>CM038048.1:39759226-49759226 GCA_021397845.1 Areca catechu | reverse complement strand
GGCCTGCTTGGAGGAGGCCAGGGCTCGAGTTGAGGCAGCCGCTACAGAGGAGGAAGAGGCTAGAAAGAAGGCGGTGGAGGCCATCTCAAATTTCATGGCATCTTTTGCCTATAAAGACAAGATCGCCAAGGCGGTTCCAGACTCTTACCACCGGAGGTTCCTGGAGCACCAGGACAAGGCTTTTAGGTTCTATCATTTGAAGGGCTTGGAAAATATTAGGCCTTCTGTCCCTTTTCCCGGTCACGAATATGACTTTGACTTCGAAGAGGAGTCGGAGTCTGAATCAGAAGGAAACTCTGGAGCCTCTCCATCCTCCTCTTAGAACTTCTGATGAAGACATCACCAGCACGGATCCCGAAGCAAGCATGAATCCTGGAGCTACATGAATCTTGGAGCATATCCATAATAAATTTGTTTGGGATTTATCTATACCACCCTCAATCCTTTGTAAAAAAATAAGTTTGGTTAATTAAGTGAGTTTTAGAAAAGAGTTTTATTTTCGTTCGCCCCGTATGGAGAGGGTGAGAGGCCCGTCTATCCTTCGCATTCGAGCATCGAGGGGTGTGAGACCCTAGTTATCCCCTTCCCACTGAGTCCCCTCTAAGTCTTAGGGATTTTTCTTTACAGCCCAGGTAGCGATTTGGATGGGATGCCCTAGGCTCCGCATGTAGTGAGATGGGTGGGATGCCCTAGACTACATGTAGTGGGATGGGTGAGATGCCCTAGAGGTAAGAGGTCTCTCCGTGAATGTCAATCCTTAGTCCTAGAATGTCCAATTTTTTTACTCTCTATCTCCATTTTTCTTTCGCCACCACCATAGAAAAAAATAAAAAAAAAAAAAGGATATCCTAATCTTCGACGACTGCTTAGCTCGTCGATGATCGTTTTTCTTTTCGTTCGTCCTGTATGGGGAGGGTGAGAGGCCTGTCTGTCCTTCACCTTCAGGCATCGAGGGGTGTGAGATCCTAGTTATCCCCTTTCCCATCGAGTCCCCTCTAGGTCTTAGGGATTTTCCTTCATGGCCCTAGGTAGCGATTTGGGTGGGATGTCCTAGGCTCCGCATGTAGTGAGATGGATGGGATGCCCTAAACTACATGTAGTGGGATGGGTGAGATGCCTTTGAGGTGAGAGGTCTCTCCGTGAATGTCAGTCCTTAGTCCTAGAGTGTCCAATTTTTCTACTCTCTATCTCCATTTTTCCTTCGCCACCACCATAGAAAAAAAATAAAATCAAAAAAAATAGGATACCCTAATCTTCGGTGACTGCTTAGCTCGTCGACGATCCTATACTGATCCCGTCCCCTATCAACTTCGACACCTCCCGTCGGCATGGGAAAGGGCCGGTAGGTGGTCTTTAAATCTGCTTTTCTGTTATCTACAACGTTTTCTTTTCCTCTCTTCTTCTTTTTTTTTCGTAAAGTTTCAAAAATGCAATGAAGAAATTAACTTTCTTCCTCCTTCTTTCTTCTCTATGAATGGTGTATCTTAGAATACTAGAAAGCATAGACTTTGCAGTATGATGAAAGCATAGACTTTACAGAGTCATTAGGGATCGTAAGATAGGGCATCTGAGCCATCCCTATGCATCCCTGTCATGGCTAAGGTAGGTTGTTCAGGCCCGCCCGGCACGTTTTCGGATTTACCGTAGGGTAGGTTATATGAACCATCCCTGCACCTTCTTTAATATAAGGTTGGCTGGTTAGGCCCGCCCTGGCGCATCTTCGGATTCACCATAGGGTAGGTCGTATGGACCATCCCTGCACCTTTGATTAGTTGGTAGTCTAATTAGGCTGTCCGTTGCGCTCATCGGGCATACCGATAAGTTGAGTAGATCAGGCTTGCCTTTGTGCTACTGGCCGATTCTTTTGATCGGACCATTGAAGCCATTGTCATTCTGCTGGGCAACGGGCTATTTAGAGTTGAACAAATTTTCATAAAAGGCACTGGGGTCAATTTATTGATAGTACTTGCGAAGGTTTTGTATATTCCAGGACGGGATAGGACTATGCCATCCAGGGTCTTGAGTCAATACATTTCTGGATGTACGACTTCTTCGACTTGGTATGGTCCTTCTCAGTTAGGGGAGAGCTTGCCTTGCTCTGTCGGCCTGGATACTTCAGTTCTTCGCAGCACCATATCCCCAATACAAAAGATCTACTCTTTTATTCTAGAGTTGTAATATTTGGTGACTTGTTGTTGATACGTTGCCATTTTCATTTGGGCTTGGAGCCTGGTGCTTGGTAATAGATCCAAGTCAACTCTTTTGCGATCGGAGTTCTCAGGTTCTTCATACTTGTCGATTCTTAAGATTGGAGGGAGACTTCGATAGGGAGGACTGCTTTAGTATCGTATGCTAAGTTAAACGGAGACTCACCGGTGGCCATTCTTGGGGTCGTCCTATATGCCCAGAGAACGGAGGTTAGCTCTTCCGCCCAAAGTCCTTTGGTAGCGTTCAACCTCGTTTTTAGGCCATGGAGAATGGTCCGATTCAACACTTTGGCCTCTCCATTAGATTACGGATGGGTGACAGAGGTTAGCCTATGTTGCACATGGTATCGAGCATAGAAGTCTTTAAACTTAGAGTTGTCAAATTGTTTCCCGTTGTCAGTAATAATTGTATGTGGAATTCTGAACCAGAATATGATGAAATTTCTGACAAAATTCTTGACTTTGCCTTCCGTGATGTGAGCCAGTGGTTCGGCCTCGACCCACTTGGTAAAGTAGTCGATGGCCACGATAAGGAACTTCCTTTGCCCAGACACCGGCAGAAATGGGCCGAGGATATCCATGCCCCATTGGGCGAAGGACCAAGGTGCCGTCAGCTGAGTCAAATAACTCGCTGGCTATCTTTGTATATTGGCATACATCTGGCATTGATCACATCTTTGTAAAAATCGGCTGAATCTTTTTGAATGGAGGACCAATAGTATCCATGGCGTATTATTTTATATGCCAAAGACCTGCCCCCCAGGTGATCACCATAAATTTCTTTCATGGACTTCCCTCAAGCATAGTTAGCATCTGATAGTCCCAAGCATTTCAGCAGAGGTTGGGAGAATGATCTTTTATAGAGAGTTCCGTCTAAGATGACGTATTGGGATGCCATCCAGTGGATCTTTTTAGCCTTGCTTTGTCTTCCGGCAGTATGCCTTCATTTAAAAACTTAAGGATGGGATCAATCCAGCTACGCTCGGTCTCGATTGGATGCACCTTTAAAGTTTCTTCTGCTATGCTTAGAGTTTCAAGATGTTGATTGAAGGTGTGACCGAGGGACTCTAGAGTGGTGGTGGCGAGCCTAGACAATGCATCGGCCCAAGAGTTCTTTGTTCGAGGAACATGGATGATTTCAAAGAACTCCAATTAAAAGGATAAGGCTTATACCTTCTCCAGGTATTGGATCATCGTAGGATCCCTAGCTTCGAATTCACCCTTGACCTGGTTCACCACTAGTTAGGAGTCTGAGAAGACCTGGAGTCTTTGAACCCCTAGGCTCTTGGCAATTCGGAGTCCTGCCAGTAGGGCTTCGTATTCAGCCTGGTTGTTCAAAGCACGGAAGGAAAATCGGAGTGCATACTCTAGTGTGTGCCCATCTGGTTTAGCCAGCATGAGGCCTGCTCCACATCCAGCAGAGTTGGAGGCTTCATCTACATGGAGTACCCAAATAGACTCTGCATCCTTCGAAGTGTCTCCTCTTCTTCGGGCAGACACACTTAGTCTTTGGACTTTCATGTACACTCTGCCAGGAAGTCGGACAGCACCTGGGCTTTCATAGCCAATCAGGGCTGGAAATGGATGTCAAACTCACTTAACTTCACAGCCCATTTGACTATTCTTTTCGAAGTATCAGGGCATCGAAGAATGGTCTTAAGGGGTTGATCAGTCAGCACCATGATGGCATGAGCGTGGAAGTAAGGCCGTAGTCACTTTACCATAATTATCAAAGAGTAAATCAACTTCTATATTTTTGAAGATCTTGTTTCAGCATCATGCAGGACTTTATTGATGTAGTAGATTGGCTTGTGGGAGCCGTCTTCTTTTCTCTGGATGAGGACCGAACTGATCGCTTCATCCAAAGCAGAAAGGTATAGGTAGAGTACTTCCCCCTCTTGAGATTTAGAGAGTAAAGGTGGGGTCTCCAAGTACTTCTTCAATTCTTCAAAAGCAATGCGACAGTCTTCGGGCCATTCGAAGCCTCGAGATTGCCGAAGTACTTTGAAGAAAGGGAGTCTTTTCTCAGTCGACCGGGAGATGAATCTGCTTAAGGAAGCGATCCTCCTTGTCAGCTGCTATACCTCCTTCCTGCAAGATGGATGCCTCATATCTTTAAGGGCCTGGATTTTCTCAGGGTTTGCTTCAATCCCTCACTTAGTAACAAGGAACCCTAAGAATTTGCCCGAAGTCATCCCAAAGGCACACTTCGTCGGGTTCACCTTCATGTGGTGGCGTGAAAGGGAATCAAATGATTCCTCCAAGTCCTTGATGTGATCTTTTCTAAGGAGGCTTTTGACAATCATGTCGTCAACATAGGCCTCCATATTTCTCCCCAATTGCTCCTTGAATATCTTGTTGATCAATCTTTGGAATGTCGCCCTGGCATTTTTGAGCCCAAACGGCATTATTTTGTAGCAAGAAAGGCCTTTGTTGGTGACGAAGGTTGTCTTTTCCTCATCTTGGGGATCCATCAGAATCTGGTTATATCTAAAGAAGGCATCCATGAAGCTTAATAGCTGGTGCCCAGCAGTGGCGTCAACCAGTTGGTCGATCTTTGGAAGGGGAAAGCTATCTTTTGGGAAAGCTTTATTGAGATCGGTGTAGTCGATATAGATCCTCCACTTGCCGTTAGCCTTCTTCACCATTACCACGTTGGCCAACCATTCAGGATAATGTGCTTCCCGAATGAATCCTGCCTTGATGAGTTTGTTTACTTCTTCGTCTATCGTCTTTTATCTTTCAGGGGCGAAACTCCTTTTCTTCTACCGAACTGGCTTATATTCAAGAGCGACTTCCAACCGATGAGTAATCACTTCGGCTAGGATTCCTAACATATCCGAAGCTGACCAAGCAAAGACATCGACATTGCTCCTGAGGAAATAGATTAGCTCTATTCTGGTTTCTTCATCGAGCATGCTCCCGATTTGTATGACCCTAGTGGGGTCCTCTTTAGTTAACGGCACTGAGATGGTTCTCTCCATGGGTTCACTAGAGTCCATGATTAGGTCCCTCGGGTCTAATTGATGCCATGTTATGGGATCGTTGAAGTGCTTGTCTTGAATCATCAAGCACTGTCGTGCCGTTCTCTGATCTTCCTTGACTTTTTCGATGCCACTCTAGTGGGAAAACGTACCAAGAGGTGGTAAGTTGATACTATGGCCCAGAATTTGTTCAAGATGGGCCATCCTAGGATCATGTTGTAGGCCAAGGAGGTTCGGACTACTGTGAAATTGATTGGTAGTGTCTTCTATCGGGGTTCGATGTCGAGGGTTACAGGTAGTATTATTTCTCCATCGACATCGACCTGGTTGCCTCCAAAACCAGCAAGTGGTATAGGGGATATTTGCAATTTATTTTTAGACAGGCATATCCGAGACAATGCATCGTAGAGCAAGATATCAGCTGAGTTTCCATTATCGACTAAGATTCGTTTTACATCATAATTGGCCATAACGACATATATTACAACAGGATCGTCTTGCATGAGTTGGACCCTCGCGAGGTCATCATTGGAGAGAGTATGGTATTGTTGTCTTTAAGCAACTTTGGGGCATTATCTTCAACTCTTCTCCAATTAGTCGACCGGTGCAGCATTCCACGTTCCTGTTGGTGGGCCTTTGGTTTGGCAGTTCAGCCTCTTTCGAGGCCCTCTAAGGAACTATAGCTTCTGACTGAGGTCCTTAGCGACCAACATACCTCCCTAGATAATCTCTTTTGATGAGATCCTCTATTGCATCTCTCAACTGGATGCATTCTTTAGTGTCGTGGCTATGGTTCCGGTGGAATCAGTAATATTTGTTCCTATTCCTCACGGAAGAGGATGCCTTCATGGGATGTGGCTGTTGGAGATAGTTTTCAATTTCTATCTCCAGTAGGATCTTCTCGATGGGAAGGTTAAGAGAAGTATATGAGTCGAATCTCCCGCCCGGTGCTCTGAGTCAGGGACTCCATCGTCGGTCAGGATATTTATTGTTGTTGTTCTTATTGGGTGCAGGGGGGCCTTGTCCCTTGCTGTTCTTCTTCTTGGAGGGGGGCTTCCCTTTAGCTAACCGTCGATTCGCCGCTTGCTCTTCGGCATTGGTGTACTTCTGAGCTCTTGACAGGAGCTCAGCGTAGCTTATAGGGAACTTTTTGTCCAGGAAAAAAGTAAGCCTGGATGTACGAAGCCCCTTCTTTAATGCAGACATGGCCACGTGCTCATTGAGATCAGGGATCTCAAGCATGGCCAAATTAAATCTGGAGTTATAATCTCTCAGACTTTTTCCTTCTTTTGTGAAGGAGAAACAGAGTATCCGTATTGCGGGGGGTCTTGTGGCAAGTCCCGAAATGCAAAACAAACAATTTTTCTAGCTCGAAAAAAGAATCGATGGTACCTAGGCGTATACTCACGTACCACATCCGAGCAGCTTTCTTCAGAGTGACCGGAAATGCGAGGTATTACAATGCATCTGAAGCTTCTTGGATCATCATGTGGGCTTTGAAACTGCCCATGTGATCAAGAGGATCGGAGGTGCCGTCGTAGGGCTCCATCTAAGGGACCCTAAAGTGCCGAGGAACAACTTCAGCCATGATACGATCGGTGTAAGGAGGGCGTAGCTCACACGCCACTAGATCATTATTGTCCCTTCACTCCCGAAGCTTCGCAACCTCCGATTCGAGGGCTTTAAACTTCCAATCGTAAGCGGGGAGAACTTGCTTCGGCGGATTCCCCATGAGAGTGGAGTCTTCAGAGGAAGGAGAGGGAGTTTGCCTAGGCCTTTTTTTTCTTTACAGTGAATCAGTGGGCCTAGGCATTCTTGAGCTTCGGCCCTCAGGAGAGGGTCGAAGATGAAGGGAAAGATGGGTAGACCCCTCTCGAAGGGCTTTTTTCCTCCAAGATCGAGAGCTATGTCTGGAGGTGGCTAGCGGATGCCCCACCTAGAAAGCTTTATTTTGGAAATCCTGAACCACAGCTATGAAAGTGTTGACCTGGTTCAAGAGAGTCTCAAACTGCTATTATCCCACGACAAGCGTGGGAGGTGGAATATCATTCCCTATCGGTGGTTCACCCCCTGGGAGGGAATGCAACTCTGACTTGCTAAGGCATTTTGAGTCTTTCCTCTTGCCATCGGAAACTTCTTACACTTTCCCTTTTTCAAGGAAGGGAGCTAACAGTAGATGCTTAGTTGCTCTCTCTCCTCTTATCTAGCGTGCTAATCTGTTGGCGTAGAATCTCTTTTCCGATCGGGCGAAGCTACTGGATTGCAAGTCCGCTCCCTGGTTTACCTACAAAACAAATCCCTGGCCGGATTTGCTCCGGCGGAGGACACTACGATGCCTAAGTCAGAAGCGGGCTCCAGTCACAGAATGGAAAAAATTCTGATGAGGATAAATGGTGAGAAAAGGACTGG
Source organism: Areca catechu (assembly GCA_021397845.1). NCBI lineage: Eukaryota > Viridiplantae > Streptophyta > Magnoliopsida > Arecales > Arecaceae > Areca > Areca catechu. Next base: position 49,751,626 of record CM038048.1, on the reverse strand, counting down.
GATTTTCAGGACTATGTTGTGCCTTACCTGGAATGTCCCCTCTTACCCGTATTTATATCGGCTGGTCTAGCCCGCGCCTCCATTTTTTTCTCTTACGGTTACGACAGGGGAATTTATTGATTTCTCTCTATCCGCGATTGCGGGTGGTTGTTGAACGGCTCTGGTCGTGCTGGAGATGTTACTTGTTAGAGTTAGTGGCTATGTGGCCACTTGTTCATTTCAATGTGGCCATTATCCCACATGTTCGTGGGATTTGAGGTAGGTTGAAGATCTGCTTTTGAACCTCCTCCTTAAGGATGTTTGTCACCGGATCAGCAGGGTGTATTTGTCCTGAAGCGTCTTTGTCTTGAGATGTCTTTGGAACGACTCCTGTGGCCGATGCCTAAGATCGTGTCTTCAGCATGTCTTCGGCTAGGGCCGAAGGTTGTACATTCGGTTGAGGCGGAAGTCCATATTTTTAGATGGCCATATCTTCAGCTGGAATCGAAGACTGACTCTTCAGCTAAAGCTGGTAGTTGTGTCTTAGTCTTGTCTGTTAACCGTTCAGTTTCTTCCAAATGTACCGATTCGATATGGCTGGTTTTGGAAGAAGCGAATGAGCGGTTGAACTAGTGGCAGGTCTACACCTGAACCGGTATTTCCCACAAGCATTTTCTTTTTTCCTTCAAAAAAAAAAAAAAAAAAAAAAAAAAGATGGGGCCGGGGTCCCAAAACTAAGGCAATATTATTTACAATTGAAAATGCTTTATGCAACCTGGCATGCATCCCAGCATGTACCTGGATGTTTGCTGGGCCGCTAGGGAGCATTAATTAGAACCCATACGAACCTCTCACCCTTGTGCAATACCAAGTTTGGTAGATGTTCAAAATGTTTTTGGACCCTTCCTTGCGGCTACGAGGAACATGTTATCTAACCCTAACCCTATAATTGTAGGAGGGGAGAGGATGATGACTAAATTACCGATCGGTGACTCGGTTGAGTCGTCACTTAAGAGGGGCTAGTCAAGATCGCCGAGTTGAACCGTGGTTGAAATCGTGTGGATGAAGCCAACTAAATCGTGAGGAGAACTTCACCCGTGCAAGTCCCAATGCCAACCCATTCGGTTCTCTGGCCCAAATTCAAGAATGGGATATGGATCAGCCCAAGGATGTGGCCTTACTGCCGTGGGCTCAAATACGTCAAAATGGAAGAGAGGCGATCCTCAACTGTCGTGGGCTCATCGGCAAGCCACGCTCAGTCCAATGACGTCTGTAAAGGCCGAAGGGGTGCAGATTTTGGAGCCTACCTCAATATAGATCTATCGATCCCAAGGCCGATCATCTCTTTTCTGGGCTGCCAGTTGGCGGACCATCTTGCTTTTTAGCCACTTCCAACGTGCCTCAACCAAGTTGCGAGGCATCTTATTCGTCAGGCCTAGGTAAAGCTAAAATGCCAGTTATGCCTAGTACTTTAAATACTTCAAGTGAGGAATGATAATCAAGTTGGTCAAGAGGTTACTCGTGAAGAGAATGATAAGGCAATAATTTTTATAAAACAAAATTAAAATTCTAAGTCAAACCATAACTTATAGGTTTCTCGCACATTTCAAAACTTAGATTGCACCCTTAATAGTAGAAGTATCAATAAGATTACAATTTTACATATTAAATGATAAAGAAATCCTGCATCTTTACCATGTAAGTTCCTCTAGACTTAAAATTTGTAATAGTGCCTTTAAACTTGGGACTATATTTTGATATCATGGATCAATGTTTACTACTTTAGCATATTTTCATAGCGATGGAATAATTAATCCCATGGGACATGTCTAGGAAAGCAGTTAATCTGCCACTGATAAGTATGAAAATAAAAAGGAAGATAATTTAAATTACATTGATATTATGTATTCACCAGTGGATCATTTATGTTTTTCTTAAAAATTAGATATAATTGTGAATGCATAAAGAGGCAAGAGGGTTAAGCATAGCTTTTTGAAGGATTAATATGCTTAATCCGATATAACTAAATATAGCTAGGGCACAACAAGTCAAGTACAATTTAAATGTAATCTTTGATTTCTATAACTACTGGGTGTCCCTGATCTATAGATAGTTAGGCTTGAAAGTGAGCTCGTAGGTTGCATGGCCCACTTGCTAATATGAAAGTTACCAAGATAATGAAAATGCTTTACCAATTATATATAAATGGGAGATGTTAGTACGTGGGACTAATCGGTCCATGATACAATGCCGGTTTGGGTGATTACATTTTAGTAACCACCCAATCCCATTTAAAAAGAAGGAAGCATACTAAAGAATAGAGAGAACATAATCAGACTCTCTTCCTTCCTAGAACTCAAGAGACTCTCCGTATACTCCATTGATTCTTAAAAGCTCTTAGATTGTGAAAATTGGTGTTTTCACATTGATCACACTACAGACTAATCGATAAAGCAACCAGAGATCTATTTGTTGGGTTATGGTTATGCAGTGGAAGACTAGATTTCAAAAATTTAATCCTTAAACCCTAGTCAACCGAAACCCTAGATCCAGGACTACCTTGATTATATCAATTAACAAGACAAAATAATAGAAAATAGAAACATATATGTAATGCTAATATCTCTTATTCCACTAGGCACATAAGCGTATGCCCTCCAGAGATGATCTACAAAGGAACTAGATCAAGGAAATACTTCTCTTTCTTGTTTGACTCTTCCCGATGGTCTTTCTTTTTTTAGCAACCTTTTTTCTCTTCTAAGATCCTTTTCCTTTCGAAGAGTACCTCAAAATCTTTTCAAAACTCTCTTACTAGCCTATTGTCATTTCTATTTCTCTTCCTAAGCCTTTGTCTTAAAATGGTAGACTTATCTTAAAATAAAAGACTTGTCCTAACAAGGGAATGAAGAGAGTTGTCAAGACAAGATACTTTGATTTCAATCATCGAAGCCTTTAAATAGGAAGAGATGAGGCACCTAATACACCATTTCATCAGCTCCTAATATGATATTTAACATATCAGATAAGACCTGTCAAGTAGAAGGAGTCTTTAGGCAAAAAGGTGCAAAGTGAAACATTATTTCACTAACATTTTTGCGCCAAGAGTTGCTTATCGCAACTCTTCGGGAAAAACTAATAATTAGTCTTTAATTTCATAATTAAAGACTTGATCCAATACCCCAATAGGCTTATAAATTAGAAAGAATTATCTAAAAAAAGGTGATTGATAAGTAGGACTCTAGCCTATCCCATGCACCATATATTCCAACCATCGCATCCTTTCATGAATTCATGCCCATGATTACATATTTTGACCGGTCAAATCTAGTCCAAATGGGTGCCTATTAGAGATGATAGGGGTGTTGACACCCAGATCGTCGTGCCCTGCAGCTCTGGCACATCGCCGCCATGTCAGGTGCCTCCTCCTCCCGTCGAGAGAGCTCCCCTTCCTCCCTCCAAGGGCACCGGCTCTTTGATCCACTCGACCTGCAAAATAGAGGAGACCCGGGCTGGGGAATCCGATGATGAAGTAATGGGATGATCGAGGGGAATAGAAAAGACCTTTAGGATGGAGAGCTTTGGGGACTCCCTCGTCTCAAGGGATGACATGATTAAGATATTCAAATAATATAAAGAACAGAATAATGATGCCTTAATGGTAGAAGGGAGGAATGGAGAGTGGGGAGAGAGGAGGTTCTCCAGCCGACTCCTTGGCTGCTGGTCTCATGGGGAGCCTGCTCACTTGCCTCTCTCCTCGCTCCTCCTATGTCTGCCTCTTACCTTTCTTACCTTACACCTTCCGGCCCCCTCTCCTCCTCCTTTTCCCAAGGCATCTAGCATGGGCCTTTCTGGGGGCCTCCCCCCTTTTTTGGGGCCTCTCCCTCCCCTTTTTTCACTAGGGGTGTTGTTTTTCTTATGGGGGGAAGGCGTTGGGCCGTTGAGCCCCGTGCCATGGCAGGATCTTTCCATTTCTAGAAGAACTATCCAGGCATTGCAGGGCCTATGGCTTGGACCAGATTCTCCATCTCGGGGGATTCTGGGTCTAGCGCTGTGTGAGCCAGCATCCCTTGACCGTACGGTGGTGGACATGGCGGTGCATGGTTGGACCCCAGGTCTGACAGGGCTTGCCTTGCTCAAGGCATGCGGACGGCATGTTACAGAACTGGGACTGGTGGCAGGGCGTGCGCCACTTCTCAGAGATCGTAGGTGGACAAGGATCGTAGTTTGAATTCTCGTTGGTCTTTCCCTCCTCCACTACTGGCGGGAACTCTGGCCTTTGCGTGGCCTAGAGGGACCTCGCAAGTGGGTCCTCCCTCGGTAACATGAGCTCGACCCTGATCGGGAGTTGACCTCAGACGTAGGGCTCACCCGTGAGCTCGACCCTGGCTAGGAGCTAACCATGGTAGGGGGCTGACTTCAGCCACGTGAACACGATCCTGGCAGGGAGTGGACCTCAGACGGGGGGCTCACTCCATGAGCTCGACCCTGGCTGGGAGTTGACCTCGGCAAGGGGATCGCTTCAGCAGTATGAGCATGATCCTGGCCGAGAGCTGACCTCAGATGGGGGGCTCACTTCATGAGCTCAACCCCGGTTGGGAGCTGACCTCGACAGGGGGCTCGCCTCGGCCTTCCACCCGGGGGCTGCATCCAGGTGGCAGGCCCCACCCATGCGGTCATTGGCTGGCTGCTGTGTAGGCTCCATGTAAGTGGATGTTGCCACGTCAAATCTATGTCAGCAGATATTGCCATATCAGATGCCCCCCACTCCCGAGCCTGGAAAATAAAGCATCGCTCGGGCGATGGGAGTAACTACTATGCTAACATGGGCTAGCGCACCTTCGGCGCCATCGATGCTTTGACTAGTCGTGCCCCAAGGATTGCGCCTTTACATTAATGGGGTGCTGCACTCAGTTTTCCAATGAATGGATTATTAATGCCCTGAACGGGTCAAGGTGCTTGTTCCGCGAACCAAAGTGTCGAGAGGTTCCTGGGGCCGACACGTGGTGACTTCCAGTTGGTTGCATGGCCTTTAAAAGGCCTTCGAGCATAGAGAGCTAGGGTTCCAAAAGCTTCCTTTCTTCTTCTTGAGCACCCTTTTGGTTCTGGTGTTGGCCTCCATGTTTGCCTTCTTCAATCCCTCTCTAATGTTGGAACATCAAGATCAGACTAGGAATTCAAGGTTCCAATTTCTGAATCATGTGTTGGTCAATTTTCTTAAGTCCTGTAATGAAGTCTAATTTTTGAGTTATGTAATAAAGTGAGTCAATTGGATTCACTAAGTCCATTGAGTCATGTTTAGTCTATCAATTGAGTCAATTTATTTTATTCGGCCTACTTTGAGTCTTGTCAGTTAGGCCTTTTGAGTCTTGTATTTGCTTTCAAGTCATGTTCAAGAGGAGAGCCAGTGGACCACCACTCAAGTAACCTAGCCAAGCATCTGGACTCCATTCATGCTACCCAAACCTAGAAGCCCTTGGTGCCCTTGCTCATGAGGGAGTGGCACCCCAAGCCCAAGACCATTCATATTGGCGCCCATGCTTTGACCCAGTCCAAGATGCCCAAGGCTTGACCCAGTTCAAGTGGTTGTCATCCCAGCCCAGCAAGGAGTCTACCAGTCCAAGCCCAATCCAAGCCTAGCAAGAATTTCATACCAGTACAAGCCCATGGAGAAAAGTCAAAGCTTCCAAGTCCAAGGAGTTGATGTCCAAGTTCTACAAGGATTTTAGTCAACCAATTCTATTCAAACTATGTACTCCTCATTCTACTCAACTTTGTTCTCCTAATCCTATTCATACTGTGTACTCCTAGATTGACAGGGAAAGGGCTGGTTGGTCTATAAATACCCCACCCCCTCCCCCTCTTGTAATCAATCCCTTTTCATGAATACAACTTGAAGTTATTTTGTCAAATTGTTTCCTCCAGATTGGAGTGGGTGTGAGACCCATTTTCTTTATTTTCTTGAGTGCAAACCCTAGCCATCATTTATCCCAGCAAAAGCCCTAAGATGCCCCAACTTCCTCCAAGCTAGGCATCCTCCTTCTTCAACTAGCCGCCAGCCACTCTAGAGATCCCTTCCATCCCTCTATTCTTCTTTCTTCTAGTTTATTTTTTTTCTCATCATCTATGAGCCTAACCTTTGACATTTGCAATATCCCTCTAGTGCCATGCCCTCTGGATGAGGATTTCTTTGCCTCCGAGTCGATCTGATAAAAAGCTGATGGATCCACGGGAAAGCAACTCGATCATCCAGTTGCCGATCCGAACGGAGTGAACCTTTTTGCAACTTCAAGAACATCATTGCCAGGTACTTAAACCTTTTTCTATTTCTCTTTGTCTGATTTCTTGAAGGTGAACATACTCCTAATAGGCCTTCTTAGACCTAGGATCCTGATTTTCTTTTCTTTTTGATTGAGCTAGCTTGTGGGTAGCATGCTAATTGATACAAGATAACTCTAACATAATCTTGTCTAGTTTTAGAAATCAAACCATAAGAAAAATCTGAAAATATTTGCTTGCTTTAATCTAATTTTTTTCATGTTCATTCCTTTCATATCATCCTACATCATATTGAAATCCCGTCCCTCATCAATTTTGGTATCAGAGCATAGTTTAGGGCATGTTCTTGCATCATAGTCTAGGTTTCTGCATGCTATTTTTTGCATAATCCTTCAAAATATAGGACTGTTTTCCCATCAAATTTTTTGATTTTTTTTGATTTTCATGGTGAATATCCTCTGTTTTGTCCTCTGTTTTCTTGTTAATTTCATGGAATTTCTTAGATCTGAAAATAAACAAAAAAAATAGTAAAAAAAAACCCTAACAAAAATCTGCATCCTATCATTTGCATTAGAGGTCCGAGTTTAGATCTGTTTCATCAACTTAAAAATTTTATTTTTCTCTAAAATTGCATAAGTCATCCTTGTGGAGTCTTCTATTTTACTAATAATTTATCAGATTTTACAGAACCAAAATTATAAAAAAAAGGGCATCCTAGAAACCCTAACCAGAATTCTATGTTTTCCTGCACCTAGTTAGAAACCCTAGGTTTTGCATTATCATTCCATTTTCTTTTTTGCATGAAATTTGGTAGGAGGCATCCTCACACATCATTCTATGTTTTGTAATTTTTTAATATTTTTTATGCATCAAAATCCATGCTATTTCTGCATCAAATCCAATAATTTTTTTTTAATTTCTGTTAATTATACATACTTGACTAAACCAAACCTAACTTACATCCAACCCCCCCCAACCCAAGACAATTCTATTTGCTCATCTAACTAACTCAAATCTAAATTTCCACCTAATAAAAGGCTCGAAAAAAAATTTATTCACTATTTTGTTTTTAGATTGTAACAGGTTTCATTGTGTGTTCATCACTTGTACTAAATCAATCTTAAGGGCACTCTTTCTATCTCAGATCAGGGCAGGATTTCATCACCTGTCCTGGGCCCAAAATAACAACCTTGCATACGTACCCAAATCTTAATTAAAATCAACTAGCAACCTAATTTGCTCTAGTAATCTAGGAACACCAACAAGTCGGGTCTGAGTAGTGCGGGTAAACTAGTACATTCAATTCCTCAACTATTATTGAAAATTGGTGTCTAAGGCTAGAGGTTCAGAAGCAAATGCCCTAAGTGGACTGGTAGTTTTTAATTAGGACCCTGTCACATACAAGGAGAGCCTCCCACCACCCCACCTCTTACCTAGCCAAGTGTTGAGTTGGGTGTAAGTTGAGTTGACTCACTTGACTTTGGCTCTAGGTCTAGCAAACCCTAGTATGATTAACCCGTGTGTACTTGGTTGCATCATAACCCTTGTGTGTTTGATTGCATGACTATTATATTAGAAGCCCAATACTAATAGCCTCAACCCAACCCAACCTAGTGTGACCATGAAGCCCAACCCTAGGAAAGCCCAATACTCTGACCCATACTGGGAGCCCAACCCTAGGAGACCCTAATACTCTGACCCATATTGGGAGCCCAACCCTAGGAGAGCCCAATACTCTGACCCATACTGGGAGCCCAACCTAGGAGAACCCCACTGTTGACCCCATAAGTGATTTTAGTGATAACCAAATATTGCAGCATGTACATATTTTACTAACAACTCTTCAAGTGATTTACAAGTTTTTGTAGGATGAATTTATTGTTCAAACTTTAACTCTTACAATTATACTTGTTTTAAGTTATGTTGTAATAATATTTTGTAAAGAAGAACCCAAAGAAAGAGTTAAGAAAAATCATGAAAAAGGGTTATTTCTATGAGTGTTGTGCATTAAATTCATTTGAGTTGGTTTGTATGAAAAGTTTGAGAGTGTTGGTTCAAGTTCATTTGTAAAAATTCTGAACAAGTCACTCAAGCTGACCCAATCCGAAGAAGAGCCGACTTTACCTCATGGCACATACCAAGGATTCTGGCACGCAACAATCCAAGCCGACTCAAGTAGAACCGAGTCGACTCGTCCAGAGTCCATTCCTAATATTTTCTGAGAATAGCCAAGCGAGTCGACCACAACCAGAATGAGCCAACTTTGCCAGAACAAATTTTGAAGACCGGTCGGTCAAGCTTCTTTGGAGAAAGGCTTGATGTGGGGGAATGAAGAAAGGATCTTGTCTTCAAGAATCATGGGATGCTTCATTGACTTGAAGAACCTTCCATGGCCAATTATGTTTCTTTAGAAAAGAGCTTGATGTGGGGAGTGGGATGGGGAGGTTATGGGCTTGGACCAAGTGGAGAATAAATGGGGCGTCCAACATGCATTGACTTTGAAGTCCTCCATTTTCTCTTGGCCGCCCAATTATCTTGGTGATGTGGCGCATCCTTCTGCCAAGTGGCACCGATGAGGTGGCGCTCCAAGAGCTGAGGTGGCATTTTTTCAAGGCATGGGGAAGATGGCTTGATCCATTAACAACTGGGCTTGACTCAAATATCCACTCCATCTTCAGACAAGCTTGAGCCCAATCTTCAAGTAGACTTAGGCTTGGACCAATATAGCTAAATATAGGACCCAATGACCCAACTTGACCAAATTGGCCAAGGTACATGACCAAAAAAAAAATTGAGACTAAATATATGACTCCAAAGTAAGATGCTTAGGCTTGAAGCCTTGTTACATGACCCAAAAGATGAAACCCTAATTAGAGATCGACAAAGGGTTGAGGAGCCTCTGTCTAATCCTGGTGCCCACACCATGATGTCTAATTTTTGAGTCATATAATAAAGTTAGTCAATTGGATTCACTAAATCCATTGAGTCATGTTTAGTCTATCAATTGAGTCCATTTATTTTATTTAGCCTACTTTGAGTCTTGTCAGTTAGGCCCTTTGAGTCCTATATTTGCTTTCAAGTCATGTTTAAGAGGAGAGCCAGTGGACCACCACTCAAGTCACCCAGCCAAGCTTCTGGACTCCATTCATGTTGTCCAGACCCAGAAGCCCTTGGCGCCCCTGCTTATGAGGAGTGGCGCCCTAAGCCCAAGCCCATTCATATTGGCGCCCACGCTTTGACCTAGTCCAAGATGCCCAAGGCTTGACTCATCCAAGTGGTTGTCATCCCAGCCAGCAAGGAGTCAACCAGTCCAAGCCATGTAAGATTTCATACAGTCTAAGCCCATGGAGAAAAGTCAAAGCTTCCAAGTCCAAGAAGGAGTTGATGTCCAAGTTCTATAAGGATTTCAGTCTACCAATTATATTCAAACTATGTACTCCTTATTCTACTCAACTTTGTTCTCCTAATCCTATTCATACTGTGTACTCCTAGATTGATAGGGAAAGGGCTGGTTGGTTTATAAATACCCCACCCCCTCTCCCTTTTGTAATCAATTTCTTTTCATGAATACAACTTGAAGTTATTTTGTCAAATTGTTTCCTCCAGATTGGAGTGGGTGTGAGACCTTTTTTTTAATTTTCTTGAGTGCAAACCCTAGCCATCATCCATCCTTGCAAAAGCCCTAAGATTCCCCAACTTTCTCCAAGCTAGGCGTCCTCCTTCTTCAACTGGCCGCTAGCCACCCCGGAGATCCCTTCCATCCCTCTATTCTTCTTTTTTCCAGTTTATTATTTTTCTCATCATATGTGAGCTAACCTTTGATGTTTGCAGGATCCCTCTAGTGCCACTCCTTTTGGATGAGGTCTTCTTTGCCTCTGAATCGATCTAATAAAAAGTTGATAGACATACAGGAAAGCAACTCGATCATCCAGGCACCGATCCAAGCAGAGCGAACCCTTCTGAGACTTCAAGAACATCATTTCCAGGTACTTAAACCTTTTACTATCTCTCTTTGTCTAATTTTTTGAAGGTGAACATGCTCCTAATAGGCCTTCTTAGACCTAGGATCCTGATTTTCTTTTCTTTTTGATTGAACTAGCATGTGGGTAGGATGCTAATTGATACAGAATAATCCTAACCTAATCTTGTCTAGTTCGAGAATAAAATCATAAGAAAAATCTGAAAATATTTGCTTGCTTTAATCTAATTTTCTTCATGTTCATTGCTTGCATATCATCATGCATCATATTAGAATGCCATCCCTCATCACTCTATTTCATCTTGCGCTAAAGGAGGGTGCTTGGTGGACTTCAGGATTTCGGTCCGAGACCTGGAGGTCCAAGTAGAAGCTCTCCAGGAGTGACCGACCAGCACCAAGGCGAAGGTATCTGGTTTGGAGAAGAAAACTACTGAGCTCGAAACTTCCCCCTCGAATGTGGAGGGGAAGATCTTTCGATTGTTATGCTGGGGCAGAGAAAGAAGCTGCCTCAAAAACAAGGAGCAGCCTGAGCCACCTCCTGTTTCACGAGACTGGAGATCTTACGGGAGGAGGTGGTGGCTCGGTCGTGGTCATTGTGGAAGGGGCCATGGCTATTGCGGTGCTAGTAGGACCATCCTAATGCAAAGCTGCTGTAGCTACCATTGGAATCACAGGATCAATGAATTCCAAGGAGGACGGCGCAATAGATGCATAGCCGATGCGGGGCTCTAGAGTTCCAGTGGGCTTCTGAGGAAGGGTGCCAGCATGCTCGGGCAGAAGCAGAGATGGAGCCTCGGCCCGTCTTCCTTTCATCTTGTATCTTAGAATTTCAGGAGGTCTCTCGACTTGTCGGGAGCCTCCATAAAGTGTAAGAGACTTTTGATCAATGAAAACACCCTTCTTTTACAATTGATGTTCTGTCCTCCCTTTTTCTTTTCTTCTTCTCTCCCTTGTTTTTTGAGCTTGAATTCGCTGCTTGGCTTCCTGGACTGTCGGGGGTCTTAGCTTGATCTTTCTAGGTGCTGGGAGTCTCTTTCCGAAGTGAGGATGTTCTGATGAGGGTGGTTTTCTTTTCTTCCCTAGTCGAAACATTTCGTGTTCCTTTGCTTGCTGTCATTTTACTTTTCCCCGGCTCGAACTGCTTCTGGGGGATCCCCTTAACTCGTCAAGCCATGAATCAGGTGGCCGATGATGGGACATTAGGGATTCCACACCAACATCCCTAGGACGTAAGCAAGGTAATTCACCACAGGGTTTCCAGAGTATCCCGGCTTGGTTCGTCGCACTGTGAGTGAAGGGTTAGATGATGGGACTCCTGGAGTTTCCCGACAAACATCTCTGGACTGTGAGTAAGGTAGTGGATGTGGGTGGTGCGGGCACCACAGCTCAAAAGAGAATTCAATCTAGTTTAATCAAGCCAAATTAAATATGGATTTTAGTGGAGTAAATTTAGTCTGCTTTTGGTTTCAATTTTATTTCTTTTATTGAACATGTGTCCTGTAAATAGGAAAATTTATTTCTGTAGTCTTGTTTAAGTCCTATAATTAGAGTTGGGCTTATTTCAATTTGGTCTTTTGAGTCCAATTAAGGTCAATTTGGTCTTGTAATTAGTGATTTTACAAGTTGGGTTCAAGTTTGGTTTGGTTTTAGTTCAAATGAAGCATGAAGACTTAAATATTAGGTGAGGCAAACCACTTCAACAAACCTTACCAAGTTGGAGTGCCGCATCATCAAACTTATATGAAAGATACCTTATCTCCCAAGCCCACATGGAAGCCACCTCATGAGGCCACCTCACTCCATCTTGGTTGGCCAAGGTTTGAATTCAAGGAGGGTGGCCAACCAAGCATTCAAGGCATGAATCAAGGATAATTATAACTTCCCCACTTATCTCTCCATAATCAAGGCATGATCAAGGATAGTTTCAACTTCCCCACTTATCTCTCCATGATTATGTTACCTCCTTTTGAATTCAAAATTTCAAATGACTTTGAGAGGGCTATAAATACCACTCCAACCCCTTGTAAAGGATTATTGTTGAATGAAATCAAAGAGTTTTTTTCTTCCACTTGTGTTATGCAATGTGTCCTCCGAGAGGGAGTGGGGGTGAGAGACCCAAAACATCATCCTTAGCCATCCTAGTATTCTCCTAAATCATCCATATTCTAGCTAGAAGACGCCCCACCACCATCCAAAGTAGTTTTTCCAAATTCTAACTAAAGCTCCCCCCCCACCTCCTTGCTTCAAGGTCGCCAATTCCAATATTCAAAGAAGCTTCTACAACAGATTTTGGATGCCATTCCTTACCTTCATGGGACACCAACTCCAGTTGCAGTTCAAGGGATCCAAGGAGATTACATTCTGGACACTGAATGAAGCAACTGATCTTCTCCAACTCCATCCACTCCAACAATACTATTCTTCTTGAAGTTCTAGTATTTTCTTTCTTCTTGTCATCTCAAGTCTTTAATCCATTTCTTTCTAGGGTTCCCAAGATCACGAGTTGAAGAGGAAGTTGGCCTTGCCCTTAGAACCTTTCAAGCTAGAGGTCTGCATTTCTTGGAGTGATAGTTTCAAGTACCAAATCTCAATTCGAGAGTGCTGAAATTAAAGCCCTACCAATGGCATGAGACATCAATATTGGTAAAAAACCCTCCTTATTCTTAGGTCTGAATCTTTGAATGGTCTATGCCTAGATAGGATGGTATCATAAGCCTTAGGTCCAATCTTCATGGATGAACAAGCAGCCCTAGTTTGTTATCCCTTATTTAGTTTTTCTCGTATGACTCTTTGCCATTTTGTGATTGAATTAAGTTTATTCTTGAAGGGATCATTGCTCAACAAATCAAATCATCCACTAAATTAGAAATCATTCATCTCATGCCACATCAAATCTGGTATCAGAGCATGGTTGCATTAGTAGCATAGTCTTCATACTTGCTATGTATTTTTTTTTTTAAATCCAATCCAGATTTAAGGTTCCGCCTCCTGAGTAGGTGTACACCAGTACACTATCACGACCCATAGGAATATGAGCCATGGCTGGACGTGAATCTTTAGGTTTAAGTTTTGGTATTTGAATTCCATTGCATGTTTATTTTCGTTTGCTGAATTCTGTGTTAGTGACTGATACCTAGGACTGTTTCACCATCAAGCTTTCACTGTTTTAACCTGATTTTTGCATTTGTTAATCTCCACTTAATCCAATGTTTACTGTAATTTTTCTGAGATACTGATTCAGAAACGAAGTGATATCTGTCTAAGAAAGCCAACCCTAGCTAAGTTTCTGTCTGCTAATTCTACATTGATAGTCTGAACTTGAATCTGATTCACAAATCAATCTCTGCTATTTTTATCTTATTTTTGCACTGTTTATTCTCTTATATTCCTCTTAATTTCAGTTATTTTTCATGATTTTATAAATTCAAAAAATAAAAAAATCCTGCAAACAAAACAGGCCTGCTGAAAATTCTGTATGTGCTGTTAAACTGAAATTATAATCACTTCCAAAACCTCCAATCCCAAGCCAATTTGTTGGTCATTAATTAACTGAAATTCAAACTTGTCACTTCATAAAATACAAAAAACAATTGCATTCATTTTAAACTATTTAAGGGCATTAATATCATAAGATAAGGGAAGGAGGTCATTACCTTTCCTTAGCCCAAAAATAACCAACCACATGTTGCATCAAACCCAAACCTTTTAATTAAAATTGAATAACAACCTAATTAGAATTAGGGATACCAACAAATCAAGCTCAATTAGTGTGTTGAGACTAGTATAAATCATTGCTTCATCTACTCCTGGAAAGTGGTGTCTAAGGCTAGGGGTCCAAAGGCAAATGCCTTAAGAGGATTTGTGGTTCTTTAATTGGGTCCTCGCGAAAGTGGGGTGTGCCTCCCATAATCCCACCTCTTACCTGGCCATTTAAAGGGTATTGTAGTCTTTGTCTATACTAAGTCAATTCATACTACATTGGACTTTTAGGTCTAGCAAACCTTAGATCGAATTTTATATTGAATGACTACTAGATCAGGAACTCCCTATCAACATTCACTTGACCATCCCAGCTCTTCCATGGATCCAATCTAGAAACCCTAATGAGAACTACGATTGAGCAGTTCAAGCAATTGAACACTAGGTTTGATCAAATGGAAGAGGATAGGAAACCTTGAAGAGATCCATTTGACCCCTACTGAGCCACAATCACCCAGATTGCCACCTATCCATCCTAGAGTCAACGCCAGGAATTTACTCCTGACCAAGATCCAAGGAGAGTTCCCCATGATTATGTTGACCAAGATGAGAGAGTCCTTAGAAACATTGATCTAAGTGCACCCATATTGATAGAAACTTGATCCTAAGGTGTATATAGACTGGGAGGGTGATATGGACCAATATTTGATTGGTATGAAATGTCAGAAGATAGGAATTTAAGTTGCTAAACTTAGATTGGTCGTCAGGCTAGATTGTATTGGGATATGTTGAGTGCATGAGTCGATAGAGGGGTGACATACCTATAGCCACTTGGGAGCTTGAAGGTGAAACTTAGGGAGAGTATTACCAATGTCCTATGAACAAAGACTCTTGGATCAATGGCAACGATTAACTCAAAGGAATACGACAGTGTCCGAATATATTGCCAAGTTTGATGAGTTCGTGATGAGATGCAACGTGGTCGAGTCTGAGGCAGCAACCTTTTCTAGGTTTAGAGTAGGTCTACATGAGGAGATCCAGAGAGAACTATTTTTGAGAGAAGTCCACGACCTAGACCAAGCCTACCAATTGCTAGGGTGATGCAGAACAAATAAGATGATGCGATGCGGAAGTAAATTATGACTATTTTTTTTTTTTTTTTTGTGTTTTGTTAGAAGTTGGCTTGCTCAAAACAAGGGTAACTAATATTGAAAGAAAATATGCACTGAAAGAAAGCACAATTCAAAAGATTAGATTATCAGAGTAATAAAGAAGTAGGATCGCTGGGGATTGAGAAACCCCCAGACCTAGGGTTTACTCCTCTTTCAAGAAACAAATGAAGAGAGAAGAAAAGGTTATACCTAACTGTGATATCTTTCTTTGCTTCAATTGAAGGACACTCTCGAGCAGATTGTAGGATCCATGGAGAAGGGGTATCTTCGCAATGGATCCTCGGATTGTAGTCCTATGGCAAGGTTGGCCTTCTTCTTATACTCTAGATCTGGAAAAGATGAAGAACAAGATAAGGGGTAAGAAACTCAAGGAAGAGAACTTTACTTGGGATAGCTCGGACTGCTCGAACTTTGAAGATGAGGGAAGAGTATGGAGGTGGCGGTGGAAGATGGAGTGGATTTATGGTTTGGCTGGTAGGGCGGCGGCTTGCAGATGAAAAGGACCTAGGCTTGATATAGTGGGCGGTGGCTTGGAGAAGGAGATGCAGCCTTGATTGAAGTGGGAATAGGGTTTAGGAATTTGGGTGTTGGCGGCTAGGATGATGAAGGAAATTAGGGTTGGTGGCCAGGGATGAAAGCGGGGCAGGATTTTGGTAACTTTGGAGATCTCTCACCTCCTCAAGGCTCCATGGAACCCGGATTTACTCCTCATGGAGCTAACACTCAAAGAAGTGCGGAAGAAGAAACACAAGGTTGCTCAACACAAGAAAAGATTTCATTTACTCATTATAAGCAAAAGATTATATAAGGGTCCAATATATAGACCTTGCAAGAAAACAAAATTACACTACTTCCATGTGGGACAAACATTCATCCTAAGCATGAACAATTTTTCCTTGGACCGACCAGGCTTCTTTCCTTGTAGTGGGCGGCCCTCAAATGCAAGTGATAGCTTCTTCATATGGCAGGTATGTGGGGCACCTCCTAGTTCTTCTCCTAAAGTCATGGGTTTTCCTTCCATGACTTGCTCTTTCTTGGAAGAAAATACTCATCTCCTAGTCTTTCTCCCAAGACGAGGCTCCTTCCATTCATAGCCAGGTACTTTAGACAGGTGTGGGAGCCTACCTTGAAGTCCTCTCCAAGAAAATCCCCTGCTCCTTTAGCTTGGTTACTTTTGGTAGCTTGTGGGCGCCTGACTTTGATGCAGGACGAATGCTCTGATACCAAAATTGATGGCAGAACAAAAAAGATGATACGATGCAAGTAAATTAAATTAATGTATTTATTTATTTTTTATATATATTTTTTTAGAATGTTGGCTTTGACTCAAAGGAATGTTAAACTAAATGAAAGAAACTATATAATTTGAAAGCACAATTCAAAGAAACTAGATTATCAGAGTAGTTCAAAAGTAAAGGATCGCTGGGGGTTGAGAAACTCCCAGATCTAGGTTTCACTCTGAACTTTCAACAGGACAGAAATAAGAGAAGGGAAGGGTTATGTACCAGGCAGTGATCTTCACAGAGTTTGGTGGAAGGACTCTCTCGAGCAGATTGTTGGATCCTCGGATTCAGATATCTTTGCATGGATCCTCCAATACTGGCCCTTTGCAGAGTTGGCTTATTAATGAAGGATCTGGATCTGAAGAAAGAAGAAGCAACAAGTTAATTATCTTGAACTCAGGATCTGGGAAAGAAGAAGAACAAGTTAATGAACCAGATACTCAAAGAAAGGATTTACCAGATAAGAAGAACTTGAAAAAAACTGATGTTGATGAAATCCTGATTCTCCTGGATGCTGATCTGACTTCCTCTGGGATTTGCTCTGTATTCGAAGTAGCCGATCTGGACCTGGATATTGGTGGTCGGCCTCTACTTGGAAGAGAGGGCCGTGAGATGATGAGGTAGATTAGGGTTTGGATGATTGGTGGAATGAAGAAGATGATGGGCGGCTAGGTTTCGAATTGAAGTGGCTAACCTAGGGTTTTGGTAGGATTTTGGGGTTAGAGATCTCACACCTTCTCAAGGTTCCTAGGGAACCCGGATTTACTCCCTCACGAAGCACAACACCTGAACACAAGTACGGAAGAGAGAAACACAAAGTTGCTCACAAAGAAATGATTTCATTCACAATTAAATTCAAGAGTTACATAGAGTTGAATATATAGACATAACAAAGAAATAAAATTTTTTACATTTTCTATGTGGGACTAATAGGACTAACCCACCTTTAGGCATCAAATTCTCTTCCCAAGACTCCTTCCATGAGTGGGCAGCCCAAAAACTCCAAGAAAACTTGAAAATCAGCTCCAAATGGCAGGTTATGGGGGTGTCTCCTAGTATCTCTCCAGGAATCAAGGATTTTCCCTTCATGGTTTGGCTCATTTGGACACCTCCTAGTCTTGCTCCACAAGTTTAGACTTCTTCCTTTCATGGCTTTGGCACTTTTGGAAACTTTTGGGAACCTCCTTGAATTCCTCCCCAAGACATGCTCTCTTCCCTTTTATAACTTGGATTTTTATGGAACATTGTGGGGCACCTCCTTGATCCTCTCTTCAAGAAAAATTCTTGCCATCCTGGCTTGGGTTTATCTGGAAAGAAATTGGCTCCTCCTTGGATTGAGGTATCTTGATGGATTTCTCTCCCAAGTGGTGCAAGAAAAAAAAAGAACTTACATCTTGTGGTGTAGGGACCAAAGACACTGGATAGAGATGTGGCACCTCTTGGGCTTTGGCGTGTGGCTGGGAGTGTGGCGCCCACTTGCTTGGGCCTGGAGAAAAAAATGTGGCACCCTGGACCTTGACTTGACTGAAAAAGAAGTGGCACCAACCTGGAGAAGACCTAGACCACTACTAGGACTTGTACTGAGTCAACATGACTCAACAAAATTTAAAGTGCAGGAAAATACAGACTCAAGACTAAAATTGAGTTGACCAAGTCAACCCTTATTACAAAACTAGAAAATCCTAATTCTTCGGGCAAGGTCAATCAGAGATCCAGATGGAGCCCTGAAGTCTTCTTTTGAGTCTGGTTCCCGCACCAATTCTCTTGGGGTGGGAGGAACTCGACCCTGTCGAGTATGGATCAAGCTGGCTCTGGTATCTCTCCAAGAGGTCTGGGTCCAATTCTTGTAATTCTTCTCGGGAGATCCAAGAGTCATTAGAATCTGGCCTTCCTTGCCAGCGGACCAGGTATCTTTTGTATCCTCGATTACGAGTAGAGATAACCTGATCATCCAGGATCTTTTCAATCTGCTCTTTCCTCACTGGCCAGTTTGTTGGTGGACACACAGGGTCCGGATCACTCTCAATAACAGGATTAGGTTTCAAAGGCTTACTAGGAATCACAGCTGGCTCCCTATACTTTACTAAGTCTGTAATGTTGAAAGTAGAGCTATTGCCTAGTTCTGGAGGCAACTCGAGCACATAGGCATTGGATCCTACTCTCTTCAATACTCTAAATGGTCCAGCTCCTTTTGGCACGTAACTTTCTAACGGTTCCAGGAAAAAACCGCTCAGGTCTTAACCTAATCATTACATAGTCTCTCTTAACAAAAGTTTTGACTCGTCTTTGAGAATCAGCCAACTTCTTATAAGTTTCATTACTTAATGTTATTTTGGCATGAATTTCTTTATGCAAGTCCTTTACATGCAATGCAAGTGCATCAAGAGACTTGTGTGTGTGGGATAATAGTGAAATCAGATCAAGTGGTGTGTGAGGCTTGTATCAATGAACAATTCAAAGGGACTCTAGCCTATAGACCTATTGATCGAAACATTGAATGTAATTTCAGCCCTGGACAAAATACAAATCCCAATTCCTGGTGCTCTCAATCAAACCAAAATTTGAGCCAAAGCCTAGTAAAGGGTCAAGAAAAACTAAACAAGACTGACGACACATTCCTAAAGAATTGACTTTATTCCAAAGGAACCCTGGGTCTAAACCTAACAAACTAAGGCTCTTTAGGTTTGACCTTGGGTCGGAGGATGGCATGCAGAGCATGAAAACTTATCATGGATGCCTAGTAGGTGCCATAAGGTCTTCCAGAAGTAGGTGGCAAACCTAATAGGTTCTGACACGTGGTTCATTCTAAAGACTTCGACAAAGTATACTTGGATGGTGTAAGAAGCATTGGAAGTCCTAGAGAAAGGGAGGAAATATGAGGTGGAGTCTCGAATTACCTGTTGACTAAAGGTGGTGACCTGAAGGTTTGAATGGTGATCTATGAGTGTCAACTGGTCATCCTTACGAAAGAAAAGTTTGCTACTCCCAGGAATGGATCAAGAGATGGTTCGGGAAGTAGCCTAGGACATGTGATTGCAACAGTTAAGGTTTGTTCTCTAAGCAAATAATGATCCACTTTCTCAAGAAATGGATTAGAGAATGATTCATGGAAGGCCTATGGATGACGACCTCAAGACTTGAAATTTGACCTATGGGTGCAGAAAGGTATACTCTATAGAAGGGTAGGTCAGTCATGCGAAGAAGGGGTCTGGGGCCATAAGGAGGACTTCTACAGGACTGGGTGAATCAATCCGCTCAAGACAAGGATGTTCAACTGAGATTACGGGAGAGACCTTAGAGGCTGGGCATGGGACAAGGTCCAATTGTTAGAGGCTTGATTCAGTCATCCTAAGGAGAGGATCTACCATAGGGTGGGCAAACTTAAACAGTTCAGCGCAAAGATCTTCAATTGGTACTTGGAGAATGACTATCATTAGAGGATACGTACTGATAGCTCGGGCTAACACTATGAGTTCTTCCTGGGGGTATTTGACTAAAGGAACTCGGTTCTCACAAATCTCTTGATTGCTGAACTAGGTCCTACCACTTGGTTGCTCTCCAAGGTCTCCTCAGGTAAGGAACCAATAGTATCGATGTCACATTCTTCAAGTTCTTCCCCCTCATATTCATCAACTAGACTCAAGCCAGCATCATATACTTCCTCGATGCCTTCTTCAAAGGGTTTCGGGACAGTGGTAATCGGGTCAACTGATTCTGGGCTTGTCATACCTAATCTTTCTTCTTCATTGGTAGGCTTGGGTTCTCCTCATTAATGTCATCCTTAGGATTCTTACCACTTAGCTGTGCACAAGCCAGTCCTATGCATGGGCACTGACTAGATTTATGGCCTCTTTCTCCATAAAACCAACATTCTTGCGTTATAGGAACCTGGGTCACACTGGGTTTCAAGCTAGTAGAGACCTTACTTGGGCATGGGTGTGGATCTAAATGGTTTGATCTAGAAGACTGGGGTTGTTGAGTGACTGGTCTAGAATATTGTAAGGACATCTCATAGACACGATCCACACTATAGATATCATGGTTAGGCTTCTAGGGTTATGCTCGGGATCACGGTATAAGGTCCTCCAAGGCTCCTAGTGTGGGTGAGTTGTGGCACATTAAAATCTGGGTCAGGAGTCCAATTCTGAAGTCTAGGTTCCCAAGTACTTTGACTCGATCCCTAAGCTGGGTAAGATCCTCATGGACTTGATCCCTAAACTGGGCAACAGTAGCAGTCATATCCTGACTCAATTTGTTCATACTTTCGGTAAGAGTTCTAACCATGGCCTCTAAATCAGGTTGGGTTTGACCAGGTTGGGAGGGTACTCCGTTCTGGGTGGACATGATGCAAGCAAGCACACAGAATGTGACTAGACTAAGCGACTACCGGCTCACTAGACCTAGAGTCCAAACTAGATGCCCAATCAGAGTGGCAAGCTAGCCTGTAGTAACTCGGGACTCAACCAGGCAGGTGTAAAAGGATTGTTAGGTCCCTAATTGCTAATCCTAGACACCAATCAGTGATTGGCCATGTAGGCGGACCAGCACACAAGCCCTTCAGGACGTAGTCCCTGAATCACCATTCTAGACACTGAGTACAAAGCACACACAGAGTAACCAGACAAACTGACTATACCCTAGGCTGGACCTGACCAGTTGGTGTTCCTAGCCCACTAGGGCAAATTAAGTCTAATAAATTTTAAAATTAGGCTTAGGATCGAATGAATGGGTGGTGGTTTTGGGCTAAGGAGAGGTTATCAACTCCTCCCCTTATCTTAGATGCTCAATTGCCCTTAAGATGAATTAGGAGATGATCACTCAAAAAAATTGAATTGCAGAAACACAAAAATAGAATTGCTATAATTTAACTCTCAGAATTTTCACAGAAACCAATAAATTACAGTAAAATTAAGTAAAATAGTTTCAATTATACTGGTTCTAGAAAAATAAAAATCACATAATTTAGAGTTATCTGTAATGAGAAACAATTCCTGTAACAGGATAGTTATAGACTGAAAATAGAATGCTTCCCCCGTTAACAATTCCTGCTACGAAGTTGTAACCCAGCGGATCCCCTACACACCCTAGGAACACCCTATGGAATGGGAAAAGGAGGCTTGCACCTCGCTTCATTCCTAGGACTGGACGTCCTGAGGAGACTACTTTGAGCAGACAAGTAAAAAGAGAGACACTCAAAACATGCAAGCAAGTCAGAAACCCTAGACAGGGCTCTGATACCAAGATGATGCAGGACGAATGCTCTGATACCAAAATTGATGCAGAACAAAAAAGATGATGCGATGCGAAAGTAAATTAAAATTAATATATTTATTTATTTATTTTTTATATATATTTTCAGAAGTCGGCTTTGACTCAAAGGAAAGTTAAACTAAATTGAAAGAACTATATAATAATTGAAAGCACAATTCAAAGAAACTAGATTATTAGAGTAGTTCAGAAGTAAAGGATCGCTGGGGGTTGAGAAACTCCCAGACCTAGGGTTTCGCTCTGAACTTTCAACAGGACAGAAATAAAGAGAAGGGAAGGGTTATGTACCAGGCAGTGATCTTCACAGAGTTTGGTGGAAGGACTCTCTCGAGCAGATTGTTGGATCCTCGGATTCGGATATCTTCACAATGGATCCTCCAATACTGGCCCCTTGGCAGAGTTGGCTTCTCCTGAACTCAGGATCTGGGAAGGAAGAAGAATAAGTTAAGGAACCAGATACTCAAAGTAAGGATTTACCAAATAAGAAGAACTTGAAAAAAATGATGTTGATGAAATACTGATTCTCCTGGATGCTGATCTGACTTCCTCTGGGATTTGCTCTGTATTCGAAGTAGCCGATCTGGACTTGAATGTTGGTGGTCGGCCTCTACTTGGAAGAGAGGGGCCGTGAGAT
Source organism: Areca catechu (assembly GCA_021397845.1). NCBI lineage: Eukaryota > Viridiplantae > Streptophyta > Magnoliopsida > Arecales > Arecaceae > Areca > Areca catechu. The sequence goes on along the minus strand of CM038048.1, from coordinate 49,729,336 downwards.
GATGAGGTAGATTAGGGTTTGGATGATTGGTGGAATGAAGAAGATGATGGGCGGCTAGGGTTTGGAATTGAAGTGGCTAACCTAGGGTTTTGGTAGGGTTTTGGGGTTGGAGATCTCACACCTCCTCAAGGTTCCTAGGGAACCTGGATTTACTCCCTCATGGAGCTCAACACCTGAACACAAGTGCGGAAGAGAGAAACACAAGTTTCTCACAAAGAAATTGATTTCATTCATCATTAAATTCAAGAGTTACATAGAGTTGAATATATAGACATAACAAAGAAATAAAATTTTATACATTTTCCATGTGGGCTAATAGGACTAACCCACACTTTAGGCATCAAATTCTCTTCCCAAGACTCCTTCCATGAGTGGGCAGCGCAAAAACTCCAAGAAAACTTGAAAATCAGCTCCAAATGGCAGGTTATGGGGTGTCTCCTAGTATCTCTCCATGAATCAAGGATTTTTCCTTCATGGTTTGGCTCATTTGGACACCTCCTAGTCTTGCTCCACAAGTTTAGACTTCTTCCTTTCATGCTTTAGCACTTTTGGAAACTTTTGGGAACCTCCTTGAATTCCTCCCCAAGACATGCTCTCTTCCCTTTTATAACTTGGATTTTTATGGAACATTGTGGGGCACCTCCTTGATCCTCTCTTCAAGAAAAATTCTTGCCATCCTGGCTTGGGTTTATCTGGAAAGAAATTGGCTCCTCCTTGGATTGAGGTATCTTGATGGATTTCTCTCCCAAGTGGTGCAAGAAAAAAAAGGAACTTACTTCTTGTGGTGTAGGGACCAAAGACACTGGATGGAGATGTGGCGCCTCCTGGACTCTGGCGTGTGGCTGGGAGTGTGGTGCCCACTTGCTTGGCCTGGGAGAAAAAAATGTCACACCCTGGACCTTGACTTGACTGAAAAAAAAAGTGGCACCAACCTGGAGAAGACCTAGACCACTACTAGGACTTGTACTGAGTCAACATGACTCAACAAAATTTAAAGTGCAGGAAATACAAACTCAAGACTAAAATTGAGTTGACCAAGTCAACCCTTATTATAAACCCAGAAAATCCTAATTCTTCGGGCAAGGTCAATCAGAGATCCAGATGGAGCCTTGAAGTCTTCTTCTGAGTCTGGTGCCCGCACCAATTCTCCCAGGGTGGGAGAAACTCGACCCTGTCGAGTATGGATCAAGCTGGCTCTGGTATCTCTCCAAGAGGTCTGGGTCCAATTCTTATAATTCTTCTCTGGAAATCCAAGAGTTATTAGAATTTTGCCTTCCTTGCCAGCAGACCAGGTATCTTTGGTATCCTCGATTACGAGTAGAGAACCTGATCATCCATGATCTTTTCAAATCACAGCTGGCTCCCTATACTCTACTATGTCTGTAATGTTGAAAGTAGAGCTATTGCCTAGTTCTGGAGGCAACTCGAGCACATAGGCATTGGATCCTACTCTCTTCAATACTCTAAATGGTCCAGCTCTTTTAGCATGTAACTTTCTAACGGTTCCAGGAAAAAAAACCGCTCAGGTCTTAACCTAATCATTACATAGTCTTCTCAACAAAAGTTTTGACTCGTCTTTGAGAATCAACCAACTTCTTATAAGTTTCATTACTTAATGTTATTTTGGCATGAATTTCTTTATGCAAGTCCTTTACATGCTATGCAAGTGCATCAAGAGACTTGTGTGTGTGGGCTAATAGTGAAATCAGATCAAGTGGTGTGTGAGGCTTGTATCCATGAACAATTTCAAAGGGACTCTAGCCTATAGACCTATTGATCGAAACATTGAATGCAATTCAGCCCTGGACAAAATACAAATCCCAATTCTTGGTGCTCTCAATCAAACCAAAATCTGAGCAAAGCCTAGTAAAGGGTCAAGAAAAACTAAACTAGACTGATGACGCATTCCTAAAGAATGGACTTTATTCCAAAGGAACCCTAGGTCTAAACCTACCAAACTAAGGCTTTTTAGGTTTGACCTTGGGTCGGAGATGGCATGCAGAGCATGAAAACTTAACATGGGTGCCTAGTAGGTGCCATAAGGTCTTCCAGAAGTAGGTGGCAAACCTAATAGGTTCTGACACGTGGTTCATTCTAAAGACTTCGACAAAGTATACTTGGATGGTGTAAGAAGCATTGGAAGTCCTAGAGAAAGGGAGGAAATATGAGGTGGAGTCTCGAATTACCTGCTGACTAAAGGTGGTGACCTGAAGGTTTGAATGGTGATCTATGAGTGTCACTGGTCATCCTTACGAAAGGAAAAGTTTGCTACTCCCAGGAATGGATCAAGAGATGGTTCGGGAAGTAGCCTAGGACTTGTGATTGCAACAGTTAAGGTTTGTTCTCTAAGCAAATAATGATCCACTTTCTCAAGAAATGGATTAGAGAATGATTCATGGAGGGCCTATGGATGACGACCTCAAGACTTGAAATTTGACCTATGGGTGCGAAGGTATACTCTATAGAAGGGTAAGGTCAGTCATGCGAGGACGGGGTCTGGGGCCATAAGGAAGACTCTAACAGGACTGGGTGAATCACTTCCGCTCAAGACAAGGATGTTCAACTAAGATTACGTCAAGACAATCCGCTCAAGACAAGGATGTTCAACTAAGATTACGGAAGAGACCTTAGTGGCTGGGCATGGGACAAGGTCCAATTGTAAGAGGCTTGATTTAGTCATCCTAAGGAGAGGATCTACCATAGGGTGGGCAAACTTAAACAGTTAAGCGCAAAGATCTTCAATTGGTACTTGGGAAATGACTGTCATTAGAGGATACGAACTAATAACTCGGGCTAACACTATGAGTTCTTCCTTGGGGTATTTGACTAAAGAAACCCGGTTCTCACAAATCTCTTGAATTTCTGAACTAGGTCCTACCACTTGGTTGCTCTCCAAGGTCTCCTCAGGTAAGGAACCAATAGTATCGATGTCACATTCTTCAAGTTCTTCCCCCTCATATTCATCAACTAGACTCAAGCCAGCATCATATACTTCCTCGATGCCATCTTCAACGGGTTTCGGGTCGGTGGTAATCGGGTCAACTGATTCTGGGCTTGTCATACCTAACCTTTCTTCCTCATTGGTAGGCTTGGGTTCTCCCTCATTAATGTCATCCTTAGAATTCTTACCACTTAGCTATGCACAAGCCAGTCCTATGCATGGGCACTGACTAGATTTATGGCCTCTTTCTCCATAAAACCAACATTCTTGCGATATAGGAACCTGGGTCACACTGGGTTTCAAGCTAGTAGAAACCTTACTTGGGCATGGGTGTGGATCTAAATGGTTTGATTTAGAAGACATGGGTTGTTGAGTGACTGGTCTAGAATATTGTAAGGACCTCTCATAGACACGATCCACACTATAGATATCATGGTTAGGGTTCCTAGGGTTATGCTCGGGATCACGGTATAAGGTCCTCCTAGGGTCCTGGTGTAGGTGAGGTTGAGGGACATTAAAATCTGGGTCAGGAGTCCAATTCTGATGTCTAGGTTCTCCAAGTACTTGGACTCGATCCCTAAGCTGGGTAAGATTCTCATGGACTTGTTCTCTAAACTGGGCAACAGTAGCAGTCATATCCTGACTCAATTTGTTCATACTTTCGGTAAGAGTTCTAACCATGGCCTCTAAATCAGGTTGGGTTTGACCAGGTTGGGAGGGTACTCCATTCCGGGTGGACATGATGAGCACACAGAATGTGACTAGACTAAAGCGACTGCTGGCCCACTAGACCTAGAGTCCAAAATAGATGCCCAATCAGAGTGGCAAGCTAGCATGTAGTAACTCGAGACTCAGCCAGGCAGGTGTAAGGGGAGCGTTAGGTCCCTAATTGCTAATCCTAGACACCAATCAGTGATTGGCCAGGTAGGCGGACCAGCACACAAGCCCTTCAGGACGTAGTCCCTGAATCACCATTCTAGACACTGAGTACAAAGCACACACAGAGTAACCAGACAAACTGACTATACCCTAGGCTGGACCTGACCAGTTGGTGTTCCTAGCCCACTAAGGCAAATTAAGTCTAATAAATTTTAAAATTAGGCTTAGGATCGAATGAATGGGTGGTGGTTTTGGGCTAAGGAGAGGTTATCAACTCCTCCCCTTATCTTAGATGCTCAATTGCCCTTAAGATGAATTAGGAGATGATCACTCAAAAAAAATTGAATTGCAGAAAAACACAAAATAGAATTGCTATAATTTAACTCTTAGAATTTTCACAGAAACCAATAAATTACAGTAAAATTAACTAAAATAGTTTCAATTATACTGGTTCTAGAAAAATAAAAATCACATAATTTAGAGTTATCTGTAATGAAAAACAATTCCTGTAACAGGGTAGTTATAGACTGAAAATAGAATGCTTCCCCCGTTAACAATTCCTGCTACGAAGTTGTAACCCAGCGGATCCCCTACACACCCTAGGAACACCCTATGGAATGGGAAAAGGAGGCTTGCACCTCGCTTCATTCCTAGTTTCAATTATAGTGGTTCCAGTGAAATAAAATTCATGCAATTTGGAGTTACCTGCGATGAGAAACAATTCCTGCAACAGGGTAGTTACAGACTGAAAATAAAATGCTTCCCCCTTTTACAATTCCTGCTATGAAGTTGTAATCCAGCGGATCCCCTACACGCCCTAGGAACACCCATGGAATGGGAAGAGGAGTCTTGCACATCGCTTCGTTCCTTGGACCTGATGTCCTGGGGAGTCTACTTCGAGCAGACAAAGTAAAAAAGAGAGACACTCAAAACATACAAGCAAGTCAAAAACCCTAGACAGGGCTCTGATACCAAGACGATGCAGGACGAATGCTCTGATACCAAATTGATGCAGAACAAAAATGATGATGCGATGCGGAAGTAAATTAAATTAATGTATTTATTTATTTATTTTTTATATATACTTTCAGAAGTCGGCTTTGACTCAAAGGAAAGTTAAAATAAATTGAAAGAAACTATATAATAATTGAAAGCACAATTCAAAAAAACTAGATTATCAGGGTAGTTCAGAAGTAAAGGATCGCTGGGGTTGAGAAACTCCCAGACCTAGGGTTTCGCTCTGAACTTTCAACAGGACAGAAATAAAGAGAAGGGAAGGGTTATGTACCAGGCAGTGATCTTCACATAGTTTGGTGGAAGGACTCTCTCGAGCAGATTGTTGGATCCTCGAATTCGGATATCTTCGCAATGGATCCTCCAATACTGGCCCTTTGGCAGAGTTGGCTTCTCCTGAACTCAGGATCTGGGAAAGAAGAAGAACAAGTTAAGGAACCAGATACTCAAAGAAAGGATTTACCAGATAAGAAGAACTTGAAAAAAATTGATGTTGCAGAAATCCTGATTCTCTTGGATGCTGATCTGACTTCCTCTAGGATTTGCTCTGTATTCGAAGTAGCCGATCTGGACCTGGATGTTGGTGGTTAGCCTCTACTTGGAAGAGAGGCGCCGTGACATGATGAGGTAGATTAGGGTTTGGATGATTGGTGGAATGAAGAAGATGATGGGTGGCTAGGGTTTGGAATTGAAGTGGCTAACCTAGGGTTTTGGTAGGGTTTTGGGGTTGGAGATCTCACACCTCCTCAAGGTTCCTAGGGAACCCGGATTTACTCCCTCACGGAGCTCAACACCTGAACACAAGTGCGGAAGAGAGAAACACAAAGTTGCTCCCAAAGAATTGATTTCATTCATCATTAAATTCAAGAGTTACATAGAGTTGAATATATAGACATAACAAAGAAATAAAATTTATACATTTCCAATGTAGGACTAATAGGACTAACCCACACTTTAGGCATCAAATTCTCTTCCCAAGACTCCTTTCATGAGTGGGCAGCCCAAAAACTCCAAGAAAACTTGAAAATCAGCTCCAAATGGCAGGTTATGGGGGTGTCTCCTATTATCTCTCCATGAATCAAGGATTTTCCCTTCATGGTTTGGCTCATTTGGACACCTCCTAGTCTTGCTCCACAAGTTTAGACTTCTTCCTTTCATGGCTTTGGCACTTTTGGAAACTTTTGGAACCTCCTTGAATTCCTCCCCAAGACATGCTCTCTTCCCTTTTATAACTTGGATTTTTGTGGAACATTGTGGGGCACCTCCTTGATCCTCTCTTCAAGAAAAATTCTTGCCATCCTGGCTTGGGTTTATCTGGAAAGAAATTGGCTCCTCCTTGGATTGAGGTATCTTGATGGATTTCTCTCCCAAGTGGTGCAAGAATAAAAAGGAACTTACTTCTTGTGGTGTAGGGGCCAAAGACACTGGATGGAGATGTGGCACCTCCTGGACTCTAGTGTGTGGCTGGGAGTGTGGCATCCACTTGCTTGGGCCTGTGAGAAAAAAATGTGGCTCCCTGGACCTTGACTTGACTGAAAAAAAGTGGCAGCAACCTGGAGAATACCTAGACCACTACTAGGACTTGTACTGAATCAACATGACTCAACAAATTTAAATTATAGGGAAATACAGACTCAAGACTAAAATTGAGTTGACCAAGTCAACCCTTATTACAAAACCAGATAATCCTAATTCTTCGGGCAAGGTCAATCAGAGATCCAGATGGAGCCCTGAAGTCTTCTTCTGAGTCTGTTGCCCGCACCAGACTTCTCCTAAGAAAATTTTCTTGCTCTCTTGGGCATGGGGACCATGGACACTGGGATGAAATATGGCGCCAACTGGTCCTGGGAGTTTGGCTGGGAGTGTGGCGTCCACTTGCATTTGGCCTAGGAAGAAAAAAATGATCCCTAGGAATAGCACCAACCAGGACTTGACTTGGACTTAGACTGAGCCAAGATGACTCAACAAAATGAAATGCAGACTCAAAGAAATAAAATAATCTGGTTGACTAGGTCAACCCTTATTGCAAACCCTAATCTTCGGGCAAAGTCATTCAGAAATCCAGATGGAACCCTAAAGTCTTCTTCTGATTCTGGTGCCCGCACCAATTCTCCCAAGGTGGGAGGAACTCGACCTTGTCGAGTAAGGCTCAAGTTGGCTATGGTATTTCTCCAAGAGATCTAGATGCAGCTCTTGTAATTCATCTTGGGAGATAAAAGAGTCATCAGAATCTGGCCTTCCTTGCCAGCGGACTAGGTATCTTTGGTATCCTCGATTACGAGTAGAGATAACCTGATCGTCCAGGATCTTTTCAATCTATTCTTTCCTCACTGGCCAGTTTGTTGGTGGACACACAGGGCTGGGTTCACTCTCAAGATCAGGATTAGGCTCAAAGGCTCACTGGGAATCACAGCTGGCTCTCTATACTCTACTAGGTCTGTAATGTTGAAAGTAGGGCTAATGCCTAGTTCTGGAGGCAACTCGAGCACATAGGCATTGGATCCAACTCTCTTCACCACTCTAAATGGTCCAGCTCCTCTAGCATATAACTTTCTAACAGTTCCAGGAGGAAACCGTTCAGGCCTTAACCTAATCATTAAATAGTCTCCCTCAATAAAAGTTTTGACTAGCCTTTGAGAATCAGCCAACTTCTTATAAGTTTCATTACTTAAATTTATTTTGGCATGAATTTCTTTATGCAATTCTTTTATATCTGTGCAAAACTTCAGTAGACTCTGTAAATCGTGTAGTGAGTGTGTGGTTAGAGTCATACGGTTTACTGTAATTCAATGTACCCATGCACAATTTCAAATGGACTCTTACCTGTACCTATTGACGAGTCATTGTATGCAAATTCAGCCCTAGGTAAGTACAAATCCCAATTCCTAGTGTTTTCACCAACAAGACATCTTAGCAGATTGCCTAAGCTACGGTTCACTACCTCGGTTTGGCCATCAGTTTGGGGATGATAGGCAGTTGAAAACTTAAGTTTTGTCCCTAACTTATGCCAAAGGGTTTTCCAAAAATAGCTGGTGAACCGTACATCCCTATATGAAACAATTGTCTTAGGTAGGCCATAGAGTCTAACTATCTCATTAAAGAATAGGGTGGCTACCTTAGACGCATCAAAAGTCTGGGAACAAGGCAAGAAGTGGGCCATCTTAGAAAATCGGTCGACTACGACACAGATAGAGTTATGCCTCCTCTGGGTCTTAGGCAAACCTAACACAAAGTCCATACTCATATCTTGCCAAGGATGATCTGGGACAGGGAGTGGGGTATAAAGGCCGGTGTTCTGTTTTCGCTGTTTGGCAACAGCGCAGGTCCGACACCTAGCCACAATGTGTGCTACATCTCTTTTTAAGCTAGGCCAGAAAAGTGGTCTTCAACAGCCAGGGTGGTCTTGTCTTTTCCAAAATGGCCTGCTAGACCCCCAGCATGAATTTCCCAAATCAAAAATCCCCTAAGAGAAGTTCTAGGGATGCAAAGCCTATTCTTAAAGAACAGAAAGCCATCTAAAAGGATATAATCCTTATGATCACTAGATGGTCCTTGAGCTAGATCCTGATACACAGTCTTAAAATCTGGATACGACTCATATTCCTCTTTGATCTGCTCAAACCCTACGACTTTAGCCCAAACAGAATTCAATAACAAAGATTGACGACTAAGGGCATCAGCTACCTTATTTTCAGTCCCAGCCTTATATTTCAAAACAAAAGTATAGGACTGGATATACTCTACCCACTTAGCATGCCTAGGGTTAAGCTTCTTCTGGGAATTCAGGAATCTAATAGCCTCATGGTCCGAAAATAGCACAAATTCCTGCAGTAGCAAATAATGTCTCCAGTAACGCAAAGCTTGCACTACCGCATAAATTCTTTATCATAGGTAGAATACCTAAGCTTAGCATCATTAAGTTTTTCACTAAAGAATGCTACGGGATGATTCTCTTGGCTTAGGACTCCACCTATACCTACACCTGAAGCATCACAGGCAACCTCAAATACTTTAGAAAAGTCGGGTAACCTCAAAATGGGTGCCTGGGTTATCCTATCCTTAAGATCTAGGAAGGCTTTATGGGCTGCTTTAGTCCACCGAAATTCTCCCTTCCTAATATAGTCTGTGATAGGAGCAACTACAGTACTAAACCCCTTGATGAGTCATCTATAGAAGGTAGCCAAGCCGTGGAAACTCCTAACTTCATGCACACTGGTCGGCTCTGGCCATTCTACTATGGACCTAATCTTCTCTGGATCGGCAGCCACGCCGTCAGGGGTTACTACAAAACCAAGGAAGATAACTCTACTGGTCATGAATTCACACTTCTTGAGATTACCGTAGAGACTATCATTCCTCAAAACTTGGCAGACTTGTCTAAGATGGCCTAGGTGGTCTGCAGGGGTCTTACTATAGATCAGGATGTCATCGAAATAGACCACTACAAACTTTCCTATGAAAGCTCTAAGCACCTGGGTCATAATCCTCATGAAAGTACTAGGGGCATTGGACAACCCAAAAGGCATAACAACCCATTCGTAGAGACCATACTTAGGTTTGAAAGCGGTTTTCCACTCATCTCCTGGTCTATTTCTAACCTGATGATAGTCGCTCTTAAGATCAATTTTGGAAAAAACCATTGCACCGGCCATCATATCTAGCATGTCATCTAGTCTAGGGATGGGGAACCTATACTTGATTGTGATTTTGTTGATGGCACGACTATCAACACACATCCTCCACGTGCCATCTTTCTTTGGGGTCAGTAGTGCAGGGACTACACAAGGGCTAAGACTCTCTCTAATGAACCCCTTCCTCAACAATTCTCCAACCTGCTTTTGCAATTCCTCATGCTCAGATGGATTCATCCTATAATGGGGCAAGTTGGCTAAAGTAGCTCCTCGGATTAAATCTATAGAATGCTAGATATCCCTAAGAGGTGGAAGGTGGTCTGGCAGATCCTTAGGAAAAACATCCTCAAATTCTTCTAACAAAGGCCTAACTTCTTGAGGAGGCTCTGAGGGTGTAGGAGTCCTCAGTTCCTTAGCAGTCAACATCCAAATGGGTGAACCACTATGAATTTCTTGTTCTAGATCCTTAGCACTAATTAGGTTCACTCCAGTCTTCATCTCTTTGACCTTATTGGGTCCTTTAGCTACCTTGTCCTTAGGAGGGATTGAATGGATTGTGATCTTTTTCCCATTAAAACTAAAGACACAGGTATTGGATTTTCCTAAGAGGGTGGCATCATGATCATATAACCAAGGTCTCCCAAGAATTATACTACTCACCCCCATGGGTAAGACATCACACCAAATCTTCTCTTGATAGGATTGCATCTGGATTTGGACCTGACATCTAGATGGATGGGTATAAAGGTAGAGTCTACCCACGAAACCTTATAGGGGTTGGGGTGGGGGACTAAGGTTAAGCCTAACATTTTGACAGTGCTAGTAGAAATGGCATTCATACAGCTCCCACTATCTATGATGATCTTATATACCTTATCCCCTAATTTAAGGAAAGTCTGTAAGATGTTAGTCCTATGCCAATCCTCCTGAACTCTACTCTGGGACAGGATGCATCTCACAACTCCTAACTGGTCAGACTCTGTGGGTTCCTCCTCTCCTTCATACTCATCAACTAAGTTCATTCCGGTCTCATAAACTTCTTCTTCAAATTTCTCATTGGGCTTGAAATTCTCTTCCTCTCCCTCTTCTTTATAAAGGGATCTACGTGGGCACTAGCTAGAAACATGACCTACCCTATGGTACTTAAAATAGGCTATGGCTGTACACTGGCTGGAGATATGACCTGGTTTCTGACACTTAAAATAGGTGATACTAGAACTAGGGGTTCTCTGGGTGTCAGGTGCCTTACCTTTGTCCATGGGCCTAGGGGTGGGAATACCATGAAAAGGTTTGCTAGGGGTAACTTAGCTAGGTCCATTTCTTGGGATTGGGGCACTAACCCTAGAAGGTATAGGTCCTCTCTGAAATTTTTCAGTGTTCGGTGCAATCTGATAGGCTTGGTCTAGGTTAGTAACCTCTCTCAGAAACAACTCCCTCTTAATGTCTTCCCTAAGTCCAGCCCTAAATCTAGACAAAGTGACCTCATGGGCTTCACTCACATCACATCTCATCAAGTACTCATCAAAGGTGGCTATGTAGTTTGAGACAGATCGGTTCCCTTGTTTCAAGGTTGGCCATTGGTCTAACAGATTTTGCTGGTATGAAATGGGTAGGTACTTATCTCTAAGCTTCTCTTTCATACCCTGCCAAGTGTTATGGGCTCAACATTTCGTCTCCTAGTGGTTAGCTCAATGTTCCCCCAGTATAACCTAGCTTGACGCACTAACTTCATCTTGGCAAACTTGAACTTCCTTTCCTCAGACATGGTATACCACTCAAAGTACTGGTCCATCTCACCCTTTCAATCAGAATACACCTTAGGGTTTAAGCTACCATCAAAAGTGGGTGCATCTAATTTGATGTTCTGGATGAACCTATCATCTCTATCTTCAAGCTCTGGGTCAGCCCTCCTATGATTAGGTTCAGGATCTCTGTATAAAGGTCTTCTAGGCTCCTGGTGTGGGTGAGGTTAAGGCACATTAAAATATGGGTCAGGAGTCCAATTCTGATGTCTAGGTTCCTCAAGTACTTGGACTCGATCCCTGAGCTGGGTAAGATCCTCACGGACTTGATCCCTAAATTGGGCAACAGTATCAGTCATATCCTGACTCAATTTGGTCATACTTTCGGTAAGAGTTCTAATCATGGCCTCTAAATCAGGTTGGGTTTGATCAGGTTGGTAGGGTACTCCGTTCCGGGTGGATATGATAATGCAAGCAAGCACACCAAATGAGACTCGACTAAAACGACTACGGGCTAACTAGACCTAGATCCTAAACTAGATGCCCATCAGAGTGGCAAGCTAGCTTGTAGTAACTCGGGACTCAGCCAGGCAGGTGTAAGTGGAGTGTTAGGTCCCTAATTGCCAATCCTAGACACCAATCAGTGATTGGCCAGGTAGGTAGACCAGCACACAAGCCCTTCGGGATAGAATCCCTGAACCACCGTTCTAGACACTGAGTACAAAGCACACACAGAGTAACTAGACAAACTGACTCAACACTAGCCTAGACCCGACCAGTTGGTGTCCCTAGCCCACTAGGGCAAATTAGGTCTAATTAATTTTAAGATTAAAGGCTTAGGTTCGAATGCACGGGAGGTGATTTTGGGCTAAGGCGAGGGTCTCAATCCTCCCCTTATGTTGCAACTTCGGTGCCCTTAAGATAGATTCAATTTATGCACACTCAAATAAAAAAATAGCTTGCAGAAAAAAAAAAAGCAGAACAACAGTAAATTAATCTCATAAAATCTACAGAAATTAATAAATCATGAAAATTTTGTAAATTACTTTCAATTATACTGGTTCCAGCAAAATAAGAATAACTTAATTTAGAATTTTTGCAGGGAGAAATAATTCGAATAACAGGACAGTTACTAATAAAAATAGAACCTGTGTCCCGTTTACAATCCCTGCCTAGAAGTTATAACCCAGCGGCACCCCTACACCCCTAGGAACCCCCGTGGAATGGGAGGAGGAGGCTTGTGTCTCGCTTGTTCCTAGGACCGGACGGCCAGGGGAGTCTACTCCAGGAAGCAAAAGTAAAAAGGAACGAAAAAATAATCAAACAAGCAAGACCCTAGACAGGGCTCTGATACCAAAAATAATGCAGAACAAATGATGATGCGATGCGGAAGTAAATTAAGACTAATTTTTTTTTTTTTTTTTTGTGTTTTGTTAGAAGTTGGCTTGAAAAAACAAGCACAATTCAAAAGAGTAGATTATCAGAGTAATAAAGAAGCAGGATCGCTGGGGATTGAGAAACCCCCAGACCTAGTGTTTACTCTTCTTTCAAGAAACAGACGAAGAGAGAAGAGAAGGTTTTATACCTGACTGTGATATCTCTCTTTGCTTCAATTGAAGGACACTCTCGAGCAGATTGTGGGATCCTTGGAGACGGGGTATCTTCGTAATGGATCCTCGGATTGTAGTCCTGTGGCAAGGTGGCCTTCTTCTCATACTCTGGATCTGAAAAAGATGAAGAACAAGATAAGGATGTAAGAAACTCAAGGAAGAGACCTTTACCTGGGATAGCTCTGGACTGCTCGAACTTTGAAGATGAGGGAAGAGTATGGAGGTGGTGGTGGAAGATGGAGTGGATTTAGGATTTGGTTGGTAGGGTGGCGGCTGTAGATGAAAAGGACCTAGGGCTTGATATAGTGGGTGGTGGCTTGGAGAAGGAGATGATGGCCTTGAATGAAGTGGGAATAGGGTTTAGGAATTTGGGTGTTGGAGGCTAGGATGATGAAAGGAAATTAGGGTTGGTGGCCAGGGATGAAAGCGGGGCAGGGTTTTGTAACTTTGGAGATCTCTCACCTCCTCAAGGCTCCAATGGAACTCGGATTTAGAACACAAGGTTGCTCAACACAAGAAAAGATTTCATTTACTCATTCTAATCAAAGATTACATAAGGGTCCAATAAATAGACCTTGCAAGAGAAACAAAATTACACTACTTCCATGTGGGACTAAACATTCATCCTAAGCATGAAAAACTTTTCCTTGATCGACCAGGCTTCTTTCCTTGGAGTGGGCGGCCTCAATGCAAGGTGATGGCTTCATATGGCAGGTATGTGGGGCACCTCCTAGTTCTTCTCCTTAAGTCATGGGTTTTCCTTCCATGACTTGCTCTTTCTTGGAAGAAAATACTCATCTCCTAGTCTTTCTCCCAAAGACTAGGCTCCTTCCATTCATAGCCAGGTACTTTAGGCAGGTGTGGGCGCCTACCTTGAAGTCCTCTCCAAGAAAAATCCCCTGCTCCTTTAGCTTGGTTACTTTTGTCAGCTTGTGGGCGCCTTCCTTGATTTCTCCTAAGAAAATTTTCTTGCTCTCTTGGGCGTGGGGACCAGGGACACTGGGATGAAATATGGCGCCAACTGGTCCTGGGAGTGTGGCTGGGAGTGTGTCTGGGAGTGTGGCGCCCACTTGCATTTGGCCTAGGAAGAAAAAATGATGCCCTAGGGAATGGCGCCAACCAGGACTTGACTTGGACTTAGACTGAGTCAACATGACTCAACAAAATGAAATGCAGACTCAAAGAAATAAAATAATCTAGTTGACCAGGTCACCCTTATTACAACCCTAATCTCGGGCAAGGTCATTCAGAGATCCAGATGCAAACCCTAATCTTCGGGCAAGGTCATTCAGAGATCCAGATGGAACCCTGAAGTCTTCTTCTGATTCTAGTGCCCGCACCATAGGGATTGTGAGAGATTTCAGAGGAGACCTTTATTTCGCCTACTTGAGCCCACTAGGATTAATTCCCCTGAATGTAGGCCCAGCCCAAGCCCATGCCCATCCAATAGACCCAATCCTACTACTCTAGTAGCCCATAGAGATGACAAAGGAAAAAGTCCTGAAGATCGAAAAGGAGGTAGTGTCCATTGTTTTAGGCATCGTAAGGAAGGTCATATTGCAAGCCAATGTCCCACCAAAGCATTACACATAGAAGAAATAGATAAGGATGTCCCTGAACCCATAGAAGATTATGAGAAAGAGATATATGAGGTCGGTGAGAACCTAGCTGATGAGTATGAAGGGGATGAAGAGATCATAGACTCATCTAAATTCCTAGGAGTTGTGAGATGTATCTTGACCCAGGGTAAGGAACAGGAAGATGGCGTAGAACCAACATCTTACAAACTTTTGTTAAGATAGAGGAAAAGGTCTGCAAAATCATCTTAGATAGTGGAAGTTGTGTCGATGCTATATCAACCAGTACGGTCAAGAACTTAGGATTGCTCACTGTGCCCTATCCCAACCCATATAAGGTATCCTGGATATATTTGACCTCGATTTCTATTAAATTTAGGTGCTAAGTCACAATCCGAATCCAATCTTACCAATAAAAAGTTTAGTGCGATGTTCTTCCCATGGGGGTAAGCAGCATCATATTAGACGACCATGGTTGTATGACCATGATGCTATACTCTATGGTCACTCTAATTCTTGTCTTTTACTCATAATGGGAAGAAGATTGTAATCAATTCTTCATCACCTAAGGACCAAATTAAAAGAATCAAGTCACTTGAAAGATAAAAAACAAGGAGTAAACTTGATTAGTGCTAAGGAATTGGAGCAGGAGATTAGTGGTGGTTCCCCCGTGTGGATTTTGATAACTAAGGAAACCTAGGACCAACCCCATAAGGAACAACCCCAGGAAGTGTTAAGGTTTCTAGATGAGTTTCAAGACATATTTCAAGAGGACCTTCCAAATCACCTTCCACCCTTGAGAGACATTCAACATGCCATAGATTGGATCCAAGGATCCACATTACTAAACTTTCCCCATTATAGAATGAACCCTATAGAACACTTTGAGTTACAACGTCAAGTTGGAGAACTTCTCCAAAAGGGATTCATTAGAGAGAGCCTAAGTCTTTGTACAGTTTCAGCCCTTCTGACCCCTAAGAAAGATGGCACATGGAGAATGTGTGTAGATAGCAGGGCCATAAATAAGATCACCATTAAGTATCATTTTCCTATTCCCCGTTTAGATGACATGTTGGATATGATGGCCGGAGCTAAGATTTTCTCCAAAATTGATCTTAAGAGTGACTATCATCAAGTAAGAATTAAGCCCGGGGATGAATAGAATACTGCTTTCAAAACCAAAGATGGCCTATATTGGGTAGTAATGCCTTTCAGTCTGTCCAATGCACCTAGTACCTTCATGAGGATCATGACCCAGGTTTTAAGGACATTCATAGGAAAATTCATAGTTGTCTACTTTGATGACATTCTCATCTATAGTAGAACAAAGGAAGACCACATGGACCATCTTAGGCAAGTTTGCCAAGCACTTAGACAAGATAGTCTCTATGCTAACCACAAAAAATGTGAATTCATGACCCATAGAGTTATCTTTCTAGGATTTGTTGTCATCACTAAAGGGGTGTCTGCCGACCTCAAAAAGATCAAGTCTATGGTCGAGTGGCCCATACCCAAGAGCATCCATGATGTTCATAGTTTTCATGGTTTAGCCACCTTTTATAGAAGATTCATTTGAGGATTCAGCACAATAGTGGCACCCATTACTGACTGCATAAGGAAGGGAACCTTTGAATGGACAAACCCGCCGATAGAGCCTTCCTAGAAATAAAAAAGAAATTGACACAAGTACCTATTTTGAGGTTACCCAATTTTTCAAAGGTATTTGAGGTTGCTTGTGATGCCTCTAGAGTAGGAATTGGAGGAGTTTTGAGTCAAGAAGGTCATCCAGTGGCATTCTTTAGCGAAAAGTTGAATGAGGCGACAATGAGATACTCGACATATGATAGGGAATTGTATGCGGTAGTACAAGCCTTGAGGTATTGGAGACACTACTTACTATCACAGGAACTCGTTCTTTATTCTGATCATGAAGCCTTACGATTTCTTAGTTCCCAAAAGAAACTAAACCCTAGGCACGGAAAATGGGTAGAATTCATCCAAGCATATACCTTTATCCTGAAACACAATGCCGGCACTGAAAATAGTGTTGCAAATGCATTAAGCCGAAGATCCATGCTTTTGATTTTAGTTAGCACCGAGGTTATAGGGTTCGATAGACTGAAAGAGGAATACCCTAAGTGTCCAGACTTTAGTGAGATCTATCAATCCCTCCAATAAGGACCATCTAGTGTACATACTGACTATACTCTCCTAGATGGATTCCTTTTCAAAGGAAATCAACTGTGTGTTCTCCGAACCTCTATTAGAGAATTTTTGATCTAGGAAGTTTATGCTGGAGGCCCAGCTAGTCATTTTGGAAGAAATAAGACCATCCTATCAGTAGATGATCAATTTTTTTGGCCTAGTCTCAAGAGAAATGTAACCCACGTGGTAGCACAATGTCGAACATGTGCTGTTGCCAAACAGTAAAAGCACAACACTGGTTTGTACACTCCTCTACCAGTCCCTGATTGTCCATGGCAGGATCTTAGTATGGACTTTGTACTAGGACTCCCAAAGACCTCCAGGAGACACATTTCCATCTTTGTTATAGTCAATCAATTTTCCAAGATGGCTCACTTCATCCCATGTTCCCAAACTTTAGATGCTTCAAGAATGGCCAAACTTTTCCTTGACGAAGTGGTTAGATTACATGGTTTACCCAAAACCATTATTTCAGATAGAGATGTTAGGTTTACTAGCTATTTTTGGAAAACCCTTTGGCATATGCTAGGAACCAAGCTGAAGTTTTCTACTGCCTATCATCCTCAGACTGATGGCCAAACTGAAGTAGTCAATCGGAGTCTAGGAAATCTTCTGAGATGTTTAGTTGGTGACAGTATGAAAAATTGGGATCTCTTACTTCCTCGTGCTGAATTTGCTTATAACAGCTTAGTCAATAGATCTACTGGGAAGAGTCCTTTTGAGGTGGTCCATAGTCACAAACCTAGGAAGCCCTTAGATCTTATCCCTTTACCCACACATGCAGAGTTTTTGAGTTTGCTGAGTCATACACACAGCATGTTAAGGACTTGCATAAAGAAATCAGTAAAAAAATAAACATAAAAAATGAAACCTACAAGCGTATGGCTAATTCACATAGGAAAATCAAAGAGTTCTCTGAAAGAGACTACGTAATGGTTAGAATCTAACCCAAACAGTTCCCACCTGGAACTATAAAAAAATTATATGTCCATGGTGCTGGGCCATTCAAAATCCTAAAAAAAATTGGACCTAATGCATATGTATTGGAACTACCATCTGACCTAGGTATCAGCTGCTCCTTCTCCTTCAACATTTCAGACTTAGTAGAATACAAGGAGCCAATATTGATACCTAGTGAGCCTTTTGGGCCTAAATCTACCATTGAGAGCGATCCTACACCTGAGTATCCACTAGCCTCTATACCAGAGCGGAGAGATCGAATTGAGAGAATTTTGGATGACAAAACTATCACTACCAGAAATAAAGACTATCAATGCTATTTAGTGCAATGGCAAGGTTGACCAGAATCTGATAACTCGTGGATCACTCGGGGGGACCTAGAATGAATCAACACAAACTTTCTAGAATATTATCAAAGTCAAAGAGACCCATACTTGATAGGGTCGAGGCATTCCCACCCTGTGAGAATTGGTGCGGGCACTATAGCTCAAAAGAGAATTCAATCCAATTTAATTAAGCCAAATTCAGTATGAGTCACGTGGTAGTTGGCAACTTGGTGCCGCCTCCAGGCTGTAAGCATAGTGGTGGGAAGCACGAGCCTAATGGAGCGGGCTCAGCTCGCTGATGAGGAGTTGCCACGCTATGAGTCTCGTGGTAGACAGTACCTTGTTGCCAGCTTCGGGCTGCGAGCATGACTGTGGAAGGCATGGGCCTGATGGAGGGGCCTATGTTGCTGATGAGGGGCATCGAGCTGTGAGTCATGCAGTAGATGGCAACTTGGTATCGCCTCCGAGATGTGAGCTCAGTGATGGGGAGTGCGGGCCTGATGGAGTGGGCTCGGCTCACTGATGAGGGGTTGCCATACTGTGAGTCTCATGGTAGACAGCACCTTGGTGCCACCTCCAGGCTGTGAGCATGGCTGTGGAAGGTGCGGGCCTTGTGGAGGGGCCGGCATTGCTGATGAGGGGCACCAAGCTGAGTGACGCGGTAGACGGTAACTTGGTGCCACCTCCGGGCTATGAGCTTATTGGTGGGGAGTGCGAGCCTGATGGGGTGGGCTCAGCTCGCTAAGAGGAGCTGCCATGCTATGAGTCTCATGGTAGACAGCACCTTGGTGCCGCCTCCAAGCTGTGAGCATGGTTGTTGAATGTGCGGGCCTGACGAAGAGGCCTGCGTTGCTGATGAGGGGTGCCGAGCTATGAGTTACATGATAGATGATAACTTGGTGTCACCTCCAGTCTATGAGCTCGATGGTGGTGAGCACGGTCCAGATGGAGTGGGCCCGGCTCGCTGATGAGGAGCTGCCCTATTGTGAGTCTCGTGGTAGATAGCACTTTGGTGCCATCTTCGAGCTAGGAGCACGGTGATGGGGGCGGGCCCAATGAGTGGCTCGTATGGTGCTCGTCGGACTTTGAGTTGGATGGGAATGTCCCTACATAGGTGAAAGGCACAGTTGCTCAAAAAAGGGGCTCAGATAATAGGAAGGAAATTTTACATCACTGGTGGTGCCCACTTGAGTTGCTCGCATTTCTTACTCATGAGCATCGGGGCCAGCGAGGTAGCAGGCTTCGTCTGGCAAGATTTCGAATCCCTCACTAGGGTCTATTACGGGGGTTGCGGTAGCGGGCAATCTTCCACTAGCGGGCTGCCCCCCGGGGTCAGGCCCCATCTCTTGTTGGTCTGTCTGGCTGCGGGTCCATGATGGATGATATTCCTCCACCATCTTGCAACCGTGAGCAAGGCCATGATGCTTGCCTTCGATGGTGATATTGGGCCTTCCCTTGCAGGACTGTGATACAGATTTCATATTGGAAGGGTAGTGGAGAAGAGAATTATCTGTTAGGCTCGTAGGAGATGATGAAAACGCCCACAGGTAAGAAAATGCCTGGATTTCCATCTATTTCTTTGGGTAGGCTCCCAGGAGAGAGCTCTCATATTCACCACCAGCCCCCAAGGGGGAGGCAGCTTCTGTAACCTCCGACAATCGGGGAGCTTTGATCCTTAGTTTTGGCTGGGACCCCCCTTCCTGATGTGCCATACTATGGTCACCAGGTCCATCATGCTTTCTCCCCAGGTCTGTCATGCTTTCTCCCCTTCCTGGTGTGCCAATCTATGGTCGCCTGGTCCGTTGTGCTTTGACCCGTACCTGGCATGCTAATCTGTGGTCGCCAAGTCCATCGTGCTTTTCCCCCTACCTGGCATGCCAATCTGTTGCCACCCAGATTGTCATGGCCTTCAACTTCGACACATCTCCACTGCATCGGGTGTCTCCTTCTTCTACCGGGAGCGCTCCCCTTACCCCTCTCAAGGGGTGCCGACTTTATGCCCTACTTGGCCTGCAAAATAGAGGAGACCATTCGGCGAGGACACTCCAACGATCAAGTCAGTGGGACGATCGAGGCGAACATAAAAGATCTCAGAGATGGAGAGCTTGGGGGACTTCCTCGCCTCACAGGGTGATATGATTAAGATATTCAAATAATATAAAGAATAGGATAATGATGCCTGAACGACAAAAGGGAGGAATGGAGAGCAGGGAGTGGGGAGGTTCTCCAGTCGACTCCTTGGCTACTGGGCTCTCGGGGAGCTTGCTCACTTGCCTCTCTCCCCGCTCCTCCTGCATCTACCTCTTACCTTTCTTATCTTGCACCTTCTGGCCCCCCTCCTCCTTCTTCTTTCCCTGGAGCATCCCCCTTTGGGACCTTTCTGGGGCCTCCATCTTTTTTGGGGCCTCTCCCTTTTGGGGTCTCTCCCTTCCCTTTTTTCAGTGGCGGTGCTAATTTTTCTTATGAGGGGCAGGCGCTGGGCCGCTGAGCCTCGTGCCATGGCAAGATCTTTCCATTTTTGGAGGGATTGTTTAGGCATTGCAGGTCCTGTGGCTTGGACCAGATTCTCCTTCTAGAGGAATTCTGGGTCTAGCACCGCACGAGCCAGCATCCCCCGACCGTATGGTGTTGGACATGGCGGCGTATGGTTGGACACCAGGTCTGATAGGGCTTGCCTTGTTCAGGGCATGCGGGCGGCGTGCTGTAGAATTAGGACTGGTGGTAGGGCGTGCACCACTTCTTGGAGATTATAGGTGGACAGGGACTGTAGTTTGAATTCTCGCTGATCTTTCCCTCCTCTGCTGCTGGCGGGAACTCTGGCCTTTGCATGCCTAGAGGGACCTCGCGAGGGGGTCCTCCCTCGACAACATGAGCTCGACCCTGACTGGGAGCTGACCTCAGATGGAGGGCTCACCCGTGTGCTCGACACCGGCTGGGAGCTAACCTCGGTATGGGGGCTGACTTCAGTCACGTGAACATAATCCTGGTTGAGAGTTGACCTCAGACGGGGGGCTCACTCCATGAGCTCGGCCCCAACTAGGAGCTGACCTCAGTAGGGGGCTCGCTTCAGCAGTATGAGCACGATTCTGGCCAGGAGCTGACCTTAAATGGGGGGCTCGCTTCATGAGCTCGACCCTTGCTGGGAGCTGACCTCGGAAGGGGGCTCACCTTAGTTTCAACCTGGGGGCTGCGTCCAGGTGGCAGGCCCACCCCATGCGATCGTTGGTTGGCGGCTGTGTAGGCTCCATGTAAGCAAATGTTGCCACGTCGAACTCCACATCAACGGATATTGCGACATCAGGGGCTAAGTCTTATCACCAAAATGGTAATTTAATTATCGTACTCTGGTCTTTCTGCATCTCTTAAAAATGTGTATGCCAATATTGGTGCCAAGAATTCCAAGTTCTTGGGACTCTTAGTTTAATTAATTGATAAAGGCTATAAATCAGGATAAATTCTAATTTGGCTGCCCCACTTTAGGCTCAAACCCAATTTAAGTCTGACTCAAATTAGTTAGCCTAAATAGTGAGTATTTAAATCCAATCTAATTAGGTTAGGAGTTAGGCTAGCCAACATATGCTAGTATATTAATTAGCTAGACAATTTGGATCCTATGATCCTAAAAAAATATAAATAACTTTCTTGATCAATTTTTTATTATATGTGACCATTATGCTTCTTATTTAGCCAGTAGTAGGTCTATGTTTATATCGATTTAGTTCAATTAGAAATCAACTAATCAAATTAGGTCAAAACGAGCTAACCCTAGTTGCTAATTTGAACAATCTTTTCAATTAACTCATGAATTCAATCAATTTAATTCATGATAATCTACAAGACATGATTGATGTCTAGCAATGTGTCATGCCTACTCAGAAGATGAGAAATTTAATAAAATTATCAAAATACCCTTCAGTAGTAAGTTACCATGCAATTCAATTTTTCGATCTTCCTTTATCTCGAACAAGTGATGGATACGAAAAATTATCAAATTGTCATATTTTATTCATTCGAATCTTAAATCACTAATGAAGACTCGACCGATGAAAGATTAGAAATCCTTTTCTAATTTCATCCTGCTTTGATCAAAGAGTTCTTGAGTCATCATTTGATGAGATTACATGGGGTAAATACTCTTATTAGGAGTGATCGATCCTTATTGACCTACTTATAACCTTCATACACAATTCACTATATCCATAAAATCCCGTACATGACTAAGTCATGAATGAGTATGAACCAAAATATGGATTCATGTGTATAAGATACCATGGTGATCTCAGGTCTAAAGATCACTTGCACAACTTCTACTAAGAGAATCATCTTTTGATAAGTAAAAGTTCCATAAGATATTCTCATAACGAATCAATTTAGTGAACTTATACCCTAATGAGTACCCACATCCTTGTATTAGTATCCCTACACAAGTGGTCATGAGACCAACCACTCTCTTTATCGAGCATACATAGGATGTGCTAGTCTATCCAGAAACTTCGATCCTCGACTTGATGATCCTATGACTAGGAATATTTTAGATTAGGGTTTATAAGATTTTAGGTCTCACTATTATGAACTCCATCATAACCCTAAAATCATTGCCTTAATTTATGGGATTTATCATAATCTTAAAATGACAATATATAAGACAGTATATGATGAGATAAAATATATTTATTAATATCATACATGAGTCGGGAGAATTGTACAGATAATTTCCTATTTCATAAGAAATATGATTGGATTTTAGGGCACTATTATTTTACTATTTTGGCAAGAAGCCTATAAGTTAATATTTGACTTAGAATTTACTTATTTTAAATATGGAGGGTTTAAATGGAGGATAAGGGGGATGGTATGGGGTGTCAATCTATAGAACTACTATTTGGTGAAGATCAAAATGATGTCAATTAGACTTCTAATAGAATACAATGAAGTTTCTTTTATGAAATTGTAGGGGATTGGTAAACATGCCCTTTCTCCAACTGTTAGAAGACTTCTATTAGTTGCATCATCTGTATATTTGTATTTTCTTTGAAATAAGATTATTAGGTAATAGTTTATCCAAGGTGCAACATCGTCTTCCAACCTGGTTGGTGTTTTTATGCTATGGAGTCTTAGGGCCTCAAGGGTGATATATTATTGTAATTTAGCAACAAGGTAATGTGAAAATTAAAGTTTCTAATAGGAGAGCTCTCAATAAGTATTTTTGTCATAGCAGAACTAGGAAAGCATCCTTTGATCATCTATTAGCTATTTATGAAGACCTGGAATATTAGCATCAGTGTTTGTATGGACAAAGGCTTCTAACATTTTCAGTCAAGGTTGGCAATATAATTGTTGGAGATTTTAATTTCATAGAGAAGCCATTAGAGAAGATAAATGGGAAACCTTTCATTAGCAAAATTAGTATTCAAGAATTTTGATCTTTCATATCTTCAAATAATCTATTTGATTTAGAATATGTAATAATTAGACTCGTAAGATGAGGATGTGGGAGAGAATTGATGGGACTTTTGCTATTGGAGGATGGATTCAAAGTTTTTTTGATTACTGGGTATGTCATCTTTCTCGAATTGATTCTAATCATTGTCTATTTCTATTAAGATTGATCCTATAAACCTCCGTTTAGATTTCAAATGTTTTGGTTGTATTATCCCCATTCTTGAGGCATTATTCATAGTGTGTGAAAATTTTCCAGTCAGAAATGATGCTATGTACTGTAGGACTAAAAGATTGGAACTACTTAAAAGAAGGTTGAGATCATGGAATAGGCGAGTAGTGAGTGATATTTTAAAAGACCAGAGAATGTTGAAAAAGTGATATGTACCTAAGTTACAAAAGGAGTGTAATGAAGGGGTCTTTAGGATGGTAATTTATTCATTCTTCACTCTAATCTTGCTCAATATAACTTGCTTGTATGCTAATAAAAAACTATGTGAAGATAAAAGTCAATAATTACATGGCTTAATGAGAGAGATAGAAAATAAGATTTTTTATCAGACCACTGCTATTCAATAAAGAAAGAAAAGAATATTCTTAAAATGGTAATGATAGTAATATTGACGATGATAGTGCTATTATAAATGAGTTGTTTAATTTTTTTAGTATTAGATGGTGGAGTGATAAAGATAATATAAATCTAGTTATTGTTCCACCACCTACCGCTATTTTATCAGAAGTTGATAATAAGATGCTCCTTAAGGAGGTTTTGAAGGATAAGGTTGAATCCATACTACATTATGTGTCAGGGAATAAATCTCTTGGGACTAATCAATTCCATTTTTTTTTCCTCCAAATATTATTGACCTATTATTTGGAGTGATGTGTATCTTAAAGTACAATAGTTTTTTATTCATATTCAATGCTAGCTTGATGGTAGCATGTATTTTTCTCTAACTTCTAAGAGGTTAGATTCATCACTTCTATCTCAATATCATCCAATAGTTATGTACTACTCTACATAAAATTATTGCTAAATTTATGGCTAATAGGATGCAATATATTTTACATCCTTTGATAGGTCAAGAATATGATTTTTTTATTAAAGATAAAATTTATGATAATATTCTTATAGCTTAGAAAATTATGTATGACTAGTGTGGGACCCATGCTATACATTGGAGCTATCTAAAATGCAAAGAAAAATACATAGTATAATTTTTTTATCAACTAAAGAAAATATAGTATATAATTATATTCTAAAAACTTATATATGTCTTTTGGTGAACAATGTTCACAATAATAATAGATTCAATTATAAATTTAACATACCTAAATCAAACAATTAACTTAACATTGGTAAAATTATGACAAAATTAATGGCAACAATTTTAATCAATCATTAAATCAATAATCTAATACCTAATAATGCATATTTTTTAATTAAATTAAATTAATCATAACAAATACAACATATATATAGCATCATTCAATAATCTTCACAATCATAAGATTAACATATGTAATAGCAAAATAGATAGGCTAATTAATTTAAAAATATCAATATAAATTTTTACCTACATCCAAAAATTTGTACAAAAATTAGCAGTCTAGTTATTATATTCTTCCTTAAAAGTAAAAAATATATAAATTAAATTATTTTTCATATAAGGTTGCAAAAAGATGTCTACCCAAAAAAATGAAGGGGCCATTTTTTCTTGAAATATTTTAAAAATATAAACTGGATAAAAGCATAGAGATAAATTTTAAAAGAGAAAAAAAGAATAATAGATAAAAAATTATATATAAGAAAAATGCAGGTGCCTGCACAAAAACCTATAAATTTTCTTATATGAAGATGCTCTAATAAAATATCTAAGAACTCCATATAGAATGGAATGGCTTCCTTTTGTATAGTCAACCTCATATTTTTGATATCGCTTACTCTTTTTTAAAAAAGCCTAGGTATCTATATCCCCACCCACCCTCTACAACACCCCCACATTCACCTCTCCTACCTCCCTACCACTCCTATCATCACTAGCCTGACATTCCCCGAAAACCTCTCCTCACCTACCCTCCTCTCCTCTCCAATGTTTGTTGTAACCTCACCACCCTCTCCAACCATATATACTCTATTTCCAACTC
Source organism: Areca catechu (assembly GCA_021397845.1). Taxonomy (NCBI): domain Eukaryota; kingdom Viridiplantae; phylum Streptophyta; class Magnoliopsida; order Arecales; family Arecaceae; genus Areca; species Areca catechu. The sequence continues at coordinate 49,703,864 of CM038048.1, read as the reverse complement.
CACTACCTCCATGTGTCATCTCCTCAAGTACTATGTTTGCCTCACCTTTAAGCTCACCCAAAATAGATAGCCTTAGAACTTCTTAAGAGTCCCAAAATATCCTCACCAACAATGCCATCTTTACTGATGCCTTAAAGTTCATGGACTACATCAATATTGGGATGGTCTCAAAAGTGATTACATCAATTCTTGGAGGTAAAATTCTTGAGGTAGGAAAGTATGCACCTCTTTACTGCTCTCTCTTTCTTACTAGAAAGCTACACTGGGATAAGTGATGGCATGACCATTCCTAAAGAGGGAGGGAGAGTGGGCTGGAAAGTGGGATAGAGTGTGAGAGGAAGATGAGCAATATAAGGAGAGGGAAGAAAGGGTGGCATGTGGGAGAGGGTAAGTGCCCCCCTTTGTGCCATTAAAAAAAAGGCATGGTAACTAGGGAGAGAGGAGGGAGGGATAAGAGGGGAGAGATGGTATAGTGGTTTGTCATTGAGTAAGAAAAACAAAAGCACTGAGAGAGAGGGAGAGAGGGTTAGAAAGGATGGTATAACCATTCCTAAAAAGGGAGGGAGAGAGGGTTAGGAAGTGTGTGAGAGAGAGAGGGAGAAGGAGGAGGAAGAGTAGCAAGAGAGGAAAGAGGGGGTAGTCTATGGGAGAGGTCAAGTGACCATCTCTATGTTGCTAAAACAAAATAAAAGCACAATAGTGAGAGAGGAGGGGGGATGGGGAAGGTAAAGGATAGGGGGAAGGATAGGAGGTGCATATGGCGAAGGAGAGTTTTACCAAAAACAAAAGAAGATGAAAGGGAGGGGAGGCCCAATATAGTAGTTTGTCTTTGGACAAAAAAAAAAAAATGACAGGTGGCATGGTCAATATCCAACACTTGATAGTCTATGAGGGTTTTGGACTCTCCTTTACTTTAGTGTATAGATTTACAATATGCTCTAGTTAAACAATATTATATGGCCATTAAATTAGATATAAAGAGTGTATGGTAGAGTTTGGAGAGATTTTCTTTCTGTCCTCTTTATTAATTAGATTTTTAAGAGGTTGGGATTAACTGGATTAGGGATTACATTGTATCCCCTTCTTTTGCAATTTTGATCAATGAACCCTTCTAATTTTCTTCATTCTTCTATTTGTAAGAAAACCTAGGCTATTTCTATTGGAAAAAATCTAGTATTTTTTAATATAATTTATAATACAAATAAATCTATTTTAAACTATTTTAAATAAAAAATTATGCACATAGATCAAATCTAAAAAACCCTATAAGGATTATAACATGATATGCAATGTAGATAATAAAATCAGTATATATCTATCTAACTGATGTACATTGTAGATTATATCTACTAAGACTATGAGATTGAATCTTATACCTAATCACAGATCGATAATCACCACTATTGATGGTACATGGTAAGGGCTCTATATATTATTTTGTAGTAGAATAATGTCCGGCTTCTGCAAATCATCCACATGAAGCTTTGATGCGATCAACCTCCCGGGACTACTAGATCCCTCCGAAGGCCATCGCATAACTCAAATAAAATATTTATTGGATCTTCTTGAACCCTCCAAGAAGATCAAGAGGTAATTAGATAGAGAAAGATAAATAAAATCAAGAAAATCAACTTTTCTTTTTCTTTTTCTCTCTCCCTTCAAAACCTAGCACTTTAGAAGAACTCTCACCAACTTGGTTTTCGTGGCCCCTTCTCATATTTTTTCATGGCTTTTCTCTCTAATTCTCATGATAAAAACCCTTTTTATTATTTCACAATATCAACGAAAATCCAATAATAAATTGGCATGGAGAAGGTTAGGACATTAGGATTAAGAGGAGACTAGATAAGGACAAGGATAGCAGTTGAAATCCCATTTAAGCACTATTATTTTTTTAAATTTAAACTAATCTAGAAATTATCCTAACTAATCTTAATGAAAGAGGGATTAAGGGGGGCATGAAAACATATTTTAGACATGGAAATCTTCATGCAAATCCTTGGAATGAATGAAACATCGCAAGGGGTACTAGGTGAGGGGTTCTTGATTTTGACTTGGTCAAAATTTGTTAGGATTAAACTAAATTTAGTTATACCCAACATAATTAACTAAACCTAATCTAATTGGATCTAATTAACTTAATTAAATTATAATCAAATTAGAAATTAATCAATCCCAAGTCAGAATCAAACTGAAATTAAAAATTTCTTAGTGATTAGGTCATCGAATAACCTAATTAAGTGAAATCTGATTAAACCAAATTCAATTATACTTGACCTAAATCTCTTTTCTCAATCAAATTGAACCAATTAACAATCTAAGTACTAATTAATAATCTTATAATTAATAAAAATTATTTATAATATTTGTATATGGTTATTATTAATTATATTTATAGTTTTGCCACTAACTGATTCTTAATTGTTAATCAATCATCATAATCAGTCAAAATTTTTTATGTATGTGATCCCATAGATTTGAATACTAAGCTAATAGCCCAGGAATCAATTTCTAAACTATCAATGCAACCATCTAGTAATGGTGCTTAACGTCTGGATAGATCGAATGATTGCAAAGTAATATTTAAGAACCATGCAGATGGTTATCGTATAATTCATCCCTTAACCTAATGCTTAAAATGACTTTAGAGTAAACTGCTAATGTCTAAATAGTGTATTTAGATATATCTCAATCTAACAAATCATGTAACTCCTCACAAAGATTGTCCTGGCTAAAGTATTGCTAAAATGAAACACAACATAGCATTTTTTTCAATACCTTGGAGTAGTCAATCCCATTTCAACTCACACATTGACTTAACAAGTTTTGACTACACCCAGTAACCTTCCATCACTATATTAGAAATCCTGGTGTTTAGTATTAAAGTACAGTAAGTTGCTTGCAAGTCACCGTGATGATCTCATGTCAGAGAGATATTTATAACCATATCCTTCTAAGAAAAACTCTTAATAGTAAAGTACTCTATAATATTTGTCATATTTAGTATTGTTGGGATATGTCGGTCCAAGTACAAGCCAACCATTGACTCGACCGGCCGAAGACATTTTCTCAAACCATGCATGTTAAACAAAAGTGTTCAAAAAAACTGGGCAAGTCAAAATCGAAGCCCTTAACTTCATCTGAAAAGCAAGTCTACGGTCCCTACCAAAGACAGGGTCCCCGGTCCACGCCGAAGCATGATCTCCGCTATTGACCAAGGACCAGTCTCGGATTATGACAAAGACATCGACTTCGGCCTACACCCAAGACAAAGTCTTCGATCTTTGCCGAGGACATAACCTCTAATCTATCCCCAAAGAGTACGAAGACAAAGACAATTTCCTAACTCGACTACAGGTATTTCTCGAAGAGGAAAATCTAAAGATAGATCTCCGATCTATCTTAGGTCTCTACAAACACAATGAATAATGGTTACCATCGACTATCTTCAAGAGCGCAGTCATGGCACATGACTTTAGCAGCAATGCTCCCAGTCTGTCCAGAATCATTTTGTAACTGTCCATGATTGTGATTGAGGGAAAATAATTACTCCCCCCATCATAACGCGCTGGAGGAAGGACGGAACCGCAGGGTAGGCAACTTATTATAAATAACGGTAAGAGGGGACACTCCAAGTAGGGCATAATATACTCCTGAAAATTTCAGTCTCTTCCCTTTCCATCTGATCCTTCATAGAATCTTCCCCATTCCGTGGCTGGAGCCAGCCTCTGACTTAGGCATCAGAGTGTCCCCCGCTGGAGCAACTCCGGCCAGGGATTTGTTTTGTAGGTGAACCAGGGAGCGGCCCTGCGATCCAGTAGCTCCGCCCAGTCAAAAAGGGACTTACCCCTGTGAGTGGAAACCGGGAAGGAGGAATCCAGGGATCCCTTACCTACCCTCTTTCTTGGATACAGCAGGTAACCTTAGTCGTGAATGTCACCTATCCGCATCCATTAATTGAGCAGATTTCATAGGGCCCCTTGTTCTGCAGGTTTTGTGACCTTTCTTTATGGACAAGGGTGCCTGTGAATGTATTGGCTATGGCAAAGGCCTCCGAAGCTGGGTGGTGATGGGGGACTAATGTGCACGCAATTTTTTTTGTATGTTTTACATGTTGAGTTAGGTGATTAATTCCCCAATTTCAGATCAAAATTATTTGTAGAGAATTTTGTATGAATTTTTGAAGATCAGCATGCAGATTAGGACCTAGAAAAGTAGCAAGAAGGACCGCCGGGGCTGAGAAGCCTCGGTTAGGACAAGTTCTCCTACAATAAAACTACTGGAGGTAGAGGGGTGTACCTGACAATGTCTGTAAAGATCGCAGCGAAGGGGTCTCTCGTTCCTCGATGGATGTGGCCTGGAAAACCGAGCCAATGACCCGTGGATACCCGGCTTTCTGCTCCGTGGTCTGATTGAGGCTTGGCTGGAGTCGTTGTATTCGTAGGAACTCGGGGACCTGCAAACGACCTGTCAGGGGTTAGAAAACTCACAAAGGAACAAGAAAACAAAGGGAAAACAGGAAGGAAGGCTTCTTTTTGGAGTGGGTGTCTAGGGATCTGAGAGGCTTGTTGGCAGCAGGAAGATGATTGCAAACAACCGGAAGATGAACTCTCACAAACCCCTTTATGCACACAGCAGGGTTTCACACACTCAATAGAAGAACTCAAGATTTTAATTCATATCAAAAATTCCTACAAATAATTTTGATCTGAAATTCGGGAATTAATCACCTAACTCAACATGTAAAAACATACAAAAAAATTGCATGCATATTAGTCCCCCATCATTTGGTATCAGAGCTTAGATTAGGGCTTGTTTTCTGCAATTTTTTAATCCATATATACTCTATTATTTGAATTATTTCTCCTTGGTAAAAACTCCAAAATTATAAAATTTATTTGCTGGATTCATCATAATTCACAGTAATTTTAATAATTTTTGCAAATTTTATTATGGACTGTGAATTTTCTACAAGCCGAAATAAAGCCTGCAAATTTTTGGCTCTATTTTTCAGCAAGACAAGTTTGGAAGTTTTAGGGTTTTGTTTAGCATCTTTTGCATATCTTTTAATTTTAGTATATTTCTAGCATATTAGGCCATGATTGAAAGTTTTCTTCTATTTAAGAAAATACCAAAAAAAAAAAATCACATATTCTCCAAAAATACCAAAACATCTAAACCCTAATTTGCATCCTCATCTGCCTGCCATCATTGCATAATTTACTTTTAAGGGCACTCTTGCTATATCAGATAAGGGGAGGAGTTGATAACCTCCCTTAGCCCAAAACCACATCCCTTGCATTCGGTCCCAAGCCTTAACCTAAAAATTAACTAGACTTAATTTGCCCTAGTGGGCTAGGGACACCAACTGGTCGGGTCTGGGCTAGTGTTAGATCACCGTGTCAAGTTAACCTATGTGTGCCTTGTGCTTAGTGTCTAGAGTGTCAAGTTAACCTATGTGTGCCTTGTGCTTAGTGTCTAGAACAGTGGTTCAGGGATTCAATCCTGAAGGGCTTGTGTGTTGGTTCGCCTACCTGGCCAATCTCTGATTGGTGCCTAGGATTGGCAATCAGGGACCTAACACTCCCCTTACACTTGCCTGGCTGAGTACAGGGTTACTATAGGCTAGTTTGCCACCCTGATTGAGCATCTAGTTTGGACTCTAGGTTTAGTCAGCTATAGTCGGTCTGATCGAGTCTTGCATGAGCACTAGATCAGGAGTATCATATCACCCACCTCCTTCATAAATGTCTGAACCCATGGAAAATTTACAAGCCCAAATAAAAGACCTAACAATCTAATGGCCCAGATGACTACCCAGTTAACTCAGTCTGCTACCCAAACCAACAATAGAATTGACCATCTTGCCAATAGGTTTGACCAGTTAGGAGGCCGTGTAGGGACATTAGCAAGAACCCATGGGTCACGATCTGAGCCAGATCCTGAGTCCCCTCAACCTAGGAGAACCCCAAACCCTGATCTATACCATGAGGTCGAACCTAGGAGAGCCCCTTATCCTGACCCGTACTACAATCCTCAACCTAGGAGGACCCCAAACCTTGATCCATACCAAGAGGTTGAACCTAGGAGAGCCCCTCAGCCTGACCCATACTATAATCCTGAACCTAGGAGGACCCCAATCCCTGAACCATATCGTGAGGTTGAACCTAAGAGAGCCACTCAGCCTGACCCATACTATGATACTGAACCTAGATCTTATGACTCTAGATCCTATTTACCCACATCCTATAAGCCTAGTATACCCATAACCTATAGATCTTATGACTTCAAATCCTCTGACTCTAGAATCTACGAACCCATATCCCATGAGTCCAGTAGACCCAAGACCCATAGAGCTGAACCCAAATCCTATGACCCTAGATCTTATAATCCCGTGACCCATAGATCTGCACCCTTATCCTATGAGTCTAGGAAGCCCATAATCCCTAGATATCAATCTAGTACTAGTCAGGTTTCCCTTAGTCAACTTGAACCCCATAGGATTAGCACCCCTAAATATGAGCCCAGTAGTGAGCCACTACCCCTTAGACAACCTGAACCTACTAGGATTAGTGTCCATAATCAGAAATCAGGACCTAGCCAATTTTCCCTAGCCGACCTTCTCCAACCATTCCTGAGATTGACAAGGCTTACATTAACGCAGAAGTGTATGAAGCTGATGCAAACTTAGTGGATGAGATATGAGGGAGAAGAGGAGACACCTTTAGATGACCTAGAATTAGTTGACCCAATAGATACCCAGGTAGAAGCCAACCTAGAGATAGTTGACCTTGACCACATCCAACCTAAAGCTATAGTGGAAGAACAAATAGAGGAAGAGAACCTAGGTACTGCTACTAGAGCCTTACCTAAGGAAACCGAAGAGGAGAGGCAAATTATAGAGTCTAGTCCTAAAATACAAGAACCAGAATAATTTATTAATGACCTGATCTCTTTGAATCAGTACCCTCAGGATGAGCCTCCTCCTATAGTTCCCATTAGGGACCTCTTCCCTGAGATTAGTAACCCATCATTCCATTATGCAAACCCCATAGATATATCGCAACCTCGTAAGGTTAGCCTCATTAGTCTAGGATTAGTCCCTGACATGCCTTCTTATATCAAACTTTATCCAACTAACCTTGAACCTTTTTCCTACCCTACCAAACTAATTCTAAACCCACTTCCTATTTTCTGCCCTTTCCTGACACCTCCAGCATTTCTAGGATTATTAGATTGCATTTAACAGAGATTAGCATACTGCATGCATTCATTACACATGTTAGGTTTGCATTATACTTCTGGCATACCCTCTGGCATTTGCTTGGAGTCCATTGTAAATACTCTTGTGCACACCACACTAGGGTCAGACCTAGAGAGTCTATAGTCTCTTAGGTTTAGGCCCATAAAAGTCTAATAAATTTTCTTCGATAGGAATGCAAAGTCGAGTGTATTAGGTGTTAGTTTGAGTCATTTGCATCATCTTGTTAGGAGTCTGCATGTGCCTAACATGTTCACCACCCGCACTAATGTTAAACAAACTGGCTAATTTTCGAAGATGGATCAAAGAATTTGATGTAGTGGATTCTATCTTGGTTAGGCTTAGGCCTAAAAGAAGCTTCATGCTCGCAGAGCCGGACCTTTTAAGTGATAGAGAAGGTTGGATCAAATGCCTAGGTGTTAGACTTGCCTTCGGATTTGGGCATTAGTTCTACCTTCAATATTACAGACCAAGTTGAGTATAGGAAACTGGCAGCGCTACCTAGTGAGGCCTTTGGACCTATTCCTTTTCATTGTGAGTGACCCTAACCTAAAGTGTCCACAAACAAATTTGGCCTGAGAGAGGAGAACGGATCGAGCATATCCTGGACGATCAAGCCATCACGACCCAGGGCCATGACTATCAACGCTTCCTGGTCCGATGGCAAGGCCGGCAAGAGACGGACGATTCGTGGATTTCTCGAGAGGACTTGCAATGCCTCAACCCAGACCTTCTCGAGAGATATGTGAGCCAGTCTGACCTTCACTCGACAGGGTCGAGTTCCTCCCACCCGGGAGAATTGGTGGGGACACCTGAGGCACCAGAATAAGACAGAGGCTTTTTCAACCCTCTGTAAATTGATCAATAATTTATGAGTCCATCTGTAATAAGGGTTTAGCTCATCTGAGTCCATTTTAGTTGTTATTTGAGTATTTTTAGTTGTTATTTCAGTTCTGTACTAGTCAGCTCATGTTGAGCTAGTTTAGACCAATGCTAGTCAGCTCATGTTGAGCTAATTTATTTTTTTGAGTCCTGTCCAAGCATACTGAAGACTCAAGACTATATCATACAAGTGAAGACCAAGTCCAACTAGATTGAAGACTTGGAAGTATAGCCCAAGTCCAACCAGCTTGAAGATTTGAAGACCCCAGGAGGAAAATTCAGAAAACCCTGATTTCTTGCAGATGCCCTCCAGATGCCCAGATTCCCTTCCAGATGCCAAAATATATTCATATATCAAGGCATCCATGATTTTAGAGGTCCATCTGCATCCTAGCCCAAAGAAATCAAGCCCAGGCGCCAAGCCCAAGCCCCTAAGAAGCAAGATACTAGGGAATATTCCTGCTACATGGCTACCAGGCCACCCCAGCTTCCAGAGGCCCAAACCCATGCACCCGGCCCCTTTGGGCTGGCCCCTTGCTGCTCCTAGAAGCCCAACACGCCCCCCTAGGCATCCTTGGAGTGTTGACCAAGTCAAGAGAATTTTTAGGAATTTTTCTACCTAATATTTTCTTATTTTCTAGCTAGGGTTTGAGAGGGAAAAGGATTCTCATGTAAAGACTAATGTGCCCTTACTTGGAGCCCAAGGTTAAGGGTCTATTTAAGGGACCCTAGCCTCTTGTATGAAGGGAGAATTTTGATGAATGAAAACTTGAGTTCTTCTATTGAGTTGTGTGATACCCTGCTGTGTGCATAAAGGGGTTTGCGAGAGTTTTTCTTCCAAGTGCTACAATCATCTTCCTGCTTCCAACAAGCATCTCAGATCCCTGGATGCCCACTCCAAAAGAAGCCTTCCCTTGTTGTTTTCCCTTTGTTTTCTTGTTCCTTTGTGAGTTTTCTAACCCCTGATAGGTCGTTTACAGGTCCCCGAGTTCCTACGAATCCAACGACTCCAGCCAAGCCTCAATCGGATCACCGAGCAGAAAGCCGGGTATCCGCGGGTCTTTGGCTCAATTTTCAGGCCGCATCCGTCGAGGAACGAGAGACCCTTTTGCTACGATCTTCACAGACATTGTCAGGTACACCCCCTCTACCTCCAGTAGTTTTATTGTAGGAGAACTTGCCCTAACCGAGGCTTCTCAGCCCCGGCGATCCTTCTTTTCTACTTTTCTAGGTCCTAATCTGCATGATAATCTTCAAAAATTCATACAAAATTTCCTACAAATAATTTTGATCTGAAATTCGGGAATTAATCACCTAACTCAACATGTAAAACATACAAAAAAAGTTGCATGCATATTAGTTCCCCATCAAGTGGCTTCGGCCATAGCAGAAAATGATGTCGCTAAAAAGCTTCGGGCTACTACAGAAGAAGAAAGAGATAGGGTCGTCGCCTATAATGATGTCCTGAAGAAATAGATGAGCGTCATTTAGGCACAGGCGATGGAGGTGGCGATCTTCGCACAGGAGAAAAGGAAGAAGATTGGCTCTCTTGAACTGTTGCTAAGGGAGGTGCTACGAGATGTTGAGTCGAAGTCTCGTTTGGTTGAATCGGATAGGAGGGTTGAGGAACTGGCGACGAACTTTTTGGTGGTCGTCCAAAGGGGTACACAGGCCAAGAGAGGTCTTCCTTGGCTATTGAAGCTTACAAGGCTTCCTAGGCTTTTAGAGACGAGACAAGCAAGGCGGTGTTGGAAGGATATTCCTCGGGTCATGTTGATTGTGTGGGTAAACTTAAGGAAATTTACCCTAGCATGGACTTCTCCTTGCTCGCCATCCTGGAAAATGAACCTGTGGCTACTGACGAATTGCCGTTCAACTTGGCATATGGTACCGAGGCTGTTCTCCCTATCGAAGTCTTTCTCCAATCTCTGAGGATCGACAGATATGAAGAGCTAAAAATTCTGATCGTAGAAGAGTTGACCTGGATCTACTATCGAGTACCAAGCTTTAGGCCCAGATAAAAATTGCGACATATCAACAAAAGGTCACTAAGTATTATAACTCCAAGGTAAAGGAATAGATTTTTCACACGGGAGACATGGTGCTGCGAAGAGCTAAAATATCCAGGCCAACTGAGGAGGGCAAGCTTTCTCCCAATTAGGAAGGACCGTACCAAGTTGAAGAAGTCATACGTCCGAAAACGTATCGACTCAAGACCTTGGACGGTAAAATGTTGCCCCGGCCGTGGAATGTACAAAACGTTCACAAGAATTATCAATAAACAAACCCCAAAATCTTTTGTACAAATCTGATTCCACTTTGAATGGCCTGTTGCACCAACTAGATGACAAAGGCATGAATGGCCTGATCTAAGGAATTGACCAACGGTGCAAAGGAGAGTATGATCCTTTCAACTTATCGGTATGCTCGACGAGCGCAACGGACAGCCCAATCAGGCTGCCAAAATGATCAAAGGCACAAGGATGATTTTTATAACCTACCCTATGGTAAATCCGAAGACATTCCAGAGCGGAACTACCCAGCCTACCTTATACTAAAAAAGGTGCAGGGACGGTTTTTTATAACCTACCCTACGATAAATCCGAAGACGTGCCAAGGCGGGCCTGAACAACCTACCTTAATCATAACAGGAATGCACAGGAATGGCCTAGATGCCCTACCCTACGGTAAATCCAAAAATGTGCTGAAGTGAATGTATTTCACTCATCCTGTCAACAGTAAGTACTTGATGAGACGGCCCAACCGATCTCACCCCTTCTGCAGATCCCAAATGTTCTAAGAAATTTACACCTTCGACATGTTATAAGGATTGCATTCAATAGTACAACAAGTCACAAAGGAAGTATGGAAGAAGTCAGAACACTTCATTTCATTTGTGAATCTTTTACAAAAAAAAAGAAAGAAAGAAGAAAGAGAAAAAAGAAAACAGGGAGTAGTGCAGATTGTGGGAAAGTGGATCTAGAGATCGCCAGCTGGCCCTTTCCCATGCTGGCGGGAGGCTTCGAAGCTCGGGAAGGAGGATGAAGAAGCTCCGGTGTCTCCTTCTGAGTCTGACTCAGATTCTTCAAAATCAGAGTCGAATTCGTGATTAGGGAATGGGACGGAAGGCCTAATATTTTCCAAGCCCTTCAAATTAAAGAACTTGAAAGCCTTATCCCGATGCTCTCGAAACCCCCGGTGGTACGAATCCAGGACCGCCTCTGCAACTTCATCCTTGTAGGTGGGAGAAGCCATGAAGTCCGAGATGGCCTCCACCAACTTCTTCCTAGCCTCCTCCGCCTCTACAGTGGCAACCTCGACCTGTGCCTTGGCCTCTACCAAGCGGGCTTCTAAGACCCGGATTTTCCTCTCCAAGCGAGCAATGACCCCTTGCGGGTCATCATGGTTGCCTCTCCGAAGGGCCTTAGAACTAGGCTCACCCTCAGATAGTGCCTCAGAGGCCCTTTTCATTGCCACCTTCTTATGTTCGGGGATGCTGAACTTCATTCCGCTGGTACATTGGAGAAAGAAGGAAAAATTCTAAAATAGGAGTCTAAAATCTCGATGGCCTTTGATAGGGAGAGACAGGGTCCTATTTAAAAGGACCCTACACCACCGAACAGCAGTAGGAAAACATGCTCTGTGCCTTTTTCTAGGTGCACCAAGGGATGCCACGTGCCAAAACGATGCCTTGAAATCCAAGTGACTGCCTGGGAATGGTATGATTGCCAATAACTACTCTCGGGGATGGCAACCGTCGGTGCTTCGGATCCAAAATGGTATTCATTGTACGGTGATGACATTAATGGCCTCCCCTCGGGAAGGGAGGATATGGTGACACCCGGGATGCATGGAGCTGCAACCGTTCAAATGTCTATATACTCGATGCGGGCAACGAGAATCATGCTCGATGTTCCTCAATCAATGGTTAATAGGAAAGTGATGCCCGTTTGTCATGTCCATTCCTGAACAAAATGAGTAATTACAGCGGCATTCTAATTTCACTTCGGAATTCGTCTTCGATGCTAACCTCAAATCAAATAGCCTTCGGCTCATCCATCAACCAGAAAGGATCAAACTGAAAGGAACCAATTTAAGAAACTGAAGTTTCTTATTTCAAGGATGAAAAACTATATCCAAAGGGAGGATATTACAAATAGCTGGAAAGAGGAGAAATTACAACAAAATTACATCTTGTCAGCCTCTCTGGCAGTCGAAATAGGAGTTAGGGTTAGGGTCAACGCTTCTCCAAGCTGGGTCCTCGAGGCCACAGGTTCATTCTCCGGGATGGCGAGCAAGGAGAAGTCCATGCCAGGGTAAATTTTCATAAGTTTACCCACACAATCAACATGACCCAAGGAATATCCTTCCAACATCGCCTTGCTTGTCTCATCTCAAAAAGCCTGGGAAGCCTTATAAGCTTTAATAGCCCTTGAAGACCTCTCTTCGACCTGTGTAGCCCTTTGGATGGCTGTCAAAAAGTTCATCCCCAGTTCCTCAAACCTCCTCTCCGATTCGACCAGACGAGACTTCGACTCCTCAACATCTTGTAGCACCTCCCTTAGCAACAGTTCAAGAGAGCCAATCTTCGTCCTTCTCTCCTGTGCGATGATCGCCACCTCAGTCGCCTGTGCCTGAATGATGATCATTTTTTCTTCAGGACATCATTAGAGGCGACGACCCTGTCCCTTTCTTCTTCTATAGCAGTCCAAAGCTTTTCAGCAACATTTTTTTCAGCTATGGCCGAGGCCACCTGGCTTCGAAGGCCTTCGCCATAGCCAATACATTCACGGGCACCCTTCTCTAACAGAGAAAGGTCACAAGAAACCTGCAAAGCAAGGGGCACCTATGAAATCAGCTCAATTAACGGATGTAGATAGGTGACATTCATGACTAAAGGTTACCTGCTGTATCCCAAGAAAGAGGGTAGGTAAGGGATCCCCGGGTTTCTCCTTCCTGGTTCCACTCACAAAGGTATCATACCCCACTGACACCTTTCCTCCTACGACCGAGACTACTGGCTTAATGTCTTTAGCATGAGGAAGGGGCCCATCAACATCTTGTGGGCTCAGTCTCATGGATGGTCCAGCCACCACGACCCTCTTAGGAATAACTGACTCCTCCCCTGAGGAAGAACCTATCTCGATAGGTTGGTTGCTCTCGGCCTTGGTGCATGGCAGTGCCAACACATATCTCCGCCTTCGATCTAATCTCCTCACTTGAAAACCTCTCATTGGTTTCCCTCTGACTACTCACCTAAGTTGTGCAAGATTTGGTCTCATGGCACAGTAAGCCCTTAGAGTGGCGCAAGGAGGAAGGAGCAAGTATTGCATTAAAAATGGCATTGCCTGATGCGAATAACACCTGATCCAGAGATATCAAGACTAGCAAAATTCAAAAGCCCTCGATCGCAATGGTTTCTTAGACGTGACACGTATAGGAATCCTAACAGGTCAAAGCATCAACTAAGATGCTGGGGGACCATTAAAAGGATACAACCACGATGGTCTTCATTCCCACACGTAATTGTCATCGACTCGGTTGCCACTATCTCTCCAAGTGATGACATAGCAGTCACCACCCCGGTAAACCGGTAAGTTAAAGGTTTTCTTTATGTGGATATCTTCCTATCTGCTCCGCAGCTTAAGAGGAGAAGCTTGCATTTGCAAGAAAAGACTCTGCAAAGGGCAATGTGATTCAAAACATCACCAGAAATCAACAACATTACCTAAATCAAGTTCGAAGATGCAGTAAAAAATACACGGAAAGGGAAAGCTACTCGTTAATTCAAAAAGATTTGCCAGTTACATGCCAGAGGAAAGAGGAGAAGAGATACAATGCCCTACAGGTCCCTAAGGATCGGCTGGAAGAGATTCGGCATTGCAAGATTGGAGTAGCCTGTCAATTTGTGTAGAAAGGGTTCCCAACTTGAGCTAGGTTCAGACAGTCTCTAACCTGGGCCTCCTCTTTAGCCTGGATACCCTCTTCAGCTTGGGCTCCCTCTTCAGCCTGAACTTTGCTGTCGACTTGGACCGGAATTACACTCAAGTCTTCGGCTACGATATGAACTTCTTCCCTTAGGCTTGGCACTTCTTCAACTTCTTTGTCCTGGACCGAGATTACGCCTCAACCTCGACCATGATTGGGATCTCCTCCATAGGCTTGACATCTCTTTGGCCTCCTCTACAGCCTCATCCTCCCCTCTTCTCCTTCTTTCGCTATGTTGAAAGCAGGAATGCTAGAAAGATCAAGATCAGGGAAGGCCCTACTGACCTTGGCAAGTTCGTCATTGAAGCTGTGCTAATAGCTGTATAAAGTCGCCTCGTTCATTTCCTCTTGGAACTGCAAGGACTTCCTAAAATCTGCTACAGCTTTATCCACCAGCTCTTTCATGGCTTCAGACTCCCTCTGGGCCACTTCGGACTCCCTCTTGGCTACTTCGGACTCCAAGGCTGCCTCTTTGGCTCTTAAATATGCCTTTTTGGCTCTTAAAGATGCCTCTTCAGCCCTCCTAGTTGCCTCCTCAGCCACCTTGGTCAGACCGTTCATCCTTTCCTGATTCTCCTTGGTGGATTGTTCCAAGGAGTCAATATGTTTTTTTATTCTTCTTAAACTCTGCATCTTGCCCAGCAATTATCAAATGAGCACTCTTTAGCTCGCTCTCTAGCCACGAACTTCAGCATCCACATGGGCAAGTCAGTTCTCCATGGACTGCTTCAGTTCTTCGGCCACCTTCTTCTCGGCCTAGTCGTATGGAGCTCCTCCTTTAACCCATGAATGAGGCTATCAACATTCCCAGGCCCTCCTCCATGAAGGTGATGTCGTAGACTAGCTACGTCAACAAAATGAGATCACTGACCGAACAACACTTCGAACAAAGAAAAAATAATGATCTCACCTGTTGCAGGGAGGAGAAGGCAGAATCAGATATTCTGGCAAGGCTTCGACCTTGGATAATTGCTAGATCATGGGGTAGCAGAGTGTCCTTCAGCGGCCACTTAGCCACAGTAGGGACCAACAAACCCCCATAGCGAAAAGCTTTGAAGAGTCCATGGGATGGCTCCCAACTGGAGAAACCTCTCGAATGAACTCCTTCTCAACATGCAGTGCCTCGCCCTGTCCACCGCAGGGGGCAAGGCGGTGGCGTGTCAACCACCGGAGATGAACTCTCCCTAATTTGAACTGGAGAGATAGTCACCAGTAAAGGATCAACTGGCTGGGGCCCTGTTGGGACCTCCATCATCGGCACCTGGTTTCCCCCAGAGGTTCCTCTGGAGGACGAAGTGCTCCTCTCAGGGTCATCCCTTGAGCCTTCTTCCGAACCTTGACCTTGAAGGAGGGGCCCGAGCTATCCTTTTCTCGGAAGATTGGCAAAGCTAGCCCAAGTCAGGCTTCATTCCATTGCCTGCGAAAAGAAAAGCCCCTCTGAGTCAACTGGGCTACAAAAGAGATGAAGGAGAAGAGGTGAAAAACTTCCACCATTTATACCTAATGCAGGGAATTCGCTGATCCTGCACGATGGAGATTCCTCTCCTCCAATAATTCACAGATAGGAACAGCCTCTGAATCAGTCAGCAAGTCATAATTAGACTGATTGGCTGCCAAAACCTTTTTTCTATCGTTGGTAATTAAGCACGACCCCTTCCACTCGCTGCTGAAACCCCACAAATTGATAGACAACACAAAAACAAAGTTGGGCTTCCACCTGCAGATGGCGCTGGGCATATCCTTGATGATTGTGACCAAGCCGAGGGCCGATCAACCACCACCATAATTGTGAAAATCCCACTTGAGAACAAAATGGGTAGTAAACAAATTGGTCTCGGGGTTCACATTATCTATGTGACACCAGACCAAAAACCCACAGATGTTCCGAATGCTATTCGGAGTCAACTGCGTAGGCACTACTTGGTACAGGCAAAAAATCTTGATAAAGAAGGGACACAGCAGAAATCGAAGGCCAGCCTTCAAATGGTCTTCGTATATAGCCAGACACCCAACATGAGGCTAGTTCGCTCGTTTCTCAGATGTGGAAAGGATTAAAGGGAACCCTTCGGGAACGTGATAGCATTCTCGAAGGTAGGCAACCTTTTTTGGTGAAACGGAATTGGGAACTAACTCCGGACTCACCACATCATCAGCCCTCAAGGACCTGACCTTTTCCTTTTTGATTCCTACAGTCTCAGCCATGATAAAAGAATGAGGCAAAGAAAAAAAAAAAATTCTACCTGCAGAAGGGACTGATGGCTAAGAATGGTGAAAGCTGGGCCAAAACTAAAAGTGCGAGGTTGAAGAAGCTTCCTTAACTCGACCTTTTCCTCCTTCTCATAAAAAGATAAAGTGGCATCAAGGCAACATCTCGATAAACAAAATCGTCTTCCTAAGTCTACCACGAATGCTTGAGATGGTTGCACAACCCTAAAATGGCCCTAAGTTGATTTGACACGAAATAAACCAAAGGTCATAATCCGTATAAATCAATGGCCCAAGTGGAGTGCACTTCTCATCTGAGGGACAGGGAAAAGCCATGACCGATGCTCAAGTCCCAACCATAAGATTGGGTGAACCGCTCCTTTTTTATCTCCTAATTAGGGGATAATAGTTGTCCATCACTTGATCCTCAGATCAACCGGCAGTTATTGTAGACGGTCCAATCAGAGATTTTATAATCATCCACTGCACATCCACCAAGAAGAAAATGACAAACCAGTAATACTCTCACCTTTCAAAGCAAATCCTCATTTTGAAAACTGAGAGTAGGGGGGCAACTGTTAGGATATGTCGGTCCAAGTACAAGCCAACCACCAACTTGACCGGCCGAAGATATTTTCTCAAACATGCATGTTAAACAAAGTGTTCGGAAGAAACTAGGCAAGTCAAAATCAAAGCCCTTAACACCATCAAGAAGAAAGTCTACGGTCCCTACCAAAGACAGGGTCCCCGATCCACGCCGAAGCATGATCTTCGCTATCGACTGAGGACACAGTCTTTGGATTATGACAAAGACATTGGCTTCGGCCTACAACCAAGACAAAAGTCTTCGATCTTTGTTGAGAACATAACCTTTGATCTATCCCAAAAGAGTCCAAAGACAAAGACAATCCCCTAACTCGACTAAAGGTATTTCCCAAAGAGGGAAACCTAAAGACAGATCTCCGATCTATCTTAGGTCTCTACGAACATAATGAATAACGGTTACCATCGATTATCTCCAAGAGCACAGTCATGGTGAATGACTCCAGCAGCAATGCCCGCAGTCTGTCCGGAACCGTTTGTAACTGTCCATGATTGTGAATTGAGGGAAAGAATAACTCCCCCCCATCATAATTGTTGGAGGAAAGACAAAACCGCAGGCTGGGCAACTCATTATAAATAACGGTAAGAGGGGACGCACCCGGTAGGGCACAATATACTCCTGAAAATCTCAGAGTCTCTTCCCTTTCCATCTGATCCTTCACAAAATCTTTCCCATTCTGTGGTTGGAGCCTGCCTCTGACTTAGGCATCGGAGTGTCCCCCACCGGAGCAACTCTACCTAAGATTTGTTTTACAGGTAAACCAGGAGCGGCCCTGTGATCTAGTAGCTCCGCCCAGTCAGAAAGGGACTCTACGCCAACAATTATAATGTACTTATACACTTACCTACATGCTATACTAGTATCTCCATACTCTTGATTAAGAGGACAACTAACTTTATGGTATATAATGACCTTCACTTGATAAACATTATCGTCTAAGGTAATAATGTATTATTTAGTCACGAACAGATTTAAGAACTAACGACAAATCCTTCTTTGTCAATTAGAAGTATTCTAAAGACTTCATCATAGAATAGGTGATAAAGAAAATGTACAAGAAAGTGATGAACTACCAAAAATAACTTTTATTATTAATAAATTATATATAAATTATAAAAAGCTCAACTGTCTTCATCCTAGATGATTGGTTTTAGAACATATTTTTAATAACTCTTACTTAGACTAGAGCCAATTGGAATAGTATTGTATAGCCATCTCCACTTGTGATCATCAAACTCTTTGCTTCCAAAAACTTAGCAAAGGGATCAGCCAAGTTCTCCTTTCCGTCGATCTGTGAAGGTCAATGTCATCTCGATCTACAATCTCCTAGACAAGGTGGTATTGATGCATAATACACTGGTTTTTTGATACGCCTAAGTTCCTTTGCTTGAGCTATGGCTCCATAGCTATCATAATATAGTACAACTGGACCATCCATGGAGGGTGCTACTCCAAGCTCACCAATGACCTTCCATAGCAAAACAACTTCCTTTGTAGTTTTTTCCATTCAAGATAAATACATAACCTGATACACTCGTTTTTCCATTCAAGATAAATACATAACCTGATACACTCTACTATTGTCTCTTTTTAACTAAAACTTGAGTCGGTATAATTGACTAGTTTCAAGTTAGAATCTTTATAAATGAGTCATTGATCCTTAGTATCTCCATAAATGAGCCACTAATCCTTAGTATCTAACTAAAAACTCGATTCAGTGTAACCGACTAGTTTCAAGATAGAATCTCCATAAATGAACTACTGATCCTTAGTATTTCTCAAATATTTAAAGATGGTTTTTTTGACCTTTCAATGGTCCTCACTGGATTAGATTGGTATATACTCACTACTACTATTGAGTATGCCTTATCTAATCTCGTATATGTCATAGAATACATTATAGATCCTACTGTCAAAGCATATGGAATCCTACCCATATGCTCTCTCTTTTGAGCAGTTGTCAGATAATCCTTCTTAGAGAGAGTAATTTCATGGCCTATCGAAAGATAACCTTTTTTGGAATTTACTATGCCGAACCACTTCAATATTGTTTCTATGTATGTAGACAGGGTTAATCCTAGCTGTAAGGAACTATTCCTAAGGGGTGATACAAGCATTTTAAGACTTTTCTAACGGCATGCAGTAGCGAAAAATGATAAAACCATTTTATGTGTAGATGTTAATCTAATTAACACAAGCCCCTGCCAGGATCTTGATGCATCTAGAGTAATGTAAATATGAAATCATGCAAATATTGTATGAAAAACAGAACCATTCCAGAAATCACACAATGATGTAGTAGATCATAATATATCAAACATATAATCAAAAGGTGTACCATTGAGATGACGATCATCTAGAAGGCACGTGCTTTGATAGCAAGATGGAACAGCACCCATGATGGGGTTCCAGGGTAGGTCTAGATAATTTTTCCATATTTTCTTATTTTTCTCACATTTTTATAATTCTCCTATTCCCGCTATTCCACCTATCCCCACTATTCAAGCTTTATTCCCAACTTATCCCCACTTTATCCCTGCCTTATTCCATCATCCTCCATCTCTCTCCCGTGATTTTTAAATTTCCCAAACCCTAGCCCACTGCCCCGCCCACCCAGATCCGGCTGCTCGACCCTGGCCGCACCCCCCGACCCGCCCGCCGGTGCTCGCCGGCACCGCTCTCGCCAGAAAACTGGCCGTCCACCACCTGCACCCGTGGGAAGACAAAGGGATGATAGTGGGAAGACCAACCGTCACCCACGGCCACCGCTACTGCCTGCCGCCGCCTGCCTGCTACCGGTCGCCCGCCCACTATCGGCCAGCCCATGCCCGACTGCCGGAGGTCCTGACCGGCGTCCGGGGCCCCATGCCCATAAGAAGACGAAACGACACGCCCATGTGTGCCGTGCCACCGCTTCGCCGCCTGCATGCTGCCCACCTGCCGTCGCCTGCCACCGTCCTATCGCCCGCCGGTGCTGGCTAGCCACCGGAGGTCCTCGTCGGCGCCTGGGGCCCCATGACCATGGGAAGCCAAAACAGCACTTCCTGTGCATGCCATGCCACTCTTGCACCGCCACCCGCCTGCAACACATCGCTCGCCTTTTGCTGGCCCCGTCCACCGCCCGCTTCTTGGCTACCGGCCGTTCGCTGGTGCTCAACAGAGATTATTCCTCCCTCTATGCACGATCGTGAGTTGATTACGCACAATTTTTAAAGCAGCTCAGTTTTCAAAGTAGAATGCTTTTCAGAGCCCTTCATCAAGACAACATGCTTCTCAGAGCAGATCAGCACCAATTTTGATGTAGTATGGATTTTGATGTAATTTATTTTCAATTTTTGGTTTACTTGTAGGCTAAGTAATTGAGGGTTTTAGTTTGCCTATAAAAAGGCCCCCTCCCCTCCTGTATTGATTAATTTGAATAGAAATTCTTGGGTTTTTCCACTGGTTCTGGTTCTGGGCTGAGACCCATTTTGCCTTCGCTCTATGCAAGCATCGAGGGGTGTGAGGCCCTAGTTATCCCCTATCCCATCTTCTTATCCCCTCGTGACCTTGAGATTCTTCCTAGAGCCCCCAAGTATCGAGGAGGGCATAATGCCTTAGAGGTGAGAGGTCTCTCTCGTTAGGGTGAGTCCCAAAGCCCATGAGTTCTAGTTCCCAGTCTCCCATCCCCATCCTTCCTTCGCCACTTCTATTAAGAAAATTGAAAACAAAAAGGATCAGCTATTTTAGGATTTTAGTTTCAGTTTTGCCCTAGTCCCGGGAGGCTTCTTTGCCCTCCCATGGTCCTAGTTTGTTTAGGTGTTTTCCTTTTCCAAATAATCCAGGGTACATCGATCATCCATCCCGCATCAATTTGGTATCAGAGCGAGTTGTGATTAGGGTGTGCTCAATTTTCGAATTCGACAGAGTCAAGTTCTTCGCGATTGAGGAGAATGATGGGGATCCAGGGCAGGTTTGGATATTTTTTTCATATTTTCATATTTTCTTGCATTTTTTTAATTCTCCTTTCTCGGTATTCCACCTATCACCACTATTCCAGCTTTATCCCCAACTTATCCCCACTTTATCCCTGTCTTATTCTATCTTCCTCCATCTTTCTCCTATGATTTTTAAATTTCCCAAACCCTAGCCCACCACCCCCCCGCCCCCCCAGATCTAGGCTGCCCGACCCCCGGCCGCCCCTGTCGGCCCGCCCGCCAATGCTCGCCGGCCCCGCTCTCGCCAAAAAACCAACGTCCGCCGCTCACGCCCATGGGAAGATGAGGGAATGGCCATGGGAAGACCAATCATCGCCCACGGCCACCACTCGCCGCCGCCGGCCTGCTACCGACCGCCCGCCCACTGTCCGCCAGCCCATGCCTGGCCGTCGAGGTCCTCGCTGGCGCCCGGGGCCCCATGCCCATGGAAAGACAAAACGACACACCCGTGCATGCCGTGCCGCCACTTCGCCGCCTGCCCGTTGCCCGCCTTCCGCCATCCAGCTGCCCGCTGGAGGTCCTCGCCGGCACCCGGGGTTCCACGGGCATGGGAAGCCAAAACGGCACGCCTTGTGCATGCCGTGCCACTCTTGTGCTACCACCCTGCCTGCAGCCCACCGCCCGCCGTCCACTGCTTGCCTTCCACCGATCCTATCCAACGCCTGCTTCCCGGTCGCTGGCCGTCTGCCTGTGCTCGATGGAGATCGTTCCTCCCTCCATGCACAACCATGAGTTGATTCTGCATGGTTTCTAGAGCAGCTCAGTTTTCAAAGCAGCATGCTTTTCAAAGCACTTCATCAAGACAACATGCTTCTTAGAGCAGATCAGCACTAATTTTGATGTAGCACGAATTTTGATATAATTTATTTTTCATTTTTGGTTTACTTGTAGGCTAAGTAATTGAGGGGTTTTAGTTTTCCTATAAAAAGGCCCCCTCCCCTCCTGTATTGATTAATTTGAATAGAAATTTTTGGTTTTTTCCACTAGTTCTGGTTCTGGGCTGAGACCTATTTTGCCTTCGCTCCATGCGAGCGTCGAGAGGTGTGAGGCCCTTGTTATCCCCTATCCCATCTTCTTATCCCCTCATGACCTTGAGATTCATCCTAGCACCTCCAAGTATCGAGGAGGGCGTAATGCCTTAGAGGTGAGAGGTCTCTTTGTTAGGGTGAGTCCCAAAGCCCATGAGTTCTAGATCCCAGTCTCCCATCCCCATCCTTTCTTCGCCACCTCCACCAAGAAAATTGAAAACAAAAGAGATCAGCTATTTTAGGATTTTAGTTTCAATTTTGCCTTAGTCCCGGAGGCTTCTTAGCCCTCCCACGGTCCTAGTTTGTTTAGGTGTTTCCCTTTTCCAAATAATCCAGGGTACATGGATCATCTATCCCGCATCAACCCATCTATGTGAAGAGCTTCAGGTGTACCTGCAAGGAAGAAGATCTGGCTCTGCGAGCGATGCACGCGCATTGCCTCTACGGGTGGTTTACACCATGTAGCATGATTTCTTCTCCTTCGAGGTGCTAGCCCCACCGGAAACATTGATGGTAGCAGCGACTCCTTTTTCAACCCCTTGAAGATGTGTAGACTCCTTCAACTTTTTGAAGGGCTGTTGTTGCAGCAGTGCTGGAACAAAGGCACTTGAGAACCCCTTCCTAATGCTTTGTTCCAAAACTTCAATAGAAGGTATGCACTCAGGAATCCTAAAACCTAAACTCACTCTATCCCAGAGATCAAATCTCGTAATCTCTTAAGGATCAAGCAATTTCTCTGTCTCAGAAATTTTTTGGCAGAGTCTCAACTTTGATACAAATCTAGAGTGGGAATGTTGAACATGAAGAACATGAACCATTCACCTTCTTCAGCCCTGTTTTTATAATAGCAGCAATCCCCAAAACCATTAAGGGGGTATAATGAGAGATTAATGAGCAGTTTGGGGTCTCTTGAGATTCCAGGAAGGTTAGAAGTCCCTTTGAATTCAGCAACAGCAACTATTAAAACTTGAAACTCCCAGCATTAAATCCCATAACCTTTATAGTATTAATGAAGCATTCTCAAATTTCAGCAGTCTATCAAATGAGTTGACTCGACCATTCAAGTCAACTCAACTCGAGTTGACTCATCCAAATGAGTTGGCTCGAACGCAGGTTTGACAACACCTTGCCAAACAAGTTTGAAATGATTCTCAATCGTTTGCATGCCAACAAAGCAAGAAGAAACCCTCGGTGTATGATCCTATAAATTCAAACACTAAACTGGTAGCACAAAAATATTTTCAGTACCAGCCAAAGTCGCCATCTAGTAATACACTCAGGGTCCGGATAGGTTGAAGGTTATAGAGCAACATGAACCAATCGAATATGGAATATCAGTGAACTTATTCCTTTAATCTTCTAATGCTTTGGATGGCTTAGGGTTAAACTATCCAACCCTAATCAATCCATCTCAATATGTCTCAAACAAAGAATCCTTGTAACTCCTTACAAGGAATTTCATGGCCAAGGTCTTTCTCAATTGAGGCACATTAAGCATTCAATCCAAACCATTTGAAGAGATCAATCCTATCTCGATCCTACTACCGCTACACAAGTAGTTGACTGTATCCAGCAACCTTCCATCACTGGATTAGAAATTCAGTTAGTCCGACACCTAAGCACAGTGAGTTGCTTGCATGCTACCATAGTGATATCATGTCAAAGGAATAATCCATGTCCACATTCTAATGCAAGACTCCTTTTCGATAAAAGGAGAATCTCGCATGAGAGTCACATTCAATGAAGTATCAAACATAACACCTGATTTCATACCAGCATCTCCATGCTACTTGGTTAAGAGGACAACCAACAAATATGATATCAACGACCTACTCTCGATACACCATCATCTTGAAATAGCGTATCCTTTGGTCGCGAAGTAATTTATGAACTATATGATGCATTCTCTCTACATTGCATACAAGGTAGCACAAAGGATATCATCACACAAGAGTTCAATTAGGAAGATGACATGGATGAACAACCAGAGTAAACTTTTTATTCAATTCAATAATTCATATACATATACATGAGTCGCACAACCATCTACAGCCTAGATGATTGGCTTTGGGATACAATTTCCAACACTAGCAACCTTTTAGATCTATCTCTATAGATCTTCATCCCTAAGATGTAGGATGTTGCTACCTAGATTGCTATGGCCTGTAGCTCTAATATGGCTCGGATGAGCTAGCATCCCCGGGAGTATCGTTTTCTTCATCCTCATGCCTTCATGATAGACCGGTCTTGCAAAAAAGAGGAGACCCAAGTTGAGGATCTCGATGGAGAAACTTCGATGACCAAGTCAGTAAGGCGACCAAGAAGAATATAGAACCTCTACGGTGGAGGCTTGGGATGCCACCACGTAGAGGAAAAAAGAATATAAGGAAATAGAAAAATTGGAGTTTAGGGGGTTGCTTGCTATTCAGCCCTTTGCCTTTGCTCTCTTACCATCTCTTTCTTGGTTCACCCCCCATCCTAGAGGTCCCTCTTATCGCTATATAAAAATTCATTCAGTTAGATCGAGTGGAGCCATGGTTGGATGCCCCTCCTAGAGCATCCCCTATGGAAGGGGTACAAGATCTTTAAAGTTGATGCAGGATGATAATGGAGTTTTAAACTATGATATCAGCAATCTAAAATGAGCAACGATTCTACCATGATGCGGGACAAGGGGGGGCTAGGAGCTAGGATCGATGGTGAGCCTAGAAGTCACCTTGATTAGGGTATTTTAATTTTCTTTTTTTGAAATTTCTAATTTGATGGTGAAGGAATAATAGGATGGAGGATAGGGATCTGGATCTCATGGACTTTGGGACTCACCCTAATGAAGAGACCTCTCACCTCCAAGGCATTATACCCTCCTCGATACTTGGAGGCACTAGGATGAATCTCAAAGGTCATGAGAAAAAAATTGTACACTCTAAGACAACCAATAACTTCTTCATCACCTTAGAACAAACCTGATTGAACTTCTAAATATGTGCAACAAGGTCTCCTCCTTCAGGTATTCTCAAGCTATATAATTGCTTCTTCAGCCATAGCTTGTTCATCATGTTCTTTCCCATGTATGTGTTCTCCAGTCTTCTCCAACGACTTTTGCAGTAGTCTCTAGACACACCTCAGGTAAAACCTGATCAACCAACATATCCTTATGGTGCTGAAAGCAATCTCTTATAACTCTTCCCATTCTTCAACACTAATCTTTTTCGATCTTTCTTTAACCAAGACCTTATAGATTCTCTGTTGAACCAGCAAATCTTTAACCCTTTGCTACCATAGGGTGAAGTTTCCCTTGCCATCGTACTTCTCAAAATCTATTTTGAACCCATTTGATGACATTACCATAATCAAGAATTCAAGAGATATGAAAACCATACCTACAGGAAGTCTTACTTCCAACCCTCTGATCATGAGATCTTCCTTCCATGAACCTTGCTCTAATACCAATGTTGAGAATTCTACTACAAATCAAACTAGATTTGACAAACCAAATCTTCAAGAATAGCCTTGCTCTTGATCAAGAACAAATGCCATTACATAGTAAGGATGACCCCATAGTAGAATGGTATCGCGGAAAGGCTGAACCGGACACTATTGAAGATGGTAAGGAGTATGAGGCTGCAGTCATCACTGCCAAAATCTTTTTGGGGTGATGCTATTAGTCAGGCATGTTTTCTTAATAACAGGTCCCCTAACTTCAAGTTGGATGGTGGACTTCTAGAAAATGCTGGGAGTGGGAAGAATGTGGAGCTTGGCCACCTGAAAGTTTTTGGTTGCCCGGCTTAGGTCCATGTGGAGGCAACTGAAAGAAGCAAGCTGGATCCTAAGTCAAAGAAGATGATCTTTTTAGGGTATCCACAAGGAGTCAAAGGTTACCTACTATGGGTTCCACAATCTCAAAAGGCAGTGATCAGTAAGGATGTTATTTTTGATGAGAGGAGCATCTTGGTGAAACCAGGGACTACAACAGGAAATGCAGTCAATAAGATGAACAATAATGAGAGCCTGTCATAGGTGGAGGATAAGTCTTCAACATCAGCTAGAAATGGAGTTTCAGCTAAGGTGGAGTTGGACAGGAAAAATTCTTCAGGAGTGAAGGAGAGGCAAGAAGAGTCAGTTGTTCAAAGTGAAGTGTAATGCATAATCCGGAAGCTGGTTAGATATGGCATGGATGAAGCAATTTCATATGCCCTAATATCTATGAATGGAGATCCAGAAAGTTTTGTAGAGGCCATGGAAAGTCCTGATAAAGAGTCATGGATTCAAGGCATGATGGAAGAGATGGAATCTCTCAGGAGGAATCATATATGGCAGCTAGTGGATCTACTTAGAGATGCTCATGCTATTGGCTCCAAATGGTGTTTAATAAGAAATCATTACCTTCAGAGCAAGGTAGAGTAAGATACAAGACAAGATTGGTAGCAAAAGGATACTCACAAAGGGAAGGAGTTGACTATACATAAGTGTTTTTCTCCTATTGTACGCCATACTTCAATTTGGGTGTTGTTGTCTTTGGTGGCAAAATATAATTTGGAATTGGAGAAGATGTATGTGAAGACAGCCTTTCTACATGGAAGACTGGAAGTAAAAATCTATATGAAGCAACCTGATGGCTTCATTGAGATTGGACAGGAGAACAAGGTATGTCTACTTCAAAGGTCATTAATGGAATGAAATAATCACCTTGTCAGTGGTATTATAGATTTGATACATTTATCTTGAGCCTTGGATTTCTTAGATGTGAACACGATCATTGTGTCTATGTGAAGGATGTGGATATTAAGTATGCTTTGTGTTTACTTCTGTATGTGGATGATATGTTAATAGCCAGCAAAAGTATGATAGATGTGAAAAGGATAAAGAGAGCATTATCTCATGAATTTGATTTGAAAGATTTGGGATCAGCTAAGAAAATCCTTGGAATGGAGATTTGCAGAGATAGGTACAAAGGAATACTCCATTTGTCACAAGGTGGGTACATTAAAAAGGTACTCGAGAGGTTTTGTTGACTTTGGTCTTGATCTTGATGATTGATAAATGTTTAAGTATATATGAGTACTAATTATATTTTAAGTATATTTTTTAAATCTTAGTACTCATCCATGTTGAATGAAGAAATGCTTGTATTTCAGTTAAAAAAGTTCTTAAATTAATGAAAAATTAAGTATATGGACTTTAGAATTGATATGGAAGAACTTGAAGAGGTTAAAGTTTTAATTTGAAGATGTATCAGCAAAGTTTTAGCATGGCACAGGCAAGTGTCGACACTTGAAAATGAAGTATCGATACTTGAGGATCAAGTGTCGACACTTGAAGAGTGAAGTATCGACTCAAGGCCTGAGACAAACAGAAAACTTCAGAAAGCACTTTCAGTCAATTATTGACAACTGGAGCTGAAGTGTCGACACTTGGAAGTAAAGTGTCGACACCTGGAGAATGAAGTGTCGACACTTGAAACTGAAGTGTCGACACTTGAAACTGAAGTGTCGATACTTTGAGGTGAAGTGTCGACACTTGAATAGTAATGGCTAGTTTTCTGGGCTGCAGAACTTCTCCAACTTGGCTCCAACGGCCATATTTTCCTCCCTAACGGCTATAAACGATCATTTAAGGTTGGGAGGCTATATAAATCAAAAATCAAATGGGAAAGTAATCCTTTGGTGATTTTCTTGAATATTCTTAAAGGATTCAAGAGTTGAGTGATTCAAAGCCTTCAAGCTTCCAAGTTTCAAAGAGAGCATTTAAAGTGTACATCAACAAGCATCAATCAAAGGCTTCATCAACTTGAAGATAAGATCTTCATCAACAATCAAGGGCTTCAAGAGATATTTGCTTTATTTTAGAAAGCTTTTATTGTATTCATTTATACTTCTCTTACATTGTTTTACTTAAGGTTTTTGGTGAGCCTTGGAAAACCAAAGAGGTTTTTGGTAAGCCTTGAAAACCAAAGTGGTTGTTGGTGAGCCTTGAAACCAACTAGGGTTTTACTTGTGAGCCCGAAGACAAAACAAGTTGTTTAGGTTCTTGGTTATCCTGTAAAACCAAGGGTGGTTGTTAGTGAGCCTTGAAACCAACTAGGGTTTGACTTGTGAGCCCGAAGACAAAACAAGTTGTAAAAGTTGTTGGTGAGCCTAAGTTATAAAACCAAACTTAGTGAAATTTCCAAGGGTGGCTTGTGGTGTGGATGTAGGTGCTTGGTTGGCACCAAACCACTATAAAACTTTGTGTTTGTGTGATTGTTCTTCTTGTGTTTTTATTTCTTTATTTTCGTTGCATTTATTTGAAATACACATGCACTTGAATTGCATTAGCACATACTTGCTTTAGTTCATATTTTAAATAGTTTAAAAGTTTTATAAAATCCAATTCACCCCCCCTCTTGGATTGCCTACCTGAGCCTACAATTGGTATCAGAGCAGGTGCTTTGTTTAAAAATCTAACGATTTTGAGCTAAAGTTCATGGCAACCCTTGTAGGTATTAGTATTAGACCACCGTTGTTTAATGGCACAAATTACATATTTTTGAAAAACTCGCATGCGCATTCATATTCAATCTATTAATTATTATTTTGGAAAGTTATTGTTAGTGGTCCTCATATTCCTTTCATGTTGGTTAATGGCATTTCCATTCCAAAGCTTGAAGAGGATTGGAATGAATATGACATTAGCAAACTGACTCAATGCTAAAGCAATGAACTTGCTTTATTGTGCATTGGACTTAAATGAATTTAATAGAATTTCATCATGCACATCGACGAAGGAAATATGGGACACACTTGAAATTACTCATGAGGATACTCTTCAAGTGAAGAACACTAAAATTAATTGCTTATACATTCTTTTAAAATTTTTGAAATGATGCATTATGAATCTATATCTGATATGTTTTCAAGATTTATGACTATTCTTAATGAATTAAAAGTCTTGGCAAAATCTATACTATGCTGATTTGGTGATCAAAATTCTTAGATCTTTGTCAATATCATGGGATCCAAAGGTGACGGCGATCCAAGAAGCTAAAGATATAGAAACCTTACCTTTGGAGGAGCTTATCGGTTCACTCATGACCTATGAGTTGAACTAATGGCAAAGGATAGTGGAAGCTGATACAGAAAAGAAGATAATGACTTTCAAAGCCAAAAAAGAATTCAAGGCAATGATGGCACTTGGAGCGATAGCGAAGATTCAAGTATGGATGATGAAGTTGCCAATCTTTGCTTCATGGCAAATGAGGAAAAGGTATGTGCTGAAAATGATTATAATTTTACCTTTGATGAATTACATGATGCACTAATGATCTTGTGCATAAATATAAATTGCTAAAGTTGAGCACAAGAAATTAAATAGGCATGTAGATTTATTTCTTCTTGACAACACCAATCTTACAATGAAATGATGATTTAAATGCCAAGATTGATATTTTAAAAAATGAAAATAATTTTTTCCTAAAGAAAAAAAATTTTTAGAAAAAAAAATATGTTTTGAAAGATTCATGTGATAAAGTTTTGAATAAGAAAAATGAAAAAAAATTTTTAGAAAAAGAAAATAATGTTTTGAAAGATTCATGTGATAAAGTTTTGAATAAGAAAAATATTTTGGTTGAGGAAAAGAAGCAAAAACTTTTGAAGAATTTCTCTCTATTCCTTCTTCTTTCAATTTGTCTTATAATATGGTTTTAATGCTTATCCTTCTAGATTAAGAAAAGTTTGGATTCCAAAGGAACCATAATTACTAATCTAAACGATCCAGAAAGTTTAGGTACCCAAAATGTCCACTTAGTTTGTTTTTGCATGAATGTCTTATAGCCCAACATGAAGAAAGGAAGTTCTTAAAGTGGCTGGTGAATTTCATGCTATCATGATTAAACTTATGATTGTAAGACCTTCACTTGATTTTGATTAATGTATTTCATGAAAAATACTTTTAAAGATGCATATTGATTTAAAAAATATTTTAATTGATTAATTAGAATCAAGCTTAGACTAATAGTCATTAGTTGTGATCATGAATCATTTGATGTTGATGGATTTCATACTCTCATGATTTCAACTTATGATTATTAGACTTTCACTTGATTTGATTAATATAGTTTTTGAATTACTTCAAGTGAAATGTTACGATTTATGTGCCTTCATTTCTGGCATCTCTGCTTAAGTTAGAATTGATTTGGATCAAGTATAGAACTAGTAGTTAAGGGTTACATTTCAGAAGAAGGTATGCATATTGATAAACCCTTGCTCTAGTAGCTAGACTTGATATCATATTACTTCTAGCATTTGTATGGATATCAAATCATTTTAAATAAATTTGAATCACCATGGTGGAGATTCTTGAGTCTTAAGTGGTGCATTCATGGCTAGTCGGGTCATTGTACATGTGTTGATCTGGTCTATCATGTTTTTCCATGATGTGTTTGGGGCTAGGGTTGAGTCCGGTATGAGTCCTAGGTGTTTAGGCTCAGTTTTGGTCTTTCTGGGTCTTTGAGTCATTTCTTCTATTGCAAGAGTCGACTCTATTGGTTGGCAGGTCTCAGAGCAAGTGATTATGGCTTGGAGGAGTCGGCTCAGATGCATAGTCAAGGAAACCTGCAGTCTAGACGAGTCAGCTCGGATGTATTAAAGTCAGCTTGGATATATTAGAGTCAACTCAGATGTATTAGAGTCAGCTCAGATTATTAGAGTCAGCTCGGATGCATAGTTTGGAAATCTGTTGTCTGGACGAGTCGGCTCAAATGAATTTGAGTCGACTCGGATGACGGGTAAACTATTTTTAAAGGTGCTAGCTGGGAGTTTTTGGAATCTCGGCCACATGTTCGAGGTATATATATTATATTCTCGTAAGAGGATGGTGTGGTGTAACGAACTTCTTGGAAGTGGAAATCCCTTTCTCTCGTGAAAATTCCTCTATTTTCTTTCTTCTTTTCTCTTCTCCCGTTCTTCGTATTCTTGATCTTCAGTAAGTTTTTTGGGATCTCGGGCACGTGTGACCGAGGTATATATATATGTATTCTCGTAAGAGGATGGGTAGTGTAACCCTTCTTGGAAGTGGAAATCCCTTTTTCCCATGAAAATATCTTATTTTCTTTCTTCTTCTCTCTTCTCCCATTCTTGGTGTTATTGATCTTCTCAGACCTGAATCCTATCATGATCTTCAATGGAGATTGCTGGCAGATGGTCATCCACAACCTGGTGATACACTTTTGTGAATGCTTTGTTGATCAGGACATTTGTCTTGATCAGGAACAAGGCTATTCTTGAAGATTTGGTTTGTCAAATATGGTTGGATTTGTAGCAAAATTCTCAATATTTGACATCCGAGCTAACTCTAATATATCTTTGACTTTAATACATCCAAGCCAACTTGTCCAGATTGCAGGTTTCCCTGACTGTATATCCGAGCTGACTCTAATCCATCCGAGCCGACTCAAAGACCCAGAAAGACCAAAACTAAGCCTAAACACCTAGGACTCATACAGGACTTAACCCTATCCCTATACACATCATGGAAAGCCATGATAGACTAGATCACACATGTACATTGACCCGACTGGCCATGAATGTAATGTTGAGAATTCTGTTACAAATCCAACCAGATTTGACAAACCAAATCTTCAAGAACAGCCTTGTTCCCGATCAAGAACAAACGCCCTGATCAATAAAGCAATCACGTAAGCGTATCACCAGGTTGTGAATGACCATCTGCCAGCAATCTCCATTGAAGATCACAGTACGATTCAGTTCTATGAAGATCAAGAACACCAAGAATGGGAGAAGAGAGAAGAAGAAAGAAAATAGAGGAATTTTCATCGAAGAAAGAGATTTTCACTTCCAAGAAGTTTGTTATACCACACCATCCTCTTACAAGAATATAATATATATACCTCGGTCACACATGCCTGAGATCCCAAAAACTCTCCAGCTGGCACCTTTCAAAAATAGTTTACTCGTCATCCGAGTCGACTCAAATCCATTCGAGCCAACTCGTTCAAACAACAAATTTCCAAACTATGCATCCGAGCTAACTCTAATATATCCGAGCTGACTCTAATACATCCGAGCTAACTTTAATACATCCGAGCTAACTCTAATATATCCGAGCCGACTTGTCCAGACTGCAGGTTTCCCTGACTGTGCATTCGAGCCGACTCATCCAGACCATAATCACTTGTTCTAAGACGTGCCAACCAACAGAGTTGACTTTTACACAGAAAGCCGACTCAAAGATCCAGAAAACAAAACCGAGAAAGACCACCGAGCATAAACCCTAGGACCATACCGTCTCCCCTAGCCTTGACACATCATATAAAACCATGATACCAGATCAACACATGTACATTAACCCAACTAGCTATGAATGCACCACCTAAGACACAACAATCTCTTCCTTGGTGATTCAAGGCTACATATGCCAGACTCTTCAAACTGATTAACCAAATACAAGAGTAGAAGCTATTCCTTGGTAGAGCCTTCGTAAGTGCATCTACCTGGTTTCCCATTGTATGGACCTTCACCAGCACCACTTCTCCTTCCTCCACCAGCTCCTTGACTCTGTGGTACCTCACATCTATATGCTTGGTCCTAGCATGATAGATTGGGTTCTGTGTCAAGTGTGTGGCACTCTGGCTATCATTGTGCAGGACCATCATACACTATTTCACCCACCCCATATTTCATACACTAGCCTTCTCAACCATAGTGCTTCCTTTGCAGCTTCAGTAATCTCTATATACTCCACTTCTATTGTAGACAAAGCTGTAATAGGTTTAAGGGTTGATCTCCAACAAACTGGTCCACCATACATGCAGAAGAGATAACCTGTTATAGACCTCCTTGTATCAAGATCATTTGCATAGCTTGCATCAACAAACCCTTCCAAAGGACCTGAATTCTCATATGATTCTATGGAGTTCCATCCATGTCCTTCAGGTTGCCCTCCAAATACCAGTCCATGTCTTTGAGTCCCTTGTAGATATCTCAAAATCCCCTTCAATGCCTTCCAGTGTTCTTCCCAGGATTAGTCATGTACTTGCTCACCTAGCTTACAGCATATGCTATGTTCGGCCTACAACAAACCAAAGTATACATCAAACTGCCCACTACATTGGCATATGGAACACTTTTCATGTACTCTGTCTCCTACTCTGTTTGGGGGCACTATTTTTTCGAGAGAGAAAAATATCCTAGTAATGGTGTTTCCACAGGTTTGGCCTTATCCATCCCAAACCTCTCGAGTACCTTTTTATGTACTCACCATGTGACAAATGGAGTATTCCTTTGCACCTATCTCTGCAAATCTCCATTCCAAGGATTTTCTAAGCTGATCCAAAACCTTCATCTCAAATTTTTGAGATAATGCTCTCTTCAGCCCTTTCATAGCTATCACTTCTTCTGTTGGCTATCACATATCATCCATATAAAGAATATAGAGCATCCTTAGTATCCACAACCTTCACACATAGACACAATGATCATGTTCACATCTAAGAAATCCAGGCTCAAGATAAATGTATCAAATCTGTGATACCACTGACGAGGTGATTGTTTCAATCCATACAATGACCTCTGAAGTAGACATACATTGTTCTCCTGTCCAATCTCAATGAAGCCATAGGTTGCTTCATATAGATTTTTTCTTCCAATCTTCCATGTAAAAAGGATGTCTTCACATCCATCTGCTCCAATTCCAAATTATGTTTTGCCACCAAAGACAACAACACCCAAATTGAAGTATGGCATACAATAAGAGAAAACACTTCTATATAGTCAACTCCTTCCCTTTGTGAGTATCCCTTTGCTACCACATTCCAAATTATGTTTTGCCACCAAGACAACAACACCCAAATTGAAGTATGGCATACAATAAGAGAACTGCTCCAATTCCAAATTATGTTTTGCCACCAAAGACAACAACACCCAAATTGAAGTATGGCATACAATAAGAGAAAACACTTCTATATAGTCAACTCCTTCCCTTTGTGAGTATCCCTTTGCTACCAATCTTGCCTTGTATCCTACTCCACCTTGCTCTGAAGTTAATGATTTCTTATTGAACACCCATCTGGAGCCAATAGCATGAGCATCTCTAGGTAGATCCACTAGCTGCCATGTCTGATTCCTCTTGAGAGACTCCATCTCTTCCATCATGCCTTACATCCATGACTCTTTATCAAGACTTTCCATGGCCTCTACAAAACTTTCTGGATATCCATTCAAAGATATTAGAGCATATAAAATTGCTTCATCCATGCCATATCTAATCGGCTTCCGGATTATGCGTTGAGGCTTACACAATGCCACTCCCCTTACATTATCCTGCAAGTCTACTATTTGTGGCTCCTCTTGCACTTCTCTTTGAACAGCTGATTCTTCTTGCCTCTCCTTCGCTCCTGAAGAATCTTTCCTGTCCAACTCTACCTCAACTGAAACTCCAATTCTAGCTGATGTTGAAGACTTATCCACCACCTATGACGGGCTCTCACTGCTATTCATCTTATTGACTGTATTTCTTGTTACAGTCCCCGTTTCACCAAGATGCTCCTCTCATCAAAAATAACATCCCTACTGATCACTGCCTTTTGAGACTGTGGATCCCATAATAGGTAACCTTTGACTCCTTGTGGATACCCTATAAAGATCATTTTCTTTGATTTAGGATCTAGCTTGCTTCTTTCAGTTGCCTCCACATGAACATAAGTCGGGCAACCAAAAACTTTCAGGTGGCTAAGCTCCACCTTCTTCCCACTCCAAGCTTCTTCTGGAAGTCCACCATCCAACTTGAAGTGAGGGGACCTATTAATGAGAAAACATGCCTGAGTAATAGCATCACCTCAAAAAGTTTTTGGCAGTGATGACTGTAGCCTCATACTCCTTGGCCTCTCCAATAGTGTCCGGTTCAACCTTTTCGCGATACCATTCTACTGTGGGGTTATCCTTATTGTGTAATGGCATTTGATACCATTTTCCTCACAGTAACTCCTAAACTCTATATTAGAGTACTCCTCATCATTATCAGTCCGAAGGCACTTTACATGTCTTCTTGTCTCCTTCTTTATCTCAGCTCTCCAAGCTTTAAACTGGGCAAATACATCTACTTTTTCCCTCATCAGATACACCCACAGTTTCCTAGATAAGTCATCAATAAGGGTAACAAAATACCTTTCTCCACCTTTGGATAAAATAGGTGCTGGTCCCCATACATCCGAGTGCACCAAATCGAGCACTCCTTCACTTGGCTTGGTACAAACAACAAATTTAACTCAATGCTGTTTACCAAAGATACATGGCTCATACTAGTCATTTTCATCCTTTTTCAAAGCTGGGATGTTCCCTCTTCTGCTTAACTCCGTGAGCCCTCAGTCACTCATATGACCCATTCGATAGTGCCACAGTTTATATTTCAACTGTTCCTCCTGTGCCGTTGCAAGCACTTCAACACCATCACTTACCACTAAGCCTTCCATCCTGCATAGGTTGTTGCTCAGTCTTCTTCCTCTCATTACCACCAAAGCTCCCTTGGTAATTCTCAAACATCCACTACCAGATTGGCAACTAAAAGCATATCCCTTCTCTTCCAAGTAGCCCAAAGAAATCAATTTTTTTTTCAATTCTGGTACATGTTTGACATTAGATAGAGTCCTTATCACTCCATCATACATCCTCATCCTAATAATGCCTACTTTAACTACCATACAAGGGTGATCATCACCAAGACTTACACTACCTCCATCTGACATGTCATAGGTATAAAACCATCCCAATGTGAGGTATAGTGGTATGAGCATGCAGAATCCAAAATCTAGGTATTCTCCCAATTCACTGATCCATCTGATACAACCAGTACTCCTTCTCCATTGCTTTCCAAAGCATTAGCACCACTAGTATAGGCTCTCCCCTTTTCTATCTTCCAAAGAGGATAATTCTTCCTGATATGCCCAAGCTGTCGACACTTGTAGCATTTCAAACTCTTGTGGTTCTGAGACTGAGATCTGCTGTTGGACTTTCCCCTAGTTCTTTCCTTGGATCTTCCTTGCCTCTAATTCATAGTAAGAACCTCTGAATTAGGATTACATTTGCAGATCTTTCCCTTTGCTCATTGGATCTAAGCACACCAACAACTTCTTCATAGTTTAGGATTTCCTTCCCATAAACTAAAGTTGTTATGAGACCATCATACGATCTAGGGAGTGAACACAACAGCAACAATGCCAGATCCTCCTCGTCTATTTTCATATCCAGGCTCATCACCTCAGAGCAAACCTGATTGAACTTATGAATATATGCAACAAGGTGTCCTCCTTCAGGCATTCTCAAGCTATATAATTGCTTCCTCAGCCATAGCTTGTTCATCATATTCTTTCCCAAGTATGTGTTCTCCAGTCTTCTCCAAAACCTTTTGCAGTAGTCTCTAAACACATCTCAGGTAAAACCTGATCAGCCAAACACATCCATATGGTACTAAAAGCAATCTCTTCTAACTCTTCCCATTCTTCAACACTAATCTTTTCCGATCTTTCTATAACCAAGACCTTGTAGATTCTCTGTTGAACCAGCAAATCTTTAACCCTTTGCTTCCATAGGGTGAAGTTTCCCTTGCCATCTACTTCTCAAAATCTACTTTGAACCCACTTGATGCCATTACTATAATCAAGAATTCAAGAGATATGAAAAACATACCTGCAAGATGTCTTACCTCCAACCTTCAGATCTTGAGATCTTCCTTCCACGAACCTTGCTCAGATACCAAATGTTGAGAATTCTACTACAAATCCAACTAGATTTGACAAACCAAATCTTCAAGAATAGCCTTGTTTCCGATCAAGAATAAACGCCCTGATCAATAAAGCAATCACGGAAGCATATCACAAGATTGTGGATGACCATCTGCCAGCAATCTTCATTGATGATCATGGTAGGATTCAGGTCTATGAAGATCAAGAACACCAAGAATGGGAGAAGAGAGAAGAAGAAAAAAAATAGAGAAATTTTCATGGGAGAAAGGGATTTCCACTTCCAAGAAGTCATTACACCACACCATCCTCTTAAGAGAATACAATATATATATATATCTCAGTCATACATGCCCGAGATCCCAAAAACTCCCCCAGCTGGCACCTTTCAAAAATAGTTTACCCGTCATCCGAGCCGACTCAAATCCATTCGAGCTGACTCATCTAGGCAACAGATTTTCAAACTGTGCATCCGAGCTGACTCTAATATATTCGAGCTGACTCTAATACATCTGAGCTAACTCTAATACATCCGAGCAGACTCTAATACATCCGAGCTGACTCTAATATATCTGAGCTAACTCTAATACATCCGAGCCGACTCATCTAGACTGCAGGTTTTCCTGACTATGCATCCAAGCTGACTCTAATCCATCCGAGCCAACCCGTCCATACCATAATCACCTATTCTGAGATGTGCCAACCAACAGAGTTGACTCTTATAATAGAAGAGCTGACTCAAAGATCCAGAAAGACCAAAACTGTGCCTAAACACCTAGGGCTCATACCGGACTCAACCCTAGCCCTAGACACATCATGGAAAACCATGATAGACCAGATCAACACATGTACATTGACCTGACTAGCCATGAATGCACCACCTAAGACTCAACAGCAGGACAAGGGGGGCTAGGAGCTAGGATTAATGGTGAGCCTAGAAGTCACCAACATTAGGTTATTCTAATTTTCTTTTTTTGAATTTTTTATTTGATGGCGAAGGAATAATGGGATGGAGGATAGAGATCTGGATCTCATGGTCTTTGGGACTCACCCTAACGAAGGGACCTCTCACCTCTAAGGCATTACACCCTCCTCGATACTTGGAGGCACTAGGATGAATCTCAAAGGTCATGAGAGAAAAATTAGACACTCTAGGACTGGTGACTTACATTCATGGAGGACCTCTCATCTCTAGGGCATCTCACCCATCCCACTACTGTAGCCTAGGGCATCCCACCCAAATCACTACTTGGGACCGTAAAAGAAAAGTCCCTAAGACCTAGAGGGAGACTCGACGGGAAGGAGAATAATTAGGTATGACCTCACATCATGCCCTGGGGTTGGGCCTCATACCCTCTCCTCATAGAGGTAGAAGAAGAATCACTTTTCTCTAAAACAAAAATTTCATTCTCAATTATTTTACAAGAAGGATTGGAGCCTATTTTATAGACACCAAGATATTTTTTTTTTAAATTCAAATTTGAAATTCAAATAATTACAAAGTGAGGGAGAGAATGGTAGGCATTTCCATGAGAGCGGCAGTATTTGTGGAGGAAAATGTGGACTCATTCAAATTTGAATTAAAATTTGAATTAAAATTCCTCCCTGCTCTGAGATCTGT
This sequence comes from Areca catechu, assembly GCA_021397845.1. Taxonomy (NCBI): domain Eukaryota; kingdom Viridiplantae; phylum Streptophyta; class Magnoliopsida; order Arecales; family Arecaceae; genus Areca; species Areca catechu. Next base: position 49,665,570 of record CM038048.1, on the reverse strand, counting down.
GCAGGTTGTTCCTACTCTGAGATCCATGCAGGAAACTCCATGGACCATGGAACAAGGGGCATGGTGGACGGATGGGGAAGAGTGGCTATAGGTTTGCTTTGCCGGCTTCATGCTGGGGTAGGCGGTGGCATAGCGGCGGCATGGCCGAGATGGTAGACATGACAAAGACGATGGTAGGGAGGGAGGCGGCCATGGGGCAGATGGGGGCAGATGCTCTATGATTGAACAAAATTATTCCCACTCTTGATGTTCACATGCCTGGTTCCATAGGAAGGGACCGTGAACCATCAACTGACATTACCTTGTCCATGAAAAGGAGTGAACCCATCCGCTTCTCTTACCTTGACTTTGGAAGGGACGGTGAACCATGGGCGAGTTTTTTTTCTTGTGAAGGATCCTGCAGTCGGTGGCCGGAGGTAGGTGGATTGGAAGGTTGGAATGGCCGGGCAGTGACAGACGGTGGTGCGGGGGAGAGGGGCGCATGGGCGGAGCTGCATGGGTGGACGGCCATGGGAGTAGCCGCAGGGGTGCACGGCCATGGGCAGTTCCATGGGATTCGCCGGCATTCTCACGAGGAGATCGATGTCGGGGCGGAGCTGGATGGCTGTCGGGGTCGCCGGTGGTTGGGCTTGGCAGATCCATGTCGAACGGGAAGAAAGAATGGAAAAAATGGAGTTTTGGGAGTTTTCTGGGAGGTTGAAGATGATTGGAATAGTAGAGGGATAAAATGGGGATAAGTTTGGAATAAAGCTAGAATAACATAAATAGGTGGAATAGCTAGAATAAGAAAATATGAAATAAAAATATAAAAATCAAGAAAAAGAAAGAAAACCCGGATGGGTTTTGATGTCCCCATCATTCCCTTTAGGTGGGGAAAACTTGACTCGTCGAGTCAGGTTCACTGCATTTTTATTTTACTTTTTTTTTCTCTCTTCTTTTTTTTTCAATTTTTTTTTTCAACTTTTTCTTCAACATTTTTTTTTCAACCCTAATCCTACCCACTCTGATACCAAAATTGATGTGAGACAAGGGGGCTAGGAGCTAGGATCGATGGTGAGCCTAGAAGTCACCTAGATTAGGGTATTCAATTTTTTTTTTTTTAATTTTCTAATTTGATGGTGAAGGAATAATGGGATGGAGGATAGGGATCTGGATCTCATGTGAAAGATTGTGCCCTGAAAGCCAATTGAAATATTGTAATTTTGATCCCAAAATCAATGAATTGACATTTTATAAAGGCATTATTTTCATCATTTGCTGTGTCTTTTTGATTTTATGATGAACCCCATAGATTAGGGCTATGGTTCTAGGGTTATGATGAGATCATACCAGTGAGACCTAAAGCCTTAAAACCCTAATCTAAAATATTCCTGGTCGATAGGACATTGAGTTGGGGATCAATGTTTCCGGCAAGACCAGCACATCCTATATATGTTTTGTAATAAGGGTGACTGATCTCACAGTCACTTGTGTTTGACACTAATACTAGGATGTGAGTGTTCATTAGAGAATGAGTTCACTGAATTGATCCAGATTGAGAATATCTAATGGAACCTTACCTGTTTGTCAATAGATAATTCTCATAGTGGGAGTAGTGCATGTGGTCCTTTGACCTGAGACTACCATAGTACCTTATACATGAATCCATACTTTGGTTCGCAGTCAATCATGACACTGAGTCATGCACGAGGTGATACTGGTTATGGTGGATTGTATATGGAGGTTGTGAGTAGGTCAACAAGGAATTGATCAGCCCTAGTAAGAGGGAATAGCATCCAGCTAATTTCAAATGATGGATTCAGGAAACCTTTGATCAAAGTATGAACATTAGAGTTATTTTCTAACGGTTCATTAATGAATCATCATTATAAAGATTGAGCTAGGGATGAATATGAAATTGGATTTGACAAGAATCCATATTCATAATCATATTCGGGATGCAAGTTGATCAAAGGACTGAATTGCCCGGTAACTCACCACTGAAGGGTATTTTGGTAATTTTATCAAAATTCCACATCTTCCGGGTAGACATGATACGTTGCTAGACGGTAATCTTGTCTTGTAGGTATATGATTGAGTCATGGTAATTCAAATCAATCAATTTGAATTAGATTCTAATTGACCGAGTCGAGCTAGTTTGGGTTGACCTAAATCGGCTTAGTTGAGATCTAACTGAATTAAGTCAAATAGCACTCGGACCTACTGTTGGCTAGGTGTGGAACCCAATGGGTCACACACAAAAGAAAATTGATGAAGGATTTAATTTGGAATTAAATCGTGTTTGCAGGATAAACACACTAGCATGTGTTGCAGACCAAATTTCTATTCGAATTAGATTCGAATTTGGTTCCGAATTGGGCTTAATTGGGTTCTAATTGAACCAGATTAAGGTCCAATTTATTTTTTAGGATATTGGGCTAACCCATGGCTGAAACCAAGTGAACTTAGTTCACTGAGACCCTCTCTCCAAGCCGCCCCCTCCCTTCTCTCACCCGCGCGCGCCAAGAAAGAAAGTCCACGCGCGTGGACTTCTCTTAAATGCGTGAGAAGAAAAAAAATGTCAGAGAAATTTCTGAATAGGGGCATTTCAGATCCTTGTCTGGCACCCTTGGATCTGGATCTGATGGCCAGAAAAAATTAAGGAAAGATCCGTCGCTTTTCGGTCGCAAATCCGTCTCCAAAAGTTGCGATTCTTCCTGAAGTTTTTCCGAGAGTCCTCCTCGTCGGAAAAACGAAAATCAAATCAGAGAATCATGATTTTTGGTTGAGGGGATGCGTGAGGAATGAGGATCGTGATCCCTGGGGTTTCAGAGGGTTGCGTTGTTTCGAGATGACACCCCTCTGAGATCTATAAATAGGGTGGGGTTCTCGGGGGTTTTCATGTAACATAGTTCAGAGATCCAATTCCCTTTCTTCCTCTCTAGAATACTCCTTCCTCTTGTTCTTGTTGGGTATTGTTTCCCTTACAGAGGTATCCTCTGTCAAAACTCCGACCCTAAACAAGAATAAGAAGAAGGTCTTGAACGGTAAAGGAAAGAAAAAGGAAAGGATCTATTCTTCTTTTCCTTCTTGAATTAAGACTTTGCCTGTCTTAATTTTTCTTTCAATTCAATTCAAGAAAAGGGATTCAAGAAAGGGAATTCTTGAAGAAAATTCAAGAAGAGGAAAGAAGGAAGAAAAGAAATTTTCAAGAAAGAAAATTTCAGCCTAAAGGTCCAAGAATTGAATTCTTGAAAAAGAATTCAAGAAGAGGAATCAAGAAATAGAATTTGTTGTCTTCATTTTTTTTCTGTGGATCACCATTGGAGGGTGAACATTTGGGCACCTGGTGGAGATTCAGAGTTTGGATTTTGCGATACAGGTTAGTATCTTATTTGAGATTAAATCTTATATAAACATCTTATATGTTTTAATTCTTTTAAGGAGATTTTGGTTGAAGGTTTGGTGAAGATTTCATAAAGATAAAATTTTTGAAATCTATGATTCCGCCTTGCCACCGAACCCTACAGTGGTATCAGAGCTTCCTTATTAAGATTAAAATATATATTCTGAATTTTAGATGCATATTTATATAAGTAACATGAGATGTAATATATGTTTGTTATAATGTCACCAATTAGGGTTTTCACTCAAACCCTAATTGTTGTAGAGATATGCATAGAGATCTAGTCATCATACTGAAATAAGGTTGCCCTGGCATAATGGTGGATCCATTATGTGGTAAATGGTTGTCCTAGTATGATGACACACCAATCACATTTTGTGTTAATTATGCATATATGTTTGATGTATGCCACTAATTAAGGTTTTCACTTAAACCTTAATTTGCATAGAGATATGTTTAGCCTTCTAGTCATCATACTGAAATAAGGTTGCCCTGGCATAATGGTGGATCCATTATGTGGTAAATGGTTGTCCTAGTATGATGGCACACATGGCACATATTTGCTAGAATGTGCTTTGTTTTAATAAAGCCCTCTTTAACAACATATTAAGTTGTAGTGTCATATACCAAAAGCAAAAATAATCAATATGATTAGTTTATCATTCGGTGTCTAGGAGAAGTGGTTCATGATCAGTAAAGAGGATGTGGTTTTTAATTGGTTCCGTTGACTGACCTGGCCAATTCTTATTGGTGTCTAAGGAAAGCAACGGGGGGACTCCCACCACTCTCCCACTTACCTGGCCGGTATGATTAACTTAATTATTGATTAATATGCTCAGTGTAATATTCACTACATATGGCTTTCCTTCATGCCAAGTCATTATTATGTTATGATCCATATTAGGTTTGTTGTGTACACACAAGGCCTTTTTTCTTTATGGTGACTAACATAATTTTTTCTTAGTACATTTGATGCTTATGGAATGATTTAATATAATACTTTGTTGTGTACACACAAGGGTATTATGATTAATATCATACTATATAGCAATAAAGGGTCTAACTTAACTAAAATATTATAGTTTGTTTGTACACACAAGGCTATTAATATTTTAGAGGCCAAGATAAGTTGAGAATTGTATGAATTACAATTGGAAAGAGTTTTCCTACCTTTGAACTTATATAAGATTTGTTGTGTACACACAAGGTCTTTTATAAGGAATTAGGATCTCAACCCCACTAAGAGAACCAATTAGGGTTTTCTCGATCATCACATTGAGGGTTATGATGCTTGATAAAATAGTGGGAGACATAATTAAGTTAAAGTCCTAATTTAATTATGTTTTGTCAACATTGTTGTCTGCTTATGTAATGTTTTGTTAATGTAGATTAAATGGCCTCTTCACTCTCACTCCGTAGCATTCTTGATGCAAATAAATTGACTGGACCAAACTATGTTGATTGGTTGAGAAACCTGAAGATAGTACTCAGCCAAGAAAGAATTTCTTATATTCTTGATACCCCAACCTTGGAACCATTAGGGGAAGATGCCTCGCAAAGGATAAGACCACATATAACACGTGGCAAAATGACTCACTTACTGTCAAGTGTATAATGCTTGCCTCTATGACCAATGAGTTACAGAGGCAACATGATAGCATGGACACAAACTCCATATTGCTCAATTTAAAAGAACTTTATGGAGAACATAGTCGAACTGCAAGATATGAAATATCTAAGCAGTTATTCCGTGCAAGGATGACAGAAGGTACATCCGTACAAGACCATGTATTAAAGGTTATTGACCTAATCACCCGATTGGGTCAATTGGGTTTTGTTATGGATGGGGAGTTGAATCAGGATTTAATCCTGCAGTCACTCCCAGAGTCATTTTCACAGTTTGTTCTTAATTATCATATGAACAAACTTAACACTTCCTTGCCTGAGCTGTTGAATATGTTAAAAATAGCGGAGAGCCATTTAAAGAAAATAAGGCTCCACTTCTTCTTGTGGATGGTGTAAACAGAAGAAAATAGGAAAAAGGGTTCCAAGAGGAGGTTAAACCCAAAAGGGGGCATCAAGAAAAAGAAAGGAAAGAAGGCCTCCGGACAAATGACCTGCTTTCATTGTGGCAAGCCGGGTCACTGGAAAAGAAACTGCAAGGTTTACCTTGCAAGTCTGAAGCCTGGTGCTAGTAATGCACCAAAAGGTATGTATGAGATACATGCAATTTTGTCATTAGACTCTTCTAATTCAAACTCTTGGGTATTGGATACTGCTTGTGGTCATCATATCTGCAAATCATTGCAGGGACTACAGAACATTAGAGTTTTGAAGGAAGGCGACTTCGAGCTCTACGGTGCTGGAGGAGATTCCATCCAAGCAGAAGCTGTAGGGACTTATATGTTGAAGCTGCCTTTTGGGAAGATTTTAGTTAAGAATTGTATTTTTTATGCCTAGAATCATTAGAAACATCATATCTGTACCCTTGTTACTTAAACAAGGATATATTATGAATGTAATGAGCAGTGGCTGCTCAATCAGTTTTTCTAATGAAATAATATTTAATGGCATATTTTGCAATGGTCTCTTAACTTTATCTTCTGATGACAATATACTACATGTTAGTAATAACGAAAAAGAGATGAAGTAAACAACTTTACTTTGGCACTGTCGTCTTGGACATATTAGTGAGCAGAGGATTAACAAGTTATACAAGGAAAAATTCCTTAATCCTTATGACTATGAATCATTAGGAACTTGTGAATCATGTCTCATGGGTAAAATGACCAAGACTCCATTTAGTGGACATAATGAAAGGACAACAGAGTTATTAGGACTCATACACACTGATGTATGTGGACCTATGACAACTCAGGCCAAGGGTGGATACTCATATTTCATCACATTCACTGATGATTTTTCAAGGTACGGATTTGTGTATCTAATGAAACATAAGTCCGAAGCTTTTGAAAAATTTTTAGAGTATCAAAGTATGGTAGAGAAACAAACGGGGAAAAGTATTAATCCTTCGATCAGATAGAGGAGGTGAATACTTATCCACCGAGTTTCTTGATCACCTTAAACAAAAGGGAATCATCTCTGAATGGACTCCTCCTTACACACCACAATTAAATGGTGTTGCTGAAAGGAGAAATCGTACTTTATTAGATATGGTACGGTCCATGATGTGCTTCACAGACTTACCTGTTTCTTTCTGGGGATATGCCTTGGAAACAGCGGCTAATATTTTGAATAGAGTACCATCTAAATCTGTATCTGGTATTCCATATGAGTTATGGAGGGGAAAGAAACCCAATCTTAAGCACCTTAAGATATGGGGATGTCCAGCTTATGTCAAAAGAAATTTTGGACAAAAGCTTGATGCTAGAGCAGAAAAATGTCTTTTTGTTGGATATCCCAAAGATAGTATAGGATATCTATTCTACCACCCTACTGAACAAAAGATTTTAGTCAGTAGGCATGCCATTTTTATGGAAAAGGAATTCATCCTACAAAAGGGCATGGGAGAAATATTGAACTTGAAGAAGTTCAACAAGTAGATACATCTCAACAAAATCATAACACAGTTAGTATAGAACCTGAACACACCACTCCTATCCGTAAGTCTGATAGAGTGCGACATGCACCTAAAGGTATGGGTTCATTATTGAAAATAATGAAGCCCGAATCATTGATAATGATGAGCCTCTGACATATACGGATGCTGTCATAAGTAGTGACTCAGACAAATGGCTGGAAGCCATGAGATCCGAAATGGACTCCATGTATGTCAACCAAGTCTGGACTTTGGTTGATGCACCAGAGAGTGTTAACCCTATTGGATGCAAATGGGTCTATAAGAAAAAGATTGGGACAGATGGCCAAGTTGAAACTTATAAAGCCAGATTAGTGGCTAAGGGTTTCAGACAAAAATAGGGAATAGATTATGATGAAACATTTTCTCCTGTTGCCATGCTCAAATCTATTCAGATCATGCTTGCTATAGCAGCATATCATGATTATGAAATCTGGCAGATGGATGTGAAAACTACATTCCTCAATGGTTTTCTTGAGGAAGAGGTTTATATGTCACAGCCAGAAGGTTTTGTCTTGGAGACTAAACCTAATCAGGTATGTAGGCTAAAGAAATCTATTTATGGATTAAAGCAAGCATCTAGGAGTTGGAACATCCGATTTGATAAGACAGTCAAAAAATTTGACTTTATCAAAAATGAGGATGAACCTTGTGTGTACAAGAAGACTAGTGGGAGTGCCATAGTTTTCTTGGTTCTGTATGTAGATGACATACTCCTCATTGGGAATGATATCCCAATGTTACAATCAGTCAAGGTATGGTTATCTAAACAGTTTTCCATGAAAGACTTGGGAGAAGCATCTTATATACTAGGCATCAAGATCTATAGAGATAGATCTAGGAGGATGCTAGGTTTTTCCCAGTCTAGGTACATTGACCAAGTGCTAAAAAGATTTAGCATGGAGGAAAGTAAAAGAGGTTACTTACCTATTGGTCATGGCATACATCTTTCTAAGAAGATGTCTCCTAAGATACCTGAAGAAAGAAATAGAATGAATTCGGTACCTTATGCTTCGGCAGTAGGGTCTATTATGTATGCTATGTTATGTACTAGGCCTGATGTGGCATATGCCTTAGGTATAGCCAGCAGGTTTCAGGCTGATCCAGGAGAGGATCATTGGAAGGCTGTGAAAAATATTCTTAAGTACTTAAGAAGAACTAAGGATATTTTTCTAATATACGGAGGATCTGATCTTAAACTAGAAGCTTATTCAGATTCTAGTTTTCAATCAGATCTAGATGACAGCAAATCTATATCTGGGTATGTTTTTACCCTTAATGGAGGAGCTATAAGCTGGAAAAGTTCTAAACAGCAAACTGTAGCTGACTCAACAACTGAGGCAGAGTACATTGCTGTTAGTGAAGCTGCCAAGGAAGCTGTCTGGATGAAGAAGTTCATATCAGAGTTGGGCATAGTTCCTGAGATTGAAGGTCCAGTATCACTTTACTGTGATAATACGGGGCTGTTGCTCAAGCAAAGGAACCAAGAGCTCATCACAAATCAAAGCACATTCTGAGACGCTTCCATCTCGTTCGAGAGATTGTCAAAAGACAAGAAGTCTGCATTAAAAGGGTAGAAACGAAGAACAACGTAGCAGACCCATTCACTAAGGCTCTATCACAGCGAGAGTTTGATCGCCACCTTGATTGTATGGGGTTAAGATTTAAAGGCGATTGGCTTTAGTGCAAGTGGGAGATTGAAAGATTGTGCCCTGAAAGTCAATTGAAATTGTAATTTTGATCCCAAAATCAATGAATTGACATTTTATAAAGGCATTATTTTTATCATTTGCTGTGTCTTTTTGATTTTATGATGAACCCCATAGATTAGGGCTATGGTTCTAGGGTTATGATAAGATCATACCAGTGAGACCTAAAGCCTTAAAACCCTAATCTAAAATATTCCTGGTCGATGGGACATTGAGTTGGGGATCAATATTTCCGGCAAGACCAGCACATCCTATATATGTTTTGTAATAAGGGTGACTGATCTCACAGTCACTTATGTTTGACACTAATACTAGGATGTGAGTGTTCATTAGAGAATGAGTTCACTGAATTGATCCAGATTGAGAATATCTAATGGAACCTTACCTGTTTGTCAATAGATAATTCTCATAGTGGGAGTAGTGCATGTGGTCCTTTGACCTGAGACTACCATAGTACCTTATATACATGAATCCATACTTTGGTTCGCAGTCAATCATGACACTGAGTCATGCACGAGGTGATACTGGTTATGGTGGATTGTATATGGAGGTTGTGAGTAGGTCAACAAGGAATTGATCAGCCCTAGTAAGAGGGAATAGCATCCATCTAATTTCAAATGATGGATTCAGGAAACATTTGATCGAAGTATGAACATTAGAGTTATTTTCTAATGGTTCATTAATGAATCATCATTATAAAGATTGAGCTAGGGATGAATATGAAAATTGGATTTGACAAGAATCCATATTCATAATCATATTCGGGATGCAAGTTGATCAAAGGACTGAATTGCCCGGTAACTCACCACTGAAGGGTATTTTGGTAATTCCACCAAATTCCACATCTTCCGGGTAGACATGATACGTTGCTAGATGTAATCTTGTCTTGTAGGTATATGATTGAGTCATGGTAATTCAAATCAATCAATTTGAATTAGATTCTAATTGACCGAGTCGAGCTAGTTTGGGTTGACCTAAATCGGCTTAGTTGAGATCTAACCGAATTAAGTCAAATAGCACTCGGACCTACTGCTGGCTAGGTGTGGAACCCAATGGGTCACACACAAAAGAAATTGATGAAGGATTTAATTTGGAATTAAATCGTGTTTGCAGGATAAACACACTAGCATGTGTTGCAGACCAAATTTCTATTCGAATCATATTCGAATTTAGTTCCAATTGGGCTTAATTGGGTTCTAATTGAACCAGATTAAGGTCCAATTTATTTTTTAGGACATTGGGCTAACCCATGGCTGAACCCAAGTGAACTTAGTTCACTGAGACCCTCTCTCCAAGCCGCCCCCTCCCTTCTCTCACCCGCGTGCGCCAAGAAAGAAAGTCCACGCGCGTGGACTTCTCTTAAAATGCGTGAGAAGAAAAAAAATGTCGGAGAAATTTTTGAATAGGGGCATTTCAGATCCTTGTCTGGCGCCCTTGGATCTGGATCTGATGGCCAGAAAAATTAAGGAAAAGATCCGTCGCTTTTCGGTCGCAAATCCGTCTCCAAAAGTCGCGATTCTTCCTGAAGTTTTTCCGAGAGTCCTCCTCGTCGGAAAATGAAAATCAAATCGGAGAATCATGATTTTTGGTTGAGGGGACGCGTGAGGAATGAGGGATCGTGATCCCTGGGGTTTCAGAGGGTTGCGTTGTTTCGAGATGACACCCCTCTGAGATCTATAAATAGGGTTGGGGTTCTCGGGGGTTTTCATGTAACATAGTTCAGAGATCCAATTTCCTTTCTTCCTCTCCAGAATACTCCTTCCTCTTGTTCTTGTTGGGTATTGTTTCCCTTACAGAGGTATCCTCTGTCGAAACTCTGACCCTAAACAAGAATAAGAAGAAGGTCTTGAACGGTAAAGGAAAGAAAAGGAAAGGATCTATTCTTCTTTTCTTCTTGAATTAAGACTTTGCCTGTCTTAATTTTTCTTCCAATTCAATTCAAGAAAAGGGATTCAAGAAAGGGAATTCTTGAAGAAAATTCAAGAAGAGAAAAGAAGGAAGAAAAAGAAATTTTCAAGAAAGAAAATTTCAGCCTAAAGGTCCAAGAATTGAATTCTTGAAAAAGAATTCAAGAAGAGGAACCAAGAAATAGAATTTGTTGTCTTCATTGTTTTTCTGTGTGGATCACCATTGGAGGGTGAACATTTGGGCACCTGGTGGAGATTCAGAGTTTGGATTTTGCGATACAGGTTAGTATCTTAATTTGAGATTAAAATCTTATATAACATCTTATATGTTTTAATTCTTTTAAGGAGATTTTGGATTGAAGGTTTGGTGAAGATTTCATAAAGATAAAAATTTTTGAAATCTATGATTCCGCCTTGCCACCGAACCCTACATCATGGACTTTAGAACTCATCCTAACGAAGAGATCTCTCTCCTCTAAGGCATTATACCCTCGTCGATATTGGAGGTGCTAGGATGAATCTCAAAGGTCATGAGAGAAAAATTGGACACTCTAGGACTGGGAACTTACATTCACAGAGAGACCTTTCATCTCTAGGACATCTCATCCATCCCACTACATGTATCCTAGGGCATCCCACCCATCTCACTACATGCGGAGCCTAGGGCATCCCACCCAAATCGCTACCTGGGACCATAAAGAAAAAGTCCTTAAGATCGAGAGGGAGACTCGACGGGATGGGGGATAACTAGGCATGACCTCACATCATGCCCTGGGATTGGGCCTCACACCCTCTCCTCACAGAGGTAGAAGAAGAATCACTCTTCTTTAAAACAAAAATTTCATTTCTCAATTATTTTTACAAGAAGGAATGGAGCCTATTTTATAGACACCAAGCCATTTTTTTTTGAAATTCAAATTTGAAATTCAAATAATTACAAAGTGAGGAGAGAGAATGGTGGGCATTTCCATGAAGAGCGGCGACATTTGTGAAGGAAAATGTAGACCCATTCAAATTTGAATTCAAATTCCTCCCTGCTTTGAGATCTGTGCAGGTTGTTCCTGCTCTGAGATCCATATAAGAAACTCCATGTGACCGTGGAATAGGGGGCATGGTGGATGGATGGGGAAGAGAGGATGCAGGGTTGCTTTGCCGGCTTCAATGCTCGGGTAGGCGATAGCATAGCGGCGGCACGGCCAAGATGGCGGACACAACGAAGACGACGATAGGGAGGGAGGTGGCCATGGGGCAGATGCTCTATGATTGAACAAAATTATTCCCACTCTTGATGCTGACATGCCTGGTTCCATGGGAAGGGACAGTGAATCATCAACTGACATTGCCTTGTCCATGGGAAGGAGTGAACCCATCCGCTTCTCTTACCTTGACTTTGGAAGGGACGGTGAACCATGGGCAAGTTTATTTTCTTGTGAAGGATCCTGCAGTTGGTGGCCGGAGGCACAGTGGATCTGATGGTTGGAATGGCCGGGCAGTGGTAGATGGTGGCGCAGGGAGAAGGGCACGTGGGCGGAGCTGCAATGGTGGACGGCCATGGGAGGAACCGCAGGGGCGCACGACCATGGGCGGTTTTGTGCGATTCGCCTGCGTACCCATGAGGAGATCGATGCTCGGGGGGACGTGGATGGCTGTCGAGGTCGCCGGTGGTCGGGCGTGGCAGATCCAAGTCGAACAAGAAGAAAGAATGGAAAAAAATGGAGTTCTGGGAGTTTTCTTGGAGGTTGAAGATGACTGGAATAGTAGAGGGATAAAACGGGGATAAGTCTGTAATAAAGCTATAATAACAGGAATAGGTGGAATAGCTGAATAAGAAAATATTAAAATCTATAAAAGAAAAAAGAAAACCTGGATGGGTTTTGATGTCCCCATCATACCACATATCAGCAAGTTTCATGCTTAAGAGAGCAAATGAAATTAATGAAAGAGACTACTAGAAAATTATTACCTGTAATGTAGGTTCATTCATTTTGAAAGTAAATGGATCTAATGGTTGAGAAACCATTCTAATTAGGAGAATTACCTTCAATAATTCAATCCTAAGAGTTTATGAGGGGATTATCTTACCAGCAATGAATTCTCAACTTCATGGTAGCTCAAACCTCAACACTCAAAGGATTAGCGGTTGGATGAGAAGACTACCACTCCCTTGATTGAAGACACCTAATGTAGTTGATTCCGAGGCATAGTAAACTTCATCCTTGACTTGGTACCATTGAGAGAACCTATAAGAAGGACATTAGTGGGCATGGAAATGATGAGAGAAAAGGAAATGAGAAAAGAAGTTTGAAGAAGGGGAAAGGGAAGAGATATTGGCAATTTCTTGAAGCTTGGATGAACCGATTTGGGCCTCACACCCTCTCCCTCATGGAGTGACAATACAACAAGGCAATGGAAGGAAAAAAAAGACTTCTTTCATTCATTAATGGCTCATTACAAGAGGGTTAGTGGGGTATTTATTAAATTCCGAAGCCCTAAGTTGAATTCAAAATTGGAGAGATTACATGCTTGAAAATGGGTGTGAGGAGTTACAACTTGCATTCAAATTTGAATTTTGGCAATCTTGGGCATGGAAAGTGAGGTGGCATGGCTGACTTGGAGTGGTGGTTGAGGTGGAAATCCAATATGGCATGGTGAGGTGGTTTGCTCCATCCAATCCAATATGTCTTGGTGAAGTTGTTTGCTCCAATCTTGGTGCTCCTTGGGTTTGAGCATGGTTCATGCCTGGATCTTATCCCAACTTGACTAATTACAAGACTAAATTGATCCCAACTTGACTAATTACAAGACCAAATTGATCCAACTTGACTAATCACCAAACTAAATTAAAATTGACTTGACTCTAATTATAGGACTCATGCTAAAATTCTTGAGCTAAAATTAAAAGTTTGAAACCAAAATGGCTTATTCACTAGCAATCCATAAGGAGCTTGGATTGATTGAGTTTGATTGAAGTCTTTTACGAGCTCTAGTGCCAACACCAATTCTCCCGGGTGAGAAGGACTCGACCCTGTCGAGTATGGGTCAGCTTTACTTTGGTAGTGTTATAGTATATCTAGGTTGATCCTTCGTAGATCCTCTCGAGTGATTCATGAGTCCTCAGATTATGGTTGACCTTGCCAACGAACCAAATAGCATTGATATTCTTTGTTCCGAGTAATAATAGCCTAGTCATCCAAAATATGCTCAATCCTGTCTCGCTGTTCTGGTAATGTGGTTGGTGGACACTCAGGGGTAGGTTTACTCTTAAAAATGAGATCAAGTCCAAAAGGCTCATTAGGTATCATTGCTGGTTCCTTATACTCTACTAGGTCTGAGATATTGAAAGTTGAACTGATACCAAAATCAGATGGTAACTCAAGCACATAGGCATTAGGACCAATTTTCTTTATTATTTTGAAAGGACCTGCACTACAAGCATGCAACTTTTCATGATTCCGGGTGGAAACCATTCAGGTCTAAGCCTAAACATCACATAGTCCCCATCAATAAATACTTTAACTCTCCTACGGGAATTAGCCATATGCTTGTATGTTTCATTACTCAAGTTAATTTTCTTATTGATCTCTTTATGCAAATCTCTAATATGCTATGCATATGACTCTATAGATTTAGAAACTCGTGCATATCTGGGTAAAGGATAAGGTCTATGGGCTTTTTTGGTTCGTATCCATGGACAATCTCAAATGGGCTTTTTCTAGTGGACCTATTAACTGAGCTATTATAGGCAAATTTAGCATGTGATAACAAAAGGTCCCAATTTCCAGTACTCTAACCAACTAAACATCTCAACAGGTTTTCAAGACTCCTATTCACAACTTCTATTTGGCCATCAGTTTGTGGATGGTAGGTTGTAGAAAACTTCAATTTGGTTCCTAACATGTACCATAAGGTTTTCCAAAAATAGCTAGTGAATCAGACATCCATATCAGACACAATGGTTTTGGGCAAACCATGTAACCTAACCACTTCATTTAGGAATAGCTTAGCCACTTTTGAAGCATCAAAAGTTTAGGAACAAGGTAAGAAGTGTGCCATCTTTGAAAAGCGATCAACCACCACATAAATAGAGTTGTGACTTCGCATGGATTTTGGTAACCCTAACACAAAGTCCATACTAAGGTCTTGCCATGGACAATCAGGTACAGGCAAAGGGGTGTATAGGCTGGTGTTTTGTTTCTACTATTTGGCAACAGCACAGGTTCGATACTGGGCCACTACTTGGGCCACTTTTTGCTTGAGGCTAGGCCAAAATAACTAGTCTTCAATTGCTAGAATGGTTTTGTTCCTACCAAAATGGCCAACTAAACCCCCTGCATGGATTTCCCAAATTAAGAATTCTTGGATGGAAGCTCGAGGGATACACAACCTATTTTCTTTGAAAAGGAATCCATCGTGAATGGTATAGTCACTATACAAACTAGATGGTCATTGGAAAATAGATTGAAAAATCTTGCTAAAGTAAGGACAATTTTAATATTATTCCTTCAACTTATCAAATCCTATGACTTCGGTGCTTACAGAGGTCAAGAGCATGGAACAATGACTAAGCACATCGGCAACTCAATTTTAGTGCCAGCACAGTATTTCAAAATAAAGGTATAAGCATGAATGTACTCTACCCACTTGCTGTGCTTAGGGTTCAGTTTCTTTTGAGAACTAAGGAATCAAAGTGCTTCACGGTCTGAATATAGGACAAACTCCAATGATAAGAGATAGTATCTCCAATACCTTAAGGCTTGAACTACCACATACAATTCCTTATCATAAGTTGAATACTTCAATTTTGCTTCATTTAACATCTCACTAAAGAAGGCTATAGGGTTGTTCACTTGACTTAGAACACTCCAATTCCAACTCCGGAGGCATCCCAAGTAACCTCAAAGACTTTTGAAAAGTCAAATAATCTCAAAATGGGTGCTTGTGCCATTTTCTCTTTGATGTCAAGGAAGGCTCTATCGGCGGCCTTAGTCCACTCAAAGGTTCCCTTCCCAATGCAGTCAGTAATGGGTGCAATAATCAAACTGAATCCCCGAATAAATTACCTATAGAAGGTAGCAAAGCCATGGAAGCTACACACATCATGTATGCTTTTGGGTATAGGCCATTCAACTATGGACTTAATCTTTCTGGGTCGGTAGATACTCCTTTGAGGGTAATGACAAAACCTAAAAAAATGACTCTAGGGGTCAAGAAGTTGCATTTCTTAGATTGGCATAGAGGCTATCACTTCTGAGGGCTTGGCATACTTGTTAGACATGGTCCAAGTGATTTTCCTTAGTCCTACTATATATGAGGATGTCATCGAAATAGACTACAACAAATTTTCCAATGAATGGTCTTAGGACTTAGGTCAGGATCCTCATAAATATACCAAGGGCATTTGGAAGGCCAAATGGCATCACTAACCATTCATAAAGACCATCCTTAGTCTTAAAAGCTATCTTCCTCTCGTCCTTAGGTCTAATCCTAACTTGGTGATAGCCAATCTTAAGGTCAATCTTAGAGAAAATAATGGCTCCAGCCATCATGTTTAACACATCACCAAGATGGGGAATAGGGAAATGATACTTGACCATTATCTTATTGATGGCACAACTATCTACACACTTTCTCCAAGTGCCATCCTTCTTGGGGGTCAAAAGGGCAGGTATCGCACAAGGGCTTAGGCTTTTCCTAATGAATCCCCTTTGGAGAAGATCCCCAACTTGCTTTTGTAGCTCTGAATGTTCAGTGAGATTCATCCTAAAATGTGGAAGGTTTGGTAAGGTGGCTCCTGGTACTAAGTCTATGGCATGTTGAATGTCTCTTAATGGTGGGAGGTGATCAGAAAGATCTTCCCGAAATACATCTTGAAAATCCTTCAAAAACTCTTCTATTTCCTTGGGTTGGTCTTTTTGGGATTGATCTTGGACTTCCTTGGTAAATAATATCTAAACTGGTGAACCCTCATTAATCTCTCATTCTAAATCCTTATCACTGATCAAATTTAATCCTTGTTTTTTCTCCTTTAGATTACTAGACCCTCTTTTGATGTTATCCTTAGGTGGGGTCGAGTTTATGACAATTTTCTTTCCATGGTGGTTAAAGGAACAAGAGTTAGAATGATCGTACAGGATTGCATTATGATCATATAACCAAGGTCAGCCTAGAATAATACTGCTAACCCCCATAGGACGAACATCACACCAAACTTTCTCTTGATAAGATTGGATTTAGACTTCAACTTGGCATCAAAACTTAATAGGAATGGAGATTGCATCAATCCAAGATACCTTATAGGGGTTGGGATGGGTAATAGTAGGCAGACCTAAATTTTTGACAGCATTAATACAAATGGCATTTACATAGCTCCCATTATCGATGATAATTTAACAAACCTTCTCCCCTAATTTGATAAAAGTTTGTAGGATGTTGGTCTTTCGCCAATCCTCATGTTCTTTTGTTTAGGCTAGGATACATCTAACAACTCCCAATGTTTCAATGGGATCAATATCTTCTTCCTCTCCCTCATAGTCATCCACTAGAGTTGACCCGGCTTCATATACTTCTTCCTCAAATTCTTCAAAGGTTCATGGAGTTTCTTCCTCTAACTCTCCTATGTGTAAGTCTCGGGTAGGGCACTGACTAGCATAGTGGCCGACTTTATGACACCTAAAGCAATGCACATTTTGGTGATTATCCCTTTGAACTTCATGAGCCTTACCCTTGTCATCCTTGTGGGCTAGTGGGGTAGTAGGATTGGGTCGGTTAAAGAAAACTTGCCTAAAACTTGGCCTATTTCCAAGGATACTACTCATACTGGGTTTAGGTCGACTGATCATGGGTCCCCTCTGAAATCTTTCATAGTCCCTAACAACTTGATAAGCTTGTTCTAAGTCATGGAATTCTTTGAGAAATAATTTCCTTTGAATTTCTTCAAGTAGCCTGCTCAAAACCTAGATAGGGTGATTATGGAGACACCTGGATCAGACAAAGATCACTGGATCCCATATGGTTTACTGATTAGGGTTTTAGAACATTAGTCATGTGTCACAATTTTGTAAGCAAGTAAGATTGAGTCATGTAATAAGTTGAGACTGGTTGATTGTATCTCAATCCTAGTCTAGTATTGAGTCCTGTATTTCAATATGAGTCTAGTATTAGTCCAGTTCATGTATAAAAGAGGAGGATACCCTATTTTGGAATCCCACCAGGCCTCATCCAAGAGTCAGAGGCCACTACAATAGCTTATTGGACCTTGTTGAACACCCCAGGATCCAAGATAACTTCCAGATGCCCTCTAGATGCTCTTTAGATGCCCAGATTCCTCTCCAGATGCTAGAGCATATTCCCAAACCAGGGCACCCATGATTCCAGAGGTCCATCTACACCACAGCCCAAAACAAATCAGCCCAGGCACCAGGCCCAAGCTCATAAGAACCAGATTCTAGGTATATTCCAACCCAGGACAAAGATTCCCAAATATAATAGCCCAGGCATCCCAGGCTTCTAGGGCGCCCAAAGCACATGTGCCCTAGCCTCTTGGCCACCCATTCTTGCTGCCCATGAAGCCCACACACCAAGGAGAGGCATCCTTAATGGTTGACTTGGCCCAAGCTAGGAGGAAGAGTCCAAGAGGAAGGAGGAAATCAAGTTTTTATTTCATTCAACTTTGTAATCCTAGTTCTAGGTTAATATTGCAATCCTCCCACTCAAAGCTTGTAAACCTATCCTAACTAGGAGAGAGCTACAATCCTAATAAGGAGAGGCCATGGGAACTCTATAAATACCCCACCCCTCCATTTCTTGTAATCAATCAACTCTTATGAAATATTATTCTACTGAATTGTTTTAAGACTGGTGTCTTGTGTTCTTTTTGGTTCTTTGGTTTGGTTCTTTCACTTCACTTGCTTGGCCGACCAAAAGGAAAACCAGTAACTGGATGCCTACCCTAGGCAAGCTACACTAGGGAGTAGGTATTGCATAATTAAACTTTTAAGCATGCATACGGAAAAACCTACTCATGCACGGGATCTAACATAAAATGATGCATGAAACTGAAACATAGGCATGTATGGGCAATTACAATAATCATAAATAACATGATATAATCTAGATCTGAGCATGCATGATAACAAAGATAAAAAATATACCTGATAGAAGCATGAAGAAGCCGACTCTCTTCAACAGCAAATCAATGCAACCTGTTGAACTCCAGTAGTCTTCAACAGCAAATCAGATCAGGAAGAGTTCAATCCAATCTCTCTTGAGGTGTTTAAATGTCCACCCTCTAGAGTATCTGAGCATGGTTTCTCATTGATCCAACTCCTGAAAGGATGCTAGTCCGTCATGAATCAATGAAAGGTCTTGGATAGGTGGAGCAGGGAAAACCAAAAGTCCTCATGGACGGTCTTCTCCATGACTGGCCAAACTCCACCAAGAGCACACCAAGGAAACAATAAAATCAGGGAAGGAATACACGGGATGCAGTACAAAAAAAATTGCACATAGAAATCCATCCCAAAAGAAAACCTCTTAAGATTGCTGTGTTCCGACTTCTCTTCCATCGCAAGCTCTGTTTCTTTTCCTGTTACAACCCCTCTCACCAACTTATGGCCAGCCAACAAAATATGAGGCTTGGACAAGATGTCAGTGTAAAGGGCGAGATGGGTCACGCAGTGCTTGCAACCGTAGATCTTCCCATTAAGATGAACTAGGAACAGCCATCCCAGAACTCTTTCACAGCTCCTCTCATATACCTTGCTTCCTACTCTCTCGCATGCCCTGCGGCATTCCACCAAAATATGCAATGCTAAGAAAACCCATGAAGCCATTGGATGACATCGTAAGAGAAGGCCAATCAAACTCGTGAAGGCTGGGAGGAATATCGTGAGAGCAGTCCAGGCAAGTCCAAACTCCTTTGGATAGCTTTGATCAGATAAAAATGCTTGGACAACACGATGAAAATAGGGACTGAAGTAATGGGAAGACGCGTGGGAGAAAAACCGGATTAAATCAAAACTCTTTTTCAATAGGCTTTTATCCAATTTCAATATGCTATGCAAATCTCATTGAATCGGTAAATAGGGGAACGGATAGCAACGAAAGAAAACATCGTGTAAACTAGTCTCAGATGGGGTGGCAAAACCATGAAAATCGGTTCCATGTAATCATCAAACCATGATTTAAATCGGTTCAACAAAACCAAGAAAAAACTGGTTCATCAAAAACCCCGGTCTAACCAATCCCGATCAATAAGAAAAATGGGTCCAGTCCTGGTCTACCAGGAACAATTCCTGGTTGACCCAAACCAATCCTGGTCGATCCAAATCAGACTAGGTAAAACATAATAAATCCAATGTGTGCTCAATCTATCTGTTTGACCTAAATACCGAAATGATTTCCAATCATTGATCGACTCCTGGATCAGGAAGAAATCCTCTATGGCATGTGACCTCATAGGTTTGAACCTAAATGATAGCACTGGAACACTTCCAGTACCAGCACAAGATACCATCTAGCAATGGATCCCGACATCCGGATAGGCCGAAGATGCGAGAGCAATCTATCGAACCTCTGGCATATGGTTACCGTATAATTCATCCATTTGACCTCTAATGCTCAAGATGACATAGGGTTAGACTTCCAACTCTAACTGAGTCAATCCATAATATGTCTCTACCACGCAAGTCCAGTGACTCCTCACTAGGACTATCCCGGTCGAGGATTTGCTAAATTGAGATACTGCGAGACATTCAATCAAAACAATTTGGACTGGTCAATTCCATCTTGGTCCACCACTGCTCCAAAGGTACATTCCTGTACCCAAAAACCTTCCATCATCGGATTAGAAATCCGGGTAGTCCGGTACCAAAGCACAGGGAGTTGCTTGAAAGCTACCATGGTGATCTCAGGTCAGAGGGACACATATACCCATATCCAATCATGAGCAATCCTTTGGCAGAAAGGAGCTCCACGGAGTCAAATTCAATGAGATGTCATATATCCCACTTGTAGATCACATAAGTGTCACCACACTCCTTTGGTCAAGAGGACAACCAAACGATGTGAACCACAACAACCTATACATGATACATTGCCATCCTGTATAATGTATCCTTTGGTTGTGAACCTTTTAAAGGACCACTCGATATATCCTCTCTATATCGAAGTCAGTGCAGTCCTAAGGACTTCATCACATAAATAGAGTTCATTACAGGAAAATGAATAATGTGATGAGCTACCAAAATAAAGTTTTATTAATTTATATATAAATTACAATACTGAGCACAACCACCTATAGCCTAGGTGATTGGCTTTGGGACACAATTCTCAACAACTCCCATTTCCCTTTTACAATAGTTGAACTCTTTGATTCCGAGGGCTTTAGTGAAGGGGTCGACCAGATTCTCCTTTCCATCGATCTTCATAAGATTAATGTTACCTCGTTCCACGATCTCTCACACGAGGTGATAGCATTGCAGAATGTGCTTAGTGTGGTGATGAGACTTTGGCTCCTTAGCTTGAGCAATGGCTCCTGTGCTATCATAATACACTAGAACAGGACCATCTAGTAGCAACTTAAGCCTCCAAGTAGCAGCCACATCCAAGAAGAGAACCCTTCAAGACACCCCAGATCAAGAGCTCCTTCTTCTTCCCTGCTGCCAGCCCTAACCCTAATTCCCCTTGTTCTTTCTTTCATATTTTGTTTCTTTTCATTGATCACCTATTTCGTACCTAACCTTGATACTTGCAAGATCCCTGAGGTGTATCCCTGATGTGGCAAGCATATGATTAATATTTAGATTATGGTTTGTAGAGCAATGAAACCTAATTACACTAGCATTGTACTCATCATAATAAGACTTAAGGATTACAAGAAATGGAACTTTTACTTGATTAGACACAATCCTAAACAAAGAAGGAAGAAGATCCAGATAATAGGGGCTAATGATTGTGGACTTACCGTGATGAGCTTTCCAACCTTCTTTTGATTCATACCTTGAAACTACCAATGCTCAGAACTAAAGAACCTAGATAACAGAGATCAGAACCCTGGACTTGGGCTTCAGCTTGTTGGTTCCTTGTCAAGGAAGACCCTGCTTGCAACTCGAAAACCTCGAAGGACCCTGCACATAAAGAATGAGAGTTAAGGAAGAAGAAAGGCATGCATATGGAAGGGATGGAAAATTTGTGAGCAAAGAAAGAGATTTGAGATGGCTTCACCGACTCCAAGGCTTTCTTCTTGACTTGGGCATTGGATGCTTAGAAGAGAGAATAGTTTGGTGTGGAAGAGGGGCTCAGAGACAATCACTCAAAACAATAAACTTCAATTCAACTTCAACTTTCATTAATCTCCAAAAATCAAATCCCCTTTACAATGGGGCGTCCAAGGCTTTTTAATAGCCTTACAAAACTTTTGAAAATTGAAAACTTCCCAAATTATGGAGGATTATAAGGGAGGTTGGAGGATATGGGGCCTTGTTACGTGGGATAAGGAGAAATTCATGGAGATTCTCCCCAAATTATGGAGGATTCAAGGGAGGTTGGAGGATATGGGGCCTTGTTACATGGGATAAGGAGAAATTCATGGAGATTGGCCGGTTTCTTTGAATTTAAAATGCTTGGTCGATCTCCCCTTTAGGCGCCCATTTGAAGGTGACGTGGCTAATGATGTGGCATCCCTGGTGGCTACTTTGTTGGCATGATGATGTGGAATTCTAGCTTGGTGGACCAAGGTCTTGATTTGGAAGCTCCAAGTGGTTTGGTGAACCTCAACTTGAAGTAGCTTGGACTTGATTTAAATAAACCTAATGGAACTCTAATTGAGTTCTTATTTGAACCCAAATTGAGACAGGACATAATTACAGGACTCGATTGGACATAATTACATATTCATGAAATTGAAACTAAGTAATTACAGGACTCTTGAAAGTAAATTACCCTTTACAAGAAAACTTAACCTAGTGATCTTCGATCCAAAGTGGAATCAGGTTAACCTTATTTGAGTGGGGTTTTATTTTGCTTCTGCTTCTAGTGTCCACACCAATTCTCCTGTGGTGGGAAGAACTTGACCCTGTCGAGTATGATTCAGTTTTGCCCTGGTAATGCTCGAACAAGTATGGGTTAAGTCTTTGCAGGTCCTCTCGAGTAATCCAAGAGTTGTCGGACTCAGATCGACCTTGCCATTAAACCAGATATCACTGATAGTCTTTATTCCTGGTAGTAATGGTCTTGTTATCCAGGATTCTCTCAATCCTCTCTCTCCACTCAGGTAGGGTTGGTGGTGGACACTCAGAAATATGTTCACTCTCAATAAAAGTTTCTGGCCCAAAAGGCTCACTAGGTATTAGTACTGGTTTTTTGTATTCTACTAGGTCTGAAACATTAAAGGTTGTACTGATACCCATATCAGGTGGAAGTTCCAAAATATATGCATTAGGCCCTATTTCTTTAAGATCTTGAAAGGTCCCGCTCCGCGGGCATGCAGCTTCTTTATGGTTCCAGAGGGGAGCCATTCAGGGTTGAGCCTAATCATCGCATAATCTCCTTCACAAAATTCTTTAGCCCTCTTATGTGAGTCAGCTAAGTGTTTGTAAGTTTCATTGCTCAGGTTGATCTTATTACTGATTTCTTTATGCAGATTTGTGACATGCTGTGCAAAAGACTTAGCAGACTCAGAGACTCGTGTGTGAATAGGTAGTGGAATTAGATCTAAAGGCTTCCTAGGCTTGTAACCATGGACTTTCTCAAAGGGACTTTTGCCTGTAGATCTATTGACCGAACTGTTGTAAGCGAACTCAGCATGTGGCAATAACAAATCCCAGTTCCCTAGACTTTCTCCCACTAGGCATCTCAGCAAGTTCCCTACACTTCTATTTATAACCTTGGTTTGTCCATTAGTCTGGGGATGGTAGGCTGTGGAGAATTTCGGTCTGGTTCCTAATAGGTGCCAAAGGATTTTTCAGAAGTAACTTGTGAAGCGGACATCCCTATCATAAACTATGATTTTTGGTAACCCGTGGAGTCTGACTACTTGATCAAGAAAGAGTTTGGCTATATAGAAGCATTGGAAGTTTGGAAGCAAGGTATGAAATGGGCCATTTTTAAAAACCGGTCGACCACCACAAAGATTGAATCATGTTTTCGAATGGTCTTGAGTAATCCTAGAACAAAGTCCATGCTTAGATCCTGCCATGGACACTCAGGTGCAGGTAATGGAGTGTATAGTCCAGTATTTTTCTTTTGCTGCTTTGCAACAGCACATATCCTACATCGGGCTACAAGGTTTGCTACTTGTTTCTTAAGGCCTGGCCAGTAAAATTGTTCCTTAACAGCCAAGATAGTCTTGTTTCGTCCGAAGTGGCCAGCCAAACCTCCCGCATGTATCTCCCAAACTAAAAAATCTCTTAAGAGGTTCCTGGGATGCAAAGCCTATTCTCTCTAAAAAGATAACCATCTAGAAGGGTATAGTCACTATGATCACTAGATGGTCCTTGACGCAAAACCTAATAAATTTCACCAAAATCTGGACAGGTTTCGTACTGCTCCTTAAGTCTTTCAAAACCTATGACTTTAGTACTGACTGAAGATAAAAGTAACGTTCTACGACTTAGGGCATCAGCTACCTGTTTGTCAGTTCCCGATTGATGTTTAGGATAAAAGTATAGAATTGGATGTATTCTACCCATTTGGCATGCCTAGGATTTAGTTTCTTTTGGGAACTCAAAAACCTAAGGGCTTCATGGTCTGAAAATAAACAAATTCTTGCGGTAGGAGATAATGCCTCCAATACCTTAATGCTTGCACTACCGCATAAAGCTCCCGATCATATGTGGAGTATTTCTTCTTGGCTTCATTCAATTTCTCACTAAAGAATGCTACGGGATGGTTTTCTTGACTCAGAACTCCACCAATCCCTACACCCGAAGCATCGCATGCTACTTCAAAGACCTTAGAAAAATCTGGTAACCTTAAGACTGGTGCTTGGGTCATCTTATCTTTGATGTGAAGGAAGGCCTTATCAGCTGACTTCGTCCATTCAAATGGCCCTTCCTAATACAATCCGTGATAGGGACAACTATGGTGCTAAACCCTCTAATAAATCTGAAAGGGATATGCCCTACAAGCCAATCTATGTTGTATCTCCCAAACCATTGTAAGTGACAAAAAATTCTAATAAAGGCATTATTTTTCATCATACGCTGTGTTTTATTATTATATGATGAACCCCATAGATTAGGGCTATGATTTTAGGGTTATGATGAGATCATACCATTGAGACCTAAAGTCTTAAAACCTTAATCTAAAATATTCCTAGTCAAAGGAACCCTGAGTAGGGGATCAGGGTTTTCCGGTAAGACTAGCACAACCCATGTATACTGGAGAGGGTGACTGCTCTCACAGTCACTTTTGTATGACACTAATACTGGGATGTGGGTGCTCATTGAAGAATGAGTTCACTGATATGATCCAACTTGAGAACATCTAATGGAGTCTTAGCTACATGTCAATAGAAGGTTCTCATAGTGGGAGTGGTACAAATAATCCTTTGACTTGAGACTGCCATAAGTACCTTATGTACATGAACCCATGCTTTGGTTCAATCCTAATCATGACACTGAGTCATCCACAGGATTGATACTGGGAATGGTGAATTGGATATGAAGGTAATGAGTAGGTCAACAAGGAATCGATCACTCTTAGTAAGAGGAGATTGCATCCAGCTAGTTAACAATCGGATGATGATTCAGGGAATCTTTGATCAAAATAAAGATATTAGAGATGGTTTCTAATATCAAGATAATTGAATCATCAATATAAGATTGAGCTAGAAATAAATATAATATTATATTTGACAAATATCCATATCCATAGTTATATTTTGGGTGCAGGCTGATCGAAAGATTTAATTGTACGTTAACTCTTTACTGAAGGGTAATTTTGGTATTTCACCAGAATTTCCATATCTTCCGGGTAGACATGACACGTTGCTAGACGTCAATCTTGTCTTATGGGTTGAACAAATTCAAAGATCACTTATTAGGAAGAGTCCTAATTGATCAAATCGGGTAAGCCCGGTTTGACCTAAATCGATTAGAAAGAGTTCTAATCAAATTAGGTCAACTTATATTCGAACCCACTGCTGGCTAGATGTGGAACCCAATGGGTCACACACTTAAGAGGATTGATTAAGAGTTTAATTGATATTAAATCATCTTTGCTGGATAACACTCTAGCAGGTGTTGCAAACCCTAGCCTCTATTTGAATCGGATACGAATTAGGGTTCCGGATTGGTTCAATTTGGGTTCTAATTGGATCTAATTAGACCCTAATTATGAAAATAGGGATTATGGCTAACCCTATTGGCTAGCCATGCACCTAGGCTAGCCCCCCACACGCTCCTTATTCTTTTCATGCCAAAATACCAAGAGTCCATGCGCTAATGGACTCTTGGCACGCCATTTGGAAGAGTCCATGGCACATGGACTCTTGGCACGCCCCACTTAATTCTCCGATGAATTAAGATGGGGCGGCCTCCTTTCATAGTGTTAGCGCCTCACTTGTCCTCCCTTGGATTGGAATCCAAGGGTTGATGGGATTTTAAGAAAGAAGAAAATCGCTGTTTCTTCCCGGGCGTGCGAAATAATATCTCTTCGGAGATGAAAAGTCGTGACTCCTTTCCTTTTAAAACACCGCATTTTTTCCTTTAAGAAAAGCCGTGGGATTTAATCTGGAAGGCCGTGAGATGGGAGGATGGGGCGTGAGAAAATGAGAAGGGCGTGAGAAGGAGTTTACGGAGAGTTTTGTAGGCGCCTCTCTGAAAACTATTTAAGGGGCAGGAAAGATCAGAACCGGGTTAAGATTTTTTTTCTTTTATTCCTTCTTTCCTCTCCTAAAGACTCTTTCATTCTTTTTTGCTCCTGCACTATTTCCTTTACAGAGTACACCTCTGTCAAAACTCTGCTACTGAACAAGAATAAGAGTGAAAGTCTCCGACGGTAAAGGAAAGAAAGGAGTTCTGATTTATTCCTTCTTTCTTACATTAAGACATTATTGTCTTAATTTCTCCTCCAACTTAAGACAAGCCTATGTCCTCTTAGGACAAGGTCTTTTCTTCAAGACAAGGGTGTCTAAAGGGCCAAGGTCTTAGTGGAAGGAGGAGAAGAGATCAAGGAAAGGGAGGCTACCACTTGTGTGGAAGATTCAAGCCATAGTCCAAGCAATTGAGTTCTAGGAAGAAGAACTCAATAGGAGGAACCATTAAAAGAAGATAGGTTTACTTGATCATTGCTCTGTGTGGATCACCATTGGAGGGCGGACACTTGGACGCCTGGTGAATTCAATTAGCCCCTTCAACATCAAATTTGTTGGAATTAGCGATTACAGGTTGGTACCCTAATCCTAATTTACATAGATATGCTTGCCATATGTTCTAGTCTTATTTAAGGAGTTCCTGGTTTAGGGTTCTTGGTGTGAATTTAATTTCCATTTTTGAAATTACACTTCCGCTGCGTTGCACCGGAACCCTACAAAATCTTCGATAAAATATAGCGAGGCCATGAAAACTTCTTACTTCGTGAATATTATTGGGTGTTGGCCACTCTACAATTGCCTTAACCTTCTCAGGGTCAGCGGATACTCCTTCAGGGGTCACAATAAATCCTAGGAAGATAACTCTAGTAGTCATAAAAGCACATTTCTTTATGGTGGCATAGAGGTTATCTTTCCTAAGTGCTAAATAGACCTGCCTCAGATGTTGTTGATGATCTTCTCTAGTCCTACTATAGATAAGTATGTCGTCAAAGTAAACAACAACAAATTTTCCAATAAAGGCTCGTAGGACTTGATTCATGATTCGGATAAAAGTGCTAGGGCATTTGATAACCAAAAGGCATGACTACCCATTCAAATAACCCGTCCTTTATTTTAAAGGCAGTCTTCCATTCATCCCCTAGTCTGATCCTAACTTGGTGATAGCCGCTCTTCAGGTCAATCTTAGAAAATATAGTTGCACTGGCCATCATATCTAACATATCATCCAGCGGGGGATGGGAAACCTATACTTCACCATGATTTTATTTATGGCACGACTATCAACACAAATCTCCATGTGCCATCTTCTTAGGGGTATGTAAGGTTGGGACTGCGCATGGACTCAAACTTTTCCTAATGAATCCTTTCTTTAGGAGTTCTCCTACTTTCGTTGTAATTCTTGGTGCTCAGTAGGGTTCTTCTATAATGGGGATGTTCGGTAGGGTTGCCCGGGACTAAATCTATCACATGTTGTATATCCCTAAGAGGAGGGAGTTGGTCGGGTAAGTCGTCGGGAACACGTCTTTGAACTCCTCTAGCAATTCACTGACTTCTGGAGTTTTCTTTTGAAGAGGTTCTTGATTCCTTAATGGTCAAAATAATAGGTGATCTTGCTCCATTTCTTTAGTAGTGATCACGTTTATCCCTTTTTTCTTATCACTCAATTAGCTTGATCCTGATGCAGAATGAAAGCTTTGATACTAAAAATGATGCAGAATGAATACTTTGATACCAAATGATGCAGAATGAATATGTGGAATGCGGAAGCAAATTAAAATAATGTATTTTTTTTATATATATTTTCAGAAGTCGGCTTTGACTCAAAAAGATAAACTAATGTTGAAAGAAACTAAGAAATGACAGAAAGCACAATTAAAGGAGTGGATATATCAGTAAACTCAGAAGTAGGATCGCTAAGGATTGAGAAACCCCCAGATCTACGATTTGCTCTGAGTTTCAACGAAACAGACAAGTGAGAAGGGAAGGTTCTTGTTACCTAGCAGTGATATCTCTCCATTTGGTGGAAAAAGACTCTCTCGAGCAGATTATTGGATCCCGGGAGTCAAGGTATCTTCGCAATGGATCCTCCGATAATGGTCCTTGGCAAAGTTGGCCTCTTCTTGAACCCTGGATCCTGGAGAGAAGAAGAACAAGGTTAGGAACAAGAGACTCAGGGAAGAGAGTTACCAGAGTAGAAAAAGGATGGGATCTGAAGGTCTTCAGCTGATCTGGAACTCCTAGGCTGCGGATTTGGGACTTCTTCTCCTAGATCTGCTAGATGACTCTGAAGCAGTGGTCGCTGACTTGAAGATGGCTGGACTGGGGTCCTGGTGGTCGGCCACCCTTTGGAAGAAGAACCTTGGAGATGGTGTAGAGGCTAGGGTTTGGTGGTGGTGGAGTAGAGATGGGTGGACTAAGCTAGGGTTTTGGGTTGGAGATCTCACACCTCCTCAAGGTTCCTAGGGAACCCGGATTTACTCCCTCACGGAGCTCAACCTCAGAATAAGTGCGGAAGAACAAGACTTTGCTAAAAAATAAGGATTTCATTCATAAGATTTCATAAGATAAGTTCAAGTTACAAAAGGGTCTAATATATAGACCTATAAGAAAAATCAAAACCATACAAGTTTCCATGTGGGACTAATAGGACTAATCTATACTTTAGGCATCAAATTCTCTTCCCTTGGCCAACCAAGACTCCTTCCATGAGTGAGCAGCCCAAAAACTCCAAGAAAACTTGAAAATCAGCTCCAATGGCAGGTTATGGGGGTGTCTTCTAGTATCTCTCCATAAATCAAGGATTTTCCTTTCATGGTTTGGCTCTTTTGGACACCTCCTAGTCTTGCTCCACAAGTTTAGGCTTCTTTTCATGACTTTGGCACTTTAGGAAACTTTTGGGTGCCTCCTTGATTTTCTCCCCAAGGCATGCTCTCTTCCTTTTATAACTTGGATTTTTATGGACATTGTGGGGCACCTCCTTGATCCTCTCTTCAAGAAAAATTCTTGCCATCTTGGCTTGGGTTTATCTAGAAAGAAGTTGGCTCCTCCTTGGATTGAGGTATCTTGATGGATTTCTCCCCCAAGTGGTGCAAGAAAAAGGGGACTTACTTCTTATGGTGTGGGGACCAAAGACACTGGATGGAGATGTGGCAGGGAGTGTGGCACCCCTTGTAGCTGGACCATGGAAGAAAAAATGTGGCATCCTATGGCAAAGGGAATGGCGCCAACCTAGACCTGGACTTGGACTGAGTCAACATGACTCAACAAAAATTGAATGACAAAATTACAGACTCAAAATTGGGTTGATCAGGTCAATTCTTATTACAAACCCTAATTTTCTCGGACAAGGTCAATCAGAGATCCAGATGGAACCCTGAAGTTTTCTTCTAATTCTGGTGCCCGCACCAATTCTCCTGGGGTGGGAGGAACTCGACCCTATCGAGTATGGATCAAGCTGGCTCTGGTATCTCTCCAAGAGGTCTGGGTCCAATTCTTGTAATTCTTCTCGAAAGATCCAAGAGTCATCAGAATCTGGCCTTCCTTGCCAGTGGATCAGGTATCTTTGGTATCCTCGATTACAAGTAGAGATAACCTAATCATCCAGGATCTTTTCAATCTGCTCTTTCCTCACAGGCCAGTTTGTTGGTGGACACACAGGGTCGGGATCACTCTCAATAACAGGATTAGGTTTCAAAAGGCTCACTGGGAATCACAACTAGCTCCCTGTACTCTACTAGATCTGTAATGTTGAAAGTTGAGCTAATGCCTAGCTCTGGAGGCAACTCAAGCACATAGGCATTGGGTCCCACTCTCTTCATCACTCTAAATGGTCCAGCTCTTCTTGCATGTAGCTTTCTAACGGTTCTAGGAGGAAACCGCTCAGGCCTTAACCTAATCATGACATAGTCTCTCTCAACAAAAGTTTTGACTCGTCTTTGAGAATCAGCCAACTTCTTATAAGTTTCATTACTTAAAGTTATTTTGGCATGAATTTCTTTATGCAAGTTCTTTACATGCTGTGCAAAGTCTTCAGCAGACTCAGAGACTCGTGTGTGGACTGGCAAAGGAACTAGGTCAAGTGGTGTGTGAGGCTTGTACCCATGAACAATTCAAAAGGGCCTTTACCTATAGACCTATTGACCGAGTCATTATATGCAAATTCAGTCCTAGGTAAATACAAATCCCAATTCCTGGTATTCTCACTCAACCAAAATCTGAGTCAATGTTCTAAAGTCGACTGACGACGCATTCCTAAATAATGACTTTATTCAAAGGACCCTAGGTCTAAACCTAACAAACTAAGGCCCTCTAGGTTTGACCTTGGGTCGGAGGATGGCATGCAGAGCATGAGAACTTATCATGGGTGCCTAGTAGGTGCCATAAGGTCTTCCAGAAGTAGGTGGCAAACCTAATAGGTTCTAAGGAGTCTTGCAACCTAGAAATCTCAGTAAAGTGTAATCCCATAGCTCTAGAAACATGAGAAGATTCAGGGAAGGGTAGGAAATAAGAATCAGAGTTTTGAGGTGGCTTATAGGAAACAAGAAACATACCTTGGTTATTCAGGACGACCTTAAATGAGGACATTGTCTATAGGTGCACTCATCCAACCCATGATTTGCTTTAGGAGGGTCTACAAGTGCAAGTTCTAGGGTAGGCTGGGTGCTCTAGAAGGTGGAAGGTTATCAGAAGGTCTTTGGAATGTTTATCTAGAATGTCTTCTAAGCTACTGTCTTTTTCTTGTTCTTGGACCTTCTCAATGGATAATTCTTGTGAACCCCTTCCTCTCATACTTCTCTACCAGATTTGACTCAGGGGTGTCTTCTTTGGATTCCTCAATGAGTTCAGAGGCATTCTCACTTAAATCTCATTGGATGCAATTTCCTCTTCCTGAACTTCCTCAAAAGGGTCTTCTCTTAGGGTTAGCTCCTAATTCCTTTAGTGGCAGGGGTCCCCTCAATAACCCCCATCAGTAGGAGTTGGTTAATTGAATTATCGGGAGAGATATCCTCAATTCTTCTTCTTCATATTCATCTATCAAACTTATGTCAGGCTCATATATTTCTTCCTCAATCTCACTGAAAGGTTCTAATCTATTCTCCTTTGATTCCTCTTTAAGTACGGCTCTGGTCAGGTCAACTAATTTGGGATGGCCATGCCTAACTCCTCAGTGTTATCCTTTTGGTCAAGAGGTGACACAAGTGGGAATTGACAAACAAAAGTCTGGTTCACTACGGTGTCGGATCAATCGGAACTTGACTCAAGTTGGTAGAGTTGGCTTTAAGTCCAAAGTACTTGATTGGTTATATCTTAAAGACCACTCATAGTCTTGGGCTTCTTGGTAGGCTCGGTCTAACTTATTGGTCTTTTCAAGGCATAGCTTCCTATAAATGTCTGGGTGTAACCAACCCTAAACCGATCGTGTTCTGAGCTTCGGTCTCAATGGTATTGTATTTCATGTCATACCACTGAAGTCTTCGATATATTAGACACAGGCCTTTATTACCTTGTCGTAATTGGTACCATTGGTCTAAAATTTTTTCTCATAGGATCTACCTAGGTACCTATCTCTCAACTTACTTCTCATATCTCTCCAAGTATATATTTCCTCTTTCTTTGATACACACTCATGATCAATAGCATACCAATACGACCTAGCATGTTTGGTGAACTTGGTTTTGGCCAACCTAACTTGTCCTAATTTCGATATGTTAGTACACTCAAAATACCGATCTATTTCTTCTTCCCACTTAATATATGTCTCTTGTCTTCCATCAAAAGTGGGTGCATAAGGTCGGTGTTCCTAACGGGTCCCTTTTCTAAGTCAACCAAGTATGAATATAGGCTCCTAGGTTATGCTCGGGATCACGGTATAAGGTCCTCCTAGGCTCCTGGCATGGGTGAGGTTGGGCCTATTAAATTTTGGATCAGGGGTCCAATTTGATGTCTACGTTTCTCAAGTCCCTGGGCTCGGTCTCTAAACTGGAAAACCCTCATTCATATCCTGACTCAATTTGGTCATACTTTCGGTAAGAGTTCTAATCATGGCCTCTAAATTAGGTTGGGTTTGACCTGGTTGGTAGGGTACTCCGTTCCGGGTGGACATGATGATGCAAGCAAGCACACCAAATGAGACTCGACTGAAACGACTATGGGCTATAACTAGACCTAGAGCCCAAACTAGATGCCCAATCAGAGTGGCAAGCTAGCCTGTAGTAACTCGGGACTCAGCCAGGCAGGTGTAAGGGGAGTGTTAGGTCCCTAATTGCCAATCCTAGACACAATCAGTGATTGGCCAGGTAGGCATACCAGCACACAAGCCCTTCGGGATAGAATCCCTGAACCACCATTCTAGACACTGAGTACAAAGCACTTATAGAGTAACTAGACAAACTGACTCAACACTAGCCAGACCCCCCAGTTGGTGTCCCTAGCCCACTAGGGCAAATTAGGTCTAATTAATTTTAAGATTAAAGGCTTAGGTTCGAATGCACGGGAGGTGGTTTTGGGCTAAGGATAGGGTCTCAATCCTCCCCTTATGTTGCAACTTCGGTGCCTTAAGATAGATTCAATTTATGCACACTCAAATAAAAACACAGCTTGCAGAAAATAAAAGCAGAACAGCAGTAAAATTGATCTCAGAAAATCTACAGAAATTAATAAATCATAAAAATTTTTATGTAAATTACTTTCAATTATACTGGTCCAGAAAAATAAGATTACTTAATTTGAGATTTTCTACAGGGAGAAACAATTCAAATAACAGGATAGTTACTGGTAGAAAATAGAACATGTGTCTCGTTTACAATCCCTGCCTATAAGTTATAACCCAGCGGCACCCCTACATGCCCTAGGAACCCCCGTGGAATGGGAGGAGGAGGCTTGCATCTCGCTTGTTCCTAGGACCAGACAGCCAGGGGAGTCTACTCTAGGCAGCAAAAGTAAAAAGGAACGAAAAATATCAAACAAGCAAGAACCCTAGACAGGGCTCTGATACCAAAAATGATGCAGAACAATGCTCTGATACCAAAAATGATGCAGAATGAAAGCTCTGATACCAAAATGATGCAGAATGAAGCTTTGATAAAAAAATGATGCATAACGAATACTCTGATACCAAATGATGTAGAATGAATGTGGATTGCGGAAGCAAATTAAAATTAATGTATTTTTTTTTTATATATTTTTAGAAGTCGGCTTTGACTCAAAGAAAGATAAACTAATGTTGAAAGAAATTAAGAAATGACAGAAAGAACAATTAAAAGGATGGATTATCAGAGTAACTCAGAAGTAGGATCGCTGGGGTTGAGAAATCCCCAGATCTAGGGTTTGCTCTGAGTTTCAACGAAACAGACAAAGTGAGAAGGGAAGGTTCTTATTACCTAGCAGTGATATCTCTCCATTTGGTGGAAAAGACTCTCT
Source organism: Areca catechu (assembly GCA_021397845.1). NCBI lineage: Eukaryota > Viridiplantae > Streptophyta > Magnoliopsida > Arecales > Arecaceae > Areca > Areca catechu. The sequence continues at coordinate 49,631,738 of CM038048.1, read as the reverse complement.
CGAGCAGATTATTGGATCCCGGAGTCAGGTATCTTCGTAATGGATCCTCCGATAATGGTCCTTGGCAAAGTTGGCCTCTCTTCTTGAACCCTGGATCCTGGAGAGAAGAAGAACAAGGTTAGGAACAAGAGACTCAGGGAAGAGAGTTCCAGAGTAGAAAAGGATGGGATCTGAAGGTCTTCAACTGATCTGAACTCCTAGGCTGCGGATTTGGGACTTCTTCTCCTGGATCTGCTGGATGGACTATGAAGCAGTGGTTGCTGACTTGAAGATGGCTGGACTGGGGTCCTGGTAGTCGGCCACCCTTTGGAAGAAGAACCTTGAGATGGTAGAGGCTAGGGTTTGGTGGTGGTGGAGTAGAGATGGTGGACTAAGCTAGGGTTTTGAGTTGGAGATCTCACACATCCTTAAGGTTCCTAGGGAACCCGATTTACTCCCTCACGGAGCTCAACACTCAGAATAAGTGTGGAAGAACAAGACTTTGCTAAAAAATAAGGGATTTCATTCATAAGATTTCATAAGATAAGTTCAAGTTACAAAGGGGTCTAATATATTGACCTATAAGAAAAATCAAAACCATACAAGTTCTCATGTGGGACTAATAGGACTAATCTACACTTTAGGCATCAAATTCTCTTCCCTTGGCCAACCAAGACTCCTTCCATGAGTGAGCGGCCCAAATACTCCAAGAAAACTTGAAAATCAGCTCCAATGGCAGTTATGGGTGTCTTTTAGTATCTCATCATAAATCAAGGATTTTCCCTTCATGGTTTGGCTCTTTTGGACACCTCCTAGTCTTGCTCCACAGTTTAGGCTTATTCTTTTCATGGCTTTGGCACTTTAGGAAACTTTTAGGTGCCTCCTTGATTTTCTCCCCAAGACATGCTCTCTTCCCTTTTATAACTTGGATTTTTATGGAACATTGTGGGGCACCTCCTTGATCCTCTCTTCAAGAAAAATTCTTCTTGCTTTCATGGCTTGGGTTTATCTAGAAAGAAGTTGGCTCCTCCTTGGATTGAGATATCTTGATGGATTTCTCCCCCAGTGGTGCAAGAAAAGGGGAACTTACTTCTTATGGTGTGGGACCAAAGACATTGGATGGAGATGTGGCAGGGAGTGTGGCACCCACTGTAGCTGGACCATGGAAGAAAAATGTGGCACCCTTTGGCAAAGGGAATGGCGCCACCTGGACCTGGACTTGGACTGAGTCAACATGACTCAACAAAAATTGAAATGACAAAATTATAGACTCAATTGGGTTGATCAGGTCAATCCTTATTACAAACCCTAATTTTCTCGGTCAAGGTCAATCAGAGATCCAGATGGAACCTTGAAATTTTCTTCTGATTCTGGTGCCCGCACCAGATCCTCTCTTAATGGGGTTCTTAGTGGAGAAGAATGGATTACGATCTTCTTTCCATTATGAGTAAATGAGCACAATTAGAACGATCATAGAGTGTTACATCAAGATCGTACAACCATGGTCGGCCTAGGATTATGCTACTTACTCCCATTGGAAGAACATCACACCATACTTTCTCTAGGTAAGATTAGAACTGAATGGTTACTAGGCACCTAGACTTAATGGAAATCGTGGTTGAGTCTATCCAGGATACCTTATAGGGATTGGGGTAGGGTACGGTGGGCAATCCTAGGGTTTTTACTGTGTTTGTAGATATGGCATTGACACAGCTACCGCTATCTAAATGACTTTTGCATACTTTTCCACCACCTATCTTAATGAATGTATGTAGGATGCTAGTCTTACGCCAATCTTTAGAACTGAATGGTTACTAGGCACCTAGACTTAATGGAAATCGTGGTTGAGTCTATCCAGGATACCTTAGGGATTGGGGTAGGGTACGGTGGGCAATCCTAGGGTTTTTACTGTGTTTGTAGATATGGCATTGACACAGCTACCGCTATCTAAAATGACTTTGCATACTTTCTCACCTATCTTAATGAATGTATGTAGGATGCTAGTCTTACGCCAATCTTCTTGGGTTTTAGCCTGGGTGAGAATACACCTAACCACTCCTATCAGATCTTGATCTACCAGGACTTCCTCTTCCTCATACTCTTCAGCCAAGTTCTCATCTGCCTGGTATACTTCCTCCTCAAATCACCTTGGGATTCTACGGCTTCCTCTTCTACTTCCCCTATGTGTAGGGCTCTATTGGGACAGCTGCTAGAATAGTGACCCACTTTGTTACACTTGAAACAGGCGATTGGAGTTCTTGGGTCTCAGGTGTTTCCCATTGTCATCTCTTCGGTCACAGGCACATTAGGATTGGGTCGGTTGAGTCTAGGCTGATTGGATCCTGACTGCTGGTAAGGTGTACTAGTCCTAGGGGCTTCGGGCCTACGATAGACTGGACCTCTATGGAATCTCTCAGCATCCCTAGCTATCTGATAGGCCAATTCTTGGTCATGTACCTCTCGCACGAACATTTCTCTTTGAATTTCTTCCCTCAATCCGGCTCAAAATCTAGACAAGCTCACCAACTCAGATTCATCAACATTGCACCTCATAACGAATTCGTCAAACTTTGCTATGTACTCTGCAACACTTCTATTTCCTTGAGTGAGTCTTTGCCATTGATCTAGGAGTCTTTGGTGGTAGGACATAGGAAGGTATTTCTCCCTAAGCCTAAGTTTCATAGCTCGCCAGGTCACTATGGGCACATCACCTCTCTGTCTAGTGAGTCTCTCAACATTTCCCCAATATAACCTAGCTTGACGCACAAGTTTAAGCTTTGCAAACTTACACTTGCGCTCTTCACTCATCTCAAACCAATCAAATACTGGTCCATCTCACCTTTCCAATCAATGTAGATCATAGGATCTAAAATTCCATCAAAGGTGGGAGCTTCCAGCCTAATGTTCTTCATGGTTCGGTCATCTTGATCAAAGTGAATTGGGGTGGGTCTCCTGACATTGGGTTCATAGTTAGGCTCATGATGGAATCTCCTTGGGTTGGGATCGATGGTTTGATCAGGGTGGGGTCCTCTAGGAATTGGATCATAAAACTGATCTTGGGGAGCTCTCCTAGGGTTTTGTTTCGTAGAGAGGGTTTTGATATGGAATCCTTCTAGGGTTCAATGGGGTCTCGAGTTCAGGTGCAAGACTAGGCTCAGGCTCAGTCTGGGCTTCATGATTGCTTTCAGGGGTTCTAGCCTCTAACTGATCCAACCTAGTAGTGATGTGGACTAACTGCTCATTCATGTCTTGGTTGGTTTGTGCCACATTCTGATTTGTTTGAGCCAATTGCTCAGTTAAACTCTTAGTCATTTGGGCCACTTGATCATTTAGGCCTTTGATCAAATTCCCTAAATTTTGGTCCATGACTACACTTGACTGGGCTTGGATTGGTGTATATGGTGTCCCTGCTCTAGTTGTCATGCATGCAAATGGACTCAAGTTCGAGCTAAGATTTCCTAGACCTAGAGCATAAATTAGAAGTCTAATTAAGTGAACCAACTAGCTAGTAGTACTTATGGGACTTAGCCAGGTAGGTGGAGGGGAGTGAAGGTCCCTGATTGCCAACCTTAGACACTAATCTGAGATTAGCCAGGTAGGCGGACCAAATCACAAGCCCTGATGCACCAATCCTAGACACCAAGCCAGTAAGCACACACCAATTAGCTGATACAGTTAACTTGACCCTAACCTGAACCCAATTTGTTGGTGTCCCTAACCCACTAGGGCAATTAACGTTCTACTCAATTTTAATTAATGGGTTGGGATCGATATGATGGTTGGTGATTTTTGGGCTAGGGACAGGTGATGAAACCCTGACCCTATGTCAAATTGATGCCCTTAATTTGATTTCTCATGAGATGAATGAAATGCAAAGGTGCTGCAAAAGTGTGTTGCAGTTTGAAAGTGGTGTAGAAAACGTGATGAAGAAATGTCCAAAAATTCTGAAAAATTCACAGAGGATTCCTAACTTATATGTTTCAATACATATGAAAGGAATTTTAAAACTAAAATCTGTACTACTCTAAGCAGATCCTACAAATGAAGATAAATAAAAAGGATAGAACAAAACCCTAATGATAGTGTCGAACTGCAGAAATTTTCGTTTTTTTATAATTTTTTATATGATGATGAAGTTTAATATGGTGATAACTGACTTAAAAAGGAACAAGAAAAAAAATATTTCAACAAAATATTAGTGACTTGCCTTTGGAGCTGCAGACGGATTACAGTAACAGATGCAAATTTTTAGAAAACAGTACCTAATCAAACATGCAATTGCTTACCCAAACATCAATCTAAAAAATTCACGTCCGCCAGGGGCTCATTATTCCCATGGGTCGTGACAGTGTACTGGAGTACACCAGCTCAGGAGGCGTGAATTTTAGATCATGCTTGGATCTTAAAGAGAACTATTCTACCCTAATGCAACCATGCTTTGATACCAAGATGATGCGGCAAGCATACAATTAATATTTAGATTATGGTTTGTAGAGCAATGAAACCTAATTACACTAGCATTGTACTCATCATAATAAGACTTAAGGATTAAAAAAATGAAACTTTTACTTGATTAGACACAATCCTAAACTAAGAAGGAAGAAGATCTAGATAATAGGGGCTAATGATTGTGGACTTATCGTGATGAGCTTTCCAACCTTCTTTTGATTCATACCTTGAAACTACCAACGCTCAGAAGAACCTGGATAACAGAGATTAGAACCCTGGACTTGGGCTTCAGCTTGTTGGTTCCATGTTAAGGAAGACCCTGCTTGCAACTCGAAAACCTCGAAGGACCCTGCACATAAAGAATAAGAGTTAAGGAAGAAGAAAGGCATGCATATGGAAGGGATGGAAAATTTGTGAGCAAAGAAAGAGATTTGAGATGGCTTGGCCGACTCCAAGGCCTTATTCTTGACTTGGGCGTTGGATGCTTGGAAGAGAGAATAGTTTGGTGTGGAAGAGGGGCTTAGAGACAATCACTCAAACAATAAACTTCAATTCAACTTCAACTTTCATTAATCTCCAAAAATCAAATCCCCTTTACAATGGGGCATCCAAGGCTTTTTAATAGCCTTACAAAACTTTTGAAATTTGAAAACTCCCCAAATTGTCGAGGATTACAAGGGAGGTTGGAGGATATGGGGCCTTGTTACATGGGATAAGGAGAAATTCATGGAGATTCTCCCCAAATTGTGGAGGATTACAAGGGAGGTTGGAGGATATGGGGCCTTGTTACATGGGATAAGGAGAAATTCATGGAGCTTGGCCGGTTTCTTTGAATTTAAAATGCTTGGTCGATCTCCCCTTTAGGCGCCCATTTGAAGGTGACATGGCTAATGATGGGCATCCCTGGTGGCTGCTTTGTTGGCATGGTGATGTGGATTCCAGCTTGGTGGACCAAGGTCTTGATTTGGAAGCTCCAAGTGGTTTGGTGAGCTCAACTTGAAGTAGCTTGGACTTGATTTAAATAAACCTAATGGAACTCTAATTGAGTTCTTATTTGAACCCAGATTGAGACATGACATAATTACAGGACTCGATTGGACATAATTACAGAATTCATGAAATTGAAACTAAATAATTACAGGACTCTTGAAAGTAAATTGCCCTTTACAAGAAAAATTTACCTAGTGATCTTCGATCCAAAGTGGAATCAGTTAACTTATTTGAGTGGGATTTTATTTTGCTTCTGCTTCTGGTGTCCACACCAATCCCCTCCCTAGAGGAGGCTTTCCTTACCTTCATACTGGTTTAGATTCGGGAACCAAGGGCTTCATCTTCTAGGCATCAATCTGAGAGCTATGTGACCCCTTCATCAGCAAGTTCTTCAATCTCTGACTGGTGCAAACATTCCCACTCTTAATTTCTATTTTGATTGAAGGTTAGCTATCCCAAGCCAGAAATTTTTTAATTCTCGGGTCCTGACTTTTATTATTTTGCATGAGTATGCATGCGATTATGATGATTCTTTGCATTGCTACTCTTCCTGCTAGTCTTTACTTGATTTTAGAAATTTAGCTTGTAAATTAAAATTATAAAAAAATTATTTTACTATTTTTTCTGCATGTTTAGTAATCTTGGAATCATCCTGCATCAGTTTAGTATCAGAGCGGGTTTAGGATAGCTTGCATCTGGAATCATCAAACCCTAATTCCTAATTTTTTGCATCCTATCCAATGCATTCGATGTCTAGGTTGCATCTGATTTTGACCTCCTATGAATTTTATTTTTCTATGAAATTTGCATGATGTGTTCTCTATATTATTCTTTTTTTATCATAAATTTTAACTAATTTTTTAGAAAATTAAAAGTCTTAAAATTTAGCATATTAGAAACCCTAACTAAAATCCTGATAATTCTGTATCAATCTGAAAACCCTAGAATTTTTTTAATTTTTTTTGCATCGAGATCTATGCCAAATTCTGCATCATCTGAAATCCTAATTTTTTTATTTCTACTATTTCTGCATACTTAACTCAACCTAACCTAATCAACTTCCACCTACCCCAATCCTAAGCCAAACTTTGTTTTAACCCCATTTAACTTAACCTAACTTGACACATTATAAATCATTAAAAAAAAAATTATTTTTTGCTGTATTTTAGTTTGCATCAAGACCATTGATGTTCATCATCTTTTAATCTAATCTTAAGGGAAATCAATATAACATCTGGGCAAGAGGTCATAATCTGTCTTGGGCCCAAACAACCACCCAGCATTTCCACCCAAGCCTTAATTGAAATTGATTAACTTAATTTGCCCTAGAGGGCTAGGTAACACCCACAGGTCGGGTCTGAGTTGTGTGGGCCAACTAGTGCATTTAATCCTATGGCTATTATGAAAACTAGTATCTAAGGCTAGGGTTCCAGAGTCAAATGACGTATGTGGACTAGTGGTTTATAATTAGGACCCTATGATAAGCAGGGGGAGCCTCACACCACCCCACCCCCTACTTGGCCAGTGGAAAGATTAGCTGTTGGGTTAAGTATAAGTTTAGTAGACCCATTCAGTTTTGGCTCTAGGTCTAAGAAACCCTAGAACTACTAATCCTTGCATGCTTGGCTGCACCATCTCACTCTAAGTGACTGATTGATTGTATGACCACGAGACTAGGAACCTAATATCAAAAGTCTAAACCCCAACCAAACCCAACCATGAATCCCAATTTTGAGGCTTTCATAAAAGCCATGAATGACCAGATGTTTACCCAATTAACTACCCAAATAAACTAATCTAATGCCCAAACCCAAACCCAGTTTGCCCAGATAAATAATAGATTAGACCTAATGATCCAATCCAATAACCAAGCAACCCATAGGATTGATCCATTAGATGACCAAGTAGGAACTCTAGGCAAGACCCATAGAGCTAAACCCAGGAACCCATAGTCCATAGGAATCAACCTAGTGCTAATCAGTTTTCCCCTAGTCACCTTGAATCCCATAGGATTAGTACCCTTAGAGATGAACCAAGTATTAGTCAGGAACCCTTTAGTCAACCTATCCATGTTATCCTAGACATTAGTCAATTTTTTCTTAGCCAACCCCCTCTTACTACCTCATTGGTTCACCATTATGACATTGAAGAGGAGATATATGAGGCTGACCCAAGCTTAGTAGAGGAGTATGAGGAGGAAGAAGAGGAGTTTCCTGTAGAAGACTTAGAATTAGTTGACCCAGTAGGTGCCCAGGTAGAAGCCAACCCAAGATCAATTGACCCAGCTGACCTTGACCACACCCAAGCTATAGTGGAAAAACTCCTAAAGGAAGAAGACCATGAGAAATCCAATCCTATTATTAGAATCTTACCTGAGGGAATTTTAGAAGAGGATCTAATTATAGAGCCCAGTCCTTTGATTTATGAGCCAGAAGAATTTACTAGGGACTTGATCTCTTAAATCATACCCTCAGGATGAAGTCACCTCTTTGACTCCATTTGATCTCTTCCCTGAAATAATGACCCTTTCTTCCATTATGCAGACCCTTTTGATATATAGCAACCCCATAAGGTTAACCTCATTAGTCTAGGATTAATCCCTGACAACCCTTCTTATATCCTACTTTATCCAACTAACCCTGAACCATCTTCTTATTTTCTTACCCTACCCAACTGACCCTGAACTGACTTCTTATTTTCTTTTCTACCCTTTTCTAAATCTTCTTATGATTCTTTAACCATTCACCTACATCATGGAGAGGTTTGCATGTTGCATTCATTCATTGCACATGTTAGGTTTGCATGTTACTTTTGGTATACTTTGTGGCATTTGCTGGGAGTCCATTGTAAGTTTTCATGTGCATACCAAACCGAGGTTAAACCTAGAGAGCCTATAGTCTGTTAAAGTTTAGGCCCATAGAGTCCAATAGGAATGCATAGTTGAGTCTATGTGTCATGAATCCCCTGCATCGTCAGTTTGCATGTGTTAGCATGTTTGCATTTGCATCAGGAATTAGCCAAAGATTAATCTAAGTAATGAAACATATAAGAACTTGGCTAATTCCTGAAAGTAAGCCAACGGATTATGTGGAAGATTATGTGATCATTAAGAGTTTTATGCTCGCAAAGCTGGCCCATTTAGAATAATGAAAAGTGTTGGACCCAATGCCAATGGCTTGAGATGCTACCTGATTTAGGTATTAGCTCGACCTTCAACATCTCAGACCTTGTAGAGATTAGAACCCTTCTGTGAGTTTAAGGAAGTCTATATAGCCTGACATAAGCTTGATTAATGAATATGAAGAAGAAAGAAGAAGAATGTGAGGAGGTATCGCCTGATATTTAATTGATCAGCTCCCACCTGATGGAATCATTAAGGATACCCCAGAACTTAGCAAGGACCCAAATGATAATGATCCTAATCCACTATAGACCTTGAAGCAGAACTGACCAAGCCAGGATCAAACGAAGTAGATGAAGTATAGGTTCTCAAGATAAATGTTCTGAAGACCTTCTCGAAAGCCCTCCACTATCTAGGAGCATCCCGCCTACCCGAGGACTTGCACCTATCGATCCTCCTAGTACTGACCATGAGGTTAAGATGAGCATGCCTGTAGACCTACATTCACAATTAAGGTCGTAGCCTAAACCTTGAACCAGTGCTTGAGTCTCCTCCTTATTTCCCCCTACCCTTCCCCGAACCTTCGCACATTTCTAGGCTATGAGTGCACTTTTTTGTTGAGATTATCATTTTGCATGACTCCTTAGAGCCCATCCCATTCGCCCTCCACTTCTGGCATACTTTATGCATCTGTTGGGATCCTTAAAAAAAATTTTTCTTGTGCATACCAGGCTAGGGTCAAGCCTAAGAACCATGGTCTAGTAGGTTTAGGCCCTAGGACCCCAATAAATTCCTCTTATTAGGATACCTAGTTTAGTTTTGTTTGTTTGTTGAGTGTTACTTGAGTCTAAGAATTTCATGATCTCTTGCATTGCATACTAGGGACATGAAATAAATAATTAAAATTTGGTTTGTTCCCTGAAAGCAAGCTATGTAGAGAATTGGGAGATTCTAAAATAATAAAGAAGTTTTTGCTCGCTGAATTGGTCCCCTTAGAGTGATAGGAGAGTGACCCTAATACCCTGATTTGGGATATTAGCTCGACTAGAGTGATAGGAGAGTGACCCTAATACCCTGATTTGGGATATTAGCTCGACTCTCAATATCATGCACCTAGTTGAGTATAGGGAACCAGCAAACCACCTAGCGAGTGATTTGAGCCTAATCCTTTTTGGAGAGAAAACCAGACTCGAGTGTCCACTTCCAATTTGATCTGAGTAAGGAGTACGGATTGAGCGTGTCCTAGATGGTCGAGCTACCACAGCCCAGGACAACGGCTTTTAGATTTCTTGGTTCGTTAGCAAGGCCGACCCAAATATGATGATTCGTGATCCCTAGGAGGACCGGCCATGCATCAACCACTGAAGAAGTACCAAAGCTAAATCAACCTCCACTCGACAGGGTCAAGTTTCTCCCACCCCTGGAGAATTGATGTGGGCATCAGGGTTTGACTTGAGCCCTTCAACCTTCGGGGGATCTCTAATTAGGGTTCTACCCATTGAGTCCTGTAATAAGGCTTCAAGCCTTTAATTTTGTAATTATCTTTGCTTTGAGCCAAGTCTAAATCTTATACCTTGACCAATTGGGTCAAGATTAGGTCAACTCGAGTCCTGTAATTTATTTTTATCCAAGTCTGGGTCTGCCTGAACTTTGGGTCCCAACCCAATGAGAGAAAAATTATCCTTTGGGTCAAGCACTTTTAGTGGACCAAGCTTTGACTTGACACTGCCACTTCATCAGCTGCATGGCGCCACATCAATGCCACCTGTGCACCCAGAATGGAAGCAAAGAGGCACCCCATAAGCATTCCACATGCCTCCATTATCCCCTCCCCATATCATGCCATGAGCAATCATATTTGGGTTGTTGAAGATTCAAGCCACAAAGCAAGCCCTCCAATCAAGTCATCTTCCTAAAATATTCATGCAAGAAAGGAAGACCAAGGAGCACACTCCCCATGCCAAGCCATCAAATGTGCAACGCCCAATCTTCTTCTCCCTTGTCGGCCAAGGATCAAGCCTAGAAGAAATTTTGGAGGACACATTCCACCAAGCTTGCCTCCATCCAAGCTTCTTTCCAAAACTATGCACACAAGGAAGGAAGGTCAAGCATCAAACCCCCTCTTCAAGCCAAGCATCAAGGGATACCCAATCTTCTTCTCCCTTGGTCGACCATGAATCACTCCATCTAGGTATGGAAGAAGACTCCAAAGGGGGACACATCCCTCCAAGTTTGCCCTACTTCAAGTTTTCTACCAAAACTGAGCAAGCAAATAAGGAAGTCTAAAGGACAAACTCCCCCTCCCCACGCCTTGTATCTTGCCATGCCATTATTCTCCCCTCTTGGTCAGCCTTGAAGAACTCCCTCCAAAGCTTTGGGTGCCACTTTTATTTGGATTGTATTTTGGGTTCAAAATTTGAGTGGTTTTTTTTCATTTGAAATTTGAATGTACTCTAGGGTGTCTATAAAAGGGGACCCAATCTCTCCTTGTAGAAATAATTGATGATTAATGAAAGAAAGCTTGTGTGTTCCATCCTCTTCTTCAATCCTTGTCTCTTAGGCTAGGTTGAGTGAGAGCTTCCTTCGTCCTCTGGGACGTCGCGTGGTGAGAGGCCACATTCCTTCGCCTGAGGGCGTCGCATGGTGAGAGGCCACATTCCTTCGCCTGAGGGCATCGTGGTGTGAGAGGCCACATCCTTCGTCCTTCCGGGACGTCACGGGGTGCGAGGCCCCAAGTTATCTCCACCGACACCATCATCCGAACCCCATCTCCTCAACCCTTTCCTTGTTTTTCTTTCCACCTTTCCATCATCTAAAAGGAAAAAGAAAAAAAAAAACTAATCCTCTTTGTTTGCCTACAGCCCCTTGGTGCCACGACCATCAGAGAAGGTTTGCTTTGCCACTGTGACCACCCGATCGAAAGCCAGCCTATCCACGGGTTCGACAGCTCAGACATCCAGGTCGCATCCATCAAGGTTGAGCGATCTCTGCACAAGAGCATCAGAGTGTTGAAAGGTTTGCATCCCTATCTCCTAGGTAGGTATTGATTGTATCGAGCTAGTCCTAATCCCGGGGTTCCTTAATCTCGGGGTCCTGGTCTATCATTATTTAGGGATTGATTTGCTAGTGTAGATTTCTTTTCTTTCAGTTTTCCTAGGTTCTCTTTGCTTGCAATCGGGAACCAAAGATAAAACCCTAAAAAAAAAAATTATAATCATATTTGCATCATCCATGCTAGCATCATCACCTCATCCTTTTTTTTACCCGCATCAAACAGCATGCAAAGTTGAACCTAGAAGCAATAAGAAAGAGGACCGCCGAGGTTGAGAAGTCTCGATTGGGCTAATACATCTCCAATAAAGCTATTGGTAGGCAGAGGGGTATACCTGACAATGGTTGATTAGCCCGATGTAGATCGTAGATGAAGGGATTACTCTCTCTCCTAGATGCATCTTGGAAAATCAAGTCGAAGACCCACAGATTCTCGACTTTCAACCAGGTGATCCGATTGCTGTTTGGCTGGAGTCGTTGGATTCGTAGAAGCTGAGGGACTTGCAAACAGCATTTCAGGGGTTATAAAACAAAGCAAGGATAGAGGATTAATTGAAAAATAGCAAGAAGAAGAAGGAGATTTATATGGGTGGCTAGGGCTGGAGGAGGGGATTGAGACTGGAGACAGGGCGCAGAACACCAGGAAGAAGAAGATGGATTCACACAGAATTCCCTTAGCACATAGCAGGTAGCACACAGTAATGAGAGAAATCAATTATATTCATTCAAAAAGGTTGCTTCATACAAGAGAATAGAGTCTCTTAAATAGACTCTTAAACATGTCCCCCAAGTAAGGTTATAATAGATTTTTTCTAGGTATTTGAATCCCACCCAAACCCTAGCTAGAATACATGATAGGATTAGGATTTAAAATCCCTCAAATCACTCTACCCTCTCTTGCCTTAGTCGGCCAAGGGTGGTGACCCTTGTGGCTGACCAAGGGGTGGTGAGCATAAGGCTTAGCACCCCTGGTTCCCCTCCTGGGCCTTGGCTGGCCCATTTTGCTTCATGCTGCAATCTAGGGCTTTAGTGCTTCTGATTTGTCTCTCGGGCTTCTAATTTCTTCTCCTAGGCATTCCATAGTCTTCATAGCTTCCAGTTGGGTTGGTCTTTACTTGGACTGGCTTGGTCTTCACTTGTATGAGTCTTCACTGGACTTGGACTAACATGTACAGGACTTAGAAAGAAGACTAGCTCAACATGAGCTGACTGGTACAGGACTCAAATAATAAAAAGACAACTCAAGTTGGCTAATACTTTATTACAAATGGACTTAGATGCTACTAAGTAATCCACAGAGGGTTGAGATGCCTCTGTCTTACTCTGGTACCTCTGGTGTCTGCACCAATTCTCCCGGTGTGGGAGGAACTCGACCCTGTCAAGCGAGGGTAACACTGGCACACATATCTCTTGAGAAGGTCTGGGTCGAGGCGCTGCAAGTCCTCTCGAGAAATCCATGAATCATCTGACTTTGGCTGGCCTTGCCATCGGACCAGGTAGTGTTGATAGCTGCGACCTCGGGTCATGATGGCTTGATCGTCCAGGATATGCTCGATCCGATCTCTCTCAGGCCAATTTATTGGTGGACACTCTGGGCTAGGGTCACTCATAATAGAAGGAATAGGTCCAAATGCCTTAATGGGTATCACTGTCGGTTCCCTATACTCAACCAGGTTTGAGATATTTAAGGTAGAACTGATGCCCAAATTTGGAAACAAATCTAACACATAGGTATTTTATCACTTTAAAAGGTCTGGCTCCACGAGCATGAAGCTTCTTAACGGTCCTGGGTGGGAACCGCTCAGGCCTAAGTCTAATCATGATAGAATCCACTATATTAAATTTCTTGGCCCTTTTTTGAGAATTAGCTAGTTTGTTTCAAAATTAGTGCAGGTGGTGAACATGCCGGGCACATGCAGACTCCTAACAGGTGACACAAAGGACTCATACTAACACCTAATAGACTCGACTATGCATTCCTATCGAAAGAGGTTTATTAGGTCTTAACTACAACTTGGGCATGGGGCATGAGTCATGGTTGATGGATGACATGCAGAAGAAAATTTGCCAGGAACTCCGATAGATGCCAGAGGGTCTTCCAAAAGTAGGTGGCAAATGGGATGGGCTCTAAGGATTCATTAACTTGGTAATCCCAATAAAATGGAACCTAATGGTTCTAGACACATAAGATGATTTAGGGAAGGGTAGGAAATAGGAAGGGGATTCAGGAACTGGTTCTGGGCTAAAAAGACTGACCTTAATGTATGAGCATTGGGTTATGTCTCTAGGCAAGAAAAGGTCCATACTATGGAAGGATAGGTCAACAATTTCTGGGAAGAGGACCTCAATGGGAACTATGGGGGGGGCTCATCATGGGGGTACTGATTCAAAGAGATCATGTCCTTAATAAATTCTTCTGGTTCATGTATTTTAGGACTAGACTTTATAATTTGGCTCACCTCCATGGTTTCCTTAGGTAAGTTTAGCAGCAATATCTAAGTTATCCTCCTCTAATTGTTCTTCCACTATAGGTTCCTCCACTAGACTTAACTCATAGATGGCCTCTTTAGATTTCTCAGTAGGCTCAGGAGATTCTTTCTCCAAATTCTCAAGGGGTTCATCCTCTTTAAAGTCTTTTCCTTCGTATTCGTCTACTAAACTAGGGTCAGCCTCATACACTTCTACCTCAAGCTCATTAATGGGTTCTGGGGTCTTTTCTTTGCAAACTAATGGGATAGAAGTAGTAGGCTGGTCTAAAGGAAGTTGGCTTGGTTTAAACTTAGGTTCAAGGGAATTAATCTTGTTGGACTTAGATTGACTGATCATGAGTTCCCTCTGATATAACTTGAATTTCCTAGCTAGGTGATAGGCTTCCTTTAGGTCCTAAATTTTCCAATGAAATAGCTCCCACTGGATATCCCTACGCAGGCCATCTCGAAATCTAGCCATGATCTTAGACTCAGGTTTGACTATGTTACATCTTATACTAAACTCATTAAATTGGTCAATGTACTCAGACACAGTCATGTTCCCTTGTTTCAATTTGTACCATTGATCTAAAAGTTAGTGCTCATAAGATCTACCTAGGTACTTCTCTCTCAATTTACTTCTCATGGCTTTCCAGGTAAGGATTTCATCTCCCCATTGATATCATTCATCCTCAATATCTTCCCAGTATCACCTAGCATGTCGAATTAGCTTACGTGTAGCCAATCTAAATTTCTCTAACTCTGACATCCTAGTGTACTCGAAATAATGATCCATGCTCTCCTACCAATTGATATACACCTCTTGTCTTCCATCAAAAGTGGGTAAGGTTGGGTGCTCCTATAACCAAGTATGGGTAAGGGCTTCTAGGGCTATACTCTGGGGTGAGATCATGATGATAATGGGTCTTTCCTCTGAGTCAACCAAGTATGGGTAAGGGCTTCTAGGGCTATACTCTGGGGTGAGATCATGATGATAAGTTTGTGGATCAAAGATACTGGGCCTAGGGGATTTGAATTCATCATGGGTCCTACGGGATTTGTTCCGGGCCTCCGCTTGGATAAGTGATTGGCTTATTAGGGTAATTTGTTCAGACAGGGCTCTCAATTGGGCCTGGACCTCGGACTCCATGACTAGACTGGGTTGGATATGAACTGATGGACTAATGGACATGGGCTGATGGGCTGATGGGCTCCTAATCTAGTGCTCATGCCTAACTCAACACTAACTCAACTACAGCTGCCTAGACCTAGAGCCCAATCAGAATGGGTTGACTCAACTTACACATAACTCAAATCCTAGTCCTTCAATTGGCCAGGTAAGAGGTGGGATGGTGGGAGGCCCCCCTGCTCTCGTAGGGACTCAATTAAGGAACCACCAACCCTCTTAGGTTGTTTAACATTGTAGCTCTAGCCTAGAAACCAGAATCTAGTAATAGGAGATGAATTGGGTGCACTATTCATCCCACAATGATCGAACCCGACCGATTGGTGTTCCTAGCCCACTAGGGCAAATCAAGTCTTGTTAATTTAGATTAGGCTTGGGACCGAATGCAAGGGATGTGGTTTTGGGCTAAGGAGAGGTTATCAACTCCTCCCCTTATATGACTAATAGAAAGTACCCTTAAAGTATTTTATGCAATGATGGCAAGTAGATGAAAATGCAAATTAGGGTTTATCTATTTTGGAGTTTTATGAATATTTGTATTTTTTTTTTGTTTTGGTATTTTCTTAAATAGAAAGATAATTTGCAGATTATGACCTAATATGCAGGAAACATGCCAAAATTATAAGATATGCAAAAGTTATACTAAAAGAACCTTGAACTTTCTGAAATCAGCATTGCTGCCAAAATAGAGTAGAACTATCTTAGGTAGTA
This sequence comes from Areca catechu, assembly GCA_021397845.1. Classification (NCBI taxonomy): domain Eukaryota; kingdom Viridiplantae; phylum Streptophyta; class Magnoliopsida; order Arecales; family Arecaceae; genus Areca; species Areca catechu. Next base: position 49,615,783 of record CM038048.1, on the reverse strand, counting down.
TTCCAACTGGGAAACAATCCACAGACTGAGATAATTTCTGAGAAAGTTTTGAAAATTAATTTCAATTACAAGGAATTTAAAAAAATAAATCTCATATTTTTTTGAGTTCTATGTAGGCACAAACAATTGAAAAAACAAGGGATGTACAGAGAAGGTCGAGAATGCAAAAACTCTAATGGAACTCTTTGTGTTCTTCTTCAGGGGTCAATTCATAGCGGCACCCTTACCACCATAGGAGATCCCATAGATTGGGAAGAGAGGGTCTTGCAGCCCTATTAGTCTCCTATGACCGGATGACCTTGGTGAAGCACCCGATCCGAATATCCAAAGAGAACTGAGCCCAAAATAGGCTCTGATACCAAATGATGCGGAACTAAAATTGCATGCAAATATATTTTTGTATTTTTTTAAGTTAAGTTATGAATCTAAATCCCGAAGAACAGACCAAGAACCTAAGTAAAAAATTCTATGCAAGTAAGAAATAACAACATGGAAAGTAGAACCTAAAAGCAATAAGTAAGAGGACCGTTGAGGCTGAGAAGTCTCGGTTAGGCTAGTTCATCTCCAATAAGGCTACTGGCAGGCAGAGAGGGTATACCTAACAATGGTTGATGCACCCGATGCAGATCATAGATGAAGGGATCTCTCTCGCTCCTGGATGAGGCCTAGAAAATCAAGCCAGAGACCGCAGATTCTTAGCTTTCAACCTAGTGATCCGATTGCTGCCCGGCTGGAGTTGTTGGATTCGTAGAAGCCGAGGGACCTATAAACAGCCTTTCAGGGGTTAGAAAATAAAGCAAGGATAGAGGATTAATTGAAATATAGCAAGAAGAAGAAGGGGATAGATATGGGTGGCTAGGGCTTTGAGAGGCGGATGGAGACTGGAGACAGGGCACAGAACACTAGGAAGAAGAAGAGGGATTCACACAGAATTCCCTTAGCACATAGCAGGTAGCACACAGCAATGAGAGAAATCAATTGTATTTATTCAAAAAGGTTGCTTCATACAAGAGAATAGAGTCTCTTAAATAGACTATTAAACTTGGCCCCCAAGTAAGGTTACAATAGACATTTTAGGTATTTGAATCCCACCTAAATCCTAGCTAGAATACATGGTAGGACTAGAATTTAAAATCCCTCAAATCACTCTCCCCTCTCTTGCCTTGGTTGGCCAAGGGAGGTGACCCTAGTGGCCAACCAAGGGGTGGTGAGCATAAGGCTTGGTGCCCCTTGGTTCCGCTCTTGGGCCTTGGCTAGCCTATTTTGCTTCAGGCTATGATCCAGGGCTCCAAGGCTTCTAATTTATCTCTCGGGCTTTTGATTTCTTCTCCTAGTCCTTCCATGGTCTTCATAGCTTCCAGTTGGGTTCGTCTTCACTTGGACTGGCTTGGTCTTCACTTTTATGAGTCTTCACTGGACTTGGACTAACATGTACGGACTTAGAAAGAAGACTAGCTCAACATGAGCTGACTGGTACAAGACTCAAATAATAAAAAGAAAACTCAATTTGGATAAACCTTTATTACAAATAGACTCAAATGCTACTAAGTAATCCACAAAGGGTTGAGAAGCATCTATCTTATTCTGGTGCCTCTGGTGTCTGTACCACAATGCCTCCCTTTGAGAGTAAATCCATCCAGAGTGTCCACAGACTATTTGGCCAATAAGTGAGGAAAGGAGTGAGTGAACTGGATGATCAAGCCATCAGTACCCGAGATGAAGGTTATCAAAGGTATTTAGTCAGATGGCAAGGTCAGTCAGAATCTAAGGACTTGTGGAGCACTGGTGAGGATCTACCGTGCCTCAACCCAGACCCTCCTTGAGTAGTATGAGAGCCTAATTGACACTTACTCGATGGGGTCGAGTTCCTCCCACCCTGGGAGAATTGGTGGAGACACCAGGATCAGACACAGATCACTGGATTCCATATGGTTTACTGATTAGGATTTTAGAACCTTAGTCATGTGTCATAATTTTTTAAGCAAGTAAGATTGTGTCCTTTAATAAGTTGAGATTAGTTGATTGTATCTCAACCCTAGTCTAGTATTGAGTCCTGTATTTCAGTATGAGTCTATTATTAGTCCAGTTCATGTACAAAAGAGGAGGATACCCTATTTTGGAGTTCCACCAGGCCTCATCCAAGAGTATGAGGCCACTACAATAGCTTATTGGACCTTGTTGGACATCCAAGGGTCCAAGATACCTTCCAGATGCCCTCCAGATGCTCTTAGATGCATAGATTCCTCTCTAGATGCCAGAGCATATCCTAGACTAGGGCACCCATGATTCTAGAGGTCCATCTATGCCACAGGCCAAAAAAATCAGCCCAGGTGCCAGGCCCAAGCTCATAAGAACCAAGATTCCAGGTATATTCCAGCCCAGAACTAAGATTCTAGGAATATGCTAGCCCAGGCATCCCAGGCTTCCAGGGGGCCCAAAGCCCATGTGCCCTAGCCTCTTGGCTGCCCATTCTTACTGCCCATGAAGCCCACACACCAAAGAGAGACGTCCTTAATGGTTGACTTGGTCCAAGCTAGGAGAAAGAGTCCAAGTGGAAGGAGGAAATCAAGTTTTTATTTCATTCAACTTTGTAATCCTAGTTCTAGGTTAATATTATAGTCCTTCTCCCACTCAAAGCTTGTAAACCTATCCTAACTAGGAGAGAGCTACAATCCTAATAAGGAGAGGGCATGGGAACTCTATAAATATCCCACCCCTCCTCCTTGCAATCAATCAACTCTTATAAAATATTATTCTACTGAATTATTTTAAGATTGGTGTCTTGTATTCTTTTGGTTCTTTGGTTTGGTTCTTTGTTCTCTTACTTGGCCGACCACCCTTGAAATTCTCCATTCCCTAGTAGTAAATAAAGCCTCCAAGCAGCAACCACATCCAAGAAGAGAAGCCTTGAAGACACCCCGGATCAAGAGTTCCTTCTTCTTCCCTACTGCCAGGCCTAACCGTGATTCTCCTTGTTCTTTCTTTCATACTTTGTTTCTTTTCATTGATCACCTATTTCATGCCTAACCTTGATACTTGAAGGATCCCCGAGGTGTTTCCCCTCCATAGAGGAGAATTTCCTTGCCTTCAGACCAGGTCCGGATCGCCTTCAGATTCGGGAACCATGGGCATCATCTTCCAGTTATCAATTTGAGAGCTGTGTGACCCCTTCATCAGTAAGTTCTTCAATCTCTGTCTGGTACAAACCTTCCCACTCTTATTTCTATTTTGATTGAAGGTTAGTTATCTTAAGCCGAGAATTTCTCAATTCTCGGGTCCTGACTTTTATTATTTTGCATTAGCATGCCTGTGATTATGATGATTCTTTGCATTGCTACTCTTCCTACTTGTCTTTACTTGATTTTAGAAATTAGCCTACAAATTAAAATTATAAAAAAATTAGTTTACTATTTTTCCAGCATGTTTAGAAATCTTAGAATCATCCCGCATCAGGTGATGGCCTCTGACTCAACCATAGTACATCTTATTATAAATTCATCAAACTTAGCGATGTACTTGGATACAGTTCTATTACCTTGACTCAATCTTTGCCATTGATCTAAAAACCGCTGCTCATAGGACAAGGATAAATACTTCTTCCTAAGTTTGATCTTCATGGCTCTTTATATGACTATGGGTATGTCTTTTCTTTGATGACAAATATGCTTAACATTTCTCCAATACAACCTAGCTTGTTGGACTAATCTAAGTTTAACAAATTTGAACTTCCTCTCTTCCGACATCTCATACCACTCAAAGTATTGATCCATGTCACTCTCCCAATCAACATACACCTCAGGATCTAATTTCCATCAAAAGTGAGTGCATCGAGATGTATGTTCCTAAAGGCTCTTTCCTCTGAATCCATGAAGTCTTGGTGTGCACGTCTAGGGTTATGTTCAGGGGTAAGATTGTGACGATGGGCTCTTGGACCAAGGGGAGTTGGTTTAGGTAATTCAGGTTCAGTGTGGGTTAAACGGGTCTCTTCAAGGGTCTCGATTCGCTCCTCCATTTGGTCAAACTATTGTTTAGTTGCCTGAATTGCTCAGTAATGATTCTCATCAAAGTTTCATGATTGGGATCCATGGTGAGACTTGGTTGGGTCTGGGAATGTCAATATGGGGTTCCTGATCTAGTGGTCATACAATACAAACCAGCTTCTAGGGCTCCTAGACCTAGAAGTTCAAGATAGCATGAATTGCCAAAGCACTAATGATGCGGAACTAATATGCATGCAATTATTTTTGTGTGTTTTATATGTGCGGTGAGGTGGTTAAATCCTGAATATCAGATCAAAATAATATGTAGAGAGTTCTATATGAATTTCAGAAACTACGCATGCAAATCCGGACCTAAGAAAGCAGTAAAAGGGGATCGCCGGGGCTGAGAAGCCTCGATTAGGGCTAGTTCACCTACAATAAAACTACTGGTGGCAGAGGGGGTGTACCTAGCAATGTCTGATGTGCCTGGTGAAAATTGCAGTGAAGAGATCATTCGTTCCTCGATGGATGTGTCCTGAAAAATCGAGCTAGAGACCCGCGGATTCCTGGCTTTCTGCTCGGTGGTCCGATTGTGGCCCGGCTGGAGTCATTGGATTCGTAGGAACTCGAGGACCTGCAAACAACCATCAAGGATGAGAAAAGAAAGGCTGGAAACAAGAATAATTTCAGAGAAAGGCAGCAAGGGCTTGTTGGAATAAGAGGCTTGGAAGAAGGTTGGTTGGCTAGAACTTCAGTAGGACTTCAGGCTCACACAAGATCCCTTGATGCACACAGCAGGGAGGCACACAGCAGTTGTAGAAAACTCAGTTATATTTCATATCAAAATTAACTTCTCATACAAGAGACCAGGGTCCTTTAAATAGACTCTTAGTCTTGGGCTCCAAGTAAGGGTACAACAGTATTTACCTAGGAATTCTACTCCCACCCAAATCCTAGCAAGAAAATAAGGAAACCTAGGGTAGAAAAAATCCCTACAATCTCTCTCCCTCTCCTTGCCTTGGTCGGCCAAGAGAGGTGACTTTAAGTGGCCAACCAAGGGGAGGGTCACCATAAGCCTATGGAACCCTAGCTCCTCTCCTGGGCCTGAACTGGCCTAATTGGCTTCCAGCTACGGTCCAGGTCTCCAGGGTTTCTGATTTCTTTTCCTGAAGTCTTCAAATCTTCAGGCTGGGTTGGACTTGGGTATCACTTACATATCTTCAAACTAGTTGGACTTGGTCTTCATTTGTATGATGTGGTATTGAGTCTTCGGTGTACTTGGACAGGACTCAAAAAAAAAATAAAATTAGCTCAATATGAGCTGACTAGCACTGGACTGAACTAGCTCAACATGAGCTGACTAATACAAGACTCAAGTAAAGACAACTTAAATGAACTAAACTTTATTACAATGGACTTGAATGTAACTAAGTGATCCACAGCGGGTTGAGAAGCCTCTGTCTTATTCTGGTGCCCCTGGTGTCCGCACCAATTCTCCTGGGATGAGAGGAACTCGACCCTATCGAGTGTAGATCAGGTTGGCTCACATATCTCTCGAGAATGTCTAGGTCGAGGCATTACAAGTCCTCTGAAGAAATCCATGAATTATCCGACTCTAGCCACCCTTGCCATCGGGCCAGGAAGCGTTGATAGCCGTGGCCCCAGGTTATAATGGCTTGATCGTCCAGGATATGCTCGATCCGTTCTCCTCTCTCAGGCCAAATAATTAGTGGACACTCTGGGTAAAGATCACTCTCAACAGAAGGATAGGTCCAAAGGCCTTGCTGGGTATCGCTGCCGGTTTCCTGTACTCAACTAGGTCTGTAATATTGAAGGTAGAACTAATGCCCATATCCAACGTCAAGTCTAACACATAGGCATTTGATCCAACCTTCTTTAACACTTTAAAAGGTCCGGCTCCATGAGCATAAAGTTTCTTAATGGTCCTAGATGGGAACTACTTAGGCCTAAGCCTAATCATGACAGAATCCCCTACATCAAATTCTTTGATCCTTCTTCGAGAATTAACCAATTTCTTATAAGTTTAATTGCTTAAATTAATATTTTGGCTAATATCCTTGTGCAAGTCTCTAATATGCTGTGTGAATGACTCTATAGACTCTGAGACTCATGCATGAACAGGTAAAGGAATCAGATCAATGGGGTGATTAGGCTTGTACCCATGGACTATCTCAAAAGGACTCTTACCCGTTATCCTATTTACTGAACTATTGTAGGCAAAGTCTGCTCTAGGAAACAATAGATCCTAAGTTCCGATATGTTCACCTACCAGGCATCTAAGGAGGTTTCCTAAACTATGGTTCACCACTTCGGTTTGGCCATCTGTTTGGGGGTGGTAAGCTGTAGAAAACTTAAGCTTGGTCCCTAACAGGTAACATAGGGTTTTCGAGAAATAACTAGTGAACCTAACATCCCTATCAGATATGATGGTCTTGGGTAGGCCATGGAGTCTAACCACATGATCTAAGAATAGCTTGGCTACTCTAGACGCATGCTTTGGTCTGGGAATAGGGGATGAAGTGAGCCATCTTAGAGAACCTATCGACCACTACAAAGATAGAATCATGTCTCTTCTGGGTCTTAGGTAATCCTAACACAAAGTCCATACATAGGTCCTATCTAGGACGATCAGGCACTGGTAAAGGTGTGTAGCGACCAGTGTTTTGCTTCTGCTATTTTGCAACAGCACAAGTTCTACACCTGGCTACAATCTGTGCAACATGCCTTTTCAATCCTGGCCAAAAGAATTGGTCCTCTATCGCTAAGATTGTCTTATTCCTACCAAAGTGTCCAGCTAAACCTCCAGCATGGGTCTCCCAAATTAGGAACTCTCTAAGGAAAGTTCTAGGTATACAGAGTCGATTGTTTTGGAAATGGTAGCCATCCTGAATGGTATACTCACTATGTGTACTTGATGGTCCTAGCCTGAGGTTTGTTAAATTTCTCCAAAGTCTGGGCAGGTTTCATATTCATCCTTTAACCTATCAAAACCTATGACTTGGGTGCTAACTGATCCTAATAGCAAAGACCTACGACACAAGGCATCTACTACCTTATTTTCTGTTCTGACACGGTGCTTCAGGACAAAGGTGTAAGCCTGAATGTACTCGATCCATTTATCGTGCTGTGGGTTAAGTTTCTTTTGGGAGTTTAGGAATCGGAGTGCCTCATGGTCAGAAAATAAGACAAACTCCTGTGGTAGTAAGTAATGTCTCCAATATCTAAGGGCCTGGACTACCGCATAAAATTCCTTGTCATAGGTAAAGTACTTAAGTTTAGCCTCATTCAGCTTCTCACTGAAGAAGGCTACAGGGTGATTCTCTTGACTTAGTACCCCACCTATTCCTACTCCCGAGGCATCGCAAGCAACCTCAAACACCTTGAACAAGTCAGGTAATCTAAGAATGGGTGCATGGGTCATCTTATCCTTAAGCTCTAGGAAGGCCTTATCAGCTGCTTTGGTCCATTCAAATGTACCCTTCCTAATGCAGTCAGTTATAGGTACGACGACTGTGCTAAAACCCCTAATGAATCTTCTATAAAAGGTTGCTAGGCCATGGAAGCTATGCACATCGTGAACACTAGTGAGTATAGGCCACTCCACAATTGTCCTAACCTTTTCAGGATCTGCAGAAACTCCCTTAGAGGTGACAACAAAACCAAGGAAGATAATCCTATATATCATGAACTCACACTTCTTAAAGTTGGCATAGAGGCTATTCTTTCTAAAGGTCTGGCATACTAATCTCAGATGACTAAGGTGGTCCTTTTTAGTCCTGCTATAAATTAAGATATCATCAAAGTAGACCACAAAAAATTTTCTAGTATATTCTTTCAGGACTTGGGTCATAATCCTCATAAATGTACATGGTGCATTGGAGAGTCCAAAAGGCATTACAACCCACTCAAACAGGCCATCCTTAGTCTTGAATGCGGTTTTCCACTCATCCCCAGGTCTAATCCTAACCTGATGATAGCTGCTCTTAAGGTCTATCTTTGAGAAAACTTTGGCTTCGGCCATCATGTCTAACATATCGTCCAATCATGGGATGGGAAACCTATACTTCACAGTTATCTTATTGATAGATCTACTATCTACACACATCCTCCAGGTACCATCTTTCTTAGGGGTCAGTAGAGCAGGGACTGCACATGGACTCAAGCTCTCCCTAATGAAACCCTTCCTAAGCAACTCTCCCACTTATTTCTATAATTCATGATGCTCACCGGGGTTCATTCTATAGTGATGAAGGTTAGGTAAAGTGGCTCCTGGGACTAAGTCTATTGCATGTTGGATGTCTCTAAGGGGTGGTAATTGATCAGGTAAATCATCAGGGAAGACATCCTCAAATTCTTTCAGAGCCTTAATAATTTCTTTGGGGTGTTCCTTTTGGGTTAGCTCATGTATTTCTTTGGTGGTCAAGATCCAAATAGGGTTACCCTTAGCAATCACTCTTTCTAACTTCTTAGCCTTAATCAGATTAACTCCAGGTTTCTTGTCCTTAAGGCTACTAGAACACCTCTTAACTAGGTCTCTAGAGGGAGTTGGGTGAATAGCAAACTTATTTCCATGGTAGCTAAAAGCACAAACATTGGTTCGACCATACAGGGTTGCATTACGATCAAAAAGCTAAGGTCGACCTAGAATGATACTACTCACTTCCATGGGGATAACATCACACCAAATATGTTCCTCATAGGTTTGCAATCTAACTAAGATTTGGCACCTAGCTTTAATCTGGATGGAGGTGGAATCTATCCAAGAAACTTTGTAAGGGCTAGGATGGGGAACTGTGGTCAATCCTAGAGATTTAGCTGTGTTGGCAGAGATGGCTTTGACACAACTTCCATTGTCTATGATGATCTTAAGTACCTTACCCCCTACCTTAACAAAAGTCTGTAGGATGTTAGTCCTACGCCAATCTTCCTTAACTGGGGTTTGGGTTAAGATGCACCTAACCACTCCTAATTGGTTCTCAAACTTAGGTTCCTCCTCCTCACCTTCATACTCATCTAATAACTAGTCATCAGCCTCATAAATCTCTCGCTCAGGTTCAGCTACTGGTTCAGGCTTTTCTTCCACTTGCTCACCTAAGTGTAGGGCACTAACTGGGCATTGGCTCATAAAGTGGCCTGGTTTCTTACATCTAAAATAGGTCTTCTAGGAATTGTAACTCTTATTGACATCTACAGGTTTACCTCGATCATCTCTATGGGCCACAGAAGTGCTAGGTTGAGGTCAACTCGGGCCTGGTTGACTAGGACTGGGTCGACTCGGACTAGGTCGGCTAGGCATGGGTCAACTCTGGTGGGACTGGCTAGTTCCTGGGTACTAACTAGGGTATCTAGTGGGCTCAGGTTTATGGTAGATGGACCCTCTCTGGAAATGCTCATGTTCCATAGCAATCTGATAGGCATGGTCCAGGACTCTAGCCTCTCTCATATCGAGCTCCTTCTTAAAATCATCTCTCAGTCTAGCCCTAAACCTAGATAGAACAACATCCTCAGATTCATTTAAGTCATATCGCATGGAATACTCATCAAATTTTGTGATGTACTCATCCGCACTCCTGCTACCCTGATTCAATCACTGCCACTGATCCAGTAAACCACAACGATATGATGGTGGAACGTATTTTTTCCTAAGCTTATCCTTCATGGCACACCAGGTGACTATGGGATCATGCCCTCCTAGTCTAAGGTTGTCTCAACACTAACCCAATGTAACCTGGCCTCCCGAAATAACTTAAGCTTAGCAAACCTAAACTTATGCTCCTCCAACATATTGTACCACTCAAAATATTGATCAATCTCTCCCTCCCAATCTAAATAGACCTTAGGATCAAGTCAACCATCAAAAGTGGGGGCATCAAGCTTAATGTATCTATAGGATCTGTCTTCATGGTCTACAAAATCCTGATTGGGTCTTCTAGGGCGAATCTCTGGGATCGGGTCATGATGATGGGCTTTCCTAGGTTGAGCCTCAAGATATGGATCAGGGTTTGGGGTCCTCCTAGGTTCAATATCATAGTATGGGTCATGACGAGGGGTCCTCCTAGGATGGGGGGTGACTCGGGATCTGGTTCAGACTGGGTTCTACGTGTCTCCTCTAGGGTTCCTAGTCGGGCATCTAGTTGATCAAGTCTATGGGTCAATTGGGCATTTGATTGATCAAGCCTAAGATTGATGGCTCGGGCTATCCTCTCTCCAAGGGCATCAATTTTGGCATCAAGATGTTCCATGACTTCAGCCATTTGTGACGGTGGTAGATGATATGAAACCCCTGATCTAGTGCTCATGCAAGACTCAATCGAATCAACTATAGCTCCCTAGACCTAGAGTCCAAAACTAGATGCTCAATTAGGATGGCAAACTAGCATATAGTAATCCTGTACTTAGCCAGGCAGGTGTAAGGGTAGTGTTAGGTCCCTGATTGGCAATCCTAGACACCAATCAGAGATTGGCCAGGTAGGCGGACCAGCACACAAGCCCTTTAGGATAGAATCCCTGAACCACCGTTCTAGACACTAAGTACAAGGCACACACATGTTAGCTTGATACAGTGATCTGACACTTAGCTCGGACCCGACCAGTTGGTATCCCTAGCCCACTAGGACAAATTAAGTCTAATAGGTTTAAAGTTAGGCTTGGGACTAAATACAGGGGATGTGGTTTCGGGCTAAGGAGAGGTGATCAAATCCTCCCCCGATCTGACATAGCAAGAGTGCCCTTAAAGATAGTTATGCAATGATGGCAGGCAGATGATGAAAAATTAGGGTTTAAGTATTTTTTTTTTGGAGTTTATGTATATGTATTTTTTTTTTTTGTTCTTTTGCAGAAATATGATTTGTAGTCAATGACCTAATATGCTAGAGATATACTAAAATAAAAGATATGCAAAAGAGATGCTAAACAAAACCCTAAATCTTCCAAAGTTATCTTGCTGAAAAATAGAGCCAAAAATTTGCAGGCTGTATTTCGACCTGAAGAAACTGCACAGACCGAAATAAAATCTAAAAAAACTTATTAAAATACCTTGAATCAAGATGAATCCACCAAAAGAAAAATCTAAACTTTTAGAGTTCTTGGCCAGGAGAAACAAATAAAATAACAGTGCATATATGGACTATAAAGGGTGTAGAAATTGAGCCCTAATCTATGCTCTGATACCAGATGATGCGGAACTAATATGCATGCAGTTATTTTTGTATGTATTATATTGGGGTGAGATGGTTAAATCCCAAATATCATATCAAAATAAGATTTAGAGAGTTCTATATGAATTTCAGAAACTACGCATACAGATCAGGACCTAAGAAAGCAGTAAAAGGGGATCGCCGGGGCTGAGAAGCCTCGGATAGGGCTAGTTCACCTACAATAAAACTATTGGTGGTAGAGGAGATGTACCTGGCAACATTTGATGTGCTTGGTGAAGATTGCAGTGAAGAGATCACTCATTCCTTGATGGATGCGGCCAAGAAAATTGAGCCAAAGACCCGCAGATTCCCAGCTTTCTGCTAGTGGTACGATTGCAGCCCGGCTGGAGTCGTTAGTTTCGTAGGAACTCGAGGACCTGCAAACAACCATCAAGGGTGAGAAAACAAAGGCTGAGAATAAGAATAATTTTAGAGAAAGGCAGCAAGGGCTTGTTGGAAGAACAGGCTTGGAAGAAGGTTGGTCAGCTAGGACTTCAGCAGGACTTCAGGCTCACACAAGATCCTTGATGCACACAGAAGGAAGGCACATAGCAGTTGTAGAAAACTCAATTGTATTTCATATCAAAATTAACTTCTCATACAAGAGACTAGGGTCTTTTAAATAGTCTCTTAGTCTTAGGCTCCATGTAAGGGTACAGCAGTATTTACCTAGGAACTCTACTCCCACCCAAACCCTGGCTAGAAAATAACGAAACCCAGGGTAGAAAATATCCCTACAATCTCTCTCCCTCTCCTTGCCTTGGTTGGCCAAGAGAAGTGACTTAAAGTGGCCGACCAAGGAGAGGGTCACCATAAGCCTATGGCGCCCTAGCTCCTCTCTTGGGCCTGGACTGGCCCAATTGGCTTCCAGCTACGATCCAAGTCTTCAGGGTTTCTGATTTCTCCTCCTGAGGTCTTCGAATCTTCAGGCTGGGTTGGACATGGGCTTCACTTCCATATCTTCAAACTGGTTGGACTTGGTCTTCACTTGTATGATGTGGTCTTGAGTCTTCAGTGTACTTGGATAGGACTCAAAAAAATAAAATTAGCTCAACATTAGCTAACTAGCACTGGATTGAACTAGCTCAACATGAGCTAACTAATACAGGACTCAAGTAAAGACAAATTAGATGAACTAAGCTTTATTACAATGGACTTGAATGAAACTAAGTCCACAGAGGGTTGAGAAGCCTCTATCTTATTCTGGTGCCCCTGGTGTCCGCACCAACTAATCAAGACTATAGTCACCCTTTCAACTGGCCAGGTAAGAGGTAGGATTATAGGAGGCTCCCCTCACTTTTATGAGGTCCTAATTAGAAATCACAAATCCACTTAAGGTGCTTGTCGTTGGATCCCTAGCCTTAGACACCAATATCCAGAAGTAAATATAGAATCAATCAATACTAAGTCTCAAATGAACATGAACTTGACTTGCTGATGTCCCTAGTTTAGGTTCTTACTCAATTTTAAATTAGGCTTGGGTCAATGGAATATGTGGTTAGTTATTTTGGGGCCAAGAAAAGGTGATGAAATCCTCCCCCTATCTTATGATAGGATTGTCCTTAAGTATTTTAGAATGAATGCACAATCAATAATCTAACTAATCAATAGAATGTAAAGACTAAGATAGACATTCAATTCAAAATTTAAATTTCTAAATCTAAAATTTTAAATTCAAATTTCAAATTTAAATTTTCAATTTTCAAATTTTAGAATTCAAATTATAAATTTTAGAATTATGGTTAGGAGAATTTAAATTTGAATTGTACCAAAATCTTAGAGCCTTGGTTATGCTAGAAGAGAAAACATACAATGTAGCATCCATTAATTCCAATCAGCAAGCAAGCACTTAGCACAACGGACCCTCTAATCTTAGGGTCTCATGTTGGCCTTGGCTCATTACTCCCATGGGTCATAAGTATACTTTTGTATTCTGCTCAGGAGGCATGATTCCTTCGATTAGAGAGTAAACTAGGAAAACAAATAAAATTTTTTTCTAAAAATTCAGATATGAAATCTATGGGAAAAGATTCCAGGTCTGGTTTGATCTAGAAAGGTTACTTAAGAAATGCATTTTAAACTAAGATCTGAAAAGCTATGAGATGAGCTTTCAGGTCTAGTCCTTGGATGATGCAGAAATTTTTAGCAAATGGCATATCTTGTCCTAATAAACCAGGCTCTGATACCAAAAATGATGCGGCATGATGATGGAGTTTTAAACTATGAAATTAGCAATCTAAAATGAGCAATAATTCTACCACATATCAGTATGTTCCATGCTTAAAAGAGCAAATAAAATTATGAAAGTTGTTACCCGCAATGTAGGTTCATTCATTTTGAAAGTAAATGGATCTAATGGCTGAGAAACCATTCTAATTAAGATAATTACCTTCAATATTTTAGACCTAAGAGTTTAGGAGGGGATTATATTATCAACAATGAGCTCTCAACTTCATGGTGGCTCAAACCTCAACACTCAAAGGATTAGCGGTTGGATGAGAAGACTACCACTCCCTTGATTGAAGACACCTAACGTACTTGATTCCAAGGCAAGGTAAACTTTATCCTTGACTTGGTACCATTGAGAGAACCTGTAAGAAGGACATTAGTGGGCATGGAAATGATGAGAGAAAAGGAAAGGAGAAAAGAAGTTTGAAAAAGGGGAAAGGGAAGAGATGTTGGCGATTTCTTGAAGCTTGGATGAACTGGTTTGGGCCTCACAACCTCTCCCTCATGGAGTGACAATGCAACAAGACAATGAAAGGAAAAAAAGACTTCTTTCATTCATTCAATGGCTCATTACAAGAGGGTTAGGGGGGTATTTATTAACTTCCTAAGCCCTAAGTTGAATTCAAAATGAGAGAGATTACATGCTTGAAAAGGGGAGTAGGGAGTTACAACTTGCATTCAAATTTGAATTTCAGCAAGCTTGGGCATGGAAAGTGAGGTGGCATGGCTGACTTGGAGTGGTGGTTGAGCTGGCAATCCAACATGGCATGGTGAGGTGGTTTGCTCCATCCAATCCAACATGGCATGGTGAAGTGGTTTGCTCCAATCTTGATGCTCCTTGGGTTCGAGCATGATTCATGCCTGGATCTTGTCCCAACTTGACTAATTACAAGACCAAATTGATCCTAACTTAACTAATTACAAGACCAAATTGATCCAACTTGACTAATTATAAGACTAAACTAAAATTGACTTGACTCTAATTACTGGACTCATGCTAAAATTCTTAAGCTGAAATTAAAAGTTTGAAACTGAAATGACTTATTCACTAGCAATCCACAAGGAGCTTGGATTGATTGGGTTTGATTAAAGTCTCTTATGAGCTTTGGTGCTTGCACTAAGAGCCCCATTGGACGTGGTCCAAGATTTCCAGGAGGTCTTTTTGCAAGGGGTGTAGCCATCATGCTGCAGAGCATGCCCCCTCGGAGGGGCGATCCCTTGAGAAGGTTCAGGTAGCGTGCCATAGGATCTTGGGCCACGATTGAACATTTCCATTTATAGGGTGTTCAAATGGTGCAATATACGGCCTGGATCCTTGGTAGAGCATTTCTTTTATGGAAGGTGCAGACAGCATGATGCGAGACCTGAAGTCCCAGTGGAGCACCCCTCTTGCAGTAGATGTAGGTGATGTGCTACAGGGCCTGGAGCCTCGGTGGAGCACTAACCTTGCAAGAGATGCAGGCGGCATGCTACAGGGTCTATAATCCTGGTGGAGCACTAACCTGGCAGGAGAGGTAGTTGGTGTTTTATAGGGGCTATAACCCTTGTGGTGCACTTGCCGTGCAAGAGAGTTGCGGCTGGTCCGGCGGAGACGATAATGTCATGCTCAATTATCACCACCCAAGCCTCCCTCATGTCACATTTCGTTTGCCACCACTACTCCTATCATGATCGGGGGAACGTCTTCATGCCTTCGGGGACTTGGTTTGGTTGGGAGCTTGACTGGCCCAAAGTTCTCTTCAGCTAGGAGCTTATCCCAGATAAAAGCTCGACCTCGATCGAGAGCTCGATCTCAGATAGGAGCTCAACCTCGATTGGGAGCTTATCTTAGATAGGAGCTCGACCTCGGTCAGGAGCTCACCTAAGATAAGAGCTTTGACCTCGATCAGGAGCTCAACTTCGGATCATAGCTCAACCTCAATAGAGAGCTTGACTTTGAACAGGAGGTCAACCTTGATCGAGAGCTCACCTCAGATGGGAGCTCAAACTTGATTGGGGGCTCACTATGGATAGGAGCTTGCTCGGATAGGAGCTCACCTTGGATAGGAGCTCGACCTCGGTCAGGAGCTCAACCTTGGTCAAGAACTCACCTCGGATGGGAGCTAGATCTTGGCTAGGAGCTCACCTTGGATGGGAGCTCAACCTCGGCTGAGAGATTGACTTTGAACGGGAGCTCGACCTTGACCAGTAGCTCACCTCGGATGGGAGCTTGCCCATGGATGTGCCAGGTGGTGCTCTCCGCCACTCGTCGGCCAACTATGCATGACATGGGCACCATGTCAGTGGCTTGCCACATCAGATGCCTCCCACTTTCGAGCCCCAAGTGCATCATGGCTTTTCGGGTTTGGGAAAAATGGAGTAATGACATCGCTGACATTGAGGGTCACCATGCTTGTGCCATTAAATTCCGTGGCCCCTGATGATTTGCGAATCACGCATGTGCCAATCGGGGGGCATCACATCAATGGAAGTGGTGACCCGGAGAGATGACTTTATGCTTCTCGATGTAGCATTTTGTGAATCGAAGTGCCCCAACTAATGGGTGGTCGACTCGTGTCCAAACTCGGTGGCTGGTGGGGCATGGGCCTTATCAATCGACCAGTTCAGCTTGGAAGGGGGTTTCACCATCTTTTTCAGATAAGTGGCTCATCCTTTCATTTCTTTTCAAAGACCTTCGAGTAGAGAGAGAGGAATGGAGAAGAAAGAGGAAAGTCCCGTACCCAATTCTTGAACCCTTGACCCAGAGTCCTTTTCAGGTTAGTCTCCCTCTTCCATTTCCTTCCCTTTTGGTTTGCACCAAGTGAGCATCCCCTGTCCCTAGATTTTTCCTCTTTCTTTTGTTTCTCCATTTTCTCCTCCATGAGTTCCTTTAGGAGCAGTCACCATCCCCAAGGGAATCCCCTGGCCCACCGCATGCATTGGAGCCATTGTGGGTGGGGCCTCCTTCCTCGGGTAGCAAGGAGGAGGATGTCCATTTAGGATCCCCTAGGGTGCCCACCGGATAGTGGACCCCAACATCTTGTACTTGACTCCCCCTCCTTTGTCTTCATGCTTGGACACGGTCAGTCCATCTGGGGTTGCCTCGATGATGATGAGGATGGACACCCTCCATCTTCGGGGCATTTACAGGATTTTGAATTCCATCTAAATTGTGGTCTCGGACACGGGGGAGCACGTCGCCTGAGGTGGGCTGGGCTGGGTCACCTTAGACGAAGATTTTTTCCTTGTCAACTTTCGGCTCTCTCTTCATCCCTTTATCTTGTCTTTCTTGGACCACTATAGGTTAGTTATAGCCCTGCTTACCCTAAACTCCTTTAGGACCATTTCTTCCATCATTGTATTATGTCACTTCCACGGTATAGTTGCTAGATTCTCCCTTTTTAGAGTCCTCTTTACTTTGAAGCACCACCCCGTGGATAAGGGATGGTGGTTCGTAGCCCCTCACCTGGGATCCTTAAGTTTGACCTGCCCACTTCCATTAATGGATGGAAGGGTAGGTTCCTCTTCTCCTTGATCGAGGGGATAACCAGAATGCCATGGTGGAGCCTATCGATCAGGAGGTGTACGATCAACTCGTCAGCTAGAAGGCTCCACATGGGTAGGACCTCCTCTCCAAGCAAAACTTATTCAATGCTGATATCAGCCTGGTCCGGTCCCTAGGTAAGATTTGAAATCTACTTCTTCCCATGATTTTTGGTGACTAATTGAATTCTCTTTTATTGCCGCCTAGATCGCCATGGCTTGCAGCTCCGACATGGCTCGGTCGAGTGGACTTCCTGCCAGGAGACCTCTAAGTATGTCTGTTCTTGCAAAAAAAAGAAGAGACCCGGGTCGGGGATCCCGGTGGGGGCACTTCGATGATCAAGTTAGTGGGCGATCAAGGGAAATAGATCCTCCTTCACAGATCCCAGAGAGGCATTTATGTTTAGAGGATGTTGAAGAGTAAGAGAGAGAGTAGAAGCTAAAGCAGTGAGAGTTCTTGGGGGAGTCTTTGGAAGTTCCTCCGGCCCTGCTTTGGCTCCTCTTGGTTTGCTCATGCTTATGCTTTTGTGCTTCTGCTTGCACTTACCTTTGCTGGAGGCCCCTTCGGGCTTCTTATAGAAGCATGTTTCATCTCATGGGGCTTAGAATGCTACTCTGATGCTTTCTTCATGCGGCTCCTGTGGGCAGAGTGCACGTTTGTCCTCGTCTTCTTGGTAGGCGAGGGACAAGGTCCAAAATCCTCATAGGAAGCTTCTGCTATGTAGGCAGAGTATTGTGAAGTGTGCGTTCTCATTGTAGTGAGTTCAAGTGGCATGCCATAGGGCCTGACACCCTGATAGGATACTTTCTCTTATAGGCATCATGCTGCCAGGCTCGAGGACCTGGCAGAGCACTAACTTGGTAGGAGATGCTGTAGGGTTGGAGACTCCTGGTGATACATTCCTCTTCTAGGCGGTGTAGGTAGTTGATTGTAGGAAGCGACGCCCTGGGCTGAGTGCCTTTCTAAAAAAAGTGCTGACAATAAACTACAGTGCTCGATGCTCTAGTGAAGCACTTCTCTGTAGGGAGTGCAGGTGGAATGCCCTAGCAGAGTGCCTCTCCACAGAGGGGGCAGGAGGCGTGCCCTGGTGGAGTATCTCTCTACAGGAGGTGTAGGTTGTGTGCCCGGGTAGAGCATCTCCCCATAGAAGGTACAAGTGGCGTGTCCTGGCGAAGCATCTCTCCGTAGAGGGTGCCACTTCCTTGAGCCATTTGGAGCTCCGATAGGGATGGTGATACCACTTGCTAGGGTCGCTATCCCAGCCACTCCTACGATCACCTGAGGGGCTCTAGGCCCACTTATCTTGGTTCAACTTGACTTTTGATAGGGAACATGACTTTGATCAGGAGCTCGACCTCGGTAGGGAGCTTGACCTTGGATGGGTGCTCGACCTTGGTAGGGAGCTCAACCTCGGATGGGAGCTCGACCTTGGTAAGGAGCTCAACCTCAGCTACAAGCTCGACCTCAAATGGGAGCTCAACCTCGAATAGAAGCTCGACCTTGGATGGGAGCTCGACCTCGACTGGGAGCTCGACCTTGGATGGGAGCTCGACCTTGGATAAGAGCTCGACCTTGGTAAAAAGCTCGACCTCAGCCCAGAGCTCAACCTCGATAGGGAGCTCAACCTCGGCACTTATCTGGCAGCATCCAAGTAGCACCTTTTGCCAACTTGACTACCAACTGGGTTAGACATGGGCTCCACATCAACGATTATGCCACATCAGATAACCAACACTCTTGAGCCCAAAGTATGCTATGGTCCTTCAGGCTTGGGGTGAAGGGAGTTTTGGTGATGCTGACAGGAGGGATGTTCAGCCTGTTCCATTTAATACCTTGAATGCTAGTAGCTCGTAGGACGTGCCTTCACACCTATGAGGAGGCACTTGTAGGGTTCAGTAACAAGGGCGGAAGCATGGATTTAAAAAAATATTATGAAATCCTTACCGAACCCTAAAACAAGACCTCCTTATTATAGACAAAATCATACAAACATGCAATTCAATAACACATTAAATTAAAGTACCAGCTTTTGATCGCTAAATCCAAATTTGGTGATAGATTTCTTGAAACAAACTTGATCACTCCATCAGGTGTCCAAACGTCCACCCTCCAATGGTGATCCACAAGAGAAGCAATCAAGACACTAACTCTTCTAAGAAATGGTCCCTCTTCCTTTGCACTTCCTTCTTCCTAGCCTTGTCCTTGTCTTCCCTTAAACACTTATTCAAAAGAACACTACTTTCTTGAAGAAAGAAGAATGTCCTAATTGAATAAATTGTGTCTTAAAGAAAAACTACTAAGATAACTATCGTCTTTAAACAAGAGAGAAGGAAAAAAATTTCTATTTCTTTCCTTTGCCTTTCAAGAGTTTCACTCTTACACTTGTTATAGATTAGAGTTTCGACAGAGTTCTAACTCTGTAAAGGAAACTCTTCTTAAACAAGAAAAGAGGGAACCAATATTCAAGAGAGGAAGAAAACCAGTAAACAAAACACCCGTAATACCACTCCTTAAATAGTTTACGTATAGATGTCAATCCAGGGATCACATCCCTCTACAAAACTCTTCTCATGCCCTTTCTTAATTTATCATGGCCTTCCAGATTTAATCTCATGGCTTTTCTTAAAGGAAAGGTCACGATGAATTTAAAAGGAAGAAGTCGCGAACTTAAATCTCCGAAGAGACATTGTTTCATGCAACCGGGAAGCAACCACGCCTTTCTTAAAATCCAAATTAAATTCCCACCATTTGATGGCCATCCAATGATCAACAAAAGGGGAGCTAACTTGAGAAAGGTGGCTGCCCCAAAACTCTTCACGGAGTTTTTTTTTTTTGTGCTAAGATGCGAAGAGTCCATGCGCGCATGGACTCTTCTCATTTGGCTCACAAAATAAAATGGGCAGGTGGAGAGGCTGATTTGGGTGTTTCTTAGCCAATTGGGTTAGCCATGGATTATCCCAAAACCCAATTTACTTAATTAGTCTTCAATTAGGCTCAATTAGAACCCAATTAAGGCCAATTCGGAACCATAAACTCAAATCCGATTTGATTTCGAGCTAGGGTTTGCAACACATGCTAGTGTGTTTGTCCTGTAAACATGATTTAATCCAAATTAAATCCTTGATCAATCATCTTTCATGTGTGACCCATTGGGTTCCATATCTAGCCAGCAGTAGGTTCGAGTGCAAGTTGACCTAACCTGATTAGAACTCTTTCTAACCGATTTAGGTCAAACCGAGCTATCCCGATTGAAAATTAGAACACATTCTAATTCATGATCTAATTAAAACTATTTAATTTGATCACCCAACAAGACATGATTGATGTCTAGCAACATTTCATGCCTACCCAGAAGACATGAAATTTTTGGTGGAAATACCAAAAATACCCTTCAGTGGAAAGCTACTATACAATTCAATCCTACGATCACCAAACATCCCGAATATGACTCTGAATATGGAACTATGTGAAATTCAATATCATATTCATATTTGTTTCAATTTGATAATGATTCAAATTTAATGCAATATTAGAAACCATTTCTAATATTCATTATGCTTTGATCAAAAACTCCCGAACCATCAGGTAATTAAAAACAAGTAGGATGCAATCTCCTTTTACTAGGAGTGATCGTTTCCATATTGATCTACTCACAACCTTCATATTCAATCAACCATATCTAGAACATCCTGTACATGACTTAGTCATGAATGAGTATGAACCAAAACATGATTTCATGGATACAAGGTTCCATGGTAATCTCAGGTCAAAGGATTATATGTATAACTTTCTACTATGAGAATATTCTATTGACAAGCAGATAAGGCTCCATTAGAGATTCTCAGGTTGGATCCATTCAGTGAACTTATTACCTAATAAGCACCCACATTCTAGTATTAGTGTCCTACACCTGTGACAGTGAGATCAGTCACTCTTACATAGAATGTGCTGGTGTTTCCGGAAACATTGATCCCCTACTCAAAATTTTACCGACCAGGAATATTATAGATTAAGGTTGCAAGGTTTTAGGTCTCGCTGGTATGATCACATCATAACCCTAAAACCAAAGCCTTAATCTATGGGGTTTATCATTTCCTAATTTATAATTAAGACATAGCGAATGATAAAATAATGCCTTTATTGATAAAATTATCAATACATTGGTCTGGAAGATATAAGAATATCACATTAGAATACAATTTCAATTGGCTTATAGGGCATATTCTTTTCAATCTCCCACTTGCATTAAAGCCAATCACCTTTAAATTTTAACCCCATACAGTCGAGGTGGCGATCAAACTCGTGCTATGGTAGAGCCTTAGTGAATGGGTCTGCTATGTTGTTCTTTGTTTATACTCTTTTAATGCAGACTTCTTATCTTTCCACGATCTCTCGGACAAGATGGAAGCGTCTCAGAATGTGCTTTGACTTTTGATGGGCTCTAGGTTCCTTAGCTTGAGCAACAGCTCTAGTGTTGTCACAGTAAAGTGGTACTAGATTCTCAATCTCTGGAACAATGCCCAACTTTGTGATGAACTTCTTCATCCAAATGCTTCCTTGGCGGCTTCACTAACAGCTATGTATTCTGCCTTAGTAGTTGAGTCAGCTATAGTCTGCTGCTTAGTACTCTTCCAACTCACTGCTCCACCATTTAGGGTAAAGACATACCTTGATATGGATTTGCTATCATCTAGGTATGATTGAAAACTAGAATCTGAATAGGCTTCTAGTTTAAGATCAGAACCTCCATATACCAGAAAAATATCCATAGTCCTTCTCAAGTACTTAAGAATATTTTTACAGCTTTCCAATGATCTTCTCCTGGATCAGCCTGAAACCTACTGCTTATGCTTAAGGCATATGCTACATCAGGCCTGGTACATAACATGGCATACATTATAGACCCTATTGCCGAAGTATAAGGTATAGAACTCATTTTATTTCTTTCTTCAGGAGTCTTTGGAGACATCCTTTTGGAGAGGTGTATGCCTTGACTCATGGGAAGATAACCTCTCTTATTCCCATCCATGCTAAATCTCTTCAGCACTAAGTCAATGTACCTTGACTGGGATAACCCTAGCATCCTTTTAGATCTATCTTTATAGATTTTTATACCCAGTATATAAGATGCTTCTCCCAAGTCTTTCATTGATAACTGTTTTGATAGCCAAACTTTAACTGATTATAACATTGGGATGTCATTCCCAATGAGGAGTATGTCATCTACATACAGAACCAATAAGACGATGGCACTCCCACTGGTCTTCTTATACACACATGGTTCATCTACATTTTTGATGAAACCAAATTCTTTTATGATCACATCAAAATGGATGTTCCAACTCCTGGAAGCTTGCTTCAATCCATAAATGGATTTCTTAAGCTTACATACCTGATTAGGTCTGTCTTCTAAGACAAAACCCTCCGGCTGTGACATGTAGACTTTTTCCTCAAGGAAACCATTAAGGAATGCAGTCTTCACATCCATTTGCCAGATTTCATAATCATGGTATGCAGCAATTGCAAGTAAAATTCGAATGGATTTGAGCATGGCAACTGGTGAAAATGTTTCATCATAATCAATGCCCTGTTTTTGTCGAAAACCTTTAGCCACTAATCTGGCTTTATAAGTTTTGACTTGACCATCCGCTCCAATCTTCTTTTTATAGACCCATTTACACCCTATTGGGTTTACACCCTCAGGGGGATCAACCAAAGTCCATACTTGGTTGACATACATTGATTCTATTTCGGATTCCATGGCTTGATGCCATTTGTTTGAGTCAGCTTCCATATAGGTCAGAGGTTCATCATTTTCAATGATTTGGGCTTCATTATTCTCAATAATAAACCCATACCTCTAAGGTGCATTTCGCACTCTATTAGACCTACGAGGTGGAGTTGTGTTCTGGTTCTAACCTATTTATGTGTTCTTGTGGTTGAGAATTGTCTATCTGTTTCCCTTGAACTTCATTAAGTTCAATACTTCTCCCACTATTCTTTTGTAGGATAAATTACTTTTCTAGAAAAGTGGCATGCCTACTGACAAACACCTTTTGTTCAGTAGGGTTAAAGAATAGATATCCTCTAGTTTCTTTAGGATATCCTACAAATAGACATTTAACTACTCTAGTATCCAACTTATGTCCAAAATTTCTTTTAACATAAGCCGGACATCCCCATATCTTAAAATATTTAAGATAAGGTTTCTTTCCACTCTATACTTCATATGGAGTACTAGAGACAGATTTAGAAGGTACTCTGTTCAGAATATATGCAGCAGTTTCCAAGGCATGACCCCAGAAGGAAATAGGTAAATCTGTGAAGCACATCATGGACCGTACCATATCTAATAGGGTACGATTCCTCCTTTCACTTACACCATTAAGCTACGGTGTAAATGGAGGAGTCCATTCCGAGAGATTTCCATTATCTTTAAGATGATCTAAGAACTCCGTGGATATGTACTCTCCTCCTCGATCAGATCGAAGAACTTTTATACTTTTCCTGGTTTGTTTTTCGACCATACTTTGATACTCTTTGAACTTATCAAAAGCTTCAGATTTCTGTTTCATAAGATATACATATCCAAACCTTGATAAATCATCAGTAAATGTGATGAAGAGTATCCTCCACTAGCCTAAGTTGTCATTGGACCACATACATCAGTATGTACAAGTCCTAATAACTCAGTTGTCCTCTCTCCATGTCCACTAAATGGAGTTTTGGTCATCTTACCCATGAGACATGATTCGCAAGTTCCTAATGATTCATAATCATAAGGATCAAGGATTTTTTCCTTGTATAACTTGCTAATCATGTTTTCACTAATATGACCAAGGCGACAATGCCAAAGTAATGTGTTATTCAGATTTTCTCTTTTTTGTTTATGTTCATTAATATGAAACACATTGTCATTGAATGATAGAGTCAAGATACCATTGCAAAATATGCCAGAACAAATAATTTCATTAGAAAACTTAATAGAGCAACCATTGCTCTTTACATCTATTACATAACCGTGTTCTAACAACAAGGGTACAGATATAATATTTCTAATGATCTTAGGCATATAATAACAATTCTTTAGCTCTAAGATCTTCCCAGACGGTAACTTCAAGTAATAGATTCCTACAGCTTCAGCCTGGATGATTTCTCCTCCAGCACCATAGAGTTCGAAGTCACTTTCCTTTAATATTTCAAGCCTCCGTAGTCCCTGCAATCATATGCAGATATGGTAACCACAGGCGGTATCTAATACCCAAGTATTTGAAATGAAAGAATTCAATGACAATATTGTATGTATTTCATACATACCTTTTGGCGCATCTGATGCACCAGACTTCAAACTTGCAAGGTAAGCCTTGCAGTTCCTTTTCCAGTGACCCACTTTTCTGCAGAAGAAACAGGTCATCTTATCGGAGGCCTTCTTCCCCTTTTTCTTGCTGATGCCACCTTTAGGGTTTAGTTTCTTCTTATTAAAACCCTTTTTGCCTACCTTCCTCTTATTGTTCCCTTTCACAAGAAGAAGTGGAGCCTAATCCTTCTTGATATGGCACTCAGCTATTTTCAGCATGTTTAATAGTTTGGGCAAGGAGGTATTTAGTTTGTTCATATGATAATTTAGAACAAACTAGGAGAATGATTCCGGGAGTGACTAGAGGATTAGATCCTGATTTAACTCCCCATCCATAACAAAACCTAATTGACCTAATCGAGTGATTAGGTCAATAACCATTAGTACATGGTTTTGTATATGTTGACCCCTAAAGTGGTTTTGATGAAAACAAAACATTGGAGTATACATTTAGTTATCTAACAACTCCTCAACTGATTGACAAGTTTTTGTAGGACAACTACATTGATGCATCTTTTAACTCCTACAATCTTTAATGTTTTGTATCGAGTTGTAAATTATTTAGAATCTTGTAAAGAAGAACTCTACAAAAAATTTCTATTAAAAACAAGTTCAAGGGTTACTTCTAGTGGTCTTTCAAGCTTCAAATTTTTCCTTGAATTTATTATAAAAAGTCCTTGAAGAAGATCTTTGAAGCTTGGGGCAAGTGTTCTGGAAATTTGAAGTTGATATGGCTGAAGAACCACATTCGAGCCGACTGGATGAACAACCCAGCCGATTCTGGCACTAGCATTGAAGACAAGTTCTCTGGTACACAGATCAGCCAACTAGCACCAAGGTCTAGCCGACTTGTCCAGAACAAGGTTGAGAACGTTCTATGATTCTCAGGAACCCGAGCCGACTGGAATTAGATCTAGCCTACTCATCCAGAACTCCATTGAAAATGGTCTTAGAAGCCTCTGAGACTCCAGTCGACTAGAATTCAGCCAAGCCGACTCGTCAAGAGTGAGGTATTTTCTCAACTGTGGAAGCTAGCCGACTGGCAGTCAACCTAGTCGACCCGAACTTCATCCGAGCCGACTCGAAGTCTATCCGAGCCGACTGGAATGGCGGGGTCACCCCCAATGGCTAGTTCCAGTTCTCAATTTTTGAATTCCAAAAGTGCTCCAATTGTAACCTGTCACTTTCCAACAGTCTACAATGTTCAAAATCAAGGGAAGGCTGTTGAAGTGTCTATAAATAAGGTATGAGAACATCCTTAAAGAGACTATTGAGCGAATAATGATTTATTGAGCATTTATTGAACACTTATTGAAGTGAAGTGAGAGAGTACTAGAGCTTTAAAGTTTGCCTTCAAGCCTGCAACAACTCTTACTAGAAGCTTGAAGCACCTTTTTGAGGAAAGCAAGGAAGCCATTGAAGTGCATTGAAGAGCATTCAGTGGATCTTCACTCGAGCTGCATTGGCAACCACCCAGACAACAGAGTTTGTCTTTACTGTTGCTTTTTTAATCTATCATTTAGAATATCTGGGTTATTGGTGAGCCCTGTTGTAAAAACCAAATAGGTTTCTTTGGTGAGCCTTTAAAAACCAAAGTGTAGAGGTTTCTTTGGTGAGCCTAGCTAAAAACCAAAGTATAGAGGTTTTAGGTGAACCTGTAAAAACCTAACTTGGGTTTCTTTGGTGAGCCCAGTTTTAAAAATCAAAGTGTAGAGGTTTGGATTGTGAGCCTGTAAAACAATCCGACTGTATTTCGGTTTGGGGGATATAGTGGAAATCCCGAGTGGTGAACTTGGATAGTGGACATAGGAGCTGAGTTGCTCCGAACCACTATAAATTTGCTTTGTTTGTGTTGTGTTTTTTCTATCTTTCTGCTTCTGCTTTCTTTCTCTGATTAACACAGCACCTAACCACTAATTGGAATTACTTGTGCACATATTCGAGAAAATTTTGTAATTCCCAATTCACCCCCTCTTGGGACTAAGCCACTTGGGCAACAGCTGGTATCAGAGCAGTATCTTTGATTACTTGAGTTAAGTTTGATGGCTCATCCCATGAGTACATCCTTGGCCGAGTGCCAATCTACAAATAGACCTCCACTATTCACAGGCACTAATTATTCATATTGGAAAGCACGAATGAAAATTTATATACAAGCTGTAGATTATCAATTATGGAAAGTCATTTTGAAAGGGCCACATATTCCCACAATTAAAATTGATGGCGTGGACATCCCTAAGCCTGAAGAAGACTGGGATGATCATGACATGAAGATGGGGGAATTGAACACCAAAGCAATGAATTTGTTATATTATGCTTTGGATGCTAACGAGTTCAACCGAATTTTCACTTGCTCATCAGTAAAGGAAATCTGGGATAAACTCGAGGTGACCCATGAGGGAACTTCCCAAGTGAAAACCTCCAAGATAAATATTTTAGTTCATAATTATGAATTATTCAAAATGAAACCTTCTGAAACAATATCTTCCATGTTCTCTAGATTTATAGATATTATTAACGGTTTAAACAGTCTTGGCAGGGTATACTCCAATGCAGATCTAGTTCAGAAGATTCTTCATTCTTTGCCCGACAAATGGGATCCCAAGGTAACTGCGATCTAGGAAGCCAAAGATCTCAACACTTTGATGCTGGATGAACTGCTGGGATCACTCATCACCTATGAGCTAATAATGCAACATAGAATGGAAGATGAGCAAAAGAAAAAGAAGATAATCGCCTTCAAAGCTACTTCCGATTCAAAGAGGGATGATGAAGAATCTGAAGATGAAAGCACCTCCTCCAATGATAACCTAGAAGACGAAGACATCGCTATGGTTGTGAGGAGATTTAGAAAATTTATTGGAAGAAAGAAAGGAAGGTACAACCAGAAATTTCACAAGAAGGATTATGGAAATGAAAAGGAAAAGGATAGAGAGAAAGACAAAGAGGTAGTCCCCATGTGCTACGAATGTAAGAAGCCGGGGCACATACATCCGAACTATCCAATGTTGAAGAAATCCTTCAGATCAAAGAAGAAAAAGAAAGCCATGGTTGCCACATGGTCCGATAGTGAAGACTCAACATCATCGGAAGAAGAAGAGACCACCAAAACTGCCAATCTATGCTTAATGGGTCTCGAAGATGAGGTAACATCCCCTAATAACTGCACTGAATTTACTTTTAAAGAATTAAATTCTGTTTTTCATGATTTACTTTCTGAATTTAAGAAAGCTGGAGTAAAGATAAAATCATTGAAAAATATGAATGATTCTTTACTCAAACAAAAAGATGAAATTTCAGAAAAGAACACTTTATTACAAAAGGATTTGCATGACATTTCTGAAATATTTGAAAAACTGAAAAATGAGAATTTATCATATGAAAAGAAAAATACTGATTTACTTGTTGAAAACAATGAATTAAAAAAGCAGGTTATAAAACTCAAGCCTTGGTTGAAAAACTCACTTTATCTTCAAATAAGCTTGAGCTAATCTTAAAAGAACAACGAATTTCTGGAAATAAAGCTAGAATTAGTTTCATCACTTCTTTTGTAAATGGAATTTCAGTAACAACTTTTGTGAAATCCAAAATACCAGCTCAAAATATTTTATCTCAAAAAGTTTCAGCCACACCAAAAGCTGTTTCTACTTCAAAATCTTTATCATATGCTCCTAAGAATTTGATCAAAAATGCACACATTCCAAGAAGTATGAAATCTGTATCAAGTGCATCAACTTTTTGAATGTCAAATTTTGTTTCTATCAAAAATTCTAAAGTTGTTTGCTTTGCTTGCAAAAGAATAGGACATAAAGCTTTTGAATGCAATAACCTTAGAAATGTCCATAAAAAGATTAAAAAGATTTGGGTTCCCAAAGGAACCACCTCTGCTGACCTGCAAGGATCCAAGGTAGCGTGGGTACCTAAAAGAATTCATTGATTGTTTGCAGGAATGTCTTGCAGCCTAAAAGTTGAAGAAAAGATGGTACTTGGACAGTGGCTGCTCAAGACATATAACGGGTGACAAGGACCAATTCATCACCCTTGAAGTGAAAGAAGAAGGTATGGTTACCTTTGGAGATAATGACAAAGGGAGAATAATCGGTATCGGTAAGATCAAAATAACTTCCTTCACTTTTATTGAAAATGTTTTGCTAGTAGATAAATTGAAGCATAATATGTTAAGTATAAGTCAATTATGTGATAAAGGCTTCAAGGTTGTCTTTGAATCTTCTATGTGCATAGTAACCAACTCTTTAGATTCTAGCAATAAATTTATTGGACATATACTCGGGAATATCTATGTAGTAGATCTTGATGATCTTGCCATGTCTAGTAGCCCTAGTCTAGTTGCAATGAATGCTAAGACCAAAGAGTCAGGCTTACTTTGACATAGACGATTAGGTCATGCTAGCATGCATACAATTGCCAAATTAATTTCTAAATATCTTATTAGAGGCATGCCTAAGTTTAAAGTTGATTTAAATCATGTTTGTGATGTGTGCCAAATAGCTAAACAAACTATGGGGAGTTTTAAATCAAAGAATATAGTTTCTACAACAAGACCTCTTGAACTACTTCACATGGATCTTTTCAGACCTACTAGGACCACTAGCCTAGGACGGATGAAATATGCTCTTATAAAAGTAGACGATTTTTTGAGATTTACATGGATTTTGTTTATTGCATCGAAAGATGAAACTTTTCATATTTTTCAAAAATTTATAAAAAGGTTTCAAATCAAAAGAACTTATCTTTGATTTCAATTAGAAGTGATCATGGAACTGAGTTTGAAAATCAATTTTTTGAAGATTATTGTACTGAATTTGGCATTGATCACAACTTCTCCGTTCCTAGAACACCTCAACAAAATGGTGTTGTAGAGAGAAAAAACTGGACATTGGAAGAAATGGCTCGCACAATGTTGTGTGAAGGCAATCTTCCAAAGTTCTTTTGGGCAGAAGTGGTGAACACTGCTTGTTATATTTTAAACAGCATTTTGATCCGTCCTATCTTAAAAAAAAACCCCTATGAGCTTTGGAATGACAAAAAACCCAATATTATTTATTTTCATATATTTGGTTGTAAGTACTTTGTACATAATAATGGAAAAGATAATTTAGAAAAATTTGATTCTAAAGCTGATGATACAATTTTCCTAGGTTATTCATTACATAGCAAAGCATATAGGGTTTTTAATAAAAGGACTCTTACTGTTGAAGAGTCAATTCATGTTGTATTTATTAAAACTAACCCTACATCTTCTAGACAAGAAGAGTGCATAGAAAATGATGCAGGTACATTGCAAAAAGGAATGGATGACTTGAGCATTCAAGACAAAGACACTCAAGATGGAGAAAAAATGCTAAGGATCACACTGATCTACCAAGGGACTGGAGGTATGTTACATCTCACCCTAAAGAATTAATAATAGGAGATCCTTCACATGGTGTTAGGACTAGGGCTGCACATAAGGATGCACATGATTACCTAGCCTTTGCATCATAAATAGAACCCCATAGCTTAGAAGAGGCTAAGACTGACCCAAACTGGATGATGGCAATGCATGAAGAATTAAACCAGTTTAAAAGAAATAAGGTATGGATACTTGTAGATAGACCTACAGACCACCCAATTATAGGAACTAAATGGGTCTATAGGAATATATTAGATGAACAAGGAAATATTATAAGTAACAAAGCTAGATTAGTGGCTGAGGAATATAACCAAGAATAAGGTATTGATTTTGATGAAACTTATGTACCCGTAGCAAGACTAGAAGCCATTAGATTATTACTTGAATTTGCTTGCTACATGAACTTTAAACTCTTTCAAATGGATGTAAAAAGTGCATTTCTTAATGGTTTTATCTCTGAACAAGTTTTTGTAGAACAACCACCAGGTTTTGAAAATCACACTTTTCCAAACCATGTATTTAAATTAAACAAAGCATTGTATGGTTTGAAACAAGCACCTAGAGCCTGGTATGATAGACTTAGCACTTTCTTAATTGAAAATGATTTTTCAAGAGAAATGTAGATAAAACTTTGTTTATCAAAAAGAAAAATAATGACATCTTAGTTGTACAAATATATGTAGATGATATCATTTTTGGTGCAACTAACAAATCTCTATGTAAAGAATTTGCTAAGCTTATGCAGGGAGAATTTGAAATGAGCTTAATGGGCGAGTTGAACTACTTCCTTGGACTTCAAGTAAAAAAAATAAAGGAAGGAATCTTCATCAACCAAGCCAAATACATCAAGAAAATTATCAAAAAGTTTGGGATGGAGAGTAGCAAAACAATGAGCACACCCATGAGCCCAGCTTGCAGACTGGACAAAGATGAGAATAGATCCAATGTTGACCAAAAGCTATATAGAGGTATGATCGGATCCTTATTATATTTGACTGCAAGTAGACCTGACATATTATATAGTGTATATGTATGTGTTAGATTTCAGTCTTCACCTAAAGAAACACATATGCTTGCTGTAAAAAGAATAATTAAATATTAGAAAGGAATAAGTAATTTAGGAATTTGGTATTCTAAACATTCTACTTTGAACTTGATTGGATTCTCTGATGCTGATTATGATGGTTGTAAGATAGATAGAAAAAGCACTAGTGGTATATGTCAATTTCTAGGGTTGAATTTAATTTCATGGCACTGTAAGAAGCAAAACTCCGTAGCCTTATCCACAGCTGAGGCTGAGTACGTGGCTACCGGTAGTTATTGTGCTCAAGTGTTATGGATTAAACAATAACTAGAAGACTTTGGTGTATCACAATCCAAAATTCAATTAAATGTGATAACACAAGTGCTATCAATTTGACAAAGAATCCAATTCAATACTCTAGAACCAAGCACATTGAAATTAGACATCATTTTATTAGAGATCATGTTTCTAATGGTAATATTGTGCTTGACTTTGTGCCAACTGAAGATCAATTAGCTGACATATTCACCAAGCCACTTAATCAAGATAGATTTGAGCTAATTAGAAGTGAATTAGGACTTTATGATCCCTTCTAAATTCTTCAACCTAATTCCTTCAATTCTAAGGAAACTTTATCTAGAAAACCTCTATTTATTCTATTCTATTGAGCTTTAATTTCCTTCAAATTCTATTCAAAGTCCTTCTGAATTGTGTTCAAAATTTTCAAAACTCTACTTTCTCTATTCGAGTCGATTGGATCTTGATCCTAGTCGACTGGATTTTTATATGAGTTTTGAACTTGTTCTGGCCTAGCCA
Organism: Areca catechu; assembly: GCA_021397845.1. Lineage (NCBI taxonomy): Eukaryota > Viridiplantae > Streptophyta > Magnoliopsida > Arecales > Arecaceae > Areca > Areca catechu. The sequence continues at coordinate 49,584,224 of CM038048.1, read as the reverse complement.
GCTTGAACAATTTCGAGTCGACTGGAATTTCTGATGATTTTAGAGAAGCTCTGGCCGAGTCGATTGAAACCCATTTAGGGCTGCTCGAGTCAACTGGATTTTCACGTCAAAACATTTTGCTTAGGGTTATAAACTCTTCTCTGAACCGTTTGGCTTCTATGTTGTCCTTTCTAACGGTTCACTCATCTCCAAAACCCACTCCAAAGACTTCCTACTCCCTACCAAGCACTCCATTCTCTTGCTCTTCCATTCTTCCTAGCTATGGCACCCAAACGTGCGATAGGGAAACAGTCCGCTAGGGTTGCTCCTTCGGCTGAAAAAGAAAGAAGGTCCAAGAGAAGGCAAGAAGAGCCAAGCAATGAAGAAATTATATAGGAAGCTACAAGAGAGCTCCATCAGCTCCCAGCCATGTACCCTCAATGTCTACCCATCCGGTAACCTCTGGGCGACGTATTAATTTTGAGTTTATTAAGGGCATTGGGTTAAAGATAGGAGACTTAATCGAAGAACAAGGGTGGAGGAAATTCTGTTCATTAAATGAGAAAACCTATCCCACTTTGGTTAGAAGCTTTTATGAGAACCTAAGGTAGGGAATTAACCATGTGGAATCTACTGTCAAAGGAAAGAGGGTTATTGTGAATGAAGAGTCCTTGCTTGAATTACTGGATATTCCTTCTAAGGGACTGAAATTTTTAGTAATTGAAAATAGAGAGAAGACCCTGAAAACAAACTTGAACAGAGAGGATGCAGGAGGAATTGGGACTATTTTAGCTAACACCCTTTCATTGGAAATGAGACTACTTCACAACTTCATTTATAGAATTTTCCTACAAAGAACTGGTAGGTTCGATTGGGTGAGCGAAAAAGATCTATGTCTCATGGAGCACATCCTAGAAAGAACTCCTGTCAATTTGTCATATATCATAATCATGCAGATGAAAGAAACAGTTAGAAAAGCTAAAGCCTGTTTGCCATATGGTATGGTGCTTACATTGTTGTTTAAATCCCATAGGGTCAATTTGGATGGTGAAGATGGATTAGAACTGCATCACACTGATATCTACACATCTAAAACTCTTGAGAAGATGGGATATTTTCAAGTGGACGGAGTCTGGAGAAAAAAGGGCACAAATGTAAGAGCCATTGGCAGCTCTAATAGTAGTGAAGAAGAGGAAGAGGAGAAGCAGCTGGAACTTCTACACCTGTACCGGAGCCTGAGTCATTTATACCTGTGCCTGCTGCTGTTACTGAGGAGATCAGACCACTGTCAACTATATTGATTTGCCTGTAGCAGAGTTTGACTTGCCAGCACCGGAGTTTGACCTGCCTTCTGCTGATGTTCCATTGCTTGACTATTCTACTATAGCTACACAGCCTCCAATTGTCCAAGTTCAGATTGAAGAACAATTGAAAAACTTGACAGATTCACTGACTAGTACTATAACTTCCTTATTTAGTGATTTGAAATAATCAGTGGACACCAGGTTAGACAAATTAGAAGAGAATGTATCAAATCTAAAAGAAAAGGTTGAAGTTATTGAAGCTTCAAGGACTGCACCTCAGATAGACCTTCAGCCTATTCTAAATTACATCTCTTCAAGTTCTGAGACAATTTTAAAGTCTGTAGATGCCACTTTGAATGAATATCAGATTGAATTGAAAGAGCTTAGAGGTAGAGTGGGAACCATTGTAGATACAAGAGGTATGGAAGAAGATTATACCAAGGGCATTGGAATCATAAGATCAGAGCTTGGCAGACTTCAAGGATCAGCAGAAGCCTTCACGAATGTCCAAGCAGCTGAGCTTGTATCTATGCAGAAAGAGATAGGTGAAATGAAAGAGGCAGTTAATAAAGTACCAGTTAGCCTCAAGGAGTTGGATCAGCAGATGGGAGCAATGTGGGTGGAAATGGTTTCTCTCAATAGCACTCTCAGTTCATTGGAAGTCATAGCTAGGACAAGACCATTATATGATCCGCCACCCATTTCCACTAGGGCACCTAGTACCTCTATTCACCCTAGGGCTCCTCCTCCACATGCTTCATCTAGTCGAGTACCTAGACCCACTTCCTGGCAAGTTGTCAATGTTCCCAGTGATGATTCTGATTAGACTTTTGTAGTTTTAGTACCTTTTTGGATGTTTTGAAACTTTTGTAATGACTGATGTACTGAACACTTTTTGACAGAAATGAAATGAACATCTTTTTGATTACTGTGTAATTTGTGTTTATATTATCTTAATTACATCTCTATTTGTTTAAATAGAATTCTCTCTCTAAATGGAGAAAGTGAAATTATCTCAAATAAATTTTTAAAACTTTCTCAATCTATTTAAAATTCTGAGCTTACCCATTTAACCTGTTTGAATTATTGACAAAAAGGGGGAGAACCATAGAGTGCATGAAAGAATACATGAATTGCAATAGTAATACTAAAGTAAAGTAGACAGGAGGAGTTTTTAAGGCTTTATGAATAATCTCTTGCATATATTTTGATAAAATGTTCAAGTGAATGTCAAAGAGGGAGAAAACTTAAAAACAATTCATATTGTCTAGAAATCTTATAAACATGGGGATATATACATGTTTACAACTACATACTTCAATGATTTTTATGATGCTCTGATGCTCTCAAATTATCATATCTATCAGTCGATACTTAATGCTGCTTGATACATACAAGCAATCAATCTCTGATATTTACAGCTTATGAATTTGATTTTGTGCATAACTGTATAGCATATACTGATATACATTTGAGATTACAGTTAATTTTTAAATATAAATGCTTACATATTTGTGAATAGAGTAGATTTTTTCATGCCCAGTGTTTTGTCATCATCAAAAAGGGGGAGATTGTTGACCCTAAAGTGATTTTAATGATAACAAAATATTGGAGCATACATTTAGTTATCTAATAACTCCTTAAATAATTGACAAGTTTTTGTAAGACAACTACATTGATACATCTTTCAACTCCTACAATCTTTAATGTTTTGTGTTGAGTTGTAAATTATTTAGAATCTTGTAAAGAAGAATCCTACAAAAAATTTCTATTAAAAACAAGTTCAAGGTTACTTCTAGTAGTCTTTCAAGCTTCAGATTTTTTCTTGAATTTATTATAAAAGTGCTTGAAGAAGATCTTTAAAGCTTGGGACAAGTGTTCTGGAAATTTGAAGTTGATCTGGCTGAAGAACCACATTCGAGCCGATTGGATGAAAAACCCAGCCGACTCTGGCACTGGCATTGAAAACAAGTTCTCTGGCACGCAGATCCAGCCGAATAGCACCAAGGTCCAGCCGACTCGTCTAGAACAAGGTTGAGAACGTTCTGTGATTCTCAGGAATCCGAGCCGACTGGAATTAGATCTTGCCGACTTATCCAGAACTCCGTTGAAAATGGTCTGAGAAGCCTCTAAGACTCCAGCCGACTGGAACTCAGCCCAGCCGACTCGTCCAGAGTGAGGTATTTTTTCAACTGTGGAAGATAGCCGACTGGCACTCAGTCCAGTCGACCCGAACTTCATCCGAGCCGACTCGAAGTCTGTCCGAGCCGACTAGAATGGCGGGGTCACCTCCAACGGCTAGTTTCAGTTCTCAATTTTTGAATTCCAAAAGTGCTCCAACGGTAAACCTGTCACTTTCCAACGGTCTACAACATTCAAAATCAAGGGAAGGCAGTTGAAGTCTCTATAAATAAGGTATGAGAACATCTTTGGAGGACTAATGACGATATGATTTATTGAGCATTTATTGAACACTTATTGAAGTGAAGTGAGAGAGCACTAGAGCTTTAAAGTTTGCTTCAATTGCCTGCAACAACTCTAAAGAAGGCTTGAAGCACCTTTTTGAGGAAAGAAAGGAAGCCATTGAAGTGCATAAACCAAATAGGTTTCTTTGGTGAGCCTTTAAAAATCAAAGTATAGAGGTTTCTTTGGTGAGCCTAGCTAAAAACCAAAGTGTAGAGGTTTTAGGTGAACCTGTAAAAACCTAACTTGGGTTTCTTTGGTGAGCCATGTTTCAAAAACCAAAGTGTAGAGGTTTGGATTGTGAGCCTGTAAGACAATCCGACTGTATTCCGGTTAGGGGGATATAGTGAAAATCCCAAGTGGTGAACTTGGGTAGTGGACGTAGGAGCTGGGTTGCTCCGAACCACTATAAATTTGCTTTGTTTGTTTGTGTTTGTTCTATCTTTTGCTTATGCTTCTTTCTCTGATTAACATAGCACCTAACACTAATTAGAATTACTTGTGCACATATTCGAGAAAATTTTGTAATTCCCAATTCACCTCCTCTTGGGACTAGGCCACCTGGGCAGCAGTACAGATGAGCGTGCTGTCATTCTAGCACGGAACAATTGTTTGGATATTTCATATCGAGCAGTCCGGCTATGTTCCCACAGAAGCTCTTTAAGATTGAGCAATATGGAATGTGTATCCATACTTTCATGCTGTCTCTAAAACTCATTGTCATGGAGGCAAGTATGATACACTTGACAGAAAGAGGAATCATTCTGCCACATCTTATATGTGGCCTATCTTCCTCTGTAGCATCATCCCCTAGTGGAGTAAGACTAGGGTTATCAAGAACATAAGCAAGCTTCTCTGAACTGAGTACATCTTTAGATTCCTCAGCCAGTCCACATAATTTGGACCAGGTAATTTGTTGGTATCTAAATGCTTCGCAGTGATAACGAAGATGCCATTTATCTACATAATAAAAAACATTACATAAGCAAACAACCATGTATTGACAATCATAATTAAATTTGGACTTTAATTTAATTGTCTCCCACTAAATGTCATAGCCCTCATTATGTATACAATAGTGGTGTTGAGATCCTAATTACTTATAGAAGATCTTGCAGTAACACAACACAATTTCTATAAGTTCATAGGTAAAAAAACTCTTCCATTGTATCTAATATATAAAAACTTTGCCTCTAAAATATAATGGCCTTGTAGTAAACAACCAAAACCATAATATTTTAGTTAAGTAAGACCCTTCATTTCAATACAGTCAAATTCAAATATAAATACCGTTGCAGTAACACAACAAAGTATTATTATTGAATATCCTGTAAGCATCTCTATGCACTAAAGTAACATTACATCATTCACTATATTAGGTCTTGCAGTAACACAACAAACCTAATATGGTTTATAATATAATAGTACTTTAGCATGAAGGAAGGCCCTAATGTAATAGATTAACACTAAGCATGCTAGTCCAAAATATAAATAATCAACTCGGCCAGGCGATGGGAGAAAGGTGGGAGTCCCCAATTGCTTTCCTAGACACCAATAAAATTGGCCAGGTCAGACAACGGAACTAATTAAAAACCATGATCTCTTTACCGATCATGAACCATCTTTCTAGACACCGAATTGATTTATTGTACATCCGGACCAATATTGCTATCTGTTAATCATTTATTACAATATATTATTTTAATAGAGGGCATTCAAACAGAAACACATTCTAATATTACCATTCATCATAATCATTTTATAATGTGCCAAGTGTGTCATCATACTAGGACAACCATCTACCACATAATGGATCCACCATTATGCCAGGGCAACCTTATTTCAGTACGATGACTAGAAAGCTGAACATATCTCAATATCAATTAAGGTTTAAGTGAAAATTCTAACTAGTGACATACATATATGCATAAACAATCAATCATATGTAACTTTAAACTTTTGTAGAGTAATACAAAATGGGCAACTTCAATTTTGTAGAGTCCTGCCAAAATGGGCAACCTCAAGAGTCCTACAAAATTGGTCAACTTCAATTTTGTATAGTCCTACCAAAATGGGCAACCTCAAGAGTCCTAAAAATTGGTCAACTTCAATTTGTAGAGTCCTACCAAAATGGGCAACCTCAAGAGTCCTACAAAATTGGGCAACTTCATTTGTATGATTTAGCCCTAATAAGGTGACTCTGATACCACTGTAGGGTTCAGTAACAAGGGCGGAAGCATGGGATTTCAAAAATTATTATGAATCCTTACCGAACCCTAAAACAAGACCTCCTTATTATAGACAAAATCATACAAACATGAAATTAAATTAATACATTAAATAAAGTACCAACTTTGATCGCTAAATCCAAATTTGGTGACAGATTTCTTGAAACAAACTTGATCACTCCACAGGTGTCCAACGTCCACCCTCCAATGGTGATCCATAAGAGAAGCAATCAAGACACTAACTCTTCTAGGAAATGGTCCCTCTTCCTTTGCACTTCCTTCTTCCTAGTCTTGTCCTTGTCTTCCCTTAAACACTTATTCAAAAGAACACTACTTTCTTGAAGAAAGAAGAATGTCCTAAATGAATAAATTTGTGTCTTAAAGAAAAACTACTAAGATAACTATTGTCTTTAAACAAAAGAGAAGGAAAAAAATTTCTATTTGTTCCTTGCCTTTCAAGAGTTTCACTCTTACTCTTGTTATAGATTAGAGTTTTGACAGAGTTCTAACTTTGTAAAGGAAACTCTCTTAAACAAGAAAAGAGGGAAACAGTATTCAGGAGAGGAAGAAAACCAGTAAACAAAACACCCTAAATACCACTCCTTAAATAGTTTATGTATAGATGTCAATTCAAGGATCACATCCCTTTGCAAAACTCTTCTCACACCCTTTCTTAATTTATCATGGCCTTCCAGATTTAATCTCATGGCTTTTCTTAAAGGAAAAGTCACGATGAATTTAAAAGGAAGAAGTCGCGAACTTAAATCTCAAGAAGAGACATCGTTTCATGCAACGGGAACAAAACCACGCCTTTCTTAAAATCCAGATTAAATTCCCACCATTTGATGGCATCCAATGATCAACAAAAGGGGTGCTAATTGAGAAAGGAGGCCGCCCAAAACTCTTCACGGAGTTTTTTTTTTTGCACTAGATGTGAAGAGTCCATGCGCACATGGACTTTCTCATTTGGCGCACAAATAAAATGGGCAGGTGGAGGTGCTGATTTGGGTGTTTTCTTAGCCAATTGGGTTAGCCATGGATTAGCCCAAAACCCAATTTACTTAATAGTCTTCAATTAGGCTCGATTAGAACCCAATTAAGGCCAATTCGGAACCATAAACTCAATCCGATTTGATTTCGAGCTAGGGTTGCAACACAAGCTAGTGTGTTTGTCCTGCAAATATGATTTAATCCAAATAAATCCTTGATCAATCCTCTTTCATGTGGGACCCATTGGGTTCCATATCTAGCCAGTAGTAGGTCGAGTGCAAGTTGACCTAACCTGATTAGAACTCTTTCTAATCGATTTAGGTCAAACTGAGCTATCCCGATTGAAAATTAGAACTCATTCTAATTCATGATCTAATTAAAACTATTTAATTTGATCACCCTACAAGACATGATTGATGTCTAGCAACATTTCATGCCTACCCGGAAGACATGAAATTTTTGGTGGAAATACAAAAATACCCTTCAGTGGAAAGCTACTATACAATTCAACATGTGATCACCAAACATCTCGAATATGACTCTGAATATGGAATTATGTTAAATTCATATCATCTATTCATATTTGTTTCAATTTGATAATGATGATTCAAATTTAATGCAATATTAGAAAACCATTTCTAATATTCATCATGCTTTGATCCAAGACTCCCGAACCATCAAGTAATTAAAAACAAGTAGGATGCAATCTCCTTTTACTAGGAGTGATCGTTTCCATATTGATCCTCACAACCTTCATATTCATATTCAATCCACCATATCCAGAACTCCCGTACATGACTTAGTCATGAATGAGTATGAACCAAATATGGTTTCATGGATACAATGTTCCACGGTAATCTCAGGTCAAAGGATTATATGTATAACTCTACTATGAGAATATTCTATTGACAAGCAGATAAGGCTCCATTGAGATTCTCAAGTTGGATCCATTCAGTGAACTTATTACCTAATAAGCACCCACATTCTAGTATTAGTGTCCTACACCTGTGACAGTGAGATCAGTCACCCATACATAGAATGTGCTGGTCTTTCCGGAAACATTGATCCCCGACACAAAATTCCACCAACCAGGAATAATTTAGATTTAGGTTCAAGGTTAGGTCTCACTGGTATGATCACATCATAACCCTAAAACATAGCCTTAATCTATGGGGTTTATCATTTCCTAATTTATAATTAAGACACAGCGAATGATAAAATAATGCCTTTATTGATAAAATTGTCAATATATTGGTCTGGAAGATATAAGAATATCCCATTAGAATACAATTTCAATTGGCTTATAGGGCATATTCCTTTCAGCACCACATTAGTCGGTTGCAAGGGGTGCATGATGATGCACTTGGGCTGAAGCGTTTCTTGTGGATTGAAGAACACTCTCTGTAGATTTGGAACGTGGCAAGCATCCAATGGTTGCAGAAGAGGAAGGATGCCCATTTCGACTAGTATGATGCGACGGGGTGCTGCCAGCATTTGAAAAGTGCTCAATCTTTTTGGCCCTCCCTTAAGAAACCTTAAGCAAGTAAGCAAGGGGAGTGCCAGAGCTTTTTCATTTCAATTTGACTTCTTGACCCAAGCATTCTGTAGGTTACTACTTTTCTTCTTCCTTTCCTTCTTCTGGCCTGTATTGAAGAGGATCACTTAGGGTCTAGGTCCTCCTTCTTCCCCACCAATATGAGTCCTTCTGTAGGAGGCATAATTGCCCAGACTTCTGGTGAGGTGGGGCCATCCTGACCGGCCTTCTTCCTTGGATTGCGAGGAGGAAAAAGTTCCCCTGAATTCGTAGGGTTTTCCCATCGGACAAGGATAGTTATAGAAGCCCCTACTGGTCTCCCCCTTCTCCTCCTACTATTCAGGATTTGATCGATCTCTCTGGCATTGCTTCAACAACCCTGAGGGACACACTTCATCTTCGGAGCACTTAAAGGATCCTAGACTCCTTCCGACTCTCGGCTCCGGGGCTAGGGGAGCGGGTCACTTCTAGTGGCCCGGGCCAGATCGCCTTGTATGAGGACTTCTACCTCGAAGGGCTTGAACTTTTTCTGTATCCTTTCTTCCTTTCCTTTCTTAGTAACTTTTACTTGATCTTGGCCCAACTTGACCCGAACACCGTTAGGACCATTTCTTGCTTCTTCATCCTCTATCACTTCCATGAGATTGTTGCCCAATTTTCTTTGTTTAGGGCCCTCTTCACCTTGAAGCACCATCCGATTGATAATGAGTGGTGGGGGCCATTAAGTTAGACCTGCTCACTTCCATAAAGGGATGGAAGAATAGGATCCTCTTTGCCTCAATTAAGGGAGTCGATTGGGTTTGGAGTGACCCCAACTTCACACCCAATCGGAATGCCTTGGTAGAGCCTATTGATAGGGAGGTGTATGACCGACTCATCACCTCCGAGGTTCCTCCACTATGGGATCCGCTAACCAAACAAAACCTGTTCGATGCCTGGGTTAGCCCAGTCTAATCCATGGGTATGACCCAAAACCTAGGCTTCTTTTCAGTGAGAATTTTTGTTATATTTTTGACTAAAAAAGGTCTTTCCTATTTGCAGACATGAGGTCTCCATGGAGCAGTCCAATAAATGTCTTGAAAGAGGCCCGCATCTTCGAAGCCCGGGGAGGACCTGCAAAAAAGGCTCTATAGAGAGCTAGATTAGAGGCCCACCGGAGAAGTCCTCAATCGAGTCAAGAGAGAGGAGGCCTGGTGGAGAGTCTCCTACTGGGCTGAGCGAGGAGAGGCCCTGAATAGCCCCAACCTCAATTGGAGTGGTGGTCCGGACCATAACCCGTGGGCCCTGTAGAAGCACTGCGACTGGAGAGGGGGCTGTGCTAGCCCCTCAAGTAGCCCCTCCCAGTGTTGAGATCCCACTGGCACGCGAGGCGATGGAGGTGGTGGCCGACACTACAATGAGAGGGAGACTAGCATTGCCGGTAGCCACAGAAGTAGCCGTCACACAACCAGCAGCCCCTGCACCTTCACCGTCTGCTATGCTAGGCTCGGTGGCATCGTCCTTGGCACCAGGCCCAAGAGTGACCAGGGTGTCGACCTTGGTATCGCCGAATGTAGTGGTTACCCTTGACCCTGCACTGGTCGAGAGGATGGTGGACTTCATCATCCAACCCCACGACCACTGGGAGAGGGGTGGCAAATAGCTAGGGCCAGTCATCACCGGCTGTGAAAATAAGCCGGCTCTTGTTGGTAAGTTCTTTCCTCCTAAGCCTTGTGGACTTCATCATCCAACCCCCACGACCACTGGGAGAGGGGTGGCAAATAGCTAAGGCCAGTCATCACCGGCTGTGAAAATAAGCCGGCTCTTGTTGGTAAGTTCTTTCCTCCCTAAGCCTTTCTTTTGTTTATGTGAATTTGACTAACCTTCTTTCCTTCATTATTATAGGTGGCTACCGATGCCCTTCTGATCAGGGATTCTTGCTTGGCATTTGCCCAACGAGACATCACTTTCCTCAAGTTCACAGAGGCTATGGAGGCGGAGACCCAAGTCCTGTTCGACCGGGTGCACGACCTGGAGGGCCAGACCAAGGGCCTCCAAACTGAACTGGCTGACTCCAAGACCATGATAGTCGACTTGGAGAAGAAGGGAGTGGAGGTCAAGGTGGCCCTCATAGAGAAGCAGGAGGAGGTCGATCGCTTAAGGGAGGAGAGAACCCGCTCTGCTTCTAAAGTGGCCCATCTGGAGAGGTGAGTGCAAAACCTCTAGATGCAACTCGATGCATTGGAGGCTCAAGCTGCAGTGGCAGAGGAGAAGGCCACGATGGTGGTGGCACCAATGGAGGCTATAAGAAGGAAGCAGTCGAAGCCATCTCCATGTTCAAGGCCTCGGAAGCCTTCATCGATGAGGTGCGAGAGGAGATCCTTGATTCATTTCTTAAGATATGTGAGGACTGTAAGAGGAAAGTGAGCCAGGCCTGTTGGAAAATGTATTCCAAAGCCAATCATCTAGCTTGTAGATGGTGAACTATTATTGTATTGTATATAAATTATATTGTATAAAATGTTTATTTTGGCTGTTCATCGCATTTTACACCTTCCTATAATGAACTCTTGTGTGATGAAATCATTAGGACTACTTTGATATGATATAGAAAGGATATATCATCTAGTTCTTAAATTAGTTCATGACCAAATGATACATTGTTACAAAATGATAATGTATCAAATGTAGATCGTTGTAGTCATAGTCATTGGTTGTCCTCTTAACCAAAGAGTGTGGAGACAATGGTATGGCATGCAGGTATTGTGTATGACACTTCACTGGATATGACCCATCTGTAGAACACTCTTTCTGCCAAAGAGTAGTTCACATTAGGATATGGATATAAGTGTTCCTCTAACTTGAGATCACCATGGTAGCTTGCAAGCAACTCACTACGCTTAGGTACCGGACTACCTAAATTTTTCATACGGTGATGAAAGGTTACTGGGTACAATCTAGTACTTATGTAGCGGTGGTTGGATCAAGATGGGATTAACCCCTCCAAAAGAGTTTGGAGTGAATGACTCATTATGTCTCAACTGAGTAAAACCTTGGCTAGGATAGTCCTTGTAAGCAGTTACAGGGATATTGAGTTTGAGACATATTGTGATGGACTATTCTAGGGTTGGGCAAATAAACCCTAAGTCTTCTGGAGCATTGAGGGTTAAAGGAATGTATTATATGATTATCATATCCATTTGGTTCTTGATAGTTGCTCTGCAACCTTTGACCTATCCAAATGCCGGGTGTCATTGCTAGATGGCAACTTTGGCTGGTACTAAAAGTATTCCAATACAACGGCTTAGTATTGAAACCTATGGGGTTACACACCATAGGGGTTTCTAATTGACCTAATGGCATTGAATGATTGGGAATCATTTTTTTGGATTCTTTGGATAATTTGATTGTCCATTTACATTTCGAAGTCGACTCATGAGTCGACTCAATTGTAGGGATTGATGATTTGTCAAGTATTGACACATCATGTTATAAATGTTGTGACAAAGATTTTAATTACTAAATGTTGGTTATTATATGGGGGGTTAGTGGCAATGTGATTGCTTGATTAACTAAATTTGATTGAGCAATTAAATTTGGGTCAAACCGAATGTGATTCAGTTTGTGCTCGAGTTAGGTCCAATATGATTGGTCTAAATCATTGCATCCCATTTCAGATTTAAGTTTGAATTATGAATTCAAATTTTGATTTAGTATTTAAATTCAGAATTTAGTATGAATTTAAAAGGATATAATTCCCATGGCCTTGAATGTCATGTAATCCCCCATAATTATGTAATCCCATAACTTATGTAACCCCTTTTGTTTTGTAACTCTCCCTTTTCTTCTCTCCTAACATATTTCTATATTTGGGGGCTGAATGAGGATGTGGAGAATAGAGATTTTTGAAAGTTTTTGCTGAAAAAATTCCTTAAAAGAGGGATAAAAGGCTAGAAGATTTTAAGTCCTTTGTGTGGGGAAGAAAGGTTTGGGTTTGGGTGTGTGCTGCCTAGTATTCTAGGCTTAGGAAGAGTGTCTTGGGAAGGTTTATTGAGTGCACTTCCTAAATCCTCCATAGTATTTTTTCATCTCCTGGAGTGTCCTGGTGAAGAAGAGAAGAAGAAGAAGAAGAAGAAGAGTCCATAAGCCATTTCGTTCCGACGAAGCTAGCACTTTAAAGGAAGAAGGTCAAGGAAGAACTCCTATGTGGATTACCTACAGAGGCCGGACACGTGTACAGCTCCCAGAGTATTGTCTTCCTTGGTGAGATTTTCCTCAACCCGGCGAGTGTCGCATCAGATTAAGGTAAGGTTTTTGGTGAGTTTGCTAAGAAGTGTGCTTAAACATGTGCATCGAACATAGAGTGGTTCTATGTGATGCATGACTTTGTGTGCTTATGTTTTCTTCCATTTGCATATTAATATTCATACATGATCCTGTTTGTAGGCCTATATTAGAAATGTTCTAATATTATATGTTGATTAATATGATTAATCTAGTCTTTTGCTACGATGCAAAGTTGAAAAATTTTAAAGTTGCATAACTATTGCCTACATAACATTGCCTAACAGTGGTATCAGAGCCAGGTTCATTTGTTTGATTATTTTATATGTAAATATGAAATCTTAGTTTCCTTTCACAAATGAGTACTTAGATTAAGGTGAATTTGCCATGGCCATCTGGTCATCGGAGAGAAGTAGGGCTTAAAGGCCCTCTCTTCCCATTGAATGGGATCTCCTATGGTGTGTAGGGGATACCGCTTGCATCATGATCTTATGAGAAGAAAAGTGAAAGGTTTAGTAGATTAAAATAGTTTTGATCTTCTATGTTAGATCTTTAGTTTATTTAGATATGATCTAATACAATGATATGATCTAAATCCACTGAAATTTAGTAAAAATCTTTAAAATTTGTAATTTTTTTTCACATATTTGAAATTATTTCAAATAAAATTGATTAAGTGAAAATATTTCAATTAGAATTGATAAAAACATAATTATGAATAAAGTTGTCTGATAACCTTTGAAGATTTATGAATGTGATTAAAATCATAAGACATGATCATAACCTTGGGTTAATTGGGTTAGCTATGATTAAGTCCTTAATTAGGTTAGACCTAAGTTTAGATGAAATGGATTATATAGAGAATAAGTCTAATCAAATATTGTATTAGGTCATTCTCTATAAGTCACTCTATTAGTTAGTTTGTTCAATCCATACATCTAAATGGACTTGATTTTTGGCTTCATGGTGAGATCGAGTCTTTAGGTTAGTCCAGTTGAGTCTGGTATACCAATTGGTATCTAAGGTAAGTGATGGGGATATCAAAACCCATCTGGGTTTTTCTTTTTTTATCCCAGATTTTATTTTTTATTTTTGTAATTTTCTTATTCCACCTATTCCAGTTATCCCCATTATTCCTACTTTATCCCTCTTTTATTCCTAACTATTCCTCTGTAATTCCGGCCATCGTCAACCTCAAGATTATGACCAAAACTCCCAATCTTTCATCGCTGTTCCCAGATCCACCATGCTCGACCACCGGTGACCCCCGACGGCCATCCACCTCCCCCTTGACGACAATCTTCTCGTGGGAACATTGGTGAATCCCATCGGAACCACTCATAGCCATCCATCCCTGTTGCTCCACCCATGCCGTGCCACGCCCCTCTCCCCCGCGCCGCTATCCACCCCTGCTGCTCCACCCATGCCATGCCACGCCCCTCTCCACCGCACCGCCGTCTGCCCCTGCTGCTCTGCCATGCCATGCTGCGGCCCCCGTCCCCTCCATCGCCGGACACCGTCATCGCCTGTGCCACTGCGTGTTTCGCATGCCACCGCCCGCCTCCCATCACCAGTGCTAGTGAAGACCACTGATTCCATCAAGATCACCGGTGACGTCCACCTCCAAATTCCATCCATGGAGAAGAAGCCAGCGCACGAACGTGAAAGCTGCACGATCCTCAAAGTGCATGCTCCTCAAAGCACATGGCTTTCAAGCAGTCCAAAGATGGTGAAGCATGAATTCCAGAGCTTCATAATTTTCAAAGTCACATAGATTTCAAAGTAGTCACTGATCTTGGTGAATTCATAGTATTCCTAATTTATTTATTTAAGTTTGGATGTATGGACCAGTTAGGAAGTTATTTAAATTAGTTTTTAGATTAGGATTAGTTTGATTTCCCCACCATATGGGGAGGATTGTGTTTAGTTTTTACCATGTTTTCAGGCTACAAACAAAGTAGGTTGGGGTGTCACCTTTTACGAGCTGCATGCCTTGTATTCTTTACTTGCATCCCAAGTTTTATAAGCCTATATAAAGGAACCTCCTCTCTTGAATAATATAGAATAATATATGAAAAATTATGAACAAGTTTTATAAGCCTATATAAGAACCTCCTCTCTTGATAATATATGAAAAATATGAATTTTTGAGAAAAGAGTATTCTTGGTTAATTGCCTCCATTAGAAGTAGGCATGAGGCCCATCTTTCCTTCATGTGCAGGTGTTGAGGGGTGAGAGACCCCACTACCTTCGCTTTCGAGCGTCGAGGGGTGTGAGGCCCTAGTTATCTTCTTCCTTGCTAAGTCCCCTCTATGATTTTGGAGCTTCTCCTTCACGGCCTCAGGTAGCAATTTGGGTGGGATGCCCTAGGTTCTGCATGTAGTGAGATGGGTGGGATGCCCTAGACTACATGTTGTGGGGTGGGTGAGATGCCCTAGAGGTGCGACGTCTCTTTGTGAATGTAAGTCCCATGTCCATAGAGTATCCATATTTCATTCCCCTACATATTTTTCTGCCTTCTTGACCCTAATCACAGGGGACTTCTTAGCTCTCCAACGATCCTCCTAGCCCTCCCATTGTCTCGCATCAGTAAGTCTGACATCTTGATCAAGGTTCTTCGGGGCTAACTCTTACCTGGCCAACTCAAGTTGGTGTCAAAGGCAAGAGTTTTTCTTGGCACAACCCATCCCTTAATCTCACTTACCTGGCCAATGTGGTGAACCAGAATTGATTGGATAACTTGTTGATTCGAGTTAACCCATGTCAACTAAGGTTAATCAGTCATGACTAGTTATTAGGTGCCCAAGGACCTATTGATCATGAACCCCTCTATAAGATAGGGGAGGTTTCTTGATTAGGTCTATGTCTTCTCTTAATGTGTTAAAATGAATTAAATTCTCTAAATTATTAGGTCCTTTAAAAGACAAAGTTATAGGATAACCTAGTCTTAGCCTCCCATTGAGTGGATGGTAATGTGTTCATTAGTACGGTGATCATCAACAAATCCAAAGATTGGGTGGTCATCAGGCTGGTGAAATTGCCATCATAATATGATGACTCAGTGCAACTATCTTAACAATGGTCAATTTGGCCGGTCAAAGTCGGGCTTGATCATTCGTTAGTTAGAAGCATTGAAGTCGGTCATGTTAATGGTTGGACCTAACCATGACCTTCAATTGGAGGCCCAAAGGTCGATTGATTGGCACCCTAGGACAAAAAAATTATTTACTGAAAATTGCTCAAGAAGTAATTGGTTATGACCTATCTTTAGATGCACACGGGTTGGCGGCCAAAGTCGAGCTTATGTGTAATCTTGGATTCTAGTACCCACTGAGGAGTAAGTGTTATTCTTCTGATTTGAGTGTAGAGGCTACCAGTTTGTACTAAATGGCGGGAGAAACCTATAAACTAAAGTCCATGTCTTTAGGATGTTAATAATTCATATACACTAATATTTTTTTTTGGAATTTCTTTTAGATTATGTCTACTAGTTTGTTGCTCTGGTCACTGCTTGACAATGACAAACTTATGGATCCCAACTTCGATAACTGGTATCAAAGACTCAGAATAGTTCTGGAGCATGAAAGGATCCTATATGTGATAACGGATCCTACACCTGAGGAACCTATTGCAAATGCCCGTACTGTAATCAGGGATGCTTATCAGAAGTGGCTCCTGACTACACTACGGTGTGATGTATTATGTTAGCAGCAATGAATGAAGAGTTTAGTCATAGGTTCGATGAAATCCAGCCAGAGGAGATCCTTCAAAAGTTGAAGGAGTCTTTGGCACACTGATGATGTTGAGCGTTACAAGATTCTCTTTACCATTTTCAGCACTCGGATGCATTATAAAGCATTAGTCACTGATCATGTATTGTACAAGATCGAGTTGATTGAGTGTTTAGCAAGCTCAGATTCCTCGCATGAGCAGCTAGGGAAAGATATGATTTTGAATTCCTTGCCTCCTCCTACTTGGACTTTCTCGACAAGATTATCAGCTTAATAAACGGTTGGTGAACCTAGTGGGAGGCAGTGCGACAGGACATCATCCCTTTGGAAAAGGCAAAAAGAAAAGAATAAATCCAAGAAGGTGCAAAGTGCTGGGCCTAATCAGACGAGGAAGAAGGCTGATCAGAGTAAGGTAAGTTCTTCTATTCCAGAAGAAGGTTCATTGGAGGAGGAACTGTCTGCCTACTTCTACCGTGCTAATAGGCTGAAGAGAAAAGCAGCAAGCTAGTTGCTAAGAAGAAAAAGCAGCAAGCTGTGCTATTCAGGTAATATATGATAACCCTTATAATTTCTCTATATGTGATACTACTAATTAGATATTAGATATTGGAAGTCCTATTTATATTTGCAATTCCTTGTAGGAGCTTCAAGTTAGTAGAAGATTCGAGAATGTTGAGAAATTCTTGAACGTGGAAATGGAAGCCAAGTTCCAGTCCTGGCATTGGGAGTTGTCAAGCTAGTTTTTCGAGTCTGTAATGTCATTTTAAATGACTATCATTACTGTCCATCTTTTCTTATGAATGTCATTTTTGTAGGCCAATTGGCTAATGAAAATTATGAATTTTCAATAAAGGATGATATTTTTTCTATCATTGTGAATGGTGTGAAACTTATGGATGGATGTTTAAGTAATGGCATATACTTACTATCATGACCTATTACATAATAGCTACTTCTTGCAAATGCCCTAGGATAGATAAATCAGTGATACTTATCTCTGGCATTGTAGGCTAGGTCATATTAAAAAGACAGGATCAACAAGTTAGTTGAAGAAGGTCTCCTGAATATCAGATTATGAATCACTATGAACTTGTGAATCTAGTCTTCTTGGTAAAATACCAAGTGACCTTTTACTAGAAAAGGTGAGTGAGCTAATGATATTCTTAGTCTGGTATATATTGATGTATGTGGATCAATGAATATCAGTGCTAGGGGGGATATAACTATTTCATTATAGTTACAGACACCTATCTAGGTATGGTTATGTCTTCCTAATGAGACATAAATCTGAGTTGTTTGAAATGCTCAAACGATATCGTAATAAAGTAGAAAATAAACTAGGAGGTTTATTAAAACCATTCACTCAGATTAAGGTGGTGAGTATCTTTTTGTGAGTTTCTAACTTATCTTGAGGAGAATGGGATTCTTTCTTAATGGGCTCCTCCAGGATAGCTCTGTTAAATGGAGTGTCTGAAAGAGGGAATCAAACTCTATTAGATATGGTCCGATCCATGATGGGCTTAGCCACTCTACCTATATCCTTTGGGGGATATGCTCTTGAGTCAGCATTTTATCTTCTGAATAGGGTTCCTAGTAAATCCATTGACAAAACTCCATATGAGATATGGACTGGGCATAAGCTAACACTTTCATATCTTTGGGTTTGGGGATGTTCGGCTTCTGTCAAACATTTACAGATGGATAAACTTGGACCTAGGTCTGATAGGTGCCTCTTTGTTGGGTATCTAAAGGAGTCTAAAGGGTATTTCTTCTTCTGGCTGAGGAACATAGAGTGTTCGTCAGTCTTAGGGCTATCATTTTGGAAAGGAAGTACCTTTTGAAGCACTCGAGCTGCTGAGGTTGAACTTGGGGAAGTTCAACACAAGAGGAAACAACACATTCTAGGACCATGATAGAACTAGATTTGATAGATCTGAGCCTATTATGCAACCATTAAGGAGATCTGGTAGAATACCACATCAGCCAGATAGAACTATGATTTTTTGGTCTAGGATGGTGATCCTGTTGAGCTTAATGAGAACAACGAGAATCGATCACCTACTATATGGAGTAATGCAGAGGTGTGACTTGAGAAATGGCTTGAGGCCATGAAATCCAAAATGGAGTCCATAGAAATCAACAATGTGTAGACATCGTTTGATCCACTGAAGGGATAAAATCCATTGTGTGCAAATGGTCTTCAAGAGGAAGAGGTGCTTCGTCGAGTTAGGTTGGCTCTAGGATTCACATGACCTATATAATGATTTTTTTGATTTTTTTGAATTTTTTTTTTTAACTCAACCCAAATTAAAATAAATAGGCTTATTCCAATCAGAATAAGCTGGGATGAGTAAATAATAGCAGGAATAGCAGCAGAATAGCTATTCCCATCTTCCTTCAGCAGCATCGTCGAATTTTCTTCTTACACGCTTCTTGGAACAGGAGCTTTGCCGGACGGAAGGAGGTGTTCGGGCGAGATCTCCGAGAGGAGACGAGTTCCCAAGAAGAGCCCAACATCGGGGATGCCTGGAACTGCTATGGTGAGCCCGGAGCAGGAGGAGAGACCGAGCTTGGCGACGACCGATGAGGCTGTCGTGGGTGACGGTGGACCGAGAGGAAGGCAAGCCTGGAGCTATCTTTGTGGATGGTGGAACAGTGGCTTCGTGGAACAGTGGAGCTGGGCGTCGGGGCAATCCGGAGAAGAAGCATCGTGGCGATCCGGAGGGAGGAGGTCTGATGGAGTCTTGGTCGTTCAGGGGGTCGGGCTAAGGAGATGTCCGGGAGGGGTGCTAAACGCTCGGGGACATCCAGGAGTGAGTGTAGGCCGGCCGAGAGAGCGGAAGTTGGGTGCAACTGTTTCGTCTTCTTGATGGTGGGTAGGTAGGGTAGGCTTGGGGGAAGATGGATCGGTGGAGCTTTGGAGCAGAGGAGTTAGGCGCGGCTCTCAGGGGGCAGGGGCAGGGTGGAAGCGGATTCCGTCGGCTAGGAGTCGATGCACTTGGCGGATGGGTATCCGATCGACTGTGTGAGCAGCGGCGGATCGACCAAACTGGAGAATAGCATATCCGATGGAGATTGGTGTTTTGGATCTTCTCGGGGTGTTTGATCGATGGGAAGCTTCTTGGATGGAGGATGGGGCATCGGTGAAGTGGCTACACGGGGGGTCCAAATTTTGTCTTGGGTCTTCCACGAGAGGGAGATCCGAGGAGGCGTCCGATCCGAGGGACTGCTTAGATGGTGTTTGTCAGCTACTGGTTTGGGCAGGGAGAGACTCTGTTGTAGCACCAAAGTCTAGAATTGGAATTCAGCACCAAGCAATCATCATTGAACTCATCAATTTCTAGATGAGACCGACGGCAGATGTCGGAGAAGACGATGCAGGCATCACTTTTGGAGATTCTGCTGGTACCCGGTCGTTCCAGAACCAACGGGCAAAGAAGATGAGCATGGGGTTTGAGTTTGCAAGCATCGACGCCAAGAGAGAACCAAAAAAAGTGGGAGACGCGGTGGTTCTTCACGGACTATTGCAGGGTGGAGGAAGAATAGAAAAGACGGAGAACTGTAAAACTGATGGAATGGAGGGAATCTGGGATTGAAAAAGAACTGTACCCTAACCTGACCTATGCCTCTGAAACCAAAATTGATGGGGGACAGATGGAAGGATCGTTGGTGAGCCTAGAAGTCAACTAAATTAGGGTACTATTTTTTTGGTATTTTTCTCTAGGGGTGGTGAAAGAATAGTAGGGATGTAGTATAGGGATCTGGATCTCATGGACTTTGGAACTTACCCTAACAAAGAGACCTCTCACCTCTAGGGCATTACACCCTCCTCGATACTTGAAGGCTCTAGGATGGATCTAAAAGACCACGAGGGGATAGAGAAGATGGAATGGGAAGGGGAATAACTAGGGCATCACGCCCATGCCCGAAGGTGAAGGCAAGAAGAATCACTCTTCTAAGAATTCAATTTTTTTTCTCCAAAAACTCTTTTTCTTTACAAAGGACTGAGGGTGGTATTTATAGACCTGTCCAACCCCTCATTAAATTGAATACAAGATAAAATGATAGGAATGATTCAAATTCAAATACAAGATAGGATAGATAAGCCTATCCATATCTAAATCCTAACCAACCAAATCCTAATTCAAATTTCAAATAAAGAAAATCATAAATTTATTCTGGATATATTTCGAGATTCGTGCAAAAACAAGATTCATGCTTGCTCCGGATCATGCTGGTGAGGTCCCCATCATTCCCTGAGGTGGGGAAAACTCGACTCCGTCGAGTTAGGTTAGCTCTAGGATGCACATGACCTGTAGAATGATTTTTTTGATTTGTTTGAATTTTTTATTTTTTTTACTCACATGAATTAAAATAAACGAGCTTATTCCAATCAGGAATAATGCTGGGATAAGTGTGAAATAGCAGGAATAGCGAGAATTGCTATTCCCGTCTTCCTTCAGTAGCAGATCGTCGAATTTTCTTCTTGCACGATTCTTGGAACAGGAGCTTTGCACCGGACGGAAGGAGGTGTTCGGGTGAGATCTCTAAGGAGAGGTGGTCTAGAGAAGAGGTCGGCATCGGGGATGCCCAGAACTGCTGTGGTGAGCATGAAGAGCAGGGAGGTGAACCGAGCTCGGGGATGACCGGATGAGGGTGGTCGGGTGATGGTGGACCGAGAGGAAGGTGAGCCTGGGGTTGTCTTTGTGGATGGTGGAACATTGGCTTCGTGGAACAGGGGAGCTGGGCATCGGGTCAATCCGGAGAAGAAGGCATCGGGGCGATCCGAAGGGAGGAGGTCCGATGGAGCTTCGGTCGTTGACGGGGTCCGGCTAAGGTAGATGTCCGGGAAGGGTGCTAAATGCTCCGGGACATCCGGGAGTGAGGGTAGGCCTGCCGGAGGAGCGGAAGGAGGGTGCAACTTTTTTCTCTTGATGGTGGGTAGCGGTAGACTTTGGGGAAGATGAGGGATCGGTGGAGCTTTGGAGCAGAGGAGTTGGGTGGCGGCGCAGAGGGCAGGGTGCGGCGTGGAAGCGAAGTCCGTCGGCTAGGAGTCGTTTCTGGATGAGACGACGACCGATGTTGGAGAAGACGATGCAGGCATCTCTTTGGGAGATTCTGCTGGTGACCGGTCATTCCAAAACCAACGTGGTGGAGAAGATGAGCATGGGGTTGGAGTTTGCAAGCATCGGCAGCAAGAGATAGAATCAAAAAAAATGGGAGACCCGGTGGATTCTTCACGGATTGTTGCAGGGTGGAGCAAGAATAGGAAAGACGGAGAACTGTCTAACCGATGGGATGGAGGGAATCTGGGTTTGAAAAAGAACTGTACCCTAACTTGACCTATGCCTCTAATACCAAAATTGATGGGGGATAGATTGTAGGATCGTTGGTGAGCCTAGAAGTCACCTAAATTAGGGTATTATTTTTTTTTGGTATTTTTTTTTCTCTAGGGTGAAGAAGGAATAGTGGGGATGTAGGATAGCGATCTTGATCTCATGGACTTTGGGACTTATCCTAACGAAGAGACCTCTCACCTCTAGGGCATTACACCCTCCTAGATACTTGAAGGTGCTAGGATGGATCTCAAAGGCTATGAAGGGATAGAGAAGATGGAATGGGAACGGGGTATACTAGGGCATCACCCCCATGCCCGAAGACGAAGGCAGAAGAATCACTCTTCTAAGAACTCATTTTTTTTCCTCCAAAAACTTCTTTGCTTACAAAGGACTGAGGGTGGTATTTATAGACCTGTCCAAACCTCTTTAAATTTGAATACAAGAGAAAAGATAGGAATGATTCAAATTCAAATACAAGATAGGATAAGATACATATCCATATCTAAATCCTAACCAACCAAATTCTAATTCAATTTCAATAAAAGATAAATCCTAAATTTATTCTGGATATGTTCCGAGATTCGTGTGGCTCTAAGATTCGTGCTTGCTCCGGGATTCATGCGGCTGAGGTCCCCATCATTCCTTGAGGTGGGAAAACTCGACTCCGTCGAGTTAGGTTGGCTCTAGGATGCACATGACCTGTAAATGATTTTTTTGATTATTTTGAATTTTTTATTTTTTTTAACTCAACCCGTATTAAAATAAACGGGCTTATTCCAATAAGGAATAAGGCTGGGATAAGTGCGAAATAGTAGGAATAGCGAGAATTGCTATTCCTGTCTTCCTTCAGCATCAGATCGTCAAATTTCTTCTTGCATGCTTCTTGGAATAGGAGCTTTGCACCGGACAGAGGAGTGATCGGGTGAGATCTCCGAGGAGAGGTGGTCCAGAGAAGAGGCCATCGTCAGGGATGCCCGAATATGCTGCGGTGAGCCCGAGGAGCAGGGAGGTTAATCAAGCTCAGGGATGACCGATGAGGGCAGTCGGGTGATGGGGGGGGGGTGGAGGACCGGGAGGCGAGCCTGGGGCTGTCTTTGTGGATGGTGAACAGTGGCTTTGTGGAATAGGTGAGCTAGGCGTCGGGGCAATCCGGAGAACAAGGCGATGGGGCGATCCGGAGGGAGGAGGTCTCATGGAGCTTCAGTCATTGATGGGGTCAAGCTAAGGCAGATGTCCAGAAGGGCGCTACACGCTCTAGGGACATTCAGGAGTGAGGGTAGGCGGCCGGAGGAGCGGCAAGAGGGTGCAACTATTTTTTCTTGATGTGGGTAGCGTGGCTTTGGGAAGATGATGGATCGGTGGAGCTTTGGAGCAGAGGAGTTGGGCGGCGGCGTAGAGGCAGGGAGCGGGGTGAAGCGGATTCCGTCGGGTAGGAGTCGGTGCACTTGGCAGATGGGTGTATCCGATCGGTGGTGAGCAGCGGCGGATCGACCAAACTGGAGAATAGCAGATCCGATGGAGATTGGCATTGCGGAGTCTTCTCGGGTGTTTGATCGGTGGGAAGCTTCTTGTACGGAGGATGGGGCATCGGTGAAGCGGCTGCAGGGGGTCGGAATTTGGTCTTGGGTCTTCCGGACGGGAGGAGATCCGATGGAGGTGCCGATTCGAGGTACTGCTTAGATGGTGGTTGTCAGCTGCTAGGTTGGGGCAGGGAGAGACTCTGTTGCAGCACCAAAGTCCAGAATCAGAATCCAGCACCAAGCAATCATCATTGAACTCATCAATTTTTGGATTAGACCGACGGCGGATGTCGGAGAAGACGATGCAGGCATCTCTTGGGAGATTCTGCTGGTGACCCCTCGTTCCAACTAACGTGCGGAGAAGATGAGAATGGGGTTGGAGTTTGCAAGCATCGGCACCAAGAGATAGAACCAAAAAAATGGGAGACGTGATGGATTCTTTGCGGAATGTTGCAGGGTGGAGCAAGATAGTGAAAGACGGAGAACTGCAGAACCGATGGGATGGAGGAAATCTGGGATTGAAAAAGAACTGTACCCTAACCTGACCTATGCCTATGATACCAATTGATGGGGACAGATTAGGATCGTTGGTGAGCCTAGAAGTCACCTAATTAGGGTACATTTGTTTTTTGGTATTTTTTTCTCTAGGGGTGGTGAAGAATAGTGGTGATGTAGGATAGGGATCTGAATCTCATGGACTTTGGGACTCACCCTAACGAAGAGACTTTCACCTCTAGGGCATTACACCCTCCTCGATACTTGGAGGTACTAGGATCGATCTAAAGACCACGAGGGGATAGAGAAGATGGAATGAGAAGGGGATAACTAGGGCATCACGCCCATGCCCAAAGGCAAAGGCAAAGAATCACTCTTCTAAGAACTCAATTTTTTTTCTACAAAACTTTTTTTTTTTTACAAAGGACTGAGGGTGGTATTTATAAACCTGTCCACCCTCATTTAAATTTGAATACAAGATAAAAAGACAGGAATGATTCATATTCAAATACAAGATAGGATAAGATAAGCCATCCATATCTAAATCTAACCACCCAAATCCTAATTCAAATTTCAATTAAAAGATAAATCCTAAATTATTCTAGATAAGTTCCGAGATTCGCGTTGCTCCAAGATTGTGCTTGCTCTGGGATTCATGCTGGTGAGGTCCCCTCAAGTTAGGACAACTCAACACTAGGTTTGACCGACTAGATGACCGATTAGGTAACCTAGAGAAAACTCGTAGAACCATCCTGAACCTAAATTTGAAACACACCCTGACCCATTCCTAGAACCTAAGATAAAAGACAGGAATGATTCATATTCAAATACAAGATAGGATAAGATAAGCCTATCCATATCTAAATCCTAACCAACCAAATCCTAATTCAAATTTCAATTAAAAGATAAATCCTAAATTTATTCTAGATAAGTTCCGAGATTCGCGTTGCTCCAAGATTTGTGCTTGCTCTGGGATTCATGCTGGTGAGGTCCCCATCAAGTTAGGACAACTCAACACTAGGTTTGACCGACTAGATGACCGATTAGGTAACCTAGAGAAAACTCGTAAGACCCATCCTGAACCTAAATTTGAACACACACCTGACCCATTCCTAGAACCTAACCCTAGGATAGTCCCTCGCCTTGAACTTATCTGGGATCTTAGTTCAAAGAGACCCAATTATGATTTTATAGACCAGGTTAAGAGAGCCACTAGGTATATTAGTTTACCGGCACCTACTTTTGGTGGCGATCTTGATTTTGAGGATTATCTTAATTGGGAAAGAGGTATGGATGAGTATTTTGCTTGGGATGTAATGTCAGAAGAAAGAAAATATATGTTTGCCAAAACCAAGTTAGTTCGCCAAGCTAGAACCTATTGGGATAAGTTTGAAAGGATGATTAGACTACAAGTAGAAATCCCCATAACTACTAGAGAGCCATGAAAAGCAAGCTTAAAGAAATGTACCTTCCTGCACCCTACCATCAGGAATCCTATGAACCCAAACTATATGAACCCAGATCTATAACCCATAGATCCAAACCATATCCTCTGAACCTAAGGAACCATAATCCCTAGGTATCAATCTAGTGCTAGTCAAGTTTCAATTAGTTAGCCAGAACCCACTAGGATCAGTGTACCTAGTCAGAACCAATGAATCAGTCCACCTTCTCTTAGTCAATCGGAACCCCATAGGATTAGCACCCCTGAGTGCAAGCCAAATCTTAGTCAGGTATCCCTAGTCGACCCATCCCTACTACCCCAGTTATTCCCAAGGAACATTGAAGAGGAAGTAGGTAGGACAGACCTAGAATTAGCTAAACTGGTAGGTACCTAGACTAAATCTAATCCAGAGATAGCTAACCCTGACCATACCTAGGCCGAAATTGTAAAACCCTTAGAAAAAGTGACCCATGAGGATTCTAGCCCTATTGCTAGGACCTTACTTGAGGAAACACTAGAAGAGACTCAAGTCACAGAACCTAGTCTTAAAATTCAAAAACCAAAAGTAATTAATGAGGACTTGATCTCTCAACCCAGCACCCTCAAGCTGAATTCACCCCTTTGACTCTAATTGAAGATTGCTTCCTTGAAATTAGTGACCCATTTTTCCATCAAGTTGACCTTTTAGTGCCTGTAGATATAGCCTAGTGTCCAAATCATAAGGTCAACCCAATTCGTCTAGGACTATTTTCTGACCCCTTTTCTTGTTACCAGGCTAGCCCCAAATCCACTTCTTATTTCTTACCATGGCATGAAGTTTCCACTCTTTCTAGAGCCACTCGATTACATTTTGATGAAATCAGTAGGTTGCATAAGTTCTTTGAGCATATTCAATTTGCATCCTATTTTAGGAAAACACTATGGCATTTATTAGGAATTCATGTCAAATTTTCATCAACATGTCATACATTAACCAAAGGTAATTTAAAAGAAGACCCAAGGAGTACAAAAAGGAGACTTTGTTACAGTTTGATTACGACCTGAACGGTTCCCACCTGGAACTATAAAAAAATTACATGCTCGTAGTAGTGGACCATACAAAGTAATTAAAAAAATAGGATCTAATGTCTATGTGCTTGAGTTGCCACCTAAACTAGAAATTAGCAATACTTTCAAAGTTTCAGACCTTATCGAGTATAGGGAACCAACATTGATTCCTAGTTCGTGTGGGCACCAGGATCTAATGGAGGCTCCTTAACCCTCTGAGGATCTCGGATTAGGGTTTCATCTTTTGGGTTCTATAATAAGATTTCAAGCCTAAACATTGTAATTTTTTTTTAGTCATGAATTTAGTCTCAATTGTTTTTGTTTAGTCCTGTACATTGACCAATTGGGTCAAGTTATGTCCTATATGATTCCAGTCTGAGTCTGGGTCCAAGCCGCAGTGGTCTTTGAGTCCAGCTCAACTACTATTGGGCCAAGCCTTGAAGGTCAACATTTTAGCCCTGGGGGTGCCACTTCACCATCCCATGTGGCACCACCTCATCTTACCAAGTGGGCGGCACAAGTCAAGAATTCTGGGTGCCAAAGGGAGACACATCACTTGATCTTTTCCTCCCTTCCCTCCCCCCATCAAGCCACTTACTAAAGGATGCATTGGCGACCAAGGAAAGGTTGAAGACAAAGGCCTTGTCCCAAGCCCCATATCTTGTTTCTCTCAAAAGTTGGGTGGGCAACCAAGGAAAGAAGGAAGACACAAGCCTTGCATCATGCCTTCTTCCCAAAATGAAGATCAACTTTCCAAGTCCAAGGGTGCCAAGATCCTTCCTCCAATCCCAATATCATGCCACGCCCAAATCACAAGAAGCTTTGGTTGGCTGAGAAGAATTGCAAATTTTTTTTGGATTTTAGAATTTTTTTTGGCACCTTATCAAGGGAAGAAATGTATTTTTCATTCAAATTTTGAAAGGACCTTAAGGTGCCTATATAAAGGACCTTACCCCCTCTCTTGTAAAAAAAAATGTTGATGAATGAAAAGAAACAGGTTTGAGTGCTACTCATCTTCTTAGTTGCTTCGTTCCTTAAGAACATCGATCTCCGTGAGGGAGCACCTTCGCCTTCGGGCATCGAGAGTTGTGAGGCCTCAAGTTACCTTCTCTTCCACCAATCCATCTTCTTCGAGTTCGGAGGCCAGCTGGATGATCCATCTAGGCGCCCAGCGAGAAGACCCTCAATCAACATCATCTTCAACCTTTCTTCATTTATTTCTTCCTGTTACCTGTTGATTCATAATCCTTCCTTGATTGCTCGCAGGTCCTCCAGGTACCACGAATATGGAGTCATTCTCCCTTGCCTTCGAGACCTTCGGACGGAAAGCCGGCACATCCACGGGGGTTGAAGGCTCGATCATCTAGACCACATGCGCGAGAACGAGTGAACTCGGCATCGGGTGCTTCAGAGCTTTTAAGGTTTGCAACCCTAAAAGTCCTAAGTTGATATTGATTTGAGAGCTAAGTCCTATGGGGTTTTTCAATCCCGGGGTCTCTCCTGCCCTATTTAGGGACTTGCTTGAATTTCTTATTATTGTAGAACCCTAGATCTACTTTTTATTTGTTTTCGGGAATCCTAAATCCAAAAAAAAGCTAAAAATCACAAAGAACAAAATCATTTGCATCATTCCTTTCATCTTGCATCTAGTTATTCCCACATCACATTTGGTATCAGAGCATGGTTAGGACTTAGCACTTCTTAAGTACTTGGATTAGGTGATTCACCAGGCCATCCGGTCATAGGAAACAAGAAGGGTTGCAAGACCTCACTTCCCATTCCACAGGAATTTCTATGGCATGTAGGGGTGCTACTGTGATAGACCTTTGAAGGAGAACATAAGGAGAAAAGTTTTTTTTTAAAAAATAAAACCAAAAGAAAATTTTTGCATCATTAGATCTCATCTTCTTTAAATTTCTGCATTTTTTCTTTTAGTACATGGCCTATTATTTTAGGTGTCTATTTGTAGGAACCTTAAACTTTCAATTTTTGTTTTCTAGATTCCACGTAATTGACAGTAATTTTTAGAATTTTCTCAGATTTTATTTCAGCCTGTAGAATTTTTGCACACTGGAAAACTACCTGAGAACAAATTCTGCTCTGAGATTTTCAGCAAGTGCATCTTTTCATGTTTTCATTTCTCAAATAGTTTAATTTTGCATCTAGCTTCATCTCTTGTCATTTCCAGCATCTTATTTTTGCTATCATACATCAAAAATCCAAAAACATAACTTAGATATATCTTATTAGATCATTGTATGCCATCAATTTCATAAATCACTTAAGGGCGTCAATATCAAAAGATAAGGAAAG
The DNA here is from genome assembly GCA_021397845.1 of Areca catechu. Taxonomy (NCBI): domain Eukaryota; kingdom Viridiplantae; phylum Streptophyta; class Magnoliopsida; order Arecales; family Arecaceae; genus Areca; species Areca catechu. The sequence goes on along the minus strand of CM038048.1, from coordinate 49,555,574 downwards.
GAAGTCATTACCTTTCCTTGGCCCAAAAACAACCACCTTGCATATCGGACCCAACCCCTAATTAAAACTGAGTAGACACCTAATTTGCTCTAGTGAGCTAGGGACACCTACAAGGTCAGGTCGAACCAAGTGTTAAGCCAATTTTGATAACTTATTTGTGCGTGCTTGTGTATCTGGTGTCTAGGCAAGTGGTTCAGGGACAAAAGCCCGAAGGAAGGTGGGTTGGTTCGCTTACCTGGCCAATTTCAAATTGGTATCTAAGGCAAGCAAAGAGAGACCTCCACTAACCTTACACTTACCTGGCCAGGTACCAAGTTACTACCACCAAGATTGTCATATTGACCTAACATTCGGTTTGGACTCTAGGTCTAGCAAATCCCAAGCCCGAGTTTGAGTCCGTGTGTGCATGTCGACTAGATCAGGGGTTCCCTATCACCCCCATCATTCCCAATCAAGTGAACCCATGGAGAACGATCGAGAAGATCAATTAAGGTCCTCATTGAACAGTTAGCTAGGGTGAACAATAGACTTGATAAGTATGAAGATAGATTTGAAGCCCACAAGGCCCATGCTAAATTCTACTCCTCTAGGCCCAATTCTCTTGATCCAAGAGCCTATGATCATGATCTTGCCCCTGAGTCTAGCCCTAGGAGCCCATACCCATACTTGGTTGACTCCGAGGAGGGACACATTAGGAGCACCAAACCTTATGCACCCACTTTTGATGGAAGACAAGAGGTGTATATCGATTCGGAGGAGAGCATGGATCACTATTTGAAGTACACTAGGATGTCAGAGTTAGAAAAATTAAGATTGGCCATACGTAGGTTAACCCGATATGCTAAGTGGCATTGGATAGCTATTGAGGATGAATGTTATCAAAGAGGAGAGAATACGTAGCTAGCAAACCATGAGAAGTAGGCTAAGAGAAAAGTACCTAGGTATATTTAGGAGCAAAGACTTTTAGACCAATGGTACAAACTGAGATAGGGTGATAGCAGTGTCTGAGTATATTGAGAAATTTAATGGGTTTATTAGGAGATGTAGTAGAGTTGAGTCTGAGGCTATGATCATATCGAGGTTTCGAGCTAGCCTACGTAGGGACATCCAAGAGGAACTATCCTATTGAAAAATTCAGAATCGTGAGGAAGCTTGTCACATAGCTAGGGAGTTCGAGTCTTATCAAAGGGAACTAACGACCAGTCACTCTCAGTCCAACAAGGTTAATATCTCTGAAACCAAGCCCAACCCTAACCCGAGTCGACCCACCCCTGCTACCCCATGTGTTCACCATGGTGACATTAAAAAGGAGGAATACATTGCAGACAAGGAATCGGTTGACCAAAAAAATACCCAGGCTGAATCTATTTTCGAAAGACCCTCAGAAGATCCTGAACCCACCAGTGAGCCTGAAGTAGAAGTATATGAGGCTGACATGAGTTGGTAGATGAATATGAAGGAGAAGACTGTGAGGAGGACAACTCTATAACCTTACCTGAGGAAACCCTTGGAGAAGATAAGATTGTTGAGCCTAGTCCTGAAACATCAGAATAACAAGAAATTAGTGAGGACTTGGTCCCTGTAAGTCAATGCCCTTAGGAAGAACCCACTCCTTTAGCCTCAACCTGAGACCTCATTCAACTCCCTTGTAAAGAGTTCATTCCTCTAATCCCAGTTGATGACCTTTTTCTGGAACTGACTAAGTCTTCCCTTCTTGAAAAACCTGCACTTACAATGATCAAATTCTCCATCCATCAATTTGACCTTATAACACCCATAGATCAATATTCAAATCTTAAGGTCATCCTGAGTAACCATGGTCTGTTTCATGCTTCACATAGATTGCCCCAATACTCTGATTCCCATTTCCTACCATTTCCTGAGTCTACACATGTTTCTAAAGCCATTAGGATACATTTTATTGAAATCACCATGTTGCATGAACCTTTAAAGCCCATCCCATTTGCGACCTACTTTTGGAAGACCTTATGGCATTTGCTAGGAACCCATGGTAAATTCTCATGTGCATAACAAACCAGGGTCAAACCTAGAAAGTCAATAATCTGTTAGGTTTAGGTCCTAGAGAATCCAATAAAATCCTTCTCAATAGGAATGCTTAGTTGAGTTTGCATTTTGTATCATGTTAGGATTCTGCATTAAGTACAAATTTAAAAATAATTTGGCTGATTCCCGAAAGAGAACCAAAGAGTTTGATATAGGGGATTCTGTAATGATTAGGCTTAGGCCTGAATGGTTTCCACTAGGAACCATTAAGAAACTTCATACTCATGGAGTTGGCCCCTTTAGAGTGATATGGAGAGTTGGCCTTAATGCCTATGTGCTTGAGCTATCCCTGGATTATGGCATTAGCTCGACTTTCAATATCCCGGACTTAGTCGAGTATAGGGAACCAGTAAACATATCTAGTGAGCCATTTGGGCCTAACCTTTCATTTGAGAGCGAGCCTGATCCATAGTGTCCACCTCCAATTTTACTTGAGAGAGGACAGCGGATCGAGCGTGTCCTGGATGATCAAGCTATGACTACCCGGGGCAAAGGCTATCAGCGTTACTTGGTCTGGTTGCAAGGTCGACCGCAGTCTGATGATTCATAGGATACTCGAGAGGACTTGCAGCACCTCGACCCCAACATTTTGGGAAAGTATCAAAGCCAAATCATCCCTTATTCGACATGGTTGAGTTCCTCCCATCCCAGGAGAATTGGTGTGGGCACCAAGATCTGATGGAGAATCCTCAACCCTCTGAGGATCTCGGATTAGGGTTTCATCTTTTTAGGTTCTATAATAAGGCTTCAAGCCTAAACATTGTAATTCTTTTTTAGTCAAGAATTTAGTCTCAATGTTTTTGTTCAGTCCTGTACATTGACCAATTTGGTCAAGTTGTGTCTTGTATTGATTCCAATCCGAGTCTGGGTCCAAACCAGAGTGGTCTTTGAGTCCAGCTCAACTACTATTTGGCCAAGCTTTGAAGGTCAACATTTAAGCCCTGGGGCACCACTTCACCATCCCATGTGGCACCACCTCATCTTGCCAAGTGGGAGGCACAAGTCAAGAATTCTTGGGCGCCAAAGGGAGACACATCACTTGATCTTTTCCTCCCTTCCCCCCCCATCCCATCAAGCAAAAGGCAGATGTGAGTGACCGAAAGGTTGAAGACAAAGGCCTTGTCCTAAGCCCCATATCTTGTTTCTCACCAAAGTTGAGTGGGCAACAAAGGAAAGAAGAAAGACACAAGTCTTGCTCCAAGCCCCATATCTTGTTTCTCTCAAAAGTTAGGTGGGTAACCAAGGAAAGAAGGAAGACACAAGCTTTGCATCATGCCTTCTGTTGGGATCCGGTGCAACGCAGCGGAAGGGGAATTTCGAAATATAGAAATTAATATACACCAAAACCCTAAACCAGGAACTACTTAATAAGACTAAAATGTATGAAGACTAACATTCTTATGCAAATTAGAATTAGAGTACTAACCTGTAACCGCTAATTCCAATTTGATGAAGATTTAATCTTGAAGATGAACGGGCTATTTGAGTTCAGCCAGGCATCCAGGTGTCCGCCCTCCGATGGTGATCCACACAAAGCAATGACCAAGATCCTAACTCCTGTTCTAATGGTTCCTTCAATTGAATTCTTCTTCCAAGAATTCAATACATGGATTATGGCCGGAAATCTTCCACTCAAAGGTGTTCTTCTTCCTTCTTACCCCTTCTCCACCTTCTACCAAGACTTAGAACCTTTAGGACACCTTTGTCTTGAAAGTAAGACCTTGTCCTAAGAAGATTTATGCTTGTTTTTAATTGGTGGAGAAATTAAGACAAGGATGTCTTAATATAAGGAAGAAAAAGAATGAATCAGAAGTCTTCTTTTCTTTTACGTCGGAGACTTTCTCTCTTAACCTTGTTTAGTAGCAGAGTTTCGACAGAGTTTTACTCTGTAAAGGAAACAATGCAAAAACAAGAAAGGGAGAAAGAGTCTTCATGAGAGGAAGGAAGAAAAAAAAAATCACATCACCGAGTTCTAATTCCCACCCCTTTTTTATAGATTTCGGAGAGGCGACCTCACAACTCTCCGTAAACAATTTCTCACGCCATTTCCCTTCTTTCAACACCCCTTTCCCTTCTTCCCACGCTCTTCCTTTTTTCACGGCCTTCTGGATTATTACTCATGGCCTTCCAAATCAATCCTCATGACTTTTCTCAAAAGAAGAAGTCGCGACGATTGAGAGAAAGAAGTCGCGAAACTTGAATCTACGAAGAGATCTGATTTCGTGCTACCGTGAAGAAACTGCGCTTTCTTTCTTTCTTAAAAACCTCTCCACCCATTAGATTATCATCCAAGGGTGGACAAATGAGGCGCTAATACTAAGAAAGAAGGCCGCCCCATCTTAATTCATCAGAGAATTAAGTGGGCGCATGCCAAGAGTCCATGCGCCCATGGACTCCTCCAAATGGCGCGCCAAGAGTCCATAAGCGCATGGACTCTTGGTGTTTTTGGCATGCAAGGGAGAAGGGGCGGGTGGGGAAGTGGCCTAGCTAATAGGTTAGCCAATTGGGTTAGCCATAATCCATAAATTCTCAATTAAGGTCTAATTAGATCCAATTAGAACCCAAATCGAGTCAATTCGGAACCCTAATTCGATTACGATTCGAATAGGAGTTAGGATTTGCATCACTTGCTAGAGTGTCTTCATGCAAATGACTCTTGATCAATTTTAAGTGTGTGACCCATCGGGTTCCACATCTAGCCGGCAGTGGGTTCGAATACAAGTTGACCTAATTTGATTAGAACTCTTCTAATCGATTTAGGTCAAATCGGGCTTACCCGATTTTGATCAATTAGGACTCTTCCTAATAAGTGATCATTCAAATCAACCCACAAGACAAGATTGATGTCTAGCAACGTGTCATGTCTACCCGGAAGATATGGAAATTCTGGTGAAATACCAAAATTACCCTTCAGTAGAAAGTTACCGTATAATTAAATCCTTCGATCAGCCTGCACCCAAAATATAATTATGGATATGTATATATGTCAAATCCAATATTATATTTATTTCTAGCTCAATCTTATATGATGATTCAATTATCTTGATATTAGAAACCATCTCTAATATCTTTACTTTGATCAAAGATTTTCTGAATCATCATCCGATTGATAACTAGCTAGATGCAATCTCCTCTTACTAAGAGTGATCGATTCCTTGTTGACCTACTCATTACCTTCATATCCAATTCACCATTCCCAGTATCAATCCTGTGCATGACTCAGTGTCATGATTAGGATTGAACCAAAGCATGGGTTCATGTACATAAGGTACTTATGGCAGTCTTAGGTCAAAGGATTACTTGTACCACCCACTATGAGAACCTTCTATTGACATGTAGCTAAGACTCCATTAGATGTTCTCAAGTTGGATCATATCAGTGAACTCATTCTCTAATGAGCACCCACATCCTATTATTAGTGTCATACATAAGTGACTGTGAGAGCAGTCACCCTATTCAGTATATATTGGATGTGCTAGTCTTACCGGAAAAAAAAACCTTGATCCCCTACTCAAGGTTCCTTCGACTAGGAATATTTTTGATTAAGGTTTTAAGACTTTAGGTCTCACTGGTATGATCTCATCATAACCCTAAAATCATAGCCCTAATCTATGGGGTTCATCATATAGTAATAATCACAGCGTATGATAAAAAATAATGCCTTTATTAGAATATTGTCAATTACAATGGTTGGGAGATACAACATAGATTGGCTTGTAGGGCATATCCCTTTCAATCTCCCACTTGCACTAAAGTCAATCGCCTTTAAATCTTAACCCCATACTCTCGAGGTGGTGATCAAACTCTCGCTGTGGTAGAGCCTTAGTGAACAGGTCTGCTACATTGTTCTTTGTATCAACTCTATTTATGTAGACATCTTGTCTTTCTACTATTTCTCATACGAGTTGGAAGCGTCTCAGAATGTGCTTGGACTTATGATGAGCTCTTGGTTCCTTAGCTTGAGAAATAGCTCCAATGTTGTCACAGTAAAGTGGCACTGGATTTTCTATCTCATGAACAACACCCAACTCTGTGATGAACTTCTTCATCCAGACTGCTTCCTTGGCAGCTTCACTGACAGCTATGTATTCTGCCTCTGTGGTTGAGTCAGCTACAGTCTGCTGCTTGATACTATTCCAACTACTGCTCCACCATTTAGGGTAAAAACATATCCCGATAGGATTTGCTATCATCAGGGTCTGATTGAAAACTAGAATCAGAATAAGCTTCTAGTTTAAGATCAGAACCACCATAAACCAGAAAAATATCCTTAGTCCTTCTCAGGTACTTAAGAATATTTTTAACTGCTTTCCAATGATCCTCTCCTGGATCAGCTTGAAACCTACTGACAATGCCTAAAGCATATGCCACATCAGGCCTGGTACATAACATGGCATACATTATGGACCCTATTGCCGAAGTATAAGGTATAGAATTCATTCTATTTCTTTCTTCAGGTGTCTTAGGAGACATCCTTTTAGAAAGATGTATGCCTTGACTCATAGGAAGATAACATTTTTTACTTCATCCATGCTGAATCTTTTAGCACTAAGTCAATGTACCTAGATTGGGATAAACCTAGCATCCTCTTAGACCTAACTCTATAGATCTTAATACCTAGTATATAGGATGCTTCTCCCAAATCTTTCATGAAAAAATGGTTGATAGCCAAACCTTGACTGATTGTAACATTGGGATATCATTCCCAATGAGGAGTATGTCATCTACATGCAGAACAAGAAGACTATGGCACTCCCACTAGTCTTTATAATCACAGGGTTCATCCACATTTTTGATAAAACCAAACCTTTTAATAGTTTCATCAAAACAGATGTTCCAACTCTTTAAGCTTGCTTTAATCCATAAATGGATTTATTTAGCTTGCATACTTGATTAGGTTTATTCTTTGAAATAAAACCTTATGGCTATGACATGTAGACTTCTTCCTCAAGGAAACCATTGAGGAATGCAGTCTTCACATCCATCTGCCAGATCTCATAATTGTGGTATGCTACTATAGCAAGTAAAATCCGAATTGATTTGAGCATGGCAACAGGTGAGAATGTTTCATCATAATCAATTTCTGTTTTTGTCTAAAACCTTTTGCCACTAATCTAGCTTTATAGGTTTCAACTTGGTCATCAACCCCAATCTTTTTCTTATAGATCCATTTGCACCCAATAGAATTAACACCCTCTAGTGCATCAACAAAGTCCATACTTGGTTGACATACATAGAATCTATCTCGGATTCCATGGCTTCTTGCCATCTATCTGAATCAGTACTCAAGATAGCTTCCGTATAGGTCAGAGGTCATCATTTGAATGACTTGGGCTTCATTATTTTCAATAATAAACCCATACCTCTCAGGTGCCCGGACACTCTATCAGACCTACGGGGAGGAGTTTTGTGTTCTGGTTCTGATCTAACTATATGTTCTATTGATTGAGAATTGTCTATCTGTGTTTCTTGTACTTCTCCAAGTTCAATAGTTCTGCCATTGCCCTTTTCTAAAATAAACTCTTTTCTAGAAAAGTGGCATGTCTGCTGACAAAAATCTTGTGTCAGTTGGATGGTAAAATAGATTCCTCTACCCTCTCTAGGATATCCTACAAATAGAAATTTATCCGCTCTAGGTTCCAAATTATGTCCAAAATTTCTTTAAACATAAGCTGGACATCCCCGTACCTTAAATATTTAAGATACGGTTTCTTTCCACTCCAATTTCATATGGAGTACTAACAACGAATTTAGAAGGTACTTTGTTCAGAATGTAAACAGCAGTTTCTAAGGCATGACCCCAGAAGGAAATGGATAAATTTGTGAAGCACATCATGGATCGTACACCATCTAATAAGGTACGATCCTCCTTTCAGCTATACCATTTAGCTGTGGTGTTTAAGGAGGGGTCCATTCAGAAAGAATTCCAATAACTTTAAGATAGTCTAAAAAACTCCATGGATAAGTATTCTCCTCCTCGATCAGACCGAAGAACTTTAATACTTTTCCCGGTTTGTTTTTTGACCATACTTTAATACTCCTTAAATTATCAAAGGCTTCAGATTTATATTTCATAAGATACACATATCCGAACCTAGATAAATCATCTGTAAAAGTGATAAAATATGAGTATCCACCTCTAGCCTGAGTTGTCATTGGACCACATACATCAGTATGTATAAGTCCTAATAACTCAGTTGACCTTTCTCCATGTCCAGTAAATGGAGTCTTGGTCATCTTACCCATGAGACATGATTTGCAAGTTCCTAATGATTCATACTCATAAGGATCAAGGAATTTTTCTTTGTATAACTTGCTTATCCTGGACTCATTAACATGACCAAGTAGATGATGCCAAAGTAAAGTTTCATTAAAGTCCTCTCTTTTTCTTTTATTATTGACATGAAAAACACTATCATTGGATGAAAGAGTTAAGAGCCCATTGCTAAATATGCCAGAACAAAAAATTTTATTAGACAACATTATCGAGCAATAAGTGCCTGTTACATCCATTACATATCCTTGTTTTAATAACAAGGGAACAGATACAATGTTCCTAATATCTTAGGCATATAATAACAATTATGTAACTCCAAGATCTTTCTTGAAGGCAACTTCAGAATATAGGTCCATACAGCTTCTGCTTGGATGATACTCCCACTAGCACCGTAGAGATTGAAGTCACCTTCCTTCAATACTTTAAGCTTGTGGAGGCCCTGCAAAGATTTGCATATATGGTAACCACAAGCGGTATCCTACCAAGTATTTGAAACTGAAGAATTAATGTCAATATAGCATGTATTCATACATACCTTTTGGCGCATCTGATGCACCAGGCTTCACAGTTGCAAGGTAAGCCTTGCAATTCCTTTTCCAATATCTGCTTGTCGCAAAAGAAATAGGTTGACTGTTTGGAGGCCTTCTTCCTTTCTTATTCTTATTGATGCCACTCTTAGGGTTTAGCCTCCTATTAAAACCCTTTTTTCCTGATTCTTCTTATGGTCTTATTAATAAGAAGAAGTGGAGCCTTTCTTTGTTTATTGGCTCTCGCTGTTTTTAACATATTTAACAGCTCAGGCAAGAAGTGTTCAGTTGTTCATGTGATAATCAAGACAAACTGAGAAAATGACTCCGGGAGTGATTGCAGGATTAAATCCTGATTCAACTCCCCATCCATGATAAAACCTATCTGACCCAATCTGGTGATCAAGTCAATTACCTTCAGAACATGATCCTGAACGGATGTTCCCTATGTCATCCTAGCATGGAATAACTGTTTAGATATTCATATCTAGCAGTTCTGCTATGTTCTCCATAAAGCTCTTTTAAATTGAGCATTATGGATTGAGTATCCATGCTTTCATGCTGTCTCTGTAACTCATTGGTCATAGAGGCTAGTATGATACACTTGACAGTAAGGGAGTCATTCTGCCACATTTTGTATGTGGCCATATCTTCCTCTATGGCATCACCCTAGTGGATTAAGACTAGGGGTTTCTAGAATATAAGAAAGTTTTTCTGAACTCAGCACAATCTTTAAATTTCTCAACCAGTCCACATAGTTCGGACCAGTCAGTTTGTTGGTATCTAAGATACTTCGCAGTGATAATGAAGATGCCATATATCTATTTAACAAAGAACAATACCTAATCAAACAACCATGAAATGACTTACATAATTAAATTAGGTCTTTAATTTAATTATGTCTCCCACTATTTTATCAAAATCATAGGCCCTCACTATGATAATCGAGAAGAACCCTGATCGATTTCTTAGTGAGATTGAGATCCTAATAATATAAAAGATCTTGCAGAAAACATAACAAATCTTTTATAAGCTCAAAGGTAGGAAACTTCCAATATATCTCATATAATTCTCAAAAGTAACTTGGCCTCTAGAACATTATTAGTCTTGCAAAAAAACACAACAAACCATAATGTTCTAGTTAAGTCAAGACCCTTTCATTTCTTACAGTCAATACTCAAATATGATACCCTTGCAGATAGCACAACAAAGCATTATACTGAATATACTGTAAGCATATCTATGCACTAGACTAGTATTATGTCAATCACCATATTAGGTCTTGCAGATAACACAACAAACCTAATGTGGTTCATAACACAATAATGATCCAGCATGAAGGAAGGCCAAATATATAGTGTTTTAACACTTAGCATTTTAGTCAAGATTTAATTTAATCAAATCGGCAGGCAAGTGGAAGAGATGTGGGAGTCCCCCGTTGCTTTCCTAGACACCAATAAAAATTGGCCAAGTCAGTCAACGGAACCAATAAAAACCACAATTCTCTTTACCTTCCCAGAACCACCTTTCTAGACACCGAATGATCAATGGTACATCATGACTAGTGATGCTTATTAGTTAAATATACTAAGACTTTATATAATTTTAAGATGAGGGATTATAAATTGCCAGCACATTATAGAAAGTATCACAATCAACATATCACTCTTATAAATAAACAAATATGTGCTAAGTGTCATCATACTAGGACAAACCATTTACCACATAATGGATCCCATCATTATGCAAAGCAACCTTATTTCAGTATGATGACTTCAAAACTATACATATCTCTATAATAATTAGGGTTGAGTGAAAGACCCTAACTAGTGGCATACATCAAACATATATGCAATCAAAGATATGCTAAGTGTAGTAACATAGGATTTAAAAACCCTAAGATGTGACATACATCGTATCATAAATTATAGTCCTAATTAAGGTGGCTCTGATACCCACTTGGGATTCGGTGCAACACAGCGGAAGGGTAATTTCAAAATATAGAAATTAAAATACACCAAAATCCTAAACCAGGAACTCCTTAATAAGACTAAAATGTATGAAGACTAACATTCTTATGCAAATTAGAATTAAAGTACTAACCTGTAACCGCTAATTCCAATTTGATGAAGATTTAATCTTGATGATGACGGGCTATTTGTGTTCACCAGGCATCCAGGTGTCCGCCCTCCGATGGTGATCCACACAAAGCAATGACAAAGATCCTAACTCTTTGTTCCAATAGTTCCTTCAATTGAATTCTTCTTCCAGGAATTCAATACTTGGATTATGGCTGGAAATCTTCCACTCAAAGGTGTTTCTTCTTCCTTCTTACCCCTTCTCCACCTTCTACCAAGACTTAGAACCTTTAGGACACCTTTGTCTTGAAAGTAAGTGTCCTAAGAAGATTTATGCTTGTCTTTAATTGGTGGAGAAATTAAGACAGGATGTCTTAATGGAAGGAAGAAAAGAATTGAATCAGAACTCTTCTTTTCTTTTACCGTCGGAGACTTTCTCTCTTAACCTTTTTAGTAGCAGAGTTTCGACAGAGTTTTACTCTGTAAAGGAAATAACAAAAACAAGAAGGGAGAAAGAGTCTCAGGAGAGGAAGGAAGAAAAAAAAAAATCACATCACCGAGTTCTGATTCCCACCCTTTTTTTATAGTTTTCGGAGAGGCGACCTCACAACCTCCGTAAACAATTTCTCACACCGTTTCCCTTCTTTCCACGCCCCTTTCCCTTCTTCCCACTCTCTTTCCTTTTTCTCACGACCTTCTGGATTATTTCTCATGGCCTTCAAAATCAATCCTCATGACTTTTCTCAAAAGAAGAAGTCGCGACGATTGGGAGAAAGAAGTCGCGAAACTTGAATCTCCGAAGAGATCTGATTTCGTACTCCCAGGAAGCTCCGAAGAGATCTGATTTCGTACTCCCAGGAAGAAACTGCGCTTTCTTTCTTTCTTAAAAACCTCTCCACCCATTAGATTATCATCCAAGGGTGGACAAATGAGGTGCTAATACTAAAAAAGAAGGCGCCCCATCTTAATTCATCGGAGAATTAAGTGGGCGCACGCCAAGAGTCCATGCGCCCAAGGACTCCTCCAAATGGCGCGCCAAGAGTCCATAAGCGCATGGACTCTTGGTGTTTTTGGCATGCAAGGGAAAAGGGGTGGGTGGGGAAGTGGCCTAGCTAATAGGTTAGCCAATTGGGTTAGCCATAATCCCTAAATTCTCAATTAAGGTCTAATTAGATCCAATTAGAACCCAAATCGAGTCAATTCGGAACCTTAATTCGATTACGATTCGAATAGGAGTTAGGATTTGCAACACTTGCTAGAGTGTCTTCATGCAAAAGACTCTTGATCAATTCTTTTAAGTGTGTGACCCATTGGGTTCCATATCTAGCCGGCAGTGGGTTCAATACAAGTTGACCTAATTTGATTAGAACTCTTTCTAATCGATTTAGGTCAAATCGGGCTTACCCGATTTTGATCAATTAGAACTCTTCCTAATAAGTGATCATTCAAATCAACCCACAAGACAAGATTGACGTCTAGCAACGTGTCATGTCTACCCGGAAGATATGGAAATTCTAGTGAAATACCAAAATTACCCTTCAGTAGAAAGTTACCGTACAATTAAATCCTTCGATCAGCTTGCACCCAAATTATAATTATGGATATAGATATATGTCAAATCCATATTATATTTGTTTCTAGCTCAATCTTATATTGATGATTCAATTATCTTGATATTAGAAACCATCTCTAATATCTTTACTTTGATCAAAGATTTCCTGAATCATCATCCGATTGATAACTAGCTAGATGCAATCTCCTTTTACTAAGAGTGATCGATTCCTTGTTGACCTACTCATTACCTTCATATCCATTCACCATTCCCAGTATCAATCTGTGCATGACTCAGTGTCATGATTAGGATTGAACCAAAGCATGGGTTCATGTACATAAGGTACTTATGGCAGTCTCAGGTCAAAGGATTACTTGTACCACTCCCACTATGAGAACCTTCTATTGACATGTAGCTAAGACTCCATTAGATGGTCTCAAGTTGGATCATATCAGTGAACTCATTCTCTAATGAGCACCCACATCCTAGTATTAGTGTCATACACAAGTGACTGTGAGAGCAGTCACCCTATTCAGTATACATAGGATGTGCTAGTCTTACGGGAAAAAAAAAACATGATCCCCTACTCAAGGTTCCTTCGACTAGGAATATTTTTGATTAAGGTTTTAAGACTTTAGGTCTCACTGGTATGATCTCATCATAACCCTAAAATCATAGCCCTAATCTATGGGGTTCATCATATAATAATAATCACAGCGTATGATGAAAAATAATGCCTTTATTAGAATATTGTCAATTACAATGGTTTGGGAGATACAACATAGATTGGCTTGTAGGGCATATCCCTTTCACCTTCTACCCAAAATGAAGATCAACTTTCCAAGTCCAGGGTGCCAAGATCTTCCTCCAAGCCCGATATCATGCCACGCCCAAATCACAAGAAGCTTTGGTCGGCCAAGGAGAAGAATTGCAGAGATTTTTTATGGATTTTAGAATTTTTTGGTGCCTTATCGAGAGAAAAAATGTATTTTCATTCAAATTTTGAAAGGGTTAAGGTGCCTATATAAAGGACCTTACCCCATCCCTTGTAAAAAAAAATGTTGATGAATGAAAAAGAATAGATTTGAGTGCTACTCTTCTTTTTAGTTGCCTTCATTCCTTAAGAACATCGATCTCCGTGAGGGAGCACCTTGCCTTTGGATGTCGAGAGGAGTGAGGCTCAAGTTACCTTCTCTTCCGCCAATCCACATCCATCTTCGAGTTCAGAGGCCAACTGGATGATCCATCTAGGTGCCTAGCAAGAAGACCCTCAATCAACATCATCTTCAAACTTTCTTCCTTTATTTCTTCCTGCTACCTATTGATTCCTAATCCTTCCCTTGATTGCTCGCAAGTCCTCCAGGTAACACGAACATGAAGTCGATCTCCCTTGCCTTCAAGACCTTCAAACGGAAAATCGGTGCATCCGCGGGGGTTGAAGGCTCGATCATCCATGCCATATTGCGAGAACGATGTGAACACGGCATCGGGCACTTCAGAGCTTTAAGGTTTGCAACCCTAAAACTCCTAAGTTGATATTGATTCGAGAGCTAAGTCCTACAGGGTTTCTCAATCTCGGGGTCCTCTTCCTATCTTGTTTAGGGACTTACTTGCTTGCTTGAATTTCTTATTATTGTAGAAACCTGGATCTACTTTTTGTCTATCTTCGGGAATCCTAAATCCAAAAAAAATTAAAAATCACAAAGAACAAAATCACTTGCATCATTCCTCTCATCTTGCATATAGTTAGTCCAAAATCACTAGTAAGCCATTTGGGCCTAATCCTATCCTTGAGAATGAACCAACCCAAGTGTGTCCACCTGCTATACCACCAGCCCGGAGAGACAAGATCGAACGGATCTTGGATGACAAGATCATCGCTACCCGGAGCAAAGATTACCAGTAGTATCTGGTTCAATGGTAAGGGCGACCTGAGTCTGATGATTCTTGGATCACTAGAGAGGACTTGCAGAGAGTTTCCCCTGACTTACTAGAATATTATAATAGTAGAATTGACCTATACTCAATAGGGTCGAGTTCCTCCCATCCGGGAAGAATTGGTGCGCTCATCAGTGCTAAAAGAAATTGATAGGTTGAACCCACATCCCTGTAGATCACCTGTGAGTAAAACCCTGAACCCAAACCCTATTTATCATGTAATATTTATTTTAAATTTTGTTATTTTGGTGGTTAGAGTAAACCCTTTTTATCAACTAAAATTAGGGTTTGTTTATTTGGGAATAAAACGTTTTTACCAGGTTGAGTCGAAACCCTAATTACCCAATTGGGATCTTAGTGGTTCAATTTAATTAGCCCTTTTTACCAACTTTATTGGATTTTTATTTGGAAGCTAATTAAGTATGGTTGGTAGTTAGTTATCAGTTAGTTAATTTTTCATAGAGTCCTTGTAATTAGTTGAGTCATTGAGTCCTGTATTACAAGAGGGGACCCAGATAGCATCTCATGTGCATCCAATTGAAGACTCAAGACAACACATGTGCTAGCCCAAGTCACAACCTCTTCTTGGTGCCACATTTTCAAAGATTTGGACATCAACACATGACATTGGAACAATAGTATTTGGAAATTTTATTTTGGGAAAAAGAACACATGCCATATCACTTGTGTTTGGACATTCCATAAAATCAAGACATCACCACATGACTAAACTCTTTGGTCAGCTCATGAGAAGAATTATTTGGTGCCACTTAATTTGAGATAAGTAAAGCAGAAGGACTCTCCCAAATGGCGCCCTTCCACTCAAAGTTATTCCATGCCAAATGGAGAATTCGGCCAAGCAAATTCTCTCCTTCCTTGATGACACTTGCTAGGGAATTTCAAGCCAAATTACTTATCTCAATTGTTGGAGATCCAAGGGTTTCTACTCTTAGCATTTCACTCAAACAAGTTACTAGTTGCTCAAGCTTCCAGAACACAAGAGTTTCATTAGAACTCTTGAGTCTTTCTCCATCCAAACTGAAGAGTCAATTCACCTACAAAAGGCTACATTATCAAGACTCCTGAGTCCACCCATCATGACCAACCAAGGAAGCAATTGTGGCCCTCCATCGAAGCTCATCACCATCTCCATCTTGGCGCCAACTTTGGATAGGAGTCCCAGTCAATCCATCAAGCAGAAGTCCAAGCTACTTGTATCAAATTTCCAGAGTTGTAGTTCAAAGGGAACAAAAGACTTGTATATGAGTCCTTACTTCACTGGTTGGGGCTCTATAAATACCCCACCAGCCCCCCTTGTAATTCATGACTTATTATTGAAATACAAAGAAATCTACCAAATTTTCCTTTGCTGTGTGCATCGCGGGATGTGAGGCCCTTCTTTGTTCCTTTGAAGTATCGCAGGGTGGGAGGCCCTACTTATTCATTCAATGAGAAGATCCATCCATTACTTCTAACCCTTCCCTTCTTTCCTTTCCCTTTCTTATTGCTTTCTAACTCTATTTCCTTTGTTAAGAGTTTTGCAGTGTGTCAAGGATCTTGATCTGGTGTTCTTGCCTCGGAACGGCATCATACGGAAAATCAGAGCCCAGAAGCGAGATCTGGAAACCTGCCATGAAGATCTTGAGAGTCCTATTAGATATGGAGAAACAATCTTCATTAGGAAATTAAAACCTATTCCCCCTCTTTAGTTTTGACTCGTGAAGGTAATCATAGTTTCGATGGTTTCTCAACTACCAGGTCCTGCTTTTTAATTACTTTTTTTTAGGTTTACTGTATGGGTAATAGACTTATTAGTTTCTTTACTGTTTCTTTGAGCTCTCCTTTTAAATTTAAAAATATAAAAAAAAAATTAATTGCTATTTTTATTTCTTATTTATTTGTCTCGTATCAATTGCTAGATGGTGACTTTGGCTGGTCTAGAAGTGTTCTAGTACTACTAGCTTAGTGTTCAAACCTATGGGTCACAAACACATATGGGTTTTGATTGACCTAATAGCTATTGAACAATTGGAAATCATTTTTTTGGACTCTTTGGATAATTTGATTGTCAATCTACATTTCGGAGTCAACTTATGAGCGTCGACTCAGTTGTAAGGATTTGTGATATGTCAAGTATGAACATTATGTTACAAATGTTGTGACAAAGTTTTAATTATTAAATGTTGGTAATTATATGGAGGGTTAGTGGTAATGTGATTGCTTAATTAACTTGTTGCCTAGTTGGCTAACCCAAGAGAGGGGATGAATTGGGTTTGTAAAAATTTTAGCAAGTATGTACTTTTGAAATTGTGTAGGGAGGGGTAGATAGAGTGTGCATGCGGAAGAAATAAGAATGCAAAAGCAAGAGGAAACACAACAACACAAGATGTAGAGTGGTTCAGAGCAACCCTCTCTATGTCCACTATCCAAGGTGCATTCTTGGAATTTCAACTATATTCATCCCAAATACAGTCGGATTGTTTTTCTACCGGGCTCACAATCCAAAACCCCAATATATCCAAGGTGCATTCTTGGAATTTCAACTATATTCATCCCAAATACAGTCGGATTGTTTTTCTACGGGCTCACAATCCAAAACCCCAATACATAGTTTTCCTGGGATCACTAACAATCCAACTTGGATTTCGAGGCTAACCAAAAACCTAAAAACAACTCACAAGCTACAGCCACTTACTGTACTTATAGCAACTCAAAAATCTAGTAGCAAAAGAAAGCAACACTAAAACAAACCCA
Source organism: Areca catechu (assembly GCA_021397845.1). Taxonomy (NCBI): domain Eukaryota; kingdom Viridiplantae; phylum Streptophyta; class Magnoliopsida; order Arecales; family Arecaceae; genus Areca; species Areca catechu. The sequence goes on along the minus strand of CM038048.1, from coordinate 49,538,384 downwards.
ATGTGTTGAATGGTTGTAGTTGAAGCTCTTAATGAGGCCTTCTTCAATGCTCTTCAAGCCTCTCTTAATTCTTCAAAGATTAACTCAAGAAGGCAGTTGGAAGTTATGGATAACTTGAGTTTCTACGTGAAAGCTCTTAGTATGTTCAATACCCTCATATAAGGCTTTTTCTTCTTAAATTCATCATTTATAACTTTTTGAAGTATTCTCAGGTGAATATGGCCATTAGAATATCTTGGGAATTGAAAACTAGCCATTGGGAGTCTTGAAATTCAAAAACTTTGAATTCTGGAACTATCCATTATTGCTAAAATCAATGGGAGGTGAGTCAGCTCGAAAGAGTTGAGTCAGCTTGGATGATCAATGGCCTAAAAGGTAGTCATTCTGCAGTATGTAAGAGTCAGCTCTTATCGATTTAGATCAGCTCGACTGAATGAAATCTCAGAAGCAATTTTCTATGACTCTGTGATAGTCGGCTCTAAATTTTTTGGAGTCGGCTCGGATGTCCTGTATTAGAAAAATTCTGTGCCATACCAAGAAATGTATCAGCTCTATTCATTAGAGTTGGCTCGAGTTGAAATTTCTCCAAAGGCTTCCAAATAGCTTGAAACTACTTGCAAACAAATTCTAAACCTATTCTAAAATATTTATACTTAAAATTACATCAACTTGACTCTTTTTCATGAATATACAATTGAATTTACTTAGGGCTCTCAATGATTAAAAAATACATGAAACTTTTTCTTGAATACATGGATGAATTCTAATGGTCTGAGAAATGTAGGGTTAATGATAGTCCATTAGAAATGCCCTACAAAAGCTTCTTAAATACTTAAAAAGCATTAGTATCAAATGCATGCACCAATATTTTGATCATTAAAATCATTCTAGGGGTCAACAATCCCCCTTTGTGATGATGACAAAATACTAGGCATGGAAAGAATAAGCACCTTTACATTTGCAACTGTATCAGAGTAAATGAGTTTAGAATATGCTATGCAGTATGTCAGACCAAGCAATTCAAGTTATGATTTATATTCAATCTAACGTTTGGTCTATTATAAGAAGACAGAGGAATTCATTTTATAAATTAACTGAGGTGTCAGAGCTATTGAGTGAAATGTCAGGGCTGTCAATACATTCTAGCTGATTTTAGAAATATTCAAGGCTCATTGTAATTTTTATGAGTCTTTAATGAGATATACTCCCCTTGCTCAAGCATTTTGCACAAGTGTCACAATTCTTTGTGAAATTTAGATTACTAAAGAAATTGCTAAATTTTAGATTATCTCTCCTTTTTCTTGCACATTTTCTTTTATTGCATATTTTCATGATCACATGATATTACTCCCCATTTTTGTCATCAACAAAAGGTGTAAAACACTCCCCTTACTATAAAATTATATATCAAGAGAGTAAAAAAAGTAATCATTGCTCATGAAAGATACAACAAAGCATACATATATATATCATCAAAGTTTGATACAAAAAGTGGTTGAACTATGATACAGTCAACATACAAAGATAGTTGCTAGTAAGACCTAGTCAAGGAAGTCTATCTAAAAGGTCTAAGATCTCTATTTCTCGTCATAGTAGGAGCTCTAGATCTATCTCTAACTCTAAGTCTAGCTCTAGGCTCTAGAATAGGTGCTGAAGGAGGTGGTTCTAACTCAGGAACATAAGCTGAAAGCAATGGAGTTCGCTAATCTGTGAATGTATCAGACAAAGCTAGAGTATAGTCCTTGAAAGAATATGTATGGCAGGAGTATCAGAAATGCACTGCTCTTGCTGCTTTGCCTCTAGTGCAGGTGTGTCTATAACATGGTAATCTATAAAGTGCACATCAACCTGTTGATCAGTAGGGTGAAAATCTTATCCATTATCATTTTTCTGGGTGGAGGTGGAGGTGCGACCAGTAATACAGAAGGTCCAGCGAAGTACTCAGATGTAAAGCTACATGGATCCTGCCAAAACCATCTCTGACCTCTGGTTGTAGCTGATCAATCCTAGAGTGAACCTCTGCTCAAACTATTTGAAGATCTAATTTGAGAGCAAAAACATCATCTGTAAGTATCTTCATCTGCTCAGAGTCATGGTATTGTCCACTAATATTGGGCTTTGAAGGTACTAACTAAGTTGGTGTGGCAGGTGCTGGTTCTAAGGGTCCAACCTCATAATCATGCTCATCCTCATCATCATCTGAATGAACTACTCTTTGTCCTGACATTTTCTTCACCCATTCACCTTCAACTTTATGATAGCCCATTCTGTGAAGTGATTTTTTTGAATACCTGTCAGTATACAAAAGGAGTTTGCAGTCCTCGCCAAAATGATCAACACCAAAGTCCTGAAATAGTAGGGTGAAGGCCATCCCATAAGGTAAACAAGCTCTGGCCTTGCGAGCGACGTCTCTAATCTGCGAAATCATGATAAATAACAGATTGAGGGCCTCCCCCTCAATCATGTATCGCATAAACATGAGATCTTGCTCACTCACCCAATCAAAATGCCCTATCCTAGGCAAGAAAACTCTGCTGATGATGTTGTGCAGCATGCGCATCTCAAGTGATTGTTGATTGGCTTGTACATTAGAGATGCCCTTCATATTTCTTCTTTCCAAAATAATTTTCAAAGTACCTTCCCCATCTTTGATATTCATATAGCACTTTCCAGTCCTAGGCATTAGTAGAACTTGACTCAATCTTGCTTCGTCCACTGAGATAGTAATACCTTTCATAGTAGAAAGAATCTGATTTGTGCCAAATGTTTGGTGCTCAAAATATGTCCTAACGAGAGTGGGATAAGTGGGAACATCTAATGAACTGAAGAACTCCCACCCCTGTGCTACTATCCAGTCACCAATATGGAAGTGTTGTTGCTTTAGAAATGCAAAATCAACTTTTCTACTTGATGTCATTGGTCTATTGCTCATTAGAATGATATGTCACTGAGGAGGAGGTGGAGCTTGCAGTTCTTAAGGAGTCGGCTCATCGTGTTGCCTCTTGGCTCTTCTTTCTGCTGAATCCGAGCTTGGAGCCATCCTTTTCCTCCTTTGTGCCATAGCCTTTCTGGGAGCCATAGATTTATAATATAAGGGAAACGAAGTTGATTGGAGTGGTCCCTAGGGTTAATAAAAGGAAACGTTTCTCTTAGGCTTGAGTTTAATAGGAAAAAATAAAAAAAGGTTTTACGGATCTACGGTCCTTTTGTATTTTAGCTATTCGAGTTGGCTTGGCCAAAGAGTTTTTTTCTGCTCGAGTTGGCTCGAGTAGAACCAAAGAATAGGTTCAAAAACTTAGGGAAAAAGGTATCTATTCCTAGAAAAACACTAGAAAAAAGTATGCATCTAACTTAAATAGGTGATAGAGGTCCTTTAGATGAATTTCCTTAATTCTTGAAGAAATTACGTCAAAATTCTAAAAAGGATCACAAAGGCCTAATTCTCCTTTGATTATTTGAAATCTATCCTCACTAAGGGTTTAGTAAAGATCAGCCGGTTATTTTTGATACAAAAAAATTTGAGTTCAATATCACCATTTTGAACATGATCACTAATGAAATGATGTCTAATTTTAATATGCTTAGTTCTTGAGTGCTGAGTAGGACTCTTTGTTAAATTGATAGCACTTGTGTTATCATATTGGATTGAAATTTTAGATTAAATAATACCATAATATTTAGTTGTTGCTCAATCCATAACACTTGAACACAATAACTCCCTGCAGCCACATACTCCATCTCAACAGTAGATAGTGCCATGGAGTTTTGTTTCTGCTGTGCCATGAGATTAAGTCAACCCTAGAAATTAACAGTGCCATAGGGCTGTTTCTATCAATTCTAAACCCATCATAATCAGCATCTGAATAACCTATTAAATTTAAAGATGATGGTTTAGAGTACCATAATCCAAAGTGATGGGGACTCAAGAGCCCAACCACCTTAGCAGCCACGTGGAGTCCCAGCACCCTCCAGGCACATCAATTCCACATGCCATCAAGTGAGAAAGGAAGGCCAAGGGATAAACATGAATCCCTTGATTCATGCGAGTTTCTTTAAGAAATTATATAACACCTTCCATGTTTTCAATCAGCAAATTAGGAATGATTGTGGTGCCTCATATTTTCTATGTTTTCTTTACTTGCTTCCCAAGTAATTGGTCCCTATATAAGGACCCCCTCTTGTATTGAAGAATAATGATGGATGAACAAAAATTCTTGAGTTCTATGTGAAGGATCTGTGTGATCCCAGGATATCTATGTGATCCCTGATTTTCTGTGTGAAGGATCTGTGTGATCCCTGATTTGGGCATCTGTGTGAGCCCAGGGTATCTGTGTGATCCCTTCCCCTTCTTCCCAGGGTTTCTGTGTGATCCCTGATTTGGGCATCTATGTGAGCCTGTTGCTGTGTGCTTGTCCTCCTCGGGGAATCTGTGTGAACCCCAGTTATCTTTTGGAACCCTTAGCCCTCTTCTTTCTTCCTCCTAGCAAGTCCTAATCCCCTGGTGACTTCTATGCTCGCCAGCGATCCTACCCCGTGCATCTGTCCCACATCACTAAGTTTGATGTACCTTAGAGATATCTTATGATTCTCTTAACAGCAAGTATATGTGATTCTTTAGGATTAGCTTGAAATCTTGTATATATACAAACACTAAATAGTGTATCAGGTCTGCTTGCAGTCAAATAAAGAGAGATCCAATCATACCTCGATATAATTTTTGATCTACCTTGTTACCTTCCTCATCTTTATCAAGCATGCAGGTTGGGCTCATGGGTGTGCCAATTTCCTTTATAGATTTCATCCCAAACTTCTTCTAAAGTTCTTTGATGTACTTTGTTTGGTTGATGAATATCCCTTCCTTGTTGTTTGATTTGAAGTCCAAGGAAGAAAGTGAGTTCACTCATCATGCTCATTTTAAATTCTCCTTGCATAAGCTTGGCAAATTTTTGATATAAAGTTTTGTTCGTTGCACCCAAGATTATATCAACAACATATATTTGTACAACTAATAATTTATCATCTTTTCTTTTGATAAACAATATTGTATCTACTTGTTGGTGAACCAATGAGGGCGGATACATACAACTAAAAAACTGTTGATAAATATCATGACACAGAAGAAGAAAACAAATCATTTTTATCTAAATATGTTATTGTAATTAACACTGGCCCTACACAGATCTTTATGCATATAGAGTATGCATGTATGAAATCAATCATGCAGAGTATGTAACTCAGAACCATTCTTTGAATCACACAAAATGGTACTGAAGAATATTTTGTCATACCCATAAGATAGGAATACAAGCCTTATCTACGAGGTGACAATCACCATGAAGGGAAGTACTCCAAGGAGGAAGACAAGCCCTGCAAGCAGCATGAACGTCATGCCTCTATAGGTAGTTCACACCGGGGTAAGGTGATTCTTCTCTTTCCTTCAAGGTGCTAGCCTCTCCAGAAATAATGTGGCAATGGTGGACTCCTTCAACACCTTGAAGAACCAATTGCTGAATTGAGATGGAACAAAGTACTTAAGAACCCTTCCCAAAGCACTCTGATCCAACCTTCAGTAGAAGGTATGCACATAGCAATCCTAAAACCCAAAGACTCACTACGAGATCAAATCTCATAATCTCTCAAAGATTAATCAACACTCAAACATGGCAGAGTCTCAACCTTGGATGAAGAGTGAATGATCCCTCCTTTCTTTAGCTCCCAAAGATTAGTCCTTAAATAAGACTACGAAGAGGAGATGAATAAGAGATTAATTTGGGAGTTTTGAGTCTCTAGGGATTCAATGGTGTTGCAAACCTTGGACTTCAGCAATTGATGCTGATTAAAACCCTAAAATGCTAAACATTAAGTGCCATAATAGTTATAGCCATAATGAAGCATTCTCGTTTTCAATAGATCCTTTAGATGAGTCGACTCAGCTAATAGCCATTAATGAAGCATTCTCGTTTTTCAATAAGATCCTTAGATGAGTCGACTCAGCTATGTGAGTCGACTCGCACGAGTCGACTCATCTAGATGAGTCAGCTCAAATACAGTTTTGATAACTTCTTGTCAAACGAGTCTGAAATGATTTTCAATCATTCTCAAGCCAATAAATCAAGAAGAAACCCCATGATGTATGACCCCGTAGGTTCAAACACTAAATTGATAGCATAAGAACATTTTATTACCAGCCAAAGTTGCCATCTAGCAATGACACCTGGCATTCGGATAGGTTAAGTGTTATAGAGCAACAAGAACCTGTCAAATATGGAATACCATTGAACTTATTTCTTTAACCTTCTAATGCTCCGGATGGGTTAGGATTAAGCTGTCTAACCCTAATCAGTCCATCTTAATATGTCTCAAATAAAGAATCCTTGTAACTCCTTACAAGGAATGCCCTGACCAAGGTCTTTTTCAATTGAGGCATATTAAGCATTCAATCCAAACCATTTAGAGAAGTCAATCCTATCTTGATCCTACTACCACTATACAAGTACTTGACTATGCCCAGCAACCTTCCATCACTGGATTAGAAATTTGGGTAGTCCGGCACCTAACAATGCCTGATGTCATATCAACATCTCCATGCTACTTGGTTAAGAGGACAACCAACAGACATGACATCAATGATCTACTCTCGATACACCATCCTAAAATGGCATATCCTTTGGTCACGAAGTAGTTGGTGAACTACACGACATATCCTCTCTATACCTCATACAAGGTAGCTCAAAGGACATCATCACACAAGAGTTCAATTCAATATTTCATATACATATTCATGAGTCGCACAACCATCTACAACATAGATGATGGGATTTGGAACATAATTTCTGACACTACTCTACTTCTTTTGAAATTATTTTCTAAAAGAAACTCGCTCAACCTCTCATACAATGCTCTAGGTGCTTGTTTTAAACTATATAAAGCTTTGTTTAGTTTGAAAATATGATTTGGAAAAGAGTGGTTTTCAAAATTGAGAGGTGTTACACAAAAACATTTTCTTCAATATAGTCATTTAAAAAAATACTTTTTACATCCATTTGAAAAGGTTTAAATTTCATGTGACATGCAAATGCGAGTACGAGTCTTATGGCTTCTAATCTGGCACCGGTGCATATGTTTCATCAAAATCTATTCCTTTCTCTTGGTTATATCCTTTAGTAACTAATCTGGCCTTGTTTTAACTACATTACCTTTGTCATCTAATTTATTTCTAAAAACCCATTTAGAACCTATGACAGGATTCCTTAGGTCTAGCTACTAAGGTTATATATTGTTCCTTTCAAATTGATTAAGTTCCTCCTATATATCCATCATTCAATATGGATCATTTTCAGCTTCTTCTATGTAGTTAGGTTCAACTTAAGAAAAAAATGCTAAATAGTTAAATGTGTCTGTAAAGATGACCTAGTTTTTACTCCTTGAGAGGGATCAACAATAATCAATTCTTTGGGGTGAGAAATGTGCATATCTCCAATCCTTTGGTAGCTCATCATGTTCTGCACTTACCTTCTCCTTTCTTGCTCAACTTGCTTTTCTTTCAAGCTCATGTCCTTTAATCCATCATTTAGGGAACCTACATCATTGTTAATACACTCTTCTTTTTTTGAAGGTGTGAGGTTAGACTCATTGAAAATAACAAGAATTGATTCTTCAACAATTAAAGTTCTTTTGTTAAAAACTCTATATACTTTGCTAGTGGTTGAATATCCAAGAAATATACCTTGACCAGATTTTGCATCAAACTTTTCTAAGTTATTTTTCATTATTCAAGATATAACATTTACATCCAAAAATAGGAAAGTAATGAATGTTTAGTTTTTTATTATTCCAAAGCTCATAGGGGGTTTTCTTCAAAATTGGTCTAATCAAAATACGGTTTAATATGTAACATGCATTGTTCATAGCTTTTGCCTAAAAGTACCTTGAAAGATTTCCTTAAAACAACATGGTTCGGACCATCTCTTTCAATATTCTATTTTTTTCTACAACTTCATTTTATTGATGATTTTAGGGGCTGAAAAGTTATGATCAATGCTATTATCCAGTAAGCAACCCAAGAGGGGGGGTGAATTGGGTCTCTAAAAAAATTACTTGATACAATGCAATAGGATATAATCCAATTCAACAATTAAACACAATACTATAAATTCAAATGTAATGCTCTTAAGTAAAAGTGTTGCAAAATAAAGAGCAATAAATGAAAGAGCAAGTAGGAGAACAATCAACCACAAAGATAAAGAAGTATAGGGGTTCGGTGCTATCCAATGCACCTATATCCACTCCCCAAGATTTCCTTAGAAATTCACTATAATCTCTATTGATTATAGTTGATTAGGTTTTCAGGCTCACTAATAAAAAATCTAACTTATTTTCATAAGGCTCACAAGTCAAAATCTCACTTGGTTTATAGACTAACCAAGAACCTAAAGGGTTTAAGGTTCACCACCAACCTCCCTTGGTTTTTCGGGCTAACAAGAACCTAATTAGTTTTCAAAGGCTTACCAATAGGCTGGAAATGGGCCTGTCCAAAGCCTTTTATCTAGAACTGGGTTGGGCCAGCTCAATAATCTTCGGGCTAGCCTGAAATTGGTTCAGGCTTCAGACCAAATTTTAAGCATATCGGGCTAGTCTCCAAGCTGTAAAATAGAGTCCATTTAATTTTTGGGCCAAAGAGATGCCCGGATTTGATCCAAAAATTTTTAAAATATAGTCTTTGGGCTAGTCCATTTCCAGCCCTACTCACCAATAACCTCTCTTGGTTTATAATAGGATAACCAAGAACCCTTACAACAAATAAGTTTTTGAAGTAAAGAGAATAAAAGCTTTCTAATAAAAAGCGAGTATCTCTTTGAAGCTCGATGTTGTAGTACTTTTGAACTTGTTGAAGCCCCTTTGATTACTCAAGAATGGATGATCTTTAATACTCTTGAAGGCTCTTGAATGCTGGAGGCTTGCTTTTGCTTTAGAGTGGTTGAATCTTCCATGAATAGGAGTGAATGCTCTCTTATCTTCTCTCTGGATGCTTCTATTCATTCTCATCAATAATATATGTTTTGATTTGATTTAGAGTATATAAATACCTTTCTAAGGCCTTAAATCCAGTTTCTAGCAATTAGACTTGAAAATCTAGCCGTTAGAGGCCAAAAGGATCGAGTTCTGTGTTTGAAAAACTAGCCATTACTATTCCCAGAACTCCATGTGTCGACACTTCAGGCGGTGAGTCAATACTTTAGGTCGATACCTGAACTTCTTAAGTCGACACCCAGTTCAAAAATCTTCAATCTGGTTCTCTAGAAATCTCAGATGTGTCGACACATCCTCAGGTGAGTCGACTCTTTGAGTCGACACTTCTCTTCCATGTGTCGACACTTCTACAGTTCTTCATTTTTAACAAGTTCTGTGACTTGAAAATCTCAGGCGATGAGCTGATCCATGTGTCGATACTTTAAGTTGACACTTCAGATCCATGTATTGACATTTCAACCATGCCATCTGAAATATTTCTTGCATACTAGCTTGAGTCAATACTTCACTTCCATTTATCGACACTTGGTATCATGTGTCGACACTTTAAGTTGACACCTCACTGAAATCTTTATAAAAAGCATGAACTTGTGCTGAATTAAATTTATACTTCACTCAATTAACCATTCAAGCAAACTTTGACTGTCCAAGTCCTCTTTGAATAGATCTTTCAACTAAACTTGGCTTCTTCAATAAAACAAACTTCTTCAAATTTGTGAGCACCTTTTTCTATAAAAACACACTTCAAGTAGATTATTAGTACTCAACTTATACTTACCATTTTGCTTATCATCAAAATCAATAATAGAGTCAACATATGCCATGTTCTATGCAAAATTTTTCAAAGTATTGATTTTCGAGTTCAGTTCCATGATCACTTCTAATTGAGATAATTGAATGTTTTTTCTGATTTGAAACCTTTTTGTAAAATTTTTGAAAAACTTTGAAGGCTTTATCTTTATGTGCTAAAATAAAACCCAAGTGAATCATAAGAAATTATCTACTATCACAAGTCCATATGTTATACCTCCTAGGCTTGTGATCCTAGTTGGTCCAAATAAGTACATGTGTAGAAGTTCTAAGGGCCCTGATGTTGAAATAATATTCTTAGATTTAAAATTCCTCCTAGTTTGTTTACCATATTGATATGCATCACAAACATGATCAAAATCAATTTTAAACTTGGTAAACCTCTAAGTCTTGAAAGTTAATTTTACTAGTGTATGCATGCTATGATGACCCAATCTTTTATGGCAAAGTAAACTAGATTCCTTGATTTTAGCATTCATAGCCACTAGACTTGTACTACTTGACAGGGTAAATCATTCAAGTCTACCATATAAATTTTCAAGTCTATAACCAACAAACCTAATGCTAGAATCAAGAGAGCTAGTTACTATGCACATGATACCATCTCTTCTTTGAGTTTTGGGTTGCAAGACATTTCTGCAAAATAATTAAGTAAAATTTTAGGTACTCAAGATTTCTTGGGTCCTTGATGGTTAGTAGCTATGGTTCCTTTAGAAACCCATGTCTTTTTCCTTTTTTTTGTGTTTTCCTTCTTAGATTGCATTCATATGCCTTGTGCCAACCCCATTATAGCAAAAACAAACTACTTTGATTTTTGAAAAGAAGTGGATGCTGAAAATTTTGATACATAAGATTTTGAAGCTGAAATTTATTTTATGCGTTGTATTGTACCTAATTACAGCACTATTATTAGATTTATTCTGATTTTTCAGGATTATCTCAAGTTGTTTGAACTTAAAGTCATTTATTATAGGAGGATGAGTCTATCCATTCATTTTGCAAACCTTTATTCTTTTTAAAATATTCATCTTTTTCAGTTTGTACTACTTTACATTTTTAGAAACATTACTTAATTCCTTTTATAAAAAATATTCTTTTAAGAAATTCATCATTTTCTTTTAATAATACATCATAGTTATTTTCCAAAGATTTGATTTTCAAACCATCCTTTTATATTCAGTTAGAAGTTCCTGAAAGAAGTATGCAAATCATCATAAGTAAATTCATGAATGGGTTCACTAGATGTTACCTCATCTTCTAGACCCATTAAATATTATTTACTGATTTGATATCTCTTCCTCTTCATTGGAAGTAATATTCTTTTAAGAAAATCATCATTTTCTTTAATAATACATCATAGTTATTTTTCAAAGATTTGATTTCAAACCATCCTTCTTATATTCAGTTAGAAGTTCCTGAAAAGAAGTATGCAAATCATCATAAGTAAATTCATGAATGGGTTCACTAGATGTTACCTCATCTTCTAGACCCATTAATATATATTTACTGATTTTGATATCTCTTCCTCTTCATTGGAAGTAGATTCATCACTGTTACTCCATGTAGCCATCATTGCTTTTTTTTTCTTCTTCTTGTATCCCTTTTTTAGTATAGGACACTCCGAACGGTAGTACCCCGGCTTCTTACATTCATAACAAATAGGTAGTTGCTCCTTTTCTTGTCTTTGTCTTTTCCTTTTTCTTTGCTTCGTTCACCTTTGCTAGGGTGCTTCTTTCCTGTATCTTGACTTTCTTTAACCCATAAATCTTCAAAATTTCTCATAACTAATGCTATATCATCATCTCCAAATTCTTCATCCGAGGATGGGCTTTCTTCTTCTTCCTATTCTTGCTTTTTAATCTCTACTGTTGCCATGAATGCTATTGATTTTTTTTTCTTATTGTCATCTTCGCTACGGTGTTGCATTGTTAGTTCATAGGTAATCAAAGAACCAAGAAGTTCATTAAGTGGAAGTATTTTAAGTCTTTGGCTTGTTGTATTGTAGTGACCTTGGGATCCTATTTAGCTGGTAAGGATCGAAGAATGTTTTATACCAGATCAGTATTAGAATATATCCTACCGAGACTTTTTAAATTGTTAATAATATCTATAAATCTAGCAAACATTTAAGATATGTATCATTTGGTTCCATTTTGGAAAGTTCATAATTGTGCAAAAGTATATTAATTTTAGAGGTCATTACTTGGATAGTGCCCTCATATGTAACTTGTAGATATCCTAAATTTTCTTTACTGAAGTGCAAGTGGAAATCCGGTTAAACTCATTTGCATCCAAAGCACAGTAAAGAAGGTTCATGGCTTGGCATTAAGTTCCCATTTTCATGTCATAGTCATCCCATTCCTCTTCTAGTTTAGGGATGTCTATTCCATCTACCTTCTTGATGGGTATGTGTGGTCCTTTCAAGATTACTTTTCATAATTGAAAATGAATAGCTTGTATATAGATTTTTATCCTAGCTTTCTAATAGGTGTAATTAGTGCCACTGAATAGTGGAAGTCTATTACTTGATTGACTTTCGGCCAAAGATGTGCTCATTTGGGTTGCCATAGAACTTTTCTCTTAGTCGTTAGATTAATGGCACTGAGACACTGCTCTGATACCACTTGTAGCCCAATTGGCTAACCCAAGAGGGGATGTGAATTAGGTTTATAAAAGTTTTAGCAAGAATGTGCCTTTTGAAACCTTGTGTGGTGAGTGAAGTAGATAGAGTATTGCGTGCAAAAGTAAATAAAAATGCAAAAACAAGAGCAAATACAAACACCACAAGATTTAGAGTGGTTTGGAGCAACCTAGCTGATGGGGACCCGAGAGTCTCTTTTGTTTTATTCGAGTCTTATAGTCCATTTGATTCCATTCGAGTCTATTGAGTCTCGTAATAAAGATTGAGTCCTATCCAATTGAGTCCACTTAGTCAAGTCCAGTTGTTTTTAGTCCAGTCAAGTCCAATTGAGTCCATGTAGTTTTCATTCAAGTCATGCTCAAGAGGAGAGTCAGCAGACCAGGAGATTCACCAGGCCCCTCCAACCAGAGCTGGCCTTCATGCACCTGTGCCCTTACTCAAGCCCACAAGGTTGGCACCTCTCCTAGTCTAAGTTCAGTTAGTGCCCTCCCTAGCCCAGTGCCCAGTCCAAGGCCCAAGAGAGTTTTCTTGGCCCTCAAGTTGTAGTCCCAGTCTATTAGGGAGTCTTGGGACTTGGGTGAATCTATAAATACCCCACCTCACCTTGTATTTTTTCATGCCAGAATGAATTAATGAAATTTTCTCGAGTCCCTTCAACTTTGCTATGTGATTAGGATATCTGTTTGATCCCTAAGGGTATCTATGTGATCCCTCCCTGTGTGATTAAGGATATCTGTATGATCCCTAAGGATATCTATGTGATCCATACCTATGTGATTAAGGGTATCTGTGTGATCCCTAAGGGTATCTGTGTGATTCCTATTGCCTGCCTCCTAGTCCTCAACGAAACCCTAGCCGCCATCATCTTCTCACAAGTCCCAAACCTACCCTAATCCCTGGTGACTTCTACGCTCGTTAGTGATCCCTGCATCCTGTCCCCCATCATTTGGTATCAGAGCTAGAGGATTAGGATATTTATTTTTCTTCCTCCCCGTCACCACCCCTTCCTCTCGTCTAGATCCCCTCCTCACCAGCCCCACCATTTTCTCTCTTCCTGTTGTTGCTCCACCGCCTTGTTCTCCTGCCCCAATAATGTCATCTGCAGGTTTGAGATCTGCTCCCTTAACACCTCATCCAATGGCGAGGAACTAGTGATTGAACACGAAGAGGAAGACGATGCAGCGAAGCCCTCCGCCATCATCACCCTTCCCAATCGGAGAGCCCCACCGAAAGATCCCCTCCATCTCCTTCGCCTAGACACTGCCGGACCCCTACCGCAAAGCACCCCCAGGAAGATCCATCTTCATCACTCCCGCCCCAGCCTCCTCCTCCCATCGGTCTGATGCAGCCCCCTTCGTCCACCACAGTGATCAACAGGACAACCGATCATCGCTCCCACCTTCAATCGATGCCTCCACAGTCGATTGAGTCACCAGCCCGGGCAGCCTCTTCCACCCTTCTGATCCGACGCTGTTTCCTCTGCTACAAGCCGATTGAAGAGATCCATGACCGGTTCGAGATATCACCATGCCGGCTCCTCCAGTCCGTGCCACCATCTCTACCCAATTCTGTCACCGATGAAGCCTGCCGGGAGTCCCTCCTCGGTTTTGCCCAACCACCATCCGTGGAGATCTCCTTGTGCCTCATATTCGCATGACGCCACCAACCATCAGAACCCTATCCATTCAGTCATCTTCTTCCCATGTCACCATTGTCCTTCGCCTAGTGCCAGTCACCGGCGAAGCCCGCCAGGAGTCTCTCCTCTGTTCCACCCTACGTCGAATGAGAGAGGAAGAAGTGCATGAACATGAAAGCTACAGGCTCCTCAAAGTCGTACATCTCTCAAAGTTGCACAACTTTCAGAGCTGCATGGATTACAAAGTTTCACAGATCTTAGAGCATAGTTGATAAAAAAAGAATATGGGATTTGTTTGAAAAAAAATGGATGAACCTAGCCTAAGAGCCCTTCTTGATTTGATTAGATTCAGCTCCACCAAAGTCTCTACTGACCCAAACTCAACGGAGTCGAGTTCTCCCCACTGTAGGGAAATTGATGGGGACCCGAGAGTCTATTTTGTTTTGCTCACATCCTGTAGTCCATTTGATTCCATTGAGTCTATTTAGTCCCGTAATAAAGATCGAGTCCTATCCAGTTGAGTCCACTTAGTCAAGTCCAGTTGTTTTCAGTCTAGTCAAGTCTAATCAAGTCCATGTAGTTTTCATTCAAGTCATGCTCAAAAGGAGAGTCAATAGACCTGAAGATTTACCAGGCCCGCCATCCAGAGCTGGCCTTCTGTACCTAGGCCCCTCTCAAGCCCACAAGGTTGGCACCTCTCCTAGTCCAAGTTTAGTTGGCACCCTTCCCAGCCTAGTGCCTAGTCCAAGGCACAAAAGAGTTTTCTTGGCCCTCAAGTTTTGTAGTCCCGGTCTATCAAGGAGTCCAGAGACCTGGGTGAACCTATAAATACCCACCCCTCTTATATTTTTCATGCCATAAGAATTAATAAAATTTTCTGAGTCTCTTCAGCTTTGCTATGTGATTAGGGTATCTGTGTGATCCTTAAGGATATCTGTGTGATCCCTACCGCCTACCTCTAGTCCTCAATGAAACCCTAGCCACCATCATCTTCTCACAAGCCCCAAACCTATCCTAATCCCTAGTGACTTCTACGCTCAACAGCGATCCCGTATCCTGTCCTCCATCACTAGCTCCTACATCCACTACCCAGGTGCACTCTTGTGATTATCACTATATTCATCCTGAATAAAGTCAGATTATTTTCTAGGGCCACAATCCAAAATCAATACATAGTTAGTGTTCCTAGGCTCATTAACAACCCAACTTGGTTTTCAAGGCTAACCAACAACCTAAAAGTAACTCAGTAGCTACAGCCACCTGCTGTATTGTAGCAACTCAAAAACTAAGTAGCAAAAAAAAGCAATACTAAAACAAACCCAAGGTTGAATGGTTGTAGTTGAAGCTCTTAATGAGGCCTTCTTGAATGCTTCTTCAATGCTCTTCAAGCCTCCTTAATTCTTCAAAGATTAACTTAAGAAGGTAGTTGGAAGTTGTTAGAGAACTTGAGTTTCTACTTGAAAGCTTAGTATGATCAATACCCTCATAAAAGGCTTTTCTTTTCTTAAATCCATCATTAAAACTTTTGAAGTGTTCTCAGATGAATATGGCTGTTGGAATATCTTAGAATCGAAAAACTATCTATTGGGAGTTTGAAATTCAAAAACTTTGAATTCTGGAACTACCATTATTGCTAAAATCAATGGAAGGCAAGTCGACTCGAAGGACTTGAGTTGGCTCAGATGATCAGTGGCCTGAAAGGTAGTCATTCTGCAGTCTGTGAGAGTCAGCTCTTATCGATTTAGATTCACCTTGGCTGAACAAAATCTCATAAGCGACTTTCTATGACTCTATGAGAGTCTACTCTACTATTTTGGAGTCGACTCGGATGTCCTGTATTAGAAAAAGAGGGCCATGCTAAGAAATGTATTAGCTCAATTCATTAGAGTATGCTCAAGTTGAAATTTCCAAAGGCTTCCAAATAGTTTCAAACTACTTCCAAACAAATTCTAAACCTATTCTAAAATATTTATACTTAAAATTACATCGATTTGACCTTTTTTCATGATATATAATTAAATTTACTTAGGACTCTCAAATGATTGAAAAATATATGAAACATTTTCTTTAATACATGGATGCATTCCAATGGTCTTGAGAAACATAGGGTTGATGATTGTCCATTAGAAATGCCCTACAAAAACTTCTTAAATACTTAAAAAGCATTTGTATCAAATGCATGCTCCAATATGTTGTAATCATCACAATCATTTCTGGGGTCAACATAACTCAGTTTGATGGAGCAATTAAGTTTGGATCAATCGAATGTGATTCGGTTGTGGCTCGAGTTAGGTCCAATGTGATGGGGTAAATCATTGCATCCCATTTAGATTTAATTTGAATTATGAATTCAAATTTTGATTTGCCATTTAAATTAGAACTTAGTTTGAATTTAAAAGGATGTAACACCCATCACCCATGGCCTTGAATGTCATGTAACCTGTCATAATTATGTATTCCGATAAGTTATGTAACCCCTTTGTTTTGTAACTCTTCCCTTTTCTTCTTCCCCACTATCTCTATATTTAGGGGCTGAATGAGGATGTGGAGAAGAGAGATTTTTGAAAGTTTTGTTGAAAAAAAAACTCTTAAAAAGAGGGAGAAAAGCCAAGAAGATTTTGAGACTTTGTGTGGGGGAAGAAAGGTTTGGGTTTGAGTGTGTGCTGCCTAGTGTTCTAGGCTTGGGAAGAGTATCCTAGGAAGGGTTCTTAAGTGCACTTCCTAAATCCTCCATAGTACTTCTTCATCTCCTAGAGTGTCCCGGCGAAGAAGAAAAAGAAGAAGAGGAGTCCATAAGCCATTTCATTCTGGTGAAGCTTGCACTTCAAAGGAAGAAGGTCAATGAAGAACTCCGGTGTGGATACTTGTAGAGGCCAGACTCGTGTGCAGCTCCTAGAGTGATTGTCTTCCTTAGTGAGCTTTTCTCAACCCAACGAGTGTCGTATCGGATTAAGGTAAGGTTCTTGGTGAGTTTGCTAATGAAGTGTGCTTTAGCATGTGCACCGAACATAGAGTGGTTCTATGTGATGCACGACTTTGTGGTTATATTTCTTCCATTTGCATGTTAATATTCATACATGATCCTATTTGTACGCTAATATTAGAAATGTTCTAATATATATGTTGATTAATATGATTAATCTAGTCTTCCGCTGCGATGTAAGGTTGAAAAAATTTTAAGTTGCATGACTATTGCCTACATAACATTGCCTAACAAGGCCTTCACTCTCCAAAGCCTGGACAACATCATCTTGGACCTACCCGGCGGTGCTAATGGAGAGGAGGCCCCATTTGAAGAGGTCGAAATGGGGGCAAATGCTACGCCAGAGATAAGGTGAGGGTAGCCACTAATCTAGCCACCCTCTAATCGAAGTCCTGCAGGAGAGCGACGAGGTGCACCATCAGCTCGGCAAGGCTCTGGCGACTTCTCTATAGCTTTTGTTTCTTTCTTCTTTGGTACTCTGGTACATTTTGGAAGACTCCCTGGCCTGTTGGGGGGTCTTCTTTATTATAAAGACTTCTTTTATTAATGAAGAGCAAAATTTCACTTCACCACTGAGTTCAACTCTTCTCCCCTCTATCTTTCTTCTCTCTCTTTTCCTTTTCTTTTTTTTTACATGGTAGAAATGTGAACCATATGGCAGCCAAGTGTAATGTTTCCAAGGTCTTGGCCATCTTCGCCATGTTTGAAAGCTGGTAGATGGCCGTGGGGATTATGAAACTTCTCTGGCTCTCCTTGCGAGACTTAAAATCATGCAGATAAGAGTACGGGGCTTCTAGAGTTTCCTAGCTTATTTTAAAACTTGAAGTTCGACGGATAGAGTGCGAGGCTTTTAGAGTTTTCCAGTTTGCTTCACTAGTCCGACGGATAGAGTGTGGGGCATCTGGAGTTTCCTGGCTTGCTTCATCGGACTAGGTGTCCGTTGGATAGAGTGAGGGGCTTCAGAATTTCCTAGCTTGCTTCGTCGAACTTGAAGTACGACGGATAGAGTGTGGGGGCTTTTTCCTAGCTTACTTCGTTGAACTTGGAGTATGATAGATAGAGTGCTGGGCTTCTGGAGTTTTCCAGCTTGCTTCGTCAATCTTGGAGTCCGATGGATAGAGTGTGGGGCTTCAGGAGTTTCTTGGCTTGCTCACCGGACTAGGTATTCAACGGATAGAGTATGGTGATTCTAGAGTTTTTTAGCTTGCTTCACCAAACTTGGAGTCCGATGGATTATGTGCAGGGCTTCTGATGTTTTTGGCTTGCTTTACCAAACTTGGAGTCCAATGGATAGAGTGCGGGGTTTTAGAGTTTCCTGGCTTACTTCACCGAACTTGAAGTCCGACGGATAGAGTGCGAGGCTTCTAGAGTTTGCTGGCTTACTTCGTTAAACTTGGAGTTCGACGGATAGAGTATGGAGCTTCTAGAGTATGGGACTTCCTAGCCCATAGTACACTAGGAAGCTCCTTAGCCCAACGCCCCTTGGCTTCATCCAATCTAGTGCGAAGCCCTTGGTGAATGGTCCGGTTGGTCACCTCGACATCCCCATTGGTCGATGGGTTAGCCACCAAAGTGAAGCATGTTGGGTCTCATGTGGTGCTTCCAAGGCTAAGGCTAAGGTCCAATGATCATGATGCTGTCATGGAATTTCTAGGGCTAGTTTGGGCCCTAGGATGAAAGGTTGTTAACCTTTCGGGTCTTGAGGTTCAGGAAACTTGGGCCTCAAGGAGCCACCTTATATTGGACTGGTTTTAAGTCCTAGGTATATGTGATTGGGCTGAGTCAAGGATATATTTGTGCTTGGAAAACTTATTATGCATTAAGTTGGCCTATGGGAGTTTTAGGATTTGGCCATGGTGACCTAGTATATATATACTTTGAATATGGGGCTGATTGGAGCCATCATAATAAAATAACCCTTTCTCCTTGATATCCATCTTCTTCCTCCCTCTCTTTCTCTCTAGTTTGTCACTCTCTATCAGGGATATATCAGCATCCAAGCCGCCATACCCTAGGAAGGAGAGAATTCCTCAGTGCCTAGGGACTCCTAGTCCAAGTAGGAAACTCAGCGCCTAGCATTTTTTGAGTCATCCTACTCTCTACCATTTTGGTGTTCGACTAGGAGATTTAGAGGGTTGAATCCTCACTGGTTGGAGGTCCAGAAGATGTGGATTCATGTCCATGTCATATCTAGAATGCTCAAGGCACTCTGAACAAGTTAGGAGATTTCTGCACAAGAAGGCTGAATTCCTGCCAAACTGATTGTTTCAATCCCCTATTGCTGCCACTTTCAATATAATGTTCTGAGGTTGGTTGCTGGTAGAAAGTTTTCCATGCACCTGAGAATGTCCTCCAATAAGTGGTATCAGAGCCTGAGTAACGTGGAGTTCATGGGAGATGCTAGAAGTCGCAGATCTTCAATTACTGAAATTACAGCAAGGGCTTGTCAAGGTACTTCTCAATCCTACGGCGTTTTTTTTTTATTATTGAATGTTTGGCTAGGATCCAACCATGAGTACCAGCATGAAGGTGGATTTTGAGAAGTTTGATGAGAAAGGGAACTTTTCCATGTGGGAAGTTTAGGTTGAAGATCTCTTTGTCCAGTTGGAACTAGATCAGGCTTTGGAGGAAAAGCCTGACGAGGTGTCAAAGAAGCAATGGATGTCCATGGAAAGGAAGGCCTGTGTGATGATCAGAGGGTGCTTGGCAGATGTGGCTCTCAATTTTATGATAGAGGAGAGGACTCCAAAAGGTCTCTAGTCGAAGTTGCATATGCTCTACATGGGGCACATTCAGAAGTTTGACCAGATATGTAACAAGTTACTGAATATTGGGATCAAGTTTGAGGAGGAGGACAAGTCCTTGATGTTGCTATGCTCGTTGCCCCCTTCCTTTGATGCTTTTGTTACTATGCTGCTGTATGGCAAGGAGACCCTGGAATATGAAGACATGGTCTCGGTGTTACATTGCAACGAGAAGAGGGAGAAGCTAACCAAAGAAGGAGTTCCCCAGGAGGGCTTGGTCATTTAGAAAAGGTTGGAAAGAGGAAGGGAGAGGTCCAATAAGAGAGGATGGTCGATTTCTAGAAGGAAGAGCAAGAGCAGAAAGAATGCAAGGTGCTTTAAGTGCAATGAGATTAGGCACTTTCGATGGGATTGTCCTCAATAAAAGAACAAGAAGGGAGACACAGGAGGATCGGATTCAATGAGTGCCATGGCTGATAGAGGTGGAGGATGATCTCTTGGTGGTATCAGATGATCATAGATTGTACATAGATATATGGACCCTGGATTAAGCATGTTCTTATCATTATACCCCAAACCGGTCTTGGTTTGTGACCTATACCTAGATCGATGAGGGAAGTGTGATACTTGGAGGCGATCACTCATGCAAGGTCGCTTGTTGTAGGCTCAGGTAGGCAACCCAAGAGGAGGGGTGAATTAGGTTTTATAAAACTTTTGTACTATTTACAAAGTGTGAACTAAAGCAAGTATATGCTAATGCAATTCAAGTGCTTGTGTATTTCAAATAAATGCAGCGAAAATAAAGAAATAAAAGCACAAGAAGAACAATCACACAAACACAAGGTTTATAGTGGTTCGGTGCACTCCAAGGCACCTACATCCACTCTCCAAGATCTCCTTGGGAATTCTACTATAATCTTACGATTATAGTCAACTTGTTTTCTGGGCTCACAAGTCAAAACCCTTGGTTTTCACGGGCTAACCAAAAATCCCTTGGTTTTCCAGCCTAACCAAAAACCATGATGGTTTTGCGGGCTCACCAACAACCTACCTTAGTTTTGCGGGCTAACCAAGAACCTAGTTGGTTTTACGAGCTAACCAACAACCCAACTTGTTTTATCTTTGGGCTCACAAGTCAAAACCCTAGTTGGTTTTTACCACATGGGCTCACCAATAACTTTGATGGTTTTCACTAGGCACCACCATCCTAGATACAAGAATGAAGAATGAAAATAAAAAGCTTTCTTACAAAGCAAAATTTTCGTTGAAGCACGTTAATTGTTGATGTTGAGCTTGTCTTCATGTTGTAGAAGCTTCAATGGATGCTTGATCATGTTGCTCTTAGAAACTCCCTCTCCTCTTTGAATTCTTGGTGGCTCAACACTCAACAAATTGGATCCTCAAAATATCTTTCACATATTTTCACTTGGAAATCAAAGGATTTATCTTTCAAACCATGGATCCTCTTCCCTCTTCTTCTCCCTTGCTTCTCCAAGTGTTTAAATAGCCCTCCAAACCTTATTTGACCATTTATGATCGTTGGAGGATGAATTATAGTCGTTGGAGCCAAGTTGGAGAAGTTTTGCAGCCCAGAAAACTAGCTATTACTGTTCAAGTGTCGACACTTCACCTCCAGGTGTCGACACTTTAGATTCAAGTGTCGACACTTCATTCTCCAGGTGTCGACACTTCACTTCCAAGTGTCGACACTTTAGTTCCAGGTGTTGACACTTGACTGAAAGTGCTTTCTGAAGTTTTCTGTTTGTCTCAGGCCTTGAGTCGACATTTCACTCTTCAAGTGTCGATACTTGATCCTCAGGTGTCGACACTTGCTTCCCAGGTGTCGACACTTCATCTGTGTCAGGCTGAATTTTTTTTAAATTTTACTTTTTTGAGTACCTAAACTGATTTATACACTTAACGCACATTAGTACTCAAATATACTTAAGTATTTCGTCATAATCAAAATCAGAGTCAACAATCTCCCCCTTTTGGTAATGACAAAACCTTTAGTATATAAACAAGGTAAGCTCAAAAATAAATATAACATGCTCCAAAAGATAAATAATAAGAATAGAGCAATGAAGCAATGAAAAACATTGAGCTCCCCATCTAAATATGATCCAAAAATAATTTTTCAAGAGCTCCCCCTCAACATATGATTTCTAATTATTTTTCAAAGTTTTTCAAAATATTCGAACTTTCAAATTTTCAAATTTGGGCTGCCATGATCTTTAGCGTAAAATCATTAGATTTTCAATCAGAGCACCGAGCTCTGATACCAATTGTAGGCTCAGATAGGCAACCCAAGAGGGGGGGTGAATTGGGTTTTATAAAACTTTGTACTATATGCAAAGTGTGAACTAAAGCAATTATGTGCTAATGCAATTCAAGTGCTTGTGTATTTCAAATAAATGCAGAGGAAATAAAGAAATAAAAGCACAAGAAGAACAATCACACAAACACAAAGGTTTATAGTGGTTCGGTGTACTACAAGGCACCTACATCCACTCCCAAGATCTCCTTGGGATTCTACTATAATCTCACGATTACAGTCAACTTGTTTTCCAGGCTCACAAGTCAAAACTATTGGTTTTCACTGGCAAAAAAAAAACCCCTTGGTTTTCAAGGCTAACCAAAAACCTTGATGGTTTTGCGAGCTCACCAAGAACCTATCTTGGTTTTGCGGGCTAACAAGAACCTAGTTGGTTTTACGGGCTAACCAACAACCCAACTTGTTTTGTCTTCGGGCTCAAAAGTCAAAACCCTAGTTGGTTTTTATCACATAGGCTCACCAACAACCTTTGATGGTTTTCACTAGGCTCACCACCAACCTAGATACAAGAAATGAAGAATGAAATAAAAAACTTTCTTACAAAGCAAATTTTTCGTTGAAGCATGTTGATTGTTGATGTTGAGCTTGTCTTCATGTTGTAGAAGCTTCAATGGATGCTTGATCATGTTGCTCTTGGAAGCTCCCTCTCCTCTTTGAATTCTTGGTGGCTCAACACTCCATAAATTGGATCCTCAATTATCCTTCACATATTTTCTCTGGAAATCAAAGAATTTATCTTTCAAACCATGGATCCTCTTCCCTCTTCTTCTCCCTTGCTTCTCCAAGTGTTTAAATAGCCCTCCAAACCTTATTTGACTGTTTATAATCATTGGAGGACGAATTACAGCTGTTGGAGCCAAGTTGGAAAAGTTCTGCAGCCCAGAAAACTAGCCATTACTGTTCAAGTGTCTACACTTCACCTCCAGGTGTCGACACTTCAGTTTCAAGTGTCGACACTTCATTCTCCAGGTGTCGACACTTCACTTCCATGTGTCGACACTTCAGCTCCAGGTGTCGACACTTGACTGAAAGTGCTTTCTGAAGTTTTTTGTTTGTCTCAGGCCTTGAGTCGATACTTCACTCTTCAAGTATCGACACTTGATCCTCAGGTGTTGACACTTGCTTTCCAGGAGTCGACACTTCATTTGTGTCAGGCTGAATTTTCTTCAAATTTTACTTCTTTGAGTACCTATAACAGATTTATACACTTAACGCACAATTAGTACTCAAATATACTTAAGTGTTTTGTCATAATCAAAACCAGAGTCAACAATCTCCCACTTTTTGATGATGACAAAACCTTTAAGTATATAAACAAGGTAAGCTCAAAAATAAATATAACATGCTCCAAAAGATAAATAATAAGAATAAAGCAATGAAGCAATGAAAAACATTGAGCTCCCCATCAAAATATGATCTAAAAATAATTTTTCAAAAGCTACCCCTCAACATATGATTTCTAAATATTTTTCAAAGTTTTTCAAAATATTCGAACTTTCAAATTTTCAAATTTGGGCTATCATGATCTTTAGCTTAAAATCGTTAGATTTTCAATCAGAGTACCGAGCTCTGATACCACTTGTAGGATCAGGTAGACAACCCAAGAGGGGGGGTAAATGGGGTTTATAAAACTCTTGTACTATTTGCAAAGTGTGAACTAAAGTAAGTATGTGCTAATGCAATTCAAGTACTTGTGTATTTTAAATAAATACTGTGGAAATAAAGAAATAAAAGCACAAAAAGAACAATCACACAAACACAAAGGTTTATAGTGGTTCGGTGCACTCCAAGGCACCTACATCCACTCCCCAAGATCCCCTTGGGAATTCTACTATAATCTCACGATTACAGTCAACTTGTTTTCCAGGCTCACAAATCAAACCCTTGGTTTTCACGGGCTAAACAAAAACCCCTTGGTTTTCCAGGCTAACCAAAAACTTGATGGTTTTGCGGGCTCACCAACAACCTACCTTGGTTTTGCGGGCTAACCAAGAACCTAGTTGGTTTACGGGCTAACCAACAACCCAACTTATTTTGTCTTCGGGCTCACAAGTCAAAACCCTAGTTGGTTTTTACCGCATAGGCTCACCAACAACCTTTGATGGTTTTCACTAGGCTCACCACCAACCTAGATACAAGAAATGAAGAATGAAAATAAAAAGCTTTCTTACAAAGCAAATTTTTGTTGAAGCACGTTGATTGTTGATGTTGAGCTTGTCTTCATGTTGTAGAAGCTTCAATGGATGCTTGATCATGTTGCTCTTGGAAGCTCCCTCTCCTCTTTGAATTCTTGGTGGCTCAACACTCCATAAATTGGATCCTCAAAATATCCTTCACATATTTTCACTTGGAAATCAAAGGGTTTATCTTTAAAACCATGGATCCTCTTTCCTCTTTTTCTTCCTTGCTTCTCCAAGTGTTTAAATAGCCCTCCAAACCTTATTTGACTGTTTATGATCATTGGAGGATGAATTATAGCCGTTGGAGCCAAGTTGGAGAAGTTTTGCAGCCTAGAAAACTAGCCGTTACTGTTCAAGTGTCGACACTCCGCCTCCAGGTGTCGACACTTCAGTTTCAAGTGTCGGCACTTCATTCTCCATGTGTCGACACTTCACTTCCAGGTGTCGACACTTCAGCTCCAAGTGTCGACACTTGACTGAAAGTGCTTTATGAAGTTTTCTGTTTGTCTCAGGCCTTGAGTCGACACTTCACTCTTCAAGTGTCGATACTTGATCCTCAGGTGTCGACACTTGCTTCCCAGGTGTCGACAATTCATCTGTGTCAGGCTGAATTTTCTTCAAATTTCACTTCTTTGTGTACCTATAACTGATTTATATACTTAACGCACAATAAGTACTCAAATATACTTAAGTGTTTTGTCATAATCAAAACCAGAGTCAACACTGGTATTTGGAGTGTTTGAGTAAGAATGTTCAATGGGATCGTAAGGACACTAAGCAATGTCAAGCATGTTCGCGAGCTGAAGAGAAATCTGGTATCACTGGGCTACATAAAGCGATGTGGTTACAACTTCAGCGGTCGAGGCAGGAGTGGAGTACTTAATATCTTTAGTGGAGCCATGTTTGTAATGAGAGATAAGAGGATGGATAATAATCTGTATAGGTTGGAGGGGTCAGTTGTGATGGGGCAATTTGGTACAGCAGCGGTAGCACAAGACCCATAGGGAGACTACAGATTGTAGCACTACTGCCTGGACCAATGGGAGATCATGGGATGAAGGATCTCAGCAAGCATGTATCAATTCCAGATCTGGTTGGTGATGTTTTCGATGTCTGTGAGTCATGCTAGATGGGAAAGCAGAGGATGATCCACTTTACTAGCAGTTCAGCCCACTGTATAGCTCCATTGGAGCTAGTTTACACTAATGTGTGGGAACCATCTCCAATTTTAGCCAGAAATGGAATGAGGTACTTCTTGACCTTAGTAGATGATTTTTCAAGAAAAGTGTGGTCTACTTCATGAGAGAAAAATCAGAGATCTCAAAGTTAAAGGTATGGAAAGCAGAAGTTAAGAAAGAGCAAGGTCACAGTGTAAAGTGCTTGAGGTCCAACAATGACGGTGAGTTCTCCAGTAGGGAGTTCTAGCACTTTTGTGAGGAGTGTGACAACAAAAGGCACTTCTCAATCATAGGGACTCCTTAGCAAAATGGCATGGCCGAGAGAATCAACCAAACCATTATGGAGAAAGTAAGATGCATGAGGCTATAGGTAGGGCTTCCCAAGGCATTCTAGGTTGATACAGTCGACATAGCCTACTATTTGGTCAATCGTTCATGCATACAAAGTTAGATGGTGGTATTCTAAATGAGAGATGGTCTGGAAGGAGGATTGGGCTTCTTCATCTATGGATTTTTGGATGCACGGCATATGTGCACATCAGTGCTGGTGAGAGTAGTAAGTTGGATGCTAAGTCAAAGAAGATGGTGTTCTTGGGGTATCGACGAAGAGTCAAGGGGTATAGGATGTGGTATCCCTTAGAGAAGAAGGTCGTCATCATTAGAGATGTGACCTTTAATAAGAGATCAGTTCTCTGGAGGTCAGGTGGCACGGAGGAGTAGCAGGAGCAACAGGAGTTCCAGCAGGGCAGCGTTGGACAGCTTACCTTGTTTTCTATTTTGCCACTTGCAGGTGCATCTAGAAGATTGGACATTTAGGTGAAGCACTCTTAGAGGGTGCCTCCACATGTGGAGAGATCTCAGGTGGATGATCAAAGCTAGGAGGACCATCGAGAGTAGGCTAGATCTAGGAGAGATATCGGGGTTGCACTGCACAAGCCCAAGAGGACCATCAAGCAATCTGAACGATATAGCTTTGGAGAGATGGTGTCATATGCCTTGGTGATAGCCAATGGAGACTCATATACCTACGAGGAGCTATGGAGAGTCCAGATAGAGAGAGGTGGGTCCATTCAATGTCAAAGGAGATGCAGTCTCTCCATAAGAATGACACATGGAAATGGCGCAGTTGCCACAGGGGAAGAATGTGGTGAAATATTATGTAAGCAATAGTCATGCAACTTTAAAGTTTCTTAAAGTTGCATCACAACAGAAGACTAGATTAATCATATTAATCAACATATAATATTAGAATATTTCTAATATAGGCCTACAAATAGGATCATGTATGAATATAAATATATAAATGAAAGAAAATACAAGCACACAAAGTCGTGTATCACATAGAATCATTCTATGTTTGATGCACATACTAAAGAACACTTCTTTGGTAAACTTACCAACAACTTTACCTTTAATCCGATGTGATACTCGACGGGTTGAGAAAATGCTCACCAAGGAAGATGATCGCTCTGGAAGCCACATATGTGTTCGGCCTCTAAGGTAATCCATACCGGAATTCTTCCTTGACCTCTTCCTTTGAAGTGCTAGCTTCACTGGAATGAAATGGCTTATGGACTCTACTTTTTCTTCTTCTTCTTCATCGGGGCATTCTAGGAGATGAAGAAGCACTTTGGAGGATTTAGGAAGTGCACTCAGAAAACCTTCCAAGACACTCTTCCCAAGCCTAGAACACTGGGCAAGCAAACACCCAAATCCAAACCCTTCTTTCCCACACAAAGGTTTAAACTCTTCTAGCCTTTTCTATTTTTTTAAAAAAAAAAGTTCTAGCAAATAATTTTTAGAATTCTTTCTTCTTCACATCCTCATTCAGCCCCCCAAATATAGAGGTAAGGGAGAGAAGAAAAGGGGAGAGATACAAAACAAAGGGAGTTACATAAGTTATGGGATTACATAATTTGGGGGTTACAAAAAATTCAGGACCATGGGAGTTACATCCTTTTAAATTCAAACTAAAGTCTAAATTTAAATGCCAAATCAAAATTTGAATTCATAATTTAAATTAATCTAAAATGGATGCAATGATTTAATCCAACACATTGGACCTAATTCGAGCCCAATCGAATCACATTCAGTATGACCCAAACAAATTTGATCAATCAATTGAGTTAATCAAGCTATCACATTGCCACTAACCCTCCATATAATTACCAATATTTAGTAATTAATGTAGGGTTTTGCGTGGTGCTCCTAAGCCTTGGAGAGACTTAGGAGGCCATGGCGGGGTTGCTGGAGGTGATCCCTGGAGCTGGGGGCGTGTCCTAAGTAGTTCCTGGAAGTGTTCCAGGGGGTTCATGGTGTATTCATGGACAGGTTTGGGGGCTTAGGTTTATATGTTCCTAGGGCCCCAGAGTAATGTTGGGTCAGGGGGTTTGACTCAGGGTTGAGGGTTTTCTCATATTGATTTGTTGGGGAGAGTTTTATGAGAGATTGTAACATAACCTAATTGGGTTATAGGGTTGGGTCTAGGTTTGTTAAGTTTGTTAGGAAGTTAGCCAGTTGGTTGGTTAGTTGGTTGGTTATACCAATTAGGAAGCCCAACCATGTGAAGAGTTCTAACCGGTTTGTGGACCTATTCAAGAAGTCCTAACCGCATCCAACAAGAAGTCCAAGGATGCCCAAGATCAAGAAGATCGGATGACCCTTATATAAAGATGAGAAGGGGGCGTGTGTGAAAAAGTGAGAAGAGAGGGGCGTGAGAGCCCTTCTTGGGCATGAGTCCCTTGGTGTGTGAGAGGGCTTGGAGATTGGTGTGAGAGCTTGCATATTCAAGAATGAAAAGAAGGGAGCACGTGAGAGAGTTCTACGAGGACTTCTCGGTCATGAGTGGTCGTAAGGGAATGTCCCTTGGGGACGGGACCGTGGGAAACCTCCTGGATTTCAAGGAGGCCATGGTGATGGGTTTCAGAGAAGGACGGGACCGTGGGAAACCTCCTGGATTTCAAGGAGGCCATGGTGATGGGTTTCAGAGAAGTGCATGTGAGGGAGATATCACGTGGAGGACTTGGATCGTAGGGTGTTCCACGGGGCTTTGGAGAAGGGAACCTGCATTGAGGTATTGTCCACAAGTGTAGCTTCTTCTCAAGTTACAGAGAGGAAGGGACACATGTTGAGGTATTGTCCATGCATGGCCGTTCGTGAGTTCTTGGGGTGTGAGGCCTACAAGAGAGAAGACGTACGGGATGATGAGAAGCTTCTGGGATTTTAGAAGGGGCACTGCGGGGTATTATTATCTTGATTGTATCAAGGTTCTTCTCCAAAGGATTAATAAAGCAATCTCTCTTTTTCTTCTACATCTCTTTTGTTGCATGATATTGAATCCAAGAACATGCTATTTCCGTTGCATATAGGCACTGATCCGGATCCCCCAACAAGTGGTATCAGTGCCTAGGAATTTTCAACAATTAAAACCTTTATCACAATATTTGTAATGTGATGTGTCAATACTTGACAAATCATTAAATCCCTATAACTGAGTCGACTCATGACTCTAGTCGACTCTGAAAATAGATGGACAATCAAATTATCCAAAGAGTCCAAAAATAATTCCCAATCATTCAATAACCATTATATTAATCAGAAAACCCTATGGTATGTGACCCCATAGGTTCAAACACTAAGCCGGTAGTACTAGAACACTTTCAGTACCAGCCAAAGTTGCCATCTAGCAATGACACCCGGCATCCGGATAGGTCGAAGGTTACAGAGCAACTATCAAGAACCAAATGGACCTGATAATCATATAATACATTCCTTTAACCTTCAATGCTTTGGATGACTTAGGGTTTAACTACCCAACCCTAGAATAGTCCATCACAATATGTCTCAAACTCAAAATCCTTGTAACTACTTACAAGGACTACCTTGGCTAAGGTTTTACTCAATTGAGATATAATGAGTCATTTACTCCAAACTCTTTTGTAGGGTTAATCCCATCTTGATCCAACCACTGCTATATAAGTACTTGATTGTACCTAGCAAACTTTCATCATCGGAATAGAAATCTAGGTAGTCTAGCACCTAAGCACAGTGAGTTGCTTGCAAGCTATCATGGTGATCTCAAGTCAGAGGAACACTTATATCCATATCCTAATATAAACTACTCTTTGGCAAAAAGAGTGTTCTATAGATGGGTCACTTCCAGTGAAGTGTCATACACAACACTTGCATGCCATACCAGTGTCTCCACACTCCTGGTTAAGAGGACAACCAACGACTATGACATATAACGACCTACACTTGATACACTATCATCCTATAACAATGTATCATTTGGTCATGAACTAATTTAAAAACTATATAATATCCTCTTTATATCACATCAAAGTAGTCCTAAGGACTTCATCACACAAGAGTTCATTATAAAAAGATGTAAAATGTGATGAATAACTAGAATAAATATTTTATTCAATATAATTCATATACAATTACAATAATAGTTCAACCATCTACAAGCTAGATGAATGGTTTTAGGATACATTTCCCAACAAAGAAACCCATAGGGTGCAAATGGGTTTAGCAATGCAAGGAGGGACCTTTGAAACAAGGAGGCATCAGATTCAAAGCTCATTTGGTTACAAAAGGTTACATATAGAGAGAAGGAATAGACTTCTATGAGATTTTCTTTTTCGTCGTTGGATATGCTTCCATTGAGCATCGTAGCAGCTTAGGACTTGGAAATGGAGCAGATGGATATCAAGACGGTATTTCTCCATGGACATTTAGAGGAGAGCATCTACATGGAGCAGCCACCAAGTTTCAGAGAACCAGGATTAGAGAGAAAGTTTGTTTGATGCAGAAGTCATTGTGTGGGCTCAAGCAGTCACAAAGGTAATGGTACAAGTAGTTCGATAATTTTATGAGGAGCATTAGACTTTTTTGGTATGATCATGACTTTTATGTATATGTGAGGACTCTTGATGATGATTCTAGGATCTACTTACTCTTGTATATGGATGACATGCTAATAGCATGCAAGAGTAAGCAGACAGTGCATGAATTGAAGGTAGCTTTGTCTCGAGAGTTTGAGATGAAGGATTTGGAACCTACGAGGAAGATCCTAGGCATGGAATCTCTATCTGACTGAAAACTGGAATCAGTATACCCCATAAGTTTTAAGTCAGGTTCTTCATAAATTAGCCATTGGTCTTTGGTATTTCGCAAATACTTAAGGATAGTCTTTAATACCTTCCAATGTGCTTCACCTGGGTCAGATTGGTATCTACTCACTACCCCTAGTGAGTATGCCATGTCTGGTCTAGTACATGTCATGGCATACATGATAGAACTCACTACTTATGCATATGGAATCTTATGCATATGCTCTCTTTCCTTAGGAGTTGTCGCATAATCTTTTTTTGGAAAGATTAATTTCATGGCCTATCGAAAGATAGCCTTTCTTGAAATTTTCCATGCTGAACCATTTTAGCACAATGTCTTTGTACGTAGATTGAGACAATCCCAAAAGCTTCCTAGATCTATCTTAATAGATTTTCATACCAAGTATGAAGGAAGCTTCACCCAAATCCTTCATAGAAAACTGAGATGACAACCAAACCTTTATTCCCTATAATAAATGAATGTCAATCCCGATTAAGAGAATGTCATCCATATATAGAATAAGAAATACAACTATAGAACCATCAGCCCATTTATATATGCAAGGTTCTTCACCATTCCTATTGAAGCCCTACATCTTAATACATTTATCAAAATGAATATTCCAACATTGAGATACCTACTTCAGTCCATAAATGGACCTCTACATCTTGCACATCTTAGACTCATCTATGGATATGAACCCTTCAGGTTGCATCATATACATCTTCTCTTCCAACTCACCATTTAGGAAAGTTGTTTGGACATCTATTTGCCAGATTTCATAGTCTAGATATGCTTCCAGAGCAAGCATAATCCGAATAGACTTGAGCATTGTCACAGGAAAAAACATCTTGTCATAATCTATACCATAATGTTGATGATATCCCTTGGCAACTAGATGGGTTTTATAGGTCTCCACCTGCCCATCTACACCCCTTTTCCTCTTGAAGATCCATTTGGATCCAATGGATTTTATCCTCTCAGGTGGATCAACCAATGTCCACACATTATTGATTTTCATGGACTCCATTTTGGATTTCATGGCCTCAAGCCATTTCTCAGAGTCAAACCTCTGCATTGCATCCATATAGGGATCGAATCCTCGTTGTTCTCATCGAGCTCAACAGGATCACCATCCCGGACCAGTAAACCGTAGTATTTATCTAGCTGATGCGATACTCTGTTGAATCTCTATATGGTTGCATAATAGGCTCAGATCTTATCAAATATGGTTATATAGTGGTCTT
Source organism: Areca catechu (assembly GCA_021397845.1). Taxonomy (NCBI): domain Eukaryota; kingdom Viridiplantae; phylum Streptophyta; class Magnoliopsida; order Arecales; family Arecaceae; genus Areca; species Areca catechu. The sequence continues at coordinate 49,506,482 of CM038048.1, read as the reverse complement.
AAAATGTGTTGTTTCATCTACATATTGAACTTCCTCAAGTTCAACCTCAGCAGCTCGAGTGCCTTTAATAAGGTTCTCCATTTTCAAAAAGGTAGCTGGTGGGGACACCAGTATCAGACATAGATCAATGGATCCCATATGTTTTAATTAGTCATGTGTCAAAGTTTTAAAAATTTTATAATCAATTAAGATCGAGTCCTGTAATAAGTTGAGGTTAGTTGATTTGTCTCAACCCTCAACATAGTTAGTATTTTGAGTCCTGTATATCAATTATGAGTCAAGTATGAGCCTAATTTTTGTACAAGAGAAAAGGTCACCCTATTTTGGAGTTCTACCAGGCCACATCCAGGAGTCAGAGGCCACTACATCAGCCCATTAGATTTTGTGTGACAGCCTAGGATCCAAGATGCTTCCAGAAACCCTGATTCCTTCCGGATGTCCTCCAAATACCATGATTCCTCCCTAGATGCCAGAGCATATTCCTAAACTAGGGCATCCATATTCCAGAGGTCCACCTGCATCCCAGCCAAATGAAATCAAGCCCAAGTGCTAAGCCCAAGCACTAAAGAAGCAAGATTCCATGGAATATTCTTGCTACCAAGCTACCAGGTCACCCCAGCTTCCAGGAGGCCCAAGCCCATGCACCAAGCCCCTTTGGGTGAGCCCTTGCTGCCCCTAAAAGCCCAACATGCCCTCCTAGGCATCCTTGAAGTGTTGACCAAGTCTAAGAGGTGTCCGTGAGTGAAATAGTCAAAGCATGAAGGGAGAAGGAGAAGACTAGGTCAAATCCTAACCTAGTTGGGACTTATGCTCTAAATTATTTTAAGATTTATTTTTCTAACCTAGCTAGGAGAGGACTTATAACCCAAGTGTATAACCCAAGTTAAAGGGCATGGGAACTCTATAAATACCCCACACCTCCCCCTCTTGTAATCAACTTTTATTTAGATATCAAAACCCTGGTAAATTATTTGAGCTTGCGAGCTTGTGTTATTTTGCTTTTGTTCTTTGGTTTGTGTTTGTGTTCTCTTGCTTGGTCGAATTCCTTGCTGCCCTAGCATCCTTCCATGCCCTAACTCACTACTATCAAAGCCTTCACACATCCAAGAAGGAGTGCCCTAGGCCACTAAAAAAGGAGATCTTCATCAAGCTTCGAGCCGCCCGCTTCTAAACCCTAACCTGATTCCTTCTAAACTAGTTCCCTTTCTTTTTCTTACTTGCTATTTTGATTGATCCTTGACATTTTGCAGGATTCCCGAGGTGTTTCATCTCCCCAGAGGAGGCCCTCTTTGCCTCCAGGACTGCCCAAATTAGCCATCTAATCAAGGTTATCGAGCTTCGTCATCCAGACTCCAATCAAAGTACTGTGTGATCTCTTCATCGAAAGTTCTTCGAATCACTGATTGGTTACATCATTCCCTTCTTTTTAATTTTTGATTTGATAGAACTAAGCTATCCTAATCCGAGAGTCGGGTCCTGGAATTTATTATTTTGCATGAATTTTTCTACGATACAATGATTGTATGCATTGCTATTCTTCTTGATAGTTCTTACTTTTATTTGAAAATTTAGCCTACAAACATAAATTATAAAAAATCATAAAAAAATTAGTTTACTATTTTTTCTACATGATTAGCAATCTTAGAGTTGTCTCGCATTAGTTTGTGATGGGGACCTCACTAGCATGGATCCCGGAGCAGCACGAATCTTGGAGCCATGCGAATCTCAGAGCATATCCAGAATAAATTTAGGATTTATCTTTTATTTGAAATTTGAATTAGGATTTGGTTGGTTAGGATTGAGATATGGATAGGCTTATCTTATCCTATCTTGTATTTGAATTTGAATCATCTCTATCTTTTTATCCTGTATTCAAATTCGAATGAGGGTTGGACAGGTCTATAAATACCACCCTCAGTCCTTTGTAAAAAATAGTTTTTGGAGAAAAAATTGAGTTTTTAAAAGAGTAATTCTTCCTGCCTTCGCCTTCGAGCATGGGCGTGAGGCCCTAGTTATCCCCCTTCCTATCCCATTTCGAGGAGGGTGTAATGCCTTAGATGTGAGAGGTTTCTTCGTTAGGGTGAGTCCCAAAGTCCATGAGATTCAAATCCTTGTCTTCCATCCCCACTATTCCTTCACCATCCTTAAAAAAAATTCTAAAAAAAAAATGGTAGCCTAATCTAGGTGACTTCTAGGCTCACCAATGATCCTACCATCTGTTCCCCATCAATTTTAGTATCGGAGCTAGAAAACTAGGGTACCTTCATCTTCCAGATTCCAAAAAAAAAAAAAAAAAAATTCAAGTTGCCAACAATTTCATTATGTTCTTTCCATGCTTCCTCACAAACTCCACCGTCGCCTCCAATATTTCCTTCACCGACGATCTTGTTTCATTCTCATGCATTCCCCAACCCACCGGGCTTCTTCTGTTCGTCGTCTCTGTTCCAAGTTCCAACCCGTAGGAAGAGGAGGGCATGGAGATCCAAATCCGAGGTGCCACGCCGCCGAGGAGGCGGCACAAATGATCCGGATCGAATCAGCGACCTCCCGGACGATGTCCTCTCCTACATCGTCTCCCTCCTCCCAATAGAGACTCCGTCTGGACCAGCATCCTCTCCACCCGGTGGCGCCACATCTGGACCACCGCGTCCCTCAACCTCGACGACTCCATCCTCCACCACCGCTAGGCCCGGCGTCCACTTCTACCCCCCAAACCCCCCCTCACCCCACCCCGACTTCTCGAGCGCACCATTGAGAGCCTGAGATGGTGAGACCGATGAATTAATCCTTCTTCCCGGGCTCCCCGCACCTTCTCCTCCTTGCTCGGACATTACTTCTCCCATTCTATCTCCGTTTCCTCTCCCTACTCTTTGACTTCGATCCCCTGCCAAAGCCTTCCCCTTGAATCGTGCTGCCACCGGTTGCTGCTCGCCGTTCACCAATCAAAGCCAACGGACCCTCGTCTCGTTGACTTTCCAATCAAAGCTGGTTGTCGCTCGCCGTCATCCTTTCCTCCAGCTTGTGATCATCCTCGACTTCTCTTCTGCTGAGTTCTTGCCAGATTTCCCATCCATTAACGTTTCTAGGGTTTCACTGCATCCGAGAAATGCACCTCCTCTGACTTTGCATAGGCATCCGATGTGTGCAGAGATCATTGAACAGTTTCAAAAGTGCCATGTAGACCATCTTATTGCAAAATTCTTTGGGCAATGTGCTGAACTGAAGATAAAGCTGGACTGCTGTTTCCATGAGGAAAAAGCTTTGAAACAAAAGGCTAATTTCGAGAAGAGTAAGATATTGAAGGAAAGGATTCAGGCCCACAGATAAGAAACGACGAAGAAAGGCCCGTATGAAGCTCCACCGGACTTGTCTTTTGAAAACAGCGAAGACCAACCTCGTCGACCGCTCCCGCTCCTAGGATGCCACCGTCGGTGATGGCACCACCACCGTCATCGTCCTTGCCGGCTCGCTTCTCCGTCTTCCACTGGAATCCACCCAACCGCTCCCCCTCTGCCCACACCACCATTGCCGACCTCCTCTCTTGGATCAACAGATCTCTCCATCTCGGCTTCATCCTCCGATCTGTTTCAAGATGAGGGAAATCCTTCACAGATAAAAATAAAGACCCTATTGCTCGTCTTGTAACAGCCACGGAGTGTCTTACCCCATATGATCCCTCTCAACATTGGAGCAGTGATTCCCCACCATTTTGTACTGGACGATCCATGACTATGCGTGGGCGTGATGTTCCTAAGCAGGAGCTTGATAATAAGTCTCTGATCTCACTAGCTGGAGCTCCTTTTCCACAGTCTCAACCAAGGTCTTCTGCTTCTGCTCCTCAATGGATCTCACTATTGCATCCTCCTCAATCACATGCATCTGAGAACGGAAAAGGGGAGGAGCTTCGTATGGGTATCTTCTTCTCCGGCGATGGGCAAATGGAGGATACCGATCCGATTGGGGAGTTGGTCGTGAATGAAGAGCTTGGCAGCTTCGGGACTGGATCTCCCTTAACACCATCCCTCCCAATCGGAGAGCCCCACGGTCCACCCACACCTCCGGCAATGATTTCATCACGATCAAGAGTCGGGGCCACCTCTTCTTCATCTGCGATTTCTCGGGCCACTGCGGCATTGGTTAGAAGAGGACATCCGCGTCCCCTACGACACACCCATTTCTTACCATCGCTGGTCACCATCAACGGATCGCCCCATCCTCCCTTCGATCGATGCCTCCATAGCTGTTTGAGTCGTCGACCACCTGTCTCTCCACACATTGCCTTCCGTGAAGCCTCCCTGCTCCATCGCAAGCAGCTGACGACCGGGAATCCACCGATCGCGCCCTTCCACTACCGGCCGACCACATCCCCAATCGGTCCTCACTACCGAGACACCGGATGCCCTGCCCATCACCTTGCTACCGACTTCACATTAGGGATCCCACACCAATCTCAAAGCTCTGCAGTCTTCTTCATCAAGTCCTCTTCCAGATCCTGTTTCAGTTTGATTCACCAGGCCATATTTCGGAGTCACATGGAGTTCAAAGCCACATCAATTTCGAAGCGCACGATCCTCAAAGCTACATGAGTTTTAGAATTGCACGGAGTTTAAAGCCACATCAATTTCGATATGCATGATCTTCAAAGCTATACACTCCTTAAAATGCACATATCTCATAGCAGAGCTAAAAAAATCATTCTACAGGTCATGTGCAACCTAGAGCCGGCCTAACTCGACGGAGTCGAGTTTTCCCCACCTCAACGGAATGATGGGGACCTCACTAGCATGATTCCCGGAGAAAGCATGAATCTTGGAGCTGCAAGAATCTCAGAGCATGTCCAGAATAAATTTAGGATTTATCTTTATTTGAAATTTGAATTAGGATTTGGTTGGTTAGGATTGAGATATGGATAGGCTTATCTTATCCTATCTTGTATTTGAATTTGAATCATCTCTATCTTTTTATCCTATATTCAAATTCAAATGAGGGTTGGACAGGTCTATAAATACCACCCACAGTCCTTTGTAAAAAATAATTTTCTGAGAAAATTATTTGAGTTTTAGAAGAGTGATTCTTCCTGCCTTCGCCTTCGGGCATGGGCATGAGGCCCTAGTTATCCCCCTTCCTAACCCATTTTCTTTAACCCCTCATGACCTTTGAGATTCAACCTAGTGCCTCCAAGTATCGAGGAGGGTGTAATACCTTAGAGGTAAGAGGTCTCTTTGTTAGGGTGAGTCCTAAAGTCCATGAGATTCAAATCCCCATTATTCCTTCACCATCTTAAAAAAAATTCTAAGAAAAAATGGTATCCTAATCTAGGTGTCTTCTAGGCTCACCAATGATCCTACCATCTATTCCCCATTAGTTTGGTATCGGAACAGGTTTAGGATAGTTTATATCTACTTTGCATTCACAAACCCTAATTTCTGCATCCTGTCCACTACATTAGGTGTCTAGGTTTCATCTTATTTTGGCATCCTAGAAAATTATTTTTCTTTGAAAATTGCTCATCATATCCTCTGCCTTGTCCTAATAATTTCATAATTTTTAATTAATTTTACCAAAATCCTAATTCCCTAAAAGCTAGCATATTAGAAACCCTAATAGAATCCTAAAAATTTCTACAACAGTCCGAAAGCCCTATGATTTGCATCAACAATTGATTTTTTTTTTGCACCAAATTTAGTAGAGGTCATTAGCACCGTCCATCTTATATTCTAGAATTTTTTTGATTTTATTATGCATCGAGATCTGTGCCAAATTTTGCATCATCTGAAATCCTAATTTTTGATTTCTGTTGTTTCTCCATACTTAACTCAACCTAACCTAATCAACTTCCACCCACCCCAATCCCAAGACAAACTTTGTTTGATAACCTCAATTAACTTAAACCTAACTTGACACATTATAAATCATTAAAAAAATATTTTATTTTCTGTTGTGTTTTAGTTTGCATCAGGACCATTGAATGTTCATCATCTTTTAATCTAATCTTAAGGGCGGTCAAAATAACATCAGGACAAGAGGTCATAACCTGTCCTGGGTCCAAAACAATCATCCAGCATTTCCACCCAAGCCTTAATTAAAATTGATTAGATTTAATTTGCCCTAGAGGGCTAGGTGACACCTATAGGTCGGACTAAGCTGTGTGGGCCAGCTAGTGCATTTAATCATGTGGCTATTACTAAAAACTGGTGTCTAAGGCTGGGGGTCCAGAGTCAAACGACCTAAGCAGACTGGTGGTTTTTAATTAGAACCCTGAGACAAGCAGGGGGAGCCTCCCACCACCCCACCCACTACTTGGCCAGTGAAAGGATTAGCTGCTGGGTTAAGTGTAAGTTAAGCTGACTCACCCAGTTTTGGCTCTAGGTCTAGAAATCCTAGATTATACTAACCTTTTTTCTTTCTTTGCATGCTTGACTGCACCATATCACTTTGCTTGCTTGTTTGATTTGTTGCATGACCACTAGATTAGGAACCCAATACCAAAAGTCCAATCCTCAACCCAGCCCAACTATGGATTCCAATTTTGAGGCCATGGTGAAGGCCATGAGTTATCAGATTATCTCCCAAATGAACTGTAGGTTTGACCAATCCAATACCCAAACCCAAGCCTAGCTTGCCCAAATAGACTGTAGGTTTAACATGTTCAATACTAAACTTGACCAAACCTAAGATCAGTTAACCTAGATGATCCAAATGAACAACCAAGCAACCTATAAATCTGAGCCTACAGTCTATAAAGCCATAACCTTTGAACCCATAGTCTATAAACCCATAACCTTTGAATCCATAGTCTATATATCCATAACCTTTGAACCTATAACCTTTAAACCCATAACCTATGAACTCATAACCCTTAGTTTATCCACCCCTGTTACCCCAGACCCTAGTCAATTTTTCATTAGCCAAACCCCTCTTACCACCCATTGGTTCACCAAGATGACTTAGAAGAAGAAATATATGAAGCTGACCCAAGTTTGGTAGAGGAGTATAAGGATAATGAGTCCATTGAAGATTTAGAAGAAGAGAAACCTATAGGTGACCTAGAATTAGAAGCCAACCCATAATTAGTTGATCTAGTAGAAACCCAGATAGAAATCAACCTAGAATTAGATAAGTCGGAAGTCCAGTACAACCAACCCAGTTCAACCATGGAGTCCAATCTTAGAGTAGAGACCCTCCTTAAAGCCATGATTGAATGACTTGACCAATCCATTACCAAATCCTAAACCCAGCTTACCCAATCGACTACCCAAACCAACGAAATGATCCATAGGATTGAATCATTAGATGACCAGGTAGAAGACTACCCAACATTAGTTGAACCTAACCATACCCAAGTAGGAGCAGACCTAGATTTAGCAAACCCTAGCCATACCCAAACAGTAACCAACATAGAGTTAGCTGACCATGTAATGGAAGAGAAGTTAGAGAAAGAGAACCCTGATACTGCTGTTAGAGTTTTACCTGAGGAGCCACTAGAACGAAAGCCCAAGTATAGAGCCCAGTCCTAAATTTCTTGAACCCGATGACTTTATTAAGGATTTGGCTTATCAGTACCCTCAGGAAGAATCCCATCCTATAGTTCCCATTAATGATATCTTCCATGAGATTAGTGACCCACTCTTCCATACTATAAACCTTGTAGGACTACCTCAAACCCATAAGGTCAATCTCATTAGTCTAGGACTCATCCCTGAAACCCCTTCTAGTATTCTACTCTTTCTAATTAACCTTGAACCATCTCCTTATTTCTCATCCTACCAGACTAACCGTGAACCCACCTCTTGAAGCGGGACCAAAGGGGATAGCTAGGAGGATCGTTGGAGAGCTAAGAAGTCTCCTGTGATTAGGGTCAAAAAGATGGAAAAAATATGTGGGGGCAAGAAAGATGGATACTCTATAGACTTGGGAGTTACCTTCACGGAGAGACGTCGCACCTCTAGGGCATCTCACCCATCCCACTACATGTAGTCGAGGGCGTCCCACCAATCTCACTACATGCGGAGCCTAGAGCGTCCCACCCAAATCGCTACCTGGAGCCGTAAAGGAGAAGCTCCAAGATCATAGAGGAGACTCAGCAAAGGAGAAGATAACTGGGGCCTCACACCCCTCGACACCTGCAGGTGAAGGAAAAATGGGCCTCATGCCCACTCCTGACAGAGGCAGAATAAAGAACACACTTTTCAAAAATTCATATTCATCATCATATTTTATTCAAAAGAGGAGGTGCCTTTATAGGCTTACAAAACTAGGGGTCCAAGTAAAGAATAAAAGGCATGCAGTCCAAAAAAGGTGACAACCCAAACCTGCTTTGTTTGTAGCCTAAAAACATAGTAGAAAACTAAACACAATCCTCCCTATATGGTGGAAAAATCAAACTAATCCTAATCTAAAACTAATTTAAAAAAACTTCCCAACTGGTCCATATATCCAATTAAAATAAATATAATATAAATTCATCAAGATCCATGCTGAAAAATTCATATCAGGACCCGTGATGAGTGGCTCTGAAATCTATGCAAAAAAAACTCTGCTCTAAAAAGTGTGCAGCTTTGAGATCAGTGTAAAATATTTTGCTGCTTTAAGATCCGTGCATAAATTTCGAAGGGAGGGAGAGATCCAAAATTGCTAGTTGCGGCGGGGTGGGGCACAAAAGGGATGGCAGCGGGTAGTTCGCCCATGAGTAAACATGAAGATGTTGTCACTTGGTATGTACGCTCATGGGTAACCTCAAGTGTGTCCCAAATTTCTTAGCAGAGAGACAGTTAGATATTCTATTGAATTCACTTGGATCAAGAGAGCAAAACAATAGATTCATAGCCTTCGCATTAAGCTCTATTTACTAAATATCATTCTCATCCCAATCATCTTCCATTTTTGGAGTGAGAATGCCATTAACCAACATAGTAGACCGATAAGGACCTTTTGTGATTGTCCTCCAAAGATTATAATCAATGGCTTGAATGAATATGCGCATGCGAGTTTTTCAATAAGTATAATTTGTGCCATTAAATAGTGGGGGACGGTTTGAAGCTTGACCTTCAACAACACTCATTCCTATTGGGGCTGCCATGAACTTTTACTCAAGATCCTTGGACCTACAAGAGATTACTGGTACTCTGATACCACTTGTTTCCCAAAAATGGAGCCCAAGAAGGGGGGTGAATTAGGTCTTTTTAAAATTTAAAGCAATAATGTGCAGGCCTTGTGGTGTTTGTGAGTAACGAAATTGATGCACTAGATTATATGCAGCAGAAAGCAATAAATAGAGTGCAATAAGTAAAGAGCAAGAGATAGAAGAGACAATCACACACAAACACAAGGTTTATAGTGGTTCGGTGCAAACCTAGCACCTACATCCACTCTCCAAGCCACCCTTGGGAATTCCACTATAATCTCTCCAAGATTACAGCCGACTTATTTTTCCAAAGGCTCATAAGTCAAAACCTATGTTGGTTTTATCATCTAGGCTCACCAACAAACCTTTACACTTGTTTTATCATCGGGCTCACAAGTCAACCCGAGTTGGTTTTATCCCTTTGGCTCAACAACAACCACAATAATCTACTTTCAAGAAATCCTTGAAAGCTAGGTCAAATCATAAGAAAAAATTAGATATATAATTCAAATAAACAAAACAAACTCTCTTCAAGAGTAGAATGGAAGCTTTGAGGTTCAAGTTGATGCTTTGTCTTATCTTCTCCTTGGAATATTCTTCAAGCTCTCTTTTTGAAAAGATGAAAGGATAGGCTTGTAAGCTTTTTTAGGGAATCACTCTTTAAATGACTTTTGAAGTAAAGTTCTTGAGAAAATATTGGCTTTTTGAGCTTTCAATGGACTTCAATGCTTCAACAATGAGTTGGGTGAAGCTTAAATACTTCAAAAACTTTCAAAAAATAATTTGTGACCATTTGAGCTTCGAATCTAGCCGTTGGGAGCTTGAAAAGATATTTCTGCAACACAGAAAAATAGATTCGTTAGGGCTGTCAGAACTCAAGTGTCGATACTTGGCTGTCAGGTATTGACACTTGCTGTTAGGTGTCGACACTTGATTTCCAGGTGTCGACACTTGAACTTTCATGTATCGACACTTGATTTATAGGTGTCAACACTTGATACAAAAACACTCCATTGGCCAAGTTCTGGATTTTCAAAAAGTCTTAGGTCTTGAGTCGATACTTGGGAACTTAAGTGTCGACACTTGATTTTCAGGTATCGATACTTGAATTCTGGGTGTTGACACTTGGCATGCCAAATGCTGAAGTGTCGACACTTGACTTTCCAAGTGTCGATACTTGGTTTTGCAAAATTCATAATAAGTGCAATCGAAGCCAAAAACATAAGTGTTGATTATGAAACTTAAATCCAATGAAATTAAGCAATAATTGAACTCGTTTAAGCCCTTTTTGCATGGAGAAGACTCTTTAAATTATGAAAGATGCTTCATGCCACAGCGTGCCATGATACTTTAATTTTGAGAATTTGAGGTGCTTGTTTCTTGAAAACTCATAACTAGAAATAAACATTAGTACACAATATGTACTCAACATTTTGTTATTCATCAAAATCGTTAGGTGAAGCCAACACTACAGGGGCTATAATCCCAGTGGAGCACTTGCCTTGTAGGAGATGGTGGCAACGTGCTATAGGGCCTGTAACCCCAGTGGAGCACTCACCTTGTAGGAGATATATGTGGTATGCTACAAGGACTGGAGCCCTGGTGTAGCACTCACCTTGCAAGAAAGTTGTGGCTGGTCCGGCAGAGATGGTGACATCGTGCTCAGGTGTCACCATTTGGGCCTCCCTTATATCTCATTGAAAGAATAGTGCCCTAAAAGCCAATCATATTTCTTATGAAATAGGGGCTTATTTGTAAACTCCTGACTCATGTATGATATTACTAAAAAGGCATTATGTTTCATCATATGCTATGTCTTATACTTTGTTGTTTGAGATTATGATGAATCCCATAAATTAGGACAATAATTTTAGGATTACAATGGAGATCATAATAGTGAGATCTAAGATCTAATAAATCCTAATTTAAAATATTCTCAGTCATAGGATCATCGAGTCGAGGATCGATGTTTCTGAAGAGACTGACACATTCTATGTATGCTCAATGGAGAGAGTTGTTGGTCTCATGACCATTTATGTAGGAACACTAATACAAAGATGTGGGTGCTCATCTGGGTTTGAGTTTACTGAATTGATCCATCATGAAATATCTTATGGAAGTCTTACTTACTTGTCAAAAGATGATTCTCTTGGTGGAAGTTATATAAGTAATCCTTAGACCTAAGACCACCATGATATCTTACATACATATATTCATATTTTGGTTCATACTCATTCATGACTCAGTAATCATCTACAGGATGTTCATGGATATGGTGAATTGTTTATGAAGGTTATGAGTAGGTCAATAAGAATTGATCACTCCTAGTAAGGGAAGTATGTATCCCATGTAATCTCGTCGAATGATGACTCGGGAAGTCTTTGATTAAAGCAGGATGAAATTAGAAAGGGGTTCTAATTTTTTATTGATCGAGTCTTCATTAGTGATTTGGAATTTGAATGAATAAAGCATGGGTTTGATAATTTTCATACTTGTCACTTATTTAGGATAAGGGAAGATCGAAGAATTGAATTACATAGTAAGTTGCCACTGAAGGGTATTTTGATAATTTCTATCAATTTTTTTATCTTCAAGGTAGGCATGAAATGTTGTTAGATGTCAATCATGTTTTGTAGGTTATCATGAATCAAATTAATTGAATTCATGAGTTAATTCAAAAGATGGTTCAAATTAGCAGCTAGGCTTAGCTCGATTTGACCTAATTCGATTAGTGGTTTCTAATCAAATCAAATTGACATGAATCTAGATCTGCTGCTGGCTAGATGAGGAGCCCAAAGGGTCACACATATTAAGGAATTAATCAAGGAAGTCATTTATATTTTTACTAAGGTCATAGGATCATAATTAGCTAGCTAATTAACACACTAACATATGTTGGCTAGCCTAACTCCTAATCTAATTAGATTGGATTTAAATGCTTGCTATTTGGGTTAACCAATTTGAGTTGGACTTAAATTGGGTTAAGCCTTAAGTGGGCAGCCATATTGGGATTTGTCATAACCTATCAGCCCTTGTCCATTATTTAAACCAAGAGTCCCAAGGGCATGGGACTCTTGGTGCCATATTAGCGTGCGCATAAATAAAGGGGAACAGAAGGACCAAGAGTCCTTTTGCAAAATAATCACTTTTTATATGATAAATCTTATCCCCTATCTTATCCATTGGATGCCCAAATTGACAGGAATTGATCGGTCAATTAATGTAAGAAAGGCATGAACAATGAAGGGATGCGATGCTGGATTCATATATGGTGCATGGGATAAGGAAGAGTCCTTGATGGGTGACTAATTAGCATGCAAGGGGATTTTTTTGGATTTAGAATTAAGTTAGGGTTTTAATTCCCAAATCTTAGGTCAAATAAATAAAAGGGTGATCCTATAGAAATTCTAGATCACAAGCATGCAAAATGACCCTCAAAAGAGATAAAATAGGACCGCCATGGCTAAGAAACCCAGCTGGGCTAGCTCTTCTGTAATAACTCGATCTAGAGGGCTAGGGGGTATATACCTGGCAATGATTGCTACTACTTCCATGAAGAGATCACTCCTCGCTCCCGGCTATGGCCTGGAAAGTTAAGCTGAATACCCATGGATCCGTCGGCTTTTTATCCGCTGACCTGTCAGCTAGGCAAACGAAACCCTAAAGTCGTGAGATTCAAGGGACCTATAAAACACCAAAGGAGGAGTAGAAAATAAAAGAGAAACGGGATGAATCTTTGAAAGAAGAAAGGAAGAGAGAGTAGCAGGGGTGGCCAAGATGAGCTTGATTGTTAGGCATCCATGGTGGAAGAAGCAGGGTGGCTAGAGTTTTGATAAATAGGGTCTCACACCCCTCGATGCTCCATAGAACAAAGGCAAATGGGTCTCTCACTCACTCCCTCATGGAGGTCGATGCATAAAGGCAAAGGCAATGCAAAAAAACTCTCAACTTTTCATTAATCAGAATTCATCAATCACTATTCTTTTTTTATAAAAGGGTGGAGGGATGGGGTATTTGTTGAAAATTGTGTCCCAAAGCCAATAGCCTAGGCTATAGGTGGTTATGCTCAGTATTGTAATTTGTATATGAATTAATAAAATTTTATTTGGCAGTTCATCACATTATTCATTTTCCTGTAATGAACTCTATTTTTGTGATGAAGTCCTTAGGACTGTACTAAATTCGATATAGAGAGGATATATCGAGTGATCCTTTAAAACGGATCATAACCAAATGATACATTGTACAGGATGGCAATGTATCAAGTATAGGTTATTGTGGTTCATATCGTTTGGTTATCATCTTGACCAAAGCAATGTGGTGACATTGATGTGATCTGCAAGTGAGATGTGTGACATTTCATTGAACGTGACTCCGTGGAGCTCCTTTCTGCCAAAGGATTGCTCACGATTGGATATGGGTATATGTATCCCTCCGACCTGAGGTCACCATGGTAGCTTGCAAGCAACTCCCTGTACTTTGATGTCGGACTACCCGAATTTCTAATCCGGTGATGGAAGGTTTCTAGTTACAGGCAAGTACTTGTGGAGCAATGGTGGACCAAGATGGAATTGACATGTCCAAGTTGTTTGGATTGAATATCTCACAGTGTCTCAATTTAGCAAATCCTCGGTCGGGATAGTCCTTGTGAGGAGTCACTAGACTTGCGGGGTAGAGACATGTTGTGGATTGACTCAATTAGGGTTGGCAGTCTAACCCTAGGTCCTCTTGAGCATTGGAGGTCAAAGGGATGAAATACATAGTAACCATATGCCAGAGGTTTGATAGATTGCTCTCGCATCTTCGGCCTATCCGGATGTCGAGACCCATTGCTAGATGGTATCTTGTGCTGGTACTGGAAGTGTTTGAATGCTACCATTTAGGTTTGAACCTATGAAGTCACATGCCATAGAGGATTTCTTTTTCATCCAGGAACCGATCAACGATTGGGAATCGTTTCAGTATTTAGGTCAAACGGTCTAATTAAGCATACATTGGATTTTTTCTGGTCCACTGGTCTGATTTGGATCGACCAAGATTGGTTTGGGTCAACCAGGAACTGTTCCTGGTAGACCTGGTAGACCAGGACTGGACCAATTTTTCTTATTGATCGAGTTTGGTCGGACCGGGGTTTTTTATTGAATCGATTTTTGGATTTGATGAACCGTTTTTATTACATGGTTTATTTACACCATTTTTCTCCCAACATTTTGAAGAAATTAAAATACTGGTTTGATGTTTTGATTTCTTCCCCAACTCGGTTGCTCTTTGTTTTTACCATGTGAATGGATAAAAATGCATGGAGTTCAAATGTGTTTGGGTTTATCTAGTCTTCTCACAGTGATCTTTTCCCCACGTATTTCCTTTTCTCTCGATATTTTTCTCCCATACATTTTCCTCACTAACAGTCTTTTGTTTTCACGATGATTTAGCCTTCATGCATTTTCTTAGCCTCCGGTATCTTCCTTTTTCCTCATGAGATTTCTCAGTCGGTTTTAATTCTGGGTTGCTGGCTATATGAGGGAGAGAGAGAGGAAGGTAGAAGGCTATGCGATGAGATAGAAGAAAACAGGGGCTTGCAGTGATAGAGATAGAAATAGGAATTATGGTGTTTTCCTGGGCTTTCATGTGTTCTCTCACTCTCAGTTTTATTTGGGTGGAAGGCCGTGAGAGATAGGGAGAGGGGATGAAACTGCACATGGTTTTCATTGGAAAAAAACTGGGCATGTGATTTTTTGGAAGAAAACAGAGCATGTCTTTTGAGAGGAGCATAGATCATTAATTTCTGTGTTGTGTGCTCAATGTGGAGTTTGGGCGGTCTTGGAGAAGACTGTTCGTGAATTCTTTTTTTTGGTTTTCCCTGCTCCAAATAGCCGTGACCTATTCTTTGATTCCTGGAGGACTAGCATCCTTCCGGGAGTTGGATCAACGAAAGCCCACGTGTGGATACTCTAGAGTGTGGACATTTGGACATCTCGAGAGATTGGATCGATCTCTTCTTCTCGTTGTTTGCAGATTTATTCTGAAGATTGCTAGAGTTCACGCTGACGTCTTCTTCTAGATATGATTTGCTATTGAAGGAGTTCAACCGACTGCCTTGATTTGCTGTTAAAGGAAGCTCTAAAAGTTATGTTATTTTCTTTATGTTATCATGCATGCTTAGATATAGATTTAATCATATTATTTATAATTATTACACTTGCCTTTACAAGCCTCTGTATCAATTTCATTCATTATGTTTATGTTAGATTCTGTGCATGAGTAGGTTTCTCTGTATGCATGTTTAAATTTTTAATTATGTAATACCCTACTCCCTAGTATAGCATGCCTAGGGTAGGCATCCGGTATACTGGTTTTCCTTCAATGGTATTAGAGCCACAGGTTCCTATGTAGCATATCATGATTGCATGTATTAGGGATTACTTTTAGGAACCTAGTTAAGACCTTCACCATGGCCTTGTGTCTGTAGAGATTAATTAGGGTTTAAAACTCCTAAGATTCTATGGCACGAGGCGGTTCATCTGTGTTGGCCTTTTTAGAAGGATCCTTAAAGGAAATCTATGGTATTGAAAATGTTTTAATCCTGATACATGATTACACATGCTCATGTCTAAAATTGTTAAGGCTTGCAATATTATAAATTGATATGATAAGACTAGATATGATGCATGAAAGATGTAAAAGGGTTTTACATGAATTTAATTAAAAATATTTAATTAAAAGTTGGCTTATAATCTAACAATTATGAATTGAAAGATGAGTAAATGACAAACCAGATTGGGTTTATGAAACCTAATGTCATTTGAATAAGCCATCCGGATTAATTGGTTAGCTATCCGATTGGGTCCGTTTATTGTGTTAAACCTAAGGTTAGTTGAATTGGACTTAAGAGAACTAATCAAATGTTGATTGAGGACCTTCTCTTTAGTATCTATCTAATAGTTAGATGGGTTAGTCCATTCTTCTAAAATGGATCTAATTAACGGCTCTATGGTAAGCCCGAGTTCTTAGGCTGGTCTAATCGAGTCTGGTAAATCGATTGGTCTCAAGACAGGTTTGGCAGTTTTGATCATGGCTGCATGAGGTTACCTCTTTCCTGGCCAACTTTATTTGTGTCTAGGAAAGATGGTTAATGGCGGATACTCATCCATGATCTCACCTACCTAGCCAATTCGATCAACCATAACTGATTAGAAAAGCTTATTGATTCGAGTTAACTCATGTCACTCAAGTTGATCAGCTTGTTTGATCTTTAGGTGCCCATGGACCAACTTGTTGAATTTAATTCAACCCTCCTAAGAATTGATTTGATCAGTGGGAGGTTGATCCATGTTCTTCTCTCTATTCTTCTATCATAATTTAATTAAAATCCTCTAAATTATTAGGTCCTAAAAAAGAGTAAGTCAATGAGTTGATGGTGTCTTAGCCTCCCATTAAGTGGGTTAGGAATGAGTCCTTTAGCTTGGTATACATAGGCAATTCCATAGAACGGGTGTGCATCGAGTTACTAGGATTACTCTCCCATAGATGATGATTCAGTGCAACCTTCTTAACGGTGATCAGGTGGGCTGGCCAAAGTCGGGCTTGGTCATTTGTTAGTTGGAAGCATCGAATTTGTCATATTAATGATTGGACCTAACCAGAGACCTGCAATAGGAGGCCCAAGGCCGATTGGGGGTTCTGTGGGGCAAAACTTATTACTTGAAGTTGCTTAGAAAGTAATTGGTTAGAGAACCTACCTTTAGGCGCGTATGGGTGAGTCGGCCAAAGTCGGGCTCATACATGGTCTATTGGATTTCAATACCCACTATAAAATGATGATTTCATGGATTGGAGTTAGAGGCTCCCAATCTAAAAAATTAGTGGGAGGAACCTTTAGACTAAAGTCCAAGTCTTTTGGTTTAATTGATTAATTCATATACTAATTTGGTCTTAATTTTCGTTCAGATGTCTTCAAACCTTTCGTTTCGATCATTTCTCGATAGCGAGAAGTTAAAGGGTCCCAATTTTGATAGCTGGTATCGAAAATTGAGAATAGTCCTGGAGCACGAGCAGATTCTTTATGTGATAATGGATACAACACCCAAAATCCCTCCTGCCAATGCTCGGAGTTCAATCAAGGACACCTATTTGAAGTGGATTTCTGATCAGACTACTGTCTGATGCATAATCTTGGCAACGATGAATGATGAGTTCAGTCACAAATTCGAGGAGGTCCAGCCATACCAGATTCTTCAAAAGTTGAAGGAATCTTTTGGCATGCCAGACAATGTGGAGCGGTACAAAGTGTCTTGTGCCATCTACAATGCCAAAATGCGTAATGGCGGTTTGGTCACTAATCATGTATTGTACATGATCGAGATGATCGAACGATTGGACAAACATGGATGTCCCTTGCACGAGCAACTCAGCAAAGATGTGATCCAGAATTCTCTACCCTCCTCCTATCTTGACTTTCTCGATCATTATAGAATGAATAAACCTATAGTCAATTACCATGATTTGATGGGGTTGCTGCAGACTTTTGAAAGGACCACCAACTAAATAAGGGGGTGGTGAATTTAGTGGGAGGTTTTAGAGGTCGTCGTCCCTTTATGAAAGGGAAGAAGAAAGTAAGAGAAAGAAGGTGCAGAGTGCTCCTGGCCCTAGTCAGACCAAGAAAGTGAAAGCTGATCAAGTTAGTGCAGAGTACTTCTATTGTAAGAAGCAGGGACACTGGAAGAGGAACTGTCTTCTTTATCTGGTATCCTTAGACCTGAACAGGCCAAGGAAGGGAAAGTAGTAGGGTGCTGTACAAGGTATTTATATGATAAAACCTTGTAATTTCTTTATTGTGACACTACTAACTGGGTATTGGATGCTGGTAGTCCTATTCATATTTGCAATTCATTGCAGGGACTGTAGGTTAGCAAGAGAGTCAAGGATGGGGAGCAGTTTCTGAGCATCGAAAATGGAAATCGTGTTCCAATGCTGGCGGTCGGAGTTCTGAGTCTTATTTTTGAGTCTAGTGCTATCGAATTAGTCGACTGTCATTATTGTCCTAGTTTCATTATGAGCATTATCTCTGTAGGCCTATTGGTCAATTGGTTATGAACTTTCAATAAAAGGAGATTTTTGCTAGGTTATTGTGAATAATTATGTGATAATGAAAGCTAAGTTAAATAATGGCATTTATATTTTGTCACAGCCTGTTAATATAATGTACACGTCTAGCAAACACCCAAGGATAGAAAATGTCAGTGACTTGTATCTATGGCACTGTAGGCTAGGTCCTGTCACCAGAATAGATAAACAAGTTGCGAGACCTCCTCGAGATCAGTGATAATAAACAAGTTGCGAGGAGAAGGCCTCCTCGAGATCAGTGATTCTGACTCACTGCCCACTTATAAATCATGTTTGCTTGGTAAAATGACCAAGTCACCATTTACTGGAAAAGGTGAACGAGCTACAGAACTTCTGAGTCTCATACATACTAATGTATGCGGACCCATGATAGTTAGTGCCAGAAGTAGATATAGATATTTCATTACATTTATAGATGACCTTTCCAGGTATAGCTATATCTTTTTGATGAGACATAAATCTGAGTCGTTTGAAATGTTCAAACGATATCGTAATGAAGTGGAGAAATAAACTAGAAAGAGTATTAAAACCCTTTGATCTGATCGAGGCAGTGAATACCTATCCGGTGAGTTCATGACATATCTTGATGAGAATGGGATTCTCTCTCAGTGAACTCCTCCAGGAACACCCTAGTTGAATGGTGTGTCCGAAAGGAGGAATCGAACCCCATTGGACATGGTTCGATCTAGATGGGTTTTGCAACTCTGCCGCTATCCTTCAAGGGATATGCACTTGAGACAGCTTGTTACTTGCTGAATGATGTTCCAAGTAAGTCTATTGTCTCTACTCCATATGAGTTATGGACTTGATGTAAGCCCTCAATTTCACACATTCGGGTCTTGGGTTGTCGGCTTATGTAAAGCATTTAGACTCAGATAAACTTGGTCCTAGGTTTGATCGGTGCCTATTTATTGGGTACCCTAAGGAAACAACAGGGTATTTCTTCTACTTGGAGGATGAACAGACAATGTTCGTTGCTTTTAGGATTATCATTTTGGAAAAGGAGTTCCTTGGAGAAGGAATTGTAACCTTTAAGATTGAACTTGGTGAAGTTCAACCAGTGGAAGAACCTACACACTCTAAGGACATCATAGACCGGTTATGATTGGATCACACCCAGAACCCATTATTAGGAAATCCGATAGAGTACCGCGTCAGCCGGACAGATACTATGGTTTCTTGGTCCGAGATGGTGATCCCATTAAGCTCGATGAGAATGATGAGAATCCGATCACCTATATGGATGCACTTCAGATATCTGACTCTAAGGCATGGCTTGGAGCCATGCGATCCGAGATGGAGTCTATGGAGATCAACAATGTATGGACATTGGTTGATCCACCTGAAGGGATAAAACCCATGGGGTGCAAGTGAATTTTCAAGAGAAAAAGGGGTGCAGATGGGAAGGTGGAGACCTATAAAGCTCATCTGGTTGCCAAGGGGTATCGTCAGTGATATGGTATCGATTATGACGAGACGTTCTCCCCTGTGGCAATGCTCAAGTTCATTCAGATCATGCTTGCTTTGGTAGCACATTTTGACTATGAGATATGGCAGATGGATGTCTGAACCACTTTCCTGAATGGGGAGCTGGATGAGGAGGTGTATATGATACAGCCTAAAGGGTTCACATCCACAGACGAGTCAAAAGTGTGCAAATTGCAATGGTCCATTGATGGACTCAAACAAGTATCTCGAAGTTGGAACATGCGATTTGCTAGGTGTATCAAATCGTATGGCTTCATTAGGAACAGAGAGGAACCCTGCATCTTTAAGAGGGTTAATGGTTCCATGATTGTATTTATGTTGATGACATTCTCTTAATCGGGAATGACATCACAGCATTGTAAGGAATAAAGGTCTGGTAGTCATCTCAGTTCTCCATGAATGACTTGGGTGAAGCTTCTTTCAAACTGGGTATGAAAATCTATAGAGATAGATCTAAGAGGCTTCTGGGATTGTCCTAGTCTATGTACATTGATACTGTGCTGAAACGGTTCAGCATGGAGAATTCCAAGAAAGGCTATCTCTCGATAGGTTCTGGAATTACTCTTTCCAAGAAGGATTGTGCGACAACTGGAAAGAAGGATTGTGCGACAACTCCTGAGAAAAGAGAGCGCATGAGTAGAGTTCCTTATGCATCTATAGTATGCTATGACATGTACTAGACCTGACATGGCATACTCACTAGGAGTGGTGAGCAGATACCAGTCTGACCCAGGTGAGGTGCATTGGAAGGTGGTTAAGACCATCTTGAAGTATTTGAGAAATACTAAGGACCAATGGCTGATTTATGGAGAACCTGACTTAAAACTTATGGAGTATATTGACTCCAGTTTCCAGTCAGATAGAGATGATAGTAAGAGTGTGCCAGGGTTTGTGTTTACCATGAATGAAAGATCAATCTACTGGAAGAGTTCCATGCATGCAATAGTTGCAGACTCGGTATGCAAAGCAAAGTACCTTGCAGCATCAGATACAGCAAAGGAATCCATGTAGGTGCGAAAGTTCCTTGGAGAGCTAGGGGTGGCACCTTTCCTAGATGGTCATGTTCCTGTGTATTGTGACAGCACTGGAGCCATTGCTCAAGCTAAGGAGCCAAAGTCTCATCATCGCACCAAGCATATTCTGCGGTGCTACACCATCAATCTTATGAAGATCGATGGAAAGGAGAATCTAGCCACCCCTTCACTAAAGCCCTCGGAATCAAAAAGTTCGACTATTGTAAAAGGGAAATGAGTATTAGATACGATTCTGATTGGCTTTAGTACAAGTAGGAGTTGTTGGAAATTGTGTCCCAAAGCCAATTGCCTAAGCTATAGGTGGTTGTGCTCAGTATTATAATTTGTATATGAATTAAAAAAATTTATTTTGGTAGCTCATCACATTATTCATTTCCCTGTAATGAACTCTAATTTTGTGATGAAGTCCTTAGGACTGCACTGAATTCGATATAGAAAGGATATATCGAGTGGTCCTTTAAAAAGGTTCACAACCAAATGATACATTATACAGGACAGCAATGTATCAAGTGTAGGTTACTGTGGTTCACATCGTTTGGTTGTCCTTTTAACCAAAGGAGTGTGGTGACACTAATGTGATCTGCAAGTGGGATGTGTGACATCTCATTGAACGTGACTCCGTGGAGCTCCTTTCTGCCAAAGGATTGCTCATGATTGGATATAGGTATATATGTCCCTCCGACCTGAGGTCACAATAGTAGCTTGCAAGAAACTCCCTGTGCTTTGGTGCTGGACTACCTGGATTTCTAATCTGGTGATGGAAGGTTTCTAGGTACAGGCAAGTACTTATGGAGCAGTGGTGGACCAGGTTGGAATTGACCTGTCCAAGTTGTTTGGATTGAATGTCTCACAGTGTCTCAATTTAGCAAATCCTCGACCGGGGTAGTCCAAGTGAAGAGTCATTGGACTTAAGAGAGGTTGAGACATGTTGTGGATTGACTCAATTAAGGTTGGCAGTCTAACCCTAGATTATCTTGAGTATTGGACGTCAAAGGGATGAATTATACGGTAACCATATGCCAGAGGTTCGATAGATTGCTCTCGCATCTTTGGCCTATCTGATGCCGGGACCCATTACTAGATGGTATCTTGTGCTGGTACCGGAAGTGTTACAGTGCTATCATTTAGGTTCGAACCTATGAGGTCACATGCCAAAGAGGATTTCTTCCTGATTCTGGAATCGATCAACGATTGGGAATCATTTCGGTATTTAGGTCAAATGGTCTAATTGAGCACATATTGGATTTTTTCTGGCTACCTGGTCTGATTTGGATCGACCAAGATTGGTTGGGTCAACCAGGAACTGTTCCTAGTAGACCAGGACTGGACTCATTTTTCTCATTAATCGGGTTTGGTCGGACCAAGGTTTTTGTTGAACGGGTTTTTGGGTTTGATGAACCGGTTTTATTACATGGTTTATTTACGCCATTTTTCCCATCATTTCGAAGAAATTAAAATACCAGTTTGATGTTTTGATTTCTTCCCTTGCTCGGTTGCTCTTTGTTTTTATCGTGAATGGATAAAAATGCATGGAGTTCAAATGTGTTTGGGTTTATCTGGTCTTCTCATGGTGATCTTTTCCCCATGTATTTCCTTTTCTTTCGATTTTTTCTCCCGTATATTTCCTCTCTGACGGTCTTTTATTTTCATGGTGATTTAGCCTTCACGCATTTTCTTAGCCTCCGATATCTTCCTTTTTCCTCACAAGATTTCTCAGCCAGTTTTAGTTCTGGGTTGCTGGCTGTATGAGGGAGAGAGAGAGAGAGGAAGGAA
Source organism: Areca catechu (assembly GCA_021397845.1). NCBI lineage: Eukaryota > Viridiplantae > Streptophyta > Magnoliopsida > Arecales > Arecaceae > Areca > Areca catechu. The sequence goes on along the minus strand of CM038048.1, from coordinate 49,483,940 downwards.
GAAGGCCGTGTGATGAGATAGAAGAAAACAGGGGCTTGCAGCGAGAGAGATAGAAACAGGAATTATGGTGTTTTCCTAGGCTTTCACGTGTTCTCTCAATCTCGATTTTATCTGGGTGGAATGCCGTAAGAGATAGGGAGAGGGGATGAAACTGCGCATGGTTTTTTGGAAGAAAACTGGGCATGCAGTTTTTTGGAAGAAAATAGAGCATGTCTTTTGAGAGGAGCAGAGAGCATTAATTTTCGTGTTGTGTGCTCAAGGTGGAGTTTGGGTGGTCTTGGAGCAGAGAGCATGTCTTTTGGTTTTCCCTGCTCCACATAGCCATGACCTATTCTTTGATTCCTGTAGGACTAGCATCTTTCCAGGAGTTGGATCAGCGAGAGCCCGCACGTGGATACTCTAGAGGGTGGACATTTGGACACCTCAAGAGATTGGATTGATCTCTCTCTTCTTGCTATTTGCAGATCTGTTCTAAAGACTGCTAGAGTTCATGCTGATGTCTTCTTCCAGATCTGATTTGCTGTTGAAGGAGTTCAACCGGCTGCCTTGATGTTGTTAAAGGAAGCTCTAAAAGGTATGTTATTTCCTTTATGTTATCATGCATGCTTAGATCTAGTTTTAATCATATTATTTATAATTATTGCACTTGCCTTTACAAGCCTCTGTATCTATTTCATGCATCATGTTTATGTTAGATCCTATGCATGAGTAGGTTTTTCCGTATGCATGTTTAAATTTTAAATTATGCAATACCTACTCCCTAGAGTAGCATGCCTAGGGTAGGCATCCGGTACACTAGTTTTCCTTCAGTATTTATAGGCTAACCTAGGTCCTCTCCTTGTTAGGATTGGAGTACAAACTTTGAATAGGGAAAGGATTACAAAATTTGAATAGAATAAGAATTACAACTCCTGTGGAACTGGGAAAGCCTTCCTCTTGGGCTTGGGACTTGGTCTCCTCATGGGCTTGGAGCTTTGACTTTTCCATTCCCTGGTGGGCTGGGACTTGGGGTGCCAACATTATTGGATTGGGCTTGGAGGGGTGCCACTCCATGAATGGGCCTTTCGATTATGGTGCCAAGGCTTCATGGACTTGGGCCGGGGCACTGAGCTAGGAGACTTGGACTGGGGCGCCACTCTTGGAGGCCTGGGTGCTAATTCTTCTAGGCTTGAGTAGGCTTGAGAGGGCTGGGGTGCCTGGAAGGAAAAATATTCTTAGGGTGCTAGGTATCTTCAAGTGGGGAGGCTCCATGGGCTTGGACTATGCTCTGACCTAGGAGGGCCTCGTGAAGGCTTTGGTTGGTGATCCTCCTCTTATACAAAACTGGATTAACACAAACTTATATGACTCAACTGGACTCACGAGGTTGAGACAACTCAACTTATTACTAGACTCAATAGGGTACTTATTACAAAACTTGGCTCACTCAAAATTAGACTTCATTACCGGACTCAAGTGAGCACAATCGGGCTTAACTAAGTAAAACCCTGATTATCGAACACAAAGGGTTGCGTTGGGTTCACATGATAAAACCCTTATTACAAGACTTCAAATGACTTAGATGACTCCATCCATACTTACAGGACTCAAGGCTGATTTAACTAGATTATTGGATGCAAATATAAAATCTGGAAAATGGTTAAGGGACTCAAAATGCAGGGATCCATAATGAACTAGGGTTGATCCTGATGTCCCCTTCAGTCCTTCTACCTATTAATCACTTTTTCTTAGATAAACCTCTTTATTTGATATACCTATTGGGGTGTGGGACCATGTCTTAAATCTGAAATTAAGAGTTAAATATCAAATTTTCTCGAAAAGTTGTGATAAGAAACTCTTGGTGCCAACCATTAGTGAAACGGTGTTTCACTTTATACCTTTCTACCAAGGGACTCTTTCTGATTAAAGGGTCTTATCTGATATATTAAATATCAAATAAGGGATGATGAAAAGGTGTATCAGGTACCTACTCTCTTCCTATTTAAAGGCTTCGATGATTGAAGCCAAGGCTAATGGGAACCCAAGAGCTATCCATCAGTTTATTTGGTTGATCAAGTCAAAGAGGAGAGCCACTGGACCTCATTTTAAGCCACCTTGAAGAAAAGAAGGAGGGTCAAGTGGATAAACATGAATCCTCTGATTCATGCCAAGCAACTAAGGAAAGATGTGGTCCACCCCAAGCCCAAGAGAGCACGTGTTTGGCACCCCACACTGTCCCCCTTGGTCCCCCCTTTTTTCTTATTTTTCTTGAGCTTCTTCGGGAATTGTATAATACCTTCCATGTTTTCAATCAGCAAACCATGAAGGATTGTGGTGCCTCATAATTTTCATGTTTTCTTTACTTGCTTCCCAAGTAATTGGTCCCTATATAAGGACCCCTCTCTTGTAATGGAGAATAAGAAGGATGATGATTTGAGAAGAGTGATTCTTGATTCTGCCTCCATAAAAAAGTGGGTGTGAGACCTATCTTGCCTTTGCCTTCGGGCATCGAGGGGTGTGAGACCCTATGCCTTCGCTTTCAAGCATCGAGGGACGTGAGGCCCTAGTTTGTCTTTGTTTTTCAGAACATCGAGGGGTGTGAGACCTTAGTTTGCCTTTGTTCTTCAGAACATCGAGGGATATGAGGCCCTAGTTATCCAAATCCAACCATCCATTTCTTCCTTCCCCATCTTCCTAGAAAATTAAAAAAAATATATAGAAGAAAAAAATAGTGGTACCTTAATCTAGGTGACTTGTAGGCTCACCAACGATCCTACCCCCTTGTCCCCCATCAATTTGGTATCAGAGCGCAGAGGATTAGGGTATTCTATATCTTTCCCTTTTTTCTCTCTCCTCCACTTTTTCCCCTTATTCCCATTATTCCTGCTATCCCAACCTTATTCCTCCTCTATTCTGGGTTATTCTTGTCATCCTCTTCCTAAACCTACTTGAATTCAAAGCCCAAAACACCCGATCCACCACCCATAGCCTGCCACCAAGCTCCCTCTGCCATCGCCGCCAGTCTCCAGTCCGGATCTCACCGGAGACATCCCCGTCCTCTCCGTCTCGTGCCACCATCGAAGTTTCTTCCGCGTCATCCCTCTTTCCCCATGTTTGTGCTCGTCGTCGTCTTCCTCATTGGTGAAGCCGCTATGGCTGAAGATCCTCAGATCAGTGCCTCCATAGTTGCCGGAGCCACCACCTCTTTGTGCCTTCTTGCCCCGACCACTAGAACCCCCTAGGCCGCAGGTCCGCGCGACGCCTTCCATCGGATCTCCATCCTCCTCTCCTTCCATTGATGAAGATGAACACGGATGGGGATAAACACCCGCTACCTCCTCCACATCACCAGTTGTCGAAGCCATCGCCTTTGCCAAATCCAGTGCCCTCGTCTCCCATAGGATCGAGCTCTCCTTCACCATCGTTGACCTCTATTTGCCATCACCCGCGATGCCACCGAATCCCTCTTTCATTGAGCATGCCACTGTCGATCCCGTCTGTGCCAACCTCCATCCAACACATCCTATAGTCTGGCCCCCATCCACGGTCGCTAATAGCTACTAGAACCACCATCCTTCCATCTATGCCACCACCAACAGTCAGAGGAGACCGTGCCTCTGCCACCCCGCATCGCTGCCTGACCTCCGGTGTCATCACTGGTGAGATTCGGCCAAAAGACCCCCTGCTCTATTCCCATTCGGTCCATGGAGAAGAAACCCAGCTGCACGAACGTGAAAGCACTTCACGTTCCTGTTGCTGACTTCAGGTCCTACACAAGTTTCAGAGTTACACGCATTTCAAAGTTATATGGATTTCAAAGAACATGGATCTCAGAGCTACACAGATCTCAAAGCTTTATAGATCTTAGAGTAGGGCTGTCAAAAAAAAAATCTCAAGCGGAGTCCCAGAGCCTGAAGTCAAGCTAAAGCTGGAGTCTGAGCCCAAACTCGATGGAGTTGAGTTCTCCCTACTACATGGGAATGATGGGGACCTAAGAGATATCCATCAGTTTATTTGGTTGATCAAGTCAAAGAGGAGAGCCACTAGACCTTACTTCAAGCCCCCCTGAAGCAAAGAAGGAAGGTCAAGTGGATAAACATGAATCCCCAGATTCATGACAAGCAACTAAAGAAAGATATGGTCCATCCCAAGCCCAAGAGAGCAAGTGTTTGGCGCCCTACATGGTTCCCCCTTGGTCCTCCCCTTTTTTCCTTATTTTTCTTGAGCTTCTTTGGAAATTGTATAATACCTTCCATGTTTTCAATCAGCAAACCAGGAAGGATTATGGTGCCTCACAATTTTCATGTTTTCTTTACTTGCTTCCCAAGTAATTGGTCCCTATATACGGACCCCTCTCTTGTAATGAAGAATAAGAAGGATGATGATTTGCGAAGAGTAATTCTTCGTTCTACCTCCGTAAAGGAGTGGGCATGAGGCTTTTCTTGCCTTCGCCTTCGGGCATCGAGGGATGTGAGACCCTATGCCTTCGCTTTCGAGCATCGAGGGGCGTGAGGCCCTAGTTTGCCTTTGTTCTTCGGAACATCGAGGGATGTAAGACCCTAGTTTGCCTTTGTTCTTCGAAACATCAAGGGGTGTGAGGCCATAGTTATCTAAAGCCATCCATCCATTTCTTCCTTCCCCATTGTTCCTTCCCCATCTCCCTAGAAAATTTAAAAAATATATATGGAAAAAAAAAATAGTGGTACCCTAATCTAGATGACTTCTAGGCTCACCAACGATCCTATCCCCTGTCCCCCATCAAAGGCATCCAAAGAAGTTATCCTGATAATTCTTTTCCTTCTCTTGTTAGGACAAGTTTATTATTTTAAGACAAGTTTTCCATTTTAAGATAAGAGCTTAGGAAGAGAATTTGAAAGGATAATATGATAGTAAAAGAGTTTTTGGAGAGGACTAAGATACTTTTTGAAAAGAAAAAGTTTTTAGAGGGAATAAAAGGTTGTAAAAGGAAGAAAGCCTACTGAAAGAAGTCAAGCAAGCTAAAGGAGTGCTTCCTTGGTTCGGTTCCTATGTGGATCACCTCTGGAGGGTATATACTTGTGTACCTAGTGAAAAGAAAAGGATATTAGCATTACAGGTATTCTTCTATTTCCAAAATATTTTATTTTATTAATTAATATATCAAGGGAGTCCTGGGACTAGTGTTTCGATAGAGTAGGGTTTTGGTAGACTAGGATTTTAAGATTTAAAATTTTGAAATCCAGCCTTTTGCTATGCTTACCGAAATCCAACATGCATTTTGCCTACCACCACTCTTCCTACTATGGTCAGGGGAACGTCTTCCTACCTTCGGGACTTGGTCTGATTGGGGGCTTGATTGGCCCAAAGTTCTCTTTGGCTAGGAGCTCAAGGTCAATCTCCAAGCTCGGACGGGAGCTCGACCTTGGCTAGGAGCTCACCTCAAATGGGAGCTCGTCGTCGGTCGGGAGCTTACTTCGGATGGGAGCTTGACCTCAAACGGGATCCCAACTTCGGATGGGAGCTTAACCTTGACTGCGAGCTCACCTCGGATTGGAGCTCAACCTTGACGGGAGCTCAACTTGGACAGGAGCTTGACCTCAACTAGAAGCTCGACCTTGACTGGGAGCTCGACCTTAGTCGGGATCTTATCTCGGATAGGAGCTTGACCTCGGCTAGGAGCTCACCTCGGATGGGAGCTCAACCTCGCCAGGGAGCTTGACCTCGGCAAGGAGCTTGTTATCTTTAGCCCTTGATTTTGATGAATAATAAAACATTGAGTATATATTTTGTATTAATGTTTCAATTGGAGTTATGAATTCTAGATCACAGGTACATCAAGTTCCTTACACAAAAATATCAAAGTCATTGATATTAATGCAAGATGAATTTCAAAGTTTAGAAGTCTTCTCACTTTGAAAAGCCATAAAATTGATCACTTTGGTCTTTATGGAGAAGAAATTGGAAGTTTATTGGATAATTTTTTAGAGTTTCAAAGCTTGGCATAGAGTTTGGAATTGGCACAGACCAAGTGTTGACTCATGAAACCTCAAGTGTTGACACTTTTGAAAAACTGGCATGCAGAAACTTAGCTGGCATGCCAAGTGTCGACCCAAGTGTCGTCTCACAAGTAGACTCACAGAATGACTCAAGGCCCGAGAATAAAAATGGATAGAACATAGCTTTTGGACTTTAATGAAGTGTTGACCCAAGTGTCGATCCAAGTATCGACTCACAGGTCAACTTACAGATCGACTCATGGCCTGAGACAAGAAAGTTATAGAACAGTATTATTTCTGAAATTTTTTATCAAGTGCTGACTCAAGTGTCGACTCACAAGACTCAAGTGTAGACTTAAAAAATTCAAGTGTCGATTCACATAACGACTCATAGCCTGAGACTAGAAATGAAGCAGAACCATATTTTTTAAAAAATTATACCTGGTGTCGATCCAAGTATCGACTCATGAAGACTCAAGTGTCCAATCATAGGTTCTGACAATAGTAACGGCTATATTTTCAAAAGTTCAGAATTATTTCAAATGATCCAAAATGGCTAGTTTGTCTTCTCCAATGATCACAAATAGATTTTTGGAGGTTTTTGGAGTATTTATCACTTACCAAACTCATCAAAGATATAAGAGAAAAAGAAAAGATATAAGAGAAAAATCTTATCTTTTGAAAAAGTGATGCAGGACTAAACTTGCATGCAAATTAATTTTAGAGGATTAGGTGGCTTAAAAGGATTTTAAGTTCTCAAATGAAGCCAAAGAAAAGACTAGTGGATCATGTAATAGTTTAGAAGCATAAGCATACAGAGAAAGACCCTAAAAGAGAAGAAACCAAGACCATAGGGCTAGGAAACCTGGTAGGACTAGCTTTTCCTCAATAATTTGGATTAGAGAGTTAGGGGGTGTGTAATGGGCAAGAACTGAAGCAACCGATGTAGAGGTCGTGCCACTCATCGATGCAACCTGGAAGATGAAGTTATCAACCACGGGTTTGCCGGCTTTTCATCCGCTTGTTCGAAGGCAAAGCAAACGGTGTCCGATCTTTGCAATATAGGAGGGACATGCAAGGAACCGATGGAAAACTTGGTGCAGCAGAAGCCTACCCTAGGCATGCAATACTACGGAGCAGGTATTGCATAATTAAATTTTTTAATTAACATACGGAAAAACCTACTCATGCACAGGATCTAACATATAATGATGCATGTAACAAAATATACAGGCATGTATAGGCAAGTGCAATAATAATAAATCATATGATAATAACTGGATCTAGGCATGTATGAAAAACAAAATAAAAATATACCTGACCGAAGCAGGAAGAAGTCAACTCCCTCAGTCTTCAGAATTAATCAGCGACCGGTTGAACTCCTTCAACAGCAAATCAAATCTGCAACATAGCAAGAAGAGGAGAGGATCGGTTTAATCTTTCGAGATGTCCAAATGTCCACCCTCTAAAGTATCCATGCATATGCTCTCGCTGATCCAACTCCTAGAAGGATACTAGTCCTCCAAAAATCCAAAAACAGGTCACGAACAGGTGGAGCAGGAAAAAGCTAAACAATCCACACGGACGGTCGTCCAAAATCTACCAAGAGCACACAAACAGGAAAACTAAAATCAGGGAACGATAAATGGACGCAAAACAAATTTCCGCACGCAGACATTCAACCCAAAGGCTCGTTCTGCTCTCTCTTATCCCCTGTTACAACCCATCTCATATCCTTCTCTCACGCAAGCCACGGCCTCCCTTGCTACCTCATATGGCCAGAAATCCAGAAAATAAAACCGATGGAGAACAAAAACATGAAGCCCTGGTTCTGCTCTCATGCTTGCCCTACGGCCTCTCTTGAATGCCCTGTTTTAATCTCTCATACGCCCTGTGGTTTTCTCCCTCTGTTACTTCCCCATACAATCTCACGGCCTGCCATGCATCTCTCTCTTACCACAAGCAACCAAGACTTATAAAATGAAGTGCTGAGAAAATCCCGTGAAGGACAAGAACACACCGTGAGAGGAGCCGATAAAATCCAAACATAGGCTCCGATCGGTTCAAATCGCTGGAACCGATGAGAGGATGAGAACAAAAAGGGGCAAAACACCGTTTGAGATGGCACTTGATCTGTGGGGAAGGCCTGGAACCCGCTGGCTGTATCACCGTGAAAACCTGTGCCCGAGAGAGCCAAAGACGTGCGGGAGAAAACCTAGATCGAGAGGAGGAATGGCGTGCGGGAGAAGATCACGGTGAGAGTCAATCAAAACGCTGTGCTATCTGATATCCCAAGCATGAGAACCAGTTTCAAGTCTTCAAGCCGTTCATATCCCATGCAATCGACCAAACAGGGCATCCGATAGGCAGGGAGATTGGATAACAATAATTAACGAGGAACCAAGGGAAATACCGTAAGAAGCATTTTGCTGTTATGGGCCGGTGTTACCAAAATGCTGGCAGAAAACTCGTTGGACCAAGCCATAATAAAAAAAAACAGGGCTTATCCATCAGCAAGGGAAGTCAAGTTGATCTTCAAACCGATTCAATAAAATCAAAAATCCTGATCCGACCAAATTCGATTAGAAAGAAAAATCGGGTCTAGTCATGATCTACCAGGAACAATTTCGGATTGACCCAAACCAATTCTGGTTGATCCAAATTAGACCAGATTGATTAGAAAAAATTCAATGTGTGCTCAATTAGTTTGTTTGACCTAAAAATCGAAACGATTCCTAATCGTTGATCAGTTCCCAAATCAGGAAAAAATTCTCTATAGCGTGTGACCTCATAGGTTCAAACCTAAATGTAGCACTATAACACTTCCAGTACCGGCAGAAGAAACCATCTAGCAATGGGTCCCAGCATCCGGATAGGACAAAGATGCGAGAGCAATCTATCGAACCTCTGGCATATGGTTACCGTATAATTCATCCCTTTAAACTCCAATGCTCAAGATGACATAGGGTTAGACTGCCAACCCTAACTGAGTCAATCCACAATATGTCTCAACCTCTCAAGTTCAGTGACTCCTCACTAGGAGTATCCCGACCGAGGATTTGCTAAATTGAGACATTGCAAGATATTCAATCCAAATAATTTGGACAGGTCAATTCCATCTTGGTCCACCACTGCTCTATAAGTACTTACCTTTACCCAGAAATCTTTTGTCATCGGATTAGAAATCCGGATAGTCCGGCACCAAAGCATAGGGTGTTGCTTGCAAACTACCATGGTGACCTCAGGTCGGAGGGACACATATACCCATATCCAATCACGAGCAATCCTTTGGCAGAAAGGAGTTCCACGGAGTCACGTTCAATGAGATATCATACATCCCACTTATAGATCATATCAGTATCACCACACTCCTTTGGTCAAAAGGACAACCAAACGATATGAACCACAACAAGCTATACTTGATACATTGCCATCCTATATAATGTATCTTTTGGTTGTGAATCTTTTTTAAAGGACCACTCGATATATCCTCTCTATATCGAAGTCAGTGCAGTTCTAAGGACTTCATCACATAAATAATGTTTATTACAGGAAAATTAATAATGTGATGAGCTGCCAAAATAAAGTTTTATTAATTCATATACAAATTACAATACTGAACACAACCATCTACAACCTAGACGATTGGCTTTGGAACACAATTCTTAACAACTTCCACTTGTACTAAAGCTAATTGGAACAGTATCTAATACCCATTTTCCTTTTACAATAGTCGAACTCTTTAATTCTGAGGGCTTTAGTGAATGGGTCGGCCAAATTCTCCTTTCTATTAATCTTCAGAAGATTGATGTCACATCGTTCCATGATCTATCGCACGAGATGATAGCGCTGCAGAATTTGCTTAGTGCGGTGATGAGACTTTGGCTTCTTAGCTTGAGCAATGGCTGATGTGCTATTACAATACACAGGAACAGAACCATCTAGGGAAGGTGCCACCCCTAGCTCTCCAAGGAACTTCCGCAACCACACGGCTTACTTTGCTGCATCTGATGCTGCAAAGACTTTGCTTTGCATACCGAGTCTGCAATTGTTACCTGCTTGGAACTATTCCAGCAGATCGCTCCTCCATTCAGGGTAAACACAAACCCTGACACACTCTTGCTATCATCTCTATCTGACTAGAAACTGGAGGTAGTATACCCCACAAGTTTCAAGTCAGATTCTCCATAAATCAGCCATTGGTCCTTAGTATTTTTCAAATACTTCAGGATGGTTTTAACCACCTTTCAAAGCGCCTCACCTGGGTCAGACTGGTATCTGCTCACTACTCCTAGTGAGTATACCACGTCTGGTCTAGTACATGTCATAGCATACATGATAGAGCCCACTACAGAAGCATAAGGAACTCTACTCATGCGCTCTCTTTCCTCAGGAGTTGTCACACAATCCTTCTTGGAAAGAGTAATTCCAGAACCTATCAGGAGATACCCTTTCTTGGAATTCTCCATGCTGAACCATTTCAGCACGGTATCAATATACATAGATTGGGACAATCCCAGAAGCCTCTTAGATCTATCTCTATAGATCTTCATACCCAGTATGTAAGAAGCTTCACCCAAGTCCTTCATGAAAAACTATGATGACAACCAGACCTTTATTCCTTGCAATGCTGCGATATCATTCCCGATTAAGAGAATGTCATCAACATACAGTACCAGGAATACAATCACAAAACCTATTAAACCCTGTAGTGATGTTGATGATAACAAAACATTGGAGCATATATTAGGTTATCCAACAACTCATCAAATGGTTGACAAGTTTTTGTAGGATTAATACTTTGACATATTTCTTTTTAAATCCTACAACCTTTATTTCTTTGTGTTGAGTGTAAGTAATTAGAATCTTGTAAAGAAGAACCCAACAAAAAATTTCTATTTGAATCAAAGATAAAGGGTTGCTTTTACTAGTTTCAAGCTTCAATTTTCTTGATTGTGTTGTAAGAAGATCTGAAGGAAGCCTTCAAAGCTTGGGTTGTGAGTTCTGTAGTATTGAAATTAGTCTGGGTGAAGAACCAATCTCGAGCTGACTGGATGGAGGAACCAGCCGACTCTGGCACTAGCACAAGAAAGAAGATCTCTGGCATGCAGACCCAGCTGACTGGCACCAAGTCCCAGCCGACTCGTTCAGAACTTGGTTGAGAATGTTCTGAGAACCTTAGGGATCCGAGCCGACTAGATCACACCCTAGCCGACTCGTCCAGAACTTAGTTGAAAATATTATGAGAATCTCAAAGATCCGAGTCAACTAGATTTCAACCTAGCCGACTTATCCAGAGTGAACTATTTTCTCAACTATGGAACCTAGCCGACTGGCATTCAGCCCAGCCGACCCGAACCTGATCTGAGCCGACTCAAAGAATGTCCGAGCCGACTAGAATGATGGGGTCACTTCCAACGACTAGTTCGAGTTTTCTGATTTTGAATTTCAAAAGTGCTCCAACGGTAACTTGTCACTTTCCAACGGTCTACAACGTTCAAAATCAAGGGAAGGCAGTTGAAGTCTCTATAAATGAGGTATGAGAATATCCTTAGAGAGGCTAATGAGTTATTGAACATTTATTGAACATTTATTGAAGTAAGAAGAGAGAGCACTTGAGCGTTGAAGTCAGTCTTCAAGCATTCACCAACTTTTATCAGAAGCTTGAAGCATCTTTTGAGGAAAGCAAGGAAGCCATTGAAGTGCATTGAAGAGCATTCAATTGAGCTTCACTCGAGCTGCATCGGTAACCACCAGATAACTTAGTTTGTCATTTCTGTTGCTTTTTTATTCTACTCTTAGAATACTTGGGTTATTGGTGAGCCCGGTTGTAAAAACCAAATAGGTTTCTTTGGTGAGCCTACTGAAAACCAAAGTGTAGATGTTCTAGGTGAGCCTGTGAAAACCTATTGTGGGTTCTTTGCTGAGCCTGGTTTAAAAACCAAAATGTAGAGGTTGGGATTGTGAGCCTATAAAACAATCCGACTGTATTCCGGTTTGGAAGATATAGTGGAAATCTCGAGTGGTAAACTTGGATAGTGGACGCAGGAGCTGGGTTGCTTCGAACCACTCTAAACTTGATTTGTTTATATTGTGCTTTACTTACTTTTATGCTTCTGCACTTATTCTCTAATTAACACAACACTCAACCACTAAAAGGAATTACTTGTGCACATATTTGCAAGAAATTTTGTAATTTCCAATTCATCCCCCTCTTGGGAAAAGCTACTTGGGCAACAGCTAGTATCAGAGCAGTGTCTCTGATTACTTGAGTAAAGATTGATGGCTCATCCCATGAGTACATCCTTGGTCGAATGCCAGTCAACAAATAGACCTCCACTATTCACAGGCACTGATTACTCTTATTTGAAAGCACGAATGAAAATTTACATTCAAGTTATAGATTTTCAATTATGGAAGGTCATCTTAAAAGGGCCACACATTCCCATGATCAAAGTTGATGGCATGGACATCCCTAAGGCTGAAGAGGACTGGGATGATCACGACATGAAAATGGGGGAATTGAATGCCAAAGCAATGAATTTACTATATTGTGCTGTGGATGCAAATGAGTTCAACCGAATTTTCACCTGCTCTTCAGCAAAGAAAATCTAGGACAAACTCGAGGTGACCCATGAGGGAACTTCCCAAGTAAAAATTTCAAAGATAAATCTTTTAGTTCACAATTATGAACTATTTAAAATGGAACCTTCTGAAACAATTTCTATCATGTTCTCTAGATTTACGGATATTATTAATGGTTTGAAGAGTCTTGGCAGGGTATACTCAAATGCTGATCTAGTTTAGAAGATACTCCGATCCTTACCTGACAAGTAGGATCCCAAAGTGATAGCAATCCAGGAAGCCAAAGACCTCAACACATTACTACTAGATGAACTACTAGAATCACTCATCACCCACGAGCTGACTATGCAGTACAGAACTGAAGACGAATAGAAAAAAAAAAAAACTATAGCCTTCAGAGCTGCTACCGAATCAAAGAGGGATGATGAAGAGTCTGAAGAAAAAAGCACCTCCTCCAATGATGACTTAGAAGACGATGATATCGCAATGGTTGTGAGGAGATTCAGAAAGTTCATGGGAAGGAAGAAAGGAAGACTCAACCAGAAATTTCATAGGAAGGATTATAGAAAAGAAAAAGAAAAGGACAGAGAGAAACATAAAGAAGTAGTCCCCACATACTATGAATACTATGAATGCAAGAAGCTGGGGCACATTCGTCCAGACAGTCCTCTATTGAAGAAATCCTTCAGACAGAAAAAGAAGAAGAAAGCCATGGTTGCCACATGGAGCAATAGTGAAGAATCACCTTCAGAAGAGAACACCAAGACCATAAATCTGTGTTTAATGGGTCTCGAAGATGAGGTAACATCCCCTAGCAATTGCATTGAATTTACTGTTGGGTTTGTTGACCAAGACGGAAACATAGATTTCAAAATTTTATCTTATGAAATCTATACCAAACCCTTTAGCCCTAGATCTCCTTAAAAAAAAAAAATTAAAATATATCATTCAAATACATTATTTAAATATATATATATATGTAAGTACTAACTTGTACCGCAATATCCAAAATGCAAATCTCTACCAGGTGCCCAAATGTTCACCCTCCAATGGTGATCCACACGGAGAAGAAATGAAGACAACAACTTCTTGATCTTGGATCCTCTTCTTGAATTCTTTTCAAGAATTCAATTCTTGGACTTATAGGCTGGAATTTTCTTCCTTGAAAATTCCCTTTCCCCTTCTTTCCTCTTCTTGATCCTTTCCTCAACTTCAATCCTTGTAGAAAATTCTTGTTTGAAGTGGAAGAAAAATTAAGACAAGTAATGTCTTAATTCAAGAAAGAAAACAGACCCTTCCTGTTTCATTCCTTTACCGTTCAAGACCTTCCTCTTATTCTTGTTTAGGATCAGAGTTTCGACAGAGGATACCTCTGTAAGGGAAACAATACCCAACAAGAACAAGGGGAAGGAGTATTCTGGAGAGGAAGAAAGGGAATCTGATCTCGGAATTACCTTATATGAAAACCCCCGAGAACCCAACCCTATTTAAAGATATCAGAGGGGTGTCTTTTCAAAAACAATGCAACCCTCTACTATCCCAAGAATCACATTCTTTCCATCCTCACGTGTCCCCTTAGATTTTTCACACCTTTCCTGATTTATTTCAAGATTTTCCGATGAAGAAAAACCTCGGAAGAAACCTCAGAAAAGTCGCGATGTTCTGAGATGGAGTTGCGACCGAAAAGCAACGGATTTCTTCTGGCCATCTAATCTTGATCCAAGGGACTCCAGATGAGATGCCTAAAGAAAAGATTTCCGCCCCCTCCCATCTGGTTTTCACAGTAAAAGAAGTCCCCACGCGCGTGAAGAGGAGTCGACGCGCGTGGACTCTTCCTTTGGTGCGCGCGCGTGGGAAAGATGGCTTGGGCGGTCTTGGGAAAAGGGTTTAAATTGATTTTTAATCAATGGGTTCAGCCACGGGTTAGGCCAAAGTCCCAAAATTTAAATTAGACTCTAATTAGGTTCAATTAGAACCCAATTAAGCCCAATTCAGAACCAAATTCGAATCCAATTCGAATAGAAATTGGGTTTGCAACACATGCTAGAGTGTTTGTCCTGCAAACATGATTTAATTCTAAATTAAATCCCTCATCGACTCTCTTTTGTGTGTGACCCATTGGGTTCCACATCTAGCCAGCAGTAGGTCCGAGTGCTATTTGACTTAATTCGGTTAGATCTCAACTAAGCCGATTTAGGTCAACTCAAGCTAGCTCGACTTGGTCAATTAGAATCTAATTATAATTAACTGATTTAAATTATCATAATTTTAATCATTTCCCTACAAGACAAGATTGACGTTTAGCAACGTATCATGTATATCTGGAACATGTGGAATTTTGGTGGAATTACCGAAATACCCTTCAGTGGTGAGTTACCGGGCATTCAGTCCTTTGATCAACTTGCATCCTGAATATGATTATGGATATGGATACCTTGTCAAATCTAATTTCATATTCATCCCTAGCTCAATCTTTTTAATGATGATTCATTAATGAACTATTAGAAATTACTTCTAATGTTCATACTTTGATCAAAGATTTTTCGAATTATCATTTGATCGAAATTGGCTGGATGCAATATCCTCTTACTAGGGCTGATCAATTCCTTGTTTACCTACTCACAACCTTCATATACAATCCACCATATCCAGTATCACCTCATGCATAACTCAATGTTTTGATTGAGTGTGAACCAAAATATGGATTCATGTATATAAGGTACCATGGCAGTCTCAGGTCAAAGGACCACATGCACTACTCCCACTATGAGAAATATCTATTGACAAACAGATAAGGTTCCATTAGATATTCTCAATCTGGATATATTCAGTGAACTCATTCTCTAATGAGCACCCACATCCTAGTATTAGTGTCAAACACAAGTGACTGTTAGATCAGTCACCCTCATACATAGGAAGTGCTGATCTTTACCAGAAACATTGATCCCCTACTCAATGTCCCATTGACCAGGAATATTTTAGATTAGGATTTTAAGGCTTTAGGTCTCACTGGTATGATCTCATCATAACCCTAGAACCATAGCCCTAATCTATGGAGTTCATCATATAATAATTAAGACACAGCGTATGATGAAAATAATGCCTTTATTGAATGATAATGTCAATACATTGATTTTTGGGATGGAAAAGGAAAAATCCCAACGAAATATAATATTTCGATTGGCCTTTAGGGCATAATCCTTTCAATATCCCACTTGCACTAAAGCCAAACGCCTTTAAATTTTAACCCCATACAATCGAGGTGGCGATCAAACTCTCGCTGTGGTAGAGCCTTAGTGAACGGGTCTGCTATGTTGTTCTTCGTTTCAACTCTTTTAATGCAGACTTCTTGTCTTTCGACAATCTCTCGAACAAGATAGAATCGTCTCAGAATGTGCTTTGATTTGTGATGGGCTCTTGGTTCCTTTGCTTGAGCAATAGTCCCAGTATTATCACAGTAAAGTGGTACTGGACCTTCAATCTCGGGAACAACACCCAACTCTGATATGAACTTCTTCATCCAGACAGCTTCCTTGGCAGCTTTACTAACAGCAATGTACTCTGCCTCAGTTGTTGAGTCAGCTACAGTCTGCTGTTTAGAACTCTTCCAACTTACAGCTCCTCCATTTAGGGTAAAGACATACCCATATATAGATTTGCTGTCATCTGGATCTGATTGAAAACTAGAATCTGAATAAGCTTCTAATTTAAGATCAGATCCACAATATATTAGAAAAATATCCTTAGTCCTTCTTAAGTATTTAAGAATATTTTTCACAGCCTTCCAGTGATCCTCTCCTAGATCAGCCTGAAATCTACTGGCTATACCTAAGGCATATGCCACATCAGGCTTGGTACATAACATAGTATACATATAGACCCTACTGCCGAAGCATAAGGTATAGAATTCATTCTATTTCTTTCTTCAGGTGTCTTAGGAGACATCTTTTTTGAAAGATGTATGCCATGACCAATAGGTAAGTAACCTCTTTTACTTTCCTCCATGCTAAATCTTTTTAGCACTTGGTCAATGTACCTAGACTGGGATAAACCTAGCATCATCTTGGATCTATCTCTATAGATCTTTATGCCCAGTATATAAGATGCTTCTCCCAAGTCTTTCATGAAAAACTGTTTAGATAACCACACCTTGACTGATTGTAACATTGGGATATCATTCCCAATGAGTAGTATGTCATCTACATACAGAACCAAGAAAACTATGGCACTCCCACTAGTCTTCTTATACACACAAGGTTCATCCTCATTTTTGATAAAATCAAATTCTTTGACTATCTTATCAAATCGGATGTTCCAACTCTTTGATGCTTGTTTTAATCCATAAATGGATTTCTTCAGCCTACATACCTGATTAGGTCGAGTCTCCAAGACAAAACCTTCTGGCTGTGACATATAAACCTCTTCCTCAAGGAAACCATTGAGTTATGCGGTTTTCACATCCATCTGCCAGATTTCATAATCATGATATGCTGCTATAGCAAGCATGATCCGAATAGATTTGAGCATGGCAACAGGAGAAAATATTTCATCATAATCTATTCCCTGTTTTTGTCTGAAACCCTTAGCCACTAATCTGGCTTTATATGTTTCGACTTGGCCATCTGCCCCAATCTTTTTCTTATGACCCATTTGCATCCAATAGGGTTAACACCCTCTGGTGCATCAACCAAAGTCCAGACTTGGTTGACATACATGGAGTCCATTTCGGATCTCATGGCTTCCAGCCATCTGTCTGAGTCACTATTCATAATAGCATCCATATAGGTTAGAGGTTCATCATTTTCAATGATTCGGGCTTCATTATTTTCAATAATGAACCCATACCTCTCAGGTGCATGTCACATTCTATCAGACCTACGGATAGGAGTGGTGTGTTCAGGTTCTATACTAACTATGTTATGATTTGGTTGAGATGTACCTATTTGTTGAACTTCTTCAAGTTCAATATTTCTCCCACTGCCCTTTTGTAGGATGAATTCTTTCTCCATAAAAGTGGCAAGCCTACTGACTAAAACCTTTTGTTCAGTAGGGTGGTAGAACAGATATCCTATACTATCATTAGGATATCCTACAAATAGATACTTATCTGCTCTAGCATCTAGCTTATGTCCAAAATTTCTTTTTACATAAGCTGGACATCCCCATATCTTAAGATATTTAAGATTGGGTTTCCTTCCCCTCCATAATTCATATGGAGTGCTAGAAACAGAATTAGATGGTACTCTATTTAAAATATTAGCCACGGTTTCCAAGGCATATCCCCAGAAAGAAACATGTAACCCAGTGAAGCACATCATGCACCGTACCATATCTAACAAAGTATGATTTCTCCTTTCAGCAACACCATTTAATTGTGGTGTATAAGGAGGAGTCCATTCAGAGATGATCCCCTTTTCTTTAAGGTGATCAAGAAACTCGGTGGATAAGTATTCACCTCCTCTATCTAATCGAAGGATCTTAATACTTTTCCCCGTTTGTTTCTCTACCATACTTTGATACTCTAGAAATTTTTCAAAAGCTTCAGACTTATATTTCATTAGATACACAAATCCGTACCTTGAAAAATCATCAGTGAATGTGATGAAATATAAGTATCCACCCTTGGCCTGAGTTGTCATAGGCCCACATACATCTGTGTGTATGAATCCTAATAACTCAGTTGTCCTTTCATTATGTCCACTAAATGGAGTCTTGGTCATTTTACCCATGAGACATGATTCACAAGTTCCTAATGATTCATAGTCATAAGGATTAAGGAAATTTTTCTTGTATAACTTGTTAATCCTTTGCTCACTAATATGTCCAAGACGACAGTGCCAAAGTAAAGTATTGTTCACATCATCTCTCTTTCGTTTGTTACTAACATGAAGTATATTGTCATCAGTAGATAGAGTTAAAAGACCATTACAAAATATGCCATAAAATATTATTTCATTAGAAAAATTGATTGAGCAGCCACTACTCATTACATTCATAGTATAACCTTGTTTAATTAACAAGGGTACAGATATGATGTTTCTAATGACCTTAGGCATATAATAACAACTTTTCAACTCTAAAATCTTCCCAGAAGGTAGCTTTAATATATAAGTCCTTACAGCTTCTACTTGGATGAAATCTCCTCCAGCACCGTAGAGCTCGAAGTCTCCTTCCTTCAAAACTCTAATGTTCTGCAGTCCCTGCAATGATTTGCAGATATGATGACCACAAGCAGTATCCAATACCCAAGAGTTTGAATTAGAAGAGTCTAATGACAAAATTGCATGTATCTCATACATACCTTTTGGTGCATCACTAGCACCAGGCTTCACACTTGCAAGGTAAACCTTGCAGTTTCTTTTCCAGTGACCCGGCTTGCCACAATGAAAGCATGTCATTTGTCCGGAGGCCTTCTTTCCTTTCTTTTTCTTGATACCCCCTTTAGGGTTCATCCTCCTCTTGGAACCCTTTTTGCCTATTTTCTTCTTATTTATTCCATCCACAAGAAGAAGTGGAGCCTTATTTTTCTTTAAATGGCTCTCTGCCATCTTCAACATATTCAACAGCTCAGGCAAGGAAGAATTAAGTTTGTTCATATGATAATTGAGAACAAACTGTAAAAATGACTCTGGGAGTGACTGCAGGATTAAATCCTGATTCAACTCCCCATCCCTAACAAAACCCAATTGACCTAATCGGATGATTAGGTCAATAACCTTTAATACATGGTCTTGTACAGATGTTCCTTCTATCATCCTTGCATGGAATAACTGCTTAGATATTTCATATCTAGCAGTTCGACTATGTTCTCCATAAAGTTCTTTTAGATTGAGCATTATGGAGTTAGTGTCCATGCTTTCATGTTGCCTCTGCAACTCATTGGTCATAGAGGCAAGCATTATACATTTGATAGTAAGTGAGTCATTTTACCACATGTTATATGTGGTCTTTTTCTCTTGCGAGGCATCTTCCCCTAATGGTTCCAAGGTCGAGGTATTAAGAATATAAGAAAGTCTTTCTTGGCTGAGTACTATCTTCAGGTTTCTCGACCAATCAACATAGTTTGGTCCAGTCAACTTATTGGCATCAAGAATGCTACGGAGTGAGAGTGAAGAGGTCATTTAATCTACATTAACAAAGAACATTACATAAGCAAATAACCAATGTTGACAAAACATAATTAAATTAAGACTTTAACTTAATTATGTCTCCCACTATTTTATCAATCATCATAACCCTCCATATGATGATCGAGAAAATCCTAATTGGTTTTCTTAGTGGGGTTGAGATCCTAATTCCTTATAAAAGACCTTGTGTATACACAACAAATCTTATATAAGTTCAAAGGTAGGAAAACTCATTCCAATTATAACTAATACAATTCTCAACTTATCTTGGCCTCTAAAATATTAATAGCCTTGTGTGTGCACAACAAACTATAATATTTTAGTTAAGTCAGACCCTTCATTGCTATACAGTCATGATATTAATTATAATACCCTTGTGTGAACACAACAAAGTATTTTATTAAATCATGCCATAAACTTCAAATGCACCAAATTAAAATTATGTCAGTCACCATAAGAGGCCTTGTGTGTACACAACAAACCTAATATGAATCATAACATAATAATGACTTGGCATGAAGGAAGGCCACATGTAGTGAATATTACACTAAGCATATCAATCAATAATTAAGTTAATCTTATCGGCCAGGTAAGTGGGAGAGTGGTGGGAGTCCCCCCGTTGCTTTCCTTAGACACCAATAAGAATTGGCCAAGTCAGTCAACGGAACCAATTAAAAACCACGTCCTCTTTACCGATCATGAACCACTTTTCCTAGACACCGAATGATCAATTAATCATATTGATTATTTTGCTTTTGGTATATGACACTACAACTTAATATAATTTGAAAGAGGGCTTTATTAAAACAAAGCACATTCTATATATATAACTAAGCAAATATGTGTTAAGTGTGTCATCATACTGGGACAATCATTTACCACATAATGGATCCACCATTATGCCAGGGCAACCTTATTTCAGTATGATGACTGGAAGGCTAAACATATCTCTATACAAATTAAGGTTTGAGTGAAAACCTTAATTAGTGGCATACATCAAACATATATGCATAATTAACACAAATAAGTGATTAGTGTGTCATCATTCTAGGACAACCATTTATCACATAATGGATCCACCATTATGCCAGGGCAACCTTATTTCAGAATGATGACTGGATTACTAAACATATCTCTACAACAATTAGGGTTTAAGTGAAAACCCTAATTGGTGACAATACATCAAACACAAACCACATCATATGTAAATTATCTACATATGCCTATAAAAATCAGCATATATATTTAATCTTGATAAGGAGGCTTTGATACCAATGTTGGGTTTGTTGACCAAGGCGGAAACATATATTTCAAAATTTTTATCTTATGAAATCTATACCAAACCCTTTAGCCCTAGATCTCCTTAAAAAAAAAAAAATTAAAACATATATCATTCATATACATGATTTAAATATATATATATGTAAGTACTAACCTATACCGTAATATCCAAAATGCAAATCTCCACCAGGTACCCAAATGTTCACCCTCCAATGGTGATCCACACGGAGAAGAGATGAAGACAACAACTTCTTGATCTTGGATCCTCTTCTTCAATTCTTTTTCAAGAATTCAATTCTTGGACTTATAGGTTGGAATTTTCTTTCTTGAAAATTCCCTTTCTCCCTTCTTTCCTCTTCTTGATCCTTTCCTCGACTTCAATCCTTGTAGAAAACTCTTATTTGAAGTGGAAGAAAAATTAAGACAAGTAATGTCTTAATTCAAGAAAGAAAAGAGACCCTTCCTATTTCTTTCCTTTACCATTCAAGACCTTCCTTTTATTCTTGTTTAAGGTCAGAGTTTCGATAGAGGATACCTCTGTAAGGGAAAAAATACCCAACAAGAATAAGGAGTATTCTGGAGAGGAAGAAAGGGAATCTGATCTCTGAATTATCTTATATGAAAACCCCAAGAACCCAACCCTATTTATAGATATCAGAGGGGTGTCTTTTCAAAAACAACGCAACCCTCTGCTATCCCAAGAATCACGTTCTTTCCATCCTCACGCATCCCCTCAGATTTTCACACCTTTCCTGATTTATTTCAAGATTTTTCGATGAAGAAAAACCTCGGAAGAAACCTCAGAAAAGTCGCGATGTTCTGAGACGGAGTTGCGATCAAAAAGCAACGGATTTCTTCTGGCCATTTGATCTTGATCCAAGGGACTCTAGATGAGATGCCTAAAGAAAAGATTTTCGCCCCCTCCCATCTAGTTTTCATGGAAAAAGAAGTCCCCACGCATGTGAAGAGGAGTCCACGCGCGTGGACTCTTCCTTTGGTGCACGCGCGTGGGAAAGATGGCTTGGGCGGTCTTGGGAAAAGGGTTTAAATTGATTTTTAATCAATGGGTTCAGCCACGGGTTAGCCCAAAGTCCCAAAATTTAAATTAGACTCTAATTAGGTTCAATTAGAACCCAATTAAGCCCAATTCAGAACCAAATTCGAATCCAATTCGAATAGAAGTTGGGTCTACAACACATGCTAGTGTGTTTGTCCTGCAAACATGATTTAATTCTAAATTAAATCCCTCATCGACTCTCTTTTGTGTGTGACCCATTGGGTTCCACATCTAGCCAGCAGTAGGTCCGAGTGCTATTTGACTTAATTCGGTTAGATCTCAACTAAGCTGATTTACGTCAACTCAAGCTAGCTCAACTTGGTCAATTAGAATCTAATTATAATTAACTGATTTAAATTATCATAATTTTAATCATTTCCCTACAAGACAAGATTGACGTCTAGCAATGTATCATGTATACCCGGAAGATGTGAAATTTTGGTGGAATTACCGAAATACCCTTCAGTGGTGAGTTACCGGGCAATTCAGTCCTTTGATCAACTTGCATCCTGAATATGATTATGGATATGGATACCTTGTCAAATCCAATTTCATATTCATCCCTAGCTCAATCTTTTTAATGATGATTCATTAATGAACTATTAGAAACTACTTCTAATGTTCGTAATTTAATCAAAGATTTCCTGAATCATCATTTGATCGAAATTGGCTGGATGCAATATCCTCTTACTAGGGCTGATCAATTTCTTGTTGACCTACTCACAACCTTCATATACAATCCACCATATCCAGTATCACCTCATGCATAAGTCAGTGTTATGATTGAGTGTGAACCAAAATGTGGATTCATATATATAAGGTACCATGGCAGTCTTAGGTCAAAGGACCACATGCACTACTCCCACTATGAGAAATATCTATTGACAAATAGATAAGGTTCCATTAAATATTCTTAATCTAGATCTATTCAGTGAACTCATTCTCTAATGAGCACCCACATCCTAGTATTAGTGTCAAACACAAGTAATTGTGAGATCAGTCACCCTCATACATAGGAAGTGCTGATCTTTACCAGAAACATTGATCCCCTACTTAATGTCCCATTGACCAGGAATATTTTAGATTAGGATTTTAAGGCTTTAGGTCTCACTGGTATGATCTCATCATAACCCTAGAACCATAGCCCTAATCTATTGGAGTTCATCATATAATAATTAAGACACAGCGTATGATGAAAATAATGCCTTTATTGAATGATAATGTCAATACATTGATTTTTGGGATGGAAAAGGAAAAATCCCAATGAAATATAATATTTCGATTGGCCTTTAGGGCATAATCCTTTCATTTACATTTGATGAATTAAATACTGCATTTTATGATCTATTATCTAAATTTAAGAAAGCTGTAGTAAAGATAAAAATATTAAAAAATATGAATGACTCTTTACTCAAATAGAAAAATAAAATTTTAGAAAAGAATCTTTTATTGCAAAAAGAATTGCATGACTTTTCTAAAAGAATTGAATAGCTAAAAAATGAAAATCTCTTATGTGAAAAGAAAAATAATGATTTGTTTACTGACAATGTTGAACTAAAAAAGGATGTTACAAAACTCTAGCCATTAGTTGAAAAACTTACTTTGTCTTCAAATAAGCTTGAGTTAATTTTAAAAGAATAACAAATTTCAAGAAACAAAGCTGGAATTGGTTTTAAAATGTCTATTATGAATGGAATTTCAGCAATACTTTTATGAAATCTAAAGTACCTGTTCAAAACATTTTATCACAAAAGGCTTTGGCTGCACCGAAAACTATTTCAACTTCAAAATCTTTATTGCATGTTCCTAAGAATTTGAGCAAAAATGCTTATATTTCAAAAGGTTTAAAATCTGCATCAATTATATCAACTTTTAGAACTTTTAATTCTACTCCTTTTAAAAACTCTAAAGTTGTATGCTATGTTTGCAAAAGAATAGGACATAAAGCTTTTGACTACAATAATTCGAGAAATGTCCATAAGAATGTAAGAAAAATCTGGGTTCCCAAAGGAACCACCTCTGCTGACCTGAAAGGAACCACCTCTGCTGACTTGCAAGGACCCAAGGTAGCTTGGGTACCTAAAAGAATTCATTGACTATTTTGCAGGAATGTCTTGCAGCCCAAAAATTGAAGAAAAGATGGTACTTAGACAGTGGCTGCTCAAGACATATGACAGGTGATAAGGACCAGTTTATCACCCTTGAAATAAAAGGAGGTATGGTCACCTTTGGAGACAATGGCAAAGGGAGAATAAACAGTATTGGTAAGATCAAAATAACTCCCTTCGCTTTTATTGAAAATGTTTTGTTAGTAGACAAGTTGAAGCATAATCTCTTAAGCATAAGTCAATTGTGTGATAAAGGCTCAAGGTTGTCTTTGAATCTTCTGTGTATAGTAACTAACTCTTTAGATTCTAGCAATAAGTTTATTGGATATAGACTTGGGAATATCTATGTGGTAGACCTTAATGATCTTGCCATGTCAAGTAGTCCCAGTCTAGTTGCAATGAATGCTAAGACCAAAGAGTTGTGTTTACTATGGCATAGATGACTAGGTCATGCTAGGATGCATACTATTGCTAAATTAATTTTTAACGATCTTGTTAGAGGCATGCCTAAGTTTAAAATTATTTTTGATCATGTTTGTGATGCATGTCAAATGGGAAAACAAACCAGGGAGAGTTTTAAATCAAAAATATAGTTTCTATAACATGACCACTTGAACTACTTCACATGGTCCTTTTCGGACCTACTAGGATCACAAGACTAGGAGGTATGAAATATGCTCTTGTGATAGTAGATGATTTTTCAAGATTTACTTGGATTTTACTTATTGCTTCAAAAGATGAAACTTTTCATGTTTTCAGAAAATTCCATAAAAAGGTTTCAAATCAAAAGAACTTATCTTTAATTTCAATTAGAAGTGATCATGGAACTGAATTTGAAAATCAATTTTTTGAAGATTATTGTACTGAATTTGGCATTGATCACAACTTCTCCTCTCCTAGAATACCTCAACAAAATGGTGTTGTAGAGAGGAAAAATAGGACATTGGAAGAAATAGCTTGCACAATGTTGTGCGAAGGCAATCTTCCAAAGTACTTTTGGACAGAAGCGGTGAACACTGCTTGTTATATTTTAAACTGCGTTTTGATCCGTCTTATTTTAAAGAAAACCCCCTATGAGCTTTGGAATAATAGAAAACCCAATATCAGTTATTTTCATGTGTTTGGATGCAAATGCTTTGTGCATAACAATGGAAAAGATAATTTAGAAAAATTTGATTCTAAAACTGATTATGCAATTTTCCTAGGTTATTCATTACATAGCAAAGCATATCGGGTTTTTAATAAAAGGACTCTTACTGTTGAAGAGTCAATACATGTTGTATTTATTGAAACTAACCCTACACCTTCTAGACAAGAAGAGTGCATAGATAATAATGTAGGTACGTTGCAAAAAGGAATGGATAACTTGAGCATTCAAGATAAAGACACTCAAGATGAAGAAGAAACGATAAGTAAGGATCACATCGATCTACCGAGGGACTGGAGGTATGTTACATCTCACCCTAAAGAATTAATCATAGGAGATCCTTCACATGGTGTTAGGACTAGGTCTGCATATAAGGATGCACATGATTAGCAAACCTTTGTATCACAAATAGAACTCCATAGCCTAGAAGAGACTGAGACTAACCCAAATTGGATGATGGCAATGCATGAAGAATTAAACCAGTTTGAAAGAAATAAGGTGTGGATACTTGTAAATAGACCTACTGACCATCCAATAATAGGAACCAAATGGGTCTATAGGAATAAATTAGATGAACAGGGAAATATAATAAGAAACGAAGCTATACTAGTGGCTAAGGGATATAACCAAGAAGAAGGCATTGATTTTGATGAAACTTATGCACCTGTAGCAAGACTAGAAGCCATTAGACTACTACTTGCATTTGCTTGCTACATGAATTTCAAACTATTTCAAATGGATGTAAAGAGTGCATTTCTTAATGGTTTTATCTCTGAACAAGTTTTTGTAGAACAACCACCAGGTTTTGAAAATCACACTTTTCCAAACCATGTATTTAAATTGAACAAAGCATTGTATGGTTTGAAACAAGCACCTAGATTCTAGTATGATAGACTTAGCACTTTCTTAATTGAAAATGATTTTTCAAGAGAAAATTTAGACAAAACCTTATTTATCAAAAAGAAGAATAATGACATTTTAGTTGTACAAATATATGTTGATGATATCATTTTTGGTGCAACTAACGAATCTCTAAGTAAAAAATTTGCTAAGCTTATGTAGGGAGAATTTGAAATGAGCTTAATAGGCGAACTAAACTACTTCCTTGGACTTCAAGTAAAACAAATAAAGGAAGGCATCTTCATCAACCAAGCCAAATACATCAAAGAAATCATCAAAAAGTTTGGTATGGAGAGTAGCAAATCAATGAGCACACCCATGAGCCCAGCTTGTAGATTGGACAAAGATGAAAATGGATCCAATGTTGACCAAAAGCTATATAGAGGTATGATCGGATCCTTATTGTATTTGATTGCAAGTATACCTAATATATTATATAGTGTATGTGTATGTGCTAGATTTCAGTCATCACCAAAAGAAACACATATGCTTGCTGTTAAAAGAATAATTAAATACTTGAAAGGAATGAGTAATTTAGAAATTTGGTATTCTAAACATTCTACCCTGAATTTGATTGGATTCTCTGATGCTGACTATGCTGGTTATAAAATAGATAGAAAAAGCACTAGCGGTACATGCCAATTTCTAGGGTTGAATTTAATCTCATGGCACTGTAAGAAGCAAAACTCCGTAGCCCTGTCCACTACTAAGGCAGAGTACGTGGCTGCTGGTAGTTGTTGTGCTCAAGTGTTATGGATTAAATAACAACTAGAAGACTTTGGTGTACCACAATCTAAAATTCTAATTAAATGTGATAACACAAGTGCTATCAATTTGACAAAGAATCCAATTCAACACTCTAGAACCAAGCACATTGAAATTAGACATCATTTTATTAGAGATCATGTTTCAAATGATGATATAGTGCTTGATTTTGTTCCTACTGAAAATCAATTAGTTGATATATTTACTAAGCCACTTAATCAAGACAGGTTTGAACTAATTAGAAGTGAATTAGGTCTTTGCAATTCTTTTTAAATTCTCTAACCTAATTCCTTTAAATTTAAGGAAACATCATCTAGAGAATCTCCTGATTTCATTCTCTAACATAGAGCCTAAATTTTCTTTGAAATTTTCTCCAAAATCTCTTAGAATTGTGATTAAATTTTCCAATAACCCTGATTTCTCTGATTGAGTCAACTAGCTCTTAAACCGAGTCGACTAGATTTTCTGCATGTTTTGAACGAGTTCTGGCCTAGCTGGCTCGAGCTTTTTCGAGTCGACTAGATTCTCTGTGTATTTTGGATGAGTTCTGGCCGAGCCGACTAAAGCCTCTCTAGGGCTTTTTTGAGTCGATTGGATTTTCGTGCCTAAATTTTTAATTTTGGGGGCATAAACCCCATTCCTAGCCGTCTAACCTTCATTTCATCTTTTCTAATGGTTCGTTCCTTTCCTAATCCTGTTCCAAAAATTCCTATCTCCCTTCTAAGCTCTCCAATCTCTCTTCTCTTCCTCTTTCCTAGCAATGGCTCCAAAACGTGCTACCGGGAAATGCTCCTTGTGGGCTACTCTGTCCGTGGAAAGGGAAAGAAGAACTAAGAGATGACAAGAAGAACCGACTGTCACTGTTCATAGTGAAGAACCTATGGAAGAACCTGCAATGGATGCTCCAACTGCTCCAAGTCAAATCCCTTCAATGTCCACAAGAATGGTAACCTCTGGCCGTCGCATTAACTTTGAATTTATTAAGGAGATTGGGTTAAAAATTGGTGATTTGATTGAAGATCAAGGTTGGAGGAAGTTTTGCTCCCTAAATGAAAAGACCTACCCCTCTCTTGTTAAGACATTTTATGAAAATTTGAGATTGGGGACAAATCATGTAGAATCTACAGTTAAAGGAAGAAGAATTGTTGTCAATGAAGAATTTCTACATGGCCTACTGGACTTACCTACTGATGGAGTGAAATTCTTAGTAATTGAGGATAGAGAAAAGGCCTTGAGGACTATTCTAAACAAGAAAGATGTTAGTGGGATTGGAACAGTCTTTGCCAATACTTTATCTCTTGAAATGAGGTTGTTACATAATTTCATTTGTAGAATATTTGTGCAAAGGATTGGAAGATTCGATTGGGTAACTGAGAAGGACCTGAGCCTTATGGAGCACATCTTATAAAAGACTCCAGTGAACTTATCACATATTATCATTATGAAAATGAAGGAAGCTGTTAGAAAGGCTAAGGCTTGCTTACCCTATGGAATGATGCTAACCCTACTGTTCAAGTCTCAAAGAGTGAGTTTGGAAGGTGAAGATGGAGTTGAACTGCACCATACTATGTCTACACCTCCAAGTCACTAGAAAGAATGTGTTACATTGAAGTTGAAGGTGTTTGGAGAAAGAAAGGAACAAATGTCAGGGCAATTGGTAGTTCGAGCAGTGAAGAAGAAGAAAAAAATGAAGAACCTGCTAGCACTGCTATAGTTGAAGCTGGAACATCTACTGCACATGCACCTGAACAAGTATCTCTCACACCTGAACCTGCTGCCACTTTTGAAGAGGCTGATGTACCTTTTCCTGTTCTTGATATGCCTGCACCTGAATTTGATTTGCCTATAGCTGATATACCTTTACCACACTTCACTCCGGCAGCTACACATCCTCCAAACATCCAAAGTCAGATTGAAAATCAAATGAAGGCTTTGACTGATACACTGACAAGGACTATTGCTTCACATTTTGGTGATCTAAAATAGTCAGTGGATAGTAGACTGTCTCAACAGGAAGAATATATTACAAGTTTGCAAGGAAAGGTTGAAGCAATAGAAACCTCAAGATCTGCACCTCAAGTGGAACTTCAACCTATCTTAGACCTTATTTCTTCTAGTTCTGAAGAGATAAAAAATTCAGTTGATGCTATATTAAATAAGTATTGAACTGAATTGAATGAAGCCAAATGCACTTTGGGAACAATTGTAGAGATAAGACAGATGGCAAATGACTACACTCGAGGCATTGGGATTATCAAGTCAGAACTTGGAAGACTTAGAGGATCTGCTGAAGCTTTTGCTAATGTCCAAGCTTCTGAACTTATATCAATGCAAAAGGAAATTGGTGAAATGAAAGAGGCTGTGAACAAGGTACCTACAAGCCTCGAGGACATGGAACAGCAACTTGATGCAATCTGGATGGAGATGTTTCAATCTGTGGCACTGTTAGATCCTTGGAGATCACTGCTAGGACTAGACCTCTTTATGACCCTTCTCCTATTTTCTCTATGAGTCCTACCACTTCTCACCATCCTAGAGCACCTCCACCTCATGCATCTTCTAGTAGACCTCCTAGACCTGCTTCTTGGTATAGTGCAAGTATGCCTACCAATATACCTAAGGAAGAATCTGATAGTGAGTAAGTCTTTAGTAGTTTCTGTACTTTTTGGAAACTCTTTTTGATTATGTATTGATCAATGTACTGAATCTTTTGATAAAAATTTAATGAATATCTTTTTGGATACTTGTGTGTATTTCTTTTATCTTGTTAATACTCTCTAATATTTTTAAATAGAATTCTCTCCCTAAATTGAGAAAGTGAAATTATCTCAAACAACTCTTGATACAATCTCAATCTACTTAAAATCTGAGCTTAATTGTATAACCTTTTTGATTTGATGACAAAAAGGGTGAGAACTGGTATCTATTATACAATAAATTGCATGAAAGAAGAAACTTAATGAATTGCAATAGAACTGTTAAAGTTAATTAGACAGGGGGAGCTTGATGAATGTTGTATACATTTTCTACTAAAGTGTTCAAATAAATGATAAAGGGGGAGAAATTTCACGTTGATTAGAAATTTTATAAAAAGGGGGAGAGACACATGTTTAATTTGCTTTAGTGTTTCATATTCTGCTCTCTACTAATTATGTCTAACTGTCAATACTTAATGTTGCTTAATACACACTTACATATTACAGAACTGGCTTTGTGTATAACTGTATAGCATACATTGATACTCATTTGAGAATACAGTTAATATTGTGATATGTCAAACAAGTGTAAATGCTTACTATGATATACATCTATACTTGTGAATAGAATAGATTTTTTCATGCTCAGTGTTTTGTCATTATTAAAAAGGGGGAGATTGTTGAACCCTGTAGTGATTTTGATGATAACAAAACATTGGAGCATATATTTGGTTATCTAACAACTCTTCAAATGGTTGACAAGTTTTTGTAGGATGACTACTTTAACATATTTTTTTAAACCCTACAACCTTTATTTCTTTGTGTTGAGTTGTAAGTAATTAGAATCTTGTAAAGAAGAACCCAACAAAAAATTCCTATTTGAATCAAAGATAAAAGGTTGCTTCTACTAGTTTCAAGCTTCAATTTTTCTTGATTGTGTTGTAAGAAGATCTGAGGGAAGCCTTCAAAGCTTGGGTTGTGAGTTCTAGAGTATTGAAATTGGTCTGGGTGAAGAACCAATCTCGAGCCGACTGGATGGAGGAACCAGCCGACTCTGGCTCTGGCACATGAAAGAAGATCTCTGGCATGCAGACCCAGCTGATTGACACCAAGTCCTAGCCGACTCATCCAGAACTTGGTTAAAAATGTTCTGAGAACCTCAGGGATCCGAGCCAACTAGATTACAGCCTAGCCAACTCGTCCAGAACTTTTGAAAATATTCTGAGAATCTCAGGGATCCGAGCCGACTAGATTTCAACCTAGCCGACTCGTCCAGAGTGAACTATTTTTTCAATTATGGAACCTAGCCGACTGGCATTCAGCCTAGCTGACCCGAACCTGATCCGAGCCGACTCGAAGAATGTCCGAGCCGACTAGAATGACGGGGTCACTTCCAATGGCTAGTTCCAGTTTTTTGATTTTGAATTCCAAAAGTGCTCCAACGGTAACCTGTCACTTCTCAACGGTCTACAACATTCAAAATCAAGGGAAGACTGTTGAAGTCTCTATAAATGAGATATGAGAACATCCTTAGAGAGGCTAATGAGTTATTGAACATTTATCAAAGTAAGAAGAGAGAGCACTTGAGCTTTGAAGTCAGTCTTCAAGCCTTCACTAACTCTTATCAGAAGCTTGAAGCATCTTTTGAGGAAAGCAAGGAAGCTATTGAAGTGCATTGAAGAGCATTCAACTGATTTTCACTCGAGCTCCATCAGCAACCACCAGACAACTTAGTTTATCATTTCTGTTATTTTTTATTCTACTTTTAGAATACTTGGATTATTGGTGAGCCCGGTTGTAAAAACCAAATAGGTTTCTTTGGTGAGCCTACTGAAAACCAAAGTGTAGATGTTCTAGGTGAGCTTGTGAAAACCTAGTGTGGGTTTCTTTGGTGAGCCCGGTTTAAAACTCAAAGTGTAGAGGTTGGGATTGTGAACTTGTAAAACAATCCGACTATATTCCAGTTTGGGGGATATAGTGAAAATCCCGAGTGGTAAACTTGGATAGTGGACGTAGGAGCTGGGTTGCTCCGAACCACTCTAAACTTGTTTTGTTTGTGTTGTGCTTTACTTATTTTTCTACTTCTACACTTATTCTCTGATTAACACAACACTCAACCACTAAAAGGAATTACTTGTGCACATATTTGCAAGAAATTTTGTAATTCCCAATTCACCCCCCTCTTGGGAAAAGTCACCTGGGCAACAAAACCATTAACCCATTTATAGATGCAGGGTTCCTCTCCATTCCTAACGAAGCCATATAATTTGACACACCTATCAAATCGCATGTTCCAATTTCGAGATGCTTGCTTGAGTCCATAAATGGACCTCTGCAATTTGCACACTTTTAACTCGTTTGTGGATGTGAAACCTTCAGGCTATATCATATACACCTCCTCATCCAGCTCCCCATTCAGGAAAGCGGTTCGGACATCCATCTGTCAGATCTCATAGTCAAAATGTGCTGCCAAAGCAAGCATGATCCGAATGGACTTGAGCATTACTAGAGGAAAAAATATCTCATCATAATCGATACCATATCACTGACGATATCCCTTGGCAACCAGATGGGCTTTATAGGTCTCCACCTTCCCATCTGTGCCTCTTTTTCTCTTAAAAATCTACTTGCACCCGATGGATTTTATCCCTTTAGGTGGATCAACCAATGTCCATACATTGTTAATCTCCATGGACTCCATCTCGGATCGCATGGCTCCAAGCCATGCCTTAGAGTCAGATCTCTAAAGTGCATTGATATAGGTGATCGGATCCTCATCGTTCTCATCGAGCTCAATGTGATCACCACCCGGACCAAGAAACTATAGTTTCTGTCCGGCTGATGCGGTACTCTACCGGATATCCTAATAATAGTTCTGGGTTTGATCCAATTACAGCAGGTTCTATGATGTCCTTAGAGTGTGCAGGTTCTTTCATTGGTTGAACTTCACCAAGTTCAATCTTATAGGCTACACTACCTTCTCCAAGGAACTCCTTTTCTAAAAAGATAGCCCTAAGAGCAATGAACACTTTCTGTTCGTCCTCTAAGTAGAAGAAAAACCCTTATGTTTCCTTAGGGTAACCTATAAATAGGCACTGATCAGACCTAGGACCAAGTTTATCTGAGTCTAAATGCTTTACATAAGCCGAACAACCCCAGACTCGAAGGTGTGAAATTGAGGGCTTACGTCCAGTCCATAGCTCATATGGAGTGGAGACAACAGACTTACTCGGAACTTTATTCAGCAAGTAACAAGCTGTCTCAAGTCCATATCTCCAGAAGGACAGTAGTAGAGTTGCAAAGCCAATCATGGATCGAACAATGTCCAACAGGGTTCGATTCCTTCTTTCGGACACACCATTCAACTGGAGTGTGCCTAGAGGAGTCCATTGAGAGAGAATCCCATTCTCCTCAAGATATGTCATGAACTCACCGGATAGGTATTCACCACCTCAATCAGATCGAAGGGTTTTAATAGTCCTTCCAGTTTGTTTCTCCACTTTATTACAATATCGTTTCAACATTTCAAATGACTCAGATTTATGTCTCATCAAAAAGACATAACAATACCTGGAAAGGTCATCTGTAAATGTAATGAAATATCTATATCCACCTCTAGCACTAACTGTCATGGGTCCGCATACATCAGTATGTATGAGACTTAGAAGTTCTGTAGCTCATTCACCTTTTCCAGTAAAAGGTGACTTGGTCATTTTACCAAGCAAGCAGGATTCACAAGTGGACAGTGAGTCAGAATCACTGACCTCGAGGAGGCCTTCTCCTCGCAACTTGTTTATTCTATTCGGGTCAACATGACCTAGCCTACAGTGCCATAGATGCAAGTCACTGACATTTTCCATCCTTGGGTTTTTCGGTTCTATGGACGCTTGATAAAGAAGACAATTCCTCTTCCAGTGTCCTTGCTTCTTATAATAGAAGCACTCTGCACCAGCTTTATCAGCTTTCACTTTCTTGGTCTGACTAGGGCTAGGAGCACTCTGCACCTTCTTTCCCTTACTTTTATTCTTCCTTTTCTTAAAGGGAAGACGACCTCTAAAACCTCCCACTAAATTCACCACCCCCTAATTCAGTTGGTGGTTCTTCTTGTAAGTCTGAGCAACCCCATCAAACCATGGTAATTGACTACAGGCTTATTCATTCTATAATGATCAAGAAAGTCAAGATAGGATGAGGGTAGAGAATTCAGGATCGCATCCTTATTGAGTTGCTCATGCAAGGGACATCCGAGCTTGCCTAATCGTTCGATCATCTTGATCATGTACAATACATGATCAGTAACCAAACTGTCATTCCTCATTTTGGATGGCACAAGACACTTTGTACCACTCCACATCATCTGGCGTACCGAAAGATTCCTTCAATCTTTTGAAGAATCTCGTTTTGCTGGGCCTCCTCGAATTTGCGACTGAACTCGTCATTCATCATCGCCAACATTATGCATCGGACAATAATCCGATCAGAAACCCACTTCAAATAAGTATCCCTGACCAAATTTCGAGCATTAGCAGGAGGGATTTTGGGTGCTGGATCCATTATCACATAAAGGATCCGCTTGTGCTCCAGAATAATCCTCAATTTTCGATACCAGCTATTGAAATTAGGACCTTTTAACTTCTCGCTATCGAGAAGTGACCGGAGCGAAAGGTTTGATGACATCTGAAGAAAAATTAAGACCTAATCAGTATATGAATTAATCAATTAAACCAAAAGACTTGGACTTTAGTCTAAAGGTCCCTCCCACTAATTTTTCGGATTGGGAGCCTATAACTCCAATCCATGAAATCACCATTTCATAATGGGTACTGAAATCTAATAGACCACGTATGAGCCTGACTTTGGCCGGCTTACCTATATGTGCTTAAAGGTAGGTTCTCTGACCAATTGCATTCCTAAGCAATTTTCAGTAATAAGTTTTGCCCCATAGAACCCCCAATCGGCCTTTGGGACTCCTATTGCGGGTCTTTGGTTAGGTCCAACCATCAATATGACAAATCCGATGCTTCCAGCTAATGAAAGACCAAGCCTGACTTTGGCCGGCCCACCTGATCATCATTAAAAAGGTTGCACTGAACCATCATCTATGAAAGAGTAATCCCAGTAACCGGATGCACACCCATTCTTTGGAACTGCCGATGTACACCAAGCTAAAGGGCTCATTACTAACACACTCAATGGGAGGCTAAGATACCATCAACTCATTGACTTAGTCTTTTTCAGGATCTAATAATTTTAGAGGATTTTAATTAAATTATGATAGAAAAATAGAGAGAAGAACATGGATCAACCTCCCACTGATCAAATCAATTCTCAGGAGGGTTGAATGAATTAAATTCAACAAGCTGGTCCATGGGCACCTAAAGATCAGACAGGCTGATCAACTTGGATGACATGAGTTAACTCGAATCAATAAGTTCTTCTAATCAGTTCTGATAGACCGGATTGGCCAGGTAGGTGAGATCATGAATGAGTATCCGTCATTAACTATCTTTCCTAGACACCAACCAAGTTGGCCAGGAAAGAGGTAGCCTCATGCAGCCATGATCAACAATGCCAAACCTGCCTAAACACCAATTGGTTTACCAGACTTGATTAGACCAACTTAAGAACTCGGGCTTACCACAGAGGCACTAATTAGATTCATTTTAGATGAATGGACTAACCCATCTAACTATTAGATAGATACTAAAGAGAAGATCCTTAATCAACATTTGATTAATTCTCTTAAGTCCAATTCAACTAACCTTAGGTCTAACCCAATAAATGGACCCAATTAGTCAGCTAACCCAATTAACCCGAATGGCTTATTCAAATAACATTAGGTTTCATAAACCCTAATCTGGTTTATCATTTAATTAATCTTTCAATTCGTAATTGTTAGATTATAAGCCATCTTTTAATGAAAACATTTTCAATTAAATTCATGTAAAACTCTTTTTACATTTTTCATGTATTATATCTAATTCTATCATATTAATTTATAATATTGCAAGCCTTAAACATTTTAGACATGCCAATATATAATGATGTATCAAGAATAATACATTTTTAATATCGTAGGTTTCCTTTAAGGATCCTTCTGAAAAGGCCAATACAGATGAACCGTCTTGTGCCATAGAAAATTAGGGATTTTAAATCCTGATTAACCTAGACACACGACCATGGTGAAGGTCTCAACTAGATTCCTAAAAGTAATCCTTAATCTAGATACAGATTCAATTACATGCAAACATGATATGCTACACAGGAACCTGTGGCTCTAATACCACTGAAGGAAAACTTGGTGCAGCGGAAGCCTACCCTATACGAAAAACCTATCTAATATATCATGATGCATGTAACAAAATATACAGGCATATATGGGAAAGTGCAATAATAATAAATCATATGATAACAACTAGATCTAGGCATGCATGAAAACCAAAATAAAAATATACCTGACCGAAGCAAGAAGAAGTCAACTCTTTCAGTCTTCAGAATTAATCAGCGACGGTTGAACTCCTTCAATAGCAAATCATATCTGCAACATAGCAAGAAAATGAGAGGATTGGTCCAATCTCTCGAGATGTCCAAATATCAACCCTTTAGAGCATCCACGCATGGGCTCTCGTTAATCCAACTCCTGGAAAGATGCTAGTCCTCCAAAAATCCAAAAATAGGTCATGCACAGATGGAACAGGAAAAGCCAAACAATCTACACGAATGGTTTTCTCCAAGACCACCCAAAATCCACCAAGAGAACACAAACAGGAAACTAAAATCAGGGAACAATAAACGGACGTTGAACAAATTTCCGCACGCAGAGATTCAACCCAATGGCTCGTTCTCTGCTCTATCTTTTTATCCCCTGTTACAACCCATCTCATATGCTTCTCTCATGCAAGCCACGGCCTCCCTTGCTACCTCATACGGCCAGCAATCCAGAAAATAAAACCGGAGGAGAACAAAAACATGAAGCCCTGGTTCTGCTCTCATGCATGCCCTACGGCCTCTCTTGAATGCCCTGTTTCAATCTCTCATATGCCCTGTGGCTGTGGTTTTCTCCCTGTCACTTCCCCACACAATCTCACGGCCTGCCATGCATCTCTCTCTTACCGCAAGCAACCAAGACTTATAAAATGAAGCGCTGAGAAAATCCCGTGAAGGACAAGAACACACCGTGAGAGAAGAGCCGATAAAATCCAAACACCTTTGATAGGCTCCGATCGGTTCAAATCGCTGGAACCGATGAGAGGATGAGAACAAAAAGGGGAAAAACACCGTTTGAGATGGCACTTGATCCATGGAGAAGGCCTGGAACCCGCTGGCTGTATCACCGTGAAAACCTGCAACCAAGAGAGCCAAAGACGTGCGGGAGAAAACCTGGATCGAGAGGAGGAATGGCGTGCGGGAGAAGATCACGGTGAGAGTCAATCAAAATGCTGTGCTATCTGATATCCCAAGCGTGAGAACCAGTTTCAAGTCTTCAAGCCGTTCATATCCCATGCGATCGATCAAACAGGGCATCCGATAGGAAGGGAGATTAAATAACAATAATCAACGAAGAACCAGGAAATACCGTAAGAAGCAGTTTGCTGTTATGGGCCTGTGTTACCAAAATGCTGGGAGAAAACTCGTTAAACCAAGCCGTAATAAAAAAACAGGGCTTATCCGTGAGCAAGGGAAGTCAAGTTGATCTTCAAACCGGTTCAATAAAACCAAAAATCCCGGTCCGACCAAATCCAATTAGAAAGAA
The DNA here is from genome assembly GCA_021397845.1 of Areca catechu. Classification (NCBI taxonomy): domain Eukaryota; kingdom Viridiplantae; phylum Streptophyta; class Magnoliopsida; order Arecales; family Arecaceae; genus Areca; species Areca catechu. The sequence continues at coordinate 49,446,567 of CM038048.1, read as the reverse complement.
AAATCAGATCTAGTCCTGATCTACCGGGAACAATTTTGGGTTGACCCAAACCAATTCTGGTCGATCCAAATCAGACCAGATTGATCAGAAAAAATCCAATATGTACTCAATTAGTCCGTTTGACCTAAATACCGAAGCGATTTCTAATCGTTGATCGGTTCTTGGATCAGGACGAAATCCTCTATGTCATGTAACCTCATAGGTTTGAACCTAAACAGTAGCACTGGAACACTTCCAGTACCAGTACAAGATACTATCTAGCAATAGGACCCGGCATTCGGATAGGGTTACCGTATAATTCATCCCTTTGACCTACAATGCTAAAGATGACCTAGGGTTAGACTGCCAACCCTAAATGAGTCAATCCACAACATGTCTCAACCTCGCAAGTCCAGTGACTCCTCACTAGGACTACCCCAGCCGAGAATTTACTAAATTGAGACACTGCGAGACTTTCAATCCAAGCAATTTGAAGAGGTCAATTCCATCTTGGTCCACCACTGCTCCACAGGTACTTGCCTGTACCCAGAAACCTTCCATCACTGGATTAGAGATCCGGGTATTCCGGTACCAAAGCACAGGGAATTGCTTGCAAGCTACCATGGTGACCTCAGGTCGGAGGGATACATATACCCATATTCAATTGCGAGCAATCCTTTGGTAGAAAGGAGATCCACGTAGTCACGTTCAATGAGATGCTGCACATCCCACTTGTAGTCACATCAGTGTCACCACACTCCTTTGGTCAAGAGGACAACCAAACGATGTGAACCACAACAACCTATACTTGATACATTACCATCCTATACAATGAATCCTTTGATTGTGAACCTTTTTAAAGGACCACTCGATATATTCTCTCTATATCGAAGTTAGTGCAGTTTTAAAAACTTCATCACATAAATATAGTTCATTATAGAAAAATTAATAATGTGATGAGCTGCCAAAATAACATTTTATTAATTCATATACAAATTACAATACTGAGCACAACCACCTACAACCTAAGCGATTGGCTTTGGGACACAATTTCCAATAGGAACCTATCAGAGGATTATGGAAAAATATTAGATTAAGAAAAGAAAGAGGAGAAGAAGGAGAAGAAAAGGTTGGACGGGGGTCAAGATGGGAGCTGGAAGATGGGTGTCCACATAGATGGTGGCTAGGGTTTTTTTGATAAATAGGGCTTCACACCCCTCGATACTCACAGAGCAAAGGTAGATTTACTCCCTCATAGAGCTCGATGTTTATAAAGAATAAATGCAAAGAAAGAAGAACTCTCAATCTTCATTCACATGAGCATCCACTTTCATGCAAGAGATGGGTCCTTTATGTAGAGTCACATGATTTAGGACCTAAGTTATGAAAACATGAAAATAATGGGGTGCCCTAAACCTTCCTCTTTTGCACATTAAATACATGGAAGAAATCTAACAAATGCCAAATAAAAGTCCTCCAAAGATGGTATGTAGTGGGCGGCCCAAAGGGGGGATCTGCCATCTTCTTTCTTCTCTTAGATTGGGATGGACTTCTTTCCTAAGCAAGCTGGCATGATGGGATTCATGTTTATCTGACTTTCCATCTTGTCATGATGGCATGCTTGAGTGTAGAATTGATGTGCTATCATGTGGACACCAAATTCTCATATTGGGTCGACCTCATGTAATTTTCCATGTAACCCTAGTGTGGCGCAATCCAAGATGTGACTAGGACTCCATGTAGTTGTCAATGTGCCATACTGGCTAGAGTCCATTAGTGGCTTGAACCCTCTTCTTGCTGGACTAGACTGGACTCAATTACAAAATTAATAAAAAAAACCATACAGGACTCAACTAACAATAACAATAGGCTTAAAGTGAGCTAACTAAACCCAAAATGGTTCAACTGAGCTATACATGTCCCGAAACTGGCCCAAAACTCTAATGGCATGAGTCTAACCCTGAATACAGGACTCACATATGACAAGGCCCAAAACAAGACTCAAGGGCCAAAAACAAGACTCAAATGGGCTAAGCCTTTATTACATGACTCAAATACTAAAAATCCTAATGAACTCTAGTCAGATAACCATAGAGGATTAAGAAGCCTGATCCTGGTGCCCACACCAATTCTCCTAGGGTGGAAGGAACTCGACCCCATCGAGTAAGGGTTTGTCTGGCTCTAGTAGTGCTTAAGGAGGTCTGGGTCGAGGTGCTGCAAGTCCTCTCGGGTAATCCATGAATCATCAAATTCTGGTCGACCTTGCCAACGTACCAGGTAGTGCTGAAAGCCTTTATCCCGGGTCATGATAGCTTGGTTGTCCAAGATACGCTCGATCTATTTTCCTCTCCTAGGTAAAATTAGAAGTGGACACTCAAGATTGGGTTTGCTCATAAAGGATGGATCAGGTTCAAATGGCTCACTAGGAATCATTGCCGACTCCCTATACTCAACTAAGTTCGAGATATTGAAAGTCGAGCAAATGCCAAAATCCGAGGGTAAATCAAGCACATATACATTAGGTCCCACTTTCTTTATCACTATAAAGGGTCCAGCTTTGCATGCAAGTAACTTCTTTATGGCTCCTAGAGGAAACCACTCAGGTGTAGACCTAATCTTTATATGATCTCCCCTAGCAAAATCTTTGGCTCGATTTCAAGAATTAGCCATGTTATTATCAGTGTTCAAATGAGTGCTAATGCCTTGATGCAGATGCTGTGCAAAGATCCGTGTAGGTGTGGACAGATGGATTAGGTTTATGGGATTATTGGGCTCATAACCAGATACTACTTCAATACCTACATCTACTTTGCACCAAAAGGTATATATCCTTAGGAATTCAATCCATCTTTTAGGTTTTAAGCTTAAAATCCTTTGTGAATTAAAAACCCTGAAAGTCTTTTGATAGGGGTATAAAACTAAATCTTGTGGAAGTAGATAATTCCTTCAGAATTTTAGGACATGGATTATAGCATAGAACTCCTTAGGTTAGATATGATTCAATGAACTTCTATGCTTATGAGCAATCAATGGTGTACTTGTCCTAATCTCATGATTAGAACTAGGAGGATCTATAGGTATTAGATCTAGGGCAGGCTAGATGTTCTTAGATGGTGGAAGGGGATTAGGAAAATTTTTGAGAAGTTTATACTAATGAACTTCCTGTGGTGGTTCATTAAGGGTTTGTTCCTGAACTCCTTCTGTGGATTAGACTGGTGAACCCTCATGTTCATTTACTAAATATGATCCTGGCTCGGTCATTTCTTCTTCAAATTCTATAGTGTGTTCATGATCTTTTTCCTTGGATTCCTCAATATGTTCACTCACTTGTTCCTCTTCTTCACATTCCTCTACTAGACTCAACTCATAGGTGTCTTCTTTAGATTTTTCAGCGGGCTTAGGAGTTTCTTTCTCTAAGTTTTCAATGGGTTCATCATCTTCATACTCCTCTACCAAACTTGGATCAGCCTCATACACCTCCTCTTTAAACTCAGTACTGGGTTCAGACTTGTCCTCTTCTAGCTCTCCTATATGTAAGGCTTTGGCTGGCATAGTATCCCAGTTTGTGGCATTTAAAGCACGTGGTGTTGGGACTTCTCTGAATGTTTAGTGACTTGCTCTTATCCTTTCCTAGCTCCTCAACCTGGGAATACCCTAAGTCTTGAATATCAGTGCAATCAATTTAAACTTCAGGGTCCTTACTCCTATCATTCATATGAACTAATGGGGCAGTAAGAGTTGGTTGGTCTAAAGGAAGTCGACTAGGTTGCATTTGGGTTTAGAGGTACTAATGTTGCTGGGCTCAACTCGATAGTTCATGGGTTCCCTCTAACATGACTCGAATTCCCTAGCAAGTCAATAGACATCATCCAGGTCATAAATCCTCCAATGGAATAGTTCCCGCTGGATGTCCCTACGTAGGCCATCTTGAAATCTTGCTATGATCTTAGACTCAAGTTCAACTGTGTCACATCTCCTAATAAACTCATTAAATTGGTCAATGTATTCAGACACAATTTTATTACCCTGTCTCAATTTGTATTATTGATCTAAAAGTTTGTGCTCATAAAATCTACCTAGGTACTTTTCTCTCAATCTACTTCTCATGGACTCAAAGTAAGTATTTCATCTCCTCTTTAATAACATTCATCCTCAATAACTTCTCAGCATTGCTTGGCATGTCAGATTAGCCTAAGTGTAGCAAAGTTAACTTTTCCTAACTTCAACATTTCATTCCACTTAAAATATCGATCCATGCTTTCCTCCTAGACAATATACACCTCAGGATCTAGGCTTCCATCGAAAGTGAGTACATAAGGTTGGGTGTGACTAAAGGATCTTTCCTCTGGGTCCACCAAATATGGGTATGGGCTTTTGGCGTTAGACTCAGGGGCAAGATCATGATGATAAGCTCGTGGATCAAAGGTACTAGGCCTAGGGGATTTGAATTCAGCATGGGTCCTACGGGCTCCTTCATAGGTCAAAGGATGTTTGCCTATTCGATTAGGCTTATGGGGTTCAAGAGAGTTAGGTCTAATATGGGACTTAGGGGTCTAACTTTTGCACGGGCTATACGATCCTCGTCCCATGCCTTTGCTTGGATAAATGATTAGCCCATTATGGTAATTTGCTCAGACAGGGCCCTCAATTGGGCTTGAACCCCGAACTCCATGACTAGACTGGGCTGGATGTGGACTGATAGATTAACGGGCTCCTAATCTAGATTGGACATGTGCAGATGGCCTAATGGACATGGGCTAATGGGATCCTAATCTAGTGGACATGCAACACACATAAGACAAACCGACTAAGGCTGCCTAGACCTTGAGCCCAAACAGAATGGGTCGACTCAACTTATACACAACACAACACTTAGTCCCTTCTCTGGCCAGGTAAGAGGTGGGGTGGTGGGAGGCCCCCCTACTTTTGCGGGACCCAATTAAGTAACTACCGGTCCACTTAGGATGTTTGCCTCTGGACCTCGAGCCTTAGACACTAGCTTCCAGTAATAGGTGAGGCATTGGGTGCACTAGTCTTCCTATAAGGTTAGACCCAACCTGTTGGTGTCCCTAAAATCACTTTAGGTTTCTAGTTGATTTTAATTAGGTTGGGTTCGAATGCAAGGTGGTTGTTGTGGGCTAAGGAGAGGTGATCAACTCTCCCCATTTGACATATTGAAATTGCTCTTAATATAGTTTATGCATATGATGGCACACATATGAAAACTCAATTAGGGTTTCTAATTCTTTTGTATTTTTACTGTATTTTTTTTGGCAGAAATATAATATGCAGGAAATTACCTAAATGCAGGAAATATACAAAAAATTAAATTATGCCAAAATTATGCAAAAAGAATCCTAAACATGCTAAATTTCTATCATGCTAAAATTAGGTGTAGAAATTTCCTAGGGCAGAGAATAGGCATGCAGAAAATCTATAACTCAAAATAAATCATGAAAAATTACTGATAAATAGAAATCAAATATGTTGGATTTAGAAAAATAAGAATCAGATTTTTATCAGATCCCTATATGCAGAAATAATTATGGGAAGAAACTATATGCAGGATGTTCTACTATGTAGAAATTTAACCTTGGTGCAGATTTTAATTTGCAGAAATTAAAATAAATGCTGAAAAATATAAAACCTTGCTCTAAGGAGATCACATCCAGCCTAGGCTCATTACTCCTATGGGAAAATAGTATGCTCATGTATACCGTGCTCAGGAGGCGTGATTTCTTCAAAAGAATGACTTAAAAGAGAAAAAAAAACTAGGTCCTAAGCATGCTCTGATACCAAATGATGTAGAACTAAACTTGCATGAAAATTAATTTTAGGGGATTAGGTGGCTTAAGAGGATTTTAAGTTCCAGAAATCAAGCGAAAGACAAGCCTAGAGGATCATGTAATTGTTTAGAAGCATAAGCATGCAAAGAAAGACCCTAAAAGAGAAGAAATCAGGACCCATGTGATGAGGACCGAGAGTCTATGTTATTTTATTTTTTTAAGTCCATTAGTCCTATGTCACTTTAGTCAAAGTAAGCCAATTGAGTCCTGTAATAAAGTGTAACATGTGAGTCCAGTTGAGTCCCTTTAGTCTTGTGAGTCTTTTGTTTCAAGTCAAGAGTTTAGTTGAGTCATTCAAGTCAAGAGGAGAGTCATCAGATTAGAAGATTCACTAGGCCCCCCAACCAGAGCTGGCCTTCATACACCTGGGCCCTTTCATGCCACCAAGCCTACAAGAGAAGCTCCAGTCCAAGACAAAGGCCCACTGCTGACCAGGCCCACCAGGATTTCTTGGCCCACAAGTCAGGGTTTCTTAGCCCTCTAGTCATGTACCCTGGGATGAATCTATAAATACCATCCCTCTCCTATTGTATGAAGTATCTTCTTCTCATGAATACAAATTAAAAAAATTATTTTGTCTGAGTTTTGAGTTTTTCTCCGAATTGGAGTGGGTGTGACACCCAGGTTCCCTGTTCTTGAGTACAAGTCCTAATCCCCTAGTGACTTCTATGCTCGCCAGCAATCCCCCAATTGATAGGGTCACCAAGATCAGATACAGATTACTAGGCCCTATTGGTTTACTCAGTCATGTGTCACAATTTTGTAACAAAGTAAGATTGAGTTATAATAAGGTAAGACTAGTTGATTTGTCTCGACCTAGTCTAGTATATTGAGTCCTGTACATTAGTATGAGTCCAGTATGTGCTCAATTCTTGTACAAGAGAGGAGGTCACCCTACTTTGGAGTTCTACTAGGCCACATCCAGGAGTCAAAGGCCACTATATCAGATTATTGGATTTTATGTGACACCACAGGATCTAAGATGCCTTCCAAAGATCCTGATTCCTTCCAAATGCCCTCAAGATGCCCAAATTCCCTTCCAGATGCCAGAATATATTTTCAGACCAGGGCATCCATGAGTCCAGAGGTCCACCTGCATCCTAGCCCAAAGAAATCAAGCCCGGGTGCCAAGCTCAAGCCCTTAAGAAGCAAGATTCCATGGAATATTCCTGCTACCAGGCTATTAGGCCACCCCAGCTTCCAGAGGCCCAAACCCATGCGCCCAAGCCCCTTTGGGCCGGCCCCTTGCTGCTCCTAGAAGCCCAACACGTCCCCCTAGGCATCCTTGAAGGGTTGACCAAGTCAAAGCTCAAAAGAAGGTGTCCTTAAGTGAGAAGGAGAAGACTAGTCTAACCTAGTTAGGATTCCTAGTTCTTTTAAGCTTTGTAATTCTAACCTAGCTAGGAAAAGACATGTAATCTAACTAGAAAAAGGCTTGTTAACCTATGTGTAACCCTAGTTAGGAGAGGGCATGGAAACTCAATAAATACCCCACCACTCCCCCTCTTGTAATTATCCTTTTCTTATGAATAAACCTTGTTGAAATTATGATCAATTGCCTTGTGTTTGAGTTTTAGTTCTTACTTTGAGTGCTCTCCTTGTGTTCCTGGATTGAAACTCTGCTGCCCAAGCACCCTCTTGCATCCCTGGAGATCAGCCACACCAAATAAATAGAAGCCCTAGCTACCATCCAAGCCCAGGAGCTTCTTCTTCCCTGGCTGCCATCTTCTAACCCAAATCTCGATCCCTTTCAAGCCCTAGTTCTTTTTCTTATTTTTTTATTGCTATTTTGATTAACCCTGATGCTTGCAAGATCCCCGAGGTGCTTCTCCTCCCTTGAGAAGGCCTTCTTTGCTGCTGGATAGCTCAGATTAGCCATCAGATTCAAGGGAATCGAGGTTTCTTCTTCCAAGCTCTGATCAGAGTGCAAGTGATCCCTTCTGCTACTGAAATTTAATCTCTGACCAGTAAGAAACCATTCCTTCTCTTATTATCTGATTTCGATGAAGATAAACTTTCATAAATTGGGAGTTTCTCAACTCTCGAGTCCTGCCTATTTCATTAGTTTGCATGAGTTTGCCTGCGATTCGATGATTCTTTGCACTGCTAGACTTTCTGCTAGTTCTTACTTTATTTTGGGAATCTAACCTGCAAATAACATTATAAAAATAACAAAAAAATTATTTTACTATTTTTCATGCATGTTTAGAAATCTTTTAGTCATCCCACATTAGTATGGTATCAGAGCAGGTTTAGGATAGTTTTTTATCTGCTTTGCATTCAAAAACCCTAATTCTGCATTTTGTCCAATGCATTAGATGTCTAGTTTCCATCTAATTTGGCATCTTAAACATTTTATTTTTCTATGAAACTTACTCTGAATGTCCTATATTCTATACTAATAATTATCAAAATTTTTAATTAATTTTACTAAAACCTAAATCTCTAAAATTTGGCATATTAGAAACCTTAACAGAATCCTGATAATTTCTGCAATAGTCCAAAAACCCTAGGATTTACATCATCATCTAATTTTTTTTCTACATGAAATTTGGTATGTTTCATTATCACCTAACATTCTCTATTCCAGATATTTTTTGATTTTTTTATACATCAGGATCTGTGTCAAATTTTGCATCATTTGAACTCTAGTTTTTTCTGATTTCAGCTATTTTTCCATACTTAACTCAACCTAACCTAATTAACTTTCAAACCCCCAATCCCAAGCCAAACCTTGTTTGCTAACCCTAGTTAACTTGAATTCAATTTGTCACGGCATAAAAAAATTTAAAAAATATTTTATTTTCTAATTATTTTAGATTGCATCAGGGCCATCGATTGCCATCATTCTTAACGTAATCCTAAGGGCAACTCACTCTCTCAGATCAAGGCAGGATTTCATCACCTGTCTTGGGCCCAAAACAACCATCATCATACTAACCCAAGCCTAATTAGAATCAATTAGACCTAATTTGTCCTAGTGGGCTAGGAGACATCAACAGGTCGGGTCCGAGCTGTGTGTGTCAACTAGTGCATTTAATCTTTTAGCTATTACTGAAAGATGGTGTCTAAGGCTGGGGATCCAGAGTCAAACGACCTAAGTGGTGTTATGGTTTTTAATTGGATCCTTGCAAAAGCAGGGGGGCCTCCCATACTCCCACCCCCTACCTGGCCAGTGGAAGGATTAGCTATTGGGTTAGGTATAAGTTGAGCTGACCCACCCAGTTTTTGGCTCTAGGTTTAGGAAACCCTAGATTATACTAGCCATTTCTTTCTCTTTTGCATGCTTGGTTGCATCATTTCATTTTGATTGTTTGATTTGTTCATGACCACTAGATTAAGAACCCAATATCAAAAGTCCAAGTCTCAGCCCAGCCCAACCATGAATCCCACATTGGAGGCCATCCTAGCACAGCTTACCCAAATAACCCAATCCAACACCCAAATTAATAATAAGCTTAACCAAAATAATGACCAGTTAACCCAATTGACCCAATCCCAAAACCAAATGGACCATTGATTCAACCAAGTAGGAACCCTAGGAAAGACCCATAGAGTTGAACCCCAGGAACTCATAGTCCCTAGATATGAACCCAGTAGTAACCCACTATCCTTCAGTCGACTTGAACCCTATAGGATTGATACCCCTAGATTTGAACCCATAACCTTTAAACCCATAGCCTATGAACCCATAACCCTTAGTTTAGCCACCCTTGTTACCCCAGACTTTAGCCAGTTTTCCTTTAGCCAAACCCCTCTTACCACCCCATTGGTTCACCAAGATGACTTAGAAGAAGGATATATGAGGCTGACCCAAGTTTGGTACAGGAGTATGAGGATAATGAGTTTATTATAGATCTAGAGGAAGAAACACCTATAGAAGATCCAGAAGTAGTTGACTATAACCAACCCCAATAGAAACCAACCTAGAATTAGTTGAATCAATAGAGACCCAGGTAGAAGCCACCCTAAAATTAGTCAACCCTGACCATACCCAAGTAGTAGCCATCTAGATTTAGCTAACCTTGACCATAATCAGTTAGCGGCAGTCCTAGAATTAGATAACCCAGATCACATCCAAGTTGCAATGGAAGAGCAATTAGAAGAGACTTTAGAAGGGGATCCAATTATAGAGCCTAGTCCTAAATTTTCTAAGCGAAAAGAGTTTATTGAGGACTTGGCTTATCTCACCTAGTATCCTCAAGATGAAGTTCCTTGATCCCAATTGAAGATCTTCTTCTGAAATTAGTGACCCATTCTTCCATAAGGCGGACCCAGTAGATAGACACCAACCCCTTAAGGTCAACCTTGTTAGTTTAGGATTAATCCCTGACACACCATCTTATATCCTAGTTTATCCAATTAACCTCGAACCCTTTTCTTACTTTCCATCCAATCAGACTAACCCTGAACCCACATCTTATTTTCTACCATTTTTGGAAACTTCTTCTGTTTTCTTTACCATTAGGTTGCATTTTATAGGAGTTTGCATGTTGCATTCATTCATTATTCATGTCATGTTTGCATCTTACTTTAGGAGAACCCTATGGAACCTAGTAGGAGTATATAGTAAGTTCTCATGTGCATACCATGCTAGGGTTAAACCTAAAGAATTTATAGTCTGTTAGATTTTGTCCCTTAGAGTCCAATAAATTGTCCTTTGACAGCGATGTCTAGGCAAGTCTATTAGGTATTAGTTGAGTCCAATAAATGCACATCTTGAATTATATGTTTGCACCTGCACTATCCTTTGCACAGCATATGCATATAGAAATTAGTCAAAAACTGAACATAACTAACTAATGAACTAAATAACAACTTGGCTAATTCCTAAAAGAGAGAGAAATAATTTTGCAGGGGATTTTATAATTGTAAAGAATTTTATGCTCGCGAAGATGGCCCATCAAAGATAATGAACATCGGTGGACCCAATGCCTATGTGCGTGAGATACTACCTGATTTAGGTATTAGCTCCACCTTCATCATCTCAGATCTTATAGAGTCTAGGAAGCCAGTAGTGATACCTAGCGAGCACCTTGAGCCTATCCCTCCATTTGAGAGAGAACCCATCCTAGAGTGTCCATATACAAATTGGCCTATAAGTGAGGAAAAGATTGAAAGAGCTCTGGATCATCAAGCTATTGGTACCTAGGATAGAGGCTGTCAATGGTACTTGGTCCGGTGGCAAGGTCAGCCAGAATCTGAGAACTTGTGGAACGCTGGTGCAGATCTGCAGCGCCTCAACCTAGACCCACTTTGAGCCAAATTGACCCACACTTGACGACGTCGAGTTCCTCCCATCCCGGGAGTATTGGTGGGGGCACCAGGATCAGAGATAGATTATTGGGCCCTATTTGGTTTACTTAGACATGTATCATAATTTTGTAAGAAAGTAAGATTGACTTGTAATAAGGTGAGACTAGTTGATTTGTTTCGAACTAGTCCAGTATATTGAGTCCTGTACATCAGTATGAGTCCAGTATGAGCTCAACTTTTGTACAAGAGAAAAGGTCATCCTACTTTGGAGTTTCACCAGGCCACATCCAAGAGTCAGAGACCACTACATTAGATTATTGGATTTTGTGTGACACCACAGGATCCAAGATGCCTTCCAGAGACCCTGATTCCTTCCAAATGCCCTCCAGATGCCCAGATTCCCTTCCAAATGCTAGTGTATATTTCCATACCAGGGCATCCATGATTTTAGAGGTCCACCTACAATCTAGCCCAAAGAAATCAAGCCCAGGTGCCAAGCCCAAGCCCTTAAAAAGCAAGATTCCAGGAAATATTCTTGCTACCAGGCTACCAGGCCACCCCAGCTTCCAGAGGCCCAAACCCATGCACCCAAGCCCCTTTGGGCTGGCCCCTTGCTGCTCCTAGAAGCTCAACACATCCCCGTAGGCATCCTTGAAGGGTTGACCAACTCAAAGCTCAAAAGAAGGTGTCCTTAAGTGAGAAGGAGAACACTAGTCTAACCTAGTTAGGATTCCTAGTTCTTTTAAGCTTTATAATTCTAACATAGCTAGGAAAGGACATGTAATCTAACTAGGAAAAGGCTTGTTAACCTATGTGTAAACCTAGTTAGGAGAGGGCATGGGAACTGTATAAATACCCCACTCCTCCCCCTCTTGTAATCATCTTTTTCTTATGAATAAACCTTATTGAAATTGTGATCAATTGCCTTATGTTTGAGTTTTGGTTCTTACTTTGAGTGCTCTCCTTATGTTCCTGGATTGAAACCCTGCTACCCTAGCAACCTCTTGCATCCCTGGAGATCAGCCACACCTAAGAAACAGAAGCCCTAGCTACCATCCAAGCCCAGGAGCTTCTTCTTTCCCGCTGCCACCTTCTAACCCTAATCCCGATCCCTTTCAAGCCCTAGTTCCTTTTCTTATTTTTTTATTGCTATTTTGATTAACCCTGATGCTTGCAGGATCCCCGAGATGCTTCTCCTTCAATGAGGAGGCCTTCTTTACTACCTAGACCGCCTAGATCAGCCATCAGATTCAAGGGAACCAAGGTTTTTTCTTCTAGGCTCCGATCAGAGTGCGAGTGATCCCTTCTGCTACTAAAATTTATTCTCTGACTGGTAAGAAACCATCTCTTCTCTTATTTTCTGATTTTGATGAAGATAAACTATCCTAAACCATGAGTTTCTCAACTCTCGAGTCCTGGCTATTTCATTAGTTTGCATGAGTTTGCCTGCGATCCGATGATTCTTTGCACTGCTAGACTTTCCACTAGTTCTTAATTTATTTTGGGAATCTAGCCTGCAAATAAAATTATAAAAATTATAAAAAAAATATTTTACTAATTTTCATGTATGTTTAGCAGTCTTAGAGTCATCCTGTATCACCAGGGCTAGGAAACCCCTGTAAGACTAGCTCTTCATCAATAATTCAGATTAGAGAGTTAGGGGTGTGTACCGGGCAAGATCTGAAGTGCCCGATGTAGAGGTCTTGCCACTCATATGATGCGGGATGATCTTAAGACTCATATGCATGCAAAAAATAGAAACTAATTTTTTAATTTTTTTTTAGGGTTTTAATTTGTAGACTAAAGTTTTGAAATTAAGTAAAGAATAACTAGGAAACTAGTAATGAAAGAAACTAGCATACCCGCATAAGACTCATGCAAAATAATAAAAGATAGGACCTTGAAGATTGAGAAACCCCCGATTAGGATAGCATACCTTCATCAAGTTAGAAATTAGAAGGGGGAAGGATTGTACCAAGCAGGAATTTGAAGATCTGATCGATGAAGAGATCGCATAGCACTATGAATCGTTGCCTGGAAGACAAGCCTTTAGACCTCGAATCAATCAGCTATTTAGGATCAATCCTAAAGGAAAAGAGGGCCTCCTCCTTGGAGGTGAATACCATGGGGATCCTGCAATCATTAAAGGATTAGTTAGAGAACAAATAAAAAGTTGAATTATGGAACTAGGGTTAGAAAGGAAGAGATTGGGGTTTTGGATGTGGGCAGCTTGAAGATGGAAGATGAACTCTATGCTTGGGCAGCCGAGGGCTTCCTTTTCCTTGGAATCTTAGGGCATGAAGGTAGTAAGCTTGGTCGGCTAGGGCTTGGGAAACTAGGGCACTTAAGGACACTCACACCTCAACACAAGAATAAAGTAACACAAGAACACAAGAACAATCTCAAACAAAATTCACCTGAGTTTTGATATCATGAATAAAGATTACTTACAAGAGGAGGTGGGGTTTATATAGATGTTCCCCAAGTCCTCTCCTAGTTAGGATAGGAATACAAAGTAGAGAGGGAAAGGGATTACTAGTTTGATTAAGATTGAGAGAATACACTTTGAATTAAATCAGTTCTCCTTATTCTACTTGGATTTCCTTCCTTCTTTGAATTGGTCAAAGGCTTAGACTTGGTCAAGGGGCTTGGACGCATACATGTATTGGGCTTGGGTGTGTGGGCTTCATGGGCAACAAAGGGGCGTCCTCTTTTGGGCCTTGATGCAAGGGCTTTGGGCCCTGGAAACTGGGATGCCCTGGTATCAGCATATTCCTTGGAATCTTGGTTTTGGGGCTCATGGGCTTGACTCCTGGGCTTGAAATCTCTTGGCCTGGGTGCTGGCATATTCTTGGAATTATGAGATGCCTTGATCTGGGAATATTCTTTGGCATCTAGAAGGTATTAAGGCATTTGGAAGGCATCTGGAGGGCATTTGGCCATTTAGAAGGAATCTTGGACCCTAGGGTGGCAAACAAGGTCCAATTGGCTGATGTGAAGGCCTCTAGCTCCTGGATAAGGCCTAGTGGAACTCCAAAATAGGGAATCCTCTCTTCTTGTACAAAAATTGAATTGATACTGGACTAATACTGAAATACAAGACTCAAGGACTGGACGAGGGTTGAGACAAATCAACTAACCTCAACTTATTACAAGACTTAATCTTACTTGATTATAAACTTATGACACATGACTAAAGTTGTAAACCCTAATCAGTAAACCATATGGGACCTAATAATCTGTATCTGATCCTGGTGCCCCCCCCAATTCTCTCAGGGTGGGAGGAACTCGACCTTGTCAAGTAAGGGTCAATGTGGCTCCCATATAGCTCAAGAAGGTATGGGTTGAGGCACTGTAGATTCTCACGGGTGATCCACGAGTCCTAAGATTCTGGTCAACCTTGCCAACAGACCAAATACCGATGATACCTATGTTCCAGGTACTGATGGCTTGGTTGTCAAAGATGTGCTCAATCCTTTCCTCACTATCAGGCCAATTTGAAAGTGTACTCTCTGGGGTGGGTTCACTCTCAAGGGAAGGAATTGGTTCAAAATGCTTACTAGGTATCGCTGCTATTTCCCGATACTCCACAATGTCTGAAATGCTAGAAGTGGAGCCAATACGTAATTTGGGTGGCAAGTCAAGCACATAGGCATCGGACCCAACTCTCTTCATTATTCTGAACGGTCTAGCTATGTGAGCATGAAATTTCTTTATGGTCCCTGGAGGGAACTACTCAGGCCTAACTTGATCATTACAAAATCTCCTACAGAATATTCCTTAACTCTCTTTCAAAAATTAGCCAAGTTCTTATATGTTTCATTACTTAGATTAATCTTTGGCTAAGTTCCTGATGCAGATGCAAATATGCTGGACACATGCAGACTCCTAATAGATGATGCAGGGGACTCATACTAACACCTAATGACATGCAAACTCGACTATACATTCCTATTGGACTCTTTGATGCTAAAACCAAATAGATTATAGACTCTTTAAGTTTAACCCTGGTTT
The DNA here is from genome assembly GCA_021397845.1 of Areca catechu. Classification (NCBI taxonomy): domain Eukaryota; kingdom Viridiplantae; phylum Streptophyta; class Magnoliopsida; order Arecales; family Arecaceae; genus Areca; species Areca catechu. Next base: position 49,431,472 of record CM038048.1, on the reverse strand, counting down.
GATATGCACAGGAAAACTTACAATGTGCTCCTATAAAGTGCCATAGGATTCTTCAAAAGTAAGATGCAAATATGACATGCTCAATAAATGCATGCATTATACTTACCTCTATAAAATGCAGATGAATGGTTAAAGAAGCATAAGAAAATCCAAGAAAAGATAGAAAATACGAGGTGGATTCAGGATTAATCTGGTAAGGTAGAAAGTAAGAAAAGGGGTTAGAATTGATCGAATAGACTAGGAGACAAGAAGATGTTTCAGGGATAAGTCCCACACTAATAAGGTTGATCTTATGGGGTTGATGGATACCTACAGGGTTTTCATGATGGAAGAATGGGTCTCTGATCTCAGGGAAGAGTTGTTCAATGGGAACTATAGGATTGGATTTCTCCTGAGGGTACTAATAAGCCAAGTCCTTAATAAAGTCTTCTGGTTCAAGAAATTTAGGACTGGGCTCTATACTTGGGCTTCTTATAGTGGCTCCTCAGGAAGAGTCTAATAATAGGGTTGGGTTCCTCTTCCTTTAACTGCTCTTCCACTATAGTTTGGGTGTGTTCAGGGTCAGTTAACTCTAGATGGGTTTTTACCTAGGTGTCTACTGGGTCAACTAATTCTAGGTCTTCTATATGGAACTCTTCTTCTTCCTCATACTCCTCCACTAAGCTCATTGCAGCTTCATATCTTCTCTTCAATGTCATTCTGGTGAACCAATGAGGTGGTAAGAGCGGGTTGGCTAAGAAAAAATAGACTAATGTCTAGGATAACATGGGTGGGTTGACTAAAGGGTTCCTGACTAATACTTGGTTCATCTCTAGGGGTACTAATCCTATAGGGTTCAGGTTGACTTAGCTGGCACTAGGCTGATACCTAGGGACTATGGGTTCCTGGGGCTCATAGGACACGGGTTCAACTCTATGGGTCTTGTCTAGGGTTCCTAACTGATCTCCTACCTGGTCTAACCTATGGGTTATGGTTATTCGATTGGATCATTTGATCAAGTCGATTGTTGATCTAGGTATTGGATTGATCGAACTTGTGATTCAATTGGGTATTGGATTGGTTAATCTGGGTGGTTAATTTGGCAACCATCTATTCATTCATGGCTTTTAGGAGGGCTTCAAGGTTGGACTCCATTGTTATACTAGGTCGAGGTTTGGACTTTTGGTATTGAGTTCCTTGTCTAGTGATCATGCACTCAACAAGCAATCAAGGTGAAATGATATAGCCAAGCATGCAAGGGTTAGTACAAACTAGGGTTTCCTAGACCTAGAGCCAAAATTGAGTGGGTTGACTCAACCTCCACCCAACTCAACAACTAATCCTTCCTCTAGCCAGGTAGGGGGTGGGAGTGTGGGAGCCCCCTTGCTTTTGCAGGGATCCAATTAAAAAGCATAACACCACTTAGGTCATTTGACTCTGGAGCCCTAGCCTCAGACACTAGATTCTAATAATAGTTGGTGAATTGAATGCACTAGTTGGCCCACACAATTCGGACCCATCCTGTTGGTGTCACCTAGCCCACTAGGCAAATTAAGTCTAATTAATTTTAATTAAGTCTTGGGTGAGAATGCAAGGAGGTTGTTTTGGGCCTAGGATAGATTATGATCTCCTGCCCTGATTTGAGATAATGAAAGTGCCCTTAAGATTGGTTTGATGCAGATGATAACTGATGGAGATCCAGGGTAGGTCCAGATATTTTTTTCATATTTTCTTATTTTCTCTCATTTTTTTAAATTTTCCTATTCCCGCTATTCTACCTATCCATACTATTCCAGCTTTATACCCTACTTATCCCTGCTTTATCCTTGCCTTATTCCATCTTCCTCCATCTTTCTCTCGTGATTTTTAAATTCCCAAACCCTAGACTACCACCCCGTCCCTCCCAAATCTGAGCTACCCGACCCCCGCGGCCCCCCGCCGGCCCTGCTTTCATCGAAAATCGGTCCGCTCCCGCCGCCCCGAGGGGAAGACGAAGGGATGGCCATTGGAAGACCAACCGTCGCCCACGATCGCCATTGCTACCTGCTATCGCCGGCCAGCTACCAGCCGCTGGCCTACTACTACCGCCCCGCCGCAGCCCGCCTTCCGCCGGCCCACGCCCGGCCGTTAGAGGTCCTCGCCGGTGCCCAAGGCCCCACGCCCGTGAGAAGATGAAACGGCACGACTGTGCATGCTGTGCTGTCGCTCTGTGCTTCCACTCTATGCCGCCGCTCTGTCGCCTGCTCGCCGCTCGCCTGCCATTGCCTGCCGCCATCTCGCCGCCCGCCGGTGCTCGCTGGCCGCCGGAGGTCCTCACCGGCACCCGGGGCCCCATGGCCGTGGGAAGCCAAAATGGCATGCCCTGTGCATACCATGCCACTCCTGTGACACCACCCCGCCTACAGGCCATCGCTCGCAGTCCGCCACTCGCCTTCCCCGGCCCCGTCCGCCACCCGCTTCCCGGCCGTCGGCCATCTGTCAGTGCTTTGCGAAGATCGTTCCTCCCTCTATGCATGACCATGAGTTGATTCCGCATGGTTTCTGGAGCAGCTCAGTTTTCAAAGTAGCATACTTTTCAGAGCACTTCATCATGCCAACATGCTTCTCAAAGCAGATCAGCACCAATTTTGATGTAGCATGGATTTTGATGTAATTTATTTTTCATTTTTGGTTTGCTTGTAGGCTAAGTAATTGAGTGGTTTTGTTTGCCTATAAAAAGGCCCCCTCTCCCCCTATAGTAATTGATTGAATAGAAATTTTGGTTTAGCCAATGGTTCTGGTTCTGGGCTGAGGCCCATTTTGCCTTCGCTCCATGCGAGCGTCGAGGGGTGTGAGGCCCCAGTTATCCCCTATCCCATCTTCTTATCCCCTTGTGACCTTAAGATTCATCCTAGCACCTCCAAGTATCGAGGAGGGCGTAATGCCTTAGAGGTGAGAGGTCTCTTCATTAGGGTGAGTCCCAAAGTCCAAGAGTTCCAGTTCCAGTCTTCCATCCCCATCCTTCCTTCGCGACCTCCACCAAGAAATTGAAAACAAAAGAGATCAGCTATTTTAGTATTTTAGTTTATGTTTCTTCTTCGTAGTCCCAGGAGGCTTCTTAGCCCTCCCATGGTCCTAGTTTGTTTAGGTGTCTCCCTTTTCCAAATATCTAGGGTACATCAATCTTCCGTCCCGCATCAATGACATTCGATGGTCCTGATGCAATCTATTAACATCAGAAAAAAAATATTTTTATATATTTTTTATGAGGTGGCAAATTAGGTTTAAGTTTTTTAAGTTAGCAAATAAAATTAGGCTTGGGATTGGAGGGGTATGGCAGTTGGTTAGGTTAGATCCAGTCACGTATGTAGAATTCACAGAATCAAAAAATTAGGGTTTAGTTTGATGTAGAGTTTGACATGGATTCCGATGCATAAAAAATATAAAAAATTACATGACAGAGGATGGATGGTGTTGATGATGTCTACTAAATTTGATGCAAAAAAAGAATAGATTATGATGCAACTCTTAGGGATTTCGAACTAGTATAGAAATCTCAGGATTTTAGTTAGGGTTCTTAAGATACAGTAATTTTTATATTTTTATGTTTCAGAAAAATAATTAAAAATTATTATAATTATCATAACTAAATATAGAACATTTCATGAAATTTCAATGAAAGATAAAATTTTTAAGATGATGAATAAGACCAAAAATCAGACACCTACTGCAGATGACAGGATGTAGAAAAAATAGTAATGAGTGTTTTTGTGATTTTGATGAAGATGAAAGCTATCCTAAATTAGCTCTGATACCAAACTGATACAAAATGATCCTAAGACTTATATGCATGCAAAAAAATAGAAACTAAATTTTTATAATTTTTTTAGGGTTTTAAGATGTAGACTAAAGTTCCCGAAATCAGTAAAGAATAACTAGGAACTAGTAATGAAAGAAACTAGCATACCCGTATAAGACTCATGCAAACTAATAAAAGATAGGACCTCAGAGATTGAGAAACCCATGATTAGGATAGCATACCTTCATTAGTTAGAAATTAGGAGGGGAAGGATTGTACCAAGCAGGAATTTGAAGATCCGATTGATGAAGAGATCACACAGCACTCTGAATCGGTGCCTATAAGACAAGCCTTTAGACCTCGAATTAGTCATCTATCTAGTATCATTCCTAGAGGTAAAGAGGCCCTCCTCCTTGGAGGTGAATACCATGAGGATCTTGCAAGCATCAGAGGATCAGTTAGAGAACAAATAAAAGTGGAATTATGGAACTAGGGTTAGAAAGGAAGAGATTGGGTTTCGGATGTGGGTGGCTTGAAGGTGGAAGACAAACTCCATGCTTGGGCAGCCTAGGGCTTCCTTTTCCTTGGCGTCTTAGGGCTTGAAGGTAGCAAGCTTGGTCGGCCAAGGCTTGGAAGACTAGGGCACTCAAGGACACTCACACCTCAACACAAGAATAAAGTAACACAAGAATACAAGAATAATCTCAAATAAAATTCACCAAAGTTTTGATATCATGAATAAATATTACTTACAAGAAGGGAAGGGGTGGGGTTTCTATAATGTTCCCCAAGTCCTCTCCTAGTTAGGATAGGAATTCAATGTAGAGAGGAAAGGGATTACAAGTTTGATTAAGATTGGGAGAATATACTTTGAATGAAACTAGTTCTCCTTATTCTACTTGGATTTCCTTCCTCCTTTGAATTGGTCAAAGTCTTGGACTTGGTCAAAGGCTTGGATGCCTACATGTATTGGGCTTGGGCATGTGAGCTTTATGGGCAGCAAGGGGCATCCTTCTTTGGGTTGATGCATGGGCTTTGGGCCCTTGAAACTAGGATGCCCTGGTATCAGCATATTCCTTGGAATCTTGATTCTAAGGCTCATGGGCTTGACTCCTGGGCTTGGACTCTCTTGGCCTGGGTGCTGGCATATTCTTAGAATTATGAGGTGCCCTGATCTGAGAATATTCTCTGGCATCTGGAAGGTATCAAGGCATTTGGAAGGCATCTGGGCATCTGGAGGAATCTTGGACCCTGGGGTGACAAACAAGGTCTAATTAGCTGATGTGAAGGCCTCTAGCTCTTGGATAAGGCCTGACGAAACTCCAAAATAGAGAATCCTCTTCTCTTGTATAAAAATTAAGCTGATACTCGACTAATACTAAAATACAGGAGTCAATGACTAGACTAGGGTTGAGACAAATCAACTAGCATCAACTTATTACAGGACTCAATCTTATTTGATTACAAAATTATGACACATGACTAAGGTTCTAAATCCTAATCAGCAAAACTATATGGGACCCAGTAATCTGTGTCTGATCCTGGTGCCCCCACCATCACGGATGTGGCCTAGAAGATGAAGTTATCAACCACGGGTTCACTGGCTTTTCATTTACTGGTTTGAAGGCAAAGCAAATGGCATCCGATCTTCACAAAACAGGAGGAACCTGTAAGACACCTATCAAGGGATTAGGAAAAAATATTAGATTAAAAAAAGAAAGAGGAGAAGAAGGGGAACAAAAGGTTGGATGGGGCAGCCAAGATGGGAGCTGGAAGATGGGTGTCCAGGTAGATGGTGGCTAGGGTTTTTTTGGTAAACAGGGCATCACACCCCTCGATGCTCATAGAGCAAAGGCAAATTTACTCCCTCATAGAGCTCGATGTTCACAAAGAACAAAGGCAAAGAAAGAAGAACTCTCAATTTTCATTCACATGACCATCCACTTTCATACAAGAGATGGGTCCTTTATATAGAGTCACATGATGATGTGGGATGATCCTAGGACTCATGCAAAATAGAAATCTAATTTTTCCATTTTTTTTTTTAAATCTGTAGGCTAATAACCCAAAATCAAATAAAGTATCATAAACAGGCATGTAATGCAAGAAACTATCATACCTGCAAAATAACTCATGCAGAATAATAAATCCAGGACCCAAGAATTGAAAAACTCCTAGTTTAAGATAGCAAACCTTCAACAAAATAGAAATTAGGATTAGGGAAGGATAGTACCAGGTAGTGATTGCAAATCTTGTTGATGAAGAGGTCTCACAGCACTCAGGATGGCACCCGGAAGACAAGCCTGTAGTTTCTTGAATTTGAAGGCAATCTGGATCCGATCTGAAGGCAAAGAAAGCCTCCTCTAGGGAGGGGAAACACCTCAAAGATCCTGCAAGCATCAAGGTTTGGCACAAAATAGGTAATCAGTGAAAAGAAACAAAATATGAAAGCTAATAACAAGGAAAGTAGGATTAGGGCTGGCGGCTGGGAAGAAGAAGAAGCTTTTGATCTGGGGTGTCTTTAGGGCTCCTCTTCTTGGACGTGGCTGATGCTTGGATGCTTGAAAGGTTGCTTAGGGCAGCAAGGGCTGAGGAGATATCAAGGAGCAGGGTCGACCAAGCACAGTCACAAGAACCAGACAAATAAACACAAGAACTTCAAGATAAATTTTTACCTGAGTTTCGATTTCATCAATAATAAGTTAGTACATGAGGGAGATGGGTAGGGTTTATATAGATGTTCCCATGCGCTCTTCTAGAAAGAATACAAGTCTTCTCCCACTTTGGTTACAAGTCCTTTCTTAGCTAGGTTAGAATTACATGTCTTAAAATATTTAGTAAAACAAATCCCAACTAGGTTAGGAACTTGACCAAGTCTTCCACATCTTCCTTGCTTGGACTAGTCAACAATTAGGGATGCCTCCTTTGAATGGCGTGTGGCTTCATGGGCAGATAATGGGTCGACCTCCTTGAGGTTGGGCGCATGGGCTTTGGGCCCTAGAAATTGGGATGTCCTGGTATCAGCATATTCCTTAGAATCTTGGTTCTGAGGCCCATGGGCTTGACACCTGGGCTTGGAACCCCTTGGCTTGGGGTGCTGGCATATTCCTGGAATCAAGGGATGCCTGGCATGTGGAATATACTCTAGCATCTGGAGGATATCAAGGCATCTGGAGGGCATCTAGACATCTGGAAGGAATCTTAGACCCTAAGGTGGCAAAAAGGCCCAATTGGCTGATGTGAAAGACTCAGGTTCCTGGATGAGGCTTGGTGAAACTTCGAAATAAGGTATCCTCCTCTCTTGTACAAAATTGCACTAGTACGAGACTAATACTAAAGTACAGGACTCAATAACTGGACTAGGATTGAGACAAATCAACTAGCCTCAACTTATTACAGGACTCAATCTTACTTGATTACGAAATTGTAACACATGACTAAGGCTCTAAACCCTAATCAGTAAACCATATAGGACCCAGTGATCTGTGCCTGATCCTGGTGCCCCCACCACATGACTTAGGACCTAAGTTATGAAAACATGGAATAATGGGGCATCCTAAACCTTCCTCCTTTGCAAATTGAATACATGGAAGAAATCTAACAAATGCCAAATAAAAGTCCTCCAAAGATGGTATGTAGTGGGCGGACCAAAAGGGGGGACCAAGGGGTGCCAACTTCTTTCTTCTCTTTCCTAAGCAAGCTGGCATCAATCATGGGATTCATGTTTATCTACTTTGACTTTTCTTCTTGTCATGCTGGTGTGTGGAGTTGGTGTGCTCGAGTGTGGAATTGATGTGCTGTCATGTGGACACCAAATCCTCATATTAGGCCGACCTCATGCAATCCTCCATGTAACCCTAGTGTGGCACAATCCAAAGTGTGACTGGGACTCCATATAGTTGTCAAGGTGCCACACTGGCTAGGGTCCATCAGTGGCTTGAGCCCTCTTCTTGTTGGACTAGACTGGACTCAATTACAAAATTGATGAAAAAAACCATATAGGACTCAACTAACAATAGCAACAGGCTCAAAGTGAGTTGACTAAATCCAAAATCCATCAACTGAGCTATACATGTCCCGAAACTGGCCCAAAACTCTAATGGCATGAGTCTAATCCTGAATACAGGACTCATATATGACAAGGCCCAAAACAAGACTCAAGGGCCAAAAACAGGACTTAAATGGGCTAAGCTTTTATTACAGGACTCAAATACTGAAAACCTAATGAACTCTAGTTAGATAACCACAGAGGATTGAGAAGCTTGATCTTGGTGCCTACCCTAGAAAGCTGTTGAAAAGACAAGAGTGAGCCATGAAATATTTTCCACCTGAAAAAGCCTTCATTCTTGCTATTGAGCCTTCAAATCAATATCCAAAAATGTTCATTGAAAGCTTCCAAGAAGAAGAAGACACTCAAGCATTCAAGAAAAGCTTCATCGACTTTATTTATACTTTTTTGAGAGTTTTATTCTTGTGCCTTAATCTGTACCTTTAGTTTTATTTGTCGTAACTAGTTTCAAGGCTATTGAAACCAGGGTTAGGCCCTTCCAAGCCATGAATTGGAATTCAAGCCTAGGTTTGGCTTGAAGAAAAGGTTGTTGGTGAGCCTAAGTGAGAAAACCAACTATGGATTTGACTTGTGAGCCCTTGAAAACAAGTTGGCTATATCTTCGGTAGATTATAGTGGAAATTCCTAGGGATAGCTTAGGGAGTGATGTAGGTGCTTGGTGTGCATCGAACCACTATAAATTTCTTGTGTTTGTGTGTGTGCGCTTTATCTTCTCATTACTTTCTATTGTATTGCTATTATTCTTTAAAAGCATAGCATTTAGATTATATTCAGCACATTCACTTTGTTTCATAAATACATTAGTTTAGTACATACTTGTTTAAAATTTTAAAAATCCAATTCACCCCCCCTCTTGGGTTGCTACACTGGGCAACAGTGGTATCAGAGCTTGGTACTTAGTGTGTAGGTCTAACGATCTTGAGTCAAAGATCTAATGGTAGCCCAAATTTGTATTGGTATTGTTGAGGGTCAAGTCTCAAATAGTCACCTACTTTTTAATGGCACAAATTACACGTACTGGAAGACACGTATACGCATCTACATTCAAGCTATATATTATAATATTAAAAGATTATAGTCAAAGGTCCTCATCAACCTACTATTTTGATTATTGGCATTCCCACTTCTAAATTAAAAGAAGATTGGGATGAGAATGACATTAAGCAAGCTGTGCTTAATGCAAAGGCTATGAATTTATTATTTTGTGCATTAGACCCAAGTGAATTTAATAGGATATCTAATTGTAACTCCATTAAGAAAATCTGCGATACACTTGAAGTTACCATAGGGTATACATCAAGTGAGACTACCAAAGTTAACATGCCCATCCATACTTATGAGATGTTTATGATGAAACCAAATGAATCGTTAGTGAAATGTACACTAGGTTTACTAACATTGTTAAAGGTTTGAGTTTGGAAAATGTTATATCTAATACTGAACTTGTCAACAAAATTCTCAGGTCTCTTCCATCATTTTGGGATCCAAAAGTCATCACTATTGAAGAAGCCAAGGATGTCAACTGATGGGGACATCAAACCCATCAGAATTTTTTTTTTTTTTTCTCCTAGATTTTCTTATTTTATTTTGATTTCTTTATTCCAGCTATTCTACTTATTCCTATTTTATTCCAGGTCTATTCCTAACTTATTCTATGTTTATCCCTGTCATCTTCTTCCTTCATCCATTGCCCAGATTTAACCATTTTTTCATCTCCCGCCTTGCTTAACGATGACAAGGCCACGTCTTCGCCACTGGATCTTCCCCCCACCATCTTTTGTGCCACCGTAGATCTATTTGCCATCCAATCTTTGTGTTTCGCACCCATGCTGTCATGATCGTTCCCCTTGAGCCACCCCCCCGTCCACCTCCCGCTGTCGCCCGCGGTCGTGCCCCCTGCAGGAGGCCTCACCCATCGGGAAGATCTTCCAGGGGTCAAGCTCATGGTAGATCTGACCACCATGGGTGACGCCCATTTGTTCGCTGGCACAACGCCCTCCTCGCCATCGTCCGCCACCTTCCCCAATCATCGGGTGCCGCCGCCGTGCCACCGCCTTCCCCTACCACCGGGTGCTGCCGTCGTGCCGCCGCCTTCCCCCAACCGCTGGAGTCAGAGAATTCTCCTGCAAGCCCCTCTTCTCTGTGCGTTGCCCCCTATTCCACGGTCACAAAGAAGAGTTTTCTTCTACATGGATCTCAGAGCAGAAACACCTACACAAATCTCAAAGCAGTAATTTTTTTTGCACATATTTCAGAGTAGAGGAGGAATTTGAGTTCAAATTTGAATTTGAATTTGAATGGGTCCACATTTTCCTCCACAAATGCTGCCCCTCTTCATGGAAACGTCCATTATTTTCTCCCCTTATTTTGTTCTTTTTGAATTTCGAAATTTGAATTTCAAACTAGCTTGGTGTCTATAAAATAGGCTCCAATCCTTCTTGTAAAAAGAATTTATGAATGAAATTTTTGTTTCAGGGAAGAGTGATTCTTCTTCTACCTCTGTTAGGAGAGGGTGTGAGGCCCAACCCCAGGACATGATAAGAGTCATGCCCATTATCTCCTTCCCATTCATCTTCTTTATCCCCTCTTGACCTTTGAGATCCATCCTAGCGCCTCCAAGTATCGAGGAGGGTGTAATGCCTTAGAGGTGAGAGGTCTCTTCATTAGGGTGAGTCCCAAAATCCATGAGATCCAGATCTTTATCTTCCATCCCATTATTCATTCTCCATCAAATTAAAAATCCAAAAAATAAATTAGAATACCCTAATCTAGGTGACTTATAGGCTCACCAACGATCCTACCTCCCATTGTCCCACATCATTAACACTCTTCCACTTTAGTAGCTCTTGGGATCACTTATGATTTACAAGCTATCCTTAAAGCAGAAAGTTGTGGACAAGCTATCCTTAAAGCAGAAAGTTGTGGACAATGACAAGAAAAAGAAGACCATTGCATTCAGTCCACAAACAAGGAAGATTCTAGTGATAATTTCGATGAGAAAGATGTGGAAGATGGAACGGCTCTTATCTTAAGAAAATTTAAGAGATTTGTGAGGAAGAAAAGGTACAACATAAGAAGAAGCCACAAAGAGGGGAGCCCAATAAGGAGAAAGAAAAAGAGAAGGAAAGGGAACAACCAATATGTTTTGAGTGTAAGAAGCTTGGACAATATAAAATGGATTGCCCCACTTTTAAGAAGGCCAAAAATAAATTTAAAAAGAAGCAATGATGGCAATGTTGCTGCTTGAATCAGCATTGCCTGTACTCTGGTGTGGCATCGGGCGTCGCTCCCTCGCCTGGGATCCCTCGCACATTCTCGGATCCCTGCAAAAGAAAAGAGACCAAAGCTAGGGTTTCCAATGGGGGCAACTCCGACGATCAAGTCAGTGGGCGATCTAGGGGAACAGATCTCCCTTGGTGGATTATGGTCAAGTTTCCACGTTCGGGGGTCGTGTGCTTTTAGAAAGAAAGTGAGTGTAGAGAATTAGTAGAGAAGGAGTACTAGAGCAGGGTCGGCTGTGTCCGAGAGATTCTTTCGATGAATTCCTCGGTTGCCCCAGAACGTTGCATCTGGTCTGGTTTGCTCTCCCCTTTTGTGTGCTAACCTTTACCTCCCTTACCACTTGCTGATTTTGCCTCTTGTCCTCTCCTTTTGTTTGGAGGCCCCTCTTTTGTTTTTGTAAGGAGAGGCCATGTGCGACCTCTTGTGTGCTTTCCAGGTATTCCACTTTTCTAGGGAGTCCCAGGTGGTGACACCTAGCAGCACGCGAGAACTACACGTGAGCTCCCATTTTCCCCTTTAAGGTGAGGAATTATGTTGTTGGCTCTGATGCTCAGGTTGGTCGCCATGATTCAGGAAACCTGGTAAAGCATTAGCATGCAGGCAACAACCCTAGGGTTTGATTTCTCTAGCACGGCCTTTACTTATGGATAGTGCAGATAGCGGATTGGGGTGTGCCATACCTTGAAAGGGACATTCCTTCTTGATCGATGTAAGCTGGGATCTGAGAGGACCTGGTGGTCTGATGAGGCAACTTCCTTCGTAGCCTCGGGTGACGGGCTATCACCTATTGGTTTTACTGTCTCAGAGGTGGGTTCTGGGTGAAGGCGACCCCCTTTCCCACCATAATTGAATCTCCCATCGCCTCCCATTCTTCGCTTGGTGGTAGCTTGAGTTTGACCTCGATCAGGAGCTGGCCTCGGTAAGGGATTCATTTTGGCACCTTGCTTGGGTGCCAGGCTTAGGTGGCGCCTCCATCTGCTGGTTAACAACTAGTGCCTAGATGGATTCCATGTCAGCGAATATAGCCGTATCAGTTGCCCACCACTCTCGAGCCCAAAGATGATGCGGTGCTTGGGGAATGAAGGGTAATGATCATGCTGACATGGACAGGGGTATCCCTTTATTCATATTGATGGAGGTTTCATGGTGCTTCGGCTTCTCGATGGTGGCCATAAATGCTTTTCCTGGGTCGATGCGGATTCCTTTGAGGATGAGGCATGCAGATCGTCCGACACTGGCACGTGGCATCTTCCTTCAATCGGTATGAGGGGTTGACAGGATCCATTGCAGAGAGGCCATCCCTTGCCATTTTAAATGCAGGGGGATGGGCCTAGGCAGGACATCTTCTTCTCTTTGACTCTTCTCTACTGGCTTGTGCCAAGGGAGGTCTTCTAGTGAGCTTTAAGTCCAGGAGGCTGCATGATGCTTCTCCGGGGATGTCCGGTCGGCATCCAGGTGGAGGCATCCTGGTTGGAGAAGAAGTTTGCTGAGCTCAAGATTCCCCTGAGGGAGGAGAAAGTAGAGAGGCCCCGAACGGCAGAGAAGGCAGTTGCTTACATGATAGGAGCAGCCTACCAGCGAACCTCCTGGGTGCGCTTGGATGTGCCACTGAATGAGGGGACGGCTGCGGACATAGTCGTCGTAGTGAGGGCCATGGTCATCACGACACTACTGGGAGTGGCCTAACGAGGAGCGACCACAGCTAAGCTTGGAATCACTAGATTAGTGAAATCCAAGGAGGATAGTTCGGTCGAGGAGGATGCATCGTTGTACCCCTTCTTCAGACGTTCACTTATGGAAGGGTACCCGCATCCTCCAGGTGGAGTCGATGCCGGGCTCTAGAGACCCAGCAACTTCCTGGAGAGGATGGGCTGCTAAAGGTGGAGGCACTACCGCCCTCCTTCCCAAGAATCCCATCTGAAAATAGGACTGGCACCCCCAACTACTTCCGGAGGATCCTTTCTTACTTGTAACTTAGACCTCCGGGAGACTTCCTAGCCTGTCGAGGACCTCTATAGGGTGTAAGAGACTTTTGATCAATGAAGAATTTTGCTTTGACTATTGTGCACTTCTCCTTCTTGTCTCCTTCTTCTTATCCCCTTTTTCTTCTCTGTCTGAGCTACTCCGAAGGAGGCCCATCGGGGGCTATGACTGTGTGCTCCATAAGTGTGCACTTTGGAGGAACTAGCTCAGCGGGAAGACTTAGAGTGAGATTCGATTTCTGCTCGAGTCTCGACCTGGGGGTGCACCAACCCAATAAAAGTTCTTCGAGGTGGAGCCGAGCTTCTGCTAGAGTCTCGACCTGGGGGAGCCAGCCCAGCAAAAGGTCATCAAGGTGGAGTCCGACTTCGGCTAGAATTGGGCTTCTGCTGGAGTCTCGACATGGAGGGAGCCAGCCCAGCAAAAGGACTTGACGAGATGGAGTTTATGGTTGCAATCTCCATTAAATGAATCCATGCAGGACCCGGGGATGTCATTTCTTCATTGGTCTCCTATTCCTAAGTCCTAACAAAATGTCATGCTCGAGGCTAAGGAGGTAATTATGGACCTGACATGGAAAGGCTGAGATCTGGCACCATTAAATGCCACGATCGTCGCCACTTCACACACCATGCCCTGAGGCCAGTATGGGGATGCCACGTCGGTGAGTCCAAGGAAGTATAATGGTGGATGTACACTTGAGGCTATTTCTACTGCATCAGGGCATCGCCTTCGATCGATGTTAACACGTGGTGCCGATCCGGTGGTGGCTGTTGAAGGGACATACAACTATAGTCTGGCAGCCTTGAAGAGAGGGTAAGCTTTTTCCCTCGATCACCTCTTTCAGAACCTTCCCGCTCACCACCGGGCCAGAGCTTCTTTCTTCTCCTGACTGTCTTTTTCCTTCATAACTAAGTTAGTCTCTCTTGGCCTTTTCTTTCCTCTCCGTCTGGGCTGAGTGATGCAGAACAAATAAAGGGATGCGATGTGGAAGTAAATTAAGATTAACTAATTTTTTTATTGTTTTTATATGTTGTAGAAGTTGGCTTCAAATCAAAGAAAAGTTAACCTAACATTGAAAGATACTAATATGATAATTGAAAGCACAATTTTAAGGAAACTAAATTATCAGAGTAGTTCAGAAGCAACGGATCGCTGGGGGTTGAGAAACTCCCAGACCTAGGGTTTCGCTCCGAACTTTCAGCAGAACAGAAATAAAGAGAAGAGATGGTTTATCTAACCAGACAATGATCTTCACAGATTTTGGTGGAAGAACTCTCCCGAGCAGATTGTTGGATCCTCGGATTCAGATACCTTCGTAATGGATCCTCCAATACTGGTCCTTTGGCGGGTTGGCTTCTCCTGAACTCAAGATCTGGAAGAGAAGAAAAACAATTGATGGAATCAGAGAGTCAAGGAAAGATTTACCAGGTTGATGAACTTGAAGATTGAAATTGCTGAAAACTGGATTCTCCTGGATGTTGATGTGATTTTCCTTGGAACTTGCTCTGGATCTGAAGTAGCCGGACTGGATCTGGATGAAGGTGGACGGCCTGGAGTAGAGAGAGAGAGGCCATGGGAGATGGATGGAACTAGGGTTTGATGGATTGAAAATAATGAAGGGCGGCTAGGGTTTTGGAATTTCAAGTGGCTAACCTAGGATTTTGGATAAAGATGGAGATCTCTCACCTCCTCAAGGCTCCAATGGAACCCGGATTACCCCCTCACGGAGCTCAACACTTAGAATAGTGTGGAAGAAGAGAAACTTAGGTCACTCAACACAAGAGAATAGCAAAAATAATTTTTCTTCATTGATTTCTTAAAGTTACAAAGAGGGGTCTATTATATAGACCTAAAATTTTCTCCAGCTTGTATAAATTCCCATGTGGGACTAAACTCCTCCAACCTCTAGATTAGGTAGAAAATCTCCTCTCTTGGCCGACCAAGAGTTCAAAAAAATTTGGGACGGCCATAAAGGAATTTTTTTTTGGAATTTTTATGGCGCCTCCTTTGGAGTTGGATTTGGATTTGGAGTCCTCTTCTTCTTATGGCATTTCTTCTTTCTTCCACTCCAAGTTAAGCTCTTTGATTTTGATTTGAACTTCAATTGGATGTCCTTTGATTTTTTTCTCCAAGAGAAGTCTTTTTCCTTCTTTGCTTAGACAAAATTGGCAGGTATGGCGCCTCCTTTAAATTAGCTTCCAATTTGATTTTTTTCTTCTTTGGATGTGGGGACCATGACACTGGGATGCCTCTGTGGGCCTCCTGGACTCTGGCATGTGCTCGGAGTGTGGCTGGGCGTGTGGCTTGGAGTGTGGCCTCCACTTGCTTGAACCTTGATTTGATTGGAAGACAAATGGCACCATTTTGGACCAAATTGAAACCACATCGGGACTTGCATCGAGTCAACATGACTCAACAAAATTTAAATGGTGACTCAAGAAATAAATAAACTGGTTGACCAGGTCAACCTTTATTACAAACCCTAATTTCTCGGGCAATGTCAATCAGAGATCCAAATGGAGCTCTGAAGTCTTCTTCTGAGTCTGGTGCCCGCACCAATTCTCCCAGGGTGGGAGGAACTCGACCCTGTCGAGTAAGGCTCAAGTTGGCTCTGGTATCTCTCCAAGAGGTCTGGGTCCAATTCTTGTAATTCTTCTCGGGAGATCCAAGAGTCATCAGAATCTGGCCTTCCTTGCCAGCGGACCAGGTACCTTTGGTATCCTCGATTACGAGTAGAGATAACCTGATCATCCAAGATCTTTTCAATCAGCTCTTTCCTCACAGGCCAGTTTGTTGGTGGACACACAGGGTCGGGATCACTCTCAATGATAGGGTTAGGCTCAAAAGGCTCACTAGGAATCACAGCTGGCTCCCTGTACTCTACTAAGTCTGTAATGTTGAAAGTAGAGCTAATGCCTAGTTCTGGAGGCAACTCGAGCACATAGGCATTGGATCCTACTCTCTTTACCACTCTAAATGGTCCAGCCCCTAGCATGTAACTTTCTAACGGTTCCAGGAGGAAACCGTTCAGGCCTTAACCTAATCATCACATAGTCTCCCTCAACAAAAGATTTGACTCGCCTTTGAGTATCAGCCAACTTCTTATAAGTTTCATTACTTAAATTTATTTTGACATGAATCTTTATGCAAGTCTTTTACATGCTGTGCAAAATTCTCAGCAGATTCGGAGACTCGAGTGTGGACAGGTAAAGGGACTAGGTCAAGAGGTGTGTGAGGTTTGTACCCATGTACAATTTCAAATGGACTCTTACCCGTAGACCTATTGACCGAGTCATTGTACGCAAATTCTGCCCTTGGTAGGTATAAATCCCAATTTCTGGTGTTTTCACCAACAAGACATCTCAGCAGATTTCCTAGGCTACGGTTCACTACTTCAGTTTGGCCATCAGTTTGGGGATGATAGGCAGTTGAAAACTTAAGTTTTGTCCCTAACTTATGCCAAAGGGTCTTCCAAAAGTAACTGGTGAACGGACATCCCTATCTGAAATGATTGTCTTAGGTAGGCCATGGAGTCTAACTATCTCATTGAAGAAAAGTGTGGCTACCATAGACGCATCAAAGGTTTGGGAACAAGGCAAGAAGTGGGCCATTTTAGAGAATCGGTCGACTACGACACAGATAGAATCATGTCTCCTCTGGGTCTTAGGTAAACCTAACACAAAATCCATACTCACATCTTGCCAAGGACGATCTGGGACAGGGAGTGGGGTATAAAGGCCAGTGTTTTGTTTTCGCTGTTTGGCAACAGCGCAGGTTCGACATCTAGCTACAATATTAGCTACATCCCTTTTCAAGCTAGGCCAGAAAAAGTGGTCTTCAATAGCTAGAATGGTCTTGTCTTTTCCAAAATGGCCGGCTAAACCTCCAGCATGGATTTCCCAAATCAAAAATTCCCTAAGAGAAGTTCTAGGGATGCAAAGCCTATTTTTGAAGAACAAAAAACCATCTACAAGGGTATAATCCTGGTGATTACTAGATGGTCCTTGAACTAGATCCTGATATACAGTTGTGAAATCCGGACAAGACTCATATTCCTCTTTGATTTGCTCAAACCCTATGACCTCAGTTCTAACAGAAGTTAATAACAGAGATCGGCGACTAAGGGTATCAGCTTTATTCTCAACTCCAGCCTTATGTTTCAGGACAAAAGTATAGGACTGGATATATTCTACCCACTTAGCATGCCTAGGGTTAAGCTTCTTTTGGGAGTTCAGAAATCTAAGAGCCTCATGGTCCGAAAATAGTACAAATTCCTGCGGTAGCAAATAATGTCTCCAGTAACGCAAAGCTTGCACCACCGCAAAATTCCTTATCATAGGTAGAATACCTAAGCTTAGCATCATTAAGTTTTTCACTAAAGAATGATATGGGATGATTCTCTTGGCTTAGGACTCCACCTATTCCTACACCTGAAGCATCACAGGCAACCTCAAATACTTTAGAAAAATCGGGTAATCTCAGAATGGGTGCTTGGGTCATTTTACCCTTAAGATCTAGGAAGGCTTTATGGGCTGACTTAGTCCAATGAAATTCTCCCTTCCTAATACAATCAGTGATAGGAGCAGCTAAAGTACTAAACCCCTTGATGAATCGCCTATAGAAGGTAGCCAAGCCGTGGAAACTTCTAACTTCATGCACATTGGTTGGCTCTGGCCAGTCTACTATGGACCTAATTTTCTCAGGATCGGCCGCCACGCCGTCAGGGGTTACTACAAAACCAAGAAAGATAACTCTACTAGTCATGAATTCACACTTCTTAAGATTACCGTAGAGTCTCTCATTCCTCAAAACTTGGTAGACTGCTCTAAGGTGGCCTAGGTGATCTGCTGGGGTCTTACTATAGATCAGGATGTCATCAAAATAGACCACCACAAATTTTCCTATGAAAGCTCTAAGTACCTGGGTCATAATTCTCATGAAGGTACTAGGGGCATTGGACAACCCAAAAGGCATAACAACCCATTCATAAAGACCATCCTTAGTTTTGAAAGCAGTTTTCCATTCATCCCCGGGTCTAATCCTAACCTGATGATAGCCGCTTTTGAGATCAATCTTAGAAAAAACCATTGCACCAGCTATCATATCAAGCATGTCATCTAGTCTAGGGATGGGAAACCTATATTTGATTGTAATTTATTGATGGCACGACTGTCAACACACATCCTCCACGTGCCATCTTTCTTTGGGGTTAGTAAGGCTGGGACTGCACAAGGGCTAAGACTTTCTCTAATTAACCCCTTCCTCAATAATTCTCCAACCTGCTTTTGCAGTTCTTCATGCTCAGATGGATTCATCCTGTAATAGGGCAAGTTGGGCAAAGTCGCTCCTGGGATTAGATCTATGGCATGCTGGATATCCCTAAGAGGTGGAAGGTGGTCTGGCAAATCCTCGGGAAAGACATCCTCAAATTCTTTTAACACAGGTTTAACTTCTTGAGGAGGCTCTGAGGGTTCCGAAGTTCTAAGTTCCTTAGCAGTCAACATCCAGATGGGTGAACCACTATGAATTTCTTGTTCTAGATCCTTAGCACTGATTAGGTTCACTCCAGTTTTCATCTCCTTAACCTTACCGCTCCTTTAGTTACCTTGTCCTTAGGGGGAACGGAATGGATCGTAATCTTCTTCCCATTGAAACTAAAGACACAGGTATTGGATTTCCTAAGAGGGTGGCATCATGATCATACAACCAAGGTCTTCCGAGAATTATACTGCTGACCCCCATGGGTAAAACATCGCACCAAATCTTTTCGTGATAAGATTGCATTTGGATTTGGACTTGACATCTAGACTGGATGGGTATGGAGGTAGAATCTACCCAAGAAACCTTATAGGGGTTGGGATGGGGAACTGGGATTAAGCCTAACATCTTGACAGTGCTAGTAGAGATGGCATTTACACAGCTCCCACTATCTATGATGATCTTACATACCTTATCCCTAATTTAAGAAAAGTCTGTAGGATGTTAGTCCTACGCCAATCCTCTTGAACTAGATTCTGGGATAGGATGCATCTTACAACTCCTAATTGGTCAGATTCATTGGGTTCCTCCTCTCCTTCATACTCCTCAACCAAATCATTCCGACCTCATAAACTTCTTCTTCAAATTCCTCACTGGGCTCGGAATTATCATTCTCTCCCTCTTCTATGTAAAGGGATCTCCGTGGGCACTGGCTAGCAACATGACCTACCTTATGACACTTGAAACAGGCTATGGCAGTACACTGACTGGAAATGTGACCTGGTTTCTGACACTTAAAACAGGTGATATTTGAACTAGGGGTTCTCTGGGTGTCAGGTGCCTTACCTTTGTCCATGGGCCTAGGGGTAGAAGTACCCTGAAAAGGTTTACTAGGGATAACTTGGCTAGGTCCATTCCTTGGGATTGGGGCACTAACCCTAGAAGGTATAGGTCCTCTCTGAAATTTCTCAGTGTTCAGTGCAATCTGGTAGGCTTGGTCTAGATCCGTAACCTCTCTCAGAAATAGTTCTCTCTTGATATCTTCCCTCAGTCCAGCCCTAAATCTAGACAAAGTGACTTCGTGGGCTTCACTCACATCACATCTCATTAGGTATTCATCAAAAGTAGCTATGTAGTCTGAGACAGATCGGTTTCCTTGTTTCAGGTTTTGCCATTGGTCTAACAGGTTTTGCTGGTATGAAATGGGTAGGTATTTATCTCTCAGTTTTCTTTCATACCCTGCCAAGTGGTTATGGGCTCAACATTCCGTCTCCTAGTGGTTAGCTCAATGTTCCCCCAGTATAACCTAGCTTGACGCACTAATTTCATCTTGGCAAACTTGTATTTCCTCTCCTCAGACATAGCATACCACTCAAAGTATTGATCCATCTCACCCTCCCAATCAGAATACACCTTAGGGTTCAGACTACCATCAAAAGTGGGTGCATCTAATTTGATGTTCCTGATGAACCTATCATCTCTATCTTCAGGCTCTGGGTCAGGCCTCCTATGATTAGGTTCAGGATCTCTATATAAAGGCCTTCTAGGCTCCTGATGTGGGTGAGGTTGAGGCACATGAAAATCGGGGTCAGGAGTCCAATTCCGATGTCTAGGTTCTTCAAGTACTTGGACTCGGTCCCTAAGTTGGGTAAGATCCTCATAAATTTGTGCGCTAAACTGGGCCACAGTGTTTGTCATATCTGATTCATTTTAGCCATACAGTAAGAGTTCTGTCATCATGGCCTCTATCAGGTTGGGTTTGACCAGGTTGATATGGCACTCTCGTTTCTGGTAGACATGATGATTCAAGCAAGCACACAAAATGAGACTAGACTAAATCGACTACTGGATCACTAGACCTAGAGTCCAAACTAGATGCCCAATCAGAGTGGCAAGCTAGCCTGTAGTAACTCAGGACTCAGCCAGGCAGGTGTAGGGGAGTGTTAGGTCCCTGATTGCCAATCCTAGACACCAATCAGTGATTGGCCAGGTAGGCGGACCAGCACACAAGCCCTTCGGGAATGGATCCCTGAACCACCGTTCTAGACACTGAGTGCTAAGCACACACAGAATAACTCGGCAAACTGACTCAACACTAGCCTAGACCCGACCAATTGGTGTCCCTAGCCCACTAGGGCAAATTAGGTCTAACTGATTTTAAATTAGGTCTAGGTTCGAATGATTGGATGGTGGTTTTGGGCTAAGGAGAGGTAATCAACTCCTCCCCTTATCTTAGATGCTCAATTGCCCTTAAGTAAATTATGAGATGATCACTACAAAAAGAATTGAATTGCAGAACACAAAAATAGAGTTGCTGTATTTTATGCTCAGATTTTTACCGAAACCAATAAATCACAGAAACATTATGGAAAATAGGTTCAATTATACTGGTTTCAATGAAGCAAAAATCATGCAATTCAGAGTTTTATGTAAGGAGAAATAATTCAGACAACAGGGCAATTACGGGCTGCAACTAGATTGTCTTCCCCGTTTATAATCCCTGCTACGAAGTTATAACCCAATGGATCCCCTACACGCCCTAGGAACACCCCGTGGAATGGGAGGAGGAGGCTTGTGCCTCGCTTAGTTCCTAGGACCGGACGTCCTGGGGAGTCTACTTCGAGCAGACAAAATAAAAAGAGAACAATCAAAGCAAGCAAGCAAATCAGAAACCCTAGACTGGGCTCTGATACCAAAAATGATGCAGAACAAATAAAGGGATGCGATGCGGAAGTAAATTAAGATTAACTAATTTTTTTGTTGTTTTATATGTTTGTAGAAGTTGGCTTCAAATCAAAGAAAAGTTAACCTAACATTGAAAGATACTAATATGATAATTGAAAGCACAATTTTAAGGAAACTAAATTATCAGAGTAGTTCAGAAGCAACGGATCGCTGGGGGTTGAGAAACTCCCAGACCTAGGGTTTCGCTCCGAACTTTCAGCAGAACAGAAATAAAGAGAAGAGATGGTTTATCTAACCAGACAATGATCTTCACAGATTTTGGTGGAAGAACTCTCCGAGCAGATTGTTGGATCCTCGGATTCAGATACCTTCGTAATGGATCCTCCAATACTGGTCCTTTGGCGGGTTGGCTTCTCCTGAACTCAAGATCTGGAAGAGAAGAAAAACAATTGATGGAATCAGAGAGTCAAGGGAAAGATTTACCAGGTTGATGAACTTGAAGATTGAAATTGCTGAAAACTGGATTCTCCTGGATGTTGATGTGATTTTCCTTGGAACTTGCTCTGGATCTGAAGTAGCCGGACTGGATCTGGATGAAGGTGGATGGCCTGGACTTGTAGAGAGAGAGAGGCCGTGGGAGATGGATGGAACTAGGGTTTGATGGATTGAAAATAATGAAGGGCGGCTAGGGTTTTGGAATTTCAAGTGGCTAACCTAGGATTTTGGATAAAGATGGAGATCTCTCACCTCCTCAAGGCTCCAATGGAACCCGGATTACCCCCTCACGGAGCTCAACACTTAGAATAGTGTGGAAGAAGAGAAACTTAGGTCACTCAACACAAGAGAATAGCAAAAAAATTTTTCTTCATTGATTTCTTAAAGTTACAAAGAGGGGTCTATTATATAGACCTAAAATTTCTCCAAGCTTGTACAAATTCCCATGTGGGACTAAACTTCTCCAACCTCTAGATTAGGTAGAAAATCTCCTCTCTTGGCCGACCAAGAGTTCAAAAAATTTGGGACGGCCATAAAGGAATTTTTTTTTGGAATTTTTATGGCGCCTCCTTTGGAGTTGGATTTGGATTTGGAGTCCTCTTCTTCTTATGGCATTTCTTCTTTTCTTCCACTCCAAGTTAAGCTCTTTGATTTTGATTTGAACTTCAATTGGATGTCCTTCTTTGATTTTTCTCCAAGAGAAGTCTTTTTCCTTCTTTGCTTAGACAAAATTGGCAGGTATGGGCGCCTCCTTTAAATTAGCTTCCAATTTGATTTTTTTTTTTTGGATGTGGGGACCATGACACTGGGATGCCTCTGTGGCGCCTCCTGGACTCTGGCGTGTGCTCGGAGTGTGGCTGGGCGTGTGGCTTGGAGTGTGGCCTCCACTTGCTTGAACCTTGATTTGATTGGAAGACAAATGTGGCTCCATTTTGGACCAAATTGAAACCACATCGGGACTTGCATCGAGTCAACATGACTCAACAAAATTTAAATGGTGACTCAAGAAATAAATAAACTGGTTGACCAGGTCAACCTTTATTACAAACCCTAATTTCTCGGGCAATGTCAATCAGAGATCCAAATGGAGCTCTGAAGTCTTCTTCTGAGTCTGGTGCCCGCACCACTGAGTCTTCCAGTAGGGCTCCTAGGTGTCCTTTCCCTTCCTCTCAGTCTAGGCTTAGTCTTTCAGTAGGGCCCCCAGGTCTCCTTTCCCTTCATACCTTCTTTTTCTGATCTCGGATGGATCTGTCCGGTCGGCACCACCACTCTTCTGGTGACCCCCATAGGGTGGGGCCTTCTCGACTAAGGACTCCATCTTTAGACGAGGAGGAGGAGGCCCCTCCCATCATCCGTAGAAGCCTTCGCCTGACCAAAGTAGTCATCGATGGGGACAAGGGCCCTCTTACTCCTTCCGACTCTTCTGCTCCCATTGCTTCTTCTAGGTCTTCCCGTCTGTCTAAGCCTTCAGATGTAGCTTCGATGATAACCGGCAGGATCTCTCTATGATCCGGGCCACCTACAGGATCACAGACTCTGTCTGGCTCTTTGTTCCGTGACCGGGTGAATGGGTCACCTCAAGTGGCCAAGGGCGAATAGCCCTCTCTGAGTTCATTCTCCGGGGCCTTCGCTTGCCTTTTCATCCATTTTTTCTCTCCTTTCCGAGCAACTACCATCTTGTTCCAGCCCAATTGGCTTCCAATGCCATTAGGGTCATCAACTGCTTCATCATTTTTTGCCACTTTCATGGGATTGTCGCCCGCTTCTCCTTGTTCAAGGCCTTTTTTATCCTAAAATACCACCCGACCGAGGACAGGGGGGGTGCATTTATTCTCGCCCGAGGGGGATAAAGTTTGAGGACCCCTCTTCCATCAAGGGATGGATGAGGAAATTCTTCTTTGCATCTATTGAAGGGTGGATTGGGTCTGGAGTGACCAGGATAGGATGCCAAATTGGAACTCCCAGGTTGAGGACTCTGATTGGGAGGTATACAACCAGCTCATTTCTGATCAGATCCCCCCTCCTGAAGTTTTGCTGTCAGAGCAAAACTTATTCGATGCCGGGATCAGCCCAATCTTGGGGCTTGGTGAGTCTGGATGGGTATCTCTTCTTCAATGGGAACTTTTTGGCTTGTTGCTAAATTTTATCTTCTTCTTTCTGCAGGCATGAGGTTCTCAGTGCAGGAGCTTCTGGAGTCCGCCCACAAGATGAGCTTGCCGTTCGGGCCCATGGAGGCTCCACCCAAAAGGGCCCAGGTTGAGCCCAGCCAAGAGGTGGGGCCTACTTTAGACTCTCATCCTGCGGGGCAAGCGATTGAACCGGCCCTTGGGCTTTCAGAGCAACGGGCCCAGCTTTTGGCCCGAAGTCTGGCACGAGCACATGGCAGGCCAACTGCAATAGCTGCGGCCCACCCTCATATGGTCATCGAAGTGGATGTAGAGGGAGAAAGGGTGGTGGAGCAAACATCACCGGCACCTTCACCTGTGGCGATGATCTCCCCACTACCAGATGGGATGCCTTCGGAGGTGGCTCCCATGGATGCGGTGGCACCCTCAGCATAGAGATGGGCCACTGTCCGGAGGGCAGCACTTGGGGCGAGGCCGAATTTGGCGGTCACCCAGGATCTTGCGCTTGTAGAGCGCATGATGGAATTTGCGACCCAGTCACGTGACCGCCACAAGAGGGGAGGCAGGATGCTAGCAGAGGCCCTTCTTGGCACCCTTCCCCTCCTCTTCATGATAGCCTTCTGCCTTTCTGTTTCTTCAGTTTGACTACCATAGATAACATCTTTGATGATGCAGATCGAAACCAAATTTCTTCTCGTTCACGACTACTGCACCAAGCGGGAGCGGGAAAGGATGTTGTTGGTGACTGAGTGATGGGGACTCGAAAGCCCAGCCACTTCAGCAGCCCCATAGGATCCCAATCACAGTAAGCACCATCTATTCAATCAAGGCAGTCCATGATTTTTTTGAAGTGGTCCCTTGTTTCATATGGTGCCCCCCTATTTCATGCAAGCCAGAAGAGGAAGAAACTTGGTGCCTAGCTTTGAAGTGGTCCCCATCCCTATTTTATGCAATCATTCTAGGTAAAAGAAGCAAGCAAGCAAGAGTCCTAGATTTTCTTCTCCCTTTATTGCTATGTATAACCCACAAATATAAAAAATTTGTGGCACCTCCCTTTCATGCAAATCCACCCATAAGGCAACATGTTACTGCCCCCCTCTCTTTGCTTTTCATTCCATGTAATCCAAAGGCTTGGGTCAATTATAAAAAGACCCCTTTCATGTATGCAGAATATTGATGGATGAATAAAATTTCTTGAGTTCTGTGTGAAGGATCTGTGTGATCCCAGGGTATCTCTATGATCCCTGATTTAATGTATGAGAGGATCTGTGTGATCCCTAATTTATTATGTGAGGGCATCAGTGTGAGCCTAGGATATCTGTGTGATCCCTATTATTCTTAAGGATATCTATGTGATCCCTTCTCCCTTCTTTCAAGGTATCTGTGTGATCCATAGGGCATCTGTGTGAGCCCTTTGCTTTGTGCTTGTCCACTTAGGAGAATCTGTGTGAACCCTAGTTATCTTTCTAAACCTTTCATCCACTTCTTTCTTCTTCCAGGCAAACCCTAATCCCCTGGTGACTTCTCAGCTCGCTAGCGATCCAACCCCGATCTCTGTTCTGCATCAACATAGTATCAGAGCTAGAAGATTAGGATTTTTTCTTTTCCTCCCAAGCTCCACATCCTTCCTCCCATCTAGATCCCTCCTGTGCAAGACGTCCTTCTCAAACCTCAATCAGCTGCTGGCCTCCATCTGCGGGCTGTCAATGCCCTAGCATTCAACTTCCCTCCCATGATCCCTCCAATGCCCCATCGACGCCTTCGCCCGTGAAGCCCGTCTCCACACTACCTATAATTGGGAACAGCAGTCGATCGACGATGGATTTCCCCAGATCAAGTCCAAGTGCATCGTTCGCCTGCAGCCATAAAGGCCGTCGTCACCTAGTTCAATGCTGACCAGCTCCTCACCAAGCAGCCCCATGTCTCCGCCCTCGACCACACGTGCCTCCAAAGCCATCGACTGCGGCTGATGCACTGCTCGATTTCTTCGGCATGGCCGATCATCAAATCGCTGGCCTCCACCTCCATCATCCACGCCACCAATCAAAACACCTCCACCCAGATCGAGGCCTCCATCTCCGTTCACAATCGCCCCTGATGCCAAGATGTCGGATGCACCGCCCCATCTCCCGACTGCCGTCGCTAGCCTCAGCCGACTCTGCCATGACCACCACCACCGGTGAAGCACGCTGGAAGTCCCTCTGCTCTACCCAGCCATCGACCGTGGAGACCTCCCTATGCTTTAGATTAACATGATGCCACCATCAACCATAACCCCGTCCATCCAGCCATCCTCTTCCCATGCCGCCATCGACCTTTCCCCAGCACCGACACCGGCGAGCCCCTTCGTGAGCCTCCCCATCCCCTATTTTTTGGTATTTGTCCATGAGAAGGAGACTCCAATGCATGATCATGAATGCAACATCGATCCCTGTTGTCGACTTCAGTGCTGCACGATTTCTGGATCTACACGATTCCTAGAGCAACACATTTCGGCATCGCACAGCTTCCAAAGTTGCACGGCTTTTAGAGCAAAAATGAATACAAAAAGAAAAGAATGTGAAAAAAAAAATTTGAGCCTATCCTATTTTGCTTTGCTTTGATCAGTTTCGGTTCCATCAAACCTCCGTTGAACCTGACTTGACAGAGTCGAGTTCTCCCCACTCCAGGAGAATGATGGGGACTTGAGAGCCCAGCCACTTCAGCAGCCACATGGGATCCCAGGACCGCCTAGATCAGCCTTCAGATTCAAAGAAACGAGGCTTCTTTTAGGCTCCGATCAGAGTATAAGTGATCCCTTCAGTTATTAAATTTATAATATCTGACTGGTAAGAAACCATCTCTTCTTTTATTTTTGATTTATTGAAGATTAACTATCCTAAGCCAAGAATTTCTCAATTTTTGGGTCCTGTCTTTTACTTATCTTGCATGGTTCAACCTGCAACATGATGATTCTTAGAATTGCTGATTACCTGCTAGTGTTTACTTTACTTTTGAGAAATTAGCCTACAGGCCTAAAATCTAAAAATCATAAAAAAAAATTAGTTTACTATTTTTTCCTGCATATTTAGCATTCTTAGAGTCATCCCGCATCACCAGGATATCTGTGTGATCCTTGATTTACTGTGTGAGGGCATATGTGTGAGCCCATGGTATCTGTGTGATCACTATTATTCCTAAGGGTATCTATGTGATCCCTTCCCCTTTCTTTTCAGGGTATCTGTGTGATCCTTAGGGTATCTGTGTGAGCCCTTTGCTTTGTACTTGTCCTCCTAGGAGAATCTGTGTGAACCCCAGTTATCTTTCTAAACCCTTCGCCCTCTTCTTTCTTCATCCAGGCAAACCCTAATCCCCTGGTGACTTCTCAGCTCGCCAGCGATCCAACCCCAATCTCTGTCCTGCATCACTGAGGCCCAAGAGAAGGCTGATAGGGCCCGGGCCTTGGAGGAGAAGAACAAGATCCTTCAGGCCCCAGTGGTCGATGCTAAGAATTAGGTCAGGGACCTCGAAGCATCCTTGGCCTGAGAAAGGGATCGGGCCTCCCGCCGGGTGGAGGAGCTCAAGGCCAATGCTACCTAAGTGGAAGGGCTGATGAGTGACCTCTAGGCACAGCTAGAGGTGGTGCAGGCTCAGCTATCGACAACCGAGGAGAAAGCTATCAGGGCGATGGCTCTGATGGAGGCCACCGGGGTAGTGCCCAAGTTCACGACCTCGATGGAGTTTGCTGATGAAGTCCAGGAGATGGCCATAAATTCCTTCGTCAAAGGATTCAGGGTCTATAAATCCTTTGTGGCCTATCGCTTCCCAGAGATAAAGTTGGATGAGATCGTGGTCCCGGGTGGCCTTAATGAAGGCTCAATTGGAGCTACAACTCCCACTGCCATGGTTGAGGGAGAGCCTGCTCTTGTTGCTATGGAAGTTCCACCGACGGGGGCTATGGAGGCCCAAAAGGATGTCGGCATGCCTATGCACCGTCCCGGAAGGAGCCTGCTGAGGGATAGGCTCCGATCTCCCTCTAAAACCTATCATTTTCTCTT
Source organism: Areca catechu (assembly GCA_021397845.1). Lineage (NCBI taxonomy): Eukaryota > Viridiplantae > Streptophyta > Magnoliopsida > Arecales > Arecaceae > Areca > Areca catechu. Next base: position 49,403,560 of record CM038048.1, on the reverse strand, counting down.
TCTTCTTTCTTCTCTCTTTTTTCTTTTTCTTTTTTTTTTTGGAACTGCCCGACCTGTTGGGTGTCCTCAATGATGTATCTTTTTCATGCAACATTAATAAAGTCCTTCTCCCTTCATTGAGTTTTTACTTTTATGGTTGACTTGAACCTCCTCAATTAAGCCTGGGCTAGCTAATGGCTTGAGAGAGGGGGCTTGCACGGCCCTGAGAGACATCAAGTTGGGGAACTTGGCAAGTGGAGCCTTGAGATGGTCCTCACTAGCCCTGGATCTGGTCGGTGGAATGTAGGCCTTTGGGAGTTTCTCGGCTTGTCACGCTGGGCTATTGGTGTGGGCATCAGGATCCGACAGAGGCTCCTCAACCCTCTGTGGATCTCAGATTAGGGTTCCCATTTCTATGAGTCCTGTAATAAGGCCTTGAGCCCAAAAACATTGTTATAATTTCTTGTCAAAGTTGTTTAGTCCTGTACCTTGACCAATTTCGGTCAAGTTAGGTCTTGAGTCCTGTATTTGTTTGAGTCTGAGTTTGGACTGGGTCCAAGCCCAATTGAAGTCACTCTGGTTTTCTTCACCAACTCAAGTTCTGGTGGGCCAACCCACCCCTTCTACTTGGGATAATGCCAACTCAGGTGCCACCTCAGCTACCTACGTGGCGCCACATCAGCTACCACTTGGGCATCAAAGAAGGAAAACAAAGTGGCATCCTCTTGCTTTCCACATGCCTTGGACAACATCCCCCTCTTCCCTCCCCCACATCATGCCATGTTCCATCAAAAGAGGGCATTGAAGATCTTTGAAGGAACCAAGCCTCAAAGCAAGCCTCCTCCCAAGTTTTCTTCCCAAAGTCCTCTTGCAAGGAAGGAAGGTCAAAAGACACACTCCCCTCTTCAAGCCCTCAACCATGCAACGCCCCATGAAGTTCACCCTTGGTCGGCCAAGAATCAATCCTAGAAGATGGCGTGAAGAGCCCAAGAGAACACATCCCTCCAAGCAAGCCATGCCCCACTCCTCTTCCCAAATTAAGCATGCTAAGGAAGGAAGTCAAGGGACCAATCCCCCTCTCCAAGGCTTTGCTCATGCCATGCCCAACTCCAAATATTTGATCGGCCAAAGAAATGGGGATGAGGAAAATTTTTGGCGCCACCATGAGTCTTGTATTTTGAATTTCAAAGGGCCTTGGGTGCCTATTTAAAGGACCGAATCCCTCCCTTTGTAGAACTAATGAATGGATGAATGAAAAATTGAGTGATTGAGTTTGAGTTTCTTCCACCCTCCAACCATTGTCTCTTAGGCTAGGTTCGAGTGGAATTGCCTTCGTCCACAGGGACGTCGAGTGGTGTGAGGCCACCTGTCCGTCGCCCCAGGGCATCGCAAATCCTTCGTCCTCCAGGATGTGGTGTGGTGTGAGGCCACATTCCTTCGTCCTCCGGGATGTCGCGGGGTGTGAGGCCCCAAGCTTTCTCCAACTTTGACTTCAGAATCTAGCCAGACACTGGGCTCGAAGCCCCTTACCAACTCAAATTCAATTCCTTTCCGTACATCTCCACATTCCACTGACCTTTTTTTTGTTTGCCTACAGGTCCTCCCTGGCATCTCGAGCATTGGAGACATTCAGCTTTGCCATTGCAACCTCCAGACCCAAAGCCAGAGCTCCCATGGGTTCAATTGCTCGGGCATCCAGACAGCATCCGTCGAGTTGAGCGATCTCTGCACCAGGTGCTTCAGAAGTTTGAGGTTTGCCTTCTCTTTATCTCCTAAGTAGATATTGTAGGTCGAGCTAGTCCTACCGGGTTTCTTAATCCCGGGGTCCTGTTCTCGTTCTTACTTTCAGGGCTTTGAACTGCTAGCATAAGCTTCCCTTACTGCTCTTCATATTTCTTATCTTTTCTTGTGATCGGGAATCGAAATCCTAAACAACGAAGAAGAACAACAAGAAACATAACAAAAAAAATCATCAACCCTAAAACAAAAAAAAAAAAAAGAAATTTTTTTTTTGCATCATAAGCATCCATCCCAGCATCCCTAGCCCTAACCCCTTTCCTCCTGCATCATTTCTGGTATCAGAGCAAGGCTAGGACTAGTGCATTTTAATAGTTTCATTTTCTGCATTCTGGTCAGTCTGTATATGGTCTGATCATTGGATTGTTTCTCCCTGTAGAGACATCCAAATTTTATGATTTCTATTTTGTTAGATCGCACTCATTTCAAAGTATTTATTTCTATTTTCTAAGATTTTATTTCAATTTTTAGAATTTCTACAAGCCAAAATACTGCCTGAGAACATCTCAGGTCTGAAATTTCAGCAAGCATCTCATTTGATTCATTCCTCCATCTATCTTGTTCTTTTTAATTCCTGCATTTTGTTTAGCATTCACCCATCTAAAAGACACAAAAGAACAAAAAAAAAAAAAAAAAAAAATTAAGTCATTTCATTAGTCATCATTGTACTTCATTTATATAACATATCTTAAGGGCGTCAATTTAACATAGGGTCAGGATTTCATTACCTGTCCCTAGCCCAAAAAACCACCACTCGGCATATCGAACCCTAGCCATTAACTAAATCAATTAGATGTTTAATCTACTCTAGTGAGCTAGGGACACCCATGAAGTCGGGTCAACCCAAGTGCCGAGCCAAGCTAGATTGCTTGTTGGTGTGTGCTTGTGTAGCTGGTGTCTAGACAAGTGGTTCAGGGACTAGAGCCCGAAGGGAAGTTGGTTGGTTCGCTTACCTGGCCAATTCTAATTGGTGTCTAGGCAAGCAAAGAAGAACCTCCACTCACCTTACACTTACCTGGCCAGGTGCCAAGTTACTACTTCCAGGTTCATCTTCTTGACTTTACATTTGGAGAGATCTTCTAGGTCTAGCAAACCGTAGCATCGTTTTGTTACATGTGCACTAGATCAGGAACCCCTTATCACCTACCTTTTCCACCCTCTACCGACACCATGGACCAACTGCGAGCTGACATTGGAGCCTTAACCCAATCCATGACCCAGTTGATCAATAGATTGGACCAGATGGAGACCAGACTAAGACCCCTAGAGGAAGCTGCTAGGCCCCGACCTGAACCCAGTCCTGAGTCCCCTCACCCATGGAGGAACCTGCCACAAGACCCTTACTTTGAGGATGACTTTGGGAGAGACCCTGACCCCTTTGTTGATACCCGTCCTAGGAGACCCAATCTAGAGGACCGTGAAGAAAGAGCCCTTAGGAGCATCAAGCTTGAGGCACCCACCTTTGATGGTAGCTTAGATCCCAGGGTGTATGAGGATTGGGAGTCTGCCATGGAGCAGTATTTTGACTGGTACTCTATGTCTGAGAGAACCAAGTTTAAGTTTGCCAAGCTTAGGTTGGTTCAACAAGCTAGGTTGTTCTGGAACAGTGTTGAGAACTACATAGAGCAGAAAGGTCAATTACCCATAACCGCCTGGGGGGAGATGAGAGAAAAGCTTAGGAGGAAATACTTACCTGCGTCTTACACCTAGAAACTGTTGGACCAATGGCAAACCTTAAGTCAAGGGAGTAAGAGTGTGGCCGATTACATTGCCAAGTTTGATGAATATGTTATGCGATGTTAGGTTGTTGAACCACCTGAGGTAACCCTGTCTAGGTTTAGGGCTGACCTACACCAAGACATCCAGAGAGAGCTGTATTTTAGTCAACCAGAACCTTGGAAGAGGCTTACCATGTTGCCAGGCTCTGTGAGCATTTCTAGAGAGCTCCCACCTATAGAAGACCTGAGCCCTTTAGAAACCTGAGTCGTATCCCTGGATCCACCCAAGGTTACAATCAAGCTTACTCGAGTCGACCAAACCCAAACCGAGCTGACCCAAGTAGACCAAACCCAGCCCGACCCAGTCTTAGTCGCCCTAACCTGAGCCGACCCCAGTATAGTAGAGAGGAAAAGGGTAAGGCTGTTGAAGTCCAGAGGAGACCAGATTCCCAAGGTAAAAGCTTTAGGTGTCATAAACCTGGATATTTTGCTAGCCAGTGCACCGCCTCTGCCCTACTCATAGAAGAACCAACTAAGACTGAACCCGAACCAACCACAGAGCCTGAAGAGGATGTTTATGACCCCGAAAACCAGTTGTTGGAAGGGTACGAGGGAGAGGAAGAAGTATATGAATCTGAAGACCTTGTAGGGGTAGTCCGATGCATCCTAGCCCAAAACATAGTACAGAAAGACTGGCGTAGGACCAACATCCTACAGACCCTGATCAAGCTAGGAGATAAGGTTTGTAAGGTCATCATTGATAGTGGAAGCTATATTAATGCCTTTTCCTTGAGTACAGTCATATCTTTAGGCCTAGCCACAGTACCCCACCCCAACCCTTACAAAGTATCCTGGATAGATTCAACTTCGATCCTTGTAAAGTCTAGGTGCCAGATCAAGATCAAAATGAGTTCCTATGAAGAATCGATCTGGTGTGACGTCTTACCCATGGGTGTGGGTAGTATCATTCTAGGACGACCCTGGCTTTTCGACCATGATGCCACCCTTTATGGTCGATCCAATACCTGTGTCTTTCTCCACCAAGGGAAAAAGATCACAATTAACCCAATCCAACCTAAGGACCCCGTCAAGAAATGATCTAGCAGCCTTAAGGAGAAGAAAGCTAAAGTCAACCTGATCACACCTAAGGAGCAAGAGAAAGAGATTTTAGAGGGAGCCCCTATTTGGATTCTAGCCACCAAGGAGAGTCACGAGCCATCCAATGTAGAACACCCCAAGAGATAGTGAAGACTCTGAAAGAGTTTGATGATGCGGTGCGGGCACCAGACTCAGAAGAAGACTTCAGAGCTCCATCTGGATCTCTAATTGACCTTGCCCGAAGAATTAGGATTTTCTGGTTTATAATCAGGGTTGACTTGATCAACTCAATTTTAGCTTGAGTCTGTATTCCCTGCAACTTAATTTTTTGTTGAGTCATGTTGACTCAGTAGTGGTCTAGGACTTCAACCTGGGTATCACATTTTCTCCCAAGGCCAAGCAAGTGGGCGCCACACTCCCAGCCACATGCCTGAGTCCAAGGGGGCGCCACATCTCCATCCAGTATGCTCTGGTCCCCACACCACAAGATAGCAGGTCCCTTCTCTCATGTGCCATTTGAGGAGAAAGCAATTTGGGATCCACAATTCAAGGGGGCGGCCCATAATTTTCCATAAGAGCCAAGCTATGAAAAGAAAGAAATTCTTCTTGGAGAGTACTTCAAGGGGGCGCCCATTCCATGCCAAAAATGCCCAAAGCAAAGATGGGAAGAACCATGACTTAGGGAGAAAGAAAAGGAGGAGTCCAAAAGAGTTGAGCAATGAAAGGAATGAAATTCTCTCTTGAAGAACAAGGCTAGGAGGCGCCACTTACCTTCCTTTTAAGCCTCCAATCAATTTTTTTGGAACCTTTGGCCCGCCATATGTGTAGGGATTGATCCTACAATCCTAATTTGAAGATCCCCTCCTTTAGTCCCACATGGGAAGATGTAAAACCCTACTCTCTTGTAAAGTCCTATAAATTAAACCCTTCTTGTAAATTTGAAAGTAATCTGATGAATGAATTCAAACTTTGTGTGAGCAAACTCTGTGTTTTCTCTCTTCCGCACTTGCATCCAGGTGTTGAGCTCCGTGAGGGAGTAAATCCGGGTTCCCCAGGAACCTTGAGAAGGTGTGAGATCTCCAAACCCCAAACCCTAGGTTAGCCACTTCACACCCAAACCCTAGCCGCCCATCATCCTTTTCTTTCCACCAAGCCCTAGCCTATCCCACCTCTCATGGCCACTCTCTTCAAGTCAAGGCCGACCACCAGCATCCGGGTCCAGCCCGGATACTTCAGATCCAGAGCAAATCCCAGAAGAAGTCAGATCAACCTCCAGGAGAATCCGAATTTCAGCAACTTCAGCTTTCAAGTTCTTCAATCTGGTAAATCCTTCCTTGAGTATCTGATTCCATCACTTGTTCCTCTTCTTTCCTAGATCTTGAGTCCAGGAGAAGCCGACTCAGCCACAGGACCAGTATTGGAGGATCCATTGTGAAGATATCCGAATCCGAGGATCCAGCAATCTGCTCGAGAGAGTTCTTCCACCAAAACTCTGTGAAGATCACAGTCTGGTCGGTAACCCATCTCTTCTCTTTATTTCTGTCCTGTTGAAAGTTCAAGAGCGAAACCCTAGGTGTGGGAGTTTCTCAACCCCCAGCGATCCGTTACTTCTGAACTACTCTGATAACCCAGTTTTATTTAAATTGTGCTTTCAATTATTACCTAGTTTCTTTCAATTTAGTTTAACTTTCCTTTGAGTCAAAGCCGACTTCTGAAAATATTAAAAAAAAATAACAAAAAAAAGAATTAGTCTTAATTTACTTCCGCATCGCATCATCTTCTCTTTGTTCTGCATCATTTTTGGTATCAGAGCCCTGTCTAGGGTTTCTGTTTGCTTGCTTGTTTTAAGTCTCTTTCCTTTTACTTTGTCTGCTCGAAGTAGACTCCCCAGGACGTCCGGTCCTAGGAACGAAGCGAGGTGCAAACCTCCTCTTCCCATTCCACGGGGTGTTCCTAGGGCGTGTAGGGGATCCGTTGGGTTACAACTTCGCAGCAGGAATTGTAAACGGGGGAAGCACCCTATTTTCAGTCTGTAACTACTCTGTTGTAGGAATTGTTTCTCATTGTAGATAACTCCGAATTGCATGATTTTTATTTTTCTCGAACCAGTATAATTGAATCTATTTTACATAATTTTTCTGTGATTTATTGGTTTCCTTGAAATTTCTGAGAGTTAAATTACTGCAACTCTATTTTTATGTTTCTGCAATTCAACTATTTTGAGTGATCATCTCCTAATTCATCCTAAGGGAATTTGAGCATCTAAGATAAGGGGAGGAGTTGATAACCTATCCTTAGTCCAAAACCACCACCCACTCATTCGAACCTAAGCCTTTAATCTTAAAATTAATTAGACCTAATTTGCCCTAGTGGGCTAGGGACATCAACAAGTCGGGTCAAGGCTAGTGTTGAGTCAGTTTGTCTAGTTACTCTGTGTGTGCTTTGTACTCAGTGTCTAGAATGGTGGTTCAGGGATTCTATCCCGAAGGGCTTGTGTGCTGGTCCGCCTACCTGGCCAATCTCTGATTGGTGTCTAGGATTGGCATCTAGGGACCTAACACTCCCCTTACACCTGCCTGGCTGAGTCCTGAGTTACTACAGGCTAGCTTGCCACTCTGATTGGGCATCTAGTTTGGGCTCTAGGTCTAGTTAGCCCGTAGTCGATTCAGTTGAGTCTCATTTTGTGTGTTTGCTTGCATCATCATGTCTACCCGGAATGGAGTACCCTACCAACCTGGTCAAACCCAACCTGATTTAGAGGCCATGGTTAGAGCTCTTACTGAGAGTATGAACAAATTAAGTCAGGATATGAATGAGAATTTTGCCTAGCTTAGGGATCGAGTCCAAGTACTTGAGGAACCTAGGCATTAGAATTGGACTCCTGACCCAGATTTTAATGTGCCTCAACCTCACCCACACCAAGAGCCTAGAAGACCTTTATACAGAGATCCTGAACCTAATCATAGGAGGCCTGACCCAGAACCTAAAGATAGAGATGATAGGTTCATTCGGAACATCAAATTAGATGCACCAACTTTTGATGGTAGCTTAAACCCTAAGGTGTATTCTGATTGGGAGGGTGAGATGGACCAGTACTTTGAGTGGTATGCCATGTCTGAGGAAAGGAAGTTCAAGTTTGCCAAGATGAAGTTAGTACGCCAAGCTAGGTTATACTGGGGGAACATTGAGCTAACCACTAGAAGACGAAATGTAGAGCCCATAACCACTTGGCAGGGTATGAAAGAAAAGCTTAGAGACAAGTATCTACCCATTTCGTACCAGCAGAATCTGTTAGACCAATGGCAGACTTTGAAACAAGGGAACCGATCTGTATCAGACTACATAACCACCTTTGATGAATACCTGATGAGATGTGATGTGAGTGAAGCCCATGAGGTCACTTTGTCTAGGTTTAGGGTTGGACTTAGGGTAGACATAAAGAGGGAGTTGTTTCTGAGAGAGGTTACTGACCTAGACCAAGCCTATCAGATTGCACTGAACACTGAGAAGTTTCAAAGAGGACCCATGCCTTCTAGGGTTAGTGCCCCAATCCCAAGAAATGGACCTAGCCAAGTTACCCTTAGCAAGCCTAATCAGGATATTCCCACCCCTAGGCCCATGGACAAAGGTAAGGCACCTGACACCCAGAGAGCCCCTAGTATCATCTGTTTTAAGTGCCAGAAGCCCGGTCATATCTCCAACCAGTGCACAGCCATAGCTTGTTTTAAGTGCCATAAGGTAGGTCATGTTTATAGCCAGTGCCCTCGTAGATCCCTCTACATAGAAGAAGGAGGAGAAGAGAATTCCGGACCCAATGAAGAGTTTGAAGAAGAAGTTTATGAGGCTGGAATGAATTTGGTCGATGAGTATGAAGGAGAGGAGGAATCCACAGAGTCTGACCAATTAGGGGTTGTAAGATGCATCCTGTCCCTGAATAGAGTTCAGGAGGATTGGCATAGGACTAACATCCTACAGACTTTCCTTAGACTAGGGGATAAGGTATGTAAAATCATCATAGATAGTGGGAGCTATGTGAATGCCATTTCTGCTAGCACTGTCAAAATGTTAGGCTTAACCCCAGTCCCCCACCCCAACCCCTATAAGGTTTCTTGGGTAGACTCTACCTCTATACCCATCCAGTCTAGATGTCAGGTCCAAATCAGAATGCAATCCTATCAAGAGGATTTGGTGTGACGTCTTGCCCATAGGGGTGAGCAGTATAATTCTTGGAAGACCTTGGTTGTATGATCATGATGCCACCCTCTTAGGAGAATCCAACACCTGTGTCTTTAGTTTCAATGGAAAGAAAATCACAATCCATTCAGTCCCTCCTAAGGACAAGGTAGCTAAAGGAACCAATAAGGTCAGAGAAATGAAGACTGGAGTGAACCTAATTAGTGCTAAGGATCTAAAATAAGAAATTCATAGTGGTTCACCTATTTGGATGTTGACTGCTAAGGAACTTAGGACTCCTACACCCTCAGAGCCTCCTCAGGAAGTTAAACCTTTGTTAAAAGAATTTGAGGATGTTTTTCCCGAGGATCTACCAGACCACCTTCCACCTCTTAGGGATATCCAGCATTCCATAGATTTAGTCCCAGGAGCTACTTTACCCAACTTGCCCCATTATAGGATGAATCCATCTGAGCATAAGGAACTACAAAAGCAAGTTGGAGAATTGTTAAGGAAGGGGTTCATTAGAGAGAGTCTTAGCCCTTGTGCAGTCCCTACACTTCTAACCCCGAAGAAGGATGGCACGTGGAGGATGTGTGTTGATAGTCGTGCCATCAACAAAATCACAATCAAGTATAGGTTCCCCATCCCTAGACTAGATGACATGCTAGATATGATGGCCGGTGCAATGGTTTTTTCTAAAATTGATCTTAAGAGCAGCTATCATCAGGTTAGGATTAGACCAGGGGATGAGTGGAAAACCGCTTTCAAAACTAAGGATGGTCTCTATGAATGGGTTTTATGCCTTTTGGGTTGTCCAATGCCCCTAGTACTTTCATGAGGATTATGACCCAGGTACTTAGAGCTTTCATAGGGAAGTTTGTAATGGTCTATTTTGATAACATCCTGATCTATAGTAAGACCCCTACAGACCACCTAGGCCACCTTAGACAAGTCTGTCAAGTTTTGAGGAATGATAGTCTCTACGGTAATCTCAAAAAGTGTGAATTCATGACCAGTAGAATTATCTTCCTTGGTTTTGTAGTAACCCCTGACGGCGTGGCTGCCGATCCAGAAAAAATTAGGTCCATAGTAGAATGGCCAGAGCCGACCAGTGTGCATGAAGTCAGAAGTTTCCACGGCTTGGCTACCTTCTATAGGCAATTCATCAAGGGGTTTAGTACTATAGTTGCTCCTATCACAGACTGTATTAGGAAGGGAGAATTCCAGTGGACAAAAGCAGCCCATAAAGCCTTCCTAGATCTTAAGGATAGGATGACCCAGGCACCTATTTTGAGGTTACCCGACTTTTCAAAGGTATTTGAGGTTGCCTGTGATGCTTCAGGAGTAGATATAGGTGGAGTCCTAAGCCAAGAGAACCATCCCGTAGCATTCTTTAGTGAAAAACTTAATGATGCTAAGCTTAGGTATTCTACCTATGATAAGGAATTTTATGCGGTAGTGCAAGCTTTGCGTTATTGGAGACATTATTTGCTACCGCAATAATTTGTGCTGTTTTCGGACCATGAGGCTCTTAGATTCTTGAATTCCCAGAAGAAGCTTAACCCTAGGCATGCTAAGTGGGTAGAGTATATCCAGTCCTATACTTTTGTTTTGAAGCATAAGGCTGGGTCGGAAAATATGGTAGCTGATGCCCTTAGTCGTCGATCTTTGTTGTGAATTCTGTTAGGGCTGAAGTCATAGGGTTTGAGCAAATCAAAGAGGAATATGAGTCGTGTCCGGATTTTAAGACTGTGTACCAGGATCTAACTCAAGGGCCATCTAGTGACCATAAGGATTATACCCTTTTAGATGGCTTTCTGTTCTTTAAGAATAGGCTTTGCATCCCTAGAACTTCTCTTAGGGAATTTTTGATTTGGGAAATTCATACTGGAGGTTTAGCTGGCCATTTTGGAAAAGACAAGACCACCCTGGCTATTGAAGACCACTTTTTCTGGCCTAGCTTAAAAAGAAATGTAGCACACATTGTGGCTAGGTGTCGGACCTGCGCTGTTGCCAAACAGCGAAAACAGAACACCGGCCTTTATACCCCACTCCCTGTCCCAGATCGTCCTTGGCAAGATGTGAGCATGGACTTTGTGTTAGGTTTGCCTAAGGCCCAGAGGAGGCATGACTCTATCTGTGTTGTAGTCGACCGATTTTCCAAGATGGCTCATTTCTTGCCTTGTTCCTAAACATTTGATGCGTCTAAGGTAGCCACCCTGTTCTTTAATGAGATAGTTCGACTCCATGGCCTACCTAAGACAATTATTTCCGATAGGGATGCCCGGCTCACCAGTTATTTCTAGAAAACCCTTTGGCATAAGTTAGGGACAAAACTTAAGTTTTCAACTGCCTATCATCCCCAGACTGATGGCCAAACCGAAGTAGTGAACCGTAGTTTAGGCAATCTGTTAAGGTGTCTTGTTGGTGAAAACATTAGGAACTGGGATTTGTACTTACCTAGAGCTGAATTTGCATACAATGACTCGGTCAATAGGTCTACGGGTAAGAGTCCATTTGAAATTGTGCATGGTTACAAACCTCACACACCTCTTGACCTAGCTCCTTTACCAGTCCACACACGAGTCTCCGAGTCTGCCGAAGTTTTTGCACAGCATATAAAAGACTTGCATAAAGAATTCATGCCAAAATAAATTTAAGTAATGAAACTTATAAGAAGTTGGCTGATTCTCAAAGGCGAGTTAAAACTTTTGATGAGGGAGACTATGTAATGATTAGGTTAAGGCCTGAACGGTTTCCAACTGGAACTGTTAGAAAGTTACATGCTAGAGGAGCTTGACCATTTAGAGTGGTGAAGAGAGTAGGATCCAATGCCTATGTGCTCGAGTTACCTCCAGAACTAGGCATTAGCTCCACTTTCAACATTACAGACCTAGTAGAGTATAGAGAGCCAGCTGTGATTCCCAGTGAGCCTTTTGAACCTAATCCTGCTCTTGAGAGTGAACCCAACCCTGTGTGTCCACCAACAAACTGGCCTGTGAGGAAAGAGCAGATTGAAAAGATCCTGGATGATCAGGTTATTTCTACTCATAATCGAGGATACCAAAGATACCTGGTCCGCTGGCAAGGAAGGCCAAATTTTGATGACTCTTGGATCTCCCGAGAAGAATTACAAGAATTGGACCCAGACCTCTTGGAGAGATACCAGAGCCAACTTGATCCATACTCGACAGGGTCGAGTTCCTCCCACCCCGGGAGAATTGGTGCGGGCACCAAACTCATAAGAAGACTTCAGAGCTCCATCTGGATCTCTGATTCACCTGGCCCGAAGAATTAGGGTTTTCTGGTTTGTAATAAGGGTTGACTTGATCAACTCAATTTTAGCTTGAGTCTGTATTCCCTGCAACTTATTTTTTTGTTGAGTCATGTTGACTCAGTAGTGGTCTAGGACTTCAACCTGGGTATCACATTTTCTCCCAAGGCCAAGCAAGTGGGCGCCACACTCCTAGCCACACTCCCAGCCACACGCTTGAGTCCAAGGGAGCGCCACATCTCCATTCAGTATGCTCTGGTCCCCACACCACAAGATAGCAGGTCCCTTCTCTCATGCGCCATTTGAGGAGAAAGCAATATGGGATCCACAATTCAAGGGGCGGCCCATAATTTTCCATAAGAGCCAAGCTATGAAAAGAAAGAAATTCTTCTTGGAGAGTACTTCAAGGGGGCGCCCATTCCATGCCAAAAATGCCCAAAGCAAAGATGGGAAGAACCATGACTTAGGGAGAAAGAAAAGGAGGAGTCCAAAAGAGTTGAGCCATGAAAGGAATGAAATTCTCTCTTGAAGAACAAGGCTAGGAGGAGCCACTTACCTTCCTTTTAAGCCTCCAATCAATTTTTTTTGGAACCATTGGCCGGCCATATGTGTAGGGATTGATCCTACAATCCTAATTTGAAGATCCCCTCCTTTAGTCCCACATGGGAAGATGTAAAACCCTACTCTCTTGTAAAGTCCTATAAATTAAACCCTTCTTGTAAATTTAAAAGTAATATGATGAATGAATTCAAACTTTTATGTGAGCAAACTCTGTGTTTTCTCTCTTCCGCACTTGCATCCAGGTGTTGAGCTCTGTGAGGAAGTAAATCCAGGTTCCCCAAGAACCTTGAGGAGGTGTGAGATCTCCAAACCCCAAATCCTAGGTTAGCCACTTCACTCCCAAACCCTAGCCGCCCATCATCCTTTTATTTCCACCAAACCCTAGCCTATCCCACCTCTCACGGCCACTCTCTTCAAGTCAAGGCTGACCACCAGCATCCGGGTCCAGGCCGGATACTTCAGATCCAGAGCAATTCCCAGAGGAAGTCATATCAGCCTCCAGGAGAATCAGGATTTCAGCAACTTCAGCTTTCAAGTTCTTCAATCTGGTAAATCCTTTCTTGAGTATCTGATTCCATCACTTGTTCCTCTTCTTTCCCAGATCTTGAGTCCAGGAGAAGCCGACTCAGCCACAGGACCAGTATTGGAGGATCCATTGCGAAGATATCCGAATCCGAGGATCCAACAATCTGCTCGAGAGAGTTCTTCCACCAAAACTCTATGAAGATCATTGTCTGGTCGGTAACCCATCTCTTCTCTTTATTTCTGTCCTGTTGAAAGTTCAAGAGCGAAACCCTAGGTCTAGGAGTTTCTCAACCCCCAGCGATCTGTTACTTCTGAACTACTCTGATAACCCAGTTTTATTTAAATTGTGCTTTCAATTATTACCTAGTTTCTTTCATTTTAGTTTAACTTTCCTTTGAGTCAAAGCCGACTTCTAAAAATATTAAAAAAAAAAACCAAAAAAAGAATTAGTCTTAATTTACTTCCGCATCGCATCATCTTCTCTTTTGTTCTGCATCATTGTTTTCCCGGAAGAGTTACCTGATCAACTGCCTCCCCTTAGGGACATCCAACATGCTATAGATTTGGTCCCAGGATCCACTTTGCCCAACCTACCCCACTATAGGATGAACCCCATTGAACATCAGGAGCTTCAGAAACAAGTGGGTGAGCTGCTTAGGAAGGATTTTCTTAGGAAGAGTTTAAGTCCTTATGCTGTCCCTGCCCTACTTATCCCTAAGAAAGATGGGACCTGGAGGATGTGTGTTGATAGTAGTGCTATCAACAAAATTACAATCAAATATAGGTTTCCTATTCCCCGCCTGGATGATATGCTCGATATAATAGCCGGTGCCACTGTCTTTTCTAAGATAGACCTTAAGAGTGGTTACCACTAGATTAGAATTCGACCAGGGGACGAATGGGAAACAGCCTTTAAAATTAAGGATGGTCTGTTTGAATGGGTAGTGATGCCTTTCGGGTTGTCTAATGCGCCCAGTACCTTTATAAGAGTCATGACCCAAGTCTTGCATGAGTTCACTAGAAAATTCCTTGTAGTATATTTTGATGATATCTTGATCTATAGCAAGACGAAAGAGGACCATCTTCACCACCTAAGGCTAGTCTGCCAAACCCTTAGGGAAAATAGCCTTTACGCCAACCCTAAGAAGTATGAGTTTTTGACAACTAGGGTTATCTTCTTAGGCTTTGTAGTTATCCCTAAAGGAGTTTCAGCTGACCCCGAGAAGGTTAGAGCTATAGTTGAGTGGCCTATCCCTGCTAGCATCCATGATGTACGTAGTTTCATGGCCTAGCCACATTTTACAGACGATTCATTCGGGGATTTAGTTCAATTGTTGCACCGATAACTAACTGCATCAGGAAGAAAGGTTTTCAATGGACTAAAGCTGCAGACAAAGCCTTCCTTGAAATTAAGGATAGAATGGTACAAGCACCCGTCCTGAGATTGCTAGATTTTTCTAAGGTTTTCGAGGTTGCTTGTGATGCTTCGGGAGTTGGGATTGGTGGAGTACTTAGTCAAGAAAATCACCCTGTGGCCTTCTTTAGCAAAAATCTTAATGAAGCCAAACTTAAGTACTCGACTTATGATAAGGAGTTTTATGCAGTCGTCCAAGCCCTTAGGTATTGGAGGCACTACCTTTTACCCCATGAGTTTGTCCTGTTTTCAGACCATGAAGCCCTTCGATACCTGAACTCCCAGAAGAGATTGAACCCTAGGCACGCTAAGTGGGTCGAGCATATCCAAGCCTATACCTTTGTGCTTAAACATCGAGCTGGTATTGAAAATAAGGTAGCTGATGCCCTTAGCCATCGTGCCCTTTTGTTGAACACAGTTAGGACTAAGGTTGTAGGATTTGACCGACTTAAGGAGCAATATGAATCTTGTCCTGACTTCAGTGAGATCTTCCAGTCTAAGCTTCTAGAACCCTTTAGTGCCCATAGTGACTATACCTTAGAGGAAGGTTATCTTTTCAAGCGTAATAAGTTGTGCATTCCCAAGACTTCACTCCGAGATTTTTTAGTATGGGAAACCCATGCGGGAGGCCTAGTTGGTCACTTTGGTAGGGAGAAGACCATTCTAGCTATAGAAGACCAGTTCTTTTGGCCTAGCCTTAAGAAAGATGTAGCCAATGTCGTCTCTAGGTGCCGAACCTGTGCTATGGCCAAGCAGCATAAATAGAATACTGGCCTGTACACCCTCTTGCCAGTACCTAGCCATCCTTGGCAAGACCTCAGCATGGATTTTGTGGTAGGATTACCCAAGACTGCAAGGAAGCACGATTTTGTCTTTGTAGTGGTGGATAGGTTTTCTAAAATGGCTCATTTTATACCCTGCTCCCAAACCATAGATGCTTCCAAAGTCGCCAAGCTTTTTCAGGATCATGTGGTCAAGTTACATGGCCTACCCAAGACTATAGTGTCCGATAGGGATGTCCGCTTTACTAGCTATTTCTGGAAAACCCTTTGGCACCTCTTAGGAACCAAGCTCCAATTCTCCTTTGCCTACCACCCACAAACCGACGGACAAACTGAGGTGGTCAACCGCGGCCTGGGAACCTTCTTAGATGCTTAATAGGTGAACATACAGGAAACTGGGATCTTCTTTTACCTCGAGCCAAGTTTGCTTATAACAGCTCTATAAATAGGACCACCGGGAAGAGTCCTTTTGAAGTTGTCCCTGGTTACAAGCCTAACCGACCTCTTTACCTAATTACCCTACCCATCCATGCACGTGTCCTTGAGTCAGCTGATTCACTTGCACAACATATTAGGGACATGCATAAAGAAATTAGCCAGAAAATTAATATAAGTAATAACACATACAAAAGGCTGGCTAATTCCCGAAAGCGAGCAAAAGAGTTTGAAATAGGGGATTTTGTAATGATTAGGCTTCGGCTTGAACGGTTTCCACCGAGAACCGTTAAGAAGCTTCACGCTCGTGGGGCAGGTCCCTTTAAAGTAATTAGGAGAATAGGCCCTAACGCCTATGTGCTAGAACTACCTCCGGATTACGAAATTAGCTCGACATTCAATATCTCTGACTTAGTCGAGTATAGAGAACCCACACATACCCAGTGAGCCATTTGGGCCTGACCTCCCTTTTGAGAGTGAACTTGAACCTGAGTGTCCACCTCCAAAAATACCTGAGTGAGGAGAGCGGATCGAGTATGTCCTGGATGACCAAGCCATCACGACCCGGGGCAAAGGCTACCAGCGTTACCTGGTCCGATGGCAAGGTCGACCTGAATCCGATGACTTGTGGATCACCCGGGAGGACTTGCAGCGCATCGACCCCGACATCCTGGAAAGGTATCAAAGCCAAGCTAACCCTTACTCGACAGGGTCGAGTTCCTCCCACCCCGGGAGAACTGGTGTGGGCACCAGGATCCGACAGAGGCTCCTCAACCCTCTGTGGATCTCATATTAGGGTTCCCATTTCTATGAGTCCTGTAATAAGGCCTTGAGCCCAAAACATTGTTATAATTTCTTGTCAAAGTTGTTTAGTCCTGTACCTTGACCAATTTGGGTCAAGTTAGGTCTTGAGTCCTATGTTTGTTCGAGTCTGAGTTTGGACTGGGCCCAAGCCCAATTGAAGTCACTCTGGTTTTCTTCACCAACTCAAGTTCTGGTGGGCCAACCCACCCCTTTTACTTGGGATAATGCCAACTCAGGTGCCACCTCAGCTACCTACGTGGCGCCACATCAGCTGCCACTTGGGCATCCAAGAAGGGAAACAAAGTGGCATCCTCTTGCTTTCCACATGCCTTGGACAACATCCCCATCTTCCCTCCCCCACATCACACCTTGTTCCATCTAAAGAGGGCGTTGAAGATCTTTGAAGGAACCAAGCCTCAAAGCAAGCCTCCTCCCAAGTTTTCTTCCCAAAGTGCTCTTGCAAGGAAGGAAGGTCAAAAGACACACTCCCCTCTTCAAGCCCTCAACCATGCAACGCCCCATGAAGTTCACCCTTGGTCGGCCAAGAATCAATCCTAGAAGATGGCGTGAAGAGCCCAAGGGAACACATCCCTCCAAGCAAGCCATGCCCCACTCCTCTTCCCAAATTAAGCATGCTAAGGAAGGAAGTCAAGGGACCAATCCCCCTCTCCAAGCCTTTGCTCATGCCACACCCAACTCCAAATATTTGATCGGCCAAAGAAATGAGGATATGGAAAATTTTTGGCACCACCATGAGTCTTGTATTTTGAATTTCAAAAGGGCCTTGGGTGCCTATTTAAAGGATCCAATCCCTCCCTTTGTAGAACTAATGAATGGATGAATGAAAAATTGAGTGATTGAGTTTGAATTTCTTCCACCCTCCAACCATTGTCTCTTAGGCTAGGTCGAGTGGAATTGCCTTCGTCCCCAGGGACGTCGAGTGGTGTGAGGCTACCTGTCTGTCGCCCTAGGGCATCGCAAATCCTTCATCCTCCAGGATGTCGTGTGGTGTGAGGCCACATTCCTTCATCCTCCGGGACATCGCGGGGTTCGAGGCCCCAAGCTATCTCTAACTTCAACTTTGAAATCCAGCCAGACACGGGGCTCGAAGCCCCTTCCCAACTTCAGTTCAATTCCTTTCCGTACATCTCCACATTCCACTGACCTTTCTTTTGTTTGCCTACAGGTCCTCCCTGGCATATCGAGCATTGGAGACAGTCACCATTGCCATCGTGACCTCCAGACCCAAAGCCAGAGCTCCCACAGGTTCGACTGCTCGGGCATGCAGGCCGCATCTATCGAGTTGAGCAATCTCTACACCGGGCGCTTCAGAAGTTTGAGGTTTGCCTTCTCTTTATCTCCTAAGTAGATATTGTAGGTTGAGCTAGTACCACTGGGGTTTCTTAATCCCGGGATCCTGTTCTCGTTCTTACTTTTAGGGCTTTGAACTGCTAGCGTAAGCTTCCCTTACTACTCTTCATATTTCTTATCTTTGCTTGTGATCAGGAATCGAAACCCTAAACAACGAAGAAGAACAACAAGATACATAACAAAAAAAATCATCAACCCTAAACAAAAAAAAAAAAAGAAAAAAAATTCCTTGCATCATAAGCATCCATCCGAGCATCCCTAGCCCTAACCCCTTGCCTACTGCATCAGCTATGAGTTAAGCAGTAGATGGCAAAACTTCTAGGAATTTTTGCTGGCAACTCTGAACTGTGAGCATGATAACAGGCACGAGGCTTCAGGAGATTTCTTGTTTGAGATTCTGGGCTGTAAGTCAAGCAATAGATGGTGGACCTTCTGGGGAGTCTCGCTGATATCTTTAGATTGTGAGCATGGTGATAGGTGCGTGGCTTCAGGAGTTTCCTGGCTTAAGGTGCCAGGCTGTGAGTCAGGCGGTAGATGGCAGACATTCTGGGGAGTCCCGCTGTCATTTCTAGATTATGAGCATAGTGATAGGTGCGGGGCTTCAGGAGTTTCCTGGCTTGAGGTGCCGGGCTATAAGTCACGCGATAGATGGTGGATCTTCTGGGGAGGCCTACTGACATCTCCGGATTGTGAGCATGGCGACAAGTGTGGGGCTTTAGGAGTTTCCCGGCTTGAGGTACCGGGCTATTAGTCAGGCGGTAGATGGTGGACCTTCTGGTGAGTCCCACTGACATCTCTGAATTATGAGCACGATGATAGGTGCTGGGCTTTAGGAGTTTTCCACCTTGAGGTGCCAGGCTGTGAGTCAGGCGGTAGATGGCAGACCTTCTGGGGAGTCCTGCTGACATCTCCGGACTGTGAGCATGGTGACAGGTGCAGGGCTTCAATAGTTTTCTGGCTTGAGGTGCCTAGTTGTAAGTCAGGCGATGATGCGGAACTATATATGCATACATAATATTTTTTTAATGTTTTTAGATGTTTGAATCCCAAAGATCAGACCAAGGAACGATATAAAGAGTTCTATAAGAAAACAAGAAGCTAAAGCATGCATAACATGATCTAAAAAGCAAGGGAAAGAGGACCGCCGATGTTGAAAAGTCTCGATTAGGCCAGTTCATCTGCAATAAAGCATCTGGCGGGCAGAAGGGTGTACTGGAAGCGGTAGATGCGCCTAATGCAAATCGCATAAGAAGAGGTCGTTCTCACTTCCGGATGCGGCTTGGAAAATCAAGCCAAAGACTAGTGGATTCCCGGCTTTCTGCTCGATGATCTGATTATGGCTCGACTGGAGTCGTTGGATTTGTCGGAGTCGAGGTACCTGCAAACATCCATTCTAGGGTGAGAAAACAAAGTATAAGTGAATAGTTAATTGAAAAACCAGCAAAGGGAAGATGGGATTTGAGGAGGGCAGCTAGGGCTTGGAGTGGCAGATGGAGGTTGGAGGCAAGCGCAGGACACCGGGAAGAAGAAGGGCTCACACAGAATCCCTTTAAGCACATAGCAGGTAGCACACAGCAATTGGAGAAGTTCAATATTAATTCATGATAAAAGTTATTAAAATTTCATACAAGGTGTCCCTTATATAGAATCATGAGACTTAGGCCCAAGCAAAAGAAAATAAGGAAAATAAGGGGTGACCACTTTCTTTCTAAAGTATGGGGCTAAATACATGAAAGAAAACACTCTCCCACTTTCTTCTTAAAGTGTGGGGCTGAATACATGGAAGAAAACACTCTCATGCCATACAAAATCCCTCCAAATAAGGTAGGTAATGGGCAACCAAAGTGGGGGACCAAGGGGTGCCAACTTTTTACTTCTCTTGGCTTGGGGTAGACCACTTCTTTTTAAAGCAAGCTAGCATGAATCATGGGATTTATGCTTATCTATTTTGACTTTCCTTCTTGTCATGCTGGCATGTGGAGTTGGTGTGGTGGTGGAAGGGGTGTGCTTGCATGTGGTCATCACTCCTCATGCATGGGTCGACTTCATGATCCTCCAAGTAATCCAAGGTGGTGAAATCCAAGGTTGACTGGGACTGCATGCGGCTACTAAGGTGGCATGTTTGGTGGAATCCTTCACATGCTTGAATCCTTTTCAACTGGGCTTGACTCAGTATAGACTCAATACAAGTGCACATGATTACAAGACTCAAAGAAACTTGCTCAACATGAGCTGACTAGTACAAGATTCAATAATAAAATACAACTCGACTGGACTAAGCCCTTATTATAAATGGACTCAAATACTACTAATTAATTAACAGAGGGTTGAGATGCCTCTGTCTTATTCTGGTGCTTCTGGTGTCCCCACCAATTCTTTCGCGGTGGGAGGAACTCGACCCTGTCCAGTAAGGATCACATTGGCTCACATATCTCTCAAGAAGGTCTGGATTGAGGCGTTGCAAGTCCTCTCGAGATATCCATGAATCGTTCGACTCTGACCAGCCTTGCCATCGGACCAGGTAGCATTGATAGCCGCGACCCTGGGTCATGATGGCTTGATCATCCAATATAGCTTGATCCGTTCTCCTCTCTCAGGCCAATTAATTGGTGGATATTGTGGGCTAGGGTCACTCATAATGGAAGGAGTAGTTCCAAAGGCCTCACTGGGTATCACTACCATTTCCCTATATTCAACTAGGTCTGCGATATTCAACTAGGTCTGCGATATTGAAGGTAAAACTAATGCCCAAATCTGGAGGCAAATCTAAAACATAGGCATTTGGTCCAACCTTCTCTGTCACTTTAAATGGTCTGGCTCCGCGAGAATGAAGCTTCTTTTAGGCCTAAGCCGAACCAAGATAGAATCCACTTCATCAAATTTCTTGGCTCTTCTTTGGAAATTAGCCAGTTTGTTTCAAAATTAGTGCAGATGGTGAACATGCTAGGCATATGCAGACTCCTAACAGGTGATGCAAAGGACTCATACCAACACCTAACATACTCGACTATGCATTCCGATCGAAAGAGGTTTATTAGGTCTTAACTACAACTTGGATATGTGATGGGGATCTAGGACAGGTTCAGATATTTTTTTCCATATTTTCTTATTTTTCTCGCATTTTTTTTTAATTCTCATCCACTATTCTACCTATCCCCACTATTCCAGCTTTATCCCCAACTTATCCCTGCTTTATCCCTGCCTTATTCCATCTTCCTCTATCTTTCTCCCGTGATTTTTAAAATTCCCAAACCCTAGCCCACCGCCCCCGCCCCACCAAATCTGGGCTGCCCGACCCCCCGGTCGCCCGTCGGCCCATCCATCGGTGCTTGCCGCCCCCGCTCTCACCAGAAAACCGGCCGTCTACCGCCCACGCCCATGGGAAGATGAAGGGACGGTCATGAGAAGATCAACCGTTGCCCATGGTCGCCGCTGCTGCCTGCCGCCACCAGCCTACTATCGGCCGCTCGCCCGCCGCCCGCCGGCCCATGCTAGATCGCCGGAGGTCCTCGACGGTGCCCGGGGCCTACGCCGGTGGAAAGATGAAACGACATGCTCGTGCATGCCGTGCTGCCACTCCGTGCCATCGCTTTGCCACCTGCCCGCCGTGCCTGCCGCTGCCTACCGCCGTCCCGTCGCCCGCCGGTGTTCGCTGGCCGTCGGAGGTCCTCGCTAGCACCCGGGGCCCCATGCCGTGGGAAGCCAAAATGGCACACCCTGTGTGTGCCGTGCCACTCCTGTCCCGCCATCCTGCCTGTAGCTCCCAGTCCCTTCCGCCGCCCGCTTCCCGACCGCCGGCCGTTCGTCGGTGCTCGACGGAGATCGTTCCTCCCTCTGTGCACGACCGTGAGTTGATTCTACATGATTTCTGGAGCAACTCTATTTTCAAAGCAGCATATTTTATAGAGCACTTCATCAAGCAACACACTTCTCAGAGCAGATTAATGCCAATTTGATGTAGCACGAATTTTGATGTAATTTATTTTTTATTTTTGGTTTGCTTGTAGGCTAAGTAATCGAGGGTTTTTGTTTGCCTATAAAAAGGCCCCCTCCCCCCCTGTAATAATTGATTGAATAGAAAATTTTGGTTTAGCCACCTGTTCTAGTTCTGGGCTGAGGCCCATTTTGCCTTCGCTCATGCGAGCGTCGAGGGGTGTAAGGCCCTAGTTATCCCCTATCCCATCTTCTTATCCCTTCATGATCTTGAGATTCATCCTAGCACCTCCAAGTATCGAGGAGGGTATAATGCCTTAGAGGTGAGAGGTCTCTTAATTAGGGTGAGTCCCAAAGTCCATGAATTCCAGTTCCTAGTCTCCCATCCCCATTCTTCCTTCGCCACCTCCACCAAGAAAATTGAAAACAAAAGAGATCAGCTGTTTTAGGATTTTAGTTTCAGTTTCGCCCTAGTCTCGAGAGGCTTCTTAGCCCTCCCACGGTCCTAGTTTGTTTAGAGTGTTTCCCTTTTTGAAATAATCCAGGGTACATCGATCTTCCATCTTGCATCAACTTGGTATCAGTGCAAGTTGTGGATTAGGTATGCTCCATTTTCGAACTCGACGGAGTCAAGTTCTTCATGGTCGAGGAGAATGATGGGGATCCACGGCAGGTCCGGATATTTTTTCATATATTTCTTATTTTTCTCGTATTTTTTAATTCTCCTATTCCCGCTATTCTACCTATCCCCACTATTCCAGCTTTATCCCTAACTTATCCCTACTTTATCCCTGCCTTATTCCATCTTCCTCCATCTTTCTCCTGTGATTTTTAAAATTATGAAACCCTAGCCAACCACCCTGCCCCCCCAAGATTCGGGCTGCCCGACCCCCGATCGCCCCCGATCGCCCCTGTCGGTGGTTGCCGGCCCCACTCTCACCAAAAAATCGACTGTCCGTCGCCCACACACCTGTAGGAAGATGAAGGGATGGCAGTGAGAAGACCAACCATCACCCACGGCTGCTACTACCGCCTACCACCGTCGGCCTGCTACCGGTCGCTCGGTAGCCATCTGTCGGTCCATGCCCGGCCGTCGGAGGTCCTTGCCGGTGCCCGGGGCCCCAAGCCCATGGGAAGACGAAACGACATGCCCATGCATGCCATGCTGCTGCTCTGTGCCATCACTCTATTGCCTGCCCACCGCCCGCCTGCCACCGCCTGCTGCCATCCTGCCGCCGGTTGTGCTCACTGGCTGCCGGAGGTCCTCACCGGTGCCCGGGGCCCCATGGCTATGGGAAGCCAAAACGGCATGCCTTGTGCATGTCGTGCCACTCCTGTACCGCCACCCCGCCTGTAGCCCGCCACCCACTGTCCGCTGCTCGCCTTCCAACAGCTCCTTTTGCCGCCCACTTCCCGATCGCCGGCCATCTACCGGTGCTCGGCAGAGATCGTTCATCCCTTTGTGAACGACCGTGAGTTGATTCCGCATGGTTTCTAGAGCACCCAATTTTCAAAGCAGCACACTTTTCAGAGCACTTCATCAAGCCAACATGCATCTTAGAGCAGATCTGCACCAATTTTGATGTATCATGGATTTTGATGTAATTTATTTTCCATTTTTGGTTTGCTTGTAGGCTAAGTAATTGAGGAATTTTGTTTGCCTATAAAAAGGCCTCCTCTCCCCCTGTAATATTTGATTGAATAGAAATTTTTGGTTTAGCCACTGGTCTTTGGCTGAGGCCCATTTTGCCTTCACTCATGTGAGTGTCGAGAGGTGTGAGGCCCTAGTTATCCTCTATCCCATCTTCTTATCCCCTCGTGACCTTGAGATTCATCCTAGCGCCTCCAAGTATCGAGGAGGGCGTAATGCCTTAGAGGTGAGAGGTCTCTTCATTAGGGTGAGTCCCAAAGTCCATGAGTTCCAGTTCCCAGTCTCCCCTCCCCATCCTTCCTTCGCCACCTCCACCAAGAAAATTGAAAACAAAGGATATTAGCTATTTTAGGATTTTAGTTTTAGTTTCACCCTAGTCCCGAGCGGCTTCTTAGCCCTCCCACGGTCCTAGTTTGTTTAGGTGTTTCCCTTTTCCAAATAATCTAGGGTACATTGATCTTCCATCTCGCATCAGTATGGGGCATGGTTGTGGTTGATGGATGACATGCAGAAGAAAATTTGCTAGTAAATCCTAATAGATGCCAGAGGGTCTACCAAAAGTAGGTAGCGAAAGGGATAGGCTCTATGGATTCTTGCAACCTAGTAACCTCAACAAAATGTAACCTAATAGTTCTAGACACATGAGAAGACTCAGGAAAGGGTAGGAAATAGAAAGGTGATTTAGGGACTGGTTATGGGCTAAAGAGACTGACCTTAATGTATGAATATGGAGTTATATCTATGGGAAAGAAAAGGTCTATGCTATGGAAGGATGGGTCAACAATTTTTGGGAAGAGATCTTCAATAGGAATGGCAGGAAGGGATTCATCTTGAGGGCAATGGTTAAGTAAGCCAAATCCTTAATAAAGTCTTCTAGTTCATGGAATTTAGGACTAGGCTCTATAATTAAGCCCTTTTCTAGTGCTTCTCTAGAAAAATCCTAGTATCAGAGTTCTCTTCCTCTAATTGGTCCTATACTGCAAGTTCAATCTGGGTGTGGTCAGGGTTATCTAACTCTAGATTGGCTTCTACCTGTGTACCTACGGGGTCAACAAATTCTAGGTCTTCACTTGATAGAATTGAGCTGGCTTAATCCCTTTCTGCTGCTGGCTTTCCAACTGGCTCGCTGTCTATTATCTATTATACAAAGTCTTCTGCTAGCTTTCTTGGCTTGTGGAACTGATAGACAAGCTTTATCAGAAGCGAGTTCCTTGAAAAGGAAATACTTAAAAAGGCTTTCCTTTGCCAACTGAAAGAGAAACTTCTATTATTAATATAAACATTGACCCCTACTAGACAAGGGGACGGAGACCTCCTGAGACAATGGATGGAAAGGCTTACTACTGTCCAGAAGAACTGTCCCCAGAAACAGGCTCTTAATGCCTTGCAAGCCAGTATGCAGCGGAGCCAAGTTAAACCGGAAGACCTTAGCAGTGATAGTGAGGAGGAACCGGTTAAGGATCCTAGGATGGGTGCCCTCAGGCTACTTAATGCTATTAAGGATCAAGTGGGGGAGCAGTTCAAGCCATCCAAGCTACAACCGCTAAAGCAACAGCGGTGGTCGAAGCCACACCAAACTCACCAACATGCTAGTCAGCGAACCAATGAACTCATGTATGTGCAGGTGGAGCTCAATGGTCATGTAACCCAAGCTATGGTGGATACTGGGGCAACCCATAATTTTGTTGCTGATCGGGAGAATGAGCGAGAACAATTGTGGGCCGGTTTCCTAGGGGATTCTTGCGGTTCATCGTTGCCTCCTCTACCTTCTGAGCCCTTAGGATAGGTCCAGTGGTAGTTGCATTTTGCTTGTGATCTCTCCATTTACATCAATGAAAACACTGGTTTTGCCTTTGTGCATTTGAGTGTGTTTCCTTGCATTATCCCATTGTCTCTTGTGTTTGCCTTGGTTGCGGCATCATATTTTTTGTCGCTAGCACGTTTTGGCTGGTTTCATTTTGCAGGGCATTTTGGAGCGCCGCACGGGTTTAACCTAAGCAAAAAGTAACCTTGTGAGATGTCTCTTCTTCTCCCTCATACTCATCCACTAAGTTTACATCAGCTTCATATACTTCCACTTTAATGTAAGCCTTGTGAATCAAAGAAGTGGTAGGGGAAGGTTGGCTAAGGGAAAATTGGCTAGGTCCTGGCTTCTGATTATGGGCACTACTCCTAGAAGGTTCAGGTTGCTTAAGGGGTAGTGGCTTACTACTGGGCTCATATTTAGGGATACTAATCCTATGGGGTTCAAGTTGACTAGGGGAAACATAACTAGTACTAGGCTAATACCTAGGGGTTATGGGCTCCCTGGGCTCATAGGACAAGGGCGCAGATCTATGGGTCATAGGATTATAGGATCTGGGGTCATAGGATTTGGGTTCAGCTCTATGTTTCTTGGGTCTACTAGGCTCATGGGCTATGACTCATAGGTTCTAGAGTCATAGGATTTGGAGTCATAAGATCTATAGGTTGTGGGTATACTAGGCTTATAGGGAGTGGGTGCATAGGACCTATGTTCATAGGTTTTGGGTACATAGGTTAGGTTCATATAATTTGGGTAATGTAGGTAAAGGTGGTGCAAGTTTGGAGCTAGTCTGGGTCCTACAGGTTTTCCCTACTTGATCAAACCTATTGGACAAGTGGTCAAGTCTATCATGGATTCGAGTATCGGACTGGGTCAATTGAGTCATCTGGGTAGTCATCTGGGCCATGATTTGGGCTAGCTGCTCAGTGAGTGTATTAATCTTGGCTTCAAGGTTATCCATGGGTTCAACCAAAGGTGGAGATGGTGGATGATATGATGCTCCTGATCTAGTGCTCACGCAAGACTCAACACTAACTCGACTACAGCTACCTAGACCTAGAGCCCAATCAGAATGGGCTGACTCAACTTACACACAACTCAAATCCTAATCCTTCAATCTGGCCAGCTAAGAGGTGGGATGGTAGGAGACCCCCCTGCTCTCGCATAATTCCAAACCTGGTGATAGCCACTCTTTAAGTCTATCTTGAAGAAAATCCTTGATCCAGCTATCATGTCTAACATATCGTCCAGTCTTGGGATTGGAACCTATATTTAACAGTAATCTTGTTGATGGCACGGCTGTCTATACACATCCTCCAGGTGCCATCCTTCTTGGGGGTTAACAAGGCAGGAACTGCACATGGGCTTAAACTTTCTCTAACAAACCCCTTTTTAAGAAGTTCACTAACTTGCCTTTGTAACTCCTGATGTTCAGTTGGATTCATCCTATAATGAGGGAAATTAGGTAAAGTCGCGCCAGGGACTAAATCTATGGCATGCTGTATGTCCCTTAAAGTGGAAGACTATCGGGTAGGTCCTCGGGAAACACGTCTTCAAATTCTTTTAATAATTGGACCACCTCTTGAGGGTGTTCTACAGGGGTGTGGTCCTTAGTTTCCTTAGTAGCTACCATCCAAATAGGTGCTCCCTCATAATGTCTTTTTCTAATTCTCTTGCACCTATCAAATTTAATCCGGTCCTTTTTTTATTCAGGCTGCTAGCTTCTCTTTTAGTGTTGTTCTTAGGCTGGGTTGGATGAATGACAATTTTCTTGCCATTGAAATTGAAAGCACAGGAGTTTGTTCGACCAAAAATTGTCACATCATGGTCAACAGCCATGGCCTACCTAGGATGATGCTACTTACTCCCATAGGGAGCACATCACACCAGATTCGTTCCTGATAAGACTGAAGTTGGATTCGGACCTGACATCTCTGCTTGATTGGGATAGAGTGGAATTGATCCTGGATACCTTATATGGATTGGGATGTGGTTCAGTGGGTAATCCTAGACTCTTGGCTACACTAGTAGAATGGCATTGACACAGCTTCCACTATCGATCACGATCTTACAGACCTTTTCTCCTATTTTGACAAATGTATGTAGGATGCTAGTCCTACGCCAGTCTTCCTGCTCTTTGGTCTGTGTCATGATACATTCACAACTCCTAACACATCTGATGAGTCTACATTTTCTTCATCTCCTTCATACTCATCAGCTAAGCAATCCCCTGCTTCATAAACCTCCTCTTCATTATTCTCCAGGGGTTCTAATTCTTCTTCTTCTTCTACCTCCCTATATGTAAAGCTCTAGAGGACATTGGCTCAGGAAATGACCGGGTTTACGACACTTATATCAGACTCGCTCCCTCTCACCTCGAACTTTAGGGCTCTTTCCTTTGTCTTCTCTAGGAATGGAGGAATGGCAGGGTTGGGTCTAGGGATTGGATTCGAGCTAGGTCTTGGTCTATTAGCTATATTAGGGACTGAACTGAACTAGGTCGACTAACAGGAGGATTAAACCTAGTGGGCTCTGGTCGCCTAAATGAAGCTCTCCTCTGAAACCTCTCATAGTCCATGGCATCTTGGTATGCCTATTCTAAATCATGGACTTCTCTCAAAAATAATTCCCTTTTATATCTTCATTCATCCTGATCTAAACCTCGATAAAGTGGCTGCCTCAGACTCGACTACATTGCATCGCTTTACAAACTCATCAAATTTAGCAACGTATTCAAAAACTGTCTTATTTTCTTGTGTCAATCGCTGCCACTGATCTAACAACCTTTGCTGATAAGACATAGGCAAATATTTCTCTCTAAGCTTTCTCTTCATGTCTCTCCAGGTCGCTATAGGTAAGTCTCCCCTCTACCTAGCTATGCGTTCAACATTTCCCCAATACAACCTAGCCTGACGACTAGTCTGATTTTGGCAACTTGAATCTTCTCTCTTCAGACATCATATCATACCAGTCAAATTTGGTCCATGTCAGCCTCCCAGTCTATGTACACCTTAGGATCTAGGCTTCCCTCAAAGGTTGGTGCATCTAGATGGATATTCCTTAAGGCCCGATCATCCTGATCAAAAGTATCATGGCGAGGTCTTCTAGGATATGGCTCTGGAGTGTGATCAGCATAATCCTGATGTGGCCTTCTATGAATTGGATCAGGTGTATGTTCCTATCGTTGGGCTCTAGGGCGAACTGAAGGTAATCTGGGTGAAGGTGGTTCAGTTAGGGTCAACCTAGATTCCTCTAGGTTTCCTTTCCTTTCCTCGAATTGATCAAACCTAGAATCCAAACGTTCAAGTCGCTCAATCATAGATCTCATAAGGGTTTCCATACTAGTGTCCATGGATGAACTTGGTTGGTCTTGTGAAGGGTGGTAAGGAGTTCCTGATCTAGTTGTCATGCAAACAATTAGACTCAAACTCGGGCTAAGGATTTCTAGACCTAGAGTACGAATTAGAGATCTAATTAAAGGACCAACTAGCTAGTAGTAACTTACGTGACTTAGCCAGGTAGGTGAGAAGGGGAGTGGAGGTCCCTGTTCTGCCAACCTTAGACACCAATCTGTGATTGGCCAGGTAGGCGGACCAACCCACAAGTCCTAATACACCATCCTAGACACCACCAAGCCCGTAAGCACACACCAATTAGTGGACACAATCAACTTGACCCTAATCCGAACCCGACTCGTTGGTGTCCCTAACCCATAGGGTGATTAGGTCTAATTGGTTTTAATTAAGGATTGGGATCGAGATGATGGGTTATGGTTTTGGGCTAAGGACAAGTGATGAACTCTTGCCCCCATGTCATATTGATGCCCTTAAGATGTTTTCAAATGAATGCAAATTTTTTTTTTTTTTTTGTGTTTTATGAGCTGACTTAATATTTGACTTGATTAGTTTTCAACAATTTCAAATTCAAACTTAAATTTTAAAATTTAAATTTCAAACTCCAAGTTTCAAATTCTATAATGTCATAATTCAAAATTTTAAAATTTAAAATTTGAACTTCAAATTCAAAATTTTCTGAGATTGTTCTTGCTGGATTTCAGTTCAGATTGAATCTCAGAGAGTATTTTGAATGCTAGAAATTCTAAAATCGAAATAAAATCTGAAATTTTTTTGAAAATAATATGAATTATGAGGAACCCAGAAAAACAAAATAAGAAAATTTTGATCTGTATATATAGAGAAACAATAAAAACAATAGACCATGTACTGTAGACTATTTCAGCAGGACAGAAGATTGAAGTAGGAATTTTAGTATTTTTTGTGAATTTCTTCTGATGCTGAAACTTTGTGTGATTATAACTAACCTTATATGGAATCAAAAAAAAATATGGTAATGCAAAATGTACTATTTTTTTTCTTTGAATTTTTTTTTTTGTTTTGATCACAGCCAGTAGATTTAGATTCACAGAAAAAAAAGAAATTAAAGAATTGCGATGCTTTACCAAACTCTAATCTAAAACTTCATGTCCGGCCGGAGGCTCATTACTCCCATGGGTCGCGGAGGCTCATTACTCCCATGGGTCGTGACAGTGTACTGGAGTACACCCGCTCAGGAGGCTTGAGTTTTTGATCTAGTTTGGATCTAAGAGAAAACTATTCTACCCTAATGCAACCATGTTCTGATACCAAGATTGTTAGGGAAATGCAAAGTGAAGATGAAACTATGCAACTCTAAAGGAGATTAGCAAAGATTAATTGGCAAGTTTTAATCGGCATATGAAGAGTTCAGCATAATTTATCAAAGATAAGTTAATGAAGCAAACTTGAATGATCATGCAAATTAAAACCACCAGTCATACTAGTCAGATTAATGTCTCAGACCTAATTGATACTGACTTACCTGGCATTGATTTTCCAATAAGAATAAGATCACTCTTGAGGGGATCTTCCAGATGACCAGGCCATGCTACAGGTTGGAGACTCTTCTTGCTTTCTGGATTGGTGGCAAGAGATCCTTCCTCTTAAAGTTGGAATACCAGAGAACCCTGCAACAAAGAAATCCCTATGATGAAAGAACTTAACAAAACATGAAATGGAGAAAGGAAAGAGAGGTGGATGAAGCATTGATGGGGATCCTTCTTGGCGGCATGGTGGAGTGCTTGAAATGGAATAGGTTGGTCTCCTTGTGTTGATCCTCTTGATTCACCATTGCATGTTGAAGGCTCACTTAAGATTGGAGAAGAAGAAAAGAGTCTTTGGGCGTTGGAGATGGAAGAAGGGAGGAACTAGAGTGGGCGTGGAAGAGGAGAAAGACTAACCCATAGACACAAAGACAATCACATAGAAAGAATAATCCAAGCCAAAAATTTTATTCATCCATTTTTTTTTTACAATGGGGCATCCCAAAGCCTTTAATAGGAGCCTTACAAATCTTTAAATTTGAAAATCCCTAAAATATGGAGGATTACAAGGAGAGTTAGAGGATTTGTAGGCCTTGATGCTTGATTTGTGGAAGAGGGTGGCCAACCAACATTTTGAATTCAAACTTTCTTCTTGGCACCCTCTTGGAGTTCCTTCAACCCATGACAAGTGGCACCAAAGTGGGGACCACTTGATGAGGTGGTTTCTAGCTGAGATGGCACTGAGGTGGCAAGTGGTAGCTGATGTGGCACTGAGGTGGCAAGTGGCATGTGGCACCACTTGGCTTTGGACTTGTCTTGATGCTTCAAAATCTGACTTTCAACTGGACTAAGGCTTCAAATTGGACCCGACCCAGCATGGACTCGAAATTAATTGGACTAAGACTTTGACTTCAACTGGACCAGACCCATATAGACTCGAAATTAATTACAAGATTATTTGGACTCAAAATTGAAAGAGAAATTACAAGACTAATTACAGGACTAATCCAACCATAAGGACTCAGACTTGAATTGAATAGGTTGGAGTCTTTTCCTGATTCTGGTTCCCACACCAACCGGATGGCCATGGTGAATCACCCGATCCGAATATCCAAAGAGAACTGAGCCAAAATAGGCTCTGATACCAAATGATGCGAAACTATATATGCGTGCAAAATATTTTTTTGTGTTTTTAGATGTTTGAATCTTGAAGATTATACCAAGGAACAATATAAAGAGTTCTATATAAAAATAAGAAGCTAAAATCATGCATAACAGGACCTAAAAAGTAATGGAAAGAGGACCGTTGAGACTGAGAAATCTCGGTTGGGCCAGTTCATCTTCAATAAAGCATCTGGCAGGCAGAGGTGGTGTACCTGGAAATTACAGATGCACCTGGTGCAGATCTCATGCAAAGAGGTCACTCTCACTCCCAGAACTGGTCTGAAAAATCAAGCCAAAGACCCACGGATTCCTGGCTTTCTACTCGATGATCCGATTACGGCCCGACTGGAGTCATTGGATTTGTCAGAGTCGAGGGACCTACAAATAGCCATTCTAGGGTGAGAAAACAAAGCACACAAAGCACAGTGGAGAGTTAATTGAAAAACCAGCAAAGGGAAGATGGGATTTGAGGAGGGCAGCTAGGGCGTGGAGTGGCAGATGGAGGTTGGAAGCAGGCGCTGGACACAGGGAAGAAGAAGGGCTCACATAGAATCTCTATAAGCACACAGCAGGTAGCACACAGCAATTGGAGAAGTTCAATATTATTCCATGATAAAAGTTATTAAATTTTTATACAAGGGGTCCCTTATATAAAGTCATGAAACTTAGGGCCCAAGCAAAAGAAAATAAGGAAAATAAGGGGTGACCACTTTCTTCCTAAAGTGTGGGGCTAAATACATTAAAGAAAACACTATCCCACTTTCTTCCTAAAGTGTGGTGCTGAATACATGGAAGAAAATACTCTCATGCCATAAAAAATCCCTCCAAATAAGGTAGGTAGTGGGCAACCAAAGGGGGGGACCAAGGGGTGCCAACTTTTTACTTCTCTTGGCTTGGGTGGACCACTTCTTTCCTAAGAAAGCTAGCATGAATCATAGGATTCATGCTTATTTGTTTTGACTTTCCTTTTTGTCATGCTGGCATGTGGAGTTGGTGTGCTTAGGGTGTGGAAGGGGTGTGCCAGCGTGTGGTCATCAACTCCTCATGCATGGGCTGACTTCATGATCCTCCATGTAATCCAAGGTGGCGAAATCCAGGATGACTGGGACTCCATGTGGCTGCTGAGGTGGCATGCTGGGTGGAATCCTTCATATGCTTGAGTCTTCTTCGACTGGGCTTGACTCAATATAGACTCAATACAATTGGACATGATTACAAGACTCAGAAAGAAACTAGCTCAACATGAGATGACTAGTACATGACTCAAATAATAAAATAACAACTCGACTAGACTAAGCCCTTATTACAAATGGACTCAAATACTACTAATTAATCCATAGAGGGTTGAGATGCCTTTGTCTTATTCAAGTGCCTCTGGTGTCCCCACCAGGTGGTAGATGGCAGACCTTCTAGGGAGTCTCACTGACATCTTCAAACTATGAGCATAGCGACAGGTGGGGGGCTTCAGGAGTTTTCCAGCTTGATATGCCGGGCTATGAGTCAGGTGGTAGATGACAGACCTTCTCGGGATTTTGCTGACATCTCCAACTATGAGCAAGGTGATAGGTGAGTGGCTTCAAGTGTTTCCCGGCTTGAGGAGCAAGGCTATGAGTCAGGCAGTAGATGGCGGACCTTCTGGGGAGTCCCGCTGACATCTCCAAACTATAAGCACGGTGATAAGTGCGGGGCTTCAGGAGTTTTCCAACTTGAGGTGCCAGGCTTTGGGAGTTTCTGAGCTTAGAGTGCCAGGCTTCAAAAGTTTTCGGGTTAGAGTGCTGGGCATCGTGTGTTTTCGGGCTTAGAGTGCTGGGCTTTGGGTGTTTCCGTCTTAGAGTGCCTGGCTTCAGAAGTTTCCAGGCTTAGAGTGCGGGCATCAGGAGTTTTTGAGCTTAGAGTGTCGGGCTTCGAAAGTTTTCAGGCTTAGAGTGCTAGGCTTTGGGAGTTTTTGGTTTTAAATACGGGGCGCTGGTGGCTCCCGATGGGGTGCTACATTTTGACTTAGAGTGCCGGGCTTCAAAAGTTTCCAGGCTTAGAGTGTCGGGCTTCGAAAGTTTCCGTGCCTAGAGTGCCATTCTTTGAGAGTTTCAGGCTTAGAGTGCCGGGCTTCAGGAATTTCTAGGCCTAGAGTACCAGCTTTGAAAGTTTTCGGGCTTAATGCGGGGCACTATTGGCTACTGACTTTGGTGCGAGGCGCTACGGCTCCTAGCTTTGGATCACCAAGCTTGGAGTTGGGCGATGGATTTCCTGCAGGACAAAGACAACATAGCACTAAAAGAAAACTTTATTGAAAAAGGGGGGAGCCTAAATTTTTGGAGGTTAGCCTTGACAAGTCGGTAGGCTCTAGGTGGAAGGGCCTCGACTACTCCGTAGGGGCCTTCCCAGTTTGGGGGGGGCCTGCCCCCCAACACATCATGCCTATGGGCTTCTCGATGGGCTAGTCATCGACTACAGGGGTGGCCTTCTACTTATGGATAGTTCAGACGGTGGACTAGAGAGCGCCGTACCTTGAAAGGGACATTCCTTCTTGATCGATGTAAGCGGGGTCGATAGGACTCTGGTGCTCTGACGAGGCACCTTCCTCTGTAGGCCTCAGGGGGCGGGCTCCCGCTTGTCAGTTATACTATCTTAGAGGTGGGGTCTGGGTGAAGGTGACCCCCTTTCCTGCCAAAATTTGAATCTCTGTCGCCTCCCGTTCTTCACTTGGTGGTAGCTTGAGTTCGACCTCAGTCGGGAGCTGGCCTCGGCAGGGGATTTACTTCGGCTCCTTACTGGGCGCCAGGCTTAGGTGGTGCCTCCATCTACTAGCTGACAATTGGCACCTTGGTGGATTCCAAGTCAGCAAATATAGCTGTATCAGACAACATGGAGCGAAAGTGAAGATTCAAGCTCTGATGAAGAGTAGCAAGAGGTGGCCATCATTTGCTTCATGGCAAATGAAGATGAGGTAAGTTCTGAACCCGAAAATGAATTTACTTTTGAAGAATTACGTGATGTCTTTGATGAACTTGTTGTAGAATATCAAAAACTTAAAATGAGAAACAAAGAATGAAAAAGCAAAACTTGGAGCTTTCTAAAATAAATAATAAGTTTTTGATAAAGAATGATAGTTTACTTCAAGAAAATAAAAATTGAATGATCAAATTACCTCCTTGAAAAATGAAAAGGAAGATCTTTTGAAAGAAAAAGGATAAAGTTTTTGCAACAAATGAAAAACTTATCAAACAAAATAAAGAACTTCTGCAAGAAAATATGAAATTCAAAGAAGAGGTTAAAAAAATGAAACCATTTGTTGAAAAGTTTATCTATAGTTTAGAAAAACTTAACATGCTTTTGAAAAGGCAAAGAGCACTTTTCAACAAAGTAGGCCTAGATATTAAACCTCAAAAACAATAGAAGAATTTAAATTTTTTTTGTGCCAGCATCTTCTACCATTATATGT
Organism: Areca catechu; assembly: GCA_021397845.1. NCBI lineage: Eukaryota > Viridiplantae > Streptophyta > Magnoliopsida > Arecales > Arecaceae > Areca > Areca catechu. The sequence continues at coordinate 49,368,777 of CM038048.1, read as the reverse complement.
TATTCTTGTGGTAAGCTAGGATATAAATCTTACATGTGTGAAGAAGAAAATTAAATAATGTTAGAAAAGTTTGGGTTCCAAAAGGAACCACATCAACTAATCCTAAAGGATCCAAGATGACTTGGGTACCTAATGTCTCCACCTGATTTATTTTTATAGGTGTGTCTTTCAACCAAGGAAAAAAGAAGATTGTGGTACCTTGATAGCAGTTGCTCAAGATACATGATCGGAGATGTAAAGCAATTCACATCTCTTGAGGCTCTAAATGGTGAAAATGTGACATTTGGTGAAAATGAAAAGTGTAAAATTTTCAGTATAGGTAATGGTGGAGAGACCAGGATCAGACAGAGATTACCGGATTCCATATGGTTTGCTGATTAGGATTTTTTTTAGAACCTTAGTCATGTGTCACCATTTCTAAGCAAGTAAATTGAGTCTTGTAAGAAAGTTAAGACTAATTGATTTGTCTCAACCTATAATGATTTGTCTCAACCTAGTTTTATCTATTGAGTCTTGTATTTAAGTATGAGTCCAGTGAGAGTCCAGTTTTTGTACAAGAGTAGAGGATACCCTATTTTGGAGTTCCACTAGGCCTCATCTAAGAGCTAGAGGTCTTCACATCAGCCAATTGGACTTTGTATACCATCCCAAGGTCCAAGATTCCTGTAAGATGCCCAGATGCCCTCCAGATGCTTTCTAGATGCCCAGATTCCCTCTAGATGCCAGAGTATATTCCCAGATCATGTCACATCATGAATCCAGAGGTCCATCTGTACCCCAGCCCAAGAGAAATCAGCCAAGGCGCCAGGCCCAAGCCCATAACAACCAAGATTCTAGGTATATTCCATCCCAGAACCAAGATACCTGGAATATTCCTACTCCAAGCATCCCAAGCCTCCAGGGCCCAAAGCCCATGTGCCCAACCCATCCTTGGCAACCCCTTGCTGCCCCCCATGAAGCCCAACATGTCCTTGAGGTTGACTTGGTCCAAGCTAAGAAGAAGAATTCAAGTGGAAGGAGGAAATCAAGTTATTATTCTAGTCAACCTTGTAATCCTAGTCTAGGATTATTTTGTAGTCTTTCTCTAACTTGAATTGTGTAAACCTATTCTAACTAGGAGAAGACTTGTAATCCATTTAGGAGAGGGCATGGGACTTCATAAATATCCCATCCCTCTTCCTCTTATAATCAATCAACTCTTATGAATTAAACTCTGCTGAATATTTTTAAGACTGTGTTCTTGCGTTTTGGTTCTTTGGTTTGTTGTGTTTGTTCTCTTGTGTTGGTCGACCTCTATCATTGCAATCCTTCATGCCCCAAGCAGTAAATTAGATCTCCAAGCATCAGTCACATCCAAAAGAGAAGCCTTGAAGATGCCCAGATCAAGAGCTCTTCCTACTTCCTTGCTGCCAGCCCTTTGCCCTAATCTGGTGGGGACATCGGAGGCACCAGAATAAGACAGAGGCTTTTCAACCCTCTGTAAATTGATCAATAATTTATGAGTCCATCTGTAATAAGGGCTTAGCTCATCTGAGTCCATTTTAGTTGTTATTTGATTATTTTGAGTTGTTATTTCAGTTCTGTACTAGTCAGCTCATGTTGAGCTAGTTCAGTCTAGTGTTAGTCAGCTCATGTCGAGCTAATTTTATTTTTTTGAGTCCTATTCAACCATATTGAAGACTCAAGACCACATCATACAAGTGAAGACCAAGTCCAACCAGATTGAAGACATGGAAGTTTAGCCCAAGTCCAACCCAGCTTGAAGATTTGAAGACTCCAGGAGGAAAATCAGAAACCCTGATTCCTTGCAGATGCCCTCCAGATGCCTAGATTCCCTTCTAGATGCCAAAATATGTTCATATACCAAGGCATCCATGATTTTAGAGGTCTATCTGCATCCTATCCCAAAGAAATCAAGCCCAGGCGCCAAGCCCAAGCCCCTAAGAAGCAAGATACTAGGGAATATTCCTGCTACTTGGCTACCAGGCCACCCCAGCTTCCAGAGGCCCAAACCCATGCACCCGGGCCCCTTTGGGCTGGCCCCTTGCTGCTCCTAGAAGCCCAACACGCCCCCCTAGGTGTCCTGGAGTGTTGGCCAAGTCGAGAGAATTTTTAGGGATTTTTCTACCTAATATTTCCTTATTTTTTAGCTAGGGTTTGAGAGGGAAAATGATTCTTATGTAAAGACTAATGTACCCTTACTTGGAGCCCAAGGTTAAGGGTCTATTTAAGGAACCCTAGCCTCTTGTATGAAACCTAATTTTGATATGAATTAAAACCTTGAGTTCTTCTATTGAGTTGTGTGATACCCTGCTATGTGCATAAAGGGGTTTGTGAGAGTTTTTCTTCCCAGTGCTGCAATCATCTTCCTGCTGCCAACAAGCCTCTCAGATCCCTGGATGCCCACTCCAAAAGAAGCCTTTCCTTGCTGTTTTCCCTTTGTTTTCTTGTTCCTTTGTGAGTTTTCTAACCCCTGACAGGTCGTTTGCAGGTCCCCGAGTTCCTACGAATCCAACGACTCCAGCCAAGCCTCAATCGGATCAACGAGCAGAAGGCCGGGTATCCACGTGTCTTTGGCTCGATTTTTCAGGTCGCATCTGTCGAGGAATGAGAGACCTTTTTGCTGCGATCTTCATAGACATTGTCAGGTACACCCCCTCTACCTCCAGTAGTTTTATTGTAGGAGAACTTGCCCTAACCGAGGCTTCTCAGCCCCGGCGATCCTTCTTTTCTACTTTTCTAGGTCCTAATCTGCATGCTGATCTTCTAAAATTCATATAAAATTCCCTACAAATTATTTTAATCTAAATTCAGGAATAATCACTCAACCCCACATATAAAACATAAAAGAAAAATTACATGCATATTAGTCCCCCATCATTTGGTATCAGAGCTTAGATTAGGGCTTGTTTTCTGCAATTTTTTAGTCCGTACATACTCTATTTTTTAATTATTTTTCCTATTAAAAACTCCAAAAATTATGAAATTTATTTTCTTGGGTTCATCATAATTCAAAATAATTTTATAATTTTTTCAGATTTTATTATGGCCTGTGAATTTTCTGCAAGCCAAAATACAGTCTGTAAATTTTCGGCTCTATTTTTTCAGCAAGACAAGTTTGGAAGTTTTAGGGTTTTGTTTAGCATCTTTTGCATATCTTTTAATTTTAGTATATTTCCAGCATATTAGGCCATGATTTTTAAGTTTTCTTCTATTAAAAAAAATACCAAAAAAAATTACATATTCTCCAAAAAATATCAAAAAAAACATCTAAACCGTAATTTGCATCCTCATCTGCCTGCCATCATTGCATAATTTACTTTAAGGGCACTCTTGCTATATTAGATGGGGGGAGGATTTGATCACCTCTCCTTAGCCCAAAACTACATCCCTTGCATTCGGTCCCAAGCCTTAATCTAAAATTAACTAGACTTAATTTGCCCTAGTAGGCTAGGGACACCAACTAGTCGGGTCCGGGCTAGTATTAGATCACTGTGTCAAGCTAACCTGTGTGTGCCTGTGCTTGGTGTCTAGAATGGTGGTTTAGGGATTCAATCCCGAAGGGCTTGTGTGCTGGTCCGCCTACCTGGCCAATCTCTGATTGGTGTCTAGGAATTGGGTTAGGAATTGGGTTAGTCTAGACATGCTAGTATGTAATCTAGCTAACCAATTAGGATACCATGTCCCTAATTAAATCATGAATGACTTCCTTGGCCAACTCTGTATTATGTGTGACCCATTGGGTTCTACATCTAGCCAGCAATAGGTTTATGTTCGAGTTGATTCGATCCGATCAAACTCGATTGACCTAATTAGGTCAAATTGGCTCACCTAATTATCCAATTCGAATCACACATCAAATTGACTCATGAAACCAAATCAATTGGTTCATGAAAACCTACAAGACAATATTGAAATCTAGCAATGTATCATGCCTACCCGTAAGATGAGAAATTTGGTAGAAATTACCAAAGTACCCTTTAGTTGTAAGTTACCGTGCAATTCAATCTTTCGATCTCCTATTATCCCGATTAAGTGATAGGTATGGATATATGTCAAACCCTAACACTTAATCATATCGAATCTCATCTCGATCATGAGGACTCAGCTGATGACCAATTAAAAACCAATTCTAATCTCATCTTGCTTTGATCAAAGGCTCCTTGAGTCACTCATCGAAGAGATTGCATAGGATAACAATTCCTTTTACTAGAAAAGATCGATTCTTTGTTGGTTCACTCACATTCTTCGTACACCTTCCACCATACCCAGAACATCTCGTACAAGTTGCAATGACATGAATGAGTATGAACCAAAGTATGGCTTAGTGTGCACAAGGAACCATGGTGACCTCAGGTCTAAAGATCACATGCATAACTTCTACTCTAGGACCTACCTTTTTGACAAGCAGTAAGACTTCCATAAGATAGTCCCGGTATGAATCGGTCCAGTGTACTCATACCCTGATGAGCACCCTTATCCTTGTATTAGTGTCTCTATACAAGTGGTTGTGAGATCAACCACCCTCATCAACTGAGCATACATAGGATAAGCTAGTCTTTCTGGATTCATCGATCCTCGAATCGATGGTCCAACGACTAGGAACATTGTAGATTAGGGTTTATAGAAATTAGGTCTCACTATTATTTTATCATAACCCTAATTCCATTACCCTACTCTATGGGGTTCATCATAATCAAAAAACATGACACAACAGTATATGATGAATCAAATGCCTTTATCAATATGAAAATTATGTCATACATAAGCTGAAAGTTTGTGAAAAGGCCCGCATAATGATTGGCTCTTAGGGCACTTTTCTATCAAACTCTTACTTGCACTAAAGCCATTCGCCCTTATATTTTATGCCCATACAATCTAAGTAACGATCTAACTGCTGCTTGGCTAATGCTTTAGTGAATGGGTATGCTATATTGTTCTTTGTGTCAACTCGTTCATTGGTAACATCTTGTCTTTCAATGATCTCTCGGACGAGGTGGAATCATCTTAGAATGTGCTTGGACTTGTGATGAGACCTTGGTTCCTTAGCTTATGCAACAGCCCCAGTGTTATCACAGTATAATGGCACTGGCTGTTGTACATCAGGAATCATGCCCAATTCCATGATGAATTTCTTCATCTAGGCAGCTTCCTTTGTAGCTTCACTAGCAGCTATGTACTCTGCCTTAGTGACTGAGTCAGCTACTGTAGGCTGCTTTGTACTGTTCCAATTCATTGCACCACCATTCATGGTGAAAACATACCCCGATGTGGATTTGCTATCATCTGGATCTGATTGAAAGCTAGAATCTGTATAACCTTCTAGTTTCAACTCAGATCCTCCATAGACTAGAAAAATATCTTTAGTCCTTCTCAGGTACTTAAGAATATTTTTCACAGCTTTTCAATGATCCTCTCCTGGATTTGCCTGAAACCTACTCACTATGCCCAAGGCATAAGTGACATCAGGCCTGGTACATAAAATGACATACATAATCGATCCTACAGTCGAAGCATAAGGAATTATAGCCATTCTCTCTTTCATCTGATGTCTTAGGAGACATTTTCTTAGATAGATGTATACCTTGACTTAAAGGCAAGTAACCTTTCTTACTTCTATCTATGTTGAATCTCTTCAACACTAAGTCAATGTACCTAGACTGGGATAAGCCTAGCATCCTTTTAGATCTATCTCTGTAGATCCTTATACCTAGTATATAGGATGCTTCTTCCAAATCTTTCATGAAAAACTTTGATGATAGCAAGTTTTAACCAATTACAACATGGGGATATCATTCCCAATGATCAGTATGTTGTCCACATACAAAACCAAAAAAATAAGTACACTCCCACTTGTCTTCTTGTACACACATGGTTCATCCATATTTTTGACAAAACCAAATCCTTTGATTATTTCATCAAAATGGGTGTTCCAATCCTCGATGCTTGCTTAAGTCTATAGATGGACTTCTTTAATTTGCATACCTGATTTGGTCTCAAACTTGAGACAAAACCCTCTGGCTGTGAATATAGACTTCTTCCTCAAGGTTTCCATTGAGGAAAGCAGTCTTTACATCCATCTGCCAGGATGGCTCTGATACGACTGATGGGAATTCTCCCAGGGTGCCGGGAATCATGCAACATAAGGAAGTGAATTTCAAAACAAAATTCTAAGCATGAAACCCTAATATGGCTAGAAAACCCTAATTCCAGGAACCCCTCATGCAATACCAATTAATGAAACATAAATGGAGTTAGAAAAAACATACCTGGAACAATGAAATCCAATCCTTTCCATGAGGCTCACAAGTGCAAGCGCTCCAACGGTGATCCACACAAGAATGGTCCAAGGAAGAATCCCTACCGGGGTTGCTTGCTTCAACATAACTCTTAGGGCAGCCTTTGGACCTTTGACCACTGTAGGACACCCTGTCCTACTGTAAGGCACTCTGAATGCTCTCCAAAACCACTCTTAGACATAGGATAGCCCTCTTTTAGAACACCCTAGGCTTATGTCTCAAAATCTAAGACTTGTCTTAGAGGAAAAGGCCTTGTCTTAAAAAGACAAGCTTTGACTTAAGGGAGGGAGAGAAGAATAGCTACCTGGAAGATGAGGAATTCGGTGAAAATTGCCAAAGCACCTGGTAAGGACACAAGATCCAGGAAGAGAAGCAAACCTTTTTCAATTCAATTTGGATCACCAATGAGTAAATCTATGTGTTCTTTACAAAGAGCACTCGAGTCCCAGTTATTTTGAGTTTGTAATTAGGTCAAATTGAGTTATAATTTGATCAAATTGAGTGTAATTTAGTCAATTAGGATTGTTGAGTTACCAATTGAGTCCATTGAGTCCATCAATTGGTTTAAGAGTCTTGTAAATAGCATTAATTTGCTTTGTTGGTGAATTGTCCAATTTGAGTCCTATAATTAATGCTTGAATAAGTCAAGGGGTATCATAAGTACCAAGACCCAAGTCATCATCACCTGGTGGATCAATTCTACGTCAAAAAAAGGTTGTCCAAAAATTTTATAGACATCCGGACATCCTGAGACATTCGGACATTGGGACATCAAGACATTGGGACATCCAGTCATCAAGACAAGAAGATAATTTGAATGTCATCCTTATCCAAAAGAGGCGCCCATCCCATTTATTTTCATCGCCCATTTGAGATTTCAAAGAGGCACTAATTGAGAGGAGTAAAGCAAAAGGACTCTGCTTCTCATTTGGAACCCCCCTAATTTTCTATTGTCGCCCACTCCAGATGATGCCCACCCATGATTCCTTCAAAATTAAATGGGAGGAAGAGTCCAAGATAAATGGAGGTTCATTCCAAATTCAAAGGGAGAGATATCTTCATCCTAATTCAAATTCAAGAAAGGGGTTTAAACTCAAATTCAAGCATTCAAAGGCCTTCTTATCTTATGTTGCCGATCATGAAGGATTAAAAAAATCAGATTGAGAAGGATTTGCACCAAATGAGAAGAAGATTAGCGCCCCATCTCCATTCTGTCTCACATTTTTTATGAAGTCGTCCAAGCCATGAAAAAAAGGGATTTAAATTTAAAATTCAAGAAAGAAGCCAAGAAGCCAAGAATCCAAGGAGGATTTAAATTTAAATGTAATTTGAATTCAAAAGAGTTCTAAGATATCTTCATGTGTGAAGAACCCTATAATAAGACCCCATACCCCTTGTAATTGAATTATTGATTCATGAAATGAAATGCTACAATTTTCTTCCACAAAGCTGAGTTAGGCTTTAGTGATTTTCTTTATGGGTGGGGTGGTCTTAAGATCTCAAGGCAAAGAGGTCCTTGAGAGCACAAGGCAGTGAGGTCCTTGAGTGGAGGTTCTGCCGGATTCGACAAGCTGCTACAGATCTTCTTCAAACTCTATTTAACCAACCCTTCCTTTTTTCCATTTTGAACCGATTTACTTCATTCTTAAAGTTTTGTTGGTTACCTTCTCTATAGATCCTAGGTGTTCAAGGACTTTATTGGATGGATTCTTTGCTTTCGAACTGAGATCTGACGGTAGATCTGAAATCTGGAGTCCTGATCTTTATCCTGCTGCAAGAACTAGTAACCAAGCAACCGATCTATCCCAAGTCAAGGAGAATCTCCATTGGGGTAAGCAACCAATCCTTTCTCATTAGATTTGATAGTTGAAGCATGGAACAGCCTAATCTTAGATGGTTTCCTAGCGTCGGGTCCTTATTCTTCATAGCTTGTGGATCAGATTGCGGATAAGTAGTTAGTTACTTTCTTTAATCTTTAGTCTGTTATATTTAGTGCTTTACTGCTATGATCATGCTCCTTAAAATATCTTAGACTAAAATTAAATCATCTTACACCATATCGTATCATTCCGCTCATCTTATTGGTATCACAGCATTAAGTTAGATTAGGATTTCATGCTTGTTGAATTCTCTTTAGGTACTTGGATCGGGTGCTTCACCATGGCTGTCTGGTTATAGAAAAAAGTAGGGCAGCAAAACCCTCACATCCCATTCAAAGGGGTTTCCTATAGCATGTAGGGGTGCCACTGTGAATTGACCCCTGAAGAAGAAAACGAAGAAGAAATGCATCTTTAAGGTTAATTTTCTGCATCCCGTCTATTCCAGTATATGGTCTATTATTTTAATTGTTTCTATATGTAGAAAGATCAAAAAAATTTTATTTTATTTTGCTGGATTCAATGCATTTGGTTATATTTTTGATCCTTTTGTATGATTTAATTCAATTTGTATAATTTCTGCAAGCTTGATTACTGCCTAAGAACATTTTGTTTTATAATTTTAGCATATAGTTTAAATTCCATAAAAGATCAATTTTTGCAATTTAAAATTTAAATTTAAAATTTAAAAATTTAAAATTCAAATATAAATCTAAACATAAAATTTGAAATTTAAAGTTTAAATTTTGAATTTCTAGGTTGATTGTTTATTCATTTACTTGAAAATACTTTAGGGCAAGCAATATAACATGAAGGATTGAGACCCTTTCCTTAGCCCAAAACAACCAACCCCATTTGCATATTCCTAAGCTTAATTAAAATCGAGTAGCACTTAAAGCTAGGGATAGCAACAGTCAGGTTTATATACATATTAACCCATTGTAGTAGTCACTTCTATGTATGCTTCTAAGAATTGGTATCAAGGCTAGAGGTCCAGAGGCAAACGCCCTAAGCGGATGGTGGTTCTTTAATTAGGACCTCACGAAAGTGAGGAGAGCCTCCCACCACCCCACCTCTTTCCTAGCCAATCGAGGAGTTACTACAGTCCTGGTTATTACCTTGACTAAGCACTATATTGGCCCTTAGGTCTAGGAACCCTAGACTTAGGTTGATTTGTATTGTTTGCACTGCTTGACTACTAGGATAGGTATCCCATACCAAGATCAACAGACTCAAGCCAGTACATTTGCATCTATGGATTTCAGTCTAGAAAGCTTGATGCGTACTTTGACTGAACAGTTTAGGCATACTTTGACTGAATAGTTTAGGCAGTTGAGTGGTAGGCTAGACCAAATTAAGCATAGAATGGGAACCCTTGAGGAATCTCATGTATCTCAGCCAGACATTACGCCTCCTAGACCCACTCCAGTTTATATTCCTAGATCCCAACATCCTGATCCTATTCCTAATCCAAATCCTAGACGCCCAACTCAGGATGAAACTGAAGAAGATAGAGCCTTCAGGAGTGTCAGATTTGATGCAACCATGTTCGATGGGAACTTAGATCCTAAGGTCTATACGGATTGGGAGAGCGACATGGATCAATATTTTAAATGGTATGAAATGTTGGAGGAGCGAAAGGTGAAATTTGCAAAGTTAAAGTTCGTCCGACAAGCACGATTGTATTGGGGTAATACTGAAAGATTAACCCTTCAGAGAGGACATATGCCCATAGTTACATGTAGGGATATGAAGGACAAGTTGAGAGAGAAGTATGTGCCATTAACATATCAACAAAGGCTATTGGATTGATGGCAAGACTTGACCCAAGGTAGTAAGACCATGACCGAGTACATTGCCAAGTTCGATGAGTTTGTTATGCGATGTGGTGTAGTCGAGTTAGAATCCGTGACACTATCTAGATTTAGAAAATGCATGAATAAGGATATTAGAAGGGAACTATTTCTAAGGGAAGTACATGATTTGGAAAATGCTTACTAGTGGTGGGGACATCGGAGGCACCAAAATAAGACAGAGGCTTTTCAACCCTCTATGAATTGATCAATAATTTTGAGTCCATCTGTAATAAGGGCTTAGCCTATCTAAGTCCATTTTAGTTGTTATTTGAGTATTTTGAGTTTCAGTTCTGTACTAGTCAGCTCATGTTGAGCTAGTTCAGTCTAGTGTTAGTCAGCTCATGTCGAGCTAATTTTATTTTTTTGAGTCCTATTCAACCATATTGAAGACTCAAGACCACATCATACAAGTGAAGACCAAGTCCAACCAGATTGAAGACATGGAAGTATAGCCCAAGTCCAACCCAGCTTGAAGATTTGAAGACCCCAAGAAAAATTCAGAAAACCCTGATTCCTTGCAGATGCCCTCCAGATGCCCAAATTCCCTTCCAGATGCCAAAATATATTCATATACCAAGGCATCCATGATTCCAGAGGTCCATCTGCATCCTAGCCCAAAGAAATCAAGCCCAGGTGCCAAGCCCGAGCCCTAATGAAGCAAGATACCAGGGAATATTCCTGCTACATGGCTACCAGGCCACCCCAGCTTCCAGAGGCCCAAACCCATGCACCCGAGCCCCTTTGGGCAGGCCTCTTGCTGCTCCTAGAAGCCCAACATGCCCCCTAGGCATCCTTGGAGTGTTGACCAAGTCAAGAGAATTTTATGGATTTTTCTACCTAATGTTTCCTTATTTTCTAGCTAGGTTTGAGAGGGAAAAGGATTCCTATATAAAGACTAATGTGCCCTTACTTGGAGCCTAAGGTTAAGGGTCTATTTAAAGGACCCTAGCCTCTTGTATGAAGGAAGAGTTTTGATATGAAATAAACCTTGAGTTCTTCAATTGCTTTGTGTGATTACCCTGCTGTGTGCATAAAGGGGTTTGAGAGTTCTTCTTCCCGGTGTTTGCAATCATCTTCCTGCCGCCAACCATCCTTCTAGCCCCTCCAAAACTTTCTTTCCTTTACTGTTTTTCTTTATTTTCTTGATCTCCTTTGAGTTTTCTAACCCCTGACAGGTCATTTGTAGGTCCCCGAGTTTCTATGAATCCAACGACTCCAGCCAAGCCTCAATCGGACCACCGAGCAGAAAGCCGGGTATCCGCGGGTCTTTGGCTCGGTTTTCCAGGCCGCATCCATCGAGAAACGAGAGATCCCTTTGCTGCGATCTTCACCGGGCACTTCAGACATTGTCAGGTACACCCTCTCTACCTCGAGTCTTTATATTGTAGGAGAACTTGCCCTAACCGAGGCTTCTCAGCCCCTGCGATCCTTCTTTAGTACTTTTCTAGGTTCTAATCTGCATGCTTGGCTTCAAAAATTGATATAAAATTCCCTACAGCTAATTTTGATCTAAAATTCAAGAATTAATCACCTAACCCCACATATAAAACATACAAAAAGAATTGCATGCATATTAGTCCCGCATCATTTGGTATCAGAGCTTAGATTAGGGCTTATTTTCTGCAATTTTTTAGTCCATATATACTCTGTTATTTAAATTATTTCTCCCTGATAAAAATTCCAAAAATTCTGAAATTTATTTTTCTGGATTCATCATAATTCATATTAATTTTCAAAGTTTTTTCAGATTTTATTATGGCCTGTGAATTTTCTTCAAGATGAAATACAGCCTACAAATTTTTGTCTCTGTTTTTTTTTAGCAAGACAAGTTTGGAAGTTTTAGGGTTTTATTTAGCATTTTTTGCATATCTTTTAATTTTAGTATATTTCCTGCATATTAGGCCATAATTTGCAAGTTTTATTCTATTTAAGAAAATACCCAAAAAAAAATACATATTCTCCAAAATACCAAAAAACATCTAAACCTAATTTGCATCCTCATCTGCCTGCCATCATTGCATAATTTACTTTTAAGGGCACTCTTGCTATATCAGATGGGGGGAGGATTTGATCACCTCTCCTTAGCCCAAAACCACATCCCTTGCATTCGGTCCCAAGCCTTAACCTAAAATTAACTAGACCTAATTTGCCCTAGTGGGCTAGGGACACCAACTGGTTGGGTCTGGGCTAAGTGTTAGATCACTGTGTCAAGACTAACTTGTGTGTACCTTGTGCTTGGTGTCTAGAATGGTGGTTTAGGGATTCAATCCCGAAGGGCTTGTGTGCTGGTCCACCTACATGGTCAATCTCTGATTGGTGTCTAGGATTGACAATCAGGGACCTAACACTCCCCTTACACCTACCTGGCTGAGTATAGGGTTACTATAGGCTAGTTTGCCACCATGATTGAGCCCTTAGTTTGGACTCTAGGTCTAGTCAGCTGTAGTCGGTCTGATCGAGTCTTGCATGAGCACTAGATCAGGAGTTTCATATCACCCACCTCCTTCACAAATGTCTGAACCCATGGAAATTTGCAAGCCCAAATGAAAACCCTAGCTGATCAAATGGCCTAGATGGCTACCCAGATGACTACCCAGATGACCCAATTAACTCAGTCTGGAATTCAAACCAATGATAGAATTGACCATCTAGCCAATAGGTTTGATCAGTTAAAAATCCGGGTAGGGACCCCAGGAAAAACCATGGGTCACAGTCTGATCCAGATCCTGAGTCCCCTCAACCTAGGGGGACCACAAATCCTGATCTATACCATGAGGTCAAACCTAGGAGAGCCCCTCATCCTAACCCGTACTACAATCCTCAACCTAGGAGGACCCCAAACCCTGATCCCTACCGAGAGGTTAAACCTAGGAGAGCCCATCGTCATGACCCATACTATGATACTGAACCTAGGAGGACCCCAAACCCTGATCTCTACATTGAGGCTGAACCTAGGAGAGCCCATCGTCATGACCCAATCCCTAAGGTTAGTCCTAGAAGACCCAATCAGGATTTTATAGACCAGGAAGATAGATCCTATTTACCCTCTCCCTACAAGCCTAGTATACCCACAACCTATAGTTCTTATGACTCCAAATCCTATGAACCTAGAACCTATGAATCCATAACCTATGAACCTAGATCCTATGACTCTAGATCCCATGATCATAGATCCTATGCACCCATACTATATGAGCCTAGTAGACCCAACACCCAATATTCTGACCCATATAGGGAGTCCAACCCTAGGAGAACCCAATATCCTGACCCATAGAGAAAGCCCAACCTTAGGAGGACCCCATACCATGATCCATCCTTAGAACCTGATCATAGAGCTAACCCAAAATCCTATGACCCCAGATCCTATAATCCCATGACCCATAGATCTGCACCCTTGTCCTATGAGCCCAGAGAACCCATAACCCTAAGTATCAATCTAGTACTAGTCAGGTTTTCCTTAGTCAACTTGAACCCCATAGGATTAGCACCCCTAAATATGAGCCCAGTAGTGAGCCACTACCCCTTAGGCAACTTGAACCTACTAGGATTAGTGTCCATAATCAGAAACCAGGACCTAGCCAATTTTTCCTAGCCGACCTTCTCCAACCATTCCTGAGATTGACAAGGCTTACATTAATGCGGAAGTGTATGAAGCTGATGCGAGCCTAGTGGATGAGAATGAAGGAGAAGAGGAGACACCTTTAGTAGACCTAGAATTAGCTGACCCAGTAGATACCCAAGTATAAACCACCCTAGAGCTAGTTGACCTTGACCACATCAACCTAAAGCTATAGTGGAAGAACAATTAGAGGAAGAGAACTATGATACTAGGATTTTACCTAAGGAAACTCTAGAAAAGGATCTAATTGTAGAGCCTATTCCTAAATTCATGAACAAGAAGACTTTATTCATGATTTGGCTTACTTAACCCATTGCCCTCAGGATGAATCCCTTCCTGTCATTCCTATTGAAGATCTCTTCCCAGAAATTGTTGACCCATCCTTCCATAGCATGGACCTTTTCTTGCCCATAGATATTCCACAATCTAGTAAGATTAGCCTCATTAGTCTAGGATTAGTCCCTGACGCCCCTTTTTATCCTACTTTATCCAACTAAACCTTTTTCTCCACTCTACCAGACTAATTCTGAACCCACTTCCTATTTCCTACCCTTTTCTGAGTCTTCTCATGTGTCTAGAACTATTAGGTTACATTTTGTTGAGGTTACTAGGTTTCAAGGATCCATAGAGCCCATCCCATTTGCTACATACTTTTGGCAGACCCTCTGGCACCTATTAGGAGTTACTAGCAAATTTTCTTCTGCATGTCACCCATCAACCACGACTCATGCCCCCATGCCCAAGTGGTAGTTAAGACCTGATAAATCTCTTTAGTCGAGTTTGTTAGGTGTAGGTTTGAGTCCTTTGAATCATTTGTTAGGAGTCTGCATGTGCCTAGCATGTTCACCACCTACAATAATTTTAAGCAAACTGGCTAATTCCCGAAGATGGATCAAAGAATTTGATGTAGTGGATTCTATCTTGGTTAGGCTTAGGCCTAAAAGAAGCTTCATGCTCGCAGAGCCGAACCTTTTAAAGTGATAGAGAAGGTTGGATCAAATGCCTAGGTGTTAGACATGCCTTCGGATTTGGGCATTAGTTCTACCTTCAATATTATAGACTTGGTTGAGTACAGGGAACCAGCAGCGATACCTAATGTGGCCTTTGAACCCCAGAGTGTCCACTAACAAATTGGCCTGAGAGAGGAGAATGGATCAAGCGTATCCTTGATGATCAAGCCATCACGACCCAGGGCCGTGACTATCAATGCTTCCTGGTCCGATGGCAAGGCCGGCCAGAGTCGGACGATTTGTAGATTTCTCGAGAGGACTTGCAACACCTCAACCCAGACATTCTCGAGAGATATGTGAGCCAGTCTGATCTTCACTCGACAGGGTCGAGTTCCTCCCACCCCGAGAGAATTGGTGGGGACACCGGAGGCACCAGAATAAGACAGAGGCTTTTCAACCCTCTATGAATTGATCAATAATTTATGAGTCCATCTGTAATAAGGGCTTAGCCTATCTAAGTCCATTTTAGTTGTTATTTGAGTATTTTGAGTTTCAGTTCTGTACTAGTCAGCTCATGTTGAGCTAGTTCAGTCCAGTGTTAATCAGCTCATGTCGATCTAATTTTATTTTTTTGAGTCCTATTCAACCATATTGAAGACTCAAGACCACATCATACAAGTGAAGACTAAGTCCAACCAGATTGAAGACATGGAAGTATAGCCCAAGTCCAACCCAGCTTGAAGATTTGAAGACCCCATGAGGAAAATTCAGAAAACCCTGATTCCTTACAGATGCCCTCCAGATGCCCAGATTCCATTCAAGATGCCAAAATATATTCATATACCAAGGCATCCATGATTCCAGAGGTCCATCTGCATCCTAGCCCAAAGAAATCAAGCCCAGGTGCCAAGCCCGAGCCCTAAAGAAGCAAGATACCAGGGAATATTCCTGTTACATGGCTACCAGGCCACCCCAGCTTCCAGAGGCCAAAACCCATGCACCCGAGCCCCGTTGGGCTAGCCTCTTGCTGCTCCTAGAAGCCCAACACGCCCCCCTAGGCAACCATGTAGTGTTGACCAAGTCAAGAAAATTTTAGGGATTTTTCTACCTAATGCTTCCTTATTTTCTAGCTAGGGTTTGAGAGGGAAAAGGATTCTTATGTAAAGACTAATGTGCCCTTACTTGGAGCCCAAGGTTAAGGGTCTATTTAAAGGACCCTAGCCTCTTGTATGAAGGGAGATTTTTGATATGAAATAAACCTTGAGTTCTTCAATTGCTTTGTGTGATTACCTTGCTGTGTGCATAAAGGTGTTTGAGAGTTCTTCTTCCCGGTGTTTGAAATCATCTTCCTTCCACCAACCATCCTTCCAGCCCCTCCAAAACTTTCTTTCCTTTGCTGTTTTCCTTTATTTTCTTGATCTTTTTTGAGTTTTCTAACCCCTGACAGGTTGTTTGCAGGTCCCCGAGTTTCTACGAATCCAACGACTCCAGCCAAGCCTCAATCGGACCACCGAGCAGAAAGTCGGGTATCCGCGGGTCTTTGGCTCGGTTTTCCAGGCCGCATCCATCGAAGAACGAGAGACCCTTCGCTGCGATCTTCACCGGGCACTTCAGATGTTGTCAGGTACACCCCTCTCTACCTCTAGTCTTTATATTGTAGGAGAACTTGCCCTAACCGAGGCTTCTCAGCCCCGGCGATCCTTCTTTAGTACTTTTCTAGGTTCTAATCTGCATGCTTGGCTTCAAAAATTCATATAAAATTCCCTACAACTAATTTTGATCTGAAATTTAAGAAATAATCACCTAACCCCACATATAAAACATACAAAAAGAATTGCATGCATATTAGTCCCGCATCAGTGACTTGGTCATTTTACCAAGCAAACAGGATTCACAAGTGGGTAGTGAGTCAGAATCACTGACCTCGAGGAGGCCTTCTCCTCGCTACTTGTTTATCCTATTCTGGTTAACAAACCTAGCCTACAGTGCCATAGATATAGATCACTGACATTTTCTATCCTTGGGCATTTGCTAGATGTGTACATTACATTAAAAGGCCATGACATGCTAACATGCAGTCCCTGCAACGAATTGCAAACTTGAATAGGACTACCAGTATCCAATACCCAGTTAGCAGTATCACAAATAGAGAAATTACAAGGTTTTATCAAATAAATACCTTATCAGCACCCTGTTGCTTTCCTTTCCTTGGCCTGTTCGGGTCTAAGGATGCCTGATAAAGAGGACAGTTCCTCTTCCAGTGTCCCTGCTTCTTCCAATAGAAGCACTCTGCACTAGCTTGATCAGCTTTCACTTTTTTGGCCTGACATGGGCCAGGAGCACTCTGCACCTTCTTTCCTTACCTTCTTCTTTCTTTTCTTAAAGGGACGACGACCTCTAAAACCTTCCACTAAATTCACCACCCCTTATTCAGTTGGTGGTCCTTCTTGTAAGTCTGCAGCAACCTTATCAAACCATGGTAATTGACTGCAGGCTTGTTCATTCTATAATGATCGAGAAAGTCTAGATAGGAGAAGGGTAGAAAATTCAGGATCACATCCTTACCGAGTTGCTCATGCAAGGGAAATCCGAGCTTGCCCAATCATTCGATCATCTCGATCATGTACAATACATGATCAATGATCGAAGTGCCATTCCACATTTTGGCATTGTAGATGGCACAAGACACTTTGTACCGCTCCATATCATCTGGCATGCTAAAAGATTCCTTCAACTTTTGAAGAATCTCATCTGGATGGGCCTCCTCTAATTTGCAACTGAACTCATCGTTCATTGCCGCCAACTTTATGCATCGGATAGTAGTCCGATCAGAAACACTTCAAATAATTGTCCTTGACCGAACTTTGAGCATTGGCAGGAGGAATTTCGGGTGCTGAATCCATTATCACATAAAGGATCCGCTCGTGCTCCAGGACTATCCTCAATTTTCGATACTAGCTATCGAAATTGGGATCCTTTAACTTCTCGCTATCATGAAGTGACCGGAGTGAAAGGTTTAAAGACATCTAAAAGAAAATTAAGACCAAATAAGTATATGAATTAATCAATTAAACCAAAAAACTTGGACTTTAGCCTAAAGGTCCCTCCCACTAATTTTATAGATTGGGAGCCTCTAACTCCAATCCATAAAATCATCATTTCAGAGTGGGTACTAAAATCCTATAGACCACGTATGAGCCCGACTTTGGCTAGCTCACCCATACATGCCTAAAGGAAGGTTCTCTAACTAATTGCTTCCCTAAGCAGCTTTCAGTAATAAATTTTGCTCCACAGAACCCCCAATCGGCCTTGGGGCCTCCTATTGTGGGTCTCTGGTTAGGTCCAACCATTAATATGACAAGTTCGATGCTTCCAGCTAACGAATGACCAAGCCCGACTTTGGCCGGCCCTCCTGTCACCATTAAGAAGGTTGCACTGAACCATCATCTATGGGAGAGTAATCCCAGTAACCAGATGCACACCCGTTCTTTGAAACTGTCGATGTAAACCAAGCTAAAGAACTCATTACTAACCCACTTAATGTGAGGCTAAGACACCATCAACTCATTGACTTAGTCTTTTAAGGACCTAATAATTTTAGAGGATTTTAATTAGATTGTGATAGAAGAATAGAGAGAAGAACATGGATCAACCTCCCACAGATCATATAAATTCTCAGGAGGGTTGAATTAAATTAAACAAGTTGGTCCATGGGCACCTAAAGATCAGACAGGCTGATTAACTTGGGTGACATGGGTTAACTCGAATCGATAAGCTCTTCTAATCAGTTCTGGTTGACCGGATTGGCTAGGTAGGTGAGATCATGGGTGAGTATCCGTCATTAACCATCTTTCCTAGACACCAACCAAGTTGGCCAGGAAAGAGGTAGCCTCATGTAGCCTTGATAAAAATTACCAAACCTTCCTAGACACCAATCGATTTACCAGACTTGATTAGACCAGCCTAAGAACTCAAGCTTACCATTGAGCCACTAATTATATCCATTTTAGAAGAATGGACTAACCCATCTAATTATTAGATAGATACTAAAGAGAAAGTCCTTAATCAACATTTGATTAGTTCTCTTAAGTTCAATTCAACTAACCTTAGGTCTAACCCAATAAATGGACCCAACCAAATGGCTTATTCAAATGACATTAGGTTTCATAAACCCTAATCTGGCTTGTCATTTAATTAATCTTTCAATTCATAATTGTTAGATTATAAGCCAACTTTTAATTAAAACATTTTTAATTAAATTCATATAAAACCCTTTTACATCTTTCATGCATCATATCTAGTCCTATCATATCATTTATAATATTGCAAGCCATAACAATTATAGACATGCCAATGTATGCCAATGTATTATCATGTATCAGGATTAAAATATTTTTAATACCGTAGGTTTCCTTTAAGGATCCTTCTGAAAAGGCCAA
Organism: Areca catechu; assembly: GCA_021397845.1. Classification (NCBI taxonomy): domain Eukaryota; kingdom Viridiplantae; phylum Streptophyta; class Magnoliopsida; order Arecales; family Arecaceae; genus Areca; species Areca catechu. The sequence continues at coordinate 49,349,737 of CM038048.1, read as the reverse complement.
CACAGATGAACAACCTCGTGCCATAGAAAATTAGGAATTTTAAACCTTGATTAATCTGGATACATGGCCATGGTGAAGGTCTCAACTAGGTTCTTATAAGTAATCCCTGACCTAGATACATATCCAAAAACATGCAAACATGATATGCTATATAGGATCCTGTGGCTCTGATACCACTGAAGGGAACCAGTGCATCGGACGCCTACCTTAGGCACGCTACACTAGGGTGCAGGTATTGCAAAATTAAAAATTTTAATCATGCATGCGGAAAAACCTACTCAACACAAGATCTAACATAAACATAATGCATGTAACAAATACATAGGCATGTAAAGGAAAGTGCAATAATAATAAATAACATGATAAAATCTAGATCTAAGCATGCATGATAACAAAAATAAATAATATACCAGATCGAAGCAGAAAGAAGCTGACTCCCTCAGTCTTCAGAATAGATCAGCAGCAAATCAAGGCAGCTGGTTGAACTCCTTCAACAGCAAATCAGATCTGGAAGAGATCGATCCAATCTCTCGAGGTGTCCAAATGTCCACCCTCTAGAGTATCCATGTATGGGCTCTCACTGATCCAGCTCTCAGATGGATGCTAGTCCTTGAGGAATCAATCAACAGATCACGACAATGTGGAGCAAGGAAACCAAAAAAATTCATCATGGACAGTCTTCTCCAGGACCGCCCAAGCTCCACCAAGAGCACACAAACCAAAAAACTAAAAACAGAGGAAGGAATAACACGGAACCTCTACAAAATACTGCTCCTAGAAAATCATCCCAAAAGAAACTCTCTGTTCCTCTCTCACACGCCCATTTCATCCCTTATTTCTCTCTCGCTATCTCATGGCCTGCAACCCAGATAAAACTTAGGCAGAGAAAAAACATGAGAAGTCAATGAAGACACTATGAAGGAAAAGGGGGAAATCGTGAGAGAGTCCAGATCAAATCTAAACTTATATTTGAAAAGGCTTTGATCGGTTCAAATTGCATGGAACTCGCTGGCTATCTCATGGTGAAAACAAGGATCGAGTAAAAGAAACCACCGTGAAAACACAAGGGACCAAGAGAAGAAAGACGCAACATGAAAGAAGTCTAAATATATTTAAATTCCTTTGGATAGGCTCTAGACCAGTTGAGAACAACAAGGAACCACTGCTTTTCCAGATCATGGTGCAAAGGAAAAATTTCAGATCTCCCACGTGGTGTTTTAACTTCATGCAGTCCAAAACCAATCAAGTGGTAAAAAGAGGAAAACAAAAGTAGGGGAAGCCATCAAATGGTGTTAAAGATCAGGATTTAAAATCCCAAGCTCACCCGATCAACAGGTTATGCAAATCCCTTCACACGGTAAAAATAGCAGGGACAAAACAGGGGAAGAAAAGGATAAAATAAACATTGAACAATTAAACACTGAGTAATCAAATCCATGTAAAAAATCGGTTCATTAAACCAAATAAAACCGATTTAATAGAAAAACCCTGATCCGACCAAACCTAATCAGTAAGAAAATCGAGTCCAGTACTTGTCTGCCAGGAACAGTTCCTGGTTGACCCAAACCAATCCTGGTCGATCCAAATCAGACCAGGTGGACCAGAAAAAATCCAATGTATGCTCAATCAGACCGTTAGACCTTAATACCAAAACGATTTCCAATCGTTGATCGGCTTTCAAATCAAGAAGAAATTCTCTATGGCGTGTGACCACATAGGTTCGAACCTAAATGGTAGCACTGGAATACTTCCAGTACCAGCATAAGATACCATATAGCAATGGTTCCTGGTGTCTAGATAGGCCGAAGATGCGAGAGCAATCTATCAAACCTCAGGCATATGGTTACCATATAATTCATCCCTTTGACCTCCAATTCTCAAGATGACCTAGGATTAGACTGCCAATCCTAACTGAGTCAATTCACAACATGTCTCAACCTCGCAAGTCCAGTGACTCCTCACTAAGACTACCCCGGCCAAGGATTTGCTAAATTGAGACACTGCGAGACATTCAATCCAAACAATTTGGACAGGTCAATTCCATCTTGGTCCACCACTGCTTTACAAGTACTTGCCTGTATCCAAAAATCTTCTGTCACCGGATTAGAAATCCGGGTAGTCCGGTACCAAAACATAGGGAGTTGCTTGCAAGCTACCATGGTGATCTCAAGTCGGAGAGACATATATCCATATCCAATCGCGAGCAATCCTTTGGCAGAAAGGAGCTCCACGGAGTCACGTTCAATAAGATGTCACACTTTCCACTTGTAGATCACATCAATGTCACCACTCTCCTTTGGTCAAGAGGACAACCAAATGATGTGAACCACAACAACCTATACTTGATTTATTGCCGTCCTGTACAATGTATCCTTTGGTTATGAACATTTTTAAAGAACCACTCGATATATCCTTTCTATATCGAAGTCAGTGCAGTCCTAAAGACTTCATCACATAAATAGAGTTTATTACAGAAAAATGAATAATGTGATGAGCTACCAAAATAAAGTTTTATTAATTCATATACAAATTACAATACTAAGCACAACCGCCTACAACCTAGGCGATTGGCTTTGGGACACAATTCCCAACACCTGCTTCACCTACTCTCTCGACAAGAAGCCTTCAAAGTCCTACTCAGAGCTTCTCCTTCGTGCTTACAAGTACACCTGTACAAAGGAGACCGACTGTAGTTTGAGGGAGTTGGATGGGAGGCTCCTAAAAAGGCAGGCCTAAGGGAGGCGAGCAAGCCACTTGTGCCCAAGGCCATCTCAGCCACTCGGACATGCTCTAAGCCAAGGGATGGTCTTGCCAAGGATGAGAAGTTCATACCTTTCCATGCTTAAAGAGCCAAGATCCTGTTGGAAATTATGGACGAGCTCTATCTGCATCGCCCTCCCCCACTAAGGTCGTTCGATGGACATGACAAGTCCTGGTACTATCAATTCTACCATGACCATGGCCATAATACCGAGGAATGCTGCCACCTGAAGAAGTAGATCAAAGACCTGATTAGGAAAGGCTACCTTAGAAAGTTTGTGAAAGGAAGAGCTCCGCCAGAGACCCAGAATGGCAAGACCCGACATCCTATCATCGACAACTAGGCCTTGAAAAAGCTAGTAGGGATGATTTCCTAAGAGGCAGGGTGAGAGCTAAAGAGGACTAGGGCATGGGAGAGGTTTGATATTACACTCCCCTGCATGGGAGATGAGCTAGCTGGGGTGGATAACCTAAATAATGATGCTGTTGTCATAGAAATGACAATAGCTAAGCATCATGTAAAGAGAATTATGGTTGATAGTGTAGCTCCACCGATATCTTTTCTTATGATACCTTTGCAAGGATGAACCTGTCCCTTGATCTAATAAAGTCGGTGTTCATGCCCCTCATCAGCTTCATCAAAAATTTTGTTGGAGTTGAGGGAGAGATTATCCTTCTGGTCACCGTCGGGACTCCGCCTTGGCAAAGCATGATAATGGTGACCTTCACCATCATAAGGCTCTCCTCAACCTACAACATGATCTTGGGGCATCCTAGGCTCAACCTGCTTGATGCCACCATCTCAACCAAGTGGCTCCTTATCTAGTTTCTGACTCCATATGGAATCGGGGAGAGAGGGGATCCTGATAGCCAGTCTTGCATTACATACAGGTTATCCTTGGAGTTTGAGGGACCGAGGAGGGCCTCGTAGTTGATGAGTTGGGATAAAGGGAGTTGGAGTTGAAGGGTGCACCAATGGAGCGCCTGGTGTTTCTCCCCTCTAGTGAAGATCCCCTAAAGACAATGCAAGTAGGAGCTCTCTTAGCTAAAGAAGAGAAGGCTTACCTGTCGAGCTTCTTATGGGTAAACACCGATGACTTCACCTAGATGGAGGAATGCCGGGAGGCATTTGAAGGACTGAAGAAGCTCCTTGCTTCTCCCCTCTTGCTTTTCAGGCTGGAGGTTGGGGAGGAGATCCTCCTCTACTTGACGATCTCCTTGGGGGCATTCAGCTCGGTGCTAGTCTGCATTGATGAGGACGGTCTCCAGAGGCTAGTCTATTACACCAGCAAGCTACTCCATGATATGGAAACCAGGTATTTCCAACATGAAAAACTTATTTTTGTACTTATTGTGTTTGCTCAGCATCTCAGGCCCTACTTCCAAGCTCATCCAATTATGATCTTCACTAACTAGCCCTTGAGGGCCATCTTGAATCATCAGGACATCTCGGGATGCCTAGCAAAGTGGACTATAAAACTAAGCAAGTTCAACATCTCCTACCACCCAAGGCCATCCCAATAAGCCTAGGTCCTAGCTGACTTCCTAATAGAATGCATCCAGATGGATGAGGACCCAAAGGAGACTCTCACCGCACTCAAGCAATGAGCCTTAGTGCCCTGCACTCAAGTCGAGATCCTCAACACCCCGCACTCAAGCCGAGAGCCTCAGTGCCACACACTCAAACTAGGAGCCTTAATGCCCTACACTTATCCATTGGACTCCATGTCCGGTGAAGAAAGCTGAGGGCTCCAAAGCCAGTGTTCGTTCACCAAGCCCAGGTCCAATAAAAGGAGGACAAGACACTTCACAGTGCCATCCTCACTAGTGGCCTATCAAGCAGCACTTGCATTTACCTATGCAATCTAGGCCCAATCCTCATTAACTAGTGAGCAGAAGAGGCACACCTAGACTATGCCTGGCATTGCTGCCTTCGATGGTTCATCGGACTCTCACGACATCTAGACATTGGATCAAGCAACGGGTGCCACAAACACAACCAAAAAAATAGAGAAGAAAAAAGAAGAAGTCCGTGTTCACAAAAAAAAAGCTTGATTACATTACTGGAAAAGAGTTACATACAAGAGAACTTCTCGATAGGTCAGGAGTTCAGCAAAATATTTCCAATACAAAAAAAGAGGAGGAAAAGAAAAATGACAGAGGAGCATTAGGTTGGCTGCGACCTGGAGGTCGATGCACCACTGGATAAGATAGTCCTCATGGTGGCTTCTGTTAGTGTGCTCATCTCGGCCATCATCTGCTCGATGGCCTCTCTCATTGAACTCCATCGAGCTGGAACTATGGCGGTCGTGGCTGCCTATGACACTGGGGGTGGAGCTACCGGGGTGGTCTTGATATATGCCACCTATCCTGCATCAGTGGGCTCTGCTAGGGTAGCTTCAGCAGGTGGGTTTACATCACCTGCATCACCCTCGGGCTCGACGGGGATGATGTCATGCAAGTGAGGGACGTGGAAGAGCTGCACCATCTTCCTCTTACACTTCTCAAAGCCTTTGACAAATACATTGCTGACAGCCTCCTGCACTTCATTCTCGAACTCTGCCAAGGCCTGGTGATGCAGGACAGAGAAGTGGGGGATCGCTGGCGAGCATAGAAGTCACTAGGGGATCAGGCCTTGTACTCAAGAACAAGGAACCAGGGCATCACACCCACTCCAATCCAGAGAAAAACTCAAAACTAAGATCAAAATAATTTTTTAGTTTGTATTCATTAGAAAAAGATACTTCATACAAGAGGGGAGGGGTGGAATTTATAGATTCACCACAGGTACATGACTTGAGAGCTAAGAAATCCTAACTTGTGGGCCAAGAAACCCTGGTGGACTTGGTCAACGGTGGGCCTTTATCTTGGGTTGGAGCTCTCTCTTGTGGGCCTGGCGGCATGAAAGGGTCCAAGTGCATGAAGGCCAGCTCTAATTGGGGGATCCTGGTGAATCTTCTGGCTGCGAACTCTCCTCTTGTACATGACCTAAATGGACTCAATCGAACTTGACTGAAATAAAATGATTGGACCTGACTAAGTGGACTCAACTGACTCAGTTGTCTCACTTTATTATAGGACTCAATTGGCTCACTTTGACTCAAGTGACACGACTAATGGACTCAAATAAAATAAAATAAAATAGACTCTTGGTCCCTATCATTCCCCTACGGTGGGGAGAACTGGACTCCATCGAATTTGGATGAGTGGGGGTTTGATGGAACCAGAACCAATCATAAAAGAGTAGGTTCTTTACTTTTTTTTCTTTTCTTTTCTTTTTATTGTTTCTTTTTTTTCTCATTTTTTTTTATATGACTACTCTGAGATCTGTGCTTCACCATCTTTGGGCCGCTTTAAGATCCATGTGCTTTGAGGAGCATGCACTTTCACGTTCATGCAACTGCAGGTTCTTCTCTACGGACCAAAACCAGGACAGGGGACAGGTCCTCTCGTCGGATCTCATCGACGATGGTGGCGGGAATGGAACAGAGCTTGTCGGACATGACGGAGATGCTAGATGACGGCACGGCTGGTTTGGCGAAGCACTCTACATTGAGGTTCTTCAATCAAAAGGGAGGAGATGCCATCGCAGGTGGCACGGATGGATCCAGGGCTGGGTCGGTTCCATTCGGCTGCAAGCGGGATGGGGTTCCGGTAGTGGTTGAGAGTCAAGATGGTGGCCGGAGAGGTTAGCTGGGAGCAGGGGTTGAGGATGGTGCAGCAGCGGATGGCGTCGATGAGGAGGGAGCTCGGGGACGGACTCAATGCAGTAACCATAGACCGTGATGAGGCAGGGGAGAGCAGAGGTGACAGCGTGGAGAAGACTTGATCGGAGATGTGTTGTCGGCTGTTGGTGATGACGTCATAGATGGACGACGCTGGTGGGGGCATTGGGGGGGTCACGGGATGGAGGCAGAGGAGGCTCAGTGTAGGCCTGGGCAGAGATGGTCTAGCTATGAGCGTGCGGCGATCATGGGCACATGCAGTGGAGGGTCCCGATCGGTGCCATAAGCGATGAGGGGGAAGGCTGGATGGGAGATCTGTAAGATCTGGGGAAAACTAAGGCTCCGATCGGTGGACCAGCAATGGGTGGGATGGTCACCGGGCATCAGCAGGAGGAGGGAGATGGGCAGGGTGTTCGACGTCTGGTAGCAGGGGCGATTGGGTTCCAATTGGCATTGGTAAAGGCATGATCGGTGGCATTCTCGGTTGCAGGCGATGTGGAGATGGGCTTCACGGGTGGAGGTGGACACGATCTGGATGATGGCAGCAGGGGTGTCAGCACAGAGAAAATTTAGGAAGAAGAAACATACCCTAATCCGTCTGGGCTCTGATACCAAGTTGATGCGGGACAAGCGAGGGATCGCTGGCGAGCATAGAAGTCACCAGGTGATCAGGGCTTGTACTCAAGAACAGGGAACCAGGGCATCACACCCACTCCAATCCAGAAAAAAAACTCAAAACTCAGATCAAAATAATTTTTAGTTTGTATTCATAAGAAAAAGATACTTCATACAAGATGTGAGGGGCGGTATTTATAGATTCACCCAAGATACATGACTTGAGGGCTAAGAAACTGACTTGTGGACCAAGAAACCCTGGTGGACTTGGTCAACAGTGGACCTTTGTCTTGGGTTGGAGCTCTCTCTTGTAGTCCTGGCGGCATGAAAGGGTCCAGGTGCATGAAGGCCAGCTCTGGTTGGGAAGGCCTGGTGAATCTCCTAGCTGCGAATTCTCCTATTGTACATGACCTGAATGGACTCGATCAGACTTGACTAAACTAAAATGACTGGACTTGACTAAATGGACTCAACTGACTCAGTTGTCTCACTTTATTATAGGACTCAATTGGCTCACTTTGACTCAAGTGACACAGGACTAATGGACTCAAAAAAAATAAAATAAAATAGAATCTCGGTCCCCATCACTTGGTACCATCAGACAGACTCGATCACCTCCTTCTTTGAGGCCTCCATCACCATTGTGACGGTGGCAGCCTTCTCCTCGGCCACCAAGGCTCATTATTCATCCATCGAGTCTAGCCTCACCTGGAGGCTTTGTAGTTGCCCTTCCAAGCAGAGCAACGTGGAGGTGGACTTGGTGAGCTTCTTCTTTAGGTGGGTGGTGTATTCCCCTTTCTCCACCAGTATGGCCTCGCAGTTCTCCATATGTAGCTCGAGGTATGCCACGATGTCCCAAGTCTTCCGAGCTTGGCCTCCAAGCCCCTCACTTGGGCCTCCAAGTCCAATAGTTGCTCGACCAAAACCTTGGCCTTCGCGTTGGTGGCATCTGCCCTACTACGGGACTTCGTGTCCTATCGGAGTAGTGCCAAACATGCATCCATAACTAAGAACATGTCCTTAACTAAGAACGCATCCTGGATAACCTAAGGCACGAAGCAAGGGGAGACCATGAGCATAAAACAAAGGGAGAAAGGAGGAGAAGTGGAGACATACTATGAGGAGTTGGGGAAGTTCTCGATGATGGTATCCCCTAGCATGCGGCATTGGTGTGGGCACCAGGATCTGACAGAGGCTCCTCAACCCTCTGTGGATCTCAGATTAGGGTTCCACTTCTTTGTGTCTTGTAATAAGGCTTCAAGCCTCAAATTTGTAATTGTCTTTTGCTTTGAATTGAGTCTGTACCTTGACCAATTAGGTCAAATTGAGTCTTGTACAAAGTCGAGTCATAAATCGAGTCCAGTCTGAGTCTCTTAGAATTATGGGTCAATTGCAAGAGTGGGTCTTAAAATTTAGTCTCCTTGGATGCAAGTAAGGAAAGAAGCCAAGTCAGCTCAGGGCCCACCTGTGCATCCTACATGGCGCCATGACATCTTGCCATATGGGCAGCACACTTGGCATGCAAGGACGCCCAATGGGAAGGACCACTTCACTTGGCTCTAGCCTTTTTCCCTTCCCCCTATCAAGCTCATTGCCATGCAAGGGTGGTCGGCCAAGGTGGAAGTCAATGGGAGTTGAAGTGGGGAATTCAAATCCCTTGCTTCAAGCCCTCCAATCAAGTCTTCTTCCCAAATTGCTTCAACCTCTTTGGAAGGGAGAGACAAGATCCTTGGGCGCCTCCACCTAACACTCCCCATGTCAAGCCTTATACCAAAGAAAGGGTGTGCAACAAAGGAAGGAAGAAGAACATAAGCCATGCTACAAGCCCCTCTTCATGTCTTTTTCCAAAACAATGAAGATTCTTTCCAACTTCAAGGTGCCATGATTCCTCCTCCTAGCCTTGCTTCATGCCATGCCCATTCAAGAAAAAGACGAAGAAATTTGTATTCTTGCATTTGAATTTTAAAATGGGCCTTGGGTGCCTATTTAAAGGACCCAACCCCCTCCGTTGTAAAAAAATTGAATGATTGAGTGATTAATGAAAAAAGTTTGAGTTTTCCATCCTCCAACCATTGTCTCTTAGGCTAGGTTTGAGTGAAGTTGCCTTCGTCCCTAGGGACGTCGAGTGGTGTGAGGCCACTTGTCCGTTGTCCCAGGGCATCGCGAATCCTTCGTCCTCCAGGACGTCGCGTGGTGTGAGGCCACATTCCTTCATCTTCCGGGACATCGCGTGGTGCGAGGCCCCAAGTTATCTCCAACTTCGACTTCGGAATCCAGCCGGACACCGGGCTCGAAGCCCCTTCCCAACTCCATCTCAGTTCCTTTCCATGTATCTCCACATCTCGCAGATCCTTCTTTGTTTGCCTACAGGTCCTCCTGGCATCTCGAGCATCGGAGATAGTCAACTTTGCCATCGTGACCTCCTGACCCAAAGCCAGTGCTTCCACGGGTTTGACTGCTCGGGCATCTAGGCCGAATCCGCCGAGTTGAGCGATCTCTGCACCGTGTGCTTCAGAAGTTTGAGGTTTGCTTTCTCTTTATCTCCTAAGAAGATATTGTATATCGAGCTAGTCCTACCAGGGTTTCTTAATCCCGAGGTCCTGTTCTCGTGTTCACTTTTAGGGCTTTAAACTGCTAGTGTAAGCTTTCATTACTCTTCTTCGTATTTCTTGTCTTTGTTTGTGATCGGGAATAGAAACCCTAAGAAAAAAATATCTAAAACTCATCAAACATAGAAAAAGAAATTCTTTGCTTCATAAGCATCCATCCCAGCATCCCTAGCCCTAACCCCCTTGTTCCCGCATCAATCTTGGTATCAGAGCAAGGCTAGGACTAGTGCATTTTGTTTCATTTTCTGCATTCTGGTCAGCCTGTATATGGTCTGATCTTTGGATTGTTTCTCCCTATAGAGACCTCCAAATTTCATAATTTCTATTCTGTTGGATAGCATTTAATTCAAAGTATTTTTTTCTATTTTCTCAGATTTTATTTCAGTTTGTAAAATTTCTTCAAGCCAAAATACTACCTGAGAAAATCTCAGGTCTGAAATTTCAGCAAGCATCTCATTTCTTACTTCATTCATCCATCTAGTTTATTTCTTGCATTTAGGGGCATATTTTAATTCCTGCATTTTGTTTAGCATTCACACATCTGAAAGACACAAAAAAACAAGAAAATTTTAAATCATTTCATTAGTCATTTTTGTGCATCATTCTCCATAACTTATCTTAAGGGCGACAAATTAACATAGGGTCAGGATTTCATTACCTGTCCCTAGCCCAAAAACCACCACCCGACATATCAAACACTAGCCATTAACTAAAATCGATTAGACATTTAATCTGCTCTAGTGAGCTAGGGACACCCATGAAGTCGGGTCGACCCAAGTGCCGAGCCAAGCTAGATTGCTTGTTGGTGTGTGCTTGAGTAACTGGTGTCTAGGCAAGTGGTTCAGGGACTAGAGCCAGAAGGGAAGTGGGTTGGTTCGCTTACTTGGCCAATTTCTAATTGGTGTCTAGGCAAGCAAAGAGGAACCTCCACTAGCCTTACACTTACCTGGCCAGGTGCCAAGTTACTGCTTTCAGGTTCATCTTCTTAACTTTACATTTGGAGAGATCTCCTAGGTCTAGCAAATCGTAGCACTGTTCTGTGTGTGTGTTACATGTGCACTAGATCAGGAACCTCTTTTCACCCACCTTCTCCACCCCCTACCAAAGCCATGGACCAACTTCGAGCTGACATTGGAGCCCTAACTCAATCCATGACTCATTTAAGCAACCAGTTGACTAATAGAGTTGATCAAATAGAGGCCAGACTAGGACTCATAGAGGAAGTCGCTAGGCTCCGTGAGCATTTCCATAGAGCTCCCGCCTACATAAGACGAGCCCTTTAGGAACCAAAGCCGTATCCCCAGATCCACCCAAGGTTATAGCCAGGCTTACCCAAGTCGACCAAGCTTGAACCGATCTGACCCCAGTCGACCAAGCCTAGCCCGACCCAGTCCTAGTCTTCCCAGTCTGAATCGACCCTAATACAGTAGAGAGGACAAGGGTAAGGTTATTGAAGTCCAGGGGAGACCCGATCCCCAAGGTAACAGCTATAGGTGCCATAAACCTGAGCATTTTGCTAGTCAGTGCACCACCCCTGCTCTACTTATAGATGAACCGACTGAAACTGAACCTGAACCCATTGTTGAACACCTTGAAGACTTTAAGGTTGAACCCATTGAAAATCTAGGGAAAGAAACTCCTGAGCCTATTAAAGAATTGAAAGACGACATCTGTGAATCCAGTTTAGTAGTATATGGTGTAGATGGGCCCCAGGTAGAATTCATCGAGGAACCAAAAGAAAAAGATCCTGAACCCATTAGAGATTATGAATGAGTAATTGAGCCAGGATCGAATATTGTAGAGGATGGTGAGGGTTCACAAGTATTGCCTTTAGAGGAGGTCTAGGAACAAGTCCCTATAGAACTACCCCAGGAGGTAGACATCAGTTTGAGGACTCTCAAGATAACATTCCCAAAGACCTTCCTAATGACCTTCCTCCATCTAAGAACACCCATCTAGCCTTGGAACTTGTACTTGTAGAACAATGTCCAAATCTTAAGATTATCTTGAACAACCAAGGTCTATTTTGATGCCCAGAGATTACCCCAAGACTCCGACTCCTATTTTCTCCCTTCCCAGAGCAGTCTCATATTTTTAGAGCCATGGGGTTGCATTTCGTTGAAATCACCAGGCTGCATGACTCATTAGAACCGATCCCTTTTGCCATTTACTTTTGGTACACTTTATGGCATTTGTTAGGATCCTTGATAATTTTTCTTGTACATACCAGAGTAGGGTCAAACCTAGAGAATCCATAATCTGTTAGGTCTAGGCCCTAGAGCGTCCAATAAATTTTTTTTTCAGTAGGGATGCATAAGTTGAGTCTGCATTTTGCATCATGTTAGGATTATGCATTAAATACAATTTAAAATAATTTGGCTGATTCCCGAAAGTGAGCCAAAGAGTTTGAAATAGGGAATTTTGTAATGATTAGGCTCCAGCCTGAACGGTTTCCACTGGGAACCATTAGGAAGCTTCATGCTCGTGGGGCGGGTCCCTTTAAAGTGATTAGGAGAATGGGCCCTAATGTCTATGTGCTAGAATTACCTCTGGATTATGGAATTAGCTTGACATTCAATATCTCTGACTTAGTCGAGTATAGGGAACCCGCAAACATACCCAGTGAGCCATTTGGGCCTGACCTCCCTTTTGAGAGTGAACCTGAACCTGAGTGTCCACCTCCAAATATACCTGAGCTAGGAGAGCGGATCGAGCATGTCCTGGATGACCAAGCCATCACTACCGGGGCAAGGGCTATCAACGTTACTTGGTCTGATGGCGAGGCCGACCCGAATCTGATGACTCGTGGATCACACGGGAGGACTTGCAGCGCATCGACCCCGACATCCTGGAGAGGTACCAAAGCCAAACTAACCCTTACTCAACAGGGTCGAGTTCCTCCCACCCCGGGAGAATTGGTGTGGGCACCAGGATCTGACAGAGGCTCCTCAACCCTCTGTGGATCTTAGATTAGGGTTCCACTTCTTTGTGTCTTGTAATAAGGCTTCAAGCCTCAAATTTGTAATTGTCTTTTGCTTTGAATTGAGTCTGTACCTTGACCAATTAGGTCAAATTGAGTCTTGTACAAAGTCGAGTCATAAATCGAGTCCAGTCTGAGTCTCTTAGAATTATGGGTCAATTGCAAGAGTGGGTCTTAAAATTAGTCTCCTTGGATGCAAGTAAGGAAAGAAGCCAAGTCAGCTCAGGGCCCACCTGTGCATCCTACATGGCGCCATGACATCTTGCCATATGGGCAGCACACTTGGCATGCAAGGACGCCCAATGGGAAGGACCACTTCACTTGGCTCTAGCCTTTTCCCTTCCCCCTATCAAGCTCATTGCCATGCAAGGGTGGTCGGCCAGGTGGAAGTCAATGGGAGTTGAAGTGGGGAATTCAAATCCCTTGCTTCAAGCCCTCCAATCAAGTCTTCTTCCCAAATTGCTTCAACCTCTTTGGAAGGGAGAGACAAGATCCTTGGGCGCCTCCACCTAACACTCACCATGTCAAGCCTTATACCAAAGAAAGGGTGTGCAACAAAGGAAGGAAGAAGAACATAAGCCATGCTACAAGCCCCTCTTCATGTCTTTTTCCAAAACAATGAAGATTCTTTCCAACTTCAAGGTGCCATGATTCCTCCTCCTAGCCTTGCTTCATGCCATGCCCATTCAAGAAAAAGACGAAGAAATTTTGTATTCTTGCATTTGAATTTTAAAATGGGCCTTGGGTGCCTATTTAAAGGACCCAACCCCCTCCGTTGTAAAAAATTGAATGATTGAATGATTAATGAAAAAAGTTTGAGTTTTCCATCCTCCAACCATTGTCTCTTAGGCTAGGTTTGAGTGAAGTTGCCTTCGTCCCTAGGGACGTCGAGTGGTGAGAGGCCACCTGTCCGTCGCCCCAGGGCATCGCGAATCCTTCGTCCTCCAGGACATCGCGTGGTGTGAGGCCACATTCCTTCATCTTCCAGGACATCGTGGGATGCGAGGACCCAAGTTATCTCCAACTTCGACTTCGGAATCCAGCCGGACATCGAGCTCGTAGCCCCTTCCCAATTCCATCTGAGTTCATTTCCATGCATCTCCACATCTCGCTGATCCTTCTTTTGTTTGCCTACAGGTCCTCCTGGCATCTCGGGCATCAGAGACAGTCAGCTTTGCCATCGCGACCTCCCGACTCAAAGCAAGTGCTTCCACGGGTTTGACTGCTCGGGCATCCAGGCCGCATCCGCCGAGTTGAGCGATCTCTGCACCGGGTGCTTCAGAAGTTTGAGGTTTGCTTTCTCTTTATCTCCTAAGTAGATATTGTATATCGAGCTAGTCCTACCGGGGTTTCTTAATCCCGTGGTCCTGTTCTCTTTTTTACTTTTAGGGCTTTGAACTGCTAGCGTAAGCTTTCATTACTCTTCTTCGTATTTCTTGCCTTTGCTTGTGATCGGGAATCGAAACCCTAAAAAAAATATCTAAAACTCATCAAACATAGAAAAAGAAATTCCTTGCATCATAAGCATCCATCCCAGCATCCCTAGCCCTAACCCCCTTGTTCCCGCATCAGGCATCCCCTCTGTCACCAGTCCCGAGACTACAGGATGAACCCCAATAGCCTCTTCTCTAGGCTTGCATCGAGGGTGATTGATGCATCAAGCGACACCAATGTAGACTCCCTTGCCACCCTATGGGTCAAAGCCACAAATGAAGAAGGTCCCACTAACTCTGAGCCCACCGAGCGGGACTCTATTGCTGCACTGGTCACAGACAGAGCTGGATCACCTTCTTGCTCAGGGATGATGGTGGCCTCAGGGGATGATGGGATCTCCATGACTTTAGGAACTTCCGAGGGAGGGGCCCGAGGTGCTCCCTTTTTCAGCTTGATTCTCCCTCCCTTGGCTTGGTGCTCCCACTGGGCTTTGGAGTCATGCCCCTAATTGCCTCTGCAACTGGTGCTAGGGAGCCCTGTGCCCTCTCCTCTCGGGGGTGGGCTGAAGGCTCCTCGCGAGGCCTCTACTCTAGCTCCTCGCGGGGCCTCTTCATTGGCTCCTCCCAGGACCTCACTAACGATGATCATTTATGGGTCATCTACTTGAGTCGGTCAATGTAAAATCTCATGTTTGCATCAACAAATAAAATTCAGTTAGTCATCAGAAATCATGGGAAGAAGCAGATTTCAAATCTTACCTAGGGATCGGACCGAGCTAATATTGACATGAACAGGTTCTGCTCAGAGAGGAGGTCTTGCCCATGTGAAACCTTCGAGGTGATGAGTTGATCATGCACTTCCTAATTAGCAGGCTCCATCATGGCATTCTGGTTAAGGGATCGATCGGGATCCCCTTAATCAAGGCGAAGAGGAACCTGCTCTTCTATCCCTTGATAGATGTGGGTAGGTCAAACTTAAGAGTCCCGGTGCAAGGGTTACGAACCACCACCCGTTATCCATGGGGTGGCATTTTAAAGTAAAGAGGGCTCTAAAAGGGAGAACCTAGCAACTATACCATGGAAGTGACATAATACAATGAAAGAAGAAATGGCCCAAAAGGAGTTCGGGGTAAGCTGGGCCAAAACTAACCCATGTGGTCCAAGAAAGATAAGATAAAGGGATGGAGAAAGAGCTGAAAGCTAGTAAGAAAAAAATCTTCATATATGGTGACCCAGCACGGCCCACCTAAGGTGATACGCTCTCCTGGGTCTGGGGTCAAGATTTGGATAGAATCCAAAATCCCATAAATACCTTGGAGATGGAGGGCATCCATCCATTTCATCGTCGAAGCAATTCCAGATGGACCGGCTATGTCCAAGCTTGAAGACGAAGGAGGGGGAGGTAAGTACAAAGTGTTGCGGTCCATCATTCGGTAGGAATCCTGAGGGATCCTAAATGGAACATCCTCCTCCTGAAAGGGATATGCCCTATAAGCCAATCTATGTTGTATCTCCCAAACCATTGTAATTAACAATATTCTAATAAAGGCATTATTTTTCATCATATGCTGTGTTTATTATTATATGATGAACCCCATAGATTAGGGCTATGATTTTAGGGTTATGATGAGATCATACCGGTGAGACCTAAAGCCTTAAAACCTTAATCTAAAATATTCCTAGTTAAAGGAACCTTGAGTAGGGGATCAGGATTTTTTGGTAAGACTAGCACATCCTATGTATACTGAATAGGGTGACTGCTCTCACAATCACTTGTGTATGACACTAATACTAGGATGTGGGTGCTCATTAGAGAATGAGTTCACTGATATGATCCAACTTGAGAACATCTAATGGAGTCTTAGCTACATGTCAATAGAAGGTTCTCATAGTGGGAGTGGTACAAGTAATCCTTTGACCTGAGACTGCCATAAGTACCTTATGTACATGAACCCATGATTTGGTTCAATTCTAATCATGACACCGAGTCATGCGCAGGATTGATACTGGGAATGGTAAATTGGATATGAAGGTAATGAGTAGGTCAACAAGGAATTGATCACTCTTAGTAAGAGGAGATTGCATCCAGCTAGTTATCAATCGGATGATGATTCAGGGAATCTTTGATCAAAGTAAAGATATTAGAAATGATTTCTAATATCAAGATAATTGAATCATCAATATAAGATTGAGCTAGAAATGAATATAATATTGGAGTTGACATATATCCATATCCATAATTATATTCTGGGTGCAGGCTGATCGAAGGATTTAATTGTACGGTAACTTTCTACTGAAGGGTATTTTTGGTTTTTCACCAGAATTTTTATATCTTCCGGGTAGACATGACACGTTGCTAGACGTCAATCTTGTCTTGTGGGTTGATTAAATTGAATGATCACTTATTAGGAAGAGTCCTAATTGATCATAATCGGGTAAGCCCGGTTTGACCTAAATCGATTAAAAAGAGTTCTAATCAAATTAGGTCAACTTGTATTCGAACCCACTGCTGGCTAGATATGGAACCCATTGGGTCACAGACTTAAGAGAATTGATCAAGGGTTTAATTTTGTAATTAAATCATTTTGCATGATGACACTCTAGCAGGTGTTGCAAATCCTAGCTTCTATTCGAATTAGATTCGAATTAGGGTTCCAGATTGGTTCAATTTGAGTTCTAATTGGATCTAATTAGACCCTAATTGAGGTTATAGGGATTATGGCTAACCCTATTGGCTAACCATGTATCTAGGCTAGCCCCCCACCCGCCCCTTAGCATTTTCATGCCAAAATGCCAAGAGTCCATGCACTAATGGACTCTTGGCGCACCATTTGGAAGAGTCCATGGCGCATGGACTCTTGGTGCGCTCCATAAAAAACTCCGGTGTTTTTTATATAGGGTGGCTTCTCTTATCTCCTTTAGCACCTTAAATGTCCCCCCTTGGATTGGAATCCAAGGGTTGATGCTTTTTTGAGAAAGGCAGGAAGCATTCGTTGCTTCCCGATTGCGCGAAATAACATCTCCTCGGAGATTTAAAGTCGCGACTCCTTTCTTTTAAAAACATCGTGACTTTTCATTTAAGAAAAGCCATGGGATTTATCCGGAAGGCCGTGAGAAGGAAGGATGGGGCGTGAGAAAATAAGAAAGGGCGTGAGAAGTCTTTCATGAAGAGTTGTGTGTGCGACTCTCTGAAATCTATTTAAAGGGTCAGGAAAAATCAGAACCGGGTAATCTAAAATTTTCTTCTGCCTCTCCAAAAGACTCTTTCTCTCTTTTCTTGTTCTTGCACTATTTCCTTTATAGAGTACACCTCTGTCGAAACTCTGCTACTGAACAAAACAAGAGCAAAAGTCTCCAACAGTAAAGGAATGAAGGAGTTCTGATTTTTATTCTTTCTTTCTTACATTAAGACATTGTTGTCTTAGTTTCTCCTCCAATTTAAGACAAGCCTAAATCCCCTTAGGACAAGGTCTTATCTTCAAGACAAGAGTGTCTTAGAGGGTCAAGGTCTTAGTGGAAGGAGGAGAAGAGATAAAATAAAGGAAGGCAACCTCTTGTGTGGAAGAATTCTAGCCATAATCCAAAGAATTGAGTTCTAGGAAGAAGAACTCAATAGGAGGAACCATTGGACAAGAAGATAGTATTCTTGATCATTGCTCTGTGTGGATCACCATCGGAGGGCAGACACCTGGACGCCTGGTGAACTCAAATAGCCCGTTCATCTTCAAGATTAAATCTTCATCAATTTGGAATTAGCGGTTACAGGTTAGTGCTCTAATTCTAATTTGCATAAGAATGTTAGTCTTCATACATTTTAGTCTTATTAAGGAGTTCCTGGTTTAGGGTTTTGGTACATATTATTTTCAATTTTTGAAATTATCCTTCCGCTGCGTTGCACCGGAACCCTACAATGGTATCAGAGCAACCTTAATTAGGACTATAATCTATGATAGTTTGTATGTCACATCTTAGGGTTTTTAAATCCTAATATGCTACTATACTTAGCATATCTTTGATTGCATATATGTTTTGATGTATGCCACTAGTTAGGGTTTTTCACTCAAACCCTAATTATTATAGAGATATGTTTGTTTTTGAAGTCATCATACTGAAATAAGGTTGCCCTGGCGTAATAGTGGATCCATTATGTGGTAAATGGTTGTCCTAGTATGATGACACACTTAGCACATATTTGTTTATTTATAAGAGTGATATGTTGATTGTGATATGTTCTATAAGAATGTGCTGGAAATTTATAAATCCCTCCTCTTAAAAATTATATTAAGTCTTAGTATATTTAACTAATAAGCATCACTAGTCATGATGTACAATTGATCATTCGGTGTCTAGAAAGGTGATTCTGGTAAGGTAAAGAGAATTGTGGTTTTTAATTGGTTCCGTTGACTGACCTGGCCAATTTTTATTGGTGTCTAGGAAAGCAACAGGGGGACTCCCACATCTCTTCCACTTGCCTGGCCGATTTGATTAAATTTAAATCTTGACTAAAAATGCTTAGTGTTAAAAATACTATATTGGCCTTCCTTCATACTGGATCATTATTGTGTTATGAACCACATTAGGTTTGTTGTGTTATCTGCAAGACCTAATATGGTGATTGACATAATACTAGTCTAGTGCATAGATATGCTTACAGTATATTCAGTATAATGCTTTGTTATGTTATCTGCAAGGGCATTATATTTGAGTATTGACTGTATATAAATGAAAGGGTCTTGACTTAACTAGAACATTATGGTTTGTTGTGTTTTCTGCAAGACTAATAATGTTCTAGAGGCCAAGTTACTTCTTGAGAATTATATGAGATATAATTGGAAGAGTTTCCTACCTTTAAGCTTATAAAAGATTTGTTGTGTTTTCTGCAAGATATTTTATAAGTTATTAGGATCTCAATCTCACTAAGAAAAAACCGATCAGGGTTCTTCTTGATTATCATAGTGAGGGCTATGATTTTTGATAAAATAGTGGGAGACATAATTAAATTGAAGACCTAATTTAATTATGTAAGTCATTTCATGGTTGTTTGCTTATGTATTGTTCTTTATTAAATGTAGATAAATGGCATCTTCATTATCACTGCGAAGTATCTTAGATACCAAAAAATTGACCGGTCTGAACTATGTGGACTGGTTGAGAAATTTAAAGATTATGCTGAGTTCAGAAAAACTTTCTTATATTCTTGATAACCCTAGTTTTAATCCACTAGGGGACGATGCCACACAGGAAGATGTGGCCACATACAAAATGTGGCAGAATGACTCCCTCACTGTCAAGTGTATCATACTAGCCTCTATGACCAATGAGTTACAGAGATAGCATGAAAGCATGGATACTCAATCCATAATGCTCAATTTAAAAGAGCTTTATGGAGAACATAGTACAACTGCTAGATATGAAATATCTAAGCAGTTATTCCATGCTAGGATGACAGAGGGAACATCCGTTCAAGATCATGTTCTGAAGGTAATTGACTTAATCACCAGATTGGGTCAATTAGGTTTTATCATGGATGGGAAGTTGAATCAGGATTTAATCCTGCAGTCACTCCTGGAGTCATTTTCTCAGTTTGTCTTGAATTATCACATGAACAAACTGAACACTTCCTTGCCTGAGCTATTAAATATGTTAAAACAGCGGAGAGCCACGTTAAGAAAGAAAAGGCTCCACTTCTTCTTGTTGATAAGACCAATAAGAAGAAATCAGGCAAAAAGGGTTTTAATAGGAGGCTAAACCCTAAGAGTGGCATCAATAAGAATAAGAAAGGAAAGAAGGCCTCCAAACTATCGACCAGTTTCTTTTGCGGCAAAGTGGGACATTGGAAAAGGATTTGCAAGGCTTACCTTGCAACTGTGAAGCCTGGTGCATCAGATGCGCCAAAAGGTATGTATGAGATACATGCTATATTGACATTAAATTCATCTATATTAAATACTTGGGTATTGGATACCGCTTGTGGTTACCATATATGCAAATCTTTGCAGGACCTCCATAAGCTTAAAGTATTGAAGGAAGGTGACTTCAATCTCTACGGTGCTAGTGGTGATATCATCCAAGCAGAAGCTGTAGAGACCTATATTCTGAAGTTGTCTTCAGGGAAGATCTTGGAGTTAGAAATTGTTATTATATGCCTAAGATTATTAGGAACATCATATCTATTCCTTTGTTATTAAAACAAGGATATGTAATGGATGTAACGAGCACTGGTTGCTCGATAATGTTGTCTAATAAAATTATTTGTTCTGGCATATTTAGCAATGGGCTCTTAACTCTTTCTTCCAATGATAGTGTTTTTCATGCCAATAATAAAAGAAAATGAGAAGACTTTAATGATACTTTACTTTGGCATCATCGACTTGGTCATGTTAATGAGTCTAGGATAAGCAAGTTATACAAGGAAAAATTCCTTGATCCTTATGAGTATGAATCATTAGGAACTTGCGAATCATGTCTCATGGGTAAGATGACCAAGACTCCATTTACTGGACATGGAGAAAGGTCAACTGAGTTATTAGGACTTATCCATACTGATGTATGTGGTCCAATGACAACTCAGGCCAAAGGTGGATACTCATATTTTATCACTTTTACAGATGATTTATCTAGGTTCGGATATGTGTATCTTATGAAACATAAATTTGAAGCCTTTGATAAATTTAAGGAGTATCAAAGTATGGTCAAAAATAAACCGGGAAAAGTATTAAAGTTCTTCGTTCTGATCAAAGAGGAGAATACTTATCCACGAAGTTTTTAGACTATCTTAAAGTTAATGGAATTCTTTCTGAATGGACCCTCTCCTTATACACCACAGCTAAATGGTATAGCTGAAAGGAGGAATCGTACCTTATTAGATATGGTACGATCCATGATGTGCTTCACAAATTTATCCATTTTCTTCTGGGGTCATGCCCTAGAAACTGCTATTTACATTCTGAACAAGGTACCTTCTAAATCCATTGTTAGTACTCTATATGAAATTTGGAGTGGAAAGAAACCGTATCTTAAATATTTTAAGGTATGGGGATGTCCAGCTTATGTTAAAAGAAATTTTGGACATAAGTTGGAACCTAGAGCGGATAAATATCTATTTGTAGGATATCCTAGAGAGGGTAGAGGATATCTGTTTTACCATCCTACTGAACAAAAGATTTTTGTCAGCAGGCATGCCACTTTTCTAGAAAAAGAGTTCATTTTAGAAAAGGGCAGTGGTAGAACTGTTGAACTTGGAGAAGTACAAGAAACACAGATAGACAGTTCTCAACCATTAGAACATATAGTTAGGACAGAACTAGAACACAAAACTCCTCCCCGTAGGTCTGATAGTGTGCCACGGGCACCTGAGAGGTATGGGTTTATTATTGAAAATAATGAAGCCCAAGTCATTCAAAATGATGAAACTCTGACCTATACGAAAGCTATCTTGAGTACCGATTCAGATAGATGGCAAGAAGCCATGGAATCCGAGATAGACTCTATGTGTGTAAACCAAGTATGGTCTTTGGTCGATGCACCAAAGGGTGTTAATCCTATTGGGTGCAAATGGGTCTATAAGAAAAAGATTGGGGCTGATGGCCAAGTTGAAACATATAAAGCTATATTAGTGGCAAAAGGTTTTAGACAAAAACAGGAAATTGATTATGATGAAACATTCTCACCTGTTGCCATGCTCAAATCAATTCGGATTTTACTTGCTATAGCATCATACCATGATTATGAGATCTGGCAGATGGATGTGAAGACTGCATTCCTCAATGGTTTCCTTGAGGAAGAAGTCTACATGTCACAGCCAGAAGGTTTTATTTCAAAGAATAAACCTAATCAAGTATGCAAGCTAAAGAAATCCATTTATGGATTAAAGCAAGCTTCAAGGAGTTGGAACATTCGCTTTGATGAAACTATTAAAAGGTTTGGTTTTATCAAAAATGTGGATGAACCCTGTGTTTATAAGAAGACTAGTGGGAGTGCCATAGTCTTTTTGGTTATGTATGTAGATGACATACTCCTCATTGGGAATGATATCCCAATGTTGCGATCAGTCAAGGTTTGGCTATCAAACCAATTTTCCATGAAATATTTGGGAGAAGCATCCTATATACTAGGTATTAAGATCTATAGAGATAGATCTAACAGGATACTAGGTTTATCCCAATCTAGGTACATTGACTTAGTGCTGAAAAGATTCAGCATGGATGGAAGTAAAAGAAGTTATCTTCCTATGAGTCAAGGCATACATCTTTCTAAAAGGATATCTCCTAAGACACCTGAAGAAAGAAATAGAATAAATTCTATACCTTATGCTTCGGCAATAGGGTCCATAATGTATGCCATGTTATGTACCAGGCCTGATGTGGCATATGCTTTAGGCATTGTCAGTAGGTTTCAGGCTGATCCAGGAGAGGATCATTGGAAAGCAGTTAAAAATATTCTTAAGTACCTGAGAAGGACCAAGGATATTTTTCTGGTTTATGGTGGTTCTGATCTTAAACTAGAAGCTTATTCTGATTCTAGTTTTCAATCAGACCCTGATGATAGCAAATCCATTTCGGGATATGTTTTTATCCTAAATGGTGGAGCTGAGAGTTGGAAGAGTACCAACCAGCTGACTGTAGCTGACTCAACCACAGAGGCAGAATACATAGCTGTCAGTGAAGCTGCCAAGGAAGCAGTCTGGATGAAGAAGTTCATCATAGAGTTGGGTGTTGTTCCTGAGATTGAAAACCCAGTGCCACTTTACTGTGACAACACTGGAGCTGTTGCTCAAGCTAAGGAACCAAGAGCTCATCAAAAGTCCAAGCACATTCTGAGATGCTTCCATCTCGTCCGAGAAATAGTAGAGAGACAAGATGTTTACATAAATAGAGTTGATACAAAGAACAATATAGCAGACCCGTTTACAAAGGCTCTACCATAGCGATAGTTTGATCGCCACCTCGAGTGTATGGGACTAAGATTCAAAGGTGATTGGCTTTAGTGCAAGTGGGAGATTGAAAGGGATATGCCCTACAAGCCAATCTATGTTGTATCTCCCAAACCATTGTAATTGACAATATTCTAATAAAGGCATTATTTTTCATCATACGCTGTGTTTATTATTATATGATGAATCCCATAGATTAGGGCTATGATTTTAGGGTTATGATGAGATCATACCGATGAGACCTAAAGTCTTAAAACCTTAATCTAAAATATTCCTAGTCAAAGGAACCTTGAGTAGGGGATCAGGGTTTTTCGGTAAGACTAGCACATCGTATGTATACTGAATAGGGTGACTGCTCTCACAGTCATTTGTGTATGACACTAATACTAGGATGTGGGTGCTCATTAGAGGATCAGTTCACTGATATGATCCAACTTGAGAACATCTAATGGAGTCTTAGCTACATGTCAATAGAAGGTTCTCATAGTGGGAGTGGTACAAGTAATCCTTTGACCTGAGACTGCCATAAGTACCTTATGTACATGAACCCATGCTTTGGTTCAATTCTAATCATGACACCGAGTCATGCACAGGATTGATACTGGGAATGGTGAATTGGATATGAAGGTAATGAGTAGGTCAACAAGGAATCGATCACTCTTAGTAAGAGGAGATTGCATCCAGCTAGTTATCAATCGGATGATGATTCAGGGAATCTTTGATCAAAGTAAAGATATTAGAAATGATTTCTAATATCAAGATAATTGAATCATCAATATAAGATTGAGCTAGAAACGAATATAATATTGAAGTTGACATATATCCATATCCATAATTATATTCTGGGTGCAAGCTGATCGAAGGATTTAATTGTACGGTAACTTTCTATTGAAGGGTATTTTTGATTTTTCACCATAATTTCCATATCTTCCGGGTAGACATGACACGTTGCTAGACGTCAATCTTGTCTTGTGGGTTGATTAAATTGAATGATCACTTATTAGGAAGAGTCCTAATTGATCATAATCGGGTAAGCCCAGTTTGACCTAAATCGAATAAAAAGAGTTCTAATCAAATTAGGTCAACTTGTATTCGAACCCACTACTGGATAGATGTGGAATCCAATGGGTCACACACTTAAGAGAATTGATCAAGGGTTTAATTTTATAATTAAATCATTTTGCATGATGATACTCTAGCAGGTGTTGCAAATCCTAGCTTCTATTCGAATTAGATTCGAATTAGGGTTCCGGATTGGTTCAATTTGGGTTCCAATTGGATCTAATTAGACCCTAATTAAGGTTATAGGGATTATGGCTAACCCTATTGGCTAACCATGTATCTAGGCTAGCCCCCCACCCACCCCTTAGCATTTTCATGCCAAAATGCCAAGAGTCCATGCGCTAATGGACTCTTGGCGTGCCATTTGGAAGAGTCCATGGTGCATGGACTCTTGGTGCGCTTCATAGAAAACTCCAGTTTTTTATATGGGGCAGCTTCTCTTATCTCCTTTAGCTCCTCAAATGTCCCCCCTTGGATTGGAATCCAAGGGTTGATGCTTTTTTGAGAAAGGCAGGAAGCATTCGTTGCTTCCCAGTTGCGCGAAATAACATCTCCTCGGAGATTTAAAGTCGCGACTCCTTTTTTTAAAAACATCGTGACTTTTCATTTAAGAAAAGCCATGGGATTTATCCAGAAGGCCGTGAGAAGGAAGGATGGGGCATGAGAAAATAAGAAAGGGCGTGAGAAGTCTTTCACGAAGAGTTGTGTGTGCGACCCTCTAAAATCTATTTAAGGGGTCAGGAAAAATCAGAACCGGGTAATCTGAAATTTTTCTTCTGCCTCTCCAAAAGACTCTTTCTCTCTTTTCTTGTTCTTGCACTGTTTCCTTTACAGAGTACACCTCTGTCGAAACTCTGCTACTGAACAAGAACAAGAGCGAAAGTCTCTGACGGTAAAGGAAAGAAGGAGTTCTGATTTTTATTCTTTCTTTCTTACATTAAGACATTGTTGTCTTAGTTTCTCCTCCAATTTAAGACAAGACTAAATCCCCTTAGGACAAGGTCTTATCTTCAAGACAAGAGTGTCTTAGAGGGTCAAGGTCTTAGTGGAAGGAGGAGAAGAGATAAAAGGAAGGCAACCTCTTGTGTGGAAGAATTCCAGCCATAATCCGAAGAATTGAGTTCTAGGAAGAAGAACTCAATAGGAGGAACCATTGGACAAGAAGATAGTATTCTTGATCATTGCTCTATATGGATCACCATCGGAGGGCGGACACATGGACGCCTGGTGAACTCAAATAGCCCGTTCATCTTCAAGATTAAATCTTCATCAATTTGGAATTAGCGGTTATAGGTTAGTACTCTAATTCTAATTTGCATAAGAATGTTAGTCTTCATACATTTTAGTCTTATTAAGGAGTCCCTGGTTTAGGGTTTTGGTACATATTAATTTCAATTTTTGAAATTACCCTTCCGCTGCATTGCACCGGAACCCAACACCTCCTCGCTACTCGAGGAAGGAGGCCCCACCCGTGATGGCTCTGTCGTGTGGGGGCAAGCCGAAGGATTCCCTTGGTGATGGCAACCACTTCTAGAGGAGCTCATGAAGGAAGGAAAGAAGAAGCAAATGAATGAGAAAAAGTCTAGGGATAGGGGATGCTCCCTTGGTGCGAACTGAAAGAGAAGGAAACAGAAGAGGGAGACTAACCTGCAATGGACTCTGGGTTGAGGGTTCCAGAATTGGGTGTGGTGCTTCCCTCCTTCTTCTTCGTTCCTCTCTCTCCTCTCGAATGTCTCTAAAAAGAAACAAAAGGATGAGCCACTCATCTAAAAGAGATGTTGAAACCCCCTTTCAAGCTGAATCGACCGATCGATGCAGCCCTTCGCTCTGCCAGCCAATAGGGTTTGGATTCATGTTGACCCCCGCTGGTCAAGGTGCTTCGATTCATGAAATACCATACCGATAAGCATAAAGGCATCACTCCGGATCATCGCTTCCATTGACATGGTGCCCCCTAATTAGCATGGGCACGATCCATGAATCATCAAGGGTCATGGCATTTAATGGCATGGGCATGGCAGCCCTCCATGTCAGCGTGTTATTACTCCCTTCACCCCGAACCCAAGAAGCCATGATGCTCTCGGGGCTTGGGAGTAGGAGGCATCTATTATGGCAAGTCACTGACATGTTGTGTTGACTCCTGTATTGATTTTGATGATTAACAAAATACTTAAGTATGTTTGAGTACTAATCGATTGTTGAAGTGTGTTTCATCAAAAAAGATACTCATCAGGTTAGTAAATTGGATTGCTTGTCAAAAAGTTGGAGAAGCCCTCTTTATGGATAAAACATTAAAAATTAATGGACTTAAGTATATAAGGATGGCTTGAAAGGACTTAAGAGTCAACTTTAAAGAAGATTCAGTAGAGTTTCGGTTGAGTTTCAGAAAGTTTCAGCAAGTATCGACTCAAGGTGTCGACTCACAGTGTAAGTATCGACTCATAAAAGTGAAGTGTCGACTCAAGCCGATACATAGAAGAAGTTTCAGATGTCATGCTTGAAGTGTTGACTCATGTGTTGACTCATGGATCAACTCAAAGCTTGGGACAAAATTTATACAGAACATGCTGAATTTCAAGACTTCACTTAAGTGTCAACTCATGAAAGCCAAATATTGACTCAAGTGTCAACTCACCAGATGAAGTGTCAACTCACGTGAGATTTTTAGAGAGCTTCAAATAACATCTTTTGAACTAAGTGTCGACTCATGGAAGCCAAGTATCGACTCAAATGTCGACTCATGACCTGAAGTGTTGATACTTGAAGTTCTGATAAACAGTAACAACTAGTTTTTTCAAATGCAGAACTTGTCCTTTTCGCCCTTCAATGGCTAGTTCACCTCTCCAACGGTCACAAACTGCCATTTGGGGTTTGAAAAGGTATTTAAGGTGATCTTAATTAAAAATGGATAAAAGGGAATGAGTTTACATTGAATATTCATCAAGAGTTCATCTACTTTCAAGTCAAGTTAAGCCTTCATGCTTTCAAAGCATTCAAGAGCATTCAAGTTCAACCATTCAAGCTACATTCAAAAATTCAATAACTTGAGGACAAGCATCTACAACAACTCTAAAAGAACTTCAAAGAGATACTTGCTTTTATTGAAAGCTTTTATATTCTTAACAATATTATTGAATCCTTTCTTTTATTTCTAGTTTCAAATGGATTGGAACTAGAAGTGGAGGTTTGTTGATGAGCCTTTGTATTAAAACCAATGGAGGTTTTTGGTTAGCCTAAGTCTCAAAACCAAGGAGGTTGTTGGTGAGCCTAAGTTAGAAAATCTACTAGATTTTTGGTTATCCTGTAAAACCAAAGGGGTTTTGACTTGCATTCCTGGTGAAAACAAGTTGAGTTTTGATTAGTGAGCTCGGAATACTAATCGGTTGTAATTAAGAAAGATTAGAGTGAAAATTTCAAGTGGACCTTGGGGAGTGGACGTAGGTGCTTTGGTGTGCACTGAACCACTATAAAATTTTTTATGTTTGTGTTGCATGCCCTTGATTATTTGTCTTTACTTATCTTGCATTTGCCTTTTAATTCTGCTGCACACACATGAGCACTCACAAACACTAGCAATACACAAGGACTTCAATTGTTTTTGAATTGGAACTCATTTGCTATTAGATTTTTTAGAAATCCAATTCACCCCCCATCTTGGGCTACTTACTGGGCAAAAGTGGTATCAAAGCCACGTTCTTAGTGTATAGGTTTAACCACCTTGAGTAAAGATCTATGGCAGCCCCACATGGTATTAGTGTAGTTGAGGGACAAGCCTTAAATAGACCTCCTTATTTTAATGGCATAAATTACACATATCGGAAAACATGAATGAGAATTTATATGCATTCTATAGATTATAATTTTGGAAAGTAGTGGATAAAGGTCCTCATATTCCTTCGGTTGTTGTTAATGGTGTTTTCATCCCAAAACTTGAAAACTTGAAGAGGATTAGGATGAAAATGACATTAAACAATCCGAGATCAATGCTAAGGTAATGAATCTTCTCTACTGTGCATTGGACCCTAGTGAATTCAACAGGATTTTCACATGCTCCTCAGCCAAATAAATATGGGAAACACTTGAGGTTACTCATAAGGGTACCGATCAAATGAAAAATACTAAAGTTAATATGCTTGTACATACTTATGAAATGTTTCAAATGAAACCTAATGAATCCAATACTGACATGTACACTAGATTTACGATTATAGTTAATGGCATGAGAAGTCTTGGTAAAACTATGTTTAATGCTGATCTTGTGAATAAAATTCTTAGGTCTCTACCAACATCTTGGGATCCTAAAGTAACCGCTATCCAAGAAGCCAAAGATGTTGAGAAACTTCCATTGGAGTAGCTAGTAGGTTCACTCATGACTTATGAGCTGAACTTGAAGCAAAAAGCAATGGATATGGATAAGAAGAAGAAGGCTATAGCCTTCAAGTCCACAACTCAAGAAGAGTCTTCAAATGAGGAATTAGAAGAAGAAGAGAATGAGGATGAAGAAGCACTCATAGCCAGGAAATTTAGAAGATTTATGAAGAAAAAGAAATTTCCTTACAAAAAGAAGGCTCAACCAAGCAAGAAAAAGAGAAAAGAGAAAGAAAAAAAAAGGAGAAGGAGAAGGAGCTACCAAATGCTTCGAGTGCAAGAAGCCTAGACATTACAAATATGATTATCCTCTCCTAAAGAAGTCCAAGAGAAGATTTAGAATGAAGGCAATGATGGCAATATGGAGTGACAGTTAGGACTCCAGGTCAAAAGAAGAATAAACTAAAGTTGCCAATATTTGCTTCATGGCACAACAAGAAGAAGAGGTACATTCTTAATTTGAAATTGATTATACTTTTGATGAACTAAGAAATGCTTTTGATAAATTAATGCATGATTACAAATTAGCAATGATTGAAAATAAAAAATTGAAAAAGCATGCAAACTCTTTCTCTCATGAAAACACAAATCTTATGAATGAAGTTAGTGATTTAAAGAATAAAATGATGTTTTAGAAAAACAAAGAATGCTTTATCTATGAAAAATGAATTTTTAAAAGATCCAAAGTCAATATTTCAAACAATGAGCTTTTAAGAAAAAATAAAGACCTTGAGACTGAAAATCTGAAATTAAAATATGAGCTTGAAAAGATAAAACCTTTTGTTGAAAAATTTAATTTTAGTTCTGAAAAGTTAAATCTTTTGTTGAACAATCAAAGAACTATTTTCAACAAAGCTGGATTGGGTTTTAGACCACAAAAATAATAGAAATATTTCAAAAAATTCTTTATTCCAGCATCATCCAGCATTATTTATCATTATTGTAAAAAGTTAGGTCATAAAGTATATCAGTGTGACCTTAGGAAGCTAAATTATTCTAAGAAGATTTGGGTTCCAAAAGGAACCACTCTTAATGCTAATCCTAAAGGACCCAAGATGGCTTAGATACCTAAAATCAAAACTTAATTTATTTTGCAGGTGTATTTTGCAACCAAAGAAAAGAAATGATTATGATATATCGACAGTGGTTGCTCAAGACACATGATAGGAGATGTGAAGCAATTCACTTCTCTTGAAGCACTGAATAAAGGGAATGTAACTTTCGAGGATAATAGCTAAGGAGAAATCATTGGTATTGGTATAGTTTACATCTCCTCTTCTACTTGTATAGATAATATTTTATTAGTTGAAGATTTGAAACATAATTTGCTTAGCATTAGTCAATTTTGCGATAAAGGTTTTAAAGTTGTTTTCGAATCATCTCTTTGCATGGTAGCTGGTCCTAATGATAATTAAGTAAAATTTATTAGAAATAGGCATGGCAACATCTATCTTGTTGATCTTGATAATTTACTTTTACATGATGGTGAATGCTTAGTTGCAATAAATTCCATATCTAATAAAACTAGCTGGCTTTGGTATCATAGGTTAGGTCATGCAAGCATGCATCTTCTTTTAAAATTATGTAAAAAGGATTTAGTAAGAGATTTGCCAAAAATTAGTTTTGAAAAAGATAAAATATGTGAAGCATGCCAATTTAGAAAACAATCTAAAACATCTTTCAAATCAAAAGGTTTTGTTTTAACTTCTAGACCATTAGAGCTACTCCATATGAATCTCTTTGGACCAACCAGGACAATTAGCCTAGGAGGCAAGAGATATAGATTTGTTATAGTGGATGATTTCTTTAGGTTCATATGGGTTTTGTTTATATCACATTAAGATGAATCATTTTCAGCTTTTATGAAGTTTTATCGAAAAGTCTCAAATTAAAAGGTACTTCAGTTATTTCTATTTGAAGTGATCATGGCATGGAATTTGAAAACCAGGATTTTGAAAACTTTTGCAATGAAAAAGGAATTGATCACAATTTTTCTGCACCTAGGATACCTCAACAAAATGGGGTGGTAGAAAGAAAGAATAGGACTTTAGAAGAAATGGCATGCATAATGCTTTCTGAAAATGATTTACCAAGATATTTTTGGGCTGAAGCAGTCAATATCACTTGTTACATCTTAAACCATGTTTTAATCTGACCTATTTTAAAGAAAACACCTTATGAACTTTGAAAATAAAGAAAACCCACTTTGAAGTATTTTCGAGTATTTGATTGTCGTTACTTTATCCAAAATAATGGCAAAGATAATCTAAAAAAATTGATGCCAAATAAGATGAAGGTATCTTCTTAGGATACTCTACATCTAGTAAGGCATATAGAGTATTTAATAAAAGAACTTTATTAGTTGAAGAATCAGTGCATGTTGTATTTGAAGAAACTACTGACAAATCCTCGAGAAAAGAAGATATTTCTGATGAATGTGCAGGTGTTGAAGGATTAAAGAAGCTAACTTTGGATGATCTCCCTTCCAAGGAAGATGAAGAAGATCAAAATAAGAAGAGTAGAGAAGAAGCTACAAAATTCATACCAAAGCATTAAGATCTACTAAAAGAGTGGAGGTATACTCATGGACACCCTAAGGAGTTAATCCTAGACGATCCATCGAGAGGGGTAAGAACAAGAGCATCAATTAAAAATGAATGTGATTACATAGCTTTTGTTTCTTAAAATTGAACCTAAATGTATTAAAGAAGCAGAAAAAGACCATAATTGGAAAATTTCTATATAAGAAGAACTAAATCAATTTGAAAGAAACAAAGTTTGGACTCTAATAGAAAGACCATCTAATATTTCAATTATTGGCACAAAATGGATATATAGGAATAAACTAGATAAAAATTGTATTGTTACTAAAAACAAGGCTAGGCTGGTAGCTAAAGATTATAATCAAAAAGAAGGTATTGATTTTGATGAAACCTTTGCTCCAGTAGCTAGGCTTGAAGCCATTAGATTACTTTTAGCAATTATATATCTTATGAATTTCAAACTATTTCAAATGGATATTAAAAGTGCTTTTTTGAATGGTTATATTGTTGAAGAAGTATTTGTTGAACAACCACCTGGATTTGAAAATCATGCATATCCTGAACATGTTTTCAAACTTCACAAAGCACATTATGATTTAAAATATTCACCCCGAGCATGGTATGAAAGACTTAGCAAATTTTTTATTGAAAATGATTTCTCTAGAGGCCATGTTGATACTACCTTATTTCTAAAAAAGATAGATGATGGTCTATTAGTAGTACAAATCTATGTTGATGATATCATTTTCGGTAAAACTAATGAGTCTCTTTGTCAAGAGTTTGCCAAGCTTATGCAGGGAGAGTTCGAGATGAGTATGATAGGTGAATTAAATTTCTTTCTTGGACTCCAAATCAAGCAAACTAAAGAAGGGATCTTCATCAACCAAGCTAAGTATATAAGAAAAATCTTAAAGAGGTTTGGGATGGAGACAACCAAGTAAATAGGTACACCTATGAGCCCTTCTTGTAAACTTGATAAAGATGAATGTGGTAAAAGTGTTGATCAAGAATTATATAGGGATATCATTGGGTCACTACTATATTTGACTGCTAGTAGACCAGATATCATGTCTAGCATTTTCATGTGTTCTATAAATCAGTATGATTCTAAAGAATCTCATTTATTGGCTATTAAGTGCATTCTTAGATATTTATCTGGTACTATTGATATTGGACTGTAGTATTCTAGAGACTCATCTATTGAATTGATTGGTTATTCAGATGCTGACTTTGTTGGGTATAAATTAGATAGAAAAAGCACAAGTAAAACTTGCTAATTTCTTGGAGTTAACTTAATCTCATGGTTACCAAGAAACAAACTTCAGTTGCACTATTTATAGCTAAAGCTGAATATGTTGCAGCTGGAAGTTGTTGTGCTCAAATCTTGTGGATTAAGCAGCAACTTGAAGATTTTGGAGTCAAATTAACTAAGACACCCATAAGATATGATAACACAAGTGCTATAAATTTAACCAAAAATCTTGTTCAGCACTCTAAAATTAAACACATTGAAATTGGATATCATTTTATTAGAGATCATGTTGAAAATAATGATGTTGTGCTAGAATTTGTGTGCACTGAAATACAATTAGCTAACATTTTGACCAAACCACTTCAAGAAGATCGGTTATGTATGATTAGAAGAGAGTTAGGGATCATCAACCCTTTTGACTAAATTTCCATCTCTTCATAATTTTTAAAAATTCTCCTTAAAATTTATTAATCAAATTGCTTGAAGATCATGCTTATACTCTTACAAACCTTTGAAATCATGTTCTAATTTGTTCAATGATCTTTTTCCCTCTTTTTCTTGGATTTTAAGCCGAAGTGTCAACACTTCGAAGTGTCGACACATATAAGTGTTGACACTTGACCTACAGTCGTGAGTCGACACTTGATCGATGGAAGATCGAGATAAAATAAGGAAAATGAAGTGTTTTCTTCAAATTTCTTCTTCCAATCTGAGTCGACTCACCTTACAACAGTAATCTAGCACTTCATCCCCTCCAATCTAAGTTTTAACTGCCTAATTTTTTATTCAGAATAGTTTCTTTTGGTTCCCTCACTGTTCCTCATCCATTCTCATCATTTCTTTTTATGAAAAACCCTTGATTTCTTCCCGCATTCTTTCTTTACCTTGTTTCCTTGGAATGGATCCTAGAAAGTAATTAGTTCGGAGATCTCGACCATTTGTTCAGGAGGTAGAGCATGGACAAAGGTTAGGCATGAGGATTGAGCAGCAATTGAGCCGAGGACTAGCCTGATGTTCCTATCAAATCACTATTTCCCATAGTGGATAGGATGAGCTCGAAGACTATTGCTGGTGGTCATTGAGTGGATTTTGATTTCCTGGACTAGCAGCACTTTCGAATTGGTTAGTGATTGAGAGATGCTGGTTTAGCACACCTCTGCACGCTATCCGAGAGATTTTACCCTGGCATGATGAGAGAGTTCTACGAATCACTAGCCAGAGGTACCGATGGATAGGTAGCATAGGTACATGGGAGAGAGGTTCCACTATCTACTAAGATTCTGAGCCAGGCATGAGAGATACCTATGAGAGGTTTAGTGGCAGATGCCCTAGTGGATAGGATCAGTGGACTCCGGTGTATCTTTGAGTCAGACAATCTTCCAGAGGGAGCCATTACTGTTGCATCGAGACTCTTAGCTGAGATGAGGCTACTGCATCACATCATCACCCGGATCTTACTACCGAAGACTGGACAATTCGACTTTATTACAGAGCAAGAGCTATTAGTCATGGTGTTGCTAATTTAGCACACTCCGGTATGCCTCCTCGTCCATATGGTTCATCAAATGATAGAGGCATCGACCAGCCAGAGGCTTTGCCTGGCCTATGGTATGGGATTGACTATATTATTCAGGGCATACGAAGTAGTCATAGACAGAGAGACATACAGGCAGCTTCTACATACAAACGTCCACGATGGGAGATCCCTTCATAGGATGGGATATCATCTAGTCAGAGATTAGTGGAGAAGACGCATATCAAGTTAGACCTTTGATGTAGATGATGAGGCTGCAAAGGAGAAGCGCATTTTTAGAGATGAGGTCGAGCCTTCTGAGGTACATAGAGAGATTCCGGAGGCATAGCCTGAGCCTTCTACACAACCTGAGCTAGCAGCTCAACTTGAGCTAGCTGCTCCACCACACTCAGAGATGCCAGCCACTAGAGATTCTATAAGGGATTGGATCGCCCGTTTGGAGTCAGATACCATGATCATCAAACAACGGTTTGATCAGATACATCTGGAGATGAGAGAGAGCTACCAGGGCTTGAGAGATGGTATATCTACTATTTTAGCTGCATTGGAGAGACCTTCATCGAGTAAAGTACCTCCCTTTACTCATTCAGATTCACCTCCAGCACCAGCAGCACCCCTAGCATCAGAGACAGGAGATGATCAGACTGACTTCATAGATTTTGATGTTGCGGACTTCATGGTGGAGTTAGAGGTAGATATAGCTGTTGATGTGTCTAGGACACCCATTCCTGATCCTTCCCAATTTTCATTCCAGACTCCCATTTTACCCAGCTCTTCCACCATCCCTGACCTTTTGTCACTTCCATTCCCCCTTCTACTCGTGTCATTCATTCTATTGATACACCAGTGATTCACTCTACTTCTCTACACACATCCTCCCTGATTCAGGAACTAGGCTTTTACACTCCTAGTTTCCATCATCTTGATTCAGGTCCCATCTTTGATCATACCCCCTTGTCTATTGATACTATTGCTGCTTTAGTTAGTGTTGCTCCTGCTATTGATATAGCCTCTTCCTTTTCAGCACCAGTCAGAGGTAAAGCATATGTCAAATGCAGAGGCCGAGGCCATTGTGATGTATTGAGACCTACCCAGACCAGACTCTCTGATCTTCGACTGATGTGGCCGCGATCCTGACCTTCTAAAGATACTGGACTGATTGAGATTGGGTCCTCCTCTGATGAGGAGAGTACTCCTTAGGGTGGTCTCTATGTTAGCTAGTTTATATTTTAGCACTTTTTGTTTGTATCAGTGTTTGTTTGTTATTTGTCTGTCTGTATCAAAATTAATGTATCAAATTCTAAAATATATATTATATATATATATATATATATATATTAACTCTTTTAGAGTCTAATGCCATCATTAACTCTTCTGCTTTCTTACTTAAATTCTATCAAATCTATCTTCTTTCCTTCCCACCTTTTTTAATGATGACAAAAAGTGGGAGAAATAAGATAATGATGGTAGAAATAAGATAATGGTATAATTATACTAAAATGTTTTATGATAAAATGGTATTATCTAAAATGGTTTTATGGAAACATAAATTGGGAGTGAAAAAGAATCTTTTTTTCTAAAGTTGCAATTTCTTGAAATCTCTTTGAAAATCAATTTTTTTGGATCACCTTTTGAGGGGGAGTATTTATGCCCTTCAACCTCTTGTTCTGACACTTTTGCTCTATTGTCATATCTTAACACTTCTTATGATCTGAATACTATCTTTTTTTTTGGCACATATTTCAAGTATAGAAGATTTTCTTGTTGTTTTCACTTAGATGTTTTTCATGCTGAAATTCTTATCTTTAAAATATGCTTTAGCTCTGATACACCCTTGAGTATCATGGTACATGTAATCTTAGCTCTAATATTTTTTATTTTATAGCTCTAATGCAATGCAAATGAGTCTTAGTTCTCAATGGTCTATTTTAGACTCTAGCTTCTATTTATCATTTGCTCTGATACTTATTGCACAAGGCTTAATACCTATTGAAAATCTTTTAAGCTTTTATATGCTTATACTTAAAGATTTTATCATCATTAAAAAGGAAGAGATTGTTGACTCCTATATATTTTGATAATAAACAAAATACTTAAGTATATTTGAGTACTAACCGATTGTTAAAGTGTGTTTCATCAGATAAGGTACTCATTAGGTTAGTAAATTGGATTACTTGTCAAATAGTTGGAGAAGCCCTCTTTATGGATGAAACATTCAAAATTAATGGACTTAAGAATATAAGGATGGCTTGGAAGGACTTAAGAGTCAAGTTTAAAGAAGATTCAGCAGAGTTTCGATTGAATTTCAGAAAGTTTCAACAAGTGTCGACTCAAGGTGTCGACTCATGAAAGTGAAGTGTCGACTCAAGTCGATATACAAAAGAAGTTTCAGATGGCATGCTTGAAGTGTCGACTCATGTAGATGAAGTGTCGGCTCATGTATCGACTCATGGATCGACTCAAAGCCTGAGATAAAATTTATACAGAACATGCTTAATTTCAAGACATCCCTAAAGTGTCGACTCATGGAAGCCAAGTATCGACTCAAGTATCAACTCACCAGATAAAGTGTCGACTCGCCTGAGATTTCCAGAGAGCTTCAAAGAACATCTTTTGAACAAAGTTTTAACTCATGGAAGCCAAGTGTCAACTCATGACCTGAAGTGTCGACACTTGAAGTTCCGATGAACAGTAATGGCTAGTTTTTTCAAATGTAGAACTTATCCTTTTTGCCCTTCAACATCTAGTTCACCTCTCAATGGTCATAAACTGCCATTTGGGGTTTAAACAGGTATTTAAGGTGATCTTAATTGAAGAGGGATAAAAAGGAATGAGTTTACATTGAATATTCATCAAGAGTTCATCTACTTTCAAGTTCAGTTAAGCCTTCAAGCTTTAAAAGCATTCAAAAGCATTCAAGTTCAACCATTCAAACTATATTCAAGGCTTCAACAACTTGAGGACAAGCATCTACAACAACTCTAAAAGAGCTTCAAAGAGATACTTGCTTTTATTGAAAGCCTTTTGTATTCTAAACATATTATTGAATCCTTTCTTTGGTTTCTAGTTTCAAAGGGATTGGAACTAGAAGTGGAGGTTACTTGCTTTTATTGAAAGCCTTTTGTATTCTAAACCAACGGAGATTTTTTTAGTCTAAGTTCAAAATCAGGTTTTGTTGGTGAGCCTAAAAATCAAGGAGGTTATAAAATCAAGTTATAAATTCAACTATATTTTTGGTTATCCTGCAAAATCGAAGGGGTTTTGACTTGTGATCCTAGTGAAAACAAGTTGGGTTTTGATTAGTGAGCCTAGAAAACTAATCGGCTGTAATCAAGAAAGATTATAGTGGAAATCCCAAGTGGACCTTGGGGAGTGGACGTAGGTGCTTTGGTGTGCACCGAATCACTACAAAATTTTATGTGTTTGTGTTGCTTGCTCTCTCTTATTTGTCTTTACTTACTTTGCATTTGCTTTTTAATTTCGCTACACATACTTGAGCACTCACAAACACTAGCAATACACAAGGACTTCAATTATTTTTGAATTGGAACTCATTTGCACTTAGATTTTTTAGAAATCCAATTCACCCCCTTTTGGGTTGCTTATTGAGCAACATGGTGCCAACATCATACATAGTTGGCCGACGAGGTGGCGGAGAGTGCCACCTGGCCCATCCGAGTTGAGCTCCTGATTGAGGTCGAGCTCCTATCCGAGATGAGCTCCTGGCCAAGGCCGAGTGCCTATCCAAGGTGATCTCCCAGCCAAGGTCGAGATCTCGGTTGAGGTCGAGCTCCCATCCAAGGTAAGCTCCCATTTGAGGTAAGATCCCGGCCAAGGTCAAGCTCCCATCCGAGGTGAGCTCCCGACCAAGGTTGAGCTCCCATTCAAGGTTGAGCTCTCAACCAAGGTTGAGCTCTCAACCAAGGTCAAGCTCTCAACCAAGGTCAAGCTCCCATCTGAGGTAAGCTCTCGGCCAATGTTGAGCTCCCGGCCAAGGTTTAGCTCCCATCTGAGATGAGCTCCCAGTCGAGGTCGAGCTCCCATTCGAGGTTGAGATCTTAGCCAAGGTCAAGCTCCCATTTGAGATGAGCTCCTATCAAGGTTGAGCTCCCATCCAGGGTGAGCTCCTAGCTGAAGAGAGCTTTGGGCTAGTCGAGCTCCCGGCTAGACCAGGTCCTTGAAGGCAAGAAGACATTCCCCCGACCATGGCAAGAGGAGCAGTGAAGGTTAAACACAACTCCTAGAGGATACACATGAGGGAGCCTTGAATGGTGACACATGAGCATGACATCGCCATCTCCACTGGACCAGTCGTAATTCTCTTGCAGGGTGAGTGCTCCACCATGGCTCTAGGTCCTGTAGCATGTCGCCTGCATCTCTTACAAGGCAAGTGCTCCACTGGAGTTCCAGGTCCTTAGTACGCCACCTGCATCTCCTACAAGGCGAGTGCTCCATCGGGGCTCCAGGCTTTGTAGCACGCCACCTGTGTCTCCTACAAAAGGAATGCTCTGCCAGAGCTCCAGGCCATATACTACACCATCTACACCCCTATAAGTGGAAGCACTCAACTGTGGCCCCAAATTCTATGGCATGCTACCTGAACCTTCCGTAGGAGATCACCTGATGCAAGATGTAAGAAAAGACTAATTCTAATATTTAGGAATTTAATTTTGATGAGCAATGGCAGCAAACTCAAATAAGCTATCAAATTAATTTAATGAAATTAGACCAAGTCTCTACTAACTACCCGCAATATAATCAGCATGCAATCACATAAAGAACCCTGGATCTAATAATTGAGAAACCATCGAAACTAGGATGTCCTGACTTCAATCAACCAGATCTAGTGAGATTCGGATGGTTACTTATCAATAACACTTTTTCCTCCTTCGTTTCAATAGATCTGGATTCAACTCTCATGATCTTGCAGTAGGATTGCAAACTTCAGTTCCTTCGGAGCAGTTTTCCCATTGATGGTAGGATGGCAAGGGAAACCTCCTCCTCTGATCGACAACACTAGGGATCGGCTTGGTTTTGGATCTAGACTAGATGTTGAAGATGGTGGTGCCTGGCTTCTAGATCTTGGACTCAAGAGATAACTAGAGCTTCAGTACTCCACACATACTAATGCAATGCTTAACCAGTAGAGCACTTACACACTATAATTACTTAACTAGCAATTATACTCTCAATGCTTACCCAGCAATTAGAGAAAAAAACCAATAGAGTTTCATTAATCAATCATAAGTTGGATTACAAGGGAATGGGATTGTATTTATAGACCCCTTACATAGTAGCTTGATAAGAATAAACTCATGGTAGCGAGATAAGAAAATATTCTTTTGAATATAAAATAATTAAGATGACAATGGACTCTAATTTCCTTCTTGACCTTGATGAAGACTCTTTGTAATTTAAATTGGGTAGACTTCTTTTCTCTTGGACTTCTTCAAGGAGTGGGCGATGAAACAAAGATGGGCAACAAAATGAGATGGCATCCCATTCCTTTCCATAATTAGCGCTATTCCTTCTTTCCTCTTGGCGTGAACTCCTTCCTGGTTTTCTTACATTTCAATTTTGAATGGTAGATAAAAAGGCACTCCATTTGAATTGGACTCCTTGAATTTAAAAGTAGATTGATGATGACTCCTTTGAATTTGAATTCCCTTGGATGACAAAGAGGCTTCATAAAGGGTGCTAAGAAAGAAGAGCCCTTTCTTATTACTTCTCTTAAAATTTGAATGGCATTTAAATGGGTGACTTCTTTCTCCTCATTTGGGCGACAAAGAAAAATAAAATGCTCCTTGGTTGAGATAAAGTTTCTTGATAAGAGAGGAGTCCTTTGAATTTTGGATGAATCTCCATTTAATCTTTGAATCTTCTAGTTGAATTTGAATACATACTTGAGTTGGCGTCCATCCTTAGAGTGGTGACAATTTGAGGATGAAAAGAGGCACTAGATGAGAGGTAGAATCCTTCTACTTCTCTTAAATGGCATTTTCTTGGATTTTAAAAAAGGATGATGAGAAGAAAATTGGTTGGCGCCTCTCTTGGATAAACTTACATCTTAAGATTGTCCCGATGTCTCGATATCCCAATATCCCACTGTCTCGATGTCTGGATGTCTGGATGTCTCAATGTATGGATGTCCGGATGTCTCGATGTCTAGATATCCGGATGTCTAGTGAAAATCTTGGACAACCTTCTTTTGTCATGGAATTGATCCACCAAGGTGATGTGACATGGCACACTACTCTAAGTGATAGTTAACAAGGCCCCATGACATGGTGATGTGGCATGATGACATGGCATGGTGACATGGCTTCAACAACTGGGCCTGACCTTGGCTAACAATTGGACTTGAATCCCATTGACTATTACAAGACTCAACTTCAAGTAAACCTAACTTGACTAATTTGCAAAACAAAGAAAACTAATGTTATTTACAGGACTCAAGCTAAAATTAAAATAGAACAACTACTTATTGGTGATCCATAATGAGCTCAGAGGGTTCTGATGTCTCTTCCTAGCTCTGGTGTCCTCACGATCACCCTACCAAGAAGGCAAGCTCTGTAGCATGTCGACTGCATCCCCTGCAGAAAGACCTTCTCCTGGGAACTTCGGAGCTCGTCCAATGGGGCTCTAAAGAGTTTGTACCCCTTTCGTAGGGTATAATCTCGGAGAGGCATCCAACCAAGGCTCTAGACCTAGTATGGCTGAATTAATTTTTATATAACGGTTAGAGGAACCACCAAGATGGGGGATGAACCAAGAGAGAGACAGTAAGAGAGCAAAGGCAAAGGGCTGAATAGCAAGCAACTCCCTAGCTTTTCAAAAACTATAGTTTTTCTTTTCTCTTCTATATCTCTCTACATGGTGGCATCCTAGGCCTCCACCACAGAGGGTCTGTTCTCCTTGGTCACCTTATTGACTTGACCGTCGGAGTGTCCCCATGGGGATCCTCAGCCCGAGTCTCTTCTTTTTTGCAGGACCGATCGGTTGTGAAGGCATGAGGACAAAGAACCTGACGCTCCTAGGAAGGCCAGCTCATGCGGGCCATGTCAAAGTTGCAGGCCATGGTGATCTAGATGGGAATATGCATCATTATTGTTTAGAGATCTGGTGTAGCTAAATTTGATATTTTCCATAAATGTACTCAACAGATTTGTGTTGTTATATCTGAAATGAATAGTTTTTCTTGGCTCTTATATAGAATTTATATGAGTAGCCGTTAAAGAGAGCGAAGGACTCTATGGAATGAGATCTCAATGTTGATGGGGCAAGGCATTCCTACATTGGTTGCAGATGATTTTAATTATATTGACAACCCCCAAGAGAAGCCAGCAGGAAGGGCTTTTGTAGATGGAGTCGAATCTAGAGAGTTTTAGGGGTTTATGGAGGATAATGGCTTGGTGGGTTTAGGTTTTGATGGACCTCATTTTACTTGGTGTAATAACCATCAAGGTGGAGCAAGAGTATGGGAGAAAATTGATAAGAATTTTGCTGGAGCAGATTGGATCCAGAATTACCCGAGGTACCAAGTTCTTCACTTACCGAGAATTGCTTCAGATCATTACCACTAAAGTTGCCCCCTCCCATTGTAGCCCATTCTAGTTTGAGATGTTCTGGCTAGGATATCCTTGATCCTGGGATATTGTCTGCGA
This sequence comes from Areca catechu, assembly GCA_021397845.1. Classification (NCBI taxonomy): domain Eukaryota; kingdom Viridiplantae; phylum Streptophyta; class Magnoliopsida; order Arecales; family Arecaceae; genus Areca; species Areca catechu. The sequence continues at coordinate 49,308,260 of CM038048.1, read as the reverse complement.
GGTTTGGAAGCTCCTGATTTGTGATCATGTTAGATATCGGGTGATGATGAGACTGGTGTTATTGAAATGCCAGTTTCGTTAATGGAACTAGGAGGAGGTTGGGGATATTTTTAAAAGATTGGAGTCCATGGAAATTGCAATGTCTATTATTCAGGAAAGGGAGGATCAAGAGGGTGAGCTTTCTGAGGACTTAGGTGAGCTCTGAGGGTAGTTTTCTTTTTACTATACATTGTTGTAGTAGTAGGAGACATTCTGGAGGTAGAAGTCAAAAGTCCAATGGATTAAGGAGGATGATAGAAGTACCAGGTTCTTTTATCATGCCACTATTATTAGAAGGCACAAGAAGCAGATTCGGGTAGCCAAGGATAGTTCTGGTTAGTAGGTGGATGGAAAGGGGGTGTAAGGAATGTGTTTTTTCTTTTTTTTAGATCTAGGTGGTCGGCTGATGGAGATGATGTTAATTATTATGCTCTCCTCGATCCCATAAGCTGTGTTTCTAATTAAGAGAATAGGAAGCTGATCAAGATTGTGTCTGATGAGGAGATTAGAATGATGCTCTAGTTTATGCTAAGGATGAAGCCTCTGGACCTTATGGCTTTCTCCCACTCTTTATTAGAAGATATTGGCATATCATCCACATAGAGGTGGTGGAGGTGGTTTTGGAGTTTTCACTACTGGTGAGATGCTATTGAACTAGATGAAGACTTTTGTTACTTTGGTTCCGAAGAAGTTGGATACTATGGAGCCAAGCCACTATCATCTTATTAGCTTGTATACTACTTTATATAAGATTTATGCCAAGCTGATGGTGGAGATGATGAAGTCTATCTTACCTCTTTTGATTTTCCTGAAGTAGGGAGCTTTTGTTGGTGGTCGGAGTATTACTGATAATGTTTTGGTTGTTTAGGAGGTTATGCATGATCTTCACCAAGCTCCTGGTCACCGATATCTTATGGTGATCAAGCTAGACATGAAGTGGCCTATAATCAGGATAGATGGTCTTTCCTCGAGCATGCCCTTCATAGCTTTGGCTTTTATGCTAGATGGATTCAGTGGATTATGGCCTGTGTTTGTCATCCATCCTTTGCCATCCTTCTCAACGGCACTTCTTTAGATTTTTTCTCTTCTTTAGAAATTTACCAAGGTTGTTCTTTATCTCCCAACTTCTTTAGATTTTTATATCATTTTCCATGCATTACAGGAGGTGATGAGTAGCTTCACCCTAGTCTCGCCAGCTTCGGATGCTTTCCCTATCTTTCATTTATTATTTGCAAATGATTGTCTTCTTATTGGGTGGGCTTCTATTTGAAATGCAGTGGCTTTTTTGGGATTATTCACATATTGTTGCCCAGTAAGCAACCCAAGAGGGGGGTGAATTAGATCTCTAAAAATTAATTGAATGCAATGCAAGAGTGTGTGATCCAATCTAACAATTAAACTAAGTACTATGAATGCAAATGAAGTGCTCTTAAGTAAGTGTACAGCGAAAACATAATGCAATAAAAGTAAGAGCAAGTAGAGAGACAAGCAATCACAAATACAAGGAAGTATAGTGGTTCGGTGCTATCCAATGTACCTACATCCACTCCCCAAGATCCTCTTGAAAACTCATTATAATCTCAACTGATTACAGCCGATTAATTTTCCAGGCTCACTAATTAAATCTCGACTTGTTTTCACAAGGCTCACAAGTCAAAACCGTACTTGGTTTTACAGGTTAACCAAGAACCTAAATAGTTTTAAGGCTCACCACCAACCTCCCTTGGTTTTGCGGGCTAACCAAGAACTAATTGGTTTTCAAAGGCTCACCAATAAACTCCTTGATTTTCCAATAGGCTAACCAAAAATCCTTACAACAAATATAGTTTAAAGTAAAGAAACAATGAAAGCTTTCTAATAAAAAGCGGGTATTTCTTTGAAGCTCGATGTAGTGCTACTCCAACTTGATGAAGCCTCTTTAATTACTCAATAATAATTGATCTTGAATGCTCTTAAAGGCTCTTGATCTTGAATGCTCTTGAAGGCTCTTGAATGCTTGGAGACTTGCTTTTGGTTGAACTCAGTGAATAAGAGTGAATGCTCTTCTTTTCTTCTCTATTGGTTATTCCTTTTTCATTCTCTTATTCCTCTTTTGTTTTGATTTGATTTGAATCATATAAATACCTTTTCAAGGCCTGAAATCTAGTTTCTAGCCATTAGACACGAAAAACTAGCCATTGGGAGCCAAGAGGGACAAGTTCTGCATTTGAAAAACTTGCCGTTACTATTTCCAAAACTCCATGTGTCGACATTTCAGACTGTGAGTCGACACTTCAGGTCAACACATGCACTCCTTGAGTTGACACCTAGTTCAAATATCTTCAATGTAGCTTTTTGGAATTCTCAGGTGAGTCGACACTTTGAGTCGATACTTAGCATCCATGTATCGACACTTTAGCCAGATCTTCAACTTCAGCAAGTTTTGTAACCCAAAAATCTCAGGCGATGAGCTGATCCATGTGTCAACACTTTGAGTCGACACATCAAGTCTATGTGTTGACACTTCACCCGTGCCAACTGAAACTTTCTTTGCATACCGGTTTGAGTCGACACTTCACTATCATGCATCGACACGTGGTGACATGTGTCAACACTTCATCGAGATTTTCATAAAAATAGCTAAACTTGTGTTGAATCAAGTATGTGTTGAACTCAAGTATCCATTCAAGCAATTTTTCATTGTTGAAGTCTTCTTTGAGTAGATCTTTCATCTAATTTAGACTTCTTCAACCAAACAACATTTATCAAATTGATAAGCACCTTTTTCTATAAAAATATTTCAAAGAAATCATTAGTACTCAACTTATACTTAAGCATTTTGCTCATCATCAAAATCAATAACGGAGTCAACAATCTCTCCCTTTTTGATGATGACAAAAACTTTAAGTATAAATTATTTAAAAAGCTTTCAAAAGAACTTTTCAAGGTGTGAAGAGCTAATTGCAATAGGTGTATCAGAGCAATTGTAATATTGAAAAAGATGTATTAGAGTAAGAGCATTATAATGGCTAAGAGTATCAGAGTTTGGAATATATATAAGGGATAATTTGAAGTATCATGGTACTCTAAAGGAAAACATGCTCAGGAGAGACAAATTCAGTAATAGACTAGACTCCCCCTGAATAGATGATTCGTAAAAGAATTTGTAAACATCTTTTTAAATATCTAAAGAAAGGATTTGACATGAAATTCAATTCAAATTGATTTTCAATACAAAGGAGGTATTACTCCCCTTACTTAATGAAATTTGCAAAGAATTTTCATTTCAAGCTCAAACAAATTTCAAAAGAATTTTCAAATTTTCAAACACATTTATACTTTATACTTCAGTCTTATTACTGCCCCTTTTTGTTATCAACTAAAAGGAAGAAGAGAATAATAAGTAAGTCATTCAATATAGAACAATTCATTCATCCATTCATTCATAAACAAAGATAATGAAGTACTGAAGGTAATTATTGCATTTCATTCATTTGAATTCATAACATAAACTTTCATATACTTATCAAAAGTGCCTGATACATACAGGGAACATCAAAAACATAAAGATGAAGAAATATAAACTATCTAAATAAGTAAAAACTATCCTAATCTTTATCCTCTGAAGATCCGATCTCAATTGGTCCAGTATTAGTGAAAGAACGAGCTCAGGGCCAAATCGATCTAAGATCACGAAGATGGGTCTTGGTCAGTCGTGAAGGAGTACGATGACTATGTTGTCTACATCGAACATAGGTCCTGCCTCTAGCTGAAGTAGAAGAGGTGGAGGCTATGTCATCAGCAGGAACGGAACAGATCAGAGCGACAGTCTCTACAACTATCGGATGTGGTGTATGATCGAATGAAGGTCTAGAATCAAGATAGTGAAAACCAGGTGTGTAAAAACCTAGCTCCCAATAAGTGAGGATGTATGTAGGGTACGTGTATCAACTATAGGTGTGTCAAAAATCGATGTATCAGCTAAAGAAATGATAGGCATATCGATGATAGGCATATCAGTTGAAGAATCAATCGGTGTACCAATAATCGGTGAGTCAACAATATGAGTATCAATGATAGGTGAATCAATAACAAGTGAAAGAATAGGTATAGCAATATGATCATCAGATCTAGATGGTGGAGTAGATAGAACAGGAGTCTAAATGGGCGAACTGGAAGGATCTCGAATGGGACTCCTAGGAAAGTTTACTATCGTCTCTACCGCTGGCTCTGACATCAAGTCTGAAAAGTCGAAATCGTCAGAGTCAGTCTCACCATCAGTGCTAATCTCTGATCTTGGTGCTGGAGGTGGAGCTAGATCTGGAACACTCTAAGAAGAGGGTCTGGACAGTGCAGATAAAATAGCGGAAATGCCATCACTCAATCCTCTATGGCTGTCTCTCGTCTCCATAATAAAGCTATCAAGTCGCTGTCGAACAATCATGATATCTATCTCTATGTGACTGACTCTATCTAATAGACTCTCTAAAGCTTCTGGAGCATCTAACTAAGCTGGCTGAGGCTGTGTAGATAGCTTAGACTGAGAAGCATACTCTGACTGCACTGCTGCCTCAAGCTAAATCTCTAGAAAATGTACCTCTGAAGGCCCTGCCTCACTTGAAAATATACGCTCCTCCTCTATAGTGTCATCATCTCTGTCATCAGCCTGTCCAGATACTCTACATCTTCACTGGCCTTTGAATAGTTGATATCCCATCTGATGTAGTGACCTGATGTCATAGACATCAGTATATAGAAGCATCCGGAAGGGCTCATCATCTAAAGTCACACCATACTCTCTAAAAAGCAGTGTCAACCCCATCCTGTAGGGTAAGCAAAGTCTTTGACTGGTCGATGCCTCTGTCATCCGATGTATCATGAGCACCGGAAGGCAAACAGGAGTGTGCTGAACTAAGGAGACCATCATGAGTAACTCTCTCTCTATGATGTAATCAAAACATCCGGTCTTCGGTAGAAGAATCCAGGCGATAATATGATATAGAAGTCTCATCTCAGCTAAAAGACGGGATGCAAGAATAGTGGCTCCCACAAGCAAAATATCTAACTCAAAGATACACTGGAGTCCACTCACTCTATCAATCAGACTATTAACTACTGATCCGGTGAAGGGTATATCCCATACTCTACTCAAGATCACTGCAGTTACAGGGATATCCCTACCTCAGACCTGAGCTAACCATCCATCATTGCCACGAGCTAAGGATTCGTAGAACTCTTGAATAAGGCCCGGGTAGTATCTTTCATTCAGTGAGCAGAAAGAAGTCAGACCAGCATCTCTAATCCACTGACCAATCCTGAAATGCTGCTGGTCGACAAATCCAAAATCTACACGGCATCCTCAGACAACATTCTTCGAACTCATGAGACTGGAAGTAGTGAAGAGTGGTCGAATATTTGAATCTGGAGCTACGGCTTCATGTATTGCTTTGGTCCTTCTTTCCTCTTCCTGATTGGATGGTCGAGGGTGATGGACAACTTATTTCCTTAGTCCCATTGCATAGAAGAATGGTTTGAACAAGAATGGAGAAGAAACCTAGGGTTTCTAGGGTTCAAAACAAAAATGGGAGAGGAAATGTCACACAATCCGAACCAAAAAGTCATCCAAAACAAAGATTTGAGGGGGTTTGAGCTAAGATTTGGAGGGAATAAGTGGTTAGGATGGAGTTAGGGCAAGTGTCAGCTCGAGTGTGGAGGAAAAGAAATGGTAAGAAAGTGCTTCGTTTTCATCTTTAACCTCGGTTTGCAGCCATTCATGTATCAACTCACGAAACAGTCCCATGTGTCGACATATCGACTTAAAATCGAAAATCCAGATAATGAAGCATAGATCAAAATCATGAGAAATACAATGAAATTCAATAAGATTAATATCAAATTTGATCTATTTTGAGTCTAAGATTGGAAAAATTTAATCAAAATAATTAATGATCCTGAGTTCTCTTCTAATCATACTGAATCAATCTTCTTGGAGAGGCTTAGTTAAAATATAAGCTAATTGCAATTCAATACAAATAAATTTAAGCACAACATCATTATTTTTAACATGATCTCTAATAAAATGATGCCTAATTTTAATGTGTTTACTTCTAGAATGTTGAATAGGAATTTTAGTCAATCAAATAGCACTAGTATTATCACATTTTATAGGTATACTAGTTAATTTGATTCCAAAATCTTCAAGTTATTGCTTAATCCACAATATTTGAGCACAACAACTTTCCACTGCATTATACTCAGCTTCAGCTGTGGATAGTGCAACTGAAGTTTGTTTCATGCTAAAACAGGAGATTAAGTTAACTCCAAGAAATTAGCAAGTTCCACTAGTACTTTTCTATCTAATTTACATCTAGCAAAATTGTCATCAAAATATCCAATTAATTCAGTAGATGAGTCTCTAGAATATCATAAGCCAATATCAATTGTACCAGATAAGTATCTAATAATGTGCTTAATAGCCAACAGATATGATTTCTTAGGTTCAGACTGATATCTAGCACATATGCATACACTGAACATTATATCTGGTCTACTAGAAGTTAAGTACAATAAAGAGCCAATCATATATCTGTATAATTTTTGTTCTACAGATTTATCATGCTCATCTTTATCAAGTTTACAAGAGGGGCTCATAGGTGTACCTATTGACTTAGTAGTCTCCATCCCAAACTTCTTTATGATTTCTCTTATATACTTAGCTTGGTTGATGAAGATTCTATATTTAGTTTATTTGATTTGGAGTCTAAGAAAGAAATTGAGTTCTCCCATCATGCTCATTTCGAACTCACCCTACATTAGCTTAGCAAACTCTCGACAAAGAATTTTATTAGTAGCACCGAAAATAATATCATCAACATAGATTTGCACTACTAATAAATCATCATCTTTCTTCTTTAGAAATAAATTTTATCAACATGGCCTCTAGAGAATTCAATTTCAATCAGAAATTTGCCGAGTCTTTCATACCATGCTCGAGGTGCTTGCTTTAAACCATAGAGTGCCTTGTGTAATTTAAAAACATGATTAGGATGTGCGTGATTTTCAAAACCAGGTAGTTGTTCAACAAAAACTTCTTCAACTATAAAACTATTTAGAAAAGTACTTTTAACATCCATTTAAAAAAGTTTGAAATTCATAAAACAAGTAAATGCTAATTGTAGTCTAGTTGCTTCAAGTCTAGCAACAGGAGCTAAAGTTTCATCAAAATCAATTCCTTCATCTTGATTGTAGCCTTGGACAACTAGCCTAGCTTTATTTCTATCAACAATTCCATTTTCATCTAACTTATTCCTAAACATCCATTTAGTGCCAATAACAAATACATTAGATGGTCTTTCTATCAATGTCCAAACATTATTTCTGTCAAACTAAATTAATTCATCTTGCATAGCATTTATCCAGTTAAGGTCTTTTTCAGCATCTTCAAAACATTTAGGCTCTACTTGAGAAACAAAAGCTATATAATCACATTCATTTCTAATTGAAGCTTGAGTTCTTACCCCTTTAGATGGATTACCTTGAATTAATTCCTTAGGATGTTCATGAGCATACCTCCATTTCTTAGGTAGATCTTTGTGCTTTGGAGTGTCTTCACCTTTTTTCATCTTTATCCTGATTTTCTTCTCTTTGCTGAGAGGGTTGATCATTCAATGTCAACTTTTGAAGCTTAATAGTACCTGCACATGCATCATAAGTATCTTCTTTTCTGGAGGATTTGTTAGTAGATTCTTCAAAAATAACATGCACAGACTCTTCTATAACTAGGATTCTTTTGTCAAAAACTTTGTATGCCCTGCTTGATGTAGAGTATCCTAGAAAGATACCTTCATCAGACCTGGTATTAAATTTTTCAAGATTGTCTTTTCCATTATTTAAGATAAAACATTAACAACCAAAAACTCAAAAATATTTAAAGTTAGTTTTCTTTGATTCAAAAGTTCATGAGTTTTCTTTAAAATAGGATGATTAAAACTCGATTCAAAATATAACATGCAGTGTTAATAGCTTCAGCCCAAAAATATCTTGGCAAATTATTTTCACAAAGCATAGTGCATGCCATTTTTTCCAAAGTATGATTTTTTCTTTCTACTTTCCCATTCTGCTGAGGTATCCTAGGTATAGAAAAATTGTATTCAATATCTTTTTCATTACAAAAACTTTTAAAATCTTGATTTTCAAAATCAGAACCATGGTCACTACGTATGCAAATAACTAAAGTACCTTTTTCATTTGAAACTTTTCAAAAAAACTTTACAAATGCTAAAAATGATTCATCTTTATGAGTAAGAAAGAAAATTCAAGTAAATCTTGAAAATTCATCCATTATAACCAATCCATATCTTTTACCTCCTAGACTAGATGTTCTAGTTGGTCCAAAGAGATCCATATGAAGTAGTTCTAGTGACCTACTAGTAGTAACAAAACCATTGGATTTGAAAGAAGTTTTGACTTGTTTTCCAAATTGACAAGCTTGGCAAATTCTATCTTTTTCAAAACTAAGTTCCGGTAAATCTCTTACAAAATTCTTTTTGCAAAGTTTTGAAAGTAAATACATACTAGCATGTCCTAGTCTTCTATGCCAAAGCCAACTAGTCTCATATTTAGTAGAATTCATTACAACTAGGCATTCTCTATTAGATAAAGATAGATCATCCAAATCTACCAAGTAAATATTACCATGCCTTTTTCCATGAATTATGATCCATTTTTATTTGGACTAGCAATCATGCAATAAGATGATTTAAAAATAACTTGAAAACCTTTATCACAAAATTGACTAATACTTAAAAGATTATGCTTCAAACCTTCAACCAAAAGTATATTACTAATACATGTAGAAGGAGTAATGTGAACCTTACCAGTTCCAATGATTCTTCCTTTACCATTATCCCCGAAGGTCACACTCCCTCCATTCATTGCCTCAAGAGATGTGAATTATTTCACATCTTCTGTCATGTACCTTGAGTAACTACTATCAAGATACCATAGTCTTTTATTTTCTTTGGTTGCAAGACACACCTGCAAAACAAATCAAGCTTTGTTTTTAGGTACCCAAGCCAACTTGGGTCCTTTAGGGTTAGTACTTAAATTAGTTCCTTTTAGAACCCAAACTTTTCCATGAATATTAATTTTTCTCATATTACACTAAAAAGATTTATGACCTTGTTTCTTGTATGAAAAACATGTTATGCTAGATGATGCAGGTACAAAAAAGTTTTTGAAATACTTTTGTTGTCTTTGAGGTCTATAACCTAATCCTGCTTTATTAAAAACTGCTCTTTGGCTGTTTAAAAGAAGATTTAGTTTTTCTAAACTATAGATAAACTTTTCAACAAAAGGTTTCATTTTGTCCAGCTCATTTTGTACTTTTCATTTTCCAATTCTAAATCCTTATTTTTCTTCAAAAGATCATCATTTGAAATGATAGTTTTGGATCTTTTTAAAATATCATTTTTCATTGTTAGAGCATTGTTTTTCTTTTCTAAAATATCTAGTTTAGTTTTTAAATCACTAACTTCATTTAATAAAGAATTGTTTTCATGAGAAACACTATTTGCATGCTTTTCAGTTTTTTATTTTTAGATAAAATTTATTTGTAGTCATGCATTAGTTCATCAAAAGCATTTCTTAATTCATCAAAAGTAAAATCTATTTCTATATTAGAATTTACCTCTTCTTGCTCTTGATGTGCCATGAGACATAGGTTTGCAATTTTAACTTGTTCTTCTTCTAAACTGGAGTCCTTACTATCACTCTATTGTAGGGTTCCGGTGCAAGGCAGCGGAAGGGTAATTTCAAAAATTGAAATTAATATGCACAAAAACCCTAAAATAGGAACTCCTTAATAAGACTAGAATGTATGAAGACAAACATTTCTATGCAAATTGAATTAGAATACCAACCTGTAATCGCTAATTCCAATTTACGAAGACTTAAAACTTGAAGATCAACGGGCTAATTGAATTCACCGGGCATCCAAGTGTCCGCCCTCTGATGGTTATCCACACAGAGCAATGATCAAGAACACTATCTTCTTGTCCAATGGTTCCTCCTATTGAGTTCTTCTTCCTAGAACTCAATTCTTCGAATTATGGCTAGAATTCTTCCACACAAGAGTTGCCTTCCTTTCTTTTATCTCTTCTCCTCCTTCCACTAAGACCTTGACCCTCTAAAACACTCTTGTCTTAAAGATAAGACTTTGTCCTAAGGGGATTTAGGCTTATCTTAAATTGGAGGAGAAATTAAGACAAGAATGTCTTAATGAAAGAAAGAAAGAATAAAATCAGAACTCCTTCTTTCCTTTATCATCGGAGACTTTCGCTCTTATTCTTGTTCAGTAGTAGAGTTTCAACAGAGGTGTACTCTATAAAGGAAACAGTGCAAGAACATGAAAAGAGAGAAAGAGTCTTTAGGAGAGGAAGAAGAATTAAAATTTTTATCCCGAAGTTCTGATTCCTTAAATAGTTTTCGGAGAGACGCCAACACAACTCTCCGTAAACGCCATTCCCATTTTCTCATGCCCCTTCCCTCCTTCTCACAGCCTTTTCCTCCTTCTCACGGCCTTCTCCTCCTTCTCACGGCCTTCCAGATTAAATCCCACGACTTTTCTCAAAGGAAAAGTCATGAAGATTGGAGAAGAAAGGAGTCACGAAGTTTGAATCTCCGAAGAGATATGATTTCGCACAACCGGGAAGCAGGAGCACTTTCTTTCTTTCTTAAAACCCCATCATCTGTTGGATTTCCATCCAAGGGAGGACAATTGAGGTGCTAAAGGAGATAAGAAAAGCTACCCCATATAAAAACACCGGAGTTTTTATGGAGCGCACCAAGAGTCCATGCACCATGGACTCTTCCAAATGGCGCGCCAAGAGTCCATTAGCGCATGGACTCTTGGCATTTTGGCATGAAAAGGATAAGGGGTGGGTGGGGGGCTATCCTAGATACCTGGTTAGCCAGTAGGGTAACCTCAATTAGGGTCTAATTAGATCCAATTAGAACCCAAATTGAACCAATCCAGAACCCTAATTCGAATCTAATTCGAATAGAAGCTAGGATTTGCAACACCTGCTAGAGTGTCATCATCCCTAGATGATTTAATTATAAAATTAAATCCTTGATCAATTCTCTTAAGTGTGTGACCCTTTGGGTTCCACATCTAGCCAGCAGTGGGTTCGAATACAAGTTGACCTAATTTGATTAGAACTCTTTCTAATCGATTTAGGTCAAATCGGGCTTACCCGATTATGATCAATTAGGACTCTTCCTAATAAGTGATCATTCAATTTAATCAACCCACAAGACAAGATTGACGTCTAGCAATGTGTCATGTCTACCCGGAAGATATGAAAATTCTGGTGAAATACCAAAACTACCCTTCAGTAGAAAGTTACCGTATAATTAAATCCTTCGATCAGCCTGCACCTAAAATATAATTATGGATATTGATATATGTCAAATCCAATATTATATTTGTTTCTAGCTCAATCTTATATTTGATGATTCAATTATCTTGATATTAGAAACCATCTCTAATATCTTTACTTTGATCAAAGATTCCCTGAATCATCATCCGATTGATAACTAGCTAGATGCAATCTCCTCTTATTAAGAGTGATCGATTCCTTGTTGACCTACTCATTACCTTCATATCCAATTCACCATTCCTAGTATCAATCCTGTGCATGTCTCAGTGTCATGATTAGGATTGAACCAAAGCATGGGTTCATGTGCATAAGGTACTTATGGCGATCTCAGGTCAAAGGATTACTTGTACCACTCCCACTATGAGAACCTTTTATTGACATGTAGCTAAGACTCCATTAGATGTTCTCAAGTTAGATCATATCAGTGAACTCATTCTTTAATGAGCACCCACATCCTAGTATTAGTGTCATACACAAGTGACTGTGAGAGCAGTCACCCTCTCCAATATACATGGGATGTGCTAGTCTTACCGGAAAAATCCTGATCCCCTACTCAGGGTTCCTTTAACTAGGAATATTTTAGATTAAGGTTTTAAGACTTTAGGTCTCACTGGTATGATCTCATCATAACCCTAAAATCATAGCCCTAATCTATGGGGTTCATCATATAATAATAAACACAACGTATGATGAAAAATAATGCCTTTATTAGACTATTGTCAATTACAATGGTTTGGGAGATACAACATAGATTGGCTTGTAGGGCATATCCCTTTCATCTATGTGGCCATCATTGCCTTCTTCCTTAGCTTTTTTCTTGACTTCTTTAGGAGAGGGCAGTCCAATTTATAGTGTCCCGACTTCTTACACTCGAAGCATGTAAGTATCTCCTCCTTTTCCTTTTCTTTTTCCTTTTCTTTCTCTTTTCCCTTCTCTTTAGTTGATTGGAACTTTTTCTTATAAGGGAACTTTCTTCTCTTTATGAACCTTCTAAATTTTTTGCAAGAAGTGCTTCTTCACTTTCATCTTCTTCTTCTTCTCGGATTAATCAATTGAGGATTCTTCTTGTATGGTAGATTTGAATGCAATCCCCTTTTTTTCTTATCCATATCCATAGATTTCTGCTTCAAATTTAGCTCATAAGTCATGAGCGATCCTATCAATTGCTCCATGGTAGCTTGTCAACATCTTTAGTTTCTTGAATGGCAGTCATCTTCAGATCCCATGATGTTGGAAGTGACCTGAGGATTTTGTTGACAAGATCAATATTAGACATTATTTTTTCTAAACTTCTCATTCCATTTACAATGTTTATAAATCTAGTATACATATCAATGATAGATTCATTAGGTTCCACTCGAAACATTTCATATGTGTACACTAACATATTTACTTCAGTATTTTTTACTTGATCGGTACCCTCATGGGTAACTTCAAGTGTGTCCCATATTTTCTTGACGGATGTGCACAATGATCTAATGCACAATAAAGATGATTCATTGCTTTTGCATTGATCTCGAATTGTTTAATATCATTTTCATCCCAATCCTGTTCGAGATTTGGGATGGAAATACCATTAACCACAATTGAAGGAATATGTGGACCTTTATCAACTACCTTCCACAAGTTATAATCAATAAAATGCATGTATATTCTCATTCTAGTTTTCCAATAAGTATAATTTATTCCATTGAAAAATGGAGGTCTATTTGAGGCTTGTTCCTTAACTACACTAGTACCAATAGGGGCTGCCAAAGATCTTTACTCAAGACGGTTAGACCTATAAACTGAGAACAGGGCTCTGATACCACTTGTCACCCAGTAAGCAATCCAAGAGGGGGGTGAATTGGATCTCTAAAAATTAATTGAATGCAATGCAAAAGTGTGTGATCCAATCCAATAATTAAACTAAGTACTATGAATGCAAATGAAGTGCTCTTAAGTAAGTATGCAGCGGAAATATAAAGCAATAAATGTAAGAGCAAGTAGAAGAGACAAGCAATCACAAACATAAGGAAGTATAGTAGTTCGGTGCTATCCAATGCACCTACATTCCCTCCCCAAGTTCTTCTTGAGAATTCACTATAATCTCAACCGATTATAGTTGATTAGTTTTCTGGGCAAACTAATCAAAACCCGACTTGTTTTCACAAGGCTCATAAGTCAAAACCTCACTTGGTTTTATGGGCTAACCAAGAACCTAAATGGTTTTAAGGCTCACCACCAACCTCCCTTGGTTTTACAGGCTAACCAAGGACCAAATTGATTTTCAAAGGCTCACAAATAACTTCCTTGATTTTCTAATAGGCTAACCAAAAACCCTTACAACAAATATAGTTTGAAGTAAAGAAACAATGAAAGCTTTCTAATAAAAATGGGTATCTCTTTGAAGCTCGATGTAGTGCTGCCTCCAACTTGATGAAGCCTCTTTAATTGCTCAAGAATGATTGATCTTGAATGCTCTTGAAGGCTCTTGAATGCTTGGCACCTGCTTTTGCTTGAAGATGGTTGAACTCAATGAATAGGAATGAATATTTTTCTTTTCTTCTCTCTTAGTTATTCCTTTTTAATTATCTTATTCTTCTCTTGTTTTGATTTGATTTGAATCATATAAATACCTTCCTAAGATCTCAAATCCAGTTTCTAGTCGTTAGACATGAAAAACTAGCCGTTGGGAGCCAAGAGGGATGAGTTCTATGTTTGAAAAACTAGCCATTACTGTTCCCAGAACTCCATGTGTCGACACTTCAGACTATGAGTCGATACTTCAGGTCGATACATACACTCCTTGAGTCAATATCTAGTTCAAATATCTTCAATGTAGCTTTCTAGAATTCTCAAGTTAGTCGATACTTCTTCAGGTGAGTCGACACTTTAGCCAAATCTTCAACTTCAATAAGTTCTGTAACACAAAAATCTTAAGTGATGAGCTGATCCATGTGTCGACACTTTAAGTCGACACATCAAGTCCAGGTGTTGACACTTCACACGTGCCAACTGAAACTTTCTTTGTGTACCAGCTTGAGTTGACACTTCACTATCATGTGTCGACACTTAGTGTCATGTGTCGACACTTTGAGTCGACACTTCACAGAGATTTTATTGTCCAGGTTGCTACCTAAGAGGGGGGCGAATTGGAAAATTAAAAAATTAAAGCAGATAATGTGCAATTAAAATCCCTTTTAAAGTGTTAGGTACTGTGGCAAAATAAAGAGTTGCAAAAGCTAAATAAAATCAAGAAAGTATAACATAAATATGTAATATTTATAGTGGTTCGGAGCAACCCAGCTCCTACGTCCACTACCCAAGATACTACTTAGGATTTCCACTATATTCACATCCGAATACAGTAAGATTGTTTTACAAGATCACAATCCAAAACCTCTACACTTTGATTTTAACGGGATTATCAAAAAAACCCAACACCCTTTAGTTTTAAACAGGATCACCAAAGAAACCCAACACCCTTTGGTTTTAAATAGGATCACCAAAGAAACCCAACTTGGTTTTCACAGGATCACCAAGAACCTAACTTGGTTTTACCAAGATCACCAAGAATTCAACACTTGATTTTTATCAAAGGCTCACCAAGAACCTATTTGATTTTTCAAACAGGCTCACCAATAACCCAACAATTCAGAAATGAATTGAAATAAATGCAACAATAAATGACAAACTCAATTTGTTGGATAGTTACCGGTGCAGCTTGTGAGAAGTCCACTTGGATGCACTTAAGTGAGCTTTAATGACTTCAGTGGCTTCTTTCCAAAATGCTTCAAGCTTCAGATCAGAGTTGGTGAAGACTTGAAGATAGACTTGAATGCTCTTGTTCTCTCTTCATTGTTGGTAGGTAGGATATTCAATGAAGCTCTCTTTTCTTTGAAAAACTTTTCTAACTTCTGCTTGAGAGAAGTTCAAATACCTCAATATATGGTCTTCCATCACTTCAAGGCAGTTTGAGATGTTGTAGACCATTGGGATGTGACATATGACTGTTGGAGCACTTTTTGGCATTCAAAAATAAATTCTAGAACTAGCCATTAGATACCTAAAAGCGATATTTAAGTCAGCTCGGATTCCTTCGAGTCAGCTCAGATTCTTCGAGTTGATAGGTCGAGTCACCAAATCTTCAATGTAGTCGACTCTTTGTCTCAGGGAGCAAAACTTCACTCTAGACGAGTCGGCTCTTGATAGCTCGTGTCAGCTCGAACTTCTGTCTTCGAAAATCTTGAACTTAAGGAGTCGGCTCTTTTGATCTTTGGTCGGCTCTTCTTCTTAGGTTTCGAAATCATTACTTTGGAAGAGTTGGCTCGTTGCAGTTTGGGTCGGCTCGCTTTCTCAGTTCTTCAAAATTAGGTCTAGCAAAGTCGGCTCTTTCTGGTTCGGGTCGGCTTGCTTGGCTGTTCTCAGAAATCTTTAAACAACTGGACTCTAGAGAGTCAGCTCGGACATATTCCAGTCGACTCGGATTTACAGGAGTCGGCTCGGTTACCATCGAGTCAACTTGGATTGCTACGTACCAGAATCCTTGATGCGTGCCATGAGGTGGAGTCGGCTCTTTAACATGCTGGGTCGGCTCGAGTAACTTCTTCAGTATTTTTACAATTGAACTTAAAGAAAAACTCTCACCAACACTTTATATTTTTCAAGCACACCAACCTAAAATAATTCTAAGGCACACACATACAAAAGTAACCATTTTACACGATTTTTTTTCTTAACTTTTTCATCGGGTTCTTCTTTACAAAACCAAATTTCAACACAACTCAAAACAAGAATTAAAGATGTAGGAGTTGAAGTTTAAACAAATAAGTCATCCTACAAAACTTGTAAACCACTTGAAGAGTTGTTAGAAATAAATGTACATGCTCCAATGTTTGCTTATCATCAAAATCACTTATGGGGTCAACAATCACCCCCTTTTGATGATGACAAAATACTAGGAATGAAAAATTCTACATGTATAAAAGTATTTGGATATATTCATATGTATTAGAGCTGACTAGTATTTTGTATATTTCAAAGTATTAGACTTTACATATTTCATAACAATAGAATTAAAACATGGAGTATCAGAGTTTTAAAATTTTGATAGAATTGAGACTAAATTTAAATCAATCAGAGCAAGAGAAGGATTTAGAGATAAAGCCATTCTTTTAAGAAAATTTCCCCTTCTTCTAAGTTTTAAAATAATTAAGTAGTTAGGTTCATTTGAATACAATCACTTTTGTGCTCCCCCTTTTTCATTCTTTTTATGCACTTTAAGAATAATTGAATAGGAAGCTCAACATAGATACCAAAAATTTTCATGACAGCTCAATCATCAGTAATGATACCATTCTCTCCCTTTTTGTCAAATAATCAAAAGGTATGTTCAGTAAAGTTTAGATTTTGAAATATATTGAGAAAGTGTTTAATATTTATTTGTGATAATTTTGCTTTCTCAAATTCATCAGTTGTATCAAAAGCATTGTATCAAAATTCATCAGTTGTATCAAAAGCATTGTATGATTAGAAGTATAATTCATCATAACAAAAGAACTTTCATTTCATTGAGAAATATTTCATATAAAGTGTGAAAGAAAGTACATTCATATTGTAAAAGATAAAAAGTAGAGCATTAAAAGAGTAAGAAGGACAACCAAAAGACTGGCTAAACAACCTATTCTTCTTCTTCACTAGAAGAAGAGGAGCCCACCTCTATAACCTTATTAGAGGTCTTAGTTTTCAGGGGTTTAAACCTTAAATCCCTGAATCTAGTTCTAATAGGGGCTCTAAAAGTCTTAGTCTTCTTGGTTTTAAGTTTCTTGGTCTCAACAGGTTGAGGTTTAGGTGGATCAGATGAAGGAATAGGAAAAGGTTGAACAAGAGTTTCAAGTGACTCCTTGTTGATCTGTACAGGAGTATCCTCAGTAGTGAATGTTTCTTTTGAAGATTGCAGAAAGATACTTCTAATTTCTTCTTTGAAGTTCTCCATTTTCTTTTCCATTTTCTTCCTGTGAAGCTATTGTTCTGATCTTATTTTTTGCAAGCTAGCACTATCTAAACTTCTCAAATCTTCTAGAGCAGAATTCACATAACCTGTCAGTGACTCAGAAATTGATTCCATCCTTTAAAATATTAACTCTTTAAGTTTAGATGGAGTAATCATTACTAGTTTAGATCCTTCTTCATCCTTGTTTCTAGACTTGTTGGCTTCAAAATCAGCAGGTTCATTATCATCTGAGAAAGTAGACGCAAACTGACCAGACAATTTCTTTATCCACACTCCTTCTTGTAGTTTGTATCTCATTATTTTAAGTGAATTGAAGGAATTGGTGTCTGAGTGATGTAGAGGCTTGTCTATTTCATTGGTTAAATCAATCCTAGCTTCTTCAAACAGTAGAGTGAAAACCATACCGTAGGGCAAGCACACTTTAACATTCCTAGCTGCTTTTCTCATTTGAATCATCATAATGAAGGGCAGGTTGAGAGGTTCTTCTTTAATCAGATGTCCCATAAAAGTCATGTCTTTTTCACTTACCCAGTCAAAGCGACCGGTTCTAGGAAGGAAAATTTTGCTGACCATATTGTGAAGAAGTCTCATTTCCTTTGACAGTAGGTTTGCTTGTACATGTTGAACGGAGCTTACATCATCTTTTTCCAAAATGAGCTTCAAAGTGTGTTCTCTGTCAGTTAGGGTAAGCTCGATTACACCGTCCGTTGGCATTTCAAGCAAGTTATCCAACTTTTCTTCATTTACAATTATTTTGATTCCTTTGAGAGTTGACTCCAAATGGTACTCTTCAAGAATTAGGTTTTCATAGATAGTTCATAACAGTGAGGGATAGGTTAGAATGTCCAAAGAGCAGAAATGCTTCCAGCCTTGCTTGTCTATCCAATTTCCAATCTTCATTTCCATTTCTTCTAGGAAAGAGAAATCAATCCTTCTTCCGCAAGTAGCGGGCTTGTTGGCCATAAAAGTGGATTTCCCAGTCGGAGAGGATGTTTCTTCTTCTTGAGTGGACCTTTTTCTCTTTTTTCCCTTTTTCTTCAGATCTTTACTATGTTTGCTTGATTCTGTCGCTTGAGGAATCTTCCATGCAGATCTTCTTGGAGCCATTGTAGTGGGATTTAGGAAATCAAGGTTCTGGGGAATGGTTTTTGAGAGATTGGTAAAGGTTTTGAGTGGAGTAGAGTGAGTTTGAAGTAAAATAAAAGAGTGAAGTACAAGAGAAGATTACACAGACCTACTTAAATAGTGGTTTCTTGACATTCAAGTCAGCTCGCTCAGCCCTAAAAACATCCGAGTCGGCTCGACCAGAGTGAACTCAGAATAATCAGAAAACCGAGTCGACTAGGCAAGACTTCATGTTGACCTAGTCGGCTCGACCAGAGCAAGAGCAGAAAACTTATACATTCAAGCTGGCTCGACCAGAGCAAAATTACTAGAGTGGACTCGAACAGAAACTTTTCACAAAAAATGAAATGATTCAAAAATTAAATTTGATGCAATGAAATTTCAAGGAAAATTGTTTTTTCAGACATTAAGAAAATCTAGAGAGGTAGGAGGTTTTCTAGATAGTTCATCCTTGATTTTGAAGGAAATTAAGAAAATCTAAAGAGGATCACAAAGCCCTAATTCTCCTCTAAGCAATTCAAATCTATCCTGATTTAGTGGCTTAGTAAAAATGTCAGCTAGTTATTTTTTGGTCGGTATAAATTCTAGTTCAACGTCACCATTCAAGACATGTCTCTAATAAAATGATGTCTAATCTCTATGTGCTTAGTCCTAGAATGTTGAATAGGATTTTTGGTCAAATTTATAGCACTTGTGTTATCACACTTGATAGAAATTTTGTATTATGTAACACCAAAGTCTTATAGTTGTTATTTAATCCATAACACTTGTGCACAACAACTCCCTACAGCAACATACTCTGCCTCAGCAGTAGAAAGTGCTATCGAGTTTTGTTTCTTACAGTACCATGAGATTAAATTCAATCCTAGAAATTGACATGTATCGCTAGTGCTTTTTCTATCAATTCTACAACTGGCTAATCAGCATCATAAAATTTGATTAAATTCAAAAATGATTATTTTGAAAACCAAAGACCTAGATTACTTGTACCTTTCAAATATCTTAGTATTCTTTTAGTAGCAAGCATATGTGTTTCTTTTGGATTACATTGAAATCTAGTACATATACATACACACTATACAAGATATCCAGTCTACTTGCAGTTAAATATAATAAGAATCTAATCATGCCTCTATATAACTTTTGGTCAATATTGGATCCATTTTCATCTTTGTCCAATTTGCAAGATGGGCTCATGGGTGTGCTCATTGGTTTGCTTGTCTCCATACCAAACTTCTTAATTATTTCCTTGGTGTATTTTGCTTGGTAAACGAAGATCCCTTCCTTTGTTTGCTTTACACGAAGCCCGAGGAAGTAGTTAAGTTCATCCATTAGGCTCATTTCAAATTCTTCCTACATTAGCTTAGCAAGTTCTTAACAAAAGCTTTCATTAGTTACACCAAATATAATATCGTCAACATAAATTTGTACAACTAACATATTATTATTTTTCTTTTTGATGAAAGGGGTTTATAAACATTTCCTCTTGAAAAATTATTTTCAATCAAAAAAGTGCTAAGTCTATCATACCCGGCTCTAGGGACTTGTTTCAAACCATATAAAGCTTTATTGAGTTTAAACACATGGTTTGGAAAAGCATGATTTTCAAAATCCTGTGGTTGTTCTACAAAAACTTATTCAGAGATAAAACCATTTAAAAATATACTTTTGACATCCATTTGAAAAAGTTTAAAGTTCATGTAGCAAGCAAATGCAAGAATAATCTAATGACTTCTAGTCTTGCTACGAGTGCATATGTTTCATCAAAATCAATACCTTCTTCTTGATTATATCCTTTAGCCACTAATCTAGCTTTGTTTATAATAACATTTCCTTGTTCATCTAATTTGTTTCTATAGACCCATTGGGTTTCTATGATTGGGTGATCTTTAGGTCTATCAACTAATGTCCAAACCTTATTTCTTTCAAACTAGTTTAATTCATCATGCATAGCCATCATCCAGTTTGGATCACTTTCAACTTCTTCTAAGGTGTGAGGCTTTATTTGTGATACAAATGCTAGGTAATCATGTACAATTCTTTATGTAGACCTAGTCCTAATACCTTGTGAAGGATCACCAATAATTAATTCTTTAGGATGGGAAGTGGCGTACCTCCATTCAGTTGGCAAATCTATATGATCCTTACTTACTGTTTCTTCTCTTCCTTCAATTGGTCTTTCTTGTATGCTCATATCTTCCATCTCCTTTTTAATTGTACCTGCATCAATATCTATACACTCTTCTTTCTTAGAAGGTGAAGGGTTAGTTTCATCAAAAATAACATGCATTGACTCTTCAACAGTAAGAGTCCTCTTACTAAAAACCCTATATGCTTAGCTATGTAATGAATAACCAAGAAAAATTGCTTCATCAGATTTAGCATCAAATTTTTCTAGTTTATCTTTACCATTATTAAGCACAAAGCATTTACATCCAAATACATAAAAATAATTGATATTGGGTTTCTTTTCATTCCATAGCTCATAAGGGATTTTCTTCAAAATATGATGGATCAAAATGCGGTTTAAAATATAATAAGCAGTGTTCACTACTTTTGCCCAAAAGTACCTTGGAAGATTACCTTCACATAACATTGTTCGGCCATTTCTTCCAAAATCCTATTTCTCCTTTCTACAACACCATTTTGTTGTGGTGTTCTAGGAGCGAAGAAGTTGTGATCAATATTGTTTTCAGTGCAATAATCATCGAAAAACTGATTTTCAAATTCAGTGTCGTGATCACTCCAAATTAAAATTATTGAAAAATTTTTCTGATTTGAAACCTTTTGTGAAATTTTCTAAATACTTTAAAAGTTTCATCTTTGTGAGCAATAAATAAAACCTACGTAAATCTGGAAAAATCATCTATAATCACAAGAGTATATTTCATACCTCCTAGGCTTGTAGTCCTAGTTGGTCCAAATAAGTCCCTGTGAAGTAGTTCTAAAGGTCTAGAAGTTGAAATTATATTTTGGATTTAAATCTTCTCCTAGTTTGTTTACCCATTTGGCATGCATCATAAACTTGATCAGAATCAACTTTAAACTTAAGCATGCCTCTAAATAAATTCTTAGAAATTAATTTAGCAATAGTATGCATGCTAGCATGACCTAATCATTTATGCCATAATAAACAAGACTGCTTGGTCTTAGCATTCATTGCAACTAAACTGGAACTACTTGATATGGCTAGATCCTTTAGATCTACCACAAATATTTCCAAGTCTATGTCCAATGAATTTACTACTAGAATCAAGAGAGTTTGTTACTATACACATAGATGATTCAAAGATAACTTTGAAATCTTTATCACATAGTTGACTAATACTTAATAAATTATGCTTCAATTTATCTATTAGCAATACATTTTTAATGAAAGTACTAGGGGTTATTTTGATCTACCAATTCTGATTATTTTTTCTTTGCCATTATCTCCAAAAGTAACCATACCTCCTTCTTCATTTTCAGGATGATGAACTGATCCTTGTCACCCGTCATATGCCTTGAATAGCCACTATCGAGATACCATCTATTTTTTAATTTCTGGGCTGCAAGACATTCCTATAAAACAGTCAAGGAGTTCTTTTAGGTACCCAAGCTAACTTGGGTCCTTGCAGGTTAGCTGAGGTGGTTCCTTTGAGAATCCAAATCTTTCTTGATTTATTAAGGACATTTCTAACAGTATTACATTTGAAAGCTTTATGTCTTATTTTTTTGCAAGCAAAACATCTGATTCTAGAATTTTGAAAAGATTTATACTTTGAAATTCTAGATGCATAAGATATAGAAACAGCAGGTTTCGTATTTGAATTTTTTGGAACATACAAAATAGCTTTCGAAATGGAAGTAGAACCTTTTGTCACAAAAGCCTTTTGAGAAGTAAGCTTGGGAACAAAATCCTTTTGTTTCACAAATGTAGTTGCTGAAATATAATTTGAACTTGATGAATTAAAACCAATTCCAGCCTTACTTCTAGAAGTTCTTTATTCTTTAAGAATTAACTCAAGCTTATTAGAAGATAGAGTTAGCTTTTCAACAAGTGGCTTGAGTTTTTCAACCTCCTTTTTCAATTCAATATTTTCATTCAATAAACCTTGTTTTTGTAATGATATGCATTATTTTCAATTTTTAATACTTCATAGTTTTCAGAAAAGACATGAAGTTCTTTTTGCAGTAAAACATTCTTTTATGAAATATCCTCTTTTTCTTTGAGTAAAGAATCATTAGTATTCTTTAGAGATCTAATCTTTACTCCAGCTTTCTTGAATTCAGAAAATAAATCATGAAATGCATAATTTAACTCATCAAAAGTAAATTCAATTTGAGCATTTGGGGAAGATACCTCATCTCGGAGACCCATTAGACATAAGTTAGCTATTTTCGTGGTCTCTTCATCTTCAGTTGAGGTGGATTCTTCACTGTTACTCCACGTAGCAACCATCACTTTCTTTTTCTTCTTTTTAAAAAATTTCTTCAATAATGGATAGTCCGGACGAATGTGCCCCAGTTTCTTACATTCATAGGAAGTGGGGACTTGTTCCTTTTCTTTATCTTTGTCCTTATCCTTTTCTTTGGAATGTTCTCCTCGTTTATGGAATTTTCTGTTGTATCTTTCTTTCTTCTTTCCCATAAACTTTCTGAATCTCCTCATGACCATTGCAATATCTTCATCTTCTAGATCATCTTCAGAGGAGGTAGAGTCATCTTCCGTCTCTTCATCATTCTTTGATTCTAATGTAGCCTTGAATGCAATTGTTTTCTTCTTTTTTTGATCATCATCCATTCTATGCTATATGGCTAATTCATGTGTGATGAGAGATCCCATTAATTCATCCATAGATAGAGTGTTCAGATCTTTAGCTTCTTGGATGGTAGTAACTTTAGGGTCCCATTTGTCAGGAAGTGATCTCAATTTCTTCTGTACCAAATCAACATTTGAATAAACCCTGCCAAGACTTTTCAAACCATTAATAATACTTATAAATCTAGTATACATGGTAGAGATATTTTCATTAGGCTCCATTTTAAATAATTCATTGTTATGTACTAAAAGATTAATCTTTGAAGTTTTCACTTGAGAAGTTTCTTCATGGATCACCTCAGGTTTATCCCAAATTTCTTTTACTGAAAGCAAGTAAAAATTCAATTAAACTCATTTGAATCCAAAGCACAATATAGCAAGTTCATTACTTTGGCATTCAATTCTCCTAATTTCATGTCATGTTCATCCCATTCCTTATCAGGCTTAAGGACATCTATGCCATCAATTTTGATCATGGAAACATGTGGCCCTTTAAGAATGACCTTCCAAAATTGAAAATCAACAGTTTGTATATAGATTTTTATTCTAGCCTTCCAATAAGAATAATTTGTGCCTGTGAAGAGTGGAGGTCTATTAGTTGACTGGCCTTCGGCCAAGGATGTACTCATGGGATTAGCCATCAATCTTTACTCTAATGTAACCAGAGACACTACTCTGATACCAGTTGTTTCCTAGGAGGCTACCCAAGAGGGGGGTGAATTGGGAAATTAAAAAATTAAAGCAGATAATGTGCAATTAAAATCCCTTTTAAAGTGTTAGGTGCTGTGGCAAAATAAAGAGTTGCAGAAGCTAAATGAAATCAAGAAAGCACAACACAAACGCACAAGATTTAAAGTGGTTTGGAGTAGCCCAACTCCTACGTCCACTACTAAAGATACCACTTGGGATTTCCACTATATTCATACCCGAATACAATAGGATTGTTTTACAGGATGACAATCCAAAATCTCTACACTCTGGTTTTAACGGGATCACCAAAGAAAACCCAATACCCTTTGGTTTTAAACAGGATCACCAAAGAAACCCAACACCCTTTGGTTTTAAATAGGATCACCAAAGAAATCCCACTTGGTTTTCACATGATCACCAAGAAACTAACTTGGTTTTACCAGGATCACCAAGAGCCCAATACTTGGTTTTTATCAAAGGCTCACCAAGAACCTATTTGGTTTTTCAAACGGGCTTACTAATAACCCAATAATTCAAAAATGAATTGAAATAAATGCAATTATAAATGACAATCAATTTGTTGGATAGTTGCCGGTGCAGCTTGTGAGAAGTCTACTTGGATGCACTTAAGTGAGCTTTAATGACTTCAGTGGCTTCTTCCTAAATTGCTTCAAGCTTCAGATCAGAGTTGGTGAAGACCTGAAGATTGACTTGAATGCTCTATTGCTTTCTTCTTTGTTGGTAGGTAGGATATTCAATGAAGCTCTCTTTTCTTTGAAAAACTTTTCTAACTCTTGCTTGAGAGAAGTTCAAATCCCTCAAATATATGGTCTTCCATCACTCCAAGGCAGTTTGAGATGTTGTAGACCGTTGGGATGTAACATATGACCATTGGAGAACTTTTGGGCATTCAAAAATAAATTCTGGAACTAGCCGTTGGATACCTGAAAGTGATATTCGAGTAGCTTAGATTCCTTCGAGTTGGCTCGGATCCTTTAAGTCGATAGGTCGAGTCGCCAAATCTTCAATGCAATCAACTTTTTGTCTCAAGGTACAAAACTTCACTCTGGACGAGTCGGCTCTTGATAGCTTGGGTCTGCTCGAACTTCTGTTTTTGAAAATCTTGAACTCGAGGAGTCGGCTCTTTTAATCTTTGGTCGGCTCTTCTTCTTAGGTTCTAAAATCATTACTCTGGAAGAGTCGGCTCATTACAGTTTGGGTTGGCTCGCGTTCTCAAGTCTTTAAAATTAGGTCTGGCAGAGTCGGTTCTTTCTGCTTCGGGTTAGCTCACCTGGCTGTTCTCAGAAATCTTTAAAAATGAGACTCTGGAGGAGTCAGCTCGGACATATTCCAGTCGGCTCAGATTTACTGGAGTCGGCTTGGATTGCTGCATACCAAAATTCTTGATGCGTGCCATGAGATAGAGTTGGCTTTTTAACATGTTGGGTCAGATCGAGTAAGTTCTTCATAATTTTTACAATTAAACTTAAAGAAAAACTCTCACCAACACTTTACATTTTTCAAGCACACCAACTCAAAATAATTCTAAGGCACATATATATAGAAGTAACCCTTTTACATGATTTTTTTTCTTAACTTTTTCATTGGGTTCTTCTTTACAAAACTAAATTTCAACACAACTCAAAACAAGAATTAAAGATGTAGGAGTTGAAGTTTAAACAAATAAGTCATCCTATAAAAACTTATAAACAACTTGAAGAGTTGTTAGAAATAAATGTACATGCTCCAATGTTTGGTTATCATCAAAATCACTTATGGGGTCAACAATCTTCCCTTTTTGATGGTGATAAAACACTGGGCATGAAAAATTCTTTACACTTACATGTATTAAAGTATTTGGAAATAAATATTCATATGTATTTGAGCTAACTGTATTTATAAATAAGTATCAGAGCTCTAATGATAAAACTGCATATCATTGATGTTAGTGCTTTTGTATATTTCAAAGTATTAGACTTTACATATTTCATAACTTCAGAATTAAAATATGGAGTATCAGAGTTTTAAAATTTTGACAGAATTGAGACTAAATTTAAATCAATCAGTGCAAGAGAAGGATTTAGAGATAAAGTCATTCTTTTAAGAAAATATCCCCTTTCTCTAAGTTTCAAAATAATTAAGCAGTTAGGTTCATTTGATTAAAATCACTTTTGTGCTCCCCTTTTTCATTCTTTTTATGCACTTTAAGAATAATTGAATAGGAAGCTCAACATAGTTACCAGAGATTTTCATGACAGCTCAATCATCAGTAATGATACCATTCTCCCCCTGTTGCCCAGGTGGCTTTTTCCAAGAGGGGGGTGAATTGGGAATTACAAAATTTCTTGCAAATATGTGCACAAGTAATTCCTTTTAGTGGTTGAGTGTTATGTTAATCAGAGAATAAGTGCAGAAGCTGAAAAGTAAGTAAAGCACAACATAAACAAAACAAGTTTAGAGTGGTTCGGAGTAACCCAGCTCCTACGTCCACTACCCAAGTTCACCACTTGGGATTTCCACTATATCCCCTAAACCGGAATACAGTCGGATTGTTTTACAGGCTTATAATCCTAACCTCTTCACTTTGGTTTTAAACCGGGCTCACCAAAGAAACCCACACTAGGTTTTCACAGGCTCACCTAGAACCTCTACACTTTGGTTTTCAGTAGGCTCACCAAATAAACCTATTTGGTTTTTACAACCGGGCTCACCAATAACCCAAGTATTCTAAGAACAGAATAAAAAAGCAACATAAATGACAAACTAAGTTGTCTAGTGGTTGCCGATGCAGCTCGAGTGAAGCTCAATTGAATGCTCTTCAATGCACTTCAATGGCTTCCTTTCTTTCCTTAAAAGATGCTTCAAGCTTCTGATAAGAGTTGGTGAAGGCTTGAAGAATGACTTCAAAGCTCAAGTTCTCTCTCTTCTTACTTCAATAAATGTTCAATAACTCATTAGTCTCTCTAAGGATGTTCTCATACCTCATTTATAGAGACTTCAACTGCCTTCCCTTGATTTTGAATGTTGTAGACCATTGGGAGGTGACAGGTTATCGTTTGAGCACTTTTGGAATTCAAAATCAGAAAACTGGAACTAGCTGTTGGAAGTCATCCCGTCATTCTAATCAGCTCGGACATTCTTCGAGTCGACTCGGATCAAGTTCAGGTCGGTTGAGTTGAATACCAGTCGGCTAGGTTCCACAGTTAAGAAAATAGTTCACTCTGGACGAGTCGACTAGGCTGAAATCCAGTCAGCTTGGATCCCAGAGTTTCTCAGAATATTTTCAACTAAGTTCTGGATGAGTCGGCTAGGCTGAAATCCAGTCGGCTCGGATCCTTGAGGTTCTCAGAACATTCTCAACTAAGTTCTGGATGAGTCGGCTAGGACTTGGTGCCAGTCGGCTGGGTCTACATGCCAGAGATCTTCTTTCTTGTGCCAGTACTAGAGTCAGCTGGTTCCTCCATCCAGTCGGCTAGAGATTGGTTCTTCAGCCAGACCAATTTCTATTCTCCAAAACTCACATGCCACACTTTGAAGACTTTCTTAAGATCTTCTTACACCAAAATCAAGAAAAATTGAAGCTTGAAAACTAGTAGAAGCAACCCTTTATCTTTGATTCAAATAGGAAATTTTTGTTGGGTTATTCTTTACAAGATTCTAATTACTTACAACTTAACACAAAGAGATAAAAGTTGTAGGGTTTTAAAAAATGTGTCAGAGTAGTCATCCTACAAAAACTTGTCAACCATTTGATGAGTTATTAGATAACCAAATATATGCTCCAATGTTTTGTTATCATCAAAATCACTTCAGGGTTTAACAATCTCCCCTTTTTGATGATGACAAAACACTGGGCATGGAAAAAATCTATTCTATTCACAAGTATAGATGTATATCATAGTAAGCATTTACACTTGTTTGACATATCATAATATTAACTGTATTCTTAAATGAGTATCAATGTATGCTATACAGTTATACACAAAGCCAATTCTATAATATGTAAGTGTCAAAGAATAAGTGCTTGTATATATTAAGCAACATTAAGCATTGACAATTAGATGTAATTAGTAGAGAGCGGAATAATAATCATTGAAGCAAATAAAACATGTATTTCTTCCCCTTTTTATAAGATTTCTAAACAACGTGAAATTTCTCCACCTTTATCATTTATTTGAACACTTTAGCAAAAAATGTATGCAATATTCATTAAGCTCCCCTATCTAGTTAACTTTAGCAGTTCTATTTCAATTCATTAAGTTTCTTCTTTCGTGCACTTTATTGTATAATAGTTCTCCTCCTTTTTGTCATCAAATCAAAAAGTTATACAATTAAGCTCAGATTTTAAATAGATTGAGATTGTATTAAAATTTGTTTGAGATAATTTCACTTTCTAAAATTAGAGAGATAATTCTATTTAAAAACATTAAAGAGTGTTAGCAAGATAAAAGAAATACACACATGTGTCCAAAAAGATATTCATTGTATTTTTATCAAAAGATTCAGTACATTGATCATTACACGATCAAAAAGTCTCCAGAAAATACAAGAATTACTAAAGACCTACTCACTATCAGATTCTTCCTTAGGTATATTGGTAGGCATACTAGCACCATACCAAGAAGCAAGTCTAGGAGGTCTACTAGAAGATGCATGAGGTGAAGGTGCTCTAGGATGGTGAGAAGTGGTAGGACCCCTAGAAGAAATAGGAGAAGGATCATAAAGAGGTCTAGTCCTAGCAGTGATCTCCAAGGATCTAACAGTGCCACAGATTGAAACCATCTCCATCCAGATTGCACCAAGTTGCTATTCCATGTCATTGAGGCTTGTAGGTACCTTGTTCACAACCTCTTTCATTTCACCAATTTCCTTTTGCATTGATATAAGTTCAGAAGCTTGGACATTAGCAAAAGCTTCAGCAGATCCTCGAAGTCTTCCAAGTTCTGACATGATAATCCCAATGCCTCATGTGTAGTCATGTGCCATTTGTCTTATTTCCACAATTATTCCCAAAGTACATTTGGCTTCATTCAATTCAGTTCTATACTCATTTAATGTTGCATCCACTGAATTCTTTATGCCTTCAGAACTAGAAGATATAAGGTCTAGGATAGGTTGAAGTTCCACTTGAGGTGCAGATCTTGAAGTCTCTATTGCTTCAACCTTTCCTTGCAAACTTGTAACATGTTCTTCCAGTTGAGACAGTCTACTATCCACTGACTATTTTAGATCACCAAAAAGTGAAGTGATAGTTCCTCTTAGTGAATCAGTCAAAGCCTTCTTCTGATCTTCAATCTGACTTTGAATGTTTGGAGGATGTGTAGCTACAGGAGTGAAGTATGGTAAAGGAATATCAGCTGCAGGCAAATCAAATTTAGGTGCAGGCATATCAAGATCAGGAAAGGTACTTCAGTCTCTTCAAAAGTGGCAGCAGGTTCAGGTATGAGAGATACTTGTTCAGGTGCAGGTGCAGTAGATGTTCCAGCTTCAACTGTAGCTATGCCAGCAGGTTCTTCATTTTCTTCTTCTTCTTCACTGCTTGAACTACCTATTGCCCTGACATTTGTTCCTTTCTTTCTCCAAACACCTTCAACTTAAGTGTAACCCATTCTTTCTAGTGATTTGGAGGTGTAGACATCAGTATGGTGTAGTTCAACTCCATCTTCACCTTCCAAACTCACTCTTTGGGACTTGAATAATAGGGTTAACATCATTCGATAGGGTAAGCAAGCCTTAGCCTTTTTAACAGTCTCCTTCATTTGTATAATGATAATATGTGATAAGTTCACAGGAGTCTTTTCTAAGATATGTTTCATAAGGCTCAGGTCCTTCTCAGTTATCCAATCAAATCTTCCAGTCCTTTGCACAAATATCCTACTGATAAAATTATGTAACAACCTCATTTTAAGTGATAAGGTGTTGGCAAAGACTGTTCCAATCCCACTGACATCTTCCTTTTTTAGAATAGTCCTCAAGGCCTTTTCTCTATCCTTAATTATTGAGAATTTCACCCCATCAATAAGTAAATCCAATAGGTTGTGCAGAACATCTTCATTGACAATAACTCTTCTTCCTTTAACTGTAGATTCTACATGATTTGTTCCCAATCTCAAATTTTCATAAAATGCCTTAACAAGAGAGGGGTAGGTCTTGTCATTTAGGGAGCAAAACTTCCTCCAACCTTGATCTTCAATCAAATTACCAATTTTTAACCCAATCTCCTTAATAAATTCAAAGTTAATGCGATGGCCAGAGGTTACCGGTCTTGTGGACATTGAAGGGATTTGGCTTGGAGCACTTGGAGCGGCCCTTGCAGGTTCTTCCACAAGTTCTTCACTATGAATAGTGGCAGTCAGCTCTTCTTGTCATCGCTTAGTTCTTCTTTCTCTTTCCACAGACGGAGTGGCTCGCAAGGAGCATTTCCCGGTAGCACGTTTTGGAACCATTGCTAGGAAAGAGGAATAGATAAGAGATTGGAGAGCTTAGAAGGTAGATAGGAATTTTTGAAACAAGATTAGGAGAGGAATGAACCGTTAGAAAAGATGAAATGAAGGTTAGACGGCTCGGAATGGGGTTTATGCCCCAAAATAAAAAACTCAGGCATGAAAATCCAGTCGACTCGAAAAAGCCCTAGAAAGGCTCAAGTCGGCTCGACCAGAACTCACCCAAAACACATAGAGAATCTAGTCGACTCAAAAAAGCTCGAGCCAGCTAGGCCAGAACTCATTCAAAACATGCAGAAAATCCAGTCGACTCGGTTAAAAAACTAGTCGACTCGAACAGAGAAATCAAGTTTTGGAAATTTTTATCACAATTCTGAGAGATTTTTGGAGAAAATTTCAAAGAAAATTTAGGCTTTATGATAGAGAATGAAATTAGGAGGTTCTTTAGATGATGTTTCCTTAAATTTGAAGGAATTAGATTAGAGAATTTAAAAAGGATCACAAAGTCCTAATTCACTTCTAATTAGCTCAAACCTGTCTTGATTAATTGGCTTGGTAAATATATCAGCTAATTGATTTTCAGTAGGAACAAAATCAAGCACTATATCACCATTTGAAACATGATCTCTAATAAAATGATGTCAGAGTATTGATTGGATTCTTTGTCAAATTGATAGCACTTGTGTTATCATATTTAATTTAAATTTTAGATTGTGATACACCAAAGTCTTCTAGTTGTTGTTTAATCCATAACACTTGAGCACAACAACTACCAGTAGCCACGTACTCAGCCTCAGCTGTGGACAAGGCTATGGAGTTTTGCTTCTTACAGTGCCATGCGATTAAATTCAACCCTAGAAATTGGCATGTATTGCTAGTACTTTTTCTATCTATTTTACAACCAGCATAGTCAGCATCAGAGATCCAATCACATTCAGGGTAGAATGTTTAGAATACCAAATTCCTAAATTACTTGTTCATTTCAAGTATTTAATTATTCTCTTAATAGCAAGCATATGTGTTTCTTTTGGTGATGACTGAAATCTAGCACATACACATACACTATATAATATATCAGTTCTACTTGCAGTCAAATACAAAAGAGATCCGATCATACCTCGATATAACTTTTGGTAAACATTGGATCCATTTTCATCATTGTCCAATCTGCAAGCTGGGCTCATGGGTGTGCTCATTGATTTGCTACTCTCCATACCAAACTTCTTGATGATTTCTTTGATGTATTTGGCTTGGTTGATGAAGATGCCTTCCTTTGTTTGTTTTACTTGAAGTCCAAGAAAATAGTTTAATTCGCCCATTAAGCTCATTTCAAATTCTCCCTGCATAAGCTTAGAAAATTCTTTACATAGAGATTCGTTAGTTGCACCCAAAATGATATCATCAACATATATTTGTACAACTAAGATATCATTATTCTTCTTTTTGATAAATAAGGTTTTGTCTACATTTCCTCTTGAAAAATCATTTTCAATTAAGAAAATGCTAAGTCTATCATACCAGTGATGGGGGACTAATATGCATGCAATTTTTTTTGTATGTTTTATATGTGGGGTTGAGTGATTAATTCTCGAATTTCAGATTAAAATAAGTTGTTGAGAATTTTATATGAATTTTAGAAGATCAGCATGCAGATTAGGACCTAGAAAAGTAGAAAAGAATGATCGCCGGGGCTAAGAAGCCTCGGTTAGGGCAAGTTCTCCTACAATAAAACTACTGGAGGTAGAGGGGGTGTACCTGACAATGTCTGTGAAGATCGCAGCAAAAGGGTCTCTCGTTCCTCGACGGATGCGGCCTGGAAAACCAAGCCAAAGACCCGCGGATACCCGGCTTTCTGCTCGGTGATCCGATTGAGGCTTGGCTGGAGTCGTTGGATTCGTAGGAACTCGGGGACCTGTAAACAACCTGTCAGGGATTAGAAAACTCACAAAGGAACAAGAAAACAAAGGAAAAATAGCAAGGGAAGGCTTCTTTTGGAGTGGGCGTCCAGGGATCTGGAGGGTTTGTTGGCAGCAGGAAGATGATTGCAAACACCGGGAAGAAGAACTCTCACAAACTCCTTTATGCACACAGCAGGGTATCACACAACTCAATAGAAGAACTCAAGATTTTCATTCATCAAAAATTCTAACTTCATACAAGAGGCTAGGGTCCCTTAAATAGACCCTTAACTTGGGCCCCATGTAAGGGTACTTTAGACTTTACATAGGACTCCTTTTCCCTTACAAACTCTAACTAGGAATACATGGCAACCTAGGTAGAAAATTTTAAATGGAATGGGACTCCCTCTCCTTGTCTTGGTCGGCCAAGGGGGTGACCATAAGTGGCCGACCAAGGGGAAGGTAATTCTAAGGAGGGGCGCCCTAATTTCTCCCTGGGCCTGGGCTGGCCCAGTTTCCTTCTGGCTGGTCTCCAGGCTTCAGGTTTGTACTTGTTTTAATTCTCCTCCGGGAATCTTCATGTCTTCTAGTTAGGTTGGACTCGGGCTCAACATCCATGTCTTCAATCAGGTTGGACATGGTCTTCACTTGTATGATGTGGTCTTAAGTCTTCAATATGGTTGAACAGGACTCAAAAAATAAAATTAGCTCGACATGAGCTGACTAACATTGGACTGGATTAGCTCAACATGAGCTAAATAATTACATGACTTAAATGAAATCAACTCAGCTGGACTAAGCTTTATTACAGTGGACTCGAATGTCATTTAAGTGATCCACAGAGGGTTGAGAAGCCTCTGCCTTATTCTGGTGCCTTTGGTGTCCGCACCAACCAGGCTCTAGGTGCTTGTTTCAGACCATACAATGCTTTGTTCAATTTAAATACGTGGTTTAGAAAAGTGTGATTTTCAAAACCTGGTGGTTGTTCCACAAAAACTTGTTCAGAGATAAAACCATTAAGAAATGCACTCTTTATATCCATTTGAAAAAGTTTGAAATTCATGTAGCAAGCAAATGCAAGAAATAGTCTAATAGCTTTTAGTCTTGCTATAGATGTATAAGTTTCATTAAAATCAATACCTTCTTCTTGGTTATATCCCTTAGCCACTAGTTTAGCTTTGTTTCTTATTATGTTCCCTATTTATCTAATTTGTTCCTATAGACCCATTTGGTTCCTATTATTGGATGGTCAGTAGGTCTATCTACATGTGTCCATACCCTATTCCTTTCAAACTGGTTTAATTCTTCATGTATTGCCATCATCCAGTTTGGTTCAGTCTCAGCTTCTTCTAGGCTAGGGGTTCTATTTGTGATACAAAGGTTAGGTAATCATGTGCATCCTTATGTGCAGACCAAGTCCTAACACCATGTGAAGGATCTTCTATGATCAATTCTTTAGGGTGAGATGTAACATACCTCCAGTCCCTCAGTAGATCGGTGTGATCCTTACTTACCATTTCTTCTCCATCTTGAGTATATTTATCATGAATGCTCAAGTCATCCATTCCTTTTTGCAATGTGCCTGCATCATTATCTATGCTCTCTTCTTATCTAGAAGGTGTACGGTTAGTTTCAATAAATACAACATGCATAGACTCTTCAACAGTAAGAGTCCTTTTATTAAAAACCCGATATGCTTTGCTATATAATGAATAACCTAGAAAAATTGCATCATCAACTTTAGAATCAAATTTTCCTAAATTATCTTTTCCATTGTTATGCACAAAGCATTTGCATCCAAACACATGAAAATAACTGATATTGGGTTTTTTATCATTCCAAAGCTCATAGGGGGTTTTCTTTAAAATAGGTTGGATCAAAACACGGTTTAAAATATAGCATGCGGTGTTCACCGCTTCTGCCTAAAAGTACTTTGGAAGATTGCCTTCGCACAACATTGTGCGAGCCATTTCTTCCATTGTCCTATTTTTTTCTCTACAATACCATTTTGTTGAGGTATTCTAGGAGCAGAGAAGTTGTGATCAATACCAAATTCAGTATAATAATCTTCAAAAAATTGATTTTCAAATTCAGTTCCATGATCACTTCTAATTGAAATTAAAGATAAGTTCTTTTGATTTGAAACCTTTTTCTGGAATTTTCTAAAAATATGAAAGGTTTCATCTTTTGAAGCAATAAACAAAATCCAAGTAAATCTTGAAAAATCATCTACTATCACAAGAGCATATTTCATACCTCCTAGGCTTATGGTCCTAGTAGGTCCGAAAAGGTCCATGTGAAGTAGTTTAAGTGATCTTGTTATAGAAACTATATTTTTTGATTTAAAACTCCCCCTGGTTTGTTTACCCATTTGGCATGCATCACAAACATGATCAAAATCAACTTTAAACTTAGGCATGCCTCTAACAAGATCTTTAGAAATCAATTTGGCAATAGTATGCATGCTAGCATGACCTAGTCATCTATGACATAGTAAACACGACTCTTTGGTCTTAGCATTCATTGCAACAAGACTAGGGCTACTTAACATAGTAAGATCATTAAGATCTGCCACATAGATATTCCCAAGTCTATGTCTAATGAACTTATTGCTATAATCTAAAGAGTTAGTTACTATATACATAGAAGATTCAAAGACAACCTTGAAGCCTTTATCACACAATTGACTTATGCTTAAGAGATTATGCTTCAACTTGTCTACTAGCAGAACATTTTCAATAAAAGTGAAGGGAGTTATTTTGATCTTACCAATACTGATTATTCTCCCTTTGCCATTGTCTACAAAGGTGACCATGCCCCCTTCTTTCATTTCAAGGGTAATTAACTGGTCCTTGTCACCCGTCATATGTCTTGAGTAGCCACTGTCTAAGTACCACCTTTTCTTCAATTTTTGGGCTGCAAGACATTCCTACAAAATAATCAATGAATTTTTTTAGATACGCAAGCTACCTTGGGTCCTTGCAGGTCAGTAGAGGTGGTTCTTTTGGGAACCCAGATTTTTCTTACATTCTTATGGACATTTCTAGAATTATTGCAGTCAAAAGCTTTATGTCCTATTCTTTTGCAAACATAGTATACAACTTTAGAGTTTTGAAAGAAGCAAAATTATAAGTTCTAAAAGTTGATGCAATTGATGCAGATTTTAAACTTTTGAAATATAAGCATTTTTGCTCAAATTCTTAGGAACATGCAATAAAGATTTTGAAGTCGAAATAGTTTTTGGTGCAGCTAAAGCTTTTTGTGATAAAATGTTTTGAATAGGTACTTTAGATTTTACAAAAGTAGTTACTGAAATTTCATTCATAATAGACGTTTTAAAACCAATTCTAGCTTTGTTTCCTGAAATTCGTTATTCTTTTAAAATTAACTCAAGCTTATTTGAAGACAAAGTAAGTTTTTCAACCAATGGCTTGAGTTTTGTAACCTCCTTTTGAAGGAGAACGAAAGCTCTGATACCAAAAATGATGCAGAACGGAAGCTCTGATACCAAAAATGATGCAGAACAAAGAACAAAGAAGCGTATGCGGAAGTAAAATTAAGATTAATTCTTTTTTTCTTTTTCTTTTTTTATATATATTTCAGAAATTGGCTTCGACTCAAAGTAAAGCTAAACTACGTTGAAGGAAACTAGGTAAGGATTGAAAGCATAATTTAGAGGAAACTAAATTATCAGAGTAGTTCAGAAGTAACGGATCGCTGGGGGTTGAGAAACTCCCAGACCTAGGTTTCGCTCTGAACTTTCAACAGAACAGAAATAGAGAGAAGAGATGGTTTACTAACCAGACAGAGATCTTCTCAGGATTTTGGTGGAAGAACTCTCTCGAGCAGATTGTGGGATCCTCAAAGTCGGCTATCTTCGTAATGGATCCTCCAATACTGGTCTCGTGGTTTGGTCGGCTTCTCCTGGACTCAAGATCTGGGAAAGAAGAGAAACAAGTGAAGGAATTTAGAAACTCAAGAAAGATCTTACCAGGTTTGATGCAGAACAAATAAAGGGACGCGATGCGGAAGTAAATTAAGATTAACTAATTTTTTTTGTTGTTTTTATATGTTTGTAGAAGTTGGCTTCAAATCAAAGAAAAGTTAACCTAACATTGGAAGATACTAATATGATAATTGAAAGCACAATTTTAAGGAAACTAAATTATCAGAGTAGTTTAGAAGCAACGGATCGCTGGGGGTTGAGAAACTCCCAGACCTAGGGTTTCACTCCGAGCTTTCAACAAAACAGAAATAAAGAGAAGGGAAGGTTTATCTAACCAGACAATGATCTTCACAGATTTTGGTGGAAGAACTCTCCGAGCAGATTGTTGGATCCTCGGAGTCGGATATCTTCGTAATGGATCCTCCAATACTGGTCCTTTGGCGGGTTGGCTTCTCCTGAACTCAAGATCTGGAAGAGAAGAAAAACAATTGATGGAATCAGAGAGTCAAGGAAAAGATTTACCAGGTTGATGAACTTGAAGATCGAAATTGCTGAAAACTGGATTCTCCTGGATGCTGATGTGATTTTCCTTGGAACTTGCTATGGATCTGAAGTAGCCGGACTGGATCTGGATGAAGGTGGACGGCCTGGACTTGTAGAGAGAGAGAGGCCATGGGAGATGGATGGATCTAGGGTTTGGTGGATGGAAAATAATGAAAGGTGGCTAGGGTTTTGGAATTTCAAGTGGCTAACCTAGGGTTTGGATAAAGATGGAGATCTCTCACCTCCTCAAGGCTCCAATGGAACCCGGATTACCCCCTCACGGAGCTCAACACTTAGAATAGTGCGGAAGAAGAGAAACCTAGGTCACTCAACACAAGAGAATAGCAAAAATAATTTTTCTTCATTGATTTTCTAAAGTTACAAAGAGAGGTCTATTATATAGACCTAAAATTTTCTCCTAGCTTGTACAAATTCCCATGTGGGACTAAACTCTTCCAACCCCTAGATTAGGTAGAAAATCCTCTCCCTTGGCCGACCAAGAGTCCAAAAAAATTGGGACGGCCATAAAGGAATTGTTTTGGAACTTTTATGGCACCTCCTTTGGAGTTGGATTTGGATTTGGAGTCCTCTTCTTCTTATGGTATTTCTTCTTTTCTTCCACTCCAAGTTAAGCTCTTTGATTTTGATTTGAACTTCAATTAGGAGTAGGTTGGATGTCCTTCTTTGATTTCTTCTCAAGAGAAGTTTTCTTCCTTCTTTGCTTAGGTAAATTAGGCAGGTGTGGCGCCTCCTTTAATTTAGCCTCCAATTTGATTTTCTTCTTTGGATGTGGGGACCATGACACTGGGATGCCTCTATGGCGCCTCCTGGACTCTGGCGTGTGCTCGGAGTGTGGCTGGGCGTGTGGCTTGGAGTGTGGCCTCCACTTGCTTGAACCTTGAGTTGATTGGAAGAGAAATGTGGCACCATTTTGGACCAAATTGAAACCACATTGGGACTTGCACCGAGTCAACATGACTCAACAAAATTTAAATGGTGACTCAAGAAATAATAAAATAATAAACTGGTTGACCAGGTCAACCTTTATTACAAATCCTAATTTCTCGGGCAATGTCAATCAGAGATCCAAATGGAGCTCTGAAGTCTTCTTCTGAGTCTGGTGCCCGCACCAATTCTCCCATGGTGGGAGGAACTCGACCCTGTCGAGTAAGGCTCAAGTGGCTCTGGTATCTCTCCAAGAGGTCTGGGTCCAATTCTTGTAATTCTTCTCGGGAGATCCAAGAGTCATCAGAATCTGGCCTTCCTTGCCAGCGGACCAGGTACCTTTGGTATCCTCGATTACGAGTAGAGATAACCTGATCATCCAGAATCTTTTCAATCTGCTCTTCCTCACAGGCCAGTTTGTTGGTGGACACACAGGGTCGGGATCACTCTCAATGATAGGTTAGGCTCAAAAGGCTCACTAGGAATCACAGCTGGCTCCCTGTACTCTACTAAGTCTGTAATGTTGAAAGTAGAGCTAATGCCTAGTTCTGGAGGCAACTCGAGCACATAGGCATTGGATCCTACTCTCTTTACCACTCTAAATGGTCCAGCTCCCCTAGCATGTAACTTTCTAACGGTTCCAGGAGGAAACCGTTCAGGCCTAACCTAATCATCACATAGTCTCCCTCAAAAAAGATTTGACTCGCCTTTGAGTATCAGCCAACTTCTTATAAGTTTCATTACTTAAATTTATTTTGGCATGAATTTCTTTATGCAAGTCTTTTATATGCTGTGCAAATTCTCAGCAGATTCAGAGACTCGAGTGTGGACAGGTAAGGGACTAGGTCAAGAGGTGTGTGAGGTTTGTACCCATGTACAATTTCAAATGGACTCTTACCCGTAGACCTATTGACCGAGTCGTTGTACGCAAATTCTGCCCTTGGTAGGTATAAATCCCAATTTCTGGTATTTCAACAACAAGACATCTCAGCAGATTTCCTAGGCTACGGTTCACTACTTCAGTTGGCCATCAGTTGGGGATGATAGGCAGTTGAAAACTTAAGTTTTGTCCCTAACTTATGCCAAAGGGTCTTCCAAAGTAATGGTGAACCGGACATCCTATCTGAAACGATTGTTAGGTAGGCCATGGAGTCTAACTATTCATTGAAGAAAAAGTGTGGCTACCTTAGACGAATCAAAAGTTTGGGAACAAGCAAGAAGTGGGCCCATTTTAGGAATCGGTCGACTAGGACACAGACTAGATCATGTTCTCCTCTGGGTCTTAGGTAAACCAAACACAAAATCCATACTCACATCGTGCCAAGGATGATCTGGGACAGGGAGTGGGGTATAAAGGCCAGTGTGTTGTTTTCGCTGTTTTTGGACCAGCGAAGGGTTCGACCATCTAGCTACAATATTAGCTACATCCCTTTTTAAGCTAGGCCAGAAAAAGTGGTCTCAATAGCTTAGAATGGTATTTCTTTTCAAAAATGGCCAGCTAAACCTCCAGCATGGATTCCCAAATCAAAATCCTAAGAGAATTCTAGGGATGCAACGCCTATTTTGAAGAACAAAAAAACCATCTACAAAGAAGTTAATAACAGAGATCGGCGACTAAGGGCATCAGCTACCTTATTCTCAACTCCAGCCTTATGTTTCAGGACAAAAGTATAGGACTGGATATATTCTACCCACTTAGCATGCCTAGGGTTAAGCTTCTTTTGGGAGTTCAGAAATCTAAGAGCCTCATGGTCCGAAAATAGTACAAATTCCTGCGGGTAGCAAATAATGTCTCCAGTAATGCAAAGCTTGCACCACCGCATAAAATTCCTTATCATAGGTAGAATACTAAGCTTAGCATCATTAAGTTTTTCACTAAAGAATGCTATGGGATGATTCTCTTGGCTTAGGACCCACCTATTCCTACACCTGAAGCATCACAGGCAACCTCAAATACTTTAGAAAAATCGGGTAATCTCAGAAGGGTGCCTGGGTCATTTTATCCTTAAGATCTAGGAAGGCTTTATGGGCTGACTTAGTCCAATGAAATTCTCCCTTCCTAATACAATCAGTGATTGGAGCAGCTAAAGTACTAAACCCCTTGATGAATCGCTATAGAAGGTAGCCAAGCCATGGAAACTTCTAACTTCATGCACATTGGTTGGCTCTGGCCAGTCTACTATGGACTTAATCTTCTCAGGATCGGCCGCCACGCCGTCAGGGGTTACTACAAAACCAAGAAAGATAACTCTACTAGTCATGAATTCACACTTCTTAGATTACCGTAGAGTCTCTCATTCCTCAAACTTGGCAGACGCTCTAAGGTGGTCTAGGTGATCTGTTGGGGTCTTACTATAGATCAGGGTGTCATCAAAATAGACCACACAAAATTTTTCTATGAAAGCTCTAAGTACCTGGGTCATAATTCTCATGAAAGTACTAGGGGCATTGGACAACCCAAAAGGCATAACAACCCATTCATAAAGACCATCCTTAGTTTGAAAGCAGTTTTTTATTCATCCCCGGGTCTAATCCTAACCTGATGATAGCCGCTTTTGAGATCAATCTTAGAAAAAACATTGCACCAGCCATCATATCAAGCATGTCATCTAGTCTAGGGATGGAAAACCTATATTGATTGTAATTTTATTGATGGCACGACTGTCAACACACATCCTCCACGTGCCATCTTTCTTTGGGGTCAGTAAGGCTGGGACTGCACAAGGGCTAAGACTTTCTCTAATAAACCCTTCCTCAATAATTCTCCAACCTGCTTTTGCAGTTCTTCATGCTCAGATGGATTCATCCTGTAATGGGGCAAGTTGGGCAAAGTCGCTCTGGGATTAGATCTATGGCATGCTGGATATCCCTAAGAGGTGGAAGGTGGTCTGGCAAATCCTCGGGAAAGACATCCTCAAATCTTTTAACACAGGTTTAACTTCTTGAGGGAGGCTCTGAGGGTTCCGAAGTTCTAAGTTCCTTAGCAGTCAACATCCAGATGGGTGAACCACTATGAATTTCTTGTTCTAGATCCTTAGCACTGATTAGGTTCACTCCAGTTTTCATCTCCTTACCTTACCGGCTCCTTAGTAGTTACCTTGTCCTTAGGGGGAACGGAATGGATCGTAATCTTCTTCCCATTGAAACTAAAGACACAGGTATTGGATTTTCCTAAGAGGGTGGCATCATGATCATACAACCAAGGTCTTCCGAGAATTATACTGCTACCCCCATGGTAAGACATCGCACCAAATCTTTTCGTGATAAGATTGCATTTGGATTTGGACTGACATCTAGACTGGATGGGTATGGAGGTAGAATCTACCCAAGAAACCTTATAGGGTTGGGATGGGGAACTGGGATTAAGCCTAACATCTTGACAGTGCTAGTAGAGATGGCATTTACACAGCTCCCACTATCTATGATGATCTTACATACTTATCCCCTAATTAGAAAAGTCTGTAGGATGTTAGTCCTACGCCAATCCTCTTGAACTAGATTCTGGGATAGGATGCATCTTACAACTCCTAATTGGTCAGATTCATTGGGTTCCTCCCTCCTTCATACTCCTCAACCAAATTCATTCCGGCCTCATAAACTTCTTCTTCAAATTCCTCACTGGGCTCGGAATTATCATTCTCTCCCTCTTCTATGTAAAGGGATCTCCGTGGGCACTGGCTAGCAACATGACCTACCTTATGACACTTGAAACAGGCTATGGCAGTACACTGACTAGAAATGTGACCTGGTTTCTGACACTTAAAACAGGTGATATTTGAACTAGGGGTTCTCTGGGTGTCAGGTGCCTTACCTTTGTCCATGGGCCTAGGGGTAGAAGTACCCTGAAAAGGTTTACTAGGGATAACTTGATAGGTCCATTCTTGGGATTGGGGCACTAACCCTAGAAGGTATAGGTCCTCTCTGAAATTCTCAGTGTTCAGTGCAATCTGGTAGGCTTGGTCTAGATCAGTAACCTCTCTCAGAAATAGTTCTCTCTTGATATCTTCCCTCAGTCCAGCCCTAAATCTAGACAAAGTGACTTCGTGGGCTTCACTCACATCACATCTCATTAGGTATTCATCAAAAGTAGTTATGTAGTCTGAGACAGATCGGTTTCCTTGTTTCAGGTTTTGCCATTGGTCTAACAGGTTTTGCTGGTATGAAATGGGTAGGTATTTATCTCTCAGTTTTTTTTCATACCCTGCCAAGTGGTTATGGGCTCAACATTCCGTCTCCTAGTGGTTAGCTCAATGTTCCCCCAGTATAACCTAGCTTGACGCACTAATTTCATCTTGGCAAACTTGTATTTCCTCTCCTCAGACATAGCATACCACTCAAAGTATTGATCCATCTCACCCTCCCAATCAGAATACAACTTAGGGTTCAGACTACCATCAAAAGTGGGTGCATCTAATTTGATGTTCCTGATGAACCTATCATCTCTATCTTCAGGCTCTGGTCAGGCCTCCTATGATTAGGTTCGGGATCTCTATATAAAGGCCTTCTAGGCTCCTGATGTGGGTGAGGCTGAGGCACATTAAAATCGGGGTCAGGAGTCCAATTCCGATGTCTAGGTTCTTCAAGTACTTGGACTCGGTCCCTAAGTTGGGTAAGATCCTCATGAATTTGTGCGCTAAAGGGCCACAGTGTTTGTATATCCTGATTCATTTTAGCCATACTTTCAGTAAGAGTTCTGATCATGGCCTCTAAATCAGGTGGGTTTGACCAGGTTGATATGGCACTCCGTTTCTGGTAGACATGATGATTCAAGCAAGCACACAAAATGAGACTAGACTAAATCGACTACTGGATCACTAGACTAGAGTCCACAACAGATGCCCAATCAGAGTGGCAAGCTAGCCTGTAGTAACTCAGGACTCAGCCAGGCAGGGTGTAAGGGGAGTGTTAGGTCCCTGATCGCCAATCCTAGACACCCATCAGTGATTGGCCAGGTAGGCGGACCAGCACAACAAGCCCTTCGGGACGTAGTCCCTGAAACACCGTTCTAGACACTGAGTGCTAAGCACACAAGAATAACTCAGCAAACTGACTCAACACTAGCCTAGACCCGACCAATTGGTGTCCCTAGCACAATAGGGCAAATTAGGTCAAACTGATTTTAATAGGTCTAGGTTCGAATGATTGGATGGTGGTTTTGGGCTAAGGAGAGGTAATCAACTCCTCCCCTTATCTTAGATGCTCAATTGCCCTTAAGTAATGGTGGTTTGGGCTAAGGAGCGGGTAATCAACTCCTCCCCTTATCTTAGATGCTCAATTGCCCCTTAAGTAAATATGAGATGATCACACCAAAAAAAGAATGAATTGCAGAACACAAAAAACAGAGTTGCTGTATTTAATTCTCAGAATTTTTACCGAACCAATAAATCGTAGAAAAATTATGGAAAAATAGGTTCAATTATACTGGTTTCAACGAAGTAAAAATCATGCAATTCGGAGTTTTATGCAGGAAGAAAATAATTCAGACAACAGGGCAATTACGGGCTGCAACTAGATTGTCTTCCCCTTTATAATCCCTGCTACGAAGTTATAACCCAATGGATCCCCTACACGCCTAGGAACACCCCGTGAATGGGAGGAGGAGGCTTGCACCTCGCTTAGTCCTAGGACCGGACGTCCTGGGGAGTCTACTTCGAGCAGACAAAATAAAAGAGATCAATCAAGCAAGCAAGCAAATCAGGAACCCTAGACTGGGCTCTGATACCAAAAATGATGCAGAACAAATAAAGGGACGCGATGCGGAAGTAAATTAAGATTAACTAATTTTTTTTGTTGTTTTTATATGTTTGTAGAAGTTGGCTTCCAAATCAAAGAAAAGTTAACCTAACATTGGAAGATACTAATATGAAATTGAAAGCACAATTTTAGGAAACTAAATTATCAGAGTAGTTTAGAAGCAACGGATCGCTGGGGTTTGAGAAACTTCCAGACCTAGGGTTTCACTCCGAGCTTTCAACAAACCAGAAATAAAGAGAAGGAAGGTTATCTAACCAGACAATGATCTTCACAGATTTTGGTGGAAGAACTCTCCCGAGCAGATTGTTGGATCCTCGGAGTCGATATCTTCGTAATGGATCCTCCAATACTGGTCCTTTGGCGGGTTGGCTTCTCCTGAACTCAAGATCTGGAAGAGAAGAAAAACAATGATGGAATCAGAGAGTCAAGGAAAATTTACCAGGTTGATGAACTTGAAGATCGAATTGCTGAAAACTGGATTCTCCTGGATGCTGATGTGATTTTCCTTGGAACTTGCTCGGATCTGAAGTAGCCGGACTGGATCTGGATGAAGGTGGCGGCCTGGACTTGTAGAGAGAGAGAGGCCGTGGGAGATGGATGGATCTAGGGTTTGGTGGATGGAAAATAATGAAGGTGGCTAGGGTTTTGATTTCAAGTGGCTAACCTAGGGTTTTGGATAAAGATGGAGATCTCTCACCTCCTCAAGGCTCCAATGGAACCCGGATTACCCCCTCACGGAGCTCACCTTAGAATATTGCCTGAAGAAGAGAAACCTAGTTCACTCAACACAAGAGAGAATAGTGCGGAAGAAGAGAAACCTAGGTCACTCAACAAGAGAATAGCAAAAATAATTTTTCTTCATTGATTTTCTAAAGTTACAAAGAGAGGTCTATTATATAGACCTAAAATTTTCTCCTAGCTTGTACAAATTCCCATGTGGGACTAAACTCTTCCAACCCTAGATTAGGTAGAAAATCCTCTCCCTTGGCCGACCAGAGTCCAAAAAAATTGGGACGGCC
Organism: Areca catechu; assembly: GCA_021397845.1. Classification (NCBI taxonomy): domain Eukaryota; kingdom Viridiplantae; phylum Streptophyta; class Magnoliopsida; order Arecales; family Arecaceae; genus Areca; species Areca catechu. The sequence goes on along the minus strand of CM038048.1, from coordinate 49,263,642 downwards.
ATAAAGGAATTGTTTTGGAACTTTTATGGCACCTCTTTGGAGTTGGATTGGATTTGGAGTCCTCTTCTTCTTATGGTATTTCTTCTTTTCTCCACTCCAAGTTAAGCTCTTTGATTTTGATTTGAACTTCAATTAGGAGTAGGTTGGATGCCTTCTTTGATTCTTCTCCAAGAGAAGTTTTCTTCCTTCTTTGCTTAGGTAAATTAGGCAGGTATGGGCGCCTCCTTTAATTAGCCTCCAATTTGATTTTTTCGTCTTTGGATGTGGGGACCATGACACTGGGATGCCTCTATGGCGCCTCCTGGACTCTGGCGTGTGCTCGGAGTGTGGCTGGGCGTGTGGCTTGGAGTGTGGCCTCCACTTGCTTGAACCTTGAGTGATTGGAAGAGAAATGTGGCACCATTTTGGACCAAATTGAAACCACATTGGGACTTGCACCGAGTCAACATGACTCAACAAAATTTAAATGGTGACTCAAGAAATAAATAAAATAAATAAACTGGTTGACCAGGTCAACCTTTATTACAAACCCTAATTTCTCGGGCAATGTCAATCAGAGATCCAAATGGAGCTCTGAAGTCTTCTTCTGAGTCTGGTGCCCGCACCATTCTCCAGGGTGGGAGGAACTCGACCCTGTCGAGTAAGGCTCAAGTGGCTCGGTATCTCTCCAAGAGGTCTGGGTCCAATTCTTGTAATTCTTCTCGGGAGATCCAAGAGTCATCAGAATCTGGCCTTCCTTGCCAGCGGACCAGGTACCTTTGGTATCCTCGATTACGAGTAGAGATAACCTGATCATCCAGAATCTTTTCAATCTGCTCTTTCCTCACAGGCCAGTTGTTGGTGGACACACAGGGTCGGGATCACTCTCAATGATAGGTTAGGCTCAAAAGGCTCACTAGGAATCACAGCTGGCTCCCTGTACTCTACTAAGTCTGTAATGTTGAAAGTAGAGCTAATGCCTAGTTCTGGAGGCAACTCGAGCACATAGGCATTGGATCCTACTCTCTTTACCACTCTAAATGGTCCAGCTCCCCTAGCATGTAACTTTCTAACGGTTCCAGGAGGAAACCGTTCAGGCCTTAACCTAATCATCACATAGTCTCCCTCAACAAAAGATTTGACTCGCCTTTGAGTATCAGCCAACTTCTTATAAGTTTCATTACTTAAATTTATTTTGGCATGAATTTCTTTATGCAAGTCTTTATATGCTGTGCAAAATTCTCAGCAGATTCAGAGACTCGAGTGTGGACAGGTAAAGGGACTAGGTCAAGAGGTGTGTGAGGTTTGTACCCATGTACAATTTCAAATGGACTCTTACCCGTAGACCTATTGACCGAGTTGTTGTACGCAAATTCTGCCCTGGTAGGTATAAATCCCAATTTCTGGTATTTTCACCAACAAGACATCTCAGCAGATTTCCTAGGCTACGGTTCACTACTTCAGTTTGGCCATCAGTTTGGGGATGATAGGCAGTTGAAAACTTAAGTTTTGTCCCTAACTTATGCCAAAGGGTCTTCCAAAAGTAACTGGTGAACCGGACATCCCTATCTGAAACGATTGTCTTAGGTAGGCCATGGAGTCTAACTATCTCATTGAAGAAAAGTGTGGCTACCTAGACGCATCAAAAGTTTGGGAACAAGGCAAGAAGTGGGCCATTTTAGAGAATCGGTCGACTAGGACACAGATAGAATCATGTCTCCTCTGGGTCTTAGGTAAACCTAACACAAAATCCATACTCACATCTTGCCAAGGATGATCTGGGACAGGGAGTGGGGTATAAAGGCCAGTGTTTGTTTCGCTGTTTGGCAACAGCGCAGGTTCGACATCTAGCTACAATATTAGCTACATCCCTTTTAAGCTAGGCCAGAAAAAGTGGTCTTCAATAGCTAGAATGGTCTTGTCTTTTCCAAAATGGCCAGCTAAACCTCCAGCATGGATTTCCCAAATCAAAAATTCCCTAAGAGAAGTTCTAGGGATGCAAGCCTATTTTTGAAGAACAAAAAACCATCTACAAGGGTATAATCCTGGTGATTACTAGATGGTCCTTGAACTAGATCCTGATACACAGTTGTGAAATCCGGACAAGACTCATATTCCTCTTTAATATAAGGCATTACAAGGGAGGAGGGTTTCACATCTTCCCATGTGGGACTAAAGGAGGGGATCTCCAAATTAGGGCAAATCCCTTACATATGGTCGGCCAAAATACCAAAAAAACAGGATTTGGGTTATAAATGGCAGGTAGATGGCGCCACCTTGCTTGGATTTTCAAGAAAGATTTTCTTCCTTCCCTAGATCAACTCTTTTGGACTCCTCCTTTGTCTCCTCTAAGTCAAGGTCCTTCCATCTTTGTTTTGATTGTTTTTGGCAGGTAGTGGGCGCCCCCTTGAAGTTCTCTTCCAAGAGAATTTCTTCCCTTCTTTGTTTTGGAATTCTTGGGAAAGTCTTGGCCGCCCCTTGATTGGTGGTCTCTTGGTGGACTTCTCCTTATCTGGCGCATGAGAGAAGGAGGTTGCCATCTGTGGAGTGGGGACCAAAAGCTGCTGGATGTGGATATGGCGCCCCCTGGACTGGGAGTGTGGCTGGGAGTGTGGTGTCCAATTGCCTGGTCTTGGAAGAAAGTGTAACATCCCATTTTGAAACCCTAGTCCACTATTGAGTCAACATGACTCAACAAAATAAAATGCAGGTAATGTAGACTCAAGCTAAATTAAGTTGATCTAGTCAACTCTTATTAAAAACCAAAAAACCCTAATTCTTGGGCAAGGTTATCAGAGACCAGATGAGCTCTGAAGTCTTTTCTGAGTCTGGTGCCCGCACAATCTCCCAGGGTGGGAGGAACTCGACCCTGTCGAGTAAGGATCAAGTTGGCTCTGGTATCTCTCCAAGAGGTCTGGGTCCAGCTCTTGTAACTCTTCTCGGGTGATCAAAGAGTCATCAGAATCTGGCCTTCCTAGCTAGCGGACCAGGTATCTTTGGTATCCTCGTTACGAGTAGAGATCACAATCATCCAGGATCTTTTCAATCTGCCTTTCCTCACAGCCAGTTTGTGGTGGATACACAGGGTTGGGTTCACTCTCAAGAGCGGGATTAGGTTCAAAAGCATCACTGGGAATCACAGCTGGCTCCCTATACTCTACTAGGTTGTAATGTTGAAAGTGAGCTAATGCCTAGTCTGGAGGTAACTCGAGCAATAGGCATTGGATCCTACTCTCTTACCACTCTAAATGGCCCAGCTCCCTAAATGGCCCAGCTCCCCTAGCATGTAACTTTCTAACGGTTCCAGGAGGAAACCGTTCAGGCCTTAACCTAATCATTACATAGTCTCCTTCGTCAAAAGTTTTGACTCGCCTTTGAGAATCAGCCAATTTCTTATAAGTTTCATTACTTAAATTTATTTTGGCATGAATTTCAAGTCCTTTACATGCTATGCAAGTGCATCAAGAGACTTGTGTGTTTGGACTAATAGTGAAATCAGATCAAGTGGTGTGAGAGGCTTGTATCCTTGAACAATTTCAAAGGGGCTCTAGCCTATAGACCTATTGATCGAAACATTATATGCAAATTTAGCCCTGGGTAAATACAAATCCCAATTCCTGGTATTCTCACTCAATCAAATCTGAGACAATGTCCTAAACTCGACTGACGATGCATTCCTAAAGAATGGACTTTATTCAAAGGAACCCTAGGTCTAAACTTAACAAACTACGGCTCTCTAGGTTTAACCTTGGGTCGGAGGATGGCATGCAGAGCATGAAAACTTATCATGGGTGCCTAGTAGGTGCCATAAGGTCTTCCAGAAGTAGGTGGCAAACCTAGTAGATTCTGACACATGATTCACTCTAAAGACTTCGACAAAGTATACTTGGATGGTGTAAGAAGCATTAGAAGTCCTAGAGAAAGGGAGGAGATATGAGGTGGAGTCTCGAATTACCTGTTGACTGAAGGTGGTGACCTGAAGGTTTGAATGGTGATCTATGAGTGTCAACTAGTCATCCTTACGAAAGGAAAAGTTTGCTACTCCCAGGAATGGATCATGAGATGGTTCGGGAAGTAGCCTAGGACATGTGATTGCAACAGTTAAGGTTTGTTCTCTAAGCAAATAATGATCCACTTTCTCAAGAACTAGATTAGAGAATGATTCATGGAAGGGCCTATGGATGATGACCTCAAGACTTGAAATTTGACCTATGGGTGCGGAAAGGTATACTCTATAGAAGGGTAGGTTAGTCATGCGAAGGAAGGGGTCTTGGGCCATAAGGAGGACTTCTACAGGACTGGGTGAATCAATCCGCTCAAGACAAGGATGTTCAACTGAGATTACGGGAGAGACCTTAGTGGCTGGGCATGGGACAAGGTCCAATTGTAAGAGGCTTGATTCAGTCATCCTAAGGAGAGGATCTACCATAGGGTGGGCAAACTTAAACAGTTCAGTGCAAAGATCTTCAATTGACTTGGGGAATGACTGTCATTAGAGGGTACGAACTAATAGCTTGGGCTAACACTATGAGTTCTTCCTGGGGGTATTTGACTAAAGGAACCTGGTTCTCACAAATCTCTTGAATTTCTGAACTAGGTCCTATCAGTTGGTTGCTTTCCAAGGTCTCCTCAGGTAAGGAACCAATAGTATCAATTTCACATTCTTCAAGTTCTTTCCCCTCACATTCATCAACTAGACTCAAGCCAGCATCATATACTTCCTCGATGCCATCTTCAATGGGTTTCGGGTCAGTGGTAATCGGGTCAACTGATTCTAGGCTTATCATACCTAACGTTCTTCCTCATTGGTAGGCTTGGGTTCTCCCTCATTAATGTCATCCTAGGATTCTTACCACTTAGCTGTGCACAAGCCAGTCCTATGCATGGGCACTGACTAGATTTATGGCCTCTTCTTTCTCCACAAAACAAACATTCTTGAGATATAGGAACCTGGGTCACACTCGGTTTCAAGCTAGTAGAGACCTTACTTAGGCATGGGTGTGGATCTAAATAGTTTGATCTAGAAGACTTGGGTTGTTGAGTGACTGGTCTAGAATATTGTAAGGACCTCTCATAGACGATCCACACTATAGATATCATGGTTAGGCTTCCTAAGTTATGCTCGGGATCACGGTATAAGGTCCTCCTAGGTTCCTGGCATGGGTGAGGTTGGGGCCTATTAAATTTTGGATCAGGGGTCCAATTTTGAAGTCTACGTTTCTCAAGTACTTGGACTCGATCCCTAAACTGGGAAAAACCCTCATTCATGTCCTGACTCAATTTGGTCATACTTTCGGTAAGATTTCTAACCATGGCCTCTAAATCAGGTTGGGTTTGACCAGGTTGGCAGGGCACTCCATTCCGGGTAGACATGATGCAAGCAAACACACAAAATGAGACTCAACTGATGACTACGGGCTAACTAGACCTAGAGCCCAAACTAGATGCCCAATCAGAGTGCAAGCTAGCCTGTAGTAACTCAGGACTCAGCCAGGTAGGTGTAAGGGGAGTGTTAGGTCCCTGAATGCCAATCCTAGACACTAATCAGAGATTGGCCAGGTAGGCGGACCAGCACACAAGCCCTTCGGGATGGAATCCCTAAACCACCGTTCTAGACACTGAGTACAAAGCACACACAGAGTAACCAGACAAACTGACTCAACACTAGCCTAGACCCGACTTGTTGATGTCCCTAGCCCACTAGGGAAAATTAGGTCTAATCAATTTTAGATTAAAGGCTTGGGTTCGAATGAAGGGGTGGTGGTTTTGGGCTAAGGAGAGGTTATCAACTCCTCCCTTATCTTAGATGCTCAAATGCCCTTAAGTTGAATTAAGAGATGAACACTCAAAAATAAATGAATTGCAGAAACACAAACAAAGTTGCAGTAATTTAATTCTCAGAAATTGCACGGAAACCAAAATCATGAGAAAATTATAAAAATGTTTCAATTATACTGGTTTCAGCAAAATAAAAATCATTGAATTTGGAGTTACGTACAGTGAGAAATAATTCCTGCAACAGGGAAATTACGGACTGAAAATAGAGCACTTCCCCGTTTACAATTTCTGCTATGAAGTTGTAACCCAACGGATCCCCTATACACCCTAGGAACACCCCGTAGAATGGGAAGAGGAGGTTTGCACCTCGCTTCGTTCCTAGGACCGGACGTCCTAGGGAGTCTACTTCGAGTAGACAAAGTAAAAAGAGAGGGACTCAAACAAGCAATCAAACAGAAACCCTAGACAGGGCTCTGATACCAAAATGATGCAGAACGAAAGCTCTGATACCAAAATGATGCAGAACAGAAGCTCTGATACCAAAATGATGCAGAACAAAGAACAAAGAAGCGTATGCGGAAGTAAAATTAAGATTAATTCCTTTTTTTATATATATATATATTTCAGATTGGCTTCGACTCAAAGTAAAGCTAAACTACGTTGAAGGAAACTAGGTAAGAATTGAAAGTACAATTTAGAGGAAACTAAATTATCAGAGTAGTTCAGAAGTAAGGATCGCTGGGGTTGAGAAACTCCCAGACCTAGGTTTCGCTCTGAACTTTCAACAGAACAAAAATAGAGAGAAGAGATGGTTTACTAACCAGACATGATCTTCTCAGGATTTTGATGGAAGAACTCTCTCGAGCAGATTGTGGGATCCTCGGAGTCGGCTATCTTCGCAATGGATCCTCCAATACTGGTCTCGTGGTTTGGTCGGCTTCTCCTGGACTCAAGATCTGGGAAAGAAGAGGAACAAGTGAAGGAATTCAGAAACTCAAAAAGATCTTACCAGGTTGAAGAACTTGAAAGCTGAAGTTGCTGAAATCGAATTATCCTCGGGCCGATCTGACTTCCTCTTAGAATTGCTGTAGATCTGCAGTATCTGGACTGGAGTCGGATGCTGGTGGTCGGCCAGGACTTGGCGAAGGTGGCCGTGAGAAGAGGAAAAGACTAGGGCTTGGTGGAAAGAGAAGGGTGATGGCATCTAGGGTTTGGGAATTAAGTGGCTAACCTAGGGTTTAGGGTTTTGGAGATCTCTCACCTCCTCAAGGTTCCAGGGGAACCCGGATTTACTCCCTCACGGAGCTCAACACCTGGAAGCAAGTGCGGACAAGAGAAAACACAAGTTTGCTCAAGAAAATTTCTTTCATTCATCTCATTGTTGTAAACTTACAAGAGGGGTTTAATTTATAAGGCATTACATGGGAGGAGGTTTCACATCTTCTCATGTGGGACTAAAGGAGGGGATCTCCAATTAGGGCAAATCCCTTACATATGGTCGGCCAAAATACCAAAAAAATAGGATTTGGGTATAAATGGCAGGTAGATGGCGCAAACCTTGCTTGGATTTTCAAGAAAAATTTTCTTCCTTCCCTGGATCAACTCTTTGGACCCCTCCTTTTCTTCCTCCCTAAGTCAAGGTCCTTCCATCTTTGTTTTGATTGTTTTTGGCAGGTAGTGGGCACCCCCTTGAAGTTCTCTTCCAAGAGAATTTCTTCCTTCTTTGTTTTGAATTCTTGGAAAGTCTTGGCCGCCCCCTTGATTGGTGGTCTCTTGGTGGACTTCTCCTTATCTGGCGCATGAGAGAAGGAGGTTGCCATCTGTGGAGTGGGGGACCAAAAGCTGCTGGATGTGGATATGGCGCCCCTGGACTGGGAGTGTGGCTGGGAGTGTGGTGTCCACTTGCCTGGTCTTGAAGAAAGTGTAACATCCCATTTTGAACCCTAGTCCACTACTGAGTCACATGACTCAGCAAAATAAAATGCAGGTAATGTAGACTCAAGCTAAATTAAGTTGATCTAGTCAACTCTTATTAAAAACCAAAAAACCCTAATTCTTCGGGCAAGGTTAATCAGAGATCCAGATGGAGCTCTGAAGTCTTCTTCTGAGTCTGGTGCCCGCACCACCTTTTTTAGTTCAACATTTTCAGTAAACAAATCATTGTTCTTCTTTTCACATCAGAGATTTTTATTTTTTAGCTTTTCAATTCTTTCAGAAAAGTCATGCAGTTCTTTTGCAATAAAAGGTTCTTTTCTGAAATTTCATTTTTCTGTTTGAATAAAGAGTCATTCATATTTTTCAATGATTTTATCTTTACTCCAGCTTTCTTAATTTAGATAATAAATCATAAATGCATAATTATTTCGTCAAATGTAAATTCAGTGCAATTGCTAGGGGATGTTAGCTCATTTTCGAGACCCATTAACATAGATTTGCAGCCTTGGTGGTCTCTTCTTCTTCAGACAAAGATGATTCTTCATTGTTGCTCCATGTGGCAACCATGGCTTTCTTCTTCTTTTTCTGTCTGAAGGATTTCTTCAATAGAGGACAGTGTGGATGAATATGCCTCGACTTCTTGCATTCATAGCATATGGGGACTACTTCTTTATCTTTCTCTCTGTCCTTTTCTTTTTCTTTTTCGTAATCCTTCCTATAGAATTTTTGATTGAGTCTTCCTTTCTTTCTTCCCATGAACTTTCTGAATCTCCTCATAATAATTGTGATATCATCGTCTTCTAGATCATCATTGAAGGAGGTGCTTTCTTCTTCAGACTCTTCATCATCCCTCTTTGATTCGGTAGCAGCTCTGAAGGCTATAGTTTCCTTTTTCTTCTGTTCGTCTTCAATTCTGTGCTGCATAGTCAGCTCGTGGGTGATGAGTGATCCTAGCAGTTCTTCCAATAGTAATGTGTTGAGGTCTTTGGCCTCTTGAATTGCTGTCACTTTGGGATCCCACTTGTCAGGTAAAGATCGGAGTATCTTCTGACTAGATCAGCATTTGAGTATACCCTGCCAAGACTCTTCAAACCATTAATAATATTTGTAAATCTAGAGAACATGGCAGAAATTATTTTAGAATATTCCATTTTAAATAATTCATAGTTGTGAACTAAAAGATTTATCTTTGAGGTTTTCACTTGGAAAGTTCCCTCATGTGTCACCTCGAGTTTGTCCCAGATTTCCTTTGCTAAAGAGCAAATGAAAATTCGGTTGAACTCATTGCATCCAAAGCACAATATAGTAAATTCATTGCTTTGGCATTCAATTCTCCCATTTTCATGTCAAGATCATCCCAGTCCTCTTCAGGCTTAGGGATGTCCATGCCATCAACTTGATCGTGGGAATATGTGGCCCTTTTAAGATGACCTTCAATAATTGAAAATCTACAGCTTGAATGTAATTTTCATTCGTGCTTTCCAATAAGAGTAATTAGTGCCTATGAATAGTAGAGGTCTATTTGTTAACTGGCCTTCAGCAGCCAGGATGTACTCATGGGATGAGCCATCAATCTTTACTCAAGTAATAGAGACACTGCTCTGATACCAGCTGTTGCCCAGGTGGCTTTTTCCAAGATGGGGTGATTGGGAATTACAAAATTTCTTGCAAATATGTGCACAAGTAATTCCTTTTAGTGGTTGAGTGTTGTGATATATCAAAATAAGTGCAGAAGCTAAAAAGTAAGTAAAGCACAACACAAACAAAACAAGTTTAGTGGTTCGGAGCAACCCAGCTCCTACATCCACTACCCAGCTCCACCACTCAGGATTTTACTATATCCCCCAACCGGAATACAATCGAATGGTTTACAAGCTCACAATCCCAACCTCTACACTTTGGTTTTTAAACCGGGCTCACCAAAGAAACCCACACTAGGTTTTCACAGGCTCACCTAGAACCTCTACACTTTGGTTTTCAGTAGGCTCACCAAAGAACCTATTTGGTTTTATAACCGGGCTCACCAATAACCAAGTATTCTAAGAATAGAATAAAATGTGACAGAAATGACAAAACTAAGTTGTCGGGTGGTTGCCGATGCAGCTCGAGTGAAGCTCAATTGAATGCACTTCAATGGCTTCCTTGCTTTCCTCAAAGATGCTTCAAGCTTCTGATAAGAGTTGGTGAAGGCTTGAAGAATGACTTCAAACTCAAGTGCTCTTTTTCTTACTTCGATAAATGTTCAATAACTCATTAGTCTCTCTAAGGATGTTCTCATACCTTATTTATAGAGACTTCAACTGCCTTCCCTTGATTTTGAACATTGTAGACCGTTGGGAGGTGATAGGTTATCATGGGAGCACTTTAGAATTCAAAATCAGAAAACTGGAACTAGCTGTTGGAAGTGATCCCATCATTCCAGTCAGCTCGGACATTCTTCGAGTCGGCTCGGATCAGGTTCGGGTTGGTTGGGTTGAATACCAGTCGGCTAGGTTCTATAGTTGAGAAAATAGTTCACTCTGGACGAGTCGACTAGGCTGAAATCCAGTCGGCTCGGATCTCAGAGATTCTCAAAATATTTTCAACTAAGTTATGGACGAGTCGGCTAGGCTGAAATCCAGTCGGCTCTGATCCCTGAGGTTCTCAAAACATTCTCAACTAAGTTTTGGACGAGTCGGCTAGGACTTGGTGCCAGTCGGCTGGGTCTGCGTGCTAGAGATCTTCTTTCTTATGCCAGTGCCAGAGTCAGCTGGTTCCTCCATCCAGTCGGCTCGAGATTGGTCTTCAGCCAGACCAATTTCTATTCTCCAGAACTCGCATGCCAAGCTTTGAAGACTTCCTTAAGATCTTCTTACACCAAAATCAAGAAAAATTGAAGCTTGAAAACTAGTATAAGCAACCCTTTATCTTTGATTCAAATAGAAAATTTTTGTTGGGTTCTTCTTTACAAGATTCTAATTACTTACAACTTAACACAAAGAGATAAAAGTTGTAGGGTTTTAAAAAATTTGTCAGAGTAGTCATCCTACAAAAACTTGTCAACCATTTTGATGAGTTGTTAGATAACCAAATATATGCTCCAATATTTTTATCATCAAATCACTTCAGGGTTCAACACCCCCTTTTTGTTAAACAATCAAAAAGGTATGTTCAATAATGTTTAGATTTTGAAATAGATGGAGAAAGTGTTTAATATTTGTTTGAGATAATTTCACACTCTCAAATTCATCAGTTGTATCGAAAGCATTGTATGATTAGAAGTATAATTCATCATAACAAAAGAACTTTCATTTCATTGAGAAATATTCCATACAAAGTGTAAAAGAAAGTACATTCATATTGTAAAAGATAAAAAGTAGAGCATTTAAAGAGTCAGAAGTACAACCAAAAGACTGGCTAAACAACCTATTCTTCTTCTTCACTAGAAGAAGAGGAGCCTACCTCTATAACCTTATCTGAGGTCTTAGTTTTCAGGGGTTTAAACCTTAAATCCCTGATCTAGTTCTAACATGGGCTCTAAAAGTCTTAGTCTTCTTGGTTTTGACTTTCTTCTTAGTCTCAACAGGTTTAGGTTTAGGTGGATCATATGAAGGAATAGGAAACGGTTTAACAGGAGTTTCAAGTGACTCCTTGTTGATCTGTACAAGAGTATCCTCAGCAGTGAATGTTTCTTTTGAAGATTGCAGAAAGATACTTATGATTTCTTCTTTAAAGTTCTCCATTTTCTTTTCCATTTTCACCCTATGAAGTTGCTATTCTGATCTTATTTTCTACAAGCTGGCATTAACTGAACTTCTCAATTCATCCAGAGAAGAATTCACAAAATCTGTCAGTGACTCAGAAATTGATTCCATCCTTTGAAATATTAACTCTTTATGTTTAGATGGAGTAATCATTTCTTGTTCAGATCCTTCTTCATCCTTGATTCTAGACTTGTTGGCTTCAACATCAACAGGTTCATTATCATCTGAGGAAGTAGTAGCAAACTGACCAGACAATTTCTTTATCCACACTCCTTCTTGCAGTTTGTATCCCATTCTTTTAAGTGAATTGAAGGAATAGGTGTTGAGTGATGTAGAGGCTTGCCTATTTCATTGGCTAGATCAATCCTAGCTTCTTCAAATAGTAGAGTGAAAACCATACCGTAGGGAAAGCACGCTTTAACTTTCCTAGCTGCTTCTCTCATTTGAATCATCATAATGAAGGGTAGGTTGAGAGTTTCTTCTTCAATCAGATGTCCCATAAAAGTCATGTCTTTTTCACTTACCCAGTCAAGCGACCGGTTCTGGGAAGGAAAATCTTGCTGACTATATTGTGAAGAAGTCTCATTTCCTTTGACAGTAGGTTTGCTTATACATGTTGAACAGAGCTTACATCATCTTTTTCCAAAATGAGTTTCAAAGTGTGTTCTCTGTCAGTTAGGGTAAGCTCGATTGCACCGTCCATTGGCATTTCAAGCAAGTTATCCACCTTTTCTTCATTTACAACTATTTTGATTCCTTGATAGTTGACTCCAAATGGTACTCTTCAAGAATTAGGTTTTCATAGAAAGTTCGTACGAGTGAGGATAGGTTAAAATGTCCAAAGAACAGAAATGCTTCCAGCCTTGCTTGTCTATCCAATTTCCAATCTTCATTTCCATTTCTTCTAGGAAGGAGAAATCAATCCTTCTTTCGCAAGTAGCGGGCATGTTGGCCATAAAGGTGGATTTCCCAGTCGGAGAGGATGTTTCTTCTTCTTGAGTGGACCTTTTTCTCTTTTTTCCCTTTTTCTTCAAATCTTTGCTGTGTTTGCTTGATTCTGCCATTTGAGGAATCTTCCATGCAGATCTTCTTGGAGCCATTGTAGTGAGATTTAGGAAATCAAGGTTCTGGGGAATGGTTTTTGAGAGATTGGTAAAGTTTTGAGTAGAGTAGAGTGAGTTTGAAGTAAAATAGAAGGAGTGAAGTATAAGAGAAGATTACACGAACCTACTTAATAATGATTTCCTGACATTCGAGTTGGCTCGCTCAGCCCTAAAAACATCTGAGTCGGCTTGACCAGAGCAAACTCAGAACAATCAGAAAACTGAGTCTGCTAGGCAAGACTTCAAGTTGACCAAGTTGGCTCGACTAGAGCAAGAGCAGAAACTCAAACATTCGAGCTGGCTCGACCCGAGAAAAACTGCTTGAGTCAACTCAAACAGAAACTTTCCACAGAAAATGAAATGATTCAGAAATTAAATTTGATGCAATAAAATTTCAAGAAAAGTTATTTTTCAGACATTAAGAAAATCTAGAGAGGTTGGAGGTTTTCTAGATAATTCATCCTTAATTTTGAAGGAAATTAAGAAAATCTAGAGAGGATCATAATGCCTTAATTCTCCTCTAAGCAATTCAAATCTATCTTGATTTAGTGGTTTAGTAAAAATGCCAGCTAGTTATTTTCGGTTGGGATAAATTCTAGTTCAATATCACCATTCAAGACATTATCTCTAACAAAATGGTGTCTAATCTCTATGTGCTTAGTCCTAGAATGCTGAATAAGATTTTGGTCTAATTTACAGCACTTGTATTATCACACTTTATAGGAATTTTGCATTTTGTAATACCAAGTCTTCTAGTTTTTGTTTATCTATAATACTTATGCACAACTCCCTGCAATAACATACTCTGCCTCAGCAGTAGAAAGTGCTACCGAGTTTTGTTTCTTACAGTGCCATGAGATTAAATTCAATCCTCGAAATTGACATGTGCCGCTAGTGCTTTTTCTATCAATTCTACAACCACATAATCAGCATCAGAAATTCTAATTAAATTCAAAGATGATTGTTTTGAAAATGAAAGACCTAGATTACTTGTACCTTTCAAATATCTTAGTATTCTTTTAACAGCAAGCATATGTATTTTTTGGGATTATATTGAAATCTAGCATATATACATACACTATACAAGATTTCCGGTCTACTTGCAGTTAAATATAATAAGGATCCAATCATACCTTTATATAACTTTTGATAAATATTGGATCCATTTTCATCTTTGTCCAATCTGCAAGATGGGCTCATGGGTGTGCTCATTAGTTTGCATGTCTCCATACCAAACTTCTTAATTATTTCTTTGTTGTATTTGGCTTGGTTAATGAAGATCCCTTCCTTTGTTTGCTTTACTTGAAGCCCGAGGAAGTAGTTAAGTTTATCCATTAGGCTTATTTCAAATTCTTCCTGCATTAGCTTAGCAAATTATTCACAAAGGCTTTCATTAGTTGCACCAAATATAATATCGTCAACATAAATTTGTACAACTAACATATCATTATTTTTCTTTTTGATGAAAAGGGTTTTATCAACATTTGCTCTTGAAAAATTATTTTCAATCAAAAAGTGCCAAGTTATCATACCAGGCTCTAGGAGCTTGTTTCAAACCATATAAAGTTTTATTGAATTTGAACACATGGTTTGGAAAAGCATGATTTTCAAAACCTGGTGGTTGTTCTACAAAAACTTGTTCAAAGATAAAACCATTAAAAATGCACTTTTACATCCATTTGAAAATGTTTAAAGTTCATGTAGCAAGCAAATGCAAGAAGTAATCTAATGGCTTATAGTCTTGCTACGGGTATATATGTTCATCAAAATCAATACCTTCTTCTTGGCTATATCCTTTAGCCATTAATCTAGCTTTGTTTCTAATAACATTTCCTTGTTCATCTAATTTATTTCTATAGACCCATTTGGTTCCTATGATTGGGTGATCTTTAGGTCTATCAACTAATGTCCAAACCTTATTTCTTTCAAACTAGTTTAATTCATCATGCATAGCCATCATCTAGTTTAGGTCACTTTCAGCTTCTTGTAAGGTATGAGGCTCTATTTGCGATACAAAGGCTAGGTAATCATGCATAATTCTATGTGTAGACCTAGTCCTAATACCTTGTGAAGGATCATCAATAATTAATTCTTTAGGATGGGAAGTAGTGTACCTCCATTCAGTTGGCAAATCTGTATGATCCTTACTTACCGTTTCTTCTCTTCCTTCAATTGGTCTTTCTTTTATGCTCATATCTTCCATCTTCTTTTGAATTGTACCTGCATCAATATCTATACACTCTTCTTCTTAGAAGGTGAAGGGTTAGTTTAATCAAAAATAACATGCATTGACTCTTCAACAGTAAAAGTCCTCTTATTAAAAACACTATATGCTTTGCTATGTAATGAATAACCAAGAAAATTGCTTTATCAGATTTAGCATCAAATTTTCATAGATTATCTTTACCATTATTAAGCACAAAGCATTTATATCCAAATACATAAAATAATTGATATTGGATTTCTTTTCATTCCATAGCTCATAGGGGGTTTTTTCTTCAAACAAGTAGTGTTCATGATGAGGGACAGACTCAATGTACCCTGGATTAATTTGGAAAAGGGAAATACCTAAATAAACTAGGATCGTGGGAGGGCTAAGAAGCATCCTGGGACTAGGGCAAAACTGAAACTAAAATCCTAAAACAGTTGATCTCTTTTGTTTTTAATTTTTTTGGTGGAGGAACAATGGATGGAGGGTAGGAAAATGGACACTCTAGGATTGGGGACTCATCTTCATGGAGAGACATCGCACCTCTAGGGCATCTCACCCACCCCACTACATGTAGTCTAGGGCATCCCACCCATCTCACTATATGCAGAGCCTAGGGCGTCCCACCCAAATCGCTACCTGGGAACCTAAAGGAAATTCCCTAAGACCTAGAGGGAGACTCAATGGGAAAGGGGATAACTAGGGCCTCGCGCCCCTCGACGCTCGCATGGAGCGAAGGAAGTGGGGTCTCACACCCCTCGATGCCCGAAGATGAAGGAAAGACGAGCCTCAGCCTAGAACCAGGACCAATGGCAAAACCAAAAATTCTTATCAATCAATCGCTTATTACAAGAGGGGAGGGGGCCTTTATATAGGCAAATAAAACCCCTCAATTACTTAGCCTATAAGCAAACCTAAAATGGAAATAAATTACATCAAAATCCGTGGTGCATCAAAATGGGTGCTGATCTACTCTAAGAAGTGTGTTGGCTTGATGAAGTGCTTTGAAAAGTGTGTTGCTTTGAAAACTGGATATCTCCAGAAACCATGCGGAACTATCTCATGGCCGTGCACAGCAGGGGGAACGATCTCTGCTGAGCACCAGCGGACGGCCGGCGACCGAGAAGCTGGCAGCAGACGGGGTCGACAGACGGCCAGTGACGAATGGGGGGCGGCGAGTTGCAGGTGGGGCGGTGGCACAGGGTTGGCACGGCATGCACAGGGCATGCCATTTTGTCTTCCCATGTTGTGGGGCCCCGGGCACCGGCAAGGGCCTCCGGCGGGACGATGGAGGCGGGACGACAGCAGGTGGCAGACGGCTGGACGGCGGGCGGTGGCAGTGGCCATGGGCGATGGCTGGTCTTCCCACGGGCGTCTGTTCATCTTCCCCACGGTCGTGAGTGGAGGACGGCCAATTTTCCGGCAAGACCGGGGCCAGTGAGCATCGACGGGCAGGCCGGCGGGGGCAACCGGGGTTCGGGCAGCCCGGATCTGGGGGCGCAGTTTGGTGGGCTAGGGTTTGGGAGTTTTAAAAATTCACGGGAGGAAGATGGAGGAAGATGGAATAAGGCAAGGATAAAGCGGGGATAAGTTGGGGATAAAACTGGAATAGTCGGGATAGGTGGAATAGCGGGAATAGAAAAAATAGAAAATATGAGAAAAATAAGAAAAATGAAAAATATTCGGACCTGCCCTGGATCCTTATCAGTTCATTGCTTCTGCCCAAAAGTACCTTGGAAGATTACCTTCACATAACATTGTTCAGGCCATTTCTTCCAAAGTTCTATTTCTCCTCTCTACAATACCATTTTGTTGTGGTGTTCTGGAGCGGAGAAGTTGTGATCAATGCCATTTTCAGTGCTATAATCATCGAAAAATTGATTTTCAAATTCAGTGCCATGATCACTCCTAATTGAAATTATTGAAAGATTTTTCTGATTTGAATCCTTTTGTGAAACTTTCTAAATACTTTAAAAGTTTCATCTTTGTGAGCAATAAATAAAACCCATGTAAATCTGGAAAATTCATTTACAATCACAAGGGCATATTTCATACCTCATAGTCTTGTAGTCCTAGTTGGTCCAAATAAGTCCATGTGAAGTAGTTCTAGAGGTCTAGAAGTTGAAATCATATTTTTGGATTTAAATCTCCCCCTAGTTTGTTTATCCATTTGGCATGCATCACAAACATGATCAAAATCAACTTTAAACTTAGGCATGCCTCTAACTAAATTCTTAGAAATTAATTTGGTAATATATGCATGCTAGCATGACCTAATCATCTATGCCATAATAACAAGACTCCTTGGTCTTAGCATTCATTGTGATTAAACTGGAACTACTTGACATGGCTAGATCATTTAGATCTACCACATAAATAATTCCAAGTCTATGTCTAATAAATTTACTACTAGAATAAAAAGAGTTTGTTACTATACACATAGATGATTCAAATATAACTTTGAAGCCTTTATCACATAGTTGACTAATACTCAATAAATTATGCTTCAATTTATCTACTAGCAATACATTTTCAATGAAAGTACAAGGGATTATTTTGATCTTACCAATTCTAATTATTTTTCTTTGCCATTGTCTCCAAAAGTAACCATACCTCCTTCTTTCATCTCCAAGGTGATGAACTGATCCTTGTCACCCATTATATGCCTTGAACAGCCACTATCGAGATACCATCTTTTCTTCAATTTCTGGGCTACAAGACATTCCTACAAGACAGTCAAGGAGTTCTTTTAGGTACCCAAGCTAACTTGGGTCCTTGCAGGTTAGCTAAGGTGGTTATTTTGAGAACCCAAATATTTCTTGATTTATTAAGGACATTTCTAACAGTATTACATTTGAAAGCTTTATGTCATATTTCTTTGCAAGCAAAACATCTGATTCCAGAATTTTGAAAAGATTTATACTTTAAAATTCTAGATGCATGAGATACAGAAATAGCAAGTTTCGTATTTGAATTTTTTAGAACATACAAAATAGCTTTTGAAATGGAAGTAGAACCTTTTGTCATAAAAGCCTTTTGAGAAGTAAGCTTGGGAACAAAATCTTTTTGTTTCACAATGTAGTTGCTGAAATATAATTTGAACTTGATGAATTAAAACCAATTCCAACCTTTTTTCAAAAGTTCTTTGTTCTTTAAGAATTAACTCAAGCTTATTAGAAGATAGAGTTAACTTTTCAACAAGTGGCTTGAGTTTTTCAATCTCTTTTTTCAACTCAATATTTTCATTCAATAAAACCTTGTTTTTGTCATAATACGCATTATTTTCAGTTTTTAATACTTCATAATTTTCAAAAAAGACATGAAGTTCTTTTTGCAGTAAAACATTCTTTTTGAAATCTTCTCTTTTTCTTTGAGTAAAGAATCATTAGTATTCTTTAGAGATCTAATCTTTACTCCAGCTTTCTTGAATTCAGAAAATAAATCATGAAATGTAGAATTTAACTCATCAAAAGTAAATTCAATTTGAGCATTGGGGGAAGTTACCTCATCCTTGAGATCCATTAAACATAGGGTAGCTATTTTCGTGGTCTCTTCCTCTTCAGTTGAGATGGATTCTTCATTATCACTCCATGTGGCAACTATTACTTTCTTTTTCTTCTTTTTAAAAATTTCTTCAATAATGGACAGTCTGGATGAATGTTCCCCGATTTCTTACATTCATAGCAGGTGGGGACTTTTTCCATTTCTTTATTTTGTCCTTGTCCTTTTTTTTGGAATGTTATCCTCATTTATGGAATTTTCTGTTGTATCTTCCTTCTTCTTCTTTTTCATAAACTTTATGAATCTCCTCATGACCATTGCAATATCTTCATCTTCTAGATTATCTTCGGAGGAGGTAGAGTCATCTTCCGTCTCTTCATCATTCTTTGATTCTAATGCAGCCTTGAATACAATTATTTTCTTCTTTTTCTGATCATCATCCATTCTATACTGCATGGCTAATTCATGTATGATAAGAGATCCCATTAATTCATCCATAGATAGAGTATTCAGATCTTTAGCTTCCTGGATGGCAGTATATTTAGGGTCCTATTTGTCAGGAAGTGATCTCGATATCTTCTGTACCAATCAGCATTTGAAGAAACCCTGCCAAGACTTTTCAAACTGTTAATAATATATGTGAATCTAGTGTACATGGCAGAGATATTTTCATTAGGCTCTATTTTAAACAATTCATAGTTATGTACTAAAAGATTAATCTTTGAAGTTTTCACTTGAGAAGTTCCTTCATGGGTCACCTCAAGTTTATCCCAAATTTTCTTTGCTGAAGAGCAAGTGGAATTCGATTAAACTTGTTTGAATCCAAAGCACAGTATAGTAAGTTCATTGATTTGGCATTCAATTTCCCTAATTTCATGTCGTGTTCATCCCATTCCTCTTCAGGCATAGGGACATCCACGTGATGTGGGATAGTGGACACGAAGAAACCTGGGGATATTCGGAAATGGAAAAGACATAAAGAAAACCAAGGATCGTGGGAGGGCTAAGAAGCCTCCCGGGAGTAGGATAGGATGATCCCTGAAAATCCCTAAAATGGCCGGAATCCTTTAGTTTTCAAATTTGCTTGGCGGAGGTGGCGAAGGAAGGATGGGGATGGGAGACTAGGGACTGGAACTCATGGACCTTGGGACACAACCTAATGAAGAGACCATCCACCTCTAAGGCATTACGCCCTCCTCGATACTTGGAGGGATGGATCTCAAGGTCACGAGAGGAAGCAGAGAAAGACATGAAGGTGGGAGAGAGAATGGAGATACCTGGGGCTTCACACCCCTCGACGTCCCGAAGGATGAAGGTAAGTTGGGGCCTCACACCCCTCGACGTCCCAAAGGACGAAGGCAAACAGGCCTCAGCCTAGAACCATAAATAAGTGGAAAAGAAACCTCAAAATTCATTTTTCAACTACTTTATTACAAGAGGAGTATGGGTATTTATAGATGCCCATATCCCTTTTGAAATTCAAAATAAAATCCTCTCAAATCCTTCCTTTCAAAAATTCATTTTTCAACTACTTTATTACAAGAGGAGTATGGGTATTTATAGATGCCCATATCCCTTTTGAAATTCAAAAATAAAATCCTCTGAAATCCTTCCTTGATTTTGAATTCAAATTCAAAATCAAAAATCCTAAATTTTCCAAATTACATTCATTAAAAAAATACCAAATAAATCCCGTTTATTTGAATTTTGAAATCTCCCTCTGCTCTGAAATTCATGCTGCCCTAAAAATCATGCTGCACTAAAAATCATGAATCTCCAAAAGCATGCAGAACAACTTCTCCCTTGGGGTGCTTTGAGAAGCTTGCCGAAGCTTCTTCTCGGTCGAGCAACAGAGGGGGGAAAACCCGATCTCCGGTCAGACAGGGGCCAGCGGGAGGCGAGCGGCAGCATGGCCGGCGGGCGATGGCGGTGGGACGACGGCTAGGCGGTGGATAGTGGCGGCGGCGGCGGCCAGGCGGTGGATGGTGGTGGCGGGCGACGGTGCAGGGGTGGCACGGCCGCATGGCACGCACGAGCATGCCGTTCGGTCTTCCTGTGGGCGTGGGGCCTAGGGACGCCGGTGGGGAGGTGGCTGGGCGGTGGATCGGCGTCGAGCGGTAGCGGCTGGGCCGCGGATCGGTGGCGAGCGGCAACGGTGGGGTGGCAGCCAGGCGATGGACGGTAACGACAGGCGGTGGCGCAGGGGTGGCACGGCCGCACGGCATGCACGAGCATGCCGTTCGGTCTTCCCGTGGGCGTGGGGCCCAGGGATGCCGGTGGGGCGGCGGATCGACGATGAGCGACGGCGGGGCGGTGACCAGGCGGCGGACGGTGGTGGCAGGCGGCGGCACAGGGGTGGCACGACTGCATGGCATGCACAAGCATGCCGTTCGATCTTCCCGCAAGCGTGGGGCCCAGGGACACCGGCGGGGCAGCCGGGCAGTGGATCAGCGGTGAGCGACGACAGGCAGGTGGCGGCGGCAGCGACGACCGTTGAGGTGATGGTTGGACTTCCCAAGGCCATCCCTTCGTCTTCCACGGATTGGGGCGGCGGACGCCAGGTTTCCGGCGAGGGCGGGGCCGGCGAGCAACGGCGAGCGTGCCGGCGGGGGCGGCCGGGGGTCGGGCACAACCCGGATGGGGGAAGGCGGGGTGGCGGCTAGGTTTTGAAAAATAAAAATTTTACGGGATGAAAGGTTAAAGAAGGGGTTAGCTGGATAACTCGGGGATAAACTTGGTATAAAATGGCAATAAAGGGAATAAGTGGAATAGCAGGGATAAGAAAAATAAGAAAAACTAGAAAAATTAATAGAAAACCCAGATGGGTTTCGGGTCGCCCATCATTCTCCTGCAGCGCGAAGAACTCGACTCCGTCGAGTTTGTCGACGAAGCAAATCCTAGTCCGCTGCTGGCTTTGATACCAAAAAATGATGTGGGATAGCGGACACCAAGAAACCTGGGATTATTCGGAAATGGGAAAGGAATGAAGCAATCCAAGGATCGTGGGAGGGCTAAGAAGCCTCCCGGTACTAGGATAGGACGACCCCTGAAAATCTCTAAAATGGCTAGACTCTTTTGGTTTTCAAATTTTCTTGGCGGAGGTGGCGAAGGAAGGATGGGGATGGGAGACTGGGGACTGGAACTCATGGACCTTGGGACTCACCCTAACGAAGAGACCATCCACCTCTAAGGCATTACGCCCTCCTCGATACTTAGAGGCGCTAGGATGAATCTCAAGGTCATGAGAGGAAGCAGAGAAAGACATGAAGGTGGGAGAGAGAATGGAGATACCTGGGGCCTCACACCCCTCGATGTCCCGAAGGACGAAGGCAAATGGGCCTCAGCCCAGAACCACAAACAAGTGGAAAAGAAATCTCAAAATTCATTTTTCAACTACTTTATTACAACAGAAGTATAGGTATTTATAGATGCCCATATCCCTTTTGAAATTCAAAAATAAAATCCCCTGAAATCCTCCCTTGATTTTGAATTCAAATTCAAAATCAAAAATCCCAAATTTCCCAAATTACATTCATTAAAAAAAATACTAAATAAATTTCTTTTATTTGAATTTTGAAATCTCCCTCTGCTCTGGAATTCATGCTACCCTGAAAATCATGCTACTCTGAATATCGTGCAGCTCCAAAAAGCATGCAAAACAGCTTCTCCCTTGGGGTGCTTTGAGAAGCGTGCTGAAGCTTCTTCTTGTCGAGCAACAGGGGGGAACCCGATCTCCGGTCGACCGGGGCTTGCGGGCGGCAGCGCGGCTAGCAGGTGGTGGTGGCCAGGCGACGGACGGTGGAGGCGGGCGGCGGCACAGGGGTGGCACGATCGCATGGCATGCACGAGCGTGCCGTTCGGTCTTCCCGCGGGCTTGGGGCCTAAGGATGCCGGTGGGGCGGCGGGGGTGGCGGCCGGGTGGCAAATCGGTGGCAAGCAACGGTGGGGCGGTGGCTAGGTAGTAGACGGTGGCGGCAGGCGTCGGCACAAGGGTGGCATGGCCGCATGGCACACACGAGCTTGCCGTTCGGTCTTCTCATGGGCTTGGGGCCCAGGGACGCCGGCGGGGCGGCGGGGAGGCGGTCGGGCGGTGGATCGGCGACGAGCGGCGGCATGCGGGCAGCGGCGGCAGTGGCAGCCATGGAGGCGACGGTTGGACTTCCCAAGGCAGTCCCTTCGTCTTCCATGGGCGGGGGCGGCGGACACCGGGTTTCCGGTGATGGCGGGGCCGACGGGCACCAGCGGGCGGCCGGCGGGTATGGCCAGGGGTCGGGCAGCCCGGATGGGGGAAGGGGGTGGCAACTAGGTTTTGGAAAAAAGAAAAATTTATGGGATGAAAGGTTAAAGAAGTGGCTAGATGGGATAACTCGGGATAAACTTTGTATAAAACGGGAATAAAGAGAATAAGTGGAATAGCAGGGATAAGAAAAATAAGAAAAACTAGAAAAAAAAAGAAAACCAAGATGGGTTTAAGGTCCCCAATCATTCTCCTGCAGTGCGAAGAACTCGACTCTGTCGAGTTTGTCGACGAAGCAAATCCTAGTCTGCTGCTAGCTCTGATACCAAAAAAATGATGGGATAGCAGACATGAAGAAACCTGGGATTATTCGGAAATGGGAAAGGCATAAAGCAAACCAAGGATCGTGGGAGGGCTAAGAAGCCTCCCGGGACTAGGATAGGACGACCCCTGAAAATCCTTAAAATGGCTGGACTCTTTTGGTTTCAAATTTTCTTGGCGGAGGTGGCGAAGAAAGGATGGGGATAGGAGACTGGGGACTGGAACTCATGGACCTTGGGACTCACCCTAACAAAGAGACCATCCACCTCTAAGGCATTACGCCCTCCTCGATACTTGGAGGTGCTAGGATGGATCTCAAGGTCATGAGAGGAAACATGGAAAGACATGAAGTTGGGAGAGAGAATGGAGATACCTGGGGCCTCACACCCCTCGACGTCCCGAAGGACGAAGGCAAGTTGGGGCCTCACACCCCTCGACGTCCCGAAGGACGAAGGGAAACGGGCCTCAACCCAGAACCACAAACAAGTGGAAACGAAACCTCAAAAATTCATTTTTCAACTACTTTATTACAAGAGAGGTATGCGTATTTATAGATGCCCATATCCCTTTTGAAATTCAAAAATAAAATCCCCTGAAATCCTCCCTTGATTTTGAATTCAAATTCAAAATCAAAAATCCCAAATTTCCCAAATTACATTCATTAAAAAAAATACCAAATAAATTTCTTTTATTTGAATTTTGAAATCTCCATCTGCTCTGAAATTCGTGCAGCTCCAAAAAGCATGTAGAACAGCTTCTCCCTTGGGGTGCTTTGAGAAGCATGCCGAACCTTCTTCTCGGTCGAGCAACAGGGGGGAACCAGATCTCCGGTCGGTCGGGGGCCAGCGGGCGGTGGGCGGCAGCGCAGCCGGCGTGCGGTGGCCAGGCAACGGATGGTGGAGGCAGGCGGCGGTGCAGGGGTGGCACGGCCGCACGGCATGCACGAGCATGTCGTTCAGTCTTCCCGCGGGCTTGGGGCCCCGGGATGCCGGCGGGGCGGCAGCCAAGCGGCGGATCAGTGGCAAGTGGCGATGGGGTGGCGGCCAGGCGGTAGACGGTGGTGGCTGGCGACGGCGCAGGGGTTGCATGGCCGCACGGCACGCACGAGCTTAACGTTCGGTCTTCTCTTGGCGTGGGGCCCAGGGATGCCGGCGGGGGGGTGGTTGGGTGGCGAATCGATGACAAGCGGTGGCATGCGGGCGGCAGTAGCAGCAGCGACCGTGGAGGCGACGATTAGACTTCTCAAGGCCTTCCCTTCATCTTCCACTGGCGGGGGTGGTGGATGCCGGGTTTCCGGTGATGGCGGGGCCGGCGAGCACCGGCGGGCGGGCCAGCAGGGGCAGCCGAGGGTCGGGCAGCCCGGATGGGGGAAGGGGGGGGCGGCTAGGTTTTGAAAAAATAAAAATTTTACGGGATGAAAGGTTGAAGAAGGGGTTAGCCGGGATAACTCGGGGATAAACTTTGTATAAAACCTGAATAAAGGGAATATATGGAATAGCAGGGATAAGAAAAACAAGAAAAACTAGAAAAATTAAAAGAAAACCCAGATGGGTTTTGAGTCCCCCATCATTCTCCTGCTGCACGAAGAACTCGACTCCGTCGAGTTTGTCGACGAAGCAAATCCTAGTCCGCTGCTGGCTCTGATACCAAAAAAATGATGTTGTATAGCGGACACAAAGAAACCTGGGATTATTCAGAAATGGGAAAGACATAAAGCAAACCAAGGATCATGTGAGGGCTAAGAAGCCTTCAGGGACTAGGATAGGACGACCCCTGAAAATCCCTAAAATAGCTGAACTCTTTTGGTTTTCAAATTTTCTTGGCGTAGGTGGCGAAGGAAGGATAGGGATGGGAGACTGCGACTGGAACTCATGGACCTTGGGACTCACCCTAATGAAGAGACCATCCACCTCTAAGGCATTACACCCTTCTCGATACTTGGAGGCACTAGGATGGATCTCAAGGTCATGAGAGGAAGCAGAGAAAGACATGAAGGTGAGAGAGAGAATGGAGATACCTGGGGTCTCACACCCCTCGACGTCCCGAAGGACGAAGGCAAGTTGGGGCCTCACACCCCTCAACATCCCGAAGGACGAAGGCAAACGGGCCTCAGCGCAGAACCACAAACAAGTGGAAAAGAAACCTCAAAAGTTCATTTCTCAACTACTTTATTACAAGAGGAGTATGGGTATTTATAGATGCCCATATCCCTTTTGAAATTCAAAAATAAATTCCCTTGAAATCCTCCCTTGATTTTGAATTCAAATTCAAAATCAAAAATCCCAAATTTTCGAATTACATTCATTAAAAAAAATACCAAATAAATCCCTTTTATTTAAATTTTGAAATCTCCCTCTGCTCTAGAATTCGTGCTACCCTGAAAATCATGCTGCTCTGAAAATTATGCAGCTCCAAAAACCATATAGAACAGCTTCTCCCTTGGTGTGCTTTGAGAAGCATGCCGAAGCTTCTTCTCGGCTGAGCAACAGGGGGGAAAACCCGATCTCCGGTCAACCAGGGGCCAGCGGGCGGTGGGTGGTAGCACGGCCGGAGGGCGGTGGCGGCGGCTAGGCGGCCGACGGTAGCGGCGGGTGGCGGGCAGCGGTGTAGGGTGGCACGGCCGCACGGCATGCACGAGCATGCCGTTCGGTCTTCCCACGGCATGGGGCCCAAGGACACCAGCGGGGTTGCGGGGCGATGGCCGGGCGGTGGATCGGCGGCGGGCAGCGGTGGGCCGGCGGCCATGCGGCGAACGGTGGCGGTGGGCGGCGGTGCAGGGGTGGCATGGCCGCACGGCATGCACGAGCGTGCTGTTCCATTTTCCCATGGTCGTGGGTCCCAGGGATGCCGGCAGGGCGGTGGGGCGACGGCCGGGCGACGGATCGGTGGCGAGCATCGGCATGAGGGCGACGGTGGCAACAACAGCCATGGAGGCGATGGTTGGACTTTCCAAGGCCGTCCCTTCGTCTTCCACAAGCGGGGGCGATGGACGCCGGGTTTTCGGTGAGGGCAGGGCCGGTGGGGGCAGTCGGGGGTCGGGCAACCCGGATGGGGGAAGGGGTGGGTGGCGGCTAGGTTTTGAAAAAAAGAAATTTTATATGATGAAAGGTTGAAGAAGGGGTTATCCGAGATAACTCGGGGATAAACTTGGTATAAAACGGAAATAAAGGGAATAAGTGGAATAGCAGGGATAAGAAAAATAAAAAAACTAGAAAAATTAAAGGAAAACCCAGATGGGTTTCGGGTCCCCCATCAGAACAGTCCCAAATCCATTATGGGAGAGGCTGAGAAAGACCGATCTACCCTTAGGAGAATCTGGAGAGTGGCCATGTGGTGCATAGATACGGTGATATCGTGGAAGTAGTGGAGCAGGGCTGTTGGGATGGCAGGATCTCGCAGTAACAGAAAGGTGCTTCTGGAATTCCCTGGATGCTAAGGCATGCTTGTCGGACGTCAGCCGAGGGAAAGCTGGTCTGTCGGACCAAAGAACAAACCTCTGAAGGAGAGCAATGGGCCGGACCCCAGCAGGAGAGGGTCATTCGGACCTCTGCTCCGATGGGTCGGATCTTTGAAGGAGAGCCATGGGTCAGACCTAGCAGGAGAGGGTCGTTCGGACCTCTACTTTGGTGGGTCGGACCTCTGAAGGAGAGTGACGGGTCGGACCCTAGTAGGAGAGGGTCGTTCGGACCTCTGCTCCGGTGGGTCGGACCTCTGAAGGAGAGTGACGGGCCGGACCCTAGTAGGAGAGGGTCGTTCAGAACTCTACTCCGGTGGGTTGGACCTTTGAAGGAGAGCGACAGGCCGGACCCTCGCAGGAGAGGGTCGTTCAGACCTCTGCTCCGGTGGGTCGGTCCTCTGAAGGATAGCGACGGGCCGGACCCTAGTAGGAGAGGGTCCTTCGGGCCTCTGCTCTGGTGAGTCGGACTTCTAGCAGTCGGAGCCTTGAAGGGGTGGACCGGTCGGACCGCAAGAATGGGCCGGTTCTGGCTGAGGGTGAGCCGTCAAGGTAAAACAACCCTCAACTATGCTAGTACCAATTGGGGCTGCTATAGATCTTTACTCAAGATGGTAAAGCCTATATATTGAGAACAGGGCTCTGATACCACTTGTTTTCCAGTAAGCAACCCAAGAGGGGGGGTGAATTAGGTCTCTAAAAAAAATTTACTTAATGCAATGTAATGCTAATCAATTCAATCCAACAACTAATTAAGCAAGGTAATAAGAATTCAAATGTAATGCTCTTGAATTAAAAGTGCAGCAGAAATAAAGAGCAATAAAAGAATAGCAAGTAGAGAGATCAATCAACCACAAAGATCAAGAAATATAGTGGTTCGGTGCTATCCAATGCACCGACATCCACTCCCCAAGATCTCCTTAGAAATTCACTATAATCACACCGATTACAGTTGATTAGTTTTGTGGGCTCACTAATTAAAAATCTAACTTGTTTTCACAAGGTCAACAAGTCAAAACCTTACTTGGTTTTACGGGCTAACCAAGAACCTAAATGGTTTTATGGGCTAACCACCACCTTCCTTGATTTTTTGGGCTAACTAAGAACTTAAATGATTTTCAAAGGCTCACCAATAACCTCCCTTTATTTTACAATAGGCTAACTAAGAACCCTTACAATAAAACAAGTTTAGAAGTATAGAAATAATATAAGCTTTCTAAACAAAAGTGGGTATCTCATTGAAGCTCGAAGTAGAAGTGCTTTAAACTTGTTGAAGCCTCTTGAGTACTCAAGAATAGATGATCTTTAATGCTCTTGAAGGCTCTTAAATGCTTGGAGGCTTGCTTTTGCTTGAGAGTGGTTGAATCTTCAAAGAATAGGAGTTAAAGCTCACTTTTCTTCTCTCTTGAATGCTCTTTTTTCATTCTTATCAATGGTATTTAATAATTATCAATTTGATTTGATTTGGAGCATATATATACTTTTCCAAGGCCTCAAATCCCATTTCTAGCCATTAGACATGAAAAACTAGTTGTTGGAGGGCAAAAAGGTCAAGTTCTGCATTTGAAAATCTAGCCGTTACTGTTCCCAGAACTCTATGTGTCGACCCTTCAGGCTGTGAGTCAACACTTCCTGTCGATACTTGAACTTCTTGAGTTGACACCTAGTTCAAATATCTTAAATTTGGTCTTCTGAAAATCTCAGATGTGTCGACACTTCCTCAGGTGAGTCGACACTTTGAGTCGACACTTAGCTTCCATGTGTCGACACTTCTGCAGTTCTTCATTTTTAGTAAGTTCCGTGACTTGAAAATCTCAGGTGATGAGCTGATCCATGTGTTGACACTTTGAGTTGACACATCAGGTCCATGTATTGACACTTCAGCCATGCCATTTGAAACATACTTTGCGTACTGGCTTGAGGCGATACTTCACTTCCATGTATCGACACTTAGTGTCATGTGTCGACACTTTGAGTCAACACCTCACAGTAATCTTCACAGAAAAGTCTGAACTTGAATTGAAACAGATTTCTACTTAACTCAATTATCTATTCAAGCAATCTTTGATTGTCCAAGTCTTCTTTGAGAAAATCTTTTCATCCAAACATGGTTTACTTTAAACAAACAAACTTCTTCAAATTTGTGAGCACCTTCTTTAACAAAAAAACAGACTTCAAAGAAACTATTAGTACTCAACTTATACTTAACCGTTTTGCTTTTTATCAAAATCAATAACGGAGTCAACAACTCCAAGCCTCCAGATCCAAGCCATATGAAACTCCAAGTCGGCATCTCATAATACATCATGTAATGATCTTTAGCTCTGACCCTCACCCATAAGAGGATCTTCAAACTCTCACATCTTGGGCATCATGAGTAAGGATAGCAATAGATAGCACTTAGCTTGCAAGATCGGGGCTAAAAACCTTAGCTACACAGTCATCACACCATCCACATCTCCCACTGCCTATCAAATACAAGACCCTCATACTGTCCCCAATCTCTGAGTTCATAAAGGTGGGCCACCAGCTCAATGGAAGGTCAGAGATCCATGAATCATGAAAGAAATCTATGGAATGTCCATCTCCAATCATGTAGTAGATCTGGGATATACCCCCTCGCACGACCACACATGTTCCTCCACATAATAGAACTACTTTGGAAAGGTGTGATCTCACCAGGTACTATCTAGGGACCATACTTGGCTTTCATCAGAGAACTCCAGATAGTATTCGGACAAAGAAGAAACCTCACCACATGTCTAGAGTTAAGGGCCGCTCTCTACACCAACAGAGACTAGATCCCGAGTCCTCCGTCCGTAATAGGTTGGTAGAAGACCTCCCATGCCAATAAATACACCCCAGTCCCCTCTAGTAGGAGCTCCAAAGGAATTACCAAAAGAGTTGCTCCAACTTAAGTATGCAAATTTTTGACACCCAAATATTAGACAATAGAAATGCAGGAATGGAGCTCAAAACAAATCTCACTGGGATCACTCTACCCATCATGGAAAGGGCTCTAGCTTGCCACCCTTGAAGCCGGTCCTGAATGTTACTCTCCAAATCTGAGCAATCCACCCTCTCAATCATTGACCAAAGATGGAAACACCCAAATAGTGCCAGACACTCTCCTACATCACCCATAACAACTACCAGACCGACTGTTTGACATGAGGCTTGGTTTTAGGACTGAAGATGATAATAGACTTTTAGAAGTTCACTTGCTGACTTGAAGCCTAGCAATACATGTGTTGACTCCGTTATTGATTTTGATGATAATAAAATGCTTAAGTATAAGTTGAGTACTAATGATTTTTTTGAAGTATTTTTATAGAAAAAGGTGCTCATCAATTTGATAAATGTTGTTTGGTTGAAGAAGTCTAAATTAGATGAAAGATCTGCTCAAAGAAGACTTCAACAGTAGAAAATTGCTTGAATGAATACTTGAGTTCAACACAGACTTGATTCAGCACAAGTTCATCTATATTTGTGAAAATCTATTGACCCCATAAGTAATTTTGATGATAACTAAGCATTGGAGCATATACATTTTTTTCTAACAACTCTTCAAGTGATTTACAAGTTTTTGTAGCATTACTTATTTGCTTAAACTTCAACTCTTACATCTTTAATTCTTGTTTTGAGTTGTGTTGAAATTTGATTTTGTAAAGAAGAACCCAATGAAAAAATTAAGAAAAAATAAAATCGTGTAAAAGGGTTACTTCTATATGTGTGTGCCTTAGAATTATTTTGAGTTGGTGTGCTTGAAAAATGTAAAGTGTTGGTGAGAGTTTTTTTTTAAGTTCAATTGTTAAAATCCTGAAGAAGTTAAATGAGCTGACCCAGCATCTTAAAGAGCCAACTCCACCTAATGGCACGCTTCAAGAATTCTGGTACACAGAAATCCGAGCCGACTCGATGGTAACCGAGCCGACTCCAGGAAATCTGAGCTGACTGGAATATGTCCGAGCCGACTCCACCAGAGTCCAGTTTTTTAAAGATTTCTAAGAACAGCAAGGCGAGCTGACCCAAACCAGAAAGAGCCGACTTTGCCATACTAATTTTGAAGACCTGAGAAAGCAAGCCGACCCAAACTACAACGAGCTGACTCTTTCAAAGTAATGATTTCAGAATCTAAGAAGAAGAACCGACTAAAGATCAAAAGAGCTGACTCCTCGAGTTCAAGATTTATAAAGACAGAAGTTCGAGTCGACCCGAGCTATTAAGAGCCAACTCGTCCAAAGTAAGTTTTGCACCCTGAGATAAAGAGCCGACTGCACCAAAGATTTAGTGACTCGACCTATCAACTCGAAGGATCCGAGCCGACTTGAAGGAATCCGAACCGACTTAAATATCGCTTTCAGGTATCCAATGGCTAGTTCTAGAATTAATTTTTGAATACCAAAAAGTGCTCCAACGGTCATATGTCACATCCCAATGGTCTACGACATCTCAAACTGCCTTAGAGTGATGGAAGACCATATATTTGAGGTATTTGAACTTCTCTCTCAAGCAGAAGTTAGAAAAAATTTTCAAAGAAAAGAGAGCTTCATTGAATATCCTACCTACCAACAAAGAAGAAAGAACAAGAGCATTCAAGTCAGTCTTCAAGTCTTCACCAACTCTGATCTGAAGCTTGAAGTAATTTGGGATGAAGCCACTGAAGTCATTAAAGCTCACTTAAGTGAATCCAAGTGGACTTCTCACAAGCTGCATCGGCAACTATCTGACAAATTGAGTTTGTCATTTATTGTTGCATTTATTTCAATTCATTTTTGAATTATTGGGTTATTGGTGAGCCCATTTGAAAAACCAAATAGGTTCTTGGTGAGCCTTTGATAAAAACCAAGTGTTGGGTTCTTGGTGATCCTGGTAAAACCAAGTTAGGTTCTTGGTGATCCTGTGAAAACCAAGTTGGGTTTCTTTGGTGATCCTATTTAAAACTAAAAAGTGTTGGTTTCTTTGGTTATCCTATTTAAAACCAAAGGGTGTTGGATTTCTTTAGTGATCCTGTTTAAAACCAAAGGGTGTTGGATTTTCTTTGGTGATCCCATTAAAACCAAAGTGTAGAGGTTTTGGATTGTGATCCTATAAAATAATCCTACTGTATTCGGGTGTGAATATAATTGAAATCCCAAGTGGTATCTTCGGTAGTGGACGTAGGAGTTGGGTTGCTCCGAACCACTTTAAATCTTGTGTGTTTGTATTGTGCTTTCTTAATTTCATTTAGTTTCTGCAACTCTTTATTTTTCACAGCACCTCACACTTTAAAAGGGATTTAAATTACACATTGTCTGCTTTAATTTTTTAATTTTCCAATTCACCCCCTCTTGGGTAGCCACCAAGGCAATATAACTAGTATCAGAGTAGTGTTTTTGATTACATTAGAGTAAAGATTGATGGCTCATCCTATGAGTACATCCTTGGCCGAAGGCCAGTCAACTAATAGACCTCCACTCTTCACAGGCACAAATTATTCTTATTGGAAGGCTAGAATAAAAATCTATATACAAGCTGTTGATTTTCAATTGTTGAAGGTCATTCTTAAAGGACCACATATTCCCATGATCAAAATGGATGGCGTGGTGATGGGGGACCCAAAACCCATCTGGTTTTCTTTTAATTTTTCTAGTTTTTTTTTTTTTCTTATCCCTGCTATTCCACTTATTCCCTTTATTTCTATTTTATACCAAGTTTATCCCAGAGTTATCCCGGCCAACCCCTTCTTCAACCTTTCATCCCGTAAAATTTTTTTTTTTCAAAACCTAGCTGCCACCCCCTTTCCCCCATCCGGGCTGCCTGACCCCAGGCCACCCCCGCCGGCACGCCCACCGGCCCCGCCCTCACCGGAAACCCAGCGTCCGCCGCCCCCCGCCCTTGGAAGATGAAGGGACGGCCTTAGGAAGTCCAACAATCGCCTCCACGGCCACCACTACCACCGCCGCCCGCATGCCACTGCTCATCGGCGATCTGCCACCCAGCCAGCCGCCACCCCCGCCGCCGCCCACCGACATCCCTGGCTCCACGCCCACGAGAAGACCGAACGGCATGCTCATACGTGCCATGCGGCCGTGCCACCCGTGCGCCGCCGCCTGCCGCCACTGTCCGCCGCCTGGACGCCGCCCCATCGCCGCTCACCACCGATCCGTCGCCCGGCCACCGCCCCGCCGACCCGCCGGTGTCCATGGGCCCCATGCTCGTGGGAAGACCGAACGGCATGCTCGTGCATGCCGTGCGACCGTGCCACCCCTGCACCGCCGCCCGCCCCCACCGTCCGTCGCCTGGCCGCCACCCCACCACCACCACCCGCCGGCCGCGCTGCCGCCCGCGCCCGCTGGCCCTCGACTAACCGAAGATCGGGTTTCCCCATGTTGCTCGGTCGAGAAGAAGCTTCGGCATGCTTCTCAAAGCACCCCAAGGGAGAAGCTATTTTGCATGCTTTTTGGAGGTGCACGATTTTCAAAGCAGCATGATTTTCAGGGCAGCACGAATTCCAAAGTAGAGGGAGATTTCAAAATTCAAATAAAAGGGATTTATTTGGTAGTTTTTTTAATGAATGTAATTTGGGAAATTTGAGATTTTTGATTTGAATTTGAATTCAAAATGAAGGGAGGATTTCAGAGGATTTTATTTTTGAATTTCAAAAGGGATATGGGCATCTATAAATACCCATACTCCTCTTGTAATAAAGTAGTTGAAAAATGAATTTTTGAGGTTTCTTTTCCACTTGTTTGTGGTTCTTGGCTAAGGCCCGTATGCCTTCGTCCTTCGGGACGTCGAGAGGTGTGAGGCCCCAGGTATCTCCATTCTCTCCCCCACCTTCATGTCTTTCTCTGCTTCCTCTCGTGACCTTGAGATCCATCCTAGCGCCTCCAAGTATCGAGGAGGGCATAATGCCTTAGAGGTGGATGGTCTCTTCGTTAGGGTGAGTCCCAAGGTCCATGTGTTCCAGTCCCCAATCTCCCATCCCCATCCTTCCTTCGCCACCTCCGCCAAGAAAATTTGAAAACCAAAAGAGTCCGGCCATTTTCCTTCGCCACCTCCGCCAAGAAAATTTGAAAACCAAAAGATTCCAGCCATTTTAGGGATTTTCAAGGGTCGTCCTATCCTAGTCCCGGGAGACTTCTTAGACCTCCCACGATCCTTGGTTTGCTTTATGTCTTTCCCATTTCGAATAACCCCAGGTTTCTTTGTGTCCGCTATCCCATATCATGTTCCGTGCCTATATAAGGTACTCGACGGACCCCGTTTGAAGGTAGAGGTGCTCTTCCCTCTCCATATGCTGTTCTTTCATTGATTCCTACATTCTGTTGCCTTCAACCTCCTGCTAACTTAGGCACCGGAGGGTCCCCCACCAGAACACCAACGGCGCCCTTAGGGACTTTGTTGCAGGTTCACCCAGGAGAGGAGAGCTCCAGTACATCCAGCCGACCCTGGTCCCCGGTCCAGGAGTTGTCCCCGCAATAGATTGGCACTAGAGGAAGGGCTTCCCTTCTTTAAATGGAGGAATCCATCGCCCCTGCTACAAAATGGCTAAGGGAAGAGCTCCAAACGCCACTGCCAGAAGAGGTATCTTCCCTTCCAGGTTTGAAGAACCTCCCAGGGAGAATGATACCGTCGCACCCCCGCGCGCTGCCATTGAACCTACCATCACACTGGGATTGCAGTAGTTGCAAACATTAGTGAACTGCATCAAAATGCTTACTGCTGTAGTTCAACATTTCCAGGAAGCAGCCGACAACCGGTAGCAACTACCAACTGTTTCCTGCGCTAATCCTCCAACTGCTGCTGAGGGAAGCCGACGGTCGGAGGTCCCTCAGCATTGTTCTCGCATCATCACGGAGCCCTGGAGGTCATTGGGCGATTGCATCGATGGCAAAAGGGCTTGGTCTGCTTCGCCTTCCTGCACCGAATCCATCCCGGTCAGTGGTCGGCCTGCTGCCGAACCCCCAAGGGACTATGCCAGCAAGATCATACGCATGGAGGAGCGCATTGCCAAAATCGCCCTCCGGCAGAAGGGTGAAGGGCAATAGGTATATGACTCCCATCCCCCATTCTCTGACAAGATTCTGGTGGAGAGATTCCCCACCACTTCAAAATTCCATAGGTGGACCCCTACGATGGTATCACCAACCCAATGGGCCATCTGGGCACATGCGAGGCCCATATGATCGTACAAGGCACCTCTGACGCCCTCCACTACATCGCCTATCCTGCCACCTTTAAGAAGATCGCCCGGATGTGGTTCTCTACCATCAGGCCAGGTACGATCCACTCCTTTTCTCAACTAGAATCACTTTTTCTTTCCCATTTCAGGACCTACAGTCGGACCTCGAGGAATATCGACTGCCTCTTCCTCATGCTACAAAAGGAGGGAGAGACTCTCCGAGATTTCATGGCACGTTTCAACTGAGCGGCCAAGGAAGTCCTGGACTTGAATGAAGCTGTAGCCATGTCGGCCATCAAGCGAGGGCTCCGCTCATCTAGGCTAACTTTCTCCCTAGACAATAAACTTCCGACAAGCTACAGCGAAGTCCTGGCCAGAGCGCAGAAGTATGCCCTGGCAGAAGAGCAAGCGGCCGGCTGACATCAAGCAGAGGAAGGCCGACCCCCAAGAAGCAAAGCGATAAGGCTCCTGAAGTCCGACCTCCGAGTGATAGTCGGCGGTCGGCCCAACATCGAAGTCCGAAGCCAAGGGATTTCCTCCGGAGGTTCGAGACTTATGCACCTCTGTCCCTGCCAAGAGAGAAGATCCTTATGGAGATCAAGAACGCGACCTTTCTATAAAGGCCTCGATCGATGAGGGGCCCTCCCGTCCAAAGAAACAAAGATAAATATTGTAAGTTCTATAAGGACCATGGGCAAAGTACTGAAGAGTGCCTGCAGTTAAAAGATGCCATTGAAGACCTCATCCGGAGGGGGTACCTGTACAAGTATGTCTGACCCCATCCGGATCAGGCCAGAGCATCATACGCCAGAAACCTCCGGAGGAGACGGAGCTCCCCAATCAGAGGCCGATCGACAGGGATGTCGGCATGCTGCATCGACGATCAAGAGGAAGTTACGAGGGCAGGCCCGATATTGCTAAAAGGTCTAAGGTCTCCAATGCAATCACCTTCTCTGATGAAGATCTTCTGGAGACTCATGTTTTTGAAAATGACCCTGTAGTCGTGTCGGTAGTGATTGCCAACGACGATGTAAGGAGAATACTTATAGATAATAGAAGCTCAACAGAGGTGTTGCTATACATGCTTTTGTGAGAATGAATCTGTCCAGGTCCATGCTGCAAGAATCCCCGCCCGCCAGCTGACGGCTTCGGGGCAACTCCATCAGAGTAGAAGGGAAGATGGTTCTCCCTGTGACGATCGGGACAAAGCCTTTCCAGAAAACCCTCCCTATCAACTTTGGTGGTCATTTGGACAACCTCGCCTTACAATGCTATCCTGGGCCGACCAACCCTTAACAAATTCAGAGCCATTGTGTCCACTTATCATTCATTGGCAAAATTTCTGACCATGAGCGAGGTCGGAGTAATGAGGGGAGATAGTCGGATGGCCAAGAAGTGTCTGGCCATTCTGAACCAACAGTCAGAAGGCCATCCCACTCTGGAGCAGCTTAACCCGAGGGCTGAGGCCGATGGCCTTAGTAGCCAGGAGAAAGGATTCTGTTTATCCCCCTTCGGGAGGATGATCCCACCAATGTCCTTTAGATTGGAGGTTCCCTCAGCAAATACATTAAGTCAGAACTGATTGGCTTCCTCATGAGTACACCGACATCTTTGCTTGGTCGGCGTCGGACATGCCCAGAATACCGTCGGAGGTCATCACTCACCAGCTCAAGATGGATCCGACCTACCGACCTGTCTGACAGAAGAAGAGAAGCTTTGCCGCCGAAAGGCAAAAAGCCATCGGTGAGGAAGTGAAGAAGCTCTGTGATGCTGGATTCATCAAGGAAGTCTACTACCCTGAGTGGCTAGCGAATGTCATTATGGTAAAGAAGGCAAATAGGAAATGGAGGATCTGTGTAGATTACACCGACCTCAACAAGGCCTGTTCGAAGGATAGTTTTCCAGTGCCCAATATTGATTAGCTAGTGGATGCCACGACCAGCTACCAGTTTCTTAGCTTTATGGATGCCTTCTCTGGCTACAACCAAATCAAGATGCATCTGGAAGATGAGGAGAAGACTGCCTTTATCACCGACAAGGGTCTATACTGCTATTAGATGATGCCTTTCGGCTTGAAAAATGCCGGTGCCACTTTTCAAAGGTTGATCAACCGAGTGTTTGAAGGTCAGCTGAGCAGGAACATGGAGGCCTATGTGGATGACATGATAGTAAAGAGTCTCCATAAGGCCAACCACATCAGGAACTTGCGAGAATCCTTTGACGTACTCAGGCACCATCGGATGAAGCTGAACCCCACGAAGTATACTTTTGGGGTAACCTCTGGCAAGTTCATTGATTTTTTGGTCACATAGAGGGGAATTGAAGTGAACCCCGACAAGATAAAGGCCATCACTGAGATGGCACATCCGACCAATAAAAAGTAGGTGCAAGATCTCACCGGCCAAATCGCCTCTCTCAGCCGTTTCATTTTTCGTTCGGCTGAAAAGTCTCTACCATTCTTCAAAACCCTGCACTGGTCGGAAAGTTTTGTTGGACTGACGAATGTCGGTCGGCTTTCGAAGCCCTAAAGGAGTACTTGAAGAACCCTCCATTACTAGCCAAGCCGAAGAGGGGGGACATTTGTACCTCTATCTTTCGGCGTCGGATGAAGCGATCAGCACAGTCCTCATGCGAGTCGGAGAGGATGGACGGCAGAAGCCTATCTATTATATCAGCAAAGTCCTCCACGATGTCGAAACAAGGTACCCCAAGATGCAAAAGTTGATATATTCTTTGGTCATGTCTTCCAAGCAGCTTCGATCGTATTTCCAAGCATATCCGATTATGGTGATGACCAACCAACCTCTCAAGGCAATCCTTCAAAGCCCAGACACATCTAGTCAGCTCGCCAAGTGGGTTGTCAAGCTAGGCGAATTCGACATCTCTTTCCAGCCAGGATCTGCCTTGAAGGCCTAGGTAATTGCTGAATTCATTACAGAGTGTACATGGAAACAAAAGACACCTCCTCAAATGGCCGAAGTACCTGAAGCCGATGCCATCTACGAAGCCAAACCAACCTAGACCCTCCATGTGGACGGAGTGTCCAACCTTGGGGGTGTGGGGCCGGACTGATCCTGGCTGACCCCGATGGAGAGAGCCTGGAGTATGCATTGTACTTTTCATTTTAGGTGTCAAACAATCAGGCAGAGTACGAAGCCCTCCTCGTGGGGCTACGAATCGCCAATGAGCTGGGTGTCGGCTGACTCAGAGTCTTTTCCGACTCCCAACTGGTGGTTAATCAAGTAAAAGGGGAATTTGAAGCGAGGAATCTGACCCTGGCAAAATACTTAAACAAGCTACAAAACCTTATCTCTCGATTCAAATTTTTCGAAATCCTCCACATACCTCGTCTGCAAAACTCTCGGGCAGATGCTCTATCAAGGTTGCTATGTCTACCATCAGCGCTTCCGACCGGACTTTTGTGGAGCATCTGCAGCACCCAAGTATTACGGAAGAGCCGATCGAGGTCCACCAGGTGGAACAAGAAACTTCTTGGATGGGTCCGATCCTTGCTTTCCTGACTAAGGGAACTCTTCCGGAAGATCCGATAGAGGCTAAGTGAGTGCACTCAATGGCCTATAAGTACGTCATCCTTGACGACATCCTGTATAAGCGGTCATTCTCATAGTCGCTGCTGAAATGCTTGGGGCCGACAGCTGCCGACTATGCACTCAGAGAAGATCATGAAGGCATCTGCGGCGACCATCTCGGAGGA
Source organism: Areca catechu (assembly GCA_021397845.1). Taxonomy (NCBI): domain Eukaryota; kingdom Viridiplantae; phylum Streptophyta; class Magnoliopsida; order Arecales; family Arecaceae; genus Areca; species Areca catechu. The sequence goes on along the minus strand of CM038048.1, from coordinate 49,225,500 downwards.
AGATCCTTAGCTTACAAGATCATCCGACAGGGGTATTATTGGCCTACCAATCAGAAGGATGCGTCGGACTTCGTCCGGAGGTGCGACGCGTGCCAAATATACTCCATTATTCAAAGAAGGCCTGCCAATAAGCCGACTCTAATCACTGCCCCATGGCCGTTCGCACAGTGGGGGATGGATATCTTGGGACCCTTTCCCCCAGCATCCGGGCAACGAAAATTTTTGCTTGTGGCCATCAACTACTTTACCAAGTGGGTGGAGGCTGAACCACTAGAAGAGATAACAGAAGTCAAGGTGGAGAACATCATCTGAAATAACATCATCTTTTAGTTCGGCATTCCTCGGACGATTATTACTGACAATAGAAGATAGTTTGACAACTCTAAGTTTCAAAGTTTTTGTGAGCAATATCATATCTCTCACCGGCTCACGTCGGTCGGCCACCCTCAGTGCAATGGAGAGGCTGAAGTCACCAATCGGGCTTTGGGTGGAGGAACTCCACTCAATATTATGGGCATATCGGACGACCACCAGAACGTCCACCGATGAAACCCCATTCAACCTCACTTATGGAAGCGAGGCCGTCATCCCTGTCGAGACCTCTCTTCAATCTCTGTGGATCGACCACTACGCTGAACCAACCAACTCCGAACAGCGAAGGGCTGACCTAGACTTGCTCAAAGATACTAAACTTTGGACAAGCATGAAGATGGCGATCTACCACCAGAAGATGGCGAAATTTACAACTCGCGTGTCAAGGCACGAGCTTTCCGAGTCGGAGACCTGGTCTTACGGAGGACGAAAATTTTGAGGTTGACCGAGCAAGTCAAGCTTTCACCAAATTGAGAAGGACCTTATCGAGTCGTTGAAGGTGTTCAAGCCGGCACCTACCAACTTAAATATTTGGCCGGTCAATAGAGGCTCTAGGGCAGCCCAGTTCGGAAAGATGACGGACCAACACTTAGGTTAAAATTTCTATGTTTGTTGTTCCGGCCTGAGCTACAGTCCGACCGGTGCCTCAACTACTTCCAGGTCCGGAAAGATGACGGACCAACACTTAGGTTAAAATTTCTAAGTTTGTTACTCCTGCCTGAGCTACAGTCCGACCGCTGCCTCAATTACTTCCTGGTCCGAAAAGTCGATGGACCAATACTTAGGTTGAAATTCCTAAGTTGTTGCTCCAGCCTGAGCTACAGTCCGACCGCTGCCTCAACTACTTCCAGGTCTAGAAAGTCGATGGATCAACACTTAGGTTCAAATTCCTAAGTTCGTTGCTCCGGCTTGAGCTACAGTCCGACCGCTGCCGCAACTACCTCCAGGTCCGGAAAGTCGACAGACCAACACTTAGGTTAAAATTCCTAAGTTCGTTGCTCTGGCCTGAGCTACAGTCCGACCGCTGCCTCAACTACTTCCAGGTCCGAAAAGCCGACGGACCAACACTTAGGTTGAAATTTCTATGTTCGTTGCTTTGGCCTGAGCTACAGTCCGACCGCTGCCTAAACTACTTCTATGTCTGGAAAGCTGACGGACCAACACTTAGGTTGAAATTCCTATGTTCATTGCTCCAGCCTGAGCTACAGTCCGATCGCTGCCTCAACTACTTCCAGGTCTAGACAAGCCGACGGACCAATACTTAGTGAAATTTCAAGGAAAAGTGAGTTTGGTAACTCTAAGTCCGTCGACAACAAAGATATGAAAATAAGGCATTATGTAAAAGGTTCTTCATTAGTTCCAAAAGTTTCTTTACAAAATTGAAGGTCATACCTTTACAAACAACTAGGTCTGACCCTCAGGAGGTACACTGACAACGACCGCTTCGGCCCCCTCGGCCCCTTCAGCTACCTCCGCTTCAGCTCCAACTTGGGCATCCGGTCCAGCAACTTCTTCGATGGCCTCCACTGGAGCATTGGCCGCTCAGGCAGTCGGATCCGCCACATCCAAGTCCTCCTCTTCTACCGGCTTCAGCGACTGAAGAAATGATAGATCAAGGTCTGGAAAGGCTGCACTGACCTTCCCCAGACATTCGTCATACCCATAGTCGAAGCCGATAGTCCCGGCTTCGTTCATCTCCATTGTGAAGTCCTCGGAGGCTTTATAAGTTGCAACGGCTTTCTCACCAGCCATCTTCAGTAACTCCTGGGCCATATTCAACAGGCCCTTATACCACTCCACCAATGCTTGGTGGCCTTGTGCGCGGACCTCACATTAGGTCAAGCGCCCCTCCTCGATGGTCAGCCGACGAGTCAAAGCCTTGATCTTCTTCTTCTTATTCTTTAAACTTGCCTCCCGGTCCTTCTCCCGAGCCAGCAAGACTTCAATCTGCTTCTTCTGAGCCTCCGACTCGACCTGCAGGGTGGGCACCTCTTATGCTATGGCCCTTAAGCTAAGTACCTTTTCTCTGGAGGCCGTCAGTGCCACCCAAGCCTTGTCCCTCGCCACCTCCGCCGCTTCGGCCCTTTTGGTCAAGTGATCTTTCAAATAGAGCAGCTCGCCCAGGCCACCATCCATCAGCAAGGTGTCTTTGACAAGCTGCCGACAGACACATACAGTTAGAAAGTTGCAACCGTTGAATTCGGGGTAGAGAAATGAAATGTGACACTTACCCTAGAAGATGATGGAGGGAACTCCTAGAGGCCTTATTCACCAACCGCATGTCATCGTCGGGGGCGGCCCTCTGAAGCTGCTCTTTGGCCTTCTTAGCATCGCACCACTTTTGGCGCTCCTCATCATCAGCACCGTCGGCCCTCTCACCAATGATCAACGGCCCTCTCACCAACGACCGACGGCCCCTCCTCTGCATGACATCCCCTGACTATCAGAGAAGCCACTTTGGTCGGCTCCAATGGTAGGGACGGAGGAGCCGCATCCACCCCGATCAGCGTTGGGAGCCTCTCCTCCGCCCAGGCGACCAGTTGCCTGATCGAAGAGGACCTCTCGGATGCCAGAACCCTTTGGCATTTGGTCAAGGGCATGTCATCCCCCGACTCGATTGATACCACTGTAGTGGATGGTTTTGCCATCCGTTGTTTCTTTGGCCTCTCAGGTGCTAGCTCTACCGCCCGCTTCTTCTACTCCTGCAAGGTCGGTTCCGCAATGCAGACAGCCCTCCACTATGCAGATCGCATCGAAAGGGTCACCCGATCCAGCTTCATTTAGCCACCTATCAACAACACAATTGAAGTAAGATATGGTTGCGAAGCCGACAAAAGAATAGAATAATGGGCTTCTCTCTCTATGGCTCTCGTCCTACGCAACATCGGGTGCCGATTGAGTCTAGCTTGATGAAGACTCCCCTCATGGAGCATGAAGCCGACAAACCTTGGGTCTTCGTCATCCAGTTTATGGAAGTCGGCCTCATCGACCCTCGAGACCTTCCTCCAATTCAAAGCATTCGGCCTCCTCTCCCTCCATGCCATCTCAAAAACCCCACGGCTCTAAACTATCTACAAAAAAGTATTGGGACTTCCATCCATGAATTGCTGATGGAAGCCCCCCTAGTATCTTCCGGCCAGGCATGGGCTGAACATCCACCACTCCTGACTCCAGAAGTCCTACTTCAGCAAGAAGATATTTGAAAATAAGGACACCCTCGGCTCGATGTTGGCCTCCCGACATAGAACTATGAAGCCACAGAGTACCTGAATGCTATTCAAGATTAGTTGGGAAGGAATAATTCTATACATGTTGAAGACCTGGATAAAGAAACTGTGGATCGAAAAATGAAAGCCAACCTTCAGGTGCTCTTCATATAGAGAGAGAGCTCCTAAGTTTAAAGGTCCGTTCACTCTACCCTCGTGACTGGGGATGGTCAGATGTAGGGTAGAGGGAATGCTATACACGGTCCTAAGATTTTCGACCTTTTCTCGGGTCATGGTCGAAGAGATGTCGAAAGGGCCGGGCTCCCTAAGTCCACGAGCCGAACTTCGACTCCTAGAAGCCATTCTAAAGGGAGTTGTAGAAAGGGAGGAGATAGAGGAAGGTGGAGACGGAACTAACCTAGTTCTCTGGTTCTCTAAGAGGGGCTAAAGCAACGGAAGGAGGGAAGAGGCTGCCTTCTCTTCGAGCGCAAGCATGATGGAAAGCTCCTTCTGGGCGCTACTACCCCCCTTTTATAGGCACCCGGGGGTAGCTTCTCAATGCCTCCCCCCACGTGCCACGACCCGATGGTTGGCGCCTCGATTTTCGAGTTGGATTAGAATCTGAGGGGATGCGCCGTATCATATCCAACCGCGATCGCATGATAGTCGAAGCAACGGTAGATGGATCACTCTAGGAAGTGCACCAATCGCTCTAATGAAGCCACGTGCCTCATGTCCTTCAGGAATTCAAATGGGTAGCTGCTATGCACCGTACCAGCAATAACTGCTCCCCCTATCTTCAGCAACCAGATGCTGACACCTGTCCAAGAGCAAAAATTAGAGCAGAAGGCCCCGGTCATAGCATGCCAAATCGGATTCGCCATCATTTGAAAGACTGATGCATTTATTGCCATTTAATGCCCTTGCCCTTCGAGCCTACGGACTCGCTCGAAGCACAAGGACAAGGGGGACAACTGTTGTACCTTGACAGCTCACCCTCAGCCAGAACCGGCCCATTCTTGCGTTCTGACCGAGGTCCCACCCCTTTCAGGCTTCGACTACAGAGGTCCGACCCCCCAGAGTAGAGGTTTGAACGACCCTCTCCTGCTAGGGTCCAGCCTGTCGCTCTCCTTCAGAGGTCCAACCCACTAGAGCAGAGGTCCGAACGACCCTCTCCTACTAGGGTCCGGCCTATCGCTCTCCTTAAGAGGTCTGACCCACTGGAGTAGAGGTCCGAACGATCGTCTCCTGCTAGGGTCCACCCCGTTGCTCTCCTACTAGGGTTCGGCTCGTCACTCTCCTTCAAAGGTCCAACCCACTGGAGTAGAGGTCCGAACGACCCTCTCCTACCAGGTCCGACCAATGGCTTTCCTTCAGAGGTCCAATCCATCAGAGTAGAGGTCCGAACGACCCTCTCCTACTGGGGTCTAGCCCGTTGCTCTCCTTCAGAGGTTTGGCCTTTGGTCCGGCCGATCGGCTTTCCCTCGGCTGATGTTTGACAAGCATGCCTTAGCATCCAGGAAATTCCAAAAGCACCTTTCTGTTACTGCGAGATCCTGCAATCCCAATAGTCCTGCTCCACTACTTCCACGATGTCGCCGTATCTATGCATCATGTGGCCACTCTCCAGATTCTTCTATGGGTAGATCGGTCTTTCTCAGCCTCTCCCCTAACGGATTTTGGACTGTTCCGTGCCTATATAGGTACTTAGGGGATCCCATTTGAAGGTAGAGGTGCTCTTCCCTCTCGATACGCTGTTCTTTCGTTGATTCCTTCATTCTGTTGCCTTCAACCTCCTGCTAACTTAGGCATTGGAGGGTCCCCCCCTGGAACACCACCGGTGCCCTTGGGGACTTTGTTGCAAGTTCACTCGGGAGAGGACCGCTCCAGCATATCTAGCTGACCCCGGTCCCTGGTCCAGGAGTTGACGCTGCAATAAGGGTCAAGCCTCAAATAGACCTCCATTTTCAATGGATCAAATTATACATATTGAAAACTAGGATGAGAATTTATATGTATTCTATTATTTATAATTTATGGAGACTGGTAGATAAAGGTCCTCATATTCTATCAATAGTGGTTAATGGTGTTTCCATCCTAAAGATCGAAGAGGATTGGGATGAAATGACATTAAGCAATTCAAGATCAATGCTAAGGCAATGAATCTCCTCTATTATGCATTAGATCATAGTGAATTCAATAGGATATTACATGCACCTCTGTTAAAGAAATATGAGACATGCTTGAAGTTATCCTTGAGGGTACCGATCAAGTGAAAAATACTAAAGTGAACATGTTAGTGCACACATATAAGATGTTCCGAATGGAACCTAATGAATATATCACTGATATGTACATAAGATTCACAAATATTGTAAATGGAATGAGAAGTCTTGGAAAGGTAATGTCTAACGCTGATCTTGTGATAAAATCCTCAGGTCACTTCCAACATCATGGGATCCGAAGGTGACCGTAATTCAAGAAGCCAAGGATGTTGACAAACTACCTCTAGAGCAGTTGGTTGGATCGCTCATGACTTATGAGCTAAATTTGAAACAAATATCAATGGACATGGACAAAAAGAAGAAGGGGATTGCTTTCAAATCAAACATACTAGAAGAATCCTCAATAGATGAGTCTGAAGAAGAAGATGATGAAGAAGGTGAAGAAGCCCTCCTTGCAAGGAAATTCAAAAGATTCATGAAGAGAAGGAAGTTTCCTTACAAGAAAAAATATCAATCAAAAGAAAAAGGAAAAGAGAAAGAGAAAGAAAAAGATAAGGAAAAGAGAAGGAAATACCTACATACTTCGAGTGCAAGAAGCCGGGTCACTACAAGTTTGATTGCCCTCTCCTAAGAAGTCTAGGAAGAAATTAACAAAGAAAGCATGATAGCTACCTGGAGTGACAGTGAAGACTCTAGTTCTAAAGAAGAGCAGATAGAAGTAGCAAATCTTTGTTTAATGTCACATCAAGACCATGATGAGGTAAATTTCGATACCAAAAATGATTTTACATTTAATGAGCTTAGAATGCTTTTGATGAACTCATGCATGATTATAAATTGATTTTGAGTGAAAATAAAAAGTTGAAAAAGCATGCAAATAGTTTTTTTCTTGAAAACATTCTTTGCTAAATGAAGTTAGTGATTTGAAATCTAAATTGGATGTTTTAGAAAAGAAATTAATGCTTTGTCAATGGAAAATGAAGTTTTGAAAAGATCTAAGAATATTATTTCAAATGATGATCCCTTAAAGAAAAATAAAGATTTAGAATTGGAAAATGCTAAGCATAAAATGAACTTGAAAAGATAAATCCTTTTGTTAAAAAATTTACCTATATTTCAGAAAAATTAAACCTACTTTTGAATAACCAAAGAGCCATTTTTAATAAAGCAGGATTAGGCTATAGGCCACAAAAGCAGCAAAAGTATTTCAAAAATTTTTTTATACCTGCATCATCTAGCATTACTTGTTTTTCTTGTAAAAAGCTAGGTCAAAATCTTTTCAATGCAATTTAAAAAAAATATTTCCTTTGGTAAAGTGTAGGTTCCAAAAGGAACTATTTTGAATGCTAACCCTAAAGGATCCAAGTTGGCTTGGGTACCTAAAACAAAGCTTGATTTTATTGCAGGTGTGTCTTACAACCAAGGAAACAAATATTTTGGTATCTCAATAGTGGTTGCTCAAGGTACATGATGGAAGATGTGAAGCAATTCACTTCTCTTGAAGCTTTGAATGGAGGAGTGTGACCTTCGGAGATAATGGTAAAGAAAAAATCATTGGTATTGGTAAGGTTCACATAACTCCTTCTAATTGTATTAGTAATGTACTTCTAGTTGATGGTTTAAAACACAATCTTTTAAGCATTAGTCAATTTTGTAATAAAGGTTTTCAAGTCATTTTTAAATCATCTTATTGCATGATTGCTAATCTGGATATAAATGGAGTATAATTCATTGGAAAAAGGCATGGAAAGTTTATTTGGTATATTCTATGATCTATCTTTGCCTAATGGAGAATGCCTTGTTGCAATGAATTCTACTAAGGATGAGACTAGTTGGCTTTGGCATAGAGATTAGGGCATGCTAGTATGTATCTTCTTTCAAAACATTGCAAAAAGAATTTAGTTAGAGACTTTCTAAACTTTGTTTTGAAAAAGACAGAATTTGCCAAGCATGTCAATTTGGTAAACAAGTAAAGCTTCTTTCAAACTAAAAGGTTTTGTAACTACTACTAGGCCACTAGAACTACTTTATGGATCTCTTTGGACCAACTAGAACATCAAGTCTAGGTGGAAAGAGGTATAGATTAGTCATGGTGGATGATTTTTGAGATTTACATGGATTTTCTTTCTAGCACATAAAGATGAATCATTTCTGCTTTTATAAAGTTTTATCGAAAAGTCTCAAATGAAAAGGTGTTTTAGGTTGTTTGCATTCACAGTGATCATGGAACTGAATTTGAAAACCAAGATTTTGAAAACTTTTATGATGAAAAAGGAATAGAACATAATAATGAGAACATTGGCAAGAGGAAGAAATTACAAACTAATAATCTTTAGTTGTAGTACCATTTCTTTTTTTCAGGTTTCCACAATATCATGAAGTATCTCTAGAAGACCCCAATTTTATAAAGCAAATGAAGACCCCTTCTCCAAGCCCATGGGCTGACCAAGCCTTGAAGAATTCTTTACCATGAAAGCCTACTTGGAGACCAAATTTAAAGACCATGTGGAAGGATTAGAAAAAGGCAAGTGTTGAAAGGAAATAATGCCGCATGGAATTTCTAGAATTCTCTTGTTAGGATTAGTTGTTAGGATTAGTTGCTAGAAAACTAATCTTGTAATTAGCTACCACTAAACTTGAATTAGTTGGTCCCTTAATCCTCTTCCTTTGCCTATTAATAGGGACCAAGGCCCCCCTATTGTAAGCATTGAATGAATGAATTGAGTTGAATGAATGAAAGTTCCCTTGTTTGAGTTCTCTTTCATTTTGCCTAGTTCTCTTAAGTTCTTCCTAGAATTTTGAGTGCTTTCTTTAATTTTCTTTGGAGTGTTGAGTTTGATCTTAAATTGGAGTGAGTGCTTTGAGTTTTGGAGTGCCATAGTTCCATTTCTAAGTTCTTCTACACAAGATCCAAATAGTCTAAGAAGAGGAGGAAGTGCTGCCCAAAAATTTCAGTTCTTCTTGATAATTTGAAGACAAAGATGAAGGCTCCATGCCAAGGATCCAAGCTCCAATGGTGAATCCAAGAAGGGAGTGGAGATCTTGCCTCTAGCCTTTAATTTTTTGAGTGGTGAGTGTTTCCCTTCCACTTGAGCTTAATTCTCTTCATTGTTGGGGAAAAAATCTCTTGATCCTTAGATCTGAGGTCATTAAAGGTTGCTTAGCCTAGTTGAGGGTTTCTATGCCCTTAGATCCTCTCTTTTTTTTTTTTTTTGAAAGGAAGCTTGTACAAGAATGTTAGATTTTCTGCTCACCTAGTCTCTAGCTCGAATTTCTTCATCCCTTCCACCTATGAATTCGGCAATATTTGGAGCTTTAATGATGATATATTATTGCTAGGTAAGTAGATCACTCCCCACCCCATTCATCAAATTCATCCCCCATCAATTTTAAGCTTTGCAAGCTGCTGGAAATTCTGTCTCACTATCTTCCAAGATTCAGTGATTTTTTTATTTTTACATTGATCAAAAAAATCTAAAAAAATATTCTCTCAATATTGTTTTGTGTTAGTTTTCGAAATATAAAATCAAAAAAAAATATTTCTCTATATTTTTTGATTTAAAAATATAAGTTCCTAGGTCATTTCTGTAATTCTGTCCAGAATTCTGTTTCTGCCTTCCATTTTCTTTAATTTTCAAAAAAATAAAAATATTTTTTTTTATTATTTTTGAATTTTAGATCTGAGATCCAGACCTCGAGTTTTGTTATTTCCCACCAAATTTTGAATTTTAGAGAGGTTTATAGCTCGAATTTTGAAATTTGAATTTAGGTTGTTAAGAGTTAGCCGAACTGTTGAATCTTCTAACAACTGTTTTAAACTACCTTCTCAACCAAAATTTCGAATTAATTTGAAGTTGAAATTAAAATCAGAGATCCCATATCTGAGAGATAACCAAATCAATCTATTTTGAATTTTTTTGGATTTAAAAATTTTAATATTCAAATTTTCAAATTCAGGTTAGCTGGAGTGTAGTTAGAAGCTGAAATTTACATCTAAACCACTTTACTTCCAAGGACGATTTTTAATTCAAATTTCAAAATTTAAATTTTTAAATTTGGTTATTGTGATTAGACTTCAAGATTTGAACTAACCAATTTAAATTTTTATTTTTAAAATTTTGAAATGGATTAAAATTTCATGCATTTGTGATAGTATAGTAATTGTACTCATTGTTCTGAATTGTGTGCATCCATTTTTAAATATCCTAAGGGCATTCAATATTATATAGGGAAGGAGGTCATTACCTTTCCTTAGTCCAAAATAATCACCCACATTTGCATTGTCCTAAAGCCTAAAGTAAAATCAAGTAGGAACCTAAATTAGGGATACCCACGAGTCAGGTTTAAGTGCAAGGTAAGACAAAGCATTATTTGAATTTGTACTTATTCCTTGAAATTGGTGTCTAAGGCTAGAGGTCAAATGGCAAACGCCTTAAGCAGACTTGCAATTTTTAATTAGGACCTCGCGAAAGCAAGGGGAGCCTCCCACAACCCCACCTCTTACCTGGCCAATGGACAGGATAATTACATTCTTAAGTAGTGCCTAGTTAAGTATTGTATTCTTAACTCTAGGTCTAGTAACCCTAGCATTAGGTCTTGCTGCTTGTCCATTGAGTTCATTACCCTGTACTGTGTCCTATAAGCTCTATCCACACTCAGTCTGTTTTTTATCCATGGATCCTAATCTTGAATTCTTTTTGAAAACCCTGACTAAAAAGTTTGATACCATAAATTGGCAATTAGGGCAAATGAGAAAGGAATTAGGTCAAGTGAAGGACCATGTTGGGACACTTGAAGAGACCCCAATGATCCCCACCGAACCTAAGTCACTTAGATCAATTCCGACGTCCAAGAGTCCATCATCATGAGTTCATTATTGAATACAATTCAAGACAACTTCACCATGACTTCATAGAAAAGCCCATAGGATCCATGCTGAGCCTGAATCACCTAGTCCACCTCCCCTTGCTAATAGCCCATGTCATGATCTCCACCCCTGAGTATAACCCTATAACTCTACCAAGACTTTGTAGATCAGGAGGAGAGAGTTTTTAGGAGCAATCGCCCCATGCACCCACTTTTGATGGAAACCCTGAGGTGTAATCAATTGGGAAGAGAAAATGGATCATACTTTGAATTTGATGAAATGTCGAAGTAACAAAGTTCAATTTGCCAAATCAAAGCTAGTCCGACATGCTAAAGTATATTGGGGAGAAGTTGAGTGAAAAGGTTATTATAGTGGGGATAAAAATACTTGGAGAGAAATGAAGAGTAAACTAAGAAAAAAGTACTTAGGTAAATATTATGAGCAAAAATTTTTAAACAATGGTACAAATTTAGACAAGATGATACAACTGAATCTGATATATTGCCAAACTCAATAAGTATGAGCAGATGAAGAAGAGACTAACCTATGAAAAAATTTGAGAAAAAATCTCCTGAACCTACTGAGAATTTAAGGATGAAATAGAATTAAGTCTTGTACAAATGAAGGCTAGAAAGAGAAAATCCTAAACTCGTTGAAGAACTTAAGGAAAAGTTTATGAAGCTGGGTCTAACCTTATAGACGAATATGATCAAGAGCAATTACCTGAAGATAAAATAATTACCCATCCCCAAGAAATCAACAACGGGGATGATCAAATGAAATCCAAGGACAAAATCATGGAGATCAATCTGAGGATAACATTGAAGATCTAAAATTAATTGATGTTGAAGGTTTAGATCTAGAGATCGATGAAGGATCATGTTGGGAATTGTGTCCCAAAGCCATCGCCTGAGTTGTAGGCGGTTGAGCTCAGTATTGTATTCTTTTTATGAATTAATAAAATATTTTTTTTGGCAACTCATCACATATTGTATTTTCCTGAAATGAACTCTTTCCATGTGATGAAGTCCTTAGGACTACACTGACTTCGATACAGAGAGGATGTATCGAGTGGTCCTTAAACCCTGTTCACAACCAAAGGATTATATTGTACTGGACGGTATATATCAAGTATAGGTTGTTGCAGTTCACATACGTTTGGTTGTCCTCTTGACCAAAGGAGTGTGGTGCACTGATGTGATCTGCAAGTGGAATATGTGATATCTCTTGAACGTGACTCCGTGCAGCCCCTTTCTGCCAAAGGGATACTCATGATGGATATGGGTATATGTGTCCCTCTGACCTGAGGTAATCACGGTAGCTTGCAAGCAACTCCCTGTGCTTTGGTGCCGGACTACCCGGATTTTAACCGGTGATAGAAGGTTTTTAGTACAGGCAAGTACTTGTGGAGCAGTGTGGACCAAGATGGAATTGACCTGTCCAAACAGTTTGGATTGAATTTCTCGCAGTATCCAATTTAGGCAAATCCTCGGTCGGGGTAGACCAGTGAAGAGTCACTGGGCTTGCGAGGTTGAGACACGTAGTGGACTGACTCTGTCTGGGTTGGCAGCCCAACCTCAGTCGTCCTGAGCATTAGAGGTCAAAGGGATGAATTATACAGTAACCATATGCCAGAGGTTCGATAGTTTGCTCCCGTATCTTTGACCTATCCGGACGTCGGGACCCATTGCTAGATGGTTTCCTGTGCTGGTACTAGAATTATTCTAGTGCTACCGTTTAGGTTCGAACCTATGAGGTCACACGCCACAGAGGATTACTCTCTGATCCGGATACCGATTATGATTGGGAATCGTCTCGGTTTTATGGTCACGGTATTTTTTTTTTAGCACTCTTTTCTCCATCTTGCCCTTGTTATGTCAATAGGAAATTATTCCGGGCTGACCAGGATTGAAACCAGGATTTAATGAATCAATTTTGAACTGATTCAGAGTTCGTTTTGGCCTTCAATGGGTTGTTAACCAATTTTTCCCTTGAACCCAATTTTTGAACCGTTCAATTGGATTGAACCACTTGTTTTAAATGGGAATTGACCGATTTGTTGTTTGAACCGGTGATTAATTCTCCCAAGTGACCATTTACACAGTTTTTAACGTTTGAAATTTTTTCTTTACGCTGGATTGGACTCCAAGCATCAACGAAGGCCAAACGACGTCGCTGGGCATCCCGTCTTTTTCTCCTCCTCCACCCGTCCTCTTTACTCCTGTTTACTGCTGGTTTATTGGGAGATCCACAGCCCGAGCCTCATCCTTTCCTAGCCTCTCTAACTCCCTCTCAACTGCTGCCTATTTAATTCAGCTATCCCCCGTTTCAAATGGAGTTTTCAGCCAAGAGAGTTTTTCACTGTGAGAAGAGAGGAACAGCAAGTGTGTTCTTCCCTGTGAAAGGTTTTGAAACCGGTCCTTTCTTCCATTGGGTGCTGAGTTTTGGAGGGTGTGAGGGAGAGTTACAAGTCCATTTCATTGTCCCTTCGAGTGCTCAAAGTCTAGGCTGCAGCAAGGCCTTGTTGCTGCTATCCATTGTGATTGAGTCTCCTTCCAGCGGCTAGCACCGCGCATGAAGTTGGATGGGAGGGCCCCCGGTGTGTCTCCCCCTAGAGGGAGTACCCTTCTACTCTTGGGAACAAGCCACGCGAGCCAGATGTTCTACTGTTGCTTCCAAACGCCAAGAGATAGCTGCTATTTTTCTGCAACCAGAAATTCTGGCAGCAGTATTTGCCAAATTTCTATAATTTTGGCTATGTTTTTTCTTGCTGATTTTAATTGGAGATCGAAGAGCACTTGTCCACCTTGCCGCTGCTCAAATTTGGGAGCAAACAAAAGCCCAGAAGGTAGTGTTCCGATGTCATTTTGAAAGCCCAAAACAGAGTTTTCTACAGCCCAAGGAAGAAGACAACTGGAATAAGTTTATCCCTTATTCCAGCCTATTCCAGCTTTATCCCAGGGTTATTCAGCTGGGATAAGGTATGAAAAATTATTTTTTTTAATCATCATGATTTGAATTTTTATTTCAAATTTTTTGCAAATATGTTATATTATCCTACATGCCTAATTGCAACTAGAATTAGATTAGAATAAGGTATGAAAAAAAATTATTTTTTTAATCATGCATGATTTGAATTTTTAATTCAAATTTTTTGCAAATATTTTATATTATCCTACATGCCTAATTGCAACTAGAATTAGATTAGTTTCTGGGTGGAGCAATTTTTCGCTGCGCAGATTTTTTAAAAATGTTTTAAAATCCCCTGTGTTCCCGTGCCCTGTGTGCATGCCTAGTGTAGGTTCATGTCAAACCTCCTGCACCTATTTCTTTCAATGGTATCAGAGCAGGTTCCATATGTAATATGATCTAGTATGCATGTTTAATAGATTAAAATTTGTTTAATCTAATTTGTATCAAAATTTCTTTTTGGAACCTAGTTGAGACCTTCACCATGACTGTGTCTTTGACAGGATGCGGATCATCTGTGTTGGCCTCTTCAGAAGGATCCTTAAAGAATATTAAAATTAAAAATTATTTTAATTTGGTGATACATGATTTTAGGCATGTTTAATATGAATATAAAATATGTGTAAAAAATCTTGATACATGATTTTTTTTTATGTAAAATTGTTTTACATAGAGACTTAATTAAAAATTGTTTTAATTAAGAGTTTGGCTTATTAAAAATTTTTAGGTTTATGAAATCTAATCAAAATTTGCATAAGCCATTTTGGTTAATTGGGTTAGCTGACTAGTTGGGTCCATAACTGGGTTAGACCTAAGTTTAGTTGAACCGGATTACAAGAAGATTAAACAAAAGTTGTTTAAGCCCTTCTTTAGAACTATCTAATAGTTAGATTAGTTGATCCGTTCATCTAAAATGGATCTAATTAGTGGCTCAGTGGACGCCCGAGTCTTTAGGCTAGTCTGATCGAGTCTGGTAAACCGACTGGTGTCGAGGTAGGTTTGGCATTGTGATCATGGCTGTATGAGGCTACCTCTTTCCTGGCCAACTTGGTGGTGTCTAGGAAAGATGGTTAATGGCGGATACTCACCCATGATCTCACCTACCTGGCTAGTCGAGTCGACCATAATTGATTGGAAAAGCTCAATGACTCGAGTTAACCCATGTCACCCATGTTGATCGATCTGACTGATCTATAGGTGCCCATGGATCAATTTGTTGATTTATATCAACTCTCCTGGAATCTGATTGATTCAGTGGGAGGATGATCCATGTCCTTGTCTTATCTTCTGTCACAACTAAAATCCTCTAAAATTATTAGGTCCTTAAAAAGAGTATGTCAAGGTGTTGACAATGTCTTAGCCTCCCATTAAGTCGGTTAGAAATGTGTCCACTAGCTTGGTGTGCATCGGCAGTTCCAAAGAACGGGTGTACATCTGGCGACTGGAATTTCTATCTGATCGATGATGGTTCAATGCAACCTCCTTAATGGGACCAGGTGGGCCGACCAAAGTTGGGCTTGGTCTTTAGTTAGCTGGAAGCATTGGATTTGTCATTTTAATGGTTGGACCTAACCAGAGACTCGCAATAGGAGGCCCCAAGGCCGATTGGGGTGTTCTCTGGGGCAAAATAAAATACTGAAAATTGTTTAGGGAAACATTGGTTTACGAACCTACCTTTAGGCTCGTATGGGTGAGCCGGCCAAAGTCGGGTTCATGCAAGGCCTATTGGATTTCAGTACCCACTTGAAAAAGTGTTTTCACGGATTAGAGTTAGAGGCTACCAATCTAAAAAATTAGTGGGAGAAACCTTTAGACTAAAGTCCAAGTCTTTTGATTAAATTATTAATTCAGACACTAATTTGGTCTTATTTTATTTTCAGATGTCTTCCAATTTATCGCTCCTGTCACTTCTCGATAACGAGAAGTTAAAGGGTCACAACTTCAATAGTTGGTATCGAAGGTTGAGAATCGTTCTAGAGCATGAACGGATCCTTTATGTGATAACGGATCCGGCACCTGAAATCCCTCCCGCGAATGCATGGAGTGTGGTCAGATGCTTATCTGAAGTGGGTCTCTGATCGGACTACTGTCCGTTGCATTATGTTAGCGGCAATGAACGACGAGTTCAGTCGCAAATTTGAGGAGGCCCAACCTGATGAAATCCTTCAAAAGTTGAAGGAATCCTTCGGCACCCCGGATGATGTAGAATGGTACAAAGTGTCTTGTGCCATCTACAACTCCAAGATGCTGAATGGTGGTTCAGTCACTGATCATGTATTGTACATGATCGAGCTGATTGAAAAACTGGGCAAACTCAAATGTCCCTTGCACGAGCAGCTCGGTAAGGATACGATCCTGAATTCTCTTCCCTCCTCCTATCTTGACTTTCTTGATCATTATAGAATGAACAAGCCTGCAGTCAACTACCATGGACTTTTGGGGTTGCTGCAGACTTTCGAGAAAGGCCACCAACAGAATAAGGGGGTGGTGAATTTAGTGGGAGGAAGTAGAGGTCGTCGTCCCTTTAAGAAAGGGAAGAAGAAAATAAATAAAAAGGGAAAGAAGGTGCAGAATGCTCCTGGCCCTAGTTAGACCAGGAAGTATAAGGCTGATCAGTCTTCTACAGAGTGCTTCTACTGCAAGAAGAAGGGACACTGGAAGAGGAACTGTCCTCTTTATATTGCATCCCTTGATCCGAACAGGCCGAGGAAGCAGAAGTCTGCTGAACAAGGTATTTATATGATAAAACCTTGCAATTACTCAATTGTTGATACTGCTAACTGGGTATTTGATACTGGTAGTCCAATTCACATTTGTAATTTGTTACAAGGACTTCAAGTTAGCAGAAGATTTGAAGATGGAGAACAGTTTCTGAGCGTTGGAAATGGAAATCGTGTTCCAGTACTGGCGATCGAAGTCCTGCGTCTAGTCTTTGAGTTTTATACTGTCGAACTAGTCAACTGTCACTATTATCCAAGTTTCATTATGAGCATAATCTCTGTAGGCCTTTTGGCCAATTGTGGTTTTGAACTATCAATAAAGGGAGATTTTTGTAATGTTATTTTAAATAACTCTGTGATAATGAAAGCTGGATTAAATAATGGCATATATGTACTATCAAGGCCTGTTAGTGTAATGTACACTTCTAGCAAACGTCCAAGATTAGATAATGTCAATGATTTGTATCCTTGGCACTGTAGGCTAGGTCATATTAACCAAAACAGGATAAACAAGATGCGAGGAAATGGACTCCTCGAGGTCAGTGATTATGAATCACTACCAACTTGTGAATCCTATTTACTTGGTAAAATGACCAAGTCACCTTTTACTGGAAAAGGTGAACGAGCTACAGAACTTCTAAGTCTAATACATACTGATGTATGTGGACCAATGACAGTTAGTGTCAGAGGAGGATACAAATATTTCATTACTTTTACAAACGACTTTTCAAGGTTCGGTTATGTCTTTTTAATAAGACATAAGTCTGAGTCATTTGAAATGTTCAAACGATACCGTAATGAAGTAGAAAAGCAAACTGGAAAAAGTATTAAAATCCTTTGATCTAATCGAGGTGGTGAATACTTATCTAGTAAATTTTTGACATATCTTGAGGAGAATGGAATTCTCTCTCAGTGGACTCCTCCAGGAACACCACAGTTGAATGGTGTGTCCGAAAAGAGGAATCAAACCTTGTTGGACATGGTTCGATCCATGATGGGCTTTGCAACTTTGCCACTATCCTTTTGAGGATATGCACTTCTGACAGCCTGTTACTTATTAAATGATGTTCCAAGTAAGTCTGTCATCTCCACTCCATATGAGATGTGGACTGGACATAAACCCTCAATCTCACACCTTCGGG
Organism: Areca catechu; assembly: GCA_021397845.1. Taxonomy (NCBI): domain Eukaryota; kingdom Viridiplantae; phylum Streptophyta; class Magnoliopsida; order Arecales; family Arecaceae; genus Areca; species Areca catechu. The sequence goes on along the minus strand of CM038048.1, from coordinate 49,207,998 downwards.
TCTGGGGTTGTCCGGCTTACGTAAAGCATTTAGACTCAGACAAGCTTGGTCCTAGGTCTGATCGGTGTTTATTCATTGGTTATCCTAAGGAAACCAAAGGGTATTTCTTCTATTTGGAAAATGAACAAAAGGTGTTCGTTGCTCTTAGAGCTATCTTTTTGGAAAAGGAGTTCCTTGGAGAAGGAACTATAGCCTCTAAGATTGAACTTGATGAAGTTCAGCCAATAGAAGAACCTGCACCTCTAAGGACATCGTAGAACAGCTGTGATTGAATCACACCCAGAACCCATTAGGAGATCCGGTAGAATACCGCGTCAGCCAGACAGATACTACGGTTTCTTGGTCCGGGGGGGCGATCCCATTGAGCTCGATGAGAACAATGAGGATCCGATCCGATGCACTTCAGAGATCTGACTCTGAGGCAAGGCTTGGAGCCATGCGATCCAAAATAGAGTCCATGAAAATTAATAATGTTTGGACATTGTTGATCCGCCTGAAGGTATAAAACCCATCGGGTGTAAATGGATCTTCAAGAGGAAAGGGGGCACAGATGGGAAGGTAGAGACCTATAAAGCCCGTCTGGTCGCCAAGGGGTATCGTCAGCGATATGGTATCGATTATGACGAGACTTTCTTCCCTGTGGCAATGCTCAAGTCCATTCGGATCATGCTTGCTTTGGTAGCATATTTGATTATGAAATCTGGCAGATGGATCCGAACCGCTTTCCTAAATGGGGAGCTGGAAGAGGAGGTGTATATGATACAGCCTGAAGGGTTCACATCCACAGATGAATCAAAAGTATGCAAGTTGCAGAGGTCCATCTATGGACTCAGCAAGCATCTCGAAGTTGGAACTTACGGTTTGATAGGTGTATCAAATCGTATGGCTTCGTTAAGAACGGAGAAGAACCGTGCATCTATAAATGGTTAATGGTTCTGTGATTGTATTCCTAGTACTATATGTTGATGACATTCTCTTAATCGGGAATGATGTCACAGCATTACAAGGAATAAAGGTCTGGTTATCATCTCAGTTCTCCATGAAGGACTTGGGTGAAGCTTCTTACATACTAGGTATGAAGATCTATAGAGATAGATCTAAGAAGCTTTTGGGACTGTCCCAGTCTATGCACATTGACACCGTGCTGAAACGGTTCAGCATGGAAAATTCCAAGAAAGGCTATCTCTCGATAGGTTCTGGAATTACTCTTTCCAAGAAGGATTGTGCGACAACTCCTGAGGAAAGAGAGCGCATGAGTAGAGTACCTTATGCTTATGCAGTAGGCTCTATCATGTATGCTATGACTTGTACTAGACCAGACATGGCATACTCACTAGGAGCAGTGAGTAGATACCAGTCTGACCTAGGTGAGGCGCATCGAAAGGTGGTTAAGTCCATCCTTAAGTATTTGAGAATACTAAAGATCAATGGCTGATTTATGGAGAACCTGACTTGAAACTTGTGGGGTACTCTGACTCCAGTTTCCAGTCAGAAAGAGATGATAGCAAGAGTGTGTCAGGATTTGTATTTACCCTGAATGGAGGAGCTATCTACTGGAAAAGTTCCAAGCAAGCAACTGTTGCAGACTCGGTATGCGAAGCAGAATACATTACAGCATCAGATGCAGCAAAAAAAGCTGTGGTTGCGGAAGTTCCTTGGAGAGCTAGGGATGGCACCTTTCCTAGATGGTTCTGTTCTGGTGTACTGTGACAGAACTGGAGCCATTGCTCAAGCTAAGGAGCCTAAAGCTCATCCCGCACCAAGCATATTCTACGGTGCTACCACCTCATATGAGAGATCGTGGAACGAGGCGACATCAATCTTCTGAAGATCGATGGAAAAGAAAATCTGGCCGACCCCTTCACAAAAGCCCTAGGAATAAAAGAGTTCGACTATTATAAATGGAAAATGGGTATTAGATACTCTTCTGATTAGCTTTAGTACAAGTGGGAGTTGTTGGGAATTGTGTCCCAAAGCCAATCGCCTGGGTTGTAGACGGTTGAGCTCAGTATTGTATTCTTTTATGAATTAATAAAATATTATTTTTTGGCAGCTCATCACATATTGTATTTCCCTGAAATGAACTCTTTCCATGTGATGAAGTCCTTAGGACTACACTGACTTCGATACAGAGAGGATGTATCGAGTGGTCCTTAAACCCTGTTCACAACCAAAGGATATATTGTACTGGACGACAATATATCAAGTATAGGTTGTTGCAGTTCACATCGTTTTGTTGTCCTCTTGACCAAATGAGTGTGGTGACAATGATGTGATCTGCAAGTGGAATATGTGATATCTCATTGAACGTGACTCCGTGCAGCCCCTTTCTGCCAAAGGGATACTCACGATTGCATATGGGTATATGTGTCCCTCTGACCTGAGGTAATCATAGTAGCTTGAAGCAACTCCCTATGCTTTGGTGCTGGACTACCCGGATTTTTAATCTGGTGATGAAAGGTTTCTGGTACAGGCAAGTACTTGTGGAGCAGTGATGGACCAAGATGGAATTGACCTGTCCAAACAGTTTGGATTGAATATCTCGCAGTATTTCAATTTAGAAAATCCTCGGCCGGGGTAGCCCAAGTGAAGAGTCACTGGGCTTGTGAGGTTGAGACACATAGTGGACTGACTCTGTCTGGGTTGGCATCCCAACCTCAATCGTCCTGAGCATAAAGGTCAAAGGGTGAATTATACAGTAACCATATGCCAGAGGTTCGATAGTTTGCTCCCGCATCTTCGACCTATCCGGATGCCGGGACCCATTGCTAGATGGTTTCCTGTGCTGGTACTAGAATTGTTCTAGTGCTACCATTTAGGTTCGACCTATGAGGTCACACGCCACAGAGGATTACTCTCTGATCCGGATACCGATTACGATTGGGAATCGTCTCGATTTTATGGTCACAGTATTTTTTTTTTTAGCACTCTTTTCCCCATCTTGCCCTTGTTTGTGTCAACCAAAATTGTTCCGGGCTGACCAGGACTAAACCAGGATTTTATTGAATCAATTTTGAACTGATTCGAAGTTCGTTTTGGCCTTCAATTGGTTGTGAACCATTTTTCCCTTGAACCAAATTTTGAACCGGTTCAATTGGATTGAACCCACTTTGTTTAAATGGGAATGGACCAGATTTGTTTGAACCGGTGATTAGTTCTCCCATGTGACCATTTACACGGTTTTAACGTTTAGAAATTTTTCTTTACGCTGGATTGGACTCCAAGCATCAAACGAAGGCCAAACCGACGTCGCTGGGCGTCCCGTCTTTTCTCCTCCCTCCACCCATCCTCTTTACTCCTGTTTACTGCTGGTTTATTGTGAGATCCACAGCCCAAGCCTCATCCTTTCCCAGCCTCTCTAACTCCCTCTCAACTGCTGCCTATTTAAACTTCAGCTATCCCCCGTTTCAATGGAGTTTTCACCCAAGAGAGTTTTCACCGGTGAGAAGAGAGGTAACAGCAAGTGTGTTCTTCCCTGTGAAAGGTTTTGAAACCTGGTCCTTTCTTCCTTTGGGTGCTGAGTTTTGGAGGGTGAGAGGGAGAGTTACAAGGTCCATTTCATTGTCCCTTAGAGTGCTCAAGTCTAGACTGCAGCAAGGCCTGGTTGCTGCTATCCATTGTGTTGAGTCTCCTTCCAGCGGCTAGCACCGCGCGTGAAGTTGGATCGGAGGGCCCCCTGGCATGTCTTCCCTCTAGAGGGAGTACCGTTCTACTCCTGGGAACAAGCCACACGAGCCGGATTTGCTGCTGTTGCTCCAAATGCCAAGAAGATAGCTGCTGTTTTTCTGCAACCAGAAATTCTTGCAGTAGTATTTGCCGAATTTCTATAATTTTTTGGCTATATTTTTCTTGCAGATTTCAATTGGAGATCGAAGAACACTTGTCCACCTTACCGCTGCTCAAATTTAGGAGCAAACGGAGGCCCGGAAGGCAGTATTCCGACGCCATTTTGAAAGCCCAAATAGAGTTTTCTGCAGCCCAAGAAAAAAGAAGACTGGACTAGTTTATCCCCTTATTCCAGTCTATTCCAGCTTTATCCCAGGGTTATTCCAGTCGGAATAAGGTATGAAAAAAAATTGTTTTTTTTAATCATGCATGATTTGAATTTTTAATTCAAATTTTTTGCAAATATTTTATATTTTCTTACATGCCTAATTGTAACTAGAATTAGATTAGTTTCTGGGCGGAGCAATTTCCGCTGCGCGGGTTTTTTAAAAATATTTTAAAATCCCCTGTGCTCCGTGCCCTGTTTGCATGCCTAGTGTAGGTTCATGTCAAACCTCCTGCACCTGTTTCTTTCATATCACATATTGGGGTCTTGACCGTCAAAGAACAAAACTCTATGGATCAGCCCCAAGAAGTTGTAGAGCCCTTGAAAACCCTGCAAAATTTTTCCTAATAATTTTTTTATCCCTGATTCCCCATTTCTAAACATATTCCATCCCAGTCCACCATTACATTTCATTCACTCTTCTATTTCATCTGGCTAGGACATCCACCATACCATTGATACATTCCAGTGATATTCAATAGTTACTTTCTTAAGACTCTATGGCATATGTTGGGAGCCAAATTAAGATTTACTGCAACTTACCTGAAGATAGTGCAAGAGTCTTACAAGCCTTTAAGGAATATTGGAAAATTATGAACTTTTGTTTCCTAGCTTAACAATAAAATTCAGTCCTTAGATAATAAAATCCATTTGAGTTTGTCTTTTTGTTTTAGTATCATTTGAATTTGTTATGTTGTTTGGTGTCATCCATGCATAAGTCTATCGAATCATATGCACAACATCTTAGGGATTTGCATAGAGAGATTAGCAAAAAAATCCAAATAAGCAATGAGAGCTACAAGCATATGGTTGATCTTCATAGAAGGGTCAAGGAATTTCAAGTAGGGGACTTTGTGATGATCAAGCCAAAACTTGAACAGTTTTCAATCGAGAACTATGAAGAAACATCACACCTGTGGTGTAGGTCCTTTCAAAATATAAAGAATAAGACCTAATGCTTATGTGCTAGACCTAACTTCTGACTTTGGCATTAGCTCTACTTTTAATATCTCAGATCTGGTAGGATACAAGAAGCCCATAATGATTCCTAGTGAGTTCCTAGAACTTGATCCATCCCTTGAGAGTGAACCAACCCTAGAGTATCCACCAGCCACACTACCAAAGCGGGGAGAAAAAATTGAAAGGGTCATAGATGACAAGATTGTCACTACCTGGAATAAGGATTACCAACGATACTTGGTCCATTGGCAAGGCAGACCTGATTCTGAAGATTCATGGATCACTCAAGAAGAACTACAAGGATCAATCCAGATCTGCTTGAATACTACCAAAGCCTAAATAATCCATACTCGTCAGGGCCGAGTTCTTTTCACCTGGGAAGATTATGAGGACATGGCAAGAGGAAGAAATTACAAACTAATGATCTTTAGTTGTAGTCCTATTTCTTTTTTTTCAGGTTTCCACAAAATCATGAAGCATCTCTTGAAGACCCCAATTTATGAAGCAAATTGAAGACCCCTCTCCAAGCCCATGGGCCGGCCAAGCCTTAAAGAAATTCTCTACCATGAAAGCCTACTTGGAGACCAATTTTAAAGACCTTGTGGAAGGATGAGATAAAGCCAAGTGTTGCAAGGAAATAATGCAACATGGATTTTCTAGAATTCTCTTGTTAGGATTTTTTGTTAGGATTAGTTACTAGAAACCCTAAATCTTGTAATAAGCTCCCAACGAAACTTGAATTAGTTTGGTCCCTTAATCCCTTTCCTTGGCATATAAATAGGACAAGGCCCCCCTTTTGTAGATCATAGTGGAATGAATGAATTGAAGTTGAATGATGAAAGTTCCCTTTTTTGAGTTCCTCTTCCATTGTGCCTTGTTCTCTGAGTTTCTTCCTAGATTTTGAGTGCTTTCTTTGATTTTCTTTGGAGTTTGAGTTGAATGATGAAAGTTCCCTTGTTTGAGTTCTCTTCCATTTTGCCTTGTTCTCTTGAGTTCTTCCTAGAATTTTGAGTGCTTTCTTTGATTTTCTTTGGAGTGTTGAGTTTGATCTTAAATTGGAGTGAGTGCTTTGAGTTTTGGAGTGCCATAGTTCCATTTCCAAGTTCTTATACACAAGATCCAAATAGTCCAAGAAGAGGAGGAAGTGCTGCCCAAAAATTCCAGTTCTTCTTGGTGATTTGAAGAAAAAGATGAAGGCTCCATGCCAAGGATCCAAGCTCCAATGGTGAATCCAAAAAGGGAGTGGAGATCTTGCCTCTAGCCTTCAATTTTTTGAGTGGTGATTGTTTCCCTTCCACTTGAGCTTAATTTCTCTTCATTGTTGGAAAAAAATCTTCTTGATCCTTAGATCTGAGATCATTAAAGGTTGCTTAGCCTAGTTGAGGGTTTCTATGCCCTTAGATCCTCTCTTTTATTTTTTTTTTGAAAGGAAGCTTGCACAAGGGTGTCAGATTTTTTGCTCACCTAGTCTCTAGCTCGAATTTCTTCATCCCTTCCACCCATGAATTCGTCCATATTTGGAGCTCTAATGCTGATATATTGTTTCTAGGTAAGTAGATCACATCTCCACACATCCATTTCATCAAATTCATCCCCCATCACATAACTTTTCTGCACCTAGGAACCTCAGCAGAATGGGATAGTAGAAAGAAAAAATCATACTTTGGAAGAAATGGCATGCACTATGCTTTGTGAAAATTATTTGCCGAGATATTTTTGAGCTGAAGCTATTAATACTGTAGGAAAAGCCACTTTAAAGTATTTTTGAGTTTTTGGTTGTAAATATTTTATTTTAAATAATGGAAAAGATAATCTTGAAAAATTTGATGCCAAGTCTGATGAAGGTATCTTTTTAAGATACTCCACATCAAGCAGGGCATACAAAGTTTTCAATAAAAGAACTTTTTGTGGAAGAGTCAATACATGTTATTTTTGAAGAATCTACTAACAAATCCTCCAGAAACGAAGATAGTTCTGATGAATGTGCAGGTGCTGACAAGCTTCAAAAGTTGACACTGAATGATCAACCTCCTTAGCCAAGTGAAGAAGATCAAGACAAGAATAAGAAAGGTCATGACACTCCAAAGAATCAAGATCTACCTAAGGAGTGGTGGTATGCTCATGGATATCCTAAGAAATTAATCCTAGGTGATCCACCTAAAGGGGTAAGAACTCGAGCCTCAATTAGAAATGAATATGATTATATAGCTTTTGTATCACATGTAGAGCCTAAATGTTATGAAGAAGCTGAAAAAGACCCTAACTGGATTAATGCCATGCAAGATGAACTAATTTAGTTTGATAGAAATAATGTTGGACATTAATAGAAAGACCATCAAATATTTCTATTATTGGCACAAAATGGATATTTAGGAATAAATTAGATGAAAATGAGAACTGTTATTAGGAATAAAGCTAGGCTAGTTGCTAAATGCTACAACCAGGAGGAAGGGATTGATTTTTATGAAATTTTTGCTCCTGTTGCTAGACTTGAAGAAATTAGACTATTATTAGCATTTGCTTGTTTTATGAATTTCAAAGTATTTCAAATGGATGTTAAGAGTGCTTTTCTGAATGGTTTTATTACTGAAAAGGTTTTTGTTGAACAACCACCTAGATTTAAAAATCATGCACATCCTGATCATGTTTTTAAATTGCACAAAGCACCTCACGGATTAAAGCAATCACCTCGAGCTTGATATAAAAGACTTAGCAAATTTTTAATTGAAAATGAATTTTCTAGAGGCCATGTTGATTAAACACTATTTTTGAAAAAGAAAGATAGTGATTTATTAGTAGTACAAATATATGTTGATGATATCATTTTCGGTGCTACTAATGAAATTCTTTGTCAAGAGTTTGCTAAGCTAATACAGGGTGAGTTCGAGATGAGCATGATGGGAGAACTCAATTTTTTTCTTAGACTTTAGATCAAGCAAACAAAAGATGGTATCTTCATCAACCAAGCTAAGTATATAAGAGATTATAAAAAAGTTTGGGATGGAGACTACTAAAGCAATAGGTACGCCTATGAGCCCCTCTTGTAGACTGAATAAGGATGAACATGGTAAATCTGTAGATCAAAAGTTTAGATCTAAAGAATCACATTTGATGGCTGTTAAGCACATTATTAGATATCTATCTGGAACTATTGATATTAGTTTATGGTATTCTAGAAATTCATCTATTGAATTGATTGGATATTCTGATGCTGATTTTGCTGGTTATAAAAGTGGATAGAAAGAGTACTAGTGGTACTTGCTAATTTCTTGGAGTTAACTTAATCTCATGGTTTAGCAAGAAATAAACTTCAGTTGTACTATCCAAAGTTGAGGCTGAGTATATTGCATCAGGAAGTTGTTGTGTTCAAATCTTGTAGATTAAGCAACAACTTAAAGATTTTAGAATCAAGTTAGCTAGTACACCTATTAAATATGATAATACCAGTGCTATTTGCTTGACTAAAAATCCTGTTCAACATTCTAAGAGTAAACATATTGAAATTAGACATCATTTTATTAGAGATCATGTAGAAAATAATGATGTTGTGTTTGAATTTATTAGTACTGAATTTCAATTAGCTGATATCTTAACTAAACCTCTTCTAGAAGATCGATTTTATATGATTAGAAGAGAGCTCGGGATCATTAATCCTTTTGATTAAATTTTTCCTATCTTTGACTTAAATTAGATCAATTTGACATCAATCTTACTCAATCATTGTTAATTATCATTGAATTTAATCATATTTCTAGTAATTTTGATCAACTCTTGAATCTCTTATTTTTTGGTTTTTAAGTCGATGTGTTGACATATTGATGTGTCGACACCTGAATGTGTCGACACATTCGTGAGTCGACACTTGAATGTGTCGACACATTCGTGAGTCGACACTTGAATGACAGTAGACTGAGAATAAAGGGTTACTGAATGGTTTTTCTCTCCATTTCTTTCTCTCTCTTGAGCTGACACATGATCTAAGGTACTCCACACTGTTCCTTCCCTATATTTCATGATTTACACCCATTGATTCTTCGTTTGAAGCACTTGGTAGTTCGGATTTTGCTAAATTTTACCTCCTATTTGGATTTTTAGGCTTAGAAACCCTAGGTTTTCACCCAAACCTTGCCCAAATCTTTATTCCAAGCAATGGAACCCCGAAAGCAAGTAGTTCGTCAACCTCGTTAGTCAAATCAGGAAGAAGAACGAAGGACAAAGGCTAGACACGAGGCTAGATCTCCTGATCTGCCCGCATGACCACTTTTTGTAGCTTCTAGCAAGATGAGCTCGAAGACCGTCATTGGGGTACGATGAGTGGACTTCACTTTTGTTGATCAACAGCATTTTAGGATTGGACAGTGGATTTGACAGGCTGGTTTGACTTCTTTTTGCTCACTTAATGAGAGATTTTATCCCAGGCTGATTAGAGAGTTTTATGGATCGCTCGCCCGTGGGACTAATGGATGGATGGCACAGGTGAGAGGCTAGGATATCCCAGTTTCATCAGAAGTTCTGAGCAAAGTATGGGATATTCCGATGACTGGTTCAGTGGTGGACAGCTTGATGGACAGAGTGAGTGGACTCTAGTGTATCTTTGAGTCTGATATATTACCTGAGGGAGCCATTGTACCCGCATCTCGATTGTCAGTAGAGATGAGATTATTGCACCACATTATCGCCCGGATACTTTTGTCGAAAACTGGTTGCTTCGATTATATCATCGAGCGGGAGTTGCTAGTCATGGTCTCTTTGGTTCAGTGCACGCCCGTCTACCTTCCAGTGCTCATGATTCACCAGATGATGGAGGTATCAACGAGCCAGAGACTCAGCCTGTCATATGGGATGGGATTGCATGTTTTGTTCAGAGAGTACTGCATCAGCTTTGAGGATGAGCCCTTCCGCATGCTACTTCATACTGATGTGTATGACATCAGGTCATTACACCGGATGGGTTATAATCTATTTCGAGGCTAGTGGACATGCAAGATATTTGCTCAGGCCAACGACAGAGCTGATGATGATGATGCTGCAGAGGAGGAGCACATCCTCTCTAATGAGGCAAGACCTAGCGAGAGTCAGCCTGAGATAGCAGCACAGCCAGAGATTGCATATCAGTCTGATCCTACTACTTCAGCACAGCCTCAGCCAGCTCTGATGGAGACTCAGAATGTTTCTGATATCTTATTGGACGGAGTCAGATGCATCTAGATTGATATTTTGATTGTTAGACAGTGTCTTGACTACTTCATAGATGAAGACCAAAGAGAGCCATAGTGGACTGAGTGATGGCATATCAGCTATACTGACTGCATTATCCAGACCTTTAGTGAGTACTCCGGTTGCTGATATAGCTCCACCTACTCCTGCACCTGTTGTTGATGGACATGATATTGATGGAGTTGATGAAGATGGAGATGATGATGAGGAGACTGACTCTGGTGGATTTGACTTTCCAAATCTGACTACAGAGCCAGTAATGGAGGTCACGGCAGACTTGCCCAGGAGTCCTACTCTTGATCCTTCTAGTTCACCTACCCAGACTCCAGTCCCATCCTCTCCTTCCAGATCAGATGATAATGATCCTATTCCCATTCTTTCACCAGTTATTGATTCTCCAGTTATTGATATTCCTATTGCACATTCACCTATTGTTGATACCCTCATTGTCGATATACCCATTATTGACACCCCTATCATTGATTCACCGATTACAGACATACCAGTTCATTCTTCAGCTGATACATCTATCTTTGATACACCTATTGTATCATCGGCTGATATTCCTATTTTTGATACTCCTACTATCCACACATCTTTACTTAGCTGAGAGCTTGGTTTTTATACACATGACTTTCAGTATCTTGATTCCGGTCCCTCCTTTGATCTCATGCCACTTTCGGCAGTCACAGAGACTATCGAACTGATTAATTCCATTCCTACTGAGGACATTGCTTTTACCTCTACAGCTCCAACAAGAGGTCGGACATATGCACGATGTAGAGGACATGGTCGTCATACCCCTTCATGACCAACCAGGACCCGACTTCGAGATCTCAGATCTATGTGGTCGCGAGCTCGATCTTTTACTGATATAGCACCAATTGAGATCGGATCATCTTCAAATGATGATAATACATATTTGGATTAGGATATTTATGTATTTTTAGATAGTTTATGCATCTATGTATGTTTTGTCTTTTGTTGTACAAATTCTAACTTGAAATGAGATATCATGTTGTACTTCATGTTTGTGACTTTAAAAAAATGAATGATTTCATTTTCCTTGTTATTTTATTATCTTTATTCCAAGCAATGGGACCCCGAAAGCAAGTAGTCCATCAACCTCGTCAGTCAAATCAGGAAGAAGAACGAAGGAAAAAGGCCAGACACGAGGCTAGAGCTCCTGATCTGCCCGCATGACCACTTTTTGTAGCTTCTAGCAGGATGAGCTCGAAGATCATCATTCGGGTACAATGATTTCACTTTTGTCGACCAGCAGCATTTTAGGCTCAGATAGTGGATTCTACAGGCTAGTTTGACTTCTTTTTGCTCACTCAGCGAGAGATTTTATCCCGGGCTGATTTAAGAGTTTTATGGATCGCTCGCCCGTGGGACTGATGGATGGATGGCACAGGTGAAGGGCCGGGATATCCCAGTTTCATCAGAAGTTCTGATCAAAGTATGGGATATTCTGATGACCTGTTCAGTAGTGGACAGCTTGATGGACAGAGTGAGTGGACTCGAGTGTATCTTTGAGTTTGATATATTACCTGAGGGAGCCACCGTACCTGCATCCCGATTGTTAGTAGAGATGAGATTATTACACTACTTTGTTGCCTGGATACTTCTGCTAAAGACCAGATGCTTCGATTACATCACCGAGCGAGAGTTGCTAGTGATGGTCTCTTTGGTTCAGTGCAGGCCCCTCTGCCTTCCAGTGCTCATGATTCACCAGATAATGGAGGCATCGACGAGCCAGCGACTCTGCCTGCCATATGGGATGGGATTGATTGTTCTGTTCAGAGAGTACGGCATCAGCTTTGAGGACGAGCCCTTCCACATGCTACTTCATACTGATGTGTATGACATCAGGTCATTACACTGGATGGGTTATTATTTGTTTCGAGGCTAGTGGACTCGCAAGATATCTAGTCAGGTCGAGGACAGAGCTGATGACGATGATGCTGCAAAGGAGGAGAGCATCCTCTCTAGTGAGGCAAGACCTAGCAAGAGTCAGCCTGAGATAGCTGCACAGCCAGAGGTTGCATCTCAGTCTAATCCAACTACTTCAGCACAGCCTCAGCTAGCTTAGATGGAGACTCAGTAATGAGGACATTGGCAATAGGAAGAAATTACAAACTAATGATCTTTGGTTGTAGTCCCATTTCTTTTTTTCAGGTTTCCACAAAATCATGAAGCATCTCTTGAAGACCCCAATTTTATGAAGCAAATTGAAGACCCCTTCTCCATGCCCATAGGCCAACCAAGCCTTGAAGAAATTCTCTACCATGAAAGCCTACTTGGAGACCAAATTTTAAAGACCATGTGGAAGGATGAGATGAAGACAAGTGTTGCAAGGAAGTGGTGCCACATGGAGTTTCTAGAATTCTCTTGTTAGGATTAGTTGCTAGGAACTAATCTTGTAATTAGCTACCAACTAAACTTGAATTAGTTGGTCCCCTAATCCTCTTCCTTGGCCTATAAATAGGGACCAAAGCCCCCCTCTTTGGTATGGGCACCAGGATCCGACATAGGCTCCTCAACCCTCTGTGGATATCAGATTAGGGTTCCCCTTCTATGAGTCCTGTAAAAAGGCCTTGAGCCAAAGCAATTTCATAATTTCTTGTCAAAATTTGTTTAGTCCTGTGCCTTGACCAATTTGGGTCAAGTTAGGTCATGAGTCCTATATTTGTTCGAGTCTGAGTTTGGACTAGGCCCAAGCCCAATTGAAGTCACCCTGGCTTTCATAACCAATTCAAGTCCTGGTGGGCCAACCCCCCCTTCCACTTGGAATAATGCCAACTAAGGTGCCACCTCAGCTACTAACGTGGCGCCACATTAGTTGCCACTTGGGCATCCAAGGAAGGAAACAAGATGGCACCCTCATGCTTTCCACACGCCATCCCCTTGCCTTTTTCTCTTGGACGACATTGGAAGGAAGAAACACCTTCCCCCTCTTCCCTCCCCCACATCATGCCTTGATCCATCAAACGAGAGGCGTTGAAGATCCTTAAAGAGACCAAGCCACAAAACAAGCCCCTTCCAAGCCTTCTTCCCAAAGTGTTCATGCAAGGATGGAAGGTCAAAGGACACACTCCCCTCTCCAAGCCCTCAACTATGCAACGCCCAAGGAGCTCTCAACTTGGTCGGCCTTGAATCAATCCAAGAAATGGCATTGAAGAGTCCAAGGGAACACATCCCTTCAAGCAAGCCATGCCCCACTCTTTCTTCCCAAAATGAGCATGCTAATGAAGGAAGTCAAGAGACCAATCCCCCTCTCCAAGCCTTCCCACATGCCACGCCCAATCCAAGTCTTTTGGTTAGCCAAAGAAGAGAAGATGAAAATTTTGGGCACCACCCATGAAAGCTTGTAATTTGGTTTCATTTGAATTTCAAATGGGCCTTGGGTGCCTATTTAAAGGACCCAATCCCTATTGAGAATTGTGTCCCAAAAGCCAATCACCTAGCCTGTAGGCGGTTGAGCATTAAATTGTATATTATATATGAATTAATAAAAGATTATTTTGGCAGCTCATCACTATTGACATTTCCCTGTAATGAACTCTTATATGTGATGAAATCCTTTGGACTACATTAATTTTGATATAGAGAGGATATATCAAGTGGACCTTAAAAACAGGTTCATAACCAAAGGATACATTATACTGGTTGGCAATGTATCAAGTATAGGTTGTTGTGATTCACATCGTTTGGTTGTCCTCTTGACCAAAGGAGTGTGGTGTCACTGATGTGATATACAAGTAGGGTATGTGATATCATATTGAACGTGACTCCGTGCATTCCCTTTCTGCCAAAGGGATACTCATGATTGGATATGGGTATATGTGTCCCTCCGACCTGAGGTCATCATGGTAGCTTGCAAGAAACTCCCTGTGCTTTGGTGCCAGACTACCCGAATTTCTAATTCGGTAATGAAAGGTTTCTGGGTACAGGCAAGTACTTGTGAAGCAGTGATGGACCAAGATGAAATTGACCTGTCCAAATGGTTTGGATTAAATATCTCGCAGTGTCTTAATTTAGCAAATCCTTGGCGGGGTAGTCCTAGTGAGGAGTCACTGGACTTGCAAGGTTGAGACATATTGAGGACTTACCAGATAAGGGTTGGCAGTCTAACCCTCGGTCGTTCTGAGCATCAGAGGTCAAAGGGATGATTTACACGGTAACCATATGCCAGAGGTTCGATAGATTGCTCTTGCATCTTCGACCTATTCGGATGCCAGGACCCATTGCTAGATGGTTTCTTATGCTGATACTGGAATTGTTCCAGTGCTTCCATTTAGGTTCGAACCTATGACGTCACACGCCATAGAGATTTTCTCTCTAATCCGGTACCGATTATGATTAAGAATCGTTTAGGTAATTTTTGGTCACAGTTATTGTCAGAGCACACTTATTGATTTGACCTGCATTAGGTCAATCAGGGATGGTTCAGGTTGATACCTGATCAACCTGGACTGAACCAATTTGGATTGTGTTTTAATCTGAATGGGATTCAAAATTAAAACCCCTCTCTCTTTCTTGGTTAAGTGAATATTTGAAATGGGTTCAATTAGTCTGGACCGGTTACTTTAATTAAGCAAATTATTATTGAACCAGGTTTAATTGGATTGAACCGGAAGAATTTCCATTAAACCGGTTTAATTGCTATTGAACCGATGAAATTGAATTTTTTATTGGACCGGTTTGTTTAAAGATGGTTTAAATGAAGACTTAGTCTTCGTCTTCTTTGATCCACGATGGCATGCAACGTTATTTTCTTCCCACTTCCCTGCAGTTGCTGGAATCGCAAAGAAGTCCTGTGAGGTGTTCGGTGAGGGCCAATGATTCTATATATCATCAGTCCAAGCATCTTTCACAAGTGAGAAAAATAGAGATCAAAAACAAAACAAAAACCAACGATAACTAACCGAGAGAGATAAATTGAGGTTCTATTCAACCTTTTCTAGGAGATTGAGAGCTTGTTTCCTCCACAGCAAGGAAGAGAGAGGCTTTGAGAGGTTTGTCCCGGTGTGCTCAAGTTGAAACTGGGGTTTGTCTTGAAGAAGACAAGAAGTGGACAACGTTCTGCTCCCCTGTTTCTCAACCGTAATCTATTGTGGATTTCCGGTGGCTAGCACCACGTCTGGAGATCGAATCATCTCAGAGCCCAGGCGTGGACTCTGATAGAGGGTGTGCAATTGTGCACCTCAGGAGCATTCATCGGTGGCCTATTGCATCTGCCTCAGTCGATGATCTTAATGCCTGCACTATTTACAAATTCAGAAACAGCAGAAATTTCAGAAAGTTATTCACGGATTGGAAAAGTTATTTTTTTGGTTATTATTCTTCTCCATTCCAGTTGAAGACCGAAGAAGAATATATCTCCTTGTTAGCTGCTCAGAATTGGGAAGCATCAAAGAAATTTTGTTGCTGTTTTAAAGCTCTGAAAATAGAGCATTTGGACGTTTCAACGAACAAGACGATTGGAATAACTATGTTCTAGTTATTCCAGCCAATTCCAACCAATCACAGTCCTATTCCAGGGTTATTACGAGTGGGGTGAAGGCTCATTGCCGGTTCGGTTGGCATTCAAGTGCTGGGAGAAGGATCCAAACAAAAGAATAATTTTCCTGTTCAGTTTCGATCAACCAAAATGCCCAGGTTATGTTTAGTTGATGGGAATGTTTATTCCATGTTTGTTTTTTAATTATTCCATGCAATTCTACACAATGTTATGCATCATTTTTTTTTTTGTTCACACATCCAAATAAAATGTTATACATGCCTGTTAATATGTTTTACATGCAGTATACCTTATGTTAGATCTGGGATTATGAAATAACTCTTCCGCATGCCTGTTAAAATGTTTAATAATATATAGTTATTTCACCTGCTAGTGTAGCATTCCTGGGTATAACATCCTCCAGTAGGGCAATCCCTGCAGGTAAGTAATCAACAATCCCTCCCTTGTAGAACTATTGAATGATTAATGAAAAAAAGTTTGAGTTTTCCATTCTCCAACCATTGTCTCTTAGGCTAGGTTTGAGTGAAGTTGCCTTCATCCCCAGGGACGTCGAGTGGTGTGAGGCCACCTGTCCTTCGCCCCAGGGCGTCGCGAATCCTTCATCCTCCATGACGTTGCGTGGTGTGAGGCCACATTCCTTCATCCTCCGGGACGTCGTGGGGTGTGAGGCCCCATGTTATATCCAACTTCGACTTCGGAATCCAGCCGGACACCGGGCTCGAAGCCCCTTCTCAACTCCATCTCGGTTCCTTTCCGTGCACCTCGACATCTCGCTGATCCTTCTTTTGTTTGCCTACAGGTCCTCCCTGGCATCTCGGGCATCGAAGACAGTCAGTTTTGCCATCGTGACCTCCTGACCCAAAGCCAATGCTTCCACGGGTTTGACTGCTCGGGCATCCAGGCCGCATCCGCTGAGTTGAGCGATCACTGCACCGGGCACTTCGAAAGTGTGAGATTTGCTTTCTCTCTTTATCCTAAGTAGGTATTGTTTGTCGAGTTAGTCCTACCGGGGTTTCTTAATCCTGGGGTCCTATTCTCATTTTCACTTTTAGGGCTTTGAACTGCTAGCGTAAGCTTACATTACTCTTCTTTCGTATTTCTTGCCTTTGCTTGTGATCGGGAATCGAAACCCTAAGAAACATATAAAACTCTTCAACTATAAAAAAAAAAATAAAAGAAATTCCTTGCATCATAAGCATCCATCCCAGCATCGCTAGCCCTAGGTCGCCCCTCGTTCCACATCACTCTTATAAGCATTGAATGATTGAATGAATGAATTGAGTTGAATGAATGAAAGTTCCCTTGTTTGAGTTCTCTTCCATTTTGCCTAGTTCTCTTGAGTTCTTCCTAGAATTTTTAGTGATTTCTTTGATTTTCTTTGGAGTGTTGAGTTTGATCCTAAATTGGAGTGAGTGCTTTGAGTTTTGGAGTGCCATAGTTTCATTTCCATGTTCTTCTACACAAGATCCAAATAGTCCAAGAAGAGGAGGAAGTGCTGCCCAAAAATTCCAACAATTCTCTTCACTTCTCTTATTAATTCCTTCATTTTTCCCTCCATTTCTTTGAATTTTGACCACACCTTGACTCTTTGCAGGTTCTTTTTGGTGATTTGAAGACAAAGATGAAGGCTCCATGCCAAGGATCCAAGCTCCAATGGTGAATCCAGGAAGGGAGTGGAGATCTTGCCTTTAACCTTCAATTTTTGAGTGGTGAGTGTTACCCTTCCACTTGAGCTTAATTTCTCTTCATTGTTGAGAAGAAAACCTCTTGATCCTTAGATCTGAGGTCATTAAAGGTTGCTTAGCCTAGTTGAGGGTTTCTATACCCCTTAGATCCTATCTTTTAATTTTTTTGAGAGAAAGCTTGCACAAGGGTGTCAGATTTTCTACTCACCTAGTCTCTAGCTTGAATTTCTTCATCCCTTCCACCCATGAATTCGGCCATATTTGGAGCTCAAATGCTGATATATTGTTGCTAGGTAAGTAGATCACATCCCCACACACCCATTTCACCAAATTCGCCCCCCATCACTCAGGATGTTTCTGATAGCTTATTGGATAGAGTCAGATGCATCTAGATTGATATTTTGATTGTTAGACAGCATCTTGACTACTTCATAGCTGAGACCAGAGAGAGCCATAGTAAACTGAGTGATGGCAACTCAGCTATACTGACTGTACTATCCAGACCTTCAGTGAGTACTCCGGTTGCTGATACAGGTCCACCTGCTCCTGCACCTGTTGTTGATGGACATGATATTGCTGGAGTTGATGATGATGGAGATGATGATGAGGAGACTCACTTTGGTGGATTCGACTTTCCAGATCTGACTATAGAGCCAGTAGTGGAGGTGACGGTAGACTTGCCCAGGAGTCCTACTCTTGATCCTTCTAGTTCACCTACCCAGGCTCTAGTCCCATCCTCTCCTTCCAGATAAGATGATGATGATCCTATTCCCATTCTTTCACCAGTTATTGATTCTCCAGTTATTGATATTCCTGTTGCACATTCACCAATTGTTGATACCCTCGTTGTCGATACATCCATTATTGACACCCCTATCATTGATTCATCGATTACAGACATACCAGTTCATTCTTCAACTGATACATCTATCCTTGATACACCATCGTATCATCGGTTGATACTCCTATTTTTGATACTCCTACTATCCACATATCCTCACTTATCTCAGAGCATGGTTTTTATACACCCGGCTTTTAGTATCTTGATTCCATTCCCTTCTTTGATCGCACGCCACTTTCGGTAGTCGCAGAGACTATCGAACTGATTAGTTACATTCCTACGGAGTACATTGCTTCTACCTTTATAGCTGCAGCTAGAGGTCGGACGTATGCATGACGCAGAGGACATAGTCGTCGTACCCCTCCATAATCGACCAGGACCCGACTCCGAGATCTCAGATTGATGTGGTCATGAGCTCGATCTTTTACTGATACAGGACCGATTGAGATCGGATCGTCTTCAGATGATGATGATACGGATGAGGATTAGGATATTTATATATTTTTAGATAGTTTATGCATCTATGTATTTTTTGTCTTTTATTGTACAAATTCTAACTTGAAATGAGATATCATGTTGTACTTCATGTTTGTGACTTTAAAAAAATGAATGATTTTAATTTCCTTGTTATTTTATTATCTTTATTCCAAGCAATGGGACCTCAAAAGCAAGTAGTTCGTTAACATCGTTAGTCAAATCAGGAAGAAGAATGAAGGACAAAGGTCAGACATGAGGATAGAGCTCCTGATCCGCTCGCACAACCACTTTTGTAGCTTCTAGCAGGATGAGCTCGAAGATTGTCATTGGGGTACGATGAGTGGACTTCACTTTTGTTGACCAGCAGCATTTTAGGATCAGACAGTGGATTCAACAGGCTGGTTTGACTTCTTTTTGCTCACTCAACGAGAGAGTTTATCCCGGGCTGATTAGAGAGTTTTATGGATCGCTCGCTAGTGGGACTAATGGATGGATGGCACAGGTGAGAGGCCAGGATATCCAAGTTTCATCAAAAGTTCTGAGCAAAGTATGGGATATTTTGATGACTAGTTCAATGGTGGATAGCTTGATGGACAGCTTGATGGATAGAGTGAGTGGACTCCAGTGTATCTTTGAGTCTGATATATTACCTGAGGGAGCCACCGTACCCGCATCCCGACTGTCAGTAGAGATGAGATTATTGCACCACAATATTGCCCAGATACTTCTATCGAAGACCAGATGCTTCGATTACATCACCGAGTGGGAGTTGCTAGTGATGGTCTCTTTGGTTCAGTGCAGGCCCGTATACCTTCCAGTGCTCATGATTCACCAGATGACGGAGGCATCGACGAGCCAGCGACTCTGCCTACCATATGGGATGGGATTGACTATTCTTTTCAGAGAGTACGGTGTAAGCTTTGAGGACTAGCCCTTTCGCATGCTAGTTCATACTGATGTGTATGACATCAGGTCATTACACTAGATGGGTTATCATTTGTTTCGAGGCTAGTGGACTCGCAGGATATCTGGTCAGGTCGAGGACAGAGCTGATGACGATGATGCTGCATAGGAGGAGAGCATCCTCTCCAGTGAGGCAGGACCTAGCGAGAGTCAGCCTGAGATAGCAGCACAACCAGAGGTTGCATCTCAGTCTGATCCTACTACTTCAGCATAGCCTCAGCTGGCTTAGATGGAGACTCAGTAATGAGGACATTGGCAATAGGAAAAAATTACAAACTAATGATCTTTGGTTGTAGTCCCATTTCTTTTTTTCAGGTTTCTACAAAATCATGAAGCATCTCTTGAAGACCCCAATTTTATGAAGCAAATTGAAGACCCCTTCTCCAAGCCCATAGGCAAACCAAGCCTTGAAGAAATTCTCTACCATGAAAGCCTACTTGGAGACCAAATTTTAAAGACCATGTGGAAGGATGAGATGAAGACAAGTGTTGCAAGGAAGTGGTGCCACATGGAGTCTCTAGGATTCTATTGTTAGGATTAGTTGCTAGGAACTAATCTTGTAATTAGCTACCAACTAAACTTGAATTAGTTGGTCCCTTAATCCTCTTCCTTGGCCTATAAATAGGGACCAAAGCCCCCCTCTTTGGTGTGGGCACTAGGATCCGACAGAGGCTCCTCAACCCTCTGTGGAACTCAGATTAGGGTTCCCCTTCTATGAGTCCTGTAATAAGGCCTTGAGCCAAAGCAATTTCATAATTTCTTGTCAAAATTTGTTTAGTCCTGTGCCTTGACCAATTTGGATCAAGTTAGGTCATGAGTCCTATATTTGTTCGAGTCTGAGTTTGAACTAGGCCCAAGCCCAATTGAAGTCACCCTGGCTTTCATAACCAAGTCAAGTCCTGGTGGGCCAACCCACTCCTTCCACTTGGAATAATGCCAACTAAGGTGCCACCTCAGCTACCTACGTGGTGCCACATTAGTTGCCACTTAGGCATCCAAGGAGGGAAACAAGGTGGCACCCTCATGCTTTCCACACGCCATCCCCTTGCCTTTTTCTCTTGGACGACATTGGAAGGAAGAAACACCATCCCCCTCTTCCCTCCCCCACATCATGCCTTGATCCAACAAAAGAGGGGCGTTGAAGATCCTTGAAGAGACCAAGCCACAAAACAAGCCCCCTTCCAAGCCTTCCTCCCAAAGTGTTCATGCAAGGATGGAAGGTCAAAGGACACACTCCCCTCTCCAAGCCCTCAACTATGCAACGCCCAAGGAGCTCTCCACTTGGTCGGCCTTGAATCAATCCAAGAAATGGCGTTGAAGAGTCCAAGGGAACACATCCCTTCAAGCAAGCCATGCCCCACTCTTTCTTCCTAAAATGAGCATGCTAATGAAGGAAGTCAAGAGACCAATCCCCCTCTCCAAGCCTTCCCACATGCCACACCCAATCCAAGTCTTTTGGTTGGCCAAAGAGAGGAGAAGATGAAAATTTTGGGCACCACCCATGAAAGCTTGTAATTTGGTTTCATTTGAATTTCAAATGGGCCTTGGGTGCCTATTTAAAGGACCCAATCCCTGTTGGGAATTGTGTCCCAAAAGCCAATCACCTAGCCTGTAGGCGGTTGAGCATTAAATTGTATAATGTATATGAATTAATAAAAGATTATTTTGGCAGCTCATCACTATTGACATTTCCCTATAATGAACTCTTATATGTGATGAAATCCTTTGGACTACCCTAATTTTGATATAGAGAGGATATATCAAGTGGTCCTTAAAAATAGGTTCACAACCAAAGTATACATTATACTGGTTGGCAATGTATCAAGTATAGGTTGTTGTGATTCACATCGTTTGGTTGTCCTCTTGACCAAAGGAGTATGGTGTCACTGATGTGATCTACAAGTAGGGTATGTGATATCATATTGAACGTGACTCCGTGCATTCCCTTTCTGCCAAAGGTATACTCATGATTGGATATGGGTATATGTGTCCCTCCGACCTGAGGTCATCATGGTAGCTTGCAAGAAACTCCCAGTGCTTTGCTTCCAGACTACCCGAATTTCTAATTCGGTAATGAAAGGTTTCTAGGAACAGGCAAGTACTTGTGAAGCAGTGATGGACCAAGATGGAATTGACCTGTCCAAACGGTTTGGATTAAATATCTCATAGTGTCTTAATTTAGCAAATCCTCGGCCGGGGTAGTCCTAGTGAGGAGTCACTAGACTTGCAAGGTTGAGACATATTGAGGACTGACCAGATAAGGGTTGGCAGTCTAACCCTCGGTCGTTCTGAGCATCAGAGGTCAAAGGGATGATTTACACGGTAACCATATGCCAGGGGTTCGATAGATTGCTCTTGCATCTTCGACCTATTCGGATGCCGGGACCCATTGCTAGATGGTTTCTTATGCTGGTACTGGAATTGTTCCAGTGCTACCATTTAGGTTCGAACCTATGAGGTCACACGTCATAGAGGTTTTCTCTCTGATCCGGGTACCGATTTTGATTAAGAATCGTTTAGGTAATTTTTGGTCATAGTTATTGTCAGAGCACACTTATTGATTTGACCTGCATTAGGTCAATCAGGGATGGTTCGGGTTGATACCTGATCAACCTGGACTGAACCAATTTGGATTGTGTTTTAATCTGAATGGGATTCAAAATTAAAACCCCTCTCTCTTTCTTGGTTAAGTGAATATTTGAAATGGGTTCAATTAGTCTGGACCGGTTACTTTAATTAAGCAAATTAGTATTGAACCAGGTTTAATTGGATTGAACCGGAAGAATTTCCATTGAACCGGTTTAATTGCTATTGAACCAATGAAATTGAATTTTTTATTGGACCGGTTGGTTTAAAGATGGTTTAAATGAAGACTTAGTCTTCGTCTTCTTTGATCCACGATGGCATGCAACGTTATTTTCTTCCCACTTCCCTGCAGTTGCTGGAATCGCAAAGAAGTCGTGCGAGGTGTTCGGTGAGGGCCAATGCTTCTATATATCATCAGTCCGAGCATCTTTCACAAGTGAGAAAAATAGAGATCAAAAACAAAACAAAAACCAACGATAACTAACCGAGAGAGAAAAATTGAGGTTCTGTTCAACCTTTTCTAGGAGATTGAGAGCTTGTTTCCTCCACAGCAAGGAAGAGAGAGGCTTTGAGAGGTTTGTCCCGGTGTGCTCAAGTTGAAACTGGGGTTTGTCTTGAAGAAGACAAGAAGTGGACAACGTTCTGCTCCCCTGTTTCTCAACCGTAATCTATTGTGGATTTCCGGTGGCTAGCACCACGTCTGGAGATCGGATCATCTCAGAGCCCAGGCGTGGACTCTGATAGAGGGTGTCCAATTGTGCACCTCAGGAGCATTCATCGGTGGCCTATTGCATCTGCCTCAGTCGATGATCTTAATGCCTGCACTATTTACAAATTCAGCAACAGCAGAAATTTCAGAAAGTTATTCATGGATTGGAAAAGTTTTTTTTTTGGTGATTATTCTTCTCCATTCCAGTTGAAGACCGAAGAAGAATATATCTCCTTGTTAGCTGCTCAGAATTGGGAAGCATCAAAGAAATTTTGTTGCTATTTTAAAGCTCTGAAAACAGAGCATTTGGACATTTCAACGAACAAGACGATTGGAATAACTATGTTCTAGTTATTCCAGCCAATTCCAACCAATCACAGTCCTATTCCAGTGTTATTACGAGTGGGGTGAAGGCTCATTGCCGGTTCGGTTGGCATTCAAGTGCTGGGAGAAGGATCCAAGCAAAATAATAATTTTCCTGTTCAGTTTCGATCAACCAAAATGCCCAGGTTATGTTTAGTTGATGGGAATATTTATTCCATGTTTGTTTTTTAATTATTCCATGCAATTCTACACAATGTTATGCATCATTTTTTTTTTTGTTCACACATCCAAATAAAATGTTATACATGCCTGTTAATATGTTTTACATGCAGTATACCTTATGTTAGATCTGGGATTATGAAATAACTCTTCTGCATGCCTGTTAAAATGTTTAATAATATATAGTTATTTCACCTGCTAGTGTAGCATTCCTGGGTATAACATCCTCCAGTAGGGCAATCCCTGCAGGTAAGTAATCAACAATCCCTCCCTTGTAGAACTATTGAATGATTAATGAAAAAAAGTTTGAATTTTCCATTCTCCAACCATTGTCTCTTAGGCTAGGTTTGAGTGAAGTTTCCTTCGTCCCCAGGGACGTCGAGTGGTGTGAGGCCACCTGTCCTTCGCCCCAGGGTGTCGCGAATCCTTCATCCTCCACGACGTTGCGTGGTGTGAGGCCACATTCCTTCATCCTCTGGGATGTCGTGGGGTGTGAGGCCCCATGTTATATCCAACTTCGACTTCGGAATCTAGCCGGACACCGGGCTCGAAGCCCCTTCTCAACTCCATCTCGATTCCTTTCCGTGCATCTCGACATCTCGCTGATCCTTCTTTTGTTTGCCTACAGGTCCTCCCTGGCATCTCGGGCATCGGAGACAGTCAGCTTTGCCATCGTGACCTCCCGACCCAAAGCCAGTGCTTCCACGGGTTTGACTGCTCGGGCATCCAAGCCGCATCCGCTGAGTTGAGCGATCACTGCACCGGGCGCTTCGAAAGTGTGAGATTTGCTTTCTCTCTATATCCTAAGTAGGTATTGTTTGTCGAGCTAGTCCTACCGGGGTTTCTTAATCCTGGGGTCCTATTCTCATTTTCACTTTTAGGGCTTTGAACTGCTAGCATAAGCTTACATTACTCTTCTTTCGTATTTCTTGCCTTTGCTTGTGATCGGGAATCGAAACCCTAAGAAACATATAAAACTCTTCAACTATAAAAAAAAAAAAAAAGAAATTCCTTGCATCATAAGCATCCATCCCAGCATCCCTAGCACTAGGTCGCCCCTCGTTCCACATCACTCTTGTAAGCATTGAATGATTGAATGAATGAATTGAGTTGAATGAATGAAAGTTCCCTTGTTTGAGTTCTCTTCCATTTTGCCTAGTTCTCTTGAGTTCTTCCTAGAATTTTAGTGATTTCTTTGATTTTCTTTGGAGTGTTGAGTTTGATCCTAAATTGGAGTGAGTGCTTTGAGTTTTGGAGTGCCATAGTTCCATTTCCAAGTTCTTCTACACAAGATCCAAATAGTCCAAGAAGAGGAGGAAGTGCTGCCCAAAAATTCCAACAATTCTCTTCACTTCTCTTATTAATTCCTTCATTTTTCCCTCCATTTCTTTGAATTTTGACCACACCTTGACTCTTTGCAGGTTCTTTTTGGTGATTTGAAGACAAAGATGAAGGCTCCATGCCAAGGATCCAAGCTCCAATGGTGAATCCAGGAAGGGAGTGGAGATCTTGCCTTTAGCCTTCAATTTTTTGAGTGGTGAGTGTTACCCTTCCACTTGAGCTTAATTTCTCTTCATTGTTGAGAAGAAAACCTCTTGATCCTTAGATCTGAGGTCATTAAAGGTTGCTTAGCCTAGTTGAGGGTTTCTATACCCCTTAGATCCTATCTTTTAATTTTTTTGAGAGGAAGCTTGCACAAGGGTGTCAGATTTTCTACTCACCTAGTCTCTAGCTTGAATTTCTTCATCCCTTCCACCCATGAATTCGGCCATATTTGGAGCTCAAATGCTGATATATTGTTGCTAGGTAAGTATATCACATCCCCACACACCCATTTCACCAAATTTGCCCCCCATCACTCAGGATGTTTCTGATAGCTTATTGGATAGAGTCAGATGCATCTAGATTGATATTTTGATTGTTAGACAGCATCTTGACTACTTCATAGCTGAGACCAGAGAGAGCCATAGTAAACTGAGTGATGGCAACTCAGCTATACTGACTGCACTATCCAGACCTTCAGTGAGTACTCCGGTTGCTGATACAGGTCCACCTGCTCCTGCACCTGTTGTTGATGGACATGATATTGTTGGAGTTGATGATGATGGAGATGATGATGAGGAGACTCACTTTGGTGGATTCGACTTTCCAGATCTGACTACAGAGCCAGTAGTGGAGGTGACGGCAGACTTGCCCAGGAGTCCTACTCTTGATCCTTCTAGTTCACCTACCCAGGCTCTAGTCCCATCCTCTCCTTCCAGATAGGATGATGATGATCCTATTCCCATTCTTTCACCAGTTATTGATTCTCCAGTTATTGATATTCCTGTTGCACATTCACCAATTGTTGATACCCTCGTTATCGATACATCCATTATTGACATCCCTATCATTGATTCATCGATTATAAACATACCAGTTCATTCTTCAGCTGATACATCTATCCTTGATACACCATCGTATCATCGGTTGATACTCCTATTTTTGATACTCCTACTATCCACATATCCTCACTTATCTGAGAGCTTGGTTTTTATACACCCGACTTTAGTATCTTGATTCCGGTCCCTTATTTGATCGCACGCCACTTTCAGTAGTCACAAAGACTATCGAACTGATTAGTTCCGTTCCTACGGAGGACATTGCTTCTACCTTTATAGCTGCAGCCAGAGGTCGGACGTATGCACGATGTAGAGGACATGGTCGTCGTACCCCTCCATGATCGACCAGGACCCGACTCCGAGATCTCATATTGATGTGGTCGTGAGCTCGATCTTTTACTGATACAGGACCAATTGAGATCGGATCATCTTGAGATGATGATGATACGGATGAGGATTAGGATATTTATATATTTTTAGATAGTTTATGCATCTATGTATGTTTTGTATTTTATTGTACAAATTCTAACTTGAAATGAGATATCTTGTTATACTTCATGTTTGTGACTTTAAAAAAATGAATCATTTTAATTTTTTTGTTATTTTTATCTTTATTCCAAGCAATGGGACCTCAAAAGCAAGTAGTCCGTTAACCTCGTCAGTCAAATCAGGAAGAAGAACGAAGGACAAAGGTCAGACATGAGGCTAGAGCTCCTGATCCACTTGCACGACCACTTTTTGTAGCTTCTAGCAGGATGAGCTCGAAGACTGTCATTGGGGTACGATGAGTGGACTTTACTTTTATTGACCAGCAGCATTTTAGGATCAGACAGTGGATTCAACAGGCTGGTTTGACTTCTTTTTGCTCACTCAGCGAGAGATTTTATCCCGAGCTGATTAGAGAGTTTTATGGATCGCTCGCCGTGGGACTAATGGTTAGATGGCACAGGTGAGAGGCCAGGATATCCAAGTTTCATCAAAAGTTCTGAGCAAAGTATGGGATATTCCGATGACTGGTTCAGTGGTGGATAGCTTGATGGACAGCTTGATGGACAGAGTGAGTGGACTCCAGTGTATCTTTGAGTCTGATATATTACCTGAGGGAGCCATTGTACCTGCATCCCGACTGTCAGTAGAGATGAGATTATAGCACCACAATATTGCCCAGATACTTCTATCAAAGACCAGATGCTTCGATTACATCACCGAGTGGGAGTTGCTAGTGATGGTCTCTTTGGTTCAGTGCATGCCCGTCTACCTTCTAGTGCTCATGATTCACAAGATGACGGAGGCATCGACAAGCCAGCGACTCTGCCTGCCATATGGGATGGGATTGACTATTCTGTTCAGAGAGTACGGTGTAAGCTTTGAGGACTAGCCCTTCCGCATGCTAGTTCATACTGATGTGTATGACATCAGGTCATTACACTGGATGGGTTATCATCTGTTTCGAGGCTAGTGGACATGCAGGATATCTGGTCAGACCGAGGACAGAGCTGATGATGATGATGCTGCAGAGGAGGAGCGCATCCTCTCCAATGAGGCAAGACCTAGCGAGAGTCAGCCTGAGACAGCAGCACAGCCAGAGGTTGCATCTCAGTCTGATCCTACTACTTCAGCACAGCCTCAGCCTGATCAGATGGAGACTCAGGATGTTTTTGATAGCTTATTAGACAGAGTCAGATGCATTTAGATTGATATTTTGATTGTTAGACAGCATCTTGACTATTTCATAGCTGAGACAAGAGAGAGCCATAGTGGACTGATTGATGGCATCTCAGCTATACTGACTGCACTGTCCAGACCTTCAGTGAGTACTCCGGTTGCTGATACAGCTCCACCTGCTCATGCACCTGTTGTTGATGGACATGATATTGTTGGAGTTGATGATGATGGAGATGATGATGAGAAGACTGACTCTGGTGGATTCGACTTTCCAGATCTGACTATAGAGCCAGTAGTGGAGGTGATGGCAGACTTGCCCAGGAGTCCTACTCTTGATCCTTCTAGTTCACCTACATAGACTCTAGTCCCATCCTCTCCTTCCAGATCGGATGATAATGATCATATTCCCATTCTTTAACCAGTTACTGATTCTCTAGTTATTGATATTCTTGTTGCACATTCACCTATTGTTGATACCCTCATTATCGAAACACCCATTATTGACACCCCTATCATTGATTCACCGATTACAAACATACCAATTCATTCTTCAGCTGATGCATCTATCCTTGATACACCTATCGTATCATCGGCTGATACTCCTATTTTGATACTCCTATTATCCACACATCCTCACTTATCTGAGAGCTTGGTTTTATACACCCGACTTTCAGTATCTTGATTCCGGTCCCTCCTTTAATCGCACGCCACTTCCGGCAGTCGCAGAGACTATCGAACTGATTAGCTCCGTTCCTACGGAGAACATTGCTTCTACCTCTATAGCTCCAGCTAGAGGTTGGACGTATGCATGACACAGAGGACATGGTCGTCGTACCCTTCCACGATCGACCAAGACCCGACTCCGAGATCTCAGATCGATGTGGCCGTGAGCTTGATCTTTTACTGATATAGGACCGATTGAGATCAGATCGTCTTCAGATGATGATGATACAGATGAGGATTAGGATATTTATGTATTTTTAGATAGTTTATGCATCTATGTATGTTTTGTCTTTTGTTGTACAAATTCTAACTTGAAATGAGATATCATGTTGTACTTCATGTTTGTGACTTTAAAAAATGAATGATTTCAATTTCCTTGTTATTTTATTATCTTTATGAGTTGGAATGAAGTTCTTACATTACACTTCAATGCTATATCTTGAATGTTTAGCCTATTTGTCATCCTACCATTTTAATGATAACAAAAAGGGGGAGTAGTATAGTGAGATTTAATTATAAATGTAATATATTTTTGGGAGTAGTAAGTTTAAAGACAAATTCCTTGAATTGAAAATTATTTTGAAAACTTGAATTGAAAAATGTTTACAAATTTTTTAAGAAAGGGGGAGCTATACCTTGTTTTCATTGAAAATCCTTTTAAAATGAATTTCATCCTAAGACCCCTCTTTAAATGTTTGAAATGATATTTACAAACCATTTTATGGATCATCAATTCAGGGGGAGCCTTGTTTATTGTTGAATTTTCCTATAGAGTATCATGATACATGTGTTCTATGTCTTAAATATATCTCAAAGCTCTGATACTCTCAATCATTATAACAAGCTCTGACACTATCAATCTTGACATCACTTTCATTCTGAAATAACATATCATTAATGTAAATTACGTTGATACACTTAATGCTTTTTATGCACCTTGATGAATTCTTTTAAAAGTTTTTATGCAATTTATACTTAAGGGTTTTGTCATCATCAAAAAGGGAAAGATTGTTGACTCCATTATTAATTTTGATGATAAGCAAAATGGTTAAGTATAAGCTGAGTACTAATGGTTTCTTTGAAGTGTATTCTTTTGTTGAAGAATGTGCTCACAAATTTGAAGAAGTTTGTTTTTTTGAAGTAAACCAAGTTTGGATGAAAAGCTTTGCTCAAAGAGGACTTGGATAATCAAAGATTGCTTGAATGGATAATTGAGTTAAGTAGAAATCTATTTCAGCTCAAGTTTAGACTTTTTTGTGAAGATTTCTATGAGGTGTCGACTCAAAGTATCGACCATGACACTAAGTGTTGACACATGAAAGTGAAGTGTCGACTCAAGCCGGTACACAAAGTATGTTTCAAATGGCATGGCTGAAGTGTCAACACATGGACTTGATGTGTCGACACATGGATTAACTCATCATCTGAGATTTTCAAGCCACAGAACTTGCTGAAAATGAAGAACTGCAAAAGTGTCGATACATGGAAGCTAGGTGTTAACTCAAAGTGTCGACTTACCTATGAAAGTGTTGACACATCTGAGATTTCCAGAAGGCCAGATTAAAGATATTTGAACTAGGTGTCGACTTAAGAAGTTCAAGTATCGACAGGAAGTGTCGACTCACAGCCTGAAGTGTCGACACATGGAGTTCTGGGAACAGTAACGGCCAGTTTTTCAAATGTAGAACTCGACCCTTTTGCCCTCCAACAACTAGTTTTTCAAGTCTAACGGCTAGAAATGGGATATGAGGCCTTGGGGAAGTATATATATACTCCAAATCAAATCAAATTGATAATTATTGAATACCATTGATGAGAATGAAATAAGAGCATTCAAGAGAGAAGAAAAGTGAGCTTTAACTCCTATTCTTTGAAGATTCAACCACTCTCAAGCAAAAGCAAGCCTCCAAGCATTCAAGAGCCTTCAAGAGCATTAAAGATCATCCATTCTTGAGCACTCAAGAGGCTTCAACAAGTTCAAAGCACTTCTACATCGAGCTTCAAAGAGATACCCGCTTTTGTTTAGAAAGCTTATATTGTTTCTCTACCTCTAAACTTATTTTGTTGTAAGGGTTCTTGGTTAGCCTATTGTAAAACCAAGGAAGATTATTGGTGAGCCTTTGAAAACCATTTAGGTTCTTGGTTAGCCTGAAAAATCATGGGAGAAATCATTTAGGTCTTGGTTAGCCCGTAAAACCAAGTGAGGTTTTGACTTGTTGGCCTTGTGAAACAAGTTTGATTTTTTTTTAGTGAGCTTGCAAAACTAATCACTGTAATTGGTATGATTATAGTGAATTCCAAGGAGATCTTGGGGAGTGGATGTAGGTGCATTGGATAGCACCGAACTACTATATTTCATGGTCTTTCTGGTTGATTGATCTCTACTTGCTATCTTTTATTGCTCTTTATTCCGCTACACTTTTGATTCAAGAGCATTACATTTGAATTCTTGGTACCTTGCTTAATTAGTTGTTGGATTGAATTGATTAGCATTGTATTGCATTAAGTAAATATTTTTTAGAGACCCAATTCACCCCCCCTCTTGGGTTGCTTACTGGGCAACAGGAGTATATCTAAGGATTAGTCTATTTCTTTAAAAACTAGCCTCGGTTCGTATCCCTGCCAGGTTAGTTCTGAGAGACAAGGGAATGCCCCTCGCTATTGGTTGCTCGGGGTGCGAGCATATGGAAGAGAGTGGATCATGCCATTTTTATGTATCCAAGAGTGGTGCATATATAGAGGATGGCAGGTCTTTTGTTAGGGATTTATTTGATGGACAGTCCTATTCAAGCCTTCTTTCATAGGTGAAAGCTGAGCATGTAGTTAAAAAGGACCAGGACTCAGGGGGTGTAGATGGTGTATGTTGTCTACTATATCTGGCTATCAAGGAATAGTTGGATCTTTGAGTCAAGATGATGTTTGCCTGATTTGTTTAAGAGCATGCCATGAGTTAGATGTCTGAGATGACTTGATTCTGCTGATTTAACCTTAAGGACTTTGGATCTTGGGATCCTATTGTGCTCTTGGAGGGACCCATAAGATTTTTATTTCTTGGGAGCCTCCCCTCGATTTTCTCAAGGTCAATTTTGAGGTAGCATTATGGACACTTTTGGTAGAGCGAGCTTTATCATCAGATATCCAAACTCGAGGCTGGTTACCATGGGACGTAGTTGTCTCTATGGACTATCAATTCTGGAGGCTATGTTGCGAGCTACTTGAAAGAATTATACCTAAAAGTCAATCGTAGTGGCATTTTTGTATTCTCCCAACTCAAGATTGATATTAATAAAGGCAATTTCTTGATTCATCATATGTTGTCTTATGTTTCAATTATAAGATTATGATGAATCCCATAGGTTAGGACAATGGAATTAGGGTTATAATGGAGATCATAATGGTGAGACCTAAGTTCCTATAAATCCTAATCTAAAATATTTCTAGTTGTTGGATCATCGATTCGAGGATCAATGAATCCAGAAATACTAGCATATCTTATGTATGCTTGATAGAGAGAGTGGTTGGTCTCATAGCAACTTATATAGAGACACTAATAAAAGGATGTGGGTGCTCATTAGGCTATGAGTTAACTGAATTGATCTAACAAGAGAACATCAAATAGAAGTCTAACTTTTCAAAAAAATATTTTCTTAATGGGGGTTGTGCATGTGATCCTTAGACCTGAGACTACCATAGTATCTTGTGCACATGAACCCATGGTTGGTGCATACTTATTCATGGCAATTAAGTCATGTACGGGGTACTTTGGATATGGTGCATTGTGTATGAAGGTAATGAGTAGGTCAACAAGAAATCGATAACCCCTAGTAAGGGAAGAAGTAATCCCATGTGATCTCTTCAAATGATGACTCAGGAAGTCTTCGATCAAAGTATGACAAAATTAGATAGGGTTTCTAATCTTTCATCAATTAAGTCTTCATTATCGAATTGAGATTTCAAAGGATTAACTACTAGGATTTGACATTTATCCATACCCATCACTTAATCAAGATAAAGAGAAATCGAAGGATTGAATTGCATAGTAACTTTTCACTGAAGGATATTTTGATAATTTCTATCAAGTTTATCATCTTTCGGGTAGGCATGACATATTGCTAGATGTCAATCATGTCTTGTAGGTTTTCATGAATCAAATTGATTGGATTCATGAGTCAATTCAGAAGCTGGTTCGAATTGACAACTTAGGTCAGCTCATTTTGACCTAATTCGATCAATCAGATTCGATTGGATTGAATTAACTTGGATCTAGACCTAGTACTGGCTAGATATGAAATCCAAAGGGTCACACACATTAGAAAATTGGCCAAGGAAGTCAATTAAATTTTTATTTGGGTCATGGAAACCTAATTGGCTAGCTAATTGATATACTAGCATATGTTGGCTAGCCCAACTCCTAACCCAATTGGATTGGGTCAGCTTGCTTGCTATTTGGGTTAACTAATTTAAGTGGGACTTAAATTGGATAGAGTCCTAAGTGGGGTAGTCTAATTCAGTATTTATCTTGATTTTATTAGGCTTTATCTTGGATTTATGGAAGAGTCCTACATGGCATGGACTCTTGGCGCCAAGTTATGGTGTGCACCAAGAATAAATGTGCGCAGAAAGACCAAGAGTCCTTCTACCAGTCAAACATAAATCTTAAATAAAGCCCAAATGCCTCTTCCTTATCTCCATGCCATTTGGTTTAGGATTGATCGGTCAAATAAGTAGATTGGCATGAAAACAAAGGTAGCACACAATGAAGGGTTGTGTCCCTTCGTTGTTGGTGCTAATTTGAAATCAGGAGTCCTTCTGTTTGAAGGCTCCCATATTTCTCCGATGCCTCCTTTTAGATTTCACACCCATTAGCTTTCATATGACCAGTTAATGCCACATCCAGTTAATGCCATGTGGCAGGTGGAGAAGAAGGCTTGAAAAATGAAGAGACATTAATATTTTTCTTGGCACATGATAGGTTGTATCATGATATGTCTTCTCATCCAGAAGCTCCTACTTGAAGGGTCTTATCAAGGGGCTAAGAAAAAGACATATCGGGTGCCTCATCCCTCTCTATGTAATGGCATCATATTTTGAGGCCAAAGTATTCAATTCCCATTCGAATAATACTACCTGCTATTTTCTCTTCCTCGTAAGACAGTTGTCTTTTTAAGACAAAGCTTGTTCTTTAAAGACAAGTCTAGTCTATTTAAGACAAGAGCCTAAGAAAAAAATAAAAGGGAAATTTTAAGTCTGAGAGAGATATCAGAGAGGTCTCTGAGTGCCCTACAAGAAGGTAGGGGTTCTAGCAAAGGAAGAAAGTCTGAAAGGTAGCCAAAAGAGTTCCAATAAAACATGCAACCTTCGTAGGAGTGCTTTCTTGGTCCAGTTCTTGGTGGATCACCTCTGAAGGGCATACATTTGTGTACCTCATGGAAATAAAAGATTATAGATCTACAGGTATTCTTCTATAATCCTAAAGTTAAGATTTATTGGTTGTCATGATCAAGTGGTCCTAGAGTTTAGGGTTCTGGCCAGTTAGGGTTCGAAAATGTAAACTTTTGAAACCCAATCTTTCACTATGCCCAACCCGAGTAACCCAATAGTGATATCTGAGCCACCTTGATGCATGTAATTAGTAATCTCTGTAGTGTTGATTGCTTGTTTTACTCTGAATCGATGCATTATTTGTTCATATTACATATGTGATATGTTATATCCTAGTAACTACTTTGGATTGGGTTAGTCACCATAGCTGTCCGGTCATAGGAGCCAAGTAGGATTTAAAGGCCCTTTTTTGTACATTCAATGGGATCTCCTATGGCGTGTAGGGCTGCCGCTGTGGCCTTATCCCATGAACAAGTGAGGTGAACGGATTGCTTTATATCATGTTTATGTTATGCATATTAGGATTAATATGCTTGCTAGCTGGAATGAATGTCACATTGACATAGTTAATTAGGATGTGTTTGAGACTATTAAAGCCCTCATAAAAATTACATTTATTCGTAGTATAAGTTAATCATGATACAAATCCAATTAGGGTTTGATCAACCAATTGGTGTCTAGGCAAGTGGTTCTAGGAAGGTGAAGAGAATGAGATTTTTAATTGGTTTCGTTGTCTGACCTAGCCAATTCAATTGGTGTCTAAGGAAAGCAATAGGGGGACCCTCTCATCTCTTCCACTTACCTGACCAATTTGGTCACATCTAAACCTTAAACTGGCAATGCTAATTGATTAAGCATACTATAATATGCCTTCCTTCATGCTAAGCCAAATTTGTATCAAAACTATAGTAGGCTTGTTGAGCAAACTCAAAGCTTACTATTAGGGCTTGATATAAAATTTGACTTGGTGCATTTTATGCTTTATAGTATGTTTGATAATGTTACTTTTGAGCAAACTCAAGGATGACATTATTTAATTATGAATATATAAGATGAAGGGTTTGACTAAACTAAGACATTATGATTTATTGTGCAAACACAAGGTAGTAAGTGTTTTAGAGGCAAGTGTTATGTTGAGAATTGCAAGGGATACAACTGGAAAGGAATTTCCTGTCCTTGAACTTGTAAGTGTTTGTTGTGCAAATATAAGGCATTTATAAGGAACTGAGATCTCAACCCCACTAAAGAAATCGGATATTGGTTTCTCATCTACCATAGTGAGGGTTATGGTATTCGAAGAAAATAATGGGAGACAATTAGGTTTAAAGTCCTTATCTAATTATGATTATCATCTTGAGTGGTCAGCTTATGAAAGTTCTTGTTTATTCATAGATTTATATTCAATGGTTTCATCATTATCATTGCGTGGCATCTTGGATGCTAATAAATTGACCAGACCAAACTATGTGGACCTGTTGAGGAACCTGAGAATAGTACTTGCTCAGAAAAACGTATCCTACATCCTCGATTCTCTAAACCCATATTTGATTTTTGAAGATGCTATAAAGGAGGAAAAGGCTACTTATAGAATATGGTAGAATGATAGCTTGATTATTAAGTGCATCATGTTAGCCTCGATGAGCAATGAATTGCAAAGACAACCAGAAGATCTAGAACCTCGATCCATACTACTATATCACAAAGAGCTGTATGGAGAGCATAGTAGGACTGCTAGATATGAAATATTGAAGTAGTTATTCTGGGCACATATGAGTGAGGGCTCACACCATACAGGTCCATGTTCTCAAGATGATTGACTTAATCACCTGATTAGGTCAATTAGGCTTTGTCATGGATGGTAAGTGGTGAGGACACAAGAGCCAAGAAGAGGAAGCTAACCTTTTTCAATTCAATTTGGATCACCAATGAGTAAGTCCATGTGTTCTTCACAAAGAACACTCGAGTCCCAGTTATTTTGAGTTGTAATTAGGTCAAATTGAGTTGTAATTTGATCAAATTGAGTGTAATTTGGTCAATTATGGTTGTTGGGTTACTAATTGAGTCCTTGAGTCCATCAATGGTTTAAGAGTCTTGTAAATAGCATTAATTTGCTTTGTTTGATGAATTTTCTAGTTTGAGTCCTATAATTAGTCTTTGAATAAGTTAAGGGGTGTCATAGGTACCCAAGATCCAAGTCATCATTATCTTGGTAGATCAATTATAGGTTAAAAAAGGGTTGTCCAAATTTTCATTCAGACATTCAAACATTCAAACATCCAGATACTCAGACATCCGGATATCCAGACATCTAGACATTGGGACAACATTCAAAATCCATCTTTATCCAAAAGAGGCACCCCATCCCATTCTTCATCGCCTATTTGAGATTTCAAGGAGGCGCTAAATTGAGAGGAGTAAAGCAGAAGGACTCTACTTCTTATCTGGTGCCCCCCCCCCCTTCATTTTTACCGCCCACTCCAGATGACGTCCACTATGATCTATTCAAAAATTAAAAGGAAGGAAGAGTCCAAGATAAGTGGAGTTATCTACTATATCTAAATTTCAAAAGGAGTCTTATCCAAGTATCAAGGGAGGATTAAGCAAACCTTTTTCAAATTCAAGTGGAGGGTTCAAATTCAAATGTTTCTTATCCCATGTTGCTAATCAAGGAGATGAGACGACAATTTTGAATAAGAAGAAAATTAGAGCCAAATAAAGAAGGATTAGCATCAAGGAAGGATTAGCATGCCATTTTTTTTGACATTTTCTCAAGTTGTCACTCAAGTCAATTCAAATTTCAAATTCAAAGAGTGTTTGAATTTAAATGTAATTTAAATTTAAAAGAATCCTACGATATCTTCATATGTGAAGAACTCTATAAATAGGACCCCATATCCTTTGTAATTATTGATTATTGAATTATGAAATGAAATGATGTCTTTTTCCACAAAGCTGGGTAGGCTAGTGATTTTCTCTAAGGGTGGGGAGGTCCTTAAGAGCTCAAGGTAGGGAGGTCCTTGAGAGCTCAAGGCAGTGAGGTCCTTAAGTGGAGGTTCTGCCAGATTCAAAAATTGCTATCGATCTTCTTCAAGCTCTTCGCATCCAACCTTTGTTTTTCCATTTCGAATCTGAATTATGTCAATCTTAAATCTTATTTGTTGCCTCTCTACGGATCCCAGGTGTTCAAGGACTTTAAAGGATGGATCCTTTGCTTCCAAACCAAGATCTGATAGTGGATCTGAAATCTGGAGTCCTGATCTTCATCCTACTACGAAATCTGAGCGACCGAGCAGCAAATCCATCTTGATTCAAAGTGAATCTCCATTGGGGTAAGTAGCCAATCATTTTCTCATTATATTTGGTAATTGAAGCATGGAATAGCCTGATCTAAGATGGTTTCCTAGCCGTCGGGTCCTTATTTTTCATAGCTTGCGGAGCAGATTGTGGGTAAATGGTTAATTGCCTTCTTTACTCTTTTCAATCTATTGTGTTAGTTGCTTTACTATGATCATTGCTCTCTTAATCATCTAAGATAAAATTGAATCATCCTACACCTCATCGTAACTATCCCTCATCATTTATTGGTATCAGAGCCATAGGTTAGATAAGGGTTTCATGCTTGCTGAATTCTGCACATACCTAAACTTGATCTGCATTGAACACCATATTAGATTAGTTATTTTCATCTGAAATTAATTTTTTGTTAATCCCTAGTAAGTCAATAATTAGCATATCAAATTTTATTAAAAAAAATAAAAAAAATATTTTCTGCATTTTTCTTAATCTTTGCTACATAGTTTAGGTCTGCTGCAAATTTTTTTACCTAGTTTCGATAGCTTTCATCATAGCTATCCGAAACTTAGTTCATTTGATTTTTTTCATTAATCTAAGCCAAAACAAACTCAGATCTAAATCTTCCTTATAGATTTCATATTTGATGGTTTTAAAAAATAAAGAAATAAATAAATATTTTTTTTTAATTATTTTAGAGTACTTTGTTGGAAGGAAATCATGCCTCCTGAGCGAATATACGAAAGTAAATTTATGACCCAAGGGAGTAATGAGCTACGGCGGGACGTGATAACCCGAGATTGAAGATTGTTTTGTGCTTAAGTGTATGCTTTCTTGCTAGAATTTTTTTGCGATTTGTGTATTTAAGATTGCTGATTAATTTCTTAAGCACAAATTAGGGTTTCTTTGGCACATATTGATCTATTTAGATTCCACTAAAATTAATGCGATTTGTGTATTTAAGATTGCTTGATTAATTTCTTAAGCACAAATTAGGGTTTCTTTGGCACATTTGATCTATTTAGATTCCACTAAAATTTAATTCTTACAATTTAAATCTAAAATCCAAATTTAAAATTTAAAATTTGAATATGAAATATAAATTCAAAATTCAAAATTTAAAGTTAAAATTTTGAGTTGCTAGTGTTATCATATCTTATCTTGGTAACTAGAATTGATTGTGCATTCATATTTTAAACCAATTCTAAGGGCAAGCAATATAACATAAGAGAAGGATTGAGACCGTTTCCTTAGCCCAAAACAACCAACCCCATTTGCATAGTCCTAAACCTTAATTAAAATCGAGTAGCACTTAAAGCTAGGGACAGCAACAGGTCAGGTTTTATATACGTGTTAACCCATTGTAGTAGTCACTTCTGTGTGTGCTTCTGAGAATTGGTGTCTAAGGCTAGAGGTCCAAAGGCAAACATCCTAAGCAGACTGGTGGTTCTTTAATTAGGACCTCACGAAAGTGAGGGGAGCCTCCCACCACCAACCTCTTACCTGGCTAATCGAGGAGTTACTACAGTCTTGGTTATTACCTTGACTAAGCACTATATTGGCCCTTAGGTCTAGAAACCCTAGACATAGGTTGATTTATATTGTTTGCACTGCATGACCACTAGGGCAGGTATCCCATACCAAGATCAACAAACTCAAGCTAATATAGTTGCATCTATGGATTTCAATCCAGAAAGCCTGATGCGTACTTTGACTGAACAGTTTAGGCATACTTTGACTGAACAGTTTAGGCAGTTGAGTGGTAGGCTAAACCAAATTGAGCATAGAATGGGAACCTTTGAGGAATCTCATGTGTCTCAACCAGACTTTAAAACTCTTAGACCCACTCCAGTTCATATTCCTAGAGCCCAACGTCCT
The DNA here is from genome assembly GCA_021397845.1 of Areca catechu. Lineage (NCBI taxonomy): Eukaryota > Viridiplantae > Streptophyta > Magnoliopsida > Arecales > Arecaceae > Areca > Areca catechu. The sequence goes on along the minus strand of CM038048.1, from coordinate 49,169,119 downwards.
GATCCTATTCTTAATCCAAATCCTATACGCCCGATTCAGGATGAAACTAAAGAAGATAGAGCTTTAGGAGTATTAATTTGAAGCACCAACGTTCGATGGGAACTTAGATCCTAAGGTCTATACGGATTGGGAGAGCGACATGGATCAATATTTCGAATGGTATGAAATGTCGGAAGAGCAAAAGGTGAACTTTGCAAAGTTCAAGTTAGTCCAACAAGCACGATTGTATTGGGGTAATACTAAGAGATTGACCCTTCAGAGAGGACACATGCCCATAGTTACATGGAGGGATATGAAGGACAAGTTGAGAGAGAAGTATGTGCCATTAACATATCAACAAAGGCTATTGGATCAATGGTAGGACTTGACCCAAGGTAGTAAGATCGCGACCGAGTACATTGCCAAGTTCGATGAGTTTGTTATGCGATGTGGTGTAGTCGAGTCAGAATCTGTGTCACTATCTAGGTTTAGAAAATGCTTGAATGAGGATATTAGAAGGGAACTATTTTTAAGGAAAGTACATGATTTGGAACATGCTTACCAGGTTGCTAAAGACTGTGAACGATTTCAAAGAAGACAACCTATCTATCGACCTGAACTCAATAGGTTTAGTAACCCTAGAAATAGGTCAAGCCAAGTTCCTATTAGTCAGCCTAATCAATCCACCACAGTAGGTTGAATGGATGATCGAGGAAAGGCACTAATTGGACAAGTGGATGATCAAGGAAAGGCACCAATAGATCGTATGAATGACAGAGAAAAAGTACCTGTAGTACATGGAGGAGTCAGAGGAAGTAGAATGTAGAGTGTTTAGGTGTCATCAGGTTGGCCATTTTGCTAACAAATGCCCTATATAGAACTATACATAGGAGAGATAGGAGAAGAAGAGGAACCTGAAGCAACTGAAGAGTGTGGAGAGGAAGTATGTGAAGCTGAGCTTGATTTAGCAGAGGAGTATGAAGGTAATGAGGAGGAAATAGAGTTACCTAACCTTGTAGGAGTTGTTAGGTGTATTCTTGCTTAGACCAGGAAGAACGAGGACTCGTGTAGGACCAACATCCTGCAAACCTTCATCAAATTAGGGGACAAAGTGTGTAAGATCATTGTAGACAATGGGAGCTGTATCAATGCTATTTCTGCCAATGCAGTCAAAAGTCTAGGTTTACCTACAGCACCCCATCCCAATCACTATAAGGTTTCATGGATTGATGTTACCTCAATTCCCATTAAGTCGATTTGTCAGGTCATAATCCATTTCCAATCATACAAGAGAAGGTTTGGTGTGCCATGATGTTACCCTATTTGGAAGATCAAATTCTTGTTCCTTTAATTATCAGGGTAAGAGGATAGTCATAAATTCAACCCCACCCAAGGATCACATTAAGAGGGGCTCCAGTAATCTGAAAGAAGAGAAGCTAGGATTGAACTTAATTACTGCTAAGGAAATGGAAAGAGAAATCATTGGAGGTGCACCCATTGGAGTTTTAGTGGTTAAAGAGATTCATGAACAACCTAAACTTGAACACCCTAAGGAAGTTGTAGAGCTTTTGAAAGACTTTCAGGATGTGTTTCCTGAAGACTTGCCAAATAAAATGCCACCATTAAGGGACATCCAACATGCCATAGACCTAGTCCCAGGAGCTACATTGCCAAATCTCCCATATTATAGGATGAACCCTATAGAATACCTAGAGATGCAAAGACAACTATGGGAGCTTTTTTAAAAAGGATTCATTAGGGCGAGTCTTAGTCCTTGTGCAGTTCTAGCCTTGTTAACCCCCAAGAAAGATGGCACTTGAAGGATGCGTGTCGACAATAGAGCCATCAACAAAATCACTATTAATATAGGTTTCCAATTCCCCGTTTGGATGATATGTTAGATATAATGGCCGGATCAACCATTTTCTCGAAGATTGACCTTAAAAGTGGCTATCATCAAGTTAGGATCAGAATTGGGGATGAATGAAAAATAGCCTTTAAGACTAAGGATGGTTTGTACGAATGGTTGGTAATGCCTTTTGGTCTGTTCAATGCTCCTAGAACTTTTATAAGGATAATGACCCAAGTATTAAGAGCCTTTATAGAAAAATTTGTGGTTGTATATTTTGATGATATCCTCATATACAGTAAAACAAGGATCACTTAGACCATCTTTATCTAGTGTGTTAGATCCTTAGGAAAGAAAACCTGTATGCCAATCTTAAGAAGTGTAGCTTCATAACCACTAGGATAGTCTTTCTAGGTTTTGTGGTAACCCCAGAGGGAGTGTCAGCTGATCCTAAGAAGATCAAATCAATAGTTGAGTGGCCCATACCTAGGAATATCCACGATGTCCATAGTTTTCATGGATTAGCCACCTTCTATAGAAGATTTATCAAAGGATTTAGTACCATTATGGCACCAATTACAGATTGCATTAGGAAGGGAGCCTTTAAGTCGACCAAGAATGCTGATAGAGCCTTTCTAGAGATAAAAGAGAAGATGACACAAGCCCCATCTTGAGACTTCCTGATTTTTCTAAAGTATTTGAAGTTGCTTGTGATGCTTCGGGTGTTGGCATAGGAGGAGTACTTAGTCAAGAGAGTCATCCTGTAGCCTTTTTTAGTAAAAAATTAAATGAGACTAAATTCAAGTACTCAACCTACGATAAAGATTTTATATGCGGTAGTACAAGCATTAAAATATTGGAGACATTATTTACTACCACATGAATTTGTTGTGTACTCTGACCATGAGGCACTTAGGTTTCTAAACTCTCAGAAGAAATTAAATCCAAGACATGCTAAGTGGGTAGAGTATCTCCAATCTTATACTTTCATGTTGAAGCATCGAGCTGGTTTAGAAAATAAGGTTGTAGGTGCCCTTAGTCACCGATCAATGTTGTTGAATTGTGTCAATACTGAGGTTGTTGGATTTGACAAGCTCAAGGACCAGTATGAGTCTTGTCCAGATTTTGGAAAAATCTATGAGAAAATCAAGCAAGGACCATCTAGTTTGGATAATGATTATACTTTGCGAGATGGTTATCTTTTTAAGGGAAATAAGCTTTGCATACCTAGAACATCCCTTAGGAAATTTCTGATTTGGGAGATCCATGCTGGAGGCTTAGCAAGACATTTTGGAAGAAATAAGACTATTCTGGCAATGGAGGACCAATTCTTCTGGCAAAGACTTAAGAGAAATGTAGCATAAATAGTGGCTAGGTGTAGAACTTATGTTGTTGCGAAGCAACAAAGATAGAACACTGGCCTCTATACCCCTTTGCCTGTGCCCGACTGCCCTTGGCAAGATCTAAGTATGGACTTTGTTCTAGGTTTACCAAAAACCATGAGGCGACACGATTCCATCTTTGTCATGGTAGATATATTTTCTAAAATGGCGCATTTCATTCATTATTCACAAACATTCGATGCCTCTAGAGTCGCCAAACTTTTTCTAGATGAGGTGGTCAGATTACATGGTTTACTCAAGACAATTGTGTATGATAGGGATGTACAGTGCACAAGTTATTTCTGAAAAACCCTCTGGCATATGTTAGGGTCTAAGCTGAAGTTTTCCACAACTTATCACCCTCAAACTAATGGCCAGACTGAGGTAGTGAACCGAAGTCTAGGAAACTTTTTAAGATATCTGGTAGGGGAGAATACTAGCAATTGGGACCTATTACTGTCTAGAGCTGAGTTTGCTTATAACAGTTTAGTCAATAGGTCTACTGGTAAGAGTCCTTTTGAAATTATACATGGGTACAAGCCATGAAAGCCTTTAGATTTGATTCCATTATCCATGCATGCCCGCATTTTCGAATCAGTCGAGTCATGTGCACAACATGTCAAAGCTTTGCATAAAGAAATTAGTAATAAAATTAAAAGAGCAATGAATCATATAAGCACGAGGCTAACTTACATAAGAGATTTAAAGAGTTTAACAAAGGGGACTTCGTCATGATCAGGTTACGACCTGAGTGGTTTCCAGTTGGAACCATGAAGAAACTACACACCGGTAGTGCTGGACTGTATAGGATTATAAAACAGATTGGACTTAATGCTTATATGCTAGAATTACCATCTGGGTTAGGTATTAGTCCGACCTTCAATATATCTGATCTAGTCGAGTTTAACGAACCAATGGTGATACCTAGTGAGCCATTTGAGCCTAATCCCACCTTTGAGAGTGACCCTATCTTAGAATGTCCACCAGCCAAATTTCCAGAGAGGAGAGAAAAGATTGAGCAGATCATGGATGATAAGATCATAACTACTAAAAATAAGACTACCAAAGATATCTGGTTCGTTGGCAAGGGAGACCGAGTTTGAGGATTCTTGGATTTCTAGAGGATCTTCAAAAGTTGAACCCTGACTTGCTAGAACATTACCAGAGTCGAATTGACCCATACTTGATGGGGTCGAGTTCCTCCCACCCCGGGAGAATTGGTGAGGACATAAGAGCCAGGAAGAGGAAGCAAACCTTTTCCAATTCAATTTGGATCACCAATGAGTAAGTCCATGTGTTCTTCATAAAGAACACTCGAGTCCCAATTATTTTAAGTTGTAATTAGGTCAAATTGAGTTGTAATTTGATCAAATTGAGTGTAATTTGGTCAATTAGGATTGTTGGGTTTCCAATTGAGTCCATTGAGTCCATCAATTGGTTTAAGAGTCTTGTAAATAGCATTAATTTGCTTTGTTTCATGAATTATCCCGTTTGAGTCCTGTAATTAGTGTTTGAATAAGTTAAGGGGTGTCATAGGTACCCAAGACCTAAGTCGTCATTACCTTGGTAGATCAATTCTAGGTAAAAAAAGGGTTGTCCAAATTTTCATTCAGACATTCAAACATTCAGACATCCAGATACTCAGACATTCGGACATCCAGATATCCAGACATTGGGACAACATTCAAAACCCATCTTTATCCAAAAGAGGCACCCCATCCCATTTTTCATTGCCCATTTGAGATTTCAAGGAGGCATTAAATTGAGAGGAGTAAAGCAGAAGGACTCTGCTTCTTATCTGGCGCCCCGAACCCCCCCCCCCCCCTCATTTTTGTCGCCCACTCCAGATGACATCCACCTATGATCTATTCAAAAATTAAATGGAAGGAAGAGTCCAAGATAAGTGAAGTTATCTACTACATCTAAATTTCAAATGGAGTTCAACATATGTGGAGTTATCTACTACATCTAAATTTCAAATGGAGTCTTATCCAAGTATCAAGGAAGGATTAAGCAACCTTTTTCAAATTCAAGTAGAGGGTTCAATTCAATATTTCTTATCCCATGTTGCCGATCAAGGAAATGAGACACCAATTGAGAATAAGAAGAAAATTAGCGCCAAATGAAGAAGATTAGCATCAAGGAAGGATTAGGTGCCATTTTTTTCACACATTTTCTCAAGTTGTCGCCCAAGTCAATTCAAATTTCAAATTCAAGGAGTGTTGGAATTTAATGTAATTTAAATTTAAAAGAGTTCTATGATATATTCATGTATGAAGAACTCTATAAATAGGACCCCATACCCTTTGTAATTATTGATTATTGAATTATGAAATGAAATGTTGTCTTTTTCCATAAAGCTGGGTAGGCTTAGTGATTTTCTCTAAGGGCGGGGAGGTCCTTAAGAGCTCAAGGCAAGGAGGTCCTTGAGAGCTCAAGGCAGTAAGGTCCTTGAGTGGAGGTTTCTGCTGGATTCGACAATTGCTACCGATCTTCTTCAAGCTCTTCGCATCCAACCTTCGTTTTTCCATTTCGAATCTGAATTACGTAAATCTTAAATCTTATTTTGCTGCCTTCTCTATAGATTCCAGGTATTCTAAGACTTTAGAGGATGGATCCTTTGCTTCCGAACCAAGATCTGACGGTGGATCTGAAATTTGGTGTCCTGATCTTCATCCAACCGGTGATCTGAGCGACCGAGCAGCAGATCCATCTCGATTCAAAGTGAATCTCCATTAGGGTAAGTAGCCATCCTTTTCTCATTAGATTTGATAATTGAAGCATGGAATAGCCTGATCTAAGATGGTTTCTTAGCCATCGGGTCCTTATTCTTCATAGCTTGCGGAGCGGATTGCGGGTAAGTGGTTAATTACCTTTTTTACTCTCTTCAATCTATTGCATTAGTTGCTTTACTATGATCATTGCTCTCTAAATCATCTAGGCTAAATATGAATCATCCTACACCGCATCGTAACTGTCCCGTATCAGTAAGCTTTATCAAGATTTGGTCCTGCAATCACTCCCAAATTCCTTCTCTCAGTTTGTCATGAACTACCATATGAACAAACTGAACCTTTCATTACCAGAGCTACTTAACATACTTAAGATAGTTGAGAGCCACTTCAATGAAGATAAGGCTCATCATCTTCTTCTAGTTGATGAAAGAAGAAAGGGGTAATGAAGAAGGTTCAAAAGTAGGTTGAATCCAAAGAAGAGCATCAATAAGAGGAAAAAGGCAAGGAGGCCTTCAAATGATGGATCCTATTATTCTGTGATAAGAAGGAATATTAGAAGAAGAACTGGAAGACATACCTTTCAGGTTTGAAGCAAGATGCCAGTGGAGCATCAAGAGGTTTGTTTATGATACAAATAAACTTATCATTGAGTTTTTCAACTTCTAATTCATGGGTATTGGATACCACATGTGGTCTCATATCTGCAAGTTATTGTAGAGGTTACAAAGACCTAGAAGTTTGAAGAAAGATGACTTTAAGCTTTATGGCATGAGTGGAGAGGCTATTCATTCCAAAGTTGTTGGAACCTATATGTTATTATTGCCTTCAGGCAAGATATTAGAATTAAAAGACTATTTTTTTATTTTTAAGTATTGTTAGAAATATTATTTCTGTACCTTTGTTATTAAGATAAGGTTATGAAATAAATGTTAAGAGAAACTGATATTCCATTTTTTATTCTAATGACTTCTTTGGAATGGAATATTTGTGAATGATCTTTTAATTCTATCGCTCAATGAAGTATTGCTTGTTGAAATAAAAGGAGAAGAGAGATGATACCAATGAAACATTCCTTTGGCATTGTCGATTAGGTCATATAAGTGAGTCAAGGATTAACAAGTTATACAAAGATGATTTCTTTGATCTTTATGATTATAAATCATTAGAAACTTGTGAATCTTGCCTCATGGAAAAAATGACCAAGTCTCTGTTCAGTGGACATGGAGAAAGGGCAACTGAGTTGTTAGATTTAATACACTCAGATGTATGTGAACCTATGTCAACTCAGACTAAAGGAGGATACTCTTATTTCATAACATTCATTGATGATTTATCTAGGTTCAAACATGTGTATCTCATGAAACATAAATCTAAAGCCTTTGATAAATTTAAAGAGTATCAAAGTATGATTGAGAATCAAATTGAAAAAATTATTAAAGTCTTTCGATATGACTGAGGAGGAGAATACTTATCTAATGAATTTCTTAATCATCTTAAGAAAAATGGTATTCTCTTTGAATGGACCCCTCCATATACACCATAATTAACTGGTGTAGCAAAAAGGAGAAATCATACCTTATTTGACATGGTAAGGTCCATGATGTGCTTCACAGATCTTCTAATATCCTTTTTGAAGATATGCCCTAAAAATTACTGTATATGTATCAAATAGAGTACCATCAAAATCAGTACCTAGCACTCCCTATGAATTATGGAATGGCAAGAAACTAAGTCTTAAACATCTTAAGATTTGGGGATGTCCAGTTCATGTTAAAAATGAATTGGACATAAGCTAAGTGCTAGGGTCGAGAAATATAGGTTTATTGGTTATTCTCAAGAAGGTATTGGATACATATTCTATCATCCTACTGAACAAAAAGTCTTTGTTAGTAGGCGTGCCGTATTCTGGAAAAAGAATTTATCCAAGAAGAAGGTAATGGGAGAATAATTTGAATTGAGTAAAGTTCAAAATGAACAAACTCAAGTTCCTTCAACCAGAAGTACCAGTTGATCAGGTACAACCATAACATACTCCTCCTCTCTATAGGTTAGAGAGAGTGTGGGCAGCATCTCTAAGATTGGTTTTATGATTGGAAACAATAATGAAACCAACATTATTAAAGATGATGATCCTATAACCTATACAAAAGCTGTCATGAGTAAGGTCTCTGACAAATGGCTCAGTGCCATGAAATCTGAAATAGACTCCATGTATGACAACCAAGTTTGGACCTTGGTTGACCCACCTGAAGGAATTATCCCAATAGGATGCAAATGGATCTTCAAGTGAAAGATTGGAGTAGATGGGCAAATAGAAACCTACAAGGCTAGGTTAGTGGAAAAGGTTTCAAGCAAAAGAATAGTATCGACTATGATAAAACATTTTTGCTAGTTGCCATGCTCAAGTCCATTAGGATTATGCTTGTCATTGCTGTATACTATGACCATGAGATTATGCTTGTCATTGCTGTATACTATGACCATGAGATTTGGTAGATAGATGTTAAGACTACATTCCTTAATAAAAATCTTGAGAAAGAATTCTATATTTCACAACCAGAGGGTTTTGTCTCAAGTGGGAGACCAAACCAAGTATGCAAGCTTAGGAAATCCATTTATGGATTGAAGCAAGCATCAAGGAGGTGGAACATCGTTTCGATGGAACTATTAAAGAATTTGGTTTCATCAAGAATACGGATAAGCCGTGTGTGTATAAGAAGACAAGTAGGAGTGCCATTACCTTCTTAGTCTTGTATGTCAATGACATACTTATCATTGGAAATGATGTTCCAATAATACAGTAAGTTAAATCATGATTATCAAAATAATTTTTCATGAAGGATTTAGGAGAAGCATATATATCTTAGGAATAAAGATCTATAGAGATAGATCTAAAAGATGCTAGGTTTATCCCAATCCAGGTACATAGACTAATATTGAAGAGATTCAATATGGAGGAAACTAAGAAGGGTTACTTGCCCATGAGTCAAGGCAACTCATATCTATAAAGGTGTCACCTAAGACTCCAGAAGAAAGAGATAGGATGCATAGGATCCCTTATACTTCGGTAGTGAGATCAATAATGTATGCAATGCTATGTACTAGGCCTGATGTTGTGATCCAAGAGAGGATCATTAGAAAGCTGTGAAAAAATATTCTTAAGTACTTGAGAAAGACTAAAGATGTTTTTCTAATATATAGTAGATCAGAGTTGAAACTAGAAGACTATATAGATTCTAGTTTTCAATCTGATCTAGATGATAGTAAATCCATATTAGGATATATTTTTATTCAGAATGGAGGAGTAGTGAGTTGGAAGAGTACCAAGTAGCCAACTGTAGCTGACTCAGTTACTGAGGCAGAATACATAGCTACTAGTGAAGCTGTTAAAGAAGCTATCTGGATAAAAAAATTCATCAAAGAATTGGACTTGGTTCCTGCAATCGCAGGAACTGAGGTCTCACCATAAGTCCAAGTACATCTTGAGATACTTCCATCTTGTTCAAGAAATCATTGAAAGAAATGATGTGGTAGTAGAATGAGTCGATACAAAGAACAACATAGTAGGCCCATTCACTAAAGTACTTCCACTATAGTAGTTAGATCACCATTTAGATTATATGGGTATTAAATACAAGAGCGATTGGCTTTAGTGCAAGTGGGAGATTGAAAGAATTATGCCCTGAAAGTCAATCGTAGTGGCATTTTTGTATTCTTCCAACTCAAGATTGATATTAATAAAGGTAATTTTTTGATTCATCATATGCTATATCTTATGTTTCAATTATAAGATTATGATGAATCCCATAGGTTAGGATAATGAAATTAGGGTTATGATAGAGATTATAACGGTTAGACCTAAGTTCCTATAAATTCTAAACTAAAATGTTCCTAGTCATTGGATCATCGATTCGGGGATTGATGAATCCGGAAAGACTAGCACATCTTATGTATGCTCGATAGAGAGAGTGGTTGGTCTCACAGCCACTTGTGTAGAGATACTAATACAAGGGATGGGTGCTCATTAGGCTATGAGTTCATTGAACTGATCCAACAAGAGAACATCAAATGGAAGTCTTACTTGTCAAAAGAATGTTCTCTTAGTGGGAGTTGTGCATATGATCCTTAGACCTGAGACTACCATAGTTTCTTACATAAGAATCCATATTTTAGTACATACTCATTCATAGCAATTAAGTAATACGGGGTGCTTCTAGATATGATGGGTTGTGTATGAAGGTAATGAGTAGGTCAACAAGAAATCGATCACTCCTGGTAAGGGGAGAAGTTATCTCGTGTGATCTTTTCAAATGATAACTCAAGAAGTCTTTATTTAAAGCATGAGGAGATTAGATAGAATTTTAATCTTCATCGATCGAGTCTTCATTATCGAATTGAGATTCAAAAAGATTTAGTGCTAGGGTTTGACATTTATCCATACCCATCACTAATGCGGGACTAATATGCATGCAATTATGTTGTATGTTTTATATGTGGGGTTAGGTGATTAATTTCCAAATTTTAGATCAAAATTAGTTGTAGGAAATTTGTATGAAATTTTGAAGTAAAGCATACAGATTAGAACCTAGAAAAGTATTAAAGAAAGATCGCCGGGACTAAGAAGCCTCGGTTAGGGCAAGTTCTCCTACAATATAATTATTGGAGGTAGAGAGGGTGTACCTGACAACGTTTGAAGCGCCCGGTGAAGATCGTAGCGAAGGGATCTCTCGTTCCTCGATGAATGCGGCCTGGAAAATTGAGCAAAGACCACAGATACCACATACCGGCTTTTTGCTCGGTGGTCCGATTGAGGCTTGGCTGGAGTCGTTGGATTCGTAGGAACTCTCGGGACCTGCAAACGACCTGTCAGGGGTTAGAAAACTTACAAGGGAACAAAGAAATAAAGGAAAACAACAAGGAAAAGGTATCTTTTGAAGTCGGCGGCTAGGGTTCTGGAAGGTTGGCTGACGGCAGGAAGATGGTTGCAGCACCGGGAAGAAGAAAACTCTCACACCCCTTTATGCACACAGCAGGGTAACACTCAAAGCAATAGAAGAACTCAAGGTTTATTTCATATATCAAAATCAAGTTTCATACAAGAGACTAGGGTCCCTTAAATAGACCCTTAACCTTGGGCCCCAAGTAAGGGTACTTTAGACTTTACATAGGACTCCTTCTCCCTTTCAAACCCTAACTAGGAATATAAGGCAACATAGGTAAAAATCCCACACAAATTGCTCTCCCTCTCCTTGTCTAGGTCAGCCAAGGGGGTGACCATAAGTGGCCGACCAAGAAGAGGGTCACCATAAGAAATGGCGCCCTAATTCCTTCCAGGGCCTGGGCTGGCCCAGTTTGCTTCCGACTGGTCTAGGGCTTCAGGTTTGTTCTTGTTTTCATTTTCTCCTCTTGGGATCTTCAAGTCTTCAAGCTGGGTTGGACTTAGACCCAACTTCCATGTCTTCAATCAGGTTGGACTTGGTCTTCACTTGTATGATGTGGTCTTGAGTCTTCAATTTGCTTGGGCAGGATTCAAAAAATAAAATTAGCTCGACACGAGCTGACTAATACTGGACTGAACTAACTCAACATGAGCTGACTAATTACAGGACTCAAATAAAAATAACTCAGTTGGACTAAGCTTTATTACAGTGGACTCAAATGTCAATTAAGTGATCCATAGAGGGTTGAGAAGCCTCTGCCTTATTTTGGTGCCTATGTTGTCCACACCAATTCTCCCGGGGTGGAAGGAACTCGACCCTATCGAGTGAAGATCAGGCTGGCTCACATATCTCTTGAGGAGGTCTAGGTTAAGGAATTGCAAGTCCTCTCAAGAAATCCATGAATCGTTCGACTCTAGCCGGCCTTGCCATCGGACCAGGAAGCGTTGATAACCGCGGCCCCTGGTCGTAATGGCTTGATCATCCAGGATACGCTCGATCCATTCTCCTCTCTCAGGCCAATTAATTGGTGGACACTCTGGGTGAGGATCACTCTCAACAGAAGGGATAAGTCCAAAAGCCTCACTAGGTATCGTTGCCAATTTCTATACACTCACCAGGTCTGTAATATTGAAGGTAGAACAAATGCCCATATCCGAAGGCAAGTCTAACACATAGGCATTTGATCCAACCTTCTTTAACACTTTAAAAGGTCCAGCTCCACGAGCATGAAGCTTCTTAACGGTCCTAAGTGGGAACCGTTCAGGCCTAAGCCTAATCATGACAGAATCCACTACATCAAATTCTTTGACCCTTCTTCGGGAATTAGCCAATTTGTTTAAAATTAGTGCAAGTGGTGAACATGCTGGGCACATGCAGACTCCTAACAAGATGATGCAAAGGACTCAAACCTACACTTAACAGACTCAACTATGCATTCCTATAGTAATAAATTTTATTGAACTCTTTAAACCTAAACCTAAGAGATTTTAGGTTCTCTAGGTTTGATCCAAGCTTGACATGCACATGAAAACTTATAATGGGCTCCTAACAAATTTCAAAGGGTATGCCAGAAGTATAATGCAAACCTAACATGCGTAATGAATGCATGCAGTACGCTAATCTCAACTAAATGCAATCTAATGATCCTAGAAATACTGGAGGTGTCTGGAAAGGACAGAAAATAGGAAGTGGGCTCAGAATTAGTCTGGTAGGGTAAGGAAAAAGGTTCAGGATTAGTTGGATACAGTAGGATAAAAGATGGGGTGTCAGGAACTAATCCTAAACTAATTAGGCTAACCTTACGAGGTTGAGGTATCTCTACAGGGTTTGTATAATGGAAGGATGGGTTATTAATCTCAGGAAAGAGGTCCTTAATGGGAACTATAGGAGGAGGCTCATCTTGAGGGTACTGATTCAAAGAGATCAGGTCCTTAATAAATTTTTCAGGTTCTTGTATTTTAGGACTAGACTCTATAATTTGGCTCTCCTCTATGGTTTCCTCAGGTAAGGCTCTAGCAGCAGTACCTAGGTTCTCTTCCTCTATTTGTTCTTCCACTATAGCTCTAGGTTGGATGTGGTCAAGGTCAACTAGCTCTGGGTTGGTTTCTACTTGGGTATCTACTGGGTCAGCTAATTCGAGGTCTACTAAAGGTGTCTCCTCTTCTTCCTCATACTCATCCACTAAGCTCGCATCAGCATCATACACTTCTGCGTTAATGTAAGCCTTGTGAATCTCAGGAATGGTTGGGGACGGTCAGCTAAGGAAAAATTGGCTAGGTCCTAGTTTCTGATTATGGGCAATAATCCTAGAAGGTTCAGGTAGCCTAAGGGGTAGTGGCTCACTACTGGGTTCATATTTAGGGGTACTAATCCTATGGGGTTCAAGTTGGCTAGGAGAAATCTGACTAGTACTAGGCTGATACCTAGGGGTTATGGGCTCTCTGGACTCATAGGACAAGGGTGAAAGTAAACTGATGCAGGTGGTTTGACAAGATTCTAAACTAGGCATGCAAACATCTGCGGGAGCAGATTGGATTTTAAAATAATTTTTTAAATTCACGCAACGGGTATCTGCTCCGTCAGGAACTAATCTAAATCTAGTTGCATTTAGGCATGTATAAGCATATAAAATATTTATAAAATTTAACAATTTAATCTATCCATGCATGATTAAAAATAATTTTCCATACCTTTTATTCTACCTAGAATAACTCTGGAATAAACCTGGAATAGGCTGGAATAACTGGAATAAAGTTATTCCAGTCGTCTTCCTCCTTGGGACTTTGTTTTTGGCTTGCAAAATGTCGTCGGAACACCTCCTTCTGGACCTCCGTTTGCTCCCAAATTTGAGCAGCAGCAACTTGGACAAGTCTTCTTCGATTTGCCACCAATAACTGCAATCAAGTCTTAGCCAAAAATAAAATAAATCACCAAAGTCTGCTGCCAGATTTCTGCAGCAAAACAGGGTAACAGACTTTAGCCTTCGTTTCGGAGCAGCTGGAGCGATCCCGGCTCGCAAGGTTTGCTCCTAGGAGTAGAAAGGTACTCCCTCTAGAGGGGAGACACACCCGGGGCTCTTGGATCCGCCTCCACGCATAGTGCTAGCCGCCGGAAGAGGGCTTCACGGTCACAGAATTCTGCAGCATAAATGGGCAGAATTTGAGCTTGAAACAATGGGATTTTCTCCCTCCTCTAAGGCTTTTAAACCTAGCCCAAACACTCTCTTTAAGCCTCTCAAAGAAGAGTAATGCCTAGATCTTTTATTTCTTTCCTTGGATCTCACATGGTGGATAATTTCCAAACTCACAGTGAAACCTCTTTTTTTGTTGAAACTCAACTCACCAACAAACAGGGGAGGGAAGGGTTGTATAAAAAGGCTGCAGTAGGGAGAGGGAGGTGGAGCGTCGGTGAGGTAGAGAGACGGTGGCTTTTAACCCAATTAAACAGCCATTAATCAATGGGATTAAAGCCTTCAATACCAGCGGGGGGAGAAGAAAGGACACGAGCTTGGGAGTTATGGTTGTTTGGCCTTCCAGGAAAAACAAATGACCGTGTGTAAACGGTCACAGGGAAAAACCATGGAATAAAACAAACACCGGTCCATGGCTTAATTTGGTTCAAACCATTTAAACCAACCCATTTTGGTTCAATCCAATTGAAACAAACGGTTCAATCCAATTAAACCTAGTTCAGGAATATAATTGGTTCACAACCAATTGGAGGCCGAAACGAACTCCGAATCAGTTCAAAACTGATTCAGAAAAATCCTGGCGCAGAGCTGGTCAACTCAGAACAATTTTCGGTTGACATAGACAAGGGCAAGACAGGGAAAAAATTGCTCAAAAATTGTGACCATAAAATCGAGATGATTCCCAATCGTAATCGGTATCCAGATCAGAGAGTTATCCTCTGTGGCGTGTGACCTCATAGGTTCGAACCTAAATGGTAGAACTAGAACAATTTCTTGTACCAGCACAGGAAACCATCTAGCAATGGGTCCCGGCGTCCGAATAGGTCGAAGATGCGAGAGCAAACTATCGAACCTTTGGCATATGGTTACTGCATAATTCATCCCTTTGACCTCTAATGCTCAGGACGACTGAGATTGGGATACCAACCCAGACTAAGTCAGTCGACAATGTGTCTCAATCTTGCAAGCCCAGTGACTCTTCACTAGGACTATCCCGGCCAAGGATTTGCTAAATTGAGATACTGCGAGATATTCAATCCAAACTGTTTGGACAGGTCAATTCCATCTTGGTCCATCATTGCTCCACAAGTACTTGCCTGTACCCAGAAACCTTCCGTCACTGGATTAAAAATCCGGGTAGTCCGGCACCAAAGCACAGGGAGTTGCTTGCAAGCTACCGTGATGACCTCAGGCCAGAGGGATACATATACCCATATCCAATCGTGAGTATCGCTTTGGCAGAAAGGGGCTGCACGGAGTCACGTTCAATGAGATATCAAATATCCCACTTGCAGATCACATCAGTGTCACCACACTCATTTGGTCAAGAGGACAACCAAACGATGTGAACTACAACAATCTATACTTGATATATTGCCATCCAGTATAATATATCCTTTGGTTGTGAATAGGGTTTAAGGACCACTCGATACATCCTCTCTGTATCGAAGTCAGTGTAGTCCTAAGGACTTCATCACATGGAAAGAATTCATTTCAGGAAAATTTAGTATGTGATGAGTTGCCTTAAATATTATTTTATTAATTCATAAAATGAGTACAATATTGAGCACAACCGCCTACAACCTAGGCGATTGGCTTTGGGACACAATTCCCAACAACTCCAACTTGTACTAAAGCCAATCAGAAGAGTATCTAATATCCATTTCCCATTTACAATAGTCGAACTCTTTTATTCCGAGGGCTTTAGTGAAGGGGTCGGCCAAATTTTCTTTTCCATCGATCTTCAGAAGATTGATGTCGCCTCGTTCCACGATCTCTCATACGAGGTGGTTGCGCCGCAAAATGTGTTTGGTGCGGTGATGAGCTTTAGGATCCTTAGCTTGATTAATGGCTCCAGTGCTGTCACAGTACACCGGAACAGGACCATCTAGGGAAGGTGCCACCCCTAGCTCTCCAAGGAACTTCCGCAACCAGACAGCTTCCTTTGCCGCATCTGATGCTGCAATGTATTCTGCTTCGCATACCGAGTCTGCAACAGTTGCCTGCTTAGAACTTTTCCAGCAGATCGCTCCTCCATTCAGGGTAAATACAAACCCTGACACACTCTTGCTATCATCTCTATCCGACTGGAAACTGGAGTCAGAGTACCCTACAAGTTTCAAGTCAGGTTCTCCATAAATCAGCCATTGATCTTTAGTATTTCTTAAATACTTAAGGATGGACTTAACCACCTTCCAATGCACCTCACCTGGGTCAGACTGGTATCTACTCACTACTCCTAGTGAGTATGCCACGTCTGGTCTAGTACAAGTCATAGCATACATGATAGAGCCTACTGCAGAAGTATAAGGTACTCTACTCATGCGCTCTCTTTCCTCAGGAGTTGTCGCACAATCCTTTTTGGAAAGAGTAATTCCAGAACCTATCGGAAGATAGCCTTTCTTGGAATTTTCCATGCTGAACCGTTTCAATACAGTGTCGATGTACGTAGACTGGGACAGTCCCAAAAGCTTCTTAGATCTATCTCTATAGATCTTCATACCTAGTATGTAAGAAGCTTCACCCAAGTCCTTCATGGAGAACTGAGATGATAACTAGACCTTTATTCCTTGTAATGCTGCGACATCATTCCCGATTAAGAGAATGTCATCAACATACAGTACTTGGAATACAATCACAGAACCATTAACCCATTTATAGATGCACAGTTCTTCTCCGTTCCTAACGAAGCCATACGATTTGATACACCTATCAAACCGTAAGTTCCAACTTCGAGACACTTGCTTGAGTCCATAGATGGACCTCTGCAACTTGCATACTTTTGATTCATCTGTGGATGTGAACCCTTCAGGCTGTATCATATACACCTCTTCTTCCAGCTCCCCATTTAGGAAAGCGGTTCGGACATCCATCTGCCAGATCTCGTAATCAAAATATGCTGCCAAAGCAAGCATGATCCGAATGGACTTGAGCATTACCACAGGGGAGAAAGTTTCGTCATAATCGATACCATATCACTGACGATACCCCTTGGCAACCAGACGGGCTTTATAGGTCTCTACCTTCCCATCTGCGCCCCTTTTTCTCTTGAAGATCCATTTACACCCGATGGGTTTTATTCCTTCAGGTGGATCAACCAATGTCCAAACATTGTTGATTTCCATGGACTCCATTTCAGATCGCATGGCTCCAAGCCATGCCTCAGAGTCAGATCTCTGAAGAGCATCCATATAGGTGATCGGATCCTCATTGTTCTCATCGAGCTCAATGGGATCGCCGTCCTGGACCAAGAAACCGTAGTATCTGTCCGGGTGACGCGGTATTCTACCGGATCTCCTAATGGGTTATGGGTGTGATTCAATCACAGCCGGTTCTACGATGTCCTTAGAGTGTGAAGGTTCTTCTATTGGCTGAACTTCATCAAGTTCAATCTTAGAAGCTATAGTTCCTTCTCCAAGGAACTCCTTTTCCAAAAAGATAGCTCTAAGAGCAATGAACACCTTTTGTTCATTCTCCAAGTAGAAGAAATACCCTTCGGTTTCCTTAGGATAACCAATGAATAAACACCTGTCAGACTTAGGACCAAGTTTGTCTGAGTCTAAATGCTTTACGTAAGCCGGACAACCCCAGACCCGAAGGTGTGAGATTGAGGGTTTACACCCATTCCACATCTCACACGGAGTGGAGACAACAGACTTACTTGGAACATTATTTAATAAGTAACAGGCTGTCTGAATCGCATATCCCCAAAAGGATAGCGGCAGAGTTGCAAAGCCCATCATGGATCGAATCATATCCAACAAGGTTCGATTCCTCCTTTCGGACACACCATTCAACTGTGGTGTTCCTGGAGGAGTCCATTGAGAGAGAATTCCATTCTCCTCAAGATATGTCAAAAAAACATCAGATAAGTATTCACCACCTCGATCACATCGAAGGGTTTTAATACTTTTTCCAGTTTGCTTTTCTACTTCATTACAGTATCGTTTGAACATTTCAAACGATTCATACTTATGTCTCATTAAAAAGACATAACCGAATCTTGAAAAGTCATCTGTAAAAGTAATGAAATATTTGTATCCTTCTCTGGCACTAACTGACATTGGTCCACATACATCAGTATGTATTAGACTTAGAAGTTCTGTAGCCCATTCACCCTTTCCAGTAAAAGGTGACTTGGTCATTTTACCAAGTAAACAGGATTCACAAGTGGGCAGTGATTCAGAATCACTGACCTCGAGAAGTCCATCTCCTCGCATCTTGTTTATTCTATTTTGGTTAATATGACCTAGCCTACAGTGCCAAAGATACAAATCATTGACATTATCTAACCTTGGGCATTTGCAAGAAGTGTACATTACACTAACTGGCCTTGATAGTATGTATATGCCATTATTTAATCTAGCTTTCATTATAACAGAGTTATTCAAAATAACATTGCAAAAATCTCCATTTATTGAAAGTTCAAAACCACAATTGGCCAAAAGGCCTACAGAGATTATGCTCATAATGAAACTAGGACAATAGTGACAGTCGACTAGCTCGACAATACAAGACTCAAAGACAAGATGCAGGACTCCGATCGCCAGTACTGGAACACGATTTCCATTCCCGATGCTCAGAAACTGTTCTCCATCTTCAAATCTTCTGCTAACTTGAAGTCCCTGTAATGAATTACAAACATGAATTGGACTACCAGTATCCAATACCCAGTTAGCAGTATCAACAATTGAGTAATTACAAGGTTTTATCATATAAATACCTTGTTCAGCAGACTTCTGCTTCCTTGGCCTGTTCGGATCAAGGGACGCAATATAAAGAGGACAGTTCCTCTTCCAGTGTCCCTTCTTCTTGCAGTAGAAACACTCTGCAGAAGACTGATCAGCCTTATACTTCCTGTTCTGACTAGGGCCAGCAACATTCTGCACATTCTTTCCCTTTTTGTTTATTTTCTTTTTCCCTTTCTTAAAGGGACGACGACCTCTGCTACCTCCCACTAAATTCACCACCCCCTTATTCAGTTGGTGGTCTTTCTCGAAAGTCTGCAGTAACCCCAAAAGACCATGGTAGTTAACTGCAGGCTTGTTCATTCTATAATAATCGAGAAAATCAAGATAGGAGGAGGGAAGAGAATTCAGGATCGTATCCTTATCGAGCTGCTCGTGCAAGGGGCATCCGAGTTTGCCCAACTTTTCAATCAGCTCGATCATGTACAATACATTATCAGTGACTGAACCGTCATTCGGCATCTTGGAGTTGTAGATGGCATAAGACACTTTGTACCTTTCTACATCATCCGCAGTGCCGAAGGATTCCTTTAACTTTTAAAGGATTTCATCAGGTTGGGCCTCCTCGAATTTGCAATTGAACTCATCGTTCATAGCCGCTAACATAATGCATCGGACAGTAGTCCGATCAGAGACCCACTTCTGATAAGCATCTCTGACTGCACTCCGTGCATTAGCGGGAGGGATTTCAGGTGCTGGATCCGCTATTACATAGAGTATCCGTTCATGCTCCAGAACAATTCTCAATCTTCGATACCAACTATCGAAGTTGTGACCCTTTAACTTCTCATTATCGAGAAGTGACCGGAGCGATAAATTGGAAGACATCTGAAAAGAAAATAAGACCATATTAGTTAATGAATTAATAACTTAACCAAAAGACTTGGACTTTAGTCTAAAGGTTTCTTCTACTAATTTTTCAGATTGGTAGCCTCTAACTCCAATCCATGAAAATACTTTTCTCAAGTGGGTACTGAAATCCAATAGGCCTTGCATGAGCCCGACTATGGCCGGCTCATCCATACGAGCCTAAAGGTAGGTTCGTAAACCAATTGTTTCCCTAAATAATTTTTAGTATTTTATTTTGCCCTAGAGAGCACCCCAATCGGCCTAGGGGCCTCCTATTGCGGGTCTTTGGTTAGGTCCAACCATTAAAATGACAAATCCAATGCTTCCAGCTAACTAAAGACCAAGCCCGACTATAGCCGGCCCACCTGGTCCCGTTAAGGAGGTTGCACTAAACCATCATCGATCAGATAGAATTCCAGTCACCGGATGTACACCCGTTCTATGGAACTGCCGATGCACACCAAGCTAGTGGACACATTTCTATCCAACTTAATGGGAGGCTAAGACACTATCAACTCCTTGACTTAGTCTTTTTAATGACCTAATAATTTTAGAGGATTTTTTATTGTGACAGAAGAAAGTGACAAGGTCATGGATCATCCTCCCACTGAATCAATCAGATTCTAGGAGGGTTGAAATAAATCAACAAATGATCCATGGGCACCTATAGATCAGTTAGACTGATCAACCCGGGTGACATGGGTTAACTCGAGTCATTGAGCCTTTCCAATCAGTTCTGGTCGACTTGACTAGCCAGGTAGGTGAGATCATGGGTGAGTATCCGCCATTAACCATCTTTCCTAGACACCAACCAAGTTGGCCAGGAAAGAGGTAGCCTCAAACAGCGATGATCACAATGCCAAACCTACCTCGACACCAGTCGATTTACCAGACTCGATCAGACTAGCCTAAAGACTCGGGCGTCCATTGAGCCACTAATTGGATCCATTTTAGATGAACGGATCAACTAATCTAACTATTATATAGTTCTAAAGAAGGACCTTAAACAACTTTTGTTTTATCTTCTTCTTATTATCCGGTTCAACTAAACTTAGGTCTAACCCAGTTTTGGACCCAACTAGTCAGCTAACCCAATTAACCCAAAATGGCTTATGCAAATTTGTTTAGATTTCATAAACCTAAAAAATTTTTAATAAGCCAATCACTTAATTAAAATATTTTTTAATTAAATCTTTATGTAAAACATTTTTACATACCAAATCATGCATCAAAAAATATTTTACAAATATTTTATAAACATGCCTAAATCATGTATCTGCAAATTAAAACAATTTTAATTTTTAATATTCTTTAAGGATCCTTCTGAAAAGGCCAACACAGACGATCTGCATCGTGTCAAAGATACACGGTTATGGTGAAGGTCTCAACTAGGTTCCAAAAAGAAAACTTGATACATTTTTAAGATTAAACAAATTTTAATCTATAAGAATGCATACTAGATTATATTACAAATTCAACATGGCTCTGATACCAATGAAAGTAAACTGATGCAGGTGGTTTGACAAGATCCTACACTAGGCATGCAAACATCTGTGAGAGCAGATTGGATTTTAAAATAATTTTTAAAATTCACGCAGCGGGTATCTGCTACGCCAGGAACTAATCTAAATCTAGTTGCATTTAGGCATGTATAAGCATATAAAATATTTATAAAATATTAAACAATTTAATCTATCCATGCATGATTAAAAATAATTTTCCATACCTTTTATTCTGCTTGGAATAACTCTGGAATAAACCTGGAATAGACTGGAATAACTAGAATAAAGTTATTCCAATCGTCTTCCTCCTTGGGACTTTGTTTTTGGCTTGCAAAATGTCATCGGAACACCTCCTTCCAGACCTCCGTTTGCTCCCAAATTTGAGCAGCAGTAACTTGGACAAGTCTTCTTCGATTTGCCACCAATAACTGCAATCAAATCTTTGCCAAAAAAAAAATAAATCACCAAAGTCTGCTGCCAGATTTCTGCAGTAGAACTGGGTAGCAGACTTTGGCCTTCGTTTCGGAGCAGCTGGAGCGATCCCGGCTCACGAGGTTTGCTCCTAGGAGTAGAAAGGTACTCCCTCTAGAGGGGAGACACGCCCAGGGCTCTCGGATCTGCCTCCATGCACGGTGCTAGCCGCCGGAAGAGGGCTTCACGGTCACAGAATTCTGCAACAGAAATGTGCAGAATTTGAGCTTGAAACAATTAGATTTTCTCTCCCTCTAAGGCTTTTAAACCCAGCCCAAAACTCTCTCCTTAAGCCTCTCAAAGAAGAGGAATGCCCAGATCTTTTATTGCTTTCCCTTGGATCTCACACGGTGGATAATTTCCCAACTCATGGTGAAACCTCTTTATTTTTTGAAACTCAACTCACCACCAAACAGGGGAGGGAAGGGTTGTATAAAAAGGCTGCAGCAGGGAGAGGGAGGTGGAGCGTCGGTGAGGTGGAGATACGGTGGCTTTTAACCCAATTAAACAGCCATTAATCCATGGGATTACAGCCTTCAAAACCAACGGGTGGAGAAGAAAGGACTCGAGCTTGGGAGTTATGGTCATTTGGCCTTCCAGGAAAAACAAATGACCGTGTAAACGGTCACGGGGAAAAACCATGGAATAAAACAAACACCGGTCCATGGCTTAATTTGGTTCAAACCAGTTAAACCAACCCATTTTGGTTCAATCCAATTGAACCAAACGGTTCAATCCAATTGAACCTGGTTCAGGGAATATAATTGGTTCACAACCAATTGGAGGCCGAAACGAACTCCGAATCAGTTCAAAACTGATTCAGAAAAATCCTGGCGCAGAGCTGGTCAACCCAGAATAATTTCTAGTTGACACAGATAAGGGCAAGACAGGAAAAAAATTTCTCAAAAATACTGTGACCATAAAACCGTGATGATTCCCAATCGTAATCGGTATCCGGATCAGAGAGTTATCCTCTGTGGCGTGTGACCTCATAAGTTCGAACCTAAATAGTAGCACTAGAATAATTTCTTGTACCAGCACAGGAAACCATCTAGCAATGGGTCTCGGCGTCCGGATAGGTTGAAGATGCGGGAGCAAACTATCGAACCTCTGGTATATGGTTACAGCATAATTCATCCCTTTGACCTCTAATGCTCAGGATGACTGAGATTGGGCTGCCAACCCAGACTAAGTCAGTCGACAATGTGTCTCAATCTTGCAAGCCCAGTGACTCTTCACTAGGACTATCCCGGCCGAGGATTTGCTAAATTGAGATACTGCGAGACATTCAATCCAAACTGTTTGGACAGGTCAATTCCATCTTGGTCCATCACTGCTCCACAAGTACTTGCCTGTACCCAGAAACCTTCCGTCACCGGATTAAAAATCCGGGTAGTCCGGCACCAAAGCACAGGGAGTTGCTTGCAAGCTACCGTGATGACCTCAGGTCAGAGGGATACATATACCCATATCCAATCGTGAGTATCGCTTTGGCAGAAAGGGGCTGCATGGAGTCACGTTCAATGAGATATCAAATATCCCACTTGTAGTTCACATCAGTGTCACCACACTCATTTGGTCAAGAGGACAACCAAACGATGTGAACTACAATAACCTATACTTGATATATTGCCGTCCAATATAATATATCCTTTGGTTGTGAACAGGATTTAAGGACCACTCGATACATCCTCTATGTATCGAAGTTAGTGTAGTCCTAAGGACTTCATCACATGGAAAGAGTTCATTTCAGGAAAATTTAGTATGTGATGAGCTGCCTTGAATATTATTTTATTAATTCATAAAATGAGTACAATATTGAGCACAACCGCCTACAACCCAGCCGATTGGCTTTGGGACACAATTCCCAACAAAGATTGCAGATCTATGGGTCATTGAATTATAGGATCTGGGGTCATAAGATTTAGGTTCAGCTCTATGGGTCTTGGGTCTACTGGGCTCATGGGATATGGGCTCATAGGTTCTAGAGTCATAGGATTTAGAGTCATAAGATCTCTAGGTTATGGGTATATAGGTTAAAGATGGCTCAGGTTTGGATCTAGTTTGGGTCCTCCTAAGTTCAGGATTATAGTATGGGTCAGGATGAGGGGCTCTCCTAGGCTGAGGGGACTCAGGATCAGGCTCAGACTGGGTCCTACGTGTCTCCTCTAGGGTTCCTAGTCGGGCGTCTATTTGTTCAAGCTTCTGGGTCAATTAGGCATTTGCTTGCTCAAACCTAAGATTGAGGGTTTGCTCAAACCTAAGATTGAGGGTTTGGGCTAACCTTTCTCCAAGGGCATCAATTTTGGCATCAAAATGATCCCTGGATTCAGCCATTTGTGAAGGAGGTGGGTGATATGAAACCCCTAATCTTGTGCTCATACAAGACTCGATCAAATCGACTATAGCTGACTAGACCTAGAGTCCAAAAAAGGTGCTCAATCAGGGTGGCAAACTAGCCTATAGTAACCCTGTACTCAGCTAAGCAAGTGTAAGGGGAGCGATAGGTCCCTGATTGCCAATCCTAGACACCGATCAGAGATTGGCCAGGTAGGCGGACTAGCACACAAGCCCTTCTAAATTGAATCCCTGAACCACCGTTCTAGACACCAAGCACAAGGCACACACAGGTTAGCTTGACACAGTGATCTAACACTTAGCCCGGACCTGACCAGTTGGTGTCCCTAGCCCACTAGGGCAAATTAAGTCTAGTTAATTTTAGGTTAAGGCTTGGGATCGAATGCAAGGGATGTGGTTTTGGGCTAAGGAGAGGTGATCAAATCCTCTCCCCATTTGATATAGCAAGAGTGCCCTTAAAAGTAAATTATGCAATGATGGCAGGCAGATGAGAATTCAAATTAGGGTTTAGATGTTTTTGGTATTTTTGGAGAATATGTAATTTATTTTTTTTTAATATTTTGGTATTTTCTTAAATAAAAGGAAACTTGCAAATTATGGCCTAATATGCAAGAAATATACTAAAATTAAAAGATATGCAAAGAGATGCTAAACAAAACCCTAAAACTTCCAAACTTGTCTTGCTGAAAAAAAATAGAGCCAGAAATTTGTAGGCTATATTTCGGCTTGCAGAAAATTCAAAAATCGAAATAAAATATACAAAAGTTTTTGAAATTACTTTAAATTATGATCAATCCACAAAAATAGATTTCAAGATTTTTGGAGTTCTTATTAGGAAGAAATAATTAAAATAATAGAGCATATACGGACTGAAAAAAATTGCAGAAAACAAGCCATAATCTAAGGTCTGATACCAAATGATGCGGGACTAATATGCATGCAATTATTTTGTATGTTTTATATGTGGGGTTAGGTGATTAATTCCCGAATTTTAGATCAAAATTAGTTGTAGGGAATTATGTATGAAATTTTGAAGTCAAGCATGCAGATTAGAACCTAGAAAAGTATTAAAGAATGATCACCGGGGCTGAGAAGCCTTCGTTAGGGCAAGTTCTCCTACAATATAATTACTGGAGGTAGAGAGGGTATACCTGACAACGTCTGAGTGAAGATCGCAGTGAAGGGATCTCTCGTTCCTCGATGGATGTGGCCTGGAAAACCGAGCCAAAGACCCGCGGATACCCAACTTTTTGCTCGGTGGTCCGATTGAGGCTTGGCTGGAGTCGTTGGATCCGTAGAAACTCGGGGACCTGCAAACAACCTGTCAGGGATTAGAAAACTCATAAGGAAACAAAGAAATAAAGGAAAACAACAAGAAAAAGGTGTCTTTTGAAGTGGGCGGCCAGTGTTTTGGAAGGTTGGCTGGCGGCAGGAAGATGGTTGCAGCACCGAAAGAAGAAAACTCTCACACCCCTTTATGCACACAGCAGGATAACACTCAAAGCAATAGAAGAACTCAAGGTTTATTTCATATATCAAAATCAAGTTTTATACAAGAGACTAGGGTCCCTTAAATAGACCCTTAACCTTGGGCCTCAAGTAAGGGTACTTTAGACTTTATATAGGACTCCTTCTCCCTTTCAAACCCTAACTAGGAATTAAGGCAACATAGGTAGAAAATCCCACACAAATTGCTCTCCCTCTCCTTGCCTTGGTCGGCCAAGGGGTTGACCATAAGTGGCCAACCAAGAGGAGGGTCACCATAAGAAATGGCGTCCTAATTCCTTCCTGGGCCTGGGCTGGCCCAGTTTGCTTCCGGCTGGTCCAGGGCTTCAGGTTTGTTCTTATTTTTATTTTCACCTCTTGGGATCTTCAAGTCTTCAAGCTGGGTTGGACTTGGGCCTAATTTCCATATCTTCAATTAGGTTGGACTTGGTCTTCACTTGTATGATGTGGTCTTGAGTCTTCAATTTGCTTGGGCAGGACTCAAAAAAGTTGACTTTGCAGTAAACATGCTTGATCACCAACGAAGTAACTCCCTGAAACAAAAAAGTAATGTCATGTAACAAAGGATGAGTGGCAACTCCCTTGGCACAGGACTAAATCTAGTCAATGACTACTAGAGTTGGCCTCAATCACTAGACAGTCTGCCTGAAGTATCAGCCTTGCATAGACAATGGTTTTAATAATATCAAGAAATAATACCCTATTTGACGTGCACTATGTTGTCACGTCATCCATCACAATTACTTTTTTTTTTGATAAAAAAAAAAAAAGAAAGTGAGATAAATCCCGATGTAATTATTCTTATTGGGCCTCCAACCCTGCCAGGCTATGATGTGTGGCCTGCGATGGGGGTTACTCTATCACTTGCACCGAGTCAGCACTACAAATGATTCTCCACGGGTTATTATTTTGCTTGCATTTTGACATGCCCTCCCAATCAAACCCACAGGCTCAGGCTCAGATAAAAAGCCCATTTTATTACATAAGGCAGGCTTGGGTACCACTATTAGGCCTAACACCCTAATCAAGTCTTGTAATTAAACCAGAAGATGTGTGGATTCATACATGGCCATTAGCTGACGTCAGCATGTAAACACACATCTATTTGTAGATCTAAATTTGTTAGAATAGAGTACGTTCCATCAGATCAGGGTTTGCTGATGCCCTTCGACCCAAATGACTTGATCCAAAACAATATAAACCAGTAGCATGTCTTGACGCCACTTCTCACCAATTATGGTTTGATAACCGACAAACCTTGACATAATTATACGAAGGAAGTGATTGCCCTTATCCTGACAACATGAGGCCATTTCTTTTTTTTTTAAATAACATTTTTTAATAATATCAAGAAATAATGCCGTGCACTATGTTGTCATGGCATCGATCACAATTATTATTATTTTTTTTATAAAAAAAAAAGAGAAGGATAAATCCTGATATAGATATTTTCACTGGATCTTCAAGCTCATTAAGCTATGTTCGATTAGAACCGTAATTTTTTCGCATACCCTTCCATCATTGTTGAGTACGTCAGCTCAACATCACTAAGATGCTGAAATAGTGCACTCTCTCGTCATCCCGATCACGTATTTTAAAAAAATTTCTGAATTTAATCAAGTCATCCATGATGATCATACCTAGAATCCATGATCGATGAAAAATGAAATTAAGCTTCAACCAATTGGATTACCGTTTTGACGGTCACATTTACTTATTTATGTAAATCTTATTTATCAAGTATTCAACTTTTCTGCGAATCTTATTCGTATTCAACACGGTGCATTAATATAAAAAAAATAAATAATCGATGATGTGCGCCGTCATTTGATATATAAAAATATAATATCTCCCTTCCTAGTCGCGCATGAGCCAGGAAACATATAACTATTTACAAAGGTGGATGAACTCATAATATACTTGCATTCCTGAACGACCCTCCCGAATCCAACGTACCACCATAAAAGTAAGGGAAAATCTTTTAAATCATGTACGGTGCAGAAAATTCAGCACGGTCCATATCATATTTTTTTATTGATCTAAATGTATCCACTATAGCATGACAGGATGAGAGCTGAGCATAACTAGTATTAATCATCATTTAACTTTTATTTAAAATTTTTGTCCAGAATAAAATATCCTTTCCTTCCAGTCCCTTTTCTGCATGGATGTCGTAGGTTTTGAACTAGGGTATCGTAACTTTTGAACTAGAGTATTGTAATACTGTTTTAGATTTTTAATTTATATTTTTCTGTAGGGGAGTCGTAGGTTTTGAAATAGGATGTCGTAATTTTTAAACTAGGGTATCGTAATACTGTTGCAGGTTTTAATTTATATTTTTCTGTAGGGATGTCGTAGGTTTTGAACTAGGGTATCATAATACTGTTTCAGGTTTTAATTTATATTTCTCTGCAGGGATGTAGTAGGTTTTGAACTAGGATGTCGTAGCTTTTGAACTAGGATGTCGTAATACTGTTTCAGATTTTAATTTATATTTTTCTGTAAAGGTGTCGTAAGTTTTTAACTAGGATGTCGTAGCTTTTGAACTATGGTATCGTAATACTGTTTCTGATTTTAATTTATATTTTTACTAGGGTGTTGTAATACTGTTTCTGGTCATTTTGAACCAGGGTGTCGTTGGTTTCGACTAGGATGTCTTAAGTTTTGAAGTTGGATGTCGTAATACTATTTCAGGTCATTTTTTGAACCAGGATGTCATAGTTTTTAAACTAGGATATCGTAAGTTTTGAACTAGGATGTCGTAATACTGTTTTAGATCATTTTTTGAATCAGAATATCGTAGATTTTAAACTGGAATGTCGTAGCTTTTGAACTAAGATGTCGTAAGGATATTTTGGTCTGGACGAAAATTTTAATTAATATTAGCCATCTCAGCTTTTATTCAATCATACTACAGTAAATATTTTTGGATCAATAAAAATATATGAAATATATTGAATTTGCTTCATCGTATGCGGTGCACAAAAAATTATTTTAAAAGAGACGAAGGAAACGTCTCTAAAAAACATTTCTTTCTTCTTACCAAAAATAAAAAATAAAAAATAAATGTCTTTCAACTTTCACCCTAAACTCACCTTTAAGGTTAAAGCTCCGCCAAGCGCCATCCCCCTCCCCCCAACCCAAAAAAATAAAAAATTAAAAATTCTGACAACAATGCGGTCTTGGAGATGACTAGATTCCAGCCCTTCCGGGCAGGAAAAGCCGAACGCAGCGGGCATCCGCATCTACTCGATGGAAGCAAAGTCCGACGCCCAAGCGAGTGGGCCACAGGGCAATCACAAACGAACGACGTACGCTGTTCCCGGCACTCAGTTTCCCCTTCTAGAATATCAACCTTCCGCTGCAAATTTCGTTTTCTCCATTCTGCTCCGTCCATTGCAAAACACCCCAAAACCAAAAAAAAAAAACAATTCTAGGAATTCAGGCACCTGAAAAGAACCTTGTTTTTCCGGCTGTTTATTTCCTTGGGATTGGATACCAAACCTCCTCACTTTTAAGCCATACATCTCTCTCTCTCTCTCTCTCTCTCTCTCTGGGGCATCTGATTCTTTGCCTTGCATTTTCTTATTTGTTTTTCGACACGTCTCCCTCACACCATCGGCTCGGGTTGCTTGCCAGCCCCCTGTACAAATAGGGACTCGATAGCCTTCCCTTCCTCACCTTCCTTTCTAACCCTGCTTCACAAGTGTTATCCAAGCGGGTTGCAATGGCGAACCAGCCCCCCCCCCCCCCGTCCCTGTTTCCGGCTGGCCTCCCTGGCCCTAAGGGAGTCGCCGCAGCCACCGCCACCGCGCGCCGGTGACGGCGCCGCCACCGGCGCCGACTCAAACTGTCCAGCCTCCCCGGGGAACTCCCATCCGCCAACTCGTAAGGCCTAGTGCCGTACTTCATCACAACCACAGCCCCCACCGGTGCAACCACAGCCAGAGACAACGCAACGCAAACCTCACCACCACCACCCCCGCCCCAGCCTCTGTCTCAGCCCACAACACCACCACGACCACCATCACCACCACCTCAACTCTCGGTAACTCCTCCTCGAGGGGAATCAACAGAGCTCGAAACACCGTCAGTCGAGCCACCCAAACAGGTGAAACAACCATCCTCACCTTTACCAACCCTCAGGCCCCTAAAAACCTCCCCATCCCCTCCACTCCGGTCTCCCAAGGTTAACAAGTCTCCCTCTCCGTCCCCCAGGTACGACTCTGGCGACCGCACACTGAAGCCGAGTCCAGAACCTGAACTGAAGACCATACCAGAAGCCCAGCCAAAGACCACCACCAACAATGACAAAGGGAGCCATACAAGAATGCCACGCAACGGCGAGCAGAAGCTTGGCACATCTCAAGCTGACACGCGAGGCCCCCCTCCTTCCCTTAAGAGGGATACCAAGAAGAAAGATGAGGATGACTTGAGGTTGATTACCATGGCAGGAGACAACGTGGGGGCCTACATGGATCTGGGTCCTTCCTACGGCATTTCCGGAAGAAAGCAGCAGCAAGCAATGGCAAACAAGGTCAAGTGATAATTCTGCAGCAAACGATGGAAAAATCCAGTGGACAAGGACGGAACCAGAGCAGCAGCAGCGAAGGCGAAGGCGAAGGCGAAGCCCATGACCTCCGCTGGTGAACAGCAACGTTCAGAGCGTCAACAATTCTATCGTCTACAGCAGCTCCTGCACCCAGCGCAGCCCCGGCGTCCACATCATCCTCACCAGCCCCCGCGATCCCAAGAGCAAGGCTCATTCACCTCCCCAATGAGGTCCCTCCCACGGCAGCAGTTGCCATTTCACCTTAAACAGAATTATCAGGAGGCCGTCCTGCTGCTGCCTGCTTCTCCATTGCCCCTCTTCCCTCATTACTGTTACTTAAGTACCCATGATGAAGTTGCCTTGATGGCTATTTTTAATTTGTACTGTTTTTGTGTGAAATTGGATTTCCTAAATAAATAAAACTAGTAACTCTGCTTTGGACAAACAAAGATGTTAAAATAATTGTTAAACCGTTTAAAATGGTAGTCCGGTTGATAGAGACTTAATCTCATTTTTTATAGATCATGGATTTAATGTATAATTCTCGTGGATGACTCGTTTAAACAAAATATTTTTTTAAAATAATGATCGGGATAGCGAGAAAGTGCACTACATACTCCGGCATCTTAGTGGTGCCAAACTGATATACTCATTGATGATAAAAGAGTATCTATCTGAAAAAATTATAGCCCGAATCAAATATAATCTGACCGGGATTAGGATCAAGTGAAGATAGCTATACCAGAATTTATCCGTCTCTTCTTTTCATTTTACAAAAAAAAAATTGTTAAATAAATAATATTGGTACGTACAGTTTGTTTAAACAAACCAGTGGTTCTGTTGGATGGTATCATAGGGGCTTCTTCAAGGATTTTGCCGGCGGCAGTTGACATAAAGGAATTGAAACGTAACAGAGATGCTTAAGCTCCTTCACATCAACAGAGCATCGACACATTCATCAAGATTCCATGCACACAAGTAAGAAACGCATCCAAGATTTACGTTAAAGAGGCAGCGAGGATTTTTTTGTTTTTCTTTGGATCCAAGCAATGACGAAATTTTTATTGAGTTATGCCAGGTGTATAATATATATATATGTGAAACTTAAAACAAATATAGCAACAGAAAAATCACAGGGCAGCTAGTTGAATTATTTATTCAACTTTGAGTGCTGCGCAAATTCTCCATCATATACTCGTCTCAAATCGGATATAAAAAAAATCAAGTTTGGATCGAATATGATCGGTTATACCCGGTCTCATAAAACTTAGTTTATTTAAAACCTAATTGGATCGGATCGAGTCGGGTCAGGTTGGGTATATCCGTCTCATATCCAATTTATTTAAATATTTTATAAATATAATTTTTTTATATATAAATAAGTCGGGTTTGGATCGGAATATACTATTACCCATACCCGACCCAAATTCAAGTCGGGTGTTCTTATGTAACCCATATATGTTTATATTAGGTGGATTGGGTTTTACCCATTTCATTAGGATCGGGTTGGGTCGGGTAACCACCGATTCGATAAAAATTGACATCCTTAATTTTATATACTCATATGCCAATATAAATTGACTCTCTAAAACAAAAACCTGTGAAAGGTTGTGATAGGTTATAAGAGGCTACATACAAGGGAAGTAATCCAAGAGCTAGCCAGGGGTTAGGTTTTGCTCACATTTCATAGGAAAGTTCAAGTTGGTAGAAGCAGCTCAAGATGCCAAAGTGCCATGCTGATAGCCAAGAGTTACAGCTATAAGAGACCCACTGACTAGGAATGGCAATGGGTTGGGTTCGAACTGTATTTTTAATTATCCAAATTCAAACATGAATATTCAATAAATTATCAAAACCCAATCCAAATACTATCGGACTAGATTTTTTATCCAAATCTGATGAGGACCCGAGAGCCTAACTATCTCAGTAGCCACATGGGATCCCAGTCATAGTAGGCGCCATCCACCCTATGAGGCATCCTAAGATCTTCATCCAAGCCTAGTTTGGAAGATGTGTGGCGCCTAAGCAAAGAAGGAAGGAAGATGGCACCCCCTTTTCATGCAACCACTCTAGGCAAAAGAAGCAAGCAGGCAAGAGTCCTAGATTTTCTTCTTCCTTTATGGCCATGTATAACCAACAAATATAGAAAATTTGTGGCCCCCCCTTTTTCCATGTATTCACTCAAATTTTGAAAGGGAGTCTAGGAAGTCTAGGTGATCTTTAAATACCCCTCCTCTCTCTTGTAAAAATTGAAGAATAATGATGAAGAAATTTTAGAAGAGAGATTCTTCTTCTCTTTACATGGAGAGGGTGAGAGGCCCACTTTTCACTCTATAAGGAGTGCACGAGAGATGCAAATCAATCACTCCACAAGAAGAGCACGAGAGGTGTAAATCAATCACTCCATAAGGAGAACATGAGAGGTATAACCCCGGACATGTTGCTTCGCATCATATCTAGTTATCCCCTTCTCCTTTGATCCCATCTTCTTTACCACCCTCATGTCCTTTGAAATTTATCCTAATGGTTCCAAGTAGTAAGGTGGGTGGGATGCCCAAGAGGTGAGAGGTCTCTCTGTGAGTGTGAGTCCCAAGGTCATGAGAGTCCAAATCCCTGTCTTCCATTGCCATTGTTTTCTTCGCCCCTTTCTTAGAAAAAAAAAAAAAAAATCTAGTAGTACCCTAATCTATGGTGACTTTTCAGCTCATCAACAGTCCTTCCCTCATCCCGTCCTTCATCAGTTTTGGTATCAGAGCCAGAGGATTAGGATATGCTTCATCCTCCATGACACCAACTAGTTCATCCAAAGCTTTCGCCCGTCTCCTCTGTTTCAATACCTGATCATGTTCCCACCACCACCAACCACCCTTCTCAATCGTTCGACAATAATCTCCCCACCGAACCACCGGATGCCCGCTGCCTTGCTCTGCAACCTTTGCACCGTGCTGCACCTTCCCTCACCACCATCCATCGCAGCCCTCGAAGCCATCAACGGTGATTTCGATGACGAACCCCGCCGCCTGTAGCTGCTAAGACGCCGACATCTCTGAAGATCACCCAGGCCGGTCTCGGCCACATTGCGCACATGGAGATCATGGACAGGCTTGCCCCGGTGCTGTGGCTCAAGAGCCTCTACGGCCGCTATCTCACCACCACCAACTAACCCTTCCTCCTCGACATCACCGGCCGCAAGGTACTCTAGACCGTGTCCCCATAGCATCGACTCGTTGTCGACTGGGAGCCATCCGTGACAGTGTCCAAGTCAAGCTTAGAGCCCCTGTGCCATCTAGCCACCATCCCCTGTCGACCTCCTCCTCTAAAGCCCCTCCCACCTCAGATTGACACCGCCTGAGTCTTCCGATGACCCTCCTCCCGGGAATCATGCCATGGCCACCTCCTTCCTCTGTCTAGATCTAGTTCCCTTCCTTTGCTGCCAACCACTGGAACAGGTCCATGCCGCCATCTCCTCGAGCTGCCATCCTCAATCCCAGCCTTGTCACTGGAGAGGCCACCGGCAAAGTCCACCAGATTTTCTCAAGCCTGTCCCCTGTTCCACCTTGCATCGAACTGAGAGACGAAGGCCCACACGAATGTGAAAGCAGTTGTCCTTCACTGTTGCCAACTTCAGCTTGCACGATCCTCAAAGGTGCATGATCCTCAAAGATGCACGATCCTCAAAGTTGCATGATCTTCAGGGCTGCATGATTTTTAGAGTTGCATGGATCTTAGAGCAGAGCCTCTTTGTGTTGGTTGAATTCGGTCCCACCAAAGTTTCCACTGACCCAAACTCGATGGAGTCGAGTTCTCCCCACTCCAGGAAAATGATGGGGACCTGAGAGCCCAGCCACCTTAGTAGCCACATGGGATCCCAGTCATAGTAGGCATCATCCACCATATGAGGCATCCCAAGATCTTCATCCAAGCCTAGTTTGGAAGATGTGTGGTGCCTAAGCAAAGAAGGAAAGATGATGGCGCCCCCCTATTTCATGCAACCACTCCAGGCAAAGAAGCAAGCAGGTAGGAATTCTAGATTTTCTTCTCCCTTTATTGCCATGTATAACCAACAAATATAGAAAATTTATGGCACCCCCCTTTTTCCATGTAGTCACTCCAATTTGGGAGTCTAAGAGGTCTAGGTGATCTATAAATACCCCTCATCTTCTTGTAAAAATTCGAAGAATAATGATGAAAAAGTTTTAGAAGAGAGAGAACTTCGCTCCACATGGAGAGGGTGAGAGGCCCACTTTTCACTCCGTAAGGAGGGCAGGAGAGGTGCAAATCAATCGCTATACAGAGGAGCACAAGAGGTGCAAATCAATCGCTCCATAAGGAAAGCATGAGATGTGCAACCCCGGACATGTTGTTTCACATCATGTATAGTTATCCCCTTCCCTTTGATCTCATCTTCTTTACCACCCTCATGTCTTTTGAGATTCACCCTAACGGTTTCATGTAGTAAGGTGGATGGGATGTCCTAGAGGTGAGATGTCTCTCTATGAGTATGGTTCCAAGGTCCATGAGAGTCCAAATCCCTGTCTTCCATGGCCATTATTTCCTTCACCCCCTAAAAAAAAATAAAAAATAATATCTAGTGGTACCCTAATCCCTGATGACTTTTTAGCTCGCCAACAGTCCTTCCCTTGTCCCATCCCTCATCAAAATCCATTCAATCGAGTATCAAGTAATTCAGGTTTATCCGGCTCGAATCTAATTGAATTATATTAAAAT
Source organism: Areca catechu (assembly GCA_021397845.1). Taxonomy (NCBI): domain Eukaryota; kingdom Viridiplantae; phylum Streptophyta; class Magnoliopsida; order Arecales; family Arecaceae; genus Areca; species Areca catechu. The sequence continues at coordinate 49,134,330 of CM038048.1, read as the reverse complement.
ATTTTTTTATTTTTATCAATTTAAATTATCTATCATTCTATAAACGTGTATACATTAAACAAATAAAATTCAACTATATTTTTAGTTCAACAGTATTTAATTCATATTTAATAAAATAAAATATATTTAATATAATATATATTAAAATATTAAAATAATTCAGACTGGGTTTGAATCAGGTATATATCTATCTAGTCTCGGTCCAAATCTAAAATTAAGCATTCGGGTTTTATTCAAATATGTTCTAAACTTAATCAAAATGTTGATCATCCGGCCTAATTGAATTGGATCGGATCGGATATCCATGAACTTAGATTTTTTACCATCCCTACTATTGGGATATGTCAGCCCAGGCACGGGTCGACATCCGATTTGACGGCTGAAGATCACCGGTCGAAGACATTCCCTCCAAACCGTGAGCACCACAAGCAAACGAAAGCTCTTGACAGGTCCTCGGTGCCAGAAGATTAAGTCTTCAGCCTGGATCGGGGTACGACGTCTGAAGACATGATCTTCAGATCATGCCGAAGACACAGTCTTCGATCTACGACAAGGATCAAGTCCATGATCTGTGCCAAAGACACGACATCCGATCTATCTCCAGTCTCTACGAAACATGGCAAGCGACAGTTATCCTCAACTATCTCTGGCATGATCATGGCACGTGATTCCAGCGGCAGCACCTCCGGCCTGGCCGCCGGAACTGCCCTAATACCACCCACAATCCCTGATTAAGGGAAAGAAAATAACTCCCTCGTCATAACTGCTGGAGTGAGAAAGAAAACCGTAGGCAGGACAACTCCTTATAAATAATGGTAAGAAGGGACACTAGTGGTAAGAGGCTGAACACCCTTGAATATACCATAGTTTCTTTCTTCTCTGTCTTCCCCATTCTATGGCTAGAGCTCGTCACTGACTTAGGCATCAGAGTGTTCCTCATCGGAGCATCTCCGGCAAGGGATCTGTTTTGCAGGTAAACCAGGGAGCGATCCAGCAAGCTAGTAGCTCCGTCTGGTTGGAAGAAGGTGCTCGATGCTAATAGATTGGCACGGTAGGAAGGGGGCGCGAGTGCAAATCGCATTGCTAAGCTCCCCCCACTGATAAAGGGGAAGAAAGGAATCCTCAATGGCAAGAGGAAAAGCCCAGATCACCTCGACCAGTCAAAATCATGCTCCATCTCAGAGGGATACACCCCCTATGGAGAACGAAGTCCCACCTCCCACAATTGTCGTGGAACAGCAACAGTTTGAAGCCCTTCTGGACCAGGTCGCCAACCTCATGGCCATGGTTCAGGATTTTCGAAACAGAACCTTCTAGGAGGCTCATCCTCCGGCCACCTTTGGACATAGTTCCAGGTCTCGAAGGAAGAGAGCCCCTTGCGAGGGGTCCACACCCCTCTCTCTCCGCCCTCGACCTTCTCCCGAAGGTCGAGGTTCAAAGGAGCCTAAGCCTACTGCTTCCCCGTAGAGAGGGAAAAGACTTAGGTAGGCTTCCTCAACTTCTTCTGAAGACTCTACTCCTGTAGAGAAAGGGCCGAAGCAGGATCTCCCTGATTATGATGGGGAGTACAAGGCCATCAAATCAGAGATGGCAAGGATGCAGGAGCAAAGGGGCCATGATGACATGGCGGCATTCGATCTGCGTTCGCCCTTTACTGACCGCATCATGGCTGAAGTCACTCCACGATATTTCAGGGTTCCCCAGATGGAGCCCCATGATAGCACCACCAATCCTTTTAACCACTTGGACTGTTTTAAAGCCCATATGATGATCCAGGGGGCTTTGGATGCGATGTACTGCCCACATTCCTGTTGGATTCTGGTGCACTGCAGCAGAAGTGTAATTTCAAAAATGATGAAATTTGCACCATAATCCCTTAGCCAAGATCTCCTTATTCAGAATTAAAACATACAAAACATTGTTAGAATTAGGGCACCAACCTTTTAACGCTATGTCCAATTTTGATGTAGAATCAGAACTTGGTGTTGAATGCTTCTTTTGATTTCACCAGGCGTCCAAATGTCCACCCTCCAATGGTGATCCACAAGATGATTGATCAAGATGCAAGCTTCTTCAAAATTCCTTCACTTGAATTCTTATCCTAGAACTCAAGAGGACTATGGCTTTAAAAATGCAGGGTAGGGGCTCCTTACTTCCTTTCTTTCTTCTTCCTCTCCCTTTCTTAAGACCTTGTCCTAAGAATAAAACTCTTGTCTTAAAGGAGGAGGAGGATTTAAGACACTAATGTCTTAAAGTAAAAGGAAATACAAACAGAGTAAGAGTTCTTTTCTTTTACGATAAGAGATCTTCCTATCTCTTGTTTTGGACTTGAGTTTCAACAGAGAAGAGAACTCTGTAATAGGGAAACACACTGTGTCCTAAACAAGCTAAGGAGGAATCAGTTTCCTGGAAAGAAAAGAAAAATAAAAGACTCTGTTGTTCATTAGTCAAAACACCCCGAGACTCTGTTGTTTAAATATATTACAGAGAGATGTCTTCTCAAAGACACAACTCTCCGTAAACCCCATTCCACTTTGTCTCACGCCCCTTCCCTATTTCTCATGCCCTATCCTCCCATCTCACGGCCTTCCAGATTAAATCCCATGGCTTTTCTTAAAGGAAAAATTGCGATGTTTTAAAAGGAAGGAAGTCGCGACTTTTCATCTCCGAAGAGATGTTATTTCGTGCGCCCGGGATGAGTTAGCGCATTCCTTCTTTCTTAATATCCCATCAGCCATTGGATCCCCATCCAAGATGGGACAGATGGTGCGCTAATCACTAAGAAAGGCGGCCGCCCCAAATAAAATCATCAGAGATTTAAGTGGGGCACGCCAAGAGTCCATGCGCCATGGACTCTTCCAAATGGTGCGCCAAGAGTCCATATGCGCATGGACTCTTGGCATTTGGCATGAAATTGCAAGGGGGGCGGGTGGGGAGGCTAGCCAAGTTACATGGCTAGCCAATAGGGTAGCCATAATCCTATTTTCATATTAGGGTCTAATTAGGTCCAATTAGAACCAATTTGAACCAATCCGGAACCCTAATTCGAATCCGATTCGAATAGAAGCTAGGGTTTGCAACACCTGCTAGAGTGTTATCCTGTAAAGATGATTAATTTCAAATTAAACTCTTGATCAATCCTCTTAAGTGTGTGACCCATGGGTCCACATCTAGCCAGCAGTGGGTTCGAATACAAGTTGACCTAATTGATTAGAACTCTTTCTACGATTTAGGTCAAACCGGGCTTACCCGATTTGATCAATTAGGACTCTTCCTAATAAATGATCTTTGAATTTGATCAACCCACAAGACAAGATTGACGTCTAGCAACGTGTCATGTCTACCCGGAAGATATGAAAATTCTGGTGAAATACCAAAATTATCCTTCAGTAGAGAGTTACCGTACAATTAAATCTTTCGATCAGCCCGCACCCAAAAATAACTATGGATATGGATATATATCAAATCCAATATTATATTTATTTCTAGCTCAATCTTATATTGATGATTTAATATCTTGATATTAGAAACCATCTCTAATATCTTTACTTTGATCAAAGATTCCTTGAATCATCATCCGATGTTAACTAGCTGGATGCTATCTCCTCTTACTAAGAGTGATCGATTCCTTGTTGACCTACTCATTACCTTCATATCCAATTCACCATTCCCAGTATCAATCCTGTGCATGACTCAGTGTCATGATTAGGATTGAACCAAAGAATGGGTTCATGTATATAAGGTACTTATGGCAGTCTCAGGTCAAAAGATTACTTGTACCACTCCCACTATGAGAACCTTCTATTGACATGTAGCTAAGACTCCATTAGATATTCTCAAGTTGGATCATATCAGTGAACTCATTCTCCAATGAGCACCCACATCCCAGTATTAGTGTCATACACAAGTGACTGTGAGAGCAGTCACCTTTTCAGTATACATGGGATGTGCTAGTCTTACCGGAAAATCCTGATCCCCTACTCAGGGTTCCTTTGACTAGGAATACTTAGATTAAGGTTTTAAGATTTTAGGTCTCACTGATATGATCTCATCATAACCCTAAAATCATAGCCCTAATCTATGGGGTTCATCTTATAGTATAAAACAGCGTATGATGAAAAATAATGCCTTATTTAGAAAATTGTCAATTACAATGGTTTGGGAGATACAACATAGATTGGCTTGTAGGGCATATCCCTTTCAATCTCCCACTTGCACTAAAGCCAATCAACTTTAATCTTAATCCCATACACCTCGGGGGCGATCAAAATCTCGCTGTGGTAGAGCCTTAGTGAACGGGTCTGCTACATTGTTCTTTGTATCAACTCTATTTATGTAGACATCTTGTCTCTCTACTATTTCTCGGATGAGATGGAAGCGTCTCAGAATGTGCTTGGACTTATGATGAGCTCTGGGTTCCTTAGCTTGAGCAACAGCCCAGTGGTGTCACAGTAAAGTGGCACTGGGTTTTCAATTTCAGAAAACACCCAACTCTGTGATGAACTTCTTCATCCAGACTGCTCCTTGGCGGCTTCACTAACAGCTATGTATTCTGCCTCTGTGGTTGAGTCAGTTACAGTCTGCTGCTTGGTACTTTCCAATTCACTGCTCCACCTTCAGGGTAAAAACATATCCCGAAATGGATTTGCTATCATCAGGGTCTGATTGAAAACTAGAATCAGAATAAGCTTCTAGTTTAAGATCAGAACCACCATAAACTAGAAAAATATCCTTAGTCCTTCTTAGGTACTTAAGAATATTTTTAACTGCTTTCCAATGATCCTCTCCTGGATCAGCCTGAAACCTACTGACAATGCCTAAAGCCTATGCCACATCAGGCCTAGTACATAACATGGCATACATTATGGACCCTATTGCCGAAGCATAGGGTATAGAATTCATTCTATTTCTTTCTTCAGGTGTCTTAGGAGACATCCTTTTAGAAAGATGTATGCCTTGACTCATAAGAAGATAACCTTTTACTTTATCCATGCTGATATTTTCAGCACTAAGTCAATGTACCTAGATTGGTATAACCTAGCATCCTCTTAGATCTATCTCTATAGATCTTAATACCTAGTATATAGGATGCTTCTCCCAAATCTTTCATGGAAAACTGGTTGATAGCCAAACCTTGACTGATTGCAACATTGGGATATCATTCCCAATGAGGAGTATGTCATCTACATACAGCCAAGAAGATTATGGCACTCCCACTAGTCTTCTTATAAACACAGGTTTCATCCACATTTTTGATAAAACCAAACTTTTAATAGTTCATCAAAGCGGATGTTCCAACTCCTTGAGCTTGCTTTAATCCATAAATGGATTTCTTAGCTTGCATACTTGATTAGGTTATTTTGAAATAAAACCTTCTGGCTGTGACATGTAGACTTCTTCTTCAAGGAAACCATTGAGGAATGCAGTCTTCACATCCATCTGCCAGATCTTATAATCATGATATGCTGCTATAGTAAGTAAAATCCGTATTGATTTGAGCATGGCAACAGGTGAGAATGTTTCATCATAATCAATTCCCTGTTTTGTCTAAAACCTTTAGCCACTAATCTGGCTTTATAGGTTCAACTTGGCCATCAGCCCCTATCTTTTCTTATAGACCATTTGCACCAATAGGATTAATACCCTCTGGTGCATCAACCAAAGACCATACTTGGTTTACATACATAGAGTCTATTTCGGATTCCATGGCTTCTTGCCATCTATCTATCAGTACTCAAGATAGCTTCCGTATAGGTCAGAGGTTCATCCTTTTGAATGACTTGGGCTTCATTATTTCAATAATAAACCCATACCTCTCACAGTGCCGTGGCACTCTATCAGACCTATGGGGAGGAGTTTTGTTCTGGTTCTGTCCTAACTATATGTTCTAATGGTTGAGAATTGTCTATCTGTGTTTCTTGTACTTCTCTAAGTTCAATAGTTCTACCATTGCCCTTTTCTAAAATGAACTCCTTTTCCAGAAAAGTGGCATGCCTGCTGACAAAAATCTTTTGTTCAGTAGGATGGTAGAACAGATATCCTCTACCTTCTCTAGGATATCCTACAAATAGATATTTTATCCGCTCTAGGTTCCAACTTATGTCCAAAATTTCTTTTAACATAAGCTGGACATCTCCATACCTTAAAATATTTAAGATATGGTTTCTTGCCACTCCAAATTTCATATGGAGTACTAACAACGGATTTAGAAGGTACCTTGTTCAGAATGTAAACAGCAATTTCTAGGGCATGACCCTAGAAGGAAATGGGTAAATTTGTGAAGCACATCATGGATCGTACCATATCTAATAGGTACGATTCCTCCTTTCAGCTATACCATTTAGTTGTGGTGTATAAGAGGGTCCATTCAGAAAGAATTCCTTTAACTTTAAGATAGTCTAAAACTCCGCGGATAAGTATACTCCTCCTCGATCAGAACGAAGAACTTTAATACTTTTCCTGGTTTGTTTTGACCATACTTTGATACTCCTTAAATTTATCAAAGGCTTCAGATTTATGTTTCATAAGATACACATATCCGAACCTAGATAAATCATCTGTAAAGTGATAAAATATGAGTATCCTCCTCTGGCCTAAGTTGTCATTGGACCACATACATTAGTATGTATAAGTCCTAATAACTCCGTTGACCTTTGTCCATGTCCTGTGAATGGAGTCTTGGTCATCTTACCCATGAGACATGATTCGCAAGTTCCTAATGATTCATACTCATAAGGATCAAGGAATTTTTCCTTGTATACCTTGCTTATCCTAGACTCATTAACATGACCAAGTCGATGATGCCAAAGTAAAGTATCATCATTAAAGTCTTTTCTTTTCCTTTTATTATTGACATGAAAAACACTATCATTGGAAGAAAGAGTTAAGAGCCCATTGCTAAATATGCCAGAACAAATAATTTTATTAGATAACATTATCGAGCAACAGTGCTCGTTACATCCATTACATATCATTGTTTTAATAACAAAGGAATAGATATAATGTTCCTATAATCTTTGGCATATAGTAACAATTTTCTAACTCCAAGATCTTCCCTGAAGGCAACTTCAGAATATAGGTCCTTACAGCTTCTGCTTGGATGATATCACCACCAGCACCGTAGAGACTGAAGTCGCCTTCCTTCAATACTTTAAGCTTATGGAGGTCCTGCAAAGATTTGCATATATGGTAACCACAAGCGGTATCCAATACCTAAGTATTTGATATAGACGAATTTAATGTCAATATAGTATGTATCACATACATACCTTTTGGTGCATCTGACGCACCAGGCTTCACAGTTGCAAGGTAAGCCTTGCAATTCCTTTCCAATGTCCCGCTTTGCCGCAAAAGAAACAGGTTGACTGTTTTGAGGCCTTCTTTCCTTTCTTGTTCTTATTGATGCCACCCTTAGGGTTTAGCCTCCTACTAAAACCCTTTTGCCTGATTTCTTCTTATTGGTCTTATCAACAAGAAGAAGTGGAGCCTTTTCTTTCTTAACGTGGCTCTCTGCTGTTTTTAACATATTTAACAGCTCGGGCAAGGAATGTTCAGTTTGTTCATGTGATAATTCAAGACAAACTGAGAAAATGACTCCGGGAGTGATTGCAGGATCAAATCCTGATTTAGCTCCCCATCCATAATAAACCCTAATTGACCCAATCTAGTGATTAAGTCAATTACCTTCAGGACATGATCCTGAACGGATGTACCCTCTATCATCCTAGCATGGAATAACTGCTTAGATATTTCGTATCTAGCATTCTGCTTTGTTTCTCCATAAAGCTCTTTTAATTGAGCATTATGATTGAGTATCCATGCTTTCATGCTGCCTCTGTAACTCATTGGTCATAGAGGCCAGTATGATACACTTGATAGTGAGGGAGTCATTCTGCCACATTTTGTATGTGGCCATATCTTCCTGTTGGCATCATCCCCTAGTGGATTAAAACTAGGGGTATCAAGAATATAAGAAAGTTTTTCTGAACTCAGTACAATCTTTAAGTTTCTCACCAGTCCACATAGTTGGGACCAGTCAATTTGTTGGTATCTAAGATGCTTCGCATTGATAATGAGATGCCATTTATCTACATTAATAAAGAACAATACATAAGCAAACAACCATGAAATGACTTACATATTAAATTAGGTCTTCAATTAATTATGTCTCCCCTATTTTATCAAAAATCATAGCCCTCACTATGATATCGAGAAGAACCCTGATCAAATCATAGCCCTCACTATGATAATCGAGAAGAACCCTGATCGGTTTTTAGTGAGATTGAGATCCTAATAACTTATAAAAGATCTTGCAGATAACACAATAAATCTTTTATAAGCTCAAAGGTAGGAAACTCTTCCAATTATATCTCATATAATTCTCAAAATAACTTGCCTCTAGAACATTATAAGTCTTACAGAAAACACAACAAACCATAATGTTATAGTTAAGTCAAGACCCTTTCATTTCTATATAGTCAGTATTCAAATATAATGCCCTTGCAGATAACACAACAAGGCATTATACTGAATATACTGTAAGCATATCTTGCACTAGACTATATTATGTCAATCACCATATTAGGTCTTGCAGATAGCACAACAAACCTAATGTGGTTCATAACATATAATGATCCAGCATGAAGGAAGGCCAATATATAGCATTTTTGTAACACTAAGCATTTAAGTCAAGATTTAAATATAATCAAATCGGGCAGGCAAGTGGAAGAGATGTGGGAGTACCCCCGTTGCTTTCATAGACACCAATAAAAATTGGCCAGGTCAGTCAACGGAACTTAAAACCACGATTCTCTTTACCTTCCCAGAACCACCTTTCTAGACACCGAATGATCAATTGTTCATCATAACTAGTGATGCTTATTAGTTAAATATACTATGACTTAATATAATTTTAAGAAGAGGGCTTTATAGAATTGCCAGCACTTCTTGTAGAACATATCACAACCATATCACTCAGATAAAAATAAATATGTGCTAAGTGTGTCATAACTAGGACAACCATTTACCACATAATGGATCCACCATTATGCTAGGGCAACCTTATTTCAGTATGATGACTTCAAAACTAATCATATCTCTATAATAATTAGGGTTTGAGTGAAAAAATCCTAACTAGTGGCATACACCAAAACATATTTGCAATAAAAAATTGCTAAGTGTTATCAGCATTAAGGGTTTAAAACCCTAACATGTAACACTACATCAAACCACATAAAAATTTCATATGTTTTTAACTGTAATAAGGGTGGCTCTGATACCACTGTTGGGATTCCGGTGCACCGCAGCGGAAGTGTAATTTCAAAAATGATGAAATTTGCACCATAATCCCTTAGCCAGATCTCCTTATTCAGAATTAAAACATACAAACTAACATTGTTAGAATTAGGGCACCAACCTTTAACGCTAAGTCCATTTTGATGTAGAATCAGAACTTGGTGTTGAATGCTTCTTTTGATTTCACCAAGCGTCCAAATGTCCACCCTCCAATGGTGATCCACAAGATGATTGATCAAGATGCAAGCTTCTTCAAAATTCCTTCACTTGAATTCTTATCCTAGAACTCAAGAGGACTATGGCTTTAAAACTGCAGGGTAGGGGCTCCTACTTCCTTTCTTTCTTCTTCCTCTCCCTTTCTTAAGACCTTGTCCTAAGAATAAAACTCTTGTCTTGAAGGAGGAGGAGGATTTAAGACACTAATGTCTTAAAGTAAAAGGAAATACAAATAGAGTAAGAGTTCTTTTCTTTTACCGATCAAGAGATTCTTCCTATCTCTTGTTTTGGACTTGAGTTTCAACAGAGAAGAGAACTCTGTAAGAGGGAAACTCTCTGTTCCTAACCAGCTAAGGAGGAATCAGTTTCCTGGAAAGAAAAGAAAAATAAAAGACTTGTTGTTCATTAGTCAAAACACCCGAGACCTTTGTTGTTTAAATATATTACAGAGAGATTCTTCTCAAAAGAACACAACTCTCTGTAAACCCATTCAGGAAAATCATGGTGTTTTAAAAGGAAGGAGCCGCGACTTTTCATCTCCGAAGAGATATTTTTCGCGCGCCCGGAAGAGTTAGCACATTCCTTCTTTCTTAAAATCCCATTAGCCATTGGATTCCCATCTAAGGGGGGGTAAGAAGGTGCGCTAATCACTATGAAAGGAGGCCACCCCAAATAAAATCATCGGAGATTTAAGTGGGGCGCGGCAAGAGTCCATGCGCCATGGACACTTCCAAATGGCGCGCCAAGAGTCCCATATGTGTCATGGACTCTTGGCATTTGGCATGAAATTGCAAGGGGGCGGGGGGGGAGGCTAGCCAAGTTACATGGCTAGCCAATAGGGTAGCCATAATCCTATTTTCACAATTAGGGTCTAATTAGGTCCAATTAGACCCAATTTGAACCAATCCGGAACCCTAATTCGAATCCAATTCGAATAGAAGCTAGGGTTTGCAACACCTGCTAGAGTGTTATCTTGCAAAGATGATTTAATTCCAAATTAAACTCTTGATCAATCCTCTTAAGTGTGTGACCCATTGGATCCATATCTAGCCAGCAGTGGGTTCGATACAAGTTGACCTAATTTGATTAGAACTCTTTCTAATCGATTTAGGTCAAACCGGGCTTACCCGATTTGATCAATTAGGACTCTTCCTAATAAATGATCTTTGAATTTAATCAACCCACAAGACAAGATTGACGTCTAGCAACGTGTCATGTCTATCCGGAAGATATGGAAATTCTGGTGAAATACCAAAATACCCTTCAGTAGAGAGTTACCGTATAATTAAATCTTTCGATCAGCCCGCACCCAAATATAACTATGGATATGGATATATGTCAAATCCAATATTATATTTATTCTAGCTCAATCTTATATCGATGATTCATTATCTTGATATTAGAAACCTCTCTAATATCTTTACTTGTGATCAAAGATTTCCTGAATCATCATCCGATTGTTAACTAGCTGGATGCTATTCTCTCTTACTAAGAGTGATCGATTCCTTGTTGACCTACTTAATACCTTCATTCCAATTCCCATTCCCAGTATCAATCCTGTGCATGACTCTGTCATGATTAGATTGAACCAAAGAATGGTTTCATGTACATAAGGTACTTATGGCAGTCTCAGGTCAAAAGATTACTTGTACACTCCCACTATGAGAACCTTCTATTGACATGTAGCTAGAGACCCATTAGATGTTCTCATGTTTGGATCATATCAGTGAACTCATTCTCCAATGAGCACCCACATCCCAGTATTAGTGTCATACACAAGTGACTGTGAGAGCAGTCACCCTTTCCAGTATACATGGGATGTGCTAGTCTTACAGGAAACCCTGATCCCCTACTCAGGGTTCCTTTGACTAGGAATACTTTAGATTAAGGTTTTAAGATTTTGGTCTCACTGGTATGATCTCATCATAACCCTAAATCATAGCCCTAATCTATGGGGTTCATCTTATAGTATAAACACAGCGTATGATAAACAATAATGCCTTTATTTAGAAAATTGTCAATTACAATGGTTTGGGAGATACAACATAGATTGGCTTGTAGGGCATATCCCTTTCAATTCCCAGCTATCCTGAAAAAAGTGGCTCGAATGTGGTACTCGAATATATCCCAGATACCATCGATTCCTTCTCCTAGTTAGAAAAATTATTTGTCCTGCATTTCAGGATTTGTCCGCAAGACCCCCTCGAAACACGGACACACTATTCCTCCTCACCAAATGAAGGAGAGCCTGCGAGACTACATCTCCAGGTTTAACGCAGCCACACTTGATCCTTGATCTCAATGAGCATGTGGCCATGTCAGCACTGAAGAAGGAACTTCGCACGTCTAGGCTCACCTTCTCCCTAGATAAGAAGTTTTCTAAAAGCTACGCTGAGCTGCTCGCAGGGCTCAGAAATATACCGATGATGAAGAGCAGGTGGCAAACCGATGACTAATTTAAGGGAAGCCCCCTTCAAAAAAGAAAAACAACAGGGGACAAGGGTCCCCCAACCTCCAACAACAACAAAACTATACTAGTCATCGAGGAGTCCCCTAGGTCCAGAGCGTTGGGTGGAAGATTCGACCTCGACCCATGGAGATTAAGAAAGAAAATTTTCTCTAGCAGCCCTGTCCTGTGAAGGCATCCTCTTTCGTGCAGAATAGGAACAAATACTGTTGATTCCATCAGGACCACGACCATAACACCGAAGACTGCATCCAGTTAAGAGATGCAATTGAGGATCTTATAAACAAAGGGTATCTAGGGTGGTATATTGGCCACCAGGGACCCTTGGTCAGAGGTCGCATATTTCCCCAACTAACTCCCGAAAGGCCGAACTGCCATCAAAGGCCTACCAATGGGGGTGTGGGGATGATACATCGACTTACTAGCTGGAGAGGGGATGAAGATGACGTCCCGAAGTGACTTAAGGACACCAATGCCATTCTCTTCTCCAATGATGACCTTGCAGGAGTTCGGCTCCAACACAATGACCCCATTGTAATCTCGGTCATTGTGGCCAATTATGATATACAACGAGTCTTGGTTGATAATGGAAGTTCGACTGATATCTTGATCTACGTGCATTCTCTAAAATGATGTTTGCCTAGACATCAACGCGGAAATCTCCCATTCCACTTACTGGCTTCGGGGGTAATCAGGTTGATGCCGAGGGAGAGATAATATTACCTGTAATTCTTAGCATAGAACCTCGATAAAAGACACTGCCATCAACTTCACGGTAGTCCGAACCCTCGGCCTACAACATTATTTTGGGATGGCCTACCTTGAACAGTTTCGAACTGTAGTGTATTCTTATTATCTCCTGGTATGCTTCCCCACCAGGAATGGTGTTGAAGAAGTTGGAGTCCAGAGAGTGTACGACAATGCCTGATGATCCAGGACAAGCATTCCAATGACCCTATGTCTGGAGATTACCTGGACCCATGAGACCAACTACAGATTCTGGTGAGCCCATGGAGAGACCATTTCTGTACCCTGGACCAAGGAAGACCCCACCAAGGTCGTTCAAATCGGAAGCATGCTAGATAAAAAAATCAAGGCTGAGCTGATTTGCTTCCTCAAAGATAATGCTGATGTCTTCGTTTGGTCGTCTTCATACATACCAGGAATTCCCTTGAAGTGATCACTCATCGGCTGGAGGTTGCTCCTGGATACAAGCCAGTACGACAAAAAAAAAGGAGCTTTGCCCTAAAAGGCAAAGGCCATAGATGAAGAGGTGAACAAGCTCCTCAAGGCAGGGTTCGTCTGGAAAGCCCACTACCCCCGATTGGCTGGCCACACATGGTCATGTGAAAAAAGCTAGTGGCACGTGAGAATGGATCTGCATGCGACTATACAGACCTAAATAAAGCTTGCCCAAGATAGTTTCCCTCTCTCGAAGATTGACCAATTGGTTGATGCCACCGCCGGCCACCAGCTGCTAAGTTTCATGATGCCTTTTCTGGTTACAACCATATTCGAAGGACCCCCGATTGAAGAGAAGATAGCCTTTATCACCGACAAAGGCTTATACTATATAAATGATGCCATTTGGACTTAAGAATGCTTGGACAACATTCCAGAGGTTATCACAAGGTATTCCAAGAGAAACTGGGGAAAATTCTAGAAGCATATTTCACGAGCCTGAAGTCGGCAAGAGCGCTCTTTAAGGAAACGCCACATCCGAGAACCTAGAAAATCATTCAGCACCCTGCGACATCACCGATAAAGCTGAATCCCACGAAGTGCACCTTCGGGGTCACTTAGGCAAATTCCTGGGTTTTCTTATAGCTAGATGAGGGATTAAAGTAAATCTATAAAAGATTCAAGCCCTCAAGGACATGAGACACCCAGCTTATGAAGAAGGAGTTATACAATTAACTAGAAGAGATTGCTTCCTTGAGTAGATTCAAATTCTCCTTATGTTAAGAAGTGTCTTCCCTTCTTCAAAGTACTTCAACAGTCTCGAGATTTCGAATGGATCGAGACTGCCGTATTGCCTTTGAAGAATTAAAAAAGTACTTGGAAACCCCGTATCTACTTTCTAAACCTCAAGAGGGAGAGGTGCTCTACTTATACCTCTTTGCTTCGGATGAAGCCATCAGTTTGGTTCTGGTCTGAAGAGAAGAGAATGGCTCTCACAAGCCGATCTATTATATCCGCAAAGTTTTGCATGATGCTAAAATGAGATACTCAAAAAAGCAGAAGCTGATCTACTCTCTGGTAATTGCGGCCAAGCAACTACAGCCTTACTTCCACGCCCATGCTATTATGGTGCTAATGGATCATCCTCTCAAGGCCGTCCTCCGATCCCCTGATACTTCAGGGAGGATAGCCAAGTGGGCCATGAAACTAAGTGAGTTTGACATTGGCTTTCAGCCCCAATCAGCTATGAAGGCCCAGGTGCTTTCATATTTCCTGGCTGAATGCACCTGGAGGACCGAAGATGAAGCATCTCCATTTGAAGAAGGAGATTCGAGAGATTCGAAGAGTGCGGAGTCCATTTGGATCCTCCATGTAGACAGAGCTTCTAATTCTGCTAGATGTGGAGCCGGTCTCATACTGGCCAAACCTGACGGCCACACGGTGGAGTACGCACTCTGATTCTCCTTCAGATCTTCAAATAATCAGGCCAAATATGAAGCCAGGCCAAATATGAAGCCCCTCCTTGCCGGACTTCGGATCGCCAAGAGTTTGGGGGTTTAAAGGCTCCAAGCTTTCTCAGACTCCCAGTTGATCGTGAATCAGGTTAAAGGGGATTACGAAGCTAGAGATCCAACCATGGCACAATACCTGGGGAAAGTATGGATCTTGTCTTTGCAACTAGAACAATCCTTCATGTTTTTCGTTCAGAGAATTCCCGGGCAGATGTGTTATCTCGACTTGCCACTACAGCCCCAGAATCCCTCGGTCGCACTTTTATTGAGCCTCTTGAGGCCCCAAGTATAGCTGAAGAAGCTAGGGAAGTGCATCAGATAGAAACTGAACCAAGCTGGATGGATCCCATCGTCAAGTTTTTGAACGAGGGTGTACTAATGGAGGATAAGGTCGAAGCCAAAAAGATCCACTGAATGGCATCTCAATATGTCATCTTAGATGGGATCCTCTATAAAAGGTCATTCTCTCAGCCTCTACTGAAGTGCCTGGGACCATCAGATGCAGACTACGCCTTGAGGGAGGTCCATGAGGGGATATGTGGTGATCACTTGGGGGGTAGGTCCTTGGCTTATAAAATTATATGCCAAGGATATTATTGGCCCTTCATCCAGAAGGACTCGGCCGACTTCGTATGGAAATGCGATCAGTGCCAAAGATATGCCAACATTCAAAGGTAACCAGCGAGTCCCATGACCCAGCTGATAGCCCCCTGGCATTTTGCCCAGTGGGAAATGAACATTCTTGGTCCTTTTCCACCTGCACCAGGATAGAGGAAATTCCTCCTCGTAGCGATTGGCTACTTTACAAAGTGGGTGAGGTTGAACCACTGGCCCAAATCACGGAGGGCAAGGTGAGAATTTCATCATAAATTTCATCATATTCGGTTCGAGATCCCATGTACGATAATTACTGATAATGGGAGGCAGTTCGACAATTTGAAGTTTAGAGACTTCTGTACTCGGTACCACATACAACACAGACTAACTTCTGTTGCCCATCTGCAGTCCAATGGGGAAGCCGAAGTAACTAATTGGACCATTCTTCATGGTCTGGAGACAAGGTTGAACACTGCCAAGGGACTGTGGGCCGAAGAGCTAACGTCCTTTCTCTGGGCATATGGAACTACCCCAAGAATGGCCACCGACTAGTCTCCGTTCAATCTAGCATACGATACCAAAGTCGTTCTCCTTATTGAGGTCTCCCCAGTCCTTGAGAATTGACAGATATGAAGAGCCTGAAAACTCTGATTTAGGAGGATTGATTTGATCTATTACCAAGCGCCAGGCTCCAAGCTCAATTGAAAATGGTGACATACTAGTAGAGAGTCGCCAAGTAAAACAATCCCAGAGTAAAGGAGCAAGTTTTCCAAATCGGGGACATGGTGCTGCGAAGAACAAAGATTTCCAGGCCAACAGAATGGGGCAAACTTTCTCCCAATTGGGAAGGTCCATACCTAGTAGAAGAAATCATACGTCGGGGATGTATCGGCTCAAGATTTTAGAAGGGAAAATCCTATCCCGGCCATGGAATGTACAAAACTTCGTAAATACTATTAATAAATTGACCCCCTAGTTTTTGCACAAACTTGCACATCTCTAAGTGGCCTATTATGTCTACAAAATGGCAACGACTTGAATGGCACGATCTGAACAATCTACCAACGACGCAAAGGAGGGTCTGATCCACTCACCTTATCGGTATGTCCGACGAGTGCAAGGATAGCCCCATCAGATCACCAAAATATTAAAAGCACAGGGATGGTTCAAGTGACCTACCTATGAAAAATATGAAGACATGCCGGGACGGGCCTAACCAGCCGCCTTATACTAAAGAAGCACAGGGATGGTTTGTGAACCTACCCTATGAAAAATTCGAAGATGCACCGGGGCAGACCTGAATAGCCTACCTTAATCATGATAGAAATGCACTAGGATGACATAGATGCCCTATCTAACGGTAAACCTGTAAACATGCTCAAATGGACCCATGCTGTCCTTCCTATCATCAACAAGATGTTCACGAGATGGCCTAGCCAATCTCATCTCTCCCTCATGGATCACAAGTGGTCTGGAAGTCTACATTTTTGGCATATTATAATTCAACAAATCACAGTGGAGACGCAGGAAAGAGGATTACAAGAATTTGGAAAGCACATTCAATAACCGCCCGCTGGCCCTTTCCCATGCCGGCGGGGGGAGTCCTGGAAGGAGGATGAAGGGGCCCCAAGGTTCCTCTCCGGATTAGAATTCGACTCCTCGAAGTTGGAGTCAAATTTATGCCCGGGGAAGGGAACAGAGGACTTGATATTGTCAAGGCCCTTCAAGTCAAAAACTTGAAGGCCTTACCCCTACATTGATGGGGGACAAGTATCGAATGATGCATTTCTAGCAATCAGAGGGACTAAACAAAAATGAAATAGATAAACATGCAGCTATTCTACGTAAAAGGAGCAAGATTACATGAAAGGAACATAATGAAATAAACTAGACTAGAAAAGACTCTATCAAAATAACTAAAAAAAGGGATCTTCGTGGTTAGGAAACCACACAGATAGGGTTAACTTACTCACTATTTCAGATCTGAAGGAAGATTAAGATGGTTATCCGACGTTAATATTCTGAAATGAGGAAAAGGACACTCAAGAAGAAGTACTAAATGACTAAGAGATTACTTTAGGTTTCAAGGCACTCCATATTTGAATCTTTAGCACAGTAGACCTTCATCTTGGAAACCATGAGACCTAGGGATCCTGCACAAATAGATGAAAATATTAAAGGTTAAGAAGGAATTGGAGGAATGGAAGTGGAGAATTAGGAATAGAAGAAGAGGTTTAGGCTTGGAATGAAGTAGATCCAATTGGCGCCCATAGCTTGAATCTGCTTTGCTTGTTGGAGTGGGGAACTCCATTGTAGATGATCTCCTTTAGAAGGTGGAATGGACGAATTTGGAGAAGCTTGAAGAGGGTTCTATAAGGGTGGCCGAATGGGATTGGAAGAGGGATTAGTGGCTTGTTGGTTAAGTATTCTAGGTCTCACACCTACCTTCTCTCAAGGGTCTTTGGCTAGCAAAGGAAAAAAGCTTTGTTAGGAAAAAAAATATTTTCATTCATCATCCCCATTACAAGAGAGCTTAGGAGCTTTATAGACTTTAAGCTTCCTTTCAAAATTCAAATTACAACTCCTTTCATGGAGAAAATCAAGGGGCATCCCATGAAGAAAGGAGGGCCCTTTCAAATTTGAAATTCCTACTTACAAGGGAGAAAATCAAGGGCGTCCCAAAGAGGTGGAATGGCTCTTGCAAGGTGGCATCCAAGAAGGTGGAGCTTCATTTGAATTTTTTCTTGGGTGGGAATCCATGGTTGACTTGTCTTGTTGATGTGGCATGTTCTCTCCTCCAAGTTGCATGACTTGTCTTCCAAGGTGGCATGGTTCAATGATGATGTGGTGCTCCAAGTAGTTGGTGAAGCTGGTTGCACTTAATCTGGCTTAATTGAAACCCAGCTTCAAGTAGCTTTTGAACCCAACTTAATACAATGCCTAATTGAACTCTAATTGGACTCAATTAAAAAAAAAAATAGAACTCAATATTCAAATAAAATAATACAGGACTCAAAGACTTATTACAGGACTTAAATTCCTAGTCTTCTAACCATAAAGAGCTTGGCATTAGTTGAAGCCTCTTCTGAGCTTGGTGCCCGCACAATTCTCTGGGTGGGAGGAACTCGATCCTGTCAAGTAAGGATCGGTTTGACTGTAGTATTTTCTAATATGTCTGGGTCAATTTGTTGTAGATCCTTTGGGTAATCCAGGAGTCTTCAGATTCGGTTGACCGTGCCAATGAACTAAATAATGCTGAAACCCTTATTTAGTAGTAATTACTTGGTCATCTAAGATACGTTTATTTGTCTCTCCGGTCTAGGAATTGTGGGTGGACACTCAGGTAGGGTTTTGCTCTCAAAGGCAGGGTGAGGTCCAAAAAGGCTCACTAAGAATTAATGCCAGTTCTTTAAATTCTTCCAGATCAGAAATATACAAGTGGAGCTAATGCCATAATCAGATGGTAACTAACACATATGCATAAAATCCTATTTCTTAATATTTGAAGGTCCAACTCCCCGAGCATGCAATTACTCATAGTTCTCGGTGGAAACCTTTCAGGTCTAAGTTTTATCATGACTGAGTCTCCTTCATTAAATTATTTTATACGTTTACATGAATTCAGCCATATGCTTATAACTTCATTATTCATTTGATTTTCTTACTAATTTCATTATGTAATTCTTTAAGATGATGTGCATATGACTCAGCAGACTCAGATACATGGGATGTGTGGTGAGTAATGGGATAAGGTCGATAGGTCTCCTAGGTCTGGACCCATGGACAATTTCAAAGGGACTTTTACCGGTAGACATATTGACCGAGCTGTTGTATGCGAACTCCGCCGACGGTAGAAGTAAATTCCAATTTTCCAAACTCTCTCCAACAAGGCACCTTAATAAGTCCCTAGACTTCTATTTACAACTTAGTTTGTCCACCAGTTTGAGGGTGGTAAGCAGTTGAGAATTTCAGTTTTGTTCCTAATAGGTGCCAAAGGGTTTTCCAAAAATAGCTAGCGTGAATCAGACATTCCTATCAGAAACAATGGTCTTAGGTAACCCATGTAAAGACGACTTGATCGACGATCGAGAAAAAGCTTGGCTACCTGGAGGCATCAAAAGTTTGGGAGCAGGGTATAAAATGGGCCATTTTCGAAAAACGGTCGACCACTACAAAGATAGATCATGTTTTCTAAGGGTCATGGGCAGTCTTAAAACGAAGTCCATGCTAAGATCTGCCATGGACAATCCAGCACAGGTAAAGGAGTGTATAACTCGGATTTTGTCTTGATGTTTGGCAATCGTACATGTCCTACATGGGCAACAACATTGGCTACCTGTCTCTTAAGGTCTGGCCAGTAAAATTCCTCTTAATTATCAATATGGTCTTGTTTCTTCCAAAATGGCCAGCCAAAACTCCAGCATGGGTTTCCCAAATTAAAAATTCTTCCAAAATGGCCAGCCAAAACTCCAGCATGGGTTTCCCAAATTAAAAAATCTCTCAGGGAAGTCTTTGGGACACAAAGCTTGTTTTCCTTAAACAGATAACCATCTAAAAGGGAGTACTCACTGTGGTCACTAGATGGTCCCAATTTCAAGGTTTGGTAAACTTCACTAAAGTCTGGACAATTATCATACTCATCCGTAAGTCTTTCAAATCCAATGACTTCAGTGCTAATCGAGTTCAGAAGCTGGGCTACGACTTAATGCATCGGCTACCTTATTCTCAGTTCCGGTACGGTGTTTCAAGATAAATGTGTAGGCCTAGATGTATTCTACCCACTTAGCATGCCTAGGATTCAGCTTCTTTTGGGAACTAAGGAATCTAAGGGCCTCGTGATCGGAAAACAAGACAAATTCATGCGGTAGTAGATAGTGCCTCCAATACCTTAAAGCTTGCACTACCGTATAGAGATCCTTATCATAGGTGGAATACCTTAGCTTAGCGTCATTTAACTTTTCACTAAAGAAAGCTATGGGGTGGCTCTCCTGGCTTAAAACTCCACCTATTCCTACTTCAGATGCATCACAAGTGACCTCAAAACCTTGGAAAAATCAGGCAATCTTAAGATAGGTGCTTGTGTCATTTTCTTCTTAACATCTAGGAAGGCCCTATCAGCATCTTTGGTCCATTCAAATTAGCCTTTCCTAATGCAATCCGTGATTGACGCAACTATGGTACTAAACCCTCGAATGAATCTTTTATAAAAGTA
Organism: Areca catechu; assembly: GCA_021397845.1. NCBI lineage: Eukaryota > Viridiplantae > Streptophyta > Magnoliopsida > Arecales > Arecaceae > Areca > Areca catechu. The sequence goes on along the minus strand of CM038048.1, from coordinate 49,113,851 downwards.
GCTAGGCCATGAAAACATCATACTTCATGAACACTTTTTGGCACAGGCCACTCTATAATTGATTTAATCTTTTCGGCGTTAGCAGAAACTCCGTCAGGTGTGACAACAAAACCTTGGAAAATGCCTCTATGGATAAAAAAATCACATTTCTTGAGGTTTGCAAAGAGACTATTTTCCCTAAGAGCTAAATAGACTTGATTTAAATGGTCCAAATGATCCTTCTTGGTCCTGCTATATATAAGAATGTCATCGAAGTAAACTATCACAAACTTTCCTATAAATAACCGTAGGACTTGATTCATAATCCGCATAAAGGTACTAGGAGCATTGGACAGTCCGAATGGCATTACTATCCACTCAAAAAGACCCTCCTTGGTCTTGAACGCAGTTTTCCACTCATCCCTAGGTCTAATCCTAACCTGATGATAGCCACTCTTAAGGTCAATCTTTGAGAATATTGTTGCTCCGGCCATCATATCTAACATATCGTCCAAACGGGATATGGGAAACCTATATTTTGTTGTGATCTTATTACTGGCATGACTATCAATGTACATCCTCCAAGTGCCATCTTTCTTAGGGGTCAGTAATGTGGGAACTGCATAGGGACTCAAACTCTCTCTAATAAATCCTTTCCTAAGGAGATCCCCTACTTGTCTTTGTAACTCTAAATGTTCGGTAGGGTTCATCCTATAGTATAGAAGGTTGGGTAGGGTGGCTCCTGGGACTAAGTCAATAGCATGCTAGATGTCCCTGAGTGGTGGAAGCTGGTCAGGTAGGTCATCTGGAAATACATCCTTAAAGTCTTCTAACACTTTAGCCACTTCCTGAGGGCGTTCTTTCTGGGAAGGATTCTGAATTTCCTTAATGGTTAAAATCCAAACATGTGTACCCTCAATGAGTTCTTTCTCAATTTCTTTTTCAGTGATCAAATTGACTCCCATTTTCTTTTCCTTTAGGTGGCTTGATCCTCTCTTAACAATGTCCTTAGGTGGTGTTGGGTTGATCACAAACTTCTTTTCTAGGTGCATGAATGAGCAGGAATTTGATCGGCCGTATAGGGTCGCATCATGGTCAAATAACCAGGGTTGACCTAGGATGATACTGCTCACTTCCATTGGTAAGACATCACACCATACTTTCTCATGATAGGACTATAATTGGATTTGGACTAGGTACCTATGTTTGATGGGAATTGAAGTGGAGTCTATCCAAGAAAACTTATAGGGATTTGGATGGGGAACTATGGACAAGCCTAAAGTTTTGACAGCACTAGTGGATATGGCATTTACATAACTCCCACTATCTATGATTATTTTACATACCTTATCCCCTAACTTGACAAATGTTTGTAGGATGTTAGTCCTACGCCAATCCTCCTGAGTCACAGTGTGGGTAAGGATGCATCTAACTACTCCCAACAGATCAGGCTCTATTTGTTCCTTGTCACCTTCATACTCTTCAGCCAAATTGTCCTCAGCCTGATACTTCCTCAACATTATCACCTAGGGGTTCTTTGGGTTCAGACTAACTTTCTTCTAATTCTCCTATGTGTAAGGCCTTAGTTGGACAATTGCTAGCGTAATGGCCTAACTTATGACATTTGTAGCAAGCAACATTAGGATTTGGAGTCTTCTGAACTTCTGGTGCTTTATCCCTATCATCTCTACGGGTCAGAGGGGTGCTAGAGTTGGGTCGGCTGGGTTGCATCTGATTCGATCTTGGCTATTGACTAGGTGCACTAGTTCTAGGGGGTTCGGGTCTGCGAAAAAATGGTCCCCTATAAAATCTCTCGGCATCTCGTGCTACCTGATAAGCTAACTCTAAGTCATGGACTGCCTTCAAGAATAACTCCTTCTGGATCTTTTCTCTCAATCTTGCCCTAAACCTAGATAAAGTAACTGACTCAGACTCATCTACATTGCATCTCATTATAATTTGTCAAACTTTGCAATGTATTCAGCTACACTCTTGGTTCCCTGGGTCAATCTCTGTCACTGGTCTAGAAGTCTCTGGTGGTAGGACATAGGAAGGTATTTCTCTCTAAGCCTAAGTTTTATTGCCCTCTAGGTTACTATGGGAACATCACCCATTTGTCTAATGAATCTCTCGACGTTTCCCCAATAAAGCCTAGCCTGGCGAATTAATCTAAGCTTCGCGAACTTGCATTTTCTCTCCTCCGTCATGTCATACCAATCAAATTACTGATCCATCTCTCCCTCCCAATCTATGTAAACCTTAGGATCCAGATTTTCATCAAATGCTGGTGCTTCCAACCTAATACTCCTAAGGGTTCGCTCATCACGGTCTGTATGATCCTGATTGTGTCTCCTAGGGTTTGGCTCATAGACTAGATCATGGCATGCTATTCTAGGGTTTGGGTCATGGACTCAATTAGGGTTGTGTTTCCTAGGATCTGGCTTGAAGAAATGGTCTTGATGAAGAGCCCTTCTAGGATTGATGGGTGTCTCAAACTCAGATTCAGGCTCTAACTCATTCTGGATTTCATGATTTCCTCTAGGGGTATGAGCTTCTAATCGATCAAGTCTAGCAGTGATGTGGGTTATTTGATCAGTCAAGTTTTGATTGATCTGGGCTAATTGATCAGTTAAGTTTTGGTTTAGCCTGGTCATTTGGTCATTCAAAGATTTCATCAGACTCTCAAAGCTTTGTTCCATGGTTACACTAGATTGGGCTTGGGTTTGCTGATAAGGTGCTCCTGATCTAGTTTCCATGCACATGGACTCAACTCGGACTAGGGGTTTTGCTAGACCTAAAGTCCAAATCAAATGTAAGGTCAAATTGATAATCCGGGTTGTAGTAACTTGGCACCTGGCCAGGTAAGTGTAAGGTTAGTGGAGGTTCCTTTTTGCTTGCCTTAGATACCAATTTAAAATTGGCCAGGTAAGCGAACCAACCCACTTTCCTTCGGGCTCTTGTCCTTGAACCACATGCCTAGACACCAGATACAAGCACACACAAACAGGCTGCCAAAGTTGGCTTGACACTTGACTCGACCCGACCTTATGGGTGTCCCTAGCTCGCTAGAGCAATTAAATATCTACTTTGTTTTAATTAGGGTTGGGTTTGTTATGCAAGTTGTTGATTTATGGGCTAGGGACAGGTGATGAAATCCTGACCCTATGTCAATTGATGCCCTTAACTTGTTTTACCATGAAATGAATGCAACAAGCATATGGATCCAAATATCTGGTGCAGAATTGATGTGTTGCAATTCTAAAGTAGTGGAAAAAGTGTAATGTAACAGATTCAAGAAAATTTAAAAAACTCATAGAAGACTACTAACTTCTAGGTGATATGCCATATGAAAGGAAATTTAAAGATAAAATCTATGCTATGCTGAGTAGATACTGAAATTAGTTAATGTAAAAAAAAAAGGACTGAACATAAAGGAATTTCAGCGATAGTGATGGAATGCAGGAATTTTAATTTTTTTTTGTGAATTTTTTTCAGAGGATGAAATTTTATGTTCTGATAACTAACTTAATGAGAAGTAGGGAAAAAAATATCTCAATGAAAAATTAACTACTTTCATTTAGACTTTTATGCGAATCACAGTCAGCCTACTCAAAATATAGCAAGTAGAATTTAAACAAACAAAAGCATTAACATACCAAACTTCAACCTAAGGATTCACGTCCGGCCAGGGGCTCATTATTCCCATGGATCATGACAGTGTACTGGTGTACACCCACTCAGGAGGCATAAATCTTAGATCTGGATTGGATTTTAAAAATAACTAAGTAGCAAGTATGAATGCTATGCATGCAAAAAATTTCAGCAAACTACCTAAATGCAGAAATTCAAAATTAACCCTAACCTACCATGCTCTGATACCAAAAATGATAGGGGACAAGTATCGAATGATGCATTTCTAGGAATTAGAGGGACTAAACCAAAATGAAATAGATAAACATGCAGCTATTCTACGTAAAAGGAGCAGGATTACATGAAAGGAACATAATGAAATAAACTAGACCAGAAAAGACTCTATCAAAATAACTAAAAAATGGATCTTCGTGGTTAGGAAACCACACAGATTAGGGTTAACTTACTCACTATTTCAGATCTGAAGGAAGATTAAGATGGTTATCCAGCATTAATATTCTAAAATGAGGAAAAGGACACTCAAGAAGAAGTACTAAATGACTAAGAAATTACTCTAGGTTTCAAGGCACTCCGTATGGTACGGGCACCAGACTCAGAAGAAGACTTCAGGGCTCCATCTGCCCAAAGAATTAGGGTTTTCTGGTTTTGTAATAAGGGTTGACATGGTCAACTCAATTTTAGTTGAGTCTGTATTCCCTGCAATTTAAATTTTTTTAAGTCATGTTGACTCAGTTCAAGTCCTAGTAGTGGTCTCGGTCTTCTCCATGGTGTCATATTTTCTCTCAAGACCAAGCAAGTGGGCGCCACACTCCCAGCCACACGCCTGAGTCCAGGGGGTGCCACATCTTTATCCAGTATGCTTTGGTCCCCACACCACAAGATAGCAGGTCCCTTCTCTCATGCGCCACTTAAGGAAAAAATAATCTGGGATCCACAATTCAAGGGGGCGGCCAAAACATTTCCATAAGAGCCAAGCTATGTAAAGAAAGAAGCACTTCTAGGGGAGCACTTCAAGGGGGCACCCAATCCATGCCTAAAAAGCCCAAAGCAAAGATGGGAAGAACCATGACTTAGGGAGAAAGAAAAGGAGGTGTCCAAAAAAGTTAAGCCATGGAAGGAAAGAATTTTCTCTTGAAAAGCAAGGCTAGGAGGCACCACCTACTTACCTTTTGGAGCCACCAATCAACACTTTAGGAACCTCTTGGCCGGCCATATGTGTGGGAATTGATTCTACAAACCTAATTTGAAGATCCATCCTATTAGTCCCACATGGAAAGATGTAAAACCCTGCTCTCTTGTAAAGTCCTATAAATTAAACCCTTTTGTAAGTTTTAAAGATATCTGATGAATGAATCCAATTTATGTGTGAGCAAACTTTGTGTTTCTCTCTTCCGCACTTGCATCCAAGTGTTGAGCTCCGTGAGGGAGTAAATCCGGGTTCCCCAGGAACCTTGAGGAGGTGTGAGATCTCCAACCCCAAAACCCTAGGTTAGCCACTTCACTTCCAAACCCTAGCCATCCATCATCCTCTTCACTCCACCAAATCCTAGCCTACCCATCTCTTACGGCCACTCTCTCCAAGTCAAGGCCGACCACCAGCATCCAGGTCCAGTCCGAATACTTCAGATTCAGAGCAATTCCCAGAGGAAGTCAGATCAGCCTTCAGGAGAATCCGGATTTCAGCAACATCAGCTTTCATGTTCTTCTATCTGGTAAATCCTTCCTTGAGTATCTGGTTCCATAAATTGTTCTTCTTCTTTCCTAGATCTTGAGTTCAGGAGAAGCCAACTCTGCCAAAGGGCAAGTATTGGAGGATCCATTATGAAGATATCTGAATCCGGGGATCCAACAATCTGCTCAAGAGAGTCCTTCCACTAAACTCTGTGAGGATCACTGCCTGGTCTGTAATCCTTCTCTTCTCTTTACTTCTGTCCTGTTGAAAGTTCAGAGCGAAACCCTAGGTCTGGGAGTTTCTCAATCCCCAGCGATCCTTTACTTCTGACTACTCTGATAACCTAGTTTCTTTAAATTGTGCTTTCAATTATTACATAGTTTTTTTCAATTTAGTTTAACTTTCCTTTGAGTCAAAGCCAACTTCTGAAAAAAAAAAAAAAGAAGTCTTAATTTACTTCCGCATCGCATCATCTTTTTTCGTTCTGCATCAATTTTGGTATCAGAGCTTTCGTCCTGCGTCAATTTTGGTATCAGAGCTTTCATCCTGCATCAATTTTGGTATTAGAGCCCTGTCTAGGGTTTCTGACTTGCTTGCATGTTTTGAGTGTCTCTCTTTTTTACTTTGTCTGCTCGAAGTAGACATCCCAGGACGTCCGGAACGAAGCGAGGGCAAACCTCCTCTTTCCATTCCATGGGGTGTTCCTAGGGTGTGTAGGGGATCCGCTGGGTTACAACTTCGTAGCAGGAATTGTAAACGGGGGAAGCATTCTGTTTTCAGTCTATAACTACCCTGTTGCTGGAATTGTTTCTCATTGCAGGTAACTCCAAATAGCATGATTTTTGTTTTTCAGGAACCAATATAATTGAATCTATTTACATAATTTTACTGAGATTTATTAGTTTCCGTGAAATTTTTGAGAGTTAAATTACAGCAACTCTATTTCTGTGTTTCTGCATTTCAATTTTTTTTGAATGATCATCTCCTAATTCATCTTAAGGGCAATTGAGCATCTAAGATAAGGGGAGGAGTTGATAACCTCTCCTTAGCCCAAAACCACCACCCATTCATTCGATCCTAAGCCTAATTTTAAAATTTATTAGACTTAATTTGCCCTAGTGGGCTAGGGACACCAACAAGTCGGGTCTAGGCTAGTGTTGAGTCAGTTTGTCTAGTTACTCTGTGTGTGCTTTGTACTCAGTGTCTAGAATGGTGGTTCAGGGATTCTATCCTGAAGGGCTTGTGTACTGGTCCGCCTACCTGGCCAATCACTGATTGGTGTCTAGGATTGGCATTTAGGGACCTAACACTCCCCTTACACCTGCCTGGCTGAGTCCCAAGTTACTACAGGCTAGCTAGCCACTCTGATTAGGCATCTAGTTTGGGCTCTAGGTCTAGTTAGACCATAGTCGTTTCAGTTGAGTCTCATTTAGTGTGTTTGCTTGCATCATCATGTCTACCCGGAATGGAGTACCCTACCAACCTGGTCAAACCCAACCTGATTTAGAGGCCATGGTTAGAACTCTTACCGAAAGTATAAATAAATTGAGTCAGGATATTTACCTGTCCAATATAAAAGTATGGTTAGGACTCAGTAGGCAGACTCAGACTCAGTAGGCAGACTCAGACATTCGTGCATGAGTGGGTAAGGAATGAGGTCAATAGGCAGACTCAGACATTCGTGCATGAGTGGGTAATGGATATTTTATTTTTGTTGAGTCATGTTGACTCAGTAGTGGACTAGGGTTTCACCTGGGGTGTTACATTTTCTCCCAAGACCAAGCAAGTGGACACCACACTCCCAGCCACACTCCTAGCCATACGCCTGAGTCCAGGGGGCGCCATATCTACATCCAGCAGCCTTTGGTCCCCACTCCACAGATAGCAGCTTCCTTCTCTCATGTGCCAGATGAGGAGAAATCCACCAAGAGTCCACAAATCAAGGGGGCGGCCAAGACTTTCCCAAGAGAACCAAAGTAAAGATGGGAAGAAATTTTCTTGGAGAGAACTTCAAGGAGGTGCCCACTACCTGCCAAAAAAATCCAAACAAAGATGGGAAGGACCTTGACTTAGGGAGGAAGAAAAGGAGAGTCCAAAAGAGTTGATCCATGGAAGGAAAAAAATCTCTTGAAGATCCAATCAAGGAGGCGCCATCTACTTGCCTTTTATAACACAAATCAAATTTTTTTTGGTACCTTGGCCGACCATATGTGTATGATTTATCCTGATTTGTAGATCCCCTCCTTTAGTCCCACATGGGAAGATGTAAAACCCTACTCCCTTGTAAAGCCTTATAATTAAACCCTCTTGTAAGTTTAAATGAATCAGATGAATGAAACCAATTTTTTTGTGAGCAAACTTTGTGTTTTCTCTCTTTCGCACTTGCATCCAGGTGTTGAGCTCCGTGAGGGAGTAAATCCGGGTTCCCCAGGAACCTTGAGGAGGTGTGAGATCTCCAAAACCCAAACCCTAGGTTAGCCACTCCACTCCCAAACCCTAGCCGCCATCACCCTTCTCTTTCCACCAAGCCCTAGTCTATTCCACTTCTCACGGCCACCCTCTCCAAGTCAGGCCGGCCACCAGCATCCAGCTCCAGTCCAGATACTTCAGGTCTACAGCAGTTCTAAGAGGAAGTCAGATCGCCTCCAGGAGAATCCTGATTTCAGCAACTTCAGCTTTCAAGTTCTTCAACCTGGTAAATCTTTTCTTGAGTATCTGAAATCCATCACTTGTTCCTCTTCTTTCCCAGATCTTGAGTCCAGGAGAAGCCGACCAAACCACAAGACCAGTATTGGAGGATCCATTGTGAAGATAGCCGACTCCGAGGATCCCACAATCTGCTCGAGAGAGTTCTTCCACCAAATCATGAGAAGATCACTGTCTCGTTAGTAAACCATCTCTCCTCTCTATTTCTGTTCTGTTGAAAGTTCAGAGCGAAACCCTAGGTCTGGGAGTTTCTCAACCCCCAGCGATCCGTTACTTCTGAACTACTCTGATAATTTAGTTTCTTCTAAACTGTGCTTTCATCCTTACCTAGTTTCCTTCAACTTAGTTTAGCTTTACTTTGAGTCAAAGCCAATTTCTGAAATGTAAAAAAAAATTAAAAAAAAAGAAAAAAAGATTAATCTTAATTTTACTTCCGCATATGCTTTTTTTGTTCTTTGTTCTGCATCATTTTTGGTATCAGAGCCCTGTCTAGGATTTCTGTTTTGATTGTTTGTTTGAGTCTCTCTCTTTTTACTTTGTCTGCTCGAAGTAGACTCCACAGGATGTCCGGTCCTAGGAACGAAGTGAGGTGCGAATCTCCTCTTCCCATTTCACGGGGTGTTCCTAGGGCGTGTAGGGGATCTGTTGGTTACAACTTCGTAGCAGAAATTGTAAACGGGGAAGTGCTCTATTTTCAGCCCGTATTTCCCTGTTACAGGAATTATTTCTCACTTCAGGTAACTCCAAATTCAGTGATTTTTATTTTTCTGGAACCAGTATAATTGAAATTAATTTGCATAATTTTCTCATGATTTATTAGTTTCCGTAAGATTTCTAAGAATTAAATTACTGCAAATCTATTTTTGTGTTCTGCAATCCAATTATTTTTTTGAGTGTTCATCTCTTAATTCACCTTAAGGGCATTTGAGCATCTAAGATAAGGGAAGGAGTTGATAACCTCTCCTTAGCCCAAAACACCACCCCTTTATTCGAACCTAAGCCTTTAATCTAAAATTGATTAGACCTAATTTGCCCTAGTGGGCTAGGGACATCAACAAGTCGGGTCAAGGTTAGTGTTGAGTCAGTTTGTCTGGTTACTCTGTGTGTGCTTTGTACTCTGTGTCTAGAATGGTGGTTCACGGATTCCATCCCGAAGGGCTTGTGTGCTGGTCCGCCTACCTAGCCAATCTCTGATTGGTGTCTAGGATTGGCATTCAGGGACCTAACACTCCCCTTACACCTACCTGGCTGAGTCCTGAGTTACTACAGGCTAGCTTGCCACTCTGATTGGGCATCTAGTTTGGGCTCTAGGTCTAGTTAGCCCGTAGTCGTTCAGTTGAGTCTCATTTTGTGTGTTTGCTTGCATCATGTCTACCCGGAATGGAGTGCCCTACCAACCTGGTCAAACCCAACCTGATTTAGAAGCCATGGTTAGAGCTCTTACTGAGAGTATGAATAAACTGAGTCAGGATGTGACTACCACTGTTGCCCAATTTAAAGAATAAGTCCATGAGGATTTTGCCCAGCTTAGGGATCGAGTCCAAGTGCTAGAGGAACCTAGGCATCGGAACTGGACTCCTGACCCAGATTTTAATGTACCTCACCACACCCAGAGCCTAGAAGACCTCTATACCGAGATCCTGAACCTAATCATAGGAGGCTTGACCCAGAACCTGAGGATAGAGATGATAGGTTCATTCGAAACATCAAGTTAGATGCACCCACTTTTGATGGTAGCCTAAATCCTAAGGTGTATTCTGATTGGGAGGGTGAGATGGACCAGTACTTTGAGTGGTATGCCATGTCTGAGGAGGAAATTCAAGTTTGCCAAGATGAAATTAATACGTCAAGCTAGGTTATACTGGGGGAACATTGAGCTGACCACTAGAAGACGAAATGTAGAGCCCATAACCACGTGGCAGGGTATGAAAGAGAAACTTAGAGACAAGTACCTACCCATTTCATACCAGCAAAATCTGTTAGACCAATGGCAGACTTTGAAACAAGGGAACCGATCTGTTTCAGACTACATAACCACCTTTGATGAATACCTGATGATGTGATGTGAGTGAAGCCCATGAGGTCACTTTGTCTAGATTTAGGGCTGGACTTAGGGAAGATATTAAGAGAGAGTTGTTTCTGAGAGAGGTTACTGACCTAGACCAAGCCTATCAGATTGCACTGAACACTGAGAAGTTTCAGAGAGGACCCATGCCATCTAGGTTAGTGCCCCAATTCCAAGAATGGACCTAGCCAGGTTACCCCTAGCAAGCCTAATCAGGGTATCCCCACCCCTAGGCCCATGGACAAAGGTAAGGCACCTGACACCCAGAGAACCCCTAGTATCGTCTGTTTTAAGTGCCAGAAGCCCGGTCATATCTCCACTCAGTGCACAGCCATAGCTTGTTTTAAGTGTCATAAGGTAGGTCATGTTTCTAGCTAGTGCCCTCGTAGATCCCTATATATAGAAGAGGGAGAGAAGAGAATTCCGAGCCTAATGAGGATTTTGAAGAAGAAGTTTATGAGGCCGGAATGAATTTGGTTGATGAGTATGAAGGAGAGGAAGAATCTACTGAATCTGACCACTTAGGGTTGTGAGATGCATCCTGTCCCAGACTAAAGTTCAGGAAGATTGGCATAGGACTAACATCCTACAGACTTTCCTTAAACTAGGGGATAAGGTTTGTAAAATCATCATAGATAGTGGGAGCTGTGTGAATGCCATTTCTACTAGCACTGTCAAAATGTTAGGCTTAACCCCAGTCCCCCACCCCAACCCCTATAAGGTTTCTTGGGTAGACTCTACCTCTATACCCATCTAGTCTAGATGTCAGGTCCAATCCAATGCAATCCTATCAAGAAATTTTGGTGTGATGTCTTGCCCAGGGGGTGAGCAGTATAATTCTTGGAAGACCTTGGTTGTATGATCATGATGCCACCCTCTTAGAAAATCCAACACCTGTGTCTTTAGTTTCAATGGAAGAAAATCACAATCCATTCAGTCCCTCCTAAGGACAAGGTGGTTAAAGGAACTAGTAAGGTCAGAGAAATGAAGACTGGAGTGAACCTAATTAGTGCCAAGGATCTAGAACAAGAGATTCATAGTGGTTCACCCATTTGGATGTTGACTGCTAAGGAACTTAGGACTCCTACACCCTCAGAGCCTCCTCAGGAAGTTAAGCCTTTATTAGAAGAATTTGAGGATGTTTTTCCCGAGGATCTGCCAGACCACCTTCCACCTCTTAGGGATATTCAGCATTCCACAGATTTAGTCCCAGGAGCTACTTTACCCAACTTGCCCCATTATAGGATGAATCCATCGGAGCATAAAGAACTGCAAAAGCAGGTTGGCGAATTGTTGAGGAAGGGGTTCATTAGAGAGAGTCTTAGCCCTTGTGCAGTCCCTACACTTCTAACCCCGAAGAAAGATGGCACGTGGAGGATGTGTGTTGATAGTCGTGCCATCAAAAAATCATAATCAAGTATAGGTTCCCCATCCCTAGACTAGATGACATGCTTGATATGATGGCCGGTACCATGGTCTTTTCTAAAATTGATCTCAAGAGCGGCTATCATCAGGTTAGGATTAGACCAGGGGATGAGTGGAAAACAGCCTTCAAAACTAAGGATGGTCTCTATGAATGGATTTTTATGCCTTTTGGCTTGTCCAATGCTCCTAGTACTTTCATGAGGATTATGACCCAGGTACTTAGAGCTTTCATAGGGAAGTTTGTAGTGGTCTATTTGATGATATCCTGATCTATAGTAAGACCCCTGCAGATCACCTAGGCCACCTTAGACAAGTCTGTCAAGTTTTGAGGAATGATAGTCTCTACGGTAATCTCAAGAAGTGTGAATTTATGACCAGTAGGATTATCTTCCTTGGATTTGTTGTAACCCCTGACGGCGTGGCTGCCGATCCTGAAAAGATTAGGTCCATAGTAGAATGGCCAGAGTCGACTAGTGTGCATGAAGTCAGAAGTTTCCATGGCTTGGCTATCTTCTATAGGTGATTCATCAAGGGGTTTTAGTACCGTAGTTGCTCCTATCACAGACTGCATCAGGAAGGGAGAATTTCAGTGGACCAAAGCAACCCATAAAGCCTTCCTAGATCTTAAGGATAGGATGACCCAGGCACCCATTTTGAGACTACCGGACTTTTCAAAGGTATTTGAGGTTGCCTGTGATGCTTCAGGAGTAGGTATAGGTGGAGTCCTAAGCCAAGAGACTATCCCGTAGTATTCTTTAGTGAAAAACTTAATGATGCTAAGCTTAGGTATTCTACCTATGATAAGGAATTTTACGCGGTAGTGCAGCTTTGCGTTACTGGAGACATTATTTACTACAGCAAGAATTATGCTGTTTTCGGACCATGAGGCTCTTAGATTCTTGAATTCTCAGAAGAAGCTAACCCTCGGCATGCTAAGTGGGTAGAGTATATCCAGTCCTATACTTTTGTTTTGAAGCATAAGGCTGGGTCTGAAAATAAGGTAGCTGATGCCCTTAGTCGTCGATCTTTGTTGTTGAATTCTGTTAGGGCTGAAGTCATAGGGTTTGAGCAAATCAAAGAAGAATATGAGTCGTGTCCGGATTTCAAGACTGTATACCAGGATCTTACTCAAGGACCATTTAGTGAACATAAGGATTATTCCCTTTAGATGGCTTTCTATTATTTAGAATAGGCTTTGCATCCCTAGAACCTCTCTTAGGGAATTCTTGATTTGGGAAACTCATGCTGGAGGTTTAGCTGGCCATTTCGGAAAAGATAAGACCACCCTGGCTATTGAAGACCATTTTTTCTGGCCTAGCTTAAAAAAGATGTAGCACACATTGTGGCTAGGTGTCGGACCTCGCCTGCTGTTGCCAAACAGCGAAAACAGAACACCGCCTTTATACCCCACTCCCTGTCCCAGATCGTCCTTGGCAAGATGTGAGCATGGACTTTGTGTTAGGTTTGCCTAAGACCCAGAGGAGGCATGACTCTATCTGTGTTGTAGTAGACCGATTTCCCAGATGGCCCATTTCTTGCCTTGTTCCCAACATTTGATGCGTATAAGGTAGCCACCCTGTTCTTTAATGAGATAGTTCGACTCCATGGCCTACCCAAGACCATTGTTTCAGATAGGGATGTTCGGTTGACCAGCTATTTCTGGAAAACCCTTTGGTATAAGTTAGGGACGAAACTTAAGTTTTCAACTACCTATCATCCCCAGACTGACGGCCAAACCGAAGTAGTGAACCGTAGTTTAGGCAATCTGCTAAGGTGTCTTGTTGGTGAAAACATTAGGAACTGGGATTTGTACTTACCTAGAGCTGAATTTGCATATAATGACTCGGTCAATAGGTCTACGGGTAAGAGTCCATTTGAAATTGTGCATGGTTACAAACCCCACACACCTCTTGACCTAGCTCCTTTACCAGTCCACACACGGGTCTCCGAGTCTGCCGAAGTTTTTGCACAGCATATAAAGACTTGCATAAAGAATTCAAGCCAAAATAAATTTAAGTAATGAAACTTATAAGAATTGGCTGATTCTCAAAGGCGAGTCAAAACTTTTGACGAAGGAGACTATGTAATGATTAGGTAAGGCCTGAACGGTTTCCTCCTGGAACCGTTAGAAAGTTACATGCTAGGGGAGCTGGACCATTTAGAGTGGTAAAGAGAGTAGGATCCATGCCTATGTGCTCGAGTTGCCTCTAGAACTAGGCATTAGCTCCACTTTCAACATTACAGACCTAGTAGAGTATATGGAGCCAGCTATGATTCCCAGTGAGGCTTTTGAACCTAATCCTGCTCTTGAGAGTGAACCTGACCCTGTGTGTCCACCAACAAATTGGCCTGTGAGGAAAAGCGATTGAAAAGATCCTGGATGATCAGGTTATCTCTACTCGTAATCGAGGATACCAAAGATACCTGGTCCGCTGGCTAGGAAGGCCAGATTCTGATGACTCTTGGATCTCCCGAGAAGAGTTACAAGAGCTGGACCCAGACCTCTTGGAGATACTAGAGCCAACTTGATCCATACTCGACAGGGTCAAGTTCCTCCCACCCTAGGAGAATTGATGCGGGCACCAGACTCAGAAGAAGACTTCAGAGCTCCATCTGGATCTCTGATTAATCTTGCCCAAAAAAATTAGGGTTTTTGGTTTGTAATAGAGTTGACTAGATCAACTCATTTAGCTTGAGTTTACATGATGCAGGATGAAAGCTCTGATACCAAAAATGATGCAGAACGGAAGCTCTGATACCAAAATGATACGGAACAAAAGAGATGATGCGATGCGAAACAAAAGAGATGATGCGATGCGGAAGTAAATTAAATTATATATTTTTTTTATTTATTTATTTCAGAAGTCGGCTTTGACTCAAAGGAAAGATAAACTAATGTTGAAAGAAACTAAGAAATGACAGAAGCACAATTAAAAGGAGTGGATTATCAGAGTAACTCAGAAGTAGGATCGCTGGGGATTGAGAAACCCCCAGACCTAGGGTTTACTCCTCTTTCAAGAAATAGACGAAGAGAGAAGAGAAGGTTTATACCTGACTGTGATATCTCTCGTTGCTTCAATTGAAGGACACTCTCGAGCAGATTGTAGGATCCTTGGAGATGGGGTATCTTCGCAATGGATCCTTGGATTGTAGTCCTATGGCAAGGTTGGCCTTCTTCTCGAACTCAGGATCTGGAAGAAGAAGAACAAAAAAAGAACCAGAAACTCAAAGAAAGACACTGACCTGAGTACTTAATGAAGATTGTTGGATGTAGAAGTTCCGGAGATCTTGATACTGATCTGACTCTCCTTTGAACTGGCTCTGTAGTTGAAACAGTTGATCTGAACCTAGATGCTGGTGACCGCTTCGATGTGGAAAGAGGGGCCGTGGGATGAAGATGGAAAATTAGGGTTTGGTGGTGGTGGAGTAGAGATGGGTGGACTAAGCTAGGGTTTTGGTTGGAGATCTCACACCCCCCTCAAGGTTCCTAGGGAACCCGGATTTACTCCCTCACGGAGCTCAACACCTGAATACAAGTGCGGAAGAGAGAAACACAAAGTTACTCACACAGAAATTGATTTCATTCCTCATTTTTTTTTTCAAACTTACATGGGGTTTAATTTATAGGCCATTACAAGAGAGTAGGGTTTTACATCTTCCCATGTGGGACTAAAGGAGGGGATCTTCAAATTAGGATATCAATCCCTACTCATATGGCCGGCCAATTAATTCCAAAGTTGATTGAAGCTTCAAAAGAAAGTGGGTGGCGCCTCCTTGTCTTGACCTCCAAGAAAATATTTTTTTCCTTCTATGCTTGCCTTATCTGGAAGTGTTTGGGCGCCTCTTAACTTTGCCCTCCAAGAGAAAATTTGTTGCCTTTTATATCTGGCTTTAGTTGGATGATTAGGGCACCTCCTAACCTTGCTTTTCAAGAGAATCTTCTTCCTTTCATGGCTCAACCCTTTTTGGATACCTCCTTTTCTTTCTCCCCAATTATGGCTCCTTCTAACTTTGTTTTGAGTATTTCTGGCAGGTAATGGGCACCTCCTTGAATTCTCCTCCAAGAGAATTTCTTCCCTTTCATAGTTTGGTTCTTTTGGAAAGTCTTGGGCCGCCCCCTTGATTTGTGGACCCCTGGTGGATTTCTCCTCATTGGCGCATGAAAGAGGGGAGCTGCTATCTATGGTGTGGGGACCAAACCTGGTGGATGGAGATGTGGCGCCCCTGGACTCAGGCGTATGGCTGGGAGTGTGGCTGGGAGTGTGGCGCCCACTTGCTTGGCCTTGGGAGAAAATGTAACACCCCCAGGTTGAAGCCCTAGTCCACTACTGAGTCAATATGACTCAACAAAATCAAAATACAGGTAATATAGACTCAAACTAAAATTAAGTTGATCAAGTCAACCCTTATTACAAGCCAAAAACCCTAATTCTTCGGCAAGGTTATCAGAGATCCAGTGGAGCTCTGAAGTCTTCTTGTCTTCTTCCTGAGTCTGGGGCCCGCACCAATTCCCCAGGGTGGAAGGAACTCGACCCTGTCGAGTATGGATCAAGTTGGCTCTGGTATCTCTCCAAGGTCTGGGTCCAATTCTTGTAATTCTTCTCGGGAGATCCAAGAGTCATCAGAATCTGGCCTTCCTTGCCAGCAGACCAGGTATCTTTGGTATCCTCGATTACGAGTAGAGATAACCTGATCATCGGGATCTTTTCAATCTGCTCTTTCCTCACAGGCCAGTTTGTGGTGGACACACAGGGTTGGTTCACTCTCAAGAGCAGGACTAGGTTCAAAAGCCTCACTGGGAATCACAGCTGGCTCTCTATACTCTACTAGGTCTGTAATGTTGAAAGTGGAGCTAATGCCTATTCTGGAGGCAACTCGAGCACATAGGCATTGGATCCTACTCTCTTCACCACTCTAAATGGTCCAGCTCCTCTAGCATATAACTTTCTAACGGTTCCAGGAGGAAACCGTTCAGGCCTTAACCTAATCATTACATAGTCTCTCTCAACAAAATTTTGACTCGTCTTTGAGAATCAGCCAACTTCTTATAAGTTTCATTACTTAAAGTTATTTTGGCATGAATTTCTTTATGCAAGTCCTTTACATGCTATGCAAGTGCATCAAGAGACTTGTGTATGTGGGCTAATAGTGAAATCAGATCAAGTGGTGTGTGAGGCTTGTATCCATGAACAATTTCAAAGGGACTCTAGCCTATAGACCTATTGATCGAAACATTGAATGCAATTTCAGCCCTGGACAAAAACAAATCCCAATTCCTGGTGCTCTCAATCAAACCAAATCTGAGTCAAAACCTAGAAAGGGTCAAGAAAAAAACCTAAACTAGACTGACGACGCATTCCTAAAGAATGGACTTTATTCAAAGGAACCCTAGGTCTAAACTAACAAACAAACTACGGCTCTCTAGTTTTGACCTTGGGTCGGAGGATGGCATGCAGAGCATGAAAACTTATCATGGGTGCCTAGTAGGTGCCATAAGGTCTTCCAGAAGTAGGTGGCAAACCTAATAGGTTCTGACACGTGGTTCACCTCTAAAGACTTCGACAAAGTATACTTGGATGGTGTAAGAAGCTTGGAAGTCCTAGAGAAAGGGAGGAAATATGAGGCGGAGTCATGAATTACCTACTGACTAAAGGTGGTGACTTGAAGGTTTGAATGGTGATCTATGAGTGTCAACTGATCATCCTTACGAAAGGAAAAGTTTGCTACTCCCCAGGAATGGATCAAGAGATGGTTCGGGAAGTAGCCTAGGACATGTATTGCGACAGTTAAAGTTTGTTCTCAAGCAAATAATGATCCATTTTCTCAGAACTGGATTGAAGAATGATTCATGGAAGGGCCTATGGATGATGACCTCAAGACTTGAAACTTGACATATGGGTGCAGAAAGGTATACTCTATAGAAGGGTAGGTCAGTCATGCGAAGGGAGGTGTCTGGGGTCATAAGAGGACATCTACAGACTGGGCGATCAATCCGCTCAAGACAAGGATGTTCAACTGAGATTACGGGAGAGACCTTAGTGGCTGGGCATGGGACAAGGTCCAATTGTAAGAGGCTTGATTCAGTCATCCTAAGGAGAGGATCTACCATAGGGTGGGCAAACTTAAACAGTTCAGTGCAAAGATCTTCAATTGGTACCTGGGGAATGACTGTCATTAGAGGGTACGAACTGATAGCTCGGGCTAACTATGAGTTCTTCCTGGGGGTATTTGACTAAAGAACCTGATTCTCACAAATCTCTTGAATTCCTGAACTAGGTCCTACCACTTGGTTGCTCTCCAAGGTCTCCTCAGGTAAGGAACCAATAGTAATCGATGTCACATTCTTCAAGTTCTTCCCCCTCATATTCTCAACTAGACTCAAGCCAGCATCATATACTTCCTCGATGCCATCTTCAATGGGTTTCGGGTCAGTGGTAATCGGTCAACTGATCCTAGGCTTGTCATAACCTAACCTTTCTTCCTCATTGGTAGTCTTGGGTTCTCCCTCATTAATGTCATCCTTAGATTCTTACCACTTAGCTATGCACAAGCCAGTCCTATGCATGGGCACTGACTAGATTATGGCCTCTTTCCCACAAAACAAACATTCTTGCGATATAGGAACCTGGGTCACACTGGGTTTCAAGCTAGTAGAGCCCTTACTTGGGCATGGGTGTGGATCTAAATGGTTTGATCTAGAAGACTTGGTTGTTGAGTGACTGGTCTAGAATATTGTAAGGACCTCTCATAGACAACGATCCACACTATAGATATCATGGTTAGGCTGCCTAAGGTTATTCTCGGGATCACGGTATAAGGTCGTCCTAGGCTCCTGGCATGGATGAGGTTGGGGCTATTAAATTTTTGGATCAAGGTCCAATTTTGATGTCTATGTTTTTCAAGTACCTGGACTTTGATCCCTAAGCTGGGTAAAATTCTCATGGACTTGTTCTTTACACTGGGTACAGTAGCAGTAAATCCTGGCTCAATTGTTCATACTTTCAGTAAGCGCTCTAACCATGGCCTCTAAATCAGGGTGGGTTTGACCAGGTTGGTAGGGTACTCCGTTCTGGGTGGACATGATGATGTAAGCAAGCACCTAGACACCAATCAGAGATTGGCCAGGTAGGCAGAGCAGCACACAAGCCCTTCGGGATGGAATCCCTGAACCACCGTTTTAGACACTGAGTACAAAGCACACACAGAGTAACCAGACAATCTGACTCAACACTAGCCTTGACCCGACTTGTTGATGTCCCTAGCCACTAGGGCAAATTAGGTCTAATCAATTTTTAGATTAAATGCTTAGGTTCGATGAGTGAGGGGTGGTGGTTTTGGGCTAAGGAGAGGTTATCAACTCCTCCCCTTATCTTAGATGCTCAAATGCCCTTAAGATGAATTAAGAGATGAACACTCAAAAATAATTGGATTGCAGAATATAAAAATAGAGTTGCAGTAATTTAATTCTCAGAAATCCACGGAAACCAATAAATCACAAGAAAATTATTCAAAATGGTTTCAATTATACTGGTTTCAGTAAAAATAAAAATCACCAAATTTGGAGTACCTGCAATGAGAAATAATTCCTGCAACAGGATAATTACAGGCTGAAAACAGAGCACTTCCCCGTTTACAATTCCTGCTACGAAGTTATAACCCAACGGATCCCCTACACGCCCTAGGAACACCCCGTGGAATGGGAAGAGGAGGTTTGCACCTCGCTTCGTTCCTAGGACCGGACGTCCTGGGGAGTCTACTTCGAGCAGACAAAGTAAAAAGAGAGAGACTCAAACAAGCAATCAAAACAGAGAACCCTAGACAGGGCTTGATACCAAAATGATGCAGGATGAAAGCTCTGATACAAAAATGATGCAGAACGGAAGCTCTGATACCAAAAATGATGTGGAACAAAAGAGATGATGCGATGCGAAAGTAAATTAAAATTAATATATTTTTTTTATTTATTTATTTTTAGAAGTCGGCTTTGACTCAAAGGAAAGATAAACTAATGTTGAAAGAAACTAAGAAATGACAGAAAGCACAATTAAAAGGAGTGGATTATCAGAGTAACTCAGAAGTAGGGATCGCTGGGGATTGAGAAACCCCCAGACCTAGAGTTTACTCCTCTTTCAAGAAACAGACGAAGAGAGAAGAGAAGGTTTTATACCTGACTGTGATATCTCTCGTTGCTTCAATTAAAGGACACTCTCGAGCAGATTGTAGGATCCTTGGAGACGGGGTATCTTCGCAATGGATCCTTGGATTATAGTCCTATGGCAAGGTTGGCCTTCTTCTCGAACTCAGGATCTGGAAGAAGAAGAACAAAAAAAAGAACCAGAAACTCAAAGAAAGACACTGACCTGAGTACTTAATGAAGATGTTGGATGTAGAAGTTCTGGAGATCTTGATACTGATCTGACTCTCCTTTGAACTGGCTCTGTAGTTGAAACAGTTGATCTGAACCTAGATGCTGGTGACCGGCTTCGATGTGGAAGATAGGGGCCGTGGGATGAAGATGGAAAATTAGGGTTTGGTGGTGGTGGAGTAGAGATGGGTGGACTAAGCTAGGGTTTGGGGTTGGAGATCTCACACCTCCTCAAGGTTCCTAGGGAACCCGGATTTACTCCCTCACGGAGCTCAACACCTGAATACAAGTGCGGAAGAGAGAAACACAAAGTTGCTCACACAGAAATTGATTTCATTCCTCATTTTCTTTTTCAAACTTACATGGGGGTTTAATTTATAGGCCATTACAAGAGAGTAGGGTTTTACATCTTCCCATGTGGGACTAAAGGAGGGGATCTTCAAATTAGGATATCAATCCTACTCATATGGCCGGCCAATTAATTCCAAAGTTGATTGAAGCTTCAAAAAGGAAAGTGGGTGGCGCCTCCTTGTCTTGACCTCCAAGAAAATATTTTTTCCTTCTATGCTTGGCCTTATCTGGAAGTGTTTGGGCGCCTCTTAACCTTGCCCTCCAAGAGAAAATTTATTGCCTTTTATATCTGGCTTTAGTTGGAATGATTAGGGCACCTCCTAACCTTGCTTTTCAAGAGAAATCTTATTCCTTTCATGGCTCAACCCTTTTTGGATATCTCCTTTTCTTCTCCCCAAGTTATGGCTCCTTCTAACTTTGTTTTGAGTATTTCTGGCAGGTAATGGGCGCCTCCTTGAATTTCTCTCCAAGAGAATTCTTCCTTTCATAGTTTGGTTCTTTTGGAAAGTTTTGGGCCGCCCCCTTGATTTGTGGACCCCTGGTGGATTTCTCCTCAATTGGCGCATGAAAGAGGGGAGCTGCTATCTGTGGTGTGGGGACCAAAGCCTGCTGGATGGAGATGTGGCGCCCCCTGGACTCAGGCGGTATGGCTGGGAGTGTGGCTGGGAGTGTGGCGCCCACTTGCTTGGCCTTGGGAGAAATGTAACACCCCCAGGTTGAAGCCCTAGTCCACTACTGAGTCAACATGACTCAACAAAATAAAAATACAGGTAATATAGACTCAAACTAAAATTGAGTTGATCAAGTCAATCCTTATTACAAGCCAAAAACCCTAATTCTTCGGGCAAGGTTAATCAGAGATCCAGATGGAGCTCTGAAGTCTTCTTCTGAGTCTGGTGCCCGCACCATTACATTACCTGCATTTTATTTTGTTGAGTCATGTTGACTCAGTAGTGGACTAGGGTTTCAACCTGGGGTGTTACATTTTCTCCCAAGACCAAGCAAGTGGACACCACACTCCCAGCCACACTCCCAGCCATAGCCTGAGTCCAGGGGGCGCCATATCTACATCCAGCAGCCTTTGGTCCCACTCCACAGATAGCAGCTTCCTTCTCTCATGTGCCAGATGAAGAGAAATCCACCAAGAGTCCACAAATCAAGGGGGCGGCCAAGACTTTCCCAAGAGAACCAAAGTAAAGATGGGAAGAAATTTTCTTGGAGAGAACTTCAAGGAGGCGCCCACTACCTGCCAAAAAAATCCAAAACAAAGATGGGAAGGACTTGACTTAGGGAGGAAGAAAGGAGGAGTCCAAAAGAGTTGATCCATGGAAGGAAAAAAATTCTCTTGAAGATCCAATCAAGGAGGCGCCATCTACCTGCCTTTTATAACCGAAATCAAATTTTTTTTGGTACCTTGGCCGACCATATGTGTATGATTTATCCTGATTTGTAGATCCCCTCCTTTAGTCCCACATGGGAAGATGTAAAACCCTACTCCCTTGTAAAGCCTTATAAATTAAACCCCTCTTGTAAGTTAAATGAATCAGATGAATGAAACCAAATTTTTTGTGAGCAAACTTTGTGTTTTCTCTCTTCCGCACTTGCATCCAGGTGTTGAACTCCGTGAGGGAGTAAATCCGGGTTCCCCAGGAACCTGAGGAGGTGTGAGATCTCCAAAACCCAAACCCTAGGTTAGCCACTCCACTTCCAAACCCTAGCCGCCATCACCCTTCTCTTTCCACCAAGCCCTAGTCTATTCCACTTCTCACGGCCACCCTCTCCAAGTCCAGGCCGGCCACCAGCATCCAGCTCCAGTCCAGATACTTCAGGTCTACAGCAGTTCTAAGAGGAAGTCTGATCGGCCTCCTGGAGAATCCTGATTTCAGCAACTTCAGCTTTCAAGTTCTTCAACCTGGTAAATCTTTTCTTGAGTATCTGAAATCCATCACTTGTTCCTCTTCTTTCCCAGATCTTGAGTCCAAGAGAAGCCGACCAAACCACAAGACCAGTATTGGAGGATCCATTGCGAAGATAGCCGACTCCGAGGATCCCACAATCTGCTCGAGAGAGTTCTTCCACCAAAATCCTGAGAAGATCACTGTCTGGTTAGTAAACCATCTCTCCTCTCTATTTCTGTTCTGTTGAAAGTTCAGAGCGAAACCCTAGGTCTGGGAGTTTCTCAACCCCCAGCGATCCGTTACTTCTGAACTACTCTGATAATTTAGTTTCTTCTAAACTGTGCTTTCAATCCTTACCTAGTTTCCTTCAACTTAGTTTAACTTTACTTTGAGTTAAAGCCAATTTCTGAAATGTAAAAAAAAAAAAAAAAAAAAAGAAAAAAAAAAAAAGATTAATCTTAATTTTACTTCCGTATATGCTTTTTTTATTCTTTGTTCTGCATCAGTATCCTAGGTCTCACACCTACCTTCTCTCAAGGGTCTTTGGCTAGCAAGGAAAGAAAGCTTTCTTAGGAAAAAACTTCATTTCATTCATCATCCCTGTTACAAGAAAACTTAGGAGCTTTTATAGACTTTAAGCTTCCTTTCAAAATTCAAACTACACATCCTTTCATGGAGAAAATCAAGGGGCATCCCATGAAGAAAGGAGGGCCCTTTCAAATTTGAAATTCCTACTTACAAGGGAGAAAATCAAGGGCATCCCAAAGAAGGTGGAATGGCTCTTGCAAGGTGGCATCCCAAGAAGAGTGGAGCTTCATTTGAATTTTTTCTTGGGTGGGAAACCATGGTTGACTTGTCTTGGTGATGTGGCATGTTCTCTCCTCCAAGTGTCATGACATGTCTTCCAAGGTGGCATGGTTCAATGATGATGTGTTGCTCCAAGTAGTTGGTGAAGCTGGTTGCACTTAATCTGGCTTAATTGAAACCCAGCTTCAAGTAGCTTTTGAACCCAACTTAATACAAAGCCTAATTGAACTCTAATTGGACCCAAATTAAAATAAAACAGAACTCAATTATTCAAATAAAATAAATACAGGACTCAAAGACTTATTACAGGACTTAAATTCCTAGTCTTCTAACCATAGAGAGCTTGGCATTAGTTGAAGCCTCTTCCTGAGCCTGGTGCCCGCACCATACATTCCCGGAACCCCTGATGGTAGGCATCCAGAGCCACCCAGGCGATCTCCTCCTTGAAGGCAGGTGATGCCTTGAAGTCCACGATGGCATCCGTAGTCTTCTTCTTAGCCTCAGCCGCCTTCGCGTCGGCCGCCTCCACCTGGGTCCTGGCCTCCTCCAGTTGGGCCTCCAGGACCCGAATCCTCCTCTCCAGGCAATCGACGACCGGGCCCTCATCATCACCCAGCCCGAAGGATATTGGGCTGCCCCCTGCTCCACCGCTGATGGCCCTCTTCTTCGCCGCTTTCCAGAGTTCTAGAATACTGAACTTCATTATAGCATATTGGTTAAGAGAGAAAAATTTTCGAAGGGAAGCCTGTGCTATGATGGCTTTCGACAGGGAAGACAGGGGCCTATTATAAGAACCTGGCATCCATTAACAGCCAGAGGGGAACATGCTCCATGCCTTTCCTAGACGTATCAAAAAATGCCATGTGTTAAAGCGACATTTCAAAATCTCGGTGGCCGCTTGGGAGCGTCGTGATCACCGATAACCACTCTTAGGAAGGGAGATTGACGATGCTTCGGATTCGAAATAATTTTCATCGAACAGTGACAACATTAATGGTTCCCTTTTGGAACGAGAAGATATGGCAGCACCTAGGGTGCAGGGAAATGCGACTGTTCGAATATCGATGCGCCCAATGCGAGAAGTGAGAATCATGATCAATGTCCCTTAATCAACGATCAATCAGAAGGTGACACCTGTCCATCATGTCAATTTTGGAATGGCCAGGTTACTTATGGTAAAGAAAGACCATCTTTGGCATGGCACGATCACGGCCAGTCAACGGCTACGATCACGGTCAGTCATCGGCTACGATCACGGCCAGTCATCGGCTATGTTCATGGTCAGTCATCGGCAACGATAATACGACTCTGCTTCGCAATTCAACCAAAAGAGAGAAGAAGTAATAAATGTCCAACCCTTACCAAGGCTAGTAACCTGGCCTAAACCATGTTCAAGAATGTAACACAACACAAAAAGCTACTTGGGAGCTCCAAAAACTACTTGGAAGTTCGAGAAGCCACTTGGAAACCCATAAAACTTATTAATTACATATTGGAAGAAAGAAGAGATACAAGATCTAGGGCTACTCAAATCCCTAAACATTAGGAGGAGGGGACCCCACACCACAGGATTGAAGCAACCTGTCGATCTGCGCAGCAAGAGCCTCATCGGCTTGGGCCGGGACTGGAGAGCCTTCATTTGGACTTCCTTTCCAGACCGAACCCCCTCCGGAGCTAGGGTTGGAGTTGGAACCACCTCCATGCCTTCTACTGAGGCAGGAGCCTCCTTTCCCAAGCATGACAACTCTTCAACCCTGTCAGCCCCTTTGGTTTGTGCCCAAGCTGTGCCAATGCCTTCGATTGTGATTGGGATCTCTTCCCTTAGGCCCAATATCTCTTCAGCCTCTTCTACGGCTAGACCTCCTCTTCTTCTTCGACTACATTGAAAGTGGAGATGCCAAAAAGATCAAGGTACGGGATGGTCCCTCTGACCTTGGTGAGTCCGTCATTGAAGCCGTGCTGATAACCATACAAGGTTGCCTCATTTATCTCCTCCTGGAATTGTGAGGACCTCCTAAAATCTGCTACGGTGTCACGAGCCAGTCTCAGGGCCGCAGAATCTTTCTTGGCTTCCTCGGACTCCAGGGCCAACTATTCAGCTCCTGGTAGCCTCCTCAGCTACCTGGTTTGACCCTCCAATCTTTCCTGATTCTCCTTGGCAGATTGCTCCAAGGACTCGACTTGTTTCCAGATTTTTTTTAACCCTGCCCTCTGCTCCGCAATTGTCGACTGGGCACTTTGTAATTTACCCCTCAATCTACGAACTTCAGCATCCGCTCGAGTGAGACGGCTTTCCATGGACTACCTCAGTTCTTCGGCCACCTTGTTTGTAGCTTTGGCCGTATAAAGTTCCTCTTTGAGACTGTGGATGAGGTTGTCAACGTTCCCTAAACACTACCTCAGTTCTTCGGCCACCTTTTTTGTAGCTTTGGCCGTATAAAGTTCCTCTTTGAGACTGTGGATGAGGTTGTCAACGTTCCCTAAACCTTCCTCCATGAAGGTGATGTCATAGACCAACTACATCGATAGTATATGATAATGAGCCAGTTAATCCTTGGAATGGAAGAGGTGTGGCGGGAACCTTACCTGTTGGAGAGAGGAAAATGCCGAATCAGACACCCTGGCAAGGCTTCAGCTTCGGATAATTGCCAGATCGTGAGGCAGCAAGGTGTTCTTCAGTGCCCGCCTAGCCATGGCAGGAACCAACAATCCCCCCATAGGGAAAACTCCGAAGAATCAGCGGGATGGCTCCCGGTGGGAGAAGCTTCACGCGCGAATTGTCTCTTGACTTGTGGTGCCTTGCCCCTGTCAACTGCGGGTGCCAAGATGGTGGCACACCTGCCCTTTGAGGTGGGCTCTCCCTCATGCGGACTGGAGAAGTGTCCGCCAAAGAAATTTCGACTGAATGAGGTCCTGTTGGGACCCCCCTGTCAATGCCACGTCCTCCCCGGAGGTTCCCCGGGAGGATGAGGTTCCCTGGGAGGATGAAGTTCCTCGATCTCCTTCAGGACCTTCTCTTCAGGCCCTTTTTCGGACTGTCGATCTTGTAAGAGGGGCCTGAGCTACCCTCTTCTCAGAGGTCTAACGGAGCCAACCCAAGCCAGGCTTCATCCTTCCACCTGCAAATAGGAAACCACCTCAATGATGACCAAACTACAGCAAGAATGGAAAGAAAGTAGTAGAAATTTCTGTCAGTATACCTAGCACAGGGAACTTTCTAATCACTGCAAGATGGAGATTTTTTTCCTCCAACAACTCGCTGATGGGAACAACTTCCGAATCAGTCAACAAATCATAATCAGACTGATCAAACCGCTAAGACCTTCTTTCCATCATTGACGTGGTTCCCTCCAATCATTGCCAAAACCCCACGGATCGACAGACAACACAAAAGCAAAATTGGGTTTCCACCAATGAATGGTGCTGGGCATGCCCTTGATAATCTTACGACCCAGTCGAGGGCCAATCACCCACCATCCACTACCATGGAAGTCATTTTTAAGTATGAAAAGGTGGTAAATAAGTTGGTTCTAGGCTCTATATTGCTCTGTGGCACCGGACCAAAAAACCATAGATATTCCGAATACTATTCGGAGTCAACTATGCAGGCACTACTTGATACAGATGGAAGATTTTAATGAAGAACGGGTGAAGAGGAAATCGAAGGCCAGCTTTCAGATGGTCTTCATATATAGCCAGACATCTGGCGAGGGTTTTGTTCACTCATTCCTCGGAGGTGGGGAGGATTAGAGGAAATCCCTCTAGAACGTCATAACGTTCTCGGAGATAAGTATCCTTCCTTGAGAAATAGAACTGGGAATCGACTCCGGACTCACTATGTCATTGACACCCGAAGGCCCAACTTGTCCCCTTTGGCTCTCTACGGATTCAGCCATGGCAAAAGAATGAGACAAGGAGGCAGAAGGAAGATTCTACCTGCAGAAAAGGCCGATAGTTGAGAACAAAGAAAGCTGGACGGGACTGAGAGCACGAGGTTGAAGAAGCTTCCTCACCATGACCTTTCCTCCTTTTTGAAAAGAGATGAGGAAAGCCTAAGGCAGTGCCTCAAAAAACAGGATTATCTTCAAAAACCCATCATGGATGCTCGAGACAGCTGTGACCATAAATTGATTTGATGCGGAATGAACCAAAGGTTTTAAACTCTTGCGAATCAATGGCTAAGGTGGAGTACACTCATCATCCAAGGGTGGGGAAGAACCACAACCGCCGTTCAAATCCTAATTAAAAGATTGGGTAAACCGTCGCATTGCGGAAAATGGAGGGACCGTCCTAAGTATGCCCGCTCCCTTTCCACCCTCCAATCAAAGACTGACAGCTATCCATCACCTGATTTTCGAATCAGCTGGCATTTATGGGAGATGGCTCAATCAGAGATTTTTGCAATCATCCACTACACCACCTCCTAGGAAGAAGATGACAAATACTCTCACTCTTCGAGGAAATCTTTGTTTCGAAGACTGAGAGTAGGGGGGCAACTGTTGGGATATGTCAACCCAGGCATGGGCTGACTGCCGTTTGACCGACTGAAGACCACCGACCAAAGACATTCCCTCCGAACCATGAGCACCATAGGCTAACAAAAGCTCTTGACAGGTCCTCGATGCCAGAAGATTAAGTCTTCAGCCTGGATCGGTGTACGACCTCGAAGACATGATCTTCGGATCACGCTGAAGACACGTCTTCGGTCTACGACAAGGATCAAGTATCTTCGGATCACGCTGAAGACACAGTCTTCGGTCTACGACAAGGATCAAGTCCATGATCTGTGCCAAAGACACAACGTCTGATCTATCTCTAGTCTCTACGAAATATGGCTAGCGACAATTATCCTCAACTATCTCCGGCATGATCATGGCGCATGATTCTAGCGGCAACGCCTCCGGCCTGGCCACCGGAATCACCCCAATAACCACCCACGATCCCTGATCAAGGGAAAGAAAATAACTCTCTTGTCATAACTGCTGGAGGGAGAAAGAAAATCATAGGCGGGACAACTCCTTATAAATAATGGTAAGAAGGGACACTAGTGGTAAGAGGTTGAACACCCTTGAATATACCAGAGCTTTTCCCTTCTATGTCTTCCCCATTCTGTGGCTAGAGCTCACCATTGACATAGGCATCGGAGTGTCCCCCGCCGAAGCATCTCCGGCAAGGGATCTGTTTTGCAAGTGAACCAGGGAGTCGTCCAGCAAGCCAATAGCTCCGTCCGGTCGAAAGAAGGGGCTCGACGCCAACACCTACCATTGAGGAATAATTTGGATTTTTTTTACGATCCCTACCACTAAGGATGTTAAAGTTAAGCCCACTTTTAAACCTGTTGGGATATGGCGATCCAAGCGCCAAACAATTATCGGTTTGACCACCCGTTAAATCTTTTTCAAACCACATGACTAGACCAAAGAACTCAGAGAAAGCCACAAGAATGGGCGTAGGCCTAGTCTTCGGCTCTGTCTGAGGACCTCGACTCCAAAAACCAATCCCCAGTGCACTGTTGGAAGAAGCCGACCTGAAGAGGGTAAAATTGAAGACATTTCAGTGACTCGACAAGAGGAGGCCAGGAAACGGATCTCCGAACGACTCCATGATGATGAAAATGAATTGAAACTGCATCAAAATGGCCATGCAGCCGTTAGCTCCAACTTCAACACCTCCAGCCTGGCCAATATCTTTTGGTAACCGCCTACGATTATGGACGGGATGGAATTGATTAATCTCCACCCTAATCATAGGGCAAAAATATTGAACGACAGGCTGGCCTGACCACTATAAAAATTGGTAAGAGGGGACACTCCAGGCAAGGAGGAATAATCCTGGAAAACAAGCACAACTCTTACTTCCCTAGCACCATTTTCTTCTCAGAACTGCTTTGCATTCTGTTGCTGGAACCCGCTCCTGACTTAGGCATCGGAGTGTCCCCCACTGGATAAAATTCGGTCAGGGACCTGTTTTGCAGGTGAGCACGGGGGAGCAAACTGGCGATCCAGTAGCTCCATTCGGTCGAGGAGGGTTCTATGCCAATAGATTGGTACACCGGGAAGGGGGGAGGTATCTAGGCATCCACTGCTATCCCTCCCTTTTCTCTTGAAAAAGGAGAGTAAAGAGGGGATCCCAATGGCGAGAGGAAGAGCTCAGAATGCTTCGATAAGAAGGGGTCATCCTTCCTCTCACAGGAATGACCCGTCGCCAAACGACATCCTGCCTCCCGCACTTGTTATGGGACAGCAGTAATTTGAGACCCTTCTGAACCAGGTCAATGCTCTTACGGCCATGGTTCAAAATTTCCAAGATAGAGCCCTCCAGGTGGGACATTCACCAGCCGTATCCAGCCACAATCATCAATCCCGGAGAAGAGAAGACCGTCAACTTGGGTCTACCCATCTCTTTCTCCAGGATCACTCTTCTCCTAAGGCCATAACTCTCGGAACCCGAAGACTGCCAGTTCCCTACGGAGGAGAAAATGATCTAGGCAATCCCCTTCATTTCCTTTGAAAATTCTATCCCAAAAAGAGATCTGCCGAAGGAAGCCCACCTCGATTATGAAGAAAAGCTTAAAGCCCTCGAATCGAAGGTTACGAAACTACAGGACGAGAGGAAGGATGGTGGTCTTATGGCTTACCAGTCATGTCCTCCATTCACTCCTCATGTCATGGCTGAAATAATCCCTTGGCACTTCAGGGTTCCTCAAATGGAACCTTATGACGGTACTACTAATCCACTCAATCATTTGGGTAGCTTTAAAGCCCATATGATGATCCATGGGACCTCGAACGCACTATACTGTCTTGCCTTCCCTGCCACTCTAAAGAAGGCGCTCAAATGTGGTATTCGAGCATACATCCAGGTACTATTGACTCTTTTTTGACCTTAAGAAGTTGTTTTTCTTGCATTTCAGGACCTATCGCAAGACACCCCGAAACACGGACACCCTTTTCCTCCTCCACCAGAATGAAGGAGAAAGCATGCGAGACTATATCTTCAGGTTCAACTTAGCTATCCTTGAGATTCTAATCTCAATGAGCATGTGGCCATGTCTGCATTAAAGAAGGGGCTCCGCTCATCCAGGCTTACTTTCTCCCTAGATAAGAAATTACTCACAAGCTGCATTGAGCTCCTATCAAGGGCTCATAAATATGTCGATGCTGAAGAGCAGGTGGCAAACCGATGACTATCTAAAGGCAAACCCCTTCCAAAGAAGAAGAACAGTAGGGGTTGGATCTCCCTGCACCCTCCAACAATAATAGCAACAGCAATAATGGTAGCTCCAATCGGTGACGAAGTCCAAGCCTAGAGAATTGGGCATTCCCTGAAAAAGAATTTTGATGGATATCGAAAAAGAGAATTATCTCCAATGGCCGCATCCTATGAAAGCGTCCTCTTCTATGAGGAATCGAAAGAAATATTGCAGATTTCATCAGGACCATGGCCATAACACTGAAGAGTGCATCCAGCTTATGGATGCCATTGAAGATCTCATCAAGAGGGGCTACTTGGGATGATACATCAATCACCCAACACCTAGGCCTGAGGCCACGGCCCCCTAGAGGGCCCCTAAGGAAGCAGAGCTACCGAATCAAAGACCCACCAGTGGCAACGTGAGAATGCTACATCGACCAACCAACTGGGGATGGGCTGAAGACCACACCTCAAAATGACTCAAGGATAATAACTCCATACTCTTCTCCGATGATGACCTTATGGGAGTTCAACTCCCACATGATGATCCAGCTGTAATATTGACCGTAGTGGCCAAACGATGTAAGGCACATCTTAATTGAATGGAAGCTCTGCAGATGTCTTACTCTATGAAGCTTTCTCCTGAATGTGTTTACCTAAGAACAAGTTACAAAGGTCTCCTATTCCACTCACAAGCTTTGGAGAAAATCAAGTCGATGTAGAAGGCAAAATAATACTGCCTGTAACCCTCAGTACCAACCCCGATAGAAGACACTACTAATTTATTTCATGGTAGTACAAACCCCTTCAGCCTATAACATGATCCTGGGATAGCCCGTCCTAAACAAATTTCGGGCCATAGTGTCAACTTACTACCTCTTAGTGTGGTTTCCCACTAGGAGTGGGGTCGAGGAGGTGAAGGGAGACCAAAGGGCCGCATAACAGTGCTTGATGATCTAGGACAAACAGACGGTCAATCCCACAACTTCAGACCAATTGGATCCAAGGGACCCAACCATAGACTGTGGCGAGCCTATGGAAAGAACCATCCTGGTACAGTTGACCGAAGAGGACCCCACCAAAGTTGTGCAGATTGGAAGCTTGCTTGATGGAGAAACAAAAGTGAGGCTAATCTACTTCCTTAAGAACAACACTAATGTTTTTGCTTGGTTAGCTTTGGATATATCTAGAATTCCGGTCGAAATGATTACTAATCGGCTGGAAGTTATCCCTGAATGCAAGTCGATCTGGCAGAAGAAGAGAAATTTCTCTCCAAAGAGGTAGTGGGTGATAGATGAAGAAGTAAACAAGCTCCTTAGAGTGGGATTTATTCGGGAGGTCCACTACCCCAAATGGTTGGCCAACATGGTAATGGTAAAGAAAGCTAGCGGCAAATGGAGGATCTGCATAGATTACACAGACCTCAACAAAGCTTGCCCGAAAGATAGCTTTCCCTTATCGAAAATTGACTAATTGGTCGATGCCACTGCAGGTCATCAGTTATTAAGCTTCATGGATGCCTTCTCTGGGTACAACCAAATCCGAATGGACCCTTGGGACGAAGAAAAAATAGCCTTTGTTACCAAAAAAGGTCTCTACTGCTACAAGATGATTCCATTCAGACTGAAGAATGCTAAGGCGATGTTCCAGAGGCTGATCAACAAAGTATTCAAAGAATAGCTGGGAAGAAACATAGAGGCTTATATCGATGACATGATCGTGAAGAGCCTCCTTAAAGAAGACCACATCAAAGACCTGGAGGAGTCATTCAACACCTTATAGAGCCACCGGATGAAGCTGAACCCAACAAAGTGTGCTTTCGGGGTGACCTCAGGTAAATTCTTGGGGTTCCTCATTACCAAGCGAGGAATCGAGGCAAACCCTAAAAACATCCAAGCCCTCCGAAATATGAGACACCCTTCTTGTAAGAAGAAAGTATAATAACTGATGGGAAGAATTGCCTCCTTAGTCTGTTTCATTTCTCGATCGGCTAAGAAGTGTCTCCCTTTCTTCAAGGTACTCCGACAGTCCCAGGGCTTCAAATGGATCAAGGACTACCATCTTGCCTTTGATGAATTAAAAAAGTACTTGGAGACACAACCGTTACTCTCCAAACCTCATGAAGGAGAGACTCTCTACCTGTACCTCTTCGTCACGGACGAAGCAGTTAGTTCAGTCCTCATCCAAAAAGAAGCAAACATGCTCTATAAGCCAATTTACTACATCATCAAGGTCTTGCATGATGCGGCGGTAAGGTACTCAAGAATGCAGAAGCTAATCTACTCCTTGATATTTATGGCAAAGTGACTACAGCCTTATTTCCATGCCCATGCCATTATGGTCCTAACTGACCAGCCCCTCAAAGTCATTTTCTGTTGTCCAGATACCTCAGGAATAATAGCTAAATAGGCTATTAAGTTGAGTGAGTTCGACATCAACTTTCAACCCCGATCAGCCATGAAGGTGTACATGTTAATCGACCTCCTAGCCGAATGCACATGGAAGGTTGAAGACGAGGTCCGAATGGCCAACAGGGAAGTTGAAGGAGAAAAGGCCAGTCTGAAATACATGGAATCCATCTGGGTCCTCCACGTGGAAGGGGCATCCAATTCCATGGGATGCGGAGTAGGCCTTATACTGGCCGAACTAGATGGACACACAGTAGAGTACGATCTCCGGTTGTCCTTCCATGCTTCAAATAACCAAGCCAAATACGAAGCCTTACTTGCAGGACTTTGCATCGCTAAAAGCTTAGGGGTTCAAAAGATCCAGATCTTTTCAATCTCCCTACTAGTAGTGAACCAAGTTAAAGGCCACTTCGAAGCTAGGGATCCTACAATGATCCAATATTTAGAGAAGGTACGAGCCCTGTCCTCCTGATTGGAGCTCTTTGAAATCACCTATGTGCCCCGACCGGAGAACTCCCGAGAAGATACATTGTCTAGACTTGCCACCACTACTCCGGAATTCCTCGAACGTACCTTCATTGAATACCTTGAAGTTCCAAGCATAACTGAAGAAGTCTTAGAAGTATGCCAAATCGAGATCGAACCCAGTTGGATGGATCCCATACTCAAATTCCTGAACGAGGGCACATTACCAGAAGATAAGGTAGAAGCCAAAAAGGCTCACTGGATGGCATCTCAGTATGTCATCTTAGACGGGACCTTGTACAAGAAATCATTCACTTAACCTCTACTGAAGTGCCTTGGACCATCGGACACTGATTATGCCCTAAGAGAAGTCTACGAAGGTATATATAGAGATCACTTGGGGGATAGATCCCTGGCATACAAAATAATATTCTAGGGTTACTACTAGCCCACCATCCAAAAGGATTCGGCCGACTTTGTCCGAAGATGTGACTAGTGCTAGAGGTACACCAATATCCAGAGACAGCCGGCAAGCCAGCTCACCCAATTGAATTCCCCCTGACCCTTTGCCCAGTGGGGCATGGACATTCTTGGCCTGTTCCCACCGACATCTAGACAAGGGAAATTTCTAATTATCACCATCGACTACTTTATTAAGTAGGTCGAGACTGAACCCCTGGCTCACATCATAGAAGGGAAGGTTGAAATATTTGTCAAGAACTTCATTATATTTCATTTCAAGATTTCCCATACTATATCACAGATAATGGGTGCCAATTCAACAATCCCAAGTTCAGAGACTTCTATGCCCAGTACCATGTACTTCACAAATTGACATCAGTCGGTCATCCACAGTGCAGTGCAAGTTGAAGTACAAACAAAACCACCAGTGTCGAAGACTTCAGAACGAATGCCAAGGGTGATGCCGAAAGTCTCTTTGGGGAAGAGCTAAACTCCATTCTCTGGGCATACCGGACGATCCCTAGAATGGCCATGGGTAAATCTTCATTCAACCTGGCATACGGTACCGAGGCAGTCTTCCCCATTGAAGTCACCTTGTAATCTTTAAGGATTGAGGGGTATGAGGAACCCTAAAATTCAGAATGTTGGAGAGCGGATCTGGATCTACTGCAGGGCACCAGACTTCAGGCTTAGATCAAGATGGCGATGTATCAGCAAAGAGTCACTAAGTATTACAACTCTAGAGTGAAAGAGCGAATCTTTCAACCCGAGGACTTAGTGCTGTGGAGAGCTGAAGTGTCTAGGCGAATAGAACAAGGCAAACTGTCCCCTAATTAGGAAGGACCCTACTAGATCAAGGAAGTCATATGCCGGGGGACATATCAGCTCGAAACCTTGGATGGTGTTATGCTGCCCCGACCTTGGAATGTTTTAAACCTCCGTAAATACTATCAATAAACATTTCCACCAAAGGGAGGCTTTCACAAAAGTTTGTTGAGGGCGAGCCTGAAAGATCTACTTGATCATCGGTCGGTGACAATAGAAAATGGCCCCAGCGGCCCATTCGACACAAACGATGAATGAGTGCAAAGGTGGGTCTAATCCACCACACCTTATCGATATGTCTAATGAGTGCAAGAGGAAGCCTAATCCGGCGACCTTATGATCACAAGTGCAAAGGTGGGTCTGATCCACTCACCTTATCGGTATGTTTGACGAGTGCAAAAGAAAGCCTAATCTGGCAACCTTATGATCACAAGTGCAAAGGTGGGTCTGATCCACTCACCTTATCGGTATGTCCAACGAGCATAAAAGGAAGCCTAATCCGACGACCTTATGATCACAAGTGCAAAGGTGGATCTGATCTGCTTACCTTATCGGTATATCTGATGAGTGCAAAAGGAAGCCTAATTTGGCGACCTTATGATTACAAGTGCAAAGGTGGGTCTGATCTACTCACCTTATCGGTATGTTCAACAAGCACAAAAGAAAGCCTAATTCGGCGACCTTATGATCACAAGCACAAAGGTGGGTCTGATCCACTCACCTTATCGGTGTGCTCGATGAGTGCAAAGGAGAGCCTAGCCAAGCATCAAAGAAAACTTGTTATCAGAGCTAGCAGCAGACTAGGATTTGCTTCATCGACAAACTCGACGGAGTCGAGTTCTTCGCGCTACAGGAGAATGATGGAGAACCCGAAACCTATCTAGGTTTCTTTTAATTTTCTAGATTTTTTAAAGATTTTTATCCCTGCTATTCTACTATTCCTATTATCCCAATGTTATTTCAGGTTATCCCCGTGTATCCTGGCTTATTCCATCTTCAACCTTAAGATCCCGTAAAGTTTTTTTTCTATTTTTTTTTTAATACCTAGCCCCCTTCCACCAGATCTGAGCTGTCTGGCCGCCGGAGAGACCGCCGGTGCCCAGTCGCCGCCCATGGCCGTGGAAGGCGAACGGGCACCGGTGAAGCCCGTGATGCCCGTCCGTGCAACCGTACCACCTCGCCGTCGCCGCCCGCCTACCACCCTGCCGCCCACCGCCCCCTGGCCCCCACCCGCCGGCCGGAGGACTTGCCGGTGCCCAGCCACCGCCCATGGCCACGGAAGGCGAACGGGCACCCGCGACACCCCGTGACAGCCGTCCGTGCCGCCGTGCCGCCTAGCCACCACCGCCCGCCCACCGACGCGCCGCCATGCCGCCCGCCACCGCCCGCTGGGTCATTTTTAGTTGATGCGGTGATAGCGGATACGAAGAAACTTGGGATTATTCAGAAATGGGAAAGACATAAAGCAAACCAAGGATCGTGGGAGGGCTAAGAAGCCTCCCGGGACTAGGATAGAACGACCCCTAAAAATCCCTAAAATGGCCAGACTCTTTTGGTTTTCAAATTTTCTTGGCGGAGGTGGCGAAGGAAGGATGGGGATGGGAGACTGGGGACTGGAACTCATGGACCTTGGGACTCACCCTAATGAAGAAACCATCCACCTCTAAGGCATTACGCCTCCTCGATACTTGGAGGCACTAGGATGGATCTCAAGGTCATGAGAGGAAGCAGAGAAAGACATGAAGGTGGGAGAGAGAATGGAGATACCTGGGGCCTCACACCCCTCGACGTCCCGAAGGATGAAGGCAAGTTAGGGCCTCACACCCCTCGACGTCCTGAAGGACGAAGGCAACGGGACTCAGCCTAGAACCACAAACAAGTGGAAAAGAAATCTCAAAAATTTTTTCAACTGCTTTATTACAAGAGGAGTATGGGTATTTATAGATGCCCATATCTCTTTTGAAATTTAAAAATAAAATCTTCTGAAATCCTCCCTTGATTTTGAATTCAAATTCAAAATCAAAAATCCCAAATTTCCCTTTTTTAACCCAACTTACATTCATGAAAAAAAACCAAATAAATCCCTTTTATTTGAATTTTGAAATCTCCCTCTGCTCTGGAATTCATGCTGCTCTGAAAATCGTGTAGCTCCAAAAGGCATGCAGAACTTTCACGGGAGAGCAACAGAGGGTCTTCACGGCCATGCAACAGGGGGGTCGGATCTCCGGTGGCCGGCCCGGCGGGTGGCACGGCGGCGCACCGGCGGGCGGGCGGCGGGTGAGGGGCAGCACGGTGGCACGGGGGTGTCACGGGCGCCCGTTTGCCATGGCGTGGGGCGGTAGCTAGGCAACGGCGAGGCCTCCGACCGGCCGAGCGGGGGCCAGCGGGCGGCAGGCGGGCGGTGACGGTGGAGCGGCACTACCGCACATGGTTGGACGGACGCCTCCCGCGTCCGTTCATCTTCCCACGGGAGCGTGGGCGGCGGCGGCTGGCTTTTCCGACGAGGGTGGGGCCGGCGAGCACCGGCGGCGCGCGGCGGGGGGCGGTCGGGGGTCGAGCAGCCCGGATCTGGTGGAAGGGGGGCTAGGTTTAAAAAAAAAAAATAGAAAAAAAACTTTACGGGATCTTAAGGTTGAAGATGGAATAAGCCGGGATAACACGGGATAAACTGGAATAACATTTGGATAATAGGTATAGGCAGAATAACAGGGATAAAAAACTTTTAAAAAATCTAGAAAATTAAAAGAAAACCCAGATGGGTTTCGGGTTCCCCATCACAGGCTCCCTTATGATCAACCAAAGGTGTAGGGATGGTTTACGTAACCTACCCTATAGTAAATCCGAAGACACGCCGAGATGGGTATAGTCAACCTGCTTTAATTGAAGAAGAAGGCACAGGGATGGACTGAACGTCTTACCCTATGGAAAACCTGAAACATGCTGAAGCAAGCTCAAATTGCTTGCCCTACCAATGACATATGCCCCATGGAATGACTTAACCAGCCTATCCTAATGGCGAACTCAATACAATCCACAACATCTTTGGGTAAGTTTTTCTTGGAAAAGGAAAGATGTTTCTATTCATCTGAAAGAAGAACTTTACAAAAAAAAGGGGGAAAAAAGAGAAGAAGAAGAAAAAGAAACAAAGAGCAGCATTAGCATCAGATTCTGGAAGGGACGGCTCAAAGACCAGTCGTCGGTCCCTTCCCATGATGACGAACGTTACTAGACCCTCGGGAGGCACTCGAGGAGGCTTTGGACTTCCCCTCTGCATCAGACTTCGCCTCCTCCTCGAAGTCAGAGTCATCCTAATGCCCTGAGAAGGGAACGAAAGGCCTGATGTTCTCCAGGCCCTTCAAGTCATAATAGCGAAAGGCTTTATCCCGGTGCTCCCGGAACCCCTGGTGGCAGGCATCAAGCATCTCCTCAGTGACCTCCTCTTTGAAGGCTGATAACACCATGAATTTGGCGACGGCTCCTGCCACCTCCTTCTTAGCCTCCTCTACCTCTGTGACGGCCTCCATGACCTGAGCCCTCGCCTCCTCTAGTTGTGTCTCTAGTACCCGTATCCTCCTTTCCAAGAGGGCCACATCCCCGGATCGGGGGACCTCACTGTTGTCCCCCCGAGGAGCCTTTCCACTTGGCTCACCCACGGTTTGGGGGCTAGCGGCCCTCTTTCAGGCCATCCCTTGAAGCTTTGCCAGACTAAACTTCTATGGTCGAAGACTACTAAGAAGGAAGAAGAAAATGACTTTTGGAGCAAAGATTTGCCTGTCTACTGAGAGGATGGGTCCTATTTAATGGCACTTCATGCCCACTAAGGTCCGTAGAGGACATGCTCCACTCCTTCCAATCCAACCGGAAGGCACCATGTGTCGAAGCGATGAATCGAGACCTGGACGGCCTTTGTAGAGGTGATACACTCACTAATGACCACCCCCAAGAAAGGAGTCAATGATGCTTCGAATCTAGGGTGACCCTTTCTGTATGGATAAGGCATTAACGGCCATGTTCAAAAAAGGACATTCGACGGCTCCAAAGGTGCATAAAAACATAGCCACTCGGATACCAACGCATCCGGCGATGACAACAAAGATTGTACTCAATGTCCTCCAACCAACCGTCAAAGGTAGGGTGACATCTATCCATCGCTCGACTCCCTACCAGAGGAAATAACCCTGATGGTGGTCAACATTGGTCCAACTAAGACCAATCATGGTCCGACTTGGTCTTCTCTAAAGTGCTTGACTGTGCTAAAGGAATCGACGACGACTCGATGGCACCGCAGATTCACTTCAGAGTTTGTCTTTGGCTTAGGCCAAAGACATCGACTCTGAACTCCTCACCCTAGATGCCTACTATGGACAATTAGCTAATCTTCTGCATATCAATAGAAGATGATCGACTAAAAGGAGACAAACTCAAAGAAAAGTAGCAATTTATTTCAAAAGAGAGGAGACATTAGAACTTGTTGGCAAAAAATAATAATAATGATGATGATGATATTATGACTTTATCCCTCGTCAACCCCTTCGACAGCCGAAGCAGATGTCAAGGCTTCACTATTGGCCATCCCATCGCCCTTAGCAGGGTGCACCGAGGTCTCTTCGACCGGAGCTTCTATTGCCTCAGCCCCGTCCCCCGGGACGGTGGCCGAAGTGAAGTCCAAGTTAGGGAAAAGCCTCCTCACTTTGCCTAGGCAGTCGGCAGCCAAGGAGATAACTTTCCACCGCGGCTTCATGCACATCATCCTTAAAAGCCTGCAAACCCTTGTAAGCCTCAACGGCCCGAGAAGCTCTCTCCTCAGCCTATGCCACCCTCAAATTGGCTGATGAAAGATCCATCTCCATCTCACTAATCTTCTTTCCTAGTTTGGATTGTTGAGTCTTCAGCTCCTTAGCATTCCGAAGACTTTCCCTCAATAGTAGCTCAAGAGAGATCACCTTCCTTCTCCTCTTCTGTAGAATAGTCACCATATCTGCCGCCTGTGACTGAAGCATCCCCAGTTGTCTTTTTAAGACACTGTTAGAGGCAATAGCCTTACCCAACTCCCCTTCTACAGTGATCTGAAGCATCTCGATGGCATCCTTTTCAGCTACGGCTGAAGTCACCCAACTTCGGAGGTCATCACCATAACCAATAGACTCGCGAACGCTTTCTCCAGCAGGAAAGGTCATAGAAACCTGCCAAGAAGAGCACATGCAAGGTCAGCCTGCTGATGTGCACAGGTGTATAATGCATATACCAAAATCTACCTATTATATTCTGGGTAGGATGGTAGAGAAATGGCTCTTGAACTCCTGCCTCTCGGTCCCAGTGACAGGTATGTCACACCCCATGGGATTTCTCTCCTCCACAGTCAGAGCCACGGGCTTGACATCCTTGACACACGGGGGAATCCTGCCAGTGTGTGTTGGGATCGACCTCCCAGATGGCCCGGTCGGTACGGCTCCTCTAAGAGAGCCCCTTCTCCTATGAGGAAGAACCTACCTCGATCGGGGTGCTACTCCCAGCCTGAACGTGCGGTAATGCCAAGACGTATCTTCACCGTCGATCTGATCTCCTTACTAGGAGGCCCCTCGTTAGCCTCCTCCTTGCTGCCTCCCTAAGTTGCATTACGTCCGACCTCATACCGCGACAAGCTCCTCCAATAATGAGGGGAAAAGGAGGTAAAAATGGTGCTGGAAGTGACTTTGCCGGGAGCAGATAAAGTTTAACCCAGGAGACCCCTTTTCTTATATCAAAAGTACTGAAAGCTCAGGATGAATGCTCTTGTTTCTAGTAAACCTCTGGGCATGCCACACGCGTTCACCCTAATTAATGAGGGCCCTCGATCTGCGTGCTAGAGGGGAACCACTAGAAGTTAAAAAGCTGCATTCATCCTGGCACAACTTTTATGGTTTCGGTTGTATGATTCCATGACCTGTGTGACAATCCTCTCCCTGGTAATAGCAACATGACTGGCAAACTCTGGAGAACCAAGAGTCACCCCTGAAGATGAAATTTTCTTGAAATGATCCTAAGAACTAAGCAACAAGACATGCGACAAGGAAAATCAACTTGGAGAAGAATTATCTGGCCCGACTCAATGGCCTGGCCAAAACCAAGTCGAGGATTCTACATTTAGGGCAAACTTTTTGATGTGGCGAGATCACTGACGTGGGACCCCTGTCAGATACCACGTCAGACGAAGCTGCCATGTGGGACACATCTGCCCGGACTCCTTCGCCCGATCGTGCTCCCTCCGGGTCAAGATGCTAAGGTCGAAGTGAAGATCTTGCCTCTCCTTCGCTCAACCGTGCTCTCTCAAGGTTGAGACGCCAAGGCCAAAGTCGTGCTCTGCCTCTCCTTCACCCGGCCATGCTCCCTCCGGGTCAAGACATTGAGGTAGAAGTCGAGGTCCGCCTCTCCTTCGCACGGCCATGCTCCCTCCGGGTGGAGATGCCAAGGCCGAAGTCAAGCTCTGCCTCTCCTTCGCATGGTCGCGTCTCCTCCGGGTCGAGACACCAAGGCCGAAGTCGAGCTCTCACCTCTCCTTCGCTCGACCACGCTTTCTCTGGGTCGAGATGCTGAGATCAAAGTCAATCTCCGCCTCTCCTTCGCCCGTGAAGCCGTCTCCACACCACCTGCAACCAGGAATAGCAGTCGATCGACGGCGGACTTCCCTAGAACCAGTCTGAGTGCACCGTCTGTAGCCATCAAGGCCATCATCGCCCAATTTAATGCCAACCTTCTCCTCACCAAGCAGCCCATGTCTCCACCCTCATCCATGATGCCTGGTTCACGCGCCTCCAAAGCCCTCGACAGCAGCCGATGCAATGCCCGATCCCTCAATCATGGCCGATCCCCACACCGTGCAGCAGGCCATGGTGTCCCATCCGCCCCCCTCATTTAGGGCCAGCCTGGCCTCACTGGCCCCGTTTGCGATGTCGGAGGGCCCCGCCCTGTCATGATCCAGCCTCAGCTCTCCCGCCCCCCCGTGCCCTAGCTCTCCACCCCACCGATCTCCTACCCGTAGGTCGTCCGTACCCTATAAAGGCCCGACTTCCCCCAGCTCCCATGGACACCCGCCCTCTTGTGGCCGCTGTGCAGTTCATCGCCTGGCCAGGGGTGCTGCCTGCACCCTTCCCCGTGCCGCCACCCTAGTTCGGGTAGTGTTCCATGGGCCTGCCACCCCTTCAGATAATGCATGGACTGCCGCCATCGTCGAGGCCTGGGATGCCTCCCCACCGCTGCCCGTGCCCCCAACTGCTGGAAACCCCTACGCCGTAGGTCCATGCGATGCCCCACCAGATTTTTGCCATGCTCCCCGCTGGCCATCCGTCCCCTCTGCCTACAACCAGAGATAGCCGATCCGACCGCTGCATCCCGTCGGAGGCTCTGCTCCACCCTGTGTCAGACCATGGAGAAGAAAGGGGATAGCACGAACGTGAAAGCAGTGCCATCCCTTGTTGCTGACTTCAGTGCACGGTTCTAGAGTAGCTGTTTTGGAGTAGCACGGATCTCAGCACTACATAATCTTCAAAGCTGAACTAATCTCAGAGCAGCCAATTAAAAAAAAATCAGTAAAAAAAATCAAAGAAAAAAAGAAAAAAAGAAAAGAAGGTGGAAAAAGAAAAAAAAAATTGAACCTAGCCTTTTTGCTTTGATTTGATTAGTTTCGGTTCCATCAACCCCGCTGAGCCTGACTCGATGGAGTCGAGTTCTCCCACTCCAGGAGAATGATGGGGACCGAGAGTCTATTTTATTTTATTTTATTTGAGTCCATTAATCCTTTGTCACTTGAGACAAATTAAGCCAATTGAGTCCTATAATAAAGTGGACAATGAGTTCAGTTGAGTCTACTTAGTCAGGTCCAGTCATATTTAGTTCAGTCCGATCGAGTCCATTCAGGTCATGTACAAGAGGAGAGTTTGCAGCCAGGAGATTCACCAGGCCCCCCTACCAGAATTGGCCTTCATGCACTGGACCCTTTCATGCCGCCAAGCATACAAGAGAGAGCTCCAGTCCAAGACAAAGGCCCAATTGTTGACAGGGTCCACCAGGGTTTCTTGGCCCACAAGTCAGGGTTTCTTAGCCCTCAAGTCATGTACCCTGGGATGAATCTATAAATACCCCATCCCTCTTGTATTTTTTTAATGATATGAATGAATATGATTTCTTGAGTTATGTGTGAACTTTTCAGGGTATCTGTGTGATCCCTAGGGCATCTGTGTGAGCCCTTTGCTATGTGCTTGTCCTCCACAAGGAATCTGTGTGAATCCCAATTATATTTCGCCCTCTTCTTTCTTCTCCTACGAACCCAAATCCTTGGTGACTTCTCAGTTTTCAGCTCGCCAACGACCCCAACCCCGTGCACCTGTCTTGTATCAACTTCGATGCCTGCCAGAAAGTGCCACGAGAGGTAGATAGCTTCTTCTCCATCAGCAATAGGATCACGAGCCCCTACAGGACTACGTGGCTCGCTTAAGGTTCCATGCTAGAGATCTATAACCTGATGAGCTAGTCACTATGCTGGCACTGAAGAGAATCGAGTTGAGCGCTATCTGAAGTGCCAACCTCTGCTGAAGCCATCTACCGGTCGTGACAGGTCGAAGTATTGCCAGTCCAAGATGTACTCTGAGCTCTTCCTTCGATTCCAGAAGTACATCCACGTTGAGGAGATAGATCACACGAGGAGGGAGCTGGATGGGAGCCTCTGAAGAAGCTAGCTTTCGAGGAGACCCTTAGGGTGTGGAAGCCCGGACCATCCGCATCGAACTTCTGCCAGAGGCCGAAGCTGAGGAGAGACCCCATCCCGGAAGATAGTTTCACACCTCTTCTCACCCCAAGGGTGAAGATCCTCATGGAGATCGAGGTTGAGCGCTATCTGAAGTGCCAACCTCTGCTGAAGCCATCTACCGGTCGTGACAGGTCGAAGTATTGCCAGTTCCACCGTGACCATAGCCATGACACCGAGGAATGCCGGCACCTCAAGAAGGAGATCGAAGAACTCATAAAGAGGAGCTACCTCGGAAGGTTTGTGGGGGGTAGACCCCTAGTGGAACCTTAGGTGCTCGCCACTCTCTCTCCAGTCCTTGCAGTTGACAATCGCCCTACTTAGAAGTCGGTGGGAATGATATGGTGGGGAGTCGAGTGCGCTCCCAAGAAAGCCCGAAAGGTAGAGGATTTTGAGAATGTACTTTCCTTTGTGAGGGAGAGGGGAGTTGAAAATAAAAATGTTAACAATGATGCTGTGGTTGTTGAGATGACGATCGCAAAGCATCCTGTAAAACACATCATGGTGATAATGGGAGCTCCACGGATATGCTTTTTTATGATGTTTTCTCTAGGATGAATCTATCGTCTACTCAGCTCAGACCTATGCACACACCCCTCGTTGGTTTCACAGGTGACTCTGTAGGAGTCGAGGGGGAGATCACTCTCCCAGT
Organism: Areca catechu; assembly: GCA_021397845.1. Lineage (NCBI taxonomy): Eukaryota > Viridiplantae > Streptophyta > Magnoliopsida > Arecales > Arecaceae > Areca > Areca catechu. The sequence goes on along the minus strand of CM038048.1, from coordinate 49,070,147 downwards.
TACTGCCGGGATGCCACCTCGGCAGAGTACCATCATGATGACTTTTTTGGTTGTTAGGCTTTCCTCAACCTACAACGTGATCCTTGGCCGACTCGGGCTCAATCTGCTCAATGCGATCATTTCCACAAAGTAGTTGTTGGTGCAATTTCCAACTCTTTACGGTGTTGGGGAGATGAGGGGGACACCTCAGCCAATCCAACATTGCCTCCAAATCGTACCCGGGGCCAGGGTTGCCGAGGATGACCCCAGTGCAGATGATCTTGACCAAAGGGTGTAGGACACCAGAGGTGGCCTGGTCGAGCGCTTCCTGTCGTATCCCCTTTGAACCAACCCAGCGAAGATGGTGCAGATTGGGGCGTAAATGTAAGATGATGAATGAGCCCACCTGCTGGAGTTTCTCTGGGCAAACGCTAATGTGTTTGCTTGGATGGTTGCCGACATGCCTGGGATCCCATTTGAGATCATAACCCACAAGCTGAGCATTGACCCGAAGTATTGCCCTGTACGATAAAAGAAGAGAAGTTTTGCACCGGAGAGACAAAGGATGATCAACGAGGAGGTGGACAAACTCCTCGCAGCCGGCTTTGCTCGGGAAGTGCAATATCTAAGCTAGCTACAAATATGGTTATGGTGAAGAAGAATAATAGGAAGTGAAGGATCTGTGTGGATTACACCGATCTCAACTGAGCCTATCCTAAGGACAGCTTCCCCCTGCCAAAAATCGACCGGTTAGTGGATGCTACCTCGGGGCACCGCTTGCTCTCCTTCATGGATGCAATCTCCGAATACAATCAGATTCGGATGCACCCAAAGGACGAGAAGCACACTGCCTTTGTCACTGATCGAGGGACGTACTACTACCGGAAGATGCCATTCGGCTTGAAGAATGCTGGCGCAATGTACCAGCAGCTGGTCAATCTGATCTTCAAGGACTAGATCGGCAAGAATATGTAAGTCTATGTGGACGACATGCTCGTCATGAGCAAGTCAAGTTCGAACTATGTCGCTGACCTCGCAGAAACTTTCCAAAACCTCTAAGAGCATAAGATGAAGCTGAATCCAACAAAATGCACTTTCGGAGTAGCAGCAAAGTTCCTTGGCTTAATGATGATTCAAAGAGGAAACAAGGCAAACTAGGAGAAGGTCCAGGTGATCATCGACAAGGAGCATCCAACCTCAAAGAAGCTGGTGAAATGCTTGACAGGTCGGATCGCCGCACTGAGCCGGATCATCTCGAGATCGATGGATCGTTGCTTTTTTTTCTTCAAGGTGCTATGTAAGATGAACGACTTCACTTGGACAGAGAAGTGCAAGGCGGCCTTCGAGGAGCTTAAAGGCTTCCTGGCATCACCACAACTTCTCTCCAGGCCGGAGACAGGAGAGGAGCTCCTGCTGCTGTACCTGGCGATCACCCGTGGAGCCATCAGTTTGGTACTCGTCTGCACGGATCAAGATAGATCCAACAAGCTGATGTACTATACCAGCAAGATCCTCCGGAATGCCGAGATCAGGTACAGCCGATTCGAAAAATTAATTTTTCCTCTTATCATGTCTACTCAGCATCTCAGGCCATACTTCCAAGCGCATCCGATCATGGTCTTGATGGACTAGCCCCTGAGGGCTGTGCTTAGTTGTCCCGACACATCCGGACATTTGGCCAAGTGGGTATTAAAGCTCAGCGAGTTTGACATCGCGTATCGACTGAGATCATCCCAGAAGGCCCAGGTGCTGGCCAACTTCCTGGTTGAGTGCACGGGACTTGACGAAGAGCCAGAGTAGACGATACCGGAGCACCAAGTGGAGCCCGGTGCCAAGGAGGAGTCCTAGATCATCCATGTCGATGGTGCACCCAATGCAAGTGGAAGCGGAGTAGGTCTCATCCTCGCTAACAGTGATGGAGTTGTAGCTACATGCGCACTCTGCTTCAAGTTCACCGCAACAAAAAACCAGGCGGAGTACGAGGCACTCCTCGAGGGCCTCATGGTCTCTCGCAAGCTGGGTGTGCGAAGCCTGAAGGTCTTCACCGACTCCCAACTGGTGGCTAGATAGGTCTCCAGAGAGTACGAAGCCAGAGATCCCTAGATGATGAAGTACCTAGAGCAGATCCACTCAAGCACGATAGGTTTTCGATGCTTCAGCATCTTTTACATCCCCCGAGGTGAAAATGCTCGCACCGATATACTGTCAAGACTTGCGACCTTGCCAGACTCATCACTGGGATGCTCCCACATTGAGTACCTTAAAAATTCAAGCAACGAAGCTCCCGCAGAGGTGCAGCAAGTCACCCCGGAGTTGAGCGGATGGATAGGTACATCAGATACATCACCGATGGCACCCTATCGAAAGACTGTGCAGAGGCCGGTCATATCAAGAAGGCCTCGTGGTTCATCCTCATGGAAGGATAGCTCTATCACCGATCCTACTCCTATCCACTCTTGAAATGCTTGAAACATGCAGAGGCAACCTTCGTGCTCCAAGAGATACATGAAGGCCTTTACGGAAACCACATCGGGGGGAGGACTCTTGCATACAAAGCCTTCCGACAGGGGTACTACTGGGAGACCATGAGGGAGGATGCCGTTGACTTCGTGAAGAGGTGTGACCGATGCCAGCGCCACGCTCACATACAGCATTAACCAGCAGCTCCGCTCTCCTAGCTCTATGCCCCTTAGCCATTCACCCAGTGGGGAATGGACATCCTAGGTCCATTTCCCCCTATAATAGGGCATTGAAAGTTTTTAATAGTAGCCATTGACTACTTCACCAAGTGGATAGAAGCAAAGCCACTGGCATGGATCATAGAAGCCAAGGTCTGTCAGTTCTTCTGGAAGTTGATCATCTACCGCTTTGGGCTACCGCATAGCATTATCATCGATAACGGGTGGCAATTCGATAACTGGGAGTTCAAAGAATTCTATGCCGAGCTTGGCATCCAACATCGTTTCACCTCGGTGGCTTACCCCTAGACCAATGGGGAGGCCAAGGTGACCAACCAGACTATCCTCCAAGGACTCAGGACCAGATTGGACCAGGCCAAGGGTAGGTGGGCAGAAGAACTCCCCAGTATTCTTTGGGCCTACCACATAACACCCCGGATGGCCACGAATGAGATGCCTTTCAACCTCGTCTTGGTGCTGAAGCCATAGTTCCAGTCGTACTCGGCATGCCTACACTGCAGATACAGTAATATGATGAAGCGGAGAATCCAGCATGCCTTCTCCTCAACCTGGACCTCCTCGAGAAAACCATGGACAAGGCTCGACTCCGAATGGTGGCTTATCGATAGCGTGTAGCCCGGTACTACAATGCATGGGTGAAGCTGAAGGTCTTCTGCCCTGGCGACTTGGTGCTGTGTCGAGCTGAAGCATCTCAACCCTGGGAGTGCGGCAAACTCTCGTCGAATTGGGAGTGCCCATATAAGGTGGTCGAAGCTCTCCACATGGAGCTTACTATCTTGCGGATGTGGAATGCCTGCAACCTGATAATATACTATCAGTAGTGTAAGGCCTTTTCCTAGTAATAATAAGATCCTCTTTTATGCAAACTGCTTTTGCCTTGCAAGGACATCGCTGCCCGATCCAAGTTTTGGCACGTTCAAGCACAGAGTCCAATTCTCCGACACCAAAGCCTAGAGTCTAGCCCTCCAGCAATCGAGCTCAGAGATTGGCTCTCCAACATCGAAGCCCGGAGTCCAGCCCTCCAGCAATCACCCGGAGTCCAGCTCTCCAGCAATCAATCCTGGAGTCCAGCTCTCCGGCACTGAAGCCCGGAGTCTAGCTCTTCGATACCAAAGCCCGAAATCCAGCTCCTGGGCACCGAATGGTGGGGACACCGGAGCCACCAAAATAAGACAGAGGCTTTTCAACCCTCTGTAAATTGATCAATAATTTATGAGTCCATCTGTAATAAGGGCAAAGCTCATCTGAGTCCATTTTTTATTTCAGTTCTGTACTTGTCAGCTCATGTTGAGCTAGTTCAGTCCAATGTTAGTCAGCTCATGTTGAGCTAATTTTATTTTTTTGAGTCCTGTCCAAGCATACTGAAGACTCAAGACTATATCATACAAGTGAAGACCAAGTCCAACTAGATTGAAGACATGGAAGTATAGCCAAGTCCAACCCAGCTTGAAGATTTGAAGATCCTAGGAGGAAAATTCAGAAAATCCTGATTTCTTTCAGATCCTCCGAATACCCAGATTTCCTTCCAGATGCCAAAATATATTCATAGACATGGAAACCATGATTTTAGAGGTCCATCTGCATCTAGCCCAAAGAAATCAAGCCCAGGCGCCAAGCCCAAGCCCTAAGAAGCAAGATACCAGGGAATATCCTGCTACCTGGCTACCAGGCCACCCAAGCTTCTAAAGGCCCAAACCCATGCCCCGGGCCCCTTTGGGCCGGCCCGTTGCTGCTCCTAGAAGCCCAACACGCCCCCTAGGCATCCTTGGAGTGTGGCCAAGTCAAGAGAATTTTAGGGATTTTTCTACCTAATGTTCCTTATTTTCTAGCTAGGGTTTAAGAGGGAAAGGGATTCTTATGTAAAGACTTATGTGCCCTTACTTGGAGCCCAAGGTTAAGGGTCTATTTAAAGGACCCTAGTCTCTTGTATGAAACAATTTTTGATATGAATTAAAACTTTGAGTTCTTCTATTGAGTTGTGTGATACCCTGCTGTGTGCATAAAGGGATTTGTGAGAGTTTTTTCTCCCAGTGCTGCACAATCATCTTCCTGCTGCCAACAAGCCTCTCAGATCCTGGACGCCCACTCCAAAAGAAGCCTCCCTTGCTATTTTCCCTTTATTTTCTTGTTCCTTTGTGAGTTTCCTAACCCCTGACGGGTCGTTTGCAGGCCCCTGAGTTCCTACGAATCCAACGACTCCAGCCAAGCCTCAATCGGATCACCGAGCAGAAAGCCGGGTATCCGCGGGTCTTTCGCTCGGGTTTCCAAGCCGCATCAGTCGAGGAACGAGAGACCCCTTGCTGCGATCTTCACAGACATTATCAGGTACAGCCCCTCTACCTCCAGTAGTTTTATTGTAGGAGAACTTGCCCTAACCGAGGCTTCTCTGCCCCGGCGATCTTCTTTTCTACTTTTCTAGGTCCTAATCTGCATGCTGATCTTCTAAAATTCATATAAAGTTCCCTACAACTTATTTTAACAAAAATTCAGGAATTAATCGCTCAACCCCACATGTAAAACATACAAAAAATTGCATGCATATTAGTCCCCGATCATTTGGTATCAGAGCTTAGATTAGGGCTTGTTTTCTGCAATTTTTAGTCTGTATATACTCTGTTATTTTAATTATTTCTCCCTGATAAAAACCCTAAAAATTCTAAAATTTATTTTATAGATTAATAATAATTCACAGTAATTTTGAAAAATTTTTTAAGATTATTATGTCCTGTGAATTTTTTGCAAGCCGAAATATTAGCCTGCAAATTTTGGTTCAGTTTTTCAGCAAGACAAGTTTGGAAGTTTAGGGTTTTGTTTAGCATCTTTCCAGCATATTAGGCCATAATTTTCAAGTTTTCTTATATTTAAAAAAAATATAAAAAAAAATTACATATTCTCCAAAAATATCAAAAATATCTAAACCCTAATTTGCATCCTCATCTGCCTACCATCATTGCATAATTTACTTTAAGGGAACTCTTGCTATATCAGATGGGGGGAGGATTTGATTACCTCTCCTTAGCCCAAAACAACATCCCTTGCATTCGGTCCCAAGCCTTAACCTAAAATTAACTAGACTTTATTTGCCCTAGTGGGCTAGGGACACCAACTGGTCGGGTCCGGGCTACGTGTCAGATCATTTTGTCAAGATAACCTGTGTGTGCCTTGTGCTCAGTGTCTAGAGTGGTGGTTTAGGGATTCAAACCCGAAGGGCTTGTATGCTGGTCCACCTACCTGGCAAATCTTTGATTGGTGTCTAGGATTGGCAATCAGGGACCTAACACTCCCCTTACACCTGCCTGGCTGAGTATAGGGTTACTATAGGCTAGTTTGCCACCCTGATTGAGCATCTAGTTTAGACTCTAGGTCTAGGTAGCTGTAGTCGGTCTTAACAAGTCTTGCATGAGCACTAGATTAGGGGTTTCATATCACCCACCTCCTTCATAAATGTCTGAACCCATGGAAAATTTGCAAGCCCAAATAAAAGCACTCACTGATGATGCAGAACAAAGAACAAAGAAGCGTATGCGGAAGTAAATTTAAGATTAATTTTTTTTTTTTTTTTATTTCAGAAATTGGCTTTGACTCAAAGTAAAGCTAAACTAAGTTGAAGGAAACTAGGAAGGATTGAAAGCACAATTTAGAAGAAACTAAATTATCAGAGTAGTTCAGAAGTAACGGATCGCTGGGGGTTGAGAAACTCCCAGACCTAGGGTTTCGCTCTGAACTTTCAACAGGACAGAAATAAAGAGAAGAGATGGGTACCAACCAGACAGTGATCTTCTCAGAATTTGGGTGGAAGAACTCTCTCGAGCAGATTGTTGGATCCTCGGATTCGGCTATCTTCGCAATGGATCCTCCAATACTGATCTTGTGGTTTGGTTGGCTTCTCCTGGACTCAAGATCTGGGAAGAAGAAAAACAAGTGAGGGATTCAGAGACTCAGGGAAGGATTTACCAGTTCGAAGAACTTGAAGGCTGATGTCGCTGAGATCCGGATTCTCTTGAAGGCTGATTCGATTCCCTCTGGAAAGAGCTTTGGATCTGAAGTATCCGGACTGTAGCTGGATGCTGGTGGTCGGCCTGGACTTGGAGAGAGAGGCCGTGGGAGGTGGATATGCTAGGGTTTGATGGATTGAAGTGGATGGTGGGCGGCTAGGGTTTTGGAGTAGAAGTGGCTAACCTAGGGTTTGGGTTTTGGAGATCTCACACCTCCTCAAGGTTCCTGGGGAACCCGGATTTACTCCCTCACGGAGCTCAACACTGGATGCAAGTGCGGAAGAGCGAAAACACAAAGTTTGCTCACAAAAAAAAATTGGTTTCATTCATCTGATTCTTTCAAGAGTTACATAGAGTTGAATATATAGACATAACAAAGAAATAAAATTTCATACACTTCCCATGTGGGGACTAATAGGACTAACCCACACTTTAGGCATCAAATTCTCTTCCCAAGACTCCTTCATGAGTGGGCAGCCCAAAAACTCCAAGAAAACTTGAAAATCAGCTCCAAATGGCAGGTTATAGGGGTGTCTCCTAGTATCTCTCCATGAATCAAGGATTTTTCCTTCATGGTTTGGCTCTTTTGGACACCTCCTAGTCTTGCTCCACAAGTTTAGGCTTCTTCCTTTCATGGCTTTGGCACTTTAGGAAACTTTTGGGTGCCTCCTTGATTTTCTCCCCAAGACATGCTCTTCTCCCTTTTATAACTTAGGTTTTTATGGAACATCGTGGGGCACCTCCTTGATCCTCTCTTCAATGAAATTTCTTGCCATCCTGGCTTGGGTTTATCTGGAAAGAAGTTGGCTCCTCCTTGAATTGAGGTATCTTGATGGATTTCTCCCCAAGTGGCGCATGAAAGAAGGGACCTGCTTTCTTGTGGTGTGGGGACCAAGGCACACTGGATGGAGATGTGGCGCCTCCTGGACTCTGGCGTGTGGCTGGGAGTGGGGCGCCCACTTGCTTGGTCCTAGGAGAAAAAGTGGCACCTTGGAGAAGACCTAGACCACTACTAGGACTTGTATTGAGTCAACATGACTCAACAAAATTTAAATTGCAGGGAAATACAGACTCAAACTAAAATTGAGTTGACCAAGTCAACCCTTATTACAAAACCAGAAAACCTAATTATTCGGGCAATGTCAATCAGAGATCCAGATGGAGCCCTGAAGTCTTCTTCTGAGTCTGGTGCCCGCACCAATTCTCCCGGGGTGGGAGGAACTCGACCCTGTCGAGTATGGATCAAGCTGGCTCTGGTATCTCTCCAAGAGGTCTGGGTCCAATTCTTGTAATTCTTCTCGGGAGATCCAAGAGTTATCAGAATCTGGCCTTCCTTGCCAGCGGACCAGGTATCTTTGGTATCCTCGATTACGAATAGAGATAACCTGATCATCCAGGATCTTTTCAATCTGCTCTTTCCTCACAGGCCAGTTTGTTGATGGACACACAGGGTTGGGTTCACTCTCAAGAGCAGGATTAGGCTCAAAAGGCTCACTGGGAATCACAGCTGGCTCTTTATACTCTACTAGGTCTGTAATGTTGAAAGTGGAGCTAATGCCTAGTTCTGAAGGCAACTCGAGCACATAGGCATTGGACCCTACTCTCTTCACCACTTTAAATGGTCCAGCTCCTCTAGCATGTAACTTTCTAACAGTTCCAGGAGGAAACCGTTCAGGTCTTAACCTAATCATTACATAGTCTCCCTCAACAAAAGTTTTGACTCGCCTTTGAGAATCAGCCAACTTCTTATAAGTTTCATTACTTAAATTTATTTTGGCATGAATTTCTTTATGCAAGTCCTTTACATGCTATGCAAGTGCATCAAGAGACTTGTGTGTGTGGACTAATAGTGAAATCAGATCAAGTGGTGTGTGAGGCTTGTATCCATGAACAATTTCAAAGGGACTCTAGCTTATAGACCTATTGATCGAAACATTATATGCAAATTTAGTCCTGGACAAAATACAAATCCCAATTCCTGGTGCTCTCAATCAAACCAAAATCTGAGCCAAAGCCTAGTAAAGGGTCAAGAAAAACTAAACTAGACTGATGACGCATTCCTAAAGAATGGACTTTATTCCAAAGGAACCTAGGTCTAAACCTAACAAACTAAGGCTCTCTAGGTTTGACCTTGGGTCGGAGGAGGGCATGCAGAGCATGAAAACTTATTATGGATGCCTAGTAGGTGCCATAAGGTCTTCCAGAAGTAGGTGGCAAACCTAATAGGTTCTAAGGAGTCTTGCAACCTAGAGATCTCAGTAAAGTGTAATCCCATAGCTCTAGAAACATGAGAAGATTCAGGGAAGGGTAGGAAATAAGAATCAGAGTTTTGAGGTGGCTTATCAGAAACAAGAAACAAACCTTGGTTATTCAGGATGACCTTAAAATGAGGACATTGTTCTATAGGTGCACTCATCCAAACCTCATGATTTGCTCTAGGAGGGTCTACAAGTGCAAGTTCTAGGATAGGCTGGGTGCTCCTAGAAGGTGGAAGGTTATCAGGAAGGTCTTTGGAATGTTTATCTAAAAAGTCCTCTAAGCTACTGTCTTTTTCTTGTTCTTGGACCTTCTCAATGGGCAATTCTTGTGAACCCCTTCCTTCTTCACACTTCTCTACCAGATTGACTCAGGGGTGTCTTCTTTGGATTCTCAATGAGTTCAGGGGTATTCTCACTTAAACTTTCATTTGGTGTAATTTCCTCTTCCTGAACTTCCTCAAAAGGGTCTTCTCTTAGGGTTAGCTCCTGAATTCCTTGAGTGGCAGGGGTCCCCTCAATAACCCCATTAGGTAGGAGTTGGTTAATTGAATTATCGGGAGAGATATCCTCAAATTCTTCTTATATTCATTTATCAAACTTATGTCAGGCTCATATATTTCCTCAATCTCACTGAAATGTTCTAATCTATTCTCCTTTGATTCCCCTTTAAGTATGGCTCTGGTCAGGTCAACTAATTTTGGGATGGCCATGCCTAACTCCTTCTCAGTGTTATCCTTCTGGTCAAGAGGTGACACAAGTGGAATTGACAAACAAAAGTCTGGTTCACTACGGGTGTCGGATCAATCAGAACTTGACTCAAGTTGGTAGAGGTTGGCTTTAAGTCCAAAGTACTTGATTGGTTATATCTTAAAGACCACTCATAGTCTTGGGCTTCTTGGTAGGCTCGGTCTAACTTATTGGTTATTTCAAGGCATAGCTTCCTATAAATGTCTGGGTGTAACCCAACCCTAAACCTCGATGTGATCTGAGCTTCGGTCTCAATGGTATTGCATTTCATGTCGTACCACTGGAAGTCCTCGATATATTTAGACACAGGCCTATTACCTTGTCGCAATTGGTACCATTGGTCTAAAAGTCTTTTCTCAGGATCTACCTAGGTACCTATCTCTCAAATACTTCTCATATCTCTCCAAGTATATATTTCCTCTTTTCTTTGATAACACTCATGCTCAATAGCATACAATGCGACCTAGCATGTTGGTGAACTTGGTTTTGGCCAACCTAATTTGTCCTAATTTCGATATGTTAGTGCACTCAAAATACCGATCCATTTGTTCTTCCCACTTAATATGTCTCTTGTCTTCCATCAAAAGGGGGTGTATAAGGTTCGGTGTTCCTAACAGGTCCCTTTTCTGAGTCAACCAAGTATGGATATAGGCTCCTAGGGTTATGCTCGGGATCACGGTATAAGGTCCTCCTAGGCTCCTGGCATGGGTGAGGTTGGGGCCTATTAAATTTTGGATCAGGGGTCCAATTTTGATGTCTACGTTTCTCAAGTCCTTGGGCTCGGTCTCTAAAATGAGCAAAACCCTCATTCATATCCTGACTCAATTTGGTCATACTTTCGGTAAGAGTTCTAATCATGGCCTCTAAATCAGGTTGGGTTTGACCAGGTTGGTAGGGTACTTCGTTCCGGGTGGACATGATGATGCAAGCAAGCACACCAAATGAGACTCAACTGAACGACTACGGGCTAACTAGACCTAGAGTCCAAACTAGATATCCAATCAGAGTGGCAAGCTAGCCTGTAGTAACTCAGGACTCAGCCAGGCAGGTGTAAGGGAGTTAGGTCCTTGAATGCCAATCCTAGACACCAATCAGAGATTGGCCAGGTAGGCGGACCAGCACACAAGCCCTTCGGGATGGAATCCCTGAACCACCGTTCTAGACACTGAGTACAAAGCACACACAGAGTAACCAGACAAACTGACTCAACACTAGCCTTGACCCGACTTGTTGATGTCCCTAGCCCACTAGGGCAAATTAGGTCTAATCAATTTTTAGATTAAAGGCTTAGGTTCGAATGAGTGGGTGGTGGTTTTGGGCTAAGGAGAGGTTATTAACTCCTCCCCTTATCTTAGATGCTCAAATGTCCTTAAGATGAATTAAGAGATGAACACTCAAAAATAATTGGATTGCAGAACACAAAAATAGAGTTGCAGTAATTTAATTCTCAGAAATCCCACGAAACCAATAAATCCCAGGAAAATTATGCAAATAGTTTCAATTATACTGGTTTCAGAAAAACAAAAATCACTGAATTTGGAGTTATCTGTAGTAAGAAATAATTCCTGACAAGGATAATTATGGGCTGAAAATAGAGCACTTCCCCGTTTACAATTCTGCTACGAAGTTATAACCCAACGGATCCCCTACCGCCCTAGGAACACCCCGTGGAATGGGAAGATGAGGTTTGCACCTCGCTTCGTTCCTAGGACACGACGTCCTGGGGAGTCTACTTCGCTACGTAAAAAGAGAGAGGACGTCAACTTCAGCAGACAAAGTAAAAAGAGAAGACTCAAACAAGCAAGCAAACAGAACAGGGCTCTGATACCAAAAAGATGCAGAACGAAAGCTCTGATACCAAAAATGATACAGTACGAAAGCTCTGATACCAAAAATGATGCAGAACGAAAGCTCTGATACCAAAAATGATGCAGAACAAAGAACAAAGAAGCGTATGCGGAAGTAAATTTAAGATTAATTCTTTTTTTTTTTTATTTCAGAAATTGGCTTTGACTCAAAGTAAAGCTAAACTAAGTTGAAGGAAACTAGGTAAGGATTGAAAGCACAATTTAGAAGAAACTAAATTATCAGAGTAGTTCAGAAGTAACGGATCGCTGGGGGTTGAGAAACTCTCAGACCTAGGGTTTCGCTCTGAACTTTCAACAGGACAGAAATAAAGAGAAGAGATGGTTTACCAACCAGACAGTGATCTTCTCAGAATTTGGGTGGAAGAACTCTCTCGAGCAGATTGTTGGATCCTCGGATTCGGCTATCTTCGCAATGGATCCTCCAATACTGATCTTGTGGTTTGGTCGGCTTCTCCTGGACTCAAGATCTGGGAAAGAAGAAAAACAAGTGAGGGATTCAGAGACTCAGGGAAGGATTTACCAGTTCGAAGAACTTGAAGGCTGATGTCGCTGAGATCCGGATTCTCTTGAAGGCTGATTCGATTCCCTCTGGAAAGAGCTTTGGATCTGAAGTATCCGGACTGTAGCTGGATGCTGGTGGTCAGCCTGGACTTGGAGAGAGAGGCCGTGGGAGGTGGGATATGCTAGGGTTTGATGGATTGAAGTGGATGGTGGGCGGCTAGGGTTTTGGAGTAGAAGTGGCTAACCTAGGGTTTGGGTTTTGGAGATCTCACACCTCCTCAAGGTCCTGGGGAACCCGGATTTACTCCCTCATGGAGCTCAACACCTGGATGCAAGTGCGGAAGAGCGAAAACACAAAGTTTGCTCACAAAAAAAAATTGGTTTCATTCATCTGATTCTTTCAAGAGTTACATAGAGTTGAATATATAGACATAACAAAGAAATAAAATTTCATACACTTCCCATGTGGGACTAATAGGACTAACCCACACTTTAGGCATCAAATTCTCTTCCCAAGACTCCTTCCATGAGTGGGCAGCCCAAAAACTCCAAGAAAACTTGAAAATCAGCTCCAAATGGCAGGTTATAGGGGTGTCTCCTAGTATCTCTCCATGAATCAAGGATTTCCCTTCATGGTTTGGCTCTTTTGGACACCTCCTAGTCTTGCTCCACAAGTTTAGGCTTCTTCCTTTCATGGCTTTGGCACTTTAGGAAACTTTTGGGTGCCTCCTTGATTTTCTCCCCAAGACATGCTCTCTTCCCTTTTATAACTTGGGTTTTTATGGAACATTGTGGGGGCACCTCCTGATCCTCTCTTCAAGAAAATTCTTGCCATCCTGGCTTGGGTTTATCTGGAAAGAAGTTGGCTCCTCCTTGAATTGAGGTATCTTGATGGATTTCTCCCCCAAGTGGCGCATGAAAGAAGGGACCGCTTTCTTGTGGTGTGGGGACCAAGGCACACTGGATGGAGATGTGGCGCCTCCTGGACTCTGGCGTGTGGCTGGGAGTGGGGCGCCCACTTGCTTGGTCCTGGGAGAAAATGTGGTACCTTGGAGAAGACCTAGACACTACTAGGACTTGTATTGAGTCAACATGACTCAACAAAATTTAAATTGCAGGGAAATATAGACTCAAACTAAAATTGAGTTGACCAAGTCAACCCTAATTACAAAACCAGAAAAACCCTAATTCTTCGGGCAATGTCAATCAGAGATCCAGATGGAGCCCTGAAGTCTTCTTCTGAGTTGGTGCCCGCACCAACTGAGCATCTAACCCAATCCATGGCCCAATTGACTACCCAGTTAACTCAGTCTAGTACCCAAACCAACAATAGAATTGACCATTTGCTGATAGGTTTGGCCAATTAGACGGCCTTGTAGGGACCATACAAAGAACCCATGGGTCACAGTCTGATCCAGATCCTGAGTACCCTCATCCTGACCCGTACTACAATCCTCAACCTAGGAGGACCCCAAACCCTGATCTCCATACCGAGAGGTTGAACCTAGGGAGCCCCTCAGCCTGACCCATATAATAATACTGAACCTAGAAGAACCCTTACCATGACCCTTATTATGATACTGAACCTAGAAGAACCCCTTACCATGACCCTTATTATGATACTGAACCCAGGAAACCCAATACTCTGACCCATATAGGGAGTCCAATCCTAGGAGAACCCAATACTCTGAACCATATAGGGAGTCCAATCCTAGGAGAACCCAATACTCTGACTCATATAGAGAGCCCAACCCTAGGAGAACCCAATATTCTGACCCATATAGGGAGTCCAATCCTAGAGAACCCAATATCCTGACCCATATAGGGAGCCCAACCTTAGGAGGGACCCCATACCATGATCCATCCTTGGAACCTGACCATGGAGCTGACCCAAAATCCTATGACCCCAGATCCTCTAATCCCATGACCCATAGATCTGCACCCTTGTCCTGAGCCCAGAGAACCCATAACCCCTAGGTATCAATCTAGTATTAGTCAAGTTTTCCTTAGTCAACTTGAACCCCATAGGATTAGTACCCCAAAATATGAGCCCAGTAGTGAGCCACTACCCCTTAGGCAACCTAAACCTACTAGGATTAGTGTCCATAATCAGAAACCAGGACCTAGCCAATTTTCCCCTAGCCGACCTTCTCCAACCATTCCTGAGATTGACAAGGCTTACATTAACGTGGAAGTGTATGAAGCTGATGCGAGCCTAGTGGATGAGTATGAGGGAGAAGAGGAGACACCTTTAGATGACCTAGAATTAGCTGACCCAATAGATACCCAGGTAGAAGCCACCTAGAGGTAGTTGACCCTAACCACATCAACCTAAAGCTATTGTGGAAGAACAAATAGAGGAAGAGAACCTAAGTACTGCTGCTAGAGCCTTACCTGAGGAAACCATAGAGGAGAGCCAAATTATAGAGTCTAGTCCAAAAATACAAGAACCAAAAGATTTATTAAGGACCTGATCTCTTTGAATCAATACCTTCAAGATGAGTCCCCTCCTATAGTCCCATTAAGGATCTCTTTCCCGAAATTGGCGACCCATCCTTCCATTATGCAAACCCTGTAGATATAGCTCAACCTCGTAAGGTTAACCTCATTAGTATAGGATTAGTTCCTGACACCCCGTCTTTTATCCTACTTTATCCAACTAACCATGAACCTTTTTCTCTACCCTACCAAACTAATTCTGAACCACTTCTTATTTTCTGCCCTTTCCAGACGTCTCCAACATTTCTAGGATCATTAGATTGCATTTAGTTGAAATTAGCATACTGCATGCATTCATTATGCATGTTAGGTTTGCATTATACTTCTGGCATACCCTTTGGCATTTGCTTGGAGTCCATTGTAAATACTCTTGTGCACACCACACTAGGGTCAGACCAAGAGAGTCTAAAGTCTCTTAGGTTTAGGCCATAAAAGTCTAATAAATTTCTTTCGATAGGAATGCAAAGTCGAGTCTATTAGGTGTTAGTATGAGTCCTTTGAATCATTTGTTAGGAGTTTGCATGTGCCCAGCATGTTCACCATCTACACTAATTTTAAACAAACTAGCTAATTCCCGAAGATGGATCAAAGAATTTGATGTAGTGGATTCTATCTTGGTTAGGCTTAGGCTTAAAAGAAGCTTCATGCTCGCAGAACCGGACCTTTTAAAGTGATAGAGAAGGATTGGATCAAATGCCTATGTATTAGACTTGCCTTCGGATATGGGCATTAGTTCTACCTTCAATATTACAGACCTGGTTGAGTATAGGGAACCGGCAGCAATACCTAGTGAGACCTTTGGACCTATTTCTTTTCATTGTGAGTGACCCTAACCCAGAGTGTCCACTAACAAATTGGCCTGAGAGAGGAGAACGGATCGAGCGTATCCTGGACGATCAAGCCATCATGACCTAGGGCCGTGACTATCAACGCTTCCTGGTCCGATGGCAAGGTCGGCCAGAGTCGGACGATTCGTGGATTTCTCGAGAGGACTTGCAGAACCTCAACCCAGACCTCCTCGAGAGATATGTGAGCTAGCTTGATCTTCACTCGACAGGGTCGAGTTCCTCCCACCCCGGGAGAATTGGTGGGGACACCGGAGGCACCAGAATAAGACAGAGACTTTTCAACCCTCTATAAATTGATCAATAATTTATGAGTCCATCTGTAATAAGGGCTTAGCTCATCCGAGTCCATTTTAGTTGTTATTTGAGTATTTTGAGTTGTTATTTTAGTTCTGTACTTGTCAGCTCATGTTGAGCTAGTTCAGTCCAATGCTAGTTAGCTCATGTTGAGCTAATTTTATTTTTTTGAGTCCTGTCCAAGCATAACGAAGACTCAAGACTATATCATACAAGTGAAGACCAAGTCCAACTAGATTGAAGATATGGAAGTATAGCCCAAGTCCAACCCAGCTTGAAGATTTGAAGACCCCAGGAGGAAAATTCAGAAAATCTGATTTCTTGCAGATGCCCCCAGATACCCAGATTTCCTTCCAGATGCCAAAATATATTCATAGACCAAGGCATCCATGATTTTAGAGGTCCATCTGCATCCTAGCCCAAAGAAATCAAGCCCAGGCACCAAGCCCAAGCCCCTAAGAAGCAAGATACCAGGGAATATCCTGCTACCTGGCTACCAGGCCACCCCAGCTCCAGATGATGCGGCAAGCATATGATTATATTTAGATTATGGTTTGTAGAGCAATGAAACCTAATTACACTAGCATTGTACTCATCATAATAAGACTTAAGGATTACAAGAAATGGAACTTTTACTTGATTAGACACAATCCTAAACTAAGAAGGAAGAAGATCTAGATAATAGGGGCTAATGATTGTGGACTTACCGTGATGAGCTTTCCAACCTTCTTTTGATTCATACCTTGAAACTACCAATGCTCAGAACTGAAGAACCTGGATAACAGAGATCAGAACCCTGGACTTGGGCTTCAGCTTGTTGGTTCCTTGTCAAGAAGACCCTGCTTGCAACTCGAAAAACTCGAAGGACCCTGCACATAAAGAATAAGAGTTAAGGAAGAAGAAAGGCATGCATATGGAAGGGATGGAAAATTTGTGAGCAAAGAAAGAGATTGAGATGGCTTGGCCGACTCCAAGGCCTTCTTCTTGACTTGGGCGTTGGATGCTTGGAAGAGAGAATAGTTTTGTGTGGAAGAGGGGCTTAGAGACAATCACTCAAAACAATAAACTTCAAATGGGCGTTGGATGCTTGGAAGAGAGAGATAGTTTGGTGTGCAAGAGGGGCTTAGAGACAATCACTCAAAATAATAAACTTCAATTCAACTTCAACTTTCATTAATCTCCAAAAATCAAATCCCTTTTACAATGGGGCGTCCAAGGCTTTTTAATAGCCTTACAAAACTTTTGAAATTTGAAAACTCCCCAAATTGTGGAGGATTACAAGGGAGTCGGAGGATATGGGAACTTGTTACATGGGATTAAGAGAAATTCATGGAGATTCTCCCCAAATTATGGAGGATTACAAGGGAGGTTGGAGGATATGGGGCCTTGTTACATGGGATAAGGAGAAATTCATGAGATTGGCCGGTTTCTTGAATTTTAAAATGCTTGGTCGATCTCCCCTTTAGGTGCCCATTTGAAGGTGACATGGCTGATGATGTGGCATCCCTGGTGGCTGCTTTGTTGGCATGGTGATGTGGAATTCCAGCTTGGGTGGACCAAGGTCTTGATTTGGAAGCTCCAAGTGGTGGTGAACCTCAACTTGAAGTAGCTTGGACTTGATTTAAATAAACCTAATGGAACTCTAATTGAGTTCTTATTTGAACCCAGATTGAGACAGGACATAATTACAGGACTCGATTGGACATAATTATAGGATTCATGAAATTGAAACTAGTAATTACAGGACTCTTGAAAGTAAATTGCCCTTTACAAGAAAAATTTAACTAGTGATTTCGATCCAACAGTGGAATCAGGTAACCTTATTTGAGTGAGGTTTTATTCTGCTTCTGCTTGTGGTGTCCACACCAATTCTCTGGGATGGGCAGAACTCGACCCAGTCGAGTATGGTTCAGTTTTGCCCTGGTAATGCTCGAAAAAGTCTGGGTTAAGTCTTTGCAGGTCCTCTCGAATAATCCAAGAGTTGTTGGACTCAGGTCGACCTTGCCATTGAACCAGGTATTGCTGATAGTCCTTATTCCTGGTAGTAATGGTCTTGTCATCTAGGATTCTCTCAATCCTCTCTCTCCGCTCAGGTAGGGTTGGTGGTGGACACTTAGAAATAAGTTCACTCTCAATGAAAGTTTCTGGCCCAAAAGGCTTACTAGGTATTAGTACTGGTTCTTTGTATTCTACTAGGTCTGAAACATTAAAGGTTGTACTGATACCCATATCAGGTGGAAGTTCCAAAACATACGCATTAGGCCCTATTTTCTTTAAGATCTTGAAAGGTCCCGCTCCGCGGGCATGCAGCTTCTTTATGGTTCCAGAGGGGAATCATTCAGGGTTGAGCCTAATCATCGCATAATCTCCTTCACAGAATTCTTTAGCCCTCTTATGTGAATCAGCTAAATGTTTGTAAGTCTCATTGCTCATCTTATTACTGATTTCTTTATGCAAATTTGTGACATGCTGTGCGAAAGATTCAGCAGACTCAGAAATTTATACAAGCACTTACAAAATGCAGACTGAACTAGGCATCCTTATGAGAGGAATTTTATTGGACTTTCTAGGACCTAAACCTAACAGATTAATGACTCTCTAGGTTTGACCCTGGTCTGGTATGCACATGAGAATTTACCATGGGTTCCTAGCAAATGCCATAAGGTTTTCCAAAAGTAGGTAGCAAAAGGAATAGGCTTTAAAAGCGCAGGCATCCTAGTAATCTCATCAAAATGAAACTTAATGGCTCTAAAATTGATAGACTCAGGAAAAGGAAAGAGGCAGGAAATAGGAATCCAAGACTTGGGATAATTTAGGAGAATCTTGAAATAGACCTTGGTTACTCATGATGACCTTAAGATTAGAATTTGATCTACAGGCGGGATGCTTCTAGGTAGTTGAAGGTCATCAGGAAAGTCTTCTAGAAATGATGGGTTCTTCTCAGGTACCGAAGGAGTTTTGTGTCGAAGCTTAAGTATTGGGTTCTTCCTGAGGGCATTGTCTTACGGGAACCAAGTCCTCACTAAATTTTAGTTGTTCTGATGTTTCAGGACTAGGCTCAATAATCTTTTCTTTACCAAAAGTTTCCTCAGGTAAGGTACTAAAGTTGTTCTCTTCACAGTCTTCCCCTTCATTTTCATCTATTAAACTTATGTCGGTCTCATACATATATTTACTAGGTTCAAATTTGCCTTCTTCCTTCCCTAGCCCTTCAGTTTGAGGATACCCTATGTCTTGAGTATTCAGAACTCAACTTGTACTTCAGGGTTCTTACTCCTATCATTCATATGAGCTAATGGGAAAGTAGGAGTTGGTTGGTCTAAGGAAAATTGTTTAGCCAGCATTTGGTTTAATTGGGCCATTAGATCATTTAGGCCTTTCAGCATAGTTTCAAGATTCGGGTCCATGGCTACACTGGACTGGCTTGGATTGGTGAATATGGTGTCCCTGCTCTAGTTGTCATGCATGCAAATGGACTCAAGCTTGAGCTAAGGTTTCCTAGACCTAGAGCATAAATTAGAGGTCTAATTAAGTGAACCAACTAGCTAGTAGTACTTATGGGACTTAGCCAGGTAGGTGGTGGGGAGTGAAGGTCCCTGATTGCCAACCTTAGACACCAATCTGAGATTGGCCAGGTAGGCGGACCAAATCACAAGCCCTGATGCACCAATCCTAGACACCAAGCCAGTAAGCACACACCAATTAGCTAACACAGTTAACTTGACCCTAACCTGAACCCAATTTGTTGGTGGTCCTAACCCACTAGGGCAATTAACGTTCTACTCAATTTTAATTAATGGGCTGGGATCGATATGCTGGTGGTGATTTTGGACTAGGGACAGGTGATGAAGTCCTAACCCTATGTCAAATTGATGCCCTTATTTGATTTCTCATGAGATGAATGAAATGCAAAGGTTCTGCAGAAGTGTGTTGCAGTTTGAAATGATGTGGAAAATGTGATGAAAAAAATATCCAAAAATTCTGAAAAATTCACAGAGAATTCCTAACTTATATGTTTCAATGCAGGTGAAAGAAATTTTAAAACTAAAATCTGTACTACTCTAAGCAGATCCTACATTTGAAGATAAATAAAAAGGATATAGAACAGAAACCTGAATGACAGTGCGAACTGCAGAAATTTTCATTTTTTTTATAATTTTTTTATGATGATGAAATTTAATATGGTGATAACTGACTTAAAAAATAACAAGAAAAAAAAATTAAATAAAAAAATTAGTGACTTTCCTTTGGAGCTGCAGACGGATTATAGTAAACATATGCAAATTTCAGAAAACAGAACCTAATCAAACAAGTGCAATGGCTTACCCAAACTTCAATCTAAAAAACTCACGTCCGGCTAGGGGCTCATTATTCCCATGGGTCGTGACAGTGTACTAGAGTACACCCGCTCAGGAGGCGTGAATTTTAGATCTTGGATTTAAGAAAAAATATTCTGCCCTAATGCAAACCATGCTTTGATACCAAGATGATGCGGCAAGCATATGATTAATGATTTGATTAGTGATTTAGAGCAATGAAACCTAATTACATTAGCATTGTACTCATCATAAAGACTTAAGGATTACAAGAAATGGAACTTTTACTTGATTAGACACAATCCTTAACTAAGAAGGAGAAGATCTAGATAATAGGGCTAATGATGTGGACTTACCGTGATGAGCTTTCCAACCTTCTTTTGATTCATACTTGAAACTACCAATGCTCAGAACTGAAGAACCTGGATAACAGAGATCAGAATCCTGGACTTGGGCTTCAGCTTGTTGGTTCCTTGTCAAGAAGACCCTGCTTGCAACTCGAAAACCTCGAAGGACCCTGCACAAAGAATAAGAGTTAAGGAAGAAGAAAGGCATGCATATGGAAGGGATGGAAAATTTGTGAGCAAAGAAAGAGATTTGAGATGGCTTGGCGACTCCAAGGCCTTCTTATTGACTTGGGCGTTGGATGCTTGGAAGAGAGAATAGTTTGTGTGGAGAGGGGCTTAGAGACAATCACTCAAAACAATAAACTTCAAACTTGGGCGTTGGATGCTGGAAGAGAGAATAGTTTGGTGTGGAAGAGGGGCTTAGAGACAATCACTCAAACAATAAACTTCAATTCAACTTCAACTTTCATTAATCTCCAAAAATCAAATCCCTTTTACAATGGGGGTCCAAGGCTTTTTTAATAGCCTTACAAAACTTTAGAAATTTGAAAACTCCCCAAATTATGGGGAGTTACAAGGGAGGTCGGAGGATATGGGAACTTGTTACATGGGATATAAGGAGAATTCATGGAGATTCTCTCCAAATTGTGGAGGATTACAAGGGAGGTTGGAGGATATGGGGCCTTGTTACATGGGATAAGGAGAAATTCATGGAGATTGGCCGGTTTCTTTGAAATTAAAATGCTTGGTCGATCTCCCCTTTAGGTGCCCATTTGAAGGTGACATGGCTGATGATGTGGCATCCCTGGTGGCTGCTTTGTTGGCATGTGTGATGTGGAATTCCAGCTTGGTGGACCAAGGTCTTGATTTGGAAGCTCCAAGTGGTTTGGTGAAACCTCAACTTGAAGTAGCTTGGACTTGATTTAAATAAACCTAATGGAACTCTAATGAGTTCTTATTTGAACCCAGATTGAGACAGGACATAATTACAGGACTCGATTGGACATAATTATAGGATTCATGAAATGAAACTAAGTAATTACAGGACTCTTAAAAGTAATTGCCCTTTACAAGAAAAATTTAACCTAGTGATTTTCGATCAAAGTGGAATCAGGTAACCTATTGAGTGAGGTTTTATTCTGCTTCTGCTTCTGGTGTCCACACCACCAGAGGCCCAAACCATGCACCCGGGCCCCTTTGGGCCAGCCCCTTGCTGCTCCTAGAAGCCCAACACGCCCTCCTAGGCATCCTTGGAGTGTTGGCCAAGTCAAGAGAATTTTTAGGGATTTTTCTACCAAATGTTTCCTTATTTTTTAGCTAGGGTTTGAGAGGGAAAGGGATTCTTATGTAAAGACTTATTGCCCTTACTTGGGAGCCCAAGGGTTAAGGGTCTATTTAAGGGACCCTAGCCTCTTGTATGAAACAACTTATGATATGAATTTAAACCTTGAGTTCTTCTATTGAGTTGTGTGATACCCTGCTGTGTACATAAATGGGTTTGTGAGAGTTTTTTCTTCCTAGTGCTGCAATCATCTTCCTACTGCCAACAAGCCTCTCAGATCCTTGGACACCCACTCCAAAGAGCCTTCCCTTACTCTTTTCCCTTTGTTTTCTTGTTCCTTTGTGAGATTTTTAACCCCTGACAGGTCGTTTGCAGGTCCCCGAGTTCCTACAATCCACGACTCCAGCCAAGCCTCAATCGGATATTCCGAGCAGAAAGCCGGGTATCTGCGGTCTTTGGCTCGGTTTTCCTGGCCGCATCTGTCAAGAACGAGAGACCCCTTGCTGAGATCTTCACAGACGTTGTTAGGTACACCCCATTACCTCCAGTGGTTTTATTGTAGGAGAACTTGCCCTAACCGAGGCTTCTCTGCCCCAGCGATCCTTCTTTTCTACTTCACGGTCCTAATCTACATGCTGATCTTCTAAATTCATATTATAAAATTCTCTACAACTTATTTTAATCTAAAATTCGGGAATTAATCACTCACCCCACATATAAAACATACAAAAAAAACTGCATGCATATTAGTCCCCATCACCGAAGCTCGGAGTCCAGCCCTCCAGTAATCAAGCTTGGAGCACAGCTCTCCGGCAATCAAGCCCCGAATCCAGCTCTCTAGCACCGAAGCCCGTAGTCCAGCTCTCCGACACAAAAGCCCAGAGTCCAGACCTCTGGGCAATAAAGCCCGGAGCCCAGCTCTCCAGCAATCAAGCCTGGAGTCTAGCTCTATAGCACTGAAGCCCGGAGTCCAGCTCTCTGGCACCAAAGCCCGAAGTCCATTACTCTGACGAAGACCGGAGTCTAGCTTTTGGCACCAAATCATGAAGTCCCAGCAATCCAGCACGAAAGCCCGTTGCCCAGCTCTCTGGCACTGAAGCTCGAAGTCTAGCCCTCTGGCAATCAAGCCTGGAGCCTAGCTCTCCGGCAATCAAGCCCGAGTCCAGCTCTCAGGCACAGAAGCTCGGAGTCAAAATCCGGCACCAAAGCAGTGGGTCCAGTGCTCCAGCACCGAGATCGAAATCCTCGGCACTCAAGATTGGTCAGCCCGGCACCCAAGATCGAAAAACTCCTGAAGCCCAGCACCAACGGATAAAAAACCCTGGCACCCAATACCGGAAAACTCTGGAGCCTGGCCCCAAAGACCAGAATCCTGGCACTCAAACTTGAAATCCGCGGCACTTAAGATGGGAAATTCTTGAAGCCCGGCAGCAAAGACTGGTCAGCTCGGCACCCAAGACTGGAAACTCCTGAGCCCAGCACCAAAGATTGAAAAACCCGACACTCAAAACCGGAACTCCTGGCCCCGGCCAAAGATCGGTCATCCCGGCACCCAAGACCGGAAACACCTGAAGCCCGATATCAAAGACCGGAAACCCCAGTATTTAACACTGGAAACTCCTAAGCCTGACATCAAAGACTGGAAACCCTAGCATTAAACACCAGAAACTCATGAAGCTCGGCACCAAAGATCGGTCAGCACGGCACCCAAAGATCGAAACACTCTTGAAGCTCGGCACCAAAGATCCAAAACCCCAGCACTCAAAACCGGAAGCTCCTGAAGCCCGGTACCAAAGATCGACACACCCGGCACTTAATGCCGAAGCTCCTGAAGATCGGAGCTCCATAGTTGCCTGGCATTGCAACCTCAAAGCCAGCCATGCACATGCACACCTAGAGATGGTCTCGAACGGAACCATGCAGATCTCGTCAACAAAGCACTCATAAGCTTCCACTGCGTCACCCACGAGGTGGGAATGACTTGGCAAGTCAAAGAACTTCTCTCTAAATTCATCACATGCTCGGAACACAAACAAATAAAAGAAGAGAAAAAAGGAAATTGAGAAGAGAAAGAAGGAAGGAGATTCAGCTAGGGTGACTGAAAAAGTTTTTCATTAATAATAAATAGTTTGATACAAGTTTTGGGCCTCGACATGCGGGTAGCCCATACCAAAGGAAAAGGAAGAAGATAATTACAAGGAACCATACCCTACTCAGTCGGTTCCTTCTCGGGATGGTGTATGGGTGGGGCATCATCTTCCAGAGCCTTCGGCGGTGCGGCTTCGGCCTCGGTGACCATCATCGATGGAGCTGGGTCGGGGGCAGCGGTCGACTACTCAACAGTGTCCAAGTCTGGGGCCGACTCCCCATCCGAAGCTCTGGCATATCTAAGAAAGCTTCTGCCCTTATCCGAGATTAAGCGCTCCACCGTGGCATGGAGGTACATGAAGAGTTGTAGAAAGAGTCTGACACCTTTTCTTGGAACTAAGCAGTGAACTCATCTGAAGCCCTGTACCTCGCCACGGCCTCCGTGGATCCCTTCTTGGCAGCGTCGGCCTAGCCGACCGCCTCGGTGGCCTCCTTCTTTGCCGCCTCCGTGAACTCGATTACCGTCGTTTCCTCCTTCTCAACATCAATGACCCTCTTTTGGTAGCAATCAATCTCTCCCTTGCCCCTCCAATTGGCCTGGAGAGATTGGGCTCACCCTTCTGCTGGGTAGCTTCGGAGCTGAGTCATTCAGCCTAGCCTCTTGGCTTTGAAGCTCCTATGCCCTGCCCTTCGACTGGCTCCATTCCTGGTCTAGGCTCTCATGGAGCTCCTTCAAGTGCCTTTCGGCACTCGCGACCTCTTCTCGAAGCTCCTTGTCTTTTGACCGGCCTCCGTGGCTCCCTTCTTGGCAGCGTCGGCCTAGCCGACCGCCTCGGTGGCCTCCTTCTTTGCCGCCTCCGCTGACTCGATTACCGTCGTTTCCTCCTTCTCAACATCAATGACCCTCCTTTTGGTAGCAATCAATCTCTCCCTTGCCACCTCCAACTTGGCCTGGAGAGATTGGGCTCACCCCTTCTGCTGGGTAGCTTCGGAGCTGAGCTCATTCAGCCTAGCCTCCTTGGCTTTGAGCTCCTCTGCCCTGCCCTTCGACTGGCTCCATTCCTGGTCTAGGCTCTCATGGAGCTCCTTCAAGTGCCTTTCGGCACTCGCGACCTCTTCTCGAAGCTCCTTGTTCTTTTGACTCACCTCCCAGGCATCATCATGTTTCTATGTCAGCTCAGTCTTCAAAGACTCGAGCTGCGTTGCCCACTGCCTATCATTCTTCAACTAGTTCTTGCAACAGTCCCTGATCAAAAGGAGCTCAGCGTTGAGCTACACCGAAGAAGATGTTAGCAACAAATGTGGAGGGGAGAAGGAAGGAATAAAATAGAGAAAGCTACTTACCGAGAAGAGATGGGGGAAAGTTCTGCTGATTACATCCTCCAGAAGTTTCCCAGCCTTCTCCCACCAATTGCATGACTAGATTGCAAAATCCATCATGCTCTCGGTCAAGCCCTGGTCTTGGACCAGGGAGACGTTCGGCACTAGTCTGAAGGAGACCTGGCGGTAGTCCCTCTCCTTCTGCTTGGGCCGAACATGGAGTCGCCCTCTCTACTGGCTGAAGAAGCTTCGAGGGCATGGTGGGAGCTCGACACCTCTTCGGGGCACCGGCTCAGTTACTCCTTGCTCCTCCTTCTCCTTGATGATGATGATCTCTAGGGGAGGAGGAGACATCACAACCGCAGCAATGGCAGGGGCCCTGGCCCGGACGACCACCTCAGGCTCCGAGGTTGAGACCAGCTCGCATCACCTCGGCTGCTCCTGCACGGGCTCAGCAGCCCGGCCTGACTCGGGCTTTACCTTGATCACCCTCCTTACCTGCTCAGGGATGGTCTCAGCTCCTCTTCTACTCGGCTCAGTTGGCATGGTGGGGGAAGTCACCATGCCACTTTCATCGCGAGCCCTCGTAGAGGGGGACTTGCCGACCGCCACTGGAGGACCCCTCTTCCTAGTGATCGAGAGGAGGTCATCCAGTGAGAACTTCATACCTGCACACAGAAGAAAGAATGTCAGCTCCAAGTTCAGAAAGACAAAAGAAAAAGAGCAAGGAGAAAAGTTTTAGCCGAACTCACCCAACTCCCTCATTAGGTCGATCCCGATTTCGAAGAGGTTCTGCTCTGATAGTAGAACCTTAAGAGAAGGAACCTGGATGGTGCAAAGATACTCGAAGACCTCTCAATTAGCTGCTTCAATCATGGAGTTATGGTTAGGGGACCAATCTAGATCGTTCCAAACCAGTCGACCCCTCGACTGAGGCAAAGAAATATTTATTCTTCCATCCTTTGATGGTAGAAGGGAGTTCAAATTAATGCCCTTCAGGTGAAAAGAGGTGGACCACCACCCCTCCTTGTGAAAGGATTATGCCCTATAAGCCAATATTTGTATCTCCCAGACCATTGTAAATTGACAAGTTAATAAAGGCATTAATTTTTCATCATTCGCTGTGTCATTATATGATGAACCCCATAGGTTAGGGCTATGGTCCTAGGGCTGTGATGAGATCATACCAGTGAGATCTAAGGCCTTAAAACCCTAATCTAGAATATTTCTAGTCATAGGAACCCTGAGTTGGGGATCAGGGTTTCCGGTAAGACTGGCACATCCTATGTATGCTGAAAAGGGTGACTGCTCTCACAGTCACTTATGTAGGACACTAATACAAGGATGTGGGTGCTCATTAGCGAATGAGTTCACTGAATAGACCCAGTTTGAGAACATCTAATGGAGCCTTAGCTGCATGTCAATAGATGTTTCTCATAGTGGGAGTTGTACAAGTAGTCCTATGACCTGAGACTACCATAATACCTTATGTACATGAACCCATGCTTTGGTTCAATCTCATTCATGACACTGGGTCATGCACAAGGTTGATGCTGGGTGTGGTGAATTGTATATGAAGGAAATGAGTAGGTCAACAAGGAATTGATCACTCCTAGTAGGAGGAGATTGCATCCAGCCAAATTAGGTCAGATGATGATTCAGGAAATCTTTGATCAAAGTACAGATATTAGAAATGATTTCTAATATCAAATTAATTGAATCATTAGTGTATGACTGAGCTGGAATGAGTATAAACTGGATTGACATGATTCCATATCCATAGTTACATTCGGGATGCAAGATGATTGAAGGATCGAATTGTACGGGAACTTTCCACTGAAGGGTAGTTTTGGAATTACACCAAAATTTCATATCTTCCAGGTAGACATGACACGTTGCTAGACGTCAATCTTGTCTTGTGGGTTGATCAAATTAAATGGTTTATTGGATCACTAATTAGGAGGAGTCCTAATTGACTGACTCAAGTTAGCTCGATTTGACCTAAATCGATTAGAATGAGTTCTGATCAATTAGGTCAACTTGCACTCGGACCCACTGCGGCTAGGTATGGAACCCAATGGGTCACACACTTAGGACAGATAATCAAGGATTTAATTTGGAATTAAATCTCGTTTGCAGATGAACACACTAGCATGTGTTGCAAACCATGGCTTCTACTTGAAGCGGATTCGAGTTAGGGTTCCGATTTGGTCTTTTTTAGATCCAAATTCCTTCCGGTTTGAATCTAATTAAAGATTCAAGACTTTGGGTTAATAGTAGGCTAGCAATGGGATAACCTAAGAGGCTAAACCCCTTTCCCACATCGCCTAAGCCCTTTCCTCTCTTTCCCACGCGCGGCGCGCAAGGAGAAGAGTCCACGCGCGCGTGGACTCTCTAAGCGGCGTTTCTGCGTGAGAAAAAGAGAGGAAGTCGGCGTCTTTTGGCTAATGAGGCGTGGATCAGAGTCCACCTAGGCGTGGACTCTTCAAAATAAAAAATTACCGTGAAAGAAAAGAAAAAAAAACACCGAAGGGGCGCGACTCTTCTTTCTTTGCGCGCGCCCTTCTGTGTTTTTCACGATCCTTCTTCGCGTCTTCCCATCCCAAAGGCCGTGAGATTAATCCCAAGGGCCGTGAGATAAAGAGAGAGGACGTGAGAAGGGAGAGAGGGACATGAGAAATGATTTCAGATGAGAGGCGCCTCTCTGTCGCCTATTTAAGAAGAAGGCTTCACCGTAAAAATAATTCCAGATTTTCTACGGCGAAGCCTTGCTTCTTTTTCCCTCTCCCTCTCCAGAAGATTGTTTCCCCCTCCTCTCTTCCTCTTTGATTCCTTTACAGAGCCTAGGCTCTGTCGAATCTCAGAACAGAAGGAGAGTCAGAGAGAGAAACTCTCCGACGGTAAAGGAAGAAGGCGCCTCTTCTTTCTTTCTTTCTTACATTAAGACAATTTTGTCTTAATTTTCTTCTCCCTCCAAGACAAGCCTTGTCTCATTTTAGGACAAGGGCTTATTCTTAAGACTAGAGTGTCTTAAGGGGCCAAAGTTGCTAAAAAACTAGGAGAAGGGTAAGAGAGAAGGTTTAGTCCCAGTTTGGCTAGAGGAGTCCTAGCCAATAGCCCATATATCAAGTTCTTGGGGTAGAACTTGATTGGAAGGAACCCAAATTAAGGAGTCACTGTCTTGATCATCTGCCCGTGTGGATCACCATCGGAGGGCGGACAAGTGGACGCCTAGTGTGTTCAAAAGGTTACTCAATTTGGAGTTTATTTCTACATCAGACTGGATATAGCGATCTGAGGTTAGTATCTAAACTATGTTTAAATTTGGACATGCATGTAGTTATAGTTTTAATTGCTAATAAGGAGATTTGGGATTAGGGTTCGGACCTGATTTCATAAAATTTTGAAATCCACGCTTCCGCAGCGGTTCCCGAACCCAACAGTGGTATCAGAGCCTCCTTATTAGGATTAAAACTTATGCAGTTCAAATTCATGATATAGTATCATGTTAAAGTTTTATATTGATGCACAATGCATGTCTTTGATTGAACTTGAGTTTGATGATTGCCACCAGTTAGGGTTTTCCATTGAAACCCTAATTGTCTTAGAGATATGATTAGCCTGGAGCCATCATACTGAAATAAGGTTGCCCTGGCATAATGGTGTATCCATTATGTGGTAAATGTTTGTCCTAGTATGATGGCACACATTTCACATATTTGCTTAGTTTAAAGCATGTATTAATATATGTGATAGCTTTTAATTGAATGTGCTGGCATTGCATGAACCCCTCTTAAAATTATATTAAGTGGTAGTATAGTTAACCGATAAGCATTATTAGTCATGATGGATAATTAGTCATTTCGGTGTCTAGAAAGGTGGTTCTGGGAAGGTAAAGGGAATCATGGTTTTTAATTGGTTCCGTTGACTGACCTGGCCAATTTTAAATTGGTGTCTAGGAAAGCAACGGGGGGACCCCCACATCTCTTCCACTAGCCTGGCCGATCTGATTGATTTAATTCTTGACTAACATGCTTGGTGTTAAAATACTATTATTGGCCTTCCTTCATGATAGGTCATTATTGTGTTACGATCTATACTAGGTTTTTGTGTACACACAAGACCTAATATGGTGACTAACACAATTTTTGGCTTAATACAATTATTTGTTTATGGCATGATTTAAAGTAATATTTTGTTGTTGTACACACAAGGGTATTACTATTAAAGTCATGACTATATTGCTATGAAGGGTCTTAACTTAACTAAATATTATAGTTTGTTGTGTATACCAAGGCTATGGTTGTTTGCTTATGTATTGTTCTTTGTTTAAATGTAGATAAATGGCCTCTTCACTCTCACTCCGTAGTATTTTAGATGCCAACAAATTGACTGGGCCTAATTATGTTGATTGGCTGAGAAATTTAAAAATAGTACTCAGTCAAGAAAGAATTTCCTATATTCTTGATACCCCAATTTTGGAACCACCAAGGGAAGATGCCTCGCAAGAGGAGAAGACCACATATAATATGTGGCAAAATGACTCACTTACTACTGTCAAGTGCGTTATGCTTGCCTCTATGACCAATGAGTTGCAGAGGCAGTATGATAGCATGGATACTAACTCCATACTGCTAAATTTAAAGAACTTTATGGAGAACACAGTAGAACTGCTAGATATGAAATATCTAAGCATTTGTTCCGTGCAAGGATGACAGAAGGTACATCAGTACAAGACCATGTATTAAAGATAATGATCTAATCACTCGATTAGGTCAATTAGGTTTGTAATGGATGGGGAGTTGAATCAAGACTTGATCTTGCAATCACTCCTAGAGTCATTTTCACAGTTTGTTCTTAATTACCATATGAACAAACTTAATTCTTCCTTGCCTGAGCTGTTGAATATGTTGAAGACAGCAGAGCCATGTAAAGAAAAATAAGGCTCCAGTTCTTCTTGTGGATAAGAAGAAGACAGGCAAAAAGGGTTCTAGTAAGAGGATGAATCCCAAAGGGGGCATTAAGAAGAAGAAAGGAAAGAAGGCCTCCGGACAGATGACCTGCTTTCATTGTGGCAAGCCGGGTCATTGGAAAAGGAACTGCAAGGTTTACCTTGCAAGTGTGAAGCCTGGTGCATCAGAGGCACCAAAAGGTATGAAAGAAGTTCATACTATTTTGTCATTGGATTCTTCCATTTCAAATACTTGGGTGTTGGATACCGCCTGTGGTCATAACATCTGCAAATCATTGCAGGACTTCAGGGGCTTAAGTATTGAAGGAAGGTAACTTTGAGCTCTACGGTGCTGGAGGGGACCCCATCCAAGCAGAAGCTGTAGGGACTTATGTTTTGAAGTTACCTTCAGGGAAGATCTTGGAGCTAAGGAATTGTTACTATATTCCAAAAATCATTAGAATATCATATCTGTACCCTTGTTACTTAAACAAGGATATACTATGAATGTAATGAGCAGTGGCTGCTCAATTTCTTTATCTAATGAAATTATATGTTATGGCATATTCTGCAATGGTCTATTACTCTTTCTACTAATGACAATATTTTTCATGTTTCTAACAAATGGAAAAGAGATGATGTTAACAATACCTTACTTTGGCATTGTCGACTAGGACATATTAGTGAGACTAGGATTAACAAGTTATACAAAGAAATTTCTTTGATCCTTATGACTATGAGTCATTAGGAACTGTGAATCATGTCTCATGGGTAAGATGACCAAGACTCCATTTAGTGGACATGGAGAAAGGACAAAAGAGTTATTAGGACTCATACACACAGATGTATGTGGGCCTATGACAAGTCAAGCCTATGATGGATACTCATACTTCATCACGTTTACTGATGATTTTTCAAGGTATGGATTTGTGTATCTAATGAAACATAAGTCCGATGCTTTTGAAAAATTTTTAGAGTATCAAAGTATGGTAGAGAAACAGACAGGAAAAGTATAAAGATCCTCCGATCAGATAGAGGAGGTGACTTATCCACTGAGTTTCTTGATCACCTTAAAGATAAGGGGATCATCTCTGAATGGACTCCTCCTTACACACCACAATTAAATGGTGTTGCTGAAAGGAGGAATCATACTTTATGGATATGGTACGGTCCATGATGTGCTTCACGGAGTTACCTTTTTCTTTCTGGGATATGCTTTGGAAACAGCAACTTATATCTTGAATAGAGTACCATCTAAAACTGTCTCTAGCACTCCATATGAATTATGGAGAGGTAAGAAGCCCAATCTTAAGTATATTAAGATATGGGGATGTCCAGCCTATGTAAAAAAAATTTTGGACATAAACTAGATGCTAGAGCAGACAAATGTCTATTTATCGGATATCCTAGAGATAGTATAGGATATCTGTTCTACACCCTACTGAGCAAAAGGTTTTGGTCAGTAGGCATGCCACTTTTATGGAAAAGGAATTCATCCTACAAAAGGGCACTGGTAGAAATATCGAACTTAATGAAATTCAACAAATAGACACATCTCAGTCAAGTAACAACATAGTTAATATAGAACCTGAACACACTCACTATCCGTAGGTCTGATAGGGTGCGACAAGCACCTGAGAGGTATGGGTTCATATTGAAAATAATGAAGCCCAAATCATTCAAAATGATGAGCCTCTAACCTATACGGAAGCAGTCATGAGTAGAGACTCAGACAGATGGCTAGAAGCCATGAGATCCGAGATGGACTCCATGTATGTCAACCAAGTATGGTCTTTGGTTGATGCACCAGAGGGTATTAACCCTATTGGGTGTAAATGGTCTATAAAAAGAAGAATGGGGCAGATGGCGAAGTTGAAACTTATAAAGCCAGATTGGTGGCTAAGGGTTTCAGACAAAAACAGGGAATAGATTATGATGAAACATTTTCCTGTTGCCATGCTCAAATCTATTCGGATTATGCTTGCTATAGCAGCATATCATGATTATGAGATCTGGCAAATGGATGTAAAAACTGCATTCCTCATGGTTTCCTTGAGGAAGAGGTTTATATGTCACAGCCAGAAGGTTTTGTCTTGGAGACTAAACTAATCAGGTATGTAGGCTAAAGAAATCCATTTATGGATTAAAGCAAGCATCAAGGAGTTGGAACATCCGATTTGATAAATAGTCAAAGAATTGATTTTTTCAAAAATGAGGATGAACCTTGTGTGTACAAGAAGACTAGTGGGAGTGCCATAGTTTTCTAGTTCTATATGTTGATGACATACTTCTTATTGGGAATGATATCCCAATGTTACAATCAGTCAAAGTGTGGTTATCGAAACAGTTTTCCATGAAAGACTTGGGAGAAGCATCCTACATACTGGGTATAAAGATCTACAGGGAAAGATCAAGAAGGATGCTAGGCTTATCCCAATCTAGGTACATGACCAGGTGCTAAAGAGATTTAGCATGGAGGAAGTAAAAGAGGTTACTTACCTATAGGTCATGGCATACGTCTTTCTAAGAGGAGGTCTCCTAAGACACCTGAAGAAGAAATAGAATGAGTTCTATACCTTATGCTTCGCTAAGGGTCAATTATGTATGCTATGTTATGTACCAGCCTGATGTGGCATATGCCTTGGGTGTAGCCAGTAGATTTCAGGCTGATCCAGGAGAGGATCACTGGAAGGCTGTGAAAATATTCTTAAGTACCTGAGAAGGACTAAGGATATTTTTCTCATATACGGAGGGTCTGATCTTAAATAGAAGCCTATTCGACTCTAGTTTTCATCAGACCCAGATGATAGTAAATCCATTTCAGGTATGTCTTTACCTTGAATGGTGGAGCAGTAAGTTGGAAGAGCACTAAACAGCAGACTGTAGCTGACTCAACTACCGAGGCAGAGTACATAGCTGTCAGTGAAGCCGCCAAGGAAGCTGTTTGGATGAAGAAATTCATCACAGAGTTGGGAGTAGTTCCTGAGATTGAGAACCCGGTGCCACTCTATTGTGATAACACTGGAGCAGTTGCTCAAGCTAAGGAACCGAGAGCCCACCACAAGTCCAAGCACATTCTGAGACGCTTCCATCTTGTCCGAGAGATATCGAGAGACAAGAAGTCTGCATCAATAGAGTGGATACAAAGAACAACATAGCAGACCCGTTCACTAAGGCTCTACCACAGCAGGTTTGATCGCCACCTCGACAGTATGGGGTTAAAATATAAGAGATTGGCTTTAGTGCAAGTGGGAGATTGAAAGGATTATGCCCTATAAGCAATATTTGTATCTCCCAGACCATTGTAAATTGACAAGTTAATAAAGGCATTAATTTTCATCATTCGCTGTGTCATTATATGATGAACCCCATAGGTTAGGGCTATGGTCCTAGGGCTGTGATGAGATCATACCAGTGAGATCTAGGCCTTAAACCCTAATCTAGAATATCCTAGTCATAGGAACCCTGAGTTGGGATCAGGGTTTCCGGTAAGACTGGCACATCCTATGTATGCTGAAAAGGGTGACTGCTCTCACAGTCACTTATGTAGGACACTAATACAAGGATGTGGGTGCTCATTAGCGAATGAGTTCACTGAATAGATCCAGTTTGAACATCTAATGGAGCCTTAGCTGCATGTCAATAGATGTTTCTCATAGTGGGAGTTGTACAAGTAGTCCTATGACCTGAGACTACCATAATACCTTATGTACATGAACCCATGCTTTGGTTCAATCTCATTCAAGACACTGGGTCATGCACAAGGTTGATGCTGGGTGTGGTGAATTGTATATGAAGGAAATGAGTAGGTCAACAAGGAATTGATCACTCCTAGTAGGAGGAGATTGCTTCCAGCCAAATTAGGTCAGATGATGATTCAGGAAATCTTTGATCAAAGTACAGATATTAGAAATGATTTCTAATATCAATTAATTGAATCATTAGTGTATGACTGAGCGGGAATGAGTATAACTGGATTTGACATGATTCCATATCCATAGTTACATTCGGGATGCAATGATTGAAGGATCGAATTGTACGGGAACTTTCCACTGAAGGGTAGTTTTGGAATTACACCAGAATTTCATATCTTCCAGGTAGACATGACACGTTGCTAGACATCAATCTTGTCTTGTGGGGTTGATCAAATTAAATGGTTTAATTGGTCACTAATTAGGAGGAGTCTAATTGACTGACTCAAGTTAGCTCGATTTGCCTAAATCGATTAGAATGAGTTCTGATCAAATAGGTCAACTTGCACTCGGACCCACTGCTGGCTAGGTATGGAACCCAATGGGTCACACACTTAGGATAGATAATCAAGGATTTAATTTGGAATTAAATCTCGTTTGCAGATGAACCACAGAGCATGTGTTGCAAACCATGCTTCTACTTGAATCGGATTCGAGTTAGGGTTCCGATTTGGTCTTTTTTAGATCCAAATTCCTTCCGTTTGAATCTAATTAAAGATTCAAGACTTTGGGTTAATAGTAGGCTAGCAATTGGGCTAACCTAAGAGGCTAAACCCCTTTCCCACATCGCCTAAGCCCTTTCCCTCTGTTCCACGCGCGCGTGCAAGGAGAAGAGTCCACGCGCGCGTGGACTCTCTAAGCGGCGTCTGCGTGAGAAAAGAGAGAAGTCGGCGTCTTTTGCTATGACGTGGATCAGAGTCCACCTAGGCGTGGACTCTTCAAAATAAAAATACCATGAAAGAAAGGAAAAAAACACCGAAGGGGCGCGACTCTTCTTTCTGCGCGCGCCCTTCTGTGTTTTTCACGATCCTTCTTCGCGTCTTCCCATCCCAAAGGCCGTGAGATTAATCCGGGCTGTGAGATAAAGAAGAGGACGTGAGAAGGGAGAGAGGGACGTGAGAGGATGATTTCAGATGAGAAGGCGCCTCTCTATCGCCTATTTAAGAAGAAGGCTTCACCATAAAAATAATTCCAGATTTTCTACGGCGAAGCCTTGCTTCTTTTTCCCTCTCCCTATCCAGAAGATTGTTCCCCCTCCTCTCTTTCCTCTTTAATTCCTTACAGAGCCTAGGCTCTGTCGAATCTCAGAACAGAAGGAGAGTCAGAGAGAGAAACTCTCCGACGGTAAAGGAAGAAGGCGCCTCTTCTTCTTTCTTTCTTACATTAAGACAATTTGTCTTATTTTCTTCTCCCTCCAAGACAAGCCTTGTCTCATTTTAGGACAAGGGCTTATTCTTAAGACAAGAGTGTCTTAAGGGCCAAAGTTGCAAAAAAACTAGGAGAAGGGTAAGAGAGAAGGTTTAGTCCCAGTTTGGCTAGAGGAGTCCTAGCCAATAGCCCATATATCAAGTTCTTGGGGTAGAACTTGATTGGAGGAACCCAAATTAAGGAGTCACTATCTTGATCATCTGCCCGTGTGGATCACCATCGGAGGGCGGACAAGTGGACGCCTGGTGTGTTCAAAGGTTACTCAATTTGGAGTTTATTTCTAACATCAGACTGGATATAGCGATCTGAGGTTAGTATCTAAACTATGTTTAATTGGGACATGCATGTAGTTATAGTTTTAATTGCTAATAAGGAGATTTTGGATTAGGGTTCGGACCTAATTTCATAAAATTTTGAAATCCACGCTTCCGCAGCGGTTCCCGAACCCAACACCTTGGAAGGGTGGTGTTTAGGATAAAGAAGGCATAAACAAAGAAAAACGAGCTACAATCCCGTGGAGATGATAGAGTACTATGAAGTAAAAGATGGTCTTCACGGTATTCAAGATGAGCTGAGCAGGATGAGACGGTAATTTCTCAACCTTGAATGGAAGAAAAGATGGAAGGGAATCGAAGTCCCCCTATGAGTCTCCTCGTAGAGGGTGATCCGACTCGGGCCACTGGTGGTGATCCATTCCCCCATTCGAGGGACCGAGAGCCGGACTGAGTCCGGGATGCCATAGACATCCTGGATGGTCACAGTTCCTCAATAGAGATTGTCAAAACAACCCCACCAGGGACTGTTGACCGAGGAGGTTCCGGGGCAGGTTCAGGTGGTGGAGGAGGAGGGGGGCTAGCTTTAGGCTCCCTAATGACAATCCCGGTAGGAGGGCACCTCCTACTAAACTCGAAGCGTGTCCTTCCTCCTCCTCATCGGAAGAAAATGCAGCCTCAGCCTAGAAGGCCCGCCTCACCCTGATTGGTCGAGGACAAAAGTTGGGGCCAAAATGAGACATCCCGGGGCAGGTTCAGGTGGGGAGGAGGAGGGGGGGGCTAGCTTTAGGCTCCCTAATGACAATCCCGGTAGGAGGGCACCTCCTACTAAACTCGAGCGTGTCTCTTCCTCCTCCTCATCGAAGAAGAATGCAGCCTCAGCCTAGAAGGCCCCGCCTCACCCTGATTGGTCGAGGGACAAAAGTTGGGGCCAAAATGAGACATCTCAAAGATGGAGGAGATGAAGGCTGGAAGAGAAGAAGAAGAGGATGGACTACGCCCGAGAAGACCCTAACCTTAAGGGGAAATCCTACCCTAATGGAAGATGGAGAAGGAAAGAGACAAACCTGGCTAACTGGGGGAGTCTAGGACACCGGGGGAGAGGAGGAAGCTTTGGTACGATGGCAGGCACTCGAGATTTGAAAGAGAAAATGTTTTGGAAAAAATTCTTTATCTTTCGAGGTGACTGGATGCCTAACCGTACCGTTACAGCATCTCCACCGATGGATCTGCGCCACCTGTCGACCATCGATGAATAGGATGCCTCGCATCGATCACGGCTGCTTTGGATTATGTGCCAGTAATGACTACTCCTCGGACGTGTCCACATGGCTTCTCCGCACTAGCTTGGAGAATCGTCTCATGAAGCACTGACGATCGTAGTCATTATTGCCTTTCCATGTCAGCACCGCATTTATTCCCTTCACCTCGAGCACCGTGCACCAATGGGCCTCGAGAGTGGAGGCCAAATGATGTGACGAGATTGTTGATGTGGGACCCCTATCAGATGCCACGTCAGACGAAGCTACCACATGGGATGCCTCTA
This sequence comes from Areca catechu, assembly GCA_021397845.1. NCBI lineage: Eukaryota > Viridiplantae > Streptophyta > Magnoliopsida > Arecales > Arecaceae > Areca > Areca catechu. The sequence continues at coordinate 49,033,157 of CM038048.1, read as the reverse complement.
CCCAGAATCTTTCGCCCAGTCATGCTCCCTCTGGGTCAAGATGCCGAGGCCAAAGTCGAGCTTTGCTTCTCTTTCGCCCGATCGCAATCCCTCTGGGTCGAGACACCGAGGTCAAAGTTGAGCTCCACCTTTCTTTCACCTAGCCGTGCTCCCTCCGGGTCGAGATGCCGATGCTGAAATAAAGCTCTACCTCCCCTCCCTCCCGCCACGCTCCCTCCAGGTCAAGATGCTGTGGCCGAAGTCGAGCTTCGCCTCTCCTTCGCCCGACCGTGCTCCCTCTGGGTCAAGATGCCGAGGCCGAAATCGAGCTCTGCCTCTCCATCGCCCAACTGCGCTCTCTCCATGTCGAGACATTGAGGTCAAAGTCAAGCTCCGCCTCTCCTTCGCCCAGTCGCGCTTCCTCCGAGTTGAGACACTGAGGCCGAAGTCGACCTCCACCTCTCTAGATTGTCTCCACCTTGGACAAAGAGTTCTACAGTCGAAGGAAGCCGCTGCTCTCCCTGGATGGCGGCTCATGCCTGAGGGCAACCAAAAGATGCCTGCCAGGCCACGATGATGGTCCCAGCTACCACTTACTCCAAAATGGAAGGAATCCTCCGATCGAGGCTCTGAATTCTCCACCAACCATTTGCACCCTACAAAAGAGGAAGTCAATCAGCATATCTGGATCCAGGAGGCGGTGGCCCATCGATCGAGGCCCTGCTAAGTAACCCAAAAGGGAGCGAATAGAAGGAATGTCAGAGTATACGGTATCTTCCATACCACCAAAATAGAAAGGCAACCCGTCCACAGCATGAAACATCGCATCACATGCCCGTAAGCATGGAGAAGATCTCGAGGTAAGCGGCACGCAATGGCCCCAGCTAAAAGGGGTCTCCCAGATTCAAATGAGGTAAGTTCACGTTCAAGTTCAAGTTCAAGCTGAAAACTCAAGCAAAGATTCGATCGAGTGAGGTCCAATGAGAAAGAAGGGGGCAGCACACAGGAAGACACCACTCGAGGCTACCGCGAAACCCCCAGGAGGGGTCTAGACGGACATAGCCACTCAACTCGAGCTCTCCTTTGCTGCCACTCCCATTCTTTATTCTTGGCCTGCTCGCACTCTCTCACCTCACAAATTCTCCTCCTAGCATGGAGTCTACACTCGGAACTCGACCAGGAGGATCTGTTCCCTTGGATCGTTACTGACTTAGCATCAGAGCACCCCCACCAGAATCCTTAGCCTAGGTCTCTAACTCTATTTTGCAGGTCTGTGCGCACGAGCAAGATCCCGAGCGACAGGAGAACATTTCGAGCTCGACCTCAGCTACCGGCCATAGCGATCTTGGTAGCAACACTTTCAAAATTCCAATTCAAGTACAATCATTCTCTAAGGAAAAAGGAGCCTTTTATTCATATGAGGAGAATTGCCAATTACATATCGACATAAAAGAAGTCAAGAAACACAAGACTCAAAGCCTATTGGACCTTATGGATCGCCGAGGTAGCCCCCGAGTTAGTGGAATGGAGGATCTCATCAATTTGAACTGAAAGAACCTCCTCGATCTGGGCCAAGGCCGAAGCCTCTTTAGCCAGAGCCCCTTCAGCTTGGATCGATCCTGTTGGGCTATCCGTGATCAACTCTTTGGCCACAACCGGGGCTTCTTCTGGCTGGTCCGATGCCTTGACAAACTCTATGGGGGTAGCGATCCCTTCTTCTTCTTCTTCCTTAATCTCCAATGCTGGGTCCTGGAAAGGTCGAGATCAGGAAAGGCTTCGCTGACCCTACTAAGTCCATCATTGAAGCCGAATTGGTAGCTGAACATGCTGGCTTCGATCACTTCATTCTTGAACTATGAAGTCTTTTTAAATTCTTCGACTGCCTTAGCTGCCTGCTCTCTCAAGGCTACAGACTCCTTCATAACCACATCAGCCCTCAAAGTCGCCTCGTCGGCCCTCCTTATCACCTCCTCAGTTGTCTTTATCAAGTTTTCTACCTTCCCCTACCTTTCCTTGATGGAATGCTCCAAGGAATGAATCTGCTTCTTCCTCTTCCTCGACTTCACTTCCTGCTCAGAGATACTCAGATGAGCCTTCTTCAGCTCACCTTTCAGATCCTGAACTTCAGCGTTCCTATGGATGAGTTGCTCCTCCATAGATAGCTTCAGCTCTTTGGCCACCTCCCTTTTGGCTTTGGCCACCTGAAGCTCCTCCTTCAAACCATGAAGGAGTCTATCGACATTCCCTAGCCCTTCTTCTAAGAAGGTGATGTTGTAGAGCTGCTGCACCAACATAATGAAGCACGAGGAAGCATAAAATCAGTCATGGCCTGTTGGAAACAAAAGAAATGATGACTGCTTTACCAATAGAAAATAAGAAAAGGTAGAATCAGACACCTTGGTAAGGCTCCATCCTCGGATAATGGCCAAGCATGGGGCAACAAAACCCCCTTCAGCACCTGCCTGGCCACATCAGGAATGGCAAGACCCCCCGCATCAGAGAACTATGGAGGGCTCACAGGGTGGTCCCTGCCCAAGGGAGTTCGACCCGGAGAGGTCCGCCTCACGGGCTCCTCCTCAACTTGACCTACCTTCCCCCTGTCCATAGTAGGGGGCAAGGCAGTGGTACGTCGACTATCAAAGATGGACTCTCCCTGATATGGATCAGGGAGTCAGCCCTCGAAGAAGGTTCGGCCGGTGGAAGGTCTGCCAAAAACTCCACCAACAGTGCTTCACTACCACCAGGCATCCCCCAAGAGGATAAAGCAGTTCTACTAAGGCCTTCTCCTTGAGTCTTCTTTTGGACCCCTATTCTCGAGGAGGATCCTGAGCCAGCTTCTTCTTGGTGGATTCGCAAAGCAAGCCCAAATTGGGCCTTATCCTACCACCTGCAGATGAAAACAACTTTCAAGATTAGCTGGGCAATGAAATCGCAAAAAGGGAAAAAGCCGGAGTCCCCTACCATTTATACCTAATGTGGGGAACTCGCTGATCCTGAAGGGGTGAAGACTCCTCTCCTCTAATAGCTCTTAGATGGAAACAGCCTCTGAGCCAGACAACAAGGTATAGTCGGATTAGTCAGCCACCAGAATCTTCTTGCCAGCATTAGCATCCAAATGAGGCTCTCCCCACTCACTATTAATGCCCCAGGGTTGGTCGGAAGAAACAAAAATAAAATTGGGTTTCCACCCATGGATGGCACTGGGCATGTCTTTCATTGTTTTACGTCTAGGGCAGGGGCCGATAACCCACCATCCATGGCCATGGAAGTCCCTCTTCAAGACAAAGAGGGAAGTGAACAGATTGGTCCCATGATATAGGACAGTTTCGATGCGATGTAGGATGATTCAATTTTAGCCTAGATGATTTAGAGAGCAATGATCATAGTAAAGCAACTAACACAATAGATTGAAGAGAGTAAAGAAGGCAATTAACCACTTACCCGCAATCTGCTCTGCAAGCTATGAAGAATAATGACCGAATGGCTAGGAAACCATCTTAGATCAGGCTATTCCATGCTTCAATTACCAAATCTAATGAGAAAAGGATTGGCTACTTACCCCAATGGAGATTCACTTTGAATCGAGATGGATCTGCTGCTTGGTCGCTCATATTTCATAGTAGGATGAAGATCAGGACTCCAGATTTCAGATCCATCATCAGATCTTGGTTCAGAAGTGAGGCCCACCTGTAATTGGGCCATTGTGGGCTGAAGTCGGCAAGGGCTGCCGACTTCACCCGGAACCCAGAAAAAAAAAGAAAGAGAGAACGGGAAACAAGGGAGTTTGATTTTCCCATATCCGGCGGGAAGGTCATCAGAGAAGTCGGGGGAGAGGAGTCATGGAGGAGAGGGGCGGTGTCAATGATGAGTTTGGAGTAGGTTAGAATTCCGATCGACGTGGTCTTCGCTCCCCAAATAGCAAGGAAACCATCATGTTCCTCTTTAAATCCCTCTCTATCGCCACCGAATCAAGCCCCATCAATTTCCACGTCATCGTTTTCCTCTCCGATAAGCGGCGGAGAGCCCTTCAATCACTGGTAAGTCCTTTTCCCTTGTTTAAATTTGTTTAGAGAAGGATTTAATCATGTTTTTTTTGGTTTGGATTATTTGGACTGTACCTCACTGGTGGTGTGCCACCGCCATCCACCTCCAGTCCAGCGAGCCTCTTCTCGGTGATCGTCCCCATGGCCACCGCTGGCCACCATGGGGGGGTTGTTCGGTCAAGATGAGGTGCGGGAGGGGGTTCGGGAAGAAGAGTGGAGAAGGAAGAGAAAGAAAGAAAAAAAAAAGGGGGGGGGGCTCTGTTCCGTGAGGAAAAAGAAAGGGAAAAAAAAAAGAAAGGTAAAATAGAAAAAAAAAGAAAAGGAAAAAAAAATATATGAAGAGAGAGAAAGAGAGAGAGAAACCTACTTGAGAGTCCATCGCTGGGATGGTTTTTGGTGTCTCACTCACGATGTCCCCCACCATCATGGGCGAGGAAAGAGAAAGGGAGGAGAGAGAAAGAGGAGAGAGAGAGGAGAGAGAAAGAGGAGAGAGGAGAGAAATGGAGAAAAGGTAAATTTGGACCAGAATTTGAATTGGATTGAGGAGAGTGCCCCATGAAAACATAGTTTTCTTTTTAGATTTATTAAATAGAAATTAATTATATGTTTAAATTGTTGGTCAGGATCATCCTTGTTCTTGGAAGATTAGATCTAGGTTTGAATTGTACTTGTTGGTGGATCCTTTTCGGTAAGTATCTTAACCTCTAATATTATATGCCAAATATGTTATGTATCTATGAATTAATAAATGCATGTAATATATTTTAATTTGCATTGGGTGCATGCATTGTGTTGGTGTGGGTGCATTGTGTTGGTGGGGGTGCATTGTGTTGGTGTGGGTGGATTGTGTCGGTGTGGGTGCTCTCTAGTCCGACTATGATCATACGAGGACTTAGTCTCCTTGTGGGCCTCCAGCGGGGCGATCACTGGCACATGACCTATGAGCGGTATGTGAGTCAGGAGCTAGTTGCCTTATTTTAGCCATGCATGGCAAGCACATATAGACGATGCATGTTTCTCGTGTAGGGTTCGGTGGCAAGGCGGAATCATAGATTTCAAAAATTTTTATCTTTATGAAATCTTCACCAAACCTTCAACCCAAAATCTCCTTAAAAGAATTAAAACATATAAGATGTTTATATAAGATTTAATCTCAAATTAAGATACTAACCTGTATCGCAAAATCCAAACTCTGAATCTCCACCAGGTGCCCAAATGTTCACCCTCCAATGGTGATCCACACAGAAAAATAATGAAGACAATAATTTCTAGTTCTTGGCTCCTCTTCTTGAATTCTTTTTCAAGAATTCAATTCTTGGACCTTTAGGCTGAAATTTTCTTTCTTGAAAATTTCTTTTCTTCCTTGTTTCCTCTTCTTGAATTTTCTTCAAGAATTCCCTTTCTTGAATCCCTTTTCTTGAATTGAATTGGAAGAAAAATTAAGACAGTCAAAGTCTTAATTCAAGAAGGAAAAGAGAATAGATCCTTTCCCTTTTCTTTCCTTTACCGTTCAAGACCTTCTTCTTATTCTGTTTAGGGTCAGAGTTTCGACAGAGGATACCTCTGTAAGGGAAACAATACCCAACAAGAACAAGAGGAAGGAGTATTCTGGAGAGGAAGAAAGGGAATTGGATCTCTGAATTATGTTACATGAAAACCCCGAGAACCCCAACCCTATTTATAGATCTCAGAGGGGTGTCATCTCGAAACAACGCAACCCTCTGAAACCCCAGGGATCACGATCCCTCATTCCTCACGCGTCCCCTCAACCAAAAATCATGATTCTCCGATTTGATTTTCGTTTTTCCGACGAGGAGGACTCTCGGAAAAACTTCAGGAAGAATCGCGACTTTTGGAGACGGATTTGCGACCGAAAAGCGACGGATTTTCCTTAATTTTTCTGGCCATCAGATCCAGATCCAAGGGTGCCAGACAAGGATCTGAATTGCCCTTTTCAGATTTTTCTCTGACATTTTCTTTCTCACGCGTTTTAAGAGAAGTCCACGTGCGTGGACTCTCTTTCTTGGGCGCGCGCGGGTGAGAAAAGGGAGGGGGCGGCTTGGAGAGAGGGTCTCAGTGAACTAAATTCACTTGGGTTCAGCCATGGGTTAGCCCAATGTCCTAAAAAATAAATTGGACCTTAATCTGGTTCAATTAGAACCCAATTAAGCCCAATTCGAAACCAAATTCGAATCTGATTCGAATAGAAATTTGGTCTGCAACACATGCTAGTGTGTTTATCCTGCAAACATGATTTAATTCCAAATTAAATCCTTCATCAATTCTTTTGTGTGTGACCCATTGGGTTCCACACCTAGCCAGCAGTAGGTCCGAGTGCTATTTGACTTAATTCGGTTAGATCTCAACTAAGCCAATTTAGGTCAACTCAAACTAGCTCGACTCGGTCAATTAGAATCTAATTCAATTGACTAATTTGAATTACCATGACTCAATCATATACCTACAAGACAAGATTGACGTCTAGCAACATATCATGTCTACCTGGAAGATGTGGAATTTTGGTGGAATTATCAAAATACCCTTCAGTGGTGAGTTACCGGGCAATTCAGTCCTTTGATCAACTTGCATCCCGAATATGATTATGAATATGGATACTTGTCAAATCCAATTTTCATATTCATCCCTAGCTCAATCTTTATAATGATGATTCAGTAATGAACCATTAGAAATTAACTCTAATGTTCATACTTTGATCAAAGGTTTCCTGAATCATCATTTGAAATTTACTGGATGCTATTCCCTCTTACTAGGGCTGATCAATTCCTTGTTGACCTACTCACAACCTCCATATACAATCCACCATAACCAGTATCACCTCGTGCATGACTCAGTGTCATGATTGATTGTGAACCAAAGTATGGATTCATATATATAAGGTACTATGGTAGTCTCAGGTCAAAGGACCACATGCACTACTCCCACTATGAGAATTATCTATTGACAAACAGATAAGGTTCCATTAGATATTCTCTATCTGGATCAATTCAGTGAACTCATTCTCTAATGAACACTCTCATCCTAGTATTAGTGTCAAACACAAGTGACTGTGAGATCAGTCACCCTTATTACAAAACATATATAGGATGTGCTGGTCTTGCCGGAAACATTGATCCCCAACTCAATGTCCCATCGACCAGGAATATTTTAGATTAGGGTTTTAAGGCTTTAGGTCTCACTGGTATGATCTCATCATAACCCAGAACCATAGCCCTAATCTATGTGGTTCATCATAAAATCAAAAAGACACAGCAAATGATGAAACTAATGCCTTTATAAAATGTCAATTCATTGATTTTGGGATCAAAATTACAATATTTCAATTGGCTTTCAGGGCATAATCTTTCAATCTCCCACTTGCACTAAAGCCAATCGCCTTTAAATCTTAACCCCATACAATCAAGGTGGCGATCAAACTCTCGCTGTGATAGAGCCTTAGTGAACGGGTCTGCTATGTTGTTCTTCGTTTCTACCCTTTTAATGCAGACTTCTTGTCTTTCGACAATCTCTCGAACGAGATGGAAGCGCCTCAGAATGTGCTTTGATTTGTGATGAGCTCTTGGTTCCTTTGCTTGAGCAACAGCCCCCGTATTATCACAGTAAAGTGATACTGGACCTTCAATCTCAGGAACTACGCCCAAATCTGATATGAACTTCTTCATCCAGACAGCTTCCTTGGCAGCTTCACTAACAGCAATGTACTCTGCCTCAGTTGTTGAGTCAGCTACAGTTTGCTGTTTAGAACTTTTCCAGCTTACAGCTCCTCCATTAAGGGTAAAAACATACCCAGATATAGATTTGCTGTCATCTGGATCTGATTGAAAACTAGAATCTGAATAAGCTTCTAGTTTAAGATCAGATCCTCCGTATATTAGAAAAATATCCTTAGTTCTTCTTAAGTACTTAAGAATTTTCACAGCCTTCCAATGATCCTCTCCTGGATCAGCCTGAAACCTGCTGGCTATACCTAAGGCATATGCCACATCAGGCCTAGTACATAACATAGCATACATAATAGACCCTACTGCCGAAGCATAAGGTACCGAATTCATTCTATTCTTTTTCAGGTGTCTTAGGAGACATCTTCTTAGAAAGATGTATGCCATGACCAATAGGTAAGTAACCTCTTTTACTTTCCTCCATGCTAAATCCTTTTAGCACTTGGTCAATGTACCTAGACTGGGATAAACCTAGCATCCTCCTAGATCTATCTCTATAGATCTTGATGCCTAGTATATAAGATGCTTCTCCCAAGTCTTTCATGGAAAACTGTTTAGATAACCATACCTTGACTGATTGTAACATTGGGATATCATTCCCAATGAGGAGTATGTCATCTACATACAGAACCAAGAAAACTATGGCACTCCCACTAGTCTTCTTGTACACACAAGGTTCATCCTCATTTTGATAAAGTCAAATTCTTTGACTGTCTTATCAAATCGGATGTTCCAACTCCTAGATGCTTGCTTTAATCCATAAATAGATTTTTTTAGCCTACATACCTGATTAGGTTTAGTCTCCAAGACAAAACCTTCTGGCTGTGACATATAAAACTCTTCCTCAAGGAAACCATTGAGGAATGCAGTTTTCACATCCATCTGCCAGATTTCATAATCATGATATGCTGCTATAGCAAGCATGATCCGAATAGATTTGAGCATGGCAACAGGAGAAAATGTTTCATCATAATCTATTCCCTGTTTTTGTCTGAAACCCTTAGCCACTAATCTGGCTTTATAAGTTTCAACTTGGCCATCTGTCCCAATCTTTTTCTTATAGACCCATTTGCATCCAATAGGGTTAACACTCTTAGGTGCATCAACCAAAGTCCAGACTTGGTTGACATACATGGAGTCCATTTCGGATCTCATGGCTTCCAGCCATTTGCTTGAGTCACTACTTATGACAGCATCCGTATATGTTAGAGGCTCATCATTATCAATGATTCGGGCTTCATTATTTTCAATAATGAACCCATACCTTTCAGGTGCATGTCGCACTCTATCAGACTTACGGATAGGAGTGGTGTGTTCAGGTTCTATACTAACTGTGTTATGATTTTGTTGAGATGTATCTACTTGTTGAACTTCTTCAAGTTCAATATTTCTCCTACTGCCCTTTTGTAGGATGAATTCTTTTTCCATAAAAATGGCATGCCTACTGACTAAACCTTTTGTTCAGTAGGGTGGTAGAATAGATATCCTATACTATCTTTGGGATATCCAACAAATAGACATTTTCTGCTCTAGCATCATGCTTTTGTCCAAAATTTCTTTTGACATAAGCTGGACATCCCCATATCTTAAGGTGCTTAAGATTGGGTTTCTTTCCCTCCATAACTCATATGGAATGCTAGATACAGATTTGGATGGTACTCTATTCAAAAATTAGCCGCTGTTTCCATGGCATATCCCCAGAAAGAAACAGGTAAGTCTGTGAAGCACATCATGGACCGTACCATATCTAATAAAGTACGATTTCTCCTTTCAGCAACACCATTTAATTATGGGTGTAAGGAGGAGTCCATTCAGAGATGATTCCCTTTGTTTAAGGTGATCAAGAAACTCGGTGGATAAGTATTCACCTCCTCTATCTGATCGAAGGATCTTAATACTTTTCCCGTTTGTTTCTCTACCATACTTTGATACTATAAAAATTTTTCAAAAGCTTCGGACTTATGTTTCATTAGATACACAAATCCGTACCTTGAAAAATCATCAGTGAATGTGATGAAATATGAGTATCCACCCTGGCCTGAGTTGTCATAGGTCCACATACATCAGTGTGTATGAGTCCTAATAACTCTGTTGTCCTTTCATTATGTCCACAAATGGAGTCTTGGTCATTTTACCCATGAGACATGATTCACAAGTTCCTAATGTCATAGTATAAGGATTAAGGAATTTTTCCTTGTATAACTTGTTAACCTCTGCTCACTAATATGTCCAAGACGACAGTGCCAAAGTAAGTATTGTTTACTTCATCTCTTTTTCGTTTATTACTAACGTAGTATATTGTCACAGAAGATAAAGTTAAGAGGGACCATTGCAAAATATGCCATTAATATATTTCATTAGAAAAACTGATTGAGCAGCCACTGCTCATTACATTCATAATATATCCTTGTTTAAGTAACAAGGGTACAGATATGATGTTTCTAATGATTCTAGGCATAAAATAACAATTCTTAACTTAAAATTTCGCGAAGGCAGCTTCAACATATAAGTCCCTACAGCTTCTGCTTGGATGGAATCTCCTCCAGCACCGTAGAGCTCGAAGTCGCCTTCCTTCAAAACTCTAATGTTCTGTAGTCCTTGCAATGATTTGCAGATATGATGACCACAAGCAGTATCCACTACCCACGTGTTTGAATTAGAAGTGTAAATGACAAAAACATTGCATGTTCTCATACATACCTGTTTGGTGTATACTAGCACCAGGCTTCACACTTGCAAGGTAACCTTGCAGTTTCTTTTCTAGTGACCCGGCTTGCACAATGAAAGCAGGGAAGTGTCGGCGGCCTTCTTTCCTTTCTTTTTCTTGATGCCACCTTTTGGATTTAACCTCCTCTTGGAGTGTTAAGTTTGTTCATATGATAATTAAGAACAAACTGTGAAAATGACTCTGGGAGTGACTGCAGGATTAAATCTGATTCAATCCCCATCCATAACAAAACCCAATTGACCCAATCGGGTGATTAGTCAATAACCTTTAATACATGGTCTTGTACGGATGTACCTCTATCATCCTTGCATGGAATAACTGCTTAGATATTTCATATCTTGCAGTTCGACTATGTCTCCATAAAGTTCTTTTAAATTGAGCAATATGGAGTTTGTGTCCATGCTATCATGTTGCCTCTGTAACTCATTGGTCATAGAGGCAGCATTATACATTGACAGTAAGTGAGTCATTTTGCCACGTGTTTATGTGGTCTTATCCTCTTGCGAGGCATCTTCCCCTAATGGTTCCAAGGTTGGGGTATCAAGAATATAAGAATTCTTTCTTGGCTGAGTACTATCTTCAGGTTTCTCAACCAATCAACATAGTTTGGTCCAGTCAAATTTATTTGCATCAAGAATGCTACGAAGTGAGAGTGAAGAGGCCATTTAATCTACATTAACAAACAACATTACATAAGCAGACAATCAATGTTGACAAAACATAATTAAATTAGGACTTTAACTTAGTTATGTCTCCCACTATTTTATCAAGCATCATAACCTCAATGTGATGATCGAGAAAACCCTAATTGTTCTCTTAGTGGGGTGAGATCCTAATTCCTTATAAAAGACCTTGTGTGTACACAACAAATCTTATATAAGTTCAAAGGTAGGAAAATCTTTCCATTGTAATTCATACAATTCTCAACTTATCTTGGCCTCTAAAATATTAATAGCCTTGTGTGTACACAACAAACTATAATATTTTAGTTAAGTTAGACCTTCATTGCTATATAGTCATGATATTAATCATAATACCCTGGTGTGTACACAACAAAGATTATACAAATCATGCCATAAGCATCAAATGTACCAAGCAAAATTATGTTAGTCACCAAAAGAAAAAAGGCTTGTGTGTACACAACAAACCTAATATGGATCATAACATAATAGATGACTTGGGCATGAAGGAAAAGCCATATGTAGTGAATATTACACTGAGCAATATCATAACATAATAATGACTTGGCATGAAGGAAAGCCATATGTAGTGAATATTACACTGAGCATATCAATCAATAATTAAGTTAATCATACCGGCCAGGTAAGTGGGAGAGTGGTGGGAGTCCCCCGTTGCTTTCCTTAGACACCAATAAGAATTGGCCAGGTTAGTCAACGGAACCAATTAAAAACCACGTCCTCTTTACCGATCATGAAGCACTTTTCCTAGACACCGAATGATAAACTAATCATATTGATTATTTTGTTTTTGGTATATGACACTACAACTTAATATGTTGTTAAAGAGAGCTTTATTAAAACAAAGCACATTCTAGCAAATATGTGCCCTAGTGTGCCATCATACTAGGACAACCATTTACCACATAATGGATCCACCATTATGCCAGGGCAACCTTATTTCAGTATGATGACTAGAAGGCTAAACATATCTCTATGCAAATAAGGTTTAAGTGAAAACCTTAATTAGTGGCATACATCAAACATATATGCATTATTAACACAAATATGTGATTAGTGTGTCATCATACTAGGACAACCATTTACCACATAATGGATCCACCATTATGCCAGGGCAAACTTATTTCAGTATGATGACTAGATCTCTATGCATATCTCTACAATAATTAGGGTTTGAGTGAAAAAACCCTATTGGTGACATTATAACAAACATATATTACATCTCATGTTACTTATATAAATATGCATCTAAAATTCAGAATATATATTTTAATCTTAATAAGGAGGCTCTGATACCACTGTAGGGTTCGGTGGCAAGGCGAAATCATAGATTTCAAAATTTTTTTATCTTTATGAAATCTTCACCAAACCTTCAACCCAAAATCTCCTTAAAAGAATTAAAACATATAAGATGTTATATAAGATTTAATCTCAAATTAAGATACTAACCTGTATCGCAAAATCCAAACTTTGAATCTCCACCAGGTGCCCAAATGTTCACCCTCCAATGGTGATCCACACAGAAAAATAATGAAGACAATAATTTCTAGTTCTTGGCTCCTCTTCTTGAATTCTTTTTCAAGAATTCAATTCTTGGACCTTTAGGCTGAAATTTTCTTTCTTGAAAATTTCTTTTCTTCCTTGTTTCCTCTTCTTGAATTTTCTTCAAGAATTCCCTTTCTTGAATCCCTTTTCTTGAATTGAATTGGAAGAAAAATTAAGACAGTCAAAGTCTTAATTCAAGAAGGAAAAGAAGAATAGATCCTTTCCCTTTTCTTTCCTTTACCGTTCCAGACCTTCTCTTATTCTTGTTTAGGGTCAGAGTTTCGACAGAGGATACCTCTGTAAGGGAAACAATACCCAACAAGAACAAGAGGAAGGAGTATTCTGGAGAGGAAGAAAGGGAATTGGATCTCTGAATTATGTTACATGAAAACCCCGAGAACCCCAACCCTATTTATAGATCTCAGAGGGGTGTCATCTCGAAACAACGCAACCCTCTGAAACCCCAGGGATCACGATCCCTCATTCCTCACGCGTCCCTCAACCAAAAATCATGATTCTCCGATTTGATTTTCGTTTTTCCGACGAGGAGGACTCTCGAAAAAACTTCAGGAAGAATCGTGACTTTTGGAGACGGATTTGCGACCGAAAAGCGACGGATCTTTTCCTTAATTTTTTCTGGCCATCAGATCCAGATCCAAGGGTGCCAGACAAGGATCTGAATCGCCCCTTTTCATATTTTTCTCCGACATTTTCTTTCTCACGCGTTTTAAGAGAAGTCCACGCGCGTGGACTCTCTTTCTTGGCGCGCGCGGGTGAGAAAAGGGAGGGGGCGGCTTGGAGAGAGGGTCTCAGTGAACTAAATTCACTTGGGTTCAGCCATGGGTTAGCCCAATGTCCTAAAAAATAAATTGGACCTTAATCTGGTTCAATTAGAACCCAATTAAGCCCAATTCGGAACCAAATTCGAATCTGATTCGAATAGAAATTGGTCTGCAACACATGCTAGTGTGTTTATCCTGCAAACATGATTTAATTCCAAATTAAATCCTTCATCAATTTTCTTTTGTGTGTGACCCATTGGGTTCCACACCTAGCCAGCAGTAGGTCCGAGTGCTATTTGACTTAATTCGGTTAGATCTCAACTAAGCCGATTTAGGTCAACTCAAACTAGCTCGACTCGGTCAATTAGAATCTAATTCAAATTGACTGATTTGAATTACCATGACTCAATCATATACCTACAAGACAAGATTGACATCTAGCAACGTATCATGTCTACCCGGAAGATGTGGAATTTTGGTGGAATTACCAAAATACCCTTCAGTGGTGAGTTACCGGGCAATTCAGTCCTTTGATCAACTTGCATCCCGAATATGATTATGAATATGGAGACTTGTCAAATCCAATTTTCATATTCATCCCTAGCTCAATCTTTATAATGATGATTCAGTAATGAACCATTAGAAATTAACTCTAATGTTCATACTTTAATCAAAGGTTTCCTGAATCCATCATTTGAAATTTACTGGATGCTATTCCCTCTTACTAGGACTGATCAATTCCTTGTTGACCTACTCACAACCTCCATATACAATCCACCATAACCAGTATCACCTCGTGCATGACTCAGTGTCATGATTGATTGCGAACCAAAGTATGGATTCATATATATAAGGTACTATGGTAGTCTCAGGTCAAAGGACCACATGCACTACTCCCACTATGAGAATTATCTATTGACAAACAGATAAGGTTCCATTAGATATTCTCAATCTGGATCAATTCAGTGAACTCATTCTCTAATGAACACTCACATCCTAGTATTAGTGTCAAACACAAGTGACTGTGAGATCAGTCACCCTTATTACAAAACATATATAGGAAGTGCTGGTCTTGCTGGAAACATTGATCCCCAACTCAATGTCCCATCGACCAGGAATATTTTAGATTAGGATTTTAAGGCTTTAGGTCTCACTGGTATGATCTCATCATAACCCCAGAACCATAGCCCTAATCTATGGGGTTCATCATAAAATCAAAAAGACACAGCAAATGATGAAACTATTGCCTTTATAAAATGTCAATTCATTGATTTTGGGATCAAAATTACAATATTTCAAATGGCTTTCAGGGCATAGTCTTTCATCTCGTGTGATACTCAGAGCTAGTTTTCCTTGTGGGCCTCTAGTGGTGCGATCATTGGCACATGATCGATTTCGGTATGTGAGTTAGGATCTAGTCTCTTGTGGGATGAGCCACGGGCCGGTCGTGGCCATAGTCAAAAGGACTAGGAGAGTGAAGTAAATATTTGGCCATCCATAGTCATGTCGGTATCGATTATGATTAAGTATGCATATTTGCATCATTTTGCTGGATATATATTATTATATTGATGGACATCTTGTTGTATGGTGTGTTTGTGCTTGCTATTTATTAATGGTATATTTGTGTATGTATACTGGAGGTGTTGATAACTTTCTGAGCCTGTATAGCTCACCCCTATTTTTTTATATTTTTATTACAGATACCGAAGATCAATTAGGCTTTGGAACCAGTCAGTGAGAAGCTAGGGTTTAGGTGTTGATCTCTGAGTTTATATTAAATTTTAGTTGAATTTTATGAAAAATTCTTGGAATCAATAAATAATTAGTGAAATTTGTTCCTTACCACTAATTGGATGTTGAATTGAAGATTAGGCCTTGCATGATCTCTAGGATAAAACCTAGGGCTTATGCGGTCGGTCATGTAGCCGATATAGGTATTGGATCGGGACGTGACAAGTGGTATCAGAGCAAAAGTTTAAGATCAAGTGACCTAGTTAGTGAGAGTCGGGTAGAATTAGGATTTTGATTGAATATTCCAGAGTAATTATCGATACTGATAATTTATTTAATCTTCTTTGATAATTGTATGTTATAGTTTCAAGGATTTTGCTAGTATAAGAGGTTGGCATGAATAAAATGTTGGATGAAACTTTTCTAGATTAATTTTTGGAGGATTGTCATCGAGACTATGCAATGGATATATTGAGGTATATTTTGAGTTATATTATGGATTTGATTTAATTAAAAAACCTAATATAATTACAGACTATGATATAGTGATTAAGAATTAGTATGATGATTATTAAGTTAGGATATGATTAAGTGATATTAAAAATTTAGATTGTGATTACTATGGATTGTGATATTTGAACTTAATGTTATGACCAATTGGAATGGATTCAAAGTTATATTTCTAATTCCTAGGTATTGTGCATAAGATATGGAATATGATTTTTGCAGAGATTGATATTGGATGAGATTGAATGGTTGATACTATTTGATCATGATAAGTAAGCATATTATGGATATTGAAGGGCTAGATAAGATGTATATTTATCTCTGATAAATAGATTGCATCGAGCTTCAAAAGTGTTGACCTGGAAGTATAGTGTGTTATGTTATGCTGAATATGTATATTCAGTTCTTAATTAAATAATGTTGGGATCCTAAATTGATATGGATGAAGATTATGATAGCTTGCAAGATTTGTTAATTTCTGGATTATAAATTTGGGGACTGTTGCAATATGTTTATGATGCAGTACTTTAATGATATTAAGAGAGAGAATCTTTTGATTGTATAATGGAAATGCGTTTGGGATAATGTATAGATTTGCAATTTGCTATTGACAGATTTAATGATATTATGTGGACATGGCATGCATATTTGGTAGAATCTTTGATAGTTTCAGTTAGCAGTTTTGGATAGTATTATTTGATCTTCTATATATATGTTAGAGATTGTTGGATATGTTATATTCCAAGTCAAGTTTAATATTTGTGAGAAAATTTAGATTATCTTGTTATTGATGTTTCATTTAGCAAAGGGATGGATATTGAAAGACTTATATGAGCTTAGTTTATGAGGGATATCCTTGTCAGAAATTTATCTAATAAAGTTAGAGGATTTGAGTTTTGAAAGACCTAAATTTGTTTTTAAATTTTGAGGATGAAATTTTTTTTAGGAGGGGAGAATGTGAGGTTTGCCCGTAATTGGGCCATTGTGGGCTGAAGTCAGAAAGGGCCATTGTGGGCTGTCGATTTCACCCGGAACCCAGAAAAAAAAAAAAGAAAGAGAAGAACGGGAAATAGGGGAGTTTGATTTTCCTATATTCAGCCGAGAAGGTCACCGGAGAAGTCGGGAGAGGAGTCGTGGAGGAGAGGGGTGGTGTCGGCGATGAGTTTGGAGTAGGCTAGAATTCCGATCGACATTTTCTTCGCTCCCCAAACGGCGAGGAACCATCATGTTCCTCTTTAAATCCCTCTCTATCACCACCGAATCGAGCCCCATCAATTTCCACATCATCGTTTTCCTCTCCGGTAAGCGGCGGAGAGCCCTTCAATCGCCGGTGAGTCCTTTTCCCTTGTTTAAATTTGTTTAGAGAAGGATTTAATCATGTTTTTTTTTTTCGGTTTGGATTATTTGGAACATACCTCGCTGGTGGTGTGCCGCCGCCATCCACCTCTGGTCCGGCGAGCCTCTTCTCGGTGACCATCTGGTGCGGGCACCAGAATCAGAAGAAGACTTCAGGGTTCCATCTGGATCTCTGATTGACCGTGCCCGAGAAAATTAGGGTTTGTAATAAGGATTGACCTAATCAACTCAATTTTGAGTCTGTAATTTTGTCATTTCAATTTTTGTCGAGTCATGTTGACTCAGCCCAAGTCCAGGTCCAGGTTGGCGCCATTTCCTTTGCCATAAGGTGCCACATTTTTTCTTCCATGGTCCAGCTACAAGTGGGTGCCACACTCCCTGCCACATCTCCATCCAGTGTCTTTGGTCCCCACCATAAGAAGTAAGTTCCCCTTTTTCTTGCAC
Organism: Areca catechu; assembly: GCA_021397845.1. Taxonomy (NCBI): domain Eukaryota; kingdom Viridiplantae; phylum Streptophyta; class Magnoliopsida; order Arecales; family Arecaceae; genus Areca; species Areca catechu. Next base: position 49,015,604 of record CM038048.1, on the reverse strand, counting down.
CACTTGGGGGAGAAACCCATCAAGATACCTCAATCCAAGGAGGAGCCAACTTATTTCCAGATAAACCCAAGCCAGGATGGCAAGAATTTTTCTTGAAGAGAGGATCAAGGAGGTGCCCCATAATGTTCCATAAAAATCCAAGTTATAAAAGGGAAGAGAGCATGTCTTGGGGAGAAAATCAAGGAGGCACCCAAAAGTTTCCTAAAGTGCCAAAGCCATGAAAAGAAGAAGCCTAAACTTGCGGAGCAAGACTAGGAGGTGTCCAAAAGAGCCAAAGCATGAAGGGAAAATCCTTGATTCATGGAGAGATACTAGGAGACACCCCCATAACCTGCCATTTGGAGCTGATTTTCAAGTTTTCTTGGAGTTCTTGGGCCGCTCACTCATGGAAGGAGTCTTGGTTGGCCAAGGGAAGAGAATTTGATGCCTAAAGTGTAGATTAGTCCTATTAGTCCCACATGGGAACTTGTATGGTTTTGATTTTTCTTATAGATCTATATATTAGACCCCTTTTGTAACTTGAACTTATCTTATGAAATCTTATAAATGAAATCCCTTGTTTTTGAGCAGTCTTGTTCTTCTACACTTATTCTGAGTGTTGAGCTCCGTGAGGGAGTAAATCCGGGTTCCCTAGGAACCTTGAGGAGTTGTGAGATCTCAAACCCAAAACCCTAGCTTAGTCCACCCATGTCTACTCCACCACCACCAAACCCTAGCCTCTACACCATCTCCAAGGTTCTTCTTCCAAAGGGTGGCCGACAACCAGGACCCCCAGTCCAGCCATCTTCAAGTCATATACCACTGCTTCAGAGTCCATCCAGCAGATCCAGGAGAAGAAGTCCCAAATCCGTAGCCTAGGAGTTCCAGATCAGCTGAAGACCTTTAGATCCCATCCTTTCTTCTACTCTAGTAACTCTCTTCCCTGAGTCTCTTGTTCCTAACCTTGTTCTTCTTCTCTCCAGGATCCAGGGTTCAAGAAGAGGCCAACTTTGCCAAGGACCATTATCGGAGGATCCATTGCGAAGATACCTTGACTCCCGGGATCCAATAATCTGCTCAAGAGAGTCTTTTTCCACCTAATGGAGAGATATCACTGCTAGGTAACAAGAACCTTCCCTTCTCACTTTGTCTGTTTCATTGAAACTTAGAGCAAATCCTAGATCTGGGGGTTTCTCAATCCCCAGCGATCCTACTTCTGAGTTACTCTGATAATCCACTCCTTTTAATTGTGCTTTCTGTCATTTCTAAGTTTCTTTCAACATTAGTTTAACTTTCCTTTGAGTTAAAGCCGACTTCTGAAAATATATATATAAAAAAAATACATTAATTTTAATTTGCTTCTGCATTCCACATTTTCGTTCTGCATCATTTTTGGTATCAGAGCTTTCATTCTGCATCATTTTTGGTATCAGAGCCCGGTCTTGGTTTCTTGCTTGTTTGATTATTTTTCATTCCTTTTTAATTTTGCTGCCTGGAGTAGACTCCCCTGGTCGTCCGGTCCTAGGAACAAGCGAGACACAAGCCTCCTCCTCCCATTCCATGGGGGTTCCTAGGGCGTGTAGGGGTGCCGCTGGATTATAACTTTTAGGCAGGGATTGTAAACAGGACACACGTTCTGTTTTCTACCAGTAACTATCATGTTATTCGAATTGTTTCTCCCTATAAAAAATTTTAAATTAAGTAATTCTTATTTTTTGGAACCAGTATAATTGAAAGTAATTACATAAAACTTTCATGATTTATTAATTTTTGTAGATTTTCTGAGATCAATTTTACTGCTGTTCTATTTTTTTTTTTAATTTTCTGCAAGCTGTTTTTTTTATTTGAGTGTGCATAAATTGAACCTATCTTAAGGGCACCGAAGTTGCAATATAAGGGGAGGATTGAGACCCTCTCCTTAGCCCAAAACTACCGCCTGTGCATTCGAACCTAAGCCTTTAATCTTAAAATTAATTAGACCTAATTTGCCCTAGTGGGCTAGGGACACCAACTGGTTGGGTCTAGGCTAGTGTTGAGTCAGTTTGTCTAGTTACTCTGTGCGTGCTTTGTACTCAGTGTCTAGAATAGTGGTTCAGGGATTCTATCCCGAAGAACTTGTGTGCTGGTCTGCATTCCTGGCCAATCACTGATTGGTGTCTAGGATTGGCAATTAGGGACCTAACACTCCCCTTACACCTGCCTGGCTGAGTCCTGAGTTACTACAGGCTAGCTTACCACTCTGATTGGGCATCTAGTTTGGGCTCTAGGTCTAGTTACCCCGTAGTCATTTCAGTCGAATCTCATTTGGTGTGCTTGCTTGCATCATCGTGTCCACCCGGAACGGAGTACCCTACCAACCTGGTCAAACCCAACCTGATTTAGAGACCATGATTAGAACTCTTACTGAAAGTATGACCAAATTGAGTCAGGATATGAATGAGGGTTTTGCCCAGTTTAGAGACCGAGCCAGGGACTAGAGAAACGTAGACATCAAAATTGGACCCTGATCCAAAATTTAATAGGCCCCAACCTCACCCATGCCAGGAGCCTAGGAGGACCTTATACAGGAGCCTAGGAGGACCTTATACCGTGATCCCGAGCATAACCCTAGGAGCCTATATCCATACTTGGTTGACTCAGAGAAGGGACCCGTTAGGAACACCGAACCTTATTCACCCACTTTTGATGGAAGACAAGAGACATATATTAAGTGGGAAGAACAAATGGATCGGTATTTTGAGTGCACTAACATATAAGAATTAGGACAAGTTAGGTTGGCCAAAACCATGTTCACCGAACATGCTATGTCGCATTGGTATGCTATTGAGCGTGAGTGTTATCAAAGAAAAGAGGAAATACATACTTGGAGAGATATGAGAAGTAAGTTGAGAGATAAGTACCTAGGTAGATCCTATGAGAAAAGACTTTTAGACCAATGGTACCAATTGCGGCAAGGTAATAGGCCTGTGTCTAAATATATCGAGGACTTCCAGTGGTATGACATGAAATGCAATACCATTGAGACCGAAGCTCAGATCACATCGAGGTTTAGGGTTGGGTTACACCCAGACATTTATAGGAAGCTATGCCTTGAAAAGACCAATAAGTTAGACCAATCCTACCAAGAAGCCCAAGACTATGAGTGGTCTTTAAGATATAACCAATCAAGTACTTTGGACTTAAAGCCAACCTCTACCACCTGAGTCAAGTTCCGATTGATCCGACACCCGTAGTGAACCAGACTTTTGTTTGTCAATTCCCACTTGTGTCACCTTTTGACCAGAAGGATAACACTGAGAAGGAGTTAGGCATGGCCATCCTAAAATTAGTTGACCTGACCAAAGCCGTACTTAAAGAGGAATCAAAGGAGAATAGATTAGAGCCTTTCAGTGAGATTGAGGAAGAAATATATGAGCCTGACATAAGTTTGATAGATGAATATGAAGAAGAAGAATTTGAGGATATCCCTCCCGATAATTCAATTAACCAACTCCTACCAATGGGGTTATTGAGGGTACCCCTGCCACTCAAGGAATTCAGGAGCTAACCCTAAGAGAAGACCCTTTTGAGGAAGTTCGGGAAGAGGAAATTACACCCAATGAGAGTTTAAGTGAGAATACCTCTAAACTCATTGAGGAATCCAAAGAAGACACCCTGAGTCAAATCTGGTAGAGAAGTGTGAAGAAGGAAGGGATTCACAAGAATTGCCTATTGAGAAGGTCCAAGAATAAGAAAAAGACAGTAGATTAGAAGACTTTCTAGATAAACATTCCAAAGACCTTCCTGATAACTTTCCACCTTCTAGGAGCACCTAGCCTACCCTAGAACTTGCACTTGTAGACCCTCTTAGAGCAAATCATGAGGTTTGGATGAGTGCACCTATAGAACAATGTCCTTATTTTAAGGTCGTCCTGAATAACCAAGGTATATTTCTTATTTCCTATAAGCCACCTCAAAACTCTGATTCTTATTTCCAACCATTCCCTGAATCTTCTCATGTTTCTAGAGCTATGGGATTACACTTTACTGAGATTTCTAGGTTGTAAGACTCCTTAGAACCTATTAGGTTTGCCACCTACTTCTGGAAGACCTTATGGCACTTACTAGGCACCCATGATAAGTTTTCATGCTCTGCATGCCATCCTTCGACCCAAGGTCAAACCTAGAGTGCCTTAGTTTGTTAGGTTTAGACCTAGGGTTCCTTTGAATAAAGTCCATTCTTTAGGATTGCGTCGTCAGTTGAGTTTAGGACATTGACTCAGATTTTGGTTAAGTGAGAATACCAGGAATTGGGATTTGTATTTACCCAGGGCTGAATTTGCATATAATGACTCGGTCAATAGGTCTATAGGTAAAAGCCCTTTTGAGATTGTTCATGAGTACAAGCCTCACACACCACTTGACCAAGTTCCTTTGCCAGTCCACACACGAGTCTCCGAGTCTGCTGAAGACTTTGCACAGCATGTAAAGAACTTGCATAAAGAAATCATGCCAAAATAACTTTAAGTAATGAAACTTATAAGAAGTTGGCTGATTCTCAAAGGCGAGTGAAAACTTTTGTTGAGGGAGACTATGTAATGATTAGGTTAAGGCCTGAGTGGTTTCCTCCTGGAACCGTTAGAAAGCTACATGCTAGAGGAGCTGGACCATTTAGAGTGATGAAGAGAGTGGGATCCAATGCCTATGTTGCCTCCAGAGCTAGGCAATAGCTCCACTTTCAACATTACAGACCTAGTAGAGTACAGGGAGCTAGCTGTGATTCCTAGTAAGCCTTTTGAACCTTATCCTGTTATTGAGGTGACCCCGACCCTGTGTGTCCACCAACAAACTGGCCTGTGAGGAAAGAGCAGATTGAAAAGATCCTGGATGATCAGGTTATCTCTACTCGTAATCGAGGATACCAAAGATACCTGGTCAGCTGGCAAGGAAGGCCAGATTCTGATGACTCTTGGATCTCCCGAGAAGAATTACCAGAATTGGACCTAGACCTCTTGGAGAGATACCAGAGCTAGCTTGATCCATACTCGACAGGGTCGAGTTCCTCCCACCCCGGGAGAATTGGTGCAGCCACCAGAATCACAAGAAGACTTCAGGGTTCCATCTGGATCTCTGATTGACCTTGCCCGAGAAAATTAGGGTTGTATAAGGATTGACCTAATCAACCCAATTTTGAGTCTGTAATTTTGTCATTTCAAATTTTGTTGAGTCATGTTGACTCAGTCCAAGTCCAGGCCAGGTTGGCGCCATTCCCTTTTCCATAGGGTGCCACATTTTTTCTTCCATGGTCCAGCTACAAGTGGGTGCCACACTCCCTGCCACATCTCCATCCAGTGTCTTTGGTCCCCACACCATAAGAAGTAAGTTTCCCTTTTCTTGCACCACTTCGGGGATAAACCCATCAAGATACCTCAATCCAAGGAGGAGCCAACTTCTTTCCAGATAAACCCAAGCCAGGATGGTAAGAATTTTTCTTGAAGAGAGGATCAAGGAGGTGCCCCATAATGTTCCATAAAAATCCAGGTTATAAAAGGGAAGAGAGCATGTCTTGGGGAGAAAATTAAGGAGGCACCCAAAAGATTCCTAAAGTGCCAAAGCCATGAAAAGAAGAAGCCTAAACTTGTGGAGCAAGACTAGGAGGTGTCCAAAAGAGCCAAACCATGAAGGAAAAATCCTTGATCATGGAGAGATACTAGGAGACAAACCCATAACCTGCCATTTGGAGCTGATTTTCAAGTTTTCTTGGAGTTTTGGGCCGCTCACTCATGGAAGGATTCTTGGTTGGTGAAGGGAAGAGAATTTGATGCCTAAAGTGTAGATTAGTCCTATTAGTCCCACATGGGAACTTGTATGGTTTTGATTTTTCTTATAGATCTATATATTAGACCCTTTTGTAACTTGAACTATCTTATGAAATCTTATGAATGAAATCCTTGTTTTTAGCAAAGTCTGTTCTTTCGCACTTATTCTGAGTGTTGAGCTCCGTGAGGGCGTAAATCCGGGTTCCTAGGAACCTGAGGAGGTGTGAGATCTCCAACCCCAAAACCCTGCTTAGTCCACCATCTCTACTCCACCACCACCAAACCCTAGCCTCTACACCATCTCCAAGGTTCTTCTTCCAAAGGGTGGCCGACCACCAGGAACCCCAGTCCAGCCATCTTCAAGTCAGCTACCACTGCTTCAGAGTCCATCCAGCAGATCCAGGAGAAGAAGTCCCAAATCCGTAGCCTAGGAGTTCCAGATCAGCTGAAGACCTTCAGATCCCATCCTTTCTTCTACTCTGGTAACTCTCTTCCCTGAGTCTCTTGTTCCTAACCTTGTTCTTCTTCTCTCCAGGATCCAGGGTTCAAGAAGAGGACAACTTTGCCAAGGACCATTATCGGAGGATCCATTGTGAAGATACCTTGACTCCCGGGATCCAATAATCTGCTCGAGAGAGTCTTTTTCCACCAAATGGAGAGATATCACTGCTAGGTAACAAGAACCTTCCCTTCTCACTTTATCTGTTTCGTTGAAACTCAGAGCAAACCCTAGATCTGGGGGTTTCTCAATCACCAGCGATCCTACTTCTGAGTTACTCTGATAATCCCCTACTTTTAATTGTGCTTTCTGTCATTTCTTAGTTTCTTTCAACATTAGTTTATCTTTCCTTTGAGTTAAAGCCGACTTCTGAAAATATATATAAAAAAAAAATACATTAATTTTAATTTGCTTTCGCATTCCATATTTTGTTCTGCAACATTTTGGTATCAGAGTTTTCATTCTGCATCATTTTGGTATCAGAGTCCTGTCTAGGTTGCTGTTTTTGATTATTTTTTCGTCCTTTTTACTTTTGCTTCTGGAGTAGACTCCCCTGGCCGTCCGATCCTAGGAACAAGCGAGACGCAAGCCTCCTCCTCCCATTCCACGGGGGTTCCTAGGGCATGTAGGGTGCCGCTGGATTTAACTTCTAGGCAGGGATTGTAAACGGGACACACGTTCTGTTTTCTGCCAGTATCTATCCTATTATTCGAATTGTTTCTTCCTATAAAAAAATTCTAAATTAAGTAATTATTATTTTTTGGAACCAGTATAATTGAAAGTAATTTACATAAAACTTTCATGATTTATTAATCTGTAGATTTTCTGAGATCAAATTTACTGCTGTTCTATTTTTTTTTTTAATTTCTGCAAGCTATTTTTTTATTTGAGTGTGCATAAATGAACCTATCTTAAGGGCACCGAAGTTGCAAACATAAGGGGAGGATTGAGACCCTCTCCTTAGCCCAAAATCACCCCGTGCATTCGAACCTAAGCCTTTAATTTTAAAATTAATTAGACCTAATTTGCCCTAGTGGGGCTAGGGACACCAACTGGTCGGGTAGTTAGTGTTGAGTCAATTTGTCTAGTTACTCTGTGTGTGTGCTTTGTACTCAGTGTCTAGAATGGTGGTTCAGGGATTCTATCCCGAAGTTGTGTGCTGGTCTGCCTACCTGGCCAATCACTAATTGGTGTTTAGGATTGGCAATTAGGGACCTAACACTCCCTTAACCTACCTGGCTGAGTCCTGAGTTACTACAGGCTAGCTTGCCACTCTGATTGGGCATCTAGTTGGGCTCTAGGTCTAGTTAGCCCGTAGTCGTTTCAGTCGAATCTCATTTGATGTGCTTGCTTGCATCATCGTGTCCACACAGAACGGAGTACCCTACCAACCTGGTCAAACCGAACCTGATTTAGAGGCCATGATTAGAAACTCTTATCGAAAGTATGACCAAAATTGAGTCAGGATATGAATGAGGGTTTTGCCCAGTTTAGAGACCGAGCCAGGGACTAGAGAAACGTAGACATCAAAATGGACCCTGATCCAAAATTTAATAGGCCCCAACCTCACCCATGCCAGGAGCCTAGGAGGACCTTATATCCATACTTGGTTGACTCAGAGAAGGGACCCGTTAGGAACACCTAACCTTATGCACCCACTTTTGATGGAAGACAAGAGACATATATTAAGTGGGAAGAATAAATGGATCGGTATTTGGAGTGCACTAACATATCAGAATTAGGACAAGTTAGGTTGGCCAAAACCAAGTTCACCAAACATGCTAGGTCGCATTGGTATGCTATTGAGTGTGAGTGTTATCAAAGAAAAGAGAAAATATATACTTGGAGAGATATGAGAAGTAAGTTGAGAGATAGGTACCTAGGTAGATCCTATGAGAAAAGACTTTTAGACCAATGGTACCAATTGTGGCAAGGTAATAGGCCTGTGTCTAAATATATCGAGGACTTCCAGTGGTATGACATGAAATGCAATACCATTGAGACGGAAGCTCAGATCACATCGAGGTTTAGGGTTGGGTTACACCCAGACATTTATAGGAAGCTATGCCTTGAAAAGACCAATAAGTTAGACCAAGCCTACCAAGCCCAAGACTATAAGTGGTCTTTAAGATATAACCAATCAAGTACTTTGGACTTAAAGCCAACCTCTACCAACTTGAGTCAAGTTCCAATTGATCCGACACCTGTAGTGAACCAGACTTTTGTTTGTCAATTCCCACTTATGTCACCTCTTGACCAGAAGGATAACACTAAGAAGGAGTTAGGCATGGCCATCCCAAATTAGTTGACCTGACCAGAGCCGTACTTAAAGAGGAATCAAAGGAGAATAGATTAGAGCCTTTCAGTGAGATTAAGGAAGAAATATATAAGCCTGACATAAGTTTGATAGATAAATATGAAGAAGAAGAATTTGAGGATATCCCTCCTGATAATTCAATTAACCAACTCCTACCTGATGGGATTATTGAGGGTACCCCTGCCACTCAAGGAATTCAGGAGCTAACCCTAAGAGAAGACCCTTTTGAGGAAGTTCAGGAAGAGGAAATTGCACCCAATGAGAGTTTAAGTGAGAATACCCCTGAACTCATTGAGGAATCCAAAGAAGATACCCCTGAGTCAAATCTGGTAGAGAAGTGTGAAGAAGGAAAGGGTTCACAAGAATTGCCGATTGAGAAGGTCCAAAAACAAGAAAAAGACAGTAGCTTAGAATACTTTCTAGATAAACATTCCAAAGACCTTCCTGATAACTTTCCACCTTCTAGGATCACCTAGCCTATCCTAGAACTTGCACTTGTAGACCCTCCTAGAGCAAATCATGAGGTTTGGATGAGTGCACCTATAAAACAATGTCCTCATTTTAAGGTCATCCTGAATATCCAAGGTATGTTTCTTGTTTCCTATAATCCATCTCAAAACTCTGATTCTTATTTCCTACCCTTTTCTGAATCTTCTCATGTTTCTAGAGCTATGGGATTACACTTTACTGAGATTTCTAGGTTGTAAGACTCCTTAGAACCTATTAGGTTTGCCACCTACTTCTGGAAGACCTTATGGCACCTACTAGGCACCCATGATAAGTTTTCATGCTCTGCATGCCATCCTCCAACCCAAGGTCAAACCTAGAGAGCCTTAGTTTGTTAGGTTTAGACCTAGGGTTCCTTTGAATAAAGTCCATTCTTTAGGATTGCGTCGTCAGTTGAGTTTAGGACATTGACTCAGATTTTGGTTGAGTGAGAATACCAGGAATTGGGATTTGTATTTACCCAGGGCTGAATTTGCATAATGACTCGGTCAATAGGTCTATAGGTAAAAGCCCTTTGAGATTGTTCATGAGTACAAGCCTCACACACCACTTGACCTAGTTCCTTGCCAGTCCACACACGAGTCTCCGACTGCTAAAGACTTTGCACAGCATGTAAAGAACTTGCATAAAGAAATTCATGCCAAAATAATTTTAAGTAATGAAACTTATAAGAAGTTGGCTGATTCTCAAAGGCGAGTGAAAACTTTTGTTGAGGGAGACTATGTAATGATTAGGTTAAGGCCTGAGTGGTTTCCTCCTAGAACCGTTAGAAAGCTACATGCTAGAGGAGCTGGACCATTTATAGTGATGAAGAGAGTGGGACCCAATGCCTATGTTGCCTCCAGAGCTAGGCAATAGCTCCACTTTCAACATTACAGACCTAGTAGAGTACAGGGAGCTAGCTGTGATTCCCAGTAAGCCTTTTGAACCTAATCCTGTTATTGAGAGTGATCCCGACCCTGTGTGTCCACCAACAAACTGGCCTGTGAGGAAAGAGCAGATTGAAAAGATCCTGGATGATCAGGTTATCTCTACTCGTAATCGAGGATACCAAAGATACCTGGTCCGCTGGCAAGGAAGGCCAGATTCTGATGACTCTTGGATCTCCCGAGAAGAATTACCAGAATTGGACCCAGACCTCTTGGAGAGATACCAGAGCCAGCTTGTTCCATACTCGACAGGGTCGAGTTCCTCCGACCCCGGGAAAATTGGTGCGGGTACCAGAATCAGAAGAAGTCTTCAGGGTTCCATCTGGATCTCTGATTGACCTTGTCCAAGAAAATTAGGGTTTGTAATAAGGATTGACCTAATCAACCCAATTTTGAGTCTGTAATTTTGTCATTTCAATTTTTGTTAAGTCATGTTGACTCAGTCCAAGTCCAAGTCCAGGTTGGCGCCATTCCCTTTGCCATAGGGTGCCACATTTTTTCTTCCATGGTCCAGCTACAAGTGGGTGCCACACTCCCTGCCACATCTCCATCCAGTGTCTTTGGTCCCCACACCTAAGAAGTAAGTTCCCCTTTTTCTTGCGCCACTTGGGGGAGAAACCCATCAAGATACCTCAATCCAAGGAGGAGTCAACTTCTTTCCAGATAAACCCAAGCCAGGATGGCAAGAATTTTTCTTGAAGAGAGGATCAAGAAGGTGCCCCATAATGTTCCATGAAAGTCCAAGTTATAAAAGGGAAGAAAGCATGTCTTGCGGAGAAAATCAAGGAGGCACCCAAAAGATTCCTAAAGTGCCAAAGCCATGAAAAGAAGAAGCCTAAACTTGTGGAGCAAGACTAGGAGATGTCCAAAAGAGCCAAAGCATGAAGGGAAAATCCTTGATTCATGGAGAGATACTAGGAGACACCCCATAACCTGTCATTTGGAGCTGATTTTCAAGTTTTCTTTGAGTTTTTGGGCTGCTCACTCATGGAAGGAGTCTTGGTTTGCGAAGGGAAGAGAATTTGATGCCTAAAGTGTAGATTAGTCCTATTAGTCCCACATGGGAACTTGTATGGTTTTGATTTTTCTTATAGGTCTATATATTAGACCCCTTTGTAACTTAAACTTATCTTATGAAATCTTATGAATGAAATCCCTGTTTTTGAGCAAAGTCTTGTTCTTCCGCACTTATTCTGAGTGTTGAGCTCCGTGAGGGAGTAAATTCGGGTTCCTAGGAACCTTGAGGAGGTGTGAGATCTCCAACCCCATAACCCTAGCTTAGTCCACCCATCTCTACTCCACCACCACCAAACCCTAGCCTCTACACCATCTCCAAGGTTCTTCTTCCAAAGGGTGGCCGACCACCAGGACCCCTAGTCTAGCCATCTTCAAGTCAGCTACCATTGCTTCATAGTCCATCCAGCAGATCCAGGAGAAGAAGTCCCAAATCCGCAGCCTAGGAGTTCCAGATCAGCTGAAGACCTTCAGATCCCATCCTTTCTTCTACTCTGGTAACTCTCTTCCCTGAGTCTCTTGTTCCTAACCTTGTTCTTCTTCTCTCCAGGATCTACGGTTTAAGAAGAGGCCAACTTTGCCAAGGACCATTATCGGAGGATCCATTGCAAAGATACCTTGACTCCTGGGATCCAATAATCTGCTCGAGAGAGTCTTTTTCCACCAAATGGAGAGATATCACTGCTAGGTAACAAGAACCTTCTCTTCTCACTTTGTCTGTTTCGTTGAAACTCAGAGCAAACCCTAGATCTGGTGGTTTCTCAATCCCTAGCGATCCTACTTCTGAGTTACTCTGATAATCCACTCCTTTTAATTATGCTTTCTGTCATTTTTTAGTTTCTTTCAACATTAGTTTATCTTTCCTTTGAGTTAAAGTCAACTTCTGAAAATATATATAAAAAAAAAATATATTAATTTTAATTTGCTTCCGCATTCCACATTTTTGTTCTGCATCATTTTTGGTATCAGAGCTTTCGTTCTGTATCACCGTCCCCATGGCCACCGATGGCCACCATGGGGAGGGTGGTTCGGTCAAGAAGAGGTGCAGGGAGGGGGTTCGGGAAGAAGAGTAGAGAAGGAAGAGAAATAAAGAAAAAAAAAATTGGGGGGGGGCTCTGTTCCGTGAGGAAAAAGAAAAGAGAAAAAAAAAGAAAGGAAAATAGAAAAAAAAAGAAAAGGAAAAAAAATATATGAAGAGAGAGAAAGAGAGAGAAACCTACTTGAGAGTCCATCGCCGGGATGATTTTTGCTGGCTCACTCGTGAGGTCCCCACCATCATGGGCGAGGAATGAGAGAGAGAGGAGAGAGAAAGAGAGAGAGAGGAGAGAGAAAGAGAGAGAGAGGAGAGAGAAAGAGGAGAGAGTAGAGAAATGGAGGAAAGGTAAATTTCGGACCAAAATTGGAATGGATTGAGGAGAGTGCCCCATGAAAACATAGTTTTTTTTAAAAATTTATTAAATAGAAATTAATTATATGTTTAAATTGTTGGTCAGGATCATCCTTGTCCTTGGAAGATTAGATCTAGGTTTGAATTGTACTTGTTGGTGGATCCTTTTCGGTAAGTTATCTTGACCTCTAATATTATATACCAATATGTTATGTATTTATGAATTATTAAATGCATGTAATATATTTTAATTTGTATTGGATTGCATTGGATGCATGCATTGTGTTGGTGTGGGTGCATTGTGTTGGTGGGGGTGCATTATGTTGGAGTGGGTGCATTGTGTCAGTATGGGTGCTCTCTAGTCTGACTATGATCATACGAGGACCTAGTCTCCTTGTGGGTCTCTAGAAGGGCGATCGCCAGCACATGACCAATGAGCGGTATGTGAGTCAGGAGCTAGTTGCCTTATTTTAGCCATGTGTGGCAGGCACATGCAGAGGATGCATGTTTCTCGTGTGATACTCAGAGTAAGTTTTCATTGGGGGCCTCTAGTGGGGCGATCACTGGCGCATGACCGATTTTGGTATGTGAGTTAGGATCTAGTCTTTTGTGGGGTGAGCCACGGGCCGATCATGGCCATAGTCAAAAGGACTAGGAGAGTGAAGTAAATGGTTGGCCATCCATAGTCATGTCGGTGTATGTTGTGATTAAGTATACATATTTGCATCATGTTGCTGGATATATATTATTATATTAATGGACATCTTGTTGTATGGTGTGTTTGTGCTTGCTACTTATTAATGGCATATTTGTGTATGTATATTGGAGGTGTTGATAACTTATTGAGCCTATATAGCTCACTCCTATTTTTCTATATTTTGTTATAGATACCAAAGATCAATGGGCTTGGGACCAGTCAGTGAGGAGCTAGGGTTTAGGTGTTGATCTCTGAGTTTATATTAAATTTTAGTTGAATTTTATGAAAAATTCTTGGAATCAATAAATAATTAGTGAAATTTGTTCATTACCACTATTTGGATGTTGAATTGAAGATTAGGCTTTGCATGATCTCTAAGATAAAACCTAGGGCTTATGCGCCGGTCGCGTAGCCGATCTAGGTATTGGATCGGGATGTGACAAGAAGCAAAGGATCCATCCTCTAAGGTCCTTGAACACCTAGGAACTGCAAAGAAGGTAGCAAACAAAACTTAAGTTTGACGTAATTCAGATTCGAAATGGAAAAATGAAAGGTTGGATGCGAAGAGCTTGAAGAAGATTGGTAGCAAATGTCGAATCTGGCAGAACCTCCACTCAAGGACCTCACCGTCTTGAGCTCTCAAGGACCTCTACCTTGAGCTCTAAGGACCTCCATGCCCTTAGAGAAAATCACTAAGCCTACCCAGCTTTGCAAAAAAAGAAAGCATTTCATTTCATAATTCAATAATCAATAATTACAAAGGCTATGGGGTCCTATTTATAGAGTTCTTCGCACATGAAGATATCATAGTACTCTTTTAAATTTAAATACATTTTAATTCAAACACTCCTTGAATTTGAAATTTGAAATGACTTGGGCGACAACTTGAGAAAATGTGCAAAAAAAATGGCATGCTAATCCTTCCTTGATGCTAATCCTTCTTCATTTGGTGGTAATTTTCTTCTTATCTTAATGGTATCTCATCTCCTTGATCGGCAACATGGGATAAGAAACATTTGAATTTGAACCCTCCACTTGAATTTGAAAAATGTTTGCTTAATCCTCCCTTGATACTTGGATAAGACTCCATTTGAAATTTAGATGTAGTAGATAACTCCACTTATCTTGGACTCCATTTGAAATTTAGATGTAGTACATAACTTCACTTATCTTGGACTCTTCCTTCCATAACTCCACTTATCTTAGACTCCATTTGAAATTTAGATGTAGTACATAACTTCACTTATCTTGGACTCTTCCTTCCATTGAATTTTTGAATAGATCATAGGTGGACGTCATCTGGAGTGGGCGACAAAAATGAGGGGGGGGGTGCCAGATAAGAAATAGAGTCCTTCTGCTTTACTCCTCTTAATTTAGCGCCCTTGAAATCTCAAATGGGCAATGAAAAATGGGATGGGGCACCTCTTTTGGATAAAGATGGATTTTGAATGTTGTCCCAATATCTGGATGTCTGGATGTCTGAGTATCTGGATATCTGGATGTTTGAATGTCTGAATGTCTGAATGTCTGAATGAAATTTGGACAACCCTTTTTTACCTAGAATTGATCTACCAAGGTAATGACGACTTGGGTCTTGGGTACTCATCGGTGATCCAAATTGAATTGGAAAAGGTTTGCTTCCTCTTCCTGGCTCTTGTGTCCTCACCAATTCTCCCGGAATGGGAGGAACTCGACCCAATTGAGTATGTGTCAATTTGGCTCTAGTAATGTTCTAGCAAGTCAGGGTTCAACTTTTGAAGATCTTCTCTAGTGATCCAAGAATCCTTAGACTCGGGTCTCCCTTACCAATGAATTAGATATCTTTGGTAGTTCTTATTTCTAGTAGTTATGATCTTATCATCCATGATTTGCTCAATCTTTTCTCTCCTCTCTGGTAATTTGGCTGGTGGACATTCTTGGATAGGGTCACTCTCAAAGGTGGGATCAGGCTCAAATGGCTCACTAGGTTTCACCATTGGTTCCTTAAACTCGACTAGATCAGATATATTGAAGGTCAGACTAATACCTAACTCAGATGGTAATTCTAGCATATAAGTATTAAGTCCAATCTTCTTTATAATCCTATACAGTCCAGCACTACAGGTGTGTAGTTTCTTTATGGTTCCAACTGGAAACCACTCAGGTTGTAACCTGATCATGATGAAGTCCCCTTCATTAAACTCTTTAAATCTCTTATGTAAGTTAGCCTCGTGCTCATATGATTCATTTCTCTTTTTAATTTTGTTACTAATATATTTATGCAATGCTTTGACATGTTGTGCAAATGACTCGGTTGATTCGGAAATGCGGGCATGCATGGGTAATGAAATTAAATCTAAAGGCTTTCGTGGCTTGTACCCATATACAATTTCAAAAGGACTCTTACCAGTAGACCTATTGACTGAACTGTTATAAGCAAACTCAGCTCTAGATAGTAATAGGTCCCAATTGCTAGTATTCTCCCCTACCAGACATCTTAACAAGTTTCGTAGACTTCGGTTCACTACCTCGGTCTGGCCATCAGTTTGAGGGTGATAAGTTTTGTAAAACTTCAGCTTAGTCTCTAACATATGCCAGAGGGTTTTCCAAAAATAACTTGTGAACCGTACATCCCTATCAGACACAATTGTCTTGGGTAAACCTTGTAATCTGACCACTACATCTAGGAAAAGTTTGGCGACTCTAGAGGCATCGAATGTTTGTGAACAAGGAATGAAATGCGCCATTTTGGAAAATCTGTCTACCACGACAAAGATGGAATCGTGTTGTCTCATGGTTTTTGGTAAACCTAGAACAAAGTCCATACTTAGATCTCGCCAAGGGCAGTCGGCCACAGGCAAAGAGATATAGAGGCCAGCATTATGTCTTTGCTACTTCGCAACAGCACAAGTTCTACACCTAACCACTATTTGTGCTACATTTCTCTTAAGACTTGGCCAGAAGAATTGGTCCTCCATTGCTAGAATAGTCTTATTTCTTCTGAAATGTCCTTTAAGCCTCCAGCATGGATCTCCCAAATCAGAAATTTCCTAAGGGATGTTCTAGGTATGCAAAGCTTATTTCCCTTAAAAAGATAACCATCTCGCAAAGTATAATCACTATCCAAACTAGATGGTCATTGCTTGATTTTCTCATAGATTTTTTCAAAATCTGGACAAGACTCATACTGGTCCTTGAGCTTGTCAAATCCAACAACCTCAGTATTGACACAATTCAACAACATTGATCGACGACTAAGGGCGTCTGCAACCTTATTTTCTAAACCGGCTCGATGCTTCAACATGAAAGTATAAGACTGGAGATGCTCTACCCACTTAGCATGTCTCGGATTTTATTTCTTCTGAGAGTTTAGAAACCTAAGTGCCTCATGGTCAGAGTACAAAACAAATTCCTGTGGTAGTAAATAATGTTTACAATATTTTAATGCGTGTACTACCGCATAAAACTCTTTATTGTAGGTTGACTACTTGGATTTAGCATCATTTAATTTTTCACAAAAAAGGCTACAGGATTACTCTCTTGACTAAGTACTCCTCCTATTCTAACACCCAAAGCATCACAAGCAACTTCAAATACTTTAGAAAAATTAGGAAGTCTCAAGATCGGGGCTTGTTTCATCTTCTCTTTTATCTCTAGGAAGCCTCTATCAGCATTCTTGGTCCACTTAAAGGCTCTCTTCCTAATGCAATCTATAATCATGTCACAATGGTACTAAATCCTTTGATAAATCTTCTATAGAAGGTGGCTAATCCATGAAAACTATGGACATCGTGGATATTCCTAGGTATGGGCTACCCAACTATTGATTTGATCTTCTCAGGATCAGCTGACACTCCCTCTGGGGTTACTACGAAACATAGAAAGACTATCCTAGTGGTCATGAAGCTACACTTCTTACGATTGGCATACAGGTTTTCTTTCCTAAGGGTCTAACATACTAGATAAAGATGGTCTAAGTGATCCTTGCTTGTTTTACTGTATATGGGGATATCATCAAAGTATACAACCACAAATTTTCCTATAAAGGCTCTTAATACTTGGGTCATTATCCTCATAAAAGTGCTAGGAGCATTGGACAAACCAAAAGGCATTACCAACCATTCATACAAACCATCCTTAGTCTTAAAGGTTGTTTTCCATTCATCCTCAATTCTGATCCTAACTTGATGATAGCCACTTATAAGGTCAATCTTCAAGAAAATGGTTGATCCTGCCATCATATCTAACATATCATCCAAACGGGAAATTGGAAACCTATATTTAACAGTGATTTTGTTGATGGCTCTACTGTCGACACACATTCCCCATGTACCATCTTTCTTGGGGGTTAACAAGGCTGGAACTGCACAAGGACTAAGACTCTCCCTAATGAATCCTTTCTGAAAAAGCTTCCCTACTTGTCTTTGCATCTCTAAGTGTTCTGTAGGGTTCATCCTATAATGTGGGAGATTTGGCAACGTAGCTCCTGGGACTAGGTCTATGGCATGTTGTATGTCCCTTAATGGTGGCAGTTCATTTGGCAAGTCTTTAGGAAACACATCCTGAAAGTCTTTCAAAAGCTCTACAACTTCCTTAGGGTGTTCAAGTTTAGGTTGTTCATGAATCTCTTTAACCACTAAAACTCCAATGGGTGCACCTCCAATGAGTTCTCTTTCCATTTCCTTAGCAGTAATTAAGTTCAATCCTGGCTTCTCTTCTTTCAGATTACTGGAGCCCCTCTTAATGTGATCCTTAGGTGGGGTTGAATTTATGACTATCCTCTTACCCTGATAATTAAAGGAATAAGAATTTGATCTTCCAAATAGGGTAACATCATGGTCATATAACCAGGGTCTTCCCAAAATTATGCTATTGACTCCCATTGGTAACACATCACACCAAACATTCTTTTGGTATGACTGGAAATGGATTGTGACCTGACAAATCAACTTAATGAGAATTGAGGTAGCATCAATCCATGAAACCTTATAGAGGTTGGGATGGGGTGCTGTAGGTAAACCTAGACTTTTGACTGCATTGGTAGAAATAGCATTAATACAGCTCCCACTGTCTACAATGATCTTACACACTTTGTCCCCTAATTTGATGAAGGTTTGCAGGATGTTGGTCCTATGCCAGTCCTTGTTCTTCCTGGTCTGAGCTAGAATACACCTAACAACTCCTACAAGGTCAGGTGACTCTATTTCCTCCTCATTACCTTCGTACTCCTTTGCTAAATTAAGCTCAGCTACATATAATTCCTCTCCACACTCTTCAGCTGCTTCAGGTTCCTCTTCTTCTCCTCTCTCCTATGTGTTGGTTCTTTACAGGGCATTTGTTAACAAAATGGCCAACCTGATGACACCTAAAACACTCTACATTCTGACTTTCTCCTTCATGTACTATAGATACTTTTCCTCTGTCATTCATACGATCTATTAGTGCCTTTTCTCGATCGTCCACTCGTCCAATTGGTGCCTTTCCTCAATCATCCATTTAACCGAGTGGTGTGGATTGACTAGGCTGACTAATAGGAACTTGGCTTGACCTTTTTCTAGGGTTACTAAACCTATTGAGTTCAGGTCGATAGATAGGTTGTCTTCTTTGAAATAGTTCACAGTCTCTAGCAACCTAGTAAGCATGTTCCAAATCATGTACTTTCCTTAAAAAAAGTTTCCTTCTAATATCCTCATTAAAGCCTTTTCTAGACCTAGATAGTATCACAGATTCTGACTCGACTACACCACATCGCATAACAAACTCATCGAACTTGGCAATGTACTCGATCACGGTCTTATTACCTTTGGTCAAGTCCTGCCATTGATCCAATAGCCTTTGTTGATATGTTAATGGCACATACTTCTCTCTCAACTTGTCCTTCATATCCCTCCACGTAACTATGGGCATGTGTCCTCTCTGAAGGGTCAATCTCTCAGTATTACCCTAATACAATCGTGCTTGTCAGACTAACTTGAACTTTACAAATTTCACCTTTCGCTCTTCCGACATTTCATACCATTCAAAATATTGATCCTTGTCGTTATCCCAATCCGTATAGACCTTAGGATCTAAGTTCCCATCGAACGTTGGTGCATCAAATTTAACACTCCTAAAGGCTCTATCTTCTTCAGTTTCATCCTGAATTGGGCATCTAGGATTTGGATTAGGAATAGGATCAGGATGTTGGGCTCTAGGAATATGAATTGGGGTGGGTCTAGGAGGTGTAAAGTCTGGTTGAGACACATGAGATTCCTCAAGGGTTCCCATTCTATGCTTAATTTGGTCTAGCCTACCACTCAACTTCCTAAACTGTTCAGTCAAAGTATGCTTAAACAGTTCAGTCAAAGTATGCATCAGGCTTTCTGGACTGATATCCATAGATGCAGATGTACTGGCTTGAGTCTATTGATCTTGGTATAGGGTACCTGTCCTAGTGGTCATGCAGTGCAAACAATACAAATCAACCTAAGTCTAGGGTTCCTAGACCTTTCTGGACTGAAATCCATAGATGCAGATGTACTGGCTTGAGTCTATTGATCTTGGTATACGGTACCTGTCCTAGTGGTCATGCAGTGCAAACATACAAATCAACCTAAGTCTAGGGTTCCTAGACCTAAGGGCCAATATAGTGCTTAGTCAAGGTAATAACCAAGACTGTAGTAAACTCGATTGGCCAGATAAGAGGTGGGGTGGTGGGAGGCTCCCCTCACTTTCGTGAGGTCCTAATTAAAGAACCACTAGTCCGCTTAGGACATTTGCCTCTGGATCTCTAGCCTTAGACACCAATTCTCAGAAACACACACAGAAGTTACTACTATAATGGTTAACACGTATATAAAACCCGACCTGTTGCTGTCCCTAGCTTTAAGTGCTACTCGATTTTAATTAAGGCTTAGGACTATGCAAATGGGGTTGGTTGTTTTGGACTAAGGAAAGGGTCTGAATCCTTCCCTTATTTTATATTGCTTGCCCTTAGAATTGGTTTAAATATGAATGCACACTCAATTCTAGTTACCAAGATAAGATATGATAACACTAGTAACTCAAAATTTAAACTTTAAATTTTGAATTTAAATTTAGATTTTAGATTCAAATTTTAAATTTTAAATTTGGATTTTAGATTTAAATACATGAATTAAATTTTAGTGGAATCTAAATAGATCGAATGTGCCAAAGAAACCCAAATTTGTGCTTAAGAAATTAATCAAGCAATCTTAAACACACAAATCACAAAACAATTCCTACAAGCAAGCATACACTCAAGCACAAAACAAACTTCAATCTCGGGTTATCATGTCTGGTCGTAGCTCATTACTCCCATGGGTCATAAATATACTTTCGTATATTCTCTCAGGAGGCGTGATTTCCTTTTATCAAAGTCCTCTAAAATAATTTAAAAAATATTTATTTATTTATTTATTTATTTTAAAATCCTCAGATCTGAAGTCTATAAGGAAGATTTAGATCTAAGTTTGTTTTGGCTTAGATTAATGAAAAAAAATCAAATGAACTAAGTTTCAGATAACTATGATGAAAGCTATCGAAACTAGGTAAAAGAATTTACAGCGGACCTAAACTATGCAGCAGAGATTAAAAAAAATGCAAAAAAATATTTTTTATTTTTTAATAAAATTTGGGATGCTAATTACTGACTTACTGGGGATTAACAAAAAATTAATTTTAGATGAAAATAACTAATCTAATATAGTGTTCTATGCAGATCAATTTCAGGTATGTGCAGAATTTAGCAAGCATGAAACCCTAATCTAACCTAAGGCTCTGATACCAATACAAATGTTGCGAGATAGTTACGATGCGATGTAGGATGATTCAATTTTAGCCAAAATGATTTAGAGAGCAATGATCATAGTAAAGCAACTAACATAATAGATTGAAGAGAGTAAAGAAGGCAATTAACCACTTACCCGCAATACGCTCCGCAAGCAATGAAGAATAAGGACCCGACAGCTAGGAAACCATCTTAGATCAGGCTATTCCATGCTTCAATTACCAAATCTAATGAGAAAATGATTGGCTACTTATCCAAATGGAGATTCACTTTGAATCGAGATGGATCTGCTGCGCTTAGTCGCTCAGATTTCTTTGTAGGATGAAGATCAGGTCTCCAGATTTCACATCCACAATCAGATCTTGGTTCGAAAGCAAAGGATCTATCCTCTAAGGTCATTGAACACCTGGGATTTGTAAAGAAGGTAGCAAACAAAACTTAAGATTGACATAATTCAGATTCAAAATGAAAAAATGAAAGGTTGGATGCGAAGAGCTTGAAGAAGATCGGTAGCAATTATCGAATCCAGTAGAACCTCCACTCAAGGACCTTACTGCCTTGAGCTCTCAAGGACCTCCCCACCTTGAGCTCTTAAGGACCTCCATGCCCTTAGAGAAAATCACTAAGCCTACCTAGCTTTGTGGAAAAAGACAGCATTTCATTTCATAATTCAATAATCAATAATTACAAAGGGTATAGGATCCTATTTTTAGAGTTCTTCACATATGAAGATATCATAGGACTCTTTTAAATTTAAATTACATTTAAATTCAAACTCTCTTTGAATTTAAAATTGAATTGACTTGGGCGACAACTTTAGAAAATGTGCAAAAAAAAATGGTATGCTAATACTTCCATGATGCTAATCCTTCTTCATTTGGTGCTAATTTTCTTCTTATTCTCAATTGGCATCTCATCTCCTTGATCGGCAATATGGGATAAGAAACATTTGAATTTGAACCCTCCACTTGAATTTGAAAATGGTTTGCTTAATCCTCCCTTGATACTTGGATAAGACTCCATTTGAAATTTAGATGTAGTAGATAACTCCACTTATCTTGGACTCCATTTGAAATTTAGATGTAGTAGATAACTTCACTTATCTTGGACTCTTCTTTCCATTTAATTTTTGAATAGATCATAAGTGGGCGTCATCTGGAGTGGGCGACAAAAATGAGGGTGGGGGCGCCAGATAAGAAGCAGAGTCCTTCTGCTTTACTCCTCTTAATTTAGCGCGTTCTTGAAATCTCAAATGGACGATGAAAAATGGGATGGGGTGCCTCTTTTGGATAAAAATGGATTTTGAATGTTGTCCCAATGTCTGGATGTTTGGATGTCCGGATGTCTGAGTATCTAGATGTCTGAATGTCTGAATGAAAATTTGGACAAACCTTTTTTTATCTAAAATTGATCTACCAAGGTAATGACGACTTGGGTCTTGGGTACTCATTGGTGATCCAAATTGAATTGGAAAAGGTTTGCTTCCTCTTCCTCTCTCTTGTGTCCTCACCATCCCAGGCTTCACATTGGCTATGTGACACCGCACCAAAAATCCAAAGATGTTTCGGATACTATTCGGAGTCAGTTGTGCAGCCACGATCAGGTACGTGCGAAAAATCTTGACGAAGAAAGGGTGCAATGGAAAATGAAGATCAGCCTTCAGATGGTCTTCGTATACAGCAACATGTCCAGTGGGAGGCCTATTTACCCATTCTTTGGGATTTGGAAGTTTCAGAAGGAACCCCTCGGGTAAGCGATAATGCTCCCGAAGGTGGGCTATCTTTCTAAGTGAAACAGAACTAGGGACCAACTCTGATTTGACTTCCTCGCCAGCACCAGAGGACCCAGCCTCCCTCCCACTGGAGACATGGGTTCTTACAGATTCAGCCATGGTAGGAAAGAAATACAAGGAAAAATGAAAAAAAACCTACTTGCGAGAAAGGGCTGGAGACCAGAAGTGAGAAAGGGCTGAGCAAAAGGAAGGAGACAAGTGAAGACAGGGAAGCTTCCTCGACCAGCCTTTCCTTTCCTTTAAGAAAAGATGAGGAGCATCCTAAGGCGCCCCCTTGAAGGAAGAGACCTCCTCTTGAGTCCGCCACGTGCACAAAATGCTGAAGATGGATGCAAAGTTCTAATGATGCCAACCAAAAGTCATGATCCGCGTGGCCTCACCCGACGGTGATGGGGGACAGTTGGGTAGGATCGTTGGTGAGCCTAGAAGTCATCTAGATTAGGGTACATTTTTTTTTTAGATTTTTTTTAGGGATGGCGAAGGAATAGTGTGGATGGAAGACAGGGATTTGAATCTTGTGGACTTGGGACTCACACTAACGAAGAGACCTCTCACCTTTAGGGCATTCCACCCTCTTCTATACTTGGAGGTGTTAGGGTGAATCTCAGAGGTTATAAGGGCATAAATAAAATGGAATGTGAAGGGAAATAACTAGATATGACCTCACATCATGTCCTGGGGTTGGGCCTCACACCCTCTCCTCACGAAGTGACTCACTTTCCTAAAAAATCATCTTTAATTGACTAAACTGCTTTCTTTATAAAGGACTGAGGGTGGTATTTATAGACCTGGCCAACCTCATTTGAATTTGAATACAGGATAAAAAGATAGGGATGACTCAAATTCAAATACAAGATAGGATAAGATAAGCCTATCCAAATCTCAATCCTAACCAACCAAATCCTAACTCAAATTTCAAACAAAAGATAAATTCTAAATAACTAATCTTCAAATTTAAATTTATTGCTATTCCAAAATCCATGCTGCTTCGGGATTCATGCATCCCATCATTCCCCTGAGGTGGGGAGAACTCAACTCCGTCGATGTTTGGATCAGCAGGGACTTTAGTGAACAGCATCCAGTCAAAGAGGGCCGCTCTGAAAATTGTGTAGCTTTAAGAGTGGGGCAGCTTTGAGAATCATGCACTTTGAAATCCATGTAAAGGAAGAAATCGGCAACAGGGAAGGCTATTGCTTTGATGAACGTGCGGGGTGCATTCACGTTCGTGCGAGGACTTTCTTCTCCCGGTCTGATGCTAGGTGGAACAGGGGAGTCTTCGGAAGGCAGTCCAACCAGCGTTCGCCGATGGCAGCTCTGGGGCGAAGACGGTGGCTCAGACAGTGGTGGTTATGGCAGAGGTGATTGGCGATGGCAGCAGTTGCATGGAAAGGGTGATGGGGTTCGGCTAAGTCAATCTTCTACTTATGCTTTGATGGGTGTGCAAAACACCCAAAATAGAGGTTTGGTCCTTGGAGGGGAAATCTGGTATTGATTTCGAAGGAGCCCGCATTGGATAACGTGACACGAGCGTCGATCGATGATGAGGGCTTGGTTCCGATGGTCGGCAATGGACGGAAGGGGGGCCGGTGGCTGGATTTCCACTAGCTATTAAAGATGGTGGTGAGATTGGCATTATACTTGGGAAAGGCAGATCGGTGGCGTTGTCGAAGACATTGGAGGGAGGGAGGTCTGGTGGAGGCAGCGGTGCTATCGATCTCGGCTGTGCGTTGGGCGGACTCGGCCGGGCAGGGAAGGCAGCAGAGGAGCGAACGGTGCCATTGAAGAAGATGCTGGGGCTATTGGGCAAGGCCATGGAGGGACTCAGACCACCATTCATAGAGTGGGTGGCCGAGGGGGGGACGGCGGGCGGTGTGTGTTGGAGAGAGGTTAGATCTTCTCATCGAGGGTAAGGAGGGAGACAAGGGAATGGGCACAGCTAGCGATGGGGGGAGAGAGGCATTGCGAAGGCACAGATCCAGACATGGGAGATGGCCACGGATGTGGTGGTCGTCGGTCTTGAAGCAGCACTGAGGTGGAATGAGGGAAGGACGGTGATCGAGTTCTCATGCTTCAGAAACAAGTATCAATCATGAGTCGGCTCGTAGGGCAGGAGTCAGCTCTTGATACTGAAACTCTAAAATTTTCTCCGTGCCATGCCACAACGAGTCGGCTCTTGATCCATGAGTCAGCTCTTGCCAAGACTTCAATTGATACTTCAAGCTCACAACGAGTCGGCTCTTGATCCATGAGTCAGCTCTTGCCAAGACTTCAATTGATACTTCAAGCTTCTCCAAAACTCTTCAACACTTGAATCAAACAAGAGCTAATCTACATACTCTAATTTTACAATTTTCAGCCCTTTTACAAGATTACAAAATTGACAAAACTAGAGCTTTTACTAGTTAAAGTTCATAAGAGTACATATATAATTGAATTACCTCTTCATCAATTTGAAAACAAATTTAAACTAAAGGTAATCAATTTCCTGCAAAAACTTCTCAAATAATTGAGAGAATTAGTATCAAATACATGCTCCAATATTTTGTGATCATCAAAATCATCCCAGGGATCAACAACCCCTTTTTGATGATGACAAAATACTGGGCATGAGCAGAATTTTAAAAGCACTTTATAATTATATATATTCACATTTATCAAATGATATTAGGATTGAGTATCAAGGTATCAACACAGTATGTCACAATGTATCATATGTATCAACTATAAAACTGAAAACTATTAATGCTAAGTATTATATGTATCGATACACTGTATTATCTGTATCATATGAGCAATAAGTATCGAAACATAATGTATCATATATGTATCGATTATTGAAACATGATGTATAAACACATAATGTATCAAATGTATTATCTATACATTGCATATCGAAACTTAAGCATTAACTGGAATCTGAAGTGAATTTCATGAAAACTTAACAAGAAACTTGACAAAAGCTCCCCCTTACTATTGTAATAGCATTTCTTTTTATTTTCATCAAATTTCTATGTAAACATTTTCATAAATTAACATTCTAGCTCATCATATCATTTTCATGCATATTTCTCTTCTCCCCATTTTGTCATCAACAAAAGGTATATAAAGATAAGAGAACCTACATTTATAGAAATTCATTCATAGAAATTCATTCACAATGTATATGATAAAGAGACATGTTTCATAAAAGATCAGATGTATATATATATATATATATATATATATGAAAAGTCAGTACATAAGTGATACATTACAAATGTGCCTCGGCATGACAAAAATAGTATGACAACAACATAACATAACAAGCATAGAGTCCTAGAAACATCAAGATAAAAGACTAAAACATCAAAAGGATGGACTAGGATCATCACCACTAAGGTCTTCCTCACTAGAGGAAAATCAACCTCTAAGATGCTGGAGCAGGCCTGAACTTAGGGAACCTAGGCCTAAGGTCCCTGAGTTTAGTCCTAGTAGGTGTGGTAGTCCTAGAAGCTTTGGTTTTGGCTTTAGGTTTTACTTTGGACTCTGAGGAAATGATAATAGGAGTGGGTCTGGCAGTGGGAGGATCAAAGGACTACGCCAAAGTGCTGGTGGTAGATAATATCTTTGTAGCTGGAGTCTGTCCAACATCAGATCCTCTAACCTTAAAACCAGCCTCAGCCTCAGTAGGAGTGGTCTGAGAAGGAATGTCACTGAAATGTGCCGCCTGTCCATGCTCGCAATCAGTGCCAGTGCCAGTGTCAGGTGCTGCTGTGGAAGTGGTAGGTGCAGACTGGCTAACTACAGTAAGATATCGAAGAATGGACTTGATTTCTAGGAATCCCTGCTGCATCATAGACTGAAGTAGAGCTATCC
Source organism: Areca catechu (assembly GCA_021397845.1). Taxonomy (NCBI): domain Eukaryota; kingdom Viridiplantae; phylum Streptophyta; class Magnoliopsida; order Arecales; family Arecaceae; genus Areca; species Areca catechu. Next base: position 48,989,062 of record CM038048.1, on the reverse strand, counting down.
TGGTATCAGTGTCAGATCTGAGATAAGATATCTCATCCAGTATCCTCTATAATCTATCATCAGCATTAGGTCTAATAGTTGCAGATCCCTTGAATGGTGAACGAAAAGTGGTAGGAGCTAGCTTTGAAGGTCCAACCTCATCAGTATGTGCATTTCCCTCCGCACCATGTCCCTCTGCTGCTAGAATGTCCTCATCTGAGTCATCCTCTGAGTGAGCTACTGGATGACCTGATGTCTTCCGAATCTAGTGACCGTCTACTTTGATAAATCACATCCGAGTAAGAGATTTCAGATTGTATCTATCAGTGTGTAAGAGTAGCCGGCTGTCCTCACCTATCAAGTCAATTAGGGCATCCTGAAACAAAAGTGTGAAAACCATGCCATATGGAAGACATGCTCGTGCCCTACGAGCAGCCTCTCTCATCTATGAAAGCATGATAAATGGTAGATTGAGGGCCTCCCCCTCAATCAGACATCTCATAAAAACCAGGTCACGCTTATTGACCCAATCAAATCACCCTGTCAGGGGCAAGAAGATACGACTAATGATGTTTTGCAATAATCTCATTCCAATGATAATTGATTTGCACTAATATGAATAATACCCTTTACATTTGTTCTTTCTAGTACTAATCTCAGGGTCTTCTGCTTCTCCTTTAGAACTAGGCAACATTCACCTTCTTTTGGAATGTGAAGTATGCTTGATAATTTTTGTTCATTAATCAATGTGTTTTCCCTTCACAGTCCCTTCAATATAGAATGCACCTAAGGACATACTTTCAAAAAATTGTCTGACAAGATTTGGATAAGTGGGTACATTTAACAAACATAAATCTCTTCAACCCTGTTTATCCAACAAATTCCCAATATGCAGATGCTCTTGCTCCAAGAAATCAAAATCAATACATCTACCAGGAGTAGTAACTTGTCTATTACCCATTAAAATGACTTGCCTGGGTGTCTGTGGCTCTACCTCTTACTCTATTTGCTATTCTTCTTCCAAATTTGAGGTGTCCAAGCACCGTTTCATCCTTCTTTCCTCTACAATCGTCCGAACCACTCTCCTAGGTTTTTTAGCTACGCCATACGAGGTGGCATCCAGCAAGGATTAGGAGTTTGGAGGGTTTAGGAAGTGTTCTACAATGTTTTTCTAGGGTGGAAAGATGAGTCGGCTAAGTGGAAGAGAGAAAAATGGGAAGATACAATGAATACAAACCATCGAAACCCTATTTAAAATGTTTGGCCTGACTTTCGAGTCAGCTCGCCGAACAGCCTGATGACTCGAGTCGGCTTGAGCGAAAAATCAGCCTAAAGATCGAAAAAGGTTAAAAGCAATTTCTAGGTTTCTAGATACTAAAATTGGTTGTCCTAAGCTCTAAAGAGATTTGAAATTCCTAGATAATTTTTCCTTATTTTTTAAAAATTAGGTCAAAATGTTCAGAATGGGTCACACAGCCCTAATTTGCCTCTAATCTTCTCAAATCTATCTAGACTAAGAGGTTTAGTAAAAATGTCAGCAAGTTGATCTTCAGTAGGTACAAATTCTAGCTTAACAACATTATTTAAAATGTAATCATGAATGAAATGATGTCTAATTTCTATGTGCTTAGTTCGTGAATGCTGAATTGGATTTTTGGATAAATTAATAGCACTAGTATTGTCGCATTTAATAGAAATTTTAGATTGGACAATACCAAAATCTTCTAGTTGTTGCTTGATTCATAATACTTGAGCATAATAGCTCCCAACAGCCACATATTCTGTCTCAGCAATAGATAGTGCTACAGAGTTCTGCTTGTGACAGTGCCATGAAATCAAGTTAACACCTAGAAATTGACAGGTGTCACTTGTGCTTTTTCTATCAATCTTACATCCTCCATAGTTAGCATCAGAATAACTAATTAATTTCAAAAATGTGTGCTTAGAATACCATAAACCAACATTGCATGTGCCTTGCAGATATTTAATGATTCTTTTAACAGCTATGATATGTGACTCTTTTGGATTGGATTGAAATCGAGCACATATACAGACACTAAATAAAATATCAAGTCTACTAGCTGTCAAATAAAGTAATGAACCAATCATACCTCGATACAGCTTTTGATCAACATTTATGCCATTCTCATCTTTATCAAGTCTACATGCAGGACTCATGGGTGTTCTAATTTCTTTGCTTAATTCTATACCAAATTTTTTGATAATCTTCTTGATGTATTTGGCCTGGTTGATCAGGATACCTTCTTTAGTTTGTTTGATTTGAAGTCCAAGAAAGTAACTCAGCTCACCCATCAAGCTCATTTCGAATTCTCCCTGCATTAGCTTAGCAAAATCTTGACACAAAGATTCATCATTAGATCCAAAAATAATATCATCAAAATAGATTTGAACAGCTAAAATATCATTATTTTTTCTTTGAATAAACAGTGTAGTGTCAACACTACCTCTAACAAAATCATTTGAAGTTAAAAACTTACTTAGTCTGTCATACCAGGCTCTAGGTGCCTGTTTCAGATCGCACAAAGCTTTATTCAATTTGAAAACATGATTTGAAAAAGTGTGATCAATAAAACCCTGTAGTTGCTCAACAAAAACTTCTTCGAATAGAAAACCATTAAAAAATGCACTCTTTATGTTCATTTGAAATAACTTAAATTTATAAAGCATGCATAAGCTAATAGTAATCTAATGGCTTCTAATCAAGCTACTGGTGCATAGGTTTCATCAAAATCTATTCCCTCTTCTTGATTATATCTTTGTACTACTAGTCTAGCCTTATTTCTAATTACATTTCCTTCTTCATCTAGTTTATTTCTATAAATCCACCTAGTATCTATAATAGGATAGTCATTAGATCTTTCTACTAGGATCCAAACATTAATTTAGTTCATCATGCATTGCTAACATGCAATAAGATCAATTTCAGCTTCTTCTATAGTGTGTGGTTCTACATGAGAAACAAAAGCAATTAAGTCATGTGTATCTCTATGTGCAGCTCTAGTTCTAACACCATGAGATGGGTCTTATATAATTAACTCTTTAGGGTGTGATTGTACATACCTCCATTCTTTGGGTATATCATCATGATTTTTGCTTACCTCTTCTTCATGTGGTTCACTTGATTGTTTATCTTTGAGAGTCAAATCTTTCAATCCATGATCTGGAGTACCTGCATCATCATTAGCAAGATCTTCTTTTCTGGAAGATGTAATGTCAGATTCATTGAAAACAACATATATAGATTCTTCTACAGTTAAAGTTCTTTTATTGAAAACATGATAGGCTTTACTATTAAAGAATATCCAAGAAAAATAGCCTTATCAGATTTTGCATCGAATTTACCAAGATTATCTTTTTCATTGTTAAGAACAAACATTAACAGCCGAAAACATGAAAATATTTGATATTAAGCTTTCTATCGTTCCAAAGTTTATAGGGGGATTTTCTAATAATTGGTCTAATCAAAACTCTGTTCAAAATATAGCATGCAGTATTTACAGCTTCTGTCCAAAAGTATTTTGAAAGATTTCCTTCACAAAGCATTGTTCTAGACATCTCTTCCAAAGTATGATTCTTTTTTTCTACAACACCATTTTGGTATGGTGTTTCTAGGTGCAGAGAAGTTATGATCAATACGGTGCACTGTACAAAAGTGATCAAAATATTGATTTTCAAACTTGGTGCCATGATCACTATGAATTGAAATAACAGATAGATTTTTCAAATTTGTGACTCTTTTATAAAACTTTTTGAATACTTTGAAAGTTTCATCTTTATGTGCAATAAACAAAATCTATGTGTATCTTAAAAAATCATCTACAATCACAAGGCCATATTTCATACTATCTAGGCTGGTAGTCCTAGTAGGTCCAAATAAGTCCATATAAAGTAGCTCTAAGGGTCTTGTAGTAGAAATGATATTTTTGAATTTAAAACTCCCCCTCACTTATTTTCCTAATTGACAAGCTTCGCAAACATAATAAAAATTAATTTTAAATTTTGGCATTCCTTTAACTAAATCTTTTGAAATAAGTTTAGCTATAGTATCCATACTAGCATGTCCAAGTCGCCTATGCCATAGTAAACTTGATTCTTTGCTCTTATCGTTCATTGCTACAAGACTTGTATTGCTTGACATAGCTAGATCGTTAAGATTTACTATGTAAGTGTTATCAAGTCTATGTCCAATGAATTTAGTACTAGAGTCAAGTAGATCAACTACTATACACATTGATGACTTGAAGAAAATATTAAAACCAATGTCACATAGCTGACTAATACAAAAAGATTATGTTTTAACTTTTCTACAAGTAACACATTTTTAATAAATGTAGAATGAGTAATTTTAATTTTACCAATATCGATTATCCTTTCTTTTTTATTATCACCAAATATTACCATTCCATCATCTTTTTGTTCTAGGGTGAAGAATTGATCAATATCACCCGTCATATATCTTGAACAGTCACTATCCTGATACCATATTTTCTTTATATTATGGCTACAAGACATCCCTGCAAAATAATCATTTAATAAATTTGGGTATCCAAGCTTTCTTGGGTCCTTGCAAGTTAGTAGAAATGGTTTCTTTTGAAACCCAAATTTTTTAATTTTCTTTTTGTCATTATGTTTCAAATGATATTCAAATGCCTTATGACCAAAGTTATTACATGCATAGCATACAATCCTTGACTTTGAATAATAATCATGAGATGATGCAAATTTTGGTCTAACTTATTTTGATTTAGTAAACTTAGGAGCATATGATGTAGATGCAGAAAATTTGTTTGAAATTGAACCTTTGTAACCAAATCCAAATTTATTATTTATCTCTCTTTGATCTTTCAAAATTAATTTAAGCTTGTTGGAACTTAGGGTTAATTTTTTAACTAAAGGCTTGAGCTTTTGAACTTCTTTCTTTAAATCATCATTTTCATTTTTCAAACCTATGTTTTTCTCAAGAAGCTCATCTTTTTCAAATTGTGTGATCTTAAGTCTTTCACAAACTAAAGTTATTTCCTTTTGCAAAATTTTATTTCTTTTACCAAATTCATTTTTGTCTTTTTCAATTGAATCATAATGATTTTCAAGGTTTTCCTTTTCAAACTAGCTTTCTTGTATTCTACTAATAATTCACAAAATGCATTATGTAGCTCATCATATGTAAATTCTAAATTAGGTTTAGAAGTAGTTACCTCGTCCTCCAAACCCAAAAGATAGATTTGTGCAGTCTTTGTTGTCTCTTCATCCTCTTCAGTGGATGTAGATTCATCGCTGTCACTCCATGCTGGAAGCATTGCCTTCTTCTTTCTGGTGATCGACTTTTTCTTTGCTTCAGGACAGTCAGGACGAATGTGTCCCGGCTTTTTGCATCCATAGCAGATTGGTACTTGATCTTTATCTTTATCCTTCTCTTTTTCTTTGTCTTTTTCTCTTTCTTTTCCAAAATCTCCTTTTCTAAATTTCTTTCTCCATCTATTTATTTTTCTTCTGTGCATAAACCTTTTAAATCTTTTCATTACAAGGGCTATCTCATCATTTTCTAAATCATCATCATCTGACGAGTCTGAGTCTTCATTCTTGTCCTCTTCTGTAGCTTTAAATGCTATAGCTTTCTTTCTTTTGGTATCTTCATCAGTCCTTTGTTGCATAGCTAATTCATGTGTGATTAGTGATCCAAGCAGTTCATCTAGTGGTAGAGTGTTTAGGTCCTTCGCCTTTTGAATAGCTGTCACCTTAGCTTTCCATTTATCTGGCAAGGATCTCAAAACTTTTTTGATAAGATTAGCATTAGTGTACGTTCTATCAAGACTTTTCAGACCATTTATAATATCAGTAAAGCGAATATACATAGCCGATATAGTCTTACTAGGATCCATCTTAAATAACTCATAGTTATGTACAAGAAGATTAATTTTTGATGTTTTAACTTGTGATGTGCCTACATGCGTAATTTCTAGCTTGTCCCAAATTTCTTTAGTAGAATTACAAGTTGAAATTCTGTTAAGCTCATTTGGATCCAAAGCACAATACAATAAATTCATCACTTTGGCATTCAGCTTAGCTAATTTCATATCATCTTCATTCCAATCTTCTTCTAGTTTTGGAACTTCTACATCATTAACTCTAATAGTGGGTTTGTGAGGTCCTTTCAAGATAATTTTTCATAAATGGAAATCTACGGCTTTAATGTATATTTTTATTCTTGCCTTCCAATATATATAATTGGTTCCGGTGAAAAGTGGAGGTCGATTTGTGGATTGACCTTCGACCAATGAAGTCCTTATGGGATGTGCCATCTATCTTTACTCTAAGTAACTTTCAGAGATTCCACTCTGATACCACTTGTTGCCCAGGCGGCTTCCCAAGAGGGGGATGAATTGGGTTTGAAAATTTTTTTACAATTATGTGTACTTTAAAATTCTTTTAGTGTTGTGGTGCAATATACAATGCGGAAGTAATTAAGTAAAAATAATAAGATAATAAAAGCACAAGCACAAACACAAAGAGATATAGAGTGGTTCGGAGCAACCAGCTCCTATGTCCACTACCTACGCACCATTTAGGATTTCCACTATATCCCCCAACCGGAATACAGTCATATTATTTTATCAGGCTCACAATCCAAACCTATACACTTTGGTTTTACCGGGATCACCAAAAAAACCTAAACTCCCTTTGATTTTAAACGGGATTACCAAAGAAAACCCTAACACTTGATTTATACCGGGATCACCAAGAACCCAACTTAGGTTTTTACAAGGTTCACATAAAAACCTTCAACCCTCTCTTAAGACACAACCTCTTGCTATTCTTAGAGAGAAAACAAAGATAAAGAGAGAATAAACAGGCAACTACAATAAACCGAGTTTGTTTAAATGTTGCCGATGTAGATCAAGACGAAGCCTAGCTTTAAATGCTCTTTAGTTGCTCTTCAAGCTGTTTCTTTTCTTCTTCAATGAGTGGATTCAATGATGAAGTGGAGTTGGTGAAGCTTTGAATCCTAACTTGAAAGCTCTTGAAGTAGGTAGGTAAAAGACTTGAAGGCTCTTCAATATCTCAAGATAAATCAATAATAATGCTCTCATTAATCTTTAATCCCTCAAAATAATTCCTTTTATAGTTTTCCTTAAGATATGGCCATTGTAGGGCCTAGGAATTCGTAAAAGAGCTGTTGAGATGAAATGGAATTCAAAATCACTTTCAGTAAATAGCCGTAGGATTGCAGAAAATGACTACTCGAGTCGGCTCGAGGTCCATGAGTCGGCTCGAGGTCCATGAGTCGGCTCGAAGTCTCAGACAACCCAAAATAAATTTTGTAAGAGTTGGTTCTTCAAGCAGGAGTCGGCTCTTACCTTCAATCACTTCAAAATAACAAATACCTAGAGTCGGCTCTTCAGGACAGAGTAGGCTTGAGTTCTCAGCTTTCCAAAAAACATAACTCTGGACGAGTCGGCTCTTGGGGCTCGAGTCGGCTCGAGTTCTTATGCTTCAGAAACAAGTATTCATCCATGAGTCGGCTCTTAGGACATGAGTCAGCTCTTGATACTGAAACTCTGAAAGTTTCTCCGTGCCGTGCCACAACGAGTCGGCTCTTGATCCATGAGTCAACTCTTGCCAAGACTTCAATTGATTCTTCAAGCTTCTCCAAAACTCTTCAATACTTGAATCAAACAAGAGCTAATCTACATACTCTCAATTTTACAATTTTCAGCCCTTTTTACAAGATTACAAAATTGACAAAACTAGGGCTTTTACTATTTAAGTTCATAAGAGTACATACATAATTGAATTACCTCTTCATCAATTTGAAAACAAATTTAAACTAAAGGTAACTAATTTCCTACAAAAACTTCTCAAGTAATTGAAAGAATTAGCATCAAATACATACTCCAATATTTTGTGATCATCAAAATCAACCCAGGGGTCAACAGAAATGACAACCTAGTAATACTTTCACTCTTCGAGGTAGATCTTTGCTTTGAAAACTGAGAGTGGGGGGCAACTTTGGGATATGGCAGTCCAAGCACCAAAACATTATCGGTTCGATCGCTCGTTAAATCTTTTTTGAACCACACAACTAGACCAAAGCACTCAGAGAAAGCCACTGGAATGGGCGTAGGTCTAGTCTTTGGCTTTGTCCGAGGACTTCGACTCCGAAAATCAATCTCCAATGCACCGTTGAAAGAAGCCGACCGGAAGAGGGTAAATCTGAAGACATTTCGGCGACACGACAATAGCCCCTCGTCAAGAGGAGGCCAGGAAATGGATCTCCGAACTACTCCATGACGATGAAAATGAATTGAAACTGCATTGGAACCACCATGCAGCCGTTAGCTCCAACGCCTCCAGCCTGGCTAATATCTTTTGTTAATCGCCTACAGTTACGGGCAGGATGGAATTGATTAATCTCCGTCCTAATCATAGGATGAAAATACCGAACGACAGCCTAGCCTGACCACTATAAATATCGGTAAGAGGGGACACTCCAGGTAAGGAGAAATAATCCTAGAAAACAAGAACAACTCTTACTTCCTGGCTGTCATTTTCTTCTCAGAACTGCTTTCCATTTTGTTGCTGGAACCCGCTCCTGACTTAGGCATCGAAGTATCCCCCATCGAACAAAATCCGATAAGGAACCTATTTTGCAGGTGAGCGCGGGAGAGCGAACCGGCGATCCAACGGCTTCGTCCGGTCGAGGAGGGTCTATGCCAACAAAACCTCCTACCAATGCCATGAAATCCTGAATGATCAGAAAAAGAGTCAGCGATCAACATCTTTAAACATGATGGGTGATCGTATAAATGTTTTACATGTGTTTAGCTCAGATAAAGAGTCAGCGATCAACATCTTTAAACACGATGGGTGATCGTATAAATGTTTTACGTGTGTTTAGCTTAGATACCAATTAAAGCTGTTATTAAGGGCACCAAGATCACTGGATGGGTTCCAACAAGCACGACCAATGCATGGCATGGTAACTTCTTGAGCTTAGTGACTAGTTTGAAAGCAGAGCATCCATCTGTTAGATTTGTACAGAACACAAGATCCATAATAAGAAACAAAATCAAAACATGCTCTGATAAGCATAAATGCTTTCACTGACACGACAAACGAGCCCACAAGAATAAGGCATGAATCCTTTCCTTAAGGGCAGTCTAGCTACTTTGTTCAAGAAAAAAATGCCAAGCCAAGATTGACAAGAGTGTGGCACCTCCCATCATGAAAGTGATACGTGTCAGCTGTCTTTCCAGCTTACGCGTTCGGTATCAAGCTCACAGAACTGTGATCTCTCCATGCTGTAGGAGCATATCCAAGAGAATAACGCAGAAAAAACACTGAACACATGCAAAAGAATCACAAAGTTCACACCAATCAAGCACTTAAAACTTTTTATTAGTTTTTTAAATACACAAACACATGCATACATAAAACTATGATTTAATGTTTTATTCCAAGCATCATGACATTAGAATAGCGGGCAATTATTCCATGATTAACCAGCATGCCACAATAATGTTCTACATTAGCCCAAACCAATTTATCATAAAAATCATTAATTTCCCCTAGCCTCAAGATCTACCAAAACTATAGCTCAAGATTCATTCAACACTCATTACCACAAATAAATTTTTACAAGAAATATCTATACTAGGAAGCAGCACAACAAACTCGGAATTTCCTAAACAAGCTATAGGTGGACCAGGTTGTCCAATTCTCTTAGAACATGAAATTAAATTGTAACGACGTATGACCTCACTTAAAAGGCTAGCTAAAAATTATTAATTAGATTTGTTGATCTTGCATAATTACCTAAGATATCTCCGGTACTTAATAATTATAGGACTAAATACAAACCTATACGGCTCAATGCATGCTTGCTATTTAAGTTCTCCCATCCTCATCAAACAAAGGGTCCAAGTCCAATCACAAAAATAATGATCAATGCAGTCAACTCCAAAAGAGCAAATATTGCAATGTCCCCTAATTTATATGAGATATGGATCGAATCCGCTCTAATATTATTTACTTTAAGTGGTCAGACAAATGCTAAGTAAGCTTCAAGAACCATAAGGAGTACCTTGAATTCCTACCATTGCTATCAAAGCTAGTGGCAAGTAAGGAGTTGTATATGTATTTATCTATCTCATCATTCCTAGTTTGGTCCTTGTCTAAGCAGATACGGGGGTTCAAAAATTGATCTACTATATAAGCAAAATCCCATGGGATGCAAAAACCTGATATGCCAAGGCTAAGAAGCTCTATACCCCCATCACCTTAGCCCGATAACTTCATCTATGATTTCAAGCTCACTTAGTCATTATCTTGACCGACCAGCCCTTGAAACCTATCCTGCAGAGAGCTGACATCTCTAGGCATATGGCAAAGGTGCTATCAAGCTCAGGGAATTTGACATCAGTTATCATCCTTGATAGACCATAAAGGCCTAAGTACTAGCCCAACTTTCTTATCAAATATACCATCTTAGATGAAGTGCTCACATTGGTTAATGTAGAACCAGACTGGACCCTGATGGATCCTTCATATGGATAAAGCTTTGAATTTCCAAGGAAGGGGTGCCTGGCTCATCTTTGCAAATCTAGATAGAATCATTATAGAGTATGCACTCAAACTTCACTTTATGACCTCCAACAATGGGACAGGATATGAAGCCATGATTATGGGCCTAAGAATAACCAAGGAGCTCAAGATGAAGGAGTTTAAAGTCTTCACCTACTTCTAGCTTGTTGTTAGATAGGTGCAAAGCAAGTTCAAAGCCAGAGACCCCACCATAGCCAAGCACTTATAGAAAATAAGAGATCTCTCTATGGACTTCAAGACCTTGGAAGTGCAGCAAAATTGGATGGCATAAATGCCCAAGTTGATTCCTTGTCCCATCCAGCAATGCCAAGGTATTTTGACCTCAATCAGAAGGCTCTTATTGAGCACTTAGAATGTCCAATCATTGAAGAACCACCAGCCATTCTTCAGGTCAAGCATGAGTCGAGCTAGATTGATCCATTGGTATATTACATTGCCAACAGAGTATTACCATCCAATGCTTCTAATGCTCGAAAGATTAAGTGATAAGCCCCATGGTACATCTACTATCTATGGACATTTGAGATAGATTATGCACTTTGAAAGGTCCATAAAGGTATCTGTGGCAATCATCTAAGGGTAGATCGTTGATCTACAAAATAATCCGACAAGGGTATTACTAGCCAACCATCCAAAAAGATGTGGCAAATTTCATCCGAAGATGTAGCCAGTATAAAAAATATACAAACATCAAACAAAGGCCGATGACCCAACTTTCTCGATCACATCATCCTGGCCTTTTGCCATGTGCGGGATTGATATCCTCGGCCTATTGCTAATGGCAATTAGTTAATGGAAGCTCCTAATTGTGTCCATTGACTACTTTATAAAATGAATTTTGTTGGAAATTATGTCCTAATGCCAATTATCTAACTTGTAGATGGTTGAATTTATATATAAATTATTATAAATAAAAATTATTTTTTAGCAGTTCACCATATTGTATCTTCTTGTAATGAGCTCTTGTGTGATGAAATCTTTAGAACTATATCTTATACGATAAATATAGAATTTATCATGTAGTTTTTAAATCTATTCACAACTAAATGATACATTATTATAGGATGATAATATATTTAGTATAGGTCTTTGTGTACCATATAAATTTGTTGTCTTCTTAACCAAGAAGTATAGAGACACTAGTATTGTTGGGTTTCGGTAGCGTAGTAGAAAATCAAATTTTAAAATTTTAAATCTTGAAATCCTAGTCAACCGAAATCCTAGACCCAAGAGCGAGTGAACTCGGCACCGGGCGCATCAGAGTTTGTTTAGGTTTGCCTCCCTAAACTCCTAAGTCGATATTATTCTAAGAGCTAAGTCCTACGGGATTTCTCTATCCCGGGATCCTCTTCTTATCTTTGTTTAGGAGCTATTCGCATGCTAGGGAGTTCTTATCATTCTAGAATCTCCAGATCTGCTTTTTGCCTGTCTTTGGGAATCTTCCAATCCACTGAAACTTTAAATAAAAAAAGGCATTAACAAGAAAATCATTTGAAATCATTGGCATGCATCCTAGCATCTTAGTCCCATATCATTTTTGGTATCAGAGCATGGTTAGGGCTTAGCATCTTCTTAAGTACTTGATTGGGTGCTTCACCATGGCCGTCCAGTCATAGAAAAAGTAGGGCTACAAGACCCTCACATCCCATTCAACGGGGATTTTCTATGGCATGTAGGGGGCCAATGTGATTGACCCTTGAAGGGGAACACAAGGAGATAGGTTTAGATCCTTAAGAAAAAAGTTTTGCATTTTTATTTTCAGCATCTTTAAAATTTCTGCAGTTTTTCATCTCAGTACATAGTCTGCTATTTTAGTTGTTTCTGTTTGTAAAAACCTCTGATTTTTGTGATTTTATTTTGCTAGATTTTGTACATTTGAAAGTATTTTTGAAAATTTTCTCATATTTTATTGCAGTAAGTAGAATTCCTACATGCTGGAATACTATCTGAGAACAAATCTATTCTAAAAATTCCAGCAAGTGCATCTTGATGTGCGTCGCAATGCACCGATTTAATTACCTTAAAACTACTATTCTAGAATAGGATAGCAAGAGCAAGGGTCGAATCTACATGGACTTTCTTGATTACTTGAAAACAATAAATGTGCAACAGAAATTGAAATCTTAAAACTAAAAAGGAGATTAACAAGTAATTAGCAGTAAGGTAATTCAAGAAATGATCTATCCGAGTGAGAGCACGGCCCATATCCATGAATCACAGCCTATCCCTTTTTGGGAATAGACTGGTCTAAATGCTAGTGGAATAACCTAGATATGATCTATCTCACGAGAGTACAGCCCGTACCCACTTGGGAATAGATTAGATAGGATTAATTCACTTGACTTACCTCCAAAGCTTTGCCCTAGAAACGCTTCTGATTCAAAAATGAAAGAACATGAATTAATCAAAAGATATTTTTATTTCATGTAAGAGGGAGTACATCAAGGTAATACAACCAAAAATAGAAACCCCCTTTTCCCAAGTGAAGCTCCGGCCTCCAGTGATTTTTGCATGCTCAAAAGTTGAAGTGGCGCTGACCGGTGGAGAATAGGACTGCTGGAATAGGATTAGGATAAGATTGGAATAGTGCTAGAATAGTAGGAATAATGTTGGATAGCTGGAATAGAAGAAAATTGAAAGAGCTATGGGGAAGAAATGAGGGATCAGGACTGTGGCTGAACTGTGAGTGATCTGGGAGCTTGGGAGAACTAACAGATGGACTGTACTCTGGGATGGGGTCGACATCTACAACTAAGCTGGAACAATGGAGAGAGAAGCTCTCTGTGGTGTGGAGTGGAGAAGACAGTAATCTCTGTGGTGTGGAATGGAGAAGAAACAGAGAAGAAAAGCACTAGGGAAGAAGAGAAGAACTGGCTGAATGCTCAACTCCGTGAATGCCCGAATGCCCCCATCTGGCTCCCCTGGAGCCCTTTTATAGGCTCTCTTTCTGCTCCAAAGCCGCTCCATCAATCCGACCAACCCGCTCCATGGTTCCAATGAACTCAGCAGAACAACGGACATCGCTCCACGGTTGCAACGAAGCTGCTCCCATCAATCTCCAGCTCATCCGGTGAGGCTCTCGATCCTTCTCCCCGGTACTGTCCAACCCGGTCCAACCCATCATACATGTTCGGTCCATAAAATGTTCAGACCAAAAGAAACCATCGACGGCTACAAATCATCGTGAGGACCCTCCGGTGGCGAGGAAGAGTGCACCGCCGTCATCCGGCCGGTGGTGGACCGGGTAGGCGGTCCTGCGGCGTGGGATGGTGGGATTTGGTGAGGTTCGGCCAAGAGAATGAAGAATGAACAGCAGCCCACTTCGAAAGTGTTTTTTCTGGCCACCGGGACTTCTCTGGCCGGTGGTGAGCATGCTGGCGACCTCCCTGGCAGTGGGGACGGCTCTCCAGCGAGTCTCGGCGTGACTGGGCATGGCGGTCCATGGCTCTGCTTCTATGGATTGCGTCAATGGTAGATTGCAGCCCATGGGTCATTCGATGGACTGAGCGGCCGGTCCATAGCGGCCGGTCCACCATGGACCGGCTGCTTTAAACTTCGTGCAATCTTAGTAAATTTTTCTAAAATTCATTTTGGGCCTGTTTGAGTCCGATTCGAGTGCCGTTCATGCTGCTGGACTTCTAAAATCGGGCTCTCCATGTTGGCAATGTTCTTTCCTATAAATGACATATAAAAGTATTAATTTTGGTGGAATAATGATATTTAATATTAAATTAATACTTTTATATTTATGCTTAATGTAGTTATCACACCTCCCAACTTGAACTTTGCTCGTCCTCGAGTAAAGCAGATAGATTATCCATGTGTATCAACCCATCCTTGAATTAGCTGTTAACCCAAGCAACCTTAAAAGCATATGATACCTGGTCAGACTACTACTGAGATACTTTATTGGATTATTAATTCAACTCTTTTAGTGGTCAAGTAGAGCTCATAAAGATTTCTAGAGTGCTTCTTCTACCAACTTTCCTTTTCACTCTTAAAATCCTCCAACTTTCTAGGGTTTAGTTCAATACCTTTATGCTAGATGATTTTTCCCCCTTCATTTTTTGTATGTGTTATATCCAAGACTCGTAAGTATTAGTATTCTCCCCTTTTGACGCGAACCACAACGCTTACTTAGGCGAAGGGGCCCGGTTACCTAAGGAGGTACCATTGCTTAACAGATTTTTTGACCTTCTCACTTTTTGACACGAACCACAATGCTTACATAGGCGAAGGGGCCCGATTACTTAGTAAGAGTTCAAGCAAAGCTGTGAGACTAGACTAACTCTTTTTTTTTTTTTCAAAGGGAAAAACTTTAGCATACTCGATTTTTTGATTAATATCCCCATAAAGTAAACTCTTTATTAAGATCAATGGTCAAAAGGCTTGGAATTACTCCATGAAATTATTTATGATCTATACCGTACCATTTATTAAGTTTCTTTAATAATTTGTCCCTCAGCATCTCAAGTATTATCTAGGCCATTAATCAATCATTTGATTAAGGTGCCTATGTAACTCCAGTTCAAGATAATAATTAGGTACACATAACCTAATCATTTCTAACTGCACTCGAAGATCTAAGCAAGTCAAGTTAATCTTCCCCTCCCAACTTAATCGACATTATCCTCAATGGAGTAGGAAAGAAAATGAGAAGTATAATAGGAAAGACTACACCTTAGAAAAATGTGCTTCGAAGGTTTCATGAATTAGCAGGTTCCTTTGTTGCTGCACTCCCTCACTTTATTCTTCTAAAAAGAAAAGAAAAGAAACTAGTTAAAAATTAAAAGCATAAACTGGGTTGCCTCCCAAGAGTGCTAGGATTAAAGTCTTCAGCCAGACTCAGCTGATGGTAGTACTGGGTCCATAAGGTCAAGAATTTCAACAATTTCTCCATCATGAATATCTTCAACATAGGGTTTCAAGCGTTGGCCATTTACTTTAAAAATATTTCTTTTTGGGATCTTTAAGTTCAACAGTGCCATGAGGAAATACTTGAGTAATGATGAAGGGTCCATCCCATCGTGAGCGAAGTTTTCCAGGAGAAAGGCGCAACCTAGAATTGAAGATCCATACTTCTGATCAGGCTTAAATATTTTTCGATTAATGATTTATCATGATATGCCTTAGTTCGAGCCTTATAATTTTGAACTTTCATAAGCTTCATTTCGCAGCTCTTCTAATTCACTCAATTGAAGTTTTCTATTAGATCCCACAGTCTTCAAATCAAAATTACATTGCTTTGTAGGGTTTGATGGCAAGGCGGAAACATAGATTTCAAAATTTTTATTTTTATCTTTTAAAATCTTCACCAAACCTTTAACCCAAGATCTCCTTAAAAGAATTAAAACATATAAAAAATATATATAAGATTTAATCTCAAATTAAGATACTAACCTGTATCACAAAATCCAAACTCTGAATCTCCACCAGGTGCCCAAATGTTCACCCTCCAATGGTGATCCACATAGAAAAAGATGAAGACAACAATTTCTAGTTCTTGGCTCCTCTTCTTGAATTCTTTTTCAAGAATTCAATTCTTGGACTTTTAGGCTGAAATTTTCTTTCTTGAAAATTTCTTTTCTTCCTTCTTTCCTCTTCTTGAATTTTCTTCAAGAATTCCCTTTCTTGAATCCCTTTTCTTGAATTGAATTGGAAGAAAAATAAGACAGGCAAAGTCTTAATTCAAGAAGGAAAAGAAGAAGAACAGATCCTTTCCTTTTTCTTTCCTTTACCGTTCAAGACCTTCTTCTTATTCTTGTTTAGGGTCAGAGTTTCGACAGAGGATACCTCTGTAAGGGAAACAATATCCAACAAGAACAAGGGGAAGGAGTATTCTGGAGAGGAGGAAAGGGAATTGGATCTCTGAACTATGTTACGTGAAAACCCCCGAGAACCCAACCCTATTTATAGATCTCAGAGGGGTGTCATCTCGAAACAACACAACCCTCTGAAACCCCAGGGATCACGATCCCTCATTCCTCATGCGTCCCCTCAACCAAAAATCATGATTCTCCGATTTAATTTTCATTTTTCCGACGAGGACTACTCTCGGAAAAACTTCAGGAAGAATCGCGACTTTTGGAGACGGATTTGCGACCGAAAAGCGACGAATCTTTTCCTTAATTTTTTCTGGCCATTAGATCCAGATCCAAGGGTGCCAGACAAGGATCTGAATCGCCCCTTTTCCAGATATTTCTCTGACATTTATTTTCTTTCTCACGCATTTTAAGAGAAGTCCACGCGCGTGGACTCTCTTTCTTGGCGCGCGCGGGTGAGAAAAGGGAGGGGGCGGCTTGGAGAGAGGGTCTCAGTGAACTAAATTCATTTGGGTTCAGCCATGGGTTAGCCCAAAGCCCAAAAAAAAATTGGACCTTAATCTGGTTCAATTAGAACCCAATTAAGCCCAATTCGGAACCAAATTCGAATATGATTCGAATAGAAATTTGGTCTGCAACACATGCTAGTGTGTTATCCTGCAAACATGATTTAATTCCAAATTAAATCCTTCATCAATTTTCTTTTGTGAGTGACCCATTGGGTTCCACACCTAGCCAGCAGTAGGTCCGAGTTCTATTCGACTTAATTCGGTTAGATCTCAACTAAGCCGATTTAGGTCGACTCAAACTAGCTCGACTCGGTCAATTAGAATCTAATTCAAATTAACAGATTTGAATTACCATGACTCAACCATATACCTACAAGACAAGATTGATGTCTAGCAACGTATCATGTCTACCCGGAAGATGTGGAATTTTGGTGGAATTACCAAAATACCCTTCAGTGGTGAGTTACCGGGCAATTCAGTCCTTTGATCAACTTGCACCCCGAATATGATTATGAATATGGATACTTGTCAAATCCAATTTCATATTCATCCCTAGCTCAATCTTTATAATGATGATTCATTAATTAACCATTAGAAAATAACTCTAATGTTCATACTTTGATCAAAGGTTTCCTGAATCCATCATTTGAAATTAGCTGGATGCTATTCCCTCTTACTAGGGCTGATCAATTCCTTGTTGACCTACTCACAACCTCCATATACAATCCACCATAACCAGTATCACCTCGTGCATGACTCAGTGTCATGATTGATTGCGAACCAAAGTATGGATTCATATATATAAGGTACTATGGTAGTCTCAGGTCAAAGGACCATATGCACTACTCCCACTATGAGAATTATCTATTGACAAACAGATAAGGTTCCATTAAATATTCTCAATCTGGATCAATTCAGTGAACTCATTCTCTAATGAACACTCACATCCTAGTATTAGTGTCAAACACAAGTGACTGTGAGATCAGTCACCCTCATTACAAGACATATATAGGATGTGCTGGTCTTGCCGGAAACATTGATCCCCAACTCAATGTCCCATCGACCAGGAATATTTTAGATTAGGATTTTAAGGCTTTTGGTCTCTTGGTATGATCTCATCATAACCCTAGAACCATAGCCCTAATCTATGGGGTTCATCATAAAATCGAAAAGACACAGCAAATGATGAAATAATGCATTTATAAAATGTCAATTCATTGATTTTGGGATCAAAATTACAATATTTCAATTGGCTTTCAGGGCATAATCTTTCAATCTCCCATTTGCACTAAAGCCAATCGCCTTTAAATCTTAACCCCATACAATCAAGGTGGCGATCAAACTCTCGCTGTGATAGAGCCTTAGTGAACGGGTCTGCTACGTTGTTCTTCGTTTCTACCCTTTTAATGCAGACTTCTTGTCTTTCGACAATCTCTCGAATGAGATGGAAGCGTCTCAGAATGTGCTTTGATTTGTGATGAGCTCTTGGTTCCTTTGCTTGAGCAACAGCCCCCGTATTATCACAGTAAAGTGATACTGGACCTTCAATCTCAGGAACTACGCCCAACTCTGATATGAACTTCTTCATCCAGACAGCTTCCTTGGCAGCTTCACTAACAGCAATGTACTCTGCCTCAGTTGTTGAGTCAGCTACAGTTTGCTGTTTAGAACTTTCCAGCTTACAGCTCCTCCATTAAGGGTAAAAACATACCCAGATATAGATTTGCTGTCATCTGGATCTGATTGAAAACTAGAATCCGAATAAGCTTCTAGTTTAAGATCAGATCCTCCATATTATTAGAAAAATATCCTTAGTTCTTCTTAAGTACTTAAGAATATTTTTCACAGCCTTCCAATGATCCTCTCCTGGATCAGCCTGAAACCTGCTGGCTATACCTAAGGCATATGCCACATCAGGCCTAGTACATAACATAGCATACATAATAGACCCTACTGCCGAAGCATAAGGTACCGAATTCATTCTATTTCTTTCTTCAGGTGTCTTAGGAGACATCTTCTTAGAAAGATGTATGCCATGACCAATAGGTAAGTAACCTCTTTTACTTTCCTCCATGCTAAATCCTTTTAGCACTTGGTCAATGTACCTAGACTGGGATAAACCTAGCATCCTCCTAGATCTATCTCTATAGATCTTGATGCCTAGTATATAAGATGCTTCTTCCAAGTCTTTCATGGAAAACTGTTTAGATAACCATACCTTGACCGATTGTAACATTGGGATATCATTCCCAATGAGGAGTATGTCATCTACATACAGAACCAAGAAAACTATGGCACTCCCACTAGTCTTCTTGTACACACAAGGTTCATCCTCATTTTTGATAAAGTCAAATTCTTTGACTGTCTTATCAAATCGGATGTTCCAACTCCTAGATGCTTGCTTTAATCCATAAATAGATTTCGTTAGCCTACATACCTGATTAGGTTTAGTCTCCAAGACAAAACCTTCTGGCTGTGACATATAACCTCTTCCTCAAGGAAACCATTGAGGAATGCAGTTTTCACATCCATCTGCCAGATTTCATAATCATGATATGCTGCTATAGCAAGCATGATCCGAATAGATTTGAGCATGGCAACAGGAGAAAATGTTTCATCATAATCTATTCCCTGTTTTTGTCTGAAACCCTTAGCCACTAATCTGGCTTTATAAGTTTCAACTTGGCCATCTACCCCAATCTTTTCTTATAGACCCATTTGCATCCAATAGGGTTAACACTCTCTGGTGCATCAACCAAAGTCCAGACTTGGTTGACATACATGGAGTCCATTTCGGATCTCATGGCTTCCAGCCATTTGTCTGAGTCACTACTTATGACAGCATCCGTATATGTTAGAGGCTCATCATTATCAATGATTCGGGCTTCATTATTTTCAATAATGAACCCATACCTTTCAGGTGCATGTCGCACTCTATCAGACTTACGGATAGGAGTGGTGTGTTCAGGTTCTATACTAACTGTGTTATGATTTTGTTGAGATGTATCTACTTGTTGAACTTCTTCAAGTTCAATATTTCTCCCACTGCCATTTTATAGGATGAATTCTTTTTCCATAAAAATGGCATGCCTATTGACTAAAATCTTTTATTCAGTAGGGTGGTAGAATAGATATCCTATACTATCTTTGGGATATCCAACAAATAGACATTTTTCAGCTCTAATATCAAGCTTTTGTCCAAAATTTCTTTTGACATAAGCTGGACATCCCCATATCTTAAGGTGCTTAAGATTGGGTTTCTTTCCCCTCCATAACTCATATGGAATGCTAGATACAGATTTGGATGGTACTCTATTCAAAATATTAGCCGCTGTTTCCAAGGCATATCCCCAGAAAGAAACAGGTAAGTCTGTGAAGCACATCATAGACCGTACCATATCTAATAAAGTACGATTTCTCCTTTCAGCAACACCATTTAATTGTGGTGTGTAAGGAGGAGTCCATTCAGAGATGATTCCCTTTTGTTTAAGGTGATCAAGAAACTCGGTGGATAAGTATTCACCTCCTCTATCTGATCGAAGGATCTTAATACTTTTTCCCGTTTGTTTCTCTACCATACTTTAATACTCTAAAATTTTTCAAAAGCTTCGGACTTATGTTTCATTAGATACACAAATCCGTACCTTGAAAAATCATCAGTGAATGTGATGAAATATGAGTATCCACCCTTGGCCTGAGTTGTCATAGGTCCACATACATCAGTGTGTATGAGTCCTAATAACTCTGTTGTCCTTTCATTATGTCCACTAAATGGAGTCTTGGTCATTTTACCCATGAGACATGATTCACAAGTTCCTAATGATTTATAGTCATAAGGATTAAGGAATTTTTCCTTGTATAACTTGTTAATCCTCTGCTCACTAATATGTCCAAGATGACAGTGCCAAAGTAAAGTATTGTTTACTTCATCTCTTTTTCGTTTATTTCTAACATGTAGTATATTGTCATCAGAAGATAAAGTTAAGTAACCATTGCAAAATATGCCATTAAATATTATTTCATTAGAAAAACTGATTGAGCAGCCACTGCTCATTACATTCATAATATATCCTTGTTTAAGTAACAAGGGTACAGATATGATGTTTCTAATGATTCTAGGCATAAAATAACAATTTTTTAACTCTAAAATATTCCCAGAAGGCAGCTACAACATATAAGTCCCTACAGCTTCTGCTTGGATGGAATCTCCTCCAGCACCGTAGAGCTCGAAGTTGCCTTCCTTCAAAACTCTAATGTTATGTAGTCCCTGCAATGATTTGCAGATATGATGACCACAAGCAGTATCCAATACCCAAGAGTTTGAATTAGAAGAGTCTAATGACAAAATTGCATGTATCTCATGCATACCTTTTGGTGCATCACTAGCACCAGGCTTCATACTTGCAAGGTAAACCTTGCAGTTTCTTTTCCAGTGACCCGGCTTGCCACAATGAAAGCAGGTCATTTATCCGGAGGCCTTCTTTCCTTTCTTTTTCTTGATGCCCCCTTTTGGGTTTAACCTCCTCTTGGAACCCTTTTTTCCTATTTTCTTCTTGTTTACACCATCCACAAGAAGAAGTGGAGCCTTATTTTTCTTTAAATGGCTCTTTGTTGTTTTTAACATATTCAACAGCTCAGGCAAGGAAGTGTTAAGTTTGTTCATATGATAATTAAGAACAAACTGTGAAAATGACTCTGGGAGTGACTGCAGGATTAAATCCTGATTCAACTCCCCATCCATAACAAAACCTAATTGACCCAATCGGGTGATTAGGTCAATAACCTTTAATACATGGTCTTGTACGGATGTACCTTCTGTCATCCTTGCATGGAATAACTACTTAGATATTTCATATCTTGCAGTTCGACTATGTTCTCCATAAAGTTCTTTTAAATTGAGCAATATGGAGTTTGTGTCCATGCTTTCATGTTGCCTCTGTAACTCATTGGTCATAGAGGCAAGCATTATACACTTGACAGTAAGTGAGTCATTTTGCCATGTGTTATATGTGGTCTTATCCTCTTGCGAGGCATCTTCCCCTAATGGTTCCAAGGTTGGGGTATCAAGAATATAAAAAATTCTTTCTTGGCTGAGTACTATCTTCAGGTTTCTTAACCAATCAACATAGTTTGGTCCAGTCAATTTATTTGCATCAAGAATGCTACGGAGTGAGAGTGAAGATGCCATTTAATCTACATTAACAAACAACATTACATAAGCAAACAATCAATGTTGACAAAACATAATTAAATTAGGACTTTAACTTAATTATGTCTCCCACTATTTTATCAAGCATCATAACCCTCAATGTGATGATCGAGAAAACCCTAATTGGTTCTCTTAGTGGGGTTGAGATCCTAATTCCTCATAAAAGACCTTGTGTGTACACAACAAATCTTATATAAGTTCAAAGGTAGGAAAACTCTTTCCAATTATAATTCATACAATTCTCAACTTATCTTGGCCTCTAAAATATTAATAGCTTTGTGTGTACACAACAAACTATAATATTTTAGTTAAGTTACACCCTTCATTACTATATAGTCATGATATTAATTATAATATCCTTGTGTGTACACAACAAAGTATTATATTAAATCATTCCATAAGCATCAAATGTACCAAGCAAAAATTATGTTAGTCACCATAAAGAAAAAGGCCTTGTGTGTACACAACAAACCTAATATGAATCATAACATAATAATGACTTGGCATGAAGGAAGGCCATATGTAGTGAATATTACACTAAGCATATCAATCAATAATTAAGTTAATCATACCGGCCAGGTAAGTGGGAGAGTGGTGGGAGTCCCCCCGTTGCTTTCCTTAGACACCAATAAGAATTGGCCAGGTCAGTCAACGGAACCAATTAAAACCACGTCCTCTTTACCGATCATGAACCACTTTTCCTAGACACCGAATGATAAACTAATCATATTGATTATTTTTGCTTTTGGTATATGACACTACAACTTAATATGTTTTAAAGAGGGCTTTATTAAACAAAGCACATTTTAGCAAATATGTGCCATAGTGTGCCATCATACTAGGACAACCATTTACCACATAATGGATCCTCCATTATGCCAGGGCAACCTTATTTCAGTATGATGACTAGAAGGCTAAACATATCTCTATGCAAATTAAGGTTTAAGTGAAAACCTTAATTAGTGGCATACATCAAACATATATGCATAATTAACACAAATATGTGATTAGTGTGTCATCATACTAGGACAACCATTTACCACATAATGGATCCACCATTATGCCAGGGCAACCTTATTTCAGTATGATGACTAGATCTCTATGCATATCTCTACAACAATTAGGGTTTGAGTGAAAACCCTAATTGGTGACATTACAACAAACATATATTACATCTCATGTTACTTATATAAATATGCATCTAAAATTCAGCATATATATTTTAATCTTAATAAGGAGGCTCTGATACCACTGTAGGTTTGATGGCAAGGCAGAAACATAGATTTCAAAATTTTTATTTTTATTTTTTAAAATCTTCACCAAACCTTTAACCCAAGATCTCCTTAAAAGAATTAAAACATATAAAATGTATATACAAGATTTAATCTCAAATTAAGATACTAACCTGTATCGCAAAATCCAAACTCTGAATCTCCACCAGGTGCCCAAATGTTCACCCTCCAATGGTGATCCACACAGAAAAAGATGAAGACAACAATTTCTAGTTCTTGGCTCCTCTTCTTGAATTCTTTTTCAAGAATTCAATTCTTGGACTTTTAGGCTGAAATTTTCTTTCTTGAAAATTTCTTTTCTTCCTTCTTTCCTCTTCTTGAATTTTCTTCAAGAATTCCCTTTCTTGAATCCCTTTTCTTGAATTGAATTGGAAGAAAAATTAAGACAGGCAAAGTCTTAATTCAAGAAGGAAAAGAAGAAGAACAGATCCTTTCCTTTTTCTTTCCTTTACCATTCAAGACCTTCTTCTTATTCTTGTTTAGGGTCAGAGTTTCGACAGAGGATACCTCTGTAAGGGAAACAATACCCAATAAGAACAAGGGGAAGGAGTATTCTGGAGAGGAGAAAGGGAATTGGATCTCTGAATTATGTTACGCGAAAACCCCCGAGAACCCAACCCTATTTATAGATCTCAGAGGGGTGTCATCTCGAAACAACGCAACCCTCTGAAACCCCAGGGATCATGATCCCTCATTCCTCACGCGTCCCCTCAACCAAAAATCATGATTCTCCAATTTAATTTTCGTTTTTCCGACGAGGAGGACTCTCGAAAAAACTTGAGAAAGAATCGCGACTTTTGGAGATGGATTTGCGACCGAAAAGCGACGGATCTTTTCCTTAATTTTTCTGGCCATCAGATCCAGATCCAAGGGCGCCAGACAAGGATCTGAATCACCCCTTTTCCAGATATTTCTCCGATGTTTATTTTCTTTCTCACGCGTTTTAAGAGAAGTCCACCCGCGTGGACTCTCTTTCTTGGCGCGCGCGGGGAGAAAAGGGAGGGGGCGGCTTGGAGAGAGGGTCTCAGTGAACTAAATTCATTTGGGCTCAGCCATGGGTTAGCCCAAAGCCCAAAAAATAAATTGGACCTTAATCTGGTTCAATTAGAACCCAATTAAGCCCAATTCGGAACCAAATTCGAATCTGATTCGAATAGAAATTTGGTCTGCAACACATGCTAGTGTGTTTATCCTGTAAACATGATTTAATTCTAAATTAAATTCTTCATCAATTTTTTTTTGTGTGTGACCCATTGGGTTCCACACCTAGCCAGCAGTAGGTCCGAGTTCTATTCGACTTAATTCGGTTAGATCTCAACTAAGCCGATTTAGGTCGACTCAAACTAGCTCGACTCGGTCAATTAGAATCTAATTCAAATTAACTGATTTGAATTACCATGACTCAATCATATATCTACAAGACAAGATTGACGTCTAGCAACGTATCATGTCTACCCGGAAGATGTGGAATTTTGGTGGAATTACCAAAATACCCTTCAGTGATGAGTTACCGGGAAATTCAGTCATTTGATCAACTTGCACCCCGAATATGATTATGAATATGGATACTTGTCAAATCCAATTTCATATTCATCCCTAGCTCAATCTTTATAATGATGATTCATTAATTAACCATTAGAAAATAACTCTAATGTTCATACTTTGATCAAAGGTTTCCTGAATCCATCATTTGAAATTAGCTGGATGCTATTCCCTCTTACTAGGGCTGATCAATTCCTTGTTGACCTACTCACAACCTCCATATACAATCCACCATAACCAGTATCACCTCGTGCATG
This sequence comes from Areca catechu, assembly GCA_021397845.1. Classification (NCBI taxonomy): domain Eukaryota; kingdom Viridiplantae; phylum Streptophyta; class Magnoliopsida; order Arecales; family Arecaceae; genus Areca; species Areca catechu. Next base: position 48,963,829 of record CM038048.1, on the reverse strand, counting down.
ACTCAGTGTCATGATTGATTGCGAACCAAAGTATGGATTCATATATATAAGGTACTATGGTAGTCTCAGGTCAAAGGACCACATGCACTACTCTCACTATGAGAATTATCTATTGACAAACAGATAAGGTTCCATTAGATATTCTCAATATGGATCAATTCAGTGAACTCATTCTCTAATGAACACTCACATCCTAGTATTAGTTTCAAACACAAGTGACTGTGAGATCAGTCACCCTCATTACAAAACATATATAGGATGTGCTGGTCTTGCCGGAAACATTGATCCCCAACTCAATGTCCCATCGACCAGGAATATTTTAGATTAGGGTTTTAAGGCTTTAGGTCTCACTGGTATGATCTCATCATAACCCTAGAACCATAGCCCTAATCTATGGGATTCATCATAAAATCGAAAAGACACAGCAAATGATGAAAATAATGCCTTTATAAAATGTCAATTCATTGATTTTGGGATCAAAATTACAATATTTCAATTGGCTTTCAGGGCACAATCTTTCATGCTTGATAGCCCAAAATGCACGATGTTCTAACTCTACCGGTAAATGACATGCCTTGCCAAATACTAACCGGTATGGAGACATTCCTAAGGAAGTCTTAAAGGCAGTCCGGTAAGCCCATAATGCATCATTCAAACGTTCTGACCAATCTTTCCTATCGGGCCTTACTGTTTTCTCCAGGATGTGTTTAATTTCTCTATTTGAAACTTCAACATGGCCACAAGTTTGGGGATGGTAAGGTTTGGCTGCCTTATGTGTAATTCCATATTTCTTCATTAATCCTTCAAAATGTTTATTTGTGAAATGCACGCCCCCATCACTAATAATTGCCCTTGGGCATCCAAACCGACTAAGGATGTTACACTGAATGAACTTGATTACAACCTTGTGATCATTAGTTTGGGTTGCTATGGCTTCGATCCATTTAGACACATAATCAATTGCGATCAAAATATACTCAAACCTAAAAGAAGAAGGGAATGGCCCTATGAAGTCAATACCCCAGACATCAAAAATTTCAACAACTAAAATAGGGGTCAGAGGCATCATATCTCTACGCAAAATATTCCCCATTTGTTGACATCTCATATAATTATGGCCAAATTTGTGTGCATCTTTAAAAAGAGTTGGCTAGTAGAACCCACTCTGCAGTACTTTTGCTGCAGTTTTTCTTCCACTAAAGTGTCCCCCACAAGCAAGAGAATGACAAAAGTGAGTATGCCTTGGAATTCACTCTCAGGGACATTGTCTAATCACCTGATCTGAACAATACTTAAACAACTCAGGTTCCTCCTAAAAGTAATATTTGATTTGTGAGAAAAATCTATCTTTTTCTTGTTCGGACCAGTGGGAAGGAACTTGCCCTGTTGCTAAGTAATTAACAATATGGGCAAACCAAGGTAGACTATCAGACAAAATGGAGAAAAGCTGCTCATCAGGAAAATGATCTCTGATTGTTTCTTTATTGCATTCTACTAAGATCCTAGAAATATGATCTGCTTCCAAATTTTCAGAACCCTTGTTATCTAAGATTTCTAAGTCAAATTCCTGCAGTAGAAGGATCCATCTAATCAGTCTAGGCTTTGTATCCTTTTTAGGTAGCAGATGTCGCAATGCTGCATGATCAGTATAAACTAAGATCTTAGACCCTAACAGATATGATCAAAATTTTTCCAGGGCAAAAACAGCTGCTAGCAACTCCTTTTCAGTAGTGGTGTAGTTTATTTGTGCATTTGAAAGATTTTTACTAGTATAATAAATCACATGTGGTTCCTTATTAAACTTCTATCCTAAAACTGCCCCTACAGCATAATCAGAGGCATCACACATGATTTTGAAAGACAGGGTCCAATCGGGAGGCTTGATAACTGGTGCGATGGTCAAAGCAGTTCTCAGAATATTATAAGTAGCCATACATTCCTTATTAAAATCAAAAGGATTGTCTTCAACGAGTAGATTATACAAAGGTTGCGAAATTTTGCTGAAATCTTTGATAAAGCATCTATAAAATCTAGCATGACCAAGGAAGGATCGTACTTGTTTAATCGAGATCGGGGGAGGCAATTTTGAGATCAATTCTACCTTAGCTTTGTCAACCTCAATCCCTCGCTCTGAAAAAATATGTCCGAGCACGATTCCCTCATGAACCATAAAATGACTCTTCTCCCAACATAAGACTAGGTTTGTTTCTATACATCGTTTCAAAACCTTAGTCAAGTTTTGGAGACAATCATCAAATGAAGATCCAAACACTGAAAAGTTGCCCATAAATATCTCAAGAAACTGACCAACCATATCAAAAAATATGGATAGCATACATCATTGGAAAGTGGCTGGTGCATTGCACATACCAAATAGCATGTGTCTAAAGGCAAATGTTCCAAAAGGGCAGGTAAAGGTGGTCTTTTCTTGATCAGCAGGAAATACCAGAACTTGGTTATATCCTGAATATCCATCTAGAAGACAGAAGAAGCTCTGCCCAGCTAGCCGTTCTAAAATTTGATCAATGAAAGGCAAAGGGAAGTGATCTTTCCTAGTGACAGCATTCAGTTTCTGATAGTCTATACACACTCTCCAACTAGTTATCATTCTAGTAGGAATTGACTCATCCTTTTCATTCTCAACAACAGTAATATCTGATTTCTTAGATACTACCTGAGTTGGACTAATCCATTGGCTATCCGAGATTGGGTAAATGATTCCAGCATCAAGCCATTTTACCACTTTTTTCTTAACGACTTCCCTCATGTTCAGATTAAGCCTTCATTGAATGTCTCTATATGGTTTAGATCCAGGCTCACAGTGAATATGATGCATGCAAATAGAAGGGTCAATTTCCTTAAGATCAGCTACTGCCCATCCTATTGCTTCTCTATGTTCTATAAGTACTTCCACCAATTTCTCTTCCTGATCTGGGGTTAGAGTGGATGCAACGATCACTGGGAGAGTATCCTTGGATCCAAGAAAAGAATATTTCAACTTTTCAGGAAGAGGCTTCAACTCTAGCATGGGTGGTGTTTCTAAGGATGGAACTAAAGGGGTTGATTAAGTCGGTAAAGGTTCAAATTTGACAGTCCAAGGAGTAATAATGTTAGACTTTGGTGGGTCCAACAAAGCACTCACTTCATCAAACTCATCAATTCCAACATGTGTCAAACATGCTTCCAGAGGGTCCGACTCGAGTAAAATGGGGAGTTTCTTGTCTATAACTTCCTCAAGCATGTTCACTTCATCAAATACAGGTGGTCCTTGGGATGCATTAAAAATATTCAATCTCATCTTTTTATTTCCAAAGGATATATCCATAACCCCTGTCCTACAGTTTATACAGGCATTAGCAGTAGCTAGAAAAGGTCTTCCAAGAATAATGAGTATTTGGCTGGGATTACTGCTAGACTTCATTTCCAGGACAAGAAAGTAAACAGGAAAGTAAAACTCATCGACTTTCACCAACACATCCTCTAATAATCCATGGGGTACCTTAATTGATCGATCTGCTAACTGCAACGTTACCGACATGGTTTCAGTTCCCCAAATTCAAATAAATCATACATTGAGCCTGGGAGAAGGTTCACACTCGCACCCAAATCTAGTAAAGCTTTCTTGATTGTGAGGTCCCCTATGACATAGGAAATAGTTGGGGTACCGGGGTCTTTCAATTTGGGTGGGACAATATGCTGAAAAACTGAGCTCGCTTGTTCAGTTAATTGGATCTTTTTCGGTATGTGTGTCTTAGATTTTTGTTTTTGTGTGCATAGATCCTTAAGGAATTTGGCATAAGCTGGCACTTGTTTGATGGCATCAAGAAGAGGTTGGTTTATCTGGACTTGTTTGAATAGCTCAAGCATTTCATTCATTCTAAGGCTCTTCTTATCCAAAAATATAGGTGCTTCTAAAGCTTTAGGAAACGGAACCCTAGGTGTTGGTGCTTGGCTAATAGGTTCTTTCTCTCTTCATTCTTTTCATCTTCTGGCTTAGCCAACTCAAATATTTGGGTCAGATCAGGCTGATTCAGTTTTTTTCCACTTCTTAAAGTTGTGATTGATTTAGCTTGTTCTGGGAATGTTTCAGATTTAGTATAACTTTCAGCCATGTAATGTCCTTTTGGGTTACTGATGGGCTGACTAGGCAACTTACCTTCTTCTCTTCTATTGAAAGATGTAGCTAGCTGACCTATCTGGGTTTCTAGCTTTGCAATGGATTGCATGTGGGAGTGAAGGAGTTGGGTGTTCATTTTTAGCCCTTTTAATGCTTGAAGTACCTTCTCTTCAAATGTAGGACCATGATTATTCGGTGGAGGTTGTGGAGCACTCGGGTATTGAGAATAAGGCATGTTTCCAAAGTTGGTCTCTTGATAGTTGGTCCTAATTGTTGTTGGATTATTAGCAGCTTGGGATTTCCAAGAAAAATTTGGATGGTTTCGCCAACCAGGATTGTAAGTATTTGCAAATGGGTCATTTCCTGGTCTAGGAACCATATGGGTTTATGCATGATGGACTTGTTCCTGAACAAGATCGGGAAATTGATAGGCAGCTAGACAATCACCTATCGAATGGGTAGGACTTGAACAAATGATGCAAACATCATGGTTTTGATGAAGGTTTTGATGAGGTGAAGAGGAAATATTTCCACTTTGTAAAATTCGGTCAAGCTTTTGGGACAATTCATCTACCTTGCTGTAGATGTCTACAGAGTGACCTAATTCATACATTCCCCCTCTCTTGGATCCTAGGGGAGGATCTCTACGGGCAGCAGACATGTGATGTAATGAGTTTTCACTATGGTTTCAAATAGCTGCCAAGCTTCATGTTCATTTTTAAACATAAATGTTCCTCCACATGAAGCATCTACGATTTGCCGGTATCTTTTATACAGACCATCATAAAAACATAGAACCAATTGCCATTTCGGTATGGCATGATGGAGACATTTTCTAATCAGATCCTTTAATCTCTCCCATGTTTCATGAAACATCTCTCCCTCTAACTGGGAAAAACTGGTTATGACTTTTCTAATTTGGTTTATTTTTCCAATTGGAAAGTACTTCTTAAAAATTTCCTCTGAAGTTGATCCCATGTTGAAATTATTACAGTATCTAGGGAATTCAACCAGTCCTTAGCTTTATCTTTTAGGAAAAAAGGGAACATATTTTCAGGAACTCATCTAAATGTTTGTAAGGGTCTTCATTTGTAAGTCCATAGAAAGATGGTAACATCTGGATTATGCTAGACTTAATTTCATACTGGACAGCCTCAACTGGAGGTATTTGGATACAAGGTGAATAGGTATACTTTGAAAAGTGAAGTACTCCCTCAATTGTCGTGGAGGATCAATTTCCTGATTGGGGTCCATAGTACCTCATTTGTTTGCTCTACAAGTTCTATCAATTTCTAGGTCTAGGGGTACGAGTTCCGGTTTTAGTGACCGACGACCTAACATACACCCTACAATGGTATTTTAGAGCAAACAACAGCAGTTCAGAATTTATATATATATATATTTATGCAAAAATGAGTAAAGGTCTAAAGGAAAGACTCCTAAGAGAATCCTAAAACTAGACAATTTTTTTTTTTTCAAACAATTTACATAAACAATTTACACAACTATATCCTAGGGTTAGCTTAGACCTAGGCAGCTCCTAACTGTTCCAAGGTCACCTTTGAGCACTCCAAGTCCAAAATCACCCAACTAACTTGGCCAGGTATGTGTAAGGTTGGTGAAGGTTCTCTTATCGCTTGCCTTAGACACCAATTAAAAATTGGCCAGGTAAGCGGAACCAACGCACCTCCCTTCGGACTCTTGTTCCTGAACCACTTTCCTTAGACACCAAGTAGTTAACTGACCTGAACCGAGTATAACTCTAGGATTCCCTTGTCCTATTGAGCTCGAATTCCTTAGGGCTGGCATCTAATTGATTTTAGGGTTAGAGGCTTAGGTGAATGCAAATGATGGAAAATGATTTGTGGACTAAGGAAGGGTAATGAAATCCCTACCTTATCTGATTAATGACGTTAGTACCCTTAAAATGAATTATGGAGAAATAAAATGGATGCAATAAGCAAGGTGTCCATATCTTGAAATTATCAAACAAAATTAAACTAAACTAATTACTTTTTTTGTTAATTTTGATGGTCAGGTATCTAATTCCCTAATGAATTATGAATTTCTTTTTTTTTGATTTTGTAGGAAAGTAAGTTTATCTAAGTAATTCTAAATAGGAGATCAAATAGAACAAAACAAAAATAAAAAAAAAATTTGATTTTTTGAAATTTGAATTTTTTTTGAATTTTTGAAATTTTAAAATAATGCCAAAAGTTTTCCCGACAATGGTGCCAAAAATCTGATGCGTGTCGCAATGCACCGATTTAATTACCTTAAAACTACTATTCTAGAATAGGAGAGCAGGAGAAAGGATCGAATCCACAGGGACTTTCTTGATTACTTTGAAAATAATAAATGTGCAACAGAAATTGAAATCTTAAAACTAAAAAGGAGATTAACAAGTAATTAGCAGTAAAGGTAATTCAAGAAATGATCTATCCGTGTGAGAGCACGGCCCGTATCCGTGAATCACGGCCCATCCCTTTTGGGAATAGACTGGTCTAAATGCTAGTGAAATAACCTAGATATGATCTATCTCACGAGAGTACAGTCCATACCTACTTGGGAATAGATTAGTCAGGATTAATTTCACTTGACTTACCTCCAAAGCTTTGTCCTAGAAACGCATCTGATTCAAAAATGAAAGAACATGAATTAATCAAAAGATATTTTTATTTCATGTAAGAGAGAGTACATCAAGGTAATACAACCAAAAATAAAAACCCCCTTTTCCCAAGTGAAGCTCCGGCCTCCAGTGATTTCTGCATGCTCAAAAGTTGAAGATGGCACTGACCGGTGGAGAATAGGATTGCAATAATAGGATAAGGATAAGATTGGAATAGTGCTGGAATAGTGGGAATAATGTTGGGATAGCTGGAATAGAAGAAAATTGAAAGAGCTATGGGGAACAAACTAGGGATCAGGACTGTGACTGAACTGTGAGTGATCTGGGAGCTTGGGAGAACTGAGAGATGGACTGTACTCTGGGATGGGGTCGACCTCTACAACTAAGCTAGAACAGTGGAGAGAGAAGCTCTCTGTGGTATGGAATGGAGAAGAAACAGAGAAGAAAAGCACTTGGGAAGAAGAGAAGAACGGCTGAATGCTCGACTCCGTGAATGCCCAAATGCCCCCATCTAGCTCCCTTGGAGCCCTTTTATAGGCTCTCTCTTCACTCCAAAGCCGCTCCATCGATCCGACCAACTCGCTCCATGGTTCCAACAAACTCAATAGAGCAACGGACACCGCTCCACGGTTGTAACAAAGCCACTCCATGGTTGCAACAAAGCGACTCCCATCGATCTCTAGCTTATCCGGTGAGGCTCTCGATCCTTCTCCCCAATCCGATCCAACCCGGTCCAACCCGGTCCAACCCATCACACATGTTCGGTCCACAAAAAGTTCAGACCATAGGAAACCATCGACGACTGCAAATCACCGTGAGGACCCTCCCGGTGGCAAGGAAGAGTGCACCGCCATCATCTTTGGCCGGCGGTGGACCGGGTAGGCGGTCCGGCGGCGTGGGACAGTGGTATTTGGTGAGGTTCAACCTAGAGAATGAAGAACGAACAGTACCCACTTCAGAAGCATTTTTCCGGCCACCGAGGCTTCTCCAGCCGGCAGTGAACATGCCGGTGACCTCCCCGATGGTGGGACGGCTCTCCGACAAGTCTGGGCGTGATTGGGGCTTGGCGGTCCACGGCTCTGCTTTCGTGGAACGCATCAATGGTAGATCGTGGCCCATGGGTCATTCGGTGGACCGAGCGGCCGGTCCACTGTTGACCGCCTGCTTTAAACTTCATGCAATTCTTAGTAAATTCTTCCATATTTTATTTTGGTTCCATTTTGAGTCTGATTCGAGTGCCGTTCGCGCTGTTGGACTTTTAAAATCGGGCTCTCCATGTTGGCGATGTTCTTTCCTATAAATGACATATAAAAGTATTAATTTTGGAGGAATAATGATATTTTAATATTAAATTAATACTTTTATAGTTATGCTTAATGTAGTTATCACATCTCATCCCACTTTCATTTTCATATAGTTTATATTGAATTTCGGTTCATATTTTGTTATTTCCAGCATCTTATTTTCTGCTATCATACATTGAAAAAAAATCAAAAAACAAAACTTAGACACATTTCATTAGATCATGTGTATGTCATCATATTCATATTAACTTAAGGGCATCAATATCACAAGATAAGGGATGGAAGTCATTACCTTTCCTTAGCCCAAAAACAACCACCCATGCATTTCAAACCCAAACCTAATCTAAAATCTAGTAGCAACCTAATAGATTAGGGATATCCACAAGTTGGGTTTAACCACTTTGGGAAAGCTAGTGCACGCAACTTATCAATTGGAACTGGGAAGCAGGTGTCTAAGGAAAGAGGTTTAGCATCAAATGACCTAAGTGTTGTTGTGGTTTCTTAATTGGATCCTTACAAAAGCAAGGGGGCCCCCCACACTTCCACCTATTACCTAGCCAGTGAAAGGGCTAGTTGTTGTGCTGTGTTCAGCTAAGTTAACCCATTCTGTTTAGACTCATAGGTATAGCAAACCGTAGTACCTTGCATTGTGTGTTGCATGTCTAGTCTAGATTAGGAGTCCATTAGCGCATCCATCATTATACTGTCTAGTATAATCATGGGGTCAAACCTTGAAGCCCACTTGTGGGCCCTCAGCAAACAATTGGCCCAATTGGACCAAAAGATGGCCCAAGCAGAGGCACGGGCAGAAGCCCGCAAGGACCATGCTAAATTCAAATCTTCTAGGCCCAATTTCCTTGGTCCAAGAGCCTATTATCATTATCTTTCTCCTGAGCCTAGCCCTAGAAGTCCATACTCATACTTGGTTGAATCAGAGGAAAGACCCATTAGAAACATTAGGATAAAAGCTCCCTCATTTCAAGGCAGTCTTGATCCTTGGGTTTACATTGCCTAGGACGAAGATATGGATGATTATTTTATATGGAATGAAATGCCTGAAGATGGAAAGGTTAGGTTTGCCCGAGTGCATCTATGGGGTCCATACGAGTCTTATTAGAACAATGTTCAGGGAAGGAGGGTGTATGAGAGACACGAACCCATTAGGACCTGAAAAGGAATGAAGAGCAAGCTTCATGAAAGGTATATTGATGCAGAACGGAAGCTCTGATACCAAAAATGATGCAGCACGAAAGCTCTGATACCAAAATGATGCAGAACAAAAAAGATGATGCGATGCGGAAGTAAATTAAAATTAATGTATTTTTTTTTTTAAATATTTTCAGAAGTCGGCTTTGACTCAAAGGAAAGATAAACTAATGTTGAAAAAACTAAGAAATGACAGAGAGCACAATTAAAAGGAGTGGATTATCAGAGTAACTCAAAAGTAGGATCGCTGGGGATTGAGAAACCCCCAGATCTAGGGTTTGCTCTGAGTTTCAACGAAACAGACAAAGTGAGAAGGGAAGGTTCTTATTACCTAGTAGTGATATCTCTCGTTGCTTCAATTGGAGGACACTCTCGAGCAGATTGTAGGATCCTTGGAGATGGGGTATCTTCGCAATGGATCCTCCGATTGTAGTCCTATGGCAAGGTGGCCTCCTTCTCGAACTCAGGATCTGGAAGAAGAATAACAAAAGAAAAAAGAACCAGAAACTCAAGAAAGACACTGACCTGAGGACTTAATGAAGATTGTTGGATGTAAAAGTTTCGGAGATCTTGATACTGATCTAACTCTTCTTTGAACTTGCTCTGTAGTTGAAATAGTTGATCTGAACCTGGATGCTGGTGGCCGGCCTCTATGTGGAAGAGAGGGGCCGTGGGATGTAGATGGAAAACTAGGATTTGGTGGTGGTGGAGTAGAGATGGGTGGACTAAGCTAGAGTTTTGGGGTTGGAGATCTCACTCACCTCATCAGGTTCCTAGGGAACCAGGATTTACTCCCTCACAGAGCTCAACACTTGAATACAAGTGTGGAAGAGAGAAACACAAAGTTGCTCACAAAGAAATTGATTTCATTCATCATTTTTCAAGAGTTACATAGAGTTGAATATATAGACATAACAAGAAATAAAATTTTATACATTTCCCATGTGGGACTAATAGGGCTAACCCACACTTTAGGCATCAAATTTTCTTTCCAAGACTCCTTCCATGAGTGGGCAGCCCAAAAATTCCAAGAAAACTTGAAAATCAGCTCCAAATGGCAGGTTATGGGGGTGTCTCGTAGTATCTCTCCATGAATCAAGGATTTTTTCTTCATGGTTTGGCTCATTTGGACACCTCCTAGTCTTGCTCCACAAGTTTAGGCTTCTTCCTTTCATGGCTTTGGCACTTTTGGAGACTTTTGGGTGCCTCCTTGATTTTCTTCCCAAGACATGCTCTCTTCCCTTTATAACTTGGATTTTTATGGAACATTGTGGGGCACCTCCTTGATCCTCTCATCAAAAAAAATTCTTGCCATCCTGGCTTGGGGACCAAGGTACACTGGATGGAGATGTGGCAAGGAGTGTGGCACCCACTTGTAGCTGGAAAATATGGTGCCTTATGGCAAAGTGAATGACACCTACCTGGGCCTTGGACTTGGACAGAGTCAACCATGACCCAACAAAATTGAAATGACAAATTACAGACTCAAAATTGAGTTGATCAGGTCACCCTTATTACAAAACCAAAAAACCCTAATTCTTCGAGCAAGGTCAATCAGAGATCCAGATGGAGCCCTGAAGTGTTCTTCTGAGTCTGGTGCCCGCACCAATTCTCTCGGGGTGGGAGGAACTCGACCTTGTCGATTAAGGCGCAAGTTGGCTCTGGTATCTGTCCAAGAGGTCTGGATCCAAATCTTGTAATTCTTCTCGGGAGATCCAAGAGTCATCAGAGTCTGGCCTTCCTTGCCAGCGGACCAGGTATCTTTGGTATCCTCGATTACGAGTAGAGATAACCTGATCATCCAGGATCTTTTCAATCTGCTCTTTCCTCACAGGCCAGTTTGTTGGTGGACACACAGGATCGGGATCACTCTCAATAACAGGATTAGGTTCAAAGGCTCACTGGGAATCACAGCTGGCTCCCTATACTCTACTAGGTCTGTAATGTTGAAAGTAGAGCTATTGCCTAGTTCTGGAGGCAACTCGAGCACATAGGCATTGGATCCTACTTTCTTCACTACTCTAAATGGTCCAGCTCCTCTAGCATGTACTTTCTAATGGTTCTAGGAGAAAACCACTCAGGCCTTAACCTAATCATTACATAGTCTCTCTCAACAAAAGTTTTGACTCGTCTTTGAGAATCAGCCAACTTCTATAAGTTTCATTACTTCAAGTTATTTTGGCATGAAATCTTTATGCAAGTCCTTTACATGCTATGCAAGTGCATCAAGAGACTTGTGTTGGTGGGTGGCTAATAGTGAAATCAGATCAAGTGGGGTGTTGAGGCTGTATTCATGAACAATTTCAAAGGGACTCTAGCCTATCCCTATTGATTGAAACATTGAATGCAATTTCATCCTGGGGACAAAATACAAATCCCATTCCTGGTTGCAACCTAAAATCTCAGTAAGTGTAATCCCATAGCTCTAGAAACATGAGAAGATTGAGGGAATGGTAGGAAATAGAATCAGAGTTTTGAGGTGGCTTATAGGAAACAAGAAAATACCTTGTTTATTCATGACGACCTAAAATGAGGACATTATTCTATAGGTGCACTCATCCAAACCTCATGATTTGCTCTAGGAGGGTCTACAAGTGCAAGTTCTAGGTAGGCTGGTGGTCCTAAAGGTGGAAGGTTATCAGGAAGGTCTTTGGAATGTTTATCTAGAAAGTCCTCTAAGCTACTGTCTTTTCTTGTTCTTGACCTTTCCAATGGGCAATTCTTGTGAACCCTTCCTTCTTTACACTTCTCTACAGATTGACTCAGGGGTGTCTTCTTTGGATTCCTCATGAGTTCAGGGTATTCTCACTTAAACCTTTCATTGGGTGTAATGTCCTCTTCCTGAACTTCCTCAAAAGAGTCTTCTCTTAGGGTAGCTCCTGATTCCTTGAGTGACAGGGGTCCCCTCAATAACCCCATTAGGTAGGAGTTGGTTAATTGAATTATCGGGAGAGATATCCTCAAATTCTTCTTCTTCATATTCATCTATCAAACTTATGTCAGGCTCCTATATTTCTTCCTCAATCTCACTGAAAGGTTCTAATCTATTCTCCTTTGATTCCTCTTTAGTATGGCTCTAGTCGGGTCAACTATTTTGGGATGACCATGCCTAACTCCTTCTTAGTGTTATCCTTCTGGTCAAGAGGTACACAAGTGGGAATTGACAAACAGAGTCTGGTTCACTAACGGGTGTCGGATCCATCGGAACTGACTCAAGTTGGTAGAGATTGGCTTTAAGTCCCAAAGTACTTGATTTGTTTATCTTAAAGACCACTCATAGTCTTGGGCTTCTTGGTAGGCTCGTTCTAACTTATGGTCTTTTCAAGGCATAGCTTCCTATAATGTCTGGGCGTAACCCAACCCTAAACCTCGATGTGAATCTGAGCTTCGGTCTCAATGGTATTGCATTTCACGTCATAACCACTGGAAGTCCCGATATATTTAGACACGGGCCTATTACCTTGTTGCAATTGGTACCATTGGTCTAAAAGTCTTTTCTCATAGGATCTACTAGGTACCTATCTCTCAACTTACTTCTCATATCCTAAACCTCGATGTGATCTGAGCTTCGGTCTCAATGGTATTGCATTTCACGTCATACCACTGGAAGTCCTCGATATATTTAGACACGGCCTATTACCTTTTGCAATTGGTACCATTGGTCTAAAAGTCTTTTCTCATAGGATCTACCTAGGTACCTATCTCTCAACTTACTTCTCATATCTCTCCAAGTATAATTTCCTCTTTTCTTTGATAACATTCATGCTCAATAGCATACAAATGCGACCTAGCATGTTTGGTGAACTTGGTTTTGGCCAACCTAACTTGTCCTAATTCCGATATGTTAGTGCACTCAAAATACCGATCCATTTGTTCTTCCCACTTAATATATGTCTCTTGTCTTCCATCAAAAGTGGGTGCATAAGGTTCGGTGTTCCTAATGGGTCCCTTTTCTGAGTCAACCAAGTATGGATATAGGCTCCTAGGGTTATGCTCGGGATCACGGTATAAGGTCCTCCTAGGCTCCTGGCATAGGTGAGGTTGGGGCCCATTAAATTTTGGATCAGGGGTCCAATTTTGATGTCTACGTTTCTCAAGTCCCTGGGCTCGGTCTCTAAATAGGGCAAAACCCTCATTCATATCCTGACTCAATTTGGTCATACTTTCGGTAAGAGTTATAATCATGGCCTCTAAATCAGGTTGGGTTTGACCAGGTTGGTAGGGTACTCCATTCCGGGTGGACATGATGATGCAAGCAAGCACACCAAATGAGACTCGACTGAAACGACTACGGCTAACTAGACCTAGAGCCCAAACTAGATGCCCAATCAGAGTGGCAAGCTAGCCTGTAGTAACTCGGGACTCAGCCAGGTAGGTGTAAGGGGAGTGTTAGGTCCCTAATTGCCAATCCTAGACACCAATCAGAGATTGGCCAGGTAGGCGGACCAGCACACAAGCCCTTCAGAGAATCTCTGAACCACCGTTCTAGACACTGAGTACAAAGCACACACAAAGTAACTAGACAAAACTAAACTGACTCACATTAGCCTAGACCCGACTTGTTGGTGTCCCTACCCACTAGGGCAAATTAAGTCTAATAAATTTTAAAATTAGGCTTAGGATCGAATGAATGGGTGGTGGTTTTGGGCTAAGGAGAGGTTATCAACTCCTCCCCTTATCTTAGATGCTCAATTGCCTTAAGATGAATTAGGAGATGATCACTCAAAAAATTGAATTGCAGAACACAGAAACAGAGTTGCTATAATTTAACTCTCAGAAATTTCACGGAAACAAATAAATTACAATAAAATATATGTAAAACAGATTCAATTATATTGGTTCCACCAAAACAAAAATCATGCAATTCGAATTTACCTACAATGAGAAACAATTCCTGCAACAGGACAGTTACAGAGTAAAAATAGAATGCTTCCCCCGTTTACAATTCCTACTATGAAGTTGTAACCCAGCGGATCCCCTACACGCCCTAGGAACACCCTGTGGAATGGGAGGAGGAGGCTTGCACCTCGCTTCGTTCCTAGGACCGGACGTCCTGGGGAGTCTACTTCGAGCAGACAAAAAAAAGAGAGACACTCAAAACATGCAAGCAAGTCAGAAACCCTAGACAGGGCTCTGATACCAAAATTGATGCAGCACGAAAGCTCTGATACCAAAAATGATGCGGAACAAAAGAGATGATGCGATGCAGAAGTAATTAAAATTAAATATATATATATTTTTTAATATATTTTCAGAAGTCGGCTTTGACTCAAAGGAATGATAAACTAATGTTGAAAGAAACTAAGAAATGACAGAGAGCACAATTAAAAGGAGTGGATTATCAGAGTAACTCAAAAGTAGGATCGCTGGGGATTGAGAAACCCCAGATCTAGGGTTTGCTCTGAGTTTCAATGAACAGACAAAGTGAGAAGGAAAGGTTCTTGTTACCTAGCAGTGATATCTCTCGTTGCTTCAATTGGAGGACACTCTCGAGCAGATTGTAGGATCCTTGGAGACGGGGTATCTTCGTAATGGATCCTCGTTGTAGTCCTATGGCAAGGTTGGCCTCCTTCTCGAACTCAGGATCTGGAAGAAGAAGAACAAAAGAAAAAAGAACCAGAAACTCAAAGAAAGACATTGACCTGAGGACTTAATGAAGATTGTTGGATGTAGAAGTTCCGGAGATCTTTATACTGATCTGACTCTTATTTGAACTTGCTCTGTAGTTGAAACAGTTGATCTGAACCTGGATGCTGGTGGCCGTTCTCTATGTGGAAGAGAGGGGCCGTGGGATGTAGATGAAAAACTAGGGTTTGGTGGTGGTGGAGTAGAGATGGGTGGACTAAGCTAGAGTTTTGGGGTTGGAGATCTCACACCTCCTCAAGGTTCCTAGGGAACCCGGATTTACTCCCTCATGGAGCTCAACACTTGAATACAAGTGCGGAAGAGAGAAACACAAAGTTGCTCACAAAGAAATTGATTTCATTCATCATTTTTCAAGAGTTACATAGAGTTGAATATATAGACATAACAAAGAAATAAAATTTTATACATTTCCCATGTGGGACTAATAGGGCTAACCCACACTTTAGGCATCAAATTTTCTTTCCAAGACTCCTTCCATGAGTGGGCAGCCCAAAAACTCCAAGAAAACTTGAAAATCAGCTCCAAATGGCAGGTTATGGGGTGTCTCCTAGTATCTCTCCATGAATCAAGGATTTTTCCTTCATGGTTTGGCTCATTTGGACACCTCCTAGTCTTGCTCCACAAGTTTACTTCTTCCTTTCATGGCTTTGGCACTTTGGAGACTTTGGGTGCCTCCTTGATTTTCTCCCCAAGACATGCTCTCTTCCCTTTTATAACTTGGATTTTATGGAACATTGTGGGGCACCTCCTTGATCCTCTCTTCAAGAAAAATTCTTGCCATCCTGGCTTGGGTTTATCTGGAAAGAAGTTGTCTCCTCCTTGGATTGAGGTATCTTGATGGATTCTCCCCCAAGTGGTGCAAGAAAAGAACCTGCTTACTTGAGCGTGGGGACCAAGGTACACTGGATGGAGATGTGGCAAGGAGTGTGGCACCCACTTGTAGCTAGAAAATATGGTGCCTTATGGCAAAGGAATGACACCTACCTGGGCCTTGGACTTGGACAGAGTTAACATGACCCAACAAAAATTGAAATGACAAAATTACAGACTCAAAATTGAGTTGATCAGGTCAACCCTTATTACAAAACCAGAAAATCCTAATTCTTCGGGCAAGGTCAATCAGAGATCCAGATGGAGCCCTGAAGTGTTCTTCTGAGTCTGGTGCCCGCACCATATATCCCTACGTCCTACCAATAAAATCTCCTAGACCACTTAGAGAGGTTGACCAAGATAATGGATCAATCAATAATTATATTGATAGATTCGAGCATCTAATATGCTATATTGTGAATATGGATCCATATGATATCCTATTCTGATTTGAAGAGGGTTTGAGGGTAGATATCCGGAGAGAATTGTTTAGACATAATATCTATAGTTTGGAGCAAGCCTACCGAGTAGCCCAAAACTATGAGAGGTTCTTGAGGCATGCTAGATCAAGTACTTTGGACCTAAATCCGACCTCTACCAGCTTGAATCATATCCCCATTGGTCCGACACCTAGTGTGAACCAGACTTTTATTGATCAACCCTCATCTATATCACCTCCAACCTAGAAGGATGACTTTGAAAAGGAATTAGTATGGCCGACCCAGGATTAGTTGACTAGAATGAAGCCTACTGAAAGAATAATTAAAGAAGAAGAATTAGAACCCACGATAGAAGTAAATGAGGTGACATGAGTTTGGTAGACAAATATGAGCGAGAAGACTTCGAGAAGGATAACTCTAGTACCTTACTTGAGGAAATCCTTGTCGAAGATAAGAGTGTTGAGCCTAGTCCTGAAATATCAGAACAACAGAAAACTCGTGAGGACTTGGTTCCTGTAAGATAATGCCCTCAGAACAAGCCTACTCCTTTAGCCTCAATCCAAGACCTCATTCAGCCCCTTGTAAAGAGTTCATTCTCTAACCCCAGTTAATAACCTTTTTCTGGAACTGACCAAGTCTCCTTTCATGAAAATTTGCACTTACAATGACCAAATTCTCCATCCATCAATTGACCTTATCACACCCATAGATCAATATTCAAGTCTTAAGGTCATCTTGAATAACAAGGTCTATCTCATGTTTCCCATAGATTGCCCCAAGACTCTGATTCCTATTTCCTACCCTTTCCTAGTCTACATATTTTTTAAAGCCATTAGGTTACATTTTATTAAGATCACCAGGTTACATGACCCTTAGAGCCCATCCCATTTGTGACCTACTTTTGGAAGACCTTATGGCAATTGCTAGGAACCCATGGTAAATTCTTATGTGCACACCAGACTAGGGTCAAACCTAGAGAGCCAATAATCTATTAAGTTTAGGCCCTAGAGAGTCCAATAAAATTCTCTCATAGAAATACATAGTTGAGTCTACTTTTTGTCAAGCATCATGTGAGTCTTAGAGTTTGCAAAATCATTTGCATTGCATATTAGAGGCATGTATAAGGAATTAGCCTAAAATCAACCTAAACAAGAATTGGCTGATTCCCGAAAGCAAGCCAAAGAATATGAAATAAGGGATTTTGTAATGATTAGGCTTAGGCCTGAATGGTTTCCACAAGAACCATTAAGAAACTTCATGCTCGTGGGAGTTGGCTCCTTATAGTGATAAGGAGAGTTGGCCCTATGCCTATGTGCTTGAGCTACCCCCGGATTATGGCATTAGCTTGACTTTCAATATCTCGGACTTAGTCGAGTATAGGGAACCGGCAAACATACCTAGTGAGCCATTCAGGCCTGACCTTTTATTTTAGAGTGAACCTGACCCAGAGTGTCCACCACCAATTCTACCTAAGAGAGGAGAGCGGATCGAGCGTGTCCTAGATGATCAAGCTATCACCACACGGGGCAAAGGCTATCAACGTTACTTGGTCTGATGGCAAGGCCGACCAGAGTTCGATGATTCGTGGATTACCTGGAAGGCTTGCAACACCTCAACCCCGACCTTTCGGAGGAGTACCAAAGCCAAATCACCCATACTCGACAGGGTCGAGTTCCTCCCATCCCGGGAGAATTGGTGTGGGCACCAGGATTAGAAAGAGGCTCTTCAACCCTCTATGGATCTCGGATTAGGATTTCCAATTGATTGGATCCTGTAATAAGGCTTCCAGCCTAAACATTTTAATTTTGAGTCATTTATTTAGTTTACAATTTTTTGTTTATGTCATGTACCCTTGACCAATTTGGTCAAGTTAGGTCAAAGGATCCTGTATTCAACTGAATGAGTCCAAGCCTAAGTCTACTTGAAGATTGGGCCCAAGCCTAATTAAAGGAGTGGGCATTGAATTATTAATGGACCAAGCCACTCCCATGCCTTGAATAATGCCACTTCAGCTTTTGGGTGCCACCTCGTCCATCCATGTGGTGCCATATCACCATGACAAATGGGTGGCCCAAATCAAAATGAAATGCAGAATTTTAGACACTATCAATCCAAATGGACACCATCCCTTGACCCAAGCCTCCAATCAAGAAGAAGTGCATATTTCTTGGACGCCATCAAGCCTAAGTGGACAACATCTCGTGATACAAGCATCCTTTTCCCTCTCCCTATCAAGACTCTTTTCAAAAGGACCATGGGCAGCAAGGAAGAAAATTCAATGGGAAGGACCACATTCCTCCTTCCCTCCTGCTATCATGTTTCTCTCAAAGATGGGTGGGCAGCCAAGGAAAGTCAATGGACATTGAAGAGGTGTGAAGACATGATCCTTGCTACAAGCCCCATATCATGCCTTCTTCCCAAAGTGTTTGATCAACCATGGAAGAAATTCAAAAGTCCAAAGGCACCAAGAAAGGCCATGCTTCATGTGCCCCCCACATCAAGCCTTTCTCCTAAAAGTTTGGATGGTCAAGGAAACAAGCAAAGATCAAGTGGGCACCCTGATTCTTGAAGACATGTTCCCCTCCTCACTCCCTCGAATCAAGCACTCCACCATTTCAAGGCCAGCCCCAATAGAGGATTCAAGAAGAAAAAATTGATTTTTGGGCACCCTCCTCATGGAGCCTTGCAAGAGAGGATTTCAAGAAGAAAAAATTGATATTTGGGCACCCTCCTCATGGAGCCTTGCAATGTTTTTTTCATTTAAATCTTGAATGGGTCTTAAGGTGACTATATAAAGGGCCTTACCCCTCCCTTATATGTTTAATGCTCATGAAATGAAAAAAAGAGTTTGAATGTTATTCTTCTAGCCCTTGTCTTCTAGACTTGGATCTCCGTGAGGGAGAGCCTTTGCCTTCGGCCGTCGAGTGGTGTGAGGCCTCAAGTTACCATCTTCAAGCCACCAACCGTTCTTTAAGTTCGGAAGCCATCTGGATGATCCATCTGGGTGCCTAACAAGAAGAACTCCATCTTCCACCATTCTCACTTTAGTTCCTTCATTTCTTACTTTCTTCTTGATGATTCCTAACCCTTCTCTTGATTGCTTGCAGGTCCTCCAGGTACCATGGACAATGGATTCAGCCCCCCTTGCCTTTGCGAACATCGGACAGAAAGCTGGTGAACCTGCGGGTTGAAGGCTTGATCCTCTAGGCCGCATCTACGAGAGCGAGTGAACTCAGCACCGAGCGCATCAATGTTTGTTTAGGTTTGCCTCCTTAAACTCCGATATTGTTCTAAGAGCTAAGTCCAATGGGATTTTTCAATCCCGGGGTCCTCTTCTTATCTTTGTTTAGGGGCTATTCACATGCTAGGGAGTTCTTATCATTCTAGAATCTCTAGATTAGCTTTTTTGCCTTCTTTAGGAATCTTCCAATCCACTAAAACTTAAAAAAAAATATTAACAAGAAAATCATTTGCAATCATTGGCGTGCATCCTAGCATCTTAGTCCCACATCAAGCTTCTTGCATCCAGCCATTCAAACCCTGATTCAGATTTCTTTCAAACCCTAGTTTTCTTTACTTTTAATTATTTGCTATTTTGATTGACCTCTGATGCTTGCAGGATTCTCGAGGTATTTCATCTCCCTAGAGGAGGCTCTCCCTGCCTCTAGGACTGCCTACATCAGTCATCAAATTCAAAGGAATCGAGCTTCATATCCAGGCTCCAATCAGCGGCTGTGTGATCTCTTCATTGAAAGTTCTTTTAATCTCTAAGTGATAAAATCTTTCCCTTCTCTTGATATCTGATTGATAAAGATTAGCTATCCTAAACTGGGAGTTTCTCAATTTCCATATCTTGACTTTCATTATCTTGCATGAGTATGCTTGCGATCATGGTGATTCTTTTCATTGCTACTCATTTTCTAGTTCTTACTTAATTTTGAAAATTTAGCCTACAAACTTAAATTATAAAAATCACAAAAAAAATTAGTTTACTATTTTTCCTTTATCTTTAGCAATCTTAGAGTCATCCCACATCAGGACCCAATAGATTAAAACCCTAATCAGAGATCCATAGAGGATTGAGGAGCCTCTGTCTAATCCTAGTGCCGCCTCTGTCTAATCCTAGTGCCCACACCAGGATGATTAGAGTTCTACCTACATACTAGAAACTATCAAAGAAATAAAGAAAAAGGATCCTAGGATTAAGAAATCTTATTAGGAACATGTTCAACCTCAAAAATCAGACAAAGAGAGAAGGGGATTGTTTTTATATACCAGGCAATGATTCCTTATTGTTGAAGAAGGGATCGCTCCTCTCTGATCAGCGCTTGGATGATGAAGCAGCTTTCTCGCGGATCCTTTAGGCCGTTTATCAGATGACTTTGAGGGTAAGGAGGACTTCATCCAAGGTGTGTTTCTCTTGAGTGATCCTACAAACATCAAAGGTTAGGTCTTAGAAAGATGAAAAAAATATAAGACGGAAGATTGGAGAAGGAGAAGTGAGAGTATCGCTGGGGATGATCGGTGGCTAGGGCTGATCGGTGGCCTGGTAGGAGATGAAGATGCCTTGCTTAATGGGGTGACATGGAGATGAACTTGGCAGCCTGGATGCTGGGAAGGATGCTTAGAACTCTAAAGATGGCTGCTTGGAAGAGGAGGAGGGGCGGCCTAGGGTTGGTGGAGGTTGGTGTGGGCGGCCAAGAAGAAGAAGATGAGGGGCATCCTAGATGGGAGATGAGAGGGGCGGCATGATGATTGGAGATGGGGTGGCTAGGGTTTGATTAGATGACGAGAGAAGGGGTGGCTAGGGTTTGTAAGAGTGCTAGGGTTTGAAAGATAAATGGGCCCTCACACCCACTCCCTACAGAGTCGAGTTCTAAAGAACAAAGGCAAATAGAAAGAAGACTCAATTTTTCATCTCCCTTACAGAGATCGATGTTCTTAAAGAACAAAGGCAAATAGAAAGAAGACTCAATTTTTCATTCATAAAACTAATTCATTACAAGGGGGAGGGGGTGGGTATTTATAGGTTCACCCAGGTCCCTGGACTCCTAGATATACTTGGATTACAAAACTTGGGGGCCAAGAAAACTAGTTCGCTGTGGGACTAGGATTACAAAACTTGAGGCTCAAGAAAGCTCTCTTGGGCTTGGGCGACAGCAACTTCATAGTCTTGGGTGGCCTCCTGGTAGGCTGGGGTGCATGAACTTCAGGGGCATGGGCTGATCTGGGGCGCCAACGGCGCTAACATTTTTAGGGCTTGGACTAGGGAGGGTGCCATCTAACTTTGGGCTAGAAGGGGGTGCCTAACTTGATGGGCTTGGTGGTGAAAAAGGGCCTAAGCACTGGGGACTTGGGGTGCCACTAATGGGGAAGGCCTGAGTAGGGGCCCAGGTGCATGGAATCTAGTTCTGGGTGGGGGCCTGGTGAACTCCTAGTCAGTGACTCTCCTCTTGATGAGAATCACATGGACTTGATTTGGATTGAAACAAGGGACTAAGTAGACTTATTGGACTCAGTTGTCCCACTTTATTACATAACTCAATAGAAAGAATTTATAGACTTTCCAATACATGACCTAGAGATCTTCATGGAACCTTGAAACTCTTGTCTACTCCTGATATCCCCATCAATGGGGCTCTTGATTTTATCCTCTATCAAGTCTTTCCCTCCACTTTAAAAGAAGTGGCTTAGCATTGATACTCAAGCCTAAAGCTAGGATCAGTACACTCTTATCAATAGTTGAGCCAAGTGTTCACCAATCACTTTGTTAGCAGTCAGAGGTTGCAACAACATGGTGGGGACACTAGAGGCACTAGAATAAGACAGAGGCTTCTCAACCCTCTATGGATTAATTAGTAGCATCTGAGTCCATTTATAATAAAGGCTTAGTCCATCTGAGTTGTTTTCTTATTACTCGAGTCCTGTACTAGTCAGCTCATGTGAGCTAATCATATTCCGAGTCTTGTAATCATGTCCAGTTGTATTGAGTCTGTATTGAGTCAAGCCCAGTCGAAGAAGACTTAAGCATGTGAAGGACACCACCCAGCATGCCATCTCAGTAGCCGCATGGAGTCCCAGTCACACCTTGGATTTCACCACCTAGGATTACTTGGAGGATCATGAAGTCGACCCATGAATGAGGAGTTGATGACCACATGCCAGCACACCCCTTCCATACCCTAAGCACACCAACTCCACACACTAGCTTGACAAGAAGGACAGTCAAAAGAGATAAACATGAATCTCATGAATCATGCCAGCTTTCTTAGGAAAAAAGTGGTCCATCCCAAGCTAAGAGAAGTAAGAAGTTGGCACCCTTTGGTCCCCCCTTTGGTTGTCCACTACCTACCTTATTTGGAGGGATTTTGTATGGCATGAGAGTATTTTCTTCCTTATATTTAGCCCCACACTTTAGGAAGAAAGTGGTCACCCATTATTTTTCTTATTTTCATTTGCTGGGTCTTAAGTCTCATGACTCTATATAAGGGACCCCTTGTATAAAAATTTAATAACTTTTTATCATGAAATAATATTAAAATTATCCAATTGCTGTGTGCTAAAAGAGATTTTGTGTGAGCCCTTCTTCTTCCCAGTGTTCTGCACCCAGCCTCCAGCCGCCATCCTACTCTCCAAACCTAGTTGCCCTCTTCAAACAACCTCTTTTCCTTGCTATTTTTCCTTTCTTACTTCATCCTTACTGTGTTTTCTAACCCTTGGAAGGTTGTTTGCAGGTCCCTCAACTCTGAGGAATCCAACGACTCCAGTCGCGCCGCAATCGGACCACCGAGTAGAAAGCCAGGTATCCGTGGGTCTTCGGCTTGATTTTCCAGGCTGCATCTAGTAGTGAGAGCGACCTTTTTGCGTATGATCTATACTAGGTGCATCTACCATTGTCAGGTATAATCCCTTTGCCTGCCAAATGCTTTATTGCAGATGAACTAGCCCAACCGAGACTTCTCAGCCTCGGCGGTCCTCTTTCCTTTGCTTTTTAGGTCCTATTATGCATGCTTTTAGTTTCTTAAATTCATAGAACTCTTTACATTGTCCTTGGTCTGATCTTCAGGATTAAAACAAATTCCTCCATATTTAAAACACAAAAAAATTAGTTGCATGCATATATAGTTCTGCATCACAACATTCAGACTATCTCCACACTCTCAAACATAGGGAAGGAGAGACGATCCAAACCTTTATGGCTAACTTCAATATAGCTACTTAGTTGATCAACAATTTGGACTAGTTCATTGCTATGTCAGCTTTGGTAAAAGAATTGCTAAAAAACGGCCTTAAAATGTCATTGATGTGGCATGCAAAGATGAGTTCTAACTTAGAGGATTAATTAGTTGGTGAGCAATGATTCTTACTTACATAAGGCAAAACTCATTCATAAGAAAGGGCCAAAGTAACTAGATGATGAGACTACTTAATGATAGGAAACTCACCTGCAATGTAGTTCAATTTTAATCAAGGAAGAACGGACCTAATGGTTGAGAAACCATTCTAACTAGGGCATAAACCTTCATATGAAACAACCTAAGAGACTCGAATGAGTTTACTAACCAATGATGAGCTCTCCATCCTTTGAAGGTAGATCAATTTTCAGCACTCCATACAGCTGCAACTGGACATGAAGACTACCACTTCCAGAATGGAAACTCCTTCCATGGCTAGTTCCAAGGCAAAGTAAAATCTCATCTTTAACTCAGAATTGTAGGGAACTCTGTAATGAATGACATTAGTGATATGGTAAAGTTGGGGAAAGTTGAAAGAAATGATCAAAAGGAAGAATTGAGAGAGGTTGGCGTTTTTGTGTTGGAGTGGATGAATAGCTTCCTTGTAGTTGGTGGTTAGCCTTGGATGGAATGTGTAGAAAGCGATCTTGGGTGGATTGTTGGATAGGGCTTCCTTGGAGATGGCATCCTTTGGGGCTTACTGAAATTGAGATTTAGGGAAGAAAGAAAGGGAAAGCTTTGCTAAGATAGACTAAGAACTAAGTGGTAAATAAATTGAGCCTCTTGCTCACTCTCCATGGAGGACATTTGCATCATACAAATGGAAAGAAATTTGGAACTCAAAAATTTTCATTCATTAGCTGCCTTACAAGGAGCTATGGAGAGGTATTAATAGACCTCCCAAAGCCATTTTAAAATTTCGAATTTCATAAAGGATTACATGGAGAAAATGGTGGAGAATTACAACCAAGCTTGATTCAAGGAGAGGATTAAGGGCTGGCCACTCCAATTTGAATTTGAAAGTAGGCAGAAAGTAGGCACCCAAGTGGAGGGGGGTTTTGAGGTGTCCTCCAAGTTGGCATGCCTGCCACCTAGGCTTGGTGATGTGGCAGTCCAACTTGGTCTTGTAGTTGACTTGCTGATTTATCTTAAGCGTTAAGTTATCCCAAATAGCTGAGGTTATTCTAGGTGCTGAATATGTGCTGAAGTGTTGAGTTATTCCAAGTAGTCGAATAAGTGCTGAATAACTGAAATGTTGAAGTAAAAATTGAAGTAGCAGAATTCTCTGGTTGATTCAGCTCTAGTGCTCGAGTTGGCTCTTTAGGTTGTAGTTATACTGATTTGTTGGGGCTTCAATTTTATCATTCAATCCATAAAGAATTTGATTGAAGGCCATTGTTGGTGTCCGCACTAGTCATTGGCCAAGACCTATGCTAAGGACTTTACAGGAATGCTAGGTCAAGCTAAAAAATATGCTCTGAAAGAAAAAGCTTTCATGTTGGAAGAGGATCTACCCACTTCTACACTACGGGGTGGTAAAAAAATGGATGATGCATAATCTCCCTGAACATAAGGAAAGAGCTTGGCCTTGCTCTAGATCCTAGTGAGAGAAGAATAGATTTTTCAAAGATCGTTGACCTAGGAAATCCCCTCAAGCATCACTAGGAAAGTCTATACCCTATATTTTCTAAATGCACCAAGAGAAAAAGTACTAATGGAGATCAGAAGGCACATTATAGAGCCTCAAAAGATGCGGACATTGTTGGCAAGTAAGAATCAAAACAAGTTTTGCTTATACCATCGAGACCATGGCCATGATATTAAGGATTGCATTCTAGCTATGAAATGAGATTGAAGAGCTGATCAGGCAGGGTCATCTCGATTGATTCATTTCACAACATAGAGGAAAGAGAGAGAGACCAAGATCATTATGACCAGTTGAACAACCACAACCACTTCCACCTCTAGAGAGAGGTGATCCGACATCATCAGGACAAGTGGGAATGATAACTGGGAGGTGTAGTCACCCAAGAAATTAACAAAAAATATGCAACATTAATATTTTTTTTCTAAAGAAGATAAAGATGGTGTTTAGTTTCCACACAATGATGTGATGGTGGTAATTCTAAACATGAGAAATATAATATACACCACATTTTATTGATAATAAGAGTTTAATAGATGTTTTGTACTATGATGCACTCTTGAATATATAAATATCACCCAAACAATTGGTCCAAGTGAATTCTCTACTAGTATGATTTATATAAGATGCAATCTAGGAGAGGGAATGATTACCCTGACTATTAGAATGGGATATTATCCTCTATGATCAATCACTTGGATAAACTTTCTGGTTGTTTCGGTGCCCTCAGCTTACAATGTCATTCTAAGATTATCGAGCCTTAATGTCTTACATGCTTTGTCTTCACTTATTGCCTAAAAGTAAAATTCTTGACAACATATGGGATCGAAGAGATCCACAAAGATCAAAACTTAGCATAATGCTACTATGGTATCAAGCTTCGAGGAAAAAGAATTTATGAAGATTATCCAATTGAAGGCTTAGATGCTCAGGATGACCTAACAAAATAATGAGGAGGGCCGACTGAGGACCTCACCTCTGTATCCTTGGTCGATGAAAATCCAAAGCATATGGTTAGGATTGGCTCCAACTTAGGTCAGGTAACTAGAGATTAGCTAACCTCATTTTTGTAGGAGAATGCTGATATCTTTCTTCTCTTGGACACCCATAGATATGCCAAGTATCGACCCCTCAATGATGGTATATCAATTGAAGGTAGACCCTAAGCACTGATCGGTCAAGTAAAAGAAATGGAGCTTTACATCCGAAAGCCAAAAAGCTGTCAACAAAGAGGCCAATAAATTACTTGATGTTGGCTTCATCCAGGAAACTACCTATCCAAAATGAATCACGAATCCTATTATAGGTAAATGGCAAGTGGTGAATTTGCATAGACTTTACAAACCTCAACAAAGTATACCCCAAAGATGGCTACCCATTGCCATGAATTGATTAGATGGTCGATGCAACCTCGAGCTATGATCTTCTCAACTTCATGGATGCTTTCTCTGGATACAACCAAATCTAGATAGTCCCAAAAGAAGAAGACAAAAGTATTTTTATCACTGACTAAGGCCTTTTTTGTTGCAGGATTATGCCATTCAAATTTAAGAATGTAGTTGCTACTTATCAATGACTTATGAACAAGGTCTTTAAAGATCAGATTTGGTAGAATATGGAGGTGTATATAGATGACATGCTAGTTAAAAGCAAAGTTGCTAGAACCCATGTTGAAGACCTCTGGAAGACTTTCAACACCCTCCAGAAGTATGAAATGAAGCTAAACCCCATCAATTATGCCTTCGAAGTAGCCTAGATAAAATCTTAGGTTTCATGGTCTCCAATAGGGGGTGGAAGCTAACCCAGAGAAAATCAAGGCTATCTATGATATTAGTCTACCAAAGATAGTCTAAGATGTCTAGTACCTCACTAAGAGGATTGTGATCCTTTGCATATTCATCTCCAAATCTACCAAGCACTACCTCCTATTCTTCCAAACTTTAAAAATTAGAAGGATTTTCAATGGACAGAAGAATGCCACAAGGCTTTTGGTGATCTTAGGAATTACCTTAGCCCCCTACCACTATTAGGGAGGCTAGATCCCAGTAAAGAGTTATTCTTATATTTGGAAACTTCTCCTCAATAATGAGTGCAATGCTAATTTAAGAGAAGGATAGGATTCAAAAATCTATCTACTATATCAGCAAAATCTTGAAAGATATGGAAACCCGATATTCCAAGCTCGAGAAGCTGGTATATGAAAGAATTATGTCCTGAAAGTCAATTACAGTTATTGTATCAATGGCATTCTTGTATTCTCCCAACTCAAGATTGATATTAATAAAGGTAATTTTTGATTCTTCATATGTATCTTATGTTTTAATTATAAGATTATGATGAACCCCGTAGGTTAGGACAATTGAATTAGGATTATGATGGAGATCATAGGAGTGAGATGTAAGTTCCTATAAACCCTAAAAAATATTCCTAGTCGATGGATCATCGATTTGGGGATCGATGAATCCGGAATGACTAGCACATCTTATGTATGCTCGATGGAGAGGGTGGTTGGTCTCATAACCACTTGTGTAAAGATACTAATACAAGGATGTGGATGCTCATTAGGTTATGAGTTTACTGAACTGATCCAACAAGAGAACATCAAATAGAAGTCTTACTTACTTGTCAAAAGAATGTTCTCTTAGTGGGAGTTGTGCATGTGATCCTTAGACCTGAGACTACCATAGTATCTTGTGCACATGAACCCATGTTTTGATACATGCTCATTCATCACAATTAAGTCATGTACGGGATACTTCTAGATATGGTGGATTGTGTATGAAGGTAATGAGTAGGTCAACAAGGAATCGATCACTCCTAGTAAGAGGAGAAGTTATCCCATGTGATCTCTTTGAATGATGACTCAGGAAGTCTTTGATCAAAGCATGATGACATTATATAAGGTTTTAAATCTTTCATCGATCGAGTCTTCATTATTGAATTGAGATTCAAAAGGATTAAGTACTAGGGTTTGATATTTCTCCATGCCCATCACTTAATCGGGAGAAGACGATGCAGGCAATGGCCATGGGTATGACTTCGGAGGGGTTTCGCCGGTGGTCACACTGGGTGGAGATGGTGGAACGGATGATGGAGGTCTCGACCGATTGTGGATGATTTCGGGCGGAAGATTGGGTCTTCGGTGGGCTGCGGCAGTGCTTGGGAGCAGGAGTGAGGTGAGCGCGGTGAGGCATCGCGAGTGGAGATGGGGAGCGGAGGACATGGATGGCCGGAATCCATCAAGGTCGGGGGATGTTGGTCAATCGAACGGGAAGATCGGGTGGAGGCGATCTAAGGCATCGGTGAGGCAAAGAAGAAGAGGATCAGTTTGGGCGGAGGTAGCCGGAGGTGATCTTCCGATGGGGCTCTTCGGTTGGGAAGGGCGGCGATGTTGGAGGGCTCTGCTGCATTGTCTTTCTCCTCGTGTTCGATTGCTAGTTCATTTCCATTGGATGAGATGGTGGAGTAACAATAGGTGTGAGAGAACGGTGGCTGATGATGCAGGGAGGATGCAGATCTGGCTGACGGTGGTGTTGATGGCTGCAGGTGGATGGTGCACTCGGACTAAATCTGGGGAAGTCCATCGTCAATCATCTACTATTCCCAGTTGCAGGCGATGTGGAGATGGGCTTCATGGGTGGAGGCGTCGATGGGGCATTGGTGGGGTCACGAGAGGGAAGGCGAATGCCAGGGCATTGATGGCCCGCAGATGGAGGCTGGTGGCTGGCCGAGGTTTGAGAAGGACATCTTGAATAGAAGAAATCTGGACAGGAGGAAGAAGATGGAGCCAAGAAGGAAGAAGAAAAACCCTAATCCTCTAGGCTCTGATACCAAGTTGATGCAGGACGGGGAGCGAGGGATCGTTGGCGAGCATAGAAGTCACCAGGGGATTAGGGCTTGCACTAAAGAACAGGAAATACGGGAGTCACACCCACTCCAATCCGGAGAAAAACTCAGACAAAATAACTTTAATTTATATTCATGAGAAAAATGATACTTCATACAAGAGGGGATGGGTCGTATTTATAGATTCATCCTTGGGTACATGACTTGAGGGCTATGAAACCCTGACTTGTGGGCCAAGAAAACCTGGTGGACCTTGTCAATAGTAGGCCTTTGTCTTGGACTGGAGCTCTCTCTTGCAGGCTTGGTGGCATGAAAGGGTCCAGGTGCATGAAGGCCAGCTCTGGTTGGGGGGGCCTGGTGAATCTCCTGGCTGTGAACTCTCCTCTTGTACATAAAAACTACATGGACTCGATTGGACTCGATTGGACTCGACTATACTAAAAATGACTGGACCTGACTAAGTGGACTCAACTGGACTTAGTTGTCTCACTTTATTACAGGACTCAAATAAAATAAAATAAAATAGACTTTTGGTCCCCATCAATTAAGTGCTAGGATTTGACATTTATCTATGCCCATCACTTAATCGGGATTAAGGGAGATCGAAAGATTGAATTACACGGTAACTTTTCACTGAAATATATTTTGATAATTTCAATCAAATTCCTCATCTTTCAGGTAGGCATGATATGTTGCTAGTTATTAATCATGTCTTGTAGGTTTTCATGAAATCGAGTTGATTGGATTCATAAGTCAATTCAGAAGTAGGTTCAAATTGGCAACTTAGGTCAGCTCAATTTGACCTAATTAGGTCAATTGGATCGATTGGATAAACTGGCTTGGACCTTGACCTACGGCTAGCTTGATGTGGAACTCAAAGGGTTACACACATTAGGAAATTGACTAAGGAAATCAATTGAATTTTTGTTAGGTCATGGGATCCTAATTGGGAAGCCTAATTAACATACTAGCATATGTTGGTTGATATTTGAGCAAACCAATTTAAGTGGAACTTAATTGGGTAGAGTCCTAAGTAGGGCAGCCTAATTCAATATTTATCTAAATTTTATTTGGCTTTATCTTGGATTTATGGAAGAGTCCTACGTGGCATGGACTCTTGGCACCAAGTTATGGCATGCATCAAGAATAAATGTGCACAAAAGTCCAAGAGTCCTTCTGCCAGTCAAACACAAATCCTAGATAAAGCCCAAATGCATCTTCCTTATCTCCATGCCATTTGGTTTAAGATTGACCGGTCAAATAAGTCGATTGGCAAGAAAACAAAGGTAGCCCACAATGAAGGGTTGCTCCCCTTCATTGTTGGTGCTATTTGAAAGTAGGAGTCCTTCTGTTTGAAGGCTTCCATATTTCTTCGATGCGTCCCTTCAGATTTCACAACAATTAGCTTTCATATAATGGGTTAATGCCATGTGGCAGGTGGAGAAGGCTGGAAAAATGAAGAGATATTAATATGTCTCTTGGTGCATGATAGGTTGTATCATGATATGTCTTCTCTTCCAAAAGACTTCTGCTTGAAGGGTCTTATCAAGGGGCTGAGAAAGAGACATATCAGGTGCCTCATCCCTTTGTATATAAAGGCATCATATTCTGATGCCAAAGCATTCAATTCCCATTTGAATAGGACTATCCACTATTTTCTCTTCCTCCTCCATAAGACAAGGTTTGTCTTGTTAAGACAAATCTTGTTCTTTTAAGACAAGGCTAGTCTATTTAAGACAATAGCCTAGGAAGAAAAATAGAAAGGATATTCAAAATCTGAGAGAGGAATCATAGAGGTCTCTAAGTGCCCTACAGGGGATAGGAGTTCCAGCAAAGGAAAAGAGTTTGAAATGTTGCCAATAGAGTCCCAATCAAACAAGCAACCTTCATTAGAGTGCTTCTTTGGTCCAATTTCGATGTGGATCACCTCTGGGAGGTATACACTTGTGTGCCTCATGGACATAAAGGATTATAATGCTCCAGGTATTCTTCTATAACCCTAAAGTTAAGATTTATTAGTTGTCATGATCAAGTGGTCCTAGGGTTTAGGGTTCCGGCGGTTAGGGTTTTGAAAATGAAAAACTTTAAAACCCAATCTTTTACTGTGCCCGGCCTGAGGAACCCAGAATATATGCCTCCTTATCACTATTCAAAAGCTCTGTCCATATTTTTAGGCTCACACCTTCATCTTATTGACTGTTCTACCCATGTAAAACATTCTCTATTCATTCGATACACCTAGATGTATCCCCAATGGTTGATTGAGCTCTCAGAGTTTGATATCCAATACTAGCCTCAACTATCAATCAAAGCCCAATACTGATTGACTTCCTGGCTGAATATACTACTTCTAATGAGCCAGTCAAGCCATAAGCAAGAAACCATTCGAGCTAACATTTGACACCCCTCCAAGCCTGAATGATACATGAGAGATATATGTAGACGGATCATCCAACCTTGAGGGATCAAGGGTAGGAGTGGTCATCATCAGTCCCAAAGGAATCATCATCGAGCACGGTCTACACATCAAGTTCTCCACAACCAACAATGAGGCTAAGAAGAGGCTCTGATAGTAGGGTTCGATGTTGCTAAAGAATCGGGACTGCAAGATTTAAGAATCTGTAGTGACTCTCAACTGGTCGTTGGCCACATCAATGGTGACTCCAAGGCTCAGAGAAAAATATTAAATATCTTCAAAAGGTCAGGAAACTAATCAGTGATCTTCATAAATTTGAGATCAAATAAGTTCTAAGGGAAGATAATTCTTGGGTAGACTTGCTGGCCAAAGCAATGATCACCACACTAATGGTGTTTCCCTGAGGGGCCTATTTCTAATAAATCAAAAAATCGACCATTGAGGGGTCATCAAAAATCATGCAGCTAGATGATGAACTATGCTGGATCAACCTATTGATCGACCTAAGGGACGATCGACTTTCTGCAGACTAGAAGGCAGCCTACAAGATCAATTATAGATCCTACAAATACTTAGTACATAAGCGGAAATTCTATAAACGATCATTTTCTCTACCCCTCTTTAGATGCCTATAGCCATCAGAGATGGAGTTTGCACTAAAGGAGGTTCATGAAGGGATCTATAGGGATCACACAAAAAAAAAGGAGTTAGTATACAAGTTGCTTTGATAAGGTTATTATAGCTGAACATGTAGTAGAATGCTGAGAAATTCATTAGAAATGTGATGCTTGACAAATGAATGTGAACATCTAGCATCTCCCAGCCATACTGATCACTCCTATATGTGCCTCATGGCCATTCGCGCAATGGGGGATCCATATCATTGGTTCATTCCCTTCAACTTTAGGGCAATGCAAGTTCTTGCTAGTTGTTATTGACTACTTTACGAGATGGTAGAGGCCAAGCTATTAGCCTACATCACTAAGTTAAAAATAATAGATTTCATATGGAGGGCCATTATCTATCACTTTGGCATTCCCCAGGTATTGTGTTGAACCCTGAAGTGATTTTGATGATAACAAAAATATTGGAGCCTGTATTTGGTTATCTAACAACTCTTCAAATGGTTGATAAGTTTTTGTAGGACGACTACTTTGACATATTTTATAAACCCTACAACCTTTATTTCTTTGTGTTTAGTTGTAAGTAATTAGAATCTTGTAAAGAAGAACCCAACAAAAATTTCCTATTTGAATCAAAGATAAAGGGTTACTTCTACTAGTTTTCAAGCTTTAATTTTTCTTGATATTATTGTAAGAAGGTCTTAAGAAAGTCTTCAAAGCTTGGTATGTGAGTTCTAGAGAA
This sequence comes from Areca catechu, assembly GCA_021397845.1. Lineage (NCBI taxonomy): Eukaryota > Viridiplantae > Streptophyta > Magnoliopsida > Arecales > Arecaceae > Areca > Areca catechu. The sequence continues at coordinate 48,931,110 of CM038048.1, read as the reverse complement.
TTGAAATTGGTCTGACTGAAGAACCAATCTCGAGCCGACTGGATGGAGGAACCAGCCGACTCTGGCACTAGCACAAGGAAAGAAAATCTTTGGCATGCAGACCCAGCCGACTGGCACCTAGTCCCAGTGACTCATCCAGAACTTGGTTGAGAATGTTCTGAGAACCTCAGGGATCCGAGCTGACTGGATTCCAGCCTAGCCAACTCGTCCAGAACTTGGTGAGAATGTTCTAAGAACCTCAGGGATCCGAGCCAACTGGATTTCAGCCTAGCCGACTCATCCAGAGTGTGCTATTTTCTTGACTATGGAACCTAGCCGACTGCTATTCAACCCAGCCAACCCGAACTTGATTCGAGCTAACTCGAAGATGTCCGAGTTGACTGGAATGTCGGGGTCACTTTCCAATGGCTAGTTCCAAATTTCTGAGTTTGAATTCCAAAAGTGGTCCAACGGTAACTTATCACTTCCCAACAATCTACAACGTTCAAAATTAAGGGAAGGCAGTTGAAGTCTCTATAAATGAGGTATAAGAACATCTTTAGAGAGACTAATGAGTTGTTAAACATTTATTGAATATTTATTGAAGTAAGAAGAGAGAGCACTTGAGCTTTGAAGTCAGCCTTCAAGCATTCACTAACTCTTATCAGAAGCTTGAAGCAACTTTTGAGGAAAGTAAGGAAGCCATTGAAATGCATTGAAGAGCATTCATTGAGCTTCATTAGAGCTGCTTGGCAACCACCAAACAACTTAGTTTGTCATTTCTGTTGCTTTTCTTTCTACTCTTAGAATACTTGGGTTATTGGTGAACCCGGTTGTAAAAACCAAATAGGTTTCTTTGGTGAGCCTACTGAAAACCAAAGTATAGAGGTTCTAGGTGAGCCTATGAAAACCTTGTGTGGGTTTCTTTGGTGAGCTCGGTTTAAAAAATTAGAGTGTAGAGGTTGGGATTGTGAGCCTGAAAAATAATCTGACTATATTTTGGTTTGGGGGATATAGTGGAAATCCCGAGTGGTGAACTTTGGTAGTGGACGTAGGAGCTGGGTTGCTCCGAACCACTCTAAACTTATTTTATTTGTGTTGTGCTTTACTTACTTTTCAACTTTCACACTTAACTCTGATTAATACAACACTCAACCACTAAAAGGGATTACTTGTACACATATTTGAAAAAAATTTTGTAATTCCCAATTCACCCTCTCTTGGGACAAGCCACATGGGCAACAGCTAGTATCAGAGCAGTGTCTCTAATTACTCAAGTAAAGATTGATGGCTCATCCCATGAGTACATCCTTGACCGAAGGCCAGTCAACAAATAGACGTCCACTATTCATCGGCACTAATTACTCTTATTGGAAGCACGAATGAAAATTTACATTCAAGCTATTGATTTTCAATTATGGAAGGTCATTTTAAAAGGGCCACATATTCCTATGATCAAAGTTGATGGCATGGACATCCCTATGCCTGAAGAGACTGGGATGATCATGACATGAAAATGGGGAATTGAATGCCAAAGCAATGAATTTACTATACTGTGCTTTGGATACAAATGAGTTCAGCCGAATTTTCACTTGCTCTTCAGCAAAGGAAATCTGGGACAAACTCGAAGTGACCTATGAGGAAACTTTCCAAGTGAAAACCTCAAAGATAAATCTTTTAGTTCACAACTATGAACTGTTTAAAATGGAACCTTCTGAAACAATTTCTACCATGTTCTCTAGATTTACATATATTATTAATGATTTGAAGAGTCTTGGTAGGGTATACTCAAATGTTGATCTTGTTCAGAAGATACTCTGATCTTTACCTGACAAGTGGGACCCAAAGTAACAACAATCCAAGAGGCCAAAGACCTCAACACATTACTATTGGATGAACTACTGGGATCACTCATCACCCACGAGCTGACTATGCAGCATATAATTGAAGACGAACAGAAGAAAAAAAAAACTATAGCATTCAGAGCTACTACCAAATCAAAGAGGGATGATGAAGAGTCTGAAGAAGAAAGCACCTCCTCCAATGATGACCTAGAAGATGATGATATCGCAATGGTTGTGAAGAGATTCAGAAAGTTCATGGGAAGAAAGAAAGGAAGATTCAACTAGAAATTCCATAGGAAGGATTACGGAAAAGAAAAAGAAAAGGACAGAAGGAAAGATAAAGAAGTAGTCTCCACATGCTATAAATGAAAGAAGTAGGGGCACATTCATCCAGACTGTCCTTTATTGAAGAAATTCTTCAGACAGAAAAAGAAGAAGAAAGCCATGGTTGCCACATGGAGCAATAGTGAAGAATCATCTTCGTTTGAAGAAGAAGAGACCACCAAGGCTACAAATCTGTGTTTAGTGGGTCACGAAGATGAGGTAACTTCCCCTAGCAATTGCACTGAATTTACATTTGACGAATTAAATTTTGCATTTTGTGATCTATTATCTAAATTTAAGAAAGCTGGAGTAAAGATAAAATCATTGAAAAATATGAATGACTCTTTACTCAAATAGAAAAATGAAATTTAAAAAAGAACCTTTTATTGCAAAAAGAACTGCATGACTTTTCTGAAAGAATTGAAAAGCTAAAAAATGAAAATCTTTTATGTGAAAGGAAAAACAATGATTTATTTACTGAAAATATTGAACTGAAAAAGAAGGTTACAAAACTCAAGCCATTAGTTGAAAAACTTACTTTGACTTCAAATAAGCTTGAGTTAATTTTAAAAGAATAACGAATTTTAAGAAATAAAGCTGGATTGGTTTTAAAACTTCTATTATGAATGGAATTTCAGCAACTACTTTTGTGAAATCTAAAGTACCTGTTCAAAACATATTATAACAAAAAGCTTTGGCTACACCAAAAATATTTCAACTTCAAATCTTTATTGTATATTCCTAAGTACTTGAGCAAAATGCTTATATTTCAAAAGGTTTAAAATCTACATCAATTGCATCAACTTTTAGAACTTCTAATTCTACTCTTATTAAAAACTCTAAAGTTGTATGCTATGTTTGCAAAAGAATAAGACATAAAGCTTTTGACTGCAATAATTCTAGAAATGTCCATAAGAATGTAAGAAAAATTTGGGTTCCTAAAGGAACCACCTCTGCTGACCTGCAAGGACCAGTTTATAGAAGTCAGATTATGTGATAAAGTCAGTATATAGAAGTCAATTATATGATAAATGCTTCAAGGTTGTCTTTGAATCTTCTATGTGTATAGTAACTAACACTTTAGATTCTAGCAATAAGTTCATTGGACATAGACTTGAGAATATCTATGTGGTAGATCTTAATGATCTTGCCATGTCAAGTAGTCCCAGTCTAGTTGCAATGAATGCTAAGACCAAAGAGTCGTATTTACTATGGCATAGATGTCTAGGTCATGCTAGCATGCATACTATTGCCAAATTGATTTTTATAGATCTTGTTAGAGCCATGCCTAAGTTTAAAGTTGATTTTGATCATGTTTGTGACGTATGCCAATGGGTAAACAAACTAGGGGGTATTTTAAATCAAAGAATATAGTTTCTACAACAAGACCACTTGAACTGCTTCACATGGACCTTTTCAGACCTACTAGGACCACAAGCCTAGGAGGTATGAAATATGCTCTTATGATAGTAGATGATTTTTCAAGATTTACTTGGATTTTATTAGATGAAACCTTTCATACTTTTAGAAAATTTCATAAAAAGGTTTCAAATCAAAAGAACTTATCTTTAATTTAATTAGAAGTGATCATGGAACTGAATTTGAAAATCAATTTTTTGAAGATTATTGTACTGAATTTGGCACTGATCATAACTTCTCCACTCCTAGAACACCTCAACAAAATGGTGTTGTAGAGAGAAAAAATAGGATATTGGAAGAAATGGCTCGCACAATGTTGTGCGAAGGCAGTCTTCCAAAGTACTTTTGGGCAGAAGCGGTGAACACTGCATGCTATATTTTAAACCGTATTTTGATCCATCCTATTTAAAGAAAACCCCTATGAGCTTTGGAATGATAGAAAACCCAATATCAGTTATTTTCATGTGTTTGGATGCAAATGCTTTGTGCATAACAATGGAAAAGATAATTTAGGAAAATTTGATTCTAAAGTTGATGATGCAATTTTCCTCAGTTATTCATTACATAGCAAAGCATATCGGGATTTTAATAAAAAGGACTCTTACTATTGAAGAGTCAATACATGTTATATTTATTGAAACTAACCCTATACCTTCTAGACAAGAAGAGTGCATAGATAATGATGTAGGTACGTTGCAAAAAGGAATGGAGGACTTGAGCATTCAAGATAAAGACACTCAAGATGAAGAAGAAACGGTAAGTAAAGATCACACCGATCTACCAAGGGACTGGAGGTATGTTACATCTCACCCTAAAGAATTAATCATAGGAGATCCTTCACATGGTGTTAGGACTAGGTCTGCATATAAGGATGCACATGATTACCTAACCTTTGTGTCACAAATAGAACTTCATAGCCTAGAAGAAGCTGAGACTGACCCAAACAGGATGATGGCAATGCATGATGAATTAAACCAGTTTGAAAGGAATAGGGTATGGATACTAGTAGATAGACCTACTGACCATCCAATAATAGGAACCAAATTGGTATATAGGAATAAATTAGATGAACAAAAAAACATAATAAGAAACAAAACTAGACTAGTGGCTAAGGGATATAACCAAGAAGAAGGTATTGATTTTGATGGAAACTTATCCACCTATAGCAAGATTAGAAGCCATTAGATTACTACTTGCATTTGCTTGCTACATGAATTTCAAACTTTTTCAAATGGATTTAAAGAGTGCATTTCTTAATGGTTTTATCTCTGAACAAGTTTTTGTGGAACAACCACCAGGTTTTGAAAATCACACATTTCCAAACCACGTATTTAAATTAAACAAAGTATTGTATGGTTTGATACAAGCACCTAGAGCCTGGTATGATAGAGTTAGCACTTTCTTAATTGAAAATAATTTTTTAAGAGAGAATGTAGATAAAACTTTATTTATCAAAAAGAAAAATAATGATATCTTAGTTGTACAAATATATATTGATGACATCATTTTTGGTGCAACTAACGAATATCTATGTAAAGAATTTGGTAAGATTATGCAGGGAGAATTTGAAATGAGCTTAATGAGTGAACTAAACTACTTCCTTGGACTTCAAGTAAAACAAACAAAGGAAGGCATCTTCATTAACCAAGCCAAATACATTAAAGAAATCATCAAAAAGTTTGGTATGGAGAGTAGCAAATCAATGAGCACACCCATGAGCCCAACTTGTAGATTGGACAAACATGAAAATGGATCCAATGTTGACCAAAAGCTATATAGAGGTATGATCGGATCCCTATTGTATTTGATTGCAAGTAGATCTGACATATTATATAGTGTATATGTATGTGCTAGATTTCAATCATCACCAAAAGAAACACATATGCTTGCTATTAAGAGAATAATTAAATACTTTAAAGGAACAAGTAATTTAGGAATTTGGTATTCTAAACATTCTACCCTGAATTTGATTGGATTTTCTGATGTTGACTATGCTGGTTGTAAAATAGATAAAAAAAATACTAGCGGTACATGCCAATTTCTAGGGTTGAATTTAATCTCATGGTACTGTAAGAAGCAAAACTCCATAGCCTTGTCCACTGCTGAGGCTGAGTACGTGGCTGCTGGTAGTTGCTGTGCTCAAGTGTTATGGATTAAACAACAACTAGAAGACTTTGATGTATCACAATCTAAAATTCCAATTAAATGTGATAACACAAGTGCTATCAATTTGACAAAGAATCCAATTCAACACTCTAGAACTAAGCACATTGAAATTAGACATCATTTTATTATAGATCATGTTTCAAATGGTAATATAGTGCTTGATTTTGTTCCTACTGAAGATCAAATAGCTGATATATTTACTAAGCCACTTAATCAAGATAGGTTTGAACTAATTAGAAGTGAATTAGGACTTTGTGATCCTTTTTAAATTCTCTATTCTAATTCCTTCAAATTTAAGGAAACATCATCTAGAGAATCTCCTGATTTCATTCTCTATCATAGAGCCTAAATTTCCTTAGAAATTTTCTCCTAAAATCTCTCAGGTTTGTGATTGAATTTTCCAAAACCTGATTTTTCTGTTCGAGTCGATTGGTTCTTAAACCGAGTCGACTGGATTCTCTGTGTGTTTTGGGCGAGTTTTAGCCTAGCCGGCTCGAGCCTCTCTAGGGCTTTTTCGAGTCAACTGGATTGTCGCGTCTGAGTTTTCTATTTTGGGGCCTAAACCCCATTCCGAGCCGTCTAACCTCCTTCTCATCTTGCTGACCGTTCGTCCCTCTCCTAATCATATTCCAAATATTCCTCTCTCCATTCTAAGCTCTCCATTCTCTCATCTCTTCCTCTTTCCTAGAAATGGCTCCTAAACGAGCTACCGGGAAATGCTCCTTGCGAGCCGCTTCGTCCGTGGAAAGAGAAAGAAGAACGAAGAGGTGTCAAGAAGAGACGATTGCCACTGTTCATCATGAAGAACTTATGGAAGAACCTGCAAGGGCTACTCCCATTGCTCCAAGTCAAATCCCTTCAATGTCCATAAGACCGGAAACTTCTGGCCGTCGTATCAACTTTGAATTTATTAAGGAAATAGGGTTGAAGATTGGTGATTTGATTGAGGATCAGGGCTGGAGGAAATTTTGTTCTCTAAATGAAAAAACCTACCCCTCACTTGTTAAGACATTTTATGAAAATTTGAGAGTAGGTACAAATAATGTAGAATCTATAATTAAAGGAAGAAGAGTTTTTATCAATGAAGAAGTTCTGCACAGCCTACTGGATTTACCTACTGATGGGGTGAATAACCTAGTAATTGAGGATAGAGAAAAGGCCTTGAGAACTATTCTAAACAAGGAAGATGTCAGTGGGATTGGAACTGTCTTTGCCAATTCTTTATCACTTGAAATGAGGCTATTGCATAATTTCATTAGTAGGATATTTGTGCAAAGTACTGGAAGGTTTGATTGGGGAACTGAGAAGGACCCGTGCCTTTTGAAACATATCATAGAAAAGACACCTGTGAATTTATCTCATATTATCATTATGCAAATGAAGGAGACTATCTAGTGCGGGCACCAGACTCAGAAGAAGACTTCAGAGCTCCATCTGGATCTCTAATTAACCTTGCCCGAAGAATTAGGGTTTTTTTTTGGCTTGTAATAAGGGTTGACTGGATCAACTCAATTTTAGCTTGAGTCTATATTACCTGCATTTTATTTTGTTGAGTCACGTTGACTCAGTAGTGGACTAGGGTTTCAACCTGGGGTGTTACATTTTCTCCCAAGGCCAAGCAAGTGGGCGCCACACTCCCAGCCATACGCCTAAGTCCAGGGGGCGCCACATCTCCATCCAGCAGGCTTTGGTCCCCACACCACAGATAGCAGCTCCCCTCTTTCATGCGCCAATTGAGGAGAAATCCACCAGGGGTCCACAAATCAAGGGGGCGGCCCAAGACTTCCCAAAAGAACCAAACTATAAAAGGGAAGAAATTCTCTTGGAGAGGAATTCAAGGAGGCGCCCATTACCTGCCAGAAATACTCAAAACAAAGTTAGAAGGAGCCATAACTTGGGGAGAAAGAAAAGGAGGTATCCAAAAAGGGTTGAGCCATGGAAGGAAGGAGATTTCTCTTGAAAAGCAAGGTTAGGAGGCGCCATAATCATTCCAACTAAAGCCAGATATAAAAGGCAACAAATTTTCTCTTGGAGGGCAAGGTTAAGAGGCACCCAAACACTTCCAGATAAGGCCAAGCATAGAAGGAAAAAAATATTTTCTTGGAAGTCAAGACAAGGAGGCGCCACCCACCTTCCTTTTTGAAGCTTCAATCAACTTTGGAATTAATTGGCCGGCCATATGAGTAGGGATTGATATCCTAATTTGAAGATCCCCTCCTTTAGTCCCACATGGGAAGATGTAAAACCCTACTCTCTTGTAATGGCCTATAAATTAAACCCCATGTAAGTTTGAAAAAAAAACAGATGAATGAAACCAAATTTTTTTGTGAGCAAACTTTGTGTTTTCTCTCTTCCGCACTTGCATCCAGGTGTTGAGCTCCGTGAGGGAGTAAATCCGGGTTCCCCAGGAACCTTGAGGAGGTGTGAGATCTCCAAAACCCCAACCCTAGGTTAGCCACTTCACTCCCAAACCCTAGCCACCCATCACCCTTCTCTTTCCACCAAGCCCTAGCATATCCCACCTCTCACGGCCACTCTCTCCAAGTCCAGGACGACCACCAGTATCCAGCTACAGTCCGGGTACTTGAGATCCAAAGCTCTTTCCAGTGAGAGTTGAATCAGCCTTCAAGAGAATCTGGATCTCAGCGACATCAGCCTTCAAGTTCTTCGAACTGGTAAATCCTTCCCTGAGTCTCCGAATCCCTCACTTGTTTTTCTTCTTCCCAGATCTTGAGTCAAGGAGAAGCCGACTAAACCACAAGACCAGTATTGGAGGATCCATTGCGAAGATAGCCGAATCCGAGGATCCAACAATCTGCTCGAGAGAGTTCTTCCACCCAAATTCTGAGAAGATCACTGTCTGGTTGGTAAACCATCTCTCCTCTCTATTTCTGTTCTATTGAAAGTTCAGAGCAAAACACTAGGTCTGGGAGTTTCTCAACCCCCAGCGATCCGTTACTTCTGAACTACTCTGATAATTTAGTTTCTTCTAAATTATGCTTTCAATCCTTACCTAGTTTCCTTCAACTTAGTTTAGCTTTACTTTGAGTCAAAGCCAATTTCTGAAATATAAAAAAAAAAAGAAAAAAAAGAGAAATTAATCCTAAATTTACTTCCGCATACACTTCTTTGTTCTTTGTTCTGCATCATTTTTGGTATCAGAGCTTCCGTTCTGCATCATTTTTGGTATCAGAGCCCTGTCTAGGGTTTCTGTTTTGATTGCTTGTTTGAGTCTCTCTCTTTTTACTTTGTCTGCTCGAAGTAGACTCCCCAGGACGTCCGGTCCTAGGAACGAAGCGAGGTGCAAACCTCCTCTTCCCATTCCACGGGGTGTTCCTAGGATGTGTAGGGGATCCGTTGGGTTACAACTTCATAGCAGGAATTGTAAACGGGGAAGTACTCTGTTTTCATCCCGTAATTACCCTGTTGCAGGAATTATTTCTCATTGCAGGTAATTCCAAATTCAATGATTTTTATGTTGCTGAAACCAGTATAATTGAAGCTATTAAACATAATTTTCCTGTAATTTATTGGTTTCCGAGAAATTTCTGAGAGTTAAATTACTGCAACTCTATTTTTGTGTTCTGCAATTCAATTATCTTGAGTGAACATCTCCTAATTCATCTTAAGGGCAATTGAGCATCTAAGATAAGGGGAGGAGTTGATAACCTCTCCTTAGCCCAAAACCACCATCCATTCATTCGATCCTAAGCCTAATTTTAAAATTTATTAGACTTAATTTGGCCTAGTGGGCTAGGGACACCAACAAGTCGGGTCTAGGCTAATGTTGAGTCAGTTTGTCTAGTTACTCTGTGTGTGCTTTGTACTCAGTGTCTAGAATGGTGGTTCAGGAATTCTATCCCGAAGGGCTTGTGTGCTGGTCCGCCTAGCTGGCCAATCACTGATTGGTGTCTAGGATTGGCAATTAGGGACCTAACACTCCCCTTACACCTACCTGGCTGAGTCCTGAGTTACTATAGGCTAGCTTGCCACTCTGATTGGGCATCTAGTTTGGGCTTTAGGTCTAGTTAGCCCGTAGTCATTCAGTTGAGTCTCATTTTGTGTGTTTGCTTGCATCATCATGTATACCTGGAATGGAGTACCCTACCAACCAGGTCAAACCCAACCTGATTTAGAGGCCATGGTTAGAGCTCTTACTGAAAGTATGAACAAATTGAGTCAGGATATGACTGCTACTGTTACCCAGTGTAAAGAACAAGTCCATGAGAATTTTACCCAGCTTAGGGATCGAGTTCAAGTACTTGAGAAACGTAGACATCAAAATTGGACCCCTGATCCAAAATTTAATAGGCCCCAACCTCATCCTTGCCAGGAGCCTAGGAGGACCTTATACCGTGATCCCAAGCATAACCTTAGGAAGCCTAACCATGATATCTATAGTGAGGATCGTGTCTATGAGAGGTCCTTACAATATTCTAGACCAGTCACTCAACAACCCAAGTCTTCTAGATCAAACCATTTAGATCCACACCCATGCCCAAGTAAGGTCTCTACTAGCTTGAAACCCAGTATGACCCAGGTTCCTATATCACAAGAATGTTTGTTTTGTGGAGAAAGAGGCCATAAATCTAGTTAGTGCCCCTGCATAGGACTGGCTTGTGCACAGCTAAGTGGTAAGAATCCTAAGGATGACATTAATGAGGGAGAACCCAAGCCTACCAATGAGGAAGAAAGGTTAGGTATGACAAGCCTAGAATCAGTTGACCCGATTACCACTGACCCGAAACCCATTGAAGATGGCATCGAGGAAGTATATGATGCTAGCTTGAGTCTAGTTGATGAATATGAGGGGAAGAACTTGAAGAATGTGACATCGATACTATTGGTTCCTTACCTGAGGAGACCTTGGAGAGCAACCAAGTGGTAGGACCTAGTTCAGAAATTCAAGAGATTTGTGAGAATCAGGTTCCTTTAGTAAAATACCCCCAGGAAGAACTCATAGTGTTAGCCCGAGCTATCAGTTCGTACCCTCTAATGACAGTCATTCCCCAAGTACCAATTGAAGATCTTTGCACTGAACTGTTTAAGTTTGCCCACCCTATGGTAGATCCTCTCCTTAGGATGACTGAATCAAGCCTCTTACAATTGGACCTTGTCCCATGCCCAGCCACTAAGGTCTCTCCCGTAATCTCAGTTGAACATCCTTGTCTTGAGCGGATTGATTCACCCAGTCCTGTAGAAGTCCTCCTTATAGCCCCAGACCCCTTCCTTCGCATGACTGACCTACCCTTCTATAGAGTATACCTTTCCGCACCCATAGGTCAAATTTCAAGTCTTGAGGTCATCATCCATAGGCCCTTCCATGAATCATTCTCTAATCCAGTTCTTGAGAAAGTGGATCATTATTTGCTTAGAGAACAAACCTTAACTGTTGCAATCACATGTCCTAGGCTACTTCCCGAACCATCTCTTGATCCATTCCTGGGAGTAGCAAACTTTTCCTTTCGTAAGAATGACCAGTTGACACTCATAGATCACCATTCAAACCTTCAGGTCACCACCTTTAATCAGCAGGTAATTCAAGACTCCACCTCATATTTCCTCCCTTTCTCTAGGACTTCCAATGCTTCTTACACCATCCAAGTATACTTTGTCGAAGTCTTTAGAGTGAACCACGTGTCATAACCTATTAGGTTTGCCACCTACTTCTGGAAGACCTTATGGCACCTACTAGGCATCCATGATAAGTTTTCATGCTCTGCATGCCATCCTCCGACCCAAGGTCAAACCTAGAGAGCCGTAGTTTGTTAGGTTTAGACCTAGGGTTCCTTTGAATAAAGTCCATTCTTTAGGAATGCATCGTCAGTCGAGTTTAGGACATTGTCTCAGATTTTGGTTAAGTGAGAATACCAGGAGTTGGGATTTGTATTTACCCAGGGCTAAATTTGCATATAATGTTTTGATCAATAGGTCTATAGGCTAGAGTCCCTTTGAAATTGTTCATGGATACAAGCCTCACACACCACTTGATCTGATTTCACTATTAGTCCACACACACAAGTCTCTTGATGCACTTGCATAGCATGTAAAAGACTTGCATAAAGAAATTCATGCCAAAATAAATTTAAGTAATGAAACTTATAAGAAGTTGGCTGATTCTCAAAGGCGATTCAAAACTTTTGTTGAGGGAGACTATGTAATGATTAGGTTAAGGCCTGAACGGTTTCCTCCTGGAACCGTTAGAAAGTTACATGCTAGAGGAGCTGGACCATTTAGAGTGGTGAAGAGAGTAGGATCCAATGCCTATGTGCTCGAGTTACCTCCAGAACTAGGCATTAGCTCCACTTTCAACATTACAGACCTAGTAGAGTATAGTGAGCCAGCTGTGATTCCCAGTGAGGCTTTTGAACCTAATCCTGCTCTTGAGAGTGAACCTGATCCTGTGTGTCCACCAACAAACTGGCCTGTGAGGAAAGAGCAGATTGAAAAGATCCTGGATGATCAGGTTATCTCTACTCGTAATCGAGGATACCAAAGATACCTGGTCCGCTGGCTAGGAAGGCCAGATTCTGATGACTCTTGGATCTCCCGAGAAGAATTACAAGAGTTGGACCCAGACCTCTTGGAGAGATACCAGAGCCAACTTGATCCATACTCGACAGGGTCGAGTTCCTCCCACCCTGGGAGAATTGGTGCGGGCACCAGACTCAGAAGAAGACTTCAGAGCTCCATCTGGATCTCTGATTAACCATGCCCGAAGAATTAGGGTTTTTTTTTGGCTTGTAATAAGGGTTGACTGGATCAACTCAATTTTAGCTTGAGTCTATATTACCTGCATTTTATTTTGTTGAGTCACGTTGACTCAGTAGTGGACTAGGGTTTCAACCTGGGGTGTTACATTTTCTCCCAAGGCCAAGCAAGTGGGCGCCACACTCCCAGCCACACTCCCAGCCATACGCCTGAGTCGAGGGGGCGCCACATCTTCATCCAGCAGGCTTTGGTCCCCACACCACAGATAGCAGCTCCCCTCTTTCATGCGCCAATTGAGGAGAAATCCACCAGGGGTCCACAAATCAAGGGGGCGGCCCAAGACTTCCCAAAAGAACCAAACTATAAAAGGGAAGAAATTCTCTTGGAGAGGAATTCAAGGAGGCGCCCATTACCTGCCAGAAATAATCAAAACAAAGTTAGAAGGAGCCATAACTTGGGGAGAAAGAAAAGGAGGTATCCAAAAAGGGTTGAGCCATGGAAGGAAGGAGATTTCTCTTGAAAAGCAAGGTTAGGAGGCGCCCTAATCATTCCAACTAAAGCCAGATATAAAAGGCAACAAATTTTCTCTTGGAGGGCAAGGTTAAGAGGCACCCAAACACTTCCAGATAAGGCCAAGCATAGAAGGAAAAAAATATTTTCTTGGAAGTCAAGACAAGGAGGCGCCACCCACCTTCCTTTTTGAAGCTTCAATCAACTTTGGAATTAATTGGCCGGCCATATGAGTAGGGATTGATATCCTAATTTGAAGATCCCCTCCTTTAGTCCCACATGGGAAGATGTAAAACCCTACTCTCTTGTAATGGCCTATAAATTAAATCCCATGTAAGTTTGAAAAAAAATAGATGAATGAAACCAAATTTTTTTGTGAGCAAACTTTGTGTTTTCTCTCTTCCGCACTTTCATCCAGGTGTTGAGCTCCGTGAGGGAGTAAATCTGGGTTCCCCAGGAACCTTGAGGAGGTGTGAGATCTCCAAAACCCCAACCCTAGGTTAGCCACTTCACTCCCAAACCCTAGCCGCCCATCACCCTTCTCTTTCCACCAAGCCCTAGCATATCCCACCTCTCACGGCCACTCTCTCCAAGTCCAGGCCGACCACCAGCATCCAGCTACAGTCCGGGTACTTCAGATCCAAAGCTTTTTCCTGTGGGAGTTGAATCAGCCTTCAAGAGAATCCGGATCTCAGCGACATCAGCCTTCAAGTTCTTCGAACTGGTAAATCCTTCCCTGAGTCTCTGAATCCCTCACTTGTTTTTCTTCTTCCCAGATCTTGAGTCCAGGAGAAGCCGACCAAACCACAAGACCAGTATTGAAGGATCCATTACGAAGATAGCCGAATCCGAGGATCCAACAATCTGCTCGAGAGAGTTCTTCCACCCAAATTCTGAGAAGATCACTGTCTGGTTGGTAAACCATCTCTCCTCTCTATTTCTGTTCTATTGAAAGTTCAGAGCGAAACCCTAGGTCTGGGAGTTTCTCAACCCCCAGCGATCCGTTACTTCTGAACTACTCTGATAATTTAGTTTCTTCTAAATTGTGCTTTCAATCCTTACCTAGTTTCCCTCAACTTAGTTTAGCTTTACTTTGAGTCAAAGCCAATTTTTGAAATAAAAAAAAAAAAAAAAAAGAGAAATTAATCCTAAATTTACTTCCGCATACGCTTCTTTGTTCTTTGTTCTGCATCATTTTTGGTATCAGAGCTTCCATTCTGCATCACTATCAGAAAGGCTAAGGCTTGCTTACCTTATGGAATGATGTTAACCTTGCTATTCAAGTCCCAAAGAGTGAATTTGGAAGGTGAGGATGGAGTTGTTCTGCACCATACTGACATCTACACCTCCAAGTCACTAGAAAGAATGGGTTACATTCAAGTTGATGGTGTTTGGAGAAAGAAAGGAACTAATATCAGGGCAATTGGTAGTTCAAGCAGTGAAGAAGAAGAAGAAGAAAATGAAAAAACTGCTGGTACTGCTATTGTTGAAGCTGGAACCTCTACTGCACCTGCACCTGAACCAGAATCTCTCATTCCTGAACCTCCTGCCACTTTTGAAGAGACTGATGCACCTTTCCCAGAATTTGATATGCCTGCACCTGAGTTCATGACAGTTGATGTTTTTTTACCAGACCTCACTCCTGCAGCTTCACATCCTCCAAACATCCAAGGTCAAATTGAAGATCAGATGAAGACTTTGACTGATTCACTGACAGGGACTATCACTTCACTTTTTGGTGATCTAAAACAGTCAATGGATAGTAGACTATCTTAACTGGAAAAACATGTTACAAGTTTGCAGGGAAAAGTTGAAGCAATAGAAACTTCGAGATCTGCACCTCAAGTGGAACTTCAACCTATCCTAGACCTTATTTCTTCTAGTTCTGAAGCCATAAAGAAATCAGTTGATGCAACCTTAAATGATTATAGAACAGAGTTGAATGAAGCCAAGTGCACTATGGGAACAATTGCAGAAACAAGACAAATGGCAGATGACTACACACAAGGCATTGGGATTATCAGATCAGAACATGGAAGACTTAGAGGATCTGCTGATGCTTTTGCTAATGTCAAGCTTCTGAACTTTTGTCAATGCAAAAGGAAATTGGTGAAATGAAAGAGGCTGTGAACAAGGTACCTACAAGCCTCAAGGACATGGAACAGCAACTTAGTGCAATCTGGTTGGAGATGGTTTCAATCTATGGCACTGTTAGATCCTTGGAGATCACTGCTAGGACTAGACCTTTATATGATCCTCCTCCTATTTCTTCTAGGGATCCTACCACCTCTCACCATCCTAGAGCACCTCCACCTCATGCATCTTCCAGTAGACCTCCTAGACCTGCTTCTTGGTATGGTGCAAGTATGCTTATCAATGTACCTAAGGAAGAATCTGATAGTGAGTAGGTCTTTGGAAATTTCTGTACTTTTTGGAAACTTTTTGATGTTTGTGTAATGCTTAATATATTGAATCTTTTAATGGAAATGCAATGAATATCCTTTTGGACACATGTTTGTACTTCTCTTATCTTGTTAACACTCTTTAATATTTTTAAATAGGATTCTCTCTCTAATTTGAGAAAGTGAAATTATCTAAAACAAATCTTAATACAATCTCAATCTACTTAAAATCTGAGCTTAATTGTATAACTTTTTGATTTGATGACAAAAGGGGGAGAACTATTATTCAAAAAAGTCCATGAAAGAAGAAACTTAATAGAATTGGAATAGAGCTGCTAAAGTTAACTAGACAGGGGAGCTTAATGAATATTGCATACCTTTTCTGCTGAAATGTTCAAATAAATGATAAAGGGGGAGAAATTTCATATTGATTAGAAATTTTATAAAAAGGGGGAGAAATACATGTCTAATTTGCTTCAATGATCACTATTCTTCTCTCTACTAATTACATCTAACTGTCAATGCTTAATGTTGCTTAATACATACAAGCACTTATTCTCTGACACTTACATTTTATAGAATTGGCTTTATGTATAACTGTATAGCATACATTGATACTCATTTGAGAATACAGTTAATATTGTGATACGTCAAACAAGTGTAAATGCTTACTGTGATATACATCTATACTTGTGAATAGAATAGATTTTTTCATGCCTAGTGTTTTGTCATCATCGAAAAGGGAGAGATTGTTGAACCTTGTAGTGATTTTGAGATAACAAAACATTGGAGCATGTATTTGGTTATCTAACAACTCTTCAAATGGTTGACAAGTTTTTGTAGGATGAGTACTTTGACATATTTTTTTAAACCCTACAACCTTTATTTTTTATGTTGAGTTATAAGTAATCAGAATCTTGTAAAGAAGAACCCAACAAAAAATTCCTATTTGAATCAAAGATAAAGGGTTGCTTCTACTAGTTTCAAGCTTCATTTTTCTTGATTATGTTGTAAGAAGATCTGAAGGAAGCCTTCAAAGCTTGGGTTGTGAGTTCTGGAGTATTGAAATTGGTGTGGGTGAAGAACCAGAGCCAACTTGGTAGCCGACTGGCACTGAAAGAAAGAAGATCTCTGGCATGCAGACCCAGCCGACTGGCACCTAGTCCCAGAGAACTTGGTTGAGAATGTTTTGAGAACCTCAGGGATCCGAGCCGACTGGATTTCAGCCTAGTAGACTCGTCCAGAACTTGGTTAAGAATGTTCTAAGAACCTCAAGGATCCGAGTCGACTGGATTTCAGCCTAGCCGACTCGTCCAAAGTGAGCAATTTTCTCGACTGTGGAACCTAGCCGACTGGTATTCAACCCAGCCGACCCGAACCTGATCCGAGCCAACTTGAGGATATCCGAGTTGACTGTAATGTCGGGGTCACTTTCCAATGGCTAGTTCCAGATTTCTGAGTTTGAATTCCAAAAGTGCTCCAATGGTAACCTATCACTTCCCAACGGTCTACAACGTTCAAAATCAAGGGAAGGCAGTTGAAGTCTCTATAAATGAGGTATGAGAACATCCTTAGAGAGACTAATGAGTTGTTGAACAATTATTGAATATTTATTGAAGTAAGAAGAGAGAGCACTTGAGCTTTGAAGTCAGCCTTCAAGCCTTCACCAACTCTTATCAGAAGCTTGAAGCAACTTTTGAGGAAAGCAAGGAAACCATTGAAGTGCATTAAATAGCATTCAATTGAGCTTCACTAGAGTTGCATTGGCAACCACCAGACAACTTAGTTTGTCATTTCCGTTACTTTTCTTTCTACTCTTAGACTACTTGGGTTATTGGTGAACTCGGTTGTAAAAACCAAATAGGTTTCTTTGTGAGCCTACTGAAAACCAAAGTGTAGAGGTTCTAGGTGAGCCTGTGAAAACCTAGTGTGGGTTTCTTTGGTGAGCCCGGTTTAAAAAACCAAAGTGTAGAGGTTGGGATTGTGAGCCTGAAAAACAATCCAACTATATTCCGGTTTGGGGGATATAGTGAAAATCCCGAGTGGTGAACTTGGGTAGTGGACGTAGGAGCTGGGTTGCTCTGAACCACTCTAAACTTGTTTTGTTTGTGTTGTGCTTTACTTACTTTTCAGCTTTCGCACTTAACTCTGATTAACACAACACTCAGCCACTAAAAGGAATTACTTGTGCACATATTCACAAGAAATTTTGTAATTCCTAATTCACCCCCTTCTTGGGAAAAGCCACCTGGGCAACATATTTATCATTGAAAATGGATGATAGTTCGTTGATGTTCGATTTGAAGAATTTTGCAAAGACCAAAGAATTTTGTGCCACCTCACTTTAATGGCATATCCTTAAACTAATAGAGATGCTGAGGTTACAAATCAAGTTATTCTCTAAGAAATCAAAAAGAGGCTTGACAAAGCTAAAGGATCATGGATCGACGAGCTCCATTATGTACTTTGGGTAATGGGGACATCAAAACCCATCCAGGTTATTTATCTTTTCTCCCCGATTTTATTTTATTTTATTTTATAATTTTTATTCCAGTTATCCCATTTATACCCTCTATGCCTAGTTTATTTCATTCTTATCCCCGATTTATCCTCGATGTATTCCTATCATCTTCTTCCTCCATTCATCGCCCAGAACTTCCATTTTTTTTCGACTAGTCCTGGATCCACCATGCCTGACCATCGTGACCCCCTGATGGCTGTCCACCTTTCCCCGATGACGATCTTCTCATGGGAATGCCGGCGAATCCCATAGAACCGCCCATGGCCATCTGCCCCTGCAGCTTCGCCCATGGTCATCCGCCCCTACGGCTCCGCCCACACGCCCCTCTCCCCTGTGCCACCATCCACCACTGCCCAAGCCATCTCCACCGGACCTCTACCCAAGAAGTCCGTCTTCGCACCACCTATAACCAAGAACCCCTTTTCCCGAAAAGCCATCTCCACACCGCCTGCAACCATGAATCCCATCTCCACAACTCCATGCCGTGCCCCTCTCTCCCGCGACCACCGCCCAACTGCCATCGATGCCGATCGGATCCCGCTGGATTTGCCGGCATGTCCACCCTTTGCCTCACCTGCGAGCATCGCCGATCGCCTCCACAAAATCCTTAATATCATCAGTTTCACCATCCCTTGGCCCCATGCCATCATGGCCGTCCCC
Organism: Areca catechu; assembly: GCA_021397845.1. Lineage (NCBI taxonomy): Eukaryota > Viridiplantae > Streptophyta > Magnoliopsida > Arecales > Arecaceae > Areca > Areca catechu. The sequence continues at coordinate 48,912,574 of CM038048.1, read as the reverse complement.
CAGGATCCACCGGCCCGTCTGCCCTCTGCTTCGCCCGCGAGCATCGCCGACCCCTCCACCGCCACCCGTGAGCTTGATGTTGAGGTCCACGTCGTCCGCCCCATTCCATTCAATCCCCTATTCCATAGTCACAGGAGATGGAGTTGAACAGATCCTGTGTAGAAGCAGCTTTGCACGGATCTCAAAGCTACTAGTTTAGGATTAAAATAAAAAAATAAAAAAAATCTGAATTTGGGTGCCCTTTTCATAAAGCTTTGTATTTTTTATTCAAATTTTGAATAGATCTTAAGGTGCCTATATAAAGGACCTTACCCCCTCCCTTGTAATGTTAATTTTGAATGAATGAAAAAGAAAGGTTTGAGTGTTAATCTTCTAGTTTGCCTTCGTTCCTTAAGAATGTCGATCTCTGTGATGGAGCGCCTTCACCTTCGGGCATCGAGTGGTGTGAGGCCCCAAGTTACCATCTCTTCCATGAAAACATCTTCCATCTTCAAGTTCAGAGGCCATTTGGATGATCCATCTTGGTGCCTAGCAAGAAGATCCACCATCACCACCACCTTCAACCTTTCTTCCCTCATTACTTCTTGCTTCTTGTTGACTCCTAACATTTCCCTTGATTGCTCGCAGGTCCTCCAAGTGCCATGAATACGGAGTCGATCTCCCTTGCCCTCGCGACCTTCAGGTAGAAAGCCGCGCATCCGTAGGGTTGAAGGCTCGATCATCCAGGCCACATCCATGAGAGCGAGTGAACTTGGCATTGGGCGCATTAAAGCTTTAAAAGGTTTTCTATCCTAACTCCTGAGTTGGTATTGAACTAAGAGCTAAGTCCTACGAGGTTTCTCAATCCCGGGATCCTCTTCTTATCCTTGTTTAGGGGCTTACTTGCTAGTTTGAAGTTCTTATTATTATAGATATCCTAGATCGACTCTCGCTTGTCTTCAAGAATCTATCACTCCATTAAAAAAACCTAAAAATCATAAAAGAAAAACCTCTTACATCATCCATCTCATCCTAGAATCTAGTTTGTCTTGCATCATGTGTGAGATCTCTTTGTACGGCTCCATTGGTGAGGTGGGTGGGATGCCCTAAAGGTGTGAGATCTCTTTGTACGGCTCCATTAGTGAGGTGGGATATCCTAGAGGTGTGAGGTCTCTCCGTGAGTGTGAGTCCCAAAGTTCAAAAAAGCCCCGACCCTTATCTTCCACCTCCATTGTTCCTTCACCACCCCATTACAAAAAAAATAAAAAGGTACCTTAATCTAGTTGACTTCTAGGCTCACCGATCGATCCTTCCCCCCCGCCTGTCCCACATCATTGGGCATACTGAATGATTCCAAGGGTTCTGATAGAAGAAACACCCTTCAACATGGCTTGTCAGATCGAAGTTGTGATACCTATCAAAATCAAAAAACCTTAGGTTATGTTTGGTGGATCACCAGGAAATCCTGAATGGTAATCTAGATTACTTGCAAGATAGATTACCACTAGATAGATTGCCAGTAATGCTGATTACTGTGTTTGGTATACACAGGTAATCTATCAGTAAGATTGATTACTGTGTTTGATATACACAAGTAATCTATCAGTAAGATTAATTACTAGGTTTGGTATGATAAATAGATTACCAGTAATCTAAGCTTAAATTTTCAAAATATCCATAAATAAATTTATTAAAAATATTTAAATATATATAGTAATGTAATATAATATTGCATTAATATAATATTATTTGATATTTGTAATGTAATATAGTATTATATTATCTGATATTTTATAATGAAAATATTTATAAAATTATATAGTTAATAATGTATTATATAATATTATTATATATTATATTATATAAATATATTATACTATATTTAATATAATATAATATATGTTATGTTATGTTATAAAATAAAATATATATTTAAATTATATTATATTACACTCTATTATTATATCATACATATTTTAAAATATTCTATTTTCTAATATTACAAATAAATAAAATAAAATAATTATATATTATTTAAATTTAATAATAAAATATATATAAATTAATATATTACTTAGTATATTTAAAAGATTATATATAATTTTTTTACATTTATTTACTATAAAAAATAATTTTTAATTTTTCAATTTTAATAAAAAATATTAAATATTTTATATTTAATAATATAAATATTTAAAAATTATATTTTTAATAAATAGCTAAAATATAAAAATATTTTTTTATAAATAAAATATAGATTTAAGAAAAGATCCCAACCAACACTTAGAGGACTTAGATGAGAGGAGAAGGAAAATGTTTCATTCTCATCGAAGCGAAAGGGATGGGGCAATTTTGTAAAAATAAAAAATACAAAATTACCACTTCTCCGGTAATCTGGATAGCCACCTCTTCCTGAGATAATCTGGATTGCCTCATGAGAGGTAATATAGATTATAATGCGGGACAACTCTTGGAATGCTAAATATGCAGGAAAATAGTAAACAATTTTTTTTGTGATTTTTATGATTTATGTTTATAGGCTAAATTTCCAAACTAAAGTAAGAACTAGCAAATAGGATAGCAAAGCATAGAATCATCATGATCACAAAGAATACATGCAAGATAATAAGTAGCCAGGACCTGAGAGTTGAGAAACTCATGGGTTTGGATAGCTTATCTTCATCAAAATAGATATCAGAGAAGGGAATGTTTCTTACCATTCAGAGATTGAAAACTTTGCGGTGGAAAGGATCTCTCACACTTTGATTGGAGCCTGGAAGAAGAAGCTTCAGTTCCTTGAATCAGATGGCAGATCTGGATGGTTCCGGAGGCAAGGAAAGCCTCCTCTAGGGAGGTGAAACACCTCGGGGATCCTGCAAAATGTTAAGGTCAATTAAAACAGCAAATAAAAAAGAGAAAAGGAACTAGGATTTTGAAGGAATCGGGATTAGGGTTAGGAGATGACAACTGGGAAGGAAGAAGCTCCTTGTCTTGGATGGCAGCTAGGGTTTCCTTTGCTTGGGTGTGGCTGGTCTCCAAGGATGCAAAAGGATTCTAGGGCAGCAAGGATTCAGCTAGAGCACACAAGGAGAGCACTCAAAGTAAGGAACCAAAACAAAAATACCAACACAAGGCAATGACTCAAAATTTCAACAAGTTGTTTTCATAAGAAATAGATGATTACAAGAGGGGGAGGGGTGGTGTATTTATAGAGTTCCCATGCCCTCTTTAACTAGGGTTACACTTAGGTTTACAAGCCTTCTCCTAGTTAGATTACATGTCCTTTCCTAGCTAGGTTAGAATTACAGAGCTTAAAGGAACTAGGAATCCTAACTAGGTTAGACTAGTCTTCTCCTTCTCACTTAAGGACATCTCCCATTGAGCTTTGACTTGGTCAACCCTTCAAGGATGCCTAGGAGGGCATGTTGGGCTTCTAGGGATAGAAAGGGGCCGGCCCAAGGGGCTTGGGTGCATGGGCTTGGGCCTCTAGAAGCTGGGGTGGCCTAGTATCCTGGTAGCAGGAATATTCATGGAATCTTGCTTCTTAAGGGATTGGGCTTGGCACCTGGGCTTGATTTCTTTGGGCTAGGATGCAGGTGGACCTCTGGAATCATGGATGTCCTTGTCTAGGAATATACTCTGGCATCTGGAAGGGAATTTGAGCATCTGGAGGGAATCTGAAAAGAATCAGGGTTTCTAGAGACATCTTAGATCCTGGGTTGTCACAAAAAACCCAATGGGCTAATGTAGTGGCCTCTCACTCCTGGATATGGCCTGGTGGAACTCCAAAATAGGGTAACCTTTTCTCTTGTATAAAAATTAGGCTCATACTAGACTCATAACTGATGTACAGGACTCAAAATACTGACTAGGTTAAGGGTTGAGACAAATCAACTAACCTCAACTTATTACAGGACTCAATCTTAATTGATTACAAAATTTTCAAAACTTTGATACATGACTAAGTAAACCATATGGGATCCAGGGATCTGTGTCTGATCCTGGAGTCTCCACCAGATTACCACTACAACATAGATTACCAGTTTAAGAAAATACCAAACAAGGTTATCTGGTGAGCCCAATTTAAAATTACTGGTAATATGGATAGATTACCATCTACCAAATACAACCTTAGTATGGCTCACAAACTATAACAAGCAAACCAACTCAAAAAGGTGATTCGTAGATCTGAACCTAGTAGATGAAGTCTATGAGAAAGCACACATTAGGATGGTAGCATACCAGTGCAATGTTACTCATTACTTTAAAGCCAAGGTCTGGGAAAATGTCTTTAAGGTTGCCAATCTAGTACTTTGTCGAGTAAAAGTTTGTTAACGTGGGCAAATGGGCAAGCTCTCACCCAATTGAGAAGGGCTCTACCAGATAAAGAAAATTGTCAAGCCTGGAACCTATCAGCTTAGGTAATTAGATGGAACCCCTCTTCTCCGACCATGGAACTCTATGAATTTGTAGATCTATCATTAGTAATGTGCTACTCTTCTACTAAGTAGAAGTTCTTTATCCTATCTATGCTTATGCACAATATTTTGTTACCACCAAGATAAACACCGCCTGTAGCTCGCGTCGCGTTGGGCGATCCTCCTGACACTGTCAAGCATCGCGATGGCTCAGGGACTCGTCCGCTCTGTCCCGCTCCGCGGTTGCCCGCTCTCGACGCACTGGCTCTCTTCCTTCCTTCCTACAATATAGGGGAGATCCGAGTTGGGGATTCTGGCGAGGACACTCCGATGATCAAGTTAGTGGGACGATCAAGGAGAACAGATAAGACCTCCACGGCATAGGGCTTGGGGAACCCATCCGCCGAGAGGGTGTGACTTGAGAATACGAATGTAAAGGAATGAAAAAGAGGAAGGATCGAGAGTGGGGAGCGGGGAGGCTTCTCGGGCCGCTGGTTTGCCTAGCGGGGCTTGGTCGCCTGCCTACTTACCTCTCCCTCGCTTTTCCCCACGTGCTTACCTTCCTTACCTTCCTCCGGAGGCCAGGTCGGACCCCTATGGCCTTGGGGGAGCCTGAGAGAGAGAGAGGGAGAGCATCCTCCATTTCTTGGGCCTTCAGGTGGTGCTCCCAGCCGAGAAAGTCCCCCCTTACCTTCTTGGCTTCGATACCCCTCTAGGAGGGGCGCTACTATTTCAAGAGAGACCGCCCAGGGCTGCAGGTGCTAGGGCCTTGGTTGGATTCTTCACTTGGGGAAGCTCTTAGTGTTGCACCATGACCGTCGTGGCTATTGGTGGTGAATATGTGGATGTGGCGGTACGTCACTTGGCGTGGGTTCTGGGGTCGCCCATGTCGTACCTCTGGCACCGCCTGTAGAAAGCTATGGGCAGCCAGGCTTTGCTTCACCATAATTTAAATATCTATTCCTTTGACGGGAACTCCATATTGGGACTCCACTTTGGGGTATGGACATGTCCCCGCAGGGAGCGAGCCTCAGATGGGGGGCTCGCCCAACAAGCCTGGCCTCGACTGAGAGCTAACCTTGGCAGGGAGCTTACCTCAAACGGGGGGCTCACCTAATGAGCTCGGCCTCGACAAGGAGCTAACCTCGGTAGGGAGCTGACCTTGGATGGGGGGCTCGCCTAATGAGCCCGACTTTGGATAAGAGCTAACCTTGGCAAGGAGCCGACCTTGGACGTGGGGCCTTGCCCAATGAGCCTGGCCTTGGCTGCAAGCTGACCTCGGCAAGGAGCTAGCCTCAGACGGGGGGTTCGCCCAATATGCCTGGCCTCAGCTAGGAGCTGAGGTGCCACTCTTGGGTGGCAGGTCTTCTGTTGTTGTAGCCGCCCATGTGCTCCATGTCAGTGGATGTCACCATATCAGATGCCCCCGACTCTCAAGCCTTGAGAGTGTGGCAGTGCTCGAGGCGAAGGGAGTAATGAGCCCGCTGATGTGGGGGATGTTCCTGCAATGCCATCAATGCCTCAGTGCCTTCAGCCCGAAAATCATGCCCCTGGTACAAATGAAGCGATGCTCCACCTAGTTTTCCATTGAGGCAACATAACTGATTTGTTCGAATCAAAGTGACGACCACTGACTTGGCATATCTGGTGCATCCTGAAGGGCCATGCGGTGACATTGGACAGGGAGTCAAAAGGGCACATGCTCTGCATCGAGATGAAGTGGAGGCAAGCGACGGTCTTTACTGCGAAGGGCCTACCATCATGCCTTTTTAAGGGACCTTTTAAGTGTCAATGTGCAACACTCCATGGTGCACTCTTCTCCTTCCTCCATGCTTTTTCCTTCTTCCCTCCCCTCACCTTCAGGCTATGCCAGAGGAGGGCCCCTGATAGACTTCAGTCCCCCGATCAAGGAGGCAGAGGGGGAGAGGGAGTTTTTTTGCCCTCTTCGGGGGTGATTGGATGGTACCAGGGCATGGACATCCAGGATGGAGAAGAAATCTGTCAAGCTAAAAGTTCCCTCCAGTAAGGACCCCCGAAGGAGAGAAAAAGAGGCTACTCTCAAAAATGGGGGTAGTAGAGCTAAAGAGGGAGAAAGAGGTTGCTTGCACCTCCCCTCAAGACCGTAGGTCCTTGATGATGAGGTGGCAGCCAGGGTGGTGGTCTTCATGGAACGGGGCACCGCTGTAGTTGCCTTTAGAATTGTGGGATTGGTGAGTTCCAAGGATGGCACGGTAGAGGTGGTGGGGTGTGATGCTTCTTCCCTTAGCCGATGGCGAGTGAAACACCTGAGGAAGGGCATCCACCATAGCAGAAAGGCCAGTATACTTCTAGAGCTAGAGGTCAAGGGATGTCCCCTTTCTCTCTGCTTGTAATATGCCCTTTGAAAGAATCTTAAAATGAAAAAATCTTTTCTTCTATCATCTGGTGTGTCTCCATTTTCTCCTCCCCTTCTTTAGTCTTCAGAACAGAGAGGTATGTGCTCGGTGCCATCTTAAATCTTTTCCAAACCTTCGGCTCCCACTGGATGATGCTGGAGGTTGAGGAGCCTGATGAAGGAGGCCACAAGGGCTTGGTGGAGGAGGCCGGGAGGCCTAATGCCAGAGGTTGAGGAGCCTGATGTAGGAGGTCGAGGGGCCTGGTGGAGGAGGCCGGGAGGCCTGATACCAGAGGCTGAGGAGCCTGATGGAGGAGGCCAAGGGCCTAGCACCAGAGGCTGAGGAGCTTGATGAAGGACGTCAGGAGGCCTGATGAAGTAGGCTAGGAGGCCTGATGCTTAGGCTGGGGTGCCTTATGAAGGAGGTTGAGGGGCCTGGCACCGGAGGCTGGGGAGCCTGATGAAGGAGGTTGAGAGACCTGATGAAGGAGGATGAGAGGCCTGATGCTGGAGGTTGAGGAGCTTGATGAAGGAGGCCGATGGGCCTGATGCAGGAGGCTGAGAAGCCAGATAAAGAAGGCCGAGGGGCCTAGTGGAGGAGGCCGGGAGGCCTGATACTGGAGGCTGATGAGCATGATGAAGGAGGTCGAGGGCTTGATGGAGGAGGTCGAGGGCCTGATGGAGGAGGCTATGAAGCCTAATGAAATAGGCTGAGGGCCTGGTAGATGAGGCCTGGATGCCTGATGCTGGAGAATTATGAGCCTGATGAAGGAGGACGAGGGGCTTGGTGCCGGAGGCTGAGGAGCCTAATGAAAAAGGCCGAGGGGCCTGGTGCCAGAGGCATAGGATCCTAATGAAGGAGGCCGAGGGGCCTGGTGCTGGAGGCTGAGGAGCCTAATAAAGGAGGTTGAGGGGCTTGATGAAGTAGGCCAGGTGTGCCAAGCTTCAAGTTAGGCGGTAGATGGCTAGGACTTCTAGGTTTTCTTAGCAGACATCTCCAGACTCTGGGCAAGGCGACCGGAGCTGGGAAGCCAGTGGAACTTCTGGTCTTGAGTGTCGGGCTTCATATGTTTTTAGGCTTAGAGTGCCGGGCTTTGGAGTTTCCGGGCTTAAAGTACCGGGCTTCGGGAGTTTCTAGGCTTAGAGTTCCACAGGCTTTGGGAGTTTTTGGGCTTAGAGTGCCAGGCTTCAGGAGTTTTTGGGCTTAGAGTACTGGGCTTCATAAGTTTTCGGGCTTAGAGTGCAAGGCTTCGGGAGTTTTCGGGCTTAGAGTGCTGGGCTTCGTAAGTTTCCGGGCTTAGGCTAGCTCGAAGTCGGTTGAACAAGTCTCTGCACAAATGGAAGACAAGGTTGCACTAGAGGTGAGTTTTAACCATCAAAGGTTTCTTACATCCTTGACAAGGTGGCTAGCTACTCCAGGCTCGGGGCTTCAACATAGGCCATCGGTTGACCGCACTACGAGTCGGATGGTGGACCACGGGACTGACGGGGTTCCCGGGACATCTCCTGATGCGAGATAATTATGAAAACCTAATTTATTGATTTTAAACTTAATTAGCAGTGAAAAATAGCAATTAAGATTTTTTATAATTTTTGGATTTTTAGAGACTCAAAGTATGCAATTAGGGAACTAGTCAATTAGTTTATACCTGCATAAGTAGATCTAACAAAGTAACTAAAAAATCTAGATTTGGTGATTAAAAATCATCTTAAACTAGGGTCTACTTTCAAAATTTAGAAACTAAAGAGTAGAAAGGGTTTTTGAATTTTACCAATGTCAAATTTTCTCTCTAAAGTAGATCTATTGGAACTCTCAGAATCTCGTGGTAGGGCTTCAAGATTTCAATCTTCAGGCTCCAATCTTTCGTGATATCGGTTTCAAGGCAAGAATACCTAACTTTAGTTCCTGATCACCTATAATCACTCAACAAAGAAAGATTTTAGTTAGAAAAAAGCAAAGTAGGAAAATAATGGAAAAGTGAAAGAGAAGAGGGAAGGAAGTAGACGGCTAGGATTTTTCTGATATTTGGATGAGTAGGATAACTAGGGCCTCACATCTCGTGATGCTCCGAAGAATAAAAAAAGGGCCTTACACCCTGCGATGCACACAAGAAAAGAAAGAATTCGATAGAATGTCATTGTGTTTCATCAATAATCATTAATTTTAGAAGGATGGTTGATGGAGTATTTATAGACCAACAACTAGAGATGTATGGGTTATAAAGACTAGTGTTTTTTTTCCTTAGGCAATAACTCCTGGAGACCTTGCTCTGGGCATCTTGGACTTCTGCCCTTGGGCAAATCCGGGACTCTCTCGATGGTGGGCGACATCATGGAATTCTCCATCCAAGTGGGCACCAAGGTTGAGGATGGTGAAGTGTCATGATGAAAGGCCAAGATTGCTTCATAGGTTGCATTGATTGCTGGACTCTAGAGTCTGGATGATGTGGGTTCTTGCAGGATGGTGGACTCTTTAGTCTGGATAGAAGAAAACTCAAGGGTTCTTATAGGATTCTTGAGTTCTTTAATCTTGGACAACTTCGAACCTGTTTGATCTAAACACTTAAGGTAGAGAACCATTGAACCTTCTTCATTTTGGGTGATCAACCAGGCTTGAAACTCCTTGGAAGTTGGCAACAAAGAAAAGGTAAAATATCTTGGCTAACTCCATGGTTTTGGCATGAAGTGTTTGAGGGAGTTGGTGCCAACTTGAAGACTCCTCGTTTACACATCTTAAAAAGAAGGGGCGCCAATTCATGAATTCATTTGGCCAACCAAAAGGATGACATGGCAAGTAGGGTGCTGTTCCGATGAAGTGACAAGTGGTGTTGTCCCGATGAAGTGTCAAATGATGTTGTCCTGATGAAGTGTCAAATGATGTCTGAAAATCATATGGACTCACTAATAATTACAATACTCAACCAACTAATTAATTAAGCCTAACTTGATCAATTTGATCAAAAGGCATAACGAATTAAACAAACTTAGTAAATAGGGTTTGGCCCCAAATAGATTTTGACACAACTGATAAATGATAATTTTATATTAATTCTAATTGGTAGAAAGGCTAACTGACACTAGACCATTTATAACGCAATTAAAATTGGATTTTTTTTTACAAACTCAATTTTGGATCCAAGTGATGCGGGATGATCCTAAGACTAATGCAGATGAAGGAAAAAAAGAAAATCTAATTTTTTTTGTAATTTTATGGATTTAAATTTGTAGGCTAATAACCTGAAAGCAAGTAAAGAATTACAAGTAAACATGTAACGAAAGAAACTATCATACTCTAAAAAGACACATGCAGAATAATAAAAGATAGGACACCAGTGATGGGGACCTTAAACCCATCCGGTTTTTCCTTTTCATTTTTCAGATTTTTTTTTTTTTAGTTTAAATTTTTATCCCAACTATTCTACCTCTTCATGTTATTCCCATTTTATTCCAAACTTATCCCCAACTTATCCATAGGTTATCCTTGTCATCTTCTTCCTCCCAGAACGTCCATTTTTTTTTCCAAAGATCCTGGATCCACCATGCATGACCACCAGTGACCTTGACAGCCGTCCACCTCCCCCCCGAAGTCGATCTCCTCATGGGAATGACGGCGAATCCCACAGAATCGCCCACGGCTATCCCCACTATGGCTCCGCCCATGTCCATGATGCCCATGCCCGTGACACCTCCACATCTCCATGCCCGACAGCCCTCCGCCTCACCCACGAGCTCGACATAGCGAGCCTCCATCCCACTTCCCTGCTACCACGATGACGCCTCCCATCAATCAACAAGGTTGCTGCTGATAGAGCATCTGAAGTGTTCTTGAATTTACTGAAGGCCTTCAATTTTACCACCTATCTAGTTGATTCATATGTCACAAACTCCTTCCACAAGTCCTCAACTATGGAAAGCTTCCCCTCATCTAGAACTTTGAACAGGGCAAAGCCTGCAGGAGTCTCGAAAAGCACCAGCATTTCTTACTTGGCTCAATCCCGTGGCACCACTTATTGGCAAACCTTTGGAGATTGGCTGGGAGAGGTTGAGAGAGGAGGCGACGTCGATGTTGGGTTCTTCTCAGTGGAAGTTTCGGTGAAGGTATTGATTCCGGGATGCGATCGTGGACGGTAGTCTAGCTCTATTCTCCAATTGCCATCGACGCTGATCGGATCCTGCTGGATCCGTCGGCCCATCCGCCCTCTGCCTTGCCCATGAGCATCACTGACCAACTCCTCCAAATCTGCCATCATCCCCCCAAATCCATCGGCCTCCTCCAAATCCGCCAGCCCACATCTTCCAAATCCTTCCGCTTTGATGTTGATCCCTTGTTCCACCATCATAGGAGAAGGATGTGCACTGATCTTGATGCAAAAATAATTATGCATGGATCTCAAAGCTACTAGTTTAGGATTTAAAAAATAAAATAAAAATAAATAAATAAATAATAAATTTTTTTTTCCATGTATGGGTCCTAAATCTTATAAGCCTAAAAAAAGGCATCCACTCTTGTAATTGGTTAGTAATGAAATTGAATTTTTGAGAAAGAGTTTGGTTCTGCCTCCATTTTTAGTGGGCTTAGACCCGTTTTGCCTTCGCCTTCAGGCATCGAGGGGTGTGAGACCCTATGCCTTTGTCCTATAGGACATCGAGGGGCGTGAGGCCCTGTTTGCCTTTGTCCTGCGGGACATCGAGAAGTGTGAGGCTCTGGTTATCCCGTTCTTGACCCTAATCCCTATAGACTCTCAGCTCTTCGATGATCCTCCCATCTCAATCTTGCATCAAATTTTGGTATCAGAGCCGGTAAGGATTAGGGTTGAAAAAAAAAGTTGAAAAAAAAGAAGAGAGAAAAAAAAAGAAGAGAAAAAAAATTGCAGCGAACCTGACTCATCGGAGTCGAGTTTTTCCCACCACAGGGGAATGATGGGGACATCAAAACCCATTCGGGTTTTCCTTTAATTTTTTCAGATTTTTCTTTTTTTAGTTTGAATTTTTATCCCAACTATTCTACCTCTTCCGTTATTCCCATTTTATTCCAGACTTATCCCAGACTTATCCATAGGTTATCCCTGTCATCTTCTTCCTCCCAGAATGTCCATTTTTTTTCCAAAGATCCTGGATCCACCACGCCTGACCACCAGTGACCCCGACGGCAGTCCACCTCCCCCCTGATGTCAATCTCCTCATGGAAACACCGGTGAATCCCACGGAACCGCTCATGGTCATCCCCCCTGTGGCTCTGCCCATGTCTATGATGCCCATGCCCATGATGCCTCCCCATCTCCATGCCCGATGGCCCTCTGCCTCACCCGCGAGCTCAACATCGCGAGCCTCCATCCCACTGCCCTGCTACCACGATGACGCCTCCTATCAATCAACAAGGTTGATGCTGATAGAGCATCTGAAGTGTTCTCGAATTTACTGAAGGCCTTCAATTTTACCACCTGTCTAGCTGATTCAGATGTCGCAAACTCCTTCCACAAGTCCTCAACTATGGAAAGCTTCCCCTCATCTAGAACTTTGAATAGGGCGAAGCCTGCAGGAGTCTTGAAAAGCACAAGCATTTCTTACTTGGCTCAATCCCTTGGCACCACTTATCGGCAAACCTTTGGAGATCAGCTGGGAGAGGTTGTGAGATGAGGCGGCGTCGATGTTGGGTTCTTCTCAGTGAAAGTTCTGACGAAGGTATTGATTTCGGGATGCGATCATGGATGGTAGTCTCGCTCTATTCTCCAACCACCATCAACACCGATCTGATCCCGTTGGATCCGTCGGCCCATCCACCATCTGCCTGGCCTACGAGCATCATTGACCAACTCCTCCAAATCAACCATCATCCCCCCAAATCCGTCGGCCCACATCTTCCAAATCCTTCTGCTCTGATGTTGATCCCCTATTCCACCATCACAGGAAAAGGATGTGCACTGATCTTGATGCAGAAACAATTCTACACGGATCTCAAAGTAGCTGGTTTAGGATTTAAAAAAATAAAATAAAAAAAATAAATAAATAATAATAAAAAAATTCTATGTATGGTCCTAAATCTTGTAAGCTTATAAAAAGGCATCCCCTCTTGTAATTGGTTAGTAATGAAATTGAATTTTTGAGAAGAGTTTGGTTCTGCCTCCATTTGGAGTGGGCTTAGGCCTATTTTGCCTTCACCTTCGGGCGTCGAGGGGTGTGAGACCCTATGCTTTTGTCCTACTGAACATCGAGGGGTGTGAGGCCCTATTTGCCTTTATCCTGTGGGACATCGAGGGGTGTGATGCCCTGTTTGCATTTGTCCTTCGGGACATCGAGGGGTGTGAGGCTCTAGTTATCCCGTTCTTGACCCTAATCTCTGGAGACTTCTCAGCTCTCTGATGATCCTCCCATCTCAGTCCCGCATCAAATCTGATACCAAATTTGATGGGGACAGGTGGGGCTAGAAGCTAGGATCGATCGGTGAGCCTTGAAGTCACCTAGATTAGGGTATTCTAATTTTTTTTTTGGATTTTCTAATTTGATGGCGAAGGAATAATGGGATGGAAGATAGGGGTCTGGATCTCATGGACTTTGGGACTCACCCTGACGAAGAGACCTCTCACCTCTAAGGCATTACACCCTCCTCGATACTTGGAGGTGCTAGGATGGATCTCAAAGGCCACGAGGGGATAGAGAAGATGGAATGGGAAGGGGATAACTGGGCATGACCTCACATCATGTCCTGGGTTGGGCCTCACACCCTCTCCTCATGGAGTGAAGAAGAATCACTCTTCTCTAAAACTAAAATTTCATTTCTCCATTTCAACCTTTCTCTCTGACCTTCTCCTACATCTTTCTTTTGTTGCAGGATCCCCGAATTCCCAGTCTCCGAAGAAGAAGGTCTCCGTGCCAAGGAACCAGATATAAGAAACCTTGCAATCTAAGGAATCTCCCTGTCATCCCGGATGTTCTTCTTTGAGTGTTCCCAGTGCTACAGTCATAACTATTAATTGCCGGATAACCCTCTTTGATATTTTTTCAGATCTGTAATTATTAGAATACTAAACCCTAATTTAAGTGGTTTCTTAACCATGAAGGTCCTCCTCTTAATCTCTTTGATCGATCTCGTTTCTAGTTAAGTTTAATATTTAGATTCCTATCTTTAAATTCCTATTTCATTACTTGAATTGCTGCATTTATTTACTTCATCATTCATTTGATTATTACTGATTTCATATGAATTGCATCACCCCATAACTGTCCCCCATCATCTTGTTATTAGAGCTGCATCCCACATCATCTTGGTATCAGAGCATGGTAGGTTAGGGTTTTGCATTTTCTTCAGTACCTGAATTTGGTGCTTCACCAGGCCGTCCGTCTTAGGAGAAAAGTAGGGTTTCAAGACCCTCTCCTCCCATTCCATGGGGATCTCCTAAGGCGTGTATGGGTGCCATTGTGATTGGCTTTTGAAGGGGAACACAAGACTTGCATTTATTTTCAGCAATTTTAATTTCTGTTGTTCTATTTTTTCTGCACTATCTAATTTCCAGGAATTATCACGCCTAATATAGATTTTAGTTTTAAATCTCCTTTCAACTAGTATAACATCTATGAGTTAAGAATGTTTGTTGATTTTTTTGAATTTTTTGACATCGTTACACATCACTTTTCTGCCCCACATCAAACTGTAACACACCCGATTTCTGCACCTAAAATTAGGGTTCATTTGCATGCTTGCATTCATTTCATGATAAATCATCTTAAGGGCATCAATTTGACATAGGGTCAGGATTTCATTACCTATCCCCAGCCCAAAAATCACCAACCTGCATAGCGAGCCCAATCCCTAATTAAAAAAGAGTAGATATTTAACTTGCTCTAGTGAGCTAGGGACACCCATGAAGTCGGACCGAACCAAGTATCAAGCCAACCTTGACAACTTGCTTGTGTGTGCTTGTTTATCTGGTGTCTAGGCAAGTGGTTCAAGAAAAGTTCCCGAAGGAAGGTGGGTTGGTTCGCTTACCTGGCCAATTTCATATTGGTGTCTAGGCAAGCAAAGAGGAACCTCCATCAACCTTACACTTACCTAGCTAGGTGCCAAGTTACTACAACCAAGGTCATCATCTTGACCTGATATTTGATTTGGACTCTAGGTCTAGTAAACTCCTAGCATGAATTCGAGTCTGTGTGCATGGCAACTAGATCAAGAGCACCTTACCAGCAAACCTAAGGTCAAACCAGTACAACCATGGAACAAAACATTGAGACCTTTATGAAAACTTTGAATGATCTAGTGGCCTGACTGAACCAAAACCTGACTGACCAATTAGCCCAGACCAACCAAAGCATGACTGATCAGATGACCCACATCACTGTTAAGCTTGACCGACTAGAGGCTCGTACCCGTGGAAGAACCCATGAAGTCCAGATTGAATTAGAGCCTGAACCAGAGTTTGGTACGCCCATCAACCCTAGAAGGGCTCCGCACCGAGAACTTTTCCCTGAGCCCAACCCTGACCGAGTCCATGATGACCGAACCCTTATGAACATTAGCTTGGAAGCACCCACTTTTGATGGAAATCTAAATCCTAAGGTTTATATAGATTGGAAGGAAGATATGGATGATTATTTTAAGTGGAATGAAATGTCTGAGGATGGAAAGGTTAGGTTTACCTGAGTGCATCTATGGGGTCCAGCCGAGTCTTATTGGAACAATGTTCAGGGAAGGAGGGTGTATGAGAGACACGAACCCATTAGGACTTAGAAAGAAAAGAAGAGCAAGCTTCGTGAAAGGTATATCCCTGTGTCTTACCAACAAAATCTCTTAGACCACTTAGAGAGGTTGACCCAATGTAATGGATCAGTCAGTGATTATATTGATAGATTCGAGCATCTAATGTGCTATATTGTGAAAATGGATCCATATGATATCCTAATCCGATTTGAAGATGGTTTAAGGGAAGATATCTAAAGAGAATTATTTAGACATAATATCTATAGTTTGGAGCAAGCCTACCGAGTAGCCCAAAACTATGAGAGGTCCTTGAGGCATGCTAGATCAAGTACTTTGGACCTAAATCCGACCTCTACCAGCTTGAATCATATCCTTATTGGTCCAACACCTAGTGTGAACCAGACTTTTGTTGATCAACCCTCATCTATATCACCTCCAACCTAGAAGGATGACATTGAAAAGGAATTAGGTATGGCCGACCTAGGATTAGTTGACCAGAATGAAGCCATACTGGAAAAACAATTAAAGGAGGAAGAATTAGAACCCATGATAGAAGTATATGAGGCTGACATGAGCTTGATAGACGAATATGAAGGAGAAGACTTCGAGAAGGACAACTCTAGTACCTTACCTGAGGAAATTCTTGTAGAAGATAAGAGTGTTGAGCCTAGTCCTGAAACATCAAAACCACAAGAAATTAGTGGGGACTTGGTTCCTGTAAGTCAATGCCCTCAGGAAAAGCCTACTCCTTTAGCCTCAACTCAAGACCTCATTCAGCTCCCTTGTAAAGAGTTCTTTCTTCTAACCCCAGTCAATAACCTTTTCTGGAACTAACCAAGTCTTCCTTTCATGAAAAATTTGCACTTACAATGACCAAATTCTCCATCCAACAATTTGACCTTATGACACCCATAGGTCAATTTTCAAATATTAAGGTCATCTTGAATAACCAGGGTCTATTTCATGTTCCCAAAAGATTATCCAAGACTTTGATTTTTAAATCCTATCGTACCCTAAGGCTTCCAATGTTCCGTAAACTATCAAATTACACTTTATTGAGGTCGTTCAGTTGCACCAGTGCTGTGAGTATGTTAGGTTTGTGACCTACTTCTGGAAGACCTTATGGCATTTGCTAGGGATCCACTGTAAATCTTCATGTGCATGCCAGACCAGGGTCAAACCTAGAGAATCTATAGTCTGTTAGGTTTAGGCCCAGAGAGTGTCCAATAAAATTCCTCTCAATAAGAATGCCTAGTTAAGTCTGCATTTTGTAGGTGTCTGTGTAAGTCTCAGAGTCTGCAAAGTCATGTGCACAGCATATAAAGAATTTGCAAAAAGAAATTAGTAAAATGATTCAATGAGCAATGAAGTCTATAAGCATATGGCTAATTCAAGTAAAAAATGAAAGAATTTAATGAAGGGACTCTGTAATTATTAAACTTAGACCTGAAAGGTTTCCACCGGGAATTATAAAAAAATTGCATGCCGGGGAGCTGGACCTTTCAAAGTAACTAAGAGAATTGGACCTAATGCATTTGTGTTGGAGTTACCTTCAGATTATGGCATTAGTTCTACATTTAATATTGCTGATCTAATAGAATATAAAGAACTGACATTAATTCCTAGCCAGTCTTTTGGGCCTTATCCCACCTTTAAGAGCGAAACCATACCCGAGTTCCCAATAGCAATTCCACCAGACTAGAGAGATAAAGTTGAATGTATCTTGGATGACCAGGTGATTACAACTAGAAATAAGGGTTATCAACACTATCCTGTTCATTGGCAAGGTCGACCAGATTCCGAGGACTCTTGGATTACTCGAAAGGATCTACAGCAAATTAACCCGGACCTTCTAGAAAAATATCATAGTCAGGTCGGTCCATACTCGACAGGGTCAAGTTTTCCCACCGGGGAGAATTGTGCGGGCACCAGGCTCAGGAAGAGGCTTCAACCAGTACAGATAAATCTAGACTCCTTATGGATGGAAGATTGAGAGTCTGAATCCTGCAATAAGTTTAATTGAGTCATGTATTTATTTCATTTGGTTAACTAAGTCTTGTAATTAGGTTCTTTATTGCAATTGAGTCAAGAGTAGTTCAGTTCGAGTCCAATCTGGTTTCAGCACAACAAGACCACTCCGATTTCAAGCATATCATGTCCAAATAAGGAAAGTGGGTGCATGGACCACGGGATCACCAACTTGGAGGCGCATGGACCACAGGATCACCAACTTGGAGGCCACGTCATCACTCCACTTTGCCACATCACCTGGACACCTCACCTTTGATGGTCGCCCAAGGGAAGAAAGATTTCAAATTTGAATGAAGCCTCATTCTCCTCCACATTCAGCGCCCTCATCAAGAACCAAGAGAAGAAAGATTTCAAAATTCAAATGAAGCCTCATTCTCCTCCACATTCAGTGCCTCTCATCAAGAAATCGCACATCATTCTTTCCTTCATTTAGGTGTAATTCAAATTTGAATTTCAAAAGGCTTGGAAGTCTAAAAAATAAAGGCTCCAAACCTTCTTGTAGAAAAATGCTGAAAATTAAATGAATGAGATGGAAGTTATCTTGAAAGAAAATTCCCTTGCTTGAATGCTTGGTCCCCTGTGAGAGGGTGGGCGTGAGGCCTAGAGTGCTCTTCTTCTTCCAACTTCTCTCTTCAAACCTATCTCCCCCCCTCCCTCTTAGTCTATTTGGCCAACACAAGGAGCTTTCAAGAGTCCACATCTCTTCCAACACTTTGATGAAATCAATCATCCAAGGAGTTCTCCCATGTTCCTGCCGAGAGTCATCATCCAAATGAAGCCAAAGAAGATCTTCAACAAGACTACTCCGAGCTTCCTTTCACTTTTTCCCTCAATTCTCCATCTCAATCTTTCCCTCTAACCTTCCCCTACATCTTTCTTTTGTTGCAGGATCCCCAGATTTCCAAACTCCGAAGAAGAAGGTCTCCCGTGCCAAGGAACTGGATACAAGAAACCTTGCAATCTAAGGAATATCCCTGTCATCCCGGATGTTTTTCTTTGAGTGTTCCCAGTGCTACAGTCATAACTATTAATTACTGGATAACCCTCTTTGATATTTTTTCAGATCTGCAATTATTAGAATACTAAACCCTAATCTGAGTGGTTCTTAACCACGAAGGTCCTCCTCTTAATCTCTTTGATCGGTCTCATTTCTAGTTAAGTTTAATATTTAGATTCCTATCTTTAATTCCTATTTCATTACTTAAATTGTAGCATTTATTTACTTCATCATTCATTTACTTATTTCTAATTTCATATGAATTGCATCACCTCATAACTATACCCCATCATCTTGGTATTAGAGATTCATCCTGCTTCCCCGGGAATTGAGAAACCCCTAGTTTAGGGTAGCGTACCTTCAAAAAGTAAAAAGTCAGGAGGGGGAAGGATTGTACCAGGTAGAGATTCATGATCCACTTGATGAAGAGTTCTCTCAGCACTCAAGATGGTGCCTGGAAGACAAGCCTATAGTTTCCTGAATCAGAAGGCAATCTGGATCGGTCCAGAAGGCAAAAAAGGCCTCCTCTAGGGAGGAAAGACACTTCGGGGATCCTATGAGCATCAAGGTTAGGCATGAAATAGGTATTCAATGAAAGAAACAAAATATGAAAGAAGAAAGAAAGAAGATTAGGGTTAGGGTGCTGGCGGCCTGGAAAAGAAGACAACTCTTGATCAGGGGTGGCTCTGGGCTTCTTCTCAAGGGCATGGCTGATACTTGAGGAATGGAAGGATTGCAAGGGCATGGAGAAAGCCTGGTGCAGGGGTTTGGCCAGGCAAAGGAATAAGAACAAAAAAAAAATCAACACCAAACTCAAACCTGAACTCGAGAAAATTTTCACTAGAATTTTATTTCATAAGAGTTGAATGCTTACAAGAGGAAGAGGGGTGGGGTATTTATAGAGTTCCCATGCCCTCTCCTTGATAGATTAAAAGTTCTCTCCTTGATAGGTTAGGAATACACAATTAGATTAGGAATACAATCTTAAGTCCTTAAAGAATTAGGAAGAGAGCTCATTAAAGGGTTGGGAAAGCATATTCCATAGAACCTTAGACCTTTCCTCCTTCCATCTTGGACCGATCAAGGCTTGGACCTCTTGGGCTGCAATAAGGGGCATCCTCCAAGGGTTTGGCGCATGGGCTTATAGGCCATGGAAGCTGGGGCACCTTGGTATCAGCATATTCCTTGAAATCTTGGTTTTGGGGCTTATGGGCTTGACTCCTGGGCTTGGAATCTCTTGGCCTGGGGTGCTGGCATATTCCTGGAATCATGAGGCACCTTGGTCTAGGGATATTCTCTGGCATTTGGAGGGTATCAATGCATCTGGAAGGCATTTGGATGGCATCTGGGGCATCTGGAAGGAATCTTGGACCCTGGGTGGCCAACAAGGGCCAACAAGCTAAAGTGAAGCCCTGGCTCCTAGATGAGGCCTGGTGGAAGTCTAAAATATGGTATCCTCTTTCTTATATGAAAATTGAATTGATACTAGACTGATACTCAAGTACAGTATTCAATGACTAGACCAAGGTTGAGATAAATCAACTAGCCTCAACTTATTACAGGACTCAATCTTACTTGATTACAAAACTTTGATACTTTGCAAAGTAAACTAGATATGGCCCAATAATTTGTGTTTGATCCTGGTACCCCCACCAATTCTCCCGGGACGAGAGGAACTCGATCCAGTCGAGTAAGGGTCAACTTTGCTCTCATACTACTCAAGAAGGTCTGGGTTGAGGCGCTACAGGTCCTCACGGGATCCACGAGTCCTCAGATTTTAGCCGACCTTGCCATATGATCAAATACCTCTGATAGCCTTTGTTTCGTGGACTGATGGCTTGATGTCCATGATTCACTCAATTTTTTCCTCACTTATAGGCTAATTTGTTATTGGACACTTTGGGATGGGTTCACTCTCAAGGGAAGGAATAGGTCCAAATGGCTTACTAGGTATTGCTGCTGGCTCCCGGTATTCCACAAGGTCTGAAATATTGAAGGTGAAACTAATACCTAGATCGGGTGGTAACTCAAGCACATAGGCATTGGGTCCAACTCTTTTTATTATTCTGAATGGTCCAGCTCCATGAGCATGCAATTTCTTGACGATCCCAGGAGGAAACTGCTTAGGTCTAAGCTTGATCATTATAAAATCCCCTGCAGAAAATTCTTTAGCTCTTTTTTGGGCAATAGCAAAGTTCTTATAAAGTTCATTACTTAGGTTTATCTTTTGGCTAATCTCTTTATGCAAATCCCTAACATGTTGTGCAAAAGACTCAGCTGACTCGAAAACTCGTGCATGTGAGGGTAAGGGGATCAG
The DNA here is from genome assembly GCA_021397845.1 of Areca catechu. Classification (NCBI taxonomy): domain Eukaryota; kingdom Viridiplantae; phylum Streptophyta; class Magnoliopsida; order Arecales; family Arecaceae; genus Areca; species Areca catechu. The sequence continues at coordinate 48,891,763 of CM038048.1, read as the reverse complement.
ATCAAGAGGTTTATTGGGTTTGTAACCAGGCATAATCTCAAATGGATATTTCCTTATGGACCATTGACAGAATTGTTATAAGCAAATTTAGCTCGGGTAAAAGAGGTCCCAATTTCCAGTGTGTTCACTTACGAGGCATCTAAGCTAATTTACTAAACTACGGTTCACTACCTCGATTTGGCCATCAGTCTGTGGGTGGTAGGATGTGAAAAATTTGAGTTTGGTTCCTAATAAGTGCCAAAGGGTCTTCCAAAAGTAACTAGTAAAATGAACATCCCTATCTCACATTATGGTTTTAAGAAGGCCATGTAACCTTACCACATGATCAAGAAAAAGTCGTGCTACTTTGGATGTATCAAAAGTTTGAGAGCAAGGTATGAAATGGGCAATTTTAGAAAATCTATCGACCACTACACATATAGAATCATGTTTCCTCAGGGTCTTAGGTAGGCCTAACACAAAGTCCATGCTCAGATCTTGCCATGAACAATCTGGTACTGGCAAAGGGGTATATAATCCAATGTTTTACTTCTGCTGCTTTGAAACAGCACAAGTTTCACACCGGGACACAATGTTGGCAACATCTTTCTTCAAACTAAGCCAAAGAACTGGTCCTCTATAGCTAAGATAGTCTTGTTTCTACCAAAGTGACCAGCAAGGCCTCCTGCATGGGTTTTCCAGACTAAGAATTCTCTAAGGGATGTCCTGGGAATATATAGTCCATTATTCTTGAATAAATAACCATCTTGAAGGGTGTATTCGCTATGGGTACTAGATGATCCTTGGGCAAGGGCTTGGAAAATCTCACTAAAGTCTGGACATGTTTCATATTCTTATTTTAACCTATCAAATCCAATGACTTCAGTGATAATAGTATTCAACAGTAAGGCTCGTCTACTAAGGGCATTTGCTATCTTGTTTTCAGTTCCAGCTTGCTATTTCGGTACAAAGGTATAGGCTTGTATGATTATACTACCCACTTAGCATGCCTAGGTTTTATTCTTCTGTGATTCGGACTATATATGCATGAAAATTATTTTTATGTTTTTATATATTAAGTTATATGTTTGAATCCTGAAGATAAGACCAAGAAAATAAGTAAAGAATTCTATATGAAATTAAGAAGCAAAAAGCATGCATAACAAGACCTAAAAAGCAATAAAAAGTGGACTGCCGAGGCTGAGAAGTCTCGGTTGGGCTTGTTCATCTTCAATGAAGGATTGGTAGGCAAAGGGGGTGTACCTAACAATGGTTGATGCACCTAGTGTATATCATATGTGAAGGGGTCACTCTCTCTCCCAGATGTGGCCTAAAAAATTAAGCCAAAGACTCGTGAATTCTCGGCTTTATGCTCGGTGATCCGATTGTAGCCCGGCTGGAGTCGTTGGATTCGTAGAAGCCGAGGGACCTGCAAACAACCTTTCAAAGGTGAGAAAACAAAGCAAAAATGAAATAGTAAAGGGAAAATAGCTAGAGGAAGAAGATTTTGAGGTTGGGTGTCCAGGGTTTCGAGAGCTGGATGGCAGCTGGAGACAGGGTGTAGAACACCAGGAAGAAAAAAGGGCTCACACAGAATCCCTTTTAGCACACAACAGGTAGCACACAACAATTAGAGGAATTCAATATTATTTCATGAATAAAAGTTCCTTGATACAAGAGATTAGAGTCTCTTAAATAAACTCTTAGACTTGGCCCCCAAGTAAGGATACAATAGTCATTACCTAGAAATCCTATTCCCACCCAAACCCTAGCTAGAATACATGGTAGGTTTTGGTAGAAAAATCCCACAAAACTCTCTCCTCTCACTTTCCTTGGTCGGCCAAGAGGGTTGACTCTAAGTGGTCGACCAAGGGGAAGGTCACCATAAGCATGTGGCGCCCTAGCTCTTCTCCCGGGCCTTGACTGGCCCAATCTGCTTCAAGCTATGATCCAAGGCTTCAAGGCTTTGGATTTGTCTCCCGAGCTTCTGATTTCTTCTCCTAGGTTTTGTTTTCTTCTCCTAGGACTTCCATGGTCTTCATAGCTTCTATTGGATTGGTCTTCACTTGGGCTAGCTTGGTCTTCACTTGTATGAGTCTTTACTAGACATGTGCTGAACTCCGAAAAATGACTAGCTCAACATGAGCTGAATAGTATAGGACTCAAGTAAAAAAAACAACTCAAATGGACTAAGCCTTTATTACAAATGGACTCAAATATGACTAAGTAATCTACAAAGGGTTGAGAAGCCTCTGTCTTATTCTGGTGCCTCCGGTGTCCCCACCAATTCTCCCGGGGTGTGATAAAATTTGACCTTGTTGAGTGAAGATCAGGCTAGCTCACATATCTCTCGAGAAGGTATGGGTTGAGGTTTGCAAGTCATCTCAAGAAATCCATGAATCGTCCGACTCTGGTTGGCCTTGCCATCAGACTAGGTAGCATTGATAGCCGTGATCCTGGGTCGTGATGGCTTGATCGTCTAGGATATGCTTGATCTCAAGCTAAATAATTGGTGGACACTCTGGGTTAGGGTCACTCACAATGGAAGGAGTAGGTCCAAAGGCCTCACTGGGTATCGCTGCCGGATCCCTATACTCAACCAGGTCTACGATATTGAAGGTAGAACTGATGCCCAAATTCGAAGGCAAATCTAACACATAGGCATTTGGTACAACCCTCTCTATCACTTTAAAAGGTCTGGCTTTACGAGCATGAAGCTTCTTTTAGGACAAGCCTAACCAAGATAGAATCCACTACATCAAATTCCTTGTCCCTTCTTCGGGAATTAGCCTGTTTCTTTCAAAATTAGTGCAGGTGGTGAACATGCTGGGCACTCCTAACAGGTGATGCAAAGGACTCAAACTAACACTTAACAGACTCGACTATACATTTTTATCAAAGAAAATTTTATTGAACTCTTTGGACTTAAACCTAAGAGATTATAGGTTCTCTAGGTTTGATCCTAGCTTGACATGCACATGAAAACTTACAATGAGCTCCAAGCAAATCCATAGGTATGCTGGAAGTATAATGCAAACCTAACATGCATAGTGAATGCATGCAGTATGCTATTCTCAACTAAATGCAATCTAATGATCCTAGAATTGCTGGTGGTGTATGGAAAGGGAAGAAAATAAGAAGTGGTTCAGAATTAGTTTGATAGGGTAGGGAAAAAGGTTCAGGGTTAGTTGGATATAGTAGGATATAAGAAGGGGTATCAGGGACTAATCCTAGACTAATGAGGCTAGCCTTACGAGGTTGAGGTATATCTACAGGGTTTGCATAATGGAAGGATGGGTTATTAATCTCAGGGAAGAGGTCTGTAATGGAAACTATTGGATGGGGCTCATCCTGAAGGTACTTATTCAAAGAGATCAGGTCCTTAATAAATTCTTCTGGTTCTTGTATTTTAGGACTAGACTCTATAATTTGGCTCTTCTCTATGGATTCCTCATGTAAGGTTATAGTAGCGGTATCTAGGTTCTCTTCGTCTAATTGTCCTTCCACTATGACTTTAGGCTGGGTATAGTTAGGGTCAATTAACTCTAGATTAGCTTCTACCTGGGTACCTATGGTGTCAACTAATCCTAGGTCTTCTAGAGATATCTCCTCTTCTCCCTCATACTCATCCACCAAGCTCACATCAGCTTCATACACCTCAACTTTGATGTTAGCCTTGTGAATCAAGAGATGGTAGGGAAGATCGGCTAGGGGAAATTGTCTAGGTCTTGGTCTTTGATTATGGCACTAATCCTAGTAGGTTTAGGTTGCCTAAGGGTAGTGGCTACTACTAGGCTTATATTTTTAGGGTTACTAACCTTATGATGTTTAGGTCGATGCCTAGGGTTCATTCTGCTCATAGGCCATGGTTCTACTAGGCTTATAAAGTATGGGTGCATAGATCTAGAGTCATAAGATCTAGGTTCATAGGTTTGGATACATTGGTTCTAGGTTCATAGGATTTGGAGTCATAAGATCTATAGGTTGTTCAAGTTTCATGTCACTCCAGGTAGTTATGGGTTCACCGCCTTCTTGCCTAAGTATTCTCTCAACATTATCTCAGTCTAACCTGGCCTCGTGAACTAACTTAGCTTTAGCAAACCTGAACTGCTCTCTTTCAGAATAGAAACCCATATTTTGTTCAAATACAAGTCCATATCTCTTTCCTAAGCAAGATAATCCTCACACTCAGGATCACAAAATTTAGGTGCTACCAACACAACGTATCTAGTGGCTCTCCTAGGGTTGGGTTCCAAATAGGGGTCATGGTATGGGGTTCTCCTAGGGTTGGACTCCATGGTTTCACTAGGTTGAGTTGGGTTGAGGCTATCAGTATTGGACTTCTAACCTAATGGTCATGCAATCAAACACACACATCGACTCCTAAGCTAGTGCACATGCAAGACTCAAAGATGAATCGACTATGGCTACCTAGACCTAGAGCCCAATTAGAATGGGTCGACTCAACTTACACACAACTTAAATCCTAGTCCTTTAATCTGGCTAGGTAAGAGGTGGGATGGTGGGAGGTCCCCTGCTCTCGCAGGGATCTAATTAAGGAACCACCAATTCACTTAGGTCGTTTGACACTGTACCTCTTACCTAGACACCAGTATCCAGTAATAGAAAATGAATTGGATGCACTAGTCATCCCACAATGATTGAACCTGACCGATGGGTGTCCCTAGCCCACTAGGGCAAATTAAGTCTAGTTAATTTTAGATTAGGCTTGGGACCGAATGCAAGAGATGTGGTTTTAGGCTAAGGAGAGATTATCAACTCCTCCCCTTATCAGTCATATAGAAAGTGCCCTTAAAGTAATTTATGCAATGGTGGCAGGCAGATGAAGATGCAAATTAGGGTTTAGGTGTTTTGGTATTTTTTTTAATATATGTAATTTTTTTTTTATTTTGGGATTTTTCATAAATAGAAAGATAATTATAGATTATTATCTAATATGCCAGAAATATACTAAAATTAAAGATATACAAAGATTACTAAAAAAAAACCTGAACTTTTTGAAATCAGCTTTGCAGCCAAAATAGAGCAGAACTATTTTTAGGCAATATTTTGGCTAGGAGAAAATCCACAGACTGAAATAATTATTAAGAAAATCTTGAGACTTAAATTAAATTATGAGTAATCCAGCAAAAAAAATTTCATAATTTTTTGAGTTTTATGCAAATAAAAACAATAATATAACAATGTATATACTAAAGGCCAAAATGAGAAAAACCCTAAAGGACTCTTTGTGTTCTTCTTCAGGGGTCAATTTACAGCAGTACCCCTACTGCCATAAGAGATCCTGTCGATTGAAAAGAGGGTTTTACAGCCCTACTAGTCTTCTATAACCGGACAGCCATGGTGAAGCACCCGATCCGAATATCAAAAGAGAACTGAGCCCAAACAGGCTCTGATACCAAATGATGCGGGACTATATATGCATACAGATTATTTTTATATTTTTATATATTAAGTTATATGTTTGAATCCCAAGATAAGACCAAGAAAATAAGTAGAGAGTTCTATATGAAATTAAGAAGCAAAAAGCATGCATAACAGGACCTAAAAAGTAATAAAAAATTGACCGCCGAGGCTGAGAAGTCTCGATTAGGCTAGTTCATCTTCAATAAAAGGACTGGCAGGCAAAGGGGGTATACCTGATAATGGTTGATGCATTTGGTGTAGATCGTATGCGAATGGGTCGCTCTCACTCTCGGATGTGGCCTGAAAAATCAAGCCGAAGACCCACGGATTCTCGGCTTTCTGCTCGGTGATTTGATTGTGGCCCGGTTGGAGTCGTTGGATTCATAGAAGCCGAGGGACCTGCAAACAACCTTTCAAGGGTAAGGAAACAAAGCAATGATGAAGTAGTAAAGGAAAAATATCAAGGAAAAGAAGATTTTGAGGTTGGGCGGCCAGGGTTTGGAGAGCTGGATGGCGGCTGGAGACAGGGTGCAGAACACCAGGAAGAAGGAAGGGCTCACACAGAATCCCTTTTAGCACACAGCAGGTAGCACACAAGAATTGGAGAAATTCAATATTATTTCATGGATAAAAGTTCCTTGATACAAGAGTTTAGAGTCTCTTAAATAGACTCTTAGACTTGGCCCCCAAGTAAGGATACAATAGTCATTACCTAGAATCCTATTCCCACCCAAACCCTAGCTAGAATACATGGTAGGTTTAGGTAGAAAATCTCACAAAACTCTCTCCTCTCACATGCCTTGGTCAGCCAAGAGGGTTGACTCTAAGTGACCGACCAAGGGGAACGTCACCATATGCGTGTGACTCCCTAGCTCCTCTCCTGGGCCTTGACTGGCCCAGTCTGCTTCAGGCTGCGGTCCAGAGCTTCAAGGCTTTGGATTTGTCTCCCGAGCTTTTGATTTCTTCTCCTAGGCTTTTGATTTCTTCTCCCAGGCCTTCCATGGTCTTCATAGCTTCAGTTGGGTTGGTCTTCACTTGGGATGGCTTGGTCTTTACCTGTATGAGTCTTTACTAAACATGTACTGAACTCCAGAAAATGACTAGCTCAACATGAGCTGACTAGTACAGAACTCAAGTAAAAAAAACAACTCAAATGGACTAAGCCTTTATTACAAATGGACTCAAATGCGACTAAGTAATCCATAGAGGGTGAGAAGCCTCTGTCTTATTCTAGTGCCTCTGGTGTCCCCACCATTTTGGGAGTTCAGAGATCAGAGTGCCTCATGATTAGAGTAAAGGACAAACTCCTGGGGTAGTAAATAATGTCTCCAGTATCTAAGGGCTTTTACTACCACATAAAACTTCTTGTCATAGGTTGAGTACTTAAGTTTAGCCTCATTAAGTTTCTCACTGAAGAAGGCTACTTGGTGATTTTCTTGGCTCATAACTCCTCCTATTTCTACTCCCGACGCATCACAAGCTGTCTTAAAGACTTTGGTGAAATCAGGTAACCTCAAAATAGGTGCTTGTATCATCTTGGTCTTGATCTCTAGGAAGGCTTTATCTGCAGCTTTGGTCAATTCAAAATTACCCTTTCTAATACAATCAGTAATTGGTGCTACTATGTTGTAAATCCCCTAATAAACCTCCTGTAAAAAGTGGCTAGACCATGGAAACTTTTAACTTTATGGACACTAGTGGGTACTGGCCACTCTACTATGGATTTGACCTTTTCAGGATTAGCTGCTACTTCTTCAGGGGTCACCACAAAGCCTAGGAAGATAACTCTATGGGTCATGAAATCACACTTCTTCAAATTAGCATAGAGGTTCTCTTTCCTATGGGTCAAGCAAACTTGTTTCAGATGTTCTAGATGGTCTTCCTTAGTTTTTCTATAAATCAGGATGCCATCAAAATATACTACCACAAACTTATCTATGAACATCCTAAGGACTGGGCCATAATTCTCATGAATGTGTTGGGGGCATTGGATAACCCAAAAGGCATTACAACCCACTAAAATAGACTATCTTTGGTTTTAAAAGCTGTTTTCCATTAATCCCCAGGTCTGATTCTCATCTGATGATAGCCACTCTTAAGGTCTATCTTTGAGAAAATCATGGCACTGGCCATTATATCTAACATGTCATCCAAGCAGGGGAGGGAAACCTATATTTCATAGTGATTTTATTTATGGCATGGCTGTCAACACACATCCTCCACGTGCCATCTTTCTTAGGGATTAATAGGACTGGTTCAACACAAGAACTTAAGCTCTCCCTAAAAAATCCTTTTCTAAGGAGTTCACCTACCTGTCTTTGAAGCTCTAAGTGTTTAGTTGGGTTCATTCTATTATGGGGCAGGTTGGGTAGGGTGGCTCCTGGGACTAAATCTATAGCATGTTGGACATCCTTTAATGGTGGTAATTGGTCAGGTAAATAATCAAAAAATATATCATTAAATTCACTTAAGATTCCCTTGACCTCCTGAGGGTACTTTTTATCAGGTTGATCAGACCTTTCATAGCTAACATCCAAATAGTAGTTCCCTTAGATATCTTTTTTTCTAGCTCTTTTGCAGTGATATGATTAACTCCAGACTTCTCCTTAAGTGAGCTAGATCCTCTCTTGATTATTTCCAGAGGTGGGGTGGGGTTTATGGTGATCTTCCATGAAAAGTAAACATACAAGCATTAGACTGGCCATAAGGGTGGCATCATGATCATAAAGCCATGGCCAGCCTAAGATTAAACTGCTTACCCCCATGGGCACAACATCACACCACACTCTATCTTGGTATGACTGAAGTTGGATCTGGACTTAATGGGTATGGATGTGGAGTCTATCCAGGATACCTTATAGGGGTTAGGGTGGGGAACTGGGTTCAAGCCATGGGTTTTGATAGTTTTGTGTGAGATGGCATTCACACAGCTCCCACTATCTATAATTATCTTGCAGACCTTATCCACAATCTTTATAAAGGTTTATAGGATGTTAGTCCTACGCCAATCTTCCTGGATTTTGGTCTGGGACAGGATGCATCTAACTCCCCATACGAGGTCAGACTGATCAAAATCCTCCTCATCTGCTTCATACTCTTTTATTAAGTCTACCTCAGCTTTATAAACCTCTTCTTCCTTAGTCTCATTGGGTTCAAGCTCTTCTTCCTTAAGATCACCTATGTGCAAGGATCTGGTGGGACACTAGCTAGCAAAATGACCTACCTTGTTGCACCTAAAGCAGGCATTGGGGCTGGGGCTTGGGTTCTTCTGAAAAGCTGGTGCCTTACCCTTATCATTCCTAAAAAAGGCTGAGTTACTAGAGCTAGCCTGACTCGGACTCGGGTTAGGACGAGGTGGTTTAGGGTGGGGATGTGTTGGGTTGGGATTGGGTCGATTTACATTTGGATTTGGCCAACTTGGGTTTGGGTTAGGACAGGCTTGGTTAAAGCTGGGACGATTTAGGTAAGCCTGGTTCTAGTTGGGCCTAAAGCTAGGAGTGTTGGCCATAAAGGGTTCAGGTTTTCTAACTACAGGTACTCTCTGGAACCTCTCAAAGTTTTCAGCTACCTGATAGGCTTGGTCTATGTGTTCAACTCTCCTAAGGTACAGCTCCCTTTGGATATCCTCTCTAAGGCCAGCTCTAAACCTAGATAGGGTAACTGACTTAGGTTCATCTAGGCCACACCTAAGGGCACACTCATCAAATTGGGATATGTATTCTCTAACAGTCTTGGTTCCCTGTCTATGTCTTTGCCACCAATCTAGAAGGCACTATTGGTAGTAGAGAGGAACATACTTTCCCTAAGCTTTAGTTTCATGGCTTCTCAAGTGAATGGGTGGATGGTTCCTTTGCCTACAGAGGTGCTCTACTTGCTCCCAATATACCCTAGCTTGGTCAGATTGCCTAAGCTTGGCAAACTAATACTTCTGCTCTTCACTCAGCGCATACCATTGGAAGTATCTCTCCATGCCTCCTTCCCAATCTAAGTAGACTTGGGATCTAAGGTTCCATCAAAGAGGGTAGTTTGACTCTGATGCTCCTAAAATTTTATCATCATGGTCCTAGTCTTTATAATTGGGTCTCCTAGGGTTGGGATCCTGATATGGTTCCTGGTGTTGGGCTCTCTTAAGATTGGGCTCTACAAATGGGTCATAGTTCTGTGCTTTTCTAGGGTTGGGCTCTATAAATGGATCATGGTTTTGGGCTCTCCTAGGGTTGTGGGAAGTGGAAAGGGGTGAATCAGGGTCAGGTTCAGTAATAACTCCTAGGTTCTATCTATGGTCCCTAATCAGTTCTCTACTTGGTCCAATCTATTGGTTTACTGATCAATCTTATGAGTTGCTTGGGTATTTGATTGGGTCATCTGGTTAATCTAGGTAGTTAATTGAGAAAACTGATTTTGGGATTCGGTGTTCATCTGGGCAAACTGGGTTTTGTTTTGGGTGTTCATTTGGGCTAACTGATTTTGAGTTTGGGTATTGTTGTGGTTCAACTGGGCAAGCTGATCAGTCATGGCTTTCATGAAGGCCTCAAAATTGGAATCCATGGTTGAAATAGGGTTTGGCTTAGACTGACTGTACTGGACTCCTGACCTGGTGGTCATGCAATCAATCAATCAATCAAGGTGATGTGGTACAGCAAGCATGCAAGGATCAGTAGTTCTAGGGTTTGCTAGCCTAGAACCAAAACTAAGTGGATCGACTCAACTTACGCCCAACTCAATAACTAATCCTTCCTCTGGCCAGGTAGGGGGTGGGAGTGTGGGAGGGCTCCCTTGCTTTCGCAGGGACCCAATTAACAACCACAACACCACCAAGGTCATTTGACTCTGTAAACCCAGCCTTAGACACCAGATTCCAGTAATAGTAGGAGAATTGAATGCACTAGTTGGTCCACACAATTTGGACCTGACCTGTTGGTGTCACCTAGCCCACCAGGGCAAATTAAGTCTAATTAGTTTTAATTAAGGCTTAGACTAGGATGATGGTGGTTGTTTTGGGCCCATGATAGGTGATGAAACCTGTCCTAATATGAGATATTGAATTTCCCTTAAGATTAGTTTAATCAGATGATGCATTCAATGACCCAAATGCAAACTAATAACAATCAGAAAAATATAAATATTTTTGGATATTTTATGAGATGGCAAGTTAGGTTTAAGTTGATTAGGTTAGAAACAAAATTGGGCTTAGGATTTAAGGGTTTGGAAGTTGGTTAGGTTAGGTTTAGTCAGGTGTGCAAAAATCATGGAATCAAAAAATTAGGGTTCCGTTTGATGCAGAATTTGACATAGTTTTCGATGTAGAAAAATCTAAAAAAATTAAAACATATGATGGATGGTGATGATGATTTTTACCAAATCTTATGTAAAAAAAAAATCAGATAATTATGTAACTCCTAGGGTTTTTAGACTGGTGCAGAAATCCTAGGATTTTAGTTAGGGTTTCTAAGATGCCGAATTATAGGACATTTTAATTTCTATAAAATCAATTAAAAATTATGAAAAATAACAAGATAGAATAAATTACAAGTAGTGAAAATTTTATAGAAAAATAAATTTTTTAAGATTATGAACTAGACTGAAAGTCAAACACCAACTGTAGATGACAGGATGCAGAAAATCAGAATGCAATTTTTTTTTTTTGTGTTTGACGAAGATGCAACTACCCTAAACTAGCTCTAATACAAACGGATATGAGATGATCCTAAGACTGATGTAGATGAAGGAAAAATAAAAAATCTAATTTTTTTATAATTTTATGGATTTAAGTGTTTAGGCTAATACCCGAAAGCAAGTAAAGAATTGCAGGAAAATATGTAATGAAAGAAATTATCATACCCGCAAAAAGATACATGTAGAATAATAAAAGATAGGATCCTAGGATTTGAAAAACACCCTGTTTAGGATAACATACCTTCAACAAGTCAGAAGTCAAGAGGAGAAGGATTGTACCAGGCAGAGATTGAAGATCCACTTGATGAAGAGTTCTCTCAGCGCTCTAGATGGTGCCTGGAAGACAAGCCTGTAGTTCCCTAAATCAGAAGGCAATTTGGATCGGTCCAGAAGGCAAAATAGGCCTCCTCTGGAGAGGGTAGACACCTCGGGGATCCTGCAAGCATTAAGGTTAGGCACAAAATAGGTATTCAAAGAAAGAAACAAAATATGAAAGAAGAAAGAAAGGAGATTAGGGTTAGGGTGCTGACGGCCTGGAGAAGAAGATAGCTCTTGATCAGGGGTGGCTCTGGGCTTCTTCTCAAGGGCATGGCTGATACTTGAGGCATGGAAGGGTTGCAAGGGCATGGAGAATGCCAGGTGCAGGGGTTCGGCCAGGCAAAGGAATAAGAAATAAAAAAAAAACAACACCAAACTCAAACCTAAACTCAAAAAATTTTTTACCAGAATTTTATTTCATAAGAGTTGAATGCTGACAAGAGGAAGAGGGTGGGGTATTTATAGAGTTTCCATGCCCTCTCCTTGATAGATTTGGAGTTCTCTCCTTGATAGGTTAGGAATACACAATTAGATTAGGAATACAATCTTAAGTCCTTAAGGAATTAGGAGAGAGCTCCTTAAGGGTTAGGAAAGCATATTCCATGGAACCTTAGACCTTTCATCCTTCCATCTTGGACTGGTCAAGCTTGGACCTCTGTGGCTGTAGCAGGGGGCATCCCCCAAGGATTCGGCGCATGGGCTTATGGGCCCTGGAAGCTGGGGCGCCTTGGTATCAGCATATTCCATGGAATCTTGGTTATGGGGCACATGGGCTTGACTCCTGAGCTTGGAATCTCCTGGCCTGGGGTGCTGGCATATCCCTGGAATCGTGAGGCACCCTGGTCTGGGGATATTCTCAATCATCTGGAGGGTATCAAGGCATTTGGAAGGCATCTGAGGGCATCTGGGGCATATGGAAGGAATCTTGGACCCTGGGGTCGCAAATAAGGCCCAACAAGCTAAAGTGAAGGCCTCTAGCTCTTGGATGAGGCCTGGTGGAACTCCAAAATAGGGTATCCTATTCTCTTGTACAAAAATTAAACTGATACTTAAGTATAGGACTCAATGACTAGACTGGGGTTCAGACAAATCAACTAGCCTCAACTTATTACTGGACTCAGTCTTACTTGATTACAAAACTTTGACACATGGCTAAGTAAACCAGATAGAGCCCAATAATCTGTGTCTAATTCTGGTGCCCCCACCACCATGGGTTTTGATTGGGACTCAATTTTAGGGTTGAGGACTAAACCCAGCTAAGCTAAAATAATAAAAATTAAAGATAAAATATTTACATGTAAAAAGGGTTTGGGTTTAGAGCTTTATTCACAGGTGATCCACGGAGATGTGGTTCGACCTGTCGATCTTTTCTGACCCTGGTGTCCGTACCAATTCTCCCTAGGTAGGAGAAAATCGATCTTGTCAAGTATGGGTCAACTTCACTTTGATAGCGATTCTAGTAAGTCGAAGTCAACTCTCTACAAGTCCTCTCTAGTGATCCAAGAATCATCAGTCTCGGTCATCCTTGCAACGAACCAAATATCGCTGATAATCTTTGCCCCGAGTAGCGAAAATCTTGTCATCCAAGATTCGCTCGATCTTGTCTCTCCGGGCTGGTGGTATGGTAGGTGGACACACATGGGTTGGCTCACTCTCAAGGATTGGATCTGGTCTAAATGGCTCACTAGGAATCAACATTGGCTCCTTATACTCAATTAGGTCTAAAATGTTGAAAGTAAGACTAATGCCTAGTTCAGGTGGCAACTCAAGCACGTAGGCATTAGGTCTAATTTTTCTAATTACTTTGTATGGTTCACTACTACGGGCATGTAGCTTTTTCATGGTTCTGGGTGAGAACTGTTCAGGTTGTAGTCTAACTATGACAAAGTCTCCTTCATTGTATTCTTTGAGTCTTTTTCTTGTGTCAGCCATATGTTTATAAGATTCATTGCTTTCATTAATTTTTTTACTTATCTCTTTATGCAACTCTCTAACATGCTCAGCATATGATTCAGCAGACTCTGAGATGCATTCATGCATGGATAAAGGAATGAGATCTAGAGATTTTCTAGGTTTGTATCCATGAACAATTTCAAAAGGACTTTTTCTGGTAGACCTATTTACTGAGCTTATGTATGAAAATTCAGCCCTAGGCAACAATAGGTCCCAATTGGCAGTATGCTCTCCAACTAAACTTCCCGGTAAGTTTCCTAGACTATGATTCACAACCTCAGTCTGGCCATCAGCTTGATGGTGATAAGCTATAGAAAATTTAAGTTTCATCCCTAATAAATGCTAGAGTATTTTCCAGAAATAATTGGCGAATCGTACGTCCCTGTCAAATACTATTGTCCTCGGTAAGCATGTAGTCTAGTCACTTCATTCAGAAATAACTTGGCTACCTTAGATGCATCATAGGTTTGGGAACATGGTAGAAAATATGCCATCTTTGAAAACCTATCAACCACTACAAATATTCCAATAAAATATTTCAAAACTTGAGTCATTATCCTCATAAAAGTACTAGGTGCATTCGATAAGCCAAAAGGCATCACTAACCTTTCATGCAAGCCATCCTTGGTCTTAAATGCAGGGCCTAATTCAAACATGATGATAGCCACTCTTAAGGTCTATCTTTGAAAATATGGTAGCATGGCCATCAAGTCTAGCATGTCATTAAGTCGGGTATGGGAAACATATACTTCACTGTAAATTAATGATGGCTCTACTATTGAAACACATTCTCCAGGTGCCATCTTTCTTGGGAGTCAAGAGAGCTGGAATGGCACATGGGCTCAAACCTTTCCTTATAAATTCTTTTCTAAGAAGATCCTCAACTTGCCTATGTAATTCCTTATGTTTAGTAGGATTCATCCTATAATGGGGTAGATTTGGCAAGGTAGCTCTTGGGACTAAGTCTATAGCATGTTGTATGTCCCTTAATGGAGGTAAACAATTAGGGAGGTCTTCTAGGAACATATCCTTAAACTCTTTTAGAAACCCTAAGATCTCCTTAGGGTGTTCTTTTTGTGGTTCATCATGTACTTCTTTAGCAGTCATAACACAAACTGTTGAACCTTCAACAATTTTGTGCTCTAACTTTTTAGCTGTAATTAGGTTCAATCTGGGTTCTTTTTTTCTCAGATGACTAGACCCTCACTTGGATTGTCTTTGGGTGGGGTCAAGTTGATCATAATTCTTTTTTTATGGTGCTTAAAAGAACATGAGTTAGACCAACCAAAGAGGGTTGCTTCATGATCAAATAACCATGGTCTGCCTAAAATGATACTACTAACCCCCATTGGAATCACATCACACCATACTTTCTCCTGGTAAAATTGAATTTGGACTGGGACCTGGCATTGTAACCTAATAAGGATGGATGTCATGTCAATCCAAGATACCTTATATGGGCTAGGAAGTGGTGCTGTGGGTAAGCCTAAACTCTTAATAGCATTGATAGATATGGCGTTCACACAACTTCCACTATCTATAATAATTTTGCACACTATATCTCCTAGCTTAATAAAGGTTTGTAGGATATTCATTCTATGCTAGTCCTCGTTCTTCTTGGTTTAAGCTAGAATACACCTAACTATACCTAGTAGATCAGATGACTCTATAGGCTCTTCAGCACCTTCATACTCTTCTACTAAATCCTCCTCAGCTTCATAAATCTCTTCTTCAAATTCTTTAACATTCTCCAGATTCTCTTCTTCACACTCATCTATATGTAAGGTCCTTACTGGGCAGTTAGCAGCAAAATGGTATATTTTACAACACCAAAAACATAATGTGTTTCGGTTTCTATCTCTTTGGACTATAGGTGCCTTTTCTTTATCATCCCTACGATTTGGTTGGGGGTAGGATTGGGTTGGCTAGGTGGAAATCGACTAGGGCTAGGTTTACTCTCAGGGATATTGAACCTATTTGACTTAGGTTGATAGGTGACAGGTCTTCTCTGAAATCGTTCGCAATCCCTAGCAATATGGTAAGTCTGATCTAAGTCACTAACCTCTCTCAAGAATAGCTCCCTCTGGATATCTTCATGTAAGCCAGCTCTAAACTTTGATAAGGTAACAACTTCTGATTCGACTACACTACACCTCATAACGAACTCGTCAAATTTGGCTATATAGCAGCTTGATTTATTTCCTTGAGTCAATTTTTTCCATTGATCCAACAATTTTTGTTCATATGAGAATGGTAGATATTTTATTCCTAAGATTTACCTTCATTGCTTTCCATGTGTCTATAGGTAGATCATCTCTTTGTCAGTTCAGTCATTCTACATTTTCTCAATATAATCTAGACTATCAAACTAGCCTAAGCTTAGCAAATTTAAATTTTCTCTCCTCTGATATTTTGTACCTTTCAAAGTACTGGTCCATATCACTCTTCCAATTGATAAAGACCTTAGGATCTAAACTATCCTCAAATGTGGGTGCATCTAATCAAATGCTCATATGAATCCTTTCTTCTTGGTCATTCACATCAGGGGTGTAGTGCCTAGGAATTGGGTCAGGGGTAATTTCCCTATGTTGGGCTCTTGGACCTGGAGAAGCAGGTTCTCTTATTGACCTCTTGGATCTGTGGGAGTGAGTTGGGCTCATGGAATTGGGGGAATGGGTCTAGGTACCTCAGAGCTTTGACCTAGGGGAGTGGGTCTAGGTGTTTCAGGATCTGATCTAGTTGTATGAGATTCTTCAAGGTTACCTAGTCACTCTTCCATTTTGTCAGACCTTGTAGTAAGCTATCTAATTGATCAGTTATTATTCTCATAAAATTCTCCATATTAGGGTCCATGGGTGGATTGGGTTGGTTTTGATTTGGCTGATAAGTTGTGCCTGACCTAGTTGCCATTCAATGCAATCACATAGAACTCAACTCGAACTAGGATTTCCTAGACCTAAAGCTCAAGTAGAATGGTCAGCTCAAATTACATCCATTCAGTAATTACCTTATCCACTAGACACTTAAGAGGTGGGGTCGTGGGAGGCTCCCCCTGCTCTTGCAGGGTCCTAATTAAAAACCATGAAACTGTTTAGGGCATTTGCCTTTGGACCTCTAGCCATAGACACCAGATTCAAGTGATAATCAGAAGATTGGATGCACTAGCTTTCACATAATACTTGAAACCCGACATGTTGGTGTCCCTAGCTCACTAGAGCAAATTAAGTATAATTGATTTTAATTAGGCTAGGCTCGGATGCAAAAGAAGGTTGTTGTGGGCCCAGGATAGGTGATGAGATCTTGCCCTGATCTGAGTGTTGGGAATTGTGTCCCAAAGCAATCGCCTAGGCTATAGGCGGTTGAACTGAGTATTGTACTCTTTGTGTGAATTAGAAAATATTATTTTGGCAGCTCATCACATTCTGACATTTTCCTGTAATGAACTCTTTTCATGTGATGAAGTCCTTAGGACTACATTGACTTCGATATAGAGAGGATATATCGAGTGATCCTTAAACCAGGTTCACAACCAAAGGATATATTATACTGGATGGCAATGTATCAAGTGTAGGTTGTTGTGGTTCACATCATTTGGTTGTCCTATTGACCAAAGGAGTGTAGTGGCACTGATGTGATCTGCAAGTGGAATATATGATATCTCATTGAACGTCACTCCGTGTAGCCCCTTTCTGCCAAAGAAATACTCACGATTGGATATGGATATATGTGTCCCTCTGACTTGAGGTCATCATGGTAGTTTGCAAGCAACTCCCTATGCTTTGGTGCTAAACTACTAGGATTTCTAATCTGGTGACGAAAGGTTTCTGGGTACAGGCAAGTACTTGTGGAGCAGTGGTGGACTAAGATGGAATTGACCTGTCCAAATAGTTTGGATTGAATGTCTCGTAATGTCTCAATTTAGAAAATCCTCGGCCAGGGTAGTCCTAGTGAGGAGTCACTGGACTTCCGAGGTTAAGACATATTGTGGATTGACTCAGCTAGGGTTGGAAATCTAACCCTAGGTCATCTTGAGCATTGGAGGTCAAAGGGATAAATTATATGGTAACCATATGCTAGATGTTCGATTGATTGCTCTTGCATCTTCGACCTATCCGAATATCGAGACCCATTGCTAGATGGTATCTTGTGCTGGTACTGGAATTGTTCTAGTGCTACCGCCTAGGTTCGAACCTATGAGGTCACATGCCATAGAAGATCACTCCCTGATCCAAGTACCGATTAATGATTAGGAATCATTTCGATAACGGTTTGATTGAGCACTCTTTGGATTGATACCGTTTTGGATCGATCAGAATTTGTTCCAGTCCACCAGAAATTGTTTCTGGCTAACCGGGACTTGACCAAGCCATTTATTAATTAGATTTTGATCTAATTATTTTTTGAACCATTTTGAATTTTTAAACCAATTATGAACCGGTTTGAACCTAACTGGGTATTAAAGGCTTGGGTGTACAGGGATTCAAAGTGTCGTTTACTCTCCCCATTTCACTCGATTTTTGGCTGAATTAATCCACCATTAAATGGCTCCTCATTGCTTCATTAAGAACAAATTTGATTCATTCTAAAACCTGATGGCCTTTGGTTTTCCCAGCTAGTCTCCTTTGCTCCCCTGAGCACCGATTTTTTTTGTTCACGATGTTATATTATTTCTGGGCGGTGAATTAGCAAAGTGCTAAAAAAAAAGAAAAACCATGAGAGCGTCTCCTTCCTTTGAGAGCTTGATCCATCCTTTCCATCGCTGGTTTTTGGGCTGGGTGTTAGTGAAAGATTGGGAGAGAAAGCCTTCATTGATACCCTGTTCTAGTTGGTGCTCAACATGTGGAAGGAAATTCTGTTTTGGTGAAAACAAATTTCAAAACTTTGAGTTCTGTTTCTTCCTTCCTCCCTCTCACCGTCTTAAGTATTTTCGGCGACTAGCATCATGCGAGAACCAGATCAGAGGAGCCCCAGGCATGTCCCCCTCTAGAGGGTGTTTGCTTGAGCACCTAGGAGCCAATTGTAACTCCATTGCTATTGTTTGGTGTGCTCTATTTTTAGGTTGCAGAATTCTTGTTGCTGCTCTTGGAGAAGAGTCAAAGAGACTTCAACATTGGAAGATTGATGCAAATAGCTCTCCTTTGAAGCAAGACCAATCAAGTTGTTACCTTGCTGTTGTTGCAGAAGGAGAGACTAAAGGATTCCCATTTTGGTTTGGGTTTGCTGCTGTTGGAACAGAGGAAGAAATCAACGTTTCAAAGGCTGTTGGAAGAAGAAGACAGGAATATAGTTATTCCTTTTATCCCAGCTATTCCAGTGTTATCCCTATTTTATTCCAAGTAGGAATAATGTAATATTTCAAGTTTTATTTTTCATGCATGTCTTGATCTAGGTGTTTATAAAAATTACATTCCCATTACATGCCTTATCTTGCATGTACATGCATATTATATATGTTAGATCCTGTACAGCGTAGGTTGTTTCTGCTGTTATTTTAAAAAATATTTTAAAATACATACCTGCTCCCTGTGATGTTGCATGGTGTAGGCACTAGCAACCCCCGTGTTCACTGAGATGCTCAAGTGCCCTTAAGTTTTGTTTACTTGATGATGCACAAACAAGATGAAACCCTAACTTGCAATGAAGCAATAAATAATTAAAAATTGCAAAAAATAGAAATTAACTTTTTTTATCTCAAAATTAAATTTTAGATCTGATCCAATCTCGAGATATCACGTCCAGCCATAGCTTATTACTCCCACGGGTCATGATAATATACTTGTATATACCCGCTTAGGAGGCGTGATTTCCTTCCACCAAAAATAGTAAATAAATTTTTTTGGGATTAATAGAGGATTAACAAAAAAATTATTTCTAATTTTTTTTAATTTTTTTAGATAGGTTTCATATAGTTTTAATTTAAGCCTAGTTCTAGGTATGCAGAAATTTCAAAACTAGCAGTTAAACCCTAGTTTAACCTTTGCCCAAAATGATGCGGGACAATTATGAAAACCTAATTTATTAATTTTAAACTTAATTAGCAGTAAAAAATAGTAATTAAATTTTTTATAATTTTTGGATTTTTAGAGACTCAAAGTATGCAATTAGGGAACTTGTCAATTAGTTTATACTCGCACAAGTAGATCTAACAAGTAACTAAAAATTTAGGATTTCGTGATTAAGAAATTACCCTAAACTAGGGTCTACTTTCAAAAATTCAGAAACTAAAGAGTATAGAGGATTTTTGAATTTTACCAATGTCAAATTTTCCCTCTAAAGTAGATCTGTTGGAACTCTCAGAATCCCGTGGCAGGGCTTCAAGATTTCGATCTTCGGGCTCCAATCTTTCGCGATATTGGTTCCAAGGCAAGAACACCTGACTTTAGTTCCTTATCACTTGCAATCACTCGATAAAGGAAGATTTCAGTTAGAAAGAAGCAAAGTAGGAAAAGAATGAAAAAGTGAAAGAGAAGAGGGAAAGAAGTAGTCGGCTAGAGTTTTTTTGATGTTTGGATAACTAAGATACTAGGGCCTCACACCTCATAATGCTTCAAAGAATAAAGGAAGGGCCTTACACCCAACGATGCACACAACAAAGGAAAGAATTCGACAGAATGTCATTGTATTTTATCAATAATCATTAATTTTATAAGGGGGTGATGGAGTATTTATAGACCAACAACCAGAGATGTAAGGGTTACAAAGGCTAGTGTTTGTTTTCCTTAGGCAATAACTCATGGAGACCTTGCTCTGGGCATCTTGGACTCCTGCTCTTGGGCTAATCTGGGACTCTCTCCAAGGTGGCGACATCATGGAATTCTCCATCCAAGTGGGCACCAAGGTTGAGGATTGGTGAAGTGTCATGATGAAAGGCCAAGATTGCTTCATGGGTTGCCTTGATTGCTGGACTCTGGAGTCTAGATGATGTGGGCTCCTGTAAGATGGTGGACTCTTCAGTCTGGATAGAAGAAAACTCAAGTGTTCTTATATGATTTTTGAGTTCTCTAATCTTGAGCAACTTGGAACCTGTTTAATCTAAACACTTGAGGTAGAGAACCATTGAACCTCCTTTATTTTGGGCGATCAACCAGGCTTGAAACTCCTTGGAAGTTGGTGACAAAGAAGAGGTGGAATAGCTTGGCCGACTCCTTGGTTTTGGCATGAAGTATTTGAGGGAGTTGGTGCCAACTTGTAGACTCCTTCTCATTTACACATCTTAAAAAGAAGGGGCGCCAATTCATGAATTCATTTGGCCGACCAAAAGGGTGACATGGCAAGTGGGGTGTTGTCCCGATGAAGTGCCAAGTGATGTCCAAAAATCATATGATGTTGTCCAAATTCTTGAAAAAGGTGGCACCAAGAAGTGGTTGCATATGATAAGTGACTTGGGCTAGCACATGGAGTCACTTGGCTTGTCTTAAGCTAGCACATGGAGTCACATGGGTCTGGACTTGGGTTCCCCTTGTATTGTAGGATTCAACTAATAATTACAAGACTGAACCAACTAATTAATTAAAGCCTAACTTGATCAAATTGATCAAGAGGCATAACCAATTAAACAAACTTGGTAAATATGTTTGGCCCCAAATAGGTTTTGACACAACTAATAAATGGGGTTTTTATACAAACCCTAATTGGTAAAAAGGGCTAACTGGCACTGGACCATTTATAACCCAATTGAAATTGGGGTTTTCTTACAGACTCAATTTTGGATCTAGGGATTTTGATAGGGACTCGATTTTAGGGTTTAGGACAAAACCAGCTAAACTAAAATAACATAAACTAAAATAAAATATTTATAGGTAAAAAGGTTTGGGTTCAAGGCTTTATTCATAGGTGATCCACAGGGATGTGGATTCGACCTATCGATCTTTTCTAGCCCTGGTGTCCGCACCATCTCTAGACTATTAGCTCAGCAGATCCCAAGCTATGATCCTCGTGGTGGATGGTGGGATTGCATTGAGTCACCGCGGACATCTCCGGACTGTGAGCTAGGCAAGAGCTGAACTAAGAGTCAAGCAGCAGATGGTGGGACCTTTCGAAGACTCCTCGGTCATCTCCAGACTATCAGCGTAGCAATTACCAAACTATCGTGATAGATGGCGGGACTGCGTTGAGTCATCAAAAACATCTCTGGACTGTGAACATGATAAGGGCTGAGCTGAGAGTCAAGTGGTAGATGGCAGGACCCTTAGTGATGGGGACCGAGAGCCTATTTTATTTTATTTGAGTCCTTTAGTCATGTGTCACTTTAGTCAAAGTGAGCCAATCGAGTCCTGTAATCAAGTGAGACAACTGAGTCAGTTGACTCCACTAAGTCGGGTCTAGTCTTTTAGTCCAATCAAGTCCAGTTGAGTTGTTCAAGTTAAGAGGAGAGTCATCAGCAACCAGGAGATTCACCAGGCCCCCCAACCAGAGCTAGCCTTCATGCACCCGGGTCCTTTCATGCTGCCAAGCTCGCAAGAGAGAGCTCCAGCCTAAGGCAGGCCCACTGTTGACCGGTCCATCAGGGTTTCTTGGCCCATAAGTTAGGATTTCTTAGCCCTCAAGTAATGTACCTTACGGTGATTCTATAAATACCACCCCTCCCCTCTTGTATTAACATCTTTTTTCTCATGAATACAAACTAATATTGAAAGTTATTTGTCTGAGTGTTTTTTTCTCCGGATTGGAGTGGGTGTGATGCCCTGATTCCCTGTTCTTGAGTGTAAGCCCTAATTCTCTGGTAACTTCTATGCTTGCCAGCGATCCTCCCCCGCTCTGTCCCGCATCAACTTGGTATCAGAGCTCAACATATTAGGGTTTTCTCTTCCTCCCGGCTTCCCATCCCTCCTGTCCATATCTCCGTGTGCAAGACTCCTCAAACCTCGGTCTACAATCGAGGTCCGTTAATGCCCTACACTCGGGCACCAGATCTCCTCTCTGCCACCCATGAAGCTCGTCTCCAGGACCGACTCCGACCAAGTCTACCCCTCCGCCTCCATCGCGTGAAGCCTCGCACATCCCCCTATTCCTGCTCACCCCTTGCAGCGATGCCCCAACCTCCCTTCCCCAGCGGGATCTCACGTCGCTCGCCATACCCCTCCCCCTCCCTTCCCCTCCACCTCAACGAGTCCCATGCCAAGGCCCAGGCCACCGCCGCCACCCTCGTCGACCCCGACCTCAGCCGCATAGCCGACCGCGAAGTCCCATCCACGAGTTGTTTTCGCCCCTTGCAGATGCCGGGCTTCCCCGCAGCTCCCATGGGTGCCAGCCCTCCTATGGCCCTCGTGCAAGTTGCTGCCATGCCAGGGGCATCGCCCGCACCTTTCCTCGTGCCGCTGGCTCTGCTGCTGACTCTGCATGTTCCCCATGCCGCGTGCTCCCCTCTTCTCCATCGGAAGAACGCCGCCCGTGCCCCACTACCACCTGCGCTCCCAACACCATCGAATGCCATCGTGCCCTGTGCCGTCCACTGGAACCACCTCCCCAAGCGACCATCTTCGCCCTAGAACCATTGATGGCGAACACCCGCCCAGATCCGATTGTCCGTGACACCCTCGGCCACACAGCGCCATCGCCGACCACCATCGTCACCCCCGTTATCATCGCCGGCCACCGCCACCTCCACGACCGCCCTACCGGATGGTCTCCGCCCAGCCTTGACACCGGCGAACTCCATTGCTCTTGTCCCTGGTTCGGTCTATGAGGAAGAAAGGGCCGCACAAACGTGAAGGCAAATGCCTTCACTATTGCCATCTTCAGCGCATGCTTTCTAGAGCAGCAAGCTTTCTAGAGTAGCATGGATCTCAGCATTGCACAATCTTCAAAGCCTCACTAATCTCAGAGCAGCAAAAAAAATCAGATGAAAAAAAAGAGAAAGAAAAGTGGAAAAAAAAATTGAAACTAGCCTTTTTGTTTTGATTTGGTTAGTTCCGGTTTCGTCAAACCCTGCTAGCTTGACTTGATGGAGTTGAGTTCTCCGAACCATAGGGGAATGATGGGGACTGAGAGCCTATTTTATTTTATTCGAGTTCTTTAGTCATGCATCACTTTAGTCAAAGTGAGCCAATCGAGTCCTGTAATAAAGTGAGACAATTGAGTCAGTTGAGTCCACTTAGTCGGGTCCAGTCTTTTAGTCCAGTCAAGTCCAGTTGAGTCGTTCAAGTCAAGAGGAGAGTCATCAGTAGCCAGGAGATTCATCAGGCCCCCCAACTAGAGCTGGCCATCATGCACCCGGCCCTTGCATGCCTCCATGCCCACAAGAGAGTGCTCCAGCCCAAGACAGGCCCACTGTTGACCGGTCCACCAGGGTTTCTTGGCCCACAAGTTAGGGTTTTAGCCCTCAAGTAATGTACCATGTGGTGAGTCTATAAATACCACCCCTCCCCTCTTGTATTAAACATCTTTTTTCTCATGAATACAAACTAATATTGAAAGTTATTTTGTCTGAGTATTTTTTTTCTCTGGATTAGAGTGGGTGTGATGCCCTGGTTCCCTGTTCTTGAGTGCAAGACCTAATCCTTTGGTGACTTCTATTCTTGCCAGCTATCCTCCCCTGCTCTATCCCGCATCACATAGGTTTCCCAGTTAGCATCCCTTGGACTTTGGCTTCAGCAATAGGTGTTAGACCATGATACTTGCCATTGACGGTGAGACGGAAGCTTTTCCTGTGGATCTATCATACAGTTTTTCATATAATGAAGGTGATAGGAGAGAGAGTTACCCGTCTGACTCTGGTAGCTTGGATAGGAGTGAGTTACTCTTTCACAAGAGAAATATGGGTCGAACTTGTTGATCATCGACTTAAGGAAGATTAATGGGGTCCATTTTGACTAGAGGGCATAGCGGGAGGTGACCGCATTCAAGAAAGCACGATCATTTTCATTTTTTTTAATACCCCCAGTCTACCATCAGGGTTTAGGGTGGTCTTGAAAACTTTCCCCTACCTGGCATGCTAATTTTTTTGCCACCAAGATCGTCACCGCCTACAGCTCGGTCATGCCAGGGGATCCTCCCATCACTGTCAGGCGCCATGATGGCCCAGGGACCCGTCCGCTCCATCCCTCTCTGTGGTTGCCCATTCTCGGTCATGTCGGCCCTCTTCCTTCCTTCCTGCAAGACAGGGGAGACCCAGGCTGAGGATTTCGGCAAGGACACTCCAATGATCAAGTCAGTGGGATGATCGAGGAAAACAGACAGACCTCCATGGTGTAGTGGGGAGGCTTCTCGAGCATGTGGTTCAGCCGGCGGGGCTTGGTCACCTCCTTACTTACCTTTCCCTCGCTTTTTCGCGTGTGCTTATCTTCCTTACCTTCTTTTGGAGGCTAGGTTGGACCCCTATGGCTTGGGGGAGCCAAAGAGAGAGCATCCTCCCTTTTTTGGGCCTTTAGGTGGTGCTTCTAGCTGAGAAAGTCCCCTATCGCCTTCTTGGCTTCGATGCCCCTTATAGGAGGGGTGCTTCTATTTTGGGAGTGACCGCCCAGCACTGCAGGTCCTGGGAACTTGGTTGGATTCTTCATTTGGGAAGCTTTGAGTGTTGCACCACGACCGTCAGCGGCTATTGGTGGTGCAGCTATGGACATGGCAGTACGTCACTAGGCGTGGGGTCTGGGGGCACCCATGTCGTACCTCTGGCACCGCTTGCAGAAAGCTATGGGCGACCAGGCTTTGCTTCACCATAATTTAAATATATGTTCCTTTGGAAGGAACTCCATATTGGGGGCTCCACTCCGGGGTACGGACCATCCCCGGTAGGGAGCGGGCCTCAAACGGGGGGGCTCGCCCAATGAGCCTGACCTCGGTTGAGAGCTAACCTTGGTAGGGAGTTGATCTTAGATGGAGTGCTTGCCCAATGACCCCAACCTCGATTGGGTGCTGACCTCAGCATGGAGTGGACCATAGATGGGGGGCTCGCCCAATAACCCCTACCTCGGCTGGGAGCTGACCTTGGCAGGGAGCCAGCCTCAGACGGGGGGGCTCTCCCAATGAGCCCAGCTTCGGTTGAGAGCTGACCTAGGCATGGAGTTGGCCTTAGATGAGGGACTCGCCCAATGAGCTCAACCTTGGCTGGGAGCTGAGGAGCCATGCTTGGGTGGCAAGATTCTATTGTTGTAGCCGCTTGTGTGCTCCACGTCAGTGAATGTCACCATATTAGATTTCTTTGGTGAAAGTCACCCCTAAGTGAGAGTAAATTAGGCTAATTATGATCTAAAAAATTCATCAAGAATAATTATAGTTAAATGCTAAGCACTCATAGGGTACAGATCCCAAATTGAGGGGCTTAGAAGTTCATTAGCCTAAGAACTCCCTGTTAAAGGATCAATGCAAATGATTCTTAATTAAAATAGAATTGTAATGGTCAAGTTTTCAGGATTGATGGCTTCAGGGCTTAAAACCATGACTAGGGGCCCATAGTGGTGTGGACACCAGGGCTAGAATGAGATGATAGGTTAATCCCAATTCTTTATGGATCACCTGAGAATAAGTTCTAAACCCCGATTTTAATTGAGTCCTGTATATACAAACCCCAAGTTTAATTGAGTCATGTAAATACAAGCCTAGCCAATTTTATTTTATGTTTTGACTTGTTTTTGTTCGTAAATGTGTCCCAAAGCCAATCGTCTAGGCTGTAGATGGTTATTCAACTCATGTATATGTATATGAATTATTGAATAAAAAGTTTATTCTGATTGTTCATCACATGTCATCTTGTTGATCCTTGGAATGATTTTGATGATAACCAAACATTGGAGCATGCATTTGATCACTGACTATCTTTCAGGTGTTCTCAAAGTTTTTGTAGGATGTTTTCTTTGAACAACCTTCCTTCCAACAACATTGTAGAATGTCAAGTTAATTTTTGTTGAAATAATAAAAGAGCCCCAAAAGTCAATCATGTATTCATAAAAAAGGGCAACTTCTATGTAGTTTTCTAGTTTAATTTTCTCAAGATTAGTCTTTGAGGGAGTTGGAAAGTTTTTGAGCTATTTTGACGTCACTAGAAGAAGTCTAAAAAAGATTGAATGATTGAGGACCAAAGTCATAAGAGCCGACTCAAAACTGGAGAGCCGACTTGAAGTTTGGCATGGCAAGAAGTATTCTGGCACGCAAACATTCGAGCTGACTCGAGTCAGAAGAGTTGACTCGGGTAGAGTTCAATTCTGAAGTTTGCAGACATTCAAGCTGACTCGAGTCAAAAGAGCCGACTCAGGTAGAGTATGTTTTATGAAGTTTTGAATTCGAGCTGACTCGAGGGTATCCGAGTCGACTCATCTAGAGTGAAGTATTCTCAGATAAACAACCGAGCCAACTCTTCCAGAGTGCTGAAAATCTTAATTCTGAAGAACCAGCCAAGCAAGCCAACATGAAGGAGAAGAGCCGACTCGACCAGAGTGAAGTTTTGACCTACCTGAGAATCCGAGCTGACTCGACTCATCCGAGCTAATTCGAATGACTGTTTCAGGTGAGTAACAGCTAGTTCTAGAACTCTTATTTTGAATCCAAAATGGTCTCCAACGGTCATATTTTGAATTCGAACGGTCTATAATGGCTATAACCACTTGAAATCAGTTGGAGGGAGTATTTATAAGTGATTTGAACCACTTTTGGATAAGTTAATGAGAAGGGAATGAGAAATTAAAAAGCTTTCACTGAACCTTCAAAAGAACTCATTAAAGAGCATTCAAAGCAAGCACCCAAGACTTCACCAACTCTTATCAAAATCTTGAGGCATTCATTGAGGAAGTTAAGAAGCCTTGAAGAGCATTCAAAGTACAATCAAAAGGGCTTCTCAAGTGCTACAACTGCAACCATCCGACAACTTTGGTTTGTCATATTATTGTTTTATTCTTCTAACTCTTCATTTGAGTTGTACCAAGTATAATAGGGGCTATAACTTGGAGTTGTTATGTTATTAGTGAGCCTTAAAAACTAAGTGTAGTGGGTTGTTAGTGATCCTGTTTAAAACTAACATTATTTTTGGTTTTTGTTTAACCCAGTATAAAACCAAGTTAGGGTTTTGGATTATGAGCCCATGAAAATAATTCGACAGTAGTTCGAGGGTGAATATAGTGAAAATTCCAAGTGATATCTTAGGTAGTGGACGTAGGAGTGAGGTTGCTCTGAACCACTATAAAATTTGCTATGTTTGTGATTGTGTTTCCTATTCTTACTTGCTTCCCTAGTAGTTACTTTAATTCATAGTACATACCACACTAAGAACGTAAAAAGGAGCATATACTTGCAAAAGTTTTTTAAATACCCAATTCACCCCCCTCTTCGGTAAGCCACCTGGGCAATAACTGGTATCGATTAGTGTCTCTAAATTTTAATTAGAGTAAAGATTATATGGCAAACCCTATGAGTACTTCTTTGGCTGAAGGCCAATCCACAAATAGACCTCCACTATTCACAGGCACTAACTACACCTACTGGAAAGCCCGAATGAAATATATATTCAGGCTATAGACTTTCTGATGGGGACATCAACAAGAAAGAAGTTTTTGGACTAACTTACTTTTGTTTTGCAGTTAAAATAGACAAATCTAATAAAGGTTTGAGTCAATCTTCTCTTTCATCAAATACTTAAGCGGATTCATGAGTCGACTCAACCTAGATTCAAGCAAGGTATGAGGCCACTTCTTCAATGCCCATTTTCCCCACTTGGCATGATCCATTTAAAGCCCACTTCCCTCACTTGGATGCCATCTACTTGAAGCCCATTTTTCCCAATTGGTCGACACCACATCAAGCACCTTTTGGGGAGGAAAAAGGATACCACATCAAGAATTTTATGGGGAGATTGAAGCCATGTTCTATTACCCCAACAATCCTCCAACTAACTTGCCATGTGGGATGCCACATCACATGATCTACATCAGCAAATGGAGGATACATCATTGCCACCTAGGAGCCACATGTCAATTGGTTGTAACCTTTCACCCATAAATGGTTGTAAAAAACTAATTCTATTTGAACCACCTAACCAAAAGTTGTTGGATCCAACTAGAATTAGCTAGCTCATCCTTATCCCCTTAGCTCATCCTTATCCCCTCCCCTTGGATGAAATTCTCTTGGATTAAAATCCTATAAATAGGGCCCTATGCCCTCTCTTGTATTCATTCTATGATTCATTCTATTTTGGATTAAATGAAGAAAGATATATTTCTTGTTCTAGTTTCCCTATGTTCTCTTATTTGGAGTGAAAAAGTTCTTGAGTTTGAGAGTTAGAAGAGAGTGTGAGGTTCTTGAATGAGTGTTTGAAGGGTAGAATATCCTTGAGTGTTTAAAAGGTGGAGTGCTCGCTTGATCCAAGATCCAAGCATCATACCTTGAAGGCGCCGGATTCTACTTCCTTGTTTTCCCTTTCTTCTTCTTCTTGTTTCAAATCCAATTTTGAATTCTCCTTCCATGCCTAATTTCTGATTTGATGCAGGTTTTCTCTGATTTTTCAAGTCCAAGATGAAGGTCTCCAAGCCAAGGATCATGGCCAAGGTGAATCCTAAAGGTAGGGAGTGCCAGTCTTATGGTTTAGACCTCAATCCTTGAGTGATGAGTGCTCCTTCTTCCACCAAATAATTAGCCATCATTGTTGGTAGGAAAACTCTTCCTAAGCTTCATTAGATCTGATCATTTGAAGGTTAACTTGTCCTAGTAGTGATAGTTTCCTTGCCATGAAGATTCTAATCTCTATTTTGAACTAGATCTACTTTTTAGGTATTGTAATTTAGATCAACTAGTTTCCTTATGAAGATTCTTTTCTAGGATTAATTTAGAACATTTATTTAATAATTAATTTCTCAAGTTTGCTTGCTGGTTAGCTTGCAAAAACTCTTCATTCATCATTTCATTTTCTTCTCCCATCAATTTTTTAGTATTAGAGCTTTGGTTCTAGGTTAAGCTTTGCAGGCTACTGGAATTTTGTCTCACTATTTTTCGAGTTTCAGTGATTTTTTGTATTCTTTACATTAAAAAAAAATCCAAAACAATACTTTCCAAGTACCATAGTGTGTTAGGATTTGAAATATAAATTACAAAAAAATATTTTTCTTGATTTTTGGAATTAAAAATATAAGTTCTTAGGTCATTTCTAAAGTTTTATCCAGAATTCTATTTCTACTTTCTATTTCATTTAATTTTCAAAAAAATATAAAATATATTTTTTTAATTTCAAAATTTTAGATCTGAGATTTAGACCTCGAGTTTTGTTATTTCCCACCAGAATCTTGAATTTTAGAGAGGTTTATAGCTCAAAATTTGAAACTTAAATTCAGCTTGTCAAGAGTTAGCTAAACTGCTGGAATCTTCTAGCAAATGTTTTCATACCTTCTCAAACAAAATTTGAATTAATTTGAAGTCAAAATTTAAAATCTGAGAGATAATCAAGTTAGTTTTATTTTAAAATTTTTGTATTTTTAAAATATTAAATTTTCAATTTTCATTTCAGGTTAGCTGGAGGCCAGTTGGAAGCTGAAATTTACATTTTAACCACTTTGCTTCCAAGGATGAATTTTCTAATAAAATTTGAAATTTAGAATTTTAAATTTGGTTACTTTGATTTAGACTTCAAGATTTGATTATCCAATTTAAATTTGCATTTGTTGAAATTTCAAAATTGGGTAAAAATTCATGCATTTGTGCTAGATATAGTTGAGTGTGCTCATTGTTTTTGCTGAAATTGTTTGCATCCATTTTAAAAATATCCTAAGGGCATTCAATATTACATAAGGGAAGGAAGTCATTACCTTTCTTAGCCCAAAACAATCACCCATATTTGCATTGACCTAATCCCTAAAGTAAAATCAAGTAGGAACCTAAACTAGGGATACCCATAAGTCGGGTTCAAGTACAAGGTAAGACAAAGTATTATTGAGTTTATACTTATTACTTGAAATTGGTGTCTAAGGCAAGAGGTCAAATGGCAAACGCCTTAAGTAGACTTGCAATTTTTAATTAGGACCTCGCGAGAGAGAGGGGAGCCTCCCGCAACCCCACATCTTACCTGGCTAGTGGATAGGGTAATTACATACTTAAGTAGTACCTAGTTAAGTCTTGTATTTGAACTTTTAGGTCTAGGAACCCTAGAATTAGGTCTTGCATGCTTGTCCATTGTATTGCTTACCATTGTACTGTGTCCTATAAGCTCTAAATATCAAAGTCCCACCCTCAGTCTGGTTTATCCATGGACCACAATCTTAATTCTTGAGGACCATGACTGAAAAGTTTGATACCCTAGCTAAATAATTAGGATCAATGAACAACAGTTCGGGCAAGTGAATAATCAAATCAGGAACATCGAAAAAGATCGCTTGAACCGTACTAATCCTAAATCACCTCCTATTGATCTACGAGCCAAATGTCATGATCTCATCCCTGAGTATAACCTTAGATACCCCTACCAAGATATTGTAGATCAGGAAGAGAGAGTCTTTAAGAACAATCAACCCTATGCACCCATTGATGCAGAACAAATAAAGGAATGCGATGCAGAAGTAAATTAAGATTAACTAATTTTTTTGTGTTTTATTATTTTTGTAGAAGTTGGCTTCAAATCAAAGAAAAGTTAACCTAACATTGAAAGATACTAATATGATATTGAAAGCACAATTTTAAGGAAACTAAATTATCAGAGTAGTTTCAGAAGCAACGGATCGCTGGGGGTTGAGAAACTCCCAGACCTAGGGTTTTGCTCCGAACTTTCAAAAGAACAAAATAAAGAGGGAGATGGTTTATCTAACCAGACAATGATCTTCACAGATTTGGTGGAGGAACTCTCCCGAGCAGATTTTGGATCCCGGATTCAGATATCTCGTAATGGATCCTCCAATACTGGTCCTTTGGCCGGTTGGCTTCTCCTGAACTCAAGATCTGGAAGAGAAGAAAAACAATTGAGGGAATCAGAGAGTCAAGGAAAGATTTACCAGTTGATGAACTAGAAGATTGAAATTGCTGAAAACTGGATTCTCCTGGACCTGGATGTTGATGTGATTTTCCTTGGAACTTGCTCTGGATCTGAAGTAGCCGGACTGGATCTGGATGAAGGTGGACGGCCTGGACTTGTAGAGAGAGAGAGGCCGTGGGAGATGGATGGATCTAGGGTTTGATGGATTGAAAATAATGAAGGGTGGCTAGGGTTTTGGAATTTCAAGTGGCTAACCTAGGGTTTTGGATAAAGATGGAGATCTCTCACCTCCTCAAGGCTCCAATGGAACCCGGATTACCCCCTCACGGAGCTCAACACTTAGAATAGTGCGGAAGAAGAGAAACCTAGGTCACTCACACAAGAGAATAGCAAAAAAATAATTTTCTTCATTCATTTTTCTAAAGTTACAAAGAGAGGTCTATTATATAGACCTAAAATTTTCTCCAAGCTTGTACAAATTCACATGTGGGACTAAACTCCTCAAACCACTAGATTAGGTAGAAAATCTTCTCTCTTGGCCGACCAAGAGTTCAAAAAAAATTGGGACGGCCATAAAGGAATTTTTTTTGAATTTTTTTGGTGCCTCCTTTGGAGTTGGATTTGGATTTGGAGTCCTCTTCTTCTTATGGTATTTCTTCTTTTCTTCCACTCCAAGTTAAGCTCTTTGATTTTGATTTGAACTTCAATAGGAGTAGGTTGGATGTCCTTCTTTGATTTCTTCTCCAAGAGAAGTCTTCTTCCTTCTTTGCTTAGGTAAAATAGGCAGGTATGGGCGCCTCCTTTAAAGTAGCCTCCATTTGATTTTTTCTTCTTTGGATGTGGGGACCATGACACTGGGATGCCTCTGTGGCGCCTCCTGGACTCTGGCGTGTGCTCGGAGTGTGGCTGGGCGTGTGGCTTGGAGTGTGGCCTCCACTTGCTTGAACCTTGATTTGATTGGAAGATAAATGTGGCACCATTTTGGACCAAATTGAAACCACATTGGGACTTGTACTGAGTCAACATGACTCAACAAAATTTAAATGGTGACTCAATAAATAAAATAAATAAACTGGTTGACCAGGTCAACCTTTATTACAAACCCTAATTTCTCGGGCAATGTCAATCAGAGATCCAAATGGAGCTCTGAAGTCTTCTTCTGAGTCTGGTGCCCACACCAATTCTCCCAGGGTGGGAGGAACTCGACCCTGTCGAGTAAGGCTCAAGTTGGCTCTGGTATCTCTCCAAGAGGTCTGGGTCCAATTCTTGTAATTCTTCTCGGGAGATCCAAGAGTCATCAGAATCTGGCCTTCCTTGCCAGTGGACCAGGTACCTTTAGTATCCTCGATTACGAGTAGAGATAACCTGATCATCTAGGATCTTTTCAATCTGCTCTTTCCTCACAGGCCAGTTTGTTGGTGGACACACAGGGTCGGGATCACTCTCAATGATAGGGTTAGGCTCAAAAGGCTCACTAGGAATCACAGCTGGCTCCCTGTACTCTACTAAGTCTGTAATGTTGAAAGTAGAGCTAATGCCTAGTTCTGGAGGCAACTCGAGCACATAGGCATTGGATCCTACTCTCTTTACCACTCTATATGGTCCAGCTCCCCTAGCATGTAACTTTCTAACGGTTCCAGGAGGAAACCGTTCAGGCCTTAACCTAATCATCACATAGTCTCCCTCAACAAAAGATTGACTCGCCTTTGAGTATCAGCTAACTTCTTATAAGTTTCATTACTTAAATTTATTTTGGCATGAATTTCTTTATGCAAGTCTTTTACATGCTGTGCAAAATTCTCAGCAGATTCGGAGACTCGAGTGTGGACAGGTAAAGGGACTAGGTCAAGAGGTGTGTGAGGTTTGTACCCATGTACAATTTCAAATGGACTCTTACCCGTAGACCTATTGACCGAGTCATTGTACGCAAATTCTGCCCTTGGTAGGTATAAATCCCAATTTCTGGTGTTTTCACCAACAAGACATCTCAGCAGATTTCCTAGGCTACGGTTCACTACTTCAGTTTGGCCATCAGTTTGGGGATGATAGGCAGTTGAAAACTTAAGTTTTGTCCCTAACTTATGCCAAAGGGTCTTCCAAAAGTAACTGGTGAACCGGACATCCCTATCTGAAACGATTGTCTTAGGTAGGCCATGGAGTCTAACTATCTCATTGAAGAAAAGCGTGGCTACCTTAGACGCATCAAAGGTTTGGGAACAAGGCAGGAAGTGGGCCATTTTAGAGAATCGGTCGACTACGACACAGATAGAATCATGTCTCCTCTGGGTCTTAGGTAAACCTAACACAAAATCCATACTCACATCTTGCCAAGGACGATCTGGGACAGGGAGTGGGGTATAAAGACCAGTGTTTTGTTTTCGCTGTTTGGCAACAGCGCAGGTTCGACATCTAGCTACAATATTAGCTACATCCCTTTTCAAGCTAGGCCAGAAAAAGTGGTCTTCAATAGCTAGAATGGTCTTGTATTTTCCAAAATGGCCGGCTAAACCTCCAGCATGGATTTCCCAAATCAAAAATTCCCTAAGAGAAGTTCTAGGGATGCAAAGCCTATTTTTGAAGAACAAAAAACCATCTACAAGGGTATAATCCTGGTGATTACTAGATGGTCCTTGAACTAGATCCTGATACACAGTTGTGAAATCCGGACAAGACTCATATTCCTCTTTGATTTGCTCAAACCTATGACCTCAGTTCTAGACAGTAATATTAATAACATCGGCGACTAAGGGCATCAGCTACCTTATTCTCAACTCCAGCCTTATGTTTCAGGACAAAAGTATAGGACTGGATATATCTACCCACTTAGCATGCCTAGGGTTAAGCTTCTTTTAGGAGTTCAGAAATCTAAGAGCCTCATGGTCCGAAAATAGTACAAATTCCTGCGGTAGCAAATAATGTCTCCAGTAACGCAAAGCTTGCACCACCGCATAAAATTCCTTATCATAGGTAGAATACCTAAGCTTAGCATCATTAAGTTTTTCACTAAAGAATGCTATGGGATGATTCTCTTGGCTTAGGACTCCACCTATTCCTACACCTGAAGCATCACAGGCAACCTCAAATACTTTAGAAAAATCGGGTAATCTCAGAATGGGTGCCTGGGTCATTTTATCCTTAAGATCTAGGAAGGCTTTATGGGCTGACTTAGTCCAATGAAATTCTCCCTTCCTAATACAATCAGTGATAGGAGCAGCTAAAGTACTAAACCCCTTGATGAATCGCCTATAGAAGGTAGCCAAGCCGTGGAAACTTCTAACTTCATGCATATTGGTTGGCTCTGGCCAGTCTACTATGGACCTAATTTTCTCAGGATCGGCCGCCACGCCGTCAGGGGTTACTACAAAACCAAGAAAGATAACTCTACTAGTCATGAATTCACACTTCTTAAGATTACCGTAGAGTCTCTCATTCCTCAAAACTTGGAAGACTGCTCTAAGGTGGCCTAGGTGATCTGCTGGGGTCTTACTATAGATCAGGATGTCATCAAAATAGACCACCACAATTTTCCTATGAAAGCTCTAAGTACCTGGGTCATAATTCTCATGAAGGTACTAGGGGCATTGGACAACCCAAAAGGCATAACAACCCATTCATAAAGACCATCCTTAGTTTTGAAAGCAGTTTTCCATTCATCCCCGGGTCTAATCCTAACCTGATGATAGCCGCTTTTGAGATCAATCTTAGAAAAAACCATTGCACCAGCCATCATATCAAGCATGTCATCTAGTATAGGGATGGGAAACCTATATTTGATTGTAATTTTATTGATGGCACGACTGTCAACACACATCCTCCACGTGCCATCTTTCTTTGGGGTCAGTAAGGCTGGGACTGCACAAGGGCTAAGACTTTCTCTAATAAACCCTTCCTCAATAATTCTCCAACCTGCTTTTGCAGTTCTTCATGCTCAGATGGATTCATCCTGTAATGGGGCAAGTTGGGCAAAGTCGCTCCTGGGATTAGATCTATGGCATGCTGGATATCCCTAAGAGGTGGAAGGTGGTCTGGCAAATCCTCGGGAAAGACATCCTCAAATTCTTTTAACACAGGTTTAACTTCTTGAGGAGGCTCTGAGGGTTCCGAAGTTCTAAGTTCCTTAGCAGTCAACATCCAGATGGGTGAACCACTATGAATTTCTTGTTCTAGATCCTTAGCACTGATTAGGTTCACTCTAGTTTTCATCTCCTTAACCTTACCGGCTCCTTTAGTTACCTTGTCCTTAGGAGGAACTGAATGGATCGTAATCTTCTTCCCATTGAAACTAAAGACACAGGTATTGGATTTTCCTAAGAGGGTGGCATCATGATCATACAACCAAGGTCTTCCGAGAATTATACTGCTCACCCCCATGGGTAAAACATCGCACCAAATCTTTTCGTGATAAGATTGCATTTGGATTTGGACTTGACATCTAGACTGGATGGGTATGGAGGTAGAATCTACCCAAGAAACCTTATAGGGGTTGGGATGGGGAACTGGGATTAAGCCTAACATCTTGACAGTGCTAGTAGAGATGGCATTTACACAGCTCCCACTATCTATGATGATCTTACATACCTTATCCCCTAATTTAAGAAAAGTCTGTAGGATGTTAGTCCTACGCCAATCCTCTTGAACTAGATTCTGGGATAGGATGCATCTTACAACTCCTAATTGGTCAGATTCATTGGGTTCCTCCTCTCCTTCATACTCCTCAACCAAATTCATTCCGGCCTCATAAACTTCTTCTTCAAATTCCTCACTGGGCTCGGAATTATCATTCTCTCCCTCTTCTATGTAAAGGGATCTCCATGGGCACTGGCTAGCAACATGACCTACCTTATGACACTTGAAACAGGCTATGGCAGTACACTGACTGGAAATGTGACCTGGTTTCTGACACTTAAAACAGGTGATATTTGAACTAGGAGTTCTTTGGGTGTCAGGTGCCTTACCTTTGTCCATGGGCCTAGGGGTAGAAGTACCCTGAAAAGGTTTACTAGGGATAACTTGGCTAGGTCCATTCCTTGGGATTGGGGCATTAACCCTGGAAGGTATAGGTCCTCTCTGAAATTTCTCAGTGTTCAGTGCAATCTGGTAGGCTTGGTCTAGATCAGTAACCTCTCTCAAAATAGTTCTCTCTTGATATCTTCCCTCAGTCCAGCCCTAAATCTAGACAAAGTGACTTCGTGGGCTTCACTCACATCACATCTCATTAGGTATTCATCAAAAGTAGCTATGTAGTCTGAGACAGATCGGTTTCCTTATTTCAGGTTTTGCCATTGGTCTAACAGGTTTTGCTGGTATGAAATGGGTAGGTATTTATCTCTCAGTTTTTCTTTCATACCCTGCCAAGTGGTTATGGGCTCAACATTCCGTCTCCTAGTGGTTAGCTCAATGTTCCCCTAGTATAACCTAGCTTGACGCACTAATTTCATCTTGGCAAACTTGTATTTCCTCTCCTCAGACATAGCATACCACTCAAAGTATTGGTCAATCTCACCCTCCCAATCAGAATACACCTTAGGGTTCAGACTACCATCAAAAGTGGGTGCATCTAATTTGATGTTCCTGATGAACCTATCATCTCTATCTTCAGGCTCTGGGTCAGGCCTCCTATGATTAGGTTCAGGATCTCTATATAAAGGCCTTCTAGGCTCCTGATGTGGGTGAGGTTAAGGCACATTAAAATCGGGGTCAGGAGTCTAATTCCGATGTCTAGGTTCTTCAAGTACTTGGACTCGGTCCCTAAGTTGGGTAAGATCCTCATGAATTTGTGCGCTAAACTGGGCCACAGTGTTTGTCATATCCTGATTCATTTTAGCCATACTTTCAGTAAGAGTTCTGATCATGGCCTCTAAATCAGGTTGGGTTTGACCAGGTTGATATGGCACTCCGTTTCTGGTAGACATGATGATTCAAGCAAGCACACAAAATGAGACTAGACTAAATCGACTACTGGATCACTAGACCTAGAGTCCAAACTAGATGCCCAATCAGAGTGGCAAGCTAGCCTGTAGTAACTCAGAACTCAGCCAGGCAGGTGTAAGGGGAGTTTAGGTCCTTGATTGCCAATCCTAGACACCAATCAGTGATTGGCCAGGTAGGCGGACCAGCACACAAGCCCTTCGGGACGTAGTCCCTAAACCACCGTTCTAGACACTGAGTGCTAAGTACACACAGAATAACTCGGCAAACTGACTCAACACTAGCCTAGACCCGACCAATTGGTGTCCATAGCCCACTAGGGCAAATTAGGTCTAACTGATTTTAAATTAGGTCTAGGTTCGAATGATTGGATGGTGGTTTTGGGCTAAGGAGAGGTAATCAACTCCTCCCTTATCTTAGATGCTCAATTGCCCTTAAGTAAATTATGAGATGATCACTCCAAAAAGAATTGAATTGCAGAACACAAAAACAGAGTTGCTATATTTTAATTCTCAGAATTTTTACCGAAACCAATAAATCACAGAACAATTATGGAAAATAGGTTCAATTATACTGGTTTCAACGAAGCAAAAATCATGCAATTCAGAGTTTTATACAAGGAGAAATAATTCAGAAACAGGGCAATTACGGGCTGCAACTAGATTGTCTTCCCCGTTTATATCCCTGCTACGAAGTTATAACCAATGGATCCCCTACACGCCCTAGGAACACCCCGTGGAATGGGAGGAGGAGGCTTGCACCTCGCTTAGTTCCTAGGACCGGACGTCCTGGGGAGTCTACTTCGAGCAGACAAAATAAAAAGAGAACAATCAAAACAAGCAAGCAAGCAAATCAGAAACCCTAGACTGGGCTCTGATACCAAAATGATGCAGAACAAATAAAGGAATGCGATGCAGAAGTAAATTAAGATTAACTAATTTTTTTGTTATTTTTATATGTTTGTAGAAGTTGGCTTCAAATCAAAGAAAAGTTAACCTAACATTGAGAGATACTAATATGATAATTGAAAGCACAATTTTAAGGAAACTAAATTATCAGAGTAGTTCAGAAGCAACGGATCGCTGGGGGTTGAGAAACTCCCAGACCTAGGGTTTCGCTCCGAACTTTCAAAAGAACAGAAATAAAGAGGAGAGATGGTTTATCTAACCAGACAATGATCTTCACAGATTTTGGTGGAGGAACTCTCCCGAGCAGATTGTTGGATCCCGGATTCAGATATCTTCGTAATGGATCCTCCAATACTGGTCCTTTGGCCGGTTGGCTTCTCCTGAACTCAGGATCTGGAAGAGAAGAAAAACAATTGATGGAATCAGAGAGTCAAGGGAAAGATTTACCAGGTTGATGAACTAGAAGATTGAAATTGCTGAAAACTGGATTCTCCTGGATGTTGATGTGATTTTCCTTGGAACTTGCTCTGGATCTGAAGTAGCCGGACTGGATCTGGATGAAGGTGGACGGCCTGGACTTGTAGAGAGAGAGAGGCCGTGGGAGATGGATGGATCTAGGTTTGATGGATTGAAAATAATGAAGGGTGGCTAGGATTTTGGAATTTCAAGTGGCTAACCTAGGGTTTTGGATAAAGATGGAGATCTCTCACCTCCTCAAGGCTCCAATGGAACCCGGATTACCCCCTCATGGAGCTCAACACTTAGAATAGTGCGGAAGAAGAGAAACCTAGGTCACTCAACACAAGAGAATAGCAAAAAATAATTTTCTTCATTCATTTTTCTAAAGTTACAAAGAGAGGTCTATTATATAGACCTAAAATTTTCTCCAAGCTTGTACAAATTCCCATGTGGGACTAAACTCCTCCACCACTAGATTAGGTAGAAAATCTTCTCTCTTGGCCGACCAAGAGTTCAAAAAAATTGGGACGGCCATAAAGGAATTTTTTTTGATTTTTTTGGTGCCTCCTTTGGAGTTGGATTTGGATTTGGAGTCCTCTTCTTCTTATGGTATTTCTTCTTTTCTTCCACTCCAAGTTAAGCTCTTTGATTTTGATTTGAACTTCAATTAGGAGTAGGTTGGATGTCCTTCTTTGATTTCTTCTCCAAGAGAAGTCTTCTTCCTTCTTTGCTTAGGTAAAATAGGCAGGTATGGGCGCCTCCTTTAAAGTAGCCTCCATTTGATTTTTTCTTCTTTGGATGTGGGGACCATGACACTGGGATGCCTCTGTGGCGCCTCCTGGACTCTGGCGTGTGCTCGGAGTGTGGCTGGGCGTGTGGCTTGGAGTGTGGCCTCCACTTGCTTGAACCTTGATTTGATTGGAAGACAAATGTGGCACCATTTTGGACCAAATTGAAACCACATTGGGACTTGTACTGAGTCAACATGACTCAACAAAATTTAAATGGTGACTCAATAAATAAAATAAATAAACTGGTTGACCAGGTCAACCTTTATTACAAACCCTAATTTCTCGGGCAATGTCAATCAGAGATCCAAATGGAGCTCTGAAGTCTTCTTCTGAGTCTGGTGCCCGCACCACCCATTTTTGATGGAAACCCTGAGGTGTATATTGATTGGGAAGAGAAAATGGATCTATACTTTGAATTTGATGAAATGTCGGAAGTAACTGTCAATTTGCCAAATCGAAGTTAATCTAACATGCTAAAGCATATTGGGAAGAAGTTGAGCAAAAAAGTTATTATAGTGGGGATAAAATAAGTACTTGGAGAGAAATGAAGAGTAAACTGAAGAAAAAGTACCTAGGTAAATATTATGAGCAAAAACTTTTAGACCAATGGTACAATTTAGACAAGATGATACACCTGTATTTGATTATATTATCAAATTCAATAAGTATGAGGGAGATGAAGAAGAGACCAAATCCATAGAAAAATTAGAGAAAAAATCTCCTGAACCTATTGAAGAATTTAAGGATAAAATAGAATCAAAGTCTTGTCCAAATGAAGGGCTAAAAAGAGAAAATTCTAAACCCGTTGAAGAACTTAAGGAAGAAGTTTATGAAGCTGGGTCTAACCTTATGGATGAATATGATCAAGAACAATTTTTTGAAGATAAAATAATTATCCAGTCTAAAAAAATCAACAACGGGGATGATCAAAATGAGATCCAAGAACAAAGCCATGAAGAACAATTCGAGGAGATAATAGAGGACCCAGAATTAATCACTGTTGAGGATTTACATCTAGAGATTAATGAAGGATCACCTAATAGGGTATTGACCATCAAAGAAAATCTAGAACCAAGTCCAAAGGATCAAACCCAAGAAATTGTGGAACCTGCAAAAGAATTTAACATGAAGATTAGAAGTGAAGAGATGGTAGGAATTGAAAGATGGAAGTGTTCGAGAAAGAAGATGGAAATTAAATTCCCTGATAATTGCCCAAAGCCTGGTTCACCCTTCTAGAACATCACCAATCCTATTCCACCTAGCTGGGACATCCACCATACAATTGATCAAGTCCCAGTAATATTCAACAGTTACTTTTGGAAGACATTATGGCTTTTATTAGACACCAATTAAGATTCACTGCCACCTACCTAAAGTTGTGTGCCAGAGTTTTCAAAGCCATTTAGGGGAATATTGGAAATTAGGAACTTTTGTTTCATAGCAATAAAATTTAGTTCATAGATAATAAAGTCTATCAGAGCTTGTTTTGTTTTGGTGTCATTTATGTTTTGTCATTTGATGTCATTTGACCTTCCCATGCATAAGTGTCCATGACTGCGAGAGTCATATGCTTAGCATGATTAGTAAGAAAATTTGAGCAATGAAATTAACAAGCATATGACAAACTCACGTAAAAGAGCCAAAGAATTTCAGGAAGGAGACTACGTCATGGTAAGGCCAAACCTGAACGATTATATGCCCGTGGTGTAAGTCATTTTCAAAATAGTAAGGAAAATTTGGACCTAATGTATGCTAGATTTACCATCCGACTTTGGTATCATTCCACTTTCAACAATTCAGATCTAGGAGGGTAAAGGAACCAACAATGATTCCTAGTGAGCCTTTCGAGCCTGATTCTATCTTTGAGAGTAAGCCAATCCATGAGTGTCCACCAGCCAAGTTACCAAAGTAGCAAGAAGGATTGAGTGAACTTAGACAATAAGACTATCACTACCTGAAATAGGGACTATCAACGCTACTTGGTTCATTGGCAAGGATGCCCTGATTCTAAAGACTCATGGATTACTTGAGAAGACCTATAAAGAATCAACCAGACCAATTAAAGTATCACCGGAGTCAGGTTGATTTTACTTGATAGAATCAAGTTCTTTTCATCCCGAGAGAATTGATGGGGACATCAATAAGAAAGAAGTTTTTGGACTAACTTACTTTTATTTTGTAGTTAAAATAGACTAATCTAATAAAAGGTTTGAGTCTATCTTCTCTTCTAGCAAATACTTGAGCCGATTCATGAGTCGACTCAACCTAGATTCAAGCAGGGTATGAGGCAACTTCTTCAATATCCATTTTTCCCACTTGGCATCTTCCATTTGAAGCCCACTTCCCTTACTTAGATGCCATCTACTTGAAGCCCATTTCCCTCAATTGGTTGACACCACATCAAGCACCTTTGGGAAAGAGGAAGGACACCACATCAAGAATTTTGGGGAGGATGTGGAATTAAAGTTAACCGATAAGGATTCGAATTTGGAGATCAATGAAAGAGCACCTATTGGGGTATTGACCATCAGGGAAATCCAAGAACAAACCCCTATAGATCAGTCCCAAGAAGTTGCAAAGCCTTTGAAGAACCTGCAATATGTATCTCCTAACAGTTTTTCTATCCCTGATCCACCATTTTTGAACATCCACCATCCTGATCCACCACTGTGTATCATTCACCCTCCTATTCCATTCGGCTGGGACATCCACCATACCATTGATCTGTTCCTAGTGATATTCAATAGTTACTTTCTTAAGACTCTATAGCATATGTTGGGAGCCAAATTAAGATTTACTGTCACTTACCTAAAGATATGTGCAAGAGTCTTAGAAGCCTCTTAAGGGAAATATTGAAAATTAGGAGCTTTTGTTTCCTAGCTTAACAATAAAATTCAGTCCTTAGATAATAAAACCCATTTGAGCTTGTCTTTTGTTTTAGTATCATTTGAGTTTGTTTTGTTAGTTGGTGTCATCCAGGCATAAGTTTGCTGAATCATATGCACAACATCTTAGGGATTTGCACAGAGAGATTAGCAAGAAAATCCAAATGAGCAATGAGAGATACAAGCATATGGCTGATTCTCATAGAAGGGCCAAAGAATTTCAAGTAGGGGACTTTGTGATGATCAGGCTAAAACTTGAACAGTTTCCACCAGAAATTATGAAGAAACTCCATGCCCGTGGTGCAGGTCCTTTCAAAATGATAAAAAGAATAGGACCTAATGCTTATGTGCTGGACCTACCTTCTAATATTTGCATTAGCTCTACTTTTAATATCTCAGATCTGGCAGGAAACAAGAAGCCCACAATGATTCCTAGTGAGTTCCTAGAATCTGATCCATCTCTTGAGAGTGAACCAACCCCAGAGTGCCCACTAGCCACACTACCAAAGCAAGGAGAAAGAGTTGAAAAGGTCATAGATGACAAGATTGTCACTACCCAGAATAAAGATTACCAACGATACTTGGTCCATTGGCTAGGCAGACC
This sequence comes from Areca catechu, assembly GCA_021397845.1. Lineage (NCBI taxonomy): Eukaryota > Viridiplantae > Streptophyta > Magnoliopsida > Arecales > Arecaceae > Areca > Areca catechu. The sequence continues at coordinate 48,848,957 of CM038048.1, read as the reverse complement.
TGATTCTGAAGATTCATGGATCACTCAAAAAGAACTACAAAGGATCAATCCAGATATACTTGAATACTACCAAAGCCAAAATGATCCATACTCGTCAGGGCCGAGTTCTTTTCACCCAGGGAGAATTAATGAGAACATTGGCAAGAGGAAGAAATCACAAACTAATAATCTTTGGTTATAGTCCAATCTTTCCTTTTTTTAAGGTTCCCACAAATGTATGAAGCACCTTTTGAAGACTCCTAATTTCATGAAGCAAGATTGAATTATTTAAAGCCAAAATCAAGTGAAGATTCTTTTTCCAAGCCCATGGGCTGGCCAAGCTATGAAGAAATCTTCTACGTTGAAACCTATTTGAAAGACCAAACCTTAAAGAACATGTGAAAGGATTAGATGAAGACAAGTGTTGCAAGGAGATGACGCCACATGGAGCTTCTAGGACTTTCTCTTGTTAGGATTAGTTAGACTAGGAACTAATCAAGTAATTAATTACCAAATAATCTGAATTAGTTGGCTCCTTAACCTACCCTTATGGCTGCCCTTGGCCTATAAATAGGACAAAGGCCTCCTCTTATAAAGCAATGAATGATTTAAGTTGAATGAAAGCTTCCTTGTTTGAGTTCTCTTCCATCTTGCCAAGTTCTCTTGAGTTCTTCCTAGAATTTTGAGTGTTTTTTTTTAAGTTTGAGTTGGAGTGGTGAGTTTGATCTTAAATTTAAGTAAGTGCTTTGAGTTTGAAGGGCTATAGTTTTATTTCCAAGTTTTCAACACAAGATCCAAGTAGTCCAAGAAGAAGAGGAAGTGCTATCCAAAAATTCTAACAACTCTCTTCACTTCTCTTATTGATTCTTCCTTTTTCCTTAATTTCTTTGAATCTCCACCTTACCTTGACTCTTTTGCTGGTTCTTCTTAGTGATTTGAAGATGATGATGAAGGCTCCATGCCATGAATCAAAGCTCCAATGATAAATCTAAGAAGGGAGTGTAGATCTTGTCTCTAGCCTTCAATCTTTGAGTGATGAGTGATTTCCTTCCACTTGAGCTTTGAATTCTCTTCATTGTTGCAAAAAGACCCTCTTGATCCTTAGATCTGAGGTTCTTAAAGGTAGCTTAGCCTAGTTTGAGGGTTTCTATACCCTTAGATCATCTCTTTTAATTTTTTGAAAGGGAGCTTGCATATGGGTGTCAGATTTTCTGCTCTCCTAGTTCCTAGCTCGAAATTCTTCATCCCTTCCACCCATGAATCCGGTCATATCTAGAGCTCTTATGCTAGTATGTTGTTGCTAGGTAAGTAGATTACATCTCCACATACCCATTTCATCAAATTCATCCCCCATCAATTTCAATTATGGAAGGTCATTCTTAAGGGACCTCATATATCCATGATAAAAGTTGATGGCAAGGACTTCCCAAAACCTGAAGAGGAATGGGATGAACACGACATGAAAATGGGTGAGCTGAATACCAAAGCTATGAACTTGTTATATTATGCTTTGGATGCCAATGAGTTTAACCGAATTTCTACTTGCACATCAGCAAAAAAAATTTAGGATAAACTTGAGGTAACCCATGAAGGAACTTTCCAAGGAAAAAACTCAAAGATTAATCTTCTTGTACATAATTATGAACTATTTAAGATGAAACCCAATGAGACTATTGCTGTCATGTTCTCATGTTTTATAGATATTATTAATGGTTTAAAAAGTCTTGGCAAGACTTACTCTAATGAAGATCTTGTGTAAAATATATTGAGATCACTTCCAGATAAGTGGGACCTAAAAGAAACTGCCATCCAGGAAGCAAAGGATTTAAATACTTTACCATTGGATGAGCTATTAGGATCCCTGATTACTCACAAGCGAGCTATGTAGCATAGAAGTGAAGATGACCTGAAAAAGAAAAAGTCAATTGCCTTCAAAGCTACTGCAGAGATGAAGAATAAGAAGAAGAAATTGAGGATGAAAGCCCCTCCTTCGAAGATAATCTTGAAGACGAAGATATTATAGTTATAGTGAGAAGATTTAGGAAGTTTATGGGCAAGAAAAAGGGAAGATATTAGAGAAAATACCATAGAAAAGGAGAATATAGTAGGACAAGAGAAAGGAAAAGAAAAAGATAAAGAGCAACGGCCCATTTACTATGAATGCAAGAAACCTGGGCATTTTAGATCAGATTGTCTGAATTTGAAGAAAACTTTCAAAAAGAAGAAGAAGAAAGCTATGGTTGCGACTTGGAGTGATAGTGACAAGTCTACTTCAAATGAAGAAGAAGAGACCACAAAATAGCAAATATATATTTAATAGGTCTTGAAGATGAGGTAATGTTTCTGATCCTCATGAAGAATTTTCTTTTGAAGAGCTAAATAATGCATTTCATGAACTGTTAGCTGAGTATAAAAAGGCCAGTTTGAAAATAAAATCTTTGAAAAATAGCAATGATATTTGATGAAAGAAAAAGAAGAGATTTTAGAAAAGAATAAGAGTTTACAAAAAGAATTGACTGGCTTTTCTGAAAAATATACTACTTTGAAAACCAAAAAGAATGGTTTTCTTGAAAAGAACAAAGCTTTATATGAAGAAATATTTGTTTGCAAAGAGAAGTTGAAAAACTTAAACCTTTAGTTGAAAAGCTAACATTGAGTTCAAATAAACTTGAATTGATTTTGAAAGATCAAAGAGACTCAAGTAATAAAGCTAGAATTGGTTATAATTATTTATAAACAAATAGAATTTCAGCAACAAAGTTTATACCCTCAAAAGCTTATGCACCTAAGTCTTCAAATCAAAGGTCATTTGTATCAAATGCTTCTATATCTACATCTAGAAACTCAACTTTTGTATCTTTGCAAAATTCTAGAATTATTTGTTATGCATGCAATGGGGTTGTTAATAAGCCATTTCAATGCAATCTCAAAAGAAATGTTAGAAATAAGATTCGAAAGATTTGGGTTCCCAAAGGAACCACTTCTACTGAACTGCAAGGACCCAAGAAAACATGGGTACCTAAAAGAACTCCATGACTATTTTGTAGGAATTTCTTACAGCCAAGAACACAAAAAAAAGATGGTATATGGACAGTGACTGTTCAAGACATATGACGGGTAACAAGGATCAATTCATCACCCTAGAGATGAAGGATGGAGGAATGGTCACTTTTTGTGACAATGGCAAGGAAAAAATAATTGGCATTGGTAAGATCAGAGTAACCCGTTTTACATTCATTAAAAATGTATTGCTAGTTGACAAATTGAAGCACAATTTGCTAAGTATTAATCAATTATGTGATAGAGACTTCAAGGTTGTCTTTGAATCATCTATGTGTATTCTAACTAACTCACTTGATTCTAGCACCAAGCTCATTGGTCATAGACTTAAAAACATATATGTGGTAGATTTGAATGATCTAGCCATGTCTAGTAGTACAAGTCCTATAACAATGAATGCTAAAACCAAGGAGTCTAGCTTACTTTGGCATAGGAAATTAGGCCATGCTAGCATGCATACAATTGCTAAGTTAATTTCCAAAGATCTAGTTAGATGTTTACCTAAGTTCAAAGTTGATTTTGAACATGTTTGTGATGCATGCTAACTAGGTAAACAAACTAGGGGAAGTTTTAAATCAAAATATATGGTTTCAACTTTTATACTTCTTGAACTACTATACATGGACCTATTTGGACCAATTAGGACTACAAGCCTAGGTGGTATGAAATATGGACTCGTGATAGTAGATGATTTTTCAAGATTTATGATGCGAAACTATATATGCATGTAATTATTTTTTTTTATGTTTTTAAATATGGAGTATATGTTTAATTTTGAAGATTAGACTAAGAAACGATGTAAAGAGTTCTATATGAAAAATAAGAAACTAAATCATGCATAACAGGACCTAAAAGTAACAGAAAAGAAGAACCGCCAAGGTTGATAAGCTTCGGTTGGGCTAGTTTACCTACAATAGGGCTATTGGCGGTAGAGGGGGGGTACCTGGCAATGGTTGACATGCCTGGTGCAGATCGTATATGAAGAGATCGCTCTCACTCCCAAATGTGGCCTGGAAAATCAAGCTAGAGACCCGCGGATACCTGACTTTCTGCTCGTGACCGATTGCGGCTCAACTGGAGTCATTGGATTCGTCGGAGTCGAGGGACCTACAAACAACCTTCCAAGGGTTAGAAAACATAGTAGGGATGAAGTAAGAAGAGAAAATAGTAAGGGAAAGAGGTTGTTTGAAGAGGGCGGCTAGGTTTGGAGAGCAGGATGGTGACTGGAAGCAGGGTGCAAAACACCAGGAAGAAAAAGGGCTCACATAGAATCCCTTTAAGCACACAGCAGGTAGCACACAGTAATTGGAGAATTCAAATATTTTATGATGAAACTTGTTCTTCATACAAGAGACTAGATCCCTTTAAATAGTCTCCTAGACTTGGCCCCCACGTAAGGCTAAAAAGACATTACATAGGTGTTTAATCCCCATCCAACTCTAGCTTGAAAAAGAAAACTAGGTAGAAAAAATCCTTAAAATTCTCCTCCCTCTCCTCTTGCCTTGGTCAGCCAAGGGAGGTGACCATGTTTTGGGCTTATCTTTCGGGCTTCTGATTTCTCTTCCTAGGCCTTCCTTGATCCTCATAGCTTTAGTTGGGTTGGTCTTCACTTGGGATGGCTTGGTCTTCACTTGTATGAGTCATTACTGGACATGTACTGAACTCCGAAAAATGACTAGCTCAACATGAGCTGACTAGTACAGGACTCAAGTAATAAAAAAAATAACTTAGATGGACTAAGTATTTATTAGAAAATGGACTCAGATGCCGCTAATTGATCCACAGAGGGTTGAGAAGTCTCTGTCTTATTCTGGTGCCTCTGGTATCCACACCAATTCTCCCAGGGTGGGAGGAACTCGACCCTGTCGAGTGAAGATTAGGCTGGCTCACATATCTCTCGAGGAGGTCTGGGTTGAGGCATTACAAGTCCTCTTGAGAAATCCATGAATCGTCCAACTCTGGCTAGCCTAGCCATCGGACCATGTAGCGTTGATAGCCATGGCCCCGGGTCATTAAGGCTTGATCGTCTAAGATACACTCGATCCGTTCTCCTCTCTCAGGCTAATTTATTGGTGGACACTCTTGGCTAGGGTCACTCTCAATGGAAGAAATAGGTTCAAAGGCCTTACTAGGTATCACTGTCGGTTCCCTGTACTCAACCAGGTCTGTGATATTGAAGGTAGAACTGATGCCCAAATCTGATTGCAAATCTAACACATAGGCATTTGGTCCAACCTTCTCTATCATTTTAAAAGGTCTGGCTCTATGAGCATGAAGCTTCTTTTTGGCCTATGCCTAACCAAAATAGAATCCATTTTATCAAATTCCTTGGCCCTTCTTCGAGAATTAACCAGTTTCTTAGATGTTTCAAAATTAGTACAGGTGGTGAACATGCTGGGCACATGCAGACTCTTAACAAGTGATGCAAAGGACTCATACCAATACCTAACAGACTCGACTATGCATTCCTATCGAAAGATGTTTATTAGGTCTGAAATACAACTGGGCATGGGGCATGAGTCATGGTTGATGGATGACATGCAGAAGAAAATTTGCCAGGAACTTCTAATAGATGCTAGAGGGTCTTCCAAAAGTAGGTGGCAAATGGGATGAGCTCTAAGGATTCATGTAACATGGTAACCCCAATAAAATGTAACCTAATAGTTTTAGACACATGTCAAGAAAGGGTAAGAAATAGGAAGGTGATGGGGACAAAGAACTGGCCTTAATGGTCCATGCTATGGAATGATTGGTCAACAATTATTGAGAAAAGATCTTTAATAGGAATGGCAGGAAGGGATTCATCCTGAGGGCAATGGGTTAAGTAAGCCAAATCCTCAATAAAGTCTTCTAGTTCATGGAATTTAGGATTAGGCTTTGCAATTAGGCCCTTTTATAGTGTTTCCTCAAGTAAAATCCTAGTATCAGAGTTCTCTTCCTCTAATTGGTCCATTACTGCAGGTTCAATCTGGGCATGGTCAGGGTTAGCTAACTTTAGATTGGCTTCTACCTGGGTACCTACGGGGTCAACTAATTCTAGGTTTTCTATAGATGTCTCTTCCTCTCCCTCAAACTCATCCACAAAGTTTACATCAGCTTCATACACTTCCATTTTATGTAAGCCTTATGAATCAAAGGGGTTGTAGGGGAAGGTCGGCTAAGAGAAAATAGGCTAGGTCCTGGTTTCTAATTATGGGTACTACTCCTAGTAGGTTCAGGTTGCCTAAGGGATTGTGGCTTACTACTAGGCTCACATCTAGGGGTACTAACCTTATAGGGCTCAGGTCTATGGTCTATGGGTTCAAAGGTCATGGGTTTAGTTCTATGGGTCTGGAGTATAGGAGGGTTATTCTTGTTGGACTCAGTTTGACTAAATATGAGTTCCCTCTGGTTTGACTCAAATTCCAAGCTCTATGATAGGCTTCCTCTAAGTCCTCAATCGGCCAGCGACACAATTCCCAATTGATGTCCTCACGTAGGTTATACCTAAACCTCGATTTGGTCATAAAATCAGGTTCAACTATATTACATTTCCTAATAAACTCCTTAAATTGGTCAATGTATTCAGACACAGTTTTGTCACCCTGTCTCAAGTTGCACCACTGGGCTGAAAGTTCATGCTCATAAATGGACCTAGGTACTCTTTTCTCAACTTACTCCTTATAGCTTTCTTGGTACTTAGCTGTTCTCCTTTCAATAACATTCATCCTCAGTATGTTCCCAATGTTGCTTAGCATATTTGATTAACCCATGTATAGCCAAACTAATCTTCTCTAACTCTGACATCCAACTATACTCAAAGTACTAATCCATCATATCCTCCCATTCAGTATACACCTTAGGATCTGGTCTTCCATCAAACAGGGGTGCATAAGGTTGGGTGCTCCTAATGGGTCGTTCATCTTGGTTCAGGTAATCATAATTGGATCTCTTATGGTTGGGTTCTAAGGATGGATCATGGTATATGGTTCTCCTAGGGTTGGGCTCTCTATATGGGTCATAATATTGGGTTCTCCTAAGGTTGGACTCCCTATATGGGTCAGAGTATTGGGTTCTCCTATGATTGGACTCCATGGTCACACTAAGTAGAGTTGGGTTGAGGCTATCGATATTGGACTTCTAATCTAATGGTCATGCAATCAAACACACACATCGACTCCTAAGCTAGTGCACATGCAAGACTCAACACTAACTCGACTACGGTTGCCTAGACCTAGAGCCCAATCAGAATGGGTTGACTCAACTTACACACAACTCAAATCCTAGTCCTTCAATCTGGCCAGGTAAGAGGTGAAATGGTAGGAGGCCCCGCTGCTCTTACAGGGACCCAATTAAGGAACCACCGATCTGCTTAGGTCGTTTGACACTCTACCTCTTGTCTAGACACCAGTATCCAGTAATAGCAAATGAATTGGGTGCACTAGTCATCCCACAATGATTGAACCCGACCGATGGGTGTCCCTCACCCACTAGGGCAAATTAAGTCTAATTAATTTTAGTTTAGGCTTGGGACCGAATGGAAGGGATGTGATTTTGGGTTAAGAAAAGGTAATGACCTCCTTCCCTTATCTTAGATAGAAAGTGCCCTTAAAGTATTCTATACGATGATGGCAGGCAGATAAAAATGCAAATTAGGGTTTAGCTATTTTTGGAGTTTTTGATTATATGTAATTTTTTTTGTTTTGGGATTTTCTTAATGGAAAGATAACTTGCAGATTATGACCTAATATGCAAGGAATATACCAAATTAAAGATATGCAAGAATTATACTAAAAGAACCCTGAACTCTCCAAAATTGGCTTTGCTGCTAAAATAGAGCAGAACTGTTCTCAGGTAGTGTTTCGGTTGGGAGAAAATCCACAGATCAAAATAATTCTTAAGAAAATTCTAGAAATTAATTTTAATTATGATGAATCTAGCAAAATAAATTTCAGAATTGTTTATATCTTCTGTGGGTAGAAACAATTAAAATAACAGGATATATACTGAGAAGGCTGAAAATGAAAAAATCTAAAGGAACTCTTTGTGTTCTTCTTCAGGGGTCAATTCACAGCGGCACCCCTACCACCATAGGTGATCCCATAGATTGGAAAGAGAGGGTCTTACAGCCTTACTAGTCTCTTATGATCGGATGGCCATGGTGAAGCACCCGATTCGAATATCCAAAGAGAACTGAGCCCAAACAGGCTTTGATACCAAATGATGCGGAACTATATATGCATGCAATTTTTTTTTATGTTTTTAAATATTGAGTAATATGTTTAATTCTAAAGATCAGACTAAGAAATGATGTAAAGAGTTCTATATGAAAATAAGAAACTAAAGCATGCATAATAGGACCTAAAAGTAATCGAAAAGAAGGACCGCCGAGGCTGAGAAGCCTCGGTTGGGCTAGTTCACCTACAATTGGGCTACTGGCGGTAGAGGGGTTGTACATGGAAATGGTTGACATGCCTGGTGCAGATCATATGCAAAGAGATTGCTCTCACTCTCGGATGCAGCATGGAAAATCAAGCCCAGAGATCCATAGATACCTGACTTTCTGCTCGGTGGTCCGATTGCGGCCCGACTAGAGTCATTGGATTTGTCGGAGTCGAGGGACCTGCAAACAACCTTCCAAGGGTTAAAAAACATAGTAAGGATGAAGTAAGAAAGGGAAAACAGCAAGGGGAAGAGGTTGTTTGAAGAGGGCAGCTAGGGTTTGAAGAGCAGGATGGTGACTGAAAGCAGGGCGCAGAACACCGGGAAGAAGAAGGGCTCACACAGAATCCCTTTAAGCACACAGTAGGTAGCACACATCAATTGGAGAATTCAAATATTATTTCAAGATGAAAATTGTCCTTCATACAAGAGACTAGAGCCCTTTAAATAGACTCCTAGACTTGGCCCCCAAGTAAGGCTAAAAAAGACATGACATAGGAGTTTTAATCCCCATCCAACTCTAGCTAGAAAATAAGAAAAATTAGATAGAAAAAATCCTTAAAAACTCTCTCCTCTCCTCTTGCCTTGGTCGGCCAAGGGAGGTGACCCTAGTGGTCGACCAAGGGTGATGTGAATAAGGCCTTGGTGCCACTTAACTCCTCTCCTAGGCCTGGGCTGGCCCAGTTTGCTTCAGGATGCATTTCAGGGCTTCAAGGTTTCGGGCTTGTCTCTCAGGCTTCTGATTTCTCCTCCTAGACCTTCGATGATCCTCATAGCTTCTATTAGATTAGTCTTCACTTGGGTTGGCTTGGTCTTCACTTGTATGAGTCATTACTGGACATGTACTGAACTCCAAAAAATGACTAGCTTAACAGGAGCTGACTAGTATAGGACTCAAGTAATAAAAAAATAACTTAGATGGACTAAGTCTTTATTACAAAAGGACTCAAATGCTGCTAATTGATCCACAGAGGGTTGAGAAGCCTCTGTCTTATTCTGGTGTCTCTGGTGTTTGCACCAATTTACTTGGATTTTATTTATTGCACACAAAGATGAAGCATTTAAAGTTTTCAAAAATTTTATAAGAAAGTTTCAAATCAGAAAAATCTTTCAGTTATTTCAATAAGAAGTGATCATGGCACAGAATTTGAAAATCAATATTTTGATAATTGTTGCACTAAGCATGGCATTGATCACAACTTCTCTGCTCCTAGAACAACACAGCAAAATGGTGTTGTAGAAAGGAAGAATAGGACTTTGGAAGAGATGGCCTGAACAATATTATATGAAGGCAATCTTCTAAGAAACTTTTAGGTAGAAGTGATGAACACTGCTTGCTACATTTTAAATCATGTTTTGATAAGACCGATTTTGAAGAAAATCCCCTATGAACTTTTGAATGATAAAAAGCTTAACATTCATTACTTTCATGTTTTTGGTTGTAAATGCTTTATGTTAAATAATGGAAAAGATAATCTAGGAAAGTTTGATGCTAAATCTAATGGAGCTATTTTTCTTGGTTATTTAATCAATAGCAAAGCTTATAGAGTGTTTAATAGAAGAACATGAACAATAGAAGAATCTGTTCATGTTATCTTTGATGAATCTAACCCCTCACATTCTAGAAAAGAAGAGTGTATAGACAATGATGCAGGTACACTTGATCAAGCAATGGAAGACATGAGCTTAAAGGGTAAACCAACTCAAGAAGGTGAAGAAATAGTAAGTAAAGATCATGGTGATCTACCAAAGGAATGGAGGTATGTAACTTCACATCCAAGAGATTTAATTATTGGTGATCCCTCACAAGATGTTAGGACTAGGTCTTTACTTAGAAAAGTACATGACTATCTAGCTTTTGTCTCACAAGTAGAGCCACATAGTATAGAAGAGGCTGAAAATGATCCCAATTGGATGATGGACATTATGAAGAACTTAACCAATTTGAAATAAATAATGTATATACCCTAGTAAATAGACCCTCAGACCATCCAATAATAGGAACCAAATGTATTAATAGTAATAAGTTAGATGAACAAGGAGAAGTAATTAGAAATAAAGCAAGATTAGTGGAAAAAGGTTAAAATCAGGAAGAAAGATTAGATTTTGATGAGACATATGCACCAGTAGCAAGATTAGAAGCCATTATATCATTACTTGCATTTGCTTGCTACATGAATTTTAAATTATTTCAAATAGATGTAAAGAGTGCATTTTTGAATGATTTTATATCTGAAGAAGTTTTTATAGAACAACCACCAAGTTTTGAAAGTCATACTTTTTGAAATCATGTTTTTAAACTTAATAAAGCATTGTATGGATTGAAACAAGTACCTAGAGCCTGGTATGATAGATTAAGCAAGTTCTTACTTGAAAATAATTTTGTTAGAGGTAATGTAGATACATCTTTGTTTATCAAGAAGAATGATAATGATATTTTAGTTATACAGATTTATGTAGATGACATTATTTTTGGTGCGACAAATGAGAATCTTTATAGAAAATTTGCTGAGTTAATATAGGATGAATTTGAGATCAACTTAATGGATGAATTGACCTACTTCCTTGGACTCCAAATTAAGCAAACAAAGGAAGGAATTTTAATCAACCAAGCAAAGTACATCAAGGAAATCATTAAAAAATTTGGTATGGAGTCATCCAAAGAAATGAACACACCCATGAAACCTACATATAGATTAGACAAAGATGAAGATGGCAACAATATTGATCAAAATCTTTATCGAGGTATGATTGAATCATTATTGTACTTAACTGCTAGTGGGCCTGATATCCTATTCAGTGTGTACATATGTTCTAGATTCCAATCAAATCCTAAAGAATCATATTTAATTACTATTAAAAGAATCATAAAATATCTTAAAGGAACAAGTAATCTTGGTCTATGGTATTCTAAGAAATCTTCATTAAATTTAATTGGCTTTTCTGATGCTGATTTTGGTGGATGTAAAATTGATAAAAAGAGCACTAGTGGTACTTGCCAGTTTCTAGGGTTGAACTTAATTCATGGTACTGTAAGAAACAAAACTCTGTAGCACTATCTACTGTTGAGGTAGAATATATAGTTGCAGGAAGTTGTTGTGCACAAATGTTATGGATTAAGTAATAACTAGAAGACTATGGTGTTATACAAATTAAAATTCCTATCAAATGTGATAACACAACTGCTATCAATCGTATAAAAAAATCTTATTTAGCATTCAAAAGCAAAGCATATTGAAATTAGACATCACTTCATTAGGGACCATGTACAAAATGGAGATATTGAACTTGAATTCATTCCAACTAAAAAAGAACTTGCTGACATCTTTACTAAGTCACTTAATGAAGAAGGATTTGAAATGATTAAAAGTAAATTAGGTTTGTGTGATCCTTTTTAGATTTTTTGACCTAATTTCTTCTAAAATTAAAAAAAATTATCTAGAAAACCTTCTACATCAATTTCAGGACAATGACCATCTTATCTAGAGTGCTACGATCCCTAAAAATCTTTTTTCTAGCTTTTTAAAGCCTTTTCGAGAATTTTTGCTTGAGCCGACTCGAGCAGACATGCTTTTGGCCAAGTCAACTCGATTGTCGGGTTAGGGCTTTTTATATAAAACCTGTAAGACTGAACTAGGGTTTATGTTTCCTGTTGAGCCTTAACCAAACTTCCAAAAACCCTTCCAAAGCTTAGGGACCACTCTCCCTACCCACTTTCCTTGAGTTTCAACCTCTTTCCATCTTTGATTTTCGAAATGGCTCCAAGCCATGAGAAAATGCTCTCGGGCTGTCGACTTTAGTGCTCAAAGAGAAAAGAGAAGCAAAAGAAGAGAAGAAGAAGAGTCATCTTGAAGGCAGCAAGAGGAAGAAGAAATGAAAAATGAGTCACCTTCACCCCCAAGGCAGGTAATTTCAATGGCTAACCGACCTGTTATAGGTGGTAGAAGGATAGTGTTCTCATTTTTCGAGGAATTAGGAGTAAAGATAGGGGATTGGATTGAAAACTAGGGTTGGGCCTTTTTCTATTCATTAGACACCCCTACCTACCATAATTTGGTGAGAACGTTCTTTGAGAATCTTATCATAGGAGAGTATCACATTAAATCAACAGTAAAGGGGGTAAGACTGATTGTGGATTAGGAAAGGTTGAGCAACATTCTGCAAATGCCAAATGAAGGTGTGAATCACTTGGTACTGAAGAACAAGCAAAGAGCTTTGAGGCTAATTTTAGAAAGATCATATGTAGATACAATTAAGAATGTGTAGGCAAATATGCTCTCATTGGAAATGAGATTACTGCACAATATAATCAGTAGGATTTTCTTGCCTAGGACCGGTTGCTTTGATTGGATAAGCAAACGGGACCTAGTGTTCATGAGGCATTTAATTGAGTGGGAGGCCGTCAATCTACCGTACATCATGTTGGTACAGATGAGAGAGGTAGCCAGAAAAGTAAAGGCTTGCCTGCCATATGGAATGGTTTTTACACTATTATTTCGAAAGGCTGGGTGGGTTAGACTTGACTGCAAAGGGTGGTAGACCTTTACACCACATGGATACCTACTCGACAAAATCCCTTCAAAAGATGGGTTACCATCTGGTAGAAGGAGTTTGGTCGAAGAGGATATCAGGATAGAGAGTTGCTACCTCTTCGGATGAGGACAAGGATGAGGATGATCAGATAGGGCATCCAGCTAGTGATACTGAGACTACATCAGCTAGAAGAGATGATAGTACACAGGCTGAGACTGATGAGCATGGTCAGACATAGAGAGAGCCTGATAGTCCCAGGACACCCCCAGCACCTTCTATTGGACATGCTCCCGGACCTTCTACTTCAGCACCATTAGCTTCATAAGCCTTCATAACCCAGTATATCAAACTACTTTCTAAGTCCTTGATGAGCTCATTTTCTTCGATGTTTGGCAACCTTCGTCAAATAGTCAACACTGGATTACAGGAGATCAAGGCATAGCTGGTGCAGTTGACCACCAGGGTGGAGGTAGTGGAGAGAAGACCGCACCCGCAGGAGGACATTCATTCTATTTTTATAGACCTGCATGCAAACTTTGGCAGATTGAGAGGAGCTGCTGATTTTTTCGGTGCTTAGTGGATAGCTGAGATGCAGTGCATTCAGAGAGGAGTAGAAGAATTGAAGAATGAGCTATGGACAATTTGGGTCTTCATATCCAGATTATCATCTACTGTCGAGGCATTCGAAGCATCTTCCTCTAGGCAGCCACCAGCACACTCACCTTCTCCACCAGCTTAGACACCATCTTTTGTACCACCAGGACTGTTTGATCCTACACCTATTTCTTCATAACCTACTTTACCACCTTTAGTAGAACCTAGTGTACCACCTATTGATGTTAAAATAGAACCTACACCCCCCAGAGCAAAACCAAAATCTAAGTCTAAGTAAAAACCCAAAGTTTCTAAGGCCCCTACTAGGACTAGAAATAGGGATCTTAGATTTAAACCTATGAAAACTAAGACCTTCTCTGTTGTTTTAGAAATTGGCTCTTCCTGTAGTGAGGAAGAAGACTAGTTTGTATCTTTGTGTTGTTTCTTTTTGATGTATCTTTTGGATGTATTACTTTCTGATCTATTATACTTTCTATTGCCCAAAAATGGAGCCCAAGAGGGGGGTGAATTGGATCTTTTAAAAATTTAAAACAATAATGTGCAGGCCTTGCGGTGATTGTGAACAATGTGATTGACGAACTAGATTATATGCAGCGGAAAGCAATAATTAGAGTGGAAGAAGTAAAGAGCAAGAGGTAGAAGAGATAATCACACACAAACACAAGGTTTATAATGGTTCGATGCAAACCTAGCACCTACATTCATTTCACAAGCCATCCTTGGAAATTCCACTATAATCTTTCGAAGATTACAGCCGACTTGTTTTTTCAAAGGCTCACAAGTCAAAACCTAAATTGGTTTTGTTACCTAGGCTCACCAACAACCTTTACACTTGTTTGACTTCGGGCTCACAAGTCAACCCTAGTTGGTTTTGTCCCTTTGGCTCACCAACAACCACAACAACCTACCTTCAAGAAACCCATTTTTGTGTTCTTTGGCTTTTGAAGTGGAAACCCATTTTTGTAGGTTAGCTCAAAAGCTAACCTACCTTCAAGAACTTCACTTCAAAAGCCAAAGAACATGCAAGATACGAGTCGGCTCATCTTCATTGGCAAAAAACAATAATTTTAAAATTCATCCCTTTTAACCTGAACTTTTCAAAAATTTAGATCATGCAACTTTTAGATCTCATCTAAACATAGTTATGATCTACAAACATAGATTAAAATTATTTTACCCTATCAAATCCCTTACTTTCTTCTTTATAAGGTCATGACATAGCGGCACCCCCACACGCCATAGGTGAACCCCATGGAATGGGAATAGATGGCCTTTAAACAATACTTCTCTTCTATGACCGGACGACCATGGCGAATATACCTCAATCCAAGTACTTTGTGAAGGATATCAAATTGATTTCATATAAAAGCATTAAACTACATGCATTCAACCTGGCTCTGATACCATTGATGGTTTTCATGGTTGGCCGATACATGCAATTTAAAACCTTTTCAAATAACATGACACCGTGGAAGAAGATAAAATTCTTTTATCTAAGTATGTTAATCTAATTAACATAGGCCCTTCACAGATCTTTATGCATATAGAGTGATACATATATGAAACCAAGCATGCAAAATATGTAACTCATAGAACCATTCTTTGAATCACATAAAAGGGTGCCAAAGAACATATCTTCATAACCATAAGATACGATGATGCGGGATGACTCTAAGATTGCTAAACATGCAGAGAAAATAGTAACCTAATTTTTTAATTTTTTTATATAATTTAATTTGTAGGCTAGATTTCTAAAATTAAGTAAGAACTAGCAGAAAGAGTAGCAATGCAAAGAATCACCATGATCGCCAAATAACTCATGCAAGATAATGAAAGTTAGGACCTGAAAATTAAGAAACTCCTAGTTTAGGATAGCTTATCTTCAACAAATTAGATATCATGAGAAGGAAAGGATGTTACTAGTTAGAGATTTGAAGAACTCCCGATGAAGAGATCATACAGCACAATGATTGGAGCCTGAATGATGAAGCTCGGTTCCCTTGAATTTGATGACTGATTTGGGCAATCCTAGAAGCAAGGAAAGCCTCCTCTAGGAAGGTGAAACATCTCGGGGATCCTACAAGTATCAGAGGTCAATCAAACAGCAAATAACTAAAGTAAAGAAACTAGGGTTTGATTGAAATCAGGATAGAAGTTTGAAGCTAGCGGTTAGAAGTAGGATGATGCTCTTTGGGTTAGACGATAGCTAGGGCACTCCTTCTTGGGCATGTGAAGACTTGGATGGCTGAAAGCTAGGGCATGGAAGGATGCTAGGGTAGCAAAGGATTCGGCCAAACACAATAGTAACCAATGAAACACAAAAACTCCAACACCAACACAAGCACACAAGCTTCTAAACCAAAATTTGAGCAATGTTTAATATCATGAATAAAAGTTGCTTACAAGATGGGGAGGGGTGGGGTATTTATAGATGTTCCCCAAGTCCTCTCCTAGTTAGGATAGGATTACAAAGTTGAGAGGGAGAGGGATTACAAGTTTGCTTAAGAGTAGGAGAATACACTTTGAATGAAAAAAAACTAGTTCTCCTTATTCTACTTGGATTTCTCTCGTCATTTGACTTGGTCCAAGGGCTCCTTTGGGCTTGGGCGCCAATATGAAGTTGGGCTTGGCTTTAGGGTAGCAAGGGGCATCCGCTTTTGGATTGGTGCATGGGCTTTGGGCCCTGGAAGCTGGGGTGCTCTGGTATCAGCATATTCCTTGGAATCTTCGTTCTAGGGCTAATGGGCTTGACTCCTGGGCTTGGAATCTCTTGGCCTGGGGTGCTGGCATATTCCTGGAATCATAGGGCACCTAGCATCTAGCATATTTCGGAGCATTTGGAGGGAATATGGCATCTGGAATGGCATCTGGAGGGAATCAAGGCATCTGGAGAGCATCTGGAGGGTATCAAGGGCTCGAGGTTGTCAAACAAGATCCCATAAGTTGATGTAAATGCTTCTGGCTACCGGGTGAGGCCTGGTGGAACTCCAAAATATGGTATCCTCTCTTCTTGTACAAAAACTGGACTCCCACTAGACTTATACTTAAATACAGGACTCAAAGGACTAGACTAGTTTGAGATCAACTAGTCTCAACTTATTACAGGACTCAATCTTACTTGCTTACAAAATTGTGACACATGACTAAGGTTATAAAAAAACCCTAATCACTAAACCGTATGAGATCCAGGGATCTGTGTCTGATCCTGGTGTCCCCACCAATTCTCCCGGGATTGGAGGAACTCGACCCCATCGAGTATGGGTCAATTTGGCTCAAGGAGGGTCTGGGTTGAGGCACTACAGACCACACCAGCATTCCATAAATCCTTAGATTCTGGCTGACCATGCCACCGAACCAAGCACCATAGTCTCTATTCTGGGTACTGGTAGCTTGATCGTCCAGATTTCTCTCAATCTGTTACTCACCAAAAGGCCAAATTGTATGTGGTCGCTCTGGGGTGGGTTCACTCACAAAGAAAGGGAGTGGCTCAAGGGGCTCGCTGGGTATCACTGCTGGCTCCCTAGATATTATAAGATCTGAGATGATGAAGATGGAGCTAATACCTTTATCAGGTGATATCTTAGGCACATAGGCATTGGGTCCACCACTATTCATTATTTTGGATGGGCCAGCTTCACGAGCAGAAAATTTCTTTATCATCATATATTCCTCTGCATAAAATTCTTTATCTTTCCTTTGAGAATTAGCCAAGTTATTATTTAGTTCATTACTTAAGTTCAACTCTTGACTAATTTCTAAATGCAAATGCTGTGCAGAGGGTAATGCAGGTGGAGGCATGTGATTCAGGGCTGTGAATTTATTGGACTCAAGACTAACACCTAATAGACTTGATTAGACTTTCCTATCAAAGAAAATTTATTGGACTCTATGGGACAAAACCTAATAGACTATAGACTCATTATATTTGATCCTGCATGGCATGCACATGAAAATTTACTATGTACTCCTAACAAATGCCACAAAGTATACCAAAAGTAATATGCAAACCTAACATGTGCAACGAATAAATACAACATGCAAACCTGGTGGGGACACCAGGATCAGACACAGATCTCTGGATTCCATATGGTTTAATTATTCATGTGTCAAAGTTTTGAAAATTTTGTAATCAATTAAGATTGAGTCCTATAATAAGTTAAGGTTAGTTGATTTGTCTCAAACCTCAATATTAGTCCAATTTTGAGTCTTGTACATCAGTTATGAGTCTAGTATGAGTCTAATTTTTGTACAAGAGAAGAGGTTACCCTATTTTGAAGTTCCACTAGGCCACATCTAGGAGTCATAGACTACTACATCAGCCCATTGAATTTTGTGTGATAACCTAGGATCCAGGATGCTTCCAGAAACCCTGATTCTTTCTAGATGTCCTCCAGATGCCCATATTCCTTCCCACATGCCAGAGCATATTCCTAAACCAAGTCATCCATGATTCCAGAGGTCCACCTGCATCCCAGCCCAAGGAAATCAAGCCCAGGAACCAAGTCGAAGCCCTAAAGAAACAAGATTCCATGGAATATTTCTGCTACCAGGCTACCAAGCCACCCCAGCTTCCAGAGGCCCAAGCCCATGCACCCAAGGCCCTTTAGGCCATCCCCTTGCTGCCCCTAGAAGCCCAACACACCCTCCTAGGCATCCTTGAAGTATTGACCAAGTCCAAGAGGTGTCCTTGAGTGGAATCGTCAAAGCATGAAGGGAGAAAGAGAAGACTAGGTCAAATCCAAACCTAGTTGGGACTTATGCTCCTAATTATTTTAATAATTATTTTTCTAACCTAGTTTGGAGAGGACATGTATCCCAAGTATGTAATCCTAGTTAGAAGACATGGGAACTCTATAAATACCTCACCTCTCCCCCTCTTGTAAGAAATTTTTATTCATGATGTCAAAATCCTAGTGAAATTTATTTGAGCTTGCAAGCTTGTGTGTTTATTTTTTTTCTTTGGTTACTATTGTTCTTGGCTGAATTTCTTGCTATCCTAGCATCCTTCCATGCCCTAACTCACTACCATCCAAGCCTTCACACATCCAAGAAAGAGTGCCCTAGGCCACCAAGCAAGGAGATCTTCATCAAGCTTCAAGCTGCCTCGCTTCTAATCCCTAACCTGATTCCTTCTAAACCTAGTTCCCTTTCTTTTTTTACTTGATATTTTGATTGACCCTTGATGATTTGCAGGATCCTCAAGGTGTTTCCCCTCCCGAGAGGAGGCTTTCCTTTCCTCCAGGACCACCTAAATCAGCCATCTAATCAAGGAAACCAAACTTCATCATCCAGACCCTAAT
Source organism: Areca catechu (assembly GCA_021397845.1). Lineage (NCBI taxonomy): Eukaryota > Viridiplantae > Streptophyta > Magnoliopsida > Arecales > Arecaceae > Areca > Areca catechu. Next base: position 48,830,049 of record CM038048.1, on the reverse strand, counting down.
CAGAGTGCTGTGTGATCTCTTCATCGAAAGTTCTTCAAATCATTGATTGGTAACATCCTTCTCTTCTTTTAATTTCTAATTGGATGAAGATAAGCTATCTTAATCCAGGAGTTTCTCAATTCTCGAATCCTAGTAATTTATTATTTTTCTTGAGTTTGCCAGCGATACGATGATTCTTAGCATTATTACTCCTTATGCTAGTTTTTACCTTATTTTGGAAATCTAGCTAACAAATAAAATTAGAAGAATTACAAAAAAAATTAGTTTACTACTTTTCCTGCATCTTTAGCAATCTTAGAGTCATCCTGCATCAAAACCTCTACATGATGTAGGTGAATGGTTAAAGAAATATAAGAAAACTCAAGAAAAGGCAATAAATACGAGGTGGATTCGGGGTTAGTCTTGAAATTGGATTTGACAAGGTATCCATATCCATAATCATATTCAGGATGCAAGTTGATCAAAGGACTGAATTGCCCGGTAACTCACCACTGAAGGGTATTGTGGTAATTCCACCAAAATTCCACATCTTCCGGGTAGACATGATACGTTGCTAGATGTCAATCTTGTCTTGTAGGAAAATGATTAAATTATGATAATTTAAAGTAGTTAATTAGAATTAGATTCTAATTTATCAAGTCGAGCTAGCTTAAGTTGACCTAAATCGGCTTAGTTGAGATCTAACCGAATTAAGTCAAATAGCACTCGGACCTACTGCTGGCTAGATGTGGAACCCAATGGGTCACACACAAAAGAGAGTCGATGAGGGATTTAATTTAGAATTAAATCATGTTTGCAGGACAAACACACTAGCATGTGTTGTAGACCCAACTTCTATTCGAATTGGATTCTAATTTGGTTATGAATTGGGCTTAATTGGGTTCTAATTGAACCTAATTAGAGTCTAATTTAAATTTTGGGACTTTGGGCTAAATCGTGGCTGAACCCATTGATTAAAAATCAATTTAAACCCTTTTCCCAAGACCGCCCAAGCCATCTTTCCCATGCGTGCGCACCAAAGGAAGAGTCCATGCGCGTGGACTCCTCTTCACGCACGTGGGGACTTCTTTTACCATGAAAACCAGATGGGAGGGGGCGGAAATCTTTTCTTTAGGCATCTCATCTGGAGTCCCTTGGATCAAGATCAGATGGCCAGAAGAAATCCGTTGCTTTCTGTCACAACTCCGTCTCAGAACATTGCGACTTTTCTGAGGTTTCTTCCGAGGTTTTTCTTCATTGAAAAATCTTGAAATAAATCAGGAAAGGCGTGAAAAATCTGAGGGGACAAGTGATGATGAAAAGAACGTGATTCTTAGGATAGCAGAGGGTTGCGTTGTTTTTAAAAAGACACCCCTCTGATATCTATAAATAGGGTTGGGTTCTCGGGGGTTTTCATGTAAGATAATTCAGAGATCATATTCCCTTGCTTCCTCTCCAGAATACTCCTTCGCCTTGTTCTTGTTGGGTATTGTTTCTCTTACAGAGGTATCCTCTGTCAAAACTCTGACCCTAAACAAGAATAAGAGGAAGGTCTTGAACGGTAAATGAAAGAAACAGGAAGGGTCTCTTTTCTTTCTTGAATTAAGACATTACTTGTCTTAATTTTTCTTCCACTTCAAATAAGAATTTTCTACAAGGATTGAAGTTAAGGAAAGGATCAAGAAGAGGAAAGAAGGGAGAAAGAAAATTTTCAAGAAAGAAAATTCCAGCCTATAAGTCCAAGAATTGAGTTCTTGAAAAAGAATTCAAGAAGAGGATCCAAGATCAAGAAGTTGTTGTCTTCATCTCTTCTCCGTGTGGATCACCATTGGAGGGTGAACATTTGGGCACCTGGTAGAGATTTGCATTTTGGATATTGCGGTACAGGTTAGTACTTACATATATATATATTTAAATCATGTATATGAATGATATATATTTTAAATTTTTTTAAGGAGATCTAGGGCTAAAGGGTTGGTATAGATTTCATAAAATAAAAATTTTAAAATCTATGTTTCCGCCTTGGTCAACAAACCCAACATTGGTATCAAAGCCTCCTTATCAAGATTAAAATATATATGCTGATTTTTATAAGCATATGTAGATAATTTACATATGATGTGGTTTGTGTTTGATGTATTGTCACCAATTAGGGTTTTCACTTAAACCCTAATTGTTGTAGAGATATGTTTAGTAATCCAGTCATCATTATGAAATAAGGTTGCCCTGGCATAATGGTGGATCCATTATGTGGTAAATGGTTGTCTTAGAATGATGACACACTAATCACATATTTGTGTTAATTATGCATATATGTTTGATGTATGCCACTAATTAAGGTTTTCACTCAAACCTTAATTTGTATAGAGATATGTTTAGCCTTCCAGTCATCATACTGAAATAAGGTTGCCCTGGCATAATGGTGGATCTATTATGTGGTAAATGGCTGTCCTAGTATGATGACACACTTGGCATATATTTGCTTACTTATATATATAGAATGTGATTTGTTTTAATAAAGCCCTCTTTCAAATTATACTAAGTTGTAGTGTCATATACCAAAAGCGAAATAATCAATATGATTAATTGATCATTCGGTGTCTAGGAAAAGTGGTTCATGATCGGTAAAGAGGACGTGGTTTTTAATTGGTTCCGTTGACTGACCTTGCCAATTCTTATTGGTGTCTAAGGAAAGCAACGGGGGGACTCCCACCACTCTCCTACTTACCTGGCCGATAAGATTAACTTAATTATTGATTGATATGCTTAGTGTAATATTCACTACATGTGGCCTTCCTTCATGCCAAGTCATTATTATGTTTTGATTCATATTAGGTTTGTTCTGTACACACAAGGCCTCTTATGGTGACTGACATAATTTTAATTTGGTGCATTTGAAGTTTATGGCATGATTTAATATAATACTTTGTTGTGTACACACAAGGGTATATAATTAATATCATGACTATATAGCAATGAAGGGTCTGACTTAACTAAAATATTATAGTTTGTTGTGCACACATAAGGCTATTAATATTTTAGAGGCCAAGATAAGTTGAGAATTGTATTAGTTATAATTGGAAAGAGTTTTCCTACCTTTGAACTTATGTATGATTTGTTGTGTACACACAAGGTCTTTTATAAGGAATTAGGATCTCAACCCCACTAAGAAAACCAATTAGGATTTTCTCGATCATCATATGGAGGGTTATGATGCTTGATAAAATAGTGGGAGACATAATTAAGTTAAAGTCATATTTTAATTATGTTTTGTCAACATTGGTTGTTTGCTTATGTAATGTTCTTTGTTAATGTAGATCAAATGGCCTCTTCACTCTCACTCCGTAGCATTCTTGATGCCAATAAGTTGACTGGACCAAACTATGTTGATTGGTTGAGAAACCTGAAGATAGTACTCAGCCAAGAAAGACTTTCTTATATTCTTGATACCCCTACCTTGGATCCATTAGGGGAAGATGCCTCGCAAGAGGAAAAGACCACATATAACATGTGGCAAAATGACTCACTTACTGTCAAATGTATAATGCTTGCCTCTATGACCAATGTGTTGCAGAGGCAACATGAAAGCATGGACACTAACTCCATAATGCTCAATCTAAAAGAATTTTATGGAGAACATAGTCGAACTGCTAGATATGAAATATCTAAGCAGTTATTCCGTGCAAGGATGACAAAAGGAACATCTATACAAGACCATGTATTAAAGGTTATTGACCTAATCACCCGGTTAGGTTAATTGAATTTTGTTATGGATGGGGAGTTTAATCAGGATTTAATCCTGCAATCACTCCCAAAGTCATTTTCACAGTTTGTTCTCAATTATCATATGAACAAACTTAATTCTTCCTTGCTTGAGCTGTTGAATATGTTGAAAATGGCAGAGAGTCATTTAAAGAAAAATAAGGCTCCACTTCTTCTTGTGGATGGAATAAACAAGAAGAAAACAGGCAAAAAGGGTTCCAAAAGGAGGATGAACCCTAAAGGGGGCATCAAGAAAAAGAAAGGAAAGAAGGCCTCCAGACAAATGACCTGCTTTCATTGTGGCAAGCCGGGTCACTGGAAAAGAAACTACAAGGTTTACCTTGCAAGTGTGAATCCTGGTGCTAGTGATGCACCAAAAGTTATGTATGAGATACATGTAATTTTGTCATTAGACTCTTCTAATTCAAACTCTTGGGTATTGGATACCGCTTGTGGTCATCATATCTGCAAATCATTGCAGGGACTGCGGAACATTAGAGTTTTGAAGGAAGGAGACTTCGAGCTCTACGGTGCTGGAGGAGATTCCATCCAAGCAGAAGCTGTAGGGACTTATATATTGAAGCTGCCTTCTAGGAAGATTTTAGAGTTAAAAAGTTGTTATTATATGCCTAAGGTCATTAGAAACATCGTATCTATACCCTTGTTAATTAAACAAGGTTATACTATGAATGTAATGAGCAGTGGCTGCTCAATCAGTTTTTCTAATGAAATAATATTTTATGGCATATTTTGCAATGGTCTTTTAACTCTATCTACTGATGACAATATACTTCATGTTAGTAACAAACGAAAGAGAGATGATGTGAACAATACTTTACTTTGGCACTGTCATCTTGGACATATTAGTGAGCAAAGGATTAACAAGTTATACAAGGAAAATTTCCTTAATCCTTATGACTATGAATCATTAGGAACTTGTGAATCATGTCTCTTGGGTAAAATGACCAAGACTCCATTTAGTGGACATAATGAAAGGACAATTGAGTTATTAGGACTCATACAAACAGATGTATGTGGGCCTATGACAACTCAGGCCAAGGGTGGATACTCATATTTCATCACATTCACTGATGATTTTTCAAGGTACGGATTTGTGTATCTAATGAAACATAAGTCCGAAGCTTTTGAAAAATTTCTAGAGTATCAAAGTATGGTAGAGAAACAAACGGGGAAAAGTATTAAGATCCTTCGATCAGATAGAGGACGTGAATACTTATCCATCGAGTTTCTTGATCACCTTAAAGAAAAGGGGATCATCTCTGAATGGACTCCTCCTTATACACCATAATTAAATGGTGTTGCTGAAAGGAGAAATCGTACTTTGTTAGATATGGTATGGTCCATGATGTGCTTCACTGAGTTACCTGTTTCTTTCTGGGGATATGCCTTGGAAACCGTGGCTAATATTTTAAATAGAGTACCATCTAAATCTGTTTCTAGCACTCCATATGAATTATGGAGGGGAAGGAAACCCAATCTTAAATATCTTAAGATATGGGGATGTCCAGCTTATGTCAAAATAAATTTTGGACATAAGCTAGATGCTAGAGCAGATAAGTGTCTATTTGTAGGATATCCTAAATATAGTATAGGATATCTGTTCTACCACCCTACTGAACAAAAGGTTTTAGTCAGTAGGCATGCCACTTTCATGGAGAAAGAATTCATCCTACAAAAGGGCAGTGGGAGAAATATTAAACTTGAAGAAGTTCAACAAATAGGTATATCTCAACCAAATCATAACATAGTTAGTATAGAACCTGAACACACCACTCCTATCCGTAGGTCTGATAGGATGCGACATGCACCTGAGAGGTATGGGTTCATTATTGAAAATAATGAAGCCCGAATCATTGAAAATGATGAGCCTCTAACCTATACGGATGCTGTCATGAGTAGTGACTCAGACAGATGGCTGGAAGGCATGAGATCCGAAATGGACTCCACGTATGTCAACCAAGTCTGGACTTTGGTTGATGCACCAGAGGGTGTTAACCCTATTGGATGCAAATGGGTCTATAAGAAAAAGATTGGGGCAGATGGCCAAGTCGAAACGTATAAAGCCAGATTAGTGGCTAAGGGTTTTAGACAAAAACAGGGAATAGATTATGATGAAAAATTTTATCCCATTGCCATGCTCAAATCTATTCGGATCATGCTTGCTATAGCAGCATATCATGATTATGAAATCTGGCAGATGGATGTGAAAACCGCATTCCTCTATGGTTTCCTCGAGGAAGAGGTTTATATGTCACAGTCAGAAGGTTTTGTCTTGGAGACTAGACCTAACCAGGTATGTAGGCTGAAGAAATCCATTTATGGATTAAAACAAGCATCAAGGAGTTGGAACATCCGATTTGATAAGACAGTCAAAGAATTTGATTTTATCAAAAATGAGGATGAACCTTGTGTGTATAAGAAGACTAGTGGGAGTGCCATAGTTTTCTTGGTTCTGTATGTAGATGACATACTACTAATTGGGAATGATATCCCAATGTTACAATCAGTCAAGGTGTGGTTATCTAAACAGTTTTCCATGAAAGACTTGGGAGAAGCATCTTATATACTGGGCATAAAGATCTATAGAGATAGATCCAAGAGGATGCTAGGTTTATCCCAATCTAGGTACATTGACCAAGTGCTAAAAGATTTAGCATGGAGGAAAGTAAAAGAGGTTACTTACCTATTGGTCATGGCATATATCTTTCTAAAAAGATGTCTCCTAAGACACCTGAAGAAAGAAATAGAATGAATTCTATACCTTATGCTTCGGCAATAGGGTCTATTATGTATGCTATGTTATGTACCAGGCCTGATGTGGCATATGCCTTAGGTATAGCCAGTAGATTTCAGGCTGATCCAGGAGAGGATCACTGGAAGGCTGTGAAAAATATTCTTAAGTACTTAAGAAGGACTAAGGATATTTTTCTAATATACGGTGGATTTGATCTTAAATTAGAAGCTTATTCAGATTCTAGTTTTCAATCAGATCCAGATGACAGCAAATCTATATCTGGGTATGTCTTTACCCTAAATGGAGGAGCTATAAGTTGGAAGAGTTCTAAACAGCAGACTGTAGCTGACTCAATAACTGAGGCAGAGTACATTATTATTAGTGAAGCTGCCAAGGAAGCTGTCTGGATGAAGAAGTTCATATCAGAGTTAAGCGTTGTTCTCGAGATTGAAGGTCCAGTACCACTTTACTGTGATAATACTGGGGCTATTGCTCAAGCAAAGGAACCAAGAGCCCATCACAAATCAAAGCACATTCTGAGATGCTTCCATCTTGTTCGAGAGATTGCCGAAAGACAAGAAGTCTGCATTAAAAGAGTTGAAATGAAGAACAACATAGCAGACCCGTTCACTAAGGCTCTACCACAGCGAGAGTTTGATCGCCACATCGATTGTATGGGGTTAAAATTTAAAGGCGATTGGCTTTAGTGCAAGTGGGAGATTGAAAGGATTATGCCCTAAAGGCCAATCAAAATATTATATTTCGTTGGGATTTTTCCTTTTCCATCCCAAAAATTAATGTATTGACATTATCATTCAATAAAGGCATTATTTTCATCATACACTGTGTCTTAATTATTATATGATGAACTCCATAGATTAGGGCTATGGTTCTAGTGTTATGATGAGATCATACCAGTGAGACCTAAAGCCTTAAAACCCTAATCTAAAATATTCCTGGTCAACGGGTGATGCGGGACTAATATGCATGCAATTCATTTTGTATGTTTTATATATGGGGTTAGGTGATTAATTCCTGATTTTCATATCAAAATTAGTTGTAGGGAATTCTGTATGAATTTTTGAAGCCACACATGCAGATTAGGACCTAGAAAAGTACTAAAAAAGGATCGCCGGGGCTGAGAAGCCTCGGTTAGGGCAAGTTCTCCTACAATATAATTACTGGAGGTAGAGGGGGTGTACCTGACAATGTCTGAAGCACCCGGTGAAGATCGCAGTGAAGGGATCTCTCCTTCATCGATAGATGTGGCATGGAAAACCGAGCCAATGACTCGCGGATACCCGACTTTCTGCTCGGTGGTCCGATTGAGGCTCGGCTTGAGTCGTTGGATTTGTAGGAACTCGGGGACCTGCAAACGACCTGTCAGGGGTTAGAAAACTCACAAAGGAACAAGAAAACAAAGGGAAAACAACAAGGGAAGGCTTCTTTTGGAGTGGGCATCCAGGGATTTGAGAGGCTTGTTGGCAGCAGGAAGATGATTGCAGCATTGGGAAGAAAAACTCTCACAAACCCCTTTATGCACACAGCAGGGTATCACACAACTCAATAGAAGAACTCAAGGTTTTAATTCATATCAAAAATCAGGTTTCATACAAAAGGCTAGGGTCCCTTAAATAGACCCTTAACCTTGGGCTCCAAGTAAGGGTACATTAGTCTTTACATAAGAATCCTTTTCCGTCTCAAACCCTAGCTAGAAAATAAGGAAACATTAGGTAGAAAAATCCCTAAAAATTCTCTTGACTTGGCCAACACTCCAAGGATGCCTAGGGGGGCGTGTTGGGCTTCTAAGAGCATCAAGGGGCTGGCCCAAAGGGGCCCGGGTGCATGGGTTTGGGCCTCTGGAAGCTGGGGTGGCCTGGTAGCCAGGTAGCAGGAATATTCCCTGGTATCTTGCTTCTTAGGGGCTTGGGCTTGGTGCCTGGGCTTGATTTCTTTGGGCTAGGATATAGATGGACCTCTGGAATCATGGATGCCCTTATCTATGAATATACTTTGGTATCTGGAAGGAAATCTAGGCATCTGGAGGGCATTTGCAAGGAATTAGGGTTTCTGATTTTCCTCCTGGGGTCTTCAAATCTTCAAGCTGGGTTGGACTTGGGCTAAACTTCCATGTCTTCAATCTGGTTGGACTTGGTCTTTACTTGTATGATGTGATCATGAGTCTTCAGTATGCTTGGATAGGACTCAAAAAAAATAAAATTAGCTCAACATGAGCTGACTAGCATTGGACTGAACTAGCTCAACATGAGCTGACTAGTACAGAACTGAAATAACAACTAAAATACTCAAATAACAACTAAAATGGACTTAGATGAGCTAAGCCCTTATTACAGATGGACTCATAAATTATTGATCAATTTACAGAGGGTTGAAAAGCCTCTGTCTTATTCTGGTGCCTCAGGTGTCCCCACCAATTCTCCCGGGGTGGGAGGAACTCGACCCTGTCAAGTGAAGGTCATACTGGCTCACATATCTCTCGAGAAGGTCTGGGTTGAGATGTTGCAAGTCCTCTCGAGAAATCCATGAATCGTCCGACTCTGGCCGGCCTTGCCATCGGACCAGGAAGCGTTGATAGTCATGGCCCTGGGTCGTGATGGCTTGATCGTCCAGGATACGCTCGATCCATTCTCCTCTCTCAGGCCAAATTTGTTTGTGGACACTCTAAGTTAGGGTCACTCACAATGAAAAGGAATAGGTCCAAAGGCCTCACTAGGTATCGCTGCCGGTTCCCTATACTCAACCAGGTCAGTAATATTGAAGGTAGAACTAATGCCCAAATCCAAAGGCAAGTCTAACACCTAGGCATTTGATCCATCCTTCTCTATCACTTTAAAAGGTCCGGCTCTATGAGCATGAATCTTCTTCTAGGCCTAAGCCTAACCAAGATAAAATCCACTACAGCAAATTCTTTGACCCTTCTTCGGGAATTAGCCAGTTGTTCAAATTAGTGCGGGTGGTGAACATGCTGGGCACATGCAGACTCCTAACAAATGATGCAAAGGACTCATACTGACACCTAACAGACTCGACTATGCATTCCTATCGAAGAAAATTTTATTGAACTATTTGGATCTAAACCTAACAGATTATAGGTTCTCTAGGTTTGATCGTAGCTTGACATGCACATGAAAATTTACAGTGAACTCCTAGCAAATTCCAAAGAGTATGCCAGAAGTAAGATGCAAACCTAACATGCGTGATGAATGCATGCAGTATGCTAATCTCAGTTCAATGCAATCTAATAATCCTAGAAATGTTGGAGGTGTCAGGAAAGGGCAGAAAATAGGAAGTGGGTTCAGAATTAGTTTGGTAAGGTAGAGAAAAAGGTTCATGGTTAGTTGGATAAAGTAGGATAAAAGATGGGGTGTCAGGAACTAATCCTATACTAATGAGGTTAACCTTACGAGGTTGAGCTATATCTACAGGGTTTGCATAATGGAAGGAAGGGTTGCCAATTTCGGGGAAGAGGTCCTTAATGGGAACTATAGGAGGGGACTCATCTTGAAGGTATTGATTCAAAGAGATCAGGTCCTTAATAAATTCTTCTGGTTCTTGTATTTTAGGACTAGACTCTATAATTTGGCTCTCCTCTATGGTTTCCTTAGGTAAGGCTCTAGTAGCAGTACCTAGGTTCTCTTCCTCTATTTGTTCTTCCACGATAGCTTTAGGTTGGATGTGGTCAAGGTCAACTAGCTCTAGGTTGGTTTCTACCTGGGTATCTACTGGGTTAGCTAATTCTAGGTCTACTAAAGGTGTCTCCTCTTCTCCTTCATACTTATCCACTAGGATCACATCAGCTTCATACACTTCTGTATTAATGTAAGCCTTGTCAAACTCAGGAATGGTTGGAGAAGGTCGGCTAGGGGAAAATTGGCTAGGTCTATGTTTTTGATTATGGACACTAATCCTAGTAGGTTCAAGTTGCCTAAGGGATAGTGGCTCACTACTGGGCTCATATTTAGGGGTGCTAATCCTATGGGGTTCAATTTGACTAAGGGAAACCTGACTAGTACTAGATTGATACTTAGGGGTTATGGGTTCTCTGGGCTCATAGGACAAGGGTGCAGATCTATGGGTCATGGGATTATAAGATCTGGGGTCATAGGATTTTGGGTCAGCTCTATGGTCAGGTTCTAAGGATGGATCATGGTATGGGGTCCTCCTAAGGTTGGGCTCTCTATATGGGTCAGGATATTGGGTCCTCCTAGGGTTGGCTCCCTATATGGGTCAGAATACTGGGTTCTCCTAGGGTTGGACTCCCTATATGGGTCAGAATATTGGGTTCTCCTAGGGTTGGACTCCCTATATGGATCAGAATATTGGGTGTTGGGTCTACTAGGCTTATAGGGTGTGGGTGCATAGGATCTATGATCATGGGATCTAGAGTCATAGGATCTAGGTTCATAGGTTATGGATTCATAGGTTCTAGGTTCATAAGATTTGGAGTCATAAGATCTATAGGTTGTGGGTATACTAGGATTATAGGGAGAGGGTAAATAGGATCTATCTTCCTGGTCTATAAAATCCTGATTGGGTCTTCTAGGACTAACCTTAGGGATTGGGTCATGACGATGGGCTCTCCTGGGTTCAGCCTCAAGGTATGGATCAGGGTTTGGGGTCCTCCTAGGTTGAGGATTGTAGTACGGGTCAGGATAAGGGGCTCTCCTAGGTTCGACCTCATGGTATAGATCAGGGTTTGGGGTCCTCCTAGGTTGAGGGGAATCAGGATCTGGCTCAGACTATGACCCATGGGTTTTTCTTAGGGTCCCTACCTGGACTTTTAACTGATCAAACCTATTGGCAAGATGGTCAATTCTATCAGTGGTTTGAATACTAGACTGAGTTAATTGGGTCATCTGGGTAGCCATCTGGGCCATTTGATCAGCTAGGGCTTTCATTTGGGCTTGCAGATTTTCCATGGGTTCAGACATTTGTGAAGGAGGCGGGTGATATGAAACTCCTGATCTAGTACTCATGCAAGACTCGATCAAACCAACTATAGCTGACTAGACCTAGAGTCCAAAATTGGATGCTCAATCAGGGTGGCAAACTAGCCTATAATAACCCTATACTTAGCCAGGCAGGTGTAAGGGGAGTGTTAGTTCCCTGATTGCCAAACCTAGATACCAATTAGAGATTGGCCAGGTAGGTGGACCAGCACACAAGCCCTTCGGGATTGAATCCCTAAACCACCATTCTAGACACCAAGCACAAGGCATACACAGGTTAGCTTGACATAGTGATCTAACACGTAGCTCGAACCCGACCAGTTGGTGTCCCTAGCCCACTAGGGCAAATTAAGTCTAGTTAGTTTTAGGTTAAGGCTTGGGACCGAAAGCAAGGGATTGGTTTTGGGCTAAGGAGAGGTTATCAACTCCTCCCCTTATCTGATATAGCAAGAGTACCCTTAAAAGAAAATTATGCAATGATGGCAAGTAGATGAGGATGCAAATTAGGGTTTAGATATTTTTTGGTATTTTTGGAGAATATGTAAAATTTTTTTTTTGGTATTTTCTTAAATAGAAGAAAACTTGCAAATTATGGCCTAATATGCAAGAAATATACTAAAATTAAAAGATATGCAAAAAATACTAAACAAAACCCAAAACTTCCAAACTTGTCTTGCTGAAAAAAACAGAGCCAAAAATTTTCAGGCTGTATTTCGGCTTACAGAAAACTCACAAGCCGTAATAAAATCTTAAAAAATTCCTAAAATTACTGAGAATTATGGTAAATCCATCAAAATAAATTTCAGAATTTTTGGAGTCTTTATCAGGAAAAAATAATTAAAATAACAGAGCATATACATACTGAAAAATTATAGAAAACAAGCCCTAATCTAAGCTCTGATACCAAATGATGAGGGACTAATATGCATGCAATTCTTTTTGTATGTTTTATAAATGGGGTTAGGTGACTAATTTCTAATTTTCAGATCAAAATTAGTTGTAGAGAGTTTTGTATGAATTTTTGAAGCCACGCATGCAGATTAGGACCTAGAAAAGTACTAAAGAAGGATCTCCGGGGCTGAGAAGCCTCGGTTAGGGCAAGTTCTCCTACAATATAATTACTGAATGTAGAGGGGGTGTACCTAACAATGTCTGAATCACCCGATGAAGATCTCAGCGAAGGGATCTCTCGTTCCTCAATGGATGCGGCATGGAAAACCGAGCCAAAGACCCGTGGATACCCGGCTTTCTGCTCTGTGGTCCGATTGAGGCTTGGCTGGAGTTGTTCGATTCGTAGGAACTCGGGGACCTGCAAACAACCTGTCAGGTGTTAGAAAACTCATAAAGGAACAATAAAACAAAGGGAAAACAGCAAGGGAAGGCTTCTTTTGGAGTGGGCGTCCAGGGATCTGAGAGGCTTGTTGGCAGTAGGAAGATGATTGCAGCACTGGGAAGAAAAACTCTCACAAACCCCTTTATGCACATAGCAGGGTATCACACAACTCAATAGAAGAACTCAAGGTTTTAATTCATATCAAAAATTAGGTTTCATACAAGAGGCTAGGGTCCCTTAAATAGACCCTTAACCTTGGGCTCCAAGTAAGGGTACACTAGTCTTTACATAAGAATCCATTTCCGTCTCAAACCCTAGCTAGAAAATAAGGAAACATTAGGTAGAAAAATCCCTAAAAATTCTCTTGACTTGGCCAACACTCCAAGGATGCCTAGGGGGGCGTGTTGGGCTTCTAAGAGCAGCAAGGGCCTGGCCCAATGGGGCCCGAGTGCATGGGTTTGGGCCTCTGGAAGCTGGGGTGGCCTGGTAGCAGGAATATTCCCTGGTATCTTGCTTCTTAGGAGCTTGGGCTTGGCGCCTGGGCGTAATTTCTTTGGGCTAGGATACAGATGGACCTCTAGAATCATGGATGCCCTTATCTATGAATATACTTTGGCATCTTGATGGAAATCTGGGCATCTGGAGGGCATCTGCAAGGAATTAGGGTTTCTGATTTTCCTCCTGGGGTCTTCAAATCTTCAAGCTGGGTTGGACTTGGGCTAAATCTCCATGTCTTCAATCTGGTCTGACTTGGTCTTTACTTGTATGATGTGGTCTTGAGTCTTCAGTATGCTTGGATAGGACTCAAAAAAAATAAAATTAGCTCAACATGAGCTGACTAGCATTGGACTGAACTAGCTCAACATGAGCTGACTAGTACAGAACTGAAATAACAACTGAAAATATTCAAATAACAACTAAAATGGACTCAAATGAGCTAAGCCCTTATTACAGATGGACTCATAAATTATTGATCAATTTACAGAGGGTTGAAAAGCCTCTGTCTTATTCTGGTGCCTCAGTTGTCCTCACCAACGGGACATTGCGTAGGGGATCAATGTTTCTGGTAAAGATTAGCACTTCCTATATATGAGGGTGACTGATATTATAGTCACTTGTGTTTGACACTAATACAAGGATGTGGGTGCTCATTAGAGAATGAGTTCACTGAATAGATTCAGATTGAGAATATCTAATGGAACCTTATCTATTTGTCAATAGATTGTTCTAATAGTGGGAGTAGTGCATATGGTCCTTTGACCTGAGACTGCCATGGTACCTTATATACATGAATCCACATTTTGGTTCACACTCAATCATAACACTGAGTTATGCATGAGGTGATACTGGATATGATGGATTGTATATGAAGGTTGTGAGTAGGTCAACAAGGAATTGATCAGCCCTAGTAAGAGGATATTGCATCCAGCCAATTTCGATCAAATGATGATTCGGGAAATCTTTGATCAAATTAAGAACTTTAGAAGTAGTTTCTAATAGTTCATTAATGAATCATCATTAAAAAGATTGAGCTAGGGATGAATATGAAATTGGATTTGACAAGGTATCCATATCCATAATCATATTCAGGATGCAAGTTGATCAAAGGACTGAATTGCCCGGTAACTCACCATTGAAGGGTATTATGGTAATTCCACCAAAATTCCACATCTTCTGGGTAGACATGATACGTTGCTAGACGTCAATCTTTTCTTGTAGGGAAATGATTAAATTATGATAATTTAGATCAGTTAATTAGAATTAGATTCTAATTGACCAAGTCGAGCTAGCTTGAGTTGACCTAAATTGGCTTAGTTGAGATCTAACCGAATTAAGTCAAATAGCACTCGGACCTACTGCTGGCTAGATGTGGAACCCAATGGGTCACACACAATAGAGAGTCAATGAGGGATTTAATTTAGAATTAAATCATGTTTGTAGGACAAACACACTAGCATGTGTTGCTGACCCAACTTCTATTCGAATTGGATTCGAATTTGGTTCTGAATTAAGCTTAATTGGGTTTTAATTGAACCTAATTAGAGTCTAATTTAAATTTTGGGACTTTGGGCTAACCCGTGGCTGAACCCATTGATTAAAAATCAATTTTAACCCTTTTCCCAAGACCGCCCAAGCCATCTTTCCCACGCGCGCGCACCAAAGGAAGATTCCACGCGCGTGGACTCCTCTTCACGTGCGTGGGGACTTCTTTTACCGTGAAAACAAAATGGGAGGGGGTGGAAATCTTTTCTTTTGGCATCTCATCTAGAGTCCCTTGGATCAAGATCAGATGGCCAGAAGAAATCCGTTGCTTTTCGGTCGCAACTCCGTCTCAGAACATCGCGACTTTTTTGAGGTTTCTTTCAAGGTTTTTCTTCATCGAAAAATCTTGAAATAAATCAGGAGAGGCGTGAAAAATCTGAGGGGACGCATGAGGATGGAAAGAACATGATTCTTGGGCTAGTAGAGGGTTGCGTTGTTTTTGAAAAGATACCCCTCTGATATTTATAAATAGGGTTGGGTTCTCGAGGGTTTTCATGTAAGATAATTCAGAGATCAGATTCCCTTTCTTCCTCTCTAGAATACTCCTTCCCCTTGTTCTTGTTGGGTATTGTTTCCCTTACAAAGGTATCCTCTGTCGAAACTCTGACCCTAAACAAGAATAAGAGGAAGGTCTTGAACGGTAAAGGAAAGAAACAGGAAGGTCTCTTTTCTTTCTTGAATTAAGACATTACTTGTCTTAATTTTTCTTCCACTTCAAATGAGAATTTTCTACAAGGATTGAAGTTGAGGAAAGGATCAAGAAGAGGAAAGAAGGGAGAAAGGAAATTTTCAAGAAAGAAAATTCCAGTCTATAAGTCCAAGAATTGAATTCTTGAAAAAGAATTCAAGAAGAGGATCCAAGATCAAGAAGTTGTTGTCTTCATCTCTTCTCCGTGTGGATCTCCATTGGAGGGTGAACATTTGGGCACCTGGTGGAGATTTGTATTTTGGATATTGCGGTACAGGTTAGTACTTGCATATATATATTTTTAAATCATGTATATGAATGATATATATTTTTAATTTTTCTTAAGGAGATCTAGGGCTAAAGGGTTTGGTATAGATTTCATAAGATAAAAATTTTGAAATCTATGTTTCCGCCTTGGTCAACAAACCCAACAAGTCTGGTAGGGAAAAAAATTAGAAAAGGGGTTGTAACTGATTGGATTGGCTAAAAGACACGAAGGTGTTTCAGGGATGAGTCCTATACTAATGAGGTTGACCTTATGAGGTTGAGATATATCACTGGGTTGGCATGATGGAAAAATGGGTCACTAATTTCGAGGAATAGATATATGGGAGTCAAAAGAGTGAATTCATCCTGAGGATACTGATAAGAAATCATGTCTTTAATAAATTCCTTTGGCTCAGAAAATTCAGGACTAGGCTCTACAATTGGATTCTCTTCCTCTAACTAGTCTTCTGCTACCGGTTCAGCTTGGGTGTGGTCAGGTTCAACTAATGTTGAGTGGTCATCTACTTGGTTGTCTACTTGGTCAACTAATTCTTGGTTGGTTTCTACCTGAGTATGGTCAGGGTCAACTAATCCTAGGTCATCTATGGGGAACTCCTCTTCTTCCTTCTCGTACTCATCCACTAAGCCTGGGTCAGCCTCATATATCTCCTCTTCAATATCTTTTTGGTGAACCAATGAGGTGGTAGGAGGGGGTTGGCTAAGGGATACCTAACTAATATTAGGCTCAAATCTAGGGGTATTGATCCTATAGGGTTCAGGTTGACTGAGGGATTGTGGGTTACTACTGGGTTCATATCTAGGGACTATGCGTTCCTAGGACTCATAGGGCAAGTGTTCAACTCTATGGGTCTTGCCTAGGGTTCCTAACTGATCTCCTACTTGGTCAAAACTATGGATTGCTTGATTACTTGATTGGATCAGTTGGTCAAACTTAGTATTAATTTGGATCTCAGATTGGTCAAACCTACGGTCCATCTGGTCAAATTGTTCGGTCAAGGTTTTCATGAAGGCCTCAAAATTGGAATCCATGGTTGAGTCAGTTTGGGGTTTAGACTTATGATATTAGGTTCCTAATCTAGTGGTCATACAATCAAATAATCAGTCAGAATGAGATGGTGCAGCCAAGCATGAAAATGGATTAGCTTAATCTTGTGTTTCCTAAACCTAGAGCCAAAACTGAATGGGTTAACTCAACTTACACTTAACCTAGCAGCTAATCCTTCCTCTGACCAGGTAGAGGGTGAGAGTGTAGGAGGCCCCCCGTGCTTTCGCAGGGACCTAATTAAAAACAACAACACAACTTAGGTCATTTAACTCTGGACCCTCAGCCTTAGACACCAGATTTTAGTAATAGCCATAGAATTAAATGCGCTAGTTGGCCCACATAGCTCAAACCCGACTTGTTGATGTCAACTAGCCATCTAGGGCAAATTAGGTCTAATTGATTTTAATTAGGCTTAGGTCTGAATGATGATGGATGTTTTGGGCCTAGGACAGGTGATGAAATCCTGCCTTGATGTTAGATAGTGATCGCCCTTAAGATTAGGTTAATCAGATGCAATCTAAAACAATAAAAAAAATAAAATTTTATGTGTGTTTTATGATGTGGCAAGTTAGGTTTGAGTTGATTAGGTTAGCAAACATCTTGGGCTTGGGATTGGGGTGTGTGAAAGTTGATTAGGTTAGGTTGAGTTAACAAGCAGAAATAGCAGAATTCAGAAAATTTGGATTTCAGATGATTCAGGTTTTAACAAAGTTACCGATGTAGAAAAAATCTAAAAAATTATAAAATAGAGGATAGACAGTTAGGATGAACTCTACCAAATTTGATGCAAAACTAAAATCATATGATGATTCTAATCTTAAGGTTTTCAGATTGACATAGAAACTCAGGTTTTTCGTTAGGGTTTCTAATATGCCAAATTTTAGTAAATTAGGTTTCTATAAAATTAATTAAAAATTGTGATAAAATATAAGACAAGATAAAGAACACTTCATGCAAATTTCATAGAAAAATAAAATTCTTAGATGGTCAAAGTCAGATGAAAAATAGACACCTAATGCAGCTACCATGATACAGAAATTAGGGTTTGTAAATCTAATGCAGATAAAATCTATCCTAAACCTGCTTTGATACCAAACTAATGTAGGATGACTCTAAGATTGCTAAAGATATAGGAAAAATAGTAAACTAATTTTTTCATGATTTTTATAATTTAGGTTTGTAGGCTAAATTCCAAAATTAAGCAAAGAATTAGCAGATAAAGTAGCAATGCAAAGAATCACCATGATCATAGAATAACTCATGCAAGATAATGAAAGTCGAGACCTGGGAATTAAGAAACTCCCAATTTAGGATAGCTTATCTTCCCCAAATCAGATATCAAGAGAAGGAAAGGATGTTACCAGTCAGAGATTTGAAGAACTTCTGATGAAGAGGTCATATAGCACTCTAATTAGAGCCTGGATGATGAAGCTCGGTTCCCTTGAATTTGATGACAGATTTGGGCGATCTTGGAGGCAAGGAAAACCTCCTCTAGGGAGGTGAAACACCTCTGATGCTTGCAAGATCCCTGAGGTGTTTCACCTCCCCAGAGGAGGCTTTCCTTGCCTTCGGGACAATCCAAATCTGCCATCAAATTCAAGGAAACTGAGCTTCATCATCCAAGCTCCAATCTGAGTGCTGTGTGACCTCTTCATCAAAAGTTCTTCAAATCTCTGACTGGTAACATCCTTCCCTTCTCTTGATATCTGATTTGGAGAAGATAAGCTATTTTAAACTAGGAGTTTCTCAATTCCCAGGTCCTAACTTTCATTATCTTGCATGAGTTATTTTGCAATCATGGTGATTCTTTGCATTGCTACTTTATCTGCTAGTTCTTTGCTTAACTTTGGAATTTAGCCTACAAACCTAAATTATAAAAATCATGAAAAAATTTGTTTACTATTTTTCCTACATCTTTAGTAGTCTTAGAGTCATCCCGTATGATGCGAGATTTCTCTAAGATTGCTAAACATGCAGAAAAAATAGTAAACTAATTTTTTTATATTTTTTTATAATTTAATTTATAGCCTAAATTCTCAAAATTAAGTAAAAACTAGCACAAAGAGTAGCAATGCAAACAATCACCATGATCGCAAAATTACTCATGCAAGATAATGAAAGTCAGGACTTGAAAATTGAGAAACTTCCAGTTTAGGATAGCTTATCTTCAACAAATTAGATATCATGAGAATGGAAGGATGTTACCAGTCAAAGATTTGAAGAACTCCCGATGAAGAGATCACACAGCACTATGATTGGAGCCTGGATGATGAAGCTCGGCTCCCTTGAATTTGATGACTAATTTGGGCGATCCTAGAGGCAAGGAAAGACTCCTCTAGTGAGGTAAAACATCTCAGGGATCCTGCAAGCATCAGAGGTCAATCAAATAGCAAATAACCAAAGTAAAGAAACTAGGGTTTGATTGATATTTGGGTAGAAGTTTGAAGCTGGCAGCTAGAAGTAGGATGATGCTCTTTGGCTTGGACTGTAGCTAGGGCACTCTTTCTTGGGCGTGTGAAGACTTGGATGGCAGCAAACTAGGATGTGGAAGGATGCTAGGGCAGCAAAGGATTCAGCCAAGCATAATAGTAACCAAAGAAACCCAAAAATATGAACACCAACACAAGCACACAAGCTTGTAAACCAGAATTTCGGCAAAGTTTAATATCATGAATAAAAGTTGCTTACAAGAGGGGGAGGGTTGGCATATTTATAGTTGTTCCCCAAGTCCTCTCCTAGTTAGGATAGGATTACAAAGTTGAGAGGGAGAGGGATTACAAGTTTGCTTAAGACTAGGATAATACACTTTGAATGAAAATAAAACTAGTTCTTTTTATTATACTTGGATTTCTCTCCTCGTTTGACTTGGTCCAAGGGCTCTCTTTGGGCTTGGGTGACAATATGGAGTTGGGCATGGCTTTAGGGCAGCAAGGGGCATCCTCCTTTGGATTGGTGCATGGGCTTTGGGCCCTGGAAGCTGGGGTGCCCTAGTATCAGTATATTCCTTGGAATCTTGGTTTTGGGGTTCATGGGCTTGACTCCTGGGCTTAGAATCTCTTGGCCTGGGATGCTGGCATATTCCTGGAATCATGGGGCACCTGGCATCTCACATATTCAAGAGCATCTAGAGGGAATCTAGCATCTGTAATGTCATTTGGAGGGAATCAGGGCATCTGGAGAGCATCTGGAGGGTATCTAGGGCTCTGGGGTGTCAAACACGATCCCATAAGTTGATGTAAATGCCTCTGACTCCCGTGTGAGGCCTGGTGAAACTCCAAAATAGGGTATCCTTTCTTCTTGTACAAAAGCTGGACTCATACTTAAATACAGGACTCAATTTACTGGACTAGGTTGAGACAAATCAACTAGTTTCAACTTAATACAGGACTCAATCTTACTTGCTTACAAAATTATGATACATGACTAAGGTTCTAAAAAAAAATCCTAATCACTAAATCATATGGGATCCAAGGATCTATGTCTGATCATGGTGTCCCCACCATAGGAGTATGAACCTTATCTACAAGGCAACAATCACCAGGAAGGAAAGTACTCCAAGTTAGAAGACAAGCCCTGCGAGCAGCACAAATATCCAGCCTTTACGAGTGCTTCATACTACGGTAAGGGGATTCTCCTCCTTTTGAGGTGCTAGCCTTTTCGAAAATGATGTGGCTATGGGGGACTCCTTCAACACCCGAAGAGCTAGTTGCCAAATTGAGGTGGAACAAAGCACCCAAGAACCTTTCCCAGAACACTCTGTCCCAAATCTTCAATAGAAGGTTTGCACACAGCAATCCCAAAACCCAAACCTCACACTGACTTGAGATTGTTGGCTTTAGCCCTTAATTTTGATGACTAACAAAATGTTGAGTACATATTTTATACTAATATTTCAATTGTAGTTATGAGTTTCAGAATACAGGCACCTCAAATTCTTAATATAAAAGTTTCATGGCACTCATTGGAAGCGAGCAATTTTCATGATTTAAAAAATCTTCTCATCAGAAAAAGGCCTCAAAATAAATCAACCATGCCTTACAAAAGTGTATTGAAGTTTTATTGAAGATCGTTTTGAATTTGGAAGGATGACACATGTTTTTGTCAATCTACTGAGTCAATTATCGACTCATGGCACACTAAGTGTCGACATTTCAGAATCTAGCATGCAAAAATTTTCTCTAGCACGCCAAGTATCGACACATAGAAATCAAGTATCGACTTACAGAACACAAGTGTCGACTTAAGAGTTTCAAGTGTCGACTTAATGCCTGAGATTTTTGAAGAACGGAACTTGTCATTTTGGAAGGTTTTCTATCAAGTGTCGGCTCAGGTGACTCAAGTGTTGACTTAGAAGATTTAAGTATCAACTCAAGAATTTCAAGTGTCGACTCAAAGCCTGAGATTTTTGAAGATACATACTTATCATTTTGGGAGGTTTTTGATTCAACTGTCAACTCAGGAAATTTAAGTGTCGACTCAGGAGATTCAAGTGTCGACTCAGAAATAAAGTGTCAACTCATGAAGACTCAAGTGTCGACTCACAGAAGCCAAGTGTCGACTCACAGGTTCTGACAGCCATAACAGCTATATTTTCTAAGAGCCAAAATTGACTCCTACAAGCTCCTAATGGTTAGTTTTGCTCCTCCAATAGTTTTAAACCATTTTTTGGAAGTTTTTGAATTATTTAAGCTTCACCAAACTCATTCATGAAGTATTGAAGACACAAGAGACATTGATTCCTCAAGAACTTCACTTCCAAAATTAAAAAGAGAAGATTTCACTGAAAAGGCTTACAAGCCTTTCATTTTAGCATTCCAAAAGTATCTTTGAAGAGATTCCAAAGAGAAGTCAAGTCAATCAATCATCAAGAGCCTCAAAGCTTCCATATTCCACTCTATAAGAGAGTTTGATTGTGCTTTTATCTTGTATATCTGATTTTATTCTTTGTTGACCTAGCTTTCAAGGTTTTTGAAAGTAGGATTTTAAAGATTGTTGGTGAGCCAAAAGTATAAAATCAACTAGGGTTTAACTTATGAGCTCGAAGATAAAACAAGTTGTAAAGGTTTTTGGTGAGCCTAGGTGACAAAACCAACTTATGTTTTGACTTGTGAGCCATGAAAAACAAGTCGACTATAATCTTGAAGAGATTATAGTGAAATTTCCAAGGGAGGCTTGGGGAGTGGATATAGGTGCTTGGAGTGCACCGAACCACTATAAAACTTTGTATTTGTGTGTGATTGCTCTTTTTATTACTTGCTCTTTATTCCTTGCATTTAATTTATTGTTATTCACTGCATATCATTTATTACAAAATCACATTGCCTTACAAACACTTCAAGACCAGCACATAATTGTTTAAATTTTTGAAAGATCCAATTCACAACCCCTCTTGGGCTCCTTTTCTGGGCTATAAGTGGTATTAGAGCACCGGTAATCTATTTGTAGGTCCAACAATCTTGAGTGAAAGATCATGGCAACCCCAATTGGTATGGGTGTTGTAGAATGGCAAGCCTCTAACTGTCCTCCATTGTTTAATGGCACAAATTACACATACTGGAAGACATGCATGCGCATTTATTTACAAGCTATTGATTACAATATATGGAGAATTATAGTTAAAGGGCCTCATCAGCCCACTCACTTGGTTAATGGGATTCTCACTACTAATCTTGAAGAAGATTGGGATGAGAATGACATTAAGCAAGCTGAAATTAATGCTAAAGCTATGAACATATTATTTTGTACACTTGATCTCGGTGAAGTTGATAGAGTTCTAAATTATCTCTCTGCCAAGAAAATATGGGACATGCTTGAAGTTACCCATGAGGGTACACATCAAGTGAAGACTACCAAAGTGAACATGCTTATTCACACTTATGAAATGTTTAGAATGGAACATTCTGAATCTATTAGTGAAATGTACACTAGATTCACTAATATTGTAAATTGATTGAAAAGTTTAGGTAAGGTTATTTCTAATGGTGAACTTATGAATAAACTCCTTAGGTCTCTTCCGGCTTCATGGGATGTAAACTCATCGCCATAGAAGAAGCCAAAGATGTCAACACACTTCCTTTCGAGTAGCTTTTGGGTTCATTGATGACTTATAAGCTCTCCTTGAAAAAAAAGATGGTGGACAATGATAAGAAGAGGAAAGTAATTGCCTTCAAGTCCACTACAAAAGAAAAGTCAAGTAATGAATCTGAAGAAGATGATGATGAAGATGAGATGGCTCTCATATCAAGAAAGTGTAGGAGGTTTATGAGAAAGAAGATGATGGGGACAATGATGAGATGATGCATTTCAAATAAAATCAGTAATAATTAAATAAAAGATTAAGTAAATAGATGCAGCTACTCACGTAATGAACTAGGAATTCAAAGATAGGATTCTAAAATTTAAAATTGACTAGAAGAATAAACCATTCAAAGAACTAAAGAGAGGAGGACCTTCGTGGTTAAGAAATGACTCATATTAGGGTTTAGTTATTCTAAGAATTATAGATCTAAAAGTCTATCTAAAGAGGGTTATCCGGTAATTAATATATATAACTTTAGCATTGGGAACATTCGAAGAAGAACACTCCAGGATGACAGGGAGAGTCCATAGGTTGCAAGGCTTCTTGTATCCGGTTCTTTGGCACGGGAGACCTTCTTCTTAGGAATCTGGAAGCCCGGGGATCCTTGTATCCGGTTCTTTGGCACGGGAGACCTTCTTCTTAGGAATCTGGAAGCCCGGGGATCCTGCAACAAAAATGTAGAGGGAGATTAGGAAAAAAGGGTTGAGATGGAGAAGTGAAGGGAGAGATCTTTGAAAGATGAAAGGATGCCCGGAGTAGTCTTGTTGAAGATCTTCTATGGCTTCATTTGGTTGACTACTCCCAGCTTGATCTTGCAAAGAACTCCTTGGATGGTTGGGTTCATTATAGATGATGGAGATGTGGACTCTTGAGATGCTTCTTGTGTTGGCCGAATGGGCTAAGAAGGATGGAGGAAATTAGGTTGAAGAGGGAAAGTTGGAAAGAGGAAGAACTCTAGGCCTCATGCCCACCTTCTCACAAGGGACCAACCATTTAACCAAGGGAAAACCATAAGAAAATATTTTCTTCATTGATTCAAATTTCATAAGTGATTACAATGGGTTTTGGAGCCTATTTTATAGACACCAAACCATTTGAAATTCAAATTTTGAAATTCAAAATTACAAAATGAGGGGAGAGATTGGTGGCCGACTTCATGAAATGAGGGGAGAGATTGGTGGCCGACTTCATGGAGGTTGACTTCATGATGAGGGCGCCATTTGTGGATGAAATGTGGACATTTCAAATTCCTTCTTTCTTAGGCGAGATTCCATGGTGATGTGTCCAGGTGATGTGGAAAGGAGGAATGATGAAGTGGCTTCCAAGTTGGTGAACCCATGATCTATGCGCCCACTAGTCTTCTTGACTTGGTTGAGCTGAAACCAGGTTAGTCTTGGCTAACTCTCCTTGACTCAATTACAATAAAGACTTAATTAAAGCAAATACTGGACTCAATTACCAAATTGAAATGAGTACAAGACTAATAAACTCAAATAAAATTTATTATAGGACTCGAGCTCCCAATGTTCCAACCATAAAGAATCTTTCCTAATTTGGATCGATTGGAGTCTTTTCTTGAGCTTGGTGCCCACACCAATTCTTTTCGGGTGAGAGAAACTCGATGCTGTTGAGTAAGGATCGGTCTGACTGTGATATCTTTCTAGTAGGTCCGGGTCAATTTTCTGTAGATCCTCTCGGGTGATCCAGGAGTCCTCGAAATAGGGTCATCCTTGCAAATGAACCAGGTAATGTTGATAGCCATTATTCTTAGTGGTAATCACCTGGTCATCCAAGATATGTTCAACTTTATCTCTCTAGTATGGTGGAATTGCTGGTGGGCACTCAGGTATGGTTTCGCTCTCAAAGGTGGGATAAGGTCCAAAAGGCTCGCTAAGAATTAATGTCGGCTCTTTATATTCTATCAGATCAGCAATATTAAAAGTTGAACTAATGCCATAATCAAAAGGTAACTCTAACATATATGCATTAGGTCTAATTCTCTTAGTTACTTTGAAAGGTCCAGCTCCCCGGGCATGCAATTTTTTCATAGTTCCTAGTGGAAACCTTTCAAGTCTAAGTTTAATCATTATAGAGTCCCCTTCATTAAATTCTTTCATTTGTTTACATGAATTAGCCAAATGCTTATAGACTTCATTGCTCATTTGAATCTTTTTACTAATTTCCTTATGCAATTCATGGATATGCTGTGCATATGACTCGGCAGACTCAGATACTCGTGCATGTGAAGGTAAAGGGATGAGGTCGATAGGTCTCCTAGGTTTATAAATATGGACAATTTCAAAGGGACTTTTACCGGTGGACCTATTGATAGAGCTGTTGTAAGCAAATTCAGCACGAGGTAATAACAAATCCCAGTTTCGTAGACTTTCTCCTACAAGACACCACAATAAGTTCTCCAGACTTCTACTTACAACTTCAGTTTGACCATCAGTCTGAGGGTGGTAGGCAGTAGAGAATTTCAACTTGGTTCCTAACAAATGCCATAGGGTTTTTCAAAAATAACTGGTAAATCCGATATCCCTATCGGACACTATGGTTTTAGGAAGGCCATGAAGTCTAACCACTCCGTCTAGAAAGATTTTTGCTATTTTAGAGGTGTCAAAGGTTTGGGAGCAAGGAATGAAATGGGCCATCTTTGATAATCTGGAAACTACCATAAATATTGAATCATGTTTTCTATGTTTTGGGTAGGCCTAATACAAAATCCATGCTAAGATCCTACTAAGGGCAGTTGGGTACAGGTAAGGGTGTGTAAAGTCCAGTGTTTTGCTTTTGCTGTTTGCCAACATCACAAGTTCGACACCTGGCCACAATCTGGGCAACTTGTCTCATAAGTCTTGGCTAATAAAACTGGTCCTCAATAGCTGAAATAGTCTTGTTCCTACCAAAATGACCAGCTAAACCTCCAGCATGGGTCTCCCAAACTAGAAAATCTCTTAAAGATGTTCTGGGAATACAGAGCATGTTCTCCTTAAACAGATAACCATCTAGAAAGGTGTACTCACTGTGGTCACTAGATGGTCCTAGTTTTAGAGCTTGGTAAACATCACAAAAGACTAGACAGGTATCATACTCATCCTTAAGTCTCTCAAATCCAATGACCTTAGTGCTAACCGAATTCAGAAGCAAGGCTCTATGGCAAAAAGCATCGGCTACCTTATTCTCAGTTTTGGCATGGTGTTTCAGGACAAAAGTATAGGCTTGGATAAATTCTACCCATTTGGGGTGCCTACGGTTCAGCTTTCTTTGGGAACTAAAAAATCTATGGGCCTTATGATCAGAAAATAGGACAAATTCATGCAGTAGAAGATAGTGCCTCCAATACCTTAAAGCTTGCCCTACCGCATAAAGCTCTTTATCATAGGTAGAATATTTAAGCTTAGCTTCATTTAACTTCTCACTAAAGAAAGCTATGGGGTGATTCTCCTGGCTTAAAACTCCGCCTATTCCAACATCGGATGCATCACAAGCGACCTTAAATACTTTGGAAAAGTCAGGCAACCTTAAAATTGGTGCTTGTGTCATCTTATCTTTTATTTCTAGGAAGGATCTATTGGCTGCTTTGGTCCAATCAAAACTACCCTTCCTAATACAATCAGTTATTGGGGTGACAATGGAGCTAAAGCCTCGAATGAATCTCCTATAGAAGGTGGCTAAGCCATGAAAGCTATGAACATCATGAATAGTTTTGGGAACATGCCATTTAACTATGGATTTGATCTTTTTCAGGTTAGCTGAAACTCCATCGGAGGTAACAATGAAACCTAGGAAAGTGACTCTATGGCTCATGAACTCACACTTCTTCAAATTAGCATAGAGATTCTCTCTCCTAAGGGTTGCACACACTTATCTAAGGTGGTCTAAGTGGTTTTCTTTAGTCCTACTATAAATCAATATGTCATCAAAGTACACCACAACAAATTTTCTTATAAAAGCTCATAGGACTTGGGTCTTGATCCTCATAAATGTACTAAGAGCATTGGATAATACAAACGGCATCACTATCCATTCAAATAAATCATCCTTAGTCTTAAGCAGTCTTCCATTCATCCTCGAGTCTAATTCTTACTTGATGATAGCCACTCTTAAGGTCGATCTTAGAAAATATAGTAGCTCCGGCCATCATATCAAACATGTCATCTAATTGAGGAATAGGAAATCTATACTTCACTATGATTTTGTTGATGGCATGACTATCAACACACATCCTCCAAGTGCCATCTTCTTAGGTGTTAACAAGGCTAGGACTGCACAAGGACACAAACTTTTTTAATAAACACTTTCCTGAGGAGATCCTCTACTTGTCTTTGTAATTCTAGGTGTTCGGTAGGGTTCATCCTATAGTGTGAAAGGTTGGGTAAGGTTGCTCCTGGGACTAAATCAATGGCATGTTGGATGTCCTTAAGTGGTGGAATGTGGTCTGGAAGGTCATCAGGAAATACATCCTTAAAGTTTTTATAGCACTTCAACCACTTCCTGAGGGTGTTCTTTATGGGGAGGCTCTTGAATTTCCTTAGTAGTTAAAATTCAAATGGGTGTACCCTCAGTAAGCTCTTTCTCAATTTCCTTTGCAGTTATCAAATTTACTCCAGGCTCCTTTTCTTTCAGGTGACTCGATCCTCTCTTGGCAGGGTCCTTAGATGGTGTAGGGTTGATCATAAATTTCTTTCTAGAGTGAATGAATGAACAAGAATTAGATCGACCGTACAGGGTTGCATCATGGTCAAATAACTAGGGTCGACCTAAGATTATACTGCTCACTTCCATAGGTAGAATGTCACACCACACTTTCTCCTAATAGGACTGTAATTGGATTTGGACTAGACATTTAGACTTGAAAGAATTGAAGTGGAGTCTATCTAAGAAACCTTATAGGGATTTGGGTGCGGAACTGTGGCTAAGCCTAAGGTCTTGACAACACTAGTGGATATGGCATTTACACAACTCCCACTATTGATGATTATCTTACATACCTTATCCCCTAACTTGACAAAAGTTTGTAGGATGTTAGTCCTACGCCAATGTTCCTGGGTCTTAGTCTGGGTAAGGATGCATCTAACCACTCCCAAAAGGTCAGGCTCTATACAATCTTCATCACCTTCATACTCCTTAGCCAAATTATCCTCAACCTGATATACTTCTTCAACATAATAATCTAGGGGCTCTATGGGTTTAGACTCATTCTTCACTAATTCTCTTAAGTGCAAGGCTCTAGTTGGGTAATTGCTAGCATAATGGCCTACCTTATGACATTGAAAGCAAGCATTAGGATTTGGGCTTCTCTGAACTTCTGGTATTTTACCCCTATCATCTCTACGGGTTAGACGTGTATTAGGGTTGGGTCGATGGGGTCGCATCTAACTTGGTCCTGGCTACTGATTAGGTGCACTAGTCCTAGGGGTTATGGTCTATGATATGTCAGTCCCCTATTGAATCTCTCAGCATCTCGTGCTACCTGGTAAGCTATCTCTAAGTCATGGACTTCTCTCAAGAACAACTTCTAGATTTCTTCTCTTAATCTAGCTCTGAACCTAGACAGGGTAACTGATTCAAACTCATTGATATTGCATCTCATTACAAATTCATCAAATTTTGCAATGTACTCAGCTACACTCTTGGTTCCCTAGGTCAATCTCTACCACTGGTCTAACAATCTTTGGTGGTAGGACATGGGAAGGCACTTCTCCCTAAGCCTAAGCTTCATTGCCCTCCAGGTTGCTATGGGAACATCACCTCTCTATCTAATGAGTCTTTCAACATTTCCCCAATACAGCCTGGCCTGACGGACTAACCTAAGCTTTGCAAACTTGCACTTTCTTTCCTCAGTCATATCATACCAGTTAAAATATTGGTCCATCTCTCCTTCCCAATCAATATAAACCTTAGGATCTTGTTGTCCATCAAAAGTGGCAGCTTCCAATCTGATGTTCCTAAGGGTTCGGTCTTCATGGTCCATTTAATCTTGATTGGGTCTCCTATGATTTGGCTCATAAGCTGGTTCATGGTGTGCTCTCCTAGGGTTCGGGTCATGGACTCGATCAGGGTTGGGTCTCCTAGGATTTGGCTTAAAAAAAGGATCTTGATGAGGCATCCTAGGGTTTGGGTCATGGAAAAGGTCTTGGTGTGGGGCCCTTCTACGGTTGTTGGGTATACCAATCTCTGGTTCAGGCTCTAATTCATTTTGAACTTCATGTGTTCTTCCAGGGGAACGAGCCTCTAAACGGTCAAGCCTAGTAGTGATGAGGGCCATTTGATCAGTCATTCTTCGATTGGTTTGGGCCAACTGGTTAGTCAGGTCTTGGTTCAGTTGGGCCATTTGATCACTCATAGTTTTCATAAAGGTCTCAAAGATTTGGTCCATGGTGGTACTAGTTTGACCTTGGGTTTGCTAGTAAGGTGCTCCTGATCTAGTTGCCATGCACACACAGACTCGAACTCGGGCTAGGGGTTTACTAGACCTAGAGTCCAA
The DNA here is from genome assembly GCA_021397845.1 of Areca catechu. NCBI lineage: Eukaryota > Viridiplantae > Streptophyta > Magnoliopsida > Arecales > Arecaceae > Areca > Areca catechu. The sequence continues at coordinate 48,800,617 of CM038048.1, read as the reverse complement.
ACCAAATGTTAGGTCAGGATGACAACTTTGGTTGTAGTAACTTGGCACCTGGCCAGGTAAGTCTAAGGTTGATGGAGGTCCCTCTTTGCTTGCCTTAGACATCAATATGAAAATTGGCCAGGTAAGCAAACCAACCCACCTTTCTTCAGGCTCTTGTCCTTGAACCACTTGCCTAGACACCAGATACACAAGCACACACAAACAAGTTATCAAAATTGGCTTGACACTTGGTTCGACCCGACTTCGTAGGTGTCCCAAGTTCACTAGAGCAAGTTAAATGTCTACTCCATTTTAATTAGGAGTTGGGTTCGTTTTACAGGTTGGTGATTTTTGGGCTAGGGACAGGTAAAGAAATCTTGACCCTATGTCAAATTGATGCCCTTAACATGATTTATCATGAGATGAATGAAAGCATGCAAATGAACCCTAAGTCTAGGTGCAGAATTCCTTTTTTTTGTGTGTTGCAGTTTGAAGTGGGGCAGAAAAGTGATATGAATTAATTTCAAAAAATTTTGAAAAACTCAAAAAACACTCCTAACTTGTAGAGGATATACCAGATGAAAAGAAATAAAAAAAATAAAACATGTGTTTTTCTAGATAATTCTTGGAAGTCAGATAGTGCAGAAAAAATAGAACAGCATAAATTAAAAATGCTGAAAATAAAATGCAAGTCTTGTGTTCCCCTTCAAAGGTCAATCACAATGGCACCCCTACACCCCTTAGGAAATCCCCGTGGAATGGAAGGTGAGGGTCTTAAAACCCCACTTTTCTCCTAAGACCGGACGGCTGGTGAAGCACCCAATCCATATACAGAAGAAGATGCAAAACCCTAACCTACCATGCTCTAATACTAAGATGATAGGGGACAATGATGAGATGATGCATTTCAAATGAAATCAGTAATAATTAAATGAAAGATGAAGTAAATAGATGCAGCTACTCATGTAATGAACTAGGAATTTAAAGATAGGATTCTAAAATTTAAACTTGACTAGAAGAATAAACCATTCAAAGAAATAAAGAGGAGGACCTTCATGGTTAAGAAACCACTCAGATTAGGGTTTAGTTATTCTAATAATTGTAGATCTGAAAGTCTATCTAAAAAGGGTTATCCGGTAATTAATATGTATAACTTTAGCACTAGGAACACTCAATGAAGAACACTCCAGGATGACAGGGAGATTCCATAGGTTGCAAGGCTTCTTGTATCCGGTTCCTTGGCATGGGAGACCTTCTTCTCAGGAATCTAGAAGCTCAGGGATCTCGCAACAAAAATGTGGAGGGGGATTAGGGAAAAAGGGTTGAGATGGAGAAGTGAAGGGAGAGATCTTTGAAAGATGAAAGGATGCCTGGAGTAGTCTTGTTGAAGATCTTCTATGGCTTCATTTGGTTGACAACTCCCGACATGATCTTGCAAAGAACTCCTTGGATGGTTGGGTTCATTATAGATGATGGAGATGTAGACTCTTGAGATACTTCTTGTGTTGGCCGAATGGGCTAAGAAGGATGGAGGAAATTAAGTTGAAGAGGGAAAGTTGGAAAGAGGAAGAACTCTAGGCCTCACGCCCACCTTCTCATAAGGGACCAAGAATTTAAGCAAGGGAAAACTCTAAGAAAATATTTTCTTCATTGATTCAAATTTCATAAGTGATTACAATGGATTTTGGAGCCTATTTTATAGACACCAAACCATTTGAAATTCAAATTTTGAAATTCAAAATTACAAAATGATGCAAGAGATTGGTGGCCGACTTTATGAATTGAGGGGAGAGATTGGTGGCCGACTTCATGGTGGTTGACTTCATGATGAGGGTGCCATTTGTGGAAGAAATGTAGCCATTTCAAATTCCTTCTTCCTTGGGCGAGATTCCATGGTGATGTGTCCAGGTGATGTGCCAAGGAGGAATGATGAAGTTGCTTCCAAGTTGGTGAACCCATGGTCTATGCACCCACTAGTCTTCTTGACTTGGTTGAGCTGAAACCAGGTTGGTCTTGGCTGACTCTTCTAGACTCAATTACAACAAAGACTTAATTAAAGCAAATACTAGACTCAATTACCAAATTGAAATGAGTAAAAGACTAATAGACTCAAATAAAGTTTATTACAGGACTCGAGCTCTGAATTTCTAACCATAAAGAATCTTTCCTAATTTGGATTGGTTGGAGTCTTTTCTTGAGCCTGATGCCCGCACCAGAAGAAATACAATTTCCAGAAGAAGCCTCAAAAGGGAGAGCCTAGCAAAGAGAAAGAAAAGGAGCAGCCCACATGCTTTGAGTGTAAGAAACCCGGCCACTTCAAGTTTGACTACCCCCTACTCAAAAAGAGCAGAAGAAGATTAAGAAAGAAAGCAATGATGACAACCTGGAGCGACAGTGAGGACTCAAGTTTCGATGAAGAATAGCAAGAGGTTGCAAATTTCTGTTTAATGGGCAATAGTGATGAGGTAATGTCTGAACCTGAAGAAGAATTTACTTTTAAAGAATTGCATGAAGTTTTAATGAATTAGTAGTTGAATTTCAAAAACTTAAAATAAAACACAAGGAACTAAGAAAGCAAAATCTAGATTTGCTTATAACAAATGATAAGTATTTGATTGAAAATGTTGTTTGCTCCAAGAAAACAAAAAGCTAAATGTTAAAATTATCTTTTTGAAAGGAAAAGGAAGATTTGAAAAAGATAAATTCTTTTGTTTAAAATGAAAATTTTACTAAATAAAATAAAGAGCTTTTGCATGAAAATAGGATGTACAAGAATGAGCTTGAAAACTAAAACCTTATGTGAAAAAAATTATTTATAGTTCTGATAAACTTAACATGCTTTTAAATAATCAAAGAGCTATTTTCAACAAAGTTAGATTAGGTTTCAAAACTCAAAAACAACAAAAGCTTTTCAAGAACTTCTTTGTGCCTGCTTTATCTTCTATTACCTATTATTCTTGTAGCAATATAGGACATAAATCATATCTATGCAATAGAAGAAAATTGAAAGTTAAAAAGGTTTGGGTTCCCAAAGGAACCATAACTACTAATCTTGAAGGACCCAAGATGACTTGGGTACCTAAAGTCTCCACCTGATTTGTTGTTGTAGGTGTGCCTTGCAACCAACAAAAAGAATGTGGTACCTCGACAGTGGTTGCTCAAGGCACATGATTGGAGATGTGGAATAGTTCTATTCACTTAAATATCAAAATAGTGAAAATGTAACTTTCGGTGATAATGGAAAAGGTAAAATTGTTGGCATTGGTAAAGTCCATGTCACCCCTTCTACTTATATAGATAATGTTATTTATGTTGATGGTTTAAAGCATAATTTACTTAGCATTAGTCAGTTTTGTAACAAAGATTTCAAAGTTGTTTTCGAATCTTCCATGTGTATTGTTTCTAGTCTTGATGACAATGGCATCAAGTTTATTGGTCATAGGCATGTCAATATTTATATGATTGATCTTGATGATCTTTCAGTTCAAAATTGTCAATGCCTAATGGTTATGGAAACCAGGATCAATGAACCAGTTGGCTTTGGTATCTTAGATTAGGACATGCTAATATGCATTTGCTTTCAAAACTTTGCAAAAAAAGTTTAATAAAAGATTTGCCAAAACTTAGTTTTGAAAAGAATAAGATTTGTACTACTTGCCAACTTGAAAAATAAATTAAATCATCTTTTAAACCTAAAGGAGTAGTCTCTATATCTAGACCCTTAGAATTACTTCATATGGACCTTTTTGGACCAACTAGAATATCTAGTTTGGGAGGTAAAAAGTATGGTCTAGTTATTGTAGATGATTTTTCACATTTTACATGGGTCATGTTTTTAGCTCATAAAGATGAAACTTTTTCTGCATTCATTAAATTTCATAAAAGAGTCTTAAATGAAAAAGGTGTTTCAATTATTTCTTTAAAAAGTGATAATGGTACAGAATTTGAAAATCATGATTTTGAAAAGTTTTGTAGTGAAAATGGTATTCATCACAACTTTTCTGCACCTAAGACACCTCAACAAAATGGGATAGTAGAAAGAAAAAATAGAACTTTTGAAGAAATGGCATGCTTATGCTTTGCAAAAATGATTTGCCAAGATATTTTTGGGAGGAAGCCATAAATATTGCTTGCTATGTTTTAAATCGTATTTTAATCCATCCTATTCTAAAAAAACACCTTATGAACTTTGGAAAAATAGAAAACCTACTATTAAATATTTTCATATTTTTGGATGCTTTGATTCATTCTAAACAATGGTAAAGGTAATCTCAGCAAATTTGATGCTAAGTCAGATGAGGGTATCTTCTTAGGATACTCTACTTCTATCAAGGCATACAACGTCTTCAATAGAAGAACACTTCTAGTTGAAGAATCCATTTATGTAGTTTTTGATGAGACTGATCAAAAATCTTTTAGAAAAGAAGATGTTGTTGATGATGAAACAGGAATGCAAAGATCTAAAAAAGTGAACAACAATGAAGAACCTTCCAAGGAGCAAGATGACAATCAAGATAATGAAGGAGAATAAGTACAAGGAGTTGAAGTATCCTCAACACAAAATCCACTTCCTAAAGAATGGAGGTATGCTCATGGACACCCCAAAGAATTTATAATTGGTGATCCATCGAAAAGGATAAGTACTCGTTCATCTATTAGAAATGTATGCGATTATCTAGCTTTTATTTCTCAAGTAGAACCTAAATCTTTTGAAGAAGCTAAATCTGATTGTAATTGGATGAATGCTATACAAGATGAACAAAATCAATTTAGAAGAAATAATGTTTGGACTTTAGTTGAAAGCGCTACTAATATTTCATAATTAATACAAATGGGTTTTTAGAAATAAGCTTGATGAAAATGTGATGCAGAACAAAAGAGAGATGCGATGCGGAAGTAAATTAAGACTAATTCTTTTTTTTTTTATATATTTAAGAAGTCGGTCTTGACTCAAAGGAAAGTTAAACTAAGTTGAAAGAAACTATATATAATAATTGAAAGCACAATTCAAAGAAACTAGATTATCAGAGTAGTTCAAAAGTAAAGGATCGCTGGGGGTTGAGAAACTCCCAGACCTAGGATTTCTCTCTGAACTTTCAACAGGACAAGTAAAGAGAAGAGAAGGGTTACAGACCAGGCAGTGATCTTCACAGAGTTTAGTGGAAGGACTCTCTTGAGCAGATTGTTGGATCCCCGGATTCGGATATCTTCGCAATGGATCCTCCAATATTGGTCTGTTGGCAGAGTTGGCTTCTCCTGAACTCAAGATCTGGGAAAGAAGAAGAACAAGTTATGGAACTAGATACTCAAGGAAGGATTTACCAGATAGAAGAACTTGAAAGTTGATGTTGCTGAAATCCTGATTCTCCTAGATGCTGATCTGACTTCCTCTGGGGGTTGCTCTGTATTCGAAGTGGCCGAACTGGACCTGGATGCTGGTGGTCGGCCTCTACTTGGAGAGAGGGGCCGTGAGAGATGGGGTAGGCTAGGGTTTGGTGGAATGAAGAGGATGATGGGCGGCTAGGGTTGGAATAGAAGTGGCTAACCTAGGGTTTTGGGGTTGGAGATCTCACACCTCCTCAAGGTTCCTAGGGAACCCGGATTTACTCCCTCACGGAGCTCAACACCTGGATGCAAGTGCGGAAGAGAGAAACACAAAGTTGCTCACACAAAATTTGAATTCATTCATCAGTTTTTTCCTCTAAAACTTACAAGAGGGGTTTATTTTATAGGTCTTTACAAGAGGTCAGGGTTTTACATCTTTCCATGTGGGACTAATAGGATGGATCTTCAAATTAGGCTTGTAGAATCAAATCCTTCTCATATTGCCGGCCAAGAGCTTCCATAAGTGTTGATTGGTGGCTCCAAATGGTAAGTAGGTGGCACCTCCTAGCCTTGCTCTTCAAGAAAATTTTTTTTCCTTCCATGGCTCAACTCTTTTGGACACCTTTTCTTTCTCCCCAAGTCATGGCTCTTCCCATCTTTGCTTTGGTCTTTTTAGGCATGGATTGGGCGCCCCCTTGAAGTGCTCCCCAAGAAATGCCTCTTTCCTCCTTTAGCTTGGCCTTTTAAGGTATATATGGGGTGCCTCCTTGATTTTGGCTTCAAGAAAAATTCTTGCTCCCTTGGTTATGGGGACCAAGACACTGGGATGGAGATGTGGCGCCTCCTGGACTCTGGCATGTGGCTGGGAGTGTGGCGCCCACTTGCTTGGGCTTGGGAGAAAATGTGGCACCCTGGAGAAGACCTAGACCACTTACTAGGACTTGTACTCAACAAAATTTAAATTACAGGGAAATACAGACTCAAAAAAAATGAGTTGACCAAGTCAACCCTTATTACAAAACCAGAAAACCCTAATTCTTCAGACAAGGTCAATCAGAGATCCAGATGGAGCCCTGAAGTCTTCTTCTAAGTCTGGTGCCCGCACCAAAATGGTTTGGTCACTTGGAATAAAGCTAGGCTAGTTGCAAAGGCTACAATCAGGAGGAAGGGATTGATTTTGATGAAACCTTTGCTCCTATTACTAGACTTGAGGCAATTAGGCTATTATTGGTATTTGCATATTTTATGAATTTAAACTATTTTAAATGGATGTCAAAAGTGCCTTTTTGAATAGTCTTATCGAAGAAAAAGTTTATGTTGAACAACCCCCCAGTTTTGAAAATCATGATTTTCCATTTCATGTTTTTAAACTTCATAATGCTTTGTATGGTTTGAAACAAGCTTCAAAAGCTTGGTATGATAGATTGAGTTCTTTCTTACTTAAAATGATTTTTCTAGTGGAAATGTAGATATTACATTATATCTGAAAAAGAAGAATGATGATCTCCTAGTAGTACTAGTTTATGTGGATGATATCATTTTCGGTACTACTAACGAATGTCTTTGTCAAAAGTTTGCAAGGTTAATGAATGGTGAGTTCGAGATGAGCATGATGGAAGACTTAACTTCTTCCTCGGACTCCAGATCAAACAAAAGAAGAAATCTTCATCACCAAGATAAGTATACAAAAGAAATATTAAAGAAGTTTGGGATGGAGAGTACCAAGCCATTAGGTATGTCTATGAGCTCCTCCTGTAAGCTTGATAAAGATGAATCAAGTAAATCTGTAGACCAAAAGTTATATAGGGGAATGATTGGTTCATTACTATATCTAACTGTTAGTAAGCCAGATATTATGTTTAGTGTTTGTATGTGTGTAAGATATCAGTCTACCCCTAAAGAGTCTCATCTTTTAATTATTAAATACTTACTTAGATACCTATCTGGCACTATAGATATTGGTCTTTGGTACTCTAGAGATTCATCATTTGAATTGATTGCTTATTCTGATACTGATTTTGCTGGGTGTAAACTTGATAGAAAAAGTATTAGTGGAACTTGTCAGTTCTTGGACTTAATTTGATTTCATGGAGTAGCAAGAAATAGAATTCAGTTGCTCTATCTATGGCAAAAGCCGAATATATAGCAGCTGGAAGTTGTTGTGCTCAAATCCTATGGATCAAACAACAACTCGAGGATTTTGGTATCAAATTAACTATGACACCCATAAGATGTGATAATACTAGTGCAATCAATTTAACTAAGAATCATGTGCAACATTCAAAAAGCAAACACATTGAAATAAGACATCACTTCATAAGAGATCATGTGCAAAACTCTAATGTGATGATTGAATTTGTTTGTACTAATAATCAATTAGCTGATGTTTTCACCAAACCCTTGAGTGAAGAAAGATTTTGCATGATTAGAAGAGAACTAGGTATCATAGACCCCTTCTTATAAAACTCTTCCAAACCCTGTTCTTACACAATTTCCTAGTGTTCAAAATCATGTTCTCTAAGTTCTAAATCCTTCTCTAGAAATCCCTTGATTTTATAATTTTTTTTTTAAAAAAAATTGGAGAATTCCTGGCCAAGTGTCGACACTTGACAAAAACTAAGGTGTCGACTCACGGGTGGTTTTCTAAATTTTCTAAGGCATCACCCATTCATTCTAAGTCTCTTTTCCCTTGTTTTATCCATTCCCTAGTGGTCCCCTCGCCCTCCTTTGACCTCGCAATAGTGATCTACCCACCGTGCCCTCTGATTTTTGGTAAATCTCCTCATTTCTCCCTCTTTTATTTCAATTGTTCATGGATTCCACATTATCTTATTGTTGATTTGATCTGAGCCCCTTCTCCATTTGATTTTTTTTTCTTTGGACTGATTTACATCGATTTTCTTGTGGATTGGTCTGAGTATTACTCATTTCCTTCCATTCTTCTCCCTTTTGGTCCATCCAGTTGGTCGATCCTTGCATTCTCTTCCTCTACCCATCGGTTCCACTCTTTTGTTTGATCTATTCTTTTTTCTTGGACCCTTCTTGGCTTTGCCTATTTCATCACTTGCATTCCTTCCCTCTGTTAGTATTCATGGGTCCACGCAAATAGCTAGCTCCTAGGAGGAGACCAAGTTAGGGTGAAACTGAAAAATGGGCAAAGGCTAGAAGTGACAGTGGACAGTAGTCAAAGAGAGTTGCACCCCCTCATTCCCCCTCAATAGATAGAGTTTCTAGCAAGATCATAGCTACTGGTCAACAAGTTGACCTTGGATTTTTCAATCATGAGGGCTTTGGACTGGGTCAGATTCTTGAGGCTACTGGGCTGATTTCCTTCTATACCATGAATGAGAAATTCTATCCGCACCTAATCCGGGAGTTCTATGGGAGCCTAGGCTACAGCAGATTGATGTGGAGTGTTATCGTCCGAGGCATTCAGATTCCAGTTTCAGAGGAGATCTTGAGCAGAATCTAGGATATTCCCCATCGAGGGATTGTTGCCAGCCCTGTTGAGGACAGAGAGGAGTCATTCTGATGTATCCTAGAGCGTGACGATGTCGCGGTGTGACCACAATCACCATGAATTAGCTATCTGTGTGAGATGCACCTCCTACACCATTTCTTTGCCAGGATATTGCTGTCGAAGGTAGGATGATTTGATTTTATCACAAAGAGAGAGCTACTGCTGATGGTTTGCCTGACTCAGAGGATGGTCGTAGACTTCCCTACCTTGATGATGGCCCAAATGAGAGAGGCTGTAACCCAGTAACGACTGTGTCTTCCATACAGGATGTGGCTGACTCGACTCTTCAGAGCTTATGATGTTCCTTTAGAGGAGGAGGACTCCAAAGATATTCTAAACACCAACGTGTATGACGAGCGCTCTCTACATCGTATGGGATATCGGAAGTTGGCTGGGAGATGGGTGCGTCGAGAGTCTGGTCAGGAGCCAAACGAGGAGGATGAGATTAGAGCCGTCAAGGCAGGTCCATCTGAGCCTGCTGAGCAGTTGACACCTCCTAGACCCGCACCTATTGCTGCTTCTAGATTTGAGCCTTTCACACCCACTGCCGCTCCTCGTGCCTCTACTGAGTTATCTATTGAAGAGTATGTGAGACATCAGTTTACAGAGATCAGGAGCAAGATGATTGGACTTGGAGTTAGGACTACTCAGTTTCGTTTTGAGTTTGAGGGACTTAGAGTCCATACTATTGAGCAGCATTCAGACATCTGTCAGATGATGGAGGCAGGTTTTGGACGTATCGAGGAGATGCTGAGAGCATCTAGCTTATCTGGACTAGCAAATCCACCTCCTCCTCCACCGGCGATGATGATGACCACCCAGATAGACATGATGACACTCCTCCTGTTGGTGATGGCAGTGATGGTGCTGGCTGTGGTGGTGGTGATACAGATGTCCTTGGTGATGGCAGCGATGGCAATGTTGACAGAGCAGGAGACTACGAGATCGTCAGCAGAGAGGCTCACACTACAGATACTCCTACTGTTCCTCCTAGAGATGATCAGCTTGCCACTGCACCTATGTTTCTAACACCTGTCGAGATCCTTCCTCTACCATCTACTAGATCTTCTCGGGTTGTACCCTGATTTGGACCATCTTCAAGGACCAGAAACCATAGCATCCTTAAGACCCCTAGATCCATTGTTTATAGGACTAGGATTAGTGCTCCCATTTCTTTTGAGCTTCAATCTGATGTGGAGTAGCCTGACATATATTATCATGCTGTTTATGTATATGCTTTTAGATTACTATGTATCAGGTTATGTTTATCATGTTGTTTATCTTTACTATGTATTAGTCTTAGTCATGTATTAGTTTATGATATGCAAGCAATGTTGTACTGAAATTCTCATTGAATATATGAAAGCTTGCTTTTATCTTATGATTACCCTTGGTATCTTATGATAACTCTTGCTTTTTTGTCCGTTGGCTTTGATACCAACTGATTTTTATTTATAATTTTTGGATCATAGCCTCTAACCAACCTTGTATGCATTAATTTAGGGGGAGTCTACTCCTTTTAATATTTAATGTTGACAAAAAAGGGGAGTAAGATACATATATAAGCATTTTGAAATATTTCATAACTTAACTCACTTTGGGAGAGAAAATATTTTTTCAACCTTGTTTGGCACTTCTCCTGCATGAAACTGGGTTGCATAAACCTTGATATGATGAATTTAAAGTGTATGCTCTCTTGAATAAGTATTTAATATCGTAAACTAAATTTAAATGCTTATATACTCAAGGTTTTGTCATCATCAAAAAGGTGGAGATTGTTGGCTTTAGTCCATGATTTTGATGACTAACAAAATGTTGAGTACATATTTTATGCTAATGTTTCAATTATAGTTATGAGTTTCAGAATATTGCCATCTCAAATTCTTAATATAAATGTTTCATGGCACCCATTGGAAGTTGAGCAATTTTCATGATTTAAGAAGTCTTCTCATCAGAAAAAAGCTTCGAAATAGATCAATCTTGCCTTACAAAAAGTGTATTGAAATTTTTTTGAAGATCATTTTGAATTGGAAGGATGACACATGTTTTTGTCAATCTGCTGAGTCAAGTGTCGACTCATGGCACACTAATAGTCGACACCTCAAAATCATGCATGCAGAAATTTTCTCTGGCATGCCAAGTGTCGACTACAGAAATCAAGTGTCGACTTACAGACACAAGTGTCGACTCAAGAGTTTCAAGTGTTGACTCAAGGCCTGAGATTTTTGAAGATATAGAACTTGTCATTTTGGGAGGATTTCTATCAATTGTCGGCTCAGGTGACTCAAGTATCGACTCAAGAGATTCAAGTGTCGACTCAAGAATTTCAAGTGTCAACTCAAGGCTTGAGATTTTTAAGATACAGAACTTGTCATTTTGGGAGGTTTTTGATTTAAGTGTCGACTCAGGAAATTTAAGTGTCGACTCAAGAGTTTAAATGTCGACTCATAAAATCAAGTGTCACTCATGAAGACTCAAGTATCGACTCGTAATAATGGCTATATTTTCTAAGAGCCAAAATTGACTCCTACAAGCTCCAAATGGCTAGTTTTGCTCATCCAATGGTCTTAAACCATTTTCTGAAAGTTTTTAAACTATTTAAGCTTCACCAAACTCATTCATGAAGTATTGAACACATAAGAGACATTATTCCTCAAGAACTTCACTTCCCAAACCAAAAAAAAAAGATTCCACTAAAAATGCTTAGAAGCCTTTCATTTCAGCATTCCAAAAGTATCTTTGAAGAGATTCCAAAGAGAAGTCAAGTCAAGCAATCATCAAGAGCCTCAAAGCTTCCATTTTCACTCTATAAGAGCGTTTGATTGTGCTTTTATCTTGTACTCTGATTTATTCTTTGTTGACCTAGCTTTCAAGGTTTTTGAAATTAGGTTGTTAAAGGTGTTGCTAAGCCAAAGGTATAAAACCAACTAGAGTTAACTTGTGAGCCCGAAGACAAAACAAGTTGTAAAGGTTGTTGGTGAGCCTAGGTGACAAAACAACTTTGGTTTGACTTGTGAACCTTGAAAAACAAGTTGACTGTAATCTTGAAGAGGTTATAGTGAATTTCCAAGGAAGGCTTGGAGAGGGACGTAGGTGCTTGGAGTGCACCGAACCACTATAAAACTTTATTATGCGTGGTTACTCTTTTTATTAGTTGCTCTTTATTCCTTGCATTTAATTTACTGTTATTCGCTAAATATCTTTATTACAAAATCACATTGCTTCATAAACACTTCAAGACCAGCACATAATTGTTTAAATTTTTGAAAGACCCAATTCACCCCCCCTCTTGTGCTCCTTTTCTGTGCAACAGAGATCAAATCTCATAATCTTTCAAAGGTCAAGACTTCTAACAAAAAATTTGGCAGAGTCTCTTTAACAAGAAGAAGGAACCATTCCCATTTTTTAGCCCTCAAAATAATTTTATACATAAAACCATAATGGGGAGATGAATGAGAGATAAACAGAGGTTTTTAGAGTCTCTTGGGTTTCAGGGTGTTACAAACCCTTGGACTATAGCAATGATGAGATAAAATCCTGAAACACAAAGCATTAGTGCTATAACCCTTATAGCTATTAATGAAGCATTCTCGAATTTTCAACAAATCCTGTCAGACGGGTCGACTCCCCATGGGTCGACTCGCCACGGGTCGATTCATTTGGTAGTTTGACAGTCTTATCAAATAAGTCCAAAATGATTCCAATCATTTTCAAGCTAACAAATCAAGAAGAAACCCATGGTGTGTGATCCCGTAGGTAGGTTGCAAAGCAACAAAAACCTATCAAATATGGAACCACTGAACTTATTCCTTTGATCTCCTAATGCCCCGAATGGCTTAGGTTAAGCTACCTAACCCTAATTAGTCCATCTCAATATGTCTCAAACAACGAATCCCTATAACTCCTACAAGGAATGCCCTGGCCAAGGTCTTTCTTAATTGAGGCATATTAAGCATGAAATCCAAACCATTTGGAGAGGTCAATCCTATCTTGATCCTGTTACTGCTACACAAGTACTTGACTATACCCAGCAACCTTCCATCATTCGATTAAAAATCTGGGTAGTCCAGCACCTAAGCACAGTGAGTTGCTTCAAGCTACCATAGTGATCTCAAGTTAAAGATATAATTCATGTCCATATTCTAATGCAAAACTTCTCTTTGGCAGAAAGAGAATCTTGCATTAAAGTCATGCTCAGTGAAGTGTCGAATACAAAACCCTGATATCATACAAGCATCTCTATGCTACTTGGTTATGAGGACAACCAACAGATATGACATCAACTATCTACTCTTGATACACCATCATCCTGAAATAGCATATCCTTTGGTCATGAACCAGTTTATGAACTAAATGATTCATCCTCTCTACATCGCATATAAGGTAACTCAAAGGATATCATCACACAAAGAGTTCAGTTAGAAAGATGACAAGTGATAAACAACCAAATAAACTTTTTATTCAATTGAATAATTCTATACATGTACAAGAGTCGCACGACCGTCTATAATCTAGATATTGCTTTGGGATAGACATTTCCCAACAGGTACTCTCACACCTTAGGGTCTGGGTTTGTCTAGCTTATGTTAAATGATTGAAATAGACAAGCTTAGGCCTAGGTCTGATAGGTGTACTTTTATAAGGTACTCGAAGGAAACTAAGAGTTATTTTTCTTTCTACCATCTTAATAAATACAAAGTGTTGTGTTATAAGGTAATCTTTTTAGAAAAAGATTCTTGGGATGAACTAATGCCTCTAATGTTGAACTTGGAAAAGATCAATAGGTATAAAAATTGATATAATTAATTGAACCAATTTTGTATTATGGTATGACTATGATGAGATATTTTCTCTCATGGAAATGCGGAGTCCAATCAGATTATGCTTGCAAAAGCAGTGCATTTGATTTTGAGATCTGGCAAATAGATATCAAAACTATTTTTCCAAAGGAGAGTTAGAAGAAGAGGTGATATGATACAATGCAAAGGTTTCACATCCATAGATGAATCAAAGGTGTGCAAGCTTCAAAGATCCATTTATGGAATGAAGCAGGCATCATAAATTTAGAACATGCATGTAATAGGTGATCAAAATGTATGGCTTCATTAGGAATAGAGAAGAGCCTTGGATATATAAATGGGCTAATGGTTAAGTAATTATACTTTTTATTTTGTATAGATAACATTCTCTTAATCAGGAATGGATTCCTATAATGCAAGGAATAAAGGTTTGACTGTCATCCAATTCTCCATGAAGGACCTGGGAGAAGCAACCTACATTTTTGGGATGAAGATTTATAAGGATAGATCTAAATGGTTGCTAGGGTTATCCCAGTCAACATACATTGAAACAATGTTGAAGTAGTTTAGCATAGTAAATTCCAAGAATGGCTATCTTTCGATAGACCATGGAATTACTCTCTTTTAAGAAGGATTGTCTAACAACTCCTCAAGAAAGAGAGCTATGAGTAGGACTCTATATATCTCAGTAGTGGGATGCATTATATAGCCATGAATATACGTGACCAGATATTGCATACTCACTAGGAGTAGTGAGTAGATACTAATCTGATCTAGGTGAGAATAATTGAAAGGTCGTAAAAACTATCCTTAAGTATTGAAAAAATTCTAAGGTCCAATGGTTGGTTTATGGATATTTTGACTCGAAACTAATCTATTATATCAAGTTTTCAGTCAGATTGGGATGATGACAAAAGTGTGTCAGTTATGTCTTTACCTTAATGTAAGAGTTATTTGTTGAAAAAGTTTCAAGCAGCATACTATAGCTAATTGTGTATGTGAGGCGGAGTATATTGTGGCATCTAATTCTAAAAAAAAAGTTGTATGGTTGTAGAAGTTCATCAGCAAGCTTGGAGTAGCACCAACCATACATGATCCGGTTATTTTGTATTATGATAGCACTAGAGCCATTGCTCAAGTGAAGGAACCAAAGGCATATCAGTAGACCAAGCTGTTTTCATCACCACCACTTGTCTAACAAATTATGGAACAAGATGACATTGACTTTCAAAAGATTAACAAAAGAAGAACCTAGCTTACCCATTTACTGAAGCTCTCAAAATCAACAAGTTTGATGATCAAAGTGGAGATGGTATATGATACTATTCTAATTGGCTCTAGTCCAAGTGAGAGTATTAAGAAAAGTATCCTAAAGCCAACCATCGAGGATGTAGACAGTTAAGCTATCTTGTAAAGAGAATTATAAATAAAATAATTATTATTTTTAGCAACTCAATATCGTTTGCCTCTTCTTGTGAACTCTAATTGTTGAAGTCCTTAGAACTACATTGATTCGATAAAGGAGGATTTATCGAGTGGTTCTTAAATTAGTTCATGACCAAATGATATGTTGTTACTAGGATAACATGTTTATCAAGAATAAGTTATTATATGCATATAAGTTGGTTGTCCTCTTAACCAAGGGAGTATGAAGACACTAGTATGGCATGCAGGTGAGTGATAGGCTACGATGTTGTCATTAAGATGCCATGGTTATCAATTTAATTAATCAACTTCTAAATCAAATTACGAATATGTAGAAGGGTGAGTCAGGTTGATCCACGAAGAAGGTAGTGCTTGGAATAATTTTGAAATCTTTGATTTTTATAAAATAAAAGAAAATATTTTGAAGTCAGGACAGTAGAAACAAAGTGTAGAAGAAAATAAAAACCTAGTACTAGGATCTCTATTTAAATCCTATCATCTACTGTAATAAAAATAAGAGCATGCATGAAAATAATCTTTTTGCATTAATAAAAGGAGAATTCTATTACAAGAAATTAAAAAGGATAATTTAATGACTAAGAAAAACTATAAAAAAATAGTAACAAAGACTAGAAGTAGATTGGTGTAGCCTCGTCAGGAAGATGGTCAAGAACTCCCTTCTTCCTTCGTACTCCTCGAAGCGAACTAGTTTTCTTTGCTTCTTCCTCCTTGGATCTTGGTTTGGAGATGGAGTAGGCTTTAAGATGGTGTAAGGGGTAGAACTCTCCTCTAAGAAAACTCACTCTTAGAGGTCAACCCACAACCCAAAGTCAAATCCTCTACCCTATACTGTACCCTCTCTCTGGAGTTTCTACTGTAACCCATGGGCCCTTTAAGTAGAGCTCGTCGAGGGCTTCATCTCAATTAAATTCGGACTCAATCAGGCTCAAGATGGGCTAAATATTGTAGGGAGAAATTTGGGCCATCCAATGTGCATCATGATGGATTGATCATGTCGTGTCCTTCCTTCTTTGGTAAGCATAGTCCCAAATGGACTCTCGAATCCCCAATCCTTGGAATCAAACTTGGACTTAGACTCCTCCCAATCGAGCATGGTGGTGAGAGGCGGCGGGCGATGGTAGTGGCCATGGTGGGATGGTGACTATGGTGGATGGTGGTGGTGATAGTGGCCGAAAGAGATGCAAGGTCAATGGTGAGGGGGTTGAAAAGGGGACCAATGGCTGTGGGTGAATAATGGTGGTGGATGGCGAGAGATGCAAGGGTGGGGTGGTGGGATGGCTAGACAGTGGCTCAGGTGGTGGCATAGTGGGCGGGCGATGAGGGATGGTGGAGATCAAATAGGAAAGGATAAAAATGATGGCTAACAGCAAGGGTGGTGGTTTTTCCAGCCATGGGGGCTCTCGAGGTGAGGGGATGGTTTCTGGCAGCTCCGATGATGACAAAGCTTAGGAAGGCTGGTGGTCCATGGAATAGCTCGTGGAACAGCTCCAATAGCAGCGGTGGACCATTCTTCATTTGTAGACCCAGTGGCTGGTCCATGGTGGACCGGCTATTTCAAAATCCATGCATTTGTTGTAATAACTTCGAAATTCAATTCTGCACCTATTGAACTCCGATTGTATGCCGTTTTATCGTGGATTCAAAAATTGAACTCTTACAATGATAATGTTCTTTTCTACAAATGATATATAAAAGTATTAATTTGATATAAATAATAGTTTAATTATAAATTAATATTCTTAAATGCATATATAATATAATTATCACATCCCCCAACTTGAACTTTTTCATCCTCGAGTAAAGCAGATGAATTAGCTATGTATACAAATTCATCCTTGAATTGAAAGTTGACTTAAGAGTCTTAAGGCAGTCGATACCCGGCCAGACCATTAAAAAGGACTTCATTGGATCCTGAGTCAACCCAATTAGTAGTTTGGTGGTGATCATAAAAATCTTTAGAGGTCTTCCTTACTATCTTCCTAAATTATCCTTTAAAATCCTAAACTTAATTTGAGTAATTTGGTATTTTTACACTTTAGTCTCGTTCTTTTTTCTTTTTTTTCTTTTTTTTTCTTTTTATTTTCTTTGCTTGAAGTCCAGTGCAATGTTTGACCTTTAGTATTAGCATCCTCACCTTTGATGCAAACCACAATGCTTACTTAGGCGAGGGGCCGGTTACTTAATAGTGTGCCATGCTTAACAGTTCTCTTGACCTCCCTAACCTAGTCTAACTTGTTTCTTTCTAAATATTCTCCATGCCGTCCTAGAATTTTTTTTGAAATTGTCCATGAAAAAAAATCAATTTTTTATCCATTATTTCCTTTAGTTTATGATGGTTTAAATAAATTTATATTATTTAAATTTAATTAGAGGAGTTTTATTGGAATAGAACATCCAATCCTATTCAAATAGAATCATCTTATCTTAATCTAATCCCTCCTTTAATCAATGAAATTATACTTTAATATTTTGTTATACATACATTAAGAGACCAATTACCTTGTAAAGTATTAAGTAAAATTACTTAGAAAATAAGAAAAAAAGGGGCATGATCTAGATGGGTGTGAGAGGTTCTTTTGGGAGCAATGATTGAAGGGAAAGAGAAAATGAGAGAAAATAGTAAAAAAGGTTCTTATTTTTTTGTTTTTTTTCTCCTTGATTTAGAGTTCTTCATATCTTCATGGAATTCTTGGAAGGCTTAAGAAAATCTAAGAATAAATTATTGTCAAACATCTAGTGGCCTTCATGCAAATATAGCAGTCCAAGCAGGTTTATTACATCGAGGCTTCGTGTAGATGATTCGTAGAGGGCGGATATCTTGTGTAGCTGTGAAGCAATGTAAAGAGCCATTACTATGTGTGAAAAAAATCAATTTTTATATCCATTATTTCCATTTAGTTTATGATTGGTTTAAATTAAATTTATATTTATTTAATTTTAATTAGAGGAGTTTTATTGGGAATAGAACATCCAATCCTATTCAAATAGAATCATCTTATCTTAATCTAATCCCTCCTTTAATCAATGAAATTATACTTTAATATTTTGTTATATACATACATTAAGAGACCAATTACCTTGTAAAGTATTAAGTAAAATTACTTAGAAAATAAGAAAAAAAGGGGCATGAATTCTAGATGGGTGTGAGAGGTTCTTTTGGGAGCAATGATTGAAGGGAAAGAGAAAATATGAGAAAAATAGTAAAAAGGATTTCTTATTTTTTGTTTTTTTTTCTCCTTGATTTAGAGTTCTTCATCCTCTTCATGGAATTCTTGGAAGGCTTAAGAAAATCTAAGAAATAAATTATTGTCAACCATCTAGTGGCCTTCATGCAAATATAGCAGTCCAAGCAGGTTTATTACATCGAGGCTTCGTGTAGATGATTCGTAGAGGTCGGATATCTTGTGTAGCTGTGAAGCAATGTAAAGAGCCATTACTATGTGCTATCAATAGCAGTGATCATTGACTGACAATCAGGTGTGAAATTAGATTTTATATTATTTATAGATTAGATCTATAGCATGTAATGGGTAAATCAATGCATGCTAATTTTATTTTCTATACTGAATATCATGTTACAATCTTGTTTAAGGTTTGCTAGAATTATTCTAAATGTAATTTTTTATTTAAAATAATTTTAAAATAGATTCACTTCTACTATAAATTATAAAAAAATATGCATGAAATCCTAGGTGATTTCCAATAAATTTCTCTTCTAGTGTCCTTGCTTCTTACAGTAGAAGTATTCAGCTTGAGTATGATTAGCTTTTAACTTTTTGGTCTAACCTGGGTTAGTCATTGGAGTACTTTGTATCTTTTCTTATTTTTCTTCTTTCCTTTCTCAAAGAAATGACATCCTATCTAACCTCTCTTTGTAGAGCTAATGATCCTTCTCATAAGTCTACAGTAACTCCAACAGACTAAGGTAGTTCGCAGCAGGCCTAGTAATCGCTATCGTAGGTGGTCAAAAATAATTTCACCAACTCAAACTATAGTTAGGATAAGTCAAGATTATATCCTCAGGGATCAGTTGGGGTTATGTTCACTTTCAAGATTATTTTGTTAGAGTTTTAATTAGGTTAGAAAGGTAAAAGAGTTGGAATATGTTTATAACTAAGAAGAATAATTAAACTAAGCAGGAGATTAACAAGAATATAAAAGATTTCTTGGGTTTTGATTGGATATTTAGTATTATATTAATGATGCGGGCTGAGAGATGCAAAAATAAATGAAAAATAGCAAGGTTTTGAGGAGAATTCAGTCCTAGGTTTAGACTAGTATGTAGATTTCAGCATGCAGAAATTTCAAGAACTAGCAATTAACCCTAGTTTAACTTGCTCTGATACTAAAAGATGATGCGGGATGAGAGATGCAAAACTAATTTTAACAATATTAAAGTCTTTTTTAATGTGAGCAATGATCATTAGTTTTAGCAATTCTCAGAATAAAGAACTTAAAAACCTAGATGAAATCAACTAGGCAACTAGTTCGATACCCGCAATGTAGATTCACAAAACTGATTAAAGAAACATGATCTAATGATTGAGAAATCACCCAAACTAGGATTAATGCTTTCAAGGATCAGAACTAAAGAGTTGAGGAGTGGTTTTGCTTACCAATGAAGATTTGAAGCTCTTTTGATGTAGATTAATTTCAGCACTCTAGGATTTATGACAGAACTTCAAGATTATCGATCTTCGAGTTTCGATCTTCAACGTGGTTGGTTCCAAAGCAAAGAAACCTTCAATTCAGATCTTGATCACCTGGAATCAGTCAAAGAAAAAAGGTTAGATGGATGGATGGAGGCAGAAAGAAGTTGGAAGAAAGAAAGATGAGAAAGAAGGATGGTAGCTTAAGGGTTTCTTGAATGGATGGTAGATAGAAAACAAGGCCTCACGCCCAAGGACCTCATGTCCTCTCCCTCTCGAAGTTCGATGCTCTCACAGCAATGGATTGAAGAGAATATCTCAACTTTATTTTATGAAAACTAATTGAATACAAAGGGGCATTGAGGGTGGTATTTATAGACCCTCATGAACTATAAGCAAGAAAAGTAAGGGTTACAACTTCTTAAGTTTTTGTGAGAAGGGCAAGAATCTCCTTAGAATTGGCTTCGTTTGGGCATCAACCACCTCTTGAATTCCCCTTTGGCGTCATGAATCGTTGGCATTTAAATCTTCTTGAGCTTCATCCATTTGGGTGGCAACACTTGAAATAAAGTGGGCGACAAGGTTTGAAATAAGGTGGGCGGCAAAGACTCCTTTCTTCTTTGGTTTGAATTGATGATGGGTGGCCAGATGAATCCTTGGTTGGACATCCATGATGGATTCTTGAATTTGAATAATAAGGAACTCTTGAATTTGTAGGACTCCTTGGATTCTTGAATTCCTGGATTCTTGGAACATGAAACTCTCTTGAACTTGGCTTCTTGATGGGCATCCAAATTGAATTCTTGTGGTCGACCAAGAGGATGACATGGCATGTGACTGGCATGTGATGATGTGGCATGACATGATGACATGGCAGGATGACATGGTATGACATGGTGATGTGGCGAGATGAGGCATCCAAGATGATGTGGCATGTGATGAGGCATCCAAGATGATGTGGCATCATGAATTGGGTCCCTTCTTGGCTTGTATTTAAGATACTAATGAACCCCCTAACTAATTACAAAACTCAATTGAAACTATCTTTGCCCAATTTGATCAAATTGAATCCAATTTGACCAAAGTACATGATTAAGGCATAACAAGACAACACAAAAATTAAAATTGACTAGGCTTGTATATATAGGACTCAATTGAAATTGGGGTTTAGAGCTTATTCATAGGTGGTCCATAAGGAACTGGGATTAACCTGTCATTTCTTTCTAGCCCTAGTGTCCATACCAATTAAGTATTTATCCAATATAATTTTTGAATTATGATTGATCCCCGAGTATAGCCTATCTCACTAGATACGGATCATAATCTACTTCTACGTTGCCATAGGCTATTCAAATTCTCTAATCTTGTAAATAAAATTTCTTATAATCAGATTCTGAGTATAGCTTATCTTGCTAAGCATGAATCATATCCTGGGATCACGACTCATCTCTATATAGTCATAGGCTACTCAAAAATCTAAATATAGTTTAAACACGAAGAACACTTCTTGAAGTAATGAAAAATAATTTTTTTTATGAAAAGTAAACATTACAATCAATCACTAATTAAATAAAGAAAAAAATATAAATATCAAAAATCTTATCTACTCTCTAAAGATAAGAAATCCTTAGCTGCGCATGATCTTTCCTTCCTTTCTCATTATGCAAGGCTTTAAAGGGAGGGTTGATGCCTCCAAGTAGAGGCATAGGAGCCTTTTTATAGATGTTAACAGAGGATAGGTTTTTGTATTTTTTTGATGTGGGACTAAAGGGAGAGATCATAACAATGGCTAGGATTTATTTTTTTACAAAATATTGGTTGGATGGTACTTTAATTAAAATAGGAATAGAAGGAGAAAAAGGACTCTAGTCTATATTTGATTATAACTTAATCACTTGAGACCCTTCCTGCCATTCAATTCACTCAAAATCATCCAAAATCTTAGTCAACATCTTTTTTCAAAGCCACTTGACTATGTAAACTCCTTCTTGCTATGGAATAGTCCTCTAATTGCATTGGATCATTGAATCAAAGTGGGAAATTGAAGCAGGACAAAGCATGCTAGGGTTAACATAAAGAAAGTTCAGATCATTTGAGCAAGATTTTTAGATTTTATTTA
Source organism: Areca catechu (assembly GCA_021397845.1). Taxonomy (NCBI): domain Eukaryota; kingdom Viridiplantae; phylum Streptophyta; class Magnoliopsida; order Arecales; family Arecaceae; genus Areca; species Areca catechu. Next base: position 48,778,780 of record CM038048.1, on the reverse strand, counting down.
GTGTTTCATTCCCAAAAAAGACTAAGAGTAAGTTAGGGTTTTCATGTAAGGACTAAGTTCTACCCGCATACTAAGAACTATCAAGGAGATAAAGAAAAAAAGGATCCTAGGGTTAAGAAACCACTAAATGACATGCTCAGCTTTCAACAAATCAGAAGTAGAGAGAAGGGCTTTAGGTTATATACCTGGCAGTAATGATCAGCCTCTAAAATGAAGGGGTTGCCCAACTTTGAATTTGCACCTGGATGAAGAAGCCGATTTCCCATGGATCTGCTAACTTTTTATCAGCTGGTTTTGGGGGCAAAGAAGACTTCCTCCAAGGCTCATGGCATTGGAGGGATCCTGCAAACAGTTATGATTAAGGATGTAGAAGATGGGAAAAATATAAAAAAAAAGTAGTTGGAAGTGGAGAAGCGGTTGGAGGGGCGCTGATGGGTTCCTGGCGGTCTGGTGGATGGAGGGCGCCTGGACTCTAAAGGGGAAGTCTGGAGGAGGAGGATGCCTGGGGTTCAGAGCTATCGGCCTAGAGAAGGTTGAAGATGCCTGGGTCCAGGGGCTGGTGGCTTGGAACTTGGAGAAAGGCTGGTGGCTTGGGTTTGATGATAGAAGGAAGGGGGCGGCTAGGGCTTATGAAGAAAGAAGATGGTTGGGTTGCACCTCGCGTGCCCTTCTTGCAGAGTGAAACGAGCATTTCACCCCTTCCCTCATGGAGCATCAATGCCTAAGCATAGAAATAAGAAGAAAACAAAGTTCTTTTCATTCATTCATAGTTCGTCATTATTATTTTTTATAAGAAAGGGGAAGGGGATATTTATAGATTCACCATGCCCTTTCCTGATGGGGGACGAAATTGATGAAATGGGTGTGTGGGGATGTGATCTACTTACCTAGCAACAATATATCAGCATTAGAGCTCTGAATATGGCCGAATTCATGGGTGGAAGGGATGAAGAAATTCGAGCTAGAGACTAGGTGAGCAAAAAATCTAACAACCTTGTGCAAGCTTCCTTTCAAAGAAAATAAAAGAGAGGATCTAAGGGCATAGAAACCCTCAACTAGGGTAAGCAACCTTTAGTGACCTCAGATCTAAGGATCAAGAGATTTTTTTCCCAACAATGAAGAGAAATTAAGTTCAAGTGGAAGGGAAACACTCACCACTCAAAAAATTGAAGGCTAAAGGCAGGATCTCCACTCCCTTCTTGGATTCACCATTGGAGCTTGGATCCTTGGCATGGAGCCTTTATCCTTGTCTTCAAATCACCAAGAAGAACCTGTAAAGAGTCAAGGTGAAGTAGAAATTCAAAGAAATTAAGGGAAAAAGGAAGGAATTAATAAGAGAAGTGAAGAGAATTGCTGGAATTTTTGGGCAGCACTTCCTCCTCTTCTTGGACTATTTGGATCTTTTGTAGAAGAACTTGGAAATTAAACTATGGCACTCCAAAACTCAAAGCACTCACTCCAATTTAAGATCAAACTCAACACTCCAAAGAAAATCAAAGAAAGCACTCAAAATTCTTAGGAAGAACTCAAGAGAACTAGGCAAGATGGAAGAGAATTCAAACAAAAAAATTTCATTCATTCAACTCAGTTTATGCTCACAAGAGGGGGGGCCTTGGTCCCTATTTATAGGCCAAGGCCAGCTCCTTTGGGCAGCAAGAACATGGACTAAGGAACCAACTAACTTATGCTTAGTTGGTGGCTAATTACAAGAATAGTTTTTCTAGCAACTAATCCTAACAACAAATCCTAACAAGAGAATTCTAGAAATTCCACGTGGCATTATTTTCTTGCAACACTTGCTTTATCTCATCCTTCCACATGGTATTTAAATTTGGTCTCCAAGTAGGCTTTCATGGTAGAGAATTCCTTCAAGGCTTGGTCGGCCCATGGGCTTGGAGAAGGGGTCTTCAATTTGCTTCATAAAATGGGGTCTTCAAGAGATGCTTCATGATTTTGTGGGAACCTAAAAAAAAAATAAATGGGACTACAACCAAAGATCATTAGTTTGTAATTTCTTCCTCTTGCCAATGTCCTCATTAATTCTCCCCGGTGAAAGAAATCGGCCATGACAAGTATGGATTATTTAGGCTTTGGTAGTATACAAGCAGATCTTGATTGATCCTTTATAGTTCTTCTTGAGTGATCCATGAATCTTCAGAATCAGGTCTGCCTTACCAATGGACCAAGTATCGTTGGTGATCCTTATTCCGGGTAGTGACAATCTTGTCATCTATAACCCTTTCAATTTTTTCTCCCCACTTTGGTAGTGTGGCTGGTGGATACTCTGGGGTTGGTTCACTCTCAAGGGATGGATCAGGTTCTAGGAACTCAATAGGAATCATTGTGGGCTTCTTGTAACCTACCAGATTTGAGATATTAAAGGTAGGGCTAATGCCAAAGTCAGAGTGTAGGTGTAACACATAAGCATTAGGTCCTATTCTTTTTATTATTTTGAAAGGACCTGCACCACGGGCTTGGAGTTCTTCATAGTTTCCAGTGAAAACTGTTCATGTTTTAGCCTGATCATCACAAAGTCCCCTACTTGGAATTCTTTAGCCCTCTTATGAAGATCAGCCATATGCTTGTAGCTCTCAGTGCTTATCTAAATTTTCTTTCTAACTTCTTTGTGTAGATCTGGTGCAGGCACCAGACTCAGAAGAAGACTTCGGGGCTCCATCTGGATCTCTGATTGATCTTGCCCGAAGAATTAGGGTTTTCTGGTATTGTAATAAGGGTTGACTTGGTCAACTCAATTTTTTTGAGTATGTATTTCCCTGCAATTTAAATTTTGTTGAGTCATGTTGACTCAGTACAAGTCCTAGTAAGTGGTCTAGGTCTTCTCCAGGGTGCCACATTTTCTCCCAAGCCCAAGCAAGTGGGAGCCACACTCCCAGCCACACGCCAAAGTCCAGGAGGTGCCACATCAACATCCCAGTGTCTTGGTCCCCACACCCAAGGGAGCAAGAATTTTTCTTGAAGCCAAAATCAAGGAGGTGCCCCATATATACCTTAAAAGGCCAAGCTAAAGGAGGAAAGAGGCATTTCTTGGGGAGCACTTCAAGGGGGCGCCCAAACCATGCCTAAAAATACCAAAGCAAAGTTGGGAAGAGCCATGACTTGGGGAGAGAAAAGGAGGTGTCCAAAAGAGCTGATCCATGGAAGAAAAAAAAATTTTCTGGAAGAGCAAGGCTAGGAGGCGCCACCTACTTACCATTTGGAGCCACCAATCAACACTTATGGAAGCTCTTGGCCGGCTATATGAGAAGGATTTGATTCTACAAGTCTAATTTGAAGATCCATCCTATTAGTCCCACATGGGAAGATGTAAAACCCTGACCTCTTGTAAAGACCTATAAAATAAACCCCTATTGTAAGTTTTGAAAAACACAAATGATGAATGAAATCAATTTCTTTGTGAGCAACTTTGTGTTTTCTCTCTTCCGCACTTGTATTCAAGTGCTGAGCTCCATGAGGGAGTGATTCCGGGTTCTACAGGAACCTTGAGGAGGTGTGAGATCTCCAAACCCTACCAAAACACTAGGTTAGCCACTTCAATTCCAAACCCTAGCTGCCCGTCATCTTCTTCATTCCACCAATCATCCAAACACTAATCTACCTCATCATCTCACGGCCCCTCTCTTCCAAGTAGAGGCTGACCACCAGCATCCAGATCCAGATCGGCTACTTCGAATACAGAGCAAATCCCAGAGGAAGTCAGATCAGCATCCAAGAGAATCAGGATTTCAGCAACTTCAATTTTTCAAGTTCTTCTTATCTGGTAAATCCTTTCTTTAAGTATCTGGTTCCTTAACTTGTTCTTCTTCTTTCCCAGATCCTGAGTTCAGGAGAAGCCAACTCTGCCAAAGGACCAGTATTGGAGGATCCATTGTGAAGATATCTGAATCCGAGGATCCTACAATCTGCTCGAGCGAGTCCTTCCACCAAACTCTGTGAAGATCACTGCCTGGTACATAACCCTTCCCTTCTCTTTATTTCTGTCCTGTTGAAAGTTTAGAGCGAAACCCTAGGTCTGGGAGTTTCTCAACCCCCAGTGATCCTTTACTTCTGAACTACTCTAATAATCTAGTTTCTTTGAATTGTGCTTTCAATTATTATATAGTTTCTTTCAATTTAGTTTAACTTTCATTTGAGTCAAAGCCGACTTCCAGAAATATAAAAAAAATAATAATAAAAAAATATACATTAATTTTAATTTTCTTCTGCATTTCATATATCCATTCTGCATCAATTTTGGTATCAGAGCTTTCGTTCTGCATCATTTTGGTATCAGAGCTTTCGTTCTGCATCATTTTTGGTATCAGAGCCCTGTCTAGGATTTCTGACTTGCTTGCATGTTTTGAGTGTCTCTCCTTTTTACTTTGTCTGCTCGAAGTAGACTCCCCAGGACGTCCGGTCCTAGGAACGAAGTGAGGTGCAAGCCTCTTCCCATTCCACGAGGTGTTCTTAGGGCGTGTAGGGGATCTGCTGGGTTACAACTTCGTAGCAGGAATTGTAAACGGGGGAAGCATTCTATTTTCAGTCTATAACTACCCTGTTGTAGGAATTGTTTCTCATTGCAGGTAACTCCAATTTATGTGATTTTTATTTTTCTAGAACCAGTATAATTGAAACTATTTTACATAATTTTACTGTAATTTATTGGCTTCTGTGGAATTTTTGAGAGTTAAATTACAGAAACTCTGTTTCTGTGTTTCTGCAATTCAATTTTTTTGAGTAATCATCTCCTAATTCATCTCAAGGGCAATTGAGCATCTAAGATAAGGGGAGGAGTTGATAACCTCTCCTTAGCCCAAAACCATGACCTATTCATTCGATTCTAAGCATAATTTTAAAACTTATTAGACTTAATTTGCCCTAGTGGTTTAGGGACACCAACAAGTCGGGTCTAGGCTAGAGTTGAGTCAATTTGTCTAGTTACTCAGTGTGTGCTTTGTATTCAGTGTCTAGAATGGTGGTTCAAGGATTCTATCTCGAAGGGCTTGTGTGCTGGTCCGCCTACCTGGCCAATCACTGATTGGTGTCTAGGATTGGCAATTAGGGACCTAACACTCCCCTTACACCTGCCTGGCTGAGTCCCGAGTTACTACAGGCTAGCTTGCCACTCTGATGGGCATCTAGTTTGGGCTCTAGGTCTAGTTAGCCCATAGTCATTTCAGTCGAGTCTCATTTGGTGTGCTTGCTTGCATCATCATGTCCACCCAGAACGGAGTACCCTACCAACCTGGTCAAACCCAACCTGATTTAGAGGCGATGATTAGAACTCTTACCGAAAGTATGACCAAATTGAGTCAGGATATGACTGATACTGTTGCCCAGTTTAGAGACCGAGCCCAGGTACTTGAGGAGCCTAGGCACCGAAATTGGACCCCTGACTCAGAATTTGGTAGACCCCAACCTCACCCACACCCAGAGCCTAGGAGACCTTTATACAGGGATCCTGAATCTAATCATTGGAGGTTGATCTAAGAGCCTATGACCATGATCTTGCCCCTGAGTCTAGCCCTAGGAGCCTATACCCATACTTGGTTGACTAAGAGAATGGACCCATTAGGAACACCGAACCTTATGCACCCACTTTTGATGGAAGACAAGAGACATATATTAAGTGGGAAGAACAAATGGATCGGTATTTTGAGTGCACTTACATATCGAAATTAGGACAAGTTAGGTTGGCCAAAACCAAGTTCACCAAACATGCTAGGTCGCATTGGTATGCTATTGAGCGTGAGTGTTATCAAAGAAAAGAGGAAATATATACTTAGAGAGATATGAGAAGTAAGTTGAGAGATAGGTACCTAGGTAGATCCTATGAGAAAAGACTTTTAGACCAATGGTACCAATTGCGACAATGTAATAGTCCTGTGTCTAAATATATCGAGGACTTCCAGTGGTATGACATGAAATGCAATACCATTGAGACCGAAGCTCAGATCATATCGAGGTTTAGGGTTGGGTTACACCCAGACATTTATAGGAAGCTATGCCTTGAAAAGACCAATAAGTTAGACCGAGCCTACCAAGAAACCCAAGACTATGAGTGGTCTTTAAGATATAACCAATCAAGTACATTGGACTTAAAGCCAACCTCTACCAACTTGAGTCAAGTTCCGATTGATCCGACATCTGTAGTGAACCAGATTTTTGTTTGTCAATTCCCACTTGTGTCACCTCTTGACCAGAAGGATAACACTGAGAAGGATAGGCATGGCCATCCCAAAATAGTTGACCCGACCAGAGCCGTACCTAAAGAGGAATCAAAGGAGAATAGATTAGAACCTTTCAGTGAGATTGAGGAAGAAATATATGAGCCTGACATAAGTTTGATAGATGAATATGAAGAAGAAGAATTTGAGGATATCTCTCCCGATAATTCAATTAACCAACTCCTACCTAATGGGGTTATTGAGGGGACCCCTGCCACTCAAGGAATTCAGGAGCTTACCCTAAGAGAAGACCCTTTTGAGGAAGTTCAGGAAGAGGAAATTACACCAAATGAAAGTTTAAGTGAGAATACCCTGAACTCATTGAGGAATCCAAAGAAAACACCCCTGAGTCAAATCTGGTAGAGAAGTGTAAAGAAGGAAGGGGTTCACAAGAATTGCCCATTGAGAAGGTCCAAGAACAAGAAAAAAAACAGTAGCTTAGAGGACTTTCTAGATAAACATTCCAAAGACCTTCCTGATAACCTTCCACCTTCTAGGAGCACCCAGCCTATCCTAGAACTTGCACTTGTAGACCCTCCTAGAGCAAATCATGAGGTTTAGATGAGTGCACCTATAGAACAATGTCCTCATTTTAAGGTAGTCCTGAATAACCAAGGTTTGTTTCTTGTTTCCTATAAGCCACCTCAAAACTCTGATTCTTATTTCCTACCCTTCCCTGAATCTTCTCATGTTTCTAGAGCTATGGGATTATACTTTACTGAGATTTCTAGGTTGCAAGACTCCTTAGAACCTATTAGGTTTGCCACATACTTCTGGAAGACCTTATGGCACCTACTAGGCATCCATAATAAGTTTTCATGCTCTGCATGCCCTCCTCCGACTCAAGGTCAAACCTAGAGAGCCTTAGTTTGTTAGGTTTAGACCTAGGGTTCCTTGGAATAAAGTCCATCTTTAGGAATGCGTCGTCAGTCTAGTTTAGTTTTCTTAACCCTTTACTAGGCTTTGGCTCAGATTTGGTTTGATTGAGAGCACCAGGAATTGGGATTTGTATTTTGTCCAGGGCTGAAATTGCATTCAATGTGTCGATCAATAGGTCTATAGGCTAGAGTCCCTTTGAAATTGTTCATGGATACAAGCCTCACACACCACTTGATCTGATTTCACTATTAGCCCACAACACAAGTCTCTTGATGCACTTGCATAGCATGTAAAGGACTTGCATAAAGAAATTCATACCAAAATAAATTTAAGTAATGAAACTTATAAGAAGTTGGCTAATTTCAAAAAGACGAGTCAAAACTTTTGTTGAGGGAGACTATGTAATGATTAGGTTAAGGCCTAAACGGTTTCCTCCTGGAACCGTTAGAAAGTTACATGCTAGAGGAGCTGGTCCATTTAGAGTGGTGAAGAGAGTAGGGTCCAATGCCTATGTGCTCGAGTTGCCTTCAGAACTAGGCATTAGCTCCACTTTCAACATTACAGACCTAGTAGAGTATAGAGAGCCAGCTGATTTCCAGTGAGCTTTTGAGCTTAATCCTGCTCTTGAGAGTGAACGCAACCTTGTGTGTCCACCAACAAACTGGCCTGTGAGGAAAGAGAAGATTGAAAAGATCTGGATGATCAGGTTATCTCTACTCGTAATCGAGGATACCAAAGATACCTGGTCTGCTGGCAAGGAAGGCCAGATTCTGATGACTCTTGGATCTCCGAGAAGAATTACAAGAATTGGACCCAGACCTCTTGAGAGATACCAAAGCCAGCTTGATCCATACTCGACAGGGTCGAGTTCCTCCCATCCCGGGAGAATTGGTGCGAGCACCAGACTCAGAAGAAGAATCCGGGCTCCATCTGGATCGCTGATTGACCTTGCCCGAAGAATTAGGATTTTCTGGTTTTGTAATAAGGGTTGACTTGGTCAACTCAATTTTTTTGAGTCTGTATTCCCTGCAATTTAAATTTGTTGAGTCATGTTGACTCAGTACAAGTCCTAGTAAGTGGTCTAGGTCTTCTCCAGGGTGCCACATTTTCCCAAGCCCAAGCAAGTGGGCGCCACATCCCAGCCACACGCCGAGTCAAGGAGGTGCCACATCTACATCCCAGTGTCTTGGTCCCCACACCCAAGGGAGCAAGAATTTTTCTTGAAGCCAAAATCAAGGAGGCGCCCCATATATACCTTAAAAGGCCAAGCTAAAGGAGGAAAGAGGCATTTCTTGGGGAGCACTTCAAGGGGGCGCCCAATCCATGAAAAAAGACCAATGTAAAGTTAGGAAGAGCCATGCCTTGGGGAGAAAGAAAAGTAGGTGTCCAAAAGAGTTGAGCCATGGAAGGAAAAAAATTTTTCTTGAAGAGCAAGGCTAGGAGGCGCCACCTACTTACCATTTGGAGCCACCAATCAACACTTATAGAAGCTCTTGGCCGGCCATATGAGAAGGATTTGATTCTACAAGCCTAATTTGAAGATCCATCCTATTAGTCCCACATGGGAAGATGTAAAACCCTGACCTCTTGTAAAGACCTATAAAGTAAACCCCTCTTGTAAGTTTTGAAAAACACAAATGATGAATGAAATCAATTCTTTGTGAGCAACTTTGTGTTTCTCTCTTCCTCACTTGTATTCAAGTGTTGAGCTCCGTGAGGGAGTGATTCCGGGTTCCACAGGAACCTTGAGGAGGTGTGAGATCTCCAAACCCTACCAAAACCCAAGGTTAGCCACTTCAATTCCAAACCCTAGCCGCCTATCATCTTCTTCATTCCACCAATCATCCAAACCCTAATCTACCTCATCATCTCACAGCCCCTCTCTTCCAAGTAGAGACCGACCACCAGCATCCAGGTCCAGATCGGCTACTTCGAATATAGAGCAAATCCCAAAGGAAGTCAGATCAGCATCTAGGAGAATCAGGATTTCAGCAACATCAATTTTTCAAGTTATTCTTATCTGGTAAATCCTTTCTTTAAGTATCTGGTTCCTTAACTTGTTCTTCTCTTTTCCAGATCCTGAGTTCAGGAGAAGCCAACTCTGCCAAAGGACCAGTATTGGAGGATCCATTGCGAAGATATCCGAATCCGAGGATCCAACAATCTGCTCGAGCAAGTCCTTCCACCAAACTCTGTGAATATCACTGCCTGGTATATAACCCTTCCTTCTCTTATTTCTGTCCTGTTGAAAAGTTCAGAGCGAAACCCTAGGTCTGGGAGTTTCTCAACCCCCAGCGATCCTTTACATCTGAACTACTCTAATAATCTAGTTTCTTGAATTGTGCTTTCAATTATTATATAGTTTCTTTCAATTTAGTTTAACTTTCATTTGAGTCAAAGCCGACTTCTGAAAATATATAAAAAAATAATAATAATAAAAATATACATTAATTTTATTTGCTTCCGCATTCCATATATCCGTTCTGCATCAATTTTGGTATCAGAGCTTTCGTTCTGCATCAAGATCCTTAACGTGTTGTGCATGTGACTCAGCAGAATCGGATGTTCGTGCATGCATGGGTAATGGAATGAGGTCGATTGGCTTTCATGGTTTATACCCATGAAGAATCTCAAAGGACTTTTTTGGTGGACTTGTTAACTAAGCTATATTAACTAATGATGGAACTTTATTATTGGCTATGTATAAAGTTCCTAATTTCTAATGGTGGGTGAAAGAATTCAGTTTATCTCCAGATTTGTGTCAAAGGGCTTTTCTAAAATTGCCAATGACTCCGATAACCCTATTTGAACAGCAGGGATTTTGTTGGTTCTATAACACCCCCTTCTTCTAGAAATGGTTTGGCCACTTTAGAAATATCAAAAATTCATGAACAGGGTAAAAAGTGTGCCATCTTGGAATGTTGGGTTGGGTTCATCCTATATCGGGACTGAATTGATAGCATGCGGTGGTCCCGAGATAAAAAGTGATCAAACAAAGTTTTAGGAAGTTTGTCTTGAATTTCCTCTAAAATTTTTATGACTTCTTGGGTTCGATCATTAAGGTTTTGCTTCTGGACTTCCTGACAGATCATCATCCCAATTGATGGTTCCTTAATGATTTCTTGTCTTGGACCCTTATCATTGATTAACATTAATTATGGGTCCTCTTCTTTTATCTCCTCAAGTTGTTCTTCATGATGTTGTTTCTGGGCTTCCCTGAGGGTCAAAATCCACATGGTTGATCCTTCCTTTTTATTTCTCCACATCCTTGGCATTAATTAAATTTAACCTTTGCTTCTTCTCTTTCAAGTCACTAAACCTCTTTTGATATTGTCCTTGGATGTGGTCGAGTTAATAACAAGCTTCTTTCCTAGATGGGTGAAGGCACAAGAATTGGATTGACCATATAAAGTTACACCATGGTCATATAACCATGGTCTATCCAAAATGATACTACCTACCCCCATGGGAAGAATATCACACCGGACATGTTCCTGATAGGACTGGATTTGAATGGGAACCTGGCATCTGGACTTGATGGGGATTGAAGCAGAATCTATCTAAGAGACTTTGGATCGATTAGGATGTGGAATAGGGGTCAAGCCTAAATCTCTAAGGGCTTTGGTTGAAATTGCATTTATACAACTCCCATTATCTATAATGATTTTATAGACTTTCTCCCTTATCTTGATAAATGTTTGGAGGATCTTAGTACTTCTCCAATCCTCCTTCTCCAATCCTTCTTGATGCGGGACTAATATGCATGCAATACTTTTTGTATGTTTTATATGTGGGGTTAGGTGATTAATTCCTGAATTTCATATCAAAAATTAATTGTAGGGAATTATATATGAATTTCTGAAGCCAAGCATGTAGATTAAAACCAAGAAAAGTACTAAAGAAGGATCGCCGGGGCTGAGAAGCCTCGGTTAGGACAAGTTCTCCTATAATATAAAGACTAGAGGTAGAGGGGGTGTACCTGACAATGTCTGAAGCACCGGTGAAGATCACAACGATGGGATCTCTCATTTCTCGATGGATGCGGCCCGAAAAACTGAGCGAAAGACCCGCGGATACCCGGCTTTCTGCTCGGTGGTCCGATTGAGGCTTGGCTGGAGTCGTTGGATTCGTAGAAACTCGGGGACCTGCAAACGACCTATCAGGGGTTAGAAAACACAGAGAAAATCAAGAAAACAAAGGAAAATAGCAAAGGAAAGAAAGTTTTGGAGGGGGCTGGAAGGATGGTTGGCGGCAGGAAGATGGTTGCAAACACCGGGAAGAAGAACTCTCAAACCCTTTATGCACACAGCAGGGAAATCACACAAAGAAATTGAAGAACTCAAGGTTAATTTCATATATCAAAATCTCCCTTCATACAAGAGGCTAGGGTCCCTTAAATAGACCCTTAACCTTGGGCCTCAAGTAAGGGTACAATTGACATTACATAAGAATCCTTTTCCCTCTCAAACCCTAGCTAGAAATAAGGAAACATTAGGTAGAAAAAATCCCTAAAAATTCTCTTGACTTGGTCAACACTTCAAGGATGCCTAGGGTGCCATGTTGGGCTTCTAAGAGCAGCAAGGGACTGGCCCAAAGGGGCTTGGGCACATGGGTTTGGGCCTCTGAAAGCTGGGGTGGCCTGGTAGCCAGCTAGCAGGAATATTCCCTGGTATCTTGCTTCTTAGGGGCTTGGGCTTGGCGCCTGGGCTTGATTACTTTGGGCTAGGATGAAGATGGACCTTTAAAATCATGGATGCCTTGGTATATGAATATATTTTGGCATCTGGATGGGAATCTGGGCATCTGGAGGGCATCTGCAAGGAATCTGGGTTTTCTGAATTTTCCTCCTGTGGTCTTCAAATCTTTAAGCTGGGTTGGACTTGGGCTATACTTCCATGTCTTCAATCTGGTTGGACTTGGTCTTCACTTGTATGATGTGGTCTTGAGTCTTCAATATGGTTGAACAGGACTCAAAAAAATAAAATTAGCTCGACATGAGCTGACTAACACTGGACTGAACTAGCTCAATATGAGCTGACTAGTACAGAACTAAAACTCAAAAGACTCAAATAATAACTAAAATGGACTTAGTTAGGCTAAGCCCTTATTACAGATGGACTTATAAATTATTGATCAATTCACAGAGGGTTGAAAAGTCTTTGTCTTATTCTGGTGCCTCTAGTGTCCCCACCAATTCTCCCGAGGTGGGAGGAACTCTACCCTGTCATGTGAAGATCAGATTGGCTCACATATCCCTCGAGAAGGTCTGGGTTGTGGCATTGCAAGTCCTCTCGAGAAATCCACGAATCGTCCGACTTTGGCTAGCCTTGCCATCGGACCAGGAAGCATTGATAGCCGCGGCCCTAGATCATGATGGCTTGATCATCCAGGATACGCTCGATCCGCTCTCCTCTCTCAGGCCAAATTTGTTAGTGGACACTTTGGGTTAGGGTCACTCACAACAGGAGGGGATAGGTCCAAAAGCCTCACTAGGTATCGCTGCCGATTCCCTGTACTCAACCAGGTCTATAATATTGAAGGTAGAACTAATGCCCAAATCCGAAGGCAGTTCTAACACATAGGCATTTGATCCATCATTCTTTAACACTTTAAAAGGTCCGGCTTTGCGAGCATGAAGCTTCTTTTAGGCCTATGCCTAACCAAGATAGAATCCACTACATCAAATTCTTTAACCCTTCTTCGAGAATTAGCCAGTTGTTTTAAGATTAGTGCGGGTGGTGAACATGCTAGGCACATGTAGTCTTCTAACAAATGATGCAAAGGACCTAACAGACTCGACTATGCATTCTTATCGAAGGAAATTTTATTGAACTCTTTGGATCTAAACCTAATAGATTATAGGTTCTCTAGATTTGATCCTAGCTTGACATGAATATGAAAATTTACAGTGAACTCCTAGCAAATTCCAAAGAGTATGCCAGAAGTAAGATGCAAACCTAACATGCATGATGAATGCATGCAGTATGCTAATCTCAGCTAAATGCAATCTAATGATCGTAGAAATGCTGGAGGTATCTGGAAAGGGCATAAAATAGGAAGTGGATTCAAAATTAGTCTGGTAGGGTAGGGAAAAAGGTTCAAGGTTAGTTGGATAAAGTAAGATAAAAGAAGGGGCATCATGGACTAATCCTAGACTAATGAGGTTAACCTTACGGGGTTGCGGTATATCTATAGGGTTTGTATAATGGAAGGATGGGTTATTAATCTCAGGGAAGAGGTCCTTATTGGGAACTATAGGAGGAGGCTAATCCTGAGGGTACTTATTCAAAGAGATCAGGTCCTTAATAATTCTTCAGGTTCTTGTATTTTAGGACTAGACTTTATAATTTGGCTCTCCTCTATGGTTTCCTCAGGTAAGGCTCTAACAACAGTACCTAGGTTCTCTTCCTTTATTTGTTCTTCTACTATAGCTTTTGGTTGGATGTGGTTAGGGTCAACTACCTCTAGGTGGTTTCTACCTGGGTATTTACTGGGTCAGCTAATTCTAGGTCTGCTAAGGGTGTCTCCTCTTCTCCCTCATACTCATCCACTAGGCTCACATCAACTTCATACACTTCCGCATTAATGTAAGCCTTGTGAATCTCAGGAATGGTTGGAGAAGGTCGGCTAGCGGGGAATTGGTTAGGTTCTGGTCTCTGATTATGGGTACTACTCCTAGTAGGTTCAGGTTGTATAAGGGGTAGTGGCTCACTACTGGTTTCATATTTAGGGATACTAATCCTATGGGATTCAAGTTGACTAGGGAAAGCATGACTAGTACTAGATTGATACCTAGGGGTTATGGGCTCTCTGGGCTCATAGGATTTAGGTTCAGCTCTATGGGTCTTGGGTCTACTAGCCTTATAGGGTGTGGGTGCATAGGATCTATGATCATGGGATCTAGAGTCATAGGATCTAGGTTCATAGGTTCTGGATTCATAGGTTCTAGGTTCATAGGATTTGGAGTCATAAGATCTATAAGTTGTGGGTATACTAGGCTTATAGGATGTGGGTAAATATGATCTATCTTCCTGGTCTACAAAATCTTGATTGGGTCTTCTAGGACTAACCTTAGGGATTGGGTCATGATGATGGGCTCTCCTAGGTTCAGCCTCAAGGTATGGATCAGGGTTTGGGGTCCTCCTAGGTTCAGTATCATAGTATGGGACATGACGATGGGCTCTCCTAGGTTCAACCTCTCGGTAGGGATCAGGGTTTGGGGTCCTCCTAGGTTCAGTATCATAGTATGGGTCATGACAATGGGCTCTCCTAGGTTCAGCCTCAAGGTATGGATCAGGGTTTGGGGTCCTCTTAGGTTCAGTATCATAGTATGGGTCATGACGATGGGCTCTCCTAGGTTCAACCTCGCGGTAGGGATCAGGGTTTGGGGTCCTCCTAGGTACAGTATCATAGTATGGGTCATGACGATGGCCTCTCCTAGGTTCAACCTCACGGTAGGGATCTGGGTTGGGGTCCTCCTAGGTTCAGTATAATAATAAGGGTCATGGCGATGGTCTCTCCTAAGTTCAACCTCACGGTAGGGATCATGGTAAGGGGTTCTCCTAGGGTTGGGCTCCTTATATGGGTCAGAGTATTGGGTTCTCCTAGGATCGGACTCCCTATATGAGTCAGAGTAGTGGGTTCTCATAGGGTTGGGCTCTATGGTTTCACTAGGTTGAGTTGGGTTGAGGCTATTGGTCTGGGTCAACTGAGTCATTTGGGTAATTAACTGGGTAGACATTTGGGCCATTTGGTCTATAAGGGCTTGAATCCTAGCTTCCTGCTTATCCATGGGTACAGGGAGATGGTGGATGAGATGGGACTCCTGATCTAATGCTTATGCAAGACTTGATCAAACCGACTACAGCTGACTAGACCTAGAGTCCAAAACTAGATGCTCAATCAGGGTGGCAAACTAGCCTATAGTAATCCTGTACTCAGCCAGGCAGGTGTAAGGGGAGTGCTAGGTCCCTGATTGCCAATCCTAGACACCAATAAGAGATTGGCCAGGTAGGCGGACCAGCACACAAGCCCTTCGGGATTGAATCCCTAAACCACCGTTCTAGACACTGAGCATAAGGCACACACAGGTTAACTTGACATAGTGATTTGACACTAGCCCGGACCTGACCAGTTGGTGTCCCTAGCCCACTAGGGCAAATTAAGTCTAGTTAATTTTAGGTTAAGGCTTGGGACCGAATGCAAGGGATGTGGTTTTGGGCTAAGGAGAGGTTATCAACTCCTCCCCTTATCTGATATAGCAAGAGTGCCCTTAAAAGTAAATTATGCAATGATGGCAGGCAGATGAGGATGCAAATTAGGGTTTAGATGTTTTTGGTATTTTTGGAGAATATGTAATTTTTTTTTTGGTATTTTTTTAAATAGAAGAAAACTTTCAAATTATGTCCTAATATGCAGGAAATATACTAAAATTAAAAGATATGCAAAAGATGCTAAACAAAACCCTAAAACTTCCAAACTTGTCTTGCTGAAAAAAATAGAGCCGAAAATTTGCAGGCTGTATTTCGGCTTGCAGAAAATTCACAGGTCGAAATAAAATCTGAAAAAATCCAGAACATTAATTTAATTATTGTGAATCCAGAAAAACAAATTTAAGAATTTTTAGAGTTTTTATCAGGGAGAAATAATTTAAATAACAGAGCATATATGGACTAAAAAATTACAGAAAACAAGCCCTAATCTAAGCTCTGATACCAAATGATGCGGGACTAATATGCATCCAATACTTTTTGTACGTTTTATATGTGGGGTTCGGCAATTAATTCCTGAATTTCAGATCAAAATTAATTATAGGGAATTTTATATGAATTTCTGAATCCAAGCATGCAGATTAGAACCTAAAAAAGTACTAAAGAAGGATCGCCGGGGCTGAGAAGCCTCGGTTAGGGCAAGTTCTCCTACAATATAAAGACTAGAGGTAGAGGGGGTGTACTTGACAATGTTTGAAGCACTCGGTGAAGATCACAGTAAAGGGATCACTCGTTCCTCGATGGATGCAGCCTGGAAAATCGAGCCAAAGACCCGCGGATACCCGGCTTTCTGCTCGGTGGTCCGATTGAGGCTTGGCTGAAGTCGTTGGATTTGTAGGAACTCAGAGACCTACAAACGACCTATCAGGGGTTAGAAAACTCAGAGGAAATTAAGAAAACAAAAAAAAATAGCAAAGGGAAAAAAGTTTTGGAGGGGGCTGGAAGGATGGTTGGCGGCAGGAAGATGGTTGCAAACACCGGGAAGAAGAACTCTCAAACCCCTTTATGCACACAATGGGATAATCACACAAAGCAATTGAAGAACTCAAGGTTATTTCATATATCAAAATCTCCCTTCATACAAGAGGCTAGGGTCTCTTAAATGGACACTTAACCTTGGGCCTCAAGTAAGGGTACAATTGACATTACATAAGAATCCTTTTCCCTCTCAAACCCTAGTTAGAAAATAAGGAAACATTAGGTAGAAAAAATCCTTAAAAATTCTTTTGACTTGGTCAACACTCTAAGGATGCCTAGGGGGGCGTTTTGGGCTTCTAAGAACAGCAAGGGGCTGGCCCAAAGGGGCTTGGGCGCATGGGTTTGGGCCTCTGGAAGCTGGGGTGGCCTGGTAGCCAGGTAGCAGGAATATTCCCTGGTATCTTGCTTCTTAGGGGCTTGGGCTTGGCGCCTGGGCTTGATTTCTTTGGGATAGGATGCAGATGGACCTCTAAAATCATAGATACCTTGGTATATGAATATATTTTGGCATCTGGAAGGGAATCTAGGCATCTGGAGGGCATCTACAAGGAATCAGTGTTTTCTGAATTTTCCTCCTGGGGTCTTCAAATCTTCAAGTTGGGTTGGGCTTGGGCTATACTTCCATGTCTTCAATCTGGTTGGACTTGGTCTTCACTTGTATGATGTGGTCTTGAGTCTTCAATATGGTTGAACAGGACTCAAAAAAATAAAATTAGCTCGACATGAGCTGACTAACACTGGATTGAACTAGCTTAACATAAGCTGACTAGTACAGAACTGAAACTCAAAAGACTCAAATAATAACTAAAATGGACTCAGATAAGCTAAGCCCTTATTACAGATGGACTCATAAATTATTGATCAATTCATAGAGGGTTGAAAAGTCTCTGTCTTATTCTGGTGCCTCCAGTGTCCCCACCACTCCTTAATTTGGGTAAAAATTCTAACAACACCTGATGTCTTATCATAACCTCCTCCTTCTTCATCATACTCATTGATTAGATTGGATTCAGCCTCATATACTTCTTCTTCAAACTCGTCAGTGGGATCAATCTTTTCATCAACTAGCTCTCCTATATGTAAAGATCGGGTAGGGCATTGGCTAGCAAGGTGTCCCATTTTGTGATATTTGAAACATTACACATTTGAAACATTAGACATTTGGGCTACCACTCTTTTGAACTTCGGGGGCCTTACCCTTGTCACTTGATTGGATTGATGGGGCGGAGGGGTGGTGTGGTTTTGACGTATTTGGTTGAACCCTGGTTTTTGAATAGGGGTACTAACATTAGTTGGTTCAGGTCGTCGAGTTATTGGTCCCTATGAAATCTTTCACAATCCTTGGCTATTTGGTAGGCTTGGTCTAGGTCAGTGACTTCCCTTAAAAACAATTCCCTTTGAATTTCCTCTCTTAGACCAACGCTAAACCTAGATAGTATCACAGCTACTGACTCATTAATGTTACATCTCATGGCAAACTCATCAAATTTAGCAAAGTACTCCGATACAGTCTTAATACCCTGATACAATCTTTGCCATTGGTCTAACAATCTCTGATGGTAGGACATAGGAAGGTACTTCTCTCTCAGCTTAGCTTTCATTGCTCTCCATGTGGTTATAGGCATGCCACCCCTTTGTCTAATTATTCTTTCGATATTCCCCCAATATAACGTAGCTTGTTGAACCAATCTAAGCTTGGCAAATTTGTACTTTCTATCCTCGGTCATTTCACACCACTCGAAGTATTGATCCATCTCACCTTCCCAGTCAATGTAAACCTTAGGATCTAGGCTTCCATCTAAGATAAGAGCCTCTAGTCTAATGCTTCTCATGACCCTCTCATCTTGGTATAGGTATTCCTGGTTGGGTCACCTAGGGGTGTGATCATGGGTGAACTTAGGTCGATAGGCTTGGTGAGTAGGTCTAGGTGACTCATGTTCGAAGTGGGCTCTCCGAGCCTCCTCCACAAAATCAAGGTGAAGTCTTCTTGGGTTGTACTCAGGGGTGTGCTCAAAATGTTGGGCTCTGGGTCCTTTTGGGATTGACCTAGATAACTCAGGTTCAGTGGGGGTCTTTTCAAGTGTTCCAACGCTCTCTTTGACTTGACCTAGTTCCTTGTTAATTTGCCCTAATTGCTCAGTTACATGGTCAAATTTCTCAGTTAGGGTCCTCATGATGAATTCAAGATTGGGATCCATGGGTAACAACCAGACTGAGGGTGGACTTTGATACAGACTTATAGGACACAGTACAAGGGTAATCAATACAATGGATAAGCAAGCAAGACCTAATGCTAGGGTTCCTAGACCTAGAGTTTAAGAATACAAGACTTAACTAGGCACTACTTAAGAATGTAATTATCCTGTCCACTAGCCAGGTAAGAGGTGGGGTTGCGGGAGGCTCCCCTTGCTTTCGCAAGGTCCTAATTAAAAATCACAAGTCTGCTTAAGGCATTTGCCATTTGACCTCTAGCCTTAGACACCAATTTGAAGGAATAAGTACAAACTCAAATAATGCTTTGTCTCACCTTGTACTTAAACCCGACTTATGGGTGTCCCTAATTTAGGTTCCTAATTGATTTTACTTTAGGGTTTAGGTCAATGCAAATGTGGGTGATTGTTTTGGGCTAAGAAAAGGTAATGACCTCCTTCCCTTATGTAATATTGAATGCCCTTAGGATATTTTAAAAATGGATGCACACAATTTCAGCATAACAATGAGTACAATCACTATACCTAGCACAAATGCATGAAATTTTAATCCAATTTCAAATTTTTTAAAAATACAAATTTAAATTGGTTAGTTCAAATCTTGAAGTCTAAATCATATTAACCAAATTTAAAAATTTAAATTTCAAAATTTTATTTAAAAATCATCCTTGGAAGTAAAGTGGTGGGAAATAACAAAAAAATTTGGTGGGAAATAACAAAAATAGAGGTCTTATCTCAGATATAAAATTTAAAAATTAAAAAAAATATATTTTTGTATATTTTTGAAAATTAAAGAAAATGGAAGGCAGAAACAGAATTCTGGACAGAACTGCAGAAATGACCTAGGAACTTATATTCTTAAATCAAAAAATATTTGGAAATATTTTTTTTAATTTTATATTTAAAAACCTAACACAAAACAATACTGAGAAAATATTGTTTTGGATTTTTCTGATCAATGGAAAAAATACAAAAAATCATTGAATCTTGGAAGACGGTGAGAGAGAATTTCCTACAGCCTGCAAAGCTTAACCTAGAACCAAAGCTCTGATACCAAAAAATTGATGGGGGACAAATTTGATAAAATGGGTGTGTGGGGATGTGATCTACTTACCTAGAAACAATATATCAGCATTAGAGCTCCAAATATGGCCGAATTCATGGATGGAATGGATGAAGAAATTCGAGCTAGAGACTAGGTGAGCAGAAAATCTGACACCCTTGTGCAAGCTTCCTTTAAAAAAAAATAAAAGAGTGGATCTAAGAGCATAGAAACCCTCAACTAGGCTAAGCAACCTTTAATGACCTCAGATCTAAGGATCAAGAGGTTTTTTTCCTAACAATGAAGAGAAATTAAGCTCAAGTGGAAGGGAAACACTCACCACTCAAAAAATTGAAGGCTAGAGGCAAGATCTCCACTCCCTTCTTAGATTCACCATTGGAGCTTAGATCCTTGGCATGGAGACTTTATCTTTGTCTTCAAATCACCAGGAAGAACCTTCAAAGAGTCAAGGTGAGGTCAAAATTCAAAGAAATTGAGGGAAAAAGGAAGGAATTAATAAGAGAAATGAAGAGAATTGCTGGAATTTTTGGGCAGCACTTCCTCCTCTTCTTGGACTATTTGGATCTTGTGTAGATGAACTTGAAAATGAAACTATGGCACTCCAAACCTCAAAGCACTCACTCCAATTTAAGATCAAACTCAACACTCCAAAGAAAATCAAAGAAAGCACTCAAAGTTCTTAGGAAGAACTCAAGAGAACTAGGCAAGATGGAAGAGAATTCAAACAAGGAAAATTTCATTCATTCAACTCAGTTTATGCTTACAAGAGGGGGGGCCTTGGTCCCTATTTATAGGCCAAGGCCAGCTCCTTTGGGCAGCAAGAACATGGATTAGGGAACCAACTAACTTATGCTTAGTTGGTGGCTAATTACAAGATTAGTTTTTCTAGCGACTAATCCTAACAACTAATCCTAACAAAAGAATTCTAGAAATTTCATGTGGCATTATTTCCTTGCAACACTTGGCTTTATCTCATCCTTCTACATGGTCTTTAAAATTTGGCCTCCAAGTAGGCTTTTATGGTAGAGAATTTCTTCAAGGCTTGGTCGGCCCATGGGCTTGGAGAAGGGGTCTTCAATTTGCTTCAAAAAATTGGGGTCTTCAAGAGATGCTTAATGATTTTGTGGGAACCTGAAAAAAAAGAAATGGGACTACAACCAAAGATCATTAGTTTGTAATTTCTTCCTCTTGCCAATGTCATTATTTCCCTATCAATGTTGGAGTACAAATCTCTATCAAAGTGGGAGTACAAAGTTGGAGTGGGATAAGGAGACTGGAGTCCTTTAAGGACATAGATGTTGAACTCTTTGTAGGTCTTGGACATCAACAGCTAATTGGGCTTGGAAACTTGACTCTTCTTGGGCTTGGACTTCTTGACTCCTTGCAGGGCTGGGAGGTTTGACTTTTCTTATGGGCTTGGACTAGGCTGGGGTGCCAAATACCTGGTGGGCTGGGAGGGGGTGCCTACCCTTTGTGGGCTTTGCTAGGTTACCAACTTTTGTGGGCTTTAGAGGTGCCCTACCTTGTGGTCTTGGGTGGCATGAAAGGATCCAGACACATGGGCTAGAGTGGCTGGAGTAGGGCCTGGTGACTCTCCTGGTTTGGTGACTCTCCTCTTGGTTTGTCTTGAATGAAAGCAAGCAAAATTATAGGACTCGATTGAACTCACTTGACTTGACTAAAAAACACATGGACTCAACTCCATTGACCAAGTGGACTTAATTGACTCAATTGATTACAGGACTCAAAGTTTATTAGAGGACTCAAGTGACTCTAGACTCAAAAAAATGACTGACTTCCCATCACATTCATCAGAGATGCAAATAGGGATTTGCAATCTGGGCCTGATCTGGTATCCTCACCAATTCTCCCGGGATGGGAAGAAACACGACCCTATCAAGTAAGGGTCAATCGACTCAAGTACTACTCTGATAGGTCTAGGTTGAGACATTGCAGATCCTCACGAGCAATCCACGAATCCTCAGATTCTGGTCAACCTTGCCAACGAACCAAGTAACGTTGGTAGCCTTTATTCTGGGTACTAATAGCTTAGTTGTCCAGGATACGCTCAATCCTTTTCCCTTTCTCGGGCCAATTTGTTAGTGGATACTCAAGGATGGGTTCGCTCTCAAAGGAAGGATCAGGTCCAAATAGCTCACTGGGTATAATTGCTAACTCCCTATGCTTAACTAAATCTGAGATATTGAAGGTTGAGCTAATGCCAAACTCGGTGGTAACTCGAGCATATAGGCATTAGGTCCAACTTTTTTTTATCACTTTGAAGGATCCAGCTCTACGAGCATGTAACTTCTTCATGATCCGTGAAGGAAATTGCTCAAGCCTAAGTCTAATCATTACATAATCTCTCTCAACAAACTCTTTAACCCTTTTCGGGAATTAACCAAGTTTTATAAATATCATTGCTCACATTAATATTATGGCTAATTTTTTTATCTAGATCTCTAACATGCAAGGTAAATGAATCATATCAACACTAAGGGTCAACTAGGCATTCCTAAGGAAATTTATTAAGCCTTCAACTACAACTCTGTGCTTGACCTTGGTTGGTGGGTGACATGCAGATGAAAATTTTAGATGGACTCCTAACAGATGCCACAAGGTTTTCTAGAAGTAGGTTGCAAATCTAACATGCTCTAAGGACTGATTCAACCTACTAATCTTAGCAAAATGCAACCGAGTGGTCCTAGAAGCATTGGAATTATTAGGACAATGTAGAAAATAAGAAGAGGATTCAGTGACTGGTTCTATCTCCATGGAGATGACCATAAGGTTTGGACATTGATCTACAGACAACAAAAGGTCAACTGTATGGAAGGATGAATCGATAATTTCAGGAAGAGATCTTCAACTGGGACTAAAGGAGTGAATTCTTCATTAGGGTATCCAATTAAAGAAACCAAGTCCTCAATAATTTTCTCTGGTTCTTGAATTTTAGGACTAGGCTCTATAATTGGATTTTCTTTTAGCATTTCCTCAAGTAAGGCCTTAGTAGTAGCAGTGTCATGGTCCTCTTCCTCTAATTGTTCTTCCAACATAGCTTTAATTTCAGTATCTTCCTCAGGGACAGCTTCAATCTGGTAATTTCTTGGTCAACTAATTCTGGGTCGGCCCTACAGACTTCTTCTTCGATGTCAGTCTTGTGAATCAATGGGGTAGCAGGGATGGGTAGGTTAAGGGGAACTTGACTAGAACTTGAGTTATGTCCAGGGGTACTAATCCTTTTAGATTCGGGTTGATGGATTATGGGTTCCATGGGTTCAGATCAATAGGACATGGGTCTCTTGGGCTCATAGGACATGGGTTTAGATTGATGGGTTATAGGTCTCTTGGGCTCATTGGACATGGGTTCAGATCTATGGATTATGGGTCTCTTGGGCTTATAGGACATGGGTTAGAATTGATGGGTTATGGATCCATTAGGCTCGTAGGACGTGCAGGGTTCTGATGTGGGAGGCATGTAAAGACTAATCTAACAATTAAGAGTTTAATTTTGATGAGCAATGGCAGTAAACTCAGATAAGCTATCAAATTAATTTAATGAATATAGACTAAGTCTCTACTAGCTACCCACAATATAATCAGCATGCAATCACATAAAGAATCCTGGATTCGATGATTAAGAAACCACCGAAACTAGGACATCCTGACATCAAATAACCAGATCTAATAAGATTCTGATGGTTACTTGCCAATAATGCTTTTCCCTCCTCCGTTTCAACAGATCTGGATTTAACTCTCAAGATCTCATGGTAAGATTGCAAACTTCAGTTCCTTTGGAGCAGATATTCCTGTTGATGGTTAGATGGCAAGGGAAACCTCCTCTTCTGATTGAGAGCTCTAGGGATCCTGCAAAGAATTGTGATTAGTAGTGTAGAAAAGATGTGGAAATATGAAAAAGGGATGGAATGAGGGATGGTTGGCTTGGATCTGGATCTGGGATGGATGTCAGAGATGGCGATGTCTGGCTACTTGGATCTTGGACTCTTGGAGTATAACTGGGCTTCGGCACTCCACACACACTAATGCAGTGCTTAACCAATAGAGCACATTACAATGCTTAACCAGCAATTGTAAAAAATAAACTGATAGAGTTTCATTAATAATTCGGAAGATGATTTACAAGAGGGAATGGGATAGTATTTATAGACCCCTTACATAGTAGCATCATAAGAACAAACTCATGGTAGTAGGATAAGAATGAATTCTTTTGAATATAAGATAGGAGATAAAGATAAGACTTATCCATGGTTTAAATACAAAATGAGTATGGATGAAAATGGCCTCCTATCTTTTTCTTGATAAGAGAGAACTCTTTGAGTTTGAATTTTGGATGAACCTTGGAAGGGATATGACTTATTCTTGGAATCTTCTTGGATGAACTTCCATTTGAATTTGAATTGAAACAAATGCTTAAGTTGGCCGACCATCCTTGGAGTGGGTGACAAATGAGAGATATGGGAAGAGGAGTCTTTCTACTTTACTCCTTTTAAATGCTTTCAAATGAGCAAAGAAAAAATGAGGTGCCCTCCTTTCCTTTCTTGATTGGTGTCTTCTTGCATTTGAAAATGGGATCAAGATAACCTCTATCTTGTCTTGGATTGAGACTCCTTGTTTTGGATTTAAATGGACTTCTTTGAATTTAAATGATCTCCATGGATTACACTCCTTAAAATTTGAAAGTTGTAGGATCACCCTTGGACTCTTCATGATAAGCGCCCATTTGAATTCAAGCTCCTCCATTTTGGGCACAAAAAGAGGATGACATGAGACATCCTTCCATTTTACTCCTCTTAAAAAAAATAAGCGCCAAATGAGAAGAAATCATGGGTGCCCTCTTTTCGATAGATGTCTAAATGTCCTGATGTTCCGATGTCTAAATGTCCTTATGTCCCCATGTCTAAATTACGGATGTCCCGATGTCCCAATGTCTCGATGTCCGGATGTCCGGATGTCTAGATGTCTGGATGTCTGGTAAAAATTTTGGACAACCTTTTTTTGACATGGAATTGACCCACCAAGGTGATGTGGCATGGCATACTACTCCAAGTGGTAGGTGAAAGACTCCATGACATGGTGACGTGGCATGATGACATGGCATGGTGACATGGCTTCAATAATTGGGCTTGACCTTGACTATTTCAAGCACTAATTACAAGACTCGGTCCAAGCAAACCTAACTCGATCCAACTAAACCTTATTTGACCAACTTGCAAATCAAAGGACACTAATTTCAATTACATACTTGATTACTTATAGGACTCAATAACTTTGACTGAATGAAGATAGACTACTTATTGGTGATCCATAAAGAGCTTGGAGGGGTCTGATGTCTCTTCTTAGCTCTGGTATCCTAACCAAGATCAATGTGCTATGGGTCCACTGGGCTTATAGGACATGGGTAGGGATTGATGGGTTATGGGTCCACTAGGCTCATAGGACATAGGTAGGTACCTTTCCCTATGTTTTTTCTTCATGGCTCTCCAGGTAGCTATGGAAATGTCTCCTCTTTATCTAGTCATTCTTTCAACATCATCCCAGTATATTATAGCCTGGTGAACTAACTTGAGTTTGGCAAACATAAACTTTCTCTCTTCAGTCATTTCATCCCTCTTAAAATACTGGTCCATACCTTTTTCCCAATCAATGTAACCCTTATGATCATGATCGCCTCCAAAAGTAGGTTGATGCGGGATGGATGCAAAGACTAATTCTAATAATTAAAATTTAATACTGATGAGCAATGGTACCAAACTCAGATAAACTATCAAATTAATTTAACAAAAAATTAGACTAAGTCTCTACTAACTACCTGCAATATGATCAGCATGCAATCTTATAAAGAATGCTGGATCCGATGATTAAGAAACCACTGAAACTAGGACGTCCTGACTTCAATCAACCAGATAATGAAATTTGGATGGTTACTTACCAATAACATTTTTCCCTCCTCCGTTTCAATAGATCTGGATTCAACTCTCATAATCTCATCGTAGGATTGCAAACTTCAGTTCCTTCGGAGCATATCTTCCCATTAATGATTGGATGGCAAAGAAACCTCCTCTTCTGGTTGAGAATACTATAGATCCTGCAAAAGAACTTTGATTAGAATGATGGAAATGGAGTGGGAATCTAAAATGAGAGCGAGAAAGAATGGTGGATGGCTTCGTTCTGGATTTGGATTGGATGCTGAAGATGGTGGCACCTGGCTTCTGGATCTTAGACTCAGGAGATAACTCGGACTTCAGTACTCCACACACACTAGTGCAATGCTTAACAAGCAAAGCACCCACATAATAAAATTGCTTAACCAGCAATTGCACTCTCAATGCTTACCCAATAATTAGAGAAAGAAAACTGGCAGAGTTTCATTAATCAATCATAAGTTGGATACAAGGGGTAGAATGGTGTGGTACTTATAGACCCTCCATACAAGGTAGCATGATAGCATTATATTCTTTTGAATACAAGATAATAGAGATTACATTGGACTCTACTCTCCTTCTTGACTTGGATGGAAACTCCTTGAAATTTGAATGGGATAGGTGCCTTCTTCATTTGGACTTCTTCAATTCTAGGCGACAAAGAAAGGATGGGCGACAAGAAGAAATAAGGCTCTCCCAAAATGTGTGACAAACACTTCTCAAATGAGAATTTGGCGGAAACTCTTCCTTTCTTGGCATCAATCCCACTTTGGTGTGAGTAGACTTCATCTTAATTCTTTGAATTTGAAAGAAGTTTAGTTAATCCTCCTTTTATCTTGATACTTGAATGATACACCTTTGAATGTTGAATTGACTCCTTGGAACTTGGACTACTTTAAAATATAAATGAACCTCCACTTAACTTCGGATTCTTCTTCCATTTATATTTAAATACATGTTTGAATGGCTAACTATCCTTGGAGTGGGTGACTTTTCATGAAAGATGGTGCTAAATGGGAGGAAAAATCCTTCCATTTACTCCTCTTAAAGAGTGGATGAGGAATGAGGAGTCCTTCTGGTTTACTCCTCTTAAATATTTTTAAATGAGCGATAAAATTGAGGCACCCTCCTTTTCTCCCCTTTGGATAATCTTGGACTTTAAATGTTGTCCAAATGTCCCAATGTCTAGATGTCTGGATGTCTTGACGTCTGGATGTCTGGATGTCTGGATGTCTCGATGTCTGGATGTCCGGATGTCTCGATATCTAGTGAAAATTTTGGACAACCTTTTTTTGTTATGGAATTATCCACAAAGGTGATGTGGCATCATGGCTTCAACAACTGGGCTTCGCCTTTATAATAATTGAGCTTGAACCTCATTCAATTATGAGACTCAACTTCAAGCAAACCTAACTTGATTAATTTGAAAATCAAAGCAAACTAATTTATTTGTAGGACTCAAGCTGAAATTAAAATAGAACAACTATTCATTGGTGATCTACAATGAGCTTGGAGGGTTCTGACATCTTTTTCTAGTGCTGGTGTCCTCATCATAGGTGCTTCTAACCTAATGTTCCTAAAGGCTCTCCCATCCTGGTCCATGGAATCATGATTGGGTCCCCTTTGATTGGATTCCCTGATAGGGTCATGGCATGGGGAGCTCCTAGGGTTGGGAGGTTTAGGACATGGTGTCTCAAGTTCAGGCTTAGCATGAGTCTTTCTGGCTCTTTCTAGGTTTCCAATACGTCCCTCTATTCAGTCAAACTTATTATTCATTTAGGCAAATTGCTCAGTCATGGTCCTGAGAAAGGTTTCCAAGTTGGGTTCCATGGTCAGACTAGGTTGGTGATGCAGGATGGATGCAAAGACTAATTCTAATAATTAAATTTTAATTTTGATAAGCAATGGCAGGAAAATCAAATAAACTATCAAATTAATTTAATAAAAATTAGACTAAGCCTTTACTAACTACTCATAATATAATCAGCATGCAATCACATAAAGAACCCTGGATCCAAAGATTGAGAAACCACTGAAACTAGGACGTCCTGACTTCAATCAACCAGATCTAATGAGACTCGAATAGTTACTTACCAATAATGCTTTTCCCTTTTTTGTTTAAATAGATTTGAATTCAATTCTCGCAAGCTCGCTGTAGGATTGCAAACTTCAGTCTTTCGGAGCAGATCATCCCGTGATGCTTGGATGGCAAGGAAATCCTCCTCTTCTGATTGAGTACTCTAGAGATCCTGAAAAAGAACTTGATTAGAATGGTGGAAATAGAATGGAAGTCTAAAATGAGAGAGGGAAAGAAGGATGGTCGGATTGGTTTTGGATCAGGACTAGATGCTTAAGATGGTGGCGTAGGGCTTCTAGATCATGGACTCAGGAGATAACTCAGGCTTCAGTACTCCACATACACTACTGCAATGCTTAACTAGCAGAGCACTCACATACTATAATTACTTAACCAGCAATTGCACTCTCAATGTTTACCCAGCAATTGGAGAAAGGAAACAGGCAGAGTTTCATTAATTAATCATAAGTTGGATACAAGGGGGTAGAATGGAGTGGTATTTATAGACCCTCCATACAAGGTAGCATGATAAGATAGAATTCTTTTCAATACATAATAATTAGAGAATACATTGGACAATACTCTCCTTCTTGACCTTGATGAAAATTCTTTGTAATTTAAATTGAGTACACCCTATTTGTAATTGGACTTCTCCATGACTTGGGCGATGAAAGAGG
The DNA here is from genome assembly GCA_021397845.1 of Areca catechu. Classification (NCBI taxonomy): domain Eukaryota; kingdom Viridiplantae; phylum Streptophyta; class Magnoliopsida; order Arecales; family Arecaceae; genus Areca; species Areca catechu. Next base: position 48,750,460 of record CM038048.1, on the reverse strand, counting down.
CTTTCCACGATTTTAAGAAGAATGTGGCGACAAAAAAAAATGAGATGGTGCCCTTAATCCCTTCTCAATTAGTGCTAATCCATTCTCTTCTTGGCATGAACTTTCCTGGTTTTCAATTTGAATGGTAGATAAAAAGGCCCTCCATTTGATTGGACTCCTTAAATTTAAAGTAGATAGATGATAACTCCTTTTATTTAAATAAAACACCTTTGAATGTTGAATGGACTCCATTTAAATTTGAATGATTCCTTGAGTGGGCATCCATCTGCTGTGGGCGACAATTTGAGGATGAAAGGGGCACTAGATGAGAAGTAGAATCCTTCTGCTTTACTTCTCTTAAATGGCATCTTCTTGGATTTTAAAAAGAATGATGAGAAGGAAATTGAATGGCACCTCTTTTGGATAAACTTGAACTTAAAATTGTCCTAATGTCTTGATGTCCCAATGTCCCATTGTCTCGATGTCTGGATGTCCCAATGTCTCAATGTCTAGATGTTCGGATGTCTCGATGTCTGGATGTTCCAATGTTCGGATGTCTAACAAAATTTTGGACAACCATCTTTTGTCATTGAATTGATCCACAAAGGTGATGTAGCATGATGTGACATGGATTCAACAACTAGGCTTGGCCTTGGTCAATAGTTGAGTTTGAACTCCATCGACTCATTCAATTATAAGACTCAACTTCAAGCAAACCTAATTTGACTAATTTGCAAAATAAAGAAAACTAACGTTATTTACAGGACTCAAGCTGAAATTAAGATAAAAAACTACTCATTAGTGATCCACAATGAGCTTGGAGGGTTCTGACATCTTTTCCTAGCTTTGGTATCCTCACCAATTCTTTCGGCGGACCTTGTCAAGTATGGGTTGACTCTACTTTGGTAATGTTCCAGCAAGTCTGGGTTAATTCTTTGCATATCCTATCGAGTGATTTACGAATCATCAGATTCTAGTCTACCTTGCCATCGAACCAAGTAACGCTGATAATCCTTACTCTTAATAGTGATGGTTTTATCATCCAAAATTCGCTCAATATTATCTCTCCATTATGGTAATTTGGCTGGTGGACACTCAAGGGTAGGGTCACTCTTAAAGATAGAATCAGGCCCAAATGGCTCACTAGGTATTGTTATTGGCTTCTTGTACTTAACAAGATCTCATACATTGAAGGTTGGACTAATACCTAATTCAGGTGGTAAATCTATCACATAGGCATTAGACCCAATTTTCTTAATGATCTTGTACGGTCCTGCACTATGGGCGTATAGTTTTTTCATGGTTCCAGGTGAGAACCATTCAGGATAAAGCCTAATTATGACAAAGTCTCCCTCATTAAATTCTGTGAAACGTTTATGTGAGTTAGCCATATGCTCATAAGATTCATTGCTTTCAATAATTTTTTTACTTATCTCTTTATGCAATTCCTTAATATGCTGTGCATATGACTCTTATCAATACCTAACAGACTCAATTATGCATTCCTATCAAATGAGATTTTTTAGGTCTACAACTACAACTTTGGGCTTGATTCCTAGTTGATGGATGATATGCAGATGAAAATTTGACGTGGACTCCTAATAAGTGTCATAAGGTCTTCCAGAAGTAGGTAGCAAATTGAATGGGCACAAAGGACTGATAAAACATGCTAACCCCAACAAAATGCAACTGGGTGGTTCTAAAAATATTGGAAGCCTCAGGGAAGGGTAAGAAATATGAGGTGGGTTTGACAACTGGATTTGGATTCATGGGGGTGACCTTAAAGAATGGACGTGGATCTACAAATAGCAAAAAGTCCACTTTATCGAAAAATAGGTTAGTAAGTTCAGGAAAGAGATCGTTAATTGGAATTGAAGAGGTGACCTCATCCCGAGGGTACCGAATTAAAGAGATCATGTCTTCGATAAATTCTTCTAGTTCAAGAATTTCAGGACTAAGCTCTCCTATTTGGATCTCTTCTAGGATTTCCTTAGGTAAAGCCCTAATGGTAGGGGTGTTAAATCCCTCATGGTTCTCTTTTTCTAATGGTCCTTCTAATGCATTAGGTGACTGGACTTCCTCTTCTCCTTTATACTCATCTATCAGGTTTTCTCCAGCCTCATATACTTCCACTATGATTTTAGCCTGAGTAATCTTCTGGTTAATTAACTCTGAGTCTGCAATAGATATTTCCTCTTTAGGGTCATTCTTAGGAATAAATGGGGTCACAAGGGTGGGTCGGCTCGAATTAGGGTTGAGTCAACTCTGGTGAGAATTGGGTTGAATCTATTGAGGAATGGGTCGACTCGGGTGGACTAGGCTAGATCTTGATTTTTGATAAAGGGCACTAATCCTAATGGGTTCTGGCTGATGAATTCTGGGTTTAGGGAAAGTTGGTTAGGTGAACCAGGGTTAGCACGGGTCCTACGGATCCTCTCTAGGTTGTCGAGTCGCTTATCCTGTCAGTCAAACCTCTTGTCCATTAGGGCACATTGGTCAATGAAAGTCCTCAGTAAGGTTTCTATAGTGGACTCCTTGATCAATTGGGTTGGGGTTAGGCTCCTAATATAGTGGTCATGCAACGCAATCCTAGCTTTTTTGGTTCATAGACCTAGAGCTCAAGTAGAATGAGTTAACTCAAATTACACCCAATTTCATAATTAGTCTTCCACTAGACAGGTAAAAGGTGGGGTGGTGGAAGGCTCCCCCTGCTTGACACAGGATCCTAATTAAAAACCACCAGTCCACTTAAGGCGTTTGCCTATGGACCTCTAGCATTAGACACCAGCTTCCAATAATAATTGAAAGGTTTAGTGCACTAGTTCACTAATAAGACTCGAACCCGACCTGTTGGTGTCCCTAAGCTGTATTAGGTTGCTAATTGATTTAAGTTAGGATTAGGTTCAAATGCAAAGGAGTTGTTCTTGGGCCAAGGAAAGGTAATGACCTCCTTCCCTTATCTTATTATATTATCGCTCTAAAGTAAGTTATGCATGTGATGGCATACATATGAAATCCAATGATGTGCACTTAAGTTTTTTTTGTGTATTTTGATGTAATTTGGTAGAAATATATAAATTGTTGGAAATTAATGATATGAACCTAAATGCAGAAATTAACTATGCTAGAATTTAAATAGGCTGAAATAACTATATGCTGAAATTCTAGTGCAAAACTGTTCTCAGGTAGTAATCAGGCATGCAAAAATTTTAAAGACCGAATTAAATCCTAAGAAGATTTTGAAAATAAAACCAAATGCAATGAATCTAACAAAATAAAATCAAAATTATTTTATCTTCTTACATAAAAGAATAATTAAAATAACAGACTATGTACTAGGATGGATGTAATGCAGAAAATTAACACTAAAGATGTCAGTCTCTTTGTTTTCTTCTTCAAGGGTCAATCACAGTGGCACCCCTACACGCCATAAGAAATTTCCTATAAAAGGGATGTGAGGGTTTTGCAGCCTTACTTTTTCCTATGACTAGATGGCCATGGTGAAGCACCCGATTTGAGTACTTAAAGAGAAACTAAGTCCTAACCATGCTCTGATACCAAAGTTGATGCAGGATGGATGCGAAGACTAATTCTAATAATTATAATTTAATTTTGATGAGCAATGGCAGGAAACTCAAATAAACTATCAAATTAATTTAATGAAAATTAGACTAAGCCTCTACTAACTACCCGCTAAACAATCAGCATGCAATCACATAAAGAACCCTGTATCTGATGATTGAGAAACTACCGAACTAGGACATCCTGACTTCAATCAACCAGATCTAATGAGACTCAGATGATTAGTTACCAATAACGCTTTTCCCTTCCTTCTCGTTTCAATAGATTTGGATTCAATTCTCGCGATCTCGTGGTAGGATTGCAAACTTCAGTCCTTCGGAGCAGATCTTCTCGTTGATGGTTGGATGGCAAGGGAAACCTCCTCATCTGATCAAGTACTCTAGAGATCCTATAAAAGAACTTGATTAGAATGATGGAAATGGAATGAAAGTCTAAAATGAAAGAGGGAAAGAAGGATGGTCAAATTGGTTTTGGATCTAGACTGGATGCTGAAGATGGTGGCACAAGGCTTCTGGATAATGGACTCAGGAGATAACTCAGGCTTCAGTACTCCACACACACTGATGCAATGCTTAACCAGCAGAGCCCTCACACACTATAATTGCTTAACCAGGAATTGCACTCTCAACACTTACCCAATAATTGGAGAAAGGAAACTAGCATAGTTTCACTAATTAATCATTATTTGGATATAAGGGGGTAGAATGGAGTGGTATTTATAGACCCTCCATACAAGGTAGCTTGATAACATAGAATTATTTTGAATACATGATAATTAGAGATTACATTGGACCTTACTCTCCTTCTTGACCTTGATGAAATCTCTTTGTAATTTAAATTGAGTAGCCCCCCCCTTGTAATTTGACTTCTCCATGGCTTGGATGGTGAAGAGGCTTTCCATGATTTTAAGAAGAATGTGGCGACAAAAAAAATGAGATGGCGCCCTTAATCCCTTCTCAATTAATGCTAATCCATTCTCCTATTGGTGTGAACTTTCCTAGTTTTCAATTTTGAATGGTAGATAAAAAGGCCCTCTATTTGAATTAGACTCCTTGAATTTAAAGTAGATAGATGATAACTCCTTTCATTTAAATAAAACACTTGAATGTTGAATTGACTCCATTTAAATTTGAATGATTCCATGAGATGGGGTGTCCATCTGGAGTAGGCAACAATTTGAGGATGAAAGGGGCACTAATGAGAAGTAGAATCCTTTTTCTATGGTGCGGGCACCAGACTCAGAAGAAGACTTCAGAGCTCCATCACGCCCAGCCACACTCCGAGCACACGCCAGAGTCCAGGAGGCCATAGAGGCATCCCAGTGTCATGGTCCCCACATCCAAAGAAGAAAAAATCAAATTGGAGGCTAAATTAAAGGAGGCGCCCACACCTGCCTAATTTACCTAAGCAAATGGAAGAAAACTTCTCTTGGAGAAGAAATCAAAGAAGGACATCCACCTACTCCTAATTGAAGTTCAAATCAAAATCAAAGAGCTTAACTTGGAGTGGAAGAAAAGAAGAAATACCATAAGAAGAAGAGGACTCCAAATCCAAATCCAACTCCAAAGGAGGTGCCATAAAAGTTCCAAAACAATTCCTTTATGGCCGTCCCATTTTTTTGGACTCTTGTCGGCCAAGGGAGAGGATTTTCTACCTAATCTAGGGTTTGAAGAGTTTAGTCCCACATGGGAATTTGTACAAGCTAGGAGAAATTTTAGGTCTATATAATAGACCTCTCTTTGTAACTTTAAAAAAATCAATGAAGAAAATTATTTTTTTTGCTACTCTCTTGTGTTGAGTGACCTAGGTTTCTCTTCTTCCGCACTATTCTAAGTGTTGAGCTCCGTGAGGGGGTAATCCGGGTTCCATTGGAGCCTTGAGGAGGTGAGAGATCTCCATCTTTATCCAAACCCTAGGTTAGCCACTTGAAATTCCAAAACCCTAGCCACCTTTCATTATTTTTCCATCCACCAAACCCTAGATCCATCCATCTCCCACGGCCTCTCTCTCTCTACAAGTCCAGGCCGTCCACCTTCATCCAGATCCAGTCCGGCTACTTCAATCCAGAGCAAGTTCCAAGGAAAATCACATCAGCATCCAGGAGAATCCAGTTTTCAGCAATTTCGATCTTCAAGTTCATCAACCTGGTAAATCTTTCCTTGACTCTCTGATTCCATCAATTGTTTTTCTTCTCTTCCAGATCTTGAATTCAAGAGAAGCCAACCCGCCAAAGGACCAGTATTGAGGATCCATTACGAAGATATCCAACTCCGAGGATCCAACAATCTGCTCGGGAGAGTTCTTCCACCAAAATCTGTGAAGATCATTGTCTGGTTAGATAAACCTTCCATTCTCTTTATTTCTGTTTTGTTGAAAGCTCGGAGTGAAACCCTAGGTCTGGGAGTTTCTCAACCCCCAGCGATCCGTTGCTTCTAAACTACTCTGATAATTTAGTTTCCTTAAAATTGTGCTTTCAATTATCATATTAGTATCTTTCAATGTTAGGTTAACTTTTCTTTGATTTGAAGCCAACTTCTACAAACCTATAAAAACAACAAAAAAAATTAGTTAATCTTAATTTACTTCCGCATCGCATCCCTTTATTTGTTCTGCATCATTTTTGGTATCAGAGCCCAGTCTAGGGTTTCTGATTTGCTTGCTTGCTTGTTTTGATTGTTCTCTTTTTATTTTGTCTGCTCGAAGTAGACTCCCCAGGACGTCCGGTCCTAGGACTAAGCGAGGCGCAAGCCTCCTCTCCATTCCACGGGTGTTCCTAGGGCGTGTAGGGGATCAATTGGGTTATAACTTCGTAGCAGGGATTATAAACGGGGAAGACAATCTAGTTGCAGCCCGTAATTGCCCTGTTATCTGAATTATTTCTCCCTACATAAAACTCCGAATTGCATGATTTTTGCTTCGTTGAACCAGTATAATTGAACCTATTTTCCATAATTTTTCTGCGATTTATTGGTTTCGATAAATCTGAGAATTAAAATACAAAAACTCTATTTTTATGTTCTGCAATTCAATTCTTTTTTGGAGTGATCATCTCATAATTTACTTAAGGGCAATTGAGCATCTAAGATAAGGGGAGGAGTTGATTACCTCTCCTTAGCCCAAACCACCATCCAATCATTCGAACCTAGACTAATTTAAAATCAGTTAGACCTAATTTGTCCTAGTGGGCTAGGGACACCAATTGGTCGGGTCTAGGCTAGTGTTGAGTCAGTTTGCTGAGTTATTCTGTGTGTGCTTAGCACTCAGTGTCTAGAACGGTGGTTCAGGGACTACGTCCCGAAGGGCTTGTGTGCTGGTCCGCCTACCTGGCCAATCACTGATTGGTGTCTAGGATTGGCGATCAGGGACCTAACACTCCCCTTACACCTTCCTGGCTGAGTCCTGAGTTACTACAGGCTAGCTTGCCACTCTGATTGGGCATCTAGTTTGGACTCTAGGTCTTGTGATCCAGTAGTCGATTTAGTCTAGTCTCATTTTGTGTGCTTGCTTGAATCATCATGTCTACCAGAAACGGAGTTGCCATATCAACCTGGTCAAACCCAACCTGATTTAGAGGCCATGATCAGAACTCTTACTGAAAGTATGGCTAAAATGAATCAGGATATGACAAACACTGTGGCCCAGTTTAGCGCACAAATTCATGAGGATCTTACCCAACTTAGGGACCGAGTCCAAGTACTTGAAGAACCTAGACATCGGAATTGGACTCCTGACCCCGATTTTAATGTGCCTCAACCTCACCCACATCAAGAGCCTAGAAGGCCTTTATATAGAGATCCCGAACCTAATCATAGGAGGCCTGACCCAGAGCCTGAAGATAGAGATGATAGGTTCATCAGGAACATCAATTAGATGCACCCACTTTTGATGGTAGTCTGAACCCTAAGGTGTATTCTAATTGGGAGGGTGAGATGGATCAATACTTTGAGTGGTATGCTATGTCTGAGGAGAGGAAATACAAGTTTGCCAAGATGAAATTAGTGCGTCAAGCTAGGTTATACTGGGGGAACATTGAGCTAACCACTAGGAGACGGAATGTTGGGCCCATAACCACTTGGCAGGGTATGAAAGAAAATTGAGAGATAAATACCTACCCATTTCATACCAGCAAAACCTGTTAGACCAATGGCAAAACCTGAAACAAGGAAACCGATCTGTCTCAGACTACATAACTACTTTTGATGAATACCTAATGAGATGTGATGTGAGTGAAGCCCACGAAGTCACTTTGTCTAGATTTAGGGCTGGACTGAGGGAAGATATCAAGAGAGAATTATTTCTGAGAGAGGTTACTGATCTAGACCAAGCCTACTAGATTGCACTGAACACTGAGAAATTTCAGAGAGGACCTATACCTTCTAGGGTTAGTGCCCCAATCCCAAGGAATGGACCTAGCCAAGTTATCCCTAGTAAACCTTTTCAGGGTACTTCTACCCCTAGGCCCATGGACAAAGGTAAGGCACCTGACACCCAGAGAACCCCTAGTTCAATATCACCTGTTTTAAGTGTCAGAAACCAGGTCACATTTCAGTCAGTGTACTGCCATAGCCTGTTTCAAGTGTCATAAGGTAGGTCATATGGTGCTAGCCAGTGCCCCGGATCCCTTACATAGAAGAGGGAGAGAATGATAATTCCGAGCCCAGTGAGGAATTTGAAGAAGAAGTTTATGAGGCCGGAATGAATTTGGTTGAGGAGTATGAAGGAGAGGAGGAACCAATGAATCTGACCAATTAGGAGTTGTAAGATGCATCCTATCCCAGAATCTAGTTCAAGAGGATTGGCGTAGGACTAACATCCTACAAACTTTTCTTAAATTAGGGGATAAGGTATGTAAGATCATCATAGATAGTGGGAGCTGTGTAAATGCCATCCTACTAGCACTGTCAAGATGTTAGGCTTAATCCCAGTTCCCCATCCCAACCCCTATAAGGTTTCTTGGGTAGATTCTACCTCCATACCCATCCAATCTAGATGTCAAGTCCAAATCCAAACGCAATTATCACGAAAAGATTTGGTGCGATGTTTTACCCATGGGGGTGAGCAGTATAATTCTCGGAAGACCTTGGTTGTATGATCATGATGCCACCCTCTTAGGAAATCCAATACCTGTGTCTTTAGTTTCAATGGGAAGAAGAATACGATCCATTCCGTTCCCCCTAGGACAGGTAACTAAAGGGCCGGTAGGTTAAGGAGATGAAAACTGGAGTGAACCTAATTAGTGCTAAGGATCTAGAACAAGAAATTCATAGTGGTTCACCCATCTGGATGTTGACTGCTAGGAACTTAGAACTTTGGAACCCTCAGGCCTCCTCAAGAAGTTAAACCTGTGTTAAAAGAATTTGAGGATGTCTTTCCCGAGGATTTGCCAGACCACCTTCCACCTCTTAGGGATATCCAGCATGCCATAGATCTAATCCCAGGAGCGACTTTGCCCACTTGCCCCATTACAGGATGAATCCATCTGAGCATGAAGAACTGCAAAAGCAGGTTGGAGAATTATTGAGGAAGGGGTTTATTAGAGAAAGTCTTAGCCCTTGTGCAGTCCCAGCCTTACTGACCCCAAAGAAAGATGGCACGTGGAGTGTGTGTTGACAGTCGTGCCATCAATAAAATTACAATCAAATATAGGTTTCCCATCCCTAGACTAGATGACATGCTTGATTGATGGCTGGTGCAATAGTTTTTTCTAAGATTGATCTCAAAAGCGGCTATCATCAGTTAGGATTGACCCGGGGATGATGGAAAACTGCTTTCAAAACTAAGGATGGTCTTTATGAATGGGTTGTTATGCCTTTTGGGTTGTCCAATGCCCCTAGTACTTTCATGAGAATTATGACCCGGTACTTAGAGCTTTCATAGGAAAATTTGTGGTGGTCTATTTTGATGACATCCTGATCTATAGTAAGACCCCAACAGATCACCTAGACCACCTTAGAGCAGTCTGCCAATTTTTGAGGAGTGAGAGACTCTACGGTAATCTTAAGAAGTGTGAATTCATGACTAGTAGAGTTATCTTTCTTGGTTTTGTAGTAACCCCTGACGGCGTGGCGGCCGATCCTGAGAGATTAAGTCCATAGTACTGGCCAGAGCCAACCAATGTGCATGAAGTTAGAAGTTTCCATGGCTTGGCTACCTTCTATAGGCGATTCATCAAGGGTTTTAGTACTTTAGCTGCTCCAATCACTGATGTATTAGGACGGGAGAATTTCATTGGACTAAGTCAGCCCATAAAGCCTTCCTAGATCTTAAGGATAAATGACCCCGGCACCCATTCTGAGATTACCCGATTTTTCTAAAGTATTTGAGGTTGCCTGTGATGCTTCAGGGTGTAGGAATAGGTGGAGTCCTAAGCCAAGAGAATCATCCCATAGCATTCTTTAGTGAAAAACTTAATGATGCTAAGCTTAGTATTCTACCTATGATAAGGAATTTTATGCGGTGGTGCAAGCTTTGCGTTACTGGAGACATTATTTGCTACCGCAGGAATTTGTACTATTTTCGGCCCTGAGGCTCTTAGATTTCTGAACTCCCAAAAGAAGCTTAACCCTAGGCATGCTAAGTGGGTAGAATATATCCATTCCTATACTTTTGTCCTGAAACATAAGGCTGGAGTTGAGAATAAGGTAGCTGATGCCCTTAGTCGCCGATCTCTGTTATTAACTTCTGTTAGAACTGAGGTCATAGTTTGAGCAAATCAAAGAGGAATATGAGTCTTGTCCGGATTTCACAACTGTGTATCAGGATCTAGTTCAAGGACCATCTAGTAATCACCAGGATTATACCTTGTAGATGGTTTTTTTGTTCTTCAAAAATAGGCTTTGCATCCCTAGAACTTCTCTTAGGGAATTTTGATTTGGGAAATCCTGCTGGAGGTTTAGCTGGCCATTTTGGAAAAGACAAGACCTTCTAGCTATTGAAGACCACTTTTTCTGGCCTAGCTTAAAAAGGGATGTAGCTAAATTGTAGCTAGATTCGAACCTGCGCTGTTGCCAAATAGCGAAAACAAAACACTGGCCTTTATACCCCACTCCCCTGTCCCAGATCCTCTTGAAGATGTGAGTATGGATTTTGTGTTAGGTTTACCTAAGACCCGAGGAGACATGATTCTATCTGTGTCGTAGTCGACCGATTCTCTAAAATGGCCCACTTCTTGCCTTGTTCCCAAACTTTTGATGCATCTAAGGTAGCCACACTTTTCTTCAATGAGATAGTTAGACTCCATGGCCTACCTAAGACAATCGTTTCAGATAGGGATGTCCGGTTCACCATTACTTTTGGAAGACCCTTTGCATAGTTAGGGACAAAGCTTAAGTTTTCAACTGCCTATCATCCCCAAACTGATGGCCCAACTGAAGTAGTGAACCGTAGCCTAGGAAATCTGCTGAGATGTCTTGTTGGTGAAAATACCAGAAATTGGGATTTATACCTACCAAGGGCAGAATTTGCGTACAACGACTCGGTCAATAGGTCTACGGGTAAGAGTCCATTTGAAATTGTACATGGGTACAAACCTCACACACCCTCTTGACCTAGTCCCTTTACCTGTCCACACTCGAGTCTCCGAATCTGCTGAGAATTTTGCACAGCATATAAAAGACTTGCATAAAGAAATTCATGCCAAAATAAATTTAGTAATGAAACTTATAAGAAGTTGGCTGATACTCAAAGGCGAGTCAAATCTTTTGTTGAGGGAGACTATGTGATGATTAGGTTAAGGCCTGACGTTTTCCTCCTGGAACCGTTAGAAGTTACATGCTAGGGAGCTGGACCATTTAGAGTGGTAAAGAGAGTAGGATCCAATGCCTATGTGCTCGAGTTGCCTCCAGAACTAGGCATTAGCTCTACTTTCAACATTACAGACTTAGTAGAGTACAGGGAGCCACTGTTGATTCCTAGTGAGCCTTTTGAGCCTAACCCTATCATTGAAAGTGATCCCGACCCTGTGTGTCCACCAACAAACTGGCCTGTGAGGAAAGAGCAGATTGAAAAGATCCTGGATGATCAGGTTATCTCTACTCGTAATCGAGGATACCAAAGGTACCTGGTCCGCTGGCAAGGAAGGCCAGATTCTGATGACTCTTGGATCTCCCGAGAAGAATTACAAGAATTGGACCCAGACCTCTTGGAGAGATACCAGAGCCAACTTGAGCCTTACTCGACAGGGTCGAGTTCCTCCCACCCTGGGAGAATTGGTGCGGGCACCAGACTCAGAAGAAGACTTCAGAGCTCCATTTGGATCTCTAATTGACATTGCCCGAGAATTAGGTTGTAATAAAGGTTGACCTGGTCAACCAGTTTATTTATTTTATTTATTTCTTGAGTCACCATTTAAATTTTGTGAGTCATGTTGACTCGTGCAAGTCCTAATGTGTTTCAATTTGGTCCAAAATGGTGCCACATTTCTCTTCCAATCAACTCAAGGTTCAAGCAAGTGGAGGCCACACTCCAAGCCACACGCCCAGCCACACTCCGAGCACACGCCAGAGTCCAGGAGGCACCATAGAGGCATCCCAGTGTCATGGTCCCCACCAAAGAAGAAAAATCAATTTGGAGGCTAAATTAAAGGAGGCGCCCACACCTGCCTAATTTACCTAAGCAAAGAAGGAAGAAAACTTCTCTTGGAGAAGAAATCAAAGAAGGACATCCAACCTACTCCTAATTGAAGTTCAATCAAAATCAAAGAGCTTAACTTGGAGTGGAAGAAAAGAAGAAATACCATAAGAAGAAGAGGACTCCAATCCAAATCCAACTCCAAAGGAGGTGCCATAAAAGTTCCAAAACAATTCCTTTATGGCCGTCCCAATTTTTTTTGGACTCTTGGTCGGCCAAGGGAGAGGATTTTCTACCTAATCTAGGGTTGGAAGAGTTTAGTCCCACATGGGAATTTGTACAAGCTAGGAGAAAAATTTTAGGTCTATATAATAAGCCTCTCTTTGTAACTTAAAAAATCAATGAAGAAAATTATTTTTTTTGCTACTCTCTTTGTGTTGAGTGACCTAGGTTTTCTCTTCTTCCGCACTATTCTAAGTGTTGAGCTCCGTGAGGGGTAATCCGGGTTCCATTGGAGCCTTGAGGAGGTGAGAGATCTCCATCTTTATCCAAAACCCTAGGTTAGCCACTTGAAATTCAAAACCCTAGCCACCTTTCATTATTTTCCTCCCCCAAACCCTAGATCCATCCTCTCCCACGGCCTCTCTCTCTCTACAAGTCCAGGCCTTCCACCTTCATCCAGATCCAGTCTGGCTACTTCAGATCCAGAGCAAGTTCCAAGAAAATACTCACAGCATCCAGGAGAATCCAGTTTTCAGCAATTTCGATCTTCAAGTTCATCAACCTGGTAAATCTTTTCCTGACTCTCTGATTCCATCAATTGTTTTTTCTTCTCTTCCATCTTGAGTTCAGGAGAAGCCAACCCGCCAAAGGACCAGTATTGGAGGATCCATTACGAAGATCCAACTCCGAGGATCAACAATCCTCGAGAGAGTTCTTCCACCAAAATCTGTGAAGATCATGTCTGGTTAGATAAACCTTACATTCTCTTTATTTCTGTTTTGTTGAAAGCTTGGAGTGAAAACCCTAGGTCTGGGAGTTTCTCACCCCCCAGCGATCCGTTGCTTCTAAACTACTCTGATAATAATTTAGTTTCCTTAAATTGTGCTTTCAATTATCATATTAGTATCTTTCAATGTTAGGTTAACTTTCTTTGATTTGAAGCCAACTTCTACAAACCTATAAAAACAACAAATTAGTTAATCTTAATTTACTTCCGCATCGCATCCTTTATTTGTTCTGCATCATTCTATACTTCTCTTATGGCATCTTCTTGGATTTTAAAAAGGTCGACGAGAAGGAAATTGATGGTGCCTCTTTTGGATAAACTTGAAACTTAAAATTGTCCCAACGTCTTGATATCCCAATGTCCCATTGTCTTGATGTCTGGATTCCCAATGTTTGAATGTTTGATAAATATTTGGACAACCTCTTTGTCATGGAATTGATCCACAATGGTGATGTGGCATGATGTGACAGCTTCAACAACCGGGCTTGGCCTTGGTCAACAATTAAGCTTGAACTCCATCACTCATTCATTATAAGACACAACTTCAAGCAAACTAATTTGACTAATTGCAAAATAAAGCAAATTAATGTTATTTAAAGGACGCAGCTGAAATTAATATAAATCACTATCATTGGATCCACAACAAGCTTGGAGGGTTCTGACATCTTTTCCTAGCTCTAGTGTCCCTCACCAGTTGGGGTTGAGACTGGTGGTACTCGCTCCTGATCTAGTGGTCATGCAACAGGCATATTAAGCTTCTAGGGATTGCTAGACCTAATAGCCCAAGTAGAATGAGTCAGCTCACTTACAACCAACTCAACAAGTTACCCTTTCCACTGCCAGGTAAGAGGTGGGAGATTGCGAGGCTCCCCTACTCTCACAGGTTCCCTAATTAAGTAACCACAGCTCTACTTAGGGTGTTGCCTCTGGACCTCTAGCCTAGACATAAGATTCAAGAAATAACTGGAGGATTGGGTGCACTAGCTTTTCTCATAATACTAGTAACTTGACCTGTCGGGTATCCTAGCTCATCAGTTTGCTACTTAATTTTAATTAAGGCTTGGACTTGAATGCAGGGTGGTTATTTTGGGGCAAGGAAAGGTGATGAAATCCTTCCCTTATCTGACAGAGTATAAGTGCCTTATGTTGATTTAGGTAGCATGCACACATGAAACCCTAATGCTATTGAAACTAAAAGCAGCAAATAGGCAGAAAATAAAAAAATGAAATTTTTTATGCATTTTATGGAGATGGAAGTTTTAATGAAGATTAGTTTAAGCTAATTATGTACAGAAAATTAAGTTTTGGAGGTTTTAATGTAAACTAAATTTTAACCTAAACTAGGTGTGCAGAATTTCAGCAAGTAGAGTTTTTTTTTTGGGTTTCCTTTTATGTAGAATTTTTTTTTTGTTTTCAGATCTGAAATTAGCAGAAATTGCAGAGATTAAAGAAGATGAATTATGTGTTCAATGGGTGCATAATTTGATGCAAATCAAAGGGTTTTGATGGAAGTAATTCCTAGGGTTTTGGAACTAGTATGCAGATTTCAGCATGCAGTTTTTTTTTTTGTTAGGATTTTTTTGTATGCAGATTTTTTTTGTTTTGAGAATCAAAAAATTAAAATAAAATTACAGAGAATAAGAAGACTAATTTATGTGATTGATGAGTGCAAACTCAGTGAAAAGCAGCAGGGTTTTGATGGAAAACAAGCACTATATTTGGACTACTATTGTGCGCAGAATTCAGCATGCCAAAAAAATTTTTTTTGGATTTTTTTGTTTAGGAAACATGCAAGAACTTGCCCTATCCTAAGCTCTATACCAAACTGATGCAGGACAAAGCATGCTAGGGTTAGCATAAAGAATGTTCAGATCATGTGAGCAAGATTTTTAGATTTTATTTAGGGTTTCGTTCCCAAAAAAGACTTAAGAGTAAGTTAGGATTTTCATATAAGGACTATGTTCTACCCACATACTACGAACTATCAAAGAGATAAAAAAGAAGGACCTAGGGTTATGGTGACCCATAAGTAATTTTGATGATAACCAAACATTGGTGTGTGCATTTTTTTTACTAACACACTCTTCAAGTGGTTTACAAGTTTTTGTAGGATAATTCATTGCTCTATTTCAACTCCTACATGTTTATTTCTGTTTTGAGTGTGTTGTAATTGATATTATAGGAAGAATGAAAGATAAAGTTAAAAAAATATCATAAAATTAGGTTACTTCTAAAAGTGTTTCAAGCTTTAATTTCTTAGAAATATGTTGAGTTTGAAGAATCTTGAAGCTTGAAGACATGATGGATGATTCTGGAGATAGACTGAAAAATTATTGAAACATTCAACCGAGCTGACTCGAAGAGAAGAGAGCTGACTCTGGAAAAATGGCACACATGAGGATTCTGGCATGTAGAGATCCGAACCAACTCTAGGGACCCGAGCCGACTCGTCTAGAGTACTACTTCCTAAATCAGATAGGCAAACCGACCCAAGGGAGTCCGAGCCGACTCTATCATATTATCAATATCTGAGTCGACTCTTCAGAAGATTGAGCCGACTCCTCCAGAATCAAGAAAATATGTTTTGAGGCCAACAACCAACCGAGTTGACTAGAATGGAAGTTAGCCCGACTTGACCACAGACATGTTGAAGGCTTGAGGATCCGAGTCGACTAGAATCAAGGTGAGCCGACTCTTACGATTGAAAAATCAGGGCACTAGCAAGCGAGCTGACTGGATTGAAGAGAGTCGCTCAACTAGAACAACTATGAGGATCCGAGTCGACTTGAGTAATCCAAGCCGACTCGAATGTCAGTTACAGGCATATAACGCTAGTTCCAGAACTCAGAATTTGAATTCAAAAGGTGCTCCAATAGTCAAATGTCATATCCTAATGGTCTACAATGATCAAAATCATCTAGAAAGGTCCAAGACTATATATTTGAGGGTTTGCTATTTAAAAAAGGTTGAAGAGAGAGTTAATGCATTATTAATATCCAACCAAGTCACAAGCAAGAGAGAACTAAGAGCATTCAAGATAGCCCTTCAAGCCTTCACCAACTTTTATCTGAAGCTTGAAGCACTGAGTAAAGAAGCTATAGAACCATTAGTGCATTGAAAGTGCAGTCAAGTGGGCTTCTCTCGAGCTGCATCGGCAAACGCTAGTTCCAGAACTCAGAATTTGAATTCAAAAGGTGCTCCAATAGTCAAATGTCATATCCTAATGGTCTACAATGATCAAAATCATCTAAGAAAGGTACAAGACTATATATTTGAGGGATTTGAACTATTTAAAAAAGGTTGAAGAGAGAGTTAATGCATTATTGAATATCCAACCAAGTCAACAAGCAAGAGAGAACTAAGAGCATTCAAGATAGCCTTCAAGCCTTCACCAACTTTTATCTGAAGCTTGAAGCACTGAGTAAAGAAGCTATAGAAACCATTAAAGTGCATTGAAATGCAGTCAAGTGGGCTTCTCTCGAGCTGCATCGGCAACCATTTGACAAAAATTTGTTTGTCATTCTGTTGCTTTTCTTTCCAATTCATTTTGAATTGTTGGGTTTTGGTAAGCTCGGTTGAAAAACCAAATAGGTTCTTGGTTAGCCTTTGTTAAAACCAACTGTTAGGTTCTTGGTGATCTTGTGTTAAAACCAAGTAAGGTTCTTGGTGATCCTGGTAAAACCAAGTTGGATTTCTTTGGTGATCTCGGTAAAACCAAAGTGTAGAGGTTTGGATTATGAGCCTGTGAAAGCAATCCGACTGTATTCCAATGGAGGATATAGTGGTAATCTTGGGTAGTAGACGTAGGAGCTGGTTGCTCCGAACTACTATAATTATTGTGTTTGTATTGTGCTTTTCTGATTTGATTTTGCTTCTACATTTAAATACTTTGTCATCGCACTTAACACCTTAAAATGATTTCAAAGATCACATTATTGCATAAATCTTTTAATTCCCAATTCACCCACTTCTTGGAAAAGCCACCTGGGCAACAACTAGCATTAGATTAGTATCTCTGAATACATTTAGAGTAAAGATTGATGGCTTATCCCATGAGTACATCATTGGCTGAAGGCCAATCTACTAATAGACCTCCACTCTTCACTGGCACTAATTACTCTTATTGGAAAGCTATAATGAAAATTTATATACAAGCTATCGATTTTCAATTATGGAAGGTCATTCTAAAAGGGCCACATATTCCCATGATTAAAATTAATGGCATGGATGTCCCAAAGCCTGAAGAGGAGTGGGATGAACACGACATGAAGTTGGGGAAATTAAATGCTAAAGCAATGAATCTATTATACTGTGCTTTGGATGCCAACGAGTTTAATCAAATTTTACTTGCTCTTCAGTAAAAGAAATTTGGGATAAACTCAAAGTGTCCCACGAAGGAACTTCCAACTGAAGACTTCGAAAATAAATCTTCTTGTACATAGTTATGAATTGTTTAAAATGGAATCTACTGAAACCATATCTGCCATGTTTACTCGATTTACAAATATTATTAATGGTTTGAAAAGCTTTGGCAGGGTTTACTCAAATGCTGATTTAGTACGGAATATCTTAAGATCACTTCCGAACAAATGGGACCCCAAAGTGACTGCCATCTAAGAATCAAAAGATTTAAACACTTTATCTCTGGATGAACTAATGGGTTCTCTCATCACTCATGAATTGGCCATGCAGCATAGAACTAATAATGATCGAAAGAAGAAGAAGACAATTGCCTTCAAAGCTGCATTGGACTCAAAGAAAGATGAGGAATCGAAAGATGACTCCACCTCCTCCGAAGATGATCTAGAAGACAAAGACATCGCAATGGTCATGAGAAGATTTAGAAGGTTTATGAGAAAGAAGAAAGGAAGATATTTCAAAAAATTTCATAAACGAGGAGAGCACTCCAAGGACAAGGACAAGGATAAAGAAAAAGATAAAGATCAAGTGCCCACATGCTATGAATGTAAGAAACTGGGGCACATTCGTCCAGATTGTCCACTACTAAAGAAATTTTTCAAGAAAGAGAAGAAGAAGGTGATGGTTGCCACATGGAGCGATAGCGAAGAATCCACTTCATCTGAAAAGGAAGAGACCATGAAAATAGCAAACTTATGTCTAATGGATCTTGAAGATGAGGTAACACCCCCAATGCTCAAAATAAATTTATATTTGATGAATTGAATTTGCTTTTTATGACTTATTATATGATTCAAAAAGGCTGGAGTAAAGATTAAAAGTTTAAAGAATATCAATAATTCTTTACTAAGAGAAAAAGAAACAATTTCATAAATGAATAACTTATTGCAAAAAGATTTACATGTCTTTTTCTAAAAAGTACAAAGCTTTGAAATTGAAAATAATGCATGTCTAGACAAAAACAAAGCTTTGACAAATGAAAATATTAATTTGAAAATGAAGGTTGAAAAACTCAAGCCACTCGTTGAAAATCATACATTATCTTCTAACAAGCTTGAGCTGATTTTAAAAGATCAAAGAATTTATGGAAACAAAGCTGGAATCGATTTTAATTCTTCAAATTCAAATAGAATTTCAGCTACTACTTTTGTGATACCAAAAGGTTTTGCATCGAATGCTTCTACTTTTGCTTCTACTTCTAAAACTACATTGTATGTTCGTAAGAGCTCAATAGAAAATATTTTACACCTATATCTCATGCATCAACATCTAGAACTTTAAAATCTATATATTTTAGAATTCTAGAGTTGAATGCTTTGCATGTAGGATTAGGACATAAATCTTTTAAATGCAATATCTTTAGAAATGTCAAAAGTAAAATAAGGAATATTGGGTTCCCAAAAGAACCAACTCTACTAACCTGCAAGGAACCAAGTTATCTTGGATACCTAAAAGAACTTCTTGATTATCTTGCAGGAATATCTTGCAGCCCCAAAATTGAAGAAAAGATGGTATCTCGACAGTGGCTGTTCAAGGCATATGACGGGTGACA
Organism: Areca catechu; assembly: GCA_021397845.1. Lineage (NCBI taxonomy): Eukaryota > Viridiplantae > Streptophyta > Magnoliopsida > Arecales > Arecaceae > Areca > Areca catechu. Next base: position 48,731,351 of record CM038048.1, on the reverse strand, counting down.
AGGATCAATTTATCATCCTAGAAATAAAAGATGAATGTATGGTTACTTTTGGAGATAATGGCAAGGAAAAAATAATCGAAATCGGTAAGGTCAAGTTAACCCCTGTACTTTATTGAAAATGTATTGCTAGTAGATAAATTGAAGTATAATTGTTAAGTATCAGTCAATTATGTGATAAAGGCTTCAAGGTTATCTTTGAATCATCTATGTGTATTGTAACAAACTCTCTTGATTCTAGCAGTAAGTTCATTGGACATAGACTTGGAAATGTTATGTGGTAGACCTTAATGATCTTGCCATGACAAGTAGTTCCAGTCTAGTTGCAATGCATGCAAAGACCAAGGAGTCTTGCTTACTTTGGCATAGATGATTAGGTCATGCTAGCATGTATATAATTGCCAAGTTAATTTCCAAAAACATAGTTGGAGGCATGCCTAAGTTTAAAGTAGACTTTGATCATATTTGTGATGCATGCATGCCAAATGGATAAACAAACTAGGGAGAGTTTTAAATCCAAAAATATGATTTTAACTACTAGACCTCTTGAGCTACTTCACATGGACTTATTGGACCAAATATGACTGCAAGTGATGCGGGACTAATATGCATGTGATTATTTTTTATATTTTAGGGGTTGGATGATGTGGTTCAATCCCGAATTTCAGATCAAAATATGATGTACATAATTCTATATGAATTTAAAAAGCTATGCATGTAGATTAGGACCTAAGAAAGCAGTAAAGGTGGATCGTCGGGGCTGAGAAGCCTCGGTTAGGGCTAGTTCTCCTACAATAAAATTATTGGCGATAGAGGAGTGTACCTGGCAATGTCTGATATGCCCGATGAAGATTGCAGTGAAGGGATCTCTTGTTCCTCGATGGATGCGGCCTAGAAAACTGAGACATAGACCCGTAGATACCCGGCTTTCTGCTCGGTGGTCCGATTGTGGCCCGGTTGGAGTCGTTGAATTCGTAGGAACTCGGGGTCCTGTAAACAATGGTTAGGGGTGAGAAAACAAGGTTGGGAACATAAGAAAAAAATCAGAAACAAGGCAGCAAGGGTGTGGGAAGAGGAGGCTTGGATGATTGCGGAGGCAGTTGCAACACCGGGGATAAGAAACTCTCAAAACCCCTTTATGCACACAGCAGGTACACATAGCAATTGAAGAGAACTCAAGTTTTAATTCATATATAAAAATCAATCCTCATACAAGAGACTAGGGTCCTTTAAATAGACCCTTAGTCTTGGGCCCCAAGTAAAGGTACATTAGACATTCCATAAGAATCCTATTCCCTCTCAAACCTTAGCTAGGCAAGTAAGAAAACCTAGGTAGAAAAATCCCTAAAAATTCTCTCCTCCTCTCTTGACGTGGTCAACACTCCAAGGATGCTAGGGGGCGTGTTAGGCTTCTAAGAGCAACAAGGGGCCGACCCAAAGGGTTTTCGGTGCATGGGCTTGGGCCTCTGGAAGCTGGGGTGACCTGGTAGCCAGGTAGCAGGAATATTCCCTGGTATCTTGCTTCTTAAGGGCTTAGGCTTTGTGCCTGGGCTTGATTTCTTTGGGCTAAGATGCAGATGGACCTCTGGAATCATGGATTTTATGGTCTATGAATATACTCTGGCATCTGGAAGGGAATCTGGGCATCTGGAGGGCATCTGCAAGGAATCATGGTTTCTGAATTTTCCTTCTAGGGTCTTCAAATCTTCAAGCTAGGTTGGACTTGGCTATACTTCCATGTCTTTAATCTGGTTGGACTTGGCTTCACTTATATGATGTAGTCTTGAGTCTTCAGTGTACTTGGACAGGACTCAAAAAAATAAAATTAGCTCAACATGAGTTGACTAACACTAGACTGGACTAGCTCAACATGAGCTGACTAATATTGAAATGAAATAACAACTCAAAGACTCAAATGACAAACTAAAAATGGACTCAAATGGGCTAAGTAATCCATAGAGGGCTGTGAAGCCTCTATCTTATTCCGGTGCTTCTGGTGTCCCCACCAATTCTCCAGGGATGGGAGGAAACTCGACCATGTCGAGTGAAAATCAGGCTAGCTCACATATCTCTTGAGGAGGTCTGGGTTGAGGCGCTGCAAGTCCTCTCGAAAAAATCTATGAATCGTCCGACTCTGGCCGGCCTTACCATCGGACCAAGAAGCATTGATTGCTGTGGCCCTGGATCGTGATGGCTTGATCGTCCAGGATATGCTCGATCCGTTCTCCTCTATTCAGGATAAATTTGTTAGTGGACTCTCTGGGTTAGGGTCACTCACAACAGGAGGGATAGGTCCAAAGGCCTCACTAGTTATCGCTGTCGGGTCCCTGTACTCAACCAGGTCTGTAATATTGAATGTAGAACTAATGCCCAAATCTGAAGGCATGTCTAACACCTAGGCATTGATCCAACCTTCTCTAGCACATTAAAGGTCCGGCTCTACGAGCATGAAGCTTCTTTTAGGCCTAAGCCTAACCAAGATAGAATCTACTACATCAAATTTTTTGGTCCATCTTCGGGAATTAGCCAGTTGTTTCAAAATTAGTGCAAGTGATGAACATGCTGGGCATATATAGACTCCTAACAAATGATGCAAAGGACTCATACTGACACCTAACAGACTTGACTATGCATTCCTATAGTAGGAAATTTTATTGAACTCTTTTGGACTTAAACCTAAGAGACTATAGACTCTCTAGGTCTGATCCTAGCTTGACATGCACATGAAAATTTACAATGGGCTCCTAGCAAATTCCAAAGGGTATGCCAGAAGTATAATGCAAACCTAACATGCATAATGAATGCATACAGTATGCTAATCTCAACTAAATGCAATCTAATGATCCTAGAAATGCTGGAGGTGTTTGGGAAGGGCAGAAAATAGGAAGTGGGTTCAAAATTAGTCTGGTAGGGTAGGGAAAAAGGTTCAAGGTTAGTTGGATAAAATAGGATAAAAGAAGGGGCATCAGGGACTAATCCTAGACTAATGAGGCAAACCTTACGGGGTTGTTGCATATCTATGGGGTTTGCATAATGGAAGGATAATTATTTATCTCAGGGAAGAGGTCCTTAATAGAAACTATAGGAGGGGGCTCATCCCAGGGATGCTGATTCAAAGAGATCAGGTCCTTAATAAATTCTTCAGGTTCTTGTGTTTTTGCACTAGACTCTATAATTTGGCTCTCCCCTATGGTTTCCTCTGGTAGGCTCTAGGAGCAATACCTAGGTTCTCTTCCTCTAATTGTTCTTCCACTATAATTATAGGCTGTGTGTAATCAAGGACAAATAACTCTGGATTGGTTTATACCTAGGTATCTACTAGGTCAGCTAATTCTAGGTTATCTATAGGTATCTCCTCTTCTCCCCCTCATACTCATCAACTAAGCTCGCATTAGCTACATACACTTTCGCATCAATGTAAGCCTTGTGAATCTCGGGAATGGTTGGAGAAGGTCGGCTAAGGAAAAATTGGCTAGGTTCTGTTCTCTGATTATGGGCACTAATCCTAGTAGGTTCAGGTTGCCTAAGGGATAGAGGCGTACTACTGGATTCATATTTGGGGGTACTAGTCCTATGGGGTTCAAGTTGACTAGGAAGAACATGACTAGTGCTAGGCTGATACGTAGGAGTTATGGGCTCCCTGGGCTTATAGGACAAGGGCGCAGATCTATGGGTCATGGGATTATAGGATTTGGGTAAAGGATTTTAGGTCAGCTTTATGGGTCTTGGGTCTACTAGGCTCATAGGTTCTAGAGTCATAGGATTTGGAGTCATAAGATCTATAGGTTGAATGATGGGGAACTAATATGCATGCAATTTTTTTTGTATATTTTACATGTTGAGTTAGGTGATTAATTCCCAATTTCAGATCAAAATTATTATAGGAAATTTTTATGAATTTTTGAAGATCAGCATGCAGATTAGGACCTAGAAAAGTAGCAAAGAAGGACCGCCGGGCTGAGAAGCCTCGGTTAGGGCAAGTTCTCCTACAATAAAACTACTGGAGGTAGAGGGGTGTACCTGACAAGGTCTGTGAAGATCGCAGTGAAGGGGTCTCTCGTTCCTCGACGGATGCGGCCTGGAAAACTGAGCCAAAGACCCGCGGATACCCGGCTTTCTGCTCGGTGATCCGATTGAGGGCTTGAGTGGTTCGTTCGTAGGATCTTAGGGACCTGCAAATGACCTGTCAGGGTTAGAAAGCTCACAAAGGAACAAGAAAACAAAGTAAAAATAGCAAGGGAAGGCTTCTTTTGGAGTGGGCATCCAGGGATCTGGAGGGTTTGTTGGCAGCAGGAAGATGATTGCAAACACCGGGAAGAAGAACTCTCACAAACCCCTTATGCACACAGCAGGGTATCACACCACTCAATAGAAGAACTCAAGGTTTTCATTCATCAAAAATTCTCCTCATACAAGAGGCTAGGGTCCCTTAAATAGACCCTTAACCTTGGGCTCCAAGTAAGGGTACATAAGTCTTTACATAAGAATCCTTTTCCCTCTCAAACCCTAGCTAGAAATAAGGAAATATTAGGTAGAAAAATTCCTAAAAATTTTCTTGACTTGGTCAAGACTCCAAGGATGCCTAGGGGGGGGCGTGTTGGGCTTCTAGGAGCAGCAAAAGGCCAGCCCAAAGGGCTCGGGTGCATGGGTTTGGGCATCTGGAAGCTGGGGTGGCCTGGTAGCCAGGTAGCAGGAATATTCCCTGGTATCTTGCTTCTTAGGGGCTTGGGCTTGGCACCTGGGCTTGATTTCTTTAGGCTAGGATGCAGATGGACCTCTGGAATCATGGATGCCCTTATCTATGAATATACTTTGGCATCTGGAAGGGAATCTGGGCATCTGGAGGGCATCTATGCAAGAAATTAGGGTTTTCTGAATTTTCCTTCTGGGGTCTTCAATCTTCAAGCTGGGTTGGACTTGTGCTATACTTCCATGTCTTCATTCTAGTTGGACTTGGTCTTCACTTGTATGATATAGTCTTGAGTCTTCAGTATGCTTGGACAGGACTCAAAAATAAAATTAGCTCAACATGAGCTGACTAGCATTGGATTGAACTAGCTCAACATGAGCAGACTAGTACAGAACTGAAATAACAACTAAAAATACTCAAATAACAACTAAAATGGACTTAGATGAGCTAAGCCCTTATTACAAATGGACTCATAAATTATTGATCAATTTACAGAGGGTTGAAAAAGCCTTTGTCTTATTCTAGTGCCTCAGGTGTCCCCACCAATTCACCCGGGGTGGGAGGAACTCGACCCTGTGAGTGAAGGTCAGACTGGCTCACATATCTCTCGAGAAGGTCTGGGTTAAGGCATTGCAAGTCCTCTCGAGAAATCCACGAATCGTCCGACTCTGGCCGGCCTTGCCATCGACCAGGAAGCGTTGATAGTCATGGCCCTAGGTCGTGATGGCTTGATTGTCCAGGATACACTCGATCCGTTCTCCTCTCTCAGGCCAAATTTGTTTGTGGACACTCTAGGTTAGGGTCACTCACAATGAAAAGGAATAGGTCCAAAGGCCTCACTAGGTAGCGCTGCCGGTTCCCTATACTCAACCAAGTCTGTAATGTTGAAGGTAGAACTAATGCCCAATCCGAAGGCAAGTCTAACACCTAGGCATTTGATCCAACCTTCTCTATCACTTTAAAAGGTCCGGCTCTGCGAGCATGAAGCTTCTTTTAGGCCTAAACCTAACCAAGATAAAATCCACTACATCAAATTTTTTGATCCATCTTCGGGAATTAGCAAGTTGTTTTAACATTAGTGCGGGTGGTGAACATGCTAGGCACATGCAGACTCCTAACAAGATGATGTAAAGGACTCAAACCTACACCTAACATACTCGACTAAAGAGGTTTATTAGGTCTTAACTACCACTTGGGCATGGGGCATGAGTCGTGGTTGATGGATACATGCAGAAGAAAATTTGCTAGTAACTCCTAATAAGTGCCAGAGGTCTGCCAAAGTAGGTAGCAATGGATGGGCTCTATGGATCCTTGCAACCTAGTAACCTCAACAAAATGTAACCTAATAGTCTAGACACATGAGAAAAACTCAGGAAAGGGTAGAAAAAATAGGAAGTGGGTTCAGAATTACTCTGGTAGGGTGGAGAAAAAGGTTCTGGGTTAGTTGGATAAAATAGAATCAAAGAAGGCATGTCAGGGACTAATCCTAGACTAATGAGGTTAACCTTATGGGATTGCGATATATCTACGGATTTGTATAATGGAAGGATGGGTTATTATCTCAAGAAAGAGGTCCTTAATGGAACTATAGGAGGAGACTCATCCTGAGGGTACTGATTCAAAGAGATCAGGTCCTTAATAAATTCTTCTGGATCTTGTATTTTAGGACTAGACTCTATAATTTGGCTCTCCTCTATGGTTTCCTCAGGTAAGGCTCTAGTAGCAGTACCTAGGTTCTCTTCCTCTATTTGTTCTTCCATTATAGCTTTAGGTTGGATATGGTCAAGGTCAACTAGCTCTGGGTTAGTTTCTACCTGGGTATCTACTGGGTCAGCTAATTCTAGGTCTACTAAAGGTGTCTCCTCTTCTCCCTCATACTCATCCACTAGGCTCACATCTGCTTCATACACTTCCGTGTTAATGTAACCTTGTGAATCTCAGGAATGGTTGGAGAAGGTCGGCTAGCAGGAATTGGTTAGGTTCTGGTCTCTGATTATGGACACTAATCCTAGTAGGTTCAGGTTGCCTAAGGGGTAGTGGCTCACTACTGGGCTCATTTTTAGGGGTGCTAATCCTATGGGGTTCAAATTGACTAAGGGAAACCTGACTAGTACTAGGCTGATATTAGGGGTTATGGGTTCTCTGGGCTCATAGGACAAGGTGCAGATCTATGGGTCATGGGATTATAGGATCTGGGGTCATAGGATTTTGGGTCAGTTCTATGGTCAGGTTCTAAGGATGGATCATGGTATGGAGTCCTCCTAAGGTTGGGCTCTCTATATGGGTCAGGATATTGGGTCCTCCTAGGGTTGTACTCCCTATATGGGTCAGAATACTGGGTTCTCCTAGGATTGGACTCCCTATATGGGTCAGAATATTGGGTTCTCCTAGGGTTGGACTCCCTATATGGGTCAGAATATTGGGTGTTGGGTCTACTAGGCTCATAGGGTGTGGGTGCATAGGATCTATGATCATGGATCTAGAGTCATAGGATCTAGGTTCATAGGTTATGGATTCATAGGTTCTAGGTTCATAGGATTTGGAGTCATAAGATCTATAGGTTGTGGGTATACTAGGCTTATAGGAGAGGTTAAATAGGATCTATCTTCCTGGTCTATAAAATCCTGATTGGGTCTTCTAGGACTAACCTTAGGGATTGGGTCATGACGATGGGCTCTCCTAGGTTCGACCTCTTGGTATGGGTCAGGGTCTGGGGTCCTCCTAGGCTGAGGGTTATAGTATGGGTCAGGATGAGGGGCTCTCCTAGGTTCGACCTCAGGGTATGGATTAGGGTTTGGGGTCCTCCTAGGTTGAGGGGAATTAGGATCTGGCTCAGACTGTGACCCATGGTTTTTTTCTGGGGTCCCTACCCGGACTTTTAACTGATCAAACCTATTGGCAAGATGGTCAATTCTATCATTGGTTTGAATACGAGACTGAGTTAACTGGGTCATCTGGGTAGTTATCTGGGTAGCCATCTGGGCCATTTGATCAGCTAGGGCTTTTATTTGGGCTTGTAAATTTTCCATGGGTTTAGACATTTGTGAAGGAGGTGGGTGATATGAAACTCCTGATCTAGTGCTCATGCAAGACTCGATCAGACCGACTATAACTGACTAACCTAGAGTCCAAACGAGATGCTCAATCAGGGTGGCAAACTAGCCTATAGTAACCCTGTACTTAGCCAGGCAGGTGTAAGGAGAGTGTTAGGTCCCTGATTGCCAATCCTAGACACCAATCAGAGATTGGCCAGGTAGGCGGACCAGCACACAAGCCCTTCGGATTGAATCCCTAAACCACCATTCTAGACACTGAGCACAAGGCACACACAGGTTAACTTGACACAGTGATCTAACACTAGCCCGGACCCAACCAGTTGGTGTCCCTAGCCCACTAGGGCAAATTAAGTCTAGTTAATTTTAGGTTAAGGCTTGGGACCGAATGCAAGGGATGTGGTTTTGGGCTATGGAGAGGTTATCAACTCCTCCCCCCATCTGATATAGCAAGAGTGCCCTTAAAAGTAGATTATGCAATGATGGCAGCAAATGATGCAAATTAGGGTTAGATATTTTTGGTATTTTTGGAGAATATGTAATTTTTTTTTTTTGGTATTTTCTTAAATAGAAGAAAACTTACAAATTATGCCTAATATTCAGGAGATATACTAAAATTAAAAGATATGCAAAAATGCTAAACAAAACCCTAAAACTTCCAAACTTGTCTTGCTAAAAAATAGAGCTGAAAATTTGCAGGCCCTATTTCGGCTTGAAGAAAATTTACAGGCCATAATAAAATCTGGAAAAATTTAAAATTACTGTGAATTATGATAAATCCAGTAAATAAATTTTAAAATTTTGGAGTTTTTAACAGGGATAAATAATTAAAATAACAGAGTATATATGGACTAAAAAATTACAGAAAACAAGCCCTAATCTATGCTCTGATAACAAATGATGGGGAACTAATATGCATTCAATTTTTTTTTATGTTTTACATGTTGAGTTAGGTGATTAATTCCCAAGTTTCAGATCAAAATTATTTGTAGGGAATTTTGTATGAATTTTGAAGATCAGCATGCAGATTAGGACCTAGAAAAGTAGCAAAGAAGGACCGCCGGGGCTGAGAAGCCTCGGTTAGGGCAAGTTCCCCTACAATAAAACTACTAGAGGTAAGGGGTGTACCTGACAATGTCTGTGAAGATCGCAGCGAAGGGATCTCTCGTTCCTCGACGGATGCGGCCTGGAAAATCGAGCCAAAGACCCGCGGATACATGGCTTTCTGCTCGGTGATCCGATTGAGGCTTGGCTGGAGTCGTTGGATTCGTAGGAACTCAGGGACCTGCAAATGACCTGTCAAGGTTAGAAAGCTTACAAAGGAACAAGAAAACAAAGTAAAATAGCAAGGGAAGGCTTCTTTTGGAGTGGGCGTCCAGGGATCTGGAGGGTTTGTTGGCAGCAGGAAGATTTGCAAACACCGGAAGAAGAACTCTCACAAATCCCTTTATGCACAGCAGGGTATCACACCACTCAATAGAAGAACTCAAGGTTTTCATTCATCAAAAATTCTCCTCATACAAGAGCTAGGGTCCCTTAAGTAGACCCTTAACCTTGGCTCCAAGTAAGGGTACATAAGTCTTTACATAAGAATCCTTTTCCCTCTCAAACCCTAGCTAGAAAATAAGGAATATTAGGTAGAAAATCCCTAAAAATTTTCTTGACTTGGTCAAGACTCCAAGGATGCCTGGGGAGGCGTGTTGGGCTTCTAGGAGCAGCAAAAGGTCGGCCCAAGGGGCTCGGGTGCATGGGTTTGGGCATCTGGAAGCTGGGGTGGCCTGATAGCCAGGTAGCAGGAATATTCCCTGGTATCTTGCTTCTTAGGGCTTGGGCTTGGCACCTGGGCTTGATTTCTTTGGGCTAGGATGCAGATGGACCTCTGGAATCATGGATGCCCTTATCTATGAATATACTTTGACTCTGGAAGGGAATCTGGGCATCTGGAGGGCATCTGCAAGAAATCAGGGTTTTTCTGAATTTTCCTCCTGGGGTCTTCAAATCTTCAAGCTGGGTTGGACTTGTGCTATACTTCTATGTCTTCAATCTAGTTGGACTTGGTCTTCACTTGTATGATATAGTCTTGAGTCTTCAGTATGCTTGGACAGGACTCAAAAAAATAAAATTAGCTCAACATGAGCTGACTAGCATTGGACTGAACTAGCTCAACATGAGCTGACTAGTACATAACTGAAATAACAACTAAAAATACTCAAATAACAACTAAAATGGACTCAGATGAGCTAAGCCCTTATTACAAATAGACTCATAATTATTGATCAATTTACAGAGGGTTGAAAAAAGCCTCTGTCTTATTCTAGTGCCTCAGGTGTCCCCATCATTATGGGTATACTAGGTTTATAGGATATGGATAAATAGGATCTAGAGTCATAGGATTTGGAGTCATAAGATCTATAGGTTGTGGGTATACTAGGTTTATAGGATGTGGGTAAATAGGATCTAGAGTCATAGGATCTATGTTCAGTATCATAGTATGGGTCAGGATGATGGGCTCTCCTAGGTTCAACCTCATGGTATGGATCAGGATTTGGGGTCCTCCTACGTTCAGTATCATAATAAGGGTCATGACGAGGGGTTCTTCTAGGCTGGGGAGGTGACTCAAGTTCTGGTTCAGGTTTGGATCTAGTTTGGGTCCTACGGGTTTTCTCTAGTGTTCGTAGTCGGGCATCTAATTGTTCAAGCCTATGGGTCAACTGGGCATTTGCTTGCTCAAGCCTATGATTGAGGGTTTTGGCTAACCTTTCTCCAAGGGCATCAAATTTAGCATCAAGATGGTCCATGGATTCAGCCATTTGTGAAGGAGGTGGGTGATATGAAATCCCTGATCTAGTGCTCATGCAAGACTCGATCAAACTGACTACAGCTAACTAGACCTAGAGTCCAAACTAGATGCTCAAGCAAGGTGGCAAACTAGCCTATAGTAACCCTGTACTCAACCAGGCAGGTGTAAGGAAAGTGTTAGGTCCCTGATTGCCAATCCTAGACACCAATCAGAGATTGGTCAGGTAGGCGAACCGGCACACAAGCCCTTCGAGATTGAATCCCTGAACTACCATTCTAGACACTAAGCACAAGGCACACATAGGTTAACTTGACACAGTGATCTAACACTAGCCCGAACCCTACCAGTTGGTGTCCCTAGCCTACTAGGGCAAATTAAATCTAATAAATTTTAGGTTAGGCTTGGGATAGGATGCAAAGGTGGTGGTTTTGGGCCAAGGAAAGGTAATGACCTCCTTCCATTATCTGCCATAAAGAGAGTGCCCTTAATGTAAATTATGCAATGATGGCAAGCAGACGAGGATGCAAATTCGGGTTTAGATATTTTTTGGGTATTTTTGGAGAATATGTATTTTTTTTTTATATTTTGTTATTTTCTTAAATAAAAGAAAACTTGAAAATTATGGCTTATTATGCAGGAAATATACTAAAATTAAAAGATATGCAAAAGAGATGCTAAACAAACCCTAAACCTTCCAAAATGATCTTGCTGAAAAACAGAGCCAAAATTTGCAGGCTATATTTTGGCTTGGAAAGACTGCACATACTGAAATAAAATCTAAAAAAAATCTATAGAATACTTTATATTAACTTGAATCCTGAAAAATAAATTTCATAATTTTTAAAGTTCTGAGCAGTGAGAAATAGCTAAAAGAACAGAGTATATACGGACTAAAAAATGCAGAAAACAAGCCAAAATATGATGTACATAATTCTATATGCGGGACTAATATGCATGCAATTATTTTTTATATTTTAGGGTTGGATGAGGTGGTTAAATCTCAAATTTTATATTAAAATATATGTACATAATTCTATATGAATTTAAAAAGCTATGCATGCAGATTAGGACCTAAGAAAGCAGTAAAGGTGGATCGTCGGGGCTGAGAAGCCTCGATTAGGGCTAGTTCTCCTATAATAAAATTATTGGTGGTAGAGGAGGTGTACTTGGCAATGTTTGATATGCCCGATAAAGATTGCAGGGAAGGATCTCTCATTCCTCGATGGATGCGACCTGGAAAACCGAGCCATAGACCCGTGGATACCCGGCTTTCTGCTCGGTGGTTCGATTGAGGCCCGATTGGAGTCGTTGGATTCATTGGAACTCGAGGACATGCAAACAACTATTAGGGGTGAGAAAGCAAGGTTGGGAATACAAGAAAAAAATCAGAACAAGGTAGCAAGGGCATGGGAAGAGGAGGCTTGGATGATGGCAGGAGGCAATTGCAACACCGGAAGAAGAAACTCTCAAAACCCCTTTATGCACACAGAAGGGTAACACACAGCAATTGAAGAGAACTCAAGTTTTAATTCATATATCTCAATCAATCCTCATACAAGAGACTAGGTTCCTAAAAATAGACCCTTAGTCTTGGGCCCCAAGTAAGGGTACATTAGACATTACATAAGAATCCTATTCCCTCTCAAACCCTAGCTAGGCAAGTAAGGAAACCTAGGTAGAAAAATCCCTAAAAATTCTCTCCTCCTCTCTTGACTTGGTCAACACTCCAAGGATGCCTAGGGGGGCATGTTGGGCTTCTAAGAGCAGTAAGGGGCTGGCCCAAAGGATTTTGGGCGCATGGGCTTGGGCCTCTGGAAGATGGGGTGGCCTGGTATCCAGGTAGCATGAATATTCCCTGGTATCTTGCTTCTTAAGGGCTTGGGCTTGGCACCTGGGCTTGATTTCTTTGGGCTAAGATGCAGATGGACCTCTAGAATCATGAATGCTCTGGTCTATGAATATACTCTGGCATCTGGAAGGGAATTTAGACATCTGGAGGGCATTTGCAAGGAATCAGGATTTTCTGAATTTTCTTTCTGGGGTCTTCAAATCTTCAAGCTGTGTTGGACATGGGCTACACTTCCATGCCTTCAATCTGGTTGGACTTGGTCTTCACTTGTATGATGTAGTCATGAGTCTTCAGTGTACCTGGACAGGACTCAAAAAAATAAAATTAGCTTAACATGAGCTGATTAACACTGGACTGGACTAGCTCCTCATGAGCTAACTAATACTGAACTGAAATAACAACTCAAAGACTCAAATGAAAAACTAAAAATAGACTCAAATGGGCTAAGTAATCCATAGAGGGCTGTGAAGCCTTTGTCTTATTTCGGTGCCTCTAGTGTCCCCACCAGCAAGCCTAGGAGGTATAAAATATACCCTTTTGATTGTAGTTGATTTCTCTATATTTATTTAGGTTTTTATTTAATGCTCATAAAGATGAAACCTTTAAGGTATTTCAAAAATTCTATAAAAAGGTTTCAAATTAGAAAATTCTTTTAATAATTTTTATTAGAAGTGATCACGGTACCAAATTTGAAAATCAGTTTTTTGATAATTATTGCACTGAAAATGGCATTGATCACAACTTCTCCTCTCCTAGAACACCATAACAAAATGGTATTATAGAAAGAAAAATAAGACTTTGGAAGAGATGACCCGAACAATATTATGTGAAGGCAATCTTCCAAGGTACTTTTGGACATAAGTGGTGAACACTGCTTGTTATATTTTAAACCTCATTCTAATTCATCCTATTTTGAAGAAAACCCCTATATGAGCTTTGGAATGAAAAGAAATCCAATATTAATTTTCTTCATATTTTTGGATGTAAATGCTTTGTGCTTAACAATGATAAAGATAATATATGAAAATATGATGCTAAATCTAATGAAGGTATTTTCCTTGGTTATTCATTACATAGCAAAGCATAAAGAGTATTTAATAAAAGAACTCTTACTGTAGAAGAATCCATGCATGTTATTTTTTATGAAACTAACCCTTCACCTTCTAAGAAAGAAGAGTGCATAGACAATGATGCAGGTATAATTCAAAAGGAAATGGAAGACATGAGCATACAAGAAAGACCAATTGAAGAAGAAGAAGAAACGATAGGTAAGGATCACACTGATCTACCAAGAGAATGGAGGTACGTAACTTCTCATCCAAGAGAATTAATCATTGGTGATCCTTCACAAGGTATTAGGACCAGGTCATCACATAGAGATGCATATGATTACCTAGCCTTTGTATCATAAATAGAACCTCATACCTTAGAAGAAACTGAAAATGACCCAAACTGGATGATGGCCATGCATGAAGAACTAAACTAGTTTGAAAGAAATAAGGTATAGACATTAGTTGATAGACCTTCAGACCATCCAATTATAGGAACCAAATGGGTCTATAGAAACAAGTTAGATGAACTAGAAAATATTGTAAGAAACAAAGCTAGATTGGTGGCTAAGGGATATAACCAAGAAGAGGGTATTGATTTTGATGAAACATATGCACCTGTAGCAAGACTAAAAGCCATTAGATTACTTCTTGCATTTGCTTGCTACATGAATTTTAAACTTTTTCAAATGGATGTGAAAAGTGCATTTTTAAATGATTTCATTTCTGAACAAGTTTTCGTAGAACATCCACCGGTTTTGAAGATCATGTTTTCCCAAACCATGTGTTTAAATTGAATAAAGCATTATATGATTTGAAATAAGCACATAGAGCCTAGTATGATAGACTTAGCACTTTCTTGATTGAAGATGTTTTTTCAAGAGGAAATGTTGATAAAACTCTTTTCATCAAGAAGAAAAGTAATGATATATTAGTTGTACAAATTTATATTAATGATATTATTTTGGTGCAACTAATAAAACTCTTTGTAGAGAATTTGCTAAGTTAATGCTGGGAGAATTTGAAATGAGCCTAACGGGTAAACTTAACTACTTCCTTGGACTACAAGTGAAACAAACAAAAGAAGGAATCTTCAGCAACCAAGCCAAGTACACCAAAGAGATAATCAAAAAGTTTGGTATGGATTCAAGAAAATAAATGAACACACCCATGAGACTATCTTGCAAATTGGACAAAGATAAAAATGGATCTAATATTGACCAAAAGCTTTATAGAGGTATGATCGGATCCTTATTATACTTAAATGCAAGTTGATCTGATATCTTATACAGCATATGTGTATGTGCTAGATTCCAATCCAATCTTAAAGAATCACATATGCTTTCTATTAAAATGATTATCAAATATTTGAAAGGTACAAGTAATTTAGTTCTATGGTTTTCAAAATATTCTTCATTGAATTTAATTGGATTTTCATATGCTGATTATGCTGGATGTAGAATTGATAGAAAAAGCACAAGTGGCACATAACAATTTCTAGGGTTGAATTTAATCTCATGGTACTATAAAAACAAAGCTCGATAGCACTTTCTACTGCTGAGACTAAGTATGTTGCTATAGGAAGTTGTTATGCACAAGTATTATGAATTAAACAACAACTATAAGACTTTGGTGTTACACAATCTAAAACTCCTATCAAATGTGATAACACAAGTGCTATAAATTTGACAAAAAATTCAATTTAGCATTCTAGAACTAAGCATATAGAGATTAGACACCATTTTATTAGAGAACATATTTTGAATGGTGACATTAAACTAGAATTTATCCCAACTGAGAACCAACTAGCTGAAATTTTCACTAAGCCACTCAATCAGGATAGATTTGAAATGCTTAGAGGTAAATTAGGTCTTTGTGATCCCTTCAAGATTTTCCTAACCTAATTCCTTCAAAAATTAAGAAAAAAGTATCTAGAAAACCTCCTACATCAATTCAAAATCCTTGAACAACTTTCCTTGAAATTTTATTGAATTAAATTCAATTACTGAATCATTTTAATTATCATGGAAAGTTTCGAGTCGACTCGGTCAATTTTGCTCTGGTCGAGCCGGCTTGAATCTCTGATTATTTTGATCTTGCTCTGGATGAGCCGACTAGGTTAATTTAGGGTTTGCCTAGCTGACTCAATTTCTTGTTTCTTCTAAGTTTGCTCTAGAAGGGCCGACTCGGATAATTTTAGGGCTAACCGACCTGAATTAGATGTCAGATTTATGATTTTTCAATAGAGCCGAGTAACTTTTTCTAACTTTTTATACTTGTCATTTTCTCTCCAAACCCTAACACACTTCTTGAAACTATCTCCAATCCTCCTAAATCCTTTTCCCAAAGCCTCAAATTCTTCCTACTTGCCAAATTCTTGCAATGGCTCCTAAAACTGCTGTGGGAAAGAGATTTAAGTGGATGGCACCCTATGCAGAGATAGAAAGAAGAACAAAGAGTCAGCATGAAGTGCCGACTTGGGCAGTAGAAGAAAGAAGAAGAAAGAGAACCAATGGCCGCAGCTCCATCCCCGAGATAGGTAGTCTCTATGTCAAATAGACCTATGACTAACGATAGGAGAATTCTATTTAATTTTCTGGAAGAGATTGGTCTGAATATCGGAAATCTGATTGAAGTACAAGGTTGGACAAATTTTTGTTCCTTTAATATCACCACCTATCCAACACTTGTTAGGGCTTTTTATGAAAATCTAAGATTAGAGCCCAATCACATAGAATCAACTGTAAAAGGAAAGAGAGTTATAGTAACTGAAGAGAGATTAAGCAGTTTACTGGAAATGCCTGCTAATGGAATTAAGCATCTAGTTTTAACGGATAGAGAAAGGACCCTTCAAATAGTTCCTAGCAAAGAAGATGTTGGTGGAAATGGTACTGTAATGGCCAACACATTGTCATTGGAAAAGAGGTTATTACATAATTTTATAAGTAGAATATTTCTCCCAAGAATAGGAAGATTTGATTGGGTCAGTGAAAGAGACTTGAGCCTTATGGAAAATATTATTCAAGGAGAGTCAGTTAATCTACCCTTCATAATGATCATGCAGATGAAAGAGGCAGTCTGAAAGGTAAAAGCTTGTCTTCCTTATGGAATGGTCTTAACTTTGCTATTTCAAGCCTCAAGAATAAGCCTTGAAGAGGAAGTTGGTAAGCCACTGCACCATACTGATACATACACCTCCAAGTCATTGTTGAGAATGGGCTATACTTGTATTGAAGGAATATAGAAGAAAAAGGGGACTGATGAAAGGGCAATTACAGCCTCCTTAAGTAGCAGGAGCAGTTCTGAAGACAAGAGTGAAGATCTACCTAGAGAGATCTCCATTACAGGTCTATCAGCACCTGAGGAGACTGTTCCCTACTCAGAGCAGATATTTGATATTCCCATTACTGAATGTGGCACCTCTGAGCTAGTTGGAGCTGAGTTCACTGCTGAGGAGACTGAGCATGTTGATCCACTAATGTCTCCACCATTATCAAATTCCACGGTTGTTCCTCCTACACCTTCAATTGACACATCAGTTTTGCGGGATTTTATCACTCAGCAGTTGAGCACTCTAACTGACACTCTGTCTTGCACTCTATCTACTATGTTTGGCAAGCTTTGCCAGTCAGTAGAGACAAGGCTAGACCAATTTGGAGGGGAAATAAGAGAACTGCGCAGTAGAGTAGATATTCTTGAGACCTCCAAAGGTGGATCATAGCCTAATCTTCAACCCATTTTTGATATGGTATCTTCAGGTTATGAATCTATTAAGAACTCTATCAATCATACACTTGAAGAATTCGGAACTAAATTGAATGATGTTAAATTTATAATGGGTTCATTGGAATAAGGTAAAAGGATGGAAGAGGACTACACTAAAGGCATTGGAATCATAAGTAGAATTTGAAAGACTAAGAGGATTAGTTGAAGCCTTTGCCAATGTATAAGCAGCTGAGATGATTGCCTTAAATGCCGAGGTGAAGAAGACTAGTGAAGAGATGGAACAGATTCAAATTCTACTTGAACAGCTGAGGACAACTGTCATTGCATCTTTTCCCTCTCGACAACCTAGACCTGCTCCCATATCTGTTCTTGGATATGCTCCACAGTCTACACCTAGGCCATAGTCCACTCCCTTTGCTGGTCAGTCTGCACACCCCAAACAGCCAGCTCCACATCTTAGGCCTCAGGGATCTCATCCTGCTACTATCCTTTTGATGTACTTGATGCAGACCCTATAGCATCTATGCCTCCTGGCATTAAGAAACCTAGATATTCCACTAGCACTAGATTAGACAGAGATAGTGATTGATTGTACTTTCTTTCATTTTTGTAACTTGTATTGATCATTTTAAATGAAATGAAAGCTATTTTGGTATTAACTAGCACTATCTTGAATTATTTTAAGCTTATGCAATGTTTACAATGCTAATATGATGAATTTTAATTAAAATATCAAATGAAATTGTGAAAGTGAAATTATCTCAGACAAATATTAAAAACTTTCTCATTCTATTTCAAAAATTGAGCTTTATTTCAATAACTTTTTGATTTTTTGACAAAAAAGTGGGAGAACTTTGAGCTGACATGAAAAATTTGAGAATATGAGAGCTGACAGGAAAACTTTGAGCTTATTTGAAAAATATCTACAACTGGTTTCATGCATCGGAAAATATTCAAAAAGGGAGAATGTTCATAAATGCATGAAAGAATGAAAAAGGGGAAGAGTATAAATGATTGTGTTTAAATGTTTCACAATTTAAAAACCTATAGAAAAGGGGAGAATTTTTTTTTAAACAAATGGCTTTTGCTCAAAACCTACATTTTACTTTGATTGCTCTATAATTAGCTCTAATTCTTTCAATTTTGAGCTCTAATACTTCATGTTTGTGCTATTTCTGATACTCTAAAGGATACAAATTTAATACTCTGATACACACAAAAGCACTATCATTGATATTGTAAAGTTTCTTTACAAGAGCTCTGATAATTATTTGCAAATATAATTAGCTCTGATATATGTGCATACATACTTTCAAATACTATTATACATGTAACTATAAAGAATTTTTCATGCCCAGTATTTTGTCATCATCAAAAGGGGGAGATTGTTGACCATATAAGTGATTTTGATGATAACCAAACATTGGTGCATGCATTTAACTCTTCAAGTGGTTTACAAGTTTTTATAGGATCAATTCATTGCTCTATTTCAACTCCTACATTTTCATTTCTTGTTTTGAGTTGTGTTGTAATTGAATATTGTAAGGAAGAACCCAAAGAAAAAAGTTAAGAAATATCATAAAATTGGGTTACTTCTAAAAGTGTTTCAAGCTTTTAATTTCTTAAAAATGTATTGAGTTTGAAGACATTTTGAAGCTTGAAGACATGCTGGATGAATTATGGAGATAGACTAAAAAAATCATTGAAACATTCATCCGAGCCAACTCAAAGAGAAGAGAGCCGACTCTGGCACATGGGACACATAAGGATTCTGGCATGCAGAGATTCGAGCTGACTTTAAGGGACCCGAGCCGACTCATCCAGAGTACTACTTCCTGAATCAGACAGGCGAGCCGACCCAAGGGGAGTCCTAGCCGACTCTATCATATTGTCAGATATCCGAACCAACTCTTCAAAAGATCGAGTCGACTCCTCCAGAGTCCAAAAAATATGTTCCGAGGACAAAGGCTAACCGAGTCGACTATAATGGAAGTCAGCCAACTCGACCAGACTGACATGTTGAAGACCTGAGGATCCGAGTCAACTAGAATCAAGGCGAGCCAACTCTTATAGAGTGAGAAATCAGGATACTATGCAAGCGAGCTGATTGGATTGAAGAGAGTCGACTCACCCAGAATAACTCTAAGGATTCGAGCCGACTCGAATGGCAGTTACAAGCATATAATAGCTAGTTTCAGAACTCAGAATTTGAATTCAAAAGGTGCTCCAAAAGTCAAATGTCACATCCCAATGGTCTACAACGACCAAAATCATCTGAGAAAGGTACAAGACTATATATTTAAGAGATTTGAACTAGTTAAAAAAGGTTGAAGAGAGAGTTAATGCATTATTGAATATCCAACCAAGTCTACAAGCAAGAGAGCACTAAGAGCATTCAGGATAGCCTTCAAGCCTTCACCAACTCTTATCTGAAGCTTGAAGCACTAAGTAGAGAAGCTATAGAAGCCATTAAAGTGCATTCAAATGCATTCTAGTGGGCTTCCCTCGAGCTGCATAGGCAACCATTTGACAAAAATTTGTTTGTCATTCTATTGCTTTTCTTTCCAATTCATTTTAAATTGTTGGGTAATTGGTGAGCCCGATTGATAAACCAAATAGGTTCTTAGTTAGCCTTTGTTAAAACCAAGTGTTAGGTTCTTGGTGCTCCTGTGTTAAAACCAAGTTGGGTTCTTGATGATCCTGGTAAAACCAAGTTGGGTTACTTTGGTGATCCTGGTAAAACCAAAGTGTAGAGGTTTGGATTGCGAGCCTATGAAAACAATCCAACTTTATTCCGATGGAGGATATAGTGGAAATCCCAAGTGGCAATCTTGGGTAGTGGACGTAGGAGCTGGGTTGCTCCGAACCATTATAATTGTTGTGTGTTTATGTTGTGCTTTTCTGATTTGATTTCGCTTCTGCATTTAAATACTTTGTCACTGCACTTAACACCTTAAAAAGATTTCAAAGATCACATTATTGCATAAATTTTTTAATTCCCAATTCACCCCCCTCTTGGAAAAGCCACCTAGGCAATAGGTTAAGAAACCACTTCAGGACATGCTCAGTTTTCAACAAATCAGAAGTAGAGAGAAGGGATTTAGGTTGTGTACCTAGCAGTGATGATCAGCCTCTGAAACAAAGGGGTCACACAACTATGGATTCGTGCCTGGACGAAGAAGTCGATTTCTCACGGATCCGCTAGCTTTTTATCAGCTGGTTTTGGAGGCAAAGAAGACTTCCTTCAAGGCTCATGGCACTAGAGAAATCTTGCAAACACTTAGGATTAGAAATGTAAAAGATAGAAAAAATAGTTGGAAGTGGAGAAGAGGGTGAAGAGGCGCTGAAGGGTGGCTGGTGGCCTTGTGGATGGAGGGTGCCTAGACTCTATAGGGGTGGTTTGGAAAAGGAGGATGCCTGCAGTTCAGTGCTGGTGGCTTGGAGAATGTTGAAGATGCCTGGGTCCAGGAGCTGGTGGCTTGGAACTTGGAGGAAGGCTGGTAGCTAGGATTTAATGATAGAAGGAAGGGGGTGGCTAGGGCTTATGAAGAAAGAAGATGGATGGGTTGCACCTCACGTGCCCTCCTTGCAGAGTGAAATGGGCCTCTCACCCTCTCCCTCATGGAGTGTCAATGCCTAAGCATGGAAATAAAAAAAAAACAAAGTTCTTTTCATTCATTCATAGTTCATCATTATTATTTTTTACAAGAGGGGGGGAAGGGCGTATTTATAGATTCACCCAGCCCTTTCCCTGTCAAAGTTGGAGTACAAATCTCTATCAAAGTGGGAGTACAAAGTTGGAGTGGAATAAGGAGACTGGAGTCCTTTTAGGACTTGGATGTTGAACTCCTTGTAGGTCTAGGACATCAACTCCTTGTTGGGCTTGAAAACTTGACTCCTCTTGGGCTTGGACTGCTTGACTCCTTGCTGGGCTGGGAGGTTTGACTTTTCTTGTGGGCTTAGACTGGGCTAGGGACCCAATTACTTGGTGGGCTGCGAGGGGGTGCCTACCTATGGTGGGCTTTGCTGGGGCACCAACTTTTGTGGGCTTGGGAGGTGCCCTACCTTGTGGTCTTGGGCAGCATGAAAGGGTCCAAGCGAATGGGTTGGAGTGGCTGGAGTAGGGCCTGGTAACTTTCCTGGTCTGGTTAGTCTCCTCCTGGTTTTGACTTGAATGAAAGCAAGCAAAATTATAGGACTCGATTGAACTCACTTGACTTGACTTGACTGAAAAGCATATGGACTCAACTCCATTGACCAAGTGGACTTAATTGACTCAATTGATTACAAAACTCAATGTTTATTACAAGACTCAAGTGACTCTGGAGTCAAAAAAAATGACTGACTTCCCATCACATTCATCAGAGATCCAAATGGGGCTTTGCATTCTTGGTCTGATCTGGTGTCCCCACCAATTCTCTTGGGGTAGAAAAAAGCTCGACCCTATCATGTAAGGGTCAATCGGCTCAGGTACTACTCTGACAGGTCTGTGTTGAGGCATTGCAGATCCTCTTGAGTGATCCACGAATTCTTAAATTCTGGTCGACCATGCCAACGAACCAAGTAACGTTGGTAGCCTTTGTTCCGGGTACTAATAGCTTGGTCATCCAGGATATGCTCAATCTTTTTCCCTTTCTCAGGCCAATTTGTTGGTGGACACTCAGGGATGGGCTCGCTCTCAAAGGAAGGATCGGGTCCGAATGGCTTATTGGATATCATTTTTTGGGTTTTGGTGGCACAGCGGAATGATGGATTTCAAAATTTTCATTTTGAAATTCCAAATAACTAGAAATCCTAAGCCCAAGATCCCTTATTCATTACAATTAATAAATCACTCAATTAGGGTTTGAAAAAATACCTGAAATGCTAATTCTTTTTTCTTTCTACTAGGCACACAAGAGCATTCCCTCTAGAGGTGATCCACATAGGAATTGATCCTAGAAAGCACACCTTAGCAGGTTGCATAAACCACTAGGACTCTTTTGAAGGCCTTTCTTCCTTTGGCAGCCTCTCCTTTCTTGCTCAGATCCTAGCCCTCCAATAGAGCACACTATGCCCTCTCCAAAATCTCTCTTCACTCTCTTTGTCACTTCCTAGATGTTTTCCTAAACTCTTGTCTTAAAATGGAGAACTTGTCTTAAGACAAGGCTTACCTTCTAACAAGGGAAGCAAGAGAGTGGGAGAGTAGAGTGGCAGTGTAAGAGTGTAAGAAAGAAAAGAAATCTATTTTTTTTTGGCCTAAGCACCGAAGGCTATAAATAAGAGATGGAGAGGTACCAAATAAGTCTTATCATTAGCCTATGATCTATCTAATAATAGATTATATAAGACCCTTCATTAAGAAGGAGTCTTATCCTGAAAGGTCAAGACCTTTCTTGAACCAAAAGACTTATGTCCCTTGTCTGAATAATATGGCCCACTTATCCTCATGCCATGTGGCATGTAACTGGTAGCGAAGTTACTCAAAAGGCATGGAAACAATGTGTCTTTATCCAAGAGTCAAGTTCTTTCACTAAGGACTCTTGGATTTAAATGTTGCAGTAACCAAGTGAAGGGACGCAACCATTCACTTAGCATGCCAACTTGCTTCACCGCCCAACCTTGTTTTCTCCGGTTATTAGCCAACATAATCAGATATTAGATGAGGCAAGGGATGCCTTGTTCCACATGGAACCAAGTCCCTAAAGTAGAAGGACTCTAGGTCTTTTCTCTACCCCATTTATTCTAGCGCATAAATCAAATTGGTGCCAAGAGTCCTTATAACTTTAGACTCTTCATATAAATTAGATAATGGCTAATTAAATTTGGATAAGACCAGATAATTGCTGCCCCACTTTGGACTTAACCCAATCTAGGATTTCCTCAAATTGGTTAGGCCATTAAACAACCTTATGGATCCAATTCAATTGGGTTAGGAGTTAGGTTAGCCTACACATGCTAGTGTGTAATCTAGCTATCCTATTAGGATCCCATGACCCTAATAAAATACAAATTGACTTCCTAGGCCAATTCCTTAATGTGTGTGACCCTTTGGATTCTACATCCAATTAGCAGTAGGTCTAGGTCCAAGCCAATTCGATCCAATCGAATATGATTGACCTAATTAGGTCAAATTAAGCTGACCTAAGTTGCCAATTTGAACTACTTTCGAATTGACTCATGAATCCAATCGAATTGATTCATGAAAACCTACAAGACATGATTGACATCTAGCAATGTATCATGCCTACCCAGAAGTAGAAGAATTTGATAGAAAGTACTAAAATACCCTTCAGTGCAAAGTAACCGTGCAATTCAAGATTTCAATCTCCCTTTATCCTGAATAAGTGATGGGTATGGATAATTGTCAAACCCTAGTACTTAGTCATTTGAATCTCATTTCGATAATGAAGACTCTACTGATGACTAATTAAAAAATGCTTCTAATCTCATCCTGCTTTGATCAAAGACTTCCTGAGTCATCATTCAAAGAGATTACATGAGATAACAATTCCTCTTACTAGGAATGATGGATTCCTTGTTGGTCCACTCACATCATTCATACACCTCCCACGATATCCAAGAACACACCATACATGACTCAATGTCATGAATGAGTATGAACCAAAACATGGCTTTGTGTGCATAAGGAACCATGGTGACCTCAAGTCTAAAGATCACTTGCATAACTCCTACTATGAGAACTATCTCTTGACAAGTAATAAGACTTCCATAAGATAGTCTCAGTACGGATCAGTTCAATGAACTCATACCCTAATGAGCACCCTTATCCTTGTATTAGTGTCTCTACACAAGTGGCTATGAGACCAACCACCCTCTCCATCGAGCATACATAGGATAAGCTTGTCTTTCTGAAAGCATCGATCCCCGAATCGATGATCCAATAACTAGGAACATTTTATATTAGGATTTATAGAAACTTAGGTCTCACCATTATGATCTTTTATCATAACCCTAATTCCTTTGTCCTAATCTATGGGGTTCATCATAATCTTTAAATAAGACACAGCAGGATAATGAAACATAATGCCTTTTATTAATTCAATGATGTCATACAAGAGTTAGAAATTATCAAAATGTCCTTACAAAGATTGGCTTCTAAGGCACTTTTCTTTCAATCTCTCACTTGCACTAAAGCCGGTCGCCCATGTATTTTATACCCAGACAATCTAAGTGGCAATCAAACTACTGCTGAGGTGGTGCTTTAGTGAATGGGTATGCTATATTGTTCTTTGTATCAACTCATTCGATAATAACATCTTGTCTTCCTATGATTTCTCGAACGAGATGGAAACATCTTAGGATGTGCTTGGACTTCTGATGAGACATTGGTTCTGTAGCTTGCGCAGCAGCTCTAGTGTTATCATAATATAGTGGAATTGGTTGTTGTATTTCAGGAACCATGCCCAATTCCATGATGAATTTCTTCATCCAGATAGCTTCCTTCGTGGCTTCACTTGTAGCATGTATTCTGCCTCATGACTGAGTCAAATACGATCGGCTACTTTATACTCTTCCAACTCACTGCACCACCATATAGGGTGAAGACATACCTTGATATAGATTTGGTATCATCTGGATCTAGTTGAAAACTAGAATCTGTATATCCTTCTAGTTTTAAATCTGATCCATCATATAGAAGAAAAACATCCTTAGTCCTTCTCAAGTACTTAAGGATGTTTTTCACAACTTTCCAATGATCCTCTCCTGGATCTGCCTGGAACTTGCTCACTATGCCTAAGGCATAAGTAACATCAGGCCTGTACATAACATGGCATACATAATCGATCCTATAATTGAAGCATAAGGAATCATAGCCATTCTCTCTCTTTCTTTTGATGTCTTAGGAGATATTTTTTTAGAGAGATGTATGCCTTGACCCATAGGTAAGTAACTTCTCTTACTTCCATCTATGTTGAATCTCTTCAACACTAAGTCAATGTACCTGGATTGGGATAAGCCTGGCATCTTCTTAGATCTATCTCTATAGATCTTTATCCCTAATGTATAGGATGCCTCTCTCAAATCTTTCATGGAAAACTTTGATGATAGCCAAGTTTTGACCGATTGTAACATTGGGATATCATTCCCAATGAAAAGTATGTCATCGACATACAGAACTAAAAAGATAATTGTATTCCCATTTATCTTTTTGTAGGATCGATGCCCAACCAACTATCTAAAAAGAATGTCCCTATTTAGAAGTGGCGGTTTATCTCTCTTAAAGCAGGCAGCACAGTAACCCTGGGGTGCACGAGTCGACCCCCCGATCGAGCCCACAACACCAACCCAGCATACTATCATCGAGCTGGCTCCCACTTTGGGATGAGCACCGCAGCACCACCAAAGGGGCATTGACGTGGCACCAGCCTCACCTTAATAGTGGCATTCACATTCCATGGGCCCAGACCCCCGCACCTCGAGGGTGTGAGTTGCCCCACCCAACAATCTCCCCAGTGAAAAACCCCTCGAGAATGCTGCCTCCGAGGACTCGAACTTGTGACCTCGGCTCTGATACAAACTATAGGATCGACGCCCTAACCAACTATCAAAAAGGAACATCCCTATTTAGAAGTGTTGTTTATCTTTCTTAAAGCAGGCAACGCAGCAACCCTGGGATGCACGAGTCAACCCCCCCATCGAGCACCACAACACCAACCCAGCATACTACCACCGAGCCGGCTCCCACCTGGGGATGAGCACCGTAGCACCACCCAAAGGGCATTGACGTGGCACCAGCCTCACCTTAATAGTGGCACCACATTTCGTGGGCCCAGACCCCCGCACCTTGAGGGTGTGAGCTGGCCCACCGAACACTTTTTATACACATAAAGTTCATCTACATTTTTAATGGAACCAAATTCTCTGATTGCTTCATCAAAATGGATGTTCCAACTCCTCGATGCTTACTTTAATCCATATGTAGATTTTTTAAGTTTACATACTTGGTTTGGTCTTTCACTTGAGATAAATCCTTCTGGTTGTGACATATAGCTTCTTCCTCAAGATATCCATTAAGGAAAGCAGTCTTTACATCCATCTGCCAAATTTCATAATCATAGTATGCTACTATAGAAAGCAAAATCCTGATGGACTTAAGCATTCCTATTGGTGAAAAGGTTTCATCATAGTCAATACGATGTTTTTGTTTGAAACCTTTTGTCACTAGCCTAGCCATGTAGGTATCTACTTGGCCATCTGCCCCAATCTTCTTCTTGAAGACCCATTTACACCGTATTGGGTTAATTCTTTCAACTGGATCTACCAAGGTCCAAACCTGATTGGAATACATGGAGTCCATTTTAGATTTCATGGCATTTAGCCATTTATCGAAGTCTCTACTCTTCATAGCTTTCGTATAGGTCACAGGATCATCATCGTGAATGATACCGGCCTCATTATCATTTCTAATGAAAAAGCCATATTTGAGGGGTGCACCCTGCACCCATTCTGACCTTCAGAGAGGAGGTGTTTGTTATGGCTATTCCTGATCAACAAGAACCTCTGGTTGAGAAATTTCATTTGAAGACTCTTCAGGGATTAGTTGTTGGTTTTGAACTTCATTAAGTTCAAATGTTGTTCCACTACTTCTTTCTTGGATAAATTCTTGCTCTAAGAATGTAGCATGTCTACTAATAAATACCTTTTATTCAGTAGTATGATAGAAGAGGTATCAAATACCCTCTTTAGGATAACCAACGAAATTGCATTTATCAGCCCTAGCACTTAACTTATGTCCAAAATTATTTTTTGACATAAGCATAGCAACCCCAAATCTTCAAGTATTTAAGATTTGGTCTTTTGCCATTCCATACCTCATATGGTGTGCTAGTCACTAACTTTGATTGTACCCTGTTCAATATATAAGTAGCAGTTTTTAGGGCATATCCCCAGAAGGAAATAGAAAGATCTGTGAAGCTTATCATGGACCTCACCATGTCTAACAAGGTGCGATTTCTCCTTTCTGCCACACCATTTAATTGGGGTGTATAAGGAGGAGTCCATTCAGATAATATGCCTTTGTCCTTAAGATGGTTTAGAAACTCACTAGACATGTGTTCTCCTTCTCAATCAGAATGAAGAATCTTAATACTATGTCTAGTTTGTTTCTCAACCATACTTTGATAATCTTTAAACTTATCAAAGGCTTCGGATTTATGTTTCATCAAATACACATGTCCAAACCTAGATAAGTCAACTATAAACATGATGAAATAAGAGTATCCACGTATGGCCTGAGTTGTCATATGTCCACATACATCAATTTGTACAAGACCTAATAATTCAGTTGCCCTGTCTCCATGTCCAGTGAATGGAGACTTGGTCATTTTACCTATATGACAAGATTTACAAGTTCCAAATGATTGAGAATCATAAGGGTCAAAGTAATTATCTTTGACTAACTTGTTTATCCTTGACTCACTTATATGACCTAGTCGACAATGCTAGAGAAATGTGACTTTAACATTATCTCTCTTTCTTTTCTTGTTATCAACAAGTAATATTGTATCATTAAGTTCCAGAGTTAAAAGACCATTGATGAAATAACCATGTCCAAATATTTTATTAGAACGAAGAATAGAGCAGCCACTACTCTTTACACTTATTTCATATCCTTTTGTAATAACAAGGGTACAGTAATAATATTTCTTTACAATATTTGGGACATAGTTGTAGGGTTCCGGTGCAACACAGCGGAAGGGTAATTTCAAAAATTGAAATTAATATGCACCAAAACCCTAAAACAGGAACTCCTTAATAAGACTAGAATGTATGAAGACAAACATTTCTATGCAAATTGAATTAGAATACCACCTGTAATCGCTAATTCCAATTTATGAAGACTTAAAACTTGAAGATCAATGGCTATTTGAATTCACCAGGCGTCCAAGTGTCCGCCCTCCGATAGTGATCCACACAGAGCAATGATCAAGAACACTATCTTCTTGTCCAATGGTTCCTCCTATTGAGTTCTTCTTCCTAGAACTCATTCTTCGGATTATGGCTGGAATTCTTCCACACAAGAGGTTGCCTTCCTTTCTTTTATCTCTTCTCCTCCTTCCACTAAGACCTTGACCCTCTAAGACACTCTTGTATTGAAGATAAGACTTTGTCCTAAGGGGATTTAGGCTTGTATTAATTGGTGGAGAAATTAAGACAAGAATGTCTTAATGTAAGAAGGAAAGAACAAATCAGAACTCCTTCTTTCCTTTACCATCGGAGACTTTCGCTCTTGTTCTTGTTCAGTAGCAAAGAGTCTTTAGGAGAGGAAGAAGGATTAAAAACATTACCGAGTTCTGATTTTCCTGACCCCTTAAATAGATCTCAGAGAGGCGCCCACACATCTCTTCGTGAAAAACTTCTCATGCCCTTTCTCATTTTCTCATGCCGCATCCTTCCTTCTCACGGCCTTCCGGATAAATCCCACGACTTTTCTTAAATGAAAAATTATGATGTTTTTAAAAGAAAGGAGTTGCGACTTTTAATCTCCGAAGAGATGTTATTTCGTGCAACCGGGAAGCAACGAATGCTTTCTGCCTTTCTCAAAAAACATCAACCCTTGGATTCCAATCCAAGGGGGACAATTGAGTCGCTAAAAGAGAGAAGGAAAAGCCGCCCCATATAAAACAACAAAGTTTTTTTTTTTTTTTTTTTTTACGGAGCGCACCAATAGTCCATGCGCCATGGACTCTTCCAAATGGCATGCCAAGAGTCCATTAGCGCATGGACTCCTGGCATTTTTGGCATGAAAATGCTAAGGGGCGGGTGGGGGCTAGCCTAGATACATGGTTAGCCAATAGGGTTAGCCATAATCCCTATAAACTCAATTAGGGTCTAATTAGATCCAATTAGAACCCAAATTGAACCAATCCGGAACCCTAATTCGAATCTAATTCGAATAGAAGCTAGGATTTGCAACACCTGCTAGAGTGTCATCATGCAAAGATGATTTAATTACAAATTTAAACCCTTGATCAATTCTCTTAAGTGCGTGACCCATTGGGTTCCACATCTAGCTAGCAGTGGGTTCGAATACAAGTTGACCTAATTTGATTAGAACTCTTTCTAATCGATTTAGGTCAAACCGGGCTTACCCGATTATGATCAATTAGGACTTTTCCTAATAAGTGATCATTCAATTTAATCACCCACAAGACAAGATTGACGTCTAGCAACGTGTCATGTCTACCCGGAAGATATGGAAATTCTAGTGAAATACCAAAACTACCCTTTAGTAGAAAGTTACCGTACAATTAAATCCTTCGATCAGCCTGCACCCAAAATATAATTACGGATATGGATATATGTCAAATCCAATATTATATTTGTTTCTAGGTCAATCTTATATTGATGATTCAATTATCTTGATATTAGAAACCATCTCTAATATCTTTACTTTGATCAAAGATTCCCTGAATCATCATCTGATTGATAACTAGCTAGATGCAATCTCCTCTTACTAAGAGTGATCGATTCCTTGTTGACCTACTCAATATCTTCATATCCAATTCACCATTCCCAGTATCAATCCTGTGCATGTCTCAGTGTCATAATTAGGATTGAACCAAAGCATGGGTTCATGTGCATAAGGTACTTATGGCAGTCTCTTTTCAAAGGATTACTTGTACCACTCCCACTATGAGAACCTTCTATTGACATGTAGCTAAGACTCCATTAGATGTTCTCAAGTTGGATCATATCAGTGAACTCATTCTCTAATGAGCACCCACATCCTAGTATTAGTGTCATACATAAGTGACTGTGAGAGCAGTCACCCTCTCCAGTATACATGGGATGTGCTAGTCTTACCGGAAAAAACCCTAATCCCCTACTCAGGGTTCCTTTGACTAGGAATATTTTAGATTAAGGTTTTAAGACTTTAGGTCTCACTAGTATGATCTCATCATTACCCTAAAATCATAGCCCTAACCTATGGGGTTCATCATATAATAATAAACATAGTGTATGATGAAAAATAATGCCTTTATTAGAATATTGTCAAATACAATGGTTTGGAGATACAACATAGATTGGCTTGTAGGGCATATCCCTTTCAATAGTAACAATCTTCTAACTTCAGTACATTACCTGAAGGTAATAATAGAAGATAGGTGCCCACAGCTTCAGCGTTCATAGCTTCACCACTTGTGCCATATAGATCAAGGTCACCTTTCTTCAAGCTTCTAATTCTGGGTAGTCCCTATAGTGACTTGCAGATATGAAACCCACATGCGGTATCCAATACCAATGAATTAGAAATAGAAAAACTCAATGATATATTTGTTTATGGTGGGGACACCAGGATCCAACACAGATCCCTGGATCCTATATGGTTTAATTAGTCATGTGTCAAAGTTTTGAAATTTTTGTAATCAATTAAGATCGAGTCCTGTAATAAGTTGAGGTTAGTTGATTTGTCTCAACCCTCAACCAAGTCAGTATTTTGAGTCATGTATATCAATTATGAGTCCAGTATGAGTCCAATTTTTGTACAAGAGAAGAGGTCACCTTTTTTTGGAGTTTCACCAGGCCATATCTAGGAGTCAGAGGCCACTACATCAGTCCATTGGATTTTGTGTAACAACCCAGGATCCAAGATGCTTCTAGAAATCCTGATTCCTTCCAGATGCCCAGATTCCTGTCCAGATGCTAGAGCATATTCTAAAATCAGGGCACCCATGATTCCAGATGTCCCTTTACATCCTAGACCAAAGAAATCAAGTCCAATTGCCAAGCACAAGCCCTAAAAAAGCATGATTCTATGAAATATTCCTGCTACCAGGCTACCAGGCCACCCCAGCTTCTAGAGGCCCAAACCAATGCACCCAAGCCCCTTTGAGCTGGCCCCTTGCTGCCCCTAGAAGCCCAACATGCCCTCCTAGGCATCATTGAAGTGTTGACTAAGTTCAAGAGTTGTCCTTGAGTGGAATAGTCAAAGCATGAAGGAAAAAGGAAAAGACCAAGTTTGTTCCTAACCTAGTTGGGATTTCTAATCCTTTTAAACTTTGTAATTCTAACCTAGCAAGGAAAGGACTTGTATACCAATTTGGATGAGGACTTGTAGCCCAAGTGTAACCATAGTTAGTGAGGGCATGGGAACTCTATAAATACCCCACCCCTCCCCCTCTTGTAAGCATCTCTTTCTTATGAATACAACTTGCTGAAATTTTGAGTTATTGCCTTGTGTTGGTATTTTGTTTTGGTTCTTTGGTTTGTGTTTTTGTGCTTGGACGAATTCCTTGCTATCCTAGCTTCCTTCCACACCCTAACTCACTACCATCCAAGCCTTTACATGTCTAAGAAGGAGTGCCCTAGGCCACCAAACAAGGAGATCTTCAATATGCTTCAAACAGCCCAGCTTCTAATCCCTAACCTGATTTCTTCTAAACCTAGTTTCTTTTCTTTTCTTACATGCTATTTTGATTGACACTTGATATTTTGCAAGATCCCCAAGATGCTTCCCCTCCCTTGAGGAGGCCTTCTTTGCTGCTCGGACTGCCCAGATCAGCCTTTGTATTCAAGGAAAAACAAGGCTTCTTCTTCTAGGCTCTGATCAGAGTTGTGAGTGATCTCTTCTGCTATTGGACTTCAATCTCTGACTGGTATGAACCCTTCCCTTCTCTTATTATCTGATTTGCTTGAAGTTAACTATCCTAATCCATGAATTTCTCAATTTTTGGGTCTTGTCTTTTATTTATCTTTCATGATTCAGCCTACGATATGATGATTTCTTAGAATTACTGAATACCTGCTAGTTCTGTACTTTGCTTTGAGAAATCAACCATCAAACCTAAATCTAAAAATCACAAAAAAAAATAGTTTGCTATTTTTACTGCATATTTAGCATTCTTAAAGTCATCCCACATTAGCTTGGTATCAGAGCAGGTTTAGGATAGTTTTTATCTGCATTGCAATCACAAACCCTAATTTCAGCATTCTGTCCACTGCATTTGGTATCAGTTTTACATCTATTTTTGACCATCTAAAAATTTTATTTTTCTCTGAAATTTGCATGAATTATTCTCTGTTGAGTACTCTATTTTATAAAAATTTTTAATTAATTTTATTGAAAACCTAAATTATAAAAAGTTTTCATATTACAAACCCTAACAGAATCCTGATAATTTCTGCAGCAGTCCAAACAAACCCTAGGTTTGCATCATCATATGATTTTTGTTCTACATGAAATTTGGTAGGTTTCATTGTCACCATCCATCCTCTATTTCAGATTTTTTTAAATTTTTTTATGCATCAGGACTGTGTCAACTTCTGCATCATCTGAACCCTAATTTTTCTGATTTTTGCTAAATTCTGCATCTTGACTCAACCTAACCTAATCAACTTCCACACACCCCAATCCCAAGCCAAACTTTGTTTGCTAACCCCAGTTAACTTAAACCTCACTTAACCCATCATAAATCATTAAAAAATATTTTTTATTTTTTGATTGTTTTAGATTGTATTAGGACCATCGATTGTCATCATTCTTAACCTAATCTTAAGGGCAACTCACTATCTTAGATCAAGGCAGGATTTCATCACTTGTCCTAGGCCCAAAACCAACATCATCATACTAACCCAAGCCTAATTAAAATCAATTAGACCTAATTTGCCCTAGTGGGCTAGGAGACATCAACAGGTCGTGTCCGAGCTGTGTGGGCCAACTAGTGCATTTAACCTTTTATCTATTACTGAAAGCTGGTGTCTAAGACGGGGGGTCCAGAGTCAAATGACCTAAGTGGTGTTGTGGTTTTTAATTGGGTCCCTTTGAAAGCAAGGAGGGCCTCCCACATTCCCACCCCCTACCTGACCAGTGAAAGGATTAGCTATTGGGTTAAGTGTAAGTTGAGCTGACTCACCCAGTTTTGGCTCTAGGTCTAGGAAACCCTAGATTAAGCTAACCCATTTTGTATGCTTGGCTGCACCATCTTATTTCACTTTGATTTGATTATTGCATGACCACTAGATTAGGAACCCACTATCAAAAGTCTATACCCCAACCAAACCCAACCATGGATCCCAATTTTGAGGCTTTCATAAAAGCCATGAATGACCAGATGGTTGCCCAATTAACCACCCAAATAAATCAATCCACTACCCAACTAACTCAAAGACTTAACCAAATGATCCAATCCAATAACCAAGCAACCTATAGTTCCGAGCCCACAATCTATGAACCCATAACCTTTGAACCCATAGTCTATAAACCCATAGTTTTTGAATCCATAACCTTTGCACCCATAACCTATGAACCCATTACAGAGTCTAAAGTAGAAGTGTATGAGGCTGCCCCAAGTATGGTAGATGAGTATAAAGAAGAGAAGGAGATACTTATAGATGACCTAAATTTATCTAACCTTGACCAAACCCAGATCAAAACCAACCCAGAGTTAGTTAACCAGGTAGACATTCAGACCAAAACCATGTCGGAAGAACAGTTAAAGAAAGAGGACCATGAGGAACTTGATCCTACTATTAAAATCTTACCTAAGGATATACTAGAAGAAAGCCTAGGTATAGAGCCCAGTCCTGAATTTCTTGAACCAGAAGACTTTATTAAGGATTTAGCTTATCAGTACCCTCAGGAAGAATCCAATCCTATAGTTTCCATTGAAGAACTCTTCCCTAAGATCAGTGACCCATTCTTCCATCATGAAAACCCTATAGGACTACCTCAAACCCATAAGGTCAATCTCATTAGTTTAGGACTCATCCCTGAAACCCCTTCTAGTATTCTACTCTTTCTGATTAACCTTGAGCCATCTTCTTATCTCTCATCCTGCCAGACTAACCCCGAACCTACCTCTTATTTTTTACCCTTTTCTAAATCTTATTATGACTCTTTAACCATTCACCTACATCATGTAGAGGTTTGCATATTGCATTCATTCATTGCACATGTTAGGTTTGCATATTACTTTTGGTATACTTGTGGCAATTGCTAGGAGTATATAGTAATTTTCGTGATCATGCCATGATAGGATCAAACATAATGAGTCTATAGTCTGTTAGGTTTTTTCCCATAGAGTCTAATAAATCTCCTTTGATAGGGAAGTCTAGTCGAGTCTATTAGTTGTTAGTCTTGAGTCCAATAAATTCATAGCCCTGAATCACATGCCAACACCTACACTACCCTTTGCATAGCATTTGTATCTGAAAATTAGTCAAGAGTTGAATACAAGTAATGAACTAAATAACAACTTGGCTAATTCCCAAAGGAAAGATAAAGAATTTTATGCAGAGGAATATGTGATGATAAAGGAATTTTCTACTCGCGAAGCTGGCCCATCCAAAATAATGAAGAGTAATGGACCCAATGCCTATGTGCCTGAGATATTACCTGATTTAGGTATTAGCTCTACCTTCATCATCTCAGATCTTATAGAGACTAGGGAGCCAGCAGTGATACCCAGCTAGCACCTTTGAGCCACTTCCTTTCTTTGTGAGTGAACACACCCCAGAGCGACCACATATAATTTGGCCTTTTGGTGAGGTAAAGATTGAAAGAGCTCTAGATGATCAAGCTATCGGTACCCAGGATAGAGATTGTCAGCAGTATTTGGTCCGATGGTAAGGTCAGCCAGAATCTGAGGACTTATGGAATGCTGGTGCGGATTTGCAGTGCCTCAACCCGGACCCTCCTTGAGCCAAATTGACTTATACTCGACGAGGTCGAGTTCCTCCCACTTCAGGAGAATTGGTGGGGACACCAGGATCTAACACAGATCTCTGGATCCCTTATGGTTTAATTTGTCATGTGTCAAAGTTTTGTAAATTTTGTAATCAATTAAGATCGAGTCCTGTAATAAGTTGAGGTTAGTTGATTTATCTCAACCCTCAACCTAGTCAGTATATTGAGTCCTGTACATCAATTATGAGTCCAGTATGAGCCCAATTTTTGTACAAGAGAGGAGGTCACCCTATTTTGGAGTTTCACCAGGCCATATCCAGGAGTCAGAGGCCACTACATCAGCCCATTGGATTTTGTGTGACACCCTAGGATCTAAGATGTTTTTAAAAATCTTGATTCCTTCCAAATGCACTCCAGATGCCCAGATTCCAGTCCAGATGACAGAGCATATTCCCAAACCAGGGCACCCATGATTTCAAAGGTTCCTCTACATCCTAGCCCAAAGAAATCAAGTCCATGTGCCAAGCCCAAGCCCTAAAGAAGCAAGATTCTATGTAATATTCCTGCTACCATGCTACCAGGCCACCCCAGATTCCAGAGGCCCAAACCCATACACCCAAGCCCCTTTGAGCCAGCCCCTTGCTGCCCCTAGAAGCCCAACATGCCCTCCTAGGCATCCTTGAAGTGTTGACCAAGTCCAAGAGTTGTCCTTGAGTGGAATAGTCAAAGCATGAAGGAAAAAGGAGAAGACCAAGTTTGTTCCTAACCTAGTTGGGATTTCTAATCCTTTTAAACTTTGTAATTCTAACCAAGCTAGGAAAGGACTTGTATTCCAATTTGGAAGAGGACTTGTAACCCAAGTGTAACCATGGTTAGTGAGGGCATGGGAACTCTATAAATACCCCACCCCACCCCCTCTTGTAAGCATCTCTTTCTTATGAATACAACTTGCTGAAATTTTGAGTTATTGCCTTGTGTTGGTGTTTTATTTTGGTTCTTTTGTTTGTGTTTTTGTGCTTGGACGAATTCCTTGCTGCCCTAGCTTCCTTCCACACCCTAACTCACTACCATCCAAGCCTTCACATGTCCAAGAAGGAGTGCCGTAGGCCACCAAGCAAGGAGATCTTCAACAAGTTCAAACAACCCAGCTTCTAATCCCTAACCTGATTTCTTCTAAACCTAGTTTTCTTTCTTTTTCTTACTTGCTGTTTTGATTGACCATTAATATTTTGCAAGATCCCCGAGGTGCTTCCCCTCCCTTGAGGAGGCCTTCTTTACTACCCGGACCGCCCAGATCAGCCTTCAGATTCAAGAAAAAACAAGGCTTCTTCTTCTAGGCTTCGATCAGAGTTGTGAGTGATCTCTTCTGCTATTGAATTTCAATCTTTGACTGGTATGAACCCTTCCCTTCTCTTATTATCTGATTTGCTTAAAGTTAACTATCGTAAGTCGGGAGTTTCTTAATTTCTGGGTCCTGTCTTTTATATATCTTGCATGATTCAGCCTGCGATATGATGATTTCTTAGAATTGTTGAATACTTGCTAGTTCTTTACTTTGCTTTGAGAAATTAGCCATCAAACCTAAATCTAAAAATCACAAAAAAATTAGTTTGCTATTTTTACTGCATATTTAGCATTCTTAGAGTCATCCTGCATCAGTTTGTATCATGTATAAACCTTTAGATGCTCCTCCGGTATCTTGCTTCACACTTGTAAGATATATCTTGCAATTTTTCTTCTAATGCCCTTACTTGCCACAGTGGAAACAAGCTCCATCATTTACAGCCTTCTTTGCTTTCTTCTTCTTCTGGATGCTCTTTTTATGGTTGAATTTCCTTTTCAAACCCTTCTTCATTGCCTTTTTCTTCTTCACATTAATAAGAAGAAGATGAGCCTTATCTCCCTTAGAATGGCTCTCTGCTATTTTAAGCATGTTTAGCAGCTCAGGCAAAGAAGTATTGAGTTTGTTCATATGATAATTTAGAACAAACTGAGAGAAAGAATCTGGGAGTGAGTACAGGATCAAGTCTTGGCTGAGTTCACCATCCATTACAAACCCTAATTGACCTAATCAGGTGATTATGTCAATCTTTTTCAGAACATGGGTTTGCACTGATGAACCCTCACTCATGTATGCATGGAACAACTACTTCGATATCTCATACCGAGCAGCCCTACTTTGCTCTCCATAAAGCTCCTTAAGATTAAGCAATATGGACTGAGGTTGCATCTCTTCATGTTGCTTTTAAAGCTCATTGCTCATTAAGGCCAACATGATGCACTTAACAGTCATGCTGTAATTTAGCCACATTTTATGTGTAGCCCTTCCTCCTCAGATGCATGCTCTCCTGAGTTAGCACTATCCTCAGGTTCCTCAACCAATCCACATAATTCAGACCGGTTAACTTATTGGCATCTAGAATGCCCCATAGTGATAAATTTGAAGCCATAATAAATCCTACATTTAATTAAGAACAATGTAAGCAGACCACTCTAGATGACATTGATAACTAGATAAGAACTTTATACCTAATTATGTCTTCCACTATTTTATTCGAATACCATAACCCTCACCTATGGAAAGTAAGAAACCTTACCAGGTTTTTTTAGTGGGGTGAGATCCTAATTTCTCATAAGTGCCTTGTGTTACACAACAAACACTCATGAGTTCAAAGATATGAATTCATTTCCAATTGCAACCCATGCAACACTCAACACATACACTGCCTCTAAGACACTTATAGTCTTGTGTTACACAACAAACTTTAATGTCTTAGTTTAGTCAGACCTTTCATTTCCATATAGACATGTTCGAATAATATTGCCCTTGTGTTACACAACAAAGCAATACTACCAAACATACAATAAAGCATTAACTACACTAAGATAATTCATACTTAACACTAGGGTAGGCCTTGTGATACACAACAAACCTACTATAGTTGTTAATATGAACTATACCTAGCATTAAGGAAGGCAAACTATAGTGTGTTAAGTCAATTGGCATATTCAATTTAAGGTGCAGATATAGCCAAATTGGCCAGGTAAGTGGAAGAGATGAAGGGGTCCCACTGTTGCTTTCCTTAGACACCAAATTAATTGGCTAGGTCAGACAACGGAACCAATTAAAAATCTCATTCTCATTACCTTCCCAAAACCACTTGCCTAGACACCAATTAGCTAATCATATAACCCTAAATGAACTTTGCCTCTTGACTAACTTACACTATGACTAAATATTTAATTATGAGGGCTTTTAGTGGTCTCAAAACACATCCTAATATAGACTTAATCATGTCAACCTAACATTCATGACATCATGAAACCTAACATTCATGACATCATAATGTATTCATAACCATACACATATGACATGATATTCATTCCATCATTCGAGCATATTAACCCTAATATGCATACCATAAGCATGATTGTAATATCAATCCATTCACCTCACTTGTTCATGGAATATGGCCACAGTGGCAACCCTACACACCATAGGAGATCCCATTGAATGGGAAGAGAGAGCCTTTAAACTCTACTTTTCTCCTATGATCGGATAACTATAGTAACTAACACAATCCGAAGCAGTTACTAAGATTTATCATATTGGATATATGTATTTGACCTAATCATGCATAGAATCATATAATCATTCAATAGCATGCACCACATGATAATATGCACTATCATATAATCTTTCAATAGTATGCATCATACTATGATTAATATATATGATCATATTATCATTCAATATATAATTGAACCCTAATTAGTGGCATGCTTCAAAAATATGATTACCATATTTGATCATATTCACTATCACATTAGCATATTCAAATGACCATTAATTGAATGAAATAAGAGGGCTCTGATACCACTATTGGATTTTGGTGGCACAGCGGAAGGATGGATTTCAAAATTTTCATTTTGAAATTCCAAATAACAAGAAATCCTAAGCCTAAGATCCCTTATTCATTACAATTAACAAGTCACTCAATTAGGATTCGAAAAAATACCTGGAATGCTAATTCTTTCTTCATTCGACTAGGCACACAAGTGCATGCCCTACAGAGGTGATCCACACAGGAATTGATCCTAGAAAGCACTCCTTAGCAGGTTGCTTAAACAACTGGGACTCTTCTAAAGGCCTTTCTTCATTTGGCAGCCTCTCCTTTCTTACTCAGATCCTAGCCCTCCAGTAGAGCACTTTGAGCCCTCTCCAAAATCTCTCTTCACTCACTTTTTCACTTCCTAAATCTTTTCCTAAATCCTTGTCTTAAAATGGAGAACTTGTCTTAAGACAAGGCTTACCTTCTAACAAAGGAAGCAAGAGAGTGGGAGAGTAGAGTGACAGTGTGAGAGTGTAAGAAAGAAAGGAAATCTATTTTTTTTTCGGTCTAAGCATAGAAGGCTATAAATAGGAGATGGGGAGAGGTGCCAAATAAGTCTTATCATCAACCTATGATTTTTCCAATAATAGATTATATATGACCCTTCATTAAGGAGTCTTATCCTAAAAGGTCAAGACCTTTCTTGAGTCAAAAGACTTATATCCCTTGTCTGAATAATATGGCCCACTTATCCTCATGCCATGTGGCATGTAATTGGTAGAGAAGTTACATAGAAGGCATCGAAACAATGTGTCTTTATTCAAGAGTCAAGTTCCTTCATCGAGAAGAACTCTTGGATTTAAATGTTGCGGTAACCAAGTGAAGGGACGCAACCCTTCACTTGCATGCCAAGTCGCTTCACCGCCCAACCTTCTTTTCACCGGTTATAAGGCAACATAATTAGATATTAGATGAGGCAAGGGATGCCTTGTTCCACATGGAAACCAAGTCCCCAAAGTAGAAGAACTCTAGGTCTTTTCTACATCCCATTTATTCTAGCATATAAATCAAATTGGTGCCAAGAGTCCTTATAACTTAGACATTTCATATAAATTAGATAATGGCTGATTAAATCTGGATAAAACTAGATAATTGCTGCCCCACTTTGGACTCAACCCAATCTAGGATTCCCTCAAATTGGTTAGCCCATTAAGTAACCTTATGGACCCAATTCAATTGGTTTCGGAGTTAGGTTAGCCGACACATGCTAGTCTGTAATCTAGCTAACCAATTAGGATCCCATGACCCTAATAAAATAATAATTGACTTCCTAGGCTAATTTTTTAATGTGTGTGACCCTTTGGGTTCCACATCTAGCCAGCAATAGGTCTAGGTCCAAGCCCATTCGATCTAATCAAATTTGATTTGACTTAATTAGGTCAAATTGAGCTAACCTAATTTATCAATTTGAACTAGCTTTCGAATTGACTCATGAATCCAATCGAATTGATTCATGAAAATATACAAGACATGATTGATATCTAGCAATATATCATGCCTATCCAGAAGATAAGAAATTTGGTGGAAAGTATCAAATATCCTTCAGTGGAAAGTTACCGTGCGATTCAATATATTGATCTTCCTTTATCCCGAATAAGTGATGGGTATGGATAATTGTCAAACCCTAGCACTTAGTCATATTGAATCTCATTTTGATAATGAAGACTCTGCTGATGACTGATTAGAAAATACTTCTAATCCCATCTAACTTTGATCAAAGACTTCCAGAGTCATCATTCAAAGAGATTACATGGGATAACAATTCCTCTTACTAGGAATGATCAATTCCTTGTTGGTCCACTCACATCCTTCATACACCTTCTACCATATCCGAGAACATCTCGTACATGACTCAATGTCATGAATGAGTATGAACCAAAACTGGCTTTGTGTGCATAAGGAACCATGGTGACCTTAGGTCTAAAGATCACTTGCACAACCCCACTATAAGAACTATCTCTTCACAAGTAGTAAGACTTCCATAAGATAGTCTCAGTGTGGATCAATTCAATGAACTCATACCCTAATGAGCACCCTTATCCTTGTATTAGTATCTCTATACAAGTTGGTGTGAGACCAACCACCCTCTCCATCGAGCATACATAGGATAAGCTAGTCTTTCCGAAAGCATCGATCCCCAAATCAATGATCTAATGACTAGGAACATTTTAGATTAGGGTTTATAGAAACTTTGGTCTCACCATTATGATCTTTTATCATAATCCTAATTCCTTTGCCCTAATCTACGGGTTCATCATAATCTTTAAAATAAGGCATAGTAGTTTGATGAAACACAATACCTTTTATTAGTTTAATAATGTCATACAAGAGTTAGAAGATTACCAAAATGCACTTACAAAGATTGGCTTTTAGGACACTTTTCTTTTATCATTACTGGCTCCCTATAATCAACTAAATCTGAGATATTGAAGGTTGAGCTAACGCAAAATTTGGGTGGTAACTCGAGCACGTAGGCATTTCGTCCAACTTTCTTTATCACTTTGAAGGGTCCAGCTCTATGGGCATGTAACTTCTTCACTATCTGCAGAGAAAATTGCTCAGGCCTAAGCCTAATCATTACATAATCTTCCTCAGCAAACTCTTTAACTCTTTTTGAGAATTAACCAAGTTTTTATAAATATCATTGCTCACATTATTCTTATGGCTAATTTCCTTTACAGATCTCTAACATGCAGGGTAAATGACTCAAATCAACACCTAAGGGTTGACTAGGCATTCCTAAGAAAATTTATTAAGCCTTTAGCTACAACTCTGTGCTTGACCCTTGGTTGGTGGGTGACATGCAGATAAAAATTTCAGATTGACTTCTAATAGATGCCATAAGGTTTTCTAGAAGTAGGTGGCAAATCTAACATGCTCTAAGGACTGATGCAACCTATTAATCTCAACAAAATACAATCGAGTGGTCGTAGAAGCATTGAAATCATTAGGATAGGGTAGGAAATAAGAAGGGGATTCAGTGACTCGTTCTGGCTTCATGGGGATGACCATAAGGTTTGGACATTGATCTACAGACAATAAAAGGTCAATTGTATGGAAGGATGAGTCAACAATTTTAAGGAAGAAATCTTCAACTGGGACTAAAGGAGTGAATTCTTCCTGAGGGTATCGAATTAAAAAAACCAAGTCCTCAATAATTTCCTCTAGTTCTTGAATTTCAGGACTAGGCTCTATAATTGACTTTTCTTCTAGCATTTCCCCAAGTAAGGCCTTAGTAGTTGGTGCGGGCACCAGACTCAGAAGAAGACTTCAGGGCTCCATCTGGATCTCTGATTGACCTTGCCCGAAAAATTAGGATTTTCTGGTTTTGTAATAAGGGTTGACTTGGTCAAATCAATTTTTTTGAGTCTGTATTTCCCTGCAATTTAAATTTTGTTGAGTCATGTTGACTCGGTACAAGTCCTAGTAAGTGGTCTAGGTCTTATCCAGGGTGCCACATTTTCTCCCAAGCCCAAGCAAGTGGGCGCCACACTCCCAGCCACACACCAGAGTCCAAGAGGTGCCACATCTCCATCCCAGTGTCTTGGTCCCCACACCCAAGGGAGCAAGAATTTTTCTTGAAGCCAAAATCAAGGAGGCGCCCCATATATACCTTAAAAGGCCAAGCTAAAGGAGGAAAGAGGCATTTCTTGGGAGCACTTCAAGGGGGCGCCCAATCCATGCCTAAAAAGACCAAAGCAAAGTTGGGAAGAGCCATGACTTGGGGAGAAAGAAAAGGAGGTGTCCAAAAGAGTTGAGCCATGGAAGGAAAAATTTTTTTCTTGAAGAGCAAGGCTAGGAGGCACCACCTACTTACCATTTGGAGCCATCAATCAACACTTATGGAAGCTCTTGGCCGGCCATATGAGAAGGATTTGATTCTACAAGCCTAATTTGAGGATCCATCCTATTAGTCCCACATGGGAAGATGTAAAACCCTGACCTATTGTAAAGACCTATAAAATAAAACCCTCTTGTAAGTTTTGGAAGGAACTGATGAATGAATTCAATTTATGTGTGAGAAAACTTTGTGTTTCTCTCTTCCACACTTGGATTCAGGTGTTAAGCTCCGTGAGGGAGTAAATCCGGGTTCCCTAGGAACCTTGAGGAGGTGTGAGATCTCCAACCCCCAAACCCTAGGTTAGCCACTTCCAATCCAACCCTAGCCGCCCTTCATCCTCTTCATTCCACCAAACCCTAGCCTACCCCATCTCTCACGGCCCCTCTCTCCAAGTAGAGGCCGACTACCAGCATCCAGGTCCAGTTCGGCTACTTCAAAGACAGAGCAAGAACCAAAAAAGTCAGATCAGCATCCAGGAGAATCAGGATTTCAGCAAC
The DNA here is from genome assembly GCA_021397845.1 of Areca catechu. Taxonomy (NCBI): domain Eukaryota; kingdom Viridiplantae; phylum Streptophyta; class Magnoliopsida; order Arecales; family Arecaceae; genus Areca; species Areca catechu. Next base: position 48,688,324 of record CM038048.1, on the reverse strand, counting down.
ATCAGCTTTCAAGTTCTTCTATCTGGTAAATCCTTCCTTGAGTATCTGGTTCCATAACTTGTTCATCTTCTTTCCCAGATCTTGAGTTCAGAAGAAGCCAACTCTGCCAAAGGGCCAATATTGGAGGATCCATTGCGAAGATATCTGAATCCGGGGATCCAACAATCTGCTCAAGAGAGTCCTTCCACTAAACTCTGTGAAGATCACTGCCTGGTCTGTAACCCTTCTCTTCTCTTTAATTCTGTCATGTTGAAAGTTCAGAACGAAACCCTAGGTCTGGGAGTTTCTCAACCCCCAGCGATCCTTTACTTCTGAACTACTCTGATAACCTAGTTTCTTTAAATTGTGCTTTCAATTATTACATAGTTTCTTTCAATTTAGTTTAACTTTCCTTTGAGTCCAAGCCGACTTCTGAAAATATATATAAAAAAAAAAGAATTAGTCTTAATTTACTTCCACATCGCATCATTGTTGGATCAATTTTGGTATCAGAGCTTTCGTTCTGCATCATTTTTGGTATCAGAGCTTTCGTTCTGCATCAATTTTGGTATCAGAGCTTTCGTTCTGCATCATTTTAGTATCAGAGCTTTCGTTCTGCATCAATTTTGGTATCAGAGCTTTCGTTCTGCATCATTTTGGTATCAGAGCCCTGTCTAGGGTTTCTGACTTGCTTGCATGTTTTGCGTGTCTCTCTTTTTTACTTTGTCTGCTCGAAGTAGACTCCCCGGGACGTCCGGTCCTAGGAACGAAGCAAGGTGCAAGCCTCCTCTTTCCATTCCATGGGGTGTTCCTAGGGCGTGTAGGGGATCCGCTGGGTTACAACTTCGTAGCAGGAATTGTAAACGGGGGAAGCATTCTGTTTTCAATCTGTAACTGCCCTGTTGCAGGTATTTTTTCTCATTGCAAGTAACTCCAAATTGCATAACTTTTATTTTTCTAGAACCAGGATAATTTAAACTATTTTACATAATTTTACTGTAATTTATTGGTTTCCGTGAAATTTCTGAGAGTTAAATTACAGCAATTCTGTTTCTGTGTTTCTGCAATTCAATTTTTGAGTGATCATCTACTAATTCATCTTAAGGGTGATTGAGCATCTAAGATAAGGGGAAGGAGTTGATAACCTCTCCTTAGCCCAAAACCACCGTCCATTCATTTGATCCTAAGCCTAATTTTAAAATTTATTTGACTTAATTTGCCCTAGTGGGCTAGGGACACCAACAAGTCGGGTCTAGGCTAATGTTGAGTCAGTTTGTCTAGTTACTCTGTGTGTGCTTTGTACTCAGTGTCTAGAACGGTGGTTTAGGGATTCTATCCCGAAGGGCTTGTGTGCTGGTCCGCCTACCTGGCCAATCTCTGATTGGTGTCTAGGCTTGGCATTTAGGGACCAAACACTCCCCTTACACCTGCCTGGCTGAGTCCCGAGTTACTACAGGCTAGCTTGACACTCTGATTAGGCATCTAGTTTGGGCTCTAGGTCTAGTTAGCCCGTAGTCGTTTCAATCGAGTCTCATTTCATGTGTTTTCTTGCATCATCATGTCTACCCGGAATGGAGTACCCTACCAACCTGGTCAAATCCAACCAGATTTAGAGGCCATGGTTAGAACTCTTACCGAAAGCATGAACAAATTGAGTCAGGATATGACTGATATTGTTGCCCAGTTTAGGAATCCAGTCCATGAGGATCTTACCCAGCTTAGGGATCGAGTCCAAGTACTTGAGAAACGTAGACATCAAAATTGGACCACTGATCCAAAATTTAATAGGCCCCAACCTCACCCATGCCAGGAGCCTAGGAGGACCTTATACCGTGATCCCGAGAATAACCTTAGGAAGCCTAACCATGATATCTATAGTGTGGATCGTGTCTATGAGAGGTCCTTACAATATTCTAGACCAGTCACTCAACAACCCAAGTCTTCTAGATCAAACCATTTAGATCCACACCCATGCCCAAGTAAGGTCTCTACTAGCTTGAAACCCAGTGTGACCCAGGTTCCTATATCGCAAGAATGTTGGTTTTGGGGAGAACGAGGCCATAAATCTAGTCAGTGCCCATGCATAGGACTGGCTTGTGCACAGCTAAGTGGTAAGAATCCTAAGGATGACATTAATGAGGGAGAACCCGAGCCTACCAATGAGGAAGAAAGGTTAGGTATGACAAGCCCAGAATCAGTTGACCCGATTACCACTGACTCGAAACCCATTGAAGATGGCATCGAGGAAGTATATGATGCTGGCTTGAGTCTAGTTGATGAATATGAGGGGAAGAACTTGAAGAATGTGACATCGATACTATTGGTTCCTTACCTGAGGAGACCTTGGAGAGCAACCAAGTGGTAGAACCTAGTTCAGAAATTCAAGAGATTTGTGAGAATCAAGTTCCTTTAGTCAAATACCCCCAGGAAGAACTCATAGTGTTAGCCCGAGCTATCAGTTCATACCCTCTAATGACAGTCATTCCCCAAGTACCAATTGAAGATCTTTGCACTGAACTGTTTAAGTTTGCCCACCCTATGGTAGATCCTCTCCTTAGGATGACTGAATCAAGCCTCTTACAATTGGACCTTGTCCCATGCCCAGTCACTAAGGTCTCTCCCGTAATCTCAGTTGAACATCCTTGTCTTGAGTGGATTGATTCACCCAGTCCTGTAGAAGTCCTCCTTATGACCCCAGACCCCTTCCTTCGCATGACTGACCTACCCTTCTATAGATTATACCTTTCCGCACCCATATGTCAAATTTCAAGTCTTGAGGTCATCATCCATAGGCCCTTCCATGAATCATTCTTCAATCCAGTTCTTGAGAAAATGGATCATTATTTGCTTAGAGAATAAACTTTAACTGTTGCAATCACATGTCCTAGGCTACTTCCCAAACCATCTCTTGATCCAATCCTGGGAGTAGCAAACTTTTCCTTTCGTAAGGATGATCAGTTGACACTCATAGATCACCATTCAAACCTTCAGGTCACCACCTTTAGTCAACAGGTAATTCAAAACTCCACCTCATATTTCCTCCCTTTCTTTAGGACTTCCAATGCTTCTTACACCATCCAAGTATACTTTGTCGAAGTCTTTAGAGTGAACCACGTGTCAGAACCTATTAGGTTTGCCACCTACTTCTAGAAGACCTTATGGCACCTACTAGGCACCCATGATAAGTTTTCATGCTCTGCATGCCATCCTTCGACCCAAGGTCAAACCTAGAGAGCCGTAGTTTGTTAGGTTTAGACCTAGGGTTCCTTTGGAATAAAGTCCATTCTTTAGGAATGCGTCGTCAGTCTAGTTTAGTTTTTTTCTTGACCTTTTACTAGGCTTTGGCTCAGATTTTGGTTTGATTGAGAGCACCAGGAATTGGGATTTGTATTTTGTCCAGGGCTGAAATTGCATTCAATGTTTCGATCAATAGGTCTATAGGCTAGAGTCCCTTTGAAATTGTTCATGGATACAAGCCTCACACACCACTTGATCTGATTTCACTATTAGCCCACACACACAAGTCTCTTGATGCACTTGCATAGCATGTAAAGGACTTGCGTAAAGAAATTCATGCCAAAATAACTTTAAGTAATGAAACTTATAAGAAGTTGGCTGATTCTCAAAGATGAGTCAAAACTTTTGTTGAGAGAGACTATGTAATGATTAGGTTAAGGCCTGAACGGTTTCCTCCTGGAATGATTAGAAAGTTACATGCTAGAAGAGCTGGACCATTTAGAGTGGTAAAGAGAGTAGGGTCCAATGCCTATGTGCTCGAGTTGCCTTCAGAACTAGGCGTTAGCTCCACTTTCAACATTACAGACCTAGTAGAGTATAGAGAGCCAGCTGTGATTCCCAGTGAGCCTTTTGAGCCTAATCCTGCTCTTGAGAGTGAACCCAACCCTGTGTGTCCACCAACAAACTAGCCTGTGAGGAAAGAGCAGATTGAAAAGATCCTGGATGATCAGGTTATCTCTACTCGTAATCGAGGATACCAAAGATACCTGGTCCGCTGGCAATGAAGGCCAGATTCTGATGACTCTTGGATCTCCCGAGAAGAATTACAAGAATTGGACCCAGACCTCTTGGAGAGATACCAGAGTCAGCTTGATCCATACTCGACAGGGTCGAGTTCCTCCCACCCCGCGAGAATTGGTGCGGGCACCAGACTTAGAAGAAGACTTCAGGGCTCCATCTGGATCTCTGATTGACCTTGTCCGAAGAATTAGGGTTTTCTGATTTTGTAATAAGGGTTGACTTGGTCAAATCAATTTTTTGAGTCTGTATTTCCCTGTAATTTAAATTTTGTTGAGTCATGTTGACTCAATACAAGTCCTAGTAAGTGGTCTAGGTCTTCTTCAGGGTGCCACATTTTCTCCCAAGCCCAAGCAAGTGGGAGCCACACTCCCAGCCACATGCCAGAGTCCAGGAGGCACCACATCTCCATCCCAGTGTCTTGGTCCCCACACCCAAGGGAGCAAGAATTTTTCTTGAAGCCAAAATCAAGGAGACGCCCCATATATACCTTAAAAGGCCAAGCTAAAGGAGGAAAGAGGCATTTCTTGGGGAGCACTTCAAGGGGGCGCCCAATCCATGCCTAAAAAGACCAAAGCAAAGTTGGGAAGAGCCATGACTTGGGAGAAAGAAAAGGAGGTGTCCAAAAGAGTTGAGCCATGGAAGGAAAAAATTTTTCTTGAAGAGCAAGGCTAGGAGGCGCCACCTACTTACCATTTGGAGCCATCAATCAACACTTATGGAAGCTCTTGGCCGGCCATATGAGAAGGATTTGATTCTACAAGCCTAATTTGAGGATCTATCATATTAGTCCCACATGGGAAGATGTAAAACCCTGACCTCTTGTAAAGACCTATAAAATAAAACCCTCTTGTAAGTTTTGAAAGGAACTGATGAATGAATTCAATTTATGTGTGAGCAAACTTTGTGTTTCTCTCTTCCACACTTGCATTCAGGTGTTAAGCTCCGTGAGGGAGTAAATCCGGGTTCCCTAGGAACCTTGAGGAGGTGTGAGATCTCCAACCCCCAAACCCTAGGTTAGCAACTTCCAATCCAAACCTTAGCCGCCCTTCATCCTCTTCATTCCACCAAACCCTAGCCTACCCCATCTCTCACGGCCCCTCTCTCCAAGTAGAGGCCGACCACCAGCATCCAGGTCCAGTTCGGCTACTTCGAAGACAGAGCAAGCCCCGAAAAAAGTCAGATCAGCATCTAGGAGAATCAGGATTTCAGCAACATCAGCTTTCAAGTTCTTCTATCTGGTAAATCCTTCCTTGAGTATCTGGTTCCATAACTTGTTCATCTTCTTTCCCAGATCTTGAGTTCAGAAGAAGCCAACTCTGCCAAAGGGCCAGTATTGGAGGATCCATTGCGAAGATATCTGAATCCGGGGATCCAACAATCTGCTCAAGAGAGTCCTTCCACTAAACTCTATGAAGATCACTACCTGGTCTGTAACCCTTCTCTTCTCTTTAATTCTGTCCTATTGAAATTTCAGAGCGAAACCCTAGGTCTGGGAGTTTCTCAACCCCCAGCGATCCTTTACTTCTGAACTACTCTGATAACCTAGTTTCTTTAAATTGTGCTTTCAATTATTACATAGTTTCTTTCAATTTAGTTTAACTTTCCTTTGAGTCCAAGCCGACTTCTGAAAATATAAAAAAAAAAAAAGAATTAGTCTTAATTTACTTCCGCATCGCATCATCTCTTTTGTTCTGCATCATTTTTGGTATCAGAGCTTTCGTTCTGCATTAATTTTGGTATCAGAGCTTTTGTTCTGCATCAGTAGTAGCAATATCAGGGTCCTCTTCCTCTAACTGTTCTTCCAACATAGCTTTATGTTAAGTATCTTCCTCAGGGACAGCTTCAATCTGGGTAATTTCTCGGTCAACTAATTCTGGGTTGACCCTACAAACTTCTTTTTCGATGTTAGTCTTGTGAACCAATGGGGTAGCAAGGATGGGTCAGCTAAGGGGAACTTGACTAGTACTTAGGTTATGTTCAAGGGTACTAGTCCTATTAGGTTCGGGTTGATGGGTTATGTGGTGCGGGCACCAAGGTTAAGAGAAGACTTCAATCAAACCTAGTCAACACCAATTTCTTATGGATTGCAAATTGAGTTCTAACCTTGTTAACTTGTTCCTAGTTTGAGTCTTGAGTCTAGTTAAGTCTTCTTGTATCATGAATTTTAAGTTGGAGTCTTGCTAAGTATTAGGTCTTGAAGCCTTGGGTCAATTGAGTTCTAAGAGTCAAATGTACTCAAGTCCAAATTAAGTTCTAATTTTCTTTTGAGCTTGAGTCAAGTCCAACCAAGGGAGCATATAATTGAGCCAAGGGATGAACCAAAGCTACATCAAGTAAATCTTCAAATCAAGGGTGAATGAAATAAGAGCCATTGGATGGAATGAAGCTTTGATTGAAGCCACCTCACCAAGACACCTTATCCAAGAGAATGGACACTTGGCACCCATACATGAAGATTTTCAGATTTGGACACTTGGCACCCATGCATGCAAAATTTCAGATTTGGACACTTGGCACCCATATATGAAGATTTTCAGATTTAGACACTTGGCACCTTTTCAGGCAGATTTTCAGATTTGGTGCCCTATTTTTATGAATTTTGAAATTCAAATTTGTAACTACATTTCTCCCTCTTTTCATTTGTATTTCAAATAGGTCTTAGAAGGTTATAAATGGGCCCCTAATCTCTTTATAAAAGGATGTTTTTGAATGAATGAAATCCAGAATTTTCTTATCTCCATTTGTGTTTGCACATGCCATCTGTGAGGGATTGAGTGAGAGGCTCAACCAAGTGCTTTAGTTCTCAAATTCCAGCAAAATTTCTTCTTCCATTGACGCCTACCTCATCTTCAAGAGCAGCGATCACACTCCACCAAGATCACCAACAATCCTCTACTTCCCTCCCTTCCATTACTTCTATTATATACTATCTTCCTTCTCCCCGACAATACTGATGGTTGTTCTTACAAGATCCTAAGGATTATCTAGTCCAGGATAAAGTCCTCCTTGCCTTCATCTCAGCAGCAAGAGCCTTTACTTCCAACGGGTGGGTTAGCTTGATCAGTTAGTCACCAATCTTGAGTGTGAAGGAGTGAACCTAGTGTAAGGTTATTAGAGAATCATTATTGGTATTTAAACCCTTTCCATTTCTCTTGTGGTCTAAACTTTTGAATAGTGTATAGTCCTATTTAGATGGTTCTTCTAACTACATAGGTCCTAGTTCATTAACTTAATTCAGATTTGCACTGCGAAGCATATGAGCCTTCTAGTTTAGTCTTCTTTAATGCATCTTAATGACTCCACTATGACTGAAATTAGATCATATGTTTTAAATTTTTAATTAGCTTAATTGCTTTAGTCATTCATGCCATATTTTCTATAAGTATGCCGCATCATATTTGTATCAGAGCATGGTAGGTTAGGGTTAAGTTCTTTAAGTACTAGGATCGGGCGCTTCACCAGGTCGTCCGGTCTTAGGAGAAAAGTAGGGTTTTAAGACCCTCTCTTCCTATTCCACGGGGATCTCCTAAGACATGTTGGGGTGCCATTGTGATTGACCCATAAATAAGAGAACAAAGAGCATGTTAGGTCACATTTTTGAATTTCTGTACTTTGGACTTTCTGTTTTATGCTTGCTATATTTTTGAGTAGGCTGACTGTAATTCGTATAAACTCTTAAAAAAAGTAGTTAATTTTTCATTGAAGTAATTTTTTCCTAATCCATATTAAGTTAGATATCAACATGCATAACTTTATCCATGAAAAAAATCACAGAAAAAATGAAAATTCCTGTACTCCATCCCTGTTGCTGAAATTCCTATATGTTCTGTTATGTTCCTTTTACATTGTCTAAATTTCAGAATCTGCTCAGCACAGCACAGATTTTATTTTTAAATTTTCTTTCATATTGCATATCATCTATAAGTTAGCAGTCTTCTATGAATTTTTTGAGTTTTGTAGAGACTTACATAGCACTTCTCAACCCCACTTCGAACTGCAACACACAAAATTTCTATTGCTGAGATTAGGGTTCATATGCATGTTTGCACCATCTCATGGCAAATCAATCTAAGGGCATCAATATGACATGGAGTCAGGATTTTATCACCATCCTTAGCCCAAAATCACCACCCTGCATATCAGACCCAACCCTTAACTAAAATTGAGTAGACACTTAATTTGCTCTAGTGAGCCAGGGACACCCACAAGGTCCGGTCGAACCAAGTGTCAAGCCAATTTAGACAACTTGTTTATGTGTGCTTGTGTATCTGGTGTATAGGCAAGTGTTCCAGGGACAAGAGCCAGAAGGAAGGTGGGTTGGTCTGCTTACCTGGCCAATTTCAAATTGGTGTCTAAGGCAAGCAAAGAGGGACCTCCACCAACCTTACACTTACCTAGCCAGGTGCCAAGTTACTACAACCAAGATTGTCATCTTGACCTAACATTTGGTTTGGACTCTATGTCTAGCAAACCCCTAGCCCGAGTTTGAGTCTGTGTGCACATGACAACTAGATCAGGAACTCCCTATCAGCATTCACTTGACCATTTCAATTCTTCCATGTATCCCAATCTAGAAACCCTGTTGAGAACTATGACTTTGTAGTTAAAGCAATTGAACACTAGGTTTGATCGAATGAAAGAGAGAATAGGAACCCTTGAAGATGCCCATTTGGCCCCTACTGAGCTGCAATCACCCAGATTGCCACCATCCATCCTAGTGTCCAACGCTAGGAATATCCTCCTAACCCACATCCAAGGAGAGTTCACCTTGATTATGTTGACCAGGATGAGAGAGCCCTTAGAAACATTCATCTCGATGCACCCACATTTGATGAAACTTTGGATCCTAAGGTGTATATAGACTGGGAGGGTGATATGAACCAATATTTTGATTGGTATGAAATGTTAGAAGATAGAAAATTTAAGTTTGCCAAACTTAGATTGGTCCATCAGGTTAGATTGTATTGGGGTAATGTTGAGCGCATGAGTCGACAGAGGGGTGAAATAACTATAGCCACTTGGAGAGCTATGAAGGTGAAACTTAGAGAGAAGTATTTACCAATGTCCTATGAATAGAGACTCTTGGATCAATGGCAATGATTAACTCAAGGGAATAAGATAGTGTCCGAATAGTTGCCATGTTTGATGAGTTCGTGATGAGATGCAATGTGGTTGAGTCTGAGGCAGCAACCTTGCCTAGGTTTAGAGCAAGTCTACATGAGGAGATCCAGAGTGAACTATTTTTAAGAGAAGTCCATGACCTAGACCAGGCCTACCAAGTTGCTCGAGACTATGAGAGATTCCAGAGAAGACCTTTATTTCGCCCACTTGAACCCACTAGTATTAATTCTCCTGGAAATAGACCAAGTCCAAGCCCAAGTACAGCCAATAGACCCAGTCTTGCTACTCCATTAGTTTGAAGAGAAGATAAAGAAAAGATCCCTGAGGTTAGAAGAGAAGGAAATGTCCATTGTTATAAGTGCCACAAGATAGGTCACTACGCAAGCCAATGTCCCACTAGAGCATTACACATAGGGGAATTAGAAGAAGAAGTTACTAAACCCATAGAAAACTATGAGAAGGAAGAAGAGGTATATGAGGCAGGTGTGAGTTTAGTTGATGAGTATGAAGGGATGAAGAGATCATAGACTCATCAGAAATCCTAAGAGTTGTGAGATGTATCTTGACTCGGAGTCAGGTGCAAGAAGATTGGCATAGGACTAGTATCCTACAAACCTTTATCAAGATAGGAGAAAAGGTATGCAAGGTCTTCTTAGATAGTGGTAGTTGTATCAATGCCATATCGACCAATATAGTAAAGAACCTAGGATTACCCACTGTGCCCCATCCTAATCCATATAAGGTATTTTGGATAGATTCAACCTCAATTCCCATTAAGTCTAGGTGCTAGGTCACAATCCAGTTCCAATCATACCAAGAAAAGGTTTGGTGCGATGTTCTTTCAATGGGAGTTAGTAGCATCATATTAGGCCAACCATGGTTGTATGATCATGATGCTATACTCTATGGTCAATCTAATTCTTGTTCTTTCAACCACAATGGGAAGAAAATTGTAATCAATTCCTCACCGCCTAAGGACCAAGTTAAGAGGGGATCAAGTCACTTGAGGGAAAAGAAACAAGGGATAAACATGATCACTGCTAAAGAATTAGATCAAGAGCTTGACAATGGTTCACTTGTTTGGGTTTTAGCAACCAAGGAAAATCATGACCAGCCCCATAAGGAAAAACCCCAGGAAGTGTTAAGGTTTCTAGAGGAGTTTCAAGACATCTTTCCTGAAGACCTTCCTAATCATCTTCTACCCTTGAGAGATGTTCAACATGCCATAGATTTGATCCCAAGATCATCTTTACCAAACCTTCCCCATTATAGAATGAACCCTACAGAATACTTTGAGTTACAATGTCTAGTTGGAGAGCTTCTCCAAAAGGGATTCATTAGAGAGAGCCTAAGCCCATGCGCAGTACCAGCCCTTCTGACCCCTAAGAAAGATGGCACATGGAGAATGTGTGTAGATAGCAGGGCCATAAATAAGATTATCATTAAGTATCATTTTCGTATTCCCCATTTAGATGACATGTTGGATATGATGGCCGGAGCCAAATTAGTCTCCAAAATTGACCTTAAAAGGGGCTATCATCAAGTAAGAATCAGGCCCGGGGATGAATGAAAAACTGCCTTCAAAACCAAAGATGGCTTGTATGAGTGGGTAGTGATGCCTTTTGGCCTGTCCAATGCACCTAGTACCTTCATGAGGACATGACCAAAGTTTTAAGGACATTCATTGGGAAGTTTGTAGTGGTCTACTTTGATGACATTCTCATCTATAGTAAAACTAAGGAAGACCATTTGAACCATCTGAAACAGGTTTGCCAAGCTCTTAGACAAGATAGTCTCTATGCCAACCTCAAGAAATGTGACTTTATGATCTATAGAGTTATCTTTCTAGGATTTGTTGTCAACACTGAAGGGGTATCTGCCGACCCTGAAAAGGTCAAGTTCATAATCGAGTGGCCGGTACCCAAAAGCATCCACGATGTCCATAGTTTCCATGGTTTAGCCACCTTCTATAGGAGATTCATTCGAGGATTTAGCACAATAGTTGCAACCATTATCGACTGCATTAGGAGGGGAACCTTTGAATGGACAAATCCTACCGATAGAGCCTTCCTAGAAATAAAGAAAAAAAATGATACAAGCACCTATTTTGAGGTTGCCCGATTTTTGAAAGATATTTGAGGTTGCTTATGATGCCTCTAAAGTAGGAATTGGAGGAGTTTTGAGTCAATAGAGTCATCCAGTGGTATTCTTTAGTGAGAAATTGAATGAGGCAAAGATGAGATATTCGACGTATGATAGGAAATTTTATGCGATAGTTCAGGCTTTGAGGTATTGGAGACACTATTTACTACTGCAGGGATTTGTTCTTTATTCCGATCATGAAGCCTTATGATTCCTTAATTCTCAAAAGAAATTGAACCCTCAGCATGGGAAATGGATAGAATTCATTCAGGCATACACCTTTGTTTTGAAACACCGTGCTGGCTTTGAAAATAAGGTTGCCGATGCATTATGTCGACGATCCATGCTTTTGTCCTCAGTTAGTACCGAGATTGTAGGGTTTGATAGATTGAAAGAAGAGTATCCTAAGTGTCCAGACTTTGATGATATCTATCAATCCCTCTAACAAGGACCATCTAGTGTACATAGTGACTATACTCTCTTAGATGGATTCCTTTTCAAAGGAAATCAACTATGTATTCCCCGAACTTCTATTACAGAGTTTTTGATTTGGAAAGTTCATGTTGGAGGCCTGGTAGGTCATTTTAGTAGAAACAAGATCATCTTAGTGGTAGAAGACCAATTCTTTTGGCCTGGCCTCAATAGGAATGTGGCTCAAGTTGTAGCTCAATATCGAATATGTGCTGTTGCCAAACAGCAAAGGCAAAACATCAGTCTGTACACTCCCTTACCAGTCCCTGATTGTCCATGGAAAGAACTTTGTATGGACTTTGTACTAAGACTCCCAAAGACCTCAAGAAGACATGATTCCATCTACGTTGTAGTTGATTGATCTTCTAAGATGGCTCACTTCATCCCATGTTCTCAAACCATAGATGCTTCTAGAATGGCCAAACTTTTTCTCGACGAGGTGGTTAGACTACATGGTTTACCCAAAACCATTATATCAGATAGAGATGTTAGGTTCACTAGCTATTTTTGGAAGACCCTCTGGCATATGCTAGGAACCAAACTAAAATTTTCCACTGCCTATCATCCTCAGATTGATAGCCAAACTAAAGTAGTCAACCAGAGTCTAGGAAATCTGCTAAGATGTTTAGTTGGTGACAATACGAGAAATTGGGATCTCTTACTCTCTTGTTCTAAATTTGCTTACAACAGCTCAGTCAATAGATCTATTGGAAAGAGTCCTTTTGAAGTTGTCCATGGTTACAAACGTAGGAAGCCCATAGATCTTATTCCTTTACCCACACAAGCTCGAATTTCTGAATCAGCTAAATCATATGCACAGCATATTAGGGATGTACATAAAGAAATTAACAAAAAGATCTAATTGAGCAATGAAACTTATAAGCATATAGTGAATTCACATAGGAGAGTCAAAGAATTCATTGAGGAGATTATGTTATGATAAGGCTTAGACTAGAACAGTTCCCACCAGGAACCTTAAAAAAATTGCATGCTCGCAGTGCAGGTCTATTTAAAGTTATAAAGAAAATAGGATCTAATGCATATGTGCTAGACTTACCATCTGATTTAGGTATCATCTCGACTTTTAATGTTTCAGACCTGGTAGAGTATAAGGAGCCAATAATGATACCTAGCGAGCCATTTGAGCCTGAGCCAATTATTGAGAGTGAATCCATCCCTGAGTGTCCACCAACAATTCTACCAGAATGGTAAGATAAGATTTAGCATATTCTGGATGACCAAGCCATCACCACCCGGAATAAAGGTTACCAATGCTATTTAGTTCATTAGCAAGGTTGACCTGAGTCTAAAGACTCATGGATTACTCAAGAGGATCTACAAAAAATCAACCTAGACTTATTAGAGTACTACCAGAGTAAAACAGATCCCTACTCGACAGAGTCGAGTTCTTCCCATCTCGAGGGAATTGGTGCGGCCACCAAGGTTAAAAGAAGACTTGAATCAAACCTAGTCAACACCAATTCCTTATAAATTGCAAATTGAGTTCCAACCTTATTAACTTGTTCCTAGTTTGAGTCTTGAGTTTAGTTAAGTCTTCTTATATCATGAATTTTATGTTTGAGTCTTGCTAAGTATTAGGTCTTGAAGCCTTGGATCAATTGAGTTGTAAGAGTCAAATGTACTCAAGTCCAAATTGAGTTGTAATTTTTCTTTTGAGCTTGAGTCAAGTCCAACCAAGGGAGCATATAATTGGACCAAGGGATGAACCAAAGCTACATCAAGTAAATCTTCAAATCAAGGGTGCATGAAATAAGAGCCATTGGATGGAATGAAGCTTTGATTGAAGCCACCTCACCAAGACACCTTATCCAAGAGAATGGACACTTGGCACCCATACATGAAGATTTTTCAGATTTGGACACTTGGCACCCATGCATGCAGATTTTCAGATTTGGACACTTGGCACCCATATATGAAGATTTTCAGATTTAGACACTTGGCACCCTTGCATGCAGATTTTCAGATTTGGTGCCCACTTTTCATGAATTTTGAAATTCAAATTTGTAACTATATTTTCCCCTCTTTTCATTTGAATTTCAAATGGGACTTAGAAGGTTATAAATAGGCTCTTAATCTCTTTGTGAGAGGATGCTTTTGAATGAATGAAATCCAGAATTTCTTATCTCCATTTGTGTTTGCAAATGCCATCCATGAGGGATTGAGTGAGAGGATCAACCAAGTGCTTTAGTTCTTAAATTCCAGCAAAAGTTCTTCTTCCATTGACACCTACCTCATCTTCAAGAGGAGCTGGCCACACTCCACCAAGATCACCAACAATCCTCTACTTTTCTCTCTTTCATTACTTCTATTCCATACTATCTTTTATCTCCTCCATAATACTAATGGTTGTTCTTGCAGGATCCTAAGGAGTATCTAGTCTAGGAAGAAGTCCTCCTTGCCTTCAACTCAGCAGCAGGAGCCTTTACTTCCAACGGGTGGGTTAGCTTGAACAGTTAGTCGCCAATCTTGAGTGTGAAAGAGTGAACCTAGTGTAAGGTTATTGGAGAGTCATTATTGGTATCTAAACCCTTTCCTTTTCTCTTGTGGTCTGAACTTTTGAATTGGGGATAATCCTAATTAGATGGTTCTTTTAGCTACATAGGTCCTAGTTCATTAACTTAATTTAGATTTGCACTACGAAGCATATGAGCCTTCTAGTTTAGTCTTATTTAATGCATCTTAATGACTCCACTATGATTGAAATTATATCATATGTTTTAGAGTTTTAATTAGCTTAATTGCTTTAGTCATTCATGCCATATTTCCTATATGTATGCCGCATCATTATGGGTTCCATGGGTTCGGATCAATGGGTCATGGGTCTCTTGGGTTCATAGGACAAGGGTTCAGATTGATGAGTTATAGGTCTCTTGGGCTCATAGGACATGGATTGGGATCGACGGGTTATGGGTCCACTGGGCTCATAAGACATGGGTAGGGATCGATGGGCTATATGGGTCCACTGGGCTCATAGGACATGGGTAGTCAATGGGTTATGGGTCCACTGGGTTCATAGGACATGGGTAGGTACCTTTTCTTATGTTTGATATTCATGGCTCTCCATGTAGCTATGGAAATGTGTCTTCTTTGTCTAGTCTTTCTTTCAACATCACCCGAGTATATTCTAGCTTGGCAAACTAACTTGAGATTGGCAAACTTAAACTTTCTTTCTTCAGTCATTTCATCCCTCTCAAAATATTGGTTCATACCTTTTTCCCAATCAATGTAACCCTTATAATCAAGATTGTTTCCAAAAGTAGGTGCTTCCAACCTAATGTTCCTAAAGGCTCTCTCATCCTGGTCCATGGAATCATGATTGGGTCTCCTCTGATTGGATTCCCAGATTGGGTCATGGCATGTGGCTTTCCTAGTGTTGGGAGGTATGGGACATGGTGTCTCAAGTTCAAGCTTAGCATGGGTCTTTCTGGCCCTTTCAAGGTTTCCAATATGTCCCTCTATTCGGTCAAACTTATTATTTATTTGAACAAACTGCTCAGTCATGGTCCTCAAAAAGGTTTCCAAGTTGGGTTCCATGGTCAGACTAGGTTGGGGTTGAGACTGGTGGTACTAGGCTCCTGATCTAGTGGTCATGCAACAGGCATACAAAGCATTCTAGAGTTTGCTAGATCTAACAGCCCAAGTAGAATGAGTCAGCTCAACTTACAACCAACTAAATAGTTACCCTTTCCACTAACTAGGTAAGAGGTGGAAGTGTGGGAGGCTCTCCCTGCTCTAGTAGGGTCCTAATTAAGTAACCACAGCTCTGCTTAGGGTGTTTGCCTTTGTACCTCTAGCCTAGATACTAGATTCAAGAAATAACTTGAGAATTGGGTGCACTAGCTTTCTTACAATACTACGAACTCGACCTGTTGGTGTCCCTAGCTCAATTAGGTTGCTACTTGATTTTAATTAAGGCTTGGGCTCGAATGTAGGGTGGTTGTTTTGGACTAAGGAAAGGTGATGAAATCCTTCGCTTATCTGACAGAGTAAAAGTGCCCTTAAGTTGATTTAGGTATGCATGCACACATGAAACCCTAATGCAATATGAAACTAAAAGCAGCAAATAGGCAGAAAATAAAAAATGAAATTTTTTTCTATGTTTTATGCAGATGGAAGATTTAATGAAGATTAGTTTCAGTTAATTAAGTTCAAAGAAAATTAAGTTTTGGAGGTTTTAATGTAAACTAAATTTCAGCCTTAAACTAGGTGTGCTGAATTTCAGCAAGCAAAGTTTTTTTTGTGTTTTATTTTATGCAGGATTTTTTTTGTTTTATGATCTGAAATTAGAAAAAAATTTCAGAGATTAAAAATTATGAATTATGTGTTTAATGGGTGCAAAATTTGATACAAATTAGAGGGTTTTGATGGAAGTAATTCCTAGGGTTTTGGAACTAGTATGCAGATTTCAGCATGCAGTTTTTTTTATTAGGCTTTTTTGTTATGCACATTTTTTTTGTTTTTAGATCAAAATATTAAAATAAAATTGCAGGGAATAATAAGACTAATTATTTGATTGATGGGTGTAAATATCAGTGAAAAAAAGTAGGGTTTTGGTAGAAAACAAGCCTTAGATTTAGACTACTATTGTGCAGAATTCAGCATGCAGAAAAAAAAAATTGGGGGGGGGGGGGTTTGTTTAAGGAAACAGGCAAGAACATGCCCTATCCTAAGCTCTGATACCAAACTTGATGTGGGATGAAATGGAATGATGCAATCTAAGAGGACATAGTAGTAACTAAATGAAAAATGAAGTGAAGCTAGGCTACTTTTCTATGTAAACAAAACCGAAATCTTCATGAAGGGGTTTGCATGATAAGCTAAACTTGAATGAGAGCCTTCAAAGAAGTAAAGAGAAAGGATCTTTGTGGCTAAGAAACCACATAGGCTAGGGCTTAATTACTATAATATTTTAGATCTGAAAATAATTAAAGATGGATATCTAGTCATTAGTATTTCAGTGATTAGAAGGATTACACTCAAGGATGAAGTTCTTGGATGACAAAGAGATTCCTCTAGATGGTAGGACTTCTTGTTTCTATTTCTTGTCTTGGAAGACCTTCCTCTTTGGAACCTGGAAATCTCGGGGATCCTACACAAACCATATTAGAGTTAAAAAGGAATTTGAAAGGTGGAATACTAATGTAATGAAGGTTGAAGTTGAGAAGAATTTTGGTGGAGTGGAAATAGCTTGGCCAGCCTCCTTTGTTTGTTCTTCCTTGCACTTTGAAAATGATTGGATGGTATGGAAAATAGGCTAATGGCTTGATGGCGTGGAAGATGCTTTTGCTTGAAGTAGCTAAGGGCCTCTCACCCACTCCCTCTCGGAGGGCATTTGAACACACAAATGGAATGGAAAAAATTCAACTTTTCATTCATATCAAGTACCCTTTAAAAGAGAGCTTGGAGTATTATTTATAAGCCTCCAAGAAACTTTGAAAATTCGAAATACACGGAGCTTTTCATGGAAGGTTTGGTGGGGACACCAAGATCAAGACCAAGCCTCAAGAATCCATCTAAATCACAGAATAAGGAGAATACGATATGCACCATTGAGCCGACCAGAGACCGCCGAGCCGACTCGAGACACAGTCAAACTGAATCCCATGTGGCAGAAATTTCCAGAATTTCTTTCAATTTTTGGAATTAAAAAAAAATGTATAGAAATCCCGTTGAAATCGTGGCCGCAACAAACTCTGCAGCCATGTTCAAGTTCTGTAACTAATCCTGAGATTAGTTAGCATTAACCCCTTTGTTTAGAGCATTCTGGAAACCCATTTTGTGAGCCTATAAATGAGGCTCATTTTGTACGAAGGAGGCATGATCAATTTCAATGAGAAAATTACTGTTTTTCTTCTCCATGCCTTCATTGCAGCCGCAATGTAGAGGAGAGTGAGGCTCCACCATGCCTTCGTTGCAACCATAATGTCAAGGAGCGTGAGGCTTCATCGTGCCTTCGTTGCAGCCGCAACATCGAGGAGCGTGAGGCTCCACCACTGCCTTCGTTGCAACCACGATGTCGAGGGGTGCAAGGCCCCATCTATCCCACCATGTCTCCCTTGCATGCCATCTCTATCGACCGTTGTCGTCTCTGTCTTCCCCAAAGTGCCTTCCAACCCTCTGCTTAGTCTTCATCGAAGAAGCTCAAGTTCATAGTTTAGAAGCTCAGTCCCCTTGAAACCTCCTCCAATCCTCCTGTCGCCAGACCTCCCTCCTCCGGTCCACCATGACACCATCATCAGCTCCGGATCACCGTTCCATGGAGCTTTGACCCATGCCCGGCTCACCTCCCCTATTCCTCGGGCTCTCAGTGACATTTCTAGACATCCCCGAGCGCTGAGCTTCCTTCTCGGATATCTGCTCTACTGTTCTTCCACCGAAGCCTGACTCCCCGTCGAGAACGAAGCTCCATCCTCCCTCGGAGATCGCCACAATGCCTTCATCTCTGAACCACCGGCCCACAAAGCTTCGCCCCATTTTTGGATAGCATCCCCTGTTCCACGAAGCTCTCGGCTTCTTCTTTTTATTATGGGTTGTGTTATGGTTTTGACTGTTTCATGTGATCTAATCGGGGGTTAAATCTTGTAGGGCCCTTTCCGGTACCAAGCCTTTGAAGGGAGCCTAGTCATCACCCATTTCCCCTGATGCCTTGCATTGGATGACTGATTATTGATCACCCAGGTCGCATCTTCCAAAGATCAGTGAACTCATCGCACATGGAGTAGTTATTATTATCGTAAGATTTTATTTCTCCTTCCTTGCTTTAGATCTAACTCTTTGAAATGCGTGCATGTCCTTGATCAAGGATTTCTCAATCTCTGAGTCTTGGTTCTTTCTTGTTTTATTGAGCCTAGCATGAGGGAATGCATGACCTAAAATCTACCCTATTTGAATATTCTCCAAGAATATGTGTTTATTATAAGCATCAGTACTCATATGGGTTCTTAGGGTGATTTTCATGCATGTCATCCCCCATCACCCTTCTTTGGTATCAGAGCAAGTTAGGACATGCATTTTGTTTAGCTCGCTCGCTATTTTTTCCACAGCATTTTGTTAGCTAAAATCCTATTCATATTAGTTCTTTTGCATGGTTTAGTTCTACCTCATTTCTTTATTTCATTTGTTTTATCGCAAGCAATATATATATATATATATATATATATATATATATATATATATATATATATATATATATATATTTGTATTTCAATTCTATTTTCCTTAATTTGCATTAGGATCATGGAATGTGCATTTCATGTTTTGCATTAAGCTACTTAAGGGCGGCAATATCATAATATAAGGGAAGGACTTCATTACCTTTCCTTTGCCCAAAATAACCACCCTGCATTTCAGACCCAAGCTTTTAATTAAAATCCCAGAAATGTACTTTCGCTCTAGAGAGCTTAGGGACACCAACTGGTCGAGTCAAGACTAAGTGTCTATTCATGGCGTCAGCCCTTTCTGTGTGTGCTACTACTCCTGGTGTCTAGGATTGGTGATTCAGGGCTAGTGAGTTGGTCCGCCTACCTGGCCAATCCTAGATTGGTGTCTAAGGTTGGCAATCATGGACCTACACTCCCCTACATCTACCTGGCCAAGAACAAGGTTACTACAGACTGGTCTACCACCTTGATTTAGGCAACTAGTTGAGATTCTAGGTCTAGTAGATCATAGATGATTTTGCGTGCTTGAATCATGTCCACTAGAGCTGGAACCTCATATTAGCCTGAGTCATCTATGGACAACCAGCAAGAAGCCCTGCTAAGGACCATGTCAAAACACTTTGCCCAAATGTCTGCCCAATTGTCTACCCAATTGACCACTCATATAGATAATAGGTTAAACCAATTTGAGGCAAGACTTGATTCCATGGAGAGGGCCCCTAGGCCACCATTTGAGCATGAACCTGAGGCCCCGTTTTCTTCATTGACTAATCCTAGGGGAGACAGAAACTTTAATCCCTTTGAGAGACCCAATCCTAGGGGAGTTCAGCAGCCTGATCCATTCCAAGATTCGAACCCTAGAAGGCCCAATCAGGATTTCATTGATCAAGAAGAAAGAGCCTTCATGAGTATCAAACTAAAAGCACCCACCTTTGATGGTACCCTTGACACTAGGGTATACCTAGACTGGGAGAAAGAGATGGACTGGTACTCTGAGTGGTATGACATGATCGAAGGTAGGAAATATAAATTTTCCAAGCTTAGGTTGATTTGTCAAGCCAGGATGTATTGAGATAACGTTGAAAGGTTAGTTAGACAGAGAGGACATGAGCCCATAGCCACCTGGGGAGATTTGAAAGCCAAGCTTAGGGACAAATACCTTCCTGTGTCATACCATCAACGACTTTTAGACCAATGGCATAGACTAGTTCAGGGAAACAAGAGTGTCACCGAGTACATAGCTAAGTTTGACGAGTTAGACATGAGATGTAAGATAAACGAGTCTGAGTCTATGATCTTATCGAGGTTTAGATCTAGCTTGCATGATGATGTGAAGAGATAATTGTATCTGAGAGAGGTACGGGATTTAAAACAGGCTTACCAGGTAGCTAGGGACTTTGAGCAGTTTCATTGGACTCCTAGAAGCCAATACCTTAGAACAACTCAGACCTACCCGAGCCGACCCAACCTGCCCGTCCAAATTTGAGTTGACCCGACCAAAGCCATCCCAATCTGAGTTGACCCAACCAAAGCTCGAGTCGGCCCGAGCCCAACCGACCTAGTCCAGCCCGACCCAACTTGAGTTGACCTCTAGATGACAAAGGAAAATCAGTAGAAGTACTCAGAAAGTTTGGCACCAGTTTTAGATGTTACCAGCCTGGCCATTACTCTAGTAACTACCCCACGAGATCCCTTCATATAGGTGACTTAGAAGAAGATTGAAACCCAGATGACACCCATGAATGTGAAGAGGAAGTGTATGAGGAAGGTTTAAACCTAGCAGAAGAATATGAGAGAGATGAAGAGAGTTGTGACCCCACTGACCTTATGGGAGTTATTAGATGCATCCTAACCCAATCTAAGGAGCAAGAGGACTGGCGTAGGACCAACATCCTACACACCTTTATCAAGATAGGGAAAAGGTTTGCAAAATCATCATAGATAGTGGAATTTGTGTAAACGCTATTTCTGCTAGTTTTGTCAAGACCTTAGGGCTAACCCTTGTTCCCCATCCTAGCCCATATAAGGTATCCTGGATTGACTCCACTTCAATACCCATCAAACTTAGATGCCAAGTCCTGATTCAATTGCAATCTTATAAGAAAAAGTTTGGTGTGATGTGCTACCCATGGGTGTAAGCAGCATTATATTAGGGAGACCTTGGCTGTATGATCATGACGCTACCTTATTTGGTAAAACATATTCCTGTGCATTTAACCATTTAGGGAAGAAGATAGTGATCAACCCTGTTCCCCCTAAGGATGAAGTTAAGAAGGGAGCTAGCTTTTTGAAGGAAAAGAAACCTGGATTACATTTGATTAGTGCCAAAGAGCTTAAGAGAGAAATTGCTGAGGGATCACCTATCTTGATTTTGACCACCAAGGAAATTAGGAAACCAGCCCTAGGAGAACACCCCCAGGAAGTTGTGGAAGCTTTGGAGGAATTCCAAGATGTTTTTCAAGATGATCTGACTGACCAACTTCCACCACTTAGGGACATCCAGCAAGCCATAGACCTTGTCCCAGGATCCACCGTGCCTAACTTGCCCCATTACCAGATGAACCCAACTAAGCACCAAGAGTTACAAAAGCAAGTTAGTGAGCTATTGAGGAAAGGTTTCATTAGGGAAAGCTTATGTCCTTGCACCGTCCCAGCCCTTTTGAAAACTAAGAATGATGGCACATGGCAGATGTGTGTGGATAGCCGTGCCATAAATAAGATCACTATCAAGTATAGATTCTCCATACCCTGCCTAGATGACCTGTTAGACATGATGGCAGGAGCCACCATCTTTTCCAAAATTGACCTTAAGAGTGGCTACCATCAGGTTAGAATCAGACCTGGGAATGAGTGGAATATAGCCTTTAGGACTAAGGATGATTTGTATGAGTGGGTGGTAATGTCATTTGGACTATCCAATGCACCCAGTACTTTCATGAGGATTACGATCCAGGTCCTTAGGATGTTCATAAGTAAGTTTGTGGTAGTCTATTTTGACGACATCCTAATTTACAGCAGAACTAAGGACGACCACTTAGATCACCTTAGAAAAGTTTGTATGGTCCTTAGGAAAGATAGCTTCTATGCCAATCTAGGGAAATGTGAGTTCTTGACCTATAGAGTCATCTTCCTAGGATTTGTCATGACCCCCGAAGGAGTATCAGCTGATCTAGAAGAGATTAAGTTGATAGTTGAGTGGCCAGTACCCACTACTGTTTCTGATGTCCGTAGTTTTCATGGTCTAGCCACTTTCTATAGGCAATTTATTCAGGATTTTAGCACCATTGTCTCACCCATTACCGACTGTATTAAGAAGGGATCCTTTGAATGGACCAAAGCTACCGACAGAGCCTTCCTAGAACTTAAGAAAAAGATGACCCAAGCACCCCTTCTAAGATTGCCCAACTTTTCCAAAGTGTTCAAGGTAGCTTGTGATGACTCAGGTGTAGGAATAGGAGGAGTCCTAAGCCAAGAGAACCACCCGGTAGCCTTTTTCAGTGAGAAATTAAATGTGGCTAAGCTTAGGTATTCGACCTATGATAAGGAGTTCTATGCCCTTGTACAAGCACTGAAGTATTGGAGACACTACCTGTTGCCACACGAGTTTGTGCTGTACTCTGACCATGAGGCCTTGAGATACCTGAATTTCCAAAAAAAGTTAAACCCTAGACATGCTATGTGGGTAGAGTATATTCAGGCTTATACCTTTGTACTAAAACACCAAGCTGGAACTAAAAACAAGGTAGCCGATGCCCTTAGCAGATGATCCTTGCTTCTAAGTACCATTAAAACTGAGGTTGTAGGGTTTGACCAAATCAAAGAGCAGTATGATACCTGTCCCAATTTTAAGAAGATTCACCAAGCTTTGAGTATAGGACCATCTAGAGAATACAACCATTATACCCTATTTGATGGTTATCTATTCAGGGAGAGTAAGTTGTGCATCCCAAGAAATTCTTTAAGAGAGTTTTTAGTCTGGGAGACCCATGCGGGAGGATTAGCAGGACATTTTGGTAGGAATAAAACCATCTTAGCTATTGAAGAGCATTTCTTTGACCAAGTCTAAAAATGGATGTAGCCCAGATCGTAGCTAGGTGTAGAACCTGCGCTGTCACCAAACAATGAAAACAGAACACTGGCTTGTATACCCCTTTGCCCATTCCTGATTGTTCCTGGAAAGATTTCAATATGAATTTTGTGTTGGGATTACCTAGAACCTAGAGGAAACATGACTCCATCTTTGTTGTGGTTGATAGGCTTTCCAAAATGGCCCATTTCCTACGATGTAGTCAGACTTATGATGCTTCTAAGGTAGCCAAACTTTTCCTGGATGAGATAGTTCAGTTACATGGCCTACCTAGACCAATTATGTTTGATAGAGATGTAAGGTTCACCAGTTACTTTTGGAAGACCCTCTGTTACATGTTAGGGACTAAGTTGAAAATTTCTATTGCTATCACCCCCAAACCGATGGCCAGACCAAAGTAGTGAACCGAAGCCTTGGAAACTTGCTTAGGTGCCCTATAGGCGAGAACGTTTAGAAATGGGATTTGCTGTTACCTAAAGCCGAGTTCGCCTACAACAGTTCTATTAATAGGATCATCGGTAAGAGCCCTTTCGAGATTATCTGTGGGTACCAACCTAATAAACCACTTGATCTGATTTCCTTGCCATTTCATGCTAGAGTGTCCGAGTCAGCCGAATCTTTTGCACAGCATGTTAGAAATTTGCATAAGAAAATCATCAAAAAGATCAAAATGAGTAACGATGCTTATAAAAGACAAGCTAATTCTAGAAAACGTTTCAAAGAATTTTCTATAGGGGATTTTGTCATGATAAGACTCAGACATGAATGGTTTTTGAAAGAAAAACAGGGGTTGCTAGTGCCTACACTAAGCATGCAACAGCACAGGGAGCAGGTATGTATTTTAAAATATTTTTAAAATAACAGCAGAAACAACCTACTCCGTACATAATCTAACATATACAAGATGCATGTATAGGCAAAACAAGGCATGAAAAAGGGGCATGTAATATTTATAAACAACTTTATAAACCCAGATCTACACATGCATGAAAAATAAAAACAGAAATCTTATCTTACTCCTGCTTGGAATAAAGCAAGGATTACACTGGAATAGCTAGAATATTTGGAATAAATATATTCCAGTCTTCTTCTTCCAACAGCCTTTGAAACATTGATTTTTCTTGTACTCTCCAACAGCAGCAAACTGAAACTAGAACAGCAACACTTTGGTCTCTCCTCTCTTCATAACAGCAAGAGAACAACTTCTGCTACAAAGGAGAGGTAATGGATCGTTGGAAGAGGTCCTGTTGTCTCTTCTCCAAGAACTGCAGGATAAAATCTGCAATCCAAAAACAGAACAACAAAAGCAGTAGCTAGGAGGAACAATCGGCTCCCAGATGCTCAAGCGAACACCCTCTAGAGGGGGGACACACTTGGGCTTCCTCTGATCCGGCTTCTTGCACGATGCTAGTCACCGGAAGCACTTGAAACGGTGGGAGGAAGGAGTAGAACAGAACATTCTATTCAGTTTTTGGTTTCTCCAAAATAGCACTCACTTCCACCGTTGAGCACCAATCAAAACAGGGAATCAAGGATTCTATTTCTCCCAATCTCTCACCAAAACCCAGCTCCAAGAACACCGGTTGAAAGAAGAATGAAGCTCTCCAAGGAAGTCAGCCTCTGAGTTTCTCACCACCCAAAATAAATAAACAGCATGAACATTGAAACTGGTCATTTGGGAAGCTTAAGAGACTTGTTTGGAAATTGAGAGGGGAAGCCGGTTTCAAGATGAATCATATTCGTCATCAACATAGCAGTTGAGAACCATTAAATGAAGGTTTAAATCTGGCCAAAATCGAGGAAATGTGAGAGGAAGAGATAGCCTTGATTATCCTGTTCGCCCAAGCCTTAATCACCATGTGGATGGGTTTAAATCGATCATAACCGGTTCAAAAAATCCAAACCGGTTCAAAATCGGTTCACTATCTAATTAGATCAATATCTAATAGATAAAAAGCTTGGTCAAGTCCGGACAGCCAGAAAAAATTCCGGTGGACCCGAACAATTTTGATCGACCCAAAAACGGGTCAATCCAATGTGTGCTTAATCAAACTGTTATCAAAATGATTCCAATCATAAATCAGTACCTGGATCTGGGAGAGATCCTCTATGGTGTGTGACCTCATAGGTTCAAACCTAGGCGGTAGCACTGGAACAATTCCAGTACTAGCACAAGATACCATCTAGCAATGGGTCCTGGCATCCGGATAGGTCAAAGATGCGAGAGCAATCAATCGAACCTCTAACATATGGTTACCATATAATTCATTCCTTTGACCTCCAATGCTCAGGATGACCTAGGGTTAGACTGCCAACCCTAGCTGAGTCAATCCACAACATGTCTCAACCTCGCAAGTCCGGTGACTCCTCACTAGGACTATCCCGATAGAAGATTTGCTAAATTGAGACACTGTGAGACATTCAATCCAAACTATTTGGACAGGTCAATTCCATCTTGGTCTACCACTACTCCACAAGTACTTGCCTGCACCTAGAAACCTTCCGTCACCAGATTAAAAATCTGGGTAGTCCGGTACCAAAGCACAGGGAGTTGCTTGCAAGCTACCATGATGACTTCAGGTTGGAGGGACACATATATCCATATCCAATCATGAGTATCCCTTTGTGTTAAACTCTAAAGTGATTTTGATGATAACAAGACATTGGAGCATATATTTGGTTATCTAACAACTCTTCAAATTGTTGACAAGTTTTTGTAGGATGACTACTTTGACATATTCTTTAAACCCTACAACCTTATTCTTTGTGTGTGTTGTAAGTAATTAGAATATTGTAAAGAAGAACCCAACAAAAATTTCCTATTTGAATCAAAGATAAAGGGTTGCTTCTACCAGTTTTCAAGCTTCAATTTTCCTTGATTTTGGTGTAAAAAGATCTTAAGGAAGTCTTCAAAGCTCGGCATGAGAGTTCTGGAGAATAGAATTGGTTTGGCTAAAGAACCAATCTCGAGCCGACTGGATGGAGGAACCAGCCGACTATGGCATCAGCACAAGAAAGAAAATCTCTGGCACGCCGACCTAGCCGACTGGCACCAAGTCCCAGCCGACTCGTCCAGAACTTGGTTGATAATAGTCTAAGAACCTCAGGGATCCGAGCCGACTAGATTTCAGCCTAGCCAACTCGTCTAGAGTAATCTATTTTCTCGCCTCTGGAACCTAATCGACTAGATTTTCAACCTAGCCGACTCATCCAGAGTGAGCTATTTTCTCGACCGTGGAACCTAGCCGACTAGTTTTCAACCCAACCGACCTGAACCTGATCCGAGCCGACTCGAAGATGTCCGAGCTGATTGGAATGTCGGGTTCTCTTCCAACGGCTAGTTCCAGACTTTTGATTTTGAATTCCAAAAGTGCTCCAATGATAACCTGTCACTTCCTAACGGTCTACAACGTTCAAAATCAAGGGAAGGCAGTTGAAGTATCTATAAATGAGGTATGAGAACATCCTTAGAAAGACTAATGAGTTGTTGAACATTTATTGAACATTTATTGAAGTAAGAAGAGAGAGCACTTGAACTTTGATTGATGTCAATCTTCAAGCCTTCACCAACTCTTATCAGAAGCTTGAAGGATCTTTTAAGGAAAGCAAGGAAGCCATTGAAGTGCATTGAAGAGCATTCAATTGAGCTTCACTCGAGCTGTATCGGCAACCACCAGGCAACCTAGTTTGTCATTTCTGTTGCTTTTTATTCTACTCTTAGAATACTTGGGTTATTAGTGAGCCCGATTGTAAAAACCAAAAAGGTTCCTTTGGTGAGCCTACTGGAAATCAAAGTATAGAGGTTCTACGTGAGCCTGTGAAAACCTAGTGTGGGTTTCTTTGGTGAGCCTGTTTAAAAACCAAAGTGTAGAGGTTGGGATTGTGAGCCTGTAAAACAATCTGACTGTATTCTGATTTGGGGGATATAGTGGAAATCCCAAGTGGTGAACTTGGGTAGTGGACGTAGGAGCTGGGTTGCACAGAACCACTCTAAACTTTTTGTTTGTGTTGTGCTTTACTTACTTTTCAGCTTTTGCACTTATTCTCTAATTAACACAACACTCAACCACTAAAAGGAATTACTTATGCACATATTTGCAAGAAATCTTGTAATTCCCAATCACCCCCCTCTTGGGAAAAGCCACCTGGGCAACACTTTGGCAGATAGGGGCTACACGGAGTCACGTTTAATGAGATATCATATATCCCACTTATAGATCACATCTGTGTCACCACACTCCTTGGTTAAGAGGACAACCAAACGATGTGAACCACAACAACCTATACTTAAAACATTGCCATCCAGTATAATATATCTTTGGTCGTGAACCTGGTTTAAGGACCACTCGATATATCCTCTCTATATCGAAGTCAATATAGTCCTAAGAACTTCATCACATGAAAAAGGGTCAATATAAGGAAAAGTAAGAATGTGATGAGCTGCCAAAATAATATTTATTAATTCATACAAAGAGTACAATATGCAGCTCAACTGTCTACAGCCTAGGCGATTGGCTTTGGGACACAATTCCCGACAACTCCCACTTGTACTAAAGACAATCAGAACATATCTAATACCCATTTTCCTTTCAGACAAAAGTCTAATACCCATTTTCCTTTTACAAAAGTCAAACTCTTTTATTCCGAGGGCTTTAGTAAAAATGTCAGCCAGATTTTCCTTTCCATCATCTTCATAAGATTAATGTCGCCTTGTTCTACGATCTCTCGTATGTGGTGGTAGCGCCGTAGAATATGCTTGGTGCGGTGATGAGCTTTCGGCTCCTTAGCTTGAGCGATGGCTCCAGTGCTGTCACAGTACACTAGAACAGGACCATCTAGGGAAGATGCCACCCCTAGCTCTCCAAGGAACTTCTGCAATCACATAGCTTCCTTCGCTGCATTTGATACTACAAGATACTCTACCTCGCATACCGAGTTTGCAACTATCACATGCTTGGAACTTTTCCAGCATATCGCTCCTCCATTCAGGGTAAATACAAATCCTGACACTCTTGCTATCATCTCTGTCTAACTGGAAACTGGAGTCATTATATCCCATAAGTTTCAAGTCATATTCTCTATAAATCAGCCATTGGTCTTTAGTATTTCTCAAATACTTCAGGATGGACTTAACCACCTTCCAATATGCCTCACCTGGATCAGACTGGTATCTGCTCACTACTCCTAGTGAGTATGCCACGTCTGATCTAGTACATGTCATGGCATACATGATAGAGCCTACTGCAAAAACATAAGGTACTCTACTCATGCGCTCTCTTTCCTCAGGAGTTGTCGTACAATCCTTTTTGGAAAGAGTAATTAAAGAACCTATCGAAAGATAGCCTTTCTAAAATTTTTCATGCTGAACCGTTTCAACATGGTATCAATGTACATAAACTGGGACAATCCTAGAAGCCTTTTAGATCTATCTCTATAGATCTTCATACCCAGTGTGTAAGAAGCTTTATCCAAGTCCTTCATGGAGAACTGAGATGATAACCAGACCTTTATTCCTTGTAATGTTGTGATGTCATTCTCGATTAAGAGAATGTCGTCAACATGCAGTACCAGGAATACAATCACAGAACCATTAACCCACTTATAGATGCATGGTTCTTCTCTATTCCTAACGAAGCCATATAATTTGATACACCTATCAAAACGTAAGTTCCAACTTCGAAATGCTTGCTTAAGTCCATAAATGGACCTCTGCAACTTGCATAGTTTTGACTCATCTGAGGATGTGAACCCTTCAGGCTGTATCATATACACCTCATCTTCCAGCTCCCCATTTAGGAAAACAGTTCGGACATCCATCTGCCAGATCTCATAATCAAAATAAGCTGCAAAAGTAAGCATGATCTGAATGGACTTGAGCATTACCACAGGGGAGAAAGTCTTGTCATAATCGATACCATATCGCTGATGATACCCCTTAGCAACTAGACGGGCATTATAGGTCTCCACCTTCCCATCTGTGCCCCTTTTCCTCTTGAAGATCCACTTGCACCTGATGGGTTTTATCCCTTCAGGTGGATCAACCAATGTTCATACATTGTTGATCTCCATGGACTCCATTTCGAATCGCATGGCTCCAAGCCATGCCTTAGAGTCAGATCTCTGAAGTGCATCCATATAGGTGATCAGATCCTCATTATTCTCGTCTTGCTCAATGGGATTGCCATCCCGGACCAAGAAACTATAGTATCTATCCAGCTGACACTGTACTCTACCAGATCTCCTAATAATGGGTTCCGCGTGTGATCCAATCATAGCCGGTTCTATGATGTCCTTAGAGTGTGCAGGTTCTTCTACTGGCTGAACTTCACCAAGTTCAATCTTAGAGGCTACAGTCCCTTCTCCAAGGAACTCCTTTTCCAGAAAGATAGCCCTAAGAGCGACGAACACTTTATGTTCATCCTCAAAGTAGAAGAAATACCTTTGGTTTCCTTTGGGTAACCAATAAACAGGAACCGGTCAGACCTAGGACCAATTTATCTGAGTCTAAATGCTTTACCTAAACCGGACAACCCCAGACCCGAAGGTGTTAGATTGAGAGCTTGTGTCCAGTCCACATCTCATATGGAGTGGAGACAACAGACTTACTCGAAACATTATTTAACAAGTGACAAGCTGTCTCAAGTGCATATCCCCAAAAGGATAGTGACGGAGTTGCAAAGCCCATCTGACGTGGCACGATGAAGAGAATGCAATTTAAATGATGGATTGAGAAATGAGAGCAATGAAGCCTATTAACAGGTACTAAATTTTAGATCAAAAGTACTAAGGTAAAGCTGGAAGGAGCACTGAAATTTGGAACTTACGCCGTGATGTAGTATTTAAATCCTAGAGAAGATTAGGGCTAATGAATATGAATTTAAACCTTAGCAATGATCTTCAATAACTCAGACTTAAGAGATTAGGAGGTGTTATTTACCCAAGATGATCACTCCCTGGTAGATCCATTGAAGCTCTTAGACGAACTAGCCTGAACTGGAAGATTGGCATTCCAAAGAAACTAGTTTCATTCAACATTGATCTTTGGCAAGAAATCCCTTCTTGAACTCCGAATCGTAGAAAGATCCTGCACAATGAATGGGTTAGACTAGGACCAATTTGAAAGATATCAAAACAAGAAAACCAAACAGGCAAGGGAACTTCGATGGAGGCATGGATCCCTAGAGGTGGATGTTGGCGTTGGACACTTGAAAGCTTGAGAAGAGAAAATCAAACACACCCAAAGAAAACAAGATGATACTACCAAAAAAACACCTTCTTCAACTACTACTTCACTTAAATTTCATTTCATCCAAAAAGCTCTTTTTTTTACCATGGGCGTACAAGAGGCTTTTAATGGCCTTTCAATCAATTTGAAATTCTCCATATCATGGAGAAATATTAGGGGGGGTTACATGAAATGTGGAGGATTTGGTGGAGCTGGTTGCATGATTTGTGGATGGAGTTGGCTGACCTCCTTTGAATTTGAAAACACTCCTTGGTCGACCACTTGTAGCTTTCATGTAATTTAAAATTTGAATGATGCCACATGGTAGGTGAGGTGGCAATGATGTGGCGTGGCAAGGTGGCATGGTGGACATGGCACATCCTTCTCCATGGCACCCTTGGAGATGACATGGCAAAGGTGATGTGACGTCCTCTGGTGATGAGTTGGCACCGGTGGTCCATGATGATGTGGCATTCCAAGTAAAGCTGGTCTGGCCCAATTTCAAGTAGCTCTTGAACTTGACTCAGTACAAAGCCTAATGCTCTATTCTAATGAACTCTTGATTGAATTCTAATTGAACTTTAAAAACCCCAAAAGAAAATAAAACAGGACTCAATATAATATACAGGACTCATACGAGACTTGAGTCCTAGTCTCAATCCATAAAGAACTTGGTATTAGTTGATGCTTCTTCTTTCTGAGCAGCCTCCACCCTACCACCATCATGGATCGAATAATGTCCAACAGTGTTCGATTCCTCTTTCGGACACACCATTTAACTGTGGTGTTCCTAGAGGAGTCCACTGAGAGAGAATCCCATTCTCCTCAAGGTATGTCAAAAACTCACCAGATTGGTATTCACCGCCCGATCAGATCGAAGGGTTTTAATATTTTTCCAGTTTGTTTCTCTACTTCATTACGATATCGTTTGAGCATTTCAAATGACTCAGTTTATGTCTTATCAAAAAGACATAACTGAAACTCGAAAGGTCGTCTGTAAACGTAATGAAATATCTGTATCCACCTCTGGCTCTAACTATCATGGGTCCGCATACATCAGTATGTATGAGACTCAGAAGTTCTGTAGCTCGTTCACCTTTTCCAGTAAAAGGTGACTTGGTCATTTTACCAAATAAACAGGATTCACAAGTAGGCAGTGATTCAGAATCACTGACCTTGAGGAGACCATCTCCTCATAACTTGTTTATCCTATTCTAGTTTACATGTCCTAGCCTACAGTGCCAAAGATACATATCACTGACATTTTCTAATCTTGGGCGTTTGCTAGATGTGTACATTACACTAACAGGCCATGACAGTGCAAAAATGCCATTATTTAATTTAGCTTTCATTATCACAGAGTTATTCAAAATAGCTTGGCAAATATCTCCTTTTATTGATAGTTCAAAACCACAATTAGCCAAAAGGCCTATAGAGATTATGCACATAATGAAACTAGGACAATATGATAGTCGACTAACTCGATAGTACAAGACTCAAAGACAGGACTCAAAACACCGATCGCCAATACTAGAACACGATTTCATTCCTGACGCTGAGGAACTATTCCTCATCCTCGAATCTCCTACTAACCTGTAGTTTCTATAACGAATTACAAACATGAATAGGACTACCGGTATCCGATACCCAGTTAGCAGTATCACAAATAGAGAAATTACAAGATTTTATCATATAAATACCTTGTCCAGCAATCTGTTGCTTTCCCTTCCTTGGCCTGTTCGGATCTAGGGATGCTGGTTAAAGAGGACAATTCCTCTTCTAGCATCCCCGCTTCTTGCAGTAGAAACACTCTGCATTAAACTGGTCAGCTTTTACTTTTTTAGTCTGACTCAAGCCAAGAGCATTCAGCACCTTCTTTCTCATTCTATATTCTTCCCTTCTTAAAGGGACGACGACCTCTAGAACCTCCCACTAAATTCACCATCCCCTTATTCAGTTGGTGGTCTTTCTCGTAAGTCTGCAGTAATCCCATCAAACCATCGTAATTGACTATAGGTTTATTCATTCTGTAATGGTCGAGATAGTCAAGATAGGAGGAGGGCAGAGAATTCAAGATCGCATCCTTGCCGAGCTACTCGTGCAAGGGACATCCGAGCTTGCCCAACTTTTCTATCAGCTCGATCATGTATAATACATGATCAGTACAGAACCACCATTTGACATCTTGGCATTATAGATGGCATAAGACACTTTGTACCGCTCTACATCATCCGGCATGCCAAAAGATTCCTTTAACTTTTGAAGGATCTCATCTAGTTGGGCCTCCTTGAACTAGCGACTGAACTCGTCATTCATTGCCGCTAGCATAATGCATCGGACAGTAGTCTGATCAGAAGTCCACTTCTGATAAGTGTCCCTGACCGAACTCCAAGCATTGGCAGGAGGGATTTCAGGTGTTGCATCCATTATCACATAAAGGATCCGTTCATGCTCCAGGACAATCCTCAACTTTTGATACCAACTATCGAGTTATGTCCTTTCAACTTCTCGTTATCGAGAAGTGACCGGAGTGAAAGAATTGAAGATATCTGCAAGAAAAAAACAAGCCCCTATTAGAGTATGAATTATTTAATTAACCAAAAGACTTGGGCTTTAGTCTAAAGGTCTCTTGGTGCGGGCACCAGACTCAGAAGAAGACTTCAGAGCTCCATCTGGATCTTGATTAACCTTGCCTGAAGAATTAGGGTTTTGGTTTGTAATAAGAGTTGACTAGATCAACTCAATTTAGCTTGAGTCTACATTACCTGCATTTTATTTTGTTCTCCCAAGACCAAGCAAGTGGACACCACACTCCCAGCCACACTCCCAGTCCAAGGGGCGCCATATCCACATCCAGCAGCCTTTGGTCCCCACTCCACAGATGCAACTTCCTCTCTCATGCGCCAGATAAAGAGAAGTCCACCAAGAGACCACAAATCAAGGGGGGCGGCCAAGACTTTCCCAAGAAACCCAAAGCGAGATTCTCAGATTTCAAGGGGGCGCCCACTACCTGCCAAAGACAACCAAAACTACCTCTTGAGGAGTCCTCCGCGCGGAACAGAGGAGCCCAGCAGAGGTGCGGGGGTACCGAGTCTCCTTGAGATCCAGCCAAAGGAGTTCAAGAGAGCCACAACCAATGCGCGGGAAGCTTGCCACACATGTGAATACATACTGGGAGGCAGTCTCGTGGAAGAGCTGTTGAGGCGGGGACTGCTAGATGCTATGATGGACTGGATCTTGGAGGTTGTTCGTCCTTGTAAATTTCTTAATCCAGCAGGTGGCATTACCTGTCTTTGCAAATCCAATTGGTATCTTGCGACCATATGTGATGATTTACCTTAATTGTAGATCCCCTCCTTTTAGTCCCACATGGGAAGATGTGAAACCCCCCCTTGTAAAGCCTATAAATTAAACCCTCTTGTAAGTTTACATCATCAGATAAAGAAAGAAATTTTTTTTATGAGCAAACATGTGTTTTCTCTTTCCGCAATTGTTTCCAGGTGTGAGCTCCGTGAGGGAGTAAATCCGGGTCCCCTGGAACCTTGAGGAGGTGAGAGATCTCAAAACCCCAAACCCTAGGTTAGCCACTCCACTCCCAAACCCTAGCCGCCATCACCCTTCTCTTTCCACCAAGCCCTAGTCTATTTCCCTTCTCACAGCCACCATCTCCAAGTCCGGGCCGACCACCAGCATCCAGCTCCAGTCCAGATACTGCAGATCTACAACAATTCTAAGAGGAAGTCAGATCGGCCTCCAGGAGAATTCAATTTCAGCAACCTCAGCTTCAAGTTCTTCAACCTGGTAAAATCTTTCTTGAGTTTCTGAATTCCATCATTTGTTCCTCTTCTTTCCCAGATCTTGAGTCCAGGAGAAGCCGACCAAACCACGAGACCAGTATTAGAGGATCCATTGCGTAGATAGCTGACTCCGAGGATCTCACAATCTGCTCGAGAGAGTTCTTCCACCAGAATCCTGAGAAGATCACTGTCTGGTTAGTAAACCATCTCTCCTCTCTATTTCTGTTCTGTTGAAAGTTCAGAGCGAAACCCTAGGTCTGGGAGTTTCTCAACCCCCAGCGATCCGTTACTTCTGAACTACTCTGATAATTTAGTTTCTTCTAAACTGTGCTTTCAATCCTACCTAGTTTCCTTCAACGTAGTTTAGTATTACTTTGAGTCGAAGCCAATTTCTAAAAATATAAAAAAAAAAAAGAATTAATCTTAATTTTACTTCCACATACGCTTCTTTGTTCTTTGTTCTGCATCATCTCTCCCACTAATTTTTCTGATTGGGAGCCTCTAACTCCAATCCGTGAAATCACTATTTCATAGTAGGTACTGAAATCCAATAGACCACGTATGAGCCCGACTATGGCCAGCTCACCCATACGCGCCTAAAGGTAGGTTCACTAACCAATTGCTTCCCTAAGCAACTTCCAGCAATTATTTTCCCCAGAGAGCACACTAATCGGCCTAGGGGCCTCCTATTGCAGGTCTTCGGTTAGGTCCAACCATTAACATGATAAATCCAATACTTCCAGCTAACAAATGACCAAGCCCGACTATGGCCGGCTCACCTGATCACCGTTAAGAAGGTTGTACTGAACCATCATCTATGAGAGAGTAATTTCAGTATTCGGATGCACACTCATTCTATGGAACTACCGATGAACACCAAGTTAAAGGACACATTACTAACCCACTTAATGAGAGGCTAAGACACCATCAACTCTTTGACTTAGTCTTTTTCAGGACCTAATAATTTTAGAGGATTTTAGGTTGTGACAGATGAATAAGAGAAGAACATGAATCATCCTCCCACTGAACAAATCAGTTTTCAGGAGGGTTGAACCAATTCAACAATTGATCCATGGGCACCTACCAATCAGTCAGACTAATCAACCTGGGTGACATGGGTAAACTCGAGTCAATAAGCTTTTCTAATCAGTTCTGATTGACTTGACTGGCCAGGTAGGTGAGATAATGGGTGAGTAACCACCATTAACCATCTTTCCTAGACACCAACTAAGTTGGCCAGGAAAGAGGTAGCCTCATGCAACCATGATCAATAATGCCAAACCTACCTCGACACCAACCGGTTTACCAAACTCGATCAGACTAGCCTAAAAACTCGGGCTTCCACAGAGCCACTAATTAGATCCATTTTAGGTGAATGGACTAACTTATCTAACTATTAGATAGTTCTAAAAGAAGGACCTTAATCAACTTTTGATTAGTCTTGTTATCCAGTTCAACTAAACATAGGTCTAACCAAAATATGGACCCAATTAGATAGCTAACCTAATTAACCCAGTTGGCTTATTTAAATGACATTAGGTTTCATAAACCCTAAGATAAATTATCATTTAATTTAATCATGCAATTCAAAATTATTTGAATATAAGCCAATATTTTAATTAAAACAATTTTAATTAAAACATGTAAAACTCCTTTTACATATAAATTCATGCATCATATCTAATTTATTCTTTATAAATATTACATTAGCCAAATAACAAATTTATAAGTCATGCAAAAAATGTATCTAAATTAAAAAAATTTTAATACCATTGATTTCCTTAAAGGATCCTTCTGAAGAGGCCAACATAGACAAACCGCATCGTGCCAAAGATACACGACCATGGTGAAGGTCTCAACTAGGTTCCTAAAAGTACTCTCTAATCATACCCTATGATTAAGATACAGATACATCTCAAAAGATTAAACGGTTTAATCTACTATACATGCAATCAAGAAATGTTACACCTGAACCGTGGCTCTGATACCACTGAAAGAAAAACAGGGGTTGCTAGTGTCTACACTAAGCATTGCAACAGCACAGGAAGCAGGTATGTATTTAAAATATTTTTAAAATAACAGTGAAAACAACCTACTCCGCACAGGATCTAATATATACAAGATGCATGTACAGGCAAAACAAGGCATGAAAAAGGGGCATGTAATATTTATAAACAACTTTATAAACCCAGATCTACATTTGCATGAAAAATAAAAACATAAATCTTACCTTATTCCTACTTGGAATAAAGCAGGGATAGCACTGGAATAGCTGAACTATATGGAATAAATATATTCTAGTCTTCTTCTTCCAGCATCCTTTGAAATGCTGATTTTTCTTGTACTCTCCAACAACAGCAAACTAAAACCAGAATAGCAACACTTTGGTCTATCCTCTCTTCACAATAGCAAGACAACAACTTCTGCTACAAAGGAGAGATAATGGATCGTTGGAAGAGGTCCCGTTGTCTCTTCTCCAAGAACTGCAGGATAAAATTTGCAATCCAAAAACAGAATAACAAAAGCAGCAGCTAGGAGGAATAATCGGCTCCCAGGTGCTCAAGTGAACACCCTCTAGAGGGGGGACATGCCTGGGCTTCCTCTGATCCGGCTTTTCGCACAATGCTAGTCGTCAAAAGCACTTGAAATGGTGGGAGGAAGGAGAAGAACAGAACACTCTGTTCTATTTTTGTTTTCTCCAAAATAGCACTCACTTCCACCGATTAAGCACCAATCAAAACAGGGAATCAAAGATTTTATTTCTCCCAATCTCTCACCAAAACCCAGCTCCAAAATCACTGGTTGAAAGAAGAATGAAGCTCTCTAAGGAAGACGGCCTCTGAGTTTTCTCACCGCCCAGAATAAATAAACAACGTGAAGCATTGAAACTGGTCATTGGGAAGCTTAGGAGACTTTCTTGGAAATCAAGAGGGGAAGCTGGTTTTAGGACGAATCATATTCGTCATCAACATAGCAGTTGAGAACCATTAAACGAAGGTTTAAATCTGGCCAAAACCGAGGAAACGGGAGAGGAAGAGATAGCCTTGAATACTCTGTTCGCCCAAGCCTTAATAACCATGTGGATGGGTTTAAATCGGTTCATAACTGGTTCAAAAAATCCAACTGGTTCAAAACCAGTTCACTATCTAATTAGATCAAAATCTAATAGATAAAAGGCTTGGTCAAGTCCCGGTCAGCCAGAAACAATTCCTGGTGGACCCGAACATTTTTGATCGACCCAAAATCTGGTCAATCCAACGTGTGCTCAATCAAACCGTTATCGAAATGTTTCCCAATCATAAATTGGTACCTGGATCAAGGAAAGATCTTCTATGGCATATGACCTCATAGGTTCGAACCTAGGCGGTAGCACTGGAACAATTCCAGTACCAGCACAAGATACCATCTAACAATGGGTCCCGGCATCGGGATAGGTCGAAGACACGAGAGCAATCAATCAAACCTCTGGCATACAGTTACCGAATAATTCATCCCTTTGACCTCCAATGCTCAGGATGACCTAGGGTTAGACTGCCAACCCTAGTTGAGTCAATCCACAACATGTCTCAACCTCGCAAGTCTAGTGACTCCTCACTAGGACTACCCCGACCGAGGATTTGCTAAATTGAGATACTGCGAGACATTCAATCCAAACTATTTGGATAGGTCAATTTCATCTTGGTCAACCACTGCTCCATAAGAACTTGCTTGTACCCAGAAACCTTACATAACCGGATTAGAAATCCGGGTAGTCCGGCACCAAAGCACAGGGAGTTGCTTGCAAGCTACCATGATGACCTCAGGTCGGAGCGACACATGTACCCATATCCAATCGTGAGTATCCCTTTGGCAGATAGGGGCTACACGGAGTCACGTTTAATGAAATAACATATATCCCACTTGTAGATCACATCAGTGTCACCACACTCCTTTGGTCAAGAGGATAACCAAACGATGTGAACCATAACAACCTATACTTGATACATTGCCATCCAGTACAATGTATCTTTTGGTCGTGAACCTGGTTTAAGGACACTCGATATATCCTCTCTATATCTAAGTCAATGTAGTCCTAAGGACTTCATCATATGAAAAAGAGTTCATTACAAGAAAACATAAGAATGTGATGAGCTACCAAATAATATTTATTAATTCATACAAAGAGTACAATACTCAGATCAACTACCTACAGCCTAGGCGATTGGCTTTAGGACACAATTCCTAACAGTTTTCTCCTAGAACTGTCAAGAAATTGCATTCCCGAAGTGCTGGTCCCTATAAAATTATTAAGAAAATTAGACCCAATGCCTATGTGCTTGAGTTACCCCTGATTTAGGCATTAGCTCCACTTTCAATGTTTTGATCTAACTGAGTACAGGGAACTGGCAGTAATTTCTAGTGAGGCATTCGGGCTTGACCCTTTACTTGAGAGAGAACCTACCCTGGAGTGTCTACAAAAATGGCCTGAGCAAAGAGAGAAGATCGAGCGAATCCTGGAAGATCAAGCTATCAGTACTCGACGGAATGGCTATCAGTGCTATTTGGTAAGATGGCAAAGTCATCCTGAATCAGAGGAGTCATGGATTACCAAAGAGGACCTGCAACCTATTGATCCGGATCTCTTGGAAAAGTATCAAAGCCGAACAGACCCTTACTCTATGGGGTTGAGTTCTTCCCCCCCAGGAGAAATGGTGGGGACACCAAGACAAAGACCAAGCCTCAAGAATCCATCTGGATCATAGAACAAGGAGAAAAGGATCTGCATCATCGAGTCGACCGAGACCATCGAGTCGACTCGAGACATAGTCAAATTGAATCCCATGTGGTGGAAGTTTCCATAATTTCTTTCAATTTTTGTAAATAAAAAAAAATGTATAGAAATTCTGTTGAAATCGTGGTCACAACAAACTCTGCAACCATGTTCAAGTTCTGTAACTAATTTTGAGATTAGTTAGCATTAACCCTATTGTTTAGAGCATTTTGGAAACCCATTTTATGAGCCTATAAATGAGGCTCATTTTGTACGAAGGAGGCATGATCAATTTCAATGAAAAAATTATTGTTCTTCTTCTCTGTGCCTTCATTGCAGCTACAACAGCGAGGAGCATGAGGCTCCACCGTGCCTTCGTTGCAGCTGCAATGTCGAGGAGCGTGAGGCTCCACCACTGTCTTCGTTGCAACCGTGATGTCGAGGGGGGCGAGGCCCCGTCTATCCCACCATGTCTGCCTTCCACGCCATCTCCATCGACCACTGCCATCTCCGTCTTCCCCAAAGCACCTTCCAACCCTCTGCTCAGTCTTCATCGAAGAAGCTCTGGTTCATAGTTTAGAAGCTCAGTCCCCTTGAAACCTCCTCCAGTCCTCTCGTCGCCAGACCTCCCTCCTCCGGTCCATCGCAACACCATCATCAGCTCCAAATCACCATTCCATGGAGCTTTGACCCAGGCCTGGCTCACCTCCCCTATTCCTCAGGCTCTTAGTGGCATTTTCAAACATCCTCGAGTGCTCAGCTTCCTTCTTGGATGTCTGCCCTACTATCTTCCATCGAAGCTTGACTCCCCATCGAGAATGAAGCTCCGTCCTCCCTCGGAGATCACCACGATGCCATCATCTCCGAACCACTACCCCGCAAAGCTCTGCCGAGTTTTTGAATCACATCCCCTATTCCACGAAGCTCTCGGCTTCTTCTTTTTATTACAGGTTTGTTATGGTTTTGACCGTTTCACGTGATCTAATCAGGGACTAAATCTTTAGGGCCCTTTCCGGTACCAAGCCTTTGAAGAGAGCCTAGCCATCATTCATTTCCCCTGATGCCTTGCATTGGATAACCGATTATTGGTCACCTAGGTCGCATCTTCTGAGGATCAGTGAACTCATCGCATAGGGAGTAGTTATTACTGTCATAGGGTTTTATTTCTCCTTCCTTGCTTTAGATCTGACTCTTTGAAATGCGTGCATGTCCTTGATCAAGGATTTCTCAATCTCTGAGTCCTGGTTCTTTCTTATTTTGTTGAGCCTAGCATGAGGGAATGCATGACCTAAAATCTACCCTATTTGAAAATTCTCCCAGAATCTATGTTATTATAAGCATTAGTACTCGTATGGGTTAATAGGGTGATTTTTATGCATGTCATCCCCCATCAAGGTTGCTAGCTATAAGGGTGGAAATCCAAATACATGGAGATTTTCATGGAAGTGGTAACCTTAGCTTGCTATAAGAGTGGGAATTCAAAATAACCTTGGCCGCCCCTTTTTAAATTTGAAATCCCTTGGGGATGTGGCATTTGGTGATGTGGCTTGATGAGGTGTACACCAAGTGGTTGTGAGGATGACATGGCATCCAATATTGCTTGCTGAAGTGGCATCCTCCTTGGTTTAATTTGATGGAGTGGTTGAATGAATCCAATCTTCAAGTGATCTTCAAGTGAGCTTGCTTACATTGAACCAATTCCAAATCTCTCTTGGACCCAACTACTAAACTCACTAAATACAAGACTAATTGATCCTAATTGGACTCAAAAACCCAAATGGACTCAAAAGAAACTAAATTGAAATAAACCCAAACTAATTACATGACTCAAATTCAATTAAAGAAGTAAAATACTCTATTTATAAGACACAAGTTCAATGAAAGAATTAAAGCCATACTGAATTAGACTGAAGTCTCTTTCGAACTTTGTTGCCTACACCAGTTCTCCAAGGCTGGGAGAAACTCAACGCTGTCAAGTACGGACTGGTCTGACTTTGATACCTTTCTAGCAAGTCTGGATCAATTTGCTATAGATCCTCTCGGGTGATCCAGGAATCCTCGGATTTGGGTCTTCCTTGCCATCGAACTAGATAACGTTGATAGCCCTTATTTTTGGTCATAATTACCTAGTCATCCAAGATACTTTCAATCCTATCTCTTCATTTTGGCTATGGTGCTGGTGGACACTCAGTTAGGGTTTCACTCTCAAAGGCTGGATAAGGTCCAAAAGGCTAACTAGAAATTAATGCTGGCTCTTTGTATTCTTTCAGATCGGAAATATTAAATGTCGAACTAATACCATAATCTGGTGGTAACTCAAACACGTATGCATTAGGTCCAACTCTCTCTAATACTTTGAAAGGTCCAGCTCCCCGGGCATGCAGTTTCTTCAAGTTCCTGATGAGAACCTTTTAGGTTTAAGTTTAACCATTACAAAGTCCCCTACATTTAATTCTTTCATTCGTTTATGTGAATTGGCCATATGCTTATAGACTTCATTGCACATTTGAATTTTCTTACTAATCTTCTTATGCAAGTCCTTAATATGCTGTGCATATGACTCAGCAGACTCAGACATTCGTGCATGAGTGGGTAATGGAATGAGGTCAATAGGTCTCCTAGGTTATAACCATGGACAATCTCAAAGGGACTCTTACTGGTAGACCTATTGACTGAACTGTTATAAGCGAATTCGGTGTGAGGTAATAGCAAATCCTAGTTTCCCAGACTCTCTCCAATAAGCCACCTCAATAAGTTCCCTAGACTTCTGTTTACTACTTCAGTCTGTCCATCAATCTGGGGGTTGTAAGCAGTTGAGAAGTTCAGTTTTGTTCCTAGTAGGTGCCAAAGGGTTTTCCAAAAGTAACTCATGAAACAGATATCCCTATCAGAAACAATGGTCTTAGGTAACCCATGCAATTTGACTACTTGATCGAGAACAAGCTTGGCTACCCTAGAGGCATCAAAAGTTTGGAAACAGGGTATAAAATGGGCCATTTTTGAAAATCTATCAACCACTACAAAGATTGAATCATGTTTCCTAAGGGTCTTGGGCAATCCTAAAATAAAGTCCATGCTAAGATCCTGCCATGGACACTCAGGCACAGGTAAAGGAGTGTATAACCCAGTGTTTTGCCTTTGATGTTTAGGAATAGCACACATCCTACATCGGGCAACAATATTGGCTATGTGTTTCTTAAGGCCTGGCCAGTAAAATTTCTCTTCAACTATTAATATGGTCTTATTTCTTCCAAAGTGGCAAGCCAATCCTCCAGCATGAATTTCCCACACTAAGAAGTCTATAATCGATGTTCGTGGGATACATAGCTTATTATCCATAAAAAGAAAATCATCACATAGAGTGTAATCGCTAAATATGCTAGATGGTCCCTATTGTAGAGTTTGATGAACTTCACTAAAGTCAGGACATTTGGGGTATTCTTCCTTCAACCTATCAAATCTTATGACTTCAATACTGACTGATGTCAAAAACAAGGATCTGCGACTCAAGGCATCGGCTACGCGGTTTTCAATCATGACACTGTGTTTCAATACAAAGATGTATACCTGAATATATTCTACCCACTTACCATGCCTAGGGTTCAGTTTTTTCTGAGAATTGAGGAACCGGAGTACTTCATGATCAGAGAAAAGAACAAACTCCTATGGTAAAAGGTAGTGCCTCCAATACCTTAAAGCCTGGACTACTGCATAATGTTCCTTATCATAGGTGGAGTATTTTAATTTAGCCTTATTCAGTTTTTCACTAAAAAAGGCTACAGGATGATTCTCTTGGCTCAAAACTCCACCAATACCTACTCTAGAGGCATCAAAAGCCTCCTCAAAAACCTTGGAAAAATCAGGCAGTCTTAAGATAGGTGCTTATGTCATTTTCTTCTTAATATCGAGGAAGTCCCTATCAGCAGCTTTGGTCCATTCAAAATGGCTCTTCCTAATGCAATCCATGATTGGTGTAACTATGGTGCTAAACCCCAAATGAATCTTCTATAAAAAGTAGCTAAGCCATGAAAACTTCATATTTCATGAACACTATTTGGCACAGGCCACTCTATAATTGACATAATCTTTTCGGGATCAGCAGAAACTCCGTTAGGTGTGATAACAAAACCTAGGAAAATGACTATATTGGTGAGAAAATCACACTTTTTCAAGTTTGCATTAAGACTATTTTTTCTAAGAACTAAACAGACTTGCCTCAAATGATCCTCCTGGGTCCTACTATATAAGAATGTCATCGAAGTAAACTATGACAAACTTTCCTATAAATAAGTGTAAGACTTGGTTCATTATCTGCATAAAGGTGCAAGGAGCATTGGATAGTCTAAAAGGCATCACTACCCATTCAAAAAGACCCTCCTTGGTTTTAAACGCAGTCTTCCACTCATCCCCAGGTCTAATCCTAACCTGATGATAACCACTCTTAAGGTCAATCTTTGAAAATACTGTTACTTTGGCCATCATATCTAACAAGTCATTCAAACGGGGTATGAGAAACCTATATTTAGTTGTGATCTTATTAATGGCATGACTGTCAACGCACATCCTCCAAGTACCATCTTTCTTAGGGGTCAAAAATGCGGGTACTGCACAAGGGCTCAAATTTTCCCTAATATATCCTTTCCTAAGGAGGTCCCCTACTTGTCTTTGTAATTCTAGGTGTTTAGTAGGGTTCATCCTATAATGTGGGTGGTGGGTAGGGTTGCTTCTGGGACTAAATCAGTGGCATGTTGGATGTCCCTAAGTGGGGGAAGGTGGTCAGGGAGGTCATTTGGAAACACATCCTTAAAGTCTTCTAACACTTTAACCACTTCCTGAGGGTGTTCTTTCTGGGAAGGCTCTCGAATTTCCTTAGTGGTTAAGATCCAAACAGGTGTACCCTCAGTGAGCTCTTTCTTAATTTCCTTTGCGGTTATCAGGTTGACTCCTGTCTTCTTTACCTTTAGGTGGCTCAATCCTCTTTTTATAGTGGTTTTAGGTTATGTAGGTTTGATCACCAACTTCTTTCCAAAGTGCATGAATGCACAAGAATTAGATCAGCCATAAAGGATTGCATCATGGTCAAATAACCAGGGTCAACCTAAGATGATACTACTCACTCCCATTGGTAGGATGTCACACAAAACTTTCTCCAAATAGGACTGCAATTAGATTTGGACTAGACACCTAAGCTTGATAGGAATTAAGGTGGAGTCTATCCAAGAAACCTTATAAGGATTTGGATAGGGAACTGTGGATAAGCCTAAAGTTTTGATAGCACTAGTGGATATGGCATTCACACAACTTCCACTATCTAGGATTATCTTACACACCTTATCCCCTAACTTGATAAAAGTTTGTAGGATGTTAGTCCTTTTCCAATCTTCCTGGGTCTCAATCTGGGTAAGGATGCATCTAACTACTCCAAAAGGTCAGGCTCTACATGATCCTCATCACCTTCATACTCATCTGCCAAATTATCCTTAGCCTGATATACTTCTTCAACCCAATCATCTACGGGCTCTATGGGTTCGGACTCATTCTCTGCTAACTCTCCTTTGTGCAAGGCTCTAGTTGGACAATTGCTAGCATAATGGCCAATCTTATGACATCTAAAACAAGGAGCATTAGGGTTTGGGGTTCTCTAAACTTCTGGTGCTTTATCCCTATCATCTCTACGAGTCAGAGGTGTACTAGGGTTTGGTCAGTTTGGTCACATCTGAC
Organism: Areca catechu; assembly: GCA_021397845.1. NCBI lineage: Eukaryota > Viridiplantae > Streptophyta > Magnoliopsida > Arecales > Arecaceae > Areca > Areca catechu. The sequence goes on along the minus strand of CM038048.1, from coordinate 48,643,812 downwards.
TTGGTCCTGGCTGCTGACTAGGTGCACTAGTTCTAGGGGGTTCTGGTCTTCGATAAATTTGTCCCCTATTAAACCTCTCAGCATCTCGTGCTACCTTGTAGGCTAGCTCTAAATCTTGGAATTCTCTCAAAAACAACTCCATCTAGATCTCTTCCCTTAATCCAGCTCTGAACCTAGATAGGGTAACTGATTCGGACTCATCGACATTGCATCTCATCGCCAACTCATCAAATTTTGCAATGTATTCAACTACACTCTTGGTTCCCTAGGTTAATCTCTGCCACTAGTCTAGAAGTCTTTGGTGGTGGGACATGGGAAGGTACTTCTCTCTAAGCCTAAGCTTCATTGCCCTCCAGGTTACTATGGAAACATCACCTCTGTGTCTAATGAACCTTTCAACATTTTTCTAGTAAATCCTGGCCTGACAAATTAATCTAAACTTTGCAAATTTGTACTTCCTTTCCTCAGTCATGTCATACCACTCAAAATACTGATCCATCTCTCCCTTCCAGTCTATATAAACCATAGGATCCAGATTTCCATCAAAAGTTGTTGCTTCCAACATAATGTTCCTAAGGGTTCGATCATCATGGTTGGTGCGGGCACTAGAATCAGAAGAAGACTTCAGGGTTCCATCAGGATCTATGAATAACCTTGCCCGAAGATTAGGGTTTGTAATAAGGGTTGACCTGGTCAACCAGATTATTTTATTTCTTTAAGTCTGCATTTCATTTTGTTGAGTCATGTTGACTCAGTCTAAGTCCAAGTCAAGTCCTGGTTGGCGCCATTCCCTAGGGCGTCATTTTTTCTTCCAAGGCCAAATGCAAGTGGATGCCACACTCCCAGCCACACTCCCAGGACCAGTTGGTGCCACATTTCATCCCAATGTCCTTGGTCCCTGGTAGATCCGCGGGGTTGTCGTTAAAACACCGTGGCTATCAGTTAAAATCCGACTTCTTAAAATATTTAAAAATGCGTAGCAAGAGGAGTCGGGTCGAATCCACAAAGAAGGCGGTGTTTAGGATTTGAAATCTTTTTGATCTTGTAAAAAAAAAATATATTTGAAGTCAAAAATATAAAAAATTAAAATTCCAGGAAAAGTAAACTTGGCACTAGGATCTATTATTTAGATCCTAGCATCTACAAGCAGACAAGACGAAAGACAGGAGTTAAAAAAAAATATTGCATTGATTGAAATTTAATGTCTAGATACAATGCAAAAAAAATTAAATTAACAAAATAAGTAACAAAGATAAGAACAGATCGGCGCAGCCTCGTCGGGAAGATAGCTCCTTCCTTCGTACTCCGTGGAGCGAACTGGGCTTCCTCTGCGTCTTCTTCTTCAGATCCTGATCTCAGAGAGAGAAGGCTGGAAGATGGTGTAGGGACATGCTCTCCTTTGAGAAACCTCACTCCCAAAAGCCAACCCGTAACCCAAGCAATGCCCTTTACCCTGTACCTTGTCTTTTCTCCGGGATCCCTCTATCTTGCACAATGGGGTTCATTTTATAATTGACCGGAGAGGGGAGCTCGTTACACACTAGCGATGTGGGACAAAAAAAATGTGACTGCCATTGTTGCTCCATTGATTACGCCGCGGAGCTCATGGAGAACGCCCAGCTTATGCCGTGACGACCACTTGGCAACGCCCGTGGAGAAGCATGGCCGTGCGCGTGGAGCCATCGTGGAGAACGCCCGCGGACGTGCGTGTGGAGGAGCTCGGCCTGCGCGTGGAGTGCTTGCCCGGCCATGGACTGCGCCACCGTGGAGAACACCTGCGGCCTGCGCGTGGAGGAGCTCGGCCTGCGTGTGGAGGAGCTCGGCAATGCGCTGCTGCCCATGAAGAATGCCTGTGGGCTGCACGTGGAGGAGGTGGCCGCCGTGGAGGGCGTGCGTGGCTGCGCGTGGAGGAGCTGGCCGCCATGGAGGAGGTGGCCGTGCGTGGCTGCGCGTGGAGGAGGTGGGTGGCTGCGCATGGAGGAGGTGGCCACCATGGAGGAGGTGGCCGTGGGGAACGTGGGCTGCCTCCTCTCTTTTGCCATCGAAAACACCGCCACCGACCGTCAAAGCATCGTCGGAGCTTCTCCTCCGGCTAGGGACATCGCCGGCGTGCTTCCCGACGAATTTCGGCGCCTCTGGAGGGCCGTGGTCCACGGCCTATTCCGTGGACCGACAGCCATGGCAGCCATGGCTGCCGGTGAACCAAATGCAAAATAAAAAAATAAGGACCGGCTGCTCCAAAAACCGTGCAGCATCAAAATGTGTGCAAAAATCTTAGAAAATTCATAACTTCTTCATTTCAAACCTGATTTAAGTATCGTTTGCGTCGTTGGATTCCATAAATCAAGCTCTACCTATTGGTGGGTTTTAATCTTATTAATTTTACCAATTCCATGATCATTAATTATAATTATTAAATGTTTTATTAATCATTTAAATGGGTGTGTGGTGCTTTGACTTGAAATCTATTTGTCATGAACGTACTCTAATTTCACACTTTTCAAATATATTTTAAAATAATTAGTTTTGCAAGAAAGTCCAAATAATTATGAAATTAGGTTATTAAAAGAATGTTAGCTCCAATAATTAACTAAAATACTTAAAATAATCATGTAAATCCAAGATTTATCAGTCCCCACGCTCAATAGAGCAAGAAAATTTTCGTAGGAGAAGTCAAGGAAGGCACCCACAAGCTGCCAAAAGTAACCAAGCTAAAGGAGCAGGGGATTTTTCTTGGAGAGGACTTCAAGGTAGGCGCCCACACCTGCCTAAAGTACCTGGCTATGAATGGAAGGAGCCTAGTCTTGGGGAGAAAGACTAGGAGATGAGTATTTTCTTCCAAGAAAGAGCAAGTCATGGAAGGAAAACCCATGACTTAAGGAGAAGAACAAGGAAGTGCCCCACATACCAGCCATATGAAGCCATCACCTTGCATTTGAGGCCGCCCACTCCAAGGAAAGTAGCCTGGTCGGTCAAGGGAATTTTTTTCATGCTTAGGATGAATGTTTAGTCCCATATGGGAAGTAGTGTAATTTTGTTTCTCTTGCAAGGTCTATATATTGGACCCTTATGTAATCTTTTGATTATAATGAGTAAATGAAATCTTTTCTTGTGTTGAGCAACCTTGTGTTCTCTTCTTCCGCACTTCTTTGAGTGTTAAGCTCCGTGAAGGAGTAAATACGGGTTCCATTGGGGCCTTGAGGAGGTGAGAGATCTCCAAAGTTACCAAAACCCTGCCCCGCTTTCATCCCTAGCCGCCAACCCTAATTTCCTTTCATCATCCTAGCCGCCAACACCCAAATTCCTAAACCCTATTCCCACTTCATTCAAGGCTGCCATCTCCTTCTCCAAGCCACCGCCCACTATATCAAGCCCTAGGTCCTTTCAATCTGCAAGCCGCCGCCCTACCAGCCAAACCCTAAATCCACTCCATCTTCCACCGCCACCTCCATACTCTTCCCTCATCTTCAAAGTTCGAGCAGTCCGGAGCTATCCCAGGTAAAGGTCTCTTCCTTGAGTTTCTTACATCCTTATATTGTTCTTCATCTTTTCCAGATCCAGAGTACGAGAAGAAGGCCAACCTTGCCATAGGACTATAATCCAAGGATCCATTACGAAGATATCCCATCTCCAAGGATCCTACAATCTGCTCGAGAGTGTCCTTCAATTGAAGCAAAGAGAGATATCACAGTCATGTATAAAACCTTCTCTTCTCTCTTCGTCTGTTTTTGAAATAGGAGTAAACCCTAGGTCTGGGGATTTCTCAATCCCCAGCGATCCTACTTCTTTATTACTCTGATAATCTACTCTTTTGAATTGTGCTTTCTTCTAGTACATATTTTCTTTCAATATTAGTTAGCCTTGTTTTTGAGTCAAGTCAACTTCTAACAAAACACAAAAAAAAAAAAAAAATTAGTCTTAATTTACTTCCGCATCGCATCATCTTATTTGTTCTGCATCATTTTTGGTATCAGAGCCCTGTCTAGGGTTCTTGCTTGTTTGATTATTTTTTCGTTCCTTTTTACTTTTGCTGCCTGGAGTAGACTCCCCTGGCCGTCCGGTCCTAGGAACAAGCGAGACGCAAGCCTCCACCTCCCATTCCACGGGGGTTCCTAGGGCATGTAGGGGTGCCGCTGGGTTATAACTTCTAGGCAGGGATTGTAAACGGGACACGTTCTATTTCTGCCAGTAACTACCCTGTTATTCGAATTGTTTCTCCGTTCAGAAAACTCCAAATTAAGTAATTATTATTTTACTGGAACTGATATAATTGAAAGTAATTTACATAAAATTTTCATGATTTATTAGTTTCTGTAGAGTTTTTGAGATCAATTTTACTGCTGTTCTATTTTTTATTTTTTGCAAGCTTTTTTTTTTTTTTATTTGAGTGTGCATAATTTGAATCTATCTTAAGGGCACTGAAGTCACAACATAAGGGGAGGATTGAGACCCTCTCCTTAGCCCAAAACCACCTCCCGTGCATTCGAACCTAAGCCTTTAATGTTAAAATTAATTAGACCTAATTTGCCCTAGTGGGCTAGGGACACCAACTGGTCGGGTCTAGGATAGTGTTGAGTCAGTTTTTTAGTTACTCTGTGTGTGCTTTGTACTCAGTGTCTAGAACAGTGGTTCAAGGATTCTATCCCGAAGGGCTTGTGTGCTGGTCCGCCTACCTGGCCAATCACTGATTGGTGTCTAGGATTGGCAATTAGGGACCTAACACTCCCCTTACACCTGCCGGCTGAGTCCTGAGTTACTACAGGCTAGCTTGCCACTCTGATTGGGCATCTAGTTGGGCTCTAGGTCTAGTTAGCCCGTAGTCGTTTCAGTCGAGTCTCATTTGGTGTGCTTGCTTGCATCATCATGTCAACCCAGAACGGAGTACCCTACCAACCTGGTCAAACCCAACCTGATTTAGAGGCCATGTTAGAACTCTTACCAAAAGTGTGACCAAATTGAGTCATGATATGATGATACTGTTGCCCAGTTTAGGGATCAAGTCCGTGAGGATCTTACCCAGCTTAGGGATCGAGTCCAAGTACTTGAGGAACCTAGACATCAGAATTGGACTCCTGACCCAGATTTTAATGTGCCTCAACCTCACCTATACCAGGAGCCTAGAAGACCTTTATACAGAGATCCTGAACCTCCTGACCCAGAGCCTGAAGATAGAGATGATAGGTTCATCCAGAACATCAAATTAGATGCACCCACTTTTGATGGTAGCTTAAACCCTAAGGTGTATTCTGATTGGGAGGATAAGATGGACCAGTACTTTGAGTGGTATACCATGTCTAAGGAAAGGAAGTTTAAGTTTGCCAAGATAAAGTTAGTGTGTCACACTAGGTTATACTGGGGGAACATTGATCTAACCACTAGGAGACGAAATGTTGAGCCCATAACCACTTGGCAGGGTATGAAATAGAAGCTTAAAGATAAGTACCTACCCATTTCATATCAGCAGAATCTGTTAGACCAATGGCAAACCTTGAAACAAGGGAACCGATCTGTCTCAGACTACATAGCCACCTTTGATGAGTACTTGATGAGATGTGATGTGAGTGAAGCCCATGAGGTCACTTTGTCTAGATTTAGGGCTGGACTTAGGGAAGACATTAAGAGCGAGTTGTTTCTGATAGAGGTTACTGACCTATACCAAGCCTATCATATTGCACTGAACACTGAGAAATTTCAGAGAGGACCTATACCTTCTATGGTTAGTGCCCCAATCCCAAGAAATGGACCTAGCCAAGTTATCCCTAGCAAACCTTTTCAGGGTATTCCCACCCTTAGGCTCATGGACAAAGGTAAGGCACCTGACACCCAGAGAACCCCTGGTTCTAGTATCACCTATTTTAAGTGTCAGAAACCAGGTCATATCTCCAGCCAGTGTATAGCCATAGCCTGTTTTAAGTGCCATAGGGTAGGTCATGTTTCTAGCCAGTGCCCACGTAGATCCCTTTACAAAGAAGAGAGAGAGGAAGAGAATTCCGGGCCCAATGAGAAATTTGAAGAAGAAGTTTATGAGGCCGGAATGAACTTGGTTGATGAGTATAAAGGAGAGGAGGAACCCACAGAGTCTGACCAGTTATGAGTTGTGAGATGCATCCTGTCCCAGAGTAGAGTTCAGGAGGATTGGCGTAGGACTAATATCCTACAGACTTTCCTTAAATTAGGGGATAAGGTATGTAAGATCATCATAGATAGTGGGAGCTGTGTGAATGCCATTTCTGCTAGCACTGTCAAAATGTTAGGCTTAACCCAAGTCCCCCACCCCAACCCCTATAAGGTTTCTTGGGTAGACTCTACCTTTATACCCATCCAGTCTAGATGTCAGGTCCAAATCCAGATGCAATCCTATCAAGAGAAGATTTGGTGTGATGTCTTACCCATGGGGGTGAGCAGTATAATTCTTGGGAGACCTTGGTTATATGATCATGATGCCACCCTCTTAGGAAAATCCAATACCTGTGTCTTTAGTTTTAATGAAAAAAAGATCACAATCCATTCAGTCCCTCCTAAGGACAAGGTAGCTAAAGGACCCAATAAGGTCAAAGAGATGAAGACTGGAGTGAACCTGATTAGTGCTAAGGATCTAGAACAAGAAATTCATAGTGGTTCACCCATTTGGATGTTGACTGCTAAGGAACTTAGGACTCCTACACCCTCAGAGCCTCCTCAGGAAGTTAGGCCTTTGTTAGAAGAATTTGAGGATATTTTTCCCGAGGATCTGCCAGACCACCTTCTACCTCTTAGGGATATCCAGCATTCCATGGATTTAATCCCAGGAGCTACTTTACCCAACTTGCCCCATTATAGGATGAATCCACCTAAGCATGAGGAACTGCAAAAGCAGGTTGGAGAATTGTTGAGGAAGGGGTTCATTAGAGAGAGTCTTAGCCCTTGTGCAGTCCCTGCACTACTGACCCCAAAGAAAGATGGCACGAGGAGGATGCGTGATTATAGTCGTGCCATCAACAAAATCACAATCAAGTATAGGTTCCCCATCCCTAGGCTAGATGACATGCTAGATATGATGGCCGGTGCAATGGTTTTTTCCAAAATTGATCTCAAGAGCGGCTATCATCAGGTTAGAATTAGACCAGGGGATGAGTGGAAAACCGCTTTCAAAACTAAGGATGGTCTCTACGAATGGGTTGTTATGCCTTTTGGGTTGTCCAATGCCCCTAGTACTTTCATGAGGATTATGACCCAGGTGCTTAGAGCTTTCATAGGGAAGTTTGTAGTGGTCTATTTCGATGACCTCCTGATCTATAGTAAGACCCCTGCAGACCACCTAGGCCACCTTAGACAAGTCTGCCAAGTTTTAAGGAATGATAGTCTCTACGGTAATCTCAAGAAGTGTGAATTAATGACCAGTAGAGTTATCTTCCTTGGTTTTGTAGTAACCCCTGACGGCGTGGCTGCCGATCCAAAGAAGATTAGGTCCATAGTAGAATGGCCAGAGCCGACCAGTGTGTATGAAGTTAGGAGTTTCCATGGCTTGGCTACCTTCTATAGATGACTTATCAAGGGGTTTAGTACTGTAGTTGCTCCTATCACAGACTGTATTAGGAAGGGAGAATTTCAGTGGACTAAAGCAGCCCATAAAGCCTTCCTAGATCTTAAGGATAGGATGACCCAGGCACCCATTTTGAGGTTACCCGACTTTTCTAAAGTATTTGAGGTTGCCTGTGATGCTTCAGGTGTAGGTATAGGTGGAGTCCTAAGCCAAGAGAATCATCCCGTAGCATTCTTTAGTGAAAAACTTAATGATGCCAAGCTTAGGTATTCTACCTATGATAAAGAATTTTATGCGGTAGTGTAAGCTTTGCATTACTGGAGACATTATTTGCTACCGCAGGAATTTGTGCTGTTTTCGGACCATGAGGCTCTTAGATTCCTGAATTCCCAGAAGAAGCTTAACCCTAGGCATGCTAAGTCGGTAGAGTATATCCAGTCCTATACTTTTGTTTTGAAACATAAGGCTGGGACTGAGAATAAGGTAGCTGATGCCCTTAGTCGTCGATCATTGTTAGGGCTGAAGTCGTAGGGTTTGAGCAGATCAAAGAGGAATATGAGTCGTGTCTGGATTTTAAGACTGTGTATCAAGATCTAGCTCAAGGACCATCTAGTGATCATAAGGATTATACCCTTTTAGATGGATTTCTGTTCTTTAAGAATAGGCTTTGCATCCCTAGAACTTCTCTTAGGGAATTTTTGATTTGGGAAATTCATGCTGGGGGTCTAGCAGGCCATTTTGGAAAAGACAAGACCACCCTGGCTGTTGAAGACCACTTTTTCTGGCCTAGCTTAAAAGAGATGTAGCACACATTGTGGCTAGGTGTCGGACCTGCGCTGTTGCCAAACAGTGAAAACAGAACACCGGCCTTTATACCCCACTCCCTATCCTAGATTGTCCTTGGAAAGATGTGACTATGGACTTTGTGTTAGGTTTGCCTAAGACCCAGAGGAGGCATGACTCTCTCTGTGTCGTAGTCTACCGATTTTCTAAGATGGCCCACTTCTTGCCTTGTTCCCAGACTTTTGATGCATCTAAGGTAGCCACCCTGTTCTTTAATGAGATAGTTAGACTCCATGGCCTACCTAAAACAATTGTTTCAGATAGGGATGTCCGGTTCACCAGCTATTTTTGGAAAACCCTTTGTCATAAGTTTGGGACAAAACTTAAGTTTTCAACTGCCTATCATCCCCAAACTGATGGCCAAACTGAGGTAGTGAACCGTAGCTTAGGCAATCTGCTAAGATGTCTTGTTGGTGAAAACACTAGGAATTGGGATTTGTACTTACCTAGGGCTGAATTTGCATACAATGACTCGATCAATAGGTCTACGGGTAAGAGTCCATTTGAAATTGTGCATGGGTACAAACCTCACACACCTCTTGACCTAGCCCCTTTACCAGTCCACACACGAGTCTCCGAGTCTGCTAAAGTTTTTGCACAGCATATAAAAGACTTGCATAAATAAATTCATGCCAAAATAAATTTAAGTAATGAAACTTATAAGAAGTTGGCTGATTCTCAAAGACGAGTCAAAACTTTTGTTGAGGGAGACTATGTAATGATTAGGTTAAGGCTTGAACGGTTTCCTTCTGGAACTGTTAGAAAGTTACATGCTAGAGGAGCTGGACCATTTAGAGTGGTGAAGAGAGTAGGATCCAATGCCTATGTAGCTCGAGTTGCCTCCAGAACTAGGCATTAGCCCCACTTTCAACATTACAGACCTAATAGAGTATAGAGAGCCAGCTGTGATTCCCAGTGAGCCTTTTGAGCCTAATCCTGTTCTTGAGAGTGAACCCAACCCTGTGTATCCACCAACAAACTGGCCAGTGAGGAAAGAACAGATTGAAAAGATCCTGGACGATCAGGTTATCTCTACTCGTAATCGAGGATACCAAAGATACCTGGTCCGCTAGCAAGGAAGGCCAGATTCTGATGACTCTTGGATCTCCTGAGATGAATTACAAGAGCTGGATCTAGATCTCTTGGAGAGATACCAGAGCTAACTTGAGCCTTACTCGACAGGGTCGAGTTCCTTCCACCTCGGGAGAATTGGTGCGGGCACCAGAATCAGAAGAAGACTTCAGGGTTCCATCTAGATCTCTTAATGACCTTGCCCGATGATTAGGGTTTGTAATAAGGGTTGACCTGGTCAACCAGATTATTTTATTTCTTTGAGTCTGCTTTTCATTTTGTTGAGTCATGTTGACTCAGTCTAAGTCCAACTGATGTCCTGGTTGGCACCATTCCCTAGGGCATCATTTTTTCTTCCAAGGCCAAATGCAAGTGGACGCCAAACTCCCAGCCACACTCCCAGGACCAGTTGGTGCCACATTTCATCCCAGTGTCCTTGGTCCCCACACCCAAGAGAGCAAAAAATTTTCTTAGGAGAAGATAAGGAAGGCACCCACAAGCTGCCAAAAGTAACCAAGCTAAAGGAGTAGGGGATTTTTCTTGGAGAGGACTTCAAGGTAGATGCCCACACCTGCCTAAAGTACCTGGCTATGAATGGAAGGAGCCTAGTCTTGGGGAGAAAGACTAGGAGATGAGTATTTTCTTCCAAAAAGAGCAAGTCATGGAAGGAAAACCCATGACTTAAGGAAAAGAACAAGGAGGTGCCCCACATACCTGCCATATGAAGCCATCACCTTGCATTTGAGGCCGCCCACTCTAAGGAAAGAAGCCTGGTCAATGAAGGAAAAGTTTTTCATGCTTAGGATGAATGTTTAGTCCCACATGGGAAGTAGTGTAATTTTGTTTCTCTTGCAAGGTCTATATATTGGACCCTTATATAATCTTTTGATTAGAATGAGTAAATGAAATCTTTTTTTGTGTTGAGCAACCTTGTGTTCTCTTCTTCCGCACTTCTTTGAGTGTTGAGCTCCGTGAAGGAGTAAATCCGGGTTCCATTGGAGCTTTGAGGAGGTGAGAGATCTCCAATGTTACCAAAACCATGCCCCGCTTTCATCCCTGGCTGCCAACCCTAATTTCCTTTCATCATTTTAGCCGCCAACACCCAAATTCCTAAACCCTATTCCAACTTCATTCAAGGCCGCTATCTCCTTCTCCAAGCCACCGCCCACTATATCAAGCCCTAGGTCCTTTTCATCTGCAAGCCACCGCCCTACCAGCCAAACCCTAAATCCACTCCATCTTCTACCGCCACCTCCATACTCTTCCCTCATCTTCAAAGTTTGAGCAGTCCGGAGCTATCCCAGGTAAAGGACTCTTCCTTGAGTTTCTTACATCCTTATCTTGTTCTTCATCTTTTTCAGATCCAGAGTACGAGAAGAAGGCCAACCTTGTCATAGGACTACAATCCAAGGATCCATTACGAAGATACCCCGTCTCCAAGGATCCTACAATCTGCTCGAGAGTGTCCTTCAATTGAAGCAAAGTGAGATATCACAGTCAGGTATAAAACCTTCTCTTCTCTCTTTGTCTGTTTCTTGAAAGAGGAGTAAACCCTAGGTCTGGGGGTTTCTCAATCTCCAGCGATCCTACTTCTTTATTACTCTGATAATCTACTCTTTTGAATTGTACTTTCTTTCAGTGCATATTTTCCTTCAATATTAGTTAGCCTTGTTTTTGAGTCAAGTCAACTTCAAACAAACACAAAAAAAAAAAAAAATAGTCTTAATTTACTTCCGCATCGCATCATCTTATTTGTTCTGCATCAATGGTCCATTTGATCCTGATTGGGTCTCCTAGGATTTGGCTCATAAGCTGGGTCATGGTGTGCTCTCCTAGTGTTCAAGTCATGGACTCAATCAGGGTTGGGTCTCCTAGGATTTGGCTCAAAGAAAGGGTCTTGATGAGGCATCCTAGGATTGGGTTCAGGGAAAAGGTCTTGGTGCAGAGCCCTTCTAGGGTTGATGGGTGTATCAAACTCTGGTTCAAGCTCAAATTCATTCTGGACTTCATGGGTTCTCCCAGGGGTACGAGCCTCTAGTCGGTCAAGCCTAGCAGTGATGAGGGCCATTTGATCAGTCATGCTTTGGTTAGTCTGGGCTAATTAGTCAGTCAAGTTTTGGTTCAGTCCGGTCATTTGATCATTCAGAGTTTTTATCAAGGTCTCAAAATTTTGGTCCATGGTTACACTTGATTGAGCTTGGGTTTGTTGGTAGGGTGCTCCTGATCTAGTTGCCATGCACACACAAACTCAAACTCAGGCTAGGGGTTTGCTAGACCTAGTAGCTCAAGTAAGGTGAGTCGACTAAGTACAACCAAATCAACAGATATCCTGTCCACCAGCTAGGTAAGGGGTGGGTCTATGGGAGGCTCCCCCAGCTCTCGCTGAGTCCTAATTAAAAATCACAAGAACTGCTTAGGGCGTTTGCCACTTGAACCCTAACTTAGACACCATGGTGGGGACACCAGAGGCACCAGAATAAGATCGAGGCTTCTAAACCCTCTATGGATTACTCAGTAGTGTTTAAGTCCAGTTTGTAATAAGGGCTTAGCCTATTAGAGATTTTCTTTTCATCAATTGAGTTTTGTATGTAGCATTTGATCCATAACATTAGGGTTTTGGATTAGTCGGTGAAGTCAGCTCATATTGAGCTAATCATTTTCTGAGTCTTGTAATCATGTCCAGTTTTATTGAGTATGTATTGAGTCAAGCCCAGTCAAAGAAGACTCAAGCATGTGAAGGACACCACCCAGCATGCCACCTCAGCAGTTGCATGGAGTCCCAGTCACATCCTAGATTTTGCCACCTAGGATTACTTGGAGGATCATGAAGTCGACCCATTCATGAGGAGTTGATGACCACATGCCAGCACACCCCTTCCACACTCCAAGCACACCAACTCCACATGCCAGCATGATAAGAAGAAAAGTCAAAACAGATAAAATGAATCCCTTGATTCATGCTAGCTTGGTTAGGAAGGAAGTGGTCCACCCCAAGCCAAGAGAAGTAAAAAGTTGGCACCCCTGGGTCCCCCTTGGCTGTCCACTACCTACCTTGTTTGGAGGGATTTTGTATAGCATGAGAGTGTTTTCTTTCATGTATTCAGCCCCACAGTTCAGGAAGAAAGTGGGCACCCATTATTTTCCTTGTTTTCTTTTGCTTGGACCCAAAGTCTCATGACTCTATATAAGGGACCCCTTGTTTGAAAATTTAATATCTTTTCATGAAATAATACTAAGTTCTTCCAATTGCTATGTGCTACCTGTTGTGTGCTAAAAGGGATTCTGTGTGAGCTCTTCCTTCTTCCCGGTGTCCTGCGCCCAGTCTCTAGCCGCCATCCATCTATCCAAGCCCTGGCCACCCACCCTCAAACCTTCTTTTTCCTTGCTATTTTGCAATTAATCCTTCATCTCTACTTTATTTTCTAACCCCTGAAAAGTTGTTTGTAGGTCCCTCAACTTCTATAAATCCAATGACTCCAACAGGGCAGTAATCGGATCACCGAGCAAAAAGCCGAGAATCCGCGGGTCTCCAGCTTGATTTTCCATGATGCATTCGGGAGTGAGAGCGATCCTTTCATCTATGATCTACATCGAGCACATCAACCATTGTCAGGTACAAACCCTTTGCCTGCCAGTCGCTTTATTGGAAATGAACTAGCCCAACCAAGACTTCTCAGTCTCGGCGATCCACTTTTTCTATTACTTTTAGGTCCTATTTTGCATGCTTTAGCTTCTTATTTGCATAGTTTTTTCTACTTAGATTCATGGCTTGTTCTTCGGGAATTAAACACATAACTTAATCAAAAAATTACAAAAATAATTATGCATGCATATATAGTTCTTATGCATGCATATATAGTTCTACATCATTTGGTATCAGAGCTTGTTTTGGGCTCAGTTCTCTTTGGATATTAGGATCGGGTGCTTCACCATGGCCATCTGGTCATAGAAGACTAGTATGGCTGCAAGACCCTCTCTTTCTAATCTATGGGATCTTCTATGGCGGTAGGAGTGCCATTGAGAATTGACCCCTAAAGAAGAACACAAAGAGTTCCTTAGGGTTTTCTTTCATTTTGGCCTTTTAGTAATACACTGTTTTTCAATTATTTTTGCCTGCATAGAACTCAGAAAATTCTGAAATTTGTTTTGCTAGATTCCTTATAATTCAAATTAACATAATTTTCTTAGGAATTATGATGCAGAACAAATAAAGGAATGCGATGCGGAAGCAAATTAGGATTAACTAATTTTTTTGTTGTTTTTATATGTTTGTAGAAGTTGGCTTCAAATCAAAGAAAAGTTAACCTAACATTGAAAGAGACTAATATGATAATTGAAAGCACAATTTTAGGGAAACTAAATTATCAGAGTAGTTCAGAAGCAACGGATCGCTGGGGGTTGAGAAACTCCCAGACCTAGGGTTTCACTCCGAACTTTCAAAAGAACAGAAATAAAGAGAAGAGATGGTTTATCTAACCAGACAATGATCTTCACAGATTTTGGTGGAGGAACTCTCCGAGCAGATTGTTGGATCCCGGATTCAGATATCTTCGTAATGGATCCTCCAATATTGGTCCTTTGGTGGGTTGGCTTCTCCTGAACTCAAGATCTGGAAGAGAAAAAAACAATTGATGGAATCAGAGAGTCAAGGGAAAGATTTACCAGGTTGATGAACTTGAAGATTGAAATTGCTGAAAACTGGATTCTCCTGGATGTTGATGTGATTTTCCTTGGAACTTGCTCTGGATCTGAAGTAGCCGGACTGGATCTGGATGAAGGTGGACGGCCTGGACTTGTAGAGAGAGAGAGGCTGTGGGAGATGGATGGATCTAGGGTTTGATGGATTGAAAATAATGAAGGGTGGCTAGGGTTTTGGAATTTCAAGTGGCTAACCTAGGGTTTTGGATAAAGATGGAGATCTCTCACCTCCTCAAGGCTCCAATGGAACCCGGATTACCCCCTCACGGAGCTCAACACTTAGAATAGTGCAGAAGAAGAGAAACCTAGGTCACTCAACACAAGAGAATAGCAAAAAAAATAATTTTCTTCATTGATTTTCAAAGTTACAAAGAGAGGTCTATTATATAGACCTAAAATTTTCTCCTAGCTTGTACAAATTCCCATGTGGGACTAAACTCTTCCAACCTCTAGATTAGGTAGAAAACCCCCTCTCTTGGTCGACCAAGACTTCAAAAAAAATTGGGACGGCCATAAAGGAATTTTTTTGGAATTTTTATGGCGCCTCCTTTGGAGTTGGATTTGGATTTGGAGTCCTCCTCTTCTTATGGCATTTCTTCTTTTCTTCCACTCCAAGTTAAGCTCTTTGATTTTGATTTGAACTTCAATTGGATGTCCTTCTTTGATTTCTTCTCCAAGAGAAGTTTTCTTCCTTCTTTGCTTAGGTAAAATAGGCAGGTATGGGCGCCTCCTTTAAATTAGCTTCCAATTTGATTTTTTCTTCTTTGGGTGTGGGGACCATGACACTGGGATGCCTCTGTGGCGCCACCTGGACCCTGGCGTGTGCTCGGAGTGTGGCTGGGCGTGTGGCTTGGAGTGTGGCCTCCACTTGCTTGGACCTTGGTTTGATTGGAAGACAAATGTGGCACCATTTTGGACCAAATTGAAACCACATTGGGACTTGCACTGAGTCAACATGACTCAACAAAATTTAAATGGTGACTCAAGAAATAAATAAAATAAATAAACTGGTTGACCAGGTCAACCTTTATTACAAACCCTAATTTCTCGGGCAATGTCAATCAGAGATCCAAATGGAGCTCTGAAGTCTTCTTCTGAGTCTGGTGCCCGCACCAAATTATTTTGGTCTGTGGATTTTCTTTCAACCGAAATACTGCCTGAGAACAGTTCTGCTCTATTTTGGCAGTAAAGCCAATTTCAAAATGTTTAGGGTTTTTTAGTAAAATCTTTGCATATCTTTAATTTTACATATTTCCTACATATTAGATCATAATCTGTAATTATCTTTCTATTTAAGAAAAACCCCCAAAATAAAAAAAAATTACATATATTCAAAATACCAAAATACCTAAACCCAAATTTGCATCTTCATCTGCCTGCCATCATTGCATAAATTACTTTAAGGGGACTTTCTATATGTCAGATAAGGGGAGGAGTTGATAACCTCTCCTTAGCCCAAACCACATCTATTGCACTCGATCCCAAGCCTAATTTAAAATTAACTAGACTTAATTTGCCCTAGTAGGCTAGGAACACCCATCGGTCAGGTTCTGTCATTGTGGAATGACTAGTGCACCCAATTCATATCCTATTACTGGATTCTAGTATCTAGACAAGAGGTACAGTGTCAAATGACCTAAGCAGATCGGTGGTTCCTTAATTGGATCCCTACGAGAGCAGGGGGCCTCCCACCATCCCACCTCTTACCTGGCCAAATTAAAGGATTAGGAGTTGAGTTGTGTGTAAGTTGAGTCAACCCATTCTGATTGGGCTCTAGGTCTAGGTAGCTATAGTCGAGTCAGTGTTGAGTCTTGCATGAGCACTAGATCAGGAGCATCATATCACCCACCATGTCCCCCTTTGGCTGAATCCATGGATAAGCTAGAAACCCAAATTCAAGCCCTTATAGACCAAATGGCCCAGATGAATACCCAAATGACTCAGTTGACCTAGTCCAATACCAAAACCCATAATAGACTTGATCACTTAGCCCATAGGTATGAACATATAGACAACTGACTTGGAACCCTAGAGAAAACCCGTAGGACCTAGACTAGATCCAAACCTGAGCCACCTTTATCCACACTACCCAAATTATGTGAACCTAGATCCTATGACTCTAGATCCTATGCACCCATACCCTATAAGCCTAGTAGACCCATGACCTATGAGCAGAATGAACCCCTAGGCCATCGACCTAAACCCCATAAGGTTAGTACCCCTAGATATGAGTCCAATAGTAAGCCACTATCCCTTAGGCAACCTGAACCTACTAGGAGTAGTGCCCATAATTAGAAACCAGGACCTGGGCAATTTTCCCCTGCCGACCTTCCCCTACCACCCCTATGATTCACAAGGCTTACATTAAAGCGGAAGTGTATGAAGCTGATGAGAACCGAGTAGATGAGTATGAGGGAGAAGAGGAGATATCTCAAGAAGACTTAGAATTAGTTGACCCCGTAGGTACCCAGGTAGAAGCCAATCTAGAGTTAGTTGATCCTGACTATACCCAGCCTAAAGCTGTAATGGAAGAACAATTAGAAGAAGAGAACCTAGAGACTGCTTCTAGAACCTTACCTGAGGAAACCATAGAGAAGAGCCAAATTACAAAGTCTAGTCCTAAAATACAAGAACCAGAAGAATTTATTAAGGACCTGATCTTTTT
Organism: Areca catechu; assembly: GCA_021397845.1. Classification (NCBI taxonomy): domain Eukaryota; kingdom Viridiplantae; phylum Streptophyta; class Magnoliopsida; order Arecales; family Arecaceae; genus Areca; species Areca catechu. The sequence goes on along the minus strand of CM038048.1, from coordinate 48,627,013 downwards.
GAACCAGTACCCTCAGGATGAGCCCCCTCTTATAGTTTCCATTAAGGACCTCTTCCCTGAGATTAGTAACCCATCCTTCCATTATGCAAACCCTGTAGATATATCTCAACCTCAAAAGGTTAGCCTCATTAGTCTAGGATTAGTCCCTGGCATGCCTTCTTATATCATACTTTATCCAACTAACCCTGAACCCACTTCCTATTTTTTGCCCTTTCCAGACACCTCCAGCATTTATAGGATCATTAGATTGCATTTAGTTGAGATTAGCTTACTGCATACATTCATTACGCATGTTAGATTTGCATTTTACTTCTGGCATACTCTATGGAATTTGCTAGGAGCCCATTGTAAATTTTCATGTGCATGCCAAACTATGATCAAACCTAGAGAACCTATGATTTGTTAGGTTTAGGTCTAAAGAGTTTAATAAAATTTTCTTCGATAGGAATGCATAGTCGAGTCTGTTAGGTGATAGTTTGAGTCCTTTGCATCACCTGTTAGGAGTCTGCATGCGCCCAGCATGTTCACCACCTGCACTAATTTTGCAACAAACTGGCTATTTCCCAAAGAAGGGCCAAGGATTTTGATGTAGAGGATTCTGTCATGGTTAGGCTTAGGCCTAAAAAAAGAAGCTTCATGCTCATGGAGCTGGACCTTTTAAAGTGATTGAGAAGGTTTGACCAAATGCCTATGTGTTAGATTTGCCTCCAGATTTGGGCATCAGTTCTACCTTCAATATCGTAGACCTAGTTGAGTATAGGGAACCGGCGGCAAAACCCAGTGAGGCCTTCGGACCTACTCCATCCATTGTGAGTGACCCTAACCCAGAGTGTCCAATTATTTGGCTTGAGAGAGGAGAACAAATCGAGTGTATCTTGGACGATCAAGCCATCATAACCCGAGGCCACGGATATCAATGCTACCTAGTCCGATGGCAAGGCCAGCCAGAGTCAGACGTTCATGAATTTCTTGAGAGGACTTGCAGTGCCTTAACCCAGACCTTCTCGAGAGATATGTAAGCCAGTGTGATCCTTACTCGATAGGGTCGAGTTTCTCCCATCCCGGGAGAATTGGTGGGGACACCAAAGGCACCAGAATAAAATAAAGGCTTCTAAATCCTCTATGGATTACTTAGTAGTGTTTAAGTCCAGTTTGTAATAAGGGCTTAGCCTATTAGAGTTTTTCTTTTCATCAATTGAGTTATGTATATAGCATTTGATCCATACCATTAGGGTTTTGGATCAGTCGGTGAAGTCAGCTCGTGTTGAGCTAATCATTTTCTGAGTCTTTTAATCATGTCCAGTTATATTGAGTCTGTATTGAGTCAAGCCTAATCAAAAAAGACTCAAGCATGTGAAGGACACCACCCAGCATGCTACCTCAGCAGCCGCATGGAGTCCCAATCATACCCTAGATTTTGCCACCAAGGATTACTTGGAGGATCATGAAGTCGACCCATGCATGAGGAGTTGATGACCACATGCCAGCACACCCCTTCCACACTCCAAGCACACCAACTCCACATACCAGCATGACAAGAAGAAAAGTCAAAACAGATAAACATGAATCCCTTGATTCATGCTAGCTTGCTTAGGAAAGAAGTGGTCCACCCCAAGCCAATAGAAGTAAGAAGTTGGCACCCCTTGGTCCCCCCCTTTGGCTGCCCACTACCTACCTTGTTTGGACGGATTTTGTATGGCATGAGAGTATTTTCTTCCATGTATTCAGCCCCACACTTTAGGAAGAAAGTGGGCACCCATTATTTTTCTTGTTTTCTTTTGCTTGGGCCCTAAGTCTCATGACTCTATATAAGGAACCCCTTATATGAAAATTTAATATCTTTTCATGAAATAATATTGAGTTCTTCCAATTGCTATGTGCTATCTGCTATATGCTGAAAGGGATTCTGTGTGAGCCCTTCCTTTTTCTCGGTGTCCTGCGCCCAGCCTCCAGCCACCATCCATCTCTCCAAGTCCTAGCCAACCATCCTTAAACCTTCCTTCTCCTTGATGTTTTGCAATTAATCCTTCATATTTGGTTTGTTTTCTAACCCCTGAAAGGATGTTTATAGGTCCCTCAACTTCTATGAATCCAACGACTCCAGCCGGGCAGCAATCGGATCACCGAGCAAAACCCAAAGAATCTGCGGGTCACCGGCTTGATTTTCCATGATGCATCCGGGAGTGAGAGCGATCCCTTCATCTACGATCTGCATCAGGTGCATCAACCATTGTCAGGTACACCCCCTCTGCCTACCATCGCTTTATTGGAAATGAACTAGCCCAACCGAGACTTCTCAGCCTCGGCAATCTACTTTTTCTATTTCTTTTAGGTCCTATTTTGCATGCTTTAGCTTCTTATTTTGCATAGTTTTCTCTACTTAGATTCATGGCTTGTTCTTCGGGAATTAAACACATAACTTAATCAAAAAAATTACAAAAAAAATTATGCATGCATATATAGTTTTGCATCACACCAGCTTTCAAAAATAGATGCAGGAGTGGGTGCACCAGTTTTCCTAAATGACTTGAACTAGACCTGTGCGTGTCCCTAGGAATTAGAGTACTACTCAATTTTAATTAAGTGTTGGGATAGTTATGCAGGGTGGTGGTTTTGGGCTAAGGACAGGTGATTAAATCCTGCCCCCATGTCATATTGATGCCCTTAAATTGATTTATCATGAGATGAGAGCAAACATGCAAATGAACTCTAATTTCAGGTGTAGAATTTTATGTGTTGTAGTTCTAAAGTGGGATAGAAAAGTGACATGTATCAGTGTCAAGAAACTCAAAAAAAATCACAGAACATTTCTGACTCATAGATGATATACCAGATGAAAGAAAATTAAAAAATAAAATCTATGCAATGCTGGGCAATTCAAGGAACATAGACAATGCAAACAGGACAGAATAGCAGAAATTTTAAAGATGCTAGATCCCAATGATGCAAACTGATTTTTAAGGATTTAAAACTTATCTTCTTGTGTTCCCCTTCAAGGGTCAATCACATTAGCACCCCTACACACCATAAAAAATCCCCGTGGAATGGGATGTGAGGGTCATGTAGCCCTTCTTTTTCCTATGACCGGACGGCCATGGTGAAGCACCCAATCCAAGTACTGAAGAAGATGCTATGCCCTAACCTACCATGCTCTGATACCAATTTGATGCGGGATGAAATGGAATGATGCAATCTAAGAGGAGATAGTAGTAACTAAATGAAAAATGAAGTGAAGCTAGGCTACTTTTCCATGTAAACAAAATTGAAATCTTCATAAAGGGGTTTGCATGATAAACTAGACTTGAATGAGAGCCTTCAAAGATGTAAAGAGAAAGGATCTTTGTGGCTAAGAAACCATACAGGCTAGGGCTTAATTACTCTAATATTTCATATCTGAAAATAATTAAAGAGGGATATCCAGTCATTAGTATTTCAGTGATTGGAAGGATTACACTCAAGGATGAAGCTCTTGGATGACAAGGAGATTCCTCTCGATGATAGGACTTCTTGTTTCTATTTCTTGTCTTGGAAGACCTTCCTCTTTGGAACCTGGAAATCCCAGGGATCCTACACAAACCATATTAGAGTTAAAAAGGAATTTGAAAGGTGGAATACTGATGTAATGAAGGTTGAAGTTGAGAAGAATTTTGGTGGAGTGGAAGTAGCTTGGCTGGCCTCCATTGTTTGTTCTTCCTTGGACTTTGAAAATGATTGGATGGTATGGAAAATAGGCTAATGACTTGTTGGCATAGAAGATGCTTTTGCTTGAAGTAGCTAAGGGCCTCTCACCCACTCCCTCTCAGAGTACATTTGAACACACAAATGGAATGGAAGAAATTCAACTTTTCATTCATATCAAGTACCCTTTACAAGAGAGCTTGGAGTATTATTTATAAGCCTCCAAGGAACTTTGAAAATTCGAAATACATGGAGCTTTTAATGGGAGGTTGCTAGCTATAAGGGTGGAAATCCAAAATACATGGAGATTTTCATGGAAGTGGTAACCTTAGCTAGCAATAAGAGTGGGAATTCAAAATAACCTTGGCCACCCCCTTCTAAGTTTGAAATCCCTTGGTGATGTGGCATTTGGTGATGTGGCATTTGGTGATGTGGCTTGATGAGGTGTACACCAAGTGGTTGTGAGGATGACATGACATCCAATATTGCTTGCTGAAGTGGCATCCTCCTTGGTTTAATTTGATGGAGTGGTTGAATGAATCCAATCTCCAAGTGATCTTCAAGTGAGCTTGCTTACATTGAAGCAATTCCAAATCTCTCTTGGACCAAACTACTAAACTCACTAAATACAAGACTAATTCGATTTTAATTGGACTCAAAAACCTAAATGGGCTTAAAAAAAATCAAATTGAAATAAACCCAAACTAATTATATGACTTAAATTCAATTAACAAAGTAAAATACTCTATTTAGAAGACACAAGTTCAATGAAAGAATTAAAGCCATACTGAATTAGACTGAAGCCTCTTTCGAACTTTGGTGCTCGCACCAAAATTGATGTGGGACAAAGCAAGCTAGGGTTAGCATAAGGAATGTTCAGATCATGTGAGCAAGATTTTCAAATTTTATTTAGGGTTTCGTTCTCAAAAAAGGCTAAGAGTAAGTTAGGGTTTTCATGTAAGGACTAAGTTCTACCCGCATACTAAGAACTATCAAAGAGATAAATAAAAGAAGGATCCTAGGATTAAGAAACCACTATAGGACATGCTCAATTTTCAATAAATAAGAAGTAGAGAGAAGGGATTAGGTTGTGTACCTGGCAGTGATGATCAGCCTCCGAAACAAAGGGGTCACACAACTCTGGATTCACGCCTAAACAAAGAAGCCGATTTCCCGTGGATCCGTCAACTTTTTATCAACTAGTTTTTAGGACAAAGAAGACTTCCTCCAAGGCTCATGGCACTGGAGGGATCTTGCAAACACTTAGGGTTAGGGATGTAAAAGATAGGAAAAATTTTAAAAAAATAGTTTGAAGTGGAGAAGAGGCTGGAGGGGCATTGAAGGGTGGCTGGCGGCCTGGTGGATGGAGGGCACCTGGACTCTAGAGGGGTAGTCTAGAGGAGGATGCCTGGGGTTCAGAGCTAACATCCTCGAGAAGGTTGAGAATGCCTGGGTCCAGGGGTTGGTGGCTTGGAACCTGGAGGAAGGCTGGAAGCTAGGGTTTGATGATAGAAGGAAGGGGGCGGCTAGGGATTATGAAGAAAGAAGATGGTTGGGTTGCACCTCATGTGCCCTCCTTGTAGAGTGAAACGGGCCTCTCACCCTCTCCCTCATGGAGCATCAATGCCTAAGCATGGAAATGAGAAGAAAACAAAGTTCTTTTCATTCATTCATAGTTTATCATTATTATTTTTTACAAGAGGGGGTGGAGGGGGTATTTATAGATTCACCCCGCCCTTTTCCTATCAAAGTTGGAGTACAAATCTCTATCAAAGTGGGAGTACAAAGTTAGAGTGGGATAAGGAGACTGGAGTCTTTTTAGGACTTGGATGTTGAACTCCTTGTAGGTCTTGGGCATCAACTCCTTGTTGGACTTGAAAACTTGACTCTTCTTGGGCTTGGACTGCTTGACTCCTTGCTGGGCTGGGAGGTTTGACATTTCTTGTGGGTTGGACTAGGCTGGGATGCCAAATACCTGGTGGGATGGAAGGGGGTGCCAACCCATGATGGGCTTTGCTGGGGTGCCAACTTTTGTGGGCTTGGAAGGTGCCCTACCTTGTGGTCTTGGGTGGCATGAAAGAGTCCAGGTAAATGGGCTAGAGTGGCTAGAGTAGGGCCAAGTAGCTCTCCTGGTTTCGTGACTCTCTTCTTGGTTTTGACTTGAATGAAAGCAAGCAAAATTACAGGACTCGATTGAACTCACTTGACTTGATTGAAAAACACATGGACTTAACTCCATTGACCAAGTGGACTCAATTAACTCAATTGATTACAGGACTCATTGTTTATTACAGGACTCAAGTGACTCTGGACTCAAAAAAATGATTGACTTCCCATCACATTTATTAGAGATCCAAATGGGGCTTTGCAATTTGGGTGTGATCTGGTGTCCTAACCATAAATTACTGTGGGCCATTGGATTCATGCCTAGATCAATCTCTGAATGGCACCCACCACTCAATCATGCCCAAATGGAACAACCTAGTGTTTACCCCTAGTGGTGTTGAAGAGTGGTAGTGAGTCAAAGAAGAATGGCAACTCAAATTGGTGATTGCTCGGGTAAAATAGAGTAATGATAGTAATAACATCAGGCTATAGGTAGCATGGTGGCTTGATCTTGGGATAGGGAGGCGATGATCATGGTAGCTCTGATAGTGATGAGGAAGAGAAGGTCATTATGGCAGGAAGGAGGAAGCAGCCAGTGATGGCGATGGGCAGATCATGGCAGCAACTCAGTGACAACTCAATCAGGGAGGTGGTGATGGTGATCAGAATAGTCGGCATCGATGATGGGAAGATTACGATGGCTCTTGAACAGGGGAGGATGTAGCGACTTGATGGAGATGGTGATAGTGAATCAAGGAAATGAAGGGCAGTGGCTTGGCTGGCTTCTTCAGCATGAACAGCAGGAGGGAAGAAGATGGTGGTGGAGATGGGATGATCCGGGAGTAGAGAAGTAGAAAAGTGCATCGGGTGGCTTCTCCGACTGGTGAGGAAAGTGCCAGTGGTTCGAGTGATGGTGGGACGGCGTCTCAATTGTTCTTGCCATAATAAACTTTCCATGGTCCATGACTCTAGGCTGTGGACCATTAGCAATGGCTACTAGTGGACCCTATGGCATTCCGTAGAGCAAGCAGCCAGTCCATGATGGACCAATTGCTTTAAAATTCATGTAATAATATAATAAACTTTAAAATTCAATTTCGAGCTTATTTTAAATCTGATTTGTCTCAAACTTATTTTGTTTGAACCCATAAATCAAGCTCTTCATATTGGAATTCTTATTTCCTAAAATAATAGATAAAAGTATTAATTTTAAATAAATAAATATAATTTAATTATTAAATTAATACTCATATATATATATTTTAATTATCACACCTCCTAACTTGAACTTTCTTGTTCTTTAGTAAAGCAGATAAATTAGCTATGTACAAACTCATCCTTGAATTGAAAGTTGACTTAGGTAGTCCTAAAGGTAGATGATACCTGGCTAGACCATCAAAAAGATATTTCATTGGATTATTGAGTTAACCCAATTAGTGGTTGAGTGTTGATCATAGAAATTTTTGGAGATCTTCCTTACCCATCCCCCCCAACCAACTCTTTAAGTCCTCCAACTTGATTTGAGTTGGGTTTGTGGTCTTTTTATACTTTTAGTCCTCTTTTTTTTTGGAAAGGAGTCTAGTGCAATGCCAAAACCTTTTAAGTATTAGCATCCTCACCTTTTGACATAAACCACAATGCTTACTTAGATGAAGAGGCCCGGTTACTCAGTAGGGTACCATTGCTTAATAAATCTCTTGGCCTTCTTATATTTTGATACGAACTATAATGCTTACTTAGACAAAGGGGCCTGGTTACATAGTAAGAGTCCAAAAAAGCTATGAGGTCATACTGACTCTCTAATTATTGTTTCTTTTCTTTTTTATAAAGGATTTTTTTGTATATCTTGACCTTTCCATCCGTACTCTTAATAAAAATATTCTTTATGAAGATAAGAAGGAAGAGAGTTCTAAAATCACTCTCAAATTTGATTTGGTCAAAACTCAACCATTTATCGATTTTCTTAGTGATTTGCCCCTTGGTATCTCTAAAACTATCTAGACTATTAATCAATCATTGATTAAGGTGCCTAACTAACTTTAAATCAAGATAAAATTTGGATACATAAAACTAATTACTTCTGGTCATACTTGAGGATTTAATTAGATTAGTTATTCTTTCCCACAACTTAATCAACATTGTTCTTAATGGAGAAAGAAAATAAAGGGTGCAATATATAAAAAGGATAGGAAAAAATATACTTGACTCAATATATTCTTGATCCAGCAGGGGTCTTTAGTTATCCTTGAAGATTTGGTTATCCCCCCAACCAAGTTAGCTATCTTAAAAAGGAAACAAACTAAATAGTGAAATTAAGTTAAAAAATTAGATTGCTCCAAGGAGTGCTAAATTTAATGTCTTTAGCTAGACTTTATCCTTGAAGATTTAGTTATACCCCCAACCAAGTTAGCAATCTTAAAAAGGAAATAAACTAAAAAGTGAAATTAAGTTAAAAAATTAGATTGCTCCCAAGAGTGCTAAATTTAAAGTCTTTAGCTAAACTTAGTGGATTCTAAATTGTGCCAATTGATACATCCACTAAATTATTAAGTATACCAAGTCATGGTGGATGATTGGATGAAGTCCAATCAGTAATGTTTCCCATTTGTTGGATATTTTTTATGTACACCTATAACATATATCTCCTGATAATTGGTACTAGGAGATTGCTTAGTTTGTAGAGTAGGTGTTGTTTTTAGTACAGGGACCAGGTAAATATTGGAGGACTCTATAATTTGTTCACACTTTGACTTCCAAGATGGATCTAATAGGTCACTCAGCTTCTCCACATTATCAATTCCAGTGTAATTTAGATATTTGCAGGAAGAGTCCTAAAAAAAGTTGTTAGGGCTATCTAAAAGAATTATGCCCTAAAAGCCAATATTTGTATGGGCATTTCTTTAATCTTCTAACTCATGTACGATATTTTTTATTAATAAAAGGTAATTGTTGATTCATCATACTGCTATATCTTATCAAGATTATGATGAATCCCATAGATTAGGATAATAAAATTATGATTATGATGGAGATCATAATGGTGAGACCTAAGTTCTTATAAATTCTAATCTAAAATATTCATAGTTGTTGGATCATCAATTTGGAGATTGATGATTCCAGAAAGACTAGCACATCCTATGTATAAACAATGGAGAGGGTGGTTGGTCTCATAGCCTGGTGCGGGCACCAGACTCAGAAGAAGACTTCAGGGCTCCATCTGGATCTCTGATTGACCTTGCCTGAAGAATTAGGGTTTTCTGGTTTTGTAATAAGGGTTGACTTGGTCAACCCAAATTTAGTTGAGTCTGTATTTCCCTCAATTTAAATTTTGTTGAGTCATGTTGACTCAGTTCAAGTCCTAGTAGTGGTCTAGGTCTTCTCCAGGGTGCCACATTTTCTCCCAAGCCCAAGCAAGTGGGCGCCACACTCCCAGCCACACGCTAGAGTCCAGGAGGTGCCACATCTCCATCCCAGTGTCTTGGTCCCCACACCCAAGGGAGCAAGAATTTTTCTTGAAGCCAAAATCAAGGAGGCGCCCCATATGTACCTTAAAAGGCCAAGCTAAAGGAGGAAAGAGGCATTTCTTGGGGAGCACTTCAAGGGGGAGCCCAATCCATGCCTAAAAAGCCCAAAGCAAAGTTGGGAAGAGCCATGACTTGGGGAGAAAGAAAAGGAGGTGTCCAAAAGAGTTGAGCCATGGAAGGAAGAAAATTTTTCTTGAAAAGCAAGGCTAGGAGGTGCCACCTACTTACCATTTGGAGCTTTCAATCAACATTTATGGAACCTCTTGGCTGGCCATATGGGAAGGAATTGATTCTACAAACCTAATTTGAAGATCCATCCTATTAGTCCCACATGGGAAGATGTAAAACCCTGACCTCTTGTAAAGTCCTATAAAATAAACCCCTCTTGTAAGTTTTGAAAACAACTGATGAATGAATCCAATTTATGTGTGAGCAAACTTTGTGTTTCTCTCTTCCGCACTTGCATCCAGGTGTTGAGCTCTGTGAGAGAGTAAATCCGGGTTCCCCAGGAACCTTGAGGAGGTGTGAGATCTCCAACCCCAAAACCCTAGGTTAGCCACTTCTCTTCCAAACCCTAGCCGCCCATCATCCTCTTCATTCCACCAAACCCTAGCCTATCCCATCTCTCACGGCCCCTCTCTCCAAGTAGTAGCCGACCACCAGCATCTAGGTCCAGTCCGGCTGCTTCGAATACGGAGCAAATCCCAGAGGAAACCAGATCAGCATCCAGGAGAATCAGGACTTCAGCAATATCAACTTTCATGTTCTTCTATCTGGTAAATCCTTCCTTGAGTATCTGGTTCTATAACTTGTTCTTCTTCTTTCCCAGATCTTGAGTTCAGGAGAAGCAAACTTTGCCAAAGGACCAGTATTGGAGGATCCATTGCGAAGATATCTGAATCCGGGGATCCAACAATCTGCTCAAGAGAGTCCTTCCACTAAACTCTGTGAAGATCATTGCCTGGTCTGTAACCCTTCTCTTCTCTTTACTTCTGTCCTGTTGAATGTTCAGAGCGAAACCCTAGGTCTGGGAGTTTCTCAACCCCCAGTGATCCTTTACTTCTGAACTACTCTGATAACCTAGTTTCTTTAGATTGTGCTTTCAATTATTACATAGTTTCTTTCAATTTAGTTTAACTTTCCTTTGAGTCAAAGCCGACTTCTGAAAATATAAAAAAAAAAACAAAAAAAAAGAATTAGTCTTAATTTACTTCCGTATCGCATCATCTTTTTGTTCTGCATCAATTTTAGTATCAGAGCCCTGTCTAGGGTTTCTGACTTGCTTGCATGTTTTGAGTGTCTCTCTTTTTACTTTGTCTGCTCCAAGTAGACTCCCCAGGACGTCCAGTCCTAGGAACGAAGCAAGGTGCAAACCTCCTCTTCCCATTCCACGGGGTGTTCCTAGGGCGTGTAGGGGATCCGCTGGGTTACAACTTCGTAGAAGGAATTATAAACGGGGAAGCATTCTGTTTTCAGTCTGTAACTACCCTGTTGGAGGAATTGTTTCTCATTTTAGGTAACTCCAAATTGCATAATTTTTCTTTTTCTGGAACCAGTATAATTGAAACTATTTTACATAATTTTATTGTAATTTATTAGTTTTCATGAAATTTCTGAGAGTTAAATTATAGCAACTCTGTTTCTGTGTTTTGCAATTCAATTTTTTTTGAGTGATCATCTCCTAATTCATCTTAAGGGCAATTGAGCATCTAAGATAAGGGAAGAAGTTGATAACCTCTCCTTAGCCCAAAACCATCACCCATTCATTCGATCCTAAGCCTAATTTTAAAATTTATTAGACTTAATTTGCCCTAGTGGGCTAGGGACACCAACAAGTCGGGTCTAGGCTAATGTTGAGTCAGTTTGTCTAGTTACTCTGTGTGTGCTTTGTACTCAATGTCTAGAACAGTGGTTCAGGGATTCTATCTCGAAGGGCTTGTATGCTGGTCCGCCTACCTGGCCAATCTCTAATTGGTGTCTAGGATTGGCATTTAGGGACCTAACACTCCCCTTACACCTGCCTGGCTGAGTCCCGAGTTACTACAGGCTAGCTTGCCACTCTGATTGGGCATCTAGTTTGGGCTCTAGGTCTAGTTAGCCCATAGTCGTTTCAGTCGAGTCTCATTTGGTGTGTTTGCTTGCATCATCATGTCTACCCGGAATGGAGTACCCTACCAACCTGGTCAAACCCAACCTGATTTAAAGGCCATGGTTAGAGCTCTTACTGAAAGTATGAACAAATTGAGTCAGGATATGAATGAGAATTTTATCCAGCTTAGGGATCGAATCCAAGTACTTGAGGAACCTAGGCATCAGAATTGGACTCCTGACCCAGATTTTAATGTGCCTCAACCTCACCCACACCAGGAGCCTATAAGACCTTTATACAAAGATCCTGAACCTAATCATAGGAGGCCTGACCCAGAGCCTAAAGATAGAGATGATAGGTTCATTCAGAACATCAAATTAGATGCACCCACTTTTGATGGTAGCTTAAACCCTAAGGTGGATTCTGATTGGGAGGGTGAGATGGACCAGTACTTTGAGTGGTATGCCATGTCTAAGGAAAGGAAGTTCAAGTTTGCCAAGATGAAGTTAGTACGTCAAGCTAGGTTATACTGGGGGAACATTGAGCTAACCACTAGAAGACGAAACGTTGAGCCCATAACCACTTGGCAGGGTATGAAAGAGAAGCTTAGAGATAAGTATCTACCCATTTCATACCAGCAGAACCTGTTAGACCAATGGCAGACTTTGAAACAAGGGAACCGATCTGTATCAGACTACATAACCACCTTTGATGAATACCTGATGAGATGTGATGTGAGTGAAGCCCATGAGGTCACTTTGTCTAGGTTTAGGGCTGGACTTAGGGAAGACATAAAGAGGGAGTTGTTTCTGAGAGAGGTTACGGACCTAGACCAAGCCTATCAGATTGCACTGAACATTGAGAAGTTTCAGAGAGGACCTATGCCTTCTAGGGTTAGTGCCCCAATCCCAAGAAATGGACCTAGCCAAGTTACCCCTAGCAAACCTAGTCAGGGTATTCCCACCCTTTGGCCCATGGACAAAGGTAAGGTACCTGACACCCAGAAAACCCTTAGTATCACCTGTTTTAAGTGCAAGAAACCCGGTCATATCTCCAGCCAGTGCACAGCTATAGCTTATTTTAAGTGCCATAGAATAGGTCATGTTTCTAGCCAGTGCCCTCATAGATCCCTTTACATAGAAGAAGGAGAGGAAGAGAATTCCAGGCCCAATGAAGAATTTGAAGAAGAAGTTTACGAGGCTGGAATGAGTTTGGTTGATGAGTATGAAGGAGAGGAGGAACCCACAGAGTCTCACCAGTTAGGGGTTGTGAGATGCATCCTATCCCAGAGTAGAGTTCAAGAGGATTGGCATTGGACTAACATCCTACAAACTTTCCTTAAGCTAGGGGATAAGGTTTGTAAAATCATCATAGATAGTGGGAGCTATGTGAATGCCATTTCTGCTTGCACTGTCAAAATGTTAGGCTTAACCCCGGTCCCCCACCCCAACCCTTATAAGGTTTCTTGGGTAGACTCTACCTCTATACCCATCTAGTCTAGATGTCAGGTCCAAATCCAAATGCAATCCTATCAAGAGAAGATTTGGTGTGATGTCTTGCCCATGGGGGTGAGCAGTATAATTCTTGGAAGACCTTGGTTATATGATCATGATGCCACCCTCTTAGGAAAATCCAATACCTGTGTCTTTAGTTTTAATGGAAAAAAAATCACAATCCATTCAGTCCCTCCTAAGGACAAGGTAGCTAAAAGACCCAATAAGGTCAGAGAGATGAAGACTGGAGTGAACCTAATTAGTGCTAAGGATCTAGAACAAGAAATTCATAGTGGTTCACCAATTTGGATGTTGATTGCTAAGGAACTTAGGACTCCTACACCCTCAGAGCCTCCTCAGGAAGTTAGACCTTTGTTAGAAGAATTTGAGGATGTTTTTCCCGAGGATCTGCCAGACCACCTTCCACCTCTTCGGGATATCCAGCATTCCATAGATTTAATCCCAGGAGCTACTTTACCCAACTTGCCCCATTATAGGATGAATCCATCTGAACATAAGGAACTGCAAAAGCAGGTTGGAGAATTGTTGAGAAAGGGGTTCATTAGAGAGAGTCTTAGCCTTTGTGCAGTCCCTGCACTACTGACCCCAACGAAGGATGGCACGTGGAGGATGTGTGTTGATAGTCGTGCCATCAACAAGATCACAATCAAGTATAGGTTCCCCATCCCTAGACTAGATGACATGCTAGATATGATGGCCGGTGCGATGATTTTTTCCAAAATTGATCTCAATAGCGGCTATCATCAGGTTAGGATTAGACCAGGGGATGAGTGGAAAACTGCTTTCAAAACTAAGGATGGTCTCTATGAATGGGTTGTTATGCCTTTTGGGTTGTCCAATGCCCCTAGTACTTTCATGAGGATTATGACCCAGGTGCTTAGACCTTTCACAGGGAAGTTTGTAGTGGTCTATTTTGATGACATCCTGATTTATAGTAAGACCCCTGCAGACCACCTAGGCCACCTTAGACAAGTATGCCAAGTTTTAAGGAATGATAGTCTCTACGGTAATCTCAAAAAGTGTGAATTCATGACCAGTAGAGTTATCTTCCATGGTTTTGTAGTAACCCCTGACGGCGTGGCTGCCGATCCAGAAAAGATTAGGTCCATAGTAGAATGGCCAGAGCCGACCAGTGTGCATGAAGTCAGAAGTTTCCACGACTTGGATACCTTCTATAGGCGATTCATCAAGGGGTTTAGTACTGTAGTTGCTCCTATCACAGACTGTATTAGGAAGGGAGAATTTCAGTGGACTAAAATAGCCCATAAAGCCTTCCTAGATCTTAAGGATTAGATGACCCAGGCACCCATTTTGAGGTTACCCGACTTTTCTAAAGTATTTGAGGTTGCCTGTGACGCTTCAGGAGTAGGTATAGGTGGAGTCCTAAGCCGAGAGAACCATCCCGTAGCATTCTTTAGTGAAAAACTTAATGATGCTAAGCTTAGGTATTCTACCTATGATAAGGAATTTTATGCGGTAGTGCAAGCTTTGCATTACTGGAGACATTATTTGCTACCGTAGGAATTTGTGCTGTTTTCGGATCATGAGGCTCTTAGATTCTTGGATTCCCAGAAGAAGCTTAACCCTAGGCATGCTAAGTGGGTTGAGTATATCCAGTCCTATGCTTTTGTTTTGAAACATAAGGCTGATACTGAAAATAAGGTAGCTGATGCCCTTAGTCGACGATCTTTGTTATTGAATTATGTTAGGGCTGAAGTCGTAGGGTTTGAGCAGATCAAAGAGGAATATAAGTCGTGTCCGGATTTTAAGACTGTGTACCAGGATCTAGCTCAAGGACCATCTAGTGATCATAAGGATTATACCCTTTTAGATGGCTTTTTGTTCTTTAAGAATAGGCTTTGCATCCCTAGAACTTCTCTTAGGGAATTTTTGATTTGGGAAATTCATGCTGGAGGTCTAGCTGGCCATTTCGGAAAAGACAAGACCACCCTGGCTATTGAAGACCACTTTTTCTGGCCTAGCTTGAAAAGAGATGTAGCACACATTGTGGCTAGGTGTCGGACCTGCGCTGTTGCCAAACAGCGAAAACAGAACACCGGCCTTTATACCCCACTCCCTGTCCCAGATCGCCCTTAACAAGATGTGAGCATGGACTTTGTGTTAGGTTTGCCTAAGACCCAGAGGAGGCATGACTCTATCTGTGTTGTAGTCGACCGATTTTCTAAGATGGCTCATTTCTTGCCTTGTTCCCAAACATTTGATGCGCCTAAGGTAGCCACCCTGTTCTTTAATAAGATAGTTCGACTCCATGGCCTACCTAAGACAATTGTTTCAGATAGGGATGTCCAGTTCACCAGCTATTTTTGGAAAACCCTTTGGCATAAGTTAGGGACAAAACTTAAGTTTTCAACTGCCTATCATCCCCAAACTGATGGCCAAACCGAAGTAGTGAACCGTAGTTTAGGCAATCTGCTAAGGTGTCTTGTTGGTGAAAATATTAGGAATTGGGATTTGTACTTACCTAGAGCTAAATTTGCATACAATGACTCGGTCAATAGGTCTACAGGTAAGAGTCCATTTGAAATTGTGCATGGTTACAAACCTCACACACCTCTTGACCTAGCTCCTTTACCAATCCACACACGAGTCTCCGAGTCTACTGAAGTTTTTGCACAGCATATAAAAGACTTGCATAAAGAAATTCATGCCAAAATAAATTTAAGTAATGAAACTTATAAGAAGTTGGCTGATTCTCAAAGGCGAGTCAAAACTTTTATTGAGGGAGACTATGTAATGATTAGGTTAAGGCCTGAACAGTTTCCTCCTGAAACCGTTAGAAAGTTACATGCTAGAGGAGCTGGACCATTTAGAGTGGTGAAGAGAGTAGGATCCAATGCCTATGTGCTCGAGTTGCCTTCAGAACTAGGCATTAGCTCTACTTTCAACATTACAGACCTAGTAGAGTATAGAGAGCCAGCTGTGATTCCCAGTGAGCCTTTTGAGCCTAATCCTGCTCTTGAGAGTGAACCCAACCCTGTGTGTCCACCAACAAACTGGCCTGTGAGGAAAGAGCAGATTGAAAAGATCCTGGATGATCAGGTTATCTCTACTCGCAATTGAGGATACCAAAGATACCTGGTCCGCTGGCAAGGAAGGCCAGATTCTGATGACTCTTGGATCTTCCGAGAAGAATTACAAGAATTGGACCCAGACCTCTTGGAGAGATACCAGAGCCAACTTGATCCATACTCGACAGGGTCGAGTTCCTCCCACCCAGGGAGAATTGGTGCAGGCACCAGACTCAGAAGAAGACTTCAGGGCTCCATCTGGATCTCTGATTGACCTTGCCTAAAGAATTAGGATTTTCTGATTTTGTAATAAGGGTTGACTTGGAAAACTCAAATTTAGTTGAGTCTATATTTTCCTGTAATTTAAATTTTGTTGAGTCATGTTGACTCAGTTCAAGTCCTAGTAGTGGTCTAGGTCTTCTCCAGGGTGCCACATTTTCTCCCAAGCCCAAGCAAGTGGGCGCCACACTCCCAGCCACACACCAGAGTCTAGGAGGTGCCACATCTCCATCCCAGTGTCTTGGTCCCCACACCCAAGGGAGCAAGAATTTTTCTTGAAGCCAAATCAAAGAGGCGCCCCATATATACCTTAAAAGGCCAAGCTAAAGGAGGAAAGAGGCATTTCTTGGGGAGCACTTCAAGGGGACGCCCAATCCATGCCTAAGAAGTCCAAAGCAAAGTTGGGAAGAGCCATGACTTGGGGAGAAAGAAAAGGAGGTGTCCAAAAGAGTTGAGCCATGGAAGGAAGAAAATTTTTCTTGAAAAGCAAGGCTAGGAGGCGCCACCTACTTACCATTTGGAGCTTTCAATCAACATTTATGGAACCTCTTGGCCGGCCATATGGGATGGAATTGATTCTACAAACCTAATTTGAAGATCCATCCTATTAGTCCCACATGGGAAGATGTAAAACCCTGACCTCTTGTAAAGTCCTATAAAATAAACCTCTCTTGTAAGTTTTGAAAACAACTGATGAATGAATCCAATTTATGTGTGAGCAAACTTTGTGTTTCTCTCTTCCGCACTTGCATCCAGGTGTTGAGCTCCGTGAGGGAGTAAATCCGGGTTCCCCAGGAACCTTGAGGAGGTGTGAGATCTCCAACCCCAAACCCTAGGTTAGCCACTTCACTTCCAAATCCTAGCCGCCCATCATCCTCTTCATTCCACCAAACCCTAGCCTATCCCATCTCTCACGGCCCCTCTCTCCAAGTAGTGGCCGACCACCAGCATCCAGGTCTAGTCCGGCTGCTTCGAATATGGAGCAAATCCCAGAGAAAACCAGATCAGCATCCAGGAGAATCAGGACTTCAGCAACATCAACTTTCAAGTTCTTCTATCTGGTAAATCCTTCCTTGAGTATCTGGTTCCATAACTTGTTCTTCTTCTTTCCCAGATCTTGAGTTCAGGAGAAGCCAACTCTACCAAAGGACCAGTATTGGAGGATCCATTGTGAAGATATCTGAATCCGGGGATCCAACAATCTGCTCAAAAGAGTCCTTCCACTAAACTCTGTGAAGATCATTTCTTGGTCTATAACCCTTCTCTTCTCTTTACTTCTGTCCTGTTGAAAGTTCAGAGTGAAACCCTAGGTCTGGGAGTTTCTCAACCCCCAGCGATCCTTTACTTCTGAACTACTCTGATAACCTAGTTTCTTTAGATTGTGCTTTCAATTATTACATAGTTTCTTTCAATTTAGTTTAACTTTCCTTTGAGTCAAAGCCGACTTCTGAAAATATAAAAAAAAACAACAAAAAAAGAATTAGTCTCAATTTACTTCCGCATCGCATCATCTTTTTTGTTCTGCATCATAGCCACTTGTATAGGGACACTAATACAAGGATGTGGGTGCTCATTAGGGTATGAGATCACTGAACTGATCCATCTTGAGAACATCTTATAAGGTCTTACTACTTGTCAAAAGATGGTTCTCATAATGAGAGTTGTGAAAGTGATCCTTAGACCTTATATCACCATGGTTCCTTATGCACATAAAGCCATATTTTGGTTCATACTCATTCATGACAAAGAGTCATGTATGGGGTGTTCTAAGATAAGGTGGATTGTGCATGAAGGATGTGAGTGGATCAACAAGGAATCGATTACTCTTAGTAAGAGGATTTATTTCATGCTTCAATTGTTGTCTCAAAAAGTCTTTGATCAAAGTAGGATGAGATTAGAAAGGATTTCTAATCTTTCATCGATCATGTCTTCAATATCAAATTGAGATTCGAAAGAATTAAGTGCTAGGGTTTGACAATTCTCCATATATATCACTTATTCAGGATAAAAGGAGATCGAAGGATTGGATTTCATAATAACTTTCTACTGAAGAATATTTTAATAATTTTAACCAAATTTTTTATCTTCCAGGTAGGCATGGCATGTTGCTAGATGTCAATCACATCTTGTAGGTTTTCATGAATCAAAATGGTTGGATTCATGAGTCAATTTAGAAATTGGTTCGAATTGGCAACTTGGGTCAGCTTGATTTGACCTAATTAGGTCAATCAATTTTGACTGGATCGAAATAGCTTGGACCTGGACCTACTACTAGCTAGATGTAGAGCCCAAAGGGTCACACATGCTAGAAAATGGCCAAGAAAGTAAATTGGATTTTGGTTAGGGTCATTGGATCCTAATAGGCTAGATAATTTGTATACTAGCATACGCATGCTAGCCTAACTCCTAACCCAATTGGATCAGGTCAGTTTGCTTGCTAATTGGGCTAACCAATTTAAGTGAATCTTAGATTAGGTTGAGTCCTAATTGGTTTAGCATTTATCTATATTTATCTAGAATTTATTGAACATTATCCATGGATTATGGAAGAGTCCAAATGTGATTGGACTCTTGGTGCCATATTAGCATATGCCAAGATTAAGGGCACAAAAAGGACCAAGAGTCCTACACTAAATCGCCTATTCCAGATAAGTGCTAGCCTTTCTTCCTTATTCCCACACCCATTTGGATTGGGTTTAAATGGTCAAAACATGGCATTTGTCATGGAAAAGGTGGTGCGCAAAATGAAGGGACATGTCCCTTCATGTTTGGTGCACAATCATAAATCTAGAAGTCCTTCTACTTGAAAGTTTCTAGTTCTTCAATATATCCTTTGGAATCTCATGTCTCTTAGCCAAATTATGATCGGTAACTTGCCATATGACAAGTGGAAAAAATGCTAGAAAATTAAAGAGACACATATATGTCTCTTGGCACGCAATAATATGATATATCAAGATAAACCTTTCACCCAAGAGACTCTTTCAGCTTGAAGGATCTTATCTGATCATTAGAAAATCAATCAAGGGCTAAGGAAAAGTTTTATCAGGCACCCCCTCACTTATTATATATAGGCATCAGTATTCTGATGCCAAAACATCCAAAAGAAATCCTTTCTATCTCTCTTCCTTCTTTTAGGACAAAAAGTCTTCTTTAAGACAAGGCTTGTCATTTTAAGATAAGAGCCTAAGAAGAGATATAGGAGGGACAATCGAATTCTAAGAGAGGATTTATAGAGGTCTCTAAGTGCCTTACAGCAGGGTGGGGGTTCCAGTAAAGGAAGAAAGGCCGCTAAATGGAGAAAGGCTGCCGGGAAGAGTCCTGGTCAAATAAGCAAGCTCGATAGGACTTCCTTGGTCCAGTTCCTTTGTGGATCACCTCTGGAGGGTATACACTTTTGTGCCCTATAAAAACTAAGGAGTATAGTACTCCAGGTATTCTTCTATAACCCTAAAGTTATGATTTATTAGTTATTATGGTCAAGTGGTCCTTAGGTCTAGGGTTCCAGCAATTAGGGTTTCAATAATGAAAATTTTTGAAATCCAATCATCCACTGTATCAGCATAAACCCAATAGTGGTATCAGAGCCATCTTGATTCATGTAATTAGTAGTCATTTTAGTATTAATTACTTACTTTTCTATGACACATGCATGATTAGTTCATATTACATATATGATGTGTTATGCTCCTAGTAACTTCTTCTAATTGGGTTAGTCACCATGGCCGTCCGGTCATAGGAGCTAAGTATGTTTTAAAGGCCCTCTCTTTCTATTCAATGGGATCTCCTATGATGGTTAGGGTACCACTATGGCCTTATCCCATGAGCAAGTGAGATGAACGGATTGTTGTTTTAATCATGCTTTGGTTATGCATATTCGGGTTAATATGCTTATTAGCTGGAATATGTGTCATGTTGGTATGTTTAATTTGGATGTGTTTAAGACCATGAAAGCCCTCATAAAATTATATTTAGTCATAGTTTAAGTTAATCATAATGCAAATCCATTTAGGATTTGATTAGCAAATTGGTATCTAGGCAAGTGGTTTTGGGAAGGTAAAGGGAATGAGGATTTTAATTAGTTCCATTATCTGACCTAGCCAATTCATTGGTATCTAAGGAAAGCAATGGGGGGACCCCCTCATCTCTCCCACTTACCTGGCCAATTTGGTTATATTTATACCTTAAATTAGAAATGCTAATTGATTAAGCATACTACAAATTGCCTTCCTTCATTCTAAGCTAAATCCATGCCAAAAACTATAGTAGATTTGTTGTGATTAACATAAGACCTACTCTAGCATTTGATATGATATTTGTCTTAGTACATTTTATGCTTTATGGCATGATTGGTGGTGTTTCTTTGTTGTGATTAACACAAGGTCAATATTTATCAAATATGGTTGTATGGAAATGAAGGGTCTGACTAAACTAAGACATTATAGTTTGTTGTGATTAACACAAGGCTATAAGTGTCTTAGAGGTAGGTGTTATGTTGAGAGTTGCATGGGCTGCAATTGGAAAGGGATTTTTCTATCGTTGAACTCATGGATGTTTGTTGTGTTAACATAAGGTGTTGATGCCTAAATCACCATGGCCTGTAGCTGAAGTCGGCCTCGGTCCGCACCATCATCGCTTTGGAATCAACATGCTCATCAGAACATACAAAATAGAGGAGACCCGGGCTAGTGATCCCGGCAGGGGCACTCCGATGCTCAAGTCAGTAACGATCGAGGATAACATGTCCAAGGAGCACTTATTACCGGTGCGGAATTTGGAGCGACTGCAGTTGAAATGGAATGCTAGCCTTGCTGATTGCTGACACATGGAACAGATCCGTCGGTACGGTCGGGTGCTGGAGGGGACACCGGAGGCACCAGAATAAGATGGAGGCTTTTCAACCCTCTATGAATTGATCAATAATTTATGAGTCCATCTGTAATAAGGGCTTAGCCCATCTGAGTCCATTTTAGTTGTTATTTGAGTCTTTGAGTTGTTATTTCAGTTCTGTACTAGTCAGCTCATGTTGAGCTAGTTCAGTCCAATGCTAATCAGCTCATGTTGAGCTAATTTTATTTTTTATATCCTGTCCAATCATACTGAAGACTCAAGACTAGATCATACAAGTGAAGACCAAGTCCAACTAGATTGAAGACATGGAAGTATAGCCAAGTCCACCCAGCTTGAAGATTTGAAGACCCCAGAAGGAAAAATTCAGAAAACCCTGATTCCTTGCAGATGCCCTCCAGATGCCCAGATTCCCTTCCAGATGCCAAAGTATATTCATAGATAAGGGCATCCATGATTCCAGAGGTCCATCTACATCCTAGCCTAAAGAAATCAAGCCAGGCGCCAAGCCCAAGCCCCTAAGCAAGATACCAGGGAATATTCCTACTACCTGCTACCAGGCCACCCCAGCTTCTAAAGGCCCAAACCCATGCGCCCGAGCCCCTTTGGGCCGGCCCCTTGCTGCTCTTAGAAGCCCAACACGCCCCCCTAGGCATCCTTGGAGTGTTGGCCAAGTCAAGAGAATTTTTAGGGATTTTTTCTACCTAATGTTTCCTTATTTTCTAGCTCGGTTTGAGAGGGAAAATGATTCTTATGTAAAGACTTATGTGCCCTTACTTGGAGCCCAAGCTTAAGGGTCTATTTAAAGGACCCTAGCCTCTTGTATGAAGGGAGCTTTTGATATATGAAATAAACCTTGAGTTTTTCTATTGTTTTGGGTGATTACCCTGCTGTGTGCATAAAGGGGTTTTGAGAATTCTTCTTCTCAGTGTTTGCAAGCATCTTCCTGCCGCCAACCATCCTTCCAGCCCCCTCCAAAACTTTCTTCTCTTTGATGTTTTTCTTTATTTTCTTGATTTCCTCTAAGTTTTCTAACCCATGACAGGTCGTTTGCAGGTCCTCGAGTTCCTACGAATCCAACGACTCCAGCCAAGCCTCAATCGGACCACCGAGCAAAAAGCCGGGTATCCGTGGGTCTTTGGCTCGATTTTCAAGCCGCATCCATCGAGGAATGAGAGATCCCTTCGCTACGATCTTCACTGGGTACTTCAGACAATGTCAGGTACACCCCCTCTACCTCCAGTCTTTATATTATAGGAGAACTTGCCCTAACCGAGGCTTCTCAGCCCCGGTGATCCTTCTTTAATACTTTCTAGGTTCTAATCTGCATGCTTGGCTTCAAAAATTCATACAAAATTCCCTACAACTAGTTTTGATCAAAAATTTGGGAATTAATCACCTAACCCCACATATAAAATATACAAAATGAATTGCATGCATATTAGTCCCCCATCATCTGGTATCAGAGTTTAGATTAGGGCTTGTTTTTCTGTAAGTTTTTAGTCCATATATACTCTATTATTTTATTATTTCTCCCTGATAAAAACTCAAAAAAAATTCTAAAATTTATTTTTCCGGATTTATCATAATTCACAATAATTTTACGAATTTTTTCATATTTTATTATGGCCTGTGAATTCTCTGCAAGCCAAAATACAACCTACAAATTTCTGGCTCTATTTTTTCAGCAAGGCAAGTTTGGAAGTTTTAGGGTTTTGTTTAGCATATTTTGCATATCTTTTAATTTTAGTATATTTCCAGCATATTAGGTCATGGTTTGCAAGTTTTCTTCTATTTAAAAATACCAAAAAAAAATTACATATTCTCCAGAAATACCCAAAACATCTAAACCTAATTTGCATCCTCATCTGCCTACCATCATTGCATAATTACTTTTAAGGGCACTCTTGCTATATCAGATGGGGGGAGGATTTGATCACCTCTCCTTAGCCCAAAACACATCCCTTGCATTTGGTCCCAAGCCTTAACCTAAAATTAACTAGACCTAATTTGCCCTAGTGGGCTAGGGACACCAACTGGTCGGGTCCGGGCTAAGTGTTAGATCACTGTGTCAAGACTAACCTGTGTGGCCTTGTGCTTGGTGTCTAGAATGGTGGTTTAGGGATTCAATCTCGAAGGGTTGTGTGCTGGTTTGCCTACCTGGCAATCTCTGATGGTATCTATGATTGGCAATCAGGGACCTAACACTCCCCTTACACCTGCCTGGGCTGAGTACAGGGTTACTATAGGCTAGTTTGCCACCCTGATTGAGCCCTTAGTTTGGACTCTAGGTCTAGTCAGCTGTAGTCGGTCTGATCGAGTCTTGCATGAGCACTAGATCAGGAGTTTCATATCACCCACCCTCCTTCACAAATGTCTGAACCCATTGAAAATTTGCAAGCCCAAATGAAAGCCCTAGCTGATCAATGGCCAGATGGCTACCTAGATGACTACCCAGACGACCCAGTTAACTCAGTCTGGTATCCAAACCACCATGTAGGGACCATACAAAGAACCCATGGGTCACAGTCTGAGCCAGATCCTGATTCCCCTCAACCTAGGAGGACCCCAAACCCTAATCCATACCCTGAGGTTGAACCTAGGAGAGCCCCTCATCTTGACCCATACTATAACCCTCAGCCTAGGAGGACCCCAAACCCGACCCATACCAAGAGGTCGAACCTAGAAGAACCCCTTACCATGATCGTTATTATGATACTGAACCCAGGAGAACCCATACTCTGACCCATATAGAGAGCCCAACCCTAGGAGAACCCAATATTCTGACCCATATAGGGAGTCCAACCCTAGGAGAACCCAATATCCTGACCCATATAGGGAGCCCAACCTTAGGAGGACCCCATACCATGATCCATCCTTAGAACCTGACCATAGAGATGACCCAAAATCCTATGACCCCAGATCCTATAATCCCATGACCCATAGATCTGCACCCTTGTCCTATGAGCCTAGAGAATCCATAATCCCTAAGTATCAATCTAGTACTAGTCAGATTTTCCTTAGTCAACTTGAACCCCACAGGATTAGTACCCCTAAATATGAACCCAGTAGTGAGCCACTACCCCTTAGGCAACCTGAACCTACTAGGACCAGTGTCCATAATCAGAAACTAGGACCTAGCCAATTTTCCCTTAGCTGACCTTCTCCAACCATTCCTGATATTGACAAGGCTTACATTAACGTGGAAGTGTATGAAGCTGATGCGAGCCTAGTGGATGAGTATGAAGGAGAAGAGGAGACACCTTTAGTAGACCTAGAATTAGCTGACCCAGTAGATACCCAGGTAGAAACCAACCAGAGCTAGTTGACCATGACCACATCCAACCTAAAGCTATAGTAGATGAACAATTAGAGGAAGAGAACCCAGGTACTGCTGCTAGAACCTTACCTGAGGAAACCATAGAGGAGAGCCAAATTATAGAGTCTAGTCCTAAAATACAAGAACCTGAAGAATTTATTAAGGACCTGATCTCTTTGAATAAGTACCCTCAGGATGAGCCTCCTCCTATAGTTCCCATTAAGGACCTCTTCCCTGAGATTAGTACCCATCCTTCCATTATGTAAACCCTGTAGATATAGCTCAACCTCATAAGGTTAACCTCATTAGTATGGGATTAGTTCCTGACATGCCTTCTTTTATCAAACTTTATCCAACTAACCTTGAACCTTTTTCCCTACCCTACCAAACTACTTCTGAACCCACTTCCTATTTTCTGCCCTTTCCTGACACCTCAAGCATTTCTAGGATTATTAGATTGCATTTAACTGAGATTAGCATACTACATGCATTCATCACGCATGTTAGGTTTGCATCTTACTTCTGGCATACTCTTTGGAATTTGCTAGGAGTTCACTGTAAATTTTCATGTGCATGTCAAGCTAGGATCAAACCTAGGGAACCTATAATATGTTAGGTTTAGATCCAAAGAGTTCAATAAGATTTCTTTCTATAGGAATGCATAGTCAAGTCTGTTAGGTGTTAGTATGAGTCCTTTGAATCATTTGTTAGGAGTCTGCATGTGCCCCGCATGTTCACCACCTACACTAATTTAAACAAACTGGCTAATTCCAGAAGATGGATCAAAGAATTTGATGTAGTGGATTCTATCTTGGTTAGGCTTAGGCCTAAAAGAAGCTTCATGCTCGCAGAGCCGGACCTTTTAAAGTGATAGAGAAGGTTGGATCAAATGCCTAGGTGTTAAACATGCCTTCGGATTTGGGCATTACTTCTACCTTCATATTATAGACATGGTTGAGTACATGGAACCGGCAGCGATACCTAGTGAGGCTTTTGAACCTATTCCTTTTCATTGTGATGACCCTAACCCAGAGTGTCCACTAATAAATTTGGCCTGAGAGAGGAGAACGGATCGAGCATATCCTGGACGATCAAGCCATTATGACCCGGGGCCGCGGTTATCAACGTTTCCTGGTCCGATGACAAGGCTGGCCAGAGTCGGACGATTCATGGATTTCTCAAGAGGACTTGCAATGCCTCAACCCAGACCTTCTCGAGAGATATGTGAGGTCTGATCATCACTCGACAGGGTCAAGTTCCTCCCACCCCGGAAGAATTGGTGGGGATACCGAGGCACCAGAATAAGATGGAGGTTTTTCAACCCTCTATGAATTGATCAATAATTATGAGTCCTTCTGTAATAAGGGCTTAGCCCATCTGAGTCCATTTTAGTTGTTATTTGAGTCTTTTGAGTTGTTATTTCAGTTCTGTACTAGTCAGCTCATGTTGAGCTAGTTCAGTCCAATGCTAGTCAGCTCATATTGAGCAAATTTTATTTTTTTGAGTCCTGTCCAAGCATACTGAAGACTGAAGACTATATCATACAAGTGAAGACCAAGTCCATCTAGATTAAAGACATGAAAGTATAGCCCAAGTCCAACCCAGCTTGAAGATTTGAAGACCCCAGGAGGAAAAATTCAGGAAACCCTGATTCCTTGCAGATGCCCTCCACATGCCCAGATTCCCTTCCAGATGCCAAAGTATATTCATAGATAAGGGCATCCATGATTCCAGAGGTCCATCTGCATCCTAGCCCAAAGAAATCAAGCCCAGGCACCAAGCCCAAGACCCTAAGAAGCAAGATACCAGGGAATATTCCTGCTACCTGGCTACCAGGCCACCCCAGCTTCCAGAGGCCCAAAACCATGCGCCTGAGCCCCTTTGGGGTGGCCCCTTGCTGCTCTTAGAAGCTCAACATGCCCCCCTAGGCATCCTTGGAGTGTTGTCCAAGTCAAGAGAATTTTTAGAAATTTTTTCTACCTAATGTTTCCTTATTTTCTAGCTAGGGTTTGAGAGGGAAAAGGATTCTTATGTAAAGACTTATGTGCCCTTACTTGGAGCCCAAGGTTAGGGTCTATTTAAAGAATCCTAGCCTCTTGTATGAAGGGAGATTTTGATATATGAAATAAACCTTGATTCTTCTATTGTATTGTGTGATTACCCTGCTATGTGCATAAGGGGTTTTGAGAGTTCTTCTTCCCGGTGTTTGCAACCATCTTCCTGCCACCAACCATCCTTCCAGCCCCCTCCAAAACTTTCTTCCCTTTGATATTTCTCTTTATTTTCTTGATTTTCTCTGAGTTTTCTAATCCCTGACAGGTCGTTTGCAGGTCCCCGAGTTTCTACGAATCCAACGACTCTAGCCAAGTCTCAATCAGACCACCGAGCAGAAACGGGTATCTGCGAGTCTTTAGCTCGATTCTCCAGGCCGCATCCATCGAGGAACAAGAGATCCCTTCGCTGCGATCTTCTCTGAGTACTTCAGACGTTGTCAGGTACACCCCCTCTACCTCCAGTCTTTATATTGTAGGAGAACTTGCCCTATCCGAGGCTTCTCAGCCCCGGCGATCCTTCTTTAATACTTTTCTAGTTCTAATTTGCATGCTTGGCTTTAAAAATTCATACAAAATTTCCTACAACTAGTTTTGATCTAAAATTTGGGAATTAATCACCTAACCCCACATAAAAATATACAAAAAATTGCATGCATATTAGTCCCGCATCATGTGCCCAGTCACCTCGAAAGGAGAGGTGGTTTTCTTGAAATATATCTTCTTTCTAATCTTCTGTGCTAGCTATTGTATCGGACCTTTTTCTTCCTCCCTTGGCTATCCTTGTCCTCCCAGGTTCACCAGGTTTGTCTCCTTCCTGTCCCCCCGGCTGAGTAGTGTCCTCTTCTAGGGTTAGGGCCTTCTCAGACTTCCTCCGTCTCCCTCTTCTTTTTTACCAGTTGCCTTCATCATTTTCCTCCAAAATGTCTCGCTTTGGTCCCAACTTCCATCCTTTGACCGATCAAAGTGAGGCTAGGCCTTCTCAACCGAGGCTACCTTCTTCCTCTGATGATGAGGAGAAGAGACGCTTCATGATCAGCAGGAGGCTGCACCCCACTGGGATCGTGATCAGGGGCCCGAGGCCTACCCCCCTCCTCCTCCTCTGCTCGAACCCATCCCCAAACCCTCTCAGTCGACAGGACCTAGTGGGGTCGTTTCGATGCTCACTACCGAGGAATTGTGGCCATCCGGGAGACCTATGGTATCCCGGACTCCATCTGGCTCTCGGTCCCTTGACCGGGGGAGCGGGTCACCTCTAGTGGCCTGCATCGGATCGCCCTCTACAAGGAGACTCTCACAGGGGGCCTTCGATTTCCAATCCACCCGTTCTTTCTCTCTGTGCTAGGCAATTATCGCCTGGTTCATGCTCAGCTCATCCCCAATGCCATAAGGACAATCTTCTACTTTATTATCTTTTGTCACTTCTATGGGTTAGTTGTCCATTTTTCTTTGTTCAGTGTCATTTTTACCCTGAAGCACTACCCTTCTAAGGAGGGGAGGTGGTCCATCTCTTCTCACTTGAAGGGCATAAAGTTTGAGCTCCCTTCTTCAATTAAAGGATGGAAGAGCAAATATTTATTTGCCTCGGCCGAGGGGGTCGATTGGGTTTGGAGCGACCCAGATCGGTCCCCTAACCGGAACTCTATGGTCAAATTGATTGATTGGGACATATACGACCAGCTTCGTGCGGACTAGTTCCCCCGTTGAGGTTCTATTGTCAGGGCAGAACCTGTTTGCAGCTGGGGTCATCCCAATGTGGCAGTTGCATGAGTTTGGCTTGAGCACTATCTCCTTGTGTCTTCTCTTCGATTTTTCGAGCTCAGAATTAATGCTTTTCTCCCCCGTGCAGGCATGAAGTTCACTCTAGATGACCTTTTCGCATTCTCCCAAAAGAGGGGCTCATCAGCAGGTGTTAGCGAGTCCTCCTCGAAAAGGGCTCGCGGAGAAGATGGTGTAAGGGTTATGCCTGCTGAGCCAGTCGAGCCTGCACACGAGCTGAGTAGAATGGTTACCGAGCCCGTCCCTGAACCACCAAGGTAGCACGCTCTACCTCCGGCCCCAGAGCCTGAGGTTGTCACCTGGGCCAGATCCGCTGCCACCGCTGCTGCAATAGTCTTCTCCTCCAGAGATCATCGAGGTCGAGGAAGGTGAGGAGCCGGAAAGGGCGAAGCCGGTGCTGGCAGAGCCATCTGGAGTGGCACCGGGCTCCCACCACACATTCGAAGCTTCTTCCACCAGAGGAGTAGGGGAATCCACATTGGCAGCAAATAGAAGGGATAGGGACTACCGTCGGGTGCCCTTCAAGTTAGCACCAAATGTTTTCCTGGTCCGGGTTCCGATCCTCACCAAGTGCATGTTGGACTTTGCCATCCAGTCATGCGACTGGTAGGAGAAGGCGGGGAAGCTTTTGGGCAATGCCATCAGTGGCACCTTCTTCCATCTCTTCTCAGTAAGTACCTCTTCACTTCGCCTTGTTCCATCCTCTTTTTCTTTTTCCCGTGACTTACTCCTTCGGTGGTACAGCTCAACACTGAAATCCTACTGATTAGGGACTTCTATCGAAGTTTGGCTAGGAGGGATAGGGAGCGAGGGGCGGAGCTCAATTCCTTGAAGGCCGAGCTGAGGTAGAAGAATGATGAGGCCTGGGATGCTAGTATGAAGAATAAGGAGCTCTGTGGTGAAGTCACGAGCACCGAGAGGCGCTCAAAGGAGCTTGAAGAATCCTTGGACCAGGAGAGGGGCCGATCCAAAAGTAGGTCGGAGCAGGTCAAGGCCAAAGAGGCCAGGCTAAAGGAGCTCGGAACTGAAGCTACCCGTGAGAGGGAACGGGCCCGATCCCTCCTGGCAGAGCTGGATGCAGTGAATGAGCGAGTGGTCGCTACTAAGAAAAAGGCCACCGCTGTTGAGAAGAGGGCCGCAAGCATGGATTAAAAGATCACCACGATAGTCAGCTCGGCAGAAACCATGAAGAAGAAGACCGCCAAGGCAATCCGCCAGGCCGTGGCGGCAAGGAAGGGGCAGCCAAGGTGGTAGCCAATTACAAGGCCTCCCAGGAGTTCAAGCTCGAGTTCAAGGAGGCGGCGATGGACTCATTCCTTCAGGGCTTCATGTACTGCAAGTCCTAGATGGAAGAGTTCATCTCGGAAAAGCATGTCGGCAGGCTGAGGCTTCTGGGCACAGCGGACCCATTCTCAGCCCCTGACCTGGGTGAGGCAAATAACCAGCCACCGTCGCCGGTTCAGCTATGCCAGCAGAAGCAGTCGAAGATGAGGCCCCACCACCAGAGGCTCCAGAAGGTGACACCCCCTTCGAGAACTGTGTCGGGAAGGCACCGGTCGGATAGCCCATTGGGCTTTGTAATTTTTTTTTTAGTTTTGTCTCTGATCTAGACTGCCCGGCCAGTCAATCTTGTTTTTGCACTTTGTATATTGTCAATCTTGCTTCTCTCGCTTCTCAGTTGCCTGCATGCACATACTTGTCTAAACATCAAGCCATAGAGTATCAAAGTATCCGGGCCCTCCCTGCCGAGTCTCGAATACACGAAGTAGTTGGGAAGGAGTTCTTTGGCTTGCTAGACTACCTCCACATCGTAGGCAAAGTGATCATAGGAATTTGAGTTCTCACTTGAGGGTGTCTATCTGACCTCAACTAAGTCCAGCTCCGAGTGTATGCAGCAAGGTTGAGCTCGGAGGTCGATTTTGTTAATCCCACCAGGTGTTTGTAAAGTGCCAGGCTTCGAGAGTCTTTGGGCTTATGAGCCATACTGTGAGTCAGGCGGTAGATGGCAGACTTCTTGGAGGTTTTGCTGGCATCTCGGAACTATAAGCACGGTGTCGAGCTTTTGGAGTTTTCGATATTTGGTGATGGGGAACTAATATGCATGCATTTTTTTTGTATGTTTTAAATGTTGAGTTAGGTGATTAATTCCAAGTTTTAGATCAAAATTATTTGTAGGAAATTTTGTATGAATTTTTGAAGATCAGCATGCAGATTAGGACCTAGAAAAGTAGCAAAGAAGGACCGCCGGGGCTGAGAAGCCTCGGTTAGGGCAAGTTCTCCTACAATAAAACTACTGGAGGTAGAGGGGTGTACCTGACAATGTCTATGAAGATCGCAGCGAAGGGGTCTCTCGTTCCTCGACGGATGCGGCCTGGAAAACCGAGCCAAAGACCCGCGGATACCCGACTTTCTGCTCGGTGATCCGATTGAGGCTTGGCTGGAGTCGTTGGATTCGTAGGAACTCAGGGACCTGCAAACGACCTGTCAGGGTTTAGAAAGCTCACAAAGGAACAAGAAAACAAAGTAAAAACAGCAAGGGAAGGCTTCTTTTGGAGTGGGCATCCAGGGATCTGGAGGGTTTGTTGGCAGCAGGAAGATGATTGCAAACACCGGGAAGAAGAACTCTCACAAACCCCTTTATGCACACAGCAGGGTATCACACCACTCAATAGAAGAACTCAAGGTTTTCATTCAT
Organism: Areca catechu; assembly: GCA_021397845.1. Lineage (NCBI taxonomy): Eukaryota > Viridiplantae > Streptophyta > Magnoliopsida > Arecales > Arecaceae > Areca > Areca catechu. The sequence continues at coordinate 48,596,102 of CM038048.1, read as the reverse complement.
CAAAAATTCTTCTCATACAAGAGGCTAGGGTCCCTTAAATAGACCCTTAACCTTGGGCTCCAAGTAAGGGTACATAAGTCTTTACATAAGAATCCTTTTCCCTCTCAAACCCTAGCTAGAAAATAAGGAAATATTAGGTAGAAAAATCCCTAAAATTTTCTTGACTTGGTCAAGACTCCAAGGATGCCTAGGGGGCGTGTTGGGCTTCTAGGAGCAGCAAAAGGCCAGCCCAAGGGGCTCGGGTGCATGGGTTTGGGCATCTGGAAGCTGGGTGGCCTGGTAGCCAGGTAGCAGGAATATTCCCTGGTTTCTTGCTTCTTAGGGGCTTGGGCTTGGCACCTGGGCTTGATTTCTTTGGGCTAGGATGCAGATGGACCTCTGGAATCATGGATGCCCTTATCTATGAATATACTTTGGCATCTGGAAGGGAATCTGGGCATCTGGAGGGCATCTGCAAGAAAGTAGGGTTTTCTGAATTTTCCTTCTGGGGTCTTCAAATCTTCAAGCTGGGTTAGACTTGTGCTATACTTCCATGTCTTCATTCTAGTTGGACTTGGTCTTCACTTGTATGATATAGTCTTGAGTCTTCAGTATGCTTGGACAGGACTCAAAAAAATAAAATTAGCTCAACATGAGCTGACTAGCATTGGACTGAACTAGCTCAACATGAGCTGACTAGTACAGAACTGAAATAATAACTAAAAATACTCAATAATAACTAAAATGGACTCAGATGAGCTAAGCCCTTATTACAAATGGACTCATAAATTATTGATCAATTTACAGAGGGTTGAAAAGCCTTTGTCTTATTCTAGTGCCTCAGGTGTCCCCACCAATTCACCCGGGTGGGAGGAACTCGACCCTGTGAGTGAAGGTCAGACTGGCTCACATATCTCTCGAGAAGGTCTGGGTTAAGGCGTTGCAAGTCCTCTTGAGAAATCCATGAATCGTCCGACTCTGGCCGGCCTTGCCATCGGACCAGGAAGCGTTGATAGTCATGGCCCTGGGTCGTGATGGCTTGATCGTCCAGGATACGCTCGATCCGTTCTCCTCTCTCAGGCCAAATTTGTTTGTGGACACTCTAGGTTAGGGTCACTCACAATGAAAAGGAATAGGTCCAAAGGCCTCACTAGGTAGCGCTGCCGGTTCCCTATACTCAACCAGGTCTGTAATATTGAAGGTAGAACTAATGCCCAAATCCGAAGGCAAGTCTAACACCTAGGCATTTGATCCAACCTTCTCTATCACTTTAAAAGTCCGGCTCTACGAGCATGAAGCTTCTTTTAGGCCTAAGCCTAACCAAGATAAAATCCACTACATCAAATTTTTTTGACCCTCTTCGGGAATTAGCCAGTTGTTTTAAGATTAGTGTGGGTGGTGAACATGCTAGGCACATACAGACTCCTAACAAATGATGCAAAGGACTCATACTGTCACCTAACAGACTCGGCTATGCATTCCTATCGAAGGAAATTTTATTGAACTCTTTGGATCTAAACCTAATAGATTATAGGTTCTCTAGGTTTTATCCTAGCTTGACATGCACATGAAAATTTACAGTGAACTCCTAGCAAATTCCAAAGAGTATGCCAGAAGTAAGATGCAAACCTAACATGCGTGATGAATGCATGCAGTATGCTAATCTCAGCTAAATGCAATCTAATGATCCTAGAAATGCTGGAGGTGTCAGGAAAGGGCAGAAAATAGGAAGTGGGTTCAGAATTAGTTTGGTAAGGTAGAGAAAAAGGTCATGGTTAGTTGGATAAAGTAGGATAAAAGACGGGGTGTCAGGAACTAATCCTATACTAATGAGGTTAACCTTACGAGGTTGAGCTATATCTACAGGGTTTGCATAATGGAAGGATGGGTCGCTAATTTCGGGAAGAGGTCCTTAATGGGAACTATAGGAGGGGACTCATCTTGAAGGTATTGATTCAAAGAGATCAGGTCCTTAATAAATTCTTCTGGTTCTTGTATTTTTGGACTAGACTCTATAATTTGGCTCTCCTCTATGGTTTCCTCAGGTAAGGCTCTAGCAGCAGTACCTAGGTTCTCTTCCTCTATTTGTTCTTCCACTATAGCTTTAGGTTGGATGTGGTCAAGGTCAACTATCTCTAGGTTGGCTTTTACCTGGGTATCTATTGGGTCAGCTAATTCTAGGTCATCTAAAGGTGTCACCTCTTCTCCCTCATACTCATCCACTAGGCTCACATCAGCTTCATACACTTCCGCGTTAATGTAAGCCTTGTAAATCTCAGGAATGGTTGGAGAAGGTCGGCTAGCAGGAAGTTGGTTAGGTTCTGGTTTCTGATTATGGACACTAATCCTAGTAGGTTCAAGTTGTCTAAAGGGTAGTGGCTTACTACTGGGCTCATATTTAGGGGTGCTAATCCTATGGGGTTCAAGTTGACTAAGGGAAACCTGACTAGTACTAGATTGATATCTAGGGATTATGTGCTCCCTAGACTCATAGGATAAGGGTGCAGATCTATGGGTCACGGGATTATATGATCTGGGGTCATAGGATTTGGGTTCAGCTCTATAGGCCTTGGGTCTACTGGACTCATGGGATATGGGTTCGTAGATTCTAGAGTCAGAGGATTTGAAGTCATAAGATCTATAGGTTGGGTATACTAGGCTTATAGGATGTGGGTAAATAGGATCTAGAGTCATAGGATCTAGGTTCAGTATCATAGTATGGGTCAGGAGTGGGGGCTCTCCTAGGTTCAACCTCATGATATGGTTCAGGGTTTAGGGTCCTCCTAGGTTCAGGATTATAGTATGGGTCAGGCTGAGGGGCTCTCCTAGGTTCAACCTCTCGGTATGGATCAGGGTTTGGCGTCCTCCTAGGTTGAGGATTATAGTACGGGTCAGGATAAGGGGCTCTCCTAGGTTCGACCTCATGGTATAGATCAGGGTTTGGGGTTCTCCTAGGTTGAGGGACTCAGGATCTGGCTCAGATCGTGACCCATGGGTTCTTGCTATGGTCCCTACACGGCCTCCTAACTGGTCAAACCTATTGGCAAGATGGTCAATTCTATTGTTGGTTTGGGTAGCAGACTGAGTTAACTGGGTCATATGGGCCATTTGATCAGCTAGGGCTTTTATTTGGGCTTGTAAATTTTCCATGGGTTCAGAATATTTGTGAAGGAGGTGGGTGATATGAAACTCCTAATCTAGTGCTCATGCAAGACTCGATCAGACCGACTATAGCTGACTAGACCTAGAGTCCAAACTAGATGCTCAATCAGGGTGGCAACTAGCCTATAGTAACCCTGTACTCAGCCAGGCAGGTGTAAGGGAGTGTTAGGTCCCTGATTGCCAATCCTAGACACCAATCAGAGATTGGCCAGTAGGCAGACCAGCACACAAGCCCTTTGGGATTGAATCCCTAAACCACCGTTCTAGACACTGAGCACAAGGCACACACAGGTTAACTTGACACAGTGATCTAACACTAGCCCGGACCCGACCAGTTTGTGTCCCTAGCCCACTAGGGCAAATTAAGTCTAATTAATTTTAGGTTAAGGCTTGGGACTGAATGCAAGGGATGTGGTTTTGGGCTAAGGAGAGGTGATCAAATCCTCCCCCCATCTGATATAGCAAGAGTGCCCTTAAAAGTAAATTATGTAATGATGGCAGGCAGATGAGGATGCAAATTAGGGTTTAGATATTTTTTTTTTGGTATTTTTGGAAAATATGTATTTTTTTTTGTTATTTTTTAAATATAAGAAAACTTGCAAATCATGGTCTAATATACTGAAATATACTAAAATAAGAAATATGCAAAAACTCCTAAACAAAACCCTAAAACTTCCAAACTTGTCTTGCCAAAAAAACATAGCAAAAATTTGCAGGCCCTATTTCGGCTTGCAGAAAATTCAAAGGCCATAATAAAATATGGAACAATTTTTAGAATTACAGTGAATTATGATAAATCTAGGAAAATAAATTTCAGAATTTTTGGAGTTTTTAAAAGGGAGAAATAATTAAAATAACAGAGTATATACGGACTGAAAAATTGCAGAAAACAAGCCCTAATCTAAGCTCTGATACCAAATGATGGGGAACTAATATGCATGCATTTTTTTTTGTATGTTTTAAATGTTGAGTTAGGTGATTCCCAAATTTTAGATCAAAATTATTTGTAGGGAATTTTGTATGAATTTTTGAAGATCAGCATGCAGATTAGGACCTAGAAAAGTAGCAAAGAAGGACCGCCGGGGCTGAGAAGCCTCGGTTAGGGCATGTTCTCCTACAATAAAACTACTGGAGGTAGAGGGGTGTACCTGACAATGTCTATGAAGATCGCAGCGAAGGGGTCTCTCGTTCCTCGACGGATGTGGCCTGGAAAACCGAGCCAAAGACCCGCGGATACCCGGCTTTCTGCTCGGTGATCCGATTGGGCTTGGCTGGAGTCGTTGGATTCGTAGGAACTCAGGGACCTGCAAATGACCTGTCAGGGGTTAGAAAGCTCACAAAGGAACAAGAAAACAAAGTAAAAACAGCAAGGGAAGGCTTCTTTTGGAGTGGGCATCCAGGGATCTGGAGGGTTTGTTGGCAGCAGGAAGATGATTGCAAACACCAGGAAGAAGAACTCTCACAAACCCCTTTATGCACACAGCAGGGTATCACACCACTCAATAGAAGAACTCAAGATTTTCATTCATCAAATTCCCCTCATACAAGAGGCTAGGGTCCCTTAAATAGACCCTTAACCTTGGGCTCCAAGTAAGGGTACATAAGTCTTTACATAAGAATCCTTTTCCCTCTCAAACCCTAGCTAGAAAATAAGGAAATATTAGGTAGAAAAATCCCTAAAAATTTTCTTGACTTGGTCAAGACTCCAAGGACGCCTAGGGGGCGTGTTGGGCTTCTAAGAACAGCAAAAGGCCGGCCCAAGGGGCTCGGGTGCATGGGTTTGGGCCTCTGGAAGCTGGGGTGGCCTGGTAGCCAGGTAGCAGGAATATTCCCTGGTATCTTGCTTCTTAGGGGCTTGGGCTTGGCACCTGGGCTTGATTTCTTTGGGCTAGGATGCAGATGGACCTTTGGAATCATGGATGCCCTTATCTATGAATATACTTTGGCATCTGGAAGGGAATCTGGGCATCTGGAGGGCATCTGCAAGAAATCAGGGTTTTCTGAATTTTCCTCTTGGGGTCTTCAAATCTTCAAGCTAGGTTGGACTTGGGCTATACTTCCATGTCTTCAATCTAGTTGGACTTGGTCTTCACTTGTATGATATAGTCTTGAGTCTTCAGTATGCTTGGACAGGACTCAAAAAAATAAAATTAGCTCAACATGAGCTGACTAGCATTGGACTGAACTAGCTCAACATGAGCTGACTAGTACAGAACTGAAATAACAACAAAAATACTCAAATAACAACTAAAATGGACTCAAATGAGCTAAGCCCTTATTACAGATGGACTCATAAATTATTGATCAATTTACAGAGGTTTGAAAAAGCCTCTGTCTTATTCTGGTGCCTCGGTGTCCCCACCATTTGGTGCCGGACCTGAGTCTGGGCTTTGGTGCCAGAGAGTTGGGCTCCGGGCTTTGATGCCGGAGAGCTGGGCTTCGGGCTTTGGTGCTGGTGCTGGGCTCCGGGCTTTGGTGCCGGAGTGCTGGGCGCCAAGCTTTGGTGCCGGAGTGCTGGGCTCCGAGCTTTGGTGCCGAGTGCTGGGCTCTAGGCTTTGATGCCGGAGTGATGGGCTCTGAGCTTTGATGCCGAAGTGCTGGGCTCTAAGCTTTGATGCGATGTTCTGGGCTCCTAGCTTTGGTGCTGGAGTGCTAGGCTCCGGCTTTGGTGCCGGAGTGCTAGGCTCTAGGCTTTGGTGCTGGAGAGCTGGGCTTCGGGCTTTGGTGCCGGAGAGCTGGGCTTCGAGCTTTGGTAATGTAGAGCTGGGCTCCGGGATTTGGTGCCATAGTGCTGGGCTCCGGGCTTTGGTGCCGAAGAGCTGGGCTCCGGCTTTGGTGCCGTAGAGCTAGGCTCCGGGCTTCAGTGTTTTGATAATATATTCTCAGGTTGCAAGCATTCCATGTGTGCGGGAATCTAGAACCGTCCAGGTCTACTAAGTAATAAGCTCCATGACGAAGAGCCTCGGCCACCTTATAGGGGCCTTCCTAGTTCGGCGAGAGCTTGCCACATTCCTGAGGTTGGGATGCCTCGGCCTGGTGCAGCACCAGGTCACACAGGTGGAAGACCTTTGGCTTTACCCGCACATTGTAGTACTGAGCTACTCGCTACGGTAAGCCACCATCTGGAGTCGAGCATTATCTCTGGTTTCCTCGAGCAGGTCCAAGTTGAGAAGAAGGTGTGCCAGATTCTCTGCTTCGTCATACTGCTGCACCCGCAGTGTTGGCACACCGAGCTCAACTAGGACCATAGCCTCTGAGCTGAAGATGAGGTTGAAAGGCATTTCGTTCGTCGCTATCCTGGGGTCATGTGGTAGGCCCAGAGAATGCTAGGGAGTTCCTCCACCCACCTGCCCTTGGCCTGGTCTAGCCTGGTTCTGAGTCCTTGGAGAATGGTCCAGTTGATCACCTCGGCTTCTCCGTTGGTCTGAGGGTGACCCACTGAGGTGAAGTGATGCTGAATGCCGAGCTCAAAACAAACCTTTTCAAACTCTCGATTGTCGAACTATCGCCCGTTGCAGGTGATGATGCTTTGGGAAAGCCCGAAGCGACAGATAATTGACTTCTAGAAGAACTGGTGGACCTTGGCCTCAATGATCTATGCTAGTGGCTCTGCTTCTACCCACTTGGTGAAGTAGTCAATAGCCACCATCAGGAATTTTCGTTGCCCTGATGTAAGGGGAATGGGCCTAGAATGTCCATCTCCTACTAGGCAAACGACCAAGGGGCAGAGAGCTGGAAGAGCGGCACCGTCGATTGACACTGTATATGGGCATGACGCTGGCACCGATCACATTTCTTCACGAAGTCGGCGGCATCCTCCTTCATGGTCTCCCAGTAGTAACCTTGGTGGAGGGCCTTGTACGCAAGTGTCCTCCCTCCCTCGTGATTCCCATAAAGACCTTCATGCATCTCCTGGAGTACGAGGGCTACCTCTGTGAGTCTCTAGCATTTCAAGAACGGGTAGGAGTAGGATCGGCGGTAGAGCTGCCCTTCCATTAGGATGAACCGCAAGGCCTTCTTTTTGATGAGGCCAGCCTCTATACGGTCTTCCGACAGGGTGCCATCAGTGATGTATCTGACGTACTTGTCCATCTAGCTCGGCTCCAGGATGACCTATTGCACCTCTTTGAGAGCTTCATTGCTTGGACTTTCGAGGTACTCAATGTGCACATGCCCCAGTGATGAGTCTGGCAGGGTTTCGAGTCTTGACAGCGTGTCGACACGAGCATTCTCTCCACAGGGATGTGGGAGATGCTGAAGCATTAGAAGCCTTTCGTGTTTGAGCGGACCCGCTCAAGATACTTTATCATTTGGGGATCTCGGGCTTCATATTCTCAGGAAACCTGTCTGGCCACCAGTTGGGAGTCGGTGAAGACTTTCAGGCTTCGTACACCTAGCTCGTGGGATACCCTCAGGCCTACAAGGAGTGCCTCGTATTCTGCCTAGTTATTTATGATGGTGAACTTAAAACGGAGTGCACACTCAGCCACAATCCTATCGTGGTTGGCATGGATGAGGCCTACTCCCCTCCCGCCCGTGTTGGACATGCCGTCTACAAGGAGGATCTAGGGCTCTTCCTTGGTTCCAGCTTCTTCTCGATGCTTTGGGGTGGTCTGCTCTGGCTCCTCGGCAAGTCCTGCACACTCGACCAGGAAGATGGCTAGAACTTGGGCCTTCTGGGATGACCTCGGATGGTACGCGATGTTGAACTCGCTGAGCTTCAGTGCCCACTTGGCCAAACATCCAGATGTGTCTGGGCGACTTAGCACAGCACTTAGGGGCTGGTCCATCACTACCACAATTGGATATGCTTGGAAGTATGGCCTGAGATGCTGGGTAGACATGATAAGTGTGAAAATCAATTTTTTGGATCCGGTGTACCTAACCTCCGCATCTTGGAGTATTTTGCTGGCATAGTACATCGGCTTTTGGGATCCATCCTGATCCATGCAGACAAGAACCAAGCTGACGGCTCCCGGGGTGATTGCCAGGTACAGCAGGATCCCTCTCCTTCCTCCGGCTTGGAGAGCAGTGGGGTGATGCCTAGAAGTCCTTGAGTTCCTCAAAGATTGCTCTGCATTCTTTGGTCTAGGTGAAGTCGTGCATCTTGCGCAGCACCTTGAAGAAAGGAAGACAGCGATCCATCGACCTCGAGATGAACTGGCTTAATGCTACAATCCAGCCCGTCAGGCACTGTACCTACTTCTTCAAGGTTGGATGCTCCATGTCGACAATCACCTGGACCTTCTCTGGGTTCATCTCGATCCCTCTCTAGGTCACCATAACGCCAAGGAACTTCCTCGCTGCTACGCCAAAGGCACACTTCACCAGGTTCAGCTTCATCTTATGCTCCCGGAGATTATGGAAGGCCTCCGTGAGGTTGGCAATATGGTCCGACCTCGACTTGCTCATGACAAGCATGTCGTCCACGTACACCTGCATGTTCCTACCAATCTGGTTCTTAAAGACCTGATTGACCAGTCGCTGGTATGTGGTGCCAGCATTCTTCTAGCCGAATGGCATCATCTGGTAGCAGTACGTCCCCTAGTCGGTGATGAAGGCAGTGTGCTCCTCATCCTTGGGGTGCATCTGGATTTGATTATATCCGGAGAATGCATCCATGAAGGAGAGCAAGCGGTGCCCCGAGGTGGCATCCACTAACTGGTTAATCTTTGGTAGAGGGAAACTATCCTTTGGACAGGCTCGATTGAGGTCGGTGTAGTCCATAAAGATCCTCCACTTCCCGTTATTCTTCTTGACCATCGCTACATGTGCCAGCCAGCTTGGATACTACACTTCTCGAACAAAGCCAGCTGCGAGGAGTTTCTCTACCTCCTCATAGATTGCCTGTTGCCTTTCTAGAGCAAAACTCTTTTTCTTCTGCTGAACAAGATGATACTTTGGGTCGATGCTCAGCTTATGGGTGATGACTTCAGGGGGAATCCTAGGAATGTCAGCCATCGTCCAGGCGAACACATCCGAGTTCACCCGAAGAAACTCTAGCAGGTGGCCTTGTTCATCATCTTGCAGCTGCGCTCCGACCTGCACCATCTTCACCGGGTCAGTTCCAAGGGGATACGACAGCAAGAGCTCAACCGGGCCACCTCTGGGGTCTAGCACTCTTTGGTCGAGGTCGTCTGTGCTAGGGTCATCCTCGGTAACCTTGGCCCCGGGATGGTTTGGAGGCAATGCTGGATTTGCTGAGGTGCCCCTCTCATCTCCCTGACACCGTAGGGAGTTGGGAACTGCACCAATGCTGCTTCGTGAAAATGACCATGTCGAGCAGGTTGAGATCGGGTCGGCTAAGGATCACGTTATAGGCTAAGGAGAGCCTAACAACCATGAAGGTCATCATAATGATGCTCTACCGAGGTGGGGTCCCGACGTTAACTAGGAGAGTAATCTCTCCCTCAACTCTGATAGAGTCCCCCATGAAATCGATAAGGGGAGTATGTACAGGTCTGAGCTAAGCAGAGAACAGATTCATCTTGGAAAATGCATCATAAAAATGACATCAATCAAACTTCTACTATCGATGATAATCCATTTTACAGGATGCTTCGCGATCATCATCTCGACGACCACAGCATCATTATTTATATTTTTTTTTTCAATCCCCCTCCCCCATAAAGAGAAGTACATTCTCAAAACTTTCTTCCCCCCGGGCCTTCTTGGAAGCACACTCGACTCCCTAGCATATCATCCCCACCAGCTTCTCGGTGGGGCGGTTATCAACTATAGGGACTGGAGGGAGAGCAGTGAGTGCCTGAGGTTCCGCCGGAGGTCTGCCCCCATGAACTTTTTGAGATAGCCTCTCTTTATGAGTTCTTTAATCTCCTTTTTGAGGTGCCGGCATTCCTCAATGTCGTGGCCGTGGTCACGGTGGAATTGATAATACTTTGTCCTGTCGTGATCGTTAGATGGCTTCAGTGGATGTGGGTGCTTCAAGTAGCGCTCACCCTAGATCTCCATGAGGATCTTCATCCTCGGGGTAAGAAGAGGCATGAATCTTTCTTCTGGGATAGGGTCCCTCCTCGACCTCGGCCCTTGATGGAAGTTCGATGTGGCTGGTCCAAACTTCCACATCCCGGACGTCTCCCTGGGAGCTAGCTTCTTCAGAGGTTTCCCATCCAGCCCCCTCCTCGTGCGATCTACCTTCTCAGTGCGGATGTACTTCTGGACACGGAGGAGGAGCTCGAAGTATGTCTTGGGGTTTTTCTTATCGAGAGAGTAGGTCAGGCGAGATGTCCTGAGCCCTCTCTTCAGTGCCAGCATAGCAACTAGCTCATCAAGTTGTAGATCTCCAGTGTGGCAACTTTGAAGTGGGCCATGTAGTCCCATAGGAGCTTGTGGTCCTATTGCTTGATGGAGAAGAGGCTATCTGCCTCTCGTGGTACCTTCCGGTAGGCGTCAAAGTGGGCCACAAACTTTCGCTCTAGCTGAGAGAATGAACTAATGCTCTCCGACTCAGGTGGGTGAACCATACCCGGCTGCCTTCCAGAGAGTGGAAAGAAAGGCAATGCAGAGGAGGGCGTCGGTCGTGCCCTGATCCCTCATGAGGGCCTTGTAGCTCTCGAGGTGGTCCAGGGGTCGGTGGTCCAATCTTCTGGATCAACCTGCGGCATGTGGAATCGGCTAACAATCGGCTCCTCTTGGACTTCTCGGGAGAAGGGGGAATAGGCATTGTAGCCCGCTGGCTTATTGATGGAGCCCTGTAGATTTGTAAACTAGCGGGATAGCTCCACCAACTTGTGCTCCTGTTCCTCCAGGCACCTCTCTGCCATGCTCCTGATGGTTTCATCAGTTGAACCTTCTGGTAAGGCTGACGGAACCGGAGAAGGTGACATGTGAGGGGGTTCATGATAGGGAATCTTGCCTTTTTGACCTCGATGGGGTCTAGCTGTATCCCGCCCCAAGGTTGGGGACCGGCTCTCCTAATCGGCAGACCCGGTCCATTATCTCTTCACTAGGATTCGATGGTTTCCCCGGTGATCAGTGGTGGCCCGTGATTGCGAAGGCCTTCCTTGGAAGGAATGCAAGCTATCGTGAGGTGCTGCAGCATGGGCCACGGGGGTCCCTGGCTACTAGTGAGTGGCCAAGGATCGGTGCTAGTGCTGGAGCTGATGGACTGCTGTAGTGAGGAGCTGCACCTGCTGGGCGAGTGCGTCCAGCTTAGGATCTACCGGGGGTGGTTAATGCGGAACATGGGGCTCCCTCTCTAGACTGTGCAGGTACCCATGGGAAGGGGGATCTCCCACATAGCTGGTTGAGGCTTTTCTTGCTCGCATCATCATCCTCCTCCCAGCGAGTAGCTTGCAAGAGGATTGGATCGGATCAAAATGCGTCCCCTCCCCCTACCTGGTGCGCCAATTTGTTGCCCCCTAAATCGCTGTAGCCTGTAGCTGAAGTTGGCCTCGGTCTGCACCCTCGTCACTTTGGAATCAACCCGCTCATCGGGACCTAAAAAATAGAGGAGACCCAGGCCGGTGATCCCGGTGGGGGCACTCCGATGCTCAAGTTTATGATTATCCAGGGATCAGATCCTCCTGGTCGAGCCCCTGAGATGGACTCCATGCTAGGAGGAGTAAATATCGTATTAGTGGAGTGAGAGTGAGCTGAGAGTGAAGTGGTAGAGTACTGGCTTGGGAGGATTGGAGCTGGGTGGCTGTGTCTGTGCGATTATTCCCATAAATCTTCGGTAGCTTAGAGATCTCAATCCCCTCCTTCCTCTCTCCCATGTGCCCTCTCCTCCCCTTTGTTTCACTCTCTTGGGTTGACTTACCTTGCTTGGAACTGTGGATGGCTCTTTTAAGTCGCGATAGCTGTCAGATGCCTGCCTTGGGATCTTCCCATGTCAGTAGGCGCGTGCGATGATGTTTCATTCTGTGGGCTGGATGTCTTTCCCGGTTCATGATAGAGAACCTATCATATGCCCTGACATTCCTTCTGGTCACTCCATTTCAAAAAATTTGGCAGGGCCTCGGATGGGGAGCCATCGCCCCCGGGGATTCGAATCTCCCGATTGACTTCCTCTTTCGGGTGGTACAGACGGTTGGTGGAGAGCGCGGCACCTCTATCAGGGAGCCTCTCCCCTTTTTGGTGTAAGCGGCAACTGGGGCATTTATCGTGGCCTAGGGGAAGCCTCTTCATGGTCCTTGGGCAGCCCGCCACCATCCATAGGGGGCGGCATCGTCCTCCGGTCATTGGCACCTTCATCCGAGGTGGGACCGATCTAGAGAGGTGGAGCTCGACTCTGGCCTAAGCATCTCAACCTCACAAGAGGCAGCCTGGCAGAGGAGGGAGGAGCTTAACTCCGCCTAGCATCTCGACCTCACGGAGGCTGCCTAGTGGAGGAGGGCGGAGCTCGACTCCGGCTTAGGCATCTCGACCTCGCGAGAGGTAGCCTGGCGGAGGAGGGCAGAGCTCGACTCCGGCCTAGGCATCTCGACCTCGTGGGAGGTAGCCTGGTGGAGGAGGGTGGAGCTCGACTTTGACCTAGGTATCTCGACCTTGTGGGAGGTGGCTTGGTGGAGGAGGGCCGAGTTCGACTCTGGCCTAGGCATCTCGACCTCGCGGGAGTCAGCCTGGCAGAGGAGGGCGGAGCTCGACCCTGGCCTAGGCATCTTGACATCGTGGAGTCAGCCTGGCGAAGGAGGCAGAGCTCGACTTTGGCAGGTATCTCGACCATTAAGGGAGCCGAGCTTGATGAAGGAGTCCAAGGTAAGATGTCCGACATGGTAGCTTTCTCTGACATGGCATCCGACACAGATCACACATCAGCGATCTCGCCACATCACAAGGCATTCATGATGAATTGGGATCTCAACTCCACTAAGGAAGCCATGGGAGGATTTTCTCACTTAACATAATTGAGGTGGTGCGGGCACCAGACTCAGAAGAACTTCAGAGCTCCATTTGGATCTCTGATTAACATTGCCCGAGAAATTAGGGTTTGTAATAAAGGTTGACCTGGTCAACCAGTTTATTTATTTATTTATTGAGTCACCATTTAAATTTTGTTGAGTCTGTTGACTCAGTGCAAGTCCCAATGTGGTTTCAATTTGGTCCAAAATGGTGCCACATTTGTCTTCCAATCAATCAATGTTCAAGCAAGTGGAGGCCACACTCCAAGCCACACCCCAGCCACACTCCGAGCACACGCCAGAGTCCAGGAGGCGCCACAGAGGCATCCCAGTGTCATGGTCCCCACATCCAAAGAAGAAAAAATCAAATTGGAGGCTACTTTAAAGGAGGCGCCCATACCTGCCTATTTTACCTAAGCAAAGAAGGAAGAAGACTTCTCTTGGAGAAGAAATCAAAGAAGGACATCCAACCTACTCCTAATTGAAGTTCAATCAAAATCAAAGAGCTAACTTGGAGTGGAAGAAAGAGAAAATACCATAAGAAGAAGAGGACTCCAAATCCAAATCCAACTCCAAGGAGGCACCAAAATAATTCAAAAAAATTCCTTTATGGCCGTCCCAATTTTTTTTGAACTCTTGGTCGGCCAAGAGAGAAGATTTTCTACCTAATCTAGTGGTTGGAGGAGTTTAGTCCCACATGGGAATTTGTACAAGCTTGGAAAAATTTTAGGTCTATATAATAGACCTCTCTTTGTAACTTTAGAAAATCAATGAAGAAAATTATTTTTTTGCTATTCTCTTGTGTTGAGTGACCTAGGTTTCTCTTCTTCCGCACTATTCTAAGTGTTGAGCTCCGTGAGGGGGTAATTCGGGTTCCATTGGAGCCTTGAGGAGGTGAGAGATCTCCATCTTTATCCAAAACCCTAGGTTAGCCACTTGAAATTCCAAAACCCTAGCCACCCTTCATTATTTTCAATCCATCAAACCCTAGATCCATCCATCTCCCATGGCCCTCTCTCTCTCTACAAGTCCAGGCCGTCCACCTTCATCCAGATCCAGTCCGGCTACTTCAGATCCAGAGCAAGTTCCAAGGAAAATCACATCAACATCCAGGAGAATCCAGTTTTCAGCAATTTCAATCTTCAAGTTCATCAACCTGGTAAATCTTTCCCTTGACTCTCTGATTCCATCAATTATTTTTCTTCTCTTCCAGATCTTGAGTTCAGGAGAAGCCAACCCACCAAAGGACCAATATTGGAGGATCCATTACGAAGGTATCTGAATCCGAGGATCCAACAATCTGCTCGGGAGAGTTCTTCCACCAAAATCTATGAAGATCATTGTCTGGTTAGATAAACCATCTCTTCTCTTTATTTCTGTTCTGCTGAAAGTTCGGAGCGACCCTAGGTCTGGGAGTTTCTCAACCCCCAGCGATCCGTTGCTTCTGAACTACTCTGATAATTAGTTTCCTTAAAATTGTGCTTTCAATTATCATATTAGTATCTTTCAATGTTAGGTTAACTTTTCTTTGGTTTGAAGCAACTTCTACAAACATATAAAAAAACAACAAAAAAATTAGTTAATTTTAATTTACTTCCGCATCGCATCCCTTTATTTGTTCTGCATCATTTTGGTATCAGAGCCCATCTAGGATTTCTGATTTGCTTGCTTGCTTGTTTTGATTGTTTTCTCTTTTTATTTTGTCTGCTCGAAGTAGACTCCCCAGGATGTCCGGTCCTAGGACTAAGCGAGGCGCAAGCCTCCTCCTCCCATTCCACGGGGTGTTCCTAGGGCGTGTAGGGGATCCATTGGGTTATAACTTCGTAGCAGGGATTATAAACGGGGAAGACAATCTAGTTGCAGCCCGTAATTGCCCTTTTGTCTGAATTATTTCTCCAAAATAAAACTCTGAATTGCATGATTTTTGCCTCGTTGAACATAATAATGAACCTATTTTCCATAATTTTTCTGTGATTTATTGGTTTCGGTAAAATTCTGAGAATTAAAATACAGCCACTCTGGTTTTTTATGTTCTGCAATTCAATTCTTTTGGAGTGATCATCTCATAATTTACTTAAGGCAATTGAGCATCTAAGATAATGGGAGGAGTTGATTACCTCTCCTTAGCCCAAAACCCCATCCAATCATTCGAACCTAGACCTAATTTAAAATCAGTTAGACCTAATTTTGCCGAGTGGGCTAGGGACACCAATTGGTCGGGTCTAGGCTAGTGTTGGGGGGGAGTTTCAGTTGCCGAGTATTCTGGTGTGGTAGCACTCAGTGTCTAGAAGGTGGTTTAGGGACTACGTCCCGAAGGGCTTGTTGCTGGTCCGCCTACCTGGCAATCACTGATTGGTGTCTAGGATTGGCAATCAAGGCCGAAGGGCTTGTGTGCTGGTCCGCCTACCTGGCCAATCACTGATTGGTGTCTAGGATTGGCAATCAAGGACCTAACACTCCCCTTACACCTGCCTGGCTGAGTCCTGAGTTACTACAGGCTAGCTTGCCACTCTGATTGGGCATCTAGTTGGACTCTAGGTCTAGTGATCCAGTAGTCGATTTAGTCTAGTCTTATTTTGTGTGCTTGCTTGAATCATCATGTCTACCAGAAACGGGGTGCCATATCAACCTGGTCAAACCCAACCTGATTTAGAGGCCATGATCAGAACTCTTACTGAAAGTATGGCTAAAATGAATCAGATATGACAAACACTGTGGCCCAGTTTAGCGCACAAATTCATGAGGATCTTACAACTTAGGGACCGAGTCCAAGTACTTGAAGAACCTAGACATCGGAATTGGACTCCTGACCCCGATTTTAATGTGCCTCAACCGCACCCACATCAGGAGCCTAGAAGGCCTTTATATAGAGATCCTGACCTAATCATAGGAGGCCTGACCCAGAGCCTGAAGATAGAGATGATAGGTTCATCAGGAACATCAAATTAGATGCACCCACTTTTGATGGTAGTCTGAACCCTAAGGTGTATTCTGATTGGGAGGGTGAGATAGACCAATACTTTGAGTGGTATGCTATGTCTGAGGAGAGGAAATACAAGTTTGCCAAGATGAAATTAGTGCGTCAAGCTAGGTTATACTGGGGGAACAT
Source organism: Areca catechu (assembly GCA_021397845.1). Lineage (NCBI taxonomy): Eukaryota > Viridiplantae > Streptophyta > Magnoliopsida > Arecales > Arecaceae > Areca > Areca catechu. Next base: position 48,579,989 of record CM038048.1, on the reverse strand, counting down.
TGAGCTAACCACTAGGAGACTGAATGTTGAGCCCATAACCACTTGGCAGGGTATGAAGAAAAACTGAGAGATAAATACCTACCCATTTCATACCAGCAAAACCTGTTAACCAATGGCAAAACCTGAAACAAGGAAACCGATCTGTCTCAGACTACATAGCTACTTTTGATGAATACCTAATGAGATGTGATGTGAGTGAAGCCCACGAAGTCACTTTGTCTAGATTAGGGCTGGACTGAGGGAAGATATCAAGAGAGAACTATTTCTGAGAGGATTACTGATCTAGACCAAGCTTACCAGATTGCACTGAACACTGAGAAATTTTAGAGAGGACCTATACCTTCTGGGTTAGTGCCCCAATCCCAAGGAATGGACCTAGCCAAGTATCCCTAGTAAACCTTTTCAGGGTACTTCTACCCCTAGGCCATGGACAAAGGTAAGGCACCTGACACCCAGAGAACCCCTAGTTCAAATATCACCTATTTTAAGTGTCAGAAACCAGGTCACATTTCCAGTCAGTGTACTGCCATAGCCTGTTTCAAGTGTCATAAGGTAACGAAGATCCCTTTACATAGAAGAGGGAGAGAATGATAATTCCGAGCCCAGTGAGGAATTTGAAGAAGAAGTTTATGAGGCCGGAATGAATTTGGTTGAGGAGTATGAAGGAGAGGAGGAACCCAATGAATCTGACCAATTAGGAGTTGTAAGATGCATCCTATCCCAGAATCTAGTTCAAGAGGATTGGCGTAGGACTAACATCCTACAGACTTTTCTTAAATTAGGGGATAAGGTATGTAAGATCATCATAGATAGTGGGAGCTGTGTAAATGCCATCTCTACTAGCACTGTCAAGATGTTAGGCTTAATCCCAGTTCCCCATCCCAACCCCTATAAGGTTTCTTGGGTAGATTCTACCTCCATACCCATCCAGTCTAGATGTCAAGTCCGAATCCAAATGCAATCTTATCACGAAAAGATTTGGTGTGATGTTTTACCCATGGGGGTGAGCAGTATAATTCTTGGAAGACCTTGGTTGTATGATCATGATGCCACCCTCTTAGGAAAATTCAATACCTGTGTCTTTAGTTTCAATGGGAAGAAGATTACGATCCATTCAGTTCCCCCTAAGGACAAGGTAACTAAAGGAGCCGGTAAGGTTAAGGAGATGAAAACTGGAGTGAACCTAATCAGTGCTAAGGATCTAGAACAAGAAATTCATAGTGGTTCACCCATCTGGATGTTGACTGCTAAGGAACTTAGAACTTCGGAACCCTCAGAGCCTCCTCAAGAAGTTAAACCTGTGTTAAAAGAATTTGAGGATGTCTTTCCGAGGATTGCCAGACCACCTTCCACCTCTTAGGGATATCCAGCATGCCATAGATCTAATCCCAGGAGCGACTTTGCCCAACTTGCCCATTACAGGATGAATCCATCTGAGCATGAAGAACTGCAAAAGCAGGTTGGAGAATTATTGAGGAAGGGGTTATTAGAGAAAGTCTTAGCCCTTGTGCAGTCCCAGCCTTACTAACCCCAAAGAAAGATGGCACGTGGAGGATGTGTGTTGACAGTCGTGCCATCAATAAAATTACAATCAAATATAGGTTTCCCATCCCTAGACTAGATGACATGCTTGATATGATGGCTGGTGCAATGGTTTTTTCTAAGATTGATCTCAAAAGCGGCTATCATCAGGTTAGGATTAGGCCCGGGGATGAATGGAAAACTGCTTTCAAAACTAAGGATGGTCTTTATGAATGGGTTGTTATGCCTTTTGGGTTGTCCAATGCCCCTAGTACCTTCATGAGAATTATGACCCAGGTACTTAGAGCTTTCATAGGAAAATTTGTGGTGGTCTATTTTGATGACATCCTGATCTATAGTAAGACCCCAGCAGATCACCTAGGCCACCTTAAAGCAGTCTGCCAAGTTTTGAGGAATGAGAGACTCTACGGTAATCTTAAGAAGTGTGAATTCATGACTAGTAGAGTTATCTTTCTTGGTTTTGTAGTAACCCCTGACGGCGTGGCGGCCGATCCTGAGAAAATTAGGTCCATAGTAGACTGGCCAGAGCCAACCAATGTGCATGAAGTTAGAAGTTTCCACGGCTTGGCTACCTTCTATAGGCGATTCATCAAGGGGTTTAGTACTTTAGCTGCTCCTATCACTGATTGTATTAGGAAGGGAGAATTTCATTGGACTAAGTCTGCCCATAAAGCCTTCCTAGATCTTAAGGATAAAATGACCCAGGCACCCATTCTGAGATTACCCGATTTTTCTAAAGTATTTGAGGTTGCCTGTGATGCTTCAGGTGTAGGATAGGTGGAGTCCTAAGCCAAGAGAATCATCCCATAGCATTCTTTAGTGAAAAACTTAATGATGCTAAGCTTAGGTATTCTACCTATGATAAGGAAATTTATGCGGTGGTGCAAGCTTTGCGTTACTGGAGACATTATTTGCTACCGCAGGAATTTGTACTATTTTCGGACCATGAGGCCCTTAGATTTCTGAACTCCCAAAAGAAGCTTAACCCTAGGCATGCTAAGTGGGTAGAATATATCCAGTCCTATACTTTTGTCCTGAAACATAAGGCTGGAGTTGAGAATAAGGTAGCTGATGCCCTTAGTCGCCGATCTCTGTTATTAACTTCTGTTAGAACTGAGGTCATAGGGTTTGAGCAAATCAAAGAGGAATATGAGTCTTGTCCGGATTTCACAACTGTGTATCAGGATCTAGTTCAAGGACCATCTAGTAATCACCAGGATTATACCCTTGTAGATGGTTTTTGTTCTTCAAAAATAGGCTTTGCATCCCTAGAACTTCTCTTAGGGAATTTTTGATTTGGGAAATCCATGCTGGGTTTAGCCGGCCATTTTGGAAAAGACAAGACCATTCTAGCTATTGAAGACCACTTTTTCTGGCCTAGCTTGAAAAGGGATGTAGCTAATATTATAGCTAGATGTCGAACCTGCGTTGTTGCCAAACAGCGAAAACAAAACACTGGCCTTTATACCCACTCCCTGTCCCAGATCATCCTTGGCAAGATGTGAGTATGGATTTTGTGTTAGGTTTACCTAAGACCCAGAGGAGACATGATTCTATCTGTGTCGTAGTCGACCGATTCTCTAAAATGGCCCACTTCTTGCCTTGTTCCCAAACCTTTGATGCGTCTAAGGTAGCCACACTTTTCTTCAATGAGATAGTTAGACTCCATGGCCTACCTAAGACAGTCGTTTCAGATAGGGATGTCCGGTTCACCAGTTACTTTTGGAAGACCCTTTGGCATAAGTTAGGGACAAAACTTAAGTTTTCAACTGCCTATCATCCCCAAACTGATGGCCAAACTGAAGTAGTGAACCGTAGCCTAGGAAATCTGCTGAGATGTCTTGTTAGTGAAAAACACCAGAAATTGGGATTATACCTACCAAGGGCAGAATTTGCGTACAATGACTCGGTCAATAGGTCTACGGGTAAGAGTCCATTTGAAATTGTACATGGGTACAAACCTCACACACCTCTTGACCTAGTCCCTTTACCTGTCCACACTCGAGCCTCCGAATCTGCTGAGAATTTTGCACAGCATGTAAAAGACTTGCATAAAGAAATTCATGCCAAAATAAATTTAAGTAATGAAACTTATAGAAGTTGGCTAATACTCAAAGGCGAGTCAAATCTTTTGTTGAGGGAGACTATGTGATGATTAGGTTAAGGCCTGAACGGTTTCCTCCTGGAACCGTTAGAAAGTTACATGCTAGGGGAGCTGGACCATTTAGAGTGGTAAAGAGAGTAGGATCCAATGCCTATGTGCTCGAGTTGCCTCCAGAACTAGGCATTAGCTCTACTTTCAACATTACAGACTTAGTAGAGTACATGGAGCCAGCTGTGATTCCTAGTGAGCCTTTTGAGCCTAACCTATCATTGAGAGTGATCCCGACCCTGTGTGTCCACCAACAAACTGGCCTGTGAGGAAAGAGCAGATTGAAAAGATCCTGGATGATCAGGTTATCTCTACTCGTAATCGAGGATACCAAAGGTACCTGGTCTGCTGGCAAGGAAGGCCAGATTCTGATGACTCTTGGATCTCCCGAGAAGAATTACAAGAATCGGACCCAGACCTCTTGAGAGAGATACCAGAGCCAACTTGAGCATACTCGATAGGGTCGAGTTCCTCCCACCCTGGGAGAATTGGTGCGGGCACCAGACTCAGAAGAAGACTTCAGAGCTCATTTGGATCTCTGATTAACATTGCCCACAGAAATTAGGGTTTGTAATAAAGGTTGACCTGGTCAACCAGTTTATTTATTTTATTTATTGAGTCACCATTTAAATTTTGTTGAGTCATGTTGACTCAGTGCAAGTCCCAATGTGGTTTCAATTTGGTCCAAAATGGTGCCACATTTGTCTTCCAATCAAATCAAGGTTCAAGCAAGTGGAGGCCACACTCCAAGCCACACGCCCAGCCACACTCCGAGCACACGCCAGAGTCCAGTAGGCACCACAGAGGCATCCCAGTGTCATGGTCCCCACATCCAAAGAAGAAAAAATCAAATTGGAGGCTACTTTAAAGGAGGCGCCCATACCTGCCTATTTTACCTAAGCAAAGAAGGAAGAAGACTTCTCTTGGAGAAGAAATCAAAGAAGGACATCCAACCTACTCCTAATTGAAGTTCAAATCAAAATCAAAGAGCTTAACTTGGAGTGGAAGAAAAGAAGAAATACCATAAAGAAGAGGACTCCAAATCCAAATCCAACTCCAAAGGAGGCACCAAAAAAATTCAAAAAAAATTCCTTTATGGCCGTCCCAATTTTTTTGAACTCTTGGTCGGCCAAGAGAGAAGATTTTCTACCTAATCTAGTGGTTGGAGGAGTTTAGTCCCACATGGGAATTTGTACAAGCTTGGAGAAAATTTTAGGTCTATATAATAGACCTCTCTTTGTAACTTTAGAAAATCAATGAAGAAAATTATTTTTTTGCTATTCTCTTGTGTTGAGTGACCTAGGTTTCTCTTCTTCCGCACTATTCTAAGTGTTGAGCTCCGTGAGGGGGTAATCCGGGTTCCATTGGAGCCTTGAGGAGGTGAGAGATCTCCATCTTTATCCAAAACCCTAGGTTAGCCACTTGAAATTCCAAAACCCTAGCCACCCTTCATTATTTTCAATCCATCAAACCCTAGATCCATCCATCTCCCACGGCCTCTCTCTCTCTACAAGTCCAGGCCGTCCACCTTCATCCAGATCCAGTCCGGCTACTTCAGATCCAGAGCAAGTTCCAAGGAAATCACATCAACATCCAGGAGAATCCAGTTTTCAGCAATTTCAATCTTCAAGTTCATCAACCTGGTAAATCTTTCCCTTGACTCTCTGATTCCATCAATTGTTTTTCTTCTCTTCCAGATCTTGAGTTCAGGAGAAGCCAAACCCGCCAAAGGACCAGTATTGGAGGATCCATTACGAAGGTAGTGATCCGAGGATCCAACAATCTGCTCGGGAGAGTTCTTCCACCAAAATCTGTGAAGATCATTGTCTGGTTAGATAAACCATCTCTTCTCTTTATTTCTGTTCTGCTGAAAGTTCGGAGCGAAACCCTAGGTCTGGGAGTTTCTCAACCCCCAGCGATCCGTTGCTTCTGAACTACTCTGATAATTTAGTTTCCTTAAAATTGTGCTTTCAATTATCATATTAGTATCTTTCATGTTAGGTTAACTTTTCTTGGTTTGAAGCCAACTTCTACAAACATATAAAAAAACAACAAAAAATTAGTTAATCTTATTTACTTCCGCATCGCATCCCTTTATTTGTTCTGCATCATGAGGGTTTTGGTATTCGAAAAAAATAGTGAGAGATGCAATTAGATACAAAAGTCCTTGTCTAATTCTTATATCATCATGAGTGGTCTATTATACTTGTTCTTTATTTAATGTAGATTTTATATAATGGCTTCTACTCTTTCACTGTGAGGCATCTTGGATGCCAACAAGTTAACTGGTCTAAATTACATGGAACTAGTTGAAGAACCTTAGAAATGTATTAGCTTAGGAAAAGTTTGCCTATATCCTCAATTTTTCTAAACTAAATCTGGTAGGAGAGGATGCTACTGAAGAGGAAAGGGTCATATATAAAATATGGCAAAATGATAGTATGACTATCAAATGTATCATGTTGGCCTCTATTAGCAATGAGTTGCAGAGGCAACATGAGAAAATAGAATCTCAGTCCATATTACTTAATCTTAAAGAGGTTTATGGAGAGCATAGTCGGACGCTCGATATGAGATATTGAAGTAGTTGTTCCAAATATGCATGAGTGAAGGCTTTTCCATTCAGGCATATGTCCTCAAAAGGATTGACCTGATTACTCGATTAGGTCAACTGGTGATTTGGGACGGGAAGAGTTCATGCATTCATGATGGATGGAGATTCAAGCAAGATGATTAATAAGCTAAATTGTGCAATAAATCCACACACAAATGAGCTAAATTAATCCAAGGAAAGAATTTTCATGAAAGAGACTAGTTGATCTAAGTTACAACACCCGCAATGTAGATCTAGTTCAAACCAAGAATAAAATCTTCATGGCAAGGAAACCATCATTACTAGAGCAAGTTAACCTTCAAATGATCAGATCCAAAGAGCTTGGGAATGGTTCTCCTACCAACAATGATGGCTAAAATTATTTGGTGGAAGGGTTCACTCAACACTCTAGGAAAGAGGTTTGCATCATAAGATCTACACTCCCTATCCTTGTGGACTCACCTTGTAGATGGTTCATGGCTTGGAAACCTTCATCTTCAACCTGAGATCCCTGAGAGAACCTATAAAGCACCCATCATGAGGCATGGAAATGAAATCAAAAGGAGGAAATGAAGAAGGGAAAGAAAGGAAGAGAAGAAGAAAGCTTGGCGTAGAGCTTGATGGACTTGAGCTTGGAATCAGATCAAGGGCATCCACTCTCTTCAAAATGAAATCAAGGGCATCCCACCCTCTTCTCACACAAGGGCATCCCACCCTTATCAAAATGAGGCTTCATACCTCAAGCAAAAGAAGGCATCTCACCCTCTCCGCACAAGAAAACTCAAGAGACCTTTTAGCAAGAAAAAAATTCTTTCATTACTCAACATAAGATTTTTTACAAGAGAGGCTTGGGGCCCTATGTATAGGCCAAGCAAACCATAATTTTGGCCAAACTAATTCCCAACTAATCTCTTGATTAGTTATACTAATTGATAGATTAGGTAGATCCAACTAAAAGTGGTTCTAACAATATTTCTTCTAGAATTGTTACAACTAATCTCATGTGTGATTGACGCCTAGTGTCCATGTGGTTTCTCGTTGATGTAGTGGTCTGGGGCTGATGAAGTGGAGGACCAAGTGGCATCCCATATGTCAAGTTATTGGAGATTTGTTGGGGGAAAGTTGTAGGTAGTTTATCCTTCCATGTGACCCCCAAAATAGTCTTGATGAAGTGACCTCCATGTGGCACCCAAGGAGGGGTTGTGTTGGCTTCATGAAGGCTTCCAAATGGCCTTCAAAGAGTGCTTCCAAGTGGCTTTATAGGATTGCTTCCAAGTGGCATAAGAAAGATTTTGCTTGACCAATGGGTCAACTCAAGAACAGGTTAAGCCGACTCAAAGAGCTTGAGTCGACTCATGAGGCTGATGCCTTTTCTTCTTGTGTTGGCTTATGGAGAAATAGGCTTCCTTCATTGACACATTGGGCTTAATTTCTTTAGAAGTCCACCTTGATTAATTCTTCTGGGCTTCAATGTTGAGTCAACTCCCATCCAAATGGCCCTTGTCCTCTTGCTTATTCCATGAGGAACTTGGGTAAAGCTTGAATTCTCTTTCCAATGCTAATGTCCCCATCAATTCTCCAGTGGTGAAAAAAAAAACTCGACAGTAAGGGTTAACTTGACTTTGATGTGGTTCTAGTAGGTTTGATTTATTCTTTTGTAGATCCTCTCTAGTGATCTATGAGTATTTCGATTTAGGTCAACTTTGCTAATGAACCAAATAGTATGGATAGTCCTTATTTGTGTAGGATAGGTCTTATTATCCAAATTCTCTCAATTTTATCTCACCTTTTTGTAGTGTGGTTGCTGAATGCTCAAGGGTTGGTTCACTCTCAAAATGGATCAAGTTCAAAAGGCTCACTAGGTATCATTGTTGGTTCCTTTACTCTACTAGGTCTGAAACTTTGAAAGTGGAACTGATACCAAAGTCAGATGGTAATTCAAGCACATGAGTATTAGGTCCAAACTTTTTAGTATTTTGAAAAGGACCTACACTACGGGTATGCAACTTTTTTCATATAGTCTTTTTCAAAAGTTCTTTGACTCTCTTATAAATTTAGCCATATACTTGTTAGTTCTATTGCTCAAATTTCTTACTAACATGCTATGCATATGGCTCTCACAGACTTGGACACTTATGCATGGATGACAAGCTCAAATGATACCAAATAACAAAATAAACTCAAATGATACCAAAATGAAAGGATTATGCCCTAAAGGCCAATCGAAATATTATATTTCGTTGGGATTTTTCCTTTTCCATCCCAAAAATCAATGTATTGACATTATCATTCAATAAAGGCATTATTTTCATCATACGCTATGTCTTAATTATTATATGATGAACTCCATAGATTAGGGCTATGGTTCTAGGGTATGATGAGATCATACCAGTGAGACCTAAAGCCTTAAAACCTTAATCTAAAATATTCCTGGTCAATGAGACTTTGAGTAGGGGATCAATGTTTCTGGTAAAGATCAGCACTTCCTATGTATGAGGGTGACTGATCTCACAGTCACTTGTGTTTGACACTAATACTAGGATGTGGGTACTCATTAGAGAATGAGTTCACTGAATAGATCCAGATTGAGAATATCTAATGGAAACATTATCTGTTTGTCAATAGATATTTCTCATAGTGGGGAGTAGTGCATGAGGTCCTTTGACCTGAGACTGCCATGGTACCTTATATACATGAATCCACATTTGGTTCACACTCAATCATAACACTGAGTTATGCATGAGGTGATACTGGATATGGTGGATTGTATATGAAGGTTGTGAGTAGGTCAACAAGGAATTGATCAGCCCTAGTAAGAGGATATTACATCCAGCAATTTCGATCAAATGATGATTCGGAAAATCTCTTGATCAAAGTATGAACATTACAAGTAGTTTCTAATAGTTCATTAATGAATCATCATTAAAAAGATTGAGATAGGGATGAATATGAATTCGATTTGACAAGGTATCCATATCCATAATCATATTCAGGATGCAAGTTGATCAAAGGACTGAATTGCCCGATAACTCACCACTGAAGGGTATTTTGGTAATTCCACCAAAATTCCACATCTTCCGGGTAGACATGATACGTTGCTAGACGTCAATCTTGTCTTGTAGGAAAATGATTAAATTATGATAATTTAAATCATTAATTAGAATTAGATTCTAATTGACCAAGTCGAGCTAGCTTGAGTTGACCTAAATCGGCTTAGTTGAGATCTAACCGAATTAAGTCAAATAGCACTAGGACCTACTGCTGGCTAGATGTGGAACCCAATGGGTCACACACAAAAGAGAGTCTATGAGGGATTTAATTTAGAATTAAATCAGTTTGCAGGAAAAACACACTAGCATGTGTTGGAGATCCAACTTCTATTCGAATTGGATTCGAATTTGGTTCTGAATTGGGCTAATTAGGTTCTAATGGAACCTAATTAGAGTTTAATTAAATTTTGGGACTTTGGGCTAACCGTGGCTAAACCATTGATTTAAAAATCAATTTAAACCCTTTTCCCAAGACCGCCCAAGCCATCTTCCCACGCGCGCGCACCAAAGGAAGAGTCCATGCACGTGGACTCCTCTTCACGCACGTAGGGATTCTTTTACCATGAAAACCAGATGGGAGGGGGCAGAAATCTTTTCTTAGGCCATCTCATCTGGAGTCCCTTGGATCAAGATCAGATGGCCAAGAAGAATCCGTGCTTTTCGGTTGCAACTCCATCTCAGAAACATCGTGACTTTTCTGAGGTTTCTTCCGAGGTTTCTTCATCAGAAAATCTTGAAATAAATCAGGAAAGGCATGAAAAACTTGAGGGGATGCGTGAGGATGGAAAGAACGTGATTCTTGGGATAGCAGAGGGTTGCATTGTTTTTGAAAAGACACCCTCGATATCTATAAATAGGGTGGGTTCTCGGGGGTTTTCATGTAAGATAACTCAGAGATCAGATTCCCTTTCTTCCTCTCCAGAATACTCCTTCTCTGACCCTAAATAAGAATAAGAGGAAGGTCTTGAACGGTAAAGGAAAGAAACAGGAAGGGTCTCTTTTCTTTCTTGAATTAAGACATTACTTGTCTTAATTTTTCTTCCACTTCAAATAAGAATTTTCTACAAGGATTGAAGTTGAGGAAAGGATCAAGAAGAGGAAATAAGGGAGAAAGGTAATTTTCAAGAAAGAAAATTCCAGCCTATAAGTCCAAGAATTGAATTCTTGAAAAAGAATTCAAGAAGAGGATCCAAGATCAAGAAGTTGTTGTCTTCATCTCTTCTCCGTGTGGATCACCATTGGAGGGTGAACATTTGGGCACCTGGTGGAGATTTGCATTTTGGATGTTGCGGTACAGGTTAGTACTTACATATATATATATTTAAATCAGGTATATGAATGATATATATTTTTTATTTTTTTTAAGGAGATCTAGAGCTAAAGGGTTTGGTATAGATTTCATAACATAAAAATTTTGAAATCTAAGTTTCCGCCTTGGTCAACAAACCCAACAAAAACAAAAGACAAGCTCATGTTGGCTAGGAAACAAAAGTTTCTGATTTTCAATATTCCCCTTAAAAGGCTTCTAAGGCTCTTACATATAGCTTCAGTTAGGTAGTAGTAAATCTTAATTTAGTTCTAATATATGCCATAGAGTCTTAAAAAATAACTATTGAATATCACTGGGACCAGGTCAATGGTATGGTGGATGTCTTAGAATGGTGAAATGGGATGGGAAAAATGATCGAGAGGTACATATTAAAAATCCTTTGCAAATTCTATAACTTCTTGGGGTTGATCTTTTCGGATTGGTTCCTAGGTTTTCTTAGTGGTCATTACCCCAACTAGTGATTCCTCAATGGTCTCTTGTTTTGAACCCTTATATTGATTAACATTAATTCTGGGTCCTCTCTTTTATGAACTCTATTATCACCTCGAGTTGCTCTTCATGATTTGTCCCTGGACTTCATTTTCTTCAAGTTGATTTTTCATTTTTAATTTCATTAGGCTGGATAACTATTCAAGCAATTAATCATGTTCATATTCATCCACTATGTTAGACCCAGTTTCATAGACTTCTTCCTTAAGTTCTTCAACGGGTTTAGGATCTTCTCTTTCTAGCTCTCTATTTGGACAAGATTTTGATTCTGCTTCATCTTTAAATTCTTTAATAGGTTTAGGAGATTTTTTCTATTTCTTCAGTGGGTTTAATCCCTTCTTCATCTTCTTCATATTCATCTATAAACTTGGTTCAGCCTCATATATTTCTACTTTTAGCTCTTCAATGGGTTCAAGGATTTCTTCCTTACAAACTATTGGGATAATAGGAGTGGCTTGTTTGAAGGAATCGGACTAGAATTAGGCCTATGTCTTAATGTATTATCCCTATTGGACTAAGGTCGAGTGATCAAGAGTTCTCTCTGATATGTCTCGAATTCTCTAGTAATTTGGTAGGCTTCTTATAGGTCACGAATTTTTCATTGAAATAATTCTCACTAGATGTCCTTTCGTATGCCAGCTCGAAATCTATAAATAACCATTGCCTGAGATTCTGCTATGCTACATCTCCTGACAAATTCATTGAATTTGGCAATATATTCAAACATAGTTTATCATCTTGTCTCAATTTATACTATTGGTCTAAAAGTCTTTGCTCATAATATCTACCTAGGTATTTTTCTCTAAGCTTACTCTTCTTATCTCTCCAAGTAATTATTTTATCTCCAATATAATAACATTCCGCTCAACATCTTCCCAATATAGCTTTGCATATCGGACTAACCTAAGTTTGGCAAATTGGTACTTCCTTTTTTCTGACATTTCATCCCATTCAAAGTATCAGTCCATTCTTTTCTCCCAATCGATGTATACTTCAGGATCTAAATTTCTATCAAAAGTGGGTGCATAGGGTAGACTATTCCTAAAGGATCTTACCTTCGAATCATCAAAATCTTGGTAGGGTCTAGGGTTGTATTCAGGGTTGAGATCATGATAATGGGTTTTGGACAAGGGGAGGTGGACTAGGTGATTTAGGTTAGTAAGGGTCAAGCAATTTTCTTCGAGGTTCCCGATTTGATTATCCACTTATCCTCACTCTTTGTTCATTTATCCTAATTATTTAGTTAGGGTATCAAACTTTTCAGTCAAGGTCCTCAGAAAGAATTCAAGATTTGGTTCCATGGATAAACCAGACTAATGTAGGACTATTGTATAGAGCCTCTGACATGCAGTACAAACCTAACTTCTAAGGCTCCTAGACCTAAAAGTTCAATGTAACAAGACTTGACTAGGTACTAGTTAAGAATGCAGTTATCCTTTCCACTGGCCAGGTAAGAGGTGGGGTTGCGGGAGGCTCCCCTCGCTTTCAAGGTCCTAATTAAAAATAGCTAGTTCGCTTAAGGAATTTGCTATTGGACCTCTAGCTTTAGACACCAATTTCGAGAGTAAATACAAATTCAAATAATACTTTGCCTCATCTTGCACTTGAACTTGACTCGTGAATGTCCTTAGTTTTTGGTACCTACTTGATTTTAATTATGGCTTGGTCAATACAAATGTGGGTGATTATTTTGGACCAAGTAAAGGTAATGACCTCCTTCCTTTTGTTTATATGAATGCCCTTAAATAGATTTAGAAATGGATGCACAAACAATTCACCAACTAGTTAGCACAACAATTAGATTAGCATAATCAAATGATTCAAAGTCCAAATTTTAAAATTTAAATTTTAAATTAGAAATTACAGATCTGAAAATCTAGATTTCAAAACTCCAATTTCAAATTTTAGATTTTGAGTTTTAGTTAGAAAATTTGTTCTTGGAAGTCAAAGTTGTTGTAAGAAAAATTTCAGCCAATAACAAACTTCCAACTAACTAGTTTTATAAATTCAAAATTAAAATTTAAAAATTTCAAAAATTAGGATTTTAAATTGGATTTATCAAATTTCAAAGTCCAAATTTCAAATTTCAAATTTTGAAATTTAGTTTTCAAATTTTAGTTAGGAAATTCGTTTATGAAGGCTTGTAACTAAAGTTTGTTGCAAGAAGCTTCCAACTAATAAACCTTTAACCATAAAATACTCAAAATTCGAAACTCAAATCCAAGAAATTTTAAAATTCAATTTTTTTGACTTGGAGATCTCAGATTTTAAATTTAGAATTTTTAAATTTCGAATTTATGGTTGGAAATTCGTTTTGGAGGAATGTAACCCAAAGTTGTTGTAAGAAAACTCCAACTAACAACCTTCTAACCAAAAATTCAAAATTCAAATTTTAAATTCTAAAAAATTCAAATTTAAGTTGTATAATTAGACTTCAAAGTTTAGACTTCAGATTTCAAATTTTGAATTTTAAATTTTGAATTATGGGTTGGAAATTTGTTCTTGAAGTATAAAAAATTTCAGCAACCAACAAACCTCCAATTTACTAGATTCAAAATTCGATATTTAAATTTAAAATCTCAAAAATTTGAAATTAAATTGAGATTTTCAGATCTCAGATTTTAGATTTTAGATCCCAAATTTTAAAATTTAAATCTCAAGATTTGGCTTTGAATTTTGGACTTGAAGATAAGCAATACGCAAAGGAACAAAATTTCAGTAACTTGACCTAGTAAACCATAAGCTCTGATACCAAAAATTGATGCGGGATGGGAAGAGTTTATACATTCATGATGGATGGAGATTTAAGCAAGATTATAAATAAGCTAAATTGAGCAATAAATCCATAGACAAATAAGCTAAATTAATCCAAGAAAAGAATTTCATGAAAGATACTGGTTGATCTAAGTCACAACACCCGCAATGTAGATCTATTTCTAACCAAGAATAGGATCTTCATGGCAAGAAAAACATCATTACAAGTGCAGGTTAACCTTCAAATGATGAGATCCAAAGATCTTAGGAACGGTTCTCCTTCCAACAATGATGGCTAAATATTTGGTGGAAGGGTTCACTCAACACTCTAGGAAAGAGGTTTGGATCATAAGATCTACACTCTCTAACATTATGGACTCACCTTGTAGATGGTTCATGGCTTGGAAACCTTCATCTTCAACCCGAGATCCCTAAGAGAACCTACAAAGAACCCATCATGAGGCTTGGAAATCAAATCGAAAGGACTAAATGAAGAAAGGAAAGAAAGGAAGAGAAGAAGAAAGCTTAGCATGGAGCTTGATGGACTTGAGCTTGGAACCGGATCAAGGGCATCCCACCCTCTTCAAAATAAAATCAAGGGCATCCCATACTTCTCAAAATGAGGCTTCATACTTCAAGCAAAAGAAGTCATCTCACCCTCTCCACATAAAAGAACTCAAGAGAACTTTTAGCAAGAAGAAAATTCTTTCATTACTCAACATAAGATGCTTTACAAGAGGGAATTAGGATCCTATTTATAGGCCAAGCAAACCATAATTTTGGCCAACTAATCCCTAACTAATCTTTTGGTTAGTTATACTAATTGATAGATTAGGTAGATCCAGCTAAAAGTGGTTCCAACAATATTTTCTTCTAGAATTTGTTACAACAATTTCATGTGGTGCCTAAGTGTCATCCATGTGATTTTTTTGCTGATGTAATGGTCTTAGTGGCTGATGAAGTGGAGGACCAAGTAGCATCCCACATGTCAAGTTAGTTAGAGATTTATGGGGGGGAAAGTATAGGTAGTAGATTATTCCTTCCATGTGACCCCTAAAATAGTCTTGATGAAGTGGCCTCCATGTGGCACCCAAGGAGGGGTGTGCTGGCTTCATAAAGGCTTCCAAATGGCCTTCAAAGAGTGATTCCAAGTGGCTTTAGAGGAGGGCTTCCAAGTGGCATAAGAAAAGATTCTGCTTGACCAATGGGTCGGTGCAAGAATAGCATAAGCCGACTCAAAGAGCTTGAGTCGACTCATGAGGTTGATGCATTTTCTTCTTGAGTCGGCTCATGGAGAATTAGGCTTCCTTCATTGTCACATTAGGCTTAATCCCTTGAGATGTCTCTCTTGATTAATCCTTCTGGGCTTCAATGTTGAGTCAACTCTCATCCAAATGGCCCTTGTCCTCTTGGCTTATTCCATAAGGAACTTGGTTAAAGCTTGAATTCTCTTTCCAATGCTGATGTCCCCATCAATTGGGGTTTGTGATGGATAAAGAGCTTAATCAGGACTTAATCCTGCAGTCACTCCCACATTCCTTCTTGCAGTTTATCATGATTATCACATGAACAAACTGAATATGTCGTTGCCTGAGCTACTGAATATGCTCAAGATAGTAGAGAGCCATTTCAAAGGTGACAAGGCCTAGATTCTTCTAATTGATGGAAAGAAGAAGTAGGCAATGAAGAAGGGTTCAAAGAAAAAGAGGAACCCTAAGAGTAGTGTTGGCGTGGAGTCCTTGAATCGGCCGGTCGGAGCTACTGCACCACAGGACCGCTCCCTAGTTCACCTGCAAAACAGGTCCCTTGCCGGAGTTGTTCCGGTAGGGGACACTCCGATGCCTAAGTCAGTGACGAATCCCAGCCATATAATGGAGAAGGGTGCGAGAGTATGAGAGGAAAAGCTATAAAGTCTGTGTGAATGTATGCGAGCGTACCTCCCGATAATGGAGAAGGTGTCGAGAGTATGAGAGGAAAAGCTCATAAAGTCTGTGTGAATGTATGCGAGCGTACCTCCCGAACAATCCTTCTTACCATTATTTAAAAGAAGGCCTGCGGCCTGTGGCCCGCTCTTTTTTCGATGATCATGGGAGTCTATTTCTCCCATGATTGGCGATCGTGGGTTGTCACTGAGCGGTTCTGGCCAGATCGGAGGCGTGGCAGCAGGAGTCACGCGCCATGATCGTGGCATGAAGAGTGTCGATTATAACCATTGGTTACAGTTACCTTTCTAGACCAGATTGTGGTCCAGGCTTCAGGTTTCCCCTTGCGTGAGCCGAAGACTTGGTATTTTCCCTTGGGGACGGAGATTGTGTATACGGTAGGGACCGAAGAACGTGTCTTCGGAAGTCGATGAGAATTTGGTCTTCGATCAAGGCCGAAGACGTTGTCCGTAGGACTGGCCTTGGGATGTTGTAGTCCGGTGGGAAGCAGTGGTTGCCTGCAGTTGGACTGTCCCTTGCCTGGTCCAAACCTGGTCCAAAGTCCATGGTCCGGAGAAAAGGGACATCGACCAGTTAAACCGGTGTTCAGTTCGTAGTTGAACCGGGATATCCCAATAGTTGCCCCCCTACTCTCAGTTTTCGAAGCGAAGATTTGCCTCGAGAAGTGAGAGTACTAGTGCCTTGTCATTTTCCTCCCGGGAGACAGTATAATGGATGATTACGGGATCTCTGGTTGGACTGCCCATCATGATCTGAAAATCTGGTGGTGGATAGCTGTCACTCCCAGGTTGGGGAAGAAGGAAAAAGTGGGTGGCCCTAGGGCCATCTTTCCTTTTTCCGTTGCACGATGGTTAAGCCAATCTATCGGTTGAGATTTGGATGGTTGTGGCTGCTTTCCCCTGTCCGTTGGATGATGAGTGCGCCTCATCCTGGCTGTTAGTACCATAATAGCGTGGGCCTGAAAATATGGCCGTAGTTGCTTTGCCGCAATCATCAAAGAGTAGATCAGCTTCTGCATCCTTGCATATCGTGTTTCAGTGTCATGAAGGACCTTGTTGATATAGTAGATCGGCTTATGAGATCCGTCTTCCTCTTTCTGGATAAGAACCGAACTGATTGCTTCATCTGAAGCAGAGAGATATAGGTAGAGGACCTCGCCTTCTTGTGGCTTGGAGAGCAATGGCGGGGTCTCCAGGTACTTCTTCAGCTCCTCAAAGGCAGCACGACAGTCTTCGGACCATTCAAAGCCCTTTGACTGCCGGAGTACCTTGAAGAACGAAAAACATTACTCGGCTGACCGAGAGATAAATCTGCTTAGGGAGGCAATTCTCCATGTCAATTGCTGAACTTCCTTTTTATAGGAGGGATGTCTCATATCTTTCAAGGCTTGAATCTTCTCAGGGTTCGCCTCAATCCCTTGTTTGGTGACAAGGAAGCCCAAGAATTTACCCGAAATGATCCCAAAGGCACACTTTGTCGGGTTTAGCTTCATATGGTAGTGCCAGAGAGCACTGGATGACTCTTCCAAGTCATGGATGTGGTCTTTCCGGAGGATGCTTTTGACAATCATGTCATTAACATAGGCCTCCATGTTCCTCCCCAGTTGCTTTTCGAACACCTTGTTGATCAGCCTTTGAAACGTTGCCCCGGCATTCTTGAGGCCGAACGACATCATCTTGTAGCAGTAGAAACCTTTATCAGTGATGAAAGCATCTTCTCCTCATCTTGTGGATCCATCCTAATTTGGTTGTTACCGGAGAAAGCATCCATGAAACTCAGCAACTGGTGGCCGGCGGTAGCGTCAACCAGCTGATCAATCTTCGGGAGAGGGAAGCTATCTTTTGGACAAGCCTTGTTGAGGCCTGTATAGTTGATGCAGATCCTCCACTTGCCACTAGCTTTCCTTACCATTACCACATTGGCCAACCACTCGGGGTAGTGGGCCTCTCGGATGAACCCTACCTTAAGGAGCTTGCCAACTTCTTCATCCACAGCTTGCTATCTTTCGGGAGTGAAGCTCCTTTTCTTCGGTCACACTGGCTTGTACCAAGGGATAACTTCCAGCCGATGAGTAATTACTTCGACAGGAATCCCTGGCATATCCGAAGCCGACCAGGCAAAGACGTCTGTGTTGTCCCTGAGGAAACGGATCAACACTGTTCTGATTCCCTCATCAAGTGTGCTCCCGATCTGCACAACTTTGGAGGGATCTTCCTCTGTCAAAGGTACGGGGAAGGTCCTCTCCATGGGCTCACCAAGGTTTGTGGTTGCATCTCTTGGATCCAGCTGATCTAGAGTTGTCGAATCCTTGAAATGCCTATCTTCAATCATCAGACACTGATGTGCTATCCTCTGATTTCCTCTGACTTCTCCGACACCGTTCTTGGTGGGGAAGCACACCAAGGGTAATGAGAGGAGATCACGGTCCAGAACTTGTTCAAGGCAGGCCGCCCCAGAATAATATTGTATGCTGAGGGGATCCGGACCACCGTGAAGTTGATCGATAGTGTCTTTTGTCGAGGTTCAGTGCCAAGGTTTACAGGCAACACTATTTCCCCTTCGGCATAAACTGGTTGCCCCCGAACTAGAGAGCGGTATGGGGGATCTTTGCAGTTGATGTCTAGGCAAACACATTTTAGAGAATGCATCGTACATCAAGACTCAGTCAAACTTTCATTATCAAAAGGATTCGCTGTACATCATAATTGGCCACTATGGCCAAAATTACAAGAGGGTCGTCATGTGGGAGCCGAAATCCCGCAAGGTCATCGTCGGAGAAGAGGATAGAGTTGTTGTTGATAGAAAAAATGTGGTGCAGATGCCTACGCTAAGCATGCAACAGCACAGGGAGCAGGTAAATATTTTAAAACATTTTTAAAATAAATACGGAAAATACCTACTCCGCACAGGATCTAGCATATACAAGATGCATGTATTGGCGTGATACAGGACATATAATATTTATAAATATTTTAATAAATCTAGATCTACACATGCACCGAAATTAAAACCAAAAACATACCTTATTCCCAGCTGGAATAAGTCTGGGATAAACCTGGAATAGACTGGAATAACTGGAATAAAGTTATTCCAGTCATCTTCCACCTGGGCTGAAAACAGGGCTTCCAAAAAGTCCCCGGAACGCCGCCTTCCGGACCTCTGATCGCTCCCAAATTTGAGCTGTAGATTCTTAAGGAAGTCCTCTTTGATTGGCACTGGTTTCTGCAAGAAAAACTAAGCCAATAAATCGTAAGAAATCGCCGAAGTCTGCTGCACGAAAATGGCAGCAGAACGGAGTAGCTGCCTTCGTCGTTGGATTTCGGGCAACTGGAGCGATCCTGGCTCGCGTGGTTGCTTCGAGGAGTAGAGGAATACTCCCTCTAGAGGGGAGACATGCCCGGGACTCTCGGATCCGCCTCCACGCACGGTGCTAGCCGCCGAAGAGGGCTTCACGGTCACAGAATTCTGCAGCAGAACTAGGCAGAATGGGAGCTTGAAACAATGGGATTTCTCTCCCTCTAAGGCTTCTAAACCCAACCCAAAACCCTCTCCTTAAGCCTCTCAAAGAATGCCCAAAGCTCTCCTTTTTTAGGCCTCTCTCACGGTGGAAAAAAAAAATTCTCTCGTTGAAAACTTCATCACATGAAACAGGACGCTGGTTTGGCATTTATAAGCAAGTTGGGAGGGAGAGGGAGTTGGAGCGTTGGAAGGTGGAGAGGCAGCAGCAATGGGTAGCAATAAACCCATAAACCAGCCATTCATCAACCATTAAACCCATTAACCAGGATGGTAGCAATAAACCCAATAAACAGCCATTAATCAACCATTAAACCCATTAACCAAGGATTAATGTAATGGGTTGGGAAAAGGAAGAGATGGGACGTTTGGAGTTCTCATCCAGCGAAAGGAATTCCAGCGTTTTGGTCTTTGGGTCTCTTCATTTCAACCATTGAATCACCGTGTAAAACGGTCATGAGGAGAAAATGCACCGGTTCAAAACCGGTCCAAGCCAAAATATTATACCTTGGTTCAATCCCATTAAACCAAGCCAATTAAATGGTCCAATCCCATTTAAACCAAGTTGGTTCAAACCTTTTGAATTTTGGTTCAATTGGTTCGCAACCAATTGGAGGCCGAAATGAACTCCGAATCAGTTCAAAACTGATTCAGAAAAAACCTAGCGCAGCGCTGATCAACCAAGAACAATTTTCGGTTGACTCAGACAAGGGCAAGACGGGGAAAAAGAGTGCTCAAAAATACTACTATGACCATAAAATCGAGATGATTCCCAATCGTATTCGACATCCGGATCAGAGAGTTATCCTCTGTAGCGGTGTGACCTCATAGGTTCGAACCTAAACGGTAGCACCAGAACAATTCTAGTACCAGCACAGGAAACCATCTAGCAATGGGTCCCGGCGTCCGGATAGGTCGAAGATGCGGGAGCAAACTATCGAACCTCTGGCATATGTTTACCGTATAATTCATCCCTTTGACCTCAAATGCTCAAGACGACTGAGATTGGGCCGCCAACCCAGACTGAGTCAGTCGACTACGTGTCTCAACCTCGTAAGCCTAGTGACTCTTCACTAGGGCTACCCCAGCCGAGGATTTGCAAAATTGAGATACTGCGAGATATTCAATCAAAACTATTTGGACAGGTCAATTCCATCTTGGTCCATCACTGCTCCACAAGTACTTGCCTGTACCCAGAAACCTTCCGTCACCGGATTAAAAATCCGGGTAGTCCGGCACCAAAGCACAGGGAGTTGCTTGCAAGCTACCGCGATGACCTCAGGTCAGAGGACATATTACCCATATCCAATCGTGAGTATCCCTTTGGCAGAAAGGGACTGCACGGAGTCACGTTCAATGAGATATCACATATATCCCACTTGCAGATTACATCAGTGTCACCACACTCATTTGGTCAAGAGCACAACCAAACGATGTGAACTACAACAACCTATACTTGATATATTACCGTCCAGTACAATATATCCTTTGGTTGTGAACCGGGTTTAAGGACCACTCGATACATCCTCTCTGTGTATCGAAGTCAGTGTAGTCCTAAGGACTTCATCACATAGGAAAGAGTTCATTTCAGGGAAATTCAATACGTGATGAGCTGCCAAAAATTATATTTTATTAATTCATTGAAAAAGTACAATACTTAGCACAACCGCCTGCAACCCAGGCGATTGGCTTTGGGACACAATTCCCAACAGTTGTCCTTAAGTCACTTTGGGGCTTCGTCCTCATCCCTTCTCTAGTTGGCGGGTTGGTGTATCATCCCTACACCTCCGTTGGTGGGCCTTTGGTTTGGTAGTTCGACCTCTTTGGGAAGTGGCTGGGGAATAGTTGCTTCTGACCGAGATCCTTGGCGACCGATGTACCATCCTAACTACCCTCTCTTGATGAGATCCTCAATTGCATCCTTCAGTTGGATGCACTCTTCTATGTCGTGGCCGAGGTCCCGGTGGAATCAGCAGTATTTATTCCTGTTCCTTATGGAAGAGGAGGCCTTCATGGGATGGGGCCATTGGAGAAAATTCTCCTTCTCTATTTCCATGAGGATCTTCTCTCGAGGGAGGTTGAGGGGGGGTGTAGGAGTCGAATCTTCCTCCCAATGCTTTGAGCCTGGGAGGACTTCTTCGGCAGTCTGTATAATTGCCGCCATTATTGAAAGTTTGGGAACCTTGTCCTCTATTATTCTTTTTTTGAAGGGGGTTTTCCTTCAATCAGTCATCAATTTGCTGCTTGCTCTTTAGCATCGGCATATTTCTGAGCCCTCGACAGGAGCTCAGCATAGCTTTCAGGAAACTTCTTATCCAAGAAAAAGTTAAGCCTGGAAGTACGAAGCCCCTTCTTCAGTGCTGACATGGCCACGTGCTCGTTGAGATCAGGGATCTCAAGTGTGGCCGTATTAAACCTGGAGATGTAGTCTCGCAGGTTTTCTCCTTCGTTCTGGTGAAAGAGGAACAGTGTGTCCATATTCTGTGGAGTCTTGTGGTAGGTCCTGAAATGCAAGACAAACAATTTTTCTAACTCGGAAAAAGAGTCAATGGTACCTGGGCACAGGCTCGAGTACCACATCCGAGCAGACTTCTTCAAGGTAGTTGGGAACGATAAGCAGTACATTGCGTCCGAAGCTCCTTGGATCATCATATGGGCCTTGAAGCTGCCCAAATGGTCGAGGGGGTCGGAGGTGCCATCGTAGGATTCCATCTGGGGAACCCTGAAGTGCTAAGGAATAACCTCGGCCATGATACGGTCAGTGTAGGGCGGGCGTAGATCACCCATAATCAAGTCGTTGGGATCCTTAAGATCCCGCATTCTCTACACTCATGCCTTTGCCATCTCTGATTCGATGAATCTGAATCTCCCATCATAATCAGGAGTCTGCTTCGGTGCTCTCTCCACAGAAGTGGAGTCTCTGGGGGAGCATGAGGGAGTTTGCCTAGGCCTTTTCCCTTTTTGCGGGGAACTGGCGAACCTGGGCAATCTCAAAGTTCGGCCTTCGAGAGAGGGCCGAGAATGGGGAGAGGGATGCGTAGAATCCTCCCGTGGGGCTCTCTTCCTTCGAGATCGAGAGCTATGTTTGGAGGCGGATTTCCCACCGGAAAGGTCCTGCTCTGGAAGTCCTGAACCATGGCTGTGAGGTTGGTGACCTGGTTCACAAGAGCTTTGAACTGCTGCAGCCCCACAACAACTGTGGGAGGTGGAACATCATTTTCCCCTGGGGGTGCACCCCCGGGATGGAGCACAACTTCAACTTGTAGAGGTTATTTGGGTCTTTCCTCTCGCCATCAAAAATTTTTACTTCCCTTTAACTAGAAGGGAGCTTAAAGAGTGCTTGCAGCCCCCTACCTGGCATGCCAATCTGTTGGCATGGAGTCCCTGAATAAGCCAGTCGGAGCTGCTGCGTCGTAGGACCGCTCCCTGGTTCACCTGCAAAATAGGTCCCTTGCCGGTGTTGTTCCAACGGAGGACACTCCGATGCCTGAGTTAGTGGCGGATCCAAGCCACAGAATGGGAAAGGGTATCGAGAGTATGAGAGGAAAAGCTCTTAGACTTTGTGTGAATGTATGCGAGTGTACCTCTCGAGCTATCCTTCTTACCATTATTTAAAAGAAGGCCTCTGGCCTGTGGCCCGCTCTTTTTTCGGTGATCATGGGAGTCTATTTCTCCCATGATTGGCGATCATGGGTTGTCACTGAGCAGTTTCAGCCAGATCGGAGGTGTGGCAGCAGGAGTCGGACACCATGATCGTGGCATGAAGAGTTTCGATTGTAACCGTTGGTTACAGTTGCCTTTCTGGACCAGATTGTGGTCCAGGCTTCAGGTTTCCTCTTGCATGGGCCGAAGACTTGGTATTTCTCCCTGAGGACGGAGATCATGTATATGGCAGGGACCGAAGAACGTGTCTTCGGAAGTCGATGAGAAATTTGGTCTTTGGTCAAGGCCAAAGACGTTGTCTGTAGGACTGGCCTTGGGATGTTGTAGTCTGGTGAGAAGCAGTGGGTTGCCTGCAGTTGGACTATCCCTTGCCTGGTCCGAAGTCCGTTGTCCGGAAAAAAGGGGCTTCGACAAGTTAAACCGGAGTTCGGTTCGTAGTTAAACGGGGATATCCCAACAAGTAGCTTCCAAAAGAGGAAGAAGTTAAGGAAGCCCTTTACTAATGGGACCTGCTATCACTAAGGGAAGCAAGGGCACTGGAAGAAGAATTGCATGTTATATTTGCAAGTCTAAAGCAGGATGCTCATGGAGTATCAAAGGTTTGTACATGATACAAACAAACTAGTCATTGAGTTCTTTAATTTTTGATTCATGGGTATCGGATACTACATGTGGGTTTTATATCTGCAAGTTATTATAGGGGTTACAAAAACCTAGAAGATTGAAGAAGGGTGACTTCAAGCTGTTCGGCATGAGTGGTAAACCCATTCAAGCTGAAGCTATTGGCACCTATCTTTGTTATTGCCATCGAGTAATATTCTTGAATTTAAAGATTATTATTATGTATCCAATATTATAAAGAATATTATTTTTGTACTTGTATTATTGAAACAAGATTATAAAATAAATTTGACGAGCCATGATGTCAATTTCTTTTCAAAGAAACTCTTTGATTGTGGTACATTTTTTAACGATCTTATGATTATGTCACTCAATGATGAGGTTAAGCTTGTTGACAACAAGAAAAGAAAGAGGGATGTTGTCAATGTCACTTATCTCTGGCATTACTATTTGAGTCATATTAGTGAGTCCATGATAAACAAGTTGTACAAAGATATTTTCTTTGAACCTTTTGACTATGAATCATTAGAAACTTATGAATCCTGTACAAAGATAATTTATCATGTGTAAGATGACCAAGTCTCCATTCACTAGACATGGAGAAAGGCCAACTGAGTTGTTAGGTCTATTACACAGAGATGTGTGTGGTCCTATGACAACTCAAGCCAAAGGAGGATACTCTTATTTCATTAGCTTTATTAACAATTTATCGAGTTTTGGATATATGTATCTTAAGAAACACAAGTCTGAAGCCTTTGATAAATTCAAAGAGTATCAAAGTGAGGTTAAGAAACAAATTGGGCATAGTATTAAAATCTTTTGATCTGATTGAGGAGGAGAATACTTGTCTAGTAAATTTCTCAATCGTCTTAAAGGCAAAGAATTCTCTCTAAATAGACCCCTCCATGCACACCATAGTTAAATGGTATAACAGAAGGGAAGAATCATACCTTGTTGGATATGGTACGGTTTGTTGCCCAGCGTAGCAATCCAAAGGGGGGCTGAATTGGGTTTTCAATAAATTTAAACAAGTATGTGCTGAACTATTGTATTTGTGTAACAAAGTGAATGTGCTAAATATAATCTAGATGCTGTGCTTTAAAGAATAAGCAGAAATGCAAGGAAATGAAATAAGAAGATAAAGCACATGCATAAACACAAGAAGTTTATAATGGTTTAGTGCACTTCAAGTACCTACATCCATTCCCAAGCTACCTCTTGGAAATTCCACTATAATCTACCAAAGATTACAGCCAACTTGTTTTCAAGGGCTCACAAGTCAAACCCATAGTTGGTTCTCACCTAGGCTCACCAACAACCTTTCCCTCAAGCTTACCCTTGCTTGAATTCTAATTCACGGCTTGGAAGGGCCTAACCCCTAGTTTCAATAGCTTTGAAATAGTAACAACAAATAAAACAAGAGTATAATTTTAAGTACAAAAATAAATCTCTTAAAAGAGCAAGAATAATGTCGATGAAGAACTTCTTGAATGCTTGAGTTGTTTTCTTCTTCTTGGAATCTTTCAATGAATACTTTTGGATAATGATTTGAAGGCTCAATAGCAAGAATGAAGGTTTTTTCAGGTCGAATCTTTTTTTGGCTCATTCTTGTCTTTTCAATAGCTTTCTCAAAAGATAAGATTTGTCTCTTGTGTCTCTTATTTCCCTCTTGTATCTTTAATGAGTTTGGTGAGTTATAATACATGAAAAACCTCCAAACAAACTATTTATGACTATTGGAGAAGACAAACTAGCCATTTTAGACTATTTGGATCAATTCGAAACTTTTAAAAATATAGCTATTACTGTTGTCAGAACCTGTGAGTCGACCTGTGAGTTGACACTTGGGTCGACACTTGGATCGACACGAGGTGTAATTCTTGAAATCCATGGTTCTGCTTCATTTCTAGTCTCAGGCTATGAGTCGACCTGTGAGGACATTTGAATTTGTGAGTCGACACTTAAATCGACACTTGAGTCAAAACTAAGCAAAAATTTTAGGAACGACACTATTTTGTAGCTTTCTTGTCTCAGTCCATGAGTCGATCTATGAGTCGACATGTGAGTCAACACTTGGATCGACACTAGGGTCAACACTTCACTGAAGTCCATAAACCATGTTCTGTCCATTTCTATTCTCAGGCCATAAGTCAATCTATAAGTCAACCTATGAGTCGACACTTAGGTCAATACTTGAGTCGACACTTGGGGTGCCAGCAAAAATTCTACGTGCCAGTCTTCAGAGGTGTCGACACTTACCTTCATGAGTCAACACTTGAGTCGACACTTAGGTCGACACTTGGTCTATATCATTTCAAATTGTGTGCCAAGCTCCAAAACTCTAAAAATTGTCCAATAAACTTCCAGTTTCTTCTTCATAAAGACCAAAGTGATTAATTTCATGGCTTTCCAAGGTGAGAAGACTTCTAAAACTTTGTATTCATCTTGCTTTAATGTCAATGACTTTGATGCTTTTGTGCAGAGAATTTGATGTACGTGTGACCTAGAATTTACAACTCCAATTGAAAGATTAGTATAAAACATATACTCATATTTTGTTATTCATCAAAATCAAGGACTAAAGCCAACAATCTTCCTTTTTCGATGATAACAAAACTTTGAGTATATATGCATTTGAATTCAAATTTGGCTATTGTATTAAGCTTTCAAGTAGGCATATATTCAAAGTCATTGTAAATTGAACAAATTCATTAACAAACTTCATAATTGTTAGCATATCAAAGTTCATGAAAA
Source organism: Areca catechu (assembly GCA_021397845.1). Taxonomy (NCBI): domain Eukaryota; kingdom Viridiplantae; phylum Streptophyta; class Magnoliopsida; order Arecales; family Arecaceae; genus Areca; species Areca catechu. Next base: position 48,553,582 of record CM038048.1, on the reverse strand, counting down.
TATTTGGATGAAGATGTATCAGTTCTTTAGTTCATACAACAATATTTGAAGATTAATAAGCCAAACAAAGATGAAATTTTCTCCCCCTATCTTAAGTAGAATGTGAATTATTGAAAATTTGGATTGTTACTTATATAATCTATCTTATCTTATCTTACTCCCCTTTTGTCATCATTAAAAATTGAAAAGATTTTCTCCCCCTTAATTAGTGCTTTTGTCAAAACAAAATTCTAATAAGATAAAGAGATGAGTAATAACAAGAAACATAACTTTCATATATAGAAAAGTTTCAGTACAGTAAGATAATCTCATACATAAAATGAAAATACACTACGGAGAGTACATGAAATATAAACATAGCATCTGTGAGGCTACTTCTCATCAGATGGAAACTCTAGAACTATAGGTGCCATAATCCTAGATGATGGAGGTCTAGGAGTCTTATGGGTCAGGCTTCTAGTCCTAAGAGATGGGCCAAAGCGAACCACTGTCCTAGAAGTCCTTGTGGCACGTGTCCCAAGAGTGTCTGCTGGAGTCAAGAAAGGGTAATCAATGGCATGCTGATCAGCTAAAGTAGGATCCACAACCTGAATAAAAGTATCTGCTGAACCAACTAGAGGCTGATCCTCATTAACTACGTTGCCACCATGAGTTGGAGAACACATCACTACTATCATCATCATTTGCATCATCACCATCAGCTGGGGGAGGAGGAGGTGGTGGAATTGAAGGTCCTGGAGCAGCTGGAGGAGGTAACAGGAATCTCAATAGATCTTGAATCTCAGCAAATCCTGCCTCCATAGTCTATTTGATAGAAGTGAGCTGCTCAAGAGTATGAGCTCTCAGGCCATGCAGCTTAATCTGCAATATGCCGGTCCTCACTAATATGCTCAATATATCCTCTCGGACCTTAGTGATCTACTTTCTCAGTCTCTCCTCGAATACAGAATCTATCGTTGAAGAATGCTAAGGAGCTAGAGCAGAAGGAGGTGTAACAGGCTTGGACTTTGATCCTTCAACTGGTGCTCATATGAAAGGATTATGCCCTATAAGCCAATATTTGTATCACCCAGACCATTGTAAATTGACAAGTTAATAAAGGCAATATTTTTTCATCATTCGCTGTGTCATTATATGATGAACCCCATAGATTAGGGCTATGGTTCTAGGGCTATGATGAGGTCATACCAGTGAGATCTAAGGCCTTAAAACCCTAATCCAGAATATTCCTAGTCATAGGAACCCTGAGTTGGGGATCAGGGTTTCCGGTTAGACTGGCACATCCTATGTATGCTGAAAAGGGTGACTACTCTCACAGTCACTTGTGTGGGACACTAATACAAGGATGTGGGTGCTCATTAGCGAATGAGTTCACTGAATAGATCCAGTTTGAGAACATCTAATGGAGCCTTAGCTGCATGTCAATAGATGTTTCTCATAGTGGGAGTTGTACAAGTAGTCCTATGACCTGAGACTGCCATAATACCTTATGTACATGAACTCATGCTTTGGTTCAATCTCAATCATGACACTAGGTCATGCACGAGGTTGATGCTGGGTATGGTGAATTGTATATGAAGGTAATGAGTAGGTCAACAAGGAATTGATCACTCCTAGTAGGAGGAGATTGCATCCAGCCAATTAGGTCAGATGATGATTCAGGAAATCTTTGATCAAAGTACAGATATTAGAAATGATTTCTAATATCGAATTAATTGAATCATTAGTGTATGACTGAGCTGGGAATGAGTATAAGCTGGTTTTGGCATGTTTCCATATCCATAGTTATATTCGGGATGCAAGATGATTAAAGGATCGAATTGTACGGAAACTTTCCACTGAAGGGTAGTTTGGAATTTCACCAGAATTTCCATATCTTCCGGGTAGACATGACACGCTGCTAGACGTCAATCTTGTCTTGTGGGTTGAAAATTAAATGGTTTAATTGGATCACCAATTAGGAGGAGTCCTAATTGACTAACTCGAGTTAGCTCGATTTGACCTAAATCGATTAGAATGAGTTCTGATCAAATTAGGTCAACTTGCACTCGGACCCACTGCTGGCTAGGTATGGAACCCAATGGGTCATGCACTTAGGACAGATAATCAAGGATTTAATTTGGAATTAAATCTCGTTTGCAGATGAACACACTAGCATGTGTTGCAAACCATGGCTTCTACTTGAATCGGATTCGAGTTAGGGTTCCGATTGGTCTTTTTAGATCCAAATTCATTCCGGTTTGAATCTAATTGAAGATTCAAGACATTGGGCTAATAGTAGGCTAGCAATTGGGCTAACCTAAGAGGCTAAACCCCTTTCCACATCGCCTAAGTCCCTCCCCTTCTCTTCCCACGCGCGCGCGCAAGGAGAAGAGTCCACGCACGCGTGGACTCTTTCCAAGTGGCATCTTTGCATGAAAAAAGGAAAAGGGGTCGGCGTTTTTTTGCTGAAGGGGCGTGGAAGAGAGTCCACCTAGGCGTGGACTCTTCAAAAAAGGGGATTACCATGAAAGAAAGAAAGAAAACATCGAAGGGGCGCGACTCCTCTCTTCTGCGCGCGCCCTTCTGTGTTTTCTCACGACTCTTTCTTGCGTCTTCCCATCCCAAAGGCCGTGAGATTAAATCAAGGGCCGTGAGATAAAGGGAAAGGACGTGAGAAGGGAGAGAGGGGCGTGAGAGGGTGATTGCAGATGGGTAGGCGCCTCTCTGTCGCCTATTTAAGGAGAAGACTTCACCGTAAAAAATAAGATTTCTCAGATTTTTTCTACAGCGAAGTCTTGCTTCTATTTTTCCCTCTCCCTCTCCAGAAGATTGTTTCCCCTCCTCTCTTTCTCTTGGATTCCTTTACAGAGCCTTGGCTCTGTCGAATCTCAGAACAGAAGGAGAGTCAGAGAGAAACTCTCCGACGGTAAAGGAAGAAGGCGCCTCTCCTTTCTTTCTTACATTAAGACAATCTTGTCTTAATTTTCTTCTCACTCCAAGACAAGCTTGTCTCATTTTAGGACAAGGGCTTATTCTTAAGACAAGAGTGTCTTAAGGGGCCAAAGTTGCTAAAAGACAAGGAAAAGGTAAGAGAGAAGGTTTAGTCCCAGTTTGGCTAGAGGAGTCCTAGCCAATAGCCCATATATCAAGTTCTTGGGGTAGAACTTGATTGGAAGGAACCCAATTAAGGAGTTAGTATCTTGATCATCTGCCCGTGTGGATCACCATCGGAGGGCGGACAAGTGGACGCCTGGTGTGTCCAAGAGGCTACTCAATTTGGAGTTCATTTCTCCATCAGAATGGTAATAGCGATCTGAGGTTAGTATTTAAACAATGTTTAAATTTGGACATGCATGTAGTCATAGTTTTAATTGCTAATAAGGTGATTTGGGATTAGGGTTCGGACCTGGTTCATAAATTTTGAAATCCACGCTTCCGCACTGGTTCCCGAACCCAACAGTGGTATCAGAGCCTCCTTATTAGGATTAAAACTTATGCAGTTCAATTCATTCTTTATTGAATGATGTAGTATCATGTTAAAGTTTTTATATGATGCACAATGCATGTCTTTGATTGAACATGAGTTTGATGATTGCCACCAGTTAGGGTTTTCCACTGAAACCCTAATTGTCTTAGAGATATGATTAGCCCTGGAGCCATCATACTGAAATAAGGTTGCCCTGGCATAATGGTGTATCCATTATGTGGTAAATGGTTGTCCTAGTATGATGGCACACATTTCACATATTTGCTTAGTTAAAGCATGTATTAATATATGTGATAGCTTTTAAATTGAATGTGCTGGCATTGCATAAATCCCTCTTAAAATTATATTAAGTGGTAGTATAGTTAACCGATAAGCATTATTAGTCATGATGGATAATTAGTCATTTCGGTGTCTAGAAAGGTGGTTCTGGAAGGTAAAGGGAATCGTGGTTTTTAATTGGTTCCGTTGTCTGACCTGGCCAATTTTAAATTGGTGTCTAGGAAAGCAATGGGGGGACCCCCACATCTCTTCCACTAGCCTGGCCGATATGATTGATTTAATTCTTGACTAACATGCTTGGTTTAAAATACTATTATTGGCCTTCCTTCATGATAGGTCATTATTGTATTACGATCTATACTAGGTTTGTTGTGTACACACAAGACCTAATATGGTGACTAACATAATTTTGGCCTAATACAATTATTGTTTATGGCATGATTTAATGTAATATTTTGTTGTGTACACACAAGGGTATTACTATTAAAGTCATGACTACATGGCTATGAAGGGTCTTACTTAACTGAAATATTATAGTTGTTGTGTATACACAAGGCTATTAATATTTTAGAGGCCGGGATAAGTTGAGAATTGTACGGGTTACAATTGGAGAGAGTTTTCCTACCTATGAACTTATATAAGATTTGTTGTGTACACACAAGATCTTTTATAAGGGATGGGATCTCAACCCCACCAAAGAAAAACTATTAGGGTTTTCTCGATCATCATATAGAGGGTTATGATGCTCGATAAAATAGTGGGAGACATAATTAAATTAAAGTCCTAATTCAATATGTATTGTCATTTCATGGTTGTTTGCTTATGTATTGTTCTTGTTTAAATGTAGATAAATGGCCTCTTCACTCTCACTCCGTAGTATTTTAGATGCCAACAAATTGACTGGGCCTAATTATGTTGATTGGCTGAGAAATTTAAAAATAGTACTCAGTCAAGAAAGAATTTCCTATATTCTTGATATCCCAATTTTGGAACCACCAAGGGAAGATGCCTCGCAAGAGGAGAAGACCACATATAATATGTGGCAAAATGACTCACTTACTGTCAAGTGTGTTATGCTTGCCTCTATGACTAATGAGTTGCAGAGGCAACATGATAGCATGGATACTAACTCCATACTGCTCAATTTAAAAGAGCTTTATGGAGAACACAGTAGAACTGCTAGATATGAATATCTAAGCAGTTGTTCGTGCGAGGATAACAGAAGGTACATCAGTACAAGACCATGTATTAAGATAATTGATCTAATCACTCGATTAGGTCAATTAGGTTTGTAATGGATGGGGAGTTGAATCAAGACTTGATCTTGCAATCACTCCCAGAGTCATTTTCACAGTTTGTTCTTAATTACCATATGAACAAACTTAATTCTTCCTTGCCTGAGCTGTTGAATATGTTGAAGACAGCAGAGAGCCATGTAAAGAAAAATAAGGCTCCAGTTCTTCTTGTGGATAAGAAGAAGACAGGCAAAAAGGGTTCCAGTAAGAGTAAGAGGATGAATCCCAAAGGGGGCATTAAGAAGAAGAAGGGAAAGAAGGCCTCCGGACAGATGACCTGCTTTCATTGTGGCAAGCCGGGTCAGGAACTGCAAGGTTTACCTTGCAAGTGTGAAGCCTGGTGCATCAGAGGCACCAAAAGGTATGAAAGAAGTTCATACTATTTTGTCATGGATTCTTCCATTTCAAATACTTGGGTGTTGGATACGCCTGTGGTCATAACATCTGCAAATCATTGCAGGGACTTCAGGGGCTTAAAGTATTGAAGGAAGGTAACTTTGAGCTCTACGGTGCTGGAGAGGACCCCATCCGAGCAGAAGCTTTGTAGGGACTTATGTTTGAAGTTACCTTCAGGGAAGATCTTGGAGCTAAGGAATTATTACTATATGCCAAAAATCATTAGAAATATCATATCTGTACCCTTGTTACTTAAACAAGGATATACTATGAATGTAATGAGCAGTGGCTGCTCAATTTCTTTATCTAATGAAATTATATGTTATGGCATATTCTGCAATGGTCTATTAACTCTTTCCACTAATGACAATATTTTCATGTTTCTAACAAACGGAAAAGAGATGATGTAAACAATACCTTACTTTGGCATTGTCGACTTGGACATATTAGTGAGACTAGGATTAACAAGTTATACAAAGAAATTCTTTGATCCTTATGACTATGAGTCATTAGGAACTTGTGAATCATGTCTCATGGGTAAGATGACCAAGACTCCATTTAGTGGACATGGAGAAAGGACAAAAGAGTTATTGGGACTCATACACACAGATATATGTGGGCCTATGACAACTCAAGCCTATGGTGGATACTCATACTTCATCACATTTACTGATGATTTTTCAAGGTATGGATTTGTGTATCTAATGAAACATAAGTCCGATGCTTTTGAAAAATTTTTAGAGTATCAAAGTATGGTAAAGAAACAGACAGGAAAAAGTATAAAGATCCTCCGATCAGATAGAGGAGGTGAGTACTTATCCACTGAGTTTCTAGATCACCTTAAAGATAAGGGGATCATCTCTGAATGGACTCTCCTTACACACCACAATTAAATGGTGTTGCTGAAAGGAGGAATCGTACTTTATTGGATATGGTACGGTCCATGATGTGCTTCATGGAGTTACCTTTTTCTTTCTGAGGATATGCTTTGGAAATAGCAACTTATATCTTGAATAGAGTACCATCTAAAACTGTCTCTAGCACTCCATATGAATTATGGAGAGGTAAGAAGCCCAATCTTAAGTATATTAAGATATGGGGATGTCCAGCCTATGTAAAAAGAAATTTTGGACATAAACTAGATGCTAGAGCAGACAAATGTCTATTTATCGGATATCCTAGAGATAGTATAGGATATCTGTTCTACCACCCTACTGAGCAAAAGATTTTAGTCAGTAGGCATGCCACTTTTATGAAAAAGAATTCATCCTACAAAAGGGCACTGGTAGAAATATCGAACTTAATGAAATTCAACAAATAGACACATCTCAGTCAAGTAACAACATAGTTAATATAGAACCTGAACACACTCCTATCCGTAGGTCTGATAGGGGCGACAGGCACCTGAGAGGTATGGGTTCATAATTGAAAAAATGAAGCCCAAATCATTCAAAATGATGAGCCTCTAACCTATACGGAAGCAGTCATGAGTAGAGACTCAGACAGATGGCTGGAAGCCATGAGATCCGAGATGGACTCCATGTATGTCAACCAAGTATGGTCTTTGGTTGATGCACCAGAGGGTATTAACCCTTGGGTGTAAATGGGTCTATAAAAGGAAGATTGGGGCAGATGGCCAAGTTGAAACTTATAAAGCCAGTGGTGGCTAAGGGTTCAGACAAAAAACAGGGAATAGATTATGATGAAACATTTTCCCCTGTTGCCATGCTCAAATCTATTCGGATTATGCTTGCTATAGCAGCATATCATGATTATGAGATCTGGCAAATGGATGTAAAAACTGCATTCCTCAATGGTTTCCTTGAGGAAGAGGTTATATGTCACAGCCAGAAGGTTTTGTCTTGGAGACTAAACCTAATCAGATATGTAGGCTAAAGAAATCCATTATGGATTAAAGCAAGCATCCAGGAGTTGGAACATCCGATTGATAAAACAGTCAAAGAATTGATTTTTTCAAAAATGAGGATGAACCTTGTGTGTACAAGAAGACTAGTGGGAGTGCCATAGTTTTCTTAGTTCTATATGTTGATGATATACTTCTTATTGGGAATGATATCCCAATGTTACAATCAGTCAAAGTGTGGTTATCGAAACAGTTTTCCATGAAAGACTTGGGAGAAGCATCCTATATACTGGGTAAAAGATCTATAGAGAAAGATCAAGAAGGATGCTAGGCTTATCCCAGTCTAGGTACATTGACCAGATGCTAAAGAGATTTAGCATGGAGGAAAGTAAAAGAGGTTACTTACCTATTGGTCATGGCATACGTCTTTCTAAGAGGATGTCTCCTAAGAACCTGAAGAAAGAAATAGAATGAGTTATATACCTTATGCTTCGGCTATAGGGTCGATATGTATGCTATGTTATGTACCAGGCCTGATGTGGCATATGCCTTGGGTGTAGCCAGTATATTTCAGGCTGATCCAGGAGAGGATCATTGGAAGGCTGTGAAAAATATTCTTAAGTACTGAGAAGGACTAAGGATATTTTTCATATATACGGACGATCTGATCTTAAACTAGAAGCCTATTCAGACTCTAGTTTCAATCAGACCCAGATGATAGTAAATCCATTTAGGGTATGTCTTTACCTTGAATGGTGGAGCAGTAAGTTGGAAGAGCACTAAACAGCAGACTGTAGCTGACTCAACTACCGAGGCAGAGTACATAGCTATCAGTGAAGCCGCCAAGGAAGCTGTCTGGATGAAGAAATTCATCACAGAGTGGGAGTAGTTCCTGAGATTGAGAGCCCGATGCCACTCTATGTGATAACACTGGAGCAGTGCTCAAGCTAAGGAAACGAGAGCCCAACAAGTCCAAGCACATTCTGAGACGCTTCCATCTTGTCGAGAGATAATCGAGAGACAAGAAGTCTGCATCAATAGAGTGGATACAAAGAACAACATAGCAGACCCGTTCACTAAGGCTCTACATAGCGGGAGTTTGATCGCCACCTCGATAGTATGGGGTTAAAGAATAAGAGCGATTGGCTTTAGTGCAAGTGGGAGATTGAAAGGATTATGCCCTATAAGCCAATATTTGTATCACCCAGGACCATTGAAATTGACAAGTTAATAAAGGCAATATTTTTTCATCATTCGCTGTGTCATTATTGATGAACCCCATAGATTAGGGCTTATGGTTCTAGGGCTATGATGAGGTCATAAAGTGAGATCTAAGGCCTTAAAACCACTAATCCAGATATTCCTAGTCATAGAAAAACCCTGAGTTGGGATCAGGTTTTCCGTTGTTAGAGGCACATCCTATTATGCTGAAAAGGGTGACTGCTCTCACAGTCACTTGTGTGGGACACTAATACAAGGATAGTGGGAGTTGTACAAGTAGTCCTATGACTTGAGACTGCCATAATACCTTATGTACATGAACCCATGCTTGGTTCAATCTCAATCATGACACTAGGTCATGCACGAGGTTGATGCTGGGTATGGTGAATTGTATATGAAGGTAATGAGTAGGTCAACAAGGAATTGATCACTCCTAGTAGGAGGAGATTGCATCCAGCCAAATTAGGTCAGATGATGATTCAGGAAATCTTTGATCAAAGTACAGATATTAGAAATGATTTCTAATATCGAATAATTGAATCATTAGTGTATGACTGAGCTGAGAATGAGTATAAGCTGGTTTTGGCATGTTTCCATATCCATAGTTATATTCGGGATGCAAGATGATAAAGGATCGAATTGTACGGGAACTTTCCACTGAAGGGTAGTTTGGAATTTCACCAGAATTTCCATATCTTCTGGGTAGACATGACACGTTGCTAGACGTCAATCTTGTCTTGTGGGTTGATTAAATTAAATGGTTTAATTGGATCACCAATTATGAGGAGTCCTAATTGACTAACTCGAGTTAGCTCGATTTGACCTAAATCGATTAGAATGAGTTCTGATCAAATTAGGTCAACTTGCACTCAGACCCACTGCTAGCTAGGTATGGAACCCAATGGGTCACACACTTAGGACAGATAATCAAGGATTTAATTTGGAATTAAATCTCGTTTGCAGATGAACACACTAGCATGTGTTGCAAACCATGGCTTCTACTTGAATCGGATTCGAGTTAGGGTTCTGATTTGGTCTTTTTTAGATCCAAATTCATTCCGGTTTGAATCTAATTGAAGATTCAAGACATTGGGCTAATAGTAGGCTAGCAATTGGGCTAACCTAAGAGGCTAAAACCCTTTCCCACATCGCCTAAGTCCCTCCCCTTCTCTTCCCACGCGCGCGCGCAAGGAGAAGAGTCCACGCGCGCGTGGACTCTTTCCAAGTGGCGTCTTTGCATGAAAAAGGAAAAGGGGTCGGCGTTTTTTTGCTGAAGGGGCATGGAAGAGAGTCCACCTAGGCGTGGACTCTTCAAAAAAGGGGATTACCATGAAAGAAAAGAAGAAAACACCGAAGGGCGCGACTCCTCTCTTCTGCGCGCGCCCTTCTGTGTTTTCTCGCGACTCTTTCTTGCGTCTTCCCATCCCAAAGGCCGTGAGATTAAATCAAGGGCCGTGAGATAAAGGGAAAGGACGTGAGAAGGGAGAGAGGGGCGTGAGAGGGTGATTGCAGATGGGTAGGCGCCTCTCTGTCGCCTATTTAAGGAGAAGACTTCACCGTAAAAAATAAGATTTCTCAGATTTTTTCTACAGCGAAGTCTTGCTTCTATTTTCCCTCTCCCTCTCCAGAAGATTGTTTCCCCCTCCTCTCTTTCCTCTTTGATTCCTTTACAGAGCCTTGGCTCTGTCGAATCTCAGAACAGAAGGAGAGTCAGAGAGAAACTCTCCGACGGTAAAGGAAGAAGGCGCCTCTCCTTTCTTTCTAACATTAAGACAATCTTGTCTTAATTTTCTTCTCACTCCAAGACAAGCCTTGTCTCATTTAGGACAAGGGCTTATTCTTAAGACAAGAGTGTCTTAAGGGGCCAAAGTTGCTAAAAGACAAGGAAAAGGGTAAGAGAGAAGGTTTAGTCCCAGTTTGGCTAGAGGAGTCCTAGCCAATAGCCCATATATCAAGTTCTTGGGGTAGAACTTGATTGGAAGGAACCCAATTAAGGAGTCAGTATCTTGATCATCTGCCCGTGTGGATCACCATCGGAGGGCAGACAAGTGGACGCCTGGTGTGTCCAAGAGGCTACTCAATTTGGAGTTCATTTCTCCATCAGACTGGTAATAGCGATCTGAGGTTAGTATTTAAACAATGTTTAAATTTGGACATGCATGTAGTCATAGTTTTAATGCTAATAAGGTGATTTGGGATTAGGGTTCAGACCTGGTTTCATAAATTTTGAAATCCACGCTTCCGCACTGGTTCCCGAACCCAACATCATATGGGAGTCATCTATGGTGCAGGTACAGAAGGTCCTACCTCAGTGCCCTGATCTTGTCCTCCTCATCAGTCTCCTGGCCGACTCCCTCCTAGTCCATCTGCCTGCCACCTTTCTGAATCCCATACGGTGAAGTGACTTCTCCCTATAGGTATCTGTGTGAAGAATCACTTTGGAGTCCTTGCCCTCCAAGGGTACCATAAGCATGAAAGATACGGGTCAGTCCCATCCCGTAAGGTAAACACAGTCACCTTAGGGTGGCTGCCTCACCCATCTGGTGAACCATCAAAACAGGAAGTTTGATGGCGGTCCTCTACGTAAGGGTCACCATCAACACTAGCTCGGTAATAAAGTCAAACTAGATTGTCTTCGGAATAAGGATCCAAGCAATGATGTGATGCAGCACTCTCATCTCCATTGACAACTGACAGGCAGAGATAGTGGATGTCTTTCTAATATATCCCACTCTAAGATACATCTGAAAGTGGTTTCTTTGTCTCAGACATAGCTAGCTGCCAGACCTACTGTGGGATCTCCTAAATCTGGCTAAGAGTCTCTGGTGTGATCAAGATTGTACTCCTCTGACCTGAGCTTGTCCATCTTGTTAAATGTATGCCCTGAAAGCCATGTTAGCTTGGCACATTTTAATTTTAGGGCATGAACTTTGTACTTAATTTTTCTTTATAATTAAAAGGGCATTAGTTTCATTCATATTATTATGTCTATAAATTGTCCATGGAGTTAATAGACAATGACACATATTCTCAAGAGTTGAAAATCTGAGACATGTGTCTTTATAGATTAAATCCTAAAGGCTCCCGATGTTTGAAATATCACGAGGATGGTGATTGATCCATAAAATTAGTGCATATCACTTCCCTTTTTGGGTAGATGAGTCTCTGATCTACAGGTTGGTGACACTGGAGTGAGATGCAGGTAGTTGATAGAGATCAATGGTACTGAGCATGACATATACAGGAAGTTATACGAATGACTACTCACTCATCGATAACTTTCTGATGCTGTAGTTGTGTGAATAGTTCCTTGACCTAGAGTGTCTCGGCTACTCACAATAAGGTTGCTTTAGTTTGACAGCACAATCACATGGGTCCTATCCATACGGGACCTTGCAGTGTTCGTTGGCTATAGTAAGTTTATTGTAGAAGTAGGGCATTCACTTGTAGGGATCTATCAGCCTTAGTAGTAAAGAACAATCCTATGCATGCTTAATGAGACTAAGTCCATAAATCTATGGTCATAGTAGGGTGATAATGAAAAGGTGTTTTCATTAGTATCACAATTGGACTTAAGTCAATTAGGGTAAGCATATGACTGATAGGTTTGACGAGTATCCGTAACCAACATCATGTCAGGATTTTGATAAAGGAACGAATCACATGGTAACTATACCTAGGGGTTCCGATCTTATTTTGCTGGTTGCCACCACATAGTGCTAGGTATCACTGGTGGATTATGAGAGCCGTTAGGATCATTTCAGATCGATGATCCTAATTAGGGTTGAGCTGAAATTGTTTCAGTCCATGAAAAGAGTTTTGATGATGTATAATGAAGATTATAGCATGTCTCATTACCAGACAGGATAAGACCTGAGGGGTTACACACATTAGGAGCTCTAGTAACAATCGTAAATCAATTTGACCTAATTATAAGTGTTACAATTAATATTTGACCTATTGTAAATGTTACAAATAATTAATTATGGATTAATATTAATTAAATTAAATTAGATTTAATTTAATTAAGTTAGACTCAATTAATTAATCCTAATGATTCGGGTCAATGTCTGCTTCGAAATGGTTCGATCAAATTTAAAATCGGCTTCAGTTTGACTATAAAACCTTTATATTTGGACAATACTAGAGTCCAGTTAGACTGTGACTCTCTCCCCATGGGTCCCCTCCCTCCACACACGAACCTAGTGGGCCCATGCTTTTGTGTGACAAAACATAATGGGGCATGAATAGGTGGGCAGTTAGTAAAAGAGTTTAGGCATGAGAGAATAAGAGAGGAGGAAGAGTCCTTCTCTTTACTCATCTTAAAACCAAACCAGATAAATCAACTTCCTTTTATTTAGGCATAGAGAAATAAAAAGAAATGATTTGGCATGAAAACCAAGTGCTAAAAGAGTTTAGGCATGGAGAAATTAAGAGAGGGAAGAGTCCTTCTCTTCCACTCCTCTTAATTTTCAAACCGGTTGAAATTCAAACACCTGTGTTTTGGTTTAAAGGGATGGGAGAACTTGATTTTAAATAGGAAGAAAAGGTGGCCGACCATGTGAGATCTAATTTTGGCTTGAAAAGCTTCTCCTTTTCACCATGAAGAATTATTTGGGCATCTTCTCTTCTCTTGGGTGCTAATACTCGGGAGTCTCTCTCTTGGCGCCATCCTTTCTTTCATTTCACTATATTTCTTCCTTGCAATCTTCAAGAGCATTGAGAGGTCTTCTACAAAAGAGGAAGAAAAGAAAAAGGGTCCAAGGTCTTGCACTCCGATTTGCAAGACAAAAGCCAAAAGCCGGTCTGAATTCGGATCGGCATAATTTTCAAAGCAGATGATTGCTGAAAGAGGAGAGGGCTGCAAGGATCTAGTAGTCCGGTGCCCTCTATAACTAGTTGTGAGAGCTTCGTATGGATACCAGCAGAGATCGGGTGATTGCGCGGCTCCGACAGAATCCCAGCTTTTTAGTATCGGATTTGCATGCTTTTTAAAGCAGGCCCGAATAGCGATCCAGGTAAGTATTTTGTACTTAAAATAATTTTTTTTTCAGATCTAATATTTTTTTCATGTTATGCAGTATGTTAGAATTTTATAATAAATAAATGGATTTATTTATGAATTGCATGATTAGATATAAATATTTTATATCTGCTAGGCTGTGATGCCTATTTAATTATAATTTTCTGTTCCTGGGAGAAAACCAACAGTGGTATTAGAGCCGAGGTTCTCTCTTTAACATGCATGCATGAGAATCAAATCTGAAAAATATTCAGATCAATTAGAAAAATTATGATTTTTCGGATCTATGTTGAACATGAGATTATTCTAGATAGAATTTTATGTTTTGAAAAATTGTTTTCGAAATTAAAATCATAATTTTCAAATCTGAAATTAAATTTTTATAATCTAAAATTAAATTGATCAAAGGTTGCACAAAGTAACATAAGGTTATCCTGCTATAGGGTTACCCCTATAGTGCAAAGGTTGTCCTACTTTGATGTATATGGTTTGAAAAGGGGATTTCAAAAGGGTTTGATCGATTTATGATTGTGTATGTTATTGTATGAGATATAAAAAATTAGGGTTTAAATCTTTATATGATTATATGATCTTTATATGATTTATGATCATAAGCCATTAATGTCATGTACTTAAACCTAATTTTAAAATTGATTTGATGAAGAAAATCAAATTAGGTGCATAAAGGTTTGGGTTGAACAAATTAGGTCTAGCAATTGGGCTGCATGATTAGGGCTTGATTAGATCAACAAATAACCCTAATATGATTTTGAGCAAGTTACTTAACCTAATCGAATGATGATTAGGGTTAGGTCAAGTGTGCTCAAAATTGATTTTAGAAGTAGTCTGGTCATATCGATTCATTTGAATCGATAAGTTAAGACCTAATTTGGCTCGGTGATGAGCCCAAACATTAGATGACCTAATTGAATCTTGTCAGTCAATTGGTATCTAAGGTTTTGATCATGGTTTGCTAATTAGGGCTAACTCTTTCTTAACCAACTAGTTTGGCAGAAAAAGGGTATATTGGCAGAACCCTCCCATGGATCAAACTGACATGGCCAATTTGGTTGATTAAGTTTTCAAAAGGGTTATTTTTTATTTGAGTTCATCCATGCTGGTTATATTAAGTCAGACATGAGACTGTGCTGACCTAATGTAATTTTAGTCAGACATGAGATTGTGCTGACTAAATGTAATTGGTTAGTCTTGATTTGGCTGATCAATTTAGAAGAGACCTAAATCTAAGCTCCCAATAAATATTAAGTCATAAGGTCTTCCACCATTATAGGTGTGCGAATGTCCTACTGGTGTTGATTATTCTCGACTGGTTACAGTGGTCTAGTTGCATCGAGAAGACACAACCACCCTATTAGGCATGAGACATTGCTAGGCACTGATGGGGTTAGGCCTAATAAATAGGCAAGTTGAGAGACTTAATGATGGCTTTGTCTAGTAAGAATGGTGGGTCTGACTTAACTAATGATTGGACCAATAAACAGGCATGTTAAGATTCCATGATTTAGAGACCAAGACCTATAACTTGTATTAGATACATTGGATAAGAGTTGGCCACTTATTGGTGTAGCGTGTTACCAATAACTGGATATGGTGAGGTGCCGCACATCGATGGGACCGTAGCACCTACTAGAAACCTAAAGTCGCAGGTTTTTGCATCTTCATGGGGAGTGTGAGAGATCCAAGAAAATAGTGGGAGTTCTAAAATTATTTCTTAAAGACCCTAGAATAAATTTATAATTAAGTATAAAGTATCTAATTTGAATCTTCTACTCTTGCAGTTAACCATGTCTACTTCCAATCCTTAGTCCGTATTCTAGAGACCAACCGACTAGTTGGCCTCAATTTTAAAGATTGGTTGAGAAACTTCAAAATTATTTTGAGTTTTGAGAAGTTGGGCTATATGCTTGACCAGGAACCCCCTATCTTACCTTACAATCCAAGTGCTTGTCAGATGACTGCACATGAGAAATGGATGGAAGATGATAATAAGGTTAAGTGTTATATGTTGGCCTCAATGTCAAATGAATTACAAAGCCAACATGAGGATATGCCAACTGCTAAATCGATTTTGATTCATCTACAAGAGTTATATGGTAAACAAAGTCGGATTGCATGCTTCGAAGTGTCGAAAAGGCTTTTCAACAACAAGATGTATGAAGGACAGTCAATACATGGTCATTGTTTGACAATGATCAAGGACATCGAACAGCTTGAGAAGCTGGGCATTCCTATTCATAAGGAGCTTCAGGTGGATTTGATCCCCCAGTCCTTGACTAGTTCATATGCTCAATTTGTTATGAATTATAATATGAACAAGTTGAACTACACTTTGCTTGAATTGTTGAACATGTTGGTAAGCAATGAAGGGACCTTGAAGAGTTCAAGGGGCTCTGTTTACTCTATGGAGCAGTCTTCCTCCAAAAGAAAGTCTACTTGGAAGAAGAAGAAACCTGTAAAGAAGCAGAAGAAAGAGAACAAATAGAAGAAGAAGGACACTCCCAAGAAAGCCAAGGTCAGCAAAGGAAAATGTTTCCACTGCAATACAGATGGCCACTAGAAAAAGAATTGTCCTCTCTACCTGGAAAGCCTGAAGAAATAGAAGGAGGTTGCACCTTCTAAATGTAAGCCTATACTCGTTATTGAATCTAACCTAACAGTTTCATCTACTTCCAGTTGGATTTTAGACTCTGGCTCTAGTACTCATATATGCATTTCAATGCAGGGTTTGGAAAGAAGTAGAATGCTGAGAGAAGGTGAGATGGTCCTACATATCGAAAATGGAGCAAAAGTTGCTGCTCAAGTCGTTGGATCATATTCACTGGTGTTACCTTTAGGGTTTAGATTAGTTCTTAGTGACTGTTATTTTGTACCTAGAGCTAGTTGAAATTTGATTTCTGTCTCTGTGCTAGCACAGGAAGGATTTGAATTTATATTCAATAAAGAGTTTTGTAGTATTTATTTGAGAAATAAATTAGTTGCAAAAGCTATTTTAATTGACAGTCTCTATCATTTGCATGCCGATGCATATTTGAACATTAACGAGAAAATTAAAATGAATGCCATAAGACATAAACATCCTAAAGATGACCTAAATGATAAATTTATGTGGCATCTAAAGCTCGGTCATATAGGTGAGGACAGAATTAATAAATTGAAAAGGGATGGGATCCTAGATTCAGTTAATTCTAAATCATACCCACCTTGTGAGTCATGTCTTCAAGGCAAAATGACCAAGTTACCCTTGTAGGATATGGGGAGAGGGCCACAGAATAACTTGCCCTGGTACACGCTGATGTGTGTGGTCCATTTGATGTGCAGTCCAGGGGTGGTTTTTACTACTTCATAACCTTTACTAATGATTGTTCACGGTATGGTTATGTATTTCTTATGAGACAAAAATCTGAAGCTTTTGAAAAGTTCAAGGAATTTAGATATGAGATAGAAAACAAACTGGTAAAACCCTTAAGGTTCTTCGATCAAATCGGGAAGGAGAATACCTTAGTAGGGAATTTTAGGTTATCTTAAGGATAATGGCATAGTCTCACAATGGACTCCACCAGGTATGCCTCAGCTTAACGGGGTGTCTAAGAGGAGAAACATGACATTATTAGATATGGTTCGATCCATGAGGAGCTTCACTGACTTGCCTTTATTTCTTTGGAGATATGCCTTACAAACTTCAATTTATATTCTAAATAGGGTTCCATCTAAATCTATTCCTACCACACCATATGAGATTTGGCATGGTAAGAAACCAAGTCTTGCCCATTTCAAGATTTGGGGATGTCCTGCCTATGTCAAGAGACTAATGGCGGACAAGTTAAAATCAAGATCTGTGAAAGCTCAATTTATAGGATATCCTAAAGAAACTTTAGGATATTATTTTTACCTTCCAGAAGATCATAATATGATTGTGAGTAGACTTGCCACATTTCTTGAAAAATAGTTTATTCAGGAAGGTGGTAATGGGAGGTTAATTGAGCTTGATGAGAAAGTCTCTGAAGAGCAGCCAGCTAGATATCAGATCGAACTTAATCAACCAATACATGTAAATGCTCTTCCACCTCGTAGGTCTATTAGAGTCTTCATACCTCCTGAAAGGTACTTGGGTATGCTTACAGAGGATTTAAAGGAAATGTTTCTTGATGGGGACAAAGATCAATTGATTGATCCTAAGACTTATGATGAGGCGATGTCAGACATCGACTCTGAGAAATGGTTAAATGCTATGAAGTCAAAAATTGTTTCAATGCATTCTAACCAAGTTTGGTCCTTAGTAGATCCACCAGAGGGTATTATACCTATTGGTTGTAAATGGATCTACAAAAGGAAAATAGGTGCAGATGGTAAGGTAGAGACCTTTAAAGCTAGGTTAGGGTGAAAAGGTATAGTCAACATGAAGGCATTAACTATCTGATACCATTTCACTAGTAGCTATGTTGAAGTCCATCCGTACATTGCTTGCAATTGCAACATATCATGATTATGAGATATAGCTGATGGATGTGAAAACTGCATTCCTGAATGGATATCTTGAGGAAGATATCTATATGGAGCAGCCTTTGGGTTTCACTTCCAATGATGAAGATCATAAGGTCTACAAGCTGTATAGATCAATCTACGGATTGAAGCAAGCTTCTCGAAGTTGGAATACTCATTTTGATGATGCAATCAAATCATTTGATTTTATCAAAATGAGGATGAGCCATGTGTTTATAGGAAGGCCAGTGGGAGGGCAGTGACATTCCTTGTATTGTACATGGATGACATCCTCCTTATAGGGAATGATATTCCTATGTTGACTTTGGTCAAAAGTTGGTTATCTAAGGAATTCCTTATGAAAGACATAGGTGAAGCATCTTATATTTTGGGGATTAAGGTCTATAGAGATAGATCTAATCGAATGCTTGGACTTTCATAAAAACTATATATAGAGGAAGTGCTGAAAAGGTTCAGCATGGAGAACTCTAAAAGATGATTGTTACCTCTTAGACATGGCATTAGTCTTTCCAAGAAAATGTGTCCTAACACACCTGAAGAGATTCAACGCATGAGCAAGATTCCATATGCTTCGGCAATTGGAAGCCTTATATATGTCATGTTGTGTACTCGACCTGATATAGCTCTTGCTGTGAGTGTCACGAGTAGATATCAGTCAAATCCAGGAGAGGAACACTAGATAGCTGTGAAGAACATTCTTAAGTACTTAAGAAGGACTAAAGATTTGTTCTTAGTCTTTGGAGGGAGTTCAGAATTAAGGATAAAGGGATATACAGACTCAGACTTTGTGTCTGATCCTGATGATAGAAGGTCTACATCAGGGTCTGTGTTTTTGTGCAATGGTGGGGCAACTAGTTAGAAAAGTTCCAAGCATCCCATCATAGCAATTCAACAATGGAAGCAGAATACATCGCTGCCTCTGAAGCAACAAAAGAAGCCTTCTAGTACAATAGGTTCGTTGTGGAGCTTGGAGTGATGCCATCTGATGCCATCCCCATATATTATGACAATAATGGTGCAATAGCTTATGCTAAGGAGCCTAGGTCTCACAAGAAGTCCAAGCATATTAAGCGATGGTTTCATATCAAGCGACGGTTTCATATTATATGCGACTACCTCGAGAAGAAATATGTTGAGGTGCGAAGAGTAGACTCCATGGACAACGTGGTAGACCCACTGACTAAGACATTGAGCCAACAGAAGGCTGAAGTCCACTTTGAAAAAATGGGACTTAGATATGTATCCAGTTGGCTTTAGTGCAAGTGGGAGATTGTTAGATATATGCCCTGAAAGCCATGTTGGCTTGACACATTTTAATTTTAGGGCATGAACTTTGTACTTAATTTTTCTTATTAATTAAAAGGGTATTAGTTTCATTCATATTATTGTGTCTATGAATCATCCATGGAGTTAATGGACAATGATACATTTTCTCAAGAGTTGAGAATCTAAGATATGTGTCTTTATAGATTAACTCCTAAAGGCTCCCGATTGTTGAAATATCACGAGGATGGTGATTGATCCATTAAAATCGATGCACAGATCACTTCCCTTTCTAAGTAGATGAGTCTCTGATCTAAAGTGTGGTGACACTAGAGTGAGAGTGCAGGTAGTTGATAGAGATCAACGGTACTGAGCATGACCATGTACAGAAAGTTGTACGGATGACTACTCACTCGTCGATAACTTCTTAATACTGTAGTTATGTGAATAGTTCCTTGAGCTAGAGTGTCTCGGCTACTCACAATAAGGTTGCTATAGTTTGACAGCACAATCACATGGTTCCTATCCATACGGGACCTTGCAGTGTTCTTTGGCTACAGTAAGTTTATTGTAGGAGTAGGGCATTCACTTGTAGGGATCTATAGCCTTAGTAGTAAGGAATAATCCTATGCAAGCTTAGTGAGACTAAGTCCAGAAATCTATGGTCATAATAGGGTGATAATGAAAAGGTGTTTTCATTAGTATCACAATTGGACTTGAGTCAATTAGTTTAAGCATATGACTGATGGGTTTGATGGGTATCCGTAACCAACATCATGTTAGGATTTTGGTAAAGGAACCGAATCACATGGTAACTACACCTAGGGGTTCCAATCTTATTCTGCTGGGTTGCCACTATATACTGCTAGGTATCGCTGGTAGATTATGAGATCCCGTTAGGATCATTCTTGCATCGATGATCCTAATTTTAGGGTTCGGTGGCAAGGCGGAAACATAGATTTCAAAATTTTTATCTTTATGAAATCTTCACCAAACCCTTAACCCAAGATCTCCTTAAAAGAATTAAAACATATAACATGTATATATAAGATTTAATCTCAAATTAAAGTACTAACCTGTATTGCTAAAATTCAAACTTTAAATCTCCACCAGGTGCCCAAATGTTCACCCTCCAATGGTGATCCACACAGAAAAAGATAAAGACAACAATTTCTTGTTCTTGGCTCCTCTTCTGGAATTCTTTTCAAGAATTCAATTCTTGGACTTTTGGGCTGAAATTTCCTTCTTGAAAATTTCTTTTCTTCCTTCTTTCCTCTTCTTGAATTCTTTTCTTGAATTCTCTTTCTTGAATTCCTTTTCTTGAATTGAATTGGAAGAAGAAATTAAGACAAATAAAGTCTTAATTCTAGGAAGAAAAGAAGAAGAATAGACACCGTTCATTCCTCTTATTCTTGTTTAGGGTCAGAGTTTTGACAGAGATTATCTCTGTAAAGGAAACAATACCCAACAAGCATATAGGGAAGGAGTATTCCGAAGAGGAGGAGAGGAATATGATCTCTGTATATTTCTTCTTTTATTATCTGTCAGAAAAACCCCCGAAACCCAAACCCTTTTATAGATTTCAGAGGGGCATTTTCTCAAAACATCGCAACCCTCTGAAACCCCAGGAATCATGATCCCTCATTCCTCACGCGTCCCCTCAACCAAAAATCATGATTCTCTGATTTAATTTTCATTTTTCCAACGAGGAGGACTCTCGGAAAAACTACAGGAAGAATCGCGACTTTTGGAGACGGATTTGCGACCGAAAAGTGACGGGTCTTTTTCCTTAATTTTTCTAGCCATCTGATCCAGATCCAAGGACGTCTAACAAGGATCCAAATCGCCCCCCCTTTTCTTGATTTTTCTTCGATGGTATTTCCTTCCCACGCGCATGAAGAGAAGTCCACACGCATGTGGACTTTTCTTCTTGGCGCGCGCGGGTGAGGAAGGGCATGGGCAGCTTGGAGAGAGAGTCTCAGTGCACTTGATTTTATTAGGTTCAGCCATGGGTTAGCCCAATGTCCAAGAAATTAAATTAGACCTTAATCTGGTTCAATTAGAACCCAATTAAGCCTAATTCGGAACCAAATTCGAATCTGATTCGAATAGAAATTAGGTCTGCAACACATGCTAGTGTGTTTATCCTGCAAACATGATTTAATTCTAAATTAAATCCTTCATCAATTCTTTTTGTGTGTGACCCATTGGGTTCCACACCCAGCCAGCAGTAGGTCCGTGTGCTATTTGACTTAATTCGGTTAGATCTCAACTAAGCCGATTTAGGTCAACTCAAACTAGCTCGACTCGGTCAATTAGAATCTAATCCTAATTAACTGATTTGAATTACCATAATTCAATCATATACCTACAAGACAAGATTGATGTCTAGCAACGTATCATGTCTACCCGAAAGATGTGGAATTTTGGTAGAATTACCAAAATGCCCTTCAGTGGTGAGTTACCGGGCAATTCAGTCCTTTGATCAACTTGCATCCCAAATATGATTATGAATATGAATACTTGTCAAATCTAATTTCATATTCATCCCTAACTCAATCTTTATAATGATGATTCATTAATGAACCATTAGAAATTAACTCTAATGTTCATACTTTGATCAAAGATTTCCTGAATCCATCATTTAATCGAAATTAGCTGGATGCAATTCCCTCTTACTAGGGCTGATCAATTCCTTGTTGACCTACTCACAACCTCCATATACAATCCACCATACCTAGTATCATCTCGTGCATGACTCAGTGTCATGATTGATTGCGAACCAAAGTATGGATTCATATATATAAGGTACCATGGTAGTCTCAGGTCAAAGGACCATATGCACTACTCCCACTATGAGAATTATCTATTGACAAACAGATAAGGTTCCATTAGATATTCTTAATCTGGATCAATTCAGTGAACTCATTCTCTAATGAACACTCACATCCTAGTATTAGTGTAAAACACAAGTGACTGTGAGATCAGTCACCCTCATCACAAAGCATATATAGGATGTGCTGGTCTTGCCGGAAACATTGATCCCCAACTCAATGTCCCATCGACCAGGAATATTTTAGATTAGGGTTTTAAGGCTTTAGGTCTCACTGGTATAATCTCATCATAACCCTAGAACCATAGCCCTAATCTATGGGGTTCATCATATAATCATAAAGACACAACGTATGATGAAAATAATGCCTTTATTATAATAATGTTAATTCATTGATTTTGGGATCAAAATACAATATTTCAATTGGCTTTCAGGGCACAATCTTTCAATCTCCCACTTGCACTAAAGCCAATCGCCTTTAATTCTTAACCCCATACAATCAAGGTGGCGATCAAACTCTCGCTGTGATAGAGCCTTAGTGAACAGGTCTGCTATATTGTTCTTCGTTTCTACCCTTTTAATGCAGACTTCTTGTCTTTCGACAATCTCTCGAACGAGATGGAAACATCTCAGAATGTGCTTTGATTTGTGATGAGCTCTTGGTTCCTTTGCTTGAGCAACAACCTCAGTATTATCACAATAAAGTGATACTGGACCTTCAATCTCAGGAACTACGCCCAACTCTGATATGAACTTCTTCATCCAAATAGCTTCCTTGGCAGCTTCACTAACAGCAATGTACTCTGCCTCAGTTGTTGAGTCAGCTACAGTTTGCTGTTTAGAACTCTTCCAGCTTACAGCTCCTCCATTTAGAGTAAAAACATACCCAGATATAAATTTGATGTCATCTGGATCTGATTGAAAACTAGAATCTGAATAAGTTCTAGTTTAAGATCAGATCCTCCATATATTAGAAAAATATCCTTAGTTCTTCTCAAGTACTTAAGAATATTTTAAAATCATGATTTTCAAAATCATAATTTTCAAACTTAGTACCATGATCACTATGTAAAGAGATAATTGAAACACCTTTTTTATTTGAAACTTTCTGTGAAACTTGATGAATGCAAAAAATATTTTATCTTTATGAGATAAAAATATTACCCATGTATAACATAAGAAATCGTCTACAATTACTAGACCATACTTCTTGCCTCCTAAACTAGTTATTCTAGTAGGTTCAAAGAGATCCATATGAAGTAATTTAAGGGTCTAGATGTAGAGACTACTTCTTTTGGTTTGAAAAATGATTTTGTTTGTTTTCCAAGTTGGCATGCACTACAAATCTTATTTTTTTTCAAAAGTAAGTTTTGGCAAATCTTTTATAAGATTCTTTTTGTTCAATTTGAAAAGCAAATGCATACTTGCATACCCTACTCTACAATACCAAAGCCAACTAGTTTCATTGATCTTAGCTTCAATTGCTTCTAGGCATTGACCATTTTGTATATGTAAATCATCAAGATCAACCATGTAAATATTTCCATGCCTATGACCAATGAACTTGATGCCATTATCATCAAGACAAGATACAATGAACATAGAAGATTCAAAAATAACTTTGAAACCTTTATCACAAAATTAGCTTATACTAAGCAAATTATGTTTTAAACTATCAACAAGTAGAACATTATCAACATAGTAGAGAGGGTGATATGGACTTTATTGATTTGATAATTTACCCTTTCCATTATCACCAAATGTTACATTTCCATCTTTTAGAGCCTCAAGAGATGTGAATTGCTTTACATCTTTGGTCATGTATCTTGAGCAACCGCTATCAAGGTACCACAATCTTCTTTTCTCCTTGGTTGCAAGATACACCTATAAAAAAATCAGGTGGAGACTTTAGGTACCCAAGTCATCTTGGGTCTTTTAGGATTAGTTGATGTGGTTCCTTTTGGAACCCAAACTTTTCTAATACTATTTAATTTTCTTCTATCACACATGTAAGATTTATGTCCTAACTTACCATAAGAATAACATGTAATGTTAGATGATGCAGGAACAAAACAATTATTGAAATATTCTATTATTTTTAGGTTTAAAACCTAGGCCTGCTTTATTGAAAATTGCTCTTTGGCTATTCAAAAGCATATTAAGTTTTTTTGAACTATAAATAAATTTTTCAACAAATGGTTTCACTTTTCAAGTTCTTCTTTGTATTTCTTATTTTCAAGCAAAAGTTCTTTTTTGTTTGATAAGTTTCTCATTTGGTACAAAAACTCTATCCTTTTTCAAAGCTTCTCTTCCTTTAAAAGATCATCCTTTTTATTTTTCAAAGAGGTAATTTGTTCATTCAATTTCTATTTTCTTGAAATAAACTATCATTATCTATCAAAAACTTATCATTTATTTTAGAAAGCTCCAAGTTTTGCTTTTTTAATTCTTTATTTTTTAATTTAAGTTTTTGATACTTTATAACAAGTTCATCAAAAATATCATGTAATTCTTCAAAAGTAAATTCACATTCAAGTTCAGACCTTAGCTCTTCTTCATTTGCCATAAAACAAATGTTGGCCACTTCTTGCTACTCTTCATCAGAGCTTGAATCTTTGCTCTCACTCCACGTCACCATCATCGCTTTCTTTTTGAATTTTTTTTTGGCCTTCTTGAGAGTGGGGCAATCCATTTTATAATGACCCAGCTTTTTACACTCAAAACATATTGGTTGCTCCCTTTCCTTTTCCTTTTCCTTCTCCTTACTAGGCTCTCCCTTTTATGGCTTCTTCTTATAGTTGTGCCTTTTTTCTCATGAATCTCTTGAGTTTTCTTGAGATAAGAGCCGTTTCATCTTTCTCATCGAAATCATCACTAGAATCTTCCTTGTTTGTGGACTTGAACGCAATAGTCTTCTTTTTCTTGTCATTGTTCACAACCTTCTGCTTTAGGGATAGCTCATATGTCAGAAGTGATCCCAAGAGCAACTCAAGAGGAAGAGTGTTGACATCCTTGGCTTCTTCAATAGCGATGACTTTTGGATCCCATGTTGATGGAAGAGACCTGAGGATTTTGTTGACAAGTTCAGCATTAGATAAAACTTTTCCCAAACTCCTCATACCATTAACAATATTAGTAAACCTAGTGTATATTTCACTAATTGTTTCATTTGGTTCCATCCTAAACATTTCATATGGATGAGCATGTTAACTTTGGTAGTCTTCACTCGATATGTACCCTCATGAGTAACTTCAAGTGTGTCCCACATTTTCTTAGCAAAGGAACAATTAGATATCCTATTAAATTCACTAGGATCTAATGTACAAAATAACAAATTCATAGCCTTTGCATTAAGCTCATCTTGCTTAATGTTATTCTCATCCCAATCTTCTTCTAATTTAGGAGTGGGAATGCCATTAATCAAAATAGTAGGCTGATAAAGACCTTTAATTATGGTCTTCCAAATATTGTAATCCATAGCTTGAATGTAGATGCGCATGCAAGTCTTTTAGTAAGTGTAATTTGTGTCATTAAAGAGTGGGGGACAGTTTGTGGCTTGACCCTTAACAATACCAACATCAATTTGGGCTGCCATTAGATCTTTGACTCAAGATCATTAGACCTATATGCTGAGTACCAAGCTCTGATACAACTTGTTGCCCAGTATAGCAACCCAACAAGGAGGGTGAATTGGGTTTTTTAAAAATTTAAACATGTGCTGAACTATTGTATTTATGTAACAAAGTGAGTGTGTTAAATATAATCTAGATGTTGTGCTTTAAAGAATAAGCAGCAATGCAAGAAAATGAAATGAAAAGATAAAGCACACATACAAATACAAGAAGTTTATAGTGGTCCGGTGTATTTCAAGCACCTACATCCACTCTCCAAGCTATCTCTTGAGAATTTTACTATAATCTACCAAAAATTATAGCCAACTTGTTTTCAAGGGCTCACAAGTCAAACCCACAGTTGGTTTTCTCACTTTGGCTCACCAACAACCTTTCCCTCAAGCTTGCCGTTGTCTTGAATTCCAATTCATGGCTTGGAAGGGCCTAACTCCTAGTTTCAAAAGCCTTGAAACTAGTAATAACAAATAAAACAAGAATACAATTTTAAGTACAAGAATAAAGCTCTCAAAAGAGCAAGAATAATGTCGATGAAGCACTTCTTGAATGCTTGAGTTGTCTTCTTCTTCTTGGAAGCTTTCAATGAACACTTTTGGATAATGATTTGAAGGCTCAATAGCAAGAATGAAGGCCATTTCAGGTAGAATCTTTTTTTGGCTCACTCTTATCTTTTCAATAGCTTTCTCAAAAGATAATATTTGTCTCTTATGTCTCTTCTTTCTCTCTTGTATCTTCAATGAGTTTGGTGAGTGATAAATAGATGAAAAACCTCCAAAAAATTGTTTGTGATCATTGGAGAAGACAAACTAGCCATTTTAGACTGTTTGGATTAATTCTAAACTTCTAAAAATATAGCCATTACTGTTGTCAGAACCTGAGTCAACCTATGAGTCAACACTTGGGTCGACACTTGGATCAACACCAAGTGTAATTCTTGAAATTCATAGTTCTGCTTCATTTCTAATCTCAGGCTATGAGTTGATTTATGAGTCGATACTTGAACTTGTGAGTCAACAGTTGAGTCGACACTTGAGTCAGCACTAGGCAAAAAAATCCAGGAATGACACTATTCTATAGCTTTGTTATCTCAGGCCATGAGTCGATCTGTGAGTTGACCTGTGAGTCGACACTTGGGTTGACACTTAGGTCAACACTTCACTGAAGTCCAAAAATCATGTTCTATCCATTTTTGTTCTTAGGCCTTGAGTCAATCTGTGAGTCGACACTTAGGTCGATACTTGAGTCGATACTTGGCATGCCAGCAAAAATTTTGCATGCCAGTCTTCAGATGTGTCAACACTTGCCTTCATGAGTCAACACTTGAGTCGATATTTAGGTCGACACTTGGTCTATGCCATTTCCAAATTACGTGCCAAGCTCTGAAACTCTTAAAATTGTTTAATAAATTTCTAGTTTCTTCTTCATAAAGACCAAAGTGATCAATTTCATGGCTTTCCAAGGTGAGAAGACTTCTAAAACTTTGTAATTCATCTTGTTTTAATGTCAATGACTTTGATGCTTTTGTGTAGAGAATTTGATGTGCCTATGACCTAGAATTTATAACTTCAATTGAAACATTAGTACAAAATATATACTCAACATTTTGTTATTCATCAAAATCAAGGGCCAAAGACAACATGGTTCATGATGTGCTTCCCAGATCTTCTAGTATCCTTCTAAGATTATGCCCTAGAGACTACTACCTACATACTGAACAGGGTGCCATCAAAGGTAGTTAAAAGCACTCCATATGAATTATAGAAAGGGAAAAGGCCAAGTCCTAAGTATTTTAAGATTTAGGGTTGCCCATCTTATGTTAGGAGTGTTTTTCGATATAAGCTAAGTGCTAGGACCAATAAATGCAGGTTTGTAGGTTATCCTAAAGAAGGTATAGGATACATTTTCTATCACCATACTAAGCAAAAGTTTTTGTCAGTGGGCATGCCACATTCTTGGAAAAGGAGTTTATCTAAGAAGGGGCAGTGAGAGGATTTTTGAACTTGAAGAAGTTCAACCTATACCAGAAGAAATTCTTCAACTAGATATTCCAAAGGTTCATGAACAATCATAACACACACCACCTCTTCATAGGTCAAAGAGAGTGCAAAGTGCACCTCTCAAATATAGCTTTGTCATTGAGAATGACAATGAAGCCAGTATCATACAGGATGATGATCCTATGACCTATACCGAAGCTATCATGAGTAGAGACACTAACAAATGGCTGAAAGCCATGAAATCCAAGATAGACTCTATGTACTCTAATCAGGTTTGGACATTAGTTGATCCACCTACGGGAGTAAACCTAATTGGGTGTAAATGGGACTTCAAGAAAAAGATAGGAGCAGATGGTCAAGTAGAGACCTACAAGGCTAGGCTAGTGGCAAAAGGTTTCAGACAAAGACATGGTATTGACTATGATAAAACTTTTTCACCAGTAGCCATACTCAAGTCCATTCAGATATTGCTTACCATAGCTGCATACTATGGCTATGAGATCTGGCAAATGAATATAAAGACTGCTTTTCTTAATAGATATCTTGAGGAAGAAGTCTATATGTCACAGCCAGAGGGGTTTGTCTCAAGTAAGAGACCAAACCAAGTATGCAGGCTTAAGAAATCTATTTATGGATTGAAGCAAACATTGAGGAGTTAGAACATCTGCTTTGATGAAATAATCAAAGAGTTTGGTTTCATCAAGAATGTGGATAAATCGTGTGTGTATAAGAAGACAAGTGGGAGTGCTCTTATTTTCTTGATTTTGTATGTTGATGACATACTCATTATTGGCAATGATATACCAATATTGCAATCAATCAAGCCTTCGCTATCAAAGCAATTTTCCATGAAGGATTTGGGAAAGGCATCCTATATATTGGGTATTGATAAGTCTAACAATTTTCCCAATCTAACCATTAAAATAAGTATTAATTAATTAGTATTTAGTGAGAATTGATACTTTTTATTAGTGTTTTATAGAAAGAGTCCATGGATGGAAAGAGCTCAATTTTTGGAGTTCAACGGTATAAACGGTACTCGAATCAAAATTCAATTAAGTCCAAAATCAAAGTTTGAATTAGTCGCATGATTTTTGAAGCAACCGATCCACCATGGACTGGCTACTAGGTCTACAAAAGGGAGAATGGTCCACCGGTAGCCATTCGAACTGGTCCAGGAACCTATTTCATGGACTAACTTCTTCCCGAGCCATGATTTATGTTGCCCATCGCTGCTCATCACCACCCATCACCGGAGTAGATGCCGAGAGGCCCACCACGGTCGCCAACACCACTGGGAGACCTATTTTTCTAGCAAGACACCTCTCTTCTTTGTGTGATCATCACCAACTCCTCCAACCATCATCACCTCCCACCATCTTGAGCTACTGCACAGCCGCCTTGTCGCCCCGAGCCACCACCTAGCCCCTTACCGAATGAAAAAGCTACTCGAATCCATCAGAAAAATTGCCACCCTCTCCTTCTTAGTTCTTCATCATAATCCACCCGTTGCCCCTCCAATCACCGACTGACCACCACCCAACACTGTCGCCATTACCGTCCAACCGCTGCCATTGCCATCCAATAGCCACCATTGCTGCTCGAGCACGACCCACCTACAGCCAGCCACATCCACCATCTTCCCTATTTTCACCACCCCAATCCACTGCTTCTCGCTGAACACCGCCTAGTGTTGCCTTTCGCCACCTCTTGTCGCCACCTCTTGCCAGCCACCCGATGGAGAGAAGTGGAGTCCCAATCAAAGAGGGGATCTTAAGGATTTGGAGACCCAGCAAAGTCCCTCCCAAACTCTAGGTGCTAGAAAAGGAAGGTTACCATCGATAACCACATCATGTCATACAACGAATGGCCTAGATTTCTCCCTACGATATTTAGCCGATTTGGAGTCTGGTTGAGTTCAAATTTGATTGGGATGAAATCCTAGATGAGCTCTATTTAAAGGACCCCTGGGATATAAAGGAGAGCATCTTGGAGAGAAGAGTATGGTACAGGGTAGAAGGCTCAACTATGGGCTACCAGTTGCCTCTAAGAGTGAGGTTTCTTAGAGGAGAAGCGCTATCATCTATGCCATCTTTCTGCCTACACCAATCTTCATATCAAAGCCTAAAGAGAAAAAAGAAGAGGAAGCCTAGTTCGCTCCATGGAGTATGATGAAAAGAGGTGACGTGACATCAATCGACTTCTTGATGAGGCTACGCCAATCGACTTTGAACACTTTGTTCCTGCTTTCTTAGATATTTAATTATTATTTTTAATGCTTTGTATATTCTTATTTTAATTAATATAAAACTTATTTTCATTTAAATTCCTATCTTTTCTTTCTCGCAAGTAGATGCTAAGATCAGACTAATAGATCGAACGTAGCAAGTTTTGATTTTCTTTCAAGCTTTTATTTTTTTTTATTTTTTTTATTTCAAATCACTTTTTTTTATTTTATAAAAATTAAAGATTTTAATCTGGCTCTGGTACTTCTCTAATATGTTCGGATCAATGCATTGCAGATCCTCTCTGATGATCCATGAGTCCTTGGATTCTGGTCGACCTTGATAATGAACCAGGTATTGCTAGTAAAATTTATTCTAGGCAGTAATAGCCTGGTCATCCAAAATATGCTCGATCCTTTCTCCTTTCTCAGGCCAATTTGTTGGTGGACACTCTGGGATGGGCTCACTCTCAAGAATGTGGTCAGGTCCAAATGGCTCACTGGGTATAATGCGGGCTCCCTATACTCAACTAGGTCTGAGATGTTGAAGGTTGAGCTAATGCCTAATTCGGGTGGTAACTCGAGCATAAAGGCATTGGGTCCAACTTTCTTAATCACCTTAAAGGGTCCAGCTCCATGGGCATGTAACTTTTCATGATTCCTGGGAAGAACTGCTCAAGTCTGAGCCTAATCATCATAAAATCCCCTCTGAAAATTCTTTAGTTCATTTTCAAGAATTAGCCATGTTTTTATAAGTATCATTGCTCATATTAATCTTATGGCTAATTTTCTTATGCAGATCTCTAACATGCATGGCAAATGACTTATACCAACACCTAAGGTTCGACTATGCATTCCTATTGAAAGAAATTTATTAAATCTTCAATTACAACTTTGTGCTTGATCCTTGGTTGGTGGGTGACATGCAAATGAAAATTTTACATGGACTCCTAATAAATGCCATAAAATCTTCCAGAAATAGATAGCAAACCTAACATGCTCAAAGGACTAATGCAACCTGCTAACCTCAACAAAGTGTAACAGAGTGGCTCTAGAAGCATTGAAAGCCTTAGGGTAGGGTAAGAAATAAGAAGAGGATTCATCGACTGGTTCTTGACTCATGGGGATGACCTTAAGGTTTGGACATGCATCTACAGGCAGCAAATGGTTCATCTTCTGGAAGGATGAATCCATAATTTCAGGCAAGGGATCTTTAACTAGGACACAAGGGATGAATTCCTCTTGAGGGTACTGAATTGAAGGAACCAAGTCCTCACTAATTTCCTCTAATTCATGAATTTCAGGACTAAGCTCTATAAATGGATTCTCTTCTTGTATTTCCTCAAGGACGGTTTCAATATGGGTATCTTCCTGGTCAACTAATTCTAGGTTTGCCCTACATACTTTCTCCTCAATGTCAACCTTGTGAAAAAATGGGGTAGTAGGGAAGGGCTGGCTAAGGGGAACTTGACTAGTACTTAGGTTATATCCAGGGATACTAATCCTATTGGGTTCAAGTCGATGGATTATAGGTCCTCTCTACTCATTGGACATGGGTAGTTAACTTTTCCTAAGTTTTCTCTTCATGGCTCTCTAGGTAGCTATGGGTATATCTCCTCTTTGTCTAGTCATCCTTTCAACATTACCCTGTATATTCTAGCCTGGCGAACTAACTTGAATTTAGCAAACTTAAACTTCCTCTCTTCAATCATCTCATCCTATTCAAAGTACTGGTCCATATCTCCTTCCCAATTACACCTTAGGATCAAGACTGCCAATAAAAGTAGGTGCCTCTAACCTAATGTTCCTAATGGCTCTCTCATTTTGGTCCATGAAATCATGATTGGGTCTCCTCTGATTAAGCTCCCAAATTAGGTCATGGCATGGGGCTCTCTTAGGGTTGGGAGGTGGGGGACATGGTGTCTCATGTTCAAGCTCAATATGGGTCTCATGGGTTCCCTCTAGGTTCCCAATACGCTGCTCCAGCTAATCAAACCTATTATTAAATTAGGCATTAAATTGGGCAAACTGTTCAGTAATAGCCCTAAATTGAGTTTCAAGGTTGGACTCCATGGTCAGATTGTGTAGGGGTTGAGACTGATGGTATTAGACACAACAAGCACACACATCATTCTAGGATTTGCTAGACCTAGCAGCTCAAGTAGAATGAGTCACTCAACTTACAACCAATTCAACAATTACCCTTTCCACTAGCCAAGTTAGAGGTAAGATTGTGGGAGGCTCCCCCTACTCTCACAGGGTTCTAATTAAAAACCACAAGTCCGCTTAGGGCGTTTGCCTCTGGACACCTTTCCTAGATACCAGTTTCAAGAAATAACTAAAGGATTGGGTGCACTAGCTTTCTCACAATACCATGAACTGGACCTGCTGGTGTCCCTATATCGATTAGGTTGCTACTCTATTTTAATTAAGCTTGGGTTCGATGCAGGGTGGTTGTTTTGGACCAAGGAAAGGTGATGAAATCCTTTCCTTATCTAAGATAGTAAAATTGCCCTTAAGTTGATTTAACTATGCATGCACACAAATGATATGCAACATGAAACTAAATTAAAAAATATGCAGAAAATATGATTTTGTTTTGCTGTTTTTTTTGTCGCTAATGGCAGATCTAATGAAGGTTAATAATGGTGAATTAATTGCAAAGAAAGCTAAGTTTTGAAGGGTTTAATGTAAGCTAAATTTCAGCCCTAAACTAATGTTGCAGAAATTTTAGCAATGTAGTTTTTTTGTGTTAGGGTTTTTTTATATATACAAATTTTTTTCTGTTTTCAGATCTGAGAATTAAAATAAAATTGCAGAGAATAAGAAGACTAATTAGGAGATTGATTGATGCAAGAATTGATTAAAAACAGCAAGGTTTTAATGAAGAACTAGCCCCAGGTTTAGACTACTAATGTGCAGAATTCAGCATGCAGAAATTTTCTATGTATGATGCAAAAGAACATGTCCTATCCTAAGCTCTGATACCTAAATTGATGCAGGACATAGGGCATGCAAGTGATCATCATAAAGAAAAATCAAGTTCAGATTAATATGAGTATGTTAACAGATTTTAAAGTGGCTTGAATCCCGGAACAAGTTAACGAACATGCAAAAAGATTCTACAATGATCAAAATTACAATCCCATAAAGTTATCCCTCAAAAGAAAGGAAGAAAGCAGGATCTCTAGGATTAAGAAACCCTAATTAGAACATGATCGATCTACCTTCAACAAAATAGATCTAAGAGATGGGGAAGGTTTGAAATACCTGGCAATGAAGATCTCCTCTCTTGAAAGCAGTGGATCACTCGACCTCGAAGGATGCGCCTGGATGAAGAGGCTAATTTTCCCTTGAACTCTTGGCTCCTGGATGGCAGTTCAGTTGTCAAAGAGGACCTCCTCTGCAGGGCATAGTACCATAGGGACCCTACAAACACTAATGATTAAAGATCTATGAAGTGGTAAAAGAAAACATGAAGGGGAAGTGAGAAGTAAAGGAAAGGGAGGAGGGGTGCTTTGATGCTGGTGGCCTGGAGGAGGAAGATGTCTTGGGCTCTGATGTGGGAAACCTAGAGGAGTGAATGCACCAGGTAATTTAGAGAAAGGAAGGGGCGGCCTAGAGCTTTGGAGGAAAAAAGGGTGGGCAGCCTAGAGCTTTGGATGAAGGGATATGGTGGTCTAGTGTTTGGAGAAGGAAGGGTGGGGCGGCCATGAGTTTGGAAGAAGGATGGGATGCCTAGGGTTTGGAAAGAAGAAAGATGTGGGGCGGCCTAGGGTTAGGAAGAAAGAACTTGATTGCGTTGATTGTTTGGTAGATTGTGTTTGGTTGGGTCTCACACCCTCTCCCTCACAAAGCATCTATGGTTGGGCCTCACACCCTCTCCCTCAAGGAGCATCTATGGTTGGGCCTCACACCCTATCCCTCATGGAGCGTCAATGCCTAAGCCCGGAAATAAGAAAAAAACACTCACAATTTCATTCATCATCATCATTATTCTTACAAGAGGGGAGAAGGGGGAATTTATAGATTCACTTAACCCTCTCCATGTCAAAGTTGGAGTACAAATCTCTATCAAAATTGGAGTACAAAATTTGAGGACAAGGAAACTGGAGTCCTGGTAGGACTTGGATGTTGAACTCCTTGTAGGACTTGGACAACAACTCCTTGTTGGACTTGGAAACTTGACTCCTCTTGGGCTTGTGGGCTGGGGCGCCAATTCTCTTGGGCTTGTGGACTAGGTGCCAATCCTCTGGGCTTGTGATGGGGCACCAATGCTGGTGGGTTTGAGAGGGGGTGCCAGCTGCTATGGGCTTCCATGGAGGCCTGGTGACTCTTCTAGTCAGATGACTTTCCTCTTGGTTTTGACTTGAATGAAAGCAAGCAAAATTATAGGACTCGATTGAACTCACTTGACTGGACTGAAATGCATATGGACTCAACTCCATTGACCAAGTGGACTCAATTAATTATAGGACTCAATGTTTATTACAGGACACAAGTGAATTTGGACTCAATTGAAAAGTGATAGACTTTCCAATACATTAATTAGAGATCCAAAGAGAGCCCTGCAATCTTTAGCTGATCTTGGTGTCCTCACCAGTTCTCCCAGGGTTGGAAGAACTTGATCCTGTTGAGTAAAGGTCAATCTGGCTCTAGTACTTCTCTAATACTTTTGGATCAATGCACTGCACGTCCTCTCGGATGATCGATGAGTCCTCAGATTCTAGTTAACCATGACAACAAACCAGGTATTGCTGGCAACCTTTATTCTGAGTAGTAATAGCCTGGTCATCTAGAATATGCTCGATCATTTCTTCTCTCTCAGGCCAATTTGTTGGTGGACACTCTAGGATGGGCTCACTCTCAAGAATGGGGTTAGGTCCAAATGGCTTACTGGGTATAATTGCTGGCTTCCTATACTCAACTAGGTCTGAGATGTTGAAGTTTGAGCTAATGCCTAATTTGGATGGTAACTCGAGCACATAGGCATTGGGTCCAACTTTCTTAATCACCTTAAAGGGTCCAGCTCCTTGGGCATGTAACTTTTCACGGTTCCCAGGGGGGAACTGCTCAGGTCTAAGCCTAATCATCACAAAATCCCCTCTACAAATTCTTTAGTTCATTTTTGGGAATTAGCCATGTTTTTATAAGTATCTTTGCTCACATTAATCTTATGGCTGATTTCCTTATGCAGATCTCTAACATGCATGGGAAATGACTCATACCAACACAAAGGTTCGACTATGCATTCCTATTGAAAGAAATTTATTAAATCTTTAGTTATAACTTGTGCTTGACCCTTGGGTGGTGGGTGACATGTAGATAAAATTTTGCATAGACTCCTAATAAGTGCCATATGGTATTCTAGAAATAGGTAGCAAACCTAACATGCTCAAAGGACTGATGCAACCTACCAACCTCAACAAAGTATAACAGAGTAGCTCTAGAAGCATTGGAAGCCTTAGGGTAGGGTAGGAAATAAGAAGAGGATTCATCGACTGGTTCTTGACTCATGGGGATGACCTTAAGGATTGGACATGGATCTACAGGTAGCAAATGGTTCACCTTATGGAAGGAGGAATCAATAATTTCAGGCAAGGGGTCTTTACCAGGACACAAGGGATGAATTCCTCCTGAGGGTACTGAATTAAAGGAACTAAGTTCTCACTAATTTCTTCTAGTTCTTGAATTTCAGGATTAGGCTCTATAATTAGATACTCTTCTTGTATTTCCTCAGGGATAGCTTCGATATGGGTATCTTCCTGGTCAACTAATTCTAGGACTGCCTTACTTACTTCCTCTTCTATGTCAACCTTGTGAAGAAATGGGGTAGTAGGGAAGGGCCGGCTAAGGGAAACTTGACTAGTACTTAGGTTATATCGAGGGGTACTAATCCTATTGGGTTCGAGTCAATGGTTATAGGTCCCCTCTACTCATTGGACATGGGTAGGTACCTTTCCCTAAGTTTGCTCTTCATGGCTCTTCAAGTAACTATGAGTATATCTTCTCTTTGTCCAGTCATCCTTTCAACATTACCCTTGTATATTCTAGCCTGGTGAACTAACTTGAGTTTAGCAAACTTAAACTTCCTCTCTTCAATCATCTCATCCCATTCAAAGAACTAGTCCATATCTTCTTCCCAATCAATGTAAGCCTTAGGATCAAGACTACCACCAAAAGTAGGTGCCTCCAACCAAATATTCCTAATGGCTCTCTCATCCTGGTCCATGAAATCATGATTGGGTCTCCTCTGATTAAGCTCCCAAATTGGGTCGTGGCATGGGGCTCTCCTAGGGTTGGGAGGTGGGGGACATGGTGTCTCATGTTCAAGCTCGGTATGGGTCTCATGGGTTCCCTCTAGGTCACAATACACTACTCCAGCTGATCAAACCTATTATTTAATTAGGCATTAAATCGGACAAACTGTTCAGTAATAGCCCTCAATTGAGTTTCAAGGTTGGACTCCATGGTCAGATTGTGTAGGAGTTGAGACTGATGGTATTGGACTCCTGATCTAGTGGTCATGCAACAAGCACACACATCGTTCTAGGGTTTGCTAGACCTAGCAGCTCAAGTAGAATGAGTCGCTCAACTTACAACCAATTCAACAATTACCCTTTCTACTATCCAGGTAAGAGGTGGGATTGTAGGAGGCTCCCCCTGCTCTCACAGGGTCCTAATAAAAAACCACAAGTCCGCTTAGGGCGTTTGCCTCTGGACCCCTTTCCTAGATATCAGTTTCAAGAAATAACTAAAGGATTGGGTGCACTAGCTTTCTCAAAATACCATGAACTAGACCTGTTGGTGTCCCTATCTCAATTAGGTTGCTACTCTATATTAATTAAGCTTGGGTTCGATGCAGGGTGGTTGTTTTGGGCCAAGGAAAGGTGATGAAATCCTTTCCTTATCTAAGATAGTAAAATTACCCTTAAGTTAATTTAACTATGCATGCACACACATGATATGCAACATGAAACTAAATCAATAAATATGCAGAAAATAAAATTTGTTTTTGCTGTTTTTTTGGTTGCTAATGGCAGATCTAATGAAGGTTAATAACAGTGAATTAATTTCAAAGAAAGCTAAGTTTTAAAGGGTTTAATGTAAGCAAAATTTCAGCCCTAAACTAATGTTGCAAAAAATTTAGCAATGCAGTTTTTTGTGTTAGGGTTTTTTTTTTATATACAATTTTTTTTTCTGTTTTCAGATCTGAAAATTAAAATAAAATTTCATAGAATAAGAAGACTAATTAGGAGATTGATTTATGCAAGAATTGATGAAAAACAGCAAGGTTTTAATGAAGAACTAGCCCTAGGTTTAGACTACTAATGTGCAGAATTCAGCATGCAGAAATTTCCTATGTATGATGCAAGAACATGTCCTATCCTAAGCTCTAATACCTAAATTGATGTGGGACATAGGGAATGCAAGTGATCATCATAAATAAAAAATCAAGTTCAGATTAATATGTGTATGTTATCAGATTTTAAAGTGGCTTGATTCCCGAAACAAGTTAATGAACATGCAAAAAGGTTATACGATGATCAAAATTACAGTCCCATAAAGTTATCCCTCAAAAGAAAGAAAGAAAGTGGGATCTCTAAGATTAAGAAACCCTAATTAGAACATGCTCGATCTACCTTCAACAAAACAGATCTTAGAGATGGGGAAGGTTTGAAATACCTGGCAATGAAGATCTCCTCTCTTGAAAGCAGTTCGATCACTCGACCTCGAAGGATGCGCCTGAATGAAGAGGCTAATTTTCCCTTGAACTCTCGGCTCCTGGCTAGCAGTTCAGTTGTCAAAGAGGACCTCTTCTACAGGGCATAGTACTAGAGGGACCCTAAAAACACTAATGATTAAAGATCTATGAAGTAGCAAAAGAAAACATGAAGGGAAAGTGGGAGGTAAAGGAATGGGATGAGGTGCACTTTGATGCTGGTGGCCTGGAGGTGGAAGACGTCTGGGGCTCTGATGTGGGTGGCATGGAGGAGTGGATGCTCTAGGTAATTTGGAGGCACGGGCAGCCTAGGGCTTTGGAGAAAGAAAGGGTGGGCAGCCTAGGGCTTTGGATGAAGGGATATGGCGGTCTAGGGTTTGGAGATGGAAGGGTGGGGCGGCCATGAGTTTGGAAGAAGGATGGGATGCCTAGGGTTTGGAAAGAAGAAAGATGTGGGGAAGCCTAGGGTTAGGAAGAAAGAACTTGATTGGGTTGATTGGTTAGTAGATTGTGTTTGGTTGGGTCTCACACCCTCTCCCTCATGAAGCATCTATGGTTGGGCCTCATACCCTCTGATGGGGGACCAATATGCATGCCATTTTTTTGTATATTTTACATGTTGAGTTAGGTGATTAATTTCCAAATTTTAGATCAAAATTATTTGTTAAGAATTTTGTATGAATTTTTGAAGATCAGCATGCATATTAGGACCTAGAAAAGTAGCAAAGAAGGACCGCCGGGGCTGAGAAGCCTTGGTTAGGGCAAGTTCTCCTGCAATAAAACTACTGGAGGTAGAGGGGTGTACCTGACAACGTCTATGAAGATCGCAGCGAAGGGGTCTCTCGTTCCTCGATGGATGCGGCCTGGAAAACCGAGCCAAAGACCCGCGGATACCCGCTTTCTGCTTGGTGATTCGATTGAGGCTTGGCTGGAGTCGTTGGATTCGTAGGAACTCAGAGACCTACAAACGACCTGTCAGGGGTTAGAAAACTCACAAAGGAACAAGAAAACAAAGGAAAATAGCAAGGGAAGGCTTCTTTTGGAGTGGGCGTCCAGGGATCTGAGATGCTTGTTGGCAGCAGGAAGATGATTGCAGCACTGGGAAGAAGAACTCTCGCAACCCCTTTATGCACACAGCAGGGTATCACACAACTCAATAGAAGAACTCAAGGTTTTCATTCATCAAAATTCTCCTTCATACAAGAGGCTAGGGTCCCTTAAATAGACCTTTAACCTTGGGCTCCAAGTAAGGGAACATAAGTCTTTACATAAGAATCCTTTTCCCTCTCAAACCCTAGCTAGAAAATAAGGAAATATTAGGTAGAAAAATCCCTAAAAATTTTCTTGACTTGGTCAAGACTCCAAGGACGCATAGGGGGGGTGTTGGGCTTCTAGGAGCAGCAAAAGGCCGGCCCAAAGGGGCTCGGGTGTATGGTTTTGGGCCTCTGGAAGCTGGGGTGGCCTGGTAGCCAGGTAGCAGGAATATTCCCTGGTATCTTGCTTCTTAGGAGCTTGGGCTTGGCACCTGGGCTTGATTTCTTTAGGCTAGGATGTAAATGGACCTCTGAAATCATGGATGCCCTTATCTATGAATATACTTTGGCATCTGGAAGGGAATCTGGGCTTCTGGAGGGCATCTGCAAGAAATCCGGGTTTTCTGAATTTTCCTCCTGGAGTCTTCAAATCTTCAAGCTGGGTTGGACTTGTGCTATACTTCCATATCTTCAATCTAGTTGGACTTGGTCTTCACTTGTATGATATAGTCTTGAATCTTCAGTATGCTTGGACAGGACTCAAAAAAATAAAATAAGCTCAACATGAGCTGACTAGCATTGGCCTGAACTAGCTCAACATAAGCTGACTAGTACAGAACTGAAATAACAACTCAAAAGACTCAAACAACAACTAAAAAAAGGACTCAGATGGGCTAAGCCCTTATTACAGATGGACTCATAAATTATTGATCAATTCATAGAGGGTTGAGAAGCCTCTGCCTTATTCTGGTGCCTTTGGTGTCCGCACCAATTCTCCCGGGGTGGGAGGAACTCGACCCTATCGAGTGAAGATCAAGCTGGCTCACATATCTCTCGAAGAGGTCTGGGTTGAGGTGCTACAAGTCCTCTCGAGAAATCCACGAATTGTCCGACGCTGGCTGGCCTTGCCATCGGATCAGGAAGCATTGATAGTCACGGCCCCTGGTCGTGATGGCTTGATCGTCCAGGATACGCTCGATCCGTTCTCCTCTCTCAGGCCAATTTGTTAGTGGACACTCTAGGTTAGGGTCACTCACAATGAAAAGGAATAGGTCCAAAGGCCTTACTAGGTATCGCTGTCGGTTCCCTTTACTCAACCAGGTCTGTAATATTGAAGGTAGAACTAATGCCCAAATCCAAAGGCATGTCTAACACATAGGCATTTGATCCAATCCTTCTCTATCACTTAAAAGGTCCGGCTCTGCGAGCATGAAGCTTCTTTTAGGCCTAAGCCTAACCAAGATAGAATCCACTACATCAAATTCTTTGACCCTTCTTCGGGAATTAGCCAGTTGTTTTAAGATTAGTGCGGGTGGTGAACATGCTAGGCACATGCAGACTCCTAACAAATGATGCAAAGGACTCATACTGACACCTAACAGACTCGACTATGCATTCCTATCGAAGAAAATTTTATTGAACTCTTTGGATCTAAACCTAATAGATTATAGGTTCTCTAGGTTTGATCCTAGCTTGACATGCACATGAAAATTTACAGTGAACTCCTAGCAAATTCCAAAGAGTATGCTAGAAGTAAGATGCAAACCTAACATGCATGATGAATGCATGCAGTATGCTAATCTCAGCTAAATGCAATCTAATGATCCTAGAAATGCTGGAGGTGTCAGGAAAGGGCAGAAAATAGGAAGTGGATTCAGAAGTAGTTTGGTAGGGTAGGGAAAAGGTTCAAGGTTAGTTGGATAAAGTTCGATAAAAGAAGGCATGTCAGGGACTAATCCTAGACTAATGAGGCTAACCTTACGAGATTGCAGTATATCTATGGGTTTGCATAATGGAAGGATGGGTTAATAATCTCAGGGAAGAGGTCCTTAATGGGAACTATAGGAGGAGGCTCATCCTGAGGGTACTGATTCAAAGAGATCAAGTCCTTAATAAATTTTCTGGTTCTTGTATTTTAGGACTAGACTCTATAATTGGCTCTCCTCTATGGTTTCCTCAGGTAAGGCTCTAGTAGCAGTACCTAGGTTATCTTCCTCTATTTGTTCTTCCACTATAGCTTTAGGTTGGACGTGGTCAAGGTCAACTACCTCTAGGTTGGCTTCTACCTGGGTATCTATTGGATCAGCTAATTCTAGGTCATCTAAAGGTGTCTCCTCTTCTCCCTCATACTCATCCACTAAGTTTGCATCAGCTTCATACACTTCCGCATTAATGTAAGCCTTGTCAATCTCAGGAATGGTTGGAGAAGGTCGGCTAGGGTAAAATTGGCTAGGTCCTGGTTTCTGATTATGGACACTAATCCTAGTAGGTTCAGGTTGCCTAAGGGGAAGTGGCTCACTACTGGGCTCATATTTAGGGGTACTAATCCTATGGGGTTCAAGTTGACTAGGGAAGCATGACTAGTACTAGATTGATACCTAGGGGTTATGGGCTCCCTAGGCTCATAGGACAAGGGTGCAGATCTATGGGTCAGGGGATTATAGGATCAGGGGTCATAAGATTTTGGGTCAGTTCTATGGTCAGGTTCTAAGGATGGATCATGGTATGGAGTCCTCCTAAGGTTGGGCTCCCTATATGGGTCAGGATATTGGGTCCTCCTAGGGTTGGACTCCCTATATGGGTCTGAATATTGGGTTCTCCTAGGGTTGGACTCCCTACATGGGTCAGAATATTGGGTTCTCCTAGGGTTGGACTCCCTATATGGGTCAGAATATTGGGTGTTGGGTCTACTAGGCTCATAGGTGTGGGTGCATAGGATCTATGATCATGGGATCTAGAATCATAGGATCTAGGATCATAGGTTATGGATTCATAGGTTCTAGGTTCATAGGATTTGGAGTCATAAGATCTATAGGTTGTGGGTATACTAGGCTTAGATGATGTGGGTAAATAGGATCTATCTTCCTGGTCTACAAAATCCTGATTGGGTCTTCTAGGACTAACCTTAGGGATTGGGTCATGACGATGGGCTCTCCTAGGTTCGACCTCTTGGTATGGGTCAGGGTCTGGGGTCCTCCTAGGCTGAGGGTTATAGTATGGGTCAGGATGAGGGGCTCTCCTAGGTTTGACCTCAGGGTATGGATTAGGGTTTGGGGTCCTCCTAGGTTGAGGGGAATTAGGATCTGGCTTAGACTATGACCTATGGTTTTTTTCTGGGGTCCCTACCCGGACTTTTAACTGATCAAACCTATTGGCAAGATGGTCAATTCTATCATTGGTTTGAATACGAGACTGAGTTAACTGGGTCATCTGGGTAGTTATCTGGGTAGCCATCTGGGCCATTTGATCAGCTAGGGCTTTTATTTGAGATTGTAAATTTTCCATGGGTTCAGACATTTGTGAAGGAGGTGGGTGATATGAAACTCCTGATCTAGTACTCATGCAAGACTCAATTAGACCGACTATAGCTGACTAGACCTAGAGTCCAAACTAGATGCTCAATCAGGGTGGCAAACTAGCCTATAGTAACCCTGTACTCAGCCAGGCAGGTGTAAGGGGAGTATTAGGTCCCTGATTGCCAATCCTAGACACCAATCAAAGATTGGCCAGGTAGGCAGACCAGCACACAAGCCCTTCGGGATTGAATCCCTAAACCACCATTCTAGGCACCAAGCACAAGGAGCACACAGGTTAGTCTTGACACAGTGATCTAACACTTAGCCCGGACCTGACCAATTGGTGTCCCTAGCCCACTAGGGCAAATTAAGTCTAATTAATTTTAGGTTAAGGCTTGGGACCGAATGCAAGGGATGTGGTTTTGGGCTAAGGAGAGGTGATCAAATCCTCCCCCCATCTGATATTGCAAGAGTGCCCTTAAAAGTAAATTATGCAATGATGGCAGGCAGATGAGGATGCAAATTAGGGTTTAGATATTTTTTTCTTGGTATTTTTGGAGAATATGTATTTTTTTTTTGTTTGGTATTTTTTAAATAGAATAAAACTTGTAAATCATGGCCTAATATGCTGGAAATATACTAAAATTGAAAAATATGCAAAAATTGCTAAACAAAAACCTAAAACTTCCAAACTTGTCTTGCTGAAAAAAAATAGAGTCAGAATTTTGCAGGCTGTATTTCGACTTGAAGAAATTCACAGTCTGAGATAAAATCTGAAAAAAAATTTAAAATTACTTTGAATTATGATAAATAGAGAAAAATAAATTTCAAATTTTTGGAGTTTTTAACAGGAAGAAATATTTAAATAACAGAGCATATATGGACTAAAAAATTGCAGAAAACAAGCCCTAATCTAAGCTCTGATACCAGATGATGGGGGACCAATATGCATTGCATTTTTTTGTATATTTTACATGTTGAGTTAGGTGATTAATTCCCAAATTCAGATCAAAATTATTTGTAGAGAATTTTGTATGAATTTTTGAAGATCAGCATGCAGATTAGGACCTAGAAAAGTAGCAAAGAAGGACCGCCGGGGCTGAGAAGCCTCGGTTAGGGCAAGTTCTCCTGCAATAAAACTACTGGAGGTAGAGGGGTGTACCTGACAACATCTATGAAGATCACAGTGAATGGGTCTCTCGTTCTTCGACGGATGCGGCCTGGAAAACCGAGCCAAAAACCCGCGGATACCTGGCTTTCTGCTCGGTGATCCAAATGAGGCTTGGCTGGAGTCGTTGGATTCGTAGGAACTCGGGGACCTTCAAACGACCTGTTAGGGGTTAGAAAACTCACAAAGGAACAAAAAATAAAGGAAAAACAGCAAGGGAAGGCTTCTTTTGGAGTGGGCGTCCAGGGATCTGAGATGCTTGTTGGCAGCAGGAAGATGATTGCAGCACTGGGAAGAAGAACTCTCGTAAACCTCTTTATGCACATAGCAGGGTATCGCACAACTCAATAGAAGAACTCAAGGTTTTCATTCATCAAAATTCTCCTTCATACAAGAGGCTAGGGTCCCTTAAATAGACCCTTAACCTTGGGCTCCAAGTAAGGGTAGAT
The DNA here is from genome assembly GCA_021397845.1 of Areca catechu. Lineage (NCBI taxonomy): Eukaryota > Viridiplantae > Streptophyta > Magnoliopsida > Arecales > Arecaceae > Areca > Areca catechu. The sequence goes on along the minus strand of CM038048.1, from coordinate 48,509,679 downwards.
AAGTCTTTACATAAGAATCCTTTTCCCTCTCAAACCCTAGCTAGAAAATAAGGAAATATTAGGTAGAAAAATCCCTAAAAATTTTCTTGACTTGGTCAAGACTCCAAGGACGCCTAGGGGGGCGTGTTGGGCTTCTAAGAGCAGCAAAAGGCCGGCCCAAAGGGGCTCGGGTGCATGGGTTTGGGCCTCTGGAAGCTGGGGTGGCCTGGTAGCCAGGTAGCAGGAATATTTTCTGGTATCTTGCTTCTTAGGAGCTTGGGCTTGGCACCTGGGCTTGATTTCTTTAGGCTAGGATGCAGATGGACCTCTGGAATCATGGATTCCCTTATCTATGAATATACTTTGGCATTTGGAAGGGAATCTGGGCTTCTGGAGGGCATCTGCAAGAAATCAGGGTTTTCTGAATTTTCCTCCTGGAGTCTTCAAATCTTCAAGCTGGGTTGGACTTGTGCTATACTTCCATGTCTTCAATCTAGTTGGACTTGGTCTTCACTTGTATGATATAGTCTTGAGTCTTCAGTATGCTTGGACAGGACTCAAAAAAATAAAATAAGCTCAACATGAGCTGACTGGCATTGGACTGAACTAGCTCAACATAAGCTGACAAGTACAGAACTGAAATAACAACTCAAAAGACTCAAACAACAACTAAAAAAAGGACTCAGATGGGCTAAGCCCTTATTACAGATGGACTCATAAATTATTGATCAATTCACAGAGGGTTGAGAAGCCTCTGCCTTATTCTGGTGCCTTTGGTGTCCGCACCACCCTCTCCCTCACGGAGCGTCAATGCCTAAGCATGGAAATAAGAAAAAAACTCTCATAATTTCATTCATCATCATCATTATTCTTACAAGAGCGAGGAAGGGGGGTATTTATAGATTCACCCAACCCTCTCCCTATCAAAGTTGGAGTACAAATCTTTGTCAAAGTTGGAGTACAAAATTTGAGAATGACAGAGACTGGAGTCTTGGTAGGACTTGGATGTTGAACTCCTTATAGGACTTGGACATCAACTCCTTGTTAGACTTGGAAACTTGACTCCTCTTGGGCTTGTGGGCTGGGGCGCCAATCCTATTGGGCTTATGGGATGGGCGCCAATCCTCTAGGCTTGTTATGGGCCACAAATGCTAGTGGGCTTAGGAGGGGGTGCCAGCTGCTGTGGGCTTCAGTGGAGGCCTGGTGACCCTTCTAGTCGATGACTCTCCTCTTGGTTTTGACTTGAATGAAAGCAAACAAAATTACAGGACTCAATTGAACTCAATTGACTAGATTGAATCACATATGGACTCAACTCCATTGACCAAGTGGACTCAATTGATTACAGGACTCGATGTTTATTACAGGACCCAAATGACTCTAGACTCAATTGAAAAGTGATAGACTTTCTGGTACGGGCACCAGGGCTAAAAGAAATTGACAGTTTGAACCCACATCCCTGTGGATCACCTATGAGTAAAACCTTGAACCCAATCCTATTTACCATGTAAATATTTTATTTTAAATTATGTTATTTTAGTTTAGTTAGGGTAAACCTTTTTTACCAACTATAATTAAGGTTTTGTTTATTTTGGGATAAAACCTTTTTACCAAGTTGAGTCGAAACCCCAATTGAGTCAAACCCTATTTACCCAATTGGGATCTTAATGGTCCAATTTAATTATCCCTTTTACCAACTTTAATTGGGTTTTTATTTGAAAGCCTAATTAAGTATGGTTGGTTCAATTGGTTATTAGTTGGTTAAATCATGTGGTTAGTTATTCATTAAGTCCATGTAATTAGTTGAGTCATTGAGTCCTGTATTACAAGAGGGGACCCAAGATAGCATCCCATGTGCACCTAATTGAAGACTCAAGATAACCCATGTGCTAGCCCAAGTACAACCTCTTTTTGGCACCATTTTTCAAGGATTTGGACATCAACACATGTCATGTTTGGACATGTCATTGGGACAACACCATTTGGACATTTCATTTTGGGACAAGAACACATGACATGTCACTTGTTTTTGGACATGCAACAAGATTAAGACATCACTACATGACAACACCCTTTGGTCGGCCACTTAAGAAGGAGTTAATGCCTCTTATTTTTTTTTAAGAGGAGTAAAGTAGAAGGAGACTTCCAAGTTGGTGCCTTCCACTCCATTCCTTCATGCCAAAACTAAGGAAGAATTTGGCCAACATTTCAATGCCAACATTTAAGGAGTTACAAGTCATCTAATCATTTAAAGAGGAGAAGGTTGGAAGGTTTTCTTACTTCAAGAGTTTTGATAAAACAGGTTGGAAGCTGCTTAAGTTCCTAAGACTCAAGAGTCTCACCAAAACTCTTGAGTCTTCTTCAATCCAAAATGAAGAGTACACTCACATACAGAAGTCCAGATCAGCCCAACAAGAGTCCAAGATGCTCAGAAGTAGGACTCTAGGAGTTGTATTCCAAGGGAGCACAAGTCTAGTCTTTGTGTCCCTTACAACACTAGTTATGCGTCTATAAATACCCCATCAACCCCCCCTTTGTAATCAGTTTTATTCATCAGTACAATAAAATTCTATCAAATTTTATTCCTTTGCTGTATGTATCGTGGGGTGTGAGGCCCTTTCTTTGTTCTACGGAACATCGCAGGGTATGAGGCCCTATTTATCCAAGCCGTCAAGAAATCCAAATCCACCATTTCTAAACCCTCCTTTCTTTCATTCTTTCCTTTCCATTGCTACTTTTAATTCATGTTTCTTTCTTTGTTGAGTGTTACAGGTGAACAGCAATCAAGATCAGGTGTTCTTGCCTCGAAATCGGCATCGTGCAGAAGATCGGAGCTCGGAAGCAAGATCTTGAAATCCTGTAGCTATGATATTGAGAGTCCTACCAAATCTACATCGAGAGAGCGATCTTCATTGGTACAACTGAACTTTTTTCCATCTCATAATTTTTGATTCGTTGAAAACAAATCTTAGTTTACGATGGTTTCTCAACCACTAGATCCTACTTTTAATTGCTTTATAGGTTTACTTGTGCAGGTAGATACTAGACTAGTTTCCTTTTTTGTCTCCTTTGAAGTCTTCTTTAAAAACCCAAAATAATAAAAAAATTAGTTTCCATTTTTCTTTGCTAATTAGTTATTAATATCAGTAATTTAATTTTAATTTTCCATCCCGCATCACTTTCCAACATAATAATCAAAGATCCAAAGAGAGCCCTGCAATCTTTGGCTGATCCTGGTGTCCTCACCATACCTCGTTCGAGAGATCATAAAATGATAAAAAAATTGTCATCGAACGAGAAGATACAAAGAACATCGTAGACCCATTCACTAAAGCACTACCATAGCAGTAGTTTGATCACCACTTAGATTGTATGGGTGTAAGATACAAGGGCAATTAGCTTTAGTGCAAGTAGAAGATTGAAAGAATTATTCCCTAAAAGCCAATCTTTATATGGGCATTTCTATAATCTTCCAACTCATGTATATTTATTTATTAATAAAAGATATTTGTTGATTTATTATACTATTGCACCTTATCAAGATTACGATAAATCCCATAGGTTAGGATAATGGAATTAGGGTTATGATGGAGATCATAATGATGAGATCTAAGTTCCTATAAATCCTACTCTAAAATGTTCCTAGTCATGGGATCATCGATTCAGGGATTGACATTTCCTAAAAGACTAGCACATCCTATGTATACTCATGAAGAGGGTGGTTGGTCTCATAGCCACTTGTGTATGGATTCTAATACAAGGATGTGGGTGCTCATTAGGATATGAGTTCACTAAACTGATCCACCTTGAGAACATCTTATGGAGGTCTTACTACTTGTCAAAAGATGGTTCTCATAGTGGGAGTTGGCAAGTGATCCTTCGACCGAAGATCACCATGGTTCCTTATGCACATAAAGTCATATTTTGGTTCATACTCATTCATGACAAAGAGTCATGTATGGGGTGTTCTCAGATATGGCAGATTGTGCATGAAAGATGTGAGTAAATCAATAAGGAATCAATCACTCCTAGTAAGAGGAGGACTTATCCTATGTAATCTCTTCGATTGTTGACTTAGGAAGTCTTTGATCAAAGCAAGATAAGATTAGATAGAATTTCTAATTTTCATCAATGAGTCTTCATTATCGAATTGAGATTCAAAAGAATTATGTGCTAGGATTTTACAATTCTACATACCCATCACTATTTGGGATAAAGGAAGATCGAATAATTGAATTGCATGATAACTTTTCACTGAAGAATATTTTAGTAGTTTCTACCAAATTCTCCATCTTCCAGGTAGGCATAACATGTTGCTAAATGTCAATCATGTCTTGTAGATTTTCAAGAATCAAATTGGTTGGATTCATGAGTCAATTTAAAATTGGTTCAAATTGGCAACTTGGGTCAGCTTGATTTGACCTAATTAGGTCAATCAATTTTGACTAGATCGAAATAGCTTAGACCTGGACCTACTACTAGCTAGATATGGAGCCTAAAGGGTTGCACATGCTAGGAAATTGGCAAAGGAAGTCAATTGGATTTTGGTTAGGGTCATTTGATCCTAATAGGCTAGCTAATTTGTATACTAGCATATGCATGCTAGCCTAACTCCTAACCCAATTGGATCGGGTTAGTTTGCTTGCTATTTGTGTTAACCAATTAAAGTGAATCTTAGATTGGATTGAGTCCTAATTGGTTTAGCATTTATCTATATTCATCTAGAATTAATTAAACATTATCCATGGATTATGGAAGAGTCCAAATGGGATTGGACTCTTAGCACCATATTTGCATGCACCAAGATTAAGGGGCATAGAAAGGACCAAGAGTCCTTCTACTACTTAATCACCTATTTTAGATAAGTGCTAGGCCTTTCTCCCTTATCTCCATGCCCATTTGGATTGGGTTTAAATAGTCAAAACATGGCATTAGGCATGGAAAAGATCGCACGCAAAATGAAGGGACGCATCCCTTCATGTTTGGTGCACAATCATAAATCCAGAAGTCCTTCTACTTGAAGGCTTATCATTCTCTGATACATCCTTTAGAGTCCCACATCCCTTAGCCAAATTTTGACTAGTAACTTGCCACATGGCAAGTGGAAAAATTGCTAGAAAATTGAAGAGACATATATGTCTCTTGGCATAGTGATATGACATATCAAGTAAACCTTTCACCCAAAGGACTCCTTCTACTTAAAGGGTCTTATCTGATCATTAAAAAATTAAATCAAGGGCAGAGGAAAAGATTTATCAATTGGCCCCTCACTCATTATATATAGGCATCGATATTCTAATGCCAAAACATCTGAAAGAAATCCTTTCTATCTCCCTTCCTTCTTTTAGGACAAAAAGTCTTCTTTAGGACCAGGCTTGTCATTTTAAGATAAGAGCCTAGGAAGAGATATAGGAGGGATAATCAGATTCTATGACAGGATTCAAATAGGTCTCTGAGTGCCTTACAGGAGGGCTAGGGGTTTCAGCAAAGGGTGAAAGGCTGCTAAATAAAGAAAGGCTGTCAGGAATAGTCTTAGTCAAATAAGCAAGCTCGATAGGAGTGCTTCCTTGGTTTGATTCCTATGTAGATCTCCTTTGGAGGGCATACACTTGTGTGCCTTATGGAAATTAAGGAGTATAGCACTCCAGGTATTCCTCTATAACCATAAAGTTATGATTTATTAGTTGTTATGGTCAAGTGGTCCTTGGATCTAGGGTTCTGGCTAATTAAGGTTTCAATAATAAATTTTTTTGAAATCCAATCTTTCACTATGTCAGCACAAACCCAATGCTATCATGCTTAAAGATTGCATTATTTGGTTCTTGAAGTGATATTTTTTATGGGCAGTCTACTGGTGGATCAGTGATTATGTCTCCAATAGCTTCTTTGGATCCCTTTTGTAAGCCTATAAGTTGGATTTCCTGGTCAAAGGTTGTATCATGTTTGAAAAATAGATCCTTTAACATGACTAAGAGTGACTCTTTTTCCAATGTAGGTAGGGTCTCTAATGAAGAAACTATTGTATGCTAGAGGGAGGGGCCATTTGTTCATATTTCATGGTCCATGGAGGAGTAAAACTTGGTGGCTCTAGCAATGTATTTATTTCATCCATGTACCCATCTATGTCAAAGTTGTCCTTATCAAAATGGTCAATATAGGCTTGTAGAAGGTCTAGCAATAGTATGTTAGGGGTGGTTTCTTCTACATGTTCTTGTAGCATATTTACTTCATTAAACTCATCACTTTGCGATCTCGTGATAGCATTAAACACGTTCAACCTTAGCTTTTTATTCCCAAATGATTCATCCATGGCTCCTATTCTATAGTTGATACAAGCATTAGCTATTGCTAGGAAGGGTCTACTTAAAATGATTGGGATTTGGCTAGGGTCAATTCTCAATTTCATATCTAATATAATAAAGTCTACAAGGAAGTAAAATTCATCCACCTTGATTAACACATCTTCAATTATCCCCAGTGGTACTTTAAGAGATCTATTAGCTAGTTGCAGGGTTACCGACATGGGCATTAGTTCTCCAAATCCAAAGACTAAACTTGGAAGGAAATTTACACTTGCTCCTAAGTCCAATAAGGCTTTCTTAATAGTTAGCCCCCCTATAACACAATAAATGATAGGGGTACAAGGATCCTTGAGCTTAGGTGGAGTTGTATGTCAAAAGATTGAGCTAGCTTGCTTAGTGAAGTAGACTTTCCTTAGGATGTGTGCTTGAGATCTACGTTTTTGGGTGCACAAATCTTTCTAAACTTTAGCATAAGTTGGGACCTACTTGATGGCATCTAAAAATGGAAGATTGATATAGACTTGTTTCAATAATTCAAGCATTTCATATATCTTAGCCCCTGTCTTATTCGAAGGTAGAGGTTTTTCTAGAGCACTTGGGTGTGGAACTCTAATCGTAGATGCTGGAGAAATTGGTTCATTCCTCTCCTTAGGGTTTTCCTTATCATCAAGTAATCCAGGTTTGTTTTGGGTAGGGTTCCTGACATATTGATCCTTTGTGGTTGCTCCAAAACCTTTCCACTTCTTAGGGTCATTATAGATTTTGTATGCTCAGGACAAGGTTCATGGACATTAGAGCTTTCAGCCCTATAGTTCTCCTTTGGATTGCTAATAGGTTGTCTAGGTAGGTTCCCTTCCCTCTTGTAGATGTTGTAGCTAGTTGGTCAATTTGAGTCTCTAGCTTAGCTATAGATTGTGTGTGGGAGTCAAGGATTTGAGAGTTGGTTTCTAATTTGGCCAAAGATTGTAGAACTTTCTCCTCAAAATTGGAGTTATAGTGACTAGGAGAAGGGTGTAGGGCATCCTAAAACTGAGGGTATGATATATTATTACACTGGTGATTGGGTCTGTAAGAAGTTGGGTTGACCACAGGTTGTTGTTTCCACAAGAAATTTGGGTGATTGCTCCAGCCTGGATTATACATATTTGAGTACGAGTCATTTTCTAGTCTAGGAATAGTACGAGTTTGGGCAGGGTGGGCTTGTTCCTATACAAGCTAGGAAATTGATGGGCTATTAGGAAATCACCTATAGTGTGAGTAGGACTTAAGCAGATTATACAAACATCTTGAAACTGTGCACATGGGGAAGAGGTGTGATTAACTTGTAAGAATCGATCGAGTTTCTGGGATAGTGTATCCACCTTCCTGTGGATGTCTATAGTGTAGCTTATCTCATACATTCCATCTCTTTTAGGATTTAGCCTGGAAGTTTCTCAAGATGTGGTAGACATGTAGTGCAAGGAGTTTTTGCTCAGGATTTCAAATAGTTGCCAAATCTCATGCTCATTGCTGAGCCAAAATAATCCACCATAGGATAAATCAACTATTTGCTTGTGCTTTTCTAACAATCCAACATAAAAGCACTAGACCAATTGCTATTTGGGTATGGCATGATATGGACACTTGTGGATGAGTTCTTTGAGCCTCTCCTAGGTTCCATAGAACATTTCCCCTTTCAATTGGAAAAAACTAGTTATAGCTTTTTGGGTCTAATTTGTTTTCCCTATTGGAAAATATTTCTTAAGAAATTCCTTTTGTAATTGGTCCCAAGTTGAAATGGTTATGAAATCTAATGAACATAGCTAATATTAGGCCTTGTCTTTAAGTGAGAAGAAAAATAATTTCAACCTAAGGGTCTCTTTAGATAGATTTTGAATTCTAACAGTAAAGCATATCTCAAGAAATTCATCTAGTTGTTTATAAGGGTCCTCTTGACTAAATCCATAGAAGGATGGTAGCATTATATAACATTGGACTTAATCTCATACCGAGTTGCCTCTATAGGAGGTGCTTGGATACACAGAGAATATATATATGATAAAGGGATGAAGTACTCCCTCAGTTGGCATGGTGGATCAGTTTAACTATGTATACCCATAATCTAATCCCAGTTTATGATTTTGATTTTTTTTTAATAAGTGGAAAAGAGAGAAGAAGAAAGAAGAAAGAAAGAGAAAGAAGAATTTTATAAATGCGAACCTAAAGAGTCCTAGGCTAAGAGAGATAGAGAAGAATTATTAGTTTTAGTTATGTTATTTGCAATCAAGTTAGCACACAATGGACTCTCTATCCAAGGGTTTTCTAATTTTAGATAGCTTCTAACTATTCCAAGATTGCCTTTAAGCCTTCAAAGTTAGAAACTAACTAGCCAATTGGCCAGGTAAGGGTATAGTCGATGGGGCCCCCTCATTGCTTTCTTTAGATACCAAATAAATTGGCTAGGTTATATAACAGAACTAATTAAAAAACCACCTTCTTTCAGGGCTACATCATCTTTGAACCCCTTTTCTAGATACCAGTTGACCAGCTAATCTTGACCTGGTCCAGCTTTTAAGGTCCCTTGTCCTAGTGAGCTCGAAAGTCCTTAAAGGTCAATGTCTAAATGATTTTAATTATAGGCTTGGGACAATGCAATATGAGGGTAGTGATTTATGGGCCAAGGAAGGGTAATGAAATGACTACCTTATATTGTTTAGGGGTTAGAGCCCTTAAGATGATTTATGTAGATGTAATGTAGTGCAAACATGTGCCAAAACAAGTTAGTTTAGGTCTCTAGAAAAACCTACTAAATTATTTTTTTTAGTATTTTTTTTATGAACTAACCATTCCAATGATCCCCGGCAACGATGCCAAAATTTGATCCTGTCATGGCAATCAAAAATAATTTCACTGACTCAAACTATAATTATGGTGAGTCGGGATCGTATCCTCAGGGATTGTTATGTTCACTTTCAAGATTATTTTGTTAGAGTTTTAATAAGGTTAGAAAGGTATAAGAGTTGGAATATGTTTATAACTAAGAACAAGAATTAAACTAAGTAGGAGATTAACAAGAATATAAAAGATATCTTAGATTTTGATTTGATATTTGGTATTATATTAATATTTATCTAGTATGTAATTATTAAATTATGATCGATCCTTGAGCATAGCATATCTCACTAAATATAGACCTTAATCTGCTTCTACGTAGACATAAGTTATTCAAAGTCTCAATCATATAAATAAAATCTTCTATAATTAGATTCTGAGGATAGCCTATCTCGCTCAGCACGAATCATATCCTGGGATCACAACTTGTCTCTACATGGTCATAGGCTATTCTAAAATCTAACTATAGTCTAAACATGAGGAACACTACTTGAAGTAATGAAAAATAATTTTATTTATGAAAAGCAAACATTATAATCAAGCACTAATTAAATAAAGAAAAAAATATAAATATAAATACCAAAAGCCTTATCTTCTCCCTAAAGATGAGAAATCCTTAGCCGTGCATGATATTTCCTTTCTCTCCTTTATGCAAGGCTTTAAAGGGATTCCAAGGGTTGATGACTCCAGGTAGAGATATAGAAACCTTTTTATAGGTATTAACAGAGGATAGGTGTGTGTTATTTTCTAATGTAGGACTAAAGGAAGAGATCATAGCAACGGCTAGGGTTTTTTTTTACAAAATCAATGGTTGGATGGTAGTTTGATTAAAATAGTAAATAAAGGGAGAAAAATGTCTCTAATCTATGTTTGATTATAACTTAATCACTTGAGACGCATCCTTCCATTCGAGTCACTCAAAATCATCCAAAATCTTGGTCAGCATCTTCTTTCAAATCCATTTGATTGTGTAAACTACTAGCTATCGGATTAGTACTCTAGTTGCATTGGATCATTGAATCAAAGTGGGAAATTACTGTGGGCCGTTGGATTCATGCCTAGATCAATCTCTGAATGGCACCCACCACTCGATCATGCCCAAATGGAATAACCTAGAGTTTTCCCCTAGTGGTGTTGAAGGGTGGCAACGAGTCAGAGAAGGGCGGCAACTCAAAATGGTGATGACTCGGGTAAAATAGTGAGTAGCGGCAACAATAACATTAGGTTGCAAGCAGCACGATGGCTTGATCTGGGGATAGGAAGCCAACAATCTTGGCAGCTTTGATAGTGATGAGGAAGAGGAGGTCATCCATGGTAGAAAGGAGGAAGCGGCCAGTGACGGCGATGGGCAGATCATGGCAATGGCATAGTGATAGCTTGGCCGAGGAGGTGGTGATGGCAAGTAGAACGGTCGATGTTGGTGATGGGAAGATTGCGATGGCTCTTAAACAGGGGAGAAGGCAGCAACTTGATGGAGATGGTGATAGTGAATCATGGTGATGACGGGTGGCTACACGGTGATGAAGTAGTAGCGAATCGCTTGGGCAGCCATCCAACATGAACAGTAGTAGGGAAGAAGATGGTGGTGGAGATGGGATGATACAAGAGCAAAGAAGCAAAAAACGAAGGTGTCGGGTGGCTTCTCCAGCTGGTGAGGAAGGTGCTAATGTCTCGAGCAGTGGCTGGACAGCATCTCCAGTGTTCTTTCCACAAAAAACTCTTCATAGTCAATGACTCTGGGCCATGGACCATTAGCAGTGGTGCCAGTGGACCCTAGGGCATTCCATAGACCAAGCAACCGGTCCATGGTGGATCGATTGCATTAATATTTGTGCAATTCTATGATATACTTCAAAATTCAATTATGGGCTCATTTTAAGTTTGATTCACTTCAAACTTATTTTGTTTGAATCCATAAATCAAGCTTTTAATGTTGGCAATCTTCTTTCCTATAAATGACATATAAAGTATCAATTTTAAATAAATAAAAAATAATTTAATTATTAAATTAATACTCATATATACGTATATAACATAATTATCATCTAGTCATTCTATAATGATCAAGGAAGTCAATGTAGGACTTCAACAAATAATTAAGGATCACATCCTTCCTCGGCTATTCATGTAGAAAAAATCTAAGTTTGCTCAAGCACTCAATTGATTCGATCATGTATAATACATGATCAGTGACTGACACCCTTTTCCTCATCCTTGTATTGAAAATGGCATAAAATATTTTATACCTTCAACATCATTAGGAGTACCAAAGGATTCTTTCAATATTTGAAGTATGTTCTCTAACTGAGCATCCTCAAATTTGCAATTCAATTTATTATTCATGGATGCCTACATAATACAAAAGACTATAATTCGGTCACTGAGCTACTTCTGGTAAGTATCTTAGACTGCATTACTAGCATTCTGAGCAAGCTCCTCAGGTGCTAGATCTATCAACACATATAGAATCCATGACTCTTTTTAGTTTTGATACTAACTATCAAAATTGAGTCCCGATAATTTTTCATTGTCTAGCATTGAATAAAGTGACAAAGTGGTGGCCATACTAATTTGAAAGGGGAACAAGATCTAATTAGTTTATGAATCATTTAATCCTAAAGACTTGGATTTTAGTCTAAAGATTCTCTCACTATTTTTGATCAAATTGGTAGCCTCTATCTCTAATTCAAGGAATCGCACCAATTCCTTAGTGGGTACTAGAATCCAATGATTGCACATGAGCCTAACTTTGGCTGGCTCATCCATGTGTGTCTAAATGTAGGTTCTTAACTAATTATTTTTCTAAAAATTTTCTAGTAAAAGTTTTGCCCCAAAAACTAATCAGTAAGCCTTTAGGCTACCACTAGAAGTCCTAGTTAGGTCCAACAATTAATATGATAGGACTAGATGCTTCTAGCCAATGTACCCAAGCCCGACTTTGGTCGGCCAACCTGACCATCATTTAGAACGGACAAGCCATCATAATATGAATAATAATTCCAATAGCTAGATGAGCACCAGGTCTTTAGACCTCTAATGATCATCTTAATTATTGGACTCATTATCACTCTCTTAATTGGAGGCCTTGACCAATTATCTCCATAATTTTGACACTTAAGGGATCTAATAATTTTAGAGGATTTAATTTAGAGAAAAGAGATGAAGACATCGACTAATCAACAATCCTCCCACTGACTTCCTCAAGTCACAAGGGTCGAATCACATTAGTCCAAGGGTACCTAGATTAGTTAAACTAATCTTCCTTACTGACATGGGTTTGTTCGAATCGATGAGCTATCTAATCACAATCTGATTAACCAAATTAACCAAGTAAGTGAGATTGAATGGAGGGTTCCACCATTAACCTCTTTCCTTAGATACCAACAAAATTGGCCAGGTAAAAGCTATCCCCAATTAATGACCATGATCAAGTACCAAACTTACCTTAGATACCAATTAGTTCATCGATCTTGATTAGACTAGACTAAGGACTCGAGTCTAACCATAGATCTAGAATCAGGTCTATTTAATAATATGGACTTGATCAACCTATTACTATAGAATTGGTCTAGAGATCTTTTGACCTAATCCTAATCAACTTTGGTTAGTTTAAATCAATTTTTCTAAGATCCATATTAATTAAATGCTAACCCTAGGTCTAACCTGGCAATTTAACCTGATTCATGCTAACCCAAAATCCAAGTTTTATGAATTGACTTTTGATCTTTGTTTCGTAATTCTAGATCAAATCAACCCTTATTTCTAGCAATTAATCATATTTATTTTGCTAAAATAAGATTGAAATATTTTTATATGCATCATATATCAATAAAATAATTTTAGATCTAAACTTCAAGGTTTAGTGCAATTGCTGCAATTAAGTTTATAATTTATGTTCTAATCATAAAACCTGATATAAATAACTTAATTTTGGATTAATAATAGCAAAATAACCAAGACTAAACTACTAGAAATCAGATCTAAATTATCAAAATAATTTTAATAAAATTATCCTTTCACCTTACTTATTCATGGGATATAATCACAAGTGGCATCCCTACACGCCATAAGAGACACCATTGAATGGGAAGAGAGGGCATTTGAACCCTATGTTTTTCTTATGACTAGATGGCCATGGTGATCAATCCAATCCGAACTAGTTACTCAGATTAATATTCAAATCTATATCTAATCAAATCATGTCAAGAACTTATGGCTCTGATACCACTATCGAAAAACTAAGACAGGGTTTCATCCATGAGTTTTTTTTAAACTAGCAGAAGCAAATAAAATTAAAATAATTCTAATCACTAAATCATGTATTATAATAATTATAAATACTTATTCTATGGGACCATGATAGGATATGAATGGATTATAGATGATAAAATAAAATCAGCATGTATCGATCTAACCCATGCATGTTGTAGATCTAATCTACAACCATAAATAGGATCGAATCCCATGTGTTACCCAGTGTAGCAACCCAAGAGGGGGCATGAATTGGATTTCTTAAAAACTTAAACTTAAGCAAGTATGTGCTGAACTAGGGTTCTTGTGTTATAATGTAATTGTGCTCAATAGTGATATGCAGTAAAATTGTAAACTAAATGCAGAGTATATCAAAGCAATTAATAAGGAAGAGTAAGCAATCAAAAATACCAAGATGTATAGTGGTTTGGTGCACTTCAAGCACCTATATCCACTCTTTAAGCTTTTCTTTAGATATTTCCACTATAATCTATCCAAGATTACAACCAACTTGTTTTCAAGGGCTCACAAGTCAAATCCTTGTTGGTTTTGTCACCTAGGCTCACCAACAACCTTTACAACTTGTTTTTAATCCAGGTTCACATGTTAAACCCTAGTTGGTTTTGTCCCTTAGGCTTACCAACAACATTTAATACTAGTTTTAATACCTTTGAAACTAGTAACAACAAATAAGATAAAATATACAAATTTAAGTTCAAGAAAGAACTCTCAAAAGTGCTAAAATAAATGTCATTGAAGCTCTTATTGAATGCTTGAGTTGTCTTCTTCTTGGAACCTCTTCAATGAACTCTTTTTAGCTAATGATTTGAAGGCTCAACGATAAAACTGGAGGCTTTTTTCAGGTGAAATCTTCTTTAAAGCTCACTCAAGTCTTTTCAAAAGCTTTTCTCAAAAGATGATCTTCGTCTCTTGTGTCTCTTTTTCTCTTGTTGAATTCAATGTGTTTGGTGAGTGATAAATAGTCCACAAACCTCCAAAAAACTATTTATGATTGTTAGAGTGAAGAAACTAGCCATTTGGTGCCGTTTGAAATCAATTCTGAACTTCTGGAAAACTAGCTGATACCCTAAGTATCGATACTTGATTTGTTCATGAGTCGATCTATGAGTAATACTTAGGTCAACACTTGGGTCGACATCAGGTGTAAATTGAATTTCCAACATTCTGCTTCACTTCTGGTGATGGGGACATCACTAGCACTAATCCCAGAGTAGCACAGATCCTAGAGCAGCATGGATCTCGATGCATAATCATAATAAGTTATTTTTAGTTTTGAGTTTTAGTTTTTAGGATTACTTTAATTTCAAAATAATAATAATATTATTAATAAATTTGAATTTGTTAGGATTAGGATATCCGAGTTTGTTAGGATTTGGATAGGCCTTATCTTATATTTGAATTTGAACCATCCTTATCTTTCTATCTTGTATTCAAATTCAAATGAGAGTTGGAATGGTCTATAAATACCACCCTCATTGCTTTGTAAAAAATTGGTTAATGAAGATGAGTTTTTAAGGAAGAGTGATTCTTCGTTTTGCCTCCGTAAAGGAGTGGGCATAAGGCCCATCTTGCCTTCACCTTTGGGCATCGAGGGATGTGAGATCCTATGCCTTCGCTTTCGAGCATCAAGGGGTGTGAGTCTCTAGTTATCCCCTTCCCCGTCGAGTCCCCTCTATAGTCTAGAGATTTTCCTTCATGGCCCCAGATAGCGATTTGGGTGGGATGTCCTAGGCTCCGCATGTAGTGAGATGGGTGGGATGCCCTAAGCTACATGTAGTGAGGTGGGTGAGATGCCCTAGAGGTGAGAGGTCTCTCCATGAGTGTGAGTCCCAAAGTCCATGAGTCCAGATTTTTCCCACCTTTCATCTTTATTGTTCCTTCGCCACTCCCTAGAAAAAAATAAAATCAAAAAAAAATAGGACACCCTAATCTTCGATGACTTCTCAACTCATCGATGATCCTACCCTAATCCTGTCCCTCATCAATTTGGTATCAGAGCCATAAGATTAGGGTTCCCAAATCATCCCAGGTCCCTCCACCACCAAGCCAGATCCATCACACCCATCAAGAACCCAGCCGCAAGCCCCACCGATGCCCCTACTGCCATCGCCCAATCAATCTTCCCTACCGAGCTAGCCCCATTGGAAGATCCACCTCCATCCGCCAGCGACTGCTGCCTTCTCCCTCATCTGATCCCAGAGAAGAACCTCCATAGCTGCCTGAGATGCCATCTTCCATACCCATCTTTCGGTTGCCAATCTCACCGAAGACATCTCCGTCCGCTGCCTCCCATGAAGCCCCATCTTTGTTGAACACCAATGACCGCGACCCATATCTTCCATCCGCCATCGCTGGAACAGAGTCATTGATTGCTGCTCTCCCACTTCCCATCCAACCTGCACCAAACTGATCTGAGAAGCCATCATCTGTCGAACTCCCCCAATCACCACCGTGGCGGTCAACGCTCTTTCGATTGCTACCACTGTTGGTCGTTCCACATGCCACCGACCATGGCAACCCAGCACATCTACTACTGCCAATCACTCGGAACAACCACCGGCCGATCCCTTCTTCCCATCCAGATCACCACCATGCCACCGCCAATCACCAGAACAAGGCCGGTGCACCTTCTCCTTCCCTCACCGCCAAACTTCTTCCAATCATGAGCAAAACCACCGTCGATCAGATCCTATCCGCCCAGATCCAAACCCCTCCATCTCTGCCATGATTGCAGACTTGCTGGCACCCCGTGAGGTCATTTCTGTTCTGAACCCAGTATCACCTCCTCCAAGTCCGGCTAGCCATCTCCTCCATTCTTAGACGATGCCAACCCCTGAACAGCCGAACTCCTTCTTCTTCTCCCTGCATCTGTGCTGCCCATGCCCATGCTGTAATGCCACCGTGCTGGCCTTCTTCCTTGCCGTGCCACCACTCTGCCCAGCATCGTCACTGGAGAGCTCACCGGTGAAACCCCTCCCCTGTTCCTTACTATCAGTCCATGAAGTGGAGAAGGGATCTCACAATCATGAAAGCCATTCTGGCTTTCATTGCCGATTTCAAGCTTTGCACATTTCTCAAAGCATGGCACCAACCCCTTTGCTGACTTCAGGATCAGGCAGGAAATAAAAAAAATGAAAAAATATAGAGAGAGAAAAAAATTAATTGAAAAAATGGGGAAAAAATAATTCAGGATAGTTTTCAGAGTTGCACAATTTCAGAGCCACACGAATTTCCAAGCTGCACAGATATCATAGCAAAGCCTTCGGATGTGGTTCATCAAAGCCCCGCTGATCTTGACTCGATGGAGTCGAGTTCTCCCTACCTCAGGAGAATGATGGGGACATCGCCAGCACTATTCTCGAAGTAGCACAGATCCCGGAGTGGCATAGATCTTGAAGCAGCACTGATCTTAGAGCAGCACTGATCTTAGAGCAGCACTGATCTTAGAGCAGCATTGATCACGAAGCATATCCATAATAGGTTATTTTAAGATCAAGTTTTAGTTTTTGGGATTAGTTTATTTTCAATAATAATAATAATAATAATAATAAATTTGAATTTGTTAGGATTAGGATATCCGAGTTGTTAGGATTTGGATAGGCCTTATCTTATATTTGAATTTGAACCATCCTTATCTTTCTATCTTGTATTCAAATTCAAATGAGGGTTGGAAAGGTCTATAAATACCACCCTCATTGCTTTGTAAAAAATTGGTTAATGAAGATGAGTTTTTAGGGAAGAGTGATTCTTCGTTTTGCCTCCATAAAGGAGTGGACATGAGGCCCGTCTTGCCTTCGCCTTCGGGCATCGATGGGTGTGAGACCCTATGCCTTCGCTTTCGAGTGTCAAGGGGCATGAGGCCCTAGTTATCCCCTTCCCCATCGAGTCCCCTCTATGGTCTTAGAGATTTTCCTTCACGGCCCCAACTAGCGATTTGGGTAGGATGCCCTAGGCTCTGCATGTAATGAGATGGGTGGGATACCCTAGGCTACATGTAGTGAGGTGGGTGAGATGTCCTAAAGGTGAGAGGTCTCTCTGTGAGTGTGAGTCCCAAAGTTCATGAGTCCAGATTTTCCTACCTTCCATCTTCATTATTCCTTTGCCATCCCCTAGAAAAAAATAAAATCAAAAAAAAATAGGATACCCTAATCTTTCGGTGACTTCTCAGCTCACCGACGATCCTACCCTATCCCGTCCCCTATCAATTTTGTATCAGAGCCATAGGATTAGAGTTCCCAAATCATCCTAGGTCCCACCACCACCAAGCCAGATCCATCACCCCCATGAAGCACCCAGCCCCGAGCCCTACCAATGCCCGAAGCCCCAAGCCCCACCAACGCCCCTACTGCCATCACCCAGTCAATCTTTCCTATCGAGCCAACCCCACCGGAAGATCCACCTCCTTCCACAAGCGATTGGCCACCTTCTCCCTCATCTGATACTAGAGAAGAACCTCAATAGCTACCTGAGATGCCATCTTTCATACCCATCTTCCGGTCGCCAATCTCACCGGAGACATCTCCATCTGCTGCCTCTCATGAAGCCCCATCTCCATTGAACACCAATGGCCACCACCCGTATCTTCCATCTTCCATCACTAGAATAAAGTCATCAATTGTTGCTCTCCCACCTCCCATCCGACCTCTACTAAACTGATTTAAGAAGCCGTCGTCCACCGAATTCCCCAATCACCATCACGGTGGTCGATGCCCTTTTGATTGCTACCATCATCGATCGCTCCTCATGCCACCAGCCACGGTAACCTAGCCCATCTACTACTGCCAATCACTTGGAATAGCCACCGGTCGATCCCTTCTTCTTGTCCAGATCCCCACTGTGCCATCGCCAATCACCGAAACAGGGTCGGTGCACCTTCTCCTTCCCTCACTACCAAACTTCTTCCATCTGTGAACCAAACCACCATCGATCAGACCCTCTCCACCCAGATCCAAACCCCTCCATCTCTGTCATGATTTCCTCCATGCTAGTGCCCCATGAGGTCATTCCCATTCCAAACCCATCATCACCAACTCCGAGTCTACTCGGCCATCTCCTCCGGTCCTAGATGATGCCAACCCCCGAATAGTCGAACTCCTTCTATTCATTTCTTGTCTCAGGCCATGAGTCGATCTGTGAGTCAACCTATGAGTCGACACTTAGATCGACACTTGAGTTGACACTTCACTGAAGTCTAAAATTCATGTTCTGTTCAATTCTATTCTCAGGCCTTGAGTCGATCTATGAGTCGACCTGTGAGTCGACACTTAGGTTGATACTTGGGTCGACACTTTGGTCAATACTTAGTGTGCTAGCTAAAACTCTACATGCTAGTTTTCAGAAGTGTCGACACTTATTCCATGAGTCAATACTATGAGTCGACACTTAGGTCAACACTTACTCTGTGCCATTTCCAAAATGTGTGCCAAACTCCAAAACTTTCAAATTTTATCCAATTGACTTCTAGTTCCTTCTCAATAAAGACTAAAGTGATCATTTTTATGGTAATCTAAGGTGAGAATGTTGGATGTATGCCCTAGAAACCAAGTTGGTTTGACACATTATAATTCTAGGGGAATGAATTTTGTACTTAATTTTTCTTATTAATAAAAAGGGTATTTATTTCATTCATATTGGTGTGTCTATGAATCGTCCATGGAGTTAATGGGCAATGACACATATTCTCAAGAGTTGCGAATCCGAGGCATGTGTATTTATAGGTTAACTCCTAAAAGCTCCCGATCATTGGAACATCATGAGGATGAAGATTGATCCATTAAGATCGGTGCACAAATCACTTCTCTTTATGGGTAGATGAGTCTCTGATCTACAGTGTGGTGACACTGGATTGGTAGTGTAGGTAGTTGATAGAGATCAACGGTACTGAGTGTGACCAAGTACAGGAAGTTATACGAATGACTACCACTCGTCAATAACTTCTTAATGCTGTAGTTATGTAAATAGTTCCTTGACCTAAGGTGTCTCAGCTACTTACAGTAAGGTTGTTGTAGTTTGACAGCACATAAACATGGTTTCTATCCATTCGAGACCTTACGGTGTTCATTGACTGTAGTAAGTTTATTGTCAGGAGTAGGGTGCACACATATAGGGATCTATCAGCCTTAGTAGTAAGGAATAATCCTATGAATTTAGTGAGACTGAGTCCATAATTCTATAACCATGGCAGAGTGATAATGATAAGATGTTTTCATAAGTATTGCATTCGGACTTGAGTTGATTAAGTTAAGCATATGATTGATGGGTTTGATGAGTTTCCATAATTTGCATCATGTTAGGATTTTTGATAGAGGAACCGAATCACACGGTAACTATACTTAGGGGTTCCAATCTTATCCTGCTAGGTTGCCACTATATACTGCTAGGTGTCACTGGTGGATTGTGAGAGTCCATTGGGATCATTTACAGATCGCCGATCCTAATTAGAATTGAACTGAAATTGTTTTAGCCCATCAAAAAGAGTTTCAATGATGTATAATAGAGATTATAGCATATCTCATTATTAGATAGGGTAGGACCTGAGGGGTCACACACATTAGGAGCTCAACTAACCAATCAGCAAATCAAAATATTGCTAAATTTGGCATCTACCAATTTTAGTAAATTTGGACCTAATTGTAAGTGTTACAATTTATATTTGACCTAATTAAATTAAGGATCAGTCATTAATTGAATTAAATCAGATTTAATTTAATTAATTTGATTCTAATTGGGTTAGTTATTTGAATTTGACTCGGTTAACTAATCCTAATTGAATTAGGTCAACAGCTTCGATCAGGCTTGAAATTGGCTTCGATTTTTGACTGTCAAATCCCTTTAATTGGATGTATAACTTAGAGTCCCTTTTGATTGGGACTCTCTCTCCTCTCCATACACTAAAATGTGAATGGTGCAACTTTTTGTGTGGCAAGGAATAAGTTGGAATAAGAAGAGAAGAGTCCTTCTATTTTAGGACTCTTAATTCATCCCAAACTCTATCCCATAGAATATGGATTAATTTAGGACTTTTATCTAATGTTAATCTAGATGGGACCCATTTTAATCCAGCAAAATGTGTGCAATGCACTTGAGGCGTGGAGGATTTTTTCCATGAAAACTTTATGGCACAAATATGAAGGAAGAGTCCTTCTGCTTTAAGTAACCTTCTCCACCAAAACTCTATATAATTAATTATGGATTTAATTAGGATTCTCTCTGATCCTAATCTTGATTAGGATCCATAATAAACTCAGAATAATAAGTGGCTGGACTCTCTTATTTGGCGGGGGTTATTTAAGGAGCATATAGGTGAGGAGAAAATCATCGTAACATATAGTATTGTTATTCCTCTTCTTCTTTACCTTTCTTTTCACCCAAAACCTTAGAGAAGGTATTCAAAACCTAAAAAAAAAAAAAAAAAAGAAAATCAAAAGGGAGAGATCCAAGTTCTTGTGAATCTGATTTACAAGATAGAAGCCGTTCAAGAAGAATAAAGGTCCTGATTTACTGGAAGAGGAGAGGGCTGCAAGGATCTAGCAGTTTGGTACTCTCTACGATTCAGTTATACAAGCTCCGTGTGGATACCAGCAGAGACCGAGCAATTGTGCAGCTTGAGCAAAACCCCAAGAATCCGGTATTCGGTTCAGATCCGGATCGATACAGTTTTTAAAGCAAGCCAGGATAGCAATCCAGGTAAGTATTTCTCATTCAAAATAATTTTATATTTAGATCTGAATTATATTCATTTAATTCCAGCATGTTTAAGAATTTATTATAAATAAATTAGATTTATTTATAAACTGCAAGCTTAGATATGAAAATTGTTTTATATGTTATCTTCTGCTGTGTCAGGCTTTGAACCCTAACTTGCTTGCAACGATCCTGTTCGAGAAACCAACAGTGGTATCAGAGCCACGGTTCTCCCTTTCTTTAACATGTATGGATTATGATCGGATCTAAAATATATTCATATCTGAAAGTTAGATTGTTTTTCATCAAATCTATGCTGATTATAAGGTTGTCCTACTATAGGATTTATCCCCTATAATGCAAAGGTTGTCCTAGCATTGATTTGATTTGTTTTGAAAATTATTTTCAAAATTAAAATCATAACTTTTAGATCTGAAATTAATTGTTATAAATTAATTGTTAATTTATATCATGATCTAAAAATTAATTGATCAAAGATTGCATAAAGTGAATAAATAAGGTTATCCTGCTATAGGGTTTACCCCCTATAGTGCAAAGGTTGTCCTACTTTGATGCAAACCTATTCTGAAAAAGAGTTTTCAAAAGGATTTTGATCAATTTATGATCTTAATTACATATGTGATGTGTTATTAAGTATGTTTTAGATCTAGTTAATTACATTAGATGTAGTTTAATCATATGATCTAAAAAGTTGATGTATATGATGCACCAAATTAGGTTTAGATCTTAAATTTGATTCAAGATTATAAGCCATTAAATATCATTCACTTGAACCTAATTTAAAATTGATTTGAAATTAGAAAATTAAATTAGGTGCATGAGGATTGGGTTGAACAAATTAGGTCTAAAGATTGGGCTGCATTTTAGGGCTTGATTAGATCAACTAGTAACCCTAATTCGATTTGGGCAAGTGACTTAACCTAATCAAATATTGATTAGGGTTAGGTCAAGTGTGCTCAAAATTGATTTTAGATATAGTCTGGTCAGATCGATCCATAATTGTGAATCGATAAGTTAAGATCTAATTTGGCTCAGTGATGAGCCCAAATCACTAGATTGACCTAATTGAATATTATCAACCAATTGGTGTCTAAGGAAAGTTTCTATTATAATTATTAATTAGGGCTAACTCTTTCCTAACCAACTCAACTCGATTGACGGAAAGAGGGTATATGGCAGTACCCTCCCATGCATCACACTGACTTGGCCAATTTGGTTGATTAAGTTTTCAAAAGGGTCACTTTTGATTTAAGTTCACCCATGCCAGCTATTTTAAGTCAAACATAAGATTGTGCTGACTTAATCTAATTGGTCATCCATGATTTGGCTGATCAATTTAGAAGAGACCTAAATCTAATCTCCCCATAAATATTAGGTCTAAGGTCTTTCACCATTATAGGTGTGCGAGTGTCCTACTGATGTTGATTGTTCTCGGCTGGTTATACTGGTTCAGTTGCATCATGAAGACACAAGCACCCTATTAAGCATAAGATGTAGCTAGGCACTGATGGGGTTGGGCCCAATAAATGATCATGTTGAGGGACCCAATGATGACTTTGTCTAGCATAATGGTGGGTCTGAATTAACTAATGATTGGGCCAATAAACGATCACGTTGAGGCTCCATGATTTAGAGATCAA
This sequence comes from Areca catechu, assembly GCA_021397845.1. Taxonomy (NCBI): domain Eukaryota; kingdom Viridiplantae; phylum Streptophyta; class Magnoliopsida; order Arecales; family Arecaceae; genus Areca; species Areca catechu. Next base: position 48,486,911 of record CM038048.1, on the reverse strand, counting down.
GTTTCTACAACTTATATTAGATGCATTGGACAAGGGTTATCCACTTATTGGTATAGTGTGTTATCAATAACTGGGCACGGTGAGGTACCGCACATCGATGTAACTGTAGCATCCACTAGAAACCTAAAGTCGTGTTACGGTTTCCGCATCTCTACGGGGAGTGTGAGAGATCTAAGAAAATAGTGAGAGTTCTAAATTATTTCTTAAAGACCCTAGAATAATTTTTATAATTAAGTATAAAGCATCTAATTAGAATCTTCTACTCTTGCAGTTAACTATGTCAGCTTCAATCCCTTAGCCCGCATTTTAGAGACAAACCAACTTGTAGGCCTTATTTTCAAAGACTGGTTGAGGAACATCAAAATTATTTTAAGTTCTAAGAAGTTGGGCTATGTGCTTGACTAGGAACCCCCTATTTTACTTGACCATCCAAATGCCCGTTAGACAACTACATTTGAAAAATGGATGGATGATGATAATAAGGTTAGGTGTTACATGTTGGCCTTAATGTCAAATGAATTGTAGAGCCAACATGAGGACATGCCAACTGCTAAATTGATTTTGACTCACCTGTAAGAGTTGTATGGTGAACAAAGTCGTATTGCATGCTTCGAGGTGTCGAAAAGGCTTTTCAACAATAAGATGCATGGAGGGCAGTATGTCCATGATCATTGTTTGGCAATGATCAAAGACATAAAACTGCTTGAGAAGCTGGGCATTCCAATTCACAAGAAGCTTCAGGTGGATTTGATCCTCCAATCCTTGACTAGTTCATATGCTCAGTTCATTATAAACTATAATATGAACAAGTTGAATTACACGCTACCTAAATTATTGAACATGTTGGTAAGCAATGAGGGAACCTTGAAGAGTTCAAGGGACTCTATTTTCTCTATAGAGCAGGCTTCCTCCAAAAGAAAGTCTACTTGGAAGAAGAAGAACTTGCAAAGAAGCAAAAGAAGGAAAACAAGCAGAAGAAGGACATGTTGGGAATTGTGTCCCAAAGCCAATCGCTTGGGTTGTAGGCGGTTGAGCTAAGTATTGTACTCTTTCTTTGAATTAATAAAATATTATTTTTGGCAGCTCATCACATATTGTATTTTCCTGAAATGAACTCTTTCCATGTGATGAAGTAATTAGGACTACACTAACTTCGATACAGAGAAGATGTATCGAGTGGTCCTTAAACTCTGTTCACAACCAAAGGATATATTGTACAGGACGGCAATATATCAAGCATAGGTTGTTGTAGTTCACATCGTTTGGTTGTCCTCTTGACCAAATGAGTGTGGTGACACTGATGTGATCTACAAGTGGGATATGTGATATCTCATTGAACGTGACTCCGTGCAGCCCCATTCTACCAAAGGGATACTCATGATTGGATATGGGTATATGTGTCCCTCTGACCTGAGGTCATCACGGTAGCTTGCAAGCAACTCCCTGTGCTTTGGTGCCGGACTACCTGGATTTTTAATCCGATGATGGAAGTTTTCTGGGTACAGGCAAGTACTTGTGGAGCAGTGATGGACCAAGATGGAATTGACCTGTCCAAACAGTTTGGATTGAATGTCTCGCAGTATCTCAATTTAGCAAATCCACGGTCGGGGTAGTCCTAGTGAAGAGTCACTGGGCTTGCAAGGTTGAGACATGTAGTTGACTGACTCAGTCTGGGTTGGCAGCCCAATCTCAGTCATCCTAAGCATTAGAGGTCAAAAGGATGAATTATACGGTAACCATATGCTAGAGGTTCGATAGTTTGCTCCAGCATCTTCGACCTATCCGGACGCTGGGACCCATTGCTAGATGGTTTCCTGTGCTGGTACTGGAATTATTCCAGTGCTACCGTTTAGGTTCGAACCTATGAGGTCACACACCACAGAGGATAACTCTCTGATCCGGATACCGATTACGATTGAGAATCGTCTCAGTTTTATGGTCACAATATTTTTTAACACTATTTTCCTGTCTTGCCCTTGTCTGTGTCAACCAGAAATTATTCCGGGCTGACCTGGACTGTGCCAGGATTTTTCTGAATCAGTTTTGAACTGATTCGGAGTTCGTTTTGGCCTCCAATTGGTTGTGAACCAATTGAACCAATTTTATTGCGCTCGGACCGGTTCAATTGAATTGAACCACCGTTGGTTAATTGAACCAATGGGTTTGAACCAAATTGGTTTAAATGGTTTTAATTGGACCGGTGTTTTTTCTCTCCTCTTGACCGTTTTACATGGAAATTCCTTGTGCTGGAGGAGGCCAAACAATCGAAGTTCTTTTCCTGGGCGACGTCTCTTCCTCTCCTCCACCGGTTGATTTACACTCCCGTTTATTTGCTCGTTAAATGGAATGGCAGCTGCTGCCTCTTGGCCTCCCCGTCTCTCCACCTCACTCTCCCTGCTGTCCTATATAAACCATTGCAAGTCCCCCTGTTTCAAAAAGATAGGTTACACCGTGTGAAGAAGAAAACAGCAAGTGTGTTCTTCCCTATGAGAGGTTTTGAGAGTTGGGTCCTATTTTCCATTGGTTGCTAGGATTTGGAGTGTGTGAGGATGAGTTATAAGGCCCTTTTCCTTGTCCATTAGAGTGCTCAAACCCAGGACTGCAGCAAAGCCTGGTTGCTGCCACCCACTGTGACTGTGTCTCCTTCCAGCGGCTAGCACCGTGCATGAAGGTGGATTGGAGGGCCCCCGGCGTGTCTCTCCTCTAGAGGGAGTACTCTTCCACTCCTGGGAGCAAGCCTCGCGAGCCGGGATCGCCGCTGCAGCTCCAAACGCCAAGAAGATCGCTGCTGGTTTTCTGTAACCAAAATTTCTGGAAGCAGGTTTTTGGGCATTTTGTACATCGTATACACTGTGTTTTGGTTGCAGATTTCAGTGGAAAATCGAAGAAGACTTCTCCACCTTGTCGCTGCTGAAATTTGGGAGCAAACGGAGGTCCGGAAGCCTACTTTTGGATGCTCTTTTTAGGCTCAAAACAAAGTATCCCATGATCCAAGGAGGAAGAAGGCTGGAATAGATTTATTGCAGCTATTCCAGCCTATTCCAGATTTATCCCATAGTTATTCCAGCCGGAATAAGGTATGAAAAAAAAAAAAAAAAATTTTATCATGCATGAATAGAATTTTTAATTCAAATATTTTGCAAATATTTTATATTATCCTACATGCCTATTTGCAACTAGAATTGGATTAGTTTCTGGGCGGAGCAGATTTCTGCTGCACGGATTTTTAAAAATATTTTTAAAATCCAATCTGCTCCCGCAATTATTCGCATGCCTAGTGTAGGATCATGTCAAACCACCTGTACCATTCTCTTTCAGTGGTATCAGAGCCATTCTCTTTCAGTGGTATCAAAGCCAGGTTGCATGTGTAATCTAATCTAGTATGCATATTTAATAGATTAAAATTAGTTTAATCTTAATATGTATCCATGTTTCTTTTTGGAACCTAGTTGAGACCTTCACCATGACCGTGTGTCTTTGACACGATGCGGATCGTCTGTGTTGGCCTCTTCAGAAGAATCCTTAAAGAATATTAAAATTAAAAATTATTTTAATTTGGTGATACATGTTTTAGGCATGTTTTATATGAATATAAATTATTTGTAAAATATCTTGATGCATGATTTTTTTTTAGTTATGTAAAATTATTTTACATAAAAACATAATTAAAAATTATTTTAATTAAGAGTTTGGCTTTTTAAAAAAAAAAAAATTAGGTTTATGAAATCTAATCAAATTTGCATAAGCTATTTTGGGTTAATTAGGTTAGCTGACTAGTTGGGTCCATAACTGGGTTAGACCTAAGTTTAGTTGAACGGATTACAAGAAGATTAAACAAAAGTTGTTTAAGGCCCTTCTTTAGCACTATCTAATAGTTAGATTAGTTGATCCGTTCATCTAAAATGGATCCAATTAGTGGCTCAGTGGATGCCCGAGTCTTTAGGCTAGTCTGATCGAGTTTGGTAAACTGACTGGTGTCGAGGTAGGTTTGGCATTGTGATCATGGTTGTATGAGGCTATCTCTTTCCTGGCCAACTTGGTTGGTGTCTAGGAAAGATGGTTAATGGCGGATACTCACCCATGATCTCACCTACCTGGCTAGTCGAGTCGACCAGAACTGATTGGAAAAGCTCAATGACTCGAGTTAACCCATGTCACCCAGGTTGATCGGTCTGACTGATTTATAGGTGCCCATGGATCGTTTGTTGATTTATTTCAACCCTCCTGAAACCTAATTGATTCAGTGGGAGGATGATCCATGTCCTTGTCTTATCTTCTGTCACAACTAAAAATCCTCTAAAATTATTAGGTCCCTAAAGGGACTAAGTCAAGGAGTTGACAGTGTCTTAGCCTCCCATTAAGTCAGTTAGAAATGTGTCCACTAGCTTGGTGTGCATCAGCAGTTCCAAAGAATGGGTGTACATCCGGCGACTGGAATTTCTATCTGATCGATAATGGTTCAGTGAAACCTCCTTAACGGGACCAGGTGGGCTGGCCAATGTCGGGCTTGGTCTTTAGTTAGCTGGAAGCATTGGATTTGTCATTTTAATGGTTGGACCTAACCAGAGACCCGCAATAGGAGGCCCCAAGGCCAATTGGGGTGTTCTTTGAGGCAAAATGAAATACTAAAAATTGTTTAGGGAAGCAATTGGTTCACGAACCTACCTTTAGGCTCGTATGGGTGAGCCGGCCAAAGTCGGGCTCATGCGAGGCCTATTGGATTTCAGTACCCACTTGAAAAAGTGTTTTCACGGATTGGAGTTAGAGGCTACCAATCTGAAAAATTAGTGGGAGAAACCTTTAGACTAAAGTCCAAGTCTTTTGGTTAAATTATTAATTCATACACTAATTTGGTCTTATTTTCTTTTCAGATGTCTTCTAATTTATCGCTCCGGTCACTTCTCGATAACGAGAAGTTAAAGGGTCACAACTTCGATAGTTGGTATCGAAGATTGAGAATCGTTCTGGAGCATGAATGGATCCTCTATGTGATAACGGATCCGACACCTGAAATCTCTCCCGCTAATACATGGAGTGCGATCAGAGACGCTTATCTGAAGTGGGTCTCTGATCGGACTACTGTCCGATGCATTATGTTAGCGGCGATGAACGACGAGTTCAGTCGCAAATTCGAGGAGGCCCAACCTGATGAAATCCTTCAAAAGTTGAAGGAATCCTTCGGCATCCTGGATGATGTAGAACGGTACAAAGTGTCTTGTACCATCTATAACTCCAAGATGCCGAATGGTGGTTCAGTCACTGATCATGTATTGTACATGATCAAGCTGATTGAAAAGTTGGGCAAACTCGGATGCCCCTTGCACGAGCAGCTCGGCAAGGATGCAATCCTGAATTCTCTTCCCTCTTCCTATCTTGATTTTCTCGATCATTATAGAATGAACAAGCCTGCAGTCAACTACCATGGTCTTTTGGGGTTGCTGCAGACTTTCAAGAAAGACCACCAACTGAATAAGGGGGTGGTAAATTTATTGGGAGGTAGTAGAGGTCATCATCCCTTTAAGAAAGGGAAGAAGAAAATGAATAAGAAGGGAAAGAAGGTGCAGAATGCTCCTGGCCCTAGTCAGACAAGGAAGTATAAGGCTGATCAGTCTTCTGCAGAATGTTTCTACTGCAAGAAGAAGGGACACTGGAAGAGGAACTGTCTTCTTTATATTACATCCCTTGATCTGAACAGACCGAGGAAGCAGAAGTCTGCTGAACAAGGTATTTATATGATAAAACCTTGTAATTACTCAATTGTTGATACTGCTAACTGGGTATTGGATACCGGTAGTCCAATTCACGTTTGTAATTCATTACAGGGACTTCAAGTTAGCAGAATATTTGAAGTTGGAGAATAGTTTCGGAGCATCGGGAATGGAAATCGTGTTCCAGTACTGGTGGTCAGAGTCTTGCGTCTTGTCTTTGAGTCTTGTACTGTCGAACTAGTTGACTGTCACTATTGTCCTAGTTTCATTATGAGCATAATCTTTGTAGGCCTTTTGGCCAATTATGGTTTTGAACTTTCAATAAAAGGAGATTTTTGTAATGTTATTTTGAATAACTTTGATATAATGAAAGCTAGATTAAATAATGGCATATATGTACTATCAAGGACTGTTAGTGTAATGTACACTTCTAGCAAACGCCCAAGATTAGATAATGTCAACGATTTGTATCTTTGGCACTGTAGGCTAGGTCATATTAACCAAAATAGGATAAACAAGATGCGAGGAGATGGACTCCTCGAGGTCAGTGATTCTGAATCACTGCCCACTTGTGAATCCTGTTTACTTGGTAAAATGACCAAGTCACCTTTTACTGGAAAAGGCGAACGAGCTACAGAACTTCTAAGTCTAATACATAATGATGTATGTGGACCGATGATAGTTAGTGCCAAAGGAGGATACAAATATTTCATTACTTTTACAGACGACTTTTCAAGGTTCGGTTATGTCTTTTTAATGAGACATAAGTCTGAGTCATTTGAAATGTTCAAACGATACCGTAATGAAGTAGAAAAGCAAACTGGAAAAAGTATTAAAACCCTTTGATCTGATCGAGGTGGTGAATACTTATCTAGTGAATTTTGACATATCTTGAGGAGAATGGAATTCTCTCTTAGTGGACTCCTCCAGGAACACCATAGTTGAATGGTGAGTCTAAAAGGAGGAATCAAACCTTGTTAGACATGGTTCGATCCATGATGGGTTTTGCAACTCTGCCGCTATCCTTTTGGGGATATGCGCTTCAGACAGCCTGTTACTTATTAAATGATATTCCAAGTAAGTCTGTTATCTCCACTCCGTATGAGATGTGGACTGGATGTAAACCCTCAATCTCACACCTTCGGGTTTGGGGTTGTCCGACTTACGTAAAGCATTTAGACTCAGACAAACTTGGTCCAAGGTATGATCGGTGTTTATTCATTGGTTATCCTAAGGAAACCAAAGGGTATTTCTTCTACTTGGAGAATGAACAAAAAGTGTTCGTTGCTCTTAGAGCTATCTTTTTGGAAAAGGAGTTCCTTGGAGAAGGAACTATAGCTTCTAAGATTGAACTTGATGAAGTTCAGCCAATAGAAGAACCTGCACACTCTAAGGACATCGTAGAACCGGCTGTGATTGAATCACACCCAGAACCCATTAGGAGATCCGGTAGAATACCGCGTCAGCCGTACAGATACTATAGTTTCTTGGTCCGGGACGGCGATCCCATTGAGCTCGATGAGAACAATGAGGATCCGATCACCTATATGGATGCTCTTCAGAGATCTGACTCTGAGGCAAGGCTTGGAGCCATGCGATCCGAAATGGAGTCCATGGAAATCAACAATGTTTGGACATTGGTTGATCCGCCTGAAGGAATAAAACCCATCGGGTGTAAATGGATCTTCAAGAGGAAAAGGGGCGTAGATGGGAAGGTAGAGACCTATAAAGCCCATCTGGTCTCCAAGGGGTATCGTCAGCGATATGGTATCGATTATGATGAGACTTTCTCCGCTGTGGCAATGCTCAAGTCCATTCGGATCATGCTTGCTTTGGCAGCATATTTTGATTACGAGATCTGGCAGATGGATGTCCGAACCGCTTTCTTAAATGGGGAGCTGGAAGAGGAGGTGTATATGATACAGCCTGAAGGGTTCACATCCACAGATGAATCAAAAGTATGCAAGTTGCAGAGGTCCATCTATGGACTCAAGCAAGCATCTCGAAGTTGGAACTTACGGTTTGATAGGTGTATCAAATCGTATGGCTTTGTTAGGAATGGAGAAGAACCGTGCATCTATAAATGGGTTAATGGTTCTGTGATTGTATTCCTAGTACTGTATGTTGACGACATTCTCTTAATCAGGAATGATGTCGTAGCATTATAAGGAATAAAGGTCTGGTTATCATCTCAGTTCTCCATGAAGGACTTGGGTGAAGCTTCTTACATACTAGGTATGAAGATCTATAGAGATAGATCTAAGAAGCTTTTGGGACTGTCCCAGTCTACGTACATTGACACCATGCTGAAACGGTTCAGCATGGAAAATTCTAAGAAAGGCTATCTCCCGATAGGTTCTGGAATTACTCTTTCCAAGAAGGATTGTGCGACAACTCCTGAGGAAAGAGAGTGCATGAGTAGAGTACCTTATGCTTCTGCAGTAGGCTCTATCATGTATGCTATGACTTGTACTAGACCAGACGTGGCATACTCACTAGGAGTAGTGAGCAGATACCAATCTGACCCAGGTGAGGCGTATTGGAAGGTGGTTAAGTCCATCCTTAAGAATTTAAGAAATACTAAACATCAATGGCTGATTTATGGAGAACCTGACTTGAAACTTGTGGGGTACTCTGACTCTAGTTTCCAGTCAGATAGAGATGATAGCAAGAGTGTGTCAGGGTTTGTATTTACCCTGAATGGAGGAGCGATATGTTGGAAAAGTTCCAAGCAGGCAACTGTTGCAGACTCGGTATGCAAAGCAGAATACATTGCAGCATCAGATGCAGCAAAGGAAGTTGTGTGGTTGCGGAAGTTCCTTGGAGAGCTAGGGGTGGCACCTTCCCTAGATGGTCCTGTTCCAGTGTATTGTGACAGCACTGGAGCCATTACTCAAGCTATGGAGCCTAAAGCTCTTCACCGCACCAAAGCACATACTGCGGTGCTACCACCTCGTACGAGAAATCGTGGAACGAGACGACATCAATCTTCTGAAGATCGATGGAAAAGAGAATCTGGCCGACCCCTTCACTAAAGCCCTCGGAATAAAAGAGTTCGACTATTGTAAATGGGAAATGGGTATTAGATACTCTTCTGATTAGCTTTAGTACAAGTGGGAGTTGTTGGGAATTATGTCCCAAAGCCAATCGCCTGGGTTGTAGTTGGTTGAGCTAAGTATTATACTCTTTCTTTGAATTAATAAAATATTATTTTTGGCAGCTCATCACATATTGTATTTCCCTGAAATGAACTCTTTCCATGAGATGAATTCCTTAGGACTACACTGACTTCGATACAAAGAGGATGTATCGAGTGGTCCTTAAACTCTGTTTACAACCAAAGGATATATTGTACTGGATGGCAATATATCAAGTATAGGTTATTGTAGTTCACATCGTTTGGTTGTCCTCTTGACCAAATAAGTGTGGTGACACTGATGTGATCTACAAGTGGGATATGTGATATCCCATTGAACGTGACTCCATGCAGCCCCTTTCTGCCAAAGGGATACTCACGATTGGATATGGGTATATGTGTCCCTCTGACCTGAGGTCATCACGGTAGCTTGCAAGCAACTCCCTGTGCTTTGGTGACGGACTACCCGAATTTTAATCCGGTGATTGAAGGTTTCTGGGTACAGGCAAGTACTTGTGGAGCAGTGATGGACCAAGATGGAATTGACCTGTCCAAACAGTTTGGATTGAATGTCTCGCAGTATCTCAATTTAGCAAATCCTCAACCGGGGTAGTCCTAGTGAAGAGTCACTGGGCTTGCAAGGTTGAGACACGTAGTCGACTGACTCAGTCTGGGTTGGCAGCCCAATCTCAGTCGTCCTGAGCATTAGAGGTCAAAGGGTTGAATTATACGGTAACCATATGCTAGAGGTTCGATAGTTTGCTCCCGCATCTTCGACCTATCCGGATGTCGGGACCCATTGCTAGATGGTTTCCTGTGCTGGTACTGGAATTGTTCGAGTGCTACCATTTAGGTTCGAACCTATGAGGTCACACGCCACAGAGGATAACTCTCTGATCCGGATACCGATTACGATTTGGAATCGTCTTGGTTTTATTGTCACAGTATTTTTGAGCACTCTTTTCCTGTCTTGCCTTTGTCTGTGTCAACCGAAAATTGTTCTGGGCTGACCTGGACTGTGCCAGGATTTTTCTGAATCAGTTTTGAACTGATTCGGAGTTTGTTTTGGCCTCCAATTGGTTGTGAACCAATTGAACCAATTTTATTGGGCTTGGACCAGTTCAATTGAATTGAACCACCGTTGGTTAATTGAACCAATGGGTTGAACCAAATTGGTTTAAATGGTTTTAATTGGACCGGTGTTTTTTCTCTCCTCTTGACCATTTTACATGGAGATTCCTTGCGCTGGAGGAGGCCAAATGACCGAAGTTCTTTTCCTGGGCGATGTCTCTTCCTCTCCTCCACCGGTTGATTTACACTCCCGTTTATTTGGTGGTTAAATGGAATGGCAGCTGCTGCCTCTTGGCCTCCCTGTCTCTCCACCTCCCTCTCCCTGCTGTCCTATATAAACCATTGCAAGTCCCCCTGTTTCAAAAAGATAGGTTACACCGTGTGAAGAAGAAAACAGCAAGTGTGTTCTTCCCTATGAGAGGTTTTGAGAGCTGGGTCCTATTTTCCATTGGGTGCTGGGATTTGGAGTGTGTGAGGAAGAGTTATAAGGCCCTTTTCCATGTCCATTAGAGTGCTCAAACCAGGACTGCAGCAAAGCCTGGTTGCTGCCACCCACTGTGACTGTGTCTCCTTCCAGCGGCTAGCACCACGCGTGAAGGTGGATCGGAGGGCCCCTGGCATGTCTCCCCTCTAGAGGGAGTACTCTTCCACTCCTGGGAGAAAGCCTCGTGAGCCGGGATCGCCGCTACAGCTCCAAACGCCAAGAAGATCGCTGTTGGTTTTCTGCAACCAGAATTTCTGGCAGCAGGTCTTTGGGCATTTTGTACATCGTGTACACTGTGTTTTGGTTGCAGATTTCGGTGGCATATCAAAGAAGACTTCTCCACCTTGTCGCTGCTGAAATTTGGGAGCAAACGGATGTCCGGAAGCCTACTTTTGGATGCTCTTTTTCAGGCTCAAAATAGAGTATCCCACGGTCCAATGAGGAAGAAGGCTGGAATAGATTTATTCCAGCTATTCCAGCCTATTCCAGATTTATCCCACTGTTATTCAAGCCGGAATAAGGTATGAAAAATTTTTTTTTTTATCATGCATGAATAGAATTTTTAATTCAAATATTTGCAAATATTTTATATTATCCTACATGCCTATTTGCAACTAGAATTAGATTAGTTTCTGGGCGGAGCAGATTTTCGCTGCACGGATTTTTAAAAATATTTTAAAATCCAATCTGCTCCCGCAGTTGTTTGCATGCCTAATGTAGGATCATGTCAAACCACCTGTACCGTTCTCTTTCAGGACACTCCCAAGAAAGCCAACGTCAGCAAAGGAAAATATTTTCACTACAATATAGATGGCCACTAGAGAAGAAATTGTCCACTATACCTAAAAGGCTTATAGAAACAAAAGGCGAATGTACCTTTTGAAGGTAAGTCCATACTTGTTATTGAATCTAACCTAACGGTTTTATCTACTTCTAGTTGGATTTTAGACTCTGGCTCTAGAGCTCATATATGTACTTCAATACAGGGTCTAGAAAGAAGTAGAATGCTGAGGGAAGGTGAGATGGTCCTACGTGTCAAAAATGGAGCAAAAGTTGCTGCACAAGATGTTGGATCATATTCTCTAGCATTAACTTTATGGTTTAGATTGGTACTTAGTGACTGTTATTTTGTCCCTATAGCTAGTAGAAATTTGATTTCTATCTCTGTGCTAGCATAGGAAGGATTTGAATTTACATTCAATAAAGATTTTTGTAATATTTATTTGAGAAATAAATTGATTGCAAAAGTTATTCTAATTGACAGTCTCTATCATTTGCATGCCGATGCATCTATGAATATTAATGAGCAAATTAATGTAAATGCCATAGGACATAAACACACTAAGGATAACCTAAACGAAAAATATATGTGGCATCTTAGGCTCGATCATATTGGAGAGGATAGGATTAATAAACTGTAAAGGGATGGGATCCTAGATTCAGTTAATTCTAAATCATATCCACTTTGTGAGTCATGTCTTCATGGAAAAATGACCAAGTTATCCTTGGTAGGACATGGGAAGAGGGCCACAGAACTACTTGCCCTGGTACACACTGATGTGTGTGGCCCATTTGATGTGCAGGCCAGGGGTGGTTTTTATTACTTCATAACTTTTATCGATGATTGTTCACGGTATGGTTATGTATTTTTTATGAGGCACAAATCTGAAGCCTTTGAAAAGTTCAAGAAATCCAGACATGAGGTAGAAAAATAAACATGTAAAACCCTTAAGGTTCTCCGATCAGATCGAGGAGGTGAATACCTTAGTGGAGAATTTTTAGGTTATCTTAAGGATAATGGCATAGTCTCACAATGGACTCCACCTGGTATGCCTCAGCTCAACGGGGTGTCTGAGAGAAGAAATAGGATCCTATTAGATATGGTCCGATCCATAATAAGCTTCACTAACTTGCCTTTATTTCTTTAGGGATATGCCCTACAAACTTCAATTTACATTTTAAATAGGGTTCCATCTAAATCCATTCCTACCATACCATATGAGATATGTTATGGTAAGAAACCAAGTCTTGCTCCAGCCTATGTCAAAAGACTAATGGCGGATAAGTTAGAATCTAGATCTATGAAAGCTCGGTTCATAGGATATCCTAAAGAAACCTTGGAAAACTACTTTTACCTTTCAGAAGATCATAATGTGATTATGAGAAGGCATGCCACATTCCTGGAAAAATAGTTTATTCAGGAAGGTGGTAGTTGGAGGCTAATTAAGCTCGATGTGAAAGTCTCTAAAGAGCAGCCAGCTAGAGATCAGATCGAACCCAGTCAACCAATTGAGATAAATGCTCTTCCACCTCGTAGGTCTACTAGAGTCTCCAATCCTTCTGAAAGGTACTTAGGTATGCTTACAGAGGATATAAAGAAAATGTTCCTAGTAAGGGACAAGGATCAAATGGTTGATCCTAAGACTTATGATGAGACGATGTTAGACATCGACTCCGAGAAATGGTTAAATGCTGTGAAGTCAGAAATTGAATCAATGCATTTAAACCAAGTATGGTCCTTAGTGGATCCACCAAAGGGTATTGTATCCATTGGATGTAAATGGATCTACAAAAGAAAGATAGGTACAGATGGTAAGGTAGAGACCTTTAAAGCTAGGTTAGTAGCGAAAGGGTATAGTCAACGTGAATGCATTGACTATCATGACATCTTTTCACCAGTAGCTATGCTGAAATCCATCCATACAATGCTTGCAATTGGAGCATATCATGATTATGAGATATGGCAGATGGATGGAAAAACTGCATTTCTAAATGGATATCTTAAGGAAGATATCTATATGGAGTAGCCTTTGGATTTCATTTCTGGTGATGTAGATCCAAAAGTCTGTAAGTTGCATAGATCAATCTACGAATTGAAGCAAGCTTCTTGGAGTTGGAATACTCATTTTAAAGTTTGCAAGCCACATTCCTGGAAAAATAGTTTATTCAGGAAGTTGGTAGTTGGAGGCTAATTAAGCTCGATGTGAAAGTCTCTAAAGAGCAGCCAGCTAGAGATCAAATCGAACCCAGTCAACCAATTGAGATAAATGCTCTTCCACCTCGTAGGTCTACTAGAGTCTCCAATCCTTCTGAAAGGTACTTAGGTATGCTTACAGCGGATATAAAGAAAATGTTCCTAGTAGGGGACAAGGATCAATTGGTTGATCCTAAGACTTATGATAAGACGATGTTAGACATCGACTCCGAGAAATGGTTAAATGCTATGAAGTCAGAAATTGAATCAATGCATTTAAACCAAGTATGGTCCTTAGTGGATCCACCAAAGGGTATTGTACCCATTGGATGTAAATGGATCTACAAAAGGAAGATAGGTACAGATGGTAAGGTAGAGACCTTTAAAGCTAGGTTAGTAGCGAAAGGGTATAGTCAACGTGAAAGCATTGACTATCATGACATCTTTTCACCAGTAGCTATGCTGAAATCCATCCATACAATGCTTGCAATTGGAGCATATCATGATTATGAGATATGGTAGATGGATGGAAAAATTGCATTTCTAAATGGATATCTTAAGGAAGATATCTATATGGAGTAGCCTTTGGATTTCACTTCTGGTGATGTAGATCAAAAAGTCTGCAGGCTGCATAGATCAATCTATGAATTGAAGCAAGCTTCTTGGAGTTGGAATACTCATTTTAATGATGCAATCAAATCGTTTGATTTCATCAAGAATGAGGATAAGCCTTGTGTTTACAAGAAGGCCAATGGGAGGGCAGTGACATTCCTTGTATTGTACATAGACAACATCTTCCTTATTGGGAATGATATTTTCATATTGACTTCGATCAAAAGTTGGTTATGTAGGGAACTTTTTATGAAAGACTTAGGTGAGCATCTTATATTTTGGGGATTAAGGTCTATAAAGATAGATCTAATCGGATGCTTGGCCTTTAATAAAAAAATATACATAGAGGAAGTGCTAAAAAGGTTCAGCATGGAGAACTCTAAAAGTGGATTTTTACCTCTTCGGCATGGCATTAATCCCTCCAAGAAAATGTATCCTAACACACCTAAAGAGATCCAACGCATGAGCAAGATCCCATATGCTTCGGCAATTGGAAGCCTTATGTATGCAATGTTATGTACTTGACCTGATATAGCCCTTGCTGTGAGTATCATGAGCAGGTATCAGTTAAATCCAGGTGAAGAGCACTAGATAGCTGTGAAGAACATTCTTAAGTACTTGAGAAAAACTAAAAATTTATTCTTAATCTTTGGAGGGAATTCAGAATTATGAGTAAAGGGATATACAGATTCAGACTTCATGTCTAATCTTGATGATAGAAGGTCTACATCAAGGTTTATGTTTTTGTGCAATGGTGGAGCAACTGGCTGAAAAAGTTCCAAGCAGCCCATCATAGTTGATTCAACAATGAAAGCAGAGTACAGCGCTGCCTCTGAAGCAGCAAAAGAAGCAATCTGGTACAAAAAGTTTATTGCAGAGCTTGGAGTGATGCCATCTGATGCCATCCCCATATATTATGATAATAATGGTGCAATAGCTCTAGTGAAGGAGCCCAGGTATCACTAAAAGTCTAAGCACATCGAGCGGCAGTTTCATATAATACGCGACTACCTCGAGAAGAATTATGTCGAGGTGCGAAGAGTAGACTCCATAGACAACGTGGCAGACCCACTGATCAAGCCATTGAGCCAGCAAAAGACTGAAGCCCACCTTGAGAAGATGGGACTTAGATATGTAGCCTGGCTTTAGTGCAAGTGGGAGATTGTTAGATGTATGCCTAGAAGCCAAGTTGATTTGACGCATTATAATTCTAGGGGCATGAATTTTGTACTAATTTTTTCATTAATTAAAAAGAAATTTATTTCATTCATATTAATGTGTCTATGAATCATTCATGGAGTTAATGGGCAATGACATATATTCTTAAGAGTTGAAAATCCGAGGCATGTGTCTTTATAGGTTAACTCCAAAAAGTTCCCGATCATTAGAACATCACGAGGACAGTGATTGATCTGTTAAGATCAGTGCACAAAACACTTTCCTTTAGGGGTAGATGAGTCTTTGATTTACATTGTGGTGACACTAGAGTGAGAGTGTAGGTAGTTGATAGAGATCAATGGTACTGAGCATGACCAAGTACAGGAAGTTATACGGATGACTACTCACTCGTCAATAACTTCTTGATGCTGTAGTTATGTAAATAGTTCCTTGACCTAAGGTGTCTCAGCTACTTATAGTAAGGTTGCTGTAGTTTGACAGCACATAAACATGGTTTCTATCCATTCGATACCTTGCAGTGTTCATTGACTGTAGTAAGTTTATTGTCAAGAGTAGGGTGCACACTTATAGGGATCTATCAGCCTTAGTAGTAAGGAATAATCCTATGCAATTTAGTGAGACTGAGTCCATAATTCTATAACCATGGCAGAGTGATAATGAAAAGGTGTTTTCATTAGTATCACATTCGAACTCGAGTCGATTAAGTTAAGCATATGACTGATGGGTTTGACGAGTTTCCATAATTTGCATCATGTCAGGATTTTTGATAAAGGAACTGAATCACACGATAACTATACTTAGGGGTTCCAATCTTATCCTGCTAGGTTGTCACTATATATTGCTAGGTGTCACTGGTGGATTGTGATAGTCCATTAGGATCGTTTACAGATCGACGATCCTCATTAGGATCGTTTATTTCAGCGCATCAAAAAGAGTTTCAATGATGTATAATAGAGATTATAGCATATCTCATTATTAGATAGGGTAGGACTTGAGGGGTCACACACATTAGGAGCTCAACTAACCAATCAGCAAATCAAAATATTGCTAAATTTGGCATCTACCAATTTTAGTACATTTGGACAAAATTGTAACTGTTACAATTTATATTTGACCTAATTAAATTAAAGATCAGTCATTAATTGAATTAAATCAGATTTAATTTAATTAATTTGATTTTAGTTGGGTTAGTTATTTGAATTTGACTCGATTAACTACTCCTAATCGAATTAGGTCAACTATCCTTTTAAAATAAGTTCGATCGGGCTTTAAATTGGCTTCGATTTGACTGTCAAATCCCTTTAATTGGATGTATAACTCAGAGTCCCATTTGATTGGGACTCTCTCTCCTCTCCACACACTAAAATGTGAATGGTGCAACTTTTTGTGCAGCAAGGAATAAGTTGGCACAAGAAGAAAAGAGTCCTTCTGTTTTAGGACTCTTAATTCATCCCAAACTCTATCCCATAGAATTTGGATTAATTTAGGAGTTTTATCTAATGTTAAACTAGATGGGACCCATTTTAATCCAGCAAATGTGGTGCAATGCACTTGAGGCATGGAGGATTTTTTTGCAAGAAATCTTTGTGGCATAAATATGAAGGAAGAGTCCTGCTTTAAGTAACCTTCTCCACCAAAACTCTATCTAATTAATTTTGGATTTAATTAGGACTCTCTCTTATCCTAATACTGATTAAGATCCATAATAATCTCAGAATAATAAGTGGCTGGACTCTATTTTTGAAGGGGATATTTAAGGAGCGTATAGGTGAGGAGAAAATCATCGTAACATATAGTATTGTTATTCCTCTTCTTCTTTACCTTTTTTTTCACCCAAAAACCTTAGAAAAGGTATTCAAAATCTAAAAAAAAAATAAAAGAAAAGAAAGATTAAAAGAGAAAATCAAAAGAGAGAAATCCAAGTTCTTGTGAATCCGATTTACAAGATAGAAGCCGCTCAAGAAGAAAAAAGGTCCTGATTTGCTGGAAGAGAAGAGGGCTACAAGGATCTAGCAGTTTGGTGCTCTCTATGATTTAGTTACAAGAGCTCCATGTGGATACTAGCAGAGGTCGAGCGATTACATGGCTCAAGCAAAATCCTAAGAATCTGGTATTCGATTTAGATCCGAATCGACATAATTTTTAAAGCAAGCCAGGATAGCAATCCAGGTAAGTATTTCTCATTCAAAATATTTTTTTATTCAAATTTAAATTATATTAAATTAATTCCAGCATGTTTAAGAATTTATTATAAATAAATTATATTTATTTATAAACTTCATGATTGGATATGAAAATTGTTTTATATGTAATCTTTCGCTGTGTCAAGCTTTGAACCCTAACTTGCTTGCAACGATCCTGTTCGGAAAACTAACAGAGAAGACCTCCCAAACATTGAAATTCATCTTGCTTTGATGTTGAAAACTTTGATAATCTTAGTAGAGAATTTGATGTACCTGTGACCTAACATTTATACTGCAATTGAAACATTAGTCCAAATATATTCTCAACATTTTGTTAATCATCAAAATCAAGAGCCAAAGCCAATACCATACCTCATCATAGGTCGATGAACACTGCTACTGATGGAGTATGGTAGAAGGTCTGGACATCACCTCGCAGCCACACAAGATGTTCGGCCTCTATGAAAAGTCTACACAAAGTCCCAAGAAATCACCTTTTCTAGAGTGCTAGCTCTGTATGAAGGCTGTGGATAGCTAATCTAAAAAATCTTTAATTTTTTTTAATTTCTCCAAGAAGATGAGAGATGGAGAATGAGGAGGATCAAGTTGAAGAAGAAAAAGAAATCCAAAATATTTTTTTTTTTTTTATTTTCCTTCCTTTCATTCTCTCTTCTCCCTAGTGCCAAGAAGGAACTCTCACGCTTACCTAGTTTCTTGTCCCACTCTTAATTTCTTTTCACTCAATTAATCAACATAATTAGAAATCCAATTACTAATTAACCCTTCTAATATTAATGAATATTTAATTAATTACTTATTTATAATATTTGTATAGGGTAAATTATTGATCATATTTTAAATTTGCCACTAGATGATTCTTAATCGTCGATCAGCCATCATGATCAATAGAAAATTTTATTGTATGTGATCTCATAGGTTTGAACTCTAAGCCAGTAGCTCATAAATGATTTCTTGAACTAATTGATGTGACCATCTAGCAATGGTACCTAACATCCGAATAGGTCGAATGATGGCAAAACAATATTCAAGAACCCAAGCTATGATTACTGTATAATTTATCCTTTTGACCTAATGCTCTGGAGAAATTTAAAGTCTACTGTAAACTCTGAATAAGAACATCCAAATGTATCTTAACATGCTAAATCTTATGACTCCTCACCAGGATTACCTACACCTATGTTTTACTAAATTGAAACACGACCGAGCATTTACTCCAGTAACTTTGTAGTGATGATCAATCCCATCTTGACTCAACACTGACTTAATAAGTACTTGACTATACCTAAAAACCTTCATCACTAGATTAAAAATCCAGGTAGTCTAGTTCCAAAGTATGGTGACTTGCTTCCAAGTCACCATGATATTCTCAAGACAAAGGGATAACTTATACCCATGCCCTTTCTATGAGATACTCTTGTACTCTATAGAGTTGGTCACTGTTCAATGAAATGTACTTCTACACTCACCTGCATGCCATACCAATGTCTCCATAATCCTTGGTTAAGAGGACAAACAACCTATATGGCACAAAACAGTCTATTCTTGATGAACATTGTCGTCCTAGGTAAACATGTATTATTTGATATTAAACTGTTTTAAGAACCACTCGATAAATCCTCCTTTATCGAATCAATATAGTTCTAAGAACTTTAACATATTAGAGTTCACAAGAAGATGACAAATAGTGTTGAGCTACCAAAAATATTATTTATTTTATTAATAATTCATATACATTTATAAGATAGCTTAAATGTCTACAACCCAGATAATTGACTTTAGGATACTTTTCACAATAGATCCTTTCATGGTCCTCTCGAAGGGCGAAGACCACTTCTGAGGGGCGAAGGTAATGGAGGAGTGGTAAAGAGTAGGCCCGCTTGTACAGCTTTCCATCGATTACCACAAACAGGACAGACCGATGTTTGAGCTTTCTTGCTTCTTAGTCGCATCCTTTGGTAGTGCTCCTTGCAGATGTAGATCAAGGGGTCCATCCAGCAAGGCTCATGATTCACTTGCAGGACTAGGGCCAGCTCTTCCTCAATACTTGGCTTCTCAAGGTTCTCCAGGTATGGTATGTGATTTTTAGAATATCCGTGTAATTAAAAGTGGCTGGCTTTGATAGCAAGTTTGCCTGGACATTTTCGATCAGAAAGATCTACACAATTTCAAAGGAAAGGAAGGATGGGAAGATTCCTTACATCAAGATACTTTCTATGATGGGGGCTCTGGTGTTGAACTCTCTATGAACCTATCCTACTATCAGCTAGGAATCGCTAAAAATTTTGAGATGCCACACTCCAAGTTTGTGGGTGAGTCTTAACCCCGCAAAGAGGGCTTCATACTCTGCCTTGTTGTAAGAGACCTTAAAATTGAAATAAAGCACTTGCTCGATGATAATTTCTTTTGGACTGGTGAGGATCATCCTAGCCTGAATCCTCTAGTATTAGAAGTACCATCAACATAGAGAATCCAAGGCTCGTCCATGAGCTTTGGCTCCATATGGGTCGGCCTAATTTCCTACTTCGGCGAAGATGGTGCATTCCATGATGAAGTCCACCATGCTGGGGCCTTAATGAAGGGGTGAGGCTAATATTGCATGTCAAACTCACCCAGCTCCATAGCCCATTTAGCAACCCTTCTAGAGGCATCGATCTTTAGCAAGATCTGTTATAGAGGCTATTCAAATAGGACCATAACCGAATGCACATGAATATAAGGATGAAGTTACCTCACCAAAGTCAGGAGGGTGAAGGAAACCTTTTACATCTTTAGATACCGGGTCTCTACATTCTTGAGGACTTGGCTAATATAGCAGACTAACTTCTATACTCAATCCTCTTCTCGGATGAGTGTTATATGTATGCCCTGAAAGCCATGTTGGCTTGACACATTTTAATTTTAGGGCATGAACTTTATACTTAATTTTTTTATTAATTAAAAGGGCATTAGTTTTATTCATATTGTTGTGTCTATGAATTATCCATGCAGTTAATGGACAATAATATATTCTCAAGAGTTGAGAGTCTGAGGCATGTGTCTTTATAGATAACTTAAAAGCTCGATTATTGGAATATCATAAGGACAGTGATTGATCCGTTAAAATCGATATACAGATCACTTCCCTTTTGGATAGATGAGTCTCTGACTTATAGTATGGAGACACTAGAGTGAGAGTGCAAGTAGTTGATAGAGATCAACGAAACTGATCATAACCAAGTACAGGAAGTTATACGGATGGCTACTCACTCGTCGATAACTTCCTAATGCTGTAGTCTGTGAATAGTTCCTTGACCTAGAGTGTCTCAGCTACTCACAATAAGGTTGCTGTAGTTTGATAACACAATCATATGGTTCCTATCTATATGGGACCTTGTGGTGTTCGTGGCTGCAGTAAGTTTATGTAGGAACAGGGTGTTCGCTTGTAGGGATCTATCAGCCTTAGTAGTAAGGTATAATCCTATGCAAGCATAATGAGACTAAGTCCAGAAATCTATGGCCATAGTAGGGTGATAATGAAAAGGTATTTTCATTAATATCATAATTGGACTTGAGTCGATTAGATTAAGCATATGACTGATGGGTTTGATGAGTATCCGTAACCAACATTATGTCAGAATTTTGATAAAGGAACCAAATCACATGGTAACTACACTTAGGTATTCCAATCTTATTTTGCTGGGTTGCCACTACATACTGCTAGGTGTCACTGGTGGATTATAAGAGCCCGTTAGGATCATAATTGAATCGATGATCCTAATTAGGGTTGAGTGAAATTGTTTCAGTCCATCGAAAGAGTTTCAATGATGTATAATAGAGATTATTGCATGTCTCATTACCAGACAGGATAGGACCTGAGGGGTCATACACATTAGGAGCTCAAGTAAGCAATAAGCAAATCAATTTGGACCTAATTGTAAGCGTTACAATTAATATTTGACCTAATTATAAATGTTACAATTAATTAATTATGGATTAATTATTAATTAAATTAAATTAGATTTAATTTAATTGAGTTAGACTTAATTAATTGATCCTAATTGATTTGGGTCAATGTTCTCTTTGAAATGGTTAGATCGAATTTAAAATCGGCTTCGATTTGACTATCAAATCACTACATTTGGACCATGACCTAGAGTCCAATATGACTGGGACTCTCTCTCCTTGTCTTCCCTTTCTTCACATGCCAACTAGTGGGCCCATTTATTTTGTGCAACAAATAGGATGGGGCATGAACAAGGAGGGCGCTAATAGTGATTGGCGTGTAATAGTGATTGGCGTGATTTGAATTAAGAGAGGGAAGAGTCCTTCTCTTTCACTCCTCTTAATTTTCAACCGGTTGAAATTAAAACACCGGTGTTTTATTTTGGCATGGAGAAATAAAATTGGAGACTTTTACCATGAAAAAGTAATTAAAGGAAGGGGTGGCTAACCATAAAAAAAGGGGGCATGATTTTCTTGGGCTTCTTTCTTCTCTTGATCGTGAACACTAGAGAGTCTCTCTCCTGGCTTCAAGCTATTCTCTCCCTTTTATTTGTTTTCTCTTTTCTTGAGTTAGATCTTGAGAGATGCTCTACTAGATAAAGAAGAGAGGAAAGAGTCCAAAGGTCTTGCATAGTTTGATTTGCAAGATAGAAGCCGAAAGCCGGTCTGGATTTGGATCGGCACAGTTTTAAAGTGGACATTTACTGAAAGAGGAGAAGTCTGTAAGGATCTAGCAGTCTGGTGCCCTCTATGACTTAGTTGCAAGAGCTTCATGTGGATACCAGCAAAGGTTGGGCGATTACACAACTTTGACTGAATCTCTGCTTTACAGTAGCGGATCTGCATGGCTTTCAAAGCAGGCCCGGATAGCGATCCAGGTAAGTATTTTTTGTTTAAAATAATTTTTATTTCATATCTAATATTTTTCTCATGTATGCAGCATGTTAAAAATTTATAATAAGTAAATTAGATTTATTTATGAATTGCATGATTAGATATAAATTATTTTCATATATGCTTCTGCTGTGACAGGCTGTTGATGCCTGTTTAATTATAATTTACTGTTCCTGGGAGAACCCCAATAGTGGTATCAGAGCCATGATTCTCTCTTTAACATGCATGCATGAGAATCAGATCTAAAAAATATTCAGATCAGTAGATAGGTTATGATTTTTTGAATCTATGTTGAATATGAGATTGTTCTAGTATAGAATTTTATGTTTTAAAAATTATTTTTGAAATTAAAATCATAATTTTTAGATCTAAAATTAAATTTAATAATCTGAATTTTAATTGATCAAGGGTTGCACAAAGTGACATAAGGTTGTCCTGCTATAGGGTTTACCCCCTATAGTGCAAAGGTTGTCCTACTTTGATGTATACCTGGTTTTGAAAAGGGGTTTTCAAAAGGATTTTGATCAATTTATGATTATTTATGTTGTTATATGTGATGCACAAAATTAGGATTTAGATCTTAAATATGATTCATGATCATAAGCCATTAATGTCATGCACTTGAACTAATTTTAAAATTAATTTGATCAAAATTAAATTAGGTGCATGAGGATTTGGGTTGAATAAATTAGGACTAGAGATTGGGCTACGGTAATTAGGGCTTGATTAGATCAACTAGTAACCCTAATATGATATTTAGCAAGTGACTTAACCTAATCGGATGATGATAAGGGTTAGGTCAAGTGTGCTCAAAATGGTTTTAGATGTAGTCTAATCAGATCAATTCATTTAATAGTGAATCGATAAATTAAGACCTAATTTGGCTCAGTGATGAGCCTAGATCATTAGTTAACCTAATTGAATCTTGTCAGTCAATTGGACACTAAGGAAGGGTTTGATCATGGTTTGCTAATTGGGGCTAACTCTTTCTTAACCAACTAGTTTGGCGAAAAGAGGGTAAATTGGTATAACCCTCGCATGGATAAAACTGACTTGGCCAATTTGGTTGATTAAGTTTTCAAAAGGATCACTTTTGATTTGAGTTCACCCATGCTAGTTATATTAAGTCAGACATGAGATTGTGCTGACCTAATATAATTAGTCAGACATGAGATTGTGCTGACCTAATATAATTAGTCAGACATGAAATTATGCTGACTGAATGTAATTGGTTAGTCATGATTTGGTTGATCAATTTAGAAGAGATCTAAACCTAAGCTCCAATAAATATTAAGTTAGATCTTCCACCATTGTAGGTGTGCAGGTGTCCTACTAGTGTTGATTATTCTCCGCTGGTTACAGTGGTCTAGTTGCATCGAGAAGATACAACCACCCTATTAGGCATGAGATGTTGCTAGGCACTGATGGGGTTGGGCCCAATAAAAGGGCATGTTGAGGGACTCACTGATGGCTTTGTCTAGCAGGAATGGTGGGTCTGACTTAACTAATGATTAGACCAATAAATGGGCATATTGTGGTTCCATGATTTAGAGACTAATAGCTACAATTTGTATAAGATATATTGGACAAGAGTTGGCCACTTATTGGTGTTGCGTGTTACCAATAACCGGATATGGTGAGATGCAGCACATCGATGGGACCATAGTACCCACTAGAAACCTAGAGTCGCAGGTTTTCGCATCTCCACGGGGAGTGTGAGAGATCCGAGAAAATAGTGGGAGTTCTAAAATTATTTCTTAAAGACCCTAGAATAATTTTTATAATTAAGTATAAAACATCTAATTTGAATCTTCTACTCTTGCAGTTAACCATGTCTACTTCAAATCCCTTGGTTCGTATTCTAGAGACAAACTGACTAGTTGGCCTCAATTTTAAAGATTGGTTGAGAAACATCAAAATTGTTTTGAGTTCTGAGAAGTTGGGCTATGTGCTTGACCAGGAACCCCCAGTCTTACCTGACCATCCAAATGCTTGTCAAACGACTGCACATGAGAAATGGATGGAAGATGATAATAAGGTTAAGTGTTATATATTGGCCTCAATGTCAAATAAATTGTAAAGCCAACGTGAGGATATGCCAACTGCTAAATTGATTCTGATTCACCTACAAGAGTTATATGGTGAACAAAGTTTGATTGCACACTTCGAAGTATCGAAAAGGCTTTTCAACAACAAGATGCATGAAGGGTAGTCAATGCATAATCAAGGAGATCGAACAGCTTGAGAAGCTGGGCATTCCTATTCATAAGGAGCTTCAGGTGGATTTGATCCTCCAGTCCTTGACTAGTTCATATGCTCAGTTTGGAATAAACTATAATATGAACAAGTTGAATTACACTTTGCTTGAATTGTTAAACATGCTGGTAATCAATGAGGGGACCCTGAAGAGTTCAAGGGGCTCTATTTTCTCTATGGAGCAGTCTTCTCCAAAAGAAAGTCTACTTGGAAGAAGAAGAAACCTGCAAAGAAGAAGAAGGACACTCCCAAGAAAGACAAGGTTAGCAAAGGAAAATGTTTCCACTGCAACACAGATGGCCACTAGAAAAGGAATTGTCCTCTCTACCTAGAAAGCCTAAAGAAATAGAATGAGGATGTGCCTTCTGAAGGTAAGCCTATACTCGTTATTGAATCTAACCTAACAATTTCATCTACTTCCAGCTAGATTTTAGACTCTGGCTCTAATGCTCATATACGCATTTCAATGTAGGGTCTAGAAAGAAGTAGAATGCTGAGAGAAACGTGAGATGGTCTACGTGTCAGAAATGGAGCAAAAGTTGCTGCTCAAGCTATTGGATCATATTCTCTTATATTACCTTTAGGATTTAGATTAGTACTTAGTAGTGACTATTATTTATACCTGGAGCTAGTAGAAATTTGATTTCTATCTCGTGCTAGCATAGGAAGGATTTGAATTATATTAATTAAAGACTTTTGTAGTATTTATTTAAAAAATAAATTGGTTGTAAAAGCTATTTTAATTGACAGTCTCTATCATTTGCTTGTTGATGCATCTTTGAATATTAACAGAAAATTAAAGTGAATGCCATAGAACATAAATATCTTAGAGATGACCTAAATGAAAAATATATGTGGCACCTAAAGCTTAGTCATATAGGTGAGGACAGAATAAACAAACTGAAAAGGGATGGGATCTAGATTCAGTTAATTCTGAACATATCCACCTTATAAGTCATGTCTTCATGGAAAAATGACCAAGTTACCTTTGTAGGACATGAGGAGAGGGCCACAGAATTACTTGCCCTGGTACACTCTAATGTGTATGGTCCATTGGATGTGTAGTCCATGGGTAGTTTTTACTACTTCATAACCTTTACTAATAATTGTTCACGGTAAGGTTATGTGTTTCATATGAGACACAAATCTAAAGCTTTGAAAAGTTCAAGGAATTCAAAGTTCAAGGAATTCAAACATGAGGTAGAAATATAAACAGGTAAAACCCTTAAGGTTCTTCGATCAGATCAGGGAGATGAATACCTTAGTAAAAAATTTTTAGGTTATCTTAAGGACAATGGCAAAGTCTCATAATGGACTCCACCTGATACGCCTCAGCTCAACGGGGTGTCTAAGAGAAGAATAGGACATTATTAGATATGGTCCGATCCATGATGAGCTTCACTGACTTGCCTTTATTTCTTTAGGGATATGCCCTACAAACTTCAATTTATATTCTAAATAGGGTTCCATTTAAATCTGTTCCTATCACACCATATGAGATTTGGCATGGTACGAAACCAAGTCTTGCTCATTTCAAGATTTGGGGATGTTCAGCCTATGTTAAAAAACTAATGGCAGATAAGTTGAAATCTAGATCTATGAAAGCTTGATTTATAGGGTATCCTACAGAAACTTTAAGATATTACTTTTACCTTCTAGAAGATCATAATGTGATTGTGAGCAGACATGCCAAATTTATTGAAAAATAGTTTATTCAGGAAGGTGGTAGTGGGAGGTTAATTGAACTCGATGAGAAAGTCTCTAAATAGCAGCCAGCTATAGAACAGATCGAACCTAATCAACCAAAACACATAAATGCTCTTCCACCTTGTCGGTCTATTAGAGTCTCCAAACCTCCAAAAAGGTACTTGGATATGCTTATAGAGGATTTAAAGGAAATGTTTCTTGTTGAGGACAAGGATCAATTGATTGATCCTAAGACTTATGATGAGGCGATGTCAGACATTGACTCCTAGAAATGGTTGAATGCTATGAAATTAGAAATTGATTCAATGCATTCTAACCAAGTTTGGTCTTTAGTGCATCCACCTTCCTGTTAGTTGTACCTATTAGTTGTAAATGGATCTACAAAAGAAAAATAAGTGTAGATGGTAAGCTAGAGACCTTTAAAGCTAGGTTAGTGGCGAAAGAGTATAGTCAACGTGAAGGCATTGACTATCATGATACCTTTTCACCGGTAGCTATGCTGAAATACATCCGTACATTGCTTGCAATTGCAGCATATCATGATTATGAGATATGGCAGATGGATGTGAAAACTACATTCCTGAATGGATATCTTGAGGAAGATATATATATGGAGCAGCCTTTAGGTTTCACTTCCAATGATGAAGATCATAAGGTCTGCAAGCTACATAGATCAATCTATGGATTGAAGCAAGCTTCTCAGAGTTGGAATACTCATTTTGATGAAGCAATCAAATCATTTGATTTTATCAAGAATGAGGATGAGCCATGTATTTACAGGAAGGCCAGTGGGAGGACAGTGACATTCCTCATTTTGTACGTGGATGATATCCTCCTTATGGGGAATGATATTTCCATGTTGGTTATCTAAGAAATTCTCTATGAAAGACTTAGGTGAAGCATCTTATATTTTGGGGATTAACGTCTATAAAGATAGATCTAATCGGATACTTGGCCTTTCACAAAAATTGTACATAAAGGAAGTGCTGAAAAGGTTCAGCATGGAGAACTCTAAAAGAGGATTGTTACCTCTTCGGCATGGCATTAATCTCTCCAAGAAAATGTGTCCCAACACACCTGAAGAGATTCAATGCATGAGCAAGATTCCATATGCTTCAGCAATTGAAAGCTTTATGTATGTCATGTTGTATACTTGACCTGATATAGCTCTTGCTGTGAGTGTCATGAGTAGATATCAATCAAATCTAGGTGAAGACACTAGATAGCTATGAAGAACATTTATAAGTACTGAGAAGGACTAAAGATTTGTTCTTAGTCTTTGGAGGGAGTTCAGAATTATGGATAAAGGGATATACAGACTCAGACTTTATGTCTGATCCTGATGATAGAAAGTCTACATCAAGATCTGTGTTTTTGTGCAATGGTGGGGCAACTAGTTGGAAAAGTTCCAATCAGCCCATCATAGCAGATTCAACAATGGAAGTAGAGTACATCGCTGCCTCTGAAGCTGCAAAAGAAGCCTTATGGTACAAAAAGTTTATTACGGAGCTTGGAGTGATGCCATCCCCATATATTGTGACAATAATGGTGCAATAGCTCTTGCTAAGGAGACCAGGTCTCACCAGAAGTCCAAGCATATTGAGTGGTAGTTTCATATCCCATGCGACTACCTCAAGAAAAAATATGTTGAGGTGCGAAGAGTAGACTCCACGGACAACGTGGCAGACCCACTGACTAAGACTCTGAGCCAACAGAAGGCAGAAGTCCACTTTGAGAAAATGGGACTTAGATATGTAGCCAATTGGCTTTAGTGCAAATGGGAGATTGTTAGATGTATACCATGAAAGCCATGTTGGCTTGACATATTTTAATTTTAGGGCATGAACTTTGTACTTAATTTTTCTTATTGTTGGCATAGAACCCTCCTCGACCGAACGGAGCCACTGGATCCCATTCGCTCCCCCGTGCTCACCTGCAAAACAGGTCCCTAACCAGATTTTTTTCGGAGGGGGACACTCCGATGCCTAAGTCAGGAGCGGGTTCCAGCAACAGAACGGAGAGCAATTCTGAGAAGAAAAATGGAGACTAGGGAAGGAAGAGTTGTTCTCATTTTCCAGGATTATCCTCCTTCCCTGGAGTATTCCTTCTTATCAATATTTATAGCAGTCAGGCTAGCTTGTCGTTCAATATTTTCACCCTATGATTAGGGTGAAAATTAATCAATTCCATCCCGCCCATAACCGTAGGCAGTTACTAAAAGATATTGGCCAGGCTGGAGGTGTTGAAGTTGGAGCTAATGGCTGCGTGGCTATCCGATGCAGTTTCAATTTGTTTTCATCATCATAGAGTCATTCGAAGATCCATTTCCTGGCCTCCTCTTGATGAGGGGCTATTGTCGAGTCACCGAAATGTCTTCAGTTTTACACTCTTCGGGTCGGCTTCTTTCAATAGTGCACTGGGGATCAGTTTTCAGAGTCGAGGTCCTCGGACAGAGCCGAATACTGGGCCTACACCCATTCTCGTAGCTTTCTCTAAGTGCTTTGGTCTAGTCGTGTGGTTCGAAAAAGACTTAATAGGTGGTCAAACCGATAATTGTCTGGTGCTTGAACCGTCATATCCCAACAGTTGCCCCCACTCTCAGTTTTCGAAGCAAGGATTTGCCTCGAAGAGTGAGAGTACTACTAGGTTGTCGTTTCTTTCTGGGAAGAGTGTAGCCAATGATGGAGAGACATCCCGTTTGGTCGCTTACCATAAATGCCATCTGATTTGGAGATCAAGTTAAGGATAGTTGTCGCTTCCTTACGGGAACATATGAAAGGAAACGATCATTTGACGAGTCATTTCCCCATTTCTTCTGCTGGGGTGGTTTGGCCAATCTTTTCATTGGAATTTGGGCAGTGGACGTGGCCCCCTCCCATCCTTGGAGAAGGCGAAGGCTTCATCTATGCCATCGGGTGAGGCCACGTGGATCATGACTTTTGGTTGGCATTGTTAAGAACTTCGTGTCCGTCTTTGACGTTTTGTGCACGTGGTGGACTCAGAGAGGGGGTCTCTTCCTTCGAGGGGGGTGCCCTAGGATGCTCCTCATCCTTTTTTAAAGGAAAGGAAAGGCTGGTCGAGGAAGCTTCCCTATCTTCACTTGTCTCCTTCCTTTGCTCAGCCCTCTTCTCGCTTCTAGTCTTCAGCCTCTCTCGCAGGAACGTTTCTTCATTTTTCCCTTGTATTCTTTCCTACCATGGCTGAATCTGTAGGAGCCCATGTCACCAGTGGGAGGGGGAACATAGCCCACCTTCGAGAGCATTATTGCTTACCCGAGGGGTTCCTTATAAAACTTTCAAAACTCGAAGAATGGGTAAATAGGCCTCCCGTCGGACATGTTGCTGTATATGAGGGATCATCTGAAGGCCGATCTATGTTTTCCATTGCACCCCTTCTTTGCCAAGATTTTTCGCACGTACTGGATCGTGCCTGCATAGTTAACTCCGAATAGTATATGGAACATCTGTGGGTTCTTGGTGTGGTGCCACATAGCCAATGTGAGGCCTGGGACCAATCTGTTCACTTCCCACTTTGTCTTGAAGAGGAACTTCCATGCCCATGGGTGGTGGGTTATCACCCCTGCCCTGGCCATAAAATAATGAAAGACATGCCTAGTGCCATCCATGGGTGGAAACCCAATTTTATTTTTGTTTCTTCCGACCAACCATGGGGCTTTAATATTAAGTGGGGAGAGCCTCATTTGGATGCTAATGGCAGTAAGAAGATTTTGGCAGCCAACCAATCCGACTATATCTTGTTGTCTGGTTCGGAGGCCGTTTCCATCCAGGAGCTGCTAGAGGAGAGGAATCTTTACCTTGCTGGGATCAGCGAGTTTCCACGTTAGGTACAAATGGTAGGGAACCCCGACTTTTTCCTTTTTGCGATTTCATTGCCCAGCTAATCTTGAAAGTTGTTTCCATCTGCAGGTGGTAGGATGAGGCCCGATTTGGGCTTGCTTCATGAATCCACCAAGAAAAAGCTGGCTCAGGCATCCTCCTCAAGAATAGGGGTCCAAAAGAAGGCTGAGGAGAAGGCCTCAGTAGAAGTGCTTCATCCTCCAAGGGGATGCCTGACGGGAGCGAAGCACCGTCGGTGGAGTTTTTGGCAGAACCTCCACTGGCTGAACCTTCATCGAGGGCTGACTCCCTGATCCAGATCAGGAAGAGTCATCTCCGATAGTCGATGTACCACTGCCTTGCCCCCCTACTATGGACAGGGGGAAGGCAGGTCAAGTTGAGGAGGAACCCGTGAGGTAGACTTCTCCGAGTCGAACTCCCTTAGGCAGGGACTATCCCGTGGACCCTTCGCAGTTTTCAATGCGAGGGGTCTTGCCGTTCCCGATGTGGCTAGGCAGGTGCTAAAGGGGGTCTTGCAGCCCCACGACTTGGTCATTATCCAGGGTCAGAGCTTGACAAGGTGTTCAATTCTGCCTTTTTTCTTTCCTACAGGTAGAGCAGTCATCGTTTCTTTGTTCCTAGCAAGCCATTCTGGCTGTGATCGATTTTATTTTTCCTCATGCTTCATTATGTTGGTGTAGCTGCTCTATGACCTCACCTTCTTAGAAGAAGGGCTAGGGAATGTTGATAGCCTCCTTCATGGTTTGAAGGAGGAGCTTTAAGTGGCCAAAGCCAAAAGGGAGGTGGCTAAAGAGCTAACGCTGTCTATGGAGAAGCAGATCATCCGTAGGAATGCCGAAGTTCAAGATCTGAAAGGCGAGCTAAAGACGATGATGGGAGACAAATATGAGATGATGCATTTCATAAGAAATCAGTAATATTCAAATGAAAAATGAAGTAAATAATTACAGCAATTCAAGTAATGAAGTAGAAATTTAAAGATAGGAATCTAAATATTAAACTTAATTAGAAACAAAATCGATCAAAGGAATAAGAGGAGGACCTTCGTGGTTAGAAACCACTCAGATTAGGGTTTAGTATTCTAATAATCACAGATCTGAGAAATATCTAAAGAGGGTTATCTGGTGATTAATAGTTATGACTTTAGCACTGGGAACACTCAAAGAAGAACATTTCGGGATGATAGGAAGATTCCCTAGGTTGCAAGGCTTCTTGTATCTGGTTCTTTGGCACGGGAGACCTTCTTCTTCGGAGTCTAGACACCCGAGGATCCTGCAACAAAAAGATGTAAGGGAAGGTTAGAGGAAAAGGTTGAGATGGAGAAGTGAGGGAAAAAAGTGAAAGGAAGCTCGGACTAGTCTTGTTGAAGATCCTCTTTGGCTTCATTTGGATGACGACTCTCAACAAGAACTTAGAAGCACTCCTTGGATGATTGACTTCATCAAAGAGGTGGAAGAGATGTGGACTCTTGATAGCTCCTTGTGTTGGCCGAATGGACTAAGAGGGAAGAGGGGGAGTTAGGTTTGAAGAGGGGAGTTGGAAAGAGGAAGAGCACTCTAGGCCTCATGCCCACCTTCTTACAAGGGACCAAGGATTCAAGCAAGGGAATTTTCTTTCAAAGAAAACTTTCATCTCATTCATTAAATTTCAGCATTGTTTTTACAAGAAGGTGTGGAACCTTTATTTTATAGACTTCCAAGCCTTTTGAAATTCAAAATTTGAAGTGCACCTAAATGAATGAGAGAATGATGGGCGACTTCTTGATGATGGGCGCTGAATGTGGAGGAGAATGAGGCTTCATTTGAATTTGAAAATATTTCTTATCTTGGGTGACAATCAAAGGTGAGGTGTCCAGGTGATGTGGCGAGTGGAGTGATGAAGTGGCTTCCAAGTTGGTGATCCATCCAAGGTCCATGAGCCCACTTTCTTATTTGAACTTGATGTGCTTGAAACCATATTGGACTTGTTGTGCTGAAACCAAATTGGACTCAGACTGAACTACTCTTGACTCAATTGCAATAAAGAACCTAATTGAAGTAAATACAGGACTCAATTAAACTTATTGCAGGATTCAGACTCTCAATCTTCCATCCATAAGAAGTCTATCTTTATCTGTACTGGTTAAAGTCTCTTCTTGAGCCTGGTGCCCGCACTAGAAGGCTCATCTGAGGATCTCTGAGTAGGAGGTGAAGTTGAGGAAGAGGAAGAAGCAGATTCATTCCTTGGAGCATTCCATCCAAGAAAGGCAGGGGAAGGTAGAAAACTTGACCAAGACAACCGAGGAGGTGATAAGGAGGGCCGACAAGGTGACTCTGAGGGCCGATGCAGTTGTGAAGGAGTCTGAAGCCTTGAGAGAGCAGGCGGCTAAGGTAGTCAAAGACATTAAAAATCTTCGCAGTTCAAGAAGGAAGTGACAGAAGCTATCATGTTCAACTACCAATTTGGCATCAATGATGGACTTAGTAGGGTCATCGAAGCCTTTCTTGATCTTGACCTTTCTAGCATCCTAGTATTTAAGATTTAGGATCGCTGCCCCCTGAGCCTGTCAAGGCATCAGACCAGCCATAAGAAGCCTCGGTTGCAACCGAAGAGTTGATCACAGACGGCCCAACAGGACTGATCCAGGCTGATGGGGCTATGGTTGAAGAGGCTTCAGCCTTGGCCCAAATCGAGGAGGTTCTTTTAGTTTAAATGATGAGATCCTCTATTCCGCTGACCCAGGGGTTGCCTCAGCTGATCTATAGGGTCCAATAGGCTTCAAGTCTTATGTTTCTTGCCTTCTTTTCTATGGATATGTAATTGGCGATTGTCCTCAGATGAATAAAAGGCACCCTTTCCTCTAGAGAATGATTGTACTTGAATTGGAATACTAAAAATTTTCCCCATGTGTAGAATCCCCAAACTTGGTTTTGGCTAGGCTGTTGAGTCGGGCTAGATAATTCTTCTCCAAGTCGATTTTCTTGAATGCATATTTTGTTGCTTAGTTCTCAGGATTGATAGCTAGAAAATTTTATCTTCAGGGGTGACTCTTAGTTCTCCAGAGTTCACCAGTCATGATGCTGTTATCGGGAAGAGGATCGTCACATAGGTCACATAATCAATGCGACCGAAACCATAAAAGCTGTGCTAGGATGAATGCAGCTTTTTAACTTCCAGTGGTTCCCCTCTAGCACACAGATCAGGGGCCCTCATTAATTAGGGCAAACACGTGCGGCATGCTCAGAGGTTTACTGGAAACAAGAGCATTCATCATGAGCTTTCGGTACTCTTGATATAAGGAAAAGGGGTCTCCTGGGTTGAACTTTATCTACTCCTGGCAAAGTTGCTTCCAGCACCATTTTTATCTCATTTTCCCCTCTTTAATGGAGGAGCTTGTCGCAGTATGAGGCCAGAGTAGCACAGCTTAGGGATGCAGCAAGGAGGAGGCTGACGAGGGGCCTCCCAGTAAGGAGATTGGATCGGCAACAGAGATGCGTCTTGGCATTGCCATGCATTCAGGCTGGGAGTAGCATCTCAGTCGAGATAGGTTCTTCCTCAAGGAAGGAACGGGCCTCTCTTAGAGGAGCCATACTGATCGGGCTGTCTAGGAGGTCGAGCCTGGCACACACTGGCAAGATTCCCCTGTGCATCGAAGATGTCAAGCTCGTGGCTCCGACTGTGGAGAGCAAAAATCTCGTGGGGCGCGACATACCTATTACTGGGACCAAGAAGCGGGAGTTTGAGAGCCATTTCGTCGCCATCCTATGCATGCAGCCAGGCTGACCTTGCATGTGCTCCTCTTTGGCAGGTTTCTCATGACCTTTCCTTGTTGGAAAAAAGCATCCGTGAGTCTATTGGCTTCGGCGATGACCTCCGAAGTTGGGTGACTTCAGCCATAGCTGAAAGGGATGCCGTCGAGAGGCTTTGGATCACTGTAGAAGGGGAGTTGGGTAAGGCTATCACCTCCAACGATGTCTTAAAAAGACAACTGGGGATGCTTCAGTCGTAGGCGACAGATATGGTGACTATTCTGCAAAAGAGGAGGAGGAAGGTGATCTCTCTTGAGCTGCTGTTGAGGGAAAGTCTTCGGGATGTTGAGGAGCTGAAGACTCAATGAGCCAAACTGGGAAAGAAGATTAGTGAGATAAGATGGATCTTTTAGCAACCAATCTGAGGGCAGTGCAGGCTAAGGAAAGGTCTTCCCGAGCCGTTGAGTCTTACAAGGGTTCGCAGGCTTTTAAGGATGAAGTGCATGAAGCCACGGTGGAAAGTTATCTCCTTGGTTATCGACTGCCTGAGCAAAGTGAAGAGGCTTTTCCCCAACTTGGACTTCACTTCAGCCACCATCCTAGGGGATGGGCTGAGGCAATAGAAGCTTCGACCGAAGAGACATCGGCGCACCCTGCTAAGGACGATGGGATGGCCACTAGTGAAGCCTGGACTTCTGCTTTGACTACCGAAGGGTTGATGAGGGATAAAGTCGTTGTTATTATTTTATTTTATTTTATTTATTTTATTTTTGGCCAACCAATTTTAATGTCTCCTCTCTTTTGAAATAGATGACTACTTTTCTTTAAGTTTGTCTCCTTTGAGTCGATCATCTTCTAGTAGATATGCAGAAGATTAGCTCGTTGTCCAGTAGTAGGCATCTAGGGTGAGGAATTTAGAGTCGATGTCTTTGGCCTGAGCCGAAGACAGACTCTGAAGTGAATCCATGGTGCCATCGAGCCATCGCCGATTCCTTTAGTGCAGTCGAATGCTTTGGAGAGGACCAAGCCAGACCATGATTAGTCTTATTTGGACCGATGTTGACCCCCCCATTTGGGTTATTTCCTCTAGGTAGGGAGTCGAGCGGTGGATAGATGTTGCCCTACCTTTCATGGTTGGTTGGAGGACATCGAGTACATTCTTTGTTGTCATCGTCGAAAGCGTTGGTATCCGAGCAGCTACGTTTCTATGCACCTCGGGAGCTGCCAAATGTCCTTTTTCAAAGATGGCCATTAATGCCATATCCATAAGGAAAGGGTCACCCCAAATTCGAAGCATCATCAACCCCTTTTTCGTGGGTGGTCATTAATGAGCATATCACCTCTGGAAAGGCCATCCAAGTCTCAATGCATCGCTTTGACATGTGCCACCTTTCAGTTGGATTGGAAGAAGGAGTGGAGCACATCCTCTGCGGACCTTAGTGGGCATGAAGTAACATTAAATAGGACCCATCTTCTTGGCAGAGAAGCAAATCCTCGCTCTGAAAGTCATTTTCTTATTCCTTCTTAGTAGTCTTCGACCTTGAAGTTCAGTTTGGCATAGCTCCAAGAGATGGCTCGAAAGAGGGCTGCTAGCCCCCGAACCGTAGGTGAGCCCAGTGGAAAGGCTCCTCGGGGGGATGACGGCAAGGTCCCCCGGTTTGGGGATATGGCCCTCCTAGAGAGGAGGGTACAGGTATTAGAGGCCCAACTAAAGGAGGCGAGGGCTCAGGTCATGGAGGCCGTCGCGGAGGCAAAGGAGGCCAAGAAGGAGGCTGCAGGGCCCCACCGAATTCTTGGCATCATCGACCTTCAAAGAGGAGGTCGCGGAGGGGGTGCTGGATGCCTACTACCGAGGGTTCCGGGAGCATTAGGACAAAGCCTTCCTCTATTATGACTTGAAGGGCCTGGAGAATATCAGGCCTTCCATCTCCTTTCCAGGGCATGAAAATGACTCTGACTTCGAGGAGGAGGTGGAGTCTAGTGCGAAGGGAAAGTCCAAAGCCTCCCTGAGTGCCTCCCGAGGGTCTGGTACCGTTCGTCATCATGGGAAGGGATCGGCAGCTGGTCTTTGAGCCATCCCTTCCAGAATTTGATACCGAAGCTGCTCTTGTTTTCCTTTTTCTTCTTCTCCTCTTCTTTTTTTTTTTTGTAAGGTTCTTCCTTCAGATGAATAGAAACATCTTTCTTTTTCCAAGAAAAGCTTACCCCAGGATGTTGTGGATTGTGTTGAGTTCGCCATTAGGATAGGCTGGTTAAGCCATTCCATAAGGCATCTATCATTGGTAGGGCAAGCAAATTGAGCTTGCTTTAGCACATTTTGGATTTTCCATAGGGGAGGATGTTCAAGAGCAATTTGAGCTTACCTCAGAACTTGCAACGCCTCAACCCAGACCTTCTCGAGAGATATGTGAACCAGTCTGATCTTCACTCGACTGGGTCGAGTTCCTCCCACCCCGGGAGAATTGGTGCGGACACCAGAGGCACCAGAATAAGATAGAGGCTTCTCAACTCTCTGTGGATTACTTATATGAATTGAGTCCATTGTAATAAAGCTTAGTCCAGCTAAGTTGTCTTTATTTGAGTCTTGTATTAGTCAGCTCATGTTGAGCTAGTCCAGTCTAGTGTTATTCAGCCCATGTCGAGCTAATTTTATTTTTTTTGAGTCCTGTCCAACCATACTAAAGACTCAAGACCACATCAGACAAGTGAAGACCAAGTCCAACCAGATTGAAGACATGGAAGTATAGCCCAGTCCAACCCAGCTTGAAGAGTGAAGACTCCAGAGAGAGAAAATTCAAAAACCTGAAGCCCTAGACAGCGGAAGCAACTGGGCCAAGCCCAGGCCAGGAGAGAGCTAGGGCGTCTTCGCATTAGGTGAACACCCCTGGCGGCCACTTAGGGTCACCCCTTGGCCGGTGTTGCAACTATCTTCCTGCCGCCAGCCACCTTCCAGAACCCTGGCCACCCACTTAAAAGATATCTCATCCTTGATATTTTTCTCTTATTTTCTTTATCTCCTCTAAGTTTTCTAACCCCTGATAGGTCATTGCAGGTCCCCGAGTTCCTACGAATCCAACGACTCCAGCCAAGCCTCAATCAGACCACCGAGCAGAAAGTAAGGTATCTGCGATCTTTGGCTCAATTTTCTAGGCTGCATCCATCGAGGAATGATAGATCCCTTCGCTGTGATCTTTATCAAGTGCATCAGATGTTGCCAGGTACACCCCCCTCTGCCGCCAGTAATTTTATTATGGAGAACCTGCCCTAACCGAGGCTTCTCAACCCCGACGATCCATCTTTAGTGCTTTCTTAGGTCCTAATCTGCATGCTTAGTTTCTAAAATTCATATAGAATTCCCTACAACAATATTTGATTTGATATTCGGAATTAATCACCTAACCCTACATACAAAATTCATAAATTAATCGCATGCATATTAGCTCCGCATCAGAAAGCCTCCCTTTGGTGGGAAAGTTTATTGATAGTATTAATGAAGGTTTGTATATTCCAAGGCCGGGTATCATAACACCATCCAAGGTTTCAAGCTGATATGTTTCCGAGTGTATGACCTTCTTGATCCAGTAGGGTCCATCCCAATTAGGGGATAGTTTGCCTTGTTCCATTGGTCTGGATACTTTGGCTCTCCGCAGCACTAAGTCCTTGGGTCGAAAGATTCGCTTTTCACTCTGAAGTTGTAATACTTAGCAACTTTTTGCTAGTACGTCGCCATCTTGATCTGAGCTTGAAGTCTGGTGCCTTACAGTAGATCCAAATCTACTCTCCTGTGTTCTAAATTTTTGGATTCCTTATACCTCTCAATTCTTAAAGATTGCAAGATGACCTCAACCGGAAGGACTACTTCGGTATCGTATGTTATGTTGAATGGAGATTCACCCATGGTCGTTATAGGGGTCGTCCGGTATGCCCAGAGAATGGAGTTCAATTCTTTGGCCCAAAGCCCCTTGGCATCTTTCAGTCGGGTCTTCAGACCATGGAGAATGGTCTGATTTGTCACTTCAGCCTCCCCGTTGCACCGTGGATGACCGACTGATATCAATTTGTGAAGTACATGGTACTGGGCACAAAAGTCTCTGAACTTGGGATTATCGAATTGCCTCCCATTATCTGTGATTATGGTGTGGGAAATCCTGAACCAAAATATAATGAAGTTCTTGACAAAACTTTCAACCTTCCCTTCTGTGATGTGAGCCAGGGGTTCAGCCTCGACCCACTTGGTAAAGTAGTCGATGATGACAATTAAAAATTTTCTTTGTCCAGATGCCGGTGGAAACAGGCCAAGAATGTCCATGCCCTACTGGGCGAAGGGCCAGGAGGCCATCAACTGGGTGAGCTGGCTTGCTGGCTATTTTTGGACATTGGCTTACCTCTGGCACTGGTCACATCTTTGAACAAAGTCGGTCAAGTCCTTTTAGATGGTGGGACAGTAGTAACCCTAGCATATTATTTTGTATGCTAGGGATCTACCCCCTAAGTGATCTCCGTATATACCTTCGTGGACTTCTCTTAGGATATAATTGGCATCCAATGGTCCAACGCACTTCAGCAGAGGTTGAGTGAATGATCTCTTATACAAGGTCCCATCTAAGATGACGTACTAAGATGCCATCCAACGGACCTTTTTGGTTTCTGCCTTATCTTCCAACAATGTACCCTCGTTCAAGAATTTGAGTATGGGTCCATCCACTTGGTTCGATCCCGATTTGGTGTACTTCTTAGGCTTCTTCAGTTATGCTTGGAACTTCAAGGTGTTCAATGAAGGTATGATCAAGGGATTCTGGAGTAATGATGGCAAGTCTAGACAATGCATCTGCTCGAGAGATCGGGGTACATGGATGATTTCAAAGAGCACCAATCGAAAGGAAGGGCTCGTACCTTCTCTAAATATTGGATCATTTAGGATCCCTAGCTTTGAGTCCCTTTGACTTGGTTCACTACCAGCAGGGAGTCCGAAAGATCTAAATCTTTCGAACCCCTAAGTTTTTGGTGATGTGGAGTCTCGCAAGTAGGGCTTCATATCTGGCTTGGTTATTTGAAGCATGGAAGGAACCGGAGTGCATACTCCACTGTGTGTCCATCTGGTTCGGCCAGTATGAGGCTTGCTCTACATCCCATGGAATTGGATGCCCCATCCACATAGAGGACCTAGACAGATTCCATGTCCTTCGAACTGGCTTCATCTCCTTCAACTTCCTTTTCGACCATTCGGACCTCATCTTCAGCCTTCCGTGTGCCTTCGGCTAGGAAGTCGGATAACACCTAAGCCTTCATGGCCATTCGGGGTTGAAAGCTGATGTCGAATTCACTCAACTTAATAGCCCATTTAGCTATTCTTCCTGAGGTATCTCGATAACGGAGAATGGCTTTGAGAGGCTGGTCAGTTAGGACCATAATGGTGTGGGCATGGAAATAAGGCCATAGTCACTTTGCCACAATTATCAAGGAGTAGATCAGCTTTTGCATTCTTAAGTACCTTACCTCTGCATCATGCAAGACCTTGCTGATGTAGTAAATTGGCTTATGGAGCCCATTTGCTTCTTTTTGGATAAGGACTGAACTAACTGCTTCATCCATGGTGGAGAGGTACAGGTAGAGGGTCTCTCCTTCATGAGGTTTGCAGAGTAATGGTGGTGTCTCCAAGTACTTTTTAAATTTCTTAAAGGCAAATGGCAGTCCCTCGATCCATTCAAAGCCTCGAGACTGTCGGAGTACCATGAAGAAAGGAGACACTTCTCAACCGATCGAGAAATGAATCTACTTAAGGAGGTGATTCTTTCCATCAGTTGTTGTACTTCCTTCTTACAAGAAGGGTGTCTCATATTCCGGAGGGCTTGGATCTTTTCAGGGTTTGCCTCAATTCCTCGCTTGGTAACAGGAACCCTAAGAATTTGCCTGAGGTTACCCCGAAAGCACACTTTGTTGGGTCAACTTTATCTGGTGGCGCTGTAAGGCATTGAATGACTCCTCCAAGTCTTTGATGTGGTCTTCTTTAAGGAGGCTCTTCATGATCATGTCGTCGACATCAACCTCTAGGTTTCTTCCCAACTATTCTTTTAACACTTTGTTGATCAGCCTCTGTGTTGACCCTTGGAATGATTTTGATGATCACAAAATTTAGAGCATGTACTGTTACTAATTTCTTTCAATTACTTAAAAGTTTTTGCAGGAATTAGTTACCTTTAGTTTAAATTGGTTTTCAAATTGATTGAAGGTAATTCAATTATGTATGGACTTTATAAACTTTACTTGTAAAAGCCCTAATTTTTGTCAATCTTGTAATCTTGTAAAAAGGGCTATAAAATTGTAAAATTGAGAGTATGTACTTAGCTCTTTTTGATTCAAGTGTTGAAGAGTTTGGAGAAGTTTGAAGCATAAATTGAAGTTTTGCAAGATCTAACTCATGGATCAAGAGCCTACTCTTGGGGCACAGCACAAAGAAATTTCAGAGTTTCAGTATCAAGAGCCAACTCGTGTTCCAAGAGCTGACTCGTGGAAAAATTCATGTTTCTGAAGTCGAGAACTCGAGCTAACTCGAGCCCCAAAGTCGACTCATCCAGAGTTATGAAACTTAAGAAGTTTTTGCAGGAAATTAGTTACCTTTAGTTTAAATTGGTTTTCAAATTGATTGAGAGGTAATTCAATTATGTATGGACTTTTATAAACTTTAACTTGTAAAAGCCCTAATTTTGTCAATCTTGTAATCTTGTAAAAAGGGCTATAAAATTGTAAAATTGAGAGTATGTAGATTAGCTCTTTTTGATTCAAGTGTTGAAGAGTTTTGGAGAAGTTTGAAGCATAAATTGAAGTTTTGGCAAGATCTAACTCATGGATCAAGAGCCGACTCCTTGTGGCACAGCACAAAGAAATTTCAGAGTTTCAGTATCAAGAGCCAACTCGTGTTCCAAGAGCTGACTCGTGGAAAATTCATGTTCTGAAGTCTGAGAACTCGAGCTAACTCGAGCCCCAAAAGTC
Organism: Areca catechu; assembly: GCA_021397845.1. NCBI lineage: Eukaryota > Viridiplantae > Streptophyta > Magnoliopsida > Arecales > Arecaceae > Areca > Areca catechu. The sequence continues at coordinate 48,446,130 of CM038048.1, read as the reverse complement.
GACTCATCCAGAGTTATGAATTTTTGGTGACAGAGACTTCGAGTCGACTTTGCCCTAAAGAGCCGACTCTAGGTATTTGTTATTTTGAATTAATTGAAGGCAAGAGCCGACTCCAGCTTGAAGAGCCGACTCTCATAAAAATTTATTTTGGGTTGTCTGAGACTTCGAGCCAACTCGTGGACCTCGAGCCGACTCATGAACCTCGAGCTGACTCGAGTAGCCATTTTATGCAATCTCATGGAAAACTATAAAAGGGATTGCTTTGAGATATTAAACAATTATTAGAGTATTATTATTGATTTATCATGAGAAATTGAAGAGCCTTCAAGTCTTTCACCAACCTACTTCAAGAGCTTTCAAGTTAGGATTCAAAGCTTCACCAACTCCACTTCATCATTGAATCCACTCATTGAAGAAGCAAAGAAGTAGCTTGAAGAGCAATTAAAGAGCATTCAAAGCTAGGCTTCGTCTTGATCTACATCGGCAACTTTTAAACAAACTCGTTTGTTGTAGTTGCTTGTTTATTTCTTTCTATCTTTGTTTTCTCCCTAAAAATAATAAGGGGCTGTGTCTAAGAGAGTGTTGAAGGTTTTTAGGTGAGCCTTGTGAAAACCTAAGTTGGGTTCTTGGTGATCCCGTTATAAAATCAAGTGTTAGGATTTCTTTGATGATCTCGTTCAAAACCAAAGAGAGTTTGGATTTCTTTGATAATCTCGGTAAAACCAAAGTGTATAGGTTTGGATTGTGAGCCTGGTAAAATAATCCGACTGTATTCCGATTGGGGGATATAGTGAAAATCCCAAGTGGTGCTTGGGTAGTTGACATAGGAGCTAGTTGCTTCGAACCACTCTAAATCTCTTTGTGTTTGTGTTTATGCTTACCTTAGCTTATTACATTTACTTATTTACTTTCGCATTGCATATTGCACCACAATACTAAAAGAATTTCAAAGTGCATAAAATTGTGAAAAGTTTTTTAATCTCAATTCACCCCCTTATTGGGAAACCACCTGAGCAACACTCTGGAACGTCGCCTTGGCATTCTTTAGTCCAAATGGCATCATCTTGTAGCAGTAGAGACATTTTTCGATAACAAAAGCAGTCTTTTCTTCATCCCGAGGGTCCATTCAGATTTGGTTGTACTAATAGAAGGCATCCATGAAGCTTAATAACTAATGGTCTGTAGTGGCATCGACCAATTCGTCAATTTTCAGCAAGGAAAGCTATCTTTCGGGCAAGCTTTGTTGAGGTCTGTGTAATCTATGTAGATCCTCCATTTGCCGCTAGCTTTCTTTGGCCAACCATTCGGGGTAGTGGACCTCCCGAATAAATCCCGCTCTAAGGAGCTTGTTTACTTCTTCATCTATCGCCCGCTGCCTCTCTGGGGAGAAATTCTTCTTCTTCTACCGGATCGACTTGTATTCAGGGATAACTTCCAATCGATGAGTAATCACTTTGACCGAAATTCCAGACATATCCGAAGCTGACCAAGCAAAAACATCAGCGTTGTCTTGAGGAAGTAGATTAGCCTCGCTTTTGTTTCTTCATCAAGCAAGCTTCCAATTTGCACAACTTTGGTGGGGTCCTCTTTGATCAACTGTACCATGATGATTCTTTTCATAGGCTCGCCACAGTCTACGATTGGGTCCCTTGGATCCAATTGGTCCGAAGTTGTGGGATTGACCGTCTATTTGTCCTAGATCATCAAGCACTGTTGTGCAGCCCTTTGATCTTCCTTCACCTCCTCGACCCCACTCCTAGTGGGGAACCTCACTAAGAGGTAGTAAGTTGACACTATGGCCCAAAATTTATTCAAAACGGGCCATCCTAAGATCATGTTGTAGGCTGAAGGGGTTCGGACTACTAAGAAAATAATTGGCAGTGTCTTCTATCGGGGTTCGGTACCAAGGGTTACAACCAGTATTATTTTGCCTTCTACATCGACTTGATTTCTTCCGAAGCCGGTGAGTGGAATAGGAGACCTTTGTAACTTGTTCTTAGGTAAACACATTCAGGAGAAATCATCATAGAGTAAGACATCAGCAGAGCTTCCATTATCAATTAGGATGCACCTTACATCGTAGTTGGCCACTACGGTCGATATAACAACTGGATCACCATATGGGAGTTGAACTCCTACAAGGTCATAATCGAAAAAGAGTATGGAGTTATTATCCTTGAGTCATTTAGAGGCATCATCATCGGCCCTTCCCCAGTCAGTTGGCCGCTGTAGCATTCCCACATTGCCGCTGGTGGGTCTTTGATTCGGTAGCTTTGCTTCCACAGGGGCCCTCTGGGGGGCCATGGCCTCAGGCCTAGGTGCTGGGCGATTGATGTATTATCCCAAGTAGCCCCTCTTGATGAGATCTTCAATAGCATCCATAAGCTGGATGCACTCTTCGGTGTTATGGCCATGGTCCGATAAAATCTGTAATATTTGTTCCAATTCCTCATAGAAGAGGACACTTTCATGGGACATGGCCGTTGGAGATAATTCTCTTTTTCGATCTCAATCAGAATTCTCTCCCTGGGGAGATTGAGGAGGGTGTAAGAGTCGAATCTCCCAGCCAACGCTCTGAGCTTGGGACTTCGTCGCTGATTGGAGCTACCGTTGTTGCTGTTGTTGTTGTTGTTAAAGGGTGCAGGGGGATCCGGCCCCCTGCTATTCTTCTTCTTTGGAAGGGGCTTCACATTAGATAGTCGTCGGCTTGCCACCTGCTCTTCAGCATTGGCATATTTCTGAGCCCTTGATAGGAGCTCAACGTAGCTTGTGGAAAATTTCTTATCCAGAAAAAAAGTAAGCCTGGATGGTCGTAGCCCTTTTTTTAACGTGGACATGGCCACATGCTCATTGAGATTAGAAATCTTGAGGGTAACCGAGTTGAACCTGGAGATATAGTCTCATAGGCTTTCTCCTTCATTCTGGTGGAGGAGGAAAAGGGTGTCCGTGTTTCGGGGTGTCTTGCAACAGGTCCTGAAATGCAAAACAAACAACTTCTCGAGGTCAGAAAAAGAGTAAATAGTACTTGGACGTATACTCGAATACCATATTTGAGCCACCTTCTTTAGAGTGGCAGGGAAGGCAAGACAGTATAGTGCGTCCGAGGTCCCTTGGATCATCATATGGGCTTTAAAGCTGCCCAGATGATCGAGTGGATCAGTAGTACCATCATAAGGTTCCATTTGAGGAACCCTGAAGTGCTGAAGGACAATTTTGGCCATGACACGAGGGGTGAACGGAGGACGTGACTCGTAAGCCACAAGACCACCGTCCTTCCTCTCATCCTGTAGTTTCACAACCTCTGATTCGAGGGCTTTAAGCTTCTCAATCAGGGTGGGCTTCTTTCAGCATATCTCTTTTTGGGGTGGAGTCTTCAAAGGAAATGGAGGGGGATCGCCTAGATCTTTTTCTCCTCCACAGGGAACTACCGATCTTCGGTTCTAAGAGTTATGGACCTCGGGAGAAGAGTGATCCCGGAGAGAGAGATGGGTAGACCCAGGTTGATGGTCTTCTCTTCTCTGAGATTGATGACTATGCCTGGATACGGCCGGTGGATGTCCCACATGGAGGGCTCTATCCTGAAAATTCTGAACCATGGCCATAAGAGCATTGACTTGGTTCAGAAGGGTCTCAAATTGCTGCTGCGCCACAACAAGTATGGGAGATGGGACATCATTTGCCGACAGGTCATTCCTATGAGAGGGAGGATGATCCCTGCTTGTCGAAGCATTCTGAGTTCTTCCTCTCGCCATTGGGATCCCCTCTTTACTCTCCTTTTTCAAAAAAAGGTGGGGGTTGCAGAGGATGCCTAGATGCCTACCCTTCATAGCATGCCAATATGTTGGCATAGAACCCTCCTCGACCGGACGGAGCTGCTGGATCACCGGTTTGCTCCCCCATCCTCACCTGCAAAATAGGTCCCTGATCAGATTTTTTCTGGTGGGGGACACTCCGATGCCTAAGTCAAGAGCGGGTTCCAGCAATAGAATGGAGAGCAGTTCTGAAAAGAAAAATGGTGGCTAGGAATGGAAGAGTTGTTCTCATTTTCTAGGATTATTTCTCCTTTCCTGGAGTGTCCCCTCTTATCGATATTTATAGTGGTCAGGCCAACCTATTGTTCAATATTTTTGCCCTACGATTAGGGTGGAGATTAATCAATTCCATCCCACCCGTAACCGTAGGTGGTTACCAAAAGATATTGGCCAGGCTGGAGGCATTTAAGTTGGAGCTAACCGCTGCATGGCCATTTCGATGCAGTTTCAATTTGTTTTCTTTGTCACGGAGTCGTTCGGAGATCTATTTCCTGACCTCCTCTTGACAACGGGCTATTGTCGAGTCACCAAAATGTCTTCAGATTTACCCTCTTTGGGTCGGCTTCTTTCAACAGTGCACTGGGGATCGATTTTCAGAGTCGAGGTCCTCGGACAGAGCCGAAGACTGGGCCTATGCCCATTCTCGTAGCTTTCTCTGAGTGCTTTGGTTTAGTCGTGTGGTTCGAAAAAGATTTAATGGGTGGTCAAACCGATAATTGTCTGGCACTTGAACCGCCATATCCCAACACTTATTATTTAAAAGGATATTAGTTTCATTCATATTGTTGTGTCTATGAATCATCCATGGAGTTAATAGACAATGACACATATTCTCAAGAGTTGATAATCTGAGGCATGTGTCTTTATAGATAAACTCCTAAAAGCTTCCGATTATTGGAATATCACGAGGACGGTAATTGATCCAATAAAATCGGTGCACAGATTACTTCCCTTTTAGGTAGATGAGTCTCTGACCTACAGTGTGGAGACACTGGAGTGAGAGTGTGGTAGTTGATAGAGATCAATGGTACTGAGCATGACCAAGTACAGGAAGTCATACGGATGGCTACTCACTCATCAATAACTTCTTGATGCTGTAGTCGTGTGAATAGTTCCTTGACCTAGAGTATCTCAACTACTCATAATAAGGTTGCTGTAGTTTGACAGCACAATCACATAGTTCCTATCCATATGGGACCTTGCGGTGTTCGTTGACTGCAGTAAGTTTATTGTAGGAGTAGGGTGTTCACTTGTAGGGATCTATCAGCCTTAATAGTAAGGTATAATCCTATGCAAGCTTAATGAGACTAAGTCCAGAAATCTATGGCCATAGTAGGGTAATAATGAAAAGGTATTTTCATTACTATTATAATTGAACTTGAGTCAATTAGGTTAAGTATATGACTAATGGGTTTAACGAGTATCCATAACCAACATTATCTCAAGATTTTGATAGAGGAACCGAATCACATGGTACTACACCTAAGAGTTCCAATCTTATTCTACTGGGTTGTTACTACATACTGCTAGGTGTCACTAGTGGATTATGAGAGCCCGTTAGGATCATTCTTGGATCGATGATCCTAATTAGGATTGAGCTAAAATTATTTTAATCTATCGAAAGGAGTTTTGATGATGTATAATGGAGATTATAGCATGTCTCATTACCAGACAGGATAGGACCTGAGGGATCACAACATTAGGAGCTCAAGTAACCAATCAGCAAATCAATTTGGACCTAATTGTTAGTGTTACAATTAATATTTGACCTAGTTATAAATATTACAATTAATTAATTATAGATTAATTGTTAATTAAATTAATTAGATTTAATTTAATTGAGTTAGACTTAATTAATTGATCCTAATTGATTTGGGTCAATGTCCTCTTCGAAATGGTTCGATCGGATTTAAAATCGGCTTCGATTTGACTGTCAAATTACTACATTTGGACCATGACCTAGAGTCCAATATGACTGGGACTCTCTCTCCTTGTCTTCCCTTCTCTCCACATGCCAACTAGTGGGCCCATTTATTTTGAGCGACAAATAGGATGGGACATGAACTAGGAGGGCGCTAATAGTGATTGGCGTGAAGCGAATTAAGAGAGGGAAGAGTCCTCTCTTTCACTCTTAATTTTCAACCGGTTGAAATTAAAACACCAGTGTTTTGTTTTAGCATGGAGAAATAAATTGGAGACTTTTACCATGAGAAAATAAATAAAGGAAGGGGTGGCCGACCATAAAAAAGGGGGTGTGATTTTTCTTGGGCATCTTCTTTCTTGGCCGTGAACACCAGAGGGTCTCTCTCCTAGTTTCAAGTTATTCTCTCCCTTTTATTTGTTTTCTCTTTCTTGAGTGAGATCTAGAGAGATGCTCTACTAGATAAAGAAAGAGGAAAGGGTCCAAAGGTCTTGGATAGTTCAATTTTCAAGATAGAAGCCGAAAGCCGGTCTAGATTCGGATCGGCACAGTTTTTAAAGTGAATGATTTGCTGAAAGAGGAGAGGGCTGCAATGATCTAGCAGTCCAGTGCCCTCTACGACTCAATTGTGAGAGCTTTGTGTGGACACTAGCAGAGGCCGGGCGATTGCACGGCTCCAACAGAATCCTGGCTTTTTAGTAGCGGATCTACATGATTTTCAAAGCAGGCCCGGATAGTGATCCAAGTAAGTATTTTATGCTTAAAATAATTTAAATTTTAGATCTAATATATTTTTTTCATATTATGCAGAATGTTAAGAATTTATGATAAATAAATTAGATTTATTTATGAATTACATGATTAGATATAAATTATTTTTATATCTGCTTCCGTTGTGATAGGCTGTTGATGCCTGTTCAACTGCAATTACTGTTCCTAGGAGAACTCCAACAATGAGCACGAACTTATGACCACAGTAGAGATGGCTAAATAGAGATAGAGCTTTTCTCCCATGACTAGCCTTATAAGGAGAGACATGGTAGCTAGGTAGGTCTTGAGCTGTTCAAGGTGGTCTAGAACTTCTCCATTCATTGGAAGTCCCTGATCTATCTCAAAGCCTTGAAAAATGATAAGCACTTATCACTGGACCTTGCCACGAACTGGCTTAGTGCAGCAATTCATCCCACGAGGCACTAAACCTCCTTTGGGCTTCTAGGTGGTGTCATTTCTAGGATCGCCTGGAGCTTCTTGGGATTTGCTTTGATTCCATGGTGACATATCATGAAACCTAACAACTTCCTTGAAAAAATCCCAAAAGCACACTTATTGGAGTTGAGCCGCATGCAATACTTATATAGGGTTTGGAACGTCTCTTCTATGACTGCCATGTGCTAATCTTCTTTACTGCTCTTCACCAACATGTCGTCAATATAAACTTCCACATTATAGTTGATCTGGTTGTTGAAGACCTTATTGACAAAGTGTTGGTAAGTGGCTCCTACATTTTTAGATCAAAGGGCATAACCTTATAGCAGTATGGCCCTTGGTTAGTGATAAATATGATCTTCTTCTCATCCTAAGTACCATTCAGATCTAGTTATACCTGAAAAAGGTATCCATGAAGCTCAGAGTCTTATGCCTAGAGGTCAAATCCACTGGTTGATTAATCCATGGCAAAGGGAAATAAGCTTTTGGGTAGGCCTTGTTCAATTGGTGAAGTCGATGCTTGCCTGTCACTTGTCATTGGCCTTTTTTACTAGAACAATATTGGCGAGCCAGTCGGGATACTAGATCTCATGGATGAACTTGGTTTCCAGAAGCTTCTCCACCTCTTGTTTGATGGTACACTAGCATTCAGGGGCAAAGCTTCTCTTCTTCTAGCGAACTAGCGGGTGTGTAGTGTCAATGTTAAGATGGTGCATCAGGATCGTGGAGTCGATGCCTGGCATAGCAACAACCATCCATGTGAAGATGCCAGTGTTCTCATGAAAGAACTCCATGAGTTGAGTTTTGGACTCTTCACTCTGCTCGCTCCCAATATACACCACTCAAGAGGAGTCGATCAGGTCCAGAGGAATGGGAATCATATCTTCTACAGGCCCTCCATGTTGTAGCTTCTATTGATCTTGGAGGTTGAGGCTTTCAATGCATATAGCTTCTTTTGGTTTTTGCTTGAGGGTTACCACATAGCATCACCTTGCCAAGGCCCAATCACCATGTATCTCACCCACCCCTCAGGGGATGGAAAACTTCATCAGTAGGTGGTAGGTTGAGACTATGGCCCGTAAAGCATTTAGGCCATGTTTCCCTAGGATAGTGCTATAGGTGGCTGGGATCCAGACCACCACAAAGTCCAAGAGGGTGTGGCCTATCTCGGGGCCTGGCTAGGTGTCATAGGTAGTGTCATGATGCCTTCAACAGGAACAACATCTCTAGAAAAACCAATCAAGGGAGTGTTTGTCTTTCATAGAAAATTCTTGGGCAATCCATCCAAGAAAAGGCATTGTAAAATAGAATATCTACAGAGCTTCTATTATCCATCAGAATTCTCTTTACATCACAATTGGAAATAGCAAGGAAAACAACCATAAGATCATCAAGTAGGAACAAGCTCCATCAGTGTCATCAAAAACAAAGATAATAGTCTCCTCTCTAGCCCTCTAGAACTTAGGCTAGGGGATCTCCACCTGGACTATCCTAGCATATGCTCATTGCCTAGAGGAGCTTGCCCCTTCAGCGGTTAGTCTGCTAGAGATTGTTCTGACATGAATTATGTCTTCGTAAAGGATTCAGTTATTGGCTGGGGTTCCTGACTAGTGACCTTCGAAGCATGGTGTTGACCTTTATAGCTGTGCAGGTAGCCTCGCTGAATAGTGACTCGATCTCCTTTTTTAGGGAAATGCAATCCTCAGTATCATGCCCATAGTCTCAATAAATTTAATAAAATTTCTTATGATCCTTCTTATTAGAAAATATGTCTTATAACCAATTATCTAGATTGTAGATAGTTAAGTTTTTATAATCTGTACATGAATCATTAATAAAATAAAATTTAATTTTTTGGTAGTTCATCTCTTTTTGCATCTTTCTTTGGACTCTTTTGAGATGAAGTCCTTAGAACTACTTCAATTTGATAAAAGATGTTATTAAGAAATTCTTAAACATATTCATGATTAAAATGATATGTTGTTATCTAGGATGACAATGTTTATCGAGCATAGATCATTGTATGCCATATAGATTGGTTGTCCTCATAATCGATTGGGGATACTAGTATGGCATGTAGGTGAGTCTAGGTGTACATTGCATCGAACATGACCAACTTTATTGAGTACTCTATATCAGGAGTATCTCATAGAAGGATATGGATATAAGTATCTGATGCGGCATGCAAACAATGATTTCTAAGCTAGAAGATTAATTAGTTGGTTGAGCAATGATCCTTGCTTACATAAGCAAAAACTCATTCATAAAATAAGCATAGGAATCATATGAAGGAAAGCTAAATAATGGATTAAAGGTAACCCAAACTATAGCTCTTTTTTAATCATGAAGATTGGACCTAATGGTTGGGAAACCATTCCAACTAGGACATAAACCATTCAAATATTCAAATCCTAAGAGTAAAGGAAGGTTTACTTATCAATATTGAGCTCTCATACTTTGTTATGGTAGATCAAATCTCATCACTCAATGGATTGAAGACTTGAACTAGAAAACTATCACACCTAGGATGAAGACTTCCATGATGTTGGTTTGAAGGCAAAGCACACCTCCCCTTTAGCTCATGACCATGGAGGATCCTGCAAGGGAACTCATTAGTGATTGGAAGGGATGGAAGAATGGAGTAGAAATAATTTTGGAAGAGGGTTAGAAGTGGCGATTTGGTGATGGAAAATGTAGTGGCTTGTTTGAAAGGAATGGCTCCTTGGAAGAAGGAATGCTTGGGCTCCTTGGCTAAAGTTGATGGGCATCCTTGAGTTGATGGAAGATGGCGCAAACCTTGGTTGAATGAAGGATATTTGATGGTGGCTAGGTTGACTAATGGAAGAACTCATGGGCCTCTCACCCTCTCCCTCTCGAAGGATATTTTCAAAACACAAATATGGTGCGGGCACCAGGCTCAGGAAGAGACTTCAACTGATGCCAAGTTCTTTATAGATAGAAGATTAGGAATTTTAGTCCTATAATAAATCTATGAGTCCTGTACTTATGTTTATTTGAATAATTGAGTCCTGTTTTATTTCAATTTGGATTTTAAAGTTTCAATTAAAGTTCAATTAGGCTTTGTATTGAGTCAGGTTCAAGAGCTACTTGAAGTTGGGTTTCAATTAAGCCAGATTAAGTGCAACTAGCTTCACCGACTACTTGGAGCACCACATCATCATTGAACCATGCCACCTTGGAGGACAAGTCATGCTACTTGGGGAGAGATCATGCCACATCACCAAGACAATCACCCATGAATTCTTTCCCAAATCAAATTCAAAATGAAGGAAGCTCCACTCTTCATGGGATGCCACCTTGAAATTAGGATGTTTGAAATTGTAAAAGGGCCATTCCACTTTCTTTGGGATGCCCCATAATTTTCGCCATGAAAAGTGTTGTATTGTGAATTTGAAAAGGAGCTTAAGGTTTATAAAAGCTCCTAAAATCCTCTTGTAATGTTAATGACGATGAATGAGATGAATTCTTTTTTAGAAAACTTTCTTCCTTGATAGCCAAAGACCCTTGAGAGAAGGTAGGTGTGAGACCTAGGATACTTAGCCAATCAAGCTACTAATCCCTCTTCCAACCCCATTCAGCCACCTTTGAAGAACCCTCTTCAGCCTCTCCAAATTTGTCCTTCCCATCTTCCAAAGGAGATTATCTACAATGGAGTTCTCCATGCCAACAAGTGAAGATGATTCAAGCTAAGGACGCCAAAGGGAGATTACTTCAATCCAAGCCTAAGCCAACACTTCCATTCCTAACTTTCCTCTTCCTTTCTTCCAACCTTCCATCTAAACCTTTTAACCTTTCCATTTACCTGTGCAAGATCCTCGGGTCTCATGGTTCCAAGATGAAGGTCTACTATGCCAAAGAATCAGATGCAAAAACCTAGAGTAGTTCCTTTGCCATTTAAATACTTCATCTTGAGTGTTCCTTCTCCATTTCATAATATAATGGCCGGATAACCATTCTTTTAACTCTCTTTCAATTCTAAAATAGGAAATTAAGCTAGTCCTAACCTGTGTGGTTTCCTAACCACGAAGGCCCATTTTTTAATTGCTTTGAAAGGTTGTCTTCCTAGTCATGTTTTCCCTTATGTCCTTTTCATGAAATTATGCTTCTTTATGTACAATAGCCGCATGCATATCTGCCTCATCATCACTTAGTATCTTTAATTCTTAGAAATGCACCATTCCATATCTATACCCCATCATCTTGGAATCAGAGCATGGTAGGTTAGGGTTAATTTTGAATTTCTGCATTTAGGTAAGTTGCTGAAATTTCTACTTGCATAGCATTTATACTTGCTACATAGTTTTTTGTAAATCCAATCTAGATCTAAGATTCACGCCTCCTGAGCGGGTGTACACCAGTACACTGTCACAACCCATGGGAATAATGAGCCCCTGGCCGGACATGAATCATTAGGTTGAAGTTTGGTATGTTAATGCTTTTGTTTATTTAAATTCTGTTGTTCTGTCCTGCATGCAGTGTCTGTGTTCTAGGAAAATACCATGTCTAACACAGATTTTAGTTTTTAATTCCTTCCATCTAGTATGTCTCCCATGAGTTAGGAATGCTCTATAATTTTTTATGTTTTCGAACATTTTTACATTGCCACTTTCACACCACTTTAGAAACTGAAAACCACTAATTCTGCACCTGAAATTTGGATCCATATGCTTGTTGCATTCATTTCATGGTAAACCAAATTAAGGGCATCAAATGGACATAGGGTCAAGATTTCATTACCTGTCCCTAGCCCAAAAATCACCAACTTGCATAACGAACCCAACCCTAATTAAAATGGATTAGATATTTAATTGCTCTAGTAAGCTAGGGACACCCACAAGGTCGGGTCGAATCAAGTGTCAAGCCAACTTTGACAGCCTGTTGTGTGGTGCTTGTATCTGGTATCTAGGCAAGTGGTTTAGGATAAGAGCCTGAAGGAAAGTGGATTGGTAGTTACCTGGCCAATTTCAAATTGGTGTCTAAGGCAAGCAAAGAGGAACCTCCACTAACCTTACACTTACCTGGCCAGGTGCCAGTACTACAACTTGGATTGTCAATTTGACCTTATATTTGATTTGGACTCTAGGTCTAGCAAAATCCCTAGTTTGAGTTGAGTCTGTGTGCATGGCAACTAGATCAGGAGCACCTTATCAGCAAACCCAATCCCAATCTAGTGTAACCATAGAACAAAACTTTGAGAGTTTGATGAAATCTTTGAATGACCAAATGACCCAGCTGAACAAAAATTTGACTAATCAATTAGCCCAAACCAATCAAACTTGACTGACAATAAACCCACATTACTGCTAGGCTTGATCGATTAGAAGCTCGTACCCCTGGAGGAAATCATGAAGTCCAGAATGAGTTAGAGCCTGAATCTGAGTTGAGACACCATCAACCCTAGAAGGGCTCTTCATCAAGACCATTCTTCGAGCCAAATCCTAGGAGGCCCAATCTTGATCGAGTCCATGACCCGAACCCTAGAATAGCACACCATGATCCAATCTATGAGCCAAATCCTAGGAGACACAATCAGGATCAGACAGACCGTGATGAGCGACCCTTAGGAGTATTAGGTTGGAAGCACCAACATTTGATGGAAATCTAGATCCTAAGGTTTACATAGATTGGGAGGGAGAGATGGATCAGAACTTCGATTGGTATGACATGACAGATGAGAGAAAATGTAAGTTCGCAAAGCTTAGGTTAAATCGTCAAGCTAGGCTTTAGTGGGAAAACGTCGAGAGGTTCATTAGACAAAGGGGTGATGTTCCTATAGTAACCTGGAGGGCAATAAAACTTAGGCTTAGAGAGAAATACCTTCCTATGTCCTACCACCAGAGACTTCTAGACCAGTGGCAGAGATTGACCCAGGGAACCAAGAGTGTAGCTGAATACATTACAAAGTTTGACGAATTTGTGATAAGATGCAATGTAGATGAGTCCGAGTCAGTTACTTTGTCTAGATTTAGGGCAGGATTGAGAGAAGAGATCCAGAAGGAGTTATTCTTGAGGGAAGTCCATGACTTAGAGTTAGCTTATCAGGTAGCACGAGATGCCGAGAGATTCATAGGGGACCAGTTTTTCGCAGACCCCAAACCCCCTAGAAATAGTGCACCTAGTCAGCAGCCAGGATCGAATCAGATGCAACCCAGCCGACCCAACCCTAGCACCCCTCTGACCCGTAGAGACAATAAGAGTAAAGCACCAGAAGTTCAGAAGACTCCAAACCCTAATGTTGCTTGCTATAGATGTCATAATTTAGGCCATTATGCTAGCAATTGTCCAACTAGGGCCTTACACATAGGAGAATTAGAAAAAAGTGAGTCTGAACCCAAAGAACCCTAGGTGATAATGTAGAGGAGGTATATTAGGCTGAGGACAATTGGCTGAAGAGTATAAAGGTGATGAGGAACAAATAGAGCTTGATCTGTTGGAAGTAGTTAGGTGCATCCTTACCCACACCGTGACACAGTAGGATTGGCATAGGATTAACATCCTACAAACATTTATCAAGTTAGGGGATAAGGTAGGTAAAATAATCATAAATAGTGGACTTGTGTAAATGCCACTTCTACTAGTGCTATCAAAACTTTAGGCTTGTCCACAGTTCTCCATCCAAATCCCTATAAGGTTTCTTGGATAGACTCCACTTCGATCCTATCAAACATAGGTGCCTAGCCCAAATCCAGTTATAGTCCTATCAAGAGAAAGTGTAGTGTGATGTCCTACCAATGGGAGTGATCAGTATCATCCTAGGTCGACCCTGGTTATTTGATCATGATGCGATCCTATATGGTCGATCAAATTCCTGGTCGTTCATGCACTTAGGAAAGAAGTTTGTGATCAACCCAACACCACCAAGGACACTATTAAGAGGGATCGAGCCACCTAAAGGAAAAGAAAACAAGAGTCAATTTGATAATTGATAAGGAGATTGAGAAAGAACTCACTGAGGGTACACATGTTTGGATTTTAGCCACTAAGGAAGTTCAAAAGCCTTCCCAGAAAGAACGCCCTCGGGAAGTGGCTAAAGTGTTAAAGACTTTCAGGATGTGTTCCCAGATGACCTACTTGACCAACTTCCACCGCTTAGGGACATCCAACATGCCATTGTTGATTAGTCCGGGAGCCACCCTACCCAACCTTCAATTATAGGATGACCCTACCGAACACTTAGAGTTACAAAGACAAGTAGGGGATCTCCTTAGAAAAGGATTTATTAGAGAAAGTTTAAGTCCTTGTGTAGTACCCGCATTATTGACCCCTAAGAAAGATGGCACTTGAAGGATGTGCATTGACAGTGTGCCATTAAAAGATCACAATGCAATATAGGTTTTCCATACCCCGTTTGGATGACATGTTAGATATGATGGATGGAGCAACAATATTCTCAAAGATTGACCTTAAGAGTGGCTATCATCAGGTTAGGATTAGACCTGGGGATGAGTGAAAATGTGTTCAAGACCAAGGACTGTCTTTTTGAGTGGGTAGTAATGCCTTTCTGACTGTCCAATGCTCCTAGTACCTTTATGCGGATTATGAATCAAGTCCTATGGTTATTTATAGGAAAGTTTGTCGTAGTTTACTTCGATGACGTTCTTATTATATAGCAGGACCAAGAAGGATCATTTAGACCATTTGAATCAAGTCTATTTCTCTTAGGGAAAATAGTCTCTTTGCAAACCTTAAGAAATGTGATTTTATCACCCATAAAGTCATTTTCCTAGGTTTTGTTATCACACCTAACGGAGTTTCTACTGACCTCGAAAAGATTAAATCAATTATAGAGTGACATGTGCTAAAAAGTATTCATGAAGTACGAAGTTTTCATGGACTAGCTACTTTTATAGAAGATTCATTCGGGGGTTTTGTACCATAGTTGCACCAATCATGGATTGCATTAGGAAAGGCCAATTTGAATGGACAAAAGCTGCTGATAGGGCCTTCCTAGATGTTAAGAAGAAAATGACACAAGCACCTATCTTAAGATTGCCTGATTTTTTCAAGGTTTATGAAGTTGCTTGTGATGCATCCGGAGTTGGAATAGGTGGAGTTTTAAGCAAGAGAGCCACCCCATAGCTTTCTTTAGTGAAAAATTAAATGAAGCCAAGCTTAAGTATTCCACCTATGATAAGGAGCTCTATATGGTAGTGCAAGCTTTAAGGTATCGGAGGCACTATCTACTACCGCATGAATTTGTCTTGTTTTCTAATCACGAGGCCCTTAGATTCCTTAGTTCCCAAAAAAAGCTGAATCCTAGGCATGCCAAGTGGGTAGAATACATCCAGGCCTACACATTTGTCTTGAAACACCATGCCGGAACTGAGAATAAGGTAGCCAATGCTTTAAGTTGTAGAGCCCTGCTTCTGAACTCGATTAGCACTGAAGTCGTTGGATTTGAAAGACTTACGAATGAATATGATAATTGTCCGGACTTTAGTGAAGTTTACCAAGCTTTGAAATTTGGACCATCTAGTGACCACAGTGAGTACACCCTTTTACATGGTTATCTGTTTAAGGAAAACAAGCTTGTGTTCCAAAGACTTCTTTGAGAGACTTTTAATTTGGGAAACCATGCTGGAGGTTTGGTTGGTCATTTTGGAAGAAAACAAGACCATATGATAATTAAGGAGAAATTTACTGACCATACCTTAAGAGACAGGTAGCCAATATTGTTGCCCGATGTAGGACATGTAACGGTGCCAAATCAAAGACAAAACACCGGGTTTATACACTCCTTACCTGTACCAGATTATCCATGGCAGGATCTTAGCATGGACTTCATTTTAGGACTGCCCAAGACCCTTAGAAAACATGATTCAATTTGTAGTGGTCGATAGATTTTCGAAAATGGCCCATTTTATATCCTGCTCCAAACTTTTGATGCCTCCAGGGTAGCCAAGCTTTTCTCGATCAAGTAGTCAAGTTACATGGGTACCTAGACCATTATTTCTGATAGGGATGTCCATTTCACAAGCTATTTTGGAAGATCCTTTAGCACCTACTAGGAACAAAACTAAATTCTCAAACTGCTTACCACCCTCAAACTGATGGACAAACTAAAGTTGTAAATAGAAGTCTAGGAAACTTATTGAGGTGCCTTGTTGGAGAGAGTCTGGGAAATTGGGATTTACTTCTACCTCGTGCTGATTTGCGTACAATAGGTTGATCAATAGGTCTACTGGTAAAAGTCCTTTTGAGATTGTCCATGGTTACAAACCTAGGAGACCTATCGACCTCATTCTGTTACCCACAACATGCACATGTATCTGAGTCTACCAGTCATATGTACAGCATCTTAAAGAATTGCATAAAGAAATAGTAAAAAGATTCAAATGCATAATGAAGTTTATAAGCATATGGCTGATTCACGTAAATGAAAAAAGAATTTAATGAAGGGGACTCGTCATGATAAACATAGACCTGAAAGGTTCCACCGGGAACTATGAAAAAATTGCATGCCGGGGGAGTGGACCTTTCAAAATAATTAAGAAATTGGATCTAATTCATATGTTAGAGTTACCATCTGATTACGGCATTAGCTCCATATTTAATATTTCTGATCTGAAAGAATTTAAAGAACCGGCATTATTCTTAGTGAGCCTTTTGGACTTTCCCTGCCTTTGAGAGTGAAACCCTACTGAGTGTCCACCAGCAATCCACCAGACTGGAGAGACAAGATTGAACGTATCTTGGATGACCAAGTGATTACTACTAGAAACAAATGTTATCAACATTATCTGGTTCATTGGCAAAGCCGACCAGAATCTAAAGACTCCTGGATCACCCAAGAGAATCTACAACAAATTGACCCAGATCTCTTAGAAAAATACCACAGTCCAACTGATCCTTACTTGACAGGGTAGAGTTCCTCCCACCCGGGGAGAATTGGGCGGGACACAAGTCAGAAGAGGCTTCAACTGATACCAAGTTCTTTATGGATAGAAGATTAGAAATTTTAGTCCTGTAATAAATCTATGAGTCCTGTACTTATGTTTATTTGAATAATGAGTCCTGTTTTATTTCAATTTGGATTTTAAAGTTCAATTAGAGTTCAATTAGGCTTTGTATTGAGTCGGGTTCAAGAGCTACTTGAAGTTTGGTTTCAATTAAGCCAGATTAAGTGCAACTAGCATCACCAACTACTTGGAGAACCACATAATCATTGAACCCTGCCACCTTGGAGGACAAGTAATGCCACTTGGAGGAGAGATCATGCCACATCACCCAGACAATTCACCCATGAATTCTCGCCCAAATCAAATTCAAAATGAAGGAAGCTCCACTCTTTATGGATGCCACCTTGAAATTAGGATGCTTGAAGTTGTAAAAGGGCCATTCCACTTTCTTGGAATGCCCATGATTTTCTCCATGAAAGTGTGTATTTTGAATTTGAAAAGGAGCTTAAGGTTTATAAAAGCTCCTAAAATCCTCTTGTAATGTTAATGATGATGAATAAGATAAATCTTTTCTAGAAAACTTTCTTCCATTGATAGCCAAAAGACCCCTGAGAGAAGGTAGGTTGAGACCTAGGATACTTAGCCAATCAAGCTACTAATCCCTCTTCCAACCCCATTCAACCACCCTTGAAGAACCCTCTTCAAGCCTCTCCAAATTTGTCCTTCCCATCTTCCAAAGGAGATCATCTACAATGGAGTTCTCCATGCCAACAAGTGAAGATGATTCAAGCTAAGGACGCCAAAGGAAGATTACTTCAATCCAAGCCTAAGCCAACACTTCCATTCCTAACTTTCCTCTTCCTTTCTTCCAACCTTCCATCTAAACCTTTTAACCTTTCCATCTACCTGTGCAGGATCCCCGGGTCTCATGGTTTCCAAGATGAAGGTCAACTATGCCAAAGAATCAGATGCAGGATGCTTTAAAACCTAGAGTAGTTCCTTTGCCATTTAAATACTTCATCTTGAGTGTTTCTTACTCCATTTTCATAATATTAATGGCCAGATACCATTCTTATAACTCTCTTTCATATCTGAAATAGAAAATTAAGCTAGCCCTAACCTGGGTGGTTTCCTAACCACGAAGGTCCATTTTTTAATTGCTTTGAAAGGTTGTCTTCCTAGTCATGTTTGATGTAGAACAAAAAACAAAGAAGCGTATGCGGAAGTAAATTTAAGATTATTCTTTTTTTTTTTATTTCAGAAATTGGCTTTGACTCAAAGTAAAGCTAAACTAAGTTGAAGGAAACTAGGTAAGGATTGAAAGCACAATTAGAAGAAACTAAATTATCAGAGTAGTTCAGAAGTAACGGATCGCTGGGGGTTGAGAAAACCCCAGACCTAGGGTTTCGCTCTGAACTTTCAACATGACAGAAATAAAGAGAAGAGATGGGTTACCAACCAGACAGTGATCTTCTCAGAATTTGGGTGGAAGAACTCTCTCGAGCAGATTGTTGGATCCTCGGATTCGGCTATCTCGCAATGGATCCTCCAATACTGATCTTGTGGTTTGGTCGGCTTCTCCTGGACTCAGATCTGGTAGAAGAAAAACAAGTGAGGGATTCAGAGACTCAGGGAAGGATTTACTAGTTCGAAGAACTTGAAGGCTGATGTCGCTGAGATCGGATTCTCTTGAAGGCTGATTCGATTCCCTCTGGAAAGAGCTTTGGATCTGAAGTATCCGGACTGTAGCTGGATGCTGGTGGTCGGCCTGGACTTGGAGAGAGCGGCCGTGGGAGGTGGGATATGCTAGGGTTTGATGGATTGAAGTGGATGGTGGGCGGCTAGGGTTTTGGAGTAGAAGTGGCTAACCTAGGGTTTGGGTTTTGGAGATCTCACACCTCCTCAAGGTTCCTGGGGAACGGATTTACTCCCTCACGGAGCTCAACACCTGGATGCAAGCGGAAGAGAGAAAACACAAAGTTTGCTCACAAAAAAAATTGGTTTCATTCATCTGATTTTTCAGAGTACATAGAGTTGAATATATGACATAACAAAGAATAAACTTTCATACACTTTCTGTGGGACTAATAGGACTAACCCACACTTTAGGCATCAAATTCTTTTCCCAAGACTCCTTCCATGAGTGGGCAGCCCAAAAACTCCCAGAAAACTTGAAAATCAGCTCCAATGGTAGGTTATGGGGGGTGTCTCCTAGTATCTCTCCATGAATCAAGGATTTTCCCTCATGGTTTGGCTCTTTTGGACACCTCCTAGTCTTGCTCCACAAGTTAGGCTTCTTCCTTTCATGGCTTTGGCACTTTAGGAAACTTTTGGGTGCCTCCTTGATTTTCTCCCCAAGACCGCTCTCTTCCCTTTTATAACTTGGGTTTTTATGGAATATTAGGGGGACCTCCTTGATCCTCTCTTCAAGAAAAATTCTTGCCATCCTGGCTTGGGTTTATCTGGAAAGAAGTTGGCTCCTCCTTGGATTGAGATATCTTGATGGATTTCTCCCCCAAGTGGCGCATGAAAGAAGGGACCTGCTTTCTTGTGGTGTGGGGGACCAAGGCACACTGGATGGAGATGTGGCACCTCCTGGACTCTGGCATGTGGCTGGGAGTGTGGCGCCCACTTGCTTGGTCCTGGGAGAAAATGTGGCACCTGGAGAAGACCTAGACCACTACTAGGACTTGTACTGAGTCAACATGACTCAACAAAATTAAATTGCAGGGAAATACAGACTCAAACTAAAATTGAGTTGACAAGTCAACCCTTATTACAAAACCAGAAAATCCTAATTCTTTGGGCAATGTCAATCAGAGATCCAGATGGAGCCCTGAAGTCTTCTTCTGAGTCTAGTGCCCGCACCAATTCTCCCAGGTGGGAGGAACTCGACCCTGTCGAGTATGGATCAAGTGGGCTCTGGTATCTCTCAAGAGGTCTGGGTCAACTCTCGTAATTCTTCTCGGGAGATCCAAGAGTCATCATAATCTGGCCTTCCTAGCCAGAGACCAGGTATCTTTGGTATCCTCGATACGAGTAGAGATAACCTGATCATCTAGGATCTTTTCAATCTGCTCTTTCCTCACAGGCCAGGGTTGGTGGATACACAGGGTCAGGTTTCACTCTCAAGAGCAGGATTAGGTTCAAATGCCTCACTGGGAATCACAGCTGGCTCCCTATACTCTACTAGGTCTGTAATGTTGAAAGTGGAGCTAATGCCTTTCTGGGGTAACTCGAGCACATAGGCATTGGATCCTACTCTCTTCACCACTCTAAATGGTCCAGCTCCTCTAGCATGTAACTTTCTAACGGTTCCAGGAGGAAACGTTCAGGCCTTAACCTAATCATTACATAGTCTCCTCAACAAAAGTTTTGACTCGCCTTTGAGAATCAGCCAATTCTTATAAGTTTCATTACTTAAATTTATTTTGGCATGAATTCTTTATGCAGTCTTTTACATGCTATGCAAGTGCATCAAGAGACTTGTGTGTGTGGACTAATAGTGCAATCAGATCAAGTGGTGTGTGAGGCTTGTATCCATGAACAATTTCAAAGGGACTCTAGCCTATAAACTATTGATCGAAACATTATATGCAAATTTAGCCCTGGGTAATACACATCCCAACTCCTGGTATTCTCACTTAACCAAAATTAAGACGATGTCTAAACTCGACTGATGATGCATTCTAAAGAATGGACTTATTCAAAGGAACCCTAGGTCTAAACCTAACAAACTACGGCTCTCTAGGTTGACCTTGGGTTGGAGGATGGCATGCAGAGCATGAAAACTTATCATGGGTGCCTAGTAGGTGCCATAAGGTCTTCCAGAAGTAGGTGACAAACCTAATAGGTTCTGACACGTGGTTTACTCTAAAGACTTCGACAAAGTATACTTGATGGTGTAAGAAGCATTGGAAGTCCTAGAGAAAGGGAGGAAATATAAGGTGGAGTCTTGAATTACCTGCTGATTAAAGGTGGTGACCTGAAGGTTTGAATGGTGATCTATGAGTGTCAAAGGTCATCCTACAAAAGGAAAAGTTTGCTATTCCTAGGAATGGATCAAGAGATGGTTCGGGGAGTAGCCTAGGACATGTGATTGCAATAGTTAAGGTTGGTTCTAAGCAAACAATGATCCACTTTCTCAAGAAATGGATTAAAGAATGATTCATGGAAGGGCCTATGGATGATGACCTCAAGACTTGAAATTTGACCTATGGGTGAGGAAAGTATACTCTATAGAAGGGTAGGTCAGTCATGCGAAGGAAAGGGTCTGGGGTCATAAGGAGGACTTCTACAGGACTGGGAGAATCAATCCGCTCAAGACAAGGTGTTCAACTGAGATTACGGGAGAGACTTAGTGGCTGGGCATGGGACAAGGTCCAATGTAAGAGGCTTGATTTCAGTCATCTAAGGAGAGGATCTACATAGGGTGGGCAAACTTAAATAGTTCAGTGCAAAGAATCTTCAATTGGTACTTGGGGATGACTGTCATTAGAGGGTACGAACTGATAGCTCGGGCTAACACTATGAGTTCTTCCTGGGGGTATTTGACTAAAGGAACCTGATTCTCATAAATCTCTTGAATTTCTGAACTAGGTCCTATCCTTGGTTGCTCTCCAAGATCTCCTCAGGTAAGGAACCAATAGTATCGATGTCACATTCTTCAAGTTCTTCCCCTCATATTCATCAACTAGACTCAGCCAGCATCATATATTCTCGATGCCATCTTCAATGGGTTTCGGGTCAGTGGTAATCGGGTCAACTGATTCTAGGCTTGTCATACCTAACCTTTCTTCTCATTGGTAGGCTGGGTTCTCCTCATTAATGTCATCCTTAGGATTTTTACCACTTAGCTGTGCACAAGCCAGTCTATGCATGGGCACTGACTAGATTTATGGCCTCTTTCTCCACAAAACAAACATTCTTGCGATATAGGAAACCTGGGTCACACTGGGTTTCAAGCTAGTAGAGCCTTACTTGGGCATGGGTGTGGATCTAAATGGTTGATCTAGAAGACTTGGTTGTTGAGTGACTGGTCTAGAATATTGTAAGGACCTCTCATAGACATGATCCACACTATAAATATCATGGTTAGGCTTCCTAAGGTTATGCTCGGATCACGGTATAAGGTCCTCCTAGGCTCCTGGTAGGATGAGGTTGGGGCCTATTAATTTTGGATCAGGGATCCAATTTTGATGTCTAATTTCTCAAGGACTTGGACTTGATCCCTAAGCTGGGTAAAATTCTCATGACTTGTTCTTTACACTGGATAACAGTAGCAGTCAAATCCTGGCTTAACTTGTTCATGCTCTCAGTAAGAGCTCTAACCATGGCCTCTAAATCAGGTTGGGTTTGACCAGGTTGGTAGGGCACTCCATTCCGGGTAGACATGATGCAAGCAAACCACACCAAATGATCAATGAACGACTCAACTGAACGATAACTAGACCTAGAGCCCAAACTAGTGCCCAATCAGAGTGGCAAGCTAGCCTGTAGTAACTCAAGACTCAGCCAGGCAGGGTGAAGGGGAGGGTTAGGTCCCTAATTGCCCATCCTAGACACCAATCAGTGATTGGCCAGGTAGGCGGACCAGCACACAAGCCCTTCGGGACGTAGTCCTGAACCACTGTTCTAGACACTGAGTACAAAGCCCACACAGAGTAACTAGACAAACTGACTCAACACTAGCCTTGACCCGACTTGTTGATGTCCCTAGCCCACTAGGGCAAATTAGGTCTAATCAATTTTTAGATTAAAGACTTAGGTTCGAATGAGTGGGTGGTGGTTTTGGCTAAGGATAGGTTATCAACTCCTCCCCTTATCTTAGATGCTCAAATGCCCTTAAGATGAATTAAGAGATGAACACTCAAAAATAATTGGATTGCAGAACACAAAAAATAGAGTTGCAGTAATTAATTCTCAGAAATCGCACGGAAGAGTCATAAATCATTATAAATTGTGCAAATTATTTCAATTATACTGGTTTCAGTAAATAAAAATCACTAAATTGGGAGTTACCTAAATGAGAAATAATTCTTGAAACAGGATATTATGGGCTGAAAACAGAGCACTTCCCCGTTTACAATTCCTGCTACGAAGTTATAACCCAACGGATCCCATACACGCCCTAGGAACACCCGTGGAATGGGAAGAGGAGGTTTTCACCTCGCTTCATTCCTAGGACCGGACGTCTGGGGAGTCTACTTCGAGCAGACAAAGTAAAAAGAGAGAGACTCAAACAAGCAATCAAACAGAAACCCTAGACAGGGCTCTGATACCAAAAATGATGCAGAACAAAGAACAAAGAAGCGTATGCGGAAGTAAATGTAAGATTAATTTCTTTTTTTTTTATTCTAAACTAAGTTGAAGGAAACTAGGTAAGGATTGAAAGCACAATTTAAAAGAAACTAAATTATCAGAGTAGTTAAGAAGTAACGGATCGCTGGGGGTTGAGAAACTCCCAGACCTAGGGTTTCGCTCTGAACTTTCAACAGGACAGAAATAAAGAGAAGAGATGGTTTACCAACCAGACAGTGATCTTCTTAGAATTGGGTGGAAGAACTCTCTCGAGCAGATTGTTGGATCCTCGGATTCGGCTATCTTCGCAATGGATCCTCCAATACTGATCTTGTGGTTTGGTCGGCTTCTCCTGGACTCAAGATCTGGGAAGAACAAAAACAAGTGAGGGATTCAGAGATCAGGGAAGGATTTACCAGTTCGAAGAACTTGAAGGCTGATGTCGCTGAGATCCGGATTCTCTTGAAGGCTGATTCGATTCCTCTGGAAAGAGCTTGGATCTGAAGTATCCGGACTGTAGCTGGATGCTGGTGGTCGGCCTGGACTTGGAGAGAGAGGCCGTGGGAGGTGGGATATGCTAGGGTTTGATGGATTGAAGTGGATGGTGGGCGGCTAGGGTTTTGGAGTAGAAGTGGCTAACCTAGGGTTTGGGTTTTGGAGATCTCACACCTCCTCAAGGTTCCTAGGGACCCGGATTTACTCCCTCACGGAGCTCAACACATGGATGCAAGTGCGGAAGAGAGAAAACACAAAGTTTGCTCACAAAAAAAAATTGGTTTCATTCATCTGATTTTTTCAAGAGTTACATAGAGTTGAATATATAGACATAACAAAGAAATAAAATTTCATACACTTTCCATGTGGGACTAATAGGACTAACCCACACTTTAGGCATCAAATTCTCTTCCAAGACTCCTTCCATGAGTGGGCAGCCCAAAAACTCCAAGAAAACTTGAAAATCGGCTCCAAATGGCAGGTTATGGGGGTGTCTCCTAGTATCTCTCCATGAATCAAGGATTTTCCCTTCATGGTTTGGCTCTTTTGGACACCTCCTAGTCTTGCTCCACAAGTTTAGGCTTCTTCCTTTCATGGCTTTGGCACTTTAGGAAACTTTTGGGTGCCTCCTTGATTTTCTCCCCAAGACATGCTCTCTTCCCTTTTATAACTTGGTTTTTATGGAATATTGTGGGGCACCTCCTTGATCCTCTCTTCAAGAAAAATTCTTGCCATCCTGGCTTGGGTTTATCTGGAAAGAAGTTGGCTCCTCCTTGGATTGAGGTATCTTGATGGATTTCTCCCCCAAGTGGCGCATGAAAGAAGGGACCTACTTTCTTGTGGTGTGGGGACCAAGGCACACTGGATGGAGATGTGGCGCCTCCTGGACTCTGGCGTGTGGCTGGGAGTGTGGCGCCCACTTGCTTGGTCCTGGGAGAAAATGTGGCACCTTGGAGAAGACCTAGACCACTACTAGGACTTGTATTGAGTCAACATGACTCAACAAAATTTAAATTACAGGGAAATACAGACTAAACTAAAATTGAGTTGACCAAGTCAACCCTTATTACAAAACCAGAAAACCCTAATTCTTTTGGCAATGTCAATCAGAGATCCAGATGGAGCCCTGAAGTCTTCTTCTGAGTCTGGTGCCCGCACCAATGTTTTCCCTTATGTCCTTTTCATGAAATTCTACTTCTTTATGTAAAATAGCTGCATGCATATCTACCTCATCATCACTTAGTATCTTTAATTCTTAGAAATGCATCAGTCCATATCTGTACCCATCAAAATGGAAGTAGAAATTTTAGAATTTTTTTCATTCATCAATCATCTTCTGCAAGTGGGTTTGAAGTGGTATTTATAGCCTCCACAGCCTTTTGAAAATTTGAATTTCAAGGGGAGTTACAAGATTCATGGAGTGGGAAGTGGGAGGGGTTCCACCATGAAGAGTTTAGAGTTTAAAACTTCCTTGATTCATGGAGAATAATGTGGTCGGCTACATTCCTTTTGAATTTGATTTTGGGCACCCAAGATGGATGAAGTGGACTAGTGAGTTGTCTTCTATGTTGGCATGAAAAGTGAGGTGGCTTCCAACTATGCTTGGTGATGTGGCACTCCAACTTGGCAAGGTTTGTTGAAGTGGTTTGTCTCACCTAATCTTCAAGTCTCTTGCTAAATTTGAACCCAACCCAAATCAATCTTGAACCCAACTTGTAGATTCACTAATTACAAGACCAAATGACCCTATTTGAACTCAAAATACCAAATTAAAATAAGCCCAACCCTAATTATAGGACTCAAACTCAACCAAAGAGATAAATTTTTCTATTTATAGGACTCATGTTCAATTAAAGAAATAACATGAAACCAAAAGTAAAATTAACTTAATCTATTGAAATCCATATTGAACCTAGCTTGATATTGGATTGAATTTTTTTCGAGCTGTGGTGCCCACACCAATTCTCCAGGGGTGGGAAAGACTCGACCCTGTCAAGTATGGGTCAATCCGACTCTGATAGTATTCCAATAAGTCTGGGTTGATTCGTTGCAGATCCTCTCAAGTGATCCATGAGTTATCAGATTCCGGTCGACCTTGCCATTAAACCAATAATGCTGATAGTCTTTATTTTCTGGTAGTGATAGTTTTGTCATCCAGAATTTTCTCAATCCTATCTCGTCGCTTAGGTATAGTGGCTGGGGGACACTCGGGAGTAGGATCACTCTCAATGATAGGTTTAGGCCCAAAAGGCTCACTAGGTATCAATATCGGCTCCTTATACTCTACAAGTCTGAAACATTGAAGGTCGAGCTGATACCTAAGTTAGATGATAGTTCTAATATATACGCATTAGGTCCATTTTTTTTATAATTTTGAATGGTCTGCATGCGAGCATGTAATTTTTTCATGGTTCTAGGTGGGAACCATTCGGGTTTGAGCCTAACCATCACATAATCTCCCTCATAAAATTCTTGATTTCTATGTGAATTAGCCATACGTTTGTAAGTTTCATTGCTCATGTAAATTTTTTTACTGATTTCTTTATGCAAATCTTAATATGCTGTGTATGACTCAGCAGATTTAGACACTCGTGTGGAGCTAGGGCATCCCACCCTAATCGCTACCTAGGGCCGTGAAGAAAAATTTCTAAGACCATAGAGGGGACTCGACGGGAAAGGAGATAACTAGGGCCTCACACCCCTGGACGCTCGAAAGCGAAGGTATAGGGTCTCACCACCCTCGACGCCCAAAGGCGAAGGCAAGAGGGCCTCATGCCCACTCCTTTACGGAGGCAAAATGAAGAATCACTCTTCCCTAAAAACTCATCTTCATTAACCAATTTTACAAAGCAATGAGGGTGGTATTTATAGACCTTTCCAACCCTCATTTTAATTTGAATATAAGATAGAAAGATAAGGATGGTTCAAATTCAAATACAAGATAAGGCCTATCTAAATCCTAACAAACTCAGATATCCTAATCCTAACAAATTCAAATTTATATTATTATATTATTTGAAAATAAACTAATCCTAAAAGCTAAAACTCGATCCTAAAAATAACTTATTCTAGATATACATCGAGATTCGTGCCACTCTAGGATCAGTGCTGCTCCAAGATCTGTGCTGCTTTGAGATCAATGTTGGTGATGTCCCCATCAATATCTCTTTGACTTGAGATCATCCCGATGATTTGAAAGCACTCTGTACTTAGGTACTAAAACTACCTGGCTTCTAATCTAATGATAAAGGTTACTAGGTGCAGTCAAGTATTTGTTAAGTCAGTGATGAGTCAAGATGGAATTGACCACTCTAAGATGTTGGAGATAATGCTCTACTATATTCAATTTAGCAAGATCTTGGCCAGGATAATCCTTGTGAAGAGTCACAGGATATAGTGGGTTAAGATATATTTGGATGTATATTCGAAGTTGGCAATTAACTCTAAAATCATTCTAAGTATAAGGGTAAAAGGGATGAATTGTACAAAAATCATATTCCTAGGTTCTTTAATGTTGCTTTGCGAACATTCAACCTATCCGAACATCGGGCACCATTACTAGATGGTTGCATTGATTAGTTTAGAAATTGGTTTCTAAATTATTAACTTAGTATTTGAACTATAGAGTCACATACAATAAAATTTTCTGACCGTTCATGATGGCTAATTAATAATTACGAATCATTCAATAACAAATTATAAATATGATGAACAATTAATCCTATACAAATGTTATAAATTAATTATTTAAAAAAATAATTAATTATTAGATTTTAATGGCTCAATTTAATGAGTAAAGGGGATTAAGTCAAGTCTAATTGAATTTGGTTCAATTAGAATTTACCTAATTATGTTATTTGATGACCAATCACTAAGGATTTCTAATTATGGTTTGATTTGGATTTAGGCTTAGTTAATTTTAGATTTATTTAAAATTTAATTAAATATAATTGAGACCTAATTAGATTGAGTTCAAGTTTATTAAATTAGTTATAGTCAAATTAGTTCTGTTTCCTAACTAATTTTGGTCAAAACTTGGTCAAACCCTTATCTAGTCCAACTAAGTTTCCTATTAGATTTCTCCATGCCATTTATTGAATAAATTCATGATAAATTCATGCCAAACATGTTTTCACACCCTCCCTTTTATCTTGTCTGATTTAAATTAATTTAGGATGAGTTTGAATATAAAAGGGATGAGTTTGACTGGGAATCAAACTTTTGACTTTTCTTATTTCTACTTGGACTTAAACTCCCAAAAACTATAATTATTGTCACTAGTTTTTTTTGATAATTCTACATTAATGTCCATTGTGATAAGGCCCCTTTATGAGTGATTTGAGGTATGAATTACCATGGAAAAACTTTTTTGAAAGAGGGTGGGGCATGGAATGATAAAGACTAGTCAAACTAGATGTTTACTTCATAATCTCATCCAAAGTCCACTTAATCCTATCCTAATCCACACACCATTTTTTCTAGAATTCTTTTAGGATTGGGTGACCAAAGAAGCTTTAAATTGGCATGAAATCAGATAAGAAAGGGTGCTAAAAAACTTCAAGGTGGGCATGAGTTCTTCTTTGGCGTGAAAGACCTTTCTTGGGTGCTAGGGTTGAAGGAAGAAGGAAAAAAAGAAAAATAGTAGAAAGGGGTCTCTTATTTTTGTTTTTTTTCCTCTTAGATCTAGACCGCTTCATCCTCTTCTTGGATTTCTTGAGAGGCTCAAGAAAGTCTAAGAAATAAATTATTTTCAACTATCTAGTGGCCTTCGGAAGAAGCTAGCAGTCCTAAGAGGTTGACCTTGTTGGAGCTTCGTGTGGATGATTCATAGAGGCGGGATATCCTATGCAACTATGAAGTGACATGGAGAACCCTTACCATGTGCCATTAGCAACGGTGATCATTGACCCATGATCGGGTATGAAATTAGATTTCATATTATTTGTATATTAATCTACTGCATGCATTGGATAGATCGATGTATGTTGATTTTATTTCTACTGCAATCATTCTATGATCCTACTTAGAATTTATTATAATATTTTAAATATATTTTTTCTATTTAAAATAGTTTTAAAATTGATGTACTTCTATTATTAATTAAAAAAAAAATTTCATGCATGAAATCCTAGGCACTTTTCTAATACTCCCAGCTTCTTGCATCTTCCCTAGCCATCGGACAAAGTCCTGATCTTTGATTTCCATCAGGATCTAACCCCGAGGAGCATTCAAGAGAGTGAAGTCTTCCCAATGGGATGGCCTAGGGCTTCCAGATCGGTGGCAAAACTCCTTGTCCCGCTTCTTCTTCTGTTACTGCTACTAGGGAAGGGATAGCTGAGAGAGGTCCTCTCAATGATGATCCCCCTTCACTTTCCATTTCTCTACCATACTTTCTTCGATGTTAATGCATTTTTTCACGCAGGCCAAAAGCTCAGGAAGGCTTTGAGAAAATCTCTTGGAGAGAGAGAAGTAAAAGCTACCTCCACGTAGCCATCACTTCAAAGTTGACATGGCGATAAAGGGTTCAAGCTTGTGGATGTCTAGCATAGCCACTTTAAAGTGACCCATGTAGTGGTATAGGGACTCACCTTCCTCTTGTTAGATTGAGAAGAGGAAGTCAAAGCCTCACTCAACCCTCTTATTGCTCTGGAACTGGGCAGCGAACCTCTGGCCGAACTCTTCAAAGGATCATATCGACCCTAGCTGAAGCCAGTGTACTAACTATTGCCACTTTCCTAAATGTAGTTGGAAAAGTCTTGCACCTGAGGGCATCCAATGCTCCTTAGAGAAGCATGAGGAACCTAAAGCTCTCCAGGTAGTCGAACAGATCAAAAGTGCCATCATAAGCTCCATAGCAGGGCCTTGAAGTGGTGGGCCACCAATTCCTTCCTAGTTATGGAAAAATGGGGGGGGGGGGGGGGGGGACCATGAATCAAGGCCCACCATCCGAAGTTAGATTATACTAGTGAAACTCTCTTAGGTAGTAGTCCACCTTCCAGAGCTTGCGGGCCAACCTGCCCTACCACCCTGATCATCGAAAGGGGTGAGGACTTGAAGATTCCTCCAGTGAAGTATCCTATATGGAGGAAAATAAAACAAAAACAAAAGAGTTAGATAGGACCACCTCGCCCAGCTCCCAGCATGAGGGGTGATTTCGAGACACGGTAGGTTGAGGCAAGGCTTGGAGGGGAGCTCGCCTCGCTCTCTAAGCTGACCTTCTTACATGGGGAACACCCAGCTCCATAGTAGGGGTGAGCCGTCTGGACCTACGCCATAGGCTCGCTGTGCAGCACAAGCTATTCACCCAGCCTAGGAGAAGGCGGGCACTAGGTGGATGGATGGCAAGTGGGCTCTACCTCTAGCCTAAGCGAGGCCTACTAAAGACTCTGTACCAAGGTTGTCAATGCCTGAACTTACTGAGAGAGCTACTAGAACTGCTCGATGGTGATAGTCAGAGCAGTCGAATGCCCTGCATCTCCTCCTTTCGATGGGAGCGGAGAGGGGGTGGCCAAGGCTATCGATGCCTTGGTAGAGGCAGACATGATGGTCCTCTTTTACCTAGCCATAGCACAAGTTAAGAGCAAAACAGTACAGAGCCAAACTCCAATCCTCAACGAGGTTTTCAAGCATGCAGGCACCCTTCATCAAAGCCAATATATTGCAGATCTCCAGGAGATGGTCCTAACTTAGGCTCAGCTTGGACAAGGCAAGTGCAGGAGTGGATGCTGATGAGAAACCTGGGGGCCTCGTAGGATTCTATCGCTGGGAGTTGGTCCTACAAGATAGAGAATACCAGAAAGTCTGACACACCGAGGTGAGTTCTTGGTGGTGGACCCTCCGATGCCTACGTTAGTTTCTTGGAGAGGCAAATAGAGGAGGCTTGGAGTCCCCTCTAGGCTTAGAGTAAGATTAGGAGAGGAGCTAGAGAAGAAGTGAAAGAGAGATAGAGAGAGGGACAGAACAAAATCTATGGAGGAAGGGAACTTCGGTGCATTTGAGTCCTACTTCCTAGGGGATGGCACACAAATGAGTGGAGTCATGGAGGCCAAGCTACTTCAAAGAATAAAGGAAGTCTACATGAATGGCCCACGGAATCTCACTTAGGTAGCGAGCTTATGGAAGACTCTATCTTGGAAGCTCGAGGTGTGTGTCCATTGGAGAGCAAGAAGAAGGTTCCTTTGTAGTGGAAGGAGGTGGTCTTGAGAAGAGTGGGCTCTTGATTCTATTTCTGTCATCTTCCCTTATTCCTCTCCTTATGTCCTTACTATGCCCTTGCTCGACTTTGGCTCTTTTACTTGGAAGACTACCAAGAACCAAATATAGGCATATATTGGACACCTAAGGATAGGAGATGATGAACGACATGTTCTGACTGCTATTTGCCTTGCCTAGGAGAAGGCAGGCACGAGGTAGATGGATGGCGGGTGGGCTCTATCTCGAGCCTAGATGGGGCCTACTAAAGACACTATACCAAGGTCATTAGTGCCTGAACTCATTGAGAGAGCTACTAGAATTGCTTGATGGTGACAGTCAAAGCAGTCGGATGCCCTGCCTCTCTCCTTTTGATGGAAGTGGAGAGGGGGTGGCCAAGGCTACCGATGCCTCAGTAGGGGTAGACATGATGGTCCTCTTTCCCTTAGCCATAGCACGAGCCAATAGCAAAGCGGTACCAAAGCTTAACTCCAATCCTCAATAAAGTTTTTAGGCATGCAGGCACCCTTCCTCAATGCCAATCTATTGCAAATCTCCATGAGATGGTCCTAACTCAGGCTCAGCTTAGATAGGGCTGGAGTAGAAGTGGATGCTGACGAGGAGCTCGGAGGCCTCACATGATCCTATCACTAGGAGTCAGTCTTGCAAGATAGAGAAGACCAAAAAGTCTGACACACCGGGGGTGGGTTCCCGGTGATGGACCCTTCAATGCCTAAGTCAGTTTTCTAGAGAGGCAAATAGAGAAGGCTTGGAGTCCCCTCTGGGCTTAGAGTAAGATTAGGAAAGGAGCTAGAGAAGAAGCAAAAGAGAGATAGAGGGACAAATAAAATTTGTGGAGGAAGGAAACTTCGGTGCATTTGAGTCCCACTTCCTAGGGGATGGCACACAAATGAGTGGAGTTATGGAGGCCAAGGTACTTCAAAGAAAAAAGGATGTGTGTGTGAATGGCCCACGATATCTCACTCAGGTAGCAAGCTTATAAAAGGCTCAATCCAGCAAGCTCAAGGTGTGTATCCATGGGAGAGCAAAAAGGTTCCTTTGTAGTGGAAGGAGGTGGCCCTTGAGAAGAGTGGGCTCTCGGTTCCATCTCCGACATCTTCCCTTGTTCTTCTCCTTATGTCCTTACTATACACTTGCTTGACTTTGGCCCTCTTACTTGGAGGATTTTCGAGAACCAAATTTAGGCATATACTGGACACCTAAGGATAGGAGATGATGGCTGGCATATTCTGACTACTATAGGTATGCTCATAATCGGGTATCATACCATGATAAGTAAGCCAAGAAGTGGTGGCTAACATAGCACATCCCTGTGGCAAGGCATTCCTCAAGCAACAAACATTAATAATAGTCGCATCGAGAACATGTGCAGATGGGCGGACTGAATAAACGGCAATGGTTGATGTGCGCACATCTCTAAGTCCAAGTGGTGAGGCCTTGGAAGGTAGCCTATCACTGGAACTAGCCGATTGATGTGGGACTTAGGAGATGCTAAGATGCATGCTGATGCAAATGATTCTTTTCTTGTTAATGATTTTATATTTTTGGTGGATATAAGGATTCCCGAAGACAGGCAAAAAGCAGGTCTAAAGATTTTGTAATGATAAGAACTTTAGCAAGCAAAATAGCCCCTAAACAAAGACAATTGAAAGACCCCGAGATTGAGAAATCCTGTAGGACTTAGCTCTTAGATCAATATCTACTTAGAAATTTTAGGGATGCAAACCTTGTAAAACTCTGATGCACCCGATGCTGAGTTCACTCGCTCTCACGGATGCGGCCTGGAGGACAAGCCTTCAACATTGCGGATTCATCGACTTTTCATCCGATGGTCGTGAAGGCAAGGGAGACCAACTTCATTGTCTGTGGAACCTGGAGGACCTGTGAGCAACCAAGAGAAAGGTTAGGAATCAACAAGAAGCAAGTAAGAAATGAGGGAACAAAGGTTGAGAAGAGTGGTGAAGGAGGTTCTTCTTGCTAGGCGCCCAGGCGGATCATCTAGATGGCTTCTGAACTTGAAGATGGGAGGTGGCTTGTGCGAAAGGGATAGTAACTCAGGGCCTCTCACCCCTCGATGTCTCGAAGGACAAAGGCACTCCCTCTCAGAGATCCTAGTCTAGAAGACAAGGGCTAGAAGAAGACTTCTCAAGATTTTTTTTCATTCATTCAAAATTAGCTCATACAAGGAAGGGGTAAGGCCCTTTATGTAGGCACCTTAAGACCCATTCAAAATTTAAATGAAAAACATTACAAGTCTTCATGAAGAGGGTGCCTAAATTTGATTTCTTCTCCTCTTGGCCGACCAAGGTCTTGTTTGCTTGATGGCATGGCTTGATTTGGGGCTTGAAATATGGATGTTGTCTTCAAGATTTGAGTTGGCACCCTTGGGTCAATGAGTTTCTTCCATGGCCGACCAAGCACTTTGGGAAGAAGGCTTGATATGGGGGCTTGAAGCAAGGGACATGTCTTCACAAATCTTCATTGCCCATTGACCTTCCTTGGCCGCCCACCCATCTTTGGAGAGAAACATGATAGAGAGAGGGAAGGCAGGAATTTTGTCTCCCATTTGAATTTCCTTCCTTGGCCGCCCATGGCTCCTTTAGAAAGAGGCTTGATAGGGGGAGGGAAGGGAGGAAAGGATCAAGGAATGGCATCCACAAAAATTAGCATTTCCTTCTTGCCTTGGCTGCCAACTTGTAATGGTGATGTGGCACCACATGGGATGGATGAGCTGGCGCTCAAGGAATGAAGTGGCATCTTTCAAGGCTTAGGAGATGGCTTGACCCAATAATAATTGGACTAGACTCAATGACCACTCCTTCAAATAGGCTTGGGCCCAATCTTCAAGTAGACTCGGGCTTGAACCATTTCAGCTGAATACAGGATTTATTGACCTTGATTGACCACATTGGCCAAGGTACAAGACTAAAAACAAAGTATATGACTCAAAATAAAATTGCTTAGGCTTGAAGCTTTATTACAGAACCCAACAGACTAAATCCTAATCAGAAATCCATAGAGGGTTGAGGAGCATCTGTCTGATTCTGATGCCCACACCAGTTCTCCCAGGGTGGGAGGAACTCGACCCTGTCGAGTAAGGATTGATTTGGCTTTGATACTTCTCTAGAAGGTCGGGATCGAGACGCTGCAAGTCC
The DNA here is from genome assembly GCA_021397845.1 of Areca catechu. Taxonomy (NCBI): domain Eukaryota; kingdom Viridiplantae; phylum Streptophyta; class Magnoliopsida; order Arecales; family Arecaceae; genus Areca; species Areca catechu. Next base: position 48,412,109 of record CM038048.1, on the reverse strand, counting down.
TCCCAGGTAATCCATGAATCATCGGACTCCAGATGGCCTTGCCATCAGACCAAGTAATGCTGATAGCCTTTGCCCCGGGTGGTGATAGCTTGATCATCCAGGACACGCTCGATCCACTCTCCTCTCTCAGGTAGAATTGGTGGTGGACACTCTGGATCAGGTTCGTTCTTAAATGAAAGGTCGGGCCCAAATGGCTCACTGGTATGTTTGCTGGTTCCCTAAACTCGACTAAGTTCGAGATATTGAAAGTCGAGCTAATGCTATAATCCGGGGGTAGCTCAAGCATATAGGCATTAGGGCCAACTCTCCTTATCACTCTAAAGGGGCCAGCTCCATGAGCATGAAGTTTCCTAACGGTTCCTAGTGGAAACCGTTTGAGCCTAAGCCTAATCATTACAGAATCTCCTATGTCAAATTATTTGGCTTGCTTTCAAGAATCAACCAATTTCTTGTATGTATTATTACTTAGGTTGATTTTTGGCTAATCTCCATATGTATGCTTCTAATATGCTATGCAAAAGATTCTACGGACACTTTGACTCATATTGACATGTGATAAAAAGCATACTCAACTATGTATTCCTATTGAGAGGAATTTTATTGGACTCTCTAGGGCCTAAACATAATAGATTATTGACTCTCTAGGTTTGACCCTAGTTTGGTATGCACATGAAAAATTACCATGGATCCCTAGCAAATTTCTCAAGGTATACCAGAAGTAGGTAGCAAAAGGGATGGGCTTTAAGGATTTATGCAACCTGGTAATCTCTACAAAATGTAACCCCTTGGCTCTAGAAATATGAGAAGACTCAGGGAAGGGTAGGAAATAGGAATTGGAGTCTTGGTGCAACTATGGGAAGCATGAAACAGACCTTGGTTATTTAGGATGATCTTAAAATTTGGACATTGATCTATGGGTGTCATATGGTCCACTTGTTTCGGTGGTTCTTGGGGCTTGGTAGGGTTAATCTTATGGTGAGGAAAGTCTGTTAATAAGGATCCTGGGACCAAGTCTATAGCATGCTGAATGTCCCTCAGGGGTGGTAATTGATCAGGTGAATCATTGGGTAAAACATCCTCAAACTCTTTCAGAGCATCAACTACTTCCTGGGGGTGTTCTTTTGGGTCGGTTTAGGAATCTCTTCAGTGGCAGGGGTCCCTCAGTACTCTCATCGGGTGGTAGTTGATTAGATAACTCATCGAGAAATACATCCTCAAATTCTTTTAGAGTTTCAACTACCTCTTGAGGGTGTTCTCTTTGGGTCGGCTCTTGGACCTCTTTAGTGGTATGGTTAGGATGTGGGACTCTTCTAGGCTCAGCCTCTAAGGAGAGATCATGTTGAGGGAATCTCCTAGGGTAGGGAGGTGATTCAAACTCTGGTTCAGTGTGAGGCTCCGGGTCCTTTCCAGATTTTAGCCTTGTTTCAAATCTATCAGCTCTTTGGATCAACATGGCAAGCTGTTCAGTGATGAGCCTAAGTTGATTCTTGCGGTTGTTCTCCATGGGTTCACTTGACTGGGAGTGATGTGGGTGATACGGGACTCATGACCTAGTCGACATGCAACACACAAAGAACGATGCTACGATTTTGCTAGACCTAGGTGTTCAATCAGAATAGGTCAACATAGAAGACACATAGCACAACAACTAGCCCTTCACTGGCCAGGTAAGAGGTGGGAGTGTGGGAGGCCCCCCTTGCTTTCGTAAGGACCCAATTAAAGAACCACAACACCGCTTAGGTCGTTTGACGCTAGACCTCTTGCCTTAGACACCAGCTTCTCGATACTAATTGAAGGGTTGCATGCACTAGCTTTCCCAAAATGGTTAAACCCGACTCATGGATGTCCCTAATCTATTAGATTACTACTAGATTTTAGATTATGTTTGGGTACGAAATGCAAGGGTGGTTGTTTTTGGACTAAGGAAAGGTAATGCTTCCTTCCCTTATCTTGTGATATTGATGCCCTTAAGTTAATATGAAAATGATGATATACACATGATCTAATGAAATGTATCTAAGTTTTGTTTTTTAATTTTTTATATATGATAGCAGAAATAAGATGCTGGAAATAACAAAATATGAACCTAAATGTAAAATTAAACTATATGAAAAATGAAAGTGTGAAGAAATACACTTGCTGGAATTTCATAACAGATTTGTTCTCAGGTAGTATTCCAGCATGTAGAAATTCTACATACTGTAATAAAATCTGAGAAAATTCTGAAAAATACCTTCAAATATATAGACTCCAGCAAAATAAAAATGACAAAAATTAGAGGTTCCTACAGGCAAAACAACTAAAATAGTAGACTATGTATAAGGTTACTGAATTTCTAAAGATGCTGAAATCAAAGATGCAAATTTTTTTTCTTAAGGATCTAAACCTATTCTTGTGTTCCCATCAAGGGTCAATCACATCGGCACGTATCGCCATAGAAAATCTCGTGGAATGGGATGTGAGGGTCTTGCAACCTACTTTTTTTCTATGACCGGACGGCCATGGTGAAGTATCCAATCAAGTACTTAAAGAGAACTAAGCCCTAACCATGCTCTGATACCAGACTTGATGTGGGACTAAGAGATGCTAAGATACATGCTGATGCAAATGATTCTTTTCTTGTTAATGTTTAAGTTTTTGGAGGATATACCCGAAGACAGGCAAAGAGCAAGTCTAGAGATTTTGTAATGATAAGAACTTTAGCAAGCAAAATAGCTCCTAAACAAGGACAATGAAAGGACCCCGGATTGAGAACCCTGTAAGACTTAGCTCTTAGATCAATATTTACTTAGGAGTTTTAGGGATGCAAACCTTGTAAAACTCTGATGTGCTCGATGCCGAGTTTACTCGCTCTCGCGGATGCGGCCTGGAGGATCAAGCTTTCAACCCTGCGGATTCGCCGACTTTTCGTCCGATGGTCGCGAAGGCAAGGAAGATCGACTCGTTGTCCGTGGCACCTAGAAGACCTGCGAGCAACCAAGAGAAAGGTTAGGAATCAACAAGAAGCAAGTAAGAAATGAGGGAACAAAGGTTAAGAAGGGTGGTGAAGGAGGTTCTTCTTGCTAGGTGCCCAAGCGGATCATCCAGATGGCTTCCAAACTTGAAGATGGGAGGTGGCTTGTGCGGAAGGGATAGTAACTCAGGGCCTCTCACCCCTCAATGTCCCGAAGGACAAAAGCACTCCATCTCAAAGCTCAGGGCCTCTCATCCCTTGATGTCTTGAAGGACAAAAGCACTCCATCTCGGAGATCCTAGTATAGAAGACAAGGGCTAGAAGAAGACTTCTCAAGATTTTTTTTCATTCATTCAAAATTAGCTCATACAAGAAAAGGGTAAGACCCTTTATATAGGCACCGTAAGACCCATTCAAATTTAAATGAAAAACATTACAAGTCTTCATGAAGAGGGCACCCAAATTCTGATTTCTTCTCCTCTTGGCCAACCAAGGTTTTGTTTGCTTGATGGCGGGGCTTGATTTGGGGCTTGAAATATGGATGTTGTCTTCAAGATTTGTGTTGGCGCCCTTTGGTCAATGAATTTCTTCCATGGCCGACCAAGCACTTTGGGAAGAAGGCTTGATATGGGGGCTTTAATCAAGGGACATGTCTTCACAAATCTTAATTGCCCATTGACCTCCTTGGCTGCCCACCATCTTTGGAGAGAAACATGATAGGGGGAGGAAGGGAGGAATGTTGTCTTCCATTTGAATTTCCTTCCTTGGCCGTCCATGGCTCCTTTAGAAAAAGGCTTGATAGGGGGAGGGAAGGGAGGAAAGGATCTAGGAATGGCATCCACAAAAATCAGCATTTCCTTCTTGCCTTGGCCGCCCACTTGTCATGGTGATGTGGTGCCACATAGGATGGATGAGGTGGTGCTCAAGGGCTGAAGTGGCATCTTTCAAGGCTTGGGAGATGGCTTGACCCATTAATAATTGGACTAGATTCAATGACCACTCCTTCAAACAAGCTTGGGCCCAATCTTCAAGTAGACTCTGGCTTGAACCATTTCAACTGAATACAGGATTTATTGACCTTGCTTGATCACATTGACCAAGGTACAAGACTAAAACAAAAGTATATAACTCAAATAAAATTGCTTAGACTTGAAGCCTTATTACAGAACCCAACAGACTAAACCTTAGTCAGAGATCCAAAAAGGGTTGGGGAGCCTCTGTCTGATTCTGGTGCCCACACCACCGATACGGTCTAGAGAGGATTAGAGTCTGGTTGCTATGTTGAACTGCCAAACATCAATTCACAAATAGTCAACTGCATAACCAACTCGGTCTTAACCACCTCACAAATAAGTCCGAACTGCATAACCAACTCGGTCTTAAAGCTTTGTAAATAAGGGACCGAGAAAAACTCCAAGAAAATCTCTCAAGCACACTCATACTCTCTCTCTCTTCATTTTCTTTTTAATGTTCTCTCTCTCAAAGCTGACTTAAATTTTGGAAAGTCTCCAATGCAAAGAACTTAAATTTTGGAAAGTCTCCTATTAAAAAATCCCACTAATTTCTCCAATGCTAAGAACTTTTTTTGCAAATCAAAGAACTGATCGAGTCTACTTCTGAAGTCATTGACAAATTTCTTGAAGACTCTCAAGAGTCCAAAGCCATTCCAGAACAACTAGCTTATTATGTTTGGAAAGGTGGAGCAACACATCCTCTGTTTCTGTTTTATGAGAAAAAATAATATATAAAGATGCTAATCTCTTACTCATTTTATCATGTAAAGCCTAATTGGAAATTAAATATTTTTTGCCACATTAACACAAGCTTTGAATTTTAGGTGATGGTCAATCAACAATACAACTGATTAAATTTTAAGAACAACATAGCACTTTTAAAACTCATTTACCATCAGAAAGTGAATAAAACCATGTTTATTATCAACACAAAGATTGACTTAAAAATAACATTCATAACTCAGGTTGTTGATAAAAAAATGGGACAATAACAGATACAACAAATCAAGACCAACCTTCCACCTTCGAGACTTTTGGAGCTGGTAATGAATAATAAAAGAACAATACAAAAATATGAGACTTTAGCTGCCTCACTCACACCCAGACTGCTCTCTTCCAATTCAACATACCATTTTCCATCAAGTTATGTTGAAACCAATTTATGAAACATTGTCATTGGTATCTGCAGCCAACCCATTTCAGATTAACTGATATTTACAGCAGACTAAACATAAAGGACTTCTCTCAATTATAACAAATCCAGGTTCACAAACAGATTCAAAAAGGAGAACATAGCCAGAATTTTTACTTCTCCCATTGTTAATAGCCAGAATTTTTACTTCTCCCATTGTTAACATGCGAATCCAACAAGGCTTCTCCTTTTGTTGCCATCTAAAGAAGTCTGAGATGTGCAGTATCATTCAGTTTCTTGATTTGCCATCCCGTTCTCTGTGAGTGCTGCAGCAGTGTCACTGACGAATCATCTATACATATCTTATGAGACGTCACTGGACTGCAATTCAGCAGGCCAGTGAGAAGGCATTTTATTGGGACTGCATGAGTGAAGATCCCAATGGAGGTCTTGAGCTTTTTGGTATCTGCTCCATAAAGAAGTTCCCTGTGTATGGGTCCTCTAGGAGAGAACTCGTCTTCTGTTTCATTGTCTCCAGTTGTCACATACTGAAGCCTACTTTTTCCAGATTTCTTCCTTTGAAGGCCTGGCCGATTATACCTGTAAAGCAAATCCCAGTGAGGCCCATCACGGTCGTGAACTGAATTCATAGAGTTGTTGCAGGAGAATTCCTTCATCTCATTTTGATGCATTGATCTAGCTCCAATAGCCAGTTTCTCGGGCAATCTTAGGACTGTCCTGTTAAGGAATTCAATCATCCGAAATTCCACCTGCCTGAGTGATTCTCCTGAAGGTGCAGAGAAATCAGGCTGAGTTCTGTCCATTAAACTCACAATTTCTTGAGTGTAAACTTCTGATTGCAGGCAGCCTTCCCACTGACCCTGACTTATTTCAACCAATGCATCTGAAGATTGTATCTGCTCCTCTGCGAAACCAAGTTCCTGTAAAATTGAATCACACATCAATCAGTTCTACTGTAATCCAGCAACAGGAAAAGATTCAAAGGCTTTATGCGCTCGTAAGTAACAGATATAGTACAATAGAAAGAAGACCCTGTTTCAGAATTAGCAATTAAGATTGTTTGACATATCGCAGTAACACGAATACCTTTCAATAATATTTTGAAAAGCTTATGGAGAATCCAATAATTAAATTATAGATAAAGAACAAGCAAAGATGCTCTTCAAAATGCAACTTGAACAGTGCATGGTCAATGTAAGAAGCCTATACACAGCAATCAAACACATAAGTTTAATAGAAGTTCTAATGACTGACTTTTCCAATAAATGACCAGAATTTTGTTCAACCTTAAAAGAGGAGGGCTCAGGTAAGGAGATAGCAAGCCATAGATGCTGATCCAATATCTAAAATAATCACGGATGCCCCTCTAAAACAGTTGCAGCATAAAAGCTCAAGAAATGAACAACAAACATTCTGTCACAGAATTTCCCAGCACTGGTTTAGCATAGCTTCAGACTACTGAAATTTCCTTGGAGAGAAAAGTACCCAAATATTGAGGTATCACATATTGAGTAAGGATGGCAACGGATCAGATTTGAAACGGGTCACTCCAAACCCATACCCGTCCCGCTAAAATATTCTCAATCCCATACCTGTCCCATACCCATCTCGGATCGGGTCAGGTCGGGTATAAAAAAATCATGCTTGGATCAGATCGGGTCGGGGTATACCCGATTTCATAAAACCTAGTTTATTTAAAACCTAAACAAGTCGAGTCCAGTCGGGTAGGGTATATCCGTCCCATATCCAATTTACTTAAATATTTTATAAACATAGTTTTTTTATATATAAACGAGTCGGGTTTGGGTCGGGGCATACTACTATCCATACCCGACCCGAACCCGAGTCGGGATTTTTTTATATAACCCATATCCGTTTATAAATTAAGAGGGTCAGGTTTTTACCCACCCCATTAGGATCGGGTCAGGTCGGATATCCATTGGGTCGGTAAAAATTACCATCCCTAATATTGAGGTGATGAAGGCAAACATTCTATCTGAGAAAGTATCATGTGATATCCACGCCAGCGCATAGGAAACTAGCACGCAGCTATGCCATATGCTGGTAAAGAATTGATGTGGTAATTGCCGGTTCATGCTAGATAGCCAGCACTTTGAACCTTAATTCCAACCCATACATATATGTACTTCTAATAGCTATGACATTTTCACTCTTAAAGACAACTTCAACCCTTTTTGCCAGTTATAAGCATGCTGTATTGCCAAAACTTCTTCCTTTAGTCTTCTCTTCAATTATTAGATATTCCTAGTGAAGATACACTGTTGGCAGTCAATTAATTCAGGAGGGCCACCCCAAAATTACCAATGTTCTTCATGGCCTCCATCCAACTAGATTAACAAAATAACGCTTTTGTTCCATAAACAAATAATTAGGGATCCAATTATAGTTAAAATTAGCCTAACCAGATCTAAACTACCCCAAAATGCCCAGTATCAGACCTCCACCATGCCACAAAAGTTGCAAACTGCATGAACAAAACTGGTCTGAATTTATATGCCTAATGAAAAAGTATGTCATAAAATTGCACAGAAGTTGTTTAATTTGCTATGAAATGACCTCTGTAGGAATCACTTAGGATTTGTCCTTGAAGATGGTCAAGATTCACGTCTTCAGTCTAGTGGGCCATCAAGTTTCTGGCATTGCATGATCAAATAGATGACAATTTTTTTTTTTTTTTCTTTCTTAAATGGGCATCACCACCTGGCTGATTGCTAAAGCTCTTGCCACCACCATATTGCTGCCTCATGGTGCTTCAAGCCGTTGATATGGCTACATGCTGACTTTGCAGTGGAATTTTTGCATTTCATATGCTTCACCTTTACTTACCGAAAATCATTGAAATCAGAACTACTTTCGATGGGAAAGAAATAAGAAAGCAAACATGAGTGGCCAAAATGGAACATCTCATGAGGAAGAGAAGTGGATGGAAAGCAAAGGAACAAGAAAAAACACAAAAACAGGGCAACACAAGTACTTCAAAATTCACATATTCTAAAGCTATGAATTGGGCCAGGAAAACTTATTCCAAGATAGAAGGAAATATGGTTTGAAGTTGTGAAGGAAAGGTAAAAGAAGTTGGAACACTATATGGAACCAATAGATGATCATTTTTTTCTCAATCAGCCTAGGCTTCTAGTATATGATGTGAACCCCAAAATTATGTCAAAACTGGGTATAATTTGATATGCAAGAAATGTCACTAGTTGTGAAAACCACATTAGCAATTTCTTTACAGATGAATTGTTCTATAAGAAAGGCAAACATCTTAACAAAGCAGATGATATTTGGTTTAAAAATGCCTGCACAGTTAATGTTATTTAAGCCAAAAATGATTGCTTCTAAAAAATGCATCCATCATCAAATTATATAGACTGATTAATATGTAAAACAGAACCAGTCCTCAAATAAGCAATTTAACAAGGTTTCTTCATATTGTGAAGAAAGCACCCAACCATTTCCCATAGGGTGGTTGACAAGGCAATTTTTATCTCAATGACACGTCTAATGTTCAAAGAAAGGATTGTTTCTCCAGCATTTTTTGCTATACAAAATTTCTTCATATAATCCAAGGAAACATCATGTTGGCAGTAGATCATAATAGACATTCTAAAGCCAATATCATTCTACAAAATAGGCAGCAATTTAGATAAAAAGACAATGGTTGGTTACAAAAGAAGCATCACTTCATTTATAGTGATGAAAAATACATCAAATCATCTTTGCACTGGTGAATATTTATCCCGAACAAAATTTACAGGCTTCGTGCCTATCCGCTTACTGCCAATTCCAGTTAATAGGCTATCACGGTTTTATGGGATGCAATAAAAATGAATGCATCAGGATCACTTTTACAAGATATGTTCATGATGCCTACTATGATTAATAACAATTCCACAACTATAGAAGATAATAGCAACGAAGACATTGAAGTGATACATCCATATATCCTAACAGCTTTTTCGTTAAATAAAATTCCAACCACAAGATCATTCAGAATGCTCCATAATAATTGGGAAAAAGAAAAAAATCAGAATGAATTAGAGCTCAGCAATTCAGATAACAACTATATTTGTCTGTTGTTGCTCCTCTCCAAGCTGGATAGACTGGATATACTGAATAGCTTTGGAGCTTCTGAGAGCATAGCCAATGACCTCTGGGGTTGGTATGATCAGTTCCTAGACCTGTAAAAGAAGTCCTCGTTATTGAAGAAATTAGTATGATTTCTCTAATGAGAGATCCTTTGATGCTTAATCCGCTTAAAGAGGGAGAACGGTGAAAAAAAAATGGAAAGAGTATTCTAGAAATCCCCTAGAGATCCCCTCAACTCTCTATTTATAAAGATTTAGGACCGAGTTAGTTAGGGGATTGTAACCGTTTGTAAGGTAGTTATGCTATTAGGAAAGTTATTTAAGTCAAGCCGTTGGGAGGTCAGTTTGAGGCGTAGTTCGTTAAATGGTCTGCTGCACTTCTTGAAAATCACTTTACCAACCTTGTCACAACAGCCCTAACGATTTAAAGAGATATGCTCCATGTTAAATAAAATTATAGAACTTCGTACCTGCCTTAAGTAAATGATCAGTACTTGCCCGATGAGTTGTTGATATCTTGCACTTCAATAAGAGATCGGCTCATGACCGATAATTCGATAAGATATCAGCTCCTGGCCAATAGACATCCTACATCTTAATAAGAGATCGACTTCTGGCTAATAGACGTCCTGCATCTTAATAAGAGATCGGCTCCTAGCCAATAAGTGTCCTGCATCTTAATATGAGATCAACTCCTAGCTGGTAGACATCCTGCATCTTAAAAAGAGATTGGCTCCTAGCCGATAGGCATCTTGCAACTTAAGAGATTGGCTCCTATCCGATAGACGTACTGCGCCTTAAAAAGAGATCTACTCCTAGCCGATAGACATCCTATGCCTTAAGAAGAGAACCGTTCCTGACCAATAGGCATCATGCAACTTAGTAAGAGATTGGCTCCTAGCTGATAGGCGTCCTGCACCTTAAGAAGAGATTGGAGACTAGCCAAACACTTTTTTACTTGCTAGCAATTGATTATAACTTGTCTAGAGGAAGTTTTGACAGGTCATCTATCTTGTAACACTTATCCCTCACTTCTAAATTTGAAGCGATTTACTCAGTTCAACTCAAAAGTATGATGAGTTCCTACTAGCTTTTAGTGGGGTAAGAACATCTAATCATACTGTGCCAACTTTTTGCCACACAGCATTTAATGTCACGCATGCCTTTTCGTGAAAATATCATGGGACTGGCAAAAACAATTTTCGAAAAGACAACTCCTCGATCCGTAGGACATGCTCCCCAACAAACAAGAGTAGCCCAGGTACCATGAAGAGAGTGGCCCATACCTTTAGTCAGAGATCGAGCGACGTAGCAGGCATCCTAATGGTGAGGTGATTTAATCCGATCCGTAGGGTACCACTATAAATTGAGGTCTTTTCTTTCATCCTGGGTCTTTTGTTTTCTATTTCTTTACCTTCATCTTCAAAAGAGTTGCCAAGCGACTTCCTCCCTTCGAGATTTTTTCCCATCTGCTCCAGGAGGTTTAAGGACTTTAACTTCCTCTGTAAGAGGCCCTTAACTTTCCATCTCCTTTAATCTCCTTGTTTGTAGCTATTAACCCCCAGCCAAAGATGATCCTCCCTTAAAACGTGCAAGAATTATAAATAGTGAAAAGACAGATCCCAACCCTTTATTGGCCAAGCCTCCAAGAGCTCTATAAGGTCAAAAGTAAGAACAAAATAAATGTATTTTTCTCTTTCTTTCCTTTCTTTATGTAATTTGTGAGAATGTCTTTGTTAAGAATGTATGTTCTTTGAACATCAATACCAAGGTTATAAATCCCGTGGGACAAAGGCATCTCGATTTTTTCTCGAAACGGGACACCCCGCATCCCGTCTCGTCCCGGTGACCATCCCAATCGGGTATCCCAATACACATTTATGATACCTTTTTATATATATATTAATTTTTAAAATTTATTTTAAAATTTTATTAATTTATTTATTGTTTAAACATATTTGAACTTTCTAAATAATGTATTTAGGATAAACTTGTTCTATTTAAAACTAACATTATAACTTTTATAATGAGCATAAAATTTTAGAAAAGGTAGGTTTACCTCTGGCGAGTCTTCTATCTTCGTCTTCCCTCTTCTCCTATAATAGCCTGAGTTTTTTTCCCTTTTATTTTTTGTGAGTTTTAGGTGAGTTTCCTACTACTTGAGGTCTAGGTGAGTTTTTTTCCCTTCTATATATCCGAGGAAGTCCATATTTATAAGTTGGTCATGTGAACGTTTCTCGTCTCGTCCATTGAAAAACGGGTAAAAAAGTACTTATGATAAATGGGCAAAAAAATCAACGGATGAAAAAGTATGGGCAAAAAAAAATATCCAACAGGCAAATTCTGTGACAAACGGGTTAAAAAAAACATTGCTCAGATTTTCCATTAATTAAAAAAATTACAGCCGTCCATTGGATAAACGAGCGAAAATGCATTTCCGCCAAAAAAATGAATAAAAAAAGTCTGCCAAAAAAAATAAAAGGTTGAAAAAGTCGGCATACCCATGGCTGTCCCTCGGCTGGTTTCTCTTTATTTTCATTAAATCTTGTGGCTTCGATGAAAATGGGTTTTAAAAGGGATTAGGGCGACGAGCGACCCATTTCCTTATCCTTCCTCCGCTGGTTGCCCTGTGGCCCCGCCTCCTTCCTCCTTCCCGAGAGATCTTTCGGGGACTCCTTTTCGAGCACTCCGCTGATCATGGAATAGAAAGCGACGACTGTGCTCCTCCCTCCCGACGACGATGCCGACACCGAGTGCTCCTCTCTCCTTCCAAGAGCTCCTCCCTCAGTCCCTCCTTCCTAAATGCTCCTCCGATCATGGAATCAAAAGCGATAGCCGTGCTCCTCCCCCTCTCGACAACGATGCCGACACCGATGCCAAAGCCGAGTGCTCCTCCAGTTAGTATCCACCTTTCTTCTTCCTCCCAGTAACTAATTTGCCATTCAAAGCATCAAACATTAATTAAAAAAAGGGCTCATCTCGATCAAGATGGCCGTACCAGTGCTTGATCCGGCCAAGATGAACATGGCACAACCGGGACGGAGGCTGGAGATGGGTTTCGGGGTCCCGCACCCGTCCCATGTGTCGGATTCACAAAGGGACGGAATGGGATGGCTGGGACAGCCCCCATCCCTCCGATACTTAAATCCTGGATCAATACATTTATCTAAAATTTGTTGATATTCCTTCGATCAGAACGGATAAGTAGTGCAAGAATTAGGCTTCTTGAGCCAATTAGTTTCAGGAACATAGGCTAACCAAGCATTTTCCAATCATGCAAGTTAGTATTTTGATTTCTTGACCTTCCCAATTATTTTAGAGTAGGCAATGGCTTCCTGAGCCTGATTGAAAGTTAGGCAATACCTGTCTTCTACCAGATTGCTTTAGAGTAAACGATAGCTTCTTGAACCTGAGCAAAAGTTTGGACAATGCTTGTACCCTATACCCATCACTTTAAAGTAAGCGATAGCTTTCTGAGTTTGATCAAAAGTTTGGATAATGTATGTACCCTCTACCTGACTATTTTAAAATAGATGATGGCTTCTTGAGCCTAATCAAAAGTTTGGACAATGTTTATGCCCTCCACCCGACCATGTTAGAGTAGATGGCTTTCTAAGCATGATCAGAAGTTTGGACAATGCTTGTACCCTTTACTCGATCACTTTAGAGTAGGCTTTGGCTTCCTGAGCCTGATTGAAAGTTTGGACAATCCCTATGCCCTCTACCCGACCACTTTAAAGTAGATGATGATGGCTTCTTGAGCTTGATCGAAAGTTAGGCAATGCATGTGCCTTCTCCTGACCACTTTAGAGTAGACGATAGTTTCCTAAGCCTGATCAAAAGTTTGGACAATGCCTGTGCCCTCTACTCGATCACTTTAGAGTAGATAATGGCTTCTTGAGCCTGAACAGGAATTTGGACAATGCCTGTGCCCTCCACCCGGCTACTTTGAAGTAGACGATGGCTTTATGAGCTTGATCAGGTGCATGTGCCCTCTACCCAATCAGTTTAGAATAGACGATAGCTTCTTGAGCCTGATTAGAAGTTTGGGCAATGCATATACCCTCTACCTGACCATTTTAGAGTAAATGATGGCTTCTTGAGTCTGATCGAAAATTAGACAATGCATGTGCCTTCTATCCGACCACTTTGACAAAATAACAAAGAGAACTTTTCAAAAAAAAAAATTTATTGATAATATTTTTTTAAATTATCCAAATTCCATGATCTTGAAATTAGAGTTCAATCCAAGTTTTCTAAGTTATATATCCCAGGTCTAATGATCTTTGATATTTTGTAGTTACGTTTCCAACCAGGTGTAAGTTTTTCTTGTTCTGTTGGTTTAAAGACTTCAGCTGGCAGAATGACAAGATCTTTGTTTTTGAAAATTTTGGTTTTGATTATGGAATTGTAATATCAAACAACCTTCTATTTATATGCCGGCATCCTAGTATGTGCTCTTCCGGGCTTCTTCTAAAAGGTCAAGGCTTGTTTGCACTCTTTCTTAGTGCATTTATCATAGCCCTTTACCCGATCAGAAACTAAACCGATCTCCAAAGGGATGACCGCTTCTATCTCAAAAGTTAGTTTGAAAGGTGTTTCACCGGTCAGGATACGAGGAATTATTCGATACGACCAAAAGACACTATCTAGTTCATCGACTTAGAAGCCCTTTGCCCGATTAAGTCTGGATTTCAGGTTTTAAAAGATAATCCGATTGGTCACTTCTGCTTCTCAATTGGATTGTGCATGCCCCACTAATATGAACCTTTGCTCTATATGCAGATTTGCATAGAACTCTCGAAATCTTTTATTATCAAACTGTCACCAGTTATCAAAAATAATATACTTGGACAATCCTAATCGATAGATGGACTTCCAAACGAATTTGTGAATTTTCTTCTCAGTGACATGGGCCAAAAGTTCAGCTTCCATCCATTTTATGAAGTAGTCGACTACTACTATCAAAAACTTTCTTTGCCGAGTTGCCATCAAAAAGGATCCTAAAATGTCGATTCCCTATATATCAAATAGCCATGGAGCTAGATCTGAGTGATCGCCATTGATGGCTTTCTCTAAATATTAGCAAATTTCTGGCACTCATCGCATCTTTGGACAAAGTCTATAGCATATTGTTTCATAGTAGACTAATAAAATCCTTATCTAAGGACTTTGTAGGTTAGGATTCAACCCCTACGTGACTATCGCAAATGCCTTGGTGAACTTTTCAAATGGTATAATCTGCTTCAAAGGAATGCAAATATCAAAATAGAAGCATTGAAAAGAATTTTTTACAAAGTTGCCAACTAAGGAGGACATACTATAGGGCTTGTTGCCTAACACAGGCTTTTCTCTTATTTGCCGAGAGATCTCCTTAATCAAGGAATCTGACCAGTAAATCAATCCAGCTTGGTTCATATTCTAGTTATGCAATAATATGGACTTCTTCTTCAATGCTAGGACTTTTCAAGTATTTAATAAAGGTCCCGTTTTGAAGATCTGAATAATCCGATGTGGTAAGATGTGACAAGATATCTGCTCGGACATTTTTCGATCTAGGAATCTACTGGATTCTCAAAACTTTAAAATTTAAAGATAGGTCTTTAATTTTTCAAGATATTTGATCATGGTTGGCTCTTTAGCTCCATAGTCTCCTCGTAATTGCCGACAACTAGTTAAAAATCAGAAAGAACCTTGATATGATCAATTCCAATTTCTTTAGTTATTTTTAAATTAGCAATCGATACTTCATATTAAGCCCCATTATTGGTGGTGTTAAAGCTGAACCTTAGGGCATACTCCATCCTAACACCATCCGGATTAGTAAGGATTAACTCAACTCCACTTTCTTGGAAGTTTGATGCACCGTCAACACATAGAACCCAATAAGATATGGTTAGTTCTTGTTCCGATATCTTTTCTTTCCTTTCTTCATCAGGTATGGCACATTCCACAAGAAAGTTTTAAAGATTTGAGCTTTCATACTGGAATGAGATTTGTAATTAATGTCAAGTTTTCCCAGTTTAATTGTCCATTTTGCTAGGTACCCTCATTATCTGATCTTTAGATTATGGACTTTAAAGGCTGATCTATCAAGACAACTATAGAATGGGATTGAAATATAGTCGAAGCCTCTTTGATATAGTGACGAGAACATAGATCATCTTCTCAGCCTTGGTATATCTCAATTCCACATCTCTTAATATTTTGCTAGTGTAATAGATAAGCCTCTGTACACGAGTATCTTCTCTAATCAAATAAAGCTAATGATATTAAAAAAATAAATAAGTAAATGTAAAGCTACTCACATTCTTTTGACTTTGATAGTAATAGAGGAGAGCCAAGATATTTTTTTAGATCTACAAAGGCTAATTGGCAACTTTTCAACCACTACAAGTTATCGGTATGCTTTATGATTTTGAAAAATGATAGGCATTTTTAGCTAATCAGGAGATAAACTGGCTAAGCAAAGTAATCCAACCAGTTAAGCATTGGTCCTCTTTGTTTCGAGAGTACCTCATCTCTAAAAGTGCTTGGATTTTCTCATGATTGGCCTCGATTCCTTTTTGAGTCACCATGAATTCTAAGAACTTTCCTGATATAGTACCAAAGCACACTTGTTGGATTGAGCTTCATCTAATATCATCTTAATTCATTGAAGGTTTCTTCCAGATCGACTATGTGACGATCACTTTTTGTACTCTTGACTAACATGTCATTTACATAAACTTCCATAATCCTCTCTACCTAATTTTAAAGACTTAGTTTATTAATACTAATAAGTGGCTCCAGCATTTTTTAGCCTAAAGGCAAAATTTTGTAACAATAGAGTCCTCTTTCCATCATGAGGCTATCTTCTCTTCATTCTCTTCTATCATTCAGATCTGATTATATCCTAAAAAATTATCCATAAAGCTTAGTAATTTATTTGAAAGTGGCATTAACCAGTTGATTAATTATTGGCAAGGGAAAGCTATATTTTGGATAGGCTTTGTTAAGATCTGTATAGTCGATGCAGATTTTTCACTTGCCATTTGCTTTCTTGACCATGACTATGTTGGCTATCCAATACAGGTAATGGATTTTCCTGATGAAGCCTATTTTAAAAGCTTATCCACTTCCTCTTCAATGGCATTTTGCCTCTCTGAAGCAAAACTTCTTTTTTTCTATTTGATAGGGAGGTAAAGAGGGTCTTTACTAAATTTATGGATAATGATATTAGGAGGTACACCTGGCATGTCGATGGCTATCCAAGCAAAGATATCTACATTGGCCTAAAAATATAATCAGACATTCTCTGACTTCAGGTGCTAGAAGAGATCCGATTTGTATAGTCTTATTTGGATCATCTTCCAAAAGGATGCTTATCAACTGCTCAACAAGCTCCCCTCTTTCAGTAGTGTCTTCCCCAACATCTAGCTCATTCATCTATGAGATTCTAATCTATTCTAGGGTCTAAACAGTTGTAGGAAAATACTATCTCGCTAGCATTTGGTCTCCTTTGATTTTTCCAACTCCACACCTGGTCGAGAAGCAAACGAGCAAGTGGTAAGTGGAAGCATTGCCTTTAATGCATTTAACCCAGGTCATCCAAGAATTGCATTATATGCTGATGGTAATCGAATGACCCAGAAATTCAATAAGACTGTAGCATATCTAGGTGGTTGACCAGCAGTCACTAGTAAGGAGATTTCTCCTTCTATAAAAACTAAATTTTCAGAGAACCTAATAAGTGGGGTATTTACCCTCTTCAATTTTTCGATTGGCAGTTTCATTTTCTGGAAGGCATCGTAAAACAAGATATTAGCAAAACTTCCATTATCAACCAAAATTTATTTTACATTATAGTTGGGCACTGCCATAGAGATGATGACCGCATCATTGTGTGGGGTTTGAATCTTCCTTACATCATCACCAAAAATGTAAAAATGTTCTCATCCAAGGAACTGATCAATGTTGCCCGACACTTCTTTTCAAGTGACTCCTCACCTTGACCCTTTACTCCCCTACATAAGATTACACCAACTGTCCCAACGGTTGGCAAGTTAGCTCAAGTTCTTGCTCAAGGACGTCCGAGGAGTCTCTTCTATCTTCTGGCCATTGATTTATTTATTGAGATAATCCCTACAGACCAGGTTCTCAATCTCCTATTGCAGCTATCGATAGTCTTTCATATCATACCATGATCTCTATGAAAATGATAGTATTTGCTCTTGTCCGTCTTTTCTAACGAAACTCTCATAAACAACGGTCGGCGCAGATAATCCTTATTCTCAATCTCTATCAGAATTTGAGATTAAAAGATAGCCAAAGGGGTATAGCTGGCGCATGCCGATCAAGATGATTTGGCTTTGAATTCTTCAGGGACCGCCAGCTTCTGGCTAAACGCGAGTTTTTTTCCTTGCAAGCCCATTTCCTCCTACTCTATTTCTTTCCTTCCTCCTTTTGACGGAGGAAATAGCTCCCCTTGGCTTGGACATATTTTCCTGTACGTGCAAGGTCAACAGTTTTTTTTAAAAAAAATTATCCAAGAAAAAAAACAAGCAACCACTTTGGAGTTCTCACTTCAGAGCTAACATGGCGACAGACTCATTGAAGTCTCTAACTTTTAATGTGCTTGTATTAAAGCATGCCACAGCTTCGAAGCATCTCTCCTTCCTGCTTAATGGAGAAGAGACTATTATTATTCTTTGGCTATGATCGATGGTTATCAAAGTGTGTTATCAGCTAGCTGCTTAGCTATTAAGAGTAGATAGATCAATGTAGTAGGGTTAAGAACCATATTTTACCAGTTTTCTTTAGAGTTGCTGGGAAGGCCAGGCATAACAAGGCATCGAATGCACCTTGGAGCCTTATAAGAGACTTATATCTCTCTAGATGATCAATTGGATCAGTGGAACCATCGTAACATTTAATTGACAGCATCATGAACCAATAGAAAATTGGCTCATTCATTGTTCCTTCAATGAAAAGACATTGTGTAAGAATGTACAAGTTATTCTAGTGATGGTCTTCTATATAGATTTCACCGAGTTTGGCTTCCAACTCTCAGATTTTCTTTTTGATATCACCCTCTCACTGAGAGCAATGATTTGAAGGCTGTACCAAGATCGAGTCCTCCTAGAAATCCTTCTAGGGGTGGTGGCGATGATTCCTTCCTTCCTAAGGTAAAATCGACCATCATATTTCTTTCTCCTTATAAGGAGATTGATGACTACTGTCCCCTCCACCAGACGGGTGCCGATGATTCCGTTGGGATAATTCAACTAGCGGAATGGAAGGTCAGATAGCAGATTATTGAAGGAGTTGGACGGTGCTTGTCAATAATTGGACCTATTCAACTAGAATATCAAGCCTTTAATCACTTGAAGAAGTGGGTTGAGAATTTCTTTCCTTGATTTCTGGAGCATTTCAAGAATATCATCATCAAAAAATAGAGTTGAGTAGAGATCTTCCTTTCGCCATTTTCTTGAAAGATTTGGACAAGATCCTCTAGTTCCAATCTATCACTGCTCCTTTCAAGCTAGACAGACCAAATATGCTAAAATAGCTTTGAAGCTTCTGAGAGCCTTCAAGATATTGGTCGATGATCTCTGGGATTAGCATGATCAACTCCTGGATTTGCAAAAGAAATTTTCATTATTGAAAAAATTGGTAGAATTTCTCTAATGGGGAACCTTTTAATACTTAAGTCAACTTAGAGAGAAAGAACAATAAGAAAAAAAATGGAGAAGAGTGTTCCAAAAGTTTCTTGGAGATTTTCTAGATTCTTTATTTATAGAGGTTTAGAATCGAGTTAGTTAAACAGTTGTAATCATTTATAAGGCAGTTATACCGTTAGAAAAGTTGTTAAGTTAGTTAGATCATTAGAAGATCAGTTTGAGATGTGGTTCGTTAAATAATCTATTATATTTTTAATAACCAACCACTTAATAATCTATTATATTAATAACCACTTTATCAATATTATCATAATAGCTTTAACAATTTAAAAAACAATACTTCATGTTAAATAAAGTTATAAAATTTTGTACTTAACTCAGATAAGTGATTAATACCAATTTGATGAGTCGTTGGGCATCCTGTATTTTAATAAGAGATCAGTTTCTGACAATAGGCATTCTGCATCTTAGTAAGATATCGATTCCTGATCGATAGACATCCTGCATCTTCATAAGAGATCGGCTATTAGCTAATAAACATCCTGTGTCTTAAGACGAAATCGACTCTAGACGAAATTGACTCCTAGCCAATAAGAGATCGGCTATTAGCTGATAAATGTTCCGTACCTTAAAAGGAGATCAAAGACTGGCCAAACACTTTCCTACAATAACTTATTGGGAAAGGTTTTGAAAGGTCATAACTTATTTGGGAAATTGATCATAACTTATTTGCTGGCAATTGATCATAACTTATTTGGGAAAGGTTTTGACAGGTCATCTAATCAATAATAATTTCCATTCAAATACCCAAAATGCATTAAAAATCAAATTTTAGTCAAAATTAAAAAAAGGTTCTATAAATTTAATCGGTAATGCATTCTAAAGCAGCCAAGGAATACAAGAATTATACTCTGCAATGCAGCATTAGAGTTGATTAATTTCACTAATTTAACCATAATGGCATGATAAATGATCACAGAAAGGAGGAATTCATCCAAATTACCCGACAAACAAAGGCTGCAGTGGCCCTCGCCCGATCCAACGGCGACGTGTACACGGAAGTAAACCTCATACCTTGAGATTTGAGTAACACGGCCAAAGCTCTGGCCTGGCGCTCCCCCTTCGACGTCAGCCCTACCGCGGGCCACCGCCCGCCGACCAGATCCAGCCGTAGGGCAGCCTCGCACTCCCCATGGGCAATAAGGAGCACCTCCATGGCCCAGTCCATTATGCCGCCGGACATTATCGCCGGCGCAGGTGGAGTCGGGGAGAGGAGGACGTTGCAGGGGTCCCAGACCCGGACGGAGGGGCCGAGGAGAAGCGGGGTGCCGGCGACGGAGAGCTGGGGCGAGAGCGGGGAGGCAGCAGCGCGGCAGGGGAGGACCTCGGGCTCTTGCTCGAGGACCTTCTCCTTGGAGATCTTGGGGCTCGCAAGGAGCCCCCGCTCCTCTTCGTCGTCGTCGCCGTCTCCATGGCCGTGGGAGGAATGGGAGGAGCCCATTGGGATCTGCGGGAAGAGGAGGTGGCGGCGGGGCTAGCCTCCGCTGGAGGAGCCACCGCTGTCGGGGAGATCCGAGGCCGCGGATGGCTGGGAGACAGGGAAGATCATCAGATCGCCGGGACGAGATCTCTGGCGACAGACCCAAATATTTCACAATATCTTATTCATCATATTTATTTTTAATTTTTGCTTGTCCTCTCAAAAGAATATGCGAAGAAGAAGAGAAGAAAATAGGTGCAATTATAGATGCATATAAATGGATCGGATTAGATTCAAATCTAATATAAAAAAAGTTCAATTCAAACTTTATCTATTTATTAAATAAATTTTATTTTAAAATTTAAATTTGATTTATTTATTAAATAAATTATTCGATCCGATCTATTTATGACCTGTTTATAAATCATACTGAAAAATTTTGATCTAACCCATTTCCAATGTGATTAAAAAAAACATACCTCTCAATCTTGGAGACTTGGACTTAGTCATTTTCTCTCCTCCATCACATTGCCTACCTTCATAGAAGCTATTGTCACCAAGATCGCAGTAGCTTATAACTCTGACGTGGTGCGAACTCGTTGGGCTCTCGTTGGATGCTCAATCCTCTTCTGGCATGGCCGAAAAAAAGAGGAGACTCGGGCCAAGGATTCTAGTGGGGATACTTCGACGATCAAGTCAGTTTAGGAAGATCAAGAGGAACAGAACCTCTGTGGCGAAGAACTTGAAAACTCTCCATGTAGAAGATAAAGATGGAATTAAAATGGAAAGACGGTCGAATAAAGATCAGAGAGCTGGGAGGTTCTCTTGGCTAGTCCCTTGCTCGTTTTCTCTATGAGTCTTACCAATTACCTCTCTCCCCTCTCATGGGTCTTTTCTTCTATTTTTATATGAGTTGCAGTGGCCCAGACCAAGCCTAGGGCTTCATTGAGATGTCCCTTTCCTTGTATCCCTTTTTGGAGGCGTTTTCCTTTATCTGCAGCCTCTCCCAGTTAGACCGATCCTTTGGAGGAGATCCTTCTATTTGGGAGTGATTGCCAGCGTAGTACAGATCTTGTCCCTTTGGTGGTGCAATTTTTCATGAGAGGGGTGAGCGTCGTACCGCTGAGCCCCGAGCCATGGTGGAGCATTTCTATTCCAGGAGGGACTGTCGGAGTGTCGTAGGACCTGTGGTCTTAATGGAATACTCCTCTTGGAGGAGGTTCAGGTTCTGTGTCACGAGGATCGGTTCCCTCGGTTACACGATTGTTGATGTGGCAGTGCACTACAGGGTATGGATCTTGGCAGAGCTTGCATTATACAGAACATGTGGGTGGCGCGTTGCAGGATTTGAATTTTTCGGCAGGGCGTGCATCACTTTTGAGATGTTGCAGGTAGCTGGAGGCTTCCATGTCATAGTATGTGCCTCTATTGATCCTCTCTCTTTCTACGGCTGGCAGGAACTCCAAACTCGACCAAAGGAGGGGGAAAGCTCGATTCAGAGAGCCTGGCTCCGGGAGCGAGAGGGCGACCTGGCTGGGCACTCGACCCCGGATGCAGGAGGCCACCTTCGAAAAGCATGAGCATGACCCTGGCTAGGTGCCTGACTCCGGATGCAAGAGGCTGCTCTTGGCACGCATGAGCACGACCTCGGCCAGGAGCTGACCTCAGACGGAGGGCTCGCCCTATTGATGGGACCAGCATGAATCCCGATGCAGCATGAATCCTGGAGTAACACGAATCGCGATGCTTATCTAGTATTAGAATAAGTTATTTTAGGATTTATCTTTATCAATTATTTTGAATTTTGTTTTAGAATTAGTTTGGTTAGGATTGAGATATGATAGGCCTTATCTTATGTTTAAATCCTTTATTCTTATCTTGTATTTGAATTTGAACCCTTATCTTTCTATCTTGTATTCAAATTCAAATGAGAGTTCGAAAAGGTCTATAAATACTATCCTCGGTCCTTTGTAAAAAATAAGTTTTGATGAAAATAAAATTTTTAGAGAAAAGTGATTCTTCTTTTTCGCTCCGCATGGAAAGGGTGAGGCATAACAATCACTCCGTAAGGAGATCACGAGAGGTGCAACCCCAGGATATGATGCGAGGTCATATCTAGTTATCCCCTTTCCATCTTCTTTTCCATCTCGTGACCTTTGAGATTCACCCCACAGCTCCATTAGTGAGGTGGGTGAGATGCCCAAGAGGTAAGAGGTTTCTTCATGAGTGTAAGTCCCAAAGTCCATGAGAGTCAAGATTCCTACCTTCCTTATCTATTGTTCCCTCACCACTTCCTTACAAAAAAAATAAATAAAAAAATTAGTGATACCCTAAGGTGACTTCTTAGCTCGTCGACGATCCTCCCCTAATCTGGTTCCCCATCAAATTGGGTGAGAGGACTTATCATAAAATATCCTTTCATGTGCCAAGAGATATATAAATATCTCTTCATTTTTCCAGTAAATTTTCACATGCCACATGGCATATTACCGGTTATAAGATGGCTAAAAGACATGGGATCCCAAGGGATGCATCGGAGAAATTAAGAGTCTTCAAATAGAAGAACTCTGGCCCTTGAATTTGCTATAAAGAAATATGGGTTGCAGGTGCCTATACTAAGCATACAATAGTATAGGGAGCAGGTATATATTTTAAAATATTTTTAAAATAACAGCGGAAGCAACCTACTCCGCACAGGATATAGTATATCCGGATGCATGTACAGGTAAAACTAGGCATGAACAAGGGCATGTTATATTATAAACAATTATATAAACCTAGATCCAAGCATGCATGAAAAATAAAACCAGAATTTTACCTTATTCCTACTAGAAATAACTCTAGGATAATGCTGGAATTGCTGGGATAACTGGAATAAAGTTATTCTAGTCTTCTTCTTCCAGCAGCTTCTTAAAACGTGGATTTCTTCTTTGCTTCAATAGCAACAAATCCCAAACCAAAGCAGCAAATCCTTGATCTCTTCTCCTTCACCAACAGCAAGGGAACCTTTTGATTGAAGTTCCTTCAATGGAGAGGCTTTGGATCGTTCATCCAACGTTGAGGAAGTCCCTTAGTTGCAAAATTTTCAGCAAGCCTGCAACCAAAACAGAGCAAGGAAAAACACAACAGCAATGGAGGTTCCATCGGCTCTCAGGTGCTCATGGGTACACCCTCTAGGGGGGGGACATGCCTGGGGCTCCTCTGAACCGCCTCTCGCATGATGCTAGTCGCCGGAAGACCATGAAACGGTGAGAGGAGGAAGGGAAAAACAAAACATCAAGTTCTGAAATAAGTTTTCTCCAAAACTGATTTCCTTTCCACACGTTGAGCACCAATCAGCAACAGGGAATCAAGAGGACTCTTTCACTCGCAATCTCACACAAGAACTCAGGCCCAAACACAGGTGGAAAGAATGGATGGACGCTCTCAAAGGGGAGAACCAAAACCAGTGTTTTTCTGCCATTGGCTTTATCACAGCGTGAAAACAAGCAACCGGTGATATATGGAGCAGAAGAGATGATCTGGGAATAAGAGAGGGCAGCAGGTTTCAAGATGAGTCAAATTCGTCATCAATGAAACAATCAAGAGCCATAAATTGGTGAAATAATTCCAACCAAAAGGGAGAAACGGGAGAAGAAAAGACGCTTCATAAATTCCTTGTTCGCCCAAGCCTAAAACAGCATGTTGATGGGTTGAAGACCGGTTCATCACTGGTTTAAAAATTTGAAACCGGTTCTAAACCGGTTCACTATCTAATTAGATCAAAATCTAATTAATAGAAGGCTTGGTCAAATCCCGGTTATCTAGAAACAATTTATGGTAGATCCGAACAATTCTGATTGACCCAAAACCTGGTCAATCCAAAGTGTGCTCAATCAAACCATTACCGAAATGATTTCTAATCATAAATCGGTATCTGGATCAGGGAGTAATCCTCTGTGGTGTATGACCTCATAGGTTCGAATATAGGCGGTAGCACTGGAACAATTCCAGTACCAGCACAAGATACCATCTAGCAATGGGTCCTGGTATTCGGATAGATCGAAGATGCGAGAATAATCAATTAAACCTCTGGCATATGGTTACCGTATAATTCATCCCTTTGACCTCTAATGCTCAGGATGACCTAGGGTTAGACTGCCAACCCTAGCAGAATCAATCCATAACATGTCTCAACCTCGCAAGTCCAGTGACTCCTCACTAGGACTACCCTGGCCAAGGATTTGCTAAATTGAGACACTACGAGACATTCAATCCAAACTATTTGGATAGGTCAATTCTATCTTGGTCCACCACTGCTCCACAAGTACTTACCTGTACCCAGAAACCTTCCGTCACCGGATTAGAAATTCGGGTAGTCCGACACCAAAGCACAGGGGGTTGTTTGCAAGCTACCATGATGACCTCAGGTCGGAGGGACACATATACCCATATCCAATCGTGAGTATCCCTTTGGCAGAAAGGGGCAACACGGAGTCACGTTCAATGAAATATCATATATCCCACTTGCAGATCACATCAGTGTCACCACACTCCTTTGGTTAAGAGGACAACCAAACGATGTGAACCACAACAACCTATACTTGATACATTGCCATCCAGTATACTGTATCCTTTGGTTGTGAACCTGGTTTAAGGACCACTCGATATATCCTCTCTATATCGAAATCAATGTAGTCCTAAGGACTTCATCACATGAAAAAGAATTCATTACAGGAAAATGTCAGAATGTGATGAGCTGCCAAAAACAACATTTATTAATTCATACAAAGAGTACAATACTCTGATCAACCACCTACAGTGATGCAAAATGAGAGCTCTGATACCAAAAATGGTGCAGAACAAAGAAGGTGATTCGATGCGGAAGTAAATTAAGACTAATTCTTTTTTTGTTATTTTTTTTATATTTTCAGAAGTCGGCTTTGACTCAAAGGAAAGTTAAACTAAATTGAAAGAAACTAGGTAATAATTGAAAGCACAATTTAAAAGAAACTAGGTTATCAGAGTAATTCAGAAGTAACGGATCGCTGGGGGTTGAGAAACTCCCATACCTAGGGTTTCGCTCTGAACTTTCAACAGGACAGAAGTAAAGAGAAGAGAAGGGTTACAGACCAGACAGTGATCTTCACGGAGTTTGGTGGAAGGACTCTCTTGAGCAGATTGTTGGATCCCCGGATTCAGATATCTTCGTAATGGATCCTCCAATACTGATTCTTTGGCAGAGTTGGCTTCTCCTGAACTCAAGATCTGGGAAAGAAGAAGAACAAGTTATGGAATCAGATACTCAAGGAAGGATTTACCAGTTAGAAGAACTTGAAAGTTTATGTTACTGAAATCCGGATTCTCCTGAAGACTGATCTGACTTCCTCTGGGAATTGCTCTGGATCTGAAGTATCCGGACTGGACCTGGATGCTGGTGGTCGGCCTTGAATTGGAGAGAGTGGCCGTGAGAGGTGGGGTAGGCTAGGGTTTGGTGGATTGAAGTGGATGATGGGCGGCTAGGGTTTGGAAGTGAAGTGGCTAACCTAGGATTTTAGGGTTGGAGATCTCACACCTCCTCAAGGTTCCTGGGGAACCCGGATTTACTCCCTCATGGAGCTCAACACCTGGAAGCAAGTGCGGAAGAGAGAAACACAAAGTTTGCTCACACATAAATTGGATTCATTCATTAGATAACTTTAAAAATTACAAGAGGGATTTAATTTATAGGACTTTACAAAAGAGCAGGGTTTTACATCTTCCCATGTGGGACTAATAGGGTGGATCTTCAAATTAGATTTGTAGGATCAATTCCCACACATATGGCCGGCCAAGAGTTTCCAAAAATGCTGATTGGTGGCTTCAAAAGGTAAGTAGGTGGCGCCTCCTAGCCTTGCTCTTCAAGAAAAAATATTTTTCCTTCCATACCTGGTTTTATTTGGAATTATTTGGGCACCTCCTAACCTTGCTCTTCAAGAGAAATTTCCTTCCTTCCATACCTGGTTTTATTTGGAATTATTTGGACGCCTCCTAGTCTTGCTCCACAAGTTTAGGCTTCTTCCTTTTATGGCTCAACTCTTTTGGACACCTCCTTTTCTTTCTCCCAAGTCATGGCTCTTCCCAACTTTGCTTTGGTCTTTTAGGCATGGATTGGGTGCCCCCTTGAAGTGCTCCCCAAGAAATGCCTCTTTCCTCCTTTAGCTTGGCCTTTTAAGGTATATATGGGGCGCCTCCTTGATTTGGCTTCAAGAAAAATTCTTGCTCCCTTGGGTGTAGGGACCAAGACATTGGGATGGAGATGTGACGCCCCCTGGATTCTGGCATGTGGCTGGGAGTGTGGCGCCCACTTACTTGAGTCTGGGAGAAAAATGTGGCACCCTGGACCTTGACTTGAAAAAAAGGTGGCACCAACCTGGAGAAGACCTAGACCACTACTATGACTTGTACTGAGTCAACATGACTCAACAAAATTTAAATTGCAGGGAAATACAGACTCAAGACTAAAATTGAGTTGACCAAGTCAACCCTTATTACAAAACTAGAAAATCCTAATTCTTCGGGCAAGGTCAATCAGAGATCCAGATGGAGCCCTGAAGTCATCTTCTGAGTCTGGTGCCCGCACCAATTCTCCCGGGGTGGGAGGAACTCGACCCTATCGAGTATGGATCAAGTTGGCTCTGGTATCTCTCCAAGAGTTCTGGGTCCAATTCTTGTAATTCTTCTCGGGAGATCCAAGAGTCATCAGAATCTGGCCTTCCTTGCCAGCGAACCAGGTATCTTTGGTATCCTCGATTATGAGTAGAGATAACCTGATCATCCAGGATCTTTTCAATCTGCTCTTTCCTCACAGGCCAGTTTGTTGGTGGACACACAGGGTTGGGTTCACTCTTAAGAGCAGGACTAGGTTCAAAAGGCTCACTGGGAATCACAGCTGGTTCTCTATACTCTACTAGGTCTGTAATGTTGAAAGTGGAGCTATTGCCTAGTTCTGGAGGCAACTCGAGCACATAGGCATTGGATCCTACTCTCTTCACCACTCTAAATGGTCCAGCTCCTCTAGCATGTAACTTTCTAACAGTTCCAGGAGGAAACCGTTCAGGCCTTAACCTAATCATTACATAGTCTCCCTCAACAAAAGTTTTGACTCGCCTTTGAGAATCAGCCAACTTTTTATAAGTTTCATTACTTAAATTTATTTTGGCATGAATTTCTTTATGCATGTCTTTTACATGCTATGCAAGTGCATCAAGAGACTTGTGTGTGTGGACTAATAGTGAAATCAGATCAAGTGGTGTGTGAGGCTTGTATCCATGAACAATTTCAAAGGGACTCTAGCTTATAAACCTATTGATCGAAACATTATATGCAAATTTAGCCCTGGGTAAATACAAATCCCAATTCCTGGTATTTTCACTCAACCAAAATCTGAGACAATGTCCTAAACTCGACTGACGATGCATTCCTAAAGAATGGACTTTATTCAAAGGAACCCTAGGTCTAAACCTAACAAACTACGGCTCTCTAGGTTTGACCTTGGGTCGGAGGATGGCATGCAGAGCATGAAAACTTATCATGGGTGCCTAGTAGGTGCCATAAGGTCTTCCAGAAGTAGGTGGCAAACCTAATAGGTTCTGACACGTGGTTCACTCTAAAGACTTCGACAAAGTATACTTGGATGGTGTAAGAAGCATTGGAAGTCCTAGAGAAAGGGAGGAAATATAAGGTGGAGTCTCGAATTACCTGCTGACTAAAGATGGTGACCTGAAGGTTTGAATGGTGATCTATGAGTGTCAACTGGTCATCCTTACGAAAGGAAAAGTTTGCTACTCCTAGGAATGGATCAAGAGATGGTTCGGGGAGTAGCCTAGGACATGTGATTGCAATAGTTAAGGTTTGTTCTCTAAGCAAACAATGATCCACTTTCTCAAGAAATGGATTAGAGAATGATTCATGGAAGGGCCTATGGATGATGACCTCAAGACTTGAAATTTGACATATGGGTGCGGAAAGGTATACTCTATAGAAGGGTAGGTCAGTCATGCGAAGGAAGGGGTCTGGGGTCATAAGGAGGACTTCTACAGGACTGGGTGAATCAATCCGCTCAAGACAAGGATGTTCAACTGAGATTACGGGAGAGACCTTAGTGGCTGGGCATGAGATAAGGTCTAATTGTAAGAGGCTTGATTCAGTCATCCTAAGGAGAGGATCTACCATAGGGTGGGCAAACTTAAATAGTTCAGTGCAAAGATCTTCAATTGGTACTTGGGGAATGACTGTCATTAGAGGGTACGAACTGATAGCTCGGGCTAACACTATGAGTTCTTCCTGGGGGTATTTGACTAAAGGAACCTAGTTCTCACAAATCTCTTGAATTTCTGAACTAGGTCCTACCACTTGGTTGCTCTCCAAGGTCTCCTCAGGTAAGGAATCAATAGTACCGATGTCACATTCTTCAAGTTCTTCCCCCTCATATTCATCAACTAGACTCAAGCCAGCATCATATACTTCCTCGATGCCATCTTCAATTGGTTTCGGGTCAGTGATAATCGGGTCAACTGATTCTAGGCTTGTCATACCTAACCTTTCTTCCTCATTGGTAGGCTTGGGTTCTCCCTCATTAATGTTATCATTAGGATTCTTACCACTTAGCTATGCACAAGCCAGTCCTATGCATGGGCACTGACTAGATTTATGGCCTCTTTCTCCACAAAACAAACATTCTTGCG
This sequence comes from Areca catechu, assembly GCA_021397845.1. Taxonomy (NCBI): domain Eukaryota; kingdom Viridiplantae; phylum Streptophyta; class Magnoliopsida; order Arecales; family Arecaceae; genus Areca; species Areca catechu. The sequence continues at coordinate 48,383,034 of CM038048.1, read as the reverse complement.
ATATAGGAACCTGGGTCACACTGGGTTTCAAGCTAGTAGAGACCTTACTTGGGCATGGGTGTGGATCTAAATGGTTTGATCTAGAAGACTTGGGTTGTTGAGTGACTGGTCTAGAATATTGTAAGGACATCTCATAGACACGATCCACACTATAGATATCATGGTTAGGCTTCCTAAGGTTATGCTCGGGATCACGGTATAAGGTCCTCCTAGGCTCCTGGCATGGATGAGGTTGGGGCCTATTAAATTTTGGATCAGGGGTCCAATTTTGATGTCTACGTTTCTCAAGTACTTGGACTTGATCCCTAAGCTGGGTAAAATTCTCATGGACTTGTTCTTTATACTGGGTAACAGTAGCAGTCAAATCCTGGCTCAATTTGTTCATACTTTCAGTAAGAGCTCTAACCATGGCCTCTAAATCAGGTTGGGTTTGACCAGGTTGGTAGGGTACTCCATTCCGGGTAGACATGATGATGCAAGCAAACACATCAAATGAGACTCAACTGAAACGACTACGGGCTAACTAGACCTAGAGCCCAAACTAGATACCCAATCAGAGTGGCAAGCTAGCCTGTAGTAACTCGGGACTCAGCCAGGCAGGTGTAAGGAGAGTGTTAGGTCCCTAGATGCCAATCCTAGACACCAATCAGTGATTGGCCAGGTAGGCGGACCAGCACACAAGCCCTTCGGGATAGAATCCCTAAACCACCGTTCTAGACACTGAGTACAAAGCACACACAGAATAACTAGACAAACTGACTCAACACTAGCCTTGACCCGACTTGTTGATGTCCCTAGCCCACTAGGGCAAATTAAGTCTAATAAATTTTAAAATTAGGCTTAGGATCGAATGAGTGGGTGGTGGTTTTGAGCTAAGGAGAGGTTATCAACTCCTCCCCTTATCCTAGATGCTCAAATGTCCTTAAGATGAATTAGGAGATGATCACTCAAAATAATTGAATTGCAGAAATATAGAAACAAAGTTACAGTAATTTAACTCTCAGAAATTTCATGGAAACCAAAAATCACAGAAAAATTATGTAAAATAGTTTCAATTATATTGGTTCCAGTAAAACAAAAATCATATAATTTGGAGTTACCTGTAATGAGAAACAATTCCTACAATAGGGTAGTTACAGACTGAAAACAGAGTGCTTCCCCCGTTTACAATTCCTGCTACGAAGTTGTAACCCAACAGATCCCCTACACGTCCTAGGAACACCCCATGGAATGGGAAGAGGAGGTTTGCATCTCACTTCATTCCTAGGATCGGACGTCTTGGGGAGTCTACTTCGAGCAGACAAAGTAAAAAGAGAGAGACTCAAAACAAGCAAGCAAAACAGAAACCCTAGACAGGGCTCTGATACCAAACTGATGCAGAATGAGAGCTCTGATACCAAAAATGGTGTAGAACAAAGAAGGTGATGCGACATGGAAGTAAATTAAGACTAATTCTTTTTTTGTTATTTTTTTTTATATTTTCAGAAGTCGGCTTTGACTCAAAGGAAAGTTAAACTAAATTGAAAGAAACTAGGTAATAATTGAAAGCACAATTTAAAAGAAACTAGGTTATCAGAGTAATTCAGAAGTAACGGATCGCTGGGGGTTGAGAAACTCCCAGACCTAGGGTTTCGCTCTGAACTTTCAACAGAACAGAAGTAAAGAGAAGAGAAGGGTTACAGACCAGACAGTGATCTTCACGGAGTTTGGTGGAAGGACTCTCTTAAGCAGATTGTTGGATCCCCGAATTCAGATATCTTCGCAATGGATCCTCCAATACTGATTCTTTGGCAGAGTTGGTTTCTCCTGAACTCAAGATCTGGGAAAGAAGAAGAACAAGTTATGGAATCAGATACTCAAGGAAGGATTTACCAGTTAGAAGAACTTGAAACTGATGTTGCTGAAATTCGGATTCTCCTGAAGGCTGATCTGACTTCCTCTGGGAATTGCTCTGGATCTGAAGTATCCGGACTGGACCTGGATGCTGGTGGTCGGCCTTGAATTGGAGAGAGTGGCCGTGAGAGGTGGGGTAGGCTAGGGTTTGGTGGATTGAAGTGGATGATGGGCGGCTAGGGTTTGGAAGTGAAGTGGCTAACCTAGGATTTTAGGGTTGGAGATCTCACACCTCCTCAAGGTTCCTGGGGAACCCGGATTTACTCCCTCACGGAGCTCAACACCTGGAAGCAAGTGCGGAAGAGAGAAACACAAAGTTTGCTCACACATAAATTGGATTCATTCATTAGATAACTTAAAAATTACAAGAGGGGTTTAATTTATAGGACTTTACAAAAGAGCAGGGTTTTACATCTTTCCATGTGGGACTAATAGGGTGGATCTTCAAATTAGGTTTGTAGGATCAATTCCCACACATATGTGTTGCCCAGATAAGGTGCCCAAGAGGGGGGGGTGAATTGGGTATTTAAAAAAATTTAACGCAATATATGTGCTATCAAGTTTTAAGGTGAAGAGTGATAGTGCTTTAATAATTGTGCAACGGAAGCAATGAAATAAAATGGCAATTAAAGAGCTAAAGAAGTAAAAGAGAAAGGCAATGCAAACATACAAGAAATATAGTGGTTCGGTGCACCTAGCACCTACATCCACTCCCCAAGCTCCACTTGGGAATTTTCACTATAATCTTTAGATTACAGCCGACTTGTTTTACCAGGCTCACAAGTCAAAACCTTACACACTTGTTTTGGCTTCGGGCTAACAAGCAACCCTAGTTGCTTTTATCAATTGGCTCACCAACAAACCTCACTCACTTGTTTTGGCTTCGGGCTTACAAGCAACCCTAGTTGGTTTTATCAATTGGCTCACCAACAAACCTCACTCTAGTTTCAAATTCCCTTGAAACTAGCCTACCACAAATAGAATTTGAATACAATGAATAAAAATAAAACAAACTCCTTTTTGAGCAATAAGAAATTCGTTGAAGCTCTTGATGGAGACTCTTCAAGCCTTTTCCCTTGGAATCTTTGGACCTCACTAAATGCCAAATACTTGAATGTTGGATTCCTCAAAGATGGAGAACTTTTTGCTAGGGAATCTCTTGGTTTTCTCAATCTTTTGGCTTGGAAGTGATTGAAGGCTTTGTACTTTGAATCAACACTTTTTCACTTTGTCTCTTTTTGTTTTTTGAAGTTTGGTGGAGGTTAAATACCTCATTCATGCTGAAACAACTCCACAAGACCGTTAGATTCAAAAATATGGCCGTTTATGGCCGTTGGAAATCAAATCAGAAGTTCAGAAAAACTAGCCGTTATGCCATGAGTCGACCTCATGAGTCGACCACTGGATCATGTGTCGACCTCATGAGTCGACCTCCAGTAAAATTTAGGCAAAAGTTCAGAATACCATAGTTCTGCCCATTTTGAATTCTAAGGCTATGAGTCGACCTCTGGTATCGACCTCTGGACAGGTGTTGACCTCTGGTGGTCGACCTCTGAAGCGTGCCACTGAGACTTTGCCGTGTCGGCCATGCTGAACTTTCCTTTTCTTCATGAGTCGACCTCTGGTGGTCGACCTTTGACAAGGTGTCGACCTCTGGGGGTCGACCTCTGATCTGAATTTTTCTGAAACTCTTGAGATATGCGTGCCATGCTTGAGTTTCTTTAAGCCTTTGTTTCTTTTGTCAAATATTTCTTAACAAGAAGGTCCATTATGAGAATTTTGATCTTGTCCAAGGTAGAATAGCTCTTTTCCAAATCAGGTAAACTTAGTTTCATCATTGTCCTTTTGATACTCTTTTTGAATAACCTAAGTCCTGAAACTTTATCTTGAGATTAAACATTAGTCCAAACATATACTCAACCTTTTGTTGATCATCAAAACTAAGGAGTCAAAGCCAACAATCTCCCCCTTTTTGATGATGACAAAACCTTGAGTATATATGCAATTAAGTCCAAAAGCAAGATATAGCAATAATAAAGTATTTTCAAAGAATCCTTACATGCATGAGTGTATCATAAAAATTTACTTTTCATCTTCTTTTTGTGAAAATATTTTCATGAGTTACTTTTTATTTACTTCTTTCTTTTTGTGAAAACATTCTCATGAGTCAAAAAGGTAAGAATCATATAAACTTTACTACTCATAAGACGGAGATCTCATAAATACATATATACTTTACTAAATTTGATCTCATAAATACATATATACTTTACTACTCCCCCTTTTTGTCAGGAATCAAAAAGTTCATTTTTATAGTATTTAGGTGCATAAAACACATGCTCCCCCTCAATTTGTGCATTCAATATAATAAAATATTCTAACTTGAGAGTTTAAAAAAATTGTTAAGAGCTGGTATCAGATAAAATGGCACAAGATAGATAAAATATCACAATGTAGACAAAAACAAATGTATTCAGTTACAAAATTGCTTACAAAGTAGGCACAAAATACTGATACAACAAATCATACACAAGCAAACTAAGTACAACAATACAACTATGAGGCTACTCCTCATCAGAAGGTATGTCAAAAGATACAGGAGCCATAATCCTAGATGAGGATTTTGGAGTCCTATGAGAGGAACTCCGAGTCCTCGGAGAGGGACCAGACCTAGGGGTAGTCCTACGAGATCTATATGTCCTAGGTAAGGGCTCCACAGATGTCGAGATAGAGGCAGTAGCTGAAGGAGTGGACGGATCAGCATGCTGAGTAGACTGAGCTGGGGTCTGCCTGCTGACTAGCTCATAAGCTGTGGGATCATCGATATCTGTCTTTGTGTGCTCATCTATGTCATCCGGAATCCCAGTGATAGTCTCAAATAGTGACTCTGTAGGCTCAATATCAACTGGCACAGCTGTGGCTGGAGGATCTGAACTCGGAAGATCAGTGGAAGGAGGATCAGCTGAAGAGGGAATCTCTGGAATCGGCTCTGCAGGTGGAACATCAGAACTACCTGCTCCAGGCTGATCTCCATCACTGTCACTGTATCCACCAGAGTCATCAGCATCATCATCATCACCATCATCATCATCATCATGTGGAGGAGATACTGTCGGATCTACAGTCCCTGATGGTAGTGCTAATCTCAATAAGCTGAGGATCTGTCTGAATCCTGTATCCATACTAGCTGAGAGAGCACTAATGCGTGTGTCTGTGTGTATCCGCAGATCATGAAGCTCCTGTCGTACACCAGTGATCTCTGTCCGGACCTCTGAAATCTGATCAGTCACTCGCTGCTCGAAGTCCGATATCCTCACTGAAGTCCTCCGTGGTGTAGCAGTAATAGTAGGTGCCAGAGCTGATGAAGGTGGTGGCGTGAATGGCTCAGGCTCCGCAGTCTCTGTCTCCGGTGCTGGGCGAGGAGGTGTACCATGATCAGTAGGCCCTGAAGGCCCTGCCTCAGCAGCTCGGATCTCATCCTCCTCATCTGGCTCCTGGCCAGACTCTCGTCGTACCCATCGGTCACTAATCAATCGAAATCCCATCCTATGTAGGGATTTCTCTCCATAAGTATCTGTGTGCTGTAGCTGACTGAAGGGTATGCCGTCGAATGAGATACCATGCTCTCTGAATATCTGAGTCAGTCCCATGCCGTATGGCTGAACGAGTCTCCTGTGAGAAGCTGCCTCACCCATCTGCTGAAGCATGATCCTGGGAGGTTGATGGGAGTCCGCTGACTCAGGGACACCATCAACACCAGCTCACGCTCAGTAATAAAATCAAATCTCCCGCTCTTCGGAATCAAGATACGGGTGATGATGTGATGCAGCACTCTCATCTCCAGTGAAAGCTGGTTAGCGGCTACTGTGGAAATGCCGCTAACATCCTCACGCTCTAGGATACACCTGAAGGCGTGCTCTCTGTCGCTGATCGTAGTGGCAGCAGTGCCATGAAGTGGAATCCTCTAGATGCGACTGATGACCTCAGGTGTCACTGGAATCTCGATCCCTCGAACTGTAGCAGACCATCCAATGCCATCAGTGGCCATGGATCTATAAAACTCTCTGATGAGGTCTGGGTAGAATCTCTCGGACATGGTACAAAAATGAACCAGACCTGCATCTCTCAGTACATCTCCAATGAAGAAGTGATGCTGATCCCAGAATGGAATATCCACGCGCCTCCCACTAGCAATGCTCTTCCGGACTAGGCTGGCTGGTACTGGTACAGGTGGCTCTGGGGTCGGCTCACGCTCGTGTCTGACTTTCCTTCGCCGCTCAGTACTACCCTGCCCCTGTTCCAATCTCCTTTCCTTACTGCCTGGTGTTTTCTCGGACCCATGTGTAAGGATGAGGGGTAACTTAGGGAGAAATGCAAAGAGGTAAGGCTAAGAGGAAAAGAGAGGAAAGAGAGGTTCGCGGATTGGAAAAAAAAGAAGAATGTGAAATGGTGAAATAGGGTTTGTGAGAGTGGAGAAAAAAGAAAATGAATAGAGAAAAAGTAAGAGACGGAGGGTAGAAATAAGTGTTTTCTATTGAAATACAACCGGGATTAGAGGGTAGATAGATTCGAAAGCTTTCGGTTGTCCAAAATCAAAGTACGGTAAAAAAGAGGGTTGAATCGAGGAAATGCAAGAGGAGAGGAGAGGATTTCCCAAAAAGTTGAGGGAGAAGGGTGGAAATCCACTATTTAGGGTTTAGGAATGTTGGAGGGGGACCACACGAAGGAGAGGAAGGAAAAAATGGAAAAACAGGCTTGCGGACGGGTTTTTAAAAAGCAAGTTTCCGTTCAAGTGTCGACCTCTGAAAATTTCAGGGGTCGACCTCAAGTGTCGACCTCAATAACTTAGGTGTCGACCTCAAGTGTCGACCTCCGAAACCTCAAGTGTCGACCTCCAACAATTAATTTCTTAAAATAAAATTCTGTAAGATTTTAAAAAAATTGATAAAATTTAGAGAAATAGCCTTTAACCATATTTGAGAATTTATAAATCATTTTTGAGGAATTTTGATGAAAATTGAAGAGTTTCAAGCAAAAGGATCAATGACTCCCAGTTCTCTTCTGATCATACAAAATCTATCTTCATTCAATGGTTTTGTGAATATATCAGCCAATTGATAATCAGTACATATAAATTCTAACAACACATTAGAGTTTTGAACGTGATCTCTTATGAAGTGATGTCTTATTTCAATATGTTTGCTTCTTGAATGTTGTACAGGATTTTTCGTTAAGTTGATTGCACTAGTATTATCATATCTTATGGGTGTCTTAGTTAGTTTGATGCCAAAGTTCTCGAGTTGTTGTTTGATCCATAGAATCTGAGCACAACAGCTTCCAGCTGCTATATATTCGGCTTCCGCCGTAGATAGAGCAACCGAATTCTGTTTCTTACTGCTCCATGAAATCAAATTAACTCCTAGGAATTGACAAGTTCCACTAGTACTTTTCGATCAAGTTTACACCCAGCAAAATCAGCATCAGAATATGCAATTAATTCATATGATGACTCTCTAGAGTACCAAGACCAATTTCGATAGACCCAGATAAGTATCTAAGTATACGTTTTACAGCTAAAAGATGTGATTCTTTAGGAGCAGACTGAAAACGTGCACACATACAAACACTAAACATTATATCTGGTCTACTGGCAGTTAGATATAGCAATGAACCAATCATGCCTCTATATAATTTTTGGTCTACTGATTTACCACATTCATCTTTGTCTAATTTACATGAAGAGCTCATAGGGGTACCTATTGGTTTTGTAGTCTCCATCCCAACTTTTTCAATATCTCCCTTGTGTATTTGGCTTGGTTGATGGAGATCCCCTCTTTGGTTTGCTTAATTTGGAGTCCGAGGAAGAAGTTGAGTTCTCCCATCATGCTCATCTCGAACTCACTCTGCATTAACTTCGCAAATTCGCAAATTCTTGACAAAGACATAAGAGATCATCATTTTCTTTTTCAAAAACAATGTATTATCTACATTACCTCTAGAGAATTATTTTTCATTAAAAATGAACTTAATCTATCATACCAAGCTCTAGGAGCTTGCTTTAAACCATACAATGCTTTATGCAATTTAAAGACATGATTAGGAAATTCATGATTTTCAAAACCAGGAGGTTGTTCAACATAAACCTCCTCTTCAATAAATCCATTTAAAAAGGCACTCTTTACATCCATTTGAAATAACTTGAAATCCATAAAACAAGCAAAAGCAAGTAAAAGTCTAATTGCTTCTAGCCTAGCAACAGGAGCAAAGGTTTCATCGAAGTCGATCCCTTCTTCCTGGTTGTAGCCTTTAGCAACAAGTCTAGCTTTGTTCCTAATTACAATACCATGTTCATCAAGTTTATTTCTAAAAACCCATTTTGTGCCAATTACTGAAACATTAAGGGGTCTTTCAGTTAAAGTCCAAACATTATTTCTTTTAAATTGATTTAGTTCATCTTGCATAGCATTAATCCAGTTACAATCTTTTTCAGCTTCTTCTATTGACTTAGGCTCTATCTGAGATACAAAAGCTAAATAATCACAAACATTTCTAATAGAAGAGCGTGTACTTACCCCCTTTGATGGATCACCTATTATTAGCTCTTTAGGGTGTCCATGTGCATACCTCCATTCTTTAGGTAATGGCTTTGGTGAAGTTGCATTGATTTCTTGAGTTTGATCTTGACTTTCTTGATCATCATCTCCTTTGGGCTCATCTTCATTGATTGTCAATTGTTCAAGTTTCTTTGTACCTGTTTCAACATCAATAGAATTTCTTTTCTAGAAGATTTTTCGTTAGATTCATCAAACACTACATGAATTGATTCTTCAACCAGAAGTGTTCTTCTGTTGAAGACCCTGTATGCCTTGCTAGAAGTAGAGTATCCTAAGAAGATACCCTCATCTGACTTGGCATCAAATTTACTGATATTATCTTTGCCATTGTTTAATATGAAACAGCGGCAACCAAATACACAAAATATTTGAGATTAGGTTTTCGATTTTTCCAAAGCTCATATGGTGTTTTCTTCAGAATAGGTCGAATTAAAACATGATTTAAAATGTAACAGGAAGTATTAATGGCTTCTGCCCAAAAATATCTAGGTAAATCGTTTTCGCAAAGCATTGTGCGTGCCATTTCTTCAAGAGTCCTGTTCTTTCTTTCTACCACCCCATTTTGTTGAGGTGTCCTAGGTGCAGAGAAATTATGACTAATACCATTTCATTACAAAAAGTTTCAAAATCATGATTTTCAAATTCAGTTCCATGATCACTACGCAAAGAAACAATAGTGAGATCTTTTTCGTTTGAAACCCTTTTATGAAATTTAACAAAAGCTGAAAATGTTTCATCTTTATGAGCTAAAAACATTACCCAAGTAAATCGTGAGTAATCATCTACAATTACTAGCCCATATTTTTTACCTCCCAAACTAGTTGTTCTGGTTGGTCCAAAGAGGTCCATATGCAATAATTCAAGGGGTCTAGTAGTAGATACTACTCCTTTAGGTTTGAAAGTAGATTTAGTTTGTTTTCCAAATTGACATGCAGCACAAATTTTATCTTTTTCAAAAGTGAGTTTTGGCAATTCTTTTACAAGATTCTTTTTGCTTAATTTTGAAATCAACTGCATACTAGCATGCCTTAGCCTACGGTGCCAAAGCCAACTAGTTTCACTTGCCTTGGCTTCCTTAGCCACTAGGCATTGACCACTTTCCATGGCTAGATCATCAAGATCAACCATGTAAATGTTTCCATGCCTAAGACCAGTGAACTTGATGCCATCGACATCTAGACTAGATACCATGCACAAGGATGATTCAAAAATTACTTTAAAACCTTTATCACAAAACTGACTAATGCTAAAAAGATTATGCTTCAAGCCATCAACAAATAATACATTATCTACATAAGCATTAGGGGTGATATGGATTTTACCAATTCCGACGATTTTACCTTTTCCATTATCACCAAAGGTAACGTTTCTACCATCAATAGCAGCTAGTGATGAGAATTGCTTCACATCCCCAGTCATGTGCCTTGAGAAACCACTATCCAGATACCAAATTCTTCTTTTATTTTTGGTTGCAAGGCACACCTGCAAAAAATGATCAAGTTGAAACTTTAGGTACCCAAGTCATCTTGGGTCCTTTAGGGTTAGTCAAATTGGTTCCTTTTGGAACCCAAATCTTTTTAAAGGTATTTAATTTTCTTCTATTACAAACATATGATTTATGACCTACTTTACCACATGCATAGTAGGTAATATTAGATGATGCTGGTATGAAAAGTTTTTGTAAAGCTTTTGTTGATTGTGTGGCTTAAATCCAAGTCCAGCTTTATTAAACACTGCATGTTGACTATTTAAAAGCATACTTCAGTTTTTCTGAACTAAAAGTAAACTTTTCTACAAAAGGTTTTACTTTTTCTAACTCTTCCTTGTAATTCTTATTTTGAAACAATAGTTCTTTATTTTATTTTTCAATGTTTTCAATAGTTTTAAGACTTCTATTATTTTCAAAGAATTATTTTCTTTTAAAAGATTATCTTTATCATTTGTCAAAGTCTTTACATGTTCTTTTACTTTCTTGTTTTCTTGAGTTAAATTTTCAATTTCACTTGAAAACTTTTCTGAACTTTTGGTAAGCTCAAAATTTTGCTTTCTTAATTTCTTATTTTTCAATTTTAACTTTTCATATTCATTACTAAGTCATCAAAAGCATCATGCAATTCATTGAAAGTAAATTCAGTTTCAGGTTCAGAGTTTACCTCATTATCTTCGTTGGCCATGAAACATAGGTTGGCGACTACCTGCTGCTCTTCTTCACTGCTGGAGTCTTCACTCTCACTCCAGGTAGCCATCATGGCTTTCTTTCTCAACATCCTTCTACTCTTTTTAAGCAAAGGGCAATCCATTTTGTAATGACCTGGCTTCTTGCACTCGAAGCAGATGGGTGGATCCCTTTCTTTGTCTTTCTCTTTCTCCTTATTGTGATCACCCTTTTGTAGTCTCTTTTTGTAGAAGCCCTTCTTCTTTCTCATGAATCTTTTAAATTTTATTGTAATGAGGGCTGTCTCATCATCATCAGCTTCTTCTTCTGATTCATCACTTGACTCTTCTTTTGTAGTGGACTTGAAGGCTATGGCTTTCTTTTTCTTGTCATTGTCCACTGTCTTCTGCTTTAGTGACAGCTCGTAGGTCATCAGTGATCCAAGAAGCTGCTCGAGAGGTAGAGTGTTGACATCCTTGGCTTCTTCTATGGCTATAACTTTCGCATCCCATGAAGCCGGAAGAGACCTGAGAAGTTTGTTAACCAGTTCACCATTAGATATAATTTTCCCAAACTCCTCATACCATTTACTATATTGTAAATCTAGTATACATTTCACTTATACTTTCAGTTGGTTCCATCCTGAACATCTCATACGTATGAATGAGCATGTTCACCTTAGTGGTCTTCACTTGGTGTGTACCCTCATGGGTAACCTCAAGTGTATCCCAAATTTCTTTGGCAGAAATACAATTTGATATTCTGTTGAATTCACTAGGGTCAAGTGCACAGAATAGCAAATTCATTGCCTTAGCATTTAACTCAGCTTGTTTGATGTCATTGTCATCCCATTCTTCTTCAGATTTCGGGGTGATAATGCCATTAACCAAGTGAGTGGGCTGATGAGGCCCTTTCGTAATTACTCTCCAAATATGATAATCTACAGCTTGTAAATAAATACGCATACGAGTTTTCCAATATGTGTAGTTTGTGCCATTAAAGAAAGGAGGGCGATTTGATGCTTGTCCTTCAACTATACCCATTCCAATTGGGGCGGCCATGATCTTTCACTCAAGATCGTTGGACCTACAAGAGAGTACCGGCGCTCTGATACCACTTGTTGCCCAGATAAGGTGCCCAAGAGGGGGGGGTGAATTGGGTATTTAAAAAAATTAACGCAATATATGTGCTATCAAGTTTAAGGTGAAGAGTGATAGTGCTTTAATAATTGTGCAACGGAAGCAATGAAATAAAATGACAATTAAAGAGCTAAAGAAGTAAAAGAGAAAGGCAATGCAAACACACAAGAAATATAGTGGTTCGGTGCACCTAGCACCTATATCCACTCCCAAGCTCCACTTGGGAATTTCTACTATAATCTTTAGATTACAGCCGACTTGTTTTACCAGGCTCACAAGTCAAAACCTTACACACTTGTTTTGGCTTCGGGCTAACAAGCAACCCTAGTTGCTTTTATCAATGGCTCACCAACAAACCTCACTCACTTGTTTGGCTTCGGGCTTACAAGCAACCTAGTTGGTTTTATCAATTGGCTCACCAACAAACCTCACTCTAGTTTCAAATTCCCTTGAAACTAGCCTACCACAAATAGAATTTGAATACAATGAATAAAAATAAAACAAACTCCTTTTGAGCAATAAGAAATTCGTTGAAGCTCTTGATGGAGACTCTTCAAGCCTTTTCCCTTGGAATCTTTGGACCTCACTAAATGCCAAATACTTGAATGTTGGATTCCTCAAAGATGGAGAACTTTTTGCTAGGGAATCTCTTGATTTTCTCACTCTTTTGGCTTGGAAGTGATTGAAGGCTTTGTACTTTGAATCAACACTTTTCACTTTGTCTCTTTTTGTTTTTGAAGTTTGGTGGAGGTTAAATACCTCATTCATGCTGAAACAACTCCACAAGACCGTTAGATTCAAAAATATGGCCGTTTATGGCCGTTGGAAATCAAATCAGAAGTTCAGAAAAACTAGCCGTTATGCCATGAGTCGACCTCATGAGTCGACCTCTGGGTCAAGTGTCGACCTCATGAGTCGACCTCCAGTAAAATTTAGGCAAAAGTTCAGAATACCATAATTCTGCCCATTTTGAATTCTCAGGCTATGAGTCGACCTCTGGTGTCGACCTCTGGACAGGTGTTGACCTCTGGTGGTCGACCTCTGAAGCGTGCTACTGAGACTTTGCCGTGCCGGCCATGCTGAACTTTCCTTTTCTTCATGAGTCGACCTCTGGTGGTCGACCTTTGACAAGGTGTCGACCTCTGGGGGTCGACCTCTGATCTGAATTTTTTTGAAACTCTTGAGATATGCGTGCCATGCTTGAGTTTCTTTAAGCCTTTGTTTCTTTTGTCAAATATTTCTTAACAAGAAGGTCCATTATGAGAATTTTGATCTTGTCCAAGGTAGAAGAGCTCTTTTCCAAATCAGGTAAACTTAGTTTCATCATTGTCCTTTTGATACTCTTTTTGAATAACCTAAGTCCTGAAACTTTATCTTGAGATTAAACATTAGTCCAAACATATACTCAACCTTTTGTTGATCATCAAAACTAAGGAGTCAAAGCCAACAATATGGCCGGCCAAGAGTTTCCAAAAATGCTGATTGGTGGCTTCAAAAGGTAAGTAGGTGGTGCCTCCTAGTCTTGCTCTTCAAGAAAAATATTTTCCTTCCATACCTGGTTTTATTTGGAATTATTTGGGCACCTCCTAACCTTGCTCTTCAAGAGAAATTTCCTTCCTTCCATACCTGGTTTTATTTGGAATTATTTGGGCGCCTCCTAGTCTTGCTCCACAAGTTTAGGCTTCTTCCTTTCATGGCTCAACTCTTTTGGACACCTCCTTTTCTTTCTCCCAAGTCATGGCTCTTCCCAACTTTGCTTTGGTCTTTTTAGGCATGGATTGGGCGCCCCCTTGAAGTGCTCCCCAAGAAATGCCTCTTTCCTCCTTTAGCTTGGCCTTTTAAGGTATATATGGGGCGCCTCCTTGATTTTGGCTTCAAGAAAAATTCTTGCTCCCTTGGGTGTGGGGACCAAGACACTGGGATGGAGATGTGGCGCCCCCTGGATTCTGGCATGTGGCTGGGAGTGTGGCGCCCACTTACTTGAGTCTGGGAGAAAAATGTGGCACCCTGGACCTTGACTTGAAAAAAGGTGGCACCAACCTGGAGAAGACCTAGACCACTACTAGGACTTGTACTGAGTCAACATGACTCAACAAAATTTAAATTACAGGGAAATACAGACTCAAGACTAAAATTGAGTTGACCAAGTCAACCCTTATTACAAAACTAGAAAACCCTAATTCTTCGGGCAAGGTCAATCAGAGATCCAGATGGAGCCCTGAAGTCATCTTCTGAGTCTGGTGCCCGCACCATACAGCCTAGGCAATTGGCTTTGGGACATAATTCCCAACATTTGCACCAAAATGAAGAGACGCAGCCCTATTGTGTGCACTTCTTTTTCATGCTAATTACTAATTTTTGACCAGTCAAAGCCCATCCAACTAGACATGGAGATAAAGGGAAAAGGCCTAACATTTATCTAGAAAAGGTGTTTTAAAAGCAAAAGGACTCTTGGTCCTTCGCGCCCCTTCATCCTTGGTGCAGGCCAAAATTGGCGCCAAGTATTCCTTCCATCTTGGACTCTATCATAAGTCCAAGATAAGGCCCAAATAAATCCAAATAAATGTGTTTTCCAGTGATGAAGCAACCCAAAAGGGGGAGGTGAATTGGATTTTATAAAACTTTTTGAACTATTTCAACAAGTATTTGCTAATTGTAATTAAGTGCTTATGTTTTGCCAAAGTGTTTGTGTGCTTAATGAAAATATGCAATAAAATTAATAAAGTAAATGCAAGAGTAAATAAGAAATAAATAAGAGCAATACAAATACAAGAATATATAGTGGTTCGGTGCACTCCAAGGCACCTACATCCACTCCCCAAGCTCTCCTTGGGAATTTCACTATAATCCCAAGATTACAGTAGATTAGTTTTCCGGGCTCACTAATCAAAACACAACTTGTTTTCCTGGGCTTACAAGTCAAAACTCCTTGTTGGTTTTATAACTTAGGCTAACCAATAACCTTCGATGGTTTTACAGGCTCACAATAACCTATGTTGGTTTTACGGGATCACCAACAACTTATATTGGTTTTGCATAAAGGCTAACCAACAACCTCTTTGATTTTCCAAGGCTAACCAAAAATCTTGATACAACAATATAAGAATTGTTGGGATATCCTGGTTTAGCTACGGACTAGGCTCCGGTTCGACTTATCGAAGCCCCGGTTCTCCGGGCTACGGACTTCGGACTAAGCAAAGGCTAACTGTAAGCAACTCAAGGCTTCACACCGAACTACAACATCCGAAGGCCAGTCCTTCGGGTAGCACCTTCGGCCCCAGCCGAAGTCTGAACTACTCACCGACTTCTGAAGACACAAATTTCGGTCCCCGCCGTAGACATGATCTCCGGCCTTAGGGAAATATCAAGCCTTCGGCCCATGCAAGGCGAAACCGAAGCTTGAATTACAATATGTTCCAAGAAGGAAACTGTAACCAACGGTTACAATCGACACTCATCATGCCATGATCATGGTACGCAATTCCTGCAGCCACGCCTCCGATCTGGCCGGAATCACTTATTGACAACCCACGATCGACTATCATGGGAGTGAATAGCTCCCCATGATCTCCGGAAAAAGAGCAGGCCACAGACCGGAGGCCATCTTTTAAATATGGGTAAGGAGGATGGCTCGTGAGGTACGCGTGAATAATCTCGCACATACACATTCTCAATCTCCAATAGCTCTTTTTCTCTTCCACCTTCGAGATCTTCCCCATTCTGTGGCTAGAATCCGCCACTGACTTAGACATCGGAGTGTTCCCCGCCGGAACAACTCCGGCAAGGGACCTGTTTTGCAAATGAACCAGGGAGTGGTCTTGCGATGCAGCGGCTCCGACCGGCCGATCCAGGAACTCCACGCCAACAGATTGGCGCGCCAGGAAGGGGGACATTTGTTAAGCTCCCTCCCAGACAAGGGAAAAAAATAAAGAATTCTCTGATGGCAAGAGGAAAAGCCCAAAATACTTCTACAAGTCGGAGTCGTGCTCCATTTCAGGGGGCTGCACCTCCAAAGGTGAACGATGTCCCACCTCCCACGGTTACTGTGGGAGCACAGCAGTTCGAAGCTCTTTTCAACCAGGTCGCCAACCTGACGGCCATGGTTCAAGAGTTTCAAGACAGAGCCTTCCCGATGGCAAACCCACCAGCTGTTTCTAGACATAGCTCTCGATCACGAAGGCCGAGAGCACCACGGGAGGATTCAGCGCATCCCTCCTCCCATTCTCGACCCTATCCTGAAGGCCGAACTTCAAGACTGCCTAGGTATGCCGATTCCTCACAAAAAGGAAAAAGGCCTAGGCAAACTTCCTCCTCCTCCTTTGAAGACTCCACTCCGGTGGAGAGAGTGTCCAAGCAAACTCCCGATTATGACGAGAGGTTCAGAGCCATCGAATCAGAGATGGCAAGGGCGCGTTAACAGAGAATGCGGGATCAAAGAGATCCCGAGAACCTGATTGTGGGTGATCTGCGCCCACCCTACACCGACCGCATCATGGCTGAGGACATTCCTCAGCACTTCAGGGTTCTCCAGATGGAACCCTATGATGGCACCACCGACCCCTTCGACCATTTGGGCAGCTTCAAAGTTCATATGATGATTCAAGGAGCTTTGGATGTGACGTATTGTTTAGCGTTCCCGGCTACCTTGAAGAAGTTTGCTCGGATGTGATACTCGAGCCTGCACCCAGGTACCATTGATTCCTTTTTCGAGTTAGAAAAATTGTTTGTCTTGCATTTCAGGACTTGCCGCAAGACTCCTCAGAATATGGACACACTCTTCCTCCTTCACCAGAATGAAGGAGAGAGCTTGAGAGATTACATCTCCAGGTTCAATGCGGCCACGCTTGAGATCCTCGATCTCAACGAGCACGTGGCCATGTCAGCTTTGAAGAAGGGGCTTCAAACCTCCAGGCTTACTTTTTTCCTGGACAAGAAGTTCCCCAAAAGCTACGCTGAGCTCTTATCAAGGGCTCAGAAATACACCGATGCTGAAGAGAAGGCGGCGAATCGACGTTTGATTGAAGGGAAATCCCTTTCAAAGAAGAAAAATAACAGGGGGCAAGGCCCCCAAACTTCCAATAACAATGGCAGCAAATATGCAGACCGCCGAAGAAGCCCTCCCAAGCCCAGAGCATTGGAAGGAAGATTCGACTCATACACCCCCCTCAACCTCTCTCGAGAAAAGATCCTCGTGGAGATAGAAAAAGAAAACTATCTCCAACGGCCCCGTCCCATGAAGGCCTCCTCTTCCACAAGGAACAGGAATAAATTCTACCGTTTCCATCGGGACCATGGCCACAACACAGAATAGTGCATCCAACTGAGGGATGCAATCAAGGATCTCATCAAGAGAGGGTACCTGGGGCGGTACATCGGTCACCAGGGGTCCCGGTCAAAAGCAATTATTCCCTAGCCACCTCTCGAAGAGGCTGAGTTGCCAAATCAAAGGCCCACCAACGGAGGTGTAGGGATGATACACCGACCCGCCAACTGGAGAAGGGATGAAGATGAAGCTTCAAAGTGACTGAAAGGTAACAACTAAATCCTCTTCTCCGACAATGACCTTGCGGGAGTCCAGCTCCTGCACGATGACCCTCTTGTAATTTCGGTCGTAGTGGCCAATTATGATGTACAGAGAGTTTTTATTGATAATGGAAGTTCGACTGATGTCTTGATGTACAATGTATTTTCCAAAATTTGTTTGCCTAGACATCAACTACAGAGATCCCCCATACTACTCTCTGGTTTCGGGGGCAACCAAGTGTATATCGAAGGGGAGATAGTGCTGCCTGTAACCCTCGGCTCCGAGCGTCGATAAAAGACATTGCCGATCAACTTCACGGTTGTCCAGATCCCCTCTGCATACAACATTATTCTGGGAAGGCCCACCTTGAACAGGTTCCAGACTGTGATATCCTCTCACTACCTCTTAGTACGCTTCCCCACCAGGAATGGTGTTGGAGAAGTTAGAGGGAACCAGAGGATGGCACGGCAATGTCTAATGATTGAAAATAGGCACTTCAAAGATTCGACTACCTTGGATCAACTGGATCCGAGGGATTCAGCCACAAACCTTGGTGAACCCATGGAGAGGACCATCCCGATACCTTTGAAAGAGGAAGATCCCTCAAGAGTTGTGCAAATCGAGAGCGCCTTTGACGTAAAAACCAGAACGAAGCTGATCCATTTTCTCAAGGACAATGCCTATGTCTTCGCCTGGTCAGCTTCGGATATGCCCGGGATTCTCGTCGAAGTGATCACTCATCGGCTGGAAGTAACCCCTGGGTACAAGCCAGTGCAATAGAAGAAGAGGAGCTTCGCCCCCGAAAGATAGCAAGCTGTTAATGAAGAAGTTGGCAAGCTCCTCAAGGCAGGGTTCATCAGAGAGGCTCACTACCCTGAGTGGCTGGCCAATGTGGTAATGGTAAAGAAAGCTAGTGGCAAGTGAAAGATCTGCATCGACTATACAGACCTCAACAAGGCTTGTCCAAAAGATAGCTTCCCCCTCCCAAAGATTGATCAACTGGTTGACGCTACCGCCGGCCACCAGTTGCTGAGCTTTATGGATGCCTTCTCTGGCTATAACCAGATCAGAATGGATCCGCAAGATGAGGAGAAGATGGCATTCATCATTGACAAAGGTCTTTACTGCTACAAGATGATGTCGTTCGGCCTCAAGAACGCCGGAGCAACATTTCAAAGACTCATCAATTAGGTGTTTGAAAAGCAACTAGGAAGGAATATGGAGGCCTATGTTGACGACATGATCGTCAAGAGTCTCCACTAGAGAGACCACATCCGCGACTTGGAGGAGTCATTCAGTGCTCTCCGATGCTACAAAATGAAGTTAAACCCGGCGAAGTGCACCTTCGAGGTCACGTCGGGTAAATTCCTGGGCTTCCTTGTCACTAAACGAGGGATTGAGGCCAACCCCGAGAAGATCCAGGCCTTGAAGGATATGCGACATCCCTCCTGTAAAAAGAAAGTCCAACAGTTGACAGGGAGGATTGCCTCCCTAAGCAGATTTATCTCTCGGTCCGTCGAGAAATGTCTTCCGTTCTTCAAGGTACTTCGATAATCAAAGGGCTTCGAATGGTCCGAAGACTGTCACGTTGCCTTTAAAAAATTGAAGAAGTATTTGGAGACCCCGCCGTTGCTCTCCAAGCCAAAAGAAGGTGAGGTCCTCTACCTGTACCTCTCTGCTTCAGATGAAGTAGTGAGCTCGGTTCTTGTCCGAAAGAAGGAAGATGGGTCCCACAAGTTGATCTACTACATCAGCAAGATCCTGCATGATGCAGAAACACGATATGCAATGATGCAGAAGCTGATCTACTCTTTAGTGATTGCGGCAAAGCGGCTACGGCGATATTTCCAGGCCCACACTATCATGGTGCTGACTGATCAACCTTTCAAGGCCATTCTCCGATCTCTAGATACTTCTGGAAGGATAGCCAAGTGGGCTGTGAAGTTAAGCGAATTTGACATTAGCTCCAGTCCTGAGCAGCTATGAAGGCCCAGGTGCTCTCCGATTTTCTGACCGAGTGTACCTGGAAGTTCGAAGATGAAGCCTCTTCAGATTGAAAAGAAGCCCCGAAGGAGATGAAGTCCATCTAGGTGCTTCATGTGGACGGAGCTTCCAATGCTACTGGGTGTAGAGCTGGACTCATGTTGACCGAACCTGACGGCTAGATTATAGAGTATGCACTCCGTTTCTCCTTTCATGCCTCCAATAATCAAGCTGAATATGAGGCCCTACTTGCCGGACTTTGGATCGCCAAAGATCTGGGAGTCCGGCAACTCCGAGCCTTCTCTGACTCTCAACTGGTTGTGAATCAAGTTAATGGAGAGTACGCAGCCAAAGATCCAACCATGGTGCAATACCTGGAGAAGGTTCATGCCTTATCCTCTCAACTGGAACATTTTGAAATTATTCATGTTCCCCGATCAGAGAACTCCTGGGCAGATGTAATGTCTCGACTGGTGGCTACAGCACCGGAGTCTCTCGGGTGCACCTTTATTGAACATCTTGAAACTCCAAGCATTGCCAAAGAAGCTACAGAGGTACGCCATATTGATGCTGAGCCAAGCTGGATGGATCCCATCATCAGATTCCTAAATGAAGGAGAACTGCCTGAAGATAAGGCAGAGGCCAAGAAGATCCGCTGGATGGCATCTCAGTACATCATCTTAGACGGAACCCTCTATAAGAGATCGTTCTCCCAACCACTGCTGAAATGCCTTGGACCCACCGATGCAGATTATGCTTTGAGAGAGGTCCACGAGGGCATATGCGGGGATCACTTAGAAGGTAGATCTCTAGCATACAAGATTATTCGACAAGGGTATTACTGGCCCTCCATCCAGAAGGACTCAACTGATTTCATGCAGAAGTGCGACTAATGCCAGAGATATACCAATGTGTAGAGACAACCTGCGAGTCACCTGACTCAGTTGGCAGCCCCATGGCCCTTTGCCCAGTGGGGGATGGACATTCTTGGCCCGTTCCCACCAACATCAGGGCAAATGATCTTGAAGCCCTCCTAGTGGCCATCGACAAATGAAGTTTCTCCTGGATGGAAGTTACATTTACAAAATTGGATGGAAGTTGAGGGCCATTGGCCCAAATCACAGGTGGAGAGTTTTGTGAAAAACTCCATCATCTTCAGGTTCGGTATCCCACACGTCATCATCACGGACAACGGGAGACAATTCGACAATCCAAAGTTTAAGGACTTCTGTGCTCAGTACCATATTCAGCATCGGCTAACATCCGTTGCACATCCACAATCCAACGGAGAAGCCGAAGTCAGCAACCGGACCATCCTCCATGGTCTAAAGATGAGGTTGAACACCGCCAAAGGGCTTTGGACTGAAGAATTGACCTCTATTCTTTGGGCGTACCGAACTATCCGAGAATAGCCATTGGCGAATCTCCGTTCAACCTAGCCTACGGTACTGAGACCGTGCTACCTATCGAAGTCTCCCTACAGTCCCTGAGAATTGACAACTATGAAGAGCCTAAGAATTCTGATCGTAGAAGGATCAATCTGGATCTGCTATCAAGCACCAGGCTACAGGCCTAGATAAGAATGGCGGCACATCAGCAAAAGGTCGCCAAGTACTACAATGCAAGGGTGAAGGAGCAAACTTTCCGCATGGGGAACTTGGTATTGCGAAGAGCAGAAGTGTCCAGGCCAACAGAATAGGGTAAACTCTCCCCTAACTGGGAAGGCCCATATCAGGTCGAAGAAGTTATTCGACCAGGGACATATCAACTCAAGACCCTGGAGGGGAAGACCCTATCTTGGCCATGGAATGTACAAAACCTTCGCAAATACTATCAATGAAAAAGTTCCAAAAACTCCTGTGCAAAGCTCCTCAACCCTACTCAGAACGGCTAGTTGCATCGACTGAACGACAACAGCCCGAATGACCCGATTTGAAAAATCGGTCAACTACGCAAAGGAGAGTCTGATCCACTCATCTTATCGGTATGTTCGACGAGCGCAAGGGATGGCCCAATCAGGCCACCGAAAAGATCAAAGGCGCAGGGATGGTTTTTGTAACCTACCCTACGGTGAATCTGAATACGCACCGAGGCAGGCCTGAACACCTACCTTAATCACGACAGATAGTGCACAGGGACGGTTTTCGTAACCTACCCTATGGTAAATCCGAACACGTGCCTAATAGGACCATTGTCGTCCTCTCTGTCAACAATAAACACTCTCAGAACGGTTCAACAGACCCTACATTTTTCCTACAAACCGCAAGTGGTTTATGGATCTACATTATGGACAAATCGTGATGCAACACATCGCAGAAAATACACGGGAAGAGGTAATAGAAAAGATCTTTCATTTCTTTCATTTTTCTTACATAAAGAAAAGAAAGAAAAAAAAAGAAAGAGAAAAGAGAAAAAACTCTCTAAAAGAGAGAAAAAAAAAAGCAGCAGCAGCAGAGACTGCAGGTTGGGAAATTTCGCATTAACTCCCCGATGGGTTTTTCCGGTACCATCGGGGAGAGACCAGATGGGACGACGAAGGGCCCCGGGGTTCCCGTCCGAACTCGAGTCCGACCTCTCGTCGGAGTCGGAATCGAATTCGTTGCCGGGGAGGGAATGGAGGGTTTGATATTATCCAAGCCCTTCAGGTCATAAAACCTGGATGCTTTCCTCCGACACTCTCGAAACCCCTAGTGGAAGGAGTCCAGGGCCACCCCGGTGACCTCATCCTTGAATGAGGTAGAAGTTCTGAAGCTTGCGATGGCCTTCGCCGCCTCCTTCTTCACCTCCTCCACTGCCGTGGTCGCCGCCGTGACTTGGGCCCGGGCCTCCCTCAACTGAGCCTCCAGAAGGTGGACCTTCTGTTGGGAATTGTGTCCCAAAGCCAATCGCCTAGGTTGTAGGCGGTTGTGCTAAGTATTGTATTCATATTATGAATTAATAAAATATTATTTTGGTAGCTCATCACATATTGTATTTTCCTGAAATGAACTCTTTCCATGTGATGAAGTCCTTAGGACTACACTGACTTCGATACAGAGAGGATGTATCGAGTGGTCCTTAAATCCTGTTCACAACCAAAGGATATATTGTACTGGACAACAATATATCAAGTATAGGTTGTTGTAGTTCACATCGTTTGGTTGTCCTCTTGACCAAAATGAGTGTGGTGACACTGATGTGATCTGCAAGTGGGATATTGATATCTCATTGAACGTGACTCTGTGCAGCCCCTTTTTTTGCCAAAGGGATACTCACGATTGGATATGGGTATATGTGTCCCTCTGACCTGAGATCATCACGGTAGCTTGCAAGCAACTCCCTGTGCTTTGGTGCCGGACTACCCAGATTTTTAATCGGTGATGGAAGGTTTCTGGGTACAGGCAAGTACTTGTGAAGCAGTGATGGACCAAGATGGAATTGACCTGTCCAAACAGTTTGGATTGAATGTCTCGCTGTATCTCAATTTAGCAAATCCTTGGCCGGGGTAGTCCTAGTGAAGAGTCACTGGGCTTGCGAGGTTGAGACATGTAGTCGACTGATACAATCTGGGTTGGCAGCCCAATCTCAGTCGTCATGAGCATTAGAGGTCAAAAGGATGAATTATACGGTAACCATATGCCAGAGGTTCGATTGTTTGCTCCCGCATCTTCAACCTATCCGGACGCCGGGATCCATTGCTAGATGGTTTCCTGTGCTAGTACTAAAAATTGTTCTAGTGCTACCGTTTAGGTTCGAACCTATGAGGTCACATGCCACAGAGGATAACTCTCTGATCCGGATACCGATTATGATTGGGAATCGTCTCGATTTTATGGTCATAGTATTTTTGAGCACTCTTTTCCCCATCTTGCCCTTGTCTGTGTCGACCGAAAAATGTTCCGGGTTGACCAGCTCTGTGCTAGGATTTTTCTGAATCAGTTTTGAATTGATTCGGATTTCGTTTCGGCCTCCAATTGGTTGTGAACCAATTTTATTCCCTGAACCAGGTTCAATGGATTGAACCACCGTTGGGTTTGAACCAAATTGATTTAATGGGATTGGACCAATTTTGGTTGGACCGGTTTTGGATGAACCAGCATTTTCATTTCCACTGACCATTTTACACGTTGGAATTTTCTTTTCGCTGGAAGCCAGCCAAACGACCGAACATGCCTTGACGGGGCGTCCCTTCTCCTCCCTCCACCTGCTGCCTTCTCCCCTTTAATCTCTCTTTTATTGCTGGTTAATTGGATGAACGGCAGCTGCAATCTCTTCATCTCCCAGCACCTTTTATATAACCCCTCTTGCTATCCCCTGTTTTCAAAAGGATAGATTTTTTTCTGCTAGGTTGGTTTTGCATCGTGTGAAGAGAACAGCAAGTGCTGTTCTTCTTAGAGTTTACAAATCCCCTGAGACCTTGATTCCTTCATTGGGTATTACAAGGGCTGGGTTTAGGAGGGTGTGAGGGAGAGTTTTCCCATTGTTTCAAGTGCTCCAAAATCCCTGCTGCAGCAATTCTGTTTTGCTGCAGCAACCTGTGACCGTGAACCCTCTTCCGGCGACTAGCACCATGCGTGGAGAGGGATCGGAGAGCCCCGGGCATGTCTCCCCTCTAGAGGGAGTATTCTTCTACTCCTCGAAGCAAAGCACGTGAGCCGGGATCGCTCCAGTTGCTCGAAATCCAACGACGAAGACAGCTACTCTGTTCTACTGCCATTTTCGTACAGCAGACTTCGACGAATTTTTATGATTTATTGGCTTAGTTTTCTTGCAGAAACTAGTGCCAAATCGAAGAGGACTTCCTTAAGAATCTACAGCTCAAATTTGGGACCAATCGGAGGTCCCGAAGGCAGCGTTCCGGGGACATTTCAGAAGCCCAGTTTCAGCCCAAGGTGGAAGACGACTGGAATAACTTTATTCCAGTTATTCCAGTCTATTCCAGGTTTATCCCAGACTTATTCAGCTGGGAATAAGGTATGTTTTTGGGTTTTATTTTCGGTGCATGTGTAGATCTAGATTTATTAAAATATTTATAAATTTATATGTCCTGTATCATGCCAATACATGCATCTTGCATATACTAGATCCTGTGCGGAGTAGGTATTTTCCGTATTTATTAAAATATTTTAAAATACTTACCTATTCCCTGTGGTTGCATGCTTAGCGTAGGCACCTGCAACCACATTTTTTTACTTTCAGTGGTATCAGAGCCAGGTTCTAGTGTAACATATCTTGATGCATGTATAGTAGATTAAATTGTTTAATCTTGGGATTAGAGAGTACTTTTAGGAATCTAGTTGAGACCTTCACCATGGCCGTGTGTCTTTGACACGATGCGGTTCGTCTGTGTTGGCCTCTTCAAAAGGATCCTTTAAGGAAATCAAAAAGAAATTAAAATTATTTTATAATTTGGCATGATTTATAATTTTGTTATTTGGGTCATATAATATTTATAAAAGTATAAATCTAGATATGATGCATAATTTAAGATGTAAAATTGTTTTACATAGAGACTTAATTAAAAATATTTTAATTAAGTATTTGGCTTAATAAAAATTTTTAGGTTTATGAAATCTAATAAAATTTGCATAAGCCAAATGGGTTAATTGGGTTAGCTGATTAGTTGGATCCATCACTGGGTTAGACCTAAGTTTAGTTGAACCGGATTAAAAGAAGATTAAACAAAAGTTGTTTAAGGTCTTTCTTTAGAACTATCTAATAGTTAGATTAGTTGATCCGTTCATCTAAAATGGATCCAATTAGTGGCTCAGTGGATGCCCGAGTCTTTAGGCTAGTTTGATCGAGTCTAGTAAATCGACTGGTGTCGAGGTAGGTTTGGTAATTATGATCATGGTTGTATGAGGCTACCTCTTTCCTGGCCAACTTGGTTGGTGTCTAGGAAAGATGGTTAATGGCGGATACTCACCCATGATCTCACCTACCTGGCTAGTCGAGTCGACCAGAACTGATTGAAAAAACTCAATGACTCGAGTTAACCCATGTCACCCAGGTTGATCGGTCTGACTGATCAATAGGTGCCCATGGATCAATTGTTGATTTATTTCAACCCTCCTAGAATCTGATTGATTCAGTGGGAGGACGATCCATGTCCTTCCCTTTTTCTTCTGTCACAACTACTATAAAAAAAAAAAAATCCTTTAAAATTATTAGGTCCTTAAAAAGACTAAGTCAAGGAGTTGACAGTGTCTTAGCCTCCCATTAAGTTGGATAGAAATGTGTCCACTAGCTTGGTATGCATCGGCAGTTCCATAGAACGGGTGTACATCCGGTGACTGGAATTTCTATCTGATCGATGATGGTTCAGTGCAACCTCCTTAACAGGACCAGGTGGGCTGGCCATAGTCGGGCTTGGTCTTTAGTTAGCTGGAAGCATTGGATTAGTCATTTTAATGGTTGGACCTAACCAGAGACCCACAATAGGAGGCCCCTAGGCCGATTGGGGTGTTCTCTGGGACAAAATAAAATACTGAAAATTGTTTAGGAAAACAATTGGTTTACGAACCTACCTTTAGGCTCGTATGGGTGAGCCGGCCATAGTCGGGCTCATGCATGGCCTATTGGATTTCAGTACCCACTTGAAAAAGTGTTTTCACGGATTGGAGTTAGAGGCTACCAATCTGAAAAATTAGTGGGAGAAACCTTTAGACTAAAGTCAAGTCTTTTGGTTAATTTATTAATTCATATACTAATAGGTCTTATTTTCTTTTCAGATGTCTTCCAATTTATCGCTTCGGTCACTTCTCGATAACGAGAAGTTAAAGAGTCACAACTTCGATAGTTGGTATCGAAAGTTGAGAATAGTTCTGGAGCACGAACGGATCCTGTATGTGATAACGGATCCGGCACCTGAAATCCCTCCCGCCAATGCACGGACTACGGTCAGAGACGCTTATCTGAAGTGGGTCTCTGATCGCACTACTGTCCATTGTATTATGTTAGCGGCGATGAACGACGAGTTCACTCGCAAATTCGAGGAGGCCCAACCTGATAAAATCCTTCAAAAGTTGAAGGAAACCTTCGGCACCCCGGATGATGTAGAACGGTACAAAGTATCTTGTGCCATCTACAACTTCAAAATGCCGAATGGCGGTTCAGTCACTGATCATGTATTGTACATGATCGAGCTGATTGAAAAACTGGGCAAACTCGGATGCCCCTTGCACGAGCAGCTCGGCAGGATGCGATCCTGAATTCTCTTCCCCTCCTATCTTGATTTTCTCGATCATTATAGAATGAACAAGCCTGCAGTCCACTACCATGGTCTTTTGGGGTTGCTGCAGACTTTCGAGAAAGGCCACCAACTGAATAAGGGGGTGGTGAATTAGTGGGAGGTAGTAGAGGTCGTCGTCCCTTTAAGAAAGGGAAGAAGAAAATAAATAAGAAGGGAAAGAAAGTGCAGAATGCTCCTGGCCCTCGTCAGACCAGGAAGTATAAGGCTGATCAGTCTTTTGCAGAGTGCTTCTACTGCAAGAAGAAGGGACATTGGAAGAGGAACTGTCCTCTTTATATTGCGTCCTTGATCCGAACAGGCCGAGAAAGCAGAAGTCTGCTGAACAAGGTATTTATATGATAAAACCTTGTAATTACTCAATTGCTGATACTGCTAACTGGGTATTGGATTCTGGTAGTCCAATTCATGTTTGTATTCGTTACAGGGACTTCAAGTTAGCAGAAGATTGAAGATGGAGAACAGTTTCTGAGCATCGGAAATGGAAATCATGTTCCAGTACTGGCGGTCGGAGTCCTGCGTCTTGTCTTTGAGTCTTGTACTGTCGAATTAGTCGACTGTCACATATGTCCTAGTTTCATTATGAGCATAATCTCTGTAGGCCTTTGGCCAGTTGTGGTTTGAACTATCAATAAAAGGAGATTTTGCAATGTTATTTTGAATAACTCTGTTATAATGAAAGCTAGATTAAATAATGGCATATACGTACTATCAAGGCCTGTTAGTGTAATGTACACTTCTAGCAAACTTCCAAGGTTAGATAATGTCAACGATTTGTATCTTTGGCACTGTAGGCTAGGTCATATTAACCAAAATAGGATAAACAAGATGCGAGGAGATGGACTCCTCGAGGTCAGTGATTTGAATCACTGCCCACTTGTGAATCCTGTTTACTGGTAAAATGACCAAGTCACCTTTTACTGGAAAAGGTGAACGAGCTATAGAACTTAAGTCTAATACATACTGATGTATGTGGACCGATGACAGTTAGTGCTAGAGGAGGATATAAATATTTCATTACTTTACAGACGACTTTTCAAGGTTCGGTTATGTCTTTTAATGAGACATAAATCTGAGTCGTTTGAAATATTCAAACGATACCGTAATGAAGTAGAAAAGCAAACTGGAAAAAGTATTAAAACCCTTCGATCTGATCGAGGTGGCGAATACTTATCTGGTGCTTTTTTGACATATCTTAAGGAGAATGGAATTCTCTCTCAGTGGACTCCTCCAGGAACACCCAGTTGAATGGTGTGTCCGAAAGGAGGAATCGAACCTTGTTGGACATGGTTCGATCCATGATGGGCTTTGCAACTCTACCGCTATCTTTTGGGGATATGCGCTTCACACAGCCTGTTACTTATTAAATAATGTTCAAGTAAGTCTGTTGTCTCCACTCCGTATGAGATGTGGAATGGACGTAAACCATCAATCTCACACCTTCGGGTCTGGGGTTGTCCGGCTTACGTAAAGCGTTTAGACTCAGACAAACTTGGTCCTAGGTCTGATCGGTGTTTATTCGTTGGTTATCCTAAGGAAACCAAAGGGATTTTTCTACTTGGAGAATGACAAAAGGTGTTCGTTGCTCTTAGAGCTATCTTTTTGGAAAATGAGTTCCTTGGAGAAGGAAACTATAGCCTCTAAGATTAAACTTGATGAAGTTCAGCCAATAGAAGAACCTACACACTCTAAGGACATCGTGAACCGGCTATGATGAATCACACCCAGAATCCATTAGGAGATCCGGTAGAATACCGCATCAGCCGGACAGATACTATGGTTTCTTGGTCCAGGACGGCGATTCCATTGAGCTCGATGAGAACAATGAGGATCCGATCACCTATATGGATGCACTTCAGAGATCTGACTCTGAGGCATGGCTTGGAGCCATGCGATCCGAAATGGAGTCCATGGAAATCAACAATGTTTGGACATTGGTTGATCCGCCTGAAGGAATAAAATCCATCGGGTGTAAATGGATCTTCAAGAGGAAAAGGGGCGCAGATGGGAAGGTACAGACCTATAAAGCCCGTCTGGTTGCCAAGGGGTATCGTCAACGATATGGTACGATTATGACGAGACTTTCTCCCCTGTGGCAATGCTCAAGTCCATTCGGATCATGCTTGCTTTGGCAGCATATTTTGATTACGAGATCTGGCAGATGGATGTCCGAACCGCTTTCCTGAATGGGGAGCTGAAAGAGGAGGTGTATATGATACAGCCTGAAGGGTTCACATCCGCAGATGAATCAAAAGTATGCAAGTTGCAGAGGTCCATCTATGGACTCAAAAAGCATCTCGAAGTTGGAACTTACGGTTTGATAGGTGTATCAAATCGTACGGCTTCGTTAGGAACGGAGAGAAGAACCGTGCATCTATAATGGGTTAATGGTTCTGTGATTGTATTCCTAGTACTGTATGTTGACGACATTCTCTTAATCGGGAATGATGTCGCAGCATTACAAGGAATAAAGGTCTGGTTATCATCTTAGTTCTCCATGAAGGACTTGGGTGAAGCTTTTACATACTAGGTATGAAAATCTATAGAGATAGATTTAAGAAGCTTTTGGGACTGTCCCAGTCTACGTACATAGACACGTGCTGAAACGATTCAGCATGGAAAATTCCAAGAAAGGCTATCTTCCGATAGGTTCTGGAATTACTCTTTCAAGAAGGATTGTGCGACAACTCCTGAGAAAAGAGAGTGCATGAGTAGATACCTTATGCTTCTGCAGTAGGCTCTATCATGTATGCTATGACTTGTACTAGACCAGATGTGGCATACTCACTAGGAGTAGTGAGTATATACCAGTCTGACCCAGGTGAGGCGCATTGGAAGGTGGTTAAGACCATCCTTAAGTATTTAAGAAATACTAAAGATCAATGGCTGATTTATGGAGAACCTGACTTGAAACTGTGGGGTACACTGACTCCAGTTTACAGTCAGATAGAGATGATAGCAAGAGTGTGTCAGGGTTTGTATTTACCCGAACGGAGCAACGATCTGCTGGAAAAAGTTCCAAGCAGGCAACTGTTACAGACTCGGTATGCGAAGCAGAATATTATAGCATCAGATGAGCAAAGGAAGCTATGTGGTGCGAAAGTTTCTTGGAGAGCTAGGGGTGGCACCTTCCCTAGATGGTCCTGTTCCGGTGTACTGTGACAGCACTGGAGCCATTGCTCAAGCTAAGGAGCCTAAAGCTCATCACCGCACCAAGCACATCCTGCGGCGCTACCACTCGTACGAGAGATCGTGGAACGAGGCGACATCAATCTTTGAAGATCGATGGAAAAGAAAATCTGGCCGACCCCTACACTAAAGCCCTCGATATAAAAGAGTTCGACTATTGTAAAGGGAAATGGGTATTAGATACTCTTCTGATTGGCTTAGTACAAGTGGGAGTTGTTGGGAATTGTCCCAAAGCCAATCGCCTAGGTTGTAGGCGGTTGTGCTAAGTATTGTATCATATTATGAATTAATAAAATATTTTTTTGATAGCTCATCACATATTGTATTTCCCTGAAATGAACTCTTTCCATGTGATGAAGTCCTTAGGATACACTGACTTCGATACAGAGAGGATGTATCGAGTGGTCCTTAAATCCTGTTCACAACCAAAGGATATATTGTACTGGACAGCAATATATCAAGTATAGGTTGTTGTAGTTCACATGTTTGGTTGTCCTCTTGACCAAAATGAGTGTGGTGACACTGATGTGATCTGCAAGTGGGATATTTGATATCTCATTGAACGTGACTCTGTGCAGCCCTTTTTTGCCAAAAGGGATACTCACAATTGGATATGGGTATATGTGTCCCTCTGACCTGAGGTCATCATGGTAGCTTGCAAGCAACTCCTGTGCTTTGGTGCCGGACTACCCGAATTTTTAATCGGTGACGGAAGGTTTCTGGGTACAGGCAAGTACTTGGGAGCAGTGATGGACCATGAGATGGAATTGATTGTCCAAACAGTTTGGATTGAATGTCTCGTGTATCTCAATTAGCAAATCCTCGGCCGGGGTAGTCTAGTGAAGAGTCACTGGGTGCGAGGTTGAGACACGTGGTCGACTGACACAATCTGGGTTGGTAGCCCAATCTCAGTCGTCATGAGCATTAGAGGTCAAAAGGATGAATATAACGGTAACCATATGCCAGAGGTTCGATTGTTGCTCCGCATCTTCAACCTATCCGGGGTGCGGGACCCATTGCAGATGGTTTCCTGTGCTGGTACTAAAAATTGTTCTAGTGCTACCGTTTAGGTCGAACCTATGAGGTCACACGCCACAGAGGATAACTCTCTGATCCGGATACCGATTACGATTGGAATCGTCTCGATTTTATGGTCACAGTATTTTTGAGCACTCTTTTCCCCGTCTTGCCCTTGTTTGGGTCGATCGAAAAATGTTTCGGGTTGACCAGCTCTGTGCCAGGATTTTTCTGAATCAGTTTTGAACTGATTCGGAGTTCGTTTCGGCCACCAATTGGTAGGCCAAACGACCGAACATGCCTTGACGGGGCGTCCCTTCTCCTCCCTCCACCTGCTGCCTTCTCTCCCCTTTAATCTCTCTTTTATTGCTGGTTAATTGGATGAACGACAGCTGCAATCTCTTCATCTCCCAGCACCTTTTATATAACCCCTCTTGCTATCCCCTGTTTTCAAAAGGATAGATTTTTTTCTGCTGGGTTGGTTTTGCATCGTGTGAAGAGAACAGCAAGTGCTATTCTTCTTAGAGTTTACAAATCCCCTGAGACCTTGATTCCTTCCATTGGGTATTACAAGGGCTGGGTTTAGGAGGGTGTGAGGGAGAGTTTTCCCATTGTTTCAAGTGCTCCAAAAATCCCTGCTACAGCAATTCTGTTTTGCTGCAGCAATTCTGTTTTGCTGCAGCAACCTATGGCCGTGAACCATCTTCCGGCGGCTAGCACCGCGCGTGGAGAGGGATCGGAGAGCCCCGGGAGTGTCTCCCCTCTAGAGGGAGTATTCTTCTACTCCTCGGAGCAAACCATGCGAGCCGGGATCGCTCCAGTTGCCCGAAATCCAACGACGAAGACAGCTACTCTGTTCTGCTGCCATTTTCGCATAGCAGACTTCGAAAAATTTTTATGATTTATTGGCTTAGTTTTTCTTGCAGAAACCAGTGCCAAATCGAAGAGGACTTCCTTAAGAATCTACAGCTCAAATTTGGGATCGATCGGAGGTTCGGAAGGTGGTGTTCTGGGGACTTTTCCGAAGCCTAGTTTTCAGCCCAAGGTGGAAGACGACTGGAATAACTTTATTCTAGTTATTCCAGTCTATTCCAGGTTTATCCCAGACTTATTCCTACTGGGAATAAGGTATGTTTTTGGGTTTTATTTTCGGTGCATGTGTAGATCTAGATTTATTAAAATATTTATAAATATTATATGTCCTGTATCATGCCAATACATGCATCTTGCATATGCTAGATCCTGTGCGGAGTAGGTATTTTCCGCATTTATTAAAAATGTTTTAAAATACTTACCTATTCCATGTGCTGTTGCATGCTTAGTGTAGGCACCTGCAACCACATTTTTTTACTTTCACCTTCATCTCGAGATGGTCAACCAGAGGCTCCTCCTCTTCGCCGACAAGCCCAGTTGGCCCCGAACTTCGCTTCCTTTCGGGGTCAATAGCCCTCCTCTTCGCTGCACGACAAAGCTCGGAAGTGCTAAACCTCATGGCTATTGGAAGGAAGACACCAATAGAAATGATGGCTTTCGACAGTAGGGGCAGGGTCCTATTTATAGAAACCCTGCGTCCATAATCGACTGTGGGGAGGCGCATCCCACGTCCTTCCCGACCTACTGAGAAGGCGCCACATGTCTGGGTGACGCTTCGAGAACCAGAAAGTCTCTCGGAAGCCATCCCCAGGACCGCAACCGCCATCGCTTTGAAAAATTCGCATCATGCGACGGCATCATTAATGGTCTCTTTTTGGAAAAAAGATGCCCGGCGGCTCACAAGGCACAAGAGATCGCGACTGTACAAATTTCGACGTGCCACGTGGACAACGATGATCCTAATCAAATTTCCCTAATTATTGATTGGCGTGGAGAAGACTTCTGTCCGCCCCAACGGACAAGCTAATCATCCAAAGGAAGGCAACACAACGGAGTTCGGGTCCGTTCAAGGATTCGTCCTTACCGACTGAACGGCCTTCGACCATAACTATTCGACTAAGCAAAAAAGAGAAAGAAAAAACCGGCTCTTATCAACTGGATGGCCTTCGAAGGCTATCGTTCGGCTAGGCCAAAGGAAAAATGATATAACCATTTCAGGCTACACATGAACACATGAGGCATAACAATGCATATGCAAAGAAAGGAGAATTCATTCCAAAATCTGGGAAAATTGCAATACAAGTTCATTGGCAATACAAGTCAAAAACAAAGAAGAAAATACATTCGGAGTGATCAGATCACTCAACATCAACAGGAGAGGGCTCTACACCATAGGACTGGAGTAACCTATCTACTTGATCGGAGAAGGTCTCATCAATCTGGGCCAGGACAGGAGAACCTTCAGCCTGGACTCCTGCAGCCTGAGTCACCTCCTGGGCCGAGATCAAAGCCAAAATCATCTCCGGGTTTTCGATTGGGATAGCAGCCTCCTCCGTCGGGCATGGCGACTCCTCGACCTCCCCTGCGGCTTTGGCCTCCTCCGTTTCTCTCCTCCTCTCCAATTATGTTGTAGGAGGGGATCTTCAAAAGGTCGAGATGAGGGAGGGTCTCCTTTACTTTGGAAAGCCTATCATTGAAGCCGTGCTGGTAGGCATACAATGATGCTTCATCAATCTCTGTCTGAAATTATGAAGACATCTTGAAGTCAGCCACGGCATTATCCATCTGCTTCCTCAAGCTTCGGACTCCCTCTTGGCGGCTTCGGCCTCCCTTTTGGCAGTTTCAAATTCTAGGGTCGCCTCTACGGCCCTCCTAGAAGCCTCCTCCGCCACCTTGGACAGACTCTCCATCCTATCCTGGTTCTCCCTGGCAGTCTGCTCTAGGGATTCAACTTGCCTCCTGCTCCTGTTCCACCCTGCCTCTTGTCCCGCTATCCTCGAGTGGGCACTTTTCAGTTCACCCTTCAGGTCGCGAACTTCATCGATCACCCAGACAAGACGGTCCTCCATGGATTGCTTTAGCTCCTCGGCTACTTCCTTGGCAGCCCTAGTAGCCTGAAGCTCCTCCTTGAGGTCATATATGAGGCTGTCCACGTTCCCCAGGCCTTCCTCCATGAAGGTGAAGTCATAGACAACTACATCAAAAAGAAGAATCGAGGGTCAAGTAACTCTCAAGGCAAGGGAGGTAGTGATAATCATACCTGTTGCAGGGTGGCAAAGCCAGAATTGGACACTTTGTGAAAGCTCTGGTTCCGGAGAATTGCCAGGTTATGGGGCTGTATCGTGTCCTTCAACGCTTGTCTGGCCTCCTCCGGGACCAGCAGTTCTTTCATAGGCGGGAGCTCCGAATGGTTCGTCGGACGACCTTTGGCTGAAGAAGCTTCGCAGACACTCTCCTTCGACTTGCCATGCCTTGCCCCTATCAACAGCAGATGGGCAAATCGGCAGCACTTCCACTCCTTGAGGTGGGCCCCCCGTCGTGTCAACTGGGGAGGTGACCGTCGCTGGAGTCTCGACTAGGCAGGGCTTCGCTGGAACCTCTTATGTGGCCGCTGCATTTTCCCTTGAGATGCCTCGGGAAGATGGAGCGCTTTGGTCCCCTTCAGGACCATCTCTCCGAGCTCTCTTCCGAGCTACAGACTTGGTGGAAAGGGCCTGTGCCACCCTCCTCTCTGAAGTCTGGCGAAGCCAGCTTAGATTGCGCTTCATCCCACCACTTGCAGGCAAAGGGGATCACCTCAATTAAATGAGCTACAATGAAACCTAAAGAAGAAGAGCAGAAATTTCCACTGCTATACCTAGTGAGGGAAATTTACTAATTCCCTCTCGATAGAGGTTCAGCAAAAATTTCCACTGCTATACCTAGTGAGGGAAATTTATTGATTCCCTCTCGATAGAGGTTCCTCTCCTCCAACAACTCTCGGATATGAGCGATTTCCAAGTTGGTTAGAAGATCATAGTCCGACTGATCGGCCGCCAAGACTTTGTTTCCATCATTAGCGGTCAGGCGAGGCTTCTTCCACTCAGTGTCGAAGCCCCATGGGTCGAAGGACAACACAAACACAAAGATGGGTTTCCACCCGTGGATGGCACTGGGCATATCCTTAATCACCCTGCGGCCTGATCTGGGACCGATCACCCACCATCCATTGCTGTGGAAGTCCCTCTTGAGGATGAAAAGGGCTGAGAATAAGTTGGTCCTAGGCTCTACATTAGCGACGCTGCACATAACCAGGAACCCGCAGATGTTCCTGATGCTGTTTGGGGTTAGCTGCGCTGGCACCACTTGGTACAAGCGAAAAATCTTAACAAAGAAGGGGTGCTGGGAAAACTGAAGACCAGCCTTCAGGTGATCTTCGTATGCAGCTAAGCACCTAGGGGGGGAGCTTCGGTCACCGCTTCTCAGGCGCGGGGAGGACGAAGGGAAATTCCTCGAGAATGCGGTAGCGTTTCCAAAGAAGGGTTGCCTTGCTCTGAGAAACCGAGCTAGGGACCGACTCCGGACCTACTATATCTCCGGCCCCCGAGGGCTCAACCTGCTTCTCCTGACTCTCTACGGTCTCTTCCATGACAAAGAAATGAAGCGAAGGGGTGGAAAAAGGATTCTACCTGAAGAATAGACTGGTACTCCAAAATGGTTTGGGCGGAGAATGAGATGATGTTGAAGAAGCTTCCTTGCCCAGACCTTCACTCTTCCACAAAAGAAAAGTAAGGGTCTCTGGATCCCCGTAGAGGGTTAATTTGACTCAAGGTTATCCTGGGAGGTAACCCACTTATGACTGACCGCCAGGATAAGATTTGTCCTTCATCCAATGGGTGGAAAACAACCACCACAACTATCCAAATCCCAACCAAAAGATTGCCTCAACCACTGTGCAATGGGACGAGGAGAGATAGCCTCAGGGCCACCTACTCTTCTCCAATCAAGGAATGGCACCTATCCACCATCTGGTTCTCAGATCGTGATGGGCAGCCCAGTGGAGGCCCCGTAATCATTCGTGATGGGCAGCCCAGTGGAGCCCCGTAATCATTTACTGTGCCATCTCTCAGGAAGAAAGTGATAAGGCAATAATACTCTCATTTCTCAAGGCAGATCTTCGCTTCGACAACTGAGAGTAGGAGGGCAATTGTTGGGATATCCTGGTTCAGCTACGGACCAGGCTCCAGTTCGACTTATCGAAGCCCTGGTTCTCCGAGCTACGGACTTCGGATTAAGCGAAGGTTAACTGTAAGCAACTCAAGGCTTCACACCGAACTACAACATCCGAAGGCTAGCCCTTCGGGTAGCACCTTCGGCCTCGGCCGAAGTCTGAACTACTCACCGACTTTCGAAGACACGAACTTCGGTCCCCGTCATAGACATGATCTCTGGCCTTGAAAAAATATCAAGCCTTCGGCTCACGCTAGGCGAAACCCGAAGCTTGAACTACAATCTGTTCCAAGAAGGAAACTATAACCAACGGTTACAATCGACACTCATCATGCCATGATCATGGCGTACAATTCCTGCAGCCACGCCTTCGATCTGGTCGAAACCGCTCATTGACAATCCACGATCGACTATCATGGGAGTGAATGGCTCCCATGATCTCCGGAAAAAGAGTGGGCCACAGACCGGAGGCCATCTTTTAAATATGGGTAAGGAGGATGGCTCGTGAGGTATGCGTGAATAATCTCGCACATACACATTCTCAATCTCCAAGAGCTCTTTTTCTCTTCCACCTTCGAGATCTTCCCATTCTGTGGCAGGAATCCGCCACTGACTTATGCATCGGAGTGTCCCCCGCCGGAATAACTCCGACAAGGAACCTGTTTTGCAGGTGAACCATGAAAGGATTATGCCCTAAAGGCCAATCGAAATATTATATTTCGTTGGGATTTTTCCTTTTCCATCCCAAAAATCAATGTATTGACATTATCATTCAATAAAGGCATTATTTTTCATATGCTATGTTTTAATTATTATATGATGAACTCCATAGATTAGGGCTATGGTTCTAGGGTTATGATGAGATCATACCAGTGAGACCTAAAGCCTTAAAACCCTAAACTAAAATATTCCTGGTCAATGGGACATTGAGTAGGGGATCAATGTTTCTGGTAAAGATCAGCACTTCCTATGTATGAGGGTGACTGATCTCACAGTCACTTGTGTTTGACACTAATACTAGGATGTGGGTGCTCATTAGAGAATGAGTTCACTGAATAGATCCAGATTGAGAATATCTAATGGAACCTTATCTGTTTGTCAATAGATATTTCTCATAGCGGGAGTTGTGCATATGGTCCTTTGACCTGAGACTACCATGGTACCTTATATACATGAATCCACATTTTGGTTCACACTCAATCATAACACTGAGTTATGCATGAGGTGATACTGGATATGGTGGATTGCATATGAAGGTTGTGAGTAGGTCAACAAGGAATTGATCAGCCCTAGTAAGAGGATATTGCATCCAACCAATTTCGATCAAATGATGATTTGGAAAATCTTTGATCAAAGTATGAACATTAGAAGTAGTTTCTAATAGTTCATTAATGAATCATCATTAAAAAGATTGAAGTAGGGATGAATATGAAATTTGATTCGACAAGGTATCCATATCCATAATCATATTCAGGATGCAAGTTGATCAAATGACTGAATTGCCGGTAACTCACCACTGATGGGTATTTTGGTAATTCTACCAAAATTTCACATCTTCCGGGTAGACATGATACGTTGCTAGACGTCAATCTTATCTTATAGGGAAATGATTAAATTATGATAATTTAAATCAGTTAATTAGAATTAGATTCTAATTGACCAAGTCGAGCTAGCTTGAGTTGACCTAAATCGGCTTAGTTGAGATCTAACCGAATTAAGTCAAATAGCACTCGGACCTACTGCTGGCTAGATGTGGAACCCAATGGGTCACACACAAAGAGAGTCGAGGGGATTTAATTTAGAATTAAATCATGTTTGCAGGACAAACACACTAGCATGTGTTGCAGACCCAACTTCTATTCGAATTGGATTTGAATTTGGTTATGAATTAGGCTAATTAGGTTCTAATTGAACCGAATTAGAGTCTAATTTAAATTTTAGGACTTTGGGCTATCCCGTGGCTGAACCCATTGATTAAAAATCAATTTAAACCCCTTTTCCCAAGATCGCCCAAGCCATCTTTCCCACGTGCGCGCACCAAAGGAAGATTCAACGCGGTGACTCCTCTTCACGCGCGTGGGACTTCTTTTACCGTCAAAACCAGATGGGAGGGGGCGGAAATCTTTTCTTTAGGTGTCTCATCTGGAGTCCCTTGGATCAAGATCAGATGGCCAGAAGAAATCCGTTGCTTTTCGGTCGCAACTCCATCTCAGAACATCGTGACTTTTTTGAGAAAATCTTGAAAGAAATCAGGAAAGGCATGAAAAATCTGAGGGGACGCGTGAGGATGGAAAGAACGTGATTCTTGGGATAGCAGAGGGTTGCATTGTTTTTGAAAAGACACCCCTCTGATATCTATAAATAGGGTTGGGTTCTCGGGGTTTTCATGTAAGATAATTCAGAGATCATATTCCCTTTCTTCCTCCCCAGAATACTCCTTCCCCTTGTTCTTGTTGGGTATTGTTTCCCTTACAGAGGTATCCTCTGTCAAAACTCTGACCCTAAACAAGAATAAGAGGAAGGTCTTGAATGGTAAAGGAAAGAAACAGGAAGGGTCTCTTTTCTTTCTTGAATTAAGACATTACTTGTCTTAATTTTTCTTCCACTTCAAATAAGAATTTTCTACAAGGATTGAAGTTGAGGAAAGGATCAAGAAGAGGAAAGAAGGGAGAATGGGAATTTTCAAGAAAGAAAATTCCAGCCTATAAGTCCAAGAATTGAATTCTTGAAAAAGAATTCAAGAAGAGGATCCAAGATCAAGAAGTTGTTGTCTTCATCTCTTCTCTGTGTGGATCACCATTGGAGGGTGAACATTTAACATTTGGGCACCTGGTGGAGATTTGCATTTTGGATATTGTGGTACAGGTTAGTACTTACATATATATATATTTAAATCATGTATATGAATGATATATGTTTTAATTTTTTTTAAGGAGATCTAGGGCTAAAGGGTTTGGTATAGATTTCATAAGATAAAATTTTGAAATCTATGTTTCCACCTTGGTCAACAAACCCAACATTGGTATCAGAGCCTCCTTATCAAGATTAAATATATATGCTTATTTTTATAGGCATATGTAGATAATTTACATATGATGTGGTTTGTGTTTGATGTATTGTCACCAATTAGGGTTTTCACTTAAACCCTAATTTTTGTAGAGATATGTTTAGTAATCCAGTCATCATTCTAAAATAAGGTTTCCCTGGCATAATGGTGGATCTATTATGTGGTAAATGGTTGTCCTAGAATGATGACACACTAATCACATATTTATGTTAATTGTGCATATATGTTTGATGTATGCCACTAGTTAAGGTTTTCACTCAAACCTTAATTTGTATAGAGATATGTTTAGCCTTCCAGTCATCATACTGAAATAAGGTTGCCCTGACATAATGGTGGATCCATTATGTGGTAAATGGTTGTCCTAGTATGATGACACACTTGGCACATATTTGCTTAGTTATATATATATATATATATAGAATGTGCTTTGTTTTAATAAAGCCCTCTTTCAAATTATATTAAGTTGTAGTGTCATATACCAAAAGTGAAATAATCAATATGATTAATTGATCATTCGGTGTCTAGGAAAAGTGGTTCATGATCGGTAAAGAGGATGTGGTTTTTAATTGGTTCCGTTGACTGACCTGGCCAATTCTTATTGTGTCTAAGGAAAGCAACGGGGGGACTCCCACCACTCTCCCACTTACCTGGCCGATAAGATTAACTTAATTATTGATTGATATGCTTAGTGTAATATTCACTACATGTGGCCTTCCTTGATGCAGAACGGAAGCTCTGATACCAAAAATGATGCAGAACAAAGAACAAAGAAGCGTATGCGGAAGTAAAATTAAGATTAATTCTTTTTTTTTTTTATATATTTCAGAAATTGGCTTTGACTCAAAGTAAAGTTAAACTAAGTTGAAGGAAACTAGGTAATGATTGAAAGCACAATTTAGAAAAACTAGGTTATCAGAGTAGTTCAGAAGTAACGGATCACTGGGGGTTGAGAAACTCCCAGACCTAGGATTTCACTCTGAACTTTCAACAGGACAGAAATAGAGAGGAGAGATGGGTTACCAACCAGACAGTGATCTTCACAGAATTTGGGTGGAAGAACTCTCTCGGGCAGATTGTTGGATCCTCGGATTCGGCTATCTTCGTAATGGATCCTCCAATTGGTCTCGTGGCTGGGTCGGCTTCCCCTGGACTCAAGATCTGGGAAGAAGAAAAACAAGTGATGGATTCAGAGACTCGGGGAAGGATTTACCAGTTCGAAGAACTTGAAGGCTGATGTCGCTGAGATCCGGATTCTCTTGAAGGCTGATTCGACTCCCTCTGGAAAGAGCTTTGGATCTGAAGTATCCGGACTGTAGCTGGATGCTGGTGGTCGGCCTGGACTTGGAGAGAGAGGCCGTGAGAAGTGGGATAGGCTAGGGATTGGTGGAAAGAAAAAAATGATGGGCGGCTAGGGTTTGGGAGTGGAGTGGCTAACCTAGGGTTTGGGTTTTGAGATCTCACACCTCCTCAAAGTTCCTGGGGAACCCGGATTTACTCCTCTCACGGAGCTCAACACCTGGATGCAAGCAAGCACACAGAATGTGACTAGACTAAAGTGACTACTGGCTCACTAGACCTAGAGTCCAAACTAGATGCCCAATCAGAGTGGCAAGCTAGCCTGTAGTAACTCGGGACTCAGCCAGGCAGGTGTAAGGGGAGTGTTAGGTCCCTAAATGCCAATCCTAGACACCAATCAGAGATTGGCCAGGTAGGCGGACCAGCACACAAGCCCTTCAGGATAGAATCCCTGAACCACCATTCTAGATACTGAGTACAAAGCACACACAAAGTAACTAGACAAACTGACTCAACACTAGCCTTGACCCGACTTGTTGATGTCCCTAGCCCACCAGGGCAAATTAGGTCTAATTAATTTTAAGATTAAAGGCTTAGGTTCGAATGAGTGGGTGGTGGTTTTGGGCTAAGGAGAGGTTATCAACTCCTCCCCTTATCTTAGATGCTCAAATGCCCTTAGGATGAATCAGGAGATGATCACTCAAAATAGTTGAATTGCAGAAACATAAAAATAGAGTTGCAGTAATTTAACTCTCAGAAATTTCACGGAAACCAATAAATCACAGAAAATTATGTAAAATAGCTTCAATTATACTGGTTCCAGAAAAATAGAAATCATGCAATTCGGAGTTACCTGTAATGAGAAACAATTCTTTCAATAGGATAGTTACAGACTGAAAACAGGGTGCTTCCCCGTTTACAATTCCTCTACGAAGTTGTAAACCCCGGATCCCCTACACGCCCTAGGAACATCCCATGGAATGGGAAGAGGAGGTTTGCACCCCGCTTCGTTCCTAGGATCGGACATCCTGGGGAGTCTACTTCGAGCAGACAAAGTAAAAGGAGAGAGACTTAAAACAAGCAAGCAAAACAGAAACCCTAGGCTGGCTCTGATACCAAAATGATGTAGAACGGAAGCTCTGATACCAAAATGATGCAGAATGAAATCTCTGATACCAAAATGATGAATGAAATCAATTTCTTTGTAAGCAACTTTATGTTTCTCTCTTCCGCACTTGTATTCAGGTGTTGAGCTCCGTGAGGGAGTAAATCCGGTTCCCTAGGAACCTTGAGGAGGTATGAGATCTCCAACCCCAAAACCCTAGCTTAGTCCACCCATCTCTACTCCACCACCACCAAACCCTAATTTTCCATCTTCATCCCATCTCCGGAACTTCTACATCCAACAATCTTCATTAAGTCCTCAGGTCAGTGTCTTTCTTTGAGTTTCTGGTTCTTCTTTTGTTCTTCTTCTTCCAGATCCTGAGTTCGAGAAGGAGGCCAACCTTGTCATAGGACTACAATCTGAGGATCCATTGCGAAGATACCCCATCTCCAAGGATCCTACACTGCTCGAGAGTGTCCTCCAACTGAAGCAACGAGAGATATCACTGCTAGGTAACAAGAACCTTCCCTTCTCACTTTGTCTGTTTCGTTGAAACTCAGAGCAAACCCTAGATCTAGGGATTTCTCAATCCCCAGCGATCCTACTTTTGAGTTACTCTGATAATCCACTCCTTTTAATTGTGCTCTCTGTCATTTCTTAGTTTCTTTCAACATTAGTTTATCTTTCCTTTGAGTCAAAGCCGACTTCTGAAAATATATTAAAAAAAAAGATATTAATTTTAATTTGCTTCCGCATCCCACATATCCATTCTGCATCATTTTGATATCAGAGCTTTCATTCTGCATCATTCCTTCATGCCAAGTCATTATTATGTTATGATTCATATTAGGTTTGTTGTGTACACACAAGGCCTCTTATGGTGACTGACATAATTTTAATTTGGTGCATTTGAAGTTTATGGCATGATTTAATATAATACTTTGTTGTGTACACATAAGGGTATTATAATTAATATCATGACTATATAGCAATGAAGGGTCTTATTTAACTAAAATATTATAGTTTGTTGTGCACACACAAGACTATTAATATTTTAGAGGCCAAAATAAGTTGATAATTGTATTAGTTACAATTGAAAAGAGTTTTCCTACCTTTGAACTTATATAAGATTTGTTATGTACACACAAGGTCTTTTATAAGGAATTAGGATCTCAACCCTACTAAGAAACCAATTAGGATTTTCTCGATCATCATATGGAGGGTTATGATGCTTGATAAAATAGTGGGAGACATAATTATGTTAAAGTCCTAATTTAATTATGTTTTGTCACATTGGTTGTTTGCTTACGTAATGTTCTTTGTTAATGTAGATTAAATGGCCTCTTCACTCTCACTCCGAAGCATTCTTGATGCCAATAAGTTGACTGGACCAAACTATGTTGATTGGTTGAGAAACTTGAAGATAGTACTCAGCCAAGAAAGACTTTCTTATATTCTTGATACCCCTACCTTGGAACCATTAGGGGAAGATGCCTCGCAAGAGGAAAAGACCACATATAACATGTGGCAAAATGACTCACTTACTGTCAAATGTATAATGCTTGCCTCTATGACCAATGAGTTGCAGAGGCAACATGAAAGCATGGACATTAACTCCATAATGCTCAATCTAAAAGAACTTTATTGAGAACATAGTCAAACTGCTAGATATGAAATATCTAAGCAGTTATTCCGTGCAAGGATGACAGAAGGAACATCTGTACAAGACCATGTATTAAAGGTTATTGACCTAATCACCCGATTAGGTCAATTGAGTTTTGTTATGGATGGGGAGTTGAATCAGGATTTAATCCTGTAGTCACTCCCAGAGTCATTTTCATAGTTTGTTCTCAATTATCATATGAACAAACTTAATTCTTCCTTGTCTGAGCTGTTGAATATGTTGAAAACGACAGAGAGCCATTTAAAGAAAAATAAGGCTCCACTTCTTCTTGTGGATGGAATAAACAAGAAGAAAACAGGTAAAGAGGGTTCCAAGAGGAGGATGAACCCTAAAGGGGGCATCAAGAAAAAGAAAGGAAAGAAGGCCTCCGGACAAACGACCTGCTTTCATTGTGGCAAGCCGGGTCACTGGAAAAGAAACTGCAAGGTTTACCTTGCAAGTGTGAAGCCCGGTGCTAGTGATGCACCAAAAGGTATGTATGAGATACATGCAATTTTGTTATTAGACTCTTCTAATTCAAACTCTTGGGTATTGGATACCGCTTGTGGTCATCATATCTACAAATCATTGCAGGGACTGCGGAACATTAGAGTTTTGAAGGAAGGAGACTTCGAGCTCTACGGTGCTGGAGGAGATTCCATCCAAGCAGAAGCTGTAGGGACTTATATATTGAAGCTGCCTTCTGAGAAGATTTTAGAGTTGAAAAGTTGTTATTATATTCCTAAGGTCATTAGAAACATCATATCTGTATCCTTGTTAATTAAACAAGGTTATACTATGAATGTAATGAGCAGTGGCTGCTCAATCAGTTTTTTTAATAAAATAATATTTTATGGCATATTTTGCAATGGTCTTTTAACTCTATCTAATGATGACAATATACTTCATGTTAGTAACAAACGAAAGAGAGATGATGTGAACAGTACTTTACTTTGGCAATGTCATCTTGGACATATTAGTGAGCAAAGGATTAACAAGTTATACAAGGAAAATTTCCTTAATCCTTATGACTATGAATCATTAGGAACTTGTGAATCATGTCTCATGGGTAAAATGACCAAGACTCCATTTAGTGGACATAATGAAAGGACAACCGAGTTATTAGGACTCATACAAATAGATGTATGTGGGCCTATGGCAACTCAGGCCAAGGGTGGATACTCATATTTCATCACATTCACTGATGATTTTCAAGGTACGGATTTATGTATCTAATGAAACATAAGTCCGAAGCTTTTGAAAAATTTCTAGAGTATCAAAGTATGGTAGAGAAACAAACGGGGAAAAGTATTAAGATCCTTCAATCAGATAGAGGAGGTGAATACTTATCCACCGAGTTTCTTGATCACCTTAAAGAAAAGGGGATCATCTCTGAATGGACTCCTCC
Organism: Areca catechu; assembly: GCA_021397845.1. NCBI lineage: Eukaryota > Viridiplantae > Streptophyta > Magnoliopsida > Arecales > Arecaceae > Areca > Areca catechu. Next base: position 48,338,671 of record CM038048.1, on the reverse strand, counting down.
TTATACACCATAATTAAATGGTGTTGTTGAAAGGAGAAATTGTACTTTGTTAGATATGGTACGGTCCATGATGTGCTTCACTGAGTTACCTGTTTCTTTCCGGGGATATGCCTTGGAAACCGTGGCTAATATTTTAAATAGAGTACAATCTAAATCTATTTCTAGCACTCCATATGAATTATGGAGGGGAAAGAAACCCAATCTTAAATATCTTAAGATATGGGGATGTCCAGCTTATGTCAAAAGAAATTTTGGACATAAGCTAGATGCTAGAGCAGATAAGTGTCTATTTGTAGGATATTCTAAAGATAGTATAGGATATCTGTTCTACCACCCTACTGAACAAAAGGTTTTAGTCATTAGGCATGCCACTTTTATGGAGAAAGAATTCATCCTACAAAAGGGCAGTGGGAGAAATATTGAACTTGAAAAAGTTCAACAAATAGGTACATCTCAACCAAATCATAACATAGTTAGTATAGAACCTGAACACACCACTCCTATCCGTTGGTCTGATAGGATGCGACATGCACCTGAGAGGTATGGGTTCATTATTGAAAATAATGAAGCCCGAATCATTGAAAATGATGAGCCTCTAACCTATACGGATGCTGTCATGAGTAGTGACTCAGACAGATGGCTGGAAGCCATGAGATCCGAAATGGACTCCATGTATATCAACTAAGTCTGGACTTTGGTTGATGCACCAGAGGGTGTTAACCCTATTGGATGCAAATGGGTCTATAAGAAAAAGATTGGGGCAGATGGCCAAGTCGAAATGTATAAAGCCAGATTAGTGGTTAAGGGTTTCAGACAAAAACAAGGAATAGATTATGACGAAACATTTTCTCCTGTTGCCATGCTCAAATCTATTCGGATCATGCTTGCTATAGCAACATATCATGATTATGAAATCTGGCAGATGGATGTGAAAACCGCATTCCTCAATGGTTTCCTTGAGGAAGAGGTTTATATGTCACAGCCAGAAGGTTTTGTCTTGGAGACTAGACCTAATCAGGTATGTAGGCTGAAGAAATCCATTTATGGATTAAAACAAGCATCAAGGAGTTGGAACATCCGATTTGATAAGACAGTCAAAGAATTTGATTTTATCAAAAATAAGGATGAACCTTGTGTGTATAAGAAGACTAGTGGGAGTGCCATAGTTTTCTTAGTTCTATATGTAGATGACATACTACTCATTGGGAATGATATCCCAATGAGTCAAGGTGTGGTTATCTAAACAGTTTTCCATGAAAGACTTGGGAGAAGCATCTTATATACTGGGCATAAAGATCTATAGAGATAGATCCAAGAGGATGCTAGGTTTATCGCAATCTAGGTACATTGACCAAGTGCTAAAAAGATTTAGCATGGAGGAAAGTAAAAGAGGTTACTTACCTATTGGTCATGGCATACATCTTTCTAAAAAGATATCTCCTAAGATACCTGAAGAAAGAAATAGAATGAATTCTATACCTTATGCTTCGGCAGTAGGGTCTATTATGTATGCTATGTTATGTACCAGGCCTGATGTGGCATATGCCTTAGGTATAGCCAGTAGATTTCAAGTTGATCCAGGAGAGGATCACTGGAAGGCTGTGAAAAATATTCTTAAGTACTTAAGAAGGACTAAGAATATTTTTCTAATATACGGTGGATCTGATCTTAAATTAGAAGCTTATTCAGATTCTAGTTTTCAATCAGATCCAGATGACAGCAAATCTATATCTGGGTATGTCTTTATCCTAAATGGAGGAGCTGTAAGTTGGAAGAGTTCTAAACAGCAGACTGTAGCTGACTCAACAACTGAGGCAGAGTACATTGCTGTTAGTGAAGCTGCCAAGGAAGCTGTCTGGATGAAGAAGTTCATATCAGAGTTGGGCATTGTTCCCGAGATTGATGGTCCAGTACCACTTTACTGTGATAATAATGGGGCTGTTGCTCAAGCAAAGGAACCAAGAGCCCATCACAAATCAAAGCACATTCTGAGACTCTTCCATCTTGTTCGAGAGATTGTCGAAAGACAAGAAGTTTGCATTAAAAGTTGAAACGAAGAACAACATAGCAGACCCGTTCACTAAGACTCTACCACAGCGAGAGTTTGATCGCCACCTCGATTATATGGGGTTAAAATTTAAAGGCGATTGGCTTTAGTGCAAGTGGGAGATTGAAAGGATTATGCCCTAAAGGCCAATCGAAATATTATTTTTCATTGGGATTTTTTCTTTTCCATCCCAAAAATTAATGTATTGACATTATCATTCAATAAAGGCATTATTTTCATCATACGCTGTGTTTTAATTATTATATGATGAACTCCATAGATTAGGGCTATGGTTCTAGGGTTATGATGATATCATACCAGTGAGACCTAAAGCCTTAAAACCCTAATCTAAAATATTCCTAGTTAATGGGACATTGAGTAGGGGATCAATATTTCTGGTAAAGATCAACACTTCCTATGTATGAGGGTGACTGATCTCACAGTCACTTGTATTTGACACTAATACTAGGATGTGGGTGCTCATTAGAGAATGAGTTCACTGAATAGATCCAGATTGAGAATATCTAATGGAACCTTATATGTTTGTCAATAGATATTTCTCATAGTGGGAGTAGTGCATGTGGTCCTTTGACCTGAGACTGCCATGGTACCTTATATACATGAATCCATATTTTGGTTCACACTCAATCATAACACTGAGTTATGCATGAGGTGATACTGGATATGGTGGATTGTATATGAAGGTTGTGAGTAGGTCAACAAGGAATTGATCTGCCCTAGTAAGAGGATATTGCATCCAGCCAATTTCGATCAAATGATGATTCGGGAAATCTTTGATCAAAGTATGAACATTAGAAGTAGTTTCTAATAGTTCATTAATGAATCATTATTAAAAAGATTGAAGTAGGGATGAATATAAAATTTGATTTGACAAGGTATCCATATCCATAATCATATTCAGGATGCAAGTTGATCAAAGGACTAAATTGCCCGGTAACTCACCACTGAAGGGTATTTTGGTAATTTCACCAAGATTCCACATCTTCCGGGTAGACATGATACGTTGCTGGACGTCAATCTTGTCTTGTAGGGAAATGATTAAATTATGATAATTTAAATCAGTTAATTAGAATTAGATTCTAATTGACCAAGTCGGGCTAGCTTGAGTTGACCTAAATCGGCTTAGTTGAGATCTAACCGAATTAAGTCAAATAGTACTCGGACCTACTGCTGGCTAGATGTGGAACCCAATGGGTCACACACAAAGAGAGTCAATGAGGGATTTAATTTAGAATTAAATCATGTTTGCAGGACAAACACACTAGCATGTGTTGCAGACCCAACTTCTATTCGAATTGGATTCGAATTTAGTTCTGAATTGGGCTTAATTGGGTTCTAATTGAACCTAATTAGAGTCTAACTTAAATTTTGGGACTTTGGGCTAACCCGTGGCTGAACCCATTGATTAAAAATCAATTTAAACCCTTTCCCAAGACTGCCCAAGCCATCTTTCCCATGTGCGCGCACCAAAGGAAGATTCCACGCGCGTGGACTCCTCTTCACGCGCGTGGGGACTTCTTTTACCGTGAAAACCAGATAGGAGGGTGCGGAAATCTTTACTTTAGGTGTCTCATCTCGAGTCCCTTGGATCAAGATCAGATGGCCAGAAGAAATCCGTTGCTTTTCGATCGCAACTCCGTCTCAGATATCGCGACTTTTCTGAGGTTTCTTCCGAGGTTTTTCTTCATCGAAAAATCTTGAAATAAATCAAGAAAGGTGTGAAAAATCTGAGGGGACGTGTGAGGATGGAAAGAACATGATTCTTGGGATAGCAGAGGGTTTCGTTGTTTTTGAAAAGACACCCCTCTGATATCTATAAATAGGGTTGGGTTCTCGGGGGTTTTATATAAGATACTTCATAGATCAGATTCCCTTTCTTCCTCTCCAAAATACTCTCCTCTCCTTGTTCTTGTTGGGTATTGTTTCCCTTACAGAGGTATCCTCTGTCGAAACTCTGACCCTAAACAAGAATAAGAGGAAGGTCTTGAACGGTAAAGGAAAGAAACAGGAACGGTCTCTTTTCTTTCTTGAATTAAGACATTACTTGTCTTAATTTTTCTTCCACTTCAAATAAGAATTTTCTACAAGGATTGAAGTTGAGGAAAGGATCAAGAAGAGGAAAGAAGGGAGAAAGGGAATTTTCAAGAAAGAAAATTCAAGCCTATAAGTCCAAGAATTGAATTCTTGAAAAAGAATTCAAGAAGAGGATCCAAGATCAAGAAGTTGTTGTCTTCATTTCTTCTCCGTGTGGATCACCATTGGAGGGTGAACATTTGGGCACCTGGTGGAGATTTGCATTTTGGATATTGCAGTATAGGTTAGTACTTACATATATATATATATATATTAAATCATGTATATGAATGATATATATTTTAATTTTTTTAAGGAGATCTAGGGCTAAAGGGTTTGGTATAGATTTTATAAGATAAAAATTTTGAAATCTATGTTTCCACCTTGGTCAACAAACCCAACAAACCAAGGAGCAATCCTACGATGCAGCGGCTCCGACCGGCCGATCCAGGGACTCCATGCCAACAAGAATAAACGTAAAAAATATACTAAAGCTTTATAAAATAAAGCAAGTATCTCTTTGAAGCCCTTGGATGATGTTGAAGAAGCTTGTATTCAATTTGTTAAAGCCTTTGAATGAAGCTTGTGTTGTGGACTTGGATCAACTCTCTTATCTTTGGAAGCTTGAAGGCTTGAACCACTCAACACTTGAATCCTTGAAGGATATTCAATGATCTCATCAAAGAATTACTTCCCTCTTTGATTTTTGATGTTTATATAGCTCTCCAGCCCATATATGACCGTTTATGACCATTAAGGATGAAAAACTACCTGTTTGAAGCAAGTTGGAGTCAATTCTGCACTTCTGAAAAATTAGCTGTTATACCAAGTGTCAACACTTGAATTTTCTGAATTTTCTTCATGAGTCGACCTCTTGAGTTGACATTTCACCAAGAGTCGACCTTTTGAGTCGACACTTAGATCAGCTCAAGGCAAAAATTCTGGTTTGACATTGTTCTATTTTTCTTATTCTCAGGCCTTGAGTCGATACTTGAACTTCTTCATGAGTCGACACTTGCTTGGGTCAGTACTGAAACTTGCTGAAACTTCTCTAAAATTGATTTTTAGCCCCTTCAAGTTCTTCCATATCAATTCCAAAGTCCAGATACTTGATTTTCTATTAATTTAAGGACTTTCTTCAACTAAAAAGATGGATTTTTTCATTCAACATAGATGATTACTAAGATCTGATAAACATACTTAAAATATAATTAGTACTCATATATAGTTAAGTATTTTATCAATCATCAAAATCAAGACCAGAGTCAACATTCTCTCCATTTTTGATGATGACAAAATCTTTATAATATGGGACTATTCATGCATGCCAATTATTTTTTTATTATTAGGCATTAAGTTAGGAGTTCATATCCTAAATTTTAAGCTAAGATATTAAGAAGGAATTCTATAAAAAATCTGAAGCACAGGCATGCAGAAATTAATTCTAAAAGTGAAGAAACAGGACCGCCAAGGCTAAGAAGCCCTAGTTAGGACTAGCTTTTCTACAATACCGCTACCAGAGAAGTCTAGGGGGTGTATCTGGAAGAGATTTGAAGATGAATCCATGAAGAGTTTGCTCTAGGCTCTCAAATGTGGCTTGGAAAAATAAGCTGTCGATCCTATGGATTCATGACTTTCAATCCGATGGCCTAAAAGCTGGTCAGATGGAATCCTTGGATTCATGAACTCTGAGAGACCCGTAAATCACCTATCAGGGGTTAGAAAATAAGGAAAAGAAGGCTAAATTGCTAAAAGAAGAAGAAAGGAAGAGGTTGATGATGGGCGGCCAAGAGGTTGGAGGCTGGTGGCTTGAAGGCAGGGTGTAGGGATCACACAAAAATCCTGTGGGATCACATAGATACCCTTAATCACACAGAAATTCACTCAGAATTTTGAAAAAAACTCAAGAGAAATTCATTCATAATAATTGATCATTAGTTACAAGAGGGTGGAGGGGTGGGATATTTATAGATGTTCTCATGCCCTCTCTTAGTTAGGATAGGATTACAAACTTTGATAGGGAGAAGGATCACAAAGTGGCCTAGAACTAGGATTTCACAATTTGAGTAAAAATAAAACAAAATTTCCTAGTTAGAAGTGGATTCTTCTCCTTCTTTGAGTTGGTCAAGGGGCTTCCTTGTTGGGTTGGGAAGGAATATTCCTTCCTTTGACCTGGTCTTCCTCTTGGGCACCTGGGCTTATCATGAATGGGCCTGGGGCACCAACTGCTTATGGGCTTCTAGGCTGGGGCACCTGGGGGTAGTATATTCCTTGAAAATCTTGGTCTTTTTGGCTTGGACGCCTAATTGAACTTGGGCTTGACTTTAGGGCAGCAAGGGGCATCTCCAACATGGGCTTGGGTGGCCTCCAAAGAGCTTTGGTGCATGGGCTTGATCCTGGTGACTGGAAACCCCGGGCTAGGATGCTGGAAGAATATTCTTGGTCCCTGGTATCTTTTATGGACTTACTTTGTTCTGAGATCCTGGTGAAGGCTTTAGCTGATGCTCCAGCTCTTGTACAAATTTTTTAAAGAACACAACTTACTAAACTCTTACAGGACTCAATTGGACTGAACTGAGGTTGAGACAACTCAACTTATTACAGGACTCACTCAACTTAACTAGACTAGATTAGTTACAAAACTTAACACATGATTAAGGGCTCAAAATTGACAAATGGCTCACAATGAGCTGACTCGCTCAACTAAGCTTGAATGTAATCTCAAGCTTGACTCATGAGCCCTAATGGCATGAGTCGACTCTAGATACAGGACTCAAGTGTAACAGAGCTCAAGGCCCAAATATAGGACTCAATGGGCATAATTAGGCTTAAATGATCAAAACCCTAATTACAGGACTTCAAGTGACTCAATTGACTTAAGCCCTACTTACAAGACTTGAAGGGCTAGTAGGACTTGATTATTGGACTCAAAGACAAAATTAAAATCATGGCTAAGGAACTTAAAACTCAGGGACTCATAGTGAACTAGGGTTGACCTGATGTATTGACCTGATGTCCCCATCAATTCTCCCGGAGTGGGAGGAACTCGACTCCATCGAGTAAGGGTCGCTCTGGCTCTGGTATCACTCAAGGAGGTCTGGGTTGAGGCACTACAAGTCCTCTCGAGTAATCCATGAATCGTCGGATTCTAGTCGACCTTGCCATCGGACCAGGTAGCATTGATAGCCACGACCCCAGGTCGTGATAGCTTGATCGTCCAAGATACACTCGATCCATATTCCTCTCTTAGGCCAATTTATATATGGACACTTTGGATTAGGTTTGCTCTCAAAGGATGGAGTAGGTCCAAAAACCTTACTAGGAATCACTGCCGGTTCCCTATACTCAACTAAGACCGCGATATTGAAGGTAGAGCTAATGCCTAAATCCAGGGGCAGATTAAGCACATAGGCATTGGTCTTTCCTTCTCTACCACTCTAAAGGGTCCAGCTCTACGAGCATGAAGCTTCTTAACCATAACAGAATCTCTTATATTAAATTTCTTGGCTCTTTTTGAGGAATTAGCTAGTTCATTTCAAATTACTGCTAAATGCGGATGATGCACCTGACTTATACTAACACCTAACAAAAATGTAGACTCAACTATGAATTCCTATTGAGAGGAACTTTATTGGACTCTTCTGGGCCTAAACCTAATAGACTTTAGGTTCTCTAGCTTTAACCCTGGTTTGACATATACATGAAAATTTATAATGAGCTTCTAATAAATGCCATAATATATTCCAAAAGTAAGATGCAAATCTAACATGCACAATGAATGTATGCAGTATGCTAATCTCAACAAAATGCAATCTAATGACCCTAGAAATGCTGGAGGTTTCTGAAAAGGACAAAAAATAAGAGGTGGGCTCAGGGCTGGTCTGGTAAGATAGAAAATAAGAAAAGGGTTCGGGATTGATTGAAAAGAACAAGATACAAGAAGGGGTTTCTGGGATTAGTCCTAGACTAATGAAGTTGACCTTATGGGGTTGAGGTATATCTAAAGGGTTTGCATAATGGAAGAATAGGGAACTAATCTCAGGGAAGAGATCAATTGGAGTCAAAGGAGTGACTTCATCTTGAGGGCATTGATTTAAAGAGATCAGGTCCTTAATAAATTCTTCTGGTTCTTGGATTTCAGGACTAGGCTCTGTAATTGGGCTTTCTTCTAGTGGCTCCTTAAGTAAGATTCTAATAGTAGGGTTGGGTTCCTCATCCACTAACTGCTCTTCCACTACAGCTTCAATTTGGATAGGGTCAAGGTCAACTAACTTTGGGTTGGCTTCTATCTGGGCATCTACTTGGTCAACTAATTCTGGGTTGGTTTCTACTTGGGTATGGTCAGGGTCAACTAATTCTAGGTCATCTATAAGTATCTCTTCTTCTTCTTCCTTATACTCCTCCACTAAGCTCACATCAGCTTCATATATCTCCTCTTCTAGGTCATCCTGGTGAACCAATGGGGTGGTAAGAGGGGGTTGACTAAGGAAAAACTGACTGATGACTAGGATGGTAGGGATGGGTTGGTTAGGATCTGGTCCTGGGCTAGGGGCACTAGTCCTAAAAGGTTTAGTTTGACTAAAGGGAAGTGGACTAACACTAGGCTCATATCTAGGGGTACTAATCTTATGGGGTTCAGGTTGACTAGGGGAAACCTGACTGATACTAGGCTGATACCTAGGGATTATGGGTTCCTTGGGTTCATAGGACAAGGGTTCAGCTCTATGGATCTTAAGTTTATTGAACTCATAGGATGTGAGTTTAGATCTATGGGTTATGGATTCACTAGACTCATAGGACATCGGTACATAGGATCTGGGTTCATAGGTTCTAGAGTAATAGGCTTTGGGCTCAGATCTATAGGTTGTGGCTCTCTTATCCTGATCAAGGAAATCATGATTGGGTTTCCTGGGGTTGGGCTCCTGGTATGGGTTAGAGTATGGGGTTCTCCTAAGATTCGACTCAGTATGGATCCTAAGGTCAAGCTGAGGCTTAGATCTGGTGTAAGGCTTTAGGTTTTTTCTAGGTTTCCTAATTGGTCTCCTACCTGGTCAAACCTATAGGTTGTTTGGATAGTCGATTGGATCAATTGGTCAAGTCTATGATTTATCTAGGTATTGGATTGGTCGAACTTAAAGTTCATCTGGGCAAACTAGTTTTGGGATTGGGTGTTGGACTAGTTAATATGGGAAGTTAATTGGGCAACCATCTATTCATTCATGGCTTTTATAAGAGTTTCAAGATTGGGTTCCATGGTTGAACTAGGTTTGGGCTTAGACTGGTTGTACTGGACTCCTGACCTGGTGGTCATGCAATCAATCAAACAAGATGGTAGGATGCAGTCAAGCACACAAAGTGAAAATAGACTACAGCTTGCTAGACCAAGAACCAAAATTGAATGGGTCTAAAATAATTAAAAAATAAAATATTTTTTTTTGTCTTTTGTGAGGTGGCAAATTAAATTTAAGTTGATTAAATTATCAAACAAAATTAGGGCTTGGGTGAGGTAGGGTTTGGAAGTTGATTAGATTTGGTTTGATCAAGTATGCAGAATAGAAATTAAGGTTTAATTTGATGCAGAATTTGGTTTAGTTTTCAATGAAAAAAAAATCAAAAAAATTTTAGAACAAAATATGAAAAGTTTAGATGATCTCTACCAAATTTCATGTAGATCAAAATTCAGATGATGATGCAAAACCTAGGATTTTCAGACTATGTGTAAAAGTTTATGATTTTTGTTAGGGTTTCTAAAATGTAAAATTTTTATATTTTTTGTTTTGGTAAAAATAATTAAAATTATGATGATTATCAAGATAAATAAAGAGTATGTCATGCAAATTTTAACAAAAAATAAAATTCCTAAGATGATGAAATAGACTAAAACTCAGACCCTTAATGTCGAGATAGGATGCAGAAGTTTTCTAGGGCAAAAGAAAATAGACATGAAAAAAAATTATAGGTCATAATAAATCACGAAAAAATTTAAAAAATTAATATAAATTAGGAGAAATCCAAAAAAAATAAAAATCAAAATTTTCTGACCTATCTACATGCAAAAATAGTAAAAACAACAGACCATGTATAGGAATTATGGGATACAGAAAGTAATCCTAAAACATGCTTTGATACCAAATGATGCGAGACTATTCATAAATGCCAATTATTTTTTTGTTATTAGGAATTAAGTTAGAAGTTTGTATCCCAAATTTCAACCCAAGATATTAAGTAGAGAATTCTATAGAAAATATGAAGCACAGGCATACAGAAATAAACCTTAAAAGTGAAGAAATATGATTGCCAAGGCTAAGAAGCCCTGGTTAGGACTAGCTCTTCTACAATACCACTACCAGAGAAGTCTAGAGGGTGTACCTGGTAGAGATTTGAAGATGAATCCATGAAGAGTTCGCTCTACGTGCTCGGATGTGGGCTGAAAAAACAAGCTGTCGACCCTATGATTCGCGGCTTTCAATCCTGTGGCTCGAAAGCTGGTCAGATGGAATTCTTGGATTTGTGAACTCTGAGAGACTTGCAAATCACTTATCAGGGGTTAGAAAATAAGAAAGAAAAGGCTAAATCACTTAAAAAAGAAGAAAGGAAGAGGTTGATGATGGGTGGCTAAGAGGTTGAAGAAGGCTGGTGGCTTGGAGGCAAGGCACAGGGATCACACAGAAACCTTGAGGGATCATATAGATACCCTTAATCACATAAAAACTCACTCAGAATTTTGAGGAAAACTCAAGAGAAACTCATTCATAATAATTGATCATTAGTTACAAGAGGGTGGAGGGGTGGGGTATTTATAGATGTTCTTATGCCCTCTCGTAGTTAGGATAGGATTACAAACTTTGATAGGGAGAAGGATTACAAAGTGGCCTAGAACCAGGATTTCACAATTTGAGTAGAAATAAAACAAAATCTCCTAGTTAGAAGTAGATTCTTCTCCTTCTTTGACTTGGTCAAGGGGCTTCCTTAATGGGTTGGGAAGGAATATTCCTTCCTTTGACCTGGTCTTCCTCTTGGGTGCCTGGGCTTGTCATGAATGGGCCTGGGGTGCCAACTATTTATGGGCTTCTAGGCTGGGGTGCCTGGGGGCAATATATTCCTTGGAAATCTTGGTCTCTTGGGCTTGGATGCCTAATTGAACTTGGGCTTGACTTTAGGGCAGCAAGGGGTGTCTCCAACATGGGCTTGGGCGGCCTTTAAAGAGCTTTGGTGCATGGGTTTGATCCTGATGGGCTGGAAACCCTGGGTTGGGATGCTGAAATAATATTCTTGGTCCCTGGTATCTTTTATGGACTTTTTTTATTCTGGGATCCTGATGAAGACTTTAGCCGATGCTCCTCCTTTTTTATAAATTTTTTAAAGAACATAAGTTACTGGACTCTTACATGACTCAATTGGACTAAACTAAGGTTGAAACAACTCAACTTATTATAGGACTCACTCAACTTAATTGGACTGGATTAGTTACAAAACTTGATACATGATTAAGGGCTCAAAATTGACAAATGACTCATAATGAGCTAACTCGCTCAACTAAGCTTGAATGTAATTTCAAGCTTGACTCATGAGCCCTAATGGCATGAGTCAACTCTAGATACAAGACTCAAGTGTAACAGAGCTCAAGGCCCAAATACATGACTCAATAGGCACAATCGGACTTAACTGATCAAAACCCTAATTACAGGACTTCAAGTGACTTAATTGACTTAAGCCCTACTTACAAGACTCAAAGGGCTAACAGGACTTGATTATTGGATTCAAAGATAAAATTGGAATCATGGCTAAGGGACTCAAAACTCAGGGATCCATAGTGAACTAGGGTTGACCTGATGTCCCCATCACTTTAAGTATATGAACAAGGTAAGCTTAAAAAGATTATTAATAAGATAAACATGTAAGCTTAAAATCAATGAGTATTAAGCTCTCCCTCAAAATATGATTTCAAAAATATTTTCAAAAATCATTCAAAATTTTTATACATTCTCTTCCTTTGCTAATTCTTCCCTTAAGATTAAAATATTTTGCTTTCTTCTCCCTCTTTTTGCACTTTCTTTCATTTCTTTTACAATTTTTCATGTTTATCATATCTTTCCCCTTTTCATACTTAATATATTTCTTTCTCTTATTGTCATCATAAAAAAGGGTGAAAGATAATACAAAATGGGAATGAAGGTGGAAAGAATAGCAAGTAGATCATCAAAATCAATACATTAAATCAATTAATCATGGTACTGATTAAATATAATACTAATTGAACATGATACCACAAAATGAGATGCTCATGCAAAAAAAATAATTCAATGTATATTAGCTCTAATATGTATAACCAAGGTATGATTAAGATAGCAATCCATTCATCTCACTTGTTCATGGGATAAGGCCACAGTGGCACCCCAACATATCATAAGAGACCTCATTGAATGGGAAGAGAGGGTTTTTAAACCCTACTTAGCTCCTATGACCAGACGGTCATGGCGACTAACCCAATCTGAAATAGTTACTAGGAGCTTTTCTCTCCTTTTTTAAGATTCTTGATAAAATAAATCTTGATACCAATTGAATGTAACTTTTCTCAAAGAAAAAAGATTTGATATCAAGGAGAAGGAGTATCAGAGCAATATAAGTAAAGCATGATATCAAAGAAAGCATTAAAAGCATCATATATGATAACAAATCTTTGGATGCTCTCCCTAAATATTATTCCTCCTTAAAAATATGCATTCATTTGAGGAATAAAACATGAAAGCACAAGCATCATAATTTTAGACAATTTGAGATATGAACATACATACTAAGTTTGAAATCAAAGATTTGAAATTTTCAAGATATACATGATTTTCAAAATATAAAGGATTGATTATTTAAAAACTTTTAGCATGATTTCAAATTTATTTGAAATGACTTGATATCCATATAGATGTTAGAAGTAATTTAATAGCAAGTCTAGTTACTGGAGCAAGGGTTTATTAATATGCATACCTCTTTCTTAAATGTAACCCTTAACTACTAGTTTTATACTTGTTTCAAATCATTTCTAGTCTAAGCATGGATACAAGATAGAATACATTTCACGAAAACCATATGATTTGAAATAATTTTGATTACCTATACAAATGTTAAAAGTAATCTAGTACCAAGTTTAGCTACTAGAGCAAGGATTTATCAATATGCATACCTTCTTCTTAAATGTAATCCTTAACTACTAGTTCTAGTCTTGATCCAAATCATTTCTAACTTAAGCATAGATGCCAAAAATGTATACATTTCATTACCACATTTTACTTTAAAATAGTTTAAAACTATATTAATCAAAATCAAGTGAAAGTCTAATAATCACAAGTTTAATCATGATAGTATGAAGTTCATCAACATCAAAAAGTTCATAATCATAACCAATAATTAGAGGTCTAAGCTTGATTCTAATTAATCATTTAAAATAATTTTCAAAGTAATTGATGCAACATTTATAATAAATATTCAACTACATTTTTAATTATGGAAGGAAATGTTTAGAATTTATCAATATGTATAATCCTTCCTTTACCATTTAGTCTAAAATGTAGTTGGTCCACTTCTTTAAATTGTCTTGCACAACCATTTTTCAAAAACTTCCTTTCTTTTGTTGGACTGCAAGACATTCTTGCAAAACATACTAAATAGAAAATTTTGGTACCTAAACTTTCTTGGATCATTTAGGGTTAATAAATATGGTTCATTTTGGAACCCAAATTTTTCTTAATTTACGAGGATATGCATTAAGTCCAATTTTACAATATCTAAAACAAGTTAGATTGGAAGATGCATTAACAAAGAAATTCTTGTTTTTCTACTAAAGATTTTTCTTTTTCTTTAAAAGTTCATCATTTGATATAAAAATCTTAGGCATTGTTAGAATTTTTATTTCATTCAAAAAAATATTTTTCTCATTTGAAAACTTATTACATAAATCTTTCAAATCAACATTTTTTTTTTCTAAAATTTCTTTTTTTTAGAAAGATTATTCTTATCATTTTTTAAAATATCAATCTTTATATTTAAATCATGATTTTTATTAATAAGATTGGTGTTCTCAAGAGAAAAAGAATCTACATGTCTTTTTAATTTTTCATGCTCAATTTTTAATACTTTGTATGCATGCACAAGATCATTAAATGCATCATGTAATTCATTAAAGGTAAAATCATATTCATTTTCAGCACATACCTCTTTCTTATTTGTCATGAAGCAAAGATTGGCAACTTTTTGTTCTTCCTCCGAACTAAAATCTTCACAATCGCTCCAAGTTGCCATTATTGCCTTGAATTTCTTTTTGGCCTTGAGGGCTATTATCTCTTTCTTCTCTTGATCAGGAACCACTTCTTTATGCCATAAATTCAACTCATGGGTCATGAGTGAACCAATAAGCTCCTCCAAAGGCAGGGTATCATTATCTTTGGCTTTTTGAATCACCATTAGCTTTGGATCCCATGATATTGGCAAAGATCTAAGAATTTTATTAACCAAATCAGCATTAGTATAGACTTTGCCAAGACTTTTCAATTCATTAATAATAGTCATAAATCTAGTATACATATCAAATATAGATTCAAAATATAGCATTTTAAGCATTTCAAAAGAATAAACAAGCATATTAATTTTAGTATTTTTCACTTGAAGATTACCCTCATGAGTAATTTCAAGTATGTCCTATATCTCCTTCATCGATATGTATGTGGAGATCCTATTGAATTCATTAGAGTTCATTGCATAATAAAGTAAGTTCATTACTTTAGCATTAATTTTAGATTGCTTAATATCATATTCATTCCAATCTTCTTCGAGCTTTAGAATGAAAATGCCATTAACCAAAATGGAAGAAATAGGAGGACCATTAACTATAACTTTCCAAAGATAATAACTAATAGATTGAATATAGATGCATATTCAAGTTTTTCAAAAAATATAATTAGTGCCATTGAAAAATGGTGGTCTATTAGTTGCATGCCCTATAGTAAAATAAGCACCTTCTAGGACTGCCATGATCTTTTAACTCAAAATTATTGGATTCTTTACAAAGCACAAAGTTTAGATACCAATAATTTTGGGTTCCAGGCTCTAATACCAATTGTTGCCCAGTGATGAAGCAATCCAAGAGGGGGGTGAATTGGATTTTATAAAACTTTTTGAACTATTTCAACAAGTATTTGCTAATTGCAATTAAGTGCTTGTATTTTGCCAAAGTGTTTGTGTGCTTAATGAAAATATGCAATGAAATTAACAAAATAAATACAAGAGTAAATAAGCAATAAAAAAGAGCAATCACAAACACAAGAATATATAGTAGTTCGGTGTACTCCAAGGAACCTACATCCACTCCCCAAGTTCCTCTTGAGAATTTCACTATAATCTCAAGATTACATCGATTAGTTTTTCGGGCTCACTAATCAAAACCCAACTTGTTTTCTCGGGCTTACAAGTCAAAACCCCTTGTTGGTTTTATAACTTAGGCTAACCAACAACCTCCGATGGTTTTACGGGCTCACAAATAACCTATGTTGGTTTTACGAGATCACCAACAATCTATGTTGGTTTTACGGGATTACCAACAACTTATATTGGTTTTACATAAAGGCTAACCAACAACCTCTTTGGTTTTCCAAGGCTCACCAAAAATCTTGATATAATAATGTAAGGATAAAAGTAAAGAATACACTAAAGCTTTCTAAAATAAAGCAAGTATCTCTTTGAAGTCCTTAGATGATGTTGAAAAGCTTGTCTTCAATTTGTTGAAGCCTTTGAATGAAGCTTGATGTTGTGGACTTGGATCAACTCTCTTATCTTTGGAAGCTTGAAGGCTTGAACCACTCAACACTTGAATCCTTGAAGGATATTCAATGATCTCACCAAATGATTACTTTCCCATTTGATTTTTGATGTTTGTATAGCTCTCCAACCAATAGATGGCCGTTTATGACCGTTGAGGATAAAAAACTAGCCGTTTGAAGCAAGTTGGAGTCAATTCTGTATTTATGAAAAGCTATCCGTTATACCAAGTGTTGACACTTGAATTTCCTGAATTTTCTTCATGAGTTGACCTCTTCAGTTGACACTTAGGTCAACTTAAGGTAAAAATTTTGGTTTGACACTGTTATATATTTTTCTTGTTCTCAGGCCTTGAGTCGATACTTGAACTTCTTCATGAGTCGACACTTGCTTGTGCCAGTGCTGAAACTTTTTCAAAATTGATTTTTACCCTCTTCAAATTCTTTCATATCAATTCCAAAGTCCATATACTTGATTTTTTATTAATTTAAGGACTTTCTTCAATTGAAAACATGGATTTCTTCATTCGACATGGATAAGTACTAAGATCTGATAAACACACTTAAAAATTTAATTAGTACTCATATATACTTAAGTATTTTATCAATTATCAAAATCAAGACCAGAGTCAACAAAATGCTATCCTAATTAGGACACAACCCAATTTAAGTCCCACTTAAATTAGTTAGCCCAAATAGAAAGCTAATAAATCCAATCCAATTGGGTTTGGAGTTGGGCTAGCCAATATATGCTAGTATGTCAATTAGCTAGCCAATTAGGATCCTTTGACCCTGATCAAAATATAATTGACTTCCTTGGCCAATTTTCTAATATGTGTGATCCTTTGGGTTCTACATCTAGCCAGCAGTAGGTCTAGGTCCAAGCAATTTCGATCCAATCAAAACCAATTGAGCTAATTAGGTCAAATTAAGCTGACCTAAGTTGCCAATTTGAACTACCTTCCAAATTGACTCATAAATCCAATCAATTTGATTTATGAAAACCTACAAGACATAATTGACATCTAGCAATATGTCATGCGTACTTAGAAGATGAGGAATTTGATAAAATTATCAAAATATCCTTTAATGGAAAGTTACCGTGCAATTCAATCCTTCGATCTTCCTTTATCTTGAATAAGTGATGAGCATGGATAAATGTCAAATCCTAGCACTTAATCTTTTCGAATCTCAATTTGATAATGAAGACTCGATTGATGAAAGATTATAAATCCTATATAATCTCATCATGCTTTGATCAAAGACTTTCTAAGTCATCATTCGAAGAGATCACATAGGATAACTTCTTTCCTTACTAGGAGTGATCGATTTCTTGTTGACCTACTCATTACCTTTATACATAATCCACCATATCTGGAAGCATCCTGTACATGACTTAATTACCATGAATGAGTATGCACCAAAACATGGGTTCATGTGCATAAGATACTATGGTAGTCTTAGGTCTAAAGATCATATGCACAACTCCCACCAAAAGAATATTTTTTTGACAAGTAAGACTTCCATTTGATGTTCTCTTGTCAGATCAGTTTAGTAAATTCATAGACTAATGAGCACCCATATCCTTGTATTAGTATCTCCATACAAGTGGCTATGAGACCAACCATCCTCTCCTTCGAGCATACATAAGATGTGCTAGTCTTACCGGATTCATTAATTCCCGAATCGATTATCCAACGACTAGAAACATTTTAAATTAGGATATATATAAATATAGGCCTCACCATTATGATCTCCATCATAACCCAAATTTCATTGTCCTAACCTATGGGTTCATCATAATCTTGATAAGATCAAGCAGTATGATGAATCAAATACCTTTTATTAATAAATAATATTATACATGAGCTGGAAGATCATAGAAATACTCATACAAAGATTGACTTTTAGAATACCATTTTTTCAATCTCCCACTTGCACTAAAGCTAATCGTCTTTGTATTTTACACCCATACAATCTAAGTGGTGATCAAACTACTGCCTTGGCAGTGCTTTAGTGAGTGGGTCTGCTATGTTATTCTTTGTATCTACTTATTCAACGAGAACATCTTGTCCTTCTATGATCTCTCGAACATGATGGAAGTATCTTAGGATGTGCTTGGACTTATGATGAGACCTTGGTTCCTTAGTTTAAGCAATAGTTCCAGTGTTATCATAATAATGTGCCACAAGTAGCTGTATATCTAATTTTATGATGAATTTCTTCATCTACATAGCTTTCTTTGTGACTTTACTTGTAGATATGTACTCTGCCTCAGTGACTGAGTAGCTATAATTTGCTGCTTTGTACTCATCCAACTCACTGCACCACCATATAGTGTGAAGATATATCCTGATATGGATTTGCTATCATCTAGATCTGATTGAAAACTAGAATCTGTATACCCTTCTAGTTTCAACTCTAATCCATCATATAGTAAAAAGATATCTTTAGTCCTTCTCATGTACTTAAGGATATTTTTTACAACTTCCCAATAATCCTCCCCTGGATCAACCTAGAACCTGCTTACTATGCTCAAGACATAAGCAATATCATGCCTGGTACATAACATGGCATATAATTGATCATACAGCCGAAGCATAAGGAATCAAACTCAATCTCTCTATCTTCTGGTGTCTTGGGAGACATCTTCTTAGAGAGGTGTATGCCTTGACTCATAGGCAAGTAACCTTTCTTACTTCCCTCTATGTTGAAACTCTTCAACACTAAGTTAATGTACTTGGATTGGGATAAGCCAAGCATCCTCTTAGATCTATCTCTATAGATCTTTATACCCAGTATATAGGATTCCTCTTCCAAATCCTTCTTGAAAAATTGCTTTGATAGCTAAGACTTGATCGATTGCAATATTGGGATATCATTTCCAATGATGAGTATGTCATCGATATACAAAACCAAGAAAATAAGAGCACTCCTACTTGTCTTCTTGTACACTCATGGTTCATCCACATTGTTGATGAAACCAAACTCTTTGATTGTTTCATCAAAGTAGATGTTCCAACTCCTCGATGCTTGCTTTGATCCATAAATGGATTTCTTAAGCCTGCATACTTGGTTTGGTCTCTCACTTGAGATAAACCCCTTTGGTTTTGACATATAGATTTATTTCTCAAGATATCCTTTAAGGAAAGTAGTCTTTGAAAGAATAATGCCCTAAAAGCCAATCTTTACAAGGGCATTTTTATAATTCTAACTCATGTATGATATTATTTATCAATAAAAGGTATATGTTGATTCATCATACTGCTGTATCTTGTTTAAGATTATGATGAACCCCATAGATTAGGGTAATGGAATTAGGGTTATGATGGAGATTATAACAGTGAGACCTAAGTTCTTATAAATCCTAATCTAAAATGTCCCTAGTCATTGGATTATCGATTTGGGGATCGATATTTTTGGAAAGACTAGCACATCCTATGTATGCTCAAAGGAAGGGTGGTTGGTCTTACAGCCACTTGTGTAAGGACACTAATACAAGGATGTAGGTACTCATAAGGATATGAGTTCACTGGGCTGATCTGCATTGAAAACATCTTATGGAAGTCTTATTACTTGTCAAAAGATAGTTTTCATAGTGAGACTTATGCAAGTGATCTTTAGACCTGAGATCACCATGGTTCCTTATGCACATGAAGCTATATTTGGTTCATACTCACTCATGACAATGAGTTGTGTATGGGATGTTCTTGGATATAGTAAATTGTATATGAAGAATGTGAGTAGGTCAACAAGGAATCAATCACTCATAGTAAGAGGACTTATTCCATGAAATCTTTTCATATGATGACTCAGGAAGTCTTTGATCAAAACATGATGAGATTAGATAGGGTTTCTAATCTTTCATCGATCGAGTCTTTATTATCAAATTAAGATTTGAAAAAATTGAATGCTAGGTTTGATATTTTCCATGCCCATAACTTAATCGGGATAAAGGGAGATCGAAGGATTGAATTGCACAAGAACTTTACACTGAAGGGTAATTTAGTAATTTCCATCAAATTTCTCATCTTCCGGGTAGGCATGACATATTGGTAGATGTCAATCATATCTTGTGGATTTTCATGAATCAAATAGATTGGATTCATGAGTTAATTCAGAAGCTGGTCCAAATTAGCAACTTAGGTCAGCTCAATTTGACATAATTAAGTCAAATTGGTTTCGATTGCATCAAATTGGCTTGGACCTAGACCTACTGCTGGCTAGATATAGAGCCCAAAGAGTCACACACATTAGGGAATTAGCCAAGAAAGTTAATTATATTTTTATTAGGGTCATGGGATCCTAATTGGCTAGCTAATTAACATATTAGCATATGTTGGCTAGCTTAACTCCTAACCCAATTAGATTGGATTTATTTGCTTGTTATTTGGGCTAACCAATTTAAGCAGAATTTATTTTGTTAGAGTCCTAAGTGGGGCAACCTAATCCAGTATTTATCTGGATTATATTATGATGCGGGACTGGTGGGGCTAGGGAGGATTGAATGGCCAGCCTAGAAGTCATCTAGATTAGGGTGCCTTTTTTTTTCTGTAATGGGATGTTGAAGGAACAATGGAGGTGGAAGACAGGGGTTGGGGCTTTCATGAACCTTGGGACTCACACTCACGGAGAGATCTCACACCTCTAGGGTAACCCACCTCACTAATGGAGCCATACAGAGAGATCTCACACCTCTAGGATAACCCACCTCACTAATGGAGCCATACAGAGAGATCTTATACCTCTAGGGCATCCCACCCACCTCACTAATGGAGCCGTATGGAGAGATCTCACACCTCTAGGGCATCCTACCCACCTCACTAATGGAGCCGTTAAAGTGAATCACAAGGGACATGAAGGTGGTAGAGAAGGTGGAATGGGAATAAATGGGATATCACACCCCTCGACGCCCGAAGGCGAAGGCAAGACGGGCCTAAGCCCACTCCAAACGGAGGCAGAACCAAGATTCTTTCTCAAAAATTCAATTTCATTACTAACCAATTACAAGAGGGGGATACCTTTTTATAGGCTTACAAGACTTAGGACACATACATAGAATTTTTTATTTATTTATTATTTATTATTTTAATATTTTATTTTTTTAAATCTTAAACTAGTAGCTTTGAGATCCATGCAGAGCTGCTTCTACATCAGGATCTGTGCAACTCCATCTTCTATGACCGTGGAATAGGGGATCAGTGATGGAACTCAAAGCTTTGATTCAGTGATCAGTGGATGGGTGGTATGGGCACCAGGATCTGACAGAGGCTCCTCAACCCTTTGAGGATCTCGGATTAGGGTTTCATCTTTTGGGTTATGTAATAAGGCTTTAAGCCTAAGCATTGTATTTTTTTTAGTCATGAATTTAGTCTCATTTTTTTAATTTTAGTCATGTACCATGACCAATTTGGCCAAGTTGTGTCTATAAGTCCTGTAATGATTCCAATTAGAGTCTGTTTGAAGATTGGGCCCAAGCCAGAGTGGTCTTTGAGTCTAGTCCAATTTGTAATGGGTCAAGCCATCTCCCAAGCCATGAAAGATGCTACTTGGAGCCACCTCATCCATCCCATGTGGCGCCACATCACCTTGACATGTGGGCGGCCAAGGCAAGAAGGGAATGCTGGAATTTTTGGGCACCATTCCTTGATTCTTTCCTCCCTTCCCTCCCCCTATCAAGCCTCTTTCCAAAGGAGCTATGGGCAACCAAGGAAGGTCAGTGGGCAATGAAGGCATGATCCTTGTTTCAAGCCCCATATCAAGACTTCTTCCCAAAGTGCTTGGTCGGCTATGGAAGAAAAGCATTGACCCTTAAATCAAGAAAACTACTCTTTTGTTTCAAGCCCCATATCAAGCCATCTTCTGAAAGTGCTTGGTTGGCTATGGAAGAAAAGCATTGACCCTCAAATCAAGAAGACAACTCCCTTCTTTCAAGCCCCAAATCAAGCCACAAGACCTTGGTCGACCAAAAGAAGAAGAAATTTGAATTTGGGTGCCCTCTTCTTGAAGCTTTATTTTTTTTGAAATTTGAATGGGTTTTAAGGTGCCTATATAAAGGGCCTTACCCCTCCCTTGTAAAGTTTAATCTAGATGAATGAAAAGAAAAATATTTGAGTGCTACTCTTCTTGTTAGTTGCCTTCGTTCCTTAAGAATGTCGATCTTCATGAGGGAGCACCATCGCCTTCGGGCGTCGAGAGGTGTGAGGCCTCAAGTTACCTTTCTTCTGCCAATCCATCTTCCATCTTCGAGTTCGAAGGCCAACTGGATGATCCATCTAGGTGCCCAGCAAGAAGACCCACAATCAACATCATCTTCAACTATTTTTCCTTTATTTCTTCCTACTACCTGTTGATTCCTAAACTTTCCCTTGATTGCTCGTAGGCCCCCCCAGGTACCATGAACACGGAGTCAGTCTACCTTGCCTTCAAGACCTTTGGATGGAAAGCCGGCGCATCCATGGGGGTTGAAGGCTTGATCATCCAGGCCACATCCACGAGAGCGAGTGAACTCAGCATCGGGCGCTTCAGAGCTTTTAAGGTTTGCAACCCTAAAACTCCTAAGTTGATACTAATTCGAGAGCTAAGTCCTACAGGGTTTTTCAATCACAGGGTCCTCTTCCTATCCTGTTTAGGGACTTACTTGCTTGAATTTTTATTATTGTAGAACCCTAGATCTACTTTTTGTCTATCTTCGGGAATCCTAAATCCTAAAAAAAACTAAAAATCACAAAGAACAAAATCACTTGCATCATTCCTCTCATCTTGCATCTAGTTAGTCCCACATCATGTTTGGTATCAGAGCATGGTTAGGACTTAGCGCTTCTTAAGTACTTGGATTAGGTGCTTTATCAAGCCATTCGATCATATGAAACAAGAAGGGCTGCAAGACCCTCACTTTCCATTCCACGGGGATTTTCTATGGCATGTAGGGGTGCCACTATGATAGACCTTTGAAGGGGAACATAAGGAGAAAAGTTTTAAAAAAAACCAAAAGAAAATTTTTGCATCATTAGATCTCATCTTCTTTAAATTTCTACATTTTTTCCTTTCAGTACATAGTCTATTATTTTAGGTATTACTATCTGTAGGATTCTTCAAACTTTCTAATTTTTTTTTTTGTTAGATTCCACGTAATTGAAAGTAATTTTGAGAATTTTCTCAGATTTTATTGTAGCCTGTAAAATTTCTACATGCTGGAATACTACCTAAGAACAAAATCTATTCTATGATTTTCAGCAAGTGCATCTTTTCATGTTTTCATTTATCAAATAGTTTAATTTTGCATTTAGCTTCATCTCTTGTCATTTCTAGCATCTTATTTTTGCTGTCATATATTAAAAATCTAAAAACATAACTTAGATACATCTCATTAGATCATTTGTATGCCATCAATTTCATAAATCACTTAAGGGCATCAATATCAAAAGATAAGGGAAGGAAGTCATTACCTTTCCTTAGCCCAAAAACAACTACCCTGCATAGCAGACCCAATCCCTAATTAAAACTGAGTAGATACTTAATTTGCTCTAGTGAGCTAGGGACACCTACAAGGTCGGGTTGAACCAAGTATCAAGCCAATTTAGATAACTTGTTTATGTGTGCTTGTATATCTGGTGTCTAGGTAAGTGGTTCAAGGACAAGAGCCCGAAGGAAGGTGGGTTGGTTCGCTTACCTGGCCAATTTCAAATTGATGTCTAAGGCAAGCAAAGAGGGACCTCCACCAACTTTACACTTACCTGGCCAGGTGCCAAGTTACTACCACCAAGATTATCATTTTGACCTAACATTTGGTTTGGACTCTAGGTCTAGCAAACCCCTATCTCGAGTTTGAGTCCGTGTGTGCATGTCGACTAGATCAGGAGTCCCCTATCACCCCCATCATTCCCAATCAAGTGAACCCATGGAGAATGATCGAGAAGATCAATTAAAGGTCCTCATTGAACAGTTAGCTAGGGTGAACAATAGGCTTGATAAGTATAAAGATAGATTTGAAGCCCGCAAGGCCCATGCTAAATTCAACTCCTCTAGGCCCAATTTCCTTGATCCAAGAGCCTATGATCATGATCTTGCCCCTGAGTCTAGCCCTAGGAGCCCATACCCATACTTGGTTGACTCCGAGGAGGGACCCATTAGGAGCACCGAACCTTATGCACCCACTTTTGATGGAAGACAGGAGGTGTATATCGATTGGGAGGAGAGCATGGATCACTATTTTGAGTACACTAGGATGTCGGAGCTAGAAAAATTAAGATTGGCCATACGTAGATTAACCCAATATGCTAAGTGGCATTGGGTTGAGGATGAATGTTATCAAAGAGGAGAAAAAATACGTAGCTGGAAAACTATGAGAAGTAGGCTAAGAGAAAAGTACCTAGGTAGATTTTATGAGCAAAGACTTTTAGACCAATGGTACAAACTGAGACAGGGCGATAGACCAATGTCTAAGTATATTAATAAATTTAATGGGTTTATTAGGAGATGTAGCAGAGTTGAGTCTGAGGCTATGATCATATTGAGGTTTCGAGCTAGCCTACGTAGGGACATCCAAGAGGAACTATCCCATTAGAAAATTCAAAATCATGAGGAAGCTTATCACATAGCTAGGGAGTTTGAGTCTTATCAAAGGGAACTCATGACCAGTCACTCTTAGTCCAACAGGGTTGGTACCTCTGAAACCAAGCCCAACCCTAACCCGAGTTGACCCACCCTTGCTACCCCATGTGTTCACCATGGTGACATTAAAGAGGAGGAATATATAGTAGACATGGAATTGGTTGACCAAAAAAACACCCAGGCTAAATCTATTTTGGAAGGACCCTCAGAAGATCCTGAACCCACTAGTGAGTCTAAAGTAGAAGTATATGAGGATGACATGAGTTTCATAGATGAATATGAAGGAGAAGACTATGAGGAGGACAACTCTAGTACCTTACCTGAGGAAACCCTTGGAATAGATAATATTGTTGAGCCTAGTCTTGAAACATCAGAACAACAAGAAATTAGTGAGGACTTGGTTCCTGTAAGTCAATGCCCTCAGGAAGAACCCACTCCTTTAGCCTCAACCTGAGACCTCATTTAGCTCCCTTGTAAAGAGTTCATTCCTCTAACCCGGTTGATGACCTTTTTCTGGAACTAAGTCTTCCCCTCTTGACAAACCTGCACTTACAATGACCAAATTCTCCATCCATCAATTTGACCTTATGACACCCATAGATCAATATTCAAATCTTAAGGTCATCCTGAGTAACCATGGTCTGTTTCATGCTTCGCATAGATTACCCCATGACTCTGATTCCTATTTCCTACCCTTTCCTAAGTCTACACATGTTTTTAGAGCCATAGGGTTACATTTCGTAGAGATCACCAGGTTGCATGCGCCGTTAGCAACCATCTCATTTGCTACCTACTTTTGGTATACTTTATGACATTTGCTAGGGATCTATGGTAAATTTTCTTATGCATACCAGATCAGGGTCAAACCTAGAGAGTCAATAATTTGTTAGGTTTAGGCCCTAGAGAGTCCAATAAAATTTCTCTCAATAGGAATGCATCGTCGAGTTTGCATTTTGCATCATGCATTAAGTATAAATTTTAAAATAATTTGGTTGATTCCTGAAAGAAAGCCAAAGAGTTTGAGTAAGGGGATTCTATAATGGTTAGGCTTAGGTATGAACGGTTTCCACCGAGAACCGTTAAGAAACTTCATGCTCGTGGAGCTGGCCCCTTTAGAGTGATAAGGAGAGTTGGCCCTAATGCCCATGTGCTTGAGCTACCCCAGGATTATGGCATTAGCTCGACTTTCAATATCCCAGACTTAGTTGAGTATAGGGAACCAACAAACATACCCAGTGAGCCATTTGGGCCTAACCTTTCATATGATAGTGAACCCGACCTAGAGTGTCCACCTCCAATTTTACCTGAGAGAGGAGAGCGGATCGAGCGTGTCCTGGATGATCAAGCTATGACCACCTGGGGCAAAGGCTATCAGCGTTACTTGGTCCGATTGCAAGGTTGATCGCAGTCCGATGATTCGTAGGATACTCGAGAGGACTTGCAGCACCTCGACCCCGAACTTCTGGAAAAATATCAAAGGCAAATCAACCCTTACTCGACAGGGTCGAGTTCCTCCCACCCGGGAGAGTTGGTGTGGGCACCAGGATCAGACAGAGGCTCCTTAATCCTCTAAGGATCTCGAATTAGGATTTCATCTTTTGGGTTCTATAATAAGGCTTCAAGCCTAAGCATTGTATTTTTTTTAGTCATGAATTTAGTCTCAATTGCTTTTGTTTTAGTCATGTATCTTGACCAATTTAGCCTAGTTGTGTCTATGGGTCTTGTAATGATTCCAATCTGAGTCTGTTTGAAGATTGGGCCCAAGTCGGAGTGGTCTTCGAGTTTAGTCCAATTTGTAATGGGTCAAGCCATCTCCCAAGCCATGAAAAATGCTACTTGGTGCCACCTCATCCATCCCATATGGCACCACATCACCTTGACATGTGTGCGGCCAAGGCAAGAAGGGAATGCTAGAATTTTTGGGCACCATTCCTTGATTCTTTCCTCCCTTCCCTCCCCCTATCAAGCCTCTTTCCAAAGGAGCTGTGGGCAGCTAAGGAAAGTCAAAGGGCAATGAAGGCATGATCCTTGTTTCAAGCCCCATATCAAGACTTCTTCTCAAAGTGCTTGGTCGGCTATGGAAGAAAAGCATTGACCCTCAAATCAAGAAAACAACTCTTTTGTTTCAAGCCCCATATCAAGCCATCTTCCCAAAGTGCTTGGTCGGCTATGGAAGAAAAGCATTGACCCTCAAATCAAGAAGACAACTCCCTTCTTTCAAGCCCTAAATCAAGCCACAAGACCTTGGTCGATTAAAGGAAGAAGAAATTTGAATTTGGGCACTCTCTTCTTGAAGCTTTGTATTTTTTTGAAATTTGAATGGATTTTAAGGTGCCTATATAAAGGGCCTTACCCGTCCCTTGTAAAGTTTAATCTTGATGAATGAAAAGAAAAATATTTGAGTACTACTCTTCTTGTTAGTTGCCTTCGTTCCTTAAGAACGTTAATCTCCGTGAGGGATATTGATCCCTGGAATGATTTTGATGATCACAAAACATTGGAGCATGAATATGTTACTAAACCTTTCAAATTACTTGAGAATTGTTTGCTGGAAATTGGTTACCTTTAGCTTAAATTAGTTTTTAAATTGAATGAGAGGTAACTCAATCATGTATAGACTTTAATCTTGTAAAAGCCCCAGTTTTGTCAATCTTGCAATCTTGTAAAATGGGCTAAAAAGTATAAATTGAGAGTACATAGATTAGCTCTTGTTTGATTCAAGTGTTGAAGAGTTTTGGAGAGGTTTGAAGCATCAATTGAAGTATTGGCAAGAGCTGACTCATGGATCGAGAGCTGACTCCTTGTGGCACGGCATGGAGAAAATTTCAGAGTTTTAGTATCAAGAGCTGACTTCTGTCCCAAGAGCCGACTCATGGAAAAATACATATTTTTGAAGTCTGAGAACTCAAGCCGACTCCTGCCCTAAGAGCCGACTCATCCAAAGATAGGGTTTTTGGTGAACGAAGAACTAGAGCCGACTCCAGCCTGAAGAGTCGACTCTAAGTATTTATCATTTTGAAGTGATTGAAGGCAAGAGCCGACTCCAGCTTGAAGAGCCAACTCTTACAGAAATTTATTTTAGGCCGTCTGAAACTTCGAGCCGACTTGTGGATCTCGAGTTGACTCGAGTAGCCATTTTCTACACTCCAACGGCTAGTTGCTGAAAGTGATTTTTGAATTTCATTTCATTTCCAACAGCTCTTTCATGAATTCCTAGACCTTATAACGGCCATATCTCATGGAAAACTATAAAGGGATTGTTTTTGAGGGATTAAAAAATTATTAGAGCATTATTATTGATTTATCTTGAGATATTGAAGAGCCTTCAAGTCTTTCACCTACTTACTTCAAAGAGCTTTCAAGTTAGGATTCAAAGCTTCACCAACTTCACTCCATCATTGAATCCACTCATTGAAAAAGCAAGAAGCAACTTGAAGAGCAATTAAAGAGCATTCAAAGCTAGGCTTCATCTTGATCTACATTGGCAACATTTAAACAAACTTGGTTTGTTGTAGTTGCTTGTTTATTTCTTTATATCTTTGTTTTCTCTCTAAGAACAGTAAGGGGCTGTGTCTTAAGAGAAGGTTGAAGGTTTTAGGTGAGCCTTATGAAAACCTAAGTTGGGTTCTTGGTGATCCCGGTATGAAACCAAGTGTTAGGGTTTCTTTGGTGATCCCGTTCAAAACCAAAGGGAGTTTGGATTTCTTTGGTAATCCCAATAAAACCAAAGTGTATAGGTTTAGATTATGAAACTGGTAAACAATCCGATTGTATTCCGATGGGGGGATATAGTGAAAATCTCAAGTGGTGCTTGGGTAGTGGATGTAGGAGTCGATTGCTCCAAACCACTCTAAATTTCTTTGTGTTTGTGCTTGTGTTCTTATTGTCTTATTGTTTTTACTTAATTACTTCCGCATTGCATATTGCACCACAATACTAAAAGAATTTCAAAGTGCATATAATTTTGAAAAGTTTTTTTTAATCCAATTCACCCCCCTCTTGGAAAGCAACCTGGACAACAAGTGGTATCAGAGCAGAGTCTCTGAAAGTTACTTAGAGTAAAGATATATGACACATCCCATGAGTACTTCATTGGCCAAAGGTCAATCCACAAATCAACCTCCACTTTTCATCGGAACCAATTATACATATTAGAAGGCAAGAATGAAAATATACATTCAAGCCGTAGATTTTTATTTGTGAAAAATTATCTTGAAAGGACCTCACACACCCATTGTTAGAGTTAATGATGTAGAGGTTCCCAAACTAGAAGAGGATTGGGATGAGAATGATATGAAATTAGCTGAGTTGAATGCCAAAGCGATGAATTTATTGTGCTTTGGATCCAAATGAGGTTAATAGAATTTCAACTTGTAATTCTGCTAAAGAAATTTGGGACAAGCTAAAAATTATACATGAAGGCACATCACAAGTCAAAACATCAAAAATCAATTTTCTTGTGCATAACTATGAGCTATTAAGATGGATCCTAGTGAGACTATATCTGCTATGTATACTCGCTTTACTGATATTATAAATGGTCTCAAAAGTCTTGGTAGAACTTACACTAATGCTGATCTTGTCCAAAAAGTTTTGAGATCCTTGCTAGATAAATGGGAAGCTAAAGTGATAGCTATTCAAGAGGCAAAGTACCTAAACACTCTGCCACTGGATGAACTGCTTGGATCACTAATCACATATGAATTAGCTATGCAACAAAGGATTGATGAAGATACCAACAGAAAGAAAGCTATAGCATTTAAAGCTATAGAAGAGGACAAGAATGAAGACTCATATTCATCAGATGATGATGATCTAGAAAATGATGAGATAGCCCTAGTAATGAGAAGATTTAAAGTGTTTATGGGCATAAGAAAAATAAATAGAGGAGAAAGCAATTTAGAAAAGGAGATTTTGGGAAAGAAAGAGAAAGAGATAAGAAAAAGAGAATGATAAAGATAAAGATCAAATACTAATCTACTATGGATGCAAGAAGCCGGGACACATTCGTCCTGACTGTCCTGAAGCAAAGAAAAAGATGATCACCAGAAATAAGAAGAAGGCAAT
Organism: Areca catechu; assembly: GCA_021397845.1. NCBI lineage: Eukaryota > Viridiplantae > Streptophyta > Magnoliopsida > Arecales > Arecaceae > Areca > Areca catechu. The sequence continues at coordinate 48,309,046 of CM038048.1, read as the reverse complement.
GCTAACAGCATGGAGTGACAGCAATAAATCTACATCCACTGAAGAAGATGAAGAGACAACAAAGACTGCACAAATCTGTCTTATGGGTTTGGAGGACGAGATAACTACTTCTGAACCTAACTTAGAATTTACATATGATGAATTGCATAATACATTTTGTGAATTATTAGTAGAATACAAGAAAGCTGGTTTGAAAATAAAACTTTAAAAAATTAGTGTGATACAATTGAAAAAGAAAAAAATAAATTTGGTGAAAGAAATAAGATTTTGCAAAGAGAATTAAACCTAGTTTGTGAAAGACTTAAGACTACTCAATTTGAAAAAGAAGAGCTTCTTGAGAAAAACAAAGGTTTGAAAAATGAAAATGATGATTTAAAGAAAGAAGTTCAAAAGCTCAAGCCTTTGGTTGAAAAATTAACCCTAAGTTTCAATAAGCTTAAATTAATTTGAAAGATCAAAAAGAGACACATAATAAATTTGGAATTAATTATAAGGTTCTATTTCAAACAAATTTTCGTATCTACATCATATGCTCTTAAGTTTACTAATTCAAAACAAGTTAGACATAAATCTGCATCATCTCATGCTTATTATTCAAAGTCAAGATTATATGCTATGCATGTAATAACATTGGTCATAAGCATTTGAATGTCATTTGAAATAATGACAAAAAGAAAATTAAAAAAATTTGGGTTCAAAAGGAACCATTTCCACTAACTTGCAAGGACCTAAGAAAGCTTGGATACCTAAATTTATTAAATGATGTTTGCAGGGATGTCTTGCAGCCACAAATATAAAGAAAAGATGGTATCTAGATAGCGGCTGTTCAAGACACATGATGGATGATGTTGATCAATTTCTTATCCTAGAATAAAAGGATGGTGGAATGGTAACATTTGGCAATAATTGAAAAGGAAGGATAATCGGTATCGGTAAAATCAAAATTACTCTTTTTACTCATTGAAAATGTGTACTAGTAGAAAAGTTAAAGCATAATCTTTTGAGTATTAGACGCAGCTGTGACATTGATTTTAATGTTTCTTTTCTATTGATTTTAATATCTTAGTATAGTATTTCAGCTGTGTACATTGATTTTAATGTTTTCTTCAAGTCATCAATGTGTATAGTAGTTGATCCACTTGACTCTAGTACTAAATTATTGGACATAGACTTGGTAACATTTACGTAGTAGATCTTAATGATCTAGCTATGTCAAGCAACATAAGTCTTGTAGTAATGAATGATAAGAGCAAGGAATCAAGTTTACTATGGCATAGGCGACTTGGACATGCCAGTATGGATACTATAACTAAATTTATTTCAAAAGATTTAGTCAAAGGATTGCCGAAATTTAAAGTTAATTTTGATTATGTTTGTGATGCTTGTCAATTTGGAAAACAAGTGAGGGGGAGTTTTAAATCCAAAAATATTGTTTCTACTACTAGACCTTTAGAGCTACTTCACATGGACTTGTTTGGACTTACTAGGACTACCAGCCTAGGTGGTATAAAATATGGCCTTATGATTGTAGATGATTTTTCAAGATATACATGGATTTATTTATCGCACATAAAGATAAAACTTTCAAAGTATTCAAAATTTTTACAAAAGAGTCACAAATTTGAAAAATCTATCTGTTATTTCAATTCGTAATGATCATGGCACCGTATTTGAAAACCAATATTTTGATCACTTTTGCATAAAGCACGGTATTGATCATAACTTCCTGCACCTAGAACACCATAGTAAAATGGTGTTGTAGAAAGAAAGAATCGTACTTTGGAAGAGATATCCAGAACAATGCTTTGTAAAGAAAATCTTCCAAAATACTTTTGGACAGAAGCTATAAATACTGCTTGCTATATTTTAAACAGAGTTTTGATTAGACATATATTAGAAAAACCCCCTATGAACTTTGGAACAATAAAAAACCTAATATTAAATATTTTCATGTTTTCGGATGTAAATGTTTTGTTCTTAACAATGGAAAGGATAATCTTGGTAAATTTGATGCAAAATCTGATGAGGCTATTTTTCTTGGATACTCTTTAAATAGTAAAGCCTATCGTATTTTCAATAAAAGAACTTTAATTGTAGAAGAATCTGTATATATTATTTTCGATGAATTTGACATTACATCTTCTAGAAGAGAAGATCTTGCTGATTATGATGCAGGTACACTAGAAAATGGACTGAAATATTTGATTCTCAAAGACAAACAATCAAGTGAACCACATGCAGAATAGGTAAGCAAAAATCATGATGATATATCCAAAGAATGGAGGTATGTACAATCACACCCTAAAGAATTAATTATAGGAGACCCATGTCAAGATGTTAGAACTAGAGCTGCACATAGAGATACACATGACTTAATTGCTTTTGTTTCTCATGTAGAACCACACACTATAGAAGAAGCTGAAACTGATCCTAATTGGATGTTAGCAATGCATGATGAACTAAACCAATTTAGGAGAAATAATGTTTGGATCCTAGTAGAAAGATCTAATGACTATCCTGTTATAGGTACTACGTGGGTTTATAGAAATAAATTAGATGAAGAAGGAAATGTAATTAGAAATAAGGCTAGACTGGTAGCATAAGGATATAATCAAGAAGAAGGAATTGATTTTGATGAAACCTATGCACCATTAGCTAGATTAGAAGCCATTAGATTACTGCTAGCTTATGCATGCTTTATGAATTTTAAGTTATTTCAAATGGATGTAAAGAGTGCATTTTTGAATGGTTTCTATCTAAAAAAGTTTTTGTTGAGCAACCACTGGGTTTTATTGATCATACTTTTCCAAATCATGTTTTCAAATTGAATAAAGTTTTGTATGGTCTGAAATAGGCACCTAGAGCCTGGTATGATAGACTAAGTAAGCTTTTGATTGCAAATGATTTGTAAGAGGTAATGTTGACACCACATTGTTTATTCAAAGAAAGAATAATGATATCTTAGTTGTTCAAATATATGTTGATGATATTATTTTTGGATCTACTAATAAATCATTGTATCAAGATTTTGCTAAGCTAATGTAGGAAGAATTCGAAATGAGCTTGATGGGTGAGCTGAGTTACTTTCTAGGACTTTAAATCGAACAAACTAAAGAAAGTATCCTAATCAACCAAGCCAAATATATCAAGAGGATTATCAAAAAATTTGGCATGGAATCAAACAAAGAAGTTGGAACACCTGAGTCCTGCATGTAGACTTGACAAAGATGAGAATGGCATAAATGTTGACCAAAAGCTAAACCAAGGTATGATAGGTTCTTTACTTTATTTAACAGCTAGTAGACCTGATATTTTATTTAGTGTTTATATGTGTACACGATTTCAATCTAATCCAAAAGAGTCACACATCATAGCTATTAAAAGAATCAGTAAATATCTGAAAGGCACATGTAATGTTGGTTTATGGTATTCTAAGCACATCTTTGAAATTAATTAGTTATTCAGATGCTGATTATGGAGTCTGTAAGATTGATAGAAAAGTACAAGTGGCACCTGTCAATTTCTAGGTGTTAACTTGATTTCATGGCATTGTTGCAAGCAGAACTCTGTAGCACTATCTACTGCTGAGGTAGAATATGTGGCTGCTGGGAGCTGTTGTGCTTAAGTGTTATGGATCAAGCAACAACTAAAAGATTATTGTTGTCCAATCTAAAATTTCCATTAAATATGACAACAGTAGTGCTATTAATTTATCCAAACATTTAATTCATCACTCACGAACTAAGCACATAGAAATTAGACATCATTTTATTTGTGATCATGTTTTAAATAATGTTGTTGAGCTATATTTTGTACCTACTGAAGATCAACTTGCTGATATTTTTACTAAACCCCTTAGTCTAGATATATTTGAAAAGATTAGAGATGAATTAGGGCGTGTGACCCATTCTGAACATTTCGACCTAATTTTTTAAAATAAGGAAAAATTATCTAGGTATTTTAAAATTCTCTCTAGAGCTTAGGACAACCTAATTTAGTGTCTAGAAACCCATAGAAATTTATTTTAAAATTTTTTGAATTTTAGGCTAAATTTTGGCTCGAGCCGACTTGAGTCATCAGGCTATTTGGCGAGCTGAATCGAGAGTCAGGCCAAAAGTTTTTAAATAGGGTTTTTTAAGTTTGTTTTCATTGTGTCTTTCCATTTCTACTTAGCTGACTCCTCTTTCCATCCTAGGAAAACATCCTAGAGCACTTCCTAAACCCTCCAAACTCCTAATCCTAGCTAGATGGCACCTTGTAAGGCCATAGCTAAAAAACCTAGGAGAGTGGTTCGAACGGTTGTGGAGGAAAGAAGGATGAAACGATGCTTGGACACCTCCACCCAGAAGAAGAACATCAAATTGAGTAAGAGGAAGAGCCACAGGCATCCAGGCAAGTCATTCTAATGGGTAATTGACAAGTTACTCATGGTAGTGTATAGATTTCGATTTCTTGGAGCAAGAATAGTTGCACATTGGGGATTGGATAGCTAAACAGGGTTGGAAATATTTCTATTTATTGAATGTACCCACTTATCCCAACTTGGTCAGACAGTTTTTTGAAAGTATGTCCTTAGGTGCATTCCATATTGAAGGGACCGTGAAGGGAAAACACATTGAAATTAGTGAACAATATTGTCAAGCATCCTTCATATTCCAAAAGTAGGTGAATGTTACCTAGTTGAAGGAGAAGTAGAAGACCCTGAGACTAGTATTGGAGAGGACAAATGTAAAGGGTGTTGTGCATGTTAGTGCAAATCAGTTATCATTAGAAATGAGATTATTGCACAACATCATTAGTCATATTTTCTTGCCTCGGACAGGGTGGTTTGATTGGGTTAGTGAGCATGACATAGTTTTTATGAGATGTCTTATTGAGGGGGAGGCCCTCAACTTATCATTCATTATGCTTTCACAGATGAGAGAGGCGGCTCGTAGGGCACAAGCTTGTCAACCGTATGGGATGGTATTCACACTTCTATTTCAGGATGCCCTAGTTGACCTGACAGGTGAGGACAACTGGCTACTTATACACACAGACATATACACTCTGAAATCCCTTACTCAGATGGGATTTATAAAAGTAGACGATCACTGGACTTGGAAGACATCAGGTCTTCCAGTAGCACACTCAGATGATGACTATAATGAGGACATTCAGGCAGCAGAGGGACATGGTGAGGAGGTAGATGCACACACTGATGAGGCTAGACCCTCAGAGCTAGCTCCTACCACTCCTCATTCACCATTCAGAGGATCTACAGCTGCTGGACCTGATGTTGATTATAGATTACAAAGGATACTGGATGAGATATCTTGTCTCAGATCTGACACTGATACCAGGATAGCTCTACTTCAATCGGAGATGCAGCAAGGATTCTAGGATATCATGACCATACTTCGACAGCTTACTGCCAGCCAGTCTGTATCGATGACTTCCACAACAGCACCTGATACTAGCACTGGCACTGATTGTGAGTAGGGATAGTTGGCACAGTTTAGTGATATTCCTTCGGAGGCCATTCCTGCAGAGACCGAGGATGGTATCGAGGTTCCAGGATTTGATGTTGGACAGACTCTGGCTATAGAGATATTATCTACCACCAGCACTTTGGTGTTGTCATTTGATCCTCCCACTGCCAGACTCACTCCCATTATCATTTCTTCAAAGTCCAAAGTAAAAGCTAAAGCCAAAACTAAAGCTTTTAGGACTACCACACCTACTAGGACTAGATACAGGGACCTTAGACCTAGGTTTTCTAAGTTTAAGCCTAGTCCAAGCATCTTAGAGGTCGGTTCCTCCTCTAGTGAGGAAGACCTTAGTGGTGATGATCCTAGTCCATCTTTTTGATGTTTTTTGGACTCTATGCTTGTTGTATTTTGATGTTGTGATACTATTTTGTCGTGCCGAGGCATAGTTGTCATGTATCACTTATATACTGACTTTTCATATATATATATATATCACTTTTATGCTACATGTCTTCTTATGATACACTCATGTATTACTTTGTTAAGAATGACTTACTGTGAATAAATGATCTCCTATCTTTTACACCTTTTGTTGATGACAAAAAGGGGGAGAAGGTAGTAAATATAAATGTGCATGAAAAGGCTAAATATGAATGTGCATGAATGTATGAAACTTGGAATATGAATGATGAATGAACATTTGAAGTAAATATGAAGCAATGTGATTACATTAGTAAGGGGGAGCTTTTGTTAAGCTTTTGTTAAATTTTCATGAAATTTACTTCAAATACTTGTTAATTTTGAAAGTCTCGATACGCAATGTATAGATGATACATTATGTCTTGATACTTGATATGCATTTGATATAGATACATTGTATCGATACATATGTTACTTGGTGTTAATAGTTTTCAGTTTTATATAGTTGATACATTTGATACATATGATACATTGCATTAAAACTTATCAGTTCAAAAATTTGATACCTTGACACTCAATCTATTTGATACACACTATATCTGATATCATTTGATAAGTGTGAAGATTCAGTGATTGTAAAGTGCTTTTTAATTCTACTCATGCCTAGTGTTTTGTCATCATCAAAAAGGAAGAGATTGTTGACCCCTGGAATGATTTTGATGATCACAAAATATTGGAGCATGAATATATTACTAATCCTTTCAAATTACTTGAGAAGTTTTTACAGGAAATTAGTTACCTTTAACTTAAATTAGTTTTCAAATTGAATGAGAGGTAACTCAATCATGTATAGACTTTAATCTTATAAAAGCCCAGTTTTGTCAACCTTGTAATCTTGTAAAATGAGCTGAAAATTATAAAATTGAGAGTACGTAGATTAGCTCTTGTTTGATTCAAGTGTTGAAGAGTTTTGGAGAGGTTTGAAGCATCAATTGAAGTATTGGCAAGAGCTGACTCATGGATCGAGAGCCGACTCCTTGTGGCATGGCACGGAGAAAATTTTAGAGTTTCATTATCAAGAGTCGACTCCTGTCCCAAGAGCCAACTCATGAAAAAATACATATTTCTAAAGTTTGAGAACTTGCGCCGACTCCTGCCCCAAGAGCTGACTCGTCCAGAGTTAGGGTTTTTGGTGAACTGAGAACAAGAGCAGACTCCAGTCTGAAGAGCCGACTCTAGGTATTTGTTATTTTGAAGTGATTGAAGGCAAGAGCCGACTCCAGCTTGAAGAGTCGACTCTTATAGAAATTTATTTGGGCTGTTTGAGACTTCAAGCTGACTCGTGGATCTCGAGCCGACTCGAGTAGCCATTTTCTGCACTCCAATGGCTAGTTGTTGAAAGTATTTTTGAATTCCATTTCATCTCCAACAGCTCTTTCACGAATCCCTAGGCCCTACAATAGCCATATCTCATGGAAAACTATAAAAGGGATTGTTTTTAAGGGATTAAAAAATTATTAGAGCTTTATTATTGATTTATCTTGAGATATTAAAGAGATTTCAAGTCTTTCACCTACCTAATTCAAAGAGCTTTTGTTGGCTTTGGCTCCTTAGTTTTGATGATTAACAAAAGGTTGAGTATATGTTTGGACTAATGTTTTATTTCAAGATAAAGTTTCAGGCCTTAGGTTATTCAAAAAGAGTATCAAGAGTACAATGATGAAACCAAGCTTACTTGATTTGGGAAAGAGCTCTTCTACCTTAAACAAGATCAAATTTCTCATATTGGACCTTCATATTAAGAAGTAATTGACAAAAGAAACAAAGGCCTAAAGAAACTCAAGCATGGCACGCACCTCTCCAGAGTTTTAGAAAATTTCAGACCAGAGGTCGACCTCCAGAGGTCGACACCTTGCCAAAGGTCGACCACCAGAGGTCGACTCATGAAGAAAAGAAAAGTTCAGCAAGGCCGGCACGGCAAAATTTCAGTGGCATGCTTCAAAGGTCACCACCTGAGGTCGACACCTGTCCAGACGTCGACACCAGAGGTCGACTCATCGCCTGAGAATTCAAACTGGGCAGAACTATAGTTTTCTGGATTTTTGCCTAAGATAAACTGGAGGTCAACTCATGAGGTCGATACTTGACCCAGAGGTCGACTCATGGCATAACGACTAGTTTTTTTGAACTTTTGATTTGATTTCTAACGGCTATAAACGGCCATATTTTTGATTCTAACGGTCTTGTGGAGTTATTTCAGCTTGAATGAAGTATTTAACCTCCACCTAACTTCAAAAAAGTAAAGGAGACTAGGTGAAAAAGAAGAGAGTAAAAGTACAAAGCTTTCAATCAATCCTAAGCCAAAAAGAGAGAAAATCTAAGAGATTCCTTAGCCAAAAGCTTTCCATTTTTGAGGAATCCAGCTTTCAAGTCTTTGGCATGTAGTGAGGTCTAAGATTCCAAGAGGAAGATTTGAAGAGTCTCCAACAAGAGCTACATCATATTATTTTTTTTTGCTCAAAAAGGAGTTTGTCTTGTTTTTATTCATTGTATTCATACTCTATTTGTGCTAGCCTAGTTTCAAGAAAATTTGAAACTAGTGTGAGGTTTGTTGGTGAGCCAATTGATAAAACCAACTAGGGTTGCTTGTAAGCCCGAAGCCAAAACAAGTGTGCGAGGTTTGTTGGTGAGCCAATTGATAAAATCAACTAGGGTTGCTTGTAAGCTCGAAGCCAAAACAAGTGTGTAAGATTTGTTGGTGAGCCTAGGTAACAAAACCAACTTAGGTTTTGACTTGTGAGCCTTGTAAAATAAGTCGGCTGTAATCTAGAGAAGATTATAGTGAAAATTCCCAAGTGGAGCTTGGAGAGTGGATGTAGGTGCTAGGTGCACCGAACCATTATACGTTTTGTGTGTTTGCATTGCTTTACTCTCTATTGCTCTTTAATTGTTGTTATCTTTCATTGCTTCCGTTGCACAATAACTTGAGCACTATCACTCTTCACATTTGAAATTGATAGCACATATATTGCTTTATTTTTAAAAAAGACTCAATTTACCCCCCCTCTTGGGCACCATATCTGGGCAACAAGTGGTATCAGAGCACCGGTACTCTCTTGTAGGTCCAACGATCTTGAGTGAAAGATCATGGCCGCCCCAATTGGAATGGGTGTAGTTGAAGGTCAAGCATCAAATCGCCCTCCTTTCTTTAATGGCATAAACTACACATACTAGAAAACTCGTATGCGCATTTATTTACAAGCTATAGATTATAATATATGGAGAGTAATTACTAAAGGGCCTCATCAGCCCACTCACTTGGTTAATGGCATTATCACCCCAAAATCTAAAGAAGAATGGGATGACAATGACATCAAATAAGCTGAGTTAAATGCAAAGGCGATGAATTTGCTATTCTGTGCACTTGACCCAAATGAATTTAACAGAATATCAAATTGTATTTCCGCCAAAGAAATTTGGGATACACTTGAGGTTACCCATGAGGGTACACACCAAGTGAAGACCACAAAGGTGAACATGCTCATTCATACGTATGAGATGTTCAGGATGGAACCAACTGAAAGTATTAGTGAGATGTATACTAGATTTACCAATATAGTAAATGGTATGAGGAGCTTGGAAAAGATTATATCTAATGGTGAACTTGTTAACAAACTTCTCAGGTCTCTTCCGGCTTCATGGGATGCGAAAGTAACGGCCATAGAAGAAGCCAAGGATGTTAATACTCTACCTCTTGAGCAGCTTCTTGGATCATTGATGACTTATGAGCTTTCACTAAAACAGAAGACAGTGGACAATGACAAGAAAAAGAAAGCCATAGCCTTCAAGTCCACTACAAAGGAAGAGTCAAGTGATGAATCAGAAGAAGAAGCTGATGATGATGAGATAGCCCTCAATACAAGAAAATTCAGAAGATTCATGAGAAAGAAGAAGGGCTTCTACAAGAAAAGGCCACAAAAAGGTGATTACAATAAAGATAAAGAGAAAGAAAAAGAAAGGGATCCACCCATCTGCTTCGAGTGCAAGAAGCTTGGACATTATAAAATGGATTGCCCTTTGCTTAAAAAGAGTCGAAGGATGTTGAGAAAGAAAGCCATGATGGCTACCTGGAGTGAGAGTAAGGACTCCAGCAGTGATGAAGAGCAGCAGGAAGTCGCCAACCTGTGTTTCATGGCCAATGAAGATGATGAGGTAAATTCTAAACCTGAAAATGAATTTACTTTTAATGAACTACATGATGCTTTTGATGATTTAGTTATGGAATATGAAAAACTAAAACTGAAAAATAAGAAATTAAGAAAGCTAAATCAAGAGCTTACCAAAAATTCAGACAAGTTTTCAACTGAAATTGAAAATTAATTCAAGAAAACAAGAAATTAACTGAACATGTAAAGACCTTGAAAAATGATAAGGACAATCTTATAAAAGAAAAGGATTCTTTGAAAAATAATAGAAGATTTGAAACTAATGAGAAAATTGAAAAAAAAACAAAGAACTGTTGCTTCAAAACAAGAATTATAAAGAAGAGTTAGAAAAAGTGAAACCTTTTGTAGAAAAGTTTACTTATAGTTCAGAAAAATTAAGTATGCTTTTAAACAGTCAACATGCAGTTTTTAATAAAGCTGGACTTGGATTTAAGTCACAGAATCAACAAAAACTTTTCAAAAACTTTTTCATACCTGCATCTTCTAATATTACCTGCTATGCATGTGGTAAGTTAGGACATAAATCATATATTTGTAATAGAAGAAAATCAAGTACCTTTGAAAAGATTGGGTTTCAAAAGGAACCATTTGTCTAACCCTAAAGGACCCAAGATGACTTGGGTACCTAAAGTTTCAACTTGATCAATTTCTGCAGGTGTGTCTTGCAACCAAAAATAAAAGAAGAATGTGGTATCTGGACAGTGGTTGCTCAAGGCACATGACTGGGGATGTGAAGCAATTCTCATCACTAGTAGGTATAAATGGTGGAAACGTTACTTTTGGTGATAATAGAAAAGATAAAATCGTCGGAATTGGTAAAATCCATATCACCCCTAATGCTTATGTAGATAATGTATTATTTGTTGATGGCTTGAAGCATAATCTTTTTAGCATTAGTCAGTTTTGTGATATGGATTTTAAAGTAATTTTTGAATCATCTTTGTGCATGGTGTCTAGTCTAGATGTCGATGGCATCAAGTTCACTGGTCATAGGCATGGAAAATTTACATGGTTGATCTTGATGATCTAGCCATGGAAAGTGGTCAATGCCTAGTGGCTAGGGAAGCCAAGGCAAGTGAAACTAGTTGGCTTTGGCATCGCAGGCTAGGGCATGCTAGTATACATTTGATTTCAAAATTAAGCAAAAAGAATCTTGTAAAAGAATTGCCAAAACTCACATTTGAAAAAGATAAGATTTGTGCTGCATGTCAATTTGGAAAACAAACTAAATCTACTTTCAAACCTAAAGGAGTAGTATCTACTACTAGACCCCTTGAATTATTGCATATGGACCTCTTTGGACCAACCAGAATAACTAGTTTGGGAGGTAAGAAATATGGGCCAGTAATTGTAGATGATTACTCACGATTTACTTGGATAATATTTTTAGCTCATAAAGATGAAACATTTTCAGCTTTTGTTAAATTTCAAAAAAGGGTTATTTTTGGGCAGAAGCCATTAATACTTCATGTTACATTTTAAATCGTGTTTAATTCGACCTATTTTGAAGAAAACACCATATGAGCTTTGGAAAAATCGAAAACCTAATCTTAAATATTTTCATGTATTTGGTTGCCGCTGTTTCATATTAAACAATGACAAAGACAATATCAATAAATTTGATGCCAAGTCAGATGAGGGTATCTTCTTAGGATACTCTACTTCTAAAAAGGCATACAGGGTCTTCAACAGAAGAACTCTTCTAGTTGAATAATCAATTCATGTAGTGTTTGATGAAACTAACGAAAAATCTTCTAGAAAAGAAGATTCTATTGATGATGAAACAGGTACAAAGAAGCTTGAACAATTGACAATTAATGAAGATGTGCCCAAAGGAGATGATGATCAAGAAAATGAAGATCAAATTCAAGAGATCAATGCAACATCACCAAAACCTTTATCTAAAGAGTGGAGGTATGCACACGGACACCCCAAAGATCTAATTATTGGTGATCCGTCAAAGGGAGTAAGTACACGCGCTTCTATCAGAAATGTTTGTGATTATTTAGCTTTTGTTTCTCAAATAGAGCCTAAGTCAATTGAAGAAGCTAAAAAGATTGTAACTGGATTAATGCCATGCAAGATGAACTAAATCAATTTAAAAGAAACATTTGGACTTTAACTAAAAGACCCCCTAATGTTTCTGTAATTGGCACAAAATGGGTTTTTAGAAATAAACTTGATGAACATGGTATTGTAACTAGAAACAAAGCTAGACTTGTTGCTAAAGGCTACAACCAGAAAGAAGGGATTGACTTTGATGAAACCTTTGCTCCTATTGCTAGGCTGGAAGCAATTAGACTTTTACTTACTTTTGCTTGTTTTATGGATTTCAAGTTATTTCAAATGGATGTTTAAAGTGCCTTTTTAAATGGATTTATTGAAGAGGAAGTTTATGTTGAACAACCTCCTGGTTTTGAAAATCATGAATTTCCTAACCATGTTTTTAAATTGCATAAAGCATTGTATGGTTTAAAGCAAGCTCCTAGAGCTTGGTATGATAGATTAAGTTCATTTTTGATGAAGAATGATTTCTCTAGAGGTAATGTAGATGATACATTATTTTTGAAAAAGAAAATGACGATCTCTTAGTAGTACAAATCTATGTAGATGATATTATTTTTGGTTTACTAACGAATGTCTTTGTCAAGAGTTTGCAAAGTTAATGCAGAGTGAGTTCGAGATGAGCATGATGGGAGAACTCAACTTCTTCCTCGGACTCCAAATTAAGCAAACCAAAGAGGGGATCTTCATCAACCAAGCCAAGTACACAAGGAAAATATTGAAAAAGTTTGGGATGGAGACTACCAAACCAATAGGTACCCCTATGAGCTCTTCATGTAAATTAGACAAAGATGAATGTGGTAAATCAGTAGACCAAAAATTATATAGAGAAATGATTGGTTCATTGCTATATCTAACTGCCAGTAGACCAGATATAATGTTTAGTGTTGTTGTGTGCATGTTTTCAGTCTGCTCCTAAAGAATCACATCTCTTAGCTGTAAAATGTATATTTAGATACTTATCTGGGTCAATTGAAATTGGTCTTTGGTACTCTAGAGAGTCATCATATGAATTGATTGCTTATTCTGATGCTGATTTTGCTGGGTGTAAACTTGATCGTAAAAGTACTAGTGGAACTTGTCAATTCCTAGGAGTTAATTTGATTTCATGGAGCAGCAAGAAACAGAATTCGGTTGCTCTATCTATGACGAAAACCGAATATATAGCAGCTGGAAGCTGTTGTGCTCAGACTAACTAAGACACCCATAAGATGTGATAATACTAGTGCAATCAATTTAATGAAAAATCCTATACAACATTAAAGAAGCAAATATATTGAAATAAGACATCACTTCATAAGAGATCACGTTCAAAACTCTAATGTGTTGTTAGAATTTATTTGTACTGATTATCAATTGGTTGATATATTCACAAAACCATTGAATGAAGATAGATTTTGCATGATCAGAAGAGAATTGGGAGTCATTGACCCTTTTGCTTGAAACTCTTCAATTTCCTTCAAATTCCTCAAAAATGATTTATAAATTCTCAAATATATTTAAAACTTCTCTAAGAATTCATTCTAAATTTTATCAATTTTTTTATAATTTACCAAATTTTATTTTGACTAGTTATTTTCGGAGGTCGACACTTAAAATTTCGGAGGTCGACACTTGGGGTCGACCCCTGAAATTTTTAAGAGGTCGACACTTGGTCGGAAAACCTACTTTTAAAACCCGTTCACGAGCCATATTTCCTCCATTTCTTTTCTTTTTCTCCTTCGTGTGGTCCCCCTCCAACGCTCCTAAGCTCTGAATAGTGGATTTCCAACCCTCTCCCTTCTCTTTTTGGATAATCTTCTCCTCCCCTCACGGTTTCTCTTGGACCGAACCAGTTTTTACCGTGTTCCTCATTTTTGGGCAACCGTAGGTTTTTGCCTCTATTTACCCTCAATTATCGGTTGATATTCTATTGAAAACACTCATTTCTTCCCTCCATTTCGTGCATTTCCTCTATTTCCTCTCTTTTTTTTTCAATTTCACAAACCCTCACTTACCTTTTCATGGTTCCTTCATTTGCTCAACCGTGAATTCCTTTTCTCCTCTCCAAATTCTTGCTTCTTCTTTTTCTTAGCACTGCATTGTCCTACTTCTCCCTAAATTACCCTCTTCCATCCATATGGGTCCAAGGAAGCAGTTGGCTGTAAGGAAAAGGAAAATGGAACAAGGCCAAGGTAGTACTGAGCGACGAAGAAGGGCCAGACATGAGCGTGAGCCGTCCCTAGAGGAACCTGCACCAGTGTCAGCCAGCTTAGTACGGAAGAGCATTGCGAGCGGGAGACGTGTGGATATACCCTTCTGGGATCAGCATCACTTTTTTATAGGAGATGTACTGAGAGATGTAGGTCTGGTTCACTTCTGCACGATGACTGAGAGATTCTACCCAGACCTCATCAGGGAGTTCTATGCATCCATGGCCACTGATGGCATTGGATGGTCTACTATTGTTCGTGGGATCGAGATTCCAGTGACACCGGAGGTCATCAGTCGTGTTTGGAGGATTCCACTTCATGGCACAGCCGCCACTATTATCAGCGACCGAGAGCATGCCTTCAGATGTATCTTAGAGCACGAGGATGTTAGCGGCATTTCCATAGTAGCCGCTAACCAGCTATCATTGGAGATGAGAGTGCTGCATCATATCATCGCCCGCATCTTGATTCCAAAGAGCGGGAGGTTCGACTTTATTACTAAGCGTGAGCTAGTGTTGATGGTGTCCCTGAGACAGCGGACTCCCATCAACCTTCCCAGGATCATGCTTCAGCAGATGGGAGAGGCAGCATCTCATAGGAGACTAGTTCAGCCATATGGCATGGGGCTGACATAATTATTCAGGGAGTATGGAGTATCATTTGATGGTATACCCTTCAGTCAGCTGTAGCATACTGACACATACGGAGAGAAATCCCTGCATAGGATGGGATTTTGACTGATTGGTGATCGTTGGGTGCGATGGGAGTCTGGCCAGGAGCCAGATGAGGAGGAGGAGATTCGAGCAGCTGAGGCAGGGCCTTCAGAGCCTACTGATCATGGTACACCTCCTCGTCCAGCACCAGAGTCAGAGACTACGGAGCCTGAGCCATTCACGCCACCACCCTCATCAGCTCCAGCACCTTCTGCTACTGCTACACCATAGAGGACTACAGCGAGCACATCGGACTTTGAGCAGAGAGTGACTGATCACATTTCAGAGGTCCGAACAGAGATTGCTGGTGTACGATAGGAGCTACATGGTCTGCGAATCCACACAAACATGCGCATTGGAGCTCTCTCAACTACTGTCGATGTAGGATTCTAACAGATCCTCAGCTTGCTGAGATTGGCATTGCCACCAGAGACTGTAGATCCGATAGTGCCTCCTCCATATTCTGATGATGATGATGATGACTCCAGTGGCTATAGTGACAGTAATGGAGATCAACCTGGAACAGGTAGCTCTGATGTTCCACCTGCTGATCCAATTCCAGAGATTCCCCCTTCTGCTGATCCTCCTTCTACTGATCTTCCTAGTACTAATCCTCCAGCTACAGATGTGTCAGTAGATACTGAGATTACTGAGTCACTCTTTGAGTCTATTACAGGAATTCCAGATGATAGAGATGAGCATACAGAGACTGATATTGATGATCCCACTGCTTATGAGCTTGTCAGCAGACACACTCCAGCTCAGTCTACTCAGCATACTGATCCACCTACTCCTACTGCTACTACTTATGTTAGGACAACTTCGGAGTCTTTTCCATGGACCTATAGATCTCGTAGGACTACCCCTAGGTCTGGTCCCTCTCTGAGGACTCGGAGTCTCACTCATAGGACTCCAAAATCCTCATCTAGAATCTCGGCTCCTATCTCTTTTGATGTACCTTTGATGAGGAGTATCCTCATAGATTTGCTTGATATATGATGTTTACTGAGGTACTAGTTTGCTTTGTATGTTCTGATGTATCAGTGTTTTGGTATCAGTTATTATGTAAGCAATTTTGTAACTGAATACATTCATATATTTATCTACATTGTGGTATTTTACTGTCTGATGCCATCTCTTAGCATTTATCTTTTAAACCCTCAAGTTAGAATGTCTTTGCTATATCGAATGCACAAATTGAGGGGGAGCATCTATTTTATGCAACTAAGTACTTCATTGCAATGGAACATAATTTTCTTTAGAATATCTTTTACTACAAAGAATGCACTTTTGATTCTTGACAAAAAGGGGGAGTATAGTAAAGTATATATGGCTTTCATAGAGTAGAGTAAAGCTTGTATGGTTCTTAACTTTTTGACTCATGAGAATGTTTTCACAAAAAAGGAGAGTAGATGAAAAGTAAATTTTATGATATACTCATATATGTGAGGTTTCTTTGAAAATTTTTTAATGCTATATTTTGCTTTTGGACTTAATTGCATATATACTTAAGATTTTGTTATCATCAAAAGGGGGAGATTGTTGGCTTTGGCTTAGTTTTGATGATTAACAAAAGGTTGAGTATATGTTTGGACTAATGTTTCATTTCAAGATAAAGTTTCAGGCCTTAGGTTATTCAAAAAGAGTATCAAGAGTACAATGATGAAACCAAGCTTGCTTGATTTGGGAAAGAGCTCTTCTACCTTAAATAAGATCAAATTTCTCATATTGGACCTTCATATTAAGAAGTAATTGACAAAAGAAACAAAGGCCTAGAGATTTCAAGCATGGCACGCACCTCTCCAGAGTTTCAGAAAATCTCAGACCAGAGGTCGACCTCCAGAGGTCGACACCTTGCCAAAGGTTGACCACCAGAGGTCGACTCATGAAGAAAAGAAAAGTTCAGCAAGGCCGGCACGGAAAAATTTCAGTGGCACGCTTCAAAGGTCACCACCTGAGATCAAACCTGTCCAGAGGTCGACACCAGAGGTCGACTCATCGCCTGAGAATTCAAACTGGGCAGAACTATAGTTTTCTGGATTTTTGCCTAAGATAAACTGGAGGTCGACACTTGACCCAGAGGTCGACTCATGGCATAACGGCTAGTTTTTTGAACTTTTGATTTGATTTCTAACAGCCATAAACGGCCATATTTTGATTCTAACGGTCTTGTGGAGTTGTTTCAGCTTGAATGAAGTATTTAACCTCCACCTAACTTCAAAAAAGTAAAGGAGACTAAGTGAAAAAGAAGAGAGTAAAAGTACAAAGCTTTCAATCAATCCTAAGCAAAAAAGAGAGAAAATCCAAGAGATTCCTTAGCCAAAAGCTTTCCATTTTTGAGGAATTCAGCTTTCAAGTCTTTGGCATTTAGTGAGGTCCAAGATTCCAAGAGCAAGACTTGAAGAGTCTCCAACAAGAGCTACATCGAATTATTTTTTTTTGCTCGAAAAGGAGTTTGTCTTGTTTTTATTCATTATATTCATATACTATTTGTGCTAGCCTAGTTTTAAGGGAATTTGAAACTAGTGTGAGGTTTGTTGGTGAGCCAATTGATAAAACCAACTAGGGTTGCTTGTAAGCCCGAAGCCAAAACAAGTGTGTGAGGTTTGTTGGTGAGCCAATTGATAAAACCAACTAGGGTTGCTTGTAAGCCCGAAGCCAAAACAAGTGTGTAAGGTTTGTTGGTGAGCCTAGGTAACAAAACCAACTTAGGTTTTGACTTATGAGCCATGTAAAACAAGTCGGCTGTAATATAAAGAAGATTATAGTGGAAATTCCCAAGTGGAGCTTGGGGAGTGGATGTAGGTGCTAGGTGCACCGAACCACTATACATTTTGTGTGTTTGCATTGCTTTACTCTCTATTGCTCTTTAATTATTGTTATCTTTCATTTCTTCCGTTGCATAATTACTTGAGCACTATCACTCTTCAATTTGAAATTGATAGCACATATTGCTTTATTTTTAAAAAAGACCCAATTCACCCCCCCTCTTGGGCACCATATCTGGGCAACTGCTTTCAAGTTAGGATTCAAAGCTTCACCAACTCTACTCCATCATTAATCTATTCATTGAAGAAGCAAGAAGCAGCTTAAAGAGCAATTAAAGAGCATTCAAAGCTAGGCTACATCTTGATCTACATTGGCAACATTTAAACAACTTGTTTGTTGTAGGCTTGTTATTCTTTATATCTTTGTTTTCTCTCTAAGCACAGCAAGGGACTGTCTTAAGAGAGGGTTGAAGGTTTTTAGGTGAGCCTTATAAAAACCTAAGTTGGGCTCTTGGTGATCCCGGTATAAAACCAAGTGTTAGGGTTTCTTTGGTGATCCCATTCAAAACCAAAGGGAGATTGGGTTTCTTTGGTAATCTCGGTAAAACCAAAGTGTATAGGTTTCGATTATGAGCCTGGTAAAATAATCCGACTGTATTATGGTTAGGAGATATAGTGAAAATCCCAAGTGGTGCTTGGATAGTGGACATAGGAGCCGATTGCTCCGAACCACTCTAAATTTCTTTGTGTTTGTGCTTGTGCTGTTATTGTCTTATTATTTTTACTTAATTACTTCCGCATTGCATATTGCACCACAATACTAAAAGAATCTCAAAGTGCACATAATTGTGAAAAGCTTTTTTAAACCCAATTCACCCCCCTCTTGGGAAGCTACCTGGGTAACAAGGGAGCGCCATCGCCTTCAGGCATCGAGAGGTGTAAGGCCTCAAGTTACCTTCTCTTCCTCCAATCCATCTTCCATCTTCGAGTTTGGAGGCCAACTGGATGATCCATCTAGGCACCCAGCAAGAAGACCCACAATCAACATCATCATCAGCTTTTCTTCCTTTATTTCTTCCTACTACCTGTTGATTCCTAATCCTTCCCTTGATTGCTCGCAGGTCCCCCAGGTACCACGAACACGGAGTCGATCTTCGTTGCCTTCAAGACCTTTGGATAGAAAGCCAGTGCATCCATGGTGGTTGAAGGATCGATCATCCAGGCTGCATCCGCGAGAGCGAGTGAACTTGACATCGGGCGCTTTAGAGCTTTTAAGGTTTGAAACCCTAAAACTCCTAAGTTGATATTGATTCGAGAGCTAAGTCCTACAGGGTTTTTCAATTTTGGGGTCCTCTTCCTATCCTGTTTAGGGACTTGCTTGCTTGAATTCTTATTATTGTAGAACCTTAGATTTACTTTTTGTCTATCTTCGGGAATCCTAAATCCTAAAAAAAACTAAAAATCACAAAGTACAAAATCACTTGAATCATTCCTCTCATCTTGCATCTAGTTAGTCTCGCATCAATGGGGCGGAGGATGGGGCACAGATAGGACAGGAGGGCGAGGCGGAGGGCGGACGGTTCGCGATGGCAGTCACCCAGAGAGCATCGACATTGGAGTGGGAGATCAATCCACCACCAGTTCACAGGATTCAATCCTTGACGATGAAGAATCCTGCGATCCAGGCGAAGAGGGTCTAACATGCCATCAACAGTAGCTTCGATGGCAGAAGGTGGTGATGGCGATGGTAACATCGCAGAGGGAGAGGTGGAGCATGCAGCTGTTGAGGATGGGAGAGTCATGACCACGGGTGCTGGTGGCGACTGGGCCAGAGGTGGCAGAGGAGATGGCGGCTGGTTGGTCGTGGGAGAGAGGGGCACGGCATGAAGGTGTGGAGACAAGAGGGAAGAAGAAGGCTCTTGGGGAAGTGAGGCTGTGATTCGTGAGACTCGAATCCTTGATGTTGTATACAATGCCTCAAACAATGAGCTTGTGAGGACATAGACCCTGGTGAAGAGTGCCATTTTTTAGGTTGATGCTGCCCCCTTCAAGGAATGGTACCTTCAGCACTATGGTGTTGAGAATGGTAGGAGAGGAAATGAAGGAGAGACGGGTGGCCGATGGCTATGGAGGCATCGATCGGTGGACTCCCGATTGCAGGTGGTGCGGAGATGGGCTTCACGAGCGGGGGTCCGGTGGAGATGGCTCGGGCAGTGGTGGATGGCGGTGCGGGGGAGAGGGTCGCATGGGCAGAGTCGCAGGGGCGGACGGCCGTGGCGGTTCCGTGGGATTCACCGGCATTCCCACGAGAAGATTGTCACAAGGAAGGTGGACGGACATCGGGGGGGTCACCAGTGGTCGGGCATCGTGGATCCGAGACCGGTGGGGAAAAAAATGGAGGTTCTGGGCGATGAATGGAGGAAGAAGATGATAGGGATAACCTAGGGATAAGTCAGGGATAAGTCTGGAATAATATAGGAATAGTAAGAATAGGTAGAATAGCTGGGATAAAAATTTAAACTAAAATAAAAAAAAGAAAAATCCAAAAAAAAGGAAAAAAACCTAGATGGGCTTTGCTGTTGTAGGGTTCGATGGCAAGGCGGAAAACATAGTTTCAAAATTTTTATCTTTATGAAATCTTCACCAAATCCTTAACCCAAGATCTCCTTAAAAGAATTAAAACATATAACATGTATATATAATATTTAATCTCAAATTAAAGTACTAACCTATATTGCTAAAATCCAAACTTTAAATCTCCACCAGGTGCCCAAATGTTCACCCTCCAATGGTGATCCACACAGAAAAAGATGAAGACAACAATTTCTTGTTCTTGGCTCCTCTTCTTGAATTCTTTTCAAGAATTCAATTCTTGGACTTTTGGGCTGAAATTTTCCTTCTTGAAAATTTCTTTTCTTCCTTTTCCTCTTCTTGAATTCTTTCTTGAATTCCCTTTCTTGAATTCCTTTTCTTGAATTGAATTGGAAGAAAAATTAAGACAGGCAAAGTCTTAATTCAAGAAGGAAAAGAAGAAGAACAGATCCTTCCTTTTCCTTTCCTTTACCATTCAAGACCTTCCACTTATTCTTGTTTAGGGTCAGAGTTTCGACAGAGATTATCTCCGTAAGGGAAACAATACCCAACAAGCATAAAGGGAAGGAGTATTCCGGAGAGGAGGAGAAGGATCTGATTTCTGAATTTAATTGTCTGATAAAACCCCCGTGAACCCAAAGCCTTTTATAGATCTCAGAGGGGCGTTTACTCAAAAAAACTCTGAAACATGAGCACCCGAAACCCTCAAGAATTATGATCCCTCATTCCTCACGCGTCCCCTCAACCAAAAATCATGATTCTCTAATTTAATTTTCATTTTCCGACGAATAGAACTCTCGAAAAAACTTCAGGAAGAATCACGACTTTTGGAGATGGATTTGCGACCGAAAAGCGACGGATCTTTTCCTTAATTTTTTCTGGCCATCAGATCCAGATCCAAGGGCATCATACAAGGATCCGAATCGCCCCTCTTTCAGATTTTTCTCCGATGCTTTTTCTTTCTCACGCGCGTGAAGAGGAGTCCACACGCGCGTGGACTCTTCTTCTTGGCGCGCGCGGGTGAGGAAGGGGAGTGTGCGGCTTGGAGAGAGGGCCTCAGTGAAATTGATTCCCTTGGGTTCAGCCATAGGTTAGCCCAATGTCCAAAAAACTAAATTAGACCTTAATCTGGTTCAATTAGAATCCAATTAAGCCTAATTCGGAACCAAATTCGAATATGATACGAATAGAAATTTGGTCTGCAACACATGCTAGTGTGTTTATCCTGCAAACATGATTTAATTCCAAATTAAATCCTTCATCAATTTTCTTTGTGTGGACCCATTGGGTTCCACACTAGCCAGCAGTAGGTCCGAGTGCTATTTGACTTAATTCGGTTAGATCTTAACTAAGCCGATTTAGGTCAACTCAAACTAGCTCGACTCGGTCAATTAGAATCTAATTCTAATTAACTGATTTGAATTACCATAATTCAATCATATACCTACAAGACAAGATTGACGTCTAGCAACATATCATGTCTACCCGGAAGATGTGGAATTTTGGTGGAATTATCAAAATACCCTTCAGTGGTGAGTTACCGGGCAATTCAGTCCTTTGATCAACTTGCATCCCGAATATGATTATGAATATGGATACTTATCAAATCCAATTTCATATTCGTCCCTAGCTCAATCTTTATAATGATGATTCATTAATGAACCATTAGAAATTAACTCTAATGTTCATACTTGATCAAAGATTTCCTGAATCCATCATTTGATCAAAATTAGCTGGATGCAATTCCCTCTTACTAGGGCTGTTCAATTCTTGTTGATCTACTCATAACCTCCATATACAATCCACCATACCCAGTATCCCCTCATGCATGACTCAGTGTTATGATTGATTGCGAACCAAAGTATGGATTCATATATATAAGGTACCATGGTAGTCTCAGGTCAAAGGACCATATGCACTACTCCCACTATGAGAATTATCTATTGACAAATAGATAAGGTTCCATTAGATATTCTCAATCTGGATCAATTCAGTGAACTCATTCTCTAATGAACACTCACATCCTAGTATTAGTGTCAAACACAAGTGACTGTGAGATCAGTCACCCTCATCACAAAGCATATATAGGATGTGCTGGTCTTGCCGGAAACATTGATCCCCAAATCAATATCCCATCGACCAGGAATATTTTAGATTAGGATTTTAAGGCTTTAGGTCTCACTGGTATGATCATCCATAACCCTAGAACCATAGCCCTAATCTATGGGGTTCATCATATAATCATAAAGACATAGCGTATGATGAAAATAATGCCTTTATTATAATAATGTCAATTCATTGATTTTGGGATCGAAATACAATATTTCAATTGGCTTTCAAGGCACAATCTTTCAGCTGTCCCCATCATATTGGGACTTATCTTGGGTTTATGAAAGAGTCCATGTTGGCATGGACTCTTAGGTGCCATAATGCTTTCATGCATATTATGTGCATGCAGAAGGACCAAGAGTCCTTTTGCAGATTAATCACAAATCCCAGATTAATCCAAAGGACTCCTATCTTATCTCCATGCCCCTCTGCTATGGTTTGACTAGTCAATAGGTGGCAATTGGCATGAAATTGGAACGCGCACAATGAGGGATGCATCCCTTCATTGTTGGCGCTAATATGAGAAGCAGAGTCCTTCTACTTAAGTCTCTTAATTTTCTTCAATGCTTCCTTTTTCATTTCACACCCCTTCTCTTTCCTGCAACTAGTTAATGCCATGTGGTAGAAGAAAAAATTGGCTGGAAAAACCAAGAGACCCTTATATGTCTCTTAGTGCATGAATGGGTGTTATCATGATATGTCGTTCCATTAATAAGACTCTTTATGATTAAAGAGTCTTATCAGATGGCTGATGAATGGGCATTTAGGTGCCCCATTCCCTTCTATAAATAGGCATCGGTGATATGATGCCAAAGTACTCTTTTTTCATCTGAATACTCCAACCTGCTATTTTCTCTCCCTCCACTTTAAGACAAGGTTTGTCTATTTAAACACAAGGCTTGTTCTTTCAAGACAAGGCTAGTCTTTTAAGACAAGGGCCTAGAGAGAAAAATAGAAGGGGTATTAAAATCTGATAGAGGCTATAGAGAGATCTCAGAGTATCCTACAGGAGGGTAGGGAGTCTAGCAAGAAAGAAAGTCAGAAAGCTGCCAAAAGGAGTCACAGTCAAACAAACAACTATTGTAGGAGTGCTTTCTTGGTTCGGTCCTGTGTAGATCACTTTGAAAGGCATGCACTTGTGTGCCTCATGAAAATAAAGGATAATAGTGCTCCAGGTATCTTCTATAGTCCTAAGTTTAGATTTATTGATTGTCATGATCAAGTGGTTATAAGGGTTTTAGGGTTCGATCGGTTATGGTTTTAAAAATAAAAATTTTAAAACTCAATTTCTGCTACGCCTGGCCGAGGAACCAAGTGGTATCAGAGCCCCTTGATGCATGCAATTATTAATAGTCAATAGTTTGATTGATTATTTGCGGATGAATTAAGGCATGATTAGTTCATATTATATACATGTGATATCCTAGATCCTAGTAACAGCTTTGGATTAGGTTAGTCACCATGGCCATCTTAAGGTTTAAAGTCCCTTTCTTCCAATTAAATGGGATCTTCTTGAAAGATTGTGCCCTGAAAGCCAATTGAAATATTATATTTCGATCTCAAAATCAATGAATTGATATTATTATAATAAAGGCATTATTTTCATCATACGCTGTGTCTTTATGATTATATGATGAACCCCATAGATTAGGGCTATGGTTCTAGGGTTATGATGAGATCATACCAGTGAGACCTAAAGTCTTAAAATCCTAATCTAAAATATTCCTGGTCGATGGGACATTGAGTTGGGGATCAATGTTTCCGGCAAGACCAACATATCCTATATATGCTTTGTGATGAGGGTGACTGATCTCATAGTCACTTGTGTTTAACACTAATACTAGGATGTGAGTGTTCATTAGAGAATGAGTTCACTGAATTGATCCAGATTGAGAATATCTAATGGACCTTATCTGTTTGTCAATAGATAATTCTCATAGTGGGAGTAGTGCCTATGGTCCTTTGACCTGAGACTACCATGGTACCTTATATATATGAATCCATACTTTGGATCGCAATCAATCATGACACTGAGTCATGCACGAGGTGATACTGGGTATGGTGGATTGTATATGGAGGTTGTGAGTAGGTCAACAAGGAATTGATCAGCCCTAGTAAGAGGGAATTGCATCCAGCTAATTTTGATTAAATGATGGATTCAGGAAATCTTTGATCAAAGTATGAACATTAGAGTTAATTTCTAATAGTTCATTAATGAATCATCATTATAAAGATTGAGCTAGGGATGAATATGAAATTGGATTTGACAAGTATCCATATTCATAATCATATTCGGGATGCAAGTTGATCAAAGGACTGAATTGCCTGGTAACTCACCATTGAAGGGTATTTTGGTAATTCCACCAAAATTCCACATCTTCGGGTAGACATGATACGTTGCTAGATGTCATCTTGTCTTGTAGGTATATGATTGAATTATGGTAATTCAAATCAGTTAATTAGAATTAGATTCTAATTGACCGAGTCGAGCTAGTTTGAGTTGACCTAAATCGGCTTAGTTAAGATCTAACCGAATTAAGTCAAATAGCACTCGGACCTGCTGTGGCTAGGTGTGGAACCCAATGGGTCACACACAAAAGAAAATTGATGAAGGATTTAATTTAGAATTAAATCATGTTTGCAGGATAAACACACTAGCATGTGTTGTAGACCAAATTTCTATTCGAATCAGATTCGAATTTGGTTCCGAATTAGGCTTAATTGGGTTCTAATTGAACCAGATTAAGGTCTAATTTTATTTTTTGGACATTAGGCTAACCCATGGCTGAACCCAAGAAAATCAAGTGCACTGAGACTCTCTCTCCAAGCCGCCCACGCCCTTCCTCACCCGTGCATGCCAAGAAGAAAAGTCCACGCGCGTGTGGACTTCTATTCACGCGCGTGGGAAGGAAATACAGTCGAAGAAAAATCAAGAAAAGGGGGGGGCGATTTGGATCCTTGTCTGACGTCCTTGGATCTAGATCTGATGGCCAGAAAAATTAAGGAGAAAGATCCGTCACTTTTCGGTCGCAAATCCATCTCCAAAAGTCGCGATTCTTCCTGAAGTTTTTCCGAGAGTCCTCCTCATCGAAAAAATGAAAATTAAATTGGAGAATCATGATTTTTGGTTGAGGGGATGCGTGAGGAATGAGGGATCGTGATTCCTGGGGTTTCAGAGGGTTGCGATATTTTGAGAAAATGCCCCTCTGAAATCTATAAAAGGGTTTGGGTACTCGGGGGTTTTCTGACAGATAATAAAAGAAGAAATATACAGAGATCATATTCCTCTCCTCCTCTCCGAAAACTCCTTCCCTTTATGCTTGTTGGGTATTGTTTCCTTTACAGAGATAATCTCTGTCGAAACTCTGACCCTAAACAAGAATAAGAGGAAGGTCTTGAACGGTAAAGGAAAGGAAAAGGAAGGGTCTGTTCTTCTTTTTTTTTTCCTAGAATTAAGACTTTATTTTTCTTAATTTCTTCTTCCAATTCAATTCAAGAAAAGGAATTCAAGAAAGGGAATTCAAGAAAAGAATTCAAGAAGAGAAAAGAAGGAAGAAAAGAAATTTTCAAGAAGGAAAATTTCAGCCTAAAAGTCCAAGAATTGAATTCTTGAAAAAGAATTCAAGAAGAGGAGCCAAGAACAAGAAATTGTTGTCTTCATCTTTTTCTGTGTGGATCACCATTGGAGGGTGAACATTTGGGCACCTAGTGGAGATTTAAAGTTTGGATTTTAGCAATACAGGTAGTACTTTAATTTGAGATTAAATCTTATATATACATGTATATATTTTAATTCTTTTAAGGATATCTTGGGTTAAGGGTTTGGTGAAGATTTCACAAAGATAAAAAATTTTGAAATCTATGTTTCCGCCTTGCCTCCGAACCCTACACTTCTATGGTGTGTAGGGGTGCCGATATGGCCTTATCCCATGAATAAGTGAGGTGAATGGAATGTTGTTATAATCATACTTATGTTATAAATATTAAGATTAATATGCTTGATAGCTAGAATGAATGTCACATTGACATAATAATTAGGATGTATTATGAGCATCAAAGCCCTTAAAATTTATATCTAGTCGTAGTATAAGTTAATCATGATGCAAATCCAATTAAGGTTTGATCAGCCAACTGGTGTCTAGGCAAGTGGTTCTGGGAAGGTAAAGGGAATGAGGTTTTTAATTGGTTCCATTATTTGACCTAGCCAATTTATTTCGTATCTATAAAAAGCAATGGGGGGACCCCCTCATCTCTTCCATTTACCTAGCCAATTGGCCATATGTAAACCTTAAGTTGGAAATGTTAATTGATTAAGCACATTACAAATTGCCTTCCTTAATGATAAGCCAAATTTATATCAACACTATAATAGGTTTGTTGTGTAACACAAGGCCTGCTCTAGCATTTGGTATAAAATTTGTCTTGGTGCACGTAGTGCTTTATAGCATGACTGATAATATTGCTTTGTTGTGTACACACAAGGGCAACATTATTCAATCATGGCTATATAGAAATAAAGGGTCCGACTAAACTAAGACATTATAGTTTGTTGTGCATACACAAGGCTATAAGTGTCTTAGAGACAAAAGTTATGTTAAGAATTGGAAGGGATACAATTGGAAAGGGTCATTTCCTATCCTTAAACTTATAAGTGTTTTTTGTATACACACAAGGCATTTATAAGGATTTGAGATCTTAACCCCACTAAAGAAACTGGATACTGGTTTCTTGTTTACCATAGGAGAGGGTTATGGTATTCATAGAAAATAGTGGGAGACATAATTAAATTCAAAGGATCTTGTCTATTATGAATATCATCATGAGTGGTCTGATTATAGTTGTTCCTTATTTAATGTAGATTACATTATGGCTTCTACTCTTTCACTACGGAGCATCTTGGATGCCAATAAGTTAATCGATCCAAATTATATAGATTGGTCGAGGAACCTGAGAATTGTATTAGCTCAGGAGAAAATTACCTATATCCTCAATTCTCCTGACCCACTTCCAGTAGGAGAGGATGCTAATGAGGAGGAAAGGGCTACATATAAAATATGTCAGAATGATAGCATGACTGTCATGTGCATCATGTTGGCCTCAATGAGTAATGAGTTACAGAGGCAACATGAGAAAATGGAACATCGGTCAATATTGCTCAATCTTAAGGAGCTATATGGAGATCATAGTCAGACTGTTCGATATGAAATATCGAAGCAGTTGTTCTAAGCATGAATGAGTGATGGTTCTTCCGTTCAGGCTCATGTCCTTAAAATGATTGACTTGATCACTCAATTAAGTCAATTAGGGTTTGTGATGGATGAAGAACTAAATTAGGACTTGATCCTACAGTCACTCTCGGACTCCTTCTCACATTTTGTCAAGATTTATCATATGAACAAACTAAATTTATCATTGCCTGAGCTACTGAATATGCTTAAAACAGTAGAGAGCCACTTTAAAGGTGAGAAGGCTTCAGTTCTCTAGTTGATGGAAAGAAGCAGGCAGTAATAAAGGTTCAAAGAGGAAAAGTGATGCTGGACAATTATGAAAACCTAATCTACTAATTATTAACCTAATTATCAGAGAAATAACAAAGATTAATTTTTTTTTAATTTTCAATTTTTTTAATGACTCAAAGGAAGCAATTAAAGAAATTAGTCAACTAGTTTATGCCTGCATGAGTATATCTAATCAAAGTAACTAAAAAAATCAGGATTTGGTGGCTGAGAAACCATCATAAACTAGGGTCTACTTTTGAAGAGTCAAAAATAAGAGTAGGGAATGTTTTTGAATTCTACCAACGTAGAATTTTTCCTCAGAAGTAGATTTATGGAACTCTCAGGATTTCATGACAGGACTTCAAAATTTTGATCTTCGGGCTTCGATCTTCTGTGATTTCGTTCCAAGGCAAGAACACCTGTCTTGATTCCAGATCCTATAAACACTCACAATACAACTTAAGTTAGGAAGCAGCAAAGGAAGGAAAGAATGGAGGGAAGGGTTAGAAGTGATGGCTAAGATTTCTTGTCAGCTGGATAGGTAGGATAACTTGGGCCTCACACCCCATGATATTCCGTAGAACAAAGGAAAGGGCCTCACACCCTAGGATGCACACAGTAAAGGAATTGGACGAGTAATGTCATCTTTATTAATGAATAAATAATAATTTACAAGGGGGGCTGATGGGGTATTTATAGATCCACAACCAGTAGTGTAAGGGATACAAAGACTAGACTTGTACTCCTTGGACTACAACTCCTGGAATCCTACTCTTGGGTGTCTTGGACTCTTGCTTGTTGGGCTGATCTGGACTCCTCTCAAAGTGGGCAACAACATGAAGCTTTTCATCTCATTTGGGCGCCAAGATGAGGATTGGTGAGGTGGCTTGATGTAGGGTCAGATGCTCCATCACTTGGCCATGGTGTTGGACTCTGGAATCTTAATGTTGTAGGCTTCTGCAGGTGAGGGGACTCTTCAGTGGGGATAGAAGAGGACTCAAGAGTTTTGGTAAGACTCTTGAGTTCTGGAAACTTAAGCAGCTCTGAACTTGTTGATTGAAATGCTTGAAGTAGAAATCCTTGGACTTCCAACACTTTGGTGAGCAAATATCCTAGAACTCCTTTGAAGTTGGCAATAAGGAAGAGGTTAATTACTTTGGCTGACATCTCTTGTTTTGGCACTTGAGTTGAAGAGTGCCAATTTGGAGAGTCCTTCACACTTATCTTAAAATGGAGGGGCACTAATTTGGAATTCATTTGGTTGACCAAAGTATAAAACATGGAGTAACATGGCAAGTATTCTTGTCCAAGATGAAGTACCAAGTGGTGTTGTCCAAATAAAGTGTCATGACATGTCCAAATATGACATGTGTTGATGTCCCCTGATGATGTGGCAATGATGTCCAAAAATCTTGCAAAAGTGGTGCCAAGTATGGATGACATGTGGCGCCTAGAACAAATTGACTTAGGTTGGCACATGGGATCACATGGGCCTTGACTTGAGTGCACATGTGATGTTGATTTAGGTGCACATGAAGTCACATGGGTCTTCAATTGGATCCCTCTTATATTACAGGACTCAATAACTAAATTAACTAATAATTACAGGACTCAAAACCAAATAACTAAAGCCCCACTTGATCAATTGGAATCTAATTTTATCAAAAGGCAAGACCTCGTGCAACAAAAAAGAATAAATTTGGTAAACAGGGTTTGGCCCAATAAGGTTTGACACAACTGATAAATGGGGTTTTTATACAAATCCTAATTGGTAAAAAGGGCTAAACCTAACTAAGCCTATATAATAGAATTTAAAATAAAATATTTACATGGTAAATGGGTTTGGGTTCAGGGCTTTATTCATAGGGATCCAAAGGGATGTGGGTTCAACCTGTCGATATTTTCTGGACCTAGTGTCCACACCAATTCTCCTCGGGTGGGAGAAACTCGATCCTATCGAGTATGGGTCAATGTCACTATGATAGTGCTCCAGTTGATGAGGATCCAAAGTAGGTGTGGATAATGATGAGGATCCAAAGCAGGTCTGGATATTTTTCCATTTTTTCTTATTTTTCTTGTAATTTTTTTATTTTTCCTATTCTCGCTATTCCACCCATCCCACTATTCTAGTTTTATCCCCAACTTATCCTTTGTTTATCCCTACCTTATTCCATCTTCCTCCCGTGAATTTTTAAAACTCCCAAACCCTAGCCCACCGCCCCGCCCACTTAGATCCGGGCTGCCCGACCATGGCCACCCCCGCCGGCATCACTCTCGCTGGAAAACCGCCAAGAACGCCTGTGGGAAGACGAAATGGCACGCCCTATGCATGCCGTGCCACCATCCCGCCTGCAGCCCGCCATCCGCTGTTCGCTGCTCGCCGTCCGCCAGCCCCGTCCGTCGCCCGCTTCCCGACCGCCGACCGTCGGCCGCCGGCCGTCCGTCGATGCTTGGTGGAGATCGTTCCCTCCTTACCATGCACGACCATGAGATGAGTTCCGCATGGTTTCTGAAGTAGCTCAGTTTTCAAAGTAGCATGCTTTTCAGAGCACTTCATCAAGCCAACATGCTTTTCAGAGCAGATCAGCACCAATTTTGATGCAGCACGGATTTTGATGTAACTAATTTTTCATTTTAGGTTTGCTTGTAGGCTAAGTAATTGAGTGGCTTTGTTTGCCTATATAAAGGCCCCCTCCCTTCTTGTAATAAGTAATTGATAAGAAATTTTTGGTTTAGCCACTGGTCCTAATTCTGGGCTGAGGCCTGTTTTTGCCTTCTCTCCATGCGAGCGTCGAGGGGTGCGAGGCCCTAGTTATCCCCTATCCCATCTTCTTATCCCCTCATGTCCTTTGAGAGTCACCCTAGCGGGATGCCTTTGCTGTGTGCTATTGAGGGTAGCTCTGTGCTTTGACCCCTCGGGGCATCTATGAGAGCCCTGCTATGTGCTTTAAGGGTTCGATGAGAGCTCAGGGTAGCTGTGTGTGTTGACCCCTGACTTTTTGTTTGCGTCTCCCCATTAGAGTGAGCCCTAGGGCCATGAGTTATAGTTCCCAGTCTCCCATCCCCATCCTTCCTTCGCCACCTCCACCAAGAAAATTGAAAACAAAAGAGATCAGCTATTTTAGGATTTTAGTTTCAGTTTCACCCTAATCCCGGGAGGCTTCTTAGCCCTCCCACAGTCCTAGTTTATTTAAGTGTTTCCCTTTTCCAAATAATCCAGGATACATCGAGACCAACCTCATCAGGGTATTTATAGAGCTACCATGCCCTCTCTTAAAGGGATTACAAGTCTTCTCCCACTTAGGTTACAAGTCCTCTCTTAGCTAGGTTAGAATTACAAGTCTTAAAACACTTAGAAAAACAAATCCTAACTAGGTTATGAACTTGACCTGGTCTTCTTCCTCCCTCTCTCCACTTGGCTTGGACCAAGTCAATACTCCAAGGACACCTAGGGTTGGCATGTGGGCTTCAAGAGGCAGTAATGGGCTGGCTTTTCATGGGCTTAGGCAGCCTTGCATGGGCTTTGGGCCTCCTAGAAGCTGGGGCACCCTGGGCTGGAATATTCCTGGAATTAATATGGAATCTTGGTTCTTTATGGACCTAGGCCTTGAATTCTCCTGGGCTAGGGTGCAAGTATGTCTTTAGGATCCTGGGATGGCCTGGTATGTGGAATATTCTCTGGCATCTAGAGGGAATTTGGTATCTGGAAATCATCTGGAGGGCATCTGGGCATCTTGCAAGAATCTTGGACACTGGGATGGTATACAAGGTCCAATTGGCTGATGTGAAGACCTCTGGCTCCTGGATGAGGCCTGGTGGAACTCCAAAATAGGGTATCCGCTCCTCTTGTACAAAAACTGGACTCTCACTGGACTCATACTTAAATACAGGACTCAATAGACTAGACTAGGTCGAGACAAATCAATTAGCCTCAACTTATTACAGGACTTAATCTTACTTGCCTACAAAATTGTGACACATGACTGAGGTTCTAAAAAAAACTCTAATCAGTAAACCATATGGGATCTAATGATCTGTGTCTAATCCTAGTGTCCCCATCAATTCTCTCGGGGTGGGAGGAACTCGATCCCGTCGAATAAGGGTCAATTTGGTTGCTTAAGAAGGGTCTGGGTTGAGGCGCTGTAGATCCACATCAGCATTCTACAAGTCCTCAAATTCTGGCCAACCTTGCCACCAGACCAAGTATCGCTGACAGTCTCCATCCCAGGTATGGATTGCTTGATCGTCCAGGGTTCTCTCAATCTTTTCCTCACCAAAAGGCCAAATTGTATGTGGTCGCTCTGAGGTGGGTTCACTCACAAAAAAAGGGAGTGGCTCAAGGGGCTCACTAGGTATCACTGCTGGCTCCCTAGACTTTACAAGATCTGAGATGATGAAGGTGGAGCTAATACATAAATCAGGTGATATCTCAAGCGCATAGGTATTGGGTCCATTACTCTTCATTATTTTGGATGGGCCAGCTTCGTGAGCATGAAATTCCTTCACAATCACATAATTCTCTGCAAAAACTTCTTTATTTCACTTTTGGGAATTAGCCAAGTTTTTATTTAGTTCATTACTTATGTTCAGTTTTTGACTAATTTTCTGATGCATATGCTGTGCAGAGGCTAGTGTAGGTGTAGACAATTGTGTTAGGACTGTGAATTTATTTGGACTCAAAATTGATGCCTAATAGACTCGACTAGACATTTCTATCAAAGGAAATTTATGATACTCATTGGGTCAAAATCCTAACACACTATAGATTCTCTAGGTTTGACCCTAGCATGGCATGCACATGAAAATTTACTATGGACTCCTACTAGGTGCCATAGGATTTTTCAGAAGTAAAATGCAAACATGACATGCTCAATGAATAAATGCAACATGAAAACTCCTATAAAATGCAATTTAATGGTGAAAAAAATAGAAGTTTCAGGAAAGGGTAGAAAATTAGATGTAGGTTCAGGGTTAATCTGGGCAGGGTAAGAAATAAGAAGATGGCTCAGGGTTAATTAGAAAGCATAAAGTACAGGAAGGGATTTCAGGGATGAGTCCTAAACTAATGAGATTGACCTTATGGGGTTGATGTATACATATAGGATTTGCTTGATGGAAGAATAGGTCATTAATCTTAGGAAGAGATTTTTGATTAGGGTCAAAGGAGTGACTTCATCCTGAGGGTATTGGTTTAAAGAGATCAAGTCCTTAATAAACTCTTCTGGCTCATGAAATTCAGGACTAGGCTCTACAATTGGGTTCTCTCTTAAACTCTCCTCTAACTGCTCTTTCATTATAGCTTGGGTGTGATCAGGGTCATCTAACTCTAAGTCTTCTATGGGGAACTCCTCTTCTTCCTCATACTCATTCACTAAGCTTGGGTCAACCTCATATATCTCCTCTTCAATGTCTTCTTGGTGAACCAATGGGATGGTAAGAGGGGGTTGACTAAGGAAAAACTGACTAAAACTAGGCTCAAATCTAAGGGTATTAATCCTATAGGGTTCAGGTAGACTGAGGGATAGTGGGTTACTACTGGATTCATATATAGGGACTATGGATTCCTGGGGATTATAGGGCAAGAATTTAGCTCTATCGGCCTTGTCTAGGATTCCTATTTGGTCATCTAATATATCAACCCTATGGATTGTTTGGTTATTGGATTGGGTCATCTGGTTAATCTAGGTGGTTAATTGGGCAAGCTGGGTTTAGATTTGGGTGGTTGATTGGTTCAGTTGGGTATTAGTTTGGTCAAACCTGTGGTCCATCCGGTCAAATCATTCAGTCAAGGTTTTCATGAAGGCCTCTAGATTGAGGTCCATGGTTGAGCTAGGTTGGGGTTTAGACTTCTGGTATTAAGTTCCTAGTTTAGTGGTCATGCAATCAAACAATCAGTTAGAATGAGATGGTGTAGCCAAGCATGCAAAGGATTAGTAATTCTAGGGTTTCCTAGACCTAGAGCCAAAACTGAATGGGTCAGCTCAACTTACACTTAGCCCGGCAGCCAATCCTTCCTCTAGCCAGGTAGAGGGTGGGAGTGTGGGAGGCCCCCCTTGCTTTTACAGGGACCTAATTAGAAACCACAACACCACTTAGGTCATTTGACTCTAGACCCTCAGCCTTAGACACCACATTTCAGTAATAGCTACAGGATTAAATGCACTAGTTGGCCCACATAATTCGGACTCGACCTGTTGGTGTCACATAACCCTCTAAAGCAAATTAGGTCTAATTAATTTTAATTAGGCTTAGGTCAGAATGATGATGGTTGTTTTGGGCCCAAGAAAGGTGATGAAATCTTGCCTTGAAGTTAGATAGTAGTTGCCCTTAAGATTAGGTTAAAAAGATGATGGCAATCGATGGTCCTGATGCATCTAATAACAATCAAAAAAAAAATATTTTTTTAATTATTTTATGATATGACAAGTTAGGTTTAAGTTAACCGGGGTTAGCAAACAAAGTTTGGCTTGGGGTTGGGGGGTTTGGGAGTTGGTTAGGTTTGGTTTAGTCGAAATGCAGAAATAGCAGAATTCAAAAAATTAGGGTTTCAGATGATGTAGGTTTTGATACAGTTATCGATGAATAGAAAAATCTAAAAAATTGTAAAATAGAGGATGGACAGTGATGATAAACTCTACAAAATTTGATGCAAAATAAAAATCAAATGTTGATTCAAATCCTATGGTTTTCAGACTGATGCAGAAATACTAGGATTTTAGTTAGGATTTCGAATATGCCAAATTTTAGTGAATTAGGATTTTGTAAAATTAATTAAAAATCATAAAAATTATAAAGATAAAATAGAGGACATGAGGTACAAATTTCACAAAAAAAAAAAAAAAATTTATGTGGTCAAAATCAGATGAAAAATAGATACATAATGTAGCTAGCAAATGCAGAAATTAGGGTTTGTGATCCCAATGTAGATGAATACTATCCTAAACCCGCTTTGATACCAAACTGATGCGGGATGACTCTAAGAATGCTAAAGATGTAGGAAAAATAGTAAACTATTTTTTTTATAATTTTTTAATATTAAATTTGCTAGCTAAATTTCCAAAATTAAGTAAGAACTAGCAAGATAATCAGCAATGCAAAGAATCATCATATTGCAGGCATACTCATGCAAAATAATAAAAACCAGGATCGGAGAATTGATAAATTCTTGGCTTAGGATATCTAATCTTCAACAAAATAAAAATCAAGAGCAGGAAAGGATGTTACCAGACAGGGATTGAAGAATCTGTAATTGAAGAGATCACTCACACTCTGATTGGAGCTTGGATGATGAAGCATGCATTCCCTTGGATTAAATAGCTAATTTGGGTGGTCCTGGAGGCAAAGAAGGCCTCCTTTGGGGAGGGGAAACACCTCGGGGATCTTGCAAGCATCAGAGGATTGTTAGAAAGCAACAACAAAATAATAAAAGGAGATTAGGGATTGAAGAAGGTGGAATCAGGGTTTGGAGTGGGTGGCTTGTTGAAGGATGATGGACTCCTTGCTTGGGCAGCCTAGGGCACTCTTTTCTTGGGCGTATGAAGGCTTGGATGGCAGCAAGCTAGGGCGTGGAAGAATGCTAGGGTAGTAGGGATGGCTAGGGCACACAAAGCAACCAACAAATACCAAAACACCAACACCAACACAAGAGCACAAATCAATTAACTCAAAATTTTAGCAAAGTTTAATTCATATGATAAAAAGATTGATTACAAGAGAAAGAGGGGTGGGGTATTTATTGAGCTCCCATGCCCTCTCCTAAAGGGATTACAAGACTTCTCCCACTTAGGATACAAGTCCTCTCCTAGCTAGGTTAGAATTACAAGTCTTAAAAGATTTAGGAAAACAAATCCCAACTAGGTTAGGAACTCGACCTACTCTTCTCCCTCCCTCTCTCCACTTGGCATGGACTAAATCAACACTCCAAGGATGCCTAGGGTTGGCATGTGGACTTCAAGGGGCAGCAATAGGCTGGCTCCTCATAGGCTTGGGCGGCCTTGAATAGGCTTGGGTGCATGGGCTTTTGGCCTCCTGAAAGCTGGGGCGCCCTCGGTTAGAATATTCCTAGAATCAATATGGAATCTTGGTTCTTTATGGACCTAGGCCTTGAATTCTCCTGGGCTGGGGCACAGATATGTCTTTAGGATGCTGGGGTGGCCTGGTATGTGGAATATTCTTTGGCATTTGGGCAGAATCTAGCATTGGAAAATCATTTGGAGGGCATCTGGGCATCTTGCAGGAATCTTGGACCTTGGGATGGCATACAAGGTCCAATTGGCTGATGTGAAGATCTCTGGCTCTTGAATGAGACCTGGTGGAACTCCAAAATAGGGTATCCTCTCATCTTGTATAAAAACTAGACTCTCACTTGACTCATAATTAAATATAGGACTCAATAGACTGGACTAGGTTGAGACAAATCAACTAGCCTCAACTTATTACAGGACTCAATCTTACTTGCTTACAAAATTGTGACACATGACTAAGGTTCTAAAAAAAACCCTAATCAGTAAACCATATGGGATCCTGTGATTTGTGTCTGATCTTGGTGTCCCCACCACTTTAGACTAAAATCCATGTCTTTAGGATTTTTTAAAATAATTCATATACTAATAGATATTGTTCTTCTTTTTCAGATAATGTCGATCAATTTATCGCTCCAGTCATTATTAGATAATGACAAACATTCTGGACCCAATTTAGATAGCTGGTATCAAAAACTGAGGATAGTCCTGGAGCACAAGCAGGTCCTCTATGTGATAACTGATCCTGTACCAGAGATCCCAGCCCCCAACACTCGTGGCACTGTTAGGGACACTTACCAGAAGTGGATCTCTGATCGCATCATGGTGCGTTACATAATGTTGGTTGTTATGAATGACAAGTTCAATAACAAATTCGAGGAGGCCCAGCCAGAAGAGATTCTTCAAAAGTTAAAGAAATCTTTTGGCACTCCAGATGATACGGAGAGATACTGGATCTCCTCCGCCATCTACAACATGCGTATGCATGATGGAGCTTCGGTAAATGATCATGTAATGTACATGATCGAGTTATTTGAGCATTTGGGCAAACTTAGATATCCTTTGCATGAGCAGCTCGGTAAGGACATGATTTTGAATTCTCTGCCCCCTTCCTACTAGGTCTTTCTTGATAATTTCAGAATGAATAGGCCTGCAGTAAACTATCATGAGATGTTAGGGTTACTGCAGACCTATGAGAGAGACCACAACCTCAACAAGGGGTTAGTGAATCTGGTGGGAGGTTTTGGAATAGGACATCATCCTTTCGGAAAAGGAAAGAAGAAGAAAAAGAATAAGAAGGTGCAAAGTGCTCAACCTAGTCAAACTAAGAGGGTGAAGGCTGACAAAAGTAAGGTAGAGTGCTTCTTTTGCAAGAAGTCGGGTCACTAGAAGCAGAACTATTCTGCTTACCTTGTAACTCTAGACCCAAACAAGCCAAGGAAGGAAAAGCAGCACGGTGTTGCTGGTCAAGGTGTTTTATGA
This sequence comes from Areca catechu, assembly GCA_021397845.1. Classification (NCBI taxonomy): domain Eukaryota; kingdom Viridiplantae; phylum Streptophyta; class Magnoliopsida; order Arecales; family Arecaceae; genus Areca; species Areca catechu. The sequence continues at coordinate 48,271,490 of CM038048.1, read as the reverse complement.
TAAACAAGGCATTGTTTCCAAAGTCGAAGCATCGAAAGGCAGTCTTAAGATCCTAGATGTTCTCATAGGTCCATCATTTGCCAAAGAGCAGGTTCGAACTTTTCTTCTAGTTACAGGTGATCGCCAGGCTTGCGAGATGGGGGAAAAAGTTATTGATGCTGAGAAGGAATTTTGCAAGGCTAAGGCTCGGGCTTCCAAAGTGGAAGGACAATTTTGAGAGCATAGATGCTCTATCAAAGAATATTATTTATTTAGCAATAAAATTGGGAGAGGTGGGTAGTTTCATGGCTTTAATGCATCAAGAATGATTGATGCACACTATAAAGAAGGCCAAGAAATTTTAGATGCTATAGCCAAAATTTTCGAGTTAAAGAAAAGTTTTCAAGCTAAAATTATGGTCTTGAATGCTGGGACGGATAACTAAATCCAATGGTAATGGGAGGAACTTAATTCAGCCAGGAAGGAGAATGAGTGGCTATGGAAAGAGCTTCATTTATCTCACAACTGGGTATAAGGCAAAGAATCCTTAGGACAGGATGAGAGGGTTCAACAAGCTAAGCGGGCTAGAGAGTAAGCCATAGCCAAAGTTCAGTTCCTTCAACAAGCATTAGAGGAAGAAAAAAGTAGGAATACAACCGCCTTTCAATGGATTCAGAGCTGCTGAACCAAGGAGATTAAAGAAAACATATCCTTATAGAACCAATTGAGGGTAGCCAAAATTACTATTGATAAGTTAAAGAAGAATGTTAGTGATTATGTGATGCGAGATGCTGGATGGGGTTTTAAACTTAGAACCTAACAAACTAAAATGAGCAATGATTCTACCACATATCAGTAGGATTCATGCATAAGAGGGAGCAAATAAATTTGACATATGAGACTTCTAGATGAAAGTTATATTACCCGCAATGTAGTTTCTACTCAATCAAAAGTAGAAAGGACCTAATGGTTGAGAAACATTCTAACTAGGACATGTACCTTCAAACAATTAGACCTAAAAGTCTATGAAGGTTTCTTTTACCAACAATGAACTCTCATACTTTTGGTGGTGGTTTAATTTCAGCACTCCAAAGATTAGCGGTTGAACTTAAAGACTATCACTCCTTGGATGGAAGACTCCTAATGTAGATGGTTCTGAAGCAAAGCAAACCTCCTCTTTAGCTCAAGATCAAGAAGGATCCTACAATGGAGGGCATAAGTGGGTGTAGAAGGATGAGAGAAAGGAAAGTAAAGATTTAGGAGGAAAAGGAAATGATTGTTGGCATCTTGGTGGGATAGGTTGGCATCTTGGTTGAAGAGATGGGCATCTTGGTTGAAGAGATGGACGTCTTGGTTGAAGATGGTGGCATCTTAGATGGATGGTTGGGCCTCACACCCTTTCCCTAATGAAGTATCAAATGCAACAAGCAAATGGAAGTAAAGAAAAACTTTCATTCATTTATCATAATAATTTGATTACAAGAGGGTTAGGGGTATTTATAGACTTCCCTAGTCCTTTCAAATTAAAATTACAAGCTTAAAGTGTAAAGTGAAGAGTAGAGGGATAAGTGGGATTCATGCATGAAGAGTGGAAATATAAGAAGGAAGTTCCAACTTAAATTCAAATTTGAATTTGGGAACCCAAATGGAGTGATGTGGCATGGGAGGTGAGGTGTCAACCTATTTTGGCATGGAGGAGGTGAGGTGTCTTCCATCTTGGCATGGTGATGTGGCATTCCAACTTGGCATGGTGGTTGAGGTGGTTTGCTCCATCCAATTTCCAAGCTTCATGGCTTGATCTTGCTTAATTTTGAACTCAACTTGAACCCAACTTGTCTAATTGAACTCAACTTAACCAAATTGAACCTAACTTAAAAAAATTACATGACTAAATTGATATTAAAGTTGACTGGACTCTAATTATAGGACTCATGAACTCATGCTGAAATTAAAGGACTCATGGAATCATGCTGAAATTAACATAAAGTTGAAACCAAAATCAGAGTTTGGTTTATTCACTTGCAATCCACAAAGAACATGGGTTGATCTAGTTTGCTTGAAGTCTCTTACGAACTCTGGTGCCTGCATCAATTCTCTCGAGGTGGGAAGGACTCGACCCTGTCGAGTATGGGTCAACTTGACTTTGGTAGTGTTCTAGTAAGTCTGGGTTGATCCTTTGTTGATCATCTCGAGTGATCAACGAGTCTTCAGATTCTGGTCAACCTTGCCAATGAACCAAATAGCATTGATAGTCTTTGTTCCGGGTAGTGATGCCTTGTCATCCAGAATTTGCTTAATCCTATCTCACCATTCTGGTAATGTGGCTGGTGGACACTCAATGGTAGGTTCACTCTCAAAAATGGGATCAGGTCCAAAAGGCTCGCTAGGTATCATTGTTGTTTCCTTATACTCTACTAGATCTGAAATATTGAAAGTGGAACTGATACCTAAGTCAGATGGTAACTCAAGCACATAGGCATTAGGTCCAATTTTCTTTATTATTTTGAAAGGACATACATCGCGGGCATGTAACTTTTTCATGGTTTTTAGTGGGAACCATTCAAGTCTAAGCCTAATCATCACATAGTCTCTTTCATAAAATTCTTTGACTCTTTTATGAGAATTAGCCATATGCTTGTAAGTTTCATTGCTCAAATTAATTTTTTTACTAATTTCTTTGTGCAATTCTCTAACATGCTGTGAATATGACTTGTACTAACATCTAATAAATAATAGGTTGGACAAGCATTCCTATCGAGAGGAATTTATTAAATCTTTAACAACTTTGTGGTTGACACTTGGTTGGTGGGAGACATGTAGATAAAAATTTTACATGGACTCTTAATAAATGCTATAAGGTCTTCTAGAAATAGGTAGCAAATCTAACGTGCTTAAAAAATTTATGTAACCTGTTAACCTCAACAAAGTGTAATTGAGTGGTTCTAGAAGCATTGGAAGCCTTAGGATATGGTAGGAAATAAGAAAAGGATTCATGAAATAGTCCTTGATTAATGGGGATGACCTTAAGGTTTAGACATTGATTTATATCTACAGGTGATAAAAGGTCCACTTTATGAAAGGATGAGTCAGCAATTTCAGAAAAGAAATTTTTAACCGGGACTAAAGGAGTGAATCCCCCTGAGGGTACTTAATTGAAGTAACCATGTCCTCACTAATTTTTTTTTGTTCTTGAATTTCAAGATTAGGCTCTATAATTTGATTCTCTTCTAGTATTTCCTCAAGTAAAGCCTTAGTGGTAGCAGTGTTATACTTCTCATAGTTTTCTTCTTCTAATTATCCTTCTAATGCAGCCTCACTTTGAGTATTTTTCTAGTCAACTAATTCTAGGTTTGCCCTACTAGTACTTGGCTTATATTCAGGGGTACTAATCCTATTAGGTTTGGGTCGATGGATTATGGGTCCTCTTAGCTCATAGGACATGGGTAGGTAATTTTTCATAAATTTGATTTTCATGGCTCTCCATGTGGCTATGGGCATGTCTCTTCTCTGACGAATAATGCACTCAACATTTTTCCAACATAACCTAGCTTGTCAGACTAACCTAATTTTAGCAAATTTGAACTTCCTCTCTTTTGACATCTTATACCATTCAAAATATTGATCCATGTCATTCTCCCAATCAATGTACACCATAGGGTCTAGATTTCCATCAAAAGTGGGTGCATCGAGGTGAATGTTCCTAAGGGCTCTTTCCTCCAAATTAGTGGAGTCTTGGTGTGGGTGTCTATGGTCATGTTCAAGGGTGGGATCATGGCAATGGGTTTTGGGACCAAGGAGAGTTGGTCTGGGTGATTTAGGTTTAATGCGGGCCTTATGGGTCTCTTCAAGGGTCCCGATTCTTTACTCCATTTGGTCAAACCTATTGTTTAGTTGTTTGAATTGCTCAGTCATGGTTCTCATCAAAGTTTCAAGGTTGGGGTCCATGGTGAGACTTGGTTGGGTCTAGGAGTGTTGGTATGGGGTTCCTGATCTAGTTGTCATGCAATACAAATCTAGCTTCTAGGGCTTCTAAATCTAAAAGTTCAAGATAGCATGAATTTTTAGAGCACTAATCGAGATTGCAATCACCCTTTCAACTGGCCAGGTAAGAGGTGAGATTATGGGAGGCTTCCCTCACTTTCACGAGGTCCTAATTAAAAACCACAAATCCACTTATGGCATTTTCCATTGGACCCCTATCCCTAGACACCAATATCCAGGAGTAATCACAGAATCAATGAATTCTATGTCTCATCATGATCATGAACTTGACCCGTTGATGTCCCAAGGTTTAGGTTCATACTCAATTTTATGTTAGGCTTGGATCAATGCAATATGGGTTGGTTATTTTTGTGCCAAGGAAAGGTGATGAAATCCTTCCCTTATCTTATGATAGGATTGCCCTTAAATGTTTTAAAATGAATGCACATCCAACAATCTAGCTAATCAATAGAACATAAAGACTAGGTTAACATGCATTTCAAAATTCAAATTTCTAAATTTCAAATTTCAAATTTGAATTTTAAATTTGGATTTTCAAATTTTAAATTTTAGAATTCAAAATTCAAAATTTAAATTTAAATTTTTTTAATTATGGTTAGGTGGATTCAAATTTGAATTGTGCTAGAAAGTTTTAGAACCTAAGTTGTGCTAGAGGAGTAAACATGCAATGAAACATTCAATAATTCTAATCATGCAAGCATGCACTTTTAGCACAACGGGCCCTCCAATCTTGGGTTGTCAAGTCTGGCCTTGGCTCATTACTCCCATGGGTTATAAGTATACTTTTGTATACCTGCTCAGGAGGCATGATTCCTTTGATTGGAGAGAGTAAACTAGGAAAAAAAAAAAAAAAATTCAAATCTGAAATCTTTGGGAAAATATTCTAGGTTTGGTTTTATCTGGATTGGTTACTTTGGAATTGCAAATTAAACTGATATTTGAAAATCTATGAGATGAGATTTCGGGTCTATTCCTTAGATGATGTAGAAAATTTCAGAAACCAGCATACTTGTCCTAGTTAACCATGCTCTGATACCAAAATGATGCATGTTGCCCAGGTGACTTTTTCAAGTGGGGGGTAAATTGGAAATTCAAAAAATAATAGATAAAAGAAAAAGCAAACAAAAAGAGAAAAGGCACAATGCAAACACAGCAAATTTATAGTGGTTCGAAGTACCCTCACTCCACGTCCATTATCCAAGATATCACTTGGGATTTCTACTATATTCACCACTGGAATACAGTCAGATTTTTTTATCGGGCTCACAATCCAAAACCCAACTTGGTTTTTCAACCAAGCTCACTAAAAATCCAACTTGGTTTTCTAACCGGGCTCACCAAAAATCCAACTCTTGGTTTTCAACAGGATCACCAAGAAACTCACCTTGGTTTTGACCGGGCTCAACCAAAAACCCTTACACTGGTTGGAGTTAGTTTTGACCGAGCTCAACCAGAGTAAGGAATCATCGACACTGAGGATCCGAGCTGACTCGATTTTGGTGACTCGACTCGACCAGAGTGAAGAATCAACTCTCTAAGGATCCGAGCCGACTCGAAGCATCCGAGCCGACTCGAAGCATCCAAGCCGACTCGAAGCATTCGAGCCAACTCGAACGTCGATTCCAGGCAAGTAATGGCTAGTTCCAGAACTTCATTTTTGAATTTAAAAAGTGCTCCAACAGTCAAATGTCAAGTCCCAACGATCTACAACGACTATATCTACCCAAGAAGAGTATAAGACTTTATAAATGAGGGATTTGGACAATCTTTAAAGAAGCTAATGTATGATTGAACATTAAATGAGCTTGTGAGCAAGAGGGCATTGCACTTGAATCGTAGTACCTTGCTAATATACTTGTTGAATTGGATTGCATTGCTTAGTATCAAGTTTTATTAAGTTAGTTTGTCAAATTATTTTTTAGAGATCCAATTCACCTCCCCTCTTGGGTTGCTTACTGGGCAACAAGTGGTATTAGAGCCTTGTTCTCAGTGTATAGGCTTTACCACCTCGAGTAAAGTTCTATGGCAATCCCAATTGGTACTAGTGTAGGTGAGGGACAAGCCTCAAATAGACTTCCATTCTTCAATGGATCAAATTATACTTATTGAAAAACTAGAATGAGAATTTATATGCATTCTATTGATTACAATTTATGGAAAGTAGTTGATAAGGGTCCTCATATTTCTTCGATGGTGGTTAATGATATTTCCATCCCAAAGGTCGAAGAGGATTGGGATGAAAATGACATTAAACAATCCGAGATCAATGCCAAGGCAATGAATCTCCTCTATTGTGCATTAGATCCTAGTGAATTTAATAAGATATCTACATGCATGTCTGCCAAAGAAATATGGGACACACTTGAAGTTATCAATGAGGGTACCGATCAAGTGAAGAATATTAAAGTTAATATTTTAGTGCACACTTATGAGATGTTCTGAATGGAACCTAATGAATCTATCACTAATATGTACACAAGATTCACAAATATAGTTAATGGTATGAGAAGTCTTGGTAAAGTCACATCTAATGCTGATCTTGTGAATAAAATTCTTAGGTCACTTCCAACATCATGGGATCCAAAGGTGATCGCAATTCAAGAAGCAAAGTATGTGGACAAGTTACCTCTTGAACAGCTAGTTGGATCGCTCATGACTTATGAGCTTAATCTGAAACAAAATTCTATGGACATGGACAAGAAGAAGAAGGGGATTGCTTTCAAGTCAAATATTCAAGAAGAATCCTCAATAGATGAGTTCGAAGATGAAGACAAAGATGAAGGTGAAGAAGCCCTCCTTGCATGAAAGTTTAGAAGATTCATGAAGAAGAGGAAACTTCCTTACAAAAAGAATCCAAGGAAAAAGGAAAGGAAAAAGAGAAAGAGAAAGAAAAAGAAAAGGAAAAGGAGAAGGAAGTACCTATATGCTTCGAGTGCAAGAAGTCGGGACACTATAAGTTTGACTGTCCTCTCCTCAAGAAAGTAAGAAAGAAATTAAGGAAGAAAGCAATGATGGCCACTTGGAGTGATAGCGAAGACTCCAGTTCTGAAGAAGAGTAGACTGAAGTTACAAATCTTTGCTTCATGGCACATCAGGACAATGATGAGGTAAATTTCGACACTGAAATTGATTTCACATTTGATGAACTTAGGAATGCCTTTGAAGAACTTATGCATGATTATAAACTAGTTTTATCTAAAAACAAGAAATTGAAAAAGTATGCGAATAGTTTCTCTTTTGAAAACAATTCTTTACTAAATGATGTTAGTGTTTTGAAATCTAAATTGAATATTTTAGAAAAGAAAAACAATGCTTTATCTATGGAAAATGAAGTTTTAAAAGGACCTAAAAATGTTATTTCTAACAATGATCTTTTAAAGAAAAATAAGAATTTAGAACTTGAAAATGTTAAGTACAAAAATGAACTTGAAAAAATAAAACCTTTTGTTATGAAATTTACTTATAGTTTATAAAAGCTAAACCTACTTTTAAACAATCAAAGAGCAGTTTTTAATAAAGCAAGTTTAGGATATAAACCACAGAAGCAATAAAAGTATTTCAAAAACTTTTTTGTACCTGCATCATCCAGCATTACTTGTTTTACTTGCAAAAAGTTAGGACATAAATTATTTCAATGTAACTTTAGAAAAATCAATTATTTTGGTAAAGTGTGGGTTCCAAAAGGAACCATTTTGAATGTTAACCCTAAAGGATACAAGTTGACTTGGGTACCTAAGAACAAAGCTTGATTTTATTGCAGGTGTGTCTTGTAACCAAGGAGAACAAAAGGGTTTGGCATCTTAATAGTGGTTGCTCAAGGCACATGACTGGAGATGTGAAGCAATTCACTTCTCTTGAAGCTTTGAATGGAGGGAGTGTGACCTTCAGTGATAATGGTAAAGAAAAAATCATTGGTATTGGTAAAGTTCACATAACTCCTTCTAGTAGTATTAATAATGTATTTTTAGTAGATGGTTTGAAACATAATCTTTTAAACATTAGTCAGTTTTGTGATAAATGTTTTCAAGTAATTTTAAATCATCATATTGCATGATTACTAGTCCGGATATAAATGGAGTACAATTCATTGAAAAAAAGCATGGAAATATTTATTTGGTAGACCTAGATGATCTATCTTTGCCTAATGGAGAATGCCTTGTTGCAATGAATTCTACTAAGGAAGAGACTAGTTGGCTATGGCATGGAAGATTAGGGCATGCTAGTATGTATCTTATTTCAAAACTTTGCAAAAAGAATTTAGTTAGAGATTTACCTGAGCTTTGTTTTGAAAAAGATAGAATTTGTCAAGCATGTCAATTTGGTAAACAAGTCAAAACTTCTTTCAAACCAAAAGGATTTGTAACTACTAGTAGGCCACTTAAACTACTTCATATGGATCTCTTTGGACCAACTAGAACATCAAGTCTAGGAGGCAAGAGATATGGATTAGTCATTGTGGATGATTTTTAAGATTCATATGGGTTTTCTTTTTAGCACAAAAAGATGAATCATTTTCAGTATTTATAAAGTTTTATCAAAATGTTTCAAACAAAAAAGGTGTTTCAGTTGTTTGTATCCATAGTGATCATGGAACTGAATTTGAAAATCAAGATTTCGAGAACTTTTGCAATGAAAAAGGAATAGAACACAATTTTTTTGCACCTAGGACACCTCAGCAGAATGGGGTAGTAGAAAGGAAAAACCATACTTTGGAAGAAATGGCACGTACTATGCTTTGTAAAAATGATTTGCCAAGGTATTTTGGGCTGAAGCTATTAATACAGCCTGTTATATTTTAAATCGAGTTTTAATCTGCCCTATTTTAAAGAAAACTCCTTATGAACTTTGGAACCAAAGAAAATCGACTTTGAAATTTTTCGAGTTTTTGGTTGTAAATGTTTGTTTTGAATAATGGAAAGGATCATCTTGGAAAGTTCGATGCCAAGTCTGATGAAGGTATCTTCTTAGGATACTCTATATCAAGCAAGGCATACAGAGTATTTAATAAATTAACTTTTGTTGTAGAAGAGTCAGTACATGTTGTCTTTGAAGAATCTAACAACAAATCCTCGAGAAAAGAGGATACATCTGATGAATGTACAGGTGCTGACAAGCTTCAGAAGCTGACATTGAATCATCAAACTCAACCAAATGAAGAAGATCAAGACAAGGATGAAAAAAAAGGTGACACTTTAAAGCATCAAGATCTACCTAAGGATTGGAGGTATTCTCATGGACATCCTAAGGAATTAATCTTAGGTGATCCATCTAAAGGGATAAGAACTCGAGCTTCAATTAGAAATGAATGTGATTACATAGCTTTTGTATCTCAAGTATAACCTAAATGTTTTGAAGAAGCTGAAAAAGACTCTAATTGGATCAATGCTATGCAAGAAGAACTAATTCAATTGATAGAAATAATGTTTAGACACTTATAGAAAGATCATCTAATATTTCAATTATTGGCACTAAATGGATATTTAAAAATAAATTAGATGAAAATGGTATTGTTATTAGAAATAAAGCTAGGCTAGTTGCTAAAGGCTACAATCAGAAGGAAGGAATTGACTTTGATAAAACTTTTGCTCCTGTGGCTAGACTTGAAGCAATTAGACTATTATTAGCATTTGCTTGTTTTATGAATTTCAAATTATTTAAAAGAATGTTAAGAGTGCTTTCTTAAATGGTTTTATAACTGAAAGGTATTTATTGAACAACCACCTAGATTTGAAAATCATGCACATCCTGATAATGTTTTTAAATTACACAAAGTACTTTATGGATTAAAGCAAGCACCTCAAGCATGGTATGAAATACTCAGCAAACTTTTGATTAAAAATGAATTTTCTAGAAGAAATGTTGATAAAATACTATTTTTGAAAAGGAAAGATAATGATTTGTTAGTAGGCAAATATATGTAGATGACATTATTTTCGGTGCTACTAATGAAATCTTTATCAAGAGTTTGCTAAGCTAATGCAGGGTGAGTTCGAGATGAGCATGATGGGAGAACTCAATTTCTTTCTCGGACTCCAGATCAAGCAAACTGCTGATGGTATCTTCATTAACCAAGCAAAGTATACAAGAAAAATTATCAAGAAGTTTGGAATGGAGACAACTGGACCAATAGGTATGCCTATGAGCCCCTCTTGTAGACTTAATAAAGATGAACATGGTAAATCAGTAGATCAAAAGTTATATAGAGGTTGATTGGCTCCTTATTGTATCTAACTGTTAGTAGACCATATAATATTCAATGTTTGCATGTATGCTAGATATCAGTCTGAACCTAAAGAATCACATCTTATGGCTGTTAAGCGCGTAATTAGATATCTATCTGGTACTATTGATATTAGTTTATGGTATGCTAGAAATTCATCTGTTGAATTAATTGGATATTATGATGCGGACTTTGTTGGTTGTAAATTGGATAGAAAGAGTACTAGTGGTACTTGCTAATTTCTTGGAGTTAACTTAGTCTCATGGTTTAGCAAGAAACGAACTTCAGTTGCACTATTCATAGATGAGGCTGAGTATATTGTAGCAGGAAGTTGTTTTGCTCAAATCTTGTAGATTAAGCAACAACTTGAAGACTTTGGAATCAAGTTGGCTAGTATGCCTATTAAATGTGATAATACTAGTGCTATTGCTTGACTAAAAATCCTGTTCAACATTCTAGGAGTAAACATATTGAAATTAGACATCATTTCATTAGGGATCATGTAGAAAACAATGATGTTTTGCTTGAATTTATTAGTACTGAATTTTAATTAGCTGATATTTTAACTAAACCTCTCCTGAAAGATCGATTCTATATGATTAGAAGAGAGCTCGGGATCATTAATCCGTTTGATTAAGTTTTTCCTACATTTTGACTCAAACTAGATCAATTTGACCTTAATCATGATAAATCTTGCTTAATCATTATTGATTTTACTCTAAAATCATCATATTTCAATTAATTTTGATCTACCCTTGAAATCCCTGAATTTTTGATTTTTAGGTCGATGTGTCGACACATCAATGTGTCAACACCTTTGATGTGTCGACACCAAAATGTATCGACACATGCGTGAGCTGACACATGAACGACAGCGGACTGAGATTTAAGGAGTTTCTGAACCGTTTTTCTTTCCAAATATTTTCTCCTTCGAGCTGACACAAGCTTTCAAGGTACCCATACTGTTCCTCCCACTGTTTCATTGATTTTGCCCGTTGTTTCTTTGATTTGGATGATCAGAAGCCAATTTTTTGGTTAGATTCCTCCTAGGTTTTGATTTCTAAACCCTAGAAACCCCAATTTCCACCAAAACCTTGCCCAATCTTTCAATCCAAGTAATGGGACCTCGCAAGTAAGTTGTTCATCAACCTCGTCAGTCAAACCAAGAAGAAGAGCAAAGGATGAAGGCCCGACATGAGTATAGAGTAGATCCGCCTGCACGACCCTTGTTTGTTCCATCTAGCCGGATGAGCTCGAAGACTGTAGTTGGAGGATGTAGAGTGGACTTTCATTTGTGGACCAGCAGCACTTTTAGATTGGAGAGTGGATTTGTCAGGCTGGTCTGACCACATTCTGTTCACTAAGTGAGAGATATTACCCTGAGCTGATGAGAGAGTTTTATCAATCACTCACCCGCGGGATAGATGGTTGGTTGGCACAAGTCAAAGGATGAGATATCCCCATTACTTCAGAGATTCTGAACAGAGTATGGGATACCGATGACGGGATCTGTTGTTGACAGTTTGATGGATCGAGTCAGTGATCTTCAGTGCATTTTTGAGTCAGACATTCTACCAGAGGGAGCTACTATATCAGCATACAGGTTATCCACAGAGATGAGACTATTGCACCACATCGTCACCCAGATTCTTCTGCCAAAGACCGGACATTTTGACTATATCATAGAGTGGGAGTTGCTCGTGATGGTCTCACTGGTTCAGCGTACGCCTGTCTACATTCCAGTTCTCATGATACATCAGATACAGAGGCATCGACTAGCCAGCGGCTCTGCCTTCCTTATGGCATGGGATTGACCGTATTGTTTAGGGAGTATGGAGTCAGCTTTCAAGATGAGCCTTATCGTACATTGCTTCATACCGATGTGTATGACATCAGGTCATTGCATCGGATGTGCTATCACTTGTTCCGAGGCCAGTGGACTCGCAGGATATCAGGTTAGGCCGAGGATAGAGTTGATGATGACGATGCAGCAGAGGAGGAGCGGATTCTCTCCAGTGAGGCAGGACCCAGTAAGACTCAGCCTGAGATGGCAGCGTAGCCAGCGATTGCTCCTCAATCTGATCCTTCTACAGCACAGCCTTAACCAGCACAGATGGAGACTCCAGGCATTTCAAATAGTTTAGAGGACAGAGTTAGATGCATCGAGATAGACGTATTTATCATAAGGTAGTGTCTTGATGTATTCATAGCGGAGACAAGAGAGAGCCATATTGGACTTAGTGATGGCATCTCAGCTATTCTTTCTGCCCTGTCCAGATCTTCAGCGAGTACTCTGGTAGCTGATACTGCTCTTGTGCCTGCTCATGTACCTGCTCCTGCACCAGCGGATGACATTGATGATATTGATACTGGTGTTGATATTACTATTGGAGATGGTGATACGTTGGTAATACAGTTATTGGAGATGATGATGGAGACAAGGAGATTGACTCAGACAGATTTGACATTGCTGATCTTACTTCAGAGCCACTTGCAGAGGTGATGAATGACTTGCCTATGAGCCCTGTTGTTGACCCATCTTGTTCACCTGCCCAGATTCCTATTCCATCCTTTCCTTCTAGATCGGATGATCGCACTCCTATTCCTATTCCTATTCTCTCTCCAATGATCGATATACCCATTATCGACTTCCTTGATATTGATTCCCCTGATATTCATATACCTATCCTTGAGACCCCCATTATTGATACACCGATTGTTGATATACCGATTCATTCTACAGCTGATACTTCTGTTCTTGATACACCGGTTGTTACATCAGATGAGACCCCAATCTTTGACACACAGATTACTGATACTCCTACACTTACATCATCGTTGATCCGAGAGCTTGGGTTTTATACTCCTGGCTTTCAGTATCTTGACTCCGGCCCTTCATTTGATCGCACACCTCTTCCAGCGGTTGCTGAGATTGTTGTTCCAATCACTTCCGTTCCTGTAGAGGACATTAGTTCTACCTCTACTGTTCCAACCAGAGGTCGGACATATGCTCATCGCAGAGGACATGGTCATCGTACCCCTCCACAGCCGACCAGGACCAGACTTAGAGATCTTTGATCGTGATGGTCGAGAGCTCGATTCTTCATTGATACAGGACCGATTGAGATTGGTTCATCTTCTGATGAGTCCATGGATGAGGATTAGGACTTTTATGTATTTTTAGTTAGTTTGCTTTTATGCTTCTATGTATTTTTTTTAATCTTTGTTATGTATCTGTTGTACAAGCTTTAAGTTTATATGAAAAACCTGTTGTTCCTCATCTTTATATCTATGATGAAAATGAATGATATATCTTGAATTGCTCTTCAATGTCTTCACTCTTGAATGAATGAATGTATTTTAAAAGGGGAGTAGTTCTGATTACTCAATTTATTTGTTTTTCCTACCTTTAATGATAATAAAAAGGGAGAGTGATTCAGTAAGATTTAAGTATAAATGTGTTTACTTCACAAAAATAAAGGGGGAGTAGTTTTGATTTAGTTTGATTTATATTTGTGATATGCAAGTAGTAAACATTTTCTTTTGAAAACCTGAATTGAAAATCATTTGCAAAACTCTTTGAAAAAGGGGGATCTTTACTTTATTTTCATTTGGAAATCCTTTCAAAATGAATTTCATCTTAAAACCCCTCTTTAAATGTTTGAAAAGATTCTTACAAATTTTGTTATGAATCATTGATTCAAGGGGAGCTTTGTTTGCTGAAACTTTCTTGTAGAGTATTATGATACATGTTTTCTATGCATTTAAATGAATCTCAAAACTCTGATACTCTCTAACAAGCTCTAGCTCTATTACTTGTGTTTGATTGGTCATATAATTAATGCAAGTAATGATATACTTAATGCTTTCAATTTCGTGCACCTTGATTAATTCTCTGAAAAGCTTTGTTTTAAAGCAATTTATACTTAAAGATTTTGTCATCATCAAAAAGGGAGAGATTGTTGACTCCATTAATTGATTTTGATGATAAGCAAAATGGATAAGTATAAGTTGAGGACTAATGATTTGCTTTGAGTATGTTTTATTGAAAAGGTGCTCACAAAATTTGAAGAAGCCTAATTATTTTGAAGAAGCCAGTTTAAATAAAAAGATTACTCAAAGAAGACTTGGACACTCAAGAGTTGGTTGAATGGATGGCTAAGTCAAATGAAAACTTGTTCCAGCTCAAATTCAGCACTTTCTATGAAATTTTAGAGAAAGTGTCGACTCAAAGTGTCAACACATGACATGATGCATTGACACATGGAGATGAAGTGCCGACTAAGGCCAGTACGCAGCAATGTTTCGAATGGCACAGATGAAATGTCAACACATGGACCTGAAGTGTCAACTCAAAGTGTCGATACATGGATCAACACATCGCTTGAGACTTTCAAGCCACAGAACTTGTAGAAGTTGAAGGAATAGCTGAAGTATCGACACATGGAAGCAAGGTGTCGACTCAAGGTATCGACTCAACTAAGAAAATGTTGACACATTTAAGATTTCCAGAGAATCAGAATGGAGTAAGTTGAACTAAGTGTCAACTCAAGAAGATCAATATCGACCTTATGTGTCGACTCAACTAAGGAAGTGTCGATACATGGAGTTCTAGCAACAGTAACGGCTATTTTTTTCAAATACAGAACTTGCCCAAATTACCCCCAATGGCTAGTTTTTCAAGTGTAATGGCTAGAAATTAGTTTTGAGACCTTGGGAAGGTATTTATATGCTCCAAAGTCAAAATAAAATACAAGTTTTTGAATACTATTGAAGAACATTAAAGAGTTTTGAGAAGAGAAAAGAAAAGTGAGCTTTAACTCCAATTCATTGAAGTTTCAACCACTCTTAAGCTAAAGGAAGCCTTCAAGCATTCAAAAGCCTTCAAGAACATTGAAGATCATCCATTCTTGAGCATTCAAAAGGCTTCAACAAGTGCAAAGCAACTCTACATCGAGCTACATTGAGATATTCGCTTTATTTTAGAAAGCTTACATTGGTTCTTTACTTTTAAACCATATTTCTTGTAAGGGTTCTTGGTTAGTCTTTTGTAAAACCAAGTAAGGTGTTGGTAAGTCTTGGAAAACCAATTAGGTGGTGGTTAGCCCACAAAACCACTAAGGTTCTTGGTTAGCCCAGAAAACCAAGGAAGGTTGTTGGTTAGCCTTGTAAAAATCAATTAGGTTGTTGGTTAGCCCGTAAAACCAAGTGAGGTTATGACTTGTGAGCCTTGTGAAAACAAGTCGGGTTTGATTAGTGAGCCCAGAAAACTAATCGACTGTAATCTTGTGATAATAGTGAATTTCCAAGAGAATCTTGGGGAGTGGATGTAGGTGCATTGTATAGCACTGAACCACTATAGTTTTTGGGTTTGTGATTTCTTGATCTCTCTCTCTTTCTCTTTATTTATTGCTCATAATTTTTGCTGCACTTTTATTTAGAGCATTGCACTTGAATCATAGTACCTTGCTAATATACTTGTTGAATTGGATTGCATGCATAGTATCAAGTTTTATTAAGTTAGTTTGTCAAATTATTTTTTAGAGACCCAATCATCCCCCCTCTTGGGTTGCTTACTGGGTAACAACAATATATCAGAGCTTTTGAAATAAGTCCAACATGTATCATAATAAACACTTATCAAAAGCTATTTTTGTCTAAAATATATCAGAGTTTTAGATTGGCAAAAGTATCAGGTCTTGAGATATCAACAAATGCTTATAGCAAGTTCTAAATAGAGCAAATTTGCAACTTTGAGAGCATATTAAAGTAAATGTATTCAAGTCATTCAGTTTCATTCAGTTTCAACAATTTTTCTCCTCCTTTTTGTATGATCTTAAAATTTTGAAATCTCATGTTTTTCATTAAAAACCATTATTTTCACCTTTTCTTTTGCCATTTTTCCATGCATTCATTATCAATACCATTCTCCCCTTTATGTCAATAATCAAAAAGGTATTCAATTAAAATTATTCTCCCCTTGTTAAATACATCAAGCTCAATTTTGAGATAGAATGAGAAGATTATCAAGATTGTTTGAGATAATTTCACTTTCTCATAAAAGTTTGATAATCTGATATAAATCATCAATGCATAGATAACATAGCAAACACAACAAGTGAGAAACAGATAATTTTATTGCATTTAAAGATTTTCAATATAGATTACAAAAGTTGGAAGCAGAAATACTAGACACTAGCCTAGTCACTATCACAAGGTTCTTCTATAATAGGTTCAGTTCTACCTTGCCAAGACCTAGGTTGACCAGAAGGTCCTCTACTACTAGTAGAAGGTCTAGGAGGTGGTTGTGTAGGTGGCTAGGTAGCATGAGGTGGTGGCTGTGTAGGGGCTGATGATCTAGCTCCTAAAGTAGTTGAAGACAGCTGAGATAGAAAGAACCAAACTGTACTGAGCTCAGACATAATATCTTTAATTTTTTTCTATAGTGTAATGAACTCACTAGCTTGAGCATTTGCAAAGGCTTCAGCTGAACCTCTCAATTGCCAAACTCAGCCCTTAGAATCCCTACTCCTTTGGTGTAGTCATCCTCCATCTTCCTGGTCTCCTCCATAGATCTCATCCGATAAGATAACTCTCTCAACTTAGATCTGAACTCCTCAATACTACGATCAATAGTCCATCATATGTCATTAGATACTAACTGAAGGAGCCTGATAGTGACTATGTGTCAACCTGTGGCTCTGGTCTGGCAGACTCAACATTGTCTACCATGGAATGTAGCCATCTGATCTCACCATAGATCTTCTCAAGTTTGGTGTCGACTATTTGACGAAGCTCGCCAAACATCGAACCAATGGAGCTAGTCAGAGTTTGAGATAGCTATCTCATCTGCTAGGCAAAGAATGCATGAGACATAGAAGGTCCTAGAGTATCAGCAATCATTGAAGGTGCTGGTGCTGGTGCTGGTGCTGGAGTTGGTGGAGGTGCTGGTGCTGGTGGAGATGCTGGAAAAGTCCTAGGACTCCCAGACTCTCTCTCTATGCTCCAACTCCTCAGCATTAGGAATAGTATGCTCAGCAACAGTGGTAGTCTCCTCATGTATCTGATGTGTAGGCTCCTCAACAGGTACTGAAGGCTTAGCAGTAGTGCCAATCTCCTTAGGTAGCTGCTCCTCAGGATCCTCAACATCATCATCATCTCTAGATGAGCCAACTGCGCTCTGTCCAGATCCTTTGTTCATCCAAGTTCCATCTATCAATTGGTAACCCATTCTTTGCAATGACTTGGAAGAGTAAGTGTCTATATGGTGCAATGGCCTACCATCCTCACCAGTTAAGTCAACTCTGGAGGCCTGAAACAGTAATGTGAAAATCATTTTGTATGGGAGACAGACCTTCACCTTTCTTATAGCTTCCTTCATCTGTAGTAGCATGATATGTGGTAAATTAAGGGCCTCCCCCTCAATCAGATGTCCCAAGAAGCACAGGTCTCTCTCACTTACCCAGTCAAATTGACCTGTTCTTTTGAGAAAGATCGTGCTGATGAAGTTGTGTAGCAATCTCATCTCTATGGAAAGGGAGTTAGCTTTTACAATATCACTCACATCACTCCTTTCCAAGATGGTTCTGAGGGTTTTTTGTCTGTCCTTTAGAACTAAGTGGTTAAGATCCTCATTAGGCATTCAAGTAGATTGCTCAACCTTTCTTCTATCATAATAATTTTTTTCCTTTCAAGTAGATTGCTCAACCTTTCTTCTATCATAATAATTCTTTTCCTTTGACAGTGGATTCAATGTGCTGTTCTTCCAATATTAGATTCTTATAAAAACTTCGTACCAAGTTGGGATATGTAGGAACATTCAAGGAATAGAAGGATGACCAACCTTGATCTTCAATCATGTCCCCAATCCGAAGCCGTAGGTCCTTTAGGAATGAAAAAGTTATCCTTCTTCTGCTTGTGACCGGATAGATTGCCATGAAAACCACTTGTCTTGGTGGAGAAGGTGATGCCTCTTGTTCTTCGACCTGTTGTCGACTTTGAGTCGACTCATCTTCTCTTCTTTTTGTTCTTCTTTCCCTTGGAGAGCTTTCTACATTGGTTTGAGGACATTTTGCGATGGCCTTCTTTGGTGCCATTGCTTAAGCTCGAAAGGATTTCAAGGGATTAAGCAAGAAAAGGTCGATCGAGAGCAAAGAAGGAGTTTCTTAGGTTGGAAATTAGAGTTCTAAGCAAATGGAGAAGGAAATAAAAAGATAAGGTCTTAGGTTAAGTCCTATGACTCAGACAAAAAATGCCTAAGCCGACATCTAAGTCAGCTCGGCTCAACCTAAATTGCTCGAGCTGACTCGAACAGAAACTCCATAGAAGGTTCTAAATGGTTCATAAATGGTCTCAAATGAAGATATACACTAAAAGACATGGTCATTATCCTTAGTTTGATGTAGGAGGCTTTCTAGATAATGTTTCCTTAATTTTGAAGAATTTAGGTCAAGTTTTCTAAAATGGGTCACATAGACCTAATTCACCTCTAATCAATAAAAGGTTTAGTGAAAATATCAGAAAGTTGATTTTCAGTAGGAACAAATTCAAGCACAATATCATCATTTATAATATGATCCCTAATAAAATGATGTCTAATCACTATATGCTTTGTTCAAGAATGTTGAATTGGATTTTTTGATAAATTAATAGCACTTGTGTTATCACACTTGATAGGAATTTTGGATTGTGTAACACCAAAGTCTTCTAGTTGTTGTTTAATCCAAAGAATTTGTACATAACTCCCTACAGCTACGTACTCTGCCTCAGCAGTAGATAGTGCTACATAGTTTTGTTTCTTGCAGTACCATGAGATTAAATTTAACCCTAGAAATTGGCATGTACCATTAGTGCTTTTTCTATCTATTTTGCATCCACCATAATCAGCATCTGAAAAACCAATTAAATTCAATGAAGATTGCTTTGAATACCATAGACCTAACTTACTTGTTTCTCTTAGATATTTTATGATTCTTTTTACTGCAAGCATATGTGATTCTTTAGGATTAGATTGAAATCAAGCACAAACACATATGCTAAACAAGATATCAGGTCTATTGG
This sequence comes from Areca catechu, assembly GCA_021397845.1. Lineage (NCBI taxonomy): Eukaryota > Viridiplantae > Streptophyta > Magnoliopsida > Arecales > Arecaceae > Areca > Areca catechu. The sequence goes on along the minus strand of CM038048.1, from coordinate 48,252,229 downwards.
CAGTTAAGTACAATAGTGATCCGATCATATCTCGATAGAGTTTTTGATCAATGTTGTTTCCATCTTCATCTTTATCTAATCTGCAGGTAGGACTCATGGGTGTGCTTGCTTCTTTGCTTGTCTCCATACCAAACTTCTTGATGATTTCTTTGATGTATTTGGCTTGGTTTATGAAGATCCCTTCCTTTATTTATTTCACTTGAAGTCCAAGGAAGTAATTTAGTTCACCCATTAGACTCATTTCAAATTCACCCTACATCAACTCAGCAAATTCTCTACAAAGAGTTTCATTAGTTGCACCAAATATAATATCATCAATATAAATTTGTACAACTAATATATCATTTTTCTTCTTTTGATGAAAAGTGTTTTATCAACATTTCCTCTTATAAAATCATTTTTAAGTAAGAATTTGCTTAATCTATCATACCAAGCTCTAGGTGCTTGTTTAGGTCCATACAATGCTTTATTGAGTTTAAAAACCTGGTTATAAAAAGCATGACTTTCAAACATGATTAGAAAAAGCATGATTTTCTCTACATTCAATGTTCTTTTATTAAATACTTTATATGCTTTACTATGTATTTCATAACCAAAGAATATAGCTTCATCTAACTTAGCATCAAATTTTCATAAGTTATCCTTTCCATTATTTAGCATAAAGCATTTACAACCAAAAATATGACAATAATAGATATTTGGTTTCTTTTCATTCCAAAGCTCATAAGGGATTTTCTTCAAAATTGGATGTATCAAAAAATGGTTTAAAATATAACAAGCAGTGTTCACCGCTTCTGGCCAAAAGTACCTTGGAAGATTATGATATGGGACAGAGATCGGGGTTGGATTGCTGGGCAGCTGAGAAGTCACCAGGAGATTAGGGATTGCCATTGCCTAGAACAAGAAAGAAGAGGGTGAAGGGTTTAGAAAGATAACTGGGGTTCACACAGATTCTCCTAGAAGGACAAGTACATAGCAAAGGGGCTCACACATATACCCTAGGGATCACATAGATACCCTAAAAAGAGGGAGAAAGGGATCACACAGATACCCTTAGAAATAAAGGGACACACAGATATCCTGGGCTCACATAGATGCCCTCACACAGTAAATCAGGGATCACACAGATATCCTGAGATCACATAGATCCTTCACACAAAACTCAAGAAATTTATTCATTCATCCATCATTGTTATTCTTTAATACAAGAGGGGGTCGTTTTATAGGGACCAATTACTTGGGAAGTAAGTAAAGAAAACATGGAAAATATAAGGCATCACAATCCTTCCTGATTTGCTGATTGAAAACATGGAAGGTGTTATACAATTTCCAAAGAATCTCAAGAAAAATAAGGAAAGAAGGGGGGGACCAAGGGGGGACCATGTGGGGCACCAAACACCTGCTCTCTTGGACACCGCGGTGGACCATATCTTTTCTTAGTTGCTTGGCATGAATCAAGGGATTCATGTTTATCCACTTGACCTTTCTCACTTGATGGCATGTGGAGTTGCTATGCCTAGAGGGTGGAAGTGGTGTGCTGGCATGTGATCATGCATGGGCCGTCTTCATGTGATCCTCAATATAATTTTGGTGGTGCAATCCAGGATGTGACTGAGACTCCACATGGCTGCTGAGGTAGCTGGGCTCCTGGGTCCCCATCAGATTGCCTTCATATAACATTGTTCGGGCCATCTCTTCCAAAGTCCTATTTTTTCTCTCTACAACACCATTTTTTTGCGGTGTTCTAGGAGTGGAGAAGTTGTGATCAATGCCATTTTCTGTGCAATAATCATCAAAAAATTGATTTTCCAATTTCATGCCGTGATCACTTCTAATAAAAATAATTGAAAGGTTTTCTGATTTGAAACTTTTCTGTGGAACTTTTGAAAAACTTTAAAAGTTTCATCTTTATATGCAATAAACATGACACATGTAAATCTTAAAAAAAAATCTACTATCACAAGTACATATTTCACAACACCTAGACGTGTGGTCCTAGTTAGTCTAAATAAATCCATGTGAAGTAGCTCAAGGGGTCTAGAAGTTGAAATCATATTTTTAGATTTAAAACTTCCCTTAGTTTGTTTACCCATTTTGCAAGCATCGCAATTATGTCCAAAATCAATTTTAAATTAGGTAAACTCTAATAAGATTCTTGTGGCCATCCGATGAGGGTGGTTTTGTTTTGAAGAATCTAGGCCATCGAGAAGATCTTTATAAATAGGGGATGCCTAGTGCTTGAATTGCCCTTCATTTTCAAACTTCTCTCTTCTCCCTTAGTTTTCCCTTTAGAGTCCTTTCCCACCATTCAACAATCATCTCTGGGAGTCCCGAAGATGGACCCTTGATGAATCCCGAAGGATAATTCCTTCTTGGGAGCTCTAGCCCAAAATCGGGGATTGATTTAGCCAAGCTATGAAGTATCTAATCCCTCTGAATTTCAAATAGGAAAATTATGCTAAATACTAACTAGGCATGCAACCCTCCCTTAGGCCGATTGACTTTGTATAAGGAGTATTTTCCTGTCGGGTTAAGTTTATCCTTATTTTATTGTTTTATTGAAATTTTTAAGGCTATAGATCTTCCTCCCTATGTAATTAGGCCAAATACATGGTGATTTGTTGATAGGGGCCAATTAGCATGCAGGAAATTTTCATGAATTCAGTATTAATTAGGGTTTCAATTCTTGATTTTAGGTCAAAAAGATAAATGAGTGATCCTATATAAATTCTAGACCACAAGCATGCAAAAAGACACTCAAAAGAGATAAAAATAGGACCGCCAGGATTAGAAACCTTGGTAGGGCAAGCTCTTCTACAATAACTCGATCTAAAGGGTTAGGGTGTGTGTATATAGCAATGATCACTACTGCTTCTTTGAAGAGATCACTCTACACTCTCGGATGTGGCCTGGAAAGTCAAGCCGAAAACTTGCGGATCTGCTAGCTTTTCATTCGCTGACCCGATGGCTAGGCAAACGGAACCCTAACATCATGAAATTCGAGGAACCTGTAAAACACCAAAGGAGGGTTAGAAAGACAAAGGAAAAAAAGGATGAATCACTGAAGAAGGAAGAGAAAGGATAGCAGGGGCCGCCAAGATGGAGCTGATGGTTGGGCATCTAAGGTGGAAGAAGGCTAGGATTTTGATAAACAGGGTCTCACACCTCTCAATGCTCAAAAAGCAAAGGCAACATTCCCTCATAAAGTTCAATGTTCACAAGAACAAAGGCAAAGTAGAAGAAAGAACACTCAAATTTCCTCTCAAAATACCATCATTCATTCAATCAATCATTTAATCATAATTCTTACAAGAGGGTGGAGGGGTGGGGTATTTATAGGCTCACCTAGGTCCTCTCCTTGTTAGGACTGGATTACAAAGCTACTTAGGACTAGGAGTACATAATGTGATTGGTAAAAGGATTACAATATTTGAATAAAACTATAATTCTTTTTTGACTTGGGAAAGGAACTCCTTGTTGGTTGGGGAAAGGAATATTCCCTTTTCATCTTGGGCTTGGGACTTGGTCTCTTCATGTGCTTGGAGCTTTGACTTTTCCACTCCCTAGTGGGCTAGGACTTGGGGTGCCACATTGTTGGACTGGGCTTGGGCTAGCTGGGGTGCCACTCATGAATGGGCTTGGGCTGGGCGCCATGTCTTGAAGGGGCTTGGGCTGGGGCACCAACTTGTGTGCTTGAATGGTGGGGTCCTGGGGTGCCATCTTTTGATGGGCTTCTAGGCTGGGCACCTAGGAAGTAGAATATTCCAAAGGGGCGCCTGGTATCTCCAAGTGTGTAGGCTCTTTGGGCTTGAATTCTGTGCTGATCTGGGATAGCCTGGTGAATGCCTTGGCTAGTGATCCTCCTCTTGTACAACTGGACTAACTCAAACTTACAAGACTCAATCGAACTCATGAGGTTGAGACAAGGATTCACTGGACTTAAGGACTTCTTGCCTCAACTTATTAAGGGCTCAAGTGTACCTAAGCTCAAAGTCTAAATACATACTCAATGAGCACAATCAGGCTTATTGAATAAAACCCTAATTATCGAACACAAAGGGCTGTGTTGGGCTAATATGATAAACCCTTATTGTAGGACTTCAAATGACTCAACTGACTTAAACTCTTCTTACAAGACTCAAAGGGCTAACAGGACTTGATTTTTGGATTCAAAGACAAAATTTAAAAAATGACTAAGGGACTTAAAATTCAGGGACCAATAGTGAACTAGGGTTGATCCTGATGTCCCCACCAATTCTCTCATGGTGAGAGAAACTCACCCTATCGAGTAAGGTCAATCTAGTGCAGGTAAAAGGATTGGGTCATGGTGCTGCGGGTCCTCTCGAGCAATCCATAACCTTTAGAGTCAGGTCGACCTTGCCATCGGACCCAAATGAGATAGCCTTGATCTTGGGTCATAACATCTTGGCTTGTCCAGGTCATGCTCGATCCGTATCCTCTTCCAGGCAATTTAGTGGACACTCAAGTAAGGTTTGACTCTAAAAATAGGTATAATCCAAAAATCTCACTGGTGTCATTGCTGGTGCCCTATGCACGACTAGGATCAAGATATTGGAAGTCAAGCTAATGCCTAAATCTGGTGGTAACACATAGGCACTAGGATCAACTATCCTTATCACTTGTAAGGGTCCAGCTTCACAGGCTTGTAGCTTCTTAATGGCTCTCAAAGGAAACACTAAGGTCTAGACCAATCTCTACATGATCCCCTCAGCATACTCTTTGACTCGAATTCGGGAATTAGTCATTTTGTTATCAGTGTTCAAGTGAATGCTAATGTTTTGATGCAGATGCTGTGCAGAGATCTGTGCATGTGCAAACAGTGGGATTAGGCCTAGGGATCTTTCAGAATTAAACTATGGTACCTTCATCCTTTAGTCTTACTTTATCCCCTATGTTAAAGATGTAGACCCAAAATTCAATCCAACTTTCAAGTTTTAAACTTAAAATTTTCTGGAATCAGAACCTAAAAGTCTTATGGTATGGTACCGTAATTTTCCTAGGAGCAATACGTATCTCTCCAGAACTGTAGGACATGGATTGTAGCATGGAATCTTAAGGTAGACATGGTTCAACAGGCTCCTATGCTTAAGAGAAATTAATTGGGTGCCTGTCCTAACCACATGTTTGGCATTAGAGTAGTTTACAGGCACTAGTTCTAGAGTAGGCTGGGAATCTATTACTGGTAGAAGGTCATCAGGAAGGTCTTTGGGAAGCTTACTAAAAAATCCTTTAGAATAAAACCAACTTCCTCGGATTGTTCCTTAGGGATTGGTTCTTGGACCTCCTCAATGGACAATTCAGGTGAACCCCCTCATTCTCATCAACTATTTTTGATCTTGGCTTAGTCACTTCTTCTCCAATTTTATAGTAGGTTCAGGATCCTTTTCCAGAGAAATTAATTGGGTGCCTGTCCTAACACATGTTTGGCATTAGAGTAGTTTACAGGCACTAGTTCTAGAGTAGGCTGGGAATCTATTACTGGTAGAAGGTCATCAGGAAGGTCTTTGGGAAGCTTACTAAAAAAATCCTTTAGAATAAAACCAACTTCCTCGGATTGTTCCTTAGGGATTGGTTCTTGGACCTCCTCAATGGACAATTCAGGTGAACCCTCATTCTCATCAACTATTTTTGATCTTGGCTTAGTCACTTCTTCTCCAAATTTTATAGTAGGTTCAGGATCCTTTTCCTTTGATTCCTTAATGGGTTCACTTTGTTCCTCTTCTTCACATTCCTCTACTGGACTCAATTCATAGGTGTCTTCTTTAGATTTAGGAGTTTCTTTCTCTAAATTCTCAATGAGCTCATCTTCTTCATACTCTCAACTAGACTTGGATCAGCCTCATACACCTTTTCTTCAGATTCAACAATGGTTTCAGATTCATTCTCTTCTAGCTCTCCTATATGTAAGGCTTTGGTTGGACATGGCTAGCATAGTGTCCCAATTTGTGGCATCTAAAACACATGATGTTGTGTCTTCTTTGAACCTCTGGTGACTTCCTCTTATTCTTTTCTAGCTCCTCAACCTAGGGATACTCTAAATCTTGAATATCAGTGCAATCAATTTGATCCTTAGGGTCCTCACTCCTATTTATGGGAATTAGTGGGATACTGGGCCCAGGTCGGCTCGGGTTGGGTCGGCTCAGGGTGACTTGGCTAGAACTTGGTCTTGGGTTAGGGGAACTAGTCCTATTGGGCTCATGTTGACTAAGGGGTACCTGATTAATACTTGGTTCAGCTCTAAGGGTACTAATCCTATGGGTTTCAAGTTGGCTAGGGGAAAACTGACTGGAACTAGGCTAATACTTAGGGATTATGGGTTCCTAGGACTCATAAGGCAAGGGTTCAGCTCTATAAGTTTAGGGTTTATTGGACTTATGGAATATGGGTGCATAGGATCTAGAGTCATAAGATTTGGGCTCAGATCTATAGGTTGTGGATCTCCTGGGTCAGGGTATGGGGCTTCCTAGGGTCAGGCTCTTAGTATGGGTCTGGTTATTGGGCTTTCCTAAGGTTAAACTCGGGTTTAGGTCTAGGAGGGGTTTTAGGGGTTTTCTCTAAATCTCTTAATTGGTTCCCTACCTGGTCAAAACTATTGGTTAAGGGGTCATGGCTGATGTGAGATGATTCTAAGACTTCAATGATTGTAGGAAAACTAAAACTAGTTTTTTTATAATTTTTAGAAATTTAATTTGTATGCTGAAATCCCGAAATCAAGTAAAGAATCAACAGGCAAGTATGTAATGAAAGAAAACATCATACCCGCATATGAACTTATGCTAAAATAATAAAAGAAAAGATCATGGAGATTGAGAAAACCCCGGTTAGGATAGCAAACCTTCAACAAATTAGAAATTAGGAGGACGAAGAATTTTTACCAAGCATCAATTTGAAGATCCTGTCAATGAAGGGGTCACATAGTACTCGGGATCATCGCCTGGAAGACAAGCCTTCAGTTCCTTTGTTCGGGCAGCTATCTAGGATCAGTTCTGGAGGCAAAGAGGGCCTCCTCCTTAGAGAGGAAATACCACGGGGATCCTGTAAGCATCAGAGGTCAGCAAGTAAACAAGTTAGAAAGCAAAAGGAGCGAACTAGGGTTTTGGGAAAGAGGGAATTAGGGTTTAAGAAGCTAGCAGTTGGAGGGAAAAGATGGCCACTTGCTGATGGATGGCTTAGGGATTCTTCTCCTCGGCGTGTTAGGGTTTGGATGAGAGTGCTTTGGGATGGCTAGGGCTTCGATGAATTAGGGCTCACAAACAAAACTCACACACCTCAACACAAGAACACAAGAAACAACTTAACACAAAATTTTAACAGGGTTTTGATTCATGAATAAATGATGCTTACAAGAGGGAGAGGGGTAGGGTATTTATAGATGTTTTCCAAGTCCTCTCCTAGGTAGGATAGGATTACAAAGTTGAATGGAAAAGGGATTACAAGTTTTCTTAAAATTAGGAGAATACAATTTGAGTGAAAATAAAACTAGATCTCCTTGTTTGAATTGAATTTCTCCGTTCCTTGGACTTGGTCAAAGGAACCTTGGGCTTGGATGCCTAAAATAGAGTTGGGATTGGCTTTAAGGTAGCAAGGGGCATCCTCCAATGGTTTGGCGCATAGGCTTATGGGCCTTGGAAGCTGGGGCGCCCTGGTATCAGCATATTCCTTGGAATCTTGGTTTTGGGGCTTATGGGCTTGACTCCTGGGCTTGGAATCTCTTGGCCAGGGGTACTGGCATATTCTCGGAATCATGAGATGCCTTGGTCTGGGAATATTCTTTGGCATCTGGAGGGTATCAAGGCATCTGGAAGGCATCTTGAGGTCATCGGGGTATCTGGAAGGAATCTTGGACCTTGGGGTGGCAAACAAGGCCCAATAAGCTGATATGAAGGCCTTTGGCTCTTGGATGAGGCCTGGTGGAACTCCAAAATTATGTAACCTCTTTGTTGCCCAGATATGGTGCCCAAGAGGGGGGGTGAATTGGGTATTTAAAAAAAATTTAAGGCAATATATGTGCTATCAGGTTTTAAGGTGAAGAGTGATAGTGCTTTAATAATTGTGCAACGGAAGCAACGAAATAAAATGACAATTAACGAGCTAAAGAAGCTAAAGAGCAAACCAATGCAAACACACAAGAAATATAGTGGTTCGGTGCACCAGCACCTACATCCACTCCCCAAGCTCCACTTGGGAATTTCCACTATAATCTTTAGATTACAGCCGACTGTTTTACCAGGCTCACAAGTCAAAACCTTACACACTTGTTTTGGCTTCGGGCTAACAAGCAACCCTAGTTGGTTTATCAATTGGCTCACCAACAAACCTCACTCACTTGTTTGGCTTCGGGCTTACAAGCAACCCTAGTGGTTTTATCAATTGGCTCACCAACAAACCTCACTCTATTTTCAAATTCCCTTGAAAACTAGCTAAAGACAAAAGAGTATGAATACAAGTAATGAAAACTAAACAAACTCCTTTTGAGCAAAAATAAATTCGTTGAAGCTCTTGGTGGAGACTCTTCAAGCCTTTTGTCTTGGAATCTGGACCTCACGAATGCCAAATACTTGAATGTTGGATTCCTAAAAAATGGAAAGCTTTTGGGAAGGGAATCTCTTGGTTTTCTCACACTTTTTGGCTTTGGAAGTGATTGAAGGCTTTGTACTTTGAACCTATACTTTTTCACTTTGTCTCCTTGTTTTTTGAAGTTTGGTGGAGGGTAAATACCTCATTCATGCTGAAACAACTCCACAAGATCGTTAGATTAAAAAATATGGCCGTTTATGGCCGTTAGAAATCAAATCAGAAGTTCAGAAAAAACTAGCCGTTATGCCATGAGTCGACCTCATGAGTCGACCTCTGGATCAAGTGTCGACTCATGAGTCGACCTCCAGTATATTTTAGGCAAAAGTTCAGAGTACCATAGTTCTGCCCATTTTGGATTCTCAGGTTATGAGTCGACCTCTGGTGTCGACCTCTGGACAGGTGTGACCTCTGGTGGTCGACCTCTGGAGCGTGCCACTGAGATTTGCGTGCCGGCCATGCTGAACTTTTCTTCTCTTCATGAGTCGACCTCTGGTGGTCGACCTTGACAAGGTGTCGACCTCTGGTGGTCGACCTTGATCTGAATTTTTCTGAAACTCTTTGAGATGTTGCGTGCCATGCTTGAGTTTCTCTAAGCTTTGTTTCTTTTGTCAATAATTTCTTAACAAGAAGGTCCAATTTGAGTATTTGATCTTGTCCAAGGTAGAAGAGCTCTTTCCCAAATCAGGTAAACTTTTCATCAATGTACTTTTGATACTCTTTTTGAATAACCTAAGTCCTGAAACTTTTATCTAGAGATGAAACATTAGTCCAAAATATACTCACCCTTTTGTTAATCATCAAAACTAAGGAGTCAAAGCCAACAATTCTCCCCCTTTTGATGATGACAAAACCTTGAGTATATATGCAATTAAGTCCAAAGAAAATAGTAATAATAAAATTTTCAAGTATCCTTTCATGCCAAGAGTGTATCATATAAATTGATGAAAATATTCTCACGAGTCAAAAAGATGTACTTTTCAGTTATTACTTTCTTTTTGTGAAAACATTCTATAAGCCCAAAAAGATAAGAATATATTCTCAAGAGTCAAAAAGATTTTACTTTTCATTTATTTCTTTCTTTTTGTGAAAACATTCTCATAAGCCCAAAAAGATAAGAATCATATAAACTTTACTACTCATAAGATGGAGTCTCATAAATACATATATACTTTTTTACTCCCCTTTTTGTCAAGAATCAAAAAGTCATTTTTGTAGTGAAAGATATAAATGAAACTTATGTTGATTTACAATAAAGTATAAAAATATATGCTCCCCCTCAATTTGTGCATACAACAAAATATTCTAACTTGAGGGTTTAAGAAGATAAATGCTAAGAGCTGGTATAGATAAAATGGCACAATATAGATAAAAGCAAATGTATTCAGTTACAAAATTGCTTACAAGGTAGGCACAAAACACTGATACACCAAACCATACAAAGCAAACTAAAATACAACAAGTAAATCTATGAGGCTACTCCTCATTAGAAGGTATGTCAAAAGATACAGGAGCCATGATCCTAGATGAGGATTTTGGAGTCCTATGAGAGGAACTCCGAGTCCTCAGAGAGGGACCAGACCTAGGGGTAGTCCTACGAGATCTATATGTCCTAGGTAAGGGCTCCACAGATGTCGAGATAGAGGCAGTAGCTGAAGGTGTGGATGGATCAGCATGCTGAGTAGACTGAGCTGGAGTCTGCCTGCTGACTAGCTCATAAGCTGTGGGATCATCGATGTCTGTCTCTGTATGCTCATCTATGTCATCCGGAATCCCAGTGATAGTCTCAAATAGTGACTCTATAGGCTCAATATCAACTGGCATAGCTGTGGCTGGAGGATCTGAACTCAGAACATCAGTGGAAGGAGGATCAGCTGAAGGGGGAATCTCTGGAATCGGCTCTGCAGGTGGAACATCAGAACTACCTGCTCCAGGCTGATCTCCATCACTGTCACTGTATCCACCAGAGTCATCATCATCATCATCATCATCATCATCATGTGGAGGAGATACTGTCGGATCTGCAGTCCCTGATGGTAGTGCTAATCTCAATAAGCTGAGGATCTGTCTGAATCCTGTATCCATACTAGCTGAGAGAGCACTAATGCGTGTGTCTGTGTGTATCCGCAGATCATGAAGCTCCTGTCGTACACCAGTGATCTCTGTCTGGACCTTTGAAATCTGATCAGTCACTCGCTGCTCGAAGTCCAATATCCTCACTGAAGTCCTCCGTGGTGTAGCAGTAGGTGCCGGAGCTGATGAAGGTGGTGGCGTGAATGGCTCAGGCTCCGTAGTCTCTGTCTCCGGTGCTGGGCGAGGAGGTGTACCATGATCAGTAGGCCCTGAAGGCCCTGCCTCAGCAGCTCGAATCTCATCCTCCTCATCTGGCTCCTGGCCAGACTCTCGTCGTACCCATCGGTCGCCAATCAGTCGAAATCCCATTCTATGTAGGGATTTCTCTCCATAAGTATCTGTGTGCTGTAGCTGACTGAAGGGTATGCCGTCGAATGAGACACCATGCTCTCTGAATATCTGAGTCAGTCCCATCCCGTACGGCTGCACAAGTCTCCTGTGAGAAGCTGCCTCACCCATCTGCTGAAGCATGATCCTGGGAAGGTTGATGGGAGTCCGCTGGCTCAGGGACACCATCAACACCAGCTCACGCTCAGTGATAAAATCAAATCTCCCGCTCTTCGAAATCAAGATACGGGCGATGATGTGATGCAGCACTCTCATCTCTAGTGAAAGCTGGTTAGCGGACACTGTGGAAATGCCGCTAACATCCTCACGCTCGAGGATACACCTGAAGGCGTGCTCTCTGTCGCTGATCGTAGTGGCAGCAGTGCCATGAAGTGGAATCCTCTAGATGCGACTGATGACCTCAGGTGTCACTGGAATCTCAATCCCTCGAACTGTAGCGGACCATCCAATGCCATCAGTGGCCATGGATCCATAAAACTCTCTGATGAGGTCTGGGTAGAATCTCTCGGACATGGTACAAAAATGAACCAGACCTGCATCTCTCAGTACATCTCCAATGAAGAAGTGATGCTGATCCCAGAATGGAATATCTACGCGCCTCCCCTAGCAATGCTCTTTCGGACTAGGCTGGCTGGCACTGGTGCAGGTGGCTCTGGGGTCACGCTCACGCTGTCTGACTTTCTTCGCCGCTCAGTACTACCCTGCCCCTGTTCCAATCTCCTTTTCCTTACTGCCTGGTGTTTTCTCGGACCCATGTGTAAGGATAGGGGTAACTTAGGGAGAAATGCAAAGAGGTAAGGCTAAGAGAGGTTCACTGATTGGGAAAAAGAGGAGAATGTGAAATAGTGAAATAGGGTTTGTGAGATTGGAGAAAATCGAGAGTAAATGAGGAAAAGGTAAAAAACGGACAAAAGAAATACGTGTTTTCAATTGAAAAACAGCCGAGATTTGAGGGTAGGAAGATTCGAGGGCTTTCGGTTGTCCAAAATCAAGAAAACGGTCAAATAGAAGGTTGATTCCAAGAAAAGCAAGAGAGGAGGTGAGGATTTCCCAAAAAGATCGAGGATAGGGGTGGAAATCCACTATTTGGAGGTTTAGGGAAGTTGTAGGGGGACCACACGAAGGAGAGGTAAAGAAAACAATGGGAAAAATGGCTTGCGGACGGGTTTTAAAAATGCAGGTTTTCGTTCAAGTGTCGACCTCTGAGAATTTTCAGGGGTCGACCTCAAGTGTCGACCTCCAAAACTTAAGTGTCGACCTCAAGTGTCGACCACCGAAAATATCAAGTGTCGACCTCCAAAAATAAATCACCCAAAATAAAATTCTGTAAAATTTTAAAAAATTGATAAAATTAGAAAAATAACCTTTAAACATATTTGAGAATTTATAAATCATTTTTGAGGAATTTTGATGAAAATTGAAGAGTTTCAAGCAAAAGGATCAATGACTCCTAGTTCTTTTCTAATCATACAAAATCTATCTTCATTCAATGGTTTTGTGAATATATCAGCCAATTGATAATCAGTACATATAAATTCTAACAATACATTAGAGTTTTGAACGTGATCTCTTATGAAGTGATGTCTTATTTCAATATGTTTGCTTCTTGATGTTGAACAGGATTTTTCGTTAAATTGATTGCACTAGTATTATCACATCTTATGGGTGTCTTAGTTAGTTTGATGCCAAAGTCCTTGAGTTGTTGTTTGATCCATAAAACCTGAGCACAACAGCTTCCAGTTGCTATATATTCGGCTTCTGCCATAGATAGAGCAACCGAATTCTGTTTCTTACTGCTCCCATGAAATCAAATTAACTCCTAGGAATTGACAGGTTCCACTAGTACTTTTTCGATCAAGTTTACACCCAGCAAAATCAGCATCAGAATATGCAATTAATTCATATGATGACTCCCTAGAGTACCAAAGACCAATTTCGATTGACCCAGATAAGTATCTAAGTATACGTTTTACAGCTAAGAGATGTGATTCTTTAGGAGCAGACTGAAAACGTGCACACATACAAACACTAAACATTATATCTGGTCTACTGGCAGTTAAATATAGCAAAGAACCAATCATGCCTCTATATAATTTTTGGTCTACTGATTTACCATATTCATCTTTGTCTAATTTACATGAAGAGCTCATAGGGGTACCTATTGGTTTGTGATCTCCATCCCAAACTTTTTCAAAATTTCCCTTGTGTACTTGGCTTGGTTGATGGAGATCCCCTCTTTGGTTGCTTAATTGGAGTCCGAGGAAGAAGTTGAGTTCTCCCATCATGCTCATCTCGAACTCACTCTGCATTAACTTCGCAAATTCTTGACAAAGACATTCGTTAGTAGCACCAAAAATAATATCATCTACATATATTTGTACTACTAAGAGATCATCATTTTTTTTTTCAAAAACAATGTATTATCTACATTACCTCTAGAAAAATCATTTTTCATCAAAAATGAACTTAATCTATCATACCAAGCTCTAGGAGCTTGCTTTAAACCATACAATGCTTTATGCAATTTAAAGACATGATTAGGAAATTCATGATTTTCAAAACCAGGAGGTTGTTCAACATAAACTTCCTCTTCAATAAATCCATTTAAAAAGGCACTCTTTACCATCCATTTGAAATAACTTGAAATCCATAAAACAAGCAAAAGCAAGTAAAAGTCTAATTGCTTCTAGCCTAGCAACAGGAGCAAAGGTTTCATCGAAGTCGATTCCTTCTTCCTGGTTGTAGCCTTTAGCAACAAGTCTAGCTTTGTTCCTAATTACAATACCATGTTCATCAAGTTTATTTCTAAAAACCCATTTTGTGCCAATTACAGAAACATTAAGGGGTCTTTCAGTTAAAGTCCAACATTATTTCTTTTAAATTGATTTAATTCATCTTGCATAGCATTAATCCAATTACAATCTTTTTCAGCTTCTTCTATTGACTTAGGCTCTATCTGAGATACAAAAGCTAAATAATCACAAACATTTCTAATAGAAGAGCGTGTACTTACCCCCTTTGATGGATCACCTATTATTAGCTCTTTAGGGTGTCCATGTGCATACCTCCATTCTTTAGGTAATGGTTTTGGTGAAGTTGCATTGATTTCTTGAATTTGATCTTGACTTTCTTGATCATCATCTCCTTTGGGCTCATCTTCATTGATTGTCAATTGTTCAAGTTTCTTTGTACCTGTTTCAACATCAATAGAATCTTCTTTTCTAGAAGATTTTTCGTTAAATCATCAAACACTACATGAATTGATTTTTCAACCAGAAGTGTTCTTCTGTTGAAGACCCTGTATGCCTTGCTAGAAGTAGAGTATCCTAAAAAGATACCTTCATCTGACTTGGCATCAAATTTACTGATATTGTCTTTGCCATTGTTTAATATGAAACAGCGGCAACCAAACACACGAAAATACTTGAGATTAGGTTTTCGATTTTTCCAAAGCTCATATGGTGTTTTCTTCAAAATAGGTCGAATTAAAACACGATTTAAAATGTAACAGGAAGTATTAATGGCTTCTGCCCAAAATATCTAGGTAAATCGTTTTCGCAAAGCATTGTGCGTGCCATTTCTTCAAGTGTCCTATTCTTTCTTTCTACCACCCCATTTGTTGATGTATCCTAGGTGCAGAGAAATTATGACTAATACCATTTTCATTACAAAAAGTTTCAAAATCATGATTTTCAAATTCAGTTCCATGATCACTACGCAAAGAAACAATAGTGAGATCTTTTTCATTTGAAACCCTTTTATGAAATTTAACAAAAGCTGAAAAAGTTTCATCCTTATGAGATAAAAACATTACCCAAGTAAATCGTGAGTAATCATCTACAATTACTAGCCCATATTTTTTACCTCCCAAAAGTGGTTCTGGTTGGTCCAAAGAGGTCCATATGCAATAATTCAAGGGGTCTAGTAGTAGATACTACTCCTTTAGGTTTGAAAGTAGACTTAGTTTTGTTTCCAAATTGACATGCAGCACAAATTTATCTTTTTCAAAAGTGAGTTTTGGCAATTCTTTTACAAGATTCTTTTTGCTTAATTTTGAAATCAACTGCATACTAGCATGCCCTAGCCTACGGTGCCAAAGCCAACTAGTTTCACTTGCCTTGGCTTCCTTAGCCACTAGGCATTGACCACTTTCCATGGCTAGATCATCAAGATCAACCATGTAAATGTTCCATGTCTAAGACCAGTGAACTTGATGCCATCGACATCTAGACTAGATACCATGCACAAAGATGATTCAAAAATTACTTAAAATCTTTATCACAAAACTGACTAATGCTAAAAAAGATTATGCTCAATCCATCAACAAATAATACATTATCTACATAAGCATTAGGGGTGATATGGATTTTACCAATCCGACGATTTTGCTTTTTCCATTATCACCAAAAGTGACATTTCCACCATCAATTGCAGCTAGTGATGAGAATTGCTTCACATCCCCAGTCATGTGCCTTGAGCAACCACTATCCAGATACCACATTCTTCTTTTATTTTTGGTTGCAAGGCACACCTGCAAAAAAATGATCAAGTTGAAACTTTAGGTACCCAAGTCATCTTGGGTCCTTTAGGGTTAGTCAAATTGGTTCCTTTTGGAACCCAAATCTTTCTAAAGGTATTTGATTTTCTTCTGTTACAAACATATGATTTATGACCTACTTTACCACATGCATAGCAGGTAATATTAGAAGATGCAGGTATGAAAAAGTTTTTGTAAAGTTTTTGCTGATTGTGTAGTTTAAATCCAAGTCCAGCTTTATTAAACACTGCATGTTGGCTATTTAAAAGCATTTAGTTTTTCTGAACTAAAGGTAAACTTTTCTACAAAGGGTTTTACTTTTTCTAACTCTTCCTTGTAATTCTTATTTGAAGCAATAGTTCTTTATTTTGTTTTTCAATGTTCTCATTAGTTTAAGACTCTATTATTTTTTAAAGAATTATTTCTTAAAAAGATTATCTTTATCATTTGTCAAAGTCTTTACATGTTCTTTTAATTTCTTGTTTTCTTGAGTTAAATTTTCAATTTCACTTGAAAACTTTTCTGAATTTTTGGTAAGCTCAAAATTTTGCTTTCTTAATTTCTTATTTTTTAATTTTAATTTTCATATTCCATTACTAAGTCATCAAAAGCATCATGCAGTTCATTGAAAGAAATTCAGTTTCAGGTTCAGAATTTACTCCTATCTTCATTGGCCATGAAACATAGGTTGGCGACTACCTGCTGCTCTTCTTCACTGCTGGAGTCCTCCTCTCACTCCAGGTAGCCATCATGGCTTCTTTCTCAACATCCTTTACTCTTTTTCTCATGAATCTTTTAAATTTTCTTGTAATTAGGGCTGTCTCATCATCATCATCTTCTTCTTCAGATTCATCACTTGACTCTTCTTTTGTAGTGGACTTGAAGGCTATGGCTTTCTTTTTCTTGTCATTGTCCACTATTTTCTGCTTTAGTGAAAGCTCGTAGGTCATCAGTGATCCAAGAAGCTGCTCGAGAGGTAGAGTGTTGACATCCTTGGCTTCTTCTATGGCTGTAACTTTCGCATCCCATGAAGCCGGAAGAGACCTATGAAGTTTGTTAACCAGTTCACCATTAGATAATTTTTCCAAACTCCTCATACCATTTATATTGGTAAATCTAGTATACATTTCACTTATGCTTTCAGTTGGTTCCATCCTGAACATCTCATACGTATGAATGAGCATGTTCACCTTAGTGGTCTTCACTTGGTGTGTACCCTCATGGGTAACCTCAAGTGTATCCCAAATTTCTTTGGCGGAAATATAATTTGATATTATGTTGAATTCACTAGGATCAAGTGCACAGAATAACAAATTCATCGCCTTAGCATTTAACTCAGCTTGTTTGATGTCATTGTCATCCCATTCTTCTTCAGATTTTGGGGTGATAATGCCATTAACCAAGTGAGTGGGCTGATGAGGCCCTTTAGTGATTACTCTCCAAATATGATAATCTATAGCTTGTAAATAAATACGCATACGAGTTTTCCAATAAGTGTAGTTTGTGCCATTAAAGAAAGGAGGACGATTTGATGCTTGTCCTTCAACTATACCCATTCCAATTGGGGCGGCCATGATCTTTCACTCAAGATCGTTGGACCTACAAGAGAGTACCGGTGCTCTGATACCACTTGTTGCCCAGATATGGTGCCCAAGAGGGGGGGTGAATTGGGTATTAAAAAAAATTTAAGGCAATATATGTGCTATCAGGTTTTAAGGTGAAGAGTGATAGTGCTTTAATAATTGTGCAATGGAAGCAACGAAATAAAATGACAATTAACGAGCTAAGAAGCTAAAGAGCAAACCAATGCAAACACACAAGAAATATAGTGGTTCGGTGCACCCAGCACCTACATCCACTCCCCAAGCTCCACTTGGGAATTTCCACTATAATCTTTAGATTACAGCCGACTTGTTTTACCAGGCTCACAAGTCAAAACCTTACACACTTGTTTTGGCTTCGGGCTAACAAGCAACCTAGTTGGTTTTATCAATTGGCTCACCAACAAACCTCACTCACTTGTTTTGGCTTCGGGCTTACAAGCAACCCTAGTTGGTTTTATCAATTGGCTCACCAACAAACCTCACTCTAGTTTCAAATTCCCTTGAAACTAGCTAAAGACAAAAGAGTATGAATACAAGTAATGAAAACTAAACAAACTCCTTTTGAGCAAAAATAAATTCGTTGAAGCTCTTGATGGAGACTCTTCAAGCCTTTTGTCTTGGAATCTTGGACCTCACTAAATGCCAAACACTTGAATGTTGGATTCCTCAAAAATGGAAAGCATTTGGGAAGGGAATCTCTTGGTTTTCTCACACTTTTTAGCTTTGGAAGTGATTGAAGGCTTTATACTTTGAACCTATACTTTTTCACTTTGTCTCCTTGTCTTTTTTGAAGTTTGGTGGAGGTTAAATACCTTATTCATGCTGAAACAACTCCACAAGACCGTTAGATTCAAAATATGGCCGTTTATGGCCGTTAGAAATCAAATCAGAAGTTCAGAAAAACTAGCCGTTATGCCATGAGTCGACCTCATGAGTCGACCTCTGGATCAAGTGTCGACCTCATGAGTCGACCTCCAGTATATTTTAGGCAAAAGTTCAGAGTACCATAGTTCTGCCCATTTTGAATTCTCAGGCTATGAGTCGACCTCTGGTGTCGACCTCTGGACAGGTGTTGACCTCTGGTGGTCGACCTCTGGAGCGTGCCACTGAGATTTTGCCATGCCGGCCATGCTGAACTTTTCTTCTCTTCATGAGTCGACCTCTGGTGGTCGACCTTTGACAAGGTGTCGACCTCTGGTGGTCGACCTCTAATCTGAATTTTTCTGAAACTCTTTGAGATGTTGCGTGCCATGCTTGAGTTTCTCTAAGCCTTTGTTTCTTTTATCAATAATTTCTTAACAAGAAGGTCCAATTTGAGTATTTGATCTTGTCCAAGGTAGAAGAGCTCTTTCCCAAATCAGGTAAACTTAGTTTCATCAATATACTTTTGATGCTCTTTTTGAATAACCTAAGTCCTGAAACTTTTATCTAGAGATGAAACATTAGTCCAAACATATACTCAACCTTTTGTTAATCATCAAAACTAAGGAGTCAAAGCCAACACTCTTCTCTTGTAAAATTAGACTTGTACTAGACTAATACACAAGTACAAGACTCAATGACTATACTAGGGTTGAGACAAATCAACTAGCCTCAACTTATTACAAGACTCAATCATACTTGACTACAAATTTGACACATAGCTAAGTAAACCAGATAGGGCCCAGTAATCAGTGTCTGATCTTGGTACCCCCACCAATCTTTTTGGGGTAAGAGAAACTCGACCCCATCGAGTAAAGGTCAACTTGGCTCTCATACTACTCAAGAAGGTCTGGGTTGAGGTACTACAGATCCTTACAGGTGATCCACGAGTCCTCAGATTTTGGCCGACCTTGCCATCTGACCAAATACTTTTGATAGCCTTTATTCCGGGTACTGATGGCTTTATCATCCAGGATTCACTCAATCCTTTCCTCACTAATAGGACATATTATAAATGGACTCTCTGGGATGGGTTCACTCTCAAGAAAAGGGAGAGGTTCAAAGAGCTCGCTAGGTATCGCTGCTGGTTCCCAGTTCTCCATAAGGTATGAAATATGATGCGGGACTAATTATGCATGCCAATGCGGGACTAATTATGCATGCCAATTATTTTCATGTATTAGGCATTAAGTTAGGAGTTTGTATCCCAAATTTCAAGCCAAGTTATTAATTAGGAAATTCTATAGAATTTTTGAAAGCACAGGCATGCAAAACTAAACCCTAAAAGTGAAGAAACAGGACCGCCAAGGCTAAGAAGCCCTGGTTAGGACTAGCTCTTCTGCAATACCGCTACCAAAAAAGTTTAGGGGGTATACCTGGCAGAGATTTGGAGATCGATTCGTGAAGAGTTCACTCTACACTCTCGGATGCAGCCTGGAAAAATAAGCCGGAGATGCTGCAAATTTGCAGCTTTCAATCTGGTAGCCCGAAAGCTTATCGATTGGAATTCTAGATTCATGAACTCTGAGGGACCTGCAAATTACCTAACAAGGGTTAGAAATCAGAGAATAAACAAGTTTGAAGGCTAAAGAAAGCAAAGGGAAGGAAGGCTTAGAAGTGGGCTGCCAAGAGATGAAGAGACAGGCGGCTTGGAGGCAAGGTGCAGGGATCACACAGATACCTTGAAGGATCACACAGATACCCTTAATCACACAAATTCATTCAGAACTCACACCAAGAGTTGAGAAGAACTCAAGAAAGTTTTCATATTCATTTACTAAGCTCATATCAGCTTCATACACTTCCTCTTCAAGGTCATCCTTGTAAACTAATGGGATGGTAAGAGGGGTTTGGCTAAGAGAAATTGACTTGTGGCTAGGGTAGTAAAGGTGGGTCAACTAAGGGTTAAGGGTCATAGGTTATGGGCTCAGATCTATAGGTCAAATGGTCAAACCTATGGGTTGCTTGGGTATTTGATTGGGTTATTTGGTTAATTTGAGTGGTCAACTAGGCAAGCTGGTTTTGGGTTTGGGTATTGGATTGGTTTATTTGGGTGATTAATTGGATATTCATTTGGGTCATCTATTCACTCATGTCTTTTATGAGAGCTTCAAGATTGGACTCCATAGTTGAACTGGGTGAGGTCTGGACTGTTGATATTTGGTTCCTAATCTAGTGGTCATGCAATCAAAAAAGCAATCAAGGTGAAATGTTGCAGCCAAGCATGCAAGGTTTACTACAAGCTAGGGTTTCCTAGACCTAGAGACAAAATTGAGTGGGTTGACTCAACTTACACCCAACTCAACAACTAATCCTTCCTCGGCTAGGTAGGGGGTAGGAGAATGGGAGGCCTCGCTACTTTTGCAGGGATCCAATTAAAATCCACAACACCACTTAGGTCGTTTGACTTTAGACCCCAAGCTTAGACACCAGATTCCAGTAATAGTTGGAGAATTGAATGCACTAGTTGGCCCACACAATTCGGACCCGACCTGTTGGTGTCACCTAGTCCACTAGGACAAATTAAATCTAATTAATTTTAATTAAGGCTTAGGTTAGGATCATGGTAGTTGTTTTGGGCCCAGGATAGGTGATGAAATCCTGTCCTAATTTGAGATATTGAATTGCCCTTAAGATTAGTTTAAAAGATGATGCACATTCAATGGCCCTGATGCAAACTAACAACAATCAGAAAAATAAAAAATTTTTGGGATTTTTATGAAATATCAAGTTAGTTTTAAGTTGATTAGGTTAGAAAACAAAATTTGGCTTTGGATTGGTGGGGTTTGGCAGTTAGTTAGGTTAGATTCAATCAAGTATGCAGAACTCACAGAATTAGAAAATTAGGGTTCAGTTTGATATAGAGTTTGACAGATTTTGATGTAGAGAAAATCTAAAAAAAATTAAAAACAAAGTATTGGAGGTTATGATAATCTCAACCAAATTTTATGCAAAACAAAAACCATATGATGATGTAACTCCTAGGGTTTTTGGACTGGTGCAGAAATCTCAGGATTTTAGTTAGGATTTTTAAGATGCTGAATTTTAGGACTTTTTTAATTATTGTAAGAATAATTAAAAATTATTAAAATTAACAAAACAAAATATAGGACAAGTTGTGCAAATTTCAAAGAAAAATAAAATCCCTAGATAGACAAAATTAGATGAAAACTAGATACCTAATGCAGAAGACAGGATGCAGAAAATTAGAGATGCAATTTTTTTTGTGTTTTTGATGAAGATGCAACTATCCTAAAGTAGATATGATACCAAACTGATGTAGGATGATATTAGCACTATCATGATTGTAGGAAAACTAAAACTATTTTTTTAATACTTTTTAGAATTTTAATTTGTAGGCTAGAAACCTGAAATCAAGTAAAGAATCAATAGGCAAGTATGTAATGAAAGAAAACATCATACCCGCATATGAACTCATGCCAAAATAAAAAAAGAAAGGATCCCGAAGATTAAGAAACTCCCAGTTAGGATAGCGTACCTTCAACAAATCAAAAATAAGAGGGGGAAGGATTTTTACCTAGCATCGATTTGAAGATCTTGTCGATGAAGGGGTCACACAAAATTCGAGATCGTCGCCTGGAAGACAAGCCTTCAGTTCCTTGGTTCGGGCAGCTATTTGGGATCAGTCCTGGAGGCAAAGAGGGCCTCTTCATTGGAGGGGAAACACCACAAGGATCCTGCAAGCATTAGAGGTTAGCAAGTAAACAAGTTAGAAAGCAAAAGAAGAAAACTAGGGTTTGGGAAAGAGGAAATTAGGGTTTTAGAAGCTAGCAGTTGAAGGGGGAAGATGGCCACTTGCTGATGGATGGCTTAGAGATTCTTCTCCTTGGCATGTTAGGGTTTGGATGAGAGTGCTTTGGGATGGCTAGGACTTCGATGAATTAGGGCTCACAAACAAAACTCATACACCTCAACACAAGAACACAAGAACACAACTTAACACAAAATTTCAGCAGGGTTTTGATTCATGAATAAAAGATGCTTACAAGAGGGGGAGGGGTGGGGTATTTATAGATGTTCCCCAAGTCCTCTCCTAGTTAGGATAGGATTACAAAGTTGAGTGGGAGAGGGATTACAAATTTGCTTAAAATTAGGAAAATACAAATTGAGTGAAAATAAAACTAGATCTCCTTGTTTGAATTGAATTTCTCCATTCCATGGACTTGGTCAAAGGCTCCTTGGGCTTGGTCTCTTGGGCTTGGATGCCTAAAATAGAGTTGGGCTTGGCTTTAGGGTAGCAAGGGGCGTCCTCCATTGGTTTGGCTTATGGGCTTATGGGCCTTGGAAGCTAGGGCACCCTGGTATTAGCATATTCCTTGGAATCTTGGTTTTGAGGCTCATGGGCTTGACTCCTGGGCTTGGAATCTCTTGGCTTAGGGTGGTGGCATATTCCTGGAATCATGAGGTGCCCCGATCTAGGAATATTCTTTTGCATTTGGAGGGTAACAATACATCTCGAAGGCATCCGGAGGGTATTTGTGGCATTTAGAAAGAATCTTGGACCCTAGGGTGGCAAACAAGGCCCAATAAGCTGATGTGAAGGCCTTTGGCTCCTGGATGAGGCCTGGTGGAACTCTAAAACTATGTAACCTCTTCTATTGTACAAAATTGGATATGTACTGGACTAATACACAAGTACAGGACTCAATGACTGGACTAGGGTTGAGACAAATCAACTAGTCTCAACTTATTACAGGACTCAATCTTACTTGACTACAAAATTTGACACATGGCTAAGTAAACTAGATAGGGCCCAATAATCTATGTCTGATATTGATGCCCCCACGAATGCCTTTCATGGGTTTAGGTATAGGATTGGGCCAATTAGTCAAATTATGAATCATTTAGGTGGTTAACTGAGCAATCTGGTTTTGGGATTGGGTATTGGATTTGTTCATCTAGTCAAATCGTTCAGTGAAGGCCTTCATGAAAGCCTCTAGATTGGGTTCCATGGTTGAACTGGGTTAGGGTTTAGACTGTTAGTATTGGGTCCCTAACCTAGTGGTCATGTAATCAATCAAACAAAGTGTTATGATGCAGTCAAGCACACAAAGGTTAATATGGACTACAATTTGCTAGACCTAGAGCCAAAGTGGAATGGGTCTACTCAACATACACCCAACTCAACAACTAATCCTTCCACTGGCCAGGTAAGAAGTGGGGTAGTGGGAGGCTTCCCCTGCCTGTGACAGGGTTTTAATTAAAAACCACCAGTCCTCTTAGGACGTTTGCCTTTGGACCTCTAGCCTTAGACACCAATTTTCAGTAATAGTTGAATAATTGAATGCACTAGTTTACTCACACAACTCGGACTTGACCTATTGGTGTCCCTAACTCGCTAGTGCAAATTAGCTCTAATTAATTTTAATTAGGTTTGGGTTCTGATGCTGGGTGGTTGTTTTGGGCCCAGGATAGGTGATGAAATCCTGCCCTGATCTGAGATAGTGAGATTGCCCTTAAGATTAGTTTAGATGAGATGATGCACAATCAATGACCCTAATGCAATCTAATAACAAAAGAAAATAAAAATATTTTCTTGTCTTTTTATGAGGTGGCAAATTAACTTTAAGTTGATTAAGTTATCAAATAAAATTGGCATGGGTTGGGTGGGGTTTGGTAGTTGATTAGGTTGGATTAAGTCAAGTATTCATAAATCACAGAAACTGAAATTAGGATTTGCTTTGATGCAGAAGTTAGCATGGATTTCATTGCAAAAAAATTCTAAATAATTTCAAGATAGAGTAATAGTTGTGAAGATGATCCCTACCAAATTTCATGTAAAGCAAAATTTAAATGATGATGCAAAACCTAGGGTTTTCAGACTATGTGCAGAAAATCAAGATTTCTATTAAGATTTCTAGGATGTATATTTTTATAAATTTTTTTCTTTGAAAATAATTAAAAATTATGAAAATTTTTAGAACTGAACATAGAGTATGCTGTGAAAATTTCAAAGAAAAATAAAATATCTAAGATAACAAAATGAACCAAAACTCAGACCCCTAATGTAGATGACAAGATGCAGAAATTATCTAAGGAAAAAAAAATAGGTGTGAAAAATTATACATGAAGAAGTAACTCATTGAAAAATCTCGATAAATACTTTCAATTATGAAGAATCCAGAAAAAGAAGAATCAAGATTTTATAATCTACTTACATGCAGAAATAATAAAACAAACAATCCATATGCAGAAATTATAGGATGAAAAAAACTAGCCCTAAAAGTGCTCTGATACCAAATGATGGGGACTAATTAGCATGCCAGGGAATTTTCATGAATTCAACCTTACGCTAGGGTTTCAATTTCTAAAATATAGGTCTAATAGATAAACGGGTGATCCTATAGAAATTCTAGACCACAAGCATGCAAAAAGACCATCAAAAGAGATGAAAACAGGACCGCTAGGGCTAAGAAACCCCGATAGGGCAAGCTCTTCTGCAATAACTCATTCTAGAGGGTTGGGTTGTGTGTACCTAGAAATGATCGTTGCTGCTTCCTTGAAGAGATTGCTTAATGCTCTTGGATGCGGCCTGGAAAGTCAAGCCGAAAACTTGTGGATCCACCAGCTTTTCATCCATTGACCTGATGGATAGGCAAACATAACCCTAACGACGTGAAATTCGAGGGACCTATAAAACACCAAAAGAGGGTTAGAAAAACAAAGGAAAAAAAGGGTGAATTGATAAAGAAGAAGGAAGAGAATGGGTAGCAGGGGCGGCCAAGATGGAGCTGATGGTTGGGCATCCAAGGTTGAAGAAGGCTAGGGTTTTGATAAACAAGGTCTCACACCTCTTAATGCTCAAAATGCAAAGGCAACACTCCCTCACGGAGCTCAATGTTCATAAGAACAAAGGCAAAGTAGAAGAAAGAACACTCAATTTTTCTCTCAAAATACATTCATTCATTCAATCAATCATTTAATCATAATTTTTATAAGAGGGAGCAGGGGTGGGGTATTTATAGGCTCACCTAGGTCCTTTCCTTATTAGGACTGGATTACAAAGCTACTTAGGACTAGGAGTACATAATGTGATTGGGAAAAGGATTACAATTTGAATAAAACTATAATTCTTTGTTAACTTGGGAAAGGAACTCCTTGTAGGTTTAGGAAAGGAATATTCCCCTTTTCCTCTTGGGCTTAAGAGTTGGTCTCCTCATGGGTTTGGAGCTTTGACTTTTCCACTCCCTGGTGGGCTAGGACTTGGGGTGCCAAATTATTGGACTAGGCTTGGGCTAGCTGGGATGCCACTCATGAATGGGCTTGGGCTGGGGTGCCATGTCTTGAAGGGGCTTGGGCTAGGGTGCCAACTTGTGGGCTTGAATGGTGGAGGCCTGGGGCGCCATCTTCTGATGGGCTTCTAGGCTGGGCGCCTAGGAAGAAGAATATTCTAGGGTTGGTGCCTGGTATCTCCAAGTGTGTAGGCTCCATGGGCTTGAATTTTGCACTGATCTGGGAGGGCCTGGTGAATGCCTTGGCTGGTGATCCTCCTCTTGTATAAAACTGGACTAACTCAAACTTACAAGACTCAATCAGACTCATGAGGTTGAGATAAGGGATTCACTGGACTTAATAGACTTCTTGCCTCAACTTATTGTAGGACTCAAGTGTAACAAAGCTCAAGATCTAAATACATGACTCAATGAAAATAATTGGGCTTAATCGAATAAAACCCTAATTATCGAACACAAAGGGCTGTATTGGGCTCACATGATAAAACCCTTATTACAGGACTTCAAATGACTCAACTGTCTTAAACCCTTCTTACAAGACTCAAAGGGCTAACAAAACTTGATTATTGGACTCAAAGACAAAATTTGAAAAATGACTAAGGAACTCAAAATTCAGGGGCCCATAGTAAACTAGGGTTTATCCTGATGTCCCCATCATTTGTCTATAGTTTTTCCATAGTCTATGTGTTTGCTACAGTATGTCCTATGGCTCCACTTTTTGAAGCCTCTTTTTTTTCATTCGATAAGCACCATCACCACTACAGGTGATGGGGACATCAAAACCCATCCAGGTTTTCTTTTTTCCTAGATTTTATTTTTTATTTTTTTTATTTTTCTTATTTCACCTATTCCAGTGATCCCTACTATTTCCACTTTATCCCTATTTTATTCTTGACTTATTCCTCCTTATCCCCATCATCTTCAACCTCAAATCTAAGTTACCAGAACTCCATTTTTTTCGCTGCCAGTCTCGGATCTGCCATGCTCGACCACCAGCGACCCCCGACGGCCATCCACCTTCCCTCGGCGACAATCTCCTCATGGGAATGCTGGCGAATCCCATGGAACTGCCCATGACAACACCCCTGCCGCTCCGCCCGTGCCATGCCACGCCTCTCTCCCCCGTGCCGCCGTTCATCCGGCTCCTTATGGCCATGACTCTCGCGACCACTGCCCAACCGCCACCGACGTTGATTGGGACCCTCCACCACACGTGCCCACGACTATTGCATGCTCACAATCAGTCCGTTTCCACCGTCTCCACCGTCGCCACCGGCTATGCCGTCGCCATGCCACCACCTTCCACCAGCCGCTGGCTGTGCCGCCTCCTTCCCCAGCACTGGCATCGGTGAAGTCTCCCAAAGACCCTCTTCTCTGTCTGCCACCCCTGTTCCCCAGTCATAAAGAGGAGTTTTTATGCACAGATCTTAGAGCAGAACAATTTTGCATGGAACTCAAAGCTACACATTTCTTAGCGCATGGATTTTTTGCACAGTCATCAGGCTTGCATAGACTTCAGAGCAACTCAACATGGATCTTGATGAATTTGAATTTTATTTATTTATTTAAATCTGGATGTATGGACCAGTTAGGAAATATTTAAATTAGTTTTAGATTAGAATTAGTTTGATTTTTTTCACCATATAGAGAGGATTGTGTTTAGTTTTCTACCATGTTTTCAGGCTACACACATAGTAGGTTTGGGATGTCACCTTTTATGAGCTGCATGCCTTGTATTTTTTTCTTGAGCCCCAAGTTTTGTAAGCCTATATTAAGGCACCTCCTCTCTTGAATAAAATATGAAGAATTATGAATTTTTGAAAAGAGTATTCTTTGTTCTACCTCTGGGCATGAGGCCTGTCTTTCCTTCACCTGCGGGTGTCGAGGAGTGTGAGACCCCACTATCTTCACTTTTGAGCATCGAGGGGCGTGAGGCCCTAGTTATCTTTTCCCTTGCTGAGTCATCTCTATGATCTTGGAGCCTTTCTTTCACGGTCCCAGGTAGCGATTTGGGTAGGACGCCCTAGGCTCTTCATGTAGTGAGATGGGTGGAATATCCTAGACTGCATGTAATGGGGTGGGTGGGATGCCCTAGAGGTGCGACATCTCTCCATGAAGGTAAGTCCCAAGTCCATAGAGTATCCATCTTTCTTGCCCCCATATATTTTTCTGCCTTCTTGATCCTAATCTATAGGCTCCACCCAGTGATTTTGATGTATAACAAAACATTGAGTGCATATTGTATTCTAATGAGGATTTCAAGTTGTGAGTTTTTAGGATGAAAGCACCTCAAAATCTCAAAAATGTATGGTTTATGGCACGCAATGGCACGGAGCAATTCTCACAAATCCGGGCATCCTCTTCATTGAAAAAGGGCATCTAAATGTTTAAATATTATGTGTTTATGTTTTCTAGAATTATATTTATGTTTTCGAAGCATTTACAGTTGAATCTGAGATTTTTCAGTCTCAAGTGTCGACACTTGGACAGTCAAGTGTCAACACTTCAGCATTTGGCACAGACAAAAATCCTTGGCATGCCAAGTGTCGACACCTATATCCAAGTGTCGACACTTAGGTTCCAAGTGTCGACTCAAGGCCTGAGAATTTTGAAAATACAGAACTTTATAATATTGAGGATTTTTGTGTCAAGTGTCGACACCTGTGCATCAAGTGTCGACACTTGAATGTTCAAGTGTCGATACCCAGAGATCAAGTGTCGACACTTGACAGCCAAGTGTCGACACCTGACAGCCAAGTGTCGACACTTGTAGCCTGACAGCTCTAACGGATCTATTTTTCTGGCTTGCAGAACTTACTTTTCAAGCTCCAAACGACTATTTTCGAGGTTTACAAACTATTTTTTGGAAGGTTCTTGGTGTATTTAACCTCTACCAACCTCATTTTAAAGTTATGAAAGAAAAGAGAAGTGTATTGAAGTGCATTCAAGTCTACTCAAAAGCCAAAAAGCCAATATTCTCCCAAATACTTCACATCAAAAGCCTCTTATAGTTTGATTCCTTGAAAAGCCTACAAGCTCATCCTTATTTCATTCCAAAAGAGGCACTTTAAAGGAGATTCCAAGGAAGAGTGAAGACAAAGCATCCACTTGAGCTTCAAAGATTCCAATCTACTCTTGAAGAGAGTTTGTTGTAGTTTTAAATTGTATATCTATTTTTATTGTGATTTGACCTTACTTTCAAGGGTGTCTTGAAAGAAGGTTATTGTTGTTTGTTGGTGAGCCAAAGGGATAAAACCAACTAGGGTTAACTTGTGAGCCCGAAAACAAAACAAGTGTTAAGGTTTGTTGGTAAGCCTAAGTGACAAAACCAACTTAGGTTTTGACTTGTGAGCCTTGTGAAAAATAAGTCGACTGTAATCTAGTTTGGATTATAGTAAAATTCCCAAGGGTGGCTTGGGGAGTGAATGTAGGTGCTAGGTTTGCACCAAACCACTATAAACCTTGTGTTTGTGTGTGATTACTATTTTCCTCTCTTGCTCTTTAATTATTGCTAACATCTTACATTAAATTTATCATTGTTCACAAGCACCACTAGTCCCTCATTTTATTATCTTAAATTTTTAAAAGACCCAATTCACCCCCCCTATTGGGCTCTATTTATGGGCAACAAGTGGTATCAGAGCTCCGGTACTCTCTTGTAGGTTCAAGGATCTTGAGTAAAAGATCATGGAAGCCTCAATAGGAATGGGTATTGTTGAAGGTCAAGCTTCAAATCGTCCCCCACTTTTTAATGGCACAAATTACACATATTGGAAGACATGCATGCGCATATTTATTCAAGCTCTTGATTATAATTTTTGGAGGACAATTGTAAAAGGTCCTCATCAGCCTACAATATTGATTAATGGCATTCTCAATCCATAAATGGAAGATGATTGGGATGAGAATGACATTAAGCAAATCGAGCTTAATGCTAAGGCAATGAACCTTTTATTTTGTTCTCTTAATCCAAGTGAATTTAATAGAATATCAAATTGTCTCTCTGCCAAGAAGATTTGGGATACACTTGAGGTTACCCATGAGGGTACACACCAAGTGAAAACCACCAAGGTCAACATGCTTATTCACACATACGAAATGTTTAAAATGGAACCTACTGAGTCTATTAGTGAGATGTACACTAGTTTCACAAATATTGTGAATGGCATGAGAAGCCTAGGAAAAATTATTTCTAACGGTGAACTTGTGAATAAACTTCTCAGATCTCAACCAGCTTCATGGGATGCAAAGGTCACTGCTATTGAAGAAGCTAAGGATGTCAACACTCTCCCATTGGAACAACTGTTGGGTTCTTTAATGACTTATGAGCTCTCACTCAAACAAAAGATTGGAGATGTCAACAAAAAGAAGAAGGCGATCGCGTTCAAATCTACTACTAGAGAGGACTCAAGCGAAGACTCTGAAGAAGATGATGAAGAAGATGAGACGGCTCTGTTAGCAAGAAAATTCAGAAGGTTCATGAAGAAGAAAAAGTTTAACTACAAGAAGAAACCTCTGAAAGGTGAGCCGAGTAAAGAGAAGGATAAAGAAAAGGAGAAGGAGCAGCCTACGTATTTTGAGTGCAAAAAACCTGGGCATTTCAAGGTAGACTGCCCCTTGTTAAAGAAAAACAGAAGAAAACTGAGAAAGAAGGCCATGATGGCAACCTGGAGTGAAAGTGAAGACTCCAGTTCTGAGGAAGAACAGCAGGAGGTAGCAAACTTCTGTCTGATGGCCGATCATGATGAGGTATGTTTCGAAACCGAAAATGAATTTACTTTTGATGAGCTTCATGAAGTTTTTGACGAACTAGTCATAGAATTTCAAAAGTTAAAATCAAAACATAAAGATTTAAAGAAGCAAAATTTAGATCTAGCCAAAACAAATAACAACCTTTCAAATGAAAATGAATGCCTTCTTATACAAAATAAAAAATTAAATGATAAGATTATGGCACTTGAAAAAGAAAAGGATATCTTTAAAAAGAAAAGTGACTTGCTTTCAAATGAAGATTTGTCAAAACAAAGCAAAGAAATTTTAAATGAAAACAAAAGATATAAGAAGAAATTGAAAAACTAAAACCTTTTGTAGAAAAAATTTCTTACAGTTCTGAAAAATTAAATTTACTCTTAAATAACCAAAGAACAGTATTTGACAAAGCAAGATTAGGATTCAGAACTCATAAAAAACAAAAACTCTTTAAAAATTTCTGTGCCTGCATCTTCATCCATTACTTGCTTTACTTGTGGTATCAAAGGACATAAATCTTATATGTGCAACAAAAGAAAGTTAAAAAATACTAAGAAAGTCTGGGTTCCAAAAGGAACCAATGCCACTAACTAAAAAGGACCCAAGATGGCTTGGGTACCTAAAGTCTCCACTTGATCTTTATTGCAGGTATGCCTTGCAACCAATAAGAAAAGGATATAGTACCTTGATAGCGGTTGCTCAAGGCATATGACAGGAGATGTGGAGCAGTTCTCATCACTCACATATCAAAATGGTGGCAATGTAACTTTTGGTGATAATGGAAAGGGCAAAATTATCGGTATTGGTAAAATCCATATCATCCCTACCTCTTATATTGATAATGTATTATATGTTGATGGTTTAAAATATAACTTGCTTAGCATTAGTCAGTTTTGTGACAAAAATTTTAAAGTTATTTTTGAATCTTCTTTGTGCATTGTTTCTAGTCTAGATGACAATGGCATCAAGTTCATTGGTTATAGGCATGGCAATATTTATATGGTTGATCTTGATGATCTCCCTATTCAGAAAGGTCAATGTCTAGTGGCAATGGAAGCCAAGATTGATGAAACTAGTTAGCTTTGGCATCGTAAACTAGGACATGCAAGCATGCATTTAATTTCAAAACTTAGCAAAAAGAACTTGGTAAAGGATTTTCCTAAACTCAATTTTGAAAAAGATAAGATTTGCAGTGCATGTCAACTTGGAAAATAAACAAAATCCTCTTTCAAACCAAAAGGAGTAATCTCTACATCTAGACCTTTGGAATTGCTTCACGTGGACCTCTTTGGGCTAACTAGAACATCTAGTTTGGGAGGTAAGAAGTATGGTCTAGTCATTGTAGATGATTTCTCATGATTTACATGGGTCATGTTTTTAGCACATAAAGATGAAACTTTTTCTGAATTTATTAGATTTCATAAAAGAGTTTTGAATGAAATAGGTGTTTCAGTAGTATCCTTGAGAAGTGATCATGGAACCGAATTTGAAAATGCCGATTTTGATAAATTTTGTATTGAAAATGGAATTCATCACAATTTTTCTGCACCTAGGACACCTCAACAAAATGGGGTAGTAGAAAGAAAAAATAGAACTCTTGAAGAAATGGCACGCACCATGCTTTGTGAAAATGATTTACCTAGATATTTTTGGACGGAAGCCATAAATACTGCATGCTATATTTTAAATTGAGTTTTAATTCGACCGATTTTAAAGAAAATACCTTATGAGCTTTGGAAGGGTAGAAAACCCTCAATTCTTTATTTTCATGTTTTTGGATGCCGTTGTTTCATCTTAAACAATGATAAAGATAATTTGAGTAAATTTGATGCCAAATCAGATGAGGGAGTCTTTCTAGGCTACTCCACATCTAGCAAGGCATACAGGGTCTTCAACAGAAGAACACTTGTTGTTGAAGAATCCATACATGTGGT
This sequence comes from Areca catechu, assembly GCA_021397845.1. Classification (NCBI taxonomy): domain Eukaryota; kingdom Viridiplantae; phylum Streptophyta; class Magnoliopsida; order Arecales; family Arecaceae; genus Areca; species Areca catechu. The sequence goes on along the minus strand of CM038048.1, from coordinate 48,220,155 downwards.
ATTTGATGAAACTAACCAAAAATCTTCAAGAAAAGAAGATGTACTTTCTGATAAAATAGGTAGCAAGAAAACTGAAGAAATAAACAACAATGAAGGGCTTACCAAGGAACAGAACGATGATCAAAACACTGAAAGAGATCAAGCACAAGGTGATGAAAATACATCAATTGTTGATCCATTACCAAAAGAATGGAGGTATGCTCATGGACACCCAAAAGAACTAATTATAGGTGATCCATCTAAAGGTGTAAGTACTCGATCATCCTTTAGAAATATCTGTGATTACTTAGCTTTTGTGTCTCAAATTGAACCTAAAACTATTGAGGAAGCTGAATGTGATAGTAATTGGATAAATGCTATGCAAGATGAACTTAATCAATTTAAAAGGAACAATATTTGGACATTAGTAGATAGGCCTTCAAACACTTCAATTATTGGTACAAAATGGGGTTTTCGAAATAAACTTGATGAAAATGGAGTAGTAACTAGAAATAAGGCTAGACTAGTTGCCAAAGGATACAATCAAGAGGAAGGGATAGATTTTGATGAAACCTTTGCTCTTGTGGCTAGACTTGAGGCAATTAGGCTATTGTTGGCTTTTGCTTGCTTCATGAATTTTAAACTATATCAAATGGATGTTAAAAGTGCCTTTTTAAATGGATTAATTGAAGAAGAAGTTTATGTTGAGCAACACCCTGGTTTTGAAAATTCTGAATTTCTAAATCATGTTTATAAACTTCATAAAGCTTTATATGGATTGAAACAAGCTCCAAGAGCTTGGTATGATCGTTTAAGCTCCTTTTTATTGAAAAATGATTTTACTAGAGGTAATGTAGATAAAACTTTGTTTTTAAAGAAAAAGAATGATGATCTCTTAGTAGTACAAATCTATGTAGATGATATAATATTTGGTGCTACTAATGAATCTCTTTGTCAAAATTTTGCAAAGTTAATGTAGGGTGAGTTCGAATGAGCATGATGGGAGAACTGAATTTCTTTCTCGGACTCCAAATAAGGCAAACCAAAGAGGGGATCTTCATCAACCAAACAAAATACACAAAAGAAATACTCAAGAAGTTTGGGATGGAGAACACTAAGCCTTTAGGTACCCCTATGAGCTCTACATGTAGACTTAACAAGGATGAATCAGGTAAGTCTATAGACCAAAAATTATATCGTGGCATGATTGGTTCATTGCTATATCTTACTGCCAGTAGGCCAGATATCATGTTTAGTGTCTGTATATGTGCTAGATATCAGTCTAATCCTAAAGAGTCTCATCTTTTGGCTGTTAAATGCATACTTAGATATCTATCTGGCTCAATTGAAATTGGTTTATGGTACTCTAGAGATTCTTCATGTGAATTGATTGCTTATTCTGATGCTGACTTTGCTGGGTGTAAACTTGATCGTAAAAGAACTAATGGAACCTATCAATTTCTTGGAGTAAATTTGATCTCTTGGAGTAGCAAGAAACAGAACTCAGTTGCTCTATCTACGGTGGAAGCCGAATATATACCAGCTGGAAGCTGTTGTGCTCAAATCCTCTGGATCAAACAGCAACTCGAAGATTTTGGCATTAAACTAACTAAGACACCCATAAGATGTGACAATACTAGTGCAATCAACCTATCTAAAAATCCTGTGCAACATTCAAGAAGTAAACACATTGAAATAAGACATCATTTCATAAGAGATCATGTACAAAACTCTAATGTAATTCTTGATTTTGTTTGTACTGATGATCAGTTAGCAGATGTGTTTACCAAGCCTTTGAGTGAGGATAGGTTCTCTCTGATTAGAAGAGAGTTAGGTGTCATTGATCCATTCTCCTATAACTCTCTTAGTATCAATTATACCTAAATCCTAGAGCTCAAAACCTATTGATTAAAGCCCCAAAATCCTTATCAAAATATTTCCTATTTTTCAAAAATATTTTCCAGATTTTCTCGACTTTTTTGGCCAAGTGTCGACACTTGGAAATTGTCAAGTGTCGACACCTGACCAAGTGTTGACACTTGACACATTCGAAGTGTCGACACTTGCGAAACAGAATTTGTTTTTAAAAAAGGCCAACCGAGGGTTTTGTAACTTTCTTTCCCCCACCGATTTCTTGCAATAGTGGTCCCCTCTATCCAAATCCATCCTTTTACTCTTTAATCCATCACAAATCAGGTATTTCCCCTTTCAATTTTATTTTATTTTTCCTCGTTTTCGAACCAAACAACCGTGATTGGGGTTTTTCGAATATTTTTCATAAATCTAACCGGATTTTTGTGTGTTTTAGTGGATTTCTAAAACTCCATTTGAGGGAATAGTGATTTAAAACGCATTTTTCTCGGATTTCCCTCATCTTTTGGTCATTTTCATGCCCTTTTCACCCACTTTTCGCAAAAAAACTGTTTTATTGATTTTAGCCAAAATAATTTCGATTTTCATCTAAATTAAACATACTAAATCCATTTATTATTGATTTAGAAAGGTTTTATATGATACATTTGCAACATTTTCGCCTATTTGCTAAAACCCTAAGTGTTTAGACCTAAATCCCATGGGTTTTGATCTTTTAGGCCTTACAAAAATTACTTTCCAAAGGTTCAAATATGTTTTAACGAACAAAAATATGTTCGAAATATCGTCATTTGATCAAAGTTGTAAAAATCCCACTTTAAACTGATTTATGGTTTTATCAAATATTGTTGATTTAAATTCTGGTTTTCAAAACCTATTTGAATATTTTTAGGAATGAAACTCTCCTTATCTCAACCTGTAGCCAGTCTCTTATTCTAAACCTTTCTTCCTTTTTCCCTGGTCAGTTGGCTGTAATGGGTCATAGGAAGAGACTTACAGTTAGGGAGAGGCCCAGTCATGGTGTTAAGAGGAGGTCGAAGGCCAGATTTGATACAGCACAGCCTAGTAGCACAGCCACACCGAGCTCCCCCCCTGTAGAGAGGATGGCAGGGAAGTTAGTAGCCTCAAGAAGGAGAGTCGACTTGCAGTGTTTTGACAGGCACCACTTTGACATTCGACAGGTACTCATAGATGCAGGATTAGTACCATTCTGCACCATGCAGGAGAGGTACTATCCTCACCTAGTGAGAGAGTTTTATGGTGCACTAGACTGTCGACGTCTACTGTGGACTACTTCAGTCAGGGGCATTCAGATTTCATTGACAGATGAGCTGCTGAGCAGAGTTGGGAGATCCCCCGGAGGGGAGTCTATGTCTTTTCAGTGGATGATAGAGAGGCTGTGTTCAGGTGCATTCTTGAGAGAGAGGATGTTCGCGGTATATCCATAGTTACCGTGAACCAGTTGTCATTGGAGATGCGCCTATTGCACCACATCACTGCACGGATTCTACTACCGAAGACTGGGAGATTTGACTTCATCACCGAGAGGGAGTTGATGGTGATGACGAGCCTGATTGAGAGGAGGCAGATTGATCTTCCGTCCCTGATGCTCACTCAGATGCATGATGCTGCGACACAGCACCGACACTGTCTACCATATGGCATGGCACTGACCAGACTTTTCAGAGCATGTGGAGTATCATTGGAGGGGGAGATCCCCAAGGAGATACAACACACAGATGTGTACGACGAGAGATCTTTGCACCGCATGGGATACAGGTTAGTTGGAGGTCGATGGGTTCATAGAGAGTCTAGCCAGGAGCCAGATGAGGAGGACGAGATTCGAGAGGCAGAGGCTGGACCATCTGAGCCAGCAGTTTTTCCTCCAGTAGATGTACCATCGACACAGGTAGAGCACCTGTCTCCTGACACTTCAGCTCCTCCACCATCGTCTACAGGACTATCTTTTGAGGAGCATTCTAGAGAGCAGTTCACAGAGATCAGAGGTGAGATGACTCAGCTACGTAGTGAGGTCGAGCTTCTACGAGTACATACTACCTCGGAGTATGCTGAGATTCGCAGATCCATGGAGGAGGGATTCTCTTGCATTGAGGGTCTGTTGAGATCCCTTATACCTCCTGCAGCCCCTGCAGTTGCACGATCTGATGATGATGATGATGACAATGATGATGATGGCGGCGATCACCAGAGCGACCATATTGATTCTGTTGAGGGTGGTGATCAGGATGGCGACCGAGCTACAGAGGTGGTGGGCAGTGACAGCGACAGTGATGGCGGTGCCGATGCTTATGAGATGGTCAGTCGAGATCCTCCCACTACACCAGCTCTTACTACTGCCTTAGTTGATTCCACACCGGACCTTGTTACACCAGCTGATCTTCTTTCACCCCCTTCCACTAGATCATCTAGGGTTGTACCCGCCTTTGGTCCTTCCGGCTGCACTAGGAGTCGTCGAGCTTTAGCACCTCCTAGGGCATTAGCCACTAGATATAGGATCAGTGATCCATTCAGTCTTGATGTTCCATCTGATGAGGATTAGCCTCACAGATGTCTGTTATAGCTCTTATGTTGTATGTTTGATGCTTATTTGACTTATATGATATCTGTATGTTTCAGCTCTTGCTGATGACTCAACAAATTTTGTACTGAAAACTTATCTATTATACATTTCAGTTCAGTGCTCATTATTTGTGTTTCAATGAATCAATTTACTATTTTTTTTGGGCTCTGATACTCTTTTATCTTGGTATATTTTAGCTCTGATACTCTTTTATGTTAGTAAAATTTTGGCTCTGATATCTATGTTATTTGATTCTCTACTATCTTTTTGTCTCCATGCTCATTATGAGGGGGAGGTTATTCCCCTTTCTAATGATTGACAAAAAGGGGGAGAAAGTGTATTGATTTTATTGTATAAATTTGTTAAGAAAAAGGTGTTAATTCATAAACTTGTTGAGAAAGTGTATTGAATTGTATTGATTATGTTGATTTTTCATCTTGTAAGAATCTTTGAAGTTTATCTTAATAAGAAGTATCTAATTAAGGGAAAGATTGATTCTTCCTAACTATGAAGTTTTTGCCTCTCTTATGACTTAAATTCATATTCATAATATAAATAGTTAAAGTTTGAAATATATTGCCTTTTTACTCAAGGTTTTGTCATCATCAAAAAGGGGGAGATTGTTGGCTCCACCCAGTGATTTTGATGAATAACAAAACATTGAGTACATATTGTATTCTAATGAGGATTTCAAGTTGTGAGTTTTCAGGATGAAAGCACCTCAAAATCTCAAAAATGTATGGTTTATGGCACGCAATGGCACAGAGCAATTCGCACAAATCCGGGCATCCTCTTCATTGAAAAAGGGTATCTAAATGTTTAAATATTATGTGTTTATGTTTTCTAGAATTATATTTATGTTTTTGAAACATTTACACTTGAATCTGAGATTTTTCAGTCTCTAGTGTCGACACCTGGACAGTCAAGTGTCGACACTTCAGCATTTGGCACAGACAAAAATTCTTGGCATGCCAAGTGTCGTCACCTATATCCAAGTGTCGACACTTAGGTTCCAAGTGTCGACTCAAGGCCTGAGAATTTTGAAAATATAGAACTTTGTAATATTGAGGATTTTTGTGTCAAGTGTCGACACCTGTGCATCAAGTGTTGACACTTGAATGTTCAAGTGTCGTCACCCAGTGATCAAGTGTCGACACTTGACAGCAAAGTGTCGACACCTGACAGCCAAGTGTCGACACTTGCAGCCTGATAGCTCTAACGGATCTATTTTTCTGGCTTGCAGAACTTGCTTTTCAAGCTCCAAATGGCTATTTCCGAGGTTCCAACGGTCACAAATCATTTTTGGAAGGTTCTTGGTGTATTTAACCTCTACCAACCTTATTTTAAAGTTATGAAAGAAAAGAGAAGTGTATTGAAGTGCATTCAAGTCTACTCAAAAGCCAAAAAGCCAATATTCTCCCAAATACTTCACATCAAAAGCCTCTTATAGTTTGATTCATTGAAAAGCCTACAAGCTCATCCTTATTTCATTCCAAAAGAGGCACTTCGAAGGAGATTCCAAGGAAGAGTGAAGACAAAGCATCCACTTGAGCTTCAAAGATTCCAATCTACTCTTAAAGAGAGTTTGTTGTAGTTTTAAATTGTATATTTGTTTTTATTGTGATTTGACCTTGCTTTCAGGGGTGTCTTGAAAGAAGGTTATTGTGGTTTGTTGGTGAGCCAAAGGGATAAAACCAACTAGGGTTAACTTGTGAGCCCGAAGACAAAACAAGTGTTAAGGTTTGTTGGTAAGCCTAAGTGACAAAACCAACTTAGGTTTTGACTTGTGAGCCTTGTGAAAAACAAGTCGACTGTAATATAGTTTGGATTATAGTGAAATTTCCAAGGGTGGCTTGGGGAGTGGATGTAGGTGCTAGGTTTGCACCGAACCACTATAAACCTTGTATTTGTGTGTGATTACTCTTTTCCTCTCTTGCTCTTTAATTATTGCTAACATCTTGCATTAAATTTATCATTGTTCACAAGCACCACTAGTCCCTCATTTTATTGTCTTAAATTTTTAAAAGACCCAATTCACCCCCCCTCTTGGGCTCCATTTCTGGGCAACATAATCACATGAGACTTCTCAGCACTTCAACGATCCTCCTAGCCTCCCCTTTTGTCCTGCAACAATTTTGGTATCAGAGCAGGAGAGGATTAGGGTTGGAAAAAAAGACCAGAAAAAAGAGAGAGAGAGAGAAAAAAAATTACAGCAAGCCTGACTCAACGGAGTCGAGTTTTTTCTACCCCAGGGGAATGATGGGGACATCAAAACCCATCCAGGTTTTCTTTTTTCCCAGATTTTATTTTTTATTTTTTTATTTTCTTATTCCACCTATTCCAGTTATCCCCACTATTCCCACTTTATCACTATTTTATTCTCAACTTATTTTTTCTTATCCCTGTCATCTTCAACCTCAATTCTATGTTACAAGAACTCCATTTCTTTTGCTACCGGTCCCGGATCCACCATGCCCGACCATTGGTGACCCCGGACAGCCATCCACCTTCCCCCGGTGACAATCTCCTGGTGGGATCACCAGCGAATCCCACGGAACCACCCACAGTCGCCCCCTGTTGCTCCACCCGTGCCATGCCATGCCTCTCTCCCCTCTGCCGCCATCCGTCCATCTCCCTGCGACTGTGACTCCTGCGACCATCGCCCAGCCACCACTAGCACTGATCGGGACCCTCCACCACACACGCCCATGGCCGTCGCATGCTCACAGCTAGTCTGTCTCCACTGTCTTCGCCATCGCCGCCGACCGTGCCACAGCAGGCCACTCCGTAGCCTTCCACCAGCCGCCGGCCATGCCGCCTCCTACCCCAGTGCTGGCACCGATGAAGTCTCTCGAAGACCCTCTTCTCCATCTGCCACCCCTGTTTCACGATCACAAAGAAAAGTTTTTCTGCATAGATATCAGAGTAGAACAATTTTGCATGGATCTCAAAGTTGCATGTTTCTTAGAGCAAGAATTTTCTGCACAGTCATCAGGTCTACACAGACTTCAAAGCAACTCAGCATGGATCTTGATGAATTTGGATTTTATTTTATTTTCTTAAATCTGGATGTATGGACCAGTTAGGAAATATTTAAATTAGTTTTAGATTAGAATTAGTTTGATTTTTTTCACCATATGGGGAGGATGGTGTTTAGTTTTCTACCATATTTTAGGCTACAATAGAGTAGGTTTGTGAAGTCACCTTTTATGAGCTACATGCCTTGTATTTTTTTCTTGGGCCCCAAGTTTTGTAAGCCTATATAAAGGCACCTCCTCTCTTGAATAAAATATGAAGAATTATGAATTTTTGAAAAGAGTGTTCTTGGTTCTGCCTTAGAGCATGAAGCCCGTCTTTCCTTCACATGCGAGTGTCGAGGGGTGTGAGACCCCACTACCTTCACCTTCGAGCATCGACGGGCATGTGGTTCTAGTTATCTTATCCCTTGCTGAGTCCCCTCTATGATCTTGGAGCTTTTCCTTCATAGCCCTAGGTAGCGATTTGGGTGGGATGCCCTAAGCTCCGCATGTAGTGAGATGGGTGGGATGCCCTAGACTACATTAAGTGGGATGGGTGGGATGTCCTAGAGGTGCGACGTTTCTCCGTGAAGGTATGTCCCAGGTCCATAGAGTATCCATCTTTTTTGCCCCCACATATTTTTTCCACCTTCTTGACCCTAATCACAGGAGATTTCTCAACTCTCCAATGATCCTCTTAGCCCCCCCTTTTGTTCCGCATCAGTAGGTGGTGGTCTCCATGTCCCCATAAAAGACAAGGGTAGCATCCATTGATTCATGGCAATCCTTCTTCCATCCATCATTGGAAGAAATATTTCTTTTTTATAAGACATCCTGGTGTTGATGATTGGGGTTTCATATAATGGGGCATCCAATCATGTCAATTGACACACCCCGCACTTCTATCTAAGGAGGAGGAGGAATGGTTCAGGGTTCTTTAATACTTTCAAGTCTCCACCTTGAAAGTTGTACTATCTAAGGTAACCCTCTTTAACACAAGTTTTAGCCATGTTTAGTCGAGAGGTGAAAAGAATTCTAATCCATTCCTTCTACTTCTTTACTTCAATATTTTTCTCTTCTAAATGTCCTCTTCTTTGTTCTCAAATATGAATTCTTTGGATACTCAAAACTAAGGAGGGCAATCCTGAAGAAGAGAAAGCTAGTACGGCTCCAATTGCTAAAGTGCCATCGAGGGTTTAGGCTATGGCTACCCCCAAACTTAAGGATGCTCTAGCTATTTCCTTGGAGGTTGCACCCTTGATTGTTTCGAAGCACTCCTCGGTGTCAAAGGCTAGGGCTTCTTCCTCTGCACCCTGGTTAGTCACCTTCGAGGAGGTCTTGGGTGACTTGATCTTGGGGTCCAAGATCTACGTCTTTGATAATTAGGAGGTTGCCAAGGACATCTTTAAGGATTTCATTCACCCGTTAATGTGGAGTAGGTTATCCAATAGGACCACCATCAACATCAAAAGTATGCAATTCTGAGTGTCATCTAGGTTAGTTTTTCTTCTTATTTTGAATTTTCCTTTTATCATTTTTTAGTTCACCATTGGATTCACTACTTCACAAGTATATCATTTCATTAAAAATTACTATGATTTGAGGGATCATTGGGCGACCAAAGAAAGGAAGAGGAAGGATTTGGTGGTATACCTGAAGAAAGTGGAAGCCCACTAGAAAATAGCTGAGACCAGTCTTGAGCGCATCGAGGCTAAAAATGGCCAAATTAACTAGGAGGTTAAGGATCTAAAAGAAGAGCTTTCTTTGGAGAAAAGGGCTCTAGAGGTTGCATGGTAGGAGATAGTAGATTTTGAAGCACAGAAGAGAGAAACAGCATGAAAGGTAGTGGAAGCTTACAAGGTTTTTGAGGAATGCTGCCAAGAGAAGCTAGCTTTTTCAAAACATCTTTTGCCAAAAGCAGGATGATAACAGGAGAAGAATCCTCAAACAATATCCATTCCTTAACTAGGATTTTTTGGATGAGGGGGACTCCGGTGATGATGCTCCCATCGCAGATGCACCTATCCCTAAAGTAGGAGTTGTTGGGGCCGAAGGAGCTACCGATATCCTAACCACCTGAATGGTTTCTTTATTTTTTTCTCTTTTTTCTTTAATGTACATTTTATCAGCTAGTCTTGTAAGGATGGATATTTTGTAGAACCTCCAATTTTTTTTTTTAGCATCATCAATGAAGTACTTTTGGTTTATTTGGCTAAGTGACATGAATCATTATGCATGGTTGTGAACATCTTCTAAAGCCATATTTAATATTAAAAAGTTTAAAACTCACCAAACATGAACCATCCTCTTTGGATAGTGGTATGGGCCATAGTGATGAGGCACAGGATCAGGGGTAGGATCGTCGGTGAGCTGAGAAGTCTCCAAGATTAGGGTACGACTATTTTTTTTTTTATAGAATGTGGTGAAGGAACAATGAAGATGGAAGGTAGAAATCTAGACTCTCATGGACTTTGGGACTCATACTAATGGATAGATCTCTCACCTCTAGGGCATCTCACCCACCTCACTAATGGAGCTGTTAGAGTGAATCTCAAAGGACATGAGGGCGGTAAGGAAGATAGAATCAAAGAAGGGATAACTAGATATGACCTCACATCATGTCCTGGGGTTGGGCATCATACGCTCTCCTCACAGAGCAAAAGAAGAGACACTCTTCTCTATACCATCTCTTTACAAAGAGATTAGGGGCCTATTTATAACCTTCTAAGCTCCATTTGAAATTCAAATTTTACATGAAAAGAGAGGGAAATGTAGTTACAAATTTAAATTTCAAATTTTATGAAAAGGGGGCACCAAATTTGAAAATCTGTATGGGATTTCAAAATAGGGTGCCAAGTGTCTCCATGTGGTTGCCAAGTGTCTCCAAATCTAAAAATCTGCATGCATGGGCACCACTTGGCATTCATGTGGGCATTCTGAGTCATCATGTGTTAGGCGCCACTTGGCATTCATGTGAGCATTCTTGTGTCATCATGTGTTGGGCGCCACTTGGCATTCATGTGGGCATTCATGTGTCATCATATGTTGGGCACCACTTGGCATTCATATGGTGACCTTCTTATGTGGAGAGAGAAATGATCTTCAAATTTAAATTTATTTGCATCAAAAATCATATTGCATCGTGATTCGTGCTGCTTCAGGATTCATGCAGATCGATGTCCCCATCACAAAGTAGAGGTTATTCTTATTGGAAAAAATTACCATACATCAAATGTGAATCAGGCTGGAAATCCCCATTATAGGGCTTCAAGATGGTTTGGTATGGACCTGGTCAAGAGTTCCCAGTACTATCCTTATTCACTACCAGTTTCTTGATGTTGGCTTAGCTTCTAGGCAAGGATTGTTTAAGAACATTGAACATCTAGTTATAGGCTTTTCAAGACCAAGTGCAAGATTTGATCAATGGCCTCCGGGCATCAAGCGCATGCTAGAGGCTTTCCAATGCTAGCCCGACCAAAGGCTTTTGGGTGCTGAATCTTCACATCCTAGCTAGGCTTTCGAGAGTTGAGCATCAAGCCAAAGACTTTCCAATGCTAGCCCCAAAGGCTTTCTGATGCTAAATCTTCATGTCTTGGCCAAAGGCTTTTAGGAATTAAGCACTAGGCCAAAGGCTTTCCAATACTGGCCTGACCAAAAGCTTTCAAGTACTAAATCTTCATATCTCAATCAAAGGCTTTCAAGAATTGAGTGCCAGGTTAAAGGCTTTCCAATGCTGACCTGACCAAAGGCTTTCGAGTGTTAAATCTTCACATCTTAGGCAAAGGCTTTCAAGAGTTGAGCACCAAGCCAAAGGCTTTCCAATATTAGCTCAATCTAAGACTTTTGAGTATTGAATTTTCATGTCTTGGCCAAATATTTTCTAGAGTTAAGCATCGAGCTAAAGACTTTCCAACACTGGCCCGGTCAAAGACTTTCAGGTGCTGAATCTTCATGTCCCAGCCAAAGACTTTTTGAGAATTGAGCATCAGGTAAAAGGCTTTCCAACACTGGTCCAGTCAAAGGCTTTCGGGCATTGAATCTTCATATCTAGGCCAAAGGCTTTTGGGACATCCTACAAACAATTTTTAAGGCTCACATTTATAGATTTCTAAGTGCTTGAAGGTGGAAAGTATGGCTGGTGGGTGATGTCAAATCCTAAGAATTCTGGATTATTTTCACGTGCCAAAAGTGCATTTATGGCACCGCTTGGTTAAGCATTCCACAAGATTTTCATGTTACTTTTTGGATGAAGAAATGAGATTTTTTCCTAAAAATCTACCATGCCTACCTTTCTTTCCTAGGATTGTTAATGGTAAAGAGATAGACACATGTCGATTAGTGGTCAGTCATCAATTTGGCCGACCCTTGCCTAGTTCCTTTTTGTTGACTCCTATCTTAATTTTGATGAATAACAAAATGGTTAAGTATATTTGAATACTAATTATGTGTTAAAAGTATGTTTATTAGATTTAGATACTCATTAAAGTTAGAGTGTGTTATAAGATTTAAACACTTGTCAGTCATTTGAAGTCACTTAAGTTAATGGATTTTCAAGTTACATGAAATTTGGAACATGAGAAAGACTTTGAAGAGCTCAAAATTTTAGTTAGGATAAGTTTCAGCACTATTTTAGTCATGTGTTGACTCAGGTGTCGACTCACAAAGGCTTGAGTTGATATGCAGAAAAAGTTTCAGCTGGCACGTAGAAGTGTTGACTCATGAACAGCCAAGTGTCGACTCATGTGTCAACTCAAGGCCTGAGACCAAACAAGATATAGAACATGCTGATTTCAAGAGTTTGGTCAACTGTCAACTCATGAAGATGAAGTGTCGAATCAGGTGTCGACTCACCAGAAAAAGTATTCATGCACCAGTACATTCTAGAGAGCCTCAGAAGATATACTTGACCTAGTATCAAATCAAGTGTCGACTCATGTTTCGACTCATGGTCTAAAGTGTCGACACTTACAGATCGGACAACAGAGTAATGGCTAGTTTTTGAAGTACAGAACTTTCCCTTTTCATGTCTAATAGCTAATTTCTCCTCTCTAATGGCTATAATCAATTTTTTAGGGATTGGAAAGGCATTTTAAGCACCACCAAACACAAGAGGGAGATATACTTTGAAAAACTAATGAGAGCATTCATTGAAAACCTCCAAGCATTCGATACTTTGAGAGATTTGAGCTGTTAAGCACACTGATTTCAGAAAAATCTTTCAAGTCTACATCTTCAAGCATTGATTGAGGCTTCAACAACTTGAAGACAAAGCTTTTCAACCACATTCAAGAGCTTCATCGAGTTTTATTTGCTTTTTGAGAAAGCTTATTGTATTCTTATATTGTACTTGAGTTATTTCGTTGTTGCTATTTTCAAGGGGATTGAAATTAGTACTGAGGTTGTTGGTTAGTCCTATGTAAAAACCAACAAGGTTGTTGGTGAGCCTAGAGTGAAAAACCAACTAGATTTTTAGTTAGCCTTAAGTAAAAATTAAGGGGTTTTGATTAGTGAGCTTGAAAAATTAATCTGCTATAATTAAGGTTGGATTGTAGTGAAATACCCAAGGGAAGCTTGGAAAGTGGACATAGGTATTTAAGATTTACCGAACCACTATAAATCTCTATATTTGTGATTGCTTATTATTCTTTTCATATTTACTTCATTACTTCTGTAGTATATTTTAATTGAGCACACAAACATTTTGAAAATATACTTGCACCTGATTTTTAATTCATTCAAAAGTTTTTAGAAACCCAATTCACCCCCCTCTTGGGTTGCTTTAGCTTGGCAACAAGTAGTATCAGAGCCTGATACTCAACTAAGAAGGTGTAACCATCTTGAGTAAAAGATCTATGATAGCCCTAATAGGTATTAGTGTTGTTGAGGGTCAAGCCTTAAGTAGACCACCATTTTTCAATGGCACAAATTACATATATTGAAAAACATGCATGCACATTTACATGCATTCTATTGACTACAATCTTTGAAAAATGGTAGCTAGAGATCCACATGTTCCTTTAATTATGGTTAATGGCATTTCCATTCTAAAGCTTGAAGAAGATTGGGATGAAAACAACATTAAGCAATCCGAGCTTAATGCCAAAGCAATGAACTTACTTTATTGCATATTGGATCCTAGCGAATTCAATAGGATTTCTACATGTGCATCGGTGAAGAAAATATGGGACACACTTGAGGTTACACATGAGGGTACCCATCAAGTGAAAAACATAAAAATAAATATGCTTGTGCACACATATGAAATGTTTAGAATGGACCATAATGAATCCATCATTGATATGTACACAAGATTTACTAATATTATTAATGGAATGAGAAGTCTTGGCAAAGCAATGTCTAATGTTGATTTGGTTAACAAAATTTTCATGTCCTTGCCATCTTCATGGTATCCAAAGGTGACGGTGATCCAAGAAGCAAAGGATGTTGAAACCCTACCCTTGGAGCAGCTCATTGGTCACTGATGACCTATGAATTGAACTTAAAGCAAAAAATAGTAGATACAGACAGAAAGAAGAAGATAATTGCCCTCAAATCCACTACACTAAAGGTAACTTCAAGTGAGGAGCCAGAAGAAAGTGAAGATGAAAATGAGGAGGCTCTATTGGCTAGAAAATTTAGGAGATTCAGGAGGAAGAAGAAGTCCTCATACAAAAAGAAGCCACACAAAGGAGTGCCTAGCAAAGATAAAGGCAAAGACAAAGAAAAAAAAAGGGGAAGGAGAAGAACCAACACATTTGCTTTGAATGCAAGAAGGCCGGTCATTACAAGTTTGATTGCCCTCTCCTCAAGAAGCTCAAAAAGAAATACAAGAAGAAGGTGATGATGGCTACTTGGAGGGAAAGCGAAGACTTTAGTTCGGAGGAAGAACAGTAAGAAGTCACCAACCTTTGCCTCATAGCAAATGAAAATGAGGTACAATCCAAATCTGAATTTACTTTTGAAGAGCTTAGAGATGTTTTTGATGAGCTATTGCATGAATATAAATTGTTAAAAATTGAGAACAAGAAATTAAAAAAGCAAGCTAATTCTTTTTCTTTTGAAAATAATAATCTTGGAAACGAAAACAAGGAATTAAAAGCCAAGGTTGCTGTTTTGGAAAAGGAAAAGAATGATCTCTCAAAAGAGATAGAAATTTTAAAAAGATCCAAGGTTTCTATTTCAAATGATGAGCTTATAAATAAGAACAAAGACCTTGAGTTGGAGTACAAGAAGTTTAAAGAAGAGCTTGATGGAGTTAAGTCCATTGTTGAAAAATTCATGTTTAGTTCTAAAAAATTGAATTTATTGTTAATAGTCAATGTGCAGTTTTCAACAAAGCCGGTTTGGGTATAAACCTCAAAAATAATAAAAGTATTTCAAAAACTTCTTTGTTCCTGCATCTTCTAGTATTACATGCTATTGTTTGAAAAATTGGGATATAAAGTATATATGTGTAACTAAAGAAAATTGAATACTTCCAACAGGATTTGGGTTCCAAAAGGAACCATGACTACTAACCCTAAAGGGCCCAAGATGGCTTGGGTACCTAAAGCACCAACTTGATCTCTTTTTTGAAGGTATTGTTGGGGACTCCGGTGCACCGCAGCGAAAGTGTAATTTCAAAATGATGAAATTTGCACCATAATTCCTTAGCCAAGATCTCCTTATTCAGGATTAAAACATATATTGAACATTTAAACATACATTGTTAGAATTAGAGTACCAACCTGTAATCGCTAATTCCAACAAAGTTGATGGTGAAGGGGCTGATTGAATTCACCAGGCATCCAAGTGCCCGCCCTCCGATGGTGATCCACACAGAGCAGTGATCAAGACAACTCTATCTTCTTTTCAAAGGTTCCTTCTATTGAGTTCTTCTTCCTAGAACTTAATTGCTTGGACTTATGGCTTGAATTCCTCCACACAAAAGCTTGCTTCCCTTTCTTTAACCCCTTCTCCTCCTTCCACTAAGACCTTGGACCTTTAGACACCCTTGTCTTGAAGAAAAGACCTTGTCCTAAGAGGACATAGGCTTGTCTTAAGTTGGAGGAGAAATTAAGACAATGATGTCTTAATGTAAGAATGAAAGGAACAAATAGGAACTCGTTTCTTTCCTTTACCGTCGGAGACTTTTACTTTTATTCTTGTTCAGTAGCAGAGTTTCGACAGAGGTTTACTCTGTAAAGGAAACAATGCAAGAGCAAGAAAAAAAATAAAAGAGTCTTCAGGAGAGGAAGAAAGAAAAATTACCCCTGTTCTGATTTTCCCGACCCTTTAAATAGAAATCAGATAGGCGCCTACACACCTCTCCGTAATCACATTCTCACGCCCTTCTCAATTTCTCACGTCCCATCCTCCCATCTCACGGCCTTCCAGATTAAATCCCATGGCTTTTCTTAAAGGAAGGTGTTTTAAAAGGAAGGGATCGCGACTTTTCATCTCCGAAGAGATGTTATTTCGCGTGCCCGGGAAGAGTTAGCGCATTCCTTCTTTCTCAAAATCCCATCAGCCATTGGATTCCCATCCAAGGGAGGAGAGATGGTGCGCTAATGCTTAAGAAAGAGGCCGCCCCAAATAAAATCATCGGAGAAATTTTGGGGCGCGCCAAGAGTCCATGCGCCATGGACTCTTCCTTATGGCGCGCCAAGAGTCCATAAGCGCATGGACTCTTGGCATTTGGCGTGGAAAAACAAAGGAGGTGGGTGGGGAGGCTAGCCAAGCTATATGGCTAGCCAATAGGGTTAGCCATATTCCTATTTTCTCAATTAGGGTCTAATTAGGTCCAATGATAACCCAATTTGAACCAATCCGGAACCCTAATTCGAATCCGATTCGAATAGAAGTTAGGGTTTGCAACACCTGCTAGAGTGTTATCCTGCAAAGATGATTTAATTCCAAATTAAGCTCTTGATCAATCCTCTTAAGTGTGTGACCCATTGGGTTCCACATCTAGCCAGCAGTGGGTTCGAATACAAGTTGACCTAATTTGATTAGAACTCTTTCTAATCGATTTAGGTCAAACCGGGCTTACCCGATTCGATCAATTAGGACTCTTCCTAACAAGTGATCTTTGAACTTGATCAACCCACAAGACAAGATTGACGTCTAGCAACGTGTCTTGTCTACCTGGAAGATATGGAAATTCTAGTGAAATACCAAAATTGTCCTTCAGTAGAGAGTTACCGTACAATTAAATCTTTCGATCAGCCTGCACCCAAAATATAACTATGGATATGGATATATGTCAAATCCAATATTATATTATTTCTAGCTCAATCTTATAATGATAATTCGGTTATCTTGATATTAGAAACCATTTCTAATATCTTTACTTTGATCAAAGATTCCCTGAATCATCATCCGATTGTTGACTAGCTGGATGCAATCTCCTCTTACTAAGAGTGATCGATTCCTTGTTGACCTACTCATTACCTTCATATCCAATTCACCATTCCCAGTATCAATCCTGTGCATGGCTCAGTGTCATGATTAGGATTGAACCAAAGAATGGGTTCATGTACATAAGGTACTTATGGCAGTCTCAGGTTATAAGATTACTTGTACCACTCCCACTATGAGAACCTTCTATTGACATGTAGCTGAGACTCCATTAGATGTTCTCAAGTTGGATCATATCAGTGAACTCATTCTCCAATGAGCACCCACATCCCAGTATTAGTGTCATACACAAGTGACTGTGAGAGCAGTCACCCTTTCTGGTATACATGGGATGTGCTAGTCTTACCGAAAAATCCTGATCCCCTACTCAGGGTTCCTTTGACTAGGAATACTTTAGATTAAGGTTTTAAGATTTTAGGTCTTACTGGTATGATCTCATCATAACCCTAAAATCATAGCCCTAATCTATGGGGTTCATCATATAGTATAAACACAGCGTATGATGGAAAAATAATGCCTTTATTTAGAAAATTGTCAATTACAATGGTTTGGGAGATACAACATAGATTGGCTTATAGGGCATATCCCTTTCAATCTCCCACTTGCACTAAATCCAATCGCCTTTAAATCTTAATCCCATACATTCGAGGTGGCGATCAAAATCTCGCTGTGGTAGAGCCTTAGTGAACGGGTCTGCTACATTGTTCTTTGTATCAACTCTATCTATGTAGACATCTTGTCTCTCTACTATTTCTCGGATGAGATGGAAGCGTCTCAGAATGTGCTTGGACTTATGATGAGCTCTTGGTTCCTTAGCTTGAGCAACAGCCCCAGTGTTGTCACAGTAAAGTGGCACTGGGTTTTCAATTTCAGGAACAACACCCAACTCTATGATGAACTTCTTCATCCAGACTGCTTCCTTGGCGGCTTCACTAACAGCTATGTATTCTACCTCTGTGGTTGAGTCAGCTATAGTCTACTGCTTGGTACTCTTCCAACTCACTGCTCCACCATTTAGGGTAAAAACATATCCCGAAATGGATTTGCTATCATCAGGGTCTGATTGAAAACTAGAATCAGAATAAGCTTCTAGTTTAAGATCAGAACCACCATAAACCAAAAAAATATCCTTAGTCCTTCTTAGGTACTTAAGAATATTTTTAACTGCTTTCTAATGATCCTCTCCTGGATCAGCCTGAAACCTACTGACAATGCCTAAAGAATATGACACATCAGGCCTGGTACATAACATGGCATACATTATGGACCTTATTGCCGAAGCATAGGGTATAGAATTCATTCTATTTCTTTCTTCAGGTGTCTTAGGAGACATCGTTTTAGAAAGATGTATGCCTTGACTCATAGGAAGATAATCTCTTTTACTTCCTTCCATGCTGAATCTTTTCAGCACTAAGTCAATGTACCTAGATTGGGATAAACCTAGCATCCTCTTAGATCTGTCTCTATAGATCTTAATACCTAGTATATAGGATGCTTCTCCCAAATCTTTCATGGAAAACTAGTTTGATAGCCAAACCTTGACTGATTGCAACATTGGGATATCATTCCCAATGAGGAGTATGTCATCTACATACAGAACCAAGAAGACTATGGCACTCCCACTAGTCTTCTTATAAACACAGGGTTCATCCATATTTTTGATAAAACCAAACCTTTTAATAGTTTCATCAAAGCGGATGTTCCAACTCCTGGAAGCTTGCTTTAATCCATAAATGGATTTCTTTAGCTTGCATACTTGATTAGGTTTATTCTTTGAAATAAAACCTTCTGGCTGTGACATGTAGACTTCTTCCTCAAGGAAACCATTGAGAAATGCAGTCTTTACATCCATCTGCCATATCTCATAATCGTGGTATGCTGCTATAGCAAGTAAAATCCGAATTGATTTGAGCATGGCAACAGGCGAAAATGTTTCATCATAATCAATTCCCTGTTTTTGTCTAAAACCTTTAGCCACTAATCTAGCTTTATAGGTTTCAACTTGGCCATCAGCCCCAATCTTTTTCTTATAGACCCATTTACATCCAATAGGATTAACACCCTCTGGTGCATCAACCAAAGACCATACTTGGTTTACATACATAGAGTCTACTTCGGATTCCATGGCTTCTTGCCATTTATCTGAATCAGTACTCAAGATAGCTTCCGTATAGGTCAGAGGTTCATCATTTTGAATGACTTGGGCTTCATTATTTTCAATAATAAACCCATACCTCTCAGGTGCCCGTGGCACTCTATCATACCTACGAGGAGGAGTTTTGTGTTCTGGTTCTGTCCTAACTATATGTTCTAATGGTTGAGAATTGTTTATCTGTATTTCTTGTACTTCTCCAAGTTCAATAGTTCTACCATTGCCCTTTTCTAAAATGAACTCTTTTTCTAGAAAAGTGGCTTGCCTGCTGATAAAAATCTTTTGTTCAGTAGGATGGTAGAATAGATATCCTCTACCTACTTTAGGATATCCTACAAATAGACATTTATCTGCTCTAGGTTCCAACTTATGTCCAAAATTTCTTTTAACATAAGCTGGACATCCCCATACCTTGAAATATTTAAGATATGGTTTCTTTCCACTCCAAATTTCATATGGAGTACTAACAACGGATTTAGAAGGTACCTTGTTCAGAATGTAAACAGCAGTTTCTAGGGCATGACCCCAGAAGGAAATGGGTAAATTTGTGAAGCACATCATGGATCATACCATATCTAATAAGGTACGATTCCTCCTTTCAGCTATACCATTTAGCTGTGGTTTATAAGGAGGGGTCCATTCAGAAAGGATTCCATTAACTTTAAGATAGTCTAAAAACTCCGTGGATAAGTATTCTCCTCCTCGATCAGAACGAAGAACTTTAATACTTTTCCCGGTTTGTTTTTCGACCATACTTTGATACTCCTTAAATTTATCAAAGGCTTCAGATTTGTGTTTCATAAGATACACATATCCGAACCTAGATAAATCATCTATAAAAGTAATAAAATATGAGTATCCTCCTCTGGCCTGAGTTGTCATTGGACCACATACATCAGTATGTATAAGTCCTAATAACTCAGTTGACCTTTCCCCATGTCCAGTGAATGGAGTTTTTGTCATCTTACCCATGAGACATGATTCGTAAGTTCCTAATGATTCATACTCATAAGGATCAAAGAATTTTCCTTGTATAACTTGCTAATCCTAGACTCATTAACATGACCAAGTCTATGATGCCAAAGTAAAGTATCATTAAAGTCTTTTCTTTTCCTTTTAGTATTGACATGAAAAATACTATCATTGGAAGAAAGAGTTAAGAGCCCATTGCTAAATATGCCAGAACAAATAATTTTATTAGATAACATTATCGAGCAACCAGTGCTCGTTACATCCATTACATATCCTTGTTTTAATAACAAAGGAATAGATATAATGTTCCTAATAATCTTTGGCATATAGTAACAATTTTCTAACTCCAAGATCTTCCCTGAAGGCAACTTCAGAATATAGGTCCCTACAGCTTCTGCTTGGATGATATCACCACCAGCACCGTAGAGATTGAAGTCGCCTTTCTTCAATACTTTAAGCTTGTGGAGGTCCTGCAAAGATTTGCATATATGGTAACCACAAGCGGTATCCAATACCCAAGTATTTGATATAGACGAATTTAATGTCAATATAGTATGTATCTCATACATACCTTTTGGTGCATCTGCCACACCAGGCTTCACAGTTGCAAGGTAAGCCTTGCAATTCCTTTTCCAATGTCCCGCTTTGCCGCAAAAGAAACAGGTTGACTGTTTTGAGGCCTTCTTTCCTTTCTTGTTCTTATTGATGCCACCCTTAGGGTTTAGCCTCCTACTAAAACCCTTTTTGCCCGATTTCTTCTTATTGGTCTTATCAACAAGAAGAAGTGGAGCCTTTTCTCTCTTAACGTGGCTCTCTACTGTTTTTAACATATTTAACAGCTCGGGCAAGGAAGTGTTCAGTTTGTTCATGTGATAATTTAAGACAAACTGAGAAAATGACTCCGGGAGTGATTGCAGGATTAAATCCTGATTCAGCTCCCCATCCATAATAAACCTTAATTGACCCAATCTGGTGATTAAGTCAATTACCTTCAGGACATGATCCTGAATGGATGTACCCTCTGTCATCCTAGCATGGAATAACTGCTTAGATATTTCATATCTAGCAGTTCTGCTTTGTTCTCCATAAAGCTCCTTTAAATTGAGCATTATGGATTGAGTATCCATGCTTTCATGCTGCCTCTGTAACTCATTGGTCATAGAGGCCAGTATGATACATTTGACAGTGAGGGAGTCATTCTGCCACATTTTGTATGTGGCCATGTCTTCCTGTGTGGCATCATCCCCTAGTGGATTAAGACTAGGGGTATCAAGAATATAAGAAAGTTTTTCTGAACTCAGTACAATCTTTAAGTTTCTCAACCAGTCCACATAGTTTGGACCAGTCAATTTGTTGGTATCTAAGATGCTTCTCAGTGATAATGAAGATGCCATTTATCTACATTTAATAAAGAACAATACATAAGCAAACAACCATGAAATGACTTACATAATTAAATTAGGTCTTCAATTTAATTATGTCTCCCACTATTTTATCAAAAATCATAGCCCTCACTATGATAATCGAGAAGAACCCTGATCAATTTTCTTAGTGAGATTGAGATCCTTATAACTTATAAAAGATGTTGCAGATAACACAACAAATCTTTTATAAGCTCAAAGCTAGGAAACTCTTCCAATTATATCTCATATAATTCTCAAAAATAACTTGGCCTCTAGAACATTATAAGTCTTGCAGAAAACACGACAAACCATAATGTTCTAGTTAAGTCAAGACCCTTTCATTTCTATACAGTCAGTATTCAAATATAATGCCCTTGCAGATAACACAACAAGGCATTATACTGAATATACTGTAAGCATATCTTTGCACTAGACCATTATTATGTCAATCACCCTATTAGGTCTTGCAGATAACACAACAAACCTAACGTGGTTCATAACACAGTAATGATCCAGCATGAAGGAAGGCCAACATATAGCATTTTTTTAACACTAAGCATTTAAGTCAAGATTTAAATATAATCAAATCGGCCAGGCAAGTGGAAGAGATGTGGGAGTCCCCCCGTTGCTTTCTTAGACACCAATAAAAATTGGCCAGGTCAGTCAACGGAACCAATTAAAAACCATGATTCTCTTTACCTTCCCAGAACCACCTTTCTAGACACCGAATGATCAATTGTTCATCATGACTAGTGATGCTTATTAGTTAAATATAATATGACTTAATATAATTTTAAGATGAGGGCTTTATAAAATTTGCCAGCACATTCTAATAGAAGATATCACACAGATAAAAACAAATATGTGCTAAGTGTGTCATCATACTAGGACAACCATTTACCACATAATGGATCCACCATTATGCCAGGGCAACCTTATTTCAGTATGATGACTTCAAAACTAATCATATCTCTATAATAATTAGGGTTTGAGTGAAAAAACCCTAACTAGTGGCATACACCAAAAACCATATTTGCAACAAAAATATGATAAGTATTATCAGGATTCAAGGATTTAAAAAAACTCTAACATGCAACACTACATCAAAACCACATGAATATTTTCATATGTTTTAACTGTAATAAGGGTGGCTCTGATACCACTGTTGGGGATTCCGGTGCACCGCAGCGGAAGTGTAATTTCAAAATGATGAAATTGCACCATAATCCCTTAGCCAAGATCTCCTTATTCAGGATTAAAATATATATTGAACATTTAAACATACATTGTTAGAATTAGAGTACAAACCTGTAATCGCTAATTCCAACAAAGTTGATGGTGAAGGGGCTGATTGAATTCACCAGGCGTCCAAGTGTCCGTCCTCCGATGGTGATCCACACAGAGCAGTGATCAAGACAACTCTATCTTCTTTTCAAAGGTTCCTTCTATTGAGTTCTTCTTCCTAGAACTCAATTGCTTGGACTTATGGCTTGAATTCCTCCACACAAAAGCTTGCTTCCCTTTCTTTGACCCCTTCTCCTTCTTCCACTAAGACCTTGGACCTTCAGACACCCTTGTCTTGAAGAAAAGACCTTGTCCTAAGAGGACATAGGCTTGTCTTATGTCTTAAGTTGGAGGAGAAATTAAGACAATGATGTCTTAATGTAAGAAAGAAAGGAACAAATAGGAACTCGTTTCTTTCCTTTACCGTCGGAGACTTTTACTTTTATTCTTGTTCAGTAGCAGAGTTTTAACAGAGGTTTACTCTATAAAGGAAACAATGCAAGAGCAAGAAAAAAAATAAAAGAGTCTTCAGGAGAGGAAGAAAGAAAAATTACCCCTGTTCTGATTTTCCCGACCCTTTAAATAGAAATCAGATAGGCGCCTACACACCTCTCCGTAATCACTTTCTCATGCCCTTCTCAATTTCTCACACCCCATCCTCCCATCTCACGGCCTTCCAGATTAAATCCCACGGCTTTTCTTAAAGGAAAAACCGTGGTGTTTTAAAAGGGAAGGGGTCGCGACTTTTCATCTCCGAAGAGATGTTATTTCGCGTGCCCGGGAAGAGTTAGCGCATTCCTTCTTTCTCAAAATCCCATCAGCCATTGGATTCCCATCCAAGGGGGGAGAGATGGTGCGCTAATGCTTAAGAAAGAGGCCGCCCCAAATAAAATAATCGAAGAAATTTTTGGGGCGCGCCAAGAGTCCATGCGCCATGGACTCTTCCTTATGGCGCGCCAAGAGTCCATAAGCGCATGGACTCTTGGCATTTGGCATGGAAAAACAAAGGGGGCGGGTGGGGAGGCTAGCCAAGCTATATGCTAGCCAATAGGGTTAGCCATATTCCTATTTTCTCAATTAGGGTCTAATTAGGTCCAATTAGAAACCAATTTGAACCAATCCGGAACCCTAATTTGAATCCGATTCGAATAGAAGTTAGGGTTTGCAACACCTGCTAGAGTGTTATCCTGCAAAGATGATTTAATTGCAAATTAAACTCTTGATCAATCCTCTTAAGTGTGTGACCCATTGGGTTCCACATCTAGCCAGTAGTGGGTTCGAATACATGTTGACCTAATTTGATTAGAACTCTTTCTAATCGATTTAGGTCAAACCGGGCTTACCCAATTCGATCAATTAGGACTCTTCCTAACAAGTGATCTTTGAACTTGATCAACCCACAAGACAAGATTGACGTCTAGCAACGTGTCATGTCTACCCGGAAGATATGGAAATCTGGTGAAATACCAAAATTGCCCTTCAGTAGAGAGTTACCGTACAATTAAATCTTTCGATCAGCCTACACCCAAAATATAACTATGGATATGGATATATGTCAAATCCAATATTATATTTATTTCTAGCTTAATCTTATAATGATGATTCGATTATCTTGATATTAGAAACCATTTCTAATATCTTTACTTTGATCAAAGATTCCCTGAATCATCATCCGATTGTTGACTAGCTGGATGCAATCTCCTCTTACTAAGAGTGATCGATTCCTTGTTGACCTACTCATTACCTTCATATCCAATTCACCATTCCCAGTATCAATCCTGTGCATGGCTCAGTGTCATGATTAGGATTGAACCAAAGAATGGGTTCATGTACATAAGGTACTTATGGCAGTCTCAGGTTAAAAGATTACTTGTACCACTCCCACTATGAGAACCTTCTATTGACATGTAGCTGAGACTCCATTAGATGTTCTCAAGTTGGATCATATCAGTGAACTCATTCTCCAATGAGCACCCACATCCCAGTATTAGTGTCATACACAAGTGACTGTGAGAGCAGTCACCCATTCTGGTATACATGGGATGTGCTAGTCTTACCGGAAAACCCTGATCCCCTACTCAGGGTTCCTTTGACTAGGAATACTTTAGATTAAGGTTTTAAGATTTTAGGTCTCACTGGTATGATCTTATCATAACCCTAAAATCATAGCCCTAATCTATGGGGTTCATCATATAGTATAAACACAGCGTATGATGGAAAAATAATGCCTTTATTTAGAAAATTGTCAATTACAATGGTTTGGGAGATACAACATAGATTGGCTTGTAGGGCATATCCCTTTCAGGTATGTCTTGCAACCAAGGAGAAAAGAAGAATATGGTACCTTGATAGTGGTTGTTCAAGATACATGATGGGAGATGTGAAGTAATTTACCTCTCTTGAAGTCTTAAATGGAGGGAATGTGACTTTTGGAGACAATGAAAAAGGTAAAATCATTGGTGTTGGTAAAGTTCACATTTCTCCATCTACTTTTATTGATAGTGTTACTAGTAGAAGGCTTAAAGCATAATTTACTAGGAATTAGCCAATTTTGTGACAAAGGTTTTAAAGTTATTTTTGAATCATCAATTTGCATGGTGTCTAGTCTTAATGATGATGGGTTGAAACTCATTGGACATAGGCATGATAATATCTATCTAGTTGATCTTAACGATCTTCTTATATAAGATGCCGAATGCCTAGTCTCCATGGATGCCAAAATTAATGAGACTAGCTGGTTATGGTATCATAGATTAAGACATGCAAGTATGCATTTACTTTTCAAATTATGCAAAAAGAATTTAGTCAAAGATTTGCCAAAACTTAGATTTGAAAAAGATAAGATTTGTGATGCTTGCTAATATGGCAAACAAACAAGAACTTCTTTCAAAAATAAGGAAATTGTTTCAACTACTAGGCCTCTTGAACTACTCCATATGGATCTCTTTGGGCCAACTAGGACCACAAGCCTAGGAGGCAAGAGATATGGTTTAGTTATAGTTGATGATTTCTCTCGTTTTACTTGAGTTTTGTTCTTAGCCCATAAAGATGAATCTTTCTATGCTTTTATAAAGTTTTATAGAAAAACTTCAAATAAAAAAGGTACATCCATTGTTTGCATTCAAAGTAATCATGGAACTGAATTTGAAAATTAGGATTTAAAAAAATTTTGTAATAAAAAAGATATTGAACATAATTTTTCTACATCTAAGACACCTCAACAAAATGGAATAGTAAAAAGGAAAAATAGAACTTTAGAAGAAATGGCATGCACTATGCTTTATGAAAATGACCTCCACTAGACATTTTTGGACTGAAGCAACCAATACTATATGTTACGTTTTAAACCGAGTTTTAATCAGACCGATTTTAAAGAAAACTCCATATGAACTTTGAAAAGAAAGAAAACCTACCATTAAGTATTTTTGTGTGTTTGGATGTCGGTATTTCATATTAAACAACGACAAAGATAAATTAAGCAAATTTGATGCCAAGTCAGATGAAGGTATCTTCTAAGGATACTCAATATCTAGTAAGGCATACAGGGTATTCAATAAAAGAACACTTGTTGTGGAAGAGTCCATGTATGTTGTATTTGATGAGTCCACTAACAAGTCCTCTAAAAAAAAAGATATTTCAGATGATGATACAAGTATTCAAAGACTTGAGAAGTTGACTTTGAATGATCCCCTTCCAAAGAGAACAAGGAAGATCAAAACAAGAAGGATGAAGAGGAAATCTCAAGATCTACACCAAAGCACAAGGACCTGCCTAAGGAGTTGAGGTATGTTCATGGACATCCTAAGGAACTAATTATAGGTGATCCATCAAAAGGGGTAAGAACTTGATCTTCTTTTAGAAATGAATGTGATCATCTTACTTTTGTGTCTCAAGTAGAACCTAAATGTATAGAAGAAGCTGAAAAAGATCCTAATTGGATGAATGCTATGCATGAAGAACTAATCTAATTTGAAAGAAATAAGGTTTGCACATTAGTAGAAAGACCATCCAATACTTCCATAATAGGCACTAAGTGGGTATATAGGAATAAGTTGGATGAAAATGGAATAGTAACTAGGAATAACTCTAGACTAGTTGCTAAAGGCTACAATTAGGAGGAATGTAATGATTTTGATGAAACCTTTGCTCCTGTTGCTAGACTTGAAGTAATTAGATTTTTACTTGCATTTGCATTTTCATGAATTTTAAATTTTAAATTATTTCAAATGGATGTTAAAAGTGTATTTTAAATGGATACATAGTAGAAGAAGTATATGTAGAATAACCTTGTCATTTTGAAAATCATGCATATCCGATCATGTTTTCAAATTGCATAAAGCTCTTTATGGTTTAAAATAGGTCCCACATGCTTGGTATGAAAGATTAAGCAAATTTTTGATTAATAATGGCTTTACTAGGGGACATGTAGATATTACTTTGTTTCTAAAGAGAAAAGCTGATGACCTCCTAGTAGTATAAATCTATGTTTATGTATTATATTTGGTGCCACTAATGAAGCTCTTTGTCAAGAGTTTGTTAAGTTTATGCAGGGTGAGTTCGAGATGAGCATGATGGAAGAATTAAGCTACTTTCTCGGACTCCAAATCAAACGAACCAAAGAAGGGATCTTCATCAACCAAGCTAAGTACATCAAGAAAATTCTAAAAAAAATTGGAATGGAGAAGACAAAACCTCTTGGCACACCAATGAGCCCTTCATATAAGCTTGACAAAGATAAATTTGGTAAGAGTATTGATCAAAAACTTTATAGAGGTATGATTGGCTCATTATTGTATTTAACTGCAAGTAGGCGAGATATCATGTTTAGTATATGCAAGTGCAAGATATTAGTCTGAACCTAAAGAATCTAATTTATTGGCTATCAAATGCATACTTATATATCTATCTGGCACTATTGACATTGGTTTGTGGTACTCTAAGGACTCTACAATAGAATTGATTGTCTATTTTGATGCTGATTTTGCTGGGTGTAAACTAGATAAAAAAAGCATATCAAGAATCCATGAATTTCTTAGAGTTAATTTAATCTCCTAGTTTAGAAAGAAATAAAATTCAGTTGCACTATCTACAATTAAAGCTGAGTATTTTGTAGCTGGAAGTTGTTGTTCTCAAATCTTATGGATTAAATAACAACTCAAAGATTTTGACATTAAATTGACTAGAACACCTATTAGATGTGACAATACTAGTGCAATCAACTTAACTAAAAATCTTGTGCAACATTTTAGAAGTAAACACATAAAAATTAGACATCACTTTATTAGAGAACATGTTCAAAATAATGATGTTTTGCTTGAATTTGTCTGCATTAAAAAGCAACTAGCTGATATACTGACCAAGCCACTTAATGAAGATAGGTTCTATATGATTAGAAGAGAATTAGGGGTCATTGATTTTTTTGATTAGATCTCAATCACTCTTTATGACCTTTGGAATTCTCTTTAAAAATTTTTTTGATCTCATGATCTTGAAACTCATGATAAATCATCATTGACCATTCAAATCATCTTTCTTGATTTTTCTATGATTTTTCTTATTTTTATCTGATTTTCTTCAGGTGTCGACACTTGGAAGTGTCGACTTACTGAAGTGTCGATACTAGATCAGTGTGAACTATTTTTAAATAGGGCCAACGATCTTTTTGCTTGGCATTTTCTCTGAGCTGACACCTATTCCCTTTGTGCCTTAGCTTTCGTTAGTCCCCGTTTAGGGTTCTAACATTTTCTTTTGAGCTTGAGCCCATTTTTTCTCGCATTTCCTTGTTTCTTATGGTTTGACCATGATTCCGGTGTTTGTTTCCCCCTCCATTTTGATATTTCTTTGTTTTCTAGATAATAGGGCCCAGGAAATAGTTTGTGAGGAGACCACATTCTACTTCTTAGGGTGCGGAGGGCCACACTAAGGCTAGGCTTGATACTCCTCAATCAGTAGAGGCTCCAGCATACCATGTGTTGGAAATTATGTCCCAAAGCCAGTCATCTAGACTGTAGATGGTTATGCTATTTTATAATTGTATATGAATTTCTTAATGAATAAAAGTTATTCTTTTTGCTATTCATCACATATGCATTTTTTTGAAAAGAACTCTTGTATGATGGAGTCCTTAGAATTACATTATATTTGATATAGAGAGAATATATCGAGTAGTTCTTAAACTAGTTCACAACCAAAGGATACATTATTATAGGATGGGGATGTATCAAGTGTAGGTTGTTGAATGTCACATTTGTTGGTTGTTCTCTTAACGAAGGAGTGTAGAGATACTGATGTGACATACAAGTAAAATGTATGACATCTCACTGAACATGACCAATGGTGGAGCTCCCTTCTACCAAAGGGTTGCTCGCAAAGGGATTTGGGTATATGTATCCCTCATACCTGAGATCACCATGGCAGCTTGCAAGCAACTCACTGTACTTTGGTATCGGACTATCTGAATTTCTAATCTAGTGATTAAAGGCTTCTGGGTACAGTCAAGTACTTGTAGAGCGATGGTAGATCAAGATGGGATTGATCTCTCCAAATGGTTTGAGTGAATGACTCACTATGTCTCAATTTAGCAAAACCTTGCCCAAGGTAGTTCTTATGAGGAGTCACAAAACTTGAAAGGTTGAAACATGATATGGATGCACTAGGTTAGGGTTGACAGTCAAACCTAGGTCATCCCGAGCATTTTGAAATCAAAGGGATGAATTATGCGGTAACCATATGCCAGAGGTTCTAAAAAGTTGCTCTATAATCTTTGACCTATCCAGACATCGAGTATCATTGCTAGATGATGACTTTGACTAGTATTGAAAGTGTTCCAGTACTACCAGCTTAGTATTCGAACCTATCGGGTCATGCATCATAGGGTTTCTATTTGATCTAAAGGCTAATCAACGATTTGATGGGAACATCAAGTCACCCCTAGTTCACTATGGGTCCCTGAGTTTGAGTCCCTTAGCCATGATTCAAATTTTATCTTTGAGTTTAATAATCTAGCTGTGTTAGCCATTTGTGTCCAATATTTGGGCCTTGAGTTTTGTTTTCAGGCTTTGTTACACTTGAGTCCTGTATTTAGAGTCAACTCACACCATTAGGGTTTATGAGTGAAGTTTTTGGTTATGTTTGGGTCAGTTGAACTAAGTTGGTTGAGTCAGTTCCTTATGAGTGTTTGTTATTTTGAGGTTTTGTATTAATTTGAGTCTTGTAATAAAATGAAGCAATTAGATTTACTAAGTCCTTTGAGTCCTGAGTTAAACTGAGTCCATTCGTATTATTCGGCCTACTTCGAGTCTTGTCAATTAGGCCCCTTTGAGTCCTGTAATTACTT
Organism: Areca catechu; assembly: GCA_021397845.1. NCBI lineage: Eukaryota > Viridiplantae > Streptophyta > Magnoliopsida > Arecales > Arecaceae > Areca > Areca catechu. The sequence goes on along the minus strand of CM038048.1, from coordinate 48,190,160 downwards.
TCATTGAAGTCATTTTCAAGAGGATGACCATTGGACCCACACTCAAGTCACTAGCCCAGTATCTAGACTTCCTTCATCCTGCCCAAGTCCTCCAAGTGAAGCACCCCAACATACCAGTCGACAAGAATTCATGAAGTGGTGCCCTAAGCCCAAGTCTAAGTTCCTGGCATCCTCATTCCATCAGGCCATGATGCCCTCAGGCCTATTCTTACCTTTGGCGCCCCTCCAAGCCTAGTCCAACAAGGTTGGTGCCCAAGTCCAAGCCTAGCAGGGAGTGGAAAAGTCAAAGCAGGCCAAGAGAAATTCAACCCAGCCCAAGCCCATAAGGAGCCCTTGACCAAGTCAAAGAAGGAGAAGAGTCCACTTCTAACTAGGAGATTAAGTTTTATTTCTACTCAAATTGTGTACTCCTAGTTCTAAGCAACTTTGTAATCCTTCTCCCTATCAAATTTTGTATTCCTATCCTAACTAGGAGAGGGCATGGGAACATCTATAAATACCCCACCCCTCCACCCTCTTGTAACTAATGATTGAATTATTATGAAAGAATTTCTCTTCAGTTTTTTTCAAAGTTCTGTGTGAATTTTTGTGTGATTAAGGGTATCTGTATGATCCCTTAAGGTTTTTATGTGATCCCTGCACTCTGCCTCCAAGCCGCCGGCCCTCTTCATCCCTTGGCCGTCCTCTTCAAACTTTTTCTTTCCCTTCTTCCTTCAGGGATTTAGCCTTCTTCTTCTATGTTTCTAACCTTTGTTAGGTGATTTGCAGGTTCCTCAGAGTTCACAAATCCAAGGATTCCATTTGACCAGCTTTCGGGCCACTAGATTGAAAGCCACGAATCCGCAAGGTCGATAGCTTATTTTTTCAGGCCACATCTGAGAATGTAAAGCGAACCCTTCAAGGATTGATCTTCAAATCTCTACCAGATACACCCCCTAAACTTCTCTGGTAGTGGTATTGCAGAAGAGCTAGTCCTAACCAAGACTTCTTAGCCTTGGCGATCATGTTTCTTCACTTTTAGGATTTATTTCTGCATTCCTATGTTTCAATTTTCTATAAAATTTTTACTTAGTTTTATGGCTTGAAATTTGGGATACAAACTCCTAACTTAGTGCCTAACAACAAAAAAATAACTAGCATGTCTGAATAGTCCCGCATCATGATTGAGAATCGTTAGGCTGTGATGAGCAAAAACTCTAGGAAGAATTCATGGAAAGTTTTGACCTCAATTCAAATTTTGAATTCTGGTTGGTTTTGGCTCCAAGCTTTCATGGAATGATGGTCATTCTTTGGAAGGTTTGACCTCAATTTGAATTTCAAATTTTGGCTGATTTGGCTCCAAGCTTTCATGGAATGATGGTCATTCTTACCTTATGATCTTAAAGCCAATTTAGTATGGCCCTTGACCTTCTCCCCCAATCACTACTCCTTCCTCTTTCTCCCTCTCAAGATTGCATCTATAAATATGGATTGTTTTAGGGGTTGCTGGTAGAGAGATAAAAAAGAGTTTTCTTGTGAATGAGATTGTTGAATGGTGTGGGCACTAGGATTAGACAGAGGCTCCTCAACCTTCTATGGATCTCTGATTAGGATTTTAATCTATTAGGTCCTGTAATAAGGCTTCAAGCCTGAACAATTTACTTTTGAGTCATGTATTTAGTTTCAATTTTTGTTGTAATCATGTATCCTGGCCAATTTGGTCAAGTTAGGGTCAATGGATCCTATGATTGGCTGAATTGGTTTGCAAGCCCAAGTCAACTTGAAGTTGGGCTCAAGCTTCTTTGAAGATAGGTCCACAAGTGGGCATCCAAGTCAAGCCTAATTGATGATGGGTCAAGCCACCTCTCCATGTCAAGGTAGGAGCACCACTTCAGCTCGTGGTGTGCCACTTCATCAGTGCCACATGGCATGAGGAAGCACCACATCACCAAGTTACTATGGGCAGCAAAGATAAGATGGAAATGTCAAAGTCAATGCATGTTGGGCTCCCCATTAACTCTCCTCTTGATCCAAGCCAACAACCTCCCCACCTCACTCCACACATCAAGCCTCTCCAAAGATCATGGTCAGCCAAGGAAGAGTTCAAAATTCAAATGGAGACAACCTTCCTCCCTTCCCTCCCCATATCGAGCCTCTCTCCAAAGAAGCATGGTCGGCCAAGGAAGAAATTCTAAAGTCAAAAGGCATCCTTATGATGCGGGACTAATATGCATGCAATTCTTTTTGTATGTTTTATATGTGGAGTTAGGTGATTAATTCCTGAATTTTAGATCAAATTATTTGTAGGGAATTTTGTATAAATTTCTGAAGCCAAGCATGCAGATTAGAACCTAGAAAGTACTAAAGAAGGATCGCCGGGGCTGAGAAGCCTCGGTTAGGGCATGTTCTCCTGCAATATAAGACTGGAGGTAGAGGGGGTGTACCTGACAATGTCTGAAGCACCCGGTGAAGATCGCAGTGAAGGGATCTCTCATTCCTCGATGGATGCGGCATGGAAAACTGAGCCAAAGACTAGCGGATACCCGGCTTTTGCTCGGTGATCCGATTGAGGCTTGGCTGGAGTTGTTGGATTCGTAGGAACTCGGGGACCTGCAAATGACCAGTCAGGGGTTAGAAAACTCAATGGAGATCAAGAAAATAAAGAAAAATAGCAGAGGGAAGAAAGTTTTGGAGGGGCTAGAAGGATGGTTGGCGGCAGGAAAATGGTTGCAAACACCGGGAAGAAGAACTCTCAAACCCTTTATGCACACAGCAGGGTAATCACTCAAAGCAATAGAAGAACTCAAGGTTTATTTCATATATCAAATCTCCCTTCATACAAGAGGCTAGGGTCTTTAATAGACCCTTAACCTTGGGCTCCAAGTAAGGGCACATAAGTCTTTACATAAGAATCCTTTTCCCTCTCAAACCTTAGCTAGAAAATAAGGAAACATTAGGTAAAAAAAATACCTAAAAACTCTCTTTACTTGGCCAACACTCCAAGGACACCTACGGGGGCGTGTTGGGCTTCTAGGAGCAGTAAGGGGCCGGCCCAAAGGGGCTCGGTGCATGGGTTTGGGCCTCTGGAAACTGGGGTGGCCTGGTAGCCAGGTAGCAGGAATATTCCCTGGTATCTTGCTTCTTAGGGGCTTGGGCTTGATGCCTGGGCTTGATTTCTTTGGGTTAGGATGAAGATGGACCTCTAAAATCATGGATGCCTTGGTATATGAATATATTTTGGCATCTAGAAGGGAATTTGGGCATCTGGAGGGCATATGCAAGGAATCAGGGTTTCTGAATTTTTCCTCATGGGGTCTTCAAATCTTCAAGCTGGGTTGGACTTGAACTATACTTCCATGTCTTCAATCTGGTTGGACTTGGTCTTCACTTGTATGATGTGGACTCAAAAAAATAAAATTAGCTCGACATGAGCTGACTTGCATTGGACTGAATTAGCTCAACATGAGCTGACCAGTACAGAACTAAAATAACAACTCAAAAGACTCAAATAACAACTAAAATGGACTTAAATGGACTAAGCCCTTATTACAGATGGACTCATAAATTATTGATCAATTCATAGAGGGTTGAAAATCCTCTGTCTTATTCTGGTGCCTTTGGTGTCCCCACCAATTCTCCCGGGATGGGAGGAACTCGACCCTGTCGAGTGAAGATCAAGCTAGCTCACATATCTCTTTTGGAGGTCTGGGTTGAGGTGCTGCAAGTCCTCTCGAGAAATCCACGAATCGTCCGACTCTGGTCAGCCTTGCCATCAGACCAGGAAGTGTTGATAGTCACGGCCCCGGGTCATGATGGCTTGATCATCCAGGATACGCTCGATTTGTTCTCCTCTCTCAGGCCAATTTCTTAGTGGACACTCTGGGCTAGGATCACTCACAATGAAAAGGAACAGGTCTAAAGGCCTCACTAGGTATCGCTGCCGGTTTCCTATACTCAACCAGGTCTATAATATTGAAGGTAGAACTAATGCCCAAATCCGAAGGCATGTCTAACACCTAGGCATTTGATCCAACCTTCTCTATCACTTTAAAAAGGTCCGGCTCTGCAAGCATGAAGCTTCTTTTAGGCTTAAGCCTAACCAAGATAGAATCCACTACATCAAATTCTTTGACCCTTCTTCGGAAATTAGCCAGTTGTTTTAACATTAGTGCGGGTGGTGAACATGTTAGGCACATGCAGACTCCTGACAAGATGATGCAAAGGACTCAAACCTACACCTAACAAACTCGACTAAAGAGGTTTATTAGGTCTTAACTACCACTTGGGCATGGGGGCATGAGTCGTGGTTGATGGATGACATGCAGAAGAAAATTTGCTAGTAACTCCAAATAAGTGCCAGAGGGTCTGCCAAAAGTAGGTAGCAAATGGGATGGGCTCTATGGATCCTTGCAACCTAGTAACCTCAACAAAGTGTAACCTAATAGTTCTAGATACATGAGAAAACTCAGGAAAGGATAGGAAATAGGAAGTGGGTTCAGAATTACTCTGGTAGGGTGGAGAAAAAGGTTCCGGGTTAGTTGGATAAAGTAGAATAAAAGAAGGCATGTCAGGGACTAATCCTAGACTAATGAGGTTATCCTTATGGGGTTACGGTATATCTATGGGGTTTGTATAATGGAAGGATGGGTTATTAATCTCAGGGAAGAGGTCCTTAATGGGAACTATAGGTGGAGGCTCATCCTAAGGGTACTGATTCAAAGAGATCAGGTCCTTAATAAATTCTTCAGGTTCTTGTATTTTAGGACTAGACTCTATAATTTGGCTCCCTCTATGGTTTTCTCAGGTAAGGCTCTAACAGCAGTACCTAGGTTCTCTTCCTCTATTTGTTCTTCCACTATAGCTTTAGGTTGGATGTGGTTAGGGTCAACTACCTCTAGGTTGGCTTCTACCTGGGTATTTACTAGGCCAACTATTTCTAGGTCATCTATAGGTGTCTCATCTTCTCCCTCATACTAATCTACTAGGCTCGCATCAGCTTCATACACTTCTACATTAATGTAAGCCTTGTCAATCTCAGGAATGGTTGGAGAAGGTCGGCTAGGGAAAAATTGGCTAGGTCCTGGTTTCTGATTATGGACACTAATCCTAGTAGGTTCAGGTTGCCTAAGGGGTAGTGGCTCACTACTAGGCTCATATTTAGGGGTACTAATCCTATGGGATTCAAGTTGACTAAGAGAAACCTGACTAGTACTAGATTGATACCTAGCAGTTATGAGCTCCCTAAGCTCGTAGGACAAGGGTGCAGATCTATGGGTCACGGGATTATAAGATCTGGGGTCATAGGATTTGGGTTCTGCTCTATTGGTCTTGGGTCTACTGGACTCATGGGATATGGGTTCGTAGATTCTAGAGTCAAAGGATTTGGAGTCATAAGATCTATAGGTTGTGGGTATACTAGGCTTAGGGAGAGGGTAAATAGGATCTATCTTCCTGGTTTACAAAATCCTGATTGGTCCTTCTAGGACTAACCTTAGGGATTGGGTCATGACGATGGGCTCTCCTAGGTTCAGCCTCAAGGTATGGATCAGGGTTTGGGGTCCTCCTAGGCTCAGGATTATAGTATGGGTCAGGCTGAGGGGCTCTCCTAGGTTCAACCTCTCGGTATGGATCAGGGTTTGGGGTCTTCCTAGGTTGAGGATTGTAGTACGGGTCAGGATGAGGGGCTCTCCTAGGTTCGACCTCATGGTATAGATCAGGGTTTGGGGTCCTCCTAGGTTGGGGGGACTCAGGATCTGGCTCAGACTGTGACCCATGGGTTCTTTCTATGGTCCCTACATGGCCTTCTAACTGGCCAAACCTATTGGCAAGATGGTCAATTCTATTGTTGGTTTGGGTACTAGACTGAGTTAACTGGGTACTCAACTGGGCCATGGATTGGGTTAGATGCTCAGTGAGTGCTTTTATTTGGGCTTGCAAATTTTCCATGGGTTCAGACATTTGTGAAGGAGGTGGGTGATATGAAATCCCTGATCTAGTGCTCATGCAAGACTCGATCAGACCGACTACAGCTGACTAGACCTAGAGTCCAAACTAGATGCTCAATCAGGGTGGCAAACTAGTCTTTAGTAACCCTGTACTCAGCCAGGCAGGTGTTAGGGGAGTGTTAGGTCCTTGATTGCCAATCCTAGACACCAATCAGAGATTGGCCAGGTAGGCGGACCAGCACACAAGCCCTTCGGGATTGAATCCCTAAACCACCATTTTAGACACCGAGCACAAGGCACACACAGGTTAGCTTGACACAATGATCTGACACTTAGCCCGGACCCAACCAGTTGGTGTCCCTAGCCCACTAGGGCAAATTAAGTCCAAGTTAATTTTAGATTAAGGCTTGGGACCGAATTCAAGGGATGTGGTTTTGGGCTAAGGAGAGGTGATCAAATCCTCCTCCTATCTGATATAGCAAGAGTGCCCTTAAAAGTAAATTATGCAATGATGGCATGCAGATGAGGATGCAAATTAGGGTTTAGGTATTTTTGGTATTTTTGGAGAATATATATATATATTTTTGTATTTTCTTAAATAGAATAAAACTTTCAAATTATGGCCTAATATGCAGGAAATATACTAAAATTAAAAGATATGCAAAAAATGCTAAACAAAACCCTAAAACTTCCAAACTTGTCTTGCTGAAAAATAATAGAGCTGAAAATTTGCAGGCTGTATTTTGGCTTGCAGAAAATTCACAGGCCATAATAAAATCTGAAAAAACTTTGAAACTTACTGTGAATTATGATGAATCTAGAAAAATAAATTTCAAAATTTTTGAAGTTTTTTCAGGGAGACATAATTTAAATAACAAAGTATATACGAACTGAGAAATTGCAGAAAACAAGCCCTAATATAAGCTCTGATACCAAATGATGCGGGACTAATATGCATGCAATTCTTTTGTATATTTTACATGTGGAGTTAGGTGATTAATTCCCTAATTTTAGATTAAAATTATTTGTAGGGAATTTTGTATGAATTTTTGAAGCCAAGCATGCAGATTAGAACCTAGAAAAGTACTAAAGAAGGATCGCCGGGGCTGAGAAGCCTCGGTTAGGGTATGTTCTCCTACAATATAAAGATTGGAGGTAGAGGGGGTGTACCTGACAACGTCTGAAGCACCCGGTGAAGATCGCAGTGATGGGATCTCTCGTTTCTCGATGGATGCAGCCTGGAAAACCGAGCCAAAGACCAGCGAATACCCGGCTTTCTGCTCGGTGATCCAATTGAGGCTTGGCTGGAGTCGTTGGATTCGTAGGAACTCGGGGACCTGCAAACGACCTGTCAGGGGTTAGAAAACTCAAAGGAGATCAAGAAAATAAAGAAAAATAGTAGAGGGAAGAAAGTTTTGGAGGGGCTGGAAGGATGGTTGGCGGCAGGAAAATGGTTGCAAACACCGGGAAGAAGAACTCTCAAACCCCTTTATGCACATAGTAGGGTAATCACTCAAAGCAATAGAAGAACTCAAGGTTTATTTCATATATCAAAATCTTCCTTCATACAAGAGGCTAGGGTCCTTTAAATAGACCCTTAACCTTGGGCTCCAAGTAAGGGCACATAAGTCTTTACATAAGAATCCTTTTCCCTCTCAAACCCTAGCTAGAAAATAAGTAAACGTTAGGTAGAAAAAATCCCTAAAAATTTTCTTGACTTGGCCAACACTCCAAGGATGCCTAGGGGGCATTTTGGGCTTCTAGGAGCAACAAGGGGCCAGCCCAAAGGGGCTCGGGCGCATGGGTTTGGGCCTCTGGAAGCTGGGGTGGCCTGGTAGCCAAGTAGCAGGAATATTCCCTGGTATCTTGCTTCTTAGGGGCTTGGGCTTGGCGCCTGGGCTTGATTTCTTTGGGCTAGGATGAAGATGGACCTCTAAAATCATGGATACCTTGGTATATGAATATATTTTGGCATCTGGAAGGGAATCAAGCATCTGGAGGGCATCTACAAGGAATCAGGGTTTTCTGAATTTTTCCTCCTGGGGTCTTCAAATCTTCAAGCTGGGTTGGACTTGAGCTATACTTCCATGTCTTCAATCTGGTTGGACTTGGTCTTCACTTGTATGATGTGGTCTTGAGTCTTCAATATGGTTGAGCAGGACTCAAAAAAATAAAATTAGCTCGACATGAGCTGACTAGCATTGGACTGAACTAGCTCAACATTAGCTGACTAGTACAGAACTAAAATAACAACTCAAAAGACTCAAATAACAACTAAAATGGACTCAAATGTGCTAAGCCCTTATTACAGATGGACTCATAAATTATTGATCAATTCACAGAGGGTTGAAAAGCCTCTATCTTATTCTGGTTCCTTTAATGTCCCCACCACCTTGATTCTTGAAGATAAGTCCACACAACACTCCCCAAATCAAGCTACCAAGATCAAGCTCATGGTCGACCAAAGACTTATGAAAGGAGTTTCAAAATTTGAATGGGGACAATCTCCTCTTTTCCCTCCCTAAATCAAGCTTTCCACCAAATCAAGACAGGCCAAAGGAGGATTTCAAGAGCTCAAATTCATATTTTAGGTGCCCCTTGATGAAGATGTGTAACCTCTTTTCATTTGAATTCAAGTGAGACTTAGGAGCCTATAAAAGGGCCCTAACCCTCTTGTAAATTCAATTTGGATGAATAAAAATTTTGAGAAGTTCTTCTTCCTTTAGCCCTTGTCTTCTTAGACTAGGAACTTTGTGAGAGAGTGCCTTTGTCCTTCGGGACATCGAGGGGTGAGAGGCCTTGAGTTACCTTCTTCCTTCGTAAGACACCAATCCATCTTCAAGCTTGGATGCCCCCTGGAAGATCCACCTGGATGCCCAACAAGAAGACCCCTTCAGACCACCATCCTCAACTCTTCCCCACCACTTCTTACTATCTTATACCCTCTTCTTACTATTTTCTAACCCCTTCACTTGGTTGCTCGTAGGTCCTCCAGGTGATATGGATAGAGGAGTCGGTCTTCCTTGCCTTCGGGACCATCGGACGAAAAGTCGGTGAATCCGCAGGATCAAAGGCTTGATCTTCCAAGCCGCATCCATGAGTATGAGCGAACTCGGCATCGGGCGTATCTGAATCTTCAAGGTTTACACTCCCTAATCTCCTAAGTTGGTATTGTCTTAAAGCTAAGTCCTATCAGGGTTTCTCAATCCTGAGGTCCTTTTCTTATTACTGTTTAGGGGCTATATTTGCATGCTAGAAATTTTTTGTTCTTATAGAATCTCTAGTTCTATTCTCCACTTGACTCGGGAATTAGTAAACCTATTAAAAACTTAAAACAACAAAAAAGAAAAATCACTTGCATGCATCTCATCCATCTTAGCATAGTAGTCCCACATCATTTTTGGTATCAGAGCTTCATCCCACATCACTGAAATTCTGAGAGGAAAAAGAAAAGGGGCTTGGGAGGACTAGGGTTTTAGGTGTGTGACTACCTAGCACTCATGCCAGGTCTTGGGAAGAGAGCTAGTTGGAAGGGTTTCACCTCTCCTCAGTCTTTCAAGAAGAAGTAGATTGGCCTCCAGGATCCAAAGGAGCTAGCACTCTGAGGGAATTGATCAGAATCGAGCCATGGTGTGAACTACCTATAGAGGCCAGATACGAGTGTGGCTCAAGGGCTTTTCACAACCTTCTCCTAAAGGTATAATGGTAAGGTATCTTTATGCCTTTTGGTTCTTTTCCTACTTTTGATGTCTTTTGCATGCTACATTATCATACTTGTTCCTATTGCAAGCAGATTGGTAGATCATTTTGATCGATCTACCAAGCCTTTCGCTATGCTTATTTTAAAATTATTTTAAAATACTATTTTTCTACCATGCATGCTCGTTTTGCTTTCCCTTCAATGGTATCAGAGCCAAGTTCTTCATGGTATAATAATGCTAGCATGCTTTAACATCATAGTTTTCTTTTAAAGTACTTGGATTGAGTGCTTCACCATGGCCATCCAGTCATAGGAAAGAAGTAGGGCTATAAGACCCTATCTTTCCATTCAATGAGGTCTCCTATGGTGTGTAGGGGTGTCGCTTGTGATTAAATCATGAAGAAAAAAATAAAAGAAAATATAGATTAAAATGTTTTAATCTAATGTTATGATCATAAAATAAATTTAGATGAGATCTAAGAGTTTTATTTTGATCAGTTTTGATTAAAAGTTAAAAAAAAAAACTTTTGATTTGAAATCTCTATTTTTGCCTTGTGACAGGCCTTGAGTCGACCCAATTGTCGACACTTGAGTCGATTCATGCATGTATATATAAAATATGACTTTCTATTAACACTCTATCTTAGGCCTTGAGTCGATACTTGAGTCAACTCATGAGTGCGAAGTGTCGATACTTGAGTCGACTCATGAGTGCATAGTGTCGACACTTGACCTAAGAATGCAGTAAAATAGTAAATTCAAATTCCAATTTGTTATAAAATTATTTTACATTATAAATTAAAATTATTTTAATTTATAAATGTTATTGAACTTAATTGAGAATTAAGTTATCTTGAATGACAATGAACTCTAGAAATATGATTCAAAGATTTTAAGTCATTTCAATAAGCCTTAAGGGTCATGGGATAGCTTCTATTAGGTCATTAATTAGGTATACCTAAGTTTAGATGCATTGGACTATGTAGAGAACTAATCTAATCAAATGTTGAATTAGGATTTCTTTTCTATAGATCTCTCTAATAGTTAGATTGATTAATCCATAACTCTAACTGGACATAATTTATGGCTCAGTGGATAGCCTGAGTCTTTTGGCTAGTCTAATCAAGTTTGATGAACCAATTGGTGTCCAAGGTAAGTTTTGTAGTATGATCTTGGTTCTTTGGGGCTACCTCTTACTTGGCCAACTCGGTTGGTGTCTAAGGCAAGATGGTTAATGGCAGAACCCAACCCATGATCTCACTTACCTGGGTAATATGGTCGATTAGAATTGATTGGATAGCTCATTGACTCATGTTAACCCATGTCATCCAAGGTTAATCAGTCTTGACTGATTTTAGGTGTCCATGGATCATTAGTTATGTGTAATTCTCTTTGATAACTGATGTGGTCAGTGGGAGGTTGATCCATGTCTTCTCATCTCTTCTTTTGTCATATTAAAATTAAAACCTCTAAATTATTAGGTCCATAAAAAGATGAAGTTATAGGGATAACCAAATCTTAGCCTCCCATTAAGTGGGATGGTAATGGGTCTAATAGTTGGGTGTTCATCGGCAGATCCAAGGTTAGGTGTTCATCGGGCTATTGAAATTACTGTTCCTAATATGATGGCTCTATGCAACTCTCTTAATGGTAGTCAGGTGGGTCGGCCAAAGTCAGGCTTAACTATTTGTTAGTTAGAAGCATTGAATTTTGTCATGTTAATGGTTGGACCAAACCGGGACCTTCAATAGGAGGTCCAAAGGCCAATTGAAGTGCATCTTGGGGCAAAACTTAAATACTAGAAGTTACTTGGAGAAGTAATCGGTTGAAGAACCTACCTTTAGATGCGCATGGGTGAGCTGGCCAAAGTTGGGCTCATGTGTTGTCTCTTGGGTTCTAGTACCCACTAAGGAATTAAAGTGATTCCTTGGATTGGAGGTAGAGGCTACTAGTCTGAATAAAATAGTGGGAGGGCCTTTAGACTAAAGTCCATGCCTTTAGGTTAATAATTCATATACACTAATGTTGACCCTATAAGTGATTTTGATGATAACCAAATATTGGAGTATGTACATTTATTTCTAATAAACTCTTCAAGTGTTTGACAAGTTTTTGTAGGATGTATAACATGTTCAAACTTCAACTCCTACATTTCTACTTTCTTGTTTGAGTTGTGTTGTAAATGTTTTTGTAAAGAAGAACCCAATGAAAATGCTAAGAAAAATCATGTAAAAAGGGTTACTTCTTTGAGTGTGTGCGCGCCATGAATTTTAGTTTGAGTTGGTTTGTATAAAATTGTAAAAGAGTTGGTGAGAGTTTTCTTTTAGTTCAATTGTAAAAGTCTTGAAGAAGACACTCAAGCCGACCCAAGTGAAGAAGAGCCGACTCTGCTTACTGGCACGCAGCAAGGATTCTGGAACATAGCAATCTGAGCTAACTCGATGGAAAGCGAGCCGACTCTAGTGAATCCGAGTCGACTGGAATCAGTCGACTCCTCTAGAGTCCATTTCTTAAAGTTTTCTGAGAACAGCTAGGCGAGCCGACCTAACCTAGAAAGAGCCGACTCTGCCAGACCTAATTTTGAAAGTCTGAGAAAGCGAGCCGACCCGAACTGCATCGAGCCGACTCTTCTAATGTATGGTTTTTCGAACCTAAGAAGAAAAGCTGACCCAAGCTGAAAAGAGCCGACTCCTCGAGTTCAAGATTTTCAAGATTCAAGTTCGAGCCGACCCGAGTTGTAAAGAGCTGACTCATCTAGAGTGACATTCTGCACCATAAGACAAAGAGCCAACTGCATTGAAGAAATGGTGACTCGACCTATCGACTCGAAGGATCCGAGCCGACTCGAATGTCGCTTTCCGGTATCTAATGGCTAGTTCCAGAATTTATTTTTGAATGCCAAAAAGTGTTCCAACGGTCACAAATCATTCCCCAATGGTCTACAACAGCTAAAACTGCCTTGGGATGATAGAAGACTTTAAATTTGAAGGATTTAAACTACCTTAAAGCAATCAAGAAGAGAGTTCAAAAAAAGAAGAGAGAGCTTCATTGAATATCCAACCAACCACAAGAGAAAGAGCACAAGAGCATTCAAGTCTGCATTCAAGCCTTCAACAACTCTGATCTGAAGCTTGAATCATCTTTGGAAGAAGCCACTGAAGTCATTAAAGCTTATTCAAGTGCATTCAAGTGGACTTCCAACGAGCTGCACCGGCAACTATCTGACAACTTGAGTTTATCATTTCTTGTTGCATTTATTTTCAATTCAATCTTTGAATTGTTGGGTTATTGGTGAGCCCGATTGAAAACCAAATAGGTTCTTGGTGATCCTGTGAAAACTAAGTTAGGTTTCTTTGGTGAGCCTGTTTAAAACCAAAGGGTGTTGGGTTTTCTTTGGTGATCCCGTAAAACCAAAGTGTAGAGATTTTGGATTGTGATCCTGTAAAACAATCATACTGTATTCAGGTATGAATATAGTGAAAATCCCAAATGGTATCTTGGGTAGTGGATGTAGGAGCTGGGTTGCTCCGAACCACTATAAATTTGGTGTGTTTGTACTATGCTTTCTCTACTCTATTTAGCTTCTGCATTTTATAACTCTATCACAGCACCTACCACTTGCAAAGGATTTTGAATTGCACATTTCTTGCTTTAAATTTTTTAAATTTCCAGTTCACCCCCTTTTCGATAGCCACCTGGGCAACAACTGGTATCAGAGCAGAGTCTCTTAATACACTAGAGTAAAGATTGGTGGCTCATCCCATGAGTACATCCTTGGCAGAAGGCCAATCAACAAACAGACCTCTACTCTTCACTGGCACAAATTATGCATATTGGAAAGCTAGAATGAAGATTTATATTCAAGCTATTGATTTTCAGTTATGGAATGTCATTTTAAAGGGTCACATTTTCATGGTTAAAATTGATGGAGTGGACATTCCTAAACCTGAAGAGGATTGGGATGAACATGACATGAAGATGGGAGAATTAAATGCCAAAGCCATGAATCTCTTATACTGTGCTTTGGATAGTAATGAGTTTAATCGAATTTCTATTTGCTCCTCGACAAAAGAAATTTGGGATAAACTTGAAGTGACCCATGAAGGAACTTCTCAAGTGAAGTCTTCTAAGATTAATCTTCTTGTACATAGTTACGAATTGTTTAAGATGGAGCCGAATGAAACTATATCTACCTTGTTTTCATGATTCATTGATATTATTAATGGCTTAAAGTATCTGGCAGGACATATACTAATGCAGATCTAGTACAGAAGATTCTAAGATCTCTTCCAGATAAGTGGGATCTGAAAGTGACTACCATCCAGGAAGCAAAAGATTTGAATACCTTATTGCTGGATGAACTGCTAGGATCTCTCATCACACATGAACTGACCATGCAGCACTGAACTGAAGATGATCAAAAGAAAAAGAAATCGATCGCCTTTAAAGCTGCTATAGATTCCAAAAAGGGTGAAGAATCCAAAGAAGAAAGCTCTTCTACTGAAAGCAACATGGAAGATGAAGATGTTGCTATGGTCGTCAGAGAATTTAGAAAGTTCTTGGGAAGAAAGAAAGGAAGATACTTTAGAGAATTCCACTAGAACAAAGAATTCAGTAAAGAGAAGGACAAGGAAAAGGAAAAAGAAAAAGAAGTGCCCACCTGCTATGAATGCAAAAGATCAGGGCACATTAGACCAGACTGTCCGTTATTGAAAAAGGGGTTTAAGAAAAAGAAAAAGAAAGTAATGGCAGTGACGTGGAGCGACAACGAAGTGTCCTCATCCACTGAAGATGAAGAGGCTCCGAAATCTACGAATCTTTGTTTAATGGATCTCGAAAATGAGGTATCATTCCCTGAGCTTCAAATTGAATTTACTTATGATGAACTCAATTCAGCATTTCATGATTACTTATTGAATTCAAAAAAGTTGGGGTTAAAATTAAGTCCTTGAAGAAACAATACAATGTTTTATTAAAATACAAGTACGAAATTTTGAAAAGAATAACATTTTGTAAAGAAAACTGGATAACCTTTCTGAAAATGTTATAGTCTTGAACAATGAAAAAACTGTTTTATATGAGACAAACAATATTTTAGTTGCCAAAAATACTGATTTGAAAAAGGAGGTTGAAAAGCTTAAGCCTTTAGTAGAAAAGTTGACTTTGAGTTCTAACAAGCTTGAGCTAATTTTGAAAAAATAAAAAGACTCTAAAAGTAATGTTGGAATTGGATTTAATGCTTTAAGAGCTAAAGGGATTTCAGCAATAAAGTTTGTACCCTCAAAAGCTTCAGTTTCAAAATCTAAACTTGAAAGAGCTTTTTCATCAAAATCAATTTCAAATATCTTGAAATATGTTCCTAAAAATACTATGCAACAATCCTTCAATTCAAGTGTTTCTGTTTCTACAACTACTATAGCCTCAAAGCATGCTTCATTCAAAAATGATAAAATTATTTATTATGCATGTCATAGATTTGGGCATAGATCTTTCCAATGCAATTCTTTGAAAAGTTCCATGTATAATGCATTGAATTATAGAACCATGTGGGTTCCAAAGGGAACTGGTTTTACTAACCTGAAAGGATCCAAGTTAGCTTGGTTACCTAAAATCACTCCTTGATTGTTTTGCAGGATTGGCTTGCAGCCCAAAAATTAAAGAAAAGATGGTATCTTGACAGTGACTGTTTAAGGCATATGATGGGGACAAAAATCAGTTTATCACCCTACAAATGAAAGAAGGAGAATTGGTTACCTTTGGAGATAATGGAAAAAGGAAAATAATCGAAATCGGTAAGATCAAATTAACCCCTTGTACTTTTATTGAAGATGTATTGCTTGTAGATAAGTTGAAGCACAATCTATTGAGTATTAGTCAATTATGTGATAAAGGCTTCAAAGTTATCTTCAAATCATCTATGTGCATAGTAACAAACTCTCTTGACTTTAGTAGTAAATTCATTGGTTATAGACTTAGAAATATTTATGTAGTAGATCTAAATGATCTAGCCATGACAAGTAGTTCTAGCCTAGTAGCCATGAATGCTAAGACCAAGGAGTCATGTTTATTATGGCATAGAAGATTAGGTCATGCTAGCATGCATACTATTGCCAAACTAATCTCAAAGAATCTAGTTAGGGGTTTGCCACATTTTAAAGTAGATCTTGATTATGTATGTGATGCTTGTCAATTAGGCAAACAAACTCGGGAGAGTTTTAAATTGAAAAATATTATTACAACAACCAGACCCCTTGAGCTACTTTACATGGACTTATTTGGACCAATTAGGACCACAAGCCTAGGAGGTATGAAATATGACCTTGTGATTATAGATGACTTTTCTAGATTCACATGGGTATTATTTATTGCACATAAAGATGAAACTTTTGATGTATTTCGAAAATTTTATAAAAAGATTTCAAATGAGAAAAATCTTTCTGTTATTTCTATAAGAAGTGATCATGGAACTGAATTTCAAAATCAATTCTTTGATGAATATTGCACTAAGCACGGTATTGATCACAACTTCTCCGCTCCTAGAACACCACAACAAAATGGTGTTGTAGAGAGGAAGAATAGGACTTTGGAAGAAATGGCTAGAACAATGTTATGTGAAAGCAATCTTCCAAGGTACTTTTGGGCAAAAGTGGTGAACACTGCCTGTTATATACTAAACTGAGTTTTGATACGACCAATTTCAAAGAAAACCCTCTATGAGCTTTGGAAAGGAAGAAAATCAAATATTAATTATTTTCATATTTTTGGGTGTAAATGCTTTGTGTTAAATAATGGCAAAGATAACCTAGGAAAGTTTGATGTAAAATCTCTATATTCCTTTATTATTCATTACATAGCAAAGCATATAGAGTATTTAACAAGAGGACTCTTACTATAAAAGAGTCAATTCATGTTATTTTGATGAAGCTAACCCTTTACCATCTAGAAAAGATGAGTGCATAGACAATGATGCAGGTACTCTACAAAAGGAAATGAAAGATCTAAACATCCAGGACAAGCCAATGCAAGAAGGAGAAGAAATGGAAAGTAATGATCATACTGATCTACCCACTGAATGGAGGTACGCTACTTTCCATCCTAAAGAATTAATTATTGGTGATCCTTCTCATGGTATTAGGACTAGGTCAGTACATAGGATTGCACATGATTATCTAGCCTTCGTATCTCAAATTGAACCACAAAGTTTAGAGAAAGCAGAAAATGATTATAATTGGATGTTGGCCATGCATGACGAATTAAACCAGTTTGAAAGAAATAATGTTTGGACACTAGTTAATAGACCTATAGACCATCCAATAGTAGAAACCAAATGGGTCTATAGGAACACACTAGATGAAAATGGTAAGGTAATAAGTAATAAATGAATTCAATCAAGAAGAGAATATCGATTTTGGTGAAACTTATGCTTTGGTAGCAAGACCTGAGACTATTAGATTACTTCCTACATTTGCTTGCTACATGAACTTTAAATTCTTTCAAATGAATATTAAAAGTACTTTTAGTTCTGAACAAGTTTTTGTAAAACAGCCACCAGGTTTTGAAAATTCTGCTTTTCCAAATCATGTATTTAAGTTGAACAGAGCTTTATATGGTTTGAAACAAGCATCTAGCACCTAGCATGATAAATTGAGCATGTTTTTACTTGAAAATGATTTCAAAAGAGGAAATATTGACAAAACTCTTTTTATTAAAAACAAAGGTGTACAAATATATCTTGATGATATTATCTTTGATACAACTAATGAAAGTTTTCATGAAGAATTTACTGAGCTAATGCAGGTTGAGTTTGAAATGAATTTTATGGGTGAATTCAACCACTTCCTGAGTTTACAAGTCGAACAATTAAAGGAAGGAATCTTTATACGCCAAGCCAAGTACATCAATGAAGTAATCAAGAAATTTGGCAAGGAAACAAGCAAAGAGGCTAGCACACCCCTGAGTCCTACCTGCAGGCCAGACAAATATAAAAATGGATCCAACATTGATCAAATGCTATATAGAGGTATGATAGGATCCCTTTTATATTTTATAGCAAGCAGGCTTGATATCTTGTGCTGTGTATGTGTTTGCACTAAATTTCTTTCAAATTAAACACATTAAAATTAGGCACTATTTTATGAAAAAATATGTTTTGAACAATGCTATTATTCTTGAAAATGTACCTATTAAAAACCAACTTGCTGATATCTGTACAAAACCATTGAATTTAGATAGGTTTGCAATGATCAGAAATAAACTAGGATTATGTGATCCTATCTAGAAACATTCCCAAAATCCTAAGGACAATGTATCTAGACAACCTTCTGATTCAAATCCCAAACATTTTGGGGATTTGATTAAAACAAAAATATATTTTGTGCTCCCTCTGCTTGAGCCGACTTGAGTAGATGAACTATTGGTCAAGCTGGCTTGGATGTCGACCCATGTCTTTTAGTTCGAGTTGTAGGGTTTTGTTTTTACCTTCCTTACTCATAAACCCTATTCCATTCCCTCCAAGAAACTTTCCAAACTTCTCTAAACTTCCATAAACCTCTTCTAAACTCAATTCCCTTGCACAATGGCACCAAGGAGAGTAGTTGGGAAGAAATCCGGGAAAGCTAGTGATTTAGCTCCACAAGAATGAAGAACAAAGTTTCGTGAAGATAATGTCTCCAGGAATGAACCACAGGTTGAAGAAGAGAAAGCAAGTCCGGTTTCTCCTAGCCAACAACTGTCCGTAGGTATGCGTCCAATCACTACTGGCTGACGTATTTTGTTCGAATACCTAAGGGAAATTGGTTTTGTGATTGGGGATTTAATTGAGAATCAGGGTTGGAGGAATTTATGTTCACTGGACATTAAAACCTATCCAAACTTAGTAAGAACATTCTATGAAAACTTGAGGTTTGGGGAAAATTTTATTGAATCCACAGTAAAAGGAAGGAGGATAATCATCATCACTGAGATCTTAGGAAGCGTCTTGGAAATGCCCTTTGAAGGTATTGAATATCTTGTACTGAAGGACAGAACCAAGGAATTGAAGACAGTTTTGGAAAGAGCTAAGGTAAATGAGATTGGGATTCTCAAGGCAAATATGCTGTCTATTGAAATGAGACTCCTTCATAACTTCATAAGCCAAATCTTTTTACCTAGAACAGGTAGATTCAATTAGATAAGTGAAAGGGACTTATGTTTTATGGAGCTCTTAATCAATGGAGAAAAGATTAATTTGCCTGCAATAATGATCATCCAAATGAAAGAGGCAATCAGAAAAGTCATAGCCTGCTTACCATACGGAATGGTCCTTACAATCTTTTTTCAAAGAGCCAATGTTAAGTTGATAGGAGAAGATAACAGGGTATTACTTCACACTGACACCTACACAACAAAGACCCTTCAGAGAATGGGATATTTGTTAACTGATGGTACCTGGAAGAAGAAGTCTGACCCTCCTACAATTGAAGAAACTGAAGAAGTCCAAGAACAGAGAGAAGAAGAGGCTGGTGAAGGAACTACTTTACACATCCCTGAGCCACAGCCACACCAAGACTCTCCAGTTCAGATAGAGTTTGATACTTTCTTCCCAAATATTTCTATCTTTGGTTTGCCTGATATACCCTACAGCACACCCACTTTTGATCAGGCTACTGACATTCCAAGTCAAAGTCAAGCTGCTACTACCCATACTATGGATACTTCAATGATACAAGACTTCTTGTTACAACAGATGAACATTATAACTGAATCCATCAAGTCTTCTATGGGTGAAATGTTTGGAGTATTCCAAAAATCAGTCGATGACAAGCTAACCAAGTTTGGAGAACAAATAAATGAGCTGAAATGAAGAATTGACAGTATTGAAGCATCCAAAGCTGTAGCAACCAGTACAACTGGCACAACTATGATAGATGTTCAACCAATTCTTCAATTGATTACATCTTGTTCAGACTCTATCAAAAGTTCAGTCACTTAAATCCTCGAAGCATACAGAACAGAAATGGACAACTTAAGGGTCAGAATGGGATCTCTCAAGGTAGAAAAGAAAATGGAAGAGGATTATACCAAGGGCATAGGTATAATCAGAAGTGAATTCGAAAGGCTAAGAGGGTCTGCAGAAGCTTTTGCTAATGTCTAGGCTTCGAAAATGCTTGCTCTATAAAAAGAAGTGGCAGTAATAAAAGAAGGAATGGAAGACTTGGCTGCTTCTAGAAGTGTAAAGAAAGTTGAAGCCGAATTGAAGTCAATGAGTAGCTTTCTATGGAAAATGATGGGCAAGATTGAAGATATCCTAGCTACTCTCAAGACTCCTTCTAGATCCTTTCCTAGTCACTCAAGCCATCCAAGACAACCTGCCCCACACATTAGGACACCTAGATCTTATGATATTCCATAATTCATTGATCCCATTGCTTCTCTACCTCCTGAAATTTAGATCCCTGGCCAAACTTCTTCAAAACCTAGCATAGATGTAGATAGTGACTAAATGTATTACCTTTTTGTACTTTGTATTTAAACTCTTGGAATAGAATGAAGTATATCTTTTGTCTCACAAATTCTTCAATTTTTCTATGAATTGAATGTTTGATTGCTCTTACAATGATTAATATTTTAATTAGAATTTCAAGAAAAAATTGAGAAAGTGAAATTATCTCAAACAATTTTAAACACTTTCTCAATCTATTTCTTACTCTATCTTTTTGATTGATTGACAAAAAGAGGAAGAAAGTATTGCATGAAAAAGATAAAACATTGATACTTCAAAGCTTCGATACATATGACACTTGAAAAGAACATGTATTGATATTTCAAGCTCTGATACTTCAAGTTCAGACTTATAATGTTTAAAGCTTTGAATTACTTTTTTTTTACAAATTCTGATACATAATGGCTCCGACACATAATGTTTTACACTTCAACATTTGTTAGCTCTGTTAATCAAAGCTTTTGAGCTTTGAAATGTAAAATTGGGTGAAAAGTTTGTCAAAAGATGGAGTATTTTATTGAGGGAGAGATTATCTCTCTAAGCCTTAATTCTCCTCTCATTGTTTGGCACTAATTGAAGTCAATTTGCTCTACTTGTTCATATACTCTTGCAAATACTATTATACAAGTAATAGTAAAGTTTTATATTGATTTTTCATGCCCAGTGTTTTGTCATCATCAAAAAGGAAGAGATTGTTGACCCCATAAGTGATTTTGATGATAACCAAACATTGGAGCATGTACATTTATTTCTGACAAACTCTTTAAGTATTTGACAAGTTTTTGTAGGATGTATAACATGTTCAAACTTCAACAACTACATTTCTACTTTCTTGTTTGAGTTGTGTTGTAAATGTTTTTGTAAAGAAGAACCCAATGAAAATGCTAAGAAAAATCAAGTAAAAAGGGTTACTTCTGTGAGTATGTGTGTGCCATGAATTTTAGTTTGAGTTGGTTTGTATAAAATTGTAAAAGAGTTGGTGAGAGTTTTTTTTTAGTTCAATTGTAAAAGTCCTGAAGAAGACACTTGAGCTGACCCAAGTGAAGAAGAGCCGACTCTGCTTACTGGCATACAGCAAGGATTTTGGAATGCAGCAATCCGAACCGACTCGATAGAAAGCGAGCATAGAAGTCTTAGTACTCCCAGACTCTCTCTCTATTCTCCAACTCCTCAGTGTCAGGAATAGTATGCTCAGCAGTAGTGGTAGTCTCTCCAGGTATCTACTGTGTAGGCTCCTTAACAGGTACTGAAGGCTCAGCAGTAGTGCCAATCTCCTCAGGTAGCTACTCCTCAGGCTCTTCAACATCATCATCATCACTAGATGAGCCAACTACCCTCTGTCCAGATCCTTTCTTCCTCCAAGTCCCATCTATCAATTGGTAACCCATTCTTTGAAATGACTTGGAAGAGTAAGTGTCAGTATGGTGCAATGGCCTACCATCCTCACCAGTCAAGTCAACTCTGGAGGCCTAAAATAGTAATGTAAAAATCATTCCATATGGGAGACAGGCCTTCACCTTTCTTATAGCTTCCTTCATCTATAGTAGCATGATATGTGGTAAATTGAGGGCCTCCCCCTCAATCAGATGTCCCAAGAAGCACAGGTCTCTTTCACTTACCCAGTCAAATCGGCCCGTTCTTAGGAGAAAGATCCTGCTGTTGAAGTTGTGTAGCAATCTCATCTCTATGGAAAGGGAGTTAGCTTTTACATTTCCAATATCACTCACATCACTCTTTTCCAAGATGGTTCTGATGGTTTTTTGTCTGTCCTTTAGAACTAAGTGGTTAAGACCCTCATTAGGCATTTCAAGTAGATTGCTCACCTTTTCTTCTATCATAATAATTCATTTTCCTTTGACAATGGATTCAATGTGCTGTTTTTCCAATATTAGATTCTTATAAAAACTTCATACCAAGTTGGGATATGTAGGAACATTCAAGGAATAGAAGGATGACCAACCTTGATCTTCAATCGTGTCACCAATCTGAACACCTAGGTCCTTTAGGAATGAAAAAATTATCCTTCTTCCGCTTGTGACCGGATAGATTGCCATAGAAACCACTTGTCTTGGTGGAGAAGGTGATGCCTCTTGTTCTTCGACCTGTTGTCGACTTTGAGTCGACTCATCTTCTCTTCTTTTTATTCTTCTTTCCCTTCGAGAGCTTTCTACAGTAGTTTGAGGACAATTTGCAATGGCCTTCTTTGGTGCCATTGCTTAAGCTCGAAAGGATTGCAAGGGATTAAGCAAGAAAAGGTCGATCGAGAGCAAAGAAGGAGTTTCTTAGGTTGGAAATTAGAGTTATAAGCAAATGGAGAAGGAATTAACAAAAATAGGGTCTTAGGTTAAGTCCTACGACTCAAATAAAAAATGCCTAACCCGACATCTGAGTTAACTCGGTTCAACCTAAATTGTTCGAGTCGACTCGAGCAAAAACTCCATAGAAGGTTCTAAACGGTTATAAAATGGTCTCAAATGAAAGATATACATTAAGAGACATGGTCATTATCCTTAGTTTGATGTAGGAGGCTTTCTAAATAATGTTTCCTTAATTTTGAAGAATTTAGGTCAAGTTTTTCTAAAATGGGTCACATAGACCTAATTCATCTCTAATCAATTGAAATCTATCTAAGTTAAAAGGTTTAGTGAAAATATCAGCAAGTTGATTTTCAGTAGAAGCAAATTCAAGCACAATATCATCATTTATAACATGATCCCTAATAAAATGATGTATAATCACTATATGCTTTGTTCAAGAATGCTGAATTGGATTTTTTGACAAATTAATAGTACTTGTATTATCACACTTGATAGGAATTTTGGATTGAGTAACACCAAAGTCTTCTAGTTGTTGTTTAATCCAAAGCACTTGTGCACAACAATTCCCTATAGCTACATACTCTGCCTCAGTAGTAGATAGTGCTACAGAGTTTTGTTTCTTGTAGTACCATGAGATTAAATTCAACCCTAGAAATTGGCATGTACCATTAGTGCTTTTTCTATCTATTTTGCATCCACCATAATCAGTATATGAAAAACCAATTAAATTCAATGAAGATTGCTTTGAATACCATAGACCTAAATTACTTGTTCCTCTTAGATATTTTATTATTCTTTTTACTGCAAGCATATATGATTCTTTAGGATTAGATTGAAATCTAGCACAAATACATACGCCAAACAAGATACCAGGTCTACTTGTAGTTAAGTACAACATTGATCCAATCATATCTCGATAGAGTTTTTGATCAATGTTGTTTCCATCTTCATCTTTATCTAATCTGCAGGTAGGACTCATGGGTGTGCTTGCTTTTTTGCTTGTCTCGATACCAAACTTCTTGATGATTTCTTTGATGTATTTGGCTTGGTGGTGAGGACACAAGATCCAGGAAGAGGAAGCAAACCTTTTCCAATTCAATTTGGATCACCAATGAGTAAGTCCATGTGTTCTTCATAAAGAACACTCGAGTTCCAGTTATTTTGAGTTGTAATTAGGTTAAATTGAGTTGTAATTTGATCAAATTGAGTGTAATTTGGTCAATTAGGGTTGTTGGGTTACCAATTGAGTCCATTGAGTCCATCAATTAGTTTAAGAGTCTTGTAAATAGCATTAATTTGCTTTGTTTGATGAATTATCTAGTTTGAGTCCTGTATTTAGTATTTGAATAAGTTAAGGGGTGTCATAGGTACCCAAGATCCAAGTCGTCATTACCTTGGTAGATCAATTCTAGGTAAAAAAAGGGTTGTACAAATTTTCATTCTGACATTCAGACATTTAGACATTCAGACATCCAGATACTCAAACATCCAGACATCCAGACATCCAGACATCGGGACAACATTCAAAATCCATCTTTATCCAAAAGAGGTGCCCCATCCCTTTTTTCATTGCACATTTGAGATTTCAAGGAAGCGCTAAATTGAGAGGAGTAAAGTAGAAAGACTTTGCTTTTTATCTGGCGCCCCCCCCCTCATTTTTGTCACCCACTCTAGATGACATCCACCTATGATCTATTAAAAAATTAAATGGAAGGAAGAGTCCAAGATAAGTGAAGTTATCTACTACATCTAAATTTCAAATGGAGTCCAAGATAAGTGGAGTTATCTACTATATCTAAATTTCAAATGGAGTCTTATCCAAGTATCAAGGGAGGATTAAGCAAACCTTTTTCAAATTCAACTGGAGGGTTCAAATTTAAATGTTTCTTATCCCATGTTGCCGATCAAGGAGATGGGACGCCAATTGAGAATAAGAAGAAAATTAGCACCAAATGAAGAAGGATTAGCATCAAGGAAGGATTAGCATGCCATTTTTTTTGCACATTTTCTCAAGTTGTCACCCAAGTCAATTCAAATTTCAAATTCAAGGAGTTTTTGAATTTAAATGTAATTTAAATTTAGAAGAGTCCTATGATATCTTCATGTGTGAAGAACTCTATAAATAAGACCCCATACCCTTTGTAATTATTGATTATTGAATTATGAAATGAAATGCTATCTTTTTCCACAAAGCTGGGGAGGCTTAGTGATTTTCTCTAAGGATGGGGAGGTCCTTAAGAGCTCAAGATGGGGAGGTCCTTGAGAGCTCAAGGCGATGAGGTCCTTGAGTGGAGGTTCTGCCAGATTCGATAATTGCTACTGATCTTCTTCAAGCTCTTCGCATCCAACCTTTCATTTTTCCATTTAGAATCTGAATTACGCCTATCTTAAGTTTTGTTTGCTGTCTTCTTTGCAGATCCCAGGTGTTCAAAATTCTTAGAAGATAGATCCTTTGCTTCTGAACCAAGATCTGACGGTGGATCTGAAATCTGGAGTCCTGATCTTCATCCTACTGCGAAATCTGAGCGACCGAGCAGCAGGTCCATCTTGATTCAAAGTGAATCTCCATTGGGGTAAGTAGCTAATCCTTTTCTCATTAGATTTGATAATTGAAGCATGGAATAGCCTGATCTAAGATGGTTTCCTAGCCATCCGGTCCTTATTCTTCATAACTTGCAGAGCAGATTGTGGGTAAGTGGTTAATTGCCTTCTTTACTCTCTTCAATCTATTGTATTAGTTGCTTTACTATGATCATTGTTCTCTGAATCATCTAGGATAAAATTGAATCATCCTACACTGCATCATAGCTATCCCGCATCATCTTTATTGGTATCAGAGCCTTAGGTTAGATTAGGGTTTCATGCTTGCCGAATTCTGCACATACCTGAACTTGATCTGCATAGAACACCATATTAGATTAGTTAATTTCATCTGAAATTAATTTTTGTTAATCCCCAGTAAGTCAATAATCAGCATCTCAAATTTTATTAAAAAAATAAAAAAAACTTTCTGCATTTTTTTTAATCTCTGCTACATAGTTTAGGTTTGCTGCAATTTTTTTTACCTAGTTTCGATAGCTTTCATCATAGCTATCCGAAACTTAGTTCATTTGATTTTTTTTTCCATTAATCTAAGCCAAAACAAACTCAGATCTAAATCTTCTTTATAGATTTCAGATTTGAGGATTTTAAAATAAATAAATAAATAAATAAATAAATAAATTTTTTTAAAAAATTATTTTAGAGTACTTTGGTGGAAGGAAATCACGCCTCTTGAGCGAATATACGAAAGTATATTTATGACCCATGGCAGTAATGAGCTACGGTCGGACGTGATAACCCAAGATTGAAGTTTGTTTTGTGATTAAGTGTATGCTTGCTTGCTGGAATTTTTTTGTGATTTGTGTGTTTAAGATTGCTTGATTAATTTCTTAAGCACAAATTAGGGTTTCTTTGGCACATTCGATCTATTTAGATTCCACTAAAATTTAATTCCTGCAATTTAAATCTAAAATCCAAAATTTAAAATTTGAATCTGAAATCAAAATTTAAAGTTTAAATTTTGAGTTGCTAGTATTATCATATCTTATCTTGGTAACCAGAATTGATTGTGCATTCATATTTTAAACCAATTCTAAGGGCAAGTAATATAACATAAGGGAAGGATTGAGACCCTTTCCTTAGCCCAAAATAACTAACCCCATTTGCATAGTCCTAAGCCTT
Organism: Areca catechu; assembly: GCA_021397845.1. NCBI lineage: Eukaryota > Viridiplantae > Streptophyta > Magnoliopsida > Arecales > Arecaceae > Areca > Areca catechu. The sequence continues at coordinate 48,164,015 of CM038048.1, read as the reverse complement.
AATTAAAAATGAGTAGTACATAAAGCTAGGGACAGCAATAGGTCGGGTTTTATATACGTGTTAACCCATTATAGTAGTACTTCTGTGTGTGCTTTTGAGAATTGGTGTCTAAGACTAGAGGTCCAGAGGCAAACGCCCTAAGCGAACTAGTGGTTCTTTAATTAGGATCTCACAAAAGTGAGGGGAGCCTCCCACCACCCCACCTCTTACCTGGCCAATTGAGGAGTTACTACAGTCTTGGTTATTACCTTGACTAAGCACTATATTGGCCCTTATGTCTAGGAACCCTAGACTTAGGTTGATTTGTATTGTTTGCACTGGATGACCACCAGGACAAGTACCCCATACCAAGATCAACAGACTCAAGCCAGTACATCTGCATCTATGGATTTCAGTCCAGAAAGCCTGATGCATACTTTGACTGAACAGTTTAGGCAGTTGAGTGGTAGGCTAGACCAAATTGAGCATAGAATGGGAACTCTTGAGGAATCTCATGTGTCTCAACTAGACTTTACACCTCCTAGACCCACTCCAGTTCATATTCCTAGAGCACAACGTCCTGATCTTATTCCTAATCTAAATCCTAGACGCCCAATTCAGGATGAAACTAAAGAAGATAGAGCCTTTAGGAGTGTTAAATTTGATGCACCAATGTTCGATGGGAACTTAGATCCTAAGGTCTATACAGATTGGGAGAGCGACATGGATCAATATTTCAAATGGTATGAAATGTCAGAAGAGCGAAAGGTGAAATTTGCAAAGTTCAAGTTAGTCCGACAAGCATGATTGTATTGGGATAATAGTGAGAGATTGATCCTTCAGAGAGGACACATGCCCATAGTTACATGGAGGGATATGAAGGACAAGTTGAGAGAGAAGTATGTGCCATTAACATATCAACAAAGGCTATTGGATCAATGGCAGGACTTGACCCAAGGTAGTAAGACCATGACCGAGTACATTGCCTAGTTCAATGAGTTTGTTATGCGATGTGGTGTAGTTGAGTCAGAATCTGTGACACCATCTAGGTTTAGAAAAGGCTTGAATGAGGATATTAAAAGGGAACTATTTCTAAGGGAAGTACATGATTTGGAACATGCTAACTAGGTTGCTAGAGACTGTGAATGATTTCAAAGAAGACAACCTATCTATCGACCTGAATTTAATAGGTTTAGTAACCCTAGAAATAGGTCAAGCCAAGTTCTTGTTAGTCGGCCTAGTCAATCCACACCAGTAAGTCAAATGGATGATCGAGGAAAGGCACCAATTGGATGAGTGGATGATCGAGGAAAGGCACCAATAGGTCATATGAATGACAGAGGAAAAGTACCTGTAGTACATGGAGGAGGAAGTCAGAATGTAGAGTATTTTAGGTGTCATCGGGTTGGCCATTTTGCTAACAAATGCCCTGTACAAAACCTACACATAGGAGAGATAGGAGAAGAAGAGGAACCTAAATCAGCTGAAGAGTGTGGAGAGAAAGTATATGAAGCTGAGCTTGATTTAGCAGAGGAGTATGAAGGTAATGAGGAGAAAATAGAGTCACCTAACCTTGTAGGAGTTGTTAGGTGTATTCTAGCTCAGACCAAGAAGAACGAGGACTGGCAGAGGACCAACATCCTTCAAATCTTCATCAAATTAGGGGACAAAGTGTATAAGATCATTGTAAATAGTGGGAGCTGTATCAATGCTATTTCTACCAATGCAGTCAAAAGTCTCGGTTTACCTACAGCACCCCATCCCAACCCGTATAAGGTTTCATGGATTGATGCTACCTCAATTCCCATTAAGTCGATTTGTCAGGTCACAATCCATTTCTAGTCATACCAAGAAAAGGTCTGGTGTGATGTGTTACCAATGGAAGTTAGTAGCATAATTTTGGGAAGACCCTGGTTATATGACCATGATGTTACCCTATTTGGAAGATCAAATTCTTGTTCCTTTAATTATCAAGGTAAGAGGATAGTCATAAATTCAACCCCACCCAAGGATCACATTAAGAGGGGCTCCAGTAATCTGAAAGAAGAGAAGCCAGGATTGAACTTAATTACTGCTAAGGAAATGGAAAGAGAAATCATTGGAGGTGCACCCATTGGAGTTTTAGTGGTTAAAGAGATTCATGAACAACCTAAACTTGAACACCCTAAAGAAGTTGTAGAGCTTTTGAAAGACTTTCAGGATGTGTTTCGTAAAGACTTGCCAAATGAACTGCCACCATTAAGGGACATCCAACATGCCATAGACCTAGTCCTAGGAGCTACGTTACCAAATCTCCCACATTATAGGATGAACTTTATAGAATACTAAGAGATGCAAAGACAAGTAGGGGAGCTTTTTCGGAAAAGATCATTAGGGAGAGTCTTAGTCCTTGTGCATTTCCAGCCTTGTTAACCCCCAAGAAAGATGGCACTTGGAGGATGTGTGTCGACAGTAGAGCCATCAACAAAATCACTGTTAAATATAGGTTTCCAATTCCCTTTTTGGATGATATGTTAGATATGATGGCCGGATCAACCATTTTCTCGAAGATTGACCTTAAATGTGGCTATCATCAAGTTAGGATCAGAATTGGGGATGAATGAAAAACAGCCTCTAAGACTAAGGATGGTTTGTATGAATGGTTGGTAATGCCTTTTGGTTTGTCTAATGCTCCTAGCACTTTTATGAGGATAATGACCCAAGTATTAAGAGCCTTTATAGAAAAATTTGTGGTTGTATACTTTGATGATATCCTCATATACAGTAAAACAAGAAAGGATCACTTAGACCATCTTTATCTAGTGTGTCGGACCCTTAGGAAAGAAAACCTGTATGCCAATCTTAAGAAGTGTAGCTTCATGACCGCTAGGATAGTCTTTCTAGGTTTTGTAGTAACCCTAGAGGGAGTGTCAGCTGATCCTGAGAAGATCAAATCAATAGTTGAGTGGCCCATACTTAGTAATATCCACAATATCTGTAGTTTTCATGGATTAGCCACCTTTTATAGAAGATTTATCAAAGGATTTGGTACCATTGTGGCACCGATTACAGATTGCATTAGGAAGGGAGCCTTTAAGTGGACAAAGAATGCTAATAGAGCCTTCCTAGAGATAAAAGAGAAGATGACACAAGCCCCGATCTTGAGACTTCCTGATTTTTCTAAAGTATTTGAAGTTGCTTGTGATGCTTCGAGTGTTGGCATAGGAGGAGTACTTAGTCAAGGGAGTCATCTTGTAGCCTTTTTTAGTGAAAAATTAAATAAGGCTAAATCCAAGTACTCAACCTACGATAAAGAGTTTTATGCGATAGTACAAGCATTGAAATATTGGAGATATTATTTACTACCACAGGAATTTGTTTTGTACTCTGACCATGAGGCACTTAGGTTTCTAAACTCTCAAAAGAAATTAAATCCAAGACATGCTAAGTGGGTAGAGTATCTCCAGTCTTATACTTTCGTGTTGAAGCATCGAGCTGCTTTAGAAAATAAGGTTGCAGATGCCCTTAGTCGTCGATCAATGTTGTTGAATTGTGTCAATACTGAGGTTGTTGGATTTGACAAGCTCAAGGACCAGTATGAGTCTTGTCCAGATTTTGGAAAAATCTATGAGAAAATCAAGCAAGGACCATCTAGTTTGGATAGTGATATGCTTTGCGAGATGGTTATCTTTTTAAGGGAAATAAGCTTTGCATACCTAGAACATCCCTTAGGGAATTTTTGATTTGGGAGATCCATGCTGGAGGCTTAGCAGGACATTTTGGAAGAAATAAGACTATTATGGCAACGGAGGACGAATTCTTCTAGCTAAGTCTTAAGAGAAATGTAGCACAAATAGTGGCTAGGTATAGAACTTGTGCTATTGCGAAGCAGCGATGATAGAACACTGGCCTTTATACCCCTTTGCCTATGCCCGACTACCCTTGGCAAGATCTAAGTATGGACTTTGTTCTAGGTTTACCAAAAACCATGAGGTGACACGATTCCATCTTTATCATGGTAGACAGGTTTTCCAAAATGGTGCATTTCATTCCTTGTTCACAAACATTCGATGCCTCTAGAGTCGCCAAACTTCTCCTAGATGAGGTGGTCAGATTACATGGTTTACCCAAGATAATTATGTCAGATAGGGATGTATGGTTCACAAGTTATTTCTGGAAAATCCTTTGGCATATGTTAGGGACTAAGCTGAAGTTTTCCATAACTTATCACACTCAAACTGATGGCCAGACCGAGATAGTGAACCGAAGTCTAGGAAACTTGTTAAGATGTCTGGTAGGGAAGAATACTAGCAATTGGGATCTATTACTGTCTAGAGCTGAGTTTGCTTATAACAGTTCAGTCAATAGGTCTACTCGTAAGAGTCCTTTTGAAATTATACATGGGTACAAGCCACGAAAGCCTTTAGATTTGATTCCATTACCCATGCATGCCCGCATTTCCGAATCAGTCGAGTCATTTGCGCAACATGTCAAAGCATTGCATAAAGAAATTAGTAACAAAATTAAAAAGAGCAATGAATCATATGAGCACGAGGCTAACTTACATAAGAGATTTAAAGAGTTTAACGAAGGGGACTTCATCATGATCAGGTTACGACCTGAGCAGTTTCCAGTTGGAACCATGAAGAAACTACACACCCGTAGTGCTGGACCGTATAGGATTATAAAAAAGATTGGACCTAATTCTTATATGCTAAAATTACTATTTGAGTTAGGTATTAGTCCGACCTTCAATATATCTGATCTAGTCGAGTTTAAGAAACCAATGGTGATACCTAGTGAGCCATTTAAGCTTGATCCCACCTTTGAGATTGACCCTATCCCAGAATGTCCACCAGCCAAATTACCAGAGAGGAGAGAAAATATTGAGCAGATCATGGATGATAAGATCATAACTACTAGAAATAAGTACTATCAAAGATATCTAGTTCATTGGCAAGGGAGATCCGAGTATGAGGATTCTTGGATCACTAGAGAGGATCTTCAAAAGTTGAACCCTGACTTGCTAGAACATTACCAGGGCCAAATTGACACATACTCGACGGGGTCGAGTTCCTCCCATCCCAGGAGAATAGGTGAGGATACAAGAGCCAAAAAGAGGAAGCAAACCTTTTCCAATTCAATTTGGATCACCAATGAGTAAGTCCATGTGTTCTTCACAAAGAACACTCGAGTCCCAGTTATTTTGAGTTGTGATTAGGTCAAATTGAGTTGTAATTTGATCAAATTGAGTATTATTTGGTTAATTAGGTTTGTTGGGTTACCAATTGAGTCCATTGAGTCTATCAATTGGTTTAAGAGTTTTGTAAATAGCATTAATTTGCTTTGTTTAATGAATTGTCTAGTTTGAGTCCTCTAATTAGTGTTTGAATAAGTTAAGGGGTGTCATAGGTACCCAAGACCCAAGTCGTCATTACCTTGGTAGATCAATTCTAGGTAAAAAAAGGGTTGTACAAATTTTCATTCAGACATTCAGATATTCAGACATTCAGACATCCAAACATCTAGACATTGGGACAACATTCAAAATCCATCTATATCCAAAAGAGGCGCCCCATCCCATTTTTCATCGCCTATTTGAGATTTCAAGGAGGTGCTAAATTGAGAGGAGTAAAGCAAAAGGACTTTCCTTATTATCTGGTACCCCCCCCTCATTTTTATCGCCCACTCCAGATGACGTCCACCTATGATCTATTCAAAAATTAAATGGAAGGAAGAGTCCAAGATAAGTGAAGTTATCTACTACATCTAAATTTCAAATGTAGTCCAAGATAAGTGGAGTTATCTACTGCATCTAAATTTCAAATGGAGTCTTATACAAGTATCAAGGGAGGATTAAGCAAACCTTTTTCAAATTCAAGTGGAGGGTTCAAATTCAAATGTTTCTTATCCCATGTTGCCGATCAAGGAGATGAGACGCCAATTGAGAATAAGAAAAAAATTAGCACCAAATGAAGAAGGATTAGCATCAAGGAAGGATTAGCATGCCATTTTTTTCGCACATTTTCTCAAGTTGTCGCCCATGTCAATTCAAATTTCAAATTCAAGGAGTGTTTGAATTTAAATGTAATTTAAATTTAAAGAGTCATATGATATCTTCATGTATGAAGAACTCTATAAATAGGATCCCATACCCTTTGTAACTATTGATTATTGAATTATGAAATGAAATGCTATCCTTTTCTGTTGGCTCCACCCAGTGATTTTGATGAATAACAAAACATTGAGTGCATATTGTATACTAATATGTATTTCAAGTTATGAGTTTTCAGGAAGAAAGCACCTCAAAATCTCAAAAACTTATGTTTCATGGCACGTCATGGCACGGAGCATTTTTTGCAAATCTGGACATCCTCTTCATGGAAAAAGGGCATCTTCATGTTTAAATATTATGTGTTTATGATTCATTAAAGTTTCAAAATTTTTTTTTATATTTTGGGGTAATTTACACTTGAATTTGAGCTTTTCATTCTTAAGTGTTGACACCTGGAAAGTCAAGTGTCGACACTTCAGCATTTGGCACGAACAAAAATCCTTAGCACGCCAAGTGTCGACACCCAGAACTCAGTGTCGATACCAAGTGTCGACACATAGGTTTCCAAGTGTCGACTCAAGGCCTGAGAATTTTGAAAATACAGAACTTTGTCATTTGAGGATTTTTATGTCAAGTGTCGACACCTATGCATCAGGAGTCGACACTTGAAAGTTCAAGTATCGACACCTAGAGATCAAGTGTCGACACCTGATAGCCAAGTGTCGACACTTGAAGCCTGACAACTCTAATGGATCTATTTTTCTGACTTGCAAAACTTGCTTTTCAAGCTCCAAATGGCTATATCCGAGGCTCCAGCGGCCACAAACCATTTTTTGGAATGTTCTTGGTGTATTTAACCTCCACCAACCTCATTCTAAAGAGAAAGAAGTGCATTGAAGTGTATTCAAGTCTATTCAAATGACAAAAAGCCCATATTCTCTCAAGTATTTCACATCAAAAGCCTTTTATAGTTTGATTCCTTGAAAAGCCTACAAGCTCATCCTTACATCATTCCAAAAGAGGCACTTTGAAGGATATTCCAAGGAAGAGTCAAGACAAAGCATCAACTTGAGCTTCAAAGATTCCATTCTACTCTTAAAGAGAGTTTGTTTTAGTTTTAAAATTGTATATCTGTTTTTATATTGTGATTTGACCTTGCTTTCAAGGGTGTCTTGAAAGAAGGTTGTTGTGGTTTGTTGGTGAGCCAAAGGGATAAAACCAACTAGGATTAACTTGTGAGCCCGAAGACAAAACAAGTGTTAAGGTTTGTTGGTAAGCCTAAGTGACAAAACCAACTTAGGTTTTGACTTATGAGCCTTGTGAAAAATAAGTCAGCTGTAATCTTGTTTGGATTATAGTGAAATTCCCAAGGGTGGCTTGGGGAGTGGATGTAGGTGCTAGGTTTGCACCGAACCACTATAAACCTTGTGTTTGTATGTGATTGCCCTCTTCCTCTCTTGCTCTTTGATTATTGCTACTCACTTATTATTTTATGCTGCTTTTAATCTCTTGCATTGAATTTATCATTTTTCACAAGCACCACTAGTCCTTCACATTATTGTTTTAAATTTTAAAAAGACCCAATTCACCCCCCCTCTTGGGCTCCATTTCTGGGCAACAAGTAGTATCAGAGCACCGGTACTCTCTTGTACGTCCAAGGATCTTGAGTAAAAGATTATGGCAGCCCTAATAGGAATGGGTATAGTTGAAGGTCAAGCTTCAAATCGTCCCCCACTTTTCAATGGCACAAATTACAAATAGTGGAAGACATGCATGCGCATTTTTATTCAAGCTCTTGACTATAATTTATGGAAGACAATTGTAAAAGGTCCTCATCAGCCTACGATGTTGGTTAATGGCATTCTCACTCCAAAGATGGAAGATGATTGGGATGAGAATGACATTAAGCAAATCGAGCTCAATGCTAAGGCTTTGAATCTATTATTTTGCTCTCTTGATCCAAGTGAATTTAATAGAATATCTAATTGTCTCTCCACCAAGGAGATTTGGGATACACTTGAGGTTACCCATGAGGGTACACACCAAGTGAAAACTACCAAGGTTAACATGCTTATTCATACATATGAAATGTTTAAAATGGAACCTACTGAGTCTATTAGTGAAATGTATACTAGGTTCACAAATATTGTGATTGGCATGAGAAGCCTAGGAAAAATTATTTCTAACGGTGAACTTGTGAACAAACTTCTCAAGTCTCTACCAGCTTCTTGGGATGCAAAAGTAATAGCTATTGAAAAAGCCAAGGATGTCAACACTCTTCCACTTGAACAATTGTTGGGCTCACTGATGACCTATGAGCTCTCCCTCAAACAAAAGAATGTGGAAGTCGACAAAAAGAAGAAAGTAATCACTTTCAAATCTACTATGAGAGAAGAATCAAGCAATGACTCCGAAGAAGATGATGAAGAAGATGAGATAGCTCTATTGGCGAGAAAATTCAGAAGGTTCATGAGGAAGAAAAGGTTCAACTTCAAAAAGAAACCTCTGAAAGGTGAGCCAAGTAAAGAGAAGGACAAAGAAAAGGAGAAGGAGCAGCCTACTTGTTTTGAATGCAAAAAACCCGGCCATTTCAAGGTAGACTGTCCCTTGCTCAAGAAAAGTAGAAGAAAGCTGAGAAAGAAAGCCATGATGGCAACTTGGAGTGAAAGTGAGGACTCCAGTTTTGAGGAAGAATAGCAGGAGATGGCAAACTTCTGTCTGATATCTGATCATGATGAGGTATGTTCTGAAACAGAAAATGAATTTACTTTTGATGAGCTTCATAAAGTTTTTTATGAATTAGTCATAGAATTTCAAAAACTAAAATCAAAACATAAAGATTTAAAGAAGTAAAATTTGGATTTAGCCAAAACAAATAACAAGCTTTCAAGTAAAAATGAATGCCTTCTTCTTCAAAATAAAAAATTAAATGATAAGATTGTAGCACTTGAAAAAGAAAAAGAAGTCTTGAAAATAAAAAGTTCTTCACTTTAAAATGAAAATTTGTCAAAACAAAGCAAATAAATTTTGGATGAAAACAAAAGATACAAAGAAGAAATTGAAAAATTAAAACCTTTTGTAGAAAGATTTACTTATAGTTCTGAAAAATTGAATTTGCTTTTGAATAACCAAAGAGCAGTTTTTGATAAAGCAGGTTTAGAATTCAGAACTTATAAGAAACAAAAACTTTTTAAAATTTTTTTTGTGCCTGCATCTTCATCCATTACTTGCTATACTTGTGGTACTAAAGGACATAAATCTTATATGTGCAACAAAAGAAGATTAAGTAACATTAAGAAAGTTTGGGTTCCGAAAGGAACCAATGCCACTAACCTAAAAGGACCCAAGATGGCTTGGGTACTTAAAGTCTCCACTTGATCTTTATTGCAGGTATGCCTTGCAACCAATAAGAGAAGAATGTGGTACCTTGATAGCGGTTGCTCAAGGCATATGACAGGAGATGTGGAGCAGTTCTCATCGCTCGAATATCAAAATGGTGGCAATGTAACTTTTGGTGATAATGGAAAGGGCAAAATTATCAGTATTGGTAAAGTCCATATCACTCCTTCTTCTTATATTGATAATGTCTTATATGTTGATGGTTTGAAACATAACTTTCTTAGCATTAGCCAGTTTTGTGACAAGAATTTTAAAGTTATTTTTAAATCTTCTTTTTGCATTGTTTCTAGTTTAGATGACAATGGCATTAAGTTCATTGGTCATAGGCATGACAATATTTATATGGTTGATCTTGATGATCTCCTTATTCAAAATGGTCAATGCCTAGTGGCAATGGAAGCCAAGATCGATGAAACTAGTTGGCTTTGGCATCGCAGACTAGGACATGTACGCATGCATTTAATTTCAAAACTTAGCAAAAAGAACTTGATAGAGGATTTGCCTAAACTCAATTTTGAAAAAGACAAGATCTGCAGTGCATGTCAACTTGGAAAACAAACCAAATCCTCTTTCAAACCAAAAGGAGTAATCTCTACATCTAGACCTTTGGAGTTGCTTCACATGGATCTCTTTGGGCCAACTAGAACATCTAGTTTGGGAGGTAAGAAGTACGGTTTAGTTAATGTAGATGATTTCTCACGATTTACATGGGTCATGTTTTTAGCACATAAAGATGAAACTTTTTTTGAATTCATTAGATTTCATAAACGAGTTTTAAATGAAAAAGGGTTTCAGTCATATCTTTGAGAAGTGATAATGGAACCGAATTTGAAAATGCTGATTTCGATAAATTTTGTATTGAAAATGGCATTCATCACAAATTTTCTGCACCCAGGACACCTCAACAAAATGGGGTAGTAGAAAGAAAAAATAGAACTCTTGAAGAAATGGCACGCACCATGCTTTATGAAAATGACCTACCTAGATATTTTTGGGTGGAAGTCATTAATACTGCATGCTATGTTTTAAATCGAGTTTTAATTCGACCGATTCTAAAGAAAATACCATATGATCTTTGAAAAGGTAGAAAACCCTCAATTCATTATTTTCATGTTTTTGGATGCCGTTGTTTCATCTTAAACAATGGTAAGGATAATTTAAGTAAATTCGATGCCAAATCAGATGAGGGAGTCTTTCTAGGCTACTCCATATCTAGTAAGGCATACAGGGTCTTCAACAGAAGAACACTTGCTGTTGAAGAATCCATACATGTGGTATTTGATGAATCTAACCAAAAATCTTTAAGAAAAGAAGATGTACTCTCTGATGAAATAGGTAGCAAGAAAACTGAAAGTATAAACAACAATGAAGGGCTTACCAAGGAATAGAACGATGATCAAAACACTGAAGGAGATCAAGCACAAGGTGATGAAAACACATCAACAGTTGATCCATTACCAAAAGAATGAAGGTTTCTCATGGGCACCCAAAAGAACTAATTATCGGTGATCCATCTAAAGGTATAAATACTCGATCATCCCTTAGAAATATCTGTGATTACTTAGCTTTTATTTCTCAAATTGAACCTAAAACTATTGAGGAAGCTGAATGTGATAATAATTGGATAAATGCTATGCAAGATGAACTTAACCAATTCAAAAGGAACAATGTTTGGACATTAGTAGATAGGCCTTCAAATACTTCAATTATTGGTACAAAGTGGGTTTTTTGAAATAAACTTGATGAAAATGGAGTAGTTACTAGAAATAAGGCTAGACTAGTTACCAAAGGATACAATCAGGAGGAAGGGATAGATTTTGATGAAACCTTTGCTCCTGTGGCTAGACTTGAGGCAATTAGGCTATTGTTGGCTTTTGCTTGCTTTATGAATTTTAAATTGTATCAAATGGATGTTAAAGTACTTTTTTAAATGGTCTAATTGAAGAAGAGGTTTACGTTGAGCAACCCCTGGTTTTGAAAATTCTGAATTTTCAAATCATGTTTACAAGCTTTATAAAGCTTTGTATGGATTGAAACAAGCTCCTAGATCTTGGTATGATCATTTAAGCTCTTTCTTGCTCAAAAATGATTTTACTAGAGGTAATGTAGACAAAACTTTGTTTTTAAAGAAAAAGAATGATGATCTCTTAGTAGTACAAATTTATGTAGATGATATAATATTTGGTGCTACTAATGAATCTCTTTGTCAAGATTTTGCAAAGTTAATGCAGGATGAGTTCGAGATGAGCATGATGGGAGAACTAAATTTTTTTCTCGGACTCCAAATAAAGCAAACCAATGAGGGGATCTTCATCAACCAAGCAAAATACACAAAAGAAATACTCAAGAAGTTTGGGATGGAGAACACTAAGCCTTTAGGTACCCCTATGAGCTCTACTTGCAGACTTGACAAGGATGAATCAGGTAAATCTATTGACCAAAAATTATATCGTGGCATGATCGGTTCATTGTTATATCTTATAGCCAGTAGGCCAGATATCATGTTTAGCATCTGTATGTGTGCTAGATATCAGTCTAATCCTAAAGAGTCTCATCTTTTGGCTGTTAAATGCATACGTAGATATCTATCTGGCTCAATTGAAATTGGTTTATGGTACTTTAGAGATTCTTCATTTGAATTGATTGCTTATTCTGATGCTGACTTTACTAGGTGTAAACTTGATCGTAAAAGTACTAGTGGAACTTGTCAGTTTCTTAGAGTAAATTTGATCTCTTGGAGTAGCAAGAAACAGAATTCAGTTGCTTTATCAATGGCAGAAGCGAATATATAGCAGCTGGAAGCTGTTGTGCTCAAATCCTTTGGATCAAACAACTCGAAGATTTTGGCATTAAACTAACTAAGACACCCATAAGATGTGACAATACTAGTGCAATCAATCTATCTAAAAATCCTGTGCAACATTCAAGAAGTAAACACATTGAAATAAGACATCACTTCATAAGAGATCATGTACAAAACTCTAATGTTATTCTTGATTTTTTATGTATTGATGATCAGTTAGCATGTGTTTACCAAACTTTTGTGTGAGGATAGGTTCTGTCTGATTAGAAGAGAGTTAGGTGTCATTGATCCATTCTCCTAGAACTCTCATAGTTTTAATTATACCTAAGTTTTTTCACTCAAAACCACTTGCTTTAAGCCCCAAAAATTGTTAAATAGTTTCATATTTTTTTTAAATTTTTTTTGGATTTTCTTAAATTTTTTTTTTTTTGGCCAAGTGTCGACACTTGGATATTGTCAAGTGTCGACACCTGACCAAGTGTCGACACTTGACAAATACTAAGTGTCGACACTTGCGAAACAAAATCTATTTTTTAAAAGGCCGATCGAGGGTTTTATCCTTATTTTCCAACCATCGATTTTAAGCAACAGTGGTCCCCCTCTATCCAAATCCTCCCTTTTTGGTGTGATATGCATGATGAGGATGCAAACATGTAACTCTAAAGGAGATTAACCAAAATTTAACTAGCAATTCCTACTTGCATATGAGTGATTCAACATATAAGATCAAGGAGATCTAAATAAGAAACCCTAAATGCTTATACTTAAACCCAGCTAGGAGGACTATCAAAATCTTAAAGAAATAGGACAAGATTAGAATTCGCACACAAGTCAAGCTAGCCCTATTTAATGATCCCGATCTTAAAATACTAGGAGTTCAAGCATTGAAATCTCAAGCACAAGGGATTCACTCTTAAGGTTCTCAAATGAAAGATCATACCACATAAGATGGGCCTTCTAACTTTCTGGTTTGTAGCAAGTAATCCTTCCTCTTGGATCTGGAGCCTAGAGAACCCTGCAACAAAGAAACCAAGATGATTAGAAACTTAATTAAAAGTGAGAAGATTGATGAAACTCAAAAGGAGAGTTTGTTGGAAATGATCCTTGGCGCCATGGTGGAAGCTTGTGTTGGTGTTGATCTTCTTCTTGAGAGGATGTCCTTAATTCGCTTTGAAGGAAGAGGATTGCTTGGAAGATGAAGAGTAAAAGAGAAGGATTAGGGAGAAGAAATGGTGGAGGAGAGGAAGAGGTTCACTTAGGCACAAAGATCCACATAGGCACATAGAAACACATAGAAAAGTGCTGGAAATTTGTATTCACTCATCAATTCTTTACAAGGGGCATCCAAGGCTTTAAATAAAGCCTTACAAATTTTGAAAATTCAAATCCCTAAACAAGTGGAGTAATATAAGGGGAGAGGGCTGATTTTCTTGCTTGAAATCCTCCTTGGCCAACTTCCTTGAATTTGAACTTGGGATGGCACCCTCTTGTGGTGAGGTGGCGTGTGAGGTGGCATGTGGTCCCCTCTTGACGTGGCATGTGGTCCCAAGTTGAGGTGGCGCAAGTGATGTGGCATGTGGTCCCCAATTGAGTTGGCTTTGGTCTTGATTTGGGGTATACATTGTGAGTCTTCTTTAGGCTTGATGCTAGTTGACCCATTTGGATTGGACTAAGACTAGACCCGACATGGACTCGACTTACATGATTATTTTGGACTCAAAAGAAAGATTACAGGACCCAACATGGACTCGACTTACATGATTCTTTTGGACTCAAAATAAAGAAAGGTTACCGGACTCTCTAGTCCAACCATAAAGATTCGGAATGGGCTTGAATTGGTTGGAGTCTCTTTCTGATTCTGGTGCCCGCACCAATTCTCCCCTGGTGGGAGGAACTCGACCCTGTCGAGTGATAAGTTTCTAATATATCCGGGTCGATTTGTTGTAGGTCCTCTTTGAATTGGATCAGGTGTGTGTTCCTGTCGTTGGGCTCTAGGATGAACTGAAGGTAATCTGGGTGAAGGTGGTTCAGTTGGGGTCAACCTAGCTTCGTCTAGGGCTCCTACCCTTTCCTCGAACTGACCAAATTTAGCATCCAAACGGTCCATCTTCTCGATCATAGATCTCATAAGGCTTTACATACTAGTATCCATGGATGAACTAGGTTGGGCTTGTGAAGGGTGGTAAGGTGTGCCTGACCTAGTTGTCATGCAAACAATTAGACTCAGACCCGAACTATGAGTTTTCTAAACCGGTTAGTCCAAATAAACTGAGTTGACTAGATACAATCAAATCAACAGCTACTCTCTTCCACTGGCCAGTCAGGAGGTGGGTCTGTGGGAGGTTCTCCCAGCTTTCACTGGGTCCTAATTAAAAACCACAAGAACCGCTTAGGCTTGAGCCACTTAACCTCTATCCTTGACACCAGCTTCCAATAATAGATGAAGAAATGGGTTGCACAAGCTTTCCCAATTGAATTGAACTGGACCTAGAGTTCCAAGCTAGTTGCCTAATCAAGGTGGCAAGCTTGATTGTAGTAACTCTATACTTGGCCAGGTTTTAGAACAAGGGGAGTGTGAGATCCTGTCTCTGGCCTACCTAGGCCCAGTGGAATTGGCCCGATAGACGGATCAGCACCCAAGCCCTTAGTCCCAATTCTAGACACCAAGTAATAGGGCACACACAAGACTAGTTGACACAATGAGTTGACAATAACCCGGACTTGACCAAATTGATGTTCCTAACCCACTAGGGCAATTAATGTCTAATCAATTTTAGTTAGGGATTGGGTCGATATGCAATTTGGTGATTTTTGGGCTAGGGACAGGTGATGAAATCCTGACCCTATGTCAATTTCATGCCCTTAATTTGATTTGCCATGAGATGCATACAAATTTCAAATTTCAGGTGCAGAAGTAGTGTGTTGCAGTTTAAATGTGGTGTTGATAAGTGTAGAAAAAAATATCAGAAAAATCTAAAAAAATCACAGAAAACTCCTAACTTATAGATGACATACCAGATGAAACTAAATTTCAAAATAAAATCTGTACTATTCTAGGCAGATTCTGAAATGAAGATAATGAAAAAGAACAGAACAGAACAGAAACCTTAATAACACTGATGGACTGCAGGAATTCTCATTTTTTTTGTACTTTTTTTATCAGATTGAAATTTAAAAAGATGATAAACAACTTAAAATGGAATAGGAAAAAAAATATTCCAACGAGGAATGTGATACTTGCCTTTGGAGTTGCAGGCGGATTACAGTCAGCCTACAGAAAATACAGCAAGCAGAAAAACAGAACGTGACCAATACAAAATTCACAAATGAAATCTAAAAAGTCCTTTGGCTTTCTTTTTCATGGTTCAATCACAATGGCACCCCGACACGCCTTAGGAGATCCCCGTGGAATGGGAAGAGAGGGTGTTTAAACCCTACTTTCTCCTAAGATTGGACGGCCTGGTAACGCCCCCGATCCAAGTACTTCAAGGACTTAATGCTATGCAATCAGGAACTTATTCTACCATGCTCTGATACCAAGATTGGTGTGATATGCATGATGAGGATGCAAACATGTAACTCTAAAGGAGATTAACCAAAATTTAACTAGCAATTCCTACTTGCATATGAGTGATTCAACATATAAGATCAAGGAGATCTAAATAAGAAACCCTAAATGCTTATACTTAAACCCAGCTAGGAGGACTATCAAAATCTTAAAGAAATAGGACAAGATTAGAATTCGCACATAAGTCAAGCTAGCCCTATTTAATGATCCCGATCTTAAAATACTAGGAGTTCAAGCATTGAAATCTCAAGCACAAGGGATTCACTCTTAAGGTTCTCAAATGAAAGATCATACCACATAAGATGGGCCTTCTAACTTTCTGGTTTGTAGCAAGTAATCCTTCCTCTTGGATCTGGAGCCTAGAGAACCCTGCAACAAAGAAACCAAGATGATTAGAAACTTAATTAAAAGTGAGAAGATTGATGGAACTCAAAAGGAGAGTTTGTTGGAAATGATCCTTGGCGCCATGGTGGAAGCTTGTGTTGGTGTTGATCTTCTTCTTGAGAGGATGTCCTTAATTCGCTTTGAAGGAAGAGGATTGCTTGGAAGATGAAGAGTAAAAGAGAAGGATTAGGGAGAAGAAATGGTGGAGGAGAGGAAGAGGTTCACTTAGGCACAAAGATCCACATAGGCACATAGAAACACATAGAAAAGTGCTGGAAATTTGTATTCACTCATCCCTTCTTTACAAGGGGCATCCAAGGCTTTAAATAAAGCCTTACAAATTTTGAAAATTCAAATCCCTAAACAAGTGGAGTAATATAAGGGGAGAGGGCTGATTTTCATGCTTGAAATCCTCCTTGGCCAACTTCCTTGAATTTGAACTTGGGATGGCACCCTCTTGTGGTGAGGTGGCGTGTGAGGTGGCATGTGGTCCCCTCTTGACGTGGCATGTGGTCCCAAGTTGAGGTGGCGCAAGTGATGTGGCATGTGGTCCCCAATTGAGTTGGCTTTGGTCTTGATTTGGGGTATACATTGTGAGTCTTCTTTAAGCTTGATGCTAGTTGACCCATTTGGATTGGACTAAGACTAGACCCGACATGGACTCGACTTACATGATTATTTTGGACTCAAAAGAAAGATTACAGGACCCAACATGGACTCGACTTACATGATTCTTTGGACTCAAAATAAAGAAAGGTTACCGGACTCTCTAGTCCAACCATAAAGATTCGGAATGGGCTTGAATTGGTTGGAGTCTCTTTCTGATTCTGGTGCCCGCACCAGAGACCTATAAAGCTCATCTGGTTGCTAAAGGGTATCATCAACATTATGGTATTGACTATGATGAGACGTTCTCTTTTGTGGCAATGCTCAAATCCATTTAGATCATGCTTGCTTTAGTGACACACTTTGACTATGAAATCTGGTAAATGGATGTCCGAACAGCTTTCTTGTATGGTGAGCTATAAGAGAAAGTGTATATGATACAACCTAAAGGGTTCACATCCACAACGAGTCGAAGGTGTGCAAGTTTCAAAGGTCTATCTATAGACTAAAATAAGCATCACAGAGTTGGAACATGCGATTTGATAAGTGTATCAAGTCGTATGACTTCATTTGGAATGGAGAAGAATGTTTCATTTACAAATGGATTAATGGTTCTATGATTGTGTTCCTTATATTGTATGTGGATGACATTCTCTTAATCGTGAATGACATCTCAACACTTTAAAGAATAAAGGTTTGGTCGCCATCTCAGTTCTTTATGAAGGACATGGGTGAAGCCTCTTACATACTGGGTATGAACATCTATAGAGATAGATCTAAGAGGCTTCTGGGACTGTCCCAGTTTACGTACATCAGCACAGTGCTGTCTGGGACTGTCCCAGTTTACGTACATCAGCACAGTGCTGAAGCGGTTCAGCATGAAAAATTTCAAGAAAGACTATATTTCAATAGGCACTGGAATTGCTCTCTCCAAAAGGGATTGTGCGACAACTATTGAGGAGAGAGAACATATGAGTAGAATCTGATATGCTTCGACAATGGGTCTATCATGTATGCCATGACATGTACTAGACCAAATGTGGCATACTCACTAGTTATAGTGAGTAGATACCAGTATGACCTAGGTGAAGCTCATTGAAAAGTGGTAAAGACCATCCTTAAGTATTTGCAAAATATTAGGGACCAATGGCTAATTTATAGAGAACCTGACTTAAAACTTGTGGGATATACTGACTCTAGTTTTCAGTCAGATAGGGATGATTCCAAGAGTGTGTCAGGATTTTTTTTTACCCTAAATGGAGGAGCGATCTGTTGGAAAAGTTCCAAGCAGCCTACTATGGCAAACTCAGTATGAAAGCAGAATACATTGCAGCATCGGATGCAGCAAAGGAAGCAGTGTGGTCATGAAAGTTCCTTGGCAAGTAGAGAGTGGCACCTTCCTTAAATTGACCTATTTCGGTATATTATGACAGCATTGGAGCTATTGCTCAAGCCAAAGAGTCGAAGTCTCATCACCGTACAAAATACATTCTATGGCACTATCACTTTGTATGAGAGATCATGGAACGAGATGATATTGACCTTCAGAAGATCGGTGGAAAGGAGAACCTGGCCGACCCCTTTATTAAAGCATTGGAGTTCTAGAGTTCGACAGTTGTAAATGGACAATGGAAATAAGATTCTGTACTAATTGGCTTTAGTCCAAGTGGGAGTTGTTGGAAACTGTGTCCTAAAGCCAATCGTCTAGACTGTAGATGGTTATGCTATTTTGTAAATGTATATGAATTTCTTAATGAATATAAGTTATTCTTTTGGCTATTCATCATATATACATTTTTCCAAAAAGAATTCTTGTGTGATGGAATTCTTAAAACTACATTATACTTGATATAGAGAGGATATATCGAGTAGTTCTTAAACTGGTTCACAACCAAAGGATACATTATTATAGGATGACGATGTATCAAGTGTAGATTGTTGTATGTCATATTTGTTGGTTGTCCTCTTAATCAAAGAGTGTAGAGACAGTGATGTGATATACTGGTGAAATGTATGATATCTCACTGAACGTGACCAACTGTGGAGCTCCCTTCTGCCAAAGGGTTGCTGGCGAAGGGATATGGGTATGTGTCCCTCAGACCTAAGGTCACCATAGTAGCTTGCAACCAACTCACTATACTTTGGTGTCGGACTACCTAGATTTCTTATCCAGTGATGAAAGGCTTCTAGGTATAGTCAAGTACTTGTGGAGCGGTGGTGGATCAAGATAGGATTGACCCCTCCAAATGGTTTGGAGTGAATGACTCACTATGTCTCAACTTAGCAAAACCTTGGCCAGGATAGTTCTTGTGAGGAGTCACAGAACTTGTAAGTTTGAGACATGATCTGGATGTACCAGGTTAGGGTTGGTAGTCGAATCCTAGGTCATCCTGAGCATTTTGAGATCAAAGGGATGAATTATGGGTAACAATATGCTAGAGGTTCTAGAAAGTTGCTCTGCAATCTTCGACCTATCCGAACATTGGTTATCATTGCTAGATGATAACTTTGACTAGTATTGGAAGTGCTCCAATGCTATCGGCTTAGTGTTTGAACCTATGGGGTCACACACTAGAGCAGACACCAAGAGTAATAGAAGACTTCAATCAACCCAGGTCAACACCAATTCTTTATGGCTAGCAGATTGAGTTTTAGTCTTGTAATTTGTCCTTAGTCTTGTTAAGTCTTGAGTCAATTTTTATTTAAGTCCATACTGAGTTGTAATTTTCTTCAATAAGCTTGAATCAAATCCAACCAAGGAAGCACACATTTGGGTCAATGAATGAAGCCACATCATATGAATCTCCTAAGTCAAGTAAAGGGCGCATCACAACCATTGGATGGAATGAAGCCATGATTGAAGCCACCTCACCAAGGCACCTTATCCAAGAGGATGGACCCCATGCCAACTAGGATTGCCACCTCATCTCCACACCACCTAGATTGGAAGAGGGAATCACTTCAAATTCAAATGGGGCAACCACCATTTTCTCCATGAATCAAGCCAAGTCAAATTCATGATGGGGCGGCCACCAAAGTCTCCATGAATCAAGCAACCTCTCACACTCATCATGGTTAAAGCCACTCCTTGTATCTTGCTATGGTTGCATATTTTTCTCTATGAAATTAGTGATTTCAAAATGCTTGGGAGGTCTATAAATTCCCCTCCAAGTCTTCTTGTAAAGGTTTATGTTTGAATGAATAAGAGTCTAAAGTTTCCTTTCTCCATTTGTGTTTGCAAATGCCCTCTGTGAGAGAGTGAGTGAGAGGCTCAACCAAGTTCTTTAGTCTTCAAATTCCAGCCAAAGTTCCACTTCCATGGATGCCTACCACAACTTCAATATCAGTTGGCCATACTCCACTAAAATCACCAACAATTTTCTACTCCCTCCCTATATCTACTTCCTATTACCTTCCATCTTCTCCACAATACTAATGGTTGTTCTTGCAAGATTCTAACGAGTATCTAGTCTAGGATGAAGTCCTCCTTTTCTTCAACTCAGTGGCAGGAGCCTCTACTTCCAAGGGGTGGTTTAGTTTGATCAGTCTGTCACCAATCTTGAGGGTTCCTGTAGTGATCCTATTGCAAAGACAGTGAAAAATCATTTTTGGTTTCTAAACCCTTCCTTCCCTCTTGAGATCTGAAATTTATGAATAGAGTATAGTCCTAATTAGATGGTTCCTCTAGCCACATAGGTGCTAGATTTTTTTGGCTTAATTCAGATTTGCACTGCGAAGCATGTGAGCCTCTTAGTTTAGTCTTCTTTAGTACATCTAAATGACTCCACTATGATTGAAATATGATCACATGATTTAAAGTTTTAATTAGCTTTATTGCTTTAGTCATTCATGCCATATTTTCCATAAATATGCTGCATCATAATTGGTATCAGAGCATGGTTGCATTGGTAGCATAGTCTTCATACTTGCTTTGATTTTTTTCTTTTAAATCCAATCCGGATCAAAGGTTCATGCCTCCTGAGCGGGTGTACTCCAGTACACTATCACGACTCATGGGAATAATGAACTACGGTTGGACGTGAACCCTTAGATTGAAGTTTTGGTATTAGAATTCCCTTGCATGCTTAATTTCTGTTTGTTAATTTCTATGTTAGAGACTGAAACCTAGGACTGTTTCCCCATCAAGCTTTCCCTGTTTTACCCTGATTTTTGTATCAGTTAATCTTCACTTCATCCACTGTTTACTATAATTTTTTCGAGATTTTATTGATTCAAAAATAGAGTGATATTTGTCTAAGAAAACTGCCCTACTAAAGTTTCTGCACACTAAATTTTCATTGGTAGTTTTAACTTCAGTCTGATTCACCAATTAATCTCTACTGTTTTCATCTGATTTTTGCACTGTTTGCTCTCTAATTAGTCCTCTTAATTTATATTATTTTTTCATGATTTTATAAATTCAAAAAAATAAAAAAACTCTGCAAACAAAACAGGACTGCTGAAAATTCTGTATGTATTGTTGGGCTGAAACTAAAATCACATCCAAACCCACAAACCCAAGCCATTTTGTTTGATCATTAACCAACTGAAATTCAAATCTATCACTTCATAAAACACAAAAAGAAATTACATTCATTTTAAACTACTTAAGGGCATCAATATCATAAGAGAAGGGAAGGAGGTCATTACCTTTCCTTAGCCTAAAAATAACCAACCACATTTTGCATCGAACCCAAACCTTTTACTAAAATTGAGTAGCAACCTAATTAGAATTAGGGACACCAACAAGTCAAGATCAATTAGTGTGTTGAGACTGGTGTGAATCATTTCTTCATCTACTCCTGGAAAGTGGTGTCTAAGGCTAGGGGTCCAAAGGCAAACACCTTAAGTGGAATTGTGGTTCTTTAATTGGGTCTTCAAGAAAGCTGGGGAGGCCTCCCACAATCCTACCTCTTACCTAGCCATTTAAAAGGGTATTTGTAGTCTTCGTCTATACTAAGTCAATTCATACTACATTAGACTTCTAGGTCTAACAAACCCTAGAGCGAATCTTTGTATTGAATGACTAGTAGATCAAAAACTCCCTATCAACATTCATAAGACCAACCCAGTTCTACCATGGACCCCAATCTAGAAACTCTAATGCGAACTATGATTAAGCAGTTCCAGCAATTGAACACTAGTTTTGATCAAATGGAAGAGAGGATAGGAACCCTTGAAGAGACCCATTTGACCCCTACTGAGCCACAATCACCTAGATTGCCATCTGTCCATCCTAGAGTCCAACACCAGGATTATACTCCTGACCCACGTCCAAGGAGACCTCATCATGATTATGTTGACCAGGATGAGAGAGCCCTTAGAAACATTCATCTAGATGCACCCACATTCGATGAAAATTTGGATCCTAAGGTGTATATAGATGGGAGGATGATATGGATCAATACTTTGATTGGTACGAAATGTCTAAAGATAGAAAATTCAAGTTTGCCAAACTTATATTGGTCCATCAGGCTAGGTTGTATTGGGGTAATGTTGAGTGCATGAGTCGACAGAGGGGTGACAAGCCCATAGCCACTTGGAGATCTATGAAGGTGAAGCTTAGGGAGAAGTATTTACCAATGTCCTATAAACAGAGACTCTTAGATTAATGGCAACAATTAACTTAAGGAAATAAGACAGTGTCCAAATATGTTACCAAGTTTGATGAGTTTGTTATGAGATGCAATGTGGTTGAGTCTGAGACAGCAACCTTGTCTAGGTTTAGAGCAGGTTTACATGAGGAGATCCAGAGAGAATTATTTTTGAGAGAAGTCTATGACCTAGACCAAGCCTACCAAGTTGCTAGGGACTATGTGAGATTCCAGAGGAGACCTTTATTTCGCTGACCTGAGCCCACTAGGATTAATCCTCCTGGAAATAGACCAATTCCAAGCCCAAGTACAACCAATAGACCCAGTCCTGCTACTCCATTAGTTTGAAGAGAAGATAAAGGAAAAAGTCTCGAGGTTCAAAGAGAAGGAAATGTCCATTGTTTTAGGTGCCACAAGATAGTTCACTACGTAAGCCAATGTCCCACTAGAGCATTACACATAGGGGAAGTAGAAGAAGAAGTAACCCAACCCATAAAAAATTGTGAGGAAGAAGTGTATGAGGCAGGTGTGAGTTTAGCTGATGAGTATGAAGGGGATGAAGAGACCATTGACTCATCAGAATCTCTAAGGGTTGTGAGATGTATCTTGACCTAGGTCAAGGTGCAAGAAGATTGGCATAGAACTAGTATCCTACAAAACTTTATCATGATAGGAGAAAAGGTATGCAAGATCATCTTGATAGTGGTAGTTGTATCAATGCCATATCAACCGATACTGTCAAGAACCTAGGATTACCCACTGTGCCCCATCCCAATCCATATAAGATATCATGGATAGATTCGACCTCAATTCCCATCAAGCTTAGGTGCCAAGTCACAATCCAGTTCCAGTCATACCAAGAACAGGTTTGGTGTGATGTTCTTCCGATGGGAGTTAGTAGCATCATATTAGGCCGACCATG
This sequence comes from Areca catechu, assembly GCA_021397845.1. NCBI lineage: Eukaryota > Viridiplantae > Streptophyta > Magnoliopsida > Arecales > Arecaceae > Areca > Areca catechu. Next base: position 48,140,726 of record CM038048.1, on the reverse strand, counting down.
GTTATATGTTCATGATGCTATACTCTATGGTCATTCTAATTCATATTCTTTCACCCACAATGGGAAGAAGATTGTAATCAATTTCTCACCACCTAAGGACTAAGTTAAGAGAGGTTCAAGTCACTTGAGCGATAAGAAACAGGGAATAAACATGATCAGTGCTAAAGAATTGGAGCAAGAACTTAGTGGTGGTTCCCCTATTTGGATTTTAACAACTAAGGACATTAGGGATCAACCCCATAAGGAACAGTCCCTAGTAGTACTAAGATTTCTAGAAGAATTTCAAGACATATTCCTAGAAGACCTTCCTAATCATCTTCCACCCTTAAGAGAAATTCAACATGCCATAGATTTGGTCCCAGGATCCACATTACCAAACCTTCCCCATTATAGAATGAACCCTACATAACACTCTGAGTTACAATGTCAAGTTGGAGAACTTCTCCAAAAGGGATTCATTAGAGAAAGCCTGAGCCCATGTGCTGTACCAGCCCTACTAACCCCTAAGAAAGATGGCACATGGAGAATGTGTGTAGATAGCAGAGCCATAAATAAGATTACCATTAAGTATCATTTTCTTATTCCCCGTTTGGATGACATGTTGGATATGATGGCTGGAGCCAAAATTTTCTCCAAAATTGACCGTAAGAGTGGCTATCATCAAGTAAGAATTAGGCCCAGGGACGAATGAAAAACTGCTTTCAAAACCAAAGATGGCTTATATGAGTGGGTAGTAATGCCATTCGGTCTATCCAATGCACCTAGCACTTTCATGAGGATCATGACTTAGTTTTAAGGACATTCATTGAAAAATTCGTAGTGGTCTACTTTGATGACATTCTCATCTACAGTAGAACAAAGAAAGACCACTTAGACCATCTTAGACAAGTTTGCCAAGCCCTTAGACAAGATAGTCTCCATGCCAATCATAAGAAATATGAATTCATGACCCATAGAGTTATTTTTCTAGGATTTGTTGTCACCACTGAACGGGTGTCTGCCGACCCCGAAAACTTCAAGTGCATAGTCGAGTGGCCCATACCCAAAAGCAACCATGATGTCCGTAGTTTCCATGGTTTAGCCACTTTCTATAGGAAATTCATTCAAGAATTCAGCATAATAGTGGCACCCATTACTGACTGCATTAGGAAGGGAACCTTTGAATGGACAAAACCCACCGATAGAGCCTTCCTAGAAATAAAGAAGAAAACGACACAAGCACCTATTTTGAGGTTACCTGATTTTTCAAAGATATTTGAGGTTGCTTGTGATGCCTCTAGAGTAGGAATTGGAGGAGTTTTGAGTCAAGAGAGTCATCCAGTGGCATTCTTTAGTAAAAAATTGAATAAGGCAAGGATGAGATACTCAACATATGATAGGAAATTGTATGCGGTATTTCAAGCTTTAAGATATTGTTGACACTATTTACTACCGCAGGAGTTTGTTCTTTATTCCAATCATGAAGCTTTACGATTTCTTAATTCCCAAAAGAAATTGAACCCTAGGCACGAGAAATGGGTAGAATTCATTCAAGCATACACCTTTGTTCTGAAACACCATGCTGGCACTGAAAATAGGGTTGCAGATGCATTAAGCCGACGATCCATGCTTTTGACCTCAGTTAGCACCGAGGTTGTAGGGTTTGATAGATTGCAAGAGGAATACCCTAAGTGTCTAGACTTAAGTGAAATCTATCAATCCCTTCAACAAGGACCATCTAGTGTACATAGTGATTAAACTCTCCTAGATGGATTCCTTTTCAAAGGAAATCAACTGTGTATTCCCTGAACTTCTATTAGAGAGTTTTTGATCTGGGAAGTTCATGCTGGAGGCCTAGTAGGTCATTTTGGTAGAAACAAGACCGTCTTAGTGGTAGAAGACCAATTCTTTTAGCCTGGCCTCAAAAGAAATATGGCCCAAGTTGTAGCTTAATGTTGAACTTGTGCTGTTGTCAAATAGCAAAGGCAAAACACCAGTCTGTACACTCCCTTACTAGTCCCAGATTGTCCATGGTAGGATCTTAGTATGGACTTTGTACTAGGACTCCCAAAGACCTCAAGAAGACATGATTCCATCTACGTTGTGGTTGACCGATTTTCTAAGATGGCTCACTTCATCCCATGTTCCCAAACCCTAGATGCTTCAAGAATGGCTAAAATTTTTCTTGACGAGGTGGTTAGACTACATGGTTTACCCAAAACCATTGTATCAGATAGAGATGTTAGGTTTATTAGTTATTTATGGAAAACCCTTTGGCATATGCTAGGAACCAAACTGAAATTCTTCACTGCCTATCATCCTCAGACTGATGGCCAAACAAAAGTAGTCAACCGGAGTCTAGGAAATTTGCTGAGATGTTTAGTTAGTGACAGTATGGGAAATTGGGATCTCTTACTCCCTCATGCTGAATTTTCTTACAACATCTCAATCAATAGATATGCTGGAAAGAGTCCCTTTAAGGTGGTCCATGGTTACAAACCTAGAAAGCCCTTAGATCTTATTCCTTTACCCACACAAGCATGAATTTCTGAATCAACTGAATTATATGCACAGCATATTAGGGATATACATAAAGAAATTAACAAAAAAATCCAATTGAGCAATGAAACTTATAGGCATATGGCGAATTCACATAGGAGAGTCAAAGAATTCACTAAAGGAGATTATGTTATGATAAAGCTTAGACCAGAATAGTTCTCACTAAGAACCATGAAAAAGTTGCATGCTCGCAGTGCAGGTCCATTTAAAGTTATAAAGAAAATAGGTTATAATGTATATGTGCTAGACTTACCATCTGATTTAGGTATCAGCTCGACTTTCAATGTTTCAGACCTAGTAGAGTATAAGGAGCCAATAATGATATCTAGCGAGCCATTTGAGCCTGAGCTGATTATTGAGAGTGAATCCATCCCTGAGTGTCCACCAATAATTCTACCAGAACGACGAGATACGATTGAGTGTATTCTGGATGACCAAGCCATCACCACCCGGAATAAAGGTTACCAATGCTATTTAGTTTGTTGGCAAGGTCGACTAGAGTTCGAAGACTCATGGATTACTCAAAAGGATCTACAAAGAATCGACCAAAATTTATTAGAGTACTATCAGAGTAAAGAAGACCCCTACTTGACAAGGTCGAGTTCTTCCCACCCCAGGAAAATTGGTGCAGACACCAAGAGTAAGAGAAGACTTCAATCAACCCAGATCAATGCCAATTCTTTATGGCTAAAAGATTGAGTTTCAGTCTTGTAATTTGTCCTTAGTCTTGTTAAGTCTTGAGTCAATTTTTATTTAAGTCTACATTGAGTTGTAATTTTCTTCAATAAGCATGAATCAAATTCAACCAAGGAAGCACACATTTGGGTCAATGAATGAAGCCACATCATATGAATCTCCCAAGTCAAGTCAAGGGTGCATCACAACCATTGGATGGAATGAAGCTTTGATTGAAGCCACCTCACCAAGGCCTTTTATCCAAGAGGATGGACCCCACGCCAACTAGGGTTGCCACCTCATCTCCATGCCACCTAGATTGGAGGAGAGAATCACTTCAAATTCAAATGGGGAGACCACCATTTTCTCCATTAATCAAGACAAGTCAAATTCAAGATGGGGTGGCCACCAAAGTCTCCATGAATCAAGCAACCTCTCACACTCATCATGGTTAAAGCCACTCCTTGTATCTTGCTTTGGTTGCATATCTTTCTCCATGAAAGTAGTGATTTCAAAATACTTGCAAGGTCTATAAATACCTCTCCAAGTCTTCTTGTAAAGGTTTATGTTTGAATGAATACAAGTCTAAAGTTTCCTTTCTCCATTTGTGTTTGCAAATGCCCTCTGTGAGAGAGTGAGTGAGAGGCTCAACCAAGTTCTTTAGTCTTCAAATTCTAGCCAAAGTTCCACTTCCATGGATGCCTACCATAACTTCAATATCAGCCGGCTATACTCCACCTATATCACCAGCAATTTTCTACTCCCTCCCTTCCATTATATCTACTTCATATTACCTTCCATCTTCTCCATAATACTAATGATTTTTCTTGCAGGATCCTAAGGAGTATCCAGTCCAGGATGAAGTTCTCCTTGCCTTCAACTCAGTAGCAGGAGCCTTTACTTCAAAGGGGTGGTTTAGTTTGATCAGTCAGTTACTAATCTTGAGGGTTCCTGTAGTGATCCTATTGTAAAGATAGTGAAAGATCATTTTTGATTTCTAAACCCTTCCTTCCCTCTTGAGATCTAAAATTTATGAATAGAGTATAGTCCAAATCAGATGGTTCCTCTAGCCTTGTAGCTCCTAGTTTTTTTTGGCTTAATTCAGATTTGTACTGCGAAGCATGCGAGCCTCCAAGTTTAGTCTTCTTTAGTGCATCTAAATGACTCCACTATGATTGAAATCTAATCACATGTTTTAAAGTTTTAATTAACTTAATTACTTTAGTCATTCATGCCATATTTCCCATAAATATGCTGCATCACACACCATAAGGGTTTCTATCTGATCTAAAGGCTGATCGACGATTGAGAATTGTTTGCCATCACTGGAGGTCAATATGATTGACCATGACACTTGGAAGTGTTGACACTTGGCTGTGATGAGCAAAATTTCTAGGAATAATTTTTGGAAAGTTTTGACCTTAATTCAAATTTTGAATTCTGGTTGGTTTTTGCTCAAGCCTTCGTGGAATGATGGTCATTCTTTGGAAGGTTTTGACCTCAATTCAAATTTCGAATTTTGGCTGGTTTTGGCTCCAAGCTTTCATGGAATGATGGACATTCTTGTCTTATGAGCTTAGAGCCAATTTAGTATGGCCCTTGACCTTCTCCCACATTAACTCCTCCTTCCTCTTTCTCCCTCTCATGGCTGCCTCTATAAATATGGATTGTTTTAGGGGCTACTGGTAGAGAGAAAAAAAAGAAGAGTTTTTTTGTTGAATGAGATTGCTAAAATTTTGAGAGGGAAAAGAAAAGGGGCTTGGGAGGACTAGGGTTTTGGGTGTGTGACTACCTAGAAGTCAAGGAGCTAGTTAGGAAGGGTTCCACCTCTCCTCCTTGTCTTCCAAGAAGAAGTAGATCGACCTCCAAGATCCCAAGGAGCTAGCATTCTAAGGGAGTTAATCAGAATTGAGCCCTGGTGTGAACTACTCATAGAGGCCATACACGAGTGTGGCTCGAGCGCTTTTCATAACCTCCTCCTAAAGGTATATGGATAAGGTATCCTTATGCTTTTTAGTTCTTTTCCTGCTTTTGATGTCTTTTGCATGCTACATTATCATACTTGTTCCAATTGTAGGCAGATTGGTAGATTGTTTTGATCAATCTACCAAGGTTTCCGCTGTGCTTATTTTAAAATTATATTAAAATACTTTTTTTCTACCATGCATGCTCATTTTGCTTTCCCTTTAGCATGATGATCACGCTTAACCATCAATTGTCTCAAGAATAGATGGCATGGCCTCCAAGGCCATTGTAGGTGGATGCAGGGTGGACTTTGACTTTGTTGATCAGTAGTATTTTTGGATCAGAGATTGGTTGAGGGATGCCGGATTGGTTAAGTTATGCACTCTTTGAGAGAGGTTCTACCTGACCTTGATGAGATAGTTCTACATGACTTTAACCAGGGGTGCTGATGGATGGATTGGAGAGGTCAGAGGTGTCTCCATTCCATTATCTGCCAAGATTTTGAGCCATATTTAGGATATACCCATGAGAGGCACTATAGCTGATTCACTTGGAGACTGGATCGATGGCTTCTAATGTATTATGGAGAGAGATGACTTGGGTAAGGGAGCCACTATCATCATGTCGCAGCTATCTACAGAGATGAGACTCCATTATATTGTGGCATAGATTATGTTGCCAAAGACTGGGGATTCGACTTTATCATAGAGAGGGAGCTCTTAGTTTTAGTGTCGTTGATTTGGAGGTCGCCTGTTTGTCTGCTAGTACTGATGATTCATCAAATGATCGAGGTAGCGACCAGCATGCGACTCTGCTTGCCTTACGGCATGGGACTCGCCAGACTATTTCGAGCTTATGGAGTTGATCTTATCGGTGAGCAGTATAGAGAGCTTCTACATATAGATACATATTATCAAAGATCCTTACATCGGATGGGATAGCAGAGATACAGAGGTCTTTGGAGGTGAAGAGTTTTTGGATAGGTGCCTAACTCGGATGAGGATATTGCTAAGGAGGAGGGGACATATGGAGATGAGGCCAGGCTGTCTGAGACACCATGAGACACATCTGAGTTATAGCCTGAGCCTTCTATCTTGGCACACACTGAGGTGCCACCTCCAGTAGATGTTTCTAAGGATAGGATCACTCACTTGGAGATAGACATGCAGATCCTGAGACAACGAGTTGATCAGATCCATATGGAGATGAGTTCTGGAATTCAGGAGTGAGAGAGGGGTTTGCTACCATGATAGCTACTTTGCAGAGACTGGCACCTGGTAGACCATCTTTCCCTCCACCATCATAAGATTCTCCACCAGCACCACTAGCAGATGATCTAGGGATAGGAGCAGATTATGATGATCGGACATGACATTTTGATATTGATGATCTTATAGTGGAGCCCGAGCCAGAGATGGGAGCTGATCAGGACATGGATTTGACTGAGCCTACTACTATTGATGACATGCTGACACTTGAGGCTATTTCAATTCCATCGAGTCCAGCCCTTCTGAGCTCTATCTTACCCAGTACTCTTATCATCTCTAGCCATTCTGATTCTATTCTTTTAGGCACATCCATAGTATCCACACTCGTTTTGTTCCCCCTACATTTTTTGATAGGACACCCTTAGTATATTCTACTTTCTTATCTATTTCTTCCTTATCCAAGGAGCTAGGTTTTGATACTCCTAGATTTCATATCATTTCCACTTCATCTGGATCCATTTTTGATCATACACTAGCTAACTCCAACCCAGTTCTTGACCTTGTCCCATTTCTTGACCCTGTTCTTGACACTAATTCTCCTCCAGCATGAGCTAGAGGGAGAGCACGAGCTAGAGGCAGAGACTGAGGATGTGGAGACACTCCTAGAGCAGTCTATACTAGATTGGCAGATCTTCAGCCCATGTGACCATGACCTCGTCCTTCTAGGATTACTGGACATATTGTATTAGAGATTTGGTCTTCCTTTGATGAGGACTGAGCCCACTAGGAGTGGTCGGTATATGAGTTAGTTGTGTATGTGTTTTGTAATGTATCATGAGTCTGTATCAATGTACCAGATTTAGTTATGTATATTTTATATTAGTGTATCACAAAATATTTGGAGTTATATATGTATATATGATGCTTTCAATGTTTTCAATTGTGTGTTCATGCTTCACTCTTTACATGTATTGCTTTTGATACTCTTCTTACTATTTTTTTTCCACTTTATCCATACCTTGAGGGAGAGGTTTGTTACTTGTTTCTCTACTTTGTATTATTTTTCACCTTTTACATGATGACAAAAAGATGGAGAAGAAAGTACCAAAAAAAGGGGGAGAAGAAAATACAAAAAGGGGGGAAAAGAAAGTAATAAGTAACAAACATAGAGGAAAAAATAAGTAAGGCGGAGAAAGTATTAAAAAGAAAAATTTCTAAATATTTTGGAGATATTTTTTGAAAATTGCTAATACATATTTGAAAAGTTTGAAAAATATTTTCAGACCATGTGTTGAGGGAGAGCTCTATCTTTATATTATTTGCTCTAATACTCTTATTCTTTAAAGAGTTTGTTCTAACACTCACACCTCATTTCAAACTTGATTTTGCTCTAATATTCATTCTTTCAAATCTATTTTAGCTTTAATACATGCTTTTCTCAAAACCAATTTGCTCGACCTTGCATGATTATTACCTATCTTGCTCTGAGTGAAACTAATGTTCAATCAACTCTAGTTATATAAAATTTTGATACATCATTGCATTTGCTCTAACTATGTTTTATTGCTATTATTTTTGCTCTGATTAAAGCTAATGAACGTTCCACTCTTATAGATGCATATGTTCTAGTACATTTTTATCCTCGATCTAATATGCTAGGTTAAGTATCAATACATTGTAGTTATATGAATTGAATTCATTTAAATTATATGCTAAATGATGATACTTTGCTCTATGATAGTCATTACAACATTGCTCTGATACTTATAACCAATTGCTTTGATATTTATTACTAATCTTTTGAGCTTACCATGTTTATATACTTAAAGGTTTTGTCATCATCAAAAAGGGAGAGATTGTTGACTTCTATCTTGATTTTGATGAATAACAAAATACTTAAGTATATTTGAGTACTAATTATGTGCAAAAAGTGTGTTTATCAGAATTAGGTACTCATCAATGTTAGAGTGTATTGTAAGATTGAAATGCTTGTCAGTCAATTAAAGAAGTCACTTAAGTTAATGAATTTTCAAGTTACATGGACTTTGAAATATGAGAAAGACTTTGAAGAGCTCAAAATTTTAGTTTGGACAAGTTTTAGCACTGTTTCAGTTAGGTGTCGACTCATAGAGGCTTGAGCTGATATGTAGAAAAAGTTTCAGCTAGAATGCAGAAGTGTCGACTCATAGAGATGAAGTGTCGACTCACCATAAGAAGTGTCGATGCACTAGTATATTCTAGAGAGCCTCAGAAGACATACTTGATGATGCAGGACAATTATAAAAACCTAATTTACTGATTTTAAACTTAATTAGTAGAGAAAAAATAGAGATTAATTTTTTATGATTTCAATTTTTTAAAATAACTCAAAGGAAGCAATTAAGGAAACTACTCAACTAGTTTATGCCCGCACAAGTAGATCTAACAAAGCAGCTAGAAAATCAAGATTTGGTGGCTAGGAAACCATCGTAAACTAGGATCTACTTATCAACTATTCAGAGATCAAAGAGAAGGGAATAGGTTTTAGTTTTACCAATGTAGAACCATCTCTCTGATCCAGATCTGGCTGGACTCCCAAGATTCTATGACAGGGTTTCAAAATCTCGATCCCGGGCTTCGATCTTTGTGCGATGCCAATTTCGAGGCAAGAACACCTAAATTTTGATTCTAGAACACCTGTAAATACTAAATAAAGAAAACTCAAGTTAGGAAGCAGCAAAGGAAGGAAAAAGAATGGAAGGGAAGGGTTAGAATAGGTGGCTAGGATTTTTTTGTTGGCTGGATAGGTAGGATAACTTGGGCCTCACACCCTGCGATGTTTCGACGAATAAAGGAAAAGGGCCTCACACCCTATGATGCACATAGCAAAGGAAGAAAATTCATGAGAGCTTCTTTATTGATGAATAATTATGAAAAATACAGCGGGGGTTGATGGGGTACTTATAGACCCTCAACAAGTGATGTAAAGGATACAAAGACTAAACTTGTTTTCCCTTGGACTACAACTCCTAGAATTCTAGTTCTGGGCATCCTGGACTCTGGTCTCTGGGCTAATGTGGACCTTTCTTCGAGTGGACAATTGTCATGGGATTCTCATCCATCTTGGATGCCAACTATGAGCATTGATGAGGTGTCATGATGTAGGGTCAAGATGGCTCCTTGGATTTTCTTGATTACTGGACTCTAGAGTCTAGATGATGTGGGCTCCTGAAGGTAATTGGACTATCCAGTCTAGATAGAAGAAGACTCAAGAGTTTTGGTGAGACTCTTAAGTTCTGGAAACTTAAGTAGCTAGGAATCTGTTTGATCCAAATACTTGAAGCAAGAAATCCTTCCAATCTTCTCCATTTCGGGTGACAAGATGAAATAAAATTCCTTGAAATTTGGCGTTGGAAAGAGGGTAGGAAGAGTGGGCCGACTCCTTAGATTTGGCATGGAATACGTGAAGTGAATGGTGCTAAGGATGAAGACTCCTTGTTATTTACTTATCTTAAAATAAGTTAGCGCTAACTCCTTCTTAAATGGCCGACCAAAGAGAATGGACATGGCTTGTGTTGTCATGTGATAATGTCCAAATTTGATGCATGTCCAAATAAAGTGACATGGAATGTGTTGTCCTAAAATGAAATGATATGGCATATCCAAACATGACATGTGTTGATGTCCCCTGATGATGTGACAGGTGTTGTCCGAATTCTTGAAAAGGTCTTGCCAAGAACAAGCTGACTTGGGCTAGCACATGGAATCACATGGTTTGTCTTGAGCTAGCACATGGGATTCTCAATTGGGTACATATGAAGTCACATGGGTCTTCAATTTGGTCCCCCTTATATTACAGGACTCAATAACTAATTATTACAAGACTTAAACCAAATAACTAAAGCCCCACTTGATCAATTAATCAAAAGGTATAACCTCATGCAACAAAAAGAATAAATTTAGTAAACAGGGTTTGGCCCAAAAGGGTTTGACATAATCGATAAATGGGTTTTGACTAAATATGGTAAAAAGGGTTTAGCCCAAAAGGCTAAATAACAAAACCCTCATTATAGTTGGTAAAAAGTGCTAACCCTAACTAAGCCAAAATAACATAATTTAAAATAAAATATTTATATGGTAAAAGGGGTTTGGGTTCAGGATTTTATTCACAGGTGATCCACGGGGATGGAGTTCAACCAATCAATTTCTCTAGCCTTGGTATCCACACCAATTCTTCTCGGGTGGGAGAAACTCGACCTTGTCGAGTATGGATCAACGTCGCTATGATAGCGCTCTAGTAAGTCTGGGTAACTCTCTACAAGTCCTCTCTGATGATCCAAGAATCATCAGGCTCAGGTTGTCCTTATCAACAAACCAGATATCGCTGGTAATCTTTGCTCCAGGTAGTAAAGACATTGTCATCCAAGATTCGCTCGATCTTGTCTCTCCGGGTTGGTGGTATGGCAGGTGGACACACTTGGGTTGGTTCACTCTCAAGGACTGGATTAGGCCTAAATGGTTCATTAGTAATCAACGTTGGCTTCCCATACTCAATAAAGTCTGAAATGTTGAAAGTTGGACTAATCCCTAGTTCCGGTGGTAACTCGAGCATATAGGCATTAGACCCAATTTTCCTAATCACTTTGTATAGTCCACTACTACGGGCATGTAACTTTTTCATGGTTCCAGGTGGGAACCATTCAGGTCGTAGTTTAACCATAACAAAGTCTCCTTCATTATACTCCTTGAGTCTTCTCTTAGAATTACCCTTGGTTAATGTATGACATATTGATGAAAATTTAGCATGAATTCTTAATAGATGCCATAGAATTTTTCAAAAATAGGTTGTTGACCTAACATGTTCAATGAATGAATGTAGTACACCAACCTCTACAAAATATAATCTATTGGTTACAAAAACATAGGAAGCTTCAGGAAAAGGTAGAAAAAAAAAGTGGATTCAAGGTTAGACTGAAAATAAGAAGGGTTTTCAGGGAATATTCCTAGACTAATGGGGTTGACCTTAAGGGTTTGAGGTATAGCTACAGGGTCTACCCTACAGAAGAATGGGTCACTAATCTCAGGGAAGAGATCTTTAATTGGAGTCAAAGGGGTGACTTCAGCCTGAGGGTACTGGACTAAAGAAACATGTCCTCAATAGGCTCTATGACTTGAGTCTCTTCTTGTGTTTCCTCAGGTAAAGTCTCAGTAGTAGGGTTAGGTTCCTCTTGGATCTCTTTTTCTAAGGGTCCTACCAGTTTAGTTTCAGTCAGGGTACAATCAGGATCAACTAATTCTTGGTTGGCCTTAGTTTGGGTATGGTCAGGATTATCTAACCTTGGGTCTACCTCCTGTATCTCCTCATCTACATACTCATCTACTAAGCTCACATCAACGTCATAAACTTCCACTACAATGGCAGCTTGGTGAACCAATGGGATAGTAGAGGTGGGCCGATTAAAGGGAGGTGGACTAATTTTGAGGTTCTGACTAGGTGTACTGATTCTAATGGGTTTGGGTCGATGGGTTAATGGGCCAAGGGAAGTTGGTCTAGGTGAACCAGGGTTAGTACAAATCTTACGGATTCTCTCTAGATTTTCGAATCATTTTTCTATTCGGTCACATTTATTGTTCATCAGGTCAAACTGATCATTCATGAACCTCATAAAGGTTTCAAGGTTGTACTCCATGGTCACACTAAGTTGGGGTGAGACTACTGGTTGGGTCAGACTTCTAATCTAATGGTTATGCAATGCAATTACACAGAACTCGACTCTCACTAGGGTTTCTTAGACCTAGAGCTTAAGTAAAATGAGTTAGCTCAAATTACAGCCAAATCAGTAATTACCCTGTCCACTGGCCAGGTAAGAGGTGGGGTCATGGGAGGCTATCCCTGCTCTCACAAGGTCATAATTAAAAATCATGAAACCTCTTAGGGCATTTGCCTCTGGACCTCTAGCCTTAGACACTAGATTCAAGTGATAATCAAAGGATTGGGTGCACTAGCTTACACACAATACTTGGAACCCGACCTGTTGGTATCCCTAGCTCACTAGAAAAAAATAAGTCTAATTAATTTTAATTAGTCTAAGATTGATGCAAAAGGTGGTGTTTGTGGGCCAAGGAAGGGTGATGAAATCCCTCCCTTATGTAGATATTGAGTGCCCTTAAGATTAGGTTACTTGATGATGCAATCACACAAGATGAAATCCTAGATGCAATCAAACTAAAATAATTAAAAGTGAAAAAAAAATTAATTATTTTTTTGTATTATAAGCAAATTAAGTTTTAGATTAGATTAATTTTAGATTTCCGATCTCAGGATTTCACATCCGGCCGTAGCTCATTACACCCATGGGTTATATGTATACTTTTGTATACCCGCTCAGGAGGCGTGATTTCCTTCCGCCAGAAAATAGCAATGAAAATTTTATTTTCATCTTATTTTTCTGTGATTAGTAGAGGATTAAAAGAGGATTAACTAAAATTTTTTTTTGAATAGTTTTAATATGGTTTTAATGCAATTTACTTTCAGCCTAACTAGGTATGTAGAAATTTTAGCACAAGAGTGATTAAATCCTAGTTTAACCTGCTCTGATACCAAAATTGATGCGAGACAAATATGAAAACCTAATTTACTGATTTTAAACTTAATTATCAGAGAAAAAATAGAGAATAATTTTTTTATGATTTCAATTTTTTAAAATGACTCAAAGGAAGCAATTAAGGAAACTAGTCAACTAGTCTATGCCTGCACAAGTAGATCTAACAAAGAAGCTAGAAAATCAGGATTTGGTGGCTGAGAAATACAATAAACTAGGATCTACTTATCAACTATTCAGAGATCAAAGAGAAGGGAATAGGTTTTAGTTTTACCAATGTAGAACCATCTCTCTGATGTAGATTTGGCAAGACTCTCAAGATTCTATGGCAGGGTTTCAAGATCTTGATCCTGGGCTTTGATCTTCCGTGCGATGCCGGTTCTGAGGCAAGAACACCTAATTTTTTATTCTAGATCACCTACAAACACTCAACAAAGGAAACTCAAGTTAGGAAGTAGCAAAAGAAGGAAAAAGAATGGAAGGGAAGGGTTAGAAGAGGTGGCTAGGATTTTTTTTTGGCTGGATAGGTAGGATAACTTGGGCCTCGCACCCCTTGATTTCCGAAGAACAAAGGAAAAGGGCCTCACACCCCATGATGTTTCGAAGAACAAAGAAAAAGGATCTCACACCCCGTGATGCACATAGCAAAGGAAGAAAATTTGGCAGAGTCTCTTTATTGATGAATAATTATGAATAATATAGGGTGGTTGATGGGGTGTTTATAGACCCTCATCCAGTGGTGTAAGGGATACAAAGACTAGACTTATTTTGCCTTGGACTACAACTCCTGGAATTCTGGCTCTGGGCATCCTAGACTCTTGTCTCTGGGCTGATCTAGACCTCTCTTCAAGTGGGCAATCATCATGAGATTCTTATCCATCTTGGGCACCAACTATGAGGATTGATAAGGTGTCATGATGTAGCATCAAGATGGCTCCCTCGGTTGCCTTGATTGCTGGACTCTGGAGTCTGGATGATGTGGGCTCCTGAAGGTAATTGGAATATCCAGTATGGATAGAAGAAGACTCAAGAGTTTTGGTGAGACTCTTGAGTTCTGGAAACTTAAGCAGCTAGGAATCTGTTTGATCCAAATATTTGAAGCAAGAAATCCTTCCAATATTCTCCATTTTGGGCGACAAGATGAAATAAATTCCTTGGAATTTGGTGTTGAAAAGAGGGTAGGAAGAGTGGGCCGACTCCTTGGATTTGGCATGGAATACTTGAAGTGAATGGCACCAAGGATGAAGACTGCTTATCATTTACTTATCTTAAAATAAGTTGGTGCTAACTCCTTAAATGGCCGACCAAAGAGAATAGACATGGCATGTGTTGTCATGTGATAATATCCAAATTTGATGCATGTCCAAATAAAGTGACATGGAATGTGTTGTCCCAAAATGAAATGACATGGCATGTACAAACAAGACATTTATTGATTTCCCCTGATGATGTGGGAGGTATTGTCTAAATTCTTGAAAAGGTGGTGATAAGAACAAGCTTACTTGGGCTAGCACATGCAATCACATGGTTTGTCTTGAGCTAGCACATGGGATCTTCAATTAGGTGCATATGAAGTTACATGGGTCTTTAATTTGGTTCTCCTTGTATTACAGGACTTAATAACTAATTACTACAAGACTCAAAACCAAATAACTAAAGCTCCACTTGATCAATTCATCAAAAGGCATAACCTCATGCAACAAAAAGAATAAATTTGGTAAACAGGGTTTGGCCCAATAGGATTTGATATAACCGATAAATGAGATTTTGACTCAATGTGGTAAAAAGGGTTTAGCCTAAAATGCTAAATAAGAAATCCTAATTATAGTTGGTAAAAGGGCTAACCCTAACTAAGCCAAAATAACAGAATTTAAAATAAAATATTTACTTGGTAAAAGGGGATTGGGTTTAGAGCTTTATTCACAGGTGATCCACAGGGATTTGGATTCAACCTGTCAATTTCTTCCAGTCCTAGTGTCCACACCACTTGATCTAGTATCAACTCAAGTGTCAACTCATGTATCGACTCATGGTCTGAAGTGTCAACACTTATGGATCGGATAGCAGAGTAACGGCTAGTTTTTGAAGTATAGAACTTTTCCTTTTTCTGTCTAACAGCTAGTTTCTCCTCTCTAATAGCTATAATCAGATTTTTAGGCATTGTAAAGGCATTTTAAGCACCACCAAACACAAGAGAAAGATATACTTTGAAAAACTAATGAAAGCATTCATTGAAAACCTCAAAGCATTCGATACTTTGAGAGATTTGAGCCTTCAAGTACACTGATTTCAAAAAAAGCTTTCAAGTCCACATCTTCAAGCATTGATTGAGGCTTCAACAATTTAGAGACAAAGCTTATAAACCACATTCAAGAGCTTCATCGAGTTTTATTTACTTTTTGAGAAAGCTTATTGTATTCTTATATTGTACTTGAATTATTTTGTTGTTGCTAGTTTCAAGGGGATTGAAACTAGTACTTAGGTTGTTGGTTAGCCTTGTGTGAAAACCAACAAGGTTGTTAGTGAGCCTAGAGTAAAAAATCAACTAGGTTTTTGGTTAACCTTGAGTAAAAACTAAGGGATTTTGATTAGTGAGCCCTGAAAACTAATATGCTATAATCAAGGTTGGATTATAATAAAATACCCAAGGGAGCTTAGGGAGTGGACGTAGGTATTTTGTGATATGTCAAACCACTATAAATCTCTATGTTTGTGATTACTTATTATTCTTTCTGTATTTATTTCTTTACTTCTGCTGCATATTATTATTGAGCATACAAACATTTTGGAAACATACTAGCACATGATTTTTAATTCATTCAAAAGTTTTAGAAATCCAATTCACCCCCCTCTTCAGTTGCTTTAGTTAGGCAACACTTTTAAATAAGGGGTTTGGGATCTCATCTCCCCACTGCCTTTGCTTGTTCCTCCTAGCTTTGGTAGGGAGGTTTTGCCAATTCATTAAGAAGTCCAATTAGCTTTGCACAGTGATGTCCTCTTGGCATGGGAGGTATTGAAAATGGTTGATGGCTCAACCATGTTGCCATTATCATCGCTGGCTAGGGTATGGAATTGAAGGAGGGTTCATATTGTGTACCTCCTCCCCTAGTTCCTCTTTATCACCTAGTGTCAATAAACACTAGGACTAAGGGAGAGGTGGAAAATGCCCTCTTGGAGTTTTTGCCATGAATAGCAAGTGGCCAGGATGTTCTTCTCCCTTTCCTTCTTGTAATAGATGGAACTGCATTGGCTCCTTCTTCCTTATTGGCTAGTAGACCGGAGGGGTCCTTTTCATTACATCAACACTATGTGGCGGAGGCCCAGATTCATCATCCATCAACTCCCTCTGCCTGCATGGTATACCTCTCTACCACATCATGGTTTTCTTACCAATTTACTATGTCTCACCTATATTTCACAAAGAATTTCTAGGAAAAGAATGCAACTTGGTAGAAATAGAAATATAGGTGTCTCAAAATTTTGTAATGAGAAAGGATTATTTTTATAATTTATGCATATGGTATTGTATGTTTATTACTTATCGAATCTCGAGACTTGTAATTGTCTGCATTTTATTGATGACCAATAGCTTGAATCTTGGTTTTGTGAATTCTAGAAAGTGTTGCATTTCTCCCTCGAGGCTTCAAATTTGGTAGTTGCTTCAACCATTTGGATTCCCTCCTAATTTAAAAATATAGTTTTCAAATAAGGCTTCCAAAGAAAAAGTACATTGTTTATAGTATATTCATAAATTTTTGGAGTTCCAAGGTCAAGATAGGGGTGTACTGTCCAACTACATCAGGTGATGGGTGTCGGGTCAAAGATCTCCTTCACCTGGTATGATCTCTCCTAATTTGGGAAGAGCTTCCCTTAATGAGCCAGCTGGGATACTTTAGCCTGCCTCAGAACTAGGTCTCTAATTTTGAAAAATTTATCCCAAACTCAAGTGTTGTGGTAGCGGATGACCTTCCATCGATAAGTGGCCATCCTTATAGAGGAACAACCCTGAACTTCTTCTACCAGATCTAAATTTGCCCAAAGTCATTCAGAGTTACTTCCCTTATAGAAATTTTCCATCTGTGTTTATAGGAGTCCAAATTTGAAGGGGATTATATACGGTCCCAAAGGTAAGATTATAGGGGATTTCACTCATTAGAGTTCTTTGTGTGCTTCAATAGACCCAGAGGATGTGATATAATTTGTCCACCCACCATCCTTTTACTCACTCCAGGCACATCTTGAACCCATGCAAAAGAATCCGGTTAGCAACTTTGGCCTCCTCATTAGCTTGGGGATAGTCGATAAAAGAAAAATATGGGTAACACCCAAGTCTTGGTAGAATTTGGTGAGGTTGAAATTGTTAAACTATCAACCATTATTGGTAATGATGATTCTGGGTAGCCCGATGATGCGAAATAAATAATTAAAGCCTAATTATTAGAGAATAGCAGAGAATAGTTTTTTTAGATTTTTTTAGATTTTTAAGGAAGACTCAAAGAAGACAGTAAAGGAAACTAGTTCTAGTTAACTTCCCGCACAAGTAAACCTACAAAATAACTAGAAAGCAGGACTTGGTGGCTAAGAAACCATCGAAACTAGGGTTTTCTTTCAACAAATCAAAGATCAAAGAGAAGGGAATAGGATTTAGGTTTTACCAACATAGATCGTCTCTCTAATGCAGATCTGGCCGGACTCTCAAGATTCTGCGGTAGGGTTTCAAGATCTCGATCCCAGGCTCCAATCTTCTGCGCAATCCCAGTTTTAAGGCAAGAACACCTGATTTTGATTCCAGATCACCTACAAACACTCAACAAAGAAAACTCAAGTTAGAAAGCAGCAAAGGAAGGAAAAAGAATAGAAGGGAAGGGTTAGAAGTGATGGCTAGGATTTCTTATCGGCTGGATAGGTAGGATAACTAGGGCCTCGCACCCCGTGATGTTCTGAAGAACAAAGAAAAAGGGCATCACATCTTGTAATATTCTGAAGAATAAAGGAAAAAGGCCTCACACCCCGCAATGCACATAGCAAAGGAAGTAAATTTGGCAAAGCTTCTTTATTGATGAATAATAATTACAAGGGGTTGATGGGTATTTATAAACCCTCAACTAGTGGTATAAGGGATTCAAACAGCAGACTTTTTCTCTCTTGGACTATAACTCCTAGAATTCTGGCTTTGGACATCCTGGACTCTTGTCTCTGGATAGAAAAGGACTTAAGAGTTTTGGTGAGACTCTCGAATTCTGGAAACTTAAGCAGTTCTAAACTTATTTGATCCAAACATCTGCGGTAGAGAATTATTGAGCCTCCTCCATTTGGGTGATCAAATATTTAGAACTCCTTGGAAATTGGTGTGAAAACAAATGCTTGGCCGACTCTTGGAATTTTTGGCATGAAATTCTTTAGTGGAGGTGCCAATTTGGAAAAGTCCTTCACATTTACTTATCTTAAAATTAAGTTGGCGTGAAATCTTGAGTGAGAGGGCACCAAAGATGAGACTCCTTCTCATTTACTTCTCTTAAAAAGAAGTTGGCGCTAACTCCTCCTTAAGTGGCTGACCAAAGAGGATTTGTGGCATGTGTTGTCATGTGATGATGTCCAAATAAAGTGATATGGAGTGTGTTGGCATGACATGTCCAAACATGACATGTGTTGATGTCCAAATTCTTGAAAGGTGGTGCCAAGAAAAGGGTTGCACATGCTAAGTGACTTGGGCTAGCACATGGAGTCACATGACTTATCTTGGGATAGCATATGGGTCTTCAATTGGGTGCACATGAAGTCACATGGGTCTTCAATTGGGTCCCCCTTGAATTACAGGACTCAATAACTAATTTTCACAAGACTCAAAACCAAATAACTAAAGCCCCACTTGATCAATTGATTAAAAGGCATAACCTCATGTAACAAAAAAGAATAAATTGGTATACAGGGTTTGGCCTAATAGGATTTGAGACAATCGATAAATGGGGTTTTGACATAATGTGGTAAAAAGGGTTTAGCCCAAAAGGCTAAATAACAAAACCCTAATTAGAGTTGGTAAAAAGGGCTAACCCTAACTAACCCAAAATAACAGAAATTAAACTAAAATAGTTACATGGTAAAAGGGGTTGGGTTCAGGGCTTTATTCATAAGCGATCTATAGAGATGTGGGTTCGACCATTCGATCTTTTCTGGCCCTAGTGTCCGCACTAATTCTTCTTGGGTGGGAGAAACTCGAACCTGTCTAGTATGGGTCAACTTTGCTATGATAGTGCTCTAGTAAGTATGGGTCAACTCTCTATAAGTCCTCTTTGGTGATTCAAAAATCATTAGTCTCAGGTCATCCTTGCCAACGAACCAGATATCATTGGTAATCTTTGCTCCGGGTAGAAATGATCTTGTCATCCAAGATCCACTCGATCATGTCTCTCCGGTCTAGTAGTATGACAGGTGGACACACTTATGTTGGTTCACTCTCAAGGACTGGATTAGACCCAATGGCTCACTAGGAATCAATGTTGGCTCTCTATACTCAATAAGGTCTGAAATGTTGAAAGTTGGACTAATACCTAGTTCAAGTAGTAACTCGAGCACATAGACATTAGACCTAATTTTCCTAATCACTTTGTATGGTCCACTACTATGGGCATTTAACTTTTTCATGGTTCCAGGTGGGAACCATTCAGGTAGTAGTCTAACCATGACAAAGTCTCCTTTATTATATTCTTCGAATCTTTTTTCTTGAAATTATTCATTGCTTTCAATTAATTTTTTATATTATTATTATTGACATGCATGTAAACCCTAAACTACAACTGAGTTTGACTCTTAGTTGGTGGGTGACATGTAGATGAAAATTTAACATTCACTCCTAATAGATGCCATAAGGGTCTCCAGAAATAGGTTGTAAACCTAACATGCTCAATGAATGTATACAACATGCTAACCACTATAAAATGCAAACTAATGGTCTTAGAAATATTGGAAACCTCAGGGAAGGGTAGAAAATAAGAAGTGGATTTGGGGTGACTTGGTAGGTTAGGAAATAAGAAAAGGGTTTGAGGGTTTGTCCTAGACTAATGGGATTAACCCTAAAGTTTAGACACTGAATTACATATACAGGCACTAAAAGGTCCACTTGATGAAAAAATAGATCACTAATCTCAGGAAAGAAATCTCTAATGGGAACTATAGGGTTGAAGTCTTCTTGAAGGTACTGGACTAAATAAGCCAAGTCCTCACCAATTTCCTATTATTCATGGATTTCAGGACTAGGCTGTATGATTTGAGTCTCTTCAATGTTTCCTCAGGTAAGTTCCTAATAATAGTTTTAAAGTGCTCATGGGTCTTTTTTTCTAAGGTTCCTACCAGTACAATTTCAATCTGGGTAGGGTCAGGGTCAACTAACTCTAGGTTGGCTTTAGTTTGGGTATGGTCAGGATTATCTAGCTCTAGGTCTATCTCTTGTATCTCCTCATCTACATACTCATCTACCAAGCTCAAATCAGCTTCATAAACTTTTTCTTCAATAGCATCTTGGTGAACCATGGGGTAGTAGGAGTAGGTTGGTTAAAGAGAAATTGGCTAGGATCTAGGCTAGTAGGGATGGGTCGGCTCGGATTAGGGTTGAGTCGACTCGGGTGAGAATTGGGTTGACTCTGGTGGACTTGGTCATAACCTAATTTTTGATAAGGAGCACTAATCCTAATGGGTTCTGGCCAATTAAGGAAACCTGACTAACACTAGATTGATACGTAGGGGTTATGGGTTCCTTAGATTCATAGGATATGGATTCAAATCTATTGATCATGGATCTAGGTTCGTAAGAGCTGGGTTCATAGGATCTGGGTGTACAGGAACTAGGTTCATATGATATGGGTAGCTACTTTTCCCTAAGTTTAAGTTTCATGTCAGTCCGGGTAGTTATGGCTATGTCTCTTCTTCGTCTGATCATTCTTTTGACATCATCCTAGTAAATTTTATCCTAGCATACTAACTTAAGCTTAGCAAACTTAATTGACTTCCTTCAGATATTAGTTCCCTTTCAAAATACATATCCATAACTTCTTCCCAATTAAGATAATTCTCAAGATCAAGATCACCACTAAATGTAGGTGCATCTAACCTAATGTACCTAGTGGCTCTCTCATCCTGGTCTATGAAATCATAATTGGGTCTCCTATGGTTATTCTTCGAGATTGGGTCCTGGTGTAAGGGTCTCCTAGGATTGGGCTCCAGGAATGGGTCAGGGTGTATTTCAAATTTAGGTTCAGGACGAGTCTTACAGGTTTTCTTTAGGTTTCCTAATCATTGGTCCAGTAGATCAAACTTATGGTTTATTTAGGTTCATTGTTCAGTGAAGGTCCTAAGGAAGGTCTCGAAATTGGAATCTATGATTAATTTGGTTTGGTTTGGGTGAGACAAATAGGGTGTGCCTGACCTAGTTGCCATGCAATGCAATCACACAGACATGACTCGAACTAGGATTTCCTGGACCTAGAGCTCAAGTAGAATGGGTCAGCTCAAATTACAACAAATTCAATAATTACCCTATCCACTGGCCAGGTAAGAGGTGAGGTTATGGGAGGTTCCCCCTGCTCTAGCAGGGTCCTAATTAAAAACCACGAATCACTTAGGGTGTTTGCCTCTGGACCTCTAGACTTAGACACCAGATTCAAGTGATAATCAAAGGATTGGGTGCACTAGCTTTCACACAATACTTGGAACCCGACCTGTTGGTGTCCCTAGCTCACTAGAGCAAGTTAAGTCTAATTAATTTTAATTAGGTTAGGATCGATGCAAAGGTGGTGGTTGTGGGCCAAGGAAGGGTGATGAAATCCCTCTCTTATATAGATATTGACTGCCCTTAAGATTAGGTTTGAATGATAATAGCAAGCATATGAAGATGCAATTAGGATTTCCAAGTTTTTTTTTTTTAGCAAAGATATATTTTGTAGAAAAGTACCTAATATGCAGGAAATATACAAAAAATTAAAATATGCAATTTTTGCAAAAAGAACCCTAAACTAAATTATTGAAAATTTAGAGTAGAACTATTCTCAAGTAGTAAATCAGAGATTCTGATAACTTAAAGTTTGAATTAAATTATGATAAAATTCTGAAAATACTATCAATTACAAAAACCTAGAAAAATAAGAATCAAAATTTTTTGATCTTCTTACATATAAAAATAATTAAAATAATTGACTATATACTAGGTTGGACGTGATGCAGAAAATTAACCCTAAAGATGCCTATCTCTTTGTTTTCTTCTTCAAGGGTCAATCACAGTAGCACCCCTACATGCCATAAAAAATCCCTTTTGAATGGGATGTGAGGTTCTTGTAGCCCTACTTTTTTCTATGACCAGATGGCCATGGTGAAGCACCCGATCCGAGTAGTTAAAGAGAAACTAAGTCCTAACCTGGTATGTAGAAATTTCAGCACAAGAGCGATTAAACCCTAGTCTAACCTGCTCTAATACCAAAACTGATGTGGGATAAATAATTAAAGCCTAATTATCAGAGAATAGTAGACAATAATGTTTTTAGATTCTTTTAGATTTTTAAGGAAGACTCAAAGGAGATAGTAAAAAAAACTAGTTCTAGTTAACTACCCACACAAGTAAACCTACAAAGTAAGTAGAAAGCAGGACTTGGTGGCTAAGAAACCACCGAAACTAGGGTTTTCTTCCAACAAATTAAAAATCAAAGAGAAGGGAATAGGATTTAAGTTTTACCAACGTAGATCATCTCTCTGATGCAGATCTGGCCGAACTCTCAAGATTCTGTGGTAGGGTTTCAAGATCTCGATCCCGAGCTCCAATCTTTCATGCAATACCGATTCTGAGGCAAGAACACCTAATTTTGGTTCCAGATCACCTGCAAACACTCAACAAAGAAAACTCAAGTTAGGAAGCAGCAAAGGAAGGTAAAAGAATGGAAGAGAATGGTTAGAAGTGATGGCTAGGATTTCTTATCAACTGGATAGGTAGGATAACTTGGGCCTCGCACCTCGTGATATTCCGATAACAAGGAAAGGGCCTTATACCCTGTGATGTTCCGAAGAACAAAGGAAAAGGGCCTCACATCCCATGATGCACATAGCAAAGGAAGAAAATTCGGCAGAGCTTCTTTATTGATGAATAATAATTACAAGGAGTTGATGGGTATTTATAGACCCTCAACCAATGGTGTAAGGGATTCAAATAGTAGACTTTTTCTCCCTTGGACTACAACTCCTAGAATTTGGCTTTGGGCATCTTGGACTCGTCTCTGGATAGAAGAGGAGTCAAGAGTTTTGGTGAGACTCTTGAGTTCTGGAAACTTAAGCAGCTCTGAACCTGTTTGATCCAAACATTTGTGATAGAGAACCATTGAACCTCCTCCATTTGGGTTATCAAATATTTTAGAACTCCTTGGAAGTTGGCGTGAAAAAAAATGCTTGGCCGACTCTTAGAATTTTTGGCATGAAATTCTTGAGTGGAGGCACCAATTTGGGAGAGTCCTTCACATTCACTTATCTTAAAATTAAGTTGGCATAAAATCTTGAGTGAGAGGGCACCAAGGATGAGACTCCTTCTCATTTACTTCTCTTAAAAAGAAGTTGGTGCTAACTCCTTCTTAAGTGGCTGACCAAAGAGGATTTATGAAATGTGTTGTCATGTGATGATGTCCAAATAAAGTGACATGGAGTGTGTTGGCATGACATGTCCAAACATGACATGTGTTGATGTCCAAATTCTTGAAAGGTGGCACCAAGAAAAGGGTTGCATATGCAAAGTAACTTGGGCTAGCACATGGAGTCACATGACTTGTCTTGGGCTAGCACTTGAGTCTTTAATTGGGTGCACATGAAGTCACATGGGTCTTCAATTGGGTCCCCATTGAATTACAGGACTCAATAACTAATTTTTACAAGACTCAATACCAAATAACTAAAGCCCCACTTGATCAATTGATCAAAATGCATAACCTCATGTAATAAAAAAGAATAAATTGGTAAACATGGTTTGGCCCAATATGGTTTGACACAACCAATACATGGGGTTTTTAAATAATGTGGTAAAAAGGGTTTACCCTAAAAGGCTAAATAACAAAACCCTAATTACAGTTGGTAAAAAGGGCTAACCCTAACTAATCCAAAATAATAGAAATTAAAATAAAATATTTACATGGTAAAGGGGTTTGGGTTTAGGGCTTTATTCACTGGAAATCCATAGAGAAGTGGGTTCGATCTGTCGATCTTTTCTGGCCCTAGTGTCCGCACCACTCGAAGTGATGGATAATGGATTTTTAGATGAAGTCCTTTACTATTGCTTCAATAATTTTGGCAAGTGGTTTGACCTTTATGCACTTAGGAAAATAATCAATTGTTACAAGCAAAAACTTTTGTTTATGCACTTAGGAAAATAATCAATTGTTACAGCAAAAACTTTTGTCCTCCAGTGGCTGGGAGAAAAAGGCCCAATATGTCTGTCCTATTGAGTAAAAGGCCAGGGTGCACTTAAGGAAGTAAGTGGAGTGGCTGGCATTTGTTGTATGCTAGAATGACACTAGCACTGGTCATATTTTTAGATCGTGTCCCTCACATCTTGCTCCATAGTGGGCCAATAATATCCCTATTTCAAAATTGTAAGGGACAAGGCCTTGCTCCCCAGGTGAGTACTACAAACTTTTTCATGGACATCTTGGAAGGCATACTTCACCTCAAAGGGGTGTAGGCACTTTAGTAGGGGTTGGAAGAATTCCATCTTATAGAGCTTTCCTTCATGGAGTATGAATCTAAAGGCTTGGTTTCACATCTTATGGGCTTCCTCCCTGCCTATAAGAAGGCTCCTATCGTGAAGATATTGGATAAGTGGATCCATTCAGTAGGACTTGGTGTCTTTCTAGAGCATAGGTGTTAGCTAGTTGATATTGGGTTCCTTTAGGACTTCGAAGAAGACTTGTGCACACAAGTCATTGGGCAAGGATGTAGTGAGCTTAGATAGAGTATCAGCTTGAACATTCTTCTCCCAAGAAATTTTGAATGTCAAAAGTACAAAAAGCCAAAATTAGATCTTTCACCTTCTGGAGATATTGCTTTATGTTCTCTTTTCTAGCTTCGCCCTCATTCAAAATGTGGCTCACTACAAGCTGGGAGTCATCATAGGCCTTTAGATTTTGTACCCCCAATTCTTTGATATTGGTGAGGCCAGTAACTAAGGTCTCATATTCTGCTTCATTGTTAGTGGAGGAGAACCTAAACTAGAGGGTGTATTGGATGTCCCACCCCTCCAAGCTAATAAGTATGAGCCCTACTCCAGTGCCATTAGCATTTGAGGCCCTATCCATGTACATCATCCATTAACTCTCAGGATCTTCAAGCATGGGTCTCCTTCTTTGAATTCTTCTTCAGGAATGGTACATTTGGTGATAAAATTATTAGATATATATCCTAGAAAACAATCTAGATGACATATATTTAATTTCTATGAAATAAATTATATTTAATAACAATAATTGGGCTACTTTTTCATACAAATTGTGTCCATGTATCATCCAAGAAATTAATGGACAATGACACATGTTGCCGCCAAGATCGCCGTGGCCTGTAGCTCGATCGCGCTGAGGCGTTCCTCCTCCAACAGCATCGCGGGTCCTCCCCTCCTTCCTTCCTTCATGCAAGATAGGGGAGACCTGGGCCGGGGATTCTGGCGAGGACACTCCAATGATCAAGTCAGTGGGATGATTGAGGGGAACAAAAGAGACCTCTGCGGTGTAGGGCTTGGCGAACCCGTCTGTCAGGATGGTGTGACTAGAATGCGGGAATGTAATGGAAATGGAAAGAGTCAGGATTAAGAGGGGGGGAATGTGGACATACCTCTCCCTCGCCTTCCCCTGCATTCTTACCTTTCTTACCTTCCTCCCTCTCTCCGGAGGAGGGGCTATGGACTCTTTGGGAGCTGGTCTCTAGAAGCCTGAAGGAGCTCTCTGGATGAGCCAATCTGCAAACCTCCCCCCTCCTCCCTGGAAGGAAGAAAGCCCCTTTTCTTATCTTTTATACTGCTCCTTATAGGAGGGGTGCTTCTATTTTTGGAGGGACCACCCAAGCATTGCAGGTCCTAGGGCCTTGGCTGGATTTCTCTCTTGGGAAGGCATCGAGCATCATTCCATGATAGTGGATGACCGTTGGTGGTATGACCATGGGTGTGGCAGCATGCCACTAGGCCTGGGGCCTGGGGCACCTACATCATACCTCTGGTAGGGCTGGTACCCCCTGCAGAAGGCTATGGGTGGCTAGGCTTTTACTGCGGCATGATTTGAACATCTACTTTTTGGTAGGAACTCCATACCTGGGACTCTGCATTGGGACACGAGCGTGCCCCGACTAGGAGCTTACCTCAGACTAGGGGGCTCACCTAAGGAGCTCGATTTTGGCTGCGAGCTTGACCTCGGCAAGGAGCCTACCTCAGATGGGGGGCTCGCCTAATTAGCCCCCTTGGCTGGGAGCTTGACCTCGGCAGGGTGGCTGACCTCAGATGTGGGGCTCGTCCAATGAGCTTGGCCTAGGCTGGGAGCTTGACCTTAGCAGAGAGGCTAACCTCAGACGGGGGGCTCGCCCAATTAGCCCGGCCTCAGCTGGGTGTTTGACCTCAATAGGGAGGCTGATCTCAGACATGGGGGCTCGCCTAATGAGCCCAGCTTCGACCCTTTGCCAAGCCGCCATGCCCAAGTGGCGGGCCTCCTATCACCATGGCCGCCTGAATGCTCCATGTCAGTGGATGTCACCACATCAGATGCCCACCACCCCCGAGCCCAAAGGATGAGGTAGCACTTAAGGCAAAGGGAGTAATAGTCTCACTGACATGGGGGTAAGCGCCTACTATGCCATTAATGCCTTGGGTGCTTGCAGCCCAAAAATCATGCCCCCGGTGTGAACGATGTGACGCTCCGCTCAGTTATCCAATGAAGGACCATGAATGTTCCATTTGGATTGAGGTGATGGCCACAAGTTTGGTGTAACAAAGGAGTCTGGCCGGGCTACAATGCAGTCTTCGACTAGCTAAAAGATTGAGGGGTCACGTGCCTTGCATCGGGATGAGGCGTGGAGGGTGGTGACCTTTGCTGCAAAATGTTTGCATCCTCCCTATTTAAGGAGGCCTTGAGTGCTGGCCAATAGTATTCTGCCATACGCTCTTTCTTTTCACTCTGGTCCTTCTCCCACTTGAGTGTTGAGAGCTTTTAATATGCTAAATTTTTCCCCATTCTTTCTTCCTTTACTCCTCTTTTGGTGGACTTCAGGTTTTCCACCAAGGAGTCGAGGAGTCGAGTAAAGACTCTTTAGGAAGGATCAGACGGTCATCAAGGCAATGGCATCTGGCTTGGAGAAGAAATTCGCCGAGCTCAAAAATTCTCCCTAAGTTGGACAAGCTGGAGAATCTCCGGTCGCATAGCTAGAGAAGAACAAAAGAGGGAGAAAGTGGTCGCTCGTGCCTCCCCTCAATTTTCAGGACTGGAGGTCCTCAATGGGAGGTGGCAACCGGGGCGTGGTCATTGTGGAACAAATCATGACTCCTCTGATGCCATCAGAGATGGCATAATGAGGGACTGCTGCAACTGCCCTTGGAATCACAAGATCGGTAAAATCCAAAGGGGAGGCAGCGAAGCCAATGTTGAACTCTAGAGATCTGGTGGACACTTGAGGAAGGGCCCCTATGGGCTCGGCCTATCCTGCTAGTGCCTTCTACACCGATCATGGAGGTTAATATCAGGACCAAGGCCGGAGCTGACCAATCTTCCTTCCTTTCATGCTTGTAATTGGAATTTTGAGAGACTTCCCCAGCCTATCAGGGATCTCCCTTGATGTAAGAGACTTTTGATTAATGAAGGTATCTTTTCTATCATATGATGCACCTCCATCTTCTATTCCTCTTCTTTAGAATAGGAAGATGTACTTCCAGGGCCATCTTGAGTCTGTTCTGAACTTTTAGCTTCAACATAATGATGCTAAAGCCTTAGGGCCCATGCGAAGGCCTTTAGCTTCTGAAGCTTCCGGGGTTCCTTGGCTTGATCCACCGGGCAAGACCTCAGACTCCTCTGGTTCCTATCCCTAGACTGCGATCAGGCCCGGTGGCTAGAGCCGAGAGGCTTGATGAAGGGGGCCGAGAGGCCTGATGGAGGAGGCCAGGAGGCCTGGTGAAGGAGGATGGGAGGCCTGATAGAGGAGGCTAGGAGGCCTGATGAAGGAGGCCAAGGGGCCTGATTCACCAAATGTGAGTCAGGTAGTAGATGGCTAGGACTTCTGGAGTCTCCTGGTGGATATCTCTGGACTGTGAGCAAGGCGATCAAAGTCAAGAGGCTTGATGAAGGAGGCCGAGTGGCCTATGGAGGAGGCTTGGAGGCCTGCTGAAGGAGGCTGGGAGGCCTATTGAAGGAGGCTGGAAGGCTTGATGCACCAAATTATGAGTCAAGCGGTAGATGGCCAAGAATTCTGGAGTTTCTCGGTGGACATTTCCGGACTGTGAGCAAGGTGGCTGGAGCTAAGAGGCTTGATGAAGGAGGAGGCTAGAAGGCTTGACGGAGGAGGCCGGGAGGCCTGGTGGAGGAGGTCAGGAGGCCTGCTGAAGGAGGTCGGAAGGCCTGATGTGCTAAGATGTGAGTCAGGTGGTAGATGGCCGGGACTTCTAGAGTTTCTCGACGTACATCTTCGGACTATGAGCAAGGAGGCTGGAGTCGAGAGTCTTGATGGAGGTCGGTGCCCTGATGGAGTCTGGGAGGCCTAATGAAGGAGGCCGGGAGGCCTACTGAAAGAGGCTAGAAGTCCTGATGCGCCAAGCTATGAGTCGGGCGATAGATGGCCAGGACTTCTGGAGTTTCCCGGTGGGCATCTTCGGACTGTGAGCAAGGCGGTCAGAGCCGAGATGCTTGATGAAGGGGGCCAAGATTCCTAATGAAGGAGGCCAGGAGGCTTGATGCAGGAGGTCGAGAGGCTTGATGAAGGAGGCCGGGAGGCTTGATGTGCCAAGCTATGAGTCAGGAAGTAGATGGTCAAGACTTCTAGTATTTTCTAGCAAACATCTCCAGACTGTGAGCAAGGCGGGTGGAGCCTAGAGACTGGACGAGGGGGGCTGAGAGGCCTGATGGAGGAGGCCGGGAGGCCTAGTGGAGGAGGCCGAGGGGCCTAATGCACCAAGCTATGAGTTAGGTGATAGATGGCCAAGAATTCTAGAGTTTCTAGGTGGACATCTCCGTACTGCGAGCAAGGCAGTCGAAGCTAGGAGGCTTGATGAAGGAGGCCGAGGGCCTGATGAAGGAGTGTCGGAGGCATAATGATGGAGGTTGGGGGGCTTGATGGAGGAGGCCGGGGGGCCTGATGGAGGAGGTCTGGAGGCCCCGATGGAGGAGGCTGGTAGGCCTGGTGGAGGAGGTCGAGGGGCCTGATGCGCCATGCTATGAGTCAGGCGATATCCAGGACTTCTGGCCAGGAAGATATCTTAGACTGGAGTTTCCAGGCTAGGACGAGCTAGGAAGCCTGAGGCCTGATGAAGGAGGTCGAAGTGCTTGATGGAAAAGATCGAGGGGCCTGATGGAGGAGGCCGAGAGGCTTGATGTGCTAAGCGGTGAGTCAAATAGTAGATGGCCTGGACTTCTGGAGTTTCTTGGTGAACATTTCTGGACTATGAGCAAGGTGGCTGGAGCCGAGAAGCTGGTTGAGCTTTTGGTCTTGAACGTCGGGCTTCAGGAGTTTCCAGGCTAGAGTGCCAGGCTTCGTAGGTTTGGACTTGGAGAACTAGGCTTCGTGAGTTTCCAAGCTTAGAATGCAGGTTTCATAAGTTTTGGACTTAAGAGTGCCGGGCTTTGAAAGTTTTCGGGCTTAGAGTGCTCGGCTTCAATGTTTCCAGGTTTAGAGTGCCAGGCTTCATGGTTTCTGGGCTTAGAGTGCCAGGCTTCGTAAGTTCTGGCATTAAAGTATTGGGCTTCATAAGTTTTTGGGCTTAGAGTGCCGGGCTTTGTATGTTTCCAGGCTTAGAGTGATAGGCTTCATAAGTTTCTCAGTGTTGGGCTTCGGGAGTTTTTGGGCTTCGTAAGTTTCTGGGCTTCAAGAGGCTATAGGTCGGTTTGACGTGTGCCTGCACAGATAGATGACAAGGTTGCACTAAAAGTGAGTTTCAATGATCAATGGATGAGTCTTATATCCTTGAAAGGTGGTGGACTGCTCCGAGCTCAAAGCTTTGATGCAGGCCTGCCAAGAGGGCTCGGCTTGTCAGTTGACCATGCTATGGGTTAGGTGGCGGAGCTTCTAGCATCGCTGTGGACATCTCAGGACCATTATGGTGGGGACACCAGAGGCACCAGAATAAGATAGAGGCTTCTCCACCCTCTATGGATCACTTAGTTACATTCAAGTCATTCAAGTCCATTGTAATAAAGCATAGTTCATCTAAGTTATTTTTTTTTCTTGAGTCCTGTACTAGTCAGCTCATCTTGCGCTAGTTATTTTCCGGAGATCAGTACATGATGACTCATACAAGTGAAGATCAAGCCAGTCCAAGTGAAGATCAACCCAACTACAACCCAACTGAAGCTAGGAAGATCATGGAGAGCCTAGGAGAAGAAATCAGAAGTCAATCAAAATCCCAGGACACAAATATGAAGCCCTGAAGCCCTGGACTGCAGCTAGAAGCAAATTGGGCCGGTCCAGGCCTAGGAGAGGAGCTAGGGCACCACTTTCTTATGGTGACCCTCCCCTTGGTCGGCCACTTAAAGTCACCCCTCTTAACCAACCAAGGCAAGGAGAAGGAGAGAAATTCTAGGGATTTATTCTACCTTTGTTTCTTATTTTCTAGCTAGGGTTTGGATGGCAATAGAATTCCTGGGTAAAGTCTATTGTACCCTTACTTGGGGCCCAAGACTAAGAGTCTATTTAAAGGACCTAGTCTCTGTATGAGAAGTTAATTTGATATATGAAATACTCTTGATTCTCCAATTGATGTGTGCTATGCTACTATGTGCTTAAGTGATTCTGTATGAACTTTCATCTTCCCGGTGTCTTGCAACTGCCTCCTACCGCCAGCTGACCTCCAAAGCCCTGGCGCCAACTCCAAACAACCTTTATCCTTTGCTATTTTAACCTTATTTCTTCATCTCCTTTGTGTTTTCTAACCCCTGATAGGTCATTTGTAGGTCCCTCGACTCTGACAAATCCAACGACTCCAGCCAGGCCGCAATCGGACCATCGAGCAAAAAGCCGGGAATCAGCGGGTCGATGGCTTGATTTTCCAAGCCGCATCCATCGAGGAACGAGTGATCTCTTCACTGCGATCTTTACCAGGTACATCAGACGTTGCCAGGTACACCCCTTCTACCACCAATCACTTTATTGCAAGAGAACTAGCCCAACCGAGACTTCTCAGCCTCGGCGGTCCTCTTTCCTTTGCTTTTTAGATCCTGTTATGCATGCTGTAGCCTCTTATTTTCATATAGAACTCTTTACATCTTTACTTGGTTTGTTCTTCGGGATTAATCATACGACTTAACATAAACATAAAAAAAAAATAATGATCTATGCATATATAGGTTCCGCATTAATTTGGTATCAGAGCTTAGATTAGGGCTCTTTTCTGCACTCGTCATAGTCCATATATGCACTGTTCTTTTAATTGTTTCTCCTGCTCAAAACTCTAAAAATTTTGATTTTGTTTTTTCTGGGATTCAAATAATTCAAAGTATTTCACAAAACTTTTATAGATTTTATTTCGGCCTGTGCAGTTTCTGCAAGCCGAAATACTGCCTGCAAGTTTTTGGCTCTATTTTTCATCAAGACAATTTTGGAAGGTTTGTGGTTTTGTTTAGCATTCTTTTGTATATCTTTTATCTTAGTGTTTCTAGCATATTAGGTCATTGGCTGCAAATCATATTTCTTCAAAAGATTAAAAAAAAAAAAAATACATATAAAAGCTACCTAAAATACTTAAACACTAATTTGCATCATCTGCCTACCATCATTGCATAAACTATCGTTAAGGGCACTCTTGCTATGTCAAATGGGGGGAGGATTTGATCACCTCTCCTTAGCCTAAAACCACATCCCCTGCATTCGGTCCCAGGCCTAACTTAAAATCTATTAGACTAACTTGTCCTGGTGGGCTAGGGACACCAACTGGTCGGGTCCGGGCTAACTGTCAGATCACTGTGTCAAGCTAACCTGTGTGTGTCTTGTGCTTAGTGTCTAGAATGGTGGTTCAGGGATTCAGTCCTGAAGGGCTTGTGTGATGGTCTGCCTACCTGGCCAATCTCTGATTGGTGTCTAGGATTGGCAATCAGGGACCTAACACTCCCCTTACACCTGCCTAGCGAGTATAGGATTACTATAGGCTAGTTTACCACCCTGATTGAGCATCTAGTTTTGGACTCTAGGTCTAGGGAGCTATAGTGGTTTGATTGAGTCTTGCATGAGCACTAGATCAGGGGTTTCATATCATCCACCACCTTCACAAATGGCTGAACCCATAGATCATCTTGATGCCAAAATTGATGCCCTTGGAGAGAGGATAGCCCAATCCATCAATCTTAGGCTTGATCAATCAAACACCCAGTTGACCCATAGACTTGATCAACTAGATAACCAACTAGGAACACTAGAGAAAACCGTAGGACCTATACTAGATCCAACCTGAGCCACCTTTATCCTATGTACCCAAAACCTATGAACATAGATCCTATGCATCCACTCCTTATAAGCCTAGTATACCCATAACCTATAGATCTTATGACTCCAAATCCTGTGACCCAAGATCCTATAATCCCATGACCTATAGATCTGCACCCTTGTCCTATAAGCCCAGGGAGCCCATAACCCCTAGGTATCAGCCTAGTACTAGTCAGGTTTCTCCTAGTCAACTTGAATCCCATAGGATTAGTACCCCTAAATATGAGCCCAGTAGTAAGCCACTACCCCTTAGTCAACTTGAACCTACTAGGATTAGTACCCATACTCAGAAACCAGGATCTAGCCAATTTTTCTTTAGTCAACCTTCCCCTACCATCCCTTTGATTGACAAGGCTTACATTAATGCAGAAGTGTATGAAGCTGATGTAAACTTAGCGGATGAGTATGAGGGAGAATAGGAGATACCTATAGATGACCTAGAATTAGCTGACCCAATAGATACCCAGGTAGAAGCCAATCAAGAGTTAGTTGACCCTGACTATACACAGCCTAAAGCTATAATGGAAGAACAATTAGAGGAAGAGAACCTAGATACTGCTGCTAGAACCCTACTCGAGGAAACCATGGAGGAGAGCCAAATTATAGAGTCTAGTCCTAAAATACAAGAATCAGAATAATTTATTAAGGACCTGATCTCTTTGAATCAGTACCCTCAAGATGAGCCCCCTTCTATAGTTCCAATAAGGACCTCTTTGCTGAGATTAGCAACCCATCCTTCCATTATGCAAACCCTATAGATAGACCTCAACCTTATAAGGTTCACCTCATTAGTCTAGGATTAGTCCTGACATGCCTCCTTTTATCCTACTTTATCTAACTAACCCGGAACCTTTTTTCCTACCCTACGAGACTAATTCTGAACCCACCTCATATTTTTTGCTCTTTCCAAATACCTCAAGTATTTCTAGGATCATTAGATTGCATTTAGTTGATATTAGCATACTGCATGCATTCATTATGCATGTTAGGTTTGAATTATACTTCTGGCATACCCTTTATAATTTGCTAGTAGCCCATTGTAAGTTTCATGTGCATGTCAAGTTAGGATCAAACCTAGAGAACCTATAATCTCTTAGGTTTAGGTCTAAAGAGTTCAATAAAATTTCCTTCCATAGGAGTGCAGAGTCGAGTCTGTTTGGTATTAGTATGAGTCCTTTGCATCACCTGTCAGGAGTCTGCATGTGCCCAGCATGTTCACCACCTACACTAATTTTGAAACAATTGTCTAATTTCTCGAAGAAGGGCCAAGGAATTTGATGTAACATATTCTATCTTGGTTAAGCTTTGGCCTAAATAGAAGCTTCATGCTCACAGAGCTGGACCTTTTAAAGTGATGGAGAGTGTTGGACTAAATGCCTATGTATTAGATTTGCATTCGGATTTGGGCATTAGTTCTACCTTCTATTGGGAATTGTGTCCCAAAACAATTGCCTAGGCTGTAGACAGTTGAACTGAGTATTGTACTCTTGTATGAATTAATAAATATTATTTTGGCAGCTCATCACATTCTTATATTCCCTGTAATGAACTCTTTTTCATGCGATGAAGTCCTTAGGACTACACTGACTTCGATATAGAGAGGATATATCGAGTGGTCCTTAAACCAGGTTCAAAACCAAAGGATACATTATACTGGAAGGCAATGTATCAAGTGTAGGTTGTTGTGGTTCACATCATTTGGTTGTACTCTTGATCAAAGGAGTGTGGTGACACTGATGTGATCTACAAGTGAGATATATGATATCTCATTGAACGTGACTCCGTGTAGCCCCTTTCTGCCAAAGGGATACTCATGATTGGATATGGGTATATGTGTCCCTCCGACCTGAAGTCATCATTGTAGCTTGCAAGCAATTTCCTGTGCTTTGGTGCTAGACTACCCGGATTTCTAATCCAGTGACGGAAGGTTTCTAGGAACAGGCAAGTACTTGTGAAGCAATGGTTGACCAAGATGGAATTGACCTGTCTAAATAGTTTGGATTGAATGTCTCACTGTGTCTTAAATTAGTAAATCCTCGGTCGGGGTAGTCCTAGTGAGGACTCACTGGACTTGCGAGGTTGAGACATGTTGTGGATTGACTAAGCTAGGGTTGGCAGTTTAACCCTTGGTCATCCTGAGCGTTGGAGGTCTAAGGAATGAATTATACAGTAACCATATGCCAGAGGTTCGATTGATTGCTCTCGCATCTTCGGCCTATTCAGACGCCGGGACCCATTGCTAGATGCTATCTTGTGCTGGTACTGGAATTGTTCCAGTGCTACCGCCTAGGTTTGAACCTATGAGGTCACGCGCCATAGAGGATTACTCCCTGATCCAGGTACCGATTTATGATTAGGAATCATTTCGATAATGGTTTGGTTGAGTACATTGGATTGACCCGATTTTGGGTCGATAAGCTTTGTTCGGGTCTACCAGGAATTGTTCCAGGGTAATCAGGACTTGCCCAAGTCATTCATAAATTAGATTTTAATCTAATAGTGTTGTGAACCATTTTGGAAATGGTTTGGAATTTTTGAACCGGTTGTGAACTGGGTTGAAACAATTCACACGGTAAATGGCTTGGGCGAACAGGGATTCAACGCGTCTTCTCCTCTCCCATTTTCCATCAATTTTTGGGCTGAAATTAAATCTCCATTTATTGATATTAATTGCTTGGTTGAAGACGAATTTGATTCGTGCTCCAACCTGCTACCCTCTTGTATTCCCCGCCCGTCTCCTCACCTCCCCAATGACCAGTTACATTGGTTTCACGGTGATTATAAAATGTTGGCTGCTAAAAATTTCTGGTGTGCTGAAAAACCATGAGAGCAGGTTCTTCTCTTTGAGAGTTCGATCCATTCTTTCCACTGGGGTTTCGGAGGCCTGGGTTTTGGTGAGAGATTGGGAGAGAAAAGTTCTTTGATTCCCTGTTGTTAGTGGTGTTCCATTGGTGGAATAAGGAAGCTCTGTTTTGGTGAAAACAATTTCAGAACTTGGAGTTCTGTTTCTTCCTTCCTCCCTCCCACCATTTCATAGTCTTCCAGCGACTAGCATCGTGTGAGAGGTGGATCAGAGGAACACCAGGCGTGTCCCCCTTCTAGAGGGTGTTCCCTTGAGCACCTTGGAGTCGGATCAACCTCCTTGCTGCTGCCTTTTGTCTCCCCTATTTTTGTTGCAGATTTTCTCTTGAAGCTCTTTGGAAGAGGAGGAGAGAATGCTCAAAAGCTCTCCTTTGAAGCAAGAAGATCCCTTGCTGTTAGTGAAGCAGAAGGGACCAAGGATTGGCCATTTGTGGTTGGCCATTGTTGCTGTTGAAGCAAAGAAGAAATCCACGTTCAAAAGCTTGCTGGAAGAAGAAGACAGGAATAAACTTATTTCTGTTATCCCAGCTATTCCAGCAGATATCCTAGAGTTATTCCAGGCAGGAATAAGGTAAATATTTCTGGTTTTATTTTCATGCATGTCTTGATCTAGGTTTATAAAATTATTTATAATATTACATGCCTATGTTATGCCATGTTTTTGCCTGTACATGCATCTTGTATATGCTCGATCTTGTATGGAGCGGGTTTCTTCCGCTGTTATTTTAAAATAGTTTTAAAATACATACTTGCTCCCTACTATTGCATACTTAGTGTAGGCACCTACAACCCTGTATTTTCCTTTCAGTGGTATCAGAGCACTAGGTTCAAGAGTACATATCTTGATTGCTTGTATAGTAAATTAAACTGTTTAATCTATTGATATGTATCTGTATCTTAATCATAGGGATGATTAGAGAGTACTTTTAAGAACCTAGTTGAGACCTTCACCATGGCCATGTGTCTTTGGCACAATGCGGTTCGTCTGTGCTGGCCTCTTCAGAAGGATCCTTTAAGGAAATCAAAGGAATTAAAATTATTTTAATTCTGATACATTTTTAGCATGTAATATTTATAAAGGAATATGACTAGATATGATGCATGAAGTTATATGTAAAGAAGTTTACATGTTTAATTAAAATTGTTTTGATTAAAATTTGGCTTATATTCAAATAATTGTGAATTGTATGATTTAGTTAAATGACAAGTTATCTTAGGGTTCATGAAACCTAATGTCATTTAAATAAGCCAATTGGGTTAATTGGGTTAGCTATCTAATTAGGTCCATAATATGGGTTAGACCTATATTTAATTGAACTGGATAATAAAAAGACTAATCAAAAGTTGATTAAGATCCTTCTTATATAACTATCTAATAGTTATATAAGTTAGTCCATTCATCTAAAATAGATCTAATTAGTGGCTTCGTGGATGCCCGAGTCTTTAGGCTAATCTGATTAAGTCTGGTAAATTGATTGGTGTCGAGGTAGGTTGGCATTTATGATCATGGTGTGTATGAGTCTACCTCTTTCCTGGCCAACTTGGTTGGTGTCTAAGAAAGATAGTTAATGATGGATACTCACCATGATCTCACCTACCTGGCCAGTCGAGTCGACCAAGACTGATTAGAAAAGCTCATTGACTCGAGTTAACTCATGTCACCCAGGTTGATCAGTCTGACTGATTGGTAGGTGTCCATGGATTAATTGTTGAATTGGTTCAACCCTCCTGAAAGCCGATTTGTTCAGTGGGAGGATGATCCATGTTCTTGTCTTACTCTTCCGTCACAACCTAAAATCCTCTAAAATTATTAGGTCCTGAAAAAAGACTAAATCAAAGAGTTGATGGTGTCTTAGCCTCCCATTAAGTGAGTTAGTATGTGTCCTTTAACTTGGTGTTCATCGGCAGTTCCATAGAATGGTGTGCATCGATTACTGGAATTGCTCTCTCATAGATGATGGTTCAGTGCAACCTTCTTGACGGTGATCAGGTGAGCCAGCCATAGTTAGGCTTGGTCATTCGTTGGCTGGAAGTATTGGATTTATCATGTTAATAGTTGGACCTAATCGGAGACCCGCAATAGGAGGCTCCTAGGCCGTTTGGGGTGCTCTCTAGGACAAAATGAATTATTGGAAGTTGCTTGGGGAAGCAATTGGTTGGTGAACCTACCTTTAGGCGCGTATGGGTGAGCTGGCCATAGTCGGGCTCATACGTGGTCTATTGGATTTTAGTACCCACTATGAAATAATGATTTCATGGATTGGATTTAGAGGCTCCCAATCTGAAAAATTAGTGGGAGAGACCTTTAGACTAAAGTCCAAGTCTTTTGGTTAATTGATTAATTCAATACTCATACTGGTCTTGTGTTTCCTTTCAGATGTCTTCAAATCTTTCGCTCTGGTCACTTCTCAATAACGAGAAGTTGAAGGGTTATAACTTCGATAGCTGGTATCAAAAGTTGAGGATTGTCCTGGAGCATGAACGGATCCTTTATGTGATAACGGATCTGGCACCTAAAATCCCCTCTGCTAGTGCTCGGAGTTCGGTCAGGGACAATTATCAGAAGTGGGTTTCTGATTGGACTACTGTCCGATGCATTATGCTAGCGACAATTAACGACGAGTTTAGTCGTAAGTTTGAGGAGGCCCAACCAGAAGAGATTCTTCAAAAGTTAAAGGAATCTTTCAGCACGCCGGACGATGTAGAGCGGTATAAAGTGTCTTGTGCCATCTACAACGCCAAGATGCCTAATGGTGGTTCAGTCACTGATCATGTATTATACATGATCGAGCTGATTGAAAAGTTGGGCAAGCTCGGATGTCCCTTGCACGAGCAGCTCGGAAGGATGCAATCTTGAATTCTCTACCCTCCTCCTATCTTGACTTTCTTGATCATTACAAAATGAATAGCCTACAGTCAATTACCATGGTTTGATGGGATTGCTGCAAACTTTTGAGAAAGACCACCAACTGAATAAGGGGGTGGTGAATTTAGTGGGATGAGGGTTCAAGAGGTCATCATCCCTTTAAGAAAGGGAAAGGGTAAAAGAAAGGGAAAGAAGGTGTTGAATGCCCTGGCTCGAGTCAGACCAGGAAAGTGAGAGCTGACCAGTCTTTTGCAGAGTGCTTCTACTACAAGAAGCGGGAACACTGGAAGAGGAATTGTCTTCTTTACCAAGCATCCATCCCTAGACCCGAACAGGCCTAGGAAGGGAAATCAGCAGAGTGTTGGACAAGGATATTTAAGATAAAGCCTTGTAATTTCTCTATTTGTAATACTGCTAACTGGGTATTGGATACCGGTAGTCCTATTAAAATTTCTAATTCATTACAGGGACTACAAGTTAGCAAGAGATTCGAGGATGGGGATCAGTTTCTGAGCATCGGGAATGGAAATTGTGTTCCAGTACTGGCAATCAGAGTTCTGACTCTTGTCTTTGAGTCCTGTGCTGTCAAGTTAGTCGACTGCCATTACTGTCCTAGTTTCATTATGTGCATATCTATGTAGGCCTTTTGGCTAATTGTGGTTATGAACTATCAATAAAAGGAGATATTTGCCAAGTTATTTTGAATAACTCTATGATAATGAAAGCTAAGTTAAATAATGACATTTATTCACTGTCATGGCCTATTAGTGTAATGTACACATCTAGCAAATATCCAAGGTTAGAAAATGTCAGTGATCTGTATCTTTGGCACTGTAGGCTAGGTCATATTAACCAGAATAGGATAAACAAGTTGCGAGGAGATGTTCTCCTCAAGGTTAGTGATTCTGAATCACTATCCACTTGTGAATCCTGTTTACTTGGTAAAATGACCAAGTCACCTTTTACTGGAAAAGGTGAACGAGCTACAAAACTTTTGAGTCTCATACATACTGATGTATGCGGACCCATGACAGTTAGTGCCAAAGGTGGAAACAGATATTTCATTACATTTATAGATGACCTTTCGAGGTTCAGTTATGTCTTTTTGATGAGACATAAATCTGAGTCGTTTGAAATGTTCAAACAATATCGTAATGAAGTAGATAAACAAACTGGAAAAAGTATTAAAACCCTTCGATCTGATCGAGGCTGTGAATACCTATCTAGTGAGTTTTTGACATACCTTGAGGAGAATGAGATTCTCTCTCAGTGGACTCCTCCAGGAACACCATAGTTGAATGGTGTGTCTGAAAGAAGGATCGAACCTTGTTGGACATGGTTAGATCCATGATGGGCTTTGCAACTCTGTCGCTATCCTTTTGGGGATATGCACTTAAGACAGCTTGTCACTTGTTATATAATGTTCCGAGTAAGTCTGTTGTCTCCACTCCATATGAGATATGGATTGGACGTAAGCCCTCAATCTCATACCTTCGGGTTTGGGGTTATCCGGCATATGTAAAGCATTTAGACTCAAATAAACTTGGTCCAAGGTCTGATCGGTGCCTGTTTATTGGTTACCCTAAGAAAACCAAAGGATATTTTTTCTACTTGAAGGATGAATACAAAATGTTCGTCGCTCTTAGGGCTATCTTTTGGAAATGGAGTTCCTTGGAGAAGAAACTGTAGCTTCTAAGATTGAACTTGGTGAAGTTCAGCTAGTAGAAGAACCTATACACTCTAAGGACATAATAGAACCAGTTGTGATTGGATCACACCTGGAACCCATTATTAGGAGATCCGATAGAGTACCGCGTCAGCCGGACAGATACTACAGTTTCTTGGTCCGGGACGGCGATCACATTGAGCTTGACGAGAACAATGAGGATCCGATCACCTATATGGATAAACTTCAGAGATCTGACTCTGAGACATGGCTTGGAGCCATGCGATCCGAAATGGAGTCCATGGATATCAACAATGTATGGACATTGGTTGATCCGCCTGCAGGATAAAACCCATTGGGTGCAAGTGGATCTTCAAGAGGAAAAGGGGTGCAGATGGAAAGGTGGAGAGCTATAAAGCCCGTCTGGTTGCTAAGGGGTATCGTCAGCGATATGGTATCGATTATGACGAGACTTTCTCCCCTATGGCAATGCTCAAGTCTATTTGGATCATGCTTGCTTTAGCAGCATATTTTGATTATGAGATCTGGTAGATGGATGTCCGAACCACTTTCCTAAATAGGGAGCTGGAAGAGGAGGTGTATATGATACAACCCGAAGGGTTCACATCCTCAGATGAGTCAAAAGTATGCAAGTTGCAGAGGCCTATTTATGGACTCAATGATGTGGAGTAATGCTCTGATACCAAGAATGGTGTGGAGGGAAGGGGGTAGGGCTAGGGATGCCAGTATAGATGATTATGATGCAAGGAGTTTTTTTTAGGGTTTCGATTCCCGATCACAAGCAAAGGCAAGAAATAAGAAAGATGAGTAATGGAAGCTTACACTAGCAGTTCAAAGCCCTAAAAGTGAGAATGAGAATAGGACCCCAGGATTAAGAAACCCCGGTAGGACTAGCTCAAAATACAATACCTACTTAGGAG
Organism: Areca catechu; assembly: GCA_021397845.1. Lineage (NCBI taxonomy): Eukaryota > Viridiplantae > Streptophyta > Magnoliopsida > Arecales > Arecaceae > Areca > Areca catechu. The sequence continues at coordinate 48,099,753 of CM038048.1, read as the reverse complement.
ATAGAGAGAGCAAACCTCACACGTCTGAAGTGCCCGGTGCAGAGATCGCTCAACTCGACGAATACGGCCTGGATGCCTGAGCAGTCGAACCCGTGGAAGCACTGGCTTTCGATCGGAAGGTCGTGATGGCAAAGCCGATTGTCTCTGCCCGAGATGCCAAGGAGGACCTGTAGGCAAACAAAATAAGGATCAGCAAAATGGGGAGATGCACAGAAAGGAACTGAGATGGGGTTGAGAAGGGGCTTCGAGCCCGGTGTCCGGCTGGATTCCGAAGTCAAAGATGGAGATAACTTGGGGCCTCGCACCCCGCGACGTCACAGAGGATGAAGGATTGTGGCCTCACACCACGCGACATCTAGGAGGATGAATGATTTGCGACTCCCTGGGGCGACGGACAGGTGGCCTTACACCTCTCGACGTCCCTGGAGACGAAGGCAACTTTACTCAACCTGGATTAAGAGATAAGGGTTGGAAGATAGAAGACTCAAACTCTTTTTTTTTCATTAATCATTCAATAGCTTTACAATGGAGGGATTGGGTCCTTTAAATAGGCACCCAAGGCCCATTTGAATTCAAAAAATTAAAAACCCTTGAACCCAAATTACAACCCCAAAAGTTGGCGCCCACATGGATGTGGCAAGATCTTCATGGCCGACCAAATGGGAAGAGGAGATTAGCGTGGCATGTGGGAGGGCTTGGAGAGGGGGATTGGCCTTTAGACTTCCTTCTTTGCATGCTCACTTTGGGAAGAAAACATGGAGCAAGGCTTGCCTCAAGGGATGTGTCTCCTTTTGATTTCTTCCATGCCTAGATGGAGTGAGTCATGGCCGACCAAATGGAGGGAGCTTTGGGCGTTGCAAGGTTGAAGGCTTGGTAAGGGGAGTGTGTCTTTTGACCTTCCATTCTTGGATGAACACTTTGGGAAGAAGGCTTGGAAGATGGCTTGCTTTGTGGATTGGTCTCTTCAAGGATCTTCAACGCCCCACATTTGATGGATCATGGCGTGATGTGGGGAAGGGAAGAGGGGGATGGTGTCTCCTCCTTCCAATGTCGCCCAAGAGAAAAAGGCAAGGGGAGGGCATGTGGAAAGCATGAGGGCACCACCTTGTTTCCCTCCTTGGATTCCTAAGTGGCAACTGATGTGGCGCCACATAGGTGGCTGAGGTGGCACCTGAGTTGGCATCTTTCCAAGTGAAAGAGGTGGGATGGCCCACAAGGACTTGACTTGGTCTTGAAAGTCAGATTGACTTCAATTTGACTTGGGTCCAATCCAAACTCAGACTCGAACCAAAACAAATACAGGACTCATGACCTAACTTGACCCAAATTGGTCAAGGTACAAGACTAAACAAACTTAGACTAGGTACATGACTAGAAATTATAAAATTGCTTTGGCTCATAGCCTTATTACAAGACTCATAGAAGTGGAACCCTAATCTGAGATCCACAGAGGGTTGAGGAGCCTCTGTCGGATCTTGGTGCCCACACTAGTTCTCCTGGGGTGGGAGGTACTCAACCCTGTCGAGTAAGGGTTAGCTTGGCTTTGGTACCTCTCCAGGATGTCGGGGTCGATGCACTGCAAGTCCTCCCATGCAATCCACGAGTCATCAGATTCAGGTCGGCCTTGCCATCGGACCAACTAACATTGATAGCCCTTGCCCTGGGTAGTGATAGCTTGGTCATCCAGGACACGCTCGATCCGCTCTCCTCGCTCAGGTATATTTGGAGGTGGACACTCAGATTCAGGTTCACTCTCAAAAGAAAGGTCAGGCCCAAATGGCTCGCTAGGTTTGTTTGCGGGTTCCCTATACTCGACTAAGTCAGAGATATTGAATGTCGAGCTAATTCTATAATCCGGAGGTAATTCTAGCACATAGGCATTAGGGCCCATTCTCCTAATCACTTTAAAGGGACTAGCCCCACGAGCATGAAGCTTCTTAAAGGTTCTCGACAGAAACCATTCAGGCCTGAGCCTAATCATTACAAAATCCCCTATTTCAAACTCTTTGGCTCCCTTTCGGGAATCAGCCAAATTATTTTAAAAATTGTATTTAATGCATAATCCTAACATGATGCAAAATGCAGACTCAACTATGCAATCTTATTGAGAAAAAATTGTATTGGACTCCTAGGGTCTAAACCTAACAGACTTTTGACTTTCTAGGTTTGACCCTAGTCTGGTATGCATAAGAGAAAATTAAGGATCCCTAGCAAATGCCATAAAGTATACCAGAAGTAGAGGGCAAAAGGGATGGGTTCTAAGGAGTCACGCATTCTGGTAATCTCAATAAAAAGTAACCCCTTGGCTTTAGAAATGTAAGAGGGTTCAGGAAAGGGTAGGAAATAGGAATCGGAGTCTTGGGGTGGATTATGGAAAACATAAAACAGGCCTTGGTTATTCAGGATGACTTAAAATTTGGGCATCGTTCTATAGGTGTCATATGGTTCACTTGTTCCTGTAGATCTTGGGGCTCGCTAGGGTCAATCCCACAGTGAGGAAGGTCTGTTAAAGAGGATCCTGGGATCAAGTCTATAGTATGATGGATGTCTCTCAGGGGTGGAAGTTGATCAGGTAACTCATCAGGAACTTCATCCTCAATTTCATTCTGAGCTTCAACCATCTCTTGAGGATGTTCTCTTTGGATCAGTTCATTAAGGGTTGGTTCCTAAACTCCTGTGGAAAAGACTAGTGAATCCTCATGTTCATTTACTAGATGTGATCCTAGCTCGGTCATTTCCTCTTCAAATTTTGTAGTGGGTTCAGGATCATTTTCCTGGATTCCTCAATGATTTCACCCTCAGGCCCATCTTCTACTAAACTTGACTCATAGATGCTTTCTTTCAATTCTTTAACGAGCTCAGGAGTTTCTTTCCCTCGATTTTCCATGGGTTCAACCTTAAAGTCTTCAAGGGGTTCAACAATGGGTTCGGGTTCAGTTTCAGTTAGTTCATCTATAAGTAGGGCAGGGGTGGTGCACTTACTAGCAAAATGCCCAGGTTTATGACACCTATAGCTGTTTCCTTGGGGATTGGGTCTCCTCTGGACTTCAATAGTCTTACCCTTGTCCTCTCTACTATATTGGGGTCGATTCAGGTTGGGGCTACTAGGACTGGGTCAGGCTAGGCTAGGTCGGCTGGGGTCAGATCGGTTCGGGCTTGGTAGACTTGGGTAAGCCTGGCTATAACCTCGGGTTGATCCGGGGATATGGCTCTGGTTCCCAAAGGGCTCAGGTCTTCTGTAGGCGGGAACTCTCTAGAAACGCTCACGGAGCCTAGCAGCTTCTTTATTGGTCCTAGTCTGGCATCTATTTGATCAACTCTATTAGTCAACTGGTTGCTTAAATGAGTCATGGATTGAGTTAGGGATTGAGTTAGGGCTCCAATGTCAGCTCGAAGTTGGTCCATGGTTTCGGTAGAGGATGGAGAAGGTGAAAAGAGGTTCCTGATCTAGTGCACATGTAACAAAACGATGCTACGGTTTGCTAGATCTAGGAGATCTCTCCAAATGTGAAGTCAAGAAGATGAACCTGAAAGCAGTAACTTGGCACCTAGCCAGGTAAGTGTAAGGTTAGTGGAGGTTCCTCTTTGCTTGCCTAGACACCAATTACTCAAGCACACACCAACAAGCAATCTAGCTTGGCTCGGCACTTGGGTCGACCCGACTTGTGGGTGTCCCTAGCTCACTAGAGCAGATTAAACATCTAATCGATTTTAGTTAATGGCTAGGGTTCGATATGTTGGGTGGTGGTTTTTGTGCTAGGGACAGGTAATGAAATCCCGACCCTATGTTAATTTGACGCCATTAAGATACGTTATGGAGAATGATGCACAAAATGACTAATAAAATGACTTAAAATTTTCTTGTTTTTTTTTTTTTGTGTCTTTTAGATGTGTGAATGTTAAACAAAATGTAGGAATTAAAATGTGCAAGAAACAAGCTAGATGGATGAATGAATCAAAAGATGAGATGCTTGCTGAAATTTCAGACCTGAGATTTTCTTAGGTAGTATTTTGGCTTGTAGAAATTTTATAAATTGAAATAAAATCTAAGAAAATATAAAAAAGTGCTTTGAAATTAATTCAATCTAACAAAATAGAAATCACAAAATTTGGAGGTCTCTACAGAGAGAAACAATCCAATGATCAGACCATATATGGACTGACCAGAATGCAGAAAATGAAAGAAAACAAAATGCACCAGTCCTAGCATTACTCTGATACCAAAATGATGTGGAGTAATGCTCTGATACCAAGAATGGTGTGGAGGGAAGGGGGTAGGGCTAAGGATGCTAGTATGGATGATTATGATGCAAGGAGTTTTTTTTTTTTATAGTTGTAGAGTTTTGTATGTTTTTTTTTTAGGGTTTCGATTCCCGATCACAAGCAAAGGCAAGAAATAAGAAAGATGAGTGATGGAAGATTACACTAGCAGTTCAAAGCCCTAAAAGTGAGAACGAGAACAGGACCCGGGGATTAAGAAACTCCGGTAGGACTAGCTAGAAATACAATACCTACTTAGGAGATAGAGAGAGCAAACCTCACACGTCTGAAGAATCCGGTGTAGAGATCGCTCAACTCGGTGAATGTGGCATGGATGCCCGAGCAGTCGAACCCATGGAAGCACTGGCTTTCGGTCGGAAGGTTGCGATGGCAAAGCCGACTATCTCCGGTGCCCGAGATGCCAGGGAGGACCTGTAGGCAAACAAAATAATGATCAGCGAAATGGGGAGATGCACAGAAAGGAACTGAGATGGGGTTGAGAAGGGGCTTCGAGCCCGCTATCCGGCTAGATTCCGAAGTCGAAGATGGAGATAACTTGGGGCCTCGCACCCCGCGACATCTCGGAGGATGAAGGATTGTGGCCTCACACCACGCGACGTCCAGGAGGACGACGGATTCGTGATGCCCTGGGGCGACGGACAGGTGGCCTCACACCACTCGACGTCCCTGGGGACGAAAGCAACTTCACTCAACCTGGCCTAAAAGACAAGGGTTGGAAGATAGAAGACTCAAACTCTTTTTTTTTCATTAATCATTCAATAGCTTTACAATGGAGGGATTGGGTCCTTTAAATAGGCACCCAAGGCCCATTTGAATTCAAAAAATATTCAAAACCCTTGAACCCAAATTACAACCCCAAAAGTTAGCGCCCACATGGATGTGGCAAGATCTTCATGGCCGACCTAAAGGGAAGAGGAGATTGGCATGGCATGTGGAAGGGCTTGGAGAGGGGGATTGGCCTTTAGACTTTCTTCTTTGCATGCTCACTATGGGAAGAAAACATGGAGCAAGGCTTACCTCAAGGGATGTGTCTCCTTTTGATTTCTTCCTTGCCTAGATGGAGTGAGTCATGGCCGACCAAATGGAGGGAGATTTGGGCATTGCAAGGTTGAAGGCTTGGAAAGGGAGTGTGTCCTTTGACCTTCCATTCTTGCATGAACACTTTGGGAAGAAGGCTTGGAAGATGGCTTGCTTTGTGGCTTGGTCTCTTCAAGGATCTTCAACGCCCCACATTTGATGGATCATGGCGTGATGTGGGGGAGGGAAGAGGGGGATGGTGTCTCCTCCTTCCAATGTCGCCCAAGAGAAAAAGGCAAGGGGAGGGCATGTGGAAAGCATGAGGGCGCCACCTTGTTTCCCTTCTTGGATGCCCAAGTGGCAACTGATGTGGCACCATATAGGTGGCTGAGATGACACCTGAGTTGGCATCTTTTCTAGTAAAAGAGGTAGGATGGCCCACAAGGACTTGACTTGGTCTTGAAAGCCAGATTGACTTCAATTGGACTTGGGCCCAGTCCAAACTCAAACTCGAACCAAAACAAATACAGGACTCATGACCTAACTTGACCCAAATTGGTCAAGGTACAAGACTAAACAAACTTAGACTAGGTACACGACTAGAAATTATGAAATTGCTTTGGCTCATAGCCTTATTACAAGACTCATAGAAGTGGAACCCTAATCTGAGATCCACAGAGGGTTGAGGAGCCTCTATCGGATCCTGGTTCCCACACCACTCAAGCAAGCATCTCGAAGTTGGAACTTACGGTTTGATAGGTGTATCAAATCGTATGGCTTCATTATGAACGGAGAAGAACCATGCATCTATAAGTAGGTTAATGGTTCTGTGATTGTATTCCTGGTACTGTTTGTTGACAACATTCTCCTAATCGAGAATGACATCGCATCATTATAAGGAATAAAGATCTGGTTGTCATCTCAGTTCTCCATGAAGGACTTGGGTGAATCTTCTTATATATTGGATATGAAGATCTATAGAGATAGATCTAAGAGGCTTCTGGGATTGTCCTAGTCTAGGTACATTGATACCGTGCTGAAATTGTTCAGCATGAAAAATTCCAAGAAAGGCTATCTTCCAATAGGTTCTAGAATTATTCTTTCCAGGAAGGATTGTGCGACAACTCCTGAGGAAAGAGAGCGCATGAGTAGAGTACCTTATGCTTCTGTAGTAGGCTCTATCATGTATGCTATGACATGTACTAGACCAGACGTGGCATACTCACTAGGAGTAGTGAGCAGATACCAGTATGACCCTGGTGAGGTGCATTGGAAGGTGGTTAAGTCCATCTTGAAGTATTTAAGAAATACTAAAGACCAATGGCAGATTTATGGAGAATCTGACTTGAAACTTGTGGGGTATACTGACTCTAGTTTCCAGTCAGACAGAGATGATAGCAAGAGTATGTCAGGTTTGTTTTTACCATGAATGGAGGAGCGATTTGCTGGAAAAGTTCCAAGCTGGCGATAGTTGCAGACTCGGTATGTGAGGCAGAGTACCTTTCTGTATCAGATGCAGCAAGGGAAGCTATGTGGTTGCGGAAGTTCCTTGGAGAGCTATGGGTGGCATCTTCCCTAGATGGTTATATTCTAGTGTACTATGACAATACTGGTGCCATTGCTCAAGCTAAGGAGCTGAAAGCTCATCACCGTACCAAGCATATTATGTAGTGCTTCTACCTCGTACGAGAGATCGTAAAACGAGGCAACATCAATATTATGAAGATCGATGGAAAGGAAAATATGGCTGACATTTTTACTAAAGCCCTCGAAATAAAAGAGATCTACTTTTGTACAAGGAAAATGGATATTAGATACTGTTCTGATTGGCTTTAGTACAAGTGGGAGTTATTGGGAATTGTGTTCCAAAGCCAATTGCCTAGGCTGTAGGTGGTTGAACTGAGTATTATACTTTTTATATGAATTAATAAATATTATTTTGGCAGCTCATCACATTCTTACATTTCCCTGTAATGAACTTTTTTTCATATGATGAAGTCCTTAGGACTGCACTGACTTCGATATAGAGAGGATATATCGAGTGGTCCTTAAAACAGGTTCATAACCAAAGGATACATTGTACTAGACAGCAATGTATCAAGTGTAGGTTGTTGTAGTTCACATCATTTGGTTGTCCTCTTGACCAAAGGAGTGTGGTGACACTGATGTGATTTACAAGAGGGATATATGATATCTCATTGAACGTGACTCCGTGTAGCCCCTTTCTGCCAAAGGGATACTCGTGATTGGATATGTGTATATGTGTCCCTCCGACCTGAAGTCATCATGGTAGCTTGCAAGCATCTTCCTATGCTTTGGTGCCGGACTACACGGATTTCTAATCTGGTGATTGAAGGTTTTTGGGTACAAACAAGTACTTGTGGAGCAGTAGTGGACCAAGATGGAATTGACCTGTCCAAATAGTTTGGATTAAATATCTTGCAGTGTCTCAATTTAACAAATCCTCGGCTGGGGTAGTCCTAGTGTGGAGTCACTGGACTTGCGAGGTTGAGACATGTTGTGGATTGACTCAGCTAGGGTTGGCAGTTTAACCTTAGGTCATCCTGAGCATTGGAGGTCAAAGGGATGAATTATACGATAACCATATGTCAGAGGTTCGATTGATTGCTCTCACATCTTCGACCTATCTGGATGCCGGGACCCATTGCTAGATGGTATCTTGTGCTGGTACTGGAATTGTTTCAGTGCTACCGTCTAGATTCGAACCTATGAGGTCATATGCCATAGAGGATTACTCCCTGATCCATTTACCGATTTATGATTAGGAATCATTTCGGTAATGGTTTGGTTGAGCACATTGGATTGACTCAGTTTTGGGTCGATCAGCTTTGTTCGGGTCTACCGGGAATTGTTCCTAGGTAACCCAGGACTTGTCCAAGCCATTCATAAATTAGATTTTGATCTAATAGTGTTGTGAACCAGTTTGGAATTTTTTAACCAATTGTGAACCGGGTTGAAACAATCCACACAGTAAATGGCTTGGGCAAAAAGGGATTCAACGCGTCTTCTCCTCTCCCATTTTCCATTGATTTTTGGGCTGAAATTAAACTTCCATTTATTGATATTAATTGCTTGGTTGAAGACGAATTTGATTCGTGCTCCAACCTGCTGCCCTATTGTATTCCCAGCCCGTCTCCTCACCTCCCCATTGACCGGTTACATTGGTTTCACGGTGATTAAAAAATGTTGGCTGCTGAAAATTTCTGGTGTGCTGAAAAACCGTGAGAGCAGGTTCTTCTCTTTGAGAATTCGATCCATTCTTTCCACCGGGGTTTGTGGAGGCCTGGGTTTTAGTGAGAGATTGGGAGAGAAAAGTTCTTTGATTCCATGTTGTTAGTGGTGTTCAATTGGTGGAAGAAGGAAGCTCTGTTTTGGTGAAATCAATTTCAAAACTTGGAGTTATGTTTCTTCCTTCCTCCCTCCCACCATTTCATAGTCTTCTGGCGACTAGCATCGTGCGAGAGGCAGATCAGAGGAACTCCAGGTGTGTCCCCTCTCTAGAGGGTGTTCCCTTGAGCACCTGGGAGCCAGATCAACCTCCTTGCTGCTGCCTTTTGTCTCCCCTATTTTTGTCGTAGATTTTCTCTTGAAGCTCTTTGGAAGCGAGGAAGAGAACGATCAAAAGCTCTCCTTTGAAGCAAGAAGATCCCTTGCTGTTGGTGAAGAAGAAGAGACCAAGGATTGGCCATTTGTGGTTGGCCATTGTTGCTGTTGAAGCAAAGAAGAAATCCACGTTCGAAAGCTTGCTGGAAGAAGAAGATAGGAATAAACTTATTCCTGTTATCCTAGCTATTCCAGCAGATATCCCAGAGTTATTCCAGGCAGGAATAAGGTAAAAATTTCTGGTTTTATTTTTCATGCATGTCTTGATTTGGGTCTATAAAATTATTTATAAATATTACATACTTATGTAATGTCATGTTTTGCTTGTACATGCATCTTGTATATGCTAGACCTGTATGGAGTGGGTTTCTTCCGCTGTTATTTTAAAATAGTTTTAAAATACATACATGCTCCCTGCTGTTGCATGCTTATTGTAGATACCTGCAACCTTGTATTTTCCTTTCACCTTCAATATTGCAGACCTGGTTGAGTATAGGGAACCGACAGTGATACCCAGTGAGGCCTTCAGACCTACTCCTTCTATTGTGAGTGATCCTAACCCTAGAGTATCCACCAATAAATTAGCCTAAGAGAGGAGAACAGATCGAGTGTATCCTGGATGATCAAGCCATTATGACCCGGGGACGCGGCTATCAATGCTACCTGGTCCGATGGCAAGGCTGGCCAGAGTCGGATGATTCGTGAATTTCTCGAGAGGACTTGCAACGCCTCAACCCAGACCTCCTCAAGAGATATGTGAGCCAGCTTGATTTACACTCGACAAGGTTGAGTTCCTCCCACCCCGGGAGAATTGGTGGGGACACCAGAGGCACCAGAATAAGACAAAGGCTTCTCAACCCTCTATGGATCACTTAGTTACATTCAAGTCATTCAAGTCCATTTGTAATAAACCTTAGTTCATTTAAGTTATTTTTTTTTCTTGAGTCTTGTACTAGTCAGCTCATGTTGAGCTAGTTATTTTCCAGATATCAGTACATGATGACTTATATAAGTGAAGATCAAGCTAGTCCAAGTGAAGACCAACCCAACTGCAACCAAACTAAAGCTAGGAAGATCATGGAAAGCCTAGGAGAAGAAATCAGAAGTCAATCAAAAGCCCAGGACAAAAATCTGAAGCCCTGAAGCCCTAGACCGCAACTGGAAGCAAATTGGGCCAGTCTAGGCTCAAGAGAGGAGCTAGGGCGCCACTTGCTTATGGTGACCCTCCCCTTGGTCAGCCACTTAAAGTCACCCCTCTTGGCCGACCAAGGCAAGGAGAGGGAGAGAAATTCTAGGGATTTATTCTACCTTTGTTTCCTTATTTTCTAGCTAGGGTTTGGGTGGGAATAGAATTCCTAGGTAAAGTCTATTGTACCCTTACCTGGGGCCCAAGACTAAGAGTCTATTTAAAGGACCCTAATCTCTTGTATGAGAAGTTAATTTTGATATATGAAATACTCTTGATTCTTCAATTGCTGTGTGTTACCCTGCTATGTGCTTAAGGGGTTCTGTGTGAACTTTTCATCTTCCCGGTGTCTTGCAACTACCTCCTACCGCCAGCCAGCCCTCCAAAGTCCTGGCCGCCCACTCCAAACAACATTTTTCCTTTGCTATTTTTCCCTTATTTTTTCATCTCTTTTATGTTTTCTTACCCCTGACAGGTCGTTTGCAGGTCCCTCGACTCCGACGAATCCAACGACTCCAGCCAGGCCATAATCGGACCACCGAGCAGAAAGCCGGGAATCCGTGGGTCATTGGCTTGATTTTCCAGGTCACATCCATCGAGGAATGAGTGATCTCTTCATTGCAATCATCACCAAGCACATTAGACATTTCCAGGTACACCCCCACTGCCACCAGTCACTTTATTGCAGGAGAACTAGCCCAACCGAGACTTCTCAGCCTCGGCGGTCCTCTTTCCTTTGCTTTTTAGATCCTGTTATGCATGCTTTAGCATCTTATTTTTATATAGTACTCTTTACATCTTTACTTGGTTTGTTCTTTGGGATTAATCATACGACTTAACATTAAAACACAAAAAAAATACTTGCATGCATATATAGGTTCCGCATCACATTAGTTTGGTGGGTGCTGGTTTGCGAGCTGAGCGATGGATGATAGGATTACCAGGGTTCCCCGCGAACATCTCCAAACTGTAAGCACAACAGATGCCAAGTTGTGAGCCTCGTGGTAGATGGCAGGACTTCGTTGAGTTGCCGCAAACATCTCCAGACTATGACCAAGGCGAGAGCTGAACTAAGAGTTAGGCGATAGATGGAGAGTGTGATGGGGACATCAGGATCAGTCCCTAGCCCAATTTTGCCTCTAAAATCAATAATCAAGTTCTGTTATCCCTTTGAGTCTTGTAATTAGGGCTTGAGTCCTTTGAAGTCAGTTTGAGTATAAATTGAGTCCTATTATAAAGGCATGGCCAATTTAGGCCGAAATTAGGGCTTGAGTCCTGTTTTAGCCCTTGATATCATTAAGTCCTATATTTAGAGTACGATTCATGCCATTAGGGTTTTGGATCAGTCCTTGAGCTTAGTTGGATAAGCCAGCTCATGTTGAGCAATTTACTATTTTGGGTCTTGTAATCATGTGCAGTTGTATTGAGTTTGTATTAAGTCCAGTCCAGTCAGAGAAGACTCAAGTATGTAAAGGATGCCACCCAGTGTGCCACCTTAGCAGTCGTGTGGAGTCCTAGTCACACCTTGGAGTGCACCACACTAGAGTTACATGGAGGATTACATGAGGTCGGCCGAATATGAGGTTTGGTGTCCACATGATAGCACATCAATTCCACACTCAAGCACACTGTTTCCACCTAGATCGCCAGGCCTGTAGCTTCTTACGTTGCCCGGGTGAGTGGACACCCTGCCGGCGTCATCGGGCTCATCGATCGAAGATGATCAAGGGGAACATAGTCGTAGTTGTAGGGATGAAGGGGCTTGATGCTGTGCTGTGGTCTTCCTGTGGGCCTCTCCGGTGGGAGAAATCTTCTCTATGTCGTCCCTCTATCGGGCGGACCTGCAAAACAGGGAAGACCTGCACCGAGGATTCCGGCAGAGGCACTCCGACGATCAAGTCAGTGGGACGATCGAAGGAAATAAGAGATCTCTGAGGTGGAGAGCTTGGGGGACTCTCTGCTGCTAGAGGGTGATAATCAAGAGAGTGTGTTGTTTCTTACTTACACCCCCTTACCTCTATGCCAGTTTTTGTGTAGACGGATGGCTCATTGGGAGGCATGCTGGTCTTGATGTAGACTTGTCATGCTAGGATAGCCTGTAAGGCCATGATGGGTTGGTGAACCTTCTTCTTCTGGGTGGTTCAGGAAGTTGGTGCAGGGATACAGTACCTTGGGCATGGCACTATTCATTAGTTAGCATAAATAGTAGCTTAGGAAACTTAAATACAAACCTTCCTTGTAGACGGCGTGTCAAGCAGCGTGCCATAGGACCCACGTGGAGGGGGATCCTTGAAAAGAGTGCGGGCCCATGTGGATGGGCCTCTCGAAAAATGTGCCAGGCCCACATGAACGAGATCGAACTGCACGGTGTACCCGATGACCAAGCCGAGCTGAGACGCCGAAATGCCGAGCCGACTGGGATACTACTCCAGGTTGCTAGGCAGGCATGCGGACCGAGAGAATGCCCATGGAGAGTAGCCTGCTGGGATCTCGGCTGATCTGAGCCGCTCGTACAGGTTGAGGTCGGTCACTTTGACGGAGGAGTTCCTATTCTGAGACCGATCTGGGTCGCTCCAAACCCAGTCGATCCTCTCGACCGAGGAAAAGAAGTACCTACTCTTCCATCCCTTGATGGAAGAGGGGAGCTCAAACCTGATACCCCGAGGACGAGAAGAAAGGGACCACCACCCCTCCTCGGTGGGGTGGCGTTTCAGGATGAAAAAGGCCCTGAACATGGAGAAACGGGCAACAATCCCATGGAAGTGACACAGGACGATGAAGCAGAAGATTATCCTAATAGCATTGGGGACCAACTGGGCTGGGACCTTTATGCTGGTTTTTGTGTAGACGGATGGCTCCTGGGGAGGCGTGCTGCTCTTGATGTAGACTTGTCACGCTAGGATAGCCTGTGAGGCCATGATAGGTTGGTGAACCTTCTTCTTCTAGGTGGTTCAGGAAGTTGGTGCAGGGGTACAGTACCTTAGGCATGGCACTATTCACTAGTTAGCGTAAACACACACCAACTCCATATGCCAGCATGACAAGAAGGAAAGTCAAAGCAGATAAATATGAATCCCATGATTCATGCCAGCTTTCTTAGGATAGAATGGTCCACCCCAAGCCAAGAGAAGAAAGAAGTTGGCACCCCTTGGTCCCCCCTCTTGGGCTACCCACTACACACCATATAGGGAGGATAGTGTTTAGTTTTCTACCATGTATTCAAGCTTCCAAGAGAGAAAGTTTGGGATGCCACCTTTCATGAACTTCATGCCTTGTATTCTTTTTCTTAAGCCCCAAGTCTTGTATGCCTATATAAAGGCCCCATGTAAGAACTTTTGAAAAAATAATGAATGAATGAATGATATATGAGTTTTCCTACTCTTTTCCTTTGCCTTGTGCATCGAGCTCCATGAGGGAGTAAATTGCCTTTGCTCTTTGAGCATCGAGGGGTGTGAGGCCCTACCTATCTAGTCCATATGCTAACCCTGAAATCCTAGTGGCCAGCTCTCATCTGAACTATGGCCGACCACCAAGATGACTTCTCTTGGCTGCCAACCCCTCTTCCCTCTCTTCCTTTCATCCATTCCTATTTCTCATAATTTTTCCTCACTCTTGCATAGGTTCTTTGTAGGTCCCTTCGGTTTTGCGAGGATCGGACTTTGTTTGCCTTGCCTTCGAAGGAGCAGATTAAAAGCTGGCAAGCTTGCGGTTGATAGCTTCGTCCTCCAGGCCGCATCCAAGAGTGGAGGGAACTCTTCATCGATCACTTCCTCCATTTCCAAGTACATACTTCCATACTTTTAAGTAGATTTATTAAAGGAGAGCTAGCCCTACCGGGGTTTCCAAATCCTGGGGTCCTGGTTTCTTCATTATTTAGGGTCTTCTTTGCATTCTAGTCCTTCTAAGTCCTTACTTAGTCTCTTTAATCTTTTCTTTGGCTTGATTTTGGGATAACCTAAAGCCACTTAATTATCTACAAGTAGCATTGCATGCATTGTAGTCCCACATCAGGGGGCTTTTTGGAGTCTCCACAAACATCTTCAGACTATTAGCACAGCAGTTGCCAAACTGTGAGCCTCGTGGTAGATGGCGGGACTTCGTCGAGTCACCACAGACATCTTTGGACTGTGAGTAAGGCAAGAGCTGAACTGAGAGTCTGGTGGTAGATGGCGGGGGCCCCTCGGGCTTCCCGGTCGATGTCCCTAGATTGTGGGCTTAGCGACATGTGTTAGACTGCAATGCTTGCCATTGATGGTGAGATAGAAGCTTCTACTACGAACCTATCACACAGCTCTTCATATTGTGAGAGTAATAGGGGAAGAAAATTATCCATTAAACATTGGTCACATGGATGGGAGTGTGCTACTCCTTCAGGGGGCTTGGATCAAACTCGTTGACCATCATCTTAAGGAGAGATGGATGGAGCTGGCTCTCACCGGAGGGTGTGGTGGGAGGTGGTCGTCATTTGGGAAGACATGATCGTCTTCCACTTTTGTGCCCCCAATCTGCCCCTAGAGGTGAGGATGGTTGCCATTATTCCTGGTGCACCAATATGTTGGTCACCAGGATCTTGAAACTTACCCCTTCCTGGTGCACCAATCTATTGGTCACTAGGATATTGGAACTTCCCCCTTCCTGGCATGCCAATCTATTGGTCACTAGGATCTTGAAATTCCCCCATCATGGCATGCCAACGTATTGCCGCCAAGATCACCACGACCTGCAACTCGATCGCATCGGGGCATTCCTCCTCCGTCGGTGCTGTATGTCCTCCCCTCCTTGCTTCCTTCCTGAAAGATAGGGGAGACCCGGGATGGGGATTTTGGTGAGGATACTCCGACAATCAAGTCAGTGGGACGATCGAGGGGAATAGAAGAGACCTCCACAGCATAGGGCTTAGGGGAACCGTCTGCTGGGAGGGTGCGACTCGAATGTAGAAATGTAAAGGAAATGAAAAGAGTCGGGTTCGAGAGGGGGGAACGGGGACATACCACTCCCTCGCCTTCTCCCACATTCTTACCTTTCTTAACTTCCTCCCTCTCTCCGGAGGAGGGGCCATGGACTCTCTGAGAGCTGGTCTCCAGGAGCCTGAAGGAGCTCCCTGGATGTGCCAATCTACGGACCTCCCCATTCCCCTCAGGAAGGAAAAAAGCCCCTCTTCTTATCTTCTCCACTACTCATTATAGGAGGGGTGCTTCTATTTCTGGAGAGATCGCCCAGGCATTGCAGGTCCTAGGGCCTTGGCTAGATTCATCTCTTAGGAAGGCATCGGGCATTGTGCCACGGTGGTAGGTGACCGTTGGTGGTACGACCATGGGCGTGGTAGCATGCCACTGGCCTGGGACTTGGGGGCACCTGCATCGTACCTCTGGTAGGGCTAGCACCGCCTGCAGAAGGTTGCGGGTGGCCAAGCTTTTGCTGCTGCATGATTTGAACATCTACTTTCTGGCAAGAATTCCATTCTTGGGACCTCGTGTTGGGACACGAGCGTGCCCCAGCCTGGAGCTGACCTCGGATGGGGGGGCTCATCCAAGGAGCCCAGCTTTGGCTGGGAGCTTGACCTCGGTAGGGAGGCTGACCTCAAATGGGGGCTTGCCTAATGAGCCCGGCCTCGGTTGGGAGCTTGACCTTGATGGGGGCCTTGCCCAATGAACCCAGCCTCGGTTGGGAGTTTGACCTCGACAGGGAGGCTGATCTCAGACAGGGGGCTCGCCTAATGGGCTCGGCTTCATCCCTTCACCAAGTAGCCACGTCCGGGTGGTGGGCCTCCTATCGTCGTGGCCGCCCGCATGCTCCACATCAGCGGATGTGGCCACATCAACACATATTTTCAATAGTTAAGAATTTTGAGATATGTGTTATCATAGTTAATTACTAAATGCTCTCAATTATAGGATATCATGGGAATGATGATTAATCTGATTTGATCGATGCACAGATCGCTTCCCTTTTATGATAGATGAGTTTTGAGTCTATAGTGTGGGACACCAGAGTGACAATGCAGGTGGTCATTTGAGAATGATGGTACCGAGCTTGACTATCATGAAAAGTCATATAGATATCTTTTCACTCATTAGTAACTTTCTCGATGCTGTGGTTATGTGAGTGGTTCTTTAAGCTGCAGTGCCTTGGCCATTATGTAAGTAGTTCTTTAAGCTGCAGTGCCTTGGCCACTCATAGTAGGGTTGCTGTAGTTTGATAACATAAAATATTAACCCAGGTCTTTGTAGTGTTCATTGGCTATAGCAGGTTTACTATAGGAGTGGGAGTATACTTATAAGGGATCTATCAACCTTAGTAGTTAAGGTATAGTCCTATGTGATTTAAAAAGCTAAGTCCTTAAGACCATGATCGCGGCAATGTGAATGATGGAAAGAATTTTCATGAGCTTTCATAATTTGGACTTGAACTGATTGAATCATGCATTTGACAGATGCTTAGGGTTTGTCAAGTTTTCATGACCTGCATCTTGTTGGGACTCTCGATAGAAGAACTTAATTATATGGTAACTATACCTAGGGCTTTATTCTTCTATTCTACTAGGTTGCTGCTACATGCTACTAGGCATCATTGGTGAAGGATTGTTTTAGATCAATGATCCTTGATGGGGTGAGCTAAAATTATTTTGGTGCATCGAAAAGGTTCAATGATACTATGATGGAGATCATGGTATATCTTACTATCAGATAGAATGAAACTTGAGAGGTCATATATAATAAGAGCTTGACTTGATCTCATAGTTTGATCAAAATATGTAAGAGTTACATATTTAGAAAGCCTAAATTTGTAAGGGTTTCAAATTTGGAACCAGCTATTTTTAGCACCTACTAATTTTAGCAAGAAGAATTTTATTGCATGAGTTATAATTTGATTAGATGATTTGATCATTTAATTATGATTATGGTTGATACAAATTGAATTTGATTTTATTTGGTTGAGTTTGGATGATCCGTTAGTCTAATTAGATTTTGGACTAACCTTATTATAATTGTTCAAGACAATTTGGTTTGACCTAATTGGTTACCTAATCCTACATGAATTAAATCTAATTTAGTTTAGTTAGGATTAATCTATTCTACTTGAAATTAGTGATCCTAATTAGATTAGGATCTAATTCCTAATTAGTTTTGAATTTAAACCTAAACCTAAATTGGCTAGGAATTAGGTTGGTTAGTTTCTTGGTTAGAATTAGTTAGTTAATTGTTTGAACTAATTTCTAACTAATCCTAACTAATTTTCTCTCCCTCCCCACACCTCTCTCTACCTCTTTTACCATGGAAGAAAGAAAGAAGAGCACAATTGTTCACATTAATCTGCATTTAATGCAGAAAATGTGGGGCACACATGGTGTTTGGCACCCATTCTCTCTCCTTCCTATCTTTATCTATATTAGATTTTGAATTTGATTAAAAATTATTGTCCTAATTTTAGATAGGAAAGGATTTTAGGAGAGAAGGACTTTGTATTTGGCATTAGAAAAGGATGGAATTTGGGATGCACATTATAGTGGGGCGTGCTTGTTTTTTTTGGAGTTTTAATATGAGATGAGTTCCTACTACCGCCCATCCTTCTTCTTATTCTCCACCACACAAAATAAAAGGGAGATATACTTTTCATCACCCTCTTTAATCTTCATCTTCTTAATCTAGAATGAAAGGTTTAGTTTAGAAAGAGAAAAGATTATTTCTTTATTTCTTTAGAAGAGATCATGAAAGAATTATGTCCTGAAAGCCAATCACAGTTATTGTATCAGTGGCATTTCTGTATTCTCCCAACTCAAGACTGATATTAGTAAAGATAATTTTTGATTCATCATATGCTATGTGTTATATTTTAATTATAAGATTATGATGAACCCCATAGGTTAGGGTAATGGAATTAGGATTATGATGGAGATCATAATGGTGAAATATAAGTTCCTATAAACCCTAATCTAAAATATTCTTAGTCATTGGATCATCGATTCAGGGATTGATGAATCCAGAAAGACTAGCACATCTTATATATACTCAATGGAGAGAGTGATTAGTCTCACAGCCACTTGTGTAGAGATATTAATACAAGGATATGGGTGCTCATTAGGCTATGAGTTCACTAAAATGATCCGAAAAGAGAACATCAAATGGAAGTCCTACTTGTCAAAAGAATGTTCTCTTAGTGGGAGTTGTGCATATGATTCTTAGACCTAAGACTGCCATAATATCTTTTGCACATGAACCCATGTTTTGGTTTATACTCATTCATAGCAATTAAGTCATGTACGGGGTGCTTTTGGATATGGTGGATTATGTATGAAGGTAATGAGTAGGTCAACAAGGAATCGATTACTCTTAGTAAGTGGAGAAGTTATCCTGTGTGATCTCTTCGAATGATGACTCAGGAAGTCTTTGATCAAAGTATGATGATATTAGATAGAATTTCTAATATTTCATTGGTTAGGTCTTCATTATTTAGTTGAGATTCAAAAGGATTAAGTACTAGGGTTTGACATTTATACATGCCCATCACTTAATTAGGATAAAGGGAGATCGAAGGATTGAATGCATGAAAACTTTCCACTGAAGGTTATTTTGGTAATTTTTGCTAAACTTTTTATTTCTAGGTAGGCATGATATGTTGCTAGATGTCAATCAAGGTTTATAGGTTTTCATAAATCAAATTGATTGGATTTATGAGTCAATTTGGAAGCTGGTTCAAATTGGCAACTTAGGTCACCTCAATTTGACCTAATTAGGTCAATCGGGTTTCATTGGATCGAATTGGCTTGGACCTAGACCTACTGCTGGCTAGATATGGAACCCAAAGGGTCACACACATTAGTAAATTGGCTAAGAAAGTCAATTATATTTTTATTAGAGTCATGGGATCCTAATTGTCTAGCTAATTAATATACTAGCATATGTTGGCTAGCCTAACTCCTAACCTAATTGGATTTGATCAGTTTGCTTGCTATTTGGGCTAACCAATTTAAATGGAATTTAAATTGGGTCATGTCCTAGTTAGGATAGCATTTGTCTGATTTTATCTAGTTTTATTTCAGCTTTATCTTAGATTTATGGAAGAGTCCTACTAGAATTTGATACTTGGCGCCAAGATAGTTTTATGCCAAAATAAATATGCACAAAAGGATCAAGAGTCCTTCTGCTAGTATATCACAATTAGCAAATAAACTCTAAGGTTCTTTCCCTTATCTCCATGCCCAAATGAGTGGGCTTTGACTGGTCAAAAGGGACATATGGCATGAAGAAAAGAGGTGCGCAAGATGAAGGGTCGCATCCCTTTATTTTGGCATGGATTCAAGGGGCCAGAGTCCTTCTATTTGAAGACTCTTAATTTCTACAATATGCCTCTTGGGATCCCATGCCCCCTGGCTTATTTTTGACCAATAATATGCTACATGGCATATGGAGAAAATTGCTAGAAAATCAAAAAGACATTTATATGTCTCTTAGTGCAAGAAAGGATTTTTTAGGATAAGTCTTCACATCCAAAATACTCCTTCTGCTTGAAAGGTATTATCAAGAGGTTGAGAAAAAGACATATTGAATGCCTTATCCCTCTCTAAAAATAGGTATCAATAATCTGATGCCAGGCATTCAATTACATTCCGAAGAAATCCACTTTCTATTTTCTCTTCCATTTTAAGACAAGGCTTGTTCTTTTAAGACAAGACTTGTCCTTTTAAGACAAGGCCCTAGGATGAAAATTAGAAGAGGTATTCAAATTTTGGGAGAGGGTTCAGAGATACATTTGAGTTCCCTATAGGAGGGTAGGGGTTCCAGCAAAGGGAGAAAGTCTGAAAGGCTACCAGAAGAGTCCTAGTCAAATAAGCAAACTTGGTAGGAGTGCTTTCTTGGTCTGATTCCTATGTGGATCATCTCTGGAGGGCATACACTTGTGTACCCTATAGAAATAAGGAGTAAAACACTCTAGGTATTCCTCTGTAATCCTAAATTTCTAATTTATTAATTGTTATGATCAAGTTGTCCTAGGATTTAGTGTTCCAGCCGATTACAGTTTCAAAAAAATGAAAAATTTTTAAACCCAGTCTTTCACTACATCTGGTGTGGATCCTAATAGTAGTATCAGAGCCACCTTGATGTATGCAATTAGTCATCTCTTTTATGTTGATTGCTTGCTTTGCTATGAATCATGCATGATTAGTTCATATTACATATGAGATATGTTATATCTTAGTAACTGCTTTGGATTGGGTTAGTCACCATGGTCGTCTGGTCATAAGAGCTAATTAGGGTTTAAAGGCCCTCTCTTTCCATTCAATGGGATCTCCTATGGAATGTAAGGGTGCCGTTGTAGCCTTATCCCATGAACAAGTGAGGTGAACGGATTGCTGTTATAATCATGCTCATGTTATGCATATTAGGGTTAGTATGCTGATTTGCTGGAATGAGTGTCATGTTGACATGATTAATTAGAATGTGTTTGAGACCATCAAAACCCTCATAAAAAATTATATTTGGTCATATTGTAAGTTAATCATGATGCAAATTCAATTAGGATTTGATCAGCTAATTGGTGTCTAGGCAAGTGGTTCTAGGAAGGTAAAAGAAACAAGGTTTTTAATTGGTTCTATTATCTGACTAGCCAATTTAATTGGTGTCTAAGGAAAGCAATGAGGGGATCCCCTCATCTCTTCCACTTACCTAGCTAATTTGGTCACATCTAATTCTTAAACTGGAAATGCTAATTAATTAAGCACACTACAAATTGCCTTCCTTCATGCTAAACTAAATTAGGGTTAATATGCTTATTTGCTATAATGAGTGTCATGTTGACATGATTAATTAGGATGTGTTTGAGACTATTAAAGCCCACATAAAAATTATATTTAATCATATTGTAAGTTAATCATGTTACAAATCCAATTAGGGTTTGATCAGCTAATTATGGTCTAGGCAAGTGGTTTTGGGAAGGTAAAGGGAATGAGGTTTTTAATTGGTTCCATTATCTGACTGGGCAATTTAATTGGTGTCTAAGGAAAGCAACGGGAAGACCCCTTATCTCTTCCACTTACCTAGCTAATTTGGTCACATCTAAATCTTAAACTGGAAATGCTAATTAATTAAGCACACTACAAATTGCCTTCCATCATGCTAACCAAGTTTGTATCAAAACTATGGTAGGTTTGTTGAGCAAACTCAAGGCTTACCACTAAGATTTGATATAAAGTTTGACTTGGTGCATTTTATGCTTTATAGTATGCTTGATAATGTTATTTTTTTGAGCAAACTCAAGGGTGACATTATTCAATCATGACTATATAAAATGAAGGGTTTGACTAACTAAGACATTATGGTTTGTTGTGTAAACACAAAGTTGTAAGTATCTTTGAGGCAAGTGTTATGTTGAGAATTGCAAGGGATACAATTGGAAAGGAATTTCCTATCCTTGAACTTATAAGTGTTTATTGTGCAAACACAAGGCATTTATAAAGAATTGGAATTTCAGCCCCACTAAAAAAATCAGATATTGGTTTCTCATCTATCATAGTTGAGGGTTATGGTATTCGAAGAAAATAAAGGGAGACAATTAGATTTCAAGTCATTATCTAATTATGTTTATCATCTTGAGTGGTCTGCTTTTATATTGTTCTTATTTGTTCATTGATTTAATGTATGGCTTCTACTCTTTCACTACAGGGCATCTTGGATGCCAATATATTGACCGGACCAAACTATGTGGACTGGTTGAAGAACCTAAGAATAGTACTTGCTTAGGAAAAAGTATCCTACATCCTTGATTCTCTAGACCCAGATCAAGTTGGAGAAGATGCTACAGAGGAGGAAAAGGCAACTTACAGAATGTGGTAGAATGGCAGCTTGACTGTCAAGTGCATCATGTTAACCTCGATGAGCAATGTATTGCAGAGGCAACATGAAAATTTGGAACCTTACTCCATACTGCTCAATCTCAAAGAGCTGTATGGAGAGCATAGTAGGACTGCCAGATATGAAATATCAAAGTGGTTGTTCTGGACATGCATGAGTGAGGGCTCGCCCATAGAGGTCCATGTTCTCAAGATGATTGACTTAATCACCCTATTAGGTCAATTAGGTTTTGTCATGGATGGGGAGCTTAATCAGGATTTGATCCTATAACACTCCTAGATTCCTTCTCTCAGTTTGTCATGAACACTGCATGAACAAATTGAACCTTTCATTACCAGAGCTGCTTAACATGCTTAAGATAACTGAGAGCCATTTCAAAGGAGATAAGGCTCAACATCTTCTTCTAGTTGATGTGAAGAAGAAAGGGGTAATGAAGAAGGGTTCAAAAAGTAAGTTGAACCCAAAGAAGAGCATTAAAAAGAAGAAAAAGGCAAGGAGCCTTCAAATGATGGATCCTGTTTCTTCTATGGCAAGAAGGGACATTGGAAGAAGAATTACAAGACATACCTTGCAGGTCTGAAGCAAGATGCCAGTGGAGCATCAAGATGTTTGTTTATGATACAAACAAACTTATCATTGAGTTCTTCAACTTTTGATTCATGGTTATTGGATACCGCATGTGGGTCTCATATCTGCAAGTCATTGCAGGGATTATTGAGACCTAGAAGTTTGAAGAAAGGTGACTTCAAGCTTTTTGGCACGAGTGAAGAGGCCATTCATGCTGAAGCTATTGGAACCTACATATTATTGTTGCTTTCAAACAAGATATTGGAATTAAAAGACTATTATTACATTCCAAGAGTTGTTAGAAATATTATTTCTGTACATTTGTTATTAAGACAAGGTTATGAAATAAAATTTGAGAGAAATGGGTGTTCCATTTTTCATTCTAATGACATCTTTGGAATAGGTAAATTTGTTAATGGTCTTTTAATTCTATCGCTCAATGATGAAGTGTTGCTTGTAGAAAATAAAAAAGAAAAAGAGATGATACCAATGAAGCATTATTTTGGCATTGCTGATTAGGTCATATAAGTGAGTCAAGGATTAACAAGTTATACAAAGATGATTTCTTTGGCCCTTATGATTATAGATCATTAAGAACTTGTGAATCTTGCCACATGGGAAAAATGACCAAGTCTTCGTTCATTGGACATGGAGAAAGGGCAACTGAGTTGTTAGGGTTAATACATTCAAATGTATGTGAACCTATATCAACTCAGGCTAGAGGAGGATACTCTTATTTTATCACATTCATTGATGATTTATCTAGGTTCAAATATGTGTATCTCATGAGATATAAATTTAAAGTCTTTGATAAATTTAAAGAGTATCAAAGTATGGTTAGAAATAAATTGGAAAAAGTATTAAAATCCTTCGATCTGATCAAGGAGGAGAATACTTATCAAGTGAATTTCTTAATCATCTTAAGGAAAATGGTATTCTCTTTAAATGGAACCCTCCATATACACCATAATTAAATGGTGTAGCAAAAAGGAGGAATCGTGCCTTGTTTGACATGGTAAGGTCCATTATCTGCTTCACAAATCTTCCAATATCCTTCTGGGGATATGTCCTAGAAACTATTGTATATGTATTAAATAGATTACCATCAAATAAGTACCTGGAGCTCCATATGAATTATAGAATGGCAAGAAACTAAGTCTTAAACATCTTAAGATTTGTGGTTGTCTAGCTTATGTTAAAAAGAATTTGGACATACGCTAAGTGCTAGGACTACTAAATGTAGGTTTATTGGTTATTCTTAAGTGAATTTCTTATCATGTTGAACAGAAGTTTTTAATTAGTAGGCATGCCGTATTCTTGGAAAAAGAATTTATCCAAAAAGAAGGTAATGGAAGAATAATTAAATTGAGTGAAGTTCAAGATGAATAAACTCAAGTTCCTCAACCAGAAGTACTAGTTGATCACGTACAACCACAACACACACCTCCTCTCCATAGGTCAAAGAGAATGTGGCAAGCACCTCTAAGATATGATTTTATGACTGGAAATAATAATGAAACCAGCATCATTGAAGATGATGACCCACTGACCTATACGAAGCAGTCATAAGTAAGGACTCTGACAAATGGCTCAGTGCCATGAAATCCGAAATGGACTCCATGTATGACAATCAAGTTTTGACCTTGGTTGACCCACTTGAGGGAATTATCCTAATAGGGTGCAAATGGATCTTTAAGCAGAAGATTAGAGTGGATGGGCAAATAGAAACCTACAAGGCTAAGTTGGTGGCGAAAGGTTTCAAGCAAAAATATGGTATCGACTATGATGAAACTTTTTCACCAATTAACATGCTCAAGTGATGCGGAAAACAATGGGAATGACATGCTCTTAATCAAATTAGTAAAACTCAAATGAAAACAAAGCAATAAGAGTTAGCCATTCAAAGCAAAGAACCTAGATGTGAATAAAGGAAATTCTGAAATGTCACACAAAACCCTAAAATTTGTTCTATTCAAGATAATTAAGAGAGAAGGATCTTAGTGGTTAGGAAACCACTCAGATTAGAACTAATTCACCTTACCAATTTCATATCTGAAAGAGTTCATAAGAGGGCTTCCAGGCATTAAACTACTCTCTTGAATAACACACTCAGGGGGGGGGATTCTGGATGATAAGGAAATTACCCTAGGTAGGTTTTCTAGTTCTTAGCAAATCCAACCTCCTTCTTTGGAACTCAAGAATAAACCCGGGGATCCTGCAACAAAATTAGATGGAGGGATCACGAAGAGAATTTATGATTGGGATAAAAGAAATAAATAAACAAGATGGGAAGAGGTTGTGGAGGTTTGTCTTGAATCTTCCATGGCTCCTTAGCAGGATGACTTTAGGTTTATTGTAGAAACCCTTGTTGCATTAGTTGTTGATGAGGCAACCCTTGGCAAGCTCTTGGAAGATTTCCTCTAAGCCGAATTCATGCAAGATCTTGGAGTGGAGAGGGAGAGTGGCGGGGACACCGGAGGCACCAGAATAAGACAGAGGCTTTTTAACCCTCTGTGAAGTGATAAATAATTTATGAGTCCATCTATAATAAGGTCTTAGCCCATCTGAGTCCATTTTAGTTGTTATTTGAGTCTTTTGAGTTTCAGTTCTGTACTAGTCAGCTCATGTTGAGCTAGTTTAGTCCAGTGTTAGTCAGCTCATGTCGAGCTAATTTTATTTTTTTGAGTCCTATTCAACCATATTGAAGACTCAAGACCACATCATACAAGTGAAGACCAAGTCCAACTAGATTGAAGACATGGAAGTATAGCCCAAGTCCAACCCAGCTTGAAAATTTGAAGACCCCAGGAGGAAAAATTCAGAAAACCCTGATTCCTTGCAGATGCCCAGATTCCCTTCCAGATGCCAAAATATATTCATATACCAAGGCATCCATGAATTCAGAGGTCCATCTACATCCTAGCCCAAAGAAATCAAGCCCAGGCGCCAAGTCCAAGCCCCTAAGAAGCAAGATACCAGGGAATATTCCTGCTATATGGCTACCAGACCACCCCAGCTTCCAAAGGCCCAAACCCATGTGCCCGAGCCCCTTTGTGCCAGCCTCTTGCTGCTCCTAGAAGCCCAACACGCCCCCCCTAGGTGTCCTTGGAGTGTTGGCCAAGTCAAGAGAATTTTAAGAGATTTTTCTACCTAATGTTTCTTTATTTTCTAGCTAGGGTTTGAGAGGGAAAATGATTCTTATGTAAAGACTTATGTGCCCTTACTAGGAGCCCAAGGTTAAGGATCTATTTAAGGGACCCTAGCCTCATGTATGAAACACACTTTTTGATATGAATTAAAACCTTGAGTTCTTCTATTGAGTTGTGTGATACCCTGCTGTGTGCATAAAGGGTTTGTGAGAGTTTTTCTTCCCGGTGTTTGCAATCATCTTCCTGCTGCCAACAAACCCTGCAGATCCCTAGACGCCCACTCCAAAAGAAGCCTTCCCTTGCTGTTTTTCCTTTATTTTCTTGTTCCTTTATGAGTTTTCTAACCCCTGACAGGTTGTTTGCAGGTCCCCGAGTTCCTACGAATCCAATGACTCCAGCCAAGCCTCAATCGGAACACCAAGCAGAAAGCTGGGTATCCGCGAGTCTTTGGCTCGGTTTTCCAGGTCGCATCCATCGAGAAACGAGAGATCCCTTCACTGCAATCTTCACCGGGTGCTTCAGACGTTGTCAGGTACACCCCCTCTACCTCCAGTCTTATTATTGTAGGAAAACTTGCCCTAACCGAGGCTTCTCAGCCCCGGCGATCCTTCTTTAGTACTTTTCTAGGTTCTAATCTGCATGCTTGGCTTCAAGAATTCATACAAAATTTCCTACAACTAATTTTGATCCAAAATTTGGGAATTAATCACCTAACCCCACATCTAAAACATACAAAAAGAATTGCATGCATATTAGTCCCCCATCATTTGGTATCAGAGCTTAGATTAGGGCTTGTTTTCTGAAATTTTTAGTCCGTATATACTCTGTTTTTTTAATTATTTCTCCCTGAAAAAAACTCCAAAAATTATAAAATTTATTTTTTTGGATTCATCATAATTATAAATACTTTTAAGAATTTTTTTAGATTTTATTATGGCCTGTGAATTTTCTGCGTGCCGAAATACAGCCTATAATCTTTGGCTCTGTTTTTTCAGCAAGACAAGTTTGAAAGTTTTAGGGTTTTGTTTAGCATCTTTTGCATATCTTTTAATTTTAGTATATTTTCTGCGTATTAGGCCATAATTTTCAAGTTTTCTTATATTTAAGAAAATACCAAAAAAAATTATATATCACCAAAAATACCAAAAACATCTAAACCCTAATTTGCATCCTCATCTGCCTACCATCATTGCATAATTTACTTTTAAGGGCACTCTTGATATATCAGATAAGGGGAGAAGTTGATAACCTCTCCTTAGCCCAAAACCACATCCCTTGCATTCAGTCCCAAGCCTTAACCTAAAATTAACTAGACTTAATTTGCCTTAGTGGGCTAGGGACACCAACATGTCGGGTCCGGGCTAGTGTTAGATTACTGTGTCAAGTTAACCTGTGTATGCCTTGTGCTCAGTGTCTAGAACGGTGGTTTAGGGATTCAATCACGAAGGGCTTATGTGCTGGTCCGCCTACCTGGCCAATCTCTGATTGGTGTCTAGGATTGGCAATCAGGGACCTAACACTCCCCTTACACTTGCCTGACTGAGTACAGGGTTACTATAGGCTAGTTTGCCACCCTGATTGAGCCCTTAGTTTGGACTCTAGGTCTAGTCAGCTGTAGTCGGTCTGATCGAGTCTTGCATGAGCACTAGATCAGGAGTTTCATATCACCCACCTCCTTCACAAATGTCTGAACCCATAGAAAATTTGCAAGCCAAATGAAAGCCCTAGCTGATCAAATGGCCCAGATGGCTACCCAGATGACTACCCAGATGACCCAGTTAACTCAGTCTGGTATTCAAACCAATGATAGAATTGACCATCTTGCCAATAGGTTTGATCAGTAAGAAGTCCGGATAGGGATCCCAGGAAAAACCCATGGGTCACAGTCTGAGCCAGATCCTGATTCCCCTCAACTTAGGAGGACCCCAAACCCTAATCCATACCGAGAGGTTGAACCTAGGAGAGCCTCTCAGCCTGACCCATACTATAATACTGAACCTAGAAGAACCCCTTACCATGACCCTTATTATGATACTGAACCTAGAAGAACCCCTTACCATGACACTTATTATGATACTGAACCCAGGAGAACCCAATACTCTGACCCATATAGGGAGTCCAATCCTAGGAGAACCCAATACTCTGACCCATATAGGGAGTCCAATCCTAGGAGAACCTAATACTCTGACCCATATAGGGAGCCCAACCCTAGGAGAACCCAATATCCTGACCCATATAGGGAGTCTAACCCTAGGAGAACCCAATATTCTGACCCATATAGGGAGCCCAACCTTAGGAGGACCCCATACCATGATCCATCCTTAGAACCTGATCATAGAGCTGACCCAAAATCCTATGACCCCAGATCCTATAATCCCATGACCCATAGATCTGCACCCTTGTCCTATGAGCCTAGAGAACCCATAACCCCTAAGTATCAGCCTAGTACTAGTCATGCTTCCCCTAGTCAACTTGAACCCCATAGGATTAGTATCCCTAAATATGAACCCAGTAGTGAGCCACTACCCCTTATACAACATGAACCTACTAGGATTAGTGTCCATAATCAGAAACCAGGACCCAGCCAATTTTCCCCTAGCCGACCTTCTCCAACCATTCCTGAGATTGACAAGGCTTACATTAACGCGGAAGTATATGAAGCTGATGCGAGCCTAGTGGATGAGTATGAGGGAGAAGAGGAGACACCTATAGATGACCTAGAATTAGTTGACCCAATAGATACCCAGGTAGAAGCCAACCTAGAGATAGTAGACCTTGACCACATCCAATCTAAAGCTATAGTGGAAGAACAAATAGAGGAAGAGAACCTAGGTACTGCTACTAGAGCCTTACTTGAGGAAACCGAAGAGAAGAGCCAAATTATAGAGTCTAGTCCTAAAATACAAGAACTAGAAGAATTTATTAAGGACTTGATCTCTTTGATTCAGTACCCTCAGGATGAGCCTCCTCTAGTTCCCATTAAGGACCTCTTCCCTGAGATTAATAACCCATCCTTCCATTATGCAAACCCCATAGATATACCGCAACCTCGTAAGGTTAGCCTCATTAGTCTAGGATTAGTCCTCGACATGCCTTCTTATATCAAACTTTATCCAACTAACCTTGAACCTTTTTCCCTACCCTACCATACTAATTTTGAATCCACTTCCTATTTTCTGCCCTTTCCAGACACCTCCAGCATTTCTACGATCATTAGATTGCATTTAACTGAGATTAGCATACTGCATGCATTCATCACGCATGTTAGGTTTGCATCTTACTTTTGGCATACTCTTTGGAATTTACTAGGAGTTCACTGTAAATTTTCATGTGCATGTCAAGCTAGGATCAAACCTAAGGAACCTATAATCTGTTAGGTTTAGATCCAAAGAGTTCAATAAGATTTCCTTCTATAGGAATGCATAGTCAAGTCTGTTAGGTGTTAGTATGAGTCCTTTGAATCATTTGTTAGGAGTTTGCATGTGCCCAGCATGTTCACCACCTACACTAATTTTAAACAAACTGGCTAATTCCCGAAGAAGGATCAAAGAATTTGATGTAGGGGATTCTATCATGATTAGGCTTAAGCCTGAGCGGTTCCCACCTGGGACCGTTAAGAAGCTTCATGCTCGCAGAACCGGACCTTTTAAAGTGATAGAGAAGGTTGGATCAAATGCCTAGGTGTTAGACATGCCTTCGGATTTGGGCATTAGTTCTACCTTCAATATTGTAGACCTGGTTGAGTACAGGGAACCGGCAGCGATACCTAGTGAGGCTTTTGAACCTATTCCTTTTCATTGAGACTGACCCTAACCCAGAGTGTCCACTAATAAATTTGGCCTGAGAGAGGAGAACGGATCGAGCGTATCCTGGACCATCAAGCCATTATGACCCGGGGCCACGGTTATCAACGCTTCCTGGTCCGATGGCAAGGCTGGCCAGAGTCGAGCGATTCATGGATTTCTCGAGAGGACTTGTAGCACCTCAACCTAGACCTCCTCAAGAGAAATGTGAGCCAGCTTGATCTTCACTCGATTGTGTCGAGTTCCTCCCACCCCGGGAGAATTGGTGGGGACACCGGAGGCACCAGAATAAGACAGAGGCTTTTTAACCCTCTGTGAATTGATCAATAATTTATGAGTCTATCTGTAATAAGGGCTTAGCCCATCTGAGTCCATTTTAGTTGTTATTTGAGTCTTTTGAGTTTCAGTTCTATACTAGTCATCTCATGTTGAGCTAGTTCTATCCAGTGTTAGTCAGCTCATGTCGAGCTAATTTTATTTTTTTGAGTCCTATTCAATCATATTGAAGACTCAAGACCACATCATACAAGTGAAGACCAAGTCCAACCAGATTTAAGACATGGAAGTATAGCCCAATCCAACCCAGCTTGAAGATTTGAAGATCCCAAGAGGAAAAATTCAGAATACCCTAATTACTTGCAGATGCCCTCCAGATGCCCAGATTCCCTTCCAGATACCAAAATATATTCATATACCAAGGCATCCATGAATCCAGAGGTCCATCTACATCCTAGTCCAAAGAAATCAAGCCCAGGCGCCAAGCCCAAGCCCTAAGAAGCAAGATACCAGGGAATATTCCTGCACATGGCTACCAGACCACCTCAGCTTCCAGAGGCCCAAACCCATGCACTCGAGCCCCTTTGGGCCAGCCTCTTGCTGCTCCTAGAAGCCCAACACGCCCCCCCTATGTGTCCTTGGAGTGTTGGCCAAGTCAAGAGAATTTTTAGGGATTTTTCTACCAAATGTTTCCTTATTTTCTAGCTAGGGTTTGAGAGGGAAAAGGATTCTTATGTAAAGACTTATGTGCCCTTACTTGGAGCCCAAGGTTAAGGGTCTATTTAAGGGACCCTAGCCTCTTGTATGAAACACACTTTTGATATGAATTAAAACCTTGAGTTCTTCTATTGAGTTGTGTGATACCCTGCTGTGTGCATAAAGGGGTTTGTGAGAGTTTTTCTTCCCGGTGTTTGCAATCATCTTCCTGCTGCCAACAAACCCTCCAGATCCCTGGACGCCCACTCCAAAAGAAGCCTTCCCTTGCTATTTTTCCTTTGTTTTCTTGTTCCTTTGTGAGTTTTCTAACCACTGACAGGTAGTTTGCAGGTCCCCGAGTTCCTACGAATCCAACGACTCCAGCCAAGCCTCAATCGGACCACCGAGCAGAAGGCCGGGTATCCACGGGTCTTTGGCTCAGTTTTCCTGGCCGCATCCATCGAGGAATGAGAGATCCTTTCGCTGTGATCTTCATCAGGTGCTTCAGACGTTGTCAGGTACACCCCTCTACCTCTAGTCTTATTATTATAGGAAAACTTGCCCTAACCGAGGCTTCTCAGCCCCGGCGATCATTCTTTAGTACTTTTCTAGGTTCTAATCTGCATGCTTGGCTTCAAAAACTCATACAAAATTCCCTACAACTAATTTTGATCTGAAATTTGGGAATTAATCACCTAACCCCACATATAAAACATACAAAAAGAATTGCATGCATATTAGTCCCCCATCAGAGAGTTGTAGATTACAGGATATCAAAACTTTAAGGCCTCACACCTTACCCTCTCATAGGGTACCAAACATCACAAGCAAGAGAACTTCTTTGGAAAAGAAAGGCTATTTTCTTCATTCATCATGATCTACCCTTTTTATAAAAACCAAGGACTCTTATAAGAATTTCTTTGCAGCCTTGTTTGTTATTGAATTCAAAATGCATCTCCTAGAAAGATGGCTCGTCCCAATGAATGTAGGAGAGATGGGTGGGGAGGTTGGCCAATTCAAAATTCCCTCTTCTTTGGCCAAACTTCCTTGAATTTGAACCTCCTTGTGATGTTGCAAGGAGGTGGCTTCCATGTGATGATGTGGCTTCTTTGGTGGTGAACCCATGGACCATTCTCCCTTTGACTTTTGACTAGAAACTAACCCTTCATGATTTTGCAATTGGACTGGCCCGAACTTGACTTAAACAAGACTCAATGAAATTTGATTTAAACAGGACTCAATGAGACTTGACTCATGACATAATTTAAAAGAAAACAAATATAAAATTTAATTATTACAGGACTCAAATAAGAACTAAATTATTACAGGACTCAAATAAGAACCTAGCTAAGCTTGCTGAAATCTCTTCTTGTGCCTGGTGTTTGCACCATCAAGTCCAATAGGATTATGCTTGCCATTACTGCATACTTTGATTTTGAGATCTGGCATATGGATGTTAAGACTGCATTCCTAATGTGAATCTTGTGGAAGAAATCTATATGTCAAGCCAGAGGGTTTTGTCTCAAGTGGGAGACCAAACCAAGTATGTAAGCTTAAGAAATTCATTTATGGACTGAAGCAAGCATGATGGGGGACGAATTTGATGAAATGGGTATATGGAGATGTGATCTACTTACCTAGCAACAACATATCAGCATTAGAGCTCCAGATATGGCCGAATTCATGGGTGGAAGGGATGAAGAATTTTGAGCTAGAGACAAGGTGAGTAGAAAATCTGACACCCTTGTGCAAGCTTCCTTTCAAAAAATTAAATGAGAGGATGTAAAGGCATAAAAACCCTCAAACTAGGCTAAGCAACCTTTAAGAACCTCAGATCTAAGGATCAAGAGGGTCTTTTCTCAACAATGAGGAGAAATCAAAGCTCAAGTAGAAGGGAAGCACTCACCACTCAAAAATTGAAGGCTAGAGACAAGATCTACACTCCTTTCTTGGATTCACCATTGGAGCTTTGATCCATGGCTTGGAACCTTCATCTTCATCTTCAAATCACCATGAAGAACCTACAAAGAGTTAAGGTAAGGTCAAAATTGAAAGAAATTAATGGGAAAAGGAAGGAATCAACAAGAGAAGTGAAGAGAGTTGCTGGAATATTTGGACAGCACTTCCTCTTCTTCTTGGACTATTTGGATCTTGTATTGAAGAACTTGAAAATGGAACTATGGCACTCCAAAACTCAAAGCACTCACTCCAATTTAAGATCAAACTCAACACTCCAAAGAAAACACTCAAAATTCTAGGAAGAACATAAGAGAACTAGGCAAGATGGAAGAGAACTCAAACAAGGAAACTTTCATTCATCCAAATCAATCAATGCTTACAAGAGGAGGGCCTTGGTCCCTATTTATAGGCCAAGGCTAGCTCCTTTGGGTGGCAAGAAAGTGGATTAGGGAACCAACTAACTTATATTTAGTTGATAATTACAAGATTAGTTTTCTAGCAACTAATTCCTAGCAACTAATCCTAACAAGAAAATTCTAGAAACTCCATGTGGTATTTTTTCCTTGCAACACTTGGCTTCATCTCATCCTTCCACATGTTCTTTAAGGTTTGGTCTCCAATTAGGCTTCAAGGAAGAGGATTTCTTCATAGCTTGGTTGGCCCATGTGCTTGGAGAAGGAGTCTTCACTTGATTTTGTCTTTAAACAATTCAATCTTGCTTCATAAAATTAGGGGCCTTCAAGAGATGCTTCATAATTTTGTGGAAACCTTAAAAAAAAGAAAAAGAAATGGGACTACAACCAAAGATCATTAGTTTTTAATTTCTTCCTCTTGCCAATGTCCTCATTAATTCTTCCCGGGTGAAAAGAACTCGACCCTGACGAGTATGGATCATTTTGACTTTGGTAGTATTCAAGTATATTTGGATTGATCCATTGTAGTTCTTCTTGAGTGATCCATGAGTCTTCAGAATCAGGTCTGCCTTGCCAATGGACCAAGTTTCGTTTGTAATCCTTATTCCGGGTAGTGATAATCTTGTCATCTATGACCCTTTCAATTTTTTCTCCCTGCTTTGGTAGTGTGGCTAGTGGATACTCTAGGGTTGGTTCACTCTCAAGGGATGGATCAGGTTCTAGGAATTCACTGGGAATCATTATGGGCTTTTTGTAACCTACCAGATCTGAGATATTAAAAGTAAGGCTAATGCCAAAGTCAGAAGTTAGGTCTAGCACATAAGCATTAGGTCCTATTCTTTTTATTATTTTGAAAGGACCTGTACCACGGGAGTGGAGTTTCTTCATAGTTCCCGGTGAAAACTGTTCAGGCTTTAGCCTAATCATCACAAAGTTCCCTACTTGGAATTCTTTAACCCTTCTATGAAGTTCAGCCATATGCTTGTAGCTCTCATTGCTTATCTGAATTTTCTTGCTAACTTCTTTGTGTAGATATTTAACGTGTTGTGCATATGACTCAGCAGAGTCTGATGTTCGTGCATGCATGGGTAATGGAATGAGGTCGATTGGATTTCGTGGTTTATACCCATGTAGAATCTCAAAAGGGCTTTTTTCATTGGACCTATTAACTGAGCTATTATAGGCAAACTCTATACGTGGCAACAATAGGTCCCAATTTCCAGTATGTTCTCCCACTAAACATCTCAACATATTCCCAAGACTTCTATTTACCACTTCCATTTGGCCATCAGTCTGGGGGTGATAAGATGTGGAAAAGTTCAGCTTGGTTCCCAAGAGATGCCATAGGGTCTTCCAAAAGTAACTGGTGAATTTCACATCCCTATCAGACACTATGATTTTAGGTAACCCATGTAACTTAACCACTTCGTTTAGGAATAATTTGGCCACTTTAGATACGTCAAAGGTCCGGGAACAAGGCAAAAAATGGGCCATCTTAGAGAATCGGTAAACTACCACAAAGATAGAATCATGCTTCTTTAAGGTCTTTGGTAGTCCCAACATAAAGTCCATACTGATATCTTGCCAAGGTTGATTAGGGATAGGTAATGGAGTGTATAGTCCAGTGTTTTGTTTCTGCATCTTGGCGATAGTACATGTTTTACACAGGGCTGCAACTTGGGCAATGTTTCTTTTCAAGCTAGGCCAATAGAATTGTTCCTCCAAAGATAGAATAGTCTTATTCCTCCCAAAATGGCCTACTAATCCCCTGACATGAATTTCCCAAATCAAAAACTCTCGGGTAGATGTTCAGGGAATACACAACTTATTCCCTTTGAAAAGAAACCCATCATGAAGGACATAGTCTTGATACTCCTTAGATGGTCCTAGATTGATAGACTCAAAAACCTTGCTAAAGTCAGGGCAACTCTTGTACTCCTCTTTTAACTTATTAAACCCTGTGACTTCAGTACTCAACGAAGTTAGAAGCATGGAAGGTCGACTTAAAGCATCAACCACTTTATTTTCAATCCCAGCACAGTGTTTTAGGATGAAAGTATAGGCTTGGATGTATTCTACCCATTTCCCGTGCCTGGGGTTTAACTTCTTTTGGGAGCTAAGGAAACGGAGTGCTTCATGATTTAAAAACAAAACAAACTCTTGCGGTAACAAATAATGTCTCCAATGTTTCAAAGATTGAACTACCATATATAGCTCTTTATCATATATAGAATACTTTAATTTTGCTCCATTTAGTTTCTCACTAAAGAATGCTACCTGGTGGTTTTCTTGACTTAGAACTCCTCCAATCCCTCTTCTGAAAGCATCACAAGCAACCTCGAAAACTTTAGTGAAATCAGGTAATCTCAATATTGGTGCTTGGGTCATTTTCTCTTTTATTTCAAGAAAGGCTTTGCTAGCTTGTTTGGTCCACTCAAAATCTCCTTTCTTAATACAATCCATGATTGGGGCAATGATGGTACTAAACCCTCTTATGAACCTCTTATAAAAAGTGGCAAGGCTGTGAAAGCTACGGACATCATGTATACTCTTGGATTTAGGCCACTCAACTATGGATCTAATTTTCTCAAGATCAGCAGATACCCTTTCAGTAGTGATAACAAACCCTAGGAAGATCACTCTATTGGTCAAGAATTCATACTTTTTAAAATTGGCATAGAGCTTATCTTTTCTAAGGGTGCAGCAAATTTGATGGAGGTGATCTAGATGGTCTTCCTTAGTTTTGCTGTAGATAAGGATGTCATCAAAGTATACTACAACAAACTTCCCCGTGAATGGTTTTAAGACTTGAGTCATGATTCGCATGAAAGTACTAGGGGCATTAGATAGACCAAAAGGCATTACTAGCCACTCATAAAGACCATCTTTTATTTTAAATGCCATTTTCCATTCATCTCCAGGTCTAATCCTTACCTGGTGATATCCAGTTTTAAGATCTATTTTGGAAAACATAGTGGCTCCGGTCATCATATATAGTAAGTCATCAAGACGAGGAATGGAAAATTGATATTTGACCGTAATCTTATTGATGGCACGGCTATTAATGCATATTCTCCAACTACCTTCTTTCTTTGGGTTAATAGGGTAGGTACGGCACATGGACATAGACTCTCCCTAATGAACCCGTTTTGGAGGAGGTCTCCTACTTGACTTTGAAGTTCAGCATGCTCAGTAGGATTCATCTTATAGTGTGGTAAATTAGGTAAAGTGGCACCTGGGACTAAATGGTTTGCATGTTGAATGTCCCTAAGTGGAGGTAGGTGGTCAGGTAAGTCTTCAGGGAATATTTCTTTAAAGTCCTCTAAAACCTTTGCGACTTCCTGAGATGGCTCCTTAGGATCTTGTTTATGTACTTCCCTAAGGGTTAAAATCCACATGAGTGATCCTTTTTTAATTTCTTTCTTTAAATCCTTGGCATCAATCAAATTCAAACTTGGCTTCTTTTCTTTCAGTTCATTAGACCCTTTCTTGATATTGTCCTTTGGTGGGGTTGAGTTAATGGTAAGGTTTTTTCCAAGATGGGTGAAGGCACAAGAATTGGATTGACCATATAAAGTTGCATCATGATCATATAGCCATGGTCTACCCAAAATGATGCTACTTACCCCCATGGGTAGTACATCACACCAGACTTGTTCCTGATAGGATTGAATTTGCATGGGAACTTGACATCTGGATTTGATTGGAATGGATGTTGCATCTATCCAAGAAACTTTGTATGAATTGGGATGGGAAACAGGGGTCAAACCTAAGGTCTTAAGGGCCTTAGTGGATATGGCATTTATACAACTTCCATTGTCTATGATGATTTTATAAACTTTATCCCCTATTTTGATAAACGTTTGAAGTATATTTGTTCTTCTTTAATCCTCCTCCTTAATTTGGGTTAAAATCCTAACAACACCCAAATTTTCTTCATAGTCAATTTCTTCTTCTTCCTCAACATACACATTGATCAAGTTAGATTCAGCCTCATACACTTCTTCATCAATTTTCTTAATGGGCTCGTTCTCCTCATCAACTATGACCCCTATGTGTAATGAATGGGTAGGGCATTAGTTGGAGTAGTGTCCCTTTTTTCTACATTTAAAGCATTGAACATTAGGGTTACTACTCTTTTGAATTAGAGGGGCCTTACCTTTATCACTTGCTTGACCTATTGGGGTACTAGGAATGGGTCTATTGGGTCACATCTGATTGAATCCTGGTTTCGGAGTAGGGGTGCTAATCTTACTTGGTTAGGGTCGCCTGGTTATTGGTCCCTTATGAAACCTCTCACAGTCCCTGGCTATTTGGTAAGCCTAATCTAGGTCTATAATCTCTCTAAAAAATAATTCCCTTTGAATCACTTCTCTCAAACCGGCTCTAAACCTAGATAAAGTCGCAGCTTCTGATTCATCAATATTACATCTCATCGCAAATTCATCAAATTTGGCAATGTACTCTGATACAGTCTTAGTCCCCTAATACAATCTTTCCATTGGTCTAACAATCTTTGATGGTAGGACATAGAAAGGTTCTTCTCTCTCAGCTTAGCTTTCATTGCTCTCCATGTGATTATAGGCATGTCTCCCCTTTGTCTAATTATTCTCTCGACATTTTCCCAGTATAACCTAGCTTGTTGAACCAATCTAAGCTTGGCAAATTTGTACTTTCTATCCTCGGTCATTTCATACCACTCGAAGTATTGGTCCATCTCTCCTTCCCAGTCAATGTAAACCTTAGGATCCAGGCTTCCATCAAAGATAGGAGCCTCTAGTCTAATGCTTCTCATGACCCTCTCATCTTGGTCTAGGTAGTCCTGGTGGGGTTGCCTAGGGGTGTGATCATGGTGAACTCAGGTCGATAGGCTTGGTGAGTAGGTCTGGGTGACTCATGTTCGAAGTGGGCTCTCCGCGCCTCCTCCACAAAATCAAGGTGAAGTCTTCTAGGGTTGTACTCAGGGGTGTGCTCAAAATGTTGGGCTCTGGGTCCTCTTGGGATTGACCTAGATAACTCGGGTTAAGTGGGGGTCCTTTCAAGGGTCCCAACTCTTTCTTTGACTTGACCTAGTTCCTTATTAATTTGCCCTAATTATTCAGTTACATGGTCAAATTTCTCAGTCAGGATCCTCATGATGAATTCAAGATTGGGATCCATGAGTAACAACCAGATTGAGGGTGGGCTTTGATACAGAGCTTATAGGACACAGTACAAGGATAATCAATACAATGGATAAGCAAGCAAGATCTAATGCTAGGGTTCCTAGACTTAGAGTTTAAGAATACAAGGCTTAACTAGGCACTACTTAAGAATGTAATTATCCTGTCCACTGGCCAGGTAAGAGGTGGGATTGTGGGAGGCTCCCCTCGCTTTCATGAGGTCCTAATTAAAAACCACAAGTTCGCTTAAGGCATTTGCCATTTGACCTCTAGCCTTAGACACCAATTTCAAGGAATAAGTACAAACTCAAATAATGTTTTGTCTTACCTTGCACTTAAACCCGACTCGTGGGTGTCCCTAGTTTAGGTTCCTACTTGATTTTACTTTAGGATTTAGGTCAATGCAAATATGGATGATTATTTTGGGCTAAGGAAAGGTAATGACCTCTTTCCCTTATGTAATATTGAATGCCCTTAGGATATTTTAAAATGGATGCACACAATTTCAGCATAACAATGAGTATAATCACTATACCTAGCACAAATGCATGAAGTTTTAATCAAATTTCAAAATTTTTTAAAATACAAATTTAAATTGGTTAGTTCAAATATTGAAGTCTAAATCACAGTAACCAAATTTAAAATTTTAGATTTCAAAATCTGATTAAAAAATTCGTCTTTGGAAGTAAAGTGGTTTAGATGTAAATTTCAGCTTCCAACTACCCTCCAGCTAACCTGAATTTGAAAATTCAAAATCTAAAATTTTTAAATCTAAAAATTCAAAATAAAATTGATTTGGTTAGCTCTTAGATATGGGATCTCGGATTTTAAATTTCAACTTCAAATTAATTCGAATTTTGGTTGAGAAGGTAGTTTAAAACAGTTGCTAGAAGATTCTAGTAGTTCAGCTAACTTTTAACAACCTAAACTCAATTTTGAATTCTGAGCTATAAACCTCTCTAAAATTCAAAAATTTGGTAGAAAAAAATAAAACTCGAGGTCTGGATCTCGGATCTAAAATTCAAAAATTAAAAAAATATATTTTTGTATTTTTTTGAAAATTAAAGGAAATGGAAGGCAGAAACAAAATTCTGGACAGAATTGCAGAAACGACCTAGAAACATATATTTCTAAACCCAAACATAAAGAGAAATATTTTTTTTAATTTTATATTTCAAAACTTAACACAAAATGGTACTGGGAAAATATTTTTTCAGATCTTTTTGATCAATTTAAAATACAAAAATCACTAAATCTTGGAAGACAGTGAGACAGAATTTCCAGCAGCTTGCAAAGCTTAACCTAGAACAAAGCTCTGATACCAAAAATTGATGGGGGACGAATTTGATGAAATGGTTATGTGGGGATGTGATCTACTTACCTAGAAACAACATATCAGAATTAGAGCTCCAGATATGGCCAAATTCATGGGTGGAAGGGATGAAGAATTTTGAGCTAGAGACAAGGTGAGCAGAAAATCTGGCACCCTTGTGCAAGCTTCCTTTCAAAAAAATTAAAAGAGAGGATCTAAGGGCATAGAAACCCTCAAACTAGGCTAAGAAACCTTTAAGAACCTCAGTTATAAGGATCAAGAGGGTCTTTTCCTAACAATGAGGATAAATCAAAGCTCAAGTAGAAGGAAAGCAATCACCACTCAAAAATTGAAGGCTAAAGACAAGATCTACACTCCTTTCTTGGATTCACCATTGGAGCTTTGATCCATGGCTTGGAACCTTCATCTTCAAGTCACAAAAAAGAACCTACAAAGAGTCAAGGTAAAGTCAAAATTGTAAAAATTAATGGGAAAAGGAAGGAATCAACAAGAGAAGTGAAGAGAGTTGCTGGAATTTTTGGGCAGCACTTCCTTTTCTTCTTGGACTATTTGGATCTTGTGTTGAAGAACTTGGAAATGGAACTATGGCACTCCAAAACTCAAAGCACTCACTCCAATTTAAGATCAAACTCAACACTCCAAAGCAAATACTCAAAACTCTAGGAAGAACTCAAGAGAACTAGGTAAGATGGAAGAGAACTCAAACAAGGAAACTTTCATTCATCCAAATCAATCAATGCTTACAAGAGGGGGGCCTTGGTCCCTATTTATAGGCCAAGGCCAGCTCCTTTGGGTGGCAAGAAAGTGGATTAGGTAACCAACTAACTTATGTTTAGTTGGTGGCTAATTACAAGATTAGTTTTCTAGCAACTAATTCCTAGCAACTAATCCTAACAAGAGAATTCTAGAAACTCCATGTGGCATTATTTCCTTGCAACACTTGGCTTCATCTCATCCTTCCACATGTTTTTTAAGGTTTGGTCTCCAATTAGGCTTCAAGGAAGAGGATTTCTTCATAGCTTGGTTGGCCCATGGGCTTGGGGAAGGAGTCTTCACTTGATTTTGTCTTTAAACAATTCAATCTTGCTTCATAAAATTAGGGGCCTTCAAGATATGCTTCATAATTTTGTGGGAACCTGAAAAAAAGGAAAAAGAAATGGGATACAACCAAAGATCATTAGTTTATAATTTCTTCCTCTTGCCAATTTCCTCATTAAAGTATCAAGGAGGTGTAACATTCATTTCGATGAAACTATTAAGGAATTTGGTTTCATCAAGAATACGATTGAGCCATGTGTGTAGAAGAAGATAAGTGGGAGTGCCATTATCTTTTTGGTCTTGTATGTTGATGACATACTTATCATTGGAAATGATATTCCAATAATGTAGTCGGTTAAAACATTGCTATCAAAATAGTTTTTCATGAAGGATTTGGGGGAAGCATCCTATATTCTAAGAATAAAGATCTATAGAGATAAATCTAAAGGATGCTAGGTTTATCTGAATCCAAGTACATAGACTTAATATTGAAGAGATTCAATATGGAGGGAAGTAAGAAGGCTTACTTGCCCAGGAGTCAAGGTATACACCTATCCAAAAGGATATCACCTAAGACTGCAAAAGAAAGAGATAGGATGAATAAGATCCCTTATGCATCGGCAGCGGGATCAATAATGTATGCAATGCTATATACCAGGGTGATGTTGCTTATGCTTTAGGCATAGTAAGCAGGTTCCAGGTTGATCTAGGGAAGGATCAATGGAAAGCTGTGAAAAATATTTTAAGTACATGAGAAGGACTAAAGATATTTTTCTAATATTTTGAACTTTGCTAATGCAAGTAGGTATCATTGCTCAATTCAAATTGCTAAACTGTTAAGCTAGAATTTGTGTTTGCATCCAACATCATATATGGTATCAGAGCATGGTAAACTAGGACATATAGGTTAGTTTAATTTCAGCATTGTTTGCCTCTTTAATCTAGAGTTTCACACCTCTTGAATGGGGTATATGCGAATATACTGTCTGTCAATGAGAGTAATGAGCTACGGCTGGATGTGAAGTCTTTAGGTTGAAGGTTTAATGTGCTAATTGCTTGCTTGTTGTGTGATTTGCATGATTTGTTAAGTGAGTGTGTGAAGTGCATGATTTTCTTTTGTTTAGCGCATTGAACACCACAAAATGCCCAGAGGTGGCACTAAGATGTTGTTTACTGCGTGACTCACAGCTTGGCTCACCCATACGTCTGGCACCCCACAACCTCATGGCTATGATCATAGCCTAGAGGTGGCACCAAAATGCCATCTACCATGTGACTCAAAGTGTAGCGAATCGAGAAGCTCGACACCCCCAACCAAGCTCACAGCCCAGAGGTGGCAGCAGCGTAACCCACTATCTACCACGTGACTCAAAGTTCGACAACCTCACTAGTAGGTCGAGCCCTCCATTAGGCCTGCCCTTTCAACTGTGCTCATAAACCAGAGGCAGCACCAAGATGCCATCTACCGTGAGACTCACAGCATGGCAGCTCCTTAACGAGCCGGGCCCACTTCATCAGGCTCATGCTCACCAACCGAAACACAGCCCAGAGGTGGCGGCAGGGCAACCTACCAACTACTGTGTGACTCACAGTTCGGCACTCTAAAGCCGGGCTGCTCCATTAGGCCCACCCTCATCAGCCATGCTTAGAGCCTGAAGGTGGCACCAAGATACTGTCTAATATGGGACTAACAGTGTGGCAACTCTTCATTAGCGAGCCGAGCCCACTCTGTCAGGCCTGCACCTACCAGTCGAGCTCACAGTCCAGAGGTGGCAATAGGGCAACCAGTCATCTATTGCTTGACTAGCAGTTCGGCATCCTCACCAACAAGCCAGGCCCATTCCATCGGGCCCACACTTTTTGGCCAAGCTCATGATCCTGAGGCAGTGACAGGGCAACCTGCCGTCTACCATGAGGCCCATAGCTAGGCAACCTTCGAGCTGGGTCCTTTTGACAGACCCATGCTCAGTCGCCCTGCTCATAGTCTTGAGATGCAGTTGAAAAAAGTGGATCATCGATTCGGGGATCGATGAATCTGGAAAGACTAGCACATCTTATGTATGCTCGATGAAAAAAGTGGTTGGTCTTACAGCTACTTGTGTAGAGACACTAATATAAGGATATGGGTGCTCATTAGGTTATGAGTTCACTGAACTGATCTGATAAGAGAAAATCAAATGGAGGTCTTACTTGTCAAAAGAATGTTCTCTTAGTGGGAGTTGTGCATGTGATCCGTAGACCTGAGACTACCATAGTATCTTGTGCACAAAAACCCAAATTTTGGTGCATACTCATTCATGGCAATTAAGTCATGTATGGGATGCTTTGGATATGGTGGATTATATATGAATGTAATGAGTAGGTCAACAAGAAATCGATCACTCCAAGTAAGGGAAGAAGTTATCCCATGTGATCTCTTCGAATGATGATCCAAGAAGTCTTTGATCAAAGCATAATGAGATTAGATAGGGTTTATAATCTTTTATTGGTTGAGTTTTCATTATCAAATTAAGATTCAAAAGAATTAAGTGCTAGGGTTTGATATTTATCCATGCCCATCACTTAATCGAGATAAAGGGAGATCAAAGGATTGAATTGCATGGTAGCTTTTCATTGAAGGGTATTTTGGTAATTTCACTCATATTTCTCATTTTCCGGGTAGGCATGATATATTGCTAGATGTCAATCATGTCTTATAGGATTTTGTGAATCAAATTGATTGGATCATGAGTCAATTTGGAAGCTGGTTCGAATTGGCAACTTAAGTCAACTATATTTGATATAATTAGGTTAATCGAGTTTGATTGGATCGAATTTGCTTTGACCTAGACCTACTACTAGCTAGATATGTAATCCAAAGGGTCACACACATTATAGTTTTATGCTAGCTAATTGACATACTAGCATATGTTGGCTAACCCAACTCCTAACCAATTGGATTGGGTTAGCTTGCTTGCTATTTGGGCTAACCAATTTAAGTGGGACTTAAATTTGGTTATTGTTGCTTAGAAAGCAACCCAAGAGAGGGAGTGAATTGGATTTCTAAAAATTAAATGCAAATATGTGAACCAATTCTATAAACAACTTAAGTGCAAAGAGATGCAAGAGTAAAGTGCTCTTAAAGAGTATGCAGCAGAAATTTAAGTGCAATAAATGTAAGAGCAAGAGAGAGAGACAAACAATCACAAACACAATCTAAGTATAGTGGTTCGGTGCTTTCCAATATACCTACATCCACTCCCCAAGGTCCACTTGGGAATTCGTTATAATCTCCACCGATTACAGTCGATTAGTTTCTAGGCTCACAAATTAAAACCTCTTTTGGTTTTTTACAAGGCTCACCAAAAGAAACCACTTGGTTTTCAAAGGTTAAATAACCTCCTTGGTTTTCAAGGCTTACCAAAAATCTCCTTGATTTTCTAATAGGCTTGGTTTTCAAAAACCTAGGCAAATAGGCTTTCTCCTTGATGGCTAACAAAAAACCTCCTTAGTTTTCAAATAGGCTAACCAAAAACCTCTTTGGTTTTCCAATAGGCTAACCAAAAACCTTTACAACAAAGATAGAGTTAAAGTAAAGCAACAAGAAATTTCTTAATAAAAGCAGATATCTCTTTGAAGCTTTGAGAAATTGCTGTCTTCAACTTGATGAAGCCTCAATCAATGCTAAAGAATGTTGGACTTGAATGCTTTTGAAGGCTTTGAATGCTTTGAGACTTCTTTTTGCTTGAAGGTGGTTGCTCTCAATGAATGGGAGTGAATGCACTTTCTTTTCTTTCTCTATTGTTGATCCTCTTGTGTTC
This sequence comes from Areca catechu, assembly GCA_021397845.1. NCBI lineage: Eukaryota > Viridiplantae > Streptophyta > Magnoliopsida > Arecales > Arecaceae > Areca > Areca catechu. The sequence continues at coordinate 48,055,600 of CM038048.1, read as the reverse complement.
CAATTTAATTTGAATCACTTAAATACCATCCCAAGGTCTTAAAGTTAGTTTATGACTGTTAGACATGAAAAACTAGCCATTACTATTTCCAGAACTCCAAGTGTCAACACTTCAAGCTGTCAGTCGATACTTAGGGTCGACACTTAAGTTTTATGAGTCGACACCAAGTTCAAATTTTTTCATTGAAGCTCTTTGGAATTCTCATGTGAGTCGACACTTCTTCTGGTCAGTCGACATGTGAGTCGACACTTGACATCTCTGAGTCGATACTTCAGGCAAGTCTTCAATTTCAGCAAGTTCTGTATCATGTTTTCTCAGGCCTTGAGCTGATCCTTGAGTCAACACCTTGAGTCGACACTTGACTGGCACGAGTCGACACTTTAGCTATGCCATCTAAAACTCTTTCTACGTACTGGCTTAAGTCGACACTTCCACTGTCATGAGTCGACACTACCACTGTCATGAGTCGACACTTACTAAGATTTCTTTAAAAACTATTGAACCACTACTAAAATTAATATGTACTACACTATCTAAGTCCTTTCAAGTAATTTTCAAGTACTTAAGTCCATTTAAAACTGATCTTTCATTCATGGAAGGGACTTCTTCATTTTTGACAAGCAATCAAATCTTTTTGAGTTGATGAGTACATTTTTCTATAAAAATATACTTTAAAGAAATAGTTAGTACTCAACTTATACTTAAGTATTTTGTTTATCATCAAAATTATTAACATAGTCAAGAGTTATATCCTAACTAAGATAGCATTTGTCTGATTTTATCTAGATTTATTTGGGCTTTATCTTAGATTTATGGAAGAGTGCTGCTAGGATTAGACTCTTGGTGCCAAGATTGTTTTATGCCAAAATAAATGTTCGCAGAAGGACCAAGATCCTTCTACCAGTAAATCACAATTACCAGATGTTGCCTAGGTGGCTATTTCCAAGAGGGGGGTGAATTGAGAATTACAAAATTTCTTGCAAATATGTGCACAAGTAATTCTTTTTAGTGGTTGAGTATTGTGTTAATCAGAGAATAAGTGCAAAAGCTGAAAAGTAAGTAAAGCACAATACAAACAAACAAGTTTAGAGTGGTTCGGAGCAACCAAGCTCCTACGTCCACTATCCAAGTTCACCACTTGGGATTTCCACTATATACCCCAAACTGGAATACATTCGGATTGTTTTTCAGGCACACAATCCCAACCTCTACACTTTGATTTTTAAACCGGGCTCACTAAAGAAACCTACACTAGGTTTTCACAGGCTCACCTAGGACCTCTACACTTTGGTTTTCAGTAGGCTCACCAAAGAAACCTATTTGGATTTTACAACCGGGCTCGCCAATAACCCAAGTTTTCTAAGAGTAGAATGAAAAGCAACAGAAATGACAAACTAAGTTGTCTGGTAGTTGCTGATGCAGCTTGAGTGAAGCTCAATTGAATGCTCTTCAATGCACTTCAATGACTTCCTTGCTTTCCTCAAAAGATGCTTCAAGCTTTTGATAAGAGTTGGTGAAGTCTTGAAGGCTGACTTCAAAGCTCAGGTGCTCTCTCTTCTTGCTTTAATAAATGTTCAATAAATGTTCAACAACTCCTTAGTCTCTCTAAGGATATCCTCATACCTTATTTATAGAGACTTCAACTGCCTTCCCTTGATTTTGAACGTTGTAGACCATTGGGAAGTGACAGGTTATCGTTGGAGCACTTTTGGAAATCAAAATCAGAAGTCTAGAACTAGCCGTTGGAAGAGATCTCGACATTCCAGTCGGCTCAGACATCTTTGAGTCGGCTCGGATCAGGTTCGGGTTGGCTGGGTTGAAAACCAGTTGGCTAGGTTCCACAGTCGAGAAAATAGCTCACTCTGGACGAGTCGGCTAGGCTAAAATCCAGTCGACTAGGTTCTAGAGGCGAGAAAATAGATTACTCTGGATGAGTCAGCTAGGCTGAAATCCAGTCAGCTCGGATCCCTGAGGTTCTCAGACTATATTCAACCAAGTTCTGGATGAGTCGGCTGGGACTTGGTGCCAGTCGGCTGGGTCGGCATGCTAGAGATTTTCTTTCTTGTGCCAGTGCCAGAGTCGGCTAGTTCCTCCATCCAGTCGACTCGAGATTGGTTCTTCAGCCAGACCAATTCTATTCTCCAAAACTCTCATGCCAAACTTTGAAGACTTCCTTAAGACTTTTTACACCAAAATCAAGAAAAATTGAAGCTTGAAAACTAGTAGAAGCAACCCTTTATCTTTGATTCAAATAGAAAATTTTTGTTGGGTTATTCTTTACAAGATTCTAATTACTTACAACTCAACACAAAGAAATAAAGGTTGTAGGGTTTAAAAAATATGTCAAAGTAGTCGTCTTACAAAAACTTGTCAACCATTTGAAGAGTTATTAGATAACCAAATATATGCTCCAATATTTTGTTATCATCAAAATCACTTTAGGGTTCAACAAACTCCCCATTTTTGATGATGACAAAATACTGGGCATGAAAAAAATCTATTCTATTCACAAGTATAAATGTATATCATAGTAAGCATTTACACTTGTTTGTCGCATCACAATATTAACTGTATTCTCAAATGAATATCAATGTATGCTATATAATTATACACAAAGCCAATTCTATAAAATGTAAGTGTCAAAGAATAAGTGCTTGTATGTATTAAGAAACATTAAGTATTGACAGTTAAATGTTATTAGTAGAGAGCGGAATATGAAACATTGAAGCAAATTAAACATGTATTTCTGCCCCTTTTTATAAAATTTCTAAACAATGTGAAATTTCTCCCCTTTTTATCGATTATTGAACACTTCAGCAGAAAAGATATGCAATATTCATCAAGCTCCCCCTGTCTAGTTAACTTTAGCAGTTCTATTTTAATTCATTAAGTTTCTTCTTTCATGCACTTTATTGTATAATAGTTCTCCCCCTTTTTGTCATCAAATCAAAAAGTTATGCAATTAAGCTCAGATTTTAAGTAGATTGAGATTGTTTTAAGATTTGTTTGAGATAATTTCACTTTCTTAATTTAGAGAGAGAATCCTATTTAAAAATATTAGAGAGTGTTAACAAGATAAAAGAAGTACACACATGTCCAAAAAGATATTCATTGTATTTTCATTAAAAGATTCAGTACATTAAACATTACACAATCTTCAAAAAGTTTCCAAAAAGTACTGAAATTATCAAAGACCTACTCACTATCAGATTCTTCCTTAGGTACATTGGTAGGCATACTAGCACCATACCAAGAAGCAAGTCTAGGAGGTCTACTAGAAGATGCATGAGGTGGAGGTGCTCTAGGATGGTGAGAAGTGGTAGGACCCCTAGAGGAAATAGGAGAAGGATCTTATAGAGGTCTAGTCCTAGATGTGATCTCCAAGCATCTAACAGTGCCACAGATTGAAACCATCTCCATCCAGATTGCACCAAGTTACTGTTCCATGTCCTTGAGGCTTGTAGGTACCTTGTTCACAGCCTCTTTCATTTCACCAATTTCCTTTTGCATTGACACAAGTTCAGAAGCTTGGACATTAGCAAAAGCTTCAGCATATCCTCTAGGTCTTCCAAGTTCTGATATGATAATCCCAAGGCCTCGTGTGTAGTCATCTACCATTTGTCTTGTCTCTACAATTGTTTCCAAAGTGCATTTGGATTCATTCAACTCAGTTCTATACTCATTTAATGTTTCATCAACTGAATTCTTTATGACTTCAGAACTAGAAGAAATAAGGTCTAGGATAGGATGAGTTCCACTTGAGGTGCAGATCTTGAAGTTTCCATTGCTTCAACCTTTCCTTGCAAACTTGTAACATGTTCTTCCAGTTGAGATAGTTTACTATCCACTGACTATTTTAGATCACCAAAAAGTGAAGTGATAGTCCCTGTCAGTGAATCAGTCAAAGCCTTCATCTGATCTTTAATTTGACTTTGGATGTTTGGAGGATATGAAGCTACAAGAGTGAAGTATGGTAAAGGTATATTAGCTGCAGGCAAATCAAATTCAGGTGCAGGCATATCAAAATTAGGAAAAGGTACATCAGTCTCTTCAATAGTAAAAGCAGGTTCTGGAATGAGAGATTCTGGTTCAGGTGCAAGTGCAGTTGAGGTTCCAGCTTCAACAGCAGCAATACCAGTAGTTTGTTCATTTTCTTCTTCTTCTTCTTCACTGCTTGAACTACCAATTACCCTGACATTAGTCCCTTTCTTTCTCCAAACACCTTCAACTTGAGTGTAACCCATTCTTTTAGTGACTTAGAGGTGTAGACATCAGTATGGTGCAATTCAACTCCATCTTCACCTTCCAAATTCACTCTTTGAGACTTGAATAGCAGAGTTAACATCATTCTATAAGGTAAGCAAGACTTAGCCTTTCTAACAGTCTCCTTCATTTGCATAATGATAATAAAAGATAGATTTACAGGAGTCTTTTCCATGATATGTTCCATAAGGCATAGGTCTTTCTCACTTACCCAATCAAACCTTCCAATTCTTTGCAAAATATTCTACTGATGAAATTATGTAACAACCTCATTTCAAGTGATAAGGTGTTGGCAAAGACAGTTCCAATCCCACTGACATCTTCCTTGTTTAGAATAGTTCTCAAGGCCTTTTCTTTATCCTCAATTACTAAGAATTTCACTCCATCAATAGGTAAATCCAATAGGTTGTGTAGAACATCTTCATTGACAATAACTCTTTTTCCTTTAATTATAGATTCTACATGATTTGTACCCAATCTTAAATTTTCATAAAATGTCTTAACAAGAGAGGGGTAGGTTTTTTCATTTAGGGAGCAAAATTTCCTCCAACCATGATCCTCAATCAAATCACCAATCTTTAACCCTATTTCCTTAATAAATTCAAAGTTGATACGACGGCCAGAGGTTACCGGTCTTGTGGACATTGAAGGGATTTGGCTTGGAGCACTTGGAGTGACCCTTGTAGGTTCTTCCACAAGTTCTTCATTATGAACAGTGGCAGTCGGCTCTTCTTGATGTCTTAGTTCTTCATTCCCTTTCCACGGATAGAGCGGCTCGCAAGGAGCGTTTCCTGGTAGCACGTTTTGGAGCCATTGCTAGGAAAGAGGAAGAGATGAGAGATTGGAGATCTTAGAAGGCAGAGAGGAGTATTTGGAATAGGATTAGGAGAGGAATGAATGGTTAGAAAATTGAAATGGAGGTTAGAAAGCTCAGAATAGGGTCTATGCCCCAAATAAAAAACTCAGGCACAATAATCCAGTTGACTCGAAAAAGCCCTAGAGAGGCTCGAGCCGACTAGGCCAGAACTCGCCCAAAACACAGAAAATCTAATCGACTCGATTTAAGTGCCAGTCAACTCGAACAGAGAAATCAGGGTTTTGGTAATTTCAATCACAAATCTGAGAGATTTCAAGTCGACTCGGTTTAAGAATCAGTCAACTCGAACAGAGAAATCAAGTTTTGGAAATTTCGATCACAATTCTGAGAGATTTTGGAGAAAATTTCAAAGGAAATTTAGGCTCTATGATAGAGAATGAAATCAGGAGGTTCTCTAGATGATGTTTCCTTAAATTTGAAGAAATTAGATTAGAGAATTTAGAAAGGATCACAAAGTCCTAATTCACTTCTAATTAGTTCAAATCTGTCTTGATTAAGTGGCTTAGTAAATATATCAGCTAATTAATTTTCAGTAGGAACAAAATCAAGTACTATATCACCATTTGAAACATGATCTCTAATAAAATGATGTCTAATTTCAATGTACTTGGTTCTAGAGTGTTGAATTGGATTTTTTATCAAATTGATAGCACTTGTGTTATCACATTTAATTGAAATTTTAGATTGTGACATACCAAAGTCTTCTAGTTGTTATTTAATCCATAATACTTGAGTACAACAACTACCAGCAGCTACATACTCAACCTCAGTTGTGGATAAGGCTATGGAGTTTTGCTTCTTATAGTGCCATGAGATTAGATTCAACCCTAGAAATTGGCATATACCGCTAGTGCATTTTCTATATATTTTACAACCAGCATAGTCAACATCAGAGAATCCAATCAAATTCAGGGTAGAATGTTTAGAATACCAAATTTCTAAATTACTTGTTCCTTTCAAGTATTTAATTATTCTCTTAACAGCAAGCATATGTGTTTCTTTTGGTGATGACTAAAATTTAGCACATACACATACACTATATAATATGTCAGGTCTACTTGCAGTCAAATATAATAGGGATCCGATCATACCTCTATATAGCTTTTGGTTAACATTGGATCCATTTTCATCTTTGTCCAATCTGCAAGCTGGGCTCATGGGTGTGCTCATTGATTTGCTACTCTCCATACCAAACTTTTTGATGATTTCTTTGATGTATTTGGCTTGGTTGATGAAGATGCCTTCCTTTGTTTGTTTTACTTGAAGTCCAAGGAAGTAGTTTAGTTCGCCCATTAAGCTCATTTCAAATTCTCCCTGCATAAGCTTAGCAAATTCTTTACATAGAGATTCGTCAGTTGCTCAAAAAATGATATCATCAACATATATTTGTACAACTAAGATATCATTATTCTTGTTTTTGATAAATAAGGTTTTGTCTACATTTCCTCTTGAAAAATTATTTTCAATTAAGAAAGTGCTAAGTCTATCATACCAGGCTCTATGTGCTTATTTCAAACCATACAATGCTTTGTTTAATTTAAATACATGGTTTGGAAAAGTGTGATTTTCAAAACCCGGTGGTTGTTCCACAAAAACTTGTTCAGAGATTAAATCATTAAGAAATGCACTCTTTACATCCATTTGAAAAAGTTTGAAATTCATGTAGCAAGCAAATGCAAGTAGTAGTCTAATGGCTTCTAGTCTTGCTACATGTGCATAAGTTTCATCAAAATCAATACGTTCTTCATGGTTATATCCCTTAGCCACTAGTATAGCTTTGTTTCTTATTATGTTTCCTTGTTCATCTAATTTATTCCTATAGACCCATTTGGTTCCTATTATTGGATGGTCAGTAGGTCTATCTACTAGTATCCATACCCTATTCCTTTCAAACTGGTTTAATTCATCATGTATTGCCATTATCCAGTTTGGGTCAGTCTCAGCTTCTTCAAGGCTATAGGGTTCTATTTGTGATACAAAGGCTAGGTAATCATGTGCATCCTTATGAGCAGACCTAGTCCTAACACCATGTGAAGGATCTCCTATGATTAATTCTTTAGGGTGAGATGTAACATACTGCCAGTCCCTCGGTAGATCGGTGTGATCCTTACTTACCGTTTCCTCTTCATCTTGAGTGTCTTTATCTTGAATGCTTAAGTCCACCATTCCTTTTTGCAACGTACCTGCATCATTATCTATGCACTCTTCTTGTCTAGAAGGTGTAGGGTTAGTTTTAATAAATACAATATGTATTGACTCTTCAACAGTAAGAGTCCATTTTTTAAAACCTGATATACTTTTTTATGTAATGAATAACCTAGGAAAATTGCATGATCAGCTTTAGAAACAAATTTTTCTAAATTATCTTTTCTATTGTTATGCACAAAGCATTTGCATCCAAACACATGAAAATAACTGATATTGGGTTTTCTATCATTCTAAAGCTCATAGGGGGTTTTCTTTAAAATATGATGGATCAAAACGCAATTTAAAATATAGCAAGCAGTGTTCACCGCTTCTGCCCAAAAGTACTTTGGAAGATTGCCTTCGCACAGCATTGTGCTAGCCATTTCTTCCAATGTCCTATTTTTCCTCTCAACAACACCATTTTGTTGAGGTGTTCTAGGAGCGGAGAAGTTGTGATCAATGCCAAATTTAGTACAATAATCTTCAAAAATTGATTTTCAAATTCAGTTCCATGATCACTTCTAATTGAAATTAAAGATAAGTTCTTTTGATTTGAAACCTTTTTATGGAATTTTCTGAAAACATGAAAGGTTTCATCTTTTAAAGCAATAAAAAAAATCCAAGTAAATCATGAAAAATCATCTACTATCACAAGAGCATATTTCATACCTTTTAGGCTGTGGTCCTAGTAGGTCCGAAAAGGTCCATGTGAAGTAGTTCAAGTGGTCTTATTGTAGAAACTATATTTTTTGATTTAAAATTCTCCCTAGTTTGTTTACCCATTTGGCATGCATCACAAACATGATCAAAATCAACTTTGAACTTAGGCATGCCTCTAACAAGATCTTTAGAAATCAATTTGGCAATAGTATGCATGCTAGCATGACCTAATCGTCTATGCCATAGTAAACACGACTCTTTGGTCTTAGCATTCATTGCAACTAGACTGGGGCTACTTAACATGGCAAGATCATTAAGATCTACCACATAGATATTCCCAAGTCTATCCAATGAACTTATTGCTAGAATCAAAAGAGTTAGTTACTATACACATAGAAGATTCAAAGACAACCTTGAAACCTTTATCACATAACTGACTTATGCTTAAAAGATTATGCTTCAACTTGTCTTCTAGCAAAACATTTTCAATAAAAGTGAAGGGAGTTATTTTGATCTTACCAATACCGATTATTCTCCCTTTGCCATTGTCTCCAAAGGTGACCATGCCTCCTTCTTTCATTTCAAGGATGATAAACTGATCCTTGTCACTCGTCATATGTCTTGAGCAGCCACTGTCTAAGTACTACATTTTCTTCAATTTTTGGGCTACAAGACATTCCTGCAAAACAATCAATGAATTCTTTTAGGTCCCAAGATACCTTGGATCCTTGCAGATCAGTAGAGGTGGTTCCTTTGGGAACCCAGAATTTTCTTACATTCTTATGGACAGTTCTAAAATTATTACAGTCAAAAGCTTTATGTCTTATTCTTTTGCAAATATGGCATACAATTTTAGAGTTTTTAATAAAAGCAGAATTAGAAGTTCTAAAAGTTAATGCAATTGATACAGATTTTGAACCTTTTGAAATATAAGCATTTTTGCTCAAGTTCTTAGGAACATACAATAAAGATTTTGAAGTCGAAATAGTTTTTGGTGCAGCCAAAGCTTTTTGTGATAATATGTTTTGAACAGGTACTTTAGATTTCATAAAAGTAGTTGCTGAAATTTCATTCATAATAGAAGTTTTAAAACCAATTCCATCTTTGTTTCCTAAAATTCATTGTTCTTTTAAAATTAACTCAAACTTATTTGAAGACAAAGTAAGTTTTTCAACTAATGGCTTGAGTTTTGTAACCTCCTTTTTCAGTTAAATATTTTTAGTAAATAAATCATTGTTTTTCCTTTCACATAAGAGATTTTTATTTTTCAGCTTTTCAATTCTTTCAGAAAAGTCATGCAGTTCTTTTTACAATAAAAGATTCTTTTCTGAAATTTTATTTTTCTATTTGAGTAAAGAGTCATTCATATTTTTCAATGATTTTATCTTTACTCCAACTTTCTTAAATTCAGATAATAGATCATAAAATGCATAATTTAATTCATCAAATGTAAATTTAGTGCAATTGCTAGGGGATGTTACCTTATCTTCGAGACCCATTAACACACATTTGCAACCTTGGTGGTCTCTTCTTCTTCAGATGAAGATGATTCTTCACTATTGCTCCATGTGGCAACCATTGCTTTCTTCTTCTTTTTCTGTCTAAAGGATTTCTTTAATAGAGGACAGTCTGGATGAATGTGCCCCGGCATCTTGCATTCATAGCATGTGGGGACTACTTCTTTATCTTTCTCTCTGTCCTTTTCTTTTTCTTTTCTATAATCCTTCCTATGGAATATCCGGTTGAGTCTTCCTTTCTTCCTTTCCATGAACTTTCTGAATCTCCTCACAACCATTGCGATATCATCATCTTCTAGATCATCATTGGAGGAGGTGCTTTCTTCTTCAGACTCTTCATCATCCCTCTTTGATTCGGTAGCAGCTCTGAAGGCTATAGTTTTCTTTTTCTTCTGTTCGTCTTCAGTTCTGTGCTGCATAGTTAGCTCGTGAGTGATGAGTGATCCTAGTAGTTCATCCAGTAGTAATGTGTTGAGATCTTTGGCCTCCTGGATTGCTGTCACTTTGGGATCCCACTTGTCAGGTAAAGATCGGAGTATCTTCTGAACTAGATCAGCATTTGAGTATACCCTGCCAAGACTCTTCAAACCATTAATAATATTTGTAAATCTAGAGAACATGGCAGAAATTGTTTCAGAAGGTTCCATTTTAAACAGTTCATAGTTGTGAACTAAAAGATTTATCTTTGAGGTTTTTACTTGGAAAGTTCCCTCATTGGTCACTTCGAGTTTGTCCCAGATTTTCTTTGCTGAAGAGCAAGTAGAAATTCGGTTGAGCTCATTTGCATCCAAAGCACATTATTGTATTTTCATTGCTTTGGTATTCAATGCTCCCATTTTCATGTCATGATCATCCCAGTCATCTTTAAGCTTAGGGATGTCCACGCCATCAACTTTGATCGTGGGAACGTGTGGCACTTTTAAGATGACCTTCCATAATTGAAAATCAACAGCTTGAATGTAAATTCTCATTCGAGCTTTCCAATAAGAGTAATTAGTGCCCGTGAATATTGGAGGTCTATTTGTTGACAGGCCTTCGGCCAAGGACATACTCATGGGATGAGCCATCAACCTTTACTCAAGTAATCAGAGACACTGCTCTGATACCAGCTGTTGCCCAGGTGGCTTTTCCCAAGAGGGGGGTGAATTGAGAATTATAAAATTTCTTGCAAATATGTGCACAAGTAATTCCTTTTAGAGGTTGAGAGTTGTGTTAATCAGAGAATAAGTACAGAAGTTGAAAAGTAAGTAAAACACAACACAAACAAAACAAGTTTAGAGTGGTTCAGAGCAACCCAGCTCCTATGTCCACTACCCAAGTTCACCACTTAGGATTTCCACTATATCCCCCAAACCGGAATACAGTCGGATTGTTTTTTCGGCTCACAATCCCAACCTCTACACTTTGATTTTTAAACCGGGCTTACCAAAGAAACCCACACTAGGTTTTCACAGGCTCACCTAGAAACTCTACATTTTGGTTTTCAGTAGGCTCACCAAAGAAACCTATTTGGTTTTTACAACCGGGCTCACCAATAACCCTAGTATTCTAAGAGTAGAATGAAAAACAATAGAAATGACAAACTAAGTTGTCTGGTAGTTGCTGATGCAGCTCGAGTGAAGCTCAATCGACTGCTCTTCAATGCACTTCAATGGCTTCCTTGCTTTCCTCAAAAGATGCTTCAAGCTTTTGATAAGAGTTGGTGAAGTCTTGAAGGCTGACTTCAAAGCTCAGGTGCTCTATCTTCTTACTTCAATAAATATTTAATAAATATTCAACAACTCATTAGTCTCTCTAAGGATGTTCTCATACCTTATTTATAGAGACTTCAACTGCCTTCCCTTGATTTTGAACGTTGTAGATAGTTGGGAAGTGACAGGTTACCATTGGAGCACTTTTGGAAATCAAAATCAGAAGTCAAGAACTAGCCGTTGGAAGAGATCTCGACATTCCAATCGGCTCGGACATCTTCGAGTCAGCTCGGATCAAGTTCGGGTCGGCTGGGTTGAAAACTAGTCGGCTAGGTTCCATAGTCGAGAAAATAGCTCACTCTAGACGAGTCGGCTAGGCTGAAATCCAGTCAACTAGGTTCTAGAGGCGAGAAAATAGATTACTCTGGATGAGTCGGCTAGGCTGAAATCTAGTCAACTCAGATCCCTGAGGTTCTCATACTATATTCAACCAAGTTCTGGACGAGTCGGCTGGGACTGGTGCCTGTCGGCTGGGTTGGCATGCCAGAGATTTTCTTTCTTGTGCCAATGCCAGAGTCTGCTAGTTCCTCCATCCAGTCGATTCGAGATTGGTTCTTCAGCCAGACCAATTCTATTCTCTAGAACTCTCATGCCAAGCTTTGAAGACTTCCTTAAGATCTTCTTACACCAAAATCAAGAATAATTGAAGCTTGAAAACTAGTAGAAGCAACCCTTTATCTTTGATTCAAATAGAAATTTTTGTTGGGTTCTTCTTTACAAGATTCTAATTACTTACAACTTAACACAAAGAAATAAAAGTTGTAGGGTTTAAAAAATATGTCAAAGTAGTCGTCCTACAAAAACTTGTCAACCATTTGAAGATTTGTTAGATAACCAAATATATGCTTCAATGTTTTGTTGTCTTCAAAATCACTTTAGGGTTCAACACCAAATAAACTCTAAGGTTCTTTCCCTTATCTCCATGCCCAAATGAGTGGGCATTGTGATGGGGGACGGATCAGGGGAGGATCATCGGTGAGCCTAGAAGTTGCCAAAGATTAGGATATCTTTTTTTTTTTGATTTTTTTGTAGAGTATTATCGAAGAAAAAATGGAGGTGGAAGGTAGAAAAATTGGACACTCTATGGACTTGGGACTTACATTCATGAAGAGACCTCTTATTTCGAGGGCATCTCACCCATCCCACTACATGTAGCCTAGAGCATCCCACCTATCTCACTACATGTGGAGCCTAGGGCATCCCACCCAAATCGATACTTAGGGCCGTGAAGGAAAATCCCTAAAACCATAAAGGGGACTCGACGGGAAAGGAGATAACTAGGGCCTCACACCCCTCGATGCTCGAAAGTGAAGGCATAGGGTCTCACACCCCTCGATGCCTGAAGGTGAAGGAAAGACGGGCCTCTCACCCTTCTCATGCGGGGCAAATGAAAAAAAACACTGTTTTCTAAAAAAAATCTTTATTGACCAAATTAATTTTTGCAAAGGACTGAAGGTGGTATTTATAGACCTGTCCAACCCTCATTTGAATTTGAATACAAGATAGAAAGATAAAGATGGTTCAAATTCAAATACAAGATAGGATAAGATAAGCCTATCCATATCTCAATCCTAACCAACCAAATCCTAATTCAAATTTCAAATAAAAGATAAATCCCAAACTAATTTATTTGGATATGCTTTAAGATTCATGCAACTCTAGGATTTGTGCTTACTCCGGGATCTATGCTGGTGATGTCCCCATCATTCTCCTGAGGTGGGGAGAACTCGACTCCATCGAGTCAGGCTCAAATCCAGCTAGCCATGAGACTTTTTTTTAATTTTATTTTCTCAGCTCTGATACCAATTTGCTAGGGGACGGATCAAGGGTGGATCATCAACGAAACTAGAAGATGTCAAAGATTAGGGTATCCTATTTTTTTTTGATTTTTTTGTAGGGTGGTGGCGAAAAAAAAATGGAGATGGAAGGTAGAAAAATTAGACACTCTATGGACTTGAGACTTACATTCACGGAGAGACCTCTCATCTCTAGGGCATCTTACCCATCCCATTACATGTAGCCTAGGGAATCCCACCCAAATCGCTACCTGGGGCCATGAATGAAAATCCCTAAGACCATAAAGGGGACTCGACGGGAAAGGGGATAACTAGGGCCTCACACCCCTCGATGCTTAAAAGTGAAGGCATAGGGTCTCACACCTCTCGATGCTCAAAGGTGAAGGAAAGATGGGCCTCTCACCCTCCCCATGCGGGTGAACGAAAAGAAATACTCTTTTCTAAAAACAAATCTTTATTTCCCAAATTGTTTTTTTACAGAGGACTGAGGGTGATATTTATAGACCTGTCCAACCCTTATTTGAATTTGAATACAAGATAAAAATATAAAAATGGTTCAAATTTAAATACAAGATAGGATAAGATAAGCCTATCCATATCTCAATCCTAACCAACCAAATCCTAATTCAAATTTTAAACAAAAGATAAATCCCAAACTAATTTATTCTGGATATGCTCCGAGATTCATGCATCTTCAGAATTCGTACTTGCTCCGAGATCCATGTTGGCGATGTCCCCATCACTTTGACTAGTCCAGAAGGACATATGGCATGATGAAAAGAGGTGCGCAAGATGAAGGGTCGTGTCCCTTCATTTTGGCATGGATTCAAGGGGCCAAAGTCCTTCAGTTTGAAGACTTAATCTCTCCGATATGTCTCTTGGGATCCCATGCCCCCTAGCTTATTTCTAACTGGTAATATGCCACCTGGCATATGGAAAAAATTGCTGGAAAATCAAAGAGACATTTATATATCTCTTAGCATAGGAAAGGTTTTTTCATGATAAGTCTTCTCATCCAAAAGACTCCTCCTACTTGAATGGTCTTATCAAGGGGTTGAGAAAGAGACATATCAGACATCTCATCCCTCTCTATAAATAGGCATCGATAATCTAATGCTAGGTATTCAATTCTGTTTCGAAGAAATCCACTTTCTATTTTCTCTTCCATCTTAGGACAAGGCTTGTCCTTTTATGACAAGGCTTGTCCTTTTAAGACAAGGCCCTAAGAAGAAAATTAGGAGGGGTATTCCGATTTTAAGAGAGGGTTCAGAGATTTATCTGAGCGCCCTACTGGAGGGTAGGGGTTTCAGCAAAGGGAGAAAGTCCGAAATGCTGTCAGAAGAGTTCTAGTCAAATAAGCAAGCTTAGTAGGAGTACTTAATCCAGTTCCTATATGGATCATCTCTGGAGGGCATACACTTATGTGCCTTGTAAAAATAAGGAGTACAACACTCCAGATATTCCTCTATGATCCTAAAATTTTTATTTATTAATTATTATGATCAAGTAATCCTAGGGTTTAAGGTTTCGATCTATTAGGGTTTCAAAAAAATAAAAAAAATTTTAAACCCAGTCTTCTACTGCATATGGTGTGGATCTCAATAGATCAATCTTCTTTCTTGGATCTCTAGCATAGAGAAAAAATGTAAGAAGGAAGGGAGACTCAATCCAACAGTCAAAGCGAGGTCTCCAAGATGCTAGCACTCCAGTAGCCTTGGGCTTCGATCAGGCCATCTCCACATGGATACCAGTAGATGCTAGGCACATTCATGGATCTAGTGGAACCTGAGATTTTGTTCTAAATTCGATCCGATGAAGATAGAGTAGTGCAACAGGTAAGCATATTTAATCTACTTCATAGTTTTATTTTTATTTGTGGATCTACATGTTCATGAATGAATCTTGCTATATATACTTAAATTGGGTTTCTATAATTATTACTAATTAATTTTAATTAATTAAATTTTTTGAAAAACATGCATGAACTTTGGGATCATCTAACTGTTCCTTCAAGTGGTATCAGAGCAAGGTTTAATGAACATATATAGATTTGAAAATTAGATCTAAAATTCTAATTTTTGATATGAGAATTCAGATCTTGAAAGAAGTTTTTAAAATCTAAAATCAAATTTGGAAATCAAGAATTTTAGATCTAAAAAATTAGATCTAAAGTTTTGGTTGGAAATTAAAATTTCAGGTTTGAAATTTCTGCAGTCTAGATCTGCACTAGATCTAAAATTTTAGTCAATTTGATCTGAAATTTAGATCCAAAATAATTTGATTATTAATTTTAAAATTTGGATCAGGAATTCATGGTTCATATTCATTTCGTACATCTTAAAAGTTATTTTTATATTTAATTTTATGAATTTTTGAATGCATGAGTGTTGAATTTTCTAGGTCTAAAATTTTCATGTCTTAGAATTTTTCATGAGATGATTAAATCTAATTATTTAGATCTAAAATTAGTTTCAACATCTAGACTAAATGTTCATGTTCATAATCTACCTAATTAAAGATCTAAAATTTAAAATGGTTAGGTCTAATCTAATGTTGACATAAGGTTGTCCTACTATAAGGTTAACCCTTTATAGTGTAAGGTTAGCCTAGCACAAGTTTGACCCATTTTGAAAATAATTTTCAAGAATTAAAGCAATTATTTGTGATCTAAAATTAAGATTAATAAATCTGAAAATGAGAATTTAAGATCTAAATCCAAAGCACAAAATATGAGAGATTGGGCATGGATCGAATCGATTAGGTCACGTAATTAGATTGCATCTAGTCTTTGGTTAGATCAAACCCAATTAATTGAAATTTTGATTAAATCAAATCAAGAACTGATTAGGATTTGGTCAAGAGTGCTCAGTACCATATCAATGGCCTAGCTAGTTGATTCAATTGACATTAATTGATTAACCCAAAGACCTGATTTGGCTCAGTGGTCGAGCTTGAATCGATTAAGCTGACCAATTTGAAATTGATAAACTAATTAGTATCTAAGACAAGTTACAATTATCCTAGCACAAGATGGATCCGTTTTGAAAATGTTTTCAAGAATTAAATCAATTATTTGAGATCTGAAATTAAGGTTAATAGATCTAAAATTGAGAATTTAAGATCTAAATCCAAAGCATAAAACATGAGGGATTGGGCAAGGATCAAATCAATTAGGTTATGCAATTAGGTTGCATCTAGTCTTCGGTTAGATCAAATCTAATTGATTAAACTTTTGATCAAACTAAATCAAGAGTTGATCAGGATTAGTCAAAAGTGCTCAACACCATGTCAATGGCCTGAGCTGGTCGATTTGATTGACATTAATTGATTGACCTAAAGACCTGATTTGGCTTAGTGGTTAAGCATGAATTAATTAAGCTAACCAATTTGAAACTGATAAACCAATTGGTGTCTAATTTTTGATCTAAGAATTTAGATATTGAATGGAGTTTTTTAGATTTGAAATCAGATTTGGAAATTGAAAATTTTAGATTCAAAAATTTAGATCCAAAGTTTTGGTTGAAAACTAAAATTTCATATATGAAATTTTTGCAGTCTAGATCTGTACTAGATATGAAATTTTAGTCAATTTGATTTGAAATTTAAATTCAAAAACATTGATTCTTGGATCTAAAATTTAGATTAGAAGTCATGGTTCATATTTATTTTGTATATCTTAAAAATTATTTTTAGATTTAATGTTATGAATTTTTGAATGCATGAATCTTGAATTTTCTAAGTCTGAAATTTTCATGTCTTATGATTTTTCATGAGTTGATTAAACCTAATTGTTTAGATCTAAGATTGGTTTCAATATCTAGACTAAAGCTTTATGTTCATAATGTACCTAATTAAAGATCTAAAATTAAGAGTGGTTAGGTCTAATCTGGTGCTGACATAGGATTATTCTACTCTAAGGTTAACCTCTTATAGTGCAAAGTTGTCCTGGCACAAGATTGACCCATTTTGAAATTGACAACAAACATTTGTCAAAATAGGGGATAAAGTTTATAAAATCATCATAGATAATAAAAGTTGTGTAAATGCCATATCGACTAAGGCCCTTAAGACCTTAGGTTTGACCTATGTTCCCTATCCCAACCTGTACAAAGTTTCTTGGATAGATGCAACATCCATTCCAATCAAATCCAAATGTCAAGTTCCCATTCAAATTCAATCCTATCAGGAACAAGTCTAGTGTGATGTACAATCCATGGGGGTAAGTAGCATCATTTTGGGTAGACCATAGCTATATGATCATGATGCAACTTTATATGATCAATCCAATTCTTGTACTTTCACCCATCTTGGAAAAAGGCTTACCATTAACTCGACTCTACCTAAGGACAATATCAAGAAAGGGTCTAGTGAATTGAAAGAAAAGAAGCCAAGTTTGATTTTGATTGATGCTAAGGATTTGAAGAAAGAAATTAAAGAAGGATCACCCATGTGGATTTTGACCCTTAGGGAAGTACCTGAACAAGATCCTAAGAAGCCACCTCAGGAAGTCACAAAGGTTTTTGAAGACTTTAAGGACATATTCCTTGAAGACTTACCTAACCACCTACCTCCACTTAAGGACATTCAACATGCAATCGATTTAGTCCCAAGTGCCACTTTGTCCAATTTACCTCACTATAGGATGAATCCTACTGAACATGCTGAGCTACAAAGACAAGTTGGAGACCTCCTCCAAAAAGGGTTCATTTGGGAGAGTTTAAGTCCTTGTACTGTACCTACCCTATTAACCCTAAAGAAAGATGGCAGTTGGAGAATGTGCATTGATAGTCATGCCATCAACAAGATTACAGTCAAATATCGATTTCCCATTCCTTGTCTCGATGATAACTAGATATGATGACCGGAGCCACTGTGTTTTCCAAAATATACCTTAAAAGTGGATATCACCAGGTAAGGATTAGGCCTGGGGATGAATGGAAAATGGCTTTAAGACAAAAGATGGTCTTTATAAGTGGCTAGTAATGCCCTTTGGTCTATCTAATGCCCCTAGTACTTTCATGTGAATCATGACTCAAGTTTTAAAGCCATTCATGGGGAAGTTTGTTGTAGTATACTTTGATGACATCCTTATCTATAGCAAAACTAGGGAAGACCATCTAGATCACCTCCATCAAGTTTGCTGCATCCTTAGAAAAGAGAATCTCTATGCCAATTTGAAAAAATGTGAATTCATGATCAGTAGAATGATCTTTCTAGGATTTGTTGTCACTGCTGAAGGGGTATCTGCTGACCCTGAAAAAGTTAGATCCATAGTTGAGTGGCCCGAACCTGAGAGTATACATGAAGTCCATAGTTTTCATGATCTTGCCACATTCTATAAGAGATTCATAGGGGGTTTAGTAACATCATTGCCCCAATCATGGATTGATTAAGAAAAAAGATTTTGAGTGGACTAAACAAGCTAGCAAAGCCTTTCTTGAAATTAAGGAAAGAATGACCAAAGCACCAATCTTGAGATTACCTGATTTCTCTAAAGTTTTCGAGGTTGCTTGTGATGCCTCCGGGATAGAGATTGGAGAAGTTCTATGCCAATAAAACCACTCGGTAGCATTCTTTAGCGAGAAATTAAACGGAGCAAAATTGAAGTATTCCACGTTTTATAAGGAATTATATGTGGTAGTTCAATCTTTGAAACATTGGAGACATTATTTGTTACCATAAAAATTTGTTCTGTTCTCTGATCATGAAGGACTCCATTTTCTTAGCTCCCAAAAGAATTTGAACCCTAGGCACGGGAAATGGATAGAATACATCCAAGCCTACACCTTTGTCCTGAAACACCATGCCGGGATTGAAATTAAAGTGGCTGATGCTTTAAGTCAACGTTCCATGCTTCTAACTTTGATGAGTACTGAAGTCATAGGGTTTGATAAGTTAAGAAAGGAATACAAGAGTTGCCCTGACTTTAGCAAGATTTTTGAGTCTGATAGTTTAGGACCATCCAAGGAGTATCAAGATTATGTCCTTCATGATGGGTTTCTTTTCAAAGGAGATAAGTTGTGTGTTCCCCAAACGTCTATCCGAGAGTTCTTGATTTGGGAGATTCATGTCGGGGGATTAGCATGCCATTTTGGAAGGAATAAGACTATTTTAGCTTTGGAGGAACAATTCTATTGGCCTAGCTTGAAAAGAAACGTTACCCAAGTTGTAGCCTAGTGTAGAACATGTACTATTGCCAAGATGCAAAAATAAAAAACTGGACTATACACTCCGTTACCTATCCCTGATCAACCATGGCAAGATATCGGTATGGACTTTATGTTAGGACTACCAAAGACCTTAAGGAAACATGATTCTATCTTTGTGGTAGTCGATCGATTCTCTAAGATGGCCTATTTTCTGCCTTGTTCCCGGACCTTTGATGCATCTAAAGTGGCCAAATTATTCCTAGATGAAGTGGTTAGGTTACATGGATTACCTAAGACCATAATGTCTGATAGGGATGTGAAGTTCACCAGTTACTTTTGGAAGACCCTATGGCACCTCTTAGGAACCAAGCTGAACTTTTCTACATCTTATCATCCCCAAATTGACGGCGAAATGGAAGTGGTAAATAGAAGTCTTGGGAACATGTTGAGATGTTTAGTGGGAGAATATGCTGGGAATTGGAACGTATTACTGCCACGTATAGAGTTTGCCTATAATAGCTCAGTTAACAGGTCAACTGGAAAAAGTCATTTTGAGATTCTTCATGGGTATAAACCACAAAAACCAATCGACCTCATTCCATTACCCATGCATGCACGAACATCCAATTTTGCTGAGTCATATGCACAACACATTAAGGATCTACATAAAAGATTAGCAAGAAAATCCAAATAAGCAATGAGAGCTACAAGCATATGGTTGATTCTCATAGAAGGGCCAAAGAATCTCAAGTAGGGGACTTTGTGATGATCAGGCTAAAACCTTAATAGTTTCCACTAGAAACTATGAAGAAACTCCACCCCGTGGTGCAGGTCCTTTTAAAATAATAAAAAAATAGGATCTAATACTTATGTGCTGGACATACCTTCTGACTTTGGTATTAGCTCTACTTTTAATATCTCAGATCTAGTAGGATACAAGAAGCCCACAATGATTCCCAGTGAGTTCCTAGAACCTGATCCATCCCTTGAGAGTGCACCAACCCCAGAGTGTCCACTAGCCACACTACCAAAGCAGGGAGAAAGAATTGAAAGGGTCATAGATGATAAGATTGTCACTACCCGGAATAAAGGTTACCAACGATACTTGGTCCATTGGCAAAGTAGACCTGATTCGGAAGATTCATGGATCACTAAAGAAGAACTACAAAGGATTAATCCAGATCTACTTGAATACTACCAAAGTCAAAATGATCTATACTCGTCAGGGCTGAGTTCTTTCCACCCAGGAAGAATTAATGAGGACATTGGCAAGAAGAAAAAACTACAAACTAACAATCTTTGGTTTTAATCCAATATTTTTTTTAGGTTTCTACCAATGTTTGAAAAAGAAATCCAACTTTATGAAGCACCTCTTGAAGACTCCTAATTCCATTTGAATGAAGCAAGTATGATGTGTTCAAGTCCACAAATAAAACTAGTGAAGACCCCTTCTTTTCCAAGTCCATGGGCCGGCCAAGATCATCTACATTGAAGCCCATCTTGGACTGGCCAAGCTATGAAGTATTCATCTACTTTGGAGCCTACTGAAAGACCAAACATAAAAGGACATGTGGAAGGATTGGATGAAGACAAATGTTTCAAGGAGATGGCTCCACATGGAGCTTCTAGGACTTTCTCTTGTTAGGATTAGTTAGACTAGGAACTAATCATGTAATTAATTATCAATTAAATCTGAATTAGTTAGCTCCTTAACCCACCCTTTTGCCACCCATTATGGCTACCCTTGGCCTATAAATAGGACCAAGGCCTCCTCTTGTAAGGCATGCAATATTTGAGTTGAATGAAAGCTTACTAGTTTGTCTTCTCTTCCACCTTGCCAAGTTCATGAGTTCTTCTTGGAGTTTTGAGAGTTTTTCTTGATGTTTGAGTTGGAGTGTTGAGTTTGAATGTGAGTTTGAGTGAGTGCCTTGAGTTTGAGAGACCTTAGTTCTATTCCCTAGCTTTTCTACCTGGGATCCAAGTAGTCCATGAAGGAGGGGAAGTGCTACCCAATAATTCAGCAACCTTCTTCAAATCCCTTCACTTTCCTTTATTGAATCATTCAATTTCTTTCAATTCTTCATCACCACGACCTCACTTTGGATCATTTGCAGGTTTTTCTTGATGATTTGAAGCTGATGATGAAGGCTCCATGCTAAGGACCAAGCTCTAATGATAAGTTCTAAGTAGGGAGTGTAGATCTTGTCTCTAGCTTTCAAATTCTTGAGTGATGAGTGCCTTCCTTCCAATTGAGCTTTGATTTCTCTTCATTGTTAGAAAAAGACCCTCTTGATCAATAGATCTGAGATTCTTAAAGGTAGCTTAGTCTAGTTTGAGAGATTCTATGCCCTTAGATCCTACTTTTTATTTTCTTGAAAGAAAGCTTGCGTAGGGGTGTTCAGAATTCTGCTCACCTAGTTTTCAGATTGAAGTTCTTCATCTCTTCTCTACATGATTTTGGCTATATCTGGAGCTCTAATACTAGTATGTTGTTGCTAAGTGAGTAGATCACACCTCCACACACCCATCTCATCAAATTCATCCCCCCATCAAAGAGTGCTCAGTACCATGTCAATGGCCTGAGCTGGTTGATTCGATTGACATCAATTGATTAACCCAAAGACCTGATTTGGCTTAGTTGTTGAGCCTGAATCGATTAAGTTGACCAATTCTAAACTGATAAACCAATTGGTATCTAAGATGAGTTGCAATCATAGTTTTTAATTGAAGCTAACTCTTACCTGGCCAATTTGATTGGTATCCAAGAAAAGAGGTTAAATGATAGAACCCTTCCATCAATCTTACTTACCTGGCCAATTTGGTCATTAAATTTTGAATAAAGTTGCTTATTGATTTGAGTTTACCCTTGCCATCTTGTTAGTTAGACATAAGATGGGCTAACTAATTAAGTTATGACCTAGACTAGGTCACTTAGACATAAAATGTGTGGATTTAAACCAGTCAAACATGAGATGCACTGACCCAATCTAGGTATGTTAGATATTAGATATGTTGACCTAAACTAGTTTAGTTAGGCATTAGATATGTTGACCTAACCAGGTTAATCAGGCATGAGATGTGCTGACCTAAATAAGGTTAGATAGATATTAGATGTGCTAAACTAAACCTTATTTTATATATGATATGATCCTTTTTTGCTTAGTACTTGGATTGAGTGCATCACCATGGCCATCAAGTTATGAGAGCAAGTAAGTGTTTAAAGGCCCTTTCTTCATATTTGATGGGGTTCTCTTATGACATGTAGGGATGCAGATGTGATTTGACTCATGAAGAAGATTCACAAAATAATTTTTAAATTGAGCTAACCTAAATTAGTTTAGTCAAAATGTTAGTCAGACATAAGACCATGCTAACTAATTAATTAGAGACCTAAATCCAAACTTTCTCATATATATTATGTCATAGGTCTTCCATCATTGTAGAGCTATGGGCATCTCTCAAGTATTGATTATTCTTGGCTAGATATAGTGATTCGGTTGTATCGAGGAGCATAATCACTTTATTAACATGAGATGTTATGGAGTGAAGATGGGGCTAGGCCCAATAACTGGGCATGGTGAGGGATCTAATGATGGCTTCATTGCATGAATGGTGGGTCTGACTTAACTAGGAAGTATGGGCAATAACTATCAAGTGAGCCCACATGACTTAAAAACCAAGTCACTACAACATGATTAAGAAGTATTGGACAAAAGTTATCCACTCATTGGTTTACATGTTACCAGTAACTGTTAGGTAAAGTGCACGAAATTAGTGGAACAGCAGTATGCACTAGGGATCTTAGTTACATAGGAGCTTCTACATCTCTACTGAGGAGTGTAAGAGATCTGTGAAAATAGTAAAAGCCTAATTTATTACTTAAAGTTCCTAGAATAATTTTAAAATTAAATTGGTACGGACACCAGAGGCACCAGAATAAGGCAGAGGCTTCTCAACCCTCTGTGGATCACTTAGTTAATATTTGAGTCCCCTGTAATAAAGCTTAGTCCAGCTATATTTGAGTCTTGTAATTAGTCCAGCTCTTGTTGAGCTAGTTCAGTTCAGTACTAGTTAGCTCATGTTGAGCTAATTTCAATTTTTGAGTCCTGTCCAATCAAATTGAAGACTCAAGACCACATCATACAAGTGAAGACCAAGTTCAACCTAATTGAAGACATAAAAGTTTAGCCCAAGTCCAACCCAGCTTGAAGATTTGAAGACCCCAGGAGGAAAAATTCAGAAAACCCTAATTCCTTGCAGATGCCCTCCAGATGCCCAGATTTTCTTCCAGATGCCAAATTATATTCATAGATAAGGACATCAATGATTCCAGAGGTCCATCTGCATCCTAACCCAAAGAAATCAAGCCCAGGAGCCAAGCCCAAGCCTCTAAGAAGCAAGATACCAGGGAATATTCCTGCTACCTGGCTACCAGGCCACCCCAGCTTCCAGAGGCCCAAACCCATGCACCCGGGCCCCTTTGGGCCGGCCCCTTGCTGCTCTTAGAAGCCCAACACGCCCCCCTAGGTATCCTTGGAGTGTTAGCTAAGTCAAGAGAAATTTTAGGGATTTTTTCTACCTAATATTTCCTTATTTTCTAGCTAGGGTTTGAGAGGGAAAAGGATTCTCATGTAAAGACTAATGTGCCCTTACTTGGAGCCCAAGGTTAAGGGTCTATTTAAAGGACCCTAGCCTCTTGTATGAAGGGAGAATTTTTGATATGAATTAAAACCTTGAGTTCTTCTATTGAGTTATGTGATACCCTGCTGTGTGCATAAAGGGGTTTGTGAAAGTTCTTCTTCCCGGTGTTTGCAATCATCTTCCTGCTGCCAACAAGCCTCTCAGATCCCTGGACGCCCACTCCGAAAGAAGCCTTCCCTTGCTATTTTTCCTTTGTTTTCTTGTTCCTTTGTGAGTTTTCTAACCCCTGACAGGTTGTTTGCAGGTCTCCGAGTTCCTACGAATCCAACGACTCCAGCCAAGCCTCAATCGGACCACCGAGCAGAAAGCCGGGTATCCGCGGGTCATTGGCTCGATTTTTCAGGCTGCATCCATCGAGAAACGAGAGACCCCTTTGCTGCGATCTTCACAGACATTGTCAGGTACACCCCTCTACTTCCAGTAGTTTTATTGTAGGAGAACTTGCCCTAACCGAGGCTTCTCAGCCCCGGCGGTCCTTCTTTACTACTTTTCTAGGTCCTAATCTGCATGCTGATCTTCAAAAATTCATACAAAATTCCCTACAAATAATTTTGATCTAAAATTCAGAAACTAATCACCTAACTCAACATTTAAAACATACAAAAAGAATTGCATGCATATTAGTCCCCCATCATTTGGTATCAGAGCTTAGATTAGGACTTGTTTTCTGCAATTTTTTAGTCCATATATGCTCTATTTTGTTAATTATTTCTCTCTGATAAAAACTCCAAAAACTCTAAAATTTAATTTTCTGGATTCATCATAATTCTTAGTGATTTTAAAAATTTTTGGAGATTTTATTATGGCCTGTGAATTTTCTTCAAGCCGAAATACAGTCTGCAAATTTTCAGCGCTGTTTTTTCAGCTTGACAAGTTTGGAAGTTTTAGGGTTTTGTTTAGCATTTTTGCATATCTTTTAATTTTAGAATATTTCCTGCATATTAGGCCATAATTTCCTAGTTTTTCTATTTAAAAAAATACCAAAAAAAAATTATATATTCTCCAAAAATACCAAAAGACATCTAAACCCTAATTTGCATCCTCATCTGCCTGCCATCATTACATAATTTACTTTAAGGGCACTCTCTTTATACCAGATAAGGGAAGGAGGTCATTACCTTTCCTTAGCCCAAAACCACCTTCCTTGCATTCGGTCCCAAGCCTAACTTAAAATCGATTAGACCTAATTTGCACTAGTGGGCTAGGGACACCAACTGGTCGGGTCCGGGCTAAGTGTTAGATCACTGTGTCAAGACTAACCTGTGTGTTCCTTGTGCTTGGTGTCTAGAATGGTGGTTTAGGGATTCAATCTCGAAGGGCTTGTGTGCTGGTCCGCCTACCTGGCCAATCTTTGATTGGTGTCTAGGATTGGAAATCAGGGACCTAACACTCCCCTTACACCTGCCTGGCTGAGTATAGGGTTACTATAGGCTAGTTTGCCACCCTGATTGAGCATCTAGTTTAGACTCTAGGTCTAGTCAGCTATAGTCGGTCTGATCGAGTCTTGCATGAGCACTAGATCAGGGATTTCATATCACCCACCTTCTTCACAAATGTCTGAACCCATGGAAAATTTGAAAGCCCAAATAAAAGCACTCACTGAGCAACTAACCCAATCCATGGTCCAGTTGACTACCCAGTTAACTCAGTCTGGTACCCAAACCAACAATAGAATTGACCATCTTGCCAATAGGTTTGACGAGTTAGGAGGCCGTGTAGGGACCATAGCAAGAACCCATGGGTCACAATCTGAGCCAGATCCTGAGTCCCCTCAACCTAGGAGAACCCCAAACCCTGATCTATACCATGAGGTCGAACCTAGGAGATCCCCTTATTCTGACCCGTACTACAATCCTCAACCTAGGAGGACCCCAAACCCTGATCCATACCGAGAGATTGAACCTAGGAGAGCCCCTCAGCCTGACCCATACTATAATACTGAACCTAGAAGAACCCCTTACCATGACCCTTATTATGATACTGAATCCAGGAAAACCCAATACTCTAACCCATATAGGGAGTCCAATCCTAGGAGAACCCAATACTCTGACCCATATAGGGAGTCCAATCCTAGGAGAACCCAATACTCTGACCCATATAGAGAGCCCAACCCTATGAGAACCCAAAATTCTGACCCATATATGGAGTCAAACCCTAGGAGAACCCAATATCCTGACCCATATAGGGAGCCCAACCTTAGGAGGACCCCATACCATGATCCATCCTTAGAACCTTACCATAGAGCTGACCCAAAATCCTACGACCCCAGATCCTATAATCCCATGACCCATAGATCTGCACCCTTGTCCTATGAGCCCAGAGAACCCATAACCCCTAAGTATCAATCTAGTACTAGTCAGGTTTCCCTTAGTCAACTTGAACCCCATAGGATTAGTACCCCTAAATATGAATCCAGTAGTAAGCCACTACCCCTTAGGCAACCTGAACCTACTAGGACTAGTGTCCATAATCAGAAACTAGGACCTAGCCAATTTTCTCCTAGCCGACTTTCTCCAACCATTTTTGAGATTGACAAGGCTTACATTAACGCAGAAGTGTATGAAGCTGATGCGAGCCTAGTGGATGAGTATGAAGGAGAAGAGGAGACACCTTTAGTAGACCTAGAATTAGCTGACCCAGTAGATACCTAGGTAGAAACCAACCTAGAGCTAGTTGACCTTGACCACATCCAATCTAAAGCTATAGTGGAAGAACAATTAGAGGAAGAAAACTCTGATACTAGGATTTTACCTGAGCAAACACTAGAAAAGGATCTAATTATAGAGCCAATTCCTAAATTCCATAAACAAGAAGACTTTATTGAGGAATTGGCTTACTTAACCCATTGCCCTCAGGATGAATCCCTTCCTACCACTCCTATTGAAGATCTTTTCCCAGAAATTGTTGACCCATCCTTCTATAGCATGAACCTTTTCTTGCCCATAGACATATCGCAACCCCATAAGGTTAGCCTCATTAGTCTAGGATTAGTCCCTGACATGCCTTCTTATATCGAACTTTATCCAACTAACTTTGAACCTTTTTCCCTACCCTACCAAACTAATTCTGAACCCACTTCCTATTTTCTGCCCTTGCCTAACACCTCCAGCATTTCTAGGATTATTAGATTGCATTTAACTGAGATTAGCATACTGCATGCATTCATCATGCATATTAGGTTTGCATCTTACTTCTAGCATACTCTTTGGAATTTGCTAGGAGTTCACTATAAATTTTCATGTGCATGTCAAGCTAGGATCAAACCTAGGGAACCTATAATCTCTTAGGTTTAGATCCAAAGAGTTCAATAAAATTTCCTTCTATAGGAATGCATAGTCAAGTCTGTTAGGTGTCACTTTGAGTCCTTTGAATCATTTGTTAGGAGTTTGCATGTGCCCAGCATGTTCACCACCTACACTAATTTTAAACAAACTGGCTAATTCCTGAAGAAGGGTCAAAGAATTTGATGTAGTGGATTTTATCTTGGTTAGGCTTCGACCTAAAAGAAGCTTCATGCTCGTAGAGCTGGACCTTTTAAAGTGATAGAGAAGGTTGGATCAAATGCCTAGGTGTTAGACTTGCCTTCGGATTTGGGCATTAGTTCTTCTACCTTCAATATTACAGACCTGGTTGAGTATAGGGAACCGGCAACGATACCTAGTGAGGCCTTTGGACCTATTCCTTTTCATTTTGAGTGACCCTAACCTAGAGTGTCCACAAACAAATTTGGCCTGAGAGAGGAGAATGGATCGAGCATATCCTGGATGATCAAGCCATCACGACCTAGGGCCATGAATATCAACGCTTCCTGGTTCGATGGCAAGGCCGGCCAGAGTCAGAGATTCATGAATTTCTTGAGAGGACTTACAATGCCTCAACCCAGACCTTTTCGAGAGATATGTGAGCCAATCTGACCTTCACTCGACAGGGTCGAGTTCCTCCCACCCCGGGAGAATTGGTGCGGACACCAGAGGCACCAGAATAAGGCAGAGGCTTCTCAACCCTCTGTGGATCACTTAGTTAATATTTGAGTCCCCTGTAATAAAGCTTAGTCCAGCTACATTTGAGTCCTGTAATTAGTCCAGCTCTTGTTGAGCTAGTTCAGTTCAGTACTAGTCAGCTCATGTTGAGCTAATTTTAATTTTTGAGTCCTGTCCAATCAAATTGAAGACTCAAGACAACATATTACAAGTGAAGACCAAGTTCAACCTAATTAAAGACATAAAAGTTTAGCCCAAGTCCAACCCAGCTTGAAGATTTGAAGACCCCAGGAGGAAAAATTCAGAAAACCCTGATTCCTTGCAGATGACCTCCAGATGCCCAGATTTCCTTCCAGATGCCAAAGTATATTCATAGATAAGGGCATCCATGATTCCAGAGGTCTATCTGCATCCTAGCCCAAAGAAATCAAGCCCAGGCGCCAAGCCCAAGCCCCTAAGAAGCAAGATACCAGGGAATATTCCTGCTACCTGGCTACCAGGCCACCCCAGCTTCCAAAGGCCCAAACCCATGCACCCGGGCCCATTGGGCCGGCCCCTTGCTGCTCTTAGAAGCCCAACACGCCCCCCTATGTGTCCTTGGAGTGTTAGCCAAGTCAAGAGAAATTTTAGGGATTTTTCTACGTAATGTTTCCTTATTTTCTAGCTAGGGTTTGAGAGGGAAAAGGATTCTCATGTAAAGACTAATGTGCCCTTACTTGGAGCCCAAGGTTAAGGATCTATTTAAAGGACTCTAGCCTCTTGTATGAAGGGAGAATTTTTGATATAAATTAAAACCTTGAGTTCTTCTATTGAGTTGTGTGATACCCTGCTGTGTGCATAAAGGGGTTTGTGAGAGTTCTTCTTCCCGGTGTTTGCAATCATCTTCCTGCTGCCAACAAGCCTCTCAGATCCCTGGATGCCCACTCCAAAAGAAGCCTTCCCTTGCTGTTTTTCCATTCGTTTCTTATTCCTTTATGAGTTTTCTAACCCCTGACAGGTCATTTGCAGGTCTCCGAGTTCCTACGAATCCAACGACTCCAGCCAAGCCTCAATCGGACCACCGACCAGAAAGCCGGGTATTCGCGGGTCATTGGCTCAGTTTTCCAGGCCGCATCCATCGAGAAACGAGAGACCTTTTCACTGCGATCTTCAAAGATGTTGTCAGGTACACCCCTCTACCTCCAATAGTTTTATTATAGGAGAACTTGCCCTAACCGAGGCTTCTCAGTCCCGGCGGTCCTTCTTTGCTACTTTTCTAGGTCCTAATCTGCATGTTGATCTTCAAAAATTCATACAAAATTCCCTACAAATAATTTTGATCTGAAATTCGGGAATTAATCACCTAACTCAACATGTAAAACATACAAAAGAATTGCATGCATATTAGTCCCCCATCATAAATACAATCATCTAACTTAAATTTTTACTCCTTGTAGATTAAAAATCAATTTCCAACCATCTTAATTCTTAGACCAATTGATTAACCATAACCTAATATATAAACTAGCTCAAATTAAAAATTAATTATACATGCTAAGTATAGTAATAGACCAGGATTATCCTATGTTACCAAGCTATTTGGCTTGACCTGAATGCAATCAATCCATGATGATTGCTTGACAATGATTGAGGATTAGAAGCTTGAGAAGCTCGGGCATGTTAATGCATAAAGATTGCTAATAGATTTGATCCAACCATCATTGTCTAATTTATATGGACAGCTTATTATAAACTACCATTTGAAAAAAAATAAGATAATTAGATCTACAAATTGGTGACTATTATATGGCCCTTAAAGGTTCAAGGAACATGCTTCTCGATACGGAGTAGACCTTCTCTTCCAAAAGATAGCCTAATTGCAAGAAGAGGCCAATAAAGAATCAAGAGATTAGGACCTTCCAAAGAGATAGCCATTGAAATGGAAAAGTATTTCCAATTCAAGCTTAATGACCATAAAAATTATCCCTATACCTAGAATCCTCGAAGAATAAATATGATATACCTTTGAAAGGTTAGTCAGCTTCTTAACGAGACTATTACTTGTTGTCAGCAAAAATTTTATTTCTATTTGGCATGAACTAATCTATTTATTTTAGAAATGAATCAAGTTCAATGATTTTTAAATATGGGTCTTTCTATGCATTGATGCATCTATTGAGCTATTAATGAGTACCGGGGAATCTGAGAGATCCTATGAGATGATATGCTATCCCAAGTATGTATTATTGTGTGTAGGACATTCAATGTATAGACCAACGAAAGCTCCTTAAGATTCTTTGATTAGATCAAGAATATAATTACCTTAGAGAAGATTTCTAAAATCATCTTAAGTTATTTGGCATAATCTCATAATGGACTCCTCTTACGTCTCAAGATCAATAAGGTGTATAGGCAAACAAATTGAACTCTATTGGATCTGATTCAATCCATTATGAGAATCACAATTATCTTTAAGAATTTGATTACATAACTCAACTAACATATTTATTAGGGTTCACTCTAAATCTTTTTTATAACATGTATATGAGATATAGATGGATGAGTTAGAGATTAGGTTCTTGATGGCCTGTATCCTAAAGAGTTATTAGGATACTTCTTGGTAATGGATCACAAACAATTATGACCCAATGTCTAGAGTAATGATTAAATAGTTTATCCTAAATTTAGTAGTGGAAGGATAATTAAGCTTGAAGATAGTTTCAAAAGTGCAAAGGGCCATAGAACTTATAGAACAAAAGTGCAAAGGGCCATAGAACTTATAGAACCCATTCAAGTAGAGCCAATACATTAGTTCCTCTTCCACCACATAAGTCTAGTAGGATCTCCCATACTTCAAAGATACAAAGGTATAATTATAGAGGATTCAGAGAAAGTTTTTCTCATGGGAGAAAGGAACATATAGATGATCCCAGAAATCTATAATGAGGCAATGTAAAACATCGATTCCAAGAAATAGTTGAAACCCATGAAGTTAGTCTCAATGTACTTCAACCAAGTATGGAACTTAATAGATCCACCAAAAGTCATAATACCTAATGGATGCAATGGAAGGAAAATAGATAGAGGTCTATAAGACAAGGATTAAGTGAAAGGTTATAGTCAGCATTAACGATGGATAACTTTTCACCTTGACCATGCTAAAATCCATACTAATTGCTATTATAGTTAACCATGATAAGATCAGTTTGATAGATATTGATGAGATCACACAGTCTAAGATGTAAAGAATTTATGTAAATAGGCTAAAACAAATAGATCATAATTGAAATTCTCATTTTTATGATATGATCAAATTATTTGATTCTACCAGGAATAAGAATAGAAACCATGTGTTTATAAAATATCAGTGAGATTATATAATTCTGTGCATTGTACATGAATAACATTTTTCTATTGGAAATGTGATTTCTATGCTGACTAAGGTTAGGTTATGATCATCCAGGTAACTCTCTAATAAAGATCTTTGGAAAGTACCCTACATTTGGAATGTAGGTGATGGCAGACGAAAATAAAATGATGAATGGAAAGTTTTAGCAAGCAACCAGCAGAAAACTTGAGCAATTAATTATCAAATAAATGGTCTAAATTAATCCAAGAAAAGAATCTTCATAAGGAGACTAGTTGATCTAAATTACAATACCCGAAATGTAGATTTAGTTTAAAATAGAGATTAGGATCTTCATGGCAAGGAAACCATCACTACTAGGGCAAGTTAACCTTCAAATGATCAGATCTAATGAAGCTTAGGAAGAATTTTCCTACCAACAATGATGGCTAATTATTTGGTGGAAGAAGGAGCTCTCTTCACTCAATGATTGAGGTCTAAACTATAAGACTAGCGCTCCCTACTTTTAGGACTCACCTTGGCCATGATCCTTGGCTTGGAGACCTTCATCTTGGACTTGAAAAATCAGAGACAACCTGCATCAAATCAAAGATTAGGCATGGAAGGAGAATTCAAAATTGGAATGAAAACAAGAAGAAGAAGAAAGGGAAAACAAGGAAGTAGAAACCGGCGCCTTCAAGGAATATGCTTGGATCTTGGATCAAGCAAGGAGCACTCCACCTTTCAAACACTCAAGGATATTCTACCCTTCAAACACTCACTCAAGAACCTCACACTCTCTTCTCAAACCTATCTTCTAACTCTCAAACTCAAGAACTTTTCACTCTAAAAAAGAGAACAAAGGGGAACTATAACAAGAAAGATAGCTTTTTTCATTTAATCCAAAATAGAATGAATCATAGAATGAATATAAGAGAGGGCCTAGGGCCCTATTTATAGGCTTTTAATCCAAGGGTGTTTCATCCAAGGGGAGGGGATAAGGATGAGCTAAGGGGATAAGGATGAGCTAGCTAATTCTAGTTGGATCCAACAACTCTTGGTTAGGTGGTTCAACTAGAATTAGTTTTTTAACAACATTTATGGGTGGAAGGTTACAACCAATTCACATGTGGATCCTAGGTGGCAATGATGTGTCGTCCATTTGTTGATGTAGATCATGTGATGTGGCATCCTACATGGAAAGTTAGTTGGAAGGTTGTTCGGGTAATAGAACATGGATTCAGTCTCCCCATAAAATTCTTGATGTGGTGTCCTTCCTTCTCCCCAAAAGGTGCTTGATGTGGTATCGACCAATTAAAGAAAATGGGCTTCAAGTGGATGGCATCCAAGTGAGGGAGTGGGCTTCAAATGGATGGTGCCAAATGGGAAAAATGGGCATTGAAGAAGTGGCCTCATATCCTGCTTGAATCTAGGTTGAGTCGACTTATGAATCGGCTCAAGTATTTGCTGAAAGAGAACATGGACTCAAACTCTTTATTAGATTTATCTATTTAACTGAAAAACAAAGTAAGTTAGTCCAAAAGACTTCTTTCTTGTTGATGTCCCCATCAGTAGGTCTATGAGATAGACCAAGAAGGATACTGCACCTATCAAAGAAGTTGTACATTAAAGAAGAACTAAAGATGTTTAGCCTGAAAAGTTTAATTAGGAATTTGACTCCTTAAACATGGAATTAATCTCTAAATATACCCTAATACATTTGAAGAGTTTTTATATGAGCTAGATCCCTTTGGGCTTGACCATAGGGAGCCTTATATGAACCATGTTGTTGACCCCTTGAGTGATTTTGATGATAACAAAATATTGGAGCATGCATTTATCTGACTAACAACTCTTCAAGTGAATTACAAGTTTTTGTTGGATGATCTTAATGCCTAATTGCAACTCCTACAACCTTATTATTTGTTACGTGTTGTGTTGTAAATATTTCATGTAAAAAAGAACCCAAAGAAAGATTGATATAATTTTCATGAAAAGGGTTACTTCTATGTATTTTCTATCTTAAATTTCTCTAGAATTGTTTTTAATTGAGTTGGGAAGAGTTTTAAGTGTTGAAGAGCTGCTGAAAGAATTCTGGAGAAGAGTTGAAGTTTTTATTAAAGATTCACTCAAGTTGAATCGCATGAAGAGAGCCGACTCTAATCCATGGCATGGTTGAAGGATTCTAGCACGCAGAGATCTGAGCCGACTCGAAGGAACTTGAGTCGACTCATCCAGTGCATCATTTCTTGAATCAGACAAGTGAGCAAACCCGAAGGAAGTCCGAGCTGACTCATCCATTCAGTGAGGCATCCGAGTCGACACTTCAGAAGTTCGAGCCGACTCCTCTAGAGTCCAGAAAAATTAGTTCTGAGAGAACAGCCAGGAGAGCAGACTCGAAGGAACCGAGCCAACTCTTCCAGAGTACAGTTTTGAAGACCTGAGAATCCGAGCCGACCCAACTGAGGTGAGCCAACTCAACCAGAGTAAGGAATTATGACATTGAGGATCCGAGCTAACTCTATTATGGTGAGCCAACTCGACCAGAGTGAAGAATCAACTCTCTAAGAATCTGAGCCAACTTGAACGTCGATTCCATGCAAGTAACAGCTAGTTCCAGAACTTTATTTTTGAATTGAAAAAGTGCTCCAACAGTCAAATATCAAACCCCAACCATCTACAATGACTATATCCACCCAAGAAGAGTACAAGACTCTATAAATGAGGGACTTAGACAACTTTTAAAGAAGCTAATGCTTAATTAAACATTAAAAGAGCTTGTGAGCAAGAGAGCACTAAAAGAACATTTACGTCAGCCTTCAAGTCTTCACCAACTCCTACCAGAAGCTTGAAGCACTTATTGAAAGAAAAGAGGAAGCCATTGAAGTGCATTAAAGCTAATTAAGAAGGCTTCTCTTGTGCTACAACTGCAACCATCAGACAACTTGGATTTGTCATTAGTTGCTTACTTTCTTTTAACTCTTTATGAGTTTGTGGGTTATTGGTGAGCCTAGTTTAAAAACCATTGTGGGTTGTTAGTGATCTCATTTTAAAACTAACAGTGTAAGGGTTTTTGGTGAGCCCAGTCAAAACCAAGGTTAGGTTCTTGGTGATCCTGTTCAAAACCAAGCATTGGGTTCTTGTTGATCCTGTTGAAAACCAAGTGTTCGGTTCTTGGTGATCCTGTTGAAAATGATGTGTTGGATTTTTGGCGAGCTTGGTTGAAAAACCAAGTTGGGTTTTGGATTGTGAGCATGGTAAAACAATCTGACAAATTTTAGTAGTGAATATAGTAAAAATTCCAAGTGGTATCTTGGATAGTGGATGTAGGAGCGAAGGTGCTCCGAACTACTATAAATTTACTATGTTTGCATTATGCTTTTTCTGTTTGCATTTGCTTCCGCTCTTAATTATTTGAAACACATCACCTATCACTAAAGTAGATTTTAAAAAAAGTACATATCTGATTAATTTTTTAAATTTTCAATTCACTCTCCTCTTAAGAAAGCCACCTGGGAAACAACTAGTATCAGAGCGGAGTCTCTGAACTTATTTAGAGTAAAGATTAATGGCTCATCTCATGAGTATTTCCTTGGTCGAAGGACAATCTATTAATAGACCTCCACTGTTCACTGGAATGAATTATTCATACTGGAAAGCTAGAATGAAGATATACATTCATGCTATTGATTTTCAGTTATGGAAGGTCATTCTTAAGGGTCCAAAACTATCCATGATTAAAATTGATGGCGTGGATGTCCCAAAACCTGAAGAGGATTGGGATGAATACAACATGAAAATGGGGGAATTGAATGCCAAAGCCATGAACTTACTATACTATGATTTAGACACAAATGAGTTCAACCGAATTTTTATTTGTCCATCTGCAAAAAAAATCTGGGACAAACTTGAAGTGACCCATGAAGGAAATTCCCAAGTGAAGACCTCCAAAATCAATCTTCTCGTACAGAGCTATGAATTATTTAAATTGGAACAAACTGAAATTATGTCTGCCATGTTTTCATGATTTATAGATATTATTAATGGTTTGAAAAGTCTTGGCAAGGTTTATTCTAATACTGACTTAGTACAGAAGATTCTAAGATCACTTCTAAATAAATGAGATTCCAAAGTAACTACCATCCAGGAAGCAAAAGATTTAAACATACTAACACTGGATGAATTGCTGGGTTCTCTCATCATACATGAATTGGCCATGCAGCATAGAAATGAAGATGATCAGAAGAAGAAGAAAATAATTACCTTCAAAGCTGCATCGGATTCAAAGAAACAAGATGATGAATCGAAAGATGAATGCTCCTCCTCCGAAGATGAAGATATCGCTATGGTCATGAGGAGATTTAGAAGATTTATGGGAAAGAAGAAAGGAAAATACTTTCGAAAGATTCACAAGAGAGGTGAAAATAGTAAGGACAAAGAAAGAGAAAAAGAGAAGGAACAAATGCCCACATGTTATGAGTATAAGAAACCAGGGCATATTCATCACGATTATCCTTTACTAAGAAAAACATTGAAGACGAAGAAAAAGAAAGTGATGGTTGCAACTTGGAGTGACAGTGAGGAGTCAACTTCAACAGAAGAAGAAGAGACCACAAAAACTACCAATCTATGTCTTATGGGTCTTGAAGATGAGATAATGTCCCCTGAACCTCAAGCTGAATTTATTTTTGATGAACTGAATTATGTATTTCATAATTTGCTTTCTAAATTTAAAAAGGCTAGAACAAAAATTAGAGCTTTAAAGAACATTATTGATTCTTTAGTAAAAGAAAAGGAAGAGATTTCAGAAAAGAACAAATTATTTCAAAAGGAATTAACTATCTTTTTTAAAAACAACAAACTTTGGAAATTGAGAAAAATATATATCTTGAAAAAACAGAGCTTTAGTTGATGAAAATTCTGATTTGAGAAAAGAAATGGAAAAACTCAAGCCTTGGTTGAAAAGCTTACTTTAAGTTCAAATAAGCTTGAATCAATTTTGAAAGAACAAAGAATTTCAAGTAATAAGGCTGGAATCGGATATAATTCTTCAAATTCTAATGGTATTTCAGCTACTAGATTTGTATCTTCAAAAGCATTTGTACCAAAATCTATTTCTCAAAATACTTTTATGTCACATGGTTCTACATCTAGAACTTCAAAGCATACTTCTTTTCAAAATAATAGAATTGTTTGTTATGCATGTCATGGGGTTTGACATAAATCTTTCCAATGCAATCTATTAAAGAAAAATGAAATTAAAAAAATAAAATTAAAAAGATTTGGGTTCCTAAAGGAACCAGCTTTGCTAACCTGCAAGGATACAAGGTAGCTTGGGTACCTAAAAGAACTTGTTGATTATTTTACAGGAATATCTTACAGCCCAAAAAATGAAGAAAAGATGGTATCTCGATAGTGGCTATTCAAGACAAATGACGGGTGACAAGGATCAATTCATCACCCTAGAGATGAAAGAAGGAGGTTTGGTAACTTTTGGAGATAATGGCAAGGGAAAAATAATCGGTATTGGTAAGATCAATTAACCCTCTCTACTTTTATTGAAAATGTATTGCTAGTAGACAAATTAAAGCTTAATTTGTTAAGTATTAGTCAATTATATGATAAAGGCTTCAAGGTTGTCTTTGAATCATCTATGTATATAGTAACAAACTCACTTAATTCTAGTAACAAATTTATTAGACATAGACTTGGAAATATTTATGTGGTCGATCTGAATGATCTAACCATGTCTAGTAGTTCTAGTCTAGTAGCAATGAATGTTAAGACCAAGAAGTCTTGTTTACTTTGGCATAGACAATTAGGTCATGCTAGTATGCATACTATTGCCAAATTGATTTCCAAGAATCTTGTTAGAGGTTTGCCCAAATTTAAAATTGATTTTGAACATGTGTGCGATGCTTGCAAATTGGGTAAACAACTAAGGAAAGTTTTAAATCAAAAAATATGATTTCAACTTCTAGATCCCTTGAACTACTTCACATGGACTTATTTGGACCAACTAGGACTACAACCCTAGGCAGGCGTGTGAAATATGTTTTTGTGATAGTATATGATTTTTCAAGATTTACTTGGGTCTTGTTTATTGCACATAAAGATGAAACTTTTAAAGTCTTTCAAAAATTTTACAAAAAAGTTTCAAACTAGAAAAATATTTTAATTATTTCTGTTAGGAGTGATCATGACACAAAATTTAAAAATTAATTTTTTGATAATTATTGCATAGAAAATAGAATGGATCACAACTTCTCCGCTCCTAGAATACCATAACAAAATGGTATTGTAGAGAAGAAAAATAGAATTTTGGAAGAAATGGCCCGAACAATGTTATGTGAAGGCAATCTTTCAAAGTACTTTTGGATAGAAGCGGTGAACACTGCTTGTTATATTTTAACCATATTTTGATTCATCCAATTTTAGAGAAAATCCCTTATGAGCTTTGGAATGAAAAGAAATCAAATATTAAATATTTTCATATTTTTTGTTGTAAATGCTTTATGCTGAATAATAGAAAAGATAATCTAGAAAAATTTGATGCTAAATCTGATGAAGCAATTTTCGTTGTTATTCAATACATAGCAAAGCATATAGAGTATTTAATAAAAGAATATTGACTGTCGAAGAATCAGTACATGTTATATTTGATTAAACTAACCCCTCACTTTCAAGGAAAGAAGAGTGCATAGATAATGATGTAGGTACACTTCAAAAGGAAATGGAAGATATGAGCATTCAAGAGAGACCAACTCAAAAAGGAGAAGAAATGGTAAGTAAAGACCATGCTGATCTACCAAGAGAATAGAGGTATGTAACTTCTCATCCAAGAGATTTAATTATTAGTGATCCCTCTCAAGGTGTTAGGACTAGGTCATCACATAGAGATGCACATGATTACCTAGCTTTTGTATCACAAATAAAGCCACACAATTTAGAAGAGGCTAAAAATGACCCAAACTAGATGATGGCCATGCATAAAAAACTAAACCAGATTGATAGAAATAATGTGTGGACTTTAGTTGATAGACTTTTAGACCATCCCACTATAGGAACCAAATGGGTCTATAGAAATAAACAAGATGAACAAGGTAATATAGTTAGAAACAAAACTAGATTAGTAGCCAAAGGGTACAACTAAGTGGAAGGAATAAACTTTGATGAAACCTATGCACCTTTAGCAAGACTATAGGCTATAAGGTTACTTCTTGTATTTGCTTGCTACATGAATTTCAAACTTTTCCAAATGGATGTAAAAAGTATATTTTTGAATGGTTTTATTTCTAAACAAGTTTTTGTATAACAACCACCAGGTTTTGAATGTCATGCTTTTCCAAATCATGTTTTTAAACTCAATAAAGCATTATATGATTTGAAACAAGCACCTAAGGCCTGGTATGATAGACTAAGCAAATTCTTACTTGAAAATGATTTTGCAAGAGAAAATGTTGATAAAACTTTGTTTATTAAAGAGAAAAATAATATATTAGTTGTACAGATTTTTGTTGATGACATTATATTTGGTGCAACTAATGAAAAACTTTGTGGAGAATTTGCTGAGTTGATGCAGGGTGAATTTTAAATGAGCCTTATGGGTGAACTAAATTACTTCCTTGGACTTCAAGTGAAACAAATAAAGGAATGGATCTTCAGAAACCAAGCCAAATACATCAAAGAAATTATCAAAAAGTTTGGTATGGAGAGAAGAAAAGAAGCAAGCACACCCATGAGTCCTACCTGCAAATTAGATAAAAATGAAGATGGCAACAACACTGATCAAAAGCTCTATATAGGTATGATAGGATCTTTGTTATATTTAACAGCAAATAGACCTGATATCTTATTTAGCATATGTGTTTGTACTAGATTTCAATCTAATCCAAAAGAATCACATATGCTTGCTGTAAAAAGGATCATAAAATATTTAAGAGGAATAAGTAATTTCGGTCTATGGTATTCAAAGAAATCTTTATTGAATTTAATTGATTTTTTGGATGCTGATTATGGTGGATGCAAAATAGATAGAAAGAGCACTAAAGGTTTATAGGGTTGAATTTAATATCATGACACTGTAAGAAACAAAACTCAGTAGCACTATCTACTACTAAGG
The DNA here is from genome assembly GCA_021397845.1 of Areca catechu. Taxonomy (NCBI): domain Eukaryota; kingdom Viridiplantae; phylum Streptophyta; class Magnoliopsida; order Arecales; family Arecaceae; genus Areca; species Areca catechu. Next base: position 48,016,272 of record CM038048.1, on the reverse strand, counting down.
TAGAGTATGTTGATGTAAGGAGTTGTTGTGCACAAGTGCTTTGGATTAAATAACAACTAGAAGACTTTGATGATACACAATCTAAAATTCCTATCAAATATGATAACACAAGTTCTATTAATTGATTTAAAAATCCAATTCAGCATCTAAAACAAAGCACATAGTGATTAGACATCATTTTATTAGGGATCCTGTTTTGAATGGTGATATTGTGCTTGAATTTGTTCTTATGGAAAATCAACTTGTTGTTATTTTCACTAAACCTCTTAATTTAGATAGATTTCAATTGATTAGAGGTGAATTAGGTCTATGTGACCCTTTTTAGAAAACTTGACCTAATTCTTCAATACTAAGGAAACACTATCTAAAAAGCCTGCAATTTCAAATTAAGGATAATGACCAGTACTCTTAGTGTATACCTTTCATTTGAGACCATTTTTGAATTATTTTGAACCATGTATGGAGTTTTGGTTCAAGTCGACTCAAGCTACAGTGCTCATGTCGAGCCGACTTGAATTGCGGGTTAAGCATTTTTATATAAAATCACATAACCTTTCTTAGAGCTTTAAATTTACTTAAACCCTAGTAGAGCTCTCTTTCACTCTCTCCAACCTTTGATTTACAAAATCCTATCCTACATTCTTCTAAAATCTATCCTACCCTGACCTAATTGGTGCTAATGGCTCCGAAGAAAGCTGTTGCCAAGAGAACTCGATGAGCCGAGCCCATTGTGAAAAGAGAAAGAAGAACCAAGAGAGGCAAGAAGAGCCGACTCAGACTAATGAAGTGGAAAAACAGGAAGGTAGTGATGAAAATCGGAATCCATCACCTGTACAGCCTCGACCAATTGTTCTGATGGCGAACCGATCGGTAACTACTGGTAGGAAAATCAACTTCACTTTTCTAGAGAACCAAGGTTTCTAGATTGGTAGTTGGATTGAGTCTCAGGGCTGGGAATTTTTCTACACTGTAGATTTGCCTACATACCTTAGCCTAGTCAGATCATTATATGAAAACCTAACCCAAGAAGAAAATGGAGTTAGCTTGATTGTGAAAGGGGTTAAGAGTGACTGTGAATGAGGAATGTCTAAGCCAAGTTCTCCAAATGCCAAGTAATGGGAGCTATCATCTGGTTATGAGGGAAAGACAAAGGACTTTAAGACTAATTTTGGTAAGCAGCAGTGTAGATGAAATTGCTAATGTAAAGGCTACTGTCCTTTCCCTAGAGATGAGGCTACTTCATAACATTATTAGTAGAATATTTTTGCCTCAAACTGGTAGATTTGACTAGGTCAGCGATAGAGATTTGGTCTTTATGAGATTTATGATTGAGGGGGAGGCCCTCAATCTCCCATACATTATGCTAACTGTTGCCCAGTAAGCAACCCAAGAGTGGGGGTGAATTGGATCTTTAAAAATTATTAGATGGAATGCAAGAGTGTGTGAACCAATCCAACAATTAAACTAAGTACTATGAATGCAAATGAAGTGCCCTTAAGTAAGTGTGCATTAGAAATATAAAGCAATAAAAGTAAGAACAAGTAAAAGAGATAAGCAATCACAAACACAAGGAAGAATAGTGGTTCGGTGCTATCCAATGCACCTACATCCACTGAAAGGAAACCAGTGCATTGGATGCCTACCCTAGGCATGTTACACTAGGAAGTAGGTATTGCATAATTAAAAATTTTTTAAACATTCAAACGAAAAAACCTACTCATGTACAGGATCTAACATAAACATGATGCATGTAACAAATACATAGGCATGTAAAGGCAAGTGCAATAATTATAAATAATATGATAATTTTTAGATCTAAACATGCATGATAACAAAAATAAATAACATACCTTATACAGCTTCCTTTTATTCTAAATTTAGATCGAAGTAGGAAGAAGCCGACTCCCTTCAACAGCAAATCAATACAGCCAGTTGAACTCCAGCAGTCTTCTGAACATATCTGCAAACAGGAAGAAGAAGAGTAGATCGGTCCAATCTTTCGAGGTGTCCAAATGTTCACCCTCTAAGTTCACCCTCTAGAGTATCCATGCGCGGGCTCTCACTGATCCAACTCCCGGATAGATGCTAGTCCTCCAGGAATCAATGAATAGGTCATGGCAATGTGGAGCAGGGAAAGACAAACAATCTTGATGGACGGTCTTCTCGAAGACCGCCTTTACTCCACCTTAAGCACACAAAGGAAAACTCGAAAAACCAGGGAAGGAAATCATGGACGCAAAACAAATTTCCGCACACAGAAATCCATCTTAAAAGGTCACTCTCTACCCTCTCTAATGCCCTATTACAACCCCTCTTGTTTTTCTCTCACAGATTGATGTTGATTGCTCTCCTCCCCTCTCTTATCACATGCCTTGTTTTCTACCAAGCTACTCATCACACGGCCAACAACCAGGATAATATGTAAACCGGGCTTCAACCAAGATATCAGAGGTAGAGGAAAAATTGTGAAGGCCAGGGAAGACGTCGTGAGAGGTAATTAGATAAAACCAATACCCGTTTGAAATGCATCTTGATCATTGGAGAAGCAGGGAACCACAGGTTGGAAGAGGGCAGAATCTACGTGAAAATAAAGTCCGAGAGGGAGGAAGACGAGCAGGAGGAAACCACAGAGAGACCCAATCCAATTCATGGTGCTAAGGATGAAATCCGACCACCCAAGCTTCATCCGATCATCAAGAGGTTCTTATCCATTCACACAGTAAAACAGGGCATTCAAAATAGCAGGGGAAGAGGGATAAAATAACTACGTTGAATCATTTAAATCACCGTGTAAACAAAACAAGTTTTAAAATCGGTTCAACTAAACCAAAAATCGGTTCATAAAAAAAACCCCGGCCCGACCAAACTGATCAGTAAGAAAAACTCGGGTGCAGTCCTAGTCTACCAGGAACAGTTCCTGGTTGACCCAAACCAATCCTGGTCGATCCAAATCAAACCAAATTGATCAGGAAAAATCCAATGTGTGCTTAATCAAACCGTTTGACCTTAATACCGAAATGATTCCCAATTGTTGATCAGTTCGCAGATCAGGAAGAAATCCTCAATGGCGTGTGACCTCATAAGTTCGAACCTAAATGGTAGCACTGGAACACTTCTAGTACCAGCACAAGATACCATCTAGCAATGGGTTCCGATGTCTGGATAGGCCGAAGATGCGAGAGTAATCTATCGAACCTCTGGTATATGGTTACCGTATAATTCATCCCTTTGACCTCCAGTGCTCAAGATGACCTAGGGTTAGACTGCCAACCCTTACTGAGTCAATCCACATATATCTCAACCTCGCAAGTCTAGTGACTCCTCACGAGGACTACCCCGGCCAAGGATTTGCTAAATTGAGACACTACGAGACATTCAATCCAAACAATTTGGACAGGTCAATTCCATCTTGGTCCACCACTGCTCCACAAGTACTTTCCTGTACCCAGAAACCTTCCATTAATGGATTAGAAATTTGGGTAGTCTGGCACCAAAGCACAGGGAGTTGCTTGCAAGCTACCATGGTGACCTCAGGTCGGAGGGACACATATACCCATATCCAATCACGAGAAATCCTTTCGCAGAAAAGAGCTCCACGGAGTCACGTTCAATGAGATGTCACACATCCCACTTGTAGATCACATCAGTGTCACCACACTCCTTTGGTTAGGAGGACAACCAACGATGTGAACCACAACAACCTACACTTTATACATTGCAGTCCTGTACAATGTATCCTTTGGTTGTGAACCTTTTTAAAGGACCACTCGATATATCCTCTCTATATCGAAGTCATGTAGTCCTAAGGACTTCATCACCTAAACAGAGTTCATTATAGGAAAATGAATAACGTGATGAGCTACCAAAATAAAGTTTTATTAATTTTATATAAATTACAATACTGAGCACATCCGCCTATAGCCTAAGGCTTGGGGATATAATTCCTAACAACTCCCACTTGTACAAAAGCCAATCAGAATAGTGTCTAATACCCATTTCCCTTTTATAATAGTTGAACTCTTTAATTCTGAGGACTTTAGTGAAGGTGTCGGCCAGATTCTCCTTTCCATCGATCATCATAAGATTGATGTCGCCTTATTCCACGATCTCTTGCACAAGGTGATAGCGCCGCAGAATGTGCATAGTGCGGTGATGAGACTTTGTCTCCTTAGCTTGAGCAATGGCTCCTATGCTATCACAATACACTGGAACGGGACCATCTAGGGAAGGTGCCACCCCCAGCTCTCCAAGAAACTTCCGCAACCACACAGCTTCCTTTGCTGCATCTGATGCTACAGTGTACTCTGCTTCACTTACCGAGTCTGCAACTGTTGCCTGCTTGAAACTTTTTCAGCAGATCGCTCCTCCATTCAGGGTAAACACAAATCCTGACACACTCTTGCTATCATCTCTGTCTGATTGGAAACTGGAGTCAGTATACCCCACAAGTTTCAAGTCAGGTTCTCCATAAATCAGCCATTGGTCCTTAGTATTTCTTAAATACTTCAAGATGGTCTTAACCACCTTCCAATGCGCCTCACATGGGTTAGACTTGTATTTGCTCACCACTCCATGTGAGTATGCCACGTTTAGTCTAGTACATGTCATAGCATACATGATAAAGCCCACTGTAGAAGCATAAGGAACTCTGCTCATGCACTCTCTTTCCTTAGGAGTTATCGCACAATCCTTTTGGAAAGAGTAATTCCAGAACCTATCGGGAGATAGCCTTTCTTGGAATTCTCCATGCTGAACCATTTCAGCATGGTATCAATATACGTAAACTGGGACAATTCCAAAAGCCTCTTAGATCTATCTCTATAGATCTTCATACCCAGTATGAAAGAAGCTTCACCCAAGTCCTTCATGGAGAACTAAGATGACAACCAGACCTTTATTCCTTGTAATGCTGTGATGTCATTCCCGATTAAGAGAATGTCATCAACATATAGTACCAGGAATATAATCACAGAACCATTAACCCACTTATAGATGCAGGGTTCCTCTTCATTCCTAACGAAGCCATACGATTTGATACACCTATCAAATCGCATGTTTTAACTTCGAGATGCTTGCTTGAGTCCATAAATGGACCTCTGTAATTTGCACAATTTTGACTTGTCTATAGATTTGAACCCTTCAGGCTATATCATATACATCTCCTCATCCAGCTCTCCATTCAAGAAAGCGGTTCGGACATCCATCTGCCAGATCTCATAGTCAAAATGTGCTGCCAAAGTAAGTATAATCCGAATGGACTTGAGCATTGCCATAGGGAAGAACATCTCATCATAATCGATACCATATCACTAACGATACCCCTTAACAACTAGACGAGTTTTATAGGTCTCTACCTTCCCATCTACACCCCTTTTTCTCTTGAAAATCTACTTGAACCCGATGGGTTTTATCCCTTCAGGTGGATCAACCAATGTCCATACATTGTTGATCTCCATGGACTCCATCTCGGATCGCACGGCTCCAAGCCACGCCTCAGAGTTAGTTCTCTGAAGTGCATCCATATAGGTGATCGGATCCTCATCATTCTCGTCGAGCTCAATGGGATCACTATCGCAGACCAAGAAATCATAATATCTGTCAGGCTAATGTAGTACTCTATCGGATCTCCTAGTAATGGGTTCCAGGTATGATCCAATCATAGCTGGTTCTATGATATCCTTAGAGTGTACAGGTTCTTATTCTACTGGTTGAACTTCACCAAGTTCAATCTTAGAGGCTACAGTTCCTTCTCCAAGGAACTCCTTTTCCAAAAAAATAGCCCTAAAAGTAACGAACACTTTCTATTCATCCTCTAAGTAGAAGAAATACCATTTTGTTTCCTTAGGATAACTAATAAAAAGGCATAAATTAGATCTAGGATCAAGTTTATCTGAGTCTAAACGCTTTACATAAGCCGGACAACCCTAGACCCGAAGGTGTGAAATTGAGGGCTTATATCTAGTCCATAACTCATATGGTGTGGAGATAACAGACTTACTCGGAACATCATTCAGCAAGTAACAAGCTATCTCAAGTGCATATCCCCAAAAGGATAGCGGCAGAGTTGCAAAGCCCATCATGGATCGAACCATGTCCAACAGGATTTGATTCCTCCTTTTGGACACACCATTCAACTGGGGCGTTCCTGGAGGAGTCCATTGAGAGAGAATCCCATTCTCCTCAAGATATATCATGAACTCACCAGATAGGTATTCACCGCCTCTATTAGATCGAAGGGTTTTAATACTCTTTCCAATTTGTTTCTCCACTTCATTACGATATCGTTTGAATATTTCAAATGACTCAAATTTATATCAAATCAAAAAGATAAAACCATACCTAGAAAGGTTGTCTATAAATGTAATGAAATATCTGTATCCACCTATGGCACTAACTGTCATGGGTCCGTATACATCAGTATGTATGAGACTCAGAAGTTCTGTAGCTCGTTCACTTTTCCAGTAAAAGGTGACTTGGTCATTTTACCAAGCAAACATTATTCACAAGTAGACAGTGAGTCAGAATCACTGACCTCAAGGAGGCCTTCTCCTCGCAACTTTTTTATCCAATTCTGGTTAACATGACCTAGCCTACAGTGCCATAGATACAAGTCACTAACATTTTCTATCCTTGGGCATTTGCTAGACATGTACATTACATTAATAGGCCGTGACAAAACATAAATGCCATTATTTAACTTAGCTTTTATTATCATAGAGCTATTCACAATAACTTGAGAAAAATCTCCTTTTATTGAAAGTTCATAACCATAATTGGCCAATAGGCCTACAGAGATAATGCTCATAATAAAACTAGGACAATAATGACAGTCGACTAATTCGACAGTACTAGACTCAAAAACAAGACTCAGAACTCCGACCGCCAGCACTGGAACATGATTTCCATTTTCGATGCTCAGGAACTGCTCCCCATCCTTGAATCTCTTGCTAACCTGTAGTCCCTGCAACGAATTGCAAACATGAACAGGACTACCAGTATCCAATACCCAGTTAGCAGTGTCACAAATAGAGAAATTACAAGGTTTTATCATATAAATACCTTGTCTAGCGCCCTGCTGCTTTCCCTTCCTTGGCCTGTTCAGGTCTAAAGATGCTTGATAAAGAGGACAGTTCCTCTACCAGTGTCCTTGCTTTTTATAATTGAAGCACTCTGCACCAGCTTGATCAGCTTTCACTTTCTTGGTCTGACTTAAGCTAGGAGCACTCTACACCTTCTTTTTCTTACCTTTATTCTTCCCTTTCTTAAAGGGATGACGACCTCTAAAACCTCCCACTAAATTCACCACCCCCTTATTCAGTTGGTGGTCCTTCTCGTAAGTCTACAGCAACCCCATCAAATCATGGTAATTGACTGCAGGCTTATTCATTCTATAATGATTGAGAAAGTCAAGATAGGAGGATGGTAGAGAGTTCAGGATCGATCCTTGCAAGTTGCTCATGCAAGGGACATCCGAGCTTGCCAATCATTCAATCATCTCGATCATGTACAATACATGATCAGGACAATCCTCAATTTTCAATACCAGCTATAGAAATTAGGACCCTTTAAATTCTCGCTATTGAGAAGTAACCAGAGCGAAAGGTTTGAAGACATATGAAAGAAAAAATTAAGACCAAAGTAGTATATGAATTAATCATTAAACCAAAAGACTTGGACTTTAGTCTAAGGTCCCTCCCATAAATTTTTCAAATTGGGAGCCTCTAACTCCAATCTGTGAAATCATCATTTCATAGTGGGTACTGAAATCCAATAGATCACGTATGAGCCCGACTTTGGCTGGCTCACCCATACGCACCTAAAGGTAGGTTCTTTAATCATTTGCTTCCCTAAGCAACTTCCAGTTGTAAATTTTGCCTCATAGAACCCCTAATCGGCATTGGGGCCTCCTATTGCGGGTCTCTGGTTAGGTCCAACCATTAATATGACAAATCCGATGCTTCTAGCTAATGAATGACCAAGCCCAACTTTGACCGGTCCACTTGATCACCGTTAAGAAGGTTGCACTGAACCATCATCTATGGGATAGTAATCCCAGTAACCGGATGCACACCCGTTCTTTGGAACTGCCGCTGTACACCAAGCTAAAGGACTCATTACTAACCCACTTAATGGGAGGCCAAGACACCATCAACTCATTGACGTAGTCTTTTTTGGGACCTAATAATTTTAGAGGATTTTAATAAATTGTGACAGAAGAATAGAGAGAAGAACATGGATCAACCATCCACTGATCAAATCAATTCTCAGGAGGGTTGAATTAAATTCAACAAGTTGGTCCATGGGCACCTAAAGATCAGACAGGCTGATCAACTTGGGTGACATGGGTTAACTCAAATCAATAAGCTCTTCAATCAGTTCTGGTTGACCGGATTGGCCAGGTAGGTGAGGTCATGGGTGAGTATCCACCATTAACCATCTTTCTTAGACACCAACTAAGTTGGCAAGGAAAGAGGTAGCCTCATGCAGCCATGATCAAAACTGCCAAACCTACCTAGACACCAATCGATTTACCAGACTCGATTAGACCAGTCTAAGAACTCGGGCTTACCACAGAGCCACTAATTAGATCCATTTTAGAAGAATGGGCTAACCCATCTAACTATTAGATAGATACTAAAGAGAAGGTCCTTAATCAACATTTGATTAGTTCTCTTAAGTCCAATTCAACTAACTTAGGTCTAACCCAATAAACGGACCCAATCAGATAGCTAACCCAATTAAACCGGATGGCTTATTCAAATGACATTAGGTTCATAAATCCTAATCTGGCTTGCCATTTAATTAATCTTTCAATTCATAATTATTAGATTATAAGCCAACTTTTAATTAAAATATTTTTATTTAAATTCATGTAAAACCCTTTTACATCTTTCATGCATCATATCTAATCCTATCATATCAATTTTATATTGCAAGCCATAAAAATTTAGACATGCCAATGTATAATCATGTATCAAGAATAAAATATTTTTAATACCGTAGGTTTCCTTTAAGGATCCTTCTGAAAGGGCCAACACAGACGAACCATCTCGTGTCATAGAAAATTAGGGGTTTTAAACCTTGATAAATCTCTATGGACACATGGCCATGGTGAAGGTCTCAACTAGGTTCTTAAAAGTAATCCCTAATTTAGATGCAAATCCAAAACATGCAATCATGATATGCTACACAGGAACCTGCTCTGATATCACTGAAAGAAAACCAGTGCATCGGATGCCTACCCTAGGCACGCTACACTAGGGAGTAGGTATTGCATAATTAAAATTTTTTTAAACATGCAAACGGAAAAATCTACTCATGCAAAGGATCTAACATAAACATGATGCATGTAACAAATACAAAGGCATGTAAAGGCAAGTGCAATAATTATAAATAATATGATATTTTTAGATCTAAACATGCATGATAACAAAATAAATAACATACCTTATATAGCTTCTTTTGTTCTGAATTTCGATCAAAGCAGGAAGAAGCCGACTCCTTCAACAGCAAATCAATGTAGCCGGTTGAACTCCAGCGATCTTCATAACAGATCTACAAAAAAAGAAGAAGAAAAAAGGATTGGTCCAATCTCTCAAGGTGTCCAAATGCCTACCGTCTAGAGTATCCATGCGCAAGCTCTCGCTGATCCAACTCCCGGATAGATGCTAGTCCTCCAGGAATCAATGAACATGTCACAGCAATGTGAAGCATAGAAAGACAAACAATCTTCACGGATGGTCTTTTCCAACGCCGCCTTTACTCCACCTTAAGCACACAAAGGAAAACTAAAAAAACCAGGGAAGGAAATCATGGATGCAGAACAAATTTCTGCACGTAGAAATCTGTCTCGAAAGGTCGCTCTCTGCCGCTCTCTAATGCCCTGTCACAACCCCTCTTGTTCTTCTCTCATAGATCGTTGTTGATCGCTCTTCTCCCCTCTCTTATCACATGCCCTATTTTCTACCAAGCTACTCATCACACGGCCAATAACCAGGATAATATGTAAACCGAGCTTCAACCAAGATATCAGAGGTAGAGGAAAAACTGTGAAGGCCAAGGAAGACATCGTGAGAGGTAATTAGATATAACAAAAACCCGTTTGAAATGCATCTTGATCGGTGGAGAAGCAGGGGACCGCGGGCTTGAAAAGGGCAGAATCCGTGTGATAACAGAGTCCAAGAGGGAGGAAGAAGAGCAGGAGGAAACCACGGAGAGACCCAATCTAATTCACGGTGCTAAGGATGAAATCTGACCAGCCAAGCTTCATCCGATCATCAAGAGGTTCTTATCCATTCACACAATAAAACAGGGCATTCAAAATAGTAGGGAAGAGGGATAAAAAAAACTACGTGAATCATTTAAATTACTGTGTAACAAATAAGTTTTAAAATCGGTTCAACAAAACCAAAAACCGGTTCAACAAAACAAAAAACCGGTTCATAAAAAAACCCTGGCCCGACCAAAACTGATCAATTAGAAAAACCCGGGTGCAGTCCTGGTCCATCAGGAACAATTCCTGGTTGACCCAAACCAATCTCGGTCGATCCAAATCAGACCAGATTGATCAAAAAGAATCCAATATGTGCTTAATCAAACTGTTTGACCTTAATACCGAAATGATTCCCAATCATTGATTGGCTCCCAGATCAGGAAGAAATCCTCAATGGTATGTGACCTCATAGGTTCGAACCTAAATGGTAGCACTGGAATACTTCCAGTACCAGCATAAGATACCATCTAGCAATGGGTCCCGATGTCCGGATAGGTTGAAGATTCGAGAGCAATCTATAGAACCTCTGGCAAATGGTTACAGTATAATTCATCCCTTTGACCTCCAATGCTCAAGATGACTTAGGATTAGACTGCCAACCCTTACTGAGTCAATCCACAACATGTCTCAACCTTGCAAGTCCAGTGACTCCTCACTAGGACTATCCCGGTCGAGGATTTGCTAAATTGAGACACTGCGAGACATTCAATCCAAACAATTTAGACAGGTCAATTTCATCTTGGTCCACCACTACTCCACAAGTACTTACCTGTACCCAAAAACCTTCCATCACCGGATTAGAAATCCGAGTAGTCAGGCACCAAAGCACAAGGAGTTTCTTTCAAGCTACCATAGTGACCTCTGATCGGAGGGACACATATACCCATATCCAAGCACGAGCAATTCTTTGGCAGAAAGGAGCTCTACGAAGTCACGTTCAATGAGATGTCACACATCCCACTTGCATATCAGATTAGTGTCATTACACTCCTTTGGTCAAGAGGACAACCAAACGATGTGAACCACAACAACCTATACTTGATACATTGCTGTCCTATACAATGTATGCTTTGGTTGTGAACCTTTTTAAAGGACCACTCGATATATCATCTCTATATCGAAGTCAGTGCAGTCCTAAGGACTTCATCACATAAACAGAGTTCATCACAAGAAAATGAATAATATGATGAGCTGCCAAAATAAAGTTTTATTAATTCATATACAAATTATAATACTGAGCACGACCTTCTATAGCCTAAGCGATTGGCTTTAGGACACAATTCTCAACATCCACTCTCCAAGATTCCCTTGGAAATTCACTATAATCTCAACTGATTATAGCCGATTAGTTTTTTGGGATCACTAATCAAAACCTGACTTGTTTTTACAAGGCTCACAAGTCAAAACCTCACTGGTTTTACGGGCCAACCAAGAACCTGAATGGTTTTAAGGCTCACCACCAACCTCCCTTGGTTTTGCAGGCTAACCAAGAACCTAAATGGTTTTCAAAGGCTCATTAATAACCTCCCTTGATTTTGTGGGCTAACCAAGAACCTAAATGGTTTTCAAAGGATCACCAATAACCTCCCTTGGTTTCCAATAGGCTAACCAAGAACCCTTACAACAAAAATAGTTTGAAGTAAAGAAATAATGAAAGCTTTCTAATAAAAAATGGGTATCTTTTTGAAGCTCGTTGTAGTGCTGCCTCCAACTTGATGAAGCCTTTTTAATTTCTCAATAATGATTGATCTTGAATGCTCTTGAAGGCTCTTGAATGCTTGAAGGTTTCTTCTTGCTTGAAGGTGGTTGAACTCAATGAATAAGAGTGAATGCTCTCTTTTCTTTCTCTTTTATTCTTCCTTTTTCAATCTCTTGTATTTTGATTTGATTTGAATCATATAAATACCTTTCCAAGACCTCAAATTCGATTTCTGGCTGTTGACATGAAAAACTAGCCGTTGGGAGCCAAGAGAGATGAGTTCTGCATTTAAAAAACTAACTGTTACTGTTCCCAGAACTCCATGTGTTGACACTTCAAGCTGTGAGTCAATACTTTAGGTCGATAGTTGCACTCCTTGAGTCGACACCTAGTTCAAATATCATCAATGTAGCTTAATGGAAATCTCAAGTGAGTCAACACTTCTTTAGATGAGTCGATACTTTTAGTCAATATTTAGCATCCATGTGTCAACACTTCAGCCACATCTTCAACTTCAACAAGTTTTGTAATCCAAAAATCTCAAGTGATGAGCTGATCCATGTGTCGACACATTGAGTCGACACTTTAAGTCCATGTGTTGACACTTCAGCCATGACATCTGAAACTTTCTTTGCTTACCGGCTCGAGTCAATACTTCACTGTCATGTGTCGACATTTGGTGTCATATGTCAATACTTTGAGTCAACACTTCATTGAGATTTTTAGATAAATAGCTAAACTTGTGCTGAATCAAGTTTGAGTTGAACTCAAGTATCCATTCAGGCAATTTTTCACTGTTGAAGTCTTCTTTGAGAATATCTTTCATCTAAATTTGGACTTCTTCAATCAAACAATATTTGTCAAATTGATAAGCACCTTTTTCTATAAAAAACACATTTCAAAGAGATCATTAGTACTCAACTTATACTTAAGTATTTTGCTTATCATCAAAATCAATAACGGAGTCAACAATCTCTCCTTTTTTGATGATGACAAAACCTTTAAGTATAAATTGCATAAAAAGCTTTCAAAAAAATTTTTTTTAAGGTGCGAAGAGCTAATTGCAATAGGTGTATCAAACAATTGCAATATTGAAAAAGATGTATCAGAGTAAGAGCATTATAATAGCTAAGAATATCAGAGCTTGGAATATATAAGAGATAAATTCATCTATCGTGATACTCTAAAAGAAACATGCTCATGAGAGACAAATTCAGTAATAGACTAGACTCCCTTGAATAGATGATTCGTAATAGAATTGTAAACATCTTTTTAAATATCTAAAGAAAAGATTTGACATGAAATTCAATTCAAAATTGATTTTCAATATAAAGGAGGTATTACACCCCCTTACTCAATGAGTTTTGCAAAGAATTTTCATTTCAAGCTCAAACAAATTCAAAAGAATTTTCAAATTTTCAAACACGAAAGATTTTCAAAACACATTTATACTTTAGTCTTATTACTCCCCTTTTGTTATCATTAAAAGGGAAGGAAGAGAATAATAAGTAAGTCATTCAATATAGAACAATGAAGTACAACACAACAATTCATTCATCCATTCATTCACAAATGAAGACAATGAAGTTCTGAAGGTAATTAATGCATTTCATTCATTTGAATTCATAACATGAAGTACAACATAAAAATTCATGCAAGGTCAGAATGTGTACATAAAGAGAGCATGAAAACATACAAAAAGTGCAGAAAAGCAAACTATCTAAACATAAAAACTGTCCTAATCCTTATCCTCTAAAGATCCAATCTCAATCAGTCTAGTATCAGTGAAAGAACAAGCTCGGGGCCACAACGATATGAGATCATGAAGACGAGTCCTGGTCGGTCGTGAAAGTGTATGACGACCATGTCCTCTGTGTCAAACATAGGTCATGCCTCTAGCTGAAGCAAAAGAGGTGGAGGCTATGTCATCAACAGGAACGGAACAGATCAGAGTGACGGTCTCTACAACTGTTGGAAGTGGTCTACAATCGAATGAAGGACTGGAATCAAGATAATCAAAGCCAAGTGTGTAAAAACCTAGCTCCCGAATAAGAGAGGATGTATGAACTACAGGTGTATCAACTATAGGTGAATCAAAAATTGTTGTATCAGCTGAAGAAATGATAGGAGTATCAACGATAGGTGTATCAACTGAAGAAACAAAAGGTACATCATTAATCGGTGAGTCAACAATGGGAGTATCAATAATGGGGGTATCAACGATAATCAATAACAGATGAAAGGATAGGTATAGCAGTATGATCATTAGATCTAGATGGTGGAGTAGATAGAATAGGAGTCTGAATGAGCGAACTGGAAGGATCTCGAATGGGACTCCTAAGTAAGTCTATTGTCGTCTCTATCGCTGGCTCTGACATCAAGTCAGGAAAGTTAAAACCATCAAAGTCAGTCTCACCATCAGTGCCAATCTCTGATCCTGGTGCTAGAGCTGGAGCTGGATCTGGAACACTCTTAGAAGAGGGTCTGGACAGTGCAGATGAAATAGTGGAGATGCCATCACTCAATCTTTTGTGGCTGTCTCTCGTCTCCATAATAAAGCTATCAAGTCATTGTTGAACAATCATGATATCTATCTCTATATGACTGACTCTGTCTAATAGACTCTCTAAAGCTCCTAGAGCATCTAACTGAGCTACCTGAGGCTGAGGCTGAGTTGTAGGCTCAGACTGAGAAGCAGACTCTAGCTGTGCTGCTGGCTCAGGCTGAATCTCTAGAATATGTGCCTTTGAAGGGCCTGCTTTACCAAAAAATATATGCTCCTCTACAGCATCATCATCTCTGTCATCGGCCTGTCCAGATACTCTGCATCTCCACTGGCCTCTGAATAGCTGATATCCCATCCGATTTAGTGACCTGATGTCATAGACATCAGTATGTAGAAGCATCCAGAAGGGCTCATCATCAAAAGTCACACCGTACTCTCTAAAAAGCAGTGTCAACCCCATCCTGTAAGGTAAGCAAAGTCTCTAACTGGTCGATGCCTCCGTCATCTGATGTATCAGGAGCACTGGAAGGCAAACTATAGTGTGCTGAACTAAGGAGACCATCATGAGTAACTTTTTCTCTGTGATGTAATCAAAATGTCCGGTCTTTGGTAGAAGAATTCGGGCATCAATGTGATGTAGAAGTCTCATCTCAGTAGAGAGAAGGGATGCAGGAATAGTGGCTCTCTCGGGCAAAATATCTTACTCAAATATGCATAAGAGTCCACTCACTCTATCAATCAGATTATCAACTATTGATCCGGTCAAGGATATATCCCATACTCTACTCAATATCTCTACAGTCATGGGGATATCTCTGCCTCGGACCTGAGCTAACCAACCATCACTGTCATGGGCTAAAGATCCGTAAAACTCTTGAATAAGGCCCGGGTAGTATCTCTAACTCAATGAGCAGAAAGATGTCAGACAAGCATCCCTAATCCATTGACCAATCCTGAAATGCTGCTGGTCAACAAATCCAAAGTCTACACGGCATCCTCCGACTACTGTCTTCAAACTCATGCAACTAGAAGCAGTGAAGAGTGGTCGAACAAGTGGATCTGGAGCTGCGACTTCATCTCTAGATTTGGTCCTTCTTTCCTCTTCCTGATAGGATGGCCAAGGGCGACGGATGACTTGTTTCCTAGGTCCCATTGCATAAAAGAATAGTTTGAATAAGAATGGAGAAGAAACCTAGGGTTTCTAAGGTTCAAAATGGAAATGAGAAAGGGAATGTCACACAATCCGAACCAAAAACCATCCAAAACAAAGATTTGAGGGGGTTTAAGCTAAGATTTGGAGGGAAGAAGTGGTTAGGAAGGAGTTAGGGCAGGTGTCAGCTCGAGGGGGGAGGAAAAATGGGAAGAAAATGCTTCGTTTTCACTTTTAACATCGGTCTGCAGCCGTTCATGTGTCAACTCACGAAATAGTCCCATGTGTCGACACATCTAGGTGTTGACACATACAAGTGTCGATACATTGACTTAAAATCGAAAATCCAGAGAATGAAGCACAAATCAAAATCATGAGAAATATAATGAAATTCAATAAGATTAATGTCAAATTTGATCTATTTTGAGTCAAAGATTGGAAAAATTTAATCAAAAGGATTAATCATCATGAGTTCTCTTCTAATCATACTGAATCGATCTTCTTGGAGGCTTAGTTAAAATATTAGCTAATTGCAATTCAGTACAAATAAATTCAAGCACAACATCATTATTTTCAACATGATCTCTAATAAAATGATACCTAATTTCAATGTGCTTACTTTTAGAATGTTGAACAGGATTTTTAGCCAAGCAAATAGTACTGGTATTATCATATTTATAGGTATACTAGTTAACTTGATTCCAAAATCTTCAAGTTGTTGCTTAATCCACAAGATTTGAGCACAACAACTTCCTGCTATAATATACTCAGCTTCAGTTTTGGATAGTGCAATTGAAGTCTATTTCTTGCTAAACCAGGAGATTAAATTAACTCCAAGAAATTGGCAAGTTCCACTAGTACTTTTTCTATCTCATTTACATCCAGCAAAATTAGCATCATAATATCTAATTAGACAAGAAGAATTGAGGGAACAAGGAAACATATAATGTATTCTTGTATAATGGTGGTTTGAAATAGATCATGATAGGTTTAACTAGGGAGGCTAACTAAATCATCATCTCTAAGAGTGCAAGGATATATTTTAGTTCATAGATTATTGTAGAAATGAGTGAGATGTCATGAGATGATATAATACTCTATCAAAGAAACAATGGTGATATAGCTCTAGCTAAGGAACCAAGGTCTCACCAGAAGTCCAAACACATAGGGCGATGATTCAATTCATGACTACCTCATAAAAGTACAGAGAGTAAACTCTACATAAGATGTGGTAGACAGACTGTTGCCTAGGTGGCTTTCCCAAGAGAGGGGTGAATTAGGAATTTAAAAAATAAAGCAATTAAGTGCTCTTTTAAAACTACTTTAAAGTGTTAAATGTTGTGGTATAGATAATTAAAAGCAGAAGTGAAAGTAGGTAGAAAAGCATAACATAAACACACAGAATTTATAGTGGTTTGGAGCAACCATCTCCTACGTCCATTACCAAAGATTACCACTTGGGATTTCTACTATATCCCCCACTGGAATACAGTAGGATTATTTTAACAGTCTCATAATCCAAACCTAACTCCCTTTGGTTTTTAAATCGGGCTCACCAAAGAAACCTAAGACTTGGTTTTAAAAAGGATCACCAAGAACCCAACTTGGTTTAACTAGGATCACCAAGAACCCTTACAGTTAGTTTTCAACGGGATCACTAACAATCGACTTGGTTTTTAGACCGGTATCACCAACAACCCAACAATTCAAAAGGAATTGTAAAGAGAAAGCAACAGAATGACAAACAAATTTTGTCAGATGGTTGCCGATGCAACTCGAGAGAGCCCTCTTAATTGCACTTCAATGCACTTTAATGGCTTCTTCAGCTTCTTCAATAGTTGCTTCAAGCCTCAGATATGAGTTGGTGAAGACTTGAAGTCTATCTTGAATGCTCTTGTAGTGCTCTCTAGCTCACAAGCTCAAGTAAGCATTAAACATTCATTAACCTTCTCAAAATTTGCCCTAAACCTTCTTTTATAGAGTCTTGTACTCTTCTCAGATGATTTTAATCATTGTAGAATATTGGGATGTGACACTTGACCATTGGAGCACTTTTTGGATTCAAATTTCAAGTTCTGGAACTAGCCGTTATAAGCCTAAAATCGACCTTCGAGTCGGCTCGGATCTACTCGAGTCGGCTCGGATCTACAGAGTAGTTCTTGATGCGGGATTAAATATGCATGCAAAGTATTTTTTTATGATTAAGCATGAAGTTAAGGTTTTAGATCCCGAATTCCAAGGCAAGATTCAAAGTATAAAATTCTATGAAAATTCTGGAAGGCATGCATGCAGAAATAAACCCTAAAGTAATAGATAAGCATGATCGCTAAGGTTGAGAAACCCAGGTCAGGCTAGCTTTCCTACAATACCACTACTAATGAATCAAGGGGGTATACCTGGCAATAGTAGAAGCACCTGCTAATGATCGTTCCATGAAGAGATTGCTCACACTCCCGGATGTGGCCTGGAAGAATAAGCTTCTGACCCTATGGATTGTGACTTTCTGCTCGGTGATCGATGGCTGATCGAAAGGTATTAGACTCGTGGGAACTGTGGGATCTACAAATCACTATCTGGGATTAAAAAACTAAGAGTATGAAGACTGAATAATTGAAAGAAGGAAAAAGAAAGGCTCTTGGATGATGGTGTCCAAGGTTTGGAAGGAAGGGACGGCTAGGGTTTTGATGTTGTAGATGGAGGCAAGGCGTAGGAACAAGAAGAACTCACACACAGCTCGCACACAGCATGCACACAGCAAGGGCATACAATAAAGAGAGAAAACTCAAATTTAAGTCATTAATATTCTGAAATTATATGAGGAGGGAAGGCCTTTAAATAGGCTTACAAACTTAGGGCTCAAGTAAGGGTATTAATGAGAAATTACATTAGTCCTAAACCCATACAAAGACATAGACTAGGGCTCTCCACTTTTGACTGAGCATCTCTCTCTCCCTCTCCTTCTCTTGGTCAGCCAAAGATGGGTGACTCTAAGGGAGGCCGACCAAGGGGGGTGACCATAAGGGTTGGCACCCCTCTTGATGCTCCTCATTGGCCTTGGGTGGCCCAGCATGTTCCAGGCTATGGCCAAGATTCCAAGGCCTTCAAATTCTCTTGCTGGGTCTTCCATGGTCATTAAGTGTGGCTCCTTGACTTTAAGCTGGCTGGATCATCGATTATCTTGAGTCTTCTTATAAGACTCAAAACTTGACCTGACTCAACTGACTTGGTATTCTAAATACAGGACTCAAGTGTGGACAGGACTCCAATGGACTTACTCACAAACTCAAATGAACTCACTCGAATTGACTAAACCTAATTAAAATTGAACAAAACTTGGACTCATATCCTAAACTCTAATCTGATAACCATAGAGGGTTAAAATGCCTTTGCCAAAGTCTAGGACCTCTGATGCCCCCATCAGTTCTGGTCGAGTCGCCTTTCATCAATCAGGTTGGCTCGATTTCTCAATAGCTTGATTCCTTACTCTGGGAGAGTCAGCTTGCCTTACTTCGAGTCGGCTAGGATTCATAGGCCTTCAGAATTGCAGTCTGGAAGAGTCAGTTTGGATTCATTAGAGTCAACTCAATTGCCTGTTCACTCAGAACTCTTATTTCTGGACTTTGGAGGAGTCGGCTCGAATCTCTGAAGAGTCAGCTCGGATGTTTGATAGAATAATGTAGTTGGCTCAGACTTCCTTTGGGTCGGCTTGATTATCTGATTCAGGAAATCTTGTTCTGGACGAGTTGGCTCAGGTCCCTTAGAGTTGGCTCGGATATCTGAATGCCAGAAATCTTCATGTGTGCCATGTGCCAGAGTCGGCTTCTTGCTTCGAGTCGACTCGAATGAGTTCTTCATTGAAATCTCAGTTCTTCTCTAGAATTCATCCAGCAAGACTTCAAACATTTAAGAGTCTTTCCAACTCTTCTAATAATTTTCTCTATGAAATTTTAAGATTGAAACAACCCAGAAGTAACCCATTTTCATGATTTTTACTTAACCTTTTCTTTGGATTCTTCTTTACATGAATCACTTACAACATAACTCATTTCAAAAACTAAGGATGTAAGAGTTGTAATTGAGCGTTAGAATCATCCTACAAAAATTTGTAACACACTTGAAGTGTTGTTAGTAAAATAAATGCATGCTCCAATATTTTGTTATCATCAAAATCACTTATGGGGTCAACAATCTCCCCCTTTTTGATGATGACAAAACACCGAGCATGAAAAATTCTTTATAATTACATGTGCAATTGTATTTGAAAATGAGTATTAACATGTATCAGAGTTAATTGTATTTGCAAGTAAGTATCATAGCTTTTGTGTAAGAAAAACTATACAGTATCAGTGTCAGTGCTTTTATACATTTCAAAGTATCAGAGCTTGTATGTTTCAAAGTATTAGGGCTAGCACAAACACAAAGTATCAGAGCTCAAGTTTGCAGTGTATCAGAACTAATTCTTGAGCTAATTTTTTGAAGCAATCAAAGCAAATTGCAAGTTTTGAACTAAAGCCATTCAGTTCAACAAGTTTTCTCTCCTTTTTTGTATGATTTTAAAATTTTGAAACAATTGCATGTTATCATGCACAGTCATATACATTCTCCCCTTCTCATATATTTTTCATGCTCTCTCACATTGGTATGAAACCATCTCCCCCTTTTGTCAACAATCAAAAATGTATTATTTGAAATAGAATGAAAAAGTTGTTAAGATTTGTTTGAGATAATTTCACTTTCTCATATTAAGTTTGATACTCTAATATATATTCATTTTGATCAGTATTATACAACTAAAAATATGAGTGCAAAGCATTGTACAATTGTAATCCAAACACAGAAGTAAGATACTAAAAGTTGTATTCATTTTATTCATAAAATTTTGAATACAACTTACAAAAATTTGCATACACCTCACTTTCTAATCATTATCACTAGGTATATCTACCTTAGTACTAGTGGATGACCCAAAAGGTGGTCTAGATGATATAGGATCTGGATCAAGTACATTGGAGGTACAAAAGTAGGATGTGAACCCTGAGGCCTAATGTGAGGTGCAGGTTGTCTATGGTGTGCAGAGGGTTGAGTAGGTGTAGGTACAGGTGCAGGTGCAGGCTGAGGTCTAGTAAAGAACGCTAAAATAATAGTGGAAGACGGTGTGATAAGCTCCACCCATACAGAACTAAGTTTCTCTTCTAATTTCTTTATCCCTATATTCAAAGCAATTAATTCACCATCTTGGAAATTAGCAAAAGCTTCAGCTGACCCCGCAATCTACCAAACTCCAATCTAAGTATCCCAATGCCACTGGTGTAATCTTCTTCCATTCTTTTCCTTCCTCCATCCCACCCATTTTGAAATTAACTTCTTTTAGCTCTGCTCTGAACTCTTTTATACTTTTGTCAATCGAATTTTTAATAGATTCAATAGCTGACCTAATAATATCAGATAGGGGTAGCATGTCAACCTGGGTTTTATAAAACTTTTGTACTATTTGCAAAGTGTGAACTAAAGCAAGTATATGCTAATGCAATTCAAGTTCTTGTGTATTTCAAATAAATACAGCGAAAATAAAGAAATAAAAGCATAAGGAGAACAATCACACAAACACAAAGATTTATAGTGGTTCGGTGCCAACCAAGCACCTACATCCACTCCCCAAGAACCCCTTGGGAATTTCACTAAGTTTGGTTTTATAACTTAGGCTCACCAACAACCTTTACAACTTGTTTTATCTTCGAGCTCACAAGTCAAACTCTAGTTGGTTTCAAGGCTCACCAATAACCACCCTTGGTTTTACGGGATAACCAAGAACCTAAACAACTTGTTTGGCTTCGGTCTCGCAAGTAAAACCCTAGTTGGTTTCAAGGCTCACCAACAACCACTTTGGTTTTCAAGGCTTACCAAAAATCTCTTTGGTTTTCCAAGGCTCACCAAAAACCTTAAGTAAAATAATGTTAGAGCAAGTATAAATGAATACAATAAAAGCTTTCTAAAATAAATCAAATATCTCTTTGAAGCCCTTGATTATTGATGAAGATCTTGTCTTCAAGTTGATGAAGCCTTTGATTGATGCTTGTAGATGTAGACTTTGAATGCTCTCATTGAAACTTGGAAGCTTGAAGGCTTTGAATCACTCAACTCTTGAATCCTTGAAGAATATTCAAAAAACTCACCAAAGGATTACTTCCCCATTTGATTTTTAATGTTTATATAGCTCTCCAAACCATAGATGACATTTATGACCGTTGGGGATGAAGATATAGCTGTTTGAAGCAAGTTGGAGAAGTTCTGCAGCTTTTGAAAACTAGCCATTACTGTTCAAGTGTCGACACTTGAACAGTAAGTGTCGACACTTGAACAGTGCAAGTGTCGATACTTGCTACAGTAGGTCGACACTAGAACATTATTCACAACCAATTTGATTTTTCATATTTTCTGTATTTTTCTTGTTCTTAGGCCTTGAGTCGACACTTCACTCTTCAAGTGTCGACACTTGATCCTCAGGTGTCGACACTTCATTTCCAAGTGTCGACACTTGCCTGTGCCATGCTGAAACTTTGCTGATACTTCTTCAAATTGAAACTTTAACCTCTTCATGTTCTTCCATATCAATTCCAAAGTCCATATACTTAATTTTTCATTAATTTAAGAACTTTTTCAATTGAAATACAATCATTTCTTCATTCAACATGGATGAGTACTAAGATCTGAAAAAATATACTTAAAATATAATTAGTACTCATATATACTTAAACATTTTGTCAATCATCAAAATCAAGACTAGAGTCAACAATCTTCCCCTTTTTGATGATGACAAAATCTTTAAGTATATGAATAGGGTAAGCTTAAAAGATTAACAATAGTATAAACATGTAAGCTCAAAATAATAGGCACCAGCTTCCCCTCAAAATATGATCCAAAAATCTTCAAAAATATTTTTCAAATATGCAAAATTTTCAAATTTTTTAAAACTTCTTCTTCTTACTAATTCTTCCCTTTAGATAAAAATATTTACATTCTTCTACCCTTTTGCACTTTCTTTCATTTCTCAAATGATTTTTCATATTTATCCAATCTTTCCCTTTTCATTTAACTCCTCCTTTTTGACATCATGAAAAAGGGTGAAAGGCATACAAAGTGGGAATGAAGTCGGAAAGAATAGCAAGTAGGTCATCAAAATCAATGCATAAAATCAAATAATTATGATATCAATTGAATATGATACAATTGAACATGATACCACAGAATGTAAGCACATGCAAGAAATGATTTGATGTATATTATCCATTCGCCTTACTTGTTCATGGGATAAGGTCACAGCGGCACCCCTACACGTCATAAGAGAGCCCACTGAATGGGAAGAGAGGGTCTTTAAGCCCTACTTATCTCCTATGACCGAACGGCCATGGTGACTAACCCAATCCGAAGCGGTTACTAGGAATTCTTTTAAAAATAATTTTGATACCAATAGAATATGATACCATTTGAATGTAACTCCCCTCAAAGAATTAGATTTGAAAACAAGAAGAAGGAGTATCAGAGCAATATAAGCAAAGCATGATATCAATAAGATATTCAAAGCATCAAATATGATAACAAATCTTTGGATGCTCCCCCTGAATGTTATTCCTCCTTTAAAATATGCATTTATTTCAGGAATAAAACATGAAAGCTTAAGCATCAAGATTTGAAATTTTTCAAGATATTCATGATTTTCAAAATACAAAACATTTATATCACTTAAAAACTTTCAGTATGATTTTAAATTCATTTTAAGATGATTTGATATCCATATAAATGCTAGAAGAAAGCAAGGGTTTGTCAATATGCATACATTCTTCTTAAATGTAATTCTTAACTACCAGTTCTATACTTGATTCAAATCAATTCTAACTTAAGCATAGATGCCAACAATGAAAGCACATAAATCGTAACATTTTACTTAAAATAATTCAAAAACTGTATTAATTAAAATCAAGTGAAAGTGTAATAATCATAAGTTGAAATCATGAGAGCATGAAATCCATTTACATCAAAATAGTCACGATCACAACAAAAGATTATTAGTCTAAGCTTGATTCTAATCAATCAATTAAAATATTTTTTAAATCAATATGCATCTTTAAAAGTATTTTTCATGAAATACATTAATCAAAATCAAGTGAAGGTCTTACAATCATAAATTTAATCATGATAGCATGAAATTCATCAACACCAAAAAGTTCATGATCATAGCCAATGATGATAAGTCTAAACTTGATTCTAATTAACTATTTAAAATAATTTTTCAAAGTAATTGATGCAATAAAAATTAATCTACATTTTTATTATGGAAGGAGATGTTTAGAATTTACCAATATACAAAGTCCTTCCTTTTACCATTTAGTTCAAAATGTAGTTTATCCATTTCTTTAAATTGTCTTGTACAACCTCTTTTCAAGAACATTCTTTCTTCATATTGGGTTGCAAGACATTCCTGCAAAACAAATTAAGTAGACATTTTTGGTACCCAAACTTTCTTGGGTCCTTTATGATTAGTAATTATGGTTCCTTTTGGAACCCAAACTTTTCTTAATCTAGAAGGATAAGCATTAAAACCATATTTAGAAGATAAATTGAAAGAAGCATGAATAGAGAATGTTTTCAAAAGTTTTGCTTCTTTCCTCAACCAAATATTTTTATCACATAAATATTTCAAAATAACATTTCTTTTTCTAAAAATTCTTTTTCTTTAGAAAAATTATCTTTTAATTTTTCAAAATATCAATCTTGGCATTTAATTCACCATTTTTATTTGCAAGATTGGTGTTGTCAAGAGAAAATGAATCTACATGCCTATTTAATTTCTCGTGCTCATTTTTAGTAATCTATATTCATGCACAAGATCATTAGATGCATCATGTGATTCTTTAAAGGTAAAATCATAATTATTTTTATCACATACCTTTTCCTCATTTGCCATGAAGTAAAGATGGGCAACTTCATCATCTGTACTTGAATCTTCGCTATCGCTCCAAGTTGCCATCATTGCCTTGAATTTCTTTTTGGCTTTGAAAGCCATTATCTTCTTTTCTGTATCAGCTTCCACTATCCTTTGCCATAAGTTCAACTCATAGATCATTAGTGAACCGATAAGCTCCTTCAAAGGTAAGGTTTCTACATCTTTAGCTTCTTGGATCGCCGTTACCTTTGGATCCCATGATTTTAGCAAGGATCTAAGAATTTTATTCACCAAATCAGCATTAGTATAGATTTTGCCAAGACTTTTTAATTCATTAATAATAGTCATAAATCTTGAAACCATATCAGATATTTCTTCACTTGAAGAGTACCCTCATGAGTAACTTCAAGTGTGTTCCATATTTCTTCGTCGATGTGCATGTAGAAATTCTATTAAATTTATTTAAGTCCAATGCATAATAAAGCAAGTTCATTGCTTTAGCATTGAGTTCAATTTATTTAATGTCATTCATTCCAATCCTCTTCGAGCTTTGGAATGGAAATACCATTAACCAAAATGGAAGGAATATGAGGACCACTAACAATGATTTTTCAAAGATGATAACTAATAGATTGAATATGGATGCGCATGCGAGTTTTCCAAAATGTGTAATTTATGCCATTGAAAAATGGTGGTCTAACACTAATACCTACAAGGGTTGCCATAACCTTTAACTCAAAATTGTTAGATTTTCAATCAGAGCACTAAGCTCTAATACCAATTGTAGGCTCAGGTAGGCAACCCAAGAGGGGGGGTGAATTAGTTTTTATAAAAAATTTAAAAATAATGAGAGGGACTAATGGTGCTAGTGAAAAATGATAAATTCAATGCAAGATATTTAAAGCAGTAGCAATAATCAAAGAGCAAGAGAGGAAGAGAGCAATCACACACAAACACAAGGTTTATAGTGGTTCGGTGCAAACCTAGCACCTACATTCACTCCCCAAGCCACCCTTGGGAATTTCACTATAATCCAAACAAGATTACAGCTGACTTGTTTTTCACAAGGCTCACAAGTCAAAACCTAAGTTGGTTTTGTCACTTAGGCTTACCAACAAACCTTAACACTTGTTTTGTCTTCGGGCTCACAAGTTAACCCTAGTTGGTTTTATCCTTTTGGCTCACCAACAAACCACAATAACCTTCTTTCAAGACACCCTTAAAAGCAAGGTCAAATCACAATGTAAAAATAGATATACAATTTTAAAACTAAAACAAACTCTCTTCAAGAGTAGAATGGAATCTTTAAAGCTCAAGTTGATGCTTTATCTTGACTCTTCCTTGGAATATCCTTCAAAGTGCCTCTTTTGGAATGATGTAAGGATGAGCTTGTAGGCTTTTCAAGGAATCAAACTATAAAAGGCTTTTGATGTGAAGTATTTGAGAGAATATAGGCTTTTTGGCTTTTGAATAGACTTGAATATACTTCAATGCACTTCTATACTTTTAGAATGAGGTTGGTGGAGGTTAAATACACCAAGAACCTTCCAAAAAATAGTTTGTGACCGTTGGAACCTCGGATATAGCCGTTTGGAGCTTGAAAAGCAAGTTCTGCAAGTCAGAAAAATAGATTCGTTAGAGCTGTCAGGCTGTATGTGTCGATACTTGGCTGTCAGGTGTCGACACTTGATCTCTAGGTGTCGACACTTGAACTTTTAAGTGAAATACAAGCATTTCTTCATTCAACATGGATGAGTACTAAGATCTGAAAAAATATACTTAAAATATAATTAGTACTCATATATACTTAAACATTTTGTCAATCATCAAAATCAAGACCAGAGTCAACAGAAAGTCTAGTGGACTCAAGTACATCAACCCTGGAGCGCAGATCTTTAACCTTTCCACTTATATGATCTAATCTGGTGTCAATTGTCAGGCGAAGCTCACCAAACATAAAGGTCATGGATCTGGTCAGTGTATCTGCAAGTCCTTTCATCTACTTGGCAATGAACTCCTGAGTAACTAAAGTAGTAGATGGTCCTGAAATAGATTTTGAAATTGATGGAGCAGGTGGAACCAATGGTGATGAAGGCACATCACATGGAGAAGCAGGTGAAGGAGAGATCCTAGGACTCCCATCCTTAGTAGGCATAGTCTCCATAGTGTCAAAGCTAATATGCTCAGTAGCAGTCTCCTTAACAATAGCCTCAGCAGCAACAGCAACAGGTATATCAACAAGAGGCTCTGAAGGCTCAAGTGTAGAGGGTGCAACAGTGTCAGAAGTGATCTCTCTTGTTATTTCCTCACTTTCTCTGTCATCCTCACTACTGCTAGATCCTATAGCACTGATGTTTGTTCCTTTCTTCCTCCATGTTTCTTCTTTAAATTCATAACCCATTCGCTGGAAGGATTTGGAGGTGTAGGTGTCGGTGTGATGTAGAGGTCTTCCATCTTCCCCTTCAAGGTTGACTCTGGAGGCTTGAAATAGTAAGGTTAGTACCATGCTGTATGGCAAACAAGCTTTAACCTTCCTTACTACATCCCTCATTTGCATAATCATTATATTTGTCAATTGAGGGCCTCCCCCTTAATTATATGCTCCATAAAGCACAAATTTTTCACTAACCCAGTCGAATCTTCCGGTTCTTGGGAGAAAAATTTGGCCAATGAAATTATGCAATAACCTCATCTTAAGTTATAAGGTGTTGGCCATTACAGTGCCAACACCACTGACATCTTCCCTATTCAGCACAGACTTGAGGGTCTTTTCTCTATCTTTCAGCACTAAATGATTTGAACCCTCGTTAGGCATTTCCAGTAAGGTGCTCAACCTTTCTTCAATAACTATAACTCTCTTCCCTTTGACAGTGGATTCTATATGTTGTGCCTCTAATCTCGGATTTTTATAGAATGTTCTTACTAATGTGGGGTAAATAGGCACATTTAAAGAACAGAAAAATCCCCACCCCAGTTCTTCAATGGAATCGCCTATCTATAACCCAATTTCTTTTAGAAAAGAAAAGATAATTTTCTTACCACTGGTTACGGGCCGATTGGTCATGGAAATGACTTGTCTTGGAGAGGTGGTGGCAGCTGCTGGTTCTCTTTCTTCCTCTTCCCTCTATTCTTCTCTTTCCACTGCTCGAGTTAGCTCCTCTTGCTGATGCTTAGATCTTCTTTTTGTTTCAGCTGAGGGAACGGCTCTTTTAGATCATTTTCCTACTGCCATTTTGGGTGCCATTGCTCTGATTTGAGAATAAAGATGGAATTGGAGCTTAGGTGAAAGTATTTCGAAGGAATGGGAGAGATATCGAGTGGAATGCTAGGATTTAAAGCAAGATAGAAAAGCATGAACGCTCAGAAAAAGTTACTCATCTCTATTAAAAAATAGTTTGCCCGATATCCGAGTCGGCTCGACTAACCCTAAATTGCCCGAGTTGGCTCGACTAGAGCAAAATATCATTACACATTGATTCAAGTCGGCTCGACCTGAGCACAATTGCCCAAGTCTACTAGAACAAAAACTTTCCTCAAAAGTTAAAAGAATGTTTGGAAGTGAAAATTAAGTCTAGAAAATTGCATGGAAAGGTGTTCGAAGATAATGAATTGATACAGGAGGCTTTCTAGATAATTTTTTCTTAATTTTGAAGCAATTAGGTTAGGAAAATTTTCTAAAAAGGATCATAAAGACCTAATTCTCCTCTAATCATCTCAAATCTATCCTGATTGAGTGGCTTTGTGAAAATATCAGCAAGTTGGTTTTTAGTAGGTATGAATTCTAATTCAATATCCCCATTCAAAACATGATCTCTAATAAAATGATGTCTAATTTCTATGTGCTTAGTTCTTGAGTGCTGAATTGGATTTTTTGTTAAATTTATAGCACTTATGTTATCACATTTGATAGGAATTTTAGATTGTATAATATAAAAGTCTTCTAGTTATTGTTTAATCCATAGCACTTATGCGCAACAACTTCCTGCAGTAACATACTCTGCCTCAGCAGTAGATAGTGCTACCGAGTTTTATTTCTTACAGTGCCATAAGATTAAATTCACTCCTAGAAATTGGCATGTGCTGCTAGTACTTTTTCTATCAATTTTACAACCAACATAGTTAGCATCAGAAAATCCAATCAAATTCAATGAAGAATGCTTTGAAAACCATAAACCTAGATTATTTGTTCCTTTCAAATATCGTATAATCCTTTTAACAGCATGCATATGTGATTCTTTAGGATTAGATTGGAATCTAGCACATACACATATGGTAAACAAGATATCAGGTCTACTTGAAGTTAAGTACAGTAATGATCCAATTATACCTCGATAGAGTTTTTGATCAATGTTGGATCCATCTTCATCTTTATCCAATCTGCAGGTTGGGCTCATGGGTGTGCTCATTTGTTTGCTTGACTCCATACAAAACTTCTTGATAATTTCATTGGTGTATTTGGCTTAGTTAATTAAGATTCCTTCCTTTGTTTATTTCACTTGAAGTCCAAGGAAGTAGTTAAGTTCATCCATTAGGATCATTTCAAATTTTCCCTGCATTAACTTAGAAAATTCTCTACAAAGAGTTCAGTAGTTGCATTAAATATAAAATCATCAATATAAATCTGTACAACTAATAAATCATTATCGTTCTTCTTAATGAAAAGAGTTTTATCAACATTTTCCCTTGTAAAATCATTTTCAATCAAGAAAATGCTAATTCTATCATACCAGGCTCTAGGTGCTTGTTTCAAACCATATAATGCTTTATTGAGTTTAAAAACATGATTTGGAAAAACATGACTTTCAAAACCTGGTGCTTGTTCTACAAAAACTTGTTCGGATATAAAACCATTCAAGAATGCACTTTTCATATCCATTTGAAAGAGTTTGAAATTCATGTAGTAAGCAAATGCAAGTAATATAATTGCTTCTAGTCTTGCTACAGGTGCATATGTTTCATCAAAATCTATACTTTCTTCTTGGTTATATCCCTTAGCCACTAATCTAGCTTTGTTTCTAGTTACAATGCCTTGTTCATCTAATTTGTTTCTATAGATCCATTTGGTTCCCATGATGAGATGGTCTGATGGTCTTTTAACTAAAGTCTGTACCTTATTTCTTTCAAACTGATTTAGTTCTTCATGCATGGCCATCATCCAATTAGGGTCAGATTCAACTTATTCTAAGCTATTAGGTTTTATTTGTGACACAAAGGTTAGGTAGTCATGTGCATCTTTATGTGATGACCTAGTCCTAATACCTTGTAAAGGATCACTAATAATTAACTCTTTTGGATAAGAAGTTACATACCTCTATTCCCTTGGTAGATCGGCATGATCCTTGCTTACCATTTCTTCTCCTTTTTGAGTTGGTCTTTCTTGTATGCTCATGTCTTCCATTTCTTTTTGAAGTGTACCTGCATTATTGTCTATGCACTCTTCTTTCTTAGAAGGTATGGGGTTAGTTTCATCAAAAATGACATGCATTGATTCTTCTACAGTTAGAGTTCGTTTGTTAAATACTCTATATGCTTTGTTATGTAATGAATAACCATTTGGTTTCCTCCCATTTGAAACAAACCCTAATTGAATTTCTCCAAATCCTTGTTGATTTAAATCAAAACCAAGTACTATTTTTCCTCTCTTTAGCTCACTTTCTTGGCCGAAACCCCTATTTTTGGTTCTTCCCCCATTTCTCCTCTTTTCTTCTCCTCTTTTTGTTTGTTCCCTATTCCACATCTTTACCCTTTCTACTTCTTTCCCTCAGCTAGTTATCATGGCTCCTAGAAAGCAGCTGGCCTCTAAAAGGAAACCAGGACAGAAATCAAAATGGAGAATGAAAGCTCGAAATGACAGTGGACATCAAACTGGCAGTTCAGCAGCTCTAGCTACACCTTCAGTAAAGAGGATGTCTGGGAAGGTGATCGTAGCTGGAAGGAGAGTGGATCTTCTATTTTTTGACAGACAGGGCTTTCAGATTAGGCTGGTTCTTCAGGATGCTAGGTTGATCCCCTTCTACACCATGCAGGAGAAGTATTATCCACACCTGGTGCGAGAGTCTATGGGAGTCTTGACTGCAAATGGATACTTTGGACTATGACAGTGAGGGGCATCCGGATTCCACTTTCAGAGGAGGTACTAAGTTGCATTTGGGAGATCCCACACCATGGGATTGTCACTTCTACTGTTGAGGATCGTGAGTAGGCATTCAGATGCATTTTAGAGCGAGAGGATGTTTGTGGCATGGCTATGGTCACCGTGAACTAGTTATCTATGGAGATGCATCTACTTTACCATATCACTTCATGGATCTTTCTGCCAAAGACCGGGAGGTTTGACTTCATCATAGAGCATGAGTTGATGTGATGACTTGTTTGATTCAAAGGATAGTGATCGACCTTCTTGCACTGATGCTTGTTCAGATGAAAGACGCCACTACTCAGAGGAGACATTGCTTACCCTATGGTATGGCATTGACACACTTGTTCCGAGCTCACTCAATTCCATTGGAGGGGGAGACCTCCAAGGATATCCTTCATACAGATGTATATGATGAGCGGTCACTCCACCGTATGGGGTACAGATTGGTCTCTGGTCGCTGGGTACGTAGAGAGTCTGGCCAGGAGCCAGATGAGAAGGATGAGATTCATGAGGCTGAGGTAGGACCATCAGGGCCATCAGTTACACCTCCTAGATCAGCAGCAGCACCTAGTGAGACTAAGCAAGTGACACCAGCTCTAGCTCCAGCCACTTCACCAGCTCCAACTCCTACTACTACTATTGGTTCATCATTTAAAGAGCTAGTCAGATAGCAGTTTATTGATATCAGGAGCGAGATGATAGGCCTAGGTGTGCGTACCACTCAGTTGCATATTGTGATAGAGGGCCTTAGAGCCCATACTGTTGAGGAGCACGCTGAGATGTGTCGGACTATTAAGATCCCTTCTACCTCCAGCAGCAGCACCTGCAGACCCACCTCCTGATGATGATGATGATGATGGTGACCACCCAGATGGACACGATGACACAGTTGATGGTGGTGACCGACATGATGGTGGAGGCACAGATGTGATTGACAGTGACAGTGATGACGGTGCAGATGACTATGAGTTGGTCAACCGAGAGACTCAGACACCTGCTATTCCTCATGCTGATCCTTGTGACACAGCGATCTCCTCTGCTCCTGTTTTCATGACACCTGCTGAGGCTCTTCCACCACCTTCCATATGTTCATCCCGGGTTGTACCCTATATAGGACCTTCCACTAGGACTAGGAGTTGTAGTATCATGAAGACCCCTAGAGCCCTAGCTCATAGGTCTAGGATTACAGGACCTATATCATTTGAGATTCCATCTGATGAGGATTAGCCTCATAGATGACTATTCTATTGTTTGATGTATTAGTACTTATCTTGTGTTTCATGTTTATATGCTTCACTATGATGTTATGTATTAGTACTTATCATGTTGTATGTTTTAGTGTATGCTGATTGTTTCAGCAAATTTTGTACTGAAAATACTCTTTTATATATATCTGTATTCCCTTTCTCACTTGATCAATCTTGTTCATTTACTCTAATTTAAAATGTTTAAATTTTGCTTTGACAATATTGGCTCTGATACCTTACTCTTTGGCTTTGATAATTATTAATTATTGCAAAACTAATCTGGAAAAATGGCCCTTCTTTGTGTTAATGCATTTATTGCAGGTGAGTTTACTCCCTTTATTGCTTAATGATTGACAAAAAGGGGGAGTAAGATATAAAAGTCTCAAGTTTCAAATTCTATTTTCTTCAATTAAAAAATGCTCTGATATAAAATGACTTTGATATAATATTGCTCTTCAATTGAGAAATGCTCTGATACAAAATGTTTCATACATGCTCTGATACAAAATGATTCATATCTCAACTCACTGAGGGGGAGAGTAAATTTAATTTCTATACTCAACCTATATCTCTCATGTTTATGAGTTATCATATCTAAAAATTGAATTTGAATGCTTATATACTCAAGATTTTATCATCATCAAAAAGGAGGAAATTGTTGGGTTTGCCCTTGATTTTGATGATTAACAAAACATTGAGTACCTATTTTATACTAATATTTCAAATGTAGTTATGAGTTTCAGGATACAGGTACCTCAAATTCTCCAAAGGAAAGTATCTTGAAGCTGGGCGAAATTCATAGTTTATGAAGTCTTCTCACCATGAAAAAGGGATAAAAAATGTTCAATTATTGTTTACATAAGTGCATTTAAAGTTTGATTATATATCTTTATGTTTTTGGGTCATTTGGCACTCATTTTGGCAATTTCAGACTCAAGTGTCGACTCAAGCAGTTCCAAGTGTCGACACTTCAGTAAATGGCATGCAAAAATCCCTAACTAGCATGCCAAGTGTCGACATATGAGTTCCAAGTGTCAACACCTGAGACACAAATGTGGATACCAGGAATCCAAGTGTCGACTCAAGGCCTGAGACTTTTTGAAAATCTAGAACATGTCATTCGGAAGGTTTTTGGATCAAGTGTCGACACCTATGCTCCAAGTGTCGACACCTGAAATTCAAGTGTCGACACCTGTAGGACCAAGTATCGACACCTGAGAACCAAGTGTTGACACTTGAGAGCCAAGTGTCGACTCACGGGTTCTGACAGCTCTAATGGATCTATTTTTCTGAGTTGCAGATTGGTCTTTTGAAGCTCCCAACGACTATTTTTGAAGCTCCAATAGTCACAAACTATTTTTTTGGAAGTTCTTGGTGTATTTAAGCTATACCAAACTCTTTTATGAAGACATAGAACTCCATTGAATACTCAAAAAGTCAATATTGCCTCAAGAACTTCACTTCCACAATCCATTAAAGGAGAGATTCCCTGAAAAAGCTTACAAGCCTATCATTTCATCCTTCCAAAAAGAGAGCTTGAAGAAAATTCCAAAGAGAAGACAAGACAAGTATCTACTCGAGCCTCAAAGCTTCACATTCTACTCTTTGAAGAGAGTTTGTTGTAATTTATTTATAGTATCTCTGAAATTTTTTTGTTTGACCTAGCTTTCAAGGGTTTCTTGAAAGTAGGTTGTTGTGGTTGTTGGTGAGCCAAAGGGACAAAACCAACTAGGGTTTGACTTGTGAGCCTGAAGACAAAACAAGTTGTAAAGGTTGTTGGTGAGCCTAGGTGACAAAACCAACTTAGGTTTTGACTTGTGAGCCTTGTAAAACAAGTCAGCTATAATCTTGGAGAGATTATAGTGGAATTTCCCAAGGGTGGCTTGGGAAGTGGATGTAGGTGCTTGGTTTGCACTGAACCACTATAAAACTTGTGTTTGTGTATGATTGCTCTTCTTGTTTATTGCTTTGCTCTAAGCATTTAATCTTGTATTTTCGCTGCATATCATTTTGTTATTCACATTGCTCACAAACACATCAAAGGCCGGTACATAATCGCTTTAATTTTTTTAAAGACCCAATTCACCCCCCCTCTTAGGCTCCATTTCTGGGCAACACTTGGTTATTTGATTGTGTCATTTGGTCAAATCTATGATTCAACTGGATCATCTGGGTCATCAATTGGGTATTGGATTGGTCAAGCTTGTGGTTCATTTGGGTGGTTAACTGGGCAAGTTGATTTTGGGTTTGGGTATTTGTCTGGTTCATCTAGGCTAACTGATCAGTAAGGGATTTCATGAAGGTTTTAAAATTGGGTTCCATGGTTGAACTAGGCTGGGGTTTAGACTGTTTGTACTGGACTCCTGACCTGGTGGTCATGCAATCAATCAAATAAGGTATATGATGCAGTCAGGCACACAAGGTTAAAATGGACTACAGTTTGCTAGACATAGAGCAAAAATTGAATGAATATACTCAACTTACACTTAACTCAGCAGCTAATCGTTCCACTGGCCAGGTAAGAGGTGGGGTGGTGGGAGGCTCCTCCTGCCTGTGACAGGGTCCTAATTATGTAACCAATGGTCCACTTAGGGTGTTTGTCCCTGGATCTCTAGCCTTAGACACCAGCTTCTAGTAATAGTTGAGGAATTGAATGCACTAGTTTACCCGCACAACCTGGACCCGACATGTTGGTGTCCCTAGTTCATTAGAGCAAATTAGGTTACTAGTTGGTTTTAATTAAGGTTTGGGTACGAATGCAAGGTGGTTGTTTTGGGCCTAGGACAGGTAATGACCTCTTGCCCTGATCTGAGATAGTGAAAGTGCCCTTAAGATTAGGTTAATGATATGATGCACATTCGATGAACCCTAATACAATCTAATAATGAAACAAAAAATAATATTTTTGTCTTTTTTTTATGAGGTGGCAATTTAAATTTGAGTTTGTTTCCTAGGTGGCTTCCCAAGAGGGGGGTGAATTGGGTTTAAAAAACTTTTCACAATTATGTACACTTTGAAATTCTTTTAGTGTTGTGGTGCAATATGCAATGTGAAAGTAATTAAGTAAAAACAATAAGACAATAAGAGCACAAGCACAAACACAAAGAGATTTAGAGTGGTTCGAAGCAATCGGCTCCTACGTCCACTACCCAAGCACCACTTGGGATTTCCACTATATCCCCCAATCGGAATCGGAATACAGTCGGATTATTTCACTAAGCTTACAATCCAAACCTATACACTTTGGTTTTACCGGGATTACCAAAGAAACCCAAACTCCCTTTGGTTTTCAACGGGATCACCAAAGAAACCCTAACACTTGGTTTTATACCGGGATAACCAAGAACCCAACTTAGGTTTTCACAAGGCTCACCTAAAAACGTTCAACCCTCTCTTAAGACATAGCCCTTTGCTATTCTTAGAGATAAAACAAAGATATA
Organism: Areca catechu; assembly: GCA_021397845.1. NCBI lineage: Eukaryota > Viridiplantae > Streptophyta > Magnoliopsida > Arecales > Arecaceae > Areca > Areca catechu. The sequence goes on along the minus strand of CM038048.1, from coordinate 47,980,877 downwards.
AAGAAATAAACAAGCAACTACAATAAACCAAGTTTGTTTAAATGTTGTCGATGTAGATCAAGATGAAACCTAGCTTTGAATGCTCTTTAATTGCTCTTTAAGCTACTTCTTTGCTTCTTCAATGAGTGGATTCAATGATGGAGTGGAGTTGGTGAAGCTTTAAATCCTAACTTGAAAGCTTTTTGAAGTAGGTAGGTGAAAGACTTGAAGGCTCTTAAATATCTCAAGATAAATCAATAATAATTCTCTAATAATTGTTTAATCCCTCAAAAATATTCCCTTTTATAGTTTTCAATGAGATATGGCTGTTGTAGGGCTTAGGGATTCATGAAAGAGCTATTGGAGAAGAAATGGAATTCAAAAATCACTTTCAGCAACTAGCTGTTGGAGTGCAAAAAATGGCTACTCGAGTTAGCTCGAGGTCAACGAGTTGGCTTGAAGTCTCAGACAGCCTAAAATAAATTTCTGTAAGAGTCGGCTCTTCAAGCTGGAGTCGGCTCTTGCCTTCAATCACATCAAAATGACAAATACCTAGAGTCGGCTCTTCAGGCTGTAGTCGGCTCTAGTTCTTAGTTCACCAAAAACCCTAACTTTTGATGAGTCAGCTCTTGGGGCAGGAGTCAGCTCGAGTTCTCAGACTTTAGAAATATGTATTTTTCCATGAGTCGGCTCTTAGGATAGGAGTCAGCTCTTAATACTGAAACTCTAAAATTTTCTCCGTGCCGTGCCATAAGGAGTGGGCTCTCGATCCATGAGTTAGCTCTTGCCAATACTTCAATTGATGCTTCAAACCTCTCTAAAACTCTTCAACACTTGAATCAAACAAGAGCTAATCTACATACTCTCAATTTTACAAATTTCAGCCCATTTTACAAAATTACAAGATTGACAAAACTGGGGCTTTTACAATATTAAAGTCTATACATGATTGAGTTACCTCTCATTCAATTTGAAAACTAATTTAAGCTAAGGGTAACCAATTTCCTGCAAAAACTTCTCAAGTAATTTGTAAGGATTAGTAACATATTCATGCTCCAATGTTTTGTGATCATCAAAATCATTCTAGGGATCAACAATCTCTCCTTTTTGATGATGACAAAACACTGGGCATAAGTAGAATTAAAAAGCACTTTACAATTACTGAATATTCACATTTATCAAATGATATCAGATATAGTGTGTATCAAATAGATTGAGTATCAAGGTATCAAATTTTTGAACTGATAAGTGTTAATGCAATATATCATATGTATCAAATGTATCAACTATATAAAACTGAAAACTATTAACACCAAGTAACATATGTATCGATACAATGTATCTATATTAAATGTGTATCAAGTATCGAGACATAATGTATCATCTATACATTGCGTATCAAAACTTACAAAATTAACAAGTATTTGAAGTAAATATCATGAAAATTTAACAAAACATTGACAAAAGCTCCCCCTTACTAATGTAATCACATTGCTTCATATTTACTTCAAATGTTCATTCATCATTCATATTCTAAGTTTCATACATTCATGCATATTCATATTTACCCTTTTCATGCATATTTATGTTTACTACCTTCTCCCCCTTTTTGTCATCAACTAAAGGTGTAAAAGATAGGAGATCATTTATTCATAGTAAGTCATTCTTAACAAAAGTGACACATGAGTGTATCATAAGAAGACATGTAGCATAAAAAGTGATATATATATATATGAAAAGTCAGTACATAAGTGATACATTACAACTGTGCCTCGGCGCGACAAAATAGTATCACAACATCAAAATACAATAAGCATAGAGTTCTAAAAACATCAAAAAGATGGACTAGGATCATCACCACTAAGGCCTTCTTCACTAGAGGAGGAACCGACCTCTAAGATGCCTGGACTAGGCTTAAACTTAGGAAACCTAGGTCTAAGGTCCCTGATTCTAATTCTAGTAGGTGTGGTAGTCCTAAAAGCTTTAGTTTTGGCTTTAGCTTTTACTTTAGACTCTAAAGAAATGATAATGGGAGTGGGTTTGGTAGTGGGAGGATAAAATGACAATGCCAAAGTGCTGGTGGTAGATAATATCTCTGTAGCTAGAATCTGTCCAACATCAAATCCTGGAACCTCGATACTAGCCTCCGTCTCTACAAGAATGGCCTTTGAAGGAATATCACTAAACTGTGCCGCTTGTCCCTGCTCACAATCAATGCCAGTGCCAGTATCAGGTGCTGCTATGGAAGTCATCGGTACAGACTGCCTAGCAGAAAGCTATCAAAGTATGGTCATGATATCCTAGAATCCCTGCTGCATCTCCGACTGAAGTAGAGCTATCCTGGTATCAGTGTCAGATCTGAGACAAGATATCTCATCCAGTATCCTATATAATCTATCATCAGCATCAGGTCCAGTAACTGTAGATCCTCTGAATGGTGAACGAGGAGTGGTAGGAGCTGGCTCTGAGGGTCCATCCTCATCAGTATGTGCATCTGCCTCCTCACCATGTCCCTCTACTACCTGAATGTCCTCATCAGAGTCATCATCTGAGTGTGCTACTAGAAGACCTGATGTCTTCCGAGTCTAGTGACCGTCTACTTTTATAAATCCCATCCGATTAAGGAATTTCATATTGTATCTGTCATGTGTAGAAGTAGCTGGCTGTCCTCACCTGTCACGTCAACTAGGGAATCCTCAAACAGAAGTGTGAATACCATCTCATACGGTAGACAATCTCATGCCCTACGAGCCTCCTCTCTCATCTGTGAAAGTATAATGAATGGTAAGTTGAGGGCCTCCCCCTCAATAAGACATCTCATAAAAACTAGGTCACGCTCACTGACCCAATCAAAGCACCCTGTCCGGGGCAAGAAAATATGACTAATGATGTTGTGCAATAATCTCATTTCCAATGATAACTGATTTGCACTAACATGAACAACACCCTTTACGTTTGTCCTCTCCAATACTAGTCTCAGGGTCTTCTGCTTCTCCTTCAGAACTAGGTAACATTCACCTACTTTTGTAATGTGAAGGATGCTTGACAATTTTTTTCACTAATTTCAATGTGTTTTCCCTTCATAGTCCCTTCAATATGGAATGCACCAAAGGACATACTTTCAAAAAACCGTCTGACCAAGTTGGGATAAGTTGGTACATTCAATAAATAGAAATCTTTCCAACCCTGTTTAGCAATCCAATCCCCAATATGCAACTGTTCTTGCTCCAAAAAATTGAAATTGATACATCTACCAGGAGTAACCTGTCTATTACCCATTCAAATGACTTGCTTGGGTTCCTGTGGCTCTTCCTCTTGTTCGATTTGTTGTTCTTCTTTCGGATTGGAGGTGTCCAAGCATCATTTCATCCTTCTTTCTTTCGCAACCGTTCGAACCACTCTCCTAGGTTTTTTAGCTATGGCCTTACGAGGTGCCATCTAGCTAGGATTAGGAGTTTGGAGGGTTTAGGAAGTGTTCTAAGATGTTTTCCTAGGATGGAAAGAGGAGTTGGCTAAGTGGAAATGGAAAGACACAATGAAAACAAACTTAAGAAACCCTATTTAAAAACTTTCAGGCCGACTCTCGAGTTGGCTTGCTGAATAGTCTGATTACTCGAGTCGACTTGAGCCAAATTCAGCCTAAAATTTGAAAAAGTTTAAAATCAATTTCTATGGGTTTTTAGACACTAAACTAGGTTGTCCTAAGCTCTAGAGAGAATTTTGAAATACCTAAATAATTTTTCATTATTTAAAAAAATTAGGTCAAAATGTTCAGAATGGGTCACACAGCCTTAATTTGCCTATAATCTTCTCAAATCTATCTAGACTAAGGGGTTTAGTAAAAATGTCAGCAAGTTGATCTTTAGTAGGTACAAATTCTAGCTCAACAACATTATTTAAAATATGATCATGAATAAAATGATGTTTAATTTCTATGTGCTTAGTTCGTGAGTGTTGAATTAGATTTTTGGATAAACTAATAGCACTAGTGTTGTCACATTTAATAGGAATTTTAGATCGGACAACATCATAATCTTCTAGTTGTTGCTCGATCTATAACACATGAGCACAACAGCTCCTAACAGCCACATATTCTATCTCGGTAGTAGATAGTGCTACAGAATTTTGCTTGCGACAGTGCCATGAAATTAAGTTAACACCTAGAAATTGAGAGGTGCCACTTGTGCTTTTCTATCAATCTTACAGCCTCCATAATCAGCATCTGAATAACTAATTAATTTCAAAGATGTGTGCTTAGAATATCATAAACCAACATTGCATGTGTCTTTCAGATATTTAGTGATTCTTTTAACAGCTATGATGTGTGACTCTTTTGGATTAGATTGAAATTGTGCACACAAACAAACACTAAATAAAATATCAGGTCTACTAGCTGTTAAATAAAGTAAATAACAAATCATACCTCAGTATAGCTTTTGATCAATATTTGTGCCATTCTCATCTTTGTCAAGTCTACATGCAGGACTCATGGGTGTTCCAATTTCTTTGCTTGATTCCATGCAAAATTTTTTAATCTCTTTGATATATTTGGCTTGGTTGATCAAGATACCTTCTTTAGTTTGTTTGATTTGAAGTCCTAGAAAGTAACTCAGCTCACCCATCAAGCACACTTCAAATTCTCCTTGCATTAGCTTTGCAAAATCTTGATGCAAAGATTCATCAATAGATCCAAAAATAATATCATCAACATAGATTTGAACAACTAAGATATCATTATTCTTTCTTTGAATAAATAATGTGGTGTCAACACTACCTCTTACAAAATCATTTGTAATTAAAAACTTACTTAGTCTGTCATACCAGGCTCTAGGCTCTTATTTCAGACCAAACAAAGCTTTATTCAATTTAAAAACATGATTTGAAAAAGTGTGATCAATAAAACCCGGTGGTTGCTCAACAAAAACTTCTTTAGATAGAAAATCATTCAAAAATGCACTCTTTACATCCATTTGAAATAATTTAAAATTCATAAAGCATGCATAAGCTAGTAGTAATCTAATGGCTTCTAATCTAGCTACTGGTGCATAGGTTTCATCAAAATCAATTCCTTCTTTTTGATTATATCCTTGTACTACCAGTCTAGCCTTATTTCTAATTACATTTTCATCTTCATCTAATTTATTTCTATAAACCTACCTAGTACCTATAATAGGATAGTCATTAGGTCTTTCTACTAGGGTCCAAACATTATTTCTCCTAAATTGGTTTAGTTCATCATGCATTGCTAATATCCAATTAGGATCAGTTTCATCTTTGTCTATAGTGTGTGGTTCTACATGAGAAACAAAAGCAATTAAGTCATGTGTATCTCTATGTATAGCTCTTATTCTAACACCTTGAGATGGGTCTTCTATAATTAATTCTTTAGGATGTGATTGTACATACCTCCATTCTTTGGGTATATCATCATGATTTTTGCTTACCTATTCTTCATGTTGTTCACTTGATTGTTTGTCTTTGAGAGTCAAATCTTTCAGTCCATTTTCTAGTGTACCTGCATCATCATCAGCAAGATCTTCTTTTCTAGACGATGTAATGTCAGATTCATTGAAAATAATATATACAAATTCTTCTATAATTAAAGTTCTTTTATTGAAAACACGATAGGTTTTACTATTTAAAGAGCATCCAAGAAAAATAGCCTCATCAAATTTTGCATCAAATTTACCAAGATTATCCTTTCCATTGTTAAGAACAAAATATTTACATCTAAAAATATGAAAATGTTTAATATTAGGTTTTCTATTGTTCCAAAGTTCATAGAGGGTTTTTCTAATAATAGGTCTAATCAAAACTCTATTTAAAGTATAGCAAGCAGTATTTACAGCTTCTGCCCAAAAGTATTTTGGAAGATTTCTTTCAAAAAGCATTATTCTGGACATCTCTTCTAAAGTACGATTCTTTCTTTCTACAACACCATTTTGCTGTGGTGTTCTAGGTGCAGAGAAGTTATGATCAATACCGTGCTTTATGCAAAAGTGATCAAAATATTGATTTTCAAACTCGGTGCCATGATCACTACGAATTGAACTAACAGATAGATTTTTCGAATTTGTGACTCGTTTGTAAAATTTTTTGAATACTTTGAAAGTTTCATCTTTATGTGCGATAAATAAAACACATGTGTATCATGAAATATCATCTACAATCACAAGGTCATATTTCATACCACCTAGGCTGGTAGTCCTAGTAGGTCCAAATAAATCCATGTAAAGTAGCTCTAAGGGTCTAGTAGTAGAAACAATGTTTTTGGATTTAAAACTCCCCCTCACTTGTTTTCCTAATTGACAAGCATCGCAAACATAATCAAAATTAACTTTAAATTTGGCAATTCTTTGACTAAATCTTTTGAAATAAGTTTAGCTATAGTATCCATACTTGCATGTCCAAGTCGCCTATGCCATAGTAAACTTGTTTCCTTGCTCTTATCATTCATTGCTACAAGACTTGTGTTGCTTGACATAGCAAGATCATTAAGATCTACTACGTAAATGTTACCAAGTCTATGTCCAATGAATTTAGTACTAGAGTCAAGTTGATCAACTACTATACACATTGATGACTTGAAGAAAATATTAAAATCAATGTCACACAGCTGACTAATACTCAAAAGATTATGCTTTAACTTTTCTACTAGTAACACATTTTCAATGAATGTAGAAGGAGTAATTTTGATTTTATCGATACTGATTATCCTTCCTTTTCGATTATCGTCAAATGTTACCATTCCACCATCCTTTTGTTCTAGGGTGAAGAATTGATCAACATCACCCGTCATGTGTCTTGAACAGCCACTATCCAGATACCATTTTTCTTTATATTTGTGGCTACAAGACATCCCTGCAAAACAATCATTTAATAAATTTAGGTACCCAAGCTTTCTTGGGTCCTTGCAAGTTATTAGAAATGGTTCCTTTTGGAACCCAAACTTTCTTAATTTTCTTTTTGTCATTATGTTTCAAATGTCATTCAAATATTTTATGACCAATGTTATTACATGCATAGCATATAATCCTTGACTTTGAATAATAAGCATGAGATGATGCAGATTTAGGTCTAACTTGTTTTGAAGTAGTAAACTTAGGAGCATATGATGTAGATGCAGAAAATTTGTTTGACATAGAACCTTTATAACTAATTCTAAATTTATTATTTATCTCTCTTTGATCTTTCAAAATTAATTCAAGCTTATTGGAACTTAGGGTTAATTTTTCAACCAAAGGCTTGAGTTTTTGAACTTCTATATTTAAATCATCATTTTTATTTTTCAAACCTTTGTTTTTCTCAAGAAGCTCTTCTTTTTCAAATTGAGTAGTTATAAGTCTTTCACAAACTAAGTTTAATTCTCTTTGCAAAATCTTATTTCTTTCACCAAATTCATTTTTGTCCTTTTCAATTGTATCACATTGATTTTTTAAAGTTTTCATTTTCAAACCAGCTTTCTTGTATTATACTGATAATTCATAAAATGCATTATGCAATTCATCGTATGTAAATTCTATGTTAGGTTCAGAAGTAGTTACCTCATCCTCCAAACCCATAAGACAAATTTGTGCAGTCTTTGTTGTCTCTTCATCCTCTTCAGTGGATGTAGATTCATCGCTGTCACTCCATGCTGCAAGCATTGCCTTCTTCTTCTTTCTGGTGATCATCTTTTTCTTTGCTTCAGGACAATCAAGATGAACGTGTCCTGGCTTCTTATATCCATAGCAGATTGGTATTTGATCTTTATCTTTATCCTTCTCCTTTTCTTTATCTCTTTCTCTTTCTTTACCAAAATCTCCTTTTCTAAATTGCTTTCTCCATCTGTTTGTTTTTCTTCTGCCCATAAACCTTTTAAATCTTCTTATTACCAGGGCTATCTCATCATTTTCTAGATCATCATCATTTGATGAATCTGAGTCTTCATTCTTGTCCTCTTCTATATCTTTAAATGCTATAGCTTTCTGATGCAGGACAGAGTGGGGGAGGATCGCTGGCGAGTGTAGAAGTCACCAGGGGATCAGGGCTTGCACTCAAGAGTGAGGAACCAGGGCGTCACACCCACTCCAATCTAAAGAAAACTCAAAACTTAGATCAAAATAATTTTTTATTTGTATTCATAAGAAAAAAGATGTTTAATACAAGAGAGGAGCGGTATTTATTGATCAAAATAATTTTTTGTTTGCCTTGTCGCTGGCCACTGCCACCTCCATGGTCGCCCTGCCGGACGGTCTCCGCCCAGCCTTGACGCAGGCGAACTCCATTGCTCCTCTCCCTGGTTCGGTCTGTGAGGAAGAAAGGGACTGCATGAACATGAAGGCAAATGCCTTCACTATTGCCGATTTTAGTGCACGCTTTCTAGAGCAGCACACTTTCTAGAGCAGCATGGATCACAGTGCTATATAATCTTCAAAGCTGCACTAATCTCAGTTTAGCAAAAAATTAGAGGAAAAAAAAAGAAAGAAAGGTGGAAAAAAAAATTGAAACTAGCCCTTTTGTTTTGATTTGGTTAGTTTCGATTCTGTCAAACCTCACTAAGCTTGACTCGACGGAGTCGAGTTCTCCCCACTATAGGGGAATGATGGGGATCGAGAGCCTATTTTATTTTATTTGAGTCCTTTAGTCATGTGTCACTTTATTCAAAGTGAGCCAATCGAGTCCTGTAATAAAGTGAGACAACTGAGTTAGTTGAGTCCACTTAGTCAGGTCTAGTCTTTTAGTCCAATCAAGTCTAGTAGAGTCGTTCAAGTCAAGAGGAGAGTCATCAGTAGCCAGGAGATTCACCAGGTCCCCCAACCAGAGCTGGCCTTCATGCACCCAGGCCCTTTCATGCCGCCAAGCCTGCAAGAGAGAGCTCCAGCCCAAGACAGGCCCACTGTTGACCGATCCACTAGGATTTCTTAGCCCACAAGTCAGGATTTCTTAGCCCTCAAGTAATGTACCCTGGGGTGAATCTATAAATACCGCCCCTCCCCTCTTGTATTAAACATCTTTTTTCTTATGAATACAAACAAAAATTATTTTGATCTGAGTTTTGAGTTTTCTCCAGATTGGAGTGGGTGTGATGCCCTAGTTCCTCATTATTGAGTGCAAGCCCTAATCTCCTGGTGATTTCTACACTCGCCAGCGATCCTCTCCCGCTCTGTCCCGCATCACTTTCTTTCTTTTGGTATCTTCATCAGTCCTTTGTTGCATACCTAATTCATGTGTGATTAGTGATCCAAACAGTTCATCTAGTGGCAGAGTGTTTAGGTCCTTCGCCTCTTGAATAGCTATCACTTTAGCTTCCCATTTATTTGGCAAGGATCTCAAAACATTTTGGACAAGATCAGCATTAGTGTAAGTTCTACTAAGACTTTTGAGATCACTTATAATATCAATAAAGTGAGTATACATAGTAGATATAGTCTCACTAGGATCCATCTTAAATAACTCATAGTTATGCACAAGAAGATTGATTTTTGATGTTTTGACTTATGATGTGCCTTCATGTGTAATTTCTAGCTTGTCCCAGATTTCTTTAGCATAATTATAAGTTGAAATTCTATTAAACTCATTTGGATCCAAAGCACAATACAATAAATTCATCGCTTTGGCATTCAGCTCAGCTAATTTCATATCATTCTCATCCCAATCCTCTTCTTGTTTGGGAACCTCTACATCATTAACTCTAACAATGGGTGTGTGAGGTCCTTTCAAGATAATTTTCATAAATGAAAATCTACGGCTTGAATGTATATTTTCATTCTTGCCTTCCAATATGTATAATTGGTTCTGGTGAAAAGTGGAGGTCGATTTGTGGATTCACCTTCGGTCAATGAAGTACTCATGGGATGTGCCATATATCTTTACTCTAAGTAACTTTCAGAGATTCTGCTTTGATACCACTTTTGCCCAGGTGGCTTCTTAAGAGGGGGGTGAATTGGGTTTAAAAAACTTTTCATAATTATGTGCACTTAAAAATTCTTTTAGTATTATGGTGCAATATGCAATGCGAAAGTAATTAAGTAAAAACAATAAGACAATAAGAGCACAAGCATAAACACAAAGAGATTTAGAGTGATTCGAAGCAATCGGCTCCTACGTCCACTACCAAAGCACCACTTGGGATTTTTACTATATCCCCCAACTAGAATACAGTCATATTGTTTTACCAGGCTCACAATCCAAACCTATATACTTTGGTTTTACTAGGATTACCAAAGAAATCCAAACTCCCTTTGATTTTGAACGGGATCACCAAAAAAATCCTAACACTTGGTTTTATACCATGATCACCAAGAACCCAACATAGGTTTTCACAAGGCTTACCTAAAAACCTTCAACCCTCTCTTAATACATAGCCCCTTGTTGTTCTTAGAGAGAAAACAAAGATATAAAGAAATAAACAAGCAACTACAACAAACCAAGTTTGTTTAAATGTTGCCGATGTAGATCAAGATGAAGCCTAGCTTTGAATGCTCTTTAATTGCTCTTCAAGCTACTTCTTTGCTATTTTAATGAGTGGATTCAATGATGGAGTGGAGTTGGTGAAGCTTTGAATCCTAACTTGAAAGCTCTTTGACGTAGGTAGGTGAAAGACTTGAAGGCTCTTCAATATCTCAAGATAAATCAATAATAATGCTCTAATAATTATTTAATTGCTCAAAAATAATCCCTTTTATAGTTTTCCATGAGATATAGCCATTGTAGGATCTAGGGATTTGTGAAAGAGCTGTTGGAGATGAAATGGAATTCAAAAATCATTTTCAGTAACTAGCCGTTGGAGTGCAGAAAATGGCTACTCGAGTCGGCTCGAGGTCCACGAGTCGGCTCGAAGTCTTAGACAACCCAAAGTAAATTTTTGTAAGAGTCAGCTCTTCAAGCTGGAGTCGGCTCTTGCCTTCAATCACTTCAAAATGACAAATACATAGAGTCGGCTCTTCAGGCTGGAGTCGGCTCTAGTTCCTCAGTACACCAAAAACCCTAACTCTGGGCGAGTCGGCTATTGGGGCAGGAGTTGGCTCGAGTTCTCAGACTTCAGAAATATGTATTTTTATATGAGTCGGCTCTTGGGACAAGAGTCGGCTCTTGATATTGAAACTTTGAAATTTACTCCGTGCCGTGCCACAAGGAGTCGGCTCTCAATCCATGAGTTAGCTCTTACCAATACTTCGATTGATGCTTCAAACCTCTCCAAAACTCTTCAACACTTGAATCAAACAAGAGCTAATCTACATACTCTAAATTTTATAATTTTCAGCTCATTTTACAAGATTACAAATTGACAAAATTGGGGCTTTTACAAGATTAAAGTCTATACATGATTGAGTTACCTCTCATTCAATTTGAAAACTAATTAAGCTAAAGGTAACCAATTTCCTGCAAAAACTTCTCAAGTAATTTGAAAGGATTAGTAACATATTCATACTCCAATATTTTGTGATCATCAAAACCATTCCAGGGGTCAACAAAGTTGATTAAGTTATCAAACAAAATTGGCTTGGGTTGGGTGGGTTTGGTAGTTGATTATGTTTGGTTTAGTCAGATATGCAAAAATAAAATTAGGGTTTATTTTGATGCAGAAGTTAGCATAGATTTTAGTACAAAAAAATTTTAAATAAATTTATAAAACAGAGAATGATGTGTAAGGATGCTTCTTTCAAAATTTCATGCAAAACAAAAATTGTATGATGATGCAAAACCCAAGGTTTCTAACTGGGCGCAGGAAGACATAGAATTCTGGTTAGGGTTTCTAGGATGCTGATTGTTTTTGTAATTTTTAGTTTTGTAAAATCTAAGAAAAATATTAGTAAAATAGAGGAGATGACGTGATGCAAATTTTAGATAAAAATAAAATGTGTAAGTTGATGAAACAGATATAAACTTGGACCCCTAATGCAGATGATTGGATGCAGATTTTTGTTAGGGTTTTATTTTTTCTCTTTTTTTGTTTATTTTCGATCTGAAAAACTCCATAAAATTAACTGGAAAATAGAGGAAAAACATAGGATATTTTTCATTAAAATCAGAGAAAAATAAAAATGTTTGATGGGAAAAACAATCCTGTGTTTTGATTGGTTATGCAGGACACAACATGCAAAAATCTAGACTATGATGCAAGAACATACCCTAAACTGTGCTCTGATACCAAACTGATGCGGGACTAATTATGCATGCCAATTATTTTTTGTTTATGAGGCATTAAGTTAGGAGTTTGTATATCAAATTTCAAGACAAGAAACTAAGTAATTCTAGAGAAATTCAGAAGCACAGGCATGCAAAACTAAACCCTAAAAGTGAAGAAATAGGACCCCCAAGGCTGAGAAGCCCTGGTTAGGACTAGCTCTTCTGCAATACCACTACCAAAGGAGTCTAGGGAGTGTACCTGGTAGAGATTTGAAGATGGATCCATGAAGAGTTCGCTCGTCACTCACGGATGCGGCCTGAAAACAAAGCTATTGACCTTGCAGATTTGCGGCTTTCAATCTGGTGACTAGAAAGCTGGTCAGATGGAATCCTTGGATTCGTGAACTCTGAGGAACCTACAAATCACCTATCAGGGGTTAGAAATCAGAGAAGAAACAAATTTGAAGGCTGAAGAAAGCAAAGGGAATGAAGGTTTAGAAGTGGGTGGCCAAGAGATGAAGAAGGCTAACGGCTTGGAGGCAGGGTGCAGGGATCACATAGATACCCTTAGTCATACAGAAATTCACACAAAATTCACATAAAAAGTTAAGAAGAATGCAAAAAAAATTTCATATTCAATAACATAAAATATACATGAGAGGGGGGCCTTTATATAAGCATACAAAACTTGGGCTCCAAGAAAGGGTATACATGTAAAATCCTAAGTATCCTTTTCCCATTCAAATACATAGAAGTGTCCTCTCCTAATTGGGCTGATAGTCTCTCTCTTTATCTCCTTTTTGGATTGAGCAGTTAAGGGAGGTAACCATAAAGGGGGTGCCATATGGAGGGTGACCATAAGATGGGGCACCTAATTCATGAAGAGCATTGGGCTTTGGGTGGCCTACTTCAATCCCGGGCAGGGTTTAGGGTTTTTTCGATTGTCCTTCTTCCTGGCAGGCTGATGCTATTGTCCTGGTCTTCAAGGATGATGATCTTCAAGGTCCTTCTTATGCAATCCAAGGTGGCACATTCAAGTATGACCAGGACTCCTTGAAGTTGTCAAATTTTCACTCTAGCTGGGGTCCATCAATGTCTTAAGTCTTCTTCTTACTGAACTAGACTAGATGCAACATAGGACTTGAACAAAACTATAGGACTCAAATTGATCCAAGACCCAAAATGACATAACAAGACCAAAATGACTGAAGACTCATAATGAGCTGACTTGAATAACTAAGTTCAACTGAACCAAACATAACCCAAAAGTTGACTCATAAACCCTAATGATATGAGTTGACTCTAAATACAGGACTTGGTGGGGGCACCAGGATCAGACACAGATTACTGTGCCATATTTGTTTTACCTTTCCATATGTCAATGTTTTGTAATCAACTAGGATTGAGTCCTGTAATAAGTTGAGGTTAGTTGATTTATCTCAACCCTCAACCTAGTCCAATATATTGAGTCCTGTACATCAGTATAAGTCCAGTATGAGTCCAAATTTTGTACAAGAGAAGAGGTTACCCTATTTTGGAGTTCCATCATGCCTCATTCAGAATTCAGAGGTAATTACATCAGATTATGGGAGCTCAATTGATACCTAGGAGCCTTAAATGCCCTCCTGATGCCCTCCAGGTGCCCTAATTCCCTCCAAATGCCATTCCAGATGCTAGATTCCCTCAAGATGCTTTCATAATATTCCATATGCCAGGAGCCCATGTTTCCTAGGTTATTCCAGCACTCCAGGCCTTAAAATCCCAAGCCTAGGAAGCAAGCCCAAGCATGAAGAACCAAGATTCCAAGGAATATGCTGATAGCAGGGCACCCCAGCTTCCAAGGCCCAAAGCCCATGCACCAATCCAAAGGAGGACGACCCCTTTCTGCCCTTGGAGGCCAACACACCTAGGATAGGTGTCCTCCATGAGTTGACCAAGTCCAACATGGTGGAAGAGATCAAATACAAGGAGTTTGAGTTTTTATTTTATTCAACTTGTATACTTCTAGTTCTAGGTTTATTTTATAGTCTTTCTCCCACTTAAATTATGTAAACCTATTCTAACTAGGAGAAGACTTGTAATCCCTTTAATAGAGGGCATGGGAACTCTATAAATACCCCACCCCTCCCCCTCTTGTAAGCATCTCTTTCTTATGAATACAACTTGTTGGAATTTTGTGATATTGCCTTGTGTTTGGTGTTCTAGTGTTGGTTCTCTTGTTCTTGTGTGCTCTCCTTGTGTTATCGGATTGAAACCCTATTGCCCTAGCTTCCATCAAGATCTTTAGAGATCAGCCATGCCAAGAGGAAGATGCCCTAGCTGCTGCCCCAATCAAGCAATTGCTTCTTCCTCGGGACATCCACACCTAAACCTAGTTCTTTTAATTCAAAACCCTAGTTTCTTATTCCTTTGTTTAATTGCTATTTTGATTAACCTTGATGCTTGCAGGATCCTCGAGGTACTTCCCCTTCCCCTGAGGAGTCCTTCTTTGCTTCCAAGACCGCCCATATCAGCCTTCAAATTCTAGGGAACAAGGCTTCTTCATCCAGGCTCCAATCAGAGTGTGAGTGACCCCTTTCGCTACTGAATTTCAATCTATGACTGGTAAGAAACCTTTCCTTTTCTTATTATCTGATATGATTGAAGTTAACTATCCTAAGCCAGGAATTTTTCAATTTTTGGGTCCTGTCTTTTAGTTATTTTGCATGATTCAGCCTGCGATAAGTTGATTCTTAGAATTGCTGAATACTTGCTAGTTCTTTACTTTGCTTTGAGAAATTAGCCAACATACCTAAATCTAAAAATCATAAAAAAAAGTTAGTTTACTATTTCTTCCTGCATATTTAGCATTCTTAGAGTCATCCCGCATCAATTTGGTATCAGGACGGGACAGCTCTGCCAGCTTGCACTCATGTTCCTCTAGGTGCTTCTCTGCCATGCACCTGATGGCTTCATCAGTTAATCCCTCCATCGAGGCCGACGGGGGAGGTGAATGTGCTAATTGAGGAGGGTCGCAATGGGAGGCCTTGCCCTTACGACCCCGATGGTGCTGGAAAGCATCCCGCTCGTTGGTTAGAGATCGGCATTCCCTGTCGGCATACCCAATTTAGTGTCTCTTTGTCGGGATCCTGTGGCTTCCCCGGTGATCTGCTATGACCCGTGGTAGTGAAGGTCTTCCTTGGAAGGATCGTAGGCTACTACAGGGTGCAGCGACTTGGGTCGCAGGAGTCATTGGCTGCTGATGGGTGGCCAAGGACCGGTGTTGGTGCTACAGCTGACGCACCGCTGCAGTGAGAATTTGCATCTACTGGGCGAGTGCAGCCAACTGAGCATCCACTAGAGGTGGTTGAGCTGGAGTGGGGAGCTCCCTTTCTAGACTGCGTGGGTCCCCACGAAAAAGGGGATCTCCTGCATGGTTGGTGGAGACTTCTCTCGCTCGCATCATCACCATCCTCCCGGTGGACTGCTTGCAAAGTGATTGGGTTGGATCGGAATGCATCCTGGCCCCCTTTCTGGCATGCCAATCTATTGCCGCCTGCTTGCCATGGCCTGTAGCTGAGGTCGAACTTGGACTGTTCTCCTACCGCTTAGGATACTGCTAAGATGCCCAAACCTACAAAATAGAGTTAGAGACCTGGGCTGATGATCATGACGGAGGCACTCCAATGCTCAAGTCAGTGGCGATCCAGTGGAACAGATCCTCCTGATCGAGCCCCGAGGGTGGACTCCATGTTAGGAGGAGAACTTATAAAATGAGAGAGTGCTAGTGAGTCGAGAGCAGGGTATGGGAGTGGCAGCAGAGGAGAGCTCGAGCTGAGCGGCTGTGTCCATCAAGACCCCTCCTAGGGGTTTTGCGATGGCTAGAGAGGTGATCTTCCTGTGCGCTGCCCTCTTCTTGCCCATTTGTGACCTCACTCGAACTGGGTTTGCTTGACTTATCTCATTTGAACCTAGGGAGAGTCCTTTTAGCTAAGGCCACTGCACGACGCTTACCTTCGGATTCTTCCCTTGCTTATGCGGTGGTGTTTCATGCCGTGGATGAGATATCTTTCCTTATTTGTGGTATAGAACCTATGATTTGCTCTAACATTCTTTCTGGTCGCTCCCTTTTGGGTAACTTAGCAGGGCCTCGATCGAGGAACCGCCACCTCCTGGATCAAATATCTTGGTTGACTTCCTCTTTCGGAAGGCGCAGCAGGTTGGTGGGGAGCGCAGAGCCTCGATCGAAAGATTCTTTCTATTTTGGTGTAACTGGCAGCTAAGATCATCATCGCGGCCTGGCAGGCATCTTTTCATGATCCTTGGGTGGCGGGCTGCCATCCCAGGAGGGTGGCGACATCCTTCGGCTGTAAATATTCTTCGTTCGAGACAGGGTTGATTTGGAGAGGCGGAGCTCAACTTCAACCATATCATCTCGACCCGGAGGGAGCATAGCCGAGTGAAGGAGGGGCGGAGCTCGACTTCGGCCATGGCATCTCGACCTAGAGTGACCATAGTCAAGCGAAGGAGGGGCGGTGCTCGACATCGACCACGATGTCTCCACTCGGGGGGAGTGCAACCAGGAGAAGGAAGGCCGGAGCTTGACTTTGGCCATGGCATCTCGACTTGGAGGGAGTGCGGCTAGGCGAAGGAGGGGTGGAGCTCGACTTCGACCATGGTGTCTCGACCTTGAGGGAGCACGGCCGGGCGAAGGAGGGGTGGAGCTCGACTTCGGCCATGGCATCTTGACCCGGAGGGAGCGCGGCCGAGCGGAGGGGTGGAGCTCGACTTCAGCCATGGCATCTTGATACGGAGTGAGCATGGCCGGGCGAAGGAGGGGCGGAGCTCGACTTTGGCCATGGCATCTTGACCCGGATGGAGCGCGGCCGAGCGAAGGAGGGACGGAGCTCTATTTCGGCCACAGCATCTCAACCCGAAGAGAGTGCAGCCGGGAGAAGGAGTCCGGAAAGAAATGATCTTACCGGTAGCTTCATCTGACATGGCATCTGGCAGTGTCCAACATGGGTTCCATGTCAGCGATCCTGCCACATCAAATATAATTAAAAACTTCCTTGGAATTCGTTTAAAGATCTACCACACTTGTGTTTGTAATGGCTAACTTAGCATTTCAATGCTAGCTTGCAAAGGATAAATGTTTCTTTGCTTATCAACTATTTTGGTTAATTTTTTATACACCTTCAAATCAAACTTATGAATGTAAGGTAGCTTTCATACTACCTAATTTTATTATTAAATGATGAGCATCATGACTTTTCCTTCACCGTTTGACATGAACCTCCATACTTGACTTAGGTGTAAAGACCTGGTTACTAAGCTTAGGGCAATCCACTTATACTCTATATTTTGTACTTTTATTTTGGATAGCTAGCTTTTTCCTTAAATTTAAGGTAGCTTTCACACCACTTGAATTATTTTTAGGTAGGCAACACTTGCCTTAAATTCAAGTTTCTTTAATTTGGGTATATATCAATTACCAATTTTTAGCGATAATTGGATCCTTGGTTGACCTTACAACCAACACCTAATTTGCCTTATCAGTGTGCATATGCAATTGAAAGTGCTAAAAGCCTTTAGGTAATCTAGTTGGGCTACTAAAATCTGATCAACTAGTATACTCCTTGACTCACTATAATCTTTACCAACTACCTTCTAACTCTAATATTTTTTTCTAATCTATTTTGCTCAAGATTTTCTTTCTTGACACATGATTTATTCAAACTAAAAGATTTCTCTTAAAAAATTTCAAAAGTGATGTGGGCACTAAAATCAGGAAAAGACTCCAACCAATTCAGGTCAAGTCCGAGTCCTTGTGGTTGGAGTAGCAAAAGAGAAGTCCTGTAATTTTTT
The DNA here is from genome assembly GCA_021397845.1 of Areca catechu. Taxonomy (NCBI): domain Eukaryota; kingdom Viridiplantae; phylum Streptophyta; class Magnoliopsida; order Arecales; family Arecaceae; genus Areca; species Areca catechu. The sequence goes on along the minus strand of CM038048.1, from coordinate 47,962,940 downwards.
TTTTTTTTTTTTTGAGTCCAAATAATTTTGTAGTTAATTTCGAGTCCATGTTGGGTATGGTTTAATAACTTAGTTAACCCTGCAATTGAGAGTTGGGTCCAGTTAAATCAAGCCCAATCCATGAGTCCATGAAGCATTAAGACAAGAAGAAGCCACCTCATCAAGTGACCCCCACCTTGTGCCACATGTCAAAAGCTCCAATGGATGTCGCCACCTCAACAAGTGGTCCCCACTTTATGCCACATGTCAAGAGCTCCAAAGGACACTGCCACCTCATCAAGTGGTCCCCATCTTGTGCCACATGTCAAGCTTTAAAGGAGTTTCAAGCAACAAATGCCACCATATCCTCGAACTCCCCATATTTCAAGCAACAAATGCCACCATATCCTCCAACCCCCCTTGTAATCCTCCTAATCCTATGGGATTTCAAATTTTAAAAATGTTGTAAGGCTTCTATTTAAGCTATGGGATGCCCCATTAAGAAGGATGGTTAATGAATGAAGTTGGTATTCTTTCTTCTATGTGTTTTTATTCCTAAGTGTCAATTTGGTAGCTTAGCCTTTCTCTTCCTCCACGCCAACCCTAATCTTTCCTTCTTCCATTCCCAACGCCAAAGACTTCCTCTTCTTTCATAACTTTAAACTAGCTCCAGCGTTCAAGGGTGAATCAAGAAGATCATCACAAGGCGACCAACCTACTCCACTTCAAGCATTCCACCATGACGCCAAGATGGATCTCCTTTAATGCCTCTTCCACCCTTCTTTCTTTTCTCTAGTTGATTGCTTGTTAAGTCACTCATCTTAAGGTTTCTTTGTTGCAGGGTTCTCCAGGATTCCGGCTTCAAGAGGAAGGTTTACTTGCCATAGATTTAGAAAACAAGAGGGGCCTTCAGTGGTATTATGTTCATGTCATCCGGGAGACCTCTTCAAGAGTGAATCTATTCTAATTGAAGGGCCAATGTCAGGTATGTCTAGTGTTGATTAAGTCTGCAATGTTAAATTAGACCTAGCTTGGGTTGCATGGTTCTCTTCTGGTCCTATTCCTTTCTTATTCTGAGAGTCTCGATCACTAGGTCTATGTTAGATCCTTCGAGCTTCTTCACTAGATCTCTTTGATAGTTTATGTTGAGTTGTTTATATGCAAATAGGGAATTGCTTGGTTAATCATTTGCTAATCTCCATTAGGGTTGCATAGTTTCATTTTACATTCTACACCATTCTAAAGTTTTTGTTTTATGAGCTGACATAATTATTTGACTTGATTAGTTTTCAAACAATTTCAAATTCAAACTTAAATTTTAAAATTTAAATTTCAAACTTCAAGTTTCAGATTCTAGAATGTCAGAATTCAAAATTTTAAAATTTAAAATTTGAACTTCAAATTCAAAAATTTTCTAAGATTGGTTCTTGCTGGAATTTCAGTTCAGACTGAATCTCAGAGAGTATTCCGACAGGGACCTCCACTCCCCTTCCCACCTACCTGACCAAGTCACGTAAGTTACTACTAGCTAGTTGGTCCTTTTAATTAGATCTCTAATTCATACTCTAGGTCTAGAAATCCTTAGCCCGAATTTGAGTCTAATTGTTTGTATGACAACTAGAATCAGGAAAAGACTCCAACCAATTCAGGTCAAGTCCGAGTCCTTGTGGTTGGAGTAGCAAAAGAGAAGTCCTGTAATTTCTTTCTTTTTTTTTTTTTTGAGTCCAAATAATCTTGTAGTTAATTTCAAGTCGATGTTGGGTCTGCTTTAATATCTTAGTTAACCCTGCAATTGAGAGTTGGGTCCAGTTAAATCAAGCCCAATCCATGAGTCCATGAAGCATCAAGACAAGAAGAAGCCACCTCATCAAGTGACCCCCAACTTGTGCCACATGTCAAAAGCTCCAACGGATGTCGCCACCTCAACAAGTGGTCCCCACTTTATGCCACATGTCAAGAGCTCCAAAGGACACCGCCACCTCATCAAGTGGTCCTCACCTTGCACCACATGTCAAGCTTTGAAGGAGTTTCAAGCAACAAATGCCACCATATCCTCGAACTCCCCACATTTCAAGCAACAAATGCCACCATATCCTCCAAGCCCCCTTGTAATCCTCCTAATCCTATGGGTTTTCAAATTTTAAAAATGTTGTAAGGCTTCTATTTAAGCTATGGGATGCCCCATTGAGAAGGGGGGTTAATGAATGAAGTTGGTATTTTTTTTTCTCTGTGTTATTTTTCCTATTTGTCTATGTGGTAGCTTAGCCTTTCTCTTCCTCCACGCCAACCCTAATCTTTCTTCTTCCATTCCCAATGCCAAAGACTTCCTCTTCTTTCATAACTTCAAACTAGCTCCAGCGTTCAAGGGTGAATCAAGAAGATCATCACAAGGTGACCAACCTACTCCACTTCAAGCATTCCACCATGACGCCAAGATGGATCTCCTTCAATACCTCTTCCACCCTTCTTTCTTTCTCTAGTTGATTGCTTGTTAAGTCACTCATCTTAAGGTTTCTTTGTTGCAGGGTTCTCCGGGATTCTGGCTTCAAGAGGAAGGTTTACTTGCCATAGATCCAGAAAACAAGAGGGGCCTTCAGTGGTATTATGTTCATGTCATCCGGGAGACCTCTTCAAGAGTGAATCTATTCTAATTGAAGGGCCAATGTCAGGTATGTCTAGTATTGATTAAGTCTGCAATGTTAAATTAGACCTAGCTTGGCTTGCCTGGTTCTCTTCTGGTCCTATTCCTTTCTTATTCTGAGAGTCTCGATCACTAGGTTTATGTTAGATCCTTCGAGCTTCTTCACTAGATCTCTTTGATAGTTTATGTTGAGTTGTTTATATACAAATAGGGAATTACTTGGTTAATCATTTGCTAATCTCCATTAGGGTTGCATAGTTTCATTTTACATTCTACACCATTCTTGGTATCAGAGCATGGTCGGATAATTTCCTGCATTTAGATATGTTGCATGCATACTTGTTATCTAGTTATTTTTTTAAAATCCAAGCAAGATCTAAAATTCACGCCTCCTGAGCGGGTGTACTCCAGTACACTGTCACGACCCATGGGAATAATGAGCCCCTGGCCGGACGTGAATTTTTAGATTGAAGTTTGGGTAAGCCAATGCACTTGTTTGATTAGGTTCTGTTTACTGAAAATTTGCATCTGCTTACTGTAATCCATCTGCAGCTCCAAAGGCAAGTCGCTAATTTCTTGTTGATTTATTTTTTTTCTTGTTCCTTTTTAAGTCAGTTATCCCCATATTAAATTTCATCATCAAAAAAAAAAATACACAGAAAAATGAAAATTCCTACTTCAATCTTATGTCCTGCTAAAATAGTCTACAGTACATAGTCTGTTGTTTTTATTGTTTCTCTTTATATACAAATCTAAATTTTTTGATTTTTATTTTGCTGGGATCCTTCATATTATTTTTCAACAATTTTTCATATTTTTATTTCGATTGTTAGAATTTCTAGCATTCGAAATACTCTCTGAGATTCAGTCTGAACTGAAATTCTAGCAAGAACCAATCTCAGAAAGTTTTTTGTGAATTTGAAGTTCAAATTTTAAATTTTAAAATTTGAATTCTGTCATTATAGAATCTGAAACTTGAAGTTTGAAATTTAAATTTTAAAATTTAAGTTTGAATTTTAAATTGTTTGAAAACTAATCGAGTCAAATAATTAAGTCAACTCATTAAAAAAAAAAAAAAAAAAAAAAACACATAGGAAAAAAAACAGGGACAAAGGAAAGAGAGGTTTCAGAGGAGAGCTTCATTTAGGCAACCAGAGCCCACTAGGTTTAATCCTCCTGTTAGTCGACCTAGTTCAGTCCCTAATACAGCCAATAGACCAAGACCTAGCTCGAATCCAACCCTAGACCCAACCCTGCCATTCCTCCAATTCCTAGAGAAGACAAAGGAAAGAGCCCTGAAGTTCGAGGTGAGAGGGAGCGAGTCTGCTATAAGTGTCGTAAACCCGGTCATTTCCTGAGCCAATATCCCTCTAGAGCTTTACATATAGGGGAGGTAGAAGAAGAAGAAGAATCAAAACCCCTGGAGAATAATGAAGAAGAGGTTTATGAAGCAGGGGATTGCTTAGCTAATGAGTATGAAGGAGATGAAGAAAATATAGACTCATCAGATGTGTTAGGAGTTGTGAGATGTATCATGACACAGACCAAAGAGCAGGAAGACTGGCGTAGGACTAGCATCCTACATATATTTGTCAAAATAGGAGAAAACGTCTGTAAGATCGTGATTGATAGTGGAAGCTGTGTCAACGCCATTTCCACTAGCACAGCCAAGAGTCTAGGATTATCCACTGAACCACATCCCAATCCATATAAGGTATCCTGGATCAATTCCACTTCTATCCCAATCAAGCAGAGATGTCAGGTCTGAATCCAACTTCAGTCCTATCAGGAACGAATTTGGTGTGATGTGCTCCCTATGGGAGTAAGTAGCATCATCCTAGGTAGGCCATGGCTATTTGACCATGATGTGACAATTTTTGGTCGATCAAATTCCTGTGCTTTCAATTTCAATGGCAAGAAAATTGTCATTCATCCAACCCAGCCTAAGGACAACACCAAAAGAGGAGCTAGCAGCCTGAAAGAAAAAAGGACTGGATTAAATTTGATAGGTGCAAGAGAATTAGAAAAAGACATTAATGAGGGAGCACCTATTTGGATGGTAGCTGCTAAGGAAACTAAGGACCACACCCCTGTAAAATACTCGCAAGAGGTGGTCCAATTATTGAAAGAATTTGAAGACGTGTTTCCCGAGGACCTACCCGATAGTCTTCCACCTTTAAGGGACATACAGCATGCCATAGATTTAGTCCCTAGCGCGACTTTACCTAATTTGCCTCATTATAGGATGAGTCCAACTGAACATCAGGAGTTACAAAGGCAAGTTAGTGAACTTCTTAGAAAGGGGTTTGTTAGAGAAAGTTTAAGCCCATGTGCAGTCCCTGCCTTGTTAACCCCTAAGAAGGATGGCACCTGGAGGATGTGTGTAGACAGCCATGCCATCAACAAGATTACTGTCAAATATAGGTTTCCAATCCCAAGACTGGACGATATGTTAGACATGATAGCCAGATCAACGATTTTCTCCAAGATAGACTTAAAGAGTGGCTATCACCAGGTTAGGTTAGGCCTGGAGATGAATGGAAGACTTCTTTTAAGACTAAAGATGGATTATATGAGTGGTTAGTCATGCTGTTCGGTCTGTCCAATGCACCCAGCATCTCGATCCCAATCCTTAATTAAAACCAATTAGACCTAATCACCCTAGTGGGTTAGGGACACCAATGAGTCGGGTTCGGATTAGGGTCAAGTTAATTGTGTCCACTAATTGGTGTGTGCTTACAGGCTTGGTGTCTAGGATTGGTGTATTAGGGCTTATGGGTTGGTCTGCCTACCTGGCCAATCACAGATTGGTGCCTAAGGTTGGCAGAACAGGGACCTCCACTCCCCTTCCCACCTACCTGGCCAAGTCACGTAAGTTACTACTAGCTCTAAACTTCAAATTCACAAAAAAAATTCTGAGATTGGTTCTTGCTGAAATTTCAGTTCAGACTGAATCTCGGAGAGTATTTCGAATGCTAGAAATTCTAACAATCGAAATAAAAATCTAAAAAATTGTTGAAAAATAACATGAATTATGAGGATCCCAGAAAAACAAAAATCAGAAAATTTAGATTTGTATATAAAGAGAAACAATAAGAACAACAGACCATGTATTGTAGACTATTTCAGCAGGACAGAAGATTGAAGTAAGAATTTTCATTTTTTTGTGTATTTTTTTTTTGATGATGAAATTTAATATGGGGATAACTGACTTAAAAAGGAACAAGAAAAAAATATTTCAATAAGAAATTAGCGACTTGCCTTTGGAGCTGTAGATGGATTACAGTAAGCAGATGCAAATTTTCAGTAAACAGAACCTAATCAAACAAGTCCATTGGCTTACCCAAACTTCAATCTAAAAATTCACGTCCGGCCATGGTGGGGACACCTGAGGCACCAGAATAAGACAGAGGCTTTTCAACCCTCTATAAATTGTTCAATAATTTATGAGTCCATCTGTAATAAGGGCTTAGCTCATCTGAGTCCATTTTAGTTGTTATTTGAGTATTTTGAGTTGTTATTTTAGTTCTGTACTAGTCAGCTCATGTTGAGCTAGTTCAGTCCAATGCTAGTTAGCTCATGTTGAGCTAATTTTATTTTTTTTGAGTCCTATCCAAGCATACTGAAGACTCAAGACCACATCATACAAGTAAAGACCAAGTCCAACCAGATTGAAGACATGGAAGTTTAGCCCAAGTCCAACCCAGCTTGAAGATTTGAAGACCCCAGGAGGAAAATCAGAAACCCTGATTCCTTGCAGATGCCCTCCAGATGCCCAGATTTCCTTCCAGATGCTAAAGTATATTCATAGATAAGGGCATCCATGATTCCAGAGGTCCATCTGCATCCTAGCCCAAAGAAATCAAGTCCAGGCACCAAGCCCAAGCCCCTAAGAAGCAAGATACCAGGGAATATTCCTGCTACCTGGCTACCAAGCCACCCCAGCTTCCAGAGGCCCAAACCCATGCACCCGGGCCCCTTTGGGCCGGCCCCTTGCTGCTCTTAGAAGCCCAAAACGCCTCCCTAGGTGTCCTTGGAGTGTTGGCCAAGTCAAGAGAAATTTTAGGGATTTTTTCAACCTAATGTTTCCTTATTTTCTAGCTATGGTTTGAGAGGGAAAAGGATTCTCATGTAAAGACTAATGTGCCCTTACTTGGAGCCCAAGGTTAAGGTTCTATTTAAGGGACCCTAGCCTCTTGTATGAAGGGAGAATTTTTGATGAATGAAAATCTTGAGTTCTTCTATTGAGTTGTGTGATACCCTGCTGTGTGCGTAAAGGGGTTTGCGAGAGTTTTTCTTCCCAGTGCTGCAATCATCTTCCTGCTGCCAACAAGCATCTCAGATCCCTGGATGCCCACTCCAAAAGAAGCCTTCCCTTGCTATTTTTTCTTTGTTTTCTTATTCCTTTGTGAGTTTTCTAACCCCTGACAGGTCGTTTACAGGTCCCCGAGTTCCTACGAATCCAACGACTCCAGCCAAGCCTCAATCGGATCATCGAGCAGAAAGTCGGGTATCCGTGGATCTTTGGCTCGGTTTTCCAGGCCGCATCCGTCGAGGAACGAGAGACCCTTTTGCTGCGATCTTCACAGATGTTGTCAGGTACACCCCCTCTACCTCCAGTAGTTTTATTGTAGGAGAACTTGCCCTAACCGAGGCTTCTCAGCCCCGGCAATCCTTCTTTTCTACTTTTCTAGGTCCTAATCTGCATGCTGATCTTCTAAAATTCATATAAAATTCCCTATAGCTTATTTTAATCTGAAATTCGGGAATTAATCACTCAACCCTACATATAAAACATACAAAAAATTGCTTGCATATTTGTTCCCCCATCATTTGGTATCAGAGCTTAGATTAGGGCTTATTTTCTGCAATTTTTTAGTCCGTATATACTCTATTTTTTTAATTATTTCTCCCTTTTAAAACTTCAAAAATTTTTAAATTTATTTTTTTGGATTCATTATAATTAACAGTAATTTTTTCAGATTTTATTATGGCCTGTGAATTTTCTGCAAGCCGAAATAGATCCTACAAATTTTCAGCTCTGTTTTTTCAGCAAGGCAAGTTTGGAAGTTTTAGGGTTTTGTTTAGCATATTTTACATATCTTTTAATTTTAGTATATTTCCAGCATATTAGGCCATGATTTTCAAGTTATATTCTATTTAAGAAAATACCAAAAAAAAAAAACATATTCTCCAAAAATACCAAAAAAACATCTAAACCCTAATTTGCATCCTCATCTGCCTGCCATCATTGCATAATTTACTTTTAAGGGCACTCTTGTTATATCAAATGGGGGGAGGATTTGATTACCTCTCCTTAGCCTAAAACCACATCCCTTGCATTCGGTCCCAAGCCTTAACCTAAAATTAATTAGACTTAATTTGCCCTAGTGGGCTAGGGACACCAACTGGTCGGGTCCGGGCTAGTGTTAGATCACTGTGTCAAGTTAACCTGTGTGTGCCTTGTGCTCAGTGTCTAGAACGGTGGTTTAGGGATTCAATCCCGAAGGGCTTGTGTGCTGGTCCGCCTACCTGGCCAATCTCTGATTGGTGTCTAGGATTGGCAATCAGGGACCTAACACTCCCCTTACACCTGCCTGGCTGAGTACAGGGTTACTATAGGCTAGTTTGCCACCCTGATTGAGCATCTAGTTTGGACTCTAGGTCTAGTCAGCTATAGTCGGTCTGATCGAGTCTTGCATGAGCACTAGATCAGGATTTTCATATCACCCACCTCCTTCACAAATGTCTGAACCCATGGAAAATTTACAAGCCCAAATAAAAGCCCTAGCTGATCAAATGGCCCAAATGACTACCCAGATAACTACCCAGATGACTACCCAGATGACGCAGTTAACTCAGTCTGGTATTCAAACCAATGATAGAATTGACCATCTTGCCAATAGGTTTGATTAGTTAAAAGTCCGGGTAGGGACCCCAAGAAAAACCCATGGGTCACAATATGAGCCAGATCCTGATTCCCCTCAACCTAGGAAGACCCCAAACCCTTATCTATACCATGAGGTCGAACCTAGGAGATCCCCTTATTCTGACCCGTACTACAATCCTCAACCTAGGAGGACCCCAAACCCTGATCCATACCGAGAGGTTGAACCTAGGAGAGCCCCTCAGCCTGACCCATACTATAATACTAAACCTAGAAGAACCCCTTACCATGACCCTTATTACGATACTGAACCCAGGAAAACCCAATACTCTGACCCATATAGGGAGTCCAATCCTAGGAGAACCCAATACTCTAACCCATATAGGGAGTCCAATCCTAGGAGAACCCAATACTCTGACCCATATAGAGAGCCCAACCCTATGAGAACCCAATATTCTGACCCATATAGGGAGTCCAACCCTAGGAGAACCCAATATCCTGACCTATATAGGGAGCCCAACCTTAGGAGGACTCCATACCATGATCCATCCTTAGAACTTGACCATAGAGCTGACCCAAAATCCTATGACCCCAGATCCTATAATCCCCTGACCCATAGATCTGTACCCTTGTCCTATGAGCCTAGGGAGCCCATAACCCCTAGGTATCAATCTAGTACTAGTCAGGTTTCCCTTAGTCAACTTGAACCCCATAGGATTAGTACCCCTAAATATGAACCCAGTAGTGAGACACTACCCCTTAGGCAACCTGAACCTACTAGGACTAGTGTACATAATCAGAAACTATGACCTAGCCAATTTTCCCCTAGCCGACCTTCTCCAACCATTCCTGAGATTGACAAGGCTTACATTAACGCGGAAGTGTATGAAGCTGATGCGAGCCTAGTGGATGAGTATGAGGGAGAAGAAAAGACACCTTTAGATGACCTAGAATTAGCTGACCCAATAGATACCCAGGTAGAAGCAAACGTAGAGGTAGTTGACCCTAACCACATCCAACCTAAAGCTATAGTGGAAGAACAAATAGAGGAAGAGAACCTAGGTACTGCTGTTAGAGCCTTCCCTGAGGAAACCATAGAGGAGAGCCAAATTATAGAGTCTAGTCCAAAAATACAAGAACCAAAAGAATTTATTAAGGACCTGATCTCTTTGAATCAATACCTTCAAGATGAGTCCCCTCCTATAGTTCCCATTAAGGACCTCTTCCCTGAAATTGGCGACCCATCCTTCCATTATGCAAACCCTGTAATATAGCTCAACCTCGTAAGGTTAACCTCATTAGTATAGGATTAGTTCCTGACACCCCGTCTTTTATCCTACTTTATCCAACTAACCATGAACCTTTTTCTCTACCCTACCAAACTAATTCTGAACCCACTTCTTATTTTCTACCCTTTCCAGATGTCTCCAATATTTCTAGGATCATTAGATTGCATTTAGTTGAAATTAGCGCACTGCATGCATTCATTACGCATGTTAGGTTTGCATTATACTTCTAGCATACCATTTAGCATTTGCTTGGAGTCCATTGTAAATACTCTTGTGCACACCACACTAGGGTCAGACCTAGAGAGTCTATAATCTCTTAGGTTTAGGCCCATAAAAGTCTAATAAATTTTCTTCGATAGGAATGCAAAGTCGAGTCTATTAGGTGTTAGTATGAGTCCTTTGAATCATTTGTTAGGAGTTTGCATGTGCCCAGCATGTTCACCACCTACACTAATTTTAAACAAACTGGCTAATTCCCGAAGATGAATCAAAGAATTTGATGTAGTGGATTCTAACTTAGTTAGGCTTAGGCTTAAAAGAAGCTTCATGCTCGCAGAGCTGGACCTTTTAAAGTGATAGAGAAGGATTGGATCAAATGCCTAGGTGTTAGACTTGCCTTTGGATTTGGGCATTAGTTCTACCTTCAATATTACTGACCTAGTTAAGTATAGGGAACCGACAGCGATACCTAGTGAGGCCTTTGGACTTATTCCTTTTCATTGTGAGTGACCCTAACCTAGAGTGTTCACAAACAAATTTGGCCTGAGAGAGGAGAACGGATCAAGCGTATCCTGGACGATCAAGCCATCACGACCCAGGGCCATGACTATCAGTGCTTCCTAGTCCGATGGCAAGGCTGGCCAGAGTCGAACGATTCGTGGATTTCTCGAAAGGACTTGCAACGCCTCAACCCAGACCTTCTCGAGAGATATGTGAGCCAGTCTGACCTTCACTCGACAGGGTCGAGTTCCTCCCACCCTGGGAGAATTGGTGGGGACACCTAAGGCACCAGAATAAGACAGAGGCTTTTCAACCCTCTATAAATTGTTCAATAATTTATGAGTCCATCTGTAATAAGGGCTTAGCTCATCTGAGTCCATTTTAGTTATTATTTGAGTATTTTGAGTTGTTATTTCAGTTTTGTACTAGTCAGCTCATGTTGAGCTAGTTCAGTCCAATGCTAGTCAGCTCATGTTGAGCTAATTTTTTTTTTTTGAGTCCTATCCAAGCATACTGAAGACTCAAGACCACATCATACAAGTAAAGACCAAGTCCAACCAGATTGAAGACATGGAAGTTTAGCCCAAGTCCAACCCAGCTTGAAGATTTGAAGACCCCAAGAGAAAAATCAGAAACCCTGATTCCTTGTAGATGCTCTCCAGATGCCCAGATTTCCTTCCAGATGCCAAAGTATATTCATAGATAAGGGCATCCATGATTCCAGAGGTCCATCTGCATCCTAGCCCAAAGAAATCAAGCCCAGGCACCAAGCCCAAGCCCCTAAGAAGCAAGATACTAGGGAATATTCCTGCTACCTGGCTACCAGGCCACCCCAGCTTCCAGAGGCCCAAACTCATGCACCCGGGCCCCTTTGGGCCGGCCCCTTGCTGCTCTTAGAAGCCCAACACGCCCCCCTAGGTGTCCTTGGAGTGTTGGCCAAGTCAAGAGAAATTTTAGGGATTTTTTCTATCTAATGTTTCCTTATTTTCTAGCTATGGTTTGAGAGGGAAAAGGATTCTCATGTAAAGACTAATGTGCCCTTACTTGGAGCCCAAGGTTAAGGGTCTATTTAATGGACCCTAGCCTCTTGTATGAAGGGAGAATTTTTGATGAATGAAAACCTTGAGTTCTTCTATTGAGTTGTGTGATACCCAGCTGTGTGCATAAAGTGGTTTGCGAGAGTTTTTCTTCCTAGTGCTGCAATCATCTTCCGGCTGCCAACAAGCATCTCAGATCCCTGGACGCCCACTCCAAAAGAAGCCTTCCCTTGCTATTTTTCCTTTGTTTTCTTATTCCTTTGTGATTTTTCTAATCCCTGACAGGTCGTTTACAGGTCCTCGAGTTCCTACGAATCCAACGACTCCAACCAAGCCTCAATCATATCACCGAGCAGAAAGCCGGGTATCCGTGGGTCTTTCGCTTGGTTTTCCAGGCCGCATCCATCGAGGAACGAGAGACCCTTTTGCTGCGATCTTCACAGACATTGTCAGGTACACCCCCTCTACCTCCAGTAGTTTTATTGTAGGAGAACTTGCCCTAACCGAGGCTTCTCAGCCCCGGCGATCCTTCTTTTCTACTTTTCTAGGTCCTAATCTGCATGCTGATCTTCTAAAATTCATATAAAATTCCCTACAACTTATTTTAATCTGAAATTCGGGAATTAATCACTCAACCCCACATATAAAACATACAAAAGAAATTGCATGCATATTAGTCCCCCATCAGGCCAGGAGCTCATTATTCCCATGGGTCGTGACAGTGTACTGGAGTACACCCGCTCAGGAGGTGTGAATATTAGATCTTGCTTGGATTTTAAAAAAATAACTAGATAACAAGTATGCATGCAACATATCTAAATGCAGGAAATTATCCGACCATGCTTTGATACCAAGAATGGTGTAGAATGTAAAATGAAACTATGCAACCCTAATGGAGATTAGCAAATGATTAACCAAGCAATTCGCTATTTGCATATAAACAACTCAACATAAACTATCAAAGAGATCTAGTGAAGAAGCTCGAAAGATCTAACAAAAACCTAGTGATCGAGACTCTCAGAATAAGAAAGGAATAGGACCAGAAGAGAACCACACAAGCCAAGCTAGGTCTAATTTAACATTGCAGACTTAATCAACACTAGACATACCTGACATTGGCCCTTCAATTAGAATAGATTCACTCTTGAAGTGGTCTCCCGGATGACATGAACATAATACCACTGAAGGCCCCTCTTGTTTTCTGGATCTATGGCAAGTAAACCTTTCTCTTGAAGCCGGAATCCCGGAGAACCCTTCAACAAAGAAACCCTAAGATGAGTGACTTAACAAGCAATCAACTAGAGAAAGAAAGAAGGGTGGAAGAGGCATTGAAGGAGATCCATCTTGGCGTCATGGTGGAATGCTTGAAGTGGAGTAGGTTGGTCGCCTTGTGATGATCTTCTTGATTCACCCTTGAACGCTGGAGCTAGTTTGAAGTTATGAAAGAAGAGGAAGTCTTTGGCATTGGGAATGGAAGAAGGAAAGATTAGGGTTGGCGTGGAGGAAGAGAAAGGCCAAGCTACTACATAGACACATAGAAAAAAAAACATATAGAAGAAAAAAATACCAACTTCATTCATTAACCCCCCTTCTCAATGGGCCATCCCATAGCTTAAATAGAAGCCTTACAACATTTTTAAAATTTGAAAACCCATAGGATTAGGAGGATTACAAGGGGGGTTGGAGGATATGGTGGCATTTGTTGCTTGAAATGTGGGGAGTTGGAGGATATGGTGGCATTTGTTGCTTGAAACTCCTTCAAAGCTTGACATGTGGTGCAAGGTGGGGACCACTTGATGAGGTGGCGGTGTCCTTTGGAGCTCTTGACATGTGGCATAAAGTGGGGACCACTTGTTGAGGTGGCGACATCCGTTGGAGCTTTTGACATTTGGCACAAGGTGGGGGTCACTTGATGAGGTGGCTTCTTCTTGTCTTGATGCTTCATGGACTCATGGATTGGGCTTGATTTTACTGGACCCAACTCTCAATTGCAGGGTTAACTAAGATATTAAACCAGACCCAACATGGACTCAAAATTAACTACAACATTATTTGGACTCAAAAAAAAAAAAAAAATTATAGGACTTCTCTTTTGCTACTCCAACCACAAGGACTCGAACTTGACCTGAATTGGTTGGAGTCTTTTCCTGATTCTAGTGCCCACATCAATTCTCCCAGGGTGGGAGGAACTCGACCCTGTCGAGTAAGGATTAGCCTGATAAGCTTCTAATGCATCTGGATCGATTTGTTGTAGGTCCTCTCGGGTGATCCAGGAGTCTTCAGAATTAGGACATCCTTGCCATCTAACCAGATAACATTGGTAGCCCTTATTTCTAGTGGTAATGATCTGGTCATCCAAGCTCCTTTCAATTTTCTCCCTTCACTCTGGAACACTCGGTGGTGGGCATTCTTTTGGGGCTTCACTCTCAAAAGAAGTATTAGGACCAAAAAACTCACCAGGTATCAATGCAAGTTCTTTGTATTCTTTTAAGTCTGAAACGTTAAATGTTGAACTAATGCCATAACTTGGTGGTAATTCTAATACATAAGCATTAGGTCCAATTTTCTTTATTATTTTGAAAGGTCCGGCTCCCCGGGCATGGAGTTTCTTCATAGTTCCCGGTGGAAACCATTCAGGTTTAAATTTGATCATAACGGAGTCCCCTTCATTAAATTCTTTTAACCGTTTATGTGAATTAGTCATATGCTTATAGAGTTCATTGCTCGATTGGATATTTTAGCTAATCTCCTTATGCAATTTCCTAATATGCTGTGCATATGACTCAGCAGACTCAGACACTCGTGCATGTGTGGGTAATGGAGCTAGGTCTAAAGGTTTCCTAGGTCTGTATCCATGGACCACTTTGAACGGACTTTTCCCAATAGACCTATTACCAAGAATGGTGTAGAATGTAAAATGAAACTATGCAACCCTAATGAAGATTAGCAAATGATTAACCAAGAAATTTCCTATTTGCATATAAACAACTCAACATAAACTTCAAAGAGATCTAGTGAAGAAGCTCGAAGGATCTAACATAAACCTAGTGATCGAGACTCTCATAATAAGAAAGGAATAGGACCAGAAGAGAACCACGCAAGCCAAGCTAGGTCTAATTTAACATTGCAGACTTAATCAACACTAGACATACCTGACATTGGCCCTTCAATTAAAATAGATTCACTCTTGAAGAGGTCTCCCGGATGACATGAACATAATACCACTGAAGGCCCCTCTTGTTTTCTGGATCTATAGCAAGTAAACATTCCTCTTGAAGCCGGAATTCCAAAGAACCCTGCAACAAAGAAACCCTAAGATGAGTGACTTAACAAGCAATCAACTAGAGAAAAGAAAGAAGGGTGGAAGAGGCATTGAAGGAGATCCATCTTGGCATCATGGTGGAATGCTTGAAGTGGAGTAGGTTGGTCGCCTTGTGATGATCTTCTTGATTCACCCTTGAACGATGGAGCTAGTTTGAAGTTATGAAAGAAGAGGAAGTCTTTGGCATTGGGAATGGAAGAAGGAAAGATTAGGGTTGGCATGGAGGAAGAGAAAGGCTAAGCTACCACATAGACACAGGAAAAAAAACACATAGAAGAAAAAATACCAACTTCATTCATTAACCATCCTTCTCAATAGGGCATCCCATAGCTTAAATAGAAGCCTTACAACATTTTTAAAATTGAAAACCCATAGGATTAGGAGGATTACAAGGGGGTTGGAGGATATGGTGGCATTTGTTGCTTGAAATGTGGGGAGTTGGAGGATATGGTGGCATTTGTTGCTTGAAACTCCTTCAAAGCTTGACATATGGTGCAAGGTGGGGACCACTTGATGAGGTGGCAGTGTCCTTTGGAGCTCTTGACATGTGGCATAAAGTGGGGACCACTTGTTGAGGTGGCGACATCCATTGGAGCTTTTGACATGTGGCACAAGGTGGGGGTCACTTGATGAGGTGGCTTCTTCTTGTCTTGATGCTTCATGGACTCATGGATTGGGCTTGATTTAACTGGACCCAACTCTCAATTGCAGGGTTAACTAAGATATTAAACCAGACCCAACATGGACTCGAAATTAATTACAAGATTATTTGGACTCAAAAAAAAAAAATTACTGGACTTGTCTTTTGCTACTCCAACCACAAGGACTCGGACTTGACTTGAATTGGTTGGAGTCTTTTCCTAATTCTAGTACCCACATCAAAAAGATTTTTCAAAAATCTTTAACAATTTCCAAAGATTTTCAATTTTTTTTAAAAAAATTTAAAAATTTTAAAAGCTTGTCTTGTCCCTACCCTCAAATTAAATACATTATCCCTAATGATATAAATAAGTTAAAGAAATAAATTCAAATCATGAGGATAAAAAATATATATTGGGATAGAGGTTACTTGAGAAGAGGAGCTTATCAACAAAATAAAGGCTATAATAATTAGTTTGAATTAAATTTTTTATTATTATTTTTTTATTTTTAAGAGCATAAAATAAATATTGGGTTGCCTCCAATTAAGCTCTAAGTTTAACATCTTCAATCGGATGTTATGAGGGAGTTCAGTGGATGACTAACTTTAATATATCGCTCATGTATCAAAAGGACAGGGCCAATAAGGAGGCCTTGTCATCATGGTAGAAAAATATTCGTAGAGTACTCTATAATGAGTAGCCTGAATCAATAAAATAAATTAGGCAAGCATGTTATTCCATAATTTAAAAATATTATTATAGTTTATACAATCTTAGGAAGGGATTGTATTTGTTGGACCGAGATTAGAGCTGGTAGTTTAAAAACTTCTTCACTTATAAGTTGATCTACCCTACTCTCCTTTTTGGGCATGATGTGCTTAGTCAATATCCCTTCCCATATCAAAGCTAGGTACCTTTCAAATTAATATTAAACCTATCTCCATACATCATTTTAATATTATGGAAAGATTTTGGAGGCAGTTCTCAAGATCATGATCCCTTAAGTAATATATCATTTCATAGCTTCTTTGTGTGCTTTTAGAATATACTAAGTTGGAATTCTTGGGTAAGGCTCATTGAAAAAGTTTCAATGGGTGCATCAGGAAGTGATTTCTGTTCTAGATCAGATAGTGATTCTAACAAGGAAGTTATTGGTGGGCTAAGTGATAGCTCTTGTTGTTCGTCAATCTAAAGTGGGGTGGTTTCGAAGTAGAATGTTTGTATTAAATTATGAATTTCTATGGTATACCCATATGCATTGGAATCATCCATCCCAAAATGAGCCAAACAAGGATCTACTGAATCCTGGGAGAGAACCTTGGGGGTGGCTTCCTCCATTATGTTATGCATTTGTAGCTCTTGGGAAGGCTCAACTAATTCCATCATTGCATCTATTTGTTCCCCCATCCTATTAAAAGGCATGGATGATTTTAGGGCACTAGAGATTGGGGCCATAGGTGAGTAGGGAAATGATGGACTTAGTTGGTTCCACTAGTTTAATTTCTTCATATATTTTTCTACCTTAGCCAAATTGTCTATATTGGTCTTTATGCTTATGCAAAGTTGTTTTAAGACCAGTTCATTCTTGGGTGATGCGGGACAAAGGGGGGCTAGGATGATCGTTGGAGAGCTAAGAAGTCTCCTGTGATTAGGGTCAAGAAGGCGAAAAATTTAGGGAAAAGAAAGATGGATACTCCATGGACTTGGGACTTACCTTCACGGAGAGACGTTGCACTTCTAGGTCTTCCCACCCACTCCACTACATGTAGTCTAGGGCATCCCACCCATCTCACTACATGTGGAGCCTAGGGCATCCCACCCAAATCACTACATGGGGCCGTGAAGGAAAAGCTCCAAGATCATAGAGAGGACTCAGCGAGGAAGAAGATAACTAGGGCCTCACGCCCCTCGATGCTCGAAAGCGAAGGCATTAGGATCTCACTCCCCTCGACACCTGTAGGTGAAGGAAAGATGGGCCTCATGCCCACTCCTAATGGAGGCAGAACCAAGAACACTCTTTTCAAAAATTCATATTTTATTCAAGAGAGGAGGTGCCTTTATATAGGCTTACAAAACTTGGGATCCAAGTAAAGAATACAAGGCATGCAGCTCATAAAAGGTGACATCCCAAACCTACTTTGTTTGTAGCCTGAAAACATGGTGTAGAAAACTAAACACAATCCTCCCCATATGGTGGGAAAATCAAACTAATCCTAATCTAAAACTAATTTAAAAAACTTCCCAACTGGTCCATACATCCAGATTTAAAATTAATAAATTAGGCATACTCTGAATTCACCAAAAACCAGTGCTTGCTCTGAAATTTGTGAAGCTTTGAAATTGGTGTATCTCTAAGATTCGTGCTTCACCATCTTTGGACTGCTTTGAGATCCATGCACTTTGAGTGTTCGTTTTCACGTTCGTGCAATAGCTGGGCTCCTTCTCCATGGACAGAAGGAGGCTGAACGTCGGAAGACATGGAGGTCATGATGGCCAGTGGAGGTCGTGACGGTCGGTGGAGGTCGTGATAGCAGCGGCGGGCACGGGTGGCTAATGGGAAGCAGGGGTGGATTGCGGCACGAGGGAGAGGAGCACAGCATGGACAGGTGAAGCAACAGGGGAGGCACGACCGGCGGTTGAGGAAGGCGATGGCATAGCCGACAGCTAGGGAAGGCGGTGGCACAGTCGACGGTGTGGAGATCCGGCAGGGCACGGGCGGAGCAGCAAGTGGCAGATGGCCATGGGTGGCTCCAGTAGGTTTTGCCTGCATTCCCACGAGAAGATCAATGCCGGGGGGATGGTGGACGGCCATCGGGGGGTCGTCGGTGGTCGGGCATGATGGATCCAAGACCGGTGGAAAAAAATGGAAGTTCTGGGCGATGAATGGAGGAAGAAGATGATAGGAATACTCTGGGATAAATCAAGGATAAGAAGAGAATAAACTGGGAATAGAGGGGATAAATGGGATAGGTGGAGTAAAAAAATTACAAAAAATAAAAATAAAATCTAGGATAAAAAAAAATCTTGGATGGGTTTTGATGTCCCCATCATTGGGAGTCGAATTAATTATTCAAGAAAAGATAGAGGATCATTAAAATTTTAAGCTAGGTATGGTCCCTCAATGTTACTCTCGGGTTGACTGGGGTTGACTAGGCATTCACCTATCTCCTCTCTATTAAGCTCGATTAATCATTGTTCAGTTTGATCCAATAACTTATCAATAAATTTCTATTGAGCTATAATTATTTGTTGAAATTAAACTAATCTATCGACATTTAGGTTGGTATGTAGAGGAGATGGATATGATGTTGGCTGAACTTTCTCTTCAAATAATGGGCTATAGTAAGTTGGAGAAGGTTGATAATATAGATAGGGTTGATCATAATAGGGTGCCTCTATGAACATGGATCCTTGGGTTGCTGGGGTAACCACTAGGTGTGGTTGTCATAAAAAATTTATTTGAGCCCCCAACATAAATTATAAGCATTAAAGTATGGGTCATGTCCTAGTCTATAGGACATTTGGATTTGATCATGATAAACTAGCTCATACCTAGACTCCGAAAATTGGTATGTAGCTAGGCATTCACTCATAAAGTGAGTAGGGCTTGAATAAACTTGGTGTACTGGCAAAAAGGGTACTCTACTATAATGATTCATGCTCTTGGCACTGATTTAGTTTGTTAGATTATTCTGATTATTTGGATATGCAATCAAAATTTAGATTAGAGAAATTCTTATTAATTTATATATTTTTTTATTATTTTTTAAGAGGAGCAGTATGATGATGAAGCAACAAAGATAGAAACTAGTTCTAAAGATAAGGGCCTAAGGAGTCCTAGAGCTAAGTGAGAGAAAAAAAATAGTTAGATTTTGATATTATTTATAAACAAGTTAGCATAATATGGACTATCTATCTTAGGATTATCCCAAATCTAGATAGCTCATAATTGCCAAGACTACCTTGGAGCCCTCCATGTTAGAAACTAACTAATCAACCAACCAGGTAATGCTAAGATTGGTGGGGGTCCCCCCATTGCCTTCCTTAGACACCAATTAGATTGGCCATGTTAGTCAACAAAACCAATTAAAAATCACCTTTCTTCAAGGCTATATCATCCTTGAACCTCTTTCCTAGACATCAGTTAATCAGCCAATCCTGACCCAGTCTAACTCTTTCAGGTGCCATGTCCTATGGAGCTCGAGTGTCCTAGGGACTCACGTCTAGTTGATTTTAATCAATAGGCTTGCATTATATGTAAGATGTAGGGTAATGATTTGTTGGCCAAGGAAGGGTGATCAAATCTTCATCTTATATTGTTTATGGGTTGTTGCCCTTAAAATATCTTATAGAAACATGAGATGCAAAGATGTCCAAAATAAGTAGTAAGTTTTAAGTATTAATTAGTTTTTCTATTTTAGTTAAGTATTATGTGATATTTTTATTTTCTTTTTATGTTATGTTAATTTAATCAAGAGAAATAAAAGATAGGTTTATTTTGGTTAGTTAAATATGTGAGAAATAAAATTAAATTAGGCTATGAATTTAAAGCAACTAATATTAAGACAAAAAATTAAATCTAATATTCAAGGTAGTTAATTAAAAAGTTAAGTATTTTTTTTCTTTTTAGGTTAATTTTAAAAGGAAGAAATTTAAAGAGAGATTTTTTTCTTTTTAGATTAGTTTGAAAAGATTGAAACTAACTAAAAGTAAAAAAGAAATATTTGTTTTCATTTTTGGTTAATTTGACAAGGAAGAATAAAAAAAATTCCTTTTAGGTTAGTTTGAAAAGAAAGAAACTAATTAAAAGTAACTAAAAATATTTTTTTTCTTTTTATGTTAATTTGGAAAGGATGATGCAACAAAAAAAATAAATAAATCTAATCAAAAAAAATTAGGTAGATTTTTTTTAAAAAGGAGACTAATCAAAAGAAACAAGAGAAAGAAAATATTTTTTGGTTAAATTGAAAATAAAAAAATTAATTAAAAGTAACTGATAAAAAAAAAATTAATCTAGGGTTACGGTTGATCTTACCAAAATTATAGAACTTTCTTTCTTCTTTTTTTTTTTTTTTAAATTTTTTCTCTATAAAAAAGAAAGGTTAGTAAACTGAATTTACAAGAAATTAAAGAGACCAAAAATGTTAGCATTTATTCCTTCCCTGGTAACGATGCTAAAAACTTGATAGATCATAATATTGTCATTAAAATACTATAGCTATTAATTTAATTAACTAATTTTTAAATAAAATTGAAAACACATAAAAAGAAAAGTTGGGTCGAATCCATGAAGAAGGCAGTGCTTAAGATAATTTCAAATCTTTGATTTTAAAAAAAAATATTTTGAAGTCAAGAATGAAAATTAAAAGTGCAAAAAAAAATTAAAACTTGGTACATTCAATCTGTTAGTAGATCTTAGCATCTACTTGCAAGAAAAGTAAAAGATAGGCTCATTGAGAAAAGTATAAATTTTATATTAATTAAAATATAATTACAAGAAAATAATAATTAATTAGATAAATAAAAGTGGTAACAAAGAATCTGAAGTTGATTGTCGTAGCCTCATTGGGAAGTTGGTTGATATCACTTCACCTTCTTCCATCGTACTCTACAGAGCAAATGGGTCTTCCTCTTTTTCTTCCTCTTTGGAACTTGATCTTGGAGATGGAATAGGCTTGAAGATTGTGTAGGGGCAGAACTCTCCTCTAAGAAATCTCACTCTTAGAGGCCAATCTATAATCCAAAGTTAAACCTCTATCCTATACCATACCCTCTCTCTAGGATACCCTCTACTTGTGGCCTAGGATCCTTTAAATAGAGCTTGGTGAAAGCTCTAAATCAAGTCAGATTAATATGGACCATGAGATAGTTAATCTCTAGTGTCTTTGGACCATTTGATCATTTTAGTTTTTTTTTATTTTAGATCCAATTGAACTTTGATTCACGTATCGTTTAATCTTTTGGATTCTACAAATCAAGCTCTTCATGTCGGCAAGCTTTCTAATTAGTAATCCAACTAATTTTTTTAGGTCTCAGGATAAGCTTTCTTATATTCTTGATTCTCCGGATCCAGAGCCGATCATAGAGGATGCTTCTGAGAAGGAAAGGGCCACACATAAAATGTGGCTAAATGGCAGCACGATTGTTAGGTGCATCATGTTGGCCTCAATGAGCAATGAGCTTCCGAGGCAACATGAAGAAATCGAACCTCAATCCATATTGTTGAATCTAAAGTAGCTTTATGGAGAGCAAAGTAAGGCCGCTCGGTATGAGATATCGAAGCAGTTGTTCCATGCACGCATGAGTGAGGGTTCATCAGTTCAAACCCATGTTTTTAAAATGATTGACTTAATCACCCGATTGGGTCAATTAGGATTTGCAATGGATGGTGAACTCAACAAGGACTTGATCCTGCAATCACTCCCGAATTCCTTCTCCTAGTTCATTCTAATTATCATATGAATAAACTGAATACTTCTTTGCCTAAGCTACTTAACATGCTTAAAACAGCAGAGAGCCATTCTAAGGGAGATAAGGCTCATCTTCTTCTTGTTGATGGTAAGAAGAAACAAGCAATGAAGAAGGGTTTGAAAAGGAAATTCAACCCTAAAAGGAGCTTCCAGAAGAAAAAAAAAGCAAAGAAGGCTGTTAATGATGAAGCTTATTTCCACTGCGGCAAGCAAGGGCATTGGAAGAAAAATTTCAAGACATATCTTGCAAGTGTGAAGCAAGATGCTAGAGGAGCATTTAAAGGTTTGTACATGATACAAACAAATTTATCATTGAGAGCTTCTATTTTTAATTCAGGGGTATTGGATACCGTATGTGGGTCTTATATCTATAAGTCATTATAGGGACTCCATAGAATTAGAAGCTTGAAGAAAGGTGACTTCGAGCTATATGGCGCAAGTGTTGAAGCCATGTATGCTGAAGCTGTGGGCACCTATCTACTATTATTACCTTGGGATAATGTATTAAAGTTAGAAGAATGTTACTATGTTCCAAATATTATAAAATATTATTTTTATACCTTTGTTTTTACAACAAGGATTTGAAATAAGTGTAAAAAGTAGTGCTTGCTCTATTCTTCATTCCAATAAAATATTTGGACATGGTTATTTTATCAATGGTCTTTTAACTTTAGAACTCAATGATACAATATTACTTGTTGATAACAAGAAAAGAAAAATAGATAATGACAATGTCACATTTCTCTAGCATTGCTGATTAGGTCATATAAGTGAGTCAAGGATAAACAAGTTAGTCAAAGATAATTACTTTGACCTTATGATTTTCAATCATTAGGAACTTATGAGTTTTGCCTCATAGGTAAATGACCAAGTCTCCATTCATTAGACATGAAGACAGGGCAACTGAATTATTAGGTCTTATATATATTGATGTGTATTGACCTATGACAACTCAGTCCAAAGGTGGATACTCTTATTTCATCATGTCTATTGATGACTTATCTAGATTTGGACATGTGTATCTGATGAAACACAAGTCCAAAGCTTTTGATAAGTTTAAAGAGTATCAATATATGGTTGAGAAACAAACTAGACATAGTATTAAAATTCTTGTTTTGATCGAGGAGGAGAATACTTGTCTAGTGAGTTTCTAAACCATCTTAAGGACAAAGGCATAATTTCTAAATGGACTCCTCCTTCTACATCCCAATTAAATGGTGTGGCAGAAAGGAGAAATTGCACCTTGTTAGACATGGTGAGGTCCATGATGAGCTTCACAGATCTTCCTATTTTTTTCTGGGGATATGCTTTGGAAACTGTTGCTTATATTTTGAATAGGGTACCATCAAAGTCAGTGATTAGCACTCCATATAAGGTATGAAATGGCAAAAGACCAAATCTTAAATACTTGAAGATTTGGGGTTGCTATGCTTATGTCAAGAATAATTTTGGACATAAGTTAAGTGCTAGAGCTGACAAATGCAGGTTTGTTGATTATCCCAAAGAAGGTATTGGATACCTCATTTATAATACTACTGAACAAAAAGTATCTGTCAGTAGATATGCTACATTCTTAGAGAAAGAATTTATCCAAGAAGGAAATACCGGAACAACACTTGAACTTAGTGAAGTTCAAAACCAACAACCAATCCCTGAAAAGTCTTCAAATGAAATTCCTCAACCAAAGGTTCTTATTGATCAGGAATAGCCACAACACACACCTCCTCTCCAAAGGTCAGAGAGGGTGCGAGATGCACCTCTCATATATGGCTTTTTCATTGGAAATGACAATGAGGCCAGTATCATTTAGGATGATGATCTTGTGACTTATACTGAAGATATCGAGAGTAGAGACTCCGATAAATGGCTAAATGCCATTAAATCTGAAATGGACTCCATGTATTCCAATCAGGTTTGGACCTTAGTAGATCCACCTGAAGGAGTTAACCTAATAGGGCGTCAGTGGGTCTTCAAGAAGAAGATTAGAGTAGATAGCCAAGTAGATACCTACAAGGCTAGGCTGGTGGCAAAAGGTTTCAGACAAAAGCTGATAGAAAAAAATGTGGTGCAGATGCCTACGCTAAGCATGCAACAGCACAGGGAGCAGGTAAATATTTTAAAATTTTTTAAAATAAATACGGAAAATACCTACTCCGCACAGGATCTAGCATATACAAGATGCATGTATTGGCGTGATACAGGACATATAATATTTATAATATTTTAATAAATCTAGATCTACACATGCACCGAAATTAAAACCCAAAAACATACCTTATTCCCAGCTGGAATAAGTCTGGGATAAACCTGGAATAGACTGGAATAAATGGAATAAAGTTATTCCAGTCGTCTTCCACCTTGGGCTGAAAACAGGGCTTCCAAAAAGTCCCCGGAACGCCGCCTTCCGGACCTCCGATCGCTCCCAAATTTGAGCCGTAGATTCTTAAGGAAGTCCTCTTTGATTTGGCACTGGTTTCTGCAAGAAAAACTAAGCCAATAAATCGTAAAAAATCGCCGAAGTCTGCTGCACGAAATGGCAGCAGAACGGAGTAGCTGCCTTCGTCGTTGGATTTCGGGCAACTGGAGCGATCCTGGCTCGCGTGGTTTGCTTCGAGGAGTAGAGGAATACTCCCTCTAGAGGGGAGACATGCCCGGGACTCTCGGATCCGCCTCCACGCACGGTGCTAGCCGCCGGAAGAGGGCTTCACGGTCACAGAATTCTGCAGCAGAACTAGGCAGAATGGGAGCTTGAAACAATGGGATTTTCTCTCCCTCTAAGGCTTCTAAACCCAACCCAAAACCCTCTCCTTAAGCCTCTCAAAGAATGCCCAAAGCTCTCCTTTTAGGCCTCTCTCACGGTGGAAAAAAAAAATTCTCTCGTTGAAAACTTCATCACATGAAACAGGACGCTGGTTTGGCATTTATAAGCAAGTTGGGAGGGAGAGGGAGTTGGAGCGTTGGAAGGTGGAGAGGCAGCAGCAGTGGGTAGCAATAAACCCAATAAACCAGCCATTAATCAACCATTAAACCCATTAACCAAGGATTAATGTAATGGGTTGGGAAAAGGAAGAGATGGGACGTTTGGAGTTCTCATCCAGCGAAAGGAATTCCAGCGTTTTGGTCTTTGGGTCTCTTCATTTCAACCATTAAATCACCGTGTAAAACGGTCATGAGGAGAAAATGCACCGGTTCAAAACCGGTCCAAGCCAAAATATTATACCTTGGTTCAATCCCATTAAACCAAGCCAATTAAATGGTCCAATCCCATTTAAACCAAGTTGGTTCAAACCTTTTGAATTTTGGTTCAATTGGTTCGCAACCAATTGGAGGCCGAAATGAACTCCGAATCAGTTCAAAACTGATTCAGAAAAAACCTGGCGCAGTGCTGATCAACCAAGAACAATTTTCGGTTGACTCAGACAAGGGCAAGACGGGGAAAAAGAGTGCTCAAAATACTACTATGACCATAAAATCGAGACGATTCCCAATCGTATTCGGCATCCGGATCAGAGAGTTATCCTCTGTGGCGTGTGACCTCATAGGTTCGAACCTAAACGGTAGCACCAGAACAATTCTAGTACCAGCACAGGAAACCATCTAGCAATGGGTCCCGGCGTCCGGATAGGTCGAAGATGCGGGAGCAAACTATCGAACCTCTGGCATATGGTTACCGTATAATTCATCCCTTTGACCTCAAATGCTCAAGACGACTGAGATTGGGCCGCCAACCCAGACTGAGTCAGTCGACTACGTGTCTCAACCTCGTAAGCCTAGTGACTCTTCACTAGGGCTACCCCGGTCGAGGATTTGCAAAATTGAGATACTGCGAGACATTCAATCCAAACTGTTTGGACAGGTCAATTCCATCTTGGTCCATCACTGCTCCACAAGTACTTGCCTGTACCCAGAAACCTTCCGTCACCGGATTAAAAATCCGGGTAGTCCGGCACCAAAGCACAGGGAGTTGCTTGCAAGCTACCGCGATGACCTCAGGTCAGAGGGACACTTATACCCATATCCAATCGTGAGTATCCCTTTGGCAGAAAGGGACTGCACGGAGTCACGTTCAATGAGATATCACATATATCCCACTTGCAGATTACATCAGTGTCACCACACTCATTTGGTCAAGAGGACAACCAAACGATGTGAACTACAACAACCTATACTTGATATATTACCGTCCAGTACAATATATCCTTTGGTTGTGAACCGGGTTTAAGGACCACTCGATACATCCTCTCTGTATCGAAGTCAGTGTAGTCCTAAGGACTTCATCACATAGGAAAGAGTTCATTTCAGGGAAATTCAATACGTGATGAGCTGCCAAAAATTATATTTTATTAATTCATTGAAAAAGTACAATACTTAGCACAACCGCCTGCAACCCAGGCGATTGGCTTTGGGACACAATTCCCAACAACTCCCACTTTCACTAAAGCCAATCAGAAGAGTATCTAATACCCATTTCCCATTTACAATAGTCAAACTCTTTTATTCCGAGGGCTTTAGTGAAGGGGTCGGCCAGATTTTCTTTTCCATCGATCTTCAGAAGATTGATGTCGCCTCGTTCCACGATCTCTCGTACGAGGTGGTAGCGCCACAGGATGTGCTTGGTGCGGTGATGAGCTTTTGTCTCCTTAGCTTGAGCAATGGCTCCAGTGCTATCACAGTACACCGGAACAGGACCATCTAGGGAAGGTGCCACCCCTAGCTCTCCAAGGAACTTTCGCAACCACACAGCTTCCTTTGCTGCATCTGATGCTGCAATATATTTTGTTTCGCATACCGAGTCTGCAACAGTTGCCTGCTTGAAACTTTTCCAGCAGACCGCTCCTCCGTTCAGGGTAAATACAAACCCTGACACACTCTTGCTATCATCTCTATCTGACTGGAAACTGGAGTCAGTGTACCCCACAAGTTTCAAGTCAGGTTCTCCATAAATTAGCCATTGATCTTTAGTGTTTCTCAAATACTTGAGGATGGACTTAACCACCTTCCAATGCGCCTCACCTGGGTCAGACTGGTATCTACTCACTACTCCTAGTGAGTATGCCACATCTGGTCTAGTACAAGTCATAGCATACATGATAGAGCCTACTGCAGAAGCATAAGGTACTCTACTCATGCGCTCTCTTTCCTCAGGAGTTGTCGCACAATCCTTTTTGGAAAGAGTAATTCCAGAACCTATCGGAAGATAGCCTTTCTTGGAATTTTCCATGCTGAACCGTTTCAGCACGGTATCTATGTACATAGACTAGGACAGTCCCAAAGCTTCTTGGATCTATCTCTATAGATCTTCATACCTAGTATGTAAGAAGCTTCACCCAAGTCCTTCATGGAGAACTGAGATGATAACCAGACCTTTATTCCTTGTAATGCTGCGACGTCATTCCCGATTAAGAGAATGTCGTCAACATACAGTACTAGGAATACAATCACAGAACCATTGACCCATTTATAGATGCACGGTTCTTCTCCGTTCTTAACGAAGCCGTACGATTTGATACACCTATCAAACCGTAAGTTCCAACTTCGAGATGCTTGCTTGAGTCCATAGATGGACTTCTGCAATTTACATACTTTTGATTCATCTGTGGATGTGAACCCTTCAGGCTGTATCATATATACCTCTTCTTCCAGCTCCCCATTTAGGAAAGCGGTTCGGACATCCATCTGCCAGATCTCGTAATCAAAATATGCTGCCAAAGCAAGCATGGTCCGAATAGACTTGAGCATTGCCACAGGGGAAAATGTCTCGTCATAATCGATACCATATCGTTGACGATACCCCTTGGCAACCAGACGGGCTTTATAGGTCTCTACCTTCCCATCTGCGCCCCTTTTTCTCTTGAAGATCCATTTACACCCGATGGGTTTTATTCCTTCAGGCGGATCAACCAATGTCCAAACATTGTTGATTTCCATGGACTCCATTTCGGATCGCATGGCTCCAAGCCATGCCTCAGAGTCAGATCTCTGAAGTGCATCCATATAGGTGATCGGATCCTCATTGTTCTCATCGAGCTCAATGGGATCTCCATCCCGGACCAAGAAACCGTAGTATCTGTCCGGCTGACGCGGTATTCTACCGGATCTCCTAATGGGTTCTGGGTGTGATTCAATCACAGCCGGTTCTACGATGTCCTTAGAGTGTGTAGGTTCTTCTATTGGCTGAACTTCAAGTTCAATCTTAGAGGCTATAGTTCCTTCTCCAAGGAACTCCTTTTCCAAAAAGATAGCTCTAAGAGCAACGAACACCTTTTGTTCATTCTCCAAGTAGAAGAAATACCCTTTGGTTTCCTTAGGATAACCAACAAATAAGCACGGATCAGACCTAGGACCAAGTTTGTCTGAGTCTAAACGCTTTACGTAAGCCGGACAACCCCAGACCCGAAGGTGTGAGATTGATGGTTTACGTCCATTCCACATCTCATACGGAGTGGAGACAACAGATTTACTTGGAACATTATTTAATAAGTAACAGGCTGTCTGAAGCGCATATCCCCAAAAGGATAGCGGCAAAGTTGCAAAGCCCATCATGGATCGAACCATGTCTAACATGGTTCGATTCCTCCTTTCGGACACACCATTCAACTGTGGTGTTCCTGGAGGAGTCCACTGAGAGAGAATTCCATTCTCCTCAAGATATGTCAAAAAAGCACCAGATAAGTATTCGCCACCTCGATCAGATCGAAGGGTTTTAATACTTTTTCCAGTTTGCTTTTCTACTTCATTACGGTATCGTTTGAACATTTCAAACGACTCAGACTTATGTCTCATTAAAAAGACATAACCGAACCTTGAAAAGTCGTCTGTAAAAGTAATGAAATTTTGTATTCTCCTATAGCACTACTGTCATCGGTCCACATACATCAGTATGTATTAGACTTAGAAGTTCTGTAGCTCGTTCACCTTTCCAGTAAAAGGTGACTTGTCATTTTACCAAGTAAACAGGATTCACAAGTGGGCAGTGATTCAGAATCACTGACCTCGAGAAGTCCATCTCCTCGCATCTTGTTTATCCTATTTTGGTTAATATGACCTAGCCTACAGTGCCAAAGATACAAATCGTTGACATTATCTAACCTTGGACGTTTGCTAGAAGTGTACATTACACTAACAGGCCTTGATAGTACGTATATGCCATTATTTAATCTAGCTTTCATTATAACAGAGTTATTCAAAATAACATTGCAAAAATCTCCTTTTATTGATAGTTCAAAACCACAACTGGCCAAAAGGCCTACAGAGATTATGCACATAATGAAACTAGGACAATAATGACAGTCGACTAGTTCGACAGTACAAGACTCAAAGACAAGACGCAGGACTCCAACCGCCAGTACTGGAACACGATTTCCATTCCCAACGCTCAGAAATTGTTCTCCATCTTCAAATCTTCTGCTAACTTGAAGTCCCTGTAACGAATTACAAACATGAATTGGACTACCAGTATCCAATACCCAGTTAGCAGTATCAACAATTGAGTAATTATAAGGTCTTATCATATAAATACCTTGTTCAGCAGACTTCTGCTTTCTTGGCCTGTTCGGATCAAGGGATGCTATATAAAGAGGACAGTTCCTCTTCCAGTGTCCCTTCTTCTTGCAGTGGAAGCACTCTGCAGAAGACTGATTAGCCTTAAACTTCCTGGTCTGACTCGGGCCAGGAGCATTATGCACCTTCTTTCCTTTTTATTTATTTTCTTCTTCCCTTTCTTAAAGGGACGACGACCTCTACCTCCTCCCACTAATTCACCACCCCCTTATTAAGTTGGTGGTCTTTCTCGAAAGTCTGCAGTAATCCCAAAAGACCATGGTAGTTTACTGCAGGCTTGTTCATTCTGTAATGATCAAGAAAGTCAAGATAGGAGGAGGGAAGAGAATTGAGGATCGCATCCTTGCCGAGCTGCTCGTGCAAGGGGCATCCGAGTTTGCCCAGTTTTTCAATCAGCTCGATCATGTACAATACATGATCAGTGACTGATCCGCCATTCGGCATCTTGGAGTTGTAGATGGCACAAGACACTTTGTACCGTTCTACATCATCCGGGGTGCCGAAAGATTCCTTCAACTTTTGAAGGATTTCATCAAGTTGGGCCTCCTCGAATTTGCGAGTGAACTCGTCGTTCATCGCCGCTAGCATAATGCAACGGACAGTAGTCCGATCAGAGACCCACTTCAAATAAGCATCTCTGACCGCACTCCGTGCATTAGCGGGAGGGATTTCAGGTGCCGGATCCGTTATCACATACAGGATCCGTTCGTGCTCCAGAACTATTCTCAACTTTCGATACCAACTATCGAAGTTGTGACCCTTTAACTTCTCGTTATCGAGAAGTGTCCGGAGCGACAAGTTTGAAGACATCTGAAAGGAAAACAAGACCAAATTAGTTTATGAATTAATAACTTAACCAAAAGATTTGGACTTTAGTCTAAAGGTTCCTCCCACTAATTTTTCAGATTGGTAGCCTCTGACTCCAATCCGTGAAAACAACATTTTTCAAGTGGGTACTGAAATCCAATAGGCCACGCATGAGCCCGACTATGGCCGGCTCACCCATACGAACCTAAAGGTAAGTTCGTAAACCAATTGTTTCCCTAAACAATTTTCAGTATTTTATTTTGCCCCAGAGAACACCTCAATCGGCCTAGGGGCCTCCTATTGCGGGTCTCTGGTTAGGTCCAACCATTAAAATGACTAATCCAATGCTTCCAGCTAACTAAAGACCAAGCCCGACTATGGCCGGCCCACCTGGTCCCGTTAAGGAGGTTGCACTGAACCATCATCGATCAGATAGAAATTCCAGTCGTCGGATGTACACCCGTTCTATGGAACTGCCGATGCACACCAAGCTAGTGGACACATTTCTATCCAACTTAATGGGAGGCTAAGACACTGTCAACTCCTTGACTTAGTTTTTAAGGACCTAATAATTTTTAGAGGATTTTTTTTTTTTTTTGATAGAAGAAAAAAGGTAAGGACATGGATCATCCTCCCACTGAATCAATCAGATTCCAGGAGGGTTGAATTAAATCAACAATTGATCCATGGGCACCTATTGATCAGTCAGACCGATCAACTTGGGTGACATGGGTTAACTCGAGTCATTGAGCTTTTCCAATCAGTTCTGGTCGACTCGACTAGCCAGGTAGGTGAGATCATGGGTGAGTATCCGCCATTAACCATCTTTCCTAGACACCAACCAAGTTGGCCAGGAAAGAGGTAGCCTCATACAACCATGATCACAATTGCCAAACCTACCTCGACACCAATCGGTATACCAGACTCGATCAGACTAGCCTAAAGACTCGGGCGTCCACTGAGCCACTAATTGGATCCATTTTAGATGAACGGATCAACTAATCTAACTATTAGATAGTTCTGAAGAAGGACCTTAAACAACATTTGCTTAATCTTCTTTTAATCCGATTCAAGTAAACTTAGGTCTAACCCAGTGAAGGACCCAACTAATCAGCTAACCCAATTAACCCAATTTGGCTTATGCAAATTTTATTAGATTTCATAAACCTAAAAAAATTTTTTTTTTTTTTTATTAAGCCAATACTTAATTAAAACATTTTTAATTAAGTCTCTATGTAAAACAATTTTACATCTTAAATTATGCATCATATCTAGATTTATACTTTTATAAATATTATATGACCCAAATGACAAAATTATAAATCATGCCAAATTTATAATTTTAATTTCTTTTTGATTTCCTTAAAGGATCCTTCTGAAGAGGCCAACACAGACGAACCGCATCGTGTCAAAGACACATGGCCTTGGTGAAGGTCTCAACTAGGTTCCTAAAAGTACTCTCTAATCCCAAGATTAAACAATTTAATCTACTATACATGCATCAAGATATGTTACTCTAGAACCTGGCTCTGATACCACTGATAGAAAAAAATGTGGTGCAGATGCCTACGCTAAGCATGCAACAGCACAGGGAGCAGGTAAATATTTTAAAATATTTTAAAATAAATACGGAAAATACCTACTCCGCACAGGATCTATCATATACAAGATGCATGTATTGGCGTGATACAGGACATATAATATTTATAAATATTTTAATAAATCTAGATCTACACATGCACCGAAATTAAAACCCAAAAACATACCTTATTCCCAGCTGGAATAAGTCTGGGATAAACCTGGAATAGACTGGAATAACTGGAATAAAGTTATTCCAGTCGTCTTCCACCTTGGGCTGAAAATAGGGCTTCCAAAAAGTCCCCGGAACGCCGCCTTCCGGACCTCCGATCGCTCCCAAATTTGAGCTGTAGATTCTTAAGGAAGTCCTCTTTGATTTGGCACTGGTTTCTGCAAGAAAAACTAAGCCAATAAATCGTAAAAAATCGCCGAAGTCTGCTGCATGAAAATGGCAGCAGAACGGAGTAGCTGCCTTCGTCGTTGGATTTCGGGCAACTGGAGCGATCCTGGCTCGCGTGGTTTGCTTCGAGGAGTAGAGGAATACTCCCTCTAGAGGGGAGACATGCCCGGGACTCTCGGATCCGCCTCCATGCACGGTGCTAGCCGCCGGAAGAGGGCTTCACGGTCACAGAATTCTGCAGCAGAACTAGGCAGAATGGGAGCTTGAAACAATGGGATTTTCTCTCCCTCTAAGGCTTCTAAACCCAACCCAAAACCCTCTCCTTAAGCCTCTCAAAGAATGCCCAAAGCTCTCCTTTTTAGGCCTCTCTCACGGTGGAAAAAAAAAATTCTCTCGTTGAAAACTTCATCACATGAAACAGGACGCTGGTTTGGCATTTATAAGCAAGTTGGGAGGGAGAGGGAGTTGGAGCGTTGGAAGGTGGAGAGGCAGCAGCAATGGGTAGCAATAAACCCAATAAACCAGCCATTAATCAACCATTAAACCATTAACCAAGGATTAATGTAATGGGTTGGGAAAAGGAAGAGATGGGACGTTTGGAGTTCTCATCCAGCGAAAGGAATTCCAGCGTTTTGGTCTTTGGGTCTCTTCATTTCAACCATTGAATCACCGTGTAAAATGGTCATGAGGAGAAAATGCACCGGTTCAAAACCGGTCCAAGCCAAAATATTATACCTTGGTTCAATCCCATTAAACCAAGCCAATTAAATGGTCCAATCCCATTTAAACCAAGTTGGTTCAAACCTTTTGAATTTTGGTTCAATTGGTTCGCAACCAATTGGAGGCCGAAATGAACTCCGAATCAGTTCAAAACTGATTCAGAAAAACCTGGCGCAGTGCTGATCAACCAAGAACAATTTTTGGTTGACTCAGACAAGGGCAAGACGGGGAAAAAGAGTGCTAAAAAATACTACTATGACCATAAAATCGAGACGATTCCCAATCATATTCGGCATCCGGATCAGAGAGTTATCCTCTGTGGCGTGTGACCTCATAGGTTCGAACCTAAACGGTAGCACCAGAACAATTCTAGTACCAGCACAGGAAACCATCTAGCAATGGGTCCTGACGTCCGGATAGGTCGAAGATGCGGGAGCAAACTATCGAACCTCTGGCATATGGTTACCGTATAATTCATCCCTTTGACCTCAAATGCTCAAGACGACTGAGATTGGGCCGCCAACCCAGACTGAGTCAGTCGACTACGTGTCTCAACCTCGTAAGCCTAGTGACTCTTCACTAGGGCTACCCCGGCCGAGGATTTGCAAATTGAGATACTGCGAGACATTCAATCCAAACTGTTTGGACAGGTCAATTCCATCTTGGTCCATCACTGCTCCACAAGTACTTGCCTGTACCCAGAAACCTTCCATCACCGGATTAAAAATCCGGGTAGTCCGGCACCAAAGCACAGGGAGTTGCTTGCAAGCTACCGCGATGACCTCAGGTCAGAGGGACACTTATACCCATATCCAATCGTGAGTATCCCTTTGGCAGAAAGGGACTGCACGGAGTCACGTTCAATGAGATATCACATATATCCCACTTGCAGATTACATCAGTGTCACCACACTCATTTGGTCAAGAGGACAACCAAACGATGTGAACTACAACAACCTATACTTGATATATTACCGTCCAGTACAATATATCCTTTGGTTGTGAACGGGTTTAAGGACCACTCGATACATCCTCTCTGTATCGAAGTCAGTGTAGTCCTAAGGACTTCATCACATAGGAAAGAGTTCATTTCAGGGAAATTCAATACGTGATGAGCTGCCAAAAATTATATTTTATTAATTCATTGAAAAAGTACAATACTTAGCACAACCGCCTGCAACCCAGGCGATTGGCTTTGGGACACAATTCCCAACAAAAGCATGGTATTGATTATGATGAAACCTTTTCCCAGTAGCAATGCTCAAGTCCATCAGGATTTTGCTTGCAATAGCAGCATACTATGATTATGAAATATGGCAGATGGACAAAAAGACTGCTTTTCTTAATGGATATCTTGAGGAAGAAGTCTATATGTTATAACTAGAAGGGTTTGTCTCGAGTGGGAGACCAAACTAAGTATGCAAACTAGTGAGGACACCAGGACCAAACATAGACTTCAAAGCCCTAATTTGGATCTCTAATTAATGTGTTGGGAAGTCAGTCAATTTTTGTTTGGGTCTAAAGTCATTCAAGTCCTGCAATAAAGATTGAGTCCTGTAATAAATTCATGTCAAGTGAGTCATTTGAGTCTAATTGGGTCCACTTAGTCCAAGCAAGTGAGTCCCTTTGTGTTCCAGTCCAGTCAAGTGAGTTTTGAGTCACGTAGTTTTGCTTTCCTTCATTCAAGTTAAGCACAAGAGGAGAGTCACCAGACCCCCACTCAAGCCACTCTAGTTCATTTGCCTGGGCCCTAACACCAGCACCCCGCCCATGTGCCTGGGTCCCTTTCATGCCATCCAAGCCCACATGGTTGGCACCGCTCCCGGTCCAAGCTCATTTTGCACCCCAGCCCAGAATAAAGTTAGCACCCCAAGCCAGCCCAAGCCCACATGAAGATTGGCACCCAAGCTCCCAGGCCCAAGAGGGATTGCACCCCTATCCAAGTCCATAAAAGTTAGCAATCATCCTAGGTCCACCAGGAGTTGGCACCCAAGGCTTTGACCACATCCAAAAGGATGTCATCCCAGCCCAACATGGAGTCAAGCAGCCCAAGCCCAAGAGGAGTAAGCTTTCTAAGTCAAACAAGGAGTTGATGTCCAAGTCCTACAAAGACTCCAGTCTTTTAATCCCACTCCAATTTTGTATTCCCTACCCCACTCAAACTTATAATCCTACTTTGATAGGGAAAGGGCCCTGGGTGAATCTATAAATACCTCCTCACCCCCCTCTTATAATAATAATGATGAGTTTTTGAATGATTGTTATGAATGAGAGTTAACTTCTTTTCTTTCTATGCAATTTTGCATTGACGCTCCGTGAGGGAGAGGGTGTGAGGCCCAAACTTATCACTTTGCAAGGAGGGCACGTGAGGTGGTACCCAACCCTAGCTACCCAATATCATCATCTTCATCCTCCACTTGGCCGCCCACTTCCAATACCCTAGCCGTTCCCCCATCCTCCATCAAAACCGTCCACTCCATCTTCCACTCCAGGCATCCTCTTCAAGTCCAAGCCACCCACCCCCAAGCAGCCCCAGGCACCCTCAAGCTCCAGGCCACCATCCAAGAGTTTAGACACTCTCCATTAAACCAAGTCGTCAGCCATCCTGTGCCATCCTCCTGCTCTCCAACTTTTGTTTTCCTTATTTTTTCCATCTTCTACATCTCTAACCCTTAACATTTACTAGATCCCTTAGGTGAAATGATCTTTAGGTGAAGTCTTCCTTGCCCCTGAAACCAGCTGATAAAAAGCTAGCAAATCTGCAAGAAAATTGCTTCATCATCCAGGCACCGATCCAAGTGGTGTGATCTCTTCTACAATGAAATAACATCATTGCTAGGTAAACTAACCATCCCTTCTCTCTTTTCTGACCTATTGAAAACTGAGCATGCCCTAATAGTGGATTCTTAACCCTATGATCCAGTCTTTCTTTTATTACTTTGTTAGATCTTGCTATGCAGGTAGAACTTTGTCCTTACATGAAAACCCTAACTTACTCTTAGCATTTTTCAGGAAGCAAACCAAATAAAAATATGAAAATCACTGCTCATATGATCTAAATTTTTTTATGCTAAACCCTAGCATATTTAGTCCCGCATCAATTTTGGTATCAGAGCACCAGACATAGACCTCAAAGCCCTAATTTGGATTAGATAACAAAAGAAGATAACTCTCATTAATTGGTGAGGATACCAAGACTAGACACAGACTTGAAAGCCCTAATTTGGATCTCTAATTAATGTGTTGGAAAGTTAGTCAATTTTCGTTTTGGTCCAGAGTCACTCAAGTCTTGTAATAAAGATTGAGTCCTGTAATAAATTCAGGTCAAGTGAGTCATTTAACTCCAATTGGGTCCACTTAGTCCAAGCAAGTGAGTCCCTTTGTATTCCAGTCCAGTCAAGTGAGTTTTGAGTCATGTAGTTGTTTTCCTTCATTCAAGTCAAGCACAAGAGGAGAGTCACTAGCACCCCAGCCCATGTGCATGGGCCCCTTTCATACCACCCAAGCCCATAAGGTTGGCACCCATCCCAGCCCAAGCTCATTTGGCACCCCAGCCCAGCATAAAGTTGGTGCCCCAGGCTGGCCCAAGCCCACATGAAGATTGGTGCCCAAGCTCCCAGGCCCAGGAGGGATTGCACCCCAGTCCAAGTCCATAAAAGTTGGCACCCAGCCCAGGTCCCGTTGGGTTTTCGAGGGTTTCCTTGGCACAGCGAAAGAATGAATTTCAAAAAAAAATCATTCTACTAGAAAATCCTAAGCCCAAAATCTCTTATTCACTACAATTAACAAGTCACTACATTAGGGTTATGAAGAATACCTGGAACGTTGATTCCTTTACTTTCCACTATGTTCACAAATGCAAGCCCTCCAGAGTTCACACAGGAATCAAACTAGGAAGCTCTCCTTTGTAGGTTTCTTAAGCCACTGAGACTCTTCTAGTGGCCCTTCTTCCTTTTGAAGCCCTTCCTTTCTGGCTCAGACCTTTGCCCTCCAGTAAAGCATTTTGAGCCCTCTCCAAAACCTCTCTTCTCTCTTTCTATCACTTTGAAATTCTCTTCCTATAGTCTTGTCTTATAATGGGGACTTTGTCTTAAGACAAGACTTATGCTCTTACAAAGGAAGGAAGAGAGTGGGTGGATAGAGTGATAATGTAAGAGTGTAAGAAAGAAGAGAATTATGGTATACATCGAAACAAATATTGATGTCTTTTTATAGGAGAGTTAAGGGTGCCAGATATGGCCTCTCATCAGCTTTTGATCTGTCCAAACACAGATCAAATAAGACCCTTCAATGAGAAGGAGTCTTATTATGAAGCACCATGTCCCTTCTTGCGCCAAGAGACAAGATTTTTTGTCTCTTCGATTCCTTGCTGAATTCTCTGCTCGACACATGTGAAATACCAGTTTTAAGAGAGCCAAGGGATGTGGCTTTTCATGGAAAATATCAGTGATAAGAAGTTGCCCAAAGCAGAAGTACTCTGCTTCTCATATTTGCACCAAATGAAGAGTCACAACTCTTCATTTGTGCCAAGTCACTTCCACCAAACTCTTCCTTTTGTTGACCGATCAAAGCCCTCATGAGAGGGCATGGAGATGAGGATAAAGTCCCTTGGACTTTATCTGACTTTGGTGACTGACAGACAGAAGGATTCTTGTCCTTTTTGTGCACCAAAGTTTTGCACGTCGATAGTGAAGAGTTGTGACTTTTCACTTTGTGCGCCACCTTTCTCCATGCTTTCAT
This sequence comes from Areca catechu, assembly GCA_021397845.1. NCBI lineage: Eukaryota > Viridiplantae > Streptophyta > Magnoliopsida > Arecales > Arecaceae > Areca > Areca catechu. The sequence goes on along the minus strand of CM038048.1, from coordinate 47,925,149 downwards.
ACAATTGACCTGGTCAAAGGCTATACAAAATGGGTGTCAAATGAAAGGGAATGAAGTCTACTTTATCATTGTATTAGTGATTATCAGGAAGAAGGACTCTTGGTTTTTCTGTGCCCTTTATTTGCCAAGCACCCATTTTGCGCCAAGAGTCCCATGCCATTTGGACTCTTGATATATGGCACATAACATGTCCAAAAAATTTTAGATAAAATCTGATAAATTTGTCCCACTTAGGTAACAACCTAATTTAAGTCTCCCGTAATTTGGTTGGTCCATTTAGCAACCTATCAAACCCAATTCAATTGGGTTAGGAGATTAGGTTAGCCTACACATGCTAGTGTGCAATCTAGCTAACCAATTAGGATACCATGACCATAATTAAATGTCAATTAACTTCCTAGATCAATACCCTAATGTGTGTGACCCTTTGGGTTTCACATCAAGCTAGCAGTAGGTTTAGGTTCAAGCTGATTCGATCCAATCAAACCCGATTGACCTAATTAGGTCAAATTGAGCTGACCTAAGTTGTTAATTTGAACCAGCTTTCGAATTGACTCATAAATCTAATCCAATTGATTTGTGATAACCCATAAGACATGATTGACATCTAACAATGTGTCATGCCTACCCAGAAGATGAGAAACTTGGTAGAAAGTATCAAAATATCCTTCAATGGAAAGTTACCGTGCAATTCAATCTTTCGATCTACCTTTATCCCGAATAAGTGATGGGCATGGATAATTGTCAAACCCTAGCACTTAGTCATTTCAAATCATTATTCGATAATGAAGACTCTGCTGATAACTGATTAAAAACCACTTCTAATCTCATCCTACTTTGATCAAAGACTCCCATAGTCATCATCGAAGAGATTACTTGGGATAACAATTCCTCTTACTAGGAATGATCGATTCCTTGTTGGTCCACTCACATCCTTCATACACCTTCCATCATATCTGAGAACACCCCGTACATGACTCAATGTCATGAATGTGTATGTACCAAAACATGGCTTAGTGTGCATAAGGAACCATGGTGACCTCAGGTCTAAAGATCACTTGCACAACTCCCACTATTTGAACTATTTTTTAACAAGTAGTAAGACTTCCAAAGATCGTCTCGGTGCGGATTAGTTCAATGAACTCATAACCTAATGATCACCCTTATCATTGTATTAGTGTCTCTACACAAGTGGCTATGAGACCAACCATCCTCTCCATCAAGCATACATAGGATAATCTAGTCTTTTGGAAGCATTAATCCACGAATCAATGATCCAACGACTAAGAACATTTTAGATTAGGATTTATAGGAACTTAGGTCTCACCGTTATGATCTCCATCCTAACCCTGATTCATTTGTCCTAACCTATGGGATTTATCATAATCTTTAAATAAGACACGGTAGTATGATAAAACAAAAATGCCTTTAATTTATATAATAATGTCATACAAGAGTTTGAAGATTACAAAAATGTCCTTACAAAGATTGATTTTTGGGGCACTTTTCTTTCAATCTCCCACATGCACTAAAGCAATCGCCCTTGTGTTTTATACACATACAATCTAAGTGATGATCAAACTGCTGTTGGGGTAGTGCTTTAGTGAATAGGTCTACTATATTGTTCTTTGTATCAACCCATTCGATGACAACATCTTGTCCTTGAATGAGGTGGAAGCATCTTAGGATGTGCTTGGGCTTATTATGAGTCCTTGGTTCCTTAACTTGCATAATAACTCCACTGGTTGTTTTATAGTATGAACCACATCCAATTCCATGATGAATTTCTTCATTCACACAGCTTCCCTTATGGCTTCACTTGCAGCCATGTACTCTGACTGCTCACCATACCACCATATAGGGTGAAGACATACACTAATATGGATTTGCTATCATCTAGATCTGATGAAAACTAGAATCTGTATATCCTTCTAGTTTTAATTTAGATCCACCATATACAAAAAAAATATCTTTAGTCCTTCTTAGGTACTTAAGAAAATTTTTCACAGCTTTCCAATGATCCTCCCCTGGATCAGCCTGGAACCTGCTTACTATGCCCAAGGCATAAACAACATCAGGCCTGGTACATAACATGGCATACATAATTAATCCCACAACCGAAGCATAAGAAATCATAGCCATCCTCTCTCTTTCTTCTGATGTCTTAGGAGACATCTTCTTAGAGAGATGTATGCCTTGACTCATAGGTAAGTAATCCCTCTTACTTCTGTCCATGTTGAATCTCTTCAACACTAAGTCAATGTACCTAGATTGGGATAAGCCTAGCATCCTCTTAGATCTATCTCAATAGATCTTTATACCTAGTATATATGATGCCTCTCACAAATATTTCATGGAAAACTTTGATGATAGCTAAGTTTTGATCGATTAGGATATCATTCCTAATGATTAGTATGTCATCAACATACAAGATCAAGAAAACAAGTGCGCTCCCACTTGTCTTCTTGTACACACATAGTTCATCCACATTCTTGATAAAACTAAACTCCTTGATTGTTTAATCAAAGCAGATGTTCCAACTCCTTGATGCTTGTTTTAGTCCATCTATGGACTTCTTTAGCTTGCATACTTGGTTTGGTCTTCCACTTGAGACAAAACCCTCTGGCTATGTCATATAGACTTCTTCCTCAAGATTTTTATTAAGGAAAGTAATCTTTACATCCATGTGTTAGATTTCATAATAATGGTATGCTACTATAGCAAGCAATATCCGAATGGACTTGAGCATGACTACTGGTGAAAAGGTTTCATCATAGTCAATGCCATGTTTTTGTCTAAAACCTTTATCCACCAGCCTAACCTTGTAGGTCTTTACTTGACCATCTGCTCCTATCTTCTTCTTGAAGATCCATTTACACCCTATTGGGTTAATTCCTTTAGGTGGATCTACCAAGGTCCAAACCTGATTGGAATACATGGAGTCCATTTCAGACTTCATGGCATCTAGCCATTTGTTAGAGTCTTTACTCTCAACAGCTTCTGAATAGGTCACAAGATCATCATCTTGAATGACACTGGCCTCATTATCATTTCTGATGACAAAACCATATCTGAGAGGTGCTTCCCACACCCTCTCTGACCTTCGGAGAGGAGGTATGTGTGTGGCTATTCCTGATCAACAAGAACCTCTGGTTAAGGAATTGTATTCGAAGACTCTTTAGGAATTGGTTGTTGTTGGGATCCAGTGCAATGCAGTGGAAGGGTAATTTCAAAAATTGAAATTAAATATGCACCAAAAATCCTAAACCAGGAACTCCTTAATAAGACTAGAATATATGAAGACAAACATTTCAATGCAAATTGAATAAAATACCAACCTGTAATCGCTAATTCCAATTTATGAAGACTTAAAACTTGAAGATCAACGGGCTATTTGAATTCACCAGGCGTCCAAGTGTCCACCCTCCGATGGTGATCCATACAGATCAATGACCAAGAACACTATCCTTTTGTCCAATAGTTCCTCGTATTGAGTTCTTCTTCTAGAACTCAATTCTTCGGATTATGGCTAGAATTCTTCCACACAAGAGGTTGCCTCCTTTTTTTTTTTATCTCTTCTCCTCCTTCCACTAAGACCTTGACCCTCTAAGACACTCTTGTCTTAAAGATAAGACTTTGTCCTAAGGGGAATTAGGCTTGTCTTAATTTGGAGGAGAAATTAAGACAAGAATGTCTTAATGTAAGAAAGAAAGGAAAGAACAAAAACAGAACTCTTTCTTTCCTTTACCGTCGGAGACTTTCGCTCTTGTTCTTGTTCAGTAGTAGAGTTTCGATAGAGGTGTACTCTATAAAGGAAACAATGCAAAAACAAGAAAAGAGAGAAAGAGTCTTTAGGAGAGGAAGAAGAATATATATTTTTAGAATTACCGAAGTTCTAATTTCCATTCCTTTATATAGTTTTCAGAGAGGCGCCCTCACAACTCTCCGTAAACATTTTTCTCACGCCCTTTTCCTTCTTCTCACGCACTTTCACCCTTCTGGATTAATTCTCACGGCCTTCCATATCAATTCTCATGGCTTTTCTCAAAGGAAGAAGTCGTGACGATTGGGAGAAAGAAGTCGCGAAACTTGAATCTCCGAAGAGAGATGATTTCGCACACCCGGGAAGAAACAACGCTTTCTTTCTTTCTTAAAACCCCACCACCCGTTAGATTACCATCCAAGGGATGACAAGTGAGGCACTAAAAATGAGAAAGAATATCGCCCCATCTTAATTCATCGGAGAATTAAGTAGGCGTGCCATGAGTCCATGCGCCCATGGACTCCTCCATATGGCATGCCAAGAGTCCATAAGAGCATGGACTCTTGGTGTTTTGGCATGCAAGGGCTAAGGGGCGGGTGGTATGCTAGCCTAAGTAATTGGTTAGCCAATTGGGTTAGCCATAATCCCTAAAACCTCAATTAGGGTCTAATTAGATCCAATTAGAACCCAAATTGAATCAATTCGGAACCCTAATTCGAATCTAATTCGAATAGAAGTTAGGATTTGCAACACTTGCTAGAGTGTCTTCATGCAAATGACTCTTGATCAATTCCTTTAAGTGTGAGACCCATTGGGTTCCATATCTAGCCAGCAGTGGGTTCGAATACAAGTTGACCTAATTTAATTAGAACTCTTTCTAATCGATTTAGGTCAAATCGGGCTTACCCGATTTTGATCAATTAGGACTCTTCCTAATAAATGATCATTAAATTTGATCAACCCACAAGACAAGATTGACGTCTAGCAACGTGTCATGTCTACCCGAAGATATGAAAATTCTGGTGAAATACCAAAACTACCTTCAGTAGAAAGTTACCTTACAATTAAATCCTTCGATTAGCCTGCACCCAAAATATAATTATGGATATGGATATATGTCAAATCCAATATTATATTGTTTTTAGCTCAATCTTATATTGATGATTCAATTATCTTGATATTAGAAACCATCTCTAATATCTTTACTTTGATCAAAGATTCCCTGAATCATCATCCGATTGATAACTAGCTGGATGCAATCTCCTCTTACTAAGAGTGATCGATTCCTTGTTGACCTACTCATTACCTTCATATCCAATTCACCATTCCCAGCATCAATCCTGTGCATGACTCAGTGTCATGATTAGGATTGAACCAAAGGATGGGTTCATGTACATAAGGTACTTATGGCAGTCTCAGGTCAAAGGATTACTTATACCACTCCCACTATGAGAACCTTCTATTGACATGTAGCTAAGACTCCATTAGATGTTCTCAAGTTGGATCATATCAGTGAACTCATTCTCTAATGAGCACCCACATCCTAGTATTAGTGTCATACACAAGTGACTGTGAGAGCAGTCACCCTCTCTAATATACATGGGATGTGCTAGTCTAACCGGGAAAACCCTGATCCCCTACTCAGGGTTCCTTTGACTAGGAATATTTTAGATTAAGGTTTTAAGACTTTAGGTCTCACTGGTATGATATCATCATAACCCTAAAATCATAGCCCTAATCTATGGGGTTCATCATATAATAATAAACACAGCGTATGATGAAAATAATGCCTTTATTAGAATATTGTCAATTACAATGGTTTGGGAGATACAACATAGATTGGCTTGTAGGGCATATCCTTTTCAATCTCCTACTTGCACTAAAGCCAATCGCCTTTAAATCTTAATCCCATACTCTCGAGGTGGCAATCAAACTTTCGCTGTGGTAGAGCCTTAGTGAACGGGTCTGCTACGTTGTTCTTTGTATCAACTCTATTTATGTAGACATCTTGTCTTTCTACTATTTATCGGATGAGATGGAAGCGTCTCAGAATGTGCTTGAACTTATGATGAGCTCTTGGTTCCTTAGCTTGAGCAACAGCTCCAGTGTTGTCACAGTAAAGTAGCACTGGTTTTTCAATCTCAGGAATAACACCCAACTCTGTGATGAACTTCTTCATCCAGACTGCTTCCTTGGCGGCTTCACTGACAGCTATGTATTCTGCCTCTGTGGTTGAGTCAGCTACAGTCTGCTGCTTGGTACTCTTCCAACTCACTGCTCCACCATTTAGGGTAAAAACATATCCCGAAATGGATTTGCTATCATCAGGGTCTAATTGAAAACTAGAATCAGAATAAGCTTCTAGTTTAAGATCAGAACCACCATAAACCAGAAAAATATCCTTAGTCCTTCTCAGGTACTTAAGAATATTTTTAATTGCTTTCTAATGATCCTCTCCTAGATCAGCCTGAAACCTAGTGACAATGCATAAAGCATATGCCACATCAGGCCTGGTACATAACATGGCATACATTATGGACCCTATTGCCGAAGCATAAGGTACAGAATTCATTCTATTTCTTTCTTCAAGTGTCTTAGGAGACATCCTTTTGGAAAGATGTATGCCTTGACTCATAGGAAGATAACCTCTTTTACTTCCATCCATGCTGAATCTTTTCAGCACTAGGTTAATGTACCTAGACTGGGATAAACCTAGCATCCTCTTAGACCTATCTCTATAGATCTTAATACCTAGTATATAGGATGCTTCTCCCAAATCTTTCATGGAAAATTGGTTTGATAGCCAAACCTTGACTGATTGTAACATTGGGATATCATTCCCAATGAGGAGTATGTCATTTACATACAAAACCAAGAAGACTATGGCACTCCCACTAGTCTTCTTATAAACACAGGGTTCATCCACATTTTTGATAAAACCAAACCTTTTAATAGTTTCATCAAAACAGATGTTCCAACTCCTTGAAGCTTGCTTTAATCCATAAATGGATTTCTTTAGCTTGCATACTTGATTAGGTATATTCTTTGAAATAAAACCTTCTGGCTATGACATGTAGACTTCTTCCTCAAGGAAACCCTTGAGGAATGCAGTCTTCACATCCATCTGCCAGATCTTATAATCGTGGTATGCTGCTATAGCAAGTAAAACCCGAATTGATTTGAGCATGGCAACAGGTGAGAATGTTTCATCATAATCAATTCCCTGTTTTTGTCTAAAACCTTTTGCCACTAATCTAGCTTTATAGGTTTCAACTTGGCCATCAGCCCGAATCTTTTTCTTATAGACCCATTTGCACTCAATAGGATTAACACCCTCTGGTGCATCAACCAAAGTCCATACTTGGTTGACATACATAGAATCTATCTCGGATTCCATGGCTTCTTGCCATCTATCTGAATCAGTACTCAAGATAGCCTCCATATAGGTCAGAGGTTCATCATTTTGAATGACTTGGGCTTCATTATTTTCAATAATAAATCCATACCTCTCAGGTGCCCATGACACTCTATCAGACCTACGTGGAGGAGTTTTGTGTTCTGGTTCTAATCTAACTATATGTTCTATTGATTGAGAATTATCTATCTGTGTTTCTTGTACTTCTCCAAGTTCAATAGTTCTACCATTGCCCTTTTCTAAAACAAACTCTTTTTCTAGAAAAGTGGCATGTCTGCTGACAAAAATCTTTTGTTTAGTTGGATGGTAAAACAGATATCTACCCTCTCTAAGATATCTTACAAATAGACATTTATCTCTAGGTTCCAACTTATGTCCAAAATGTTCTTTTACATAAGCTGGACATCCCCATACATTTATCCGCTCTAGGTTCCAACTTATGTCCAAAATTTCTTTTAACATAAGCTGGACATCCCCATACCTTAAAATATTTAAGATACGGTTTCTTCCCACTCCAAATTTCATATGGAGTACTAACGGATTTAGAAGGTACTTTGTTCAGAATGTAAATAGCAGTTTCTAGGGTATGACCCCAGAAGGAAATGGATAAATTTGTGAAGCACATCATGGATCATACCATATCTAATAAGGTACGATTCCTCCTTTCAGCTATACCATTTAGCTGTGGTGTATAAGGAGGGGTCCATTCAGAAAGAATTCTATTAACTTTAAGATAGTCTAAATACTCCATGGATAAGTATTCTCCTCCTCGATCAGACCGAAGAACTTTAATACTTTTCCCGGTTTGTTTTTCGACCATATTTTGATACTCCTTAAATTTATCAAAGGCTTCAGATTTATGTTTCATAAGATATACATATCCAAACCTAGATAAATCATCTGTAAAAGTGATAAAATATGAGTATCCACCTATGGCCTGAGTTGTTATTGGACCACATACATCAGTATGTATAAGTCCTAATAACTCAGTTGACCTTTCTTCATGTCTAGTAAATGGAGTCTTGGTCATCTTATCCATGAGACATGATTCGCAAGTTCCTAATGATTCATGCTTATAAGGATCAAGGAATTTTTCCTTTTATAACTTGCTTATCCTAGACTCATTAACATGACCAAGTCGATGATGCCAAAGTAAAGTATCATTAAAGTCTTCTCTTTTTCTTTTATTATTGACATGAAAAATACTATCGTTGGAAGAAAGAGTTAAGAGCCCATTGCTAAATATGCTAGAACAAATAATTTTATTAGACAACATTATCGAGCAACTAGTACTCATTACATTCATTACATATCCTTGTTTTAATAACAAGGAACAGATACAATGTTCCTAATAATCTTAGCATATAATAACAATTATGTAACTCCAAGATCTTCCCTGAAGGCAACTTCAGAATATAGGTCCCTACAGCTTCTGCTTGGATGATATCTCCACTAGCACCGTAGAGATTGAAGTCACCTTCCTTCAATACTTTAAGCTTGTGGAGGCCCTACAAAGATTTGCATATATGGTAACCACAAGCGGTATCCAATACCCAAGTATTTGAAACTGAAGAATTTAATGTCAATATAGCATGTATCTCATACATACCTTTTGGCGCATCTGATGCACCAGGCTTCACAGTTGCAAGGTAGGCCTTGCAATTCCTTTTCCAATGTCCCGCTTTGCCGCAAAAAACAGGTTGACTATTTGGAGGCCTTCTTTCCTTTCTTATTCTTATTGATGCCACTCTTAGGGTTTAGCCTCCTATTAAAACCCTTTTTGCCTGATTTCTTCTTATTGGTCTTATCAACAAGAAGAAGTGGAGCCTTTTCTTTCTTAATGTGGCTCTCCGCTATTTTTAACATATTTAACAGCTTAGGCAAGGAAGTGTTCAGTTTGTTCATGTGATAATTCAAGACAAACTGAGAAAATGACTCTGGGAATGATTGCAGGATTAAATCCTGATTCAACTCCCCATCCATGATAAAACCTAATTGACCCAATCTGGTGATCAAGTCAATTACCTTCAGAACATGATCCTGAATGGATGTTCCCTCTGTCATCCTAGCATGGAATAATTGCTTAGATATTTCATATCTAGCATTTCTGCTATGTTCTCTATAAAGGTTTTTAAAATTGAGCATTATGGATTGAGTATCCATGCTTTCATGCTGTCTCTGTAACTCATTGGTCATAGAGGCTAGTATGATACACTTGACAGTAAGGGAGTCATTCTGCCACATTTTGTATGTGGCCATATCTTCCTGTGTGGCACGTCCCCTAGTGGATTAAGACTAGGGATATCAAGAATATAAGAAAGTTTTTCTGAACTCAGCAAAATCTTTAAATTTCTCAACCAGTCCACATAGTTCGGACCAGTCAGTTTGTTGGTATCTAAGATACTTCGCAGTGACAATGAAGATGCCATTTATCTATATTTAACAAAGAACAATACATAAGCAAACAACCATGAAATGACTTACATAATTAAATTAGGTCTTCAATTTAATTATGTCTCCCACTATTTTATCAAAAATCATGGCCCTCACTATGATAATCGAGAAGAACCCTGATCGATTTTTCTTAGTGAGATTGAGATCCTAATAACTTATAAAAGATCTTGCAGAAAACACAACAATCTTTTATAAGCTCAAAGGTAGGAAACTCTTCCAATTATATCTCATATAATTCTCAAGAAGTAACTTGGCCTCTATAACATTATTAGTCTTGCAAAAACATAATAAACCATAATGTTCTAGTTAAGTCAAGACCCTTTCATTTTTATACAATCAATACTCAAATATAATGCCCTTGCAGATAACACAACAAAGCATTATACTGAATATACTATAAGCATATCTATGCACTAGACTAGTATTATGTCAATCACCATATTAGGTCTTGCAGATAACACAACAAACCTAATGTGTTTCATAACACAATAATGATGCAGCATCAAGGAAGGCCAATATATAGTATTTTTAACACTAAGCATTTTAGTCAAGATTTAAATTTAATCAGGAAGTCCCCCCGTTGCTTTCCTAGACACCAATAAAAATTGGCCAGGTCAGTCAACGGAACCAATTAAAAACCACAATTCTCTTTACCTTCCCAGAACAACCTTTCTAGACACCGAATGATCAATTGTACATCATGACTAGTGATGCTTATTAGTTAAATATACTAAGACTTAATATAATTTTTAAGAGGAGGGATTTATAAATTGCCAGCACATCCTTAGAGAATGTATCACAATCAACATATCACTCTTATAGATAAACAAATATGTGCTAAGTGTGTCATCATACTAGGACAACCATTTACCACATAATGGATCCACCATTATGCCAGGGCAACCTTATTTCAGTATGATGACTTCAAAACTATACATATCTCTATAATAATTAGGATTTGAGTGAAAGACCCTAACTAGTGGCATACATCAAAACATATATGCAATCAAAGATATGCTTAGTGTAGTAACATATTAGGATTTAAAAACCCTAAGATGTGACATACAAACTATCATAAATTATAGTCCTAATTAAGGTGGCTCTGATACCACTGTTGGGATCCAGTGCAACACAGCAGAAGGGTAATTTCAAAATTGAAATTAATATGCACCAAAAATCGTAAACCAGGAACTCCTTAATAAGACTAGAATATATGAAGACAAACATTTCAATGCAAATTGAATTAGAATACCAACCTGTAATCGCTAATTCCAATTTATGAAGACTTAAAACTTGAAGATCAACGGGCTATTTGAATTCACCAGGCGTCCAAGTGTCCGCCCTCCGATGGTGATCCATACAGATCAATGACCAAGAACACTATCTTTTTGTCCAATAATTCCTCGTATTGAGTTCTTCTTCTAGAACTCAATTCTTCGGATTATGGCTGGAATTCTTCCACACAAGAGGTTGCCTCCTTTTTTTTTATCTCTTCTCCTCCTTCCACTAAGACCTTGACAATCTAAGACACTCTTGTCTTAAAGATAAGACTTTGTCCTAAGGGGATTTAGGCTTGTCCTAATTGGAGGAGAAATTAAGACAAGAATGTCTTCATGTAAGAAAGAAATGAAAGAACAAAAACAGAACTCTTTCTTTCCTTTACCGTCGGAGACTTTCGCTCTTGTTCTTGTTCAGTAGCAGAGTTTCGACAGAGGTGTACTCTGTAAAGGAAACAATGCAAAAACAAGAAAAGGGAGAAAGAGTCTTTAGGAGAGGAAGAAGAATAAAAATATAATTATTAGAATTATCGAAGTTCTGATTTCCATTCCTTTATATAGTTTTCAGAGAGGCGCCCTCACAACTCTCCGTAAACATTTTTCTTATGCCCTTTTCCTTCTTCTCACGCCCTTTCCTTCTTCTCACGCCCTTCTGGATTAATTCTCATGGCCTTCCAGATCAATTCTCATGGCTTTCTCAAAGGAAGAAGTCGCGATGATTGGGAGAAAGAAGTCGCGAATCTTGAATCTCCGAAGAGATACGATTTCGTGCACCCGGGAAGAAACAACGCTTTCTTTCTTTCTTAAAACCCCACCACCCATTAGATTACCATCCACGGGATGACAAGTGAGGTGCTAAAAATGAGAAAGAATACTGCCCCATCTTAATTCATCGGAGAATTAAGTGGGCGCACCAAGAGTCCATGTGCCCATTGACTCCTCCATATGGCGCGCCAAGAGTCCATAAGCGCATGGACTCTTGGTGTTTCTGGTGTGCAAGGGCTAAGGTGCAGGTGGTATGCTAGCCTAAGTAATTGGTTAGCCAATTGGGTTAGCCATAATCCCTAAAACCTCAATTAGGGTCTAATTAGATCCAATCAGAACCCAAATTGAATAAATTCGGAACCCTAATTCAAAACCAATTCGAATATAAGTTAGGATTTGCAACATTTGCTAGAGTGTCTTCATGCAAATGACTCTTGATCAATTCTCTTAAGTGTGTGACCCATTGGGTTCCATATCTAGCCAGCAGTGGGTTCGAATACAAGTTGACCTAATTTGATTAGAACTCTTTCTAATCGATTTAGGTCAAATCGGGCTTACCCGATTTTGATCAATTAGGACTCTTCCTAATAAATGATCATTAAATTTGATCAACCCACAAGACAAGATTGATGTCTAGCAACGTGTCATGTCTACCCGGAAGATATGAAAATTCTGGTGAAATACCAAAACTACCCTTCAGTAGAAAGTTACCGTACAATTAAATCCTTCGATCAGCCTGCACCCAAAATATAATTATGGATATGGATATATATCAAATCCAATATTATATTTGTTTCTAGCTCAATCTTATATTGATGATTCAATTATCTTGATATTAGAAACCATCTCTAATATCTTTACTTTGATCAAAGATTCCCTGAATCATCATCCGATTGATAACTAGCTGGATGCAATCTTCTCTTACTAAGAGTGATCGATTCCTTGTTGACCTGCTCATTACCTTCATATCCAATTCACCATTCCCAGCATCAATCCTGTGCATGACTCAGTGTCATGATTAGGATTGAACCAAAGGATGGGTTCATGTATATAAGGTACTTATGGCAGTCTCAGGTCAAAGGATATCTTATACCACTCCCACTATGAGAACCTTCTATTGACATGTAGCTAAGACTCCATTAGATGTTCTCAAGTTGGATCATATCAGTGAACTCATTCTCTAATGAGCACCCACATCCTAGTATTAGTGTCATACACAAGTGACTGTGAGAGCAGTCACCCTCTCCAGTATACATGGGATGTGCTAGTCTTACCGGAAAAACCCTGATCCCCTACTCAGGGTTCCTTTGACTAGGAATATTTTAGATTAATGTTTTAAGACTTTAGGTCTCACTGGTATGATCTCATCATAACCCTAAAATCATAGCCCTAATCTATGGGGTTCATCATATAATAATAAACACAGCGTATGATGAAAAATAATGCTTTTATTAGAATATTGTCAATTACAATGGTTTGGGAGATACAACATAGATTGGCTTGCAGGGCATATCCTTTTCAGTTGTTGGTTTCGAACTTCACTTAGTTCAAGTGTTGTATTACTACTTTTTTCTTGGATAAATTCTTCCTCCAAGGGTATAGCATGTCTACTGACAAAAATCTTTTATTCAGTAGTATGATAAAAGAGATATCCAACACCCTCTTTAGGATAACAAACAACCTGCATTTGTCAATTCTAGCACTTAACTTATGTCCAAAATTATTCTTGACATAAGCATAGCAACCCCAAATCTTCGAGTATTTAAGATTTGGTCTTTTGCCATCCCATAACTCATATGGAGTGCTAGTCTCTGACTTTGATGGTATCATATTCAAAATATAGGCAGTAATTTCTAGGGCATATCCTTAGAAGGAAATGGGAAGATCTGTGAAGTTCATCATGGACCTCGCCATGTCTAACAAGGTGCGATTTCTCCTATCTGCTACACCATTTAATTGGGATGTATAAGGAGGAGTCTATTCAGAGATTATGCCTTTATCCTTAAGATGGTTTAGAAACTCACAAGACAAGTATTCTCCTCCTCAATAAAAATGAAGAATTTTAATACTATGTCCAGTTTGTTTTCAACCATGCTTTGATACTCTTTAAATTTATCAAAGGCTTCGGACTTATGTTTCATTAGATACACATGACCAAACCTAGATAAGTCATTAATAAACGTGATAAAATAAGAGTATCCACCTCTGGCCTGAGTTGTCATAGGTCCACACACATCAGTATGCATAAGACCTGATAACTCAGTTGCTTTGTCTCCATGCCCAGTGAATGGAGACTTGGTCTTTTTCCTTTGAGACAAGATTCACAAGTTCCCAAAAATTGAAAATCATAAAGGTCAAAGTAATTATCTTTGACTAACTTGTTTATCCTTGACTTACTTATATGACCTAACCGGCAATGCCAGAGATATGTGATATTGACATTAACTTTCTTTCTCTTCTTGTTATCAACCAGTAATATTTCATCATTGAGTTCTAAAGTTCAAAGACCATTGATAAAATAACCATGTCTAAATATTTTATTAGAATGAAGAATAGAGTAGCTATTGCTCTTTACACTTATTTCAAATCCTTTTTATAATAACAAGGGTATTGAAATAATGTTTCTTACAAAATTTGGAACATAGTAATAGTTTCCAACTTTAATACATTACCCAAAAGTAATAATAGAAGATAGGTACCCACAACTTCAGTGCACATAGTTTCACCACTTACACCATATAGCTCGAAGTCACCTTTCTTCAAGCTTTTAATTCTGTGGAGTCCCTGCAATGACTTACAGATATGAGACCCACATGCGATATCCAATACCCATGAATTAGAAATAGAAGCACTCAATGATAAATTTTTTGTTTCAAGTACAAACCTTTAGATGCTGCCCCAGCATCTAGCTTCACACTTGCAAGATATGTCTTGCAATTTTTCTTCCAATGCCCTTGCTTACCGCAATGGAAACAGGCTCCATAATTACTGGCCTTCTTTGCTTTCTTCATCTTCTGGATGCTCTTCTTAGGATTGAATTTTCTTTTAAAATCCTTTTTCATTACTTGTTTCTTCTTCCCATCATTGAGAAGAAGTTAAACATTATGTCCTTTAGAATGGCTCTTTACTATCTTAAGCATGTTCAGTAGTTCAGGCAAAGAAATATTCAGTTTGTTTATACGATAATTTAGAACAAACTGAGAGAAAAAATCCGGGAGTGACTGCAGGATCAAGTCCTGGTTAAGTTCACCATCCATTACAAACCCTAATTGACCTAATTGCATGATTAAGTCAATCATTTTTAAAACATGGGTTTGCACTGATGAACCCTCACTCATTCGTGCATGGAACAACTGCTTTGATATCTCGTATCGAGCAGCCCTACTTTGCTCTCCATATAGCTTCTTTTGATTGAGCAATATGGACTGAGGTTCCATCCCTTCATGTTTCCTCTGAAGTTCATTGCTCATTGAGGCTAACATGATGCACCTGACAGTTGTGCTGTCATTTTGCCACATTTTATGTGTGGCCCTTTTCTCCTCGGAAGCATCCTCTCCGATCAGTTCTGGATCCGGAGAATCAAAAATATATAAAAGCTTCTCCTGAGTCAATACTATCCTCAGGTTCCTCAACTAGTCCACATAATTGGGACCGGTCAACTTGTTGGCATCTAAGATGCCCCGCAGTGACAAATTTGATGCCATAATAAAACCTACATTTAATTAAGAACAATATAAGTAGACCACTTAAGATGACCTTCATAACTAGATAATGACTTTATATCTAATTATGTCTCCCACTATTTTATTCGAATACTATAACCCTCACCTATGGTAAGCGAGAATCCTTAACAGGTTTCTTTAGTGGGGTTGAGATCCCAATTCCTCATGAGTGCCTTGTGTTATACAACAAACACTCATGAGTTCAAAGGTAGGACTTCCTTTCCAAATGCAACCCATGCAATTCTCAACAAATGAACTATCTCTAAGACACTTATAGTATTGTGTTACGTAATAAACTATAATGTCTTAATTAAGTCAGACCCATCATTTCTATATAGCCATGATCGAATAATGTTGCCCTTGTGTTACACAACAAAGCAACAATTCCAATCATGATATAAAGCACTAAATGCACCAAGATAATTTTTATATCAAACCTTAGAGCAAGCCTTGTGTTATACAACAATACCAATTGAGTGTGCTTATTGGCCAAATTGGCCAGGTAAGTGGAAGGGGTGAGGGGGTCCCCCCATTGATACCAATTGGAACCAATTAAAATCCTCATTCCCTTTACCTTCCCAGAACCACTTGACTAGACACCAATTAGCTGATCAAACCCTAATCAATTTTGCAACATGATTAACTTTACACTATGATTAAATATGATTTTAATGAGGGCTTTGATGTGGTCTCAAAACATATCCTAACTAATCATGACAACATGATAATAAAACTAGCAACCAAGAATATTAGCCATAATATGAATAACATAACATGATTATTTCAAACATCTATTCACATCACTTGTTTATGGGATATGGTCACAGCGATACCCCTACATGTCATAGAAGACCCCGTTGAATTGGAAGAGAGGGCCTTTAAACCCTACTTTGCTTCTATGACCGGATGGCCATGGCTACTAACCCAATCCGAAGCTGTTACTAAGACATAACATATCATTTATATGTTTTTAAATAAAATCATGCATCAACAATATGATAACATAGGATATGATCACATTTTCCTAATATCACATATCATGCCATAATTCAAATGACCATTAACTGAGTGAAATAAGGGGGCTCTGATATCACTGTTGGGTTTTCTAGGGTTCTTCTGGCATAGCAGAAGAATGACTTTCAAAAAAAATTCATTCTACTAGAAAACCCTAAGCCCAAAATCTCTTATTCACTACAATTAACAAGTCACTAAATTAGGATTATAAGGAATACCTGGAATGCTAATTCCTTTTCTTTCCACTAGGCTCACAAATGTAAGCCCTCCAGAGATGATCCACATAGGAATCAAACTAGGAAGCTCTCCTTTGTAGGTTGCTTAAGCCACTGGGACGCTTCTGGTGGCCTTTCTTCCTTTGGCAGCCCTTCATTTCTTGCTCAGACCTTTGCCCTCCAGTAGAGCACTCTGAGCCCTCTCCAAAACCTCCCTTCTCTCTTTCTATTACTTTCAAATTCTCTTCCTAGAGCCTTGTCTTAAAATGGGGACTTTGTCTTAAGACAAGACTTATCCTCTTACAAAGGAAGGAAGAGAGTGGGTGGATAGTGTGATAATGTAAGAGTGTAAGAAAGAAGAATTATGACATACATCGGAACAAATACCGATGGCTATTTATAGGAGAGGGGAGGGTGCTAGATATGGCCTCTTATCAGCCTTTGATCTGTCCAAACACAGATCAAATAAGACCCTTCAATGAGAAGGAGTCTTGTCCTGAAGCACCATGTCCCTTCTTGTGCCAAGAGATAAGATTTTTTGTCTTTTCGGTTCCTTGCAGAATTCTCCACTTGACACATCTCAAATGCCAATTTTAAGAGGGCCAAGGGATGTGGCTTTTCATGGAAAATATCAGTGATAAAAAGTTGCCCAAAGCAGAAGGACTCTGCTTCTCATATTTGCGCCAAATGAAGAGTCGCAACTCTTCATTTGTGCCAAGTCACTTCCACCGAACTCTTCCTTTTGTTGACCGGTCAAAGCCCTCATGAGAGGGCATGGAGATGAGGACAAAGTCCCTTGGACTTTATCTGACTTTGGTGATTGATAGATAGAAGGACTCTTGTCCTTTCTGTGCACCAAAGTTCTGTGCACCAATGGTGAAGAGCTGTGACTCTTCACTTTACACGCCACCTTTCTCCATGATTTTCATACATTTGACCTAGTCAAAGGCTATGCAAAATGGGTGTCAAATGAAAGGGAATGAAGTGTACTTTATCACGATTTTAGTGATTATCAAGTAGAATAAGACTTAGTCCTTCGGTACCCTTTTATTTGCTGAGCACCCATTTTGCACCAAGAGTCCCATGCCATAAAACTCTTGATATATGGTGCATAATATGTCTAAAAAATATTAGATAAAATTGGATAAACTCATCCCACTTAGGACACAACCCAATTTAGGTCTCTCACAAATTGGTTGGTCCATTAGCAACCTATCAAACCCGGTTCAATTGGGTTAGGAGACTAGGTCAGCCTACACATGCTAGTGTGCATTCTAGCTAACCAATTAGGATCCCATGACCCTAATTAAATATCAATTGACTTCCTAGATCAATTCCCCAATGTGTGTGACCCTTTGGGTTCCACATCTAGAAAATAGTAGGTCTAAGTCTGAGCCAATTTGATCCGGTCAAACCTGATTGATTTAATTAGGTCAAATTGAGCTGACATAAGTTGCCAATTTGAATCAGCTTTAGAATTGAATCATGAATCCAATCCAATTGATTCATGATAACCCTCAAGACATGATTGACATCTACCAACGTGTCATGCCTATACAGAAGATGAAGAATTTGGTGAAAAGTATCAATATACACTTCAGTGGAAAGTTATCATGCAATTCAATCTTTCGATCTCCCTTTATGCCGAATAAGTGATGGGTATGGATAATTGTCAAACCTTAGCACTTAGTCATTTCGAATCTCTATTCGATAATGAAAACTCAGCTGATGACTGATTAGAAACCACTTATAGTCTCATCCTGCTTTGATCAAAGACTCCCTGAGTCATCAATTGAAGAGATTATTTGGGATAACGATTCCTCTTACTAGGAATGATCGATTTCTTGTTGGTCCACACACATCCTTCATACACCTTCCACCATATCTATGAACACTTCATACATGACTCAATGTCATGAATAAGTATGAACCAAAACATGGCTTACTGTGCATAAGGAACCATGGTGACCTCAGGTCTAAAGATCACTTGCATAACTCCCACTACGAGAACTATCTTTGACAAGTAGTAAGACTTCCATAAGATAGTCTCGGTGCGGATCAGTTTAGTGAACTCATACCCTAATGAGCACCCTTAAACTTATATTAGTATCTTTATACAAGTGGCTATGAAACAAACCACCCTCTCCATGGAGCATACATAGGATAAGCTAGTTTTTCTGGAAGCATCGATCCTTAAATTGATGATCCAACAACTAGGAACATTTTGGATTAAGGTTTATAGGTGTTGATGCATGTGCTCCCAGACTAGGCTTGGTCGGTCGTTCTAGAGAGCTCCTCTCCCGGTCACCTGCAACAAAGTTACCAAGGACCGGTGGTGCTTCGGCGGGAGACACTTCGATGCTTAAGTTAGCGAAAGCTTAAGAGCAACAAAACGGAGGAATTTTTAGGAAATATCAAATGGGAATGGAAGAGAGTACTTAGCCCTGAAATGAGGTCCCCCAGTCACCTTATATAGGTGTAGAATATTGCCAAATTCTGTTAAGGGGTAGGTTGAGAATGCCAGTTTTTTTCCTAGGAGACTCAGGGTAATAGCCAGGTGGCTTCGAGACGTGGCCATGTGGTGGTTTCTGTTGAAACAGAATTCTGGTACCAGCTAGGAAGGGCTTCTAGAACCTTCAAGTTGTTTCCGGAGGGAGAATGAGTTAGTTAGACCCAAGGTGATGGGTCGGCCGGTCGAGGGAGAACGTCCATCAAGCCTTCTGGGGAGCAGACTGGTCAGACCTCGATGGAAGTGGATCGTTTGGACCTCTACTTCCATGGGTCGACCGGT
This sequence comes from Areca catechu, assembly GCA_021397845.1. Classification (NCBI taxonomy): domain Eukaryota; kingdom Viridiplantae; phylum Streptophyta; class Magnoliopsida; order Arecales; family Arecaceae; genus Areca; species Areca catechu. Next base: position 47,905,733 of record CM038048.1, on the reverse strand, counting down.
CGAACTTCTGGTAGAGTGGATCAGCAAGACCAACCGGGAGCCCACCAGCACTGGTTTGATTCAGGAAAAGCCGGTAGAGTACAATAATAGAAAATTAGGTCTCACCGTTATAATATCCATCGTAACCCTAATTCCTTTGCCCTGACCTATGGGGTTCATCATAATCTTTAAATAAGACATAGTAATATGATGAAACAAAAATGCCATTAATTTATATAATAATGTCAAACAAGAGTTGGAAGATTACAAAAATGCCCTTATAAAGATTGGCTTTTAGGGCACTTTTCTTTCAGGTCCACCAGGAGTTGGCACCTAAGGCTTTGACCAAGTCCAAGAGGATGCCATCCAAGCCTAACATGTAGTCAAGCAGCCCAAGCCCAAGAGGAGTAAGCTTTCCAAGTCCAACAAGGAGTTGATGTCCAAGTCCTACAAGTACTCCAGTCTCCTAATCCCACTTCAATTTTCTACTCCCTGCACCACTCAAACTTGTAATCCTACTTTGACAAGGAAAGGGTCCTGGGTGAATCTATAAATACCCCACCACTCCTCCCTCTTGAAATGAAGAATGATGAATGATGAATTGAATGAATGAAGATGAGTGCTTTCTTCTTTATTTTCCATGCATCTATGCATTGACGCTCCATGAGAGAGAGGGTGTGAGGCCTATTTTCACTCTACAAGGAGGGCACATGATGGGGACACCAAAACCCATCCGGGTTTTCCTTTTTTTATCCTAGATTTTATTTTTATTTAGATAATTTTCTTATTCCACCTATTACTGTTATCCCCACTATTCCCACTTTATCCCTCTTTTATTTTTGACTTATTACTCCTTATCACCATCATCTTCAACCTCAAGACTATGTTACCAGTGTTGGGAATTGTGTCCCAAAGCCAATCGTCTAGGCTATAGACGGTTGTGCAATTTTGTATTTATATATGAATTTTTAATAATAAATAAAAGTTATTTATTTTTGGCTATCCATCAATTTACATTTTCTTGTAATGAACTCTTGTATGATAGAGTCCTTAGAACTACATTGTTTGATATAGAGAGGATATATCAAGTAGTTCTTAAACTAGTTTACAACCAAATGATACATTGTTATAGGACGACGATGTATCAAGTATAGGTTGTTGCATGTCATATTTGTTGGTTATCCTCTTAACCAAGGAGTGTGGAGACACTGGTGTGATATACAAGCGAAGTGTATGACATTTCACTGAACATGATCATCTGCGGAGCTCCCTTCTACCAAAGGGTTGCTCGCGAAGGGATATGGGTATATGTGTCCCTCAGACCTGAGGTCACCATGGCAGCTTGCAAGCAACTCACTGTACTTTGGTACCAGACTACCTGGATTTCTAATCCAGTGATGGAAGGTTTCTGGGTGCAGTCAAGTACTTGTGGAGCGGTGATGGATCAAGATGGAATTGACCTCTCCAAATAGTTTGGAGTGAATGACTCACTATGTCTCAATTCAGCAAAACCTTGGCCAGGGTAGTTCTTGTGAGGAGTCACAAAACTTGTGAGGTTGAGACATGATCTGGATAAACCATATTAGGGTTGGCAGTCTAACCCTAGGCCATCCTTAGCATTATAAGGTCAAAGTGATAAATTATGCAGCAACCATATGCCAGAGGTTCTTGTGAGGTGCTCTGCATCTTTGACCTATCCGGATGTCGGGTTTCATTGCTAGATGAGGACTTTGACTGGTACTAAAAATATTCCAGTGCTACCGGTTTTGTGTTTGAACCTATGGGGTCATGCAATATAGAGGATTTCTATCTGATCTTTTGGGCTAATCAACGATTGAGAATCATTTGCCATCACCTAAAGTCAATTTGGTTGACTTTGCTACAAGTGTCGACACTTGGATTTTTGCAGGTATTGACACTTGGTGAAGTGTCGACACTTGGCAATCTTCGAGTGTCGACACTTCCTGTGACGAGCAAAAATTTGGGAGGATTTTGTGAGAGCTTTTTTTGGGCAGGTTTTGACCTAGTTTGAATTTCGAATTCAAACCAGTTTTGGCTCCAAGGTTTTATGGTATGAAAGTCATACCTTCTCAAATGGTTGGACCTATTTGGAATGACCTTGATCCTCTCCCCCATTCTCTCCCTCCATCTCTCCTCCTTTCTTCTTCTCCCTCTAATGGCAGCTCCTATAAATAGAGGTCTTTGTAGTGGCTGCTAGGGTTACATTGATACATGAATAGAAAGAGAGGAAGAAGAAGGGCTTTGTGAGAGGTTTAGGGATTGGGTGTAAGCCACCTAGCGATCAAGCTAGGTATTGGAAAAGAGGTTTGGAAAGGGGTTCCTGCTCTCATTCCAGTCTTCTTGGAAGAAGAAGTTCAACCCACGAATCCTGAAGAGCTAGTGATAACTACATTAAGCATAATATAAAAGTATTAATTTAATATTAAAAAATCATTATTCTTTCAAATTAATAATTTTATATGTCATTTATAGGAAAGAACATCGCCAACATGGAGAGCCCGATTTTAGAAGTCCAACGGCTTGAACGGCACTCAAATCGGACTCAAAACGTGCCCAAAATGAATTTTTAAATAATTAACTAAGAGCTTGCACAAAGTTTAAAGCAACCGGTCCATAGTGGACCGGCTGCTCGGTCCACCGAACGATCCATGGGCCATGATCTGCCATTGATCCTGTCTACAGAAGCAGAGCCATGGACTGCCATGCCCCTGTCACGCCGAGACTCGCTGGAGAGCTATCCCCACCATCGGGGAGGTCGCCGGCACGCTCACTGCCGGCCGGAGAAGCCTCGGTGGCCGCAAAAAAGCTTCCAAAGTGGGCTGCTATTTGTTCTTCATTCTCTTGGCTGAACCTCACCAAATCCCACCGTCCCACATCGTCGGACCGCCTACTCGGTCCATCGCCGGCTGGAGATGATGGCGGTGCACTCTTCCTCGCCACCGGAGTGTCCTCATGGTGATTTGCAGCCATCGATGGCTTCTTTTGGTTTGAATTTTTTGTGGACTGAACCGGTGTGCTGGGTTAGACCGGACTGGGAAGAAGGATTGAGAGCCTCACCGGATGAGGTAGAGATCGATGGGAGCGGCTTCGTTGCAACTGTGGAGCGGTGTCCTTTGCTTTGTTGAGTTCGTTGGAACCCTGGAGCGGGTTGGTCCGATCGATGGAGTGGCTTTGGAGTAGGGAGAGCCTATAAAAAGGGGTCCAGGGGAGCCAGAGAGGGGGATTCGATCGTTCGGGAGGTCATTCAGATTTCACGGAGTCGAGCATTCGCCTAGTTCTTCTCTTCTTCCCCAGTTCTTCTCTGTTTCTTCTCCATTCCACACCACAGAGAGCACTGTGTTCTCCACTCCACACCACAGAAAGCCTCTCTCTCCACTATTCCAGCTTAGTTGTAGCGGTCGACCCCATCCTAGAGTACAGTCCATCTCTTCGTTCTCCTAGAGTTATAGCGGTCGACCCCATCCTAGGTTGCTATTCTTGTTATTTTGCTTTTGAATCATATCTAGGTTATTTCACTAGCATTTAGATCAATCTATTCCCAAAAAGGGATGGGCCATGATTCACGGATACGGGCCGTGCTCTCACTTGGATAGATCTTTACTTGAGTTACCTTTACTGCTAATTACTTGTTAATCTCCTTTTTAGTTTTAAGATTTCAATTTCTATTGCGCATTTATTATTTTCAAAGTAATCAAGAAAGTCCCGATGGATTCGATCCTTGTTCCTGCTATCCTATTCTAGAATAGTAGTTTTAAGGTAATTAAATCGGTGCGTTGCGACGTGCATCAGATTTTTGGTGATTCGACCCTTGCTTTTGCTATCCTATTCTAGAATAGTAGTTTTAAGGTAATGAAATCGGTGCGTTGCGACGCGCATCAGATTTTTGGCGTCGTTGCAGGGGACTTTTGGCATTATTTTGAAAATTTCAAAAATTCAAAAAAAAAATTTCAAAAATTCAAAAATTCAAAAAATTTCAAATTTTAAAATTTCAAATTTTTGGTATTTTTGTTTGTTCTATTTGATCTTCTTTTTAGAATTACTCATGTAAACTTACTTTCCTGCAAAATCAAAAAGAAAAAAAATTCATAATTCATTAGAGAATTAGATACTTAACCATCAAAATTTTAAAAAAAGTAATTAGTTTAGTTTAATTTTGTCTGATAATTTCAAGATATGGATACCTTGCTTATTGCATCCATTTCATTTCTCCATAATTCATCTTAAGGGCATTAACCTCTTTAATTAGATAAGGTAGGGATTTCATTACCCTTCCTTGGCCCACAAATCATTTCCATCATTTGCATTCACCTAAGCCTCTAACCCTAAAATCAATTAGATGCCAGCCCTAAGGAATTCGAGCTCAATAGGACAAGGAAACCCTAGAGTTATACCGGGTTCAGGTCAGTTAACTACTTGGTGTCTAAGAAAAGTGGTTCACGGACAAAAGCCCGAAAGGAGGTGTGTTGGTTTCGCTTACCTGGCCAATTTTAATTGGTGTCTAAGGCAAGCGATAAGGGAACCTTCACCAACCGTACACTTACCTGGCCAAGTTAGTTGGGTGATTTTGGACTTGGAGTGCTCAAAGGTGACCTTGGAACAGTTAGGAGCTATCTAGGTCTATGCTAACCCTAGGATAGAGTTGTATAAATTGTTTGTGTAAATTGTTTGAAAAAAAAAAAAAAGAAGAAGAAGAAAAAAAATTTTCATCTAGTTCTAGGACTCTCTTAGGAGTTTTTCCTTTAGATCTTTTCTTCCCCATTCCTTTTTTAAAAAAATAAAAAAAAAAAAATACCCAACCATGTACCAATTTCCTAAGTCTAGGTATGACCAAATTTATCAAGATCAAACTTATAACTCATATAGACCAGGAGAAAATTTTGAACCAGGAGAAAATTTTGATGCTTATAACCCTGGTTGGGGGGCTCAATTAGATTTTTTGTGGCAACCACACCCAGTAGTTGCCCCGGTACCCCAGTTAGATTTTTCATGGCAACCACACCCAGCAGTTGCCCCGTATCCCAAAGACCTTCGTTTGCAGATGCTTCTTATCACGATCCGTCCTATTCAGATTATCAACCGTCTCCTAGTCCTTATAGCCTATCTTTTCAAGAAGAGCTTTTAAAAGCACTAGACTGGCTTGAAATTAGTCAGAACCTACGTAAGATTTGTCACAACTCATTTCTTCCTCAGACTAACCTAGAAGCTGATAGATTTCCCCAATATCAATAATCGATCATGCCTCAGCAGCAATCTATCGAGGAGCTAAATGTTTATGATTCGATTGAGGCAGAAAAACCAAATTGGTGGGATGAACTACTTCCATCATCATCTTACTCACCGATGACTTCCTTTGATGATATGATGGAATTTATTGAGGCACCCCAGGAATCACAACAGAATAACATAGTAAGGGAAGCCATACCTCCTAGTTATCCCGAGAACTCATTAGATCCCTTTACAACTCAGTGTGAGGTAGATGATTTTAATGAAGATAAAGATATCATAGGGATGGATGATCCACTTTTCAAACCTACCCCACTTTTGATGGAACAAGTTGAGCCAACACCTAGCCCCCCAATAGCTCCTCTATTAGAATCACCACCAGATTATTTAGAATTGACATCGCTTCCTGTCACACCTATTGACACCCTACCAGTGATCTCTAATCAGGAAGACCTAATAGTTGGTGATCTAAAGATGCATAGACAAGTTGTTGGATGGGATGTGTATGACCTGAGGGATAATGATCTTAAGAAGTTTGTGACTGAGTCTTCTATGTTTGGCACTACTTTCGAAGATTGCCTCCAAAATCCATCTTTTATTCTAAAACGATGTATGGAGACAAACTTATAATTTATCCTGATAAAGTGCCATCAAGAATGGATGATATCAAGACATACCATACCCGAGAATGGGATTAGGGTAGACCTTTATAGCGATCAACAAATTTTTAAGCCCCCACCTCCACTCTTGGCCCAAAACATACAATCCCTTTTTAATCTTCCACAAAATTGTTATAGGATTTTTCAATCTTGGTCTAGCACGCTTACCTCCTGTATTTTCTGGATTAGGGATAATCATCGTCGTAGAATATTCTACGAACGTTTTTCTGCCATGTTGACAAGGCCTCCTGATTGGCCTATCTTCTAAAATTTTCTTGAGGGATGTACCTAATTTCAATATCTGTAACACTCCCTCTTAGTGTCTGGCTGAAGACGTTAAACTTAGCGCTCCTAGGAGGCAACCCAGTTTATGCTTTTAATTTTTAACTAGTTACTTTCTTTTCTTTTTAGAAGAATAAAGTGAGGGAGCACAGCAACAAAAGAACCTGCTACTTCATGAAACCTTCGAAGCACATTTTTTCAAGGTGTATTCTTTCCTATTATACTTCTCATTTTCTTTCCTACTCCATTGAGGACAATGTCGATTAAGTTGGGAGGGGAGATTAACTTGACTTGCTTTGATCTTCGAGTGCGGTTAGAAATGATTAGGTTATGTATATCTAATTATTGTCTTGAACTAGAGTTACTTATGCACCTTAATCAAATGATTGATTAATGGCCTAGATAATACTAGAGATGCTAAGGGATAAATTATTAAAGAAACTCAATAAATGGTAGGGTATAGATCATAAATAATTTCATGGAGTAATTCCAAAGCCTTTTGACCATTGATCTTAATAAAGAGTCTACTTTTTGGGGATATAAATCAAAATATCAAGTATGCTAAGGTTTTTTCCTTTGAAATAAAAAAAAAAGTTAGTCTAGTCTAACAGCTTTGATTGAACTCTTACTAAGTAACCAGGCCCCTTTGCCTAAGTAAGTGTTGTGGTTCACGTCAAAAGGTGAGAAGGTCAAGAAATCTGTTAAACAATGGTACCTCCCTGAGTAACCGGGCCCCTTCGTCTAAGTAAGCATTGTGGTTCGCATCAAAAGGGGAGAATACTAATACTTATGAGGCTTGGATATAACACATAAAAAAAAAAAATGAAGGGAAAAATCATCTAGCAGAAAGGTATTGAACTAAACCCCAGAAAGTAAGAGGATTTTAAGAGTAAGATAGAAAGTTGGCAAAAGAAAAACTTTGGAAATCTTTACGAGTTCTACCTGACCACTAAAAAAGTTGAATTAATAATCCAATGAAGTATCTCAGTAATAGTCTAACCAGGTATCATCTGCTTTTAGGGTTGCTTGGGTTAACATCTAATTCAAGGATGGGTTGATCTACATAGATAATCTATCTGCTTTACTCGAGGATGAGCAAAGTTCAAGTTGGGAGGTGTGATAACTATATTAAGCATAAATATAAAAGTATTAATTTAATATTAAAATATCATTATTCTTTCAAAATTAATACTTTTATATGTCATTTATAGGAAAGAACATTGCCAACATGAGAGAGCCCGATTTTAGAAGTCCAACGGCTCGAACGGCACTCGAATCAGACTCAGAACAGGCCCAAAATGAATTTTTGAAGAATTAACTAAGAGTTTACACGAAGTTTAAAGTAGTCGGTCCATAGTGGACTGGCCGCTCGGTCCACCGAACGATCCATGGGCCGCGATCTGCCATTGACGCGGTCCACGGAAGCAGAGCCGAGGATCACCATGCCCCAATCACGCCGAGACTCGTCGGAGAGCTGTCCCCACCCGCCGGGGAGGTTGTCGGCACGCTCACCGCCAACCGAAGAAGCCTCGGTGGCCAGAAAAATGCTTTCGAAGTGGGCTGCTATTCGTTCTTCATTCTCTTGGCTGAACCTCACCAAATCTCACCATCCCATGCCGCCGAACCGCCTACCCGGTCCACCGCCGGCCAGAGATGATGGCGATGCACTCTTCCTCACCGCCGGGTGGGTCCTCATGGTGATTTGCAGCCATCGATGGTTTCTTTGGTTTGAATTTTTTGTGGACTGAACCGGTGTGCTGGGTTAGACCGGACCAGGAAGAAGATTCGAGAGCCTCACCGAATGAGCTAGAGATCGATGGGAGCGGCTTCTTTGCAACCGTGGAGCGGCTTCGTTGCAACCATGGAGTGGTGTCCGTTACTCTGTTGAGTTCGTTGGAACCATGGAGCGGGTTGGTCCGATCGATGGAGAAGCTTTGGAGCAGGGAGAGCCTATAAAAAGGGGTCCAGGGGAGCTAGAGAGGGGTATTCGATCGTCCGGGAGGTCATTCGGTTTTCACAGAGTCGAGCATTCACCCAGTTCTTCTCTTCTTCCCCAGTTCTTCTCTGTTTCTTCTCCATTCCACACCATAGAGAGCACTGTCTTCTCCACTCCACACCAAAGAAAGCCTCTCTCTCCACTGTTCTAGCTTAGTTGTAGCGGTCGACCCCATCCCAGAGTACAGTCCATCTCTTCATTCTCCCAAACTCTCGGCTCAGTCACAGTCCAAAGATCCATTGTTTCTTCCTTGTGATTCTTTTGGTTTTTTGCTATTCCACTTATCCCAGCCTTTTTCCCACTATTCCATCACTATTCCAAGCTTATCCTAATCCTATTCCAGCAGCCCTATTCTCTACGGTCAGCGCCATCTTCAACTTTGAGCATGCAGAAGTCACTGGAGGCCGGAACTTCACTTAGGAAAAGGGGGTTTTTATTTTTGGTTGTATTACTTTGATGTACTCCCTCTTACACGAAATAAAAGTGTCTTTTGATTAATTCTTGTTCTTTTGCTTTTGAATTAAATGCGTTGTTAGGGAAAAGCTTTAAAGGTAAGTCAAGTGAAATTACTCATGACTGATCTATTTCCAAGTGGGTACAGGTTGTGCTCTTGTGAGATAGATCATATCTTGGTTATTTCACTAGCATTTAGATCAATCTATTCCCAAAAAGGGATGGGCCATGATTCACGGATACAGGCTATGCTCTCACTTGGATAGATCTTTACTTGAGTTACCTTTACTGCTAATTACTTGTTAATCTCCTTTTTAGTTTTAAGATTTCAATTTATATTGCGTATTTATATTTTCAAAGTAATCAAGAAAGTCCCTGTGGATTCGACCCTTGCTCTTGCTATCCTATTCTAGAATAGTAGTTTAAGGTAATTAAATGGTGTGTTGCGACATGCATCATATTTTTGGCGATTCGACCCTTGCTCCTGCTATCCTAATCTAGAAAAGTAGTTTTAAGGTAATTAAATCAGTGCGTTGCGACACGCATCAGCTAGCACTCCAAGGGAATTGATCATAGTCGAGCCTAGGTGTAGACATCCTTTAAAGGCCAGATGCTTGTGTGGCTCGAGCACCCTCTTCCTCATCAGAGCTCTTCATAGCTCCTCTCCAGCACTCACCGAGGTATAGAGGTATGGCCTTTATATTTGTTGCTTTCTTGTTTTTGATGATTTATGCATGCTAGGTTTTTATACTAGATCCTGTTGCGGGCAGATCGGTAGATAGTTTTGATCTATCTACCGAGCCTTCCCTATGCATGCCTTAAAAATATTTTAAAATACATTTTCTCTGCCCTGTTTCTTGCATAATGTATGCTAGGTGTAGGTATTTTTCACCTTCAATGGTATCAAAGCAATAGGTTCATTTTGTAGTATAATAATGCTAGCATACTTATATCATCTCCTTTCTTTCTTAAGTACTTGGATTGAGTGCTTCACCAGGCTATCCAATCATAGAAGAGAAGTAGGGCTGCAAGACCCTCTCTTCCCATTCAATGGGATCTCATATGGAATGTAGGGGTGCCACTGTGATAGGCTCATGAAAAAGAAAATAAGAAGAAAGTATTTTGTAGGTTAAAAATGTTTTAATCTAATGGCATGATCATAAGACACTTTAGATAAGATCTAAAAGTTTTATTGATCGATTTTGATTGAATGTTTGGAGAAACATCGGATTTCAAATCACTTTTTTTTTTTCCTCAAGCTATGAGTCGACACTTGGCCTTTAAAGTGTCGACTCATGGGAGATTTCCTGAGATCTCGTTTCTGTTTTTGTACTGAGACAGGCTAGAGTGTCGACACTTGTCCTTGAAGTGTCGACACTTAAGCATGAAGTGTTGACACTTGAGGTGTGCCAGAAAACATGTTGTTCTGTTTTCTATTCCCTGTCTCAGGCCTTGAGTCGACACTTGTTCTTGAAGTGTCGACACATAGCTACAGAAAATGTTGAAAACAGTGAATCTAATTTTTATTTTGTTGTAAAATTATTTTACACTGATAAATTAAAATTATTTTAATTTTTTTAAGGTCATTGAACTTAATTTTGAATTAAGATTGACGAAGAACTCTAGGAATATGATTCAAAGATCTTAAGTCATTTCAATAAGCCTTAAGGGTCATGGGTTAGCTTCTATTAGGTCCTTGATTGGGTTAGACCTAAGTTTAGATTCATTGGACAAGTTAGAGAACTAATCTAATCAAAAGTTGAGTTAGGATTTCTTCTCTAGATCTATCTAATAGTTAGATTGATTAGTCCATAATCTAAATGGATCTAATTTGTGGCTCAGTGGAAAGCTCGAGTCTCTAGGCTAGTCTAATCGAGTCTGATGAACCGATTGGTGTTGAGGTAAGTTTAGCATTGTGATCATGGTTCTTTGGGGCTACCTCTTACCTGGCCAACTTTGTTGGTGTCTAGGCAAGACGGTTAATGGCAGAACCCAACCCATGATCTCACTACCTGGTCAATATGGTCAATCAGGATGGATTAGATAGCTCATTGACTCGTGTTAACCCTTGTCACCCAAGGCTAATCAGTCTTGACTGATTTTAGATGCCCATGGATCATTAGTTATGTGTAACCCTCCTTGATTGCTGATGTGGTCAGTGGGAGGTTGATCCATGTCTTCTCATCCCTTCGTCTGTCATATTGATTAAAAACCCTCTAAATTATTAGGTCCTTAAAAGGACAAAGTTATAGAGATAACCAAGTCCTAGCCTCCCATTAAGTGGGATAGTAATGTGTCCATTAGTTTGGTGTTCATCGACAGATCCAAAGATCGGGTGTTCATCGGGCAATTGGAATTGTTGTTCCTAATATGATGGCTCGGTGCGACTCTCTTAACGGTGGTCAGGTAGGCCATCCAAAGTCGGGCTTGACTATTCGTTAGTTAGAAGCATTGAATTTTGTCATGTTAATGGTTGGACCTAACCAGGACCTTCAATAGGAGGCCCAAAGGCCGATTGAAGTGCTCTTTAGGGCAAAACCCATTTACTAGAGGTTACTTTGAGAAGTAATCGGTTAAAGAACCTACCTTTAGACATGCATGGGGGGGCGGCCAAAGTCGGGCTCATGTGTTATCTATTGGGTTCTAGTACCCACTAGGGAATTAAAGTAATTCCTCGGATTAGAGGTAGAAGCTACCAATTTGAGCAAAATAGTGGGAGGGACCTTTAGACTGAAGTCAATGTCTTTTGGTTAATTATTCATATACACTAATTAATCTTGTTTTTCCTTTCAGATATCTTCCAACCTGTCACTTCGGTCTCTTCTCGACAACGAGAAGCTCCATGGACCCAACATCGATAGCTGGTATCGAAGGCTCAGGATTGTCCTTTAGCATGAACGGATCCTATATGCGATATCGAATCCGGCACCTGAGATCCCTGTTGCCAATGCTCGGGGTTCGGTCAGAGACACTTATCAGAAGTGGCTCTCTAACAGCACCACTACCCAATGCATCATGTTGGCTGCGATGAACGATGAGTTCAGTCGCAAGTTTGAGGAAGCCCAGCTGGAAGAAATCCTTCAAAAGTTTAAGGAGTCTTTTGGAACACCAGACGACGTTGAGAGGTAAAAGGTCTCCTATGCTATCTACAACACACGGATGCATGATGGGCCCTCGGTCACTGATCATGTATTGTACATGATCGAGATGATTGAGCGCTTAGGCAAGCTCGGCTATCCCTTGCATGAACAGCTTGGGAAAGATGCGATTTTGAATTCTCTCCCCTTCTTTTATCTAGACTTTCTTGATCATTATAGAATGAACAAGCCTGCAGTTAACTACCATGGTCTGTTGTGGTTGCTACAGACTTTTGAGAAAGACTACAAGTTGAATAAAGGGGTGGTGAAACTAGTGTGAGGTTCCTCAAAAGGGCATCGTCCCTTTAAGAAAGGGAAGAAGAAAAATAATAAAGGAAAAAAGATGCTTAGTGCTTTTGGGCCCAGTCAGGCCAAGAAAGTGAAGGCTGATCAGAGTCATGCAGAGTGCTTCTTCTGTAAGAAGCAGGGACACTGGAAGAGGAACTATCCTCTTTATATTGTGTCCCTTGATCCGAACAGGTCCAAGAAGAGAAAGTTGCAGGATGGTCCTGGACAAGGTATTTATATGATAACACCTTGTAGTTTCTCTATTGTGATACTACTAACTGGTTATCGGATACAGAAAGTCCAATTCATATTTGCAATTCTCTGTAGGGACTTCAAGTTAGTAGAAGATTCGAGGACGGCGAGAGGTTCTTGAACGTGGGAAATGGAAACCGAGTTCCAGTTCTGGCATTGGGAGTCCTTAAACTTGTTTTCGAGTCCTGTACTGTCATTTTGAATGAATATCATTTTTATCCTTCTTTCATTTTGAATGTCATCCATGTAGGCCAGTTAGCCATGTATGGTTATGAACTATTAATAAAGAATGACATTTGCAAAATCATTTTAATGATTCTGTTGTTTTGAATGGACAAATGCATGATGGCATCTATGTACCATCGTGACTTGTTAATGTGATGTACACGTCTAGCAAATGCCCTAGGATAGATAATGTCAGCGAAGCGAATCTATTGCATTGTAGGCTAGGTCATATAAATAGGAACAGGATAAACAGGTTGAAAATCGAGGGTCTTCTCGATTTAGTGAAGATAGTTCACTTCCAACCTGTGAGTCCTGTCTTCTTGGAAATATGACTAAGTCATCTTTTACTGTAAAAGATGAACGAGCAAAAAAAATTCTGAGTCTGGTACATACTGATGTATGCAGACCCATGAATGTTAGTGCTAGGGATAGGTACATTTATTTCATTACTTTCATAGATGACCTTTCGATGTTGGTTATGTCTTCTTGATGAGACATAAGTCTGAGTCATTTGAAATGTTCAAATGATATCGTAGTGAAGTAGAAAAACAAACCAGAAAGTGTATCAAAACCCTTCGATCTGATCGAGGTGGTGAATACCTTTCCAATAAATTTCTGACATATCTTGAGGAGAATGGGATTCTCTCTCAGTGGACACCTCTAGGGACACCCCAATTAAATGGAGTGTCTGAGAGGAGGCATCGAACCCTGTTAAACATGGTTCGGTCAAGATGGGCTTCGCTTCTCTGCCGGTATCCTTTTGGGGATATGCTTTAGAATCAGCCTGTTACATTCTGAATAGGGCTCTAAGTAAATCCATTAGTAAAACGCCATATGAGATGTGTAATGGACGTAAGCCGACACTTTTAGACCTTTGGGTCTGGGGGTGCCCGGCTTATGTAAAACGTTTAGAAACGGACAAACTAGGACCTAGGTCTGACGGTGCCTATTTGTTGGGTATCCAAAGAAGTCTAAGGGGTATTACTTTTACTTAGTCGAGGAACAAAAGTTGTTCGTCAATCTTAGGGCTATCTTTTTAGAAAAGGAGTTCCTTGGTGAAGGAACCATAGCCGCTAAGATTGAACTTAGTGAAGTTCAACAAGTAGAAGAACCGACACATTTAAACGACCACATAGAATCGGCTATGATTAGATCACACCCAGAGCCCACTCAGGAACCATTAAGGAGATCCGGTAGAGTATCGAGCCGACCGGATAGATACTACAGTTTCTTGGTCCAGGATGGTGATCCCATTGAACTTGATGATAACAATGAGGATCCGATCACCTACATGGATGCATTGTAGAGGTCCGACTCTGAATCATGGATAGGAGCCATGAAATCCAAAATGATGTCCATAGAAATCAACAATGTATGGACATTAGTTGATCCACTTGAAGGGATAAAATCCATTGGGTGCAAATAGATTTACAAGAGGAAAAGGGGCACAGATGGAAAGGTGGAGACCTATAAAGCCAATCTGGTTGCCAAGGGATATCGTTAACGTTATGGTATTGACTATGACGAGACGTTTTCTCCTGTGGCAATGCTAAAATCCATTCGGATTATGCTTGCTTTAGCAGCACACTTTGACTATGAAATCTGGCAAATGGATGTCCGAACAGCTTTCTTGAATGGTGAGCTGGAAGAGGAGGTGTATATGATACAACCTGAAGGGTTCACATCCACAGACGAGTCAAAAGTGTGCAAACTTCAAAGTCCATCTATGGACTGAAGCAAGTATCCAAGAGTTCGAACATGCGATTTGATAAGTATATAAAGTCGTATGGCTTCGTTAAGAATGGAGAAGAACCTTGCATTTACAAATGGGCTAACGGTTCTGTAATTGTATTCTTTGTGCTGTATGTGGATGACATTCTTTTAATTGAGAATGACATCCAGCACTACAAGGAATAAAGGTCCGGTTATCATCAAATTCTCTATGAAGGACTTGGGTGAAGCCTTTTACATATTAGGTATGAAGATCTATAGAGATAGATCAAAGAGGCTTCTGGGACTGTCCCAGTCTATGTACATCGACACCATGCTGAAATGGTTCAGCATGGAGAATTCCAAGAAGGGCTATCTCCCGATAGGCACTGGAATTGATCTCTCCAAACAGAATTATACGACAACTCCTGAGGAGAGAGAGAGCATATGAGTAGAATTCTATATGCTTCGGCAGTGGGTTCTATCATGTACGCCATGACATGTACTAGACCAGACATGGCATACTCACTAGGTGTTGTGAGCAGATACCAGTCTGACCCAGGTGAAGCTCATTGGAAAGTGGTTAAAACCATCCTTAAGTATTTACAAAATACTAAGTACCAATGGCTCATTTATGGAGAATCTGACTTGAAACTTGTGTGGTATACTGACTCCAGTTTCCAGTCAAATAAAGATAATAGAAAGAGTGTGTCAGGTTTTGTCTTTACCCTGAATAGAGGAGCTGTCTGCTGGAAAAGTTCCAAGTAGCCTATTTTGGCGGACTCAGTATATGAAGCAGAGTACATTACAGCATTAGATGCAGCGAAGGAAGCTGTGTGGTTGTGGAAGTTCCTTGGCGAGCTGGGAGTGGCACCTTCCTTGGATGGTCCTGTTCTGGTGTATTGTGACAACACTGGAGCCATTACTTAAGCCAAAGAGCCGAAGTCTCATCACTGCACAAAGCATATTCTGCGATGCTATCACCTTGTACGAGAGATCTTGGAACGAGGTGACATTGACCTTCTGAAGATCGATGGAAAGGAGAACCTGGCTGACCCCTTCACTAAAGCTATCAGAGTTCAAGAGTTCGACTGTTGTAAACGGAAAATGAGAATGAGATTCTGTACTGATTGGCTTTAGTCCAAGTGGGAGGTGTTGGGAATTGTGTCCCAAAGCCAATCGTCTAGGCTATAGACGGTTATGCTATTTTGTATTTGTATATGAATTTTAATAATAAATAAAAATTATTTATTTCTGGCTGTCCATCATTTTACATTTTCCTGTAATGAACTCTTGTATGATGGAGTCCTTAGAACTACATTATTTGATATAAAGAGGATATATCAAGTAGTTCTTAAACTGGTTCACAAACAAATGGTACATTATTATAGGACGACCATGTATCAAGTATAGGTTATTGTATGTCACATTTGTTGGTTGTCCTCTTAACCAAGGAGTGTGGAGACACTGGTTTGATATACAAGTGAAGTGTATGACATTTCACTGAACGTGACCATCCACGGAGCTCCCTTCTGCCAAATGGTTTCTCGCGAAGGGATATGGGTATATGTGTCCCTCAGACCTGAGGTCACCATGGCAGCTTACAAGCAACTCACTATACTTTGGTGCCGGACTACCTAGATTTCTAATCCAGTGATAGAAGGTTTCTAGGTGCAGTCAAATACTTGTGGAGCAGTGGTGGATCAAGATGGAATTGACCTCTCTAAATAGTTTGGAGTGAATGACTCACTATGTCTCAATTCAGCAAAACCTTGGCCAGGGTAGTTCTTGTAAGGAGTCACAGAACTTGTGAGGTTGAGACATGATCTGGATAAACCATATTAGGGTTGGCAGTCTAACTCTAGGCCATCCTGAGCATTATAAGGTCAAAGGGATGAATTATGCGGCAAACATATGCCAGAGGTTCTTGTGATGTGCTCTGCATCTTTGACCTATCCGGACGTCGGGTATCATTGCTAGATAAGGACTTTGACTGGTATTGGAAATGTTCTAGTGCTATCAGTTTAGTGTTCGAACCTATGGGGTCACACACCATAGAGGATTCTATCTGATCTTTTGGGCTAATCAATGATTGAGAATCGTTTGCCGTCACCTAAAGTCAATTTGGTTGACTTTGCTCCAAGTGTCGATACTTGGATTTTTGCAAGTGTCGACACTCGGTGAAGTGCCGACACTTGACAATCTTCGAGTGGCGACACTTCCTGTGACGTGCAAAAATTCTAGGAGGATTTCATGAGAGCTTTTTTTGGGCAGGTTTTAACCTGGTTTGAATTTTGAATTCAAACCAGTTTGGCTCCAAGGTTTTATGGTATGAAAGTCATACCTTCCCAATGGGTGGACCCATTTGGAATGACCTTGATCCTCTCCCCCATTCTCTCCCTCCATCTATCCTCTTCCTTCTTCTCCCTCTCATGGTAGCTCCTATAAATAGAGGTCTTTGTAGTGGCTGCTGGGGTTACATTGATACATGAATAGCAAGAGAGGAAGAAGAAGGGCTTTGTGAGAGGTTTAGGGATTGGGTGTGAGCCACCTAGCAATCAAGCTAGGTATTGGGAAAGATATTTGGGAAGGGGTTCCTGCTCTCATTCTAGTCTTCTTAGAAGAAGAATGTCAGCCCATGAATCCCGAAGAGCTAGCACTCTAAGGGAATTGATTAGAGTCGAGCACAGGTGTGGACATCCTGTAGAGGCCAGATGCTTGTGTGGCTCGAGCACCCTCTTCCTCATCAGAGCTCTTCACGCTTCTCTCCAGCACTCACCGAGGTATAGAGGTATGACCTTTATATTTATGTTGCTTTCTTGTTTTTGATGATTATATGCATGCTAAGTTTTTATACTAGATCCTGTTGCGGGCAAATCGGTAGATAGGTTGATCTATCTACGAGCCTTCGCTATGCATGTCTTAAAAATATTTTAAAATGTATTTTCTCTGTCCTGTTTCTTGCATAATGTATGCTAGGTGTAGGTGTTTTTCACCTTCAACTAGAACTCCCAATTTTTCACCGTCAATACTGGATCCGCCATGCCCGACCATCGACAACCCCCGACGGCTGTCCTCCTCTCCCCCCAGCGATGATCTTCTCATGGGAACGCTGGCAAAATCCCACCGGAACCGCCCATATTATCTACCCCGCTGCTCCGCCTGTGCCGTGCCATGCCACTCCCCTTTCCACCATGCCGCCATCCACCCCTGCTACTCCGCCCGTGCCGTGCCGCACCCCTCACCCCCGCGCCGCCATCCGCCCGTGCCACCGAACCACCGGCCTTCATCTCCCCTATTCCACCATTCGGTCCAAGAGAGGAAGGAGGAATGATCGTGAATGCATATTCCCCTCCCTGTTGCCAACTTCAATGCTGCATGGATCTCAAAGCCAGAGAGTTTGCACAGATCTCAGAGTAAAAATAATTTTATATAGATTCAAAGCAGTCTCAATCCTTATGCCCAGATTTCAAAGTAGGCACTGATCTTGGAGAATTCAGAGTATGCCTAATTTATTTATTTTAAATCTAGATGTATGGACCAGATAGGAAGTTATTTAATTAGTTTTAGATTAGGATTAGTTTGATTTTCCACCATATGGGAAGGATTTATTTAGTTTTCTACCATGTTTTCAAGCTACAAACAAAATAGGTTGGGGGTAGTTGCATCCATGCCTTGTATTCTTTACTTGGACCCCAAGTTTGTAAGCCTATATAAGGGCACCTCCTCTCTTGAATAATACAAGAACAATTATGAATTTTAGAAAAAGAGTGCTCTTGGTTCTGCCTTCATTAGGAGTGGGCATGAAGACCGTCTTTCTTCTCTTGCGTGGTGTCGAGGGGTGTGAGACTCCATGCCTTCGCTTTCGAGCATCAAGGGGCATGAGGCCTAGTTATTTCTTCCTCGCTGAGTCCCCTGTATGATCTTGGAGCTTCTCCTTCACGGCCCCAGGTAGGTAGATTTGGTGGGATGCCTAAGGCTCCGCATGTAGTGAGATAGGTAGGATGCCCTAGGCTATATGTAGTGGGGTGGGTGAGATGCCCTAAAGGTGATAGGTCTCTCCGTGAAGGTAAGTCCCAAGTCCATAGAGTATCCATCTTTCTTTCCCTACATTTTTTTCGCCTTCTTGACCCTAATCACAGGAGACTTCTCAGCTCTCCAATGATTCTCCTAGCCCCCTTTTTCCTGCATCAATTTTGGTATCAGAGCATAAGAGGATTAGGGTTGAAAAAAAAGAAAGAACAAAAAAAAAAATTGTAGCAAGTCTGACTCAATGGAGTCGAGTTTTCCATCTAAGAGAATGATGGGGACATCAAAACCCATCCAGGTTTTTCTTTTTATCCAAGATTTTATTTTTATGTTATAATTTCTTATTCCACCTATTCAGTTTCCCCACTTTTCCCACTTTATCCCTCTTTTATTCCTAACTTATTCCTCCTTATCCCGTTATCTTCAACCTCAAGACTATGTTACCAGAACTCCCAATTTTTGTGGCCAGTCCCGGATTCGCCACACTCGACCATCAGCGACCCCGATGACCGTCCACATCCCCCTAGCAACTATCTTCTCCTGGGACGCTGGCGAATCCCACTGGAACTGCCCACAACCATCCACCCTTGCTGCTCCGCCCATGCCATGTCGCGCCCCTCTCCCCTACACCACCGTCCGCCCTTACTACTCCGCCCGTGCCATGCTGCACCACTCTCCCCCGTGCCACCATTCGCCCATGCCATGTTGCGCCCCTCTCCCCAGCGCCGCCATCCGCCCTTGCTGCTCCACCCGTGCCGTGCCAAGCCCCTCTCCCCCGTGCCACCATTTGCCCGTGCCACCGAACCACTGACCTTCGTCTCTCTGTTCCACCATTTGGTCCGAGAGAGGAAGGAGTGCATGATCGTGAATGCATATTCCCCTCCTTGTTGCCAACTTCAATACTGCACGGATCTCAAAGACCAAAGAGTTTGCATAGATCTCAGAGTAAAAATAATTTTATACAAATTTCAAAGCAGTCTCAATCCTTATGCATAGATTTTAGAGCAGGCACTGATCTTGGTGAATTTAGAGTATGCCTAATTTATTTATTTTAAATCTGGATGTATGGACCAGTTAAGAAATTATTTAAATTATTTTAAGATTAGGATTAGTTTGATTTTCCATCATATGGGGAGGATTGTGTTTAGTTTTTATCATGTTTTCAGGCTACAATCAAAGCAGGTTTGGGATGTCACCTTTTATGAGCTGCATGCCCTGTATTCTTACTTGGACCTCAAGTTTTGTAAGCCTATATAAGGGCACCTCCTCTCTTAAATAATACATAAAGAATTATGAATTTTGAGAAAAGAATATTCTTGGTTCTGCCTCCATTAGGAGTGGGCATGAAGCCCGTCTTTCCTTCACCTGCGGGTGTTGAGGGGTGTGAGACCCCACTGCCCTCGCTTTCGAGCATCGAGGGGCGTGAGGCCCTAGTTATGTTCTTCTTCATTAAGTCCCCTCCATGATCTTAGAGTTTCTCCTTCACGACTCCAGGTAGCGATTTGGGTGGGATGCCCTAGGCTCCATATGTAGTGAGATGGGTGGGATGCCGTAGGCTATATGTAGTGGGGTGGGTGAGAGGTCTCTCCATGAAGGTAAGTTCAAAGTCCATAGAGTATCCATCTTACTTTCCCCTACATTTTTTTTCCGCCTTCTTGACCCTAATCATAGGAGACTTCTCAACTCTGCAACGATCCTCCTAGCCCTCCCTTTTGTCCTGCATCAGAACCTGAGGTGCAACCCAACTATCTTCGATCCTAGCTGGTGGGGGCATCAGGATCAAACATAGATTACTAGGGCCCCATATGGTTTACTGATTAGGATTTAGAGCCTTAGTTATGTGTCACAATTTTTGTAATTAAGTAAGATTGAGTCCGGTAATAAGTTGAGGCTAGTTGATTTGTCTTAACCCTAGTCCAGTTATCGAGTCCTGTACTTGAGTATTAGTCTAGTATGAGTCCCATTTTGTACATAAGAAAAGGATACATAGTTTTGGAGGTCAACCAAGTCTCATCCAGGAGCCAGAGACCTTCACATCAGCCAATTGGACCTTGTTTGCCACCCCAGGATCCAAGATTTCTTCTAGATGCCACCTAATGCCTTCCAAATTCCTTGATACTTCCAGATGCCAATGAATATTCCCAAATCAGGGCGCCTCATGATTCCAAGAATATGCTAGCACCCAGGCCAAGAGATTCCATGCCCAGGAGTCAAGCCCATGAGCTCCAGAACCAAGATTCCAAGAAATATGCTGATACCAGGGCATCCCAGTTTCCAGAGCCCAAAGCCCATGCATCAAGGCCTAAAAGAGGATGCCCCCTTGCTGCCAATGAAGCCCACACACCCAAGCCCAATACATTTAGGTGTCCAAGCCCTTTGACCAAGTCAAGCCTTTGACCAATTCAAAGGAGGAAGGAAATCCAAGTAGAATAAGGAGAACTAGTTTCATTCAAAGTGTATTCTCCAATCTTAATCAAACTTGTAATCCCTTTCCCTCTCTACCTTGTATCCTATCTTAACTAGGAGAGGACTTGGGGAACATATAATACCCCACCCCTCCCCCTCTTGTAAGTAATCTATTCATGATATCAAAACTCTTAGTGAATTTTATTTGAGATTGTTTTTGTGTTCTTGTGTTCTTTATTCTTGTGTTGAGGTGTGAGTGTCCTTGAGTGCCCTAGTCTTCCAAGCCCTAGCCGACCAATCTTGCTGCCTTCAAGCCCTAAGATGCCAAGGAAAAGGAAGCCCTAGGCCACCCAAGCATAGAGTTCATCTTCCCCTTCCAGCCGCCAGCTCCAATCAATCCTAAATCCCAGCTTTCTTCCAAACCCTAGTTCAATATATTATTTTCGTATTTGTTTCTAACAATCCTTTGATGCTTGTAGGATCCCCGTGGTATTCACCTCCAAGGAGGAGGCCCTCTTTGCCACCAGGACTGATCCTAGATAGCTGACTAATTCAAGGTCTAAAGGCTTGTCTTCCAGGCACCGATTCAGAGTGTTGCGCGATCTCTTCATCGATCGATCTTCAAATCCCTGCTTGGTAAAATCCTTACCCCTCCTAATTTCTGACATGATGAAGGTATGCTATCCTAATCGGAGGTTTTTCAATCTCTAAGGTCCTATCTTTTATTATTTTGCATGAATCTTATGTGGGTGTGCTAGTTTCTTCCATTACTAGTTTCCTAGTTATTCTTTACTTAATTTTGAGAACTTTAGTCTGCAAATTAAAACCCTAAAAAAATCATAAAAAACTTAGTTTCTTTTTTCTTGCATGCATATGAGTGTTAGGATCATCCCGCATCAGTTTGGTATCAAAGCTAGTTTAGGATAGCTTGCATCTTCACCAAACACACAAAAATATGCATTTCTAATTTTTCCTGCATCCTATCAATTGCAATAGGTATCTGAGATTCAGTCTTGTTCATCATCTTAGAAGTCTAATTTTTTATTGAAACTTGCATGACATATTCTTTGTTTAGTCCTGATAATTATCATAATTTTTAAATACTTCTACAAAAAAAAAGATTATAAAATTTGGCATCCTAGAAACTCTAACCAGAATCCTGAACTTTCTGCATACAGTCTAGTAACCTAGGTTTTGCATCATCATTTGAGTTTTTCATTACATGAAATTTGGTAGGAAACATTAGAATTGTTAGTCCTCTATCCTCAATTTTCTTTGAATTTTTCTATTTCGAAAACTATGTCAAATTCTGTAGTGAACTAAACCCTAAATTTTTATTCTACATACTTGTTCAAACCAAACCTAATTAACTTCCAATCTCCTAAATCCTAAGCCCAATTTTGATTGCTAACCTAATCAACTTAAACCTAACCTGCCATCTTATAAAACACCCAAAATGTTTTATTTTTCTGATTGTTAGTAGATTGCATCAGGACCATCGAATGTCAACATCTGCATTAAACTAATGTTAAGGGCACTTTCACTATCTCAGATCAGGGCAGGAGGTCATAACCTATCTTGGGCCCAAAATAACCTCCTTGCATTCTCACCGAAGCCCCAATTAAAATTAATTAGATTTAATTTGCCCTGGTGGCCTAGGTGACACCAACAGGTCAGGTCCGAATTGTGTGGGCCCACTAGTACATTCAATTCACCAACTATTACTGAAATCTAGTGTCTAAGGATGGGGATCCAGAGTCGAACGACCTAAGTGGTGTTGTAGTTTTTAATTGGGTCCTGTGAAAGCAAGGGTAGCCTTCCATACTTCCACCCCCTACCTGGCCAGAGAAAGGATTAGTTGTTGAGTTGGGTGTAAGTTGAGTTGACCCACTCAGTTGGCTATAGGTCTAGAAAACCCTAGCTTGTACTAACCCTTGCATGCTTGACTGCACATAACACCCTGCTTGTTGAGTGCATGACCACTAGAATAGGAACTCAATACCAAAAGTCTAAAACCCAAATCACAAAACCAGTTTGCCCAACTAAACCAATCCAATATCCAGACCCAAAATCAACTTTCCTAGATTAACCAATCAAATACTCAAATAAATCAAAGACTTGACCAGTTGACCCAAACAAACAACCAAGCCACCAATAGGATCAACCAATTGACTCATAGGTTAGATCAGGTAGAAACCTGATTAGGTACCATAGAAAGAACCCAAGAGTCCAATACCGAACTTGATCTTGAGTCACCTGGTTCCACCTCTCATAACCCTAGGAGAGTCCAAAACCCTGACCCTATCCAGGAACCCAATCCTAGGAGAGTCCAACACCCTGACCCTATCTACGAACCCATAGTCTCTAGGTATCAGCCTAGTGCCATCCAAGTCAACCCTAGTCAACCTGAACCCCATAGGAGTAGTACCGCTAGAGATGAACCAAGTATTAGTCAGGAACCCTTTAGTCAACCTACCCATGTTACCCTAGACATTAGTCATTTTTCCTTAGCCAACCCCCTCTTACCACCTCATTGGTTCACTAGAATGATATTGAAGAGGAGATATATGAAGTTGACATGAGCTTAGTAGAGGAGTATGAGGAAGAAGAAGAGGAGTTCCATATAGAAGACCTAAAATTAGTTGACCCAGTAGATACCCAGGTAGAAATTCATCTAGAGTTAACTAACCATGAACACATCCAAAGTATAGTGGAAGAGCAGTTAAAGGATGAGGAACCCAATCCTACTATTAGACTCTTCCTTAAGGAGCCACTAGCAGAAAGCCCAAGTATAGAGCCTAGTCCTGAATTTCTTGAACCAGAAGACTTTATTAAGGATTTGGCTTATTAGTACCCTTAGGAAGAATCCAATCCTATAGTTCCCATTGAAGAACTCTTCCTTGAGATCAGTGACCTATTCTTCCATCATGAAAACCCTGTAAGTACCCATCAACCCCATAAGATCAACCATATTAGTATAGGACTTATCCCTGAAACACCTTCTTGTCTCCTAGTCTATCCAATCAAATCCAACCCTTTTTCTTACTTTCTACTTTACTAGACTAACTCTGAATCCACCTCGTATTTTCTACCTTTTCTTGAATTTTTTATGCTTCTTTAATCGTTCATCTGCATTTTATAGAGATAAGTATAATGCATGCATTCATTGAGCATGTCATATTTGCATCTTACTTTTGGAGGACCCTATGGCACTTAGTAGGAGCCCATTGTAAGTTTTCTTGTGCATATCAAACCAGGGTTAAACCTAAAGAGTCTATAGTCTATTAGGTTTAAGCACCCAAAGAGTCCAATAGGAACGTATAGTAGAGTTTGCATGTCATTAGGTGTTAGTATGAGTTCCCTGCATCATCTGTTAGGAGTCTGCATGTGTCTAGCATATTTGCATCTGCATCAGGAACTTAGCCAAAGATTAATCTAAGTAATGAAACATATAAGAACTTGGCTAATTCCCGAAAGAGAGTTAAGGAATTTTTTTGTAGGAGATTATGTGATGATTAGGCTTAGGCCTGAACGGTTCCCTTGAGGGACCGTAAAGAAATTTCATGCTCACATAGCTAGACCATTCAAAATAATGAAGAGAGTTGGATCCGATGCCTATGTGCTCTAGTTGCCACTCAAATTAGGTATTGGCTCCACTTTCAACATTTCAGATATTATGGAGTATCGGGAGCCAGCAGTGATACCTAGTGAGAATTTTGAACCAATTCCTTTCCTTGAGAGTGAACCCATCCTAAAGAGTCCACTTCCAAATTGGCCTGATAGTGAGGAAAGGATTAAGCGCATCCTGGATGACCAAGCCATCAGTACCTGGAACACAGGTTATCATCAGTATTTGATCCATTGACAAGGTTGGCTAAAATTTGAGGACTTGTGGATCACCCGTGAGGATCTGCAGTACCTCAACCCAGACCTTCTTAAGCTATATTAGAGCCACATTGACCCTTACTCGATGGGGTTGAGTTCCTCCGCCCCGGGAGAATTGGTGATGCCACCAGGATTAGACACAGATTACTGGGTCACATATGGTTCACTAATTAGGGCTTAGAGCCTTATTCATGTGTCATAATTTTGTAATCAAGTAAGATTGAGTCCTGTAATAAGTTGAGGCTAGTTGATTTGTCTCAACCCTAGTCTAGTTATCGAGTCTTGTACTTGAGTATTAGTCCAATATGGGTCCCATTTTGTATATAATAAGAGGATACAAAGTTTTGGAGATCAACCAAGTCTTATCCAGGAGCCAGAGGCCTTCGCATCAGCCAATTGGACCTTGATTGCCACCCCAAGGTCCAAGATTCCTTCTAGATGCCTAAATGCCCTCTAGATGCCATCCAGATGCCTTGATACCTTCCAGATGCCGGAGAATATTCCCAGATCATGGCATCTCATGATTCCAGGAATATGCCACCACCTAGGCCAAGAGATTCCAAGCCCAGGAGTCAAGCCCATGATCCCTAGGACCAAGATTCTAAGGAATATGCTGATATCAGGGCACCCCAATTTCCAGGGCCCAAAGCCCATGCATCAAGGCCCAAAGGAGGACGCCCCCTTGCTGCCCATGAAGCCCACACGCCCAAGCCCAATACATGTAGGCATCCAATCCCTTTGACCAAGTCCAAGCCAGCCTTTGACCAATTCAAAGGAGGAAGGAAACCAAATAGAATAAGAAGAACTAGTTTTATTCAAAGTGTATTCTCTCAATCTTAATCAAACTTGTAATCCATTTCCCTCTCTACTTTGTATTCCTATCATAACTAGGAGACGACTTGGGGAACATCTATAAATACTCCACCCCTCCCCCTCTTGTAAGTAATCATTATTCATGATAACAAAACTCTAGTGAATTTTATTTGAGATTGTTTTTGTGTTCTTGTGTTCTTTATTCTTGTATTGAGGTATGAGTGTCCTTGAGTGCCCTAGTCTTCCAAGCCCTAACCGACCAAGCTTGCTGCCTTAAAGCCCTAAGACACCAAGGAAAAGGAAGCCCTAGGCCACCCAAGCATAGAGTTCATCTTCCCTTTCCAGCCGCCAGCTCCAATCAACCCTAAATCCCAGCTTTCTTCCAAACAATAGTTCAATATTATTATTTTTGTATTTGTTTTCTAACAATCCTCTGATGCTTGCAGGATCCCCATGGCATTCACCTCCAAGGAGGAGGGCCTCATTGCCTCTAGAACCAATCCCAGATAGCTGACTGATTCGAGGTCTAAAGGCTTGTCTTCTAGGCGCCGATTCAGAGTGCTGTGCGATCTCTTCATCGATTGGATATTCAAATCCCAGCTTGGTACAATCCTTCCCCCTCCTAATTTTTGACTTGTTGAAGGTATGCTATCCTAATCAGGGGTTTCTCAATCTCCAAGATCCTATCTTTCATTATTTTGCATGAGTCTTATGCGGGTGTGCTAGTTTCTTTCATTACAGGTTTTCTAGTTATTCTTTACTTGATTTCGGGAACTTTAGTCTGCAAATTAAAATCCTAACAGAAATTCCAAAAAAATTAGTTTCTATTTTTTTGCATGCATATGAGTCTTAGGATCGTCCCGCATCAATAGCCCTAGCCACCCATCATCTTCATCCTCCACTTGGCTGCCCACCTCATGCAACCTAAAACCCTATGCCACCCCTTCCATATTCCAGTCTAGGCCACCATCTGCAACCATCCAAGCATCCTCTTCTAGCAGTTAGGCTGCCATCTTCAAGCAACCAAGCCACCCCATCCACCCAGGCATCCTCCAATCAACCAGGCTGGCAGCAGTCTCCTGTGCTCCCTCCTGCCTTCTCTTCTCTTCCACCTCCAGTTTCATATTTTTTCTATCTTCCAAATCCTTAACCCTAAGTGTTTGCAGGATCCCTCCAATACTACGAACCTTGGAGAATGTCTTCCTTGCCCTTGAAACTAGCTGATAAAAAGTCGAAGGATCCACTAGAAAATGGCTTCGTCATCCAGGCACCGATCTGAGTGGTGTGATCTCTTCTACATCAAAGTAGACATCATTGCTAGGTAATCTAGCCCATCCCATCTCTTCCTTCTCTGATATATTGAAGTTGAGCATATTTCTAATAGATGTTTCTTAATCCTAAGATTCTGTCTTTCTTTATTATTTTGTTAGATCTTGCTGTGCGGATAGAACTTAGATCTTTACATGATAACCCTAACCTACTCTTGTCATTTTTCGAGAACTAAACCCAATAAAATCTGAAAATCACTGCTCTTTCAATCTGAAATTTCTTTATGTTAACCGCTAGCAAGTCATCCCGCATTAGTTTAGAGTTTATCTCACATCAGTTTTGGCATCAGAGCCTAGGATAGGACATGCTTTTGCATAGTAGTTAAAATTTCTGCATGCTGAATTCTACATACTAGTCTAAACCTAGGGCTATTTTTTCATCAAATAATATGTTTTTCACCATTCTTTGCATCAATCATTCACAAAATTAGTATTTTTTATTTCTGCAATTTTTCTATAATTCTCTGATATGAAAACAGGGGAAAAACCTGCATATGAAAGAACCCTAACAAAAACAACTGCTTGCTGAAATTCTGCACACCTAGTTAGGGCTGAAATTTGATTGCATTAAAACCCGTCAAACTTAATCTTTCTTTGCACTTAATTATTTGCTGTTAGTCCTTAATTACCTCTTCCATCTGCGAAAAAAAAAATAAAAATAATATATTTTATTCACTGCATATTTTTTTGATTTTAGTCTCATGTTGTATTAGGGTTCATGTGTGCATCATAATTGAATCTACTTAAGGGCAATTCTACTCTATTAGATGAGGGAATGATTTCATCACCTTTCCTTGGCCCAAAATAATCACCCTGCATTCAAACCCAAGCCTTAATTAAAATCAAGTAGCAACCTAATTAAGTTAGGGACACCAACAAGTCCAGTTCATGGTCTTGTGAGAATGCTAGTGCACCTAATCCTTCCATTATTTCTTGAAACTGGTATCTAGGAAAGAGGTCCAGAGGCAAACATCCTAAGCGGTGCTGTGGTTACTTAATTAGGACCTTGCAAACACAGGGGGAGCCTCCCACACTTTCACCTCTAACCTGGCCAGAAAGGATAATTGTTTGATTGGTTGTATGTTGAGCTGACTCATTCTACCTGAGCTGCTAGGTCTAGATAATCCTAGAACGATGGTGTGCTTGTTGCATGACCCCTGGATTAGGAACCCAATACTAGTAGTCCTAACCCCAACCCAGTCTGATCATGGTGTCTAATGTTGATACCTTGCTAAGGACCATTACAAAACAATTTACCCAAATGAGCTCCTAACTGTGCTATAGGTTTGACCAATTGGATAAACATCTTGGAAACTTAGAAAGGACCAAAAAGTCCCATAGTAAACATGAACTTGAGTCACCTTTTCCCAAACCTCCCAACCCTAGGAGAACCCCATGCCATGAACCAACCTGGGAAACTAATCATAGGAGACCCAATTATGATTTTATGGACCAGGATGAGAGAGCAATTAGGAACATTAGATTAGAAGCACCAACTTTTGGTGGTGATCTTGATCCTAAGAGTTACATTGATTGGGAAAGTGCTAAGGATCAGTACTTTGAGAGAGATGAGATGACCGAGAAATGAAAATTTAAGTTTGCTAAACTCAAGTTAGTTCGCCAGGCTAAACTATGCTGGGGGAATGTTGAAAGAATGACTAGACAAAGAGGAGATATTCCCATAGCTACCTGGAGAGCCATGAAGAGCAAACTTAAGGAAAGGTACCAACCCATGTCCTATGAGCCTAGTGGACCCATAGCCCATCGATCCCTATCCATGTCCTATGAGCCCAGTGGACCATAGCCCATCGATCCCTACCCATGTCCTATGAGCCCAGTAGATCCATAGCCCATCGACTCGAACACATGTCTTATGAGCCCATGAGACCCATAGCCCCTCAACCTAAACCCATGTCCTATGAACCAAAGAGACCCCTAACCCATCAATCTGAATCCATGTCCTTTGAGCCCAAGGAACCCATAACCCATCAATCTGAAGCCATGTCCTATGAGTAGAAGG
Organism: Areca catechu; assembly: GCA_021397845.1. Taxonomy (NCBI): domain Eukaryota; kingdom Viridiplantae; phylum Streptophyta; class Magnoliopsida; order Arecales; family Arecaceae; genus Areca; species Areca catechu. The sequence goes on along the minus strand of CM038048.1, from coordinate 47,877,027 downwards.
AACCCATAGCCCATCGACCAGAGCCCAATAGAAATAGTACCCCTAGCTATCATCCAAGTACTAGTCGAGTACCCCTTTGTCAACTCACCCATACTACCCCATTTGTTCCTAAGGCTAACATTGAAGAGGAAATACATAGGATAGACCCAGAATTAGTTGACTAGGAAAATGTCAGACTGAGCTTGTTTTGGAAATCCAATTTACAGAGGAGAAGTATAAGGAGTGTAACCTTGCTACCACGATGACTTTACCTGAGGAAACCCTAGAGGAGAATCAAATCATAGAGCCTAGTCCTGAAATTCAAGAACCAGAGGAAATTATTAAGGAATGGTTTCTTTAATTCGATGCCCTTGGGATGAATACACCCCTTTAGTCCCCATTGAAGATCTCTTTCTTGAAATTACCGAGTTATCCTTCCATAAAGTGAACCTTTTGCTGCTTGTAGATCAATGTCCATACCCTAAGGTCATCCCACTGAGTCAAGAGCCAGTCGATGAATCCTCCTCCTATTTCCTTCCCTTTTGTGAGCCTTCTAATGTTTCTAAGACCACCAGGCTACACTTTGTTGAAGTTAATAGGTTGCACCAATTTTTTGAGCATGTTAGGTTTGCAACCGACTTCTGGAAGACCCTGTGGCATCTATTAGGAGTACATGTCAAATTTCATCTACATGTCACTGACCAACCAAGGGTCAAACACACAGCTATAGTTGATGGTTTAATCAATCCCGTAGTCCATTAGTTTGTTGTATGAGTCATTTGCACTGCATGATTAGAGATCTGCATAAAGAAATTGGCCATAAGATTAATGTGAGCAATAACATTTATAAAAAGATGGTTAATTCCCGAAAGAGTTAAAGAGTTCACTAGAAAAATTTTTTAATGATTAGGCGTGGAGCTGGATCCTTCAAAGTGATAAAGAAAGTTGGACCTAATGCAATTTGGCATTAGCTCAACCTTCAATATCTCAGACTTAGTTGAGTATAGGGAGCTAGCAATGATATCTAGTGGGCCTATTGAGGCTGACCTTTCCTTTGAGAGCAAGCTCACCCTTGAGTGTCCACCACTAAATTAGGCTAGGAAAGGAAAAGGATTGAGCATATCCTGGACAACCAAGCTATTAGTACCTGGAACAAAGGCTACCAATGTTACTTGGTTTGATGGCAAGGTCAACCAAAGTCTGAGGATTCATGGATCACCTGAGAGGATCTGCAACGCCTCAACCCAGATACACCAGAGCCAGATTGACCCTTACTCGATAGGGTCGAGTTTCTCCCATCCCGAAAGAATTGGTGAGGACACCAAGACCAGACACGGACTTCATAGCCCTAATTTGGATCTCTATTTAATGTGTTGGGAAGTCAGTCAATTTTTGTTTGGATCTAGAGTCAATCAAGTCCTGTAATAAAGATTGAGTCCTATAATAAATTCAGGTCAAGTGAGTCATTTGAGTCCAATTGGGTCCACTTAGTTCAAGCAAGTGAGTCCTTTTGTGTTCTAGTCCAGTCAAGTGAGTTTTGAGTCATGTAGTTTTGCTTTCCTTCATTCAAGTCAAGTATAAGAGGAGAGTCACCAGACCCCCACTCAAGCCACTCCAATTCATGTGCCTAGGCCCCTACTCCAACACCTCAGCCATGTGCCTGGCCCCTTTCATGTCACCCAAGCCCACAAGGTTGGCACCCCTCCCAGTCCAAGCTCATTTGGTCCCCCAGCCCAGCATAAAGTTGGTGCCCCAAGCTAGCTGATGAGGGATAAAATATGAAAACAAATATACTGATTTTTAATCTAATTAACTGAGATTAATAGTGATTAATTTTTTTGGATTTTTCAGATTAAAGACTCAAAGCAATCAAAATAAACAAGACTAGTTAACTAGTATATGCCCTCAATATTGAACTAACAAATCTAGTTAGGAAAAAAGGATTTGGTGATTAAGAAATCACCTAAAATCAGGGTTCTACTTCATAAAAAAATAAAAATAAAAAGTTAGAGAAGGTTTTTATTTTACCAATGAAGATTATAACCCTTTTGTTGCAGATCTAATTGGACTCTCTAGGATCTTCCGGTAGGACTTCCAAATGGTCGATCTTTGGGCTTCGATTTTTAACTCAACTAGTTCCAAGGCAAAAAACACCATCACTTTCGATCTCGATCACTTGCAATTAGTCAAAAATGCTCACAAGAGTCAGGTTAAAGGCATGGAAGGAAGAATAAAAATTGAAAGTAAAAAAGTGGAAGGGGAAGAAGATGGAAGTGGCAGCTAGGTTTCTAATGGTGGGATAAATAGGGCCTCACACCCCGTGATGCTCTAAAGAACAAAGGAAATATGGCCTCACACCCCACGATGCTCTCAAAAAACAAAGGAATTTGGGAGAAACTCTCACTTTTATTTCATGAATTGAATGAATGAATACAAAGGGGTGATGGTGCTATTTATAGACCATCTTCAAGTAAAGTAAGGGTAAGAAACTCCATTGATTGTTTTCCTTGGACATCAAAGACTATGGAATCCTTCCTTTGGCATCTTGGAGTCTTGGATTTGAGGTGTTCTTGAACTCCCTTCATGTTGGGGACCAACAAGAGATAGGCTTCTTCAAAGTGGGCGACAACATGGTATCTTCATCCATTTTGGGCACCGAGATGTGGATGGGTGATGTGTGATGATGAGTGGCCAGATTACTTCTTGAATGACCATGAGAGGTGGACTCTAGAGTATGAATGATGAGGGCTCTTGCATGTTAGAGGACTCTCTAATCTAGATAAGAAAAACCTCAAGAGTTCTTGAGGGATTCTTGAGTTTTGGATCTTGATTACCTTGAACTCTTGAAGTAAGAAACCCCTAAAATCTTCTCCTCGATGGGCATCCACTTGGAATAGAAGTCTCTTGTGATGGCTTGGCCGACTCTTCTTGGATTTTGGCAAAAAAAATGAGGAGGATGGGTGACCAAAACTCCTTCTTGGCGCTAGCTATGGCTTGGACTCCTCTACTCCTCTTAAAATGTGACACCTATCTTTCATATGGGATGGATGAAGTGGCGTGTGACATGGTGAAGTGGCTTGGGAATCCTTGACTTGATGATATGGTATATGAAGAGTTGGCATATGTTGTTGGTGGCTCCAAGAATTGGTTAGGTCAACATATGGTGTGTTGGGTTGGCACAAGGAGTTACATAGGTCTTGACTTGGGTTCCCTTTCATATTACAGGATTCAATAAAATAACTAATCACATGACTCAATAACTAATTAAACCAACTAATTACAAAGACTCAGTTGTAACTAATTTAAAATCCAACTTGATCAATTGGAACCTAATTTATGAAAGGATTATGGCCTAAAGGCCAATCGAAATGTTGTATTTCGATGGGATTTTCTTTTGTATCCCAAACCAGTGTATTGACATTAATAATTAATAAAGGCATTTTTATTTTCATTATACGCTGTGTCTTATTAATTTTATTAAGATATGATGAACCCCATAGACTAGGGCTATGGTTCTAGGGTTATGATGAGATCATACTAGTGAGATCTAAAGCCTTAAAATCCTAATCTAGAATATTCCTGGTCGATGGGATATTGAGTAGGGGATCAATGTTTCTGGTAAGACCAGCACATCCTATGTATGCTTGGTGAAGAGGGTGACTAATCTCACAGTCACTTGTATTTGACACTAATACTAGGATGTGGGTGCTCATTAGAGAATGAGTTCACTGAATGGATCCAACTTGAGAACATCTAATGGAACCTTATCTGTTTGTCAATAAATAGTTCTCATAGTGGGAGTAGTGAATGTGGTCCTTTGACCTGAGACTGGCATGGTACCTTGTATGCATGAATCCATACTTTGGTTCACACTCAATCATGACACTGAGTCATGCATGGGGTGATACTGGGTATGGTGGATTGCATATGGAGGTTGTGAGTAGGTCAAAAAGGAATCGATCAACCCTAGTAAGAGGGAAGCGCATCCAAATGATTTCAATCAAATGAAGATTCGGGAAATCTTTGATCAAAGTATGAACAATAGAAATAGTTTCTAATGGTTCATTAATGAATCATCATTATCAGATTGAGCAAGGAATGAATATGAAATTGGATTTGACAAGTATCCATATCCATAGTCATATTCAGGGTGCAAGTAGATCAAAGGACTGAATTGCCCGGTAACTCACCATTGAAGGGTATTTTGGTAAATCCATCAAATTTTTCATCTTCCGGGTAGGCATGACATGTTGCTAGATATCAATCTTGTCTTGTAGGTCTTCATGAACTAATTTATTTGGTTTCATGAGTTAATTCGATGTGTGATTCGAATTGGACAATTAGGTGAGCCAATTTGACCTAATTAGGTCAATCGGGTTCGATCGGATCGAATCGGCTCAAACCTAAACCTACTACTGGCTAGATGTAGAATCCAATGGGTCACACACAATAGAGACTTGGAAAGGAAGTCATTCATGATTTATTAGGGTCATAGTATCCTAATTGGTTAGCCGGATTATATACTAGCATATGTAGGCTAACCAAATTCTTAACCCAATTGGATTGGGTCCGGTTGCTTGCTAATTGGGCTAACCTAATAATGGGAAACCTAAATTAGGTTGAGTCCTAAGTGGGGCTAGCCTAATCAGAGCTAAATCTGATTTTAATTTAGATTTAAGGGCATTTTAGGTACCATACATGAGGAGTCCTAATGGCATGGGACTCTTGGTACCTAAATGATACCTTAACTTCAAAGGGCACATAATGAGCTATAGATCTCTGATTTGAATATAATTAAATGGTCAGAAAGGAAATTTTATGCTCTTTCCAATGACACCAATATTTTCTATATTTTGACTGGTCAACATTCTTTGAAATTTGCATGGAAGAAGGATGGCACGCGCAGTGCATGAAGAGTTGCAACTCTTCATATGGCACGCTGTTCTGATGGAGAGTCCTTCTGCTATCAGGACTCTTCATAATCTTCGATGTTTGGAGATTGAAGAGGTGCCTCTTGGCTTCCTAGGGACCGGTAATTGACATGTGGCAAGTGAGAATTCGTCTAGATAAAAGAAGGGATGTGAATAAGGCCTTCGGTGCATGAATGGGCTTATTAGATATGATTTTTCAAGCCAGATAACTTATCTTCGATCTTGAAAAATCATATCTGATAAGTTGATGAGAGGACATACCACACGCCTCTCTTTTATTTATAATTAAGGGACGGTGAAATGAGTCTGATATAGGAATTCCACCGAAGTAATATTCTGAGTGTGTCTCTCTCCCTCCTTTCTTTAAGACAAGACCTGTCTTTTAAAGACAAGGTCTTTTCTAATAGGACAAGGCTTTGTTTTAGGATATAAGCCTAAGGGGTCCTAGAGGAGGGTTGTTCTAAAACCAAGAGTGGTTTAGGAGAGTGTCTTTAGTGCCCTACAGTAGGACAGGGTATCCTACAGTGGTCAATAGACCAAAGGCTGCCGAAAGAGTTCCACTTATCCAAGCAACATGAAGAAGGAGTTCTTCCTTGGTCCGAGTTTCGTGTGGATCACCATTGGAGGGTGAACATTTGGGCGCCTGGTGGAGAAGAAGGCTGAATCAGGATTTGCTTCATCGGATTGGATACTAGCGGTTCAGGTTGGTGCCTAAACTCTAGTTTATATTATATATGCATGTTTGTATGTTTTAATTCCTAGTAAGGAAGTCTTGGGTTAAGGGTTTGGTAGTGGTTTCATAAAAAAATTTTAAAATCTACGCTTCCACATTGGTCACCAAAACCCTTACAGTGGTATTAGAGCCACCTTATTAGGGTTAAATCATACAAAATTTGAAGTTGTCCAATTTTGTAGGACTCTTGAGGTTGCCCATTTTGGTAGGACTCTACAAAATTTGAAGTTGCCCAATTTTGTAGGACTCTGCAAAAGTTTAAAGTTACATATGATTGATATGTTTATGCATATATGTATGTCACTAGTTAGGGTTTTTACTTAAACCTTAACTGATATAGAGATATGTTTAGCTTTCTAGTCATCATACTGAAATAAGGTTGCCCTGTCATAATGGTGGATCCATTATGTGGTAGATGGTTATCCTATTATGATAACACACTTGGCACATTATAAAATGATATATGATGCATGCTTGATGAATGGTAATATTAGAATGTGCTTCTGTTTGAATTTCCCTCTATTAAAATTATATTAAGTTGTAGTGTCATATACAAAAAGAAAAATAATCAAGATGATTAGTTGATCATTCGGTGTCTAGGAAAAGTGGTTCATGATCGGTAAAGAAGACGTGATTTTTAATTGGTTCCGTTGACTGACCTGGCCAATTTTTATTGGTGTATAGGAAAGCAACGGGGGGACTCCCACTACTCTCCCACTTACCTGGCCAATAAGATTAACTTAATTCTTGATTGATACGCTTAGTATACTATTCACTATATTAGGCCTTCCTTCATGCTAGGTCATTATTATGTTATGATCCGTATTAGGTTTGTTGTGTACACATAAGGCCTATTATGGTAACTAACACAATTTTGGCCTGGTGCATTTGATGCTTATGGCATGATTTAATATAATACTTTGTTGTGAACATACAAGGGTATTATTATTATAATCATGACTATAAAGGAATGAAGGGTCTTACTTAACTAAAAATATTATAGTTTGTTGTGCACACACAAGGCTATTAATATTTTAGAGGCCAGGTTTTGTTGAGAATTGTATGAGATACAATTTGAAAGAGTTTTCCTACCTTTGAACTTATAAAAGATTTGTTGTGTACACACAAGATCTTTTATAAAAAATTAGGATCTCAACCCCACTAAGAAAACCAATTAGGGTTTCTCGATCATCATATAGAGGGTTATGATGCTTGATAAAATAGTGGAAGACATATTTAAGTTAAAGTCCTAATTTAATTATATTTTGTCAACATTGGTTGTTTGCTTATGTTATGTTCTTTGTTAATGTAGATTAAATGACCTCTTCACTCTCACTCCGTAGTATACTTGATGCCAATAAATTGACTGGACCGAACTATGTTGACTGGTTGAGAAACCTAAAGATAGTACTCAGCCAGGAAAAACTTTCTTACATTCTTGATACCCCTACCTTGGAACCTTTAGGGGAAGATGCCGAGCAAGAGGAAAAGACTACATACAAGATGTGGCAAAATGACTCACTCACTGTCAAATGTATCATGCTTGCCTCTATGACCAATGAGTTGTAGAGGCAACATGATAGCATGGACACTAACTCCATACTACTCAATCTAAAAAAGCTATATGGAGAACATAGTCAAACTACTAGATATGAGATATCTATGCAGTTGTTCTGTGCGAGAATGATAGAAGGTACATCCGTACAAGACTACATACTGATGGTTATTGACCTGATCACTTGATTAGGTCAATTGGGTTTTGTTATGGATGGGGAGTTGAATCAGGATTTGATCCTGCAGTCACTCTCGGAGTCATTTTCACAGTTTGTTCTTAATTATCATATGAACAAACTTAACACTTCCTTGCCTGAGCTGTTAAACATGTTAAAAATAGCAAAGAGCCATTTAAAAAAAAATAAGGCTCCACTTCTTCTTATGGATGGGATCAACAAGAAGAAGTCAAGCAGAAAGGGTTCCAAGAGGAGATTGAACCCAAAAAGGGGCATCAAGAAGAAGAAAGGAAAGAAGGCCTCCAGATAGATGACCTTCTTTCACTGTGGCAAGCCGGGTCATTGGAAGAGGAACTGCAAGGCTTACCTTGCAGGTGTGAAGCCTGGTGCATCGGATGCACCAAAAGGTATGAAAGAAGTTCATACTATTTTGTCATTGGATTCTTCCATTTCAAATACTTGGGTATTGGATATCGCCTGTGGTCATAATATCTACAAATCATTGCAGCGGCTGTAGAGGCTTAGAGTATTGAAGGAAGGAGACTTCGAGCTCTACGGTGCTGGAGGAGAGTCCATCCAAGCAGAGGCTATAGGGACTTATATCTTGAAGTTACCTTCAGGGAAGATTTTAGAGATGAGAGATTGTTACTATATGCCTAAGATCATTAGAAATATCAATTCTGTATCCTTGTTACTTAGACAAGGTTATACTATGAATGTGATGAGCAATGGTTGCTCAATCAGCTTTTCTAATGAAATTATATGTTGTGGCATATTTTGTAATGGTCTTTTAACTCTATCCACTAATGATAATATACTTCATATAAGTAACAAACGAAAGAGAGATGATGTAAACAATACTTTACTCTGGCACTGTCGGCTTGGACATATTAGTGAGACTAGGATTAGCAAGTTATACAAGAAAAATTTCCTTAATCCTTATGATTATGAATCATTAGGAACTTATGAATCATGTCTCATGGGTAAAATGGCCAAGACTCCATTTAGTGGACATAGAGAAAGGACAACTGAGTTATTAGGACTCATACATACAGATGTATGTGGGCCTATGACAACTCAGGCCAAGGGTGCATACTCTTATTTCATCACGTTTACTGATGATTTTTCAAGGTATGGATTTGTGTATCTTGTGAAACATAAGTCTGAAACCTTTGATAAATTTTTAGAGTATCAAAGTATGGTAGAGAAACAAATGGAAAAAAGTATTAAAATCTTTCGATCAGATCGAGGAGGTGAATAATTATCCACTAAGTTTCTCGATCACCTTAAAGAAAAGGGGATTATCTCTGAATGGACCCCTCCTTACACACCACAATTAATTGGTGTTGCTGAAAGGAGGAACCGTACCTTATTAGATAAGGTATGGTCCATGATGTGCTTCACAGAGTTACCTATTTCCTTCTAGGGATATGCCTTGGAAACCGCGGCTAATATCTTAAATAGAGTACCATTTAAATCTGTCTCTTGCACTCTATATGAGATATGAAGGGGTAAGAAACCCAATCTTAAGTATCTTAAGATATGGGGATGTTTAGCCTATGTCAAAAAAAATTTTGGACATAAGCTAGATGCTAGAGCAGATAAGTGTCTATTTGTAGGATATCCTAAAGATGGTATAGGATATCTATTCTACCACCCTACTGAACAAAAAGTTTTTGTCAGTAGGCATACCACTTTTCTGGAGAAAGAGTTCATCCTACAAAAGGGCAATGGGAGAAATATTGAACTTGAAGAAGTTCAACAAATAGATACATCTCAACCAAATGATAACATAGTTAGTATAGAACCAGAACACACCATTCCTATTCGTAGGTCTGATAGGGTGCGTCATGCACCTGAGAGGTATGGGTTTATTATTGAAAATAATGAAGCCCGGATCATTGAAAATGATGAGCCTCCAACTTATACGGATGCTGTCATGTGTAGGGACTCAAACAGATGGCTGGAAGCCATGAGATCCGAAATGGACTCCATGTATGTCAACCAAGTGTGGACTTTGGTTGATGCACCAGAGGGTGTTAACCCTATTGGATGCAAATGGGTCTATAAGAAAAAGGTTGGGGCAGATGGCCAAGTCGAAACTTATAAAGCCAGGTTAGTGGCTAAGGGTTTCAGACAAAAACAGGAAATAGATTATGATGAAACATTTTCTCCTGTTGCCATGCTCAAATCTATTCGGATCATGCTTGCTATAGCAGCATATCATGATTATGAAATCTGGGAGATGGATGTGAAAACCGCATTCCTTAATGGTTTCCTTGAGGAAGAGGTCTATATGTCACAGCCAGAAGGTTTTGTCTTGGAGACTAAACCTAATCAGGTATGTAGGCTGAAGAAATCAATTTATGGATTAAAGCAAGCATCCAGGAGTTGGAACATCCGATTTAATAAGACAATCAAAGAGTTTGACTTTATCAAAAATGAGGATGAACATTGTGTGTACAAGAAGACTAGTGGGAGTGCCATAGTTTTCTTGGTTCTGTATGTGGATGACATACACCTCATTGGGAATGATATCCCAATGTTATAATCAGTCAAGGTATGGTTATCTAAACAGTTTTCCATGAAAGACTTGGGAGAAGTATCCTATATACTGGGTATCAAGATCTATAGAGATAGATCTAGGAGGATGCTAGGCTTATCCCAGTCTAGGTACATTGACCAAGTGCTAAAGAGATTTAGCATGGAGGGAAGTAAAAGAGGTTACTTGCTCAATGGTCATGGCATACATCTTTCTAAGAAGATATCTCCTAAGACACCTGAAGAAAGAAATAGAATGAGTTCTATACCTTATGCTTCGGCTGTAGGATCTATAATGTATGCTATGTTATGTACCAGGCCTGATATGGCATATAACTTAGATATAGCCAGCAGATTTTAGGCTGATCCAGGAGAGGATCACTGGAAGGCTGTGAAAAATATTCTTAAGTACTTAAGAAGGACTAAGGATATTTTTCTGATATACAGAGAATCTGATCTTAAACTGGAAGCTTATTCAGATTCTAGTTTTTAATCGGATCCAGATGATAGCAAATCTATTTTAGGGTATGTTTTTATCCTAAATGGAGAAGCTGTAAGCTGGAAGAGTTTTAAACAGCAGACTGTAGCTGACTCAACAACTGAGGCAGAATACATTGCTGTTAGTGAAGCTACCAAGGAAGCTGTCTGGATGATGAAGTTCATCTCAGAGTTGGGCATTGTTCCAGAGATTGAAGGTCCAGTACCACTTTACTGTGATAATGCTGGAGCCGTCGCTCAAGCTAAGGAACCTAGAGTTCATCACAAATCAAAGTACATTCTAAGATGCTTCCATCTCGTTCGAGAGATTATTGAAAGACAAGAAGTCTGCATTAAAAGAGTAGAAACGAAGAACAACATAGCAGACCCGTTCACTAAGGCTCTACCACAGTGGGAGTTTGATCACCACCTCGATTATATGGGGTTAAAATTTAAAGGCGTTTGGCTTTAGTGCAAGTGGGAGATTGAAAGGATTATGACCTAAAGGCCAATCGAAATGTTGTATTTCGATAGGATTTTCTTTTGTATCCCAAACCAGTGTATTGACATTATCAATTAATAAAGCAGCATTTTTATTTTCATCATAAGCTATGTATTATTAATTTTATTAAGATATGATGAACCCCATAGATTAGGGCTATGGTATCATAAGCTGTGTATTATTAGTGTCTAATTAATTTTATTTAAATGCTTGGGTTGATGCAAATGAAGGAGTCTTGTTTGTGGGCTAAGGAAGGGTGATGAAATCCCCACCTTATCTTGTTTAGGTTTGTGCCCTTAAAATGATTTAAGAATGCTATGCACAAATATAAAGATCAAACAAGTTTAAATTAAAACTAAACTAAACTAAACTAAGATCAAGATGAAAATAAAATTTGCTGAAAGAAATAATTAAAATTTTATACCTGACTTCCAACACTCACCAACTTAAAAATAAATTAGATATATCAGGTTAAAGCAAAAATTTAATACATAATTTAAAACAAACCAATTTTCCTGGCAACGGTGCAAAAAACTTGATGTGAACTTAAGTTGTAACCGCAAGCACACGGTGTATAGAGTAACACATCCAGCGAGTATGGGTTGATCCCACGAGAAAATGGATTTTTGAACTGTGTTCAAATCCTCACTTAGATAAGCTGACAAGATAAGGTAATTAAATCGATGAAATAAATAATTAAAGATCTATGACTTTTGAATCCACTAGATCAATGATTTTGAAAACTTTTCTAAGATTACTTTCATATCTTCCGTTCTCTTTCTTGTATTAACCAAGTATAGAGTATGAAAGGATCCTAACAATAGGTTTCTACAAAAAGAAGGAAAAGTGATTCAAAAATATTGAGTATTCTATCTATTTTCCCTCTTGCACCGAATCAAGTATGAACTATAAAGGGGATGAAACCCAACAATAGTTCATCAAGTCTCTTGGCTAAGAGGTTAAAAAGAAAGAAAACCTTTTAAAACATTAAAAGTCCAAGAAAATAAATCTTAGGAAAATATTTCTAATTATGATCTAGCTTCATCGCCAACCCTAAAAGGATTTGCTTAGCCATACTTGATTAAAATAAAGTTTTAAAAAAATTATAAAAAAAATAATAATTGTTGGGATATGACAAGTTTGGTCTGTTTATGCTGATCTATTAAAAATTTGAATTGGCTAATCAATACCCAAGAGGTACAAGACTAACTAACGTCTAAGAGATGTAAAGCCGATCAATGCCCAATAGGCACAAATATGATCAATGCACAAATATGATCAATGCCTAATAGGTAGGCACAAGGCTAATCAACGTCTAAGAGATGTAAAGCCGATCAATGCCCAATAGGCACGAATATGATCAATATTCAAGAGGCATAAAGCCGATCAACGCTCAACAAGCATAAGATTGACTAACTTCCAAGTAATTGACTAACTTTTATGAAAGGTAAAGCTTATCAATATTCAAATATTGCAGAGATCGTTCAACTCTAGAGAAGGGCTGATCAACTCTGGAGAAGGGCTAATCAACTATGGATGAAGGGCTGATCAATTATGGATGACTTTCGTTGCACGTGCTCGCAATCCTGGATTAACCGTTTAACAGCTAGATGCCAGTGGTAAGCAGTTAAGTTCGAAGCATATAAATACCTTCGAGTGCGCTGGTGATGGGACTTCTGCTACTTATTCTTTTCCATGCCATTCTTTGCCTAGTTTTCCTTCAGATCATATCTGTTCCAGTCTAGATGCCATTAACAAGCTTGAGAGCTATCTCAACACCCAGATCCTCTAAGAAGACAGCAGAAAGCTAGATCAAATCAGCTCAATCCACTTTTTTTTTTATTCAGGCTTGTTGTAATTTGTTTGGACGCAACAGATTGGCGTGCCAGGTAGGGAAAACTCAGCGAAGGAGTTTCAAACAATCTGGAAGGAAGCATGGTGAAAGGTAGAAAGAAGAATCTGCCAACAGAAGACATTTTCCGTTCTTCAAAAGGGAATGATCCTGTTCTTGGTAACAAGAGGAATGATCTTGTTCTTAGCGAAAAAAGGAACGATCCTATTCTTGGCAAAAACGAAAATGATCCTGTTCTTGGCAACAAGGGGAATGATCTTGTTCTTGGCAAAAAAAGGAATGATCCTGTTCTTGGTGAAAAGGGGAATAATCCTGTTCTTGGCGAGAGGGTGGAAGCTCTTCCCGTGAGATACTTTGATCAAGAAAAATTGGATACTCTATTTGACAAAGTAGAGGTGCTTACTGTAGTGATGCAGAACCTTCAAGAAACTGCCGCGAGGGAATCAATGCGACCTGCCATGTTGAGAACTAGCCGGCAACCTTCCCTTCAGATAAGTAAACATCTCAGTCCAAGAAGGCATTCATCTTATCAATGTTCTTCAGGTCAACAGTCCCCATTGAGGCATCATCACCAATCTCACCATCACACCAAGAAGCAAAATAAGGGGAAGCATCCACGATCCCGTTCAACATCATCTGGAGAATCAATCCCTGACAGTACCCAAGTTTGACATCCTGCAAGAGTAAGTGATTTTGATAGAAAATTCAAAAAGCTGGAGTTGCAAATCGCCAAGGTTCTTGAACAAAGGAAAGCAGAGGACACAGCACCGAGCTTTAGTATTTTACCTCCTTTTTCTAAGAAGGTTATGGAAGAAAGAATCCCATATCACTTCAAGGTTCCGCAAATTGAATTGTACGATGGGTCGTCTGACCCTTTGGATTATTTGGGTAGCTTTAAAGCCCATATGCTGATCCAAGGGGCATCAGACGCATTGCATTATCTTGCTTTCCCTGCAATCTTGAAGAAGTCAGCAAGAATATGGTACTCAAGTTTGCAACCAAATACTATTCATTCATTCAGTCAGCTAGAGAAGTTGTTTGTCTCCTATTTTAGAACAAGCAAAAAAATGCCTAGAAACTCTGACAGCTTATTCTTTATTCAGCAGTCAGAAGGGAAATCCTTGAAAGATTACATCAAAAGGTTTAATTCTGCCATGTTGGAGATACCGGATCTCAATGAATATATGGCAATGTCTGCTATGAAGAAGGGCTTGCGAGCCTCCAGGTTCACATTTTTCTTGGATAAGAAATTCTCGACCAACTATTCTGAATTACTGGCATGTGCTCAAAAATACGCTCATGCCGAAGAACAAGCCTTGACCAGGCAAAAGGTGGAGAAAAAATCGGTGCCAAGTAGGAAAAAGGCCAAGGAAGAAGAATTCTGATTCTCTAGAGTCTGATCAATTCAACAGCAAGGTCAGAGATCGAGGGAGTTGATCGGCAGAAGCTACATCAATTGGTTTGATGCTTATACCCCCCTGACTCTTCCAAGAGAACAAATCCTAATGGAAATTGAGAAAGAAAATTTTCTTCAAAGGCCAAGGCCAATGAGAGCCCCGCCAGCTATATGAAATAAGGCCAAATATTGTCGGTATCATCGTGATCATGGGCATACAATGGAAGAATGTATCCAGTTAAGAGATGAGATCGAAGATTTGATCAAGTGAGGTTACCTGGCAGATATGTTCGGAATCCAAACCAAAATTGACCAGTTGAAGCTGCGGTGCCAAGCCTACAGTTCCAAGGATGATTACTGATGGGATAGAGCTCCCAAACCAACAACTGACTGATGGATCGATCGGGATGATTTGTCATGCATGTCTCGAAGATGATCGAAGTCCCAAAAGGCTTCGAGGAAGAGTTGTCTTCTCTGAGGAAGACCGACAAGGCATTCAGACGCCATATAATGACCTTGTAGTGATTTCTGTGATAATCGCAAACTTTGATGTATATAGAATTTTAGTTGATAATAGAAGCTCTGTCGAAGTTTTGCTTTACGATGCATTTGTCAAGATAAATTTGCTGATTAATAAACTATGAAGGATTCATGTGCCGTTAACTAGGTTTGGTGAAAATTCTGTAGGAGTAGAAGGAGAAATCACACTCCCCATGACTCTCGGAATAGCCCCAAAGCAGAGGACCTTTCTTCTTACCTTTATGGTTGTTTGAATCCCTTCTGCTTATAATGCTATTTTGGGAAGACCTGCCCTGAATAAATTCCAAGCCGTTGTATCAACCTATCATCTTTTGATGAAATTTCCAACTCAAAATGGGATTGGAGAAGGGGAAACTAACAGATGGCTTGTCAGTGTTTGACAATCCAGAATCAACAGTCAATCAGCAAACCTACTGTCGAACAAATGGATCCACGTGATCCGACTGATGGAGTCAGCATATCAATAGAAAAGACTATTCACATTCCTTTGATAAAGGATGATCCTACTAAAACAGTTAAGATTGGAAGCTTACTTGCTGAAGACCAAAGGAAGAAGTTGGTTGATTTTTTGCAAAAAAATGCTGATATATTTGCATGGACAGCTGCTGATATGATGGGAATTCCAACTAAAGTGATTATGCATGAGCTTAAGGTTGATCCATTCAGTCGACCTGTTCGACAAAAGAAGTGCAATTTTGTCCCAGAAAGATAAAAAGTTATCAATGAAGAAGTGACCAAATTACTTGATGCTGGATTTATCAGAGAGGTTCACTATCCTGACTGGTTTGCCAATGTAGTAATGGTCCGGAAGGTAAATGAAAAATGGAGGATATGCATAGATTATACTGATCTTAACAAGGCATGTCCTAAAGATAGTTTTTCTTTGTCTAAAATTGATCAACTGGTTAATGCAACGGCTGGACACAAATTTCTGAGTTTTATGGATGCTTTCTCTGGATATAACCATATACGAATGAGTCTAGAAGATGAAGAAAAGACGTCTTTCGTCACTGATCGGGGGATATATTGTTATAAAGTAATGCCATTTGGTCTTAAAAATGTTGGAGCTACTTATCAGAGGTTAGTAAACAAGATCTTTGAGAATCAAATTGAAAAAACTATGGAAGTATATGTAGATGACATGATCGTTATGAGCGATCAGTCTAATGATCACATTAAAAATCTGTAGATAGCCTTTGATATTCTACAATAGAATCATATGAAATTGAATTCGACCAAGTGTGTCTTTCATGTAACATTTAGAAAGTTCTTGGGCTGTATGGTTATGAAGCATGAAATTGAAGCCAACCCAGAAAAAATTTGAGCCATCCTGGGTATGAGACCTCCGGTTAATAAAAAAGAGATCCAACAGTTGACTGGATGAATCACTTTGTTAAGCTGATTTATCTCTCATTCGGCCGAGATATGTTTGCCTTTCTTCAAAGCCCTACGACAAACCAAGGAGTTCAATTGGACAGATGACTGTCAGTCGACTTTTGAAGAGCTTAAGAAGTGTTTGACAAATCCGATCATATTGTCTAAACCCCAAGAAGGAGAAAACTTATATCTTTATTTGGCTGCTTCTGATGAGGCAATCAGTTCTGTATTGGTGAGAAAGGAGTCCAATGGATTGCACAAACCCATTTATTATATCAGTAAAGTCCTTCATGATGTAGAGATAAGGTATCCAAAGCTTCAAAAGATTGTTTATACTTTGGTAATATTGGCTAAGCACCTCAAACCATATTTTCAGTCTCATCGTATTGTTGTATTGACCGACCAACCTCTAAGGACTGTTTTATAATGCCCTAATACTTTCGGTCGGATGATGAAATGGGCACTTAAATTGAGTGAATATGATATTATTTATTAGCCACGATCAGTAATGAAAGCTCAAGTATTGGCTAATTTTATAGCTGAATGTACCTGGAATGACTATGAAAAGGAAACTCAATCATCTAATGAAATGAAGGTGACTGATGCATCTTGGGTATTACATGTAGATGGAGCTTCAAATTCTTCTGGCTGTGGAGCAGGATTGATCTTATCCAATCCAAGCAGAGATGTTATAAAGTATGCACTCAGATTTTCTTTCAAAGTTTCTAATAATCAAGCTGAATATGAGGCTCTCCTAGCTGGTCTGAGAATTGTAAAGGAATTAAATGTTCGATGACTAAAGGTATTATCTGACTCTCAATTAGTTGTTAACTAAGTAAAAGGAGATTTTGAAGTTCGTGATGCCACATTAGCTTTATACTTGAAGAAGGTTCAAGAGCTCGGAACTTCATTTGATTTTTGGGATATCAGTCATGTCCTTAGGACTAAAAACTCTCGAGTCGATTCATTGTCTAGATTGGCTACTTCTACATCTGACTAATGGACCGGACTTTTGTAGAACATTTGGAAATCCTTAGTGTCTCTGTAACAGAAAAAGAAAAGATTCTTCAAATAGAGCCAGAGATGAATTAGATGAGCCCAATAATCAAATATCTGACTGAAGGAGTATTGCCTGAAAATAGCATAGAAGCTAAACAAATTCGGAGGTTTGCTGCTTAGTTTGTCATTTTAGATGGCTTGTTATATAAAAAATTATTTTTCCAGCCATTATTGAAGTGTCTATCTCCTTCGAACGTCGATTATGCTGTTAGAGAAGTGCATGAAGGAATATATAGTGATCATTTGGGAGGAAAGTCTTTAGCTTATAAAATTATAAGGTAGGGATATTACTGGTCGACTATGTAGAAGGATGCTGCAGACTTTGTGAGAAAATGCGACTCTTATCAAAGGTATGCAAATATTCAGAGGCATCCTGCCAGTCAGCTAACACAGTTAATAACTCCTTGACCCTTTGCTCAATGGGGAATGGACATCCTTGGTCCGTTTCCTCCAGCCTTTAGGTAGCGAAGATTTTTGATCATTGACATCGACTATTTTACAAATTAGGTAGAAGCTGAACCTCTAGCTTTAATCACTGAAGCAAAAGTTGAAATATTTATCAAAAATTCTATTATATATCGGTTTGAAATTCCTCATGCTATTATTAGAGACAATAGGAGACAGTTTAATAATCAGAAGTTTAAGGATTTCGGTGCTCAATATGGAATCCTTCACAAATTAACATTTGTCGGACATCCTCAGGCTAATGGAGAAGCTGAGGTAACTAATCGGACAATCCTTCATGGATTGAAAACTTGATTAAATGAAACCAAAGGATATTAGGCTGATGAACTTAACTCTATTCTATGGGCCTACCGAACAACTCCCCGATCTACCATGGATGAATCTCTGTTTAATCTTGCTTATGGGAGTGAAGCGATGCTACCTATAGAGATTGTCCTTCATTCCAGAAGAACTGATTGCTTTGAGGAGTCTAATAATAATGATCTAAGGAGAACTAATCTTGATCTGCTTGAAAATTCCAGGTTGCAGGCATAACTGAAAATGGCAGCTTACCGATAAAGGGTGGCACAGTATTATAATTTAAGGATAAAAGCTCGAATCTTTCGAATTGGAGATCTTGTTATGTGCCGAACAGCTGTATCCAAACCAACTGAACAGGGCAAACTTGTCCCAAATTGGGAAGGCCCTTATCGTATCACTGAAGTTGTGCGATCAGGGACCTATCGACTTGAAAGTCTAGATGGTTATCCATTGGCAAGGCCATGGAATGTAGAAAATTTGTGCAAATATCATCAATAAAGACATCCTCTTTGTCTTTCTCCTTTTATATGAAGGAAATATATGATATTGAAATATTCTCTAAAAAATAGAGAAAAGAAAGGTTGGCCTGATAAGTTGGCCACAATCCGATAAATAGAGTTAGTCTGACCCACTAACTCATCGGTAATAAATGATCAGAATAACTGATCCAAAGGTCGGCCTGATAAGCTGACCACAATCTGACAAATAGAGTTACTCTGACCCACTAACTCATCGATAATAAATGATCAGAATAACTGATCCAAAGGTCGACCGAATAAGCTGACCACAATCCAACAAATAGAGTTAGTCTGACCCACTAACTCATCGGTAATAAATGATCAGAATAACTGATCCAAATGTTGGCCTGATAAGCTAACCACAATTCGACAAATCGAGTTAGCCTGACCCACTAACTTATTAGTATTTAATGATCAGGATAACTGATCAAAAGGTCGTTTTGATAAGTTGATCACAATCTGATAATTGGGTTGATCTGACTCATTAGCTCATTTGTATTAGAATAAATTGTTGATCAATTGAAAAGTTTATCATATGACAGGTGATGGTGAATAGCATGGTTTATTATTTTATCAATAATGTTATCTTAAAATATTTGAAAGTATGATATGGTATATTGACGGAAAATAAAAGACTTCATTGATATTCTGGTTACAAAGGGAAAAGAAAAAGTAGTAAAATTACCACTAGTTCTCTATTACATATATTATTCAGCTCTTTCTGATGTTTCTTTGATAGGCAATATTATTAGATCATTGTTTGGCTTTCCCTCTTCTTTCTCTATCGAATAATCTATGGAAATAGAGGAAAGATCAAGGTCAGGGTATAATTTCTTGATTTCGTTAATACAGTCTTCAAAACTGAGCTTGTAGCCTTTTTCCCCAACTCGGTTTATTCCGCTTCAAATGCTTTAGATTTTTTAAATTCTTTGATTATAAGGGGCTTCTATTGGATCAGCAAGGCATTTTCTTGTTCGGTTTGCTTCAGCTTTTCTTCAAGAAGTGATATTCTCTACTTCATCAGGAGATTTTGACTTAATACTTCTTCATACACCCGAGTTTTTTCCTCTATGGCTTCATCTGCCTGCCGAAGTATTTTTCTTCTTCTGACTCCATTCTCCACAAGCTGATGGGCATACCTTTCAGTTTGTCTTAGTTGGTTTTGCAGAGACAAGATCTTTGTAGTCAATAGGACAACTCGTGATTCGAAGACTTTCCGATCAATGACAGCTTTGTCTTTTTCTTCCTTAGCTGCAGCCAGTTGCTTTTGAAGATCTCCCTGCAAGTTAGTTGCTTGATCCCAGCTCTCTTCGATCATGGAGATATCATTAACAAACTGAACAAAAATTTGGAACATTCATTAAAATACAAATAAGTTGTTTTGGAAAGAGGAGTATTATTAACCTTTATGATTCTTGGATAGATGGAAGATAAAATTTCTTTCACTCCATGTTTAATTGTTGTCTCCCAATCTCTCCGAAGAATGGTAGACTACAGCATGGTTTTTGCCAACTTCAGATTGTTTATGCCTGTATCAAAAACTAATATTTGATCAGCTTTGCCATTATTCGGATCAACTAGTTCCTCTAGAGGAGCTTTTCCTTTCTCCGTTGAAGTATGCTTGGCAGGTGGGTCATGATCTGCTCCTTTTGAAAGTGGAATGGAAGGCTTTTATTCTTCTTCCTCAGATAAAGAAGCGATATATTCGAGAATTTCTGGCTTATCGAAGGTATTTTTTGACAAACGCCTTCTTCTTATGCATGACCTTTCCTCTTTAAATCATACTGGTCCGGCTTTTCTCTTCGGCATTTGATGAGGTTTCTTGTTACTTGGCTCCATCTCTCGACTACGATGAAGGTCTCTTCTTAAGGAGTATTCCTTGGAACAAGGAGTTTTAAAAGAAAAATACTTGCAACAAAATTGGTTCAAAGCCCTAGGCTTGGGACCTCTTTATATAGAGGTTGCCAATGGCTATGATTTATGATCCAAATTTCAAGATATCAGGAGATCTCGACACATTTAAGATCCTAATTTGGTGGGAATCCGTGCACCGCTTTTGATTCTTAGAAAGTCAGTTATAAAATATGTATATAAAGGCATGTGATTTGAATTTGAATTCGAATCTTATACAGTCTCTTAAGTCCTGACAAATGCGGTTACATGATCTGTTGATCAACTACTCTTCTGACAGAAAGTTAACATTTGGCAAAGTTGGTACGATAGCTTATTAGACTTTGCCTAGAAAAATCTTTTCAAAGTATACTTTTTCTTAAAATATTAAAGAAAAAGGGATAGGATATTCAGTAAATCGGATGAAAGCATTATATCACCCATGAGCAAGTTAATGGCCCGGTTAATTCAGAGATATTTGGAAAGTGTTGACTTCTCCTTTAGGAAGAGTCAGAAATCGTGCTTTCCGATCAATTTTTTTCGTTAAAGATTCTTGTTCGATGAACTTGTTCAGAATTATTTTAACTAGATTTTTTCGAATAAGAATTAGTGTTTTGAATAATTTTGTGATTAGATCGGTCTTTCTTGAAAATTTCTTTGTTTGTTCCGATGATTTTATACTTAAAAATTTTTTCCATTTATGAAAAGTACGACTTTTGCAATTCGAGAAACATTGCCAAAAAGAAAGATTCTTCATTTCCTGTTAAAAACAAAATAAGTTCTTACATCATTGATCATTTACATTTTGTTTGACTATATTTTCTTTTATTTCAACTTGATCTACAGTAAGAACTGTTGGTACATCTTCTGGAATTTGAAAATTTGGTGCCGGTTCTTTGGTTTGGTCGCCGATTATGTCTTCAGGTTGATCTGTAGTTTGTTCTCTGACATGATCTTTCTCGTCAGGATTTTCTTCATCGGAATCCTCATCATCAGAGTCTTCCTCTATCATTGAAGTGTCTAGCTCAGGGTAATATTTCTTTACCTTATTCAAACAATCGGCAAGCCCGAGGTTGTAGCTTTCTACCCCCGCCTCATGGAGTTTATCATCGAAAGCTTTCGATTGAACATATGCTTTTACAGCCTCGTTAACGGCCTCTTCAATGGCTTGTTCGATCCTTTTGGTTGCCGTTAAAACTTTTTCTTCAGCTGCTAAAACCATCTTTTCAGCTGTTAAGATCTTCTCTTCAGCTCCCTCTAACTTAAGGGACATTGATCGAGTTTTTTTTTTTCTTCTTCAGCTTTGATTCCATAGTATTAATTTTCGACTTTGCTTCCTTCAGCTCTACTTCTAGAGTTGATATTTTGACTGCTAATTCTTCCAATTTCTTCTCCATGGCGGTCTTTAGTTCTTCAGTAACTTCTTTTTTCGCTTTGGCAACGTTCACCTCGTTACACATGGTTTTGCGAAACTGGTCAAAAATTTTTAAACTCTCATCCATGATTTGGGTTCCGTGAATGAGCTGTTTATTTACATTTCAGATTAGTCATATTTAATAATAAAAAAAATAAAAATGATTAACTTTTTAAAAGAAAAAAGAGAACAAGTTTTATCTTATACTTTTAGTAAAGTAGGATGAAGTAACGGGATGGTGTCATCAATCTGCTAGGACTTAGTGATTTCCTAGTCTCTTGGAATAATGATGGAGTTCTGAAGATGACGGGCTAGCATTGGGTCATTCAGGCCCGAATCATCGACGTATATGGGAAAATCGGCCAAAATATTTGCAGCCGGAGTTCTTTCTTTTTCTTCTTCCTTATTGGAGCTTTTCCTTTATCAGTCTAGTCAGCAGAAGGTAATGATGGACCAGCTCCTGAAAATTTCATTGGTCGTCTTTCCTAAACTAGAGGTTAAAGGGATGATGATAGTGGGACTTCATCATCCTCCGACACATTGGCTATTAGAATCGGAGAATTAAGACCCGTTGTGATTGCTGGAGTCATTGGGTTTATCAGATTTGCCATCTTCAGCTTTTTAATTCTTCTTTCTTCCTGAGTAGAGGAGGTGGCTTTTGTTTTTCTTTTTTTTGAAAGTTTTCGAAGCTTTTGAACGTCCACCATGATTGACGTATCTGTAGTAATTGAGAAGTCAAAGTTTAAGATTGATTGTTAAGAAATAAATGAAGAAGTAACATCAACAATGAAGTACCTAAAGAAGGTTTGGGACTGATTTCTACTGAAAAAAGCCCTCTTTTGTTGAGAAGTTCTTTAATCGGAGGAACCTCCATCCCCGTAAGTTTCTCGTAATCTTCTTGGTCGGAAGACAGGACCTTCTTACCATCATTGGAAGTCAGTCGAGATTCCCTATGGGTAATACTGAAGTCCCAAGGGATCTTGGAGATAATGTAAAAGAAGCCGGGCTTCCAACCATGAATGGCCGAAAGAAGCCCCGAGATAAATTTCTGACCATGGCGTGGATTAATCACCCACCAACCATAGCCATGAAAGTCCCGTTTCAGTATGAATAATGTGGTAAAAAGAGAAGTTTTAGAGACTATTCCCTCATCCTTGCAAAGAACCAAGAATGCGCAAATGACTCGGATACTGTTGGGAGTTAGTTATGTTGGAAGTATTCGATATAATCTGAAAATTGTAATGAAAAAAGGATGAATCGAAAATCTAAGACCAGCTCTTAGATGTTCCTCATAGATTGTCAGATTAACGGGTGGAGGCCGATCTATTTGGTTGTCAGGATTGGGAAGGATAACAGTATACTCGTTTGAGATATTATAGTGTTGTTTCAAAGCTAAGATTCGATGTTCAGTTAAAGTGGACCTAACATCACCTATCTTTAAATGACTCAGCTTGTTTTTTTTATTGTTGGGAGGTGGATTCCTCAGGGTTTTCAACATGACTGACCTCTAATATCCTAGCCATAATCGGAAAAAGAAGTAAAGGAAGATTAACTTAAAAGAAAAGGCAGAAGAAGAATAGAGGCCAACCTGAGAATTTTCTTTTGCTCCTAAGGTGAAGAGATTGAAATGGTGAAAACCTATTTTTCTGAAAAGGATGGTATTTATATAGTATCCTTCAATGGTCTAAGATTTTCCTCGAATAATGAGACTAATTTAGATCTGGCCACGTGTCAGTAAATATTGATTGGGTTTCTCGAAGGATCGAAATGACCTTTTATAATCCGACGGTAGAAATCTGTTAACAAGATGGATGCATTTATTTTTGACGAAAATCTTTCGGCTTTCTTGAATTTTGAAAATTACAATGAGAGGAAGATACGGCTGTTAGTTTTTAAAACCGCCTCCCCAATCAGAGTTCGACAAATCATCAAAACGTGCTGCCCCAAAACGGAAGCTTTTGACAGTTTCTGATTTCCAATTAATGAATTCAGAAACTATGGGAACTAGTGTTGGGATATGACAAGTTTGGTCTGTTTATGCTGATCTATTAAAAGCTTGAATCTGGCTAATCAATACCCAAGAGGCACAAGGCTGAATGTCTAAGAGACGTAAAGCCGATCAATGCCCAATAGGCACAAATATGATAAATGCCCAATAGGCACAAATATGATCAATGCCCAATAGGCACAAGGCTGATCAACGTCTAAGAGACGTAAAGCTGATCAATGCCCAATAGACACGAATATGATTAATATTCAAGAGGCATAAAGCCGATCAACGCTCAACAAGCATAAGATTGACTAACTTCCAGGTAATTGACTAACTTTTATGAAATGTAAAGCTTATCAATATTCAAATATTGCAGAGATCGTTCAACTCTGGAAAAGGACTGATCAACTCTAGAGAAGGGCTGATCAACTATGGATGAAGGGCTGATCAATTATGGATGACCTTCACTGCACGTGCTCGCAATCCTGGATTAACCGTTTAACAGCTACATGCCAGCTGTAAGCGGTTAATTTTGAAGCCTATAAATATCTTCGAGTGCGCTGGTGATGGGATTTCTGCTACTTCTTCTTTTCCGCACCATTCTTTGTCTAGTTTGCTACTTCTTCTTTCCCGCGCTATTCTTTGCCTAGTTTTTCGAGTGCGCTGGTGATGAGATTTCTGCTACTTCTTCTTTTCCGCACCATTTTTTGTCTAGTTTGCTACTTCTTCTTTCCCGCGCTATTCTTTGCCTAGTTTTTCGAGTGCGCTGGTGATAGGATTTCTGCTACTTCTTCTTTTCCGCACCATTCTTTGTCTAGTTTGCTACTTCTTCTTTTCCGTGCTATTCTTTGCCTAGTTTTTCTTCAGATCATATCTGTTCCAGTTCAGATGCCATTAACATGCTTGAGAGCTAGTTTTTCTTCAGATCATATCTGTTCCAGTTCAGACGCCATTAACAAGCTTGAGAGCTACCTCAACATTCAGATCCTCTAAGAAGACAGTAGAAAGCTAGATCAAATCAGCTCGATCCACTTTTCTTTTGATTCAGGCTTGTTGTAATTTGTTTGGATGTAACAATAATTAAAATTAATTAACTACCTGCTGAAATTTAAATATAATATAAATATAAAAATAAAAACTAGTTAAAATAGTATAAAATAAATTATAAAAAAATTAATCTAATCTAATATTTTAAAAATAAGAATAAACCAAATAAAAAAAAATTTATTATAAAAATAATAATTTAATAATAAAGTATTTAACTCAAAAAGAAAGGATGGCGCCTCTGCTGATTCTGCTTCTCGGCTTCTCCTGCAGATCGATCCTCCCACAGGTCTCGTATTTAAAAACCGAAGGAACGAGTCGAGCGTGTGGGAAATCATCGTTGGACTCTCCTCTCGGTTTCTTCCGATTCTTTGGCTTCACTCCCGTAACCAACACAACCACCGCTTATGCCACAACCACTCGACTTCTTCGATGTTATCCCGAACCTTTGGTGTTATCTTTAGAACATCCAAGCTCCCGACATCTGAAGGTGGCAACGACATGGTGAATCGGAGGCGACTGGAAGGAAGTACGGTGTGAAATCAGCAGCAGACGGTGGCTTCGGAAAGGAGGACCGCTTGCAGTGAATTTGGACAGCGGAGAGCCTCTTCGGTAGTAGCGATGGGATTTGAGCATAGAAGGCAGAAGAAGCTGACGGTGATTTGGAGAAGACGAAGGGCAGACTGGTAGGAGCGAACTGCAACCACGGAGAACTGGGCAGTAACTTGATCCGGCGAGGAGCGGCAGGTGGCAGCGTTAGATGGAAACGATCAGCGGTAAGAGGAGAAAGAAGGCCATGCAGAGGAAGAGGGCCATGACCGACGGCTTGGTAGGTGGCTCGATCCGGTGCAGATGGACTCGGTTGAAAGCTTCTCCATCATCTTCTCCGGCCACGGGAACGGTGCAGATGGAAGCTTGAACGGCGAACTGGGACGGCAGCAGCAGCAGCAGAGAAGAAAAATGGTCATGAGAGGAAGAGGGTGATGGATCCGGGGAAAGACGGCCATTCCTGGGATTATTCTGCATGGGAGGGTTCACCGGCCAGCGAGGAGGGTCCCGGCGACAAGAGAGGAAGCTCCGGCGTCTTCTCCGGTGAGTTCGGTGCTCGGTTTGGCCTATGGTTCACGGATCTGTTCCGTGGACTAGTTGCAATGGCAACCATGGACCGGTTGAAGCTTTGTGGACCATTTGGCTGGTTCACCGTGAACCAGTGCTTTAAAAGTCGTGCTATTCCTTCATCACAGCTTCAAATTAAAATTTCAAGCCTATCTAAACTCCAAATTAAGTGTCGTTCACGCTGTTGAACTCCAAAAATCATGCCCTTTGTGTTGATGAAGTTCTTTTGTTAAAACACGGCATAAAAATATTAATTTAAATTAAATAATATGAATTTGATTAATAAATTAATATTCTTACCACTTATTTTTCTGCACTTATCAAGGAGCCTCCCACAATCCCACCTCTTATCTAGCCAGTGGACAAGATAATTATTGAATTGGTTGTAAATTGAGCTGACCCATTTTACTTGAGCTCTAGGTCTAGTAAACCCTAGATCAATGTGTATGCTTGCTGCATGACCCCTAGATTAGGAGTCCCTTACCATCAGGCTAACCCAACCTAGTCTGACCATGGAGTCTAACCTTGAAACCTTTCTGAGGTCTATGACTGAACAATGTGCCCAAATAAACAATAGGTTTGACCGACTGAATTAGCGATTCAAAAACCTAGAGATAACCCATAAGACCCGTACTAACCCTGGTTTACCTAAACCAACTATCCTTGACCCCAAAACCCATCGACCCGAACCCACTAGGATCAGTGCACATAGTCAAAACCCAGGTACTATTCAGGTTTCCCTTAGCCAATCCTCCCCCACTACCCCAGATCCTAGTTAATGTCTCCTTAGCTGTCCCACCCCTATTACCCTATTGGTCTACCAAGATGCCATTGAAGAGGAAGAGTATGAAGCTGATATAAGCTTAGTAGATGAATATAAAGATGAGGAGATACAGGATGTAGACCTAGAGTTAGTTGATCCTAACCATACCTAGACTAAAGCCAACCCATAATTAGTTGACCACGAAAATACCCAGACTAAAGTTGTTTTGGAAGAATAGCTAGAGGAAGATAACTATTATGTTGCTATTACAACTTTACCTGAGGAAACCCTAGAAGAGAACCCAATGATAGAGCCTAGTCTTGAAATTCAAGAACTAGAGAAAATTAGTGAGGACTTGGTTTTGTTAATCCAGCACCCTCAGGTTGAATTCACCGGTTCAATCCCAATTGAAGATCTCTTCCCTGAAATTACTAACCCATTTTTACACAAGGTGGACCCTTTAGTGCTTGTAGACATAATTCGGTATCCAAACCTTAAGGTCAACCCCATGAGTCAGGGATTGTTCCATGAACCCTCTTCTTATTTCCTACCCTAGTAGGCTAGCCCCGAATCCACTTCTTATTTCCTACCCTGGCCTGAAATTTTTACTATTTCTAGAGCCACCCGATTACATTTCGTTGAAATCAGTAGGTTGTATAAGTTCTTTAGCACATTCAATTTGCTACCTATTTTTTGGTAGACCCTATGGCATTTAGTAGGAGTCCATGCACCATTCTCATCTGCATGTCACCCACCAACCAAGGGTCAAGCCCAAAGCTGTAATTGAAAACTTAATAAGTTTCTATCAATAAGAATGCATAGTTGAGTCAATTAGCAGAGTCATATGCACATCATATTAGAGAGTTGCATAAGGAAATAAGTGAAAAGATCAAAGAAAGCAATGAATCATATAAATATTTGGCTGATTCAAGAAAAGGACTCAGAATTTGATGAAGGAGACTTTGTAATGATCAGGCTTCGACATGAATGGTTCCCATCTGGAACCATGAAGAAGTTGCATACCCGTGGTAGTGGACCATATAAAATAATTAAGAAAATTGGACCTAATGCCTATATACTTGAGTTACCACCTGATCTAGGTATTGGTACAACTTTCAACATTTCAAACCTTGTAGAGTATAAGGAGCCAACGTTGATACCTAGTGAACCTTTTAGGCCTGATCCCATCCTTGAGAGTGAGCCAACCCATGAGTGTCCACCAGCCAAACTACCAGAATGGAGAGACAGGATTGAGCGGATCTTGGACGACAAGATTATCGCTACTCAGAGCAAAGATTATCAACGATATCTGGTTCATTGACAAGGATGACTCGAGATTGAAGATTCTTGGATCACTAGAGAGGATTTACAAAGGATTAATCCTGACTTACTAGAACATTATCAAAGCAGAGTTGACCCATAGTCGACAAGATCGAGTTCCTCCCACCCGAGAAGAATTGGTGCGGACACCAGGGCTAGAAAAAAATGACAGGTCAATCCTACATCCCTGTGGATCACCTGTGAATAAAAGTCCTAAGCCCTAACCCCAAATCACTTGTAAATGTCAATTTTTAATTCTATTATATTAACCTAGTTGGATTCAGCCCTAAACCCCAATTTCAATTGAGTCTTGTATATACAAGCCTAATAAATTTTAATTGAGTTTAGTCTGATTCAATTATGTCTTAGTCATGTCCTTTGATCAAATTGGGTTTAGTTTGGTCAAGTTGGGTTAGTTATTTGGTTTCAATTAAGTCCTGTAATTAGTTAAGATCTTAACCAAGATTAAAAGATTGTAATACAAGAGGGGACCACTTCAAGACACTGCATGCCAACCCACTGCTTGGCACCACATGCGCTACCATGTCATCATGGCACCACATCATCACATGCCATGTCATATTTCTTGGACACCAAGCCATGTCATCATGCCACGTCATCACCTTATGCAACATCACCATGTCATGGAGCCTTGTCACCCGTTATTTGGAGTAGTATGCCTTACCACATCACCTTGGATGACCAACTCAATGTCAAAAGATGGTTGTCTTTTATTTTTATCAAGACATCAAGATATTAAGACATCAAGATATCAAGATATCAAGACATCAAGACATCAAGACATCAAGATATCAAGATGTTAAGACAACATTTAAAAGTCAAGTTTATCCAAGAGGGGCACCCATTAATTCCTTCTTATTGTCGCCCATTTAAATTCCAATCAAGTTGTCGCTGATTTTAAGAGGAGCAAGAAGGAAGGACTCCTCATTTCACCTTCTCTTTGTCACCCAAAATTCAAGGAAGCGCCAATCTGATTCAAGGAGTCCATTGAAGATGGGATTCCAATTTTATCTATTTATTTCAAAGGAGTCCAACCTTATCTAACTTGTGATTAAATTATCCTCATCCAATTTCAAATGCAAGATAGACACCAAGAGAAGGATTGACACCAATCAAGAAAGAAGGAAGGACACCATCTTCTCACAAGTTGTCGCCCACTCATATTTGAATTTGAGAGGACTGAAATCAAAAAAGGACACCATAGCACTTCTTTTTTTTTTGTCGCCCAAGTGGAAGAAGCCCAAGAAATCCATATGCCAAGAAGCCAAGATGCCCAAGAGAGGTTCAAGGGTCTTTGATGCCCAAGGGAAGCCAATTCCAAGAAGTTATTGCCTTTTTAACAAGAACTCAATAATTTGTAACCCACACTCATCTTGTATATGGTCTATAAATACCACCATCAAACCCCTTGTATTGGAATGAATTTTTTTATGAAATAAATTGAGAGTTTCTCTTCAATCCTTTGCTATAAAAACATCAACCTCCGTGAAGGAGAGGGTTTGAGACCCAAAACTTCCATGCCTTAGGGCATTGACGCTCCGTGAGGGAGTGGTTATCTAAAACCCTAATCGCCACCTTCAACCTTCCTTCTTCCCTTTCTTCCTTCAATATTTTTCTTTCCAATATGCCTTCTAACTTTAGTTTTTGTGAGTGATTGCAAGTGATCAAGATCTGCAGTAAAGGTTATCCTTGCTTTGGAACCAACTTCGTTGCAGATCAAAGCCCGAAAAATGATAATCTTGAAGTTCTACCGTGAAATCCTAGAGTGCTGAATTAAATCCACTTCAAGAGCACTACGAATCTTGGTTGGTAAATAAACCCTTCTTCAACTCTTTAGTTCTGATTCGTTGAAGGTAGTAACCCTAGTTTAGGTGACTTCTTAATCACCAAGTCCTGATTCTTAATTAGTTTTGTTGATTTGCTTTGCGGGTAGCATAACTAGTTGACTAGTCTAGTTCAGATAATTACTTTGAGTCTGATTTCCTGAAATTTCTAGAATTAAATAATTGCATGATCACTATTAATTGAATGTTAAATCAGTAGGTTGATTTTGAAAGAAAAGTGTCCTAAAAGCCAATCATTGTAAGGGCATTTTTATAATCTTCCAACTCTTGTATGACATTATATTAATAAAGGCATTTATTTTCATTATATACTGGTGTGTCTTATTTATGGATTATGATAAACCCCATTGTTGCCCAGATATGGTGCCCAAGAGGGGGGGGTGAATTGGGTATTTTAAAAATTAAAGCAATATATGTGCTATCAAGTTCAAAAGTGAAGAGTGATAGTGCTCAAGTAATTGTGCAACAGAAGCAATGAAAGATAGCAACAATTAAAGAGCAAAAGAAGAGTAAGGCAATGCAAACACACAAGAAGTATAGTGGTTCGGTACACCTAGCACCTACATCCACTCCCCAAGCTCCACTTGGGAATTTCCACTATAATCTTTTCTAGATTACAACCGACTTGTTTTACCAGGCTCACAAGTCAAAACCTTACACACTTGTTTTGGCTTCGGGCTTACAAGCAATCCTAGTTGGTTTTATCAATTGGCTCACCAACAAACCTCACTCACTTGTTTTGGCTTCGGGCTTACAAGCAGCCCTAGTTGGTGTTATCAATTGGCTCACCAACAAACCTCACACTAGTTTCAAATTCCCTTGAAACTAGCCTAAGACAAAAAGAATATGAATACAATGAATAAATCAAGACAAACTCCTTTTGAGCAAAATGTAATTCGATGTAGCTCTTAATGGAGACTCTTCAAGCCTTTCTCTTGGAATCTTGGACCTCACTAAATGCCAAACTCTTGAAAGTTG
Source organism: Areca catechu (assembly GCA_021397845.1). Lineage (NCBI taxonomy): Eukaryota > Viridiplantae > Streptophyta > Magnoliopsida > Arecales > Arecaceae > Areca > Areca catechu. The sequence goes on along the minus strand of CM038048.1, from coordinate 47,846,247 downwards.
GATTCCTCAAAGATGGAAAGCTTTTGTCTAAGGAATCTCTTGGTTTTCTCACTCTTTTTGCCTTGGAATTGATTGAAGGCTTTGTACTTTCACTATATTCCTTTTCACTTTGTCTTCTTGTCTTTTTTGAAGTTAGGTGGAGGTTAAATACCTCATTCAAGCTGAAACAACTCCACAAGACCGTTAGAATCAAAAATATGGCCGTTTATGGCCGGAAGAAATCAAATCAAAAGTTCAGAAAAACTAGTCGTTATGCCATGAGTCGACCTCATGAGTCAACCTCTGGATCAATTGTCGACCTCATGAGTCGACCTCCAGTTTATCTTAGGCAAAAATCCAGAAAACCATAGTTCTGCCAAGTTTGAATTCTCAGGCGATGAGTCGACCTCTGGTGTCGACCTCTGGACAGGTGTCGACCTCTGGTGGTCGACCTCTGGAGCGTGCCACTGAAATTTTGCTGTGCCGGCCTTGCTGAACTTTTCTTTTCTTCATGAGTCGACCTCTGGTGGTCGACCTTTGGCAAGGTGTCGACCTCTGGTGGTCGACCTCTGGTCTGAAATTTTCTGAAATTCTGGAGAGGTGCGTGCCTTGCTTGAATTTCTCTAAGCCTTTGTTACTTTTGTCAATTGCTTCTTGATAATAAGGTCCAATATAAGAAATTTGATCTTGTTCAAGGTAGGAAAGCTCTTTCTAAAATCAAGCAAGCTTGGTTTCATCATTGTACTCTTGATACTCTTTTTGAATAACCTAAGTCCTGAAACTTTATCTTGAGATGAAACATTAGTCCAAACATATACTCAACCTTTTGTTAATCATCAAAATTAAGGAGCCAAAGCCAACAATCTTCCCCTTTTTGATGATGACAAAATCTTGAGTATATATGCAATTAAGTCCAAAAGCAAAATATAGCAACAATAAAAATTTTCAAAGAATCCTTACATGCATGAGTACACCATAAAAATTTTACTTTTCATCTACTTTTTTGTGAAAACATTCTCATGAGTCAAAAAGATTTTACTTTTCATTTACTTCTTTCTTTTTGTGAAAACATTCTCATGAGTCAAAAAGATAAGAACCATAATATCTTTACTCTATTTTATGAAAGAGTCATACTTTACCATATATACTTTACAAACATTACTATACTCCCCCTTTTTGTCAAGAATCAAAATGTGCATTCTTTGTAGTAAAAGATATATTAAGGAAAATTATGTTCCATTACAATGAAGTACTTAGTTGCATAAAATACATGCTCCCCCTCAATTTGTGCATTTAATATAACAAAAACATTCTAACTTGAGGGTTTAAAAAGATAAATGCTAAGAGCTGGTATCAAACAGTAAAATATCATAATGTAGATAAGTATATAAATGTATTCAGTTACAAAATTGCTTACATAGTAAGCACAAAACACTGAAACATCAGATCATACAAAGTAAACTAGTACATCATACATCAAGCAAATCTATGAGGCTACTCCTCATCAGAAGGTATATCAAAAGAGATAGGAGCCAAGATCCTAGATGAGAATTTTGGAGTCCTATGAGTGAGACTCCGAGTCCTCAGAGAGGGACCTGACCTAGGGGTAGTCCTACGAGATCTATAGGTCCGAGGAAAAGGCTCCACAGGTGTCCTGATAGAAGCAGTAGCAGAATGAGTAGATGGATTAGTATGCTGAGTAGACTGAGCTGGAGTGTGCCTGCTGACTAGCTCATAAGCAGTGGGATCATCAATATCTGTCTCTGTATGCTCATCTCTATCATCCGGAATCCCTGTAATAGTCTCAAAAAGTGACTCAGTAAACTCAGTATCTACTGGCACATCTGTAGCTGGAGGATCTGTACTGGGAAGATCAGTAGAAGGAGGATCAGTAGAAGGGGGAATCTCTGGAATCGGATATGCAGGTGGAACATCAGAGCTACCTGCTCCAGGCTGATCTCCATCACTGTCACAGTATCCACTGGAGTCATCATCATCATCATCAGAATGTGGAGGAGTCACTGTCGGATCTATAGTCCCTGGTGGCAATGCTAATCTCAGTAGGCTGAGGATCTATCGAAATCCTGCATCTACACTAGCTGAGAGAGCTCCAATGCGCATATCTGTGTGGATCCGCAGACCATGTAGCTCTATCGTACACCAGCAATCTCTGTCCGGATCTCTGAAATGTGATCAGTCACTCTCTGCTCAAAGTCCGATATCCTCGCTGTAGTCCTCCATGGTGTAGCAGTAGCAGTAGGTGCTGGAGCTGATGAGGGTGGTGGCGTGAATGGCTCAGGCTCCGCAGTCTCTGACTCTGGTGCTGGACGAGGAGGTGTACCATGATCAGTAGGCTCTGAAGGCCCAGCCTCAGCTGCTCGGATCTCATCCTCCTCATCTGGCTCCTGGCCAGACTCTCATCGCACCCAACGGTCACCAATCAGTCGAAATCCCATCCTATACAGGGATTTCTCTCCATATGTATCAGTATGCTGTAGCTGACTGAAGGGTATACCATCAAATGAAACTCCATGCTCCCTGAATAGCTGTGTCAGCCCCATGCCATATGGCTGAACTAGTCTCCTGTGAGATGCTGCCTCACCCATCTGCTGAAGCATGATCCTGGGAAGGTTGATGGGAGTCCGCTGTCTCAGGGACACCATCAACACCAGCTCATGCTCAGTAATAAAGTCAAATCTCCCGCTCTTTGGAATCAAGATGCGGGCGATGATATGATGCATCACTCTCATCTCCAGTGAAAGCTGGTTAGCGGCTACTGTGGAAATGCCGCTAACATCCTCACGCTCTAGAATACATCTGAAGGCATGCTCTCTGTCGCTGACAGAAGTGGCAGCTGTGCCATGAAGTGGAATCCTCCAAACGCGACTGATGACCTCCGGTGTCACTGGAATCTCGATCCCACAAACAGTAGCTAACCATCCAATGCCATCAGTGGCCATGGATGCATAGAACTCCCTGATGAGATCTGGGTAGAATCTCTCAGTCATCGTGTAGAAGTGAACCAGACCTGCATCTCTCAGCACATCTCCTATAAAAAAGTGATGCTGATCCCAGAAAGGTATGTCCACACGTCTCCCACTCGCAATGCTCTTCCATACTAAGTTGGCTGGCACTGGTGCAGGTGGCTCTGGGGTCGGCTCATGCTCATGTCTGACCTTTCTTCGTCGCTCAGTGCTACTTTGGCCTTGTTCCATTCTCCTTTTTCTTACTGCCAAGTGCTTTCTTGGATCCATATAGATGGAAGAGGGGTAAATTAGGGAGAAGTAGGATAATGCAAGGCTAAGAGGGAAGGAACCAAGAAAAGGGAGGAGAAGAGAGGTTCACGGGTTGAGCAAAAGAGGAAATGGTGAAATGGTAAGATAGGGTTTGTGAAAATGGAGAAAATCGAGAGTAAATGGAGGAAATGCAAGAAATGGAGGAAAGAAATAAGTGATTTCAATTGAAAAACAACCGATATTTGAGGGTAGATAGAGGCAAAAGCTTTCGGTTGTCCAAAAACAAAGTATACGGTCAAAAACGGTTAGGTTCAAAGGAGAACAAGAGGAGAGGAGAAGATTTACCCAAAAAAGATGAAGGAGAGGGTTGGAAATCCACTGTTTAGAGCTTTAGGGAAGTTGGAGGGGGACCACACGAAGGAGAAATGGAAAGAAATGGAGAAAAAGAGGCTTGCGGACGGGTTTTAAAAAAGATGATTTCCGTTCAAGTGTCGACCTCTAAAAATTCTCAGGGGTCGACCTCAAGTGTCGACCTCTAAAAAACTCAGGGGTCGACCTCAAGTGTCGACCTCCGAAAACTTAAGTGTTGACCTCTAAAAATAAATTAGCCAAAATAAAATTCGGTAAAATTTAAAAAATTGATAAAATTAGAAAAATAAGCTTTAAACATATTTGAGAATTTATAAATCATTTTTGAGAAATTTGATGAGAATTGAAGAGTTTCAAGCAAAAGGATCAATGACTCCCAGTTCTCTTCTAATCATACAAAATCTAACTTCATTCAATGGTTTTGTGAATATATCAGCCAATTGATAATCAGTACAAATAAATTCTAACAACACATTAGAGTTCTGAACATGATCTCTTATGAAGTGATGTCTTATTTCAATATGTTTGCTTCTTGAATGTTGTACAGGATTTTTCGTTAAATTGATTGCACTAGTATTATCACATCTTATGGGTGTCTTAGTTAGTTTGATGCCAAAGTCCTCGAGTTACTGTTTGATCCATAGAATCTGAGCACAACAGCTTCCAGCTACTATATATTCGGCTTCCGCCGTAGATAGAGCAACCGAATTCTGTTTCTTGCTGCTCCATGAAATCAAATTAACTCCTAGGAATTGACAAGTTCCACTAGTACTTTTACGATCAAGTTTACACCCAGCAAAATCAGCATCAGAATATGCAATCAATTCATATGATGACTCTCTAGAGTACTAAAGACCAATTTCAATTGACCCAGATAAGTATCTAAATATACGTTTTACAGCTAAGAGATGTGATTCTTTAGGAGCAGACTGAAAACGTGCACACATACAAACACTAAACATTATATCTGGTCTACTGGCAGTTAGATATAGCAATGAACCAATCATGCCTCTATATAATTTTTGGTCTACTGATTTACCACATTCATCTTTGTCTAATTTACATGAAGAGCTCATAGGGGTACCTATTGGTTTGGTAGTCTCCATCCCAAACTTTTTCAATATTTTCCTTGTGTACTTGGCTTGGTTGATGGAGATCCCCTCTTTGGTTTGCTTAATTTGGAGTCTGAGGAAGAAGTTAAGTTCTCCCATCATGCTCATCTCGAACTCACTCTGCATTAACTTTGCAAATTCTTGACAAAGACATTCGTTAGTAGCACCAAAAATAATATCATCTACATAGATTTGTACTACTAAGAGATCATCATTTTTCTTTTCAAAAATAATGTATTATCTACATTACTTCTAGAAAAATCATTCTTCATCAAAAATGAACTTAATCTATCATACCAAGCTCTAGGAGCTTGCTTTAAACCATACAATGCTTTATGCAATTTAAAAACATGGTTAGGAAATTCATGATTTTCAAAACCAGGAGGTTGTTCAACATAAACTTCCTCTTCAATAAATCAATTTAAAAAGCACTCTTAACATCCATTTGAAATAACTTGAAATCCATAAAACAAGCAAAAGCAAGTAAAAGTCTAATTGCTTCTAGCCTAGCAACAGGGAGCAAAGGTTTCATCAAAGTCGATCCCTTCTTCCTGGTTGTAGCCTTTAGCAACAAGTCTAGCTTTGTTTCTAGTTACAATACCATGTTCATCAAGTTTATTTCTAAAAACCCATTTTATGCCAATTACAGAAACATTAAGGGGTCTTTCAGTTAAAGTCCAAACGTTATTTCTTTTAAATTGATTTAGTTCATCTTGCATAGCATTAATCTAGTTACAATCTTTTTCAGCTTCTTCAATTGACTTAGGCTCTATCTGAGATACAAAAGCTAAATAATTACAAACATTTCTAATAGAAGAGTGTGTACTTACTCCCTTTGACGGATCACCAATTATTAGCTCTTTGGGGTGTCCGTGTGCATACCTCCACTCTTTAGGTAAAGATTTGGTGAAGTTGCATTGATCTCTTGAGTTTGATCTTCATTTTCTTGATCATCATCTCCTTTGGGCTCATCTTCATTGATTGTCAATTGTTCAAGCTTCTTTGTACCTGTTTTATCATCAATAGAATCTTCTTTTCTAGAAGATATTTCGTTAGATTCATCAAACACTACATGAATTGATTCTTCAACCAGAAGAGTTCTTCTATTGAAGACCCTGTATGCCTTGCTAGAAGTAGAGTATCCTAAGAAGATACCCTCATCTGACTTGGCATCAAATTTACTGATATTGTCTTTGCCATTGTTTAATATGAAACAGCGGCAGCCAAATACACGAAAATACTTAAGATTCCGTTTTCAATTTTTCCAAAGCTCATATGGTGTTTTCTTCAAAATAGGTCGAATTAAAACATGATTTAAAATATAACAGGAAGTATTAATGGCTTCTGCCCAAAAATATCTAGGTAAATCGTTTTCGCAAAGCATTGTGCGTGCCATTTCTTCAAGTGTCCTGTTCTTTCTTTCTACCACCCCATTTTGTTGAGGTGTCCTAGGTGCAGAAAAATTATGACTAATGCCATTTTCATTACAAAAAGCTTCAAAATCATGATTGTCAAATTCAGTTCCATGATCACTATGCAAAGAAACAATAGTGAGATCTTTTTCGTTTGAAACCCTTTTATGAAATTTAACAAAAGCTGAAAATGTTTCATCTTTATGAGCTAAAAACATTATCCAAGTAAATCGTGAGTAATCATCTACAATTACTAGCCCATATTTTTTACCTCCCAAACTAGTTGTTCTGGTTGGTCCAAAGAGGTCCATATGCAATAATTCAAGGGGTCTAGTAGTAGATACTACTCCTTTAGGTTTGAAAGTAGATTTAGTTTGTTTTCCAAATTGACATGCAGCACAAATCTTATCTTTTTCAAATGCGAGTTTTGGCAATTCTTTTACAAGATTCTTTTTGCTTAATTTTGAAATCAACTGCATACTAGCATGCCCTAGCCTACGATGCCAAAGCCAACTAGTTTCACTTGCCTTGGCTTCCCTAGCCACTAGGCATTGACCACTTTCAATGGCTAGATCATCAAGATCAACCATGTAAATGTTTCCATGCCTATGACCAGTGAACTTGATGCCATCGACATCAAGACTAGATACCAAGCACAAAGATGATTCAAAAATAACTTTAAAACCCTTGTCACAAAACTGACTAATGCTAAAAAGATTATGCTTCAAGCCATCAACAAATAATACATTATCTACATAAGCATTAGGGGTGATATGGATTTTACCAATTCCAACGATTTTGCCTTTTCCATTATCACCAAAGGTAACGTTTCCACCATCAATAGCTACTAGTGATGAGAATTGCTTCACATCCCCAGTCATGTACCTTGAGCAACCACTATCCAGATACCACATTCTTCTTTATTTTTGGTTGCAAGGCACACCTGCAAAAATTAATCAAGTTGAAACTTTAGGTACCCAAGTCATCTTGGGTCCTTTAGGGTTAGTCAAATTGGTTCCTTTTGGAACCCAAATCTTTCCAAAGGTATTTAATTTTCTTCTATTACAAATATATGATTTATGTCCTAACTTACCACATGCATAGCAGGCAATATTAGAAGATACAGGTATGAAAAAGTTTTTGTAAAGTTTTTGCTGATTCTGTGGCTTAAATCCAAGTTCAGCTTTGTTAAACACTGCATGTTGACTATTTAAAAGCATACTTAATTTTTCTGAACTAAAAGTAAACTTTTCTACAAAAGGTTTTACTTTTTCTAACTCTTCTTTGTAATTCTTGTTTTGAAGCAATAGTTCTTTGTTTTGTTTTTCAATTTCTCATTAGTTTTAAGAATTCTATTATTTTTCAAAGAATCATTTTCTTTTAAAAGATTATCATTATCATTTTTCAAGGTCTTTACATGTTCAGTTAATTTCTTGTTTTCTTGAATTAAATATTCAATTTTAGTTGAAAACTTTTCTGAATTTTTGATAAGCTCAAGATTTAGCTTTCTTAATTTCTTATTTTTCAGTTTTAATTTTTCATATTCCATAACTAAATCATCAAAAGCATCACGTAATTCATTGAAAGTAAATTCAATTTCAGGTTCAGAATTTATCTCATTATCTTCATTGGCCATGAAACACAGGTTGGCGACTACCTGCTGCTCTTCATCACTGCTGGAGTCCTCACTCTCACTCCAGGTAACCATCATGGCTTTCTTTCTCAACATCCTTCGACTTTTTTTAAGTAAAGGGCAATCCGTTTTATAATGTCCAGGCTTCTTGCACTCGAAGCAGATGGGTGGATCCCTTTCTTTTCTTTCTCTTTATCTTTATTGTGATCACCTTTTTGTGGCCTTTTCTTGTAGAAGCCCTTCTTCTTTCTCATGAATCTTTTGAATTTTCTTGTAATGAGGGCTGTCTCATCATCATCAGCTTCTTTTTCTGATTCATCACTTGACTCTTCCTTTGTAGTGGACTTGAAGGCTATGGCTTTCTTTTCTTGTCATTGTCCACTGTCTTCTGCTTTAGTGAAAGCTCGTAAGTCATCAGTGATCCAAGAAGCTGCTTAAGAGGTAGAGTATTGACGTCCTTGGCTTCTTCTATGGCTGTTACTTTCGCATCCCATGAAGCCGGAAGAGACCTGAGAAGTTTGTTAACCAGTTCACCATTAGATATAATTTTTCCCAAACTTCTTATACCATTTACTATATGGTAAATCTAGTATACATTTCACTGATACTTTCAGTTGGTTCCATCCTGAACATCTCATACGTATGAATGAGCATGTTCACCTTTGTGGTCTTCACTTGGTGTGTACCCTCATGGGTAACCTCAAGTGTATCCCAAATTTCTTTGGCAGAAATACAATTTGATATTCTATTAAATTCACTAGGGTCAAGTGCACAGAATAGCAAATTCATCGCCTTAGCATTTAACTCAGCTTGTTTGATGTCATTGTCATCCCATTCTTCTTCAGATTTCGGGGTGATAATGCTATTAACCAAGTGAGTGGGCTGATGAGGCCCTTTAGTAATTACTCTCCATATATGATAATCTACAGCTTGTTAAATACGCATATGAGTTTTCCAGTATGTGTAGTTTGTGCCATTAAAGAAAGGAGGGGATTTGATGCTTGTCCTTCAACTACACCCATTCCAATTGGGGCGGCCATGATTTTTCACTCAAGATCGTTGGACCTACAAGAGAGTACCGGCGCTCTGATACCACTTGTTGCCCAGATATGGTGCCCAAGAGGAGGGGGTGAATTGGGTATTTTAAAAATTAAAGCAATATATGTGCTATCAAGTTCAAAAGTGAAGAGTGATAGTGCTAAAGTAATTGTGCAACGGAAGCAATGAAAGATAGAAACAATTAAAGAGCAAAAGAAGAGTAAAGCAATGCAAACACACAAGAAATATAGTGGTTCGGTGCACCTAGCACCTACATCCACTCCCCAAGCTCCACTTGGAAATTTCCACTATAATCTGTTCTAGATTACAGCCGACTTGTTTTACCAGGCTCACAAGTCAAAACCTTACACACTTGTTTTGGCTTCGGGCTTACAAGCAACCCTAGTTGGTTTTATCAATTGGCTCACCAACAAACCTCACTCACTTGTTTTGGCTTCGGGCTTACAAGCAACCCTAGTTAGTTTTATCAATTGGCTCACCAACAAACCTCACACTAGTTTCAAATTCCCTTGAAACTAGCCTAAGACAAAAAGAATATGAATACAATGAATAAATCAAGACAAACTCCTTTTGAGCAAAAAGTAATTCGATGTAGCTCTTAATGGAGACTCTTCAAGCCTTTCTCTTGGAATCTTGGACCTCACTAAATGCCAAACTCTTGAAAGTTGGATTCCTCAAAGATGGAAAGCTTTTGGCTAAGGAATCTCTTGGTTTTCTCACTCTTTTTGGCTTGGAATTGATTGAAGGCTTTGTACTTTCACTCTATTCCTTTTCACTTTGTCTTCTTGTCTTTTTGAAGTTAGGTGGAGGTTAAATACCTCATTCAAGCTGAAACAACTCCACAAGACCTTTAGAATCAAAAATATGGCCATTTATGGCCGTTAGAAATCAAATCAAAAGTTTAGAAAAACTAGTCGTTATGCCATGAGTCGACCTCATGAGTCGACCTCTGGATCAAGTGTCGACCTCATGAGTCGACCTCCAGTTTATCTTAGGCAAAAATCCAGAAAACCATAGTTCTGCCCAGTTTGAATTCTCAGGCGATGAGTCGACCTCTGGTGTCGACCTCTGGACAGGTGTCGACCTCTGGTGGTCGACCTCTGGATGCCACTGAAATTTTGTCATGCCGGCCTTGCTGAACTTTTCTTTTCTTCATGAGTCGACCTCTGGTGGTCGACCTTTGGCAAGGTGTCGACCTCTGATGGTCGACCTCTGGTCTGAAATTTTCTGAAACTCTGGAGAGGTGCATGCCTTGCTTGAATTTCTCTAAGCCATTGTTACTTTTGTCAATTGCTTCTTGATAATAAGGTCCAATATGAGAAATTTGATCTTGTTCAAGGTAGGAAAGCTCTTTCTAAAATCAAGCAAGCTTGGTTTCATCATTGTACTCTTGATACTCTTTTTGAATAACCTAAGTCCTGAAACTTTATCTTGAGATGAAACATTAGTCCAAACATATACTCAACCTTTTGTTAATCATCAAAATTAAGGAGCCAAAGCCAACACCCATAGATTAGGGCAATGGAATTAGGGTTATGATAAAGATCATAACAGTGAGACCTAAGTTTCTATAAATCTTAATCAAAATGTTCCTAGTCAATGGACCATCAATTCGGGGATCGATGAATCTGGTAAGACTAGCTTATCCTATGTATGCTCAGTTAATGAGGATGGTTGGTCTCACAACCATTTGTGTAAAGACATTAATACAAGGATAAGGGTGCTCATCATGATATGCGTACACTAAACTGATCCACACCGGGACTATCTTGTGGAAGTCTTACTGCTTGTCAAAAGATAGGTCTCAGAGTATGAGTTATGCATGTGATCTATAGACTTGAGGTCATCATTGTTCCTTGTGCACACTAAGCCATATTTTTGGTTCATACTCATTCATGGCATTGTCATGTACGAGGTGTTCTGGGTATGGTGGAAGGTGTACAAAAGATGTGAGTGGACCAATAAGGGATCGATCGTTCCTGGTAAGAGGAATTATTATCCTATGTAATCTCTTCGATGAGTGACTCAAGGAGCCTTTGATCAAAGCAGGATGAGATTAGAAGTGATTTCTAATCAGTCATCAGTTGAGTCCTCATGATCGAGCTGAGATTCGATATGACTAAGTGTTAGGGTTTGACATGTATCCATACCTATCACTTAATCGAAATAATGGGAGATCGAAAGATTGAATTGCACGGTAACTTTCTGCTGAAGGTTATTTTGGTACTTTCCACCAAATTCCACATTTTATGGGTAGGCATGACATGTTGCTAGACTTCAATCTTATATTGTAGATTTTTATGAACCAATTGGATTGGTTTCATGAGTCAATTTGATGGATAATTTGAACTGGACAATTAGGTAAGCCAATTTGACCTAATGAGGTCAATCGGGTTCGATTGGTTCGAATCAGCTTAAACCTAAACCTACTGCTGGCTAAATGTGGAACCCAAAGGGTCACACATATTAGGGAGTTTGCCAAGGAAGTGATATATGGTTTAATTAGGGTCATGGCTGAAGGTGAAAAATACCTACACCTAGCATACAATATGTAAGAAAAGAGGGCAGAAGATATGTATTTTAAAATATTTTTAGACATGTATAGCGAAAGGCTCGGTAGATAGATCTAAACGATCTACCGATCTACCCGCAACAGGAACTAGTACAAAGATCTAGCATGCATATAATATCAAAAATGAGAGAAGAACATAAATATAAAGGTCATACCTCTATACCTCTGAGAGTGCTGGAGAAAAGCTGTGAAGAGCTATGAGAAGGAGGAGGGTGCTCAAGCTACACACGCATCTGGCCTCTACAGGATATCCACACCTGGGCTCGACTTTGATCAACTACCTCGGAGTGCTAGCTCTTCGGGATCCTTGGCCGATCTTCTTCTTCCAGGAAGACAATGAGGAGAGCAAGAACCCCTTCCCAAAATCTCTCTTCCCAAGACCTAGCTTGATTGCTAGGTAGCACACATCCAATCCCTAAAGCTCTTACAAAGCCCTTCTTCTTCCTCTCAAAGAACTATTAGAATAACCTCTAGCAGCCTCTGAAATGACCTTCATTTATAGGGGCAGCCATAAGAGGGAGAAGAAGGAAGGAGGAGAGATGAGGGGAGAGAATGGGGGAGAGGATCAAGGCCATACCAAATGGGTCTAACCCATTAAGGCATGTATGACTTTCATACCATAAAGCCTTGGAGCCAAAACTGGTTTGAATTCGAAATTCAAACCAGGTCAAAACCTGTCCAAAAAAATCTCCATGAAATCCTCCAAGAAAACTGTTCATCACAGGAAGTGTTGATACTCGAAAATTGCAAAGTGTCGACACCTGTAAAATTCCAAGTGTCGACACTTGGAACAAAGTTAATCATATTGACTTCGGGTGATAACAAATGATTTCCGATCATTGATTAGTCACAAGATCAGATAGAAATTCTCTATGGTGTGTGACCCCATAGATTCGAACACTAAGCCGGTAGCACTGGAACATTTCCAGTATCAGTCAAAGTCCTCATCTAGCAATGATACCTGACGTTTAGATAGATCGAAGATGTAGAGCACCTCACAAGAACCTCTGGCATATAGTTGCTGCATAATTCATCCCTTTGACCTTATAATGCTCAGGATGACCTAGGGTTCGACTGCTAACCCTTATTTGGTTTATCCAGATCATGTCTCAATCTCACAAGTTCTATGACTCCTCATAAAAACTACCATGGCCAAGATTTTGCTGAACTGAGACATAGTGAGTTATTCACTCCAAACTATTTGGAGAGGTCAATTACATCTTGATCCACCACTACTCCACAAGTACTTGACTGTACCTAGAAACCTTCCATCACTGGATTAGAAATTCAGGTAGTCCGATACCAAAGTACATTAGTTGCTTGCAAGCTGCCATGGTGACCTCAGGTCTGAGGGACACATATATCCATATCCCTTCGTGAGAAACCCTTTGGTAGAAGGGAGCTTTGCAGATGGTCATGTTCAGTGAGATGTCATACATTTCACTTGTATGTCACACCAGTGTCTCCACACTCCTTGGTTAAGAGGACAACCAACAAATATGACATACAACAACCTACACTTGATACATCGTCGTCCTATAACAATGTATCATTTGGTTGTGAACCAGTTTAAGAACTACTCTCTATATCAAACAATGTAGTTCTAAGGACTCTATCACACAAGAGTTCTTTATAGGAAAATGTAAATATGATGGACAGCCAAAAATAAATAACTTTTATTTATCAAAAAGAATTCATATACAAATACAAAGAAAGCACAACCGTCTATAGCCTACACGATTGGCTTTAGGACATAATTCCCAACAACTCCCACTTGGACTAAAGCCAATTAGTACAGAATCTCATTCCCATTTTCCTTTTACAACAGTCGAACTCTTAAACTCTGACGGCTTTAGTGAAGGGGTCAGCCAGGTTTTCCTTTCCATCGATCTTCTAAAGGTCGATGTCACCTCATTTCATGATTTCTCGCACAAGGTGATAGCACCGCAGAATATGCTTTATGCGGTGATAAGACTTTAGCTCTTTAGCTTGAGCAATGGCTCCAGTGTTGTCACAGTATACCAGAACAGGACCATCCATGGAAGGTGCCACTCCCAGCTCGCCAAGGAACTTCCGCAACCACACAGCTTCCTTCGCCGCATTAGATGCTGCAATGTACTCTACTTCGCATACTGAGTCTGCTACAGTAGGCTGCTTGAAACTTTTCCAGCAGACAGCTTCTCCGTTCAGGGTAAAGACAAAACCTGACACACTCTTGCTATCATCTTTATCTGACTGGAAACTGGAGTTAGTATACCCCACAATTTTCAAGTCATATTCTCCATAAATTAGCTATTGGTCCTTAGTATTTCGTAAATACTTAAGGATGGTCTTTACCACTTTCCAATGAGCTTCACCTGGGTCAGACTGGTATCTGCTCACTACACCTAGTGAGTATGCCACGTCTGGTCTAGTACATGTCATAGCGTACATGATAGAACCCACTGCCAAAGCATGTGGGATTTTATTCATACGCTCTCTCTCCTCAGGAGTTGTTGCATAATTCCTTTTGGGAAGATCAATTCCAGTATCTATCGAAAGATAGCCCTTTTTGGAATTCTCCATGCTGAACCGTTTCAGCATGATTTCGATGTACGTAGACTGAGACAGTCCCAGAAGCCTCTTAGATCTATCTCTATAGATCTTCATATCCAATATGTAAGAGGCTTCACCCAAGCCCTTCATAGAGAACTGAGATGATAACCAGACCTTTATTCCTTGCAGTGCTACGATGTCATTCCCAATTAAGAGAATGTCATCCACATACAGCACAAGGAATACAATCACATAACCATTAGTCCATTTGTAAATGCAAGGCTCTTCTCCGTTTCTAACGAAGCCATACGACTTGATACACTTATCAAATTGCATGTTCCAACTCCTTAAGCTTGCTTCAGTCCATAGATAGACTTTTGAAGCCTGCACATCTTTAACTCATCTATGGATGTGAATCCTTCAGGTTGTATCATATACACCTCTTCTTCCAGCTCACCATTCAGGAAAGCTGTTCGGACATCTATTTGCCAGATTTTATAGTCAAAGTATACTGCTAAAGCAAACATAATCTGAATGGATTTGAGCATTGCCACAGGAGAGAACGTCTCGTCATAGTCAATACCATAACATTGATGATACCCCTTAGCAACCAGACAGGCTTTATAGGTCTCCACCTTTTTGTCTGCGCCCCTTTTCCTCTTAAAAATCCATTTGCACCCAATGGGTTTTATCCCTTCAAGTGGATCAACCAATGTCCATACATTGTTGATCTCCATGGACTCCATTTCGGATCTCATGGCTCCAAGTCATTTCTCAGAGTCAGACCTCTGCAATGCATCCATATAGGTGATCGGATCCTTATTATTCTCATCGAGTTCATTTGGATCACCGTCCGAGACCAAGAAACCATAGTATCTGTCCGGTCAACTTGGTACTCTACCGGATCTCCTTAATGGTTCCTAAGTGGGCTCTGGGTGTGATCTAATCACAGCCGGTTCTATGTTGTCCCTTAAGTGTGTCAGTTCTTCTGCTTGTTGAACTTCACTAAGTTCAATCTTAGCAGCTATAGTTCCTTCACCAAGGAACTTCTTTTCCAAAAAGATAGCCCTAAGACTGATGAACAACTTTTGTTCCTCAGCTAAGTAGAAGTAATACCCTTTAGACTCCTTTGGATACCCAACAAATAGGCACCGTTTAGACCTAGGTCCAAGTTTGTCCATTTCCAAACGTTTTATACAAGTCGAGCACCCACAGACTCGAAGGTGTGAAAGTGTCAGCTTACGTCTAGTCCACATCTCATATGGTGTTTTACTAACGGACTTACTTGGAGCCTTATTCAGAAGGTAACAGGCTAATTCTAAAGCAAATCCCCAAAAGGATATCGATAGAGAAGCAAAGCCCATCATGGACCGAACCATGTCTAATAGGGTTCAATTTCTCCTCTCAGACACTCTATTTAACTGGGATGTCCCTGGAGGCGTCCACTGAGAGAGAATCTCATTCTCCTCAAGATATGTCAGAAACTCGCTAGAAAGGTATTCACCTCCTCAATCAGATCGAAGGTTTTTGATACACTTTTCAATTTCTTTTTCTACTTCATTATGATATCGTTTGAACATTTCAAATGATTCAGATTTATGTCTCATCAAGAAGACATAACCATATCTTGAAAGGTCATCTGTAAAAGTAATGAAATAACTATACCCACCCCTAGCACAAACATTCATAGGTCCGCATATATCAGTATGTATCAGACTTAGAATTTCATTATCTCGTTCACCTTTTCTAGTAAAAGATGACTTTGTCATTTTTCCAAGAAGACAGGATTTATAGGTTGGAAATGAACTATCTTCACTAAAATCGAGGAGACCATCTATTTTCAACCTATTTATCCTGTTCCTGTTAATATAACCTAGCCTACAATGCCATAGGTATGCTTCACTGACATTATCTATCCTAGGGCATTTGCTAGACATGTACATTACACTAACAGGTCACGATAGTATATAGATGCCATCATGTATTTGTCCATTCAAAATAATAGAATCATTCAAAATGATTTTGCAAATGTCATTCTTTATTAATAATTCATAACCATACATGGCCAACTGGCCTACAGAAATAACATTCAAAATGAAAGAAGGACAAAAATGACACTCATTCAAAATGACAGTATAGGACTCAAAAACAAGTTTAAGGACTCCCAATGCCAGAACTGGAACTCGGCTTCTATTTTCCACATTCAAGAACCTCTCACTGTCCTCGAATCTTCTACTAACTTGAAGTTCCTACAAAGAATTGCAAATATAAATTGGACTTCTTGTATCCAATACCTAGTTAGTAGTATGCAAATAAAGAAACTACAAGGTGTTATCATATAAATACCTTGTCCAGAACCTTCCTGCACCTTTCTCTTCTTGGACCTGCTCGAGTCAAGGGATGCTATATAAAGAGGATAGTTCCTCTTCCAATGATCCCACTTCTTGCAGAAGAAGCACCCCGCCTGGCTTTGATCAGCCTTCACTTTCTTGGCCTGACTAGGCTTAGAAGCACTAAGAACATTTTTCTCTTTATTATTTTTTTTCTTCCCTTTCTTAAAGGGACGACGCCCTCCCGAAGAACCTCCCACTAGATTCACCATCCCTTTATTCAATTGGTGGTCTTTCTCATAAGTCTACAGTAACCTCAACAGACCATAGTAGTTGACTGCAGGCTTATTCATTCTATAATGATCGAGAAAGTCTAGATAGGAGGGGAGAGAATTCAAAATCGCATATTTTCTAAGCTGTTCATGCAAGGGACATCCAAGCTTGCCCAGGTGCTCAATCATCTCGATCATGTACAGTACATGATCAATGACCGAGGCCCCATCACGCATCCGTGCATTGTAGATAGCACAGGACACCCTGTACCTATGAACGTTGTCTGGTGTTCCGAAAGACTCCTTCAACCTTTGAAGGATTTCTTCTGGTTGGGCTTCATCGAATTTGCAACTGAACTCATCGTTCATTGCAGCCAACATTATGCATCGGATAGTGGTCCTATTAGAGAGCCACTTCTGATAAGTGTCTTTGATTGAACCCCGAGCATTGGTAGCAGGGATCTCAGGTGCCGGATCTGATATCACATATAGGATCCATTCATACTCCAGGACAATCTTGAGTCTTCGATACCAGCTATTGAAGTTGGGTCCATTGAGCTTTTCATTATCGAGAAGAGACCGGAGTGACAGGTGGGAAGACATCTGAAAAGAAAATCAAAAACTAATTAGTGTATATGAATTATTAACCTAAAGATATGAACTTTAGTCTAAAGGTCCCTCCCACTATTTTGCACAGATTGGTAGCCTCTATCTCCAATCCAAGGAATTACTTTAATTCCTTAGCGGGTACTAGAGTCCAATAGACAACACATGAGCCCGACTTTGGCCGGCCCACCCATGTGTGTCTAAAGGTAGGTTCTTCAACCGATAACTTCTCTAGGTAATCTCTAGTAATTGGGTTTGCCCCAAGGAGCATTTCAATCAGCCTTTGGGCCTCCTATTGAAGGTCCCGATTA
The DNA here is from genome assembly GCA_021397845.1 of Areca catechu. NCBI lineage: Eukaryota > Viridiplantae > Streptophyta > Magnoliopsida > Arecales > Arecaceae > Areca > Areca catechu. Next base: position 47,828,821 of record CM038048.1, on the reverse strand, counting down.
GGTCCAACCATTAACATGACAAAATTCAATGCTTCTAACTAATGAATAGTCAAGCCCGACTTTGGCCGGCCCACTTGACCACCATTAAGAGAGTCGCACTGAGCCATCATATTAGGAATAGCAATTCCAATATCCCAATGAACACCCGATCTTTGGATTTGCCAATGAACACCGAACTATTGGACACATTACTATCCCACTTAATGGGAGGCTAGGACTTGATTATCTCTATAACTTTGTCCTTTTAAAGACCTAATAATTTAGAAGGTTTTTAATTTTAATGTGACAAATGAAGAGATGAGAAGACATGGATCAACCTTCCACTGACCCATCAGTAATCTAGGAGGGTTATATATAACTAATGATCCATGGGCACCTAAAATCAGTCAAGACTGATTAACCTTGGGTGACAAGGGTTAACATGAGTCAATGAGCTATCTAATCAATCCTGATTGACCATATTGGCCAGGTAAGTGAGATCATGGGTTGGGTTCCGTCATTAACCGTCTTGCCTTAGACACCAACAAAGTTGGCCAGGTAAGAGGTAGCCCCAAAGAACCATGATCACAATGCCAAACTTACCTCGACACCAATCGATTCATCATACTCAATTAGACTAGCCTAAAGACTCGAGCTTTTCACTGAGCCATAAATTAGATTCATTTAGATTATGGACTAATCAATCTAACTATTAGAGAGATCTAAAGAGAAGAAATCCTAACTCAACATTTGATTAGATTGTTCTCTTATTAGTCCAATGCATCTAAACTTAGGTCTAACCCAATTAAGGACCTAATGGAAGCTAACCCATGACCTTTAAGGCTTATTGAAATGACTTAGAAACTTTGAATCACATTCTTAGAGTTCTTAGTCATTCTTAATTCAAAATTAAGTTCAACAGCCTTAAATAAATTAAAATAATTTTAATTTATAATATAAAATAAAATAATTTTATAAAAATTAAAATTTGAATTCACTGTTTTTCAGAATTTTTCAACCCATGTATCGACACATTAGGAGCAAGTGTCGACTCAAGGCCTGAGAAAAGGAACATAAAATAGAACAACATGTTTTCTGGCACGCACTCAAGTGTCGACACTTCAAAGGTCAAGTGTCGACACTTCAAGGTCGAGTGTCGACACTTCAGCCTATCTCAGAAGAAAAATAGAAACCAGATCTCAGGAAATTTTTCCATGAGTCCACACTTCAAAGGCCGAGTGTCGACTCACAACCTGAGACAACGAAAAAATAGTGATTTCAAATCAAATGTTTCTCCAAACATTCAAGCAAAATCGATCAAAAATAACTTCTAGATCTTATCTAAAGTTGTTTTATAATCATTTCATTAGATTAAAACATTTTTAACCTATAAATTTTTTCTTCTTATTTTTCTTTTCAAGAGTCAATCACAGCAACACCCCTACATGCCATAGGAGACCCCATTGAATGGAAAGAGAGGGTCTTGTAGCCCTACTTCTCTCCTATGACTGAACGGCCATGGTGAAGCACTCAATCCAAGTACTTAAGAAAGAAAGGAGATGTTATTAGCATGCTAGCATCATTATACTACAAAGAGGAACCTAGCTCTGATACCATTGAAGGTGAAAAATACCTACACCTAGTATACAATATGCAAGAAAAGAGGGTAGAAGATATGCATTTTAAAATATTTTTAGACATGCATAGTAGAAGGCTCGGTAGATAGATCTAAATGATCTACCGATCTGCTCACAACAGGAACTAGTATAAAGATCTAGCATACATATAACATCAAAAACAAGAGAAAAACATAAATATAAAGGTCATATCTCTATACCTCTAAGAGTGTTGGAGAGAAGCTGTGAAGAGCTGTGAGAAGGAGTAGGGCGCTCAAGCCACACACGCGTCTGGCCTCTATAGGATATCCACACCTGGGCTCGACTATGATCAACTCCCTCAGAGTGCTAGCTCTTCGGGATCCTTGGCCGATCTTCTTCTTCCAGGAAGACTATGAGGAGAGTAGGAACCCCTTTGCAAAACCTCTCTTCCCAAGACCTAGCTTGATTGCTAGGTATCACACACCCAATCTCTAAAGCTCTCACAAAGCCCTTCTTCTTCCTCTTAAAGAACTATTAGCATAACCTCTAGTAGCCTCTAAAATGACCTTCATTTATAGGGGCAGCCATGAGAGGGAGAAGAAGGAAGGAGAAAAGATGAGGGGAGAGAATGGGTTGAGGATCAAGGCCATACCAAATGGGTCTAACCCATTAAGGCATGTATGACTGTCATACCATAAAGCCTTCGAGCCAAAACTGGTTTGAATTCGAAATTCAAACTAAGTCAATACCTGCCCAAAAAAATCTCCATGAAATCCTTCCAGAAAACTATTCATCGCAGGAAGTGTCAACACTTGAAAATTGCCAAGTATCGACACTTCACCAATCATCGATTAGCCACAAGATTAGATAGAAATCCTCTATGGTGTGTGACCCCATAGGTTCGAACACTAAGCCATAGCATTGGAACATTTCTAGTACCAGTCAAAGTCCTCATCTAGCAATGATACCCGACGTCCGGATAGGTCGAAGATGCAGAGCACCTCACAAAAACCTCTGGCATATGGTTGCCGCATAATTCATCCCTTTGACCTTATATTGCTCAGGATGACCTAGGATTTGACTGCCAACCCTAATTTTGTTTATCTAGATCATGTCTCAACCTCACAAGTTTTGTGACTCCTCACAAGAACTATTTTGACCAAGGTTTTGCTGAATTGAGACATAGTGAGTCATTCACTCCAAACTATTTGGAGAGGTCAATTCCATCTTGATCCACCACCACTCCACAAGTACTTGACTGCACCCAGAAACCTTCCATCACTGGATTAGAAATCCAGGTAGTATGGTACCAAAGTATAGTGAATTGCTTGCAAGCTGCCATGGTGACCTCAGGTCTGAGGGACACATATACCCATATCCCTTCGCGAGCAATTCTTTGATAGAAGGGAGCTCTACAGATGGTCACGTTCAGTGAGATGTTACACATCTCACTTGCATGTCACACTAGTGTCTCCACACTCCTTGGTTAAGAGGACAACCAATAAATGTGACATGCAATAACATACACTTGATACATCGTCATCCTATAACAATGTATCATTTAGTTGTGAACCAGTTTAAGAACTACTTGATATATCCTCTCTATATCAAACAATGTAGTTCTAAGGACTCCATCGCACAAAAGTTCTTTACAAAAAAAATATAAATATGATGGACAGCCAAAATAAATAACTTTTATTTATCAAAAATAATTCATATACAAATACAAAGATAGCACGACCATCTACAGCCTAGACGATTGTCTTTGGGATACAACTCCCAACAATGGCATCCTAATTGGTTAGCTAGATTACACACTAGCATGTGTAGGCTAACCCAATTCCTAACCTAATTGATTTAGGTCTAATTGCTTGTTAATTGGACTAACCTAATTAAGGGAAACCTACATTAGGTTGAGTCCTAATTTGGGCAGCCTAAACCAGGCTTTATCTGGTTTTTATTTGGACATTAACCCAGTTTATTGAAGAGTCTTGGATGCTCAGGACTCTTGGCACCTCTTGGCACGCGCGGGAGAAAAGAGTGCACGCAGAAGGACTGAGAGTCCTTCTGCAGATGAAACTCTGGGAGTTTCTTATCTGGGACTCCTCTTCAAATAGTCTCCATGCCCTTTTGGTTTTGGTTGACCAGTCAAAAGGGGACAAAGGGGCGGCATGAAGTGAGAAGAAGCAAGCGTGCAAAGATGAAGAGTCGCATCTCTTCATCTGTGCACGGTTCTGAGGTAAAGTCCTTCTGCTCTCAGGATTCCTCTTTTGTGGTTTCAAGACAAGAAAAGATGCCTCCTTTCCCTTGAGTTCAGTACATGCCATGTGGCATGAGGAGAGATCATCTGGAGAACTCAAATAAGACTCCTGGGTCCTGAAGAGTCTTATCAGATATGAAGAGACATATCTGATAAGAAATTTTGGGATGCTTTTCACGTCCTTTAATTCTTATTTAAGGGTGTACGATGAAATGAGATATTGTTGTTCGGTCTTCTAGAATAGGAGTCCAATTTCATCGAGTGTTCTATATAAGTGTCTCTCTGTCTCTCCCTCCCTCCTTTCTTTAAGACAAGACTTGTCTTGTTAAGACAAGGTCTTTTCTACTAGGACAAGGATTTATTTTAGGACATAAGCCTAAGGGATCCTAGAGGAGGGTTATCCTAAAGCTAAGAGTGCTTTAAGAGAGTGTTCATAGTACCCTACAGTGGGACAGGGTGTCCTACAGTGGTGAAAAATCTAAAGGCTGCAGAAAGAGTCCTACTCTAGCAAGCAACTTCAAGAAGGAGTTCTTCCTTGGTTCAATTCTCATGTGGATCACCATTGGAGGGCTTACACTTGTGAGTCTTGTGGAAAGAAGTGGAAAACAGTGTTTCAGGTATGTTTCTTGTACTTCTTTATGATTCATTAGTTGATATTGTCTAAGGGGATCCGGCAATTAGGGTTTCTTCTAGCCAGTTAGGGTTTTCATGCTAGAAATTTTATTTTTAAATTCACTTCCACATGTAGCATGATGACCTTGGCTCCCTAAAAATCCCATCAGTGATATCAGAGCCACCCTTAGTACATTCAATTATGTATCTTTTTGAAGTTCATGAACATCCACATTCGAGTCGACCCGAAAAGAGACCGAGTTGACCCGAACCCTATTCGAGTCATCCCGACTAGAAACCGAGTCGACCCGAAACCTATCAAGTCGACACTTCCAGAATTGTGGTTGTATGCATATTAGAATTAATATGTTTGGTTTCTTTTTGTCATGAAAATAGCATGACATTATGCATATTGTTGATCAAATGCATCATTATAACAAGTTTTATCCTAGTAACAGCTTTGTATTGGGTTAGTCACCATGGCCGTCTGGTCATAGAAGCCAAGTAGGGTTTAAAGGCCCTCTCCTCCCATTCAATGGGTCTCCTATGGCATATAGGGGTGCTGCTGTGGCCATATCCCATGAAAAAGTGAGGTGAACGGGGTATTGAAATATCATGCTATGATATGATTGCTATATAATCATGCAATGTTATGCATATGCTGAATTGATATGCTTTATGTTTATACTTGTTGTTATGAATATTATTGATATGATAATTTAGGTTGTGTTTGAGACCATCAAAGCCCTCATTAAAAATCATATTTAGTCATAGTATAAACTTAATCATGATGCAAAACCAATTAGGGTTATGATCAGCCAGTTGGTGTCTAGGCAAATGGTTCTGGGAAGGTAAAGGGATTAAAGTTTTTAATTGGTTCCGTTGTCTAACCTGGTCAATTCAATTGGTATCTAAGGAAAGCAACGGGGGGACCCTCTCACCGCTTCCACTTACCTCGCTAATTTGGTCACATCTAAAATCTTAATTTGGGAATGCTAATTGATTAAGAATACTATAATTTGCCTTCCTTCATGCTAAGCAAAATTAATGTCTACACTATAGTAGGTTTGTTATGTATACACAAGGCCTACTTTAGGATTTGATATGAAATTTGTCTTGGTGCACTAGGTACTTTATTGCATGATTGAAATTGTTGCTTTGTTGTGTACACATAAGGACAATATTATTCAATCATGGCTATATAGAAATGAAGGGTCTGACTAAACTAAGACATAATAGTTTGTTGTGTACACACAAGGCCATAAATATCTTAGAGGCAAGTTTAATAGTTGAGATATGCATAGATTGCAATTGGAAAGGAAGTCCTACCTTTGAACTCATGAGTGTTTGTTATATACACACAAGGCATTCATGAGGAATTAGGATCTCAACCCCATTAAAGAAACCAGTAAGGTTTCTCGCTTACCATAGATTGAGGGTTATGGTATTCGAAGAAAATAGTGGAAGACATAATTAGATATAAAAGTCCTTATCTAATTATGAATGTCATCTTGGGTAGTCTGTTGATATTGTTCTTTAATTATATGTAGGATATTTACATAATAGCTTCAAATTTATCACTATGCAGCATTTTAGATATAAAAGTCCTTATCTAATTATGAATTGCACGGTGACTTTCTGCTGAAGGATATTTTGATACTTTTCACCAAATTTCACATTTTATGGGTAGGCATGATATGTTGCTAGATGTCAAGCTTGTCTTATAGGTTTCTATGAACCAATTGGATTGGTTTCATAAGTCAATTCGATGGATAATTCGAAATGGACAATTAGGTGAGCCAATTTGACCTAATTAGGTCAATCGAGTTCGATTGGTTCGAATCGACTCAAACCTAAACCTATTGCTGGCTAAATGTAGAATCCAATGGGTCACACACATTAGGGAGTTGGCCAAGGAAGTCATACATGGTTTAATTAGGGTCATGGCATCCTAATTGGTTAACCATATTACACACTAGCATGTGTAGGCTAACCAATTCCTGACCCAATTGATTTGGATCTAGTTGCTTGTTAATTGGACTATCCTAATTGAGGGAAACCTACATTAGGTTGAGTCCTAATTAGGGCAGCCTAAACCAAGCTTTATTTGGTTTTTATTTGGACATTAACCAGGTTTATTGAAGAGTCCTGGGTGCTCAAGACTCTTGGCGCCTCTTGGTGCCCGCGGGAGAAAAGAGTGCGTGCAGAAGAACTGAGAGTCCTTCTGCAAATGAAACTCTGGGAGTTTCTTATCCGGGATGCCTCTTCAAATAGTCTCCATGCCCTTTTTATTTTGGTTGACCGGTCAAAAGGGGACAAAGGGGCGGCATGAAGTGAGAAGAAGTCAGCGTGTGCAGATGAAGAGTCGTGTCTCTTCATCTATGCACGATTCTGAGGCAGAGTCCTTCTGCTCTCAAGATTCCTCTTCTGCGATTTCAAGACAAGAAAAGATGCCTCCTTTCCCTTGAGTTCGGTACATGCCATGTGGCATGAGGAGAGATCATCTGGAGAACTCAGATAAGACTCCTGAGTCCTGAAGAGTCTTATCAGATATGAAGAGACATATCTGATAAGCAATTTTGGGATACTTTTCATGCCCCTTAAATTCTTATTTAAGGGTGTACGGTGAAATGAGATCTTGTTGTTCAGTCTTCCAGAATAGGAGTCCAATTTCACCAAGTGTTCTGTCTGAGTGTCTCTTTGTCTCTCCCTCCCTCCTTCTTTCTTTAAGACAAGACTTGTCTTGTTAAGACAAGGTCTTTTCTACTAGGACAAGGATTTGTTTTAGGACATAAGCCTAAGGGGTCCTAAACAAGGGTTGTCCTAAAACCAAGAGTGCTTTAGGAGAGTGTTTATAGTGCCCTACAGTGGGACAGGGTGTCCTACAGTGTTGAAAAATCCAAAGGCTGCAGAAAGAGTCCTACTCTAGCAAGAAACTTCAAGGAGTTCTTCCTTGGTTCAATTCTGGTGTGGATCACCGTTGGAGGGCTTACACTTGTGAGTCTTGTAGAAAGAAGTGGAAAACAGTGTTTCAGGTATGTTTCTTGTACTTCATTTATGATTCATTAGTTGATATTGTCTAAGGGGATCGGCAATTAGGGTTTCTTCTAGCCAGTTAGGGTTTAATGCTAGAATTTTTGTTTTTAAATTCACTTCTGCATGTAGCATGATGACCTTGGCTCCCTAGAAATCCCATCAAATTTGCATCTTGCATCCCACATCATCAAGTTTATCCAAATGTAGTTTTTTTGGCCTCCAGCTGCATCCAAATCCATGTTCAGTTGTTTTATGGCCCACATCACTTTATATTCTAGTTCTACTAGCAAGTGACATGCCTTACCAAACACAAGCCTATATGGAGACATTCCTAAGTTGGTCTTGAAAGTAGTGCGATATGCCCATGGTACATCCACTAGCTTCAATGGCCAATCTTTTTTATTTGAGCTCATAGTCTTCTTTAGGATTTGTTGATTTATCGATTAGAAACTTCTACTTGCTCACTTATGTATGGGTAATAGGGTGTGGCCATTTATGGGTAATATTATACTTTTTCATTAGTGATGTAAAGAATTGATTACAGAAGTGTGTTTCACAATCACTGATCATAGTCCTTGGAATACAAAAGCAAAAGAGGATGTGTTCCTTAAAAATTTTATAACAATTTTGTTTTCATTGGTTTTACAAGGTATTGCCTCTATCCACTTGGAGACATAATCTACGACTACTAAAATATTCTCATTTTTAAAAGATTTTAGAAACGATTCCATAAAGTCAATTCTCTATACATCAAAAGTTTCCATAATTAGGATTGGATTCACAAGCATCTTATCTCTCTTCATGATTCGGCCTATTTACTGGCATCTAACACAACTTTTACAATATTCATAAGCATCTTTAAATAGGTTAGGCCAATAGAAACCATATTAGAGCACCTTTGTTACCATCTTTTTAGCTCCAAAATGGCCACCACAGGCTTGGTCATGATAAAAGGACAATATACTTCTAACTTATTGATCCAAGATGCTTCTTCTAATAATTAGGTCAGGACATTATTTAAATAAATACAAAGCATCCCAAATAAAGTACTTCATTTGAGAGAAAAATCAATTTTTGTCCTAAATATTCCAGTGCATCGAAATTTTACCAGTGGCTAAATAATTAACTATGTCAGTGTACCATGGTTCTGTGGCAACGGACATAAGTTGTTCGTTAGGAAATGACTCATTGGTAGGTAATTCTTCAATGGGTATGATTGCTAGCCTCGATAGATAATCAACCACTATATTTGAATACCCTTTTTATCCTTGATCTCTAGGTCGAATTCTTGTAAGAGCAGGATCTATCTAACTAAGCATGCCTTGGTATTTCTTCGAAAGAATATGCCTAATAGCTAAGTGATCGATATAGATGATTACATGAGACCCTACTAAATAAGACTTAAATTCTTTTAATGCAAATATCATAGCTAAAAATTCTTTCTCAGTAGTTGAGTGGTTGAGCTATGCATTATTTAAGATCTTACTAGTATAGTAGATTATTTGAGGTAGCTTATCAATTCTTTGATCTAGAACCGCTCCTATGGTATGATCAAATCCAACACACATGAGCTTAAAAGGTTAAGTCCATACAGGTGGGTGAATAATTAGGACTGAAGTTAATTCTTTCTTTAAATATTCAAAAGACTCGAGACATTCAGATGTAAAGCCAAATTTAACTTCTTTGGCTTATAGATTAGTTAATAGTTGAGCCACTTTGCTAAAATTTTGATAAATCTCCTATACTATCTAGCATGTCTAAGGAATGATCTAATTTCTTTGATTGAATTAGGAGGGAGAAGAGTTGCAATCAGATCTACCTTAGCTTTATCTAGTTCTATATCCTTTTTGAAACTACATGGCCAAAGACTATACCTTCATCATAAATTAATGCTTTTTATAATTTAGTACTAGATACTTTTTCTTACATCTCTCTAAGACTAGTTTGAGGTAATATGGCATTTAGAAAAAGTAGATACAAAGATGGAAAAGTCATCCATGAAAATCTTAAGAAACTATTTGAACATGTCTAAAAATTTGCTAATCATGCACTTTTAAAAGGTGGATAGTGCATTACATAAGCCAAAAGGCATATGTCTATAGGCGAAGGTTCCATATGGACAAGTGAATGTCATCTCCTCTTGATCTTCTAGGGCTATAGTGATCTAATTGTAACTAGAGTATCCATCCAGAAGGCAGTAAAAGTCATGTCCAACTAATCATTCTAGCATTTGGTCTATAAAAGGTAAAGAAAAATGGTCCTTTCTAGTGGCTATATTTAATTTCTATAGTCGATGCAAACCCTCCATCTAGTTTAAATTCTAATTAAGACTAGTTCAATATTATCATTTTGGATTATAGTAACTCTTGACTTTTTGGGTACCACTTGCACAGGACTTATGCAAGAACTATCTAAAATTGGATAAATTATGCCATTGTCAAGGAGTTTTTATAATTTCTTTCTTTACTACCTCTTTCATGGCTGGGTTGAGTCTCTTTTATGGATCTCTTGTTGTCTTAGCATCCCCCCAAGTGAATCCTATGTTGAACAATCGAGGGGCTGATCTCCTTTATATCAGCCATGGTCCATCCTAAAGCTTTCCTGTTTTCTCTAAGGACATTAATAATTCCCCCTCTTACATGGAGTCTACGTCTACTGAAATGATAACTAGCAGATTTTCTAAAGGACCTAGGTATGCATATTTGAGGTGTTTGGAAAGTGATTTTAGTTCCAATTTAGGTGCTTCCTCCATTGATGGTTTGGGCAATGATCCGGCTATTATCTCGAGTGATTCAATTGGAGGTTTCCATCTTAATTTTTCATTAATTGCAACAACCTCATTAACTTCCTTGACATCTTGGTTCATCCAGAGTTCTAGGTTAAGCTCTTCATCGCTAAGGTCAATAAGATCATAGACATTATCTTGAACACAATTCAAGTCACTTTTTAATTTGTATTGATAAGATTAAAAATATTCAAATCGATTGACATGTTTCCAAAATAAAGTTTCATTATCCTATTTCAGCAATTGATTTGGATATTAGCTGTGTCCAAAAATGGTCTGCCTAGTATACTAGGATGTGACTCTTTGGATTTATTACCAGTTCAATTTCTAGAATCATAAAATCTACCAGGTAAATAAAGTCATTAACTTTAATCAGCACATCCTTTATTATTTTTCTTGGTACTTTTAAAGATCGATTTGTCAGTTGTAGGGTCATTTCCATGGACTTTAGTTCTCCCAAATCTAATTCCTCATATATTGAATATGGCAAAATATTAACACTCGCCCCTAAGTCTATTAGAGCCCTATTAATGTGGGTGTTCCTTACAATACATGAAATAGTGGATGACCCTAGATCTTTGTATTTCATTGGCGTATTGTTTGAAAGGTAAGAGCTTACACTAGCTACCAGGAAGACTCTCTTAGGTGCATTGGTGGTCTTCTTCTTAGTACACATGTCCTTAAAAAATTTAGCATAAGCCGGGACCTATTGGATCATATCTAGTAAAGAAATATTTACTTTAAATTACTTAAAGACCTCCATAATCTTGTCAATTGGACTGAATTTTAGTTGGACTTAAGTCTATTTAGGAATGGTGCTACAATCTTGATATTTGGTTCATCAAATTCTAGCAAAGGCTTAGCTAGTGGGTTGGATATTATATTAGGTTATGATGCCTTAGATCCTTCAGGCCCTACTCCATCAATTGTTCAAAGAGTGGGTCTCTAATTCTTCTTCTTCATATGCACTCACCTAGTTATCTATTTGTCTTCCAGATCTGAATGTATTGATAACATTCAATTGGTTAATCTGGGTTCCTTGTTTCAGTCCTTGATTGTTTAGATTTCTAGGGTTAGCCTTGGGCTGACTTGATAGTTTACCATGTTCCCTCTCACTTATAGCTATGGCTAACTGACCTACTTACATCACCAAACGAGCTATAGCCTGGGTATTGGAAAATAACTATTGACCCGTGCTCTGCATAAAGTTATTCAAGGTAGCATTAGTGCTATTAATTATGATATAGGTGTCAGCTTGGGATTTAGCTAGAGTTTCTAAGACTTTCTCTACAGAACTAAATCTTCTTTTGTTATCATTAACTAGTGGATTGTTCTTGTAAGATTATGCCTTGGATTAGGTTGGTTGAAGTTGGGACCACCTGCATTAGGATCTTGTGACTAGAAAAAGTTTGGATGGTTCCTCCACCTTGGGTTAAAGGTTGGTGCATAGGGGTTATTAGTCATTTTTTGATAGGTTGTGTTTACCTGTGCACAACCATTTCAATTTGGGCCATGAAGTGGGGATACTCTTCTACTATATATCCTAGATCATTGCATCCATTATATATAGGCACAAACACTTGGTTCACTTAATTTATAGGGGCCTATCCCTTAAGTTCCAAGACTTTCTCTATCCTATGAATCAAGGATGCCATCTTAGCCTCTTCGGCTATGGATGTTGAGATTTGGTATATACTACCTCTTAATGGTATGTTTTTATATTTCCTGGTTCCCTCCTACTGTAGGCTATTTTTTGCTAAATCCTCTAGAAATTGCCAAGTTTCATTGGATGGTTTTTGCATGAAATCTGTTGGGTTACCTAGGTCGGGCGTAGCGGAAGACTAGGTTTCAAAATTTCATTTTTCGAAACCCTGACCGATCGGAACCCTAAACCCTAGGACCACTTGAGCAAGACAATCAATAAATCTAAACTTTAGGGCTATATAAGAATACCTGGAGTGCTATTATCCTTTATTTCCATGAGGCACACAAGTGAATGCCCTCCAAAGGTGATCCACACAGGAACCGAACCAAGGAAGCACTCCTACAATAGTTTCTTGTTTGATTGGGACTCCTTTTGGTAGCCTTCTGGACTTTCTCCCTTGCTGAACTCCTTACCCTCCTGTAGGGTACTCTGAGATCTCTCTATATCTATTCTCGGATCCCGGATACCCTTTATATTTTTTCTTCCTAGGCTCTTGTCTTAAAAGACTGGCCTTGTCTTGAAAGAATAAGCCTTGTCTTAAGGGGAGGGAGAGAAAAATAGCAGGTTAGGTTTTTGATGGAAATTGAGATATATGGCATCAAATCATCGATGCCTTTTATAGAGTAGGTTGAGGAGCCTAATAAGTCTATCCATCAGCCATTTGATAAGACTCTTCAAATTGGAAGAGTCTTATATGGATGGAAAAACCTTATCTAGATAAGACCCTTCATGCGCCAAGAGACAAGACTTTGTCTCTTGGGTTTCCAGCCAATCTATTCTTCTACCATGTGGCAATAATCGATTGCAAGAAAGCCAAGGGACGTGGAAAGAGAAGTGAAGTATCGAAGAATTTTAAGATACTTAAAATAGAAGAACTCTGCCTTCTCAATTTGGAGCCAACAATGAAGGGACGCGTCCCTTCATTGTGCACATTCCACTTTCACGTCACTTCCCACCAATTTGACCGGTCAAAGCCCTTTAACATGGCATGGAGATGAGGGAGGAGTCCCTTGGGACTCTATCCTGTATTTGTGATTCATCAGCAGAATGACTCTTTGATACAGGATGGATGCAAATGCTAATCTAACAATTAAAGGTTTAATTCTAATGAGCAATGGTAGCAAACTCAAATAAGCAATCAAATAAATTTAATGAAGATAGATTAAAATTACTACTAACTACTTGTAATGTAATTCCCATGCAATCATAACAAGAACCCTAGATCCGATGATTAGGAAACCACCGAAACTAGGACTTCCTTACTTCAAAGAATCAGATTTATGAGATTCGAATGGATTACTTACCAATAACGATTTTCCATCCTCCGTTGCAATAGATTTGGAATCGATTCTCAAGATCTCATTATAGGATCCAAAATATTAGTTCCTTTGGAGCAGATCTTCCCATTGATAGTTGGATGGTAAGGAAAACTTCCTCCTCTGATAGAGAACACTAGGGATCCTGCAAGAAAATGTGATTAGAGAGGTGGAAAAGGAGTAGAAATTTAAAAAGAGATTGGGAAAAAGGGATGGTCGGCTTAGATCTAGATCTGGACTGGATGTTGAAGATGATGTCTGGCTTCTTGGATCTTGGACTCTTGGAAGATAACTAGGGCTTCAGCAACCTACGCACACATAGATACACTGCTTACCCAGCAAAGCACTCTCACATTACAATGCTTAACCAGCAATTGTAGAAGCAAACTAATAGAGTTTCATTAATGATTCAAGAAAGTTACAAGGTGTAGGCTCAGGTAGGCAACCCAAGAGGGGGTGAATTGGGTTTTTAAAAACTTTTGAACTATTTGCAAAGTGTGAACTAAAGCAAGTATGTGCTAATGCAATTCAAGTGCTTGTGTATTTCAAATAAATGCAGTGGAAATAAAGAAATAAAAGCATAAGGAGAACAATCGCACAAACACAAATATTTATAGCGGTTCGGTGCCAACCAAGCACCTACATCCACCCCCCAAGCCACCCTTGGAAATTCCACTAAGTTTGGTTTTTTAACTTAGGCTCACCAACAACCTTTACAACTTGTTTGTCTTCGGGCTCACAAGTCAACCCTAGTTTATTTCAAGGCTCACCAACAACCATCCTTGGTTTTACGGGATAACCAAGAACCTAAACAACTTATTTTGGCTTCGGGCTCACAAGTAAAATCCCAGTTGGTTTCAAGGCTCACCAACAACCACTTTGGTTTTCAAAGGCTTACCAAAAACCTCTTTGGTTTTCCAAGGCTCACCAAAAACCTTAAGTAAAATAATGTAAGAGCAAGTATAAATGAATACAATAAAAGCTTTTTAAAATAAAGCAAATATCTCCTTGAAGCCCTTGATTGTTGATGAAGATCTTGTCTTCAAGTTGATGAAGCCTTTGATTGATGCTTGTAAATGTAAACTTTGAATGCTCTCTTTGAAATTGGAAGCTTGAAGGCTTTTAATCACTCAACTATTGAATCCTTTAAGAATATTCAAGAAACTCACCAAAGAATTACTTCCCCATTTGATTCTTGATATTATATAGCCTCCCAACACTTAAATGATCGTTTATAGCTGTTAGAAAAGAAAATATGGTCGTTGGAGCCAAGTTGGAGAAGTTCTGCAGCCCAGAAACTAGCCGTTACTGTTCAAGTGTCGACACTTCACCTCCAGGTGTCGACACTTCAGTTTCAAGTATCGACACTTCATTTTCTAGGTATCGACACTTCACTTCCAAGTGTCTACACTTCAGCTCCAGGTGTCGACACTTGACTGAAAGTGCTTTCTAAAGTTTTCTGTTTGTCTCAGGCCTTGAGTCGATACTTTAATCTTCAAGTGTCGACACTTGATCCTCAAGTGTCGACACTTCATTTCCAGGTGTCGACACTTGCCTGTGCCATTACTGAAACATCTTCAAATTGAAACTTTAACCTCTTCAAGTTCTTCCATATTAATTCTAAAGTCCATATATTTGATTTTCCATTAATTTAAGGACTTTTTCAACTGAAATACAAGCATTCTTCATCCAACATGGTTGAGTACTAAGATCTGAAAAATATACTTAAAATATAATTAGTACTCATATATACTTAAACATTTTGTCAATCATCAAAATCAAGACAGAGTCAACACAAGAAGAGATGGAGTGGTATTTATAGACCCTCCATACATGGTAGCAAGATAGGAACAAATTGCTTTTGAACATAAGATAAATACGGATAATAAAGAACTCTACTCTCCTTCTTGACTTGGATGAAAACTCCTTAAAATTTAAATGGGATAGCTTCTCTCTTCATTTGGACTCCTCGTTGTGAAATGAAGCGCTCCTATTGAATGTGCAACAAAAATGAGAAGAGATGAGGTGAGGTAAGGTGCTTTTCTTTTCTTGACTGGCTTTCTCAAATTGGCATCAACCCTTCTCCCTATCTTGGCATCATTTCCCCTTGGAATACATCTTGGACTCCTTGCATTTCAAAACAAAGATTGATCTCTTTGCATTTTAAAATAGATAAGGATTTGGATGGATTTGAAGTGGGGCCTTCTTGCTTTGCTTGGTCAATCTCCCTTGAATTCAAATGGGTGACACAAGAGAAAGAAAAAAATGGACGACTGAAAAGTACATAAAAATAGTAATAAGTGCATTAATTTATGGATCAAATTTACTTTGTTTTATTAAAATTAATATTTTATGTAGTGTTTTAATGAAAGAACTTCGCCAATGCGAAGAGCATGATTTTTGAGAACCAACACCGTAAACAATGCATGAATCCGGACTTTAATTGAGCCAGGAAATGAGTTTTGAAGTTATTATTAAAGATGTTCAACGAAATTAGGAGCAGTTGGTTCATTGTGAACCAGCCAATTGGTCCACAAGATGTCCGCTGGTCCACCATTGCCATTGATGCTGGTCCACAGACTATTGATGCTGGTCCACGAGTTCAGTCTGTGGACCACAGACCTCCCCAAGCCATGTTTTCACCGGGGGAGCTGCCAGATCGCTTTCCCTCGCTGCCGAGAAGCTCTTCATCGTCCGAGAAGTCGCCGGAGGTCCGAAAATGGCTGGAAACAGATCCAAGGAAGAGCCACGATCTCCTCTATCCAAGCTCACAGTTCTCCACCAAAGCCACCGGAAAACATTGGGAAGCCGTCTTCTCCCATGGCCGTTCAAGCTTCCCGACGGCCGGTCTCCACCGTCGTCCAATCCTTCTCCAAATGCCCGTGAGTCACCACCCCTCATCCTCCCAGATTTTAATGGTCGGTCTCCATCGTCATTCCTCCATGCTGCCACTCCCATGGCCGTCCTTCTTTCTCCTCTTGCTGCTGCTACTTGCTGAAGCACAATCCGAGTTCTCCATCAAGCTTGCCTCCCTGTTCTCATCGCCGGCATCGTTCCAACACCACCGTGAGATCGTTGCACCGTCCATCTTCCTCTCTCAATGCCGGGATGCCGAACAACCTTTCTATGATGAAAAAAAAAATCCCGAGACCAAGCTGTCCGTCTCCTCCCTAGTTCACCGTGTCCGCTGTCCGCCAACTCCCCTGTTTCAAGCTTCCATCATCACCGCCTGCACCAAACCGTGAGGAAGTGCCCAGAGCCTCCCTGTTGCTTTCACTGTGATCCATCACCAACTGCTGCACTTCTTCATCACTGTCTTCCACATTGCCAAACTAAGCCCACCAGTCCAGTCTTCTCCTTCACGGTTGCTGGTCTTCGCCACCTCTTTTGGATTTATTCCTCCTAGATCCCCCTTGCTACATCACCACCATTTGCTAATACAGGACTCAATTGTCTGGAGCCTGGATGTCCGAAGGAGCAGGAGGTTCGGGATAACGCCGAAGTAGTTTAAAGAAGGGAAGGAACGCGATGGTTGTGTTGGTTACGTGAATGAAATAGAGAACCGGAAGAAACCAACGCTGATTTTCCAATCGTCGACGTGTCTGACTCCTCCGCTATAAATAAAGACTCATTGACATGGGGGAAGGGGAGAGAAGAGAAGCCAGATCCGTCGCCAAGCGCCTGTAGAGCAAAAAAAGCCAGAGCCCATCATTTTTTTTCCTTCTTCTTCCCCGAGCATTCTTTCCTTTGTGCTAGGACCTGAGTGTTTTACTTCATGTTACAAATAATTTTTTTAGTAATAAAATTTATTATTATTATTTTTATTATTTTAATTTCTATTTTAGGATTAGGTTAATAAATAGATAGGTTAATAAATAGATTAGTTTAATTCCTGCATTTTAATAGTTTAATTTCTATAACTTTAATTTCTTGTAATTTACATTTTAGTAAATAGAATAGAATTAAATTTATAATTTTTAAATAATTTTTAAAGCTTTTATTTTAATCATGTCTGGTTAAGCAAATCCTTTTGGGGTTGACGATGAAGCTAGAACATGATTAGAAATTTTCTTAAGATTTATCTTCTTGAGCTTTTAATGTTTTAAAAGTTTTTCTATCATTTTAACTTCTTAGCCAAGAGACTTGATGAGCTATTGTTAAGTTTCTCACATTCATAGTTCATACTTGATTCGGTGCGAGAGGGAATAGAAGACTCAATATTTTTGAATCCCTTTTCCTTCTTTTGTAGAAACCTTGATAGAGTATTGTTAGGATTCTTTCATACTCTATACTTGGTTAACACAAAAAAGAGACGGATGATATGAAAAGTAATCATAAAAGTTTTCGAAATCATTGGTTTAGTGGATTCAAAAGTTCTAGATCTTTAATTATTATTTCATCGATTTAATTACTTTTGCTCGTTTTTGTCAGCTATAGGCTCAGGTAGGCAACCCAAGAGGGGGGTGAATTGGGTTTTATAAAACTTTTGTATTATTTGCAAAGTATGAACTAAAGCAAGTATGTGCTAATGCAATTCAAGTGCTTGTGTATTTCAAATAAATGCAGCGGAAATAAAGAAATAAAAGCATAAGGAGAACAATCACACAAACACAAAGATTTATAGTGGTTCGGTGCCAACCAAGCACCTACATCCACTCCCCAAGAACTCCTTGGGAATTTCACTAAGTTTGGTTTTATAACTTAGGCTCACCAATAACCTTTACAACTTGTTTTGTCTTCGGGCTCGCAAGTCAAACCCTAGTTGGTTTCAAGGCTCACCAACAACCACCCTTGGTTTTACAGGATAACCAATAACCTAAACAACTTGTTTTGGCTTCGGCTCACAAGTAAAATCCTAGTTGGTTTCAAGGCTCACCAACAAACACTTTGGTTTTCAAAGGCTTACCAAAAACCTCTTTAGTTTTCCAAGGCTCACCAAAAATCTTAAGTAAAACAATGTAAGAGCAAGTATAAATGAATACAATAAAAGCTTTCTAAAATAAAGCAAATATCTCTTTGAAGCCCTTGATTGTTGATGAAGATCTTGTCTTCAAGTTGATGAAGCCTTTGATTGATGCTGGTAGATGTAGACTTTGAATACTCTCTTTGAAACTTGGAAGCTTGAAGGCTTTGAATCACTCAACTCTTGAATCCTTAAAGAATATTCAAAAAACTCACCAAAGGATTACTTCCCCATTTGATTTTTTATGTTTTTATAGCCTCCCAACACTTAAATGACCGTTTATAGCCATTAGGAAAGAAAATATGGCCGTTGGAGTCAAGTTGGAGAAGTTCTGTAGCCCAGAAAACTAGCCGTTACTGTTCAAGTGTCAACACTTCACCTTCAGGTGTCGACACTTCAGTTTCAAGTGTCGACACTTCATTCTCCAGGTGTCGACACTTCACTTCCAAGTGTCGACACTTCAGCTCCAGGTGTCGACACTTGATTGAAAGTGCTTTCTGAAGTTTTCTATTTGTCTCAGGCCTTGAGTCGACACTTCACTCTTCAAGTATCGATACTTGATCCTCAGGTGTCGATACTTCATTTCCAGGTGTCGACACTTGCCTGTGCCATTGCTGAAACATCTTCAAAATTAAACTTTAAGTCCTTCCAAGTCTTCCTTATATTTTAAAGTCCTTATAACTTGATTTTTCATTAATTTAAGGACTTTTTCAATTGAAATACAAGCATTTCTTCATTCAACATGGTTGAGTACTACGATCTGAAAAATATACTTAAAATATAATTAGTACTCATATATACTTAAACATTTTGTCAATCATCAAAATCAAGACCAGAGTCAACATCAGCTTATCTAAGTGAGGGTTTGAACATAGTTCATAAATCCATTTCCTCATGGGATCGACCCGTATTCGCTGGACGTTCTACTCTGCACACCGTGCGCTTGCGGTTATAACTTAAAGTTCATATCAAGATTTTGGCACCGTTGTCGGAAAATTGGTTTGTTTTAAATTGTGTTTTTAATTTTACTTTAATTTTAGTCTAATCTGTCTAATATTTATTTTTAAGTTGGTGAGTGCTGGAAGTCAGGTATAAAATTTTAATTATTTCTTTCAGCAAATTTTATTTTCATCTTTATCTAAGTTTAATTTAGTTTAGTTTTTAATTTAACTTGTTTGATCTTTTTATTTGTGCATAGCATTTTTAAATTACTTTAAGGGCACGAACCTAAATAAGATAAGGTGGGGATTTCATCATCCTTTCTTAGCCCACAAACAAGACTCCTTCATTGCATCAACCCAAGCCTTTAAATAAAATTAATTAGATGCTCACCCTAGGGACATTTGAGCTCATTAGGACAAAGAGACCTAAGGCTTATACCAAGTTAGATTCAATCATTGAATTGGTGTCTAGGAAAGTGGTTCAGGGATTAAGTCCCAAAGAAAGCGGTTACTTAATTGGTTCTGTTCGCTAACCTAGCCAATCCAATTGGTGTATAAGGAAAGCAACAAGGGGACCCCCCGCCAATCTTACACTTACCTGCCCAATTTAGTGAATTGGTTGAACTTGGAGTGGTTGAAGGTCAACTTGGAACAGTTAGGAGCTGTCTAGTTCTAGGTTACCCTAAGATAGGATTAATTTTGTATGAAACGTGGTTGAAAAAAATAAAAATTTATTTTAGATATTTTCAATCTTGACTACCCTGACATAAGGTTGTCCTGGCATAACTGGAAGTTATGTTGCATGGTTGTCCTAGAGTATTAAAAGGTTGAATTGATTTAGAATTTTTTAGAAAAGTTTTAAATATATATATATATATATATATATATAAATTTAAAAAATTGAAGATACGGTAGATTTAGTGAATTCTCCCACTCCTATGTGGAGAAAGATTTCAGGTTGACTTGTTAGAACTGATTCAATTCCTATTTCAGATCCTATGACCTCTTCTATAATAGTTTAATTAATCAACCCCAACTTCTTAAGGATTTATGTTATCCAGTTGGTTCTGTCCAACCTTCTTGCATTAGGTTGCCTCAACCTACTGCTAATAATTTTGAAATCAAACCTTAGATGATTAATATGCTTCCAAAATTCACGGGAATAGAGGATGTGTATGTATTTATTAAGGAATTTGAAGAGGTTTGTGCAACCATGAGGTTACAACAATTATTAGAGGACAAATCAAGCTGAGACTAATCAACTTTGTCTTTAAGGATAATGCTAAAAAGTAGCTTTATAGTCTTCCAAATCAATTTGTCACGACCTGGAAGGGCTTTGTAAGAGTGTTCTTAAAGAAATATTTTCCTCATCATAAAATAACTAAGATTAGAAATGAAATAAACCAATTTTATCAATTAGCTGGTGAGTCATTTTGGAAATACTTTGATCATTTTAAGAACATCTTGATCCAATGTCTGCACCATGGAATATAAACTTGGAGACTATGTCAAATCATATAAGGGTTTAGATTCCAATTCAAGAACAATGCTAGAGTCTATGTGCCAAGGCCAATTTATGTATAAAAAACCCAATGAAGCATGGCAATTCTTAGAAAACCTAGCTGAAAAGAATCTACAATGGGAAACACTAGGGAACCAGAAAGATCCACACCTCAAGGGGTGGAATGCATCAAATACAGACTTCCATAGCTGCAAAAGCTAAAATTGCAACCTTGACATGTAGATTAGAGGCTTTAGAACTTTAGAGACCAGCTAGTTTGAACCAAGTGTCTACACCAATGTGTAATGGGTGCTGATGTGACAAGAAGCAGATATGTAATCCCTATCAGATGCCATGTCAGAAAAAGCTACCATGGTGGACACTCCTCCTCGGACTCCTTTGCTGGGCCGGGATCCATCAGAATGTCGGGGCGGCCCATCGAAGCCGAGTTCCGTCCTCTGCCAGGTCAGCACCAGCGAGACCGGGATGCCTAGACCGGAGTCGAGCGACCTCCTTCACCAGATCTAGCCCCTCCGAGGTGAGCCCCCTGGACTGGAGTCGAGCCCAGCCCTCCTCCACCAAGTCGAGCCCCTCCGAGGCCGAGCCCTCTAGGCTGGAGTCGCGTACTGACCTCCTTCGCCAGATTGAGCCCCTCCGAGGTTGAGCCCCTAGGACCGGAGTCGAGCCCTGCTCCCCTCCACCAGGTCGAGCCCCTCTGAGGCCGAGCCCTCTGTGTAGGAGTCGAGCCTAGTCCTCCAAGTTGAGCCCCCTCAAAGTCGAGCCCCTTGGTCTAGAGTCGAGTCCAGCCTACCTCCACCAAAGTGGAGCCCCTTCGAGGCCAAGCCCCTCGGAGTCGAGTCCCAGCTCTTCAGTTCGGCCTCCATCTCGGACAATGGCGCTGGTCACCGAGGGGGCAATGTCGCCCTCCCAAGGCATCGATGAGCCACCTGAGGACTGCAAGGAAGCACCTTTCAAGCCATAATAACTGTCCGCAACTACCACTTACACCAGAAGAGGAAGAACCTCCCTGACCGAGGTGCCACGCTCTCCACCAACCACTCGCACCACCCGAAAGAGAAAGTCAACCAGGGGATTCGAATCCCGAGGACGGCGGCCCCCCGATCGAGGTCCTGCCAAGTTTCCCGAAATGAAGCGACCGGAAGGAATGTCAGAGCGCATGGTAGCTTCCCTTATCACGAACCAGAATAGATGTCCCATCCATGGCAAGGAACACTGCTGCACGTGCCTGCTAGCACGGGGGAGATCCCGAGGTAGGTGTTCATCAACCACCAAGACTTAAAGAGCCATCGACACCCCCAACGGGGAAGGTAAGACCTAAGTAAGTTGAAAAGACCCAAGCATGTGAAGGAGAGGAGGCCACATAGGAGAACCACCAAGGAGACTAAGAATTCGAGGCTACCGGAGATCTGCGGGAAGGATGGCCCGGACACAGCCATCCAGCTCCAGTTCACCTCGGCCACCACCTTTCCCAGCCTTGCTTACACCCACTCACACATCATTCACTCCTCCTAATATGGAGTCCACCCCAGGGGCTCAACCAGGAGGATCTATTCCCTGGATCATCACTGACTTGACCGTCAGAGTGCCCCCACCGGAATTTCCAGTCTGGATCTCTAACCCTTGTTTTGCAGGTCTAGAAGAGCAGGCCGGTCCCGAAGAGACGAGGGGCTATCTGACGCCGACAGCAGCTACGGGCCACGGCGATCTTGGTGGCAACAGATTGGTGCACCAGGTAGGGGGGAGGACAGGACACACTTTAATCTAACCTAAACCACTTGCAAGCAGCTCACCAGGAGGATGGTGATGACGCGAGCGAGAGAAGTCTCCACCAGCCATGCGGGAGATCCCCCTTCTCGAGGGGACTCGCATAGTCTAGAAGGGGAGCTCCCCGCTCCAGCTCAACCACCTCCAATGGATATCCAACTGCCCGCACTAGCCTAGTAGATACAGATCCTCACCATGGCAGTGTGCCAGCTCTAGCACCAGCAACGATCCTTGGCTACCCACTAGCAGTTAGGGGCCCCCGTGGCCCATGTCGCAGCACCCCGCGATAGCCTACATTCCTTCCAAGGAAGGCCTTCGTAGCCGCAGGCCATCACCGATCACCTGGGTAGTCACTTGACTCTGGCGAAGAGACGACGGGCTAGATCTGTTGATCGAGAGAGTCGGTCCCCAACCCTCAAGCGGGTAATGGCCAAGCCCCGCCGAGATCGAAAAGGCAAGACCCCCTTCATGGACACCGGCCCACGTTAGCTTGTCCGTCTCTTTCAGCCTCGATGGAGGGTTTGACTGACGCTGCAAGCTGGCAGAGCTATCTCACCGGTTTGTGAACATGCAGGGCTCCGCTGACGAGCCAGCGGGCTATGACGCCCATCTCCCCTTCTTCCAAGAAATCCAAGAGGAACCGATTCCCAGCCAGTTCCGTATGCCGCAGGTGGATCCTTAAGATGGGACCACTGACCCCCTGGACCACCTGGAAAGCTACAAGGCCCTCATGAGGGTCCAGGGGGCCACCGATGCCCTCTTCTACATTGCCTTCCCAACAACCCTCCAGAAGGCAGCTTGGGTCTGGTTCACCCACCTCGAGCCCAAAAGCATTGGCTCTTTCGCTCAGCTGGAGCGAAAGTTTGTGGCCCACTTCGATGCCTGTTGGAAGGTACCATGAGAAGCATACAACCTCTTCTCCATCCGACAACAAGACCACGAGCCCCTAAGGGACTACGTGGCTCACTTCAAGGTTACCGCTTTGGAGATTTACAATCTTGATGAGCCAGTCGCCATGCTGGCACTGAAGCAAGGGCTCGAGAACTCTCGCCTGACCTACTCGCTCGACAAGAAACCCTCCAAGACCTACTCCGAGCTCCTCCTCCGAGCTCAAAAATACATCCATGCCGAGGAGGCCGATCGTACGAGATAGGATCTCGACAGGAAGCCATTGAAGAAGCTGGCTCCTGCGAAGTCGTCCGAGATGCAGAAGCCAGGACCCACAACTCCGAGCTTCCACCAGGGGCCGAGACCAAGGAGCGCCCCCATTCCAGAGGAGAGGTTCACCCCTCTCCTCACCTCGAGGATGAAGATCATCATGGAGATCGAAGGTGAGCCCTACTTGAAGTGCCCACCACCGATGAAGCCATCCACTGGCCGTGACAAGATGAAGTACTGCCATTACCATCACGACCACGATCATGACACCGAAGAATGCTGCAACCTCAAGAAGGAGATTGAAGAACTTATTAAGAGGGGCTACCTCGAAAGGTTCATGGGGGGCAGACCTCCAGCAAAACCTCAGGTGCTCGCCGCTCTCCCATCGATCCCTGCAGTCGACAACCATCCTACCGAGAAGCCGGTGGGGATGATTTGCTGGGGAGTTTTAGCGTGCTTCCAAAAAGGCCCGGGGGGTAGAGTGTTCTGAAAATGTACTCCCTTTTATGAGGGAAAGAAAAAAATGGAGGGAGAATGAAAATAATGATGCCGTGGTCGTCGAGATGATGATTTCGAAGAATCTTGTAAAATGGATTATGGTCGATAGTGGAAGCTCGATGATGTCCTTTTTTATGATGCCTTCTCCAGAATGAACTTGTCCTCCACATAGCTCAGACCTGTGCACACACCCCTTGTCAGTTTCATAGGAGACTTTGTAGGGGTTGAGGAAGAGATCACTCTCCCAGTCACTGCCGGGACCCCACCTTGGCAGAGCACTGTTATGATGACCTTCACGGTTGTTAGGCTTCCCTCGACCTATAACGTGATTGACGTCTGGACTCGGCTCAACTGCTCGACGTCGTCATCTCTATAAAGTGGCTGTTGGTGTAGTTCCTCACCACCTACGGTGTCAGGGAGATGAGGGGGGCACCTCAGTCGATTCAACACTATTTCTAGACTCTCCCTGGGAAAAAAAGTCCTCGAGGTCGACCCCAATGCGGATGATCTCGACCAAAGGATACAGGACCCCAGGGGCGGCCCGGTCGAGCACCTGCTGTCTTATCCACTCAGAGCCGACCCGACAAAGATGGTGCAGATTAGGACCCAGCTACAAGACAAGGAGAAGGCCCACCTGTTGGAGCTCCTACAGGTGAATGCAGATGTGTTCACCTAGATGGCGACAAACATGCCAGGGTTTCCCCTGACATCATCACCCACAAGCTAAGTATTAACCCAAAGCAATGGCCAGTTCGGTAGAAGAAGAGAAGCTTCACACGGAGAGGAGCAGGCGGTAATCAAAGAGGAGGTAGATAAACTCCTTGCTGTCGACTTCGTTCGAAAAGTACAATACCCGAGTTGGCTTGCAACTGTGGTGATGGTGAAGAAGAGCAATGGCAAATAGAGGATCTGTGTAGAGTACACTGACCTCAACAAGGCATGCCTGAAGGATAGCTTCCCTCTACCGAAGATTGACCAGCTGGTGGACGCCACCTCGGGGCACCGGCTACTCTCCTTCATGGATGCATTCTCCGGATATAATCAGATCCGGATGCACCCAGAGGACTAGGAGCACACCACCTTCATCACCGACCAAGGGATATATTGCTACAAGAGGATGCCCTTCGATCTGAAGAATGTTGGAGCCACGTACCAGCATCTGGTCAACAGGATCTTCAAAGACCAGATTGGCCAGAACATGCAGGTATACGTGGATGACATGCTTTTCATGAGCAAGTTGAGCTCGTACCACATTGCCAACCTCGTCGAAGCCTTTCACACATCCGAAAACATTAGATGAAGCTGAACCCGGCAAAGTACGCTTTCGGAGTGGCGACAGAAAAATTTCTTGGCTTCATGGTCACCCAGAGAGGTATTAAAGCAAACCCGGAGAAGGTTCAGGTGATCTTGACATGGAGCACCCGACATCTAAGATGCAGGTCCAATGCCTGACGGAATGGGTTGTGACTCTGAGTCGGTTCATCTCGAGATCGGTCGATCGCTACCTTCCCTTCTTCAAGGCGCTGTGCAAGATGCACGACTTCACCTGGGCAGAGAAGTGTAGAACGGCCTTCAAAGAATTGAAGAAGTTTCTGGCATCTCCTTCGCTACTCTCCAGATCGGAGGAAGGAGAGGA
The DNA here is from genome assembly GCA_021397845.1 of Areca catechu. Lineage (NCBI taxonomy): Eukaryota > Viridiplantae > Streptophyta > Magnoliopsida > Arecales > Arecaceae > Areca > Areca catechu. Next base: position 47,803,048 of record CM038048.1, on the reverse strand, counting down.
GCTCCTACTCTACCTGGCGGTCACACCTGGAGCCGTCAGCTCGGTCCTCGTCCATGCAGATATGGATGGACCTCAGAAGCTGGTGTACTACACCAGCAAAATCCTCCATGATGCAGAGATCAGGTATACTCACTTTGAAAAACTCATTTTTGCTCTGATAATGTCTGCTAAGCGCCTCAGGTCATACTTCCAAGCACATCCCATCACTGTCGTAACAGATCAGCCATTGAGGACCATACATAGCCACCTCGAAACCTCTGAGAGGCTAGCTAACTAGTTCCTGATGCTGAGCGAGTTTGACATCGTATATCGACCGAGGTCATCACAGAAGGCCTAGGTCCTAGCCGACTTCCTGGTCGAGTGCACGAGGCTCACCGAGGAGCCAGAGCAGACAACCCCGGAGCATCAAGTTGAGCCTGGAGTAGAGGAGGAGACCTCTATCCTCCATGTCAATGGTGCATCCAACTATGGCGGGAGTGGAGCAGGCCTCATCCTCACCAACGGTGATAGGATCGTGGCAGAATGTGCTCTCCGCTTCAAATTCGCGGTGATAAATAATAAAACGGAGTACGAGGCACTCCTCACGGGCCTAAGGGTCTCCCGTAAGCTGGGCGTGCAAAGCTTGAAAGTCTTTACCGACTTTCAACTGGTGGTCGGACAAGTCTCTGGAGAATATGAAGCCAAAGAACCCCAGATGATTAAGTACCTGGAGCGAGTTCGCTCAAGCAAGGCAGGTTTCTGACGCTTCAGCATCTTCGATTTCTCCCATGGAGAGAACGCCCGCATGGATACACTGTCAAGACTTGCGACCTTGCTGGACTTATCACTGGGGCATGCCTATATCGAGTACCTCGAGAATCCAAGCTACGAAGCCCCAGAGGAGGTGCAGCAAGTCACCACAGAGCCGAGCTATATGGATAGGTACATTAGATACATCACTGATGGCACCTTACCAGAGGACCGTGCTGAAGCCGGCCTTATCAAGAAGAAAGCCTCCCGGTTTGTCTTCATGGAATGATAGCTCTACCACTGATCCTACTCCTACCCACTCCTGAAGTGTCTGAGACCCACAGAGGCAGCCTTCGTACTCCAAGAGATACATGAAGGCCTCTATGGGAACCACGTGGGAGGAAGGATGATGGCGTACAAAGCTCTTTGACAGGGATACTTCTGGGAGACCATGAGAGAGGACGCCGCCGATTTCATAAAGAGGTGTGACAGGTGCCAACGTCATGCTCACATACAGCGTCGACCGGCAGCGTCGATCTCCCAGCTTTCCAGCCCTTGGCCTTTTGTCCGGTGGGGAATGAACATCCTAGGACCATTTCTCCCTGCATCGGGGTAGCAGAGATTCTTGCTGGTGGCTATTGACTACTTCACCAAGTGGAAGTAGAGTCACTAGCATAGATCATAGAAGTCAAGGTCCGCCAGTTCTTCTAGAAATCAATCATTTGCCACTTCGGACTCCCCCACAGCATCATCACCGACAATGGATGGCAGTTCAATAACTAAGAGTTCGAGGGGTTTTGTGTCGAGCATGGCATCTGACACCCCTTCACCTCGGTAGCTCACCCCCAAAACAAACGGGGAAGCCGAGATAACTAATCGGACCATCTTCCAAGGACTCAGAACCAGGCTAGACCGAGCCAAGGGCAAATGGGCGGAGGAACTCCCAAGTGTTCTATGGCCTACCACACAACACCAAAATGGCGACGGAAAAAAATGCTTTCAACCTTATCTCGGCACAGAGGCCGTTGTCTCGGTGAGTTCGGCATGCCAACACTGCAGGTACAGGTGGTCGAAGCTCTTCCACATGGAGCATGCTACCTCGAGGATCTGGACAGTGCCATATTTCCATAAACATGGAATGCCTACAACCTAAGAAAATACTATCAGTAGTGTAAGGCTTTCTTCTAATAATAATAATATTTTCTTTTGTGCAAGTCGCTCTCTGCCTTGCAAGGATATCACTACCCGACCCAAGGTCCGACACGACTCAAGCCCAGGGCCCAGCTCTCCGGCACTCAAGCCCGGAGCCTAGCTCTCGGCACTCAAGCCTAGAGCCAGCACTCCGGCACTCAAGCCCGGGCCCAGCTCTCTGGCACACTCAAGCCCGAGGCCCAGCTCTCTGGTACTCAAGGCCCGAGCCCAGTACTCCAGCACTCAAGCCCGGAGCCCAGCACTCCGGCATTGAAGCCGGGGCCCAGCACTCCGGCACTCAAGCTCAGAGACCAGCACTCTGGCACCGAAGCCCGGCCCAGCTCTCCGGCACTCAAGCCCGGAGCCCAGCACTCCAGCACCGAAGCTCGGGGCCCAGCTCTCCAGCATCAATGGTGTATGGTCCTTCCTCACTAATAATCAAGATTCTCCTTGTGCAACCCTTTTTGCCTTGCAGGAGAATCATCGCTTGACCCCAAGTCTGGCACTCAAAGCCCGGATCTCACGACCCTCCGGCACCAAGACCAGACCCTGCTCCGGCACCTGGAGCCTAGCTTCCTGGCATTCTAAGCCCGGATCTCATGACCCTCTGGCACCAAAGATCGGACCCTGCTCCGCACCAGGAGCCTAGCTTCCTGGAATTCTAAGCCCGGATCTCATGACCCTCCGGCATCGAAGACGGACCCTGCTCCGCACCAGGTCTAGCTTCTTGGCATTCTAAGCTCGGATCTCACGACCCTCCGACACCAAGACCGGACCCTGCTCCGTACCAGGAGCCTAGCTTCCTGGCATTCTAAGCCTGGATCTCACGACCCTATGGCACCAAAGACCGGACCCTTCTCCAGCACTAAAGCCTAGCTTCCTGGCAATCAAAGCCTTGATCTCACACCCTCCCCGACGCCAGGACCCAAGCTTCCTAAAGTCGAGCAGAGCGGAGAGATCTTCACAACCACTTTGCCCCCAAGCCGGGCATGATCAAGCAAGACAAGTACTCCTCCTTTGCCTTTTCACTCACCTAGGCATCCAGATGATCAAGAATGGAAAGGAAGCATTTGTAATACAAAGATACAAGCAAAGGAAGAAAGAAATGAGTCGAGTTGGGTGAAAATATTTTCATTAACTTGACAAGGCATTACATTGTTCTCGGGCCCCGATATGCCGGTTGCCCAGGTCAAAAAAAAAAAAGAGAAAGGAAAGGTTACAACTACTAAGGAGCCCTACTCTACTCGACCGACGCCTTCCCTGACGGTGCCTAGGCGAGGTCTCACCCCCCCAGCCTCCATGGTCGGGGCCCCTCCTTTAGCCACCACCGCCGGTGGGATTGGTTCGTCGCCACCACCAGCATGGTCGGTTCAGCCGTAGCTTCATCTCCTCTTCCACTGCTGGTGTAGGAATAGAAGACCTTATCCTCGTGGAGCCCGGAAAGTGGATGCCGGCCATCTGCTTGTCTGAAAGGATGCTGTGCAGCAGAGACCAGCAATATGCGAACCACTTGAGGAAGGAGTCCATCGCCGCCTCCTTGAAGTTGAGCTTGAACTCCGGGGAGGCCTTGTAGCTGGCCACCGCATCAATGACTCCTTCCCAGCAACCTCTACCCTGCGGGTCGCCTCAGCCGCCCTCTTTTTCTACATCCTCGGTGTGACCCCTAAAGTGTTTTGGTGATAACAAAACATTGGATCATACATTTGGTTATCTAACAACTCTTAAAATGGTTTGACAAGTTTTTGTAGGACCACTACATGACATACTTTCTAACCCTATATCTAATTATTTTTGTTGTGAGTTGTATGATTAGAATCTTGTAAAGAAGAACCCAACAAAAATTTCCTACTTAAATCAAAGATAAATGGTTACTCTAATAGTTTTCAAGCTTCAATTTTTTTGATTTTATTGTAAGAAGACCTTGAAGAAGTCTTCAAAGCATGGCATAAGAGTTCTGAAAAACTGAATTGATCTGGTTAAGAACTTCTCGAGCCGGAATGGATGGAGGAACCAGCCAACTCTGGCACTGTACAAGAAAGACTTTCTCTGACAACACAGATCCAGCCGACTGGCACCAAGGCCCAGCTGACTTGTCCAAACATGGTTGAAACGTTCTAAGAATCTTAGGGATCTAGCCGACTAGATTTCAGCCTATCCGACTGGTCCAGATTGAACCATTTTCTCAACTATGGAACCTAGCCGACGGTATTCAACCCAGCCGACCCGAACTTGATCCGAGCCGACTCGAAGAATGTCTGAGCCGACTGAATGATGGGGTCACCTCCAATGGCTAGTTCCAGTTTTCTATTTTTGAAATCCAAAAGTGCTCAAACAGTAACCTGTCACTTCCCAATGGTCTACAATGTTCAAAATCAGGGAAGGCAGTTGAAGTCTCTATAATGAGGTATGAGAACATCTTTGGAGAGACTAATGAGTTAATGATAGTTATTGAATATTTATTGAAGTAAAAGAGAGAGCACTTGAGCTTTGAAGTCAGCCTTCAAGCCTTCACCACTCTAACCAGAAGCTTGAAGCATCTTTAGAGGAAAGCAAGGAAGCCATTGAAGTGCATTGAAGAGCATTCATTGAGCTTCACTCGAGCTGCATTGGCAACCACTCGACAACTGATTGAAGTAAGAAGAGAGAGCACTTGAGCTTTGAAGTCAGCCTTCAAGCCTTCACCAACTCTAACCAGAAGCTTGAAGCATCTTTAGAGGAAAGCAAGGAAGCCATTGAAGTGCATTGAAGAGCATTCATTGAGCTTCACTCGAGCTGCATTGGCAACCACTCGACAACTGAGTTTGTCAATTATTTTGCTTTTTTATTCTATTCTTAGAATATTTGGGTTATTAGTGAGCCTGGTTGTAAAAACCAAATAGGTTTCTTTGGTGAGCCTTTTCAAACCAAAGTGTAGAGGTTCTAGGTGAGCCTGTGAAAACCTAGAGTGGGTTTCTTTGGTGAGCCCGATTTAAAAATCAAAGTGTAGAGGTTGGGATTGTGAGCCCGTAAAACAATCTGATTGTATTTCGGTTTGGGGGATATAGTTGAAATCCCAAGTGGTGAACTTGGGTAGTTGACGTAGGAGCTGGGTTGTTTCGAACCACTATAAATTTGCCTGTTTGTGTTGTACTTGATTTACTTTTCAGCTTTCGTACTTATTTCTGATTAACACAGCACTCAACCACTAAAATGAATTACTTGTGCACATAATTGCAAGAAATTTTGTAATTCCCAATTCACCCCTCTCTTGGAAAAAGCCACCTGGGCAACACTAGGCCCAGTGGATGGCCTCGGCTACCTCTTTCTTCATAGCCTCTGCTAAGATGACGACGGCGGAGACCTTCCCCTCTACCTCGATAGCCTTCTGCTCGGTGGCTGTGGCCTTCTCCTCGGCAGAGGCAGCCCACTCCTTCACCGCATCTAGCTCGACTCTGAGCTCCTTCAGCCATGACCCTTTGGCCCTAAGCTCCTCCTCGAGCTCTTTTGAGAGTCGCTCAGCGCTAGCGACTTCACTCCGGAGCCCTTTAACCTTCATATTGGCCTCCCAGGCCTAATCGTTCTTCTGCCTCAGCTTGACCTTCAAGGACTCGATCTCCGCCTCTCACTCCCTGTCCCTCCTGGCCCAGGTGCGGCAATAGTCCTTGATGAGCAAAAGCTCTGTGCCTTGCTGCATCAAAGATGATGTTAGTCATAAAGACAAGGAATGAGAGAAGAAGCAAGATAGAGCAGAAAGGTACTTACAGTGAAGAGGTTGGAGAAGGAGATGCTGATGACATCGCCAAGAAGTCTCCCGCCCCTCTCACGCTGGTCGCGTGACTAGATGGAAAAGTCCATCATCCGCTCGACGAGGGCCGGTTCCTTGGCCAGGGAGACGTTGGGTCCCAACCTAAAGGGGACTCGACGGTAGTCCCTGTCTTTCTTGCTCACTACCGTTGCAGAATCACCTATACCATCGACAGGAGAAGCTTCCGGTGCAAGCTACGGGCTCGGCACCATCTCGGATGGTGCCACCGATGTCAGCCCCAAACTTTCTGGCTCTCCTTCCTCCTCGACCTCGATGATCTCCAGAGGGGGAGACACCACTACAGCAGCAGCGGTAGCGGATCTGGCCTGGGCAACCACCTCGGACTCCAGTGTCGGGACCGAATCGTGCTACCTCGGAGCCTCGGGGACAGGCTCAGTGACCCTCCTGCTTGGCTCGGGAGTGGGCTCGGCTGGCATGGCAGGTGCGGCCCTCATGCCATTATCTACCGGGCCCTCTTCGGGTAGGCTTGCCGACCCTCTCTGCTTGGCCCTCTCCTCGATAAACGAGAGGAGCTCATCCATGGAGAATTTCATGCCTGCACCAAAAGGAAGACATCAGCTCTGAGTAAAAAAAAAGGAAGAGAGAGAAGAAAGAAAATGGAAGGAAAGGAGGTTGGAGCCGAACTCACCCAACTCCTGTGTTGGGCTAATCCCGGCCTCGTGGAGATTCTGCTCTGATAACAGGACCTAAAGTGAAGGAATCTCAGCAGAGTGGAGCTGGTCATATACTTCCAGGTCAACTGCCTCGACGCAGAACTCTGGTGGGAGACCGATCTGGTCGCTCCAAACCTAATCGACCCCCTCAATCGAGGCAAAAAAGTATTTACTCTTCCATCCTTTGATGGAAGAGGGGAGTTCGAACCTAATGCCCCTTGGGCGGGAAGAAAGGGACCACCACCCCTCCTCGGTGGGGTGGCATTTCAGGGTAAAATAGGCCCTGAACAAAGAAAAACGGGCAACTATCCCATGAAAATGACATAAAACAATGAAGCAAAAATTGTTCTGATGGTGTTTGGGACAAGTTAGGCAGGAACAAGGTGGTAGTTATTCAAGATGGAGAGGAAAAATGGGTGGAATGGAAATCAGAGGCCCCCCGCGAAGGTCTCCTCGTAGAAGGCTATCCAACGTGGGCCACTGGAAGTGACCCATTCCCCCGGTCGAGGGACCAAGAGCCAGACGGAGTCTGGGATACCATAAGTGTCTCGGATGGTTGCGAGATCCACGGCGCTAATCACTAAAGCAATCCCCCGGGACCTGTCAATCGAGGAGGTTCAAGAGCTGGTCCAGGAAGAAGAAGAGGAGGATGAGGTGGAGGAGAAGATGCAGGTACCCTAATCACTATCCCTCTAGGTGTGGGCCTCCTGCTAAGCTCAAAGCGCGCCAAATTCTCCTCCTCATCGGAAGAAGGTGGCCTTGGCCTAGAAGGCCCGGCCTCACCCTGGGTGGTGGTGGGACAGAAATTCGGACCGAAGCGGGACATGAAGAAGATGATGAAGGCAAAAGATGGAGAAGGAAAGTAGAAGACGGAATGACGAACAAGAGTCCGAGGAAGAACCTAGAAGGAAGTCTCTACTCGATCGGGATGGGAAAGAAGGAGATTAACCTGCTGAACTTGGGAAGACAAGGATAGCCGGGGGAGCGAAAGAAGAACTTCAGTACGATGGTAGGCACGCAGGATTTGAAAAAAGATATATTTTGGAAAAGGTTGCCTTTTTTTTCGAAGTGACCGGTGCCCGACCGTACCGTTACAGCTCCCCACCATCAGATCCGTGCTACGTGTCATCAATCGACAAGGCTGGCATCTGGCTTCGATTATGGTCGCTCTGAATTTTGTGCCTGTAATAACTACTCCTGGGACGTGTTCACGTGGCTCCCCCGAGTAGGCAGAAGAAATTACTTCACGAAGCACCGACGATTGTGGCCATCATTGCACCAGATTCTCACCTTTCCATGTTAGCATTGCATTTACTCCCTTCGCCCCGAGCGCCCCGTGCTAACGGGACTTGGGAGTGGGGGGTAAATGATGTGACAAGAAGCTGACATGTAATCCTTGTCAGATGCCATGTCAGAAAAAGCAGCCACGGTGGACACTCCTCCTCAGACTCCTTTACCGGGCCGGGCTCCCTCAAAATGTCAGGGCGGCCCATCGAAGCCGAGTTCCGTCCTCTACCAGGTCAGCACCCGCAAGACCGGGATGCCTAGGTCGGAGCCGAGTGACCTCCTTCACCAGATCGAACCCCTCTGAGGCCGAGTCCCCTGGATCAAAGTCGAACCTAGCCCTCCTCCACCAGGTCAATCCCCTCCGAGGCTGAGCCCTCTGGGTTGGAGTCACGTACTAACCTCCTTCGCCAAATTGAGCCCCTCCGAGGTCGAGCCCCCTAGGCTAGAGTCGAGCCCTGCTCCCCTCTGCCAAGTCAAGCCCCTTCGAGGTTGAGTCCTCTATGCAGGAGTCGAGCTTAGCCCTCCTCCGGGTCGAGCCCCCTCGAAGTCGAGCCCCTTAGTCCAGAGTCGAGTCCAGCCCTCCTCCGCCAAAGTGGAGCCCCTTCGAGACTGAGCCCCTCGGAATTGAGTCCCAGCTTTTCAGTTCGACCTCCATCTCAGACAATGGCGCTGGCCACTGAGGGGGCAATGCCGGCCTCCCAAGGTGTCAGCGAGTCACCCTAGAACTGCAAGGAAGCACCCTTCAAGCCATAATAACTGTCTGCATCTACCACTTACACCAGAATAGGAAGAAACTCCCTGACCGAGGTGCCACGCTCTCCACCAACCACCCGCACCACCCGAAAGAGAAAGTCAACCAGGGGATTTAAATCCCGTGGGTGGTGGCCCCCCGATCGAGGCCCTGCCAAGTTTCTCGAATGGAGCGACCGAAAGGAATGCCGGAGCACATGGTAGCTTCCCTTATCATGAACCAGGAAAGACATCCCATCCACAGCATGGAACATCACCGCACGCAGCTACTAACACGGGGGAGATCCCGAGGTAGGCGTTCATCGACTACCAAGACTTAAAAGAGCCATCGACACTCCCAACGGGGGAGGTAAGACCTAAGTAAGCTGAAAAGATCCAAGCAAGAGAGGGAGAGGAGGCTACACATGAGAACCACCAAGGAGACTGAGAATTCGAGGCTACCAAAGATTTGCGGGAAGGACCGCCCGGACACAGCCATCCAGCTCCAGTTCACCTCGGCCACCACCTTTCCCAGCTTGCTTGCACCCACTCACACATCATTCACTTCTCCTAGCATGGGGTCCACCCCAGGGGCTCGACCAGGAAGATCTGTTTCCCTGGATCATCACTAACTTGACCGTCAGAGGGCCCCCACCGGAACCCCCAGCCTGGGTCTCTAACCCTTATTTTGCAGGTCCAAAAGAGTAGGCCAATCCCGAAGAGATGAGGGGCTATCCGATGCTGACAGCAGCTACGAGCCACGGTGGTCTTGGCGGCAACAGGTGCAATGCATCAGACCATGTCTTTAAGGAATGTCCACTCCTAATGAACCCAATAGATAATGGATGTGCATAGGTGAATGCTACATTCTAGTGACCATTGAATAATTCTTATACACCCACATATAACCTAGGATGGAGGAATCATCCAAATTTCTCATGGTCACATAACCCAAATGTAGGTGATCCTAACTTCAATCTACAAAAACCAAGGCCTAATCTTGTAATGAACAATCTACCACCACCAGGCTTCAATAATAATAATGATAGGAAAATTAGTTCTTTAGATAAAAGCTTAGAAGCCTTAGCCAAATCCAATGCTAACATCAATGCTACATTGAGTAATTTTATGCAAACCAGGGGCCAACTTCTAAATTCAAAACTCTCAGGCCATAGTATGCTTGGAAATGTAGATGGGTCAACTAGCATCTACCATTAGTGAACGTGAACGAGATAGGCTACCTAGTCAACTTGAGCCCAATCCAAGGAACCATAGTGGTCATCCACCCTAAGGAAATCAAGTTAATCAAGTTAAATACAATTCACACTTTAAAATTAAGGAAACAAGTGGATAATCAGGTAGATACACCCGATACTAGAGAAGACTCAACTACTGAGTTAGCTGAGCCAACTAATGAATAACCTACCATACAAACTCAAGTTGCTAAAACCACTAATAGTCCACCAACCCAGGTACCTAAAATCTCTAAAGCTCCTTTTCCAAATTGATTAAGGTTTAATAAATAATCAAAACATTTAGATAAAATTTTAGAGGTGTTTAAGCAAGTTCAAGTAAAACATTCCTCTACTAGACATGATCCAATAGGTTCTGACTTATGCCAAATTTTAAAAGATCTTTGTACCAAGAAAAGGACTACTAATGTACCAAAAGAGCTTTCTTAGCAGCGAGTGTGAGTTCATACTTGTTAAGTCATATGCCTATAAAATATAAGGATCAGGATCTTCAACAGTTTTATGTGTTATAGGAGAAACCCATATTGAGAAGGCATTACTTGATTTAGGGGCTAGTATAAATATCTTGCCATATTCAGTTTATGAGCAATTAGGATTGAAAAAACTTCAACCAATAGGGATCACATTATAATTAGCAGACCGATCTTTTAGAATCCCTAAAGGAATGGTAGAAGATGTTTTGATCAAGGTTGGAAATTTTATCTTCCCTATGGATTTTATTGTTTTGGAGACTGAACCAATATTGAATCCTAAAGGTCATATCCCAGTTATTTTAGGAAGACCATTCTTAGCTACTGCTAATGCTGAAATCAATTATTGGAATGGGCTTATGAAACTATCTTTTGGGAATATGACTATTGAGCTGTATATATTCAATTTGGAACATGAATCTATCAATCATGCTAATGTGAGTGTAATCCCAGATGAACTTTATGAACCTATAGACATTAGCGAAGAAGAGTCAATCTTGAGTCTAGTATCTGGCCAACACATGAATATGAAGATATTGATAAATATTTGAGATGACAAGATTAGCCAGAGATGGGATCCTCCTACTGAAACACTCATGGAAATGGTTAAACCATCATTGAAGAGGCACCCAAGTTAGAATTGAAAACCCTCCCTAAACACTTAAAGTATGCGTATTTAGGTCCAGAGAAAATCTTGCCTGTAATTATTGCATCAGACCTAAATCCTAAATAAGAGGAGGAGCTCTTGACTATTCTAAGAGAAAATTGAGAAGCAATAGGCTGGACCATGATAGATATTAAGGAAATAAGTCCTTCCATAGTTCAACATAGGATACACCTAGAGGAAGAGGCTAAACCAATTAGAGAAGCTCAAAGGAAATTAAATCCAGCAATGAAAGAAGTAGTCAAGAAAGAGATTTGAAGTTACTTGATAATGAAATTATTTATCCTATTTCTGATAGTTCATGGATAAGTCCTGTCTCAGTGGTACCTAAAAGTCTGGAATAATGGTGATTCAAAATGAAGCAAATGAATTTATCCCAACCAGAACCCAAACAGATGGAGGATATGTATAGACTATATGAAACTGAATGCTGCGATAAGAAAAGATCACTTTCCTTTACCATTTATGACCAGATGTTAGAGAAACTAGCTGGACAGGAGTTTTATTATTTTCTAGATGGATATTCCAGCTATAATCAGATCCCCAAAGCCCCTGAAGATCAAGAAAAGATGACATTCACGTATCCATTCGGAACCTTTGCTTATAGGCGTATGCCCTTTGGATTATATAATGCTCCAGTGGCCTTCCAAAGATGTATGATCAGCATTTTTTCTAATATGGTTGAAAATTTTTTATGGATGACTTTTATATTTGGCCCTACCTTTTTCAAATATTTAACCATTTTAGATTAGTTCTAGAAAGATGTAAGGAGAAGCACCTAGTTCTTAATTGGAAAAAATATCAATTCATGGTTAGAGAAGGTATAGTTCTTGGCCATGTAGTTTCAAAAAGAGAATAGAAGTTGACAAGGCCAAAGTTGAGCTAATTGCAAGTCTTCCCCATTCAAGTCTATCAAAGAAATTCATTCATTTTTAGGACATGCTGGATTTTATAGAAGTTTATACCCAATTTTAGCAAAGTGCTCGTCCATTAATAAATTTATTAGCAAAGGAAGTGAAATTTGAGTTTACTCCTAAGTTCTTAAAGTCTTTTGAATTTTTAAAAAGACACTCATATTTGCTCCCATTATTTATCCACCCATATGGAGTGAACCCTTTGAACTCATGTACGATGCATCCGATCATGGTAGGTACAGTTTTAGGTCAAAGGATTAATAAGTTGCCCAGAGTTATTTATTATGCTAGAAAAATATTAAATGATGTGCTCTTAATTACACGACCACAGAAAAGGAGTTCCTAGCGTTGTCTTTGTCCTTGAAAAATTAGATCATACTTGGTTGGGTCACACATCATTGTTTATACTAATCACTCAGCCATCAAATATCTCCTAGCAAAGAAAGATGCTAAGGCACACTTAATATAATGGATCTTACTCCTTCAAGAATTTGACCTAGAAATTAAGGACAAGAAAGGAATAGAGAATGCTGTAGCTGATCACTTATCCCGAATCATTGTCGCACCATCTAGTGAACCACCCGTCATGAGTATTTCTAGATGAACAACTCATGTCCGTGTCCACTGAATCATGGTATGCTGATATTATAAATTATTAGCATTGGTAAAGTTCCTTCTCATTGGACCACTCAAGATAAACATAAATTCTTTTCTTAAGTGAAATACTTTATTTGGGATGATCCATACATGTTTAAATAGTGTCCTGATCAGATCATTAGGAGGTGTTTTCTGGATAATGAGGTTAGGAGTATTATGTCATTTTGTCATGATCAAGCATGTGGTGGTCTTTGCATCTAAAAGATAGCTGCCAAAGTACTTCATGTGGATTTTATTGGCCTAATTTATTTAAAGATGCACATGTGTACTGTAAGAGTTGTGCACGATGCCAAAAAATAGGTTGAATCACCAAAAGAGATATGATGCCGCTTAATCCAATCTTGGTGGTTGAGATTTTTGATGTATGGGGAATCGATTTTATCGGACCATTTCCAAACTCCTTTGGAAATGAATATATTTTAGTGGCTGTTGATTATGTGTCTAAGGGGTAGAAGCTTTCTATGTAGATCCACTAATAATAAAGTAGTCATTAAATTTCTTAGAAAAAATATTCTCTCTCATTTTGGTATTCCTAGAGCAATCATTAGTGATCAGGGGATATACTTTTGCAACTGACTCTTTGCCATATTAATGAAGAAATATATTATTACCACCAGTGGCTATACCATATCATCCTCAAACAAGTGGGCAAGTAGAAGTATCCAATAGACAAATCAAGCAAATCTTGGAGAAGACTGTTAATGCTAATAGAAAAGATTGGTCTTTGAAATTAGTTGATGCACTCTGGGCATATCGCATTGCCTATAATACCAACCTCGGAATGTCTCCTTATAGGATTGTGTTTGGAAAATCATGTCACATGTTTATTGAATTAGAACATAAAGCTATGTGAGCAATTAAAAAATTGAACATGGACTTGGATTTAGCTAAAACCATATGAAGCTTCAGATCAATGAATTAGAAGAACTTATAAATGAAGCTTATGAGAATGCTAAGGTGTACAAAGAAAGAACAAAAGTATTTCATGATCAACCAATTCATAGAAAATCTTTTACTCCTGGACAAATAGTTCTTTTGTATAATTCAAGTTACATCTTTTTCCTGGGAAGCTTAGGTCTAGATGGATAAGACCTTTCATAATTAAGAAGTCTTTCCATATGGGGCTATAGAAATTAAAAATCCAAGCAATGGTGTTGTTTTCAAAATAACGGTCAACGATTTAAAACCATTCTGGAATTACCCATAGAATCTATGGAAGAAGCCATGGTTCTTTATGAGCCAAACATATCTGATTAGCCTACTATCACCACTTGGTTTGACTGAAGACATTAAACTTAGCGCTCCTGAGAGGCAACCAGCTTCTTTCTTTCTAAAATTTTTTTTAGCATGTTTAGGTTTAGCAGATCCTGACTCAAATAGGCTCTATTGGCTAAGTTTGGGGGAGAGCTCAAGAAAATTTTTCGGGTGTCTTCATTTCCTTTTATACCATATCATGCATACATTTAGAATCAATTTTATTATAGGAGAATAATAAGAAGAATAAGTATATATTTGGAGCTACTTCACCTTATTATCTTACACTTGTAGATCTTAGACTGAGGGTAAATCATACACTTTTGATAAGTAATTGATTGAATAGTCTAGATAATTTTTAAATATTGAGGGATAAATATTAATAGACTTAAGTAAAAATGGTAAGTAAGAATGAATTAAATTTTTAGATAATTCTAACCCTCATATTTGCATCGAAGAAGAATCTACCTTTTGGATGTGTGTGGGTGTTGTTAAAGCAAAGTTCCTTTATTAGTAAAAAAGAGAAGAAAAATAAAGATAATAAAAGCAAGTTCTAACATGTGTCCACCGAGTAACCGGTCCTCTTCGTCTAAGTAAACGGATGAGTCTTGCATCAAAAAGTGGAGATGTGAAGAAATTTTGCTATACAGTCAGTTTTGATCTATAGCCTTTTTGACTTAAGCTAGTAAGCCCAAGGGATGTTCTACACCTAGTGCCCTAAGGCACTGGTCTGGAAGATATTGGTCAAAAACTGATACAAGGGTCAGATAGAAAGCTTAAGAGATTAAGACATTGCATGGTCTGTATCAAAAAGAAAGGGTGAAAAATGTCGCAATAAGAAGAACATCTTTACACTAAAATGATATCTGATCACTCCATGGAAGTAGAGGATTTAGAAATAATAGTAGGAGTTGGCTAAGAATTATTTAAAGAAACGAGGAGTTTGTACTTAATCAATTTACTTGAAGCTATTAATATCCTAATGAATCATTTCATCTACTATTAAATAGGAAATCTTCTACTTATAAAGGGGTATGAAAACAACCCTAGAGTCTGAGTAAACTTATGTAAGGTATTAAGAGTTTTGGTAATTTCCTTAATCATTTATTTTTACTCGAGGACAAGTAAGATTCAAGTTAGGGGGAGTGATAAGTACATAAAATTAGTAATAAGTACATTAATTTATGGATTGAATTGACTTTGTTTTATTAAAATTAATATTTTTATGCAATGTTTCAATGAAAGAACTTCGCCAATGCGAAGAGCATGATTTTTGGGATCCATGCCATGAACGGCATGTGAATCAGACTTCAATTGAGCTAGGACATGAGTTTTGAAGTTATTATTAAAGATGTTGCACGAAATTTGGAGCAATTGGTTCATTGTGAACCAGCAACTGGTCCATAAGATGTCCGCTGGTCCATCGTTGCCATTGATGCTGGTCCACGAGTTCAGTCCGTAGACCACAGACCTCCCCAAGCCATGTCTTCGCCGGGGGAGCTGCTAGATCGCTTTCCCTCGTTGCCGAGAAGCTCTTCATCGTCTGAGAAGTCGCCGGAGGTCCGAAAATGGCCAGAAACAGATCCAAGGAAGAGCCACGATCTCCTTTGTCGAGCTCATAGTTCTCTACCCAAGCTACTGGAAAACTCTAGGAAGCCGTCTTCTCCTTTGTTCTGACCTTTGAGTGGTTCTGCAGTCTCAAAGGATGAGAGCATCACTTGGCAATTAATACGCCGATCCTTGAGATGATTACGAATCTGATCCGACGTGTTGCGACCAGCCGCCTCCCACACCGAATCTCTGTCCTAGGATAGGTGTCAATGCTGTATTGGTAGTGGCAGGAGAAGCAGTTAATGCTGGTACAGTGCAATGATGGTTGCCAGACCGAAATGCCTGCCCGAAGAGTTCCGACATGGCATGGGCGACGTGGCAAGATCCGAGCGATGGGCACAGTGTCCGGAGCAACCCTTCACCATGATTAGGCGGTGACATGGATCATGATTAAAGATGATTCGACGAGTCGCCTCAGCTTCCCGGTCGAATCGGGAAGTCGCGTTGTCTGGCGTTGGATCGTGGTGCTCTAGGGGCGCTGGGAAGTGGCCCCTCAGAGCCTATAAAAGGAGGGGAAGGAGGCCCGGAGGGAGCTTTCCACTGCACCCATGTTTGAGGAGAAAGAGCCCTTCTTCCCTGCCGCTCTCGCTCCATTAGGAAACCAGAATATCAGGTTAGTTCCGCACCTATCCTCTCCCTCCTCTGTAGCTTCCATTAGAATGGCCTCTGGTAGCCAGAGATCGACCCACGGGAATAGGGAACCAGGTCCCTATGATATCCCGTTGGGGATGACCCGGGAGAGAGTAGAGAGCCTTAGGATTATCTACAACATACCGTCCACACTGCACCTAACCATCCCCAGTAAGGAGGGAAGGGTGAACGGCCCGTTGAACTTAGGAGCCCTTCCCCTATACGAAGAACACCTCAAAGCCGGCCTTCGATTCCCACTTCATAGTCTTTTCATAGAAATCTTCAATTCCTATTGGGTTACTCCTGCACAGCTGATCCCGAATAGTATTCGGGTCATTTGTGGTTTCTTGGTCCGCTGTCAAGAGGCCGGAGTTGGGCCGAGGCTATCCTTGTTCTCCAATTTTTTTCTCTTAAAACAAGACTTTCGAAGCAAGGAGTGGTGGATGTTCAGTCCCCATCCTAGCTAGAAGATATTAGGAGGACTTCCATCGGCCATTCATGGGTGGAAGTCCTGGTATTTTTTCATAGACAACCTGGACTCCTGGGGTTTTGAGCCGATGTGGAGGGAGGCCAAGCCGAAGGCTGTGAATGGAAGGAAAATATTGAGGGCCGACAAGGCCGACTTCACTAAGTTGAGTGATGAGGGCCCGGCGTTTATGCCCTTCTTACTTCGAGAGGAGAGTCTTCGCAAGGTTGGGGTCAGCCAACATCGACAACTGGGTAGGATAAATATCCACACTGAAGACCTTCTATCTTTCTCTATCGGCTTTATTGTTATTGTTAACTCTTCTTTCTTTCTGACAGGTAGCAAAATCAAGCCGGACCGAACTATCATCTCAGCACTAGCGGCTCAGAGGAGGGCCACCCAGACTATGGAACTGAGGCCCGAAAATCGAAGAGGCAGTGGACGGAGGAGCCGACGTTCGAGAGGCTGACCAAATAGCAGGCCAAGGAGCAGACTGCCACCATCATTTTCCTAGACTCAGAGGATGATGACATGCCACTATCGGAGTGCCTAGTGGCAAAGGTAGTGGAGCGCTCGTCTTCGACTGGCAGTCGACCGCTCGGGTGGGAGAGACCCAACCGCAACCATTCCATGAAGAAACAACCCCGACCTCTCCACTCATAGAGCTGACGGAAGAGACTCCCCCAGTGGCCAAAGGGGAGACAGGAGCTAAAGGGAGGATGGATGACAGGGAGGAGGCCATCGATGTCAGCGACGACGCGCGTCAGATGTCACGTGCCATACATGATGCCGAGCGGGTCAAGGGCCTGCTCAAGAGGGCCGTCGAAGGCACCGAATGGAACAGATCGGGTCGACAGATGGTGAACGAGGCCGTGAAGAGTTCTCTTCACCATATGATGGGGGTAAGTCATCCGAATATGATCTCTTAGCCATGTTCCCTGAGACACTAACTTCATTTTGTCATTTGTAGCTCCTTCAAGATTTGCTGTTGATGGATGATGGCTTGGGCGAGCTGCTGGATCTGAAATATCACTCGACCTAGAGAGTCGAGGTATCTGAGGCAGCGAAGGACGCCGCAGAAGTGGAGCTGACGATTGCCAGGGTAGAGTTGTCCACCCTACGGGCAGCCAAAGAAGAGCATCTGTCCTGCGAGCCGAGGCAGAGGCTTAGAAAAAATAGATAGTAGACTTGCTGGCTCAGCAGGATGACTGGGACGCCAAGCTGAGGAGCAAGAAAAAGAGGACGAAGTTCCTGGCATGCCGGGTAGCCGAAGAGAAGGCTCGCCTGTTCGAGTCGGAGAGGCATTCCAGGGGACATCAAGCCGAAGCTAAAAGATATAAAGGGTTGCTGAAGAAGACCCAAGAGGTAATGAAGTCGGCAACCGAAGTGGTAGTAAGGAACTACAGGCCTCAGAGGAATTCAAGGCATAAATGAATGAGGTCGGTTTGTATAGTTTTGATTACAGATACGAAGAATTCCTGGAGAAGGTCAGTGCTGCCTTCCTAGAGCTTGACCTTTCCTCTCTACGGCTATCAGAGCATGTAGAAGAGGAAGCTGCAAAGGTAGAGGTGGGCCCATCTGATGGAGGGTTCGATCTTCATACTGAAGCCGGTGTAGAGGAGGTCGAATAGGATGTCTAGACCAGTGCCGACGCGAGCGCGGTGGACGTTCCAGCAGATGCTTCGATCGTCGCAAAAGGAGCTGAAGTTGAGGTCGAAGTTCCGGCTGCATTGGATGTAGCCGAAGCCAGAGTCACCGATGTACTTTCGAGGTTCAAACCTGAGTCGTTTGTAAAGGTCTGATCTATTTTTGTAAAAGGCTTCATAATATAATATAATAAAACCTCTATATATCTTCAATATTATGTCTTAATGTGCATGCAGTCAGTTGGGTCGACCGAAGCTCTTTTCTTTAAAATATTTCTAAGTATTGCTAGTCAGCTTGGTAGGACTGTAAGGAGTAGTCATCGAGTAGTTGCCTGATCCAAGGCCAATGCTTAGAAATCTTCCTAAGTGTGGGTCCTTCGACTTATCCGTACTCAAAGACTGCTGAGGTAGCTGCCGGACAGTAGCTCAGGCCGAACCAAGATGCTTAGGAAATTTTTCCAAGTGTTGGTTTGTCAACTCGTCTGAACCCGAAAGATGTTGAGGTAGCTGCCAGACAGTAGCTCAGGCCGAACCAAGATAGAAATTTCTTCCCAAGTGTCAGCTCGAATCCTCAGGACTATTTTGCTCACTCTGGAAGAGTTGGCTCACTGGTACAAGAGTTGGCTTGCTGGTACAAGAGTCAGCTCAGTTGACTAGCTTCACAAAATAGCACACTGCACGAGTCGGCTCGAGTTCTTCAGGTTGGCTCAGATGTATGCGTATCAGAATTCTTGTGCAGTGCTAGAACACAGAGTCAGCTCGACTGACTTAGCTTTAAATGAGTCCAAACTCCATTCAAGTTCTTCCAATGAATCCCAAACTTCATCCAGTGCAAATCTACAAGAATTATACTTGAGAAAATACATAGACTTGCCCTCTTCTATATGAGTGTATACACTTAAAATCTTTGGCTTTCCAATTATGACTGTATTTTCAAGAAATCATTGATTTTTTTATACACACTTCTGAGTTGTGATTAGAATGAAAGTTCTTTGACATTTCCTACAAAAACTTCTTAAACAATTGGAAATATTAGTAATAAATGCATGCTCCAATGTTTTGTTATCATCAAAATCATTCTAGGGGTCAACAATCTCTCCCTTTTTGATGATGACAAAACACTGGGCATGGAAAAAAAAATCTTACAATGGAGTGTGTATGAACATTTGAAGTGATAAGAATCAGAGTATATCATTATGTATTAGAATTTTTTGTATCAGAAATACATTTGTCGGAGCAAATATATTAAAGATATCGCTTTAAAGAGATATGTATCAGAGCTTTTAAAAAAATATGTATCAGAGCTTCTTTGAAAAAAGAATGTTTAGATCAAAAGATGTATCAGAGCTTAAAAAATATCAGTTAGAGCTTTTAAAAGTATCATAGCTATTGAATGTATTAGAGCTGATATGTATCAGAGCTAAAATTAGGAAAATATTAGAGCATAAAGCAAAAAAAAAAACTCAATAGATTCAAAATCAATTAGCTCCCCCTTACTTGTATATTCTCTGAAATAATGAATGTTTGAATTTTCCATGTTTGAGTTTTCATGCACAATACAAACACTTCTCCCCCTTTTGTCATCAACAAAAAGGTTCAAGGAGCATGCAGGAAATGTTGAATTAAAAATTGTTTGAGATAATTTTACTTTCTCATAGAAGTTTTGATATTCTAATTCAAATTTATCTTGATTGGAAGTTGAATAAACAACATCATTGCATAGATAACATAACATGAACAAATACAATAAGTGAAAAATAAATGCTTTCATACTTTCAAAGTTTTTCATTACAACTTACAAAATTGAAAGCAAATACAAAAATACTAAAGACTAGCCTACTCACTGTCACTAAACTCAACTTAAATAGACACTGAACCATACAAGACTAGGATGACTAGAGGAAGCTCTAGTCCTAGTAGATGGTCTAGGAGGTGGGTGTCTAGAGGTATAGGATGAAGAGTTGGAGGCTGCCTAGGAGTAGATGAGCTAGCACCTCCAGCAGAAGAAGATAGCTGGATAGGTAATGCCTAATAGTGCTAAGCTCGGCTGAATTTTCTTGATCCCCTCATGAAAAGAAATAAGCTCACTGGCTTAAGCAAAAGCTTCTGCAGATCCTCTTAGTCAGTCAAAATCAGGCGAAGTAACCCCAGATCTGCTATATAATAATCCTCTCTCTCCTGCTCTACTCTAGAGTCTACATCGAAGAGTCAGCTCATGTAACTCTGATCTGAACTCTTGTAAACCAGATCTATTATCTGACACAGACCGTCAGCAGAGAACTAAAGATCTAGTTATATCCACACTGAACTGTCTGAGCTGTGTAGATATGTCAGTGGAGTGGTGGCAGGTGGTGCAATAGTAGAAGGCCCTGCTAGTGCCGGTGCTAAAGGAGATGCTAATGGTGCTGGTGAAGTCCTAGGACTACCAGGCTCTCTCTCTATATGCTCCTGCTCCTCAGCCTCAGAATCTGAATGATCAGCTGTGGTGGCAGTCTCAGCATCAAGCAAATCTAGCTTAGGCTCTCATCATTATCAGTAGATGACTCTACTGCTCTCTATCCAGATACCTCTTCTTTCAAGCTCCATTTATCATGTGATATCCCATCCTTTGCAGTGACTTGGCAGAATATGTATCTATGTGATGCAGTGTCTTCACATCTCTCTTGTCAGATCAACTTGGAGTCCTGAAATAATAATGTGAAGACCACCCATATGGCAAACAAGCCTTCACCTTTCTTGAAGCTTCTCTCATTTGCACCAACATGATGAAAGGTACATTGAGGGCCTCCCCTCAATCAAATGGATTAAACATAGGTCTCTTCACTTACCCAATCAAACGACTTGTTCTTGAAAGAAAATTTGACTGATCATGTTATGTAACAACCTCATCTCTAAGGATAGCCTATTTGCCTAAACATTTTGATGTCATCTATATCTCTTCTTTCAAAAATGTTCTGAGGGTTTTCTATTTATCCTTTAAAACCAAGTGATTATACCTCATCGGCATTTCAAACAAATTGCAATTTTTCTTCATTAACAATCACTCTTTTCCCTTTCACTATTGATTCAAATGGTATTCTCCTAAAAAAATTTTCATATAGGTTCGAACTAGGTTGGGATAGTGGGAACATTCAAAGAACAGAAGTACGTCCAACCCGGAACTTCAAGCCAATTATCGATTCGAAGCCCTAAATCTTTCAGAAAAGAGAAAATGATCCTTCTACCATAAGTAACTAGACGATTAGCCAAAGAGATCACTTGCCTTGTGGTAAAGGTGATGCATTTTGTTCTTCTAATTCTCTGTTGTCGACCTAAACTCGAGTTTTCGATCTTTTCGACTTCTTCTCTGGAGAGTTTGCTTCATTGCCTTAGGAACGCTTCGCAACTGCCTTCCTCAATGCCCATTGCTTGAAATCAAGTAGAGAGTGAGAGTTTGAGGCGACAAGGGAGATCAAGGGGGAAGGGAGTGGTCCCTAGCTCAGAAAGGAAGGTTCTAAACTATTAGTAAGGTGAAAAGAAAGAATAGTGGCTTTAGACAAGTCATAGGCTTACATATAAAACGCCTAACCCGACATCTGAGTCGGCTCGGCCAAACCTAAATTGCTTGAGTCGGCTCAAGCAAAAACTCTCAAAAAGACTTGAAAACACTCAAATAAGGTTTTAAAGATAGAATAATACTAGTTGAGGTGGTCATTGTTCTTAACTTGATATAGGAGATTTTCTAGATAATTTTTCTTAATTTTGAAGAAATTAGGATAGAAATTTAAAAAGGGTCACACAAGACTAATTCCCTCTAAATCAATTCAAATATATCTACATAAGAGGTTTAGTGAAGATATCAGCAAGTTGGATTCAGTAGGAATTAAATTCAAGCACAATATTCATTTTGAACATGATCCCTAATAAAATGATGTCTAATTTCTATATACTTATTCTAGAATGCTGAATTGGATTTTTGATAAGTAATAGTACTTGTGTTATCATATTGATTAGAATTTTAGATAAAATAACACAAAAGTCTTCTAATTGTTGTTAAATCCAAAGCACTTATGCACAACAACTCCCTGCAGCTATATACTCTACCTCAGTAGTCAGACTATGCTAGAGAGTTGTATTTCTTACAATGCCATGAGATAAGTTCACCTTAGAAATTGACACGTACCACTAGTACTTTTTCTATCATTTTGGCAGCCATCATAATCAAACATCAGAAAAACCAATCAAATTCAATGAAGATTGCTTAGAATACCATAGACCAAGATTACTTGTTCCTTGTAAATATCTTAATATTCTTTTAACTGTAAGTATATGTGATTCTTTAGGATTATATTGAAATCTAGCACATATACATACACTGAACAAGATATCAGCCTACCTGCAGTTAGTATAATAGTGATCCAATCATACCACGATAAAATCTTTGATCAATGTTGCCGCCATCTTCATCTTTATCTAATCTACAGGAGGGATCATGGGTATGCTCATTTCTTTGGACGACTCTATACCAAACTTCTTAAGGATTCCTTGATGTACTTTGCTTGGTTTATGAATATGCCTTCCTTTGTTTGCTTAATTTGGAGTCCAAGGAAGTAGTTTAAGTCACCCATCAAGCTCATTTCAAATTCGCTTGCATTAGCTTAGCAAATTCTTCACATAGCTTTTCATTAGTTGCACCGAAAATAATATCATCTACATAAATCAAGTTCAACATTGCCTCTAACAAAATCATTTCAAGTAAAAACTTGCTTAATCTCTATACCATACTCTAGGTGGTGTTTTAAACCATATAATACTTTATTAAGTTTGAAAACATGATTTGGAAGAGCATGATTTTCAAAATCGGGTGACTGTTCTCTCAAAAACTTTTCCTGAAATAAGCCATTCAAAATGTACTTTTTACATCTATTTGAAATAACTTGAAATTCATGTATCAAGCAAATACAAGTAATAGTCTAATAGCTTCTAGTCTTGCTATGGGGCATAGGTCTCATCAAATCTATTCCTTCTTCTTGTTATATCCTTTTGCCACTAATCTGCTTTTTTCTAATTACTTCTTTTTTCATCTAGTTTGTTTCTATAAACCCATTTGGTTTCT
This sequence comes from Areca catechu, assembly GCA_021397845.1. Classification (NCBI taxonomy): domain Eukaryota; kingdom Viridiplantae; phylum Streptophyta; class Magnoliopsida; order Arecales; family Arecaceae; genus Areca; species Areca catechu. The sequence continues at coordinate 47,779,994 of CM038048.1, read as the reverse complement.
ATGACAGGATGGTATGAGGGTCTATTTACTAAGGTCCATAACATTATTTCTTTCAAATTGATTAAGTTCTTCATGCATGGCCATCATCCACTTAGGATCATTTTTAGTCTCTTCTACACTATGTGGTTCTACTTGTGAGACAAAGGCTAGATAGTCATGTGCATCTCTAAGTGAAAACCTAGTAGTCCTAACACCTTGAGAGGAATCACTTATAATTAAATCTTTAGGGTGTGAAGTAACATACCTTCATTCTTTAAAGATCATCATGATCTCTACTTACCTTTCTTCTCCTTCTTGAGTGGGTTTGTCCTTCAAGCTCATATCCTCCATTGCTTTATCAATTATACCTGCATCATTGTCTACACATTTTTCTTTTCTAGAAGGTGAGAGGTGAGCTTCATCAAAAATAACATGCACTAATTCTTACAGTTAATGTTCTTTTATTAAAAATTATATAAACTTTGCTATTATTGAATAACCCAGAAATATAGCTTATCAAATTTAGCAACAAATTTTTCTAGGTTATCTTTCCATTATTATGCACAAAGCATTTACAACTAAATACATAAAAGTAATGAATAGTAGGTTTTCTTTCATTCTAAAGTTTATAGGGTTTTTTTTTCAAATTGGTCTTATCAAACACGATTCAAAATGTAGCAATCAGTGTCATAATTTTTGCCCAAAAGTACCTTGGAAGATTATCTCACATAACATTGTTTGGGTCATCTCTTCCAAAGTCTTATTCTCTCTCTATAACACCATTTTGCTGTGGTATTCTAGGAGCGAAGAAGTTGTGATGATCAATGCCATGCCAGTGCAGTAATCATCAAAATATTGATTTTCAATTATATGCCATAATCACTTCTAATTGAAATCACAGAAAGACCTTTTTTATTTGAAACTCTTATAAAATTTTTGAAAAACTTTGAAAGCTTCATCTTTATGAGCAATAATAAGATTCATGTAAATCTTGAAATCATTACAATCACAAGTCCATATTTCATACCACCTAGGCTTGTAGTCTTAGTTGGTCCAAATAGGTCCATATAAAGAGCTCAAGAGGTCTAGAAGTTGAAACCAAGTTTTTGATTTAAAACTTCTCCTAGTTTGTTTACCTAGTTGACAATCATCAAAAATGTTCAAAATCAACTTTGAATTAATGTAACCTCTAACTAGATCTTTAAAAATTAATTTGATAATAGTATGCATGCTAGCATGACCTAATTCCTATGCCAAAGTAAACAGGCTCCTTGATTTTAGTATTCATTGCTACAAGACTTGTATTACTAGACATGGCTAGATCATTCAGATCCCATATATATATTTCTAAGTCCATGACCCATAAGCTTAGTGATAAAATCAAGAGAGTTAGTTACAATGCACATTGAAGATTCAAGACACCTTGAAGCCTCTATCATATAATTGACTTAACAAATTACACTTCAATTTGTCTACTAGCAGTACATTTTCAATGAATGTAGAAGGGATAATTCTGATCTTACCAATTCTAATGATCTTCCCTTTACCGTTGTCACTAAAAGTGACCATTCTTCCATCTTTCAATTCTAGGATGATGAATGAGCTTGGTCACCATCATATGCCTTGAGCAGCCACTATCTAGATACCATTTTTGCTTGAATTCTTGGCTGCAAGACATTCCTGCCAAAATAATCATGGAGTTCTTTTAGGTACCCAGTTCTTGGGTCCTTGCAAGTTAGTGGAGGTGGTTCCTTTGGAAATCCAAATCTTTTCTTTTATTTTTAACACTTCTATTGATATTGCATTGAAATGCTTTATGTTCAACCCCTTTGCATGCATAACAAACAACTTTAGATGCATATTTTGAAGTTCTGAAGCAACAGATTTTGATGCAGAAAACTTTGAAGCATAAAATTTAGGTACTGAGAATTTTTGTATAAAGGTTTTAGAAGGTATAAACTTTGTAGCTAAAATACCATTTGTATTCAAAGGATTATACCCATTTAGCTTTTTTCCAGATACTCTTTGATCTTTCAAAATCAACTCAGCTTATTAGAACTTAATGTTAATTTTCAACCAAAGGCTTGAGTTTTTCAACCTCCTTTTGTAAACATATTTCTTCATGTAAAGCTTGGTTTTAAGATAATCATTTTTCAGTTGCATATTGAATTCTCAGAAAGCTATTCAGATCTTTTGCAAAAGTTTATTCTTTTTGAAAATCCATTTTTTTCTAAAACACTTGCTATTTTTTAAACTTTTAATTTTGAGTCCCTACTTTGTATTCAGATAGTAAATCTGAAATGCAGAATTTATCATCAAAAGTAAATTCTCTTGAGGTTCTTTGAGTCTTAACTCATCTTCGAGATCTATTAGATTAAGTTTCAGTTGCTATTTTTGTAGGAATAGGATCATGTCTTCACAATAACATTCATTGAACCTCGTCGTTCTTACCTCATATTTCCAATCTATAGATATACTTCAGATTTTTGTAATTTTCTCTTCCATTGAAAGTCTTTTTCTGTCACTCCAATAGGCAACCATAGCCTTCTTCTTCTTAAAAGTTTTTTTCAACATAATCAGAAGTAGGCCATGTGCTTTTCTAGATTGATTTCTCTCTTTTTTTTTCTTCCTTATCTTTTGTTGAATTCTTCCTTTTATGAATTTTTCTCTAAATTGGTGGGGGCACCAGGATTCGACACAAATTACTGGGCCCTATCTGGTTTGCTGATTAGGATTTTGATCCCATAATAATGTGTCAAGTTTTGTAATAAAGTTAGTCCAGTCCCGTTGAGTTGAATTGAGTCCTGTAATAAGTTGAGTTGTCTCAACCAGTCCAATCGAGTCTTGTAAGTTATCCAGTACAAGTCTAGTTATACAAGAGGAGGAGCACTAGCCAAAGTCTTTACCAGGCCCTCCCAGGTCAAAGTAGAAGCCCATGAAGCCTCTCCACATGAAGATTCCAGGCGCCACCTAGGAATATTCTCACCAACGATCCTACCCCCCACCTGTCCCCCATCAAATATCTTTCCTTTTTCTTTTCCATAAACTTTATGAATCTCCTCACTACTAAGGCGATGTCATCATCTTCTAGTTCACCGGAGGAGGAGGGGCTTTCTTCTTTAAGTTCTTCTTCCTATTTCTTCAGCTCCACAGCAGCCTTGAAGGCAATTGATTCTTCTTTATTTCATTTCATTCACGGTGCTGCATGGTAAGCTCATGAGTGATCAGAGAACCTAGTAGTTTATCCAATGGCAGTGAGTTGAGATTTTTAGCTTCCTAGATGGTAGTGACTTTTGGATCCCATTTATCTGGTAGAGATCTCAAAATCTTCTATACAAGGTCAGCATTTGAATATATCCTGCCAAGACTCTTAAGATCGTTAATAATATCTGTAAATCTAAAGAACATGGCAGAAATAGTTTCATTTGGCTCCATTTTAAATAATTCAATTATGTACAAGAAGATTAATCTTAGAAGTTTTCACTTATAAAGTTCCTTCATAGGTAACCTCGAGTTTATCCCAAATTTTTTTTGTAGATAGGCAAGTAGAAATTCGATTAAACTTGCTTGCATCCAAAGCATAATATAGAACATTCATAGCTTGGCATTTAACTCATCCTTTTTCATGTCGTGATTATCTCATTTCGCATCAGGTTTGGGGACATCCACTCCATCAAATTTTTTGTGGGTGTACGAGGTCCATTTAGAATTATCTTCTATAATTGAAAATCAATAGCTTGTATATATTTTTTCATTTTGGCCTTCCAATAGCCATAATTAGTGCTAGTGAAGAGTAGTGGTCTATTAGTAGATTGGCCCTCGACCAAGGAGGTACTCATGGGATTAGCCATCAATCTTTACTCCAAACAAGTTCAGAAATCTGCTCTGATACCAGTTGTTGCCCAGGTGGCTTACCCAAGAGGGGGGTGAATTGGGTATTTAAAATTTTTTTTCAAGTATGTGCTCTTTTGAAACCAGAGTGTGGTGAGTGAAGTGATTGAAAGAGTAAGCAGCAAAAGTAAAAGCACAACACAGAAATCACAGCACAAACACCAAGAGATTTATAGTGGTTCGAAGCAACCCAGCTTCTATGTCCACTATCCAAGATATCACTTGAAATTTCCACTATATTCACCCACAGAGTACAGTCGGATTATTTTCACGGGCTCACAATCTAAAACCCAAACTTGGTTTTATCCTGGGCTGACCAAAAATCCAATACACTGATAGTTTTCATGGAATCACTAACAACCTAATTTGGTTGGCTGGCTCACCAAATAACCCAAACTTGGTTTTATCCTAGGCTGACCAAAAACCAATACACTATTAGTTTTCATAGGATCACTAACAACCCAATTTGTTTTATGCCGGGCTCACCAAATAACCCAAACTCCAAGTCACAACCCCTACTATACTTGGGATAACTCAAATAATGAGAAGAAATAAAATAGAGAAACTAAATGACAAACTAATTATTGTCGGATAATTGCAGTTGCAGCTCTAGAGAAGCCTTCTTGAATGTGCTTTGAATGCTCTTTAAGACTTCAACTTTTCTTCAATAAATGCCTCAAGAAGATAGATGGAAGTTTGAAGTAGTCTTGAGTGCTCCCTTGAATGCTCTTCAAAAATATTTTCTCTCTTTTTTCCTTTTTGTGCCTCACTTCAAAAAGTGGTTCAAATCACTTTTAAATAGTTCCTTTGACTGATTTCAAGAGGATCTAGCTATTGTACACCGTTGGGATTCAAAATATGATTGTTGTAGAGCATTTTGAATTCAAAAAGAAAGTTCTGGAGCTAGCCGTTATGAACTTGGAACTGGACTTTGAGTCGGCTCGGATGCTTCGAGTCAGCTCGGATTCTCAAACAGAATAAAACATAACTCTAGTCAAGTCAGCTCCTTTACTTCGAGTCGACTCGATGGGCTGGTTCTTCATAACTGAGAAAATGTGCACTCTGGAAGAGTCGGCTCGAATATCAGTCTGAGAAATCATCACTCTAGATGAGTGGCTTGACATCCTTCGAGTCAGCTCGAATCCTCAAGACTATTTTTTGCTCACTCTGGAAGAGTCAGCTCGCTGGTACAAGAGTTGGCTCAGTTGACTGGCTTCACAAAACAGCACACTGCACGAGTCGGCTCGAGTTGCTTGAGTCAGCTCGAGTGACTTAGCTTTAAATGAGTCCAAACTCCATTCAAATTCTTCCAATGAATTCCAAACTTCATCCAGTGCAAATCTAGAAGGCTTAAACTTAAGAAAATACATAGACTTGCCCTCTTCTACATGAGTATACACTTAAAATCTTTTGGAGTTTCCAATTATGACTGCATTTTCAAGAAATCACTGATTTTTGATACACACTTCTGAGTTGTGATTAGAATGAAAGTTCTTTGACATTTCCTACAAAAATTTCTTGAACAATTGGAAATATTAGTAACAAATGCATGCTCTAATATTTTGTTATCATCAAAATCATTCTAGGGGTCAACAAGAAGTGAAGCATCGAAGAATTTTAAGATACTTAAAATGGAAGGACTCAGCCTTCTCAATTTGGTGCGCATTCCACTTTCACATCACTCCCCACCAATTTGACTGGTCAAAGCCCTTTAACATGGCATGGAGATGAGGGAGGAGTCCTTTGGGACTCTATCCTATATTTGTGATTCATCAGCAGAAGGACTCTTGGTCCTTGTGCGCACCAAATTGGCATGAAACCAAATGGCACACCAAGAGTCCACGCCAACATGGACTCTATCACACAAGTAAGATAAATCCTAAATAATTCAGATAAAAACTAAAATAGGCTATCTTAATTAAGACACAACCCAATTTAAGTCCCTCTTAAATTGGTTAGCTCAATTAGCAAGCAACTGGATCCAATCCAATTGGGTTAGGAGTTGGACTAGCCAACATATGCTAGTATGTCAATTAACTAGCCAATTAGGATTCCATGACCCTAACAAAAATATAGTTAACTTTCTTGGCCAATTCTCTAATGTGTGTGACCCTTTGGATTCCACATCTAGCCAATAGTAGGTCTAGGTCCAAGCCAATTTGATCCATCAAAATCGATTTAACCTAATTAGGTCAAATTGAGTTGACCTAAGTTGCCAATTCGAACCAACTTCCGAATTGACTCATGAATCCAATTGAATTAATCCATGAAAACCCACAAGACATGATTGATGTCTAGTAATGTGTCATGCCTACTCAGAAGATGAGAAATTTGGTAGAAATTATCAAAATACCCTTCAGTGGAAAGTTACCATGCAATTCAATCCTTTGATCTTCCTTTATCCTGATTAAGTGATGGGCATGGATAAATGTCAAACCCTAGTACTTAATCCTTTCAAATCTTAATTCGATAAAGAAGACTCGATCGATCAAAAATTAGAAACCTATCTAATCTCATCATGCTTTGATCAAAGACTTTCTGAGTCATCATTCGAAGAGATCACACGGGATAACTTCTTCTTTTACTAGGAGTGATCGATTCTTTGTTGACCTACTCATTATCTTCATACACAACGCACCATATCTAGTAACACCTCGTACATGACTTAATTGCCATGAATGAGTATGTACCAAAACATGGGTTCATGTGTATAAGATACTATGGTAGTCTCAGATCTAAGGACCACATGCACAATTTCTACTAAGAGAACATCCTTTTGACAAGTAAGACTTCCATTTGATATTCTCTTGTCAGATAAGTTCAGTGGACTCATAACCTAATGAGCACCATATCCTTGTATTAGTGTCCCTACATAAGTGGTTGTAAGTTTAACCAACCTCCTTTTGAGCATACATAGGATGTGCTTGTCTTACCAGAAAATATTGATCCCTGAATCGATGATCCAAAACTAGGAATATTTTATATTAGGATTTATAGGAACTTAGGTCTCACTATTATGATTTCCATCATAATCCTAATTTTATTATCCTAACCTATGGGGTTCATCATAATCTAATATAGATGCAGCAATATGATCAATCAAAATTGCCTTTATTTAATTAAATAATGTCATACAAGAGTTGGTAGATTACAATAATGCCCTTACAAAGATTGGCTTTTAGGATACTTTTCTTTCAAAATCACCCTGACACATCAACTCAAACATGAATCTGAAATTTAGATTTAGACCTTCATAAAAGGTTTGGTATAACCTCCAAGCCTCTAACCCATGGTGTGGACACTAGCTCAAAAGGTTCTTAAATCGATCTAGGCACTTCTAGAAGGACTCTCCCCCTAATTGACAAAATTAGGTAATCTCAATTTTTAACTTGGCTATTTTATGGTGTAAAAAAAACTTCCTCAAGAATATTGTAACAAAGCCTTCTTATGTTGTGATTGACTAGGTAGATACTGGTGGGGACACCGGAGGCACCAGAATAAGACAGAGGCTTTTCAACCCTCTGTAAATTGATCAATAATTTATGAGTCCATCTATAATAAGGGCTTAGCTCATCTGAGTCCATTTTAGTTGTTATTGAGTCTTTTGAGTTGTTATTTCAGTTCTGTACTAGTCAGCTTATGTTGAGCTAGTTCAGTCCAATGCTAGTCAGCTCATGTTAAGCTAATTTTATTTTTTTGAGTCCTGTCCAAGCATACTGAAGACTCAAGACTATATCATACAAGTGAAGACCAAGTTCAACTAGATTGAAGACATGGAAGTATAGCCCAAGTCCAACCCAGCTTGAAGATTTGAAGACCCCAGGAGAAAAATCCAGAAAATCCTGATTTCTTGCAGATGCCCTCCAGATGCCCAGATCCCCTTCCAGATGCCAAAGTATATTCATAGATAAGGGCATCCATGATTCCAGAGGTCCATCAATATCCTAGCCCAAAGAAATCAAGCCCAGGTGCCAAGCCCAAGCCCTAAAGAAGCAAGATACCAGGGAATATTCCTGCTACATGGCTACCAGGCCACCCCAGCTTCCAGAAGCCCAAACCCATGCACCCGAGCCCCTTTGGGCCAGCCTCTTGCTGCTCCTAGAAGCCCAACACGCCCCCCTAGGCATCCTTAGAGTGTTGGCCAAGTCAAGAGAATTTTTAGGGATTTTTTTACCTAATGTTTCCTTATTTTCTAGCTAGGGTTTGAGAGGGAAAATGATTCTTATGTAAAGACTTATGTGCCCTTACTTGGAGCCAAGGTTAAGGGTCTATTTAAAGGACCCTAGCCTCTTGTATGAGAGAAGACTTTTTGATATGAATTAAAATCTTGAGTTCTTCTATTGAGTTGTGTGATACCCTGCTATATGCATAAAGGGGTTTGTGAGAGTTCTTCTTTCCGGTGTTTGCAATCATCTTCCTGCTACCAACAAACCCTCCAGATCCCTGGACGCCCACTCCAAAAGAAGCCTTCTCTTGCTATTTTTCCTTTGTTTCTTATTCCTTTGTGAGTTTTCTAACCCCTGACAGGTCGTTTGCAGGTTCCCGAGTTCCTACGAATCCAACGACTCCAGCCAAGCCTCAATTGGACCACCGAGTAGAAAGCCGGGTATCCGCGGGTCATTGGCTCGATTTTTCAGGCCGCATCCATCGAGGAATGAGAGAGCCCTTCACTGCAATCTTCACAGATGTTGTCAGGTACACCCCTCTACCTCCAATAGTTTTATTGTAGGAGAACTTGCCCTAACCGAGGCTTCTCAGCCCCGGCGGTCCTTCTTTGCTACTTTTCTAGGTCCTAATCTGCATGCTGATCTTCAAAAGTTCATACAAAATTCCCTACAAATAATTTTGATCTGAAATTCAGGAATTAATCACCTAACTCAACATGTAAAACATACAAAAAGAATTGCATGCATATTAGTCCCCCATCAGATAGATTATATAGCTATTTATTAGCATTTTTCTAGAGGACAAAATTAATCAGTCTAAGTTAATGGCATCTTTCAAGAGTTCATATATTTTCATAGAATTGCATACTTCCTCAAATTCTTTAACAAAAATGTAAGCATCCTCAATTTGGTGAATTTGGAGAGCATATTGGCAATTTGAAGCTTAATCTCAAAATTGGTAGCATTAGTTTGGGGTAGTTGAATGCAAGATGGTTATGTAGATCCAATCGGGTAGCAATATTCTCTCAAGCTTAGGAGATGTCCTAATTCCTGCATAGTTAACCTTAAGTTTTCTTGGTTAAGGGTAGGGTCTAGATCTATTCTTATTAGTTGACTAGACTCCCATTTTCATGTTGCAATTTTGAGTTTTTTTAGGAAGAAGATGGGAAAAGAGGAAGGAAGAAAGAGAAAAATTTTAAAGGTGAGAATCTAAGGAGTCCTAAATTTAGAGATAAAAAGAAGAGTATTTTATTAGATTTAAATTTTGTTAGCAAACAAGTTGTCAAAAATGGACTCTCAATCCTAGGTTAACCTATGTTTAGACAGCTCCTAATTGCCAAGGTCACCTTAGAGCCCTCCAAATCAAAGACTAACTAACTAACTAGCTAGGTAAGGATAAAGTTTATAGGAGTCCACCCGTTACTTTTCTTAGACACCAAAGAAATTGTCTAGGTCAATCAACAGAAACAATTGAAAACTATCTTTTTTCAGGACTACATTCTTGAACACCTTTCCTAGATATCACCAACTAGCTAATTTTGACTTGGCCTAACTCTTTCGGATGCCTTATCCTAATGAGCTCGAATGTCCTAGGACCAACATCTAATGGTTTAAATTAAAGATTTATATTATGTAGTATGAAGGGTGATGATTTATGGACCAAGAAAGGGTGATAAAATTATCACCTTATATTATTTAGGATTAATACCCTTAAGATGTTTATGAGAATGCAATGCAAATAAGATAATGTATCCAAAAAAGTTAGAAAGTTTTTAAGGTTTGTTATTTATTTTCTTAAATTAATTAAGTGTTATAGAAAGATGTCTTTTTCTTTTAGTTATTTAAGGAAGTTTAATTAAAGAGAAGGTTAATTGGTTAGGAACTAACTTATGAAAAGAAGGAAAGTAAATTTTTTTTTGATATGCTAACAAGAATAGAAGGAAATTTTGAAAAAATATGGCAACTAAAACAAGAAAGGCAATACAACTAAAGAGAGCAATTACTGAAATAGAAAAGAATATATTTTTTTTTATTTTTTTCTTGCAAAATAATTATGCTTGGATCCCCAGAATGGTACCAAAATTTGATCACTTGTTGTAGTGTGGTCAAAATAAAAACCTAACTCACTACTATAGCTAGGATGAGTAGGGATCGTATCCTCGAGAATCAAGGATAATTATTTTATGGAAAAGAGCAAAAAAGATGGATTATAGAAAAATTAGAATAAAAATAGTAAATTTAAATTGGTTAATTAAAGAAACAAAAAAAAGCAACATAGGAATCCGAACCTACCATGCAAACAGGTTTTATTTTATTTTCTTTATGTTGTAATAATAATAATACTTGCAAATTAAATATTAGTATAATTTATCACTTATTAGGTATAGGCCATATTTGGAGATCCAGCTCATCCATTTGGGCATAAAATATCTAATTTTAATTTCAAGATTAGAGATTTAATTTACTATACTATGATCTATCCCTCTTAGGCACATACCATATTCGGAGATCACGGTACATCAAAGAGAGTATAGGCTATGTATGTTGGATCAAAATCTCAATCAGAAAAATAGATTAAAAGATATGTAAAATAAAAGTAGAATCTTTATTGCATAAATTTTAAGTACAAAAAGAAAAACAAAAATCCGATTACAAGCTTCATCTTCATCCCAAGTTGAAGGAGTCTATCTACACATCACTACCGTGAGCATTTCCTCTATAATTTTCCTTCCTTTCTAAGCCTAATACAAGATCTAAGCAAGAGAACAAGAAAATAAATAAATAAATCTTTTGCTACAAAACTCATCCTTGGACTATTATTTGGGGTCCTCCTCTTATAGAGTTCATCAAGAGCTTTCTTCTAGTCAAATTTAGAGTCAATCTAAGTTAAAATCAGCCTTATATCATGCAAAATATTTTCAATCATCCATTTTGCATCCTAGGCCTCAAATTGCACCAAAATCATGCAAGATCAGCTATTATACTCCTTATGGTCGGCATCAATATAGACCATCCGATCTATGGTTTGATGAGATGTTGTCCATTGATGAGCAATCTCTTTCCTTCTCTCAGGTAGACTAAATTCTAGCTGCTAAGAACTCCTCTGATCCAAAGACATCCATTGACTGGCTCAACATCTTCTCCTGGTCAGCGACGGGTGGCAATGATGGGCCGATGGTGTCAATAGCAACGGTGATGGGTGTGTGATGGCAGAGCAGGAAAAATGGGATGACGGCAAGTGAGGTCGTCTCAAGCCATGTTAGGGGATGGTTAGTGACGTCTCAACAAGGAGGGGTCTTAGGCCAACAAGTGGCAATGATAGGTGGTGGTCGTCAACGAAACTAGTGGCAGGCGTTGTGGTGGCACGGTGGCATGGTAGGAAGGAGGTCAACCATAAGGAAAGAGGAGGTAGCAATGGCATTGATGGACAGGGGAGGATGGTGGCGGGCATCTCAGTGGCATCTCTGGCCGATGATAGGCTAACGAAATGGTAGAAAATGACACAGGGAGGTGAGTAGCTTGGAATAGTCCATGGTAGAGGGCCATGGACCGAAGATAATGGCTGCCATGGACCATTCAACATTTCTAAAAACCAAACAATAGATCCACTATGGACTAGCTACTTTAAAATCCATGCTAAATTTGATTATATTAGTTTTCTTTAATTCTGGACCCGTTTGAACTCTAATTTGAGTATCGTTTGAGCCGTTGAATTTTAAAAATCAAGCTCTTTCCATCTATGAACTCTTTTTCTACAAAATACTAATAAAAATATCAATTCTTAAAAAATATAGTTCAATTAATATATATTTTAATGTTTAAATTGGGATATTTAATAAACTTATTAAGAAAAAATCTTTCGAACACCTCCTCATATACTCCTAGATGTCTGAGAGGAGGATCATTGATTCAAGCATCGAGGCCTAGCAATTCTATTTCAAAATCCTTAGAGACACAGTATGATAGTCAAATAAGGGATAGCTCCTCTTCGTCCATCATGGACTGGTATGTCTCTAGACTAGAGGTCGCTAGTGCGATGCGCCCTTACATGGAGCATCGGGGTCTTGTGAGCCCTCCTTTCTAATTCCCCACAGCGGTTTCCCTTTCTTAATATCCCTAGGGCTTGACATATGCTTCAGATCCTAAGAAGAAAAGAAAACAACTACAAGGAAGGAAAAGAAAGCCAACCAAGAACTTAGATAAGGTGGAAGACTAGAGACAGTAGATCCTCTAAAGAAAATCATAAAGGACATGAATAAAACCAGTACCTGGAGCTGGAGATGACAGTCGAGGGCCTTAGGAGAAGAAGTTCCAAGCCAAAAATATGAAGGAAACCACAAGGGAAGACGGAGTTAGCTTTTCAAATAGGGCGAATGGCCCCAAACTACCTCAGACAGTTCACCTACCATTGCATGGTAGGCCCTTACTTGCACTAGATGATCATAACTTGCCCAGAGTAAATATAGTGCACTCAACGAAGAACCATTAAAAAATATAAGGCAGGGCACATCATTACCCTATCCATTCAAATCCAGCATGCCCCCGAATTGAGGAAAGGGTTCCCATGTCCCTAACCCTCCTTTTTTCAAGGTACTTCTATGATCTAGCTGAAGTCAGGATCAAAAAGTAGGAAGGTATCTGTTGTGAAAAATATGATCGGGCCTAGAACATGGGATCCATAGTAATGTAAGAACTCCATTAGCTAGGCAGCACACCCCCTGATCAAGGATGTAGGGCCTAAGATTGACTAAACTTGAAGACCCGACATTGCACCACCTGATCTAGTGAGGACAGCATCGACCAACACAAAGTCACTGACCATTTGCAAGGTGCTTGGCCACAAGCCCTCAAGTGGGTATCGGTAATTGATGACTCCTACGCATAGAAGGTGTTAGTGAGCCCATGCCAACCATTTGTAAGGTACTTGGTCACAAGCCCTAGAGCACATATCAATAGTTGATGACTCCTATATTGGAAGGTATCAGTTAGCTCGCACTGACCATTTGTAAGGTGCTCGACTACAAGCCATCGAGCAAGTATCGATAGTGGATGACTCCTATACCTGGAAGGTTAGTGAGCTCTTGCCAATCATTCATAAGGCACTCCGTCACAAGCCCTTGAGCGAGTATCAGCAACGGATGACTCCTACTTGAAGGGAATCAATAAGCTCATGCTGGCCATTCGCTAGGCGCTCAGGCGTAAGCCCCAGCTCGCCCAGGCCTTGGACCCCCTAAGTGCAATTTAGCCAGCAAAACCTTGACAACACACCCATCTTAAGCCTTCCAAGGCATCGCATTCTAACACTCACTACTATTGCTTCCACCATGTGACTGGACTCCCCATCACATCCCAAAATTCCCATATCATTAATAGATCTCAACGAATGGGGGAGGCATGCTTGGAGACTCCGTAATCTAGGCTATTGTTTAATGAAGCATGGCATAACCTTGAGCTAGCGATAAAGATATATTTAAAGGGATAAGACATTTCCTGTGATAAAAGAGCCCCATGTGATACATGGAAGGTTTTGCTATCCTTCACCAGATCTGATAGGATCTGCCCCATACCCAAGGTACTCATAAATCTCCATCTATAAAAGGGACTCCATGAGACTCCTCTAAGGTATGTGTGAGCTCTTCCACCTAACTTTCCATGCTATTGGTATCAATATTGACTTGAGCATTGAAGTACCATTATCGGGGCCACCCCTAAAGGGACTTTTTTGTAGGTATGACCTCCTAGAGAGCTAACGCTTGCATTGCTCACTCCAAACCAACCTCTAGCTCTTCCTCTAGTACTCGAGGAATTTCGGTACCAACACTTTTTACTTTGAGAAGACAACCAAAATGGTGAAACTCTCTTGCTTAATGAGTGATCAAATAGTTCCATTCTTGTTAAATTTGTAGGATACTTGTGAAAGAATGGTGCCCTAAAAGCCAATTATTGTAAGGGTATTTCTATGATCTTCCAACTCATGTATGATATTATTTATCAATAAAAGGCATCTTTTGATTCATCATACTGCTGCATCTTATCAAGATTATGATGAATCACATAGGTTAGGGCAATGAAATTAGGGTTATGATAGAGATCATAATGGTAAAACCTAAGTTTCTATAAACCCTAATCTAAAATGTTCCTAGTCATTGGATAATCGATTCGAGGATCGGTGAATCTGGAAAGACTAGCACATCCTATGTATGCTCGATGGAGAGGGTGGTTGGTCTCACAAGCACTTGTATAGAGACACTAATACAATGATGTGGGTGCTCATTAGGTTATGAGTCTACTGAACTGATCTAATAAGAGAACATCAAATGAAAGTCTTACTTACTTGTTAAAAGAATGGTCTCTTAGTGGGAGTTGTGCATATGATCCTTAGACTTGAGACTATCATAGTATCTTCTACACATGAACCCATGTTTTGGTGCATACTCACTCATGGCAATTAAGTCATGTATGAGACATTTCTGGATATGGTGATTTATGTATGAAGGTAATGAGTAGGTCAACAAGGAATTGATCACTCCTAGTAAGAGGAGAAGTTATCTCGTGTGATCTCTTCGAATGATGACTCAGGAAGTCTTTGATCAAAACAGGATGAGATTAGATAGGATTTCTAATCATTCATCGATCGAGTCTTCATTATCGAATTGAAATTCAAAAGGATTAAGTGCTAGGGTTTGACATTTATCCATGCCTATCACTTAATCGGGATACAGGAAGATTGAATGATTGAATTTCACGGTAAATTATCACTGAAGGATATTTGGTACTTTCAACCAAATTTTTTTCTTCTGGGTAGGCATGACATATTGCTAGAAGTCAATCATGTCTTGTAGATTTTCATGAATCAATTCGATTGGATTCATGAGTCAATTCAAAAGCTAGTTCGAATTGGCAACTTTAGTCAGCTCAATTTGACCTAATTAGGTCAAATCAATTTTGATTGGATCGTATTGACTTGGACCTAGACTTACTGCTGGCTAGATATGAAATCCAAAAGGTCACACACATTAGGGAATTGGCCTAAGAAGTCAATTGGTATTTATTAGGGTCATGGGATCCTAATTGGATAGCTAGATTACATACTAGCATGTGTATGCTAACCTAACTCCTAACCCAATTGAATTAGGTCTAAAAGGTTGCTAAATGGACTAACCAATTTATAAAAGACCTAAATTGGGTTAAGTCCTAAGTAGGACAAAATTATCAGAATTTATCTGATAATTCTGGGACATTTCATGCGCCATATATCAAGAGTTCAAATAGCATGGGACTCTTGGCGCCAAAAGAAGTGGTTGGCAATTAAAGGGGCACAGAAGGACCAAGAGTCCTTTTGCTTGATAATTACTTATATTGTGATGAAGTACATTTAACCCCCTTTCATTTGACACCCATATTGGATATACTTTGACTGGTCAAAGGTAGCATATAGCATGGAGAAAGTTGACCGACAAGTGAAGAGTAACGACTCTTCACTATTGGCCCGCAAAAAAGGACCTAGAGTCCTTCTGCTTTGGGGACTTAGTTTCTAGATGAAACAAGGCATCCCTAGCCTTATCCCATGTCTTAATGTCATGGCTACTTACTAGTGAAAGAAAGCTTGGGTGGTTAAGAAATATTGGCGCGCATATGAAGGGTTGTGTCCCTTCATGTTAACCACAGATGATTTAAATCCAAGAGTCCGCAATGAAGGAACATGACTCTTGGATAAATCACAATGCTTCAACACCATCTTAAGACCACTATATGCCGGTTAAGTGCCACATGGCATGATGAGAAAAGGCATTTGGTGTAGGAAGGGTAATGGCTTTTGGCGCAAGAAGAGTTATGATGTTTTAAGATAAGACTCCTTAATGAAGGGTCTTATTTGATCTATTGATTAACAGATCAAAGGCGATGACGAGCCATCATTGGTGCTCCCATCTCCTATAAATAGTATTGACCCATGAAATGATTTTGATGATAACAAAATATTGGAGCATGCATTAAGTACTAATCATTTCCAGTGTTTTATAAGTTTTTGTAGGATGATTTTAATGTACAACCACTCTTCATGAAATGATTTTGATGATAACAAAATATTGGAGCATGCATTAATTACTAATCATTTCCATGTGTTTTATAAGTTTTTGTAGGATGATTTTAATGTACAACCACTCTTCCTACAATTTTGATATATGTCAAGTTTATTTTTGAAAAAGTATCATATGATGAAGAGCCCTAAGAAAAATCACTTGTGTATTCATGAAAATGGGCCAATTCAATATAATTTTCAAGTTAAAAATACTTAGTTTAGGCTTTGAAGGAGTTTCAGAATCTTTGAAGTTGGTTGAAAGTCTTTGAAAGAAATCTAGAAAAGTTTGAAGGGTTTTTGTAAAAATCACTCGAGCTGACTCAAAGTAGAGAACCGACTCAATGTTCTGGCATGGCACTAAGTTTCTGGCATGCAAACATTCGAACCGACTCATGCAGAGTTCAATTTCTGAAGTTCTAAGATTTTGAGCCGACTCGAGGGAAGTTGAGCATACTCGAGGGAAGTCAAGCCGACTTATCCATAATGAAATTCCTTAGACAGACAACTGAGCCAACTCATGTGTAGATAAGCCAACTCTTCTAGAGTGATGAAAAACTAGTTTTGAGAAGACCAGCCATCCGAGCCGACTCGATTGAGAAGAGTCGACTCAACTAGAGTGAAGATCTAGCAGGACTGAGCATCCGAGTCGACTCGTCCATCCGTGCCGACTCGAGCACGTGTTCTAGGAATATAATGGCTAGTTCCAAAAACTATCTTTTTGAATCCAAAAGTGCTCCAACAATCATTTTTCAAATCCCAACGGTCTATAATAGTTATATCCTCTTGGAATCAGTTTAAGATACTAATTATAAGGGATTTGAACAACTTTTGAAGAAGTTAATGAGCCTTTAATTTGTTTTTAGAGAATATTCAAGAGAGCCTTCAAGCAAACATTCAAGACTTCACCAACTCTCATCAGATTCTTGAGTCAATAATTAAGGAAGATAAGAAGCCTAAAAGAGCATTCAAGGAATCAAGAGGGCTTCTCAAAAGCTACAACTGCAACCACCCGACAACGATCGGTTTGTCATTAGTGTTGCTTTGTTTTAACTCTTTATTGAGTTGTTCCAAGTACAGCAGGGGCTATAACTTGGAGTTTGTATAGGTTTTTAGTGATCCTTTGAAAACCAAGAGTGGGTTGTTACTGAGCTCGTGAAAACTAACAGTGTATTGGGATTTTGGTGATCCTGGTAAAAAACTAAGTTAGGTTTTGGATCGTGAGCCTGTGAAAATAATCTGACTATATTCCAGGATGAATATAGTGAAAATCCTAAGTGGTATCTTGGATAGTAGATATAGGAGTTGGGTTGCTTCGAACCATTATGATTTGCTTGAGTTTGTACTTGTATTATTTATGATCTTTATTTGCTTCCGCATTTGATTTTTAGTTTTTATCACTTACCATACTAAGAATTATAAAAAAAGTACATACTTGAGAAAATTTTAATAACCAAATTCACCCCACCTTTTGGGTTGGCCACCTGGGCAACAACTGGTATCAGAGCAGTGTCTCTAAAATTTAGTTAGAGTAAAGATTAAATGGCAAACCCCATGAGTACTTCTTTAGCCGAAGGCCATTCTACGAACTGACCTCCACTTTTCACAAGCACTAACTACACCTATTAAAAAGCCCGAATGAAGATTTATATACAAGCAGTAGATTTTTAGTTATGAAAAATCATTTTAAAGGACTTCACACACCAACGAAGAAGGTTGATGGCATGGATGTCCCAGAACCTGAAGAGAAATGGAATGAACATGACATGAAAATGGATGAGCCGAATGCCAAAGTAATGAATCTCTTATTTATGCTTTGGATGCCAACAAGTTTAACCGAATTTCTACTTGCAATTCAGTAAAAGAAATTTGGGATAAACTTGAAGTGACCCATGAATGAACATCCCAAGTAGAAACTTCTAAGATTAATCTTCTTATGCATAATTATAAATTATTTAAAATGGAACCGAATGAGATAATATCTACCATATTCTCTAAATTTATATATATTATTAACGGTCTAAAGAGTCTTGGTAGGATATACTCCAATGCAGACCTCGTGCAGAAAATCTTGAGATCTCTATCGGACAATGGGATCCGAAGGTCACTGCTATCCAGAAATGAAAGATTTGAATACTCTACCACTGGATGAGCTATTGGATTCTTTGATTACACACGAACTTACAATGCAGCATAGAAGTGAGGATGACAACAAGAAGAAAAAGTCTATAGCCTTCAAAGCTGCAACATAATTCATGAAACAAGAAGAGGAAATAGATGAAGAAAGTCCCTCCTCCAAAGATGAACTCGAAGATAATGATATCGTACTTGTGGTGAGGAGATTCAAAAAAATTATGGATAGAAAAAAGGGAAGATATTGAAGGAAATATTATAGAAAAGAAGAATACTGCAAAGAGAAGGGAAAAGAAAAGGAAAAGGATAAAGAGCAACATCCCCTTTACTATGAATGCAAGAAACCAGGGCACTTCCGTTTTGATTGTCCAAACTTGAAGAACATGTACGAAAAGAAGAAGAAAGCAATGGTTGTAACTTGGAGCGATAGCGAGGAGTCTACATCAAATGAAGAAGAAGAGACTACCAAAACTGTGAACATATGTTTAATGGGTATCGAAAATGAGGTAATATCTCCAAAACCTCATGATGAATTTATATTTGAAGAATTAAACAATGCATTTCATAAGTTATTATCTAAATACAAAAAGGCTAGTTTAAAAATTAAAGCTTTGAAAAATACCTTATGTGGTGAGATCGCTGACATAGGGGGAGCTGACAGGCGCCACGTCAAAGGAAGACGCTGCGTCGGATACCGTGTCAATTCTCCTACACGGACTCCTCTACCGAGCTGAGCTGAGCTCCCTCGAGACAGCGAGCCGAGCTCCGTCCTCTGCCAGGTCGGACCCGCGAGCTCGGGATGCCTAGGCCGGAGCCGCACTCTGCCCTCCAGAGCGAGACCCTCGGAGGTTGAGCCCTGTGGTCGGAGTCAAGCTCAGCACTCCTCCGCCACATGGAGCCTCTCCGAGCACGAGCCCTTTGGACCGAGCCCGCACTCTACCTTCCAGAGCTAGACCCTCGGAGGTTGAGCCCTGTGGTCGGAGTCGAGCTCAGCACTCCTCCGCCACGTGGAGCCTCTTCGAGCATGAGCCCTCTGGATCGAGCCCGCACTCTGCCCTCTAGAGCGAGACCCTCGGAGGTTGAGCCCTGTGGTCAGAGTCGAGCTTAGCACTTCTCCACCACATGGAGCCTTTTCGAGCGTGAGCCCTCTAGACGGGGCCCGTACTCTGCCCTCCAGAGCGAGACCCTCAGAGGTTGAGCCCTGTGGTCGGAGTCAAGCTCAAAACTCCTCTACCACATGGAGCCTCTCCGAGCACGAGCCCTCTGGACCAGGCTCGCACTCTGCCCTCCTCCACCGAGACGACCCCGCAAGCTCGGGGCATCTAGGTCAGAGTGAGCCCTGCCATTCCAGCTCAGCCCCAGCTCGGATGTTGGCATCACCATCCCAGGACACCGGTGAGCTGACCAAGGACTACACTGGAGCACCTGCTAGACCATCCGACCGCCTGCAGCCATCAGTTACACTAGAAAGAGGAGAAGCACACTGATCGAGATGCCATGCTCCTCACCAACCACCTGGACCACCCAAGAGAGGAAGCCAACCAGGAGATTCGAATCCCAGGGGCGGTGGCCCATCGATCGAGGTACTGCCAGGTTTTTCAGAATGAGGTGACCAAGAGGAGTGTCAGAGCACATGACAGCTCCCCCTATTACAAATCAGGAAAGGCTTCTCGGGACACTGCCGCACGTGCTTGACAGCCCGATGGAGATCTCGAGATGGACGTCCAACGATAACCTAGTTCACAAAAACTTGGAGGTAACACCCACAACAATAGAGGTAAGGCACAAGCCATCCCACGAAAACATAAGTGCAAGCTCCACCAAGAAAAGGAGCACGGCACCACCAGCATTCTCAAGCAAGGTCGGGTGGAAGGGCCATACAGAGACTCCCTCTAACCAGGCCACACTTCCCACGACACACTTGCATCCCACTCTCACACAACACCTCCTCCTCGTGTGGAGTCCATCAAGAGGGGCTCGACCAGGAGGATATGTTTCCCTGGATTGTCATTGACTTGACCATCGGAGTAACCCCGCCAGAAATCCTGGCCCGGGTCACTAACCCTTGTTTTGCAGGTTCGGGACCAGAGGACTGCCAGGCAACGAGGGAAGCGCACTCCAGCATCGACAGCAGCTATGGGCCATGGCGATCTTGGCGGTAACAGATTGGCATGCTAGGAAGGGGGGAAACAAGCCCTCCATCTCTTTGCAGATTGACGCTCCATGGAAGGATGGTGACGACACGAGCATGAGAGACCTCTACCAGCCGTGCAGGGGGCTCCCCTTCCCGAGGGAACCCACACAATCTCAAAGTGGGGCCACCCACTCCAGCCATTCAACAATCTCCGGTGGAGTCTCAGCTAGCCACACTCACTCAACAAATGCAGGTCCTCGCTACCACAGTGCACCAGCTTCAGTATTAGCACCGGTCCTTGGCTACCCACCAGCAGCTAGGGACTCCGGTGGCCTACGCCACAGCCCCCCGCGACAGCCTGCATTCCTTCCAAGGAAGGCCTTCGCAGCCACGGGCCATCATCGATAATCGGGATAGTCATCAGACTCCCACGAAAAGGCAACGAGCTGGGTCTCCTGACAGGGAGAGCCACTCACCAAACCTCGGACGGGCGGTGCCCAGACCCCACCGAGACAGAAAGAGCAAGATCCCCCATCATGGAAAGCATGCACCCATGTCACGTTCTCCATCTCCCTCAGCGGAGGGGTCTACTGACAAAGCCATCAGGCGCACAGCAGAGAAGCGCCTGGAAGAACATGAGCGCAAGCTAGTGGAGTTCTCTCATCGATTTGCCAACATGCAAGGCTCAGCTAGCGAGCCAGCAAGCTACGATGCCCGTCCCCCATTCTCCAAAGATATCCAAGCTGAGCCGATCCCATATCGGTTCCGGATGCCACCAGTAGATCCTTACGATGGGACCATCAACTCCCTGGACCATCTGGAAAGCTACCGGACCCTCATGATGGTCCAGGGGGCCACCGACACTCTTCTCTACATTGCCTTTCCTGCCCCCTCCGAAAAGTAGCCCGGGTGTGGTTCACCTGCTTGGAGCTGGAGAGCATCAACTCTTTTGCCC
Source organism: Areca catechu (assembly GCA_021397845.1). Taxonomy (NCBI): domain Eukaryota; kingdom Viridiplantae; phylum Streptophyta; class Magnoliopsida; order Arecales; family Arecaceae; genus Areca; species Areca catechu. The sequence goes on along the minus strand of CM038048.1, from coordinate 47,758,659 downwards.
AGTTAGGGCAGAAATTCGTGGCCCACTTCGACACCTGCAGGAAGTTGCCACGAGAGGTAGACATCCTCTTCTCCATCTGACAACAGGATCACGAGCTCATGTGGGACTACGTGGCCCGCTTCAAGGCTGCCACGCTGGAGATTTATAACCTTGATGAGCCAGTTGTCATGCTGGCGCTGAAGCGAGGGCTCAGGACTTCCCGCCTGACCTACTCGCTCGACAATAAGCTCCCCAAGACTTACTCCGAGCTCTTTCTCCGAGTCCAAAAGTACATCCGTGCCAAGGAGACAGACCGTACAAGGTGGGAGCTCGACGGGAAGCCACTGAAGAGGCCAACCCCCACCGAGATGCCCGGGACCCGGAAGCCAGAACCCCAAGTCCTGAACTCCTAGAGGGACCAGCCAAGACCGAGAGGGGCTCCCATTCCTGAGGAGAATTACACACCTCTCCTTGCCCCAAGGATAAAAATCCTCATGGAGATCGAAGGCGAGGACTACTTGAGGTGCCCGCTTTCGATGAAGTCCTCCACTGGCCATGATAAATCAAAGTACTGTCGCTTTCACCACGACCATGGCCACAACACCGAGGAATGCCGCAACCTTAAATGGGAAATTGAAGAACTCATCAAGAAGGGCTACCTCAAAAGTTTTGTGGGGGGCAGACCACAGGTGGAATCCCAGGCACTCATCGCTCTTCAACCAGCTTCAGCCATCGACAATCGTCCTGCCAAGAAGCCGGTGGGCATGATTTCCTGGGGAGCTGCGTGTACGCCCAAAAGCTCGGGGGGCAGGGGGTCCTTAGAATGTACTCCCATTCATGAGGGAAGGAGAAAGCGGGGAAAAATTGTAAATAATGCTACCATGGTCATCGAGATGATGATCGCGAAGCATCTTGTAAAAATGCATCAAGGTCAATAGTGGAAGCTCTGCAGATGTGCTTTCTTATGATGCCCTCTCCAAGAGCACCACTATGATGACTTTCATGGTCGACAGGCTTCCTTCAGCCTACAACATGATCTTGGGATCGGCTCGGGCCCAACTTTCTCGACACCGATCTCAACAAACTTACTGGCAATGAGCAGCCCGGCTCTACAATGCTCGGGTTAGGCCAAGAGCCTTCAAACCAGAGGACTTGGTGCTGCACCGGGCAGAGGCGTGTCAGCCCCGGGAATGCAGCAAGATCCTACCAAACTGGGAAGGCCCCTACAAAGTGGCAGAAGTCCCCTCACAAGGGGCCTATTACCTCGAAGATCTCAATGGCGTCAGGCTCCCTCAAACATGGGATGCCTGCAATCTATGAAGATACCATCAATGATGTCAAGTTCCTATTAATAATAATGATAATGACTTTTTCCTTGCACGAGTATTTATCTATCTTGCAGGGAAGCACCAACAATGTCTTTGAGCCCAGCTCCAAGATGCCAGCCCAAGACTGGAGCTCGGACATCCGGCCAAGGGATCTTCGAGCCAAGCTGCTCTCAATCTCAAACGTCTCCGAGCCCAACTCCGAGATGACAAGGGATCTTCGAGCCATACCGCTCTTAATCAATAACGTCCCCGAGCCCAGCTCCAGGATGCCAGTCCAAGACCGGAGCTCAGACCTCCGGCCAAGGGATCTTCGAGCCAAGCTACTCTCAATCTCAAACATCTCCGAGCCCAACTCTGAGACGTCAAGGGATCTTCGAGCCATGCTGTTCTCAATCATCAATGTCCTCGAGCCCACCTCCAGGATGCTAGCTCAAGACCGGAGCTCAGACCTCCAGCCAAGGGATATTCGAGCCAAGCTGCTCTCAATCTCAAACATCTCTGAGCCTAGCTCCGAGATGCTAAGGGATCCTTGAGCCATGCCACTCTCAATCAACAACATCCCCGAGCCTAGCTCTAGGATGCCAGCCCAAGACCGGAGCTTAGACCTTTGGCCAAGAGATCTTCAAGCCAAGCTGCTCTCAATCTCAAACATCTCCGAGCCCAGCTCCGAGATGGCAAGGGATCTTGGAGCCAAGCAGCTTCTATCAATGCCTCGAGCCTAGCTCCAAGGTGCCAAAGACCTGAGCCAAGTCCTCAGGCAACCCTTGAACCGGAGCCCAGCTCTCCGGCCAGGAAGGCCTCGAGCCTAGCTCCAAGGCAATCAAATCCTGTGACCCTCTTCTCTAATCTCCCACCCCTCAAAAAAAAAAAGAAGAAGAAGAAGAAAAAAGAAGAAGAGAGAGGGGAAGGAAAGGAAGAGAATAAGATGGACATGCAACAACAAAACTTTCATTTCATCACACAAGATCGGAGCTCAGATCTCCGGCCAAGGGACCTTTGAGCCACGCTGCTCTCAGTCATCAACCGTCTTCGAACCCAGCTCCAAGATGCCAACCCAAGACCGGAGCTCAGACCTCTGGCCAAGGGACCTTCGAGCCACGCTGCTCTCAATCAACAATGTTCCCGAGCCTAGCTCCAGGATGCCAACCCAAGATCGGAGCTTAGAGCTCCGACCAAGGGACCTTTGAGCCACACTGCTCTCAGTCATCAACCATCTTCGAGCCCAGCTCCAAGATGCCAACCCAAGACCAGAGCTCAGATCTCCGACCAAGGGACCTTCGAGCCATGCTGCTCTCAATCATCAACCATCTTCGAGCCCAGCTCCAAGATGCCAACCCAAGATCAGAGCTCAGATCTCCAGCCAAGGGACCTTCGAGCCACACTGCTCTCGATCATCAGCCATCTTCAAGCCCAGCTGATGGGGGACTAATATGCATGCAATTTTTTTTGTATGTTTTATATGTGGGGTTGAGTGATTAATTCCCGAATTTCAGATTAAAATAAGTTGTAGGGATTTTATATTGATTTTAGAAGATCAGCATGCAGATTAGGACCTAGAAAAGTAGAAAAGAAGGATCGCCGGGGCTGAGAAGCCTCGGTTAGGGCAAGTTCTCCTACAATAAAACTACTGGAGGTAGAGGGGGTGTACCTGACAACGTCTGTGAAGATCGTAGCAAAGGGTCTCTCGTTCCTCGATGGATGCGGCCTGGAAAACCGAGCCAAAGACCCGCGGATACCCGGCTTTCTGCTCGGTGATCCGATTGAGGCTTGGCTGAAGTCGTTGGATTCGTAGGAACTCGGGGACCTGTAAACGACCTGTCAGGGGTTAGAAAACTCACAAAGGAACAAGAAAACAAAGAAAAAACAGCAAGGGAAGGCTTCTTTTGGAGTGGGCATCCAGGGATCTGAGATGCTTGTTGGCAGCAGGAAGATGATTGCAGCACTGGGAAGAAAAACTCTCTCAAACCCCTTTATGCACACAGTAGGGTATCACACAACTTAATAGAAGAACTCAAGGTTTTCATTCATCAAAAATTCTCCCTTCATACAAGAGGCTAGGGTCCCTTAAATAGACCCTTAACCTTGGGCTCCAAGTAAGGGCACATTAGTCTTTACATGAGAATCATTTTCCCTCTCAAACCCTAGCTAGAAAATAAGAAAATATTAGGTAAAAAAATCCCTAAAAATTCTCTTGACTTGGTCAACACTCCAAGGACGCCTAGGGGGCGTGTTGGGCTTCTAAGAGCAGCAAGGGGCCGGCCCAAAGGGGCTCGGGTGCATGGGTTTGGGCCTCTGGAAGCTGGGGTGGCCTGGTAGCCAGGTAGCAGGAATATTCCCTGGTATCTTGCTTCTTAGGGGCTTGGACTTTGCACCTGGGCTTGATTTCTTTGGGCTAGGATGCAGATGGACCTCTGGAATCATGGATGCCCTATCTATGAATATACTTTGGCATCTGGAAGGGAATCTGGGCATCTGGAGGGCATCTGCAAGAAATCAGGGTTTTCTGAATTTTTCTCCTGGGGTCTTCAAATCTTCAAGCTGGGTTGGACTTGGGCTATACTTCCATGTCTTCAATCTAGTTGGAATTGGTCTTCACTTGTATGACATAGTCTCGAGTCTTCAGTATGCTTGGACAGGACTCAAAAAAATAAAATTAGCTCAACATGAGCTGACTAGCATTGGACTGAACTAGCTCAACATGAGCTGACTAGTACAGAACTGAAATAACAACTAAAAATACTCAAATAATAACTAAAATGGACTCAGATGAGCTAAGCCCTTATTACAGATGGACTCATAAATTATTGATCAATTTACAGAGGGTTGAAAAAGCCTCTATCTTATTCTTGTGCCTCAGGTGTCCCCACCAATTCTCCCGGGGTGGGAGGAACTCGACCCTGTTGAGTGAAGGTCAGACTGGCTCACATATCTCTCGAGAAGGTCTGGGTTGAGGCATTGCAAGTCCTCTCGAGAAATCCACAAATCGTTCGACTCTGGCCGGCCTTGCCATCGGACCAGGAAGCGTTGATAGTCATGGCCCTGGGTCGTGATGGCTTGATCATCCAGGATACGCTCGATCCGTTCTCCTCTCTCAGGCCAAATTTGTTTATGGATACTCTAGGTTAGGGTCACTCACAATGAAAAGGAATAGGTCCAAAGGCCTCACTAGGTAGCGCTGCCGGTTTCCTATACTCAACCAGGTCTGTAATATTGAAGGTAGAACTAATGCCCAAATCCGAAGGCAAGTCTAACACCTAGGAATTTGATCCAACCTTCTCTATCACTTTAAAAGGTCCGGCTCTGTGAGCATGAAGCTTCTTTTAGGCCTAAGACTAACCAAGATAGAATCCACTACATCAAATTCTTTGATCCATCTTCGGGAATTAGCCAGTTTGTTTAACATTAGTGCGGGTGGTGAACATTCTAGGCACATGCAGACTCCTAATAAGATGAAGCAAAGGACTCAAACTAACACCTAATACACTAGACTTTGCATTTCTATCGAAGGAAATTTATTAGACTTTTATGGGCCTAAACCTAAGAGACTATAGACTCTCTAGGTCTGACCCTAGTGTGGTGTGCACAAGAGTATTTACAATGGACTCCAAGCAAATGCCAGAGGGTATGCCAAATAAATACAAACCTAACATGCGTAATGAATGCATGCAGTACGCTAATCTCTGTTAAATGCAATCTAATAATCCTAGAAATGCTGGAGGTGTCAGGAAAGGGCAGAAAATAGGAAGTGGGTTCAGAATTAATTTGGTAGGGTAGGGAAAAAGGTTCAAGTTTAGTTGGGTAAAGTTCGATATAAGAAGGCATGTCAGGGACTAATCCTAGACTAATGAGGTTAACCTTACGGGGTTGCGATATATCTACGGGGTTTGTATAATGGAAAGATGGGTTATTAATCTCAGGGAAGAGATCCTTAATAGGAACTATAGGAGGAGGCTCATCCTAAGGGTACTGTGGTGCGGGCACCAGACTCAGAAGAAGACTTCAGAGCTCCATCTGGATCTCTGATTAACCTTGCCCGAAGAATTAGGGTTTTTTGGTTTTTAATAAGAGTTGACTAGATCAACTTAATTAGCTTGAGTCTACATTACCTGCATTTTATTTTGTTGAGTCATGTTGACTCAGTAGTGGACTAGGGTTTCAAAATGGGATGTTACACTTTCTTCCAAGGCCAGGCAAGTGGACACCACACTCCCAGCCACACTCCCAGTCCACGGGGTGCCATATCCACATCCAGCAGCTTTTGGTCCCCACTCCACAGATGGCAACCTCCTTCTCTCATGCGCCAGATAAGGAGAAGTCCACCAAGAGACCACCAATCAAGGGGGCGGCCAAGACTTTCCCAAGAATTCCAAAACAAAGAAGGGAAGAAATTCTCTTGGAAGAGAACTTCAAGGGGGCGCCCACTACCTGCCAAAAACAATCAAAACAAAGATGGGAAGGACCTTGACTTAGGGAGGAAGAAAAGGAGGAGTCCAAAAGAATTGATCCAGGGAAGGAAGAAAATTTTTCTTGAAAATCCAAGCAAGGTGGCGCCATCTACCTGCCATTTATAACCCAAATCCTATTTTTTTAGTATTTTGGCCGACCATATGTAAGGGATTTGCCCTAATTTGGAGATCCCCTCCTTTAGTCCCACATGGGAAGATGTGAAACCCTCCTCCCTTGTAATGCCTTATAAATTAAACCCCTCTTGTAAGTTTACAACAAGGAGATGAATGAAACCAATTTTTTTTTGTGAGCAAACTTTGTGTTTTCTCTCTTCCGCACTTGCATCCAGGTGTTGAGCTCCGTGAGGGAGTAAATCCGGGTCCCCAGGAACTTTGAGGAGGTGTGAGATCTCCAAAACCCAACCCTAGGTTAGCCACTCCACTCCCAAACCCTAGCCGCCATCACCCTTCTCTTTCCACCAAGCCCTAGTCTATTTCCCTTCTCACGGCCACCATCTCCAAGTCCAGGCCGACCACCAGCATCCAGCTCCAGTCCAGATACTGCAGATCTACAACAATTCTAAGAGGAAGTCAGATCGGCCTCCAGGAGAATTCGATTTCAGCAACTTCGGCTTTCAGTTCTTCAACCTGGTAAGATCTTTTCTTGAGTTTCTGAATTCCTTCACTTGTTCCTCTTCTTTCCCAGATCTTGAGTCCAGGAGAAGCCGACCAAACCACGAGACCAGTATTGGAGGATCCATTGCGAAGATAGCCGAATCCGAGGATCCAACAATCTGCTCGAGAGAGTTCTTCCACCAAAATCCTGAGAAGATCACTGTCTGGTTAGTAAACCATCTCTCCTCTCTATTTCTGTTCTGTTGAAAGTTCAGAGCGAAACCCTAGGTCTGGGAGTTTCTCAACCCCCAGCGATCCGTTACTTCTGAACTACTCTGATAATTTAGTTTCTTCTAAACTGTGCTTTCAATCCTTACCTAGTTTCCTTCAACGTAGTTTAGCTTTACTTTGAGTCGAAGCCATTTCTGAAATATATATAAAAAAAAAAAGAATTAATCTTAATTTTACTTCCGCATACGCTTCTTTGTTCTTTGTTCTGCATCATTTTTGGTATCAGAGCTTTCGTTCTGCATCATACTGATTCAAAGAGATCAGGTCCTTAATAAATTCTTTAGGTTCTTGTATTTTAGGACTAGACTCTATAATTTGGCTCTCCTCTACGGTTTCCTCTGGTAAGGCTCTAGTAGCAGTACCTATGTTCTCTTCCTCTATTTGTTCTTCCACTATAGCTTTAGGTTGGATGTGGTCAAGGTCAACTACCTCTAGGTTGGCTTCTACCTGGGTATCTATTAGGTCAGCTAATTCTAGGTCATCTAAAGGTGTCTCCTCTTCTCCTTCATACTCATCCACTAGGCTCGCATCAGCTTCATACACTTCCGCGTTAATGTAAGCCTTGTCAATCTCAGGAATGGTTGGAGAAGGTCGGCTAGGAAAAATTGGCTAGGTCCTGGTTTCTGATTATGGACACTAATCCTAGTAGGTTCAGGTTGCCTAAGGGGTAGTAGCTCACTACTGGGCTCATATTTAGGGGTACTAATCCTATGGGGCTCAAGTTGACTAGGGGAAGCATGACTAGTACTAGATTGATACTTAGGGGTTATGGCTCCCTAGGCTCATAGGACAAGGGTGCAGATCAATGGGTCAGGGGATTATAGGATCTGGGGTCATAGGATTTTGGGTCAGCTCTATGGTCAGGTTCTAAGGATGGATCATGGTATGGAGTCCTCCTAAGGTTGGGCTCCCTATATGGGTCAAGATATTGGGTTCTCCTAGGGTTGGACTCCCTATATGGGTCAGAATATTGGGTTCTCCTAGGGTTGGATTCTCTACATGGGTCAGAATATTGGGTTCTCCTAGGGTTGGACTCCCTATATGGGTCGGAATATTGGGTGTTGGGTCTACTAGGCTTATAGGGTGTGGGTGCATAGGATTTATGATCATGGGATCTAGAGTCATAGGATCTAGGTTCACAAGTTCTGGATTCATAGGTTCTAGGTTCATAGGATTTGGAGTCATAAGATCTATAGGTTGTGGGTATACTAGGCTTAAAGGATATGGGGAAATAGGATCTATCTTCCTGGTCTACAAAATCCTGATTGGGTCTTCTAGGACTACCTTAGGGATTGGATCAGGACGATGCCTCTCCTAGGTTCAGCCTCAAGGTATGGATCAGGGTTTGGGGTCCTCCTAGGTTGAGGATTATAGTATGGGTCAGGCTGAGGGGCTCTCCTAGGTTCAACCTCTCGATATGGATCAGGGTTTGGGGTCCTCCTAGGTTAAGGGGACTCAGGATTTGGCTCAGACTGTGACCCATGGGTTCTTTCTGGGGTCCCTACCCGACTTCTAATTGATCAAACCTATTGGCAAGATGGTCAATTCTATCATTGGTTTGAATACCAGACTGAGTTAACTGGGTCGCCATCTGGGCCATTTTATCAGCTAGGGCTTTTATTTGGGCTTGTAAATTTTCCATGGGTTCAGACATTTGTGAAGGAGGTGGGTGATATGAAACTCCTGATCTAGTGCTCATGCAAGACTCGATCAGACCGACTATAGCTGACTAGACCTAGAGTCCAAACTAGATGCTCAATCAGGGTGGCAAACTAGCCTATAGTAACCCTGTACTCAGCCAGGCAGGTGTAAGGGGAATGTTAGGTCCCTGATTGCCAATCCTAGACACCAATCAGAGATTGGCCAGGTATGCGGACCAGCACACAAGCCCTTCGGGATTGAATCCCTAAACCACCATTCTAGACACTGAGCACAAGGCACACACAGGTTAACTTGACACAGTGATCTAACACTAGCCCGGACCCGACCAGTTGGTGTCCCTAGCCCACTAGGGCAAATTAAGTCTAGTTAATTTTAGGTTAAGGCCTGGGACCGAATGCAAGGGATGTGGTTTTGGGCTAAGGAGAGGTGATCAAACCCTCCCCCCATCTGATATAGCAAGAGTGCCCTTAAATAAAATATGCAATGATGGCAGGCAGATGATGATGCAAATTAGGGTTTAGATGTTTTTGGTATTTTTGGAGAATATGTAATTTTTTTTTTTGGTGTTTTTTTTAAATAGAAGAAAACTTGCAAATCATGGCCTAATATTCAAGAAATATACTAAAATTAAAAGATATGCAAAAGATGCTAAACAAAACCCTAAAACTTCCAAACTTGTCTTGCTGAAAAAAATAGAGCCAAAATTTTGCATGCTGTATTTTGGCTTGCAGAAAATTCACAGGCCATAATAAAATCTGAGAAAATTCTTAAAATTACTGCGAATTATGATGAATCCAGAAAAATAAATTTTAGAGTTTTTATCAGGAATAAATAATTAAAATAATAGAGTATATACAGACTAAAAAATTACAGAAAACAAGCCCTAATCTAAGCTCTGATACCAAATGATGGGGGACTAATATGCATGCAATTTTTTTATATGTTTATATGTGGGGTTTAGTGATTAATTCCTGAATTTTAGATTAAAATAAGTTATAGGGAATTTTATATGAATTTTAGAAGATCAGCATGCAGATTAGGACCTCGAAAAGTAGAAAAGAAGGATCGCCGGGGCTGAGAAGCCTCGGTTAGGGCAAGTTCTCCTACAATAAATCTACTGGAGGTAGAGGGGGTGTACCTGACTACGTCTGTGAAGATCGCAGCAAAGGGTCTCTCATTCCTCGATGGATGCGGCCTGGAAAACCGAGCCAAAGACCCGCAGATACCCGACTTTCTGCTCGGTGATTCGATTGAGGCTTGGCTGGAGTCGTTGGATTCGTAGGAACTCCGAGACCTGAAAACGACCTGTCAGGGGTTAGAAAACTCACAAAGGAATAAGAAAACAAAGGAAAAACAGTAAGGGAAGGCTTCTTTTAGAGTGGGCATCCAGGGATCTGAGATGCTTGTTGGCAGCAGGAAGATGATTGCAGCACTGGGAAGAAAAACTCTCGCAAACCCCTTTATGCACACAGCAGGGTATCACACAACCTAATAGAAGAACTCAAGGTTTTCATTCATCAAAAATTCTCCCTTCATACAAGAGGCTAGGGTCCCTTAAGTAGACCCTTAACCTTGGGCTCCAAGTAAGGGCACATTAGTCTTTACATGAGAATCCTTTTCCCTCTCAAACCCTAGCTAGAAAATAAGGAAATATTAGGTAGAAAAATCTCTAAAATTCTCTTGACTTGGTCAACACTCCAAGGATGCCTAGGGGGGCGTGTTGGGCTTCTAGGAGCAGCAAGGGGCCGGCCCAAAGGGGCCCGGGTGCATTGGTTTGGGCCTCTGGAAGCTGGGGTGGCCTGGTAGCCAGGTAGCAGGAATATTCCCTGGTATCTTGCTTCTTAGGAGCTTGGGCTTGGCGCCTGGGCTTGATTTCTTTGGGATAGGATGCAGATGGACCTCTAAAATATGGATGCCTTGGTATATGAATATATTTTGGCATCTGAAAGGGAATCTGGGCATCTGGAGGGCATCTGCAAGAAATCAGGGTTTTCTGAATTTTCCTCCTGGGGTCTTCAAATCTTCAAGCTGGGTTGGACTTGGGCTATACTTCCATGTCTTCAATCTAGTTGGACTTGGTCTTCACTTGTATGATATAGTCTTGAGTCTTCAGTATGCTTGGACAGGACTCAAAAAAATAAAATTAGCTCAACATGAGCTGACTAGCATTGGACTGAACTAGCTCAACATGAGCTGACTAGTACAGAACTGAAATAACAACTAAAAATACTCAAATAACAACTAAAATGGACTCAGATGAGCTAATCCCTTATTACAGATGGACTCATAAATTATTGATCATTTACAGAGGGTTGAAAAGCCTCTGTCTTATTCTGGTGCCTCAGGTGTCCCACCACCAGCTCCGAGATGCCAACCCAAGACCGGAGCTCAGATCTCCGGCCAAGGGACCTTTGTGCCATGCTGTTCTCAATCATCAATCATCTCCGAACCCAGCTCTGAGACGCCAATCCAAAACCTGAGACCAGTCCTCAGGCATCTGGGACCGAGGCCCAGCTCTCTGGCTAAGGAATTACCGAGCCTAGTTGCTCACAACTGCCAGAACTTCATACTCGACTTACTAACACCAAGGCCTGGTAACTCAACCCCAGGCAAGGTGAGACCCTCTTCTCTGATCTCCCCACTCATCAAAAAAAATGAGAAGAAGAAAGAGAAGAGAGAAAGGGGAGTGAAAGAAAGAAGGAAAAGAGGGAAGAGCCAAGCGGGAGACAGGTTGCAAAGAAGATTCATTTTTTATTGACAAAGTGTCAGTTACAAGCATTTACGGGCCCCCGACATGCTGGGTGACCCGACCAAGTACAGAAAGAAAACAAAATATAGAAGAAAGGAAAAAGGACTACTCTGCACTGGCGGCCCCCCTATTGGGCCTTGAGGCTGAGAGGCCCCACCTTCAGGAACCTTCGGCTGATCAGCTTTAGCCTCGCACGACTAGACCACAGCTGGCGTCGGAGGCTCGGAGGCCATAGCTTCCTTGGCGACCTCCTCTTCAAGCTCCGCATCCGAGGTGGAAGTATACCTGAGGCGACTATGGCTCTTCTCAGGAACAAGTGCCTTGATCCGACCACATAAGAACATAAAACCTTTGTAGAAGGAGTCCGATGCCATCTGATGGATCTTGGCAACGAACTCCTTCAAGGCCTTGAACTTGGCAACAGCCTCCTCGGTGCCCTTTTGGCCTCGATGGCCCCCATCTTTGACTCGGTGGCCTCCATCCTGGTAGCCTCCACCGACTTGGCCGCCACCTCTGCCACCTTCTCAGCCGCAGCTAGCTTTTCCTTCACTACTGCCAGCTCTGCCTTGGCAACTCGGTATGCCTCCTTGTGCCGATCAGCCTCGGCACTATACCAGTTCAGCTTCTTTTCGATGGTGGAGAGATCGTCGATAGCCTTCTTCGAGCAACTCCGCTCCAAGTCACGAGCCTCTAGGAGTCTCTTCGCTCACCCCTCGACGTCGGCGAGCTGCTTCTCCAGGTCCTTGACCTTCTGCTCAAGCACCCCATTCACCCCGGCCTTCTCCTTCAGATCGGTCTTCAGGGACTCGATCTCAGCCGCTTATTACCGCTCGATGCGCTCCCAGTTCTGATAGCACCCCTTAATGAAGAGGGCCTCAACACCAATCTGCACCATGAAAAGAGGTCAGCTCAAAAAAAAAAAAAAAAGAGAAGAAAGGGACAACTCACTGAGTAGAGCTAAGGGAAGATGGCGCTGAGGACATCGCCCAGCCATATTCCAATCATATCCTGTCGATCACATGTCTGGATTGAGAAATCCATCATGCGCTCGGCCAGCTCAGGGTCCTGGAGGAACAAGCTGTCTGACCCCATCTTGAAGGGGAGATGGCGTCCCACCTCCTCCCTCCTACTCTCTCCTGGAGTAGGCGGCCTCACCCCACTAGCTACAGGGCCCCTGGAGGCAGGCTGAGGAGCTGACACCGGTGCAGGCTGCACCTCAGTCATAGCCTTGGTCATGGCCCGAACATCCTCGTCCCTGATCTCGATCACAGGCGGACTTGGAGGACTAGAAGATGCAGCGACAGCAGCTATGACCCTTGCCCAGGCCACTACCTCAGGCTCCGCAGTGGGGACCACCCCCTGATGACCTCGCCCCTTTGGGGCCGTCTAGGCCTCCTGCTGGACCGACCCCAGCACCGTAGATGCAACCCTCTCCACGAGCATAGAGGTAGCTCGGGCCACCCCTGAACTCTGACCGGCGGAGGCAGCAGAGCTCGGACCGGCCACCGCGGTAGGAGCAATCACTGGCGCACCCTCGCCCTGGGCCCGCCTAGTCGGGGGCTCCTCGACCAACCCGGTCGGCGGTCTCTTTTGGGTGATCGCCAGTAGGTCACTCTCTGTGAAAATCATCCATGCATGCAAATCACACAACGATCAAAGCCCGTAGGAAGCAGTGAAAGGAATGTAAGGAAGAAGAAGAAAAGTTCACATCGAACTCACCCAACCCATTTGTTGGGTCGACCCTGGCATCGAAAAGGTTCTGCTCTGATAATAGGATCTCAAGAGAAAGAATTTGGGCGATGCAGAGCTGCTCATAGTCATCCCGGTCAGCTGCATCGACCACAGAATTTTGGTTGGGGGACTGGTCCGGATTGCTCCAAAGTTGAATAGATTTTCATGAAAGACACTAGGGTCCGTTTATTGATAGTACTTGTGAAGGTTTTGTACATTTCATGGCCGGGATAGAACTTTACCATCCAAGGTCTTGAGTTGATACATTCTTGGATGTATCACTTCTTCAACTTGGTATGGTCCTTCCTAGTTGGGAGAAAGCTTGCCTTGCTCTGTTGGCCTGGATACTTCAGTTCTTCGCAGCACCATGTCCCCCGTGCGAAAAACCTGCTTCTTTACTCTGGATTTGTAATATTTGATGACCTTTTATTGATATGTCGCTATTTTCATTTGGGCCTGGAGCCTGGTACTCGGCAGTAGATCCAAGTCAACTCTTTTGCGATTGGAGTTTTCATGCTTCTCATACTTGTTGATCCTAAGAGATTGGAGGGAGACTTCGATAGGGAGGATGACTTTGGTACCATATGCCAAGTTGAATAGAGATTCACCGGTAACCATTCTCGGGGTTGTCCTATATGCCTAGAGAACGGAGGTCATCTCTTCTACCCAAAGTCCTTTGGCAGTGTTCAACCTTGTCTTCAGGCCATGGAGGATGGTCCAATTAGTCACTTCGGCCTCTCCATTAGATGGTGGATGGGCGATGGAAGTCAGCCTATGTTGCACATGGTACTGAGCACAGAAGTCTTTATACCTCGGATTATCGAACTGCCTCTCATTGTCAGTGATAATTGTGCATAGAATCCCGAACGAAATATGATGAAATTCCTGACAAAGTTCTCAACTTTGCCCTCCGTGATGTGAGTCAGGGGTTCGGCTTCGATCCATTTAATAAAGTAGTCGATTGCCACGAGGAAGACCTTCCTCTACCCGGATACTGGTGGAAATGGGCCAAGGATATCCATGCCCCACTCGGTGAAGGGCCAAGGTGCTGTCAGCTGGGTCAAATGACTCACTGGTTGTTTCTGTATGTTGACATACCTCTGGCATTGATCACATTTCCATACGAAGTTGGCTGAATCTTTTTGAATGGAGGGCCAATAGTATCCCTGGCATATAATTTTATGTGCCAAGGAACTGCCCCCCAAGTGATCTCTACATATCCCTTCATGGACCTCTCTCAATGTGTAGTCAGCATCTGATGGTCCCAGGCATTTCAGTAGAGGCTGAGAGAATGATCTTTTGTAGAGGGTACCATCCAAGATGACATACTGGGATGCCATTTAATGGATCTTTTTGGCCTCCGCCTTATCTTCTGGTAGTATACCCTCATTTAAGAACTTGAGGATGGGATCCATCCAACTTGGCTCGGTCTCGATTTGGTGCACCTCTGAAGTTTCTTCAACTATACTTGGAGTTTCAAGGTGTTCGATGAAGGTGCGACCAAGGGATTCCAGAGTGGTGGTAGCAAGTTTGGACAATGCATCCGCTCGGGAGTTCTCCGATCGAGGAACATGAATGATTTTGAAGAACTCCAGTTGAGAAGACAGGGCTTGTACCTTTTCCAGGTACTGTACCATAGTGGGGTCTTTAGCTTCGTATTCTTCTTTGACCTGGTTCACCACCAACTAGGAATTCGAAAAAGCCTAGAGTCTCTGAACTCCCAAGCTCTTAGCGATCCGAACTCCTGCAAGTAGGGCTTTGTATTCGGCCTAGTTGTTAAAAGCATGGAAGAAAAACTGGAATGCGTACTCCACTATATGCCCATCTAGTTTAGCCAATATGAGACCAGCTCCACACCCAGCAAAGTTGGAGGCTCCGTCTACATAGAGTACCCAAACAGACTCCATGTCCTTCAAAATTTCCTCTTTTGCTGGAGGCACTTCGTCTTCAGACTTCCAGGTGCATTCAGCCAAGAAATCTAAGAGCACCTGGGCCTTCATAGTCGATCGAGGCTAGAAATTAATGTCTAATTCGCTTAGCTTCATAGCCCATTTGGCTATTCTTCCTGAAGTATCAGGACATCGGAGAACGATCTTAAGAGGCTGATCAGTCAGCACCACGATGGCATGGGCATGGAAGTAAGGCCGTAGTCGCTTTGCCGCAATTATTAAAGAATAGATCAGCTTCTGCATTTTCGAATATCTCATTTCAGCATTGTACAGGACTTTGCTGATGAAGTAAATCGACTTGTGGAAGCCATCCTTTTCTCTTCAGACAAGGACTGAACTGACTGCTTTGTCCGAAGTGGAAAGGTATAAGTAGAGTATTTCCCCCTCTTGAGGTTTTAAGAGTAGAGGTGGAGTCTCCAAGTACTTCTTTAGTTCTTCAAAAGCAGTACGATAGTCTTCGATCCATTCGAAGTCTCGAGACTACCGAAGTACCTGAAGAAAGGGAGGCACTTCTTGGCTGACCAAGAGATGAACCTGCTTAAGGAAGCGATCCTTCCTATCAGTTATTGTACTTCCTTCTTGCAGGACGGATGCCTCATATCCTTAAAGGCTTGGATTTTCTCAGGATTTGCTTCAATTCCCCATTTGGTAACGAGGAATCCCAAGAACTTACCCAAAGTTACCTCGAAGGTGCACTTCGTTAGGTTTAGCTTCATGAGGTGGCATCGTAGAGCACCAAACGATTCTTCCACGTCCTTGATGTAATCTTTTTTAAAAGGCTTTTGACGATCATGTCATCAACATAGGCCTCCATGTTTCTTCCTAATTGCTTCTTGAACACTTTGTTGATTAATCTTTGGAATGTCGCCTCAGCATTTTTTAGCACAAATGGCATCATTTTGTAGTAATATAGACCTTTATCTATGATGAAGGCTGTCTTCTCTTCATCCTGAGGATCCATTCAGATCTGATTGTATCTAGAGAAAGCATCCATGAAGCTTAGCAGCTGGTGCCCAGCAGTGGCGTCGACCAGTTGGTCGATCTTTGGGATAGGAAAGCTATCTTTTGGGCAAGCCTTATTGAGGTCTGTGTAATCAATGCAGATCCTCCACTTGCCATTAGCTTTCTTCACCATTACCACATTGGCCAACCACTCAGGATAATGAGCCTCTTAGATGAACCTTGCCTTGAGGAGGTTGCTTACTTCTTCTTTTATTGCCTTCTGTCTTTCGGGGGCGAAACTCTTCTTCTTCTGCTTGACTGGCTTATATTCAGGAGCAACTTCTAGCCGATGAGTAATCACTTCGGCTGGAATCCCTGGCATGTCCGAAGATGACCAAGCAAAAATATCAGCATTATTTCTAAGAAAATATATCAGCTCTGCTTTGGTTTTCTCGTCAAGCATGCTTCCGATCTGCATGACCCTGGTGGGGTCCTCTTCAGTCAATAGCACTGAAATGGTTCTCTCCATGGGTTCACTAGAGTCTGTGGTCGGATCCCTTGGATCTTACTGATCCCAAGTTGTAGGATCATTAGAGTGCTTGTCTTGAATCATCAAGCATTGTCGCACCGTTCTCTGATCTCCTTTGGCCTCTCTGATGCCATTCTTGGTGGGAAAATGTACCAGGAGGTAGTAGGTCGACATTATGGCTGGAAACTTGTTTAGGGTGGGCCATCCAAAAATCACGTTATAGGTCGATGGGGTTCGGACCACGTGAAATTGATTGGTAGTGTCTTCTGCTAGGGTTCGGTGCCGAGGTTTATAGGCAGTATTATTTCTCCCTCGACATCAACCTGGTTACCTCCGAAGTTGGTAAGAGGTATAGGAGATCTTTGTAATTTGTTTTTAGGCAAACACATCCGAGAGAATTCATCGTAGATCAAGACATCAACTGAGTTTCCATTATCAACCAAGATTTGTTTTACATCGTAATTGGCCATGACGGCCAAAATTACAACAGGATCATCATACGAAAGTCGAACCCCCGCAAGATCATTGTTAGAGAAGAGAATAGCATTATTATCTTTGAGCCACTTCGAGGCATCATCTTCGGCTCTTCTCCAGTTGGTAGGCCGATGTATCATCCCCACATCTCCACTGGTGGGCCTCTGATTTGGCAGTTCAATCTCTTTAAGAGCCCTCTAAAGACTATAGCTTCTGATCGAGGTCCTTGGTGACCAATGTACCACCCCAGATATCCTCTCTTGATGAGATCCTCTATAGCATCTCTCAGCTGGATGCATTTTTCGGTATTGTGGCCGTGGTCCCGGTGGAATCGACAATATTTGTTCGTGTTTCTTGCGAAAGAGGATGCCTTCATGGGACATAGCCATTGGAGATAGTTTTCTTTCTCTATCTCTAAGAGGATTTTTTCTCGAGGGAGGTTGAGGGGGGTATAGGAGTCGAGTCTTCCGCTCGTTGCTCTGGCCTGGGGACTACATCGTCGGTCGGAATATTTGTTGTTGTTGAAGTAGGGGGGCCTTATCCCCTGTTGTTCTTCTTCTCTGAAGGGGGCTTCCCTTTAGTTAGTCATCGCTTGCTCTTCGATGTTGGATTACTTCTGAGCTCTCGACAGAAGCTCAGCGTAGCTTTTGGAGAACTTCTTGACCAGGGAAAAGGTAAGCCTGGATGTACGAAGCCTCTTCTTTGGTGCAAACATGGCCACGTGCTCGTTGAGATCAGGTATCTCGAGTATGGCCACATTAAATCTGGAGATATAATCTCACAGATTTTCTCCTTCGTTCTGGTGAAGGAGGAACAGCGTATCCGTGTTGCGGGGGGTCTTGCGACAGGTCCTGAAATATAAGACAAACAATTTTTCTAGCTCGAAAAATGAATCGATGATACCTGGGCATATGCTCGAGGACCACATCCAAGCAGCCTTCTTCAACGTGGCGAGGAATGCAAGGCAGTACATCACGTCCGAAGCTCCTTGGATCATCATATGGGCTTTGAAACTACCCAGATGATCAAAAGGATCGGAGGTGCCATCGTAGGGCTCCATCTGGGGAACCCTAAAGTGCCGAGGAACAACTTTGGCCATGATGCGGTCAGTGTAAGGAGTGTGCAGTTCACATGCCACTAAATTGTTATGGTCTCTTCGCTCTCGAATTTTTGCAATCTCCGATTCGATGGCTTTGAACTTCCCATTGTAATCATGGAGAACTTTATTCGACGGATTCTCGACAAGGGTAGAGTCTTCGAAAGAAGGAGAAGAAGTTTGCCTAGGCCTTTTTCTCTTTGCAGGAAATCAGTAGGCCTGGACATTCTTGAACTTCGGCCCTCAAGGGAGGGTCGAGAACGGAGGGAAAGATGGGTGCACCCCTATCGAGGGGCTCTCCTCTTTCGGGATCGATAGCTGTGTCTGGAGGTGGCTGGCAGATGCCCCACTTGGAAAGCTTTGTTCCTGAAGTCCTGAACCATGGCCATAAGAGTGTTGACCTAGCTCAAGAGATTTTCGAACTGTTGTTGTCCCACAACAAGCGGGGGAGGTGGAATGTCATTTTCTTCTAGGGGTTCACCCCCCTGGGAAGGAACATGACTTCGACTTGCTGAGGTGATATGAGTCTTTCCTCTTGCCATTGAGAACTTCTTATACTTCCCCTTTTTCAAGGAGGGGAGCTTAACAATGGATTCTTATGCGCGGCCCCCTACCTGGTGTTTCAATCTGTTGGCATAGAGTCCTTTTTCTGATCGGACGAAGCTACTGGATCGCAGGTCTGCTCCCTGGTTCACCTGCAAAACAAATCCCTGGCGGGAATTACTTAGACGGGGGATACTCCGATGCCTAAGTAAGAGGCGGGCTCCAGCCACAGAATGGAAAAGATTCTGAGAAAGATAAATGGAGAGAAAAAGACTCTGAAATTTTTAGGAGTATCTTTGGGGTCTGTAATCTAATTCTGCTTTGTTAAAAATTGCTCTTTGACTGTTTAAAAGAAGATTTAACTTTTCTAAGGTATAGGTAAACTTTTCAACAAAAGGTTTCATTTTGTCAAGCTTATTTTTGTACTTTTCATTTTCCAATTCTAAATCCTTATTTTCTTCAAAAGATCGCCATTTGAAATGATAGTCTTAGGTCTTTTTAAAACATCTTTTTCCATTGCTAAAGCATTGTTTTTCTTTTCTAAAACATCTAGTTTAGTTTTCAAATCACTAACTTCATTTAATAAAGAATTGTTTTCATGTGAAAAACTATTTGCATGCTTTTTTAATTTTCTATTTTTAGTTAAAATCAGTTTGTAATCACGCATTAATTCATCAAAAGCATTTCTTAATTCATCAAAAGTAAAATTTATTTTTGTATCAGAAGTTACCTCTTCTTGCTCTTGATGTGCCATGAGACATAGGTTTGCAATTTCAGCTTGTTCTTCTTCTGAACTGGAGTCCTCACTATCACTCAAGGTAGCCATCATAGCCTTTTTCCTTAGCTTCTTCCTTGACTTCTTTAGGAGAGGGCAATCGAATTTATGGTATCCTGGCTTCTTACACTCGAAGCATGGAGGTATCTCCTCCTTTCATTTTCTCTTTCTTTTTCTTTCTTTCCCTTCTCTTTAGTTGATTGGAACTTCTTCTTGTAAGGGAACGTTCTTCTCTTCATGAACCTTCTAAATTTTCTTGCAAGAAGTGCTTCTTCACTTTCATCTCTTCTTCTTCTTCGGATTCATCAATTGAGGATTCTTCTTGTATAGTAGATTTGAATGCAATCCCCTTTTTCTTCTTATGTATATCCATAGATTTTTGCTTCAAATTTAGCTTATAAGTCATGAGCGATCCTACCAGCTGCTCCAATGGTAGCTTATCAACATCTTTAGCTTCTTGGATAGCGATCACCTTCGGATCCCATGAGGTTGGAAGTGGCCTGAGAATTTATTGTCAAGATCAGCATTAGACATTATTTTTCCTAAACTTCTTGTTCCATTTATAATATTTGTAAATGTAGTGTACATATCAGTGATAGACTCATTAGGTTCCATTCAGAACATTTCATATATGTGTACTAACATATTCACTTTAGTATTTTTCACTTGATCGGTACCCTCATGGGTAACTTCAAGTGTGTCCCATATTTCCTTGGCGGAGGTGCAAGTAGACATCCTATTGAATTCACTAAGATCTAATGAATAATAAAGTAGATTCATTACTTTTGCATTGATCTCGGATTGTTTAATATCATTTTCATCCCAATCCTCTTCAAGCTTGGAATGGAAACACCATTAATCAAAATCGAAGGAATATGTGGACCTTTATCAACTACCTTCCATAAGTTGTAATCAATAGAATGCATGTATATTATCATTCTAGTTTTCCAATAAGTATAATTTGATCCATTGAAAAATGGATGTCTATTTGAGGCTTGTCCCTCAACTACACTAGTACCAATAAGGGCTGTCATAGATCTTTACTCAAAATAGTTAGACCTATAAACTGAGAACAGGGCTCTAATACCACTTGTTGCCCAGTAAGCAACCCAAGAGGGGGGGTGAATTAGGTCGCTAAAAATTATTGATGGAATGCAAGAGTGTGTGATCCAATCCAACAATTAAACTAAGTATGATGAATGCAATTGAAGTGCTCTTATGTAAGTGTGCAGCGAAAATATAAAGCAATAAAAGTAAGAGCAAATAAAAGAGACAAGCAATCACAAACACAATAAAGTATAGTGGTTCGGTGCTATCCAATGCACCTATATCCACTTCCCAAGATCCCCTTAAAAATTTATTATAATCTCAACCGATTATAGCCGATTAGTTTTCCAGGCTCACTAATCAAAACCCGACTTGTTTTCATAAGGCTTCAAGTCAAAATCTCACTTGGTTTTACGGGCTAACTAAAAACCTAAATGGTTTTAAGGCTCACCAACAACCTCCCTTGGTTTTGCGGGCTAACCAAGAACCTAAATGGCTTTCAAAGGCTCACTAATAACCTCCTTGGTTTTCAAGGCTAACCAACAACCTTTACAACAAGAATTTAGTTTGAAGTAAAGAAACAGTGAAAGCTTTCTAATAAAAAGCGGGTATCTCTTTGAAGCTCGATATAGTGCTGCCTCCAACTTGATGAAGCCTCTTTAAATGCTCAAGAATGATTGATCTTGAATGCTCTTGAAGGCTCTTGAATGCTTGGAGACTTGCTTTTGCTTAAAGGTGGTTGAACTCAATGAATAGGAGTGAATGCTCTTCTTTTCTTCTCTCTTGGTTATTCCATTTTTAATAACATTGCTTTTGATTTGATTTAAATCATATAAATACCTTTCCAAGGCCTCAAACTCAATTTCTAGCCGTTAGACATGAAAAACTAGCTGTTGGGAGCCAAGAGGGACGAGTTCTACATTTGAAAATCTAATCGTTACTGTTTTCAGAACTCCGTGTGTCGACACTTCAGGCTATGAGTCGACACTTCAAGTCGACACATGCACTCCTTGAGTCGACACCTAGTTCAAACATCTTCAATGTAGCTTTCTGAAAATCTCAAATGTGTCAACACTTATTCAGGTGAGTTGACACTATGAGTCGACACTTTGTATCCATGTGTCGACACTTCACCCAGATCATTAACTTCAACAAGTTCTGTAATCAAAAAATCTCAGGCGTTGAGCTGATCCATGTGTCGATACTTTGAGTCGATACCAGACATTCATGTGTTGACACTTCGGCCGTACCACTGAAACTCTGCTTGCATACCAGCTTGAGTCGACACTTCCTCAGTCATGTGTTAATACTTGAGTCATGTGTCGACACTTTGAGTCAACACTTCACTGATATTTTCATATAAACACCTGAACTTCTGCTGAAATAAGTTTGTATTGAACTCAAATGTCCATTCAAGCAATCTTCAACTATTAAAGTTTTCTTTAAGTAGATTTTATATCTCAATTTGGGACTTCTTCAATCAAGCAAATTTTTGTCAGGTTGATGAGCACCTTTTTATAAAAAACATACTTGAAGGAAATCATTAGTACTCAACTTATACTTAAGCATTTTGCTTATCATCAAAATCAATAACGGAGTCAACAATGGACTCTCTCATGAGTCTGCAGTAACTCTAACATCTCATGGTAGTTTACTGCAGGACTATTCATTCTGAAATTATCGAAAAAGACTTGGTGGGAAGGGGGTAGAGAATTCAGTATCGCATCCTTGCCGAGCTGCTCATGCAAAGGATATATGAGTTTAGTTAAATGCTTAAATAACTCAATCATGTACATTACATAATCAGTTATCAGAGCTCCATCATACATACGCATGTTATAGATGATGGAAGAGATCCAGTATCTCTCCATATCATCCGGAGTGCTAAAAGACTCCTTCAACCTTTGAAGAATCTTCTCTGGTTGGGCCTCCTCAAATTTGTGACTGAACTCGTCGTTCATCACAACCAACATAATACAACATACCGTGGTGCGGTCAGAGATCCACTTCTGGAAAGCATCCTTGATAGTGCCACGAGCGTTGGGTATTGGGATCTCAAGTGCTGGATTCATTATCACATAAAGGATCCGCTCATGCTCCAAGACTATCTTGAGTCTTTGATATCAGCTATCGAAGTTGGATCTAAAAAGTTTGTCATTATCCAATAATGACCGGAGCGACAAAGTGATCGACATTATCTAAAAAAGGATAACAAGACCTATCAATATATGAATCATTTTAAACATCCTAAAGACATGGACTTTAGTCTAAAGGCTTCTCCCACTATTTTATTTAGACTGGTAGCCTCTACACTCCAATCTGAATAATAATATTATCCTTTAGCGGGTACCAAGATCCAATAGACTACACATGAGCCCGACTTTGGCCTGCCAACCCACATGCATTTAAAGGTAGGTACAATACCAATTGCTTCTCTAAGCAATTCCTAGTATTTATTTTGCCCTAGGGGTCCTCACAATCAGCCCTTGGGCCTCCTATTGAAGGTCTTGGTTAGGTCCAACCATTAACATGATCAAATTCAATGCTTCTAACTAACCCATGATCAAGCTCGACTTTGGTCGGCCTACCTAACCATATGTTAGGATAGTCGCACTGAGCCATCATATGTTGAATGGCAATTCCACTCGCTTGATGACCACCCATTCTTTGGAACTGTCGATGATCACCCAACTTATGGACTCATTACCAATCCAACTTAATGGGAGGCTAAGACATAGGTTATCACATAACTTAGTCTTTTTATGGACCTAATAATTTAGGAGATTTAAATTTTGTGATATATGAAAGGAAAAATTGGACCTTGATCAAGAAAACTCCCACCAAACTTTTAGAGGGTTTCAAGATCAAATGGATCCATAGGCACCTTAAACCAGTTAGACTGATTAACCTTAGTTGACATGGGTCAACTCGAATCAATAGATAATCTAATCAGATCTGATTCACCATATTAGCCAGGTAAGTAAGATCAAAGGATGGTTATAACAAGTAAGCCCCTTGCCTTAGACACCAACCATGAGTTGGCCAGGTAAGAGTTAGCCCCAAAGAACCTTGATCACCAATGTCAAACATACCTTAGACACCAAGTAGTTTACCATGTTCAATGAGACTAACCTAAAGACCTGGGCTCATCACGAAGCCATCAATCAAGTCCATTTAGATGTATGGACTGATCTAACTAACTATTAGAGAGATCTATAGAAAAAAGATCTAATTCAACTTTTGATTAGTCTTTTCTCTATTTAATCCATTCATCTAAACTTAGGTCTAA
Source organism: Areca catechu (assembly GCA_021397845.1). NCBI lineage: Eukaryota > Viridiplantae > Streptophyta > Magnoliopsida > Arecales > Arecaceae > Areca > Areca catechu. Next base: position 47,735,215 of record CM038048.1, on the reverse strand, counting down.
CCTATTTAAGGACCCAATTATAGCTAACCCAATCAATCCATGGTTTATCAATCATGACTTAAGATTAGAATCACATCCTAAATCTTAAAAGGTTTCAAGAACATAACTTAATTCTTATTAAGTGTAACATGCCAATTGAAATAGTTTCAATTAATCCAAATTTTGAAATAATTTCAAAAATAAGTGAAACAATTTCACAAAAGTTATGAACTTTAAGTTTACTGTTTTAAGATTTTCTGGTCGAATTAGCTGATCCAAAAAACTTTTCTTTTGTTCTCAGATCCGAGTCGACTCGTGTAGGGATGAGTCAGCTCGAATAGAACACAAATTAGATAGACTATTCTATCTACAGGAAACGAGTCAGCTCGTGCAGGTGTGAGTCGACTCGTCCACCTTGGTAAAAACTAGTAACTTTAAAATTCATCTCTTCTACTTGAACTTTTCAAAATTTTAGATTATACATCTTTTAGATCTCATCTAAATATAGTTATGATCTATAAAGTTCAAACACTAAACCGGTAGCATAGGAACATTTTTAGTACCAGCCAAAGTCGCCATCTAGCAATGACACCCGGCATCCGGATAGGTCGAAGGTTGCAAAGCAACAAGAACCTATCGAATATGGAAAACCATTGAACTTATTCCTTTGATCTCCTAATGCTCCGGATGGCTTAGGGTTAAACTACCCAACTCTAATCAATCCATCTCAATATGTCTCAAACAAAGAATCCCTGTAACTCTTTACAAGGAATGCCTTTGCCAAGGTCTTTCTCAATTGAGGCATGTTAAGCATTCAATCCAAACCATTTGGAGAGATCAATCCTATCTTGATCCTACTACCGCTACATAAGTACTTGACTGTACCCAGCAACCTTCCATCAACGGATTAAAAATCTGGGTAGTCCAGCACCTAAGCATAGTAAGTTGCTTGCAAGCTGCTATAGTGATCTCAAGTCAGAAGAATAATTCATGTCCTTATTTTAATGCAAAACTTCTCTTTGGCAGGAAGAGAATCTTGTATGAGAGTCACGTTCAGTGAAGTGTCGAACACAATACCTGAAGTCATACCAGCATCTCCATGCTACTTAGTTAAGAGGACAACTAATAAACATGACATTAACAACCTACTCTCGATACACCATCATCTTGAAACAGCGTATCCTTTGATCGTGAACCAATTTATGAACTACACGATGCATCCTCTTTACATCGTATACAAGGTAGCTCAAAGGACATCATCACACAAGAGTTTAATTAGGAAGATGACATATGATGAACAACTAGAATAAACCTTTTATTCAATTTAATAATTTATATACATATACATGAGTCGCATAATCATTTACAACCTAGATGATTGGCTTTGGGACACACAAATCCCAACATACCTAGATGAGATATGCCTCGTGTACTGCTAGGAGTGACCATGCGGAACGGTCTCTTATTCCTAGAAAAATGAAAATCACTAAAATAAAAATCAGTAAAATGATTAGGTTGCCTTCCAATAAGCACTAAGTTTAACATCTTTAGCCAGACCTTCAAGAATTTTCATCCTATTCTTGCATGAATCTGGACATGAATTTGTAATTCCCTATGTGATTCAAGTTCAGCTACAAAGTATTTCCTGCATAGGATCATTAAGTGGCTTATTGCCCTAATAGCTAACAATTATTTATTTATAATTAGATCTAAGTATAACTTCAATACCAGTTGGGGTTCTAATGGACCTAGATCTATATACTCAATGTGCTCGATGTATGAAGGGAGTCTTTTAGGATCCCCATGTGATGCCTTTTCTTTCATAAGCAAAGGTCTAACCAGAGTCATGAGGGTTTAGCTAATAATTTAGATCATGGCACAAGCCCTTCCTAACCTATGACTTGGTGCTTTTTCCAAATCAGTATCATCCCTATCTCCATACATAGTTGTAATATTATAGATAAGTTTGGAGGCAGATCTCAAAGGTAGTGCCAAATATAGAGAACTCAAATATAAAAATTTTAAATTCATTATTCCCTATATATGCAATGTCCCATCCAATAACTTCTTTATATGTTTTAGAACACCTATAATTTGGGCTTCCTAAGTATATATTATCAGTGAGGTACCAATGGATGTACTAGGAAGTAGCTTCATTTCTAGATTATGTGGTAATTCTAAGAAGGGAGCTATTGGAGATTTGTATTATGGCTCATATTGCTCGATCCAAGATGAGGTGGTGTTAGGATAAGATGTTTCTACTAAGTTATTTATTTCTATGGTACAACCCTCTACATTAAGATTATCCACCTCCAAGTGAGCCAAACTAGGGTTTAACAAATCATGAGGAGAACTTTCGTGCATGGCTTCCTCTATTATATTATACATTTGTGATCCTGGAAAAGTCCCAGTTAATTCCATCATTACACCTATTTGTTCTCCTTTCCTATTGAAAGTAATGGACGATTCTAGGGTTCTTAAGGTTGGGACTATGGATAAGTTGGGTGACGATGGAAGTGGTTCATCCCTCTATTATGATTTCTCTTCATATATTTCTACCTTAGTCAAGTTATCTAGGTTGGTCTCTTTGGTTGTACAGGTTCGCTCCATGACCAATTCATTTTCGAGAGTAATATTCGATTGCTTAAGGGTTGTCACATCGATATCAAAATTTAAACCTGGGTATTATCCCTCTTGATGACTCTTGGGTTGACTAGGCAACTCTTCTTCACTAGTAGCTATGGCTATTGGTTCTAATTTCATCTCCAAATAGGTAATAGCTTGGGTGTTGGAGGTTATCTATTGGCCCATGGTCTGCATAAAGTTATTTAGGATAACATGGAGGTCAGCTTGGGCTTTAATCAAAGTTTCTAGACTCTTTTCTCTTATGCTGAGTCCTTCCTCAAGATCAAAAGATGGTTGATGATTAAGTGCTTGGTTAGGCTTAGGATAAGGCTGATAAAAATCATGGGCTCCTAGTGTTACATCTTGTGATGATACAAAATTGGGATGATGCTCCCATGCTGGGTTATAGGTTAGGGTATAAGGTTCAGTTATACATTGGTTATTGGCTATAGTCCCCTGTGTAAACCCATTTTGGGCTGGGTGCATCAAATAAGGACATCCCTTTATGACATGGTATGGTGCATCACATGCCATGCACATAGGTGCTGGCATATGATGAAATTGGGTATATCTTTTACGTTCTAAGACCTCAACCCTATGGATCAATGATGCTGGTGTAGTTTCTACTGGTTGGTGCGGGCACCAGACTCAGAAGAAGACTTCAGGGCTCCATCTGGATCTCTGATTGACCTTGCCCGAAGAATTAGGGTTTTCTACTTTTTTATTAAGGGTTGACTTGGTCAACTAAATTCTTTTGAGTCTGTATTTCCCTACAATTTAAATTTTGTTGAGTCATGTTGACTCAGTACAAGTCCTAGTAAGTGGTCTAGGTCTTCTCCAGGGTGCCACATTTTCTCCCAAGCCCAAGCAAGTGGGTGCCACACTCTCTGCCACATCTCCATCCAGTGTCTTTGGTCCCCACACCATAAGAAGTAAGTTCCCCTTTTTCTTGCACCACTTGGGGGAGAAATCCATCAAGATACCTCAATCCAAGGAGGAGCCAACTTCTTTCCAGATAAACCCAAGCCAGGATGGCAAGAATTTTTCTTGAAGAGAGGATCAAGGAGGTGCCCCACAATGTTCCATAAAAATCCAAGTTATAAAAGGGAAGAGAGCATGTCTTGGGGAGAAAATCAAGGAGGCACCCAAAAGTTTCCTAAAGTGCTAAAGCCATGAAAAGAAGAAGCCTAAACTTGTGGAGCAAGACTAGGAGGTGTCCAAAAGAGCCAAACCATGAAGGGAAAATCCTTGATTCATAGAGAGATACTAGGAGACACCCCCATAACCTGCCATTTGGAGCTGATTTTCAAGTTTTCTTAGAGTTTTTGGGCCGCTCACTCATGGAAGGAGTCTTGGTTGGCCAAGGGAAGAGAATTTGATGCCTAAAGTGCAGATTAGTCCTATTAGTCCCACATGGAAACTTGTATGGTTTTGATTTTTCTTATAGGTCTATATATTAGACCCCTTTTGTAACTTGATCTTATGAAATCTTATGAATGAAATCCCTTATTTTTGAGCAAAGTCTTGTTCTTCCGCACTTATTCTGAGTGTTGAGCTCAATGAGGGAGTAAATCCGGGTTCCCTAGGAACCTTGAGGAGGTGTGAGATCTCCAACCCCAAAACCCTAGCTTAGTCCACCCATCTCTACTCCACCACCACCAAACCCTAGCCTCTACAGCATCTCCAAGGTTCTTCTTCCAAAGGGTGGCCGACCACCAGGACCCCAGTCCAGCCATCTTCAAGTCAGCTACCACTGCTTCAGAGTCCATCCAGCAGATCCAGGAGAAGAGTCCCAAATCCACAGCCTAGGAGTTCCAGATCAGCTGAAGACCTTCAGATCCAATCCTTTCTTCTACTCTGGTAACTCTCTTCCCTGAGTCTCTTGTTCCTAACCTTGTTCTTCTTCTCTCCAGGATCCAGGGTTTAATAAGAGGCCAACTTTGCCAAGGACCATTATCAAAGGATCCATTGCGAAGATACCTTGACTCCCGGGATCCAATAATCTGCTCGAAAGAGTCTTTTTCCACCAAATGGAGAGATATCACTGCTAGGTAACAAGAACCTTCCCTTCTCACTTTGTCTGTCTCGTTGAAACTCAGAGCGACCCTAGATCTGGGGGTTTCTCAATCTCCAGCGATCCTACTTCTGAGTTACTCTGATAATCCACTCCTTTTAATTGTGCTTTCTGTCATTTCTTAGTTTCTTTCAATATTAGTTTATCTTTCCTTTGAGTCAAAGCCGACTTCTAAAAATATATATATAAAAAAAAAATACATTAATTTTAATTTGCTTCCGCATTCCACATATCCGTTCTACATCATTTTTGATATCAGAGCTTTCGCTCTGCATCAATTTTGGTATCAGAGCCCTGTCTAGGGTTTCTGACTTGCTTGCATGTTTTGAGTGTCTCTCTTTTTACTTTGTCTGCTCGAAGTAGACTCCCCAGGATGTCCGGTCCTAGGAACGAAGTGAGGTGCAAACCTCCTCTTCCCATTCCACGGGGTGTTCCTAGGGCGTGGATCCGCTGGGTTACAACTTCATAGCAGGAATTGTAAACGGGGGAAGCATTCTGTTTTCAATCTGTAACTACCCTGTTGGAGGAGTTGTTTCTCATTGCAAGTAACTCCAAATTGCTTGATTTTTATTTTACTGTTACCAGTATAATTGAAACTATTTTACATAATTTTACTGTAATTTATTGGTTTATGTGGAATTTCTGAGAGTTAAATTACAGCAACTCTGTTTCTGTGTTCCTGCAATTCAATTTTTTTTGAGTGATCATCTCCTAATTCATCTTAAGGGCATTTGAGCATCTAAGATAAGGGGAGGAGTTGATAACCTCTCCTTAGCCCAAAACCACCACCCATTCATTCGATCCTAAGCCTAATTTTAAAATTTATTATACTTAATTTACCCTAGTGGGCTAGGGACACCAACAAGTCGGGTCTAGGCTAGTGTTGAGTCAGTTTGTCTAGTTACTCTGTGTGTACTTTGTACTCAGTGTCTAGAACGGTGGTTCAAGGATTCTATCCCGAAGGGCTTGTGTGCTGGTCCGCCTACCTGGCCAATCACTGATTGGTGTCTAGGTTTGGTAATTAGGGACCTAACACTCCCCTTACACCTGCCTGGCTGAGTCCCAAGTTACTACAGGCTAGCTTGCCACTCTGATTGGGCATCTAGTTTGGACTCTAGGTCTAGTGAGCCAGTAGTCGCTTTAGTCTAGTCACATTCTATGTGCTTGCTTGTATCATCATGTCCACCCGGAACGGAGTACCCTCCCAACCTGGTCAAACCCAACCTGATTTAGAGGCCATGATTAGAACTCTTACCAAAGTATGACCAAATTGAGTCAGGATATGAATGAGGGTTTTGCCCAGTTTAGAGACCGAGCCCAGGGACTTGAGAAATGTAGACATCAAAATTGGACCCCTGATCCAAAATTTAATAGGTCCCAACCTCATCCATGCCAGGAGCCTAGGAGGACCTTATACCGTGATCCCGAGCATAACCCTAGGAGCCTATATCTATACTTGGTTGACTCAGAAAAAGGACCCGTTAGGAACACCGAACCTTATGCACCCACTTTTGATGGAAGACAAGAGACATATATTAAGTGGGAAGAACAAATGGATCGGTATTTTGAGTGCACTAACATATCGGAATTAGGACAAGTTAGGTTGGCCAAAACCAAGTTCACCAAACATGCTAGGTCGCATTGGTATGCTATTGAGCGTGAGTGTTATCAAAGAAAAGAGAAAATATATACTTGGAGAAATATGAGAAGTAAGTTGAGAGATAGGTACCTAGGTAGATCCTATGAGAAAAGACTTTTAGACCAATGGTACCAATTGCGACAAGGTAATAGGCCTGTGTCTAAATATATTGAGGACTTCCAGTGGTATGACATGAAATGCAATACTATTGAGACTGAAGCTCAGATCACATCGAGGTTTAGGGTTAGGTTACACCCAGACATTTATAGGAAGCTATGCCTTGAAAAGACCAATAAGTTAGACCGAGCCTACTAAGAAGCCCAAGACTATGAGTGGTCTTTAAGATATAACCAATCAAGTACTTTGGACTTAAAGCCAACCTCTACCAACTTAAGTCAAGTTTCGATTGATCCGACACCCGTAGTGAAACAGACTTTTGTTTGTCAATTTCCACTTGTGTCACCTCTTGACCAGAAGGATGACACTGAGGAGTTAGGCATGGCCATCCCAAAATTAGTTGACCTGACCAGAACCGTACTTAAAGAGGGATCAAAGGAGAATAGATTAGAACCTTTCAGTGAGATTGAGGAAGAAATATATGAGCCTGACATAAGTTTGATAGATGAATATGAAGAAGAAGAATTTGAGAATATCTCTCCCGATAATTCAATTAACCAACTTCTACCTGATGGGATTATTGAGGGGACCCTTGCCACTCAAGGAATTCAGGAGCTAACCCTAAGAGAAGACCCTTTTGAGGAAGTTCAGGAAGAGGGAATTGCACCCAATGAGAGTTTAAGTGAGAATACCTCTGAACTCATTGAGGAATCCAAAGAAGACACCCCTGAGTCAAATCTGGTAGAGAAGTGTGAAGAAGGAAGGGGTTCACAAGAATTGCCCATTGAGAAGGTCCAAGAACAAGAAAAAGACAGTAGCTTAGAAGACTTTCTAGATAAACATTCCAAAGAATTCCTGATAACCTTCCACCTTCTAGGAGCACCCAGCCTACCCTAGAACTTGCATTTGTAGACCCTCCTAGAGCAAATCATGAGGTTTGGATGAGTGCACCTATAGAACAATGTCCTCATTTTAAGGTCGTCCTGAATAACCAAGGTATGTTTCTTGTTTCCTATAAGCCACCTCAAAACTCTGATTCTTATTTCATACCCTTCCCTGAATCTTCTCATGTTTCTAGAGCTATGGGATTACACTTTACTGAGATTTCTAGGTTGCAAGACTCCTTAGAACCTATTAGGTTTGCCACCTACTTCTGGAAGACCTTATGGCACCTACTAGGCACCCATGATAAGTTTTCATACTCTGCATGTCATCCTCCGACCCAAGGTCAAACCTAGAGAGCCTTAGTTTGTTAGGTTTAGACCTAGGGTTCCTTTGAATAAAGTCCATTCTTTAGGAATGCGTCATCAGTCGAGTTTAGGACATTGACTCAGATTTTGGTTGAGTGAGAATACCAGGAATTAGGATTTGTATTTACCCAGGGCTGAATTTGCATATAATGACTCGGTCAATAGGTCTATAGGTAAAAGCCCTTTTGAGATTGTTCATTAGTACAAGCCTCACACACCACTTGACCTAGTTCCTTTGCCAGTCCACACACGAGTCTCCGAGTCTACTGAAGACTTTGCACAGCATGTAAAGAACTTGCATAAAGAAATTTATGCCAAAATAACTTTAAGTAATGAAACTTATAAGAAGTTGGCTGATTCTCAATGGCGAGTCAAAACTTTTGTTGAAGGAGACTATGTAATGATTAGGTTAAGGCCTGAACAGTTTCCTCCTGGAACCGTTAGAAAGCTACATGCTAGAGGAGCTGGACCATTTAGAGTGATGAAGAGAGTGGGACCCAATGCCTATGTGCTTAAGTGCCTCCAGAGCTAGGCATTAGCTCCACTTTCAACATTACAGACCTAGTAGAGTACAGGGAGCTAGCTGTGATTCCCAGTGAGCTTTTTGAACCTAATCCTATTATTGAGAGTGATCCCGACCCTGTGTGTCCACCAAAAAACTGGCTTGTAAGGAAAGAGCAGATTAAAAAGATCCTGGATGATCAGGTTATCTCTACTCGTAATCAAGGATACCAAAGATACCTGGTCCACTGGCAAGGAAGGCCAGATTCTGATGACTCTTGGATCTCCCGAGAAGAATTACAAGAATTGGACCCAGACCTCTTGGAGAGATCCAGAGCCAACTTGATCCATACTCGACAGGGTCGAGTTCCTCCCACCCCGGGAGAATTGGTGCGGGCACCAGACTCAGAAAAAGACTTCAGGGCTCCATCTGGATCTCTGATTGACCTTGCCCAAAGAATTAGGGTTTTCTGGATTTGTAATAAGGGTTGACTTGGTCAACTCAAATTTTTTGAGTCTATATTTCCCTATAATTTAAATTTTGTTGAGTCATGTTGACTCAGTACAAGTCCTAGTAAGTGGTCTAGGTCTTCTCCACGGTGCCACATTTTCTCCCAAGCCCAAGCAAGTGGGCGCCACACTCCCTGCCACATCTCCATCCAATGTCTTTGGTCCCCACACTATAAGAAGTAAGTTCTCCTTTTTCTTGCACCACTTGGGGGAGAAATCCATCAAGATACCTCAATCCAAGGAGGAGCCAACTTATTTCCAGATAAACCCAAGCCAGGATGGCAAGAATTTTTCTTGAAGAGAGGATCAAGGAGGTGCCCCACAATATTCCATAAAAATCCAAGTTATAAAAGGGAAGAGAGCATGTCTTGGGGAGAAAATCAAGGAGGCACCCAAAAGTTTCCTAAAGTGCTAAAGCCATGAAAAGAAGAAGCCTAAACTTGTGGAGCAAGACTAGGAGGTGTCCAAAAGAGCCAAACCATGAAGGAAAAATCCTTGATTCATGGAGAGATACTAGGAGACACCCCCATAACCTGCCATTTGGAGCTGATTTTCAAGTTTTCTTAGAGTTTTTGGGCCGCTCACTCATGGAAGGAGTCTTGGTTGGCCAAGGAAAGAGAATTTGATGCCTAAAGTGCAGATTAGTCCTATTAGTCCCACATGGGAACTTGTATGGTTTTGATTTTTCTTATAGGTCTATATATTAGACCCCTTTTGTAACTTGATCTTATGAAATCTTATGAATGAAATCCCTTGTTTTTGAGCAAAGTCTTGTTCTTCCGTACTTATTCTGAGTGTTGAGCTCCGTGAGGGAGTAAATCCGGGTTTCCTAGGAACCTTTAGGAGGTGTGAGATCTCCAACCCCAAAACCCTAGCTTAGTCCACCCATCTCTACTCCACCACCACCAAACCCTAGCCTCTACAGCATCTCCAAGGTTCTTCTTCCAAAGGGTGGCCGACCACCAGGACCCCAGTCCAGCCATCTTCAAGTCAGCTACCACTGCTTCAGAGTCCATCCAGCAGATCTAGGAGAAGAAGTCCCAAATCCACAGCCTAGGAGTTCCAGATCAGTTGAAGACCTTCAGATCCAATCCTTTCTTCTACTCTGGTAACTCTCTTCCCTGAGTCTCTTGTTCCTAACCTTGTTCTTCTTCTCTCCAGGATCCAGGGTTTAATAAGAGGCCAACTTTGCCAAGGACCATTATCGAAGGATCCATTGCGAAGATACCTTGACTCCCGGGATCCAATAATATGCTCGAGAGAGTCTTTTTCCACCAAATGGAGAGATATCACTGCTAGGTAACAAGAACCTTCCCTTCTCACTTTGTCTATTTCGTTAAACTTAGAGCGAACCCTAGATCTTGGGGTTTCTCAATCCCCAGCGATCCTACTTCTGAGTTACTCTAATAATCCACTCCTTTTAATTGTGCTTTCTGTCATTTCTTAGTTTCTTTCAATATTAGTTTATCTTTCCTTTGAGTCAAAGCCGACTTCTGAAAAATATATATATAAAAAAAAAATACATTAATTTTAATTTGCTTTCGCATTCCACATATCCGTTCTGCATCATTTTTGGTATCAGAGCTTTCGCTCTGCATCACTGGTTCTCTTGGATGATTGTATACATCTTCAAATCTCATAAAATTAGCTTGAATATCAATTTATTATGGTTGATTCATATAATTGTTAGCTTGGGCTCTTATTCTAAATGATCGATCAAAGTCAATCTTGTCCCAATATTCTTATAGGGTTTGAGGTTGTTCAAGAGGATCAGGGAAGCAATACTCTATTAGGCTTTTGAGTCATTCAGTAGGATCCATGACCTTTTAATCTTGTATGGTTTAGATTAAACCTGATCAATCATCCTTTTATCTTAGTATGAATATTTTTTTTGCTTTTTTGATTAGCATTTTTTTAAAGATTATATAGATAGAGGAGAGAAGAAAGTGAGAAGAAAAAGAGAGAATAAGTCTAAAGATGAGAAATCTAAAGGATCCTAAATCTATAGATGATAGAGAAGGGTGGTTTAATTATGTTAGAATTTTGTTAGCACAACCAAGTTATCATACCATGGACTCTCTATCCTAGGATTATCTTATGTATAGATAGCTCCTAACCACCAAGGTTGCCTTTCAGTTTTCAAAGTCATATACTAACTAGCCACTAGCTAGGTAAGGGTAAGGTTGGTGGGGGTCCTCCCATTACTTTTCTTAGACACCAAATAAATTGGCCAGGTCAGACAATGAAATCAATAAAAGAACCATCTTCCTTTAGGGCTACATTATCCTTGAATCCCTTTCCTAGATACCAGTGAACTAGGTAATACTGAGCTAGTCCACTCTCAGGATCCCTTAACCTAGTGAGCTCGAAAATTCTTAGGGGCCAACGTCTAATTGATTTTAATTAAAGGCTTAAGGTTATGGAATATGTAGGGTAGTGGTTTACAGACCAAGGAAGGATGATGAAATCCTTACCTTATGTTGTTTAGGGGTTATGCCCATAAAGTATTTTATGAAATTGCAGTGCAAGTCAAACAAGATGTCCAAACAAGTTAAGAAGTCTTTCAAAGTATATTATTTGTTTTCTTAAATTAATTACATTTTATGGAAAGTGCCTTAGGGTTTTCTAATGGGTTGTTTAAGGTAGGTTAATTAAAAGAAAAGGTTAATTAAGTTAGAAGTAGATTTGTGAAAAGAAGGAATTTTCTTATATTAAGAAAAAAATAAGGAAATCTAGTAATTAGGGCAACTAAAAATAAAAAAAGATAATGAAACTAAAACAAGCACCATCTAAAAAAAGATTTTTTATTTTTTTTATAAAATAATCATGCCTTGATCCCCGGCAATGGTGCCAAAATTTGATCACTATCATAGGTGGTCAAAAATAAAACCTATTCACTACTATAGCTAATGGCGAGTCGAGATCGTATCCTCGGGGACCAAGGGCAATTATTTCATGGAAAAGATAAGCAAAAGAAAATTATTTATAGAGATTAGATTAGGAGTAGTAATTGTTAAAAGATATCAACTAATTACTTAGTTAGACCAGTTAGTAGGAGAAGTAACCTAGGAATCCGAATCCACCATGCAAATAGATTTTATCTTCTTTTCTTTATATTGCAATATCAATAATTCTTATAAGTTCAATATTTTAATAATTTATCTCTTATTGGGCATAGGTTGTATCCAGAGATCACGACACGTCCGCTTAGAGCATAAATTGTTTAATTTGTTGTGCAAGTATAGGGGTCTAATCTACCATACTACGATCTACCTCTTTAAGGCACGTACCATATCATGAGATCATGGCACATTGATAGAGGGTATAGGCTATGGATGCCAGATCAAAATCTCAATAAAAAAAATAACTTAAAAGACATAAATAAGAAAAGCATGATATTTATTGCTTAGGAATCAAGTATAAAAGAGAAGATAGAACCTGGTTATAGGATTCATCTTCATCCCAGGTTGAAGTAATCTAGCTGTGCATCGCTACCGCCAGCATCCCTTCCAAAATTTTTCTATTTTCTGAGCCTAATACAATAATCTAAATAAAAGAAAAAGAAAATAGTTGATATAGAAACTGATGTCTAGACTACTGCTTGGGGTCCTCCTTTTATAGAACCCGTCTAGGGCTTCCTCCGAGATAGATTTGGATTAATCGGGCTCAAGATCAGCTAGATATTGTGAGAAAACTCCTCAGCCATCCATTCTACATCATAAGCCTTGAATAGCACCAAAATTTGTGTAGAAACCAGTCTCCTTCCTTTTGGCTAAATAGAGTCCAACCTGGACTCTTGCGATCAATCTCCTTCTCCCAATCGGACTTCGCTCCCAATCCCTAATGGAGTGGATGGAGGGTGGCAGACGATGGTGGGAAGCAACGGCGATGGTGGCCGACGGCAGTGTTGGTGATAGGAAAGCTGATCAAGAGAAAGAGGAATTAGGAACGTGGATGGCTATAGGTGAATCAGTGCTCGGGCGATAGAGGATGATGGCTGGCCAAGGAAGAGGGAGGAGCGACGAGTGGTTGCGGACAGTCAGCGATGAGCGTTTGTCTTGGAACAGAGACAGGGGATGTCACGGTGGTAGGGAGGACCAATCAAGGGAAAGGATGGTGGTCGGGACTATCACGATCGTGAACGGCTCCTCAGTGTCTCCTTTCGGCGACGGGCAACTCTTGCAAGTGCGGGAAGGACCTCCAGTAGCTCTTCCGATGAAGAAGTGGCTCGAGGAGGCCGGTGGTCCATTGAACAGCCCCGTGGATCAACGGTCATGGCAGCCATGGACCACTATACATTTTCGTAAATTAGGTAATCAGTCCATGATGGACCGGCTACCCTACTATTCGTGCATTCTTTTAATTAAATTAAATTTTCTTTGATATCAAACCCATTTGAACTTCGATTTGGATGTCATCTACCCTGTTGGATTCCAAAATTTGAGCTCTTTCCATCCATGAACTCCTTTTCTACAAAATTTTAATAAAAAATATCAATTCTTAATAAGTATAGATTACTAATATTTTTTTAATATTTAAATTAGAATATTTAATAGACTTATCAAGTAATCATGCCTTCCATAGACATGGCATCTCTTGAGAATCCTATCAAGGGATAACTCATCTTTTGTAGATGGTCCCTTGAGAGATTCATCCTAGCAAAAAGCATCATAAAACAAGATGTCTGCAGAGCTTCCATTGTCAATCAAAACACGGCATACATTATAGTATGCAATAGTAAGAGAAACTACAACTACATTATCATAGAGGGTTCGGATGCCTCCTACATCAAAGTTGGAGAAGACTATGACATATTCCTATTTCTGCTATTTACCCAAATGGGACTCGGGGACTATGTGAGCATGGGTTCCTCTCATTGGTGAGGATGTGATGTGGACATCGAGATGAATATTGAACCTGATCAGTTGACTCATATAACAGGACAGCCCGGTGATAGTTCGGCAAAGCCCAACCCAGACATTTTGGTTCAGCTTTCGGCCCATAATGATTTGGGGCTGCCAGCCTCGCCAGCAGGAAACGTACGCAGGTCCAGACGCCTTCAAGGGAAGCAAGTTTCAAATCTGACCTGTTTTTAAGATGAAAACATTAATTGGAAATTGGGCCGAAGGCCCAATACATTAATTGCGTCCGTGGAATTCCGGATCCGGGAAAATATCGGAGTCTTTAGTCTTATTATTATTATTATAATTTTATTAGTGACGTGATCTCTTGATTTTTTTTTTATAAAAAAAAAAATCCGTTTGAAGTGTTTCACGCAAGAGTTACATTTGTTGTTTTTTTTTTTCCTCCCTTTAGTCACGTGGAGACATTTGTTGTTTTGTTTTTTTCTCCCTCCCTGTTTGTCACGTGGGGGATTATACTTGGTCTTGTTGTTTCTTAAAACCCAAACTAAGGAAAAAGATATGGCAGCATTGTTTTGTTTTGGAATAATACATTGGACGGCGTGTTTTTTTTGCTTTGGGGCGTCTTCTTTCCGTGGAAGGCCGCAGGCTATCTTTTTTCCCCTTTGCGCACACCAGGCCAAAAGCCCGGTTGGGAGAAGATGATTCCGTGAGGAATCTCTTCCTTCCGTTCCAAGTTCCTGATAAAAAAAAAAAAGAAAAAAAGAAGAAACAGGGACTCACGGTGAGAAACCCATCGTTCGTCCCTTCGAATCTTAAAGACTCGGAAATCCGGTAGAGGGCTGGCAATGTGAGGAATCACGCTGCCCTTCCAGTGCTTGATCATTGCAGGTTTCAAAGGATCTTCCCCATCTTGCTCAATCCTAGCATCCAAGAATTCCCAGAACCCGTTCTCACTGATTTGGAGTTTTGGTCGCTGCAGGCGTTTGACAACCTCCCTACACCGGCTTGGTATCAGAGCCTTGATCCGTTCTTGATCAGAGCCTTGATCCATTCTTGATCAGAGCCTTGATCCATTCTTGTTCTTGATCTGTCCTTGTTCCATTCTAGATTTAAAAAAAAAAAAAAAATTTCTGCCAGCAACCATGGAGCGGAACAACGGGGAGCCTTCTCTTCATGACGTCGTGGAGACCCAACAACAGATAATAACTATTTTGCAAGCAATGATGGCACGGTTGGAGGCGCAAGATCGTGCTATACCTCATCAAGATCTCAATGTACCTAACGAACATCGAGAATGAGATGCTAACCCTTTCCAGAATATTGAAGATCCTCCACCATTGCAAAGAGGGTAGCAACCGCGGCGTGATGTAGCGCTTCCCAGGGATTTCGAACCGTCGCCTGTGCATGACAATCAGACTCATTGGGAGTCCAGGTTTCGGATTGAAATACCGAAGTTCAGAGGTGGTTTGAATTCTGATGAGTATGTGGATTGGACCCTGCAGGTTGATGACATTTTCCGGCTGAAAGAAGTACCTTTGGACAAGCAAGTGCCGCTTATCACAATCTGATTCCGAGATCGAGCAGTGGCTTGGTGGCATGCACAGCACTACCGGAGGTATATGGATGGGAGGCCACCAATTGCATCATGGGCAGCCTTGAAACAGGAGATGAATCGGGAGTTCCTTCCTCCGAACCATGAACAGGTCCTTTATTCTAAATTGCATGGTTTAACACAAGAAAATCGAAGCGTGGAAGATTATACTATAGAGTTCTACCGACTGGTGGCTCGAAATCGATTGATGGAGTCAAAACCGAGGTTGGTCGCTATGTATTTGCTTGGACTGCGATTCCCGATCCAGGATGCATTGTCTCTGCATCGGATTGACAGTGTTGGTGATGCGCACATGCGGGCGCAAGCAGTGGAGCGGAGCCTGATGCGGAATAGAGGGTTCCAGAGTAGAGGAAATTATCTGGTCAGTTTTCGGGGCAGAGTTCTGGTAGTAGGAGTGCACCTCCTGTGGTGAGGCAACAAACTTCGGTAGTTCCTCTGAGACCTACAGTGCCGAGTGGGGCTTCAGGTATCCAGCAGAGGGTGAGCAGCAATCGAGCCAATGTTCGCTGCCATCGATGTCATGACTTAGGACATTATACCAATGAGTGCCCCAAGGCGCGCACCCAGTTACTTATGAAGGAGGAGCAGGAAGTTGAATTTTTCGAGGATGAGGAGTTCGAGGATGAGATGTATGTGATTGACCCAAACCACATTCAGGGAGAGAGTCTGATCATTAGAAGGATGTGTCTTGCACCAGGAGCTGGTGGAGATTGGTGTCGGCACGATATTTTCTCAACAAAGTGCACTATAGCTGGTAAAACTTGCAAGGTAATTATTGATTCTGGAAGTTGGAAGAATGTGATTGCTAAGGAAGCCGTGAAGAAATTGGGGTTGATGACTGAGCCCCATCCTCAACCATACAAGCTCAGCTGGGTAAATCAGGATGCAGATATTCAGGTTAGTCGATGATGTAGGTTGGCCTTGTCTTTTGGTCCTCAGCTTGAAATGTCAATAGTAGCTGATGTTGTACCGATGGATACGACACACATCATTTTGGGATGACCATGGCAGTTTGATAATAAAGCAGTGTATAATGGTTACACTCATACTTATATGCTGTGACTAGATGGGAGAAAAGTGATCTTGAAACAACTACAGGACATGGCTGAACAGAAGGTAGTAATTTGTTTGCCGAGCAGGAAGTTTAAGGCGAGTTTAGAGGGAGAAGATTTCTGTTTTGCCCTGATTAGTAAGCCAGAGGAGTTTGGCCAGAATGGGGAACAGGAGCTACATGATCTTCCTCAGGGTTGGTGTCAGTTTTGGAGGAATTTCGGGATGTTGTACGGAGTGAGCTTCCTGCGGGTTTGCCACCACTTCGAGATATTCAGCATGAGATTGATCTGATTCCGGGTTTTGTGTTGCCGAATAAGGCCCATTATCGAATGACCCCGTAGCAGCATGAGGAGCTGAAGAGGCAGGTTCAAGATCTTTTAAACAAAGGCTTTGTACGGGAAAGCATTAGCCCGTGTGTGGTACCAGCACTTTTGGTGCCGAAAAAGGATGGTTCATGGCGTATTTGTGTTGATAGCCGAGCAATAAACAGAATTACTGTGAAATATAGGTTTCCAATACCAAGGCTGGATGATATGCTAGATCAGTTGAGTGGTGCCGTGTTTTTTACTAAGATTGATTTGAAAAGTGGGTACCATCAGATCAGAATGAAGCCAGGTGAAGAATGGAAGACAGCCTTCAAGACAAAGGAAGGCCTGTATGAATGGTTGGTGATGCCATTCGGGCTATCTAATGCTCCTAGTACGTTCATGCGAGTAATGAACCAGGTTTTGCATCCATTCCTTAGTTCTTTTGTTGTTGCATACTTTGATGATATATTGATATACAGTAAGACAGCACAAGAGCATGTTGAGCATGTTTCACAAGTTCTAACAGTATTACGTGAAAACCAGCTTTTTGCTAACTCAGGGAAGTGTATTTGGATGGTAGACAAATTAATTTTTCTAGGTTATGTTGTTACTGGTGATGGGATTCTTCCAGATGAAAGTAAGGTGCGAGCGATAGTAGACTGGCCAGCACCTACAACTTTAACTGAATTGAGATCCTTTTTAGGTCTTGCGGGTTTTTACAGAAGGTTTGTGAAGAGGTATAGTGAGATTGCTGCACCCTTAACAGATTTGTTGAAATTAAATCAGTTTGGATGGAATGACACTGCTCAGGCAGCATTTGATGAGATGAAAGTCAAGTTGACCCAAGCACCACTATTGGTTCTTCCAGATTTTGACAAGGTATTCGAAGTGGATTGTGATGCTTCGAAGACTGGGATTGGCGCAGTACTCAGCCAAGATGGGAGACTTGTTGCTTTCTACAGTGAGAAGCTTGGAGGTGCCAAACTGTTGTATTCGGTTTATGATTTGGAGCTATACGCCATTGTGAGGTCATTATAACATTGGCGATATTACTTGATCCAGCGAGAATTTGTGCTGTACTCAGATCATCAAGCATTAAAATTTCTACAGGGATAGCATAAGTTGAGCTCCAGACATGCAAAATGGGTAAGTACTCTATAGGAGTATACTTTCAGCATCAAGCATAAGTCAGGCACTTTAAAAAAAGTGGCAGATGCTTTAAGTAGACGGAGTTTATTGATTGGTGCTATGCAAGTATATACCCTTGGGTTTGAAAGCATGAAGGATGATATCCGTGCAGATGAGCATTTCTAGAGCATTGTAACTGAATTGGAAGCTGGAAGTCGATCTGACTTCGTCCTACATGATGGATATTTGTTCCGTGGTAATTGTCTCTGTATTCCTAACACTTCACTGCATGTATTGATTATTTAGGAGCTGCATAATCAAGGACATTTTGGAAGAGACAAAACTGCATGGTTAATTCGTCAATGGTTTTATTGGCCTGGGCTTGACCGAGATGTCAAAACCTTTGTGAAGAGATGCCGTTTGTGTCAGGAATCCAAAGGAACAGATACAAATCAAGGTTTATATACCCCTTTACCGATTCCAGATAAGTCGTGGCGAGAGGTATCTATGGATTTTGTTGTAGGTTTACCGCGGACAGTGAGAGGTCTAGACTCAATTATGGTAGTCGTAGATCGGTTCAGCAAGATGGCTTGTTTCTTGCCATGCAAAACGATATTTGATGCATCGAAAGTAGCTGATCTTTATTTTTCTGCAGTTGTCCGACATTATGGGTTACCATCGTCGATAGTTTCGGACCGAGATAGCAAGTTTATGGGGCATTTCTGGCATGAATTGTGGAAAAAGTTGGGTACAAAATTAAAATTCAGTAGTCCCTATCATCCTCAGACCGATGGGCAAACCGAGACTGTCAACCGAAGTCTTGGTAACTTATTGAGAGCCAATGTGCAAGAATTTAAAAACTGGGATGTATGTATGCCGAAGATTGAGTTTGAGTTCAATTCTTCAATGAACCGTTCTACTGGTTTTGCACCCTTTCAGGTATTGTATGGATTTCTGCCAAGAGGACCACTTGATATTTTACCTGGTGATGTGCCAAACAAATCAAGTAAGAAGATAGAAGATCGAGTGGCTGATCTCCGTGAGGTGCACGCAACTGTTAAAGCCAATCTAGAGCAAAATTATGCCAAGTATAAGGCTAAGGCTGATCAGACGCGTCGACAGCAGACTTTTGAGGTTGGTGATTTGGTATGGGTCTTCTTGCCAAGAGAACGATATCCACAGGGGGCCTACACCAAACTCAAACCAAAGAAAATTGGTCCTTGTCAAGTGTTGGATAAATTTAGTGACAATGCCTACCGAGTTGAATTACTAGACGATGTCCTTATTTCTGATGTATTCAATATTCGACATCTAACCCCTTATGTAGGTGATAATTCAAGCTTGAGGACAAGCTTTTCAGAGGAAGGGGAGAGTGATGCGGACATCGAGATGAATATTGAACCTGATCAGTTGACTCATATAACTGGACAGCCCGGTGATAGTTCGGCGAAGCCCAACCTAGACATTTCGGTTCAGCTTCTGGCCCATGATGATTTGGGGCCGCCAGCCTCGCCAGCAGGAAACGTGTGCAGGTCCAGACGCCTTCAAGGGAAGCAAGTTTCAAATCTGACCCGTTTTTGGGATGAAAACAATTAATTGGGAATTGGGCCAAGGCCCAATACATTAATTGCGTCCGTGGAATTCCGGATCTGGGAAAATACCGGAGTCTTTAGTCTTATTATTATTATTATAATTTTATTAGTGGCGTGATCTCTTGATTTTTTTTTTTTATAAAAAAAAAAAATCCGTTTGAAGTGTTTCACGCAAGAGTTACATTTATTGTTTTTTTTTTTCCTCCCTTTAGTCACGTGGAGACATTTGTTGTTTTGTTTTTTTTCTCCCTCCCTGTTAGTCACGTGGGGGATTATACTTGGTCTTGTTGTTTCTTAAAATCCGAACCAAGGAAAAAGATATGGCAGCATTGTTTTGTTTTGGAATAATACATTGGACGGCGTGTTTTTTTGCTTTGGGGCGTCTTCTTTCCGTGGAAGGCCGCAGGCTATCTTTTTCCCCTTTGCGCACACCAGGCCAAAAGCCCGGTTGGGAGAAGACGATTCCGTAAGGAATCTCTTCCTTCTGTTCCAAGTTCCTGATAAAAAAAAAAAGAAAAAAAGAAGAAACAGGGACTCACGGTAAGAAACCCATCATTCGTCCCTTCCAATCTTAAAGACCCGGATTGAAATCCGGTAGAGGGCTGGCAACGTGAGGAATCACGCTGCCCTTCCAGCACTTGATCGTTGCAGGTTTCAAAGGATCTTCCCCATCTTGCTCAATCCTAGCATCCAGGAATTCCCAGAACCTGTTCTCGCTGATTTGGGGTTTTGGTCGCTGCAAGCGTTTGACAACCGCCCTGCACCAGGATGCTCCCTATGAAACGTCCAATAATGGTATTCACTGGACTGCCAATGGGACGGTTGTCCACAAGGTGTTCATTGGATAGCCAGCTTGATGCAAGACTATTTATGCATGCTAGTTATTTTTCTATGATAAGATATTAAGTTAGAAGTTTGTATCCCGAATTTCAAGCTAAGATATTAAGCAGGGAATTTTATAGAAAATCTGAAGCATAGGCATGCAGAAATAAATCCTAAAATGAAGAAACAGGACCGCCAAGGCTAAGAAGTCTTGATTAGGACTAGCCCCTAGTTCTCATTACTATCCATCGCAAACATAAACCTATTTCATATCAAATTAAATAAAAATATATAAGCATTAATCGTAACTAAACAAGATAGAAATGTAAATTCAAATAAATCTATGACTCTCACTGCATCAATAAAATATAAACAAACACTATAACAATATAGATCAATTAACTACATAGATAAATTAAGTAGAACACTTAAGAGATGAGGAGTTGAGCATAGAAGTTGTTGCCTAGGTGGCTACCCAAGAGGGGGGTGAATTGGGAATTTAAAAATTTAAAGCAAGTAATGTGCAATTACAAATCCCTTAGAAGGTGTTAGGTGCTGTGACAGAGTTATAAATTGCAGAAGCTAAAAAAGGAGTAAAGAAGCACAATACAAACATACAAAATTTATAGTGGTTCAGAGTAACCCAGTTCCTACGTCCACTATCCAAGATACCACTTGGAATTTCCACTATATTCATACTCAAATATAGTATGATTGTTTTGCAGGATCACAATCCAAAACCTTTACACTTTGGTTTTACGGGATCACCAAAGAAAACCCAACACCCTTTGGTTTTAACAAGCTCACCAAAGAAACCTAACTTGGTTTTACCAGGATCACCAAGAATCCAACACTTGGTTTTTAACAAGGCTCACCAAGAACCTATTTGGTTTTTCAATCAGGCTCACCAATAACCCAATAATTCAAAAATGAATTGAAAGAAATGCAACAAAAATGACAAACTCAATTTGTCGGATAGTTGCCGGTGCAGCTTGATGGAAGTCCACTTGAATAAGCTTTAATTGCTTCAGTGGCTTCTTCCCAAAGTTGCTTCAAACTTCAAATCAGAGTTGGTGAAGTCTTGAAGTCTAGCTTGAATGCTCTTGTACTCTTTTGCTGTTGGTTGGTAGAATATTTAATGAAGCTCTCTTTCTTTTAAGAACTCTCTTTTTTCTTTTATTCAAGGAAATTCAAATCCTTCAAATATAAAGTCTTCCATCACTCCAAGGCAGTTAGAGATATTTTTGACTGTTGGGATGTGACTTGAGACTGTTGGAGCACTTTTTGGCATTCAAAAATAAATTCTAGAACTAGCAATTAGATACCTAGAAACGATGTTCGAGTCGATAGGTCAAGTCGCCAAATCTTCAGTGCAGTCGGCTCCTTGTCTCAGGGCGCAAAACATCACTCTAGACGAGTCAGCTCTTGATAGCTTGGGTCAGCTCGAACTTCTTTCTTTGAAAAACTTGAACTCGAGGAGTCGGCTCTTTTCAGCTTGGGTCGGCTCTTTTTCTCAGGTTCGAAAATCCTCACTCTGGAAGAGTCGGCTTGATGCAATTTGGGTCGGCTCGCTTTCTCAGGCTTTCAGAATTAGGTCTGGTAGAGTTGGCTCTTTCTGGTTCGGGTCAGCTCGCTTGGCTGTTCTCAGAATCTTCATAAATTGGACTCTGGAAAAGTCGGCTTGGACTGATTCCAGTCGACTCAGATTCATTAGAGTCGACTCGGTTACCTTCAAGTCAGCTCTGATTGCTGCGTTCCAGAATCCTTGCTGTGTGCCAGTAAGCAGAGTCGGTTCTTCAACAAGTTGGGTTGGCTCGAGTATCTTCTTCAGAATTTTTACACTTGAACTTAAAGAAAAACTCTTACCAACTCTTTACATTTTCAAGCATACCAACTCAAAACTAATTTCAAGGCACACATACGCAGAAGTAACCATTTTTATATGATTTTTTCTTAGCTTTTTCATTGGGTTCTTCTTTACAAAAACACATTACAACACAACTCAAATAAAAAAACAGAGGTGTAGGAGTTGAAGTTTGAACATTTAATCCATCCTACAAAACTTGTAAAACACTTGAAGAGTTGTCAGAAATAAATATATATGCTCCAATATTTGGTTATCATCAAAATCACTCATGGGGTCAACAATCTTCCCCTTTTTGATGATGACAAAATACCGGGCATGAAGAATTCTTTACACTTTATATGTATGACAGTATTTAAAAGTTAAATATTCACATGTATCAGAGCTAATTAGATTTGAAAAAGAAAAACAGAGCTCAAGAGATGATATCATTGTATATCATCAAAGTATTAAACTTTTCATATTTCATAATATTATAATTAGCACAAAACATGGAGTATCAGAGAATAAAAAAATTGACAATAGCAATCAGAGCATTAAGATTAATTTGAATATCAATCAGAGCAAAATGATTCAAGAGAATCTCCCCCTTTCTCTAGCAATACTATCATTTTTGTGCTCCCCCTTTTTCATTCTTTTTATACACTTTAAGAATAGTTGGTAGGAAGCTCAACATATATACTAATTTTCCATTTCTTACATTCTTTTCATATTTCTCCCATTTTTCTTCTCCCATTTTTCATATTTTTTCCCTTTTTGTCAATCAATCAAAAAGGTGGTTTCAAATAAAGCTCATATTTTAAATAGATTGAGAAAGTCTTTAATATTTATTTGAGATAATTTCACTTTCTCAAATTTGAAATTTTAATTAAAATCTCATCATAGTTTTATCATATTATATAACAACAAATGAAATTGCTAAAGAAACTTTCATTTCATTGATAAGTTTGGCATATAAAGTAAGAAAGAAAGTACATTGCAATTGTAAAAGATAACATGTAGAACATTAACAAAAGACTATACCCAAAAGTCTAACCAACTAAACTATTCTTCTCCTTCCTCAGTTGAAGAAGAAGAGCCTACCTCTATAACCTTATCAGAGGCCTTAGTTTTAAGGGGTTTAAACCTTAAATCCCTGAATCTAGTTCTAACAGGGGCTCAAAAGTTTTAGTCTTTTTGGTTTTGGTTTCTTTGTTGGTCTTAATAGGTTTGGGTGGATCAGATGAAGGCATAGGAGCAAGGAAGTCAAGTGACTCCTTGATGATCTATTCAGGAGCATCTTCAATGGGAATAGTTTTCTTTTGCAGTAGGATGCTTCTTATCTCTTCCTTGAAGTCCATTTCTTTTTCAATTTTCTGCTGGTGAAGCTTTTGTTCAGACCTCAAATCCTGCAAGCTGATGTCAACTGATTTTCTTATTTCCTCAATTGCAGAATTCATGTGATCTATTAATGAATTTTAAATTGTTTCCATCTTTTGAAATATTAACTTCTTGAGGTCAGATGGAGTAATCCTAGTGCCTTCAATCCTTTCTTCAGCAGTAGCTTCATCATCTGAAAATGTAGCAGCAACCTGACTAGGCATCCTTTTTATCCATGTTCCTTCTTGTTGTTTGTAGCCCATTCTTTTTAGTGAATTGAAGGAGTAGATATCAAAGTGATGTAATGGATTGCCTATTTTATTATTCAAGTCAACTCCTGCTTCTTCAAACAATAGAGTGAAAACCATACCATAGGGTAGACAGGCTTTGACTTTTCTTGCTGCTTCAGTCATCTGGATCATCATTATATAAGGAAGGTTGAGAGGCCTTTCTTCAATCAAGTGTCTCATAAAGATCATATATTTCTCACTGACCCAATCAAAGCAGCCAGTTCTGGGAATAAATATCTTGTTCATCATGCCGTGCAGAAGCCTCATTTCCTTTGATAGTAAATTGGCTTGTACATGCTAGACTATGCTCACATCTTCTTTTTTTAAAATCAGTATTAAAATATGTTCCTTGTCCAGTAGAAGAAGCTCAATGGCACCGTTCATAGGCACTTGCAGCAAATTACCCAATTTCCCTTCATCCACTATTACTACTTTTCCCTTGACAGTGGATTCCAAGTGAAATTCCTTGATAACAATGTTTTCATAAAAATCACCAGTGAAGGGACATCAAGATGTCTAAAGAATAGAAGTGCTTCCAACCTTGACTCTCTATCCAATTTTCAATTTTCATTCCCATTTCTTCTAGGAATGCAAAGTCGATCCTTCTTCTGCAAGTGATAGGTCGGTTGACCATTGAGACACACTATTTGGGAGGAGAAGGAGTTTCTTCATCTTGATGCACTGGAGTAGATCTTTTTCTCTTTTCCTCTTTTCTTTTGCATCTTCACTGCGAGCACTTGTTTCATCGATCTGAAGAACCTTCTTCGCAGATCTTCGAGAAACCATTGTAGAGAGATTAAGAAATTTTAGGCTCTAGGGAATGATTTTTGAAAGTTTGGTAAAGTTTCCAAGAGAAGTGGAGTGAGTTTGAAGTAAAGTGAGAAGAGAGAAGTACTTAGAAAAGACAGTTCAGAACTACCTAAATAGCAATTTCCTGACTTTCGAGTCAGCTTGCCCAACCCTAGAAACGTCTGAGTTGGCTCACCCAGAGCGAACTCAGAACAATTAGAACACCGAGTCGGCTAGGCAAAGACTTAGTCGGCTCGACCAGAGAGATATGTAGAGAACTCAGACATTCGAGCTGGCTCAACCAGAGCAAGATTGCTCGAGTCGACTCGAACAAAAACTTTCCACATAAAATCAAATGATTCAGAAATTGAATTTGATACAATTGAAAATTCAAGGAATGTTGTTCAAGAAATCATGAATAATTATAGGAGGTTTTCTCGATAATTTTTCCTTAACTTTTGAGGGAAATTAGGTTAACTAAATCTAGATATGATCACAAAGCCCTAATTCTCCTCTAAGCAATTCAAATCTATCCTGATTTAGTGGCTTAGTAAAGATATCAGCTAATTATTTTTCAGTTAGGATAAATTCTAGTTCGATGTCACCATTCAAAATATGGTCTCTAATAAAATGGTGTCTAATCTCTATGTGCTTAATCCTAGAATGTTGAATAGGATTTTTTGTTAGATTTATAGCACTTGTGTTATCACATCTGATAGGGATTTTGCATTATGTAACACCAAAATCGTCTAGTTGTTGTTTAATCCATAACACTTGTGCACAACAACTCCCTGCAGCAACATACTCTGCCTCAGCAGTAGATAGTGTTACTGAGTTTTGTTTCTTGTAGTGCCATGAGATTAAATTCAACTCTAGAAATTGACAAGTACTACTAGTGCTTTTTCTATCAACTTTATAACCAGCAAGGTCAGCATCAGAGAATCCAATTAAATTTAAAGATGATTCTTTTGAAAACCATAGATCTAGATTACTTGTACCTTTTAAATATCTCAATATTCTTTTAACAGTAAACATATGTGTTTCTTTAGGATTACATTGAAATCTAGCACATACACATACACTATACAAGATATCTGGTCTACTTGCAGTTAAATATAATAAAGATCCAATCATACCTCTATATAACTTTTGATCAACATTGGATCCACTTTCATCTTTGTCCAATTTGCAAGATGGGCTCATGGGTGTTCTCATTTGTTTGCTTGTCTCCATACCAAACTTCTTGATTATTTCCTTAGTGTATTTAGCTTGGTTGATGAAGATTCCTTCCTTTGTTTACTTTACTTGAAGTCCAAGGAAGTAATTAAGTTCACCCATTAAGCTCATTTCAAACTCTCCCTGCATTAGTTTAGCAAATTCTTCACAAAAACTTTTATTAGTTGCACCAAAGATAATATCATCAACATAAATTTGTACAACTAACATATCATTATCTTTCTTTTTAATGAAGAGAGTTTTATCAACATTTCCTCTTGAAAAATCATTTTCAATCAAGAAAGTGCTAAGTCTATCATACCAAGCTCTAGGGGCTTGTTTCAAACCATATAAAACTTTGATCAATTTAAATACATGATTTGAAAAAGCATGATTTTCAAAACCTGGTGGCTATTCTACAAAACTTGTTCAGAAATAAATCCATTTAGAAAAGCACTTTTGACATCCATTTGAAAAAGTTTAAAGTTCATGTAGCAAGCAAATGCAAGAAGTAATCTAATGGCTTCTAGTCTTGCTATGGGTGCATAGATTTCATCAAAATCAATACCTTCTTCTTGACTATATCCCTTAGCCACTAATCTAGCTTTATTTCTAATTACATTTCCTAGTTCATCTACTTTGTTCCTGTAGATCCATTTGGTTCCTATAATTGGGTGGTCTTTAGGTCTATCAACTAGTGTCCAAACCTTATTTCTTTCAAATTGGTTCAGTTCTTCATGCATTGCTAACATCCAGTTTGGGTCATTTTTTGCTTCTTCTAAAGTGTGAGGCTCTATTTAAGATACAAAGGCTAGGTAATCATGTGCAGTCCTATGTGCAGACCTGGTCCTAATACCTTGAGAAGGATCACCAATAATTAATTATTTAGGATGGGAAGTAATGTAACTCCATTTAGTTGGTAGATCAGAATAATCCTTACTTACCATTTCTTCTCCTTCTTCAATTGGTCTTTTTTGAATACTTATGTCTTCCATCTTCTTTTGAATGGTACCTATATCATTGTCAATACACTCATCTTTTCTAAATGGGTGGGTTAGTTTCATAAAACATAACATGCATTGACTCTTCAACAGTAAGAGTCCTTTTATTAAAAACCCTATATGCTTTGCTATGAAGTAAATAACCAAAGAAAATAGCTTCATCATTTTTAGCATTAAGTTTTCCTAGATTATCCTTATCATTGTTAAGCACAAAGCATTTGCATCCAGATACATGAAAATAATTGATATTGGGTTTCTTTTCATTCCAAAGCTCATAGGGGGTTTTCTTCAAAATAGGACGGATCAAAATGTGGTTTAAAATATAACAAGTAGTGTTCACTGCTTCTGCCCAAAAGTACCTTGGAAGATTACCTTCATACAACATTGTTCGGGCCATTTCTTCTAAAGTCTTATTTTTCTTCTCTACAACACCATTTTGTTGTGGTGTTCTAGAAGCAGAGAAGTTGTGATCAATGCCATTTTCAGTGCAATAATCATTGAAAAATTGATTTTCAAATTCAGTGCCGTGATCACTTCTAATTGAAATTATTAAGAGATTTTTCTGATTTGAAACCTTTTTGTGAGATTTTCTAAACATTTTGAAAGTTTCATCTTTGTGCACAATAAACAAGACCCATGTAAACTAGAAAAATCATCTACAATCACAAGGGCATATTTCATACCTCTTAGGCTTGTGGTCCTAGTTGGTCCAAATAAGTCTATGTAAAGTAGTTCTAAAAGTTTAGACGTTGAAATCATATTTTTGATTTAAACCTCTCCCTAGTTTGTTTATCCATTTGGCATGAATCACACACATGATCAAAATCAACTTTGAACTTAGGCATGCCTCTAACAAGATTTTTAGAAATTAACTTGGCAATAGTATGCATGCTAGCATGACCTAATCATCTATGCCATAATAAACATGACTCGTTGGTCTTAGCATTCATTGCTACTAGACTGGAGCTACTGGACATAGCTAGATCATTTAGATCTACCACATAGATGTTTCTAAGTCTATGGTCGATGAATTTGTTGCTAGAATCAAGAGAGTTAGTTACTATACACATAAATGATTCAAAGATAACTTTGAAGTCTTTATCATATAATTGACTAATACTCAATAAGTTATGCTTCAATTTATCTACTAGCAGCATATCTTTAATGAAAGTACAGGGGATTATTTTGATCTTACCAATTTCGATTATTTTTTCCTTGCCATTGTCTCCAAAAGTAACCAGACCTCCTTCCTTCATTTCCAGGGTGATGAACTGGTCCTTGTCACCCGTCATATACCTTGAACAGCCACTATCAAGATACCATCTTTTCTTTATTTTTCGGCCTGCAAGACATTCTTGCAAGAAAGTCAAGGAGTTCTTTTAGGTATCCAAGCTAACTTGGATCTTTTCAGGTTAGCAGAGGTGGTTCCTTTGGGAATCCAAGTTTTTCTTGATGTTTTATGGACATTTCTAATAATATTGCAATTGAAAGCTTTATGTCCTAATTCATTGCAAACAAAACATCTGATTCTATACTTTGAAATTTTAGATGCATGAAATGTAGAGATAACAGGTTTTGTATTTAAATTCTTAGGAACATATACGGTAGGTTTTGAAATGGAAGTAGAACTTTTTGTGACAAAAATTTTGTAAGGAGTAAACTTGGGAATAAAATCCTTTTGTTTCATAAAAGTAGTAGCTGAAATATAAATTGAATTTGAAGCATTAAAACATATTCTAGCTTTATTACCAGAAATTCTTTGATCTTTAAGAATTAACTCAAGCTTGTTAGAAGATAAAGTTAATTTTTCAATAAGTGGCTTGAGTTTTTCAACCTCCTTTTTCAGCTCATTATTTTCTTTCAATAAAGTATTATTTTTGTTATCAAACTCACTGTTCTCGATTTTCAAAACTTTACATTTTTCAGAAAAGATATGAAGTATTTTTTGCAATAAAGAATTCTTTTCTAAATTTCTTCTCTTTCTTTGAGTACAGAATCATTGATATACTTTAATGATCTAATCTTTACTTCTGCCTTTTTAATTCAGATAAAAGATCATGAAATGCAAATTTAATTCATCATATGAAAATTCAATTTGTAACTCAAGGGAATTTACCTCATCCTTGAGACCTATTAGACATAGGTTAGCTATTTTCGTAGTCTCTTCTTCTTTAGTCAAAGTGGAGTCTTTACTATCACTTCACGTGGCAACCATTGCTTTCTTCTTTTTCTTTTTGAAAAATTTTTTTAGTTGTGGACAGTCCGGACTAATGCGCCCCAGTTTCTTACATTCATAGCAGGTGGGGACTTGTTCCTTATCTTTTTCTTTGTCCTTATCCTTTTCTTTTAAATGCTCTCCTCGCTTATGAAATTTTCTGTTATATCTACATTTCTTCTTTTCCATAAACCTTCTGAATCTCCTCACGACCATTGCAATGTTTTTATCTTCAAGATCATCTTCGGAGGAGGAGTCATCTTCAGTCTCTTCATCATCCTTTGATTCTAATGCAGCCTTGAATGCAATTATTTTCTTCTTTTCTGATCATCATCCGTTCTATGCTGCATTGCTAGTTCGTGTGTGATGAGAGATCCCATTAATTCATCCATTGATAGAATGTTCAAATATTACTCTTCCTGGATAGTAGTGACTTTAGGATCCCATTTGTCAGGAAGTGATCTCAAGATTTTCTGTACTAAATCAGTATTTGAGTATACCCTACCAAGACTTTTCAAATCATTAATAATATCTATAAATCTAGTATACATGGCAAAAATACTTTCATTAGGCTCCATCTTAAACAATTTATAATTATGCACTAAAAGATTTATCTTTGAAGTTTTCACTTGTGTAGTTCCTTCGTGGGTCACCTCATGCTTATCCCAAATTTCCTTCGCTGAAGAGTAAATAGAAATTTGATTAAACTCGTTTGAATCTAAAGCATAGTAAAGCAAGTTCATTACTTTGGCATTCAATTTTCCTAATTTCATGTCATGTTCATCCCAATCCTCTTCAGGCTTAGGGATATCCACGCCATCAACTTTGGTCATGGGGATACTTGACCCTTTAAGAATGACCTTCCATAATTAAAAATCAACAGCTTGGATATAGATTTTCATTCGTTCTTTCCAATATGCATAATTTGTGCCTGTGAATAGTGGAGGTCTATTAGTTGACTGGCCTTCTGTCAGAGATGTACTCATGGGATAAGCCATCAATCTTTACTCTAATGTATTCAGAGACACTGCTCTGATACCAGTTGTTGCCCAGGTGGCTACCTAAGATGGGGGTGAATTGGAAATTTAAAAATCTAAAGCAAGTAATGTGCAATTACAAATCCCTTAGAAGGTGTTAGGTGTTATGACAGAGTTATAAATTGTAGAAGCTACAAAAGGAGTAAAGAAGCATAACACAACACACCAAATTTATAGTGGTTCGGAGCAACCCAGCTCCTACGTCCACTACCCAAGATACCACTTGAGATTTCCACTATATTCACACTCAAATACAGTATGATTATTTTGCAGGATCATAATCCAAAACCTCTATACTTTGGTTTTACGGGATCACCAAAGAAAACCCAACATCCTTTGGTTTTAACAGGCTTACCAAAAAAACCTAACTTGGTTTTATAGGATCACCAAGAACCCAACACTTGGATTTTAACAAGGCTCACCAAGAACCTATTTGGTTTTTCAACCGGGCTCACCAATAATCCAATAATTCAAAATGAATTGAAAGAAATGCAATAAAAATGACAAACTCAATTTGTCGAATAGTTGCCAGTGCAACTTGATGGAAGTCCACTTGAATGTACTTGAATAAGCTTTAATTGCTTCAGTGGCTTCTTCCCAAAGTTGCTTCAAACTTCAAATCAGAGTTGGTGAAGTCTTGAAGTCTGGCTTGAATGCTCTTATGCTCTTTTGCTGTTGGTTGGTAGAATATTCAATAAAGCTCTCTTTTCTTTTTAAGAACTCTCATTTTTCTTTTATTCAAAAAATTCAAATCCTTCAAATATAAAGTCTTCCATCACTCCAAGGTAGTTAGAGATGTTTTTGACTATTAGGATGTGACTTGTGATCGTTGGAGCACTTTTTGGCATTCAAAAATAAATTCTAGAACTAGCCATTAGATACCTAGAAATGATATTTGAGTCGGCTCGGATTCGATCGAGTTGGCTCGGATCCTTCGAGTAAATAGGTCAAGTCGCCAAATCTTCAATGTAGTCGGCTTTTTGTCTCAGGGTGCAAAACATCACTCTGGATGAGTCTGCTTTTGATAACTTGGGTCAGCTCAAACTTTTTTCTTTGAAAAAACTTGAAACTCGAGTCGACTCTTTTCAGCTTGGGTCAGCTTTTTTCTCAGGTTCAAAAATCCTCACTCTGGAAGAGTTGGCTCGATGCAGTTCAGGTTGGCTCGCTTTTCAGGCTTTCAAAATTAGGTCTAGCAAAGTCGGCTCTTTCTAGTTCAGGTCAGCTCGCTTGGCTGTTCTTAGAAATCTTCAAAAATGGACTCTGGAATAGTCAGCTCGGACTGATTCCAGTCGACTCGGATTCATTAGAGTCGGTTCGGTTACCTTTGAGTTGGCTCGGATTGCTGCATTCCAGAATCCTTGCTGCATGCTAGTAAGCGAAGTCGGTTCTTCAACAAGTTGGGTCGGCTCGAGTATCTTCTTCAGGATTTTTATACTTGAACTTAAAGAAAAACTCTTACCAACTCTTTACATTTTCAAGCATACCAACTCAAAACTAATTTCAAGGCACATATACACAGAAGTAACCCTTTTATATGATCTTTTCTTAGCTTTTTCATTGGGTCTTCTTTACAAAAAATACATTACAACACAACTCAAACAAGAAAACAGAGGTGTAGGAGTTGAAGTTTGAACATTTAATCCATCCTACAAAAACTTGTAAAACACTTGAAGAGTTGTCAGAAATAAATATATATGCTCCAATATTTGGTTATCATCAAAATCACTCATGGGGTCAACAGAAGTCAACAAGTAATTAGTGAAAGATCAAACAGAACTTCATGAACATATACAAAAAGGCATGGTGCTAAGAAAGATCATGGTATGCCCCATAACTGATGAGATTCATTAAACCTATATAACTGAAAAGCTATTTTATTAAGCCACTAAAAGAAATAAAAGGCATATATCATACAGAAAAAATCCAAACAAAAAAGGCCCAGTTTCCCTCCAGGAAGAAGGCCCAATTTTACTGCTCCCGCGATAAGAAATTATTTCTAGGATCCTCATGCATTGAAATCTCTAAATATTCAACTATTGAACTTTCAAATTTTAAAATTAACATTAATATTTAGAAATATAATGATAATACTATAACCTGAGTAGTAAATTGTACAGATAGAACAACTATTCCAAATGGCATTATATCCAGAACAATCATGTTGGAAATCATTTTCAAATGATATCATATATGCTATTCCTCTCCCTATTCTTGTCCTATGTCAGTGCAGACTAGCACAATAGCATATGTATGTAATCTATATGATAAACGAGCAAGTTTGTCTGTAATGCATTCTTAACAAGTCTACATTATTTTTGTTAGTTGGATGGAGGTGCCATTACCTGTGTCTAACAAAAATGGTTATTAATGAGTCTTTTTTTTTAAACAAAATGAATAATTAAGTAGCTGAAGATCATGCAACTATGAAATGTGGATCGATGAAACTGTCTACAGGGATGCTTTTTTGAAATGTCAACCACATTTGCTTTTATGATGTATTCAAAACCTGATTACCAATCTATAGTCAAGTTATTAAGCTTCAGTTTAATTACTAAGCCTATGATGAGGTTGTTGAATTGCATGATGCTGAGAAAGGTAAATATCTTGGGAAGGGTGTTCCAAGAGTTGTGTATATTACTAATGAAAATATTTCTGAAGCCTTAAATGGCATGGACTCTATACATCTTCAACTAAGCAATGATGGATTTTGAAAAAAATGAGAATAAGGCTAGTTTTGTTGTCAACTTGTTTATGTGCTTTGCTTCTCTATATTTAATCCATAAAAAGATCTTTGTACTTGACATATTTCTTAGTGATTTCAAGTCAGTGCACAATAGTGGCTTGTATTTATGCACAAACTTCTTTACAGTCTCTGTTTTATATTCTATACTCATGTTGTTAAGAAACTCATGGTTGCACATTCCTTTTTATATAAATCTTTTAATTCATTAAGTTTCATCAAGTTGTTTGCAGTTTATCTCACAAAATACACCTTCCCCCAATCCTTCCAATAATAACAGTAAATAAACAATGCTGTCCCACAACCTCCTCCCCTCTACCAATAAAGAAAAACAAAATGAATTAGCATAAATAACAGGCTTCTAAAGTCGCTAAGACATTGCTGACTCCACTTTTTGGTTGATTATTGCTTGAGTTCGCATCAATAATCCTAAAACAAAAGGGGACAAAACCCTAAAACTTGGAATGTGGGGATTAAAAGCTCTGGAAAGAGAAATCAAGGAGGCTA
This sequence comes from Areca catechu, assembly GCA_021397845.1. Lineage (NCBI taxonomy): Eukaryota > Viridiplantae > Streptophyta > Magnoliopsida > Arecales > Arecaceae > Areca > Areca catechu. Next base: position 47,702,123 of record CM038048.1, on the reverse strand, counting down.
AATGAAGTATGGAAAAAAGATTGGAAGAAGAACTTGCTTGATCGAATGGTGAAGGCTTTGGGGCTTCCTTCCTAGGGTTTCATCGCCATAGTTCTTCTCACCGAGCATCGAGCCTCGAGGGGGTTTCCTTCCTAGGGTTTCATCACCAGAGTTCTTCTCACCGAGCACCGAGCCTCGAGGAGTTCTTTTCACCACCATCGGATTGAGATCGATCAGACGAAGGGAAAGATCTGGCGATGGGAGGACCGAAGGAGGGAGGGAGACCAAGGAAGATGTGGAGGTGCCTATGGAGTGGCCGAGTGGGAAATGGAATTAGGGCTAAAATGAATCGAGAAGAGCCTCGGTGCCTCTTAGAGTCTTAGTCTTAGACTCTCTAGTCTCTCTTAGCTCTCTCTAGGTCTTACGCGGAGTCGGGGTGGGCCGTGGGCGATGGGTTTGGCCCAAAATGGAAAGCCAGGCCCATTACAATACTTTACTATTTAGTATTTAACTATTTATCCAATATGGAAATATATTATAAATAATATATTTTAAAAAAATCTGAGTCCTATACCTTGGCTGGGGTCAGGTCGAGTTGGATTGGGTCATATATCTGAAGATCCAAATAAACCCAAAAATATTTATGGATCGGGTCGGATTGGGTCGGGTTCAAATTTAGTAAATCCAGACCCGATCCAAAAATAAATGGGTTTAATTTTTAAATTTGATCCAGATCCATGGATCTTTTAAATGGGTCTGGATCGGGTCTAATCAGGTCGAGTCGAGTCACGGATCGACCCGACCCATTTGTAACCCTACTTTATGTCCGCACCAATTCTTCCAGGGTGAGAGGAACTCGACTCTGTCGAGTAAGGGTCGCTCTGGCTCTGGTATCACTCAAGGAGGTCTGGATTGAGGAGCTACAAGTCCTTTCAAGTAATCCATGAATCGTTGAATTATGGTCGACCTTACCAACGGACCAAGTAGCGTTGATAGCCACAGCCCTCGGTCGTGATAGCTTGATCATCCAGGATATGCTCAATCCATTTTTCTCTCTCAGGCCAATTTATAGGTGGACACTCTGGGTTAGGTTCGCTCTCAAAGGATGGAGTAAGTCCAAAAATCTCACTAGGAATCACTGTCAGTTCCCTAAACTCAACCAAGTCCACAATATTGAAATAAGAGCTAATGCCAAAATCCGAGGGCATATCTAGCACATAGGCAATGGGTCCTACCTTCTCTATCACTCTAAAGGGTCCAGCTCCACGAGTATGAAGCTTCTTAACGGTTTCTGGTGTGAACCGCTCAGGCCTAAGCAACAGAATCTCCTACATTAAATTTCTTGGCTTTTTTCCAGTAATTAGCCAGTTTGTTTCAAAATTAATGCTTAATGCGGATGATGCACCTAACTTGTACTAACACTTAACAAAAATGCAGACTCAACTATCATTCCTATTGAGAGGAACTTTATTGGACTCTTCTGGGCCTCAACCTAATAGACTATAGAGTCTCTAGGTTTGATCCTGGTTTGACATGCACATGAAAATTTACAATGAACTTCTAGTAAATGCCAGAGGGTCTTCCAGAAGTAGGTAGCAAATGGGATGGGCTCTAAGGATTCATGCAACTTGGTAATCTCAACAAAATGTAACCTAATAGTTCTAGACACATGAGAAGAATCAGGGAAGGGTAGGAAATAGGGAGGGCATTCAGGGACTGGTTCTAGGCTAAGGAGACTGACTTTAATGTATGAACATTGAGTTATATGTATGGGCAAGAAAAGGTCCATGCTATGGAGGGATGGGTCAACAATTTCTGGAAAGAGAACTTTAATGAAAACTATAGAAGGGGATTCATCCTGAGGGTACTGAATTAAGGAGATCATGTCCTTAATAATTCTTTGGGCTCTTGAATTTTAGGACTGAGCTCTATAATTGGACTTTCTTCTAGTGGCTCCTCAGGTAAGATTCCAATAGAAGGGTTAGGTTCTTTAAGGACTTGTTCCTGGACCTCCTCTATGTACAACTCTTGTGAACCTTCATTTTCATCTATTATGTTCGATCCTAGCTCAGTCACTCCTTCAAATTCTATAGTGGGTTCAAGATCTTTATCCTTTGATTCCTCAATGGGTTCACTCTCTTGTTCCTCTTTTTCACATTCTTCCTCAAAGCCTTCTCCTTCATATTCATTTACTAAACTTGGATCAGCCTCATATACTTCTATATTGGGTTCAAGGGTCTTTTCCTTGCAAACTAGTAGGATAGGAGTAGTAGGCTGGTTTGAAGGAAGTCGGCTAGGTATGGGCTTAGGTTCAGGGGGACTAACCTTATTGAACTTAGATTGACTGGTCATGAGTTCCCTCTGATATAACTCGAATTTCTTAGCTAAGTGAAAGGCTTCCTTTAAGTTCTGAATTTTTTGATGAAATAGTTCCCACTGGATATCCCTACGTAGGCCATCTCGAAATCTAGCCATGATCTTAGACTCAGGTTCAACTGTGTTACATCTCCTACTAAACTCATTAAATTGGTCAATATACTAAAACACAATTTATTACCCTATCTCAATTCATACCATTGGTCTAAAAGTTTGTATTCATGAAATTCACCTAGGTACTTCTCTCTCAATTTACTTCTCATGACTTTCCAGGTACATATTTCATCTCCTCCTCAATAACATTCATCCTTAATAACTGTCTAATGCAACTTAGAATATCGGTTTAACTTATGTATGGCCAATCTAAATTTTTTCCAACTCCGACATCTTAGTGTACTCAAAATACTGATCCATTCTCTCCTCCTAATCAATATAGACCTTTTGTCTTCCATCAAATGTGGATGCATAAGGTTGGGTACTCCTAATGGGTCTTTTCTCTGAATCAATCAAGTATGGGTATGGACATCTAGGGTTAGACTCAGGGGCAAGATCATGATAATAGGCTCTTGGATCAAGGGAATTGGGCCTAGATGATTTACGTTTAGTATGGGCCATCTATTCAGTGAGGGCTCAAATCTAGGCTTCAAGATTTGAATTATCCATAGGTTTAGCTGATTGTAGGTGTGCTGGATGATATGAGGCTCCTGATCTAGTGCACATGCAAGACTCACAGATGAATCGACTACGGCTTCCTAGACCTAGAGCCTAAACAGAATGGGTCAACTCAACTTATACTCAATGCAACCCCTAATCCTTCTACTAGCCAAGTAAGAGGTGGAATGGTGAGAGGCCCCCCTGCTTTCACAAGGACCTAATTAAGGAACCACTAATTTGCTTAGGTTGTTTGACTCTGTACCTCTATTATTAGACACCAGCTTCCAATAATAGGAGAAGTATTAGGTGCACTAGTCTTTCCATAAAGGTTGGACCGACCTGTTGGTGTCCCTAGCTCACTAGAGAAAAGTAGGTCTAATTAATTTTAATTAGGTTGGGATCAAATGCAAGGATTATTGTTTTAGGCTAAGGGGAGGTTATCAACTCCTCCCCCTATCTAGCATATTGAGAGTGCCCTTAGAGTAGTTTAATGCAAATGATGAACACACAATGAACCCTTATGCAATCTAAAACACAATAAAAACAAAATTATTTTTTTAGCTTTTTATGAGGTGGCATATTAATTTAAGTTGGTTAAGTTATCAAACAAAATTTGGCTTGTTTGGGAGGGGTTTGGTTGTTGATTAGGTTGGGTTAAGTCAAGTATGCAGAAATCACAGAAACTGAAATTATGGTTTATTTTGATACAGAATTTGGTATGGTTTATATGCAGAAAAATCTAAAAAAAATTTTAGGATAGAGGATTAATAGTGAAGATGATTTCTACCAAATTTCATATAGAACAAAATCCAGATGATAATGCAAAACCTATGGATTCAAACTATGTGCTGAAAACTTAGGATTCTAGTTAGGATTTTTAGGATACAGATTTTATATATTTTTAGTTTCTATAAAATTAACTAAAAAGAATTAAAATTATTAAGACTGAGTAGAGAGTATTCCATGAAATTTTAGAGAAAAATAAAAATCTAAGATGGTGAAACAGAGCAAAACTCAGACCCCAAATGCAGATGACAAGATACAGAAGTTTTCTAGGAAAAAATAGGTGTAAAAATTCTTCAGACTGAAATAAATCATGGAAAGATTCTGATAAATAATTTAAATTACAAGGAATCCAGAAAAATAAGAATCAAGATTTTATAATCTTTCTACATATAAAATAATTAAATAGCAGACTATATGCAAGAATTATGGGATGCAGAAAATTAGCCCTAAAGTGCTCTGATACCAAACTGATGCGGGATTATTTATGTATGCTAGTTATTTTTTTGTGATTAGATATTAAGTTAGGAATTTGTATCCTAAATTTCAAGGCAAGACATTAAGCAAAAAATTTTATAAAAATCAAGCATAGGAGTCCTAAAGTGAAAAAACAGGACCGCCAAGGCTAAGAAGCACTGGTTATGACCTCTTCTGCAATACCACTACCAGAGGAGTCTAGGGGGTGTACCTGGCAGAGATTTGAAGATGGATGCATGGAGAGTTTGCTCGTCGCTCCCGGATGCGGCCTGGAAAATCAAGCTGATGATCCTGCGGAACCGCGGCTTTCAATCTGGTGGCTTGAAAGGTGGTCAGATGGAATCCTTGGATTCGTGAACTCTAAGGGACCTGCAAATCACCATTCACAGGTTAGAAAAAAAGGAAGAAGAGAGTTAAATCATTGAAAGAAGAAGAAGGGAAAAGGGTTGCTGATGGGTGGCTAGGGCTTTTGGTTGGAGGGCTTGGAGGCAGGGTGCAGGTGTTGGGATCACATAGATTCCCTTCATAAGAAATCACACAGAATTTTGAGAAAAACTTAAGAGAAATTCATTTATAATAATTGATCAAATACATGAGAGGGGGGCCTTTTATAGGCATACAACCTTGGGCTCCAAGTATGGGCATACAAGTAAAATCCTAAGTATCCTTTTTCCACTCAAATACATGGAGATCTCCTTTCCTAAATAGGTTCAAACTTCCACTTCTCACTAGGATTACTCCTCTCCTTCTCTTTGACTTGGTCTTAGCCAAGGGAGGTGACCATAAGTGGGGCGCCCAAGGGAGGTAATCCTAAGGTGGGGTGCCAATTCATGAAGGCTTTAGGCTTTAGGTGGCCCACATCAGTGTCGGGCTGGTTCTAGGGTTTCTTTCGGTTGTCCTTCTCCTGGAAGGCTGACGTAGTGATGATCCTTCTCATGTAATCCAATGTGGCACATCCACATGTGATTGGGACTCCTTGAAGTTGTCAAATTCTTATTTCAGCTGGGGTCCATCACTGTCTTGAGTCTTCATACTGGACTGGACTCAAAATGAAACTTACAGGACTCAAATGAAAAATGGCTCAACATGAGCAGACTCATGACTTGACTTATCCAATACCCTAATGGTATGGATGACTCTAATTACAGGATTCAATGTAGAAAGGCCTAAAACAGGACTCAGGGGCCAAAATACGGACTCAAAACAGGACTAAGGGACCAAATACAAACTCGAGTGGGCTAAGCTATTATTACAAAATTGGACTCAATTACTCAAAACATTACTAAGATAACCACAAAGGGTTGAGAAGCCTCCGTCTTATTCTGGTGCCTCTAGTGTCCACACCATAGCTGGGGCTAATGACTAAAAGCCCCTATGCCTTTGAGTTGTTTGACATAGGTCCATAGATATCCTCGGTGAAGCATGGCCACAATCTTCTTCAAGGTGAGGCAGTCTTCTGTGTCATATTCATATTCTCAATGAAAGTGGCAATACTTGGTGAGGTCTTTCTTGGATCTCTTGCTATCCTCCCGGGCCATTAGATAATGTCCTCGTTCTTTATCTCCATTAGAATTTGCTTCCAAGAAGTGTTCAGCAACATGAACTCCTCATGGTGATAGAGAGGACTCCTAGAATGGTGAAGAGATTTGGTTTCATCGCTTCGCCTCTTGCATTGGGGAGGAGAGAGAGAGATAGGTTCTCCTGAGAGTGCTTGTGTTCTCACTTCTCCTTCCTATTGGTAGCCATGCCTTCTTTGATATTGATATACTTTTTAGAGTAGGACAAGAGCTTTGGAAGATCTTGGGAGAATCTCTTAGAGAGTGAATGGTAGAAGCCTCCCCCTTGGAGCCCCTCATAAGGGCTAACATCATGATCGCTGGCTCCAAGCCATGAACCTCTAACATGGCTACTCTGAAATGACCTATAAAGTTCTGGAGAGACTCCCTTTCCTTATGTTGGATGGAGAAGAGGAAGTTGGAGTTCTTCTCAGGCTGTCAGCTACTCTCGAATTGGGTTTGACCGAATTCTTTAAAAGAGTCGATGGAGTTCAGTAGGAACTTGGTATACCAAGATCGGGTAGCATCTTTGAAGGTGATTGGAAAGGATTTGCACATCAAAGCATCGGATACCTCTTGCAACATCATGAGAGCTTTAAAGCTCTCTAGGTGGTCATAGGGATCGGTGGAATCATCATAGACCTCCATGGAGGTACCTTGAAGCATCAGGGGATGGGATCCACCATGATGGTCCAAGTAAAGGGTGGACATATGGTGAAGAGTAGCTCCCCGACTGACATCATTTAGTATCGCTAGAGGGCCTCCAAATAGCCATCCACCATGAAACTTTCGGTCTATCTCATCTCATCATCGAGCATGCCTTACCAGATAATAATGCGATGGTCCCTTCTATAAAGAATCCTATGATGAAGAAAAAGAGAGTGAAATGGGGTAACCACATTTTGGATTCCTACCTTGGTGACAAGAGTGATGAACATGACATACCCCCAGGGTCTGAAGGGCTAGGATGGACAATGCTGAGGGGCTCAATCATGGTTGTCAGCTGGCTAAGGGGTCACTAGGGGCATCTTTGCTTTAGTAGAACAGGATCATTGTCCTAATCTACCCCTTGCCTGAAGGTGGAATGTCCGAAGGCTAATGCTCAGCTTGCCGAGTCGAGGGTTATTGCAGAGCTTGCACCATTGTTATGAGTGACTTGACTTGGAAAAAAGCTGATGGAACTGTTAGCCATGACTGGAGGGATGGCTGAAGACTTGGCATTGCCTATGGTTTGGGAGAGTTTGAGGGTGATCCACCGAGACCACTAGCTCCTCTGTATGAGGAAGAGCGGTGGATCTTTCCATTGCTTTCTTTTTCGCCATGGTGGCTCGAAGAAAAAGAGACTACATCCTCTCGATAGTTGTTTAGGCCAATGGCCTTCCTTCTAACACCAATTTATTATGGTTCCACTTAAGACCTACTGATATGACTAGAGATGGCTATGGAGTTGGACAGCTCTGGGTTTTCCTCCATTAAGGGCGGACACTTCGAAACTTGCAAAATGAAGAAGATATGAAGTCCAGTTATGAGGACACAATGGAATGGTTTCCCATGATAGACCCTCTGATGTTTAAGTCAGTCTCTTACTGAAGCAAATAAAAAAAGAGAGAGCGAACTATAGTTTCTATGTAAATAGTATAGTTGTAGAAGAATAGTAAGATAGAGTGGGGTAGGCGAGGTGGTGAATGTGATTGGCAACCAAGGTGAGATGTCGGTGAGGCAAGATGAGACCTGGGCTAGGCAAAGAGAGGCCTAGGCTAGGCAAAGGGAGGCTTAAGTGAGACAAGATGAAGCTCAAGCAAGGCAAGATGAAGTTTAAACCAGGCAAGGTGGTCCTAGCCTATATTCAAGCAGCACTCTAGAGCTTTGTGGTGATTCCGAGAAAACTGTTGAATTTCCTAGAGGGCTAGGGATACTTAAGGATGCTTGCTATGGAAAGCCCCCATGGAAAGGGGACCTTTTGGTGGAACCTTTGGAGGAGGATTTCCCTCAAAGGAGCTCCAAAGAGTCTTCAGAGAGTCTTACTGGAGGGTCTTGGAAACAAATTTATAGACAAGTATATAGAGTACATGGCATATATAGAAGCATTAGTAATGCTAGAGGTGGTGTTGGCATATTTTAGTAGAGCGTGTACCCCTGGAGGAGTGGTTGGAGATGGCATGAAGCCTGTCGACATGGCAGGCATGCTGCCCGCATTAATAGAAAGAGGTGGTGTTAGGGAGCCATGGTGCGAGGCCACCTACTCCCTGCAAGGTGAGAGAATGCCGAGTTTCCTTGTATGATGACTACAGCCATGTGTTGAAATCCGAGGAGTTTACTTACTGTGCTGAGCTGGTAGGTAGGATATAACCCAAGCTAGTGGGAGATGTGGCCTTGAGCTGAGCTGGCAGGTGAGGTGGTGAGCCACGTAGAGTCCATGCAAGCATGACCATTTCAAGATGCATTAGTGTGTGTCTTCTTACTTTGTTACTCTTAATTTTTGTATTTCATTTTAGAGTAGTACAATCTTGCTCCCATCACTTTACAATTTTTAATCTAGCATATACTTGATTGAATTTTTGAAAAATCCAATTCACCCCTCCCCTTAGGTTGTTTAGCTGGGCCACACTATATCATAAATAAACTACAAAACTATGAATGATTAATAATGAGAGTGCTTTTGGTGCATCGCTAAATAATCTTAAATTGCCAGTAACATGGATTCCTAGTAATGTTGATTATTATATTTGGTATACATAGGTAATATTGCAGTAAAATTACTATAAAGTTGATTGACCTATTGGTATGACGATTAAATTACTAGTAATGTGAAATCATTTCCAAATTTTTTTAAATCAAGTCTATTAAAAATTCATATTCTTATCGAAAAATATCAATTACATGATTTATATCATTATATAAAATAATATAATCATAAAAAAGAGAGACAAGTATAGCAAAAAAAATCAAACATCACAAAAGTAATAATAACAAAAAAAAGTAAGCATAAGAGATAACTTACTAGTAATAGGAAAGAGATCGTCAACGATGACTAAAATGATAGTGAGAATGATCGATGTGAAAGGTGGAGTCTTTTATGGCTAGGATTTGTTAATGAGAGAAGAAAAAGTAGCTTAGAGAGCTCATATAAAATTTTTTTAGAAAGGTAATTTAGCCTTAAATTTAATTGTGAGATTATCAAATAGATGTAATCTGGATAGCCATCCCTTCCATGACTATCTAGATTATTTTATGGGATGTAATCTAAATTGCCTTAGTAATCATGATTATCATCCAAAAAAATCTTACCCAAAAAATAACGTGATTGGGTCCCTTTAAATTGCTGGTAATCTTTCTCCGAACACCTATATTTGCAAATTAGAAAGAGAACAATGTAGAGATCATCCTCCAAATTTAAAATGGAGATCAATTCAAAGATTTTAAGCAAATAGATACATGCTACCATATTAACACATAAGCCTCATCATTTTTTTAAAAAAAGAAAAGTGTAAAAGAATATCGGTCTAGAACTCCAACCCAAATAAAATCCCAAACTAATTGAACAATCAGAAGTCTTGGTAAACTGCACTGATGAAAAAAAAATATATCGCATAATCTATTGGATCATGTAAATCTTGCTTTTCAATATGTATTTAATGCCACAACTTTACCTTTTCGTTAAAAATTTGAATAACGAGAATGCCCATTAAAAAATTATATATCCCCGTGCTTTATATTATGACATCCCATGACTTAGGTTACGTCACTTATGTATTATAAAGTCAAGAGAGTATTTATATTGAAAAAAAGTTTAAATTTTTTCAATAACGAAAATATTCTCGACCTTATGATATTTTCTAAAAAGAATATTGATATTTGATTACAAATAGATATTATAAGGAAAGGACATTTTATCATTCAAATATATATTTAATGCTTGTAGTTTATCTTTTTATTAAAAATTTTGAATCTCGAAAATACTCTTCCTCATGACATTCCTTTATGAATGGGTGTGTCATAATCTTCTTCCCATGATGTCATAAGACTAAGAATATTTTTGTCATTAAAAAATTTTAAATTTTCTTTAATAATAAAAATATCTCTCGATTTTTGATACAGGAGTATCATAATGCAAGCACAGGGTATCATAATCTAAAAATAGATATCAATTTTTTTATAAAAAAAAAGATATTTAATCATTCAAATTTTTTTTAAAAAATAAATTATAGATATTAATTAAAAAATATTTACATAACTTTTACGTTATCTAATTATATTTAATAATATAATGTTTCTATACTTCCCCTCGGGATAAAGAATTCCTCTTGAACATTTTTGGGCCCGGCCCAACGAAATTTCCGCCAAATAATGGTCAAACGTCATTTTATTTCCAATTAGCGGCTTTCTAAACATTTCACGAGGAAGGCATGGAAATGGACCCTTTCCTTTCTCTAGTGTTCCAACTTTACGATGCCATCGCTCGATCGGCACGTTTCAGATACTTCTAGAAAGCGACGAGCTTTCCCAAACACGCGAATTTCAAATAACTTGTACCACATCAACCAATACCACAGTAATAATCAGTCGTGGCATTATACTATTGGTCGTATCAACGTGTTCTCTCGTGCCATTGGTCCAAACAAGTCACGGCGACCTTGTTATAACGGTTGCGATCGGATTTGATGTGGAGCGTGGTTCTAAAGGAGGGGAGGCTAAGAGCGGTTTTGTATCGGCCCATCTCCGCCGTTGGTTTTCTCTTCGTAAGGATCTCCTCCTGCGCCCTTCGGACCCCTCTCTGCATATCGAGAATTAGGGTTCCGGTTTCATCTCTGATCTGCTAGTCTCCTTCTAGGGCTACGATGGAAGGGAGGCAGATCGGGCCGCGGCTCCTCCTGCTCTTGATTGCGTCCTTCGTGCTCCCGATTTGGGCTTCCGATCCGGTAATTCACTTTTCTGTTTGATGCCTTTTTTTTATTCCCCCTTTTTGAGAGATTTGGGTTCTAATTGGCCAAAATCGATGGGGTTTGCTCCAGTTGTTCTATGAGTCGTTCGATGACACCTTCGAGGGGCGGTGGATTGTGTCCAGGAAGGAGGATTACCAAGGTATGGCTTCCAGATCTGATAGCTATCTCGTCGCTTAACTAAATGCGAGCATTAATTTCTTCCTCAAGGGTAAAGGTCTCAACTTTTCGGTCTGGTCGACTCGGTATCTGGATATGTTGACATTTGCTAGTCCCATTTCACGGCTTTAAACCGGGTTCAAGTAAAAACCAAGATTTCTTTTCCATGTTAAGATAGCTGATGTAGTGGACCTTCCAAATTTAGGGTTATGGATTCTCGTGGTCCTTTTGTTTAAATTTAAATATTTGATTCTATTTTAGTAAAATTTAATAATTGCTGTTGTGTTCATGTGTGTAATCATATAACTGTGCTGAAAACCAAAAGGGAAACCAATGCCAAGTTTGAGAAGAATCTTTCGAAGGCCCTTATAGTTTGCAGTTATTATCTCCTGATGATCCAACTGTTACTGGTCTGCGGTATGTAGTGTTTGTCAACTGTGGTTTCAGATAAGTATGGTCTAGAGTTATGGAAGCTGGCAAGCCATGGTATTATTGGGACTTTTATTACCGATAAAAACCATTGCACTCTATTGACTCTGGATACGAATGCTTACAATTGTTATTGCACCGTATAGCATATAATTCAGTGTACTGGAGATAAGCAATATTAATCGTTGCTGATAAAAAATGTAGTGCACCGAGTAAAAAGAGGAAAATTTATGAATGTTTGATTAAATAATGATTATTTTAACAAGATAGTTCACTATACTAGCAACTATTGAAGGTATTTTTATGATCTTAGAGGTGGTTTTTTTGTTTGGTTGATCAGTATCATGCAAATTCTACAATTCCAAAAAAAATTATCTTTTTTTTGGAATCTAGACATTATCAATGTTAGTATTATGTGGTCCGGATGAAATTGGTTAGAAAGAATGCTATGTTATGTAAATGATTATTTGTAGAGGGAGGAATTCTAGTTCTCCCAAGGGGTAGCAATTTGGTCCGATCTGCTGGGTAGTTGACTCAAATGGGCGGGTTTTGTCCAACCTACTTAATATCTGGGATGGGGTTATTAAAAAAAAACCCGAAGTGGGTTCAGGTCATGTATGGTTAATGATATCTCCCACCGAAACCGATCCAACACAAAACCCTAGTCATCATTTTAGATGCTAAGCTTCCCTATTTGGCCGCTCCAAGCATCCAACCTGATTGAGACTCTTGAGGATGGAAAAAATAGGGGGAAAACTGGGAGAAAGGCCCTTGTAGCCATCATCAAAGCTTCCCTATTGGGCCGCTCCAAGCCTCCCACCTTCTTGAGACTCTTGAGAATGGAAACAAATAGAGGTAAAACCCCCTATTTGGCCGCTCCAAGCCTCCCACCTTATTGAGACTCTTGAGAATGGAAACAAATAGAGGTAAAACCCGGAGAAAACAAAGGAAAAATCAAGGAAAACAAAGGAAAAGCGGGGAAAAAAATAAAGGTAAGATGTTTTCCCACATAGATTGTCAATTTCTTTTTCTTTTTGCTCCCTTTTTTTTTTTTATTTCATTCACTATTTTGTGAAGATTTGTGGGAAAGAAGAGCACTTGTGGGATATCGAAGAGATTGGAGCGGTTTCTTAGGTTCCGGTGGTTTTTTTTTTTTTGACTGGGATTTGAGAACTTAATCTTGGTAGAAGCATCATAGTTTGTAAAATTTGGGAATTTTTGTGAGGCCCGCCCCGACCTGACCCGACCCGAAGCTAGGCGGCTGACTTGTTGCCACCCCTAGTTTTTCTCCATTGTTGAAGATGCTAGTACAGTATATGGTTGTTGTTTAACCTGTTATAGGCAATGGCCCCGTTATAGATATCATATTGTCACATGAATGGAACATTTCTGGTTAATGAAGTGCTCTTTGCCTCATTGACCGGTCAACTCTTGACTCTTTTGTTTTATTAAATTATCAGTTGTACAGCTAGACTCCTTGTTGCGCTAGCTATTAAGGTGTTGTGAAATCAATTTTTCATATGCAAAAGAACAGGGAGCTGAAATAAAAAAGAATTTAGCTCCAATTGGTCACACTAATTGGAACAACCTCTTTACTCTTTTTCCCTTGTTACTGTGAGGAAGCTTATTTTTGGATCTTCACAATCTTGTATATGTACTTACCGCAGTGTTGATGGACAACAGTATTCTGGATGGCTATTTTTCCCCATTACATAGGAGGTCTGGATTAGCATGGGCAGTCTTTGGTGCATCACTAGGCACTCTTTATATTTTCTATGTGGAGATGTTTTCTTTATTTGGTTTACAAATAGGCCTAATTGATTATTTTATATTTAATAATGACATCATTTTACTCTTTTGCTTTTCTAAATATAGCCTCTTCCCCACAAAAATTGAGTTTTGGTTGGTTGGCACCCTTTTATCTCCTTAGACTTTTCAGACAGGATACTATTGATGCCTGTAGACTGAAAGTTGTCTGAGCTTACTTGGTTAAGCAGTTGAGGGTATGGTGAGTGCTACGGATTCCTGTGTGAGGTTAATTGTTTTTAAACTTCATATCCCTTTTTTATTTTTGGCCGGTTTCTTTATTTTCTTATAATATGATGTGCTAGTGCCAGAATTTGAGTTAACATTTAATGAGCTAGCAACATGAAATGGTGAGGTAAATCCTGTGTATTTACTGTTATGCTTATCAAGATAGAAGATGGGGGAGACAGGCTACAAGTGACCAAATTGTTGATTTAGTTAGATCTTTTTAACTGTTATTATAGTTTAAATTTTAAGTAATAATTCAGGCACCAACATTTGTTGTAACTGGCTGTTGGATATTTATTCACTAGTACCTAGCATGCGATACACATGATTAAAGAAGTATTTAGTAAATGGCTGAGACCTGAGTAATGAAATTATTATGGATAGTATAGATCCACCAATCCTTGGTCAATCTCTCTCTCTCTCTCTTTTATTTTTTTATTTTCTTTTTTGGGGTGTGGAGGAGGTGGGGATGTGTATTTACTGAACCAGGGCATAACTTGCATAGGCTTTGTGGCATGATAGGCTTATTATAATGGGAGTCAACATCGGCCTCACAGCTTCTTTCTACATAACCAGTGCTCAGACTTGTTTATTGTATATGGTAGAAAAAATGCATCCACAGAAATGCAATTGACACTGGAATGTTGTCTTTGCGCATGGCAGCTTGCTGCCTGATGAGTTCTACCACGGGTCTTTTGCAGCCGTTGAACTTTGTCCTGTGTAATTTTCAAAACTATATTCCTTATCTTGGCTCATGTAAGCTTTTCTACTAGTATGTTAAGAAAAAATAGTAGTAGATGCATTCTAACAAATTCAGGGGATATCACTGCTGAGTACAAAGGTTTAGCATAGATGCAATTCTTTTCTACTAAAAAATATAGCATTGCATTCATGAACAGAAAATTTTTCTTGTAGCTAACAATGCCAAGCCTATCATTATTAGGTTAGTTTGTAATAGCATCATTCCTTGATGCTTAGGCAACTTTCATTTGTATGGTCCTGCATAACCTGCTTTCTTTAGGTTTTACTCATTGCAAAAGAAGAAATCAATGCTTTACATGGAATACCGTTCCATATATCTTCCAAACCTCTTTTCTTTGCCCACCCCTCCTTCCCCAACCAAAAAAAAAAGTAAAGTTTCTAAGGCAATCTGGTGGCACACCAACTTCTTTCCATGACAATGCTTGATGTTTTCTGGTTTCAGGTGTCTGGAAACATTCCAAGAGTGAGGGACATGAAGAATACGGGCTTCTTGTGAGCGAGAAGGCAAGGAAGTATGCAATAGTTAAAGAACTTGATGAGCCGGCCACACTTAAGGATGGAACCATTGTCCTACAGTACGAAACTCGACTTCAGAATGGGCTTGAATGTGGAGGTGCATATCTGAAGTACCTACGTTCGCAGGATGATGGATGGACTCCCAAGGATTTTGATAATGAGTCTCCCTATACCATTATGTTTGGGCCTGATAAGTGTGGGTCCACAAATAAGGTGCATTTCATCCTTAAGCACAAGAATCCCAAGACTGGGAAGTTTGTTGAGCACCATCTCAAGTACCCTCCATCTGTCCCATCTGACAAACTCTCTCATGTCTATACTGCTATTTTGAAACCCGATAATGAGTTGAGAATTTTGATTGACGGTGAGGAAAAGAAAAAAGCAAACTTCTTGTCTGCTGATGATTTTGAGCCAGCACTTATTCCTCCCCAGACTATTCCTGATCCGGATGATAAGAAGCCTGAGGACTGGGATGACAGGCCCAAGATTCCAGACCCAGATGCTGTGAAGCCTTATGATTGGGATGAGGATGCTCCACCAGAAATTGAAGATGAGGATGCTGTTAAACCTGTAGGTTGGCTGGATGATGAACCTGAGGAAATCGGTGATCCTGAAGCCACCAAACCAGAAGATTGGGATGATGAGGAGGATGGAGAATGGGAGGCACCTAAGATTGACAACCCCAAGTGTGAAGCAGCACCTGGCTGTGGGGAGTGGAAGAGGCCAATGAAGAAGAATCCGGCTTACAAGGGGAAATGGCATTCTCCTTTAATTGACAACCCAAGCTACAAGGGTATCTGGAAGCCACAGCAGATACCTAATCCTGACTATTTTGAGCTTGACAAGCCTGACTTTGAGCCGATTGCTGCTATTGGTATTGAGATTTGGACAATGCAGGATGGCATTTTGTTTGGCAATATCCTCATAGCCAATGATGAAAAAGTTGCCGAGTCATACAGGGAGGAAAAATGGAAGCCCAAGTATGAAGTTGAGAAAGAGAAACAGAAGGCTGAAGAGGCAGCTGCTGGTATTTCAGACGGGCTTGCAGGTTTCCAGGTGATCTTTTCACGTCTGTTCTATTCAGTAATTGTATGTTAGGCTGTTGATTGTTCTTTTCTGCCCATAAAAATCACCTGAGGCTTCGAACCAGTTTATCCCTAACTTGATCATTTTGGTGTCTCAGAAGAAGGTATTTGATATTCTTTACAAGATAGCAGACATTCCTTTCCTGGAGGCATACAAGATCAAGATTATTGTGAGTATAAAATTTCATTTTCTTTTGGTGTCCAGTTGGAACCATGCCTGAGTTCCTCACTCTATTCATGTATTAAATTCGAAAATGCAAATACCTGGTCGTTCGTGAAAGTTATCCTGTTAGCGGGATACATTTTTCTTCCTTTGCTTCCATTAATATCTTCTGGATCATTTCTTGGACCTCAAACCTTTTTCTTCTGCAGGATATCATTGAGAAGGGAGAGAAGCAACCTAACCTGACCATTGGAATCCTGGTATCCATTGTGGTTGTTATTGCTACCGTAATTTTCAGGATCCTCTTTGGTGGAAAAAAACCTGCAGTAAGTTCTCTGGTCTTTGCTATCCAGCTTCACGGTCCTCAGCTTCCCAAGACATGACTTAGTGTGTCCTCTGAAATAATTTTTCACTCATGCAGGTTCCAGCTAAACCTACCACCGAAACCAAGAGCGATGCAGCTTCTGAGGCTGATGCACCTGGAAGCAGTGATGAGAAAGAAGGGGAGAACGAGGAGGAGGATGCTTCAGCCCCACGTCCTAGGAGATCCACTAGGAGGGAGACATAGGTAGATAGGTCCAAATTTTTGATAATGTTCTCCTTATCGACTGAGCACTTTTGAAGCTTTAGGATCGGAATGTATATGAGATTTGATTGTCTTTGGCTGTAACGAAGTCTCAGGAGATTTTTTCCTGACATTTTATGCTTTTTAACTGAAGTTTGATTGTTTGTTTTTACATGTGGTGTGTAATTTGAGATCGAGTGCATCCTTAGAAATGTAGCTCCAGGTAAAAAAACTATAAGCCTTGAGTAATTAACTGTTAAGGTCCGTAACTCGCTTTGCCGTAACCTCGACAAATGTGTTCTGCTTGATTTTGATTGTTTTACTTCTGTTCTTTTATATTAGCATTACTTAAATATTCATTAAATGCGATACTTTGATTTTCTTTTTGCCTTCAAATGTTTCTGTTTGTTGGTAGGACTGAGGAAGTCTGCTGCATTTTATTTCTAGGTTTTCATGATCATGTTAATGAAGTGTTGTCCAGTGATCTCATTAATATGGTTCCTGTGCTGTTAAGATTGTTTAGCTGGTTGAGACAATTTAATATCAAGGCCTTAGGTTTCTGCTTTACCTCAATGGTATAAAAACCAGACCGGAAGGTTATATATATTCAAAAATTATAAAAATTATGACGAAAACTAGAAAATAATTTAAAGTTCCAGGAAGATTAATAATTTTAGGATTGTGTTTAGTAGACGGTAATCTATATACATTATTGATAATTTAAAGTGGGTATATCAAATAACTATGTTTGGTATATATGTTAAATAGTAATCTTGAACTGGTTGGTATTTATGTTAAATAGTAATTTATCTGGAATCGGTAATCCGGATTATTTTTCATTTATCTATATTATTGGTAATTTTAAAGTGGGTCTATCAGATAATTATGTTTGGTATATATGTTAAATAGTAATCTATTTTGAACTGGTTGGTATTTATGTTAAATAGTAATTTATCTGGAATCGGTAATCCGGATTATTTTTATTATCCAGATTATCGGAGCTGTGGTAATCTGGTATTTTTTATTTTTACAAAATTATATAGATTTCTTCTTAAATCTATATTTTATTTAAAAATATAATTTTTATATTTTAGCTATTTATTAAAAATATAATTTTAAATTGTTATATTATTAAATATAAATAATTATATTTTATATTAAAATTGAAAATATTTTTTATATTAAATAAATATAAAGAATTATATATAATCTTTTAAATATACTAAGTAATATATTAATTTATATATATTATATCATTAATTTAACATAATATATTATATAAAATAGTTACATTATAAAATATCAAATAATATAGTACTATATTACATTATAAAATATCAAATATATATTATATAATGTAATATTATATTATATTACTATATTATATTATAATATATTTTAATAAATTTGATTTAGAAATATTTTGAAAAATTAAGTTATATTATATCTATTTAGCATACCAAACATATTAATCAATCTTACAAATAAATTACTTGTATATACCAAACACAGTAGGCGATTACTGACAATCTTTCCAATAATAATTTATCTTGCAGGTAATCCAGATTATCATTCTGGATTTTAGATTTTTTCTTTTTTAGATTTTACTTAACGGATCCAGATCTTGCCGAGGAGGCAAGAGATTTTGATTTTGTCCGTGGTCATTAAAGTTAGAGATCGTTCCAATATTTTTTTTTTTTAAAAAAAAGAAATAGTTAGGAACTGTCTGTGAAATTAGAATCCTCCGTCGTTGACGAAGCCAGGCGCAATTTGGCTCTACCCTTTCAAAAAAAATGAGGGAGTCGTTTTTGAAATCGGAGTCCGTCATCTACGAAGCCAGGAGTAATTTGGCTCGGCCAAAAGAAGTGAGAGCTGTTTAAATTTGATCTGCTTGTGAATTGTAGAAACGGATAGAATTATACCCTTTAATCTGAGATCTTTAACTTAATCATCCGACAGCGGTGTAGGAAGATTTTTAACTTTTGACCAAATTTTGCTGTAGGAAGAATTTTAACTTTTGACCAAATTTTGCTGAAGGAAGATAGAATCTTAGTGTCACAAATGGATAGTTCTTGAAGTTGCATAAGTCTCTCAGCCGCTACCATTGCCACGGAAGAGCTCTTGCACAGGAGGGTTCTTATATTCCTTTCTTTCCAACACGGCTAAAACAATGTAGCTAGGAGCAAAACAATAATGGATTATGTCGGTTTAGAGAAGTTTTTGATTCTCCATCTAAGATAGATATTTGAAAGAAGATTATGAATGCAACACACCAAATGAGAAACAAACCACTTTCTATGTGATGAAAAAGAGAACACAATTTAATACCACGGGATTTTTGTTGAGCACCAGGGTCGGCTTGAACTGGAGAGGGCTAGAGGGGAGCTTAGAGCTACTATTGGATAATAAAGACTTGATCTGCAAAATAATTCATTGACCAGAGTTGGGTTTCAGTGGAGATCCTCCAAAATTTAAATTAGAATCTAGAAAATAGGTAGGAAGGAAGCAGCGAGAGAGATCTTATACTGGGGGGTCCCCATGGGCCTTTTTTTTATAAGGAGAGGATAAGGTATTGTGTGAAGAGACAACTATTGGACAATTATTTATGCCTTATTGGCATGATGCATCAATTATTTTCCTCCAAATATTGTAGGTGCACTAATTATTTCTTTCCTATTAGTTTGTGATAGACTGTTATCGATGATCATGGGATTTTCCAGCCAATGTGTGGACCAAGGTTTAATATTTCTTGAAATGTTGGCTAAGACCAGTCTCAAAGATACTTTGGATTAGCAAAGATTGAAGGTTAGCCTAGTCGAAGCAGGAATGCATCGACACGGTTGAGATAAAATTTTTCTTTCCATATTATTTGCCCCTCATTTTCAAGTTCGGACTAGATAAAATAGGTTAAGTGAAGAGAGTAGATTGGCTCATCTTTCCTAGTTCGGCAAGGGACACATGTCGTGCCTTGGCTATCCCATACGAAGCATCATGACTCTTGATCAAGTGCTAGGTGTCAGTCATCTAGCAGGACTAGTTGAATCAATATGTTGTCATCACTGTTGATGACCTTCATAAAGCATAAAAGTTGGCTTGGCTAATTTGGGATTGCTAAGCATCAGTCATCTAATGGGTCTAGTTGAATCGATATCTCATCTAAATCATCTGGGACTTTTATAAGTAGAGGTCTGGTCCCTTTCATTTTTACTTTTATTGTTTTTCCTATTCCTTACTCTAAGGCTTTTGGACAGTTTTTGACAAAAGCTACTATCCTTTCAGCATCATTCCGGCAACGCTTCTGGTGACTAGCTTCTAGGCTCCTTTGGCTTGACTAGGCCTTTAGTCCCTCCCATTCTTCTTTTCTCTCTCTTTTCTTTTCATCTTTTATTTATTGTTTCTTCTTTCTTGGACTTCTACTTGCTGGTCCTTTGTTTGACCTCGGGATCAATCGGTCATAGAGCTTGGTGGGTTGTTAGCTATATGGCCAAAACTCATCTCAAATCTTCGATTTGTCATCTTCTTCAAGTACCAATGATAGCGAGTGTGAGGTTGATGACTTTTTTTTATATGGTTTTGGAATCTACCCCTTTTTTTACCCTTGGTTTTGAAATCTTTGGACCTAAAAGCTTGGTTTTGGTTTTCGTGGTCCTGACCTTTAGATTTTTGCTCTAGGTTTTCAGATTCGATCAAGTTTACTTTGGCTTTTAATTAATTTTCTTTTAACTCTCTAATTTGGTATTGATCTTCTATTTTAATGGCTTGGATGATAAATCTAAGGGTAAGACTTCCTTAGGTTCTTCCAAGATCATGTCCAAAATTATTTCAAGATGGTGGGAGTTTATCAATTAGATAAAACATTTGAAATTTTATCTAATATTGACCCCCTCTATAATCTCTTAGGCCAACTTTTGGAAATAATAGATATGATCATTTATTGGAACATTATCTACCATCCCAAAGTTGCTAAACTCTCTAATGGTGAATCTCATGGCCCCTTCATTGTCTCTGCTATAAGCATCCTCTAGATCACTCCAAAGTTATTAATGGTCTTATATTCCTATAGGTTTTATATAGGTTATTTAAGTGGCAACTAATAATTCTAAACCTCTAACAAAATTCTAATTTTTTTGATGATTTATCAATTCTAGGAATGTCCAAAGAATCTGATAATCTATAAGAGGATTTTGATTTAAATAAGGTATCATCGTAGGTTGGCCTTTTTCTGATGGTAGTTGATGAAAACATCGCTCAGCATGGATTTTGATGCATATCCAATATTTCTTTGAGTGGATATATATATTTATTTTTTCTATTTTACCCGAGTGTACGGGGATTGGGCTTATTTTTATTTTTATTTTTTTGTATCCAGCTCATGCATGGATCTCGAACATGAAACTAGATTAGTCTGATTTATTTTGAAATTTATTTTAGATTAGTTTACTTATTTCAAATTAATCCAAAATTATAATATTTTAGTAGAATTGGCCTCTAACTTATTACGAACTAGAGTTTATTTAGAAAGAACTTGTATTTAGAATAAATGAATCAAGAAATTAAGTAAAATTCTGAGATTTTTTTTCCGACTGCCTCCTCTCCCGTAATCTCTCCCTCTCTCACTTCTTCTTCTTCTCCATTCTCTTCTCTTTCTCCTTCCTTTTCGATGTTCTTCTTCTTCCTCTTCCTTCCCTACTTTCCCTCGTCTTTGCTAAACTAAAGTTACTTGAGGACCAACTCATCTGAGCACACCCATACCTCTACCCAAGCCGTACACCAAGGACTTTCCTTCCCCCCTCCTATGTTCCATTTTTGCTGAACCTCCCATCTCCCAACGATGCCTTCATTGGGCAACTGCCACCTCCCACCACCACGCTACTGCCAATCCCACCGAATAACAGCCCTCCATCGCCGTATAGCCCGAGACACAACCGATCTCACCTCCATCAGCCTTCTCCCAAGCCGAACAACCCCTCTACTCCACCTCTCGTCCATCCAATCCCACAGGAAATCACCATATCTTCCTTCTGACCATTGTCCTCCACCCACCCGATCCATCCCCTCCTGCGATGCCTCCATCATAGGATTTGACCACGAGGACCACCCTGCCATTGCCAACTCCCGCCTTAATTTCTTGTCTGAATTACCTCTACTTTCGACGACAAGTTCGTGCCACCTCCGGTCGGCATCACTCGTAGCTGGTTCCTTGCCTCCCTAGTTTTTCCCCATCACTGGTTAGTCTCCCACGTCCATCGACTATGCCGTCCATCCTCACCGCTCGTGCCGACGCCTATAACCACTGTGTCGGCCAACCAAAACTAGAAATCTCCTATGCCATGCTGATTGTGGCATCTCGGTTGAATCCCTACTAGCCATTCCAAATCTAGCACCTCCTCCCCCGAATCTAGCTGGTCTCTCCCCGTCAGCCCCTCTCTAAACGTGAAAGCACCTTGAAACCACATGATTCTCGGAGCAAAGCCCCCGCCTTCTGCTGACTAGGATTATTTTTTAAAAAATTAAGGACTATTTTATTTCTGGTTAGAATTTACATATTTTCGGAGCAAATCTAGAAACCACACTGACTTCTAATTTTTAGATTTATTAGACTGATTTAGAGCTATTTATTATGGAAATCAGCTTATGCATTTATTATAATTGACCCTCTTGTATTTTGGAAATCCATATCCAACGACTTTCTCCTGTTTTGCTTATAATTATTGGCTAGATATCTCGACCACTTTTGGATTGATTTTCCTTTTCCAAGATTCCGTGACATCTCATGCTTGATGAGAACTTTTCATAGTTTAGATTATGATTTAAAATCATTACTAAATTTTACCTTTATTAGTTATCTTGTCGTTAATTCATTTAAATCCGAATTAATTGAATGAAATAAATATATTCTAGTGATTATTTCTTAACGACCAACGATCTAATTTTTGGAAACTATAGACTGTGCATGCCAATTGAATCACTTCATAGATCAGACCTTAATTTTGACTGGATATAAATTAGCTTAACTCTTATTTGTTTTTCACATATACTTTTATTTATTCTAATTATCTATTTATTTTTTTTACTGATCTCAATAGATGGTCATTAGGTTTAGGATAGCTAGCCCATCTAGCATCAACTTTAATTTGGTATCAGAGCCCAAATTAGGTTAGGTTAAGAATATTTATAAAAAGAAAAAAAATTCATATTCAGCATTATCGGCATTCTACATATCCTGCACATTCTTTAGTATTTTCAAAAGTTCCATCCATAAAAAATTCAAAAAATTATAAAAATTACTTTGTTAGAAAATATATTCGAAATCAAACATTTCTATATTTTATTCCTAAAACTACTTTAAAATTCATGTCAGTTTAGAATTAAGATTCTCAGTTTTTATTCTTAGAATTCTGCAACCAGTAGTTTTGGACAACCTTTGTTCAAATCTTAAATCCAATTTCTAGGAGTGTCAAAAAATTATAAAATTAGTAGCTATAGAAACTAGACTTGAATTAAAAAATTTCTATACATAAAAATCTATGAAACTACTTTAAGATTCATGCCAGATTGATCTAAAATTTCTGATTGTGCATAGAAATCTACAACATGCAGAACTGTGTAACCCCTATTCTTTCATCAATTCATATTAGTAGGATTATTAAAATATTATAAAACTTATAGATTTGAAAACTAGATTCCACAAGAAAAATATATAGTGTTTGATAATTTTAAAATCGAATCCTAAATTAATACCATAATTCTTTGAAAAACTGGTCATTATACCCTGAAAATTCTGTTGAAATTTTAGTTTGCACAGTCCCTAGAAATTAGTTAATTCTTAATCCTAGGAATATTAAAATTTTGAATTTTAGATTGTTAAAATCTCCACTCATTGAAAAATCTGATCTTGCTTTTAAATATATAAAAATACTTCCCTAGATTATCTATTTTATAGCATCAATCTGGACTAAAATAAAGCTCCTGCATATTATAAAATGGATCTTAATCAATTTACTATAACCCTTCAAGCCCTTATTGAAAAAATTGATAATCTGACTTGCATTTTTCAAGAGTATGGAGTAAAGATATAAAACTTAGAAGAAAACTAAGCCAATAATAACAAGATTAGGATATCCCTCTTAGATCTATGATACAGTCAACCAAGAAGACCGTTAAATAACAAGAAGGCCGTTAAATAAAAAAAAGTTATATGACAGACTTTCCAGGAATCAATTCTAAAATTCAATATTTTTATGCAAGGGACTAGACCATACTGCTAGTCAGTCCCATCCATACTACTTATGGGAAAATCCTAAATAAAAAAATCCTAAAAATAATCCTCAAGAAGAAATTTATATAGCAGATTTAGAATTAGCAGACATCTAAGATAACTATGATACTATCCAAATTACATTACACATGAGGAATAACTAGAAATCAAAGAAGATATATGTGCATTGAATCAATTCAAAGAGACTGAAGATGGAAACAAGATTACTATCTTTATCAGTCAAGATGATAAATATGCAAAGAAAATATCGATAATGGTAGCTGCATTGATACCATCTCCCTTAATGTCATTATGCACATAGATTTAGCACCTGTAGACCACTCAAGTTCATATAATCTGGCCTAGATAAGTACTCCGTCTATCCCTCTTAAGCATAGGTGTCTATTGAACCATATTTATCCCAAAGAATTCTATGTTATGGTCTAAGTTCTTAAGTTTTGAGGTATTATCTACTTCCATGAGAATTTGTCTTGTGTTTGGATCGGGAGACCTTCAGGTTTTTTAATTTACAGAAAATTTAAGTCCAAACTTGAAAAATGGATTGGGTTCCTTCATATTTACATCTTTATCATAAGGTATGAAGTGGACATAGAGACTGTTGCCCCCTAAACTGCCATGGCCTGTAGCTGAAGACAATCTTGGATCACGCCCTTGTTGCTCAAGATCCTGGTAGGATGCCCGAACCTGCAAAATAGAGGGGACCCGGGCCGGTGATCCCGGCGAGGGCACTCCGATGCTCAAGTCAGTGACGATCCAGGAAAACAAATCCTCCCGGTCGAGCCCCATAGATGGACTCCATGCAAGGATGAGAAATATGTGAAATGAGAGAGAGTAAGTGAGCCGAGAGCAGAGCGCGGGAGTGGCAGCGGAGGAGGGCCTGAGCTAGGTGGCTGTGTCCATCAAGGCCCTTCTTGTGGGTCTCCGGTAGCCTGGAGTGGTGGCTCTCCTATGATTGCCCCCTCTTGCTCACTTTCTTGCTCGCCCCTCAAATTGACTTACCTTATTCGAACCTTGGAGAATTCCTTTTAACCTAGAGTCGTTGCGTGTTGCTTACCTCGGGATCTTTCCCTCACTTGCAGGCATGTACGGTGATGTCCGGTGCCATGCGCAAGGTGCCTTTCTCTATCCATGATAGGGAACAGCATCGTGCACTCTAAACCTCCTTCTGGTTGCTCCATTTTGGGAAGCTTGGTAGTGTCTCGATCGACAGGCAGTCGCCCCCTGGATTCGAATCCTCTAAATTGACTTCTTCTTTCAGGTGGCACAGACGGTCGGTTGGGAGCGCAGTGCCTCGATCGGGGTACACCTTCCCTTCCGGTGAAAGTGGTAGTTGAGGCAGTTATTATGGCATGGCGGGTGCCCCTCCATAGTTCTTGGATGGCTCGCCGTCGTCCAAGGAAGGCGGTGACATCCTCCGGCTGCAAGGCACTTCGTCTGAGGTGGGGCGAGCTCAGGAAGGTGAAGCTTGACTTCAGCTATGACATCTCGACCTCGAGGGGAGCCAACCGGGCAAAGGAGTTTGAGCAGAGGCGGAGCTTGACTTCAACCATGACGTCTCGATCTCAAGGGGTGCCAGCCAAGCGAAGGAGTCCGGGTAGAGGCGGAGCTCGACTTCGATCGCGGTGTCTCGATCTTGAGGGGAGCTAGCTGGGCGAAGGAGTCCGGGCAAAGGTGAAGCTCGACTTCGATCGCGACATCTTGACCTAATGGGGAGCCAGCCGAGTGAAGGAGTTCGGGCAGAGACGGAGCTCGACTTCAACCGTGACGTCTCGACCTCGAGGGGAGCCAGCCGGGAGAAGGAGTTCAGGCAGAGGCGAAGCTCGACTTCGACCGTGGCATCTCGACCTCGAGGGGAGACAGCCGGGCGAAGGAGTCTGGGCAGAGGCAGAGCTCGACTTCGACCGCGGCATCTAGACCTCAAGGGGAGCCAGTCCGACGAAGGAGTCCAGGCAGAGATGTACGACATGGCAGCTTCATCCTACGTGCATCTGATAGGGTCTGACATGAGTTCCATGTCAGCGATCTCGCCACATCAGATACCAAAGCTAATGATGCACTCTTTATAATTTAGACCTCTTATCGATAGTAAGTTATGAGCTTTGTAGTTAAAAGAAGAATATGATGAATGCCCAAACTTTTAAAAAATAACAATAAAATAAAAATAATAATAATATTGTACACCTCATCATGCATATTAGAGTCAGCATCATTCCTTATGAAGCATATTAAGAGTCTACATAAAGAGATCAGTAATAAAATTAATATAAATAATAAATAAATAATTAGCAGATTCTCATCAACAAGTCAAGGATTTTGCTAAGGATGATTATGTCATGATTAGGGTTACCTGACCAGTTTTCACCCAATAATTATTTGGAAGCTACCTACCCGAGGAGCAGGCCAATTCAAAAATTTTAAAGAAATTTGGATCTAATATATATATATTAATAAACTACCATCTAGTTATGGGATTAATTCAACTTTCATTATTAGATCTAATTAAATATAAAGAACCAGAATTGATACCCAATAATCTATTTGAACCTGTACCATCCTTTATGAGTGACCATCCCCCTGAGTGTCCATAATCTAAATTGAGAGATCAACATGATGAGATAGATCACATCCTAGATAAGTAGATTAAGTTCACTAGGGGTTGAGACTATCATAGCTATTTGATTCCTTGGCGAGGCAAGCTAGAGTCAGAGGATTCCTGGATTGTCTGAGACTTCCAGAGCAGTATGGACCTGACTCGATAGAGTTGAGTTCTCCTCATCCCAAGAAAATAATAAAGACATCATCTAGCATAGATTTTGATGCACACCTAACATTTTTTTGATTATATATATGTATTTATTTTTTTATTTTACCTGGTATTGCCGTCAAGATCGTCGTGGCCCGTAACTGCTGCTAGCACCGGAGTGCGCTCCCTTCGCTGCCTGGCGGTCCTCTGGTCTTGGACCTGCAAAACAAGTGTTAGTGACCCGAGCCGGGGTTTCTGGCGGGGGCACTCCGATGGTCAAGTCAGTGATGATCCAGGGAAATAGATCCTCCTGGTCGAGCCCCTTTTGATGGACTCCATGCTAGGAGAAGTGAATGGTATGAGAATGGAAACGAAAACGTAGCAGGGGGAGAACGGCGACGGGGATAGAGGGGTTCTCTGCTTGGCTGCTTCCCTTTGTTCCCCTGCTTTGTTTCAGTGGTGGTGGTGGTGCTTCGCCCTCTTGGTTGAGCTTGCACTTGTGTTGGTGTCGGTATTATTGTTACCTCCCCCCTTTCAGGGGTGTCGATCATTCTTTGTAGTCGAAAAATGGTCATTGGATGCTTGCCTCGAGATCCTTGTTGGGCTGGCAGGCACATGCAGCGGGATACCATGCCATGGATGGGACGTCTTTCCTGACATGCTAGGGGAAACTTCTATTCACTTTGACATCCTCTCTGATCACCCCATTCCAGGAAGCTTGGCAGAGCCTCGATCTGGGGGCCATCATCCCCGGGGTTCATGCTCTCTGACTGGCCCATCCTCCTGGTAGTATGGGCAGACAGGCAGTTATTGCGATATGGCGGGCATTGCTCTATAGTCCTTCCCGCCTTTATCCGGGCTAGAGGTCGAGTATGGGAGACAGGGCTCGACCCGACCTAGACATCCTGAGCTTGTGGGATCGTCTCAGTGGAGGAGAGCAGAGTGTGGGCCTGATCCAGAGGGCTCGACCTCGGGGAGGCTCCACGTGGCGGAGAAGGGCTAAGCTCGACTCTGACCATAGGGCTCGATCTTCGAGGGTCTCGCTCTGGAGGGCAGAGTGCGGGCCCGCTCCAGAGGGCTCGACCTCGGAGAGGCTCTACGTGGCGAGGGAGGGTTGAGCTCGACTCCAACCACAGGGCTCGATCTTCGAGGGTCTCACTCTGGAGGGCAGAGTGCTGGCCCGGTCCAGAGGGCTCGGCCTCGGAGAGGCTCCACGTGGCGAGGGAGGGCTGAGCTCGACTCCGACCATGGGGCTCGATCTTTGAGGGTCTCGCTCTAGAGGGCAGTGCGGCTCCGGCCTAGGCGTCCCGAGCTTGTGGGACCGACTTGGCAGAGGACGGAGCTCGGCTTATTATCCGAGGAGCAGTTAATGTTAGCGCAAAATTCAGAGTGGCCTGGATGCCCTTTTCATCGATGGTTAGCATGTGGCATGGATCCGTTGGGGGAGGGTTCGCAACGGTACGGATTTGATGGGTCTTTTCGGAGTGAGAAGAAGTTTTTTACTCAAAACTTCCATTCTTTCAAATCCTTCATGCCCGCTGCAGTGCTTGGACTCTTTCTTCTTCACGATCCACTTCCGCCCTTCGTCCCTTTAAGGAACCAGGTCGGTCCCCCCTTCTTCCTCCTCTCCCTTTGTGGTAGGGTTCCTCCTCCGAGCTTAGGTCCTTTCGCAAGCCGAGTCCAGTCTTTCTTCTTCCTGGGTCTTTCTCATAGGATGTCTCGTTCCGGTCCTGGTTTCTGCCCTTCCAACCAGGATGAAGTCGGTCCTTCCATGCAGGGGCCAGTGTCTTCCTCCTCCGATGAGGAGTCGGAGGGGGCGCGGTTCAAGTTTAGTAGAGGGCTGGCCCTTCCACTTCACCCTGTGTCCATTAGGGAACCGGGGGCCACTTCTTCTCGTCCTTCTTGTCCTCGTCCCCCACCCGAATCGGTTTCTGAGCCTGTTCGGTCAATAGGTCCTGGTGGGATCACTTTGACGATTTCTGCTGTGGAGCTGGGGACTATTCGGGATGTCTATGGCATCCCGCACTCTGTCCGACTTCTGGTCCCCCAACCCGGGGATAGGGTCACTTTGAGTGGCCCGGGCCAGATCACCTTCTACGAAAAGACCTTCTCGGGAGGGCTTCTTTTTCCTTTCCACCCCTTCTTCATGTCCGTGCTGAGCAACTACCGCCTGGTCCCTGCTCAGCTAGTCCCTAATGCTATTAGGACTATCTTTTCCTTCATCGTCCTCTATCATGTCCATGGGTTTGTCGCCCGGTTCTCTTTATTCAGGGCGTTCTTTGCCCTGAAATGCCATCCAATGGAGAACGGGTGGTGGTCCTTATCTTCCCGCCCGAAGGGCATCAGGTTCGACCTCCCCTCTTCCATCAAGGGATGGAAGAGTAAGTTCTTCTTCGTCGTTGTCGAGAGGGTTGATTGGGTTTGGAGTGATCCAGACCAGTCCCCCAACCGAATCTTTGCGGTTGTTGCAGCTGACCGAGATGACTACGAGCAGATTCGCATTGTCTAGATTTCTTCTCTCGAGGTTTTGCTGTCAGAGTAGAACCTCTTCGATGCTAGGGTCGACCCGACGAGAGGGTCGGGTGAGTCTGGCCTAGATCTTTCCTTCATACATGTGTTCCTTCTCTCTCCTTTTTGTTTTGGGCTGACTCTCTTGGCTTCTAACCCGCAGTTGATCTATGTGCAGGGATGATCTTCTCGGAGAGCGATTTGCTGTCGATCACCCAGAAGAGGCCGCCCATCAGGATGGCCAATGAGCCCCCTCCAAGGCGGGCCCGGGTCGAGGGTGCGTCGGCGGCCGCCCTCGCCGCACTGGTCACCCCGAGGAGGAGAGAGGCTGAGGAGGCTTCTGTGCCATCCGTGACACCAGGCCGAGTCAGCGAGTGGCCCTGGGAGTCGAAGAGCAAACGAGGTCATGGGCCGAGGCCCCTGCTTCGGAGCCCGAGGTGATCGTCTGGGCTAGTGCTGCTGCTGTTGCCGTGTCCTCCCACTCCTCGAGCCCGGCGATGATTGGGGGCAAGGAGGGTGAGGCTCGCGCTGGAGCTTCCCCTATAATGGGGGCTCAATCTGCGATGGTGTTGGATCTTCGACCAGTCCCCGGGGGTCCCGCCACTGGTGGGATGGGCACACCTGCTCCCCGAGAGAGCAGGAGGGACGAGGCGAGGCGTCGTCTCCCACTCAAGCTAGGGCCGGAGAGCTCCTTGCTGGGCAACCTTAACCTGGCCAAGCGCATGATGGATTTCTCCATTCAACCATGCGATCGACAGGAGATGGCCGGGCTGTGGCTGAGAGATGTGATTGGTGGCATCTTCTCCCAGCTCTATATGGTGAGTGACTTCATTTTTTTTTTTTGCTAACCTTTGATATGGTGTAGATTGGTGCCGTGGCCCACTTCGTCAGGGGCTGCTGCCGAAACTGGGAGCAAGCTGAACAGTAGCAGGTGGCCAAGATCGCATCATTGAAGGCCAATTTGAAGAAGAGGGCTGACTCCGATGAGGCGCTTGATCGGCGGGTCAAGGACCTTGAGAAGTAGCTTACCGACTTCGAGGGGCTAGCAAGGGAGCTCTAGGAGAGCCTCGACTGAGAGCAGGGCCAATCGAGGAAGAGGACCGAGGAGCTCGCCGACGCCGAGCGGAGGTTGGAAGTATTCAATGCGAAGGCATCCCAGCAGAAGGGGATCGCTCAGTCCCTCCAGGCCTGGCTGGCAGCGGAGAAGGAGAAGTCAGCCGCGGTCTAGAAGGTAGTCAAGGAGGCGGCCAAGTCGGCTAGGGATGCCAGATGTGAAGCTGTCACAGCGAAGGAGGCTGAGGAGGCAGTCGCAAGGTACAAGACCTCGAAGGAGTTCCTCACCGAGATCCAACAAATGGCATCAGACTCCTTCTATAAGGGCTTCATGTACATGCACCGCCAAGTTGAAGGGTTCGTCTCGGATGAGGGCCATAGCTATCTCAGTTACCCTAGAGCTTCGGACCAGGAGGCGGGTGCTGAGGAAGCCGTCGCTCTCAAGTCTTCTTCGCCAGCTGAGGATGGAGCTGTGCCACCCGAAGCCGGAGCCGCACAACCGGAGGTCCCCGCGGATGGAACCTCTCAGCCTTGCAGCCCAACTAAGGAGTCAGCCGGCGGGTAGTTCTTTTTCTTCTTTCTTGTATTTTGTTTTCTTTCTGTACTTGGTCGGGGTCACCCGGTAGGTCGGGGGCCCGTAGAATACTTGTAACTGGCCCTTGGTTAATAAAATTTGTACTTTCTTGCAACCTATCTTTTGCTTGGTTCTTCCCTCTTTTTCTCTTTCTTTCTTTCAGTCCCCTCCCTCCTTTTCTTTTTCTTTTTTTTATTTTTTTTAGATGAGTGGGGAGATCAGAGAAGGGGGTCTCACCTTGCCTAGGGCTTAATTACCAGGCTTTGGTGTCGGCAAGTCAGGCGCAAGGTTTTGGCAGTTGGGAGCAGTTGGGCTCGGTGGTTCCTTGGCCAGAGAGCTGGGCCTTGGTGGTGCGGGCACCAGACTCAGAAGAAGACTTCAGAGCTCCATCTGGATCTCTGATTAACCTTGCCCGGAAAAATTAGGTTTTTGGTTTGTAATAAGAGTTGACTAGATCAACTCAATTTAGCTTAAGTCTACATTACCTTCATTTATTTTGTTGAGTCATGTTGACTCAGTAGTGGACTAGGGTTTCAACCTGGGATGTTACATTTTCTCCCAAGACCAGGCAAGTGGACACCACACTCCCAGCCACACTCACTCCCAGTCCAAGGGGCGCCATATCTACATCCAGCACCTTTGGTCCCCACTCCACAGATGGCAACTTCCTTCTCTCATGCGCCAGATAAAGAGGTCCACCAAGAGACCACAATCAAGGGGGCGGCCAAGACTTTCCCAAGAAAACCCAAAGCAAAGAGGGAAGAAATCTCTTGGAAGAGAGCTTCAAGGGGGCGTCACTACCTGCCAAAGACATCCAAACAAAGATGGGAAGGACCTTGACTTAGGGAGGAAGAAAAGGAGGAGTCCAAAAGAGTTGATCCAGGAAGAAGAAATTTTTTCTGAAGATCCAAGCAAGGTGGCGCCATCTACCTGCCTTTTATAACCCAAATCCAATTTTTTTGGTACTTTGGCCGACATATGTGAAGGATTTGCCCTAATTTGTAGATCCCCTCCTTTAGTCCCACATGGGAAGATGTGAAACCCTCCTCCCTTGTAAAGCCTTATAAATTAACCCCTCTTGTAAGTTTAAAAAAAATCAGATGAATGAAAGAAATTTTTTTATGAGCAAACTTGTGTTTTCTCTTTTCCGCACTTGGCACTTGCTTCCGGTGTTGAGCTCCGTGAGGGAGTAAATCCAGGTTCCCCTGGAACCTTGAGGGGTGAGAGATCTCCAAACCCCAAACCCTAGGTTAGCCACTCCACTCCCAAACCCTAGCCGCCATCACCCTTCTCTTTCCACCAAGCCCTAGTCTATTTCCCTTCTCACGGCCACCATCGCCAAGTCCAGGCCGACCATCAGCATCCAGCCCAGTCCAGATACTGCAGATCTACAACAATTCTAAGAGGAAGTCAGATCGCCGCCAGGAGATTTCGATTTCAGCAACTTCAGCTTTCAAGTTTTTCAACCTGTAAAATCTTTTTCTTGAGTTTTCTGAATTCCATCTTTTGTTCCTCTTCTTTCCTCTCTTTCCCAGATCTTGAGTCCAGGAGAACCGACCAAACCACGAGACCAGTATTGGAGGATCCATTGCGAAGATAGCCGACTCCGAGGATCTCCACAATCTGCTCGAGAGAGTTTCTTCCACCAGAATCCTGAGAAGATCACTGTCTGGTTAGTAAACCGTCTCTCCTCTCTATTTCTGTTCTGTTGAAAGTTCAGAGCGAAACCCTAGGTCTGGAGTTTCTCAACCCCCAGCGATCCGTTACTTCTGAACTACTCTGATAATTTAGTTTTCTTCTAAACTGTGCTTTCTATCCTTACCTAGTTTCCTTCAACGAGTTTTAGCTTTACTTTGAGTCGAAGCCAATTTCTGAATAATATATATATAAAAAAAAAGAATAATCTTAATTTTTACTTCCGCATACGCTTCTTTGTTTTTTTGTCCTGCATCATTTTTGGTATCAGAGCCCTGTCTAGGATTTTTGTTTGATTGCCTGTTTGAGTCCCTCTCTTTTACTTTCTTTGTCTGCTCGAAGTAGACTTCCCCAGGATGTCCGTCCTAGGAACGAGCGAGGTGCAAACCTCCTCTTCCCCATTCCATTTTTTTCCTAGGGGCATGTGTAGGGGATCCGTTGGTTTACAACTTCGTAGCAGAAATTGTAAACGGGAAGTGCTCTTTTTTTAGTCCGTAATTGCCTATTTATGAAATTATTTCTCACTGCAGGTAATTCTAAATTCAGTGATTTTTGTTTTTCTGAAACCAGTATACTTGATACTAATTTACATAATTTTCTCATGATTTATTGTTTCCGTGTAATTTTTGAGAATTAAATTACTGCAACTCTATTTTTGTGTTCTGCAATCCATTTATTTTTGAGTGTTCATCTCTTAATTCAACTTAAGGGCATTTGAGCATCTAAGATAAGGGGAGGAGTTGATAACCTCTCCTTAGCCTAAAACCACCACCCCTTCATTCGAACCTAAGCCTTTAATCTAAAATTGATTAGACCTAATTTGCCCTAGTGGCTAGGACCATCACAAGTCGGGTCAAGGCTAGTGTTGAGTCAGTTTGTCTGGTTACTCTGTGTTGCTTTGTACTCAGTGTCTAGAATGGTGGTTCAGGGATTCCATCCCGAAGGGCTTGTGTGCTGGTCCGCCTACCTGGCCAATCTCTGATTGGTGTCTAGGATTGGCATTCAGGGACCTAACACTCCCCTTACACCTGCCTGGCTGAGTCCTGAGTTACTACAGGCTAGCTTGCCACTCTGATTGGCATCTATTTCGGCTCTAGGTCTAGTTAGCCCGTAGTCGTTCGTTGAGTCTCTTTGTTGTGTTTGCTTGCATCATGTCTACCTGGAATGGAGTGCCCTACCAACCTGGTCAAACCCAACCTGATTTAGAGGCCATGGTTGAAGCTCTTACAGAGAGTATGAAACAAATTAAGTCAGGAATGAGAATTTGCCCAGCTTAGGGATCGAGTCCAAGTACTTGAGGAACCTAGGCATCGAAATTGGACTCCTGACCCAGATTTTAATGTGCCTCAACCTCACCACACCAAGAGCCTAGAAGACCTTTATACCGAGATCCTGACCTAATCATAGGAGCCTGACCCGAACCTGAGGATAGAGATGAAGGTTCATTCGAACCATCAAGTTAGATGCACCCACTTTTGATGGTAGCCTAAATCCTAAGGTGTATTCTGATTGAGATGCACCCACTTTTGATGGTAGCCTAAATCCTAAGGTGTATTCTGATTGGGAGGGTGAGATGGACCAGTACTTGAGTGGTATGCCATGTCTGAGGAGAGGAAATTCAAGTTTGCCAAGATGAATTAATACGTCAAGCTAGGTTAACTGGGGGAACATTGAGCTGACCACTAGAAGACGAAATGTAGAGCCCATAACCACTTGGCAGGGTATGAAAGAGAAACTTAGAGACAAGTACCTACCTATTTCATACCAGCAAAATCTGTTAGACCAATGGCAGACTTTGAAATAAGGGAACCGATCTGTTTCAGACTACATAACCATCTTTGATGAATACCTGATGAGATGTGATGTGAGTGAAGCCCATGAGGTCACTTTGTCTAGATTTAGGGCTGGACTTAGGGAAGATATTAAGAGAGAGTGTTTCTGAGAGAGGTTACTGACCTAGACCAAGCCTATCAGATTGCACTAAACACTGAGAAGTTTCAGAGAGGACCCATGCCATCTAGGGTTAGTGCCCCAATCCCAAGAAATGGACCTAGCCAGGTTACCCCTAGCAAGCCTAATCAGGTATCCCCACCCCTAGGCCCATGGACAAAGGTAGGCACCTGACACCCAGAGAACACCTAGTATCGTCTGTTTTAAGTGCCAGAAGCCCGGTCATATCTCCACTCAGTGCACAGCCATAGCTTGTTTTAAGTGTCATAAGGTAGGTCATGTTTCTAGCCACTGCCCTCGTAGATCCCTATATATAGAAGAGGGAGGGAAGAGAGTTCCGAGCCTAATGAGGAGTTTGAAGAAGTTTATGAGGCCGGAATGAATTTGGTTGATGAGTATAAAGGAGAGGAAGAATCCACTGAATCTGACCACTTAGGGGTTGAGATGCATCCTGTCCCAAACTAAAGTTCAGGAAGATTGGCGTAGGACTAATATCCTACAACTTTCCTTAAACTAGGGGATAAGGTTTGTAAAATCATCATAGATAGTGGGAGCTGTGTGAATGCCATTTCTACTAGCACTGTCAAAATGTTAGGCTTAACCCCAGTCCCCCACCCCAACCCCTATAAGGTTTCTTGGGTAGACTCTACCTCTATACCCATCCAGTCTAGATGTCAGGTCCAAATCCAAATGCAATCCTATCAAGAGAAGATTGGTGTGATGTCTTGCCCATGGGGTGAGCAGTATAATTCTTGGGAGACCTTGGTTGTATGATCATGATGCCACCCTCTTAGGAAAATCCAACACCTGTGTCTTTAGTTTCAATGGGAAGAAAATCACAATCCATTCAGTCCCTCCTAAGGACAAGGTAGCTAAAGGAACCAGTAAGGTTAGGGAAATGAAGACTGAGTGAACCTAATTAGTGCCAAGGATGGAAACAAGAAATTCATAGTGGTTCACCATTTGGATGTTGACTGCTAAGGAACTTAGGACTCCTACACCCTCAGAGCCTCCTTAGGAATTTAAGCCTATATTAGAAGAATTTGAGGATGTTTTTCCCGAGGATCTGCCAGACCACCTTCCACCTCTTAGGGATATTCAGCATTCCATAGACTTAGTCCCAGGAGCTACTTTACCCAACTTGCTCCATTATAGGATGAATCCATCGGAGCATAAAGAACTGCAAAAGCAGGTTGGCAATTTGTTGAGGAAGGGGTTCATTAGAGAGAGTCTTAGCCCTTGTGCAGTCCCTGCACTTCTAACCCGAAGAAGGATGGCATGTGGAGGATGTGTGTTGACAGTCGTGCCATCAATAAGATCACAATCAAGTATGGTTCCCCATCCCTAGACTAGATGACATGCTTGATATGATGGCCGGTGCCATGGTTTTTTCTAAAATTGATCTCAAGAGCGGCTATCATCAGGTTAGAATTAGACCAGGGGATGAGTGAAAAACTGCCTTCAAAACTAAGGATGGTCTCTATGAATGGGTTGTTATGCCTTTTGGGTTGTCCAATGCCCCTAGTACTTTCATGAGGATTATGACCCAGGTACTTAGAGCTTTCATAGGGAAGTTTGTAGTGGTCTATTTTGATGACATCCTGATCTATAGTAAGACCCCTGCAGATCACCTAGGCCACCTTAGACAAGTCTGTCAAGTTTTGAGGAATGATAGTCTCTACGGTAATCTCAAAAAGTGTGAATTTATGACCAGTAGAATTATCTTCCTTGATTTGTTGTAACCCCTGACGGCGTGGCTGCCGACCCTGAAAAGATTAGGTCCATAGTAGAATGGCCAGAGCCGACCAGTGTGCATGAAGTCAGAAGTTTCCATGGCTTGGCTACCTTCTATAGGCGATTCATCAAGGGGTTTAGTACCGTAGTTGCTCCTATCACAGACTGCATCAGGAAGGGAGAATTTCAGTAGACCAAAGCAGCCCATAAAGCCTTCCTAGATCTTAAGGATAGGATGACCCAGGCACCCATTTTGAGACTACCAGACTTTTCAAAGGTATTTGAGGTTGCCTGTGATGCTTCAGGAGTAGGTATAGGTGGAGTCCTAAGCCAAGAGAACCATCCCGTAGCATTCTTTAGTGAAAACTTAATGATGCTAAGCTTAGGTATTCTACCTATGATAAGGAATTTTACGCGGTAGTGCAAGCTTTGCGTTACTGGAGACATTATTTACTACCGCAAGAATTTGTGCTGTTTTCGGACCATGAGGCTCTTAGTTTCTTGAATTCTCAGAAGAAGCATAACCCTAGGCATGCTAAGTGGGTAGAGTATATCCAGTCCTATACTTTTGTTTTGAAGCATAAGGCTGGGTCTGAAAATAAGGTAGCTGATGCCCTTAGTCGTCGATCTTTGTTGTTGAATTCTGTTAGGGCTGAAGTCATAGGGTTTGAGCAAATCAAAGAAGAATATGAGTCGTGTCCGATTTCAAGACTATATACCAGGATCTAACTCAAGGACCATCTAGTGAACATAAGATTATTCCCTTTTAGATGGCTTTCTATTCTTTAAGAATAGGCTTTGCATCCCTAGAACCTCTCTTAGGGAATTCTTGATTTGGGAAACTCATGCTGGAGGTTTAGCTGGCCATTTCGGAAAGATAAGACCACCCTGGCTATTGAAGACCATTTTTTTCTGGCCTAGCTTAAAAAGAGATGTAGCACACATTGTGGCTAGGTGTCGGACCTGCGCTGTTGCCAAACAGCGAAAACAGAACACCGGCCTTTATACCCCACTCCCTGTCCCAGATCGTCCTTGGCAAGATGTGAGCATGGACTTTGTGTTAGGTTTGCCTAAGACCCAGAGGAGGCTTACTCTATCTGTGTCGTAGTAGACCGATTTTCCAAGATGGCCCATTTCTTGCCTTGTTGCCAACATTTGATGCGTCTAAGGTAGCCACCCTGTTCTTTAATGAGATAGTTCGACTCCATGGCCTACCCAAGACCATTGTTTCAGATAGGGATGTTCGGTTCACCAGCTATTTCTGGAAAAATCCTTTGGCATAAGTTAGGGACGAAACTTAAGTTTTCAACTGCCTATCATCCCCAGACTGACGGCCAAACTGAAGTAGTGAACCGTAGCTTTAGGCAATCTGCTAAGGTGTCTTGTTGGTGAAAACATTAGGAACTGGGATTTGTACTTACCTAGAGCTGAATTTGCATATAATGACTCGGTCAATAGGTCTACGGGTAAGAGTCCATTTGAAATTGTGCATGGTTACAAACCCCACACACCTCTTGACCTAGCTCCTTTACCAGTCCACACACGGTCTCCGAGTCTGCCGAAGTTTTTGCACAGCATATAAAAGACTGCATAAAGAAATTCAAGCCAAAATAAATTTAAGTAACGAAACTTATAAGAAATTGGCTGATTCTCAAAGGCGAGTCAAAACTTTTGACGAAGGAGACTATGTAATGATTAGGTTAAGGCCTGAACAGTTTCCTCCTGAAACCGTTAGAAAGTTACATGCTAGGGGAGCTGGACCATTTAGAGTGGTAAAGAGAGTAGGATCCAATGCCTATGTGCTCGAGTTGCCTCCAGAACTAGGCATTAGCTCCACTTTCACATTACAGACCTAGTAGAGTATAGGGAGCCAGCTGTGATTCCCAGTGAGGCTTTTGAACCTAATCCTGCTCTTGAGAGTGAACCTGACCCTGTGTGTCCACCAACAAATGGCCTGTGAGGAAGAGCAGATTGAAAAGATCCTGGATGATCAGGTTATCTCTACTCGTAATCGAGGATACCAAAGATACCTGGTCCGCTGGCTAGGAAGGCCAGATTCTGATGACTCTTGGATCTCCCGAGAAGAGTTACAAGAGCTGGACCCAGACCTCTTGGAGAGATACCAGAGCCAACTGGATCCATACTCGACAGGGTCGAGTTCCTCCCATCCTGGGAGAATTGTGCGGGCACCAGACTCAGAAGAAGACTTCAGAGCTCCATCTGGATCTCTGATTAACCTTGCCCGAAAAATTAGGGTTTTTGGTTTGTAATAAGAGTTGACTAGATCAACTCAATTTAGCTTGAGTCTACATTACCTGCATTTTATTTTGTTGAGTCATGTTGACTCAGTAGTGGACTAGGGTTTCAACCTGGGATGTTACATTTTCTCCCAAGACCAGGCAAGTGGACACCACACTCCCAGCCACACTCCCAGTCCAGGGCGCCATATCTACATCCAGCAGCCTTTGGTCCCCTCCACAGATGGCAACTTCCTTCTCTCATGCGCCAGATAAAGAGAGTCCACCAAGAGACCACAAATCAAGGGGCGGCCAGACTTTCCCAAGAAACCCAAAGCAAAGAAGGAAGAAATCCTCTTGGAAGAGAGCTTCAAGGGGCGCCCACTACCTGCCAAAGACATCCAAAACAAAGATGGGAAGACCTTGACTTAGGGAGGAAGAAAAGGAGGAGTCCAAGAAGTTAGGATCCAGAAGGAAAAAATTTTTCTTGAAGATCCAAGCAAGGTGGCGCCATCTACCTGCCTTTTATAACCCAAATCCAATTTTTTTGGTACTTTGGCCGACCATATGTGAAGGATTTGCCCTAATTTGTAGATCCCCTCCTTTAGTCCCACATGGGAAGATGTGAAACCCTCTCCTTATAAAGCCTTATAAATTAAACCCCTCTTGTAAGTTTAAAAAAAATCAGATGAATGAAAGAAATTTTTTTATGAGCAAACTTGTGTTTTCTCTTTCCGCACTTGCTTCCGGTGTTGAGCTCCGTGAGGGAGTAAATCCGGGTTCTCCTGGAACCTTGAGGAGGTGAGAGATCTCCAAAACCCCAACCCTAGGTTAGCCACTCCACTCCCAAACCCTAGCCGCCATCACCCTTCTCTTTTCCACCAGCCCTAGTCTATTTCCCTTCTCACGGCCACCATCGCCAAGTCCAGGCCGACCATCAGCATCCAGCCCCAGTCTAGATACTGCAGATCTACAACAATTCTAAGAGGAAGTCAGATCGGCCGCCAGAGAATTCGATTTCAGCAACTTCAGCTTTCAAGTTTTTCAACCTGGTAAAATCTTTTCTTGAGTTTCTGAATTCCATCTTTTGTTCCTCTTCTTTCCCAGATCTTGATCCAGGAGAAGCCGACCAAACCACGAGACCAGTATTGGAGGATCCATTGCAAAGATAGCCGACTCCGAGGATCTCCACAATCTGCTCGAGAGAGTTCTTCCACCAAATCCTGAGAAGCATTGTCTGGTTAGTAAACCTTCTCTCCTCCTGAACTACTCTGATAATTTAGTTTCTTTAAACTGTGCTTTCAATCCTTACCTAGTTTCCTTCAACGTAGTTTAGCTTTACTTTGAGTCGAAGCCAATTTCTGAAATATATATATAAAAAAAAGAATTAATCTTAATTTTACTTCCGCATACGCTTCTTTGTTTTTTTGTCCTGCATCACTTGGTCCAAGATGCTGAGGGCTGGTCTCAGGTCTTGGATGCCTTGGAGCTAGGCTCGAGGCCTTCCTGGTCGGAGCACTAGGCCCCGGTCCAGGGGTTGCCTGAAAGCTGGACTCAGGTCTTGGCACCTTGGAGCTAGGCTCGAGGCATTGATAGGAGCTGCTTGCTCGAAGGTCCCTTGGCCAGAGATCTGAGCCCCGGTCTTGGGCTGGCATCTCGGAATTAGGCTCGAAGATGGTTATGATTGAGAGCGGCTTGGCTCAAAGGTCCCTTGGCTGGAGATCTGAGCCCCGGTCTTTGGTTGGCATCTCCTAGCTAGGCTTGAAGACGGTTATGATTGAGAGCGGCTTGGCTCGAAGGTCCCTTGGCCGGAGATCTGAGCTCTGGTCTTGGGCTGGCATCTCAGAGCTGGGCTCAAAGACGGTTATGATTGTGAGCAGCGTGGCTCGAAGATCCCTTGGCATCTTAGAGCTGGGCTCGAAGATGTTTGAGATTGAGAGCAGCTTGGCTCGAAGGTCCCTTGGCCGGAGAATCGGGCTCTGGTCTTGGGCTAGCATCTCAGAGCTGGGCTCGAAGATGGTTATGATTGAGAGCAGCTTGGTTCGAAGGTCCCTTGGCCAGAGATCCGAGCCCCGGTCTTGGGTTGGCATCTCGGAGCTGGGCTCGAAGATGGTTATGATTGAGAGCGGTTTGGCTCAAAGGTCCCTTGGCTAGAGATCTGAGCTCCGGTCTTGGGCTGGCATCTCGGAGCTAGGCTCAAAGACGTTATGATTGTGAGCGGTGTGGCTCGAAGATCCCTTGGCATCTCGGAGCTGGACTTGAAGATGTTTGAGATTGAGAGCAGCTTGGCTCGAAGGCCCCTTGGCCGGAGAGTTGGGCTCTGTTCTTAGGTTGGCATCTCAGAGCTGGGCTCGGAGACGCTGATGATTGAGAGTGGCTTGGCTCGAAGGTCCCTTGGCTGGAGATCTGAGCTCTATTCTTGGGCTGGCATCTCGGAGCTGGGCTCGAAGATGGTTATGATTGCGAGCAGCATGGCTCGAAGATCCCTTGGCATCTCGGAGCTGGGCTCGAAGATGTTTGAGATTGAGAGCAGCTTGGCTCGAAGGTCCCTTGGTCGGAGAGTTGGACTCCCGTCTTGGGCTGGCATCTCAGAGATGGGCTCGAAGATGTTGAGGATTGCGAGCAGTGTGGCTCGAAGATCCCTTGGCTGGAGGTCTGAGCCCCGTCTTGGATTAGCATCTTGGAGTTGGGCTCGGAGACGTTGATGATTACGAGCAGCGTGGCTCGAAGATCCCTTGGCCGGAGATCTAAGCTCCAGTCTTGGGCTGGCATCTCGGAGATCTAAGCTCCAGTCTTGGGCTGGCATCTCGGAGTTGGGACTTCTCGGTGTGGCTCGAAGATCCCTTGGCCGGAGATCTAAGCTTCGTGTATCTCTTGGAGCACAAAGGTTGCCTCGATGAGCCTGAGGCACTTCATGAGTGGATAGAAGTAGGATTGGTGGTAGAGCTGGTCCTCCATCAGAACGAACTGAGAGGCCTTCTTAACGAGGGCAGCTTCTATGTGGTCCTCGGGTAAGGAGCCATCAGTGATGTACCTGATGTACTTGTCCATCTAGCTCTCGGGGTGACCTGATGCACCTCCTTCGAGCTCTCGTAGTTGGGACATTTGAGGTACTCAATGTAGGTGCATCCTAGTGACGAGTCCAGCAAGGTCACAAGCCTAGATAGCGCATCCGCTCATGCATTCTCCCCTCGAGGAATGTGGAAGATGCTGAAATGCTGGAGGCTTGTCGTGTTCCTTGCCGTGTTCACGCGGACCTGCTCCAGGTGCTTCATCATCTGGGTGTCCCTTACTTCATACTCTCCGGAGACTTGTCCGGCAACTAGCTGGGAGTCGGTGAAGACTTTTAGGTTCTGCACACCCAACTCGCGGGAGACTCTTAGGCCTGCGAGGAGTGCCTCGTACTCCACTTGGTTGTTTGTCGTGGCGAACTTGAACCAGAGGGTGCATTCCGCCACAACCCCATCGCTGTTGGTGAGGATGAGGCCTGCTCCGCTCCCGCCAGAATTGGATGCTTCATCCACGTGGAGGATCCAAGGCTCCTCTCTTGGTCCGGGCTTCGTTATTGTCTGCTTTGGCTCCTCGGCAAACCCGGTGCACTCGACCATGAAGTTGGCTAGGACTTGGGCCTTCTATGAAGATCTCGATCAGTACACTATGTCGAACTCGCTGAGCAGCAGGGACCACTTGGCCAATCGCCCGGAAGTCTCGGGTCGGTTGAGTATGGTCCTTAGTGGCTGGTTCATCACGACCACTATTGGGTGTGCTTGGAAGTAGGGCCTGAGGCGCTTAGCAGACATTATTAGTGCAAAAATGAGTTTCTTGAAGTGAGTATACCTGATCTCCACATCGTAGAGGATTTTGCTGGTGTAGTATACCGGCTTTTGAAATTTGTCCTCATCTGCGCGGATTAGAACCGAGCTGACGGCTCTAGGTATAACCTACAGATAGAGCAGGAGCTCCTCCCCCTCCTCTGGCCTGGAGAGCAATGGGGGAGAGGCGAGGAATTTTTTTAGCTCCTCGAAGGCTGTTTTGCACTCCTCCATCCAGGTGAAGTTGTGCATCTTGCGCAGCACCTTGAAGAATGGAAGGTAACGGTCGGCCGACCTCGAGATGAATCTATTGAGGGTGGCGATACGCTCCGTCAGGCGCTGGACCTGCTTCTTGGAGGTCGGGTGCTCCATGTCGATGGTGGCCTGAACCTTTTTTGGGTTTGCTTCGATGCCTCTCTGGGTGACCATAAAGCCAAAAAACTTCCCTGCCACCACTCCGAAAGCGCACTTCACCGGATTCAGCTTCATCTGATGTTGCCATAGGTTATGGAAGGATTCGGCGAGGTCAGCGATGTGGCTCGAGCTCGGCTTGCTTATGACGAGCATGTTATCCACATACACTTGCATGTTGTGCCCAATTTGGTCTTTGAAGACCTTATTGACCAGGCACTGGTATGTGGCTCCTGCATTTTCAGACCGAAAGGCATCATCCTGTAGCAGTATGTCCCTTGGTCGGTGATGAAGGCGGTGTGCTCCTCATCTTCTGGATGCATACGGATCTAGTTGTACCCGAAGAACGCATCCATGAAGGAGAGCAGCCTGTGGCCAGAGGTGGCGTCCACCAGTTGTTCAATCTTCGATTGAGGGAAGCTATCCTTCGGGCAAGCTTTGTTGAGGTCGG
The DNA here is from genome assembly GCA_021397845.1 of Areca catechu. Taxonomy (NCBI): domain Eukaryota; kingdom Viridiplantae; phylum Streptophyta; class Magnoliopsida; order Arecales; family Arecaceae; genus Areca; species Areca catechu. Next base: position 47,659,198 of record CM038048.1, on the reverse strand, counting down.
TGTAGTCTACGCAGATCCTCCACTTTCTATTGTTCTTCCTTACCATCACTACATTCGCCAGCCAGCTCGGATACTGGACCTTTCGAACGAAGCCGGTAGCCAGGAGTTTGTCAACTTCCTCCTTGATAGTTGCTTGCCTCTCCGGGGCAAAACTTGTCTTCTTCTGCCAAACTGGTCTGTGCTTTGGGTCAACACTCAATTTGTGAGTAATGATGTCAGGAGGGATGCTTGGCATGTCCACCACCGTCCAAGTGAACACATCTGTGCTTGCCCGCAAGAACTCCAGTAGCTCGGCCCTCTCCTCCTCGGGTAGCTAGGCTCCAATCTGCACTGTCTTCGTGGGATCGTCTCTGAGCAGGTAAGAGGTAGGCACTCGACCCGGCCTCCCTTGGGGTCTTGGGCCCTTTGGTTGAGATCATCTACCTTGGTATCATCCTCGAGGACCTTGGCCCGGGGGAGGGTTTGGAAGCAATGTTGCATCGGCTGGGGTGCTCCCCTTTTCCCCAACACCGTAGAGAGTAGGGAACTGTACAAGTAGCCTCTTGGTGGAGATGACGGTGTCGAGCAAGTTGAGCCCGGGTCGGCCTAAGATCATGTTGTAGGCGGAAGGGAGCCTTACAACTGTGAAAGTCATCATAATAGTGCTCTGCCGAGGTGCGGTCCCGGCAGTGACCGGGAGAGTGATTTCTCCTTCTACCCTTATGGAATTACCTATAAAACCAACAAGGGGTGCATGCATAGGCTTAAGCTGATCGGGGGAAAGGTTCATCCTGAAGAAGGCATTATAGAAAAGCACGTTTATGGAGCTTCCACTATCAACCATGATGCGTTTTACAGGGTGCTTCACGATCATCATCTCGATGACCATGGCATCATTATTTATATTTTTTCCCCCTTCTTTTCCTTCCCTCATAAAGAGGAGTACATTCTCAAGGTCTCCTACCCCCCGGGCCTTTTTTGGATGCGCGCGCAGCTCCCTAGGAGATCATGCCCACCGACTTCTCGGTAGGATGGTTATCGATGGTTGGAGCTGGTGGGAGAGCGACGAGCGCTTGGGACTCCACCTGAGGTCTGCCCCCCATGAATCTTTTGAGGTAGCCCCTCTTGATGAGTTCTTCGATTTTCCACTTGAGGTTACGACACTCCTCGGTGTCGTGGTCGTGGTCGCGGTGAAAGCGACAGTACTTCGCTTTATCACAGCTGGTGGAGGACTTCATCAGAGGGGGCATCTCAGGTAGTCCTCACCTTCAATCTCCATGAGGATTTTTGTCCTCGGGGTGAGGAGGGGGTGTAATTCTCCTCAGGAATGAGAGTCCCTCTCGGTCTTGGCTGGTCCCTCCAGGAGTTCGGAGCCTGGGGTGCTGGCTTCTGGGTCCCAGGCATCTCGGTGGGGGCCGGCTTCTTCAGTGGCCTCCTATCGAGGTCCCGCCTCGTACAATCTGCCTTCTTGGCATGGATGTACTTTTAGGCCCGAAGGAGGTGCTCAGAGTAAGTCTTGGAGGGCTTCTTGTCCAACGAGTAGGTCAGGTGGGAGGTCCTAAGCCCTCGCTTCAGCGCCAGCATGGCAACTGGCTCATCGAGGTTGTAAATCTCCAGTGCGGCAGCCTTGAAGCGGGCCACGTAGTCCCGTAGGGGCTCGCGGTCCTGCTACCGGATGGAGAAGAGGCTGTCTGCCTCTCGTGGCAACTTTCTTCAGGCGTCGAAGTGGGCCATAAACTTCTGCCCTAGCTGGGCAAAAAAGTTGATACTCTCCGGCTCCAAACGAGTGAACCATGCCCGAGCTGCTTTCCAGAGAGTAGCAGGAAAGGCGATGCAGAGAAGAGCGTCAGTGGCCTCCTGGACCCTCATAAGGGTCCGATAGCTTTCCAAGTGGTCCAGGGGGTCGGTGGTCCATCATAAGGATCCACCTACGGGATCCGGAACCGATGCGGGATCAGCTCCACTTGGATTTCTTGGGAGAATGGGGGACGGGCGTCGTAGCCCGCTAGCTCACTAGTGAAGCCCTGCATGTTGGCAAACCGATGGGAGAACTCCGCCAGCTTGCGCTCATGTTCCTCCAGGTGCTTCTCCACCGCGCGCCTGATGGCTTCATTAGTAGACCCCTCCGCCGAGGGAGACGGAGAAGGTGACATGGGTGCCCGGCACCCGTGGCGGGGGGTCTTGCTTCTCCTACCTCGATGGGGCTTTGACACTTCTCCCCCGAGGTTTGGTGAGCGGCTCTTCCTGTCGGCAGACTCGGCTCGTTGCCTTTTTGTCGGAGTCTGATGACTACCCCGGTTGTTGGTGACAGCCCGCGGCTATGAAGGCTTCCTTGGAAGGAACGCAGGCTGTTGCGGGGAGCTACGGCGTGGGCAGCCGGAGTCCCTTGCTGCTTGTGGGTAGCCAAGGACCGGTGTTGACACTGAAGCTGGCGCACTGTTGTAGCGAGGATCTGCATCTGTTGGGTGAGTGCGGCCAACTGAGACTCCGCCGGAGATGGTTGAGCTGGAGCGGATGGCCCCGCCTCTGGGTTGTGTGGGTTCCCTCGAGAAGGGGAGTCCCCTGCATAGCTGGCGAAGGCCTCTCGCGCCCGTGTCATCACCATCCTTCCATAGAACTTGTCTGTAAAGGGATGCAGGGCTTGACTTGGATCAAAGATCGTTCACAATGTCGCCCGCTGCCCCCTACCTGGTGCGCCAATTTGTTGTCGCCAAGATCACCGTGGCCCGTAGCTGTTGCCAGCACCGGAGTGCGCTCCCTTTGCTGCCTGGCGGTCCTCTGCTCCTAGAGCTACAAAATAGGGGTTAGTGACCCGGGCCAGGGTTTTCGGCAAGGGCACTTCGACGGTCAAGTTAGTGACTATCCAAGAGAACATATCCTCCTGGTCGAGCCCCTTTTGATGGACTCCATGCTAGGAGGAGTGAATGGTATGAGAATGGAAACGAAAACATAGTAGGGGGAGAACGACAGCAGGATAGAGGGGTTCTCTACTTGGCTGCTTCCCTTTGTTCCCCTGCTTTGTTTCAGTGGTAGTGGTGGTGGTGCTTCGCCCTTTTGGTTGAGCTTGCACTTGTGTTGGTTTCGGTATTGTTGTTACCTCCCCCCTTTCAGGGGTGTCGATCATTCTTTGTAGTCGAAAAATGGCCGTTGGATGCTTGCCTCGGGATCCTCATTGGACTGGCAGGCACGTGCGGCAGGATACCATGCCATGGACGGGACATCTTTCCTGATATGCGATATGGAAAACTTCTATTCGCTCTGACATCCTCTTCGGTCGCCCCATTCTGGGAAGCTTGGCAGAGCCTCGATCTGAGAGCCGCCGCCCCCGTGGTTCGTGCTCTCTGACTGGCCCATCCTCCTGGTAGTACGGGCGGACAGACAGTTATTGCGATGTGGCAGGCGCTGCTTCGTACTCCTTCCCGCCTTTATCTGGGCTGGAGGCCGAGTAGGGGAGACAGGGCTCGACTCGACCTAGACGTCCCGAGCTTGCGGGATCTCCTCGGTGGAGGAGAGCAGAGTGCAGGCCCGGGCCAGAGGGCTCGGCCTTGGGGAGGCTCCATGTGGCGGAGGAGTGCTGAGCTCGACTCCGACCATGGGGCTCGATCTCCGATGGTCTCTCTCTGGAGGGCAGAGTGCGGGCCCAATCCAGAGGGCTCGGCCTCGGAGAGGCTCCACGTGGCGGGGGAGGGCTGAGCTCAACTCTGACCACGGGGCTCGATCTCCGAGGGTCTCGCTCTGAAGGGCAGAGTGCGGGCCCGGTCCAAAGGGCTCGGCCTCGGAGAGGCTCCACGTAGCGGGGGAGGGCTGAGCTCGACTCCGACCACGGGGCTCGATCTCCGAGATCTAGCTCTGGAGGGTAGAGTGCGGCTCCGGCGTAGGTGTCCCGAGCTCGTGGGACCGACCTGGCAGAGGACGGAGCTCGGCTCGTTGTCTCGAGGGAGCTCAGCTCTGCTCGACAAAGGAGTCCGGGCAGGAGAATTGATGTGGCGTCCGACGCGGCGGACTCCTTTGACGTGGCGCCTGTCAGCTCCCCCATGTCAACGATCTCGCACATCACCTGGATGTATAGGGATTGGGCTTATTTTTATTTTTTATATCCAGCTCATGCATGGATCTCAGAGCATGAAATTTATTTTTTAAAATTTATTTTAGGTTGGTCTACTTATTTCAGATTAGTCTGGAGTCCTAGTATTTTAGCTGAGTTGGTCGCCAGCTTATTGAAGACTAGAAAATATTTAAAGAGATCTTCTATTTAGAATAAATGTATCGAGAAATTAAGTAAAATACATGGGGGTTTTTTAACTCCCTCCTCTCCCGGAATATCTTTCTCTCCCTCTCTCTCTTCTCTTCTCTTTCCCCTCTTCTTCTCCATTATTCTTCTTCGTCTTCTCCTTCCTTTTCCTTCCCTACTTCCCCTCATCCCTGCTAAACTAAAGTTACTTGGGACCAACTCATTTGAGCACACCCACGCCTTTACCCAAGCAGTGGACCAAGGACCTTCCTTCCCCCTATTCCATTTTTGCTGAACCTCCCATCTCCCAAGGACACCTTCGTTGGGCAACCGCCACCTCCCACCACCACATCGTTGCCGATCCCATTGGACAACGGCCCTCCATCACCGTATAGCCCGAGACACTGCCATCTCACCTCCATCAGCCTTCTCCTGGGCTAAACAACCCTTCGCATTCCATCCACCCAATCTCACTGGAAGTTACCATATCTTCCCTCTGACCATTGTCCTCCACCCACCTGATCCATCCCCTCCTACGACGCCTCCATCATAGGATTCGACCATGAGGACCACCACACCGCCGCCAACTCCCATCTCAATCCCTCATCCGAATCACCTCAACTATTGATGATAAGTCTGTGCCACCTTCGACCCGCATCACCCATAGTTGGTTCCCCGCCTCCCTAGTTTTTCTCCATCACTGGTCAGTGGTCAGTCTCCCATGTCCACCGACCGTGCCGTGCCGTCCTCATCGCTCATGCCGATCCCAGCCATGCAAACTCCCGCAACCACTGTGCCTGCCAACCAAAACTAGAAGTCTTCCATGCCATACCGACTATGGCATCTCGGCCGAATCCCTGCCAACCATTCAAAACCCAGCACCTCCTCCTCCAAATCCGGCCGGCCTCTTCCCCTCAGCCCCTTTTTGCACGAATGTGAAAGCACCTTGAAGCGACATGATTCTCAGGGCAAAGCCCTAGCCTTCTACCAACTTTGATTATTTTTTGAAAAATCAGGGGCTATTTATTTATCTGGTTGGAATTTGTATGCTTTCAGAGCAAATCTCGAAACTGCATCGACTTCTAATTTTTAGATTTATTGTGCTGATTTAGAGCTATTTCTTATGGAAATTAGCTTATGCATTTATTGTAATTGACCCTCTTGTGTTTTGGTGATCCAGATCCGGCAATTCTCTCCTGTTTCGCTCATGAATCATTGGCTGGATATCTCAACTAGTTCTAGGTTAATCCCCCTTTTTCAAGACTTCATGACATCTCATGCATGGTGAGAACTTTTTTATGGTTTAGATTACAATTTAAAATTATTGATGGAATTTTATCTTTATTTGTTATTATGTCTTTATTCAATCAAATTCAAATTAATTGAATGAAATAAACATAGCCTAGCGATCATTTCTTAATGACCAACGATCCAACTTTTGAAAACTCTAGGCTATGCATGCCAATCGGTTACTTTCTAGATCGGACCTTAATCTTGACTAAATCTATATTAGCTTAACTCTTACTTATTTTTAGACATATACTTTTATTTATTCTAATTGTCTATTTAATTTTATCTGCTAATCTTAATAGATGGTCATTAGGTCTAGGATAGCTAGCTCGTCCCGCATCAGTAGTGATGAGGGTAAGCATAATTAATGAGGTCTCAAGCTATTTTAGCCATCTAAGGAATCTATGATAATTGAACTTTTCGGGTTTAAGCATAAAGACTTTGTTGGCATCCATGGATATATAATAAAGATTACAAAAAATTTGATCTAATTAAGAGGTATTAATAAAGTTGCAAGTAGTATTTAAAAATTATTAGGACTCTATTTTCATAATAGAAATAAGAAATCTAGAAAAGGATGCTAGTAAAATTGGCATTTAATATTCAAAAAATAAGAGTTATGATGCAAGTTATGTACCTTAAAATAATAACAATACTAATGTAATCTCGATATATAAAAGTTTAAAGCTAATTTAAATGTAGAATACTATTTGGTGCGGGCACCAGACTCAGAAGAAGACTTCAGGGCTCCATCTGGATCTCTGATTGACCTTGCCCGAAGAATTAGAGTTTTCTGGTTTTGTAATAAGGGTTGACCTGATCAACTCAATTTGAGTCTATAATTTTGTCATTTCAATTTTGTTGGGTCATGTTGACTCAGTCCAAGTCCAAGGCCTAGGTAGGTGTCATTCCCTTTGCCATAGGGCACCATATTTTCCAGCTACAAGTGGGTGCCACACTCCCTGCCACATCTCCATCCAGTGTACCTTGGTCCCCACGCCTCAAGTAAGCAGGTTCTTTTTCTTGCACCACTTAGGGGAGAAATCCATCAAGATACCTCAATCCAAGGAGGAGACAACTTCTTTCCAGATAAACCCAAGCCAGGATGGCAAGAATTTTTCTTGAAGTGAGGATCAAGGAGGTGCCCCACAATGTTCCATAAAAATCCAAGTTATAAAAGGGAAGAGAGCATGTCTTGGGGAGAAAATCAAGGAGGCACCCAAAGTCTCCAAAAGTGCCAAAGCCATGAAAGGAAGAAGCCTAAACTTGTGGAGCAAGACTAGGAGTGTCCAAATGAGCCAAACCATGAAGGAAAAATCCTTGATTCATAGAGAGATACTAGGAGACACCCCCATAACCTGCCATTTGGAGCTGATTTTCAAGTTTTCTTGGAGTTTTTGGGCTGCCCACTCATGGAAGGAGTCTTGGGAAGAAAATTTGATGCATAAAGTGTGGGTTAGTCCTATTAGTCCCTCATGGGAAATGTATAAAATTTTATTTCTTTGTTATGTCTATATATTCAACTCTATGTAACTCTTGAAAATGATGATGAATGAAATCAATTTCTGTGTGAGCAACTTTGTGTTTCTCTCTTCTGCACTTGTATTCAGGTGTTGAGCTCCGTGAGGGAGTAAATCCGGGTTCCCTAGGAACCTTGAGGAGGTGTGAGATCTCCAACCCCAAAACCCTAGATTAGTCCACCCATCTCTACTCCACCACCACCAAACCCTAATTTTCCATCTTCATCCCACGGCCCCTCTCTTCCACATCGAAGCCGGTCACCAGCATCCAGGTTCAGATCAACTGTTTCAACTACAGAGCCAGTTCAAAGGAGAGTCAGATCAGTATCAAGATCTCCGGAACTTCTACATCCAACAATCTTCATTAAGTCCTCAGGTCAGTGTCTTTCTTTGAGTTTCTGGTTCTTCTTTTTCTTCTTCTTCCAGATCCTGAGTTCGAGAAGGAGGCCAACCTTGCCATAGGACTACAATCTGAGGATCCATTGCGAAGATACCCCATCTCCAAGGATCCTACAATCTGCTTGAGAGTGTCCTCCAATTGAAGCAACGAGAGATATCACTGCTAGGTAACAAGAACCTTCCCTTCTCACTTTGTCTGTTTCATTGAAACTCAGAGCAAACCCTAGATCTGGGGGTTTCTCAATCCCCAGCGATCCTACTTTTGAGTTACTCTGATAATCCACTCCTTTTAATTGTGCTCTCTGTCATTTCTTAGTTTCTTTCAACATTAGTTTATCTTTCCTTTGAGTCAAAGCCGACTTCTAAAAATATATTAAAAAAAAAAATACATTAATTTTAATTTGCTTCCGCATTCCACATATTTGTTCTGCATTATTTTTGGTATCAGAGCTTTCGCTCTGCATCACTATTTCTAGTAATAGTTTAATGTAAACCAAAATGGAGAGAAGCATAAAATTTGACCTTAAAATGTTACATGACGTCCTTCTAGAAAAAGAGTTTTATTAAATTTACAACTATTTTTTAAAAAAATCAATTAACAAAGAGTTCTTTAAAATTAAAAAATGTTTGTGTCATGGTCATTACCTACTTAGTACCAAGGATTAGATACTACTTACCAAAATGTTGATTACCTTGTCAACCAGAGTATATTCTCGTCTCCTGAATAGCCATCATTCGACTATTCAACCCTGAGTACAATCTCCAAGTTGTCCTACTAGCAAGTGTTCATATATCTACTCAATCTCATCTAGCTACCTAGTACATCCTACTTGGGCCTAAACATGATACCCTACTCCATCAGTCTCCATCTACCTAAAGCCATCCTTTTATTTGGACCCAAGTAGCTAACAAATGACTTCCAACTACTCCAACAAGAATTCATAACAGGTAACGGCATTTGGTATCAACCGACCCCTTAACAAAATATTTACCTTAATGACTCCAATAACCTAATGGTATCCTGTTATACCTAATAGTATTTGGTTATCCCTAACAAAAGACAGTTACTCCACTTCCTATAAATAGGTAAGAGGGAACCCCCGACCAGGTACACCATTGCACCCACTCTACACTCAGTCTATTTCTTAGTGACATAGCTTTCGGTGTTGTTTCCCTTATTGTTATTCCACTGACTTGAGCATCAGAGTGTCCCCCGCTAACTTTGACTAGAAATTTCTTGCAGGTTTCCACCTGAGAGGAGCTCACCCAATTCACCAAAGAAGGTGGTAGGATCGACCGGCACCACCACCAGTCACCAGAGCCAAAGATCAACTTGATAGCAATAGATTAGCATGCTAGGAAGTGGGTGATTTATCTCCATTGATTTCCAAGATTTTGAAGTTGATAGAATGGCAAGAACTAAGAACAAAGCTCAAGAAACCTCCTTAAGCTGTACCGGATGTTCTTCACCTTATGCAAGAATGCCCAACCCTATGGTGGAGTCCTTTGCTCCACCACCACCACTATCATTAGTTGCCTAGCAAGAAATCCTCATTGCTTTGGCATAGCAGGTCCATGCCTTGACTGTGGTGGTGCAAGGGTTACAGCAACAACATGCAGTGACGAAACTAGAGGATCATGTTCCCACCAACTCTGCTATGCTTCCTGCTGACTAGTCCCCTCAGAAGAAGCACTCTTATCGATGAATTTCCCATATTTGTGGCCCGATCACCACGTTGACTACCAACCCCATAGGGAGAAGACTTTTCGTCCAACAAGTTGGTGTCAAGAAGCAAATTGCACTGATCTCGATCATCACCTCCATGGAATGAGAATCCCCAACATGAGTACCTATGGGAAAGAAGGCCAATATAGAGCAAATGCCCCCTCCCCTATTTGAGTCTTCCTGGGAAGGATCTTCTGAGGAAGAAATTTTGACAAGCTAAGTAGCATCTTGATGAATACAAGCACAAACTAGGCGAAGTCAGCCACCGACTTGTTGATCTATGAGGAGGACCTGACTCCATCGACTTCAACAATTACCCTCCTCTATCTCGAAGGGTCATGGAAGAACAAATCCCAAGGTGGCTCAAGATGCCTCAAATGGATCCATACGATGGCACCTTTGATCCACTTGATCATCTCGAGAGTAATAAGTCTCTCATGATGATTTAGGGCACCTCCAATGCCCTACTATGCATTGCATTCTTGGTAACCCTCTACATGGCAACTTGGGTTTGCTACTCTGGATTGGAGTTGAGAAGCATCCACTCCTTCAAGCAATTGGCAAAACTGTTTGTCACCTACTTCAATGCTAGTTAGAGAATACCCAAGGAGCTCGACAATCTTTTCTTTATTTAGCAACAAGATGGGGAATCTTTGAAAGACTATGTGGCTTGGTTCAACTTAGCCACACTAGAAATATGCAATCTAGATGGGTTCATAGCCATGTTTGCCATGAAGAGAGGACCTCGCTCCTCTAGGTTTACATATTCTTTAGATAAAACTTATTCAAAGTCTTTTTTGGAACTATTGACCTACACCCAGAAGTATACATGTGCGAAAGAAGCTACAGTTGTTCGACAAAAGATCAATAGAAAGCCGAGGAAGAAGGCTCGAGAAGACTCAATCAACAATCAAGTTGAGAAGCCTACTTCCTCTCACACTTTAAGCCCAAAGCCAAAGTACCTTGACTACACTCCTCTCTCACTCCATGGATGAACATCCTCATGGAGATTGAAGAGAAAAGGTTCCTCCGATGACCTCCACCAAAGAAGTCTCTTCTTGCCTCCTATGATAAAAGCAAATACTATCGATTTCACTAAGATCACAGACATGACATCCAGAACTGCTATGCCTTGAAAATAAGATCAAAGAGCTTATTCATCATGGTTATTTCAAAAAGTTCATCCGAAAGGAGGGAACTCAACTAAGTGAACAAGATCCTATGCAAATTCCTATTCAAGCTAAAGTTGACAACCGATCCATCGAGAAGCCAATCTGATGCGGGACTAATATGCATGCAATTCTTTTTGTATGTTTTATATGTGGGGTTAGATGATTAATTCTTGAATTTCAGATCAAAATTAGTTGTAGAAAACTTTGTATGAGTTTTTAAAGCTAAGCATGCAGATTAGAACCTAGAAAAGTACTAAAGAAGGATTGCCGGGGCTGAGAAGCCTCGGTTAGGGCAAGTTCTCCTACAATATAATTACTGGAGGTAGAAGGGGTGTACCTGACAACGTCTGAAGTGCCCGGTGAAGATCGCAGCGAAGGGATCTTGAAAGAAACAGGGTGCAGGTGGTTTGACAAGATCCTACGCTAGGCATGCAAACAGTTACGGGAGCAGAATGGATTTTAAAATAATTTTTAAAAATCATGCAATGGAAAACTGCTCCGTCCAGAACCTAATCTATTCAAGTTGCATGTATTAAAATAGGCATGTAACAAAGCATATAATATTTGTAAAATATATAAATAAATACATTTATTTATGCATGATAAAATAAAATTTTTCATACCTTTATTCCACCTAGAATAACTCTGGAATAACTGCCGGAATAGTTGGGATAACAAGAATAACTTTATTCATGTTGTCTTCTTCCTTTGGACGTTTGGGAGCTCTGTTTTGCTCTTTAAAATAGTGACCAAACAGCGATGTCCGGAGCTCCTTTTCCTCCCGAATCGAAGCAGCGGCAAGGGAGAATGGTCTTCTTCGATTTCCAACCAAGATCTGCAAGAAAAACACAATGTATAGGGTGTACAAAATCATCCAAGTTACTGCCAGAAAAATTCTGCTACAGAAAAATAGCAGCCTTCTTCCTAGCATTTGAAGCAGTAGCAACGAATCCGGCTCGACCCTCTTGCTCCCAGGAGTAAAGGGATACTCCCTCTAGAGGGGAGACATGCCCGGGGTTCTCCAATCCTTCTTCACGAGCGGTGCTAGCCGTTGGAAGGAGAAATGGTCACGGTAAGTTGCAGCAATGTTTTCTTTGCTGCAGAGCAGATTTTTGAGCACTTCAAAGAGGGGATTGATGCCTTGTTTCTCTCCTTCACACACTCCAAATCCCAGATCAAGGAACACTCAATGGAAGCAAGGTTTGAGCTCTCAAAAAAGGAACACTCAGCCTCTCAAAGAAGACCACTCCCTAGTTGCTATTGCACGGTGTAAAAGAAAAAAACCATTTTCTTGAAATAGGGGACTGCTGGAATATATAAAGAGCAGCAAGGAGAAGGGAGTTGGAGAGGCTGGGAAAGCCAAGCGGCAGCAGCTGCTGTTCACCCATTAAACAGCCAATAAACAGGGATTAAAGAGGATGGGTGGAGGGAGGAGAAGAGATGCCCAGCGACGTTCGGATGAAGGGTTTTGGTCGTTTGAGCTTCCAATGCTTGGGGTCCAACCAGCAACGTGTAAACATTTACACGGTAAAAGGAACGCCGGTTCAAAACCGGTCGAAGCAAAAAATGGTCCAATCCCTTGGTCCAAAAACCGATCCAATTAAAAGGGGTTCAATTCAATTTAATTGGTTCAAGCCCAAAGAATTGGGTTCAATTGGTTCACAACGAATTGGAGATCGAAACGAACTCCGAATCAGTTCAAAACTGATTCAGAAAAATCCTGGCGCAGTCCTGGTCAGCCCGGAATAATTTTTGGTTGATGCAGACAAGGGCAAGATTGGAAAAAGAGTGCTCAAAAATATCGTGACCATAAAACCGAGATGATTCCCAATCATAATCGGTATCCTGATCAGAGAGTTATCCTCTATGGCGTGTGACCTCATAGGTTCGAACCTAAACGATAGCACTAGAACAATTCTAGTACCAGCACAGGAAACCATCTAGCAATGGGTCCCGGTGTCCGGATAGGTCGAAGATGCGGGAGCAAACTATCGAACCTCTGGCATATGGTTACTGTATAATTCATCCCTTTGACCTCTAATGCTCAAGACGACTGAGATTGGGCTGCCAACCCAGACAGAGTCAGTCCACTACGTGTCTCAACCTCACAAGCCCATTGACTTTTCACTAGGGCTACCCCAGTTGAGGATTTGCTAAATTGAGATACTGCGAGACATTCAATCCAAACTGTTTGGACATGTCAATTTCATCTTGGTCCATCGCTGCTCCACAAGTACTTGCCTATACCCAGAAACCTTCCATCACCGGATTAAAAATCCGGGTAGTCCGGCAGCAAAGCATAGGGAGTTGCTTGCAAGCTACCGTTATGACCTCAGGTCAGAGGGACACATATACCCATATCCAATCGTGAGTTTCCCTTTGGCAGAAAGGGGCTGTATGGAGTCACGTTCAATGAGATATCACATATCCCACTTACAGATCACATCAGTGTCACCACACTCATTTGGTCAAGAGGACAACCAAACGATGTGAACTGTAACAACCTATACTTGATATATTGCCATCCAGTATAATATATCCTTTGGTTGTGAACCGGGTTTAAGGACCACTCGATACATCCTCTCTGTATCGAAGTCAGTGTAGTCCTAAGGGCTTCATCACATAGAAAGAGCTCATTTCAAGGAAATACAATATGTGATGAGCTGCCATAAAAAAAATATTTTATTAATTCATAAAATGAATACAATACTCAGCATAACCACTTACAACCCAGGCGATTGGCTTTGGGACACAATTCCTAACAACTCCCACTTATACTAAAGCCAATCAGAAGAGTATCTAATACCCATTTCCCATCTACAATAGTCGAACTCTTTTATTCCGAGGGCTTTAGTGAAGGGGTCGGCCAGATTTTCTTTTTCATCGATCTTAAGAAGATTGATATCGTCTCGTTCTATGATCTCTCGTACAAGGTGGTAGCGCCGCAGAATGTGCTTGGTGCGGTGATGAGCTTTAGGCTCCTTAGCTTGAGCAATGGCTCCAGAGCTGTCACAATACACCGGAACAGGACCATCTAGGGAAGGTGTCACCCCTAGCTCTCCAAGGAACTTCCGCAACCATACAGCTTCCTTTGCTGCATCTGATGCTGCAATATATTCTGCTTCGCATACCGAGTCTGCAACAGTTGGCTACTTGGAACTTTTCCAGCAGATCGCTCCTCCGTTCATGGTAAATATAAACCCTGACACACTCTTGCTATCATCTCTATCTGACTGGAAACTAGAGTCAGAGTACCTCACAAGTTTCAAGTCAGGTTCTCCATAAATCAGCCATTGATCTTTAGTATTTCTTAAATACTTAAGGATGGACTTAATCACCTTCCAATGCGCCTCACCTGGGTCAGACTGGTATCTGCTCACTACTCCTAGTGAGTATGCCACGTCTGGTCTAGTACAAGCATAGCATACATGATAGAGCCTACTGCAAAAGCATAAGGTACTCTACTCATGCGCTCTCTTTCCTTAGGAGTTGTCGCACAATCCTTCTTGGAAAGAGTAATTACAGAACCTATTGGAAGATAGCCTTTCTTGGAATTTTCATGTTGAACCGTTTCAGCACGGTGTTAATGTACGTAGACTGGGACAATCCCAAAAGCTTTGTAGATCTATCTTTATAGATCTTCATACCTAGTATGTAAGAAGCTTCACCCAAGTCCTTTATGGAGAACTGAGATGATAACCAGATCTTTATTCCTTGTAATGCTGTGACATCATTCCCGATTAAGAGAATGTCGTTAACATACAGTACTAGGAATACAATCACAAAACCATTAACCCATTTATAGATGCACGGTTCTTCTCCGTTCCTAATGAAGCCATATGATTTGATACATCTATCAAACCGTAAGTTCCAACATCGAGACGCTTGCTTGAGTCCATAGATGGACCTCTGCAACTTGCATACTTTTGATTCATCTGTGGATGTGAACCCTTCAGGCTGTATCATATACACCTCCTCTTCCAGCTCTCCATTTAGGAAAGCGATTCGGACATCCATCTGCTAGATCTCGTAATCAAAATATGCTGCCAGAGCAAGTATGATCCGAATGGATTTGAGCATTGCCACAGGGGAGAAAGACTCGTCATAATCGATACCATATCGCTGACGATACCCCTTGGCAACCAGATGGGCTTTATAGGTCTCTACCTTCCCATCTGCGCCCCTTTTCCGTTTGAAGATCCATTTACACCCGATGGGTTTTATTCCTTCAGGCGGATCAACCAATGTCCAAACATTGTTGATTTCCATGGACTCCATTTCGGATCGCATGGCTCCAAGCCATGCCTTAGAGTCATATCTCTGAAGTGCATCCATATAGGTGATCAGATCCTTATTGTTCTCATCGAGCTCAATGGGATCATCGTCCTGGACCAAGAAACCATAGTATCTGTCCGGCTGACACGGTGTTCTACCGGATCTCCTAATGGGTTCTGGGTGTGATTCAATCACAGCCGGTTCTACGATGTCCTTAGAGTGTGCAGGTTCTTCTATTGGCTGAACTTCATCAAGTTCAATCTTAGAGGCTATAGTTCCTTCTCCAAGGAACTCCTTTTCCAAAAAGATAGCTCTAAGATTAACGAACACCTTTTGTTCATTCTCCAAATAGAAGAAATACCCTTTGGTTTCCTTAGGATAACCAATAAATAAACATCGATCAGACCTAGGACCAAGTTTGTCTGAGTCTAAACGCTTTACGTAAGCCGGACAACCCCAGACCCGAAGGTGTGAGATTGAGGGTTTACGTCCAGTCCACATCTCATACGGAGTGGAGACAACAGACTTACTTGGAACATCATTTAATAAGTAATAGGCTGTCTGAAGCGCATATCCCCAAAAGGATAGCGGCAAAGTTGCAAAACCCATCATGGATCGAACCATGTCCAATAAGGTTCGATTCCTCCTTTCGGACACACCATTCAACTATGGTGTTCCTGGAGGAGTCCACTGAGAGAGAATTCCATTCTCCTCAAGATATGTCAAAAAAGCACCAGATAAGTATTCACCACCTTGATCAGATCGAAGAGTTTTAATACTTTTTCTAGTTTGCTTTTCTACTTCATTACGGTATCGTTTGAACATTTCAAACGACTCAGACTTATGTCTCATTAGAAAGACAACCGAATCTTGAAAAGTCGTCTGTAAAAGTAATGAAATATTTGTATCCTCCTCTAGCACTAACTGTCATCGGTCCACATACATCAGTATGTATTAGACTTAGAAGTTCTGTAGCTCGTTCACCTTTTCCGGAAAAAGGTGACTTGATCATTTTACCAAGTAAACAGGATTCACAAGTGGGCAGTGATTCAAAATCACTGATCTCAAGGAGTCCATCTCCTTGCATCTTGTTTATCCTATTTTGGTTAATATGACATAGCCTACAGTGCCAAAGATACAAATCGTTGACATTATCTAACCTTGGGTGTTTGCTAGAAGTGTACATTACATTAACAGGCCTTGATAGTACATATACGCCATTATTTAATCTAGCTTTCATTATCACAGAGTTATTCAAAATAACATTGCAAAAATCTCCCTTTATTGATAGTTCAAAACCACAATTGGCCAAAAGGCCTACAGAGATTATGCTCATAATGAAACTAGGACAATAGTGACAGTCGACTAGTTCGACAGTACAAGACTCAAAGACAAGATGCAGGACTCCGACCGCCAGTACTGGAACACGATTTCCATTCCCGACGCTCAGAAATTGTTCTCCATCTTCAAATCTTCTGCTAACTTGAAGTCCCTGTAACGAATTACAAACATGAATTGGACTACCAGTATCCAATACCCAGTTAGCAGTATCAGCAATTGAGTAATTACAAGGTTTTATCATATAAATACCTTATTCAGCAAACTTCTGCTTCCTCGGCCTGTTCGGATCAAGGGATGCAATATAAAGAGGACAGTTCCTCTTCTAGTGTCCCTTCTTCTTGCAGTAGAAGCACTCTGCAGAAGACTGATCAGCCTTATACTTCTTGGTCTGACTAGGGCCAGGAGCATTTTGCACCTTCTTTCCCTTCTTATTAATTTTCTTCTTCCCTTTCTTAAAGGGATGACAACCTCTACTTCCTCCCACTAAATTCACCACCCCCTTATTCAGTTGGTGGTCTTTCTCGAAAGTCTGCAGCAACCCCAAAAGACAATGGTAGTTTACTGCAGGCTTGTTCATTCAGTAATGATCGAGAAAATCAAGATAGGAGGAGGGAAGAGAATTCAGGATCGCATCCTTGCCGAGCTGCTCGTGCAAGGGGCATCCGAGTTTGCCCAACTTTTCAATCAACTCGATCATGTACAATACATGATCAGTGACTGAACCACCATTCGGCATCTTAGAATTGTAGATGGCACAAGACACTTTGTACCGTTCTACATCATTCGGGGTGCCGAAGGATTCCTTCAACTTTTGAAGGATTTCATTAGGTTGGGCCTCCTCGAATTTATGACTGAACTCGTCGTTCATCGTCGCTAACATAATGCAACGGACAGTAGTCCGATCAGAGACCCACTTCAGATAAGCGTCTCTGACTGCACTCCGTGCATTAGCGGGAGGGATTTCAGGTACCGGATCCGTTATCACATAGAGGATCCGTTCATGCTCCAGAATGATTCTTAATCTTCGATACCAACTATTGAAGTTGTGACCCTTTAACTTCTCGTTGTCGAGAAGTGACCGAAGCAATAAGTTAGAAGACATCTGAAAAGAAAACAAGACCACATTAGTGTATGAATTAATTTTAACCAAAAGACTTGGACTTTAGTCTAAAGGTTTCTCCCACTAATTTTTTAAGATTAGTAGCCTCTAACTCCAATCCATGAAAATACTTTTTCAAGTGGGTACTGAAATTCAATAGGCCTCGCATGAGCCCGACTTTGGCCGGCTCACCCATACGAGCCTAAAGGTAGGTTCGTAAACCAATTGCTTCCCTAAACAATTTTCAGTATTTCATTTTGCCCTAGAGAACACCCCAATCGGCCTTGGGGCCTCCTATTGCGGGTCTCTGGTTAGGTACAACCATTAAAATGACAAATCCAATGCTTCCAGCTAACTAAAGACCAAGCCCGACTTTGGCCGGCCCACCTGGTCCCGTTAAGGAGGTTGCACTGAACCATCATCGATCAGATAGAAATTCCAATCGCCGGATGTACACCCATTCTTAGGAACTGCCGATGCACACCAAGCTAGTGGACACATTTCTAACTGACTTAATGGGAGGCTAAGACACTGTCAACACCTTGACTTAGTCTTTTTAAGGACCTAATAATTTTAGAGGATTTTTAGTTGTGATAGAAGAAAAAGATAAGGATATGGATCATCCTCCCACTGAATCAATCAGATTCCAAGAGGGTTGATATGAATCAACAAACGATCCATGGGCACCTATAGATCAGTCAGACCGATCAACCTGGGTGACTTGGGTTAACTCGAGTCATTGAGCTTTTCCAATCAGTTCTGGTCGACTCGACTAGCTAGGTAGGTGAGATCATGGGTGAGTATCCGTCATTAACCATCTTTCCTAGACACCAACCAAGTTGGCCAGGAAAGAGGTAGCCTCATACAACCATGATCACAATGCCAAACCTACCTCGACACCAGTCGGTTTACCAGACTCGATTAGACTAGCCTAAAGACTTGGGCGTCCACTAAGCCACTAATTAGATCCATTTTAGATGAACGGATCAACTAATCTAACTATTAGATAGTTCTAAAGAAGGACCTTAATCAACTTTTGATTAATCTTCTTTTATCTGGTTCAACTAAACCTAGGTCTAACCCAGTTAAGGACCCAATTAGAGAATTAACCCAATTAACCCAAAATGGCTTATTCATGTCAAATTAGATTTCATAAACCTAATAATTTAATAAGCCAAATTCTTAATTAAAATAATTTTCAATTAAGTCTTTATGTAAAACAATTTTACATAACAAAATCATGCATCAATATATTTTACAAATTTTATATCCAATATAAAACATGCTTAAAAACATGCCAATTTCATGTATCTAAAAATTAAAACAATTTTTTAATTTTATATCCTTTAAGGATCCTTCTGAAAAGGCCAACACAGACGATCCGTATCGTGTCAAAGATACACGGTCGTGGTGAAGGTCTCAACTAAGTTCCAAAAAGAATTTGATACACTCATTGATTAAACTATTTAATCTACATACATGCATACATGAATAAATTACACCTGTAACCTGGTTCTGATACCACTGAAAGAAACAGGGTGCAGGTGGTTTGACAAGATCCTACGCTAGGCATGCAAACAGTTATGGGAGCAGAATGGATTTTAAAATAATTTTAAAAATCATGCAACGGAAAACTGCTCCGCCCAGAACCTAATCTATTCAAGTTGCATGTATTAAAATAGGCATGTATCTAAGCATATAATATTTATAAAATATATAAATAAATATATTTATTTATGCATGATAAAATAAAACTTTTCATACCTTTATTCCACCTGGAATAACTCTGGAATAACTGCTGGAATAGCTGGGATAACAGGAATAACTTTATTCCTGTTGTCTTCTTCCTTTGGACGTTTGGGAGCTCTGTTTTTGCTCTTTAAAACAGCGACCAAACGGCGATGTCCGGAGCTCCTTTACCTCCCGAATTGAAGCAGCGGCAAGGGAGAATGGTCTTCTTCGATTTCCAATCGAGATCTGCAAGAAAAACACAATGTATAGGGTGTACAAAATCACCCAAGTTGCTGCCAGAAAAATTCTGTTGCAGAAAAACAGTAGCCTTCTTCCTAGCATTTGGAGCTGTAGCAACGAATCCGGCTCGACCCTCTTGCTCCCAGGAGTAAAGGGATACTCCCTCTAGAGGGGAGACATTCCCGGGGTTCTCCAATCCTTCTCCACGAGCGGTGCTAGCCGCTGGAAGGAGCAATGGTCACGGTAAGTTGCAGCAATGTTTTCTTTGCTGTAGAGCAGATTTTTGAGCACTTCAAAGAGGGGATTGATGCCTTGTTTCTCTCCTTCACACACTCCAAATCCCAGATCAAGGAACACTCAATGGAAGCAAGGTTTGAGCTCTCAAAAAAGGAACACTCAGCCTCTCAAAGAAGACCACTCCCTAGTTGCTATTGCACGGTGTAAAAGAAAAAAACCTTTTTCTTGAAACAGGGGACTGCTGGAATATATAAAGAGCAGCAAGGAGAAGGGAGTTGGAGAGGCTGGGAAAGCCAAGCGGCAGCAGCTACTGTTCACCCATTAAACAGCCAATAAACAACGATTAAAGAGGACGGGTGGAGGGAGGAGAAGAGACGCCCAGCGATGTTCGGATGAAGGGTTTTGGTCGTTTGAGCTTCCAACGCTTGGGGTCCAACCAGCAACGTGTAAACATTACACGGTAAAAGGAACACCGGTTCAAAACCTGTCCAAGCAAAAAATGGTCCAATCCCTTGGTCTAAAAATTGGTCCAATTAAAAGTGGTTCAATTCAATTAATTGGTTCAAGCCCAAAGAATTGGGTTCAATTGGTTCACAACCAATTGGAGACCGAAACGAACTTCGAATCAGTTCAAAACTAATTCAGAAAAATTCTGGCGCAGTCCTGGTCAGCCGAGAATAATTTCCGGTTGACGCAGACATGGGCAAGACGGGGAAAAGTGTGCTAAAAAATACTGTGACCATAAAATCGTGACGATTCCTAATCGTAATCGGTATCCGGATCAGAGAGTTATCCTCTGTGGCATGTGACCTCATAGGTTCGAACCTAAACGGTAGCACTAGAACAATTCTAGTACCAGCACAGGAAACCATCTAGCAATGGATCCCGACGTCCGGATAGGTCGAAGATGCTGGAGCAAACTATCGAACCTCTGGCATATGGTTACCATATAATTCATCCCGTTGACCTCTAATGCTCAAGACGACTGAGATTGGGCTGCCAACCCAGATAGAGTCAGTCTACTACGTGTCTCAACCTCACAAGCCCAGTGACTCTTCACTAGGGCTACCCCGGTCGAGGATTTGCTAAATTAAGGTACTGCGAGACATTCAATCCAAACTGTTTGGACAGGTCAATTCCATCTTGGTCCATCACTGCACCAAAAGTACTTGCCTATACCCAGAAACCTTCCATCACCGGATTAAAAATCCGGGTAGTCCGGCACCAAAGCACAGGGAGTTGCTTGCAAGCTACCATGATGACCTCAGGTCAGAGGGACACATATATCCATATCCAATCATGAGTTTCCCTTTGGCAGAAAGGGGCTGCACGGCGTCACGTTCAATGAGATATCACATATCCCACTTACAGATCACATCAGTATCACCACACTCATCTGGTCAAGAGGACAACCAAACGATGTGAACTGCAACAACCTATACTTGATATATTGCTGTCTAGTACAATATATCCTTTGGTTGTGAACCGGGTTTAAGGACCACTCGATACATCCTCTCTGTATCGAAGTCAGTGTAGTCCTAAGGACTTCATCACATGGAAAGAGCTCATTTCAGGGAAATACAATATGTGATGAGTTGCCATAAAAAAAAATATTTTATTAATTCATAAAATGAATACAATACTCAGCATAACCGCCTACAACCCAGGCGATTGGCTTTGGGACATAATTCCCAACAGATCTCTCGTTCCTCGACCAATGCGGCCTGGAAAACCGAGCCAAAGACCCGCGGATACTCGGCTTTCTGCTCGGTGGTCCGATTGAGGCTTGGCTGGAGTCGTTGGATTCGTAGGAACTCAGGGACCTACAAATGACCTATCAGGGGTTAGAAAACTCAGAGAAAATCAAGAAAACAAAGGGAAACAGCAAAGGGAAGAAAGTTTTGGAGGGGCTGGAAGGATGGTTGGTGGCAGGAAGATGGTTGCAAACACCGGGAAGAAGAACTCTCAAACCCCTTTATGCACACAGCAGGGTAATCACACAAAGCAATTGAAGAACTCAAGGTTTATTTAATATATCAAAATCTCCCTTCATACAAGAGGCTAGGGTCCTTTAAATAGACCCTTAACCTTGGGGCTCCAAGTAAGGGCACATAAGTCTTTACATAAGAATCCTTTTCCCTCTCAAACCCTAGCTAGAAAATAAGGAAACATTAGGTAGAAAAATCCCTAAAAATTTTCTTGACTTGGCCAACACTCCAAGGATGCCTAGGGGGGCGTGTTGGGCTTCTAAGAGCAGCAAGGGGCCGGCCCAAAGGGGCTTGGGCGCATGGGTTTGGGCCTCTAGAAGCTGGGGTGGCCTGGTAGCCAGGTAGCAGGAATATTCCCTAGTATCTTGCTTCTTAGGGGCTTGGGCTTGGTGCCTGGGCTTGATTTCTTTGGGCTAGGATGCAAATGGACCTCTAAAATTGGTGGGGACACCGGAGGCACCAGAATAAGACAGAGGATTTTCAACCCTCTATGAATTGATCAATAATTTATGAGTCCATCTGTAATAAGGGCTTAGCCCATCTGAGTCCATTTTAGATGTTATTTGAGTCTTTTAAGTTTCAGTTCTGTACTAGTCGCTCATGTTGAGCTAGTTCAATCCAGTTTTAGTCAGCTCATGTCGAGCTAATTTTATTTTTGAGTCCTATTCAACCATATTGAAGACTCAAGACCATATCATACAAGTGAAGACCAAGTCCAACCTGATTGAAGACATGGAAGTATAGCCCAAGTCCAACCCAGCTTGAAGATTTGAAGACCCTAGGAGGAAAAATTCAAAAAACCCTGATTCCTTGTAGATGCCCTCCAGATGCCCAGATTCCCTGTCAGATGCCAAAATATATTCATATACCAAGGCATCCATGATTTTAGAGGTCCATTTGCATCATAGCCCAAAGAAATCAAGCCCAGGCGCCAAACCCAAGCCCCTAAGAAGCAAGATACCAGGGAATATTCCTGCTATCTGGCTACCAGGCCACCCCAGCTTCTAGAGGCCCAAACCCATGCACCCAAGCCCCTTTGGGCCGGCCCCTTGCTGCTCTTAGAAGCCCAACACACCCCCCTAGGCATCCTTGGAGTGTTGGCCAAGTCAAGAAAATTTTTAGGGATTTTTTTACCTAATGTTTCCTTATTTTCTAGCTAGGGTTTGAGAGGGAAAAGGATTCTTATGTAAAGACTTATGTGCCCTTACTTGGAGCCCAAGGTTAAGGGTCTATTTAAAGGACCCTAGCCTCTTGTATGAAGGGAGATTTTGATATATGAAATAAACCTTGAGTTCTTCAATTGCTTTGTGTGATTATCCTGCTATATGCATAAAAGGGTTTGAGAGTTCTTCTTCCCGATGTTTGCAACCATCTTCCTGCCACCAACCATCCTTCCAGCCCCTCCAAAACTTTCTTCCCTTTGCTGTTTCCCTTTGTTTTCTTGATTTCCTCTAAGTTTTCAAACCCCTGATCGGTCGTTTGTAGGTCCCCGAGTTCCTATGAATCCAACGACTCCAGCCAAGCCTTAATCGGACCATCGAGCAGAAAGCCGGGTATCCGCGGGTCTTTGGCTCGATTTTCCAGGCCGCATTCATCGAGGAACGAGAGATCCCTTCGCTGCGATCTTCATCGGGCACTTCAGATGTTGTCAGGTACACCCCTCTACCTCCAGTAATTATATTGTAGGAGAACTTGCCCTAACCGAGGCTTCTCAGCCCCGGCGATCCTTCTTTAGTACTTTTCTAGGTTCTAATCTGCATGCTTAGCTTCAAAAATTCATACAAATTTTCTACAACTAATTTTGATCTAAAATTCAGAAATTAATCACCTAACCCCACATATAAAACATACAAAAAGAATTTCATGCATATTAGTCCCGCATCACAATCAATATGATCTCTTGGGGGACGGAACTCACCTTGAAGCGACAAAGGATGGAAGAACGACAAATGAATGTAATCTTCTTTTCTGATAAGAACCTGGTTGGAATTCAAAACCCACATGATGATGTTGTTGTCGTGTCCATGACAATAGTGATGAATGATGTAAAAAGGATTTTAGTTAATGGTGAAAGTTTTGCTGATGTCCTCTTTTATGATACTTTTGTTCGAATGGGCTTGTCACTAAGTTAGTTAAGATGAGTCTCCACCTTTCTAGTCAACTTTTTTGGTGATTCTATCGGAGTTGAGGGTGAAATTACCTTACCTTTTACTGTTGGAAGTCCACCATGACTAAGAATGGTTTACATTACCTTACAATTATCCTAATACCTTCTATATATAATGTTATACTTAGATGACTAGGGCTTAACCAATGGGACACCATCATTTCCACCAAACATCTACTTGTCTGCTTCCCAACCAAAAATAGGATTGGTGAAATGTGGGGAGATCAATAAATAACTCGACAATATTTCATGATGTCTACCAAGATGCCAAAGTCTATTAAAGTACCTATAGCCGAGCCATTGGATCAAAGGGATCCTAAAAGAAAAGCAGAGCCTACCAAAATGCTACTATTCTTTCCATTAAAGGATGACCCTACCAAGTGTATACAGATTATCACTCTTTTACCCAATAAGGAGAAGAACCAGCTACTATATTTCCTTTATTGGAATGTAGACATCTTTGCTTGATTAGCCTCCGACATGTCTTGGATTCCTCCTGAAGTCATTGTTCATAAACTCAACATTGACCCTAATTTCAGACCAATCAGCTAAAAGATGAGAGGCTTCATTCCAGAAAGGTAGAAAGCTATTAACAAAGAAGTTGAAAAGCTCCTAGCTACCGACTTCATCCAAGAAGCTCCCTATCCTGATTGGCTAGCAAATTTAGTCATGGTAAAAAAAGCTAATGGAAAATGGCGGATTTGCATCGACTATACTGATTTAAATAAAGCCTACCGAAATATAGCTTTCCTTTATCAAAAATTGATCAGTTAGTGGATGTCACTTCTAGGCACAAACTACAATGGCTTCATGGATGCCTTCTTTGGCTATAACCACATAAAAATGGCTCATGAAGATAAAAAAATACTACTTTTATCACCGAGAAGGGTATTTACTATTATAAAGTGATGTCTTTTGGATTGAAAAATGTAGGTGCCACCTATCAAAGGATGGTGAACAAAGCCTTTAAAGATCAAATCAACTGAAATATGGAAGTTTATGTTAATGATATGCTTGTCAAAAGTTTCAAAGAAGATGACTACATCTCTGATTTGGAAGATGCCTTTAGCATCCTCCACCTCAGATAAAGTTAAACCCAAACAAGTACACCTTCAAGGTTATTGCTGGAAAGTTCCTTGGATTTTAGTAACCGAATGCGGCATTGATGCAAATCTAGAAAAAATTCAAGCCATCCTTGATATGCGATACCTAACTTCTAAGAAAGAGGTACAATAACTGACCAACTGAGTCACTACCCTTAGTCAGTTCATCTCGAAATTGGTGAAGCATTGCTTACCCTTCTTCAAAATCCTGTGATGGATGAGGGATTTCTTTTGTTGTGAAGATTGCAAACAAGCTTTTGAAGAACTAAAATAATTTCTTCAAATCCCCTCTTCTACTCTCCAAATTGGAAGTCGGTGAAACCCTGTACCTGTACCTTGTTGCTTCCCCAGAAGCAATCAGCTCAGTACTTGTTTGACTAGACAGTAAGGGAACATAAAAATCTATTTACTACACCAGCTGAGTACTTCATAATGCTAAAACAATGTATTCCAAACCCAAAAAAATATTTATGTAATAATAATTTCAATAAAGTATCTCAAGTCATATTTTCAAGCACATCTAATAGTTGTCTTAATTCACTTACCACTCAGAGCCATACTTCACTAGTTAGATATCTCCGAAAGAATGATCAAGTGGTCAATCAAACTCAACGAGTTTGATATATCCTACTTGTTCTCAACGAGTTTGATATATCCTACTTGTTCTGGATGGCAATGAAAGCTCAAATCCTTGCCAACTTCCTAGTCGAATGCACCTAGCCAGACAACAAGCTTGAAGAATAACCATCCATGCAAGTTGACTCAAAGACAACTTTGATTCTTCATGTAGATGGAGCTTCTAATTTCCAAGGAAGTGGGGGTAGATTGATTCTTGCAAACTCAAAAGGAATTTTTGCTGAGTACGTGCTTCATTTTTCATTCAAAGCAACCAATAATCAAGCTGAGTATGAAGCCCTAATAGCCAACTCAAGCTCGCCAAAGATCTTGATGTAGAAAGCCTCCTAGTCTTCACCAACTCTCAACTCATAGTCAGTGAAGTGATGGGAGAGTATAAAGCTCGCAACTCTATAATAGC
This sequence comes from Areca catechu, assembly GCA_021397845.1. Taxonomy (NCBI): domain Eukaryota; kingdom Viridiplantae; phylum Streptophyta; class Magnoliopsida; order Arecales; family Arecaceae; genus Areca; species Areca catechu. The sequence continues at coordinate 47,633,664 of CM038048.1, read as the reverse complement.
AAAATATCTCGATAAGGTATAAAATTTCATTTAAGTTTTCAAATATTTTAGCATCTCCCATATTCCTAGATCGAAAAATGCTCGAGTAGACATGCTATTTCGATTAGCCACCTTCGTCAACAATTCCCTTAGATGGGCTTACATCAAATATTTGGAAGTTCCCAGTATCAACAAAGTTGAAGAAATCTAGTAGGTTGATCATGAACCAAGTTAGATGGATCCCTTTGTAAAGTACTTAACCGAAGGCACTCTCCCATACAAATCTCTATAAGAAAATAGAAGATTCAAGAAGAAAAATTCTCAATCTGTGCTTCTGGATGGGCAACTTTATAAGAAGTCCTCCTTCCCATTGCTCAAATGCCTACACATTACTGATGCTGATTATGTACTTCAAGAAATCCACAAGGAATTTGTAGAAATTATCTGGGGGGCAGATCCCCTGCATACAAAATCCTGAGACAAGGGTATTACTAGATCACCATGAAAGAAGACACCATGGAGCTTGTTCGAAAGTATGATAAGTGCTAGTGCCATGCTAATATCCAAGGGCAGCCTACTACTCAACTAGCCCAACTCTCCACTTCCTACCCCTTCTCTCAATAAGGGATGAACATCCTTGGCTCATTTTCTCTAGCAAAAGGTCAATGAAAGTTTCTCTTGGTCATCATTGATTACTTCACCAAGTGGGTAGAGCTGAGCACATAGCATATATTATAGAAACTAAAGTCAAGAAATTCTTCCGGAAATCTATCATATGCCATTTTAGAATTCCTTATACACTTGTCACTGACAATGATTGATAGTTCGACAACCAAGCCTTTAGATAGTTTTGTGCTGATATCCATATCTGGCATTGATTCACATCTGTTAGACATCCATGATTGAATGGAGAAATAGAAGTCACTAACAAAATAATCCTATTAAGGACTCAAGACAAAGTTGGATGGATCTAAAGATAGATGGGTTGATGAGCTACCTAGAGTATTGTGGGCATACCACACACTCCCGAGCATTCACCATGAGACTCTATTCAGCCTAGTATTCGACACCGAAGTAGTGATCCCAATTAAGATTGGACTGCCAATCATGAGAATCAAACATTTTGATGAATCAAGTAATTCAACTCAACTTTGTGTCAATCTTGATCTTTTAGAAGAAACTTGGAACCAAGCTCATCTCCAAATAATAAACATATCGATAGCAAGTCATCCAATACTACAATTCTCATGTAAAGTTGAAAACCTTCTGCCTAGAAGACTTGGTCTTATGGCGAATAGAGGTTTCAAGGCCAATATAAAAAGAAGGTCTCTCCAAACTAGGAAGGACCATATCGAGTGACTGAAGCCCTATGCAAGGAAGCTTACAAACTTAAAGAATTGAATGGAAATCTAATTCCTCATACTTGGAGCATAGAGAACTTTTGAATGTATTATCAATAATGTATAGACAAATTCCAGGCAATGCAAGTCAAAATCATCCTTTAACAAAGTTCTTGGAAAATCTCATCTCATTATCTCAAGTCAATTATTTAGCACAAGAATTGACAAGACTCCACTTGGTGATCTATCACTTCATTCGGGTTTCTGAACCCCTAGGCTATCCATCATCCTACTCGGGTTTTCGAGACCCTAGGCTCTGGCCACTAGGCAATCCATCACCCCACTTGGATTTTTGAATCCCCATGCTCCAGCCACTAGGTAGTCCATCATCCCACTCGGGTTTTTGAACCCCGAGGCTCTGGCCACCTAATGATCTATTTCCCCACTCAGGTTTTTTGAACCCCCAAGCTCTGGCTTCCAGGCAATCCATATCCCTACTCAAGTTTTTGAAACCCCAGATTTTGGACACCCAGCAATTTGTCACTCTCAGATTTTTGAACCCTAAGCTTTGACCACCAAGTGATCCATCACCTTACTCAAGTTTTCGAACCCCCAAGCTCTGGCCATAGACAATCCATCATCCCATTTGGGTTTCGAACCCCAGGCTTCGACCACTCAGTGATTCGTCACCCTACTTCACCTTATTCAACCTATAATAGCTAATCTCCATGTGCCCAAGTCAGACAAATGACTCTACTCTTTTCACCAAAAATAGAAAAATTTTTTAACTAGCAACATTTTGAGCTCGAAAGTGGAGGGCATCATTGTGGTGCTCTTATTCGAAGCCCTAACACCAGGCAACACCAACATCTTTTTTCTTAATTAGAAGTAAGCACTTTATAGTTGAAATGATTATTACTGATAAAATACTTGGTGAAATTTCTTCAAGGAACATTCATTCAACATAGTTGCAGAAAAGAAAACCAAGATTTCATTAATTAAAAAGTATAGTGCAAGTTTGGATCACAATTCGAGTACTCCATTACAAAGTTGGATCATATCCGATGGATTGCAATCTGAGTACTCCAATGCAAAGTCAGATCATGTCTGAGTAAATAAAAGAAAGATTATAAAGGATGCCTTCTTCACCATTGACCACTTTCCAACTCCAAGACTTGTTTCTCGTTACCAATTCTCCATAATTGAGAACTCCTCATCATTTATTGAGGCTTCAGTCGATTCTTCTTAGCACCGAGTATCCAATGTGAATAATCAAGAAAACCAATTTGCCCACAAAGAATTTTCAAGAGATTGTCTGAGTAGGAACTCCTAGAGGGAAGGTTGTTCCAGATTGTCTGACTAGGAACTCCTAGAGGGAAGGCTGTTCCAGGTCAGACTATCTCTAAGAATATATTGGTACTTGTGTCTTCTATCTCCAATGATACCTTTTGCCTACTCCAACCTTTCCCATTCCATCCATCTCATCTACATCAAATTCTATCTCCTCCCTGAGTACTCCAGTCACCACTGACATGGCGGTCTCTAGTAGAAACTCACTCACTTAAAGCTTTGTTGGCTCTCTATGACACCTAAAAGTTTTCTCTCGCTCAAAAGGAATAATAGGAGGAATGTTTAGGGAGAGACCCCTATTTATACTTGACCTCACCTGTCCAAGAATGGCACATGGCTCCATTGGAGTGGCTAGCAAGAGCCATCGCTTGGGGATTCAACCTCACTTATTATTGATTCAAAACTTTGTTCAATGTGTCAAACTTCATCTAACACCTGGCACCCATCAACATGCCGAGAATAGCGGTTGCTAAAGGAATAAATGCCCAAATTCCCAAGAATAGTTCACCTTCCAAGGCGATGTTGGATACTATGCCAATGGTCAAAATTACAAACTAGAGCCGGGGACTGATAACTTCATGCAATCAAGATCGACTACCTCATGAACTACCTCATCTAGTTGGAATTGACTTCTTGTACTCAGACTTCAATGGTAGCTATGTTCCAAACTACTGCCAATCTATCCTGCCTGACCTATGGCTACTTGGTTGATGATTTTTTTCGATCAAAGGACTTCATGCATTTTGCAAAGAGTTTGACATAGTAAACATTCCTAAGCAGAGCATTGCTCTTAGATTACCTACTCGATCAATAAATTGCCTACTATGGGTCAAGTGCTGATTACATCACTTAGAATATTTTGATATTAGCTCATCTACTGTGGGTCAAGTGCTGACTACATTACTTAGAATGTTTTGATATCAATAAGTTATCATTCAATTAATGGACACCACTTAGACATTCGAACATCAGAATAAAATAGGCACTTCCATTAATATTTAAAGCTACTCCTCCTCAGGAACATTAGTCTGGACTAAACCTGGATCTTCAGTTGCTTCAACAACCATGGCTTCAATACCAACCATGGCCTTGGCAATGACTTCCTCCACAAAAACTTCTTCCCTAGCAATCCCTTCTCCAACATCTACCTTTAGAGCCACTTCATCACTAGCCTATTCAGCCTCGGCTTCGATCGGCTCCTCGGTTCCTCTAGCTCTGCATCTTCCCCATCCTCTCCGCCTTTGCCCTTGTCATTGGATTCGATAATATTCTTCAAATCTAAACCCAGGAAGAGCCACTTCACTCTCTTTTTGCATTCTAGAATCCCCTAATGAATAGCATCAATGCAGCCTTCAACCACTTCTTCCTTAAATTCTTCAGACCTCTTATATTTGATGATTACCTAGGTCAAAGCATGCTGAGCAGCTTCAACCTCTAACTCTGACTTTCTAACTTCAACTTCTACTGCTACTCTTCTCAAGTTGGCATCATCTAGCTTCACCTTCAAATTAGTAACAAGGGCCTCCTCAATGGCCAGCTTCTCCTCTTTGTCCTTTGCCAGAGCATCTAGCCTTCGGTTGAGTTCCTGAGTAGCCTTCAAGTCCTCCTTCATCTTCACTTCTCGAAGCTCCCCAGCCTTAGCTCCTCAGCCACCTCAACATCTACCTTGGTGTCCTTAGTCTGATCCTGGATCTTACGATTAAACTAAGCAAAGCCTTCAACCCCTTCCTGGATAATACTAATGTCATGGATAAACTACAAGAAAGAAAATCTAAGTCATCTACATGGAAATTGCAACTTAGAATTATCAAAAGAGGGATATTTACCTTGATCGAATCCAAGTAGAAAGACCCGATATTCTCCTCCAGTGGTCAATTCTTTCACTCTTGCCAATCTTACAATAAGAAAATCATCTTCACCATCTTCTTAGCCAGACTCTCGCGCTTTATGGATGATGCATCCTTTAGAATTCTGGCTGAAATCTACCAGTAGTTATCTTCTTTAGTAGCTTCTTCTGGCCTCTCCAAAACCATCGAGGCCTTTCCCTTTCTCTTGGTCTCTGCTTGACTGAAGTTAGTTTCTTGGGAATGGCAACTAGCATTGTCGATGCCAAGGAAGAAACCAATATAGTGAGTTCGTGAGCAAGGATGACCTCCACTTCATCATCCTTCTCTGTAGGGACTCTTATTTGATGCACCTACAGAACCCTCACTAAGGTGGATGGGCCCTTAAGAGCTACTCGAGGCTTCTTGGCAATGGGGCCTCTTGGCTGGGAAGCTTCACCTTCAGTAGTCTTCTTCTTCTTTGCTTTGGCCTTCATTATTTTGGCTATAGAAATCTTTATCTTTGCAAATTATTAAGTAAAAAACTTAGTGAAAACTCAATAAGGGAAAAGCAATAGAGAACAATCTAAAAACTTACTCAAAGCAGTGATAGGGTTGAGTCCTGCTTCGAACAAGCTTGGCTTTGCTAGCAATTCCTTCTACCAAGGAACCACCTTGTTTGTTAATTTCAAAAAATCTTTCTTGTCGGTAGCAAGGACTTCATCACTTTTGTTTAGCTTTCTATAAGGCTCCCCCAGATCGAATTGATTTTAAAAAGAGTGGAATGAATGAAGAAGAATTTGTGTTTCCAATGGTGAATGTTGGAAGGGAGGTCTTTGATAATAGTTCGATTGGGGAGAGAAACAAAACACCACCAACCTCTTATTATAAGGTGCTTTTTTAGAATGAAGAGTGCTCAAAATAAGGATCTTCTCGGCTCTATTCCAATCATATGACAGAGAACTATAAAAGAGACTATGATCCTAATGGAGTTTGGGACTAATTGAGTAGGGACTAGCTTATAAAAGTTAAGAATGTTTCTGAAGAAAGGATGAAGTGGAAATCGGAGACCTATCCAAAAAAACTCTTCATACAAGGTGATGCAGCTAGGCAAACCTGCGATTACTTGATCCACAGAACAAGCAACTATTATGCAAATTTTATTAGGGAAGCAGTACGTTCATCATATTTTTTTAACTTCCTCCATGCATCATCAAGACGATACTTGATAGACTAGGTTGAAACTGAGTAGGAACATCCAAACTGGTAGACCAACTAGCCGAACTACTTCTCAGAAAGAAGTTTCCATCTCCCATAAGTTGGGAGAGGTAGCCCTAGCATCTTCCGATTCTGGGGAGGTGTCCAACCCAGGAGACGACCCCCAAGAATCCTATAATCTTGAGATGTTACTCATAGATTGACTCTTGTCCTCAGAAGACATCCTGATTACAAGGATGAAGCTAAGAAAAAAAAGAAAATCTAGCAGAAGATGAAAGGAGAAAGGAAACAAAAAGAAAAACAACAATTTCTAAGCTATGGTAAAAGTTGCCAATGGCGATTCCACCAAGAAGGATCCTGACGAAGCCTAAAATACCTTGTGAGCCCTAAGAAATCTTGAGAAAAGGGATGGGTGAAGGAAATAGGGATGAAAGCATGCAAAAAATCAGGATTTCTAAAATCCTAGTAGAAGCTATTTATAAAATCTTTTCATAAAAGCATGCATAATTAATTTTAAATTCAGGTAAGGATCTATCTAATAGGCTGATTAATATTTCATCTCATGAAATTAGTTCTTAAATAAAATAAAAATAGAAAAGGATATAATACTTACCTCGATCGCTATCCATCTTCAACTTCGATCACATTAGGTTCGGCAGATCATTTGGATTCCTGTTGAAGCCATGCACGCACCTAGCCTTTATCGGTATCCATATAAGGCTCATTCTTGATCGACTCAATGATGCCACTAGAGTGCTAGCTCTTTTGTAGGTGTATTTAGCTTGGATCTAGATTTTCCTTCAACAACTTAAAGGAAGGGCTACAACTTTTGCAGCCTTCGTGCGAACCCAGAACTTCGAGACTTCATCTAGAATGTTTAAGGGAAAACAAAACTATTTTTCCTCCCTTATAATCTATCTCAAGAACCTCTCTTTGGAGTTTAATGGAATGGAATAATTAGGAAGAGGAAGAAAGCGGTGGTTGAGAAATATAGAGTGTGACAAGGAAAAACTAAAACCCTATACAAACTTTTCATGCCAATTCTAAGAGAGATGGAAAGCTAAAAAAGAACAAAACTATTTTCTCCATTTTCTCCTCTCAAACCCTCACCCTTTTTGATATTTTTAGTCATGTGAAATAGAAGAGATGTGTCAAAGAAAATTTTTTTATGATAGAGAAGAGGATATGTAACTAGAAAATCTATGCTACCCCAATCTGCGCAACATAAAAACTCCATGCCAAAATCACATATCTATACCTAAAAAAATCTTGATAAAATAGAAAACTAATCTAATTTGAATCAAATTCAAATTAGATAAGGGTCTATGTCAATCCAAATAGAGAGAGAGTCCTAGATAAATATAAAAAATGCGATATTGTATATCTTATCCTTCCATGCATGCTAGAAGAAAAGTGCAACAAAATTAGCACCTCTTCTTCCCTTTTTCACATAAATAATGAGAGAGAAACCCAACTTAATGTGGGTCTGGCTTTTTGGTTCAATTTATCTCTAATTTGGATCATTTTTGAAACTGTTTCAAACTTGAATCAAACTAATTTCAAGATAGCTATCAACCCAAATCAATTAGGTTTGCAATCCACAACTGACTTGGATTATTAATCTAGTTTTACAGAGTTCGAACCAAATCTAATTAGGTTTAGGTTCCAAGTCAATTAGATTCAATTAATATTCAATTCGAATCTAATTTGAGCCCGATTTGAATCGAATTCAAAAAGATTGTTAATCCTATTCACAATAGAATTTGAAATCCTAGTTCAATTAGGATTTTTAAACCCAATTTTATCAAGCCCAATCAAATCAAATCAAATTGCAACTCTTGTGATTAAGTCCTTAATGCCAAGATTAGCAAGTACTAAAAATTGCATGTACCAAAATTAGTAAGTAACAAAATTAGCAATCCTAAATATGGTCCAAGTTCTTGATCAGGTCAAGCCCCTACTATGTGTGATCCCTTAGGTTCCATTCCATCTGGTAGTGAGACATACTATGTTCTCTATCATAGCATCATTGAAAATCTTTTGATGGGCTAGAGCTTTTTAGCTCAACCCTAAAATGGATCGTTGATATGAAAACAGCTCAAGCGAGTTTCCATAATTTACCTGTGATACCTAATAGTATGTAATGGAAACCTAGAAGGATAGAAAGGTGAACCCTTAGGTGTAGTTACCATATGATCAAATTCCTCTACTGAAAGTCCTAATAGGATGTGGGTCATGGAATCTCGTCAAACACTAAGCATCCATCATATGCTAGATTTAATCAGCTTGAGCCCATTCATAATTCTCATGAAAACTTTTTTCTATTATCACACTGCTATGGCTATAGATTTAAGGATTCGTCCTCTTAGGTTGCATAGGACTACTCTTCAACTATTAAGATCGATAGACTCCTTATAGGTACACTCTTAACTTCTATAGCAAGCTTGCTACAGCTAACGTACACTACAAAGCCCCATATAACTAGGAATTATATTTATGTGCTTGTCAAACTACAATAACCTCACTGTGAGTGACTAAGATACTGCACATCAAGAAACTACTCATACAATTATAGCATTGAGAGGTCATTGACGAGTAAGTAGACATCCATCTAACTTCTCATTCCTGGTCACACTTAATGCTATTATTTTCTAACAACTACTTGCACTCTCATTCCAATGTTCCCATATTATAGACTCGAGACTTGTCTATCTAAAAGAGAAATGATCTATGTACCAGTCTTGATGGATCAATCACCATCCCTATGATAATCCAATGACTAGAAGCATTTAGGAGTTAACCTATAATGACACATTTCTCAAATTCTTAACTCTTTAGAATATGTATTATTGTCCATTAACTCCTTGGACAATACATGGACATAATATGTATGGTTAAAACTATCCCAATTTAAATTATTAAATATAAAATTATATCCTAGATTAAAAATTGTGTTTGCTAGATTAGCTTCCAGGACATGTATCTAATAATGGGGAAGAACACTAGAAAAAAATTTTAACTTGGAAATCCAAAGAAGAATGCCTACAAGAAGCTGGCTGGCATGAGCTAGTTTCTCCTTCCTTCCTCCATCATCTAGTGAAGCAAGCAATCTTTGAAATGATGGAAGGAGCCTCATATTTATACTCTACCATGACTGCTGGGATGCAAACCCTCAAAATGGTTGAGTTCACTAGATGATGACACATACCCCACTTCCTATTGATGACACTTCAAGAAAGCAAGCGGTCGATTAGTGCACGACTCCAAACTCTATACATATCATTAATGAGCACTAACTATCAGACCACATGATATGCCCTCATTTGCCAGAAAAGAAAGGCCAACCACTAGCCATTTCAGGGAATCATGGTGCAGCCTTTTCAACTACCAGGTCATGTTTTTTCCCTCTGCTATTATCAAATCATCAATCAATTCCTAAAAAGACATTTAATTGCAAGATAATGCAGAGATTCACCTTGACCATGAGAATAGTTAAAGTGACTACTCCCTTCACCTAGAAACAACAAGTTACTCCATAGTATTCTGGACTCAAAAGTGGGGGCCAACTATTATAATCATTACCTACTTAGTACTAAAGATCAGATACCACTTACCAAAATGTTGATTACCTTATCAACTAGAGTACATTCTTGTCTCCCGAATAGCCATCATTCGACTATTCGACCCCAGGTACAATCTCCAAGTAGTCCTGCTAGCAAGTGTCATATATTACTCGGTCTCTTGCGGTTACTGATTACATCCTAATCAGGCCTGAATATGATATCCTACTCCATTGGTCTCCACCTATCTAAAGCCATCCTCCAACTTGGACCCGAGTAGCCAACAAATGATCTCTAACTACTTAAACAAGAATTCATAATAAATAACAGCATTTGGTTATCAACTGACTTTTTAACAGAACGTAATTACCTTAATGGCTCCAACTATCTAATAGTATCCTGTTATACCTAACAGTATTTGGTTATCCCTAATCGAAGGCAATTACTCCACTTTCTATAAATAGGTAAGAGGAGACCTCTAGCTAAGTATGTGATAAGTCTATTAATTATCCCAATTTAATTATTAAAATAAATATTAATTATTTTGAATTTATTAAGAATTGATACTTTTTATTAATGTTTTGTAGAGAAGGAGCCCATAGATTGAAAGAACTTAATTTTTGGAGTATAACGGCATAGATAACACTCGAATTGGAGTTCAAACAAGACCAAAACTGAGATTTAAAGGATTTGCATGACCATGGAAGCAGCTAGTCCACCATGGACTAGTTGAATGGTGTACAGAAATCCCAGCGGTCTATGGTTGCCATGGCTGCCGATCCACACGCCCATCCTGTGGACCAACACCCTCCCAAGTCACCATTTTCACCCACCGATCATTGCCCACCATCGAAGAACCTCTCGAGAGTCACCTGCCACTAGAGAGGCCACCGAAAATCAAAGAAAAACTTAATTTTTTCGATAGGAAATTCATGCCGGTTATCTTCCATCCATTGCCACATGTTACCGCCATCCGCTTGTCATTGACTGACCGACCATCGCTATCTTCCCCCTCATCCATCGATGTTCGTCCACCACGGATCTACCCTGTAGTTAGCCACCAATGCTTTGTTATGCTCAATGTCTACATCCAGCTCGTCACCGGCTATTGCTTCCCGCCATCATTTCTACTACCACTATCTACTCTATTGGATTGGGAGATGAATCCAAATCCAATTGGAAGAAGGATCCTAGGGATTGGGGACTCAATGGAATCTGGATTGGACTTTGTTTGACCAAGAAGGAAGAAGACTTCAATCAGCCCATCAAGATGCACATTGGATTATTGAGAATTCACGTGTGATATCAGGCAAATTTTGAGCCCGATTGACTCCAGATTTGATCAGGAGAAAGCCCTCGATGAGCTTTATAAAAGGAGGACCCTAGTTAGTAGTTCATACATCAATTTTTATATTAATTTATTTTTTTCTCTTATTTAAATCATTATATTAGGCTTGGAAAAGAGGAGAATTATGGAGAGGATGCTTGCGGCTGCGATACATAGCTAGACTCCTTCAACCTAGGATAAAGATGAAGCATGTAACCGGGTTCTATCTCTCTTTTTGTACTTAATTTGTATCTAATGAAATTCATGCTCTTCTTTACATCTCTTTTGAGTTATTTTTTGATTAATGATTTGATCTGGCATACATGACCTACACCCTTTATTAACATGCCTTGATCTCCAGATACGGTACATGCATAAGAGAGGTAGATCGTAGTATGGTAAATTAGATCTAGAATGTTACAATTCAATTAGATAGTTTATACTCTAGCGGATGTGTCGTGATCTCCAGATGCAGCCCATGCCCAATAAGAGATAAGTTATTCTAACCCTGAATTTGCAAGAATTATTGATATTGTAACATAAAGAAAAGAAGATAAGACCTATTTGCATGGTGGATTCGGATTCCTAGGTTACTTCTCGTACTTCTGATTTAATTGAGCAATTAGTTATTATTTTTTAATCATTATTGCTCTCGATCTAATCCTTTATAACTAATTTTCTTTTATTTTTTTTCATGAAATAATTATCCTTGATCCCCGAGGATACGATCCTAACTCACCACTAGCTATAGTAGTGAGTAGGTTTATTTTGATGCCTACGACAGTGTTTAAGATTTTTGGCACTGTTGCCGGGGATCTAGGCATAATTGTTTCATGAAAAAAATAACAAAAGTAAAAAAAAAGTAAGAAATTTTTTTAATTATTAGATTACCTTATTTTTTTTTTAACAAAAAAAAATTACAAACCAACTCCTAACATAATTAACTTTCATTTTTATTAACTTACCTTAAATAACCCACAAGAAAATCCTAAGACACCTTCCATAAAACTTAATTAATTTAAGAAACAAATTAATAAACCTTGAAAGACTTCTTAACTTGTTTGGACATTTTGTTTAACTTATACTGCATTTCCGTAAAATACTTTAAGGACACAATGCCTAAACAATATAAGTTAGGGATGTTATTATCCTTCCTTGGTCTACAAACTACCATCCTGCATACTGCATAACCCTAAGTCTTTAATTTAAGATTAATTAGACATTGGTCCCTAAGGATTTTTGAGCTCAATAGGATAAGAAACCTTGAGAGTTGGACTATCTTAATATTAACTGGTTCACTGGTGTCTAGAAAAGGGGTTCAAAGATAATGCATTCCTAAACGAAGGTAATTCTTTAATTGGTTTCATTATCTGACCTGGTTAATTAATTTGATATCTAAGAAAAGTAACAGGAGGACCCCCACCGACTTTACCTTTACCTGGTCAGTGGCTAGTTAGTATCTAACTACAAAGACTAAAAGGCAACCTTGGCAGTTAGGAGCTGTCTAGATATAGGGTAACCCTAAGATAGAGAGTCCATTGCTTGGCAACTTATTTTTTTAACAAAAACTTTAACCTCATTAAGGTACTCTTCTCTATCATCTTTAGATTTAGGACTCCTTAGGCTCTCATCTTTATACCTCTCTCTCTCTTTCTTCCTTCTTCTTCTCTCCTCTCTCTCCGTATAATATAAAAAACTAAAAAAATTCAAAAATTGCAACTTGGAAAAGGGAGTCTGGTCAATTAGTAAGGATAGATCTAAATCCTATCCTTGACCAAGAAAAATTAATGATGAAAAAGTTAGGACATCCCCTTAGCCTAAGCGACTACTACTATCCAATTGGATCTACCCAACCATCATGCATTCGACTACCCCAAACAAATGCTGCTAGCTTCGAGATTAAGCCTCATACTATCAACATACTTCCTAAATTTACTAGAATCGAGGATGCCTATATTTTCATTAGAGAATTTGAGGAAGCATGTGATACTATGAGGATGCATGAACTCTCAGAAGATGCTGTGAAACTTAGGCTGATTAACTTTTTCCTCATGAAAAATATCAAAAAGTGGCTATATAGTTTACCTACTCAGTCAATCTCAACATGAAAGGGTTTTGTTAAAGTATTCTTGAAGAAATTCTTCCCACACCATAAAATAGCCAAGTTGAAAAACAAAATTATCCAATTTTATCAATTAGGGGGAGATCTTTATTGGAAGTGTCTAGATCGATTTAAGAACCTATTGAGCCAATGTCCACACCATGGGATAGAGACTTGGAGGTTATACCAAATATTCTATGAAGGTCTAAATCCAAACTCCAAAACCATGCTCGAGTCGATGTGTCAGGGTGACTTTATGTAGAAACTACCCATGAAGCTTGGCAGTTTCTAAAGGATTTAGTAGAGAAGAACCTACAATGGGAGGGCACTAGAAAATCTAAACCCACACTATCAAGAGGTAGTATGCACAAATATCTCCATCCATAGCTGAAGAAGCTAAGATGGCATCTCTAATTCATAAGATAGAAGACTTGGAACTCAAGGGATATGCCTCGATAAATTAAGTACACCAAGTGTCCTCACATGTGTGCACCGGATGCAACGAGCCAAGACATGTCATAGAAGAGTGCCCCCACTTCATGATCCAAACTGAAAATGGTTATGTACAAATGCATGCAACTTATCAAAGAACAACCAACAATCCCTATGCACCAACCTATAACCCATGGTGGAAGAACCATCCAAGCTTTCTTGGTCACAAGGTCCTAGTACAAGTGGTCCCAACTTCAACCAGCCTAACCCAAGGCCCAATTCTATGGAAAAAACCCACCAGTCGATGAGAATGAAAAGAGATTTAGTTCCATAGATAAAGCCCTAGAAACCCTAGCTAAGTCCCAAGCTGACACCTATGCCACCCTGAATAACTTCATGCAAAGCACAGGGCAAAAGCTATCCTCTAATACCTAGGCTCGTTTAAAGATACAGGTAGGTCAGTTAGCCATGGCTATAAGTGAAAGGGAATAAGGTAAACTATCAAGTCAGTTAGAGGTTATAACCCTAGGAACCCAAGCATCTAAGGATCAAAACAAAAAGCCTAGATTAACCAAATAAATGCCATTGATATATTAAGATCTAAGAAACAAATAGATAACCACGTGGAAACATATAAAGAAGAAGAATTAGAGGTCCCACCCCTTGAACAACTTATTAAGCAAGGTCAGCCCGAAATACCTAAAGCTTCAGAGTTTGATATAATACCCAACCCATCAGCTGAGCCCTTGCCACAAGCAGATGAACCAAAAATTAGGGTTGTAGCACCATTCCCAAATATACTTAAGCCCAATCGAAATTCAGCCTAATTTGATAAGATTTTGGAGATCTTAAGCAAGTTAAAGTGAACATCCCCTTACTAGACATGATCTAACAGGTCCTAGCTTATGCCAAATTTTTTAAGAATTTATGTACGAAGAAGAAGACCACCAATGTGCCTAAGAGAGCCTTTCTGGTAGCTAGTGTAAGCTCTTACCTGTCAAACCACATGCTAGTGAAATACAAAGATCCAAGGTCACCCATAATTTCTTGCATTATGGGGAACACCCTCATAAATAGGGCTCTATTAGACTTAAAGGCTAGTGTCAATATATTGCTATATTCAGTATACGAGTAGCTAGGGTTAGGAGAACTAAAGCCTACAAGAATGACCCTATAACTAGCAGATTACTCTTTGAAAGTGTCTAGGGGAATAGTAGAGGATGTGTTAATCAAAGTTAATGACTTTATCTACCGATGGGCTATGTAATCTTAGAAACTGAACTGGTGATGAATCCAAAAAGCCACATCCTAGTAATCTTAGGTAGACCATTTTTGGCCATAGCTAATGCCCAAATCAATTACCAAAATGGATTAGTGAAACTTTTCTTTAAAAATATGTTAATCAATTGTTGCCCAGGTGGCTTTCCCAAGAGGGGGTGAATTGGAGATTTAAAAAATTAATCAGATAGGTGCTCTTTTGAATCTACTTTAGTGTGGAGGTGCTGTGTCTCAAATAATTAAGAGCAAAAGCAGATGCAAATAGAAAAAGCACAATGCAAACAAATTAAATTTATAGTGGTTCGGAGCACCCTCACTCTAACATCCACTATCCAATAAACCACTTGGGATTTCCACAATATTCACTACTGGAATACAGTCAGATTATTTTACCAGGCTCACAATCAAAACCCAACTTGGTTTTTAACCGGGCTTATCAAAAACCAACACTTGGTTTTGAATAGGATCACCAAGAACCTAACCTTAGTTTTGACCAGGCTCACCAAAAACACTTACACTGTTAGTTTTAAAATGGGACCACTAACAACCCATAATGGTTTTAAACCGGGCTCACTAATAACCCACAAACTCACAAAGAGTTAAAAAAAGAAAGCAACTAAAGACAAACCCCAGTTGCCTGATGGTTGCATATGCAGCTCAAGAGAAGCCTTCTTAAATACGCTTTAATGCACTTCAATGGCTTGCTCTTCTTCATAATAAGTGCTTCAAGCTTCTGGTAGGAGTTGGTGAAGACTTGAAGGCTAACTTGAATGTTCTTTTAGTGCTCTCTTACTCGCAAGCTTTTTTAATATTCAATTAATCATTAGCTTCTTCAAAGGCTATTCAAATCCTTCATTATAAAGTATTGTACTCTTCTTGGATGGATATAGTCATTATAGATCGTTGAGATATGATATTTGATCGTTGGACTACTTTTTCAATTCAAAAATGAAGTTCTGGAACTAGTCGTTACCTACCTGGAATCGATATTCGAGTCAACTCGGATGCCTTGAGTCGGCTCGGATTCTCAGAGAGTTGATTCTTCACTCTGGTCGAGTCGGCTCGCCTTAATCGAGTCAACTCAAATCCTCAGTGTCGATAATTTCTTACTCTGGTTGGATCATCTCACCTCAGTCGAGTCAGCTCGGATTCTCGGGTCTTCAAAATATACTATGAAGGAGTTAGCTCGGGTTCCTTCGAGTTGGCTCTCTTGGCATTCTCTCAGAACTGATTTTTCTGGACTCTGGAGGAGTCATTTCAAACTTCTGAAGGGTCGACTCGGATTCCTGACTGAATGGATGTGTCGGCTCGGACTTCCTTCGAGTGGCTTGCCTATCTGATTCAAGAAATGATGCATTGGATGAGTTGGCTTGGGTTCCTATGAGTCGGCTCGGATCTCTGCATGCTAGAATCCTTCAACCATGCCAAGGATTAGAGTCGGCTCTCTTCATGTGAGTCGACTCGAGTGAATCTTTAATAAAAATTTTAACTCCTCTCCAGAATTCTTCCAGCAACTCTTCAATACTTAAAACTCTTTCCAACTCAACTAATAACAAATTCTAAATAAATTAAAGCTTGAAAACACATAGAAGTAACCCTTTTTCAAGAAAATTACATCAATTTTTCTTTAGATTCTTCTTTACATGAAACATTTACAGTGCAATACAAAACAAATAATAAGGTTGTAGGAGTTGCAATGGGCATTAAGATCATCCTACAAAAACTTGAAATTCACTTAAAGAGTTCTTAGTAAGACAAATGCATGCTCCAATGTTTTGTTATCATCAAAATCACTCAAGGGGTCAACAATCTCTCCCTTTTTGATGATGATAAAACACCGATCATGGAAAAACTTTATAATTACATGTATAAGTATTTGGAAGTAAATATTAACATGTATGAGCTGTATACTAAGAATGTATCACTATATCAAAGCTTGCATATAGATAATGTATCAGAGCTTTTGAAATAAGATCAATATGTATCATAAGAAATGGTTACCAAAAGCTATTTTTGCTAGAAATGTATCAAAGTTTTAGGTTGGCGAAAGGTATCAAATCTTGAGATATTAACAAATGCTTATAGCAAGATCTAATCAGAGCAAGTTTGCATATATTTGAGAGCAATTGTAAAAAAATCCAAGCCATTCAACATATTTTTCTCTCCCTTGTTGTATGCTTTTGAAATAACATGATTTTCATTAAAAAACATTCTTTTTCATTTATTTCTTTTGCCATTTTTCATGCATTCAATATCAATACTATCCTCCCCCTTTTGTCAATAATCAAAAGGTATTCAATTAAAGTCATTCTCCCTGTTTGTTAAGTACACAAATCTTGGTTTTTGAAATAGAATGAGAGATTGATAAGATTGTTTGAGATAATTTCACTTTCTCAAAGAAATTTTGATATTCCAATTTAAATTTATTTTGAGTTGCATACACAGATCACATTAACAATACCATTCATTCCACAAATCACATTGCAAACATAAGAAACATATAATTTCATTGTATTCAAGGATGTTCAATACAGATTACAAAAGTTTGAAAGCAAAAATACATCCAGTAGTCTAGTCACTATCACTAGGCTCTTCTATAATAGGTTCTACCTTAATGGGTTCAAATCTTCCTTGTCAAGATCTACACTGATAAGAAGGTCCTCTAGTCCTAGTGGATGTATTAGGTGGTAGTTTGGAAGAGATAGGATCTGGGTCAAATAGACCAGGAGGAACAAAAGGTAGTGGCTGAGAAGACTGAGGTGGAGGTTGTCTAAAGTGTAGTGCAGGCTGTCTAGGATGAGGTGCAGACTAACTAGCTGAAGGTCTAGCTGCTCCAAGGGCCTGAATGTCTGAAGATAGCCTGGCTAGAAATACCCACACCATGCTCAGCTCGGTTTGAATCTTCTTGTTCCCTTCTTGTAGAACAATGAGCTCACTTACCTGAGCTTTAGTAAATACCTCTACTGATCCTCTCATTCTTCCAAATTCTGCTCTTAGAATTCCCACTCCTTTTGTGTAATCATCTTCCATCTTCTTTGTTTCTTCCAGTGAACCCATTCTATAGCTCATTTCTCTCAATTCAGTTCTGAACTCATCCATGCTGTAAGCTATAGTTTGTCTAATATCATCTGATGCTGTCCTGAGGGAGTTAGAAAGTTCCTGAATATCAATCTGTGGTTGTGGTCTAGTAGACTCAACACTGTATACTCTGGAGTGTAGCTGTCAAATCTCATCATAGATATCCTCAAGTTTGGTGTCAACTATTTGGTGAAGCTCGCCAAACATTGAACCAATAGAGCTGGTCAAAGTCCGAGAAAGTTGCTTCATCTGCTGAGCAAAAAATGCATGAAATGCTGAAGGTGCAGAAGTATCAGCAAATGATCTCGGACTATTAGTGGATGGACCAGGAGCATGTGTGTCAGTCACTGCAGGTGCTGGCACAAGAGGTACAGGAACTGAAGCAAGTGGAGAAGCTGGTGCTGGGGGAGATGCTGGTGCTGGTGGAGATCCCGGGAAAGTCCTAGGACTCCTCTATCTATGCTCTAACTCCTCAGCATCTATAATAGTAAGCTTAGCAGCAACAGTGGTAGCAGTCTCCTCAAGTATAGAAGGCTCAGTAGGAGTCCCAATCTCCTCTGGTAGCTACCCCTCATCATCATCATCTAAAGATCTTCTAGCCCTCTAATCTGAACCTTTCTTCAACCAAGCCCCTTCAACCTAATGATAACCCATATGTTGAAGTGATTTGGCTGAGTAGGTATCAGTGTGGTGTAACAACCTGTTGTCCTCCCCATCAAGCACAATACCAAAGTGTCTGAAAATAAGAGTGAAGGCCATACCATAGGGTAAGCATGCCTTGGCCTTCCTGACTGCATCTCTCATTTGGGTTAGCATAATGTATGGGAGATTGAGGGCCCCCCCCTCAATCATATATTGCATAAAAACCAAATCTCTCTCGCTGATCCAGTCGAATCTACCAGTGCGAGGCAAAAATATTATGCTGATAATATTATAAAGTAGCCTCATCTCAAGGAAAAAGACATTAGCCTTTACATTAGCAATTTCATCTACACTTTTGCTTTCCAAAATTAGTCTTAAAGTCCTTTGTCTTTCCCTCATAACTAGATGACAGCTCCCATTACTTGGCATATGCAGAACTTGACTCAAACATTCCTCGTTCATAGTCACTCTAACCCCTTTCATAGTCAAACTAACTCCATTTTCTTCTAGGGTTAGGTTTTCATAGAATGATTAGACTAGGCTAGAGTACATAGGAAAATCTAAAGTGTAGAAAAATTTCCAGCCCTGAGACTCAATCCAATTACCAATCCAGAAACCCTGGTTCTCTAAAAAAGTGAAATGATCTTCCTACTAGTAGTCACAAGTTGGTTCCCCATCAGAATGATCGGTCGAGGCTGCATAGGTGATGGAGTTCGGCCTTCCTCATGGACTTCTTATTCTTCTACTTCATAAGTCCAAGTCGGCTCTTCTTGCCATCTCTTGGTTCTTCTTTCTCTTTCCACAATGGCCTCAGCTCGTTGAGTTCTCTTGGCAACAGCTTTCTTCAGAGCCATTTGCACCAATTAGGTTAGGGTAGGATGGATTTTGGAAAAATGTAGGGTAGGATTTTATAAATCAAAGGTTGGAGAGAGTGAAAGAGAGCTCTGCTAGGGTTTAAGTGAATTTAAAGCTCTAAGAAAGGTTCTATGATTTTATATAAAAATGCTTAACCCGCAATTCGAGTTGACTCGACTTGAGCATTGTAGATCGAGTTGACTCGAACCAAAACTCCATAAAAGGATCCAAATAATTCAAAAAAGGTCTCAAATGAAAGGTATACACTAAGATTTTTGGTCATTATCCTTAATTTGAAATTGGAGGCTTTCTAGATAGTGTTTCCTTAGTTTTGAAGAATTAGGTCAAGTTTTCTAAATTGGATCATATAGACCTAATTCACCTTTAATCAATTGAAATCTATCTAAATTAAGAGGTTTAGTGAAAATATCGGCAAGTTGATTTTCAATAGGAACAAATTCAAGCATAATATCACCGTGCAATACATGATCCCTAATAAAATGATGTCTAATCTCTATGTGCTTTGTTCTACAATGCTGAATTGGATTTTTAGACAAATTAATAGCACTTGTATTATCATATTTGATAGGAATTTTAGATTGTGAAACACGAAAGTCTTCTAGTTGTTGTTTAATTCATAACACTTTTGTACAACAATTTCCTACAGCAACATACTCTACCTCAGCAATAGATAGTGCTACTGAGTTTTGTTTCTTGCAGTGCCATGAGATTAAATTCAATCCTAGAAATTGGTATGTACCATTGGTGCTCTTTCTATCTATCTTGCATCCACCATAATCAGCATCCAAAAAACTAATTAAATTTAATGAAGATTGCTTTGAATACCATAAACCTAAATTACTTGTTTCTCTTAAATATTTTATGATCATTTTTACAGCAAGCATATGTGATTCTTTTGGATTAGATTGAAATCTAACACAAACACATATGCTAAATAAGATATCAGGTCTACTTGCTATTAAATAAAACAAAGATCCAATCATACCTCTATAGAGCTTTGATCAATGTTGTTGCCATCTTCATCTTTATCTAATCTACAGGTAGGACTCATGGGTGTGCTTGTTTCTTTGCTTGTCTCCATACCAAACTTCTTGATGATTTTTTTGATGTATTTGGCTTGGTTTATGAAGATCTCTTCCTTTGTTTGTTTCACTTGAAGTCCAAGGAAATAATTTAGTTCACCCATAAGGCTCATTTCAAATTCATCGTACATCAACTCAGCAAATTCTTCATAAAGTTTTTCATTAGTTGCACCCAATATAATATCATCAACATAAATTTGTACAACTAATATATCATTATTTTTGTTTTTGATAAACAAAGTTTTATCAATATTTCCTCTTGCAAAATCATTTTCAAGTAAAAATTGTTTAGTCTATCATACCAAGCCCTAGGTGCTTGTTTCAAACCATGTAATGCTTTATTAAGTTTAAAAACATGATTTGGAAAAGCATGACTTTCAAAACCTGGTGGCTGTTCTACAAAAACTTGTTCAGAAATAAAACCATTAAAAAATGCACTCTTTACATCCATTTGGAAAAGTTTAAAATTCATGTAGCAAGCAAATACAAGAAGTAATCTTATGGCCTCTAGTCTTGCACAGGCGCATAGGTTTCATCAAAGTCTATTCCTTCCTCTTGGTTATACCCTTTGGCTAATAATCTAGCTTTGTTTCTAACTACATTACCTCGTTCATCTAATTTATTTGTATAGACCCATTTGGTTCCTATAATGGAATGGTCTGATGGTCTGTCAACTAAAGTCCACGCATAATTTCTTTCAAACTGGTTTAGTTTTCATGCATAGCCATCATCCAGTTTGGATCATTTTCAGCCTCTTTTAAACTATGTGGCTCTATTTGTGAAATAAATGCTAGGTAATCATATGCATCTCTATGTGATGACCTAGTCCTAACACCTTGAGAAGGATCACCAATAATTAAATCTCTTGGATGAGAAGTTACATACCTCCATTCTCTTGGTAGATCAGTATGATTCTTACTTACCATCTCTTCTTCTTCTTGAGTTGGTCTCTCTTGAATGCTCATATCTTTCATTTCCTTTTGAAGTGTACTTGCATCATTATCTATGCACTCTTCTTTTTTTGAAGGTGAGGGGTTAGTATTATCAAATATAACACGTACTGATTCTTCCACAGTCAATGTTCTTTTATTAAATACTTTATATGCTTTGCTATGTATTGAATAACCAAAAAAAATTGCTTCATCAGATTTAGAATCAATTTTTCCTAGATTATCCTTTCCATTATTCAGCACAAGGCATTTACAACCAAAAACATGAAAGTAATTAATGTTTAGTTTCTTTTCATTCCAAAGCTCATAAGGGTTTTTTTTAAAATTTGATGTATCAAAACACGGTTTAAAACATAACAAGCAATATTCACCACTTCTACCCAAAAGTACCTTGGAAGATTGCCTTCACATAACATTATTCAGGCCATTTCTTCCAAAGTCCTATTCTTTCTCTCTACAACACCATTTTGTTATGGTGTTCTAGGAGCGGAGAAGTTATGATCAATGCCATTTTCTGTGCAATAATCATCAAAAAATTGATTCTCAATTCTGTGCCGTGATCACTCCTAATAGAAAGAATTGAAAGGTTTTTCTGATTTGAAACTTTTTTGTAAAATTTTTAAAAAACTTTAAAAGTTTCATCTTTATGTGCAATAAACAAAATCCAAGTAAATTTTGAAAAATTATCTACTATCATAAGAGCATATTTCATACCACCTAGGTTTGTGGTCCTAGTTGGTCCTAATAAGTCCATGTGAAGTAGTTCAAGGGGTCTAGAAGTTGAAATCATATTTTTTGACTTAAAACTCCTTAGTTTGTTTACCTAATTTGCAAGCATTGCAAATATAATCAAAATCAACCTTAAATTTAGGTAAACCTCTAACACAATTCTTGGAAATTAACTTGGCAATAGTATGCATGCTAGCATGACCTAATCATCTGTGCCAAAGTAAACAAAACTCCTTAGTCTTAGCATTCATTACTATTAGATTGGAACTACTAGACATAGCTAGATCATTAAGATCTACCACATAAATATTTTCAAGTCTATGTCCAATGAATTTGTTGCTAGAATCAAGAGAGTTTGTTACAATACACATAAATGATTCAAAGACAACCTTGAAGCCTTTATCATATAATTGACTAATACTTAATAGATTATGCTTTAATTTGTCTACTAGCAATACATTTTCAATAAAAGTAGAGGGGGTTAATTTGATCTTACCAATATCGATTATTTTTTCCTTGCCATTATCTCCAAAGGTTACCAAACCTCCTTTCATCTATAGGGGATGAATTGATCTTTGTCACCCGTCATATGTCTTGAATAGCCACTGTTGAGATACCATATATTCTTCATTTTTTGGGCTACAAGACATTCCTGCAAAATAATCAACATGTTCTTTTAGGTACCCAAGCTACCTTGGGTCTATGCAGGTTAGCAGAGGTGGTTCCTTTGAAAATCCAAATCTTTCTAATTTTATTCTTTTCATTTTTATTTTCTTTTAATAGATTATGTTGAAAAGATTTATGTCCAACCCCATGACATGCAAAACAAACAATTATTATTTTGAAAAGAAGTATGCTTTGAAGTTCTAGATGTAGAAGCATATGATGCAGATGTAGAAACCATGTGACACAAAAGCATTTTGAGAAACAGATTTTGGTACAAATGCTTTTGAAGATACAAATCTAGTAGCTGAAACTCCATTGGAATTCGAAGAATTATATCTGATTCCAGCCTTGTTATTTGAAATTCTTTGTTCTTTCAAAATTAACTCAAGCTTATTTGAACTTAAAGTAAGCTTTTCAACCAGAGGCTTGAGTTTTTCCATCTCCTTTTTCAAATTATTATTTTCATCAACAAAGCTTTGTTTTCTCAAGATATAGATTTTTCTCAGTTTTCAAAGCTTTGTTGTTTTCGGAAAAGATAGTTAATTCCTTTTGCAATAATTTATTTTTTTTTGAAATCTCTTCCTTTTCTTTTACTAAGGAATCATTAATATTTTTTAAAGCTCTAATTTTTGTACCAGCTTTTTTAAATTCAAAAAGTAAATCATGGAATGCAGAATTCAGTTCATCCAAAGTAAATTCAGCTTGAGGTTCAGGGGATATTACCTCGTCTTCGAGACCCAAAAGACATAGATTGGCAGTTTTGTGATCTCTTTTCTTCTATTGAAGTCAACTCCTTACTGTTGCTCCAAGTTATAACCATCGCTTTCTTTATTTCTTCTTCAATATTTTTTTTAGTAAAAGACAATCGGGATGGATATGCCCTGGTTTCTTACACTCATAACATGTAGGCATTTGTTCCTTCTCTTTTTCTCTTTTTGTCCTTACTATGTTCACCTCTCTTGTGAAACTTTTTGAAGTATCTTCCTTTCTTCTTTCCCACAAATCTTCTAAATCTTTTCATGACCATAGTGATATCTTCATCTTCTAAGTCATCTTTGGAAAAGGAGCATTCATCTTTCGATTCCTCATCTTGTTTGTTTGAATCTGATGTAGCTTTAAAGGCAATTGTTTTCTTCTTCTTCTTCTGATCATCTTTATTTTTATGTTACATGGCCAATTCATGTGTGATGAGAGAACCCAGTAGTTTATCCAGTGTTAGTGTGTTTAGATCTTTTGCTTCTTGGATGGCAGTTACTTTGGGGTCCCATTTGTTTGGAAGTGATCTTAGAATCTTCTATACTAAGTTAGCATTAGAATAAACCCTACTAAGACTTTTCAAATCGTTAATAATATATGTAAACCATGAAAACATGGCAGAGATAGTTTCAATTTGTTCCATCTTAAATAATTCATAGCTATATACTAGAAGAATGATTTTGGAGGTCTTCACTTGGGAAGTTCTTTCATGGGTCACTTTGAGTTTATCCAAGATTTCTTTTGCAGATGAGCAAATAAAAACTCGGTTGAACTCGTTTGCATCCAAAGCACAATATAGTAAGTTCATGGCTTTTGCATTCAACTCCTCCATTTTCATATCGTGTTCATCCCAATTCTTTTCAAGTTTTGGGACATCCATGCCATCAATTTTAATCATGGATATTTGTGGACCCTTGAGAATGACCTTCCATAACTGAAAATCAATAGCTTGAATGTATATCTTCATTCTAGCTTTCTAGTATGAATAATTCATGCCAGTAAATAGTGAAGGTCTATTAGTAGATTGGCCTTCGACCAAGGAAGTACTCATGGGATGAGCCATTAATCTTTACTCTAATTAAGTTCAAAGACTCAGCTTTGATACCAGTTGTTGCCCAAGTGGCTTCCCAAGAGGGGGTGAATTGGAAATTTAAAAAATTAATTAGATAGGTGCTCTTTTGAATCTACTTTAATGTGGAGGTGCTGTGTTTCAAATAATTAAGAGTGGAAGCAAATGCAAATAGAAAAAGCACAATGCAAACACAGCAAATTTATAGTAGTTCAGAGCACCCTCGGTCGTACGTCTACTATCCAAGATACCACTTGGGATTTCTACTATATTCACTACCGGAATATAATCGGATTATTTTATCAGGCTCACAATCCAAACCCAACTTGATTTTTCAACCGGGCTCACCAAAAATCCAACACTTGGTTTTGAATAGGATCACCAAGAACCTAACCTTGGATTTGACTGGGCTCACCAAAATCCCTTACACTGTTAGTTTTAAAATAGGATCACTAACAACCCACAATGGATTTTAAACCGGGCTCACCAATAATCCACAAACTCACAAAGAGTTAAAAGAAAGAAAGCAACTAATGATAAACCCAAGTTGTCTGATGGTTACAGATACAGCTCAAGAGAAGCCTTTTTAAATGTGCTTTAATGCACTTCAATGGCTTCCTCTTCTTCCATAATAAGTGCTTCAAGCTTTTGGTAGGAGTTGGTGAAGACTTGAAGGCTGACTTGAATGTTCTTTTAATACTGTCTTGCTCACAAGCTCTTTTAATGTTCAATTAATCATTAGCTTCTTCAAAGGTTATCCAAATCCTCATTTATAGAGTCTTGTACTCTTCTTGGATGGATATAGTCATTGTAGATCATTGGATTTGATATTTGACCATTGGAGCACTTTTTCAATTCAAAAATGAAGTTCTAGAACTAGCTGTTACCTACCTGGAATCGACATTTGAGTCGACTCGGATTCTCAGAGAGTTGATTCTTCACTCTAGTCGAGTTAGCTCGCCATAATTGAGTCGGCTTGGATCCTTAGTGTCGATAATTTCTTACTCTGGTTGAGTCGGCTTGTCTCAATCGAGTCGGCTCGGATTCTTTGGTCTTCAAAATTATGCTCTGGATGAGTTGGCTCAGGTTCCTTCGAGTTGGCTCTATTGGCTGTTCTCTCAGAACTGATTTTTCAGGACTCTGGAGGAGTCGGCTCAAATTTCTGAAGGGTCGGCTTGGATGTTTGACTGAATGGATGAGTCGGCTCGCCTGTTTAATTCAAGAAATGATGCTCTGGACAAGTCGGCTTGGGTTTCTATGAGTCGGCTTGGATCTCTACATGCCAGAATCCTTCAACCATGCCAAGGATTAGAGTCGGCTCTCTTCATGCGAGTCGGCTCAAGTGAATCTTTAATGAAAACTTTAACTCCTTTCCAGAATTCTTCCAGCAACTCTTCAACACTTAAAACTCTTCTCAGCTCAACTAATAACAAATTCTAAAGAAATTAAAGCTTGAAAAATACATAGAAGTAACCATTTTTCAAGAAAATTACATCAATCTTTCTTTGGGTTCTTTTTTACATGAAATATCTACAATGCAATGCAAAAAAATAATAAGGTTGTAGGAGTTGCAATTAGGCATTAAGATCATCCTACAAAAACTTGTAATTTACTTGAAGAGTTGTTAGTAAGATAAATGCATGCTCCAATATTTTGTTATCATCAAAATCATTCAAGGGATCAACATCGATATTAATATTTTTAATATTACTAATATGCATCAAATGAGCGACATGAATTATATTTAGGATACGGTTTATGATCCAATTGATCTTAGCGATGAAGAGCTTGACTTAGAAATTTGCATGAACCAAGATGGGAAGCAAATTAATGAGGTTGCTACAATCGATGAAAAATCAAGATAGAAACCTTCAATTGAACTACTAAAGAAAGTACCGGAACCATTACCCAAACCATCAATAAAGGAACCATCCAAATTAAAATTGAAACCACTTCTTAAGTACCTCAAATATGCATACCTAGGTATGTCAGAAACCTTGCTCGTGATTATTTCAGCTAACCTAGACTCTTTGCAAGAAGGAAAATTACTGAATGTCCTAAGAGAAAATAAAGAAGCTTTAAAATGGTCCATGGCTGACATAAAGGGGATCAGCCCCGTGATTGTTCAACACAAGATTCACTTAGAGGAGGAAGCCAAGCCTACAAGAGACCCCCAAAGGAGGATTAACCCAGCTATGAAGGAAGTAGTGAGAAAAGATATTATCAATCTCCTTAACAATAGTATAATTTATCCTATTTCAAATAGTTCTTGGGTAAGTCCTGTGCAAGGGTACCCAAGAAGTTGGGAGTCACGGTAATCCAAAATGACAACAATAAGTTTGTCCCAACAAGAACTCAAATTGGATAGAGGGTGTGCATCGATTATAAAAATTAAATGTAGCCATTAAGAAGGACCCCTTTCTCTGCCCATTATAGACCAAATGTTGGAACGATTAGCGAGGCATAACTTTTACTATTTTCTGGATTGATACTCTAGTTATAATCAAATTACAATAGTCCCAGAAGATCAAGAGAAGACAACATTTACCTATCCATATGGAACCTTCACCTATAGATGTATGCCCTTTAGCTTGTGTAATACATCATCTACTTTTCAAAGGTGCATGTTTAGTATTTTCTTTGATATGGTAGAACAGTTCCTTGAGATTTTCATGGATGACTTTTTCATTTTTGGGTCTACTTTTTTTGAATGCCTATATCACCTTAGACTAGTCTTAGAAAGATGTAAGGAAAAGCATCTAGTACTGAACTAGAAAAAGTACCAATTTATGGTGAAGGAAGGTATAGTCCTTGGCCATGTAATTTCTAATAGAGGTATAGAAGTAGACAGGGCCAAGATGGATTTGATTGCAAATCTCCCTCCACCTAAATTAGTCAAGGAAATAAGATCATTCCTTGGATGTGTTGAATTTTATAGAAGATTTATCAAGAATTTTAACAAAGTGGCTCGACCATTAACGAACATATTAACCAAAAAAGTCAAATTTGACTTCACATCTGAATGTCTTAAGTCCTTTGAATATTTAAAAAGAGAATTAACCTCAGCCTCAATCATTCATCCACCTTTATGGATTCAACCTTTTAAGCTTATATGTGATGCATTCGATCATGCCATTGGAGAGATCCTACGTTTAAGAATTGATAAGCTACCTAGATATCTACTATGCTAGCAAGACCTTGAATGATGCACAGCTCAACTATTCTACCATTGAAAAAGAATTTTTTGCTATGATATTTGCCCTAGAAAAACTTAGATCTTACTTAGTGGGGTCTCATGTCATCATCTACACTGATCACTCTATCATAGGCATCTTCTTTCAAAGAAGGATGCCAAGGCATGCTTAATTAGATGGATCCTACTCTTACAAGAATTTGACCTAGAGATCAGAGATAAAAAGGGTATCGAAAACATAGTAGTTGATCATTTATCTAGGTTAGCGATCACACCTACTAAAAAAATATCTATCAATGAGTCCTTTCCTGATGAACAACTTATGTTTGCTACCAAGGAACCATGGTACATCGACATAGTCAATTACTTAGCCACTGGTTAGATTTTGATGTATTGGAATGTTCAGGATAGAAATCGATTTTTCTTCCAAGTAAAATACTTTATTTGGGATGACCCATATCTATTTAAACAATGTCCTGACCTGATTATTAATAGATGCATCCCAGATCTAGAAGTTAGGAGCATTTTGTTCTTTTGCCATAACCAAGCTTGTGGTGGTCATTTTGGGGCTAAAAAGATAGTGGCAAAGGTTCTCCAATATGGATTCTACTTGCCTATCAATTCAAAGATGCTTACGAATATTGTAAAAGTTGTGTTAGGTGCCAGCATATAGGCTGGATCACAAAGAGAGATATGATGCCTATGAATCCAATATTGATTGTACAGATTTTTGATGTATGGGAAATTGACTTTATGGGACCATATCTAAAATCTTTTAGATTATGTATCCAAGTGGGTAGAGGCAATACCTTACAAAACCAATGACAGCAAAATTGTTATAAAGTTTTTCAAGGAGCATATCCGCTCCCACTTTGGTATCCCAAGGGCTATCATTAGTGACCGCAGAACATACTTGTACAAATGATCCTTTGCTTCACTAATGAGAAAACATAACATCACCCATAAGATGGCCACACTCTACCACCCCTAAATGAGTAGGCAAGTAAAAGTCTCTAATCGATAAATCAAATAGATCCTAGAGAAGACTGTGAGATCTAACAAAAAAGATTGGTCAGTAAAGCTAGTGGATGCACTATGGGCATATTGCATTGCCTTCAAGACCAATTTAGGAATGTCTCTATATAGGCTCGTGTTTGGTAAGGCATGTTACTTGTTGGTAGAAGTAGAACATAGGGCAATGTGGAGCATAAAATAACTGAACATGGATTTGGACATAGCCGGAGGTCAAAGGAAGTTACAGGCGGATGAACATGAGAAAATTAGAAATGAAGCCTATGAGAATGAAAAAATTTATATGAAAAAAATTAAAACCTTCTTCGACAAAGCTATCTTTAGAAAATCTTTTACTCATGGGCAAAAAGTTCTCTTATATGATTCAAGGTTTCACTTGTTTCCAAGAAAATTGAGGTCTAGATGGACTGGCCCTTACATAGTGAAAGAAGTCTTTCACATGGAGTGATAGAAACTGAAAATCTAAGTAATGGTGCTATCTTCAAAATAATGGACAATGCTTGAAACCATTCTTGGAATTAACCACTGAAGAAGCTAGGGAGGTTATGATTTTTTATGAATAGGAGTAAGCCATGACGTTTGGCTAAAGATATTAAACTTAGTGTGTTTTGGAAGGCAACCCAAATTTTTATTTTCTGGCCTTTCTTTTAGTGATTCTTATTTCTAGGAATAAGAAATTGCTCCACACAGTCACTCCTGGCATTATATGAGGCATATCTCATTCAAGTGATATCTCTTCTTGTTTTTTTCTTCCTTACTGCATTAAGGACAGTGAAAATTAAGTTCGGGTGTAAGGAAAAACCTTTTTGAAAATATTTTGAAAACACATTGGTAATTTTGAAAATTTTGAAAACTTTTTATAAATCATGTGCCATGAAAGAAATTCTTAAGCAAAACTGACTAGAAAAAGGTAATAGAGTTAGTTAGAAAGTATCGGTTAATTACCATAACAAACCAAAAAGTAGACTAGCTGGTTAGACTTTAGTGACCTACTTAGATCATCTAAAGGCTATTAACACTTCCATCGCACATGCACACTGACGAGGTAAACTAGGTATTAGTTATAAGGTCAATTAGAGGCTCAATTATTACTAAAAATTGGTAATTGATATACACCCCTTGAGAAAAACTTGAATTTGAGAAAAAAATACTACTTGATAAAAAAAAAGGGGCAAGTCTAAATATTGGTTTCCCATCGAGTAACTAGGCACCTTTGTTTAAGTAAGCATTATTGTTTTCATCAAAAAGTAGGCAGCATAAAGTGATGTGGGACTAAGCTAGGAGGATCGTTGGAGAGCTGAGAAGTCTCCTGGGATTAGGGTCAAGAAGAGGATAACCAGGGCCTCATACCGTCGATGTCCCGAAGGACAAAGGCAAACTGGGGTCTCACACCCAGTTTCAAATACAAGAGGGGATGCCTTTATATAGGCTTACCAAAGTTAGAACCCATACATGGTAATTTTTATTTATTATTTATTTATTATTTTTTAATCCTAAACTAGTAGCTTTGAGATCCGTGCATAGCTGTTTCTACATCAGGATCTGTGCAAGTCCTTCTCCTATGATTGTGGAACAGGGGATCGAGCGTAATAGGGCGGAGGACGTGGACCTTGACGTCGAGCTCACAGGCTAGGCGGAGGGTGGACGGGCCGGTGGATCCTAGGGGACGGTCATGATGGGGTGGGGTCGGGGGATGGCAAAACCAATGATTTGGAGGATTTGGTTGGAGGCGATAGGCGATGCTCGCGGGTGAGGCGGAGGGCGGACGGGCCGGCAGATCCAGCAGTATCCAATCGGCGTCGATGGCAGCTGGAGACGACTCTAGGAGAAGGGGCATCGACCGCGGAGATGGGAAGGCATCACAGGCATGGGCGGCATAGATGCAGGGAGAGGAGGGCCTGATTCTGTCGGCTCGAGTTCTCCGACGGGTGTCGGGCATCACGGCAGCAGGTCGGTGGGATGGGTGACGGCAGTCGGTGGGTTCAGCGGGTGTCGGTGGTGATCATCGACTAGGAATGGAGGAAATGGGGCTTGGATCTGGGTGATGAATGGAGGAAAAGATGACAGGAATAATAGAGGGATAAGTTGGGGATAAGTATGGAATAAAATGGGGATAGCAGGGATAGGTAGAATAGCTGGGATAAAAATTTAAACTAAATGAAAAAAAAATCTGAAAAAAAGATAAAAACCCGAATGGGTTTGATGTCCCCATCATTCTCCTGGGGTGGGGAAAACTCGACTCCATCGAGTGACGCTCGATGCTGCAATTTTTTTTTCCTCTCTTTTTTATTTTTTTTTTTTCTCTAACCCTAATCCTCTCCCGCTCTGATACCAGATGATGGGGAACTATGATAGAATGATGTATCCTTATGGAATTAGTAATGACTAAATGAAAAATGAAGTAAATATATGCTGCCATTCAATGTAAAAGAATTAGAATTTCTATGAGAGGAATTTAAATGCTAAACATGATTTGAAATAAAACCCTTTCAAAGTAAATAAGAGAAGGACCTTTGTGGCTAAGAAACCACTCAGGTTAGGGCTAAGTATAATATAATATTTCAGATCTAAAAGTCTTTCTAAAGAAGGGTACCCGGCAATCGTTATTCCAAAGTTTAGGAATGGGAACACTCAAAGAGGAAGTTCGTGGATGACAAGGAGATTCCTCTAGATTGCAAAGCCTCTTGTATCTAGTTCTTGACATGGTAAACCTTCTCCTTTGGAGCCTGGAAGCCTGGGGATCCTGTAATAAAGAGATGTAGAGGGATTAGAGGATAGAGATTGAAATGGAGAAGTGGAGGGGAAGAATCTTTGAAATGAAGAAAGGAAGCTTGGAGTAGTCTTGGCAGGATCTTCTATGGCTTCTTTGGAATGATAACTCCTTATTTGATTGTGTGAAGACCACCTTGGAGGATTGGATTCATTGGAAATGGAGGGGATTAGGACTAGGCATGGACTAAAGAAGTGCTTCTTTAGTTGGTTGAATGGATTATAAGATGGAAGGGGGGGAAAATATGTTGGAGGTGTGGTGATGGAAAGGAAATCACTCTAGGCCTCACGCCCACCTTCTCACAAGGGACCAAGCTAACAAGCAAGGGAATTTTTTTTCAAGAAAAGTTTCATTCATTCATTCATGATGATTATAAGAAGGTTTGGAGCCTTTTTCAAGCTTTTCAAATTCAAATTCAAATTCAAACTACACCAAATTACAAGGAGAAAATAATGAGGCTTCTCATGAAGAGGGGCGATGACTGTGGAGGAAATTATGGGCCAATTCAAACTCCTTCTTCTCTTGGGCGACAATCCTTGGTGAGGTGTCTTGGTGAGGTGGCAAGGTGGAATGATGAAGTGGCTTCCAAGTTGGTGATCCCATGGTCCATGCGCCCATCCATCACTAGCCTTCTTGACTTGATTGTGCTGAAACCATATTGGACTTGGACTGAACTCCTCTTGACTCAATTGCAACAAAGAACCCAATTGAAATAAATACAGGACTCAATTACTCAAATAAAATAAAAACAGGACTAATAAACCCAATTAAAACTTATTACAGGACTCAAACTCTCAATCTTCCATCCATAAAGAATCTAGCTTAAATTGTATTTGTTGAAGTCTCTTCCTGAGCCTGGTGCCCGCACCATAAAGCATCGGTAAAAAAAAAAAAATAAAAAAAAATAAAAATCAAGCAGTGTGAAAAGCTATCTCAGCCCATGTGCTTAATTTGAAGGTATATAGAAAATTAATCAAAGTAGGTGATAAGCAAAGATAATATTATTCCTTACAAGCTAGTACTGAAATACTAAGTTACCTATCACAAACATAAGTGATGTGGGTCTTTGGATGAACTCTAAGAAAGTTTTTGATAGTTTTGACTGTGAAATTTATTTCAGAAAATCAATACTTAGTTAATGATACTAGCTAACTTCTTTCAACCTTAAGCCTAGATCTAATTTTGCAAAGGAGGATGTTAGTGACACATGATTCTATTTTAATTACATTGCTAAGGGACTAGTAATAATTAAGTTAGGGGGTATGATAAGTCTATTAATTATCCTAATTTAACCATTAAAAAAATATTAATTACTTTAAATTTATTTATTGATACTTTTATGAATATTTTGTAGAGAAGGAGTCCATAGATTAAAAGAGCTTAATTTTTGGAATCCAATGGTGCAGATGGCACTCGAATTGAAGTTCAAACATGGCCAGATCTAAGATTTAAAGGATTTCCATGACTATTGAAGTAGCTGGTCCACCATGGACCGGCTGAATGGTCTATAGAAACCCCAGCAATCCATGGCTGCCATGGCTGCGGTCCATGCGCCCATCCCGTGGACCAACAACTCCCTTCCGAGTCACTATTTTCACCTACCAGTCATCGCCGAGAACCTCCCGAGAGTCACCCACACCAGAGAGGCCATCGAAAATCAAAAAAAAACTTAGTTTTTCTGGTGGAAAATTTATGCCGGTTGTCTTCCATCCATTGCTACCTATTATCTCTGTCCACTTGTCATCGACTGGCGACCACCACCCAATAGCACCGCCTCATCACCACAATCTTCCCCCTTGTCTATTGGTGTCCGTTTGCCACAGATCTGCCCTGCAACCGGCCACCAATGTTTTGTTCTACTCAACATCCACATCTATCCCGTCATTGGCCACCGCTTCCTGCCACCATTTCCATCACTGCTATGCACTCTGCTGGATCAGGAGACGAATCCAAATTTGATTGGAAGAAGGATCCCAGGGATTCAAGGTTTGGTGGAGTCTAAATCGGACTCTATTCAACCAAGAAGGAAGAAGACCTCGATCAGCCCATCAAGATGCACATTGGATGGCTGAGAATTTTTCATGCAATATCTTGCCAAACTTGAGCCCGATTAACCCAAATTTAACCAGGAGAAAGCCCTCGATGAGCTCTATAAAAGGAGGACCCCAGGTAGTAATCCAAGCATCAATTTTTATAGCAATTCTTGCATTAATTTACTTTTTTCTCTTATTTAGATCATTATATTAGGCTTGAGAAAGAAATAAATTATGGAGAGGATACTGGCGGTAGCGATGCATGGCTAGACTCCTTCAACCTGGAATGAAGATGAAACCTGTAAATCTCTCTTTTTGCACTTAATTTATATGTAATGAAATTCATGCTCTTCTTTTAATCATTTTTGAGTTGTTTTTCAGATCAATGATTTGATCTGGCATACACAGCCTACACCCTCGATAGACATGTCATGATTTCTAAATACGGTAAAACTTAAGAGAGGTAGATCGTAGTATGATAGATAGATCCTGAACCTTGTAATTTAATTTGATA
The DNA here is from genome assembly GCA_021397845.1 of Areca catechu. Taxonomy (NCBI): domain Eukaryota; kingdom Viridiplantae; phylum Streptophyta; class Magnoliopsida; order Arecales; family Arecaceae; genus Areca; species Areca catechu. Next base: position 47,599,866 of record CM038048.1, on the reverse strand, counting down.
GTTTACACTCTAGCGAACATGTCATGATCTCCGGATACGGCCCATGCCCAATAAAAGATAAGTTATTCTAACCCTAATTTACAAAAATTATTGATATTGCAACATAAGAAAGAAAAGAAGATAAAACATGTTTGCATGGTGGATTTGGATTCCTATGTTACTTTGATGGGGACATTAACAAGAAAGAAGTTTTTGTACTAACTCACTTTGTTTGCAGTTAAAATAGACAAATCTAATAAAGGGTTTGAGCCCATCTTCTCTTTCAGCAAATACTTGAGCCGATTCATGAGTCGACTCACCTAGATTCAAGCAAGGTATGAGGCCACTCTTCAATGCCCATTTTCTTCACTTGGCGCCATCCATTTGAAGCCCACTTCCCTCACTTGGATGCCATCTACTTGAAGCCCATTTCCCTCACTTGGATGCCATCTACTTGAAGCCCATTTTGGTCGATACCACATCAAGCACCTTTTGGGGAGGAGGAAGGACACTACATCAAGAATTTATGGAAAGATTGAAGCCATGTTCTATTACCCCAACAACCCCCAACTAACTTGCCATGTGGGATGCCACATCACATGACACATAGAGCTCCACATCAGCAAATTAAGCCAAGTCATTGCCACATGTCAATTGGTTGTAACCTTCTACTCATAAATTGTTATAAAACTAAATCAAGTTGAAACTACCCAACTAGAGTTAGCTAGACTTAACCTCCACTCTCTCTCTCCTTGGCCGACCATGTGGATTATGAATGCTATAAATAGGGCCTAAGCGGCACCCCCCCCCCCCTCCCCCATTATATTCATTCTACTTTGGATTAAATGAAGAAAGCTATCTTTCTTGTTCTAGTTCCCCTAGTTTCTCTTGTTTGGAGTGATAAGTTCTTGAGTTTGAGAGTTAGAATATAGGTTTGAGAGAGAGTGTGAGGTTCTTGAATGAGTGTTTGAAGGGTAGAATACCCTTGAGTGTTTGAAAGGTGGAGTGCTCCTTGCTTGATCCAAGATCCAAGCATCATTCCTTGAAGGCGCCGGCCTTTACTTCCTTGTTTCCCCTTCCTTGTTTCCCTTCTTTCTTCTTCTTGTTTCAATTGTAATTTTGAATTCTCCTTCCACGCCTAATTTCTGATTTGATGCAGGTTTTCTCTAATTCTCCAAGTCCAAGATGAAGGTCTCCAAGCCAAGGATCATGGCCAAGGTGAAACCTAAAGGTAGGGAGTTCTAGTCTTATGGTTTAGACCTCAATCCTTGAGTGATGAGAGCTCCTTCTTCCACCAAATAATTAGCCATCATTGTTGGTAGGAAAATCCTTCCTAATCTTCATTAGATCTGATCATTTAAAGGTTAAGTTACCCTAGTATTGACGGTTTCCTTTTCATGAAGATCCTAATCTCTATTTTGAACTAAATCTACATTACGGTATTGTAACTTAGATCCACTAGTCTTCTTATGAAGATTCTTTTCTTAGATTAATTTAGATCATTTATTTGATAATTAATTGCTCAAGTTTGCTTGCTGGCTAGCTTGATAAAACTCTCCATTCATCATTTTATTTTCGTCCCCCATCATACTTCTCCTACTTCTGATTTAATTGAGTAATTAGTTATTATTTTTTAATCATTACTGCTCTTAATCTAATCTTCTATAATCATTTTTCTTTTATTCTTTTTTTCATGATAATTGCCCTTGGTCCTTGAGGATATGATCCCAACTCACCACTACCTATAGTAGTGAGTAGATTTTATTTTTGACCACCTATGATTGCGATCAATATGCCATTTCTACGCACTCTATGCTTAAGTTATTCCTTAGTACACACAGCTCTAGCCACTATTCCCTTCTTGTTCTTCTACTGACTTAAGCATAAAAGCATCCCTTGCCAGACTCCAACTAGGGATTTCTTGTAGGTTTCTACCCATGAGGAACTCATGCAATTCACCAAAGAAGGTGGTGGGATCAATCGGTCCCCCCACTAGTCCCAGAGATCAACCTGATGGTAACTATTTGATTAGAGTTTTTTATAAACTTAATTTATATACAATAAGGATAGATAACGAATTTGACTTACCAAGGATTTATGGATTGGCTTGTAGATTTAAGATGCATGGTAGAAGAAAAACCAAGAAATATGGTAGACACTATCCTAAGATTCCCGATCCTCATGCTAGTATGTTGACTTCGGCCTTGATTTTGATAAATAATAAAATATTGAGTATATATGAGGTACTAATATTTTGTTGGAGTTGTGAGATTGACATTTCAAGTACTCTCCAAATTCTTAAAGAAAGAACTTGAGTGATCAACTACTAAGCAAGAAAAACTTCATGCTTTGGAAAGTCTTCACAAGTTGAAAAGCCAAAGATATAATGTATTATTAAAATTTGAAGGATAGAATGGAAGAAATCATATCAAACTTTCAAAATTCAAAGTTTAGCACATATTTTTTAAATAACATAGCTCAAGTATTGACCTAAATACCGACTTAAGGATCTCAAGTGTCGATCTTTAGAAAGTGGCATGCAAAACTTTTTAGCTAGCATGCCAAGTATCGACACCTATTGTCCAACTATCGACTTAGGTGTCGACTCACAAGATTGACTCATGAACTAAGTACCAATACACCAGGAAATAATAGAGGACTGAACTTTTAGAATAAACTCAAGTGGCATACCTGGACTTTAAGTGTCGATATCTAGACTTTAAGTGTTGACTCATAAGGTCTGATCATGCTCAAGTATCAGTGTCACAGGATAATTCTAAAGAGCTAAATTTTTTAGAAAAACTAGATATTGACTCAAGAACTTTAAGTGTCAACTCATAGAATGAAGTATTGACACTTGCATGTCTAACAACATATATTACCTATATTTTCAAAACTCCAAAAAGTTAGATTTTTGGATGTAAATAGCTAGTTCTCACCTTTTAATGGTCATAAACTATTTTTTGAAGATCTTAAGTGTATATATTGCACTCCAAACTCATTAAAGAAGCAAGAGAACCCTAGTGAAAGGATAAATGCTCCCAAACGAATCTTTCAAAAGCTAACTTTCAAAATAAAAATCTTTGTTCTTAAAGTGTGTGCTTTCAATTCTTAACCACCAATCAATCATTGCAATTGTTGACCCCTGGAATGATTTTAATGATCACAAAATATTGGAGCATGTATAGGTTGCTAATCCTTTCAAATTACTTGAGAAGTTTTTGCAGGAAATTGGTTACCTTTAGTTTAAATTGGTTCTTAAATTGATTAAGAGGTAATTCAATTGACTTTTAGTACTCTTATGTACTTTAAATTGTAAAAGCCCTAATTTTGTCAATCTTGTAATCTTGTAAAAAGGGTTGAAAATTATAAAATTGAGAGTATGTAGATTAGCACTTGTTTGATTCAAGTGTTGAAGAGTTTTGGAGAAGCTTGAAGCATCAATTGAAGTTTTGGCAAGAGCTGACTCATAGATCATGAGCCGACTCCTTGTGGCACGGTATGAAGAAATTTCAGAGTTTCAGTATCAAGAGCCGACTCCTGTCCCAAGAGTTGACTCATGGAAGAATACATGTTTTTGAAGTCTAATATCTCGAGCAGACTTGAATCCCAGAGCTGACTCGTCCAGAGTTATGAATTTTTGGTGACTGAGACTTCGAGCCGACTCTGCTGTGAAGAGTCGACTCGAGCAATTTGATGATTTGAAGTGATTAAAGGCAAGAGCCGACTCCAGCTTGAAGAGCCGGCTCTTACAGAAATTTATTTTGGGCTATTTGAGACTTCGAGCCGACTCATGGACCTCGAGCCGACTTGAGTAGTCATTTTCTGCACTCCAACGGCTAGTTGCTGGAAGTGATTTTTGAATTGAAGTTCATCTCTAACAGCTTTTTCACGAGTCCCTAGGCCCTACAATGGCCATATCTCATGGAAAACTATAAAAGAGATTGCTTTTAAGGGATTAAATAATATTAGAGCATTATTATTGATTTATCTTGAGAAACTGAAGAGCCTTCAAGTCTTTCACCAACCTACTTCAAGAGCTTTCAAGTTAGGATTCAAAGCTTCACCAACTTCACTTCATCAATGAATCCACTTATTGAAGAAGAAAAGAAGCAACTTGAAGAGCATTAAAGAGCATTCAAAGCTAGGCTTCATCTTGATCTACATCGATAATATTTAAACAAACTCGATTTGTTGTAGTTGCTTATTTATTTCTCTCTATCTTTGTTTTCTCTCTAAGAATAGCAAGGGGCTGTGTCTTAAGAGAGGGTTGAAGGTTTTTAGGTGAGCCTTGTGAAAATCTAAGTTGGGTTCTTGGTGATCCTGGTATAAAACCAAGTGTTAGGGTTTCTTTTGTGATCCCGTTCAAAACCAAAGGAAGTTTGGGTTTCTTTGGTAATCCTGGTAAAACCAAAGTGTATGGGTTTGGATTATGAGCCTGGTAAAATAATTTGACTATATTCTGGTTGGGGGATATAGTAGAAATCCCAAGTGATCCTTGGATAGTGGACGTAGGAGCCGGTTGCTCCGAACCACTCTAAATTTCCTTGTGTTTATACTTGTGCTTACTTTAGCTTATTGCTTTTACTTAATTACTTCCGCATTGCATATTGCACCACAACGCTATAAGAATTTCAAAAAGCATATACTTGTGAAAATTTTTTTAATCCCAATTCACCCCCCTCTTGGAAAGCTACTTGGGCAATAAGTGGTATCAGAGCGGAGTCTTTAAAAGTTACTTAAAGTAAAGATAGATGGCACATTCCATGAGCACTTCATTGGCTGAAGGTCAATCCAGAAATCGACCTCCACTTTTCACTGGAACCATTATACATATTGGAAGGCAAGAATGAAAATATACATTCAAGCCATAGATTTTCATTTATGAAAAATTATCTTGAAAGTATCTCACACACCCACTATTAAAGTTAATGATGTTGAGGTTCCCAAACTTGAAGAGGATTGGGACGAAAATGATATGATATTAGCTGAGTTGAATGCCAAAGTGATGAATTTATTGTATGTGCTTTGGATCCAAATGAGTTTAACAGAATTTCAGCTTGTTATTCGGCTAAAGAAATTTGGGACAAGCTAGAAATTACACATTAAGGCTCATCATAAGTCAAAACATCAAAAATCAATCTTTTTGTGCAAACTATGAGTTATTTAAGATGGATCTAGTGAGACTATATCTGCTATGTATACTCACTTTACTGATATATCAACGGTCTCAAAAGTCTTGGTAGAACTTATAGTAATGTTGATCTTGTTCAAAAAGTTTTGAGATCCTTGCCAGATAAATGGGAAGCTAAGGTGATAGCTATTCAAGAGACGAAGGACCTGAACCCCTACCACTGGATGAACTGCTTTAAGGTGATAGCTATTCAAGAGACGAAGGACCTGAACACCCTACCACTGGATGAACTGCTTGGATCACTAATTACACATGAATTAGCTATGCAACAAAGCACTAATGAAGATTCCAAAAGAAAGAAAGCTATAGTATTTAAAGCTACAGAAGAGGACAAGAATGAAGACTCAGACTCATCAGATGATGATGATTTAAAAAATGATGAGATAGCCCTTGTAATGAGAAGATTTAAAAGGTTTTAGGGTAGAAGAAAAATAAATAGATGGAGAAAGCAATTTAGAAAATGAGATTTTGGGAGAGAAAGAGAACAAGATAAAGAAAAGGAGAAGGATAAAGATAAAGATCAAGTACCAATCTGCTATGGATGCAAGAAATCGAAACATATCTGTCCTAACTGTCCTGAAGCAAAGAAAAATATATTCAACAGAAAGAAGAAGGCAATGCTTGCAGCATGGAGTGATAGCGATGAATCTACATCCACTGAGAGGATGAAGAGACAACAAAAGACTGCACAGATCTATCTTAAAGATTTGGAGAATGAGGTAACTACTTCTGAACATAACTTAGAATTTACATATGATGAGCTGCATAATGAATTTTGTGAATTATTAGTAGAATACAAGAAAGCTGGTTTGAAAATGAAAACCTTGAAAAATTATTGTGATGCAATTGAAAAAGATAAAAATGAGTTTGGTGAAAGAAATAATATTTTGCAAAGAGAATTAAGTTTAGTTTGCGAAAGACTTAAGATCACCCAATTTGAAAAAGAAGAGCTTATTGAGAAAAACAAAGGTTTGCAAAATGAAAATGATGATTTAAAGAAAGAAGTTCAAAAGCTCAAGCCTTTGATTGAAAAACTAACTCTAAGTTCCAACAAGCTTGAATTAATTTTGAAAGATCAAAGAGAGACAAGTAATAAATTTGAAATTGGTTACAAAGGTTCTATTTCAAACAAATTTTCTGCATCAACATCATATGCTCCTAAGTTTATTACTTCAAAACAACTTAGATTTAAATTTGCATCATCTCGTACTTTTTATTCAAAGTCAAGGATTGTATGATATGCATGTAATAACTTTGGTCATAAGGCATTTGAGTGTCATTTGAAACATAATGATAAAAAGAAAATCAAGATAGTTTGGGTTCCAAAAGGAACCATTTCTACTAACTTGCAAAGACCCAAGAAAGCTTGGGTACCTAAATCCATTACATGATTATTTTGCACGGATGTCTTGCAGCCACAAATATAAAGAAAAGATGGTATTTGGATAGCGGCTATTCAAGACACATGACGGGTAATGTTGATCAATTTTTCATCCTAGAACAAAAAGATGGTGGAATGGTAATATTTGGTGATAATCGCAAAGGAAGGATAATCGGTATCAATAAAATCAAAATTACTCCTACATTTATTAAAAATATGTTACTTATAGAAAAGTAAAAGCATAATCTTTTGAGTATTAGTCAGCTGTGTGATATTGGTTTTAATGTTTTCTTCAAGTCATCAATGTGTATAGTAGTTGATCCACTTGACTTTAATACTAAATTTATTGGACATAGACTTGGTAACATTTATGTAGTAGATCTTAATGATCTAGCTATGTCAAGCAACACAAGTCTTGTAGCAATGAATGACAAGAGTAAGGAATCAAGTTTACTATGGCATAAGCGACTTGGACATGCTAGTATGGACACTATAGCTAAACTTATTTCAAAAGACTTAGTCAAAGGTTTGCCAAAATTTAAAGTTAATTTTATTATGTTTGCGATGCTTGTCAATTAGGAAAACAAGTGAGGGGGAGTTTTAAATCTAAAAATATTATTTCTACTACTATACCCTTAGAGCTACTTCACATGGACTTATTTGGACCTACTAGGACTACAAGCCTAGGTGGTATGAAATATGGCCTTGTGATTATAGATGATTTTTCAAGATACACATGGGCTTTGTTTATTGTATATAAAGATAAAACTTTCAAAGTATTCAAAAAGTTTTATAAAAGAGTTACAAATTTGAAAAATCTGTGTATTATTTCAATTCGTAGTAATCATGGCACTGAGTTTGAAAATCAATATTTTGATCACTTTTGCACAAAGCACGGTATTGACCATAACTTCTCAACTCCTAGAACACCATAGTAAAATGGTGTTGTAGAAAGAAAGAATCGTACTTTGGAAGAGATGTCCCGAACAATGCTTTGTGAAGGAAATCTTCCAAAATACTTTTGGACAGAAGCTGTAAATATCTCTTGCTATATTTTGAACAAAGTTTTGATTAGACCTATTATTAGAAAAGCCCCCTATGAACTATAGAATAATAGAAAGCCTAATATCAAATATTTCATGTTTCATATGTAAATGTTTTGTTCTTAATAATGAAAAAGATAATCTTGGTAAATTCAATGCAAAATCCAATGAGGCTATTTTTCTTGGATATTCTTTAAATAGTAAAGCCTATTGAGTTTTCAACAAAAGAATATTGACTGTAGAAGAATCAATATATATTGTTTTCAATGAATCTGACATTACATCTTCTAGAAGAGAAGATCTTGCTGATGATGATGCAGGTATACTAGAACATGGACTGAAAGATTTGACTCTCAAAGACAAATAATCAAGTAAACCACATGAAGAAGAGCTAAGCAAAAATCATGATGATATATCCAAAGAATGGAGGTATGTACACTCTCACCCCAAAGAATTAATTATAGGAGACCCATCTCAAGGTGTTAGAACTAGAGCTGCACATAGAGATACACATGACTTAATTGCTTTTGTTTCTCATGTAGAACCACACACTATAGAAGAAGCTGAAATTGATCCTAATTGGATGTTAGCAATATATGATGAATTAAACCAATTTAGAAGGAATAATGTTTGGACCCTAGTAGAAAGACCTAATGACTATCCTGTTATAGGTACTAGGTTGGTTTATAGAAATAAATTAGATGAGGAAGGAAATGTAATTAGAAATAAGGCTAGACTGGTAGCACAAGGATATAATCAAGAAGAGGAAATAGATTTTGATGAAACTTATGCACCAGTAACTAGATTAGAAGCCATTAGATTACTATTAGCATATGCATGCTTTATGAATTTTAAATTATTTAAAATGGACATAAAGAGTGCATTTTTGAATGGTTTTCTATCTGAAAAAAATTTTGTCGAACAACCACTGGGCTTTATTGATCACATTTTCAAATCATGTTTTCAAATTGAATAAAGCTTTGTATGGTATGAAACATGCACCTAGAGCCTGGTATGACATACTAAGTAAGTTTTAATTGCAAATAATTTTGTAAGAGGTAGTGTTGACACTATACTGTTTATTCAAAGAAAAAATAATGATATTTTAGTTATTCAAAACTATGTTGATGATATTATTTTGGATCTACTAATGAATCTTTGTGTCAAGATTTTTCTAAGCTAATGCAGGGAGAATTCGAAATGAGCTAGATGGGTGAGCTGAGTTACTTTCTCGGACTTCAGATCAAACAAACTAAAGAAGGTATCTTGATCAACCAGGCCAAATATATCAAGGAGATTATCAAGAAGTTTGGCATGGAATCAAACAAAGAAATTGGGACACCCATGAGTCCTGCATATAGACTTGATAAAGATGAGAATGGCATAAATGTTAATCAAAAGCTGTACCGAGATATGATCAGTTCATCACTTTATTTGATAGCTAGTAGACCTGATATTTTATTTAGTATTTGTATGTGTGCACGATTTCAATCTAATCTAAAAAAGTCACACATCATAGCTGTTGAAAGAATCATTAAGTATCTTAAAGGCACATGCAATCTAGGTTTATGGTACTCTAAGCACACATCTTTGAAATTAATTTGTTATTCTGATGCTGATTATGGAGGCTGTAAAATTGATAGAAAAAGTACAAGTGGCACCTATCAATTTCTAGGTGTTAACTTGATTTCATGGAACTGTTGCAAGCAAAACTCTGTAGCACTGTCTACTGTTGAGACATAATATGTGGCTGCTAGGAGCGTTGTGCTCAAGTGTTATAGATCAAGCAACAACTGAAAGATTATGGTGATGTCTAATCCAAAATTCCTATTAAATTTGATAACACTAATGCTATTAACTTATCCAAAAATCTAATTCAGCATTCACGAACTAAGCACATAGAAATTAGACATCATTTTATTCATGATCATGTTTTAAATAATGTTGTTGAGCTAGAATATGTACCTACTGAAGATCAACTTACTAACATTTTAACTAAACCCCTTAGTCAAGATAGATTTGAGAAGATTAGAGATGAATTAGGCCTGTGTGACCCATTCTGAATGTTTTGATCTATTTTTCAAAAATAAGGAAAAATTATCTAGACTTTTCAAATTTCACTCTAAAGCTTATGACAACCTATTTTAGTGACTAGAAAACCATAGAAATTGATTTTAACCTTTTTCGAGTTTTAGGCTAAATTTTGGCTCAAGCCGACTCGAGTCATTAGGCAGTTCGGCGAGCCGACTTGAGAGTCGGGCTGAAGGTTTTAAATAGGGTTTCATAGGTTTGTATTCACTATGTCTTTCCATTTTTCTCACTTTCCTTAGCCGACTCCTAACCCTAACCTTGGAAAAGCTCCTAGAACTCTTCCTAAACCCTCCAAACTCCTAATCTAAGCTAGATGGCTCCTCGTAAGGTCATAGCCAAGAAACCTAGGAGAGTGGTTTGAATGGTTGCAAAGGAAAGGAGGACAAAGCGACGTTTGGATACCTTGAATCCGGAAGAAGAATAGCAAATAGAGCATGAGGAAGAGCAAGAGGCACCGAGGCAAGTTATTTTAATGGATAATAGACAAGTTACACCAGGTAGAGGTATTGATTTCAATTTCCTAGAACAAGAGCATTTGCACATTGGGGATTGGTTGACTAAATAGGGTTGGAAGGACTTTTGTTTGCTAAATCTTCTCACTTATCCCAACATGGGTAGACAATTTTTTAAAAGTATGTCCTTAGGTGCATTCCATATTGAAGGTACAGTGAAGGGAAAACATATTGAAATTAGTGAACAAAAATTGTCAAGCATTCTTCACATTCCAAAAGAGGGTGAAAGTTACCTAGTTTTGAAGGAGAACCAGAAGACACTGACATTAATACTTGAGAGGACAAATGTAAAAAGTGTTATTCATGTTAGTGCAAACCAATTATTATTGGAAATGAGATTATTGCATAACATCATTAGTTGTATCTTCTTGCCCTGGACAGGGCGGTTTGACTGGGTTAGTGAGTGCGACCTGGTTTTCATGAGATGCCTGATTGAGGGGGACGCCCTCAATCTCCCATTTATTATGCTATCACAAATGAGAGAGGCTGCTCGTAGGGCACGGGCATGTCTATCATACGGTATGGTTTTCATACTCTATTTCAGGATGCCCTAGTTGACTTGTCTGGTGAGGATAGCCGGCCACTCTTACACACAGACAAATACAATCTGAAATCTCTAACTCGGATGGGATTTATTAAAGTAAAGGGTCACTGGATTAGGAAGAGCTCAGGTCTTCCAGTGGCTCACTCAAAGGATGAATCAGATGAGGACATTCAGGTAGTAGAGGGACATGGTGCAGAGGCAGAGGCACATACTGATAAGGCTGGACCCTCAGAGCCAGCTCCTACCACTCTTGCTAAGGCTGAGGCTGGTATCGAGATTCTAGGATGTAACATTGGAGAGACTCCAGCTACAGAGATATTGTCTACCACCAGCACTTTGGCCTTGTCTTTTGATCCTCCCACTGCTAGACCCACTCCTATTGTCATTTCTTTCGAGTCCAAAGTGAAAGCTAAAGCTAAAACCAAAGCTTCTAGGACTACTACACCTGTTAGGACTAGACTCAAGGACCTTAGGCCTAAGTTCCCTATGTTTAGGCTTGCGCCAGACATCTTAGAGGTCAGTTCCTCTAGTGAGGAAGACCTTAGTAGTGATGATCCTAGTCCATCCTTTGATGTTTTAGTCTTTCATTTTGATTTTTCTTAGGACTTTATGCTAGTTATGCTTTGTTGTTATGATACTATTTTGTCGTGCCGAGGCACATTTATACTGTATCACTTATGTACTGACTTTTCATATATATACATATGATCTTTTATGAAACATGCCTCTTTATGATATACATTGTGAATGATTTTCTGTAAATGCATGTTCTCATATTCTATATACCTTTTGTTGATGACAAAAAGGGGGAGAAGGGAGAATGTGCATGAAAATGTAAAGATATGAATGTTAATTTATAAAAATGTATGAATGTGAATATGAAAATGAATGAAAATTTGAAGAAAATATGAAGAAATGATATTACATTAGTAAGGGGGAGCTTGTGTCAAGTTTTTGTTAAATTTTCATGAAATTTACTTCAAATACTAGTTAATTTTGTAAGTTTCGATACGCAATGTATAGATGATACCCTTGATACATTGTGTGATGATACATTATGTTTTCGATACTTGATGCACATATGATATTCTTGATACATTGTATCGATATATATGATACATTGTGATACATTGTATTGATACCTTGATACTTAATCTGTTTGATACATACTATGTCTAATATCATTTGATAAATGTGAATATACAGTAATTATAAAGTGCTTTTAAATTCTGTTCATGCCTAGTGTTTTGTCATCATCAAAAAGGGAGAGATTGTTGATCCCTGGAATGATTTTGATGATCACAAAATATTGGAGCATATATAGGTTGCTAATCCTTTCAAATTACTTGAAAACTTTTTGCATGAAATTGGTTACCTTTAGTTTAAATTGGTTCTCAAATTGATTAAGAGGTAATTCAATTATGACTCTTTTGTACTTTTATGTACTTTAACTTGTAAAAGCCCTAATTTTGTTAATCTTGTAATCTTGTAAAAAGGGTTGAAAATTATAAAATTGAGAGTATGTAGATTAGCTCTTGTTTGATTCAAGTGTTGAAGAGTTTTGGAGAAGCTTGAAGCATCAATTGAAGTTTTGGCAAGAGTTGACTCATGGATCAAGAGCCGACTCCTTGTGGCATGGCACGAAAAAATTTTAGAGTTTCAGTATCAAGAGCTGACTCCTATCCCAAGAGCCGACTCATGAAAGAATACATATTTCTGAAGTCTGAGATCTCGAGCCAACTCAAGTCCCAAGAGCCGACTCATCCAGAGTTATGAATTTTTGATGACTGAGACTTCGAGCCGACTCTGCCCTGAAGAGCCGACTCGAGCAATTTGATGATTTGATGTGATTGAAGGCAAGAGCCGACTCCAGATTGAGAAGCCGATTCTTACATAATTTATTTTAGACTGTCTGAGACTTCGAGCCGACTCGTGGACCTCGAGCCGACTCGAGTAGTCATTTTCTGCACTCCAACGGCTAGTTGCTGAAAGTAATTTTTGAATTGAAATTCATCTCCAATAGCTCTTTCACGAATTCCTAGGCCCTACAACGGCCATATCTCATGAAAAACTATAAAGGGATTGCTTTTGATGGATTAAACAATTATTAGAGCATTATTATTGATTTATCTTAAGAAATTGAAGAGCCTTCAAGTCTTTCACCAATCTACTTCAAGAGCTTTCAAGTTAGGATTCAAAGCTTCACCAACTCCTCTTCATCATTGAATCCACTTATTAAAGAAGCAAAGAAGCAGCTTGAAGAGTATTAAAGAGCATTCAAAGCTAGGCTTCATCTTAATCTACATCAGCAACATTTAAACAAACTCGGTTTGTTGTAGTTGCTTATTTATTTCTCTCTATCTTTGTTTTCTCTCTAAGAACAGCAAGGGGCTGTGTCTTAAGAAAGGGTTGAAGGTATTTAGGTGAGCCTTATGAAAACCTAAGTTGGGTTCATGGTGATCTCGATATAAAATCAAGTGTTAGGGTTTCTTTGGTGATCCCGTTCAAAACCAAAGGGAGTTTAGATTTCTTTGATAATCCCGATAAAACCAAAGTGTATGGGCTTGGATTATTAGCCTAGTAAAACAATCCGATTGTATTCCAGTTGGGGGACATAGTGAAAATCCCAAGTGGTCCTTGGATAGTGGACGTAGGAGCTGGTTGCTCCAAACCACTCTAAATTTTCTTGTATTTGTGCTTATGCTTACTTTAGCTTATTGCTTTTACTTAATTACTTCCTTATTGCATATTGCACCACAACACTAAAAGAATTTCAAAGTTCACATAATTGTGAAAAGTTTTTTAATCCCAATTCACCCCCTCTTGAGAAGCCACCTGGGCAACAGCAATCATTGAGACTTTTCATTGAAGAAGACAACTCAAAGCATTCTCTTCGAGCTTCATCAATTTTTCTTTTGCTCTTTTAGAGAACTCTTTTGCACTTGAAACCTTTGTATTATGGTTTATTTATTGTAATTAGTTTTAAGGGAATTGAAATTAGGGAAGAGGTTTCACAAGCCTTGAAATTAGATTGCAAGCTTAGGTTGGCTTGTTGCAAGGTTGTGTTGATGAGCCTAAGTGAGAAAACTAACAAAGAATTGATTTGTAAGCCAAAAAATAAATCGAATAATCTTGAGAGATTATAGTAAAATTTTTAATGGATTCTTGAAGAGTAGACATAGATGCTTAGAGTGCATTGAACCACTATAAAAGCTTGCATTTGTATGCTTTGCTTTTCTTGCCCTTTCTTTATTTCAAGCATTGCATATAGTTATAATCAATATATTTATATTTGTAACATAATCACCTCACTTCTTTTAAAATTTAGCACATACTTGTTTTAAATTTTTAAAAAATCCAATTCATCCCCTCTTTGGGGTTGCTTCACTTGGCAACAAGTGGTACCAGAGCTTGGTACATGGTGAATTAGATCCAATGATTTTGAGTTAAGATATAATGGCGGCGCAATTTGATCATGTGTTATCAAGGGGCAAGCTTCAAATCATCCATCTTTATTCAATGAAACAAACTACATATATTGGAAAACATATATGCACATTTACATTCAAGCCATAGACTATAACTTTTGGGAGTCCATTATGAAAGACCCTCATAAAATAACTATCATAGTTGGTGGCATTCCTATTCTTAAACTAGAAGATGATTGGGATGAAAATGATATAAAACAAGCTGAATTAAATGCCAAGGCCATGAACTTGTTGTATTATGCATTAGACCCTAGTGAAATAAATAGGATCTTTGTTCTTTGATGAAAAAATTTGGAACACACTTGAAGTCACCCATGAGGGAACTTATCAAGTAAAAAATATCAAGATAAACATGCTTGTGCATACCTATGAGATGTTTAGGATGGAACCTAGAAAATCAATAATTAAAATGTACACTATGTTTACTAACATTATTAATGGTTTGAGTAGTTTAGGCAAGCATATTTCTAATTTCGAACTTGTGAATAAAATTCTTAGGTCTCCTCGTACTTCATAGGATGTGAAAGTCACTACCATATAAGAGGCCAAAGATATTGATACTCTTTTCATCGAGCAACCTGTAGGTTCACTTATGACCTATAAGTTGTCCTTGAAGCAAAAAGATTACTAAAAATGAAAAGAAGAAAACAATTGCTCTCAACTGCATAGCAACCAAGGAAGAATCAAGTGAAGACTAGATGAGGGAGATGAAGATGATGAAATCATCCTTGTATCAAGAAATTTAGAAGATTCATGAGGAGGAAGAAATACAACTATAAGAAAAGTCTCAAAAAGGAGAGCGAGTAAAGAGAAAGAGGAGCAATCTACATACTTGAATGCAAGAAGCCAAGCTATTACAAGATGAACTTACCCTTTCTCAAGAAAGTCAAAAGAAAATCAAGAGGAAAGCCATGATGGCAACTTAGAATGAGAGTGGAGACTTCAGCTCTAATGAATAGACATAAGAGATTGCTAATCCATGCTTCATGGCAAACGAGGGAAAAGATTAAAATCTAAAATCGAAAGTGATTTTACATTTGATGAATTACAAGAAGCATTTGATAAACTTATAAAAGATTTTAGAAAACTAAAGCTATCAAAAGATAATAAAAACTTAACTCAAGAAAATCAATAATTAGATAATCAAATACTTACCTTAACTAATAAAAAGGATGACTTGACAAAAGTTAATGAAAGTTTAACACAAAAAATAAGGATTTAAAAAATAAAAGTTAGCACTTATAAATAAAAAGTTTTTAAAGAAAAATAAAGTCTTAAACAAAGAAAACAAGAGCATAAAAGAAGAACTTAACAAAGTTAGACTTTTATTGAAAAAATTTATATATAGTTTTAAAAAATTAAACATGCTTTTGAATAATTAATGTGTAGTTTTTAACAAAGTCAGTTTTGGATATAAACAATAAAAGTAACAAAAGTACTTCAAAATTTTTTTGTTCCTGCATTTACTAGTATTACCTATTATTATTGTCGTAGATTAGGTCACAAAGCTTATGTATACGATCATAGGAAGTTAAGTAGTATTAAGAAAATTTTGGTTCCAAAAAGAACTACATCTACTAATCCAAAAGGATCCAAGATGGCTTGATACCTAAAGTTTTCATGTCATTGATCTTGTAGATATGTCTTGCAACAAAAGAGAAGAAAAGATTATGGTACCATCAAAAGTGGTTGTTCAAGATACATGACCGGAGATGTAAAGCAATTTACATCTCTTGAAGCATTGAATAGAGATAATGTGACTTTTGGTGATAATAGAAATGACAAGATCATTGGAATTGGTAAAATCCATATCACTCCCTCTACTTACATAGAAAATATTTTACTTATAAATGGATTGAAACATAATTTACTTAGTATTAGCCATTTTATGGTAAAGATTTTAAAAAATCACTTTGTATTGTCTCTAGTTTCAATGATAATATAATAATATGTTGGACATAGGCATGGAAACATCTACATGACAGCTCTTGATAATCTTCTTATACAAGATGGTCCATGCCTAGTTACAATTGAAGCCAAAGTCAATGAAACTAGTGGTTATGTCACCACAGATTAGGACATGCTAGTATACACTTATTTTCAAAGTTAAACAAAAGGGATCTTATAAAATATTTACCAAAACTCATTTTTGAAAAGAATAAAATTTATGATGCATGCCGATTTGAAAAATAAATATATCTTCTTTCAAATTAAAAGGCATAATCTCTACTTCTAGACCTCTAGAATTACTTCTTATGGATTTTCTCGGACCAACAAAGATCACTAGTTTATGTGGAAAGAGATATGGCCTAGTTATTGTAGATGTTTTTTTTGTTTTACATGATCATGTTTTGGCACATAATGATGAAATATTTTTAGCTTTTACTAAGTTCATAAGATGGTCTCAAATGAAAAATAACTTCACTTATTGGCATTCATAGTGATCATAGAATGAAATTTGAAACCATGATTTTAAAAATCTTACAATAAAAATAACATTGTTCATAATTTTTCTATACTAAGATATCTCAGCAAAATGAGATTAGAAAAGAAAGAATAGAACTTTAAAAAAAATGGTATGCACCATACTTTGTGAAAATAACTTATCTAGATATTTTTGGGCAGAAGCCATTGACATGCTTGTTATATCTTAAATCGAGTTTTGATCCATCTTATTTTAAAGAAAACACCTTATGAACTTTGAAAAGGAAGAAAATCCATTATAAAATATTTTGTATTTTTAGGTGTCATTGTTTCATTCTAAATAATGGTAAAGATAATTTAAGTAAATGATGCCAAGACAGATAAGGGTATCTTTTAGGATATTCTATATATAGCAAGGTATACAAGGTTTTAATAAGAGAACTCTTGTTGTTGAAGAGTCTATATATTAGTTTTGATGAATCTAATAACAAATCTTCTAAAAAAAAGATGCACTTAATGATGAAACAAGTGTTCAAAGAATGGAGAAATTGACTCTCAATAATGCACCCTCCAAGGAGCTTAAAGAGGATCAAAATAAGGAAGAAGAATAAGAACAAAGACCTTCAATAAGAGCTAGTGATTTACCTAAAAAGTGGAGGTATGCTCATGGATATCCTAAAAAACTAATCATAGGTGATCCTTCAATAGGGATAAGAACTCAATCCTCTCTTTGGAATGTATGTGATTACTTAGCTTTTTTATTTCAAATTGAACCCAAAAGTATGAAAGAATTGTGCCCTAAAAGCCAATCTTTGTATAGGCATTTCAATGATCTTTCAGCTCATGTATGATACTATTTATTAATAAAAGGTATTTGATTCATCATACTATGTATCTTATTAAGATTATGATAAACTCTATAGGTTAGGGCAATGGAAATATGGTTATGATGGAGATTATAATAGTGAGACCTAAGTTCCTATAAACCCTAATCTAAAATATTCCTAGTCATTGGATCATCGATTCAGGAATCGATGTTTTTATAAAGACTAGCACATCCTGTGTATGCTCAATGAAGAGAGTGGTTGGTCTCACAACCACTTGTGTAGGGATACTGATATAAGTATGTAGGTACTCATTAGGCTATGAGTTCACTGAACTGATCCAATAAGAGAACATCAAATAGAAGTCTTACTTACTTGTCAAAAGAATGTTCTCTTAGTGGGAGTGTGCATATGATCTTTAGACCTGAGACTACCATAGTATCTTGTACACATAACCCATATTTTGGTGCATACTAATCATGACAATTAAGTCATGTACAGGGTACTTCTGGATATAGTGGATTATGTATGAAGGTAATGACTAGGTCAACAAGAAATCATCACCCTAGTAAGGGAAGAAGTTATTCCATGTAATCTCTTAAATGATGACTTAGAAAGTCTTTGATCAAAGCTTGATGAGATTAGATAGGGTTTCTAATTTTTCATTGGTCGAGTTCATTATCGATTTGATATTTGAAAGGATTAAGTTCCAGGGTTAGACATTTATCCATGCCCATCACTTATTCGGGATAAAGGGAGATCGAAGGATTGAATTGCATATTAACTTTTTATTAAAGGGTATTTTGATAATTTTTATCAAATTTTTTATCTTTTAGATAGGTATGACATGTTGCAAGACGTCAATCATGTCTTGTAGGTTTTCATGAATCAGATGGATTGGATTCATGGTGAGTAATTCAGAAGCTGGTTCAAATTAGCAACTTAGGTCAGCTCAATTTAACCTAATTAGGTCAATCTGGTCCGATTGGATGGAATTAGCTTGGACCTAGACCTACTGCTAGCAAGATGTAGAACCCAAAGGGTCACACACATTAGGAAATTAGCCAAGAAAGTCAATTGTATTGTTTTTAGGGTCATTGGATCCTAATTGGCTAGCTAATTGACATACTAGTATATGTTGGCTAGCCCAACTCCTAGCCCAATTGGATTGGATCAGTTAGCTTGTTATTTCGGCTAACCAATTTAAGTAGAACTTTGATTCGATTAAGTCTTAAGTGGGGCAGCCTTAATATTTGTTTATCTGGATTTTATTGAGCGTTATCCTTTATTTATGGTAGAGTCCAAGGTGGAAGGGACACTTGGCATCAAGTTTTGCATGCGCTAAGAATGAAGGGGTGCAGAAGGACCAAGAGTCATTTTGCTTCTAAATAACCCTTTCCAGATAATCTCTAAGCCCCTCTCCCTTATCTCCATGCATAATTGGATGGGCTTTGACTAGTCAAAAGGTGGCAATTGGCATGAGAAATATGGAGCGCATATTGAAGGGTTGCCCCCTTCATCATATGGTGCTAATTTTAAAATACAAAGTCCATCTATTTGAAGGCATCTGGTTTCTTTGATGTGCCCCTTGGGAGTCCATGCCCTTTGGCCAATATTTGACTAGTTATATGCATACGGCAGGTGGAGAAATTGGTGGAAAAATAAAGAGACATTTATATGTCTCTTGGCACATGAAGGGACATTTCATAATAAGTCTCACCCAAAAGGCTCCTTCTGCTTGATGGATCTTATCAAGGGGCCAAGAAAGAGACTTATCAAGGCCTCATCCCTCTCTATAAATAGGCATCGGGAATCTAATGCCAAGTAATTCAATTTTGATTTGATATAAATAGGCATCGGTAATCTAATGCCAAGTAATTCAATTTTGATTTGAAGAAATCCACTTACTATTTTCTCTTCCTTCTTAAGACAAGGCTTGTCATTTTAAGACAAGGCCCTAGGAAGAAAATTAGGAGAGATATTCAAATTCTAAGAAAGGATTCAAAGAGGTCTCTGAGTGCCCTACAAGAGGGTAGGGGTTCTAGCAAAGGGTGAAAGTCCGAAAGGCTGTCGCAAGAGTCCAAGTCAAATATGCAAACTTGGTAGGAGTGCTTTCTTGGTCTGGCTCCTATGTGGATCACCACTAGAGGGCAAACACTTGTGTGCCTCATGAAAATAAAAAGAGTATAGCACTCCAGGTATTCTTCTATAACCATAAAGTCTTGATTTATTAGTTGTTATGATCAAGTGATCCTAGAGTTTAGGGTTCTGGCCGATTAGGATTTTAATAATAAAAATTTTGAAATCCAATCTTTCACTGTACCCGGCCCAAAGAACCAACAAAGTATTGAAGAAATTGAAAAAGATTCAAATTAGATTAATACAATGTAAGAAGAATTAAATCAATTTGAAAGAAATAAAGTTTGGACTTTAGTAGAAAGACCATCTAATACATTAATAATTGCAACTAAATGGTTATATAGAAATAAATTAGATGAAAATGGAGTTATAACTTGAAATAAAACTAGACTTATAGCTAAAGGATATAATCAAGAGAAAGGCATTGATTTTAATAAAACTTTTATTCCTGTTGCTAAATTAGAGGTAATTAGATTGTTACTTGTATTTGCATGTTTCATGGACTTTAAACTATTTCAAATGGATATCAAAAGTGCCTTTTTAAATGGTTATATAGAACAAGAAGTTTATGTTGAATAACTGCTAGATTTTGAAGATCATATTTATCCAAATCATATTTTTAAACTTTATAAAGCTCTTTATGGTTTCAAACATGCCTCACGTACATGGTATGATAGGTTGAGCAATTTTACTTAAAAATGATTTTATAAAAGTAAATATTAATACTACCTTGTTTTCAGAAAAAAGATGATGCCTTATAGTGATACAAATTTATGTTGATGATATCATATTTGGAGCCACTAATGAAATTCTTAGTCAAGAGTTTGCAAAGCTATATAGGAGGAGTTCGAGATGAGCATGATGGGAGAGTTGAGTTTCTTCCCAAGACTCTAAATCAAGCAAACCAAGAGGGGATCTTCATCAACCAAGCTAAGTATACTAAAAGATTCTAAAGAAGTTTGGGATGGAGACCATGAAACCTCTTGGCACGCCTATAAGCCCTTATTGTAAGCTTAACACAAATGAGATCGGTAAGAGAATTGATAAAAACTCTATAGAGGTATAATTTGTTCACTACTTTATCTCACTATAAGTAGACCAGATATTTTGTTTAGTATCTATATGTGCACAAGATATCAGTCAAATCCTAAAAAATCTCATCTATTGGCTATTAAATGTATAATTAGATACTTATCTGGTCTATTGATATTGGTATGTGGTACTCTAAAAATTATTAATTAAGCTAATTGCATATTCTGATGCTAATTTTACTGAGTATAAGTTAGATAGAAAAGGCACTAGTGAAACCTGTCAATTTTTTGGGTTACTTTGATCTCATGGTTTAGCAAGAAATAAAATTCAGTTGCACTATTTAATAACTCAAATCTGTGAATCTAATAACTCAAAGATTTGGTATTAAATTAAATAAAACTTTATAAGATGTGATAATACAAGTATAATTAATCTAACTAAAAATCTAGTTTAATATTCAAGAAGCAAACATATTGATATAAAATATCACTTCATAAGAGATCATGTATAAATTTATAATTGATAGAGTAGATACATACGAACTCTTGTCTAACTTGCATGACTCTTAGATCCCAATATATGGGGAATAGATAGAGCTGCTTGGGGATGCAGCTTTACCAATATCAGAATATGTCTACAAAATTAAATAAATAACTTGTTATATCCTGAAAGTGAAGTATATTATGTCAAATATTTTAATAAAGTTGCTTAAAAGATAGAATTAGAAGAAACCTGTCCCCTTTAGATGAACCAATAATGAACAACTCCACCCACTAATGAGGGGGTATATCAGGAGGACAAGTACCAACTAGTTGCTTCTCGATCATACCTGGCAACTTGTACTTCATCTTCAACTGTGCTTTATATTCCTTCCATTTTCGGTTGAGAGACTTTAGTACAAAATCATGAGAGGATGGAGGGAGTACAAACTTAGACCAAAAAAAAATTAATTATTAAGTCAAGTAAATGTTAGAAATAATCATGAAGACAATAAAAACATTAAAGAAATATAAAATCCACCAAGCCTCTATCATCTAATACTGTGTCGATACAAAGTATTGTTACTGAAAGAATATTAAACATAGCATAATATGTTAACCATGCAAAATAAGAAATGTTTAGATTCAATTTTTTACCTGCATACTAATAGAATCTCAACTTTATACACCGGAAGCATGTCATTCCACTTTACATAACTCAATAGACAAAGTTGATGCCTCCGTGCAACTATCCCTAAAAATGAACTCTATATGCTGGTAGTTTTTTTAATTGGCTATCCTAGTTGATTGCACTCAATCACTATCTTCTCACCCTCGCACATCTACCAGAAATCCCATACTACTATGGACCCACGTCTGCGTGTAACCCTCTTAGCTCTGTCTGTATAAAAATAGATATAAGTAAACTATAGTAAGAAGTGTAATTAATTTTATCAAACTAAATAAATAAAATAAATGACCTGAATGTGTAGCTCATCATCTGTTACATCGACGGGAGGATCATGCTGCCCCGAGGATGATGGACCTGCAGTAGGCTACAGTGCCAAAGGATTGGATGCAATGTCTGGTACTGAAAAAGAACCAGCATGAACCTACTGCACCAAAGAAGAAGTACCTGCCTCAGCCTACTATGCTAAAATAGATGTGCCGGCCTCTATCCATGAATGTTGGAATTACACACCATCAAATCATTGCGAGCATGGTATAATGTCACCTAACATTTACATCAGAGTCATAATCATTGAAGATAAATATAAATTTAACATAATAATTACTATACATTGCATACATTACAACAATTTAATACCAACAAAATCAAGCATTAGCATTTCCTGTAAATTCTATCCTAACCAAGGATGCTATAGCTTTACATCATCAATTGGTACAAAATTGAATGGCATGGAATGCATATAAGTGTCATCATCTTTATCATCTTCTAGCTACATTTTCATATCATATAAGTTCCTAGGTTTTATTTTAAAATAATAGCCCAATCATTATCTTTTGCATCTTGTATAAAAAATACTTGATGAGCTTGAAAAGAAAAAATGAATAGATCATCCTTCAATAAGATACTAGTATGTATCAACCTTCTAAAATTTCTAAGTGTAAATCCATTTGCATCTTTTTTCAAATCCGTTGATGAGTTTATATCTACCCAATCATATCTAAATAATATGACTTTAAAGATTCTATAGTAATCTAACTCATAAATATCTTTAAGTATACCACAATAAGCTTTTCCATCGCTTCACCATAACACCGCTATTCTGTAGTTTCTAAATTTTTCACAATCTTTAGTATAAATTTAAAACCATTGATTATGGAACTATTTATCTATTTACAACTTTGTTAGGTCCTCGAGCCAAGGCTATTAATCATCTGAATAATTTCTCTCCATCATCGTTGATACCTAAAAAAATAATAAGAATGTTAACAAGTTATTCGATGTTAAATCTATCCATTTATTCTTTAAATATATGTGCAACTATTTTGAAGCCATGTAGGAATAACTTGACTAACCATCGATACTCAATCCTTGAATTAAGTCGAGTGTTATGATTAGTTTATCACTGAGATATTAAAAATTCACTGCATAAATTTATATTATTCATTTAAATAAAAATAAGATATGATATTTAAACTTGAAATGCAATAATCATACTAACCTAC
Organism: Areca catechu; assembly: GCA_021397845.1. NCBI lineage: Eukaryota > Viridiplantae > Streptophyta > Magnoliopsida > Arecales > Arecaceae > Areca > Areca catechu. The sequence goes on along the minus strand of CM038048.1, from coordinate 47,576,543 downwards.
GATCCTCAGATATTATTTTACTATGAAGTAATACATAATGATGTACTTATGCCATTACTTTCTGATCTAATATAATACTTTCACTTTTTTCCATTACTCTACCTGTAGTAGAAAACTTATATAAATTCTGCATTATCTACCAAATCATTATACTATTGAGGTCTAATAAATTCAGTCTCTACACCTTGAAGATATCTTGAAAACAATATCAAAATTCTTCAGTAATATATCCTTCTATAATCGAACCCTCTGGATAGGCTCTGTTTCGTATATAATCTTTTAATCATACAAGATACCTACAAGATTTAAAAATTTATTTACACATCATGATGATGCTACTTTTATAAAAAATTATAAAGATTAAAAATTAATAATAATATCTCTCATAGGATACATCCATCTATAATATACCGGTTCACCAAGCTGACTTTTGAAGCTAAGTGAATGAGTAGATGTACCTAATAGTAAAAAATCTAGGAGAAAAATCTTTTCCATCTGACAAAGTGTAATCATAATATCAGAATCCAATTGATCAAGCTCTCCAAGATAAATAACTTTTGAACATAATGCTTTAAAAAATGATGATAACTGAATTATAACTACAAGAACTTGTTTAGGCACTAATGATTTTGAAGCTATTGAAAAGATGTCTAGTATCAAAATGTGACCATCATGACTTTGGAGATTAGAAATTTTCCAATCTTTAAGATAGACACACCCTTAAAATGTTTGATGCATATCCATAAGGTACTTTAATATTTTTCAATACTATCAAAAATTATTCCTTTTCTTAAGCTGACATTGTTTAAGAGATGGAAGGTAAATAAATTATATCATTAGCAAGCATTTGAGATGAAGCTCCTATCTGATATCCAATTTTTAAACCTAGTCATGCCTTCATGTTATCTTGGTCTTTCCATTAAGATTCATCAATGTTCCAAGTAGATTATCACAAATTTTTGCCAGTAAGCAACCCAAGAGGGAGGGTGAATGGGTCTCTAAAAAATTATTACTTGATGCAATGTAATAGGATGTAATCCAATTCAACAATTAATTAAGGTACTATGAAAAAAATGTAATGCTCTCAAATAAAAGTGCAGTGAAAATAAAAGCAATAATGAAAAACAGTAGAGAGATCAATCAACCACAAAGACCAAGAAATATAGTAGTTCGGTGCTATCCAATGTACCTACATCACTCCCCAAGATCCTCTTGGAATTCACTATAATCTCCATCGATTACAGTTGATTAGTTTTTTGGGCTCACTAACAAAAACCCAACTTGTTTTCATAAGGCCAACAAGTCAAAACCTCACTTGGTTTTATGGGCTAACCAAGAACCTAAATGATTTTAAGGCTCACCACAAACCTCCCTTGATTTTTTTGGCTAACAAGAACCTAATTGGTTTTCAAAGGCTTACCAATAACCTCCCTTGGTTTATACTAGGCTAACCAAGAACCCTTATGACAAATAAAGTTTTGAAGTAGAGAAACAATATAAGCTTTCTAACAAAGCATGTATCTCTTTGAAGCTCGATGTAGAGGTACTTTGAACTTGTTGAAGCCTCTGAATGCTCAAGAATGGATGATCTTCAGCTCTTAAAGGCTCTTGAATGCTTGGAGCTTGCTTTTGCTTGAGAGTGGTTGAATCTTTAATGGATAAGAGTTAAAGCTCTCTTTTCTTCTCTCTTGAATGCTTCTATTTTATTCTCACCAACCACTACTCTTTTAATTTGATTTGGGCATATAATACCTTTCCAAGGTTTCAAATTAGGTTTCTAGTCATTAGACTTGAAAATCTAGCTATAGGAGGGCAAAGGGTCGAGTTCTTGTTGCCCAGATATGGTCCCCAAGAGGGGGGGTGAATTGGGTATTTAAAAAATTTAAGGCATATATGTGCTATCAAGTTCTAAGGTGAAGAGTGATAGTGCTTTAATAATTGTGCAACGGAAGCAACGAAATAAAATGACAATTAACGAGCTAAAGAAGTTAAAGAGCAAGCCAATGCAAACACACAAGAAATATAGTGGTTCGTGCACCTAGCACCTACATCCACTCCCCAAGCTCACTTGGGAATTTCCACTATAATCTTTAGATTACAGGACTTGTTTTACCAGGCTCACAAGTCAACAACCTTACACAAATTTTTGGCTTCGGGCTAACAAGCAACCTAGTTGGTTTTATCAATGGCTCACCAACAAACCTCACTCACTTTGTTTGGCTTCGGGCTTACAAGCACCCTAGTTGGTTTTATCAATTGTTTCACCAACAAACCTCACTCTAGTTTCAAATTCCCTTGAAACTAGCTAAAGACAAAAGAGTATGAATACAAGTAATGAAAACTAAACAAACTCCTTTTGAGCAAAATAAATTCGTTGAAGCTCTTGATGGAGACTCTTCAAGCCTTTTGTCTTGGAATCTTGGACCTCACTAAATGCCAAACACTTGAATGTTGGATTCCTCAAAATGGAAGCTTTTGGGAAGGGAATCTCTTGGTTTTCTCACACTTTTTGGCTTTGGAAGTGATTGAAGGCTTTGTACTTTGAACCTATACTTTTTCACTTTGTCTCCTTGTCTTTTTTGAAGTTTGGTGGAGGTTAAATACCTCATTCATGCTGAAACAACTCCACAAGACCGTTAGATTCAAAAATATGGCCGTTTATGGCCGTTAGAAATCAAATCAGAAGTTCAAAAAAACTAGCGTTATGCCATGAGTCGACCTCTGGATCAAGTGTCGACCTCATGAGTCGACCTCCAGTATATTTAGACAAAAGTTCAGAGTACCATAGTTCTGCCCATTTTGAATTCTCAGGCTATGAGTCGACCTCTGGTGTCGACCTCTGGACAGGTGTTGACCTCTGGTGGTCGACCTCTGGAGCGTGCCACTGAGATTTTGCCGTGCCGGCCATGCTGAACTTTTCTTCTCTTCATGAGTCGACCTCTGGTGGTCGACCTTTGACAAGGTGTCGACCTCTGGTGGTCGACCTCTGATCTGAATTTTTCTGAAACTCTTTGAGATGTGCGTGCCATGCTTGAGTTTCTCTAAGCCTTTGTTTCTTTTGTCATAATTTCTTAACAAGAAGGTCCAATTTGAGTATTTTGATCTTGTCCAAGGTAGAAGAGCTCTTTTCCAAATCAGGTAAACTTAGTTTCATCAATGTACTTTTGATACTCTTTTTGAATAACCTAAGTCCTGAAACTTTTATCTAGAGATGAAACATTAGTCCAAACATATACTCAACCTTTTGTTAATCATCAAAACTAAGGAGTCAAAGCCAACAATCTCCCCTTTTTGATGATGACAAACCTTGAGTATATATGCAATTAAGTCCAAGAGCAAATATAGCAATAATAAAAATTTTCAAAGTATCCTTTCATGCAAGAGTGTATCATAAAAATTTTGTGAAAATATTCTCAAGAGTCAAAAAGATTTTACTTTTCATTTATTCTTTCTTTTTGTGAAAACATTCTCATAAGCCCAAAAAGATAAGAATCATATAAACTTTACTACTCATAAGATGGGTCTCATAAATACATATATACTTTTCTACTCCCCCTTTTTGTCAAGAATCAAAAAGTCATTTTTGTAGTGAAAGATATATTAATGAAACTTATGTTGAATACAATAAAGTATAAAAATATATGCTCCCCCTCAATTTGTGCATACAACAAAATATTCTAACTTGAGGGTTTAAGAAGATAAATGCTAAGAGCTGGTATCAGATAAAATGGCACAATATAGATAAAACAAATGTATTCAGTTACAAAATTGCTACAAGGTAGGCACAAAAACTGATACACAACTAAAATACAAAGCAAACTAAAATACAACAAGTAAATCTATGAGGCTACTCCTCATCAGAAGGTATGTCAAAAGATACAGGACCATGATCCTAGATGAGGATTTGGAGTCCTATGAGAGGAAACTCCGAGTCCTCAGAGAGGGACCAGACCTAGGGGTAGTCCTACGAGATCTATATGTCCTAGGTAAGGGCTCCACAGATGTCGAGATAGAGGCAGTAGCTGAAGGAGTGGACGGATCAGCATGCTGAGTAGACTGAGATGGGGTCTGCCTGCTGACTAGCTCATAAGCTGTGGGATCATCGATATCTGTCTCTGTATGCTCATCTATATCATCCGGAATCCCAGTGTAGTCTCAAATAGTGACTCTGTAGGCTCAATCCAGTGATAGTGTAGCTGCTGGAATATCAGCTCAATATCAACTGGCACAGCTGTGGCTGGAGGATCTGAACTCGGAAGATCAGTGGAAGGAGGATCAGCTGAGGGGGGAATCTCTGGAATCGGCTCTGCAGGTGGAACATCAGAACTACCTGCTCCAGGCTGATCTCCATCACTGTCACTGTATCCACCAGAGTCATCAGCATCATCATCATCATCATCATCATCATCATCATCATCATGTGGAGGAGATACTGTCGGATCTGCAGTCCCTGATGGTAGTGCTAATCTCAATAAGCTGAGGATCTGTCTGAATCCTGTATCCATACTGGCTGAGAGAGCACTAATGCGTGTGTCTGTGTGTATCCGCAGATCATGAAGCTCCTGTCGTACACCAGTGATCTCTGTCCGGACCTCTGAAATCTGATCAGTCACTCGCTGCTCGAAGTTCGATATCCTCACTGAAGTCCTCCGTGGTGTAGCAGTAGGTGCCGGAGCTGATGAAGGTGGTGGCGTGAATGGCTCAGGCTCTGTAGTCTCTGTCTCCGGTGCTGGGCGAGGAGGTGTACCATGATCAGTAGGCCCTGAAGGCCCTGCCACAGCAGCTCGGATCTCATCCTCCTCATCTGGCTCCTGGCCAGACTCTCGTCGTACCCATCGGTCACTAATCAGTCAAATCCCATCCTATGAAGGGATTTCTCTCCATAAGTATATGTGTGCTGTAGCTGACTGAAGGGTATGCCGTCGAATGAGACACCATGCTCTCTGAATATCTGAGTCAGTCCCATGCCGTACGGCTGAACGAGTCTCCTGTGAGAAGCTGCCTCACCCATCTGCTGAAGCATGATCCTGGGAAGGTTGATGGGAGTCCACTGGCTCAGGGACACCATCAACACCAGCTCACGCTCAGTGATAAAATCAAATCTCCCGCTCTTCGGAATCAAGATACGGGCGATGATGTGATGCAGCACTCTCATCTCTAGTGAAAGCTAGTTAGCGGACACTGTGGAAATGCTGCTAACATCCTCACGCTCTAGGATACACCTGAAGGCATGCTCTCTGTCGCTGATCGTAGTGGCAGCAGTGCCATGAAGTGGAATCCTCCAGATGCGACTGATGACCTCAGGTGTCACTGGAATCTCAATCCCTCGAACTGTAGTAGACCATCCAATGCCATCAGTGGCCATGGATCCATAAAACTCTCTGATGAGGTCTGGGTAGAATCTCTCGGACATGGTACAAAAATGAACCAGACCTGCATCTCTCAGTACATCTCCAATAAAGAAGTGATGCTGATCCCAGAATGGAATATCTACGCGCCTCCCACTAGCAATGCTCTTCCGGACTAGGCTGGCTGGCACTGGTGCAGGTGGCTCTGGGGTCAGCTCACGCTCATGTCTGACTTTCCTTCGCCGCTCAGTACTACCCTGCCCCTGTTCCAATCTCCTTTTCCTTACTGCCTGGTGTTTTCTCGGACCCATGTGTAAGGATAAGGGGTAACTTAGGGAGAAATGCAAAGAGGTAAGGCTAAGAGAGGTTCACTGATTGGGAAAAAGAGGAGAATGTGAAATAGTGAAATAGGGTTTGTGAGATTGGAGAAAATCGAGAGTAAATGAGGAAAAGGTAAGAAACGGACAAAAGAAATACGTGTTTTCAATTGAAAAACAGAGATTTGAGGGTAGAAAGATTCGAGGGCTTTCGGTTGTCCAAAATCAAGAAAACGGTCAAATAGAAGGTTGATTGCAAGAAAAGCAAGAGAGGAGGTGAGGATTTCCCAAAAAGATCGAGGAGAGGGGTGGAAATCCACTATTTGGAGGTTTAGGGAAGTTGTAGGGGGACCACACGAAGAGAGGTAAAGAAAAAAAATGGGAAAAAAGGCTTGCGGACGGGTTTTAAAATGCAGGTTTTCGTTCAAGTGTCGACCTCTGAGAATTTTCAGGGGTCGACCTCAAGTGTCGACCTCCAAAACTTAAGTGTCGACCTCAAGTGTCGACCTCCGAAAATCTCAAGTGTCGACCTCCAACAATAAATCACCCAAAATAAAATTCTGTAAAATTTTAAAAAATTGATAAAATTTAGAAAAATAACCTTTAAACATATTTGAGAATTTATAAATCATTTTTGAGGAATTTTGATGAAAATTGAAGAGTTTCAAGCAAAAGGATCAATGACTCCCAGTTCTCTTCTAATCATACAAAATCTATCTTCATTCAATGGTTTTGTGAATATATCAGCCAATTGATAATCAGTACATATAAATTCTAACAACACATTAGAGTTTTCAACGTGATCTCTTATGAAGTGATGTCTTATTTCAATATGTTTGCTTCTTGAATGTTGAACAGGATTTTTTGTTAAATTGATTGCACTAGTATTATCACATCTTATGGGTGTCTTAGTTAGTTTGATGCCAAAGTCCTCGAGTTGTTGTTTGATCCATAAAATCTGAGCACAACAGCTTTCAGCTGCTATATATTCGGCTTCTGCCGTAGATAGAGCAACCGAATTCTGTTTCTTACTGCTCCATGAAATCAATTAACTCCTAGGAACTGACAAGTTCCACTAGTACTTTTCGATCAAGTTTACACCCAGCAAAATCAGCATCAGAATATGCAATTATTTATATGATGACTCCCTAGAGTACCAAAGACCAATTTCGATTGACCCAGATAAGTGTCTAAGTATACGTTTTACAGCTAAGAGATGTGATTCTTTAGGAGCAGACTGAAAACGTGCACACATACAAACACTAAACATTATATCTGGTCTACTGGCAGTTAAATATAGCAAAGAACCAATCATGCCTCTATATAATTTTTGGTCTACTGATTTACCACATTCATCTTTGTCTAATTTACATGAAGAGCTCATAGGGGTACCTATTGGTTTTGTGGTCTCCATCCCAAACATTTTCAAAATTTCCCTTGTGTACTTGGCTTGGTTGATGGAGATCCCCTCTTTGGTTTGCTTAATTTGGAGTCCGAGGAAGAAGTTGAGTTCTCCCATCATGCTCATCTCGAACTCACTCTGCATTAACTTCGCAAATTCTTGACAAAGACATTCGTTAGTAGCACCAAAAATAATATCATCTACATATATTTGTACTACTAAGAGATCATCATTTTTCTTTTCAAAACAATGTATTATCTACATTACCTCTAGAAAATCATTTTTCATCAAAAATGAACTTAATCTATCATACCAAGCTCTAGGAGCTTGCTTTAAACCATACAATGCTTTATGCAATTTAAAGACATGATTAGGAAATTCATGATTTTCAAAACCAGGAGGTTGTTCAACATAAACTTCCTCTTCAATAAATCCATTTAAAAAGGCACTCTTTACATCCATTTGAAATAACTTGAAATCCATAAAACAAGCAAAAGCAAGTAAAAGTCTAATTGCTTCTAGCCTAGCAACAGGAGCAAAGGTTTCATCGAAGTCGATTCCTTCTTCCTGGTTGTAGCCTTTAGCAACAAGTCTAGCTTTGTTCCTAATTACAATACCATGTTCATCAAGTTTATTTCTAAAAACCCATTTTGTGCCAATTACAGAAACATTAAGGGGTCTTTCAGTTAAAGTCCAAACATTATTTCTTTTAAATTGACTTAGTTCATCTTGCATAGCATTAATCCAATTACAATCTTTTTCAGCTTCTTCTATTGACTTAGGCTCTATCTGAGATACAAAAGCTAAATAATCACAAACATTTCTAATAGAAGAGCGTGTACTTACCCCCTTTGATGGATCACCTATTATTAGCTCTTTAGGGTGTCCATGTGCATACCTCCATTCTTTAGGTAATGGTTTTGGTGAAGTTGCATTGATTTCTTGAATTTGATCTTGACTTTCTTGATCATCATCTCCTTTGGGCTCATCTTCATTGATTGTCAATTGTTCAAGTTTCTTTGTACCTATTTCAACATCAATAGAATCTTCTTTTCTAGAAGATTTTTCGTTAGATTCATCAAACACTACATGAATTGATTCTTCAACCAGAAGTGTTCTTCTGTTGAAGACCCTGTATGCCTTGCTAGAAGTAGAGTATCCTAAGAAGATACCCTCATCTGACTTGGCATCAAATTTACTGATATTGTCTTTGCCATTGTTTAATATGAAACAGCGGCAACCAAACACACGAAAATACTTGAGATTAGGTTTTCGATTTTTTCAAAGCTCATATGGTGTTTTCTTCAAAATAGGTCGAATTAAAACACGATTTAAAATGTAACAGGAAGTATTAATGGCTTCTGCCCAAAAATATCTAGGTAAATCATTTTCGCAAAGCATTGTGCGTGCCATTTCTTCAAGTGTCCTATTCTTTCTTTCTACCACCCCATTTTGTTGAGGTGTCCTAGGTGCAGAGAAATTATGACTAATACCATTTTCATTACAAAAAGTTTCAAAATCATGATTTTCAAATTCAGTTCCATGATCACTACGCAAAGAAACAATAGTGAGATCTTTTTCATTTGAAACCCTTTTATAAAATTTAACAAAAGCTGAAAAAGTTTCATCCTTATGAGCTAAAAACATTACCCAAGTAAATCGTGAGTAATCATCTACAATTACTAGCCCATATTTTTTACCTCCCAAACTAGTGGTTCTGGTTGGTCCAAAGAGGTCCATATGCAATAATTCAAAGGGTCTAGTAGTAGATACTACTCCTTTAGGTTTGAAAGTAGACTTAGTTTGTTTTCCAAATTGACATGCAGCACAAATTTTATCTTTTTCAAAAGTGAGTTTTGGCAATTCTTTTACAAGATTCTTTTTGCTTAATTTTGAAATCAACTGCATACTAGCATGCCCTAGCCTACGGTGCCAAAGCCAACTAGTTTCACTTGCCTTGGCTTCCTTAGCCACTAGGCATTGACCATTTTCCATGGCTAGATCATCAAGATCAACCATGTAAATGTTTCCATGTCTAAGACCAGTGAACTTGATGCCATCGACATCTAGACTAGATACCATGCACAAAGATGATTCAAAAATTACTTTAAAACCTTTATCACAAAACTGACTAATGCTAAAAAGATTATGCTTCAAGCCATCAACAAATAATACATTATCTACATAAGCATTAGGGGTGATATGGATTTTACCAATTCCGACGTTTTGCCTTTTCCATTATCACCAAAAGTGACATTTCCACCATCAATGCAGCTAGTGATGAGAATTGCTTCACATCCCCAGTCATGTGCCTTGAGCAACCACTATCCAGATACCACATTCTTCTTTTATTTTTGGTTGCAAGGCACACCTGCAAAAAAAATGATCAAGTTGAAACTTTAGGTACCCAAGTCATCTTGGGTCCTTTAGGGTTAGTCAAATTGGTTCCTTTTGGAACCCAAATCTTTTTAAAGGTATTTAATTTTCTTCTATTACAAACATATGATTTATGACCTACTTTACCACATGCATAGCAGGTAATATTAGAAGATGCAGGTATGAAAAAGTTTTTGTAAAGTTTTTGCTGATTGTGTGGTTTAAATCCAAGTCCAGCTTTATTAACACTGCATGTTGGCTATTTAAAAGCATATTTAGTTTTTCCGAACTAAAGGTAAACTTTTCTACAAAGGTTTTATTTTTTCTAACTCTTCCTTGTAATTCTTATTTTGAAGCAATAGTTCTTTATTTTGTTTTTCAATGTTCTCATTAGTTTTAAGACTTCTATTATTTTTTAAAGAATTATTTTCTTTAAAAAGATTATCTTTATCATTTGTCAAAGTCTTTACATGTTCTTTTAATTTCTTGTTTTCTTGAGTTAAATTTTCAATTTCACTTGAAAACTTTTCTGAATTTTTGTAAGCTCAAAATTTTGCTTTCTTAATTTCTTATTTTTTAATTTTAATTTTTCATATTCCATTACTAAGTCATCAAAAGCATCATGCAATTCATTGAAAGTAAATTCAGTTTCAGGTTCAGAATTTACCTCATTATCTTCATTGGCCATGAAACATAGGTTGGCGACTACCTGCTGCTCTTCTTCACTGCTGGAGTCCTCACTCTCACTCCAGGTAGCCATCATGGCCTTCTTTCTTAACATCCTTCTACTCTTTTTAAGCAAAGGGCAATCCGTTTTGTAATGTCCAGGCTTCTTGCACTCGAAGCAGATGGGTGGATCCCTTTCTTTCTCTTTCTCTCTTCTCCTTGTTGTGATCACCTTTTTGTGGCCTTTTCTTGTAAAGCCCTTCTTCTTTCTCATGAATCTTTTAAATTTTCTTGTAATTAGGGCTGTCTCATCATCATCAGCTTCTTCTTCAGATTCATCACTTGACTCTTCTTTTGTAGTGGACTTGAAGGCTATGGCTTTCTTTTTCTTGTCATTGTCCACTGTTTTCTGCTTTAGTGAAAGCTCGTAGGTCATCAGTGATCCAAGAAGCTGCTCGAGAGGTAGAGTGTTGACATCCTTGGCTTCTTCTATGGCTGTAACTTTCGCATCCCATGAAGCCGGAAGAGACCTGAGAAGTTTGTTAACCAGTTCACCATTAGATATAATTTTTCCCAAACTCCTCATACCATTTACTATATTGGTAAATCTAGTATACATTTCACTTATGCTTTCAGTTGGTTCCATCCTGAACATCTCATACGTATGAATGAGCATGTTCACCTTAGTGGTCTTCACTTGATGTGTACCCTTATGGGTAACCTCAAGTGTATCCCAAATTTCTTTGGCGAAATACAATTTGATATTCTGTTGAATTCACTAGGATCAAGTGCACAGAATAACAAATTCATCGCCTTAGCATTTAACTCAGCTTGTTTGATGTCATTGTCATCCCATTCTTCTTCAGATTTTGGGGTGATAATGCCATTAACCAAGTGAGTGGGCTGATGAGGCCCTTTAGTGATTACTCTCCAAATATGATAATCTACAGCTTGTAAATAAATACGCATACGAGTTTTCCAATAAGTGTAGTTTGTGCCATTAAAGAAAGGAGGACGATTTGATGCTTGTCCTTCAACTATACCCATTCCAATTGGGGCGGCCATGATCTTTCACTCAAGATCGTTGGACCTACAAGAGAGTACCGGTGCTCTGATACCACTTGTTGCCCAGATATGGTCCCCAGAGGGGGGGTGAATTGGGTATTTAAAAAATTTAAGGCAATATATGTGCTATCAAGTTCTAAGGTGAAGAGTGATAGTGCTTTAATAATTGTGCAATGGAAGCAACGAAATAAAATGATAATTAACGAGCTAAAGAAGTTAAAGAGCAAGCCAATGCAAACACACAAGAAATATAGTGGTTCGGTGCACCTAGCACCTACATCCACTCCCCAAGCTCCACTTGGGAATTTCCACTATAATCTTTAGATTACAGCCGACTTGTTTTACCAGGCTCACAAGTCAAAACCTTACACACTTGTTTTGGCTTCGGGCTAACAAGCACCCTAGTTGGTTTTATCAATTGGCTCACCAACAAACCTCACTCACTTGTTTTGGCTTCGGGCTTACAAGCAACCCTAGTTGGTTTTATTAATTGGTTCACCAACAAACCTCACTCTAGTTTCAAATTCCCTTGAAACTAGCTAAAGACAAAAGAGTATGAATACAAGTAATGAAAACTAAACAAACTCCTTTTGAGCAAAATAAATTCGTTGAAGCTCTTGATGGAGACTCTTCAAGCCTTTTGTCTTGGAATCTTGGACCTCACTAAATGCCAAACACTTGAATGTTGGATTCCTCAAAAATGAAAAGCTTTTGGGAAGGGAATCTCTTGGTTTTCTCACACTTTTTGGCTTTGGAAGTGATTGAAGGCTTTGTACTTTGAACCTATACTTTTTCACTTTGTCTCCTTGTCATTTTTGAAGTTTGGTGGAGGTTAAATACCTCATTCATGCTGAAACAACTCCACAAGACCGTTAGATTCAAAATATGGCCGTTTATGGCCGTTAGAAATCAAAAAGAAGTTCAGAAAAACTAGCCGTTATGCCATGAGTCGACCTCATGAGTCGACCTCTAGATCAAGTGTCGACCTCATGAGTCGACCTCCAGTATATTTTAGGCAAAAGTTCAGAGTACCATAGTTCTGCCCATTTTGAATTCTCAGGCTATGAGTCGACCTCTGGTGTCGACCTCTGGACAGGTGTTGACCTCTGGTGGTCGACCTCTGGAGCGTGCCACTGAGATTTTGCCGTGCCGGCCATGCTGAACTTTTTCTTCTCTTCATGAGTCGACCTCTGGTGGTCGACCTTTGACAAGGTGTCGACCTCTGGTGGTCGACTCTGATCTGAATTTTTCTGAAACTCTTTGAGAATGACAAGGTGTCGACCTCTGGTGGTCGACCTCTGATCTGAATTTTTCTGAAACTCTTTGAGATGTGCGTGCCATGCTTGAGTTTCTCTAAGCCTTTGTTTCTTTTGTCAATAATTTCTTAACAAGAAGGTCCAATTTGAGTATTTTGATCTTGTCCAAGGTAGAAGAGCTCTTTTCCAAATCAGGTAAACTTAGTTTATCAATGTACTTTTGATACTCTTTTTGAATAACCTAAGTCCTGAAACTTTTATCTAGAGATGAAACATTAGTCCAAACATATACTCAACCTTTTGTTAATCATCAAAACTAAGGAGTCAAAGCCAACAGTTCTGTATTTGAAAAACTAGTCGTTACTGTTCCCAGAACTCCATGTGTCAATACTTCAGGCCATGAGTCGACACTTCAGGCTGATACTTGAACTTTTTGAGTCGACAACCATTTCAAAAATCTCATCTAGTTTTTCAGAAATCTCAAATATGTCGACACTTTCTCAGGTGAGTCGACACTTTGAGTCCACTTTCATAACCATGTGCCGACACTTCTGTAGTTCTTCTTTTTCAGCAAGTTCAGTGACTTGAAAATCTCAGGCGATGAGCTGATCCATGTGTTGACACTTTGAGTTGACACTTTAGGTCCATGTGTTGACACTTCAACCATGTCATCTGAAACATTCTTTGCGTACCGGCTTGGTCGACACTTCACTTCCATATGTCGATACTTGGTGTCATGTGTTGACACTCTGAGTCGACACCTAGTTGAAATCTTCACAGAAATGTCTGAACTTATGCTGAAACACATTTATACTTCACTCAATTGATAATTTAAGCAAACTTTGATTGTCCAAGTCCTTTTTGAGCAGATCTTTACATCTAAGCTAGATTTCTTCAATCAACAAACTTCTTCAATTTATGAGCACCTTTTTTTCTATAAAAACATACTTCAAGAAAATCATTGTACTCAACTTATACTTAACCATTTTGCTTATCATCAAAATCAATAACAAAGTCAACAATCTCCCCTTTTGATGATGACAAACCCTTTAAGTATAAATTACATAAAAGCTTTTAAAAATTCATCAAGGTGCATATAACTAAATGCAACAGGTTATCAAGGTAATTTTCAATATTGACAAGATGTATCAGAATAGAGTGATATAATGATTTAGAGTATCAGAGCAAGTTGTAATGATTGAGAGTATCAGAGCTTTGCAATATATATAAGACATAAGCACATGTATCGTGATACTCTACAAGAAAATATGTTTAGGAGAGACAATATTCAGCAATACACAAGACTCCCCTTGAATTGATGATCCATAAAAGAGTTTTTAAATATCTTTTCAAATACTTAAAGAGGGGTTTTAGATGAAGTTCATCTTAAAAAGGATTTTCAATGAAAACAAAGTATAGCTCCCCCCCTTCTTAAGGAATTTGTAACAATTTTCAATCAATTTTCAAATAATTTTCAAATTTTGCAAATGCTCTTATTTACCCCTTGCACATCACAAATATACTTTGCATTTATACTTTAATCTTATTACTCCCCCTTTTGTTATCGTTAAAAAGGTAGGAAGGCAATAGATTTAAGATACAACATTGAAGTGCAATGTAAAATCTTCATTCATTCATAAAGATAATTCATAAAGACAATGAAATACCAAGAAAATTAAATCATTCATTCATTTAAAATCACAAACATGAAGTACAACATGATATCTCATTTCAAGTCAGAATTGTATAACAAAGACAAAACATACATAGATGCATAAAAGTAAACTATCTAAAAATACATAGATATCCTAATCCTCGTCCTCATCATCAGAAGACGATCCGATCTCAAGCAGTCCTGTATCAGTAAAGATCGAGCTCGAGGCCACATCGATATGAGATCTCGGAGTCGGGTCCTAGTCTGTCATGGAGGGTATGACGACCACATCCTCTGCATCGAGCATACGTATGACCTCTGGCTGGAGCAGTAGAGGTGGAAGCAATATCCTCCATAGGAATAGAACTAATCAGTTCGACAGTCTCAGTGACTGCCGGAAGTGGTTGCGATCAAAGGAGGACCAGAGTCAAGATACTGAAGTCAGGTGTATAAAACCCAAGCTCTCGGATAAGTGAGGATGTATGAATTGTAGGAGTATCAATAGAGGGTGTATCAAAATAGGCATATCAGCTGATGATACGATAGGTGTATCAAAGATAGATGTATCAGCTGAAGGATGAACGGGTAAGTCTGTAATCGACGAATCAATGATAGGGGTGTCAATCATGGGTGTATTGATAATGGGTGAATCAATAACAGGTGAATGAACAACATGAGAATCAATAACTGGTGAAAGAATAGGAATCGGAACATGATCAACTGATCTGGAAGGAGAGGTAGGGCTGGAGTCTGGATAGGTGACCAGAAGGGTCATGACTAGGACTCCTGGGCAAGTCTGCCGTCACCTCCGCCACAAGCTCTATAGTCAGATCTGGAAAATTGAATCCATCAGAGTCAGTCTCCTCATCATCTCCATTAACATCATCACCATCAACATCATCTCCATTCAACAAGAGGTGGAGGAGCAGGTGGAGCTGTATCAGAAGCTGGAGTACTCATTGAAGGTATGGACAGAGCGGTCAATATAGCTGAGATGCCATCACTCAGTCCATTGTGGCTCTCTCTAGTCTCAGCTATGAAGCAGTCAAGATGCTATCTAACGATCAAAAGATCAATCTTAATGTGTCTGAATCTGTCCAATAAGCTATCAGAAATACCTTGAGTCTCCATCTGAACTGGCTGAGGCTATGCTGAAGTAGTAGGCTCAGACTGAGATGCAACCTTTGGCTATACTGCTATCTCAGGCTAACTCTCGGTAGGTCCCTGCCTCGCCAAAGAGGATGAGCTCCTCCTCTACAGCATCATCGTCATCAGCTCTGTCGTTGGCCTGACCAGATACTCTTCATCTCCACTGGCCTCGGAACAGATGATAATCGATCCTGTGTAATGACCTGATGTCATAAATATTAGTATGAAGTAGCATGCAAAAGGGCTCATCCTTAAAGCTGATACCGTACTCCCTAAACAAAATAGTCAACCCCATCCCATAGGACAGGCAGAGTCATTGGCTCATCGATGCATCCGTCATCTGGTGAACCATGAGCATTGGAAGGTACACAGGCATGCACTGAACTAATGAGACCATCACTAGCAACTCCCGCTCAGTGATGTAATCGAAGCATCCGATCTTCGGAAGAAGTATCCGGGCAAAAATATGATGCAATAATCTCATCTCTGCTGATAATCGGGATGCCAGTATGGTGGCTCCCTTAGGCAATATATCAAACTTGAAGATACACTGGAGACCACTCACTCTATCCATCAAGCTGTCCACCACTGATCCAGTCATCGGAATGTCCCAAACTCTGCTTAATGTCTCTGATGTAACTGGGATATCCCGGCCTCTCACCTATGCCATCCATCCATCAGACCCACGGGCTAATGAACCATATATTCTTTAATAAGCCCTGGGTAAAACCTCTCGCTCAGTGAGCAAAATGAAGTTAAACCACCTCTCGAATCCACTGTCCGATCCTAAAGTGCTACTGGTCAACAAAACTGAAGTCTACTCATCGTCCCTCGATGACGGTCTTCGAACTCATCCTACTAGAAGCTATAAAAAGAGGTCGTGCAGCGGATCAGGAGCTCTAGCCTCATGTCTAATCCTTCGTTCTTCATTCTTCTTCTTGATTTGACTACGAGGTTGATGGACTACTTGCTTTCGGGGTCCCATTGCTTAGAATAAGAATTTTGGCAAGTTTTGGATGAAAACCTAGGGTTTCTAAGGCTCAAAATGCAAATGGAAGGTGAAATGTCACAAAATCTGAATAATAAAGTGTCTAAATCGAAGAATCAATGGGTTTAAATCATGGAATAGAGGGAAGGAGGCGTAAGGAATACCTTAGGCTATGTGTCGGCTCGAGAGAGATGAAGAAATGAGAAAAAAAAACCTTTTGGAATGCCATTATTCTTGGTCTGCCATTGTTCAAGTGTCAACTCACGAATGTGTCGACACATTCAGGTGCCGACACATCGACTTAAAAACCAAAAAGTAAGAGATTGAAGGTTTGATCAAAATCAAGCATAATTCAATGAAATTCAACAAAATTAGCAAATATTGAGCATGATTGTTGTCAAATATGATTGATTTGAGTCAAAGATAGGAAAAAATTTAATCAAAAGATTAATGATCTCGAGCTCTCTTCTAATCATACAAAACTGATCTTTCAGAAGAGGTTTAGTCAAGATATCAGCTAATTGAAATTCAATACAAATAAATTCAAGCACAATATCATTATTTTCAACATGATCTCTAATAAAATGATATCTAATTTCAATATTTTTACTCCTAGAATGTTGAACAAGATTTTTAGTCAAGCAAATAGCACTGGTGTTATCACATTTAATAGGTGTACTGGTTAACTTGATTTCAAAATCTTCAAGTTATTGCTTAATCTACAAGATTTGAGCACAACAACTTCCTACTGCAATATACTCAGCTTTAGCTAAGGATAGTACAACTGAAGTTTATTTTTTGCTAAATCAAGAGATTAAGTTAACTCCAAGAAATTGGCAAGTACCACTAGTACTCTTTCTATCTAATTTACAACCAGCAATATCAGCATCAGAATATCCAATCAATTCAGTAGATGAATCTCTAGAATACCATAAACCAATATCAATTATACCAGATAGATATCTAATAATGCGCTTAACAGCCATCAGATATGATTCTTTAGGTTCAGACTGATATCTAGCACACATGATATACTGAACATTATATCTGGTCTACTAGCAGTTAAGTACAGTAAAGAGCCAATCATACCTCTGTATAACTTTTGATCTATTGATTCTCATGCTCATCCTTATCAAGTCTGCAAGAGGGGCTCATAGGCATACCTATTACTTTAGTAGTCTCCATCCCAAACTTCTTTATAATCTCTCTTGTATACTTAGCTTGGTTGATGAAGATTCCATCCGTTGTTTGCCTGATCTAGAGTCCGAGAAAGAAATTAAGTTCTCCTATCATGCTCATCTCGAACTCACCCTGCATTAGCTTAGCAAACTCTTAACAAAGAATTTTATTAGTAGCACCAAAAATGATATCATCAATATATATTTGTACTACTAATAAATCATTATCTTTTCTTTTCAAAAATAGTATTTTATCAACATGGCCTCTAGAAAATTTATTTTCAATTAAAATTTGTTGAGTCTTTCATACCAGGCTCGAGGTACTTGCTTTAATCCATAAAGTGCTTTGTGCAATTTAAAAACATGATCAGGATGTGCATGATTTTCAAATCCAAGTGGTTGTTCAATAAAACTTTTTCTGTTATAAAACCATTTAGAAAAGCACTCTTAATATCCATTTGAAATAGTTTAAAATTCATAAAATAAGCAAATGCTAATAATAGTCTAATTGCTTCAAGTCTAGCAACAGGAGCAAAGTTTCATCAAAATCAATCCCTTCCTCCCGGTTGTAGCCTTTAGCAACTAGCCTAGCTTTATTTCTGACAATAATTCTATTTTCATCTAATTTATTCCTAAATACCCATTTAGTTCCAATAATAGAAACATTAGATGGTCTTTCTATTAATGTCCACACATTATATCTATCAAACTTAATTAGTTCATCCTGCATGGCATTAATCCAGTCAGGATATTTTTCAGCTTCTTTAAAATATTTAGGCTCTACTTGTGATACAAAAGCTGTATAATCATATTCATTTCTAATTGAGCTAGATGGATCACCTAGGATTAATTTCTTAGGATGTCCATAAGCATACCTCCACTCCTTAGGTAGATCTTGGTGCTTTAGAGTGTCTTCTCCTTTCTCATTTTTGTCTTGATCTTCTTCACTTGGTTGAGGGGTTGATTATTCAGTGTCAGCTTTTGAAGTTTGTCAGCACCTGCACATTCTTCAGTGTCAGCTTTTGAAGTTTGTCAGCACCTGCACATTCATCAGTTGTATCCTTTTTTTTGGATTTGTTAGTAGATTCTTCAAAAACAACATGCACTGATTCTTCTATAACCAAGATTCTTTTATTGAAAACTCTGTATACCCTGCTTGATGTGGAGTATCCTAAAAAGATACCTTCATCAGACTTGGCATTAAATTTTCCAAGATTATCTTTTTCATTATTTAAAATAAAATATTTGCAACCAAAAACTCAAAAATACTTTAAAGTTGGTTTTCTTTGATTTCAAAGTTCATAAAGAGTTTTCTTCAAAATAGGAAAAATTAAACTCGATTCAAAATGTAACATGCAGTATTAATAGCTTCAGCCCAAAATATCTCGGTAAATCATTTTCACAAAGCATAGTGCATGCCATTTCTTCCAAAGTACAATTTTTTCTTTCTACTATCCCATTTTGCTGAGGTATCCTAGGTACAGAAAAGTTGTGTTCAATTCCTTTTTTTATTACAAAAGTTTTCAAAATCCTGATTTTCAAATTCAGTTCCATGATCACTGCGAATGCAAACAACTAAAATACCTTTTTCATTTGAAACTTTTCGATAAAACTTTATAAAAGCAGAAAATGATTCATCTTTATGTGCTAGAAAGAAAATCCATGTAAATCTCAAAAAATCATCCACTATGACTCCATATCTCTTGCCTCCTAGACTTGATATTCTAGTCGGTCCAAAGAGATCCATATGAAGTAGTTCTAGTGGCCTACTAGTAATTACAAAACCTTTTGGTTTGAAAGAGGTTTTAACTTGTTTTCCAAATTGACATGCTTGGCAAACTCTATCTTTTTCAAAACAAAGTTCAGGTAAATCTCTAACTAAATTCTTTTTGCAAAGTTTGGAAAGTAGATACATACTAGCATGCCCTAAGCTTCTATACCAAAGCCAACTAGTCTCATCTTTAGTTGAATTCATTGCAACAAGGCATTCTCCATTAGTCAAGATATATCACCTAAATCTACCAAATAAACATTACCATGCCTTTTTCTAATGAATTGTACTCTATTTATATTCAGACTAGCAATCATGCAATAAGATGATTTAAAATGACTTGAAAACCTTTATCACAAAATTGACTAATGCTTAAAAGATTATGCTTTAAACCATCAACTAAAAGTATATTGCTAATACAACTAGAAGGAGTTATGTGAATCTTACCAATACCAATGATTTTCCTTTACTATTATTTTCGAAGGTCACACTCCCTCCATTCATTGCTTCATGAGAAGTGAATTACTTCACATCTCCCGTCATGTGTCTTGAGCAACCATTATCAAGATACCAAAGTCTTTTGTTCTCCTTGGTTGCAAGACACACCAGCAATAAAATCTAGCTTTGTTTGTAGGTACCCAAGCCAACTTGGATCCTTTAGGATTAGCACTTAAAAGGTTCTTTTTGGAACCCACACTTTTCCAAAAGAATTGATTTTCTTTAAATGCATTGAGAAGATTTATGACATAGCTTTTTACAAGAAAAACAAGTTATGCTAGAAGATGCAGGTACAAAAAAGTTTTTGAAATACTTTTATTATTTTTGTGGTCTATAGCCTAATCCTGCTTTATTAAAAATGGCTCTTTAGCTATTCAAAAGTAGGTTCAATTTTTCTAAACTATAGGTAATTTTTTAACAAAAGGCTTTATCTTTTCAAGTTCATTTTTGTACTTAGCATTTTCTAATTCTAAATCTTTATTTTTCTTTAAAAGATTACCATTTGAAATAACATTCTTGGGTCTTTTCAAAACTTCATTCTCCATTAACAAAACATTGTTCTTCTTTTCTAAAACATCCAATTTAGATTTCAAATTACTAATATCATTTAACAAAGAATGTTTCAAGAGAGAAACTGTTTGCATGCTTTTTCAACTTTTTGTTTTCACATAAAATCAGTTTATAATCATACATAAGTTCATCAAAAGCATTTCTAAGCTCATCAAAATTAAAATCTATTTCGGTATCAGAATTTATCTCATCTTGCTCTTGATGTGCCATTAGACAAAGGTTTGCAACTTCTGTCTGCTCTTCTCTAGAACTGGAGTCTTCACTGTCACTCCAAGAGGCCATCATTGCTTTCTTTCTTAATTTCTTCCTTGACTTCTTAAGGAGAGGGCAATCGAACTTATAATGACCCAGCTTCTTGCACTCGAAGCATGTTGGTATTTCCTTCTCCTTTTCTTTTTCCTTTTTCTTCTCTTTCTCTTTTCCATTTTCTTTTGATTGAAATTTCTTCTTATAAGGGAACTTCCTCCTCTTCATGAATCTTCTAAATTTTTTTGCAAGGAGGGCTTCTTCACCTTCATCTTCTTCTTCTTCGGACTCATCTATTGAGAATTCTTCTTATATGTTTGATTAGAAAGCAATCCCCTTTTTCTTTTTGTCCATGTCCATTGACTTTTGTTTCAGATTTAGCTTATAAGTCATGAGTGATCCAACCAGCTGCTCTAAAGGTAGCTTGTCAATGTCCTCTGCTTCTTGAATTGCGATCACCTTCGGATCCCATGATGTTGGAAGTAACCTGAGGATTTTATTCACAAGAGTAGTGTTAGAAATTACCTTTCCAGGACTTCTCATTCCATTTACAATATTTGTAAATCTTGTGTATATGTCAGTGATTGACTCATTAGGTTCCATTCAGAACATTTCATAAGTATGCACTAACATGTTTACCTTTGTGTTTTCACTTGATCGGTATCCTCATGGGTAACTTCAAGTGTGTCCCATATTTCTTTAGCAGAGTTGCATGTAGATATCCTATTGAATTCACTAGAATCTAATGCACAATAAAGAAGATTCATTACCTTGGCATTGATCTCGGATTGCTTAATGTCATTTTCATCCCAATCCTCTTCGAGCTTTGGAATGGAAACACCATTAACCACTACTGAAAGAATATAAGGACCTTTATCTACAACTCTCTACAAATTATAATCAATATAATGCATATAAATTCTCATCCTAGTTTCCAATATGTATAATTTGATCCATTGAAAAATGGAGGTCTATTTGAGGCTTGACCATCAACTACGCTAGTACCAATAGGGTTTGCCATAGATCTTTACTCAAGGCGGTAAAGCCTATACACTGAGAATAGGACTCTGATACCACTTGTTGCCCAGTAAGCAACCCAAGAGGGGGGGTGAATTGGGTCTCTAAAAAATTATTACTTGATGCAATGTAATAGGATGTAACCCAATTCAACAATTAATTAAGGAACTATGAATTCAAATGTAATGCTCTCATTTAAAAGTGCAGCAGAAATAAAGAGAAATAAATGAAAAGCAAGTAGAGAGATCAATCAACCATAAATACCAAGAATATAGTGGTTCGGTGCTATCCAATGCACCTACATGCACTCTCCAAGATTCCCTTGGGAATTCACTATAATCCCCATCGATTACAGTTGATTAGTTTTTTGGGCTCACTTATCAAAAATCCAACTTGTTTTCACAAGGCCAACAAGTCAAAACCTCACTTGATTTTACGAACTAACCAAGAATGATGCAGAACAAAAGAGATGATGCGATGCGGAAGTAAATTAAGACTAATTCTTTTTTTTTTGTTTTTTTTTTTAATATTTTCAGAAGTCGGCTTTGACTCAAAGGAAAGTTAAACTAAATTAAAAGAAACTAGGTAATAATTGAAAGCACAATTTAAAAGAAACTGGGTTATCAGAGTAGTTCAGAAGTAATGGATCGCTGGGGGTTGAGAAACTTCCAGACCTAGGGTTTCGCTCTGAACTTTCAACAGGACATAAGTAAAGAGAAGAGAAGGGTTACAGACCAGACAGTGATCTTCACGGAGTTTGGTGGAAGGACTCTCTTGAGCAGATTGTTGGATCCCCGGATTCAGATATCTTCGCAATGGATCCTCCAATACTGATCCTTTGGCAGAGTTGGCTTCTCCTGAACTCAAGATCTGGGAAAGAAGAAGAACAATTTATGGAATCAGATACTCAAGAAAGGATTTACCAGTTAGAAAACTTGAAAGCTGATGTTGCTGAGATCCGGATTCTCTTGAAGGCTGATCTGACTTCCTCTGGGAATTGATCTGGATCTGAAGTATCTGGACTGGACCTGGATGCTGGTGGTCGGCCTTCACTTGGAGAGAGTGGCCGTGAGAGGTGGGGTAGGCTAGGGTTTGGTGGAAAGAAGAGGATGATGGGTGGCTAGGGTTTGGAAGTGAGGTGGCTAACCTAGGGTTTTGGGATTGGAGATCTCACACCTCCTCAAGGTTCTAGGGGAACCCGGATTTACTCCCTCATGGAGCTCAACACCTGGATGCAAGTGTGGAAGAGAGAAACACAAAGTTTGCTCACACATAAATTGGATTCATTCATTAGATATCTTTAAAATTTACAAGAGGGGTTTAATTTATAGGACTTTACAAGAGAGCAGGGTTTTACATCTTCCATGTGGGACTAATAGGGTGAATCTTCAAATTAGGTTTGTAGAATCAATTCCCACACATATGGCTGGCCAAGAGGTTCCAAAAATATTGATTGGTGGCTTCAAAAGGTAAGTAGGTGGCGCCTCCTAGCCTTGTTCTTCAAGAGAAAATTTCTTTCCTTCCATGGCTCAACTCTTTTGGACATCTCATTTTCTTTCTCCCTAAGTCATGGTTCTTCCCATCTTTTCTTTGGGCTTTTTAGGCATGGATTGGGCACCCCCTTGAAGTGCTCCCCAAGAAGAGCTTCTTTCTTTACATATCTTGGCTCTTAAGGAATGTTTTGGGCCGCCCCCTTGAATTATGGATCCCAGATTATTTTCTCCTCAAGTGGTGCATGAGAGAAGGGACCTGCTATCTTGTGGTGTGGGGACCAGAGCATACTGGATGGAGATGTGGCACCCCCTGGACTCAGGCGTGTGGCTGGGAGTGTGGCGCCCACTTGCTTGGCCTTGGGAGAAAATGTGACACCCTGGAGAAGACCTAGACCACTACTGAGTCAACATGACTCAACAAAATTAAATTACAGGGAAATACAGACTCAACTAAAATTGAGTTGACCATGTCAACCCTTATTACAAAACTAGAAAACCCTAATTCTTCGGGCAAGGTCAATCAGAGATCCAGATGGAGCCCTGAAGTCTTCTTCTGAGTCTGGTGCCCGCACCAATTCTCCCGGGGTGGGAGGAACTCGACCCTGTCGAGTATGGATCCAGTTGGCTCTGGTATCTCTCCAAGAGGTCTGGATCCAATTCTTGTAATTCTTCTCGGGAGATCCAAGAGTCATCAGAATCTGGCCTTCCTTGCCAGCAGACCAGGTATCTTTGGTATCCTCGATTACGAGTAGAGATAACCTGATCATCCAGGATCTTTTCAATCAGTTCTTTCCTCACAGGCCAGTTTGTTGGTGGACACACAGGGTCAGGATCACTCTCAATAACAGGATTAGGCTCAAAAGGCTCACTGGGAATCACAGCTGGCTCTCTATACTCTACTAGGTCTGTAATGTTGAAAGTGGAGCTAATGCCTAGTTCTGAAGGCAACTCGAGCACATAGGCATTGGATCCTACTCTCTTCACCACTCTAAATAGTCCAGCTCCTCTAGCATGTAACTTTCTAACGGTTCCAAGAGGAAACCGTTCAGGCCTTACCCTAATCATTACATAGTCTCCCTCAACAAAAGTTTTGACTCGCCTTTGAGAATCAGCCAACTTCTTATAAGTTTCATTACTTAAATTTATTTTGGCATGAATTTTTTTATGCAAGTCCTTTACATGCTATGCAAGTGCATCAAGAGACTTGTGTGTGTGGACTAATAGTGAAATCAGATCAAGTGGTGTGTGAGGCTTGTATCCATGAACAATTTCAAAGGGACTCTAGCCTATAGACCTATTGATCGAAACATTATATGCAAATTTAGCCTTGGGTAAATACAAATCCCAAATCTTGGTATTCTCACTCAACCAAAATCTGAGACAAAGCCTAGTAAAGGGTCAAGAAAAACTAAACTAGACTGACGACGCATTCCTAAAGAATGGACTTTATTCCAAAGGAACCCTAGGTCTAAACCTAACAAACTACGGCTCTCTAGGTTTGACCTTGGGTCGGAGGATGGCATGCATAGCATGAAAACTTATCATGGGTGCCTAGTAGGTGCCATAAGGTCTTCCAGAAGTAGGTGGCAAACCTAATAGGTTCTGACACGTGGTTCACTCTAAAGACTTCGACAAAGTATACTTGGATGGTGTAAGAAGCATTGGAAGTCCTAGAGAAAGGGAGGAGATATGAGGTAGAGTCTCGAATTACCTGTTGACTAAAGGTGGTAACCTGAAGGTTTGAATGGTGATCTATGAGTGTCAACTGGTCATCCTTACGAAAGGAAAAGTTAGCTACTCCCAGGAATGGATCAAGAGATGGTTCGGGAAGTAGCCTAGGACATGTGATTGCAATAGTTAAGGTTTGTTCTCTAAGCAAATAATGATCCACTTTCTCAAGAACTGGATTAGAGAATGATTCATGGGAGGGCCTATGGATGATGACCTCAAGACTTGAAATTTGACCTATGGGTGCGGAAAGGTATACTCTATAGAAGGGTAGGTCAGTCATGCGAAAGAAAGGGGTCTGGGCCATAAGGAGGACTTCTACAGGACTGGGTGAATCAATCCGCTCAAGACAAGGATGTTCAACTGAGATTACGGGAGAGACCTTAGTGGCTGGGCATGGGACAAGGTCCAATTATAAGAGGCTTGATTCAGTCATCCTAAGGAGAGGATCTACCATTGGGTGGGCAAACTTAAACAGTTCAGTGCAAAGATCTTCAATTGGTACTTGGGAAATGACTGTCATTAGAGGGTACGAACTGATAGCTCGGGCTAACACTATGAGTTCTTCCTGGGGTATTTGACTAAAGGAACCTGATTCTCACAAATCTCTTGAATTTCTGAACTAGGTCCTACCACTTGGTTGCTCTCCAAGGTCTCCTCAGGTAAGGAACCAATAGTATCGATGTCACATTCTTCAAGTTCTTCCCCCTCATATTCATCAACTAGACTCAAGCCAGCATCATAAACTTCCTCGATGCCATCTTCAATGGGTTTCGGGTCAGTGATAATCGGGTCAACTTATCCTAGGCTTGTCATACCTAACCTTTCTTCCTCATGGTAGGCTTGGGTTCTCCCTCATTAATGTCAGCCTTAGGATTCTTACCACTTAGCTGTGCACAAGCCAGTCCTATGCATGGGCACTGACTAGATTTATGGCCTCTTTCTCCACAAAATAAACATTCTTGCGATATAGGAACCTGGATCACACTGGGTTTCAAGCTAGTAGAGACATTACTTGGGCATGGGTGTGGATCTAAATGGTTTGATCTAGAAGACTTGGGTTGTTGAGTGACTGGTCTAGAATATTGTAAGGACCTCTCATAGACACGATCCACACTATAGATTCATGGTTAGGCTTCCTAAGGTTAGGCTCGGGATCACTGTATAAGGTCCTCCTAGGCTCCTGGCATGGGTGAGGTTGGGGCCTATTAAATTTTGGATTAGGGTCCAATTGATGTCAACATTTCTCAACTACTTGGACTCGATCCCTAAGCTGGCAAAACTCTCATGGACTTGTTCTTAAATGGGCAACAGTAGCAGTCACATCCTGACTCCAATTTTATCATACTCTCAGTAAGAGCTCTAACCATGGCCTCTAAATCAGGTTGGGTTTGACCAGGTTGGTAGCGTACTCCATTCCGGGTGACATGATGATGCAAGCAAACACACCAAATGAGACTCGACTGAAACGACTACGGTCTAACTAAACACTAGAGCCCAAACTAGATGCCCAATCAGAGTGGCAAGCTAGCCTGTAGTAACTTGGGGACTCAGCAGGCAGGTGTAAGGGGAGTGTTAGGTCCCTAAATGCCAATCCTAGTACAATCAGAGATTGGCCAGGTAGGCGGACCAGCACACAAGCCTTCGGGATAGATCCCTGAACCATCATTCTAGACACCTGAGTACAAAGCACACACAGAGTTAACTAGACAAACTGACTCAACACTAGCCTAGACCCGACTTGTTGGTGTCCCTAGCCCACTAAGGCAAATTAAGTCTAATAAATTTTAAAATTAGGCTTAGGATCGAATGAATGGTGTTGGTGGTTTGGGCTAAGGAGAGATTATCAACTCCTCCCCTATCTTAGATGCTCAATTGCCCTTAAGATGAATTAGGAGATGATCACTCAAAATAATTGAATTGCAGAAACACAGAAACAGAGTTGCTGTAATGTAATTCTCAGAAATTTCATGGAAACCAATAAACATAGAAAAATTATGTAAAATAGATTCGATTATACTGGTTCCAGCAAAATAAAAATCACACAATTTGGATTTATTGCAATGAGAAACAATTCCTGAAATAGGATAGTTACAGTCTGAAAACAGAGTGCTTCCCCGTTTACAATTCCTGCTACGAAGTTGTAACCCAGCGGATCCCCTACACCCCTAGGAACACCACATGGAATGGGAACAGGAGCTTGCACCTCGCTTCGTTCCTAGGACCGGACGTCCTGGGGAGTCTACTTCGAGCAGACAAGTAAAAAAGAGAGACACTCAAAACATGCAAGCAAGTCAGAAACCCTAAAAACCTGGCTCTGATACCAAAAATGATGCAAAACAAAAGAGATGATGTGATGCGGAAGTAAATTAAGACTAAATTAAAAGAAACTAGGTAATAATTGAAAGCACAATTTAAAAGAAACTGGGTTATCAGAGTAGTTCAGAAGTAATGGATCGCTGGAGGTTGAGAAACTCCTAGACCTAGGGTTTCGCTCTGAACTTTCACAGGACAGAAGTAAAGAAAAGAGAAGGGTTACAGACCAGACAGTGATCTTCACGGAGTTTGGTGGAAGGACTCTCTTGAGCAGATTGTTGGATCCCCGGATTCAGATATCTTCGCAACGGATCCTCCAATACTGATCCTTTGGCAGAGTTGGCTTCTCCTGAACTCAAGATCTGGGAAAGAAGAAGAACAATTTATGGAATCAGATACTCAAGAAAGGATTTACCAGTTAGAAGAACTTGAAAGCTGATGTTGCTGAGATCGGGATTCTCTTGAAGGCTGATCTGACTTCCTCTGGGAATTGCTCTGGATCTGAAGTATCTGGACTGGACTTGGATGCTGGTGGTCGGCCTTGACTTGGAGAGAGTGGCCGTGAGAGGTGGGGTAGGCTAGGGTTTGGTGGAAAGAAGAGGATGATGGGCGGCTAGGGTTTGGAAGTGAGGTGGCTAACTAGGGTTTGGGGTTGGAGATCTCACACCTCCTCAAGGTTCTAAGGGAACCCGGATTTACTCCCTCACGGAGCTCAACACCTGGATGCAAGTGCGAAAGAGAGAAACACAAAGTTTGCTCACACATAAATTGGATTCATTCATTAGATATCTTTAAAATTTACAAGAGGGGTTTAATTTATAGGACTTTACAAGAGAGCAGGGTTTACATCTTCCCATGTGGGACTAATAGGGTGGATCTTCAAATTAGGTTGTAGAATCAATTTCCCACATATGGCCGGCAAGAGGTTCCAAAAATGTTGATTGGTGGCTTCAAAAGGTAAGTAGGTGGCGCCTCCTAGCCTTGTTCTTCAAGAGAAAATTTCATTCCTTCCATGGTTCAACTCTTTGGACACCTCCTTTTCTTTCTCCCTAAGTCATGGTTCTTCCCATCTTTGCTTTGGGCTTTTTAGGCATGGATTGGGCGCCCCCTTGAAGTGCTCCCCAGGAAGAGCTTCTTTCTTTACATAGCTTGGCTCTTATGGAATGTTTTGGGCTGCCCCCTTGAATTGTGGATCCTAGATTATTTTCTCCTCAAGTGGCGCATGAGAGAAGGGACCTGCTATCTTGTGGTGTGGGACCAGAGCATACTGGATGGAGATGTGGCACCCCCTGGACTCAGGCGTGTGGCTGGGAGTGTGGCGCCCACTTGCTTGGCCTTGGGAGAAAATGTGACACCCTAGAGAAGACCTAGACCACTACTGAGTCAACATGACTCAACAAAATTAAATTGCAGGGAAATACAGACTCAACTAAAATTGAGTTGACCATGTCAACCCTTATTACAAAACCAAAAAACCCTAATTCTTCGGGCAAGGTCAATCAGAGATCCAGATGGAGCCATGAAGTCTTCTTCTGAGTCTGGTGCCCGCTCCAAAGAACCTAAATGATTTTAGGCTCACCACAAACCTCCCTTGATTTTTTGGGCTAACCAAGAACCTAATTGGTTTTCAAAGGCTCACCAATAACCTTCCTTGGTTTTACACTAGGCTAACCAAGAACCCTTACAACAAATAAAGTTTTGAAGTAGAGAAACAATATAAGCTTTCTAAACAAAAATGGGTATCTCTTTGAAGCTCGATGTAAAGGTGCTTTGAACTTGTTGAAGCCTCTTGAATGCTCAAGAATGGATGATCTTCAATGCTCTTGAAGACTCTTGAATGCTTGGAGGCTTGCTTTTGCTTGAGAGCGGTTGAATCTTTAATAGATAGGAGTTAAAGCTTTCTTTTCTTCTCTCTTGAATGCTTCTATTTCATTCTCATCACAACTACTCTTTTGATTTGATTTGGAGCATATAACTACCTTTCCAAGACCTTAAATCAAGTTTCTAGCCGTTAGACTTGAAAATCTAGCTATTGGAGGGCAAAATGGTTGAGTTCTGTATTTGAAAAACTAGCCATTACTATTCTCAGAATTCCATGTGTCGACACTTCAGGCTGTGAGTCGACACTTCAGGTCGACACTTGAACTTCTTGAGTCAACACCCAGTTCAAAAATCTTCAATCTGGTTCTCTGGAAATCTCAGATGTGTCGACACTTCCTTAGGTGAGTCGACACTTCATATCCATGTGTCGACACTTCTGTAGTTCTTCATTTTTAGCAAGTTTTGTAGATTGAAAATCTCAGGCGATGAACTGATCTCTGTGTCGACACTTTGAGTCAACACTTTAGGTCCATGTGTTGACACTTCAACTGTACAATCTGAAATATTCTTTGCATACCAGCTTGAGTCGACACTTCACTTCCATGTGTCGACACTTGGTATCATGTGTTGACACTTTGAGTCGATACCTAGTTGAAATCTTCACAGAAATATCTGAACTTGTGCTGAAACACATTTATACTTCACTCGATTGACCATTCAAGCAAACTTTGATTATCTAAGTCCTTTCTGAGCAGATCTTTACATCTAAGCTTGGCTTCTTCAATTAAATAAACTTTGTCAAATTTGTGAGCACTTTTTTCTATAAAAACATACTTCAAAGAAATTATTAGTACTCAACTTATACTTAACCATTTTGCTTATCATCAAAATCAATAACGAAGTCAACACAAATATTCTTCTCTATGTGCATGACATCAAGATTATGCAAATAAGATTATGTTCCTAATAAGGTAAGTCAAAGAAGATACTTCTTTCTTTCATAAATATTTGCTAGGCTGATTTGTAGATGCTATTTATACATCTTTCTCATTTTATTTCAAAAAAATTATCAGGATCTTCAAATATATATGCATCCATACTACTAGTAGTGTTGACTCCTATCTTGATTTTGATGAATAACAAAATACTTAGTATATTTGAGTACTAACTGTGCGTTAAAAGTATGTTTATCAGAATAGGGTACTCACATGTTGAAAGTTTAAATTGCTTGTCATCTTGTTGAAGAATCAATTTTATGGATGAAATTTTAAGTTAAATGGACCTTGGTACATAAGAATAATCTTGAAGGGTTCAAATATTAAGTTTGGAAAAGTTTCAGCAAAGTTTCAGAAGAGTTTTAGGAAAGTTTCAGCCAAGTATCGACTCATGAAAGTAGTGTCGACTCACAGAAGTTTGAGCTGATACACAAAAAATGTTTGAGATGGCATGTATGAAGTGTCGACACATAAAGCTCAAGTGCTAACTCATGTGCCGACTCAAGGGTCGACTCAAGGCCTGTGATGGGGAACTAATATGCATGCCATTTTTTTTGTATGTTTTACATGTTGAGTTAGGTGATTAATTCCCAAATTTCAGGTCAAAATTATTTGTAGAAAATTTTGTATGAATTTTTGAAGATCAGCATGCAGATTAGGACCTAGAAAAGTAGCAAAGAAGGACCGCCGGGGCTGAGAAGCCTCGGTTAGGGCAAGTTCTCCTACAATAAAACTATTGGAGGTAGAGGGGTGTACCTAACAACGTCTGTGAAGATCGCAGCAAAGGGGTCTCTCGTTCCTCGACGGATGCGGCCCGGAAAACAGAGCCAAAGACCCGCGGATACCCGGCTTTCTGCTCGGTGATCCGATTGAGGCTTGGCTGGAGTCGTTGGATTTGTAGGAACTCAGGGACCTACAAATGACCTGTCAGGGGTTAGAAAGCTCACAAAGGAACAAGAAAACAAAGTAAAAATAGCAAGGAAAGGCTTCTTTTGGAGTGGGCGTCCAGGGATCTAGAGGGTTTGTTGGCAGCAGGAAGATGATTGCAAACACCGGGAAGAAGAATCTCACAAACCCCTTTATGCACACAGCAGGGTATCACACCACTCAATAGAAGAACTCAAGGTTTTCATTCATCAAAATTCTCCTTTATACAAGAGGCTAGGGTCCCTTAAATAGACCCTTAACCTTGGGCTCCAAGTAAGGGTACATAAGTCTTTACATAAGAATCCTTTTCCCTCTCAAACCCTAGCTAGAAAATAAGGAAATATTAGGTAAAAATCCCTAAAAATTTTCTTGACTTGGTCAAAACTCCAAGGATGCCTAGGGGGCGTGTTGGGCTTCTAGGATCAGCAAAAGGCCGGCCCAAAGGGGCTCGGGTGCATGGGTTTGGGCCTCTGGAAGCTGGGGTGGCCTGGTAGCCAGGTAGCAGGAATATTCCCTGGTATCTTGCTTCTTAGGGGCTTGGGCTTGATTTCTTTGGGCTAGGATGCAGATGGACCTCTGGAATCATGGATGCCCTTATCTATGAATATACTTTGGCATCTGGAAGGGAATCTGGGCATCTGGAGGGCATCTGCAAGAAATCAGGGTTTTCTGAATTTTCCTCCTGGGGTCTTCAAATCTTCAAGCTGGGTTGGACTTGTGCTATACTCCATGTCTTCAATCTAGTTGGACTTGGTCTTCACTTGTATGATATAGTCTTGAGTCTTCAGTATGCTTGGACAGGACTCAAAAAAATAAAATTAGCTCAACATGAGCTAACTAGCATTGGACTGAACTAGCTCAACATGAGCTGACTAGTACAGAACTGAAATAACAACTAAAAATACTCAAATAACAACTAAAATGGATTCAGATGAGCTAAGCCCTTATTACAGATGGACTCATAAATTATTGATCAATTTACAGAGGGTTGAAAAAGCCTCTGTCTTATTCTGGTGCCTCGATAATTAGGATTTTATTCAGTTAAGCCCGATATGCCCATTGAGTCCTGTATTTGGGCCATGAGCTTTGTTACACTAAGCCCTGTATCTAGAGTCGACTCATGCCATTAGGGTTCATGAGTCAAGCTTTTGATTATGTTTAGCTCATCGTGCTTAGTGGATCAAGTCAGCTCATTGTGAGCCTTTTATCAATTTTGAGTCTTGTAATAGAATTTAATAAAGTTAGTTCAATAATTCAGTCCTGTAATAAGTTGAGGCAAGAAGTCCATTAAGTCCAGTGAATCTCTTGTCTCAACCTCATAAGTCCAATTGAGTCCCATAAGTTTGTGTTAGCCCAGTTTGTACAAGAGAAGGATCACGAGCCAAGGCATTCACCAGGCCTCCCAGATCAGAGCAGAGTCCAAGCCTATGGAGCCTTCACACTTAAAGATACCAGGCATCCAGGGAATATTCTTCATTCCAGGCACCCAAGCCCAGAAGCCCATCAGAAGGTGGTGCCCCAGGCCTCCACCATTCATGCCCATAAGCTGGCACCCCTCCCAGGCCCTCTTCATAACTTGGCGCCCCAGCCCAAGCCCCTTCAAGACATGGTGTCCTAGCCCAATCCCATTTGGAGGATGCCCCTTGCTGCCCAAAAGCCCACGTGCAACCCAAGTAGGCATCCAAGCCCAAGAGAAGCCTTTTGACCAAGTCCAAGGAGCTCTTTGACCAAATCCAAGAAGGAGAGAGAAGTCCACATCCAACTAGGAATCAAGTTTTAATTTTATTCAAATTATGTACTCCAAGTCTTAAGTCATTTTGTAATTCTCTTCCTAATCAAACTATGTACTCCTAGTCCTAAGTAACTTTCTAATCCAATCTTAGCAAGGAGAGGACCTAGGTGAGCCTATAAATACCCCACCCCTCCACCCTCTTGTAAGAATTGATTAAACTATTGATTGATTGAATGAATGAATATATGAATTTTGAGAGGAAATTTAAGTGTTCTTTTTTCTATTTTGCCTTTGTTCTTATGAACATTGAGCTCCGTGAGGGAGTGTTGCCTTTGCTCTTTGAGCATCAAGGGATGTGAGACCCTATTTATCAAAACCCTAGCCATCATCCACCTGGACTCCCATCTGCCTGCTTCCATCTAGGCCATGCCATCCAACCTTTTCTTCCCTTTCTCCTCTTTCTTTTCTAAATATTATACTCTTTCCTAATCCCTTGATAGGTGTCTTGCAGGTCCCTCCGGTTCTGTGAAGATCGGACACCGTTTGCTTTGCCTTTGAACCAGCGAATAAAATGCCAACATATCCGTGGGTTTTTTGACTTGACTTTTTAGGCCGCATCCAAGAGCGAAAAGTGATATTTTCATAGAAGCAGCAGCAATCATTACCAGGTAAACACACCCTAGCCCTCTAGATTGAGTTATTGCAGAAGATCTAGCCCTATCAGGATTTCTTAGCACTGGCAGTCCTATTTTTATCTCTTTTGAGGGTCTTTTTTTGCATGCTTGTGGTCTAGAATTTTTATGGGATCACCCTTTTATCTATTTGACCTGAAATTCGAGAATTGAAACCCTAACTTAATGTAAATCCATGAAAATTCCCTTGCATTCTAATTAGTCTCCCATCAAAACCAGTGAAGGGATCTTCATCAACCAAGCTAAATATACAAAGAAGATCTTGAAAAAAATTGAGATAAAGAAGACTAAGCCTCTTGGCACACCTATGAGCCCTTCATGTAAGCTTGACAAGGATGAGTCTGGTAAGAAAATTGATCAAAAATTTTATAAAGACATCATTGGATCATTACTGTACTTAACTACTACTAGACTAGATATTATGTTTAGCATATGCATGTGTGCTAGATATCAGTCTGAACCTAAAGAGTCATATTATTGGATGTTAAATGCATACTTAGATATTTATCTGGGACTATTGATATTGGTCTGTGGTACTCTAAGAATTCAGCTATTGATTTGATTGGATATTCTGATGCTGATTTTACTGGTTGTAAGTTAGATAGAAAAAGTATTTCTGAAACTTGTCAATTTCTTGGAGTTAACTTAATCTCATGGTTTAGCAAGAAACAAAATTCAGTTGCACTATCTACAGCTAAGGCTGAATATATTGTAGCTAAAAGTTGTTGTGCTCAAATCTTGTAAATTAAGTAATAACTTGAGAATTTTGGTATTAAGTTAACTAAGACACTAATAAGATGTGACAATACTAGTGCTATAACTTAACTAAAAATCCGATTCAACATTCTAGAAGTAAGCACATTGAAATTAGACATCATTTTATTAGAGATTATGTTCAAAATAATGATATTATGCTTGAATTTGTTTGCTCTGAAATACAATTGGCTGATATATTGACCAAACCACTTAATGAAGATCGATTCTGTATGATTAGAAGGGAATTAGGAGTCATTAATCCTTTTGATTGAATCTTAATCTCTTTATGACTTTTCAAATTTCACTTGAAAATTTCTTGATCAAATATCCTTGAAAATCATGATTAATCTTTCATAGCCCTTGAAATTAATTTCTATGATTTTCTATATTTTTTTCCCATTTTTCTTGGATTTTTGTCGAAGTCTCCAAGTGTTGACATCTCCAAGTGTTGATACTTGGCTTGCAATCGTGAGTTGACACTTGAATGGTACGAACCCGAGAATAAATAGGAAAAACTAATCATTTTCTTCCCAATTTCTTCCTATACTATGAGCCGACTCACCCCAAAAATAGTTTCCCAACCTCTACTTCTCTCCGATTACTGTTCTAACTACCCGATTCACTATTTGAAGTTGTTTCTTCCCTGTTTCTTCACTGTTCTTCCTATTTTCTCACGGTTTTACCATGAAATCTCCATTCTTTTTGCCCTACATTATTTTTATCCTATTTTTCTGGGAGATGGGGCCTAGGAAACAAATTGTCAAGAAACCTCACTAGTCAACCCAGGACACTGAGTGGTGCACAAAGGCATGGCATGAGGATCCAGCACCAAAGGAGAGACATGTTCAGCATGACATTCCAATTAGACCGTCCATCCAAGGAGCTGATAAGATGGCCTCAAAGGTCGTTGTTGGTGGATGATGAGTTGATTTTGACTTCGTGGACCAGCACCACTTTCGCATTGGATAGTGGTTGAGAGATGCTGGGCTGGCCCACTTCTACTCATTATCAGAGAGATTTTATCCTGGTCTAATTGGAGAGTTCTACGGTACATTGGCTAGAGAAGCAGACTGCTAGGTTGCAGAGGTCCGAGAGATAGAGATTCCACTCACTATTGAGATTTTAAGTAGGACATGGGAGATCCCCATGAGGGGGACCATAGCAAATTCTTTAGTGGACAGGTTGAGTGGATTGAGATATATCTTTAAGATTGATGATCTCATAGAGGGAGCCATAGTGTTAGCCTCCCGACTCTCACTGGAGATGAGACTATTACATCACATCTCACCCAGATCCTTTTGTCAAAGACTTGACGTTTTGATTTCATCATGGAGCGAGAGCTGCTGGTTATGGTATCATTGATTCAGCAGACTCTAGTTAGCCTCCCAGTTCTTATGGTACACCAGATGATCAAGGCTACTACCAACATAAGACTGTGCTTGCTATATGACATGGGGTTGACCATCATTTTTAGAGCATACGGTGTCATCGTAGATGGAGAGCCATTCAGACAATTACTGTACACAGACATCTACGATGAGCGATCGTTACATAGGATGGGATATCATCTGTATAGAGGGCAGTGAAGATGCAGGATCTCCGGACATACTGTAGATATGGATGATGAGGATGCTACTGAGGAGGAGCAAATTTTTACTGATGAGGTAGAGCCATCTGAGCCATAGAGGGATATTCTTGATACTCAGCCCGAGCCTTCCATTCCGGCATAGCCTAGGGTGCTAGCTTCTGGAAACAGTATGGAGGAGAGGATGACTCGCTTGGAGACTGAGGTTATGATCATCAGACAGCGAGTTGGTGGCATGCATTTAGAGATGAGGGCAGGTCATCAGGGGTTGAGAGATGTCATTTTAGCTATTCTGGCCGTGTTTGAGAGATTGTCTTCTATCAGAGCACCTTCACCTCCTTCATATCAGATTCTCCGCCAGCATCACCAACACCCCAGCTCCAGCACCAGACATAGGAGATGGCCAGGGCGACTCTTCCATAGAGTTTGATATTACAGATTATATGGCAAAGCCTGAGCTGGATGTTGCTGAGGACGTATCGAGGACTCCTGTACCAGATCCTCCTAGATCATCTATCCAGACACCAGTCCTATCCAGCTCACTCACCATTCCTGACCCACCTGATACTCATGTTTCCACACCTATTCTTCATATAGACCCATTTGACATTTCTATTGACTTACTAACTCCTATTCTTAGTATCCCCATTAGGACTCCACTAGTTCCTTCACATCCTCTTTGATCTAGGAACTAAGGTTTTATACACCTGGTTTCCATGTTCTTGGTTCAGGTCCCATTTTTGATGATACACCTTCGATCACTGATATAGCTATTGATTTTGTCACAGTGGTGCTCCTGCTTCTAATGTTGCCTCCTCCTCTTCAGCACCAGCTAGAGGAAGAGCATATACTAGATGCAGAAGAAGAGGCTATGGCGTTGCACCCAGACATATCCGGATTAGACTTTCAGATCCCTGGCCGATGTGGCCACAACCTCGATCTTCTAGGGTTATCGGGCTGATTATTCTTGAGATCGGGTCTTCCTCTGATGAGGAAAGTATCCCTTAGGGTTGGTCTATATGTTAGTCAATCTGTATTTCAGTGTTCTTTATGTTTTGTGTACTTGTGTCTGTACTAGTTCTCTGTTATGTGTATCAAATCTCTAAAATTGTATATGTATATTGACTTTTTATATTTTATTTATGAGCACTCTTACTTTATCACAATATTTTTTTGACTACCTTATTCTTCTTCTGACCTTTTTAATGATGATAAAAAGGGGGATAATTGGTATCAAATTAATGAGAAGAATTAATGAGAGTAATGGAAAATGTGAAATAATAAAGAATTAATGAGAAATAGTATTGGGGCGAATTCTTGACAATGAAGCAAAGAAGGAAGTAATGAGTAAGGGGGAGAGAGAAAAGGAAAAGTACTAAAGTAGTAAAAATTTTGAATTTTTTCAAAAATATCTTTTTGAAAATTAGTTTCCAGATTATATATTGATGGGGAGTATTTTGATCTCTCACTTTTAATCTCTTCTCTTCAATTCTATGCTCTATCACTTATTCTTATTTGTTCTAGATTTTATGTTCTGATACTCCTTAAGCTTTTTTTAATATGCTTTGATACTCTTTGTTTTCAAACTTTGATACTTCTCATGTTCTAATAACTTTGCTCTGATACTTTCCATCTTTTTGGTTTATTATTTGCTCTAATGTGCTCCGACATGTTTCATGCCTTGATACTCCTTATGATTTAATCTATTTTGTTCTAATGCTTATCTTTCAAATTCATTTTTAAGCTCTAATAACAAAATGAGAACATCTAGTATATGTATACAATTTTGATTTTTTTCAATTTCCAACTTTGATACATTACAATCATAGATCTGATACAGTATAGCTACAATTCCAATATTTACAATCACTAACTCTATTACTTAAAGCCAAATGCTCTATATTGCAAATCTGTTATTAATGTTGTGATACTTATTTCAAATATTTTTGAGATTATTATGAGCATATACTTAAAGGTTTTGTCATCATCAAAAAAAGAAAGATTGTTGACTCTTGTCTTGATTTTGATGAATAACAAAATACTTAAGTATATTTGAGTACTAACTATGTGTTAAAAGTATGTTTATCAGAATAAGGTACTCACATGTTGAAAGTTTAAACTGCTTGTCATCTTGTTGAAGAAATTAATTTTATGGATGAAAATTCAAGTTAAATGGACCTTGGTACATAAGAATAATCTTGAAAGGTTCAAATCTTAAGTTTAAAAAAGTTTTAGCAGAGTTTTAGAAGAGTTTCAGAAAAGTATCAGCCAAGTGTTGACTCATGGAAGTAAATGTCGACTCAAAGTGTCAACTCATAAAAGCTTGAGCCGATATGTAAAAAAAGTTACAGATGGCATGCATGAAGTGTTAACTCATGAAGCTCAAATGTCGCCTCAAGGGTCGACTCAAGGCCTGAGACAAAAATGATACAGAACATGCTAAATTCAAGACTTTCCTCAAGTGTCGACTCATGAAGACAAAGTGTCGACTCACCAGAAGAAGTATCGATGCACTAGTGCATTCCAGAGAGCTTTAGAAGATTTTCTTTGAACTAGTGTCGACTCATGGAAGTGAAGTGTCGACTCAAGGTATCGACTCAGGACCTGAAGTGTCGATACTTGTAGTTCTGATGAACAGTAATGGCTAGTTTTTTGAAGCGCAGAATTAGTCCTTTTCATCCTCAATGGCTATTTTTACCTCTTCAATGATCAAAAGCGATCATTTAAGGCTTGGAAAGGTATTTAAAGTGGACCAAACACAAGAGGAAAGCAACTAATGCAACCAATGAGAGTTTATTAATATCTATTAAGAGTTCATAACATTTGAGTGAAGTTGAGCCTTCAAGCATTCAAGAGCATTCAAATCCATTCTTCAAGCATCATTTAAGGCTTCAACAACTTGAAGACAAGTATCTTCAACATCTTCAAAGAGCTTCAAAGAGATATTTGCTTTTATTGTTGAAAGCTTATTGTATTTTCCCATCATGCTTGAAAATTTTGTTGTTCCTAGCTTCAAAGGAATTGAAGCTAGTGCTTTTGATGCGGGACTAATATGCATGCGATTAATTTTATGAATTTTGTATGTGGGGTTAGGTGATTAATTCTCAAATATCAAATCAAAATAAGTTGTAGGGAATTCTATATGAATTTTAGAAACTAAGCATGCAGATTAGGACCTAAGAAAGCAGTAAAGATGGATCGCCGGGGCTGAGAAGACTCAGTTAGAGCAAGTTCTCCCACAATAAAATTACTGGCGACAGAGGGGGTGTACCTGACAACGTCTGATGCACCGGATGAAGATCGCAGCGAAGGGATCTCTCGTTCCTTGATGGATGCGGCCTGGAAAATCGAGCCAAAGACCCGCGAATACCCGGCTTTCTGCTCAGTGGTCCGATTAAGGCTTGGCTGGAGTCGTTGGATTCGTAGGAACTCGGGGACTTGCAAACGACCTGTCATGGGTTAGAAAACTCATAAGGGAACAAGGAAACAAGAGAAAATATCAAGGGAAAGAAAGTTTTGGAGGAGGGTGGCCAAGGCTCTGGAAGGATGGTTGGCAGCAGGAAGATAGTTGCAACACCGGGAAGAAGAAAACTCTCAAAATCCCTTTATGCACATAGCAGGGTAACACATAGCAATTGAAGAGAACTCAAGTTTTAATTCATATATCAAAATCAATCCTCATATAAGAGACTAGGGTCCTTTAAAATAGACCCTTAGTCTTGGGTTCCAAGTAAGGTTAAAAGAGACATTACATAGGAGTTTGAATCCCCATCCAACTCTAGCTAGAAAATAAGGAAAGCTTGGTAGAAAAAAATCCCTAAAAACTCTCTCCTCCTCTCTGACTTGGTCAACACTCCAAGGATTCCTAGGGGATTGTGTTGGGCTTCTAAGAGCTGCAAGGGGCTGGCCCAAAGGGGTTTGGGTGCATGGGCTTTGGCCTCTGGAAGCTAGGGTGGCCTGGTAGCCAGATAGCAGGAATATTCCCTGGTATCTTGCTTCTTAAGGGCTTGGGCTTGTCACCTGGACTTTATTTCTTTGTGCTAGGATGCAGGTGGATCTCTGAAATCATGGATGCCCTGGTCTATGTATATACTCTAGCATTTGGAAGGAAATCTAGGCATCTGGAGGGCATCTGCAAGGAATCAGGATTTTCTGAATTTTACTCCTAGGGTCTTCAAATCTTCAAGCTAGGTTGGACTTGGGCTGTACTTCCATGTCTTCAATCTGGTTGGACTTGGTCTTCACTTGTATGATGTAGTCTTCAGTCTTCAGCTTGCTTGGACAGGACTCAGAAAAAATAAAATTAGCTTGACATGAACTGACTAACACTGGACTGGACTAGCTCAACATGAGCTGACTAATACAGGACTCAAATAAAGACAACATAGCTGGACTAAGCTTTATTACAATGGACTCGAATTTCATTAACTCTGCTACTCTTTTGAAAGGAGTAAGGATCACCGAAGTAATGTCTAAACCCAATGATTTCACAAAGCAAAGATAAGGGATTCCGGAACAAGT
The DNA here is from genome assembly GCA_021397845.1 of Areca catechu. NCBI lineage: Eukaryota > Viridiplantae > Streptophyta > Magnoliopsida > Arecales > Arecaceae > Areca > Areca catechu. The sequence continues at coordinate 47,536,476 of CM038048.1, read as the reverse complement.
AAACACTATTTTCAATTGTCTCAACAATTGAATCAGAATGAGGAATAAAAATAGATTCGAGATGAGACAAACGAAAGAGGTTAGAGATGGCTCAATAAATGTCTAAGGGTTTCCCTTCGAACTTTGTCAGAATTACCCAACTTGAGTTATGAGTACGAATGAGATTTCTTTTTTTCTGTAAGAAAGAATAAAAAAACGACTCAAATCATAGTCTAATTCATGATTTTATGGATCCATTTGCCATTATATACATATACAGAAATTTAGAATCCTTTTTTCTCGAGCCATATGAGGAGAAAACCTCCCATACGTTTCTAGGGGGGGCATTGTTTATTTACATCTATTCCAATGAGCCATCTACCGAATCGTTGCAATTGATGTTCGATCCCGAAGAGAAGGAAGAGATCTTAGAAAAGTAGGTTTTTACGACCCGATAAAGAATCAAACTTATTTAAATGTTCATGTTATTCTATATTTCCTTGAAAAAGGTGCTCAACCTACGGGAACTGTCAGGAATATTCCCTGGTATCTTGCTTCTTAAGGGCTTGGGCTTGTCACCTAGGCTTTATTTCTTTGTGCTAGGATGCAGGTGGATCTCTGAAATCATGGATGCCCTGGTCTATGTATATACTCTAGCATTTGGAAGGGAATCTAGGCATCTGGAGGGCATCTGCAAGGAATCAGGATTTTCTGAATTTTACTCCTAGGGTCTTCAAATCTTCAAGCTAGGTTGGACTTGGGCTGTACTTCCATGTCTTCAATCTGGTTGGACTTGGTCTTCACTTGTATGATGTAGTCTTGAGTCTTCAGCATGCTTGGACAGGACTCAGAAAAAATAAAATTAGCTCGACATGAACTGACTAACACTGGACTGGACTAGCTCAACATGAGCTGACTAATACAGGACTCAAATAAAGACAACTTAGCTGGACTAAGCTTTATTACAATGGACTCGAATGTCATTAAGTGATCCATAGAGGGTTGAAAAGCCTCTGTCTTATTTTGGTGCCTCTGGTGTCCCCACCAATTCTCCCAGGGTAGGAGGAACTCAACCTTGTCGAGTGAAGATCAGGCTGGCTCACATATCTCTTGAGGATGTCTGGGCTAAGGCAGTCCTCTCGAGAAATCATGAATCATCCAACTCTGGCCAGCCTTGCCATCAAACTAGGTAGCGTTGATAACTGCGACCTCGGGTTGTTATGGCTTGATCATCTAGGATATGCTCGATCCGTTCTCCTCTCTCAGGCCAATTTATTGGTGGACACTCTGGGTTAGGGTCACTCACAATGGAAAGGAATAGGTCCAAAACCTCACTAGGTATCGTTGCCGGTTTCCTGTACTCAACCAGATCTGTAATATTGAAGGTAGAACTAATGCCCATATCCGAAGGCAAGTCTAACACATAGTCATTTGATCCAAACTTCTTTAACACTTTAAAAGGTCTAGCTCCATGAGCATGAAGCTTCTTAACGATCTCGGGTGGAAATCGCTCAGGCCTAAGCCTAATCATGATAGAATCCACTATATCAAATTCCTTGACCTTTCTTTAGGAAATTAGCCAGTTTGTTTAAAAGTTAGTGCAAGTGGCGAACATGCTGGGCACATGCAGACTCCTAACAAATGATGCAAAGGACTCAAACTAATACCTAATAGACTCGACTTTGTATTCCTTTGGAAGGAAAATTTATTGGGATCTTATGGGCCTAAACCTAAGAGACTATAGACTCTCTAGGTCTGACCCTAGTGTGGTGTGCACAAGAGTATTTACTATGGGCTCCAAGCAAATGCCATAAAGTCTTCCAAAAGTAGGTCGCAAACCTAACATACTCACAAAATTGGTGTAACCGAATGACCTCAACAAAGTGTAAATGGAAAGTTTGAGAAACATTGGAAGCCTTAGGGTATGGCAAGAAATAAGAATCAGAGTCTTGGGATAATCCATTGAAGGCATGCAATAGACCTTGGTTAATAAGGAGAACCTTAAGATTTGAACATTGATCTATGGGTGACATAAGGTCCACTTGAAGGAAGGAGAATTTGGTCATTGCAAGTGCAGGGTCTTTAAGAAGGGAATGAACTCTTGATAAGAATACCAAATGAGGTCCTGGGCTGAAACTAGTTCTAGAGAAGGATGAGAATCTGGTGGAAGGTTATCAGCAAAGTCTTTGGGAAGCTTATCTTGAAAGTCTTCTAAAATAATGTCTACTTCTTGGGATTGTTCCTTAGGGACCTCCTCTATGGACAACTCTAGTGAACCCTCACTTTCATCTACTATGTTTGATCCTGGCTTAGGCACTCCTTCAATTTCTATAGTGGGTTCAGGATCCTTTTCTAGTAGTTCCTCAGTTATTCAACCTTGGGTCCATCTTCATCATAGTCCTCAAAATCCTCTCCTTCGTATTCATCTACTAAACTAGGATCAGCTACATACACTTCTACCTCAGGCTCTTTAATGGGTTCTGGGGTTTCTTCCTTGCAAACTAATGGGTTAGGAGTAGTAGGCTGATCTAAAGGAAGTCGGCTAGGTTTGGACTTAGGCTCAAGGGAATTATCCTTATTGGACTTAGATTGATTGATCCTGAATTCCCTCTGATATAACTCGAATTCCCTAGCTAGGTGATAGGCTTCCTCTAGGTCCTTAATTTGATAATGATACAGCTCCCACTGGATATCCCTATGCAGGCCATCCTGAAATCTAGCCATGATCTTAGACTTAGGTTCGACTATGTTACATTTTCTAGTAAACTCGTTAAATTGGTCAATGTACTGACATAGTCATGTTCCCTTGTTTAAATTTGTACCATTGGTCTAAAAGTTTGTATTCATAAGATTCACCTAGGTATTCCTCTCTCATTTACTTCTCATGGCTTTGTAGGTACGTATTTCTTTTCCCCATCGATAACATTCATCCTTAGTATGTTTCCAATGTTGCTTGGCATATTTGATTAACCCATGTGCAGCCAAACTAATCTTATCTAACTCAAACATCCCAGTGTACTCAAAGTGCTGATCCATCATATCCTCCCATTCAGTATACATCTTAGGATCTAGTCTTCCATCAAAACAGGGGTACATAAGGTTAGGTGCTTCTAATGGGTCGTTCATCTTGGTTCAGGTAATCATAATTGGGTCTCCTATGGTTAGGTTCTAAGGATGGATGATGGTATGGGGTTCTCCTAGGGTTGGGCTCCCTATATGGGTCAGATTATTGGGTTCTCTTAGGATTGAGGCTATCGGTATTAGATCTAGTCTGGGTCTTATGGGTTTTCTCTAGGGTCCCTATCCTATTCTTCGTCTGGTCCAACTTATGGTGGGTTCGGGTATCGAACTGGGTCAACTGAGTCATCTGGGTAGTCATTTGGGTAGCCATCTAGGCCATTTGGTCAGCAAGGGCTTTAATCTGGGCTTCCAGCTTATCCATGGATTCAGGGAGATGGTGGATGATATGATGCCCCTGATCTAGTGCTCATGCAAGATTCAATCAGACCAACTACAGCTCCCAAGACCTAGAGTCCAAACTAGATGCTCAATCAGGGTGGCAAACTAGCCTATAGTAACCCTGTACTCAGCCAGGCAGGTGTAAGGGGAGTGTTAGGTCCCTGATTGCCAATCCTAGACACCAATCAGAGATTGGCCAGGTAGGCGGACCAGCACACAAGCCCTTCAGGATTGAATCCTGAACCACCATTCTAGACACTAAGCACAGGCACACACAGGTTAGCTTAACATAGTGATCTAACACTTAGCCTAGACCTGACTAGTTGGTATCCCTAGCCCACTAGGGCAAATTAAGTCTAATCGATTTTAAGTTAGGCTTGGGACCGAATGCAGGGGATGTGGTTTTGGGCTAAGGAGAGGTGATCAAATCCTCCCCCCATCTGACATAGCAACAGTGCCCTTAAAGGTAGTTTATGCAATGATGGCAGGCAGATGATGCAAAATCAGGGTTTACGTGTTTTAGGTAGCTTTTTATATGTAATTTATTTTTATTTTTATTTTATTTTATTTTTTTGTGTTCTTCTGTAGAAATATGATTTGCAGCCAATGACTGATATGCTAGAAACATACTAAAATAAAAGATATGTAAAGAGATACTAAACAAATCCTAAAACTTCCAAACTTGTCTTGCTGAAAAAAACATAGCTAAAAATTTGTAGGCTGTATTTCGGCATGTAGAAACTGCACAGACCGAAATAAAATCTATAGAAATTTGTAAAATATTATGAATTATGGAGAATCTAGAAAAATAAATTTTGGAATTTTTGGAGTTCTGAATAGGGAGAAAAAAACTAAAGGAATAGAGCATATACATACTATAAAAGATGCAGAAAACAAGCCCTAATCTAAGCTCTGATACCAGATGATGCGGGGACTAATATGCATGCAATTAATTTTGTGAATTTTTTATGTGGGGTTAGGTGATTAATTACCAAATATCAAATCAAAAATAAGTTGTAGGAAATTCTATATAAATTTTAGAATCTAAGCATGCAGATTAGGACCTAAGAAAGCAGTAAAGATGGATCGCCAGGGCTGAGAAGTCTCGGTTAGGCAAGTTCTCCCATAATAAAAATACTGGAGGTAGAGGGGGTGTACCTGAAAATGTCTGATGTACCCGATGAAGATCACAGTGAAGGCATCTCTCATTCCTCGATAGATACATCCTGGAAAATCGAGATAAAGATCCGCGGATATCCAGCTTCTGCTCGGTGGTCCGATTGAGGCCTAATTGGAGTCGTTGGATTCGTAAAAACTTGGGGACCTGCAAACGACCTATCATGGGTTGGTAAATTTACAAGAGAACAAGGAAACAAGAGAAAATAGCAAGGGAAAGAAAGTTTTGGAGGAGGGCGGCCAGGGCTCTGGAAGGATGGTTGGCGGCAGGAAGATAGTTGCAACACTGGGAAGAAGAAAACTCTCAAAACCCCTTTATGCACATAGCAGGGTAACACATAGCAATTGAAGAGAACTCAAGTTTTAATTCATATATCAAAATCAATCCTCATAAAAGAGACTAGGGTCCTTTAATAGACCCTTAGTCTTGGGATCCAAGTAAGGTAAAAGAGATATTACATAGGAGTTTGAATCCCATCCAACTTAGCTAGAAAAATAAGGAAGCTTGGTAGAGAAAAAAATTGCTAAAAACTATCTCCTCTCTCTTGACTTGGTCAACACTCCAAGGATGCCTAGGGGGGCGTGTTGGGCTTCTAAGAGTAGCCAGGGGCTAGCCCAAAGGGGTTTTTGGGCTCATGGGCTTGGGCCTCTGGAAGCTAGGTGGCCTAGTAGCCAGGTAGCAGGAATTTCCCTGGTATTGGCTTCTTAAGGGATTGGGCTTGGCGCCTGGGTTTTATTTCTTTGGGCTAGGATGCATGGGGACCTCTGGAATCATGGATGCCTGGTCTATGAATATACTCTGGCATCTGGAAGGGATCTGGGCATGGTCTATGAATATACTCTGGCATCTGGAAGGGATCTGGGCATCTGGAGGGCATCTGCAAGGAATCAAGGTTTTCTAAATTTTCCTCCTGGGGTCTTCAAATCTTCAAGCTGGGTTGGACTTGGGCTATAATTCCATGTCTTCAATCTGGTTGGACTTGGTCTTCACTTGTATGATGTAGTCTTGAGTCTTCAGTATGCTTGGACAGGACTCAAATAAAATAAAATTAGCTCGACATGAGCAGACTAACACTAGACTGGACTAGCTCAACATGAGCTGACTAATACAGGACTCAAATAAAGACAACTTAGCTGGACTAAGCTTTATTACAATGGACTCGAATGTCATTAAGTGATCCACAAACGGTTGAAAAGCCTCTGTCTTATTCTGGTACCTCTGGTGTCCCCACCAATTGATGATGAGGGACTAATATGCATGCGATTAATTTTATGAATTTTGTATGTGCGGTTAGGTGATTAATTCCCGAATATCAAATCAAAATAAGTTGTAGGGAATTCTATATGAATTTTAGAAACTAAGCATGCAGATTAGTACCTAAGAAAGCAGTAAAGATGGATCGCCAGGGCTGTGAAACCTCGGTTCGGGCAAATTCTCCCATAATAAATTATTGGTGGCAGAGGGGGTGTACCTGACAATGTCTGATGCACCCGATGAAGATCACAGCAAAGGGATCTCTCATTCCTCGATGGATGCGGCCTGAAAAATTGAGCCAGACCCACGGATACCCGGCTTTCTGCTCGGTGGTCCGATTGAGGCTTGGCTGGAGTCATTGGATTCGTAGGAACTCGGGGACCTGCAAACGACCTGTCAGGGGTTAGAAAACTCACAAGGAAACAAAGAAACAAGAGAAAATAGCAAGGGAAAGAAAGTTTTGGAGGGTGGCCAGGGCTTTGGAAGGATGGTTGGCGGCAGGAAGATAGTTGCAACACCGAGAAGAAGAAAACTCTCAAAACCCCTTTATGCACACAGCAGGGTAACACACAGCAATTGAAGAGAACTCAAGTTTTAATTCATATATCAAAATCAATCCTCATACAAGAGACTAGGGTTCTTTAAAGACCCTTAGTTTTGGGCTCCAAGTAAGGTTAAAAGAGACATTACATAGGAGTTTGAATCCCCATCCAACTCTTGCTAGAAAAATAAGGAAAGCTTGGTAGAAAAAAATCCCTAAAAACTCTCTCCTCCTCTCTTGACTTGGTCAACACTCCAAGGATGCCTAGGGGGGTGTGTTTGGCTTCTAAAAGCAGTAAGGGGTCGGCCCAAAGGGGTTTGGGCACATGGGCTTAGGCCTCTGGAAGCTGGGGTGGCCTGGTAGCCAGGTAGCAGGAATATTCCCTGGTATCTTGCTTCTTAAGGGCTTGGACTTGGCACCTGGGCTTTATTTCTTTGGACTAGGATGTAGGTGGACCTCTGGAATCATGGATGCCCTAGTCTATGAATATACTCTGGCATCTGGAAGGGAATCTGTACATCTGGAGGGATCTGCAAGGAATCAGGATTTTCTGAATTTTCCTCTTGGTGTCTTCAAATCTTCAAGTTAGGTTGGACTTGGGCTATACTTTCATATCTTAAATATGGTTGGACTTGGTCTTCACTTGTATGATGTAGTCTTGAGTCTTCAGTATGCTTGGACAGGACTCAGAAAAAATAAAATTAGCTTGACATGAGCTGACTAACACTGGACTGGACTAGCTCAACATGAGCTGACTAATATAGGACTCAATAAAGACAACTTAGTTGGACTAAGCTTTATTACAATGGACTCGAATGTCATTAAGTGATCTACAGAGGGTTGAAAAGCCTCTGTCTTATTCTGGTGCCTCTGGTGTCTCCACCAGCTTTGGTTGTTAGTAAGCCTTGAAAACTAACTTAGGATGTTGGTGAGCCCAAAAAACCAACTAGGGTTTTGGTTAGCCTTGAGAAAACCAAAGAGATTTTTTGGTGAGCCTTGTGAAAATCAAAGGGTTGTGATTGGTGAGCTTAGAAAACTAATCGGCTATAATCAAGTAAGATTATAGAGAATTCCCAAGTGGGTCTTGGGAAGTGAATGTAGGTGCTTTGGAGTATACCAAACCACTATATATCTTTGTATTTATGGTTACTTGCTCTCTCTCTTTATTTGTTCTTATTTATTCTATATTTATTTCATTAATTTCACTGCATATCTTCAAGCACACATTCACTTGATCACTAGCACCTTCTTTGTATTAGAATTAGCACATACTTGTCTATATCATTGCAAAAAGCTTTTCAAACCCAATTCACCCTCCTTCTTGGGTTGTGTCATTGGGCAACAAGTAGTCACTTCTTCTAATAGTCCTTCTTAATCTTCCCTTCATCTTTTTTTATAAGACTTCAAGAATTTATCATATATATAACTGATGGAATCTATTTGTCTATGAACATTAGTTATAGAAGGAGGAATAGGTGCACATCCCAATTCTATGGTACCATCAAATAAATCTTTCTAAAATGAAATAGATGATTCGATTCTAACCATCAATGATGTTCCATATAACAAAATTTTTCTCCATGTTTTAACTAAATTGAATGTGTCAAATCTGCACAACAATGACATGCAACCCGTCCCTTTGTACTCTAGCTAGATAAATTGATATGCTGGAAAATCATTAATAGTCCATAACAGAGCTATCCATAGTTTAACTGTTTTATCATTGGAAGCATCAATTGCATCGATACCTTTCCATAACTATTTCAATTCATTTATTAAAGGTTGTTGAAAAATATAAATATCATTTCCTGGACTCTTATCACCTGAATAATCATTGACAAGATAAGTGTGGATTGTTTCATGTACAACCATGGTGGTAAATTATATAGTATTAGAATAAATAGACAAGTACTATATGTAGAATTTAGAGTTCGAAAATGATTGAAGCCATCTGAAGCTAAATCCAATCGAACATTATGAATATCAGAGGCAAAATCAAATTGCCTAGCATTAAATATTTTCCAAGCTAAACTATTTGCTGGATGTCTCAACATTCATCCTTCGTATGCCCTTCATCATGCCATCTCATTAAGGAAGCTATTTTTAATAATGAATATAGCCTCTTTAATCAAGAAATAAGAGAAAAGTAATGCAATACCTTCACCAGTTTCTTTGCACTCCATAGTGTATCTATTCCATTCATTATGTCATCCTCATCTTTTTTGTGAGTTGTCCATCATGAAGATCCATATACATTGCACGACTCTCGATCAGCTCTTTCATTATGATATAACATACAGTCTTTTAGACAACTATGAATCTTTTGATATCCAAGATCCAATTTTGACAACTTTCTTTGCTTCATAATAAGAGGATGGTAAACTAGTACTTCTAAAAATGCATCCTTTAATAATTTAAGAAGCATGGTAAAACTCTTTCTAAACCATCCATTCATATATTTTATATGAAATAAACATATAAGAAAAGAAATCTTAGAAAATTTCAAACAACCTGGATTTAATTGTTCGTTTGCATCTTCATTAAATTATGATACCGAGCTGACTCAACAATTGATGGTTGCATATGCTCCTCGACAAATGTTCATTCCATAAATATAGAACCCTCATATATTCCAGTTATTTAATGTATATTAGTTAAACCTTCAAAGTTTTGAACACCATATCGAAAAGCATCTGTGATCAAACCTGTTATATCATCTCCTATAGGATTTTCTTGCATATTACTAGATCCAAATTTAGACAAGGGTTGAATACTTGATATTGGTAACATAAATTCTTCATGAAAAATCTACTCAGTACAACATCTTGCAAAATCATTCCATATCAAATATTCTTTAACGGTTTGTGGATCTAGACAAGAACTATTAACACATCATCAGCATGGATATAAAATCTTTTCATTCAAACTACTTTTTATCCATGTTTCCACAATATCGTTGTGGCTTGTAGCTCCAATGTGTTGGGTGGGCCTCGCTATCGGAAGCTAGATCCTCCTCTCTCCGATCGGCTCTTGGGTTCGCTACCCGACAAAATAGAGGAGACCCAGGCCAGGGATTTCGGTGAGGACACTCCAATGATCAAGTCAGTGGGATGATCAAGGAAAACAAAACCTCTAAGGTGGGGAGCTTGGGGGACTCCCTCACCTCAAAGGGTGACAAGATAGTAATGTTCAAATAGTAGAAGAAGGAATGGAGAGCTGGGAGTGGGGAGGTTCTTTGGCCGGTTCCTTGGCCACTAAGCTTTCGATTGCTTGCTTACCTCTCCTGCTCCTCTTACTTTGTCTCCTCTTACCTCGCTTACTTTTCTTTTTTCTCCTTTGCCTCTCCAATGACCCAGAGCTTGTCTCGAGGCTTTGTCCTGGTATCCTTTTAAGAGGTGGCATGCCCCCTTTTTTTCTTTTTTTTGGGCTCGAGCTATGGTATGGTGCTTCTATTTCAGGAGGGGCCATCGACATATTGCAGGGCCTAGGGCCTTGGTAGGATCCTCCTTCTAGGAAAACTTTGGGTCTCGCATCGCATGGATCAGCATCCTCAGGTCGTACGGTGGTGGACGTGGCAGCACATTATAGGGCCTCAGGCCTAACTGGGAGCTGACCTCGATAGGAGGGCTCGCCTTGGCTGCATGAGCATGACCCCAGCTAGGAGCTGACCTCAGATGGAGGGCTTACCTCATGAGCACGACTCCGGTTGGGAGCTGACCTCGGTAGGAGGGCTCGTCTTGGTAGCATGAGCATGATCCCGGTCTGGTGCTGACCTTAAATGAAGGGCTCGCCTTATGAGCATGACCCTAGCTGGGAGCTAATCTCGACAGGAGGGCTCGCCTTGGTAGCATGAGCACAACCCCGATCAGGAGCTGACCTCAAACGAAGGGCTCGCCTTATAAGCATGACCCTGGTTGGGAGCTGACCTCGGCAAGAGGGCTCACCTTGGCAGCATGAGCACGACCTCGACCGAGAGCTGACCTTAGACGGAGGGCTCGCCTCATGAGTATAACTCCGGCTAGGAGCTGACCTTGACAGGAGGGCTCACCTGGCTCCTCGTCGGGTCGCCACATCTAGGTGGCGAATCTCTTACCAGCATGGCTACCAGCGGGCTCCATGTTAGTGGAGGTGCCATATCAATCCATACCAAATTTAATGAAATCATGAACTCCATCTATATATTCTTTGATATTTCTTGGTTTATTTATCCAACTTTTATCTATTTTAGGATAAAATGATCAAACTTTCAAGATATCTAAAAGCAAAAAAATTCTTCAGTCAATAATAATGCACCAAGTAAAACTTTTTAAATTATGTAAAAAGTAATATAACTTAACTAATAAATACATCTCACTAATAAATAGGTAAAGATAGGTCCTATCCCATTCAAGAATTGTATTAATTATATAGGTCATTTACAGTAATCAAATGATATGCAATAAGAGCTCTGAAAAAATTTTAGCAGCATTTTCCTTTATTTCCCCACATAACTAAAGATGTATGAGAGCAACTAAAAAAAATATTATCTGAAATATATCTCGAGCTCTACCTATACCACTTGATTATTGTAATTATCTATAAAATTTTTTGTAATTCTCAAACTATCCAAACTGATAATCAATTGACCGCTATACATAATACTCCCATCCATATAAAAAAAATAAATTGTATAGATGCTATAGAATATGAATATTAATCAATAAACAGGTCTATGTTTCTATGCAATGAAAGTTTTGTTAAAAATATTTAAAAAACCATAATTGATCATAGCAAAGGTATTCATGGTATTGAAATGAAGATTTGCAATAATGAATAAATCTTAAGCATAACATCTTGAGTAAGATGCAGGTATAGACCAAGGAGCCTTAATATTCTTGAACATGTATATGATGATGTGCAAGTTTATTAATCCAGACAAATACATGCCAATCAACATGATTAGTAAAACATAGGTGAGTGACTTTATTAAGTATTGTTGCCACCAAGATCACCATGGCCTGCAGCTCCGATGCATCGGGTGGGCCCCGTCATTAGGGCTAGGTCCTCCACTCTCCGGTCAGCTCCTGGGTTCACTACCTTGCAAAATAGAGGAGATCCGGGCTAGGGATTCTAGTGAGGACACTCCGATGATCAAGTCAGTGGGACGATCGAGGAAAATAGAACCTTTAAGGTAGAAAGCTTAGGGGACCCTCGCCTTAGAGGGTGACAAGATAGTAATGTTCAAATAGTAGCAAGAAGGAATGGTGAGCTGGGAGCGGGGAGGTTCTCTGGCTGGTTCCTTGGTCGCTAAGCTTTAGGTTGCTTGCTTACCTCTCCCACCTCTCCCTTAGTCTCCTCTTACCTCTCTTACCTTTTCTTTTTTCTCCTTTGCCTCTTCGGTGGCCCAGAGCTCGTTTGGGGGCTTTGCTCTGGTGTCCTTTTGAGGGGTGCCATGCCTCCTTTTTTATTCTTTTTTTGGGGCCTCGAGCCATGGTGTGGCACTTCTATTTCAGGAGGGGCTGTCGATGTGTTGCAGGGCCGGGGCCTCGATAGGATCCTTTTTCTAGGGTTTCGTATTACATGGGTCAGCATCCTTCGATCGTACGGTGGTGGACATGGTGGCACATTATAGGGCTTTGGGCCTAGCAAAACTCACCTTGCATAGAGCATGCGGGAGCCATGTCACAGAGCATGAATTAATGGTAGGGCATGTGCCACCTCCCGGAGGTTGCAGATGGACAGGGATCCCTATGCCGTGGTTTAAATTTCTATTGATCTATCCCTCCTTCGTTGCTGGTGGGAATTCTGGTTTTGCATGGCAATGAGAGACCTCCCTTCGGGAGGCTTGCCCTTGGTAGTGTGAGAACAACCCCGATTGAGAGCTAACCTCAGATGGAGGGCTCGCCTCACGAGCATGACTCTGGCTAGGAGCTGACCTCGGCAGGAGAGCTCACTTTGGTAGCATGAGCATGACCCCGGCCGGGATTTAACCTAAAATGGAGCGCTTGCCTCATGAGCATGACTCTGGCTGAGAGCTAACCTCGATAAGAGAGCTCCCTTGGCAGCATGAGCATGACCCCAACAGGGAGCTGATCTTAGATGGAGGGCTCACTCATGATCATAACTCCGCCTGGGAGCTGATCTTGATAGGAGGGCTCACCTTGGCTACATGAGAATGACCCCGGTCAGGACTAACCTCAGACGGAGGGCTCGCCTCATGAGCATGACTCCGATTGGGAGCTGACCTTGGTAGGAGGGCTCACCTTGGCTCCTCATCGGGCTACCATGTCTAGGTGGCAGATCTCTTGCCAGCATGGCCACTAGCGGGCTCCATGTCAATGAAGGTGCCACATCAGATGCGCCCCAATCCCAAGCCTAGAGGATGAAACGGCACTCAGGGAGAAGGAAGTAATGATCGTGCTAACATGGAGGGGTGCACCTACTACACCACAATGCTTCGAATGCCCGTACCCCGAAGACCGTGCCTCCACTCTAATGGGGCGGTGCCATGTCGCCCTTTTTTTAAATGGGGTCATAAATGCCCCATTCAGATTGGAGTGACTGTCTCGTGAACCGAAGCATCAGAGCCTCCCGATGCTGGCACGTGGCATCTCCTGGTTGGCTAGGTATTCGAAGAGGCACATGACTTTAGGAAAAATGAGGCAATAGGGGTGGCAGTCTTTATTGCAAAGGACCTACTCTTTTTCCTTTTTAAAGGCCTTTTAAGAATAGGTGACCAACTTCCCACTGTGCGCTTCCTCCCCCCTTTCTTTTCTGATCCCCTTCCTGCTCTAGGCCTTGGAGCCCTACTTCTCATGTCCTTCTCTTTCAACCCCTCTCCCTCGGCTTGTGTTGCGGGAGGGCTTCTAGTGGACTTCAGGTTCTTGGCCGCGAATTTGGAGGGCCATGTGAAGGCTCTTCAAGAGCAACCAAACATTGCTAAGGGAGGGCATCCGGTTGGGAGGGCCATGTGAAGGCTCTTCAAGAGCAACCAAACATTGCTAAGGGAGGGCATCCGGTTGGGATAAGAAATCCATCGAACTTAAAATTCCTCCGAAGGATGAGAAGGGGGAGATAATGAGAACATCAAGAGTAGACAAGAATTTCAAGAAGATCTCTAAGTCATGTGTTGGGAATTTGGTCAAGTTTTTTTCAATGAGTACATTGAGTCTGGTAATGAAAATTGAGTCCTGTAATAAAGTGAGCCAATCGGGTTCACTAAGTCAATCAAAGTCCTTTTGTTAGGCCTATTTTGAGTCCTATCAATTAGGCCCAGTTTGAGTCCTATAAATTTTGGTTTTCATTCAAGTCATGTTCAAGAGAAGAGTCACCATACCTAGAGATTCACCAGGACCCCCAACCAGAGCAGGAATTCATGCACCTGAGCCCCCACTCTAAGACCCTTGGCACCCCAGGCCCTCATTCATTTGGCACCTCCCAAGCCCAAGGAGAGATTGGCAACCCACAAGAATATTTTTCTTTGGCACCCCAGCCCAAAGGCCCACTAGAGTTGGCGCCTCCCCAATCCCAGCCCATATAGTAGTTGGTCCCAGCCCCCAGGAAAGGGGCACCCAGTCCAACATGGAGAGCATCCCAAGTCCAAACAATGTTGGCTTTGGCTCACTGATTTTGATGAATAACAAAATGTTGAGTATATGTTTGGACTGATGTTTCAATTGAAGTATAAATTTCATGTCATAGGCACTTCAAATTTTTACTCAAATGTATCAAATTACTAACAGTAAAGCAAGATGAATTTCAATGTTTAAGTTATTTTTCTCATTCTTGGAATATTAATAAAATGATCATTTGAAAAATTCAGAGTTTGGCACACTTTTTTGAAATGGCACAGTGCAAGTGTTGACTCAAAGTGTCAATTCATGGATCAAGTGTCGACTCACAGGTCGACACATGAAAAAAGTATCGACACTTTAAAAGACTGGCATGTAAAGTTTCAGATGGCATGCCAGGTGTCAACTCATAGGTCAACTCATAGACTCAAGTATCGACTCACAAGCTTCAAGTGTCGACTCACAAGTTGACTCAAGGCCTGAGATAGAAAACAAACAGATAATGCTATTTCAAGATCTTTTTGCCAAGTGTCGACTCAGAAGAATGACTCACAGACTCAAGTGTTGACTCACAATCCAAGAGTCAACTCAGAGACTGACTCAAAGCCAAAGAACAAAAGAAAGAAATACCCTGAAAACTCAAATTTATACCTAGTTTCGACCCAAGTGTCGACTCACAAACTCCAGTGTCGACTCACAGATCGACTCATGAAAAAATTCAAGTATCGACACTTAGTGTAACGGCTAGTTTTTTAAAAGTTCAGAATTGATTCCAAATGGCTCCAAATGGCTAGTTTCTTCACTCTAATGGTCTCCAACGGTCTTTTCAATGTTGTTAAGCTATTTATCATTTACCAAACTTATTAAAGATAAGAATCCAAGAAGAGACAAAGTTTATCTTTTGAGGAAAAGATAAGAGTGAACTAAAAAGTTGATTCCACCTGCAAAAGTCTTCAACTCAGCCTTGAGCCTTCAAATCATTAGCCAAAAAGAGTGCATTCAAAGATTCTAAGAAGGAGACAACTCAAGCATTCAAGAAGAGCTTCATCAATATTTACTTTTGCTCATTTTAGGAGCTATTTCTTGTGCTCATTTCTATGTACTTGCTTTTATTTGTTGTTGCTAGTTTCAAAGGTATTGAAACTAGTGTTAAAGATTGTTGGTGAGCCTAAGAGATAAAACCAACTTGGGTTTGACTTGTTAGCTTGGATCAAAAATAAGTTGTGAAGGTTGTTAGTGAGCCTAGGTGATAAAACCAACAAGGTTTGACTTGTAAGCCTTCAAAAACAAGTTGAGTATAATCTTGGATAGATTACAGTAGAAGTTGTTAAGGAAAAGCTTGGGGAGTGGATGTAGGTGCTTGGAGTGCACCGAATCACTATACATCTATGTGTTTGTAATTGTTTGCTTTTTTCTTCACTTGCTCTTTATTACTTTGCACTTAATCTACTACTTCTACTGCATATCTCATTTAGCACAATCACTTTGCCACACTAACCTCAAAAGTTCAACATAACTATTTAAATTCTTAAAATACCCAATTCACCCCCCCTCTTGGGCTACCTTGCTGGGCAACAATGGTATCAAAGAAAGGTACTCTACTTGTAGGTCCAACGATCTTGAGTTAAAGTTCATGGCAGCCCAAATCGATATTGGTATTGTAAAAGGACAAGCCTCAAACCGTCCCCCACTATTTAATGGCACAAACTACACTTACTGGAAGGCATGCATGCGTATATATATTCAGGCTATTGATTATAATATTTGGAGAACTATGTTAAAGGCCCTCATCAGCCCATTATCTTGGTTAATGGCATTCCCACCCCTAAATTAGAAGAAGATTGGGATGAGAATGACATTAAGCAAGCAGAGCTTAATGCTAAGGCCATGAATTTATTATTTTATGCTTTCGACCTAAGTGAATTTAATAGAATATCCAATTGTACTTCTACCAAAAAAATTTGGGATATACTTGAAGTTATCCATGAGGGTACACATCAAGTGAAGACCACAAAAGTGAACATGCTCATTCATACTTATGAGATATTTGGATGGAACCAACTGAAACATTAGTGAAATGTATATTAGATTTACAAACATTGTTATGGCATGAGAAGCTTAGAAAAAGTGATTTCTAATGCTGAACTTCTTAACAAAATTCTCAGATCTCTTTGGCTTTTGGGATCCTAAAGTCATTGCCATTGAGGAAGCCAAAGATGTCAATCCTTCCCTAGAGCAGTTCTTGGAATCATGATGCCTATGAGCTATCATTAAAGCAAAAAATGGTGGACAATGATAAGAAGAAGAAAGCTATTGCATCAACTCCTTAACCAAGGAAGAGTCAAGTGATGAATCTAATGAAGAAGATGAAGAAGATGAGACAGCTCTCATTTCAAGAAATTCAAGAAATTCATGAGAAGAAAGAGGTTCAATTACAAGAAAAGATACAAAAAGGAGATCATAGCAAGGAAAAGAAAAAAAAAAGGAAAGAGAGCAACCAATATATTTTGAGTGTAAGAAACCTAGATATACAAAATTGATTGCCCCATACTCAAGAAGAGCAAAAAGAAATTCAAGAAAAAGGCCATGATGGCAACATGGAGCGAGAGCAAAAACTCAAGTTTCGATGAAGAACAACAAGAAGTGGCCAACCTTTGCTGATGGCCAATGAAGAAAAGGTAAGCCTTGAACCTAAAAATAAGTTTATATTTGATGAATTACGCGATGCTTTTGATGAATTAGTTATGGAATATCAAAAACTTAAATTGAAAAACAAAGATTTGAAAAAGTAAAACTTAGAGCTTTCAAAAATAACCAATAAATTTTTGTTAGAAAATGAGAGTTTGATTCAAGAAAACAAAAACTTGAATGAACAAATCATTGTCTTGAGAAATGAAAAAGAAGATCTTGTGAAAGAAAAGGACTCTTAGAGAAAGGATAAAATTTTTGCTACAAATAAAAAACTTACTAAACAAAACAAGAGTTTTTACTTGAAAATAAGAAATAAAAGAAAAACTTGAAAAAGTAAAGCCATTCGTTGAAAAGTTTACCTACGGTTCTAAAAAACTAAACATGCTTTTAAACAACCAAAGAGCAATCTTTAACAAAGCTGGCTCAGATTTTAAATCACAAAAGCAGCAAAAATATTCAAAAAATTCTTTGTACCTGCTTTCTCTAGTATTGCTTGTTATGCTTGTGGTAAAATAGGATACAAATCTTATATGTATGACAAAAAAAGTTAAATGCTGTTAGAAAGGTTTGGATTCCAAAAGGAACCACTTCAACTAATCCAAAAGGACCCAAGATGACTTGGGTACCTAAGTTTCCCTTGATTTATTTTGTAGGTGTGTCTTGCAACCAAGGATAAAAGAGAATGTGGTATCTTGACAGCGGTTGCTCAAGATAGATGACTGGGGATGTAAGGCAATTCTCATCTCTAGAAGCTTTAAATGGTGGAAACATAACTTTTGGTGATAATGGAAAGGACAAAATTGTGGTATCAATAAATTCCATATCACCTCTTCTACTTATGTTGATAATGTTCTGTTTGTTAATGGTTTAAAATAATTTGTTTAGTATAAGCCAATTTTGCGATCAAGGATTAAATTAGTTTTTGAATCTTTTATGTGCATGGCATCTAGTCTAGATGACATTGGCATCAAGTTCATTGGTTATAGGCATGGAAACATTTACATGGTTGATCTTGATGATTAGGCATGGAAACATTTACATGGTTGATCTTGATGATCTACCCATGCAAAATGGTCAATGCCAGTGGCTAAGAAAGCCAAGACAAATAAAACTAGTTGGCTTTAGCATCATAGGCTAGGGCATGCAAGTATGCATTTGCTTTCAAAATTAAACAAAAAGAATCTTATAAAAGATTTACCAAAACTCACTTTTGAAAAAGATAAGATTTGTAGTACATGTCAACTTGGAAAAAAAACAAAATCTTCTTTCAAACTAAAAGGAGTAGTGTCTACAACTAGACCCTTAGAATTGCTTCACATGGACCTCTTTGGACCAACTAAAGTAACTAATTTGGGAGGTAAGAAGTATGGTCTAGTAATTATAGATAACTTCTCACATTTTATATGGATAATGTTTTTAGCTCACAAAGATGAAACCTTTTCTGCATTCATTAAGTTTCATAAAAAAGTTTCAAATAAAAAAGGTGTTTCAATTATTTCTTTACATAGTGATCATGGTACCAAATTTGAAAATCATGATTTTGAAATATTTTGCAATGAAAATGGTAATAATAATATTTTTCTACACCTAGGACACCTCAATAAAATAGGGTGGTAGAAAGAAAGAATAGGACTCTTAAAGAAATGGCATGCACAATGCTTTGTGAAAATGATTTACCTAGATATTTTGGGTAGAAGCCATAAATACTGCTTGCTATGTTTTGAATCATGTTTTAATCCATTCGATTTAAAGAAAATTCGTTATGAACTGTGGAAAGGTAGAAAACCTAATATAAAATATTTTTGTGTATTTAGATGCCATTGTTTCATTCTAAACAATGGTAAAGATAATATCAATAAATTTGAAGCCAAATCAGATGAGGGTATCTTCTTAGGATACTCTACTTCTAGCAAGGCATACAGGATCTTCAACAGAAGAAATCTTCTAGTTGAAGAATCTATCCATGTAGTGTTTGATGAAACTAATAAAAAATCTTCTAGAAAAGAGAAACTTTGATAATAAAATAGGTATTCAAAAGTTTGGAAGAATGACAATCATTGCAGGAGCTTCCAAAGAAAAAGATGGTGATCAAGGAAATGAAGAACAAATACAAGAAGTTGGAGCATCAACACCCAACCATTGTTTAAAGAATGGAGGTATGCCCATGGACACCCTAAAGAACTTATCATTGGTGATCCATCAAAAATGATAAGTACTCGTTCCTCAATAAGAAATATTTGTGATTATCTAGCATTTGTATCTCAAGTAGAACCTATATCAATTGAAGAAGCTGAAAAAGATTCAAACTGGATAAATGCTATGCAAGATGAATTAAATCAATTTAAAGAAATAAAGTTTAGACTTCAGTTGAAAGACCTTCAAATATTTCAATAATAGGAATAACATGGGTTTTCAGAAATAAACTTGATAAATATGGCTTAGTAACTAGAAATAAAGCTAGATTAGTTGCAAAAAGCTATAATCAAGAAGAGGGTATTGATTTTGATGAAACATTTATACCTATTGCTTGATTAGAAGCAATTAAATTGTTACTTGCTTTTGCCTATTTTATGGATTTCAAGTTATTTCAAATAGATGTCAAAAGTGCCTTTTTGAATGGTTTTATTGAAGAAGTTTACGTTGAACAACCTCCTAGTTTTGAAAATCATGAATGCCCTGATCATATTTTAAACTCCATTATGCTTTATATGGTTTAAGACAAGCTCTAAGAGCTTGGTATGATAGACTAAGTACTTTCTTACTTGAAAATGAATTTCTAGAGGCAATGTTGACACTACATTATTTTTGAAAAAAAAAATAATGATTTATTAGTAGTACAGATTTATGTTTATGATATCATTTTCGATGCTACTAATATATTCTTTATCAACAATTTGCCAAGCTTGTGTAGGGTGAGTTCGAGATGATCATGATGGGAGAATTAAACTTCTTCCTCGAACTCCAAATCAAGCCAACCAAAGAAGGGATCTTCATCAACTAAGCTAAGTATACAAAGAAAATCTTAAAGAAGTTTGGGATGGAGAGCATCAAACCACTAGGTACTCCTACGAGACCTTCTTGTAAACTTGATAAAGATGAATCGGATAAAAATATAGATCAAAAATTTATAGAGGTATCATTGGTTCACTGTTATATTTAACTGCAAGTAGGCCAGATATCATGCTTAGTGTATGTATGTGTGCTAGATATTAGTCTGCTCCTAAAGAGTCTCATCTATTGGTTGTTAAACGAATACTTAGATATCTATCTAGCATAATTGATATTGGTCTATGGTACTCTAAAGACTCATATATTGAATTGATTGCATATTTTGATGCTGACTTTGCTGGATGTAAACTAGATAGGAAATGTACAAGTGGAACCTGTCAATTTTTTGGAGTGAATTTGATTTCATGATTTAGCAAGAAATAAAATTCAATTGCTCTATCTATGGTGGAAGCCGAATATATAGCCGCAAAAAGTTATTGTGCTCAAATCCTATGGATCAAATAATAACTCAAAGATGTTGGCATAAAATTAAATAAAATATTCATAAGATGTGATAATACAAGTGTAACAAATCTAACTAAAAATCCTATTCAACATTCAAGAAGCAAACACATTAAAATAAGACATCACTTCATAAGAGATCATGTGCAAATTGGTGATGTAATGCTTAATTTTGTATGTTCTGATAGAAACTTGCTAATATTTTTACTAAACCCCTTAGAGAAGATAGGTTTGCATGATTAGAAGAGAGCTAGGAATCATTGACCCTTTTGTTTGAAATCTCTTCAAATTATTGTTGAAATTCTCTCTTTTAATTCAAATCTTTTCAAATATCACTTAGAATGATTCCTAGATACTTCCTTGATTTTTTGAAAATTTATTGTAATTTTCTCTGGAATTTTGACCAAGTGTCGACACTTGGTAAAGCGCCCAAGTGTCGACTTATCAGAAGTGTCGACACTTGAGCATTTTCCAAGTGTCGACTCATGACCGTTTGGACTATATTTTTAAGGCATCCCATAAATCATTTTCTCCCATTCTTTTGTCCTTCCTCCATTTTGTGTGGTCCCCAAAAACTGTCCAAACCTCCAAGAAAAGTGGAATCCCATCTATATCCCTTCATTTTTGGGTAAATCTCTTCCTCCTCCTATTTTGCTTCTGGTCAGCCCGATTTCTTTCGGTTTCACTGTGTTTCAACTAGTGTTTCTCCTTCCTTGGAGCCGTTTCTTTCTTCTTTGGTCTGTTTTAGTCCGATTCTTCCTCATTCTTTCTATTTTCTCCCTCATTCCAACTACCTTTTTCTTCTTCGGTCCGATTCCCTCATTTGGTCCTCTTTCATCTTGGTTCTTTTCTCTTCCGGTTCACCCTCTCTTTTCTTGCTAGTCTTAGCATGGCACCAAAAAGCAAGTTGTATTTCGCAAGAAAAGGACTGCCCTAGAGCGTGGAGAGCCTAGTCCTATTGAGAGGAGGTCCAAGGCTCATCAGGACCCTATGCAGCATGGTGAGGTTCAACCCCAGGATCAGTCTGCTGATAGAGTTCTCACTTCCCAGATTTCCCCTGCAACTGAGAGTGGCAGGGAAGGTCATTGCTTGTGGGAGGCATGTGGATTTGCAGTTTTGGGACTCCTAAGGTTTTATCATCGGTGATCTGCTGAGAGCATCTGCACTCGTACCTTTCTGTACTATGAGAGAGAGGTACTAGCCCCACCTGATCAAAGAGTTTTATGGCAGCTTAATCACTGATGGACTCAGGTGGAGTGCGATAGTCAAGGGAGTTCACATACTAGTTGATGCAGAACAAATAAAGGGATGCGATGCGGAAGTAATTAAGATTAACTAATTTTTTTTTTGTTGTTTTATATGTTTGTAGAAGTTGGCTTCAAATCAAAGAAAAGTTAACCTAACATTGAAAGATACTAATATGATAATTGAAAGTACAATTTTAAGGAAACTAAATTATCAGAGTAGTTCAGAAGCAACGGATCGCTGGGGGTTGAGAAACTCCCAGACCTAGGGTTTCGCTCCGAACTTTCAACAGAACAGAAATAAAGAGAAGAGATGGTTTATCTAACCAGACAATGATCTTCACAGATTTTGGTGGAAGAACTCTCCCGAGCAGATTGTTGGATCCTCGGATTCAGATATCTTCGTAATGGATCCTCCAATACTGGTCCTTTAGCGGGTTGGCTTCTCCTGAACTCAAGATCTGGAAGAGAAGAAAAATAATTGATGGAATCAGAGAGTCAAGGGAAAGATTTACTAGGTTGATGAACTTGAAGATTGAAATTGCTGAAAACTGGATTCTCTTGGATGTTGATGTGATTTTCCTTGGAACTTGCTCTGGATCTGAAGTAGCCGGACTGGATCTGGATGAAGGTGGACGGCCTGGACTTGTAGAGAGAGAGAGGCCGTGGGAGATGGATGGATCTAGGGTTTGATGGATTGAAAATAATGAAGGGTGGCTAGGGTTTTGGATTTTTAAGTGGCTAACCTAGGGTTTTGGATAAAGATGGAGATCTCTCACCTCCTCAAGGCTCCAATGGAACCCGGATTACCCCCTCACGGAGCTTAACACTTAGAATAGTGCGGAAGAAGAGAAACCTAGGTCACTCAACACAAGAGAATAGCAAAAAAAAAAAAATAATTTTCTTCATTGATTTTTCAAAGTTACAAAGAGAGGTCTATTATATAGACCTAAAATTTTCTCCAAGCTTGTACAAATTCCCATGTGGGACTAAACTCCTCCAACCCTAGATTAGGTAGAAAATCTCTCTCTTGGCCGACCAAGAGTTCAAAAAAAATTGGGACGGCCATAAAGGAATTTTTTTGGAATTTTATGGCGCCTCCTTTGGAGTTGGATTTGGATTTGGAGTCCTCTTCTTCTTATGGCATTTCTTCTTTTCTTCCACTCCAAGTTAAGCTCTTTGATTTTTATTTGAACTTCAATTAGGAGTAGGTTGGATGTCCTTCTTTGATTTCTTCTCCAAGAGAAGTCTTCTTCCTTCTTTGCTTAGGTAAAATAGGCAGGTATGGGCGCCTCCTTTAAAGTAGCCTCCAATTTGATTTTTTCTTCTTTGGATGTGGGGACCATGACACTGGGATGCCTCTGTGGCGCCTCCTGGACTCTGGCGTGTGCTCGGAGTGTGGCTGGGCGTGTGGCTTGGAGTGTGGCCTCCACTTGCTTGAACCTTGATTTGATTGGAAGACAAATGTGGCACCATTTTGGACCAAATTGAAACCACATTGGGACTTGCACTGAGTCAACATGACTCAACAAAATTTAAATGGTGACTCAAGAAATAAATAAAATAAATAAACTGGTTGACCAGGTCAACCTTTATTACAAACCCTAATTTCTCGGGCAATGTCAATCAGAGATCCAAATGGAGCTCTGAAGTCTTCTTCTGAGTCTGGTGCCCGCACCAATTCTCCCAGGGTGGGAGGAACTCGACCCTGTCGAGTAAGGCTCAAGTTGGCTCTGGTATCTCTCCAAGAGGTCTGGGTCCAATTCTTGTAATTCTTCTCGGGAGATCCAAGAGTCATCAGAATCTGGCCTCCTTGCCAGCGGACCAGGTACCTTCGGTATCCTCGATTACGAGTAGAGATAACCTGATCATCCAGGATCTTTTCAATCTGCTCTTTCCTCACAGGCCAGTTTGTTGGTGGACACACAGGGTTGGGATCACTCTCAATGATAGGGTTAGGCTCAAAAGGCTCACTAGGAATCACAGCTGGCTCCCTGTACTCTACTAAGTCTGTAATATTGAAAGTAGAGCTAATGCCTAGTTCTGGAGGCAACTCGAGCACATAGGCATTGGATCCTACTCTCTTTACCACTCTAAATGGTCCAGCTCCCCTAGCATGTAACTTTCTAACGGTTCCTGGAGGAAACCGTTCAGGCCTTAACCTAATCATCACATAGTCTCCCTCAACAAAAGATTTGACTCGCCTTTGAGTATCAGCCAACTTCTTATAGGTTTCATTACTTAAATTTATTTTGGCATGAATTTCTTTATGCAAGTCTTTTACATGCTGTGCAAAATTCTCAGCAGATTCGGAGACTCGAGTGTGGACAGGTAAAGGGACTAGGTCAAGAGGTGTGTGAGGTTGTACCCATGTACAATTTCAAATGGACTCTTACCCGTAGACCTATTGACCGAGTCATTGTACGCAAATTCTGCCCTTGGTAGGTATAAATCCCAATTTCTGGTGTTTTCACCGACAAGACATCTCAGCAGATTTCCTAGGCTACGGTTCACTACTTCAGTTTGGCCATCAGTTTGGGGATGATAGGCAGTTGAAAACTTAAGTTTTGTCCCTAACTTATGCCAAAGGGTCTTCCAAAAGTAACTGGTGAACCGGACATCCCTATCTGAAACGATTGTCTTAGGTAGGCCATGGAGTCTAACTATCTCATTGAAGAAAAGTGTGGCTACCTTAGACGCATCAAAGGTTTGGGAACAAGGCAAGAAGTGGGCCATTTTAGAGAATCGGTCGACTACGACACAGATAGAATCATGTCTCCTCTGGGTCTTAGGTAAACCTAACACAAAATCCATACTCACATCTTGCCAAGGACGATCTGGGACAGGGAGTGGGGTATAAAGGCCAGTGTTTTGTTTTCGCTGTTTGGCAACAGCGTAGGTTCGACATCTAGCTACAATATTAGCTACATCCCTTTTCAAGCTAGGCCAGAAAAAGTGGTCTTCAATAGCTAGAATGGTCTTGTCTTTTCCAAAATGGCCGGCTAAACCTCCAGCATGGATTTCCAAATCAAAAATTCCCTAAGAGAAGTTCTAGGGATGCAAAGCCTATTTTTGAAGAACAAAAAACCATCTACAAGGGTATAATCCTGGTGATTACTAGATGGTCCTTGAACTAGATCCTGATACACAGTTGTGAAATCTGGACAAGACTCATATTCCTCTTTGATTTGCTCAAACCCTATGACCTCAGTTCTAACAGAAGTTAATAACAGAGATCGGTGACTAAGGGCATCAGCTACTTATTCTCAACTCCAGCCTTATGTGTCAGGACAAAAGTATAGGACTGGATATATTCTACCCACTTAGCATGCCTAGGGTTAAGCTTCTTTTGGGAGTTCAGAAATCTAAGAGCCTCATGGTCCGAAAATAGTACAAATTCCTGCGGTAGCAAATAATGTCTCCAGTAACGCAAAGCTTGCACCACCGCATAAAATTCCTTATCATAGGTAGAATACCTAAGCTTAGCATCATTAAGTTTTTCACTAAAGAATGCTATGGGATGATTCTCTTGGCTTAGGACTCCACTATTCCTACACCTGAAGCATCACAGGCAACCTCAAACCTTAGAAAAATCGGGTAATCTCAGAATGGGTGCCTGGGTCATTTTATCCTTAAGATCTAGGAAGGCTTTATGGGCTGACTTAGTCCAATGAAATTCTCCCTTCCTAATACAATCAGTGATAGGAGCAGCTAAAGTACTAAACCCCTTGATGAATCGCCTATAGAAGGTAGCCAAGCCGTGGAAACTTCTAACTTCATGCACATTGGTTGGCTCTGGCCAGTCTACTATGGACCTAATTTTCTCAGGATCGGCCGCCACGCCGTCAGGGGTTACTACAAAACCAAGAAAGATAACTCTACTAGTCATGAATTCACACTTCTTAAGATTACCGTAGAGTCTCTCATTCCTCAAAACTTGGCAGACTGCTCTAAGGTGGCCTAGGTGATCTGCTGGGGTCTTACTATAGATTAGGATGTCATCAAAATAGACCACCACAAATTTTCCTATGAAAGCTCTAAGTACCTGGGTCATAATTCTCATGAAGGTACTAGGGGCATTGGACAACCCAAAAGGCATAACAACCCATTCATAAAGACCATCCTTAGTTTTGAAAGCAGTTTTCCATTCATCCCCGGGTCTAATCCTAACCTGATGATAGCCGCTTTTGAGATCAATCTTAGAAAAAACCATTACACCAGCCATCATATCAAGCATGTCATCTAGTCTAGGGATGGGAAACCTATATTGATTGTAATTTTATTGATGGCACGACTTTCAACACACATCCTCCACGTGCCATCTTTCTTTGGGGTTAGTAAGGCTGGGACTGCACAAGGGCTAAGACTTTCTCTAATAAACCCCTTCCTCAATAAATCTCCAACCTGCTTTTGCAGTTCTTCATGCTCAGATGGATTCATCCTGTAATGGGGCAAGTTGGGCAAAGTCGCTCCTGGGATTAGATCTATGGCATGCTGGATATCCCTAAGAGGTGGAAGGTGGTCTGGCAAATCCTCGGGAAAGACATCCTCAAATTCTTTTAACACAGGTTTAACTTCTTGAGGAGGCTCTGAGGGTTCCGAAGTTCTAAGTTCCTTAGCAGTCAACATCCAAATGGGTGAACCACTATGAATTTCTTGTTCTAGATCCTTAGCACTGATTAGGTTCACTCCAGTTTTCATCTCCTTAACCTTACCGGCTCCTTTAGTTACCTTGTCCTTAGGGGGAACGGAATGGATCGTAATCTTCTTCCCATTGAAACTAAAGACACAGGTATTGGATTTTCTAAGAGGGTGGCATCATGATCATACAACCAAGGTCTTCCGAGAATTATACTGCTCACCCCCATGGGTAAAACATCGCACCAAATCTTTTCGTGATAAGATTGCATTTGGATTTGGACTTGACATCTAGATGGATGGGTATGGAGGTAGAATCTACCCAAGAAACCTTATAGGGGTTGGGATGGTGAACTGGGATTAAGCCTAGCATCTTGACAGTGCTAGTAGAGATGGCATTTACACAGCTCCCACTATCTATGATGATCTTACATACCTTATCCCCTAATTTAAGAAAAGTCTGTAGGATGTTAGTCCTACGCCAATCCTCTTGAACTAGATTCTGGGATAGGATGCATCTTACAACTCCTAATTGGTCAAATTCATTGGGTTCCTCCTCTCCTTCATACTCCTCAACCAAATTCATTCCGGCCTCATAAACTTCTTCTTCAAATTCCTCACTGGGCTCGGAATTATCATTCTCTCCTCTTCTATGTAAAGGGATCTCCGTGGGCACTGGCTAGCAACATGACCTACCTTATGACACTTGAAACAGGCTATGGCAGTACACTGACTGGAAATGTGACCTGGTTCTGACACTTAAAATAGATGATATTTGAACTAGGGGTTCTCTGGGTGTCAGGTGCCTTACCTTTGTCCATGGGCCTAGGGGTAGAAGTACCCTGAAAAGGTTTACTAGGGATAACTTGGCTAGGTCCATTCCTTGGGATTGGGGCACTAACCCTAGAAGGTATAGGTCCTCTCTGAAATTTCTCAGTGTTCAGTGCAATCTGGTAGGCTTGGTCTAGATCAGTAACCTCTCTCAGAAATAGTTCTCTCTTGATTCTTCCCTCAGTCCAGCCCTAAATCTAGACAAAGTGACTTCGTGGGCTTCACTCACATCACATCTCATTAGGTATTCATCAAAAGTAGTTATGTAGTCTGAGACAGATCGGTTCCTTGTTTCAGGTTTTGCCATTGGTCTAACAGGTTTTGCTGGTATGAAATGGGTAGGTATTTATCTCTCAGTTTTTCTTTCATACCCTGCCAAGTGGTTATGGGCTCAACATTCCGTCCTAGTGGTTACCTCAATGTTCCCCCA
This sequence comes from Areca catechu, assembly GCA_021397845.1. NCBI lineage: Eukaryota > Viridiplantae > Streptophyta > Magnoliopsida > Arecales > Arecaceae > Areca > Areca catechu. The sequence goes on along the minus strand of CM038048.1, from coordinate 47,509,172 downwards.
GTATAACCTAGCTTGACGCACTAATTTCATCTTGGCAAACTTGTATTTCCTCTCCTCAGACATAGCATACCACTCAAAGTATTGGTCCATCTCACCCTCCCAATCAGAATACACCTTAGGGTTCAGACTACCATCAAAAGTGGGTGCATCTAATTTGATGTTCCTGATGAACCTATCATCTCTATCTTCAGGCTCTGGGTCAGGCCTCCTATGATTAGGTTCAGGATCTCTATATAAAGGCCTCTAGGCTCCTGATGTGGGTGAGGTTGAGGCACATTAAAATCGGGGTCAGGAGTCCAATTCCGATGTCTAGGTTCTTCAAGTACTTGGACTCGGTCCCTAAGTTGGGTAAGATCCTCATGAATTTGTGCGCTAAACTGGGCCACAGTGTTTATCATATCCTGATTCATTTTAGCCATACTTTCAGTAAGAGTTCTGATCATGGCCTCTAAATCAGGTTGGGTTTGACCAGTTGATATGGCACTCCGTTTCTGGTAGACATGATGATTCAAGCAAGCACACAAATGAGACTAGACTAAATCGACTACTGGATCACTAGACCTAGAGTCCAAACTAGATGCCCAATCAGAGTGGCAAGCTAGCCTGTAGTAACTCAGGACTCAGCCAGGCAGGTGTAAGGGGAGTGTTAGGTCCCTGATTGCCAATCCTAGACACCAATCAGTGATTGGCCAGGTAGGCGGACCAGCACACAAGCCCTTCAGGAATGGATCCCTGAACCACCGTTCTAGACACTGAGTGCTAAGCACACACAGAATAACTTGGCAAACTGACTCAACACTAGCCTAGACCCGACCAATTGGTGTCCCTAGCCCACTAGGGCAAATTAGGTCTAACTGATTTTAAATTAGGTCTAGGTTCGAATGATTGGATGGTGGTTTTGGGCTAAGGAGAGGTAATCAACTCCTCCCCTTATCTTAGATGCTCAATTGCCCTTAAGTAAATTATGAGATGAACACTCCAAAAAGAATTGAATTGCAGAACACAAAAACAAGAGTTGCTGTATTTTAATGCTCAGAATTCTTACCGAAACCAATAAATCACAGAAAAATTATGGAAAATAGGTTCAATTATACTGGTTTCAACGAAGCAAAAATCATGCAATTAGTAGATTTATACAGGGAGAAATAATTCAGACAACAGGGCAATTACGGGCTGCAACTAGATTGTCTTCCCCGATTATAATCCCTGCTACGAAGTTATAACCCAATGGATCCCCTACACGCCCTAGGAACACCCGTGGAATGGGAGGAGGAGGCTTGCGCCTCGCTTAGTTCCTAGGACCGGACATCCTGGGGAGTCTACTTCGAGCAGACAAAATAAAAAGAGAACAATCAAAGCAAGCAAGCAAATCAGAAACCCTAGACTGGGCTCTGATACCAAAAATGATGCAGAACAAATAAAGGGATGCGATGCGGAAGTAAATAAGATTAACTAATTTTTTTGTTGTTTTATATGTGTTTTAGAAGTTGGCTTCAAATCAAAGAAAAGTTAACCTAACATTGAAAGATACTAATATGATAATTGAAAGTACAATTTTAAGGAAACTAAATTATCAGAGTAGTCAGAAGCAACGGATCGCTGGGGGTTGAGAAACTCCCAGACCTAGGGTTTCGCTCCAACTTTCAACAGAACAGAAATAAAGAGAAGAGATGGTTATCTAACCAGACAATGATCTTCACAGATTTTGGTGGAAGAACTCCCGAGCAGATTGTTGGATCCTCGGATTCAGATATCTTCGTAATGGATCCTCCAATACTGGTCCTTTAGCGGGTTGGCTTCTCCTGAACTCAAGATCTGGAAGAGAAGAAAAACAATTGATGGAATCAGAGAGTCAAGGGAAAGATTTACCAGGTTGATGAACTTGAAGATTGAAATTGCTGAAAACTGGATTCTCCTGGATGTTGATGTGATTTTCCTTGGAACTTGCTCTGGATCTGAAGTAGCCGGACTGGATCTGGATGAAGGTGGACGGCCTGGACTTGTAGAGAGAGAGAGGCCGTGGAAGATGGATGGATCTAGGGTTTGATGGATTGAAAATAATGAAGGGTGGCTAGGGTTTTGGATTTTTAAGTGGCTAACCTAGGGTTTTGGATAAAGATGGAGATCTCTCACCTCCTCAAGGCTCCAATGGAACCCGGATTACCCCCTCACGGAGCTCAACACTTAGAATAGTGTGGAAGAAGAGAAACCTAGGTCACTCAACACAAGAGAATAGCAAAAAAAAATAATAATTTTCTTCATTGATTTTTCAAAGTTACAAAGAGAGGTCTATTATATAGACCTAAAATTTTCTCCAAGCTTGTACAAATTCCCATGTGGGACTAAACTCCTCCAACCCCTAGATTAGGTAGAAAATCTTCTCTCTTGGCCGACCAAGAGTTCAAAAAAAAATTGGGACGGCAATAAAGGAATTTTTTGGAATTTTTATGGCGCCTCCTTTGGAGTTGGATTTGGATTTGGAGTCCTCTTCTTCTTATGGCATTTCTTCTTTTCTTCCACTCCAAGTTAAGCTCTTTGATTTTTATTGAACTTCAATTAGGAGTAGGTTGGATGTCCTTCTTTGATTTCTTCTCCAAGAGAAGTCTTCTTCCTTCTTTGCTTAGGTAAAATAGGCAGGTATGGGCGCCTCCTTTAAAGTAGCCTCCAATTGATTTTTTTTTTCTTCTTTGGATGTGGGGACCATGACACTGGGATGCCTCTGTGGCGCCTCCTGGACTCTGGCGTGTGCTCGGAGTGTGGCTGGGCGTGTGGCTTGGATGTGGCCTCCACTTGCTTGAACCTTGATTTGATTGGAAGACAAATGTGGCACCATTTTTGACCAAATTGAAACCACATTGGGACTTGCACTGAGTCAACATGACTCAACAAAATTTAAATGGTGACTCAAGAAATAAATAAAATAAAATAAAAACTGGTTGACCAGGTCACCTTATTACAAAACCCTAATTTCTCGGGCAATGTCAATCAGAGATCCAAATGGAGCTCTGAAGTCTTCTTCGAGTCGGGAACAAGGAAGCTGCTTTCAAGTGTATCTTAGAGAGAGAAGATGTTAGAGGTGTTTCTATGGTGTCGGCCAATCAGTTATCACTTAAGATGTGAGTTCCACATCATATCATTGCTCGAATATTGATTTCGAAGACTGGGAGGTTCGATTTCATCATGGAGAGGGAGCTTGTTCTGATGGTAGCCCTGAAACAGTAGATAGCTATCACCTACTGATGATTATGGTGCATCAAATGGGTGAGGCCATACTCAGTACTGACTTTGCCTACCATATGGTATGGGGCTCACCCGGATATTTAGAGAGTTTAGTATCCAATTGGATGGTGAGGCCTCCAAAGAGATTCTCCACACAGACACCTATGGTGAGAAATCTCTACATCATATGGGTTTCAGGCATATCGGTTGCAGATGGGTCAGGATAGAGTCTGGACAAGAGCTAGATGAAGAGGATGAGATTAGAGTTGCTGAGGCAGAGCCATCTGGACCTGCTGAGCACTTTTCTCCACCGAGACCTGCACCAATTGCTACTTTAGGATCAGAGCCATCCACTCTGGCACCTGCTCGCACTCCTACCACTACTCCTCACGATACTATAGAGACTGAGTCCACTTTTGAGGAGCGGATCATAGGCCAGATTACTGATGTTCGAGAGGAGGTTTTGGGACTATCTATCTAGAGTAGTAGACTTTAGTTGGAGCTGCATGGTTTGAGGAGACATATTAATGAGCAGCTCACTGGTATACGACAGGCGATGGAGGTCAGTTTTATTGAGATCCGAGACTTGTTGAGATCTTTATTACCTCCAGTAGGACCTTCACAAGTTACTTAAAATAGCGAGAGAATTTAAAAATTCTAATCTTGAAACTCTTGAAACATTACTGTATGAATTGATATTTTGATTCATTCTCACCTAAATTCATGTGTGAACCTTGTTTTTTGATGAATATGAAGATGTTTTGAAAGACTCGTTCAATTCAAAATTTTTGTTACTATACTAGTCAAATTTTTTAAATTATGTGCTTATTACTCAAAGTTTTGTCATCATCAAAAGGGAGAAATTGTTGACTTTGACTCCCTGATTTTGATGAATAACAAAATGTGAGTATATGTTGGACTGATATTTCAATGGAGTATAAATTTCAAGTCATGGGTACTTCAATTTTCAATAAAATGTATCAAAATTACTAACATAAAGCAATATGAATTTTAATGTTTAAGTTATTTTTCTTACCTTGGAATATTGATAAAATGATCACTTTGGCCCTTATGAAGATGAGTCTAAGAGGTTCATGAACAATATTTGAAAAATTCATAGTTTGACACACATTTTTGAAATGGCATAGTGCAAGTGTCGACTCAAAGTGTTGACTCATGGATCAAGTGAACTCATAAGTCAACTCATAAAGAAAGTATCGACACTTCAGAAGACTAGCATGCAAAGTTTCAGATGGCATACCAGGTGTTGACTCATAGGTCGACTCACAGACTCAAGTGTCGATTCACTAGCTTCAAGTGTCGACTCATAGGTCGACTCAAGGCCTGAGAACAGAAAATGAATAGAACATGATATTTCAAGGTTTTTGCCAAGTGTCGACTCAGTAGAATGACTCGGACTCAAGTGTCGACTCAGATCCAAGTGTCAACTCAGGGCCGACTCAAAGCCTGACTCGGACTCAAGTGTCGACTCAGATCCAAGTGTCAACTCAGGGACGACTCAAAGCCTGAGAACAAAAGAAAGCAGATCCTTGGAAATTTAAATTTATACCTAGTGTTGACCCAAGTGTCGACTCACAAACTCCAAGTGTCGACTCACAGATCGACCCACGAAGAAATTCAAGTGTCAACACTTAGTGTAATAGCTAGTTTTCTAGAAGTTCATAATTGATTCCATACGGCTCCAAATGGCTAGTTTCTTCACTTTAACGGTCTCCAATGATCTTTTCAATGTTGTTAAGCTATTTATCACTCACCAAACTCATTGAAGATAAGAATCCAAGAAGAGACAAAGTTTATCTTTTGAGAAAAGACAAGAGTGAGCTAAAAAATTGATTCCACCTGAAAAAGTCTTCAACTCAGCCTTGAGCCTTCAAATCATTAGCCAAAAAGAGTACATTCAAAGATTCCAAGAAGGAGACAACACAAGCATTCAAGAAGAGCTTCATCATATTTATTTTTGCTCATTTTAGGAGCTATTTCTTGTGCTCATTTCTGTGTACTTACTTTTATTTGTTGTTGCTAGTTTCAAAGGTATTGAAACTGGTGTTAAAGGTTGTTGGTGAGCCTAAGAGATAAAACCAACTTGGGTTTGACTGTTAGCCCAGATCAAAAACAAGTTGTGAAGGTTGTTGGTGAGCCTAGGTGATAAAACCCACAAGTTTTGACTTGTAAGCATTAGAAAACAAGTTGGCTGTAATCTTGGATAGATTATAGTAGAAATTCTCAAGGGAAAGCTTGGAAAGTGGATGTAGGTGTGATGGGGGACGAAAATGAAATGATGAATGGAGAGTGTAGCAAGCTAACCAGCAAGCAAACTTGAACAATTAATTATCAAATAAATGGTCTAAATTAATCCAAGAAAAGAATCTTTATAAGGAGACTAGTTGACCTAAATTATAATACCCGAAATGTAGATCTAGTTCAAAATAGAGATTAGAATCTTCATGGCAAGAAAACCATCACTACTAGGACAAGTTAACCTTCAAATGATCAGATCTAATGAAGCTTAGGAAGAGTATTCCTACCAACAATGATGGCTAATTATTGACGGAAGGAGCTCTCATCACCAAGGATTGAGGTCTAAACCATAAGACTATAGCTACCTACCTTCAGGACTTACCTTGGTCATGATCCTTGGCTTGGAGACCTTCATCTTGGACTTGGAAAATCAGAAAAAACCTGCATCAAATCAGAAATTAGGTGTGGAAGGAGAATTCAAAATTGGAATTGAAACAAGAAGAAGAAGAAAGGAAAAACAAGGAAGTAGAACTGCGCCTTCAAGGAATGATGCTTGGATCTTGGATCAAGCAAGGAGCACTCCACCTTTTAAACACTCAAGGGTATTCTACCCTTCAAACACTCATTCAAGAACCTCACACCCTCTTCTCAAACCTATCTTTTAACTCTCAAACTCAAGAACTTTTTCACTTCAAACAAGAGAACATAGGGGAACTAGAACAAGAAAGATAGCTTTCTTCATTTAATCCAAAATAGAATGAATCATAGAATGAATACAAGAGAGGGCCTAGGACCCTATTTATAGGCTTTTAATCCAAGAAAATTCATCCAAGGGGAGGGGATAAGGATAAGCTAAGGGGATAAGGATGAGCTAGCTAATTCTAGTTGGATCCAACACTTTTGGTTAGGTGGTTCAACTAGAATTAGTTTTTTTATAACCATTGATGGGTGGAAGGTTACACCAATTGACATGTGGCTCCTAGGTGGCAATGATGTGTCCTCCATTTGCTGATGTAGATCATGTGATGTGGCATCTCACATGGCAAGTTAGTTGGAGGGTTGTTGGGGTAATAGAACATGGCTTCAATCTCCCCATAAAGTTCTTGACGTGGTATCCTTCCTCCTCCCCAAAGGTGCTTGATGTGGTGTCAACCAATTGAGGGAAATGGGCTTCAAGTAGATGGCATCCAAGTGAGGGAAGTGGGCTTGAAACGGATGGCGCCAAGTGAGGAAAATGGGCATTGAAGAAGTGGCCTCATACCTTGCTTGAATCTAGGTTGAGCCGACGCATGAATCGGCTCAAGTATTTTCTAAAAGAGAAGATGGACTCAAATTCTTTATTAGATTTGTCTATTTTAACTGCAAAACAAAAATAAGTTAGTCCAAAAAACTTCTTTCTGTTGATGTCCCCATCAATTCTCCCGGGATGAAAAGAACTCGATTCTATCGAGTAAGAATCAATTTGACTCTGGTGATACTCCAATAGGTCTGGTTGATTCTTTGTAGGTCTTCTCAAGTAATCCATGAGTCTTCAGAATCAGGGCATCCTTGCCAATGAACTGAGTAGCATTGATAGTCCCTATTTCGGGTAGTGATAGTCTTATTGTCTAAGATTCGTTCAATCCTATCTTGCTACTTTGTAACTTGGCTGGTGGACACTCATGGGCTGGCTCACTCTCAAAGATAGAATTAGGCTCGAAAGGCTCACTAGGTATCATTGTTGGTTTTTTTACCCTCCTAGATCTGAATTGTTGAAAGTGGAACTGATACCAAAGTCGGATGGTAAATCTAGCACATATTATGTCCAAATTTTCCACACTATTTTGAAAATGACCTATACCACGAGCATATAATTGTTTAGGTTTGGCCTTACCATGACATAGTCTCCTTCTTGAAATCTTTGGTTTTTTTACGTGAGTTATCATATGCTTGTTGCCATTGGCGCGTGGCACAACCTGCTGGCAGGGGTTCGAGCCCTGATTTGGGCATTTTTCCACTAAAAAGCTGGGGATAAATAAAAAATGAGAAAAATTAATAAAATAACCCTAGAGCCCCTGTTGGCTGGTGGTAGTGAAAAAGTTAGGGATATATATAATAAATCCTGCTCACTCAGCTGATGTTAGTGGTAGTCAGGTTGACGTACTTACCTTCGGTGGGGAACAGTTGTGGAAAATTAATATGCACCGTGTATCGAACTTTTCCTGGCTGGGGTTGGGGGCCCGTCTGGGGTTAGCCACTCCGGGGTCTAACTCACTCCCCCCTTTTTGTTTCACAAAAAAAAAAAATCATATGCTTGTTACACTTATGCATGGAAAGGTCAAATGACATTAATGACAAAACATAAATGACACCAAAATAAAACAAGCTATAATGGACTTTATTATCTATGAACTAAACTTTATTGTTGGACTAGGAAATAAAGTTCCTAATTTCCAATATACCCCTAAATGACTTTGAAAACTCTAGCACACAACTTTAGATAGGTGGCAGTGATCTTAGTTTGGTGCCCAATAAATGCCATAATGTCTTCTAAAAGTAACTGTTGAATATTACTAGGACTTGATCAATTGTATGGTGGATGTCCCAACTAGGTGATAGGATTGGGGATGTTCCAGAAGGGTGAACCAGGCTTTGGGCAATTATCAGGGAATTCAATTTCATCTTCCTTATCTTACACTTCCATCTTCAATTCTACCATCTCTTCACTTTTAATCTTCATGTTAAATTATTTTACAGGTTCCATAATTTCTTGGGGTTGATCCTTTAGACTTGGTTCTAGATTTTCTTGATGGTCAATACCCCATTAGGTGATCCTTCATTAATCTCTGATGTAATCCTCAACAGTGATTAATTTCGGGTCTCTATTATCTTCTCAAATTGTTCTTCATGGCTTTATTCTTGGATCTCATTTTGATCATCCCCGTTGTTGATTTCTTTAAGCTGGGTAATTATTTTATCTTCAAATAATTGTTCTTGATCATATTCATCCATAAGGTTAGACCCAGCTTCATAAACTTCTTCTTTAAGTTTTTCAATGGTTTAGGATTTTCTCTTTTTAGCCCTTCATTAGACAAGATTTTGATTCTATTTCATCCTTAAAATTCTTCAATAGGTTTAGGAGATTTTCCTCTAATTTTTCATAGGTTTGGTCTTCTTCATCTCCCTCATACTTATTGAATTTGGTAATATAATCAAATACAGGTGTATCATGTTGTCTCAATTTGTACCATTGGTCTAAAAGTTTTTGCTCATAATATTTATCTAGGTACTTTTCTCTCAGTTTACTCTTCATTTCTCTCCAAGTACTTATTTTATCCCCACTATAATAACCTTTTCACTCAACTTCTCCCCAATATGCTTTAGCATGTTGGACTAACTTTGATTTGGCAAATTGATAATTTGTTACTTCCAACATTTCATCAATTTCAAAGTATTGATCCATTTTCTCTTCCCAATCGACATACACTTCATGATCTAAATTTCCATTGAAAGTGGGTGCATAGGGTCGATTGCTCCTAAAGACTTTCTCCTCCTGATCTACAAAGTCTTGGTAAGGATATCCAGGGTTATACTTAGGGGTGAGATCATGACATTGGGCTCTTGGACAAAGGGGAGGTGGACTAGGTGATTCAGGCTCAGCATGGATCCTATGGGCTTCTTCTATGAAGTCATGGTGAAGTTGTCTTGAATTGTATTCAGTAGTGAATTCATGATGATGGACTATTGGACCTCGAGGAATTGACCTAAGTGACTCAGGTTCAGTGGGGGTCATTGGGATCTCTTCAAGTGTCCCAACATGGTCCTTCACTTAACCTAATTCCTTTCTCATTTACCCTAATTGCCCATTTATGGTATCAAACTTTTTAGACAGGGTTCTCAAAAAGAACTCAAGATTAGGATCCATGGACAAAAAATAGACTGAGTGTGGAACTATTGGTATGGAGCTTCAAAACAAGCAGTACAAACTTAACTTCTAGGGCTCCTAGACCTAAAAGTTCAAACTACAGGAATTGACTAAATACTAGTTAAAGTTGTAATTACCTTTTCCACTGGCCAGGAAAGAGGTGGGATTGCGGGAGGCTCCCCTCACTTTCACGAGGTCCTAATTAAAAACCGCAAGTCCACTTAAGGCATTTGCCTTTGAACCTCTTGCCTTAGACACCAATTTTAAGAAGTAAGTACAAACTCAACTAATATTTGGTCTCATCTTGCACTTGAACCCGACTTGTGGGTGTCCCTAGTTTTAGGTTCCTACTTGATTTCAATTATGGTTTAGGTCAATGCAAATGTGGATGATTATTTTGGGTCAAGAAAAGGTAATGACCTTCTTTCCTTATGTTATGATTGAATGCCCTTAAATAGATTTAGGAATGGATGCACAAACAATTCACCAACTAGTTAACACAACAACTAGTATTAGTACAAACATGTGATTCAAACCTGAATTTAAAAAATTAAAATTCAAAAAACTAATTGAGAATTTTAAATCTTGAAGTCTAGATTTTAGAAATCAAATTTTAAAATTTAAATTTTGAATTAGGATTAAAATTTGTTCTACAAGTTAGAGTTGTTGCAAGATAGTTTCAGCCCTAACAACTTCTAGTCAACTAGTTTTAAACAAATTCGAAATTAAAATTTTAAAATTTTAAAAAAAATTAAATTAAAAATTGAATTGTTAGATCCTTCAGTGAAGATTCTAGATTCTAAATTTTTGAATTTAATTTCTAGAATTTTGTTAAGAAATTTATTTTGAAGGTAGCTGTAAAAAAAATTTCAGTAGGGAACAACTTTCAACTACTAGTTTTAAAAATTCAAAATTTAATATTTTCAAAAATATAAAATTTAAATAAAATCAATTTGGTTAACTCTCAGATAATAATTCTCAGATTTTAAAGTTTTAACTTCAGATTAACTAGAATTTTAGTTGAGAAGGTAGTTTGAAAGCACATGCTAGAAGGTTCCAGCAGTTTAGCTAACTCTTAATAACCTGAATTCAAATTTCAAATTCTTAACTCTAGATCCTTCTAAAATTCAAGATTCTAGTGGAAAATAACAAAATTCAAAGTCTAGATCTCAGATCCAAAAATTAAAAATTTAGAAAAAATATTTTTATATTTTTTAAAAAATTAAATGAAATGGAAGGCAGAAATAGAATTCTGGACAGAACTTCAAAAATGATCTAAGAAATCATATTTTTAAATCTAGAAATAAATGAAAACATTTTTTTGAATTTTAAATTTAGAATTATAACACAATAGAGTACTGGAAAGTTTTCTTGTGGATTTTCTTTCAAAGTAAAAAAATTACTAGAATTATAACACAATAGAGTACTGGAAAAGTTTTCTTGTGGCTTTTCTTTCAAAGTAAAAAAATTACTAAGGTGAATATTAGAATAGAAATTTCATCAATCAAACACTTAACCTAGTAGAACCTTAAGCTCTTGATACCAAAAAATTGATGGGGGACGAAAATGAAATGATGAATGAAGAGTTTTAGAAAGCTAACTGGAAAGCAAACTTGAGCAATTATTATCAAATAAATGATCTAAATTAATCCAAGAAAAGAATCTTCATAAGGAGACTAGTTGACCTAAATTACAATACCCAAAATGTAGATCTAGTTCAAAATAGAAATTAGGATCTTCATGGCAAGGAAACCATCACTACTAGGGCAAGTTAACCTTCAAATGATCAGATCTAATAAAACTTAGGAAGAGTTTTCCTACCAACAATGATGGTTAATTATTTGCTGGAAGAAGGAGCTCTCATCACCCATCAACCCCCACAAACCCAAGCCTTTTAAACTTAAATTTGCTGTTGCTAATCAGTATTAGGTCTGTTATTTACACCAAAAATAAGACATAAAAAATTCTATAATTTTTCTGATTTTTAGACTCAAGCTGCAATAGGGTTGCATGTGTGCATCATACTTAAAACATCTTAAGGGCACTTTTACTATATCAGATGAGAGAAGGATTTGATCACCTTTCTTTAACCCAAAACAACAACCCTATATTCGAACCCAAGTCTAACTAAAATCAAGTTGATTTAGGGACACCAACAGTTCGGGTTCAAGTCTTGTGAGAAAACTAGTGCACTCAACACTCCAATTATTACTGGAAGCTGGTGACTAAGGCTAGAGGTCCAGAGGCAAACACCCTAAGCGGACTCGTGGTTTTTTAATTAGGACCCTATGACAAGTAGGAGGAGCCTACCACCACCCCACCTCTTTGTAAGGGAACCGTTCCAATGGGGCGATACATGCATTTTAAAACATTTCTAAAGGCATATAGCAGCGGAAAGGGATAAAACCATTTTATCTCAAGATGTTAATCTAATTAACACATGCCCCTACCAGGATCTAGATGCATCTAAAGTAATGTAAATATGAAATCATGTAGCCGTAGTATAAAATATGGAACTATTTATATAACCATACAATGATATGGAAAAGAATAATAAATCTAACATATAATCTAAAAGTGTACCTAGATGACGATCACCAGGAAATCACCAACTCGAAGAAGAAGAGGCGGCAGCAACTCCGAATGGTGCTACTCCTGGGTGAACAAGGGCCTCTGCAAGCAGCACCCGTGAACCACCTCTACGAGTGGATCACACCATATAGCATGATTTCTTCTTCTTCCTTCGAGGTGCTAGCTCCTATGAAAACTTTGTCGGGTTGACTCCTTCTTCAACTCTTTGAAGAAGAGTTGGATGCCTTCAACTCCTTGAAGTGTCGGTTGCTGCAACACTATTGGAACAGAACAAGGACTCTCCTAGTTCTCTTTATCCCAAATCTTCAATAGAAGGTATGCAGCTAGAGATCCCACCCAAAACTTACTCAATCCCAGAGATCCAATATCACAATCTCTCAATGATCAAGAAGGATCTCTATCCAAGAATTTTGGTAGAATATTAACCATTCACCTTCTTTAGCCCTACTTTTATAACTATAGCAGCCCTTAAAACAATTAAGAGGGACATAATAAGAGATTAAAGGGGAGTTATGAGTCTGTTGGGATTCCTAGGACTTTTAGAATTCAGCAATCATAGCAGATAAAAATCTCGAAACGTCCATCATTAATTCCCTTAACCATTAAAGCAATTTATGAAGCATTTTTGGATTTTGCCAGAACCCATCAGTCGAGTCAACTCGATCGCTCGAGTTGACTTGGATGACTTGAGTCAACTCATCCAAATGAGCCGGCTCGAATTTTGACAACTCTTTGTCAAAAGAGTCCGAAATAATTTCCAATCATTCCAAAGCTAACAAAGTAAGAAGAAACCCTCGGTGAGTGACCCCATAGATTCAAACACTAAACCGTTAGCACAGAAACATTTTCAGTATCAGCCAAAGTTGCCATCTAGCAATGACACCCGACGTTCGAATAGGTTGAAAATTGTAGAGCAACACGAACCTGTCGAATATGGAATAACAAAGAACTTATTCCTACCTCCTAATGCTCCAGATGGCATAGGGTTAAACTGCCCAACCCTAATCAACCATCTCAATATGTCTCAAACAAAGAATCCCTGTAACTCTTTACAAGGAATGCCCTGGCCAAGGTCTTTCTCAATTGAGGCATACTAAGCATTCAATCCAAACCATTTGGAGAGATCAATCCTATCTCGATCCTACTACTACTGCTACACAAATACTTGACTATACCCAGCAACCTTCCATCACCAGATTAGAAATTTAGGTAGTCCAGCACCTAAGCACAGTGAGTTGCTTGCAATCTACCATAGTGATCTCAAGTTAAAGAAATAATTCATGTCCACATTCTAATGCAAGACTCCTCTTCTGTAGAAGGAGAATCTTGCATGAGAGTTACGTTCAGTGAAGTGTCAAACATAATACCTGATGTCACACCAGCATCTCATGCTACTTGGTTAAGAGGACAACCAACAAATATGACATCAATGACCTACTCTCGATACACCATCTCCTGGAACAGCATATCCTTTGGTCACGAACCAATTTATGAACTACATGATGCATCCTCTCTACATCGCATACAAGGTAGCTCAAAGGACATCATCACACAAGAGTTCAATTAGGAAGATGACATGTGATGAACAACCAAAATAAACTTTTTATTCAATTCAATAATTTATATATATATACATGAGTTGCACAACCATCTATAGCCTAGATGATTGGCTTTGGAATATAATTTCCAACAACTCCTACCTGGACTAAAGCCAACCAGAACAGAATCTAATTCCCATCTTTCATTTGCAGTCATCGAACTCTTGAATTCCAATGGCTTTAGTGAAGGGGTCGGCCAAGTTCTTCTTTCCATCGATCTTTAAAAGCTCGATGTCACCTCGTTCAATGATCTTCCAGACAAGGTGACAACAACGCAGAATATGCTTGGTCTGCTGATATGATTTTGGCTCTTTGGCTTGAGCTATAGCTCCAGTGCTATCACAATACACCGGAATAGGGCCATCCAAGGAAGGTGCCACTCCCAGCTCACCTAGGAACTTCCGCAACTACATAGCCTCCTTTGCTATAATATGCTCTACCTCGCAAACAAAATCAGCCACTGTATGCTGCTTGAAACTTTTTCAGCAGATAGCTCCACCATTAAGGGTAAACACAAAACTAGACACACTGTTACTATCATCTTTATCTGACTAAAAATTGGAGTCAGTGTATCCCACAAGTTTTAAATCAGAATCTCCATAAATAAGTCATTGGTCCTTAGTATTTCTCAAATACTTAAGAATGTTTTTAACAACTTTCCAATGAGCTTCACCTGGGTCAGACTGGTATCTGCTTACTATCCCTAGTGAGTATGCCACATCTGGTCTAGTACACAGCATAGCATACATAATAGAACCCACTGTCGAAGCATATGGAATCCTACTCATACGCTCTCTTTCCTCAGGAGTTGTTACACAATCCTTCTTGGAAAGAGTAATTCCATGACCTATCGGAAGATAACCCTTTTTGAAATTCTCCATGCTGAACCGTTTCAGCACAGTATCTATGTACATAGATTGGGACAGTCCCAGAAGCCTCTTAGACCTATCCCTATAGATCTTCATACCCAGTATGAATGAGGCTTCACCCAAGTCTTTTATAGAGAATTGAGATGAAAGCTAGACCTTTATTCCTTGTAATACTGGAATGTCATTCCCGATTAAGAGAATGTCATCCACATACAAAATAAGAAATACAACTACAGAACCATTTGCCCATTTATATATACAAGGTTCCTCTCCATTCCTAACGAAGCCATACGTCTTGATACACTTATCAAAGTGCATGTTCCAACTCCGAGAAGCCTGCTTCAGTCCATAGATGGACCTTTAAAGCTTGCACACTTTAGACTCATCTGTGGATGTGAACCCTTTAGGTTGCATCATATACACCTCCTCTTCTAGCTCATCATTTAGGAAAGCTGTTCGGACATCCATTTGCCAGATTTCATAATCTAAATATGCTGCTAAAGCAAGCATAATCCGAATAGACTTAAGCATTGCCACAGGAGAAAATGTCTCATCATAGTCAATACTATAACGTTGACGATACCCCTTGGCAACTAGACGGGCTTTATAGGTCTCTACCTGTCCATTTGTGCCTTGCTTCCACTTGAAGATCCATTTACATCCAATGGGTTTTATCCCTTCAGGTGGATCAACCAATATCCATACATTGTTGATTTCCATGGACTTCATTTCGAATTTCATGGTTCCTAGCCATAACTCTGAATCAGACCTTGTCATTGCATCCATATAGGTGATCGGATCCTCGTTGTTCTCATCGAGTTCAACAGGATCACCGTCCTAGACCAAGAAACCATAGTATCTATCTGGTTGACGTGGTACACTACCAGATCTCCTTAATGACTACACTATGGGCTCTGGATCTGATCTAATTAAATCCGTTCTATAGTGGCCTTAGAGTGAGAGGTTTTTTCTATCTGTTGAACTTCTCCAAGTTCAACCTCAGCAGCTTGAGTGCCTTCACCACGGTACTCCCTTTCCAAAAAGGTTGCTCTAAGACTGACGAACAACTTTTGTTCCTCATGCATATAGAAATAATATCCTTTGGATTATTTAGGATACCCAACAAAAAGATACCTATCAGACTTAGGTCCTAGTTTATCCATCTCCAAATGTTTGACATAAGCCGGACACCCCCAAACATGAAGGTAAGAGAGAGTCGGCTTCCATCCAGTCCATATCTCATATAGTATTTTATCAACGGACTTACTTGGAACCCTATTCAGAAGGTAGGATGTTGACTCAATAGCAAATCCCCAAAAGATTTAGGCAGACTAGCTAAGCCCATCATGGATCGAACCATGTCCAACAGAGTTATACATCAGTATGTACCAGACTTAGAATATCACTGGCTTTCACCCTTTCTAGTAAAAGGTGACTTGGTCATTTTCCCAAGAAGATAAGATTCACAAGTCGGCAAGGATTCACTCTCAGTGAGATCTAGGAGACCTTTCCCACCAACTTATTTATCCTGTTCTTGTTTATAATAACTATATCCACCTCTTGCACTAATATTCATAGGTCCACATACATCAGTATGTACCAGACTTAGAATATCACTGGCTCTTTCACCCTTTCTAGTAAAAGGTGACTTGGTCATTTTCCCAAGAAGATAAGATTCACAAGTCGGCAAGGATTCACTCTCAGTGAGATCTAGGAGACCTTTTCCCACCAACTTATTTATCCTGTTCTTGTTTATATGACCTAGCCTACAGTGCCAGAGATAAATATCATTGACCTTATCTATCCTAGGATATTTATTAGCAGTGTAAACATAGTAATAGGCTATGATAGTACATATACGTCATTCTCCAATTATCCATTCATCACATCAGAACCATTCAAAGTGATGTAGAAAATCTTTCTTTGTTGATGATTCATAACCATCATTGGCCAACAGGCCTACAGAAATGATATTTACTAAAAAAGAAGGACAAAAATGACATTCACTAAGAATGACAATACAAGATTCGAAATACAAAAAAATAGTTTCCAACTCCAGAACTGGAGCTTGACTTCTATTCCCAACATTCAAGAACCTCTCACCGCTTCCGAATCTCCTACTAACTTGAAGTCCCTGCAAAGAATTGCAAATATGGTAAGGACTTCCGATATCCAATACCCAGCTAGTAGTATCATAAATAGAGAAACTACAAGAATTTATCATATAAATACCTTGGCCAGCAACACCTTGCTGCTTTCCCTTCCTTGGCCTGCTCGGGTCCAGATTAGCAAGGTAAGCAGAACAATTTCACTTCCAGTGACCTGGCTTCTTGCAGAAGAAGCACTCTGCCTTATTCTTGTCAGCCTTTACGCTCTTAGTTTGACTTAGCCCAGCACTAAGCACCTTCTTATTCTTTTTCTTCTTCTTCCCTTTCGTAAAGGGATGATGTCCTGCTCCAGAATCTCCCACCAAATCCACTAACCCCTTATTGAGATTGTGTTCTCTCTCATAAGTTTGCAGTAACCCTAATATCTCATGATAGTTTACTGTAGGCCTATTCATTCTAAAATTATTAAGAAAGACCCGGTAGGAAGGGGGCAGAGAATTGAATCGCATCCTTGCAAAGCTGCTCATGCAAAGGACATCTGAGTTTGCCCAAATGCTCAAATAACTCGATCATGTATATTACATTATTAGTCACGGAAGCTCCATCACGCATACACATGTTATAGATGGCAGAAGAGATCTGGTATCTCTCCATGTCAATCGGAGTGCCAAAAAATTCATTCAACTTTTGAAAAATCTCCTCTGGCTGGGCCTCCTCAAACTTGTGACTAAACTTGTCATTCATCGCAGCCAACATTATGCAACACACCATGGTGCGGTCAGAGATCCACTTCTGGTAAGTGTCCCTGACAGTGCCATAAGCACTGGGGGCTGGGATTTCAAGTGCTAAATCAGTTATCACATAGAGGATCTGCTCGTGCTCCAGGACTATCCTGAGTTTTTGATACTAGCTATTGAAGTTGGGTCCAAACAGTTTGTCATTATCTAATAATGACCGGAGTGACAAAGTGGTCGACATTATCTGAAAAAGGAGAATAAGACCTATAGTATATGAATTATTTTAAAAATCCTAAAGACATAGATTTTAGTCTAAAGGTTTCTTTCATTATTTTATTCAGACTGGTAGCCTTTACATTCCAATCCGAAGAATAACTTTTATCCTTTAGCGGGTACTAGGATCCAATAGACTACATATGAGACCGACTTTGGCCGGCCAATCCAAATGCATCTAAAGGTAGGTATAATACCAATTGCTTCTCCAAGCAATTACTAGTAATTATTTTTCCCCAGGGATCCTCACAATCGGCCTTTGGGCCTCCTATTGAAGGTCCTAGTTAGGTCCAACCATTAACATGATCAATTCAATGCGTCTAACTAATCAATGATCAAGCCCGATTTTGGCCAGCCCACCTAACCATGTGTTAAGATAGTCGCACTGAGCCATCATATGTTGAATGGCAATCCCACTCGCCTGATGACCACCCACTCTTTGGAACTACCGATGACCACCCAACTTATGGACTCATTGCCTATCCAACTTAATAGGAGGCTCAACTTAATGGGAGGCTAAGACTTAGGCTATCACATAACTTAGTCTTTTTATGGACCTAATAATTTAGTGGATTTCAATTTTATGATATTTAAGAAACACATGGACCTTGATCAAGAAAACTCCTACCAAACACTTAAAGGGTTTCTAGATCAATTTAGTCCATGGGCACCTATAAACCAGTCAGACTGATTAACCTTAGTTGACATGGGTCAACTCGAATCAATAGATAATCTAATTAGATCTGATTCACCACACTGGCCAGTTAAGTAAGATCAAGGGATAGGTTATGCCAGGTAAGCCACTTGCCTTAGACACCAATCATGAGTTGGCCAAGTAAGAGTTAGCCCCAAAGAACCTTGATTACAACTGTCAAACTTATCTTAGACACTAAGTGGTTTACCAGACCTAATCAGACTAACCTAAAGACCTGAGCTCACCATGAAGCCATGAATCAAGTCCATTTAGATGTATGGACTGATCTAACTAACTATTAGAGAGATTGATAGATGAGAGACCTAATTCAACTTTTGATTAGTCTTTTCTCTATTTAATCCATTCATCTAAACGTAGGTCTAACCCATTTAAGGACCCAACTCTAGCTAACCCAATTAACCCATGATTGAATCAGACTTAGGATTAGAATCATATCCTAAATCTTAAAATTATACATCTTAATTCCCAATTAAGTATATCACAATATTTGAAACATTTTCAAAATGAAATGAAACAATTTCATAAAAATCTAAAGCTTAAATTATTGTTTCATAGTTTTCTAGTTGAGTTAGCTCTTGCAGATCAAGTTAGCTCTTCCAAAACATAGATTTCTGGTCGAGTCGGCTCTTCTACTCGAGTCGGCTCTTTGAGTTAGCTCTTATGCTCGAGTTGGCTCTTCTAGAATACAGATTTTGGTCGAGTCAGCTCTTCTGCTCGAGTCAGCTCTTCTACTCGAGCCAGCTCTTCCAGAACACAGGTTTTTCAAACTTCAGTCATTTTCACTTGAACTTTTCAAAGTTTTAGATCAAACTCTATTAGATCTTATCTAAATATAGTTATGATCTATAAACCAAAGATTAAAATAATTTTAATCCATTAAATTTTTCACTTTCTTCTTCATAAGGTCATGACGTAGCGGTACCCCTACATGCCATAAGAGAACCCCTTGGAATGGGAAGAGATGGTCTTTAAACCATGCTTCTCTCCTATGATCAGACGGCCAAGAAGAATCCACCTTAATCTGAGTACTACATGAAGGAAATCAAACTGATTTCATAAAAAACATTAAACTAGATGCATACACAACCTGGATGCTTTGATACCATTGTAAGGAAACCATTCCAATGGGGCGATACATGCATTTTAAAACATTTCTAAAGACATGCAGCAGCAAAAAGGGATAAAATTATTTTATCTCAAGATGTTAATCTAATTAACACATGCCCTTACCATGATCTAGATGCATCCAAAGTAATATAAATATGAAATCATGTAGCCATAGTATGAAATATGGAACTATTCATATAACCAAACAATGATACGGAAAAGAACAATATGTCTAACATATAATCTAAAAGTGTACCTAGATGACGATCACCACGAAATCTCTAACTAGAAGAAGAAAAGGCAGTAGCAGCTCTGAATGGTGCTACTCCTAGGTGAACAAGGGCCTCTGCAAGCAGAAAACATGTACCGCCTCTACGGGTGGTTCATACCATGTAGCATGATTTCTTCTCCTTCCTTCAAGGTGCTAGCCCCTACGGAAACTTTGTCGGGTTGACTCCTTCTTCTTCAACTCCTTGAAGAAGAGTCAGACACCTTCAACTCCTTGAAATGCCAGTTACTGCAACACTGCTAGAAAGAAACAAGGACTCTCCCAGTTCTCTCTGTCCCAAACCTTAAATAAAAGGTATGCACTTAGAGATCCAACCCAAAACTCACTCAATCCCAGAGACCCAATCTCATAATCTCTTAATGATCAAGGAGGATCTCTATCCCAGAATTTTGGTAGAGTCTCAACCTTGATCCAGGTTTCCAGGTGTGAAATGTGAGGAATGTTTAATGTAGAATGTGAACCATTCACCTTCTTCAACCCTGCTTTTATAATTGCAGTAGCCCTTAAAACAATTAAGAAGGACATAATGAGAGATTAAAGGGGAGTTATAAGTCTGTTAGGATGCCTCAGACTTTAAGAATTCAGCAACCGTAGCAGATAAAAATCTCGAAATGTCCATCATTAATTCCCTTAACCATTAAAGCAATTTATGAAGCATTTTAGATTTTGCTAGAACCCATCAATCGAGTCGACTTGAATGACTTGTGTCGACTCATCCAAATAAGCCGGCTCGAATTTTTGACAACTCTTTATCAAAAGAGTCTAGAACGATTCCCAATCATTCCAAAGCCAACAAGCAAGAAGAAACCCTCGATATGTGATCCCATAGGTTCAAACACTAAACCGTAGCACAGGAACATTTCCAGTATCAATCAAAGTTGCTATTTAGAAATGACACTCGACGTTCGGATAGGTTAAAAATTGTAGAGCAACATGAACCTATCGAATATGGAATAACAGAGAACTTATTCTTTGAACCTTCTAATACTCCAGATGGCATAGGGTTAAACTACCCAACCCTAATCAATCCATCTCAATATATCTCAAATAAGAATCCCTGCAACTCTTTACAAGGAATGTCCTGGCCAAGGTCTTTCTCAATTGAGGCATATTAAGCATTCAATCCAAACCATTTGGAGAGATCAATCCTATCTCGATCTTACTACTGCTACACAAGTACTTGACTATACCCAGCAACCTTCCATCACCGAATTAGAAATTCGGGTAGTCCGGCACCTAATCACAGTGAGTTGCTTGCAAGCCACCATAGTGATCTCAAGTCAGAGAAATAATTCATGTCCATATTCTAATGCAAGACTCCTCTTTAGCAGAAAGAAAATCTTACATGAGAGTCATGTTTAGTGAAGTGTCAAACACAACACCTGATATCACACCAGCATCTCCATGCTACTTGGTTAAGATGATAACCAATAGATATGATATCAACGACCTACTCTCGATACACCATCATCCTAGAATAGTGTATCCTTTAGTTGTGAATCAATTTATGAACTACACAACTCATCCTCTCTACATCACATATAAGAGTTCAATTAGAAAGAAGACAAGTGATGAACAACCAGAATAAACTTTTTATTCAACTCAATAATTCATATACATACACATGAGTTGCATAGCCATCTATAGCCTAGATGATTGGCTTTGGGACATAATTTCCTAATACTCTTACCTGGCTAGTAGAAGGATTAATTGTTGAGTTGGGTGTAAGTTGAGTTGACTTACTCTACTTAGACTCTAGGTCTAGCAAACCCTAGAACACATAACTTTTGTGTGCTCATTGCATGACCCTTAGATTAGGAGCCCCAATACCAGTAGTCTCAACCCAACCCAGCCTGACCATGGAATCTAGCATAGAACCTTACTAAGGACCATTAATGAACAGCTTGCCCAACTGAACCATAGTCTCACCTAAATGGAAACCCGATTAGGAACCCTAGAGAGAACCCCTAGGATCCATACCAAACCTAAACTTGAGTCACCTTTTTCCATACCTCCCAACCCTAGGAGAGCCCCACACCTTGACCAATTCTTGGAGCCTAACCCTAAAAGAGCCCCACACCCTAACCCAATCTGGGATCTTAGTTCGAGGAGACCCAATTATGATTTCATGGACCGAGATGAAAGAGCCATTAAGAACATTAGGAGAGAAGCACCTACTTTTAGTGACGATCTTGATTATAGGGTTACATTTATCGGGAAAGAGGTATGGACCAGTACTTTGAACATGATGAGATGAGTGAGAAAAGAAAATATAAGTTTGCCAAACTCAGGTTAGTCCGCCAGGCTAGACTATACTGGGGGGATGTTGAGAGAAAAGCTAGACAAAGAGGAGACATTCCCATAGCTACCTAGAGAGCCATGAAGAGCAAACTTAGGGAGAGGTACCTACCTAGATCCTATGAACCCAGATCCTATGAGCCCATGTCCTATGAACCCAAGGAACCAATAACCCATAGATCTGAGCCCGTATCCTATGAACCCAAGGGATCCATAACCCCTTGTCAGCCCTAACCTCATATGATTAGTACCCCTAGATATGAGTCCAGTACTAGGCCAGTTCTCCTTAGACAACCCGAACCTGATAGGATTAGTACCTCTGGGTATAGCCTAGTTTTCCTTAGTTGACCTGAACCTAATAGGATTTGTAGCCCTAGATATAAGCCAATATTAGTCCACTTCCCCCATAGTCAACCTGAACCCACTAGGATTAGTGCCCCTAATCAAAAACCAGGACCTAGCTAAATTCTCCTGAGTCAACCCACCTCTACTATCCCAATTGTTCCTAAGGATTACATTGACGAAGAAGTGTATGAAGCAAGAACAGACCTAATAGATGAATATGAGGGAGAACAGGAAACACCTATGGCAGACTTAGAATTGGTTGACCAAGAGAATCCCTAGACTGAAATTGTATTGGAAGAATAGTTAAAGAAAGAGAACCCAGATAGTGCTACTAGAACCTTACCTGAAAAAACCTAGAGAAGAGAATTATAGAGTATAGTCCTAAAATTCAAGCACCCGAGAAACTTATTGAGGACATGATTTCTTAATCTGGTACCCTCAGGGTAAAGTCACTTCTTTGATCCTAATTGAAGATCTCTTCCCTAAAATTAATGACCCATTCTTCCATCATACAGACCCTATAATGTACATCAAATCCATAAAGTCAACCTCATTAGTCTAGGACTAATGATGGGGAATAGGACAAGGGTAGGATCGTGGGCAAGCCTAGAAGTCACCTAGATTAGGATACTACTATTTTTTTTTTTTGTAGAAGGTGGTGAAGGAACAATGGAGATGGAAGGTAGAAATTTGGACTCTCATGGACTTTGAAACTCATACTCACGAAGAGATCTCTCACCTCTAGGGCATCTCACCCGTCTCATTAATGGAGCCGTTAAGGTGAATATCAAAAGACATAAGGGTGGTAAGGAAAATGGAATCAAGGAAGAGGATAACTAGACATGACCTCATATCAAGTCCTGGGGTTGGGCCTTACACCCTCTCCTCACAGAGCAAAAGAAGAGTCACTCTTCTCTAAAAAGAACTTTCATTCATCAATAGCATCTTTTTACAAAGAGATTAGGGGCCTATTTATAACCTTCTAAGCCCCATTTGAAATTCAAATTTTACATGAAAAATGAGGGAAAGGTAGTTACAAATTTGAATTTAAATTTTATGAAAAAGGGGCACTAAATCTGAAAATCTGCATGGGATTTCAAAATGGGATGCCAAGTGTCTCCATGTGGTTGCCAAGTGTCTCCAAATCTGAAAATCTACATGCATGCACGCCAAGTATCTCCATGTGGGAACCTTCTTATATGGAGGATAAAATGATCTTCAAATTAAATTTATATGCATCGAACTTCATATTGCATTATGATTCTGTTCGAGATCTGTGCTACTTCGGATTCGTGCTGGTCGATGTCTCCATCATTCTCTTGAGGTGGGGAGAACTCGACTCTGTCGAGTCAAGCTTCAATAATCTTCTAACTCTGGATGCGCAAGGCCTGCACACTAATTTTTTATTTTCCTTTTTTAATATTTTCTTTCCTTTATGATGCTTCAACTGAAATCGGCAACAAGTACTTGAAGTTGGCAAAGTGAACTGGTTTGCTTTGAGAAGCATGCAAAGAAGAAGTCGACTCCGATCAACCCTGAACCCCCTTCTTATATCCTACCCTACCAGGCTAACTGATGGAGGATGAATTTGATGAAATGGGTGCGTGGAGATGTGATCTACTCACTTAGCAACAACATATTAGCATTAGAGCTCCAAATATGGCTGGATTCATGGGTAGAAGGGATGAAAAATTTCGAGCTAGGAACTATGTGAGCAGAAATCTGACACCCTTATGCAAGCTTCCTTTCAAAAAAAATAAAAGAGAGGATCTAAGGACATAAAAACCCTCAAACTAGGCTAAGCTACCTTTAAGAACCTCAGATCTAAGGATCAAGAGGGTCTTTTTCCAACAATGAAGAGAAATCAAAGCTCAAATGAAAGGAAAGCACTCACCACTCAAGAATTGAAGGCTAGAGACAAGATCTACACTCCCTACTTGGATTTACCATTGGAGCCTTGATCCTTGGTGTGAAGCCTTCATCATCATCTTCAAATCACCAAGAAGAACTTGCAAAAGAGTCAAGGTAAGGTCGTGATTCAAAGAAACTAAGGAAAAAGGAAGGAATCAACAAAGAGAAGTGAAGAGAGTTGCTGGAATTTTTGGGCAGCACTTCCTCTTCTTTTTGGACTACTTGGATCTTAGGTAGAAGAGCTTCGAAATGAAACTATGGTCCTTCAAACTCAAGGCACTCACTCAAATTCAAGATCAAACTCAACACTCCAACTCAAACTTAAAGAAAAATAATCAAACATCAAGAAGAACTCATGAACCTGGCAAGGTGGAAGAGATCACAAACTAGCAAGCTTTCATTCAACTAAAGTAATTCATTGCTTACAAGAAGAGGCCTTGGTCCCTATTTATAGGCCAAGGGCAGCCATAATGGGCAGCCATAATGGCAGCAAAAAGGTGGATTAAGAAGCCAACTAATTCAGATTTAGTTGGTAACTAATTATATTGAGAAGCTTCTAGGTAACTAATCCTAACAATATAAAAAACTAGAATCTCCATGTGGCGCCATCCTATTTCGCCAAGTGTCCTCATCAAAAGCCTTCCATGTGTCTTCTAAGATTTAGTCTTCAAATATGCTTCAAATTAGGTGAATCAAATCATAGGTTGGCCGGCCCAAATGGATTGCTTCGAATTTTGGAAAGAAAGGTCTTCATTAGTTGAATTTCTTTGGCTTGCTTGTCTCTAATGGAAATGGTCTTGACTTGCTTCATGCAATAGGACTCTTCTTCTTAAATGGGTTGAACAAAGAGCCTTCAAGATGCTTCATGAGGTTGGGCTTCATCTCCATATTTTTGAGTGGAACCTAAAAAAAATTGGACTAGCTACAAAACCAGAGATTGTTATCTTGCAACTTCTTCCTCTTATCAATGTCCCCATTACTAACCTGGAATCCAGCTCCTATTTCCTACCCTTTCTTGAAGCTTCCTATATTTCTCCAACCACAAGATTACATTTTATAGAGGTTAGCATATTGTATACATTCATTGAGCAGGTTAGGTTTGCATCCTATTTCTGGAGGACCCTATGGCATCTGTTAGGAGTGCATGCCAACTTTTCATCTGCATGTCATCCACCGACCAAGGGTCCAACCCAGTTATAGTTCAGGGTTTAGTCGAGTCTCTAGTCCATTAGGTATTGGTCTGAGACATTTGCACTACATGACTAGAGATCTGCATGAGAAAATTAATCATAAGATTAATGTGAGCAATGTTTTTATAAAGACATGGTTAATTCCTGAAAAGAGTCCAAGAGTTTGCTAGGGAGATTTTGTACTGATTAGGTTCCATACCCGTAGAGCTGGATCCATCAAAGTGATGAAGAAAGTTGGACCTAGTGCCTAAGTTACCACCCGAATTAGGCATCAAGCTTAACCTTCAATATCTCAGACTTAGTGAGTATAGGGAGCTAGCAATGATACCCAATGAGCCTTTGGACCTAACCCTTCCTTTGAAGAGCGAACCCAACCTTGAGTGTCCACCATCAAATTAGCTTATGAGAGAAAAATGATTGAGCATATCCTGGACAACCAAGCCATCAGTACCCGGATCAAAGGCTACCATGTCACTTGGTTCGTTGGCAAGGTCGACCAAGATTTGAAGATTCATGGATCACTCGAGAGGATCTACAATGCCTCAACCTAGACCCACCAGAGCTGGATGACCTTCGATATGGTCGAGTTCCTCCCATCCCAGAAGAATTGATGAGGACATCAGGAGTAGACAAGAATTTCAGGAAGATCTTAAGTCATATTAGGAAGTTGGTCAAGTTTTTTTCAATGAGTACATCGAGTCTTGTAATGTACATTGAGTCCTATAATAAAGTGAGCTAGCTTGGTTCACTAAGTCAATCAAAGTCCTTTTGTTAGGCCTATTTAAGTCCTATTAATTAGGCCTAGTTTGAGTCGTGTAAATTTTTTTTCATTCAAGTCATGTCAAGAGGAGAGTCACTAGACTAGGAGATTCACCAGGTCCCCCAACCAGAGCTGGATTTCATGCAGCGGGCCCCCACTAAAGTGGCACCTCCCTGGTCCCAGCCCATCTAGTAGTTGGCATCCTTGCCCAAGAGGAGTGGCCGGCCAGTCCAACATGGAGAGCATCCCAAGTCCAACAAGAAGTGGCACCCCTCCCAGCCCAGTTAACAAGCCTTGCATCCCAAGTCCAAGTCCAATATGGAGTTGCTGCCCAAGCCAAAAAGGAGCTTTCTTGGCCCTCAAGTTTTGTAATCCTAGTCTATTACGGAGTCCAGGGACCTGGGTGAATCTATAAATACCCACCCCTCCCCTCTTGTATTGAAGAGCTTTTGATGAATAAAATTGAGAGCTTTTCTTTGTTTCATTGTTGCATCCGGAAGGAGTGGGTGTAAGGCCCTTTTTTTTTCTTTTTTCTTGCTTGCAAAACTTAGCCGCCCACAACACCTCTCCCCCTCCAACAAAACCCCAACCACCCCATCCATACTGTAAAAGAACCTAGGATGCCCCATCAATCCTCCTTCCAAGCCGCCCCAACCATCTTCTTCTAGGCCACCAACACCAATCCCTCCACAAACCCTAACTCGCCAAGGATTCTTCCCCTCCTAGCCGCACCCTAAGTGCATCCAGGCATCCACCCTTCAGCCCAGGCATCTTCATCTGCATCCAAGCCACCCTCAACAGTCTAGGCATCTTCAAAAACTTCAAGCCGCTAGCCCCTACAACACCATCTTCCAACCTTCCTCCAACCTGATCTCCTATTTCATATTTTTTCCATCTTCTTTATCTCTAACCCCTGACATTTGTAAAATCCCTCAATGGAAATGATCTTAGGAAGAGGTTCTCCTTACCCTCAAGACCAGCGAATAAAAAGTCGACGGATCCATGGGAAAGAGACCTGATCATCCAGGTGCCGATCCGAAGTGCTGAGTGACCCCTTTGCGATGAAGACAAATCATACCTGGTATTTGTCCAAAACCCTTCTTCTTAGTCTATTTTATTGAATTGTAAACATCTTAATGAATGGTTTCTCAACCTTGCGGTCCTACTTTTTTGTTTTTTTTGAGTGTTCTTATGCGGGGTAGGTAGTTTGGTCTTTACATCATCCCCTAACTGTTCTTCTACTCATTTCGGAGACATAGTCCATATACAAAAATTTGAAATTAATATATATTAGTTGGCTATTGTTCTACATGTTCATCCCCTCACCATCATCCCGCATCAGAAGAGGCCCTAGAAGCAAAAAGAGGGGGCTACTGAGGCCACCCGTCGGTTTACAAGACCGGAGGTCTTCAAGAGGAGGTGGCGGCCAGGGTCATGGTCATTGTGGAGAAGGCCATGGCCACCCTGGCACTAGCAAAGGGGGCCTGACGTGAAGCTGCTGAAGCTGCCCTTGGAATCACAAGATTGGTGACCTCCAAGGATGGGGTAGTGACCTCCAAGGATGGGGTAGTAGAGGCGGTGTTGGACCCTTATCGTCTGGGGTCCAAGGTGTCCTTAAGGAAGGGCACCTACTTTTTCGAGTAGAAGGGATTGGAACGTCTCCTGCCAGTCCCTGAGGGTAGAGTCCAGAGCTGGAGGGGATCCATCCATTGGTAGGGCAACCTTTTTTTCTCTTCATTTTGTAACAGGGACTCTAAAAAAACTTCCCAACCTGTCGGGGGTGTTCGCTGTGTAAGAGTTTTTTTATCAATCAAAGTTCTATTTCTCCCATAATCATTATGTACCTCTCTCTCTCTTTTTTTTCCCCTTTTTTTGTAATCTCAAAGCAGTTGCATGGCTTCCCAGGCTGTTAGGAGCTCTTTTTCGATATGAAGAATGCCCCATTAAGTACAACTTTTCCTTTCCCTTAGACAGAATACCTTGTGCTTTCTGCTTTTCTTTGCCTTCTGCTTCTTAGAGTCTTTGTGGCAGGGAGATAGACTTTCATGGTCAACGTGAGCCCACCCTGAGGCTTCGACTATCATAGGGTGATGCTGGAATCCTGAGGCCAACTCGGGGTACTCCGCTGGCATCCGCCTCTGTTCTACTACCAACCTCGGGGTCATATGGGCTTGAGTGCAAGTGGCTTCTAGAGTCCTTTGGGTCACCGAGCTATGAGTTGAGTGGTGGATGGTGGGTCTTCAAGAGCTTCCCATTGACATCTCTGGACTGTGAACAGAGCAGCTTGATGTGGGGCTTCTTGAGCACCCCGGCTCTAGAGCAAAGGTTCTAGGATCTTCGACTCCAAGGCACAGGGATATTGATGTCCCCTAACTTTGGAGGCAGGATCGATGATGCCTATTAACCTTAGAGGCAAGACTAACCGTGTCTCCCGACCTCGGAAGCTGGGCCATGGAGCGCGGGACTTCTTGGTTTGCCAAGCTATGAGTCATGCGGTAGATAGCATCTTAGTGCCGCCTCCCAGTTATGAGCGAGGCTCGGGGTACCAGGCTTTTTGATTTTCCAAGCTGTGAGTCATGTGGTAGATGGCATCTTGGTGCCACCTCCGGGCTGTGAGCGAGGCTGGGGGCACTAAGCTTCTTGATTTGCCAAGCTATGAATCATGTAGTAGATGGCATCTTGGTGCCACCTATAGGCTATGAGTGAGGCCATGAGGTTGTGCGGTGCCGAGCTTCTCATTTGCCAAGCTATGAGTCATGCCATAGATGGCATCTTGGTGCCGTCTCCAAGATGTGTGCAAGGCCATGAGGCTGTGGGGCACCGAGCTTCTCAATTTACCAAGCTACGAGTCACGCGATAGATGGCACCTTTGATGGGGACATCAAAATCCATCCAGGTTTTCCTATTTTTTTTAGATTTTTTTTATAATAGTTTAAGTTTTTATCCATGCTATTCTAGCTATTCCTATTATTCCATCTTTATTCCAGACTTATCCTGTTTTATCCCTTTGCTATTCCATTCATCTTCTTCCTCCCAGAACCTCCTTTTTTCCAATTTTTTCTTCCCATTCATCCCGGATCTGCCACGCCCGACCACTGGCGACTCCACCCCCGACGGCCCTCCATCTCCCCTGCGACACCATGCCCGACGATTGGATGGACCCCACGGCCGTTTCCCCCTACTGCCCCATGTCTGTGATGCCTCCCTTCTCCATGCCAAACACCCCCCAGCCTTCCCCAACCGCCGACCGTGCCTGCTGCTCCACCGTGCCGTGCCACTGTCTGCACCCATCAATGGCCGTCACCGCGTTGGACGAGGTGAAGGTGAAGAATATCCTTGGTCAGGTGGAGTTCTACTTTAGTGACAACGATCTCCGCGTTGACAAGTTTCTAAAGAAAACCGTGCAGGAGTGGGAGGATGGATTGGTGAGAATGGCTCTCATATATTCATTCTCTCGGATGAAAAGCCATCTTGGATTGAATGCCGCTATAAAACTCGATGGAGTGCACACAAGATGGTACTAGCAGTAGCTAAAGCTCTAAGGTTGTCTTCTTCTCTATGAGTCTCGGAAGATGGGAAGAGAATTGGTAGAAGTACCGAACTGTTGAAGCCAGAGGAGGTTATAAAGCAAGTATATTCAAGAATTATTGCTGCATCCCCTTTGCCTTATAATGTTAAGATTGAAGATGAAGAGTCTTTCTTTGCAAAGCAAGGGAAGGAGAAATTTGTGCATGATTTTTGAAGCTACACAAATTTCAGTGATGCACCAATTTCAAAGCTTCATAAATCTTAGAGCGTGAATTTTTGTGCAGATTTCAGAGCAGAGGAGGAATTTGAATTCGAATTTGAAATGGCCACAATTCCTCCATAAATGGCGCCCCTCTTCATGAAGACACCCACCATTCTCTCCTCTCATTTTGTAATTATTTGAATTTCAAATTTGAATTTCAAAATGGCTTGGTGTCTATAATAGGCTCCAATCCTTCTTATAAAAAATAATTGATGAATGAAATTTTGTTTTAGAGAAGAGTGATTCTTTTTCCGCTCTGTGAGGAGAGGGTGTGAAGCCCAACCCCAGGATATGATGTGAGATCATGTCCAGTTATCCCCCTTCCCATTCCATCTTCTTTATCCCCTCGTGACCTTGAGATTCATCCTAGCACCTCCAAGTATCGAGGAGGGTGTAATGCCTTAGAGGTGAGAGGTCTTTTCGTTAGGATGAGTCCCAAAGTCCATGAGATCCAGATCCCCATCTTCCATCCTATTATTTCTTCACCATTAAATTAGAAAATCCAAAAAAAAAGAAATTAGGATACCCTAATCTAGGTGACTTCTAGGCTCACCAACAATCCTGCTCCTAGCCCCCGTTGTCCCGCATCAATTTTGGTATCAAAGCGGGTTAGGATTAGGGTTGGAAAAAAAGTTGAAAAAAAAAAAAAGAGAGAAAAAAAAAAGAGAAGAAGAGAAGAAAAAGAGAGAGAAAAAAAAATTACAGTGAGCCTGACTCGACGGAGTCGAGTTTTCCCCACCTTAGGAGAATGATGGGGACATCAAAACCCATTCGGTTTTCCTTTTCTTTTTCAGATTTTCTTTTCTTTAGTTTAAATCAGGAATTTGAATTCGAATTTGAATTCAAATTTGAAATGGCCACAATTCCTCCATAAATGGCACCCCTCTTCATGAAGACACCCAACATTCTCTCCCCTCATTTTGTAATTATTTGAATTTTGAATTTGAATTTCAAAATGGCTTGGTGTCTATAAAATAGGCTCCAATCCTTCTTGTAAAAAGTAATTGATGAATGAAATTTTTGTTTTAGAGAAGAATGATTCTTCTTCCCCTCCATGAGGAGAGGTTGTGAGGCCCAACCCCAAGACATGATGTGAGGTCATGTCCAGTTATCCCCCTTCCCATTCCATCTTCTTTATCCCCTCGTGACCTTGAGATTCATCCTAGCACCTCCAAGTATCGAGGAGGGCGTAATGCCTTAGAGTTGAGCGGTCTCTTCTTTAGGGAGAGTCCCAAGTCCATGAGATCCAGATCCCAATCTTCCATCCCATTATTCCTTCGCCATCAAATTAGAAAATTCAAAAAAAAAGAAAATTAGGATACCCTAATCTAGGTGATTTCTAGGCTCACCAACGATCCTAGCTCCTAGCCCCCATTGTCCCGCATCAATTTTGGTATCAGAGCGGGAGAAGATTAGGGTTGAGAAAAAAATAAAATTACGGCAAGCCTGACTCGACGGAGTCAAGTTTTCCCCACCTCAGGGGAATGATGGGGACATCAAAACCCATCCGGTTTTTTTCTTTCTTTTTTAGATTTTTTTTATTTTAGTTTAAGTTTTTATCCCGGCTATTCGAGCTATTCCTATTATTTTAGTTTTACTCCAAACTTATCCCCATTTTATCCCTCTGCTATTCCAATCATCTTCTTCCTCCTAGAAAACTCCCAGAACCTCCTTTTTTCAATTTTTTTCTTCCCGTTCGTCCGGATTTTGCCACGCCCGACCACCGGCGACCCCACCCCCATGGCCCTCCATCTCCCTCGCGATGCCATGCCTGACGATTGGATGGATGCCACGGCCGTTCCCCCTGCTGCCGCATGCCCGTGATGACTCCCTTCTCCGCACCCGATGCACCTCCACCTAGAGTCGTCTCCAGCCAGCAACCCCATGCCTCCCGCGATGCCCAGCCACCGCCGTGCCACCGTCGACCGTGCCTGCTGCTTCGTCATGCTGTGCCACTGTCCACCCCCATCAATGGCTGCCACCACATTGGATGAGGTGAAGGTGAAGAATATCCTTTGTCGGGTGGAGTTCTACTTCAGCGACAGCGATCTCCCCCGGGACAAGTTTCTAAAGAAAACCGTGCAGGAGTGGGAGGATGGATTGGTGAGCTTGGCTCTCATATATTCATTCTCTCAGACGAAAAGCCATCTTGGATTGAAAGCAGTTATGAAACCCGATAGAGTGCACACAAGATGGTACTAGCAGTAGCTAAAGCTCTAAGGTTGTCTTCTTCTCTACGAGTCTCAGAAGATGGGAAGAGAATTGGTAGAAGTACTGTACTGTTGAAGCCAGAGGAGGTTATAAAGCAAGTAGATTCAAGAATTATTGCTACATCCCCTTTGCCTTATGATGTTAAGCTTGAAGATGAAGAGTCTTTCTATGCAAAGCATGGGAAGGAGAAATTGTGCACGATTTTAGAAGCTACACAAACTTCAGAGCTGCACCAATTTCAAAGTTTCACAAATCTCAGAGTGATGAATTTTTAATGCAGATCTTAGAGCAGAGAAGGAATTTGAATTCGAATTTGAAATGGCCACAATTTCTCCATAAATGGTGCCCCTCTTCACGAAGACACCCACCATTCTCTCCCCTCATTTTGTAATTATTTGAATTTCAAAATGGCTTGGTGTCTATAAAATAGGCTCCAATCCTTCTTTGATGCGGGACTAATATGTATGCAATTCATTTTTTGTATATTTTGTATGTGGGGTGAGTGATTTATTCCCGAATTTTAGATCAAAATTAGTTGTAGAGAATTTATATGAATTTTTGAAGCCAAGCATGCAGATTAGAACCTAGAAAAGTACTAAAGAATGATCGCCGGGGCTGAGAAGCCTCGGTTAGGCAAGTTCTCCTACAATATAAGACTGGAGGTAGAGGGGGTGTACCTGACAACATTTGAAGTGCCCGGTGAAGATTGCAGTGAAGGGATCTCTCGTTCCTCGATGGATGCGGCCAGGAAAACCGAGCCAAAGACCTGCAGATACCTGGCTTTCTGCTCGGTGGTCCGATTGAGGCTTGGCTGGAGTCGTTGGATTCGTAGGAACTCGGGGACCTGCAAACGACCTGTCAGGGGTTAGAAAACTCACAAAGGAACAAGAAAATAAAGAAAAAACAGCAAGGGAAGGCTTCTTTTAGAGTGGGCATCCAGGGATCTGGAGGGTTTATTGGCAGCAGGAAGATGATTGCAAAACCGGGAAGAAAAAACTCTCACAAACCCCTTTATGCACACAGCAGGGTATCACACAACTCAATAGAGAACTCAAGGTTTTAATTCATATCAAAAAGTGAGTTTCATACAAGAGGCTAGGGTCCCTTAAATAGACCCTTAACCTTGGGCTCCAAGTAAGGACACTTTAGACTTTACATAGGATTCCTTTTCCTTTTCAAACTCTAATTGGAATACAAGCAAATAGGTAGAAACTTCAACTCAAACACTCTCCTCTTGTCCTTCTCTTGGTCGGCCAAGGTGGTGACCTAAGTGGCCGACCAAGAGGGGAGGTGACCCTAGGGAGGGGCGCCCTAAATTCTACCTGGGCCTGGGCTGGCCCAAATTCCTTCTGGCTGGTCCAGGGTTTCGAATTTGTTCCTGATTTTGTCTTCTCTTCCTGGACTCTTCAAGTCTTCAAGCTGGGTTGGACTTGGGCTTAACTTTTATGTCTTCATTAGGTTGAACTTGGTCTTTACTTGTATGATGTGGTCTTGAGTCTTCAATCTGATTGGACAGGACTCAAAAATTGAAATTAGCTCAACATGAGCTAACTAGTACTGAACTGAACTAGCTCAACAAGAGCTGGACTAATTACAGGACTCAAATATAGCTGGACTAAGCTTTATTACAGGGGACTCAAATATTAACTAAGTGATCCATAGAGGGTTGAGAAGCCTCTGCCTTATTCTGGTGCCTCTGGTGTCCCCACCAATTCTCCCGAAGTGGGAGGAACTCGACCTTGTCGAGTGAAGATCAGACTGGCTCACATATCTCTCGAGAAGGTCTGGGTTGAGGCGTTGCAAGTCCTCTTGAGAAATCCATGAATCGTCCGACTCTGGCCAGCCTTGCCATCAGACCAGGAAGCGTTGATAGTCACGGCCCCGGGTCATGATGGCTTGATCATCCAGGATACGCTCGATCCATTCTCCTCTCTCAGGCCAATTTGTTAGTGGACACTCTGGGTTAGGGTCACTCACAATGAAAAGGAATAGGTCCAAAGGCCTCACTAGGTATTGCTGCAGGTTCCCTATACTCAACCAGGTCTGTAATATTGAAGGTAGAACTAATGCCCAAATTCAAAGGCAAGTCTAACACCTAGGCATTTGATCCAACCTTCTCTATTACTTTAAAAGGTCCGGCTCTGCGAGCATGAAGCTTCATTTAGGCCTAAGCCTAACCAAGATAGAATCCACTACATCAAATTCTTTGATCCATCTTCGGGAATTAGCCAGTTGTTTTAAGTTTAGTGCGGGTGGTAGA
Source organism: Areca catechu (assembly GCA_021397845.1). Classification (NCBI taxonomy): domain Eukaryota; kingdom Viridiplantae; phylum Streptophyta; class Magnoliopsida; order Arecales; family Arecaceae; genus Areca; species Areca catechu. The sequence continues at coordinate 47,474,737 of CM038048.1, read as the reverse complement.
CATGCTAGGCACATGCAGTCTCCTAACAAATGATGCAAAGGACCTAACAGACTTGACTATGCATTCCTATAGAAGGAAATTTTATTGAACTCTTTGGATCTAAACCTAACAGATTATAGGTTCCCTAGGTTTGATCCTAGCTTGACATAAACATGAAAATTTACAGTGAACTCCTAGCAAATTCCAAAGAGTATGCCAGAAGTAAGATGCAAACCTAACATGCGTGATGAATGCATTCAGTATGCTAATCTCAGTTAAATGCAATCTAATAATCCTAGAAATGCTGAAGGTGTCAGGAAAGGGCAGAAAATAGAAAGTTGGTTCAGAATTAGTTTGGTAGGGTAGGGAAAAAGGTTCAGGTTAGTTGGATAAAGTTCGATATAAGAAGGCATGTCAGGGACTAATCCTAGACTAATGAGGCTAACCTTACGAGGTTGCGGTATATCTATGGGATTTGCATAATGGAATGATGGGTTACTAATCTCAGGGAAGAGGTCCTTAATGAGAACTATAGGAGGAGGCTCATCCTGGATATGATTCAAAGAGATCAGGTCCTTAATAAATTCTTCGGATTCTTGTATTTTAGGACTAGACTCTATAATTTGGCTCTCCTCTATGATTTCCTCAGGTAAGGCTCTAACAGCAGTACCTAGGTTCTCTTCTCTGTTTGTTTCTTCCACTATACCTTTGGGTTGGATGTGGTTAGGGGTCAACTAGCTCTAGGGTGGTTTCTACCTTGGGTATCTACTACTGGGTCAGCTAATTCTAGGTCTACTAAAGGTGTCTCATCTTCTCCTCATACTCTCCACTAGCTCGCATCAGCTTCATACACTTCTGCATAATGTAAGCCTTGTCAATCTCAGGAATGGTTGGAGAAGTCGGCTATGGAAAAATTGGCTAGGTCCTGGTTTTTGTGGTTGGAGAAGGTCGGCTAGGGAACTTCTACTGGGCTCATATTTAGGGTGCTAATCCTATGGGGTTCAAGTTGACTAAGGAAAACCTGACTAGTACTAGATTGATACTTAGGGGTTATGGGTTCTCTGGGCTCATAGGACAAGGGTGCAGATCTATGGGTCATGGGATTATAGGATCTGGGGTCATAGGATTTTGGTCAGCTTTATGGTCAGGTTCTAAGGATGGATCATGATATGGGGTCCTCCTAAGGTTGGGCTCCCTATATGGGGATATTGGTATTGGGTTCTCCTAGGGTTGGACTCCCTATATGGGTCAGAATATTGGGTTCTCCTAGGGTTGTGCTCTCTATATGGGTCAGAGTATTGGGTTCTCCTGGGTTCAGTATCATAATAAGGGTCATGGTAAGGGGTTCTTTTAGGTTCAGTATCATAATAAGGGTCATGGTAAGGGTTTGGGGTCCTCCTAAGTTGAGGGGAATCAGGATCTGGCTCAGACTGTGACCATGGGTTTTCCTGGGTCCCTACCCGGACTCTAACTGATCAAACCTATTGGCAAGATGGTCAATTCTATCATTGGTTTGAATACCAGACTGAGTTAACTGGGTCATCTGGGTAGTCATCTGGGTAGCCATCGGGCCATTTGATCAGCTAGGGCTTTCATTTGGGCTTGCAAATTTTTCATGGGTTCAAACATTGTGAGAAGGAGGTGGGTGATATGAAACTCCTGATCTATTGCTCATGCAAGACTCGATCAGACCGACTACAGCTGACTAGACTTAGAGTCCAAACTAAGGCTCAATCAGGGTGGCAAACTACCTATAGTACCATGTACTCAGCCAGGTAGGTGTAAGAGGATGATGCAGAACAAAAGAGATGATGCGATGCGGAAGTAAATAAGACTATTTTTTTTTTTTGTTCTTTTTTTTAATTATATTCTCAGAAGTCAGCTTTGACTCAAAGGAAAGTTAAACTAAATTGAAAGAAACTATATAATAATTGAAAGCACAATTTAAATAAACTAGATTACCAGTAGTTCAGAAGTAAAGGATCGCTGGGGGTTGAGAAACTCCCAGACCTAGGATTTCGCTCTGAACTTTCAACAGGACATTAGTAAAGAGAAGAGAAGGGTTATAGACCAGACAGTGATCTTCACAGGGTTTAGTAGAAGGACTCTCTTGAGCAGATTGTTGGAACCCCTGATTCGGATAATATCTTCGCAATGGATCCTCCATACTGGTCCTTTGGCAGAGTTGGCTTCTCTGAACTCAAGATCTGGGAAGAAGAAGAACAAGTTATGGAACCAGATACTCAGGAAGGATTTACCAGATAGAAGAACTTGAAAGTTGATGTTGCTGAAATCCTGATTCTCCTGGATGCTGATCTGACTTCCTCTGGGATTTGCTCTGGATTCGAAGTGGCCGAACTGGACCTGATGCTGGTGGTCGGCCTCTACTTGGAGAGAGGGGCCATGAGAGATGGGGTAGGCTAGGGTTTTGGTGGAATGAAGAGGATGATGGGCGGCTAGGGTTTGGAGTTGAAGTGGCTACCTAGGGTTTTGGGGTTGGAGATCTCACACCTCCTCAAGGTTCCTAGGGAACCCGGATTACTCCCTCATGGAGCTCAACACCTGAATGCAAGTGCGGAAGAGAGAAACATAAAAGTTGCTCACCACAAAATTTGAATTAATCCATCAGTGTTTTTTAAACTTACAAGAGGGGTTTATTTTATAGGTCTTTACAAGAGGTCAGGGTTTTACATCTTCCCATGTGGGACTAATAGGATGGACCCTCAAATTAGGCTTGTAGAATCAAATCCCTCTCATATGGCCGGCGACAGAGCTTCCATAAGTGTTGATTGGTGGCTCCAAATGGTAAGTAGGTGGTGCCTCCTAGCCTTGCTCTTCAAGAAAAATATTTTTCCTTCCATGCTTGGTTTTATTTGAAAGTATTTGAGCGCCTCCTAGCCTTGCTCTTCAAGAAAAAATTTCCTTTTCCTCCATACCTGGTTTATTTGGAAATATTTGGGCGCCTCCTAGTCTTTCTCCCCAAGCTTTGCTCCTTTCTTTTCATAGCTTGGCTCTTATGGAAATAGTTTGGGCGCCTCCTTGGATTGAGAATCCTAAATTGATTTCTCCTTAAGTGGCGCATGAAAGAAGGGACCTGCTTTCTTGTGGTGTGGGGACCAAAGTACACTGATGGAGATGTGGCGCCCCTTGGACTCTGGCGTGTGGCTGGGAGTGTGGCGCCCACTTGCTTGGTCCTGGGAGAAAATGTGGCACCCTGGAGAAGACCTAGACCACTACTAGGACTTGTACTGAGTCAACATGACTCAATAAAATTTAAATTGTAGGGAATACATACTCAAACTAAAATTGAGTTGACCAAGTCAACCCTTAATACAAAACCAGAACTCCTAATTCTTCGTGCAAGGTCAATCAGAGATCCAGATGGAGCCCTGAAGTCTTCTTTGAGTCTGGTGCCCGCACCAATTCTCCCGGGTGGGAGGAACTTGACCCTGTCGAGTATGGATCAAGTGGCTCTGGTATCTCTCCAAGAGGTCTGGGTCCAATCTTATAATTCTTCTCGGGAGACCCAAGAGTCATCAGAATCTGGCCTTCCTTGCCAGTGGACCTGGTATCTTTGTATCCTCGATTACGAGTAGAGATAACCTAATCATCCAGGATCTTTTCATTCTGCTCTTTCCTCATAGCCAGTTTGTTGGTGGACACACAAGGTTGGGTTCACTCTCAAGAGCAGGATTAGGCTCAAAAGGCTCACTGGGAATCACAGCCGGTTCTCTATACTCTACTAGGTCTGTAGATGTTGAAAGTGGAGCTAATGCCTAGTTCTGAAGACAACTTGAGGCACATAGGGCATTGGACCCTACTCTCTTCACCACCTCTAAATGGACCAGCTCCTCTAGCATGTGACTTTCTAATGGTTCCAGGAGGAAACCGTTCAGGCCTTAACCTAATCATACATAGTCTCCTCAACAAAAGTTTGACTCGCCTTTGAGAATCAGCAACTTCTTATAAGTTTCATTACTTAAATTTATTTTGGCATGAATTTCTTTATGCAAGTCTTTTATATGCTGTGCAAAACTTCAACAGACTCTGAGACTCGTGTGTGGACTGGTAAAGGAGCTAGGTCAAGAGGTGTGTGAGGTTTGTAACCATGCACATTTCAAATGGACTCTTACCTGTAGACCTATTGACCGAGTCATTGTATGCAATTTAGCCCTAGGTAAGTACAAATCCCAGTTCCTAATGTTTTCACCAACAATACACCTTACAGATTGCCTAAACTATGGTTCACTACTTCGGTTGGCCATCAGTTTGGGGATGATAGGCAGTTGAAAACTTATGTTTTGTCCTAACTTATGCCAAGGATTTTCCAGAAATAGCTGGTAAACCGGACATCTCTCTATCTGACAATTGACTTAGGTAGGCCATGGAGTCGAACTACTCTCTCATTAAAGAACAGGATGGCTACCTTAGACGCATCAAATGTTTGGGAAACAAGGCAAGAAATGGGCCATCTTAGAAAAATCGGTCGACTACAACACAGATAGAGTCATGCATCCTCTGTCTTAGGAAAAACCTAACACAAGTCCATGCTCACCATCTTGCCAAGGCGATCTGGGACAGGGAGTGGGGTATAAAAGGCCGGTGTTCTGTTTTCGCTGTTTGGCAACAGCGCAGGTCCGACACCTAGCCACAATGTGTGCTACATCTCTTTTCAAGCTAGGCCAGAAAAATGTGTCTTCAATAGCCGGGTGGTCTTGTCTTTTCCGAAATGGCAAGCTAGACCTCCAGCATGAATTTCCCAAATCAAAATTCCCTAAGAGAAGTTCTAGGGATGCAAAGCCTATTCTAAGGAATAAAAAGCCATCTAAAAGGGTATAATCCTTATGATCACTAGATGGTCCTTGAGCTAGATCCTGGTACACAGTCTTAAATCCGGACATGACTCATATTCCTCTTTTGATCTGCTCAAACCCTACGACTTCAGCCCTAACAAAATTCATAACAAAGATCGACGACTAAGGGCATCAGCTACCTTATTTTCAGTCCCACAGCCTTATGTTTTAAAACAAAGTATAGGACTGGATGTACTCTACCTACTTAGCATGCCTAGGGTTAAGCTCTTCTGGAATTCAAGAATCTAAGAGCCTCATGGTCCGAAAACAGTACAAATTCCTGCGTAGCAGATAATGTCTCCAGTAATGCAAAGCTTACACTACCGCATAAAATTCTTTATCATAGGTAGAATACCTAAGCTTAGCATCATTAAGTTTTTCACTAAAGAATGCTACGGGATGGTTCTCTTGGCTTAGGACTCCACCTATACCTACTCCTGAAGCATCACAGGCAACCTCAAATACTTTAGAAAAATCGGGTAACCTCAAAATGGGTGGCCTGGGTCATCCTATCCTTAAGATCTAGGAAGGCTTTATGGGCTGCTTTAGTCCACTGAAATTCTCCCTCCTCCAAAATACAGTCTGTGATAGGAGCAACTACAGTACTAAACCCCTTGATGAATCGCCTATAGAAGGTAGCCTAGCCGTGGAAACTGATGAATCGCCTATAGAAGGTAGCCTAGCCGTGGAAACTTCTGACTTCATGCACACTAGTCGGCTCTGGCCATTCTACTATGGACCTAATCTTTTCTGGATCGGCAGCCACGCCGTCAGGGGTTACTACAAAACCAAGGAAGATAACTCTACTGGTCATGAATTCACACTTTTTGAGATTACCGTAGAGACTATCATTCCTCAAAACTTGGCAGACTTGTCTAAGGTGGCCTAGGTGGTCTGCAGGGGTCTTACTATAGATCAGGATGTCATCAAAATAGACCACTACAAACTTTCCTATGAAAGCTCTAAGCACCTGGGTCATAATCCACATGAAGTACTAAGGGCATTGGACAATCCAAAAGGCATAACAACCCATTCGTAGAGACCATCCTTAGTTTTGAAAGCGGTTTTCCCACATCCCCTAGTCTAATCCTAACCTGATGATAGCCGCTCTTGAGATCAATTTTGGAAAAAATCATTGCACCGGCCATCATATCTAGCATGTCATCTAGTCTAGGGATGGGGAACCTATACTTGATTATGATTTATTGATGGCATGACTATCAACACACATCCTCCATGTGCCATCCTTCTTTGGGGTCAGTAGTGCAGGGACTGCACAAGGGCTAAGACTCTCTCTAATGAACCCCTTCCTCAACAATTCTCCAACCTGCTTTTGCAGTTCCTTATGTTCAGATGGATTCATCCTATAATGGGGCAAGTTGGGTAAAGTAGCTCCTGGGATAAATCTATGGAATGCTGGATATCCCTAAGAGGTGGAAGGTGGTCTGGCAGATCCCTCGGAAAAACATCCTCAAATTCTTCTAACAAAGGTTTAACTTCCTGAGGAGGCTCTGAGGGTGTAGGAGTCCTAAGTTCCTTAGCAGTCAACATCCAAATGGGTGAACCACTATGAATTTCTTGTTCTAGATCCTTAGCACTAATTAGGTTCACTCCAGTCTTCATCTCTCTGACCTTATTGGGTCCTTTAGCTACCTTGTCCTTAGGAGGGACTGAATGGATTGTGATTTTTTTCCCATTAAAGCTAAAGACACAGGTGTTGGATTTTCCTAAGAGGGTGGCATCATGATCATATAACCAAGGTCTACCAAGAATATACTGCTCACCCCCATGGGCAAGACATCACACCAAATCTTCTCTGATAGGATTGCATTTGGATTTGGACCTGACATCTAGACTGGATGGGTATAGAGGTAGAGTCTACCCAAGAAACCTTATAGGGGTTGGGGTGGGGGACTGGGGTTAAGCCTAACATTTTGACAGTGCTAGCAGAAATGGCATTCACACAGCTCCTACTATCTATGATGATCTTATATACCTAATCCCTAGTTTAAGGAAGTCTGTAGGATGTAGCCTACGCCAATCCCTGAACTCTACTCTGGGGATGGATGCATCTCACAACCCCTAACTGTGTCAGACTCTGTGGATCCTCCTCTCCTTCATACTCATCAACCCAATTCATTCCGGCCTCATAAATCTTCTTTCAAATTCTTCATTAGGCCTGGAACTAGAAACATAACCTATCTTATGGCACTTAAAACAAGCTATGGCTGTGCACTGGTGGAGATATGACCGGTTTCTGGCACTTAAAACAGGTGATACTAGGGGTTCTCTGGGTGTCAGGTGCCTTACCTTTGTCCACGGCCTAGGGTGGGAATACCTTGACTAGGCTTGCTAGGGATAACTTGGCTTGGTCCATTTCTGGGATTGGGCACTAACCCTAGAAGGCATAGGTCCTCTCTGAAACTTCTTAGTGTTTAGTGCAATCTGATAGGCTTGGTCTAGGTTAGTAACCTCTCTCAGAAACAACTCCCTCTTTATGTCTTCCCTAGTCCAGCCCTAAACCTAGACAAAGTGACCTCATGGGCTTTACTCACATCACATCTCATCAGGTATTCATCAAAGGTGGTTATGTAGTCTGATACAGATCGTTTCCTTGTTTCAAGTCTGCCATTTGGTCTAATAGATTCTGCTAGTATGAAATGGGTAGGTACTTATCTCTAAGTTTCTCTTTCATACCCTGCCATGGTTATGGCTCACATTTCGTCTTCTAGGTTTAGCTCAATGTTCCCCCAGTATAACCTAGCTTGATGTACTAACTTCATCTTGGCAAACTTGAACTTCCTTTCCTCAGACATGGCATACCACTCAAAGTACTGGTCCATCTCACCCTCCCAATCATAATACCCTTAGGGTTTAAGCTACCATCAAAAGTGGCAACAGTAGCAGTCATATCCTGACTCAATTTGTTCATACTTTCAGTAAGAGCTCTAACCATGGCCTCTAAATCAGGTTGGGTTTGACAGGTTGGTAGGGTACTCCTTCCGGGTAGACATGATGATGCAAGCAAACACACCAAATGAGACTCAACTGAAACGACTACGGTCTAACTAAACCTAGAGCCCAAACTAGATGCCCAATCAGAGTAGAGCTAGCCTGTGTAAACTCGGGACTCAGCCAGGCAGGTGTAAGGGGGTGTTAGGTCCCTAAATGCCAATCCTAGACACCAATCAATGATTGGCCAGGTAGCGGACCAACACACAAGCCTTCGGGATAGAATCCTGAACCACCATTCTAGACACTGAGTACAAAGCACCCCAGAGAGTAGACAAACTGACCTCAACACTAGCCTAGACCGACTTGTTGGTGTCTAGCCCCACTAGGGCAAATTAGTCTAATAAATTTTAAAATTAGGCTTAGGATCGAATGAATGGGTGGTAGTTTTGGGCTAAGGAGAGGTTATCAACTCCTCCCCTTATCTTAGATGCTCAATTGCCCTTAAGATGAATTAGGAGATGATCACCAAAAAAATTGAATTGCAGAAACACAGAAACAGAGTTGCTGTCTTAACTTTAGAAATTCACAGAAACCAATAAATTATAGTAACAATTATGTAAAATAGTCTCAATTATACTAGTTCCAGCCAAATAAAATCACCAATTTGGAGTTACCTGCAATGAGAAACAATTTCTGCAACAGGATAGTTACAGACTGAAAACAGAATGTTCCCCCGTTTACAATTCCTGCTCCGAAGTTGTAACCCAGCAGATCCCCTACATGCCTAGGAACACCCCATGGAAGGGAAGAGGAGGCTTGCACCTCGCTTCATTCTAGGAACAGATGTCTTGGGGAGTCTACTTCGAGCAGAGAAAGTAAAAAGAAAGACTCAAACCCATGCAAGCAAGTCAGAAACCCTAGATAGGCCTTGATACCAAAATTGATGCAGAACAAAGAGATGATGCGATGCGGAAGTACATTAAGACTATTTTTTTTGGGTTCTTTTTTTTTTTATATTCTCAGAAGTCGGCTTTGACTCAAAGGAAGTTAAACTAAATTGAAAGAAACTATATAATAATTGAAAGCACAATTTAAAGAAACTAGATTACCAGAGTAGTTTAGAAGTAAAGGATCGCTGGGGGTTGAGAAACTCTCAGACCTAGGGTTTCGCTCTGAACCTTCAACAAGATAGAAGTAAAGAGAAGAGAAGGGTTATAGACCAGAACAGTGATCTTCACAGGGTTAGTGGATGGACTCTCTTGAGCAGATTGTTGGATCCCCGAATTCGGATATCTTCGCAATGGACTCCAATACTGGTCCTTTGGCAGAGTTGGCTTCTCCTGAACTCAAGATCTAGGAAGAAGCAGAACAAGTTATGGAACCAGATACTCAGGAAGGATTACCAGATAGAAGAACTTGAAAGTTGATGTTGCTGAAATCCTGATTCTCCTAGATGCTGATCTGACTTCCTCTGGGATTTGCTCTGGATTCGAAGTGGCTGAACTGGACCTGGATGCTGGTGTCGGCCTCTACTTGGAGAGAGGGCCATGAGAGATGGGGTAGGCAAGGGTTTGGTGAATGAAGAGGATGATGGCGGCTAGGGTTTGGAGTTGAAGTGGCTACCTAGGGTTGGGGTTGAAGATCTCACACCTCAAGGTTCCTAGGGAACCCGGATTTACTCCCTCACGGAGCTCAACACCTGAATGCAAGTGCGGAAGAGAAACATAAAGTTGCTCACACAAATTTGAATTCATTCATCAGTGTTTTTTAAAACTTACAAGAGGGGTTATTTTATAGGTCTTTACAAGAGGTCAGGGTTTTACATCTTCCCATGTGGGACTAATAGGATGGACCCTCAAATTAGACTTGTAGAATCAATCCCTCTCATATGGCCGGCCAAGAGCTTCCATAAGTGTTGATTGGTGGCTCCAAATGGTAAGTAGGTGGCGCCTCCTAGCCTTGCTCTTCAAGAAAATATTTTTCCTTCCATGCTGGTTTTATTTGGAAGTATTTGGGCGCCTCCTAGCCTTGCTCTCAAGAGAAATTTCCTTCCTTCCATACCTGGTTTTATTTGGAAATATTTGGGCGCCTCCTAGTCTTGCTCCCCAAGCTTTGCTCCTTTCTTTTCATAGCTTGGCTCTTATGGAAATAGTGTGGGCGCCTCCTTGGATTGAGGATCCTAAATTAATTTCTCTTAAGTGGTGCATGAAAGAAGGGACCTGCTTTCTTTTGGTGTGGGGACCAAAGTACACTGGATGGAGATGTTGGCACCCCTTGGACTCTAGCGTGTGGCTGGGAGTGTGGCGCCCACTTGCTTGGTCCTGGGAGAAAATGTGGCACCCTGGAGAAGACCTAGACCACTACTAGGATTGTACTGAGTCAACATGACTCAATAAAATTTAAATTGCAGGGAAATACAGACTCAAACAAATTGAGTTGACCAAGTCAACCCTTATACAAACCAGAAAATCCTAATTTTCGGGTAAGGTCAATCAGAGATCCAGATGGAGCCTGAAGTCTTCTTCTGAGTCTTGTGCCCGCACCAGGGGAGTGCTAGGTCCCTGATTGCCAATCCTAGCACCATCAGAGATTGGCCAGGTAGTAGACCGCACACGAGCCTTAAGGATTGAATCCCTAACCACCATTCTAGATACCAAGCACAAGGCACACACAGGTTAGTCTTGACACAGTGATCTAACACTTAGCCAGGACTCGACCAGTGGTGTCCCTAGCCTACTAGGGCAAATTAGGTCTAGTTAATTTTAGGTTAAGGCTAGGGACGAATGCAAGGGATGTGGTTTTGGGCTAAAGAGAGGTGATCAAATCTGATGCAGAACAAAGAACAAAGAAGCATATGCGAAGTAAAATTAAAATTAATTCTTTCTTCTTTTTTTTTTTATATTTCAGAAATTGGCTTTTCCTCAAAGTAAGCTAAACTAAGTTGAAGGAAACTAGGTAATGATTGAAAGTACAATTTAGAAAAGCTAGGTTTATCAGAGTAGTTCAGAAGTAATGGATCGCTAGGGGTTGAGAAACTCCCACCTAGGGTTTCGCTCTGAACTTTCAACACGACAGAAATAAAGAGAAGAGATGGGTTACCAACCAGACAGTGATCTTCACAAAGTTTGGGGAAGAACTCTCTCGAGCAGATTGTTGGATCCTCGGATTCGGATATCTTCGCAATGGATCCTCCAATACTGGTCCTGTGGCTGAGTCGGCCTTCTCCTGAACTCAAGATCTGGGAAAGAAGAGGAACAGTGATGGAATCAGAGACTAAGGAGGATTTACCAGATTGAAGAACTTGAAGGCTGAAGTTGCTGAAATCCGGATCCTCCTGGAGGTAATCTGACTTCCTCTGGGAATTGCTCTGGATTGAAGTATCTGGACTGGATCTGGATGCTGGTGATCGGCCTGGACTTGGAGAGAGAGGCCATGGGAGGTGGGATATACTAGGGCTTGGTGGAAAGAGAAGGAAGATGGGTGGCTAGGGTTTGGGAGTGAAGTGGCTAACCTAGGGTTTGGGGTTTGGAGATCTCACACCTCCTCAAAGGTTCCGGGAAACCCGGATTTACTCCCTCATGGAGCTCAACACCTGGATGCAAGTGCAGAAGAGAGAAAACACAGAGTTTGCTCACAAAGAAAGTGGTTTCATTCATCAGATTCATTAAAATTTACAAGAGGGGTTTAATTTATAGGACTTTACAAGAGAGTAGGGTTTTACATCTTCCCATGTGGGACTAAAAGAGGGGATCTAAAAATTCGGATAATCCATACATATGGCCGGCCAAAGGTTCCAAAAAAATTGATTTGGATTTTAAAAGGAAGGTAGTGGGCCTCCAAGCTTTGTTCTTCAAGAGAGATTTCTTTCCTTCCATGAATCAACTCTTTTGGACTATCCTTTTCTTTCTCCCTAAGTCATGGTCCTTCCATCTTTGTTTTGGGCATTTTTGGCATGGGATGGGCGCCGCCTTGAAGTTCTCTCCACAGAAGATTTCTTCCCTTTCATAAACTTGGCTCTATGGAAGTCTTGGGGCCGCCCCTTGATTTGTGGATCCCTGTTGCTTTCTCCTCATATGGCACATGAAAGAAGGGAGCTGCTATCTATGGTGTGGGGACCAGAGTATACTGGATGGAGATGTGGCGCCCCCTGGACTCAGGCGTGTGGCTGGGAGTGTGGCTGGGAGTGTGGCGCCCCCACTGCTTGGCCTTGGGAGAAATGTAAACACCCCAGGTTGAATTGCTAGACCACTACTGCGTCAACATGACTCAACAAAATAAAATGCAGGTAATAACAGACTCAAGCTAAAATTGAGTTGATCAAGTAACCCTTTACAAGCCAAAAAATACTAATTCTTCGGGCATGGTTAATCAGAGATCCAGATAGAGCTCTGAAGTCTTCTTCTGAGTCTGGTGCCCGCACCAAAACCTCCCCATCTGACATAGCAAGAGTGCCCTTAAAGGTAGATATGCAATGATGGCAGGCAAATGAGGATGCAAATAGGGTTTAGATATTTTTTGGTTTTTTGGAAAATATGTAAGTTTTTTTTTGATATGTTTTTAAAAATAAGAAAACATGCAAATTATGACCTAATATGCAGGAAATAAACTAAAATTAAAAGATATGCAAAAAGATGCTAATCAAAACCCTAAAACTTCCAAACTTTCTTGCTGAAAAAAAATATAGCCGAAAATTTGCAGGCTATTTTTGAGCTTGCAGAAAACTCACAGGTCATAATAAAATCTGCAAAGTTTTTAAAAATTACTGTGAATTATGGTGAATCCAGAAAAACAAATTTCAAAATTTTGGAGGTAATATCAGGATAAATAATTAAAATAATAGAGCATATATGGGCTAAAAATTATGGAAAATAAGCCCTAATCTAAGCTCTGATACCAAATGGGGGGACTAATATGCATGCAATTCTTTTTTGTATATTTCATATGTGGATGAGTGATATTTCTGAATTTTAGATCAAAATAGTTTTAGGGAATTTTGTATGAATTTTGAAGCCAAGCATGCAGATTAGAACCTAAAAAGTGCTAAAGAATGACGGGGGCTGAGAAGCCTCGGTTATGGCAGTTCTCCTACAATAATAAGACTGGAGATAGAGGGGGTGTACCTGACAATGTCTGAAGTGCCCAGTGAAGATCGCAGTGAAGGGATCTCTCGTTCCTCGATGGATGCGGCCTGAAAAATCGAGCCAAAGACCTGCGGATCCCAACTTTTGCTCGGTGGTCCGATTGAGGCTTGGCTGGAGTCGTTGGATTCGTAGGAAATCGGGGACCTGCAAACGACCTCATCAGGGGTTAGAAAACTCACAAAGGAACAAGAAAACAAAGAAAAAAAACAGCAATGGAAGGCTTCTTTGGAGTTGTGGGCGTCCAGGGATCTAGAGGGTTTGTTTGCAGTAGGAAGATGATGCAAACACCGGGAAGAAAAAACTCTCACAACCCCTTATGCACACAGCAGGGTATCACACAACTCAATAGAAGAACTCAAGGTTTTAATTATATCACAAAGTGAGTTTCATTACAAGAGGCTAGGGTCCCTTAAATAGACCCTTAACCCTGGGCTCCAAGTAAAGACACTTTTAAATTTACATAGGACTCATTTTCCTTTTCAAACTCTAATTGGAATACAAGGCAAATAGGTAGAAAACTTCAACTCAAACACTTCCTCTTGTCCTTCTCTTGGTCGGCCAAGGTGGTGACCATAAAGTGGCCGACCAAGAGGGGAGGTGACCCTAGGGAGGGGCGCCCTAAATTCTACCCTGGGCCTGGGCTGGCCCAAATTCTTCTGGTGTGGTCCAGGGTTTCGAATTTGTTCCTGATTTTGTCTCTCTTCCTGGACTCTTCAGGTCTTCAAGCTAGGTTGGACTTGGGCTTAACTTTTATGTCTTCAATTAGGTTGAACTTGGTCTTCACTTGTATGATGTGGTCTTGAGTCTTCAATCTGATTGGACAGGACTCAAAAATTGAAATTAGCTCAACATGAGCTAACTAGTACTGAACTGAACTAGCTCAACAAGAGTGGACTAATTACAGGACTCAAATGTAGCTGGACTAAGCTTTATTACAGGGGACTCAAATATTAAATAAGTGATCCACAGAGGGTTGAGAAGCCTCTGCCTTATTTGGTGCCTCTGGTGTCCCACAGTCTTATAAAAAATAATTGATGAATGAAATTTTGTTTTAGAGAAGAGTGATTCTTCTTCTGCTCCGGAGGAGAGTGTGTGAGGCCCAATCACAGGACATGATGTGAGGTCATGTCCAGTTATCCTCCTTACTTCCATCTTCTTTATCCCTCTGACCTTGAGATTCATCATAGCACCTCAAGTATCGAGGAGGGCATAATGCTTAGAGGTGAGAGGTCTTTTCATTATGGTGCGGTCCAAAGTCCATGAGATAGATCCCAATCTTCCATCCCATTATTCCTTCGCCACAACTTAGAAATCCAAAAAAAAGAAAATTAGGATACCCTAATCTAGGTGACTTCTAAGCTCACCAATGATCTAGCTCCTAGCCACCGTTGTCTCGCATCAACCTTGGTGCTGCCTCTGGGCTGTGAGCGAGGCTGGGGTGCCTAGCTTCTTGATTTGCCAAGCTATCATCACATGGTAGATGGCACCTTGTGTGCCACCTTCGGGCTGTGAGCGAGGTTGGGAGCACCGAGCATCTCAATTTGCCAAGCTATGAGTCACTCAGTAAATAGCATCTGTTGGCACCTCCGTGCTATGAGTGAGGCAATAATGAGGCTGTGAGGCACCGAGCTTATTAGTGTGCAAGCTATGAGTTATGCAGTAAATGGCATCCCACTACCATCTCCGGGCTGTATAGCGAGGTTGGGGGACCGAGTTCTCGATTGCCAAGCTGTGAGGTATGCAGTGTATGGCACCTTGGTGATGCCTCCGAGCTATGAGCGAGGCCATGAGGTCGGGGGATAGCAAGCTTATTTTGTGCCAAGCTATGAGCTCATGCGTAGACGGCATCCTGCTACCATCTCCAAGCTATTGAGCAAGGCTAGGGGCACCGAGCTTCTTGATTTGCCATGCCATGAGTCATGCAGTAGATGGCATCCTGGTGCCACCTTCGGGCTGTGAGCGAGGTCATGAGGCTATGGGGGCATCAAGCTTTTGGTGTCCCAAGATGTGAGTCAATGCAGTAAATGGCATCCCACTACCATCTCCGGGCTGTAAGCGAGGTTGGGGGCACCGAGCTTCTCGATTTGCCAAGCTGTGAGTTATGCAGTGTATGGCACCTTGGTGATGCCTCCGAGCTATGAGCGAGGCCATGAGGCTGTGGGGTATCAAGCTTATTTTTGTGCCAAGCTATGAGTCATGCGGTAGACGGCATCCTGCTACCATCTCCAAGCTATGAGCAAGGCTAGGGGCACCGAGCTTCTTGATTTGCCATGCCATGAGTCATGCAGTAGATGGCATCCTGGTGCCACCTTCGGGCTGTGAGCGAGGTCATGAGGCTATGGGGCATCAAGCTTTTGGTGTCCCAAGATGTGAGTCATGCGATAGATGACATCCCACTATCATCTCCGAGCTGTGAGCGAGGTTGGGGGCACCGAGCATCTCGATTTTCCAAGCTATGAGTCATATGATAGATGGCATCTTGGTGTCGCATCCTAGCTAAGAGTGAGGCCATGAGGCTGTGGGGTGCCGAGCTTATTGGTGTACGAAGCTGTAAGTCACATGGTAGATGGCATCCCGCTGCCGTCTCCAGGCTGTGAGCGAGGCTAGGGGCACCGAGATTCTCGATTTGCTAAGCTATGAGTCATGCGGTAAACGGCACCTTAGTGCCACCTCTGGGTTGTGAGCAAGGCCATGAGGCTATGGGGCATCGAGCTTATTGGTGTGCCAAGCTGTGAGTAATGTGGTAGACGGCATCCAGCTACAATCTCTGGGCTGTGAGCATGATGGGAAGTGCGGGCCTGTTGGGGGGCCTGGCTTGAGAGTACCGAAGTATGAGTCAAGTGATAGATGGCAGGTTAGCCTACCTCAACCTCTGAACTATGAGCATGGCGAGGAGTGCGGCCTGCTTGGGCCCAACTTGAGGGTGCTGAACTGTGAGTCAAGCGGTAGATGGCGGGTTGCCTTGCCGCCACCTCCAAATTATGAGCATGGCAAGGAGTGCGGGCCTGCTTGGGGACCCAGCTTGAGGGTGTCGAATTATGAGTCAAGCGGTAGATGGCAGGTTGCCCTACCACCACCTCCGATCTGTGAGCATGGCGAGGAGTACAGGCCTGCTGGGGGCTCGGCTTGAGTGTGCCGAACTGTGAGTCAAGCTATAGATGGCAAGTTGCCCTGCGACCACCTCCAGACTGTGAGAACGGTGAGGAGTGTGGACTTGCTAGGGGGACTAGCTTGACAATGCTGAACTTTGAGTCAAGCAGTAGATGGAGGGTTGCCTTGCCACCACCTCCGGATTGTAAGCACGGAGAGGAGTGCGGGCCTGCTAGGGAGCCCGGCTTGAGAGTGCCGAACTATAAGTCAAGCAGAAGATGGCAGGTTGCCCTGCCACCACCTCCGGATTGTAAGCACGACGAGGAGTGGGGGCCTACTCAGGGGCCCGACTTGAGAGTGCTGAATTGTGAGTCAAGCAGTAGATGGTGGGTTGCCCAACCGCCACCTCCGGATTGTGAGCACGACAAAGAGTGCTGACCTGCTGGGGGGCCAGCTTGAGAGTGCCGAACTATGAGTCAAGCGATAGATGGCGGGATGTCCTACCGCCACCTCCGGACTACGAGCATGGCAAAGAGTGTAGGCATGCTGGGGGGGCCAGCTTGAGTGTGCCGAATTGTGAGTTAAGAGGTAGATGGTAGGTTGCCCTGCCACCACCTCCGGACTATGAGTACGGCGAAGAGTGCGGGCCTGCTGGGGGGCCCGGCTTGAGTCCACCGAACTTTGAGTTAGACCGAGACATTCCTGCACAGGTGAAAGACAAAGTTGCACGAAAAAAAACTTAGATAACTGGGAAGAAGTTTTACATCACTGATAGCCATCTTTTAAATTGCTCGTGTTCTAGTTTCGCGAGCATCGAGAGGTGCCGAGACCGGTGAGGTAGTAAGCTCCGCCCAGTTGGGCCTCGATGATGGAGACATCAAGATCAGACCAGAATTTCAAGGCTCCAGGCTCCAATTGATCTTTAATTCATGTGTTGGGTAGTTTTGTCTTTTTTTAAAGGTGATTCCATCAATTGAGTCCAGTGAGTCCATTTGTGCTTACTTGAGTTTGAAATAAACATGAGTCCTATAACAAAGTGAATCATTTGCTTACTTGAGTCTTGAAATAAACATGAGTCCTATAACAAAGTGAATCCATTGAGTTCACTTAGTCATTAAGTTTAGTCCTTTTGTTTTCAATTGAGTCATGTAATTTCATTCAAGTCAAGAACCAAAAGGAGAGTCACCAGACCGAGAGATTCACCAGGCCCCTCAACCAGAACTGGACTTCATGCTCCTAGGTGCCACTCAAGCCTCAAGCCCACACTTTTTATCCACACTCATGCAGCCCAAGCCTCCAAGAGAAGGCGCCTCTAGGTCCACCATCAACTGGCACCCCAGGTCCACAAGCCATTGGCGCCCCTAAGCCCATTAGCACTCAGGCCTTCAAGATTGGTGCCCCAGTTGATGCAAGATAATGGTGTGGGCATCAGAATTCAATAGAGGCTCCTCAACCCTCTGTGGTTGTCTAACTAGGGTTCCAATTTTTTGGATCTTGTAATAAGGCTTCAAGCCTAAGCATTGTAAATTTTTTTTTAGTTATGAATTTAGTCTCAATTATTTTTGTTTGGTCCTGTACATTGACCCATTTGGTCAAGTTGTGTCCTGTATTGATTCCAGTCCGAGTCTGGGTCCAAGCTAGAGTGGTCTTTGAGTCTAGCTCAACTACTATTGGACCAAGCCTTGAAGGTCAACATTTCAGCCCTGGGGCGCCACTTCACCATCCCATGTGGCGCCACCTCATCTTTCCAAGTGGGTGGCACAAGTCAAGAATTCTTGGGCGCCAAAGGGAGACACATCACTTGATCTTTTCCTCCCTTACCTCCCCCCATCAAGCCACTTACTAAAGGAGTCTTGAGCGACCAAGGAAAGGTTGAAGACAAAGGCCTTGCCCCAAGCCCCATATCTTGTTTCTCTCCAAAGTTGGGTGGATAACCAAGGAAAGAAGAAAGATACAAGCCTTGCTCCAAGCCCTATATCAAGTTTCTCTCTAAAGTTGGGTGGGCAACCAAGGAAAGAGGGAAGACACAAGCCTTGCATCATGCCTTCTTCCCAAAATGAAGATCAACTTTCCAAGTCCAAGGGAGCCAAGATCCTCCCTCCAAGCCCAAGATCTTGCCACGCCCAAATCACAAGAAGCTTTGGTCGGCCAAGGAGAAGAATTGCAGAAATTTTTTTGGATTTCAGAAATTTTTTTGGCACCTTATAAAAGAAAGAAATGTAATTTTTATTCAAATTTGAAAGGGTCTTAAGGTGCCTATATAAAGGACCTTACCCCCTCCCTTCTAATGCTAATGTTGATGAATGAAAAGAAAAGATTTGAGTGCTACTCTTCTTCTTAGTTGCCTTCGTTCCTTAAGAACATCGATCTCCGTGAGGGAGCACCTTCACCTTCAGGCATCGAGAGGTATGAGGCCTCAAGTTACCTTCTCTTCCGCCAATCCATCTTCCATCTTCGAGTTCGGAGGTCAACTGGATGATCCATCTAGGCGCCCAGCAAGAAGACCCACAATCAACATCATCTTCAACCTTTCTTCCTTATTTCTTCCTGCTACTTGTTGATTCCTAATCCTTCCCTTGATTGCTCGCAGGTCCTCCTGGTACCATGAACACGGAATCATTCTCCCTTGCCTTCGATACCTTCAAATGGAAAGCAGGTGCATCCACGGGGATTGAAGGCTCGATCATCCAGGCCGCATCCACGAGAACGAGTGAACTCAGCATCTGGCACTTCAGAGCTTTTAAGGTTTGCAACCCTAAAACTCCTAAGTTGATATTGATTCGAGAGCTAAGTCCTACGGGGATTCTCAATCCCGGGGTCTCTTCCTATCTTGTTTAAGGACCTACTTGCTTGCTTGAATTTCTTATTATTGTAGAACCCTAGATCTATTTTTTGTCTATCTTCGGGAATCCTAAATCCTAGAAAAAAATTAAAAATCACACAGAACAAAATCACTTGCATCATTTCTCTCATCCTAGTATCTTGTTAAGCCTCACATCATGTTTGGTATTAGAGCATGGTTAGGACTTAGCACTTCTTAAGTACTTGGATTAGGTGCTTCACTAGGCCGTCCGATCATAGGAAACAAGAAGGGCTGCAAGACCCTCACTTCCCATTCCACGAGGACTTCCTATGGTGTGTATGGGTGCCACTGTGATTGACCTTTGAAGGGGAACACAAGGAGTTAGGTTTTAAAAAAAAAAAACCAAAAGAAAATTTTTGCATCATTAGATCTCATCTTCTTTAAATTTCTGCATTTTTTTCTTCAGTACATGGCCTATTTTTTTAGGTGTTGCTATTTGTAGGAACCTCCAAACTTTTTAAATTTATTTTGTTAGATTCCACATAATTAGAAGTAATTTTGATAATTTTCTCAGATTTTATTGTAGCATATAGAGTTTCCACATGCTGGAATACTACCTGAGAACAAAATCTATTCTAAGATTTTTAGCAAGTGCATCTTTTTATGTTTTCATTTCTTAAATAGTTTAATTTTTCATTTAGCTTCATCTCTTGTCATTTTCAGTACCTTATTTCTGCTATCATACATCAAAAATCCAAAAACATAACTTAGATACATCTCATTAGATCATTTGTATGCCATCATTTTCATAAATCACTTAAGGGCGTCAATATCAAAAGATAAGGAAAGTCATTACCTTTCCTTAGCCCAAAAATCACCGCACTGCATATCGGATCCAACCCCTAATTAAAACTATGTAGACACTTAATTTGCTCTAGTGAGCTAGGGACACCCATAAGGTCGGGTCGAACCAAGTGTCAAGCCAATTTAGACAACTTGTTTGTGTGTGCTTGTGTATCTGGAGTCTAGGCAAGTGGTTTAGGGACAAGAGCCTGAAGGAAGGTGGGTTGGTTCGCTTACCTAGCCAATTTCAAATTAGTATCTAAGGCAAGCAAAGAGGGACCTCCACCAACTTTACACTTACCTGGCTAGGTGCCAAGTTACTACCACCAAGATTGTCATCTTGACCTAACATTTGGTTTGGACTCTAGGTCTAACAAACCCCTAGCTTGAGTTTGAGTCCGTGTATGCATGTCGACTAGATCAGGAGTCCCCTATCACACCCATCATTCCCAATCAAGTGAACCCATGGAGAATGATCGAGAAGATCAATTAAAGGTCCTCATTGAACAGTTAACTAGGATGAACAATCGGCTTGATAAGTATGAAGATAAATTTGAAGCCTTAGAAAAGATTGTTATACTATCTATTAAGCCTAAGTCTGAGTCACCTTCCCACCCTAGAAAATACCCTCGGCATGATCCTTCCTTAATGGCTGAACCCAAGAGAATTGCCCGTTTTAACCCAGCCTAAGAGTTTGGCCCTAGGAGACCCAATCCAGAGATCATAGACCATGAAGAAAGGGCCATTAGAAACATCAAGCTAGAAGCTCCTACCTTCGATAGTAGTCTAGATCCCAAGGTGTACGTAGACTGGGAGGAGGACATGGAACAATATTTTGACTGGTACACAATAACGGAAAGGATGAAGTTTAAGTTTTCCAAACATAGGTTGGTTCGCTAGGGTAGGTTATTTTGGAATAGTGTTGAAACGCTAGTAGAGCAAAGAGAATAAGAACCCATAGCAGCTTGGAGGGACATGAAAGCCAGACTTAGAGAGAAGTACCGACCACTATCTTACACCCAGAATTTATTGGACCAATGGTAGAATCTGAGTCAAGGGAACAAGAGTGTGGCGAATACATCGCAAAGTTCGATGAGTATGTCATGCGATGTAATGTCAATGAATCAGCTTCTGTGACCCTGTCTAGGTTTAGGGCTGGCCTACACCCAGACATCCAGAGAGAGCTTTACTTTAGAGAGGTCACTAATTTAGAGTATGCTTACCAAGTTGCGAGGAACTGTAAGCATTTCCAAAGGACTCCCACCTATCATAGACCTAAACCCTTTAGGAACCCTAGTCGAATCCTAGGACCTAACCAAGGATATAGTCAGGCCTACCCGAGTTGACCCAGTCCAAACCAACCCAACCCGAGTCGACCCAACCCGAGCCGACCCAGTCCGAGCCAACCAGACCTGAGCCGACCTCATTTTAGTAGAGAGGATAAGGGTAAAGCTATTGGAGTGCAGAGGAGCCCCACTGGTGTGGACACCAGAAATCGAAAGAAACTTCACTCCAACAAGGTTAGCCTTATCCCAATTTGGATCGAAGATAATTAGGTTACCTTGTTTCCTTTAGTTCAAAAATATTTTATTTTCAAGAGCCATTTCCTTTTCAAGAGTCCTGTAAATGTTTTATTTTCAAGAGCCATTTCCTTTTCAAGAGTCCTGTAATTAATCAAGAGTGTTTATTAAGTCCTGTAATTACTTTTTAAAAAAAAAAAATTCATTTTCTGTAAGTCCGTTTCAAGTTTAGGTCAGTCAAGTCAGTTCAGTTGAGTTAAGTCTATTTCAGTTAATCAAGTCTTAAAGCAATGAAAGCCAGCAACAAGACTCAAATTCTGGACCCCAGAATTTGACCACATGAAGAAGAGAAGACACATCAACCAAGCAAAAGAAAAGGACAATCAACTAGGACCACTTGGCGCCACATGTCATTCCTTATCCAAGTAGAAGACCATCTCATCATGCCACATCATCAGGCGCCACCTCACTAGTCACCTCATCACTCTTTGGCACTAACAAGGAAGATTCAAATTCAAGGAGGTTGGCCACACCCTCCAAATCCTCCACCAAATCCTCCAACCCCCCCCCATCCCTCCAAACTCTCCACCAAATCCTCCAACCCCCCTTGTAATCCTCCTCAATTTGGGATGTTTTTAAATTTCAAAAGCTAGCTTTGTGAGACTATTAAAGGCCTTGGACGCCCATTGTAAAGGGATTGATTTTTGGGAATGAATGAAAATTGAAGTTGAATTTTGGAAGTAGAAATTGTCTTGTTTTTTTTTTTTTTTCCTTATGTGAAAGTTTCCCATCCTCTTCCTCCATGCCAAAACCATTCTTTCCCCCTAGCAAAGCATCTTCCAAGCTCAAGTGAAGGCATTGGAGTCAGCCAGATCTTGTCAAATTTTTGTTCTTAGTTCATAAATTCTCCTATCCCTTCTATATGTTCTTATCCTTCTTCCTTAACTTTGATCTTCATTGCAGGGTCCTTCGAAGTCTTTGAGTTGTAGACCGGGTTCACCTTGACAAAGAACCAACAAGCTAAATCCCCAAGTCCAGGGTTCTGATCTTTGTTATCCAGGTTCTTCAGTTCTGAGCGTTGGTAGTTTCAAGGTATGAATCAAAAGAAGGTTGGAAAGCTCATCAAGGTAAGTCCACAATCATTAGCCCCTATTGTCTAGATCTTCTTCCTTCCTAGTTTAAGATTGTGTCTAATCAAGTAAAAGTCCCATTTCTTATAATCCTTAAGTCTTATTATGATGAGTACAATGCTAGTGTAATTAGGTTTCATTGCTCTACAAACCATATTCAAAACATTAATCATATGCATGCCGCATCATCTTGGTATCAGAGCATGGTTGCATTAGGGTAGAATAGTTTTCCTTAAATCCAAGAAAGATCTAAAATTCACGCCTCTTGAGCGGGAGTACTTTAGTACACTGTCACAACCCATGGGAATAATGAGCCCCTGGACGGATGTGAATTTTTTTGATTGAAGTTTGGGTAAGCCATTGCACTTGTTTGATTAGGTTCTGTTTTTCTGAAAATTTTCATCTGTTTACTGTAATCCATCTGCAGCTCCAAAGGCAAGTCACTAATTTTTTGTTGAAATATTTTTTTCTTGTTCATTTTAAGTCAGTTATCACCATATTAAATTTCATCATCAGAAAAAAAATATAAAAAAATGAAAATTTCTTCAGTTCAACACTGTCATTAGGGTTCTGTTCTGTCCTTTTTATTTATCTTCATTTGTAGGATCTGCTTATAGTAGTACAGATTTAGTTTTAAAATTCCTTTCATCTGCATTGAAACATATAAGTTAGGAATCCTCTGTGAATTTTTCAGAATTTTTGGACATTTTTTTTATCACGTTTTCCACACCACTTTCAAACTGCAACACACTTCTGCAGCACCTTTGCATTTCATTCATCTCATGAGAAATCAAATTAAGGGCATCAATTTGACATAGGGTCAGGGTTTCATCACCTGTCCCTAGCCCAAAAATGACCAACCAGCATATCGATCCCAGCCCGTTAATAAAATTGAGTAGAACGTTAATTGCCCTAGTAGGTTAGGGACACCAACAAGTTGGGTTCAAGTTAGGGTCAAGTTAACTATGTCAGCTAATTGGTGTGTGCTTACTGGCTTGGTGTCTAGGATTGGTGCATTAGGGCTTGTGATTTGGTCCGCCTACCTGGCCAATCTCAGATTGGTGTCTAAGGTTGGCAATCAGGGACCTTCACTCCCAACCACCTACCTGGCTAAGTCCCAAGTACTACTAGCTAGTTGGTTCACTTAATTAGACCTCTAATTTGTGCTCTAGGTCTAGGAAACCTTAGCTCAAGCTTGAGTCTACTTGCATGCATGAAAACTAGATCAGGAGCCTCATATTCACCAGTCCAGACCCAGTCTAGTGTAGCCATGGACCCGAATCTTGAAACCACGCTGAAAGGCCTAAATGATCTAATGGCCCAATTGAACCAAATGCTGGCTAAACAATTTTCCTTAGACCAACCAACTCCTACTATCCCATTAGCTCATATGAATGATAGGAGTAAGAACCCTGAAGTACAAGTTGAGTTCATGAATACTCAAGACTTAGGATATCCTCAAACTGAAGGGCTAAGGAAGGAAGAAGGCAAGTCTGAACCTAGTAAATATGTGTATGAGACTGACATCAATTTAATAGATGAATATGAAGGGGAAGACTGTGAAGAGAACAACTTTAGTACCTTATCTAAGGAAACCTTTGGTAAAGAAAAGATTATTGAGCCTAGTCCTGAAACATCAGAACAACCAAAATTTAGTGAGGACTTGGTTCCCGTAAGATAATGCCCTCAGGAAGAACCCAATACTTTAGCTTCGACACAAGAACTCCTTCAGGTACCTGAGAAGAACCCAATCATTATTTTAGAAGACTTTCCTAATGACCTTCAACTACCTAGAAGCATCCCGCCTGTAGATCAAAATTATAATCTTAAGGTCATCATGAGTAACCAAGGTCTGTTTCAAGATTTTCCAAAATTACCCCAAGTCTCGGATTCCTATCATAATTTTAGAGCCATTAAGTTTCATTTTGATGAGATTACTAGGATGCATGAGCTTTTAAGGCCTATTCCTTTTGCTACCTACTTTTGGAAAACCTATGGCATTTGCTAGGAACCCATGGTAAATTCTCATGTGCATGCCAGACCAGGGTCAAACCTAGAGAGTCATTAATCTGTTAAGTTTAGGCCCTAGAGAGTCCAATAAAATTCCTCTCAATAAGGATGCCTAGTTTAGTCTGCATTTCATAAGTGCTTGTGTAAGTTTCTGAGTCTGCTAAGTCTTTTGCACAGCATGTCACAAATCTGCATAAAGAAATCAGTAATAAGATCAACCTGAGCAATGAAACTTATAAACACTTAGCTGACTCACATAAGAGGGCTAAAGAATTCTGTGAAGGGGATTATGCGATGATTAGGCTCAACCCTGAATGGTTGTCCTCTGGAACCATAAAGAAGCTGCATGCCCGCGGAGCGGGACCTTTCAAGATCTTAAAGAAAATAGGGCCTAATGCATATGTTTTGGAACTTCCACCTGATATGGGTATCAGTACAACCTTTAATGTTTAGACCTAGTAGAATACAAAGAACCAGTACTAATACCTAGTGAGCCTTTTGGGCCAGAAACTTTCATTGAGAGTGAACATATTTCCGAGTGTCCACCACCAATCCTACCTGAGCGGAGAGAGAGGATTGAGAGAATCCTGGATGATAAGATCATTACTACCAGGAATAAGGACTATCAGCGATACCTGGTTCAATGACAAGGTCGACCTAAGTCTGACAACTCTTGGATTACTCGAGAGGACCTACAAAGACTTAACCCAGACTTGTTCGAGCATTACCAGTGCAAAACTGAACCATACTCAACTGGGTCGAGTTCTGCCCACCCCAGGAGAATTGGTGTGGACACCAGAAATTGAAAGAAACTTCACTCCAATAAGATTAGCCTTATCCCAATTTGGATCGAAGATAATTAGGTTACCTTGTATCCTTTAGTTCAAAAATGTTTTATTTTCAAGAGCCATTTCCTTTTCAAAAGTCCTGTAATTAATCAAGAGTGTTTATTAAGTCCTATAATTACTTTAAAAAAAAAAAAAATTCATTTCCTGTAAGTCCGTTTCAAGTTTAGGTCAGTCAAGTCAGTTCAGTTGAGTTAAGTCTATTTCAGTTAATCAAGTCTTAAAGCAATGAAAGCCAGCAACAAGACTCAAATTCTGGACCCCAGAATTGACCACATGAAGAAGATAAGACACATCAACCAAGCAAGAGAAAAGGACCATCAACTAGGACCACTTGGCGCCACATGTCATTCCTTATCCAAGTAGAATACCATCTTATCATGCCACGTCATCAGCGCGCCACCTCACTAGTCAACTCATCACTCTTTGGCACCAACAAGAAGATTCAAATTCAAGGAGGTTGGCCACACCCCTCCAATCCTCCACCAATCCTCCAACCCCCCCCCATCCCTCCAAACTCTCCACCAAATCCTCCAACCCCCCTTGTAATCCTCCTCAATTTGGGGAGTTTTTAAATTTCAAAAGCTAGCTTTGTGAGACTATTAAAGGCTTAGATGTCCATTGTAAAGGGGATTGATTTTTGGGAATGAATGAAAATTGAAGTTGAATTTTGGAAGTAGAAATTGCCTTGTTTTTTTTTTTTCCTTATGTGAAAGTTTTCCATCCTCTTCCTCCACGCCAAAGCCATTCTTTCCCCCGAGCAAAGCATCTTCCAAGCTCAAGTGAAGGCATTGGAGTCAGCCAGATCTTCTCAAATTTCTGTTCTTAGTTCATAAATTCTCCCATTCCTTCTATATGTTCTTATCCTTCTTCCTTAACTTTGATCTTCATTGCAGGGTCCTTCGAAGTCTTTGAGTTGTGGACCGGGTTCACCTGACAAAGAACCAACAAGCTGAAGCCCAAGTCCAGGGTTCTGATCTCTATTATCCAGGTTCTTCAGTTCTGAGCGTTGGTAGTTTTAAGGTATGAATCAAAAGAAGGTTGGAAAGCTCATCAAGGTAAGTCCACAATCATTAGCCCCTATTGTCTAGATCTCTTCCTTCTTAGTTTAGGATTGTGTCTAATCAAGTAAAAGTCCCATTTCTTATAATCCTTAAGTCTTATTATGATGAGTACAATGCTAGTGTAATTAGGTTTCATTGCTCTACAAACCATATTCAAAACATTATCATATGCTTGCCGCATCACCCACTCCCTAGAACAAATACTTTAGATGTCATAAACTAGGGCATTATGCTAGCCAGTGCACCTCCACAGCCTTAGTCATAGAAGAGCCAGCTGAGAATGAGCTAGAAACCATTGTTGAACCAGAAGGAGAAGTCTATGAGCCAGAAGATCAGTTGTTGGAAGAATTTGAGGGAGAGGAAGAACAGTTTGAATCTGAAGACCTTCTAGGAGTTGTTAGGTGCATCCTTACCTAGAACGTAGTGCAAGGAGATTGGCATAGGACAAACATCTTACAAACCTTTGTCAAACTAGGGGATAAGGTGTGCAAAATCATAGTTGATAGTGGAAGTTGTGTCAATGCCATCTCTTCAAGTATTGTCAAAGCCTTAGGATTGACCCCAGTTCACCCTTATAAGGTCTCATGGATAGATTCAACTTCCATACCCATAAAGTCTAGGTGCCAAGTCATCATCAAATGCAATCTTATAAAGAAAAGATTTGGTATAATGTCCTTGCCATGGGCGTCAGTAGTATTATTAGGTCGACCCTGGCTTTACGATCACGATGCCACCCTTTATGGTCAGACCAATAGCTGTACCTTCAACCACCATGGGAAGAAATTTACAATCAATCCAATTCAGCCTAAGGACCAGGTTAAAAGAGAATCAAGTAGCCTTAAGAAAAAAAAAAGAAGCCTGGAGTCAACCTGATCAAGTCTAAGGAATTGGAGACAGAGATTGCTGAGGGAGTCCCTGTTTAGATTTTGGCCACCAAAGAGAGTCATGAGCCGACCCAAATAGAGCACCCCCAAGAAGTAGTTAAGGCTCTGGAGGAATTTAATGATGTTTTTCCCGATGAATTACCTGATTATCTACCACCTCTTTGGGACATCCAACATGCTATAGACTTGGTCTCAGGAGCCACCTTACCCAACCTTCCTTATTATAGGATGAACCCCACCGAACACTAAGAGCTACAAAAACAAGTGGGACAGTTGCTTAGGAAGGGTTTTCTTAGGGAGAGTTTAAGTCCCTGTGCCGTCCCTGCATTGCTGACTCCAAAGAAAGATGGAACCTGGAGAATGTGTGTAGATAGCAGAGCTATAAACAAAATCATGGTAAAATATAGGTTTCCCATCTCCCGTTTGGATGACATGCTTGATATGATGGCCAGAGCCACTATCTTTTCCAAGATAGACCTTAAGAGTGGCTACCACCAGATTAGGATTAGACCCGGGGATGAATGGAAGATGGCTTTTAAGACTAAGGATGGACTTTTTGAATGGGTAGTGATGCCATTTGGACTATCTAATGCACCTAGTACCTTTATG
Organism: Areca catechu; assembly: GCA_021397845.1. Lineage (NCBI taxonomy): Eukaryota > Viridiplantae > Streptophyta > Magnoliopsida > Arecales > Arecaceae > Areca > Areca catechu. The sequence continues at coordinate 47,447,011 of CM038048.1, read as the reverse complement.
AGGGTCATGACCCAAGTCCTGAAAGAGTTTACTAGAAAATTTTTGGTGGTATATTTCAAAGACATTTTGATATACAGCAGGACTAAAGAGGACCATCTTAACCATCTTAGGTTAGTTTGCCAGACTGATGGGGGATGATTTTGATGAAATGGGTATGTGGGGATATGATCTACTTACCTAGCAACAATATATCAGCATTAAAGCTCCAGATATAGCCGAATTCATGGGTGGAAGGGATGAAGAATTTTGAGCTAGAGAGTAGGTGAGCAGAAAATCTGACACCCTTGTGCAAGCTTCCTTTCAAAAAAATTAAAAAAGAGGATTTAAGGGCATTAAAATCCTCAAACTAGGCTAAGAAACCTTTAAGAACCTCAGATCTAAGGATCAAGAGGGTTTTTTCCCAACAGTGAGGAGAAATCAAAGCTCAAGTGGAAGGGAAGCACTTACTACTCAAAAATTGAAGGCTAGAGACAAGATCTACACTCCCTTCTTGGATTCACCATTGGAGCTTTGATCCATGGCTTGAGACCTTCATCTTCATCTTAAAATCACAAAGGAGAACCTGCAAAGAGTCAAGGTGAGGTCGAAATTGAAAGAAATTAATGGGAAAAGGAAGGAATCAACAAGAGAAGTGAAGAGAGTTGCTGGAATTTTTTTGGACAGCACTTCCTCTTCTTCTTGGACTATTTAGATCTTGTGTAGAAGAACTTGGAAATGGAACTATGGCACTCCAAAACTCAAAGCACTCACTCCAATTTAAGATCAAACTCAACACTCCAAAAAAAACACTCAAAATTCTAGGAAGAACTCAAATGTGTAGGGTTCCAGTGCAACGCAGCGGAACTGTAATTTCAAAAATTGAAACTAAATTCATACCAAAAACCCTAAACCAGGAACTCCTTAAATAGACTAGAACATATGACTAGCATTTCTATGCAAATTAGGATTAGGATACCAACCTATAATCGCTTATTCCAACAAACTTGAAGTTGAAGGGGCTAACTGAATTCACCAGGCGTCCAGGTGTCTGCCCTCCGATGGTGATCCACACAGAGCAATGATCAAGAAACACTATCTTCTTTTCAATGGTCCCTCCAATTGAGTTCTTCTTCCTAGAACTCAATTGCTCGGATTATGGCTTGAATTCTTCCACACAAGAGGTAGCCTCCCTTTCCTTGATCTCTTCTCCTCCTTCCACTAAGACCTTGGCCCTTTAGACACCCTTGTCTTGAAGAAAAGACCTTGTCCTAAGATGATATAGGCTTGTCTTAAGTTGGAGGAGAAATTAAGACAATAATGTCTTAATGTAAGAAAGAAAGGAAAAATCAGAACTCCTTTCTTTCCTTTACCGTCGGAGACTTTCACTCTTATTCTTGTTCAGTAGCAGAGTTTCGACAGAGGTGTACTCTGTAAATGAAACAGTGCAAGAGAAAGAAAAGAATGAAAGAGTCTTTAGGAGAGGAAGAAGGAATAAAAGAAAAGCATTTTTGAGTTCTGATTTCCTGACCCTTTATATAGATCTCAGATAGGCGCCCACACACCTCTCCGTAAACACCTATCTCACGCCCTTCTCATTTTCTCACGCCCCTTCCGACTTTCGCACGGCCTTCCAGATTAAATCCCACAGCCTTTCTTAAAGGAAAAGTCACGATGTTTTAAAAAGAAAGGAGTCACGACTTTTCATCTCCGAAGAGATGTTATTTCGCGCGACCAGGAAGCAACAGGCACTTTCTTCCTTTTCTTAAAATCATTAGCCGTTGGATTCCCATCCAAGGGGGCATATCTGAGGTGCTAACTCTAAGAAAGGAGGCCATCCCAAATAAAAACATCAGAGTTTTTTATGGAGCGCGCCAAGAGTCCATGCGCCATGGACTCTTCCAAATGGCATGCCAAGAGTCCATTAACGCATGGACTCTTGGCATTTTGGCATGAAAAAGCTAAGGGGCGGTGGGGGGGCTAGCCTAGGTGCATGGTTAGCCAATAGGGTTAGCCATAATCCCTATATCCTCAATTAGGGTCTAATTAGATCCAATTAGAACCCAAATTGAACCAATCCGGAACCCTAATTCGAATCCAATTCGAATAGAAGCTAGGGTTTGCAACACCTGCTAGAGTGTTATCCTGCAAAGATAATTTAATTACAAATTAAACTCTTGATCAATCCTCTTAAATGTGTGACCCATTGGGTTCCACATCTAGCCAGCAGTGGGTTCGAATACAAGTTGACCAAATTTGATTAGAACTCTTTCTAATCGATTTAGGTCAAACCGGGCTTACCCGATTTGATCAATTAGGACTCTTCCTAATAAGTGATCTTTGAATTTGATCAACCCACAAGACAAGATTGACGTCTAGCAACGTGTCATGTCTACCTGGAAGATATGGAAATTCTGGTGAAATACCAAAATTACCCTTCAGTAGAGAGTTACCGTACAATTAAATCTTTCGATCAGCCTACACCCAAAATATAACTATGGATATGGATATATGTCAAATCCAATATTATTTATTTCTAGCTCAATCTTATATTGATGATTCAATTATCTTGATATTAGAAACCATCTCTAATATCTTTACTTTGATCAAAGATTCCCTGAATCATCATCCGATTGTTAACTAGCTGGATGCAATCTCCTCTTACTAAGAGTGATCGATTTCTTGTTGACCTACTCATTACCTTCATATCCAACTCACCATTCCCAGTATCAATCCTGTGCATGACTCAGTGTCATGATTAGGATTGAACCAAAGCATGGGTTCATGTACATAAGGTACTTATGGTAGTCTCAGGTCAAAAGATTACTTGTACCACTCCCACTATGAGAACCTTCTATTGACATGTAGCTAAGACTCCATTAGATGTTCTCAAGTTGGATCATATCAGTGAACTCATTCTCCAATGAACACCCACATCCCAGTATTAGTGTCATACACAAGTGACTGTAAGAGCAGTCACCCTCTCTAGTATACATGGGATGTGCTAGTCTTACCGGAAAACCCTGATCCCCTACTCAGGGTTCCTTTAACTAGGAATATTCTAGATTAAGGTTTTTAAGACTTTAGGTCTCACTGGTATGATCTCATCATAACCCTAAAATCATAGCCCTAATCTATGGGGTTCATCATATAAAAATAAACACAGTGTATGATGAAAAATATTGCCTTTATTAGAATTTTTGTCAAATACAATGGTTTGGGAGATACAACACAGATTGGCTTGTAGGGCATATCCCTTTCAAAATGAACTAGGCAAGATGGGAAAGAACTCAAACAAGGAAACATTTATTCATTCAAATCAATCAATCAATTAATCAATCAATCAATCAATGCTTACAAGAGGGGGGCCTTGGTCCCTATTTATAGGCCAAGGGCAGCTCCTTTAGGCGGCAAGAAAGAGGATTAGGGGACCACTAATTTAAGTTTAGTTGGTAGCTAACTACAAGATTAGTTCCTAGCAACTAATTCCTAGCAACTAATCCTAATAAGAGAATTCTAGAAACTCCATGTGGCACCATTTCCTTGCAACACTTGGCTTCATCTCATCCTTCCACATGTTCTTTTAGGTTTGGTCTTCAATTAGGCTTCAAGGTAGAGGATTTTTTCATAGCTTGGTCGGCCCATGGGCTTGGAGAAGGAGTCTTCACTTGATTTTGTCTTTAAACAGTTCAATCTTGCTTCATAAAATTAGGGGTCTTCAAGAGATGCTTCATAATTTTGTGGGAACCTAAAAAAGGAAAAGAAATGGGACTACAACCAAAGATCATTAGTTTGTAATTTCTTCCTCTTGTCAATGTCCTCATTAATTCTCCATGGGTGAAAAGAACTTGGCCCTAAGAGTATGGATCATTTTGGCTTTGGTAGTATTCAAGTATATCTAGATTGACCTTTGTAGTTCTTCTTGAGTGATCCATGAATCTTCAAAATCAGGTCTGCCTTGCCAATGGATCAGTATCGTTGGTAATCTTTATTCCGAGTAGTGACAATCTTGTCATCTATGACCCTTTCAATTTTTTCTCCTCACTTTGGTAGCGTGGCTAGTGGATACTCTGGGGTTGGTTCACTCTCAAGGAATGGATCAGGTTCTAGGAACTCTCTGGGAATCATTGTGGGCTTCTTGTAACCTACCAGATCTGAGATATTAAAAGTAGAGCTAATGCCAAAGTCAGAAGGTAGGTCTAGCACATAAGCATTAGATCCTATTCTTTTTATTGTTTTGAAAGGACCTGCACCACGGGCGTGGAGTTTCTTCATAGTTTCCAGTGGAAACTGTTCAGTTTTTAGCCTGATCATCACAAAGTCCCCTACTTGAAATTCTTTGATCCTTCTATGAAGATTAGCCATACACTTGTAGCTCTTATTGCTCATCTAAATTTTCTTGCTAACCTCTTTGTGCAAATCCCTAAGATGTTGTGTATATGATTCGGCAGACTTATGCATGGATGACACCAAATGACAAAACAAATTCAAATGATATTGAAACAAAAGACAAGCTCAAATGGGCTTTATTAACTAATGACTGAACTTTATTGTTGGCTAAGAAACAAAGTTCCTAATTTCTAATGGTGGGTGAAAGAATTCAGTTTATCTCCAGATTTGTGTCATAGGGCTTTCTAAAATTGCTGATGACTCCAATAACCCTATTTGACACAGCAGGGTTTGGTAGGTTCTACAACATATCCACTTCTAGAAATGGTTTGGCTACTTTAGAAATATCAAAATTTGTGAACATGGTAAAAAGTGTGCCATCTTGAAATGTTGGGTTGGGTTCATCCTATATCGTGGGACTGAATTGATAGCATGCTGGTGGTCCCGAGATGAAAAGTGATCAAACAAAGTTTTAGGAAGTTTGTTTTGAAATTTCTCTAAAATTTTTATGACTTCTTGGGTTCATTCCTTAAGTTTTGCTTCTGAATTTCCTGATAGGTCATCACCCAAATTGATGATTCCTTAATGATTTCTTGTCTTAAACCCTTATCATTGATTAATTATGGGTCCTCTTCTTTTATCTTCTCAGGTTGTACTTTATGATTTTGTTTCTGGGCTTCCCTGAGGGTCAAAATCCACATGGGTGATCCTTCCTTGATTTCTTTCTCCACATCCTTGGCATTAATTAAATTTAACCTTTGCTTCTTCTCTTTCACATCACTAAACCCTCTTTTGATATTATCTTTAGGTGGGGTCGAGTTAATGACAAGCTTCTTTCCTAGATGGGTGAAGGCACAAGAATTGGATTGACCATATAAACTTACATCATGGTCATATAAACATGGTCTACCCAAAATGATACTACCTACCCTCATGAGAAGAATATCCACCAGACTTGTTCTTGATAGGACTGGATTTGAATGGAAACCTGGCATCTGGACTTGATGGGGATTGAAGCAGAATCTATCCAAGAGACTTTAGATGGATTAGGATGTGGAATAGGGGTCAAGCCTAAGTCTCTAAGGGCTTTGGTTGAAATTGTATTTATACAACTCCCATTATCTATAATGATTTTATAAACTCTCTTGGTGCGGGCACCAGACTCAGAAGAAGACTTCAGAGCTCCATCTGGATCTCTGATTAACCTTGCCCGAAGAATTAGGTTTTTTTGGCTTGTAATAAGGGTTGACTGGATCAACTCAACTTTAGCTTGAGTCTATATTACCTGCATTTTATTTTATTGAGTCATGTTGACTCAGTAGTGGACTAGGGTTTCAACCTGGGGTGTTACATTTTCTCCCAAGGCCAAGCAAGTGGGTGCCACACTCCCAGCCACACTCCCAGCCATACGCCTGAGTCCAGGGGGTGCCACATCTCCATCCAGCAGCTTTGGTCCCCACACCACAGATAGCAGCTCCCCTCTTTCATGCGCCAATTACAGAGAAATCCACCAGGGGTCCACAAATCAAGGGGGCAGCCCAAGACTTCCCAAAAGAACCAAACTATAAAAGGAAGAAATTCTCTTGGAGAGGAATTCAAGGAGGCGCCCATTACCTGCCAGAAATACTCAAAACAAAGTTAGAAGGAGCCATAACTTGGGGAGAAAGAAAAGGAGGTATCCAAAAAGGGTTGAGCCATGGAAGGAAGGAGATTTCTCTTGAAAAGCAAGGTTAGGAGGCGCCCTAATCATTCCAACTAAAGCCAGATATAAAAGGCAACAAATCTTCTCTTGGAGGGCAAGGTTAAGAGGCACCCAAACACTTCCAGATAAGGCCAAGCATAGAAGGAAAAAAAATATTTTCTTGGAGGTCAAGACAAGGAGGCGCCACCCACTTTCCTTTTTGAAGCTTCAATCAACTTTGGAATTAATTGGCTGGCCATATGAGTAGGGATTGATATCCTAATTTGAAGATCCCCTCCTTTAGTCCCACATGGGAAGATGTAAAACCTACTCTCTTGTAATGGCCTATAAATTAAACCCCCATGTAAGTTTGAAAAGAATCAGATGAATGAAACCAAATTTTTTTTTGTGAGCAAACTTTGTGTTTTTCTCTCTTCCGCACTTGCATCCAGGTGTTGAGCTCCGTGAGGGAGTAAATCCGGGTTCCCCAGGAACCTTGAGGAGGTGTGAGATCTCCAAAACCCCAACCCTAGGTTAGCCACTTCACTCCCAAACCCTAGCCGCCATCACCCTTCTCTTTCCACCAAGCCCTAGCATATCCCACCTCTCACGGCCATTCTCTCCAAGTCCAGGCCGACCACCAGCATCCAGCTACAGTCCGGATACTTCAGATCCAAAGCTCTTTCCAGAGGGAGTCGAATTAGCCTTCAAGAGAATTCGGATCTCAGCGACATCAGCCTTCAAGTTCTTCAAACTGGTAAATCCTTCCCGAGTCTCTGAATCCATCACTTGTTTTTCTTCTTCCCAGATCTTGAGTCCAGAGAAGCCAACCCAGCCACGAGACCAGTATTGGAGGATCCATTGCGAAGATTGCCGACTCCGAGGATCCAATAATCTGCTCGAGAGAGTTCTTCCACCCAAATTCTGTGAAGATCACTGTCTGGTTGGTAACCGTCTCTTCTCTTTATTTCTGTCCTGTTGAAAGTTCAGAGCAAAACCCTAGGTCTGGGAGTTTCTCAACCCCCAGCGATCCGTTACTTCTGAACTACTCTGATAATTTAGTTTCTTCTAAATTGTGCTTTCAATCCTTACCTAGTTTCCTTCAACTTAGTTTAGCTTTACTTTGAGTCAAAGCCAATTTCTGAAATATAAAAAAAAAAAAAAATTAATCTTAATTTTTACTTCCGCATACGTTTCTTTGTTCTTTGTTCTACATCATTTTTGGTATCAGAGCTTCTGTTCTACATCATTTTTGGTATCAGAGCTTTCGTTCTGCATCATCTCTCCCCTATCTTGACAAATGTTTGGAGTATGTTAGTCCTTCTCCAATCCTCCTCCTCCTTAATTTGGGTCAACATTCTAACAACACCGATATCTTATCATAACCTCCTTCTTCTTCTTCATCATCATCATACTCATTGATTAGATTAGATTCAGCCTCATATACTTCTTCTTCAAACTCTTCAGTGGGATCAGTCTTTTCATCAACTAGCTCTCCTATATATAAAGATCGGGTAGGGAATTGGCTAGCAAGGTGCCCCATTTTGTGACATTTGAAACATTGGACATTTGGGCTACCACTCTTTTGAACTTCAGGGGCCTTACCCTTGTCACTTGATTGGCTCGATGGGGCTGGAGGGGTGGTGCAGTTTTGACGTAATTGGTTGAACCTTGGTTTCTGAATAGGGGTACTAACATTAGTTAGTTCAGGTCATCGAGTTATTGGTCCCTTATGAAATCTTCCATAATCCCTAGCTATCTGGTAGGCTTGGTCTAAGTCGGTGACTTCCCTTAAAAGCAATTTCCTTTGAATTTCTTCTCTTAGACCAGCTCTAAACCTAGATAGTGTCACAGCTGCTGACTCATTAATGTTGCATCTCATGACAAACTCATCAAATTTGGCAATGTACTCCGATACAGTCTTAGTGCCCTGATACAATCTTTGCCATTGATCTAACAATCTCTGATGGTAGGACATAGGGAGGTACTTCTCTCTCAGCATATCTTTCATTGCTCTCCATGTGGTCATAGGCTTGTCTCCCCTTTGTCTAATTATTCTCTCGACATTCCCCCAGTATAACCTAGCTTGTCGAACCAATCAAAGCTTAGCAAATTTGTACTTCCTATCCTCAGTCATTTCATACCACTCAAAGTATTGGTCCATCTCTCCCTCCCAGTCAATGTGGGCTTTAGGGTCTAGGCTTCCATCAAAGATAGGAGCCTCTAATCTAATGTTCCTCATCATCCTTTCATCTTGATCGAAGTGGTCTTGGTAAGATTTCCTAGGAGTGGGCTAAAGAGTGTAGTCATAACGATGGGCTCGATGAGTTGGTCTAGGGAAATCAGGTTCAACATGGGCTCTATGGGATTCTTCAATGAAATCAGGGCGAAGCCTTCTTAGGTTGTACTCAGGGGTGTGCTCGAAATGTTGGGCTCTTGGACCTCTTGGGATTGACTTAGATGACTCAGGTTCAGTGGGGGTCTTATCAAGGGTCCCAACTCTCTCTTTGACTTAACCTAGTTCCTTGTTAATTTACCCTAATTGCTCAGTTACATGGTCAAATTTCTCAGTTTGGGTCCTCATGATAAATTCAAGATCGGGATCCATGGGTAACAACCAGACTGAGGGTGACTTTGATATAGAGCTTATAGGACATAGTACAAGGGTAAGCAATATAATGGACAAGAAAGCAAGACCTAATACTAGGGTTCCTAGACCTAGAGTTTAAGAATACAAGACTTAACTTGGCACTACTTAAGAATGTAATTATCCTGTCTACTGGCCAGGTAAGAGGTGGGGTTACAGGAGGCTCCCCTTGCTTTCGCGAGGTCCTAATTAAAAATCGCAAGTCCACTTAAGGAGTTTGCCATTTGACCTCTAGTCTTAGACACCAATTTCAAGGAATAAGTACAAACTCAAATAATACTTTATCTTACCTTGCACTTAAACCCAACTCGTGGGTGTCCCTAGTTTAGGTTCCTACTTGATTTTACTTTAGGGTTTAGGTTAATGCAAATGTGGGTGATTGTTTTGGGCTAAGGAAAGGTAATGACCTCCTTTCCTTATGTAATATTGAATGCCCTTAGGATATTTTAAAAAATGGATGCAAACAATTTCAGCAAAACAATGAGCACACTCAACTATACCTAGCACAAATGCATGAGTTTTTAACCAAAATTTGAAATTTCTACAAATGCAAATTTAAATTGGGTAATTCAAATCTTGAAGTCTAAATCACAGTAACCAAATTTAAAATTTAAAATTTCAAAATTTGATTAGAAAATTCGTCCTTGGAAGCAAAGTTGTTAAAATATAAATTTCAGATTCCAACTAACCTCCAGCTAACCTGAATTGAAAATTCAAAATTTTAAATTTAAAAATCCAAAAAATTAAAATAAAACTAACTTGGTTAGCTCTCAGATATTGAATCATGGATTTTAAGTTTTGACTTCAAATTATTTCGAATCTTGGTTGAGAAGGTAGTTTAAAAATAGTTACTAGAAGACTCCAGCAGTTCAGCTAACTCTTAACAACCTAAATTCAAATTTTGAATTCCGAGCTATAAACCTCTCTAAAATTCAAGAATTTGGTGGAAAATAACAAAACTCAAGGTCTGAATCTCAGATCTAAAATTCAAAAATTAAAAAAATATATTTTTGTATTTCTTTGAAAATTAAAGGAAATGGAAGGCAGAAATAGAATTCTGGACAGAATTACAGAAATAACCTAAGAACTTATATTTTTAAATCCAAAAGTAAAGGGAAATATTTTTTTGGGATTTTAATTTCGAATCAAACAACAAAAAGAACTGGAAAAGTATTTTTCTAGATTTTTTTGATCAATGTAAAAAATACTAAAAATCACTAAATCTCAGAAGATAGTGGGACAAAATTCCAGCATCCTGCAAAGCTTAACCTAGAACCAAGCTTTGATACCAAAAATTGATGGAGGACGAATTTGATGAAATGGGTGTGAGGGGATGTGATCTACTTACCTAGAAACAACATATCAGCATTAAAGCTTAGAAAAATTTATTTGGGGATTTAGTTCTATCATAGCTCCCATCACCGACTGCATTAGGAAGGGAGGCTTCCAATAGACCAAAGCTGCAGATAAATCCTTCCATGAAATCAAAGACAAAATGATACATGCACCTGTCCTAAGATTGCCTGATTTTTCTAAGGTTTTTGAGGTTGCTTGTGACGCTTCGGGAGTTGGCATTGGAGGAGTACTTAATCAAGAAAATCACCCCATGGCCTTCTTTAGCGAGAAACTCAATCAGACCAAAGTTAAGTACTCAACTTACGATAAGGAGTTTTATGCAATCGTTCAAGCCCTTAAGTAATGGAGGCATTACCTGTTACCCCAAGAATTCATCCTATTCTCTGACCATGAGGCCCTTTGATACCTAAACTCCCAGAAAAGATTAAACCTTAGGCATGCTAAGTGGATAGAATACATCCAGGCCTATACCTTTATGCTTAAACATCGTGCTGGTACTGAGAATAAGGTAGCTGATACCCTTAGCCATCATGCCCTGTTGCTAAATACCATTAGGACTGAGGTTATAGGATTTGATCAATTAAAAGAGAAATACGAGACCTGTCATGACTTCGGTGAAATCTTCCAGTCCAAAAAACAAGAACTATCTAGTGCCCATAGTGAGTACACCCTCCAGGATGGTTACCTCTTCAAAGCAAATAGATTGTGCATTCCCAAGACCTCTCTTCGAGAATTCTTAGTTTGGGAAACCAATGCAGGAGGCCAAGCTGGTCACTTTGGTAAAGAAAAGACCATCTTAGCAGTAGAAGACCAGTTCTTTAGGCTAAGCATAAAGATGTAACCAATATTGTTTCCCAGTGCCGAACTTGTGCTGTTGGCAAATAGCAGAAGAAAAATACTGGCCTGTACACCCCTCTGCCTATGCCTAGTCACCCTTGGCAAGACCTTAGCATGGACTTTGTGGTAGGATTTCCTATGACCGCAAGGAAGCACAATTCAGTCTGTGTAGTGGTTGATAGGTTCTCCAAAATGGCCCATTTCATATCCTGCTCCTAGACCCTAGATGCTTCCAAAGTTGCCAATCTCTTTCTCAAGCATGTGGTTAAGTTACATGGCCTTCCCAAAATCATAGTGTCCGATAGGGATGTCCGATTCACTAGTTACTTCTGGAAAACCCTTTGGCACTTACTAGGCACCAAGATAAAGTTTGCTACTACCTACCACCCACAGACCGATGGCCAAACTGAGATAGTCAATCGCAGCCTAGGAAACCTCTTGAGATGCTTGATAGGTGAATATACTGGAAATTGGGATCTTCTCTTATCTCGAGCTGAGTTTGCCTACAACAGTTTAGTGAATAGGACCACTAGGAAAAGTCCTTTCGAGATTATAAGTGGATACAAACCTAACCGACCTCTTGATCTAATTCCCATGCCCATCCATGCACGTGTCTCTGAGTCCACCAAATCCTTTGCATAGCATATTAGGGACATGCATAAGGAAATTAGCCAAAAAATTAATCTAAGTAATAATGCATATAAAAGAATGGCTGATTCCCGGAAATGAGCCAAAGAGTTTGAAATTGGGGATTCTGTAATGATTAGGCTTAGGCCTGAACGGTTTCCACCAGGAACTGTTAAGAAACATCATTTTCGTTTTCTAGCCCTTTTAAAGTGATTAGGAGAGTTGGCCCTAATGCCTACATTTTTTAGCTACCCCCGGATAATAGCATTAGCTCGACTTTCAATATCTCAGACATAGTCGAGTACAAGGAACCAGCAAACATACCCAGCAAGCCATTTGGACCTGACCTTTCATTTAAGAACATCGATCTCCATGAGGGAGCACCTTCACCTTCAGGCGTCGAGAGGTATGAGGCCTCAAGTTACCTTCTCTTCCGCCAATCCATCTTCCATCTTCGAGTTCGGAGGTTAACTAGATGATCCATCTAGGTGCCCAGCAAGAAGACCCACAATCAACATCATCTTCAACCTTTCATCCTTATTTCTTCCTGCTACTTGTTGATTCCTAATTTTTCCCTTGATTGCTTGCAGGTCCTCCAAGTACCACGAACACAGAGTCGGTCTCCCTTGCCTTCGAGACCTTTAGACAGAAAGTCGGCACATATGCGGGGGTTGAAGGCTTGTTCATCCAGGCCACATCTGCAAGAGCGAGTGAACTCGGCATCGGGCACTTTAGAGCTTTTAAGGTTTGCAACCCTAAAACTCCTAAGTTGAAATTGATTCAAGAGCTAAGTCCTATGGGGTTTCTCAATCCCGGGGTCGTCTTCCTATCTTGTTTAGGGACTTGCTTGCTTGAATTTCCTATTATTGTAGAACCCTAGATCTACTTTTTGTCTATCTTCGGGAATCCTAAATCCTAGAAAAAAACTAAAAATCATAAAGAACAAAATCACTTGCATCATTCCTCTCATCCTAGCATCTAGTTAAGTCCCGCATCAGACAATATGCAAAAATAAATTACTGATTCTAAATCTAATTTTAGAGATTAATTTTTCTAGATTTTTTTTCAGTTTAAAGACTCAAAGCAACGAATAAAGTAAGACTAGTTATAACCCGCAAAGCACATCTAATAAAGCTAATTAGAAAATAAGGATATGGTAATTAAGAAACCACCGTAAACTAGGATTTAGAAATTTCAAGGATCAAAAATTAAGAGTTAAAAATGGTTTTAATTTTACCAATGAAGATTTTATGCACTCTGGATGTGGATCTAACTGGACTCTCAAGGATCTTGCGGCAAGGCTTCAAGATGGTCGATCTTCGGGCTCTGAACTTCAATGATGTTGGTTCTAAGACAAGAAGCACCCTAACTTTAGATCTCGATGACCTACAATCACTCAAAAAAATACTCAATCCCTGCTATTCCATCTATTCCCGTTATTTTAGTTTTAGTCCAGACCTATCCCGAACCCCGATCCCCAAGTTATCCCTGTCATCTTCTTCCTCCGTTCTTTCTCCCAGAACTTCCATTTTCTTCCCGTTCATCTCGGATCCACCACGCCCGATCATCGGCGCCCCTCCGACGTCCGTCCACCTTCCCCGGTGACAATCTTCTCATGGGAACGCCAGCGAATCCCACAGAACCGCCCATCGCCATTCCCCCTACTGCTCCATGCCCATGACGCCCTTGAAGCCCATGCCCGTGATGCCTCCCTTCTCTGCGCCCGATGCCCCTCCACCCGAAGTCATCTCTAGCCGGCAAACACATGCCTCCCACGATGCCCAGCCATCACCGTGCCGCCGTCTTCCTCCCCAGCACCATCACTAGCCACCAGCGGACCCGCCCAAAGCCCCAGCGCTTACAGCCGCCGATCGTGCCTCCCCTGCTTCTCTGCCCGTCCATGCCATGCCCCTTTCCCCCGTGTCGCTGCCGCCACCACTAAGAGGCTAACCCCTTCGTCTCTCCTCCTTGCTTCAAGAACAGGAAACAATCACTCTAGATGCCCTGGTACATGCATGAATAAGTTCTTATGGAGCTCTACTGCAAACTATGTAAGACTATAGGTGGGAAGTGCATTCTCAAGCAGGCACTTGGCTAAACAAATCAAGAAGAGAACAGGAGTCCTGAGGTGTGCAACTATTGAAGAAATTGAAGCTGAGAAATTTGTGATTGAGCTAGATGCTGTGAATTGAAGCCTTCCTCCAAGCCCTCTTCCCCATCCGCCCTGTTCCATGGCCACGGGAAGGAAAAATATGTGCACGGATCTCAGAGCAGGAACAACCTGTGTAGATCTCAGAGCAGGGAATTTTCTATGTAGATCTCAAAGCAGAGGAGGAATTTGAATTTGAATTTGAATTCAAATTTGAAATGGCCATAATTTCTCCACAAATGGTGCCCCTCTTCATAAAGACGCCAACCATTCTCTCCACCATTCTCTCCCCTCATTTTGTAATTATTTGAATTTCAAATTTGAATTTCAAAAATGGCTTGGTGTCTATAAAATAGGCTCCAATCCTTCTTGTAAAAATCAATTGATAAAAAAATTTTATTTTAGAGAAGAGTGATTCTTCTTCCACTCCGAGAGGAGAGGGTATGAGGCCCAACCCCAGGACATGACGTGAGGTCATGCCCAGTTATCCCCCTTCCCATTCCATTTTCTTTATCCCCTCATGACCTTTGAGATCCATCCTAGCACCTCCAAGTATCGAGGAGGGTGTAATGCCTTAGAGGTGAGAGGTCTCTTCGTTAGGGTGAGTCCCAAAGTCCATGAGATCCAAATCCTTATCTTCCATCCCATTATTCCTTCGTCATCAAATTAGAAAATCAAAAGAAATTAGGATACCCTAATCTAGGTGACTTCTAGGCTCACCGTTCGATCCTTCTTCCTAGCCCCCTCGTTATCCCGCATCAATTTTGGTATTAGAGCGGGTTAGGATTATGGTTGGAAAAAAAAAAGGGAGAACAAAAAAAAAAATTGCAGCGATCCTAACTTGACGGAGTCGAGTTTTCCCCTCCTCAGGGGAATGATGGGGACATTAAATCTCATCCGGATTTTCCTTTTCTTTTTCGATTTTTTTTATTTTTAGTTAAGTTTTTATCTCTGCTATTCCATCTATTCCCATTATTCTAGTTGTATTCCAGACCTATCCCCGAACTATCCCGAGGTTATCCCTGTCATCTTCTTCCTCCGTTCTTTCTCCAAGAACTTCCATTTTCTTTCCGTTCATCCCAGATCTACCATGCCTGATCACTGGCGCCCCTCCGACATATGTCCACCTTCCCTGGCGACAATCTTTTCATAGGAACGTCGGCGAATCCCACAGAACCACCCATGGCCATTCCCCCTACTGCTCCATGCCCGTGATGCCCTTAACACCCATGCCCGTGATGCCTCCTTTCTCCGTGCTTGACACCTCTCCTCCCAAAGTCTTCTCCAGCCAGCAACCCCATGCCTCCCGCGATGCCCACCTACCGCCGTGCCACCATCTTCCTCCCCAGCGCCATCACCGACCGCCGGCAGACCCGCCCAAAGCCCCAGCACCCATGATCGCTGGCCATGCCTCCCCTGTTTCTCCACCCGTCCATGCTATGCCCCTTTCCCCCATGGCACCACCGTTGTCACTAAGAGGCTGACCCCTTCATCTCTCCTCTTTGCTTCAAGAACAGGAAACAATCACTCTGGATGCCTTGGTACATGCATGAATAAGTTCTCATGGAGCTCTACTGCAAACTGTGTAAGACTATCGATGGGAAGTGCATTCTCAAGCAGGCACTTAGCTACTAAACAAATCAAGAAGAGAACAGGAGTCCTGATGGTGGGGACACCTGAGGCACCAGAATAAGACAGAGGCTTTTTTAACCCTCTGTAAATTGATCAATAATTTATGAGTCCATCTATAATAAGAGCTTAGCTCATCTGAGTCTATTTTAGTTTTTATTTGAGTATTTTTAGTTGTTATTTCAGTTCTGTACTAGTCAGCTCATGTTGAGCTAGTTCACTCCAATGCTAGTCAGCTCATGTTGAGCTAATTTTATTTTTTTGAGTCCTGTCCAAGCATATTGAAGACTCAAGACTATATCATACAAGTGAAGACCAAGTCCAACTAGATTGAAGACATGAAAGTATAGCCCAAGTCCAACCCAGCTTGAAGATTTGAAGACCCCAGGAGAAAATTCAGAAAACCCTGATTTCTTGCAGATGCCCTCCAGATGCCCAGATTCCCTTCCAGATGCCAAAATATATTCATATACCAAGGCATCCATGATTTTAGAGGTCCATCTACATCCTAGCCCAAAGAAATCAAGCCCAGGTGCCAAGCCCAAGCCCCTAAGAAGCAAGATACCAGGGAATATTCCTGCTACCTGGCTACCAGGCCACCCCAGCTTCCAGAGGCCCAAACCCATGCACCCGAGCCCCTTTGGGCCGGCCTTTTGCTGCTCCTAGAAGCCCAACACGCCCCCCTAGGCATCCTTGGAGTCTTGACCAAGTCAAGAAAATTTTTAGGGATTTCTCTACCTAATATTTCCTTATTTTCTAGCTAGGGTTTGAGAGGAAAAAGGATTCTTATGTAAAGACTTATGTACCCTTACTTGGAGCCCAAGGTTAAGGGTCTATTTAAGGGACCCTAGCCTCTTGTATGAAGGGGAATTTTGATGAATGAAAACCTTGAGTTCTTCTATTGAGTTGTGTGATACCCTGCTGTGTGCATAAAGGGGTTTGCGAGAGTTTTTCTTCCCAGTGCTGCAATCATCTTCCTGCTGCCAACAAGCATCTCAGATCCCTGGACGCCCACTCCAAAAGAAGCCTTCCCTTGCTATTTTTTCTTTGTTTTATTGTTCTTTTATGAGTTTTCTAACCCCTGACAGGTCGTTTGCAGGTCCCTGAGTTCCTACGAATCCAACGACTCCAGCCAAGCCTCAATCGGATCCCCGAGCAGAAAGCCGGGTATCCGCGGGTCTTTGGCTCGATTTTCCAGGCCGCATCCATCGAGGAACGAGAGAACCCTTCACTGCGATCTTCATAGATGTTGTCAGGTACACCCCTCTACCTTCAGTAGTTTTATTGCAGGAGAACATGCCTTAACCGAGGCTTCTCAGCCCCGGCGGTCCTTCTTTGCTACTTTTCTAGGTCCTAATCTGCATGCTGATCTTCAAAAATTCATACAAAATTCCCTACAAATAATTTTGATCTGAAATTTGGGAATTAATCACCTAACTCAACATGTAAAACATACAAAAAAATTGCATGCATATTAGTTCCCCATCATTTGGTATCTGAGCTTAGATTAGGGCTTGTTTTCTGTAATTTTTCAGTCCGTATATACTCTATTATTTTAATTACTTATCCTTGCTAAAAACTCCAAAAATTTTGAAATTTATTTTTCTAGATTTATCATAATTCACAGTAATTTTAAAAATTTTTCCAGATTTTATTATGGCCTGTGAATTTTCTGCAAGCCGAAATAGGGCCTGCAAATCTTCGGCTCTATTTTTTTTAGCAAGACAAGTTTGGAAGTTTTAGGGTTTTGTTTAGGAGTTTTTGCATATTTCTTAATTTAGTATATTTCCAGTATATTATGCCATGATTTGCAAGTTTTCTTCTATTTAAAAAATACCAAAAAAAAATACATATTCTCCAAAAATATCAAAAAAAATATCTAAACCCTAATTTGCATCCTCATCTGCCTGCCATCATTGCATAATTTACTTTTAAGGGCACTCTTGCTATATCAGATGGGGGGAGGATTTGATCACCTCTCTTTAGCCCAAAACCACATCCCTTGCATTCAGTCCCAAGCCTTAACCTAAAATTAATTAGACTTAATTTGCCCTAGTGTGCTAGGGACACCAACTGGTCGGGTCCGGGCTAGTGTTAGATCACTGTGTCAAGTTAACCTGTGTGTGCCTTGTGCTCAGTGTCTAGAACGGTGGTTTAGGGATTCAATCCCGAAGGGCTTGTGTGCTGGTCCGCCTACCTTGCCAATTTCTGATTGGTGTCTAGGATTGGCAATCAGGGACCTAACACTCCCCTTACACCTGCCTGGCTGAGTACAAGGTTACTATAGGCTAGTTTGCCACCCTGATTGAGCATCTAGTTTGGACTATAGGTCTAGTCAGCTATAGTCAGTCTGATCGAGTCTTGCATGAGCACTAGATCAGGAGTTTCATATCACCCACCTCCTTCATAAATGTCTGAACCAATGAAAAACTTACAAGCTCAAATAAAGCCCTAGTTGATCAAATGGCCCAGATGGCTACCCAGACAACTACCTAGATGACCCAGTTAACTCAGTCTCGTATTCAAACCAATGATAGAATTGACCATCTTGCCAATAGGTTTGATCAGTTAAAAGTCGGGGTAGGGACCCTAGAAAAAAACCATGGGTCACAGTCTGAGCCAGATCCTAATTCCCCTCAACTTAGGAGGATCCCAAACCCTGATCTATACCTTAAGGCTGAACCTAGGAGAGCCCATCGTCGTGACCCAATCCCTAAGGTTAGTCCTAGAAGACCCAATCAAGATTTTATAGACCAGAAGATAGATCCTATTTACCCTCTCCCTATAAGCCTGGTATACCTACAACCTATAGATCTTATGACTCCAAATCCTATTAACCTAGAACCTATGAATCCATAACCTATGAACCTAGATCCTATGACTCTAGATCCCATGATCATAGATCCTATGCACCCACACCCTATGAGCGTAGTAGACCCAACACCCAATATTCTGACCCATATAGGGAGTCCAACCCTAGGAGGACCCAATATTCTGACCCATATAGGGAGTCCAACCCTAGGAGAACCCAGTATTCTGACCCATATAGGGAGTCCAATCCTATGAGGACCCAATATCCTGACCCATATAGAGAGCCCACCTTAGGAGGACCCCATACCTTGATCCATCCTTAGAACCTGATCATAGAGCTGACCCAAAATCATATGACCCCAGATCCTATAATCCTGACCCATAGATCTGCACCCTTGTCCTGTGAGCCTAGAGAACCCATAACCCCTAAGTATCAGCCTAGTACTAGTCATGCTTCCCCTAGTCACTTGAATCCCATAGGATTAGTATCCCTAAATATGAACCCAATAGTGAGCCCCTACCTCTTATACAACCTGAACCTACTAGATTAGTACCCATAATCAGAGACCAGAACCTACCAATTTCCTGCTAACCGACCTTCTCCAACCATTCCTGAGATTCACAAGGCTTACATTAACGCGGAAGTGTATGAAGCTGATGTGAGCCTAGTGGATGAGTATGAGGGAGAGAGGAGACACCTTTAGATGACCTAGAATTAGCTGACCCAGTAGATACCCAGGTAGAACCAACCCAGAGCTAATTGACCTTGACCACATCCAACCTAAAGCTATAGTGGAAGAACAAATGTGGAAGAGAACCTAGGTATTGCTGCTAGATCCTTACCTGAGGAAACCATAGAGAGAGCCAAATTATAGAGTCTAGTCCTAAAATACAAGAACCAGAAGAATTTATTAAGGACCTTATCTCTTTGAATCAATACCTTCCAGATGAGTCCCCTCCTATAGTTCCCATTAAGGACCTCTTCCCCGAAATTGGCGACCCATTCTTCCATTATGCAAACCCTGTAGATATAGCTCAACCTCGTAAGGTTAACCTCATTAGTATAGGATTAGTTCCTGACACCCCATCTTTATCCTACTTTATCTAACTAACCATGAACATTTTTCTCTACCTTACCAAACTAATTCTGAACCCACTTCCTATTTTCTGCCCTTTCCTGACACCTCCAGCATTTCTACGATCATTAGATTGCATTTAGCTGAGATTAGCATACTGCATGCATTCATCACGCATGTTAGGTTTGCATCTTACTTCTGGCATACTCTTTGGAATTTGCTAGGAGTTCACTGTAAATTTTCATGTGCATGTCAAGCTAGGATCAAACATAGAGAACCTATAATCTATTAGGTTTAGATCTAAAGAGTTCAATAAAATTTCCTTCGATAGGAATGCATAGTCGAGTCTGTTAGGTGTCAGTATGAGTCCTTTGCATCATTTGTTAGGAGTCTGCATGTGCCTAGCATGTTCACCACCCGCACTAATCTTAAAACAACTGGCTAATTCCCGAAGAAGGTCAAAGAATTTGATGTAGTGGATTTTATCTTGGTTAGGCTTAGGCCTAAAAGAAGCTTCATGCTCGCAGAGCCGGACCTTTTAAGTGATAGAGAAGGTTGGATCAAATGCCTAGGTGTTAGACTTGCCTTCGGATTTGGGCATTAGTTCTACCTTCAATATTACAGACCTGGTTGAGTATAGGGAACCGGCAGCGCTACCTAGTGAGGCCTTTGGACCTATTCTTTTCATTGTGAGTGACCCTAACCTAGAGTGTCCACAAACAAATTTGCCTGAGAGAGGAGAACGGATCGAGCGTATCCTGGACAATCAAGCCATCATGACCCAGTACCATGACTATCAACGCTTCCTGGTCCGATGGCAAGGCCGGCCAGAGTCGGACGATTCGTTGATTTCTCGAGAGGACTTGCAACGCCTTAACCCAGACCTTCTCGAGAGATATGTGAGCCAGTCTGACCTTCACTCGACAGGGTCGAGTTCCTCCCATCCCGGGAGAATTGGTGGGACACCTGAGGCACCAGAATAAGACAGAGGCTTTTTCAACCCTCTATAAATTGATCAATAATTTATGAGTCCATCTATAATAGCTTAGCTCATCTGAGTCTATTTTAGCTTTTATTTGAGTATTTTTAGTTGTTATTTCAGTTCTGTACTAGTCAGCTCATGTTTAGCTAGTTCACTCCAATGCTAGTCAGCTCATGTTGAGCTAATTTTATTTTTTTGAGTCCTGTCCAAGCATACTGAAGACTCAAGACTATATCATACAAGTGAAGATCAAGTCCAACTAGATTGAAGACATGAAAGTATAGCCCAAGTCCAACCCAGCTTGAAGATTTGAAGACCCCAGGAGGAAAATTCAGAAAACCCTGATTTCTTGCAGATGCCCTCCAGATGCCCAGATTCCCTTCCAGATGCCAAATATATTTATATACCAAGCATCCATGATTTTAGAGGTCCATCTACATCCTATCCCAAAGAAATCAAGCCCAGGTGCCAAGCCCAAGCCCCTAAGAAGCAAGATACCAGGGAATATTCCTGCTACCTGGCTACCAGGCCATCCCAGCTTCCAGAGGCCCAAACCCATGCACCCGAGCCCCTTTGGGCTGGCCTTTTACTGCTCCTAGAAGCCCAACACGCCCCCCTAGGCGTCCTTGGAGTCTTGACCAAGTCAAGAAAATTTTTAGGGTTTATTCTACCTAATATTTTCTTATTTTCTAGCTTGGGTTTGAGAGGGAAAATGATTCTTATGTAAAGACTTATGTACCCTTACTTGGAGCCCAAGGTTAAGGGTCTATTTAAGGGACCCTAGCCTCTTGTATGAAGGGGAATTTTGATGAATGAAAACCTTGAGTTCTTCTATTGAGTTGTGTGATACCCTGCTGTGTGCATAAAGGGTTTTGCGAGAGTTTTTCTTCCCAGTGCTGCAATCATCTTCCTGCTGCCAACAAGCATCTCAGATCCCTGGACGCCCACTCCAAAAGAAGCCTTCCCTTGCTATTTTTTCTTGTTTTTTTTCTAACCCCTGACAGGTCGTTTGCAGGTCCCTGAGTTCCTACGAATCCAACGACTCCAGCCAAGCCTCAATCGGATCACCGAGCAGAAAGCCGGTAACCGCGGGTCTTTGGCTCGATTTTCCAGGCCGCATCCATCGAGGAACGAGAGAACCCTTCGCTGCGATCTTCATAGATGTTGTCAGGTACACCCCTCTACCTTCAGTAGTTTTATTGCAGGAGAACTTGTCCTAACCGAGGCTTCTCAGCCCCGGCGGTCCTTCTTTGCTACTTTCTAGATCCTAATCTGCATGTTGATCTTCAAAATTCATACAAAATTCCCTATAAATAATTTTGATCTGAAATTGGGAATTAATCACCTAACTCAACATGTAAAACATACAAAAAAATTGCATGCATATTAGTTCCCCATCACCTGAGGTGTGCAACTATTGAAGAAATTGAAGCTGAGAAATTTGTGATTGAGCTAGATGTTGTGAATCGAAGCCTTCCTCCAAGCCCTCTTCTCCATCCACCCCTGTTCCATGACCACGGGAAGGAAAAATCTATGCATGGATCTCAAAGCAGGAACAACCTGTGTAGATCTCAGAGCAGGAAATTTTCTATGCAGATCTCAAAGCAGAGGAGGAATTTGAATTCAAATTTGAATTCAAATTTGAAATGGTCATAATTCCTCCACAAATGGTGCCCCTCTTCATAAAGATGCCACCATTCTCTCCCCTCATTTTATAATTATTTGAATTTCGAATTTGAGTTTCAAAAATGGCTTGGTGTCTATAAAATAGGCTCCAATCCTTCTTATAAAAAATCAATTGATAAATGAGATTTTTGTTTTAGAGAAGAGTGATTCTTCTTCCACTCCGAGAGGAGAGGGTGTGAGGCCCAACCCCAGGATATGATGTGAGGTCATGCCCAGTTATCCCCCTTCCCATTCCATTTTCTTTTTCCCCTCGTGACCTTTGAGATCCATCCTAATACCTCCAAGTATCGAGGAGGGTATAATGAATTAAAGGTGAGAGGTCTCTTCATTAGGATGAGTCCCAAAGTCCATGAGATACAGATCCCTATCTTCCATCCCATTATTTCTTCATCATCAAATTAGAAAATCAAAAGAAAATTAGGATACCCTAATCTAGGTGACTTCTAGGCTCACCATTCGATCCTCCTTCCTAGCCCCCCCGTTGTCCTATATCAGCTTACCTTATGAGTTTGAGGTAGTCCTACAAGGTCTGCATTATGGAAGAATGGGTCATTAATTTTAGGAAAAAGATCAATTGGAGGCAATGGAGTAACTTCATCTTGAGGATATTGATTTAAAGAAATCAAGTCCTTAATAAACTCTTCTAGCTCATAAAATTCAGGACTAGGCTTTATAATTAGGTCTTCTTCTAAAGTTTTCCCAAGTGGTGCTCTAGTAATGGGATCTGGGTTCCCTTCCTCTAACTGCTCTTCCATTATTGCATGGGTGTGATCTGGGCCATCTAACTCTGAGTTGATTATTATGTGGGTATGGTCAGGGTCAACTGATTCTAGGGTAGCTTTTACCTGGGTATCTATTGATTCAACTAACTCTAAGTCTTCTATGGGGAACTCCTCTTCTTTCTCATACTCGTTCACTAGGATCTCATCAGCTTCATATATTTCCTTTTCAAGGTCATCCTGGTGAACCAATAGGGTGGTAAGAGAGGGTTGACTAAGGAAAAATGGACCAATACTAGGCTCACTGCTAGGGGTACTAATCCTATAGGGTTTAGGTAGACTAAGGGATAGTGGGTTACTACTGGGTTCATATCTAAGGACTATTGGTTCTGGGGATTATAAGGGAAGGGTTCAACTCTATAGGTCTTGCCTAGGGTTCCTAACTGATCTTCTACTTGGTCAAAACTATGAATTGCTTGATTACTTGATTGGATTAGTTGGTCAAGCTTATGGTTCAATTGGGTATTGGATTGGTTAATATGGGTGGTTAATTGGGCAACCATCTGTTCATTCATGGTTCTTATGAGAGCTTCAAGATTGAACTCCATGGTTAAACTAGGTTGGGGTTTAGACTTCTGGTATTAGGTTCCTAGTCTAGTGGTCATGCAATCAAACAATTAGTTAGAATGAGATGATGCAGCCAAGTATGCAAAGGATCAGTAATTCTAGGGTTTCCTACACCTAGAGTCAAAATTGAATGGATCAGCTCAACTTACACTTAACCCAGCAGCTAATCCTTCCTCTGGCCAAGTAGAGGTTGGGAGTGTGGGAGGCCCACAACACCAATTAGGTCATTTGACTCTGGACCCTCAGCCTTAGACACCATATTTCAGTAATAATTGATGAATTGAATGCACTAGTTGGCCCACACAATTCGGACTCGACCTGTTGGTGTCACCTAGCCCACTAGGGCAAATTAAGTCTAATTAATTTTACTTAAGGTTTGGGTGAGAATGCAAGGAGATTGTTTTGGGCCCAGGACAGGTTATGACCTCCTGCCCTGATCTGGATAGAGAAAGTACCCTTGAGATTAGTTTAATATAGATGATGGCAATCGATGGTCATGATGCAATCTAAAATATTCAAAAAAATAAATATTTTATGTGTGTTTTATGATGTGGCAAGTTAGGTTTGAGTTGATTAGGTTTTCAAACAAATTGGGCTTGGGATTGAAAGATTGTGCCCTGAAAGCCAATTGAAATATTGTAATTTTGATCCCAAAATCAATGAATTGACATTTTATAAAGGCATTATTTTCATCATTTGCTGTGTCTTTTTGATTTTATGATGAACCCCATAGATTAGGGCTATGGTTCTAGGGTTATGATGAGATCATACCAGTGAGACCTAAAGCCTTAAAACCCTAATCTAAAATATTCTTGGTCGATGGGACATTGAGTTGGGGATCAATGTTTCCGGCAAGACCAGCACATCCTATATATGTTTTGTAATAAGGGTGACTGATCTCACAGTCACTTGTGTTTGACACTAATACTAGGATGTGAGTGTTCATTAGAGAATGAGTTCACTAAATTGATCCAGATTGAGAATATCTAATGGAACCTTATCTGTTTGTCAATAGATAATTCTCATAGTGGGAGTAGTGCATGTGGTCCTTTGACCTGAGACTACCAGTATCTTATATACATGAATCCATACTTTGGTTCACAGTCAATCATGACACTGAGTCATGCACGAGGTGATACTGGTTATGGTGGATTGTATATGGAGGTTGTGAGTAGGTCAACAAGGAATTGATCAGCCCTAGTAAGAGGGAATAGCATCCAGCTAATTTCAAATGATGGATTCAGGAAACCTTTGATCAAAGTATGAACATTAGAGTTATTTTCTAATGGTTCATTAATGAATCATCATTATAAAGATTGAGCTAGGGATGAATATGAAAATTGGATTTGACAAATATCCATATTCATATCATATTCGGGATGCAAGTTGATCAAAGGACTGAATTGCCCGGTAACTCACCACTGAAGGGTATTTTGGTAATTCCACCAAAATTCCACATCTTCCGGGTAGACATGATACGTTGCTAGACGTCAATCTTGTCTTGTAGGTATATGATTGAGTCATGGTAATTCAAATCAGTCAATTTGAATTAGATTCTAATTGACCGAGTCGAGCTAGTTTGAGTTGACCTAAATCGGCTTAGTTGAGATCTAACCGAATTAAGTCAAATAGCACTCGGACCTACTGCTGGCTAGGTGTGGAACCCAATGGGTCACACACAAAAGAAATTGATGAAGGATTTAATTTGGAATTAAATCAAGTTTGCAGGATAAACACACTAGCATGTGTTGCAGACCAAATTTCTATTCGAATTTGGTTCCGAATTGGGCTTAATTGGGTTCTAATTGAACCAGATTAAGGTCCAATTTATTTTCTAGGACATTGGGCTAACCCATGGCTGAACCCAAATGAACTTAGTTCACTGAGACCCTCTCTCCAAGCCGCCCCCTCCCTCTTCTCACCCGCGCGCGCCAAGAAAGAAAAGTCCACGCACGTGGACTTCTCTTAAAACGTGTGAGAAAGAAAACATCGGAGAAAAATCTGAAAAGAGGCATTTCAGATCCTTGTCTGGTGCCCTTGGATCTGGATCTGATGGCCAGAAAAATTTAAGAAAAAGATCCGTCGCTTTTCGGTCACAAATCCGTCTCCAAAAGTCGCGATCCTTCCTAAAGTTTTTCCGAGAGTTCTCCTCGTCGGAAAAACGAAATCAAATCGGAGAATCATGATTTTTGGTTGAGGGACGCGTGAGGAATGAGGGATCGTGATCCCTGAGGTTTCAGAGGGTTGCGTTGTTTCGAGATGACACCCCTCTGAGATCTATAAATAGGGTTGGGGTTCTCGGGGGTTTTTCACGCAACATAGTTCAGAGATCCAATTCCCTCACTTCCTCTCCAGAATACTCCTTCCTCTTGTTCTTGTTGGGTATTGTTTCCCTTACAGAGGTATCCTCTGTTGAAACTCTGACCCTAAACAAGAATAAGAAGAAGGTCTTGAACGGTAAAGGAAGAACAGGGAAAGGATCTTTTCTTCTTTTCCTTCTTGATTAAGACTTTGACTGTCTTAATTTTTTCTTCCAATTCAATTCAAGAAAAGGGATTCAAGAAAGGGAATTCTTGAAGAAAATTCAAGAAGAGGAAGAAGAAGAGAAAAAGAAATTTCAAGAAAGAAAATTTCAGCCTAAAGGTCCAAGAATTGAATTCTTGAAAAAGAATTCAAGAAGAGGAACCAAGAAATAGAATTTTGTCTTCATTGTTTTTCTGTGTGGATCACCATTGGAGGGTGAGCTTTGGGCACCTGGTGGAGATTCAGAGTTTGGGTTTTACGATACAGGTTAGTATCTTAATTTGAGATTAAATCTTATATAAACATCTTATATGTTTTAATTCTTTTAAGGAGATTTTGGGTTGAAGGTTTGGTGAAGATTTCATAAAGATAAAAATTTTGAAATCTATGATTTCGCCTTGCCACCGAACCCTACAGTGGTATCAGAGCCTCCTTATTAAGATTAAAATATATATTCTAAATTTTAGATGCATATTTATAAGTAACATGAGATGTAATATATGTTTGTTATAATGTCACCAATTAGGGTTTTCACTCAAACCCTAATTGTTGTAGAGATATGCATAGAGATCTAGTCATCATACTGAAATAAGGTTGCCCTGGCATAATGGTGGATCCATTATGTGGTAAATGGTTGTCCTAGTATGATGACACACTAATCACATTTTTGTGTTAATTATGCATATATGTTTGATGTATGCCACTAATTAAGGTTTTCACCTAAACCTTAATTTGCATAGAGATATGTTTAGCCTTCTAGTCATCATACTGAAATAAGGTTGCCCTGGCATAATGGTGGATCCATTATGTGGTAAATGGTTGTCCTAGTATGATGGCACACTATGGCACATATTTGCTAGAATGTGCTTTGTTTTAATAAAGCCCTCTTTAACAACATATAAGTTGTAGTGTCATATACCAAAAGCAAAAATCAATATGATTAGTTTATCATTCGGTGTCTAGGAAAAGTGGTTCATGATCGGTAAAGAGGACGTGGTTTTTAATGGTTCCGTTGACTGACCTGGCCAATTCTTATTGGTGTCTAAGGAAAGCAACGGGGGGACTCCCACCACTCTCCCACTTACCTGGCCGGTATGATTAACTTAATTGGATTAATATGCTCAGTGTAATATTCACTACATATGGCTTTTTTAATATTCACTACATATGGCTTTCCTTCATGCCAAGTCATTATTATGTTATGATCCATATTAGGTTTGTTGTTGTACACACAAGGCCTTTTCTTTATGGTGACTAACATAATTTTTTCTTGGTACATTTGATGCTTATGGAATGATTTAATATAATACTTTGTTGTGTACACACAAGGGTATTATGATTAATATCATGACTATATAGCAATGAAGGGTCTAACTTAACTAAAATATTATAGTTTGTTGTGTACACACAAGACTATTAATATTTAGAGGCCAAGATAAGTTGAGAATTGTATGAATTACAATTGGAAAGAGTTTTTCCTACCTTTGAACTTATATAAGATTTGTTGTGTACACACAAGGTCTTTTATAAGGAATTAGGATCTCAACCCCACTAAGAGAACCAATTAGGGTTTTCTCGATCATCACATTGAGGGTTATGATGCTTGATAAAATAGTGGGAGACATAATTAAGTTAAAGTCCTAATTTAATTATGTTTTGTCAACATTGATTGTCTGCTTATGTAATGTTGTTTGTTAATTTAGATTAAATGGCCTCTTCACTCTCACTCCGTAGCATTCTTGATGCAAATAAATTGACTGGACCAAACTATGTTGATTGGTGAGAAACCTGAAGATAGTACTCAGCCAAGAAAGAATTTCTTATATTCTTGATACCCCAACCTTGGAACCATTAGGGGAAGATGCCTCGCAAGAGGATAAGACCACATATAACACGTGGCAAAATGACTCACTTACTGTCAAGTGTATAATGCTTGCCTCTATGACCAATGAGTACAGAGGC
Organism: Areca catechu; assembly: GCA_021397845.1. Lineage (NCBI taxonomy): Eukaryota > Viridiplantae > Streptophyta > Magnoliopsida > Arecales > Arecaceae > Areca > Areca catechu. Next base: position 47,419,334 of record CM038048.1, on the reverse strand, counting down.
AACATGATAGCATGGCACAAACTCCATATTGCTCAATTTAAAGAACTTTATGGAGAACATAGTCGAACTGCAAGATATGAAATATCTAAGCAGTTATTCCGTGCAAGGATGACAGAAGGTACATCCGTACAAGACCATGTATTAAAGGTTATTGACCTAATCACCCGATTGGGTCAATTAGGTTTTGTCATGGATGAGGAGTTGAATCAAGATTTAATCCTGCCACTCCCAGAGTCATTTTCACAGTTTGTTCTTAATTATCATATGAACAAACTTAACACTTCCTTGCCTGAGCTGTTGAATATGTTAAAACAGCAGAGAGCCATTTAAAGAAAAATAAGGCTCACTTTTCTTGTGGATGGTGTAAACAAGAAGAAAATAGGCAAAAAGGGTTCCAAGAGGAGGTTAAACCCAAAAGGGGCATCAAGAAAAAGAAAGGAAAGAAGGCCTCGGACAAATGACCTGCTTTCATTGTGGCAAGCCGGGTCACTGGAAAAGAAATTGCAAGGTTTACCTTGCAAGTCTGAAGCCGGTGCTAGTAATGCACCAACAGGTATGTATGAGATACATGCATTTTGTCATTAGACACTTCTAATTCAAACTCTTGGGTATTGGATACTGCTTGTGGTCATCATATCTGCAAATCATTGCAGGGGACTACAGAACATTAGAGTTTTGAAGGAAGGCGACTTCGAGCTCTACGGTGCTGGAGGAGATTCCATCCAAGTAGAAGCTGTAGGGACTTATATGTTGAAGCTGCCTTCTGGGAAGATTTTAGAGTTAAAGAATTGTTATTTTATGCCTAGATCATTAGAAACATCATATCTGTACCCTTGTTACTTAAACAAGGATATATTATGAATGAATGAGCAGTGGCTGCTCAATTAGTTTTTCTAATGAAATAATATTTAATGCATATTTTGCAATGGTCTCTTAACTTTATCTTCTGATGACAATATACTACATGTAGTAATAAACGAAAAAGAGATGAAGTAAACAATACTTTACTTGGCACTGTCGTCTTGGACATATTAGTGAGCAGAGGATTAACAAGTTATACAAGGAAAAATTCCTTAATCCTTATGACTATGAATCATTAGGAACTTGTGATCATGTCTCATGGTAAATGACCAAGACTCCATTTAGTGGACATAATGAAAGGACAACAGAGTTATAGGACTCATACACACTGATGTATATGGACTATGAAATCAGGCAAGGGTGGATACTCATTATTTCATCACATTCACTGATGATTTTTCAAGGTACGGATTGTGTATCTAATGAAACATAAGTCCGAAGCTTTTGAAAAATTTTTAGCGTATCAAAGTATGTAGAGAAACAAACGGGGAAAAGTATTAAGATCCTTCGATCAGATAGAGGAGGTGAATACTTATCCACCGAGTTTCTTGATCACCTTAAACCAAAGGGAATCATCTCTGAATGGACTCCTCCTTACACACCACAATTAATGGTGTTGCTGAAAGGAGAAATCGTACTTTATTAGATATGGTACGGTCCATGATGTGCTTCACAGACTTACCTGTTTCTTTCTGGGGATATGCCTTGGAAACAGCGGCTAATATTTTGAATAGAGTACCATCAAATCTGTATTTGGCATTCCATATGAGTTATGGAGGGGAAAGAAACCCAGTCTTAAGCACCTTAAGATATGGGGATGTCCAGCTTATGTCAAAAGAAATTTTGGACAAAAGCTTGATGCTAGAGCAGAAAAAGGTCTATTTGTTGGATATCCCAAAAATAGTATAGGATATCTATTCTACCACCCTACTGAACAAAAGATTTTAGTCAGTAGGCATGCCATTTTTATGGAAAAGGAATTCATCCTACAAAAGGGCAGTGGGAGAATATTGAACTTGAAGAAGTTCAACAAATAGATACATCTCAACAAAATCATAACACATTAATATAGAACCTGAACACACCACTCCTTCTGTAAGTCTGATAGAGTGCGACATGCACCTGAAAGGTATGGGTTCATTATTGAAAATATGAAGCCCGAATCATTGATAATGATGAGCCTCTAACATATACGGATGCTGTCATAAGTAGTGACTCAGACAAATGGCTGGAAGCCATGAGATCCGAAATGGACTCCATGTATGTCAACCAAGTATGGACTTTGGTTGATGCACCAGAGAGTTAACCCTATTGGATGCAAATGGGTCTATAAGAAAAGATTGGGACAGATGGCCAAGTTGAACTTATAAAGCCAGATTAGTGGCTAAGGGTTTCAGACAAAAACAGGGAATAGATTATGATGAAACGTTGTCTCCTGTTGCCATGCTCAAATCTTCGGATCATGCTTGCTATAGCAGCATATCATTATGAAATATGGCAGATGGATGTGAAACTGCATTCCTCAATGGTTTCCTTGAGGAAGAGTTTATATGTCACAGCAGAAGGTTTTTGTCTTGGAGATAAACCTAATTAGGTATGTAGCCCAAAGAAATCTATTTATGGAATTAAAGCAAGCACTAGGAGTTGGAACTCCGATTTGATAAGACAGTCAAAGAGATTTGACTTTATCAAAAATGAGGATGAACCTTGTGTGTACAGAAGACTAGTGGGAGTGCCATAGTTTTCTTGGTTCTGTATGTAGATGACATACTCCTCATTGGGAATGATATCCCATGTTACAATCAGTCAAGGGTATGGTTATCTAAACAGTTTTCCATGAAAGACTTGGGAGAAGCATCTTATATACTAGGCACAAGATCTATAGAGATAGATCTAGGAGGATGCTAGGTTTATCCCAGTCTAGGTATAGGGACAAGTGCTAAAAAGATTAGCATGGAGGAAAGTAAAAAGAGGTTACTTACTATTGGTCATGGCATACATCTTTCTAAGAAGATGTCTCCTAGACACCTGAAGAAAGAAATAGAATGAATTCGGTACCTTATGCTTCGGCAGTAGGGGTATTATGTATGCTAGTTATGTACTAGGCCTGATGGTGTGGCATAGGCCTTAGGTATAGCCAGAGGTTTTTCAGGCTGATCCAGGAGAGGATCTTGGAAGGCTGTGAAAAATATTCTTAAGTACTTAAGAAGAGCTAAGGATATTTTTCTAATATACGGAGGATCTGATCTTAAATAGAAGCTTATTCAGATTCTAGTTAGCTGGAAAAGTTCTAAACAGCAAACTGTAGCTGACTCAACAACTGAGGCAGAATACATTGCTGTTAGTGAAGCTGCCAAGGAAGCTGTCTGGATGAAGAAGTTCATATCAGAGTTGGGCGTAGTTCCTGAGATTGAAGGTCCAGTATCACTTTACTGTGATAATACGGGGGCTGTTGCTCAAGCAAAGGAACCAGAGCTCATCACAAATCAAAGCACATTCTGAGACGCTTCCATCTCGTTCGAGAGATTGTCGAAAGACAAGAAGTCTGCATTAAAAGGGTAGAAACGAAGAACAACATAGCAGACCCGTTCACTAAGGCTCTATCACAGCGAGAGTTTGATCGCCACCTTGATTGTATGGGTTAATTTAAAGGCGATTGGCTTTAGTGCAAGTGGGAGATTGAAAGATTGTGCCCTGAAAGCCAATTGAAATATTGTAATTTTGATCCCAAAATCAATGAATTGACATTTTATAAAGGCATTATTTTCATCATTTGCTGTGTCTTTTTGATTTTATGATGAACCCCATAGATTAGGGCTATGGTTCTAGGGTTATGATGAGATCATACCAGTGAGACCTAAAGCCTTAAAACCCTAATCTAAAATATTCCTGGTCGATGGGACATTGAGTTGGGGATCAATGTTTCCGGCAAGACCAGCACATCCTATATATGTTTTGTAATAAGGGTGACTGATCTCACAGTCACTTGTGTTTGACACTAATACTAGGATGTGAGTGTTCATTAGAGAATGAGTTCACTAATTGATCCAGATTGAGAATATCTAATGGAACCTTATCTGTTTGTCAATAGATAATTCTCATAGTGGGAGTAGTGCATGTGGTCCTTTGACCTGAGACTACCATAGAACCTTATACATGAATCCATACTTTGGTTCACAGTCAATCATGACACTGAGTCATGCACGAGGTGATACTGGTTATGGTGGATTGTATATGGAGGTTGTGAGTAGGTCAACAAGGAATTGATCAGCCCTAGTAAGAGGGAATAGCATCCAACTAATTTCAAATGATGGATTCAGGAAACCTTTGATCAAAGTATGAACATTAGAGTTATTTTCTAATGGTTCATTAATGAATCATCATTATAAGATTGAGCTAGGGATGAATATGAAATTGGATTTGACAAATATCCATATTCATAATCATATTCGGGATGCAAGTTGATCAAAGGACTGAATTGCCCGTAACTCACCACTGAAGGGTATTTTGGTAATTCCACCAAAATTCCACATCTTCCGGGTAGACATGATACGTTGCTAGACATCAATCTTGTCTTGTAGGTATATGATTGAGTCATGGTAATTCAAATCAGTCAATTTGAATTAGATCTAATTGACCGAGTCGAGCTAGTTTGAGTTGACCTAAATCGGCTTAGTTGAGATCTAACCGAATTAAGTCAAATAGCACTCGGACCTACTGCTGGCTAGGTGTGGAACCCAATGGGTCACACACAAAAGAAATTGATGAAGGATTTAATTTGGAATTAAATCAAGTTTGCAGGATAAACACACTAGCATGTATTGCAGACCAAATTTCTATTCGAATTTGGTTCTGAATTGGGTTTAATTGGGTTCTAATTGAACCAGATTAAGGTCCAATTTATTTTTTAGGACATTGGGCTAACCCATGGCTGAACCCAAATGAACTTAGTTCACTGAGACCCTCTCTCCAAGCCGCCCCCTCCCTCTTCTCACCCGCGCGCGCCAAGAAAGAAAAGTCCACGCGCGTGGACTTCTCTTAAAACGTGTGAGAAAGAAAATGTTGGAGAAAAATCTGAAAAGAGGCATTTCAGATCCTTGTCTGGCACCCTTGGATCTGGATCTGATGGCCAGAAAAATTTAAGAAAAAGATCCGTCGCTTTTCAGTCGCAAATCCGTCTCCAAAAGTCGCGATCCTTCCTAAAGTTTTTCCGAGAGTTCTCCTCGTCGGAAAAACGAAATCAAATCGGAGAATCGTGATTTTTGGTTGAGGGGATGCATGAGGAATGAGGGATCGTGATCCCTGGGGTTTCAGAGGGTTGCGTTGTTTCGAGATGACACCCCTCTGAGATCTATAAATAGGGTTGGGGTTCTCGGGGGTTTTCACGCAACATAGTTCAGAGATCCAATTCCCTCACTCCTCTCCAGAATACTCCTTCCTCTTGTTCTTGTTGGGTATTGTTTCCCTTACAGAGGTATCCTCTGTCGAAACTCTGACCCTAACAAGAATAAGAAGAAGGTCTTGAACGGTAAAGGAAAGAACAGGGAAAGGATCTTTTCTTCTTTTCCTTCTTGAATTAAGACTTTGACTGTCTTAATTTTTTCTTCCAATTCAATTCAAGAAAGGGATTCAAGAAGGGAATTCTTGAAGAAAATTCAAGAAGAGGAAAGAAGGAAGAAAAAGAAATTTTCAAGAAAGAAAATTTCAGCCTAAAGGTCCAAGAATTGAATTCTTGAAAAAGAATTCAAGAAGAGGAACCAAGAAATAGAAATTTTGTCTTCATTGTTTTTCTGTGTGGATCACCATTGGAGGGTGAACATTGGGCACCTGGTGGAGATTCAGAGTTTGGATTTTGCGATACAGGTTAGTATCTTAATTTGAGATTAAATCTTATATAAACATCTTATATGTTTTAATTCTTTTAAGGAAATTCGGGTTGAAGGTTTGGTGAAGATTTCATAAGATAAAAAATTTTGAAATCTATGATTCCGCCTTGCCACCGAACCCTACAGGGATTGGGGTGTGTGAAGTTGATTAGGTTAGGTTGAGTCAATGTGCAGAAATAGCAGAATTTAGATAATTAAGGTTTTAGATGATGCAGGTTTTGACATAGTTACGGATGCAGAAAAAAATCCAAAAACTTTTAGAATAGAGGATTGATAGTGATGATGAAATCTACCAAATTTAATGCAAAAAAAATCAGATGATGATGCAAATCCTAGAATTTTTGGACTGATATAAAAATCTTAGGATTTTAGTTAGGGTTTCTAATATGCCAATTTATGTAAATTAGGTTTTCTATAAAATTAATTAAAAATCATGATAAAATAGAGGATAAGATAGAGACCAATTCATGAAATTTTCATAGAAAAATAAAATTTCTAGATGGTTGAAATCAGATGAAAAATAGAAACCTAATGTAGCTAGTAGGATGCAAAATTAGGGTTTGTGATTCTAACACAGATGAACGCTATCCTAAACCTGCTCTGATACCAAACTGATGCAAGATGACTCTAAGATTGCTAAACATGTAGAAAAATAGTAAACTAATTTTTTATATTTTTTTATATTTTTGTAGCTAGATTTTCAAAATTAAGTAAGAACTGGCAAAAAGAGTAGCATGCAAAGAATCACCATGATCGCAGGCATACTCATGCAAGATAATGGAAGTCAGGACTTGAAAATTGAGAAACTCACAATTTAGGATAGCTATCTTTAACAAATCAGATATCAAGAGAAGGGAAGGATGTTACCCATCAGAGATTTGAAAAACTTCCGATGAAGAGATCACACAGCACTCTGATGAAAGTAAAGGAAACTAGGGTTTGAAGGAATTCGAATCAGGGTTTGAATGGTTGGCGGCTAGAAGCTTGATGAAGATCTTTTCTTGGGTGGCCTAGGGAACTCTTCCTTTTGGCATGTGAAGGCTTGGATGGCAGCAAACTTGGGCATGGAAGGATGCTAGGGCTTCAAGGACGGCTAGGGCACACAAAGTAACCAACAAAACACAAGAACACAATTCCAACACAAGAGCAAACTCAAATAAAATTCACCAGGGTTTTGATATCATGAATAAAAGTTATTACAAGAGGAAGAGGGGTGGGGTATTTATAGAGCTCCCATGGCCTCTCTTAACTAGGGTTACACTTAGGTTAAGAATAACCTCTCCTTGAGGTATTACAAGTCTTCTCCTAGTTAGAATAGGTTTACCAAATTTAAGTAAGAGAAAGACTACAAAATAAACCTAGAACTAGGAATATACAAGTGGAATAGAATAAGAACTTAATTTCCTCCTTCCACTTGGACTCCATCTCCTAGCTAGGTTAGAATTACAAGTCTTAAGATAATTAGGAAAACAAATCTCAACTAGGTTAGGAACTTTGACTAGTCTTCTCCTTCTCCCTTCATGATTTGACTTGGTCAACATGTGAGGATGCCTACTCTTGCTTTGATTAGCGTGTGGACTTCAAGGGGGCAGCAAAGGGCCAGCCAAGGAGCTTGGGGTGCATGGGCTTCGATTTGGGTGCAGGTACTTTGGGCCTCTAGGAAGCTGGGGTGCCCTGGATGGAATATTCCTGGAATAAAATTGCATCTTGGTTCTTATGGACCTGGGCCTTGAATCGTCTCTAGGCTAGGGCGTAGATGGATCTCTAGAATCATGTGAGGCCCTGTTCTGGGAATATTCTTTGGCATATGAAGGGAATCTAGGCATCCAAAAAATATCTGGAGGGCTTCTGGGCATCATGCAAGAATCTTGGACCCTAGGGTGGCATAGAAAGTCCATTGGCTGAAGTGGGGTCTTCTGGCTCCTGGATGAGGCCTGATGGAACTCCCAATAGAGTATTCTCTTTTCTTGTATAAATTGAACTCTTACTAGACTCATAACTGAAGTACAAGACTCATATATTGACTAGGATTGAGGATTGAGACAAATCAACTAACCTTAACTTATTACAGGACTCATCTTACTTGCTTACAATTGTGACACATGACTACGGCTCTAAAAAAAAAAACTCTAATCAGCAAACCATATGGGATCCAGTGATCTGTGTATGATCCTGGTGTCCCCACCAAAAGGTTCCCTTCTAGATATTGTCGTGAGTTCAACACAATGTCTCTGGGGCTACTTGATGGCAATTGGACCATATTTGTAACAAAGACTTAACATGTCATGCTCATAGGAGTCAAGTCCAAAGATAATTTTTCATTTAGAAAAAAGAACAATGCTGGACGAAATGAAGGTGATGTTATCAATTCATGTAGCTCTCCACCTCAGCTAGGAGATCATATCTAGACATAAGCAATGCAGGTGTGAAATGCTCACTAAGATGTGCGCATATGATGCACTAAAATAAGTTGACCTTGTGTAGCATAATTATACCTACTCTAAATCGGAGAAGCAAAGTTGCTTGGAGCCCCCTATCTAAAATACCAAATAAGTTGGAAACTAGAGTGGTAGAACAATGTTTGTTGATATTAACATAAATAACTCAATTACATCATCTAATATGGTAGAGAAGCATATATAAAGAGTACAAAAAGCGGAGTGTGATGCAATTCTTTTTTTATATGCATGCAATTCTTTTTATATGTTTATATGTGGAGTTAGGTGATTAATTCCCGAATTTCAGATCAAAATTAGTTGTAGGGAATTTTGTATAAATTTTTGAAGCCAGCATGCAGATTAGAACCTAGAAAAGTACTAAAGAAGGATCGCCGGGACTGAGAAGCCTCGGTTAGGGCAAGTTCTCCTACAATAATAAGACTGGAGGTAGAGGGGGTGTACCTGACAATGTCTGAAGTACCTGGTGAAGATCCAGCGAAGGGATCTCTCGTTCCTCGATGGATGCGGCTGAAAAACTGAGCCAAAGACCCGCGCTACCCGGCTTTCTGCTCGGTGGTCCGATTGAGGCTTGGCTAGAGTCGTTGGATTCGTAAGAACTCGGGGACCTACAAACTACCTGTCAGGGTTAGAAAACTCAGAGAAATTATGCACACAGCAGGGTAATCACACAAATAATAGAAGAACTCAAGTTTATTTAATATATCAAATCTCCCTTCATACAAGAGGCTAGGGTCCTTTAAATAGACCCTTAACCTTGGGCTCCAAGTAGGGCACATAAGTCTTTACATACGAATCCTTTTCCTCTCAAACCCTAGCTAGAAAGTAAGGAAACATTAGGTAAAAATCCCTAAAAATTCTCTTGACTTAGCCAATACTCCAAGGATGCCTAGGGTGGCATGTTGGACTTCTAAGAGCAGTAAGGGCCGGCCCAAAGGGCTTGGGTGCATGAGCTTGGGCCTCTGGAAGCTGGGTTGGCCTGGTAGCCAGGTAGCAGGAATATTCCTTGGTATCTTGCTTCTTGGTGCTTGGGCTTGGCGCCTGGGCTTGATTTCTTTGGGCTAGGTTGCAGTGGACCTCTATAATCAAGGATGCCCTGATCTATAAATAATTCGGCATCTGGAAGGGAATCTGGGCATCTGGAGGGCATCTACAGGAATCAGGGTTTTCTGAATTTTCCTCCTAGTCTTCAAATCTTCAAACTGGGTTGGACTTGGGCTATACTTCCATGTCCTTCAATCTAGTTGGACTTGGTCTTCACTTGTATGATATGTGTCTTGATCTTCAATATGGTTGAATAGGACTCAAAAAAATAAAATTAGCTCGACATGAGCTGATTAACACGGACTGAACTAGCTCAACATGAGCTGACTAGTACAAAACTGATACTCAAACTCAATAACAACTAAAATGGTCTCAGATGGGCTAAGCCCTTATTACAGATGGACTCATAAATTATTGATCAATTCACAGAGGGTTGAAAAGCCTCTGTCTGGCTAAGCCCTTATTACAGATGGACTCATAAATTATTGATCATTCACAGAGGGTTGAAAAGCCTCTGTCTTATTCTGGTGCCTCCGATGTCCACCCAATTCTCCCGGGTGGGAGGAACTCGATCCTGTTGAGTGAAGATCAAACTGGCTCACATATCTCTCGAGAAGGTCTGGGTTGAGGCATTGCAATTTCTCTCAAGAAATCCATGAATCGTCCAACTCTGGCTGGCCTTGCCATCGGACCAGGAAGCATTGATAGTCACAGCCCCAGGTCGTGATGGCTTGATCATCCAAGATATGCTCGATCCGTTCTCCTCTCTCATGCCAATTTGTTAGTGGACACTCTGGGTTAGGATCACTCACAATGAAAAGGAACAGGTCCAAAGGCCTCACTAGGTATCGTTGCCGATTCCCTATACTCAACCAGGTCTAAAATATTGAAGGTAGAACTAATGCCCAAATCCGAAGGCATGTCTAACACCTAGGCATTTGATCCAACCTTCTCTATCACTTTAAAAAGGTCCGGCTCTGCGAGCATGAAGTTTCTTTTAGGCCTAAGCCTAACTAAGTTAGAATCCACTACATCAAATTCTTTGACCCTTCTTCAGGAATTAGCCAATTGTTTTAAGATTAGTGCGGGTGGTGAACATGCTAGGAACATGCAGTCTCCTAACAAATGATGCAAAGGACCTAACATACTCGACTATGCATTCTTATCGAAGGAAATTTTATTGAACTCTTTGGATCTGAACCTAACAAATTATAGGTTCTCTAGATTTGATCCTAGCTTGACATGCACATGAAAATTTACAGTGAACTCCTAGCAAATTCCAAAGAGTATGCCAGAAGTAAGATGCAAACCTAACATGCGTGATGAATGCATGCAGTATGCTAATCTCAGCTAAATGCAATCTAATGATCGTAGAAATGCTGGAGGTGTCTGTAAAGGGCAGAAAATAGGAAGTGGATTCAAAATTAGTCTGGTAGGGTAGGAAAAAAGGTTCAAGGTTAGTTGGATAAAGTAAGATAAAGAAAGGGCATCAGGGACTAATCCTAGACTAATGAGGTTAACCTTACGGGTTGTGGTATATATATGGGGTTTGTATAATGGAAGGATGGGTTTTAATCTCAGGGAAGAGGTCCTTAATGGGAACTATAGGAGGAGGCTCATCCTGAGGGTACATTCAAAGAGATCAGGTCCATAATAATTCTTCAGGTTCTTGTATTTTAGGACTAGACTCTATAATTTGGCTCTCCTCTATGGTTTCCTCAGGTAAGGCTCTAACAACGGTACCTAGGTTCTCTTCCTCTATTTGTCCTTCCACTATAGCTTTAGGTTGGATGTGGTTAGGGTCAACTACCTTAAGGTTGGCTTCTACCTGGGTATTTACTAGGCCAACTATTTCTAGGTCATCTATAGGTGTCTCATCTTCTCCCTCATACTCATCCACTAGGCTCGCATCAGCTTCATACACTTCCGCATTAATGTAAGCCTTTTCAATCTTAGGAATGGTTGGAGAAGGTCGGCTAGGAAAAAATTGGCTAGGTCCTGGTTTTTGAATATGGACACTAATCCTAGTAGGTTCAAGTTGCCTAAGGGGTAGTGGCTCACTACTGGGCTCATATTTAGGGGTGCTAATTCTATGGGTTCAAGTTGACTAAGAAAACCTGACTAGTACTAGATTGATACTTAGCGGTTATGGGTTCTCTGGGCTCATAGGACAAGGGTGCAGATCTATGGGTCATGGGATTATAGGACCTAGGGTCATAGGATTTTGGGTCAGCTCTATGGTCAGGTTCTAAGGATGGATCATGGTATGGGGTCCTCCTAAGGTTGGGCTCCTATATGGGTCAGGATATTGGGTTCTCCTAGGGTTGGACTCCCTATATGGGTTAGAATATTGGGTTTCTCCTAGGTTTGGGCTCTCTATGTGGGTCAGAGTATTGGGTTCTCCTAGGATTGGACTCCCTATATGGTTAGAGTATTGGGTTCTCCTAGGATTGGACTCCCTATATGGGTCAGAGTATTGGGTTTCCTCCTGGTTCAGTATCATAATAAGGGTCATGGTAAGGGGTTCTTCTAGGTTCAGTATTATAGTATGGGTCAGGCTAAGGGGCTCTCCTAGGTTCAACCTCTCGTATGGATCAGGTTTGGGGTCCTCCTAGGTTGAGGATTGTAGTACGGGTCAGGATAAGGGGCTCTCCTAGGTTGAACCTCATGGTATAGATCAAGGTTTGGGGTCCTCCTAGGTTGAGGATTGTAGTACGGGTCAGGATAAGGGGCTCTCCTAGGTTCGACCTCATGGTATAGATCAGGTTTGGGGTCCTCCTAGGCTGTGGGGACTCAAGATCTAGCTCAGACTGTGACCCATGGGTTCTTTGTATGGTCCCTACACGGCCTTCTAACTGGTCAAACCTATTGGCAAGATGGTCAATTCTATTGTTGGTTTGGGTACCAGACTGAGTTAATTGGGTAGTCAACTGGGCCATGGATTGGTTAGATGCTCAGTGAGTGCTTTTATTTGGGCTTGCAATTTTCATGGGTTCAGACATTTGTGAAGGAGTGGGTGATATGAAACCCCTGATCTAGTGCTCATGCAAGACTTGATCAGACCGACTACAACTGACTAGACCTAGAGTCGAAACTAGATGCTCAATCAGGGTGGCAAACTAGCCTATAGTAACCCTGTACTCAGCCAGGCAGGTGTAAGGGGAGTGTTAGGTCCCTGATTGCCAATCCTAGACACCAATCAGAGATTGGCCAGGTAGGCGGATCAGCACACAAGCCCTTCAGAATTGAATCCCTAAACTACTTTCTAGACACTGAGCACAAGGCACATATAGGTTAACTTGACACAATGATCTGACACTTAGCCCGGACCGACCAATTGGTGTCCCTAGCCCACTAGGGCAAATTAGTCTAGTTAATTTTAGGTTAAGGCTTGGGACCGAATGCAAGGATGTGGTTTTGGGCAAAGGAGAGGTGATCAAATCCTCCCCCATCTGATATAGCAAGAGTGCCCTTAAAAGTAAATTATGTAATGAGGGCACGCAGATGAGGATGCAAATTAGGGTTTAGAGTTTTTGGTATTTTTGGAGAATATGTTTTTTTTTTTTGTTTTGGTATTTCTTAAATATAAGAAAACTTGCAAATCATGGCCTAATATGCTAGAAATATACTAAAATTAAAATATATGCAAAAGATGCTAAACAAAACCCTAAAACTTCCAAACTTGTCTTGCTGAAAAAATAGAGCCGAAACTTACAGCTGTATTTGGCTTGCAGAAAATTCACAAGCTATAATAAAATCTGCAAAGATTCTTAGAATTACTGTGAATTATGATGAATCCAAAAAATAAATTTTATAATTTTTAGAGTTTTTATTAGGAAGAAATATTTAAATAAAAGAGCATATATAGACTGAAAAATTGAAGAAAACAAGCCCTAATCTAAGCTCTGATACCAAATGATGCGGGACTAATATGCATGAATTCTTTTTATATGTTTATATGTGGGTTAGGTGATTAATTCCTGAATTTTAGATCAAAATTAGTTGTAGGAATTTTGTATGAATTTTTGAATCCAAGCATGCAGATTAGAACCTAGAAAAGTACTAAAGAAGGATCGCCAGGGCTGAGAAGCCTCGGTTAGGGCAAGTTCTCCTATAATAATAAGATTGGAGATAGAGGGGGTGTACCTGACAATGTCTGAAGTGCCCGATGAAGATTGCAGTGAAGGGATTTCTCGTTCCTCGATGGATGCGGCCTGGAAAATCGAGCCAAAGACCCGCGGATACCTGGCTTTCTGCTCGGTGGTCCGATTGAGCTTGGTTGGAGTCGTTGGATTCGTAGGAACTTGGGGACCTGCAAACGAGACTGTCAGGGGTTAGAAAACTCAGAGGAAATCAAGAAAATAAAGGAAAATAGCAAAGGGAAGAAAGTTTTGGAGGGGGCTGGAAGGATGGTTGGCGGTAGGAAGATGGTTGCAAACACCGGGAAGAAGAACTCTCAAACCCCTTTATGCACACAGCAGGGTAATCACACAAAACAATAGAAAAACTCAAGGTTTATTTCATATATCAAAATCTTCTTTCATACAAGAGGCTAGGGTCCTTTAAATAGACCCTTAACCTTGGGCTCCAAGTAAGGGCACATAAGTCTTTACATAAGAATCCTTTTCCCTCTAAATCCTAGCTAGAAAGTAAGGAAACATTAGGTAGAAAATCCCTAAAAATTCTCTTGACTTGGCCAACACTCCAAGAATGCCTAGGGGGGCGTGTTGGATTTCTAAAAGTAGTAAGGGGCCAGCCCAAAGGGGCTTGGGTGCATGAGCTTGGGCCTCTGAAGCTGGGGTGGCCTGATAGCCAGGTAGCAGGAATATTCCTTGGTATCTTGCTTCTTAGGGGCTTGGGCTTAGCGCCTGGGCTTTATTTCTTGGGCTAGGTTGCAAGTGGACCTCTGGAATCAGGATGCCCTGTCTATGAATATATTCTGGCATCTGGAAGGGAATCTGGGCATCTGGAGGGCATCTACATGGAATCAGGGTTTTCTGAATTTTCCTCCTAAGGTCTTCAAATCTTCAAACTGGGTTGGACTTGGGCTATACTTCCATGTCTTCAATCTAGTTGGACTTGGTTTTCACTGTATGATGTGGTCTTGAGTCTTCAATATGGTTGAATAGGACTCAAAAAAATAAAATTAGCTCGACATGAGCTGACTAACACTGGACTGAACTAGCTCAACATGAGCTGACTAGTACAGAACTGATACTCAAAAGACTCAATAACACTAAAATGGTCTCAGATGGGCTAAGCCCTTATTACATATGGACTCATAAATTATTGATCAATCACAGAGGGTTGAAAAGCCTCTGTCTTATTCTGGTGCCTCCGGTGTCCCCACAGAGTGCCTAAATTCAATACCCTATCATAATCGAGTTTAAAAATTAATTTGGAATGGATGAACTAGGACATCATGCACTGTACATAAGGCAATGTGATAAACAAAAGTGAAACTGCATAAGGGGCTAACTGATTAGCAATTATTGTAAGTTTTAGATTTATAACAAATAACTACATAGAAAATATGATTATCCACATTGGTATGATATTCATATAACCTACATAAAGCAAAGGGAATATAAGAGCTAACAAGTAATTATGTTGAGAGAAATAAAATAGGCTAATCACCAGTAATTGGTTCATTTATAGATAATCCATCTAACAAGTAATTAATGTTGAGAGAATAAAATAGGCTAATCACCAGTATTTGGTTCATTTATAGATAATCCATCCATGCTAACTCCCAGGCCGCATGAATGTACTATCAGACCATTCTACAGTCCATTAGTTGGGGCTTTCTAGCTACAAAGGATGATATAAGATAGGGTAATCATAAGATCCTAAAGCAAGGAAACTTCTTGCAAAGTAAAACTTGCATTCAAAAGGAAACAACATCCATTGTTATGCATAAAACCACTTGAAACCTATAACAACCTAGCATGTCAACCATGAAGAACCAAGAAAATGCTATAGAATCCCCACTCATGGTCAAAAACCCCACCTTAGAGTGTATAAGTTGATTAGCAGAGACACTCATAGCTATCTAGAGAGGGCCATTAACAGTTATGGTCCTTTTAATTAGTGTTTTGGAAGGGGCAGGTAGGGTACAAACCTAAATTTTAGCCCTTTTTTTTTTCACAAGTAGCTACCTCGAGACTAATACTATCACCATTGACCTTGGAACATGACTAGTTATCTGACCAATGAAACCCCAACATAGATACTCACTCAACATATAGATGGATAAGTTGGTAAAACTAAGCCTCAAGAATTACAAGATCGAAGCATGAAAGCAATCAGCAACTCAATCTTAAAAACAAAATCTACCCAAAGTGCCAAAACACATAATAGCTCTAAAGAAATAATGATGATTGTGCTGCAGGTGCCTCAAACATCCTCTAGTTATTTTGTATGAGTACAGGAATATATTCCATCTCATCATAGTTGGAGGCCTGATAAATTCCAATCATAAAGCAATACAATGGTTTGATTTATATTATACATTGGTCCAAACCAAGGGAGTCCCTTGCTAGCTACAAAGATTTAATAGAAGAAGCTCAAATCATGCTCAATCTGTTGCCTAACCAGTTGGCCCAATAGCACAAGCTTTTAGGTAACAATGTACATTAGGCTCAAATACTCCTCCCATGAAGCCTAGACCATGCAGATTGAGGGATAAATGAGACAAGACATCGAATGAGTCGGAATAAGAATGGTATTAATTAAATAATCAATTAAGTTGGAGGAAATTTGAACCCGTGACCTTGCCATGCTAATAACTACATGACACCAAAAGCTTAAGATTTTAGGGAATCGTCATCAAGTAGATGAGGCATAACAAAATCACAAGATGAGTAAGATTTAGATTTCACAGAGGGGGAAAATAGGTAAAAATAACCTTCAAATGCATGAGATTCTCCATTTCCGATCCATGCTTATTTGGCATCAGAAATACTAATGTTGGAAAGATTGCATATAATTTCATAACATCAAATGTGAAGGGAGGGGTTCTATCTTTTCGGGGCAATGAGTGAAAACATAATGCAGCAAGTTAAAGACGTACCTATTGCTTAAGAGACTCTTTTGAATGTTTATATATGAAGCTTCCGTAAGTATAAGGCCGTCAGACTGTACACAATAAACAAACACATAATATGGATTATTCTTGCATTTGTTCCCCCACATACATGCCCATCCTTACTCAAGAAACCAAGATGGACCAACCATTAAGGGAAAAAAATCAAGAAATTCCTCAAAATAATGATAAATCAAAAAAATCATCAAATAAAACATAAATTATCAGGAAAACAAAAACCGCTAACCTTTTTGCTGGCTCGATCCGGTCCCGGGGACGGCGAGCTGACCAAAAATGGAGGAGATGGAGGAGAGAGGGAGGTTGGGAGAGTGGAAGGCTGGGGCAGCGATGGATAGAATGAGATTAGGGCTCGGGTGGGAGGGAGAAAAGGAGAACCTGTCGATGCTTTAAAGTATCGATAAACTCTATTTTTGTCGATGCTTAACAAAAATATCGGCAGGGTGGCAGAACTTCCCAACTCTCTCCTCTTGCATCAGGAAAAGCTTGTTGGGAAATCCTCATTCTCTTGTAGTGATCATATAAATGCCATTGCCTTGTGAAATCTAGAAGAAAGTAGGGTATACTAATCATGGCCAGGTAGTGCTAATGCTTCATTTGTTGCAGTCCCACTTGGACTCTAGTCGAATATATGCATTGAACTAATATATGCAGAAGTCAAGCTAGTATTAAGAATGAAATTTCTCCCAATGAATGCATCTTGTCCAATTAACATCCTAAAGAAGCCAGATTGGAATACAAAGGCCTCTAAGATCCCTAAAAATAGTTATACATACATGCCTGAGCAATGACTTGAAGCTAAAATGAATAATGCCACTTCACTGTGTACACCTATGATTTAAAAAATATAAAACAATGCATGAAACTAGAACAATGCTTACCTAACGATCACACACCCAACTGATCTGATTCAACTAACTCTAAAACAATCATCCACATTAACATTCTCATCTTTGTCATGCTCATCTCACCTAAATGGATCTTTGTCATGCTCATCTCATCTGAATGGACCTTGGTATAAAGACCAAAAATCTAATCAAGCCATTATTCAACTATTTCTTGTTAATCCAATATAATCATCCTTCATCACATTATGGGACTAGTACGCATGGTGGTTTCAGGCCATGATATATACCAAAGTTTCTATTGCTAACATAATTTAAGTTGCACAAATTAAGACATTTGTTGATCTCAAAAGTTCCTCCATTTACCCTCTTTTATTTTTTGAGGGTTGCTTTTGGATTAGGAAACGGGGGGGGGGGGGGGGGGGGGGGGGTGGATGTAATGCATGCAGGGCAGTTCGCACATGCTCTCGCAATCCTAGCTCCTTTTACCTGGATGTATGACCCTAGGTATACTGTAAAAACAAGCTCAAACTCTAAACCCTGCAATAAAAGCTGCATAATGATAATGATAACACATTTGTCACCGATTAAATATAGCATAATACCAAAGTTCATAGTGTTGACATAATATTATATATTAAATGTTTAGAGAGTATCAGTTCCACTTATTTTTTAAACTATTATTCCATCATTTTCCCCCTTCTTCCATCTAAATCTAAATCATATATGTAATTCCTTTTCACCCCTCCCATTTAAGGATCTCAGAGCAACATATATAGTGTATGAAGTTCAAAAAAGAAATATTTAATTTTTTGCACATTTTCAAATTATATATGCCATGAGTTTTACTAATGGACGACATATATATCTATCTGCTAGAAAAAAAAGTTAAAAGGCTCAAATTTCTTGTTTCATCTCTTGTTCTTGGAATTTCAACATTCCCAGCATACTGTGAGAGATACTTATGGAAATGTTTAGTTTCTCTAAAGGTGAGAACTTCTTTTGGCTTGTGCTTGATAACAAAATCATGACCAGAATAACTAGCATAAATATTGTTAAAGATGCCATCTGATCTGCCCCCTCTGCCTTTCTATAGCCAAGTCTGTGAACACACCTTCATCCTATGTCCCTTTGTCATGAATATACTATTAAATATGAATCTCTCGAGAAAAGACAAAGGATTCAGCCCCCAATATTGGTTCTGGTGATAGAAGATGGAAGCCAACAAAACTACACCCAAATCTCTCTTTTTGACATGGATCCATTCACCAAATAACTTTGGATGCATAAATTAACTGGCAAAAAAAAAAAGGAATGGAATTTTTTACATACCTTAGAACTAATAATAGATCGATCTTCTTTCCTTGGATTTAGCAGTGGGAAATGATGAAGAGAGAACTTGAATCCACCAGAAATAGGGTTACAGATCGAAGATAAAAAAATAGGTTTCATGCCGAGAAGCAAAGGGAGGTGCTAGCCACGGGAAGTAGTGCCAGAACCAACCAAGAATGGAGGGAGGGAGGGAGAGGGAGGCACCGGCCATTGGAAATAGGGTTAGGGATCGAAGATAAAAAATAGGATCAGGGATCGAAGATAAGAAAATAGGTTTCATGCCAAGAAGAATTTATGCACGGGCATAAGAATGACTCTCGATGCTTTAAAGCATCAGCAGATCCTTAGGTATTTGCCGATGCTTTTAAGTGTCGTTATTTGCCAATACTTTAAGAAACATCAGCATGCATGTGTGAAATCCCAATGCTTCATCCTAGCATCGGGAGAAAATGGTTGTTTTTCTTTCTTTTGTTGTAGTGTTAGTAAAAATAGATTGTACATGATTAGAAGAGAAATAGGAGTGATAGATCCTTTGAGTAGAACCTTCATGACATCTCTAAGTTTAATCCTTAGAAATTTATTTAATTTTAAATATTACCTTTCTAAATCCTTCTAGTACTCCTAACATCATCTGTGAAACCCCTTCAACTTTACTTTTCATAAAACAAAATTTTGATTTTTGAAAAATTTTGAAATGTCAACACTTGAGATTTTGCTGCCAAGTGTTGACACTTGGACAAAAAGCAAATATCGACTCATCGATGGAAACCTATTTTAAATAGGGCTCAACTATGACATTTTATTTACCCTAGTTTCCTTTTCGTCTCCCCCAATCCTTCCCAAAATGTCTCCACTTATCTCCAAACAGTAGATCTAAAATCTAGACCTTCCATTTTTGGATTTTCCTTCATCTTGATCATCAGTTATAAGGATGGAGCCATGGAAACAAGTTGCTTACCATCCCAAAAGGGCTTAACGAGTGACTCTTGAAGAGCCAAGCATCAATCCAAAGCATGCAAGATTCAAAAAAGCAGCAAGCGATGCGGCCTCGACCACCTCTTTCACCAATGGATCGAGTGTCCTACAAGGTTGTTGTAGGGTTCGGTGGCAAGGCGGAAACATAGATTTCAAAATTTTTCTTTATGAAATCTTCACCAAAACCCTTAACCCAAGATCTCCTTAAAAGAATTAAAAACATATAACATGTATATATAAGAATAAACTCATATTAAAGTACTAACCTGTATTGCTAAAATCCAAACTCTGAATCTCCACAGGTGCCCAAATGTTCACCTCCAATGGTGATCCACACAGAAAAAGATGAAGACAACAATTTCTTGTTCTTGCTCCTCTTCTTGAATTCTTTTTCAAGAATTCAATTCTTGGACTTTTAGGCTGAAATTTTCTTTCTTGAAATTTTTTTTTTTCTTCCTTCTTTCCTCTTCTGAATTCTTTTCTTGAATTCCCTTTCTGAATTCCTTTCTTGAATTGAATTGGAGGAAGAAATTAAGACAAGTAATGTCTTAATTCAAGAAAGAAAAGAAGAAGAACAGACCCTTCCTTTTCCTTTCCTTTACCATTCAAGACCTTCCTCTTATTCTTTTAGGGCAGAGTTTCGACAGAGATTATCTCTGTAAGGGAAACAATACCCAACAAGCATAAAGGGAAGGAGTATTCCGGAGAGGAGGAGAGGAATATGATCTCTGAATTTGATTATCAGAAAAACCCCCGAGAACCCAACCCTTTTATAGATTTCAAAGGGGTGTCTTCTCAAAACAACGCAACCCTCTAAAACCCCAGGAATCACGATCCCTCATTCCTCACGCATCCCTCAACCAAAAATCATGATTCTCTGATTTAATTTTCATTTTCCGATGAGGAGGACTCTCGGAAAAACTTCAGGAATAATCGTGACTTTTGGAGACGGATTTGCGACAAAAAATGACGGATCTTTTTTCTTAATTTTTCTGGCCATCAGATCTAGATCCAAGGGCGTCAGATAAAAAATCCAAATCGCCCCCCGCCTGTCTTTTTTTCTTCGATGGAATTTTTTCCCATGCGCGTGAAGAGGAGTCCACACGCGCGTGGACTCTTCTTCTTGGCGCGCGCGGGTGAGGAAAGGAGTGGGCGGCTTGGGAGAGGGTTCAGTGCACTTGATTCACTTGGGTTCAGCCATGGGTTATACCAATGTCCTAAATTTAAATTAGACCTAGTCTGGTTCAATCAGAACCCAATTAAGCCAATTCGGAACCAAATTCGAATCTGATTCGAATAGAAATTTGGTCTGCAACACATGATAGTGTGTTTATCCTGCAAACATGATTTAATTCCAAATTAAATCCTTCATCAATTTCTTTTGTGTGTGACCCAATAGGTTCCCACCTAGCTAGCAGTAGGTCCGAGTGCTATTTGACTTAATTCGGTTAGATCTCAACTAAGCCGATTTAGGTCAACTCAAACTAGCTCGACTCGGTCAATTAGAATCTAATTCTAATTAAATAATTAGAATTACATAATTCAATCATATACCTACAAGACAAGATTGAGTCTAGCAATGTATCATGTCTACCCGGAAGATGTGGAATTGGGTGGAATTACCAAATACCCTCAGTGGTGGAGTTACCGGGCAATTCAGTCCTTTGATCAACTTGCATCCCGAATATGATTATGAATATGGATACTTGTCAAATCCAATTTCATATTCATCCCTAGCTCAATCTTATAATGATGATTCATTAATGAACCATTAGAAATTAACTTAATATTCATCTTTGATCAAAGATTTCCTGAATTCATCATTTAATAAAAAGTAGCTGGATGCAATTCCCTCTTACTAGGGCTGATCAATTCCTTGTTGACCTACTCATAACCTCCATATACAATCCACCATACCCAGTATCACTCGTGCTGACTCAGTGTCATGATGATTGCGTTCCAAAGTATGGATTCATATATATAAGGTACCATGGTAGTCTCAGGTCAAAGGGACCACATGCACTACTCCCACTATGAGAATTATCTATTGATAAACAGATAAGGTTCCATTAGATACTTCTCAATCTGGACAATTCAGTGAACTCATTCTCTAATGAAACACTCACATCCTAGTATAGTATCAAAACAAGTGACTGTGAGATCGTCACCTCATCCAAAGCATATATAGGATGTGTGGTCTTGCCGGAAACATTGATCCCAAACTTAATGTCCCATCGACCAGGAATATTTTAGATTAGGGTTTTAAGGCTTTAGATCCATGGTATGATCTCATCATAACCCTAGAACCATGCCCTAATCTATGGGGTTCATCATATATCATAAAGACACAGAGTATGATGAAAATAATGCCTTTATTATATAATGCAATTCATTGATTTTGGATTGAAATACAATTTTCAATTGGCTTTCAGGGCACAATCTTTCAGTTGTCGCAAGCGGGTGCAGGATCAACTTCATTCAGGGCACAATCTTTCAGTTGTCGCAAGCGGTGTGCAGGATCAACTTCAATTATTTCAATAGAGAGGGCTTTTCAATCATGGCCTAGATTAGAGCTGTGGGATGTGAAAGATTTTGCTTTATGACTAAGAGATATTACTCACATCTCATAAGGGAATTTTATTGATCCATGTCTCGAGGAGGAGATGGTTGGGTTGTAGAGGTCTGAGGAGTTCATATTCTAGTGTTGGCCAAGATGCTTAGCGAGTATGGGAGATCCTTATCAAAGGGTTAGCTACCACCATTTGAGTAATAGATATGCTTGTTTCAAGTGCATCCTAGAAAGAGAGGATATACAAGGTGTCTCCACTGTGAGTGCCAACCAGCTCTCGATTGAGATGAGGCTCCTCCATCATACATGGCATAGATACCAGTGCCAAAGATAGGCAGATTTGATTTTATCACTTAGAGAGAGTTGATGTTGATGACCTCCCTGGTATAGAGGATGCGATCAACCTCCTAGGGATCGTGGCATTACAGATGCAGGAGGCGATGACTAGTAAGTGCCTATGTTTACCATATAGGATGTGATTAATGAGAGTATTCTATGCATTTGGTATTTCTCTTGATACTGAGGGCTATAGGGATATCCTGCATACCTACACTGATGATAACCAATCCCTTCATAAGATGGGGTATCGAAAGGTGGGAGAGCGATGGATGCATAGAGGATTAGGATAGGAGGTGGATACTGACTTTGAGGATGAGCTTCATGCAATCAAGGATGGACCCTTTGAGCCAGCATGCCATGAAACTGAGGTTGGACCATTCGAGTCGGCACCCGATGCGGATACTGAGGAGCATCCTGAGCCAGCCACTCCTATTGATACAAAGAAGCTCAGCCTACATAGATAACTCCTACAATGCCTAGGTCTCGGACTGGTGATGATGCTGAGGATCAAATTAGCTCAATGGTCAAGATAGTCAGAGAAAATGTTCATTTGTTGAGCATCAGAGTTGATCAGATGTAGAATGAGCTGCATCTTTTGAGGACTCAGATGGACAGTGCCTTGGGATAGATCAAAGATAGGATGGAGGCAGGCTTTATAGAGATATTAGCTACTATATAGTGCCTAGCTCCAATCACTACTCTAGCAGGTCCATCTGATCCTCCATCGGATTCTCCACCATCTCTACCAGCTACGAAGCAGTCTTCTCTAGTACCTACAAATCCTCCAGCACCTGTAGATCTCCCAGCACATCCTTCTACACTAGCTGCTAATCTAGACTCTTCAGCACCTCACTCATCTTATTAGACTCCTGATATCACTCTCCTAGGACTCAGCTTAGTAGGACTAGGACCACTAGGACATGGGCTACCAGGATCGTAGGTTCCACACTCCGGGATTTTACCGCTCTGGTCCTTCTAGCTGAACCAAAAGCTTGTTATATAAGACCCCTAGGTCCTCTACTTCTAAGATTATGGGACCCATAGTCTTAGAGTTCCATCTAATAAGGAGTAGCCTTGCAGATACTATTTTTAATACTAATTGTGCCTTGACTATGTTGATGGCCTACTAAACATCCATTTTGTTGTATTTGGATATTGGCAGAACATCAAGTCTTGTATTGAAACAACTATTTTCATATATGTATATGTGTGTATGTTTTATCTTATACTGTGATCTTCTTTGTGAATGCAATTCCCTTTTAACTTTTATGCTGATATCTTATTTTTCTTCATGCTCAGATACATTGAAAAATAAAAATCTTAACTATGCACATAAACAGAGGAAGAAAATAAGAAAGGGAGAGTTTAACATAATACAAGAAACAGAATTAAGTCAAAGCATTAAATCTAAACGAAAACCTAAGAACAAGCATTGATTGTTTGAATGATGATAAAAGGGGAGTAGAAGCATTGATATATAAGCAAAGAAAAATGAATTGCTCATTTACATGTAAAAGAGGGAGAAAAATTAAAAAATAACATCTATTTTTCATCCCTGCTTTTACTCTGATACAGTTGCAACACTTCTTGATTCATTATTGCACATCTTGATACATTCATATATATGCTTCGATACTTTACCTTGTGTACAGAAACATTACCAATACATAGGTAAACCACTCGAAACATTCATACTTAAAAAGTTGTTCATGAACTCAATACACTAATAATATGGTATGTAAGTTCATGAACTGATACTTTAACCTATAATGATCAATTGTATTCTAATATGCTTATGCTCTCATAAATTTAAGAAACATTGTCGGTACTATTAAAAATTAATCTCAATCATTGTACCAAAGCTCATATTTAAGATTCACATACTTCGATACTTTAAGCTATTATACTTATATACTCAACGTTTTATCATCATCAAAAAGGGAGAGATTGTTGACTCCAGCCTTAATTTTGATGAATAACAAAATGTTGAGTATATATGAGGTACTAATATTTTGTTAAAGTTGTAAGATTGATATTTCAGGTACCTTCCAAATTTTTAAAGAAAGAACTTCAGTGATCAACTACTAAGCAAAAAAAATTTCATGCTTTGGAAAGTCTTCACAAGTTGCAAAGCCAAGGATATAATGTTTTATTGAAAATTAAAGGATAGAATAGAATAATCAGATCAAACTTTTAAAATTCAGAGTTTAGCACACATTATTAAAATGGCACAACTCAAGTGTCGACCTAAGTATCGACTTAAGGATGTCAAGTGTCAATTTTTAAAAAGTAGCATGCAAAGCTTTTCAGCCGGCATACCAAGTATCAATACCTATTATCCAAGTGTCGACTCATATGTCGACTCACAAGATCGACTCACGAACCAAGTGTCGATGCACCAGAAAATAACAAATGTCTAAATTTTTAGAACAAACTCAAGTGTCAATACTTGGACTCTAAGTATTGACTCAAGTATCGACTTATAAGATCAGCTCATGCTTAAGTGTCAATATCACAGGATAATTTTAGAGAACTACATTTCTTAGAAAAACTTAGATATCAATTCAAGGACATCAAGTATCGACTTAGGTATGACTCATAAAGTATCGATACTTGCAGGTCTGATAATACATAATAGCTATATTTTTAGAACTATAGAAAATTAGGTTTTTAGATCTAAATAGCTAGTTCTCATCCTATAATGACCACAAATAATTTTTGAAGATTTTGAGTAAATTTATGGCACTCTAAACTCATTGAAGAAGCATGAAAACTTTAGTGAAAAGATAAGTACTTCCAAAGAATCTTCTAAGAACTAACTTCCAAAATAAAAGCTTTTATTCTTAAAGAGTATGCTTTCAATTCTCAATCACCAATTAATCATTGCAATCATTTAGACTTTTCATTAAAGAAAACAACTCAAAATTTTTTCTCGAGCTTCGTTGATTTTTGTTTTGCTCTTTTAGGAGTCTTTTATACTTGAAACCTTTGTATTTTGGTTTATTTGTTGTAACTAGTTTCAAGGGGATTGAAACTAGGAGAGAGATTTTTCAAGCCTTTAGACTAGATTACAAGCCTAGGTTTGCTTGTTGTAAGGTTGTGCTGGTGAGCCTAAGTGAAAAAATCAACAAAGGATTTGATTTATGAGCCTGGAAATAATCAACTGTAATTTTAAGGAATTATAATAGGATTTTTAAGAAATTCTTGAAAAGTGAACATAGGTGCTTGGAGTGCATCGATCCACTATAAAAATTTGTGTTTATGTACTTTGTTCTTCTTTGTCTCTCTTCATTTCAAATATTGTATATAGTTATAATCAGCATATTTATATTTGTAACACAATCACCACACTTCTTTAAAATTCAGTACATACTTGTTTTAAGTTTTTAAAAATCCAATTCACCCTCCTTGGTTGCTTCATTGGATAACATGATAATTACTAGAATTCTATCCCAAATATGATTAGGATACCCTCTCTTGGAACTTCCATGATCATAGAGAGAGTTGATAGATCTTTTATTAAACTCAACAAGAGAAATAAAAATAGAAGAAACTCTAAGATAAAAAAAAAAAGAATATTGGACTTTCAAAGAAGAGATCACTAATTTTTTTAGATACCCTATAAACCAAGGCTCATATTTTTATAGATCACGAGAAGATGTCTGTAGATAGTCGTTTGAGTACTTGACCATAAATGGAGGTGATCAGTAAAAGAAAGATATGACCATCCAAGAAAAGTAGTCAATAGACTGTTTGACTATGAAGGGTGGCGACTATTAAAATATGATAAAAGTAAATATGATAAAAAATAAATAGGATTAGATAATTTTAAAAAATTAAAAAATAAAATTTTGATTTTCTTTCTCCAAAACTCTAACAAAAAATTTGGATCAATGAATATATTAGATCAAAATTTGTTAACCTAAACTTGACTTGTTTATTAATAAATTAAAATTTTATATCTAAACTATTGAACATGTAATTTATATATATATGAATATATTTGGTGGTCCCTTTTTTTTTGGCTTTGGAGAGGATATGTAATCAGTCCATGTTTCTATTACTCATTCAGGTCTAATCAATATTCAGAATCTACCAGAATTTTTTATGACTAATTCAGGCCGCTCTTGCTAGGGCATTCTTTTTCCTAGAAGAATTATTTTCTACACCATATCCACCATGTACATAGTCAAAAACAACCATTTGTTTTTGTAGATTTATATATATATATATATATATATATATATATATATAATATATAAAGATCCATAGATTTTAGGGGTGAAGAGTAAGACAAAATTGCTTTAATCCAAAATAAATCAAGAATATGAAATGATGAAGAACATATAACTATTGAATCAATCAGAACATATAAATATTGAAGAACATAAAGGCACCCCTTCCATTATAATTTTTTATAGCAAGATGGCCCTGAACTAGCCTAAAGGATGTTCCCAAAGGTGGCTATTACTATGATCCTTCTAGAATACTTTGCTAAGAAGTTTGAAGTATAAATTATTGTAGCATTAAGCTATTAAAGATACCTTGATGCAACTTCCAAGTAAGAGAGCTATAAAAAGAAATGGAAATCAAAATCTCTTTTTGAAGAATATAATTTTATTGAAGATTTTTAAAAGATACAATGGCATAAGCTTCATTTGCTTCTCGCCTTTTAAAGAACACTTGGCCCCGGAAGGATTGGGATTTTGATACAAATTTGAGATCCCTAAGGATCCCAAAGGATTTTTTGATAAACTTGGATGTTGGATATTTAGGATTACAAGGAAAGGGTTTTTGGAGAGGTTTTCAGAAAGGCTTGGATGAGGTTTTTTCGTTCTACCTTCTTCTTTAGTTCTTGCTTCTTCTTATAGAGATATTTGGTTCATAGAAATTGAAAGTTGTTTGAAATCTAAAACTAGATTTGAATGTGAGCTAGAGTCTGCCGGGATCCAAATGCCTTGATCAGAGTGCTTGTCAGGTAGGTACTGGTGCTTGTCGGGCAGGTACAGTCTTTGTTTGTTTTATGGTATAGTGTTTTGTAGGAGGGTACTACCTAGTACTATCTTGTTGATTGATTGATCAGAGTGCTTGTCAGGCAAGTACTTTCCTTGTCTACTTTATGGTACAGTTCTATTGATTGATTTGATTAGAGGGTATTGTCTAGTGCTGCTTTTATCAGTGATTTGACTAGAGGGCATTACTTTTATCGATGATGAGGAATCTTGTCAGAAGCCATTGTGAGTGTGATTGGTGTGATTGTCTTTTGCTTTCAGAGAATTATTATGCTGCTTTGGGATCTGTGCTTCATAGGATCCTGAAATAGTCATCTTCACTATTGGGTGTTTGATTGGAGGAAGAAGAGCTATTATTTTGATCTTCCTTTTTTTTTTCTTTTTGAATTTTGCCAATGTTTCTAGCAAGAGTTTTTTGTATTCTGCTCTTGTCTTTGTTGCTGCTAATCTAGAACTAGTGAAAGACCTCTGGTGAGGAATCTTAAAGTAGAGGATTTCATTTTAATTGATAATTGTAGATTTTTGTTGAACCACTCTAATACTTTGGGCTTGATAGCCTTTTCCAGATTGAATTCTTGCCACTATTTTATCTTGAACTTCCTGGCCAATGATAAATAAAAATTTGGGATATTGTTAATAGAATATTTTCAGTATGAAATCCATGACAGAAAAAATCAGCAAAGAAATTAAGAAGAAGAGAAATTTCTTTTCTCTTTCTGGTCGTAATATTTTTTGCTGATAGGTAAGATATCCCTCATTGATAGTTTGGGGTAAGATTTCAAGAGTTGGCCCATAATGGCACCACCAGTCTAAGAACCAATATGAAAAGTGGAACTTGGTATTAGTGTTGAAGTAGAACAACCAAGAATATTTGTGGTGAGTTTTTGAAAGAGGAATGCATGGTACCATGCATGGTACCATGCATTCCTATAATCCCAGTAATTGAAGTATTGGGGATAGTATTTTTGGAATAATTTTTGAAAGGTTTGGGTTGTCTCCCCATGTATATGGAGACAAAACTTGCAAAATCTAGGCTGTTGAATGGGTAATATTAGATGAATCAGCCCAGCCTTTGTAGCGTTTGATGGCGATTGAGTTCGTATCCACCAAGATAAATTCATAAAAAAGTATATTTTCAAAGGGTCTTTGAAAGGAAAATGCAGTTTTTTGGAAATATATTTGAAACTATTTTTCATGGATCATTATCCTTGTATTCATCTTTGTTGACAAAATATTTAAGTATATATGAGTACTAATTATATTTTTAAGTGTGTTTATCAGATCTTAGTACTCATCCATGTTGAATGAAGAAATACATGCTTTTAGTTGAAGAAAGTCCTTAAATTAATGGAAAATCAAATATATGGACTTTGGAATTGATATGGAAGAACTTGTAAAAATTAATTTTGGAGAAGTTTCAGCAAGTTTCAGCAAGTTTTAGCACTGGCACGCTCAAGTATCGACTCATGAAGAAGTTCAAGTGTCAACTCAAGGCCTGAGAATAAAAAAAATAGAACTGTAAAAATCCAGAATTTTTGCCTTGAGCTGACCCAAGTATCAAGTCACAGAAATCAGGTGTTGACTCATGAAGAACTTAAGTATCGACTCACCAGATTCAAGTGTCAACACTTGGAGTAACGGGTAGTTTTTCAGAAGTGCAGAATTGATTCCAACTTGCTTCAAATGGCTAGTTTTTCATCCCCAACGGTTATGAATGGTCATCTATAATTTGGAGAGCTATATAAACATCAAAAATCAAATAGAAAAGCAATCCTTTGGAGAGTTTTTTTGAATACACTTAAGGATTCATTGTTTTGAGTGGTTCAAGCCTTCAAGCTTCCAAGATTGAGAGAAAGCTTCCAAGTCCACATCTTCATCTTCATTCAAAGGCTTCAACAAATTGAAGACAAGTTTCTTCAACATCATCCAAGGGCTTCAAAAAGATACTTGCTTTATTTTAGAATGCTTTATTGTATTCTTTACTTTCATTCTTACATTGTTGTATCAAAGGTTTTTGGTGAGCCTTAGAAAACCAAGAGGTTTTTGATGAGCCTTGGAAAATCAAAGAGGTTGTTCATTAGCCTTTGTGTAAAACCAACATAGGTTGTTGGTGATCCCATAAAACCAACATAGGTTGTTGGTGATCCCATAAAACCAACATAGATTGTTGGTGATCCCGTAAAACCAACTAGGTTGTTGGTGAGCCCGTAAAACCATCGTAGGTTGTTGGTTAGCCTAAGTTATAAAATCAACAAGGAATTTTGACTTGTGAGCCCAGGAAAAAAAGTTGGGTTTTGATTAGTGAGCTTGGAAAACTAATCGATTGTAATATTGGTGATTATAGTAAAATTTTCAAGAAAAACTTAGGGAGTGGATGTAGGTGCCTTGGAGTGCACCAAACCACTATAAATTTTGTGTTTGTGTGATTGCTTTTACTATTACATTTACTTTATAATTTCTGTTGCATATTATTTGAAGCACACAAATACTTTGACAAAACACAAGCACTTAATTGTAATTAGCACATACTTGTTGAAATACTTCAAAAAGTTTTTATAAAATCCAATTCACCCCCCCTCTTGGGTTGCTTCATCACTGGGCAACAATCTTCTATAGTCAGTATGGATTGGAAAATGAGTTTTTTCAAAATATGATGATTTTTTGGATGGTGTTTTTTGAAGAGGAGTGGATCAGAAATTCCAACTTTCATTTGAGATGTTTAAAGTGGTAATGAATTGAAAATCTCAATTATCGATTGTTGTTTTAAAATTGCTTGTTGTTGAGCTTCAGCTTCAGCTATTGCTTTTCGAAAAATTTCTAGGCTCATAAGTATTGGATTTGCCCTGCCTAATTTAGCCATATGTTTGATAGAAAGTGAGGAGCTTTGAGATTTCTCTTGAAGTTATTTCTTATTTTCTTCTTGGGTTACGATGTCATACTAGGATACTTTTGGTAAAATAGATTGGGGTTTTAGAGATTGTGATTGAATCATAATGGTTTTGGGTTCAGACATTTGGGCATAAGAGGCTTTGGTTTGCTTTTGGGCTATGGGTTTTGGGCTGGAGGTTTCTTCGGAGCCATGGGATTTGAAGCCCTACAAGAATACAAAAGATAGAAAATCAGGCCATAAATTTTTTTGACTTTTGATGTGTTCGATATCAAATTTAAAGACTGATAATAAATTTACCATCTAGCAATTATATATTTGAAGCTAGATTTTTAATGTATTTTTTCAAAATAAATTTGCTGCTTTACAATCAATTCAAAGTAAAAACTTTTGATTGAGTAAATCACTTTGAAAAGTTGAAATACATAAAACAATTGCTAAAACCTCCTTCTTAATAGTAGAATACTTTTATTGAGTATCATTCCAACTACCAGAAGTAAATTGAATTAATTGCTCTGTTTCATCTTTCTTTATTTGAGAATGCCTTCAAAGTCTAATTCAGAGGCATCAATTTCAATAATTTTGGAAGCCTTAGGGTCTAGTAAATAGAGACATGGAAGATTCCTGACTTGGGTTTTGATTTGTTTGATGATATCGGTATGCTTCTGTCTCCAACTTGGAGCATTTTTTCTAAGTCTTTGATAAAGGGGCTTTGCTATAATTTTAAAGTTCTTAATGTGGTCTAAAGCATAATTGAGACTACCTAAAAACCTTTGTAATTATTTTTTGTCAAAGATTGTATCAGGGAATATGTTAGCAAACTCTATTGATCTGCTGATGGGTCTAATTGTTCCTTAGTTTAAATCATAACCTAAGAACCTAACTTTTGTCTGAAATAAATTTATTTTTGATTGAGAAAGAACCAAACCATTTCTAATTACTAGATTCAGAAAGGTCTGGAAGTGTTTGAAATGCTGTTCTAATAATTCAAAGAATATTAGAACATCATCAATATAAACAATAATAAATTTTGAGTATGGAGTAAAATTATCATTCATGATTTTTTAGAATTTAAAAGAGCATTTTTAAGTCCAAAAGGCATTACATTTCATTCGTATTGTCTAAAGGGGACAGTAAATGACATTTTGTACTTGTCATGCTCGTAGATTTGGATTTGTCAAAAATCATATTTCATATCAAAATTTGAAAAGATTTTTGTTTTGATCATTCTGTTTAGCAAATCTTTCTTATTAGGTAATGGATATCTGATCCATCTTAAAGCTTGATTGAGTGACTTGTAATTAATTATGAGCCTTAGAGCTTCTCTTTCCAATTCTGCATTCTTTTGAACATAGAAAGCAGCACAACTCTAAGGGGATTGACTTGGCCTGATTATTTTTTTCTTAACAATGTCATTAATTTCTTGCTTGCAATATTCTAGCATTTCTTGGTTCATTTGAATTGGTCTGGATTTTGTAGATATTTTTCTTTCAGTAAATATTTTTCATGGGGAAGACTTACTGCGTGTTTCTTCCTATTCCAAAAAGCACTAGATAGGTTAGAACATGCATATTCTTGAATTAGATTCTTAAAGTTTTCTATCTTTATATTATTGTAGGATTTTTTAATTATTTTTCAATCTTTTTGTAACTTATTTCTTCTTTTAAAAATTCTATGTATTTTGTTCCTCTTGTTACTTCATTGAGTGTATTTAGGGTTTTGATAAATTCTCTTGTTACAAATATGATTTTTAATTCTTGTTCTAGGGCCTTTGTGGTAATTCCTTCATCACCAACCATGAAGGGTTTTATCATCTTGAGAAAAGGAGTTCCTAAAATGATTGGTCTATTTAGATTTCTTATCAAAATAAATTAGGTGACAAACTATTGATCTGCAAAATAAATTTTTGTTTTAGAAAGCTTGTACTTTATTATTAATTTTGAACCACTTGCAGTATTTAATTTTTTTAGTTTTGTAAAGTACTTTGTAGGGTTAAACTTTCTTGTATACAGTTTAAGTCTGCACCCGAGTTAATTAGAGCAATGGTTTCAACTTGAATTTATCTATTGTAATAATTCCTCTAACATACTAATTTTGTATGGTTAAGTTGAAAATTAATTCTAAAAAACTTTGATTTTGAGAATCTTGCTCTGGTTCTAAATCAGAGCCTTCTTCTTTCTCTAATTACTTTATCTGACCTTTAATTTGATTTATTTTCATTTTTATTTGGTTCACTTCAGATTGTAAGTCTTGTAGTATTATTGGTTTTGTTTTTGATGACTAAATTTATTAAAGATATTATTCAAATTGTAAGTTTGAGTCATAGATGATTGGTTTTTACTTAGGGTTTCTTTTAATTTTAGAAGATACTCTTTTTTGAGTTTTGGTTCATTGATTTATCTATGAAGTCTATGAGTAAATTCTATTCTTTTGTTATCATGTTTATGCTTGAAGATGACAGATCATCTTCTTCAAACTCTTCTGAAAAAGACTCAATATCAGATTTAAGCAATAGTTTTTCTAATTAAGTTTTGAGAGAATTTTCTAGATCTTCTTTTTTAATTTGTATTTCATTTATCTTTCTTCTTAACTTACAATATCTAGCATAGTGTTCGACTTTGCCACACTTAAAGCAAGTTATTTGATTTTGTTTACTTATTTATTTTTTATTTTGAAAGATCTTTCTTTTTCTTTTTATAGGTTTGTTCATTGCTTGTTTGTATTTTGTAAATTTATATGATTATTTTTTCTTGGTACAATTATGACAAGATTTTGATTTTAAAAAAAAAAAATTGGTTAAAGGATTATAACCAAATTATTCACAGAAATTTTATAATTCTCTTCTGCTGGTTAGTTGTTCATTTTTAATTATTGCTTCATCCTCAGATTATTACAGAGATTTAAGTCTTTAGAATTGATAATATTGGTTAAATCTCCATAAGTAAGTCTATCATAGGATATTGTATTATTATTTTGTTCTCTAATCTTTAATTTGACTTTTTTCTACAAAGACTTGAGGGAGCCCAGTAATGAACTTTTCTTTCTAGAATGACTGTTGACAATCATTTCTAGTCATTACCTTGGTAAGGAAGACATGTTTGTACTACCTGAAATCTTGTAGCTTCTTGCATCTGAGATTGGCCAAAATCTCAAAATTCTTATCTTTCAAATTTGATGGATCGCCTAAGAAGTGTTTTGTGATTGCAAATATGAGGGTTGACACCAAATCTTGTATTGGTTCATCAATTTCATCTGTGATAATCATACCTTCTTTATTCCTTCTATAGACGAATAATACATTGTTCCTATCAATTTCATCAAGATAGTGATCCACCAACCTTTTAGTTGGCCAGTAAAATCGGCTACCAAAGTTTGGGCAATTGCTTGGTCAATAATATTGGGTTTTGTTTGGTAAGCCATAGCTACCATGATCATTTCTTAAAGGGTATTGAGGATTTGATATTCAATTTGACCATCTATGTTTCATTTATAAATAGTATTCGGTGAATAATGTTCTGCCTAATTGATGGCCTTTCTTCTATGGCCATATCAAGAAGGGTGGGTCTATGGTAGAACAGTTTTGTGGGTTGAATCTAAGTATAAATTTTATTGACTTCCAAATTTTTGTTACTATTTTGGTCTTTTGGAGTTTTTGGTTTACTGCTACTACTAGAGCTAGTTTCAATAGAATCCTCACAGTTGGAGATTTTTAGGTCTTGGATCAAGATAGAGATATTTCATCCCCTATGGACCATTAATGTTGAAGGTGGAGCTCTTTCCGGGTATCTAATATAGTGGTGGTTAAGAGTTCCATTTTTCTAGTATTTTGTTGATCTCAGTTATTATATTGCTTTATTTTAATTAGGGAATCAATTTCTTTGAAATATCATGCAGAGTAAATATTGAGATTTTTTCTTTACTTTTTATTTGTTAATTTTCTTATTTTATTATTTCTCTATTCCTGGTCAGTTCGTCTCCAGTTGGTCTCCTATTATTTTTAGATTTTAATTTGTAAAATTGTTTTGTTCTATTATATTTTTAAGATCTCTACCATTTGGTATTTCTACGGGATCAAATTTGATTTTAAAAGGTGATGCTGTAACTTGTGTTTCTTTCACAGGAATTTTAATTTCTTATAGAGGAGGGTGAATTTTTCGATTATTTTACCCTTTCCATCTTGCCAAGAGATTACAAATTTTTCTGTAAGCATGTTTGCTTATTTTGGATTTTCCTCATATAGTAATCAAACCAGATGAAGAAATTTATATTTGTTCTTAAAATTTCTAATGTTTAATAATTTCTTCTGAATCTCATCCCTTTGTTCTTTGCTAAAATTGTTAAAAATCTTTTTTTTCTATATTTTTTACTTAATAGAAGTATTTTCTTAATTTTTCTTTATCTATTGTAAAATATTTGTATATCATACAGATTTCAGAATCTTTTATTTCTATAATCTATGAGAAAGTTGGAGAAATTGGAGGTGATGTTTGGTTATTGTAAACAGTTTGAGGAACCCTAGGTTCATTGTCTATTTCTCTGAGTCTGGTTGTTGGACTAAAGTAACTAAACCGAGGTGGTATCGAGACTTGAGGGGTCGATGAATATCTATGACTATAGATTCTATGAATGCTCCTGTTAAATTTTATCTCTACATCTCTTTCTGAGAGTGTAGTGATAGATTCAACAATGCTTGGTGCTTGCCTAGAGGCTGGAATAGTTTTTTCTAAGAGCCAATTTTCTGGAAGGGAGATTTGATCCCAAATTAAAGGATTTGGGATGTGATGTTTCCTTTCAGAGGATTGGTTTGGAAATAGGTTGTGCTTCTAAAGGTCCTTTTGTTGATCACACGGATGTGATCCAGATCATTGGTTACTTTGTAGCATATTTTGAAAATAATTTCTACAAGATAAGATCCTGGTATGATATTAAATTCATGAAGTTTAACATCAAGTTCTAAGGTTTTGAGAATATTTTGGTCCTTAAATTTTAGGATTAGGTCTGTGTTGCCGATCTCACCGTGGTGGTTTGTAGCTCTTGAGCTGGCACCGGTCTCGAACTCTCTCACCTTGAGATCTCCAAGCTCCCGGACCTGCAAAACAAAGTCAGAGACCTGGGCCGGGGGTTCCGGTGGGGGCACTCCGACGGTCAAGTTAGAGAGCGGCAAGATGGAACAGATCTCCTAAGACGGGTTCCCGAAGGATTCCCGTGCTTAGAGGAAATGTAAACGAAAGAAGTGTGGGGAAGACGGGAGTTGAAGCCCGGTTTCCTGTGCTGGGTTCACGGAGCTCATGCCTAAGGACTTCTTGAGGCCTCCCAGGATCATTCTCTTGGTATTTTTCTCCCTTTTTCAACTTACCTTTCCGCCTGTTTTTACCATCCATTTATACCATCGAACTGCCCTCAGCCCGCGTTCCTTTCAGGGGACTCCCTAAGACCTCTGGACCTTCTCCTCCCCCTTCTTCTTCGGGTCTGGGAGCTAAGTGGCCGGACCACCTCGTCCGTAGTGTGTCATGTAAGGGGGAAGACTGGTGAGGCTTTGGGCCGAGCACGGGAGCTCTCCTTTCGAGGCGTTGACGGTGGGCTTCCAGCCATTTCAGGCTCCTGCCCGCAAGGATTCCGTTCCTTGGTTGCGGGGCCCCATCTAACTGGTGTAAATGAGGTTTCGCGTGTCACTGCAGGCCGTACTAGCATCCCTACGGGGCATGGTGCACACCGGCTCTAGTGGCGACCTTGCAACCCATGTCTCTACTTTCCCGAGGCTTTGCAGAGTAGGGTTAAACTCGACCAAGGTGGATTCGTCACGGGGTGCCACCTGGTGGGGCGGCAGATAGAGGATCGACTTCAGCTGAGGTGGACCTGTCTTCAGGTGCCAGCTAGCAAAAGAGCAGGAGGGCCCGGCTCGACCTCGGCAGAGGTGGACTCGTCTTGGGGTGCCACCTGGCGAGGGAGCGAGGGGCCGCCAGCTTCGGCTGAGGTGGACCCCTCCTGGGTGGACACCTGGCAAAGTGGCAGAGAGAGGCTCGACTTCGGCCGAGGTGGATACGTCTTCGGGTGTCACCTGGCGAAGGAGCAGGAGGGCCCGGCTCGACCTCGACCGAGGTGGGCCCGTCTTGGGGTGCCACCTGGCGAGGGAGCGAGGGGCCGCCAGCTTCGATTTAGGTGGACCCCTCCTGGGTGGACACCTGGCAGAGTGGCAGAGAAAGGCTCAACTTTGGCCGAGGTGGACCCATCTTGGGGTGCCACCTGGCGAAGGAGCAGGAGGGCCCGGCTCAACCTCGACAGAGGTGAACCCGTCTTGGGGTGCCACCTGGTGAGGGAGCGAATGGTCGCCAGCTTCGGTCAAGAAGGACCCCTCCTGGGTGGACACCTGGCAGAGTGGCAGGGAGGTGCTCGACTTCGGCCGAGGTGGACCCGACTTCGGGTGCCACCTGGTGAAGGAGCAGGAGGGCCCGGTTCGACCTCGGCAGAGGTCGACCCGTCTTGGGGTGCCACCTGGCGAGGGAGATAGGGCTGCTAGCTTCGACCGAGGTGGACCCCTCCTGGGTGGACACCTGGCAGAGTGGCAGGGAGGTGCTCGACTTCGGCCGAGGTGGACCCGTCTTCGGGTGTCACCTGGC
Organism: Areca catechu; assembly: GCA_021397845.1. Taxonomy (NCBI): domain Eukaryota; kingdom Viridiplantae; phylum Streptophyta; class Magnoliopsida; order Arecales; family Arecaceae; genus Areca; species Areca catechu. The sequence continues at coordinate 47,382,409 of CM038048.1, read as the reverse complement.
GAAGGAGCAGGAGGGCCCGGCTCAACCTCGGCCAAGGTGGACCCATCTTGAGGTGCCACCTAGCGAGGGAGCGAGTTGCCGCCAGCTTCGACCGAGGTGGATCCCTCCTGGTTGGACACCTGGCGGAGTGGTAGAGAGGTGTTCGACTTCGGCCGAGGTGGACCCGTCTTCGGGTGTAACCTAGCAAAGGAGCAGGAGGGCCCGGCTCAACCTAGGCAGAGATGGGTCCATCTTGGGGTGCCACCTGGCAAGGGAAAGAGGGGCCGCCAGCTTCGGTCGAGGTGGACCCCTCCAAGGTGGACACCTGGCAGAGTGGCAGGGAGGTGCTCGACTTCAGCCTAGGTGGACCCGTCTTCGGGTGCCACCTGGCGAAGGAGCAGCAGGGCCCAGCTCGACCTCGGCAGAGGTGGACCCGTCTTAGGGTGCCACCTGGCGAGGGAGCGAGGGGCTGCCAACTTCGACCGAGGTGCACCCCTCTTGGGTGGACACCTGGCGGAGTGGCAGGGAGGTACTCGACTTCGGCCGAGGTGGACCTGTCTTCGGGTGTCACCTGGTGAAAAAGGAGGAGGGCCCGGCTCCACCTCGGTCGAGGTGGACCTGTCTTGGGGTGCCACCTGGCGAGGGAGCGAGGGGCTGCCAGCTTCGATCGAGGTGGACCCCTCCTGGGTGGACACCTGGTGGAGTAGCAGAGAGAGGCTCAACTTTGACCCAGATGGACCCGTCTTCGGGTGCCACCTAGCAAAGGACCAGAAAGGCCCGGCTCGACCTCGGCAGAGGTGGACCCGTCTTGGGGTGCCACCTGGCGAGCTAGCGAGGGGCCGCCAGCTTCGACCGAGGTGGACCTCTCCTGGGTGGACACCTGGTGGAGTGGCAGAGAGAGGCTCGACTTCGGTCGAGGTGGACCTGTCTTAGGGTGCCACCTGGCGAAGGAGCAGGAGGGCCCGGCTCGACCTCGACCGAGGTGGACCCGTCTTAGGGTGCCACTTGGTGAGGGAGCGAGGGCCACCTGCTTCGGACGAGGTGGACCCCTCCTGGGTGGACACCTGGCGGAGTGGCAAAGAGAGGCTCGACTTCGGCCGAGGTGGACCCATCTTCGGGTGCCACCTGGCGAAGGAGCAGAAGGTCCCGGCTCGACCTCGGCAGAGGTTGACCCGTCTTGGGTGCCACCTGGTGAGGGAGCGAGGAGCTGCCAGCTTCAGCCGAGGTGGACCCCTCCTGGGTGGACACCTGGCGGAGTGGCAGAGAGAGGCTCGACTTCGGTCGAGGTGGACCCGTCTTGAGGTGCCACCTGGCAAGGGAGCGAGGGGCCGCCAACTTCGACCAAGGTGGACCTGTCTTGAGGTGCCACCTGGTGAAGGAGCAGGAGCACTTCTTCCCGAACGGGGGATCTTTTGAGAGAAAAATTCACGTGGTACTGACCATGTCCAGGTGGACCTGACACACGCCCCACGTCAGCGATGTAGCCATATCAGTTGCCCCCCATCCCCAGGTTCTGTCGAGGCGTCGTGGCTCGGGATGTGGGGATTTAATACGGAGATGACGTGGAGAAGGCGAAAATCTCATGCCATAATTGCCATGATCCCTGCCGCCGCTTCTGTTGCACCCGAGACCCTATGAGAGGCTGCCACGTGCGTGCGTCCGACGGGCCATTAATGTGCCATTTCGAAAACAAGGTAGTTTCCATCGGACCGAAGCGTCGATGTCAGCCATGCCTCCACACGATAGCTATCTGGTGGCTCGGAATGGAAAGAGGCATACGGCTGCTGTCGATTGAGTCTGAAAAGGAGGGGGACTTTTCAAAAATGAAGTCTCTCCACTTTCTCACACTCCACCAGTGGTTGCAGTGGTCTTCCTTCATCTTCCAGGGATTGCCATTCCTCTGGTACAAAATATTTCGGTGAGTATCTACGACCTCCTTCTCCTCTTCCTCCATCTCCTAGTCCTTGTGCCAGTTTTTTTTTTTTTTTGCTTCTTCTTCCTTCATGGCGCATCACCACTATGTCTCCTCCAACCCGGACGAGGCCGGTCCTTCCCTGCTAAGGACTCCATCGCCCTCTTCCTCGAAGGGGGAAGAGATCCTGGACGAGGTCCGTAGGCGGCTCCAGCCTGGGGCTGTGACCATAGGTGTCCCTAGAGGTCCTAGGTCTCTCCTCGTAGTTTCCGCTCATCCCATCTCTTCTCTTCCTCCTCCAGTGGCCTCTCCCTCTGGCCCCTCCGGTCATGCCTCAACGATGACCGAGGACAATCTTTCTCTGCTTTGGGATATCTATGGAATCCTGGATTCAACTCATCTTTCCCTCCCACGGCCTGGAGATCGAGTAACCTCGAGTGGCCTCGGGAGAGTCGCCTTCTACGAGGACTTCCTCCTTGGGGGTCTTCGATTTCTCCTTCATCCCTTTTTTCTCTCTTTTCTTAGCCATTATCGTCTGGTCCTGTCCCAGTTGGCTCCTAACACCATCCGAATCATCTTTGCCTTCATCGTCTTCTGCCACTTCCACGGGTTCGTTGCCCATTTCTCCCTCTTCATTGGCTCTCTTCACTTTGAAGCGCTACTCCACCGATGATGGCTAGTGGTACATCTCACCCCATCCTAGGTGCTTCAGGTTCAACCTCCCTTCATCGATCAAGGGCTAGAAGAACCGCTTCTTTTTTGCCTCGATTGAAAATGTTGACTGGGCCTGGAGTGAGCTAGACCGATCTCTGAATCAAAACTCTCAGGTCGAGCCAACGGACCAAGAGGTCTTTTCACAGCTGCTGAGTGACGCGGTCCTAGCTCTCGATGTTCTGCTATCAGAGCAGAACTTATTCGAGGCAGGGATCAGTCCCATCCGGGAGCAGGGTGAGGCTCAGATCTCCCTTCTTTGATTTCATTTTCTGCTCCGTATTTTCCTTCTTTTAAACTAGCTTAACCGACCTCTTTTTCCTCAGGTATGAAGTTCTCCGTGGAGAACCTGATGGAGGGCATCACGGAGAGGGATGCTGCCGAAGGGACTGAACCCCAGGCAAAGAGGGCTCACACTGAGGTGAGCTAGCTGCCTGTGCCCACCTCCATTACTGAACCTAGGGCGGCGGCTCCTGCCTCCAGGCCACCTCGGGCCCGGGCACCCGATGTCCCTGTTGTCGACCTCGACAGGGCCGGGGAAGAGAGAGGGCCGGAACCTCCTTGGGCGATGCCTGCTCCAGCCGCTGCACCGGCCACTTCCGCGGTGGCCATCAGGGTGGTGGCAGCTCCACCGACGGTCGCACCGCTTGGCGAAGGGACGGCCGCCTTGCCTGCTGCCGACGTGCCCATTCTACCCCCAAGTCTCACCAACCGATGCTCCGTGATCCACGACCAGGGCCTCGCGTAGAAAGTCATGGAGTTCACCAGCACCTCCCGGGACCGCCGTCTAAGGGGTGGCTGGGACTACAATGAGGCACTGCTCGTGATCCTCCCGTAGCTTTTTACGGTAAGTTCCGAGCTCCGACTCTTTAAAGTTCCAGTTGGATCATTCTAACTTCGTGTCTCTTTCGATGCAGATCAGAATGGACGTGCTGTTGCTAAGGAACTTCCTCGCCGGCTACACCAAGAAGGACGTCGAGAAGGAGGAGAAGCTCAGCAAACTCGCAGCTGATGTCAAGGACCTCATGGAGAAAGGGGTTGAGCTACGAGGGAATAACCAGGCTCTCCGAGCCGACCTGGTCCGCACCAAGGGGCGTGCCAAGGAGCTCGAGACCTCTCTGTCGGAGGAGAGGATCTCGAACCAACACCACAATGAGGAGGACGTGGCAGAGAAGACCCGCCTCAGGGCTCAGTCCCAGTCACTGGAGCGCCGGGTAGAAGAAATCTTCAAGGAGCTGAGCGCAGCCAAGGAGAAGAACTCCTACATCAATGGGCTGCTGGAGGCGTCCAAGAAGGAGGCGCAGGAGGCCGTGCCAAAGTTCCAGGCCTCCGAGGAGTACGTCGCTGAGGTGCGGGAGGTGGCCGTGGACTCCTTCTTGAAGGGATTCCAGGTATGCTGGGAGAAGGTTAGCTCCTTCTACCCCGAGCTCGACCTCAGCGGGGTCATACTGGGTGGAAGGAGGCAGGAGCCCACCGGAGGAGCTTCGACGGTGGCCGGTGACGAGGTGGCGGCCCCCGAGCAGCCTCCAGTCGACGGCGCCGACGGAGAGGGTGCCCCCCAGCCCGAGGAGGATGTTGCTGTGCCGAAGTAGCTCCACGACATTCTATTTTATTTCTTTGTTTTCTTTCTTTGGGGTCTCCCGGCCTATCGGGGCCCCTCTTGTATAAGGAACTTTTATTTGCAATGAAATTATCTTTTCATTAACTCGTTCCTTCTATCTCTCTCTTTCTCTTTTTTTTTGTGCATCTTCCGGACTGAACCCCGGTGCTAGCTACTGGGACTAAGTCCTATAGTGCATTCCAAGCTGAACTCCGGAATTGCGTGGGTGAACTTGGTTCTGCCCCACCTTCCAAACCGAAGTCCAGGACTTTCGAACTGAACCCTGGGGCCACAGGCTAGATCTGAGCCTTGCACGGCTTGCCGAGCTATTCTCTAGGATCGCGTGGGTGACTTTGGTTCTACCCCGCCTTCTACACCGAAGTCTGGGACTTTCGGACTGAATCCCGGGGCCGCAGGCTAGATCTGAGCCTTGCACAGCTTGCCGAGCTGTTCTCTGGGATCGCGTGGGTGAATTTGGTCCTGCCCCACCTTCCAGACCGATGTCCGGGACTTCCGGACTAAACCCCGGGGCTGCAGGCTAGATCTGAGCATTACGTGGCTTGCCGAGCTGTTCTCTAGAATTTTATGAGAGGGACATCGTGCCTTCACGGGTCTTCTGCCGTGTCCATGCTCGCTGAACTTAGAGCTGGGTGGCCCTCATCCTACGAGATGAGAGCAAGCATTTGATGAAAAAGATTTCATTGCCAAAGTTCAAGGAGCCTTACACTATTGGTAATACATCCTCAAGTTTGAGGCATTCCAGGTCCGAGGAAATCGGGATCCGCCTAGCTCCTCCAGGTAGTACGCCCCGTGAGGAAGTGCCTCCGCCACCCTATAAGGGCCTTCCCAGTTTGGGGAGAGCTTTCTATACTCCCGTGGCTGGGAAGCTTTAGTGCGGCGGAGCACCAAATCTCCCTGGCGAAAGGACTTCGGTCGCACTCTGGAGTTGTAGTATCTGGCCACTCACTGCCGGTAGGTAGCCATCTGAACTTGAGCCCTGTCCCTCATTTCTTCAAGGAGGTCCAGGTTTAGCAGCATCCTGGTAGGGTTCTCCGTCTCGTCGTACTGCTCCACGCCAGGGTCGGTAGGCTGAGCTCAACTAGGATAACCGCTTCTACTTCGAAGACAAGGTTGAACGGGGTCTCATCCGTAGCCATCCTTGAGGTAGTGTGATACGCCCAAAGGATGCTCGGGAGCTCTTCCGCCCACCTACCCTTGGCCTGGTCCAGTCTTGTCCGGAGACCTTGCAAGATGGTCCTATTTATTACCTTGGCTTCTCCGTTTGTCTGAGGATGTGCCACCAAAGTGAAACGATGGTGGATGCCGATGTTACTGCAAAACTCATCGAACCCCTGACAATCGAATTGATGTCCGTTGTCGGTGATAATAGTGTGCGGTAGGCCAAAGCGACAAATAATTGACTTCTAGAGGAACTTGGTGATGTTTGCCTCCATGATCCGGGCTAAGGGTTCGGCCTCGACACACTTCGTGAAGTAGTCGATGGCCATGATTAAGAATTTCCATTGCCCGGATGTTGGGGTAAAAGGTCCTAGGAGATCCATGCCCCATTGAGCGAACGGCCATAGGACGGAGAGCTGGGAGAGTGGAGTAGCGGGCTGATGTTGCACCATGGCGTGCCGCTGACACCGGTCGCACATCTTCATGAAGTTAGCTGCGTCTTCTTTCATTGTCTCCCAGAAGTAACCTTGACGGAGGGCCTTGTACGCCAGTATCCTACCCCCCACGTGGTTCCCACAGACGCCCTCGTGGATCTCTTGGAGTGCAAGTGCAGCCTCTGCGGGTCTCAGATGCTTGAGGAGCGGGTAGGAGTAGGACCTCCGATACAGTAACCCATCCATTAAGATGAACTGTGCAGCCTTCCTCTTAATGAGGCTAGCCACCATGCGGTCCTCTGGCAGGGTGCCATCGGTGATGTACTTGATGTACTTGTCCATCCGGCTAGGCTCTTGGTTGACTTGCTGGACCTCCATGGGTGTCTCGTAGCTCGAGGCCTTGAGGTGCTCGATATAAGTGCGGCCCAATGATGAGTCCGACAGGGTTGCAAGGTAGGAGAGTGCATCTGCACGAGCATTTTCCCCGCGAGGTATATGGGAGATGCTGAAACGCTGAAATCCTACCGCGCTCGTTCTTACGAGCTCTAGGTACTTCACCCTTTGGGGGTCCCGCGCCCCGTACTCCCCCGAGATCTGCCTGGCTACCAGCTGTGAGTCGGTGAAGACCTTGAGGTTGGCCACGCCCAACTCGCAGGACACTCTCAGCCCTGCGAGGAGTGCTTCATACTCTGCTTGATTATTAGTGGCGGCGAACTGGAAATGGAGCGCACATTCAGCGACAACTCCTTCGCCGTTGGCGAGGATGAGTCATGCTCCACTCCCGCTGGAGTTAGAGGCTCCGTCTACATGAAGGATCCAGACGTCTTCCTCTGGTCCTGGCTCCGGCTGCCGGTCTTGAAGGCTCTCTTCCGCCCCCTAGCATAGGCCTGCATGCTCGACCAAGAAATCAGCGAGTACTTGTGCCTTCATGGCTGACCTCGGCCTATAGGTGATGTCGAACTCGCTGAGCTTGAGCGCCCACTTCGCCAGGCACCCAGATGTGTCAGGTCGGCTAAGCACCACTTTTAGCAGCTGATCCGTCAGGACAGCAATGGGGTGTGCTTGAAAATAAGGTCTGAGATACTGAGCGGACATGATTAGTGCAAAAATCAATTTCTCAGACTGGGAATACCTAAACTCTGCATCGTGGAGGAGTTTGCTTGTGTAATACACTGGCCTTTGCATTCCCTTGTCGTCAGTCCGAACCAGGACCGAACTGACTGCCTCCGGGGTGATCGCCAGGTACAGGAGGAGCTCCTCTCCTTCTTCAGGCCTGGAAAGCAACGACGAGGATGCCAGTGTCCTCTTCAACTTATCGAGCACCTCCTGGCACTCCTCTGTCCAAGTAAAGTCGTTCATCTTTCTCAGCACCTTAAAAAAGGGCCGGCAACGGTCAGCGGACCTCGAGATAAATCGATTCAGGGCAGCTATCCGGTCGGTGAGTCGCTGCACTTGCTTCTTGGAGGTGGGTTGCTCCATGTCCAGGATAGCCTGGACCTTCTCCGGGTTGGCTTCTATCCTCCTTTGGGTTACATGAACCCTAGGAACTTCCCGGCGGACACGCCGAAAGCATACTTTGCTGGGGTCAATTTCATCTTGTGAAGCCGGAGGTTACCAAAGTTCTCCGCCAGGTCACCAACGTGGTCTGAAGGGGGCTTGCTCATTACCAGCATATAATCCACGTACACCTGCATGTTGCGGCCAATCTGGTCTTTGAAGACTTTGTTGACCAGCCGTTGGTACGTGGCCCCGGTATTCTTGAGGCCGAATGGCATCATCTTGTAACAGTAGGTTTCGCGATCGGTGATGAAAGCAGTGTGCTCCTCATCCTCCGGTTGCATTCGGATCTGGTTGTACTCGGAGAAGGAATCCATGAAAGAGAGGAGGTGATGCCCTGAAGTGGTGTCCACGAGCTGGTCGATCTTTGGAAGAAGGAAACTGTCCTTTAGGCAAGCTCGATTGAGGTCGGTGTAGTCCACGCAGATCCTCCACTTGCCGTTGCTCTTCTTCACCATGACCACGTTCGCCAGCCAACTAGGATATTGTACCTCCCGTATAAAGCCGACGGCGAGAAGCGTCTCCACTTCTTCATTGATGGCCTTCTGCCTCTCCGCAGCAAAACTCCTCTTCTTTTGGCGGACAGGGCGGCACCTTGGATCAATATTCAACCGGTGGGTGATGACTTCCGAGGGGATACCTGGCATGTCAGCAGCAGACCAGGCGAACACATTAGCGTTCGCCCGGAGAAATCTAGCAAATGGGCCCGCTCTTCTTCTGGGAGCTGGGCTCCTATCTGCACTATCTTCTGAGGGTCCGAACTGAGAGGGTACATCAACAGGCGCTCCATGAGCCCTTTCCTAGGGTCTTGCTCTCTTAGGTCGAGGTCGTCGACATCGGAGCCGAGCTCAGCGCTCCGGGCCCCCGGGACCGTCTGCAGGAAATGCTGGACGGGCTGGGCCGTCCCTCTCATTACTCCCATCCCAGAGGCAGTAGGGAACTGCACCAGCAACCTCTTAGGGGAAATGACAGCGTCCAGCTGGTTGAGCCCTGGACGGTCGAGGATGGCATTATAAGGTGATGGGAGCTTGACGACAGTAAATGTCATCATGACCGTACTCTGCCAAGGTGGGGATCTGGCAGTGACAATGAGAGTGATCTCTTCTTCGACCCCCATCGAATCTCCGATGAAGCCCACGAGAGGGGTGTGCACCGGCTTTAATTGATCATGAGATAGATTCATTCGGGAGAAAGCATCATAAAAAAGCATGTCAGTAGAGCTCCCACTATCCACCATAATGCGATGTACAGGATGTTTCGCGATAGTCATCTCGACCACCACTGCATCATTGTTTACATTTTTATTTTATTCCCCTTTTCAAAGGGGAGTACATTCTCTGGGTCTCTCACCTCCTGGGCTCTCTTCGTCGCACGCCCGATCCCCAAAGAGATCATGCCCACCGGCTTCTCCGTTGGGCGGTTGTCAATTACGGAGATAAGGGGAAGGGCTGCGAGTGGCTGACCCTTCACCGGGGCTTCGTTCTTCACGAATTTCTTGAAGTAGCCCCTCTTGATCAGCTCCTCAATCTCCCGCTTCAGATTGTGGCACTCAACCGTGTCGTGGCCGTGCTCGCGATAAAATTGACAATATTTTGTCTTGTCATGGATGTTCCTTGGATTCCAAGGAGGAGGTCGGTGGAGGCAGTGCTCACCCTCAATCTCCATGAGGATCTTCATTCTGGGAGCGAGGAGAGGGGTGAACATTCTCTTCGGGGCAGCACCGTTCTTCGGCTTCGGGCCTAGACAAAAATCTGCAGGTGGTCCAGGCCTCCGAGTCTCAGGGACATCCCTTGGGGCAGGCTTCTTTGAAGGCTTCCCGTCCAGCTCTCGCCTGGTGCGATCGGCCTCCTCCACTTGGATGTACTTGTGGACACGAAGAAGGAGCTCAGAGTACGTCTTGGGGGGCTTTTTATCCAGGGAATATGTCAGACGGGAGGTCTTGAGCCCATGCTTCAACGCCAGCATGGAGACAGGCTCGTCCAGACTATAGATTTCCAGGGCGGCGGTCTTGAAGTGGGTAATGTAGTCCCGCAGCAGCTCCTGGTCCTGCTAGCGGATAGAGAAGAGGCTATCCACCTCTCTTGGCACCTTTCGGCAAGCGTCGAAGTGTGCCACAAACTTTCCTTCCAGTTGATGGAAGGAGCTGATAGATTCCGGCTCGAGGTGGGTGAACCAAACTCGAGCAGCCTTCCGGAGGGTGGCTGGGAAGGCAATGCATAGAAGAGTGTTCGTCGCTCCCTGGACCCTCATGAGAGCCTTATAGCTCTCTAAATGGTACAAGGGATCGGCAGTCCCATCATAGGGATCCACCTGAGGCATGCGGAACCGACTCGGGATCGGTTCCTCTTGGATTTCCCGGGATAAGGGTGGTTGGGCATTGTAGCCCGCTAGATCTATTGGGGAGCTCTGCATGTCGGCAAAGCAACGGGCGAACTCCGCCAACTTGCGCTCGTGCTCCTCCAGGCGCCTCTCGGCATGGCATCTGATGGCCTCATCGATGGAATCTTCCACTGAGGCCACTAGAGAAGGGGGTGCCAATTGGTCTCAGTGAGGGGCCTTGCCCCGATGGCGCCTGCTGTGCCGCACTGCTTCGGCATCGTTGGCCAAGGATCGACTCTCGTGATCCACCGAACCGGAGTAGTTCCTCTTTGCGGGAGTCTGGTGGCTCCCGCGGGGGTTGGAAACTAACCACGGATGGGAGGGCCTTCCTTGGATGGAGCGCAGGCTTCCGCGGGGACCCGTGGCTCGAGACGCGGGGGTCCCTGGCTGGGGCTGAGTGGCCAGGGAGCGCCGTTGGTACTGTAGTTCCTGCATAGCAGTGGTCAAAGTTTGCAGCTGCGAAAGGACAGTCCACCGGGGATGGCTGAGGAGGAGGAGGTGGACCAGGAAGTTCCCTCTCCGGGCTATGCAGCCCTTGAGGAGAAGGAACTTCTCCCGCTCGGCTGGAGGATGCTTTGCATCCACGTGTCACCACCATAGTCGGAGCGCGCTTTCGCCCACAGAGAGTTTGCTCGCATAGGGGTTACTGTTCTACCCCCCTTCCTGACGTGCCAATCTGTTGCCGATCTCACCACGGTGGCCTGTAGCTCTTGAGCTGGCACTGGTCTCGGACTGTCTCACCTCGAGATCTTCAAGCTCCCGGACCTGCAAAACAAAGTCAGAGACCCGGGCCGGGGGTTCCGGTGGGGGCACTCCAACGGTCAAGTTAGAGAGCGGCAAGATGGAACAGATCCCCTAAGGCGGGTTCCCGAAGGATTCCCGTTCTTAGAGGAGATGTAAATGAAAGAAGTGTGGGGAAGACGGGAGTTGAAGCCCAGCTTCCTGTGCTGGGTTCACCGAGCTCACGCCTAAGGACTTCTTGAGGCCTCCTAGGATCGTTCTCTTGGTGTTTTTTTCCCTCTTTTGACTTACCTTTCCGCCTATTTTTACCATCCCTTTTATACCATCGAACTGCCCTCAGCCCGCATTCCTTTCAGGGGGCTCCCTGAGACCTCTGGACCTTCTCCTGCCCCATATTCTTCGGGTCCGGGAGCTAAGTGGCCAGACCGCCTCGTCTCTAGTTTATCACGAAAAGGGGAAGACTGGTGAGGCTTTGGGCCGAGCACGGGAGCTCTCCTTTCGAGGAGTTGATGGTGGGCTTCCAGCCGTTTAAGGCTCCTGTCTGTAAGGATTCCATTCCTCAGTTGCGGGGCCCCATCTGACTGGTATAAACGAGGTTTCGCATGTCACTGCAGGCTGTACTAGCGCCCCCTATGGGGCACGGTGCACGCCGGCTCTAGTGGTGACCTTGTAACCCGTGTCTCTGCTTCCTCGAGGCTTTGCAGAGTATGGCTGACCTCGGCCGAGGTGGACCCGTCAGGGGGCACCACCTGGCGGGGCGGCAGAGAGTGGCTCGACTTCGGTCGAGGAGGACCTGTCTTCGGGTGCCAGCTGGCGAAGGAGCAGGAGGGCCCGGCTCGACCTCGACAGAGGTGGACCCGTCTTGGGGCGCCACCTGGCGAGGGAGCGAGGGGCCGCCAGCTTCGGCCGAGGTGGACCCCTCCTAGGTGGACACCTGGCGGAGTGTCAGGGAGGTGCTCGACTTCGGTCGAGGTGGACCCATCTTCGGGTGTCACCTGGCGAAGGAGCAGGAGGGCCCGGCTCGACCTCGGCTGAGGTGGACCCATCTTGGGGTGCCACCTGGCGAGGGAGCGACGGGCCGCCAGCTTTGACCGAGGTGGACCCCACCTGGGTGGACACCTGCAGAGTGGCAGAGAGAGGCTCGACTTCGACCGAGGTGGACCTGTCTTGGGGTGCCACCTGGCGAAGGAGCAGGAGGGCCCGACTCGACCTCGGCAGAGGTGGACCCATCTTGGGGTGCCACCTAGCGAGGGAAAGAGGGGCCGCCAGCTTTGGCCGAGGTGGACACCTCCTGGGTGGACACTTGGCGGAGTGGCAGGGAGGTGCTCGACTTCGGCCGAGGTGGACCCGTCTTCGGGTGCCACCTAGCGAAGGAGTAGGAGGGCCCGGCTCGACCTCGACGGAGGTGGACCCATCCTGGGGTGCCACCTGGCGAGGGAGAGAGGGGCCACCAGCTTCGGCCGAGGTGGACCCCTCCTAGGTGGACACCTGGCAGAGTGGCAGGGAGGTGCTCGACTTCGGCCGAGGTGGACCCGTCTTCGGGTGTCACCTGGCGAAGGAGCAGGAGGGCCCGGCTCAACCTCGACCGAGGTGGACCCGTCTTGCGGTGCCACCTAGCGAGGGAGCGAGGGGCCGCCAGCTTCGGTCGAGTTAGACCCCTCCTGGGTGGACACCTGGCGGAGTGCTAGAGAGGTGCTCGACTTCTGCCGAGGTGGACCCGTCTTCGGGTGTCACCTGGCGAAGGAGTAGGAGGGCCCGGCTCAACCTCGACTGGGATGGACCCGTCTTGGGGTGCCACCTGGCGAGGGAGCGAGAGGCCGCCAGCTTCGGCCGAGGTTGACCCCTCCTAGGTGGACACCTGGCGGAGTGGCAAAGAGAGGCTCGACTTCGACCGAGGTGGACCCGTCTTGGGGTGCCACCTAGCAAAGGAGCAGGAGGGCCCGACTCGACCTCGGTAGAGGTGGACCTGTCTTGGGGTGCCACCTGGCGAGGGAGCGAGGGGCTGCCAACTTCAGCCGAGGTGGACCCCTCCTGGGTGGACACCTGGCGAAGTGGCAGGGAGGTGCTCGACTTCGGCCGAGGTGGACCCGTCTTCAGGTGCCACCTGGCGATGGAGTTGGAGGGCCCGGCTCGATCTCGGTAGAGGTTGACCCGTCTTGGTGTGCCACCTGGCGAAGGAGCGAGGGGCCGCTAGCTTCGGCCGAGGTGGACCCCTCCTGGGTGGACACCTGGTGGAGTGGCAAGGAGGTGCTCGACTTCGACCGAGGTGGACCCGTCTTCGGGTGTCACCTGGCGAAGTAGCAGGAGGGCCCGGCTTAACCTCGGCCGAGGTGGACCCCTCCTGGGTGGACACCTGGCGGAGTGGCAAAGAGAGGCTCGACTTCGGCCGAGGTGTACCCATCTTCGGGTGCCACCTGGCGAAGGAGCAGAAGGGCCCGGCTCGACCTCGGCAGAGGTGGACCAGTCTAGGGGTGACACCTGGCGAGGGAGCGAGGGGCCGCCAGCTTCGGCCGAGGTGGACCCCTCCTAGGTGGACACCTGGCGGAGTGGCAGAGAGAGGCTCGACTTCGACCGAGTTGGACCCGTCTTGGGGTGCCACCTGGCGAAGGAGCAGGAGGGCCCGGCTCGACCTCGGCCGAGGTGGACCCATCTTGGGGTGCCACTTGGCGAGGGAGCGAGGGGCCGCCAGCTTCGGCCGAGATGGACCCCTCCTGGATGGACACCTGGCAGGGTGGCAGAGAGAGGCTCGACTTCGGTCGAGGTGAACCCGTCTTCAGGTGCCACCTGGCGAAGGAGCATAAGGGCCCAGCTCGACCTCGGCAGAGGTGGCCCCGTCCTTCTTGGGGTGCCACCTGGCGAGGGAGCGAGGGGCCGCCAGCTTCGGCCGAGATAGACCCCTCCTGGGTAGACACCTGGCGGAGTGGCAGAGAGAGGCTCGACTTCGATCGAGGTGGACCCGTCTTGGGTGCCACCTGGCGAGGGAGCGAGGGGCCGCCAACTTCGGCCGAGATGGACCCCTCCTGGGTGGTCACCTGGCGGAGTCGCAGAGAGAGGCTCGACTTCGACCGAGGTGGACCCGTCTTCGGGTGCCACCTGGCGAAGGAGCAGGAGCACTTCTTCCCGAACGACGAATCTTTTGAAAGAAAAAATCCATGTGATACTGACCGTGTCCAACTAGACCTGACACGCGCCCCACGTCTGCGATGTAGCCATATCAGTATGTATTGCGATTAAAGTAAATAGATCCTTCATACAAGCTTGACTCTACCATTTCAAACAGAAAGTCATGAAATCGGGTCAAACGTCGATCTCTTAGACAGAAAAGAATGGCTGTATCAAGCCTTCTTCTGACTAAGGGTTTGACAGCTATCTAGACCATACCTATATGGATGAACTCATATTTAGACCTGAGGATTTTGATTAAGTCTTGTGAGATTATTGATATAACTATATCGCCCGCTATTAACACGTTTTTTTTTCTATCCTAATTCTATTATCATGTATGATTTTATGTTGATAAATTGATCTTTTATTTTTTTTGAAATAGTCTATTTGTTCAACTGTTCATCCCTTATATCCATTAGATGACTATAGATATCATTATCTTTGAAAGAAGATCATGTAGAAATGACCTAGATACCTGATTTATATTTGAACCTCAGTGTATCCATTTTTTTTTAGATAGTTGTTTATGGCCAACAACGCATATTCACGGCTAAAATGGTCGACATTTAGCCGATGTTTATTCAGGATACACTTTGATTATTAAATGAATCAACTATTTGAATATTTTTCAATCAATTTTTTTGACCATGATAATATATATATATATATAAAGTATACGTCCAGCACAATCTCACATAAATTAGTGGTTCTGATTGGCTGCGCATACGGCCATGCCGGCGCATGCAGGCAATAATTTCTGTTTTAGCCGCGGCACTTTAGTAGTTAGGGCGTATATCCTATGATTTCAGTTGGACAGCTTTTTTGTCGTTTTATAAAGTAAGCAGGAGAACATGCCGGAAGAGCGTTACTTTGCCACCAGAGACACCCATGTGCGCGCCCACTTTACTTATGGGTGGGGCCTACGTAGTGGTGAAAATGAGCGAGTTGAGAGTTCGGTCAAAATGGGTTCAATAAGTATTCTTTTTTAAATTACTTTTATATATATAATATTTAGATTGATGGCTCTCGGAGGAGGGGACCAACGCCAACGATTCTTTTAGCGTGCTGTTAGCTGACACCAACCTTTCGTCCCTTTTGACCAAAGTTCAGATCTTAATTTGGCCCCCCTCATATTTCTAGATAATGATAACGATCGGAAGAAAAAAGAGTTTATGAGGGTAACTCCTTTGATAGCCGCCGACCTTAATTTGTCCCCTCCTATTTCTAGATAATGATGTCTTGATGTAGAAATGTGACATATTTCAAGAGATAAGGTCTTCTAATCTGTTATTTGGTGTTGTCACGAAACAACCCGTGGTAGGTATAATTATCTCTGCGTGCTTAAGCTCAACAAATTCTAGGACACCGAGTATTATCTGAGAAAATATAGGTACAAGCTTGTTGCATGGATCCAACATCGCCATTGTTCACCATAATTTTATTTAATTCATAGAATCCCTTCATGGTGTAATAAGTGACTTTAAAACAAAAGAGAGATACTTCATTCCCAGATCAGTGGCCAAGGATCCACTCTTGCACCCTCTATTACTATTACAGGACATTCACTTATAAAAGTTACTATTCTACTCAATTACCTTTCATCATATCTACCATGAGGCCAACCAAGCAACTGATTTTTTAGCTTCAATTGCTCGGCAAGGAATATTTAACATTTACCCCAATAATACTATCCACCTGGATCTCGTAACTATCTTATGGATGGATTATTATGGTATTTCTTTTGAACGATGATATGACTGATTTTTATCTCGTCTATTCTTAGGAGTTAAAATACTTCATTCCCTAATCAGTGGTCATCTCTGGTTGATATACTAAAATGTTGGAAAAATAGTCATGGTATCAGTCCTAAGTTTAATATCTATGGTTTCAAATCTTTATTTTATAAACATTGTTGGGATACGACAAGTTTATTCTGATTGGTCTGTCTATACTCACTTGCCGAAGATTTGAATCTGGCTAACCAACGCCCTAAAAGCATAAGGCTGATCAACACCAATGAGGCGTAAAGCCGATCAATGCGCAATAGATACAAGTATGATCAATGCCCAAAATGCACAAGGCTGATCAACGTTCATGAGGCGTAAAGCCGATCAATGCCCAATAGGCACAAGTATGATCAACGTTCGTGAGGCGTAAAGCCGATCAATGCCCAATAGGCACAAGTATGATCAATGCCCAAGAGGCACAAGGCTGATCAATGTCCGTGAGGCGTAAAGCCGATCAATGCCCAAGAGGCACAAGTATGATCAACGTCCATGGGGCGTAAAGCCGATCAATGCCCAATAGGCACAAATATGATCAATATCCATGAGACGTCAGGTCGATCAACGCTCAGCAAGTATAAGATTCTTCAGGAAAGGTAAAGCTTATTAATATTTCAAGTAATGCAAAGATCATTTGACATAAGAAAAAGGAGCTGATCAATTATGGATGACCTTTTGCTGCACGTGCCTCTATTCTAGATTAACCGCTTAACAACTGGATGCCAGCTATAAGCGGTTGGGTTCGTGGCCTATAAATACCCCTGATTATGATGAGGGGAGGATTTTTTGGCTATTCTTCGCTTACCCTTCCTTCAGATCATATCTATTCTAGTCCAGACTCCATGAACAAGCTTGGAAGCTACCACAACACTCAGATCCTACAAGATGATGGCTGAGAGTTAAATCAGATCAGCCCGACCTACTTCCCTTTTAATTCAAGCTTGTTGTAATTTGTTTGGATGCAACAGATTGGCGCGCCAGGAATGGAAACTCAGCAAAAGAGTTTCAATAATCTGGAAGGAAGCATGGTGAAGACTAGGAAAAGAGATATACCTGTGGAGGACATTCCCCATCTCTCAAAGAAGAATGATCCTGTTCTTGATGGAAGGGTGGAAGCTCCTCCTATTGGATACATGGATCAAGAAAAATTGAACACTCTGTTTGATAAAGTAGAAGCACTTACTGTAGCGATGCAAAACCTCCAAGAAATTGCTGCGAGGGAATCGTTGCGACCTGCTGCATCAAGAACTAGCCGGCAACCTTCCCTTCAGGTAAGTAAACATCTTAGTCCAAGAAGACACACATCTTATCAATGTTCTTCAGGTCAACAGTCCTCTTCAAAGCATCATCACCGATCTCACCATCACACCAAGAAGCGGAATAAGGGGAAGCATCCATGGTCTCGTTCGACGTCATCTAGAGAATCAACTCCTGACAGTACTTAAGTTCAACATCTTGCAAGAACAAATGATTTTGATGAAAAATTCAAGAAGCTAGAGATGCAGATTGCCAGGGCTATTGAACAGAGGAAAACAGAGGATACAACACCAAATTGCGACATCTTGCCTCCTTTTTCTAAGAAGATCATGGAGGAGAGGATTCTACATCACTTCAAGGTTCTACAAATTAAGTTGTACGATGGATCATCTAACCCCTTAGATCATTTGGGCAGCTTTAAATCCCATCTATTGATCTAGGGTGCATCAAACGCACTCCACTGTCTTGCCTTCCCAGCGACCTTAAAGAAATTAGCAAGAATGTGGTATTAAAGTCTACAGCCGAACACCATTCATTCTTTCAGTCAGCTAGAGAAGTTGTTCATCTCTCACTTCAAAACAAGCAGAAAAATGCCTAGGAATTCTGATAGCTTATTTTTTATCCAGCAGTCAGAAGGAGAGTCTTTGAGAGATTACATCAAAAGGTTCAATTATGCCACGTTAGAGATTTCAGATCTCAATGAATACATGGTGATGTCTGCTATGAAAAAGGGGTTACGAGCCTCTAGATTCACATTTTTCTTGGATAAGAAATTTCCAATCAATTATTCTGAATTACTGACTCGTGCTCAAAAGTACTCTTAGGCCGAAGAACAAGCTTTGAACCGGCGACAAGTAGAGAGAAAATTATTGCCAAGAAAGAAGAATGCCAAGGAAGATGAATTTTGACCACCTGGAGTCCGATCAATCCAACGGCAAGGTCAGAAGTCAAGGAATTTGGTCGGCAAGAACTACGTCAATCGGTTTGATGCTTATACCCCTCTAACTCTCCCGAGAGAAAAGATTTTGATGAAAATTGAGAAAGAGAATTTTCTTCAGAAACCAAGGCCAGTGAGAGCTCCACCAGCTATGCGAAATAAAGCCAAATACTGTCGATATCATCATGATCATGGGCATACAATGGAAGAATGCATCCAACTAAGAGATGAAATTGAAGATTTGATCAAGCGAGGTTATCTGGGCAGGTATGTCTGAAATCAAAATCAAAACCGACCAATTGAAGTGGTAGTGCCAAGGCCAGCAGTTCTAAGGATGATCACTGATGGAACGGAGCTCCTAAACCAACAACCGATTGATGGATCGATCGGAATTATTTGTCATGCATGTTTTGAAGATGATCGGAGTCCCAAAAGGCTTCGAGGAAGTGTTATTTTTTCTGATGAAGACCTACAAGGCGTTCAGACACCTCATAATGATCCTGTAGTGATTTTCGCAATAATTGCAAACTATGATGTACATAGAATTTTGGTTGATAATAGAAGTTTCACCGAGGTCTTGCTTTATGCTGCATTTGTTAAGATGAATTTGCCAATTAATAAGCTACGAAGAATTCATGTGCCATTAACCAGGTTTGGTGGAAATTCTGTAGGACTAGAGGGAGAAATCACACTCCCCGTAACTCTCAGAACATTGCCGAAGCAAAGGACTTACCTTTTTACTTTTATGGTTGTTCGGATCCCTTCTTCTTATAATGCTATTTTGGGAAGACCTGCTCCGAATAAATTCTAAGCCATTGTATCAACATATCATTTTTTGATGAAATTTCCAACTCAAAATGGGATTGGAGAAGTAAGGAAAAACCAACAAATGGCTCGTCAATGTTTGACAATCCAAAATCAACAGTCAATCAACAAACCCACCTCTGAACAAATGGATCCACATGATCCGACCGAGGGAGTCAATATATCCATAAAAAGGACTATTCATGTTCCTTTGACAAAAGATGATCCTACTAAAATAGTTCTGATTGGAAGTCTACTTATTGAAGACCAAAGAAAAAAGTTGATTGATTTTTTGCAAAAAATGCTGATATATTTGCATGGGCGATCACCAATATGTTAGGAATTCCTACTGAAGTGATTATGCATGAGCTCAAGGTTGATCCGCTTAGTCGGCCTGTCCGATAAAAGAAGCAAAACTTTGTACCAGAAAGATAAAAAGTTATCAACAAAGAAGTGAGCAAATTGCTTGATGCTGGATTTATCAGGGAGGTTCACTATCCTGACTGGCTTGCCAATGTATTAATGGTCAGGAAAGCTAATGAAAAATGAAGGATATGCATAATAGATTATACTGATCTTAACAAGGCATGTCCAAAAGATAGTTTTTCTTAGCCTTAAAATTGATCAACTAATTGATGCAACGGCCGGGCATAAATTCTTAAGTTTTATGGATGCTTTTTCTAGATATAATCAGATACGAATGAGCCCAGAAGATGAAGAAAAATATCTTTCATCACAGATCGAGAGATATATTGTTACAGGGTGATGCCGTTTGGCCTTAAAAATGTCGGAGTTACTTATCAGAGATTAGTAAATAAATCTTTGAGGATTAAATCGGAAAGATTATGGAAGTATATGTAGATAATATGATTGTTAAGAGCAATCAATCAGATGATCATATTAAAGATTTGCAAATAGATTTTGATATTTTACGGTGAATCAGATGATGTTAAATCCGATCAAATATGTTTTTGGTGTAACTTCTGGAAAATTTTTTAGGCTTCATGGTTACGAAGCGAGGGATTGAAGCTAACCTAGAGAAAATCTGAGCCATCTTGGATATGAGGCCTCCAGCTAATAAAAAAGAAATTCAATAGTTGACTGGATGAATCGCTTCGTTAAGCCAATTTATTTCTCGTTCAGCTGAGAAATGTTTGCCTTTCTTCAAAGCTTTACATCAAACCAAGGAGTTTAATTGGTCGGATGATTGTCAGTCAGCATTTGAAGAACTTAAGAAGTATTTGATGAATCCGATCATATTGTCTAAACCTCAAGAAGGAAAAGATTTGTATTTTTATCTGGCTACTTCAGACGAAGCAATTAGTTATGTGTTGGTTAGAAAGGACTCTGATGAATCACATAAGCTCATCTATTATATTAGTAAAGTTATTCATGATGCGGAGACAAGGTATCCAAAACTGCAGAAGATTATTTATACTTTAGTGATATCTGCCAAGTGCCTCAGACAATATTTTTAGTCCCATCATATTATTGTACTAACCGATCAACCTCTGAGGACGATTTGCAATGTCCTGATACTTCTGGCCGAATGGCAAAATGGGCAGTCAAATTAAGTGAATATGACATCGCTTATCAACCTCGATCTGCAATGAAAGCTCAAGTACTGGTTGATTTTATAGCCGAATATACTTGGGATGACAATGAGAAGAAAATCCAGCCATTTGATGAAATAGAGTTGACTGATACACTTTGGGTCTTACATGTAGATGGAGCTTCAAATTCTTCTGGTTATGGGGCAGGGTTGATCTTGTCTAGCCCAAATGGAGATATCACAGAGTATGCACTCCGATTTTCTTTCAAGGTCTCCAATAATCAAGCTGAATATGAAGCCCTCCTGGCTGGTTTAAGAATCGCAAAGGAGTTGAATGTCCGAAAGTTGAAAGTATTATCTGATTCATTATTAGTTGTCAACCAAGTAAAAGGAGATTTTGAAGTTCGCGATGCCACTTTGGCTTTGTATTTGAAGAAGGTCCAAGAACTTGGTGCTTATTTTGTTTCCTGGGACATCAATCACGTCCCTAGAATTGAAAATTCTCGAGCTAATTCATTGTCTAGATTGGCTACTTCTACACCTAACCAAATGGGTTGGACTTTTGTGGAATATCTAGAGACCCCAAGTATTTCAACAACTGAAAAAGAAAAAGTTCTTCAGATAGAGCCAGAAATTGATTGGATGAGTCCAATAGTCAAATATCTGACTAAAGGAGTATTGCCCGAAAATAATCTAGAAGCTAAACAACTCCGAAAGACTGCTTCTCAGTATGTTATCCTAGATGGTTTGTTATATAAAAAGTCATTTTTCCAGCCATTGTTGAAGTGTTTATCTCTTTCGGATGCAAATTATGCCCTTAAAGAAGTGCATGAAGGAATATACGGTGATCATTTAGGAGGAAGGTCTTTAGCCTATAAGATTATAAGGTAAGGGTATTACTGGCTAACTATACAGAAGGATGCTTAAGATTTTGTAAGAAAATGTGATCCCTGCCAAAGATATGCAAATATTCATAGGCGTCCAGCCAGTCAGCTAACACAGTTAACGGCTCCTTGACCGTTTTCTCAACGAGGAATAGATATACTTGGTCAATTTCCTCCAGCCTCTAGGCAGCGAAAATTTCTGATTGTTCTATTGATTATTTTACAAAATGGATAGAAGCTGAGCCTCTAGCTTTGATCACTGAAGCAAAAGTTGAAATATTTATCAGAAACTTTATCATATATAGGTTTGGAATTCCTCATGCAATCATTACAGACAATGGATGGCAGTTTGATAATCAGAAGTTCAAGGATTTCTATGTTCAATATGGTATTCTTCACAAGTTAACATCTATGGGGCACCCTCAGGCTAATAGAGAAGCTGAGATGACTAATCGGACGTCCTTCATGGATTGAAAACCCAATTAAATGAAGCCAAAGGAGCTTGGGCTGTGAACTCAACTCCGTCTTATGGGCTTATCGAACAACTCCTCGATCTACGAGGAGAATCCCCGTTCAATCTAGCCTATGGTAGTGAAGCTATGTTACCAATAAAGATTGTTCTTCATTCTAAAAGGACTAACTACTTTGAAGAATCAGACAATGCTAAATGAAGGAGAATTGACTTGGATTTGCTAGAAAATTCCTAACTGCAAGCATAGCTAAAAATGGCAGCATGTCAACAAAGAGTGGCACGATATTATAATTCAAGAGTAAAGGCTCGAATCTTTCGGATTGGGGATCTTGTCTTGCACCGAACAACTGTATCCCGATCAACTAAATAGGACAAGCTTGCCCCAAACTGGGAAGGCCCTTATCGTATTACTGAAGTTATGCGATTCGGGACCTATCGACTTGAAAGTTTGGATGGTTATCCATTGGCAAGACCATGGAATGTAGAAAACCTTCGTAAATACCATCAATAAATAGACTTTCTTTCTTTTTTTTATCTTATATAAAAGAATAATATAATAATAAAATATCCTCTAGAAAATAGAAGAAAGAAAGGTTGGCTTGATAAGCTGACCATGATCCGATAAATCGAGTTGGTCTAATCCACTAACTCATCGGTATTAATGATCAAAATAACTGATCAAAAGGTTGGCCTGATAAGCTGACCATAATCTGACAAATCGAGTTGGTATGATCCATTGACTCATCGGTATTTAATGATTAGAACAACTTGCTGATTAATTAAAATGTTGGCCTGATAAGCTGACTATAATTCGATAAAATTGGGCTGGTCTAACTCGCCGATTCATTAATATGTTGATGTCAAGGTGGCTGATTGATTAAAAGGTGACTATGAAACAAATGATAAGAAATAGTGTGATTTATTATTTTGTCAATGAGGTTATCTCAAAATATATAAAATATTGAGAAACATAATTTGGTATATTGAAGAGGAATTGAAGACTTCATTGATATTTTAATTACAAGAAGGAAAAAGAAGAAGCAGCGATGAACAATGATTCGTTAGAAATTGCTGCTTGTTCTCTATTACAAATATTATTCAACCTTTTTCTGACTGACTTGATCACCTGAAGCTCTCTTGTTCAGATGTCTCCGGGATAGATGAAATTGCTGGGCCATCGGCTGGTTTTCTTTTCTTCTTCTATAAAATAATCTATGGAAATGGAGGAGAAGTCCAGGTCAGGATATAGTTCCTTAACCTTGTTGATACAATCTTTGAAGCCAATTTAATAGCCTTTGGCTCATACTCGCTCCATCCCGTTGTTAAAGGCTTCAGATTTTTCGAATTCTTCGATCACAAGATGTCTCCGCTAGATCAGTGAAGCATTTTCTTATTCGGTTTGTTTTAATTTCCTTTTAAGAAGTGTCATCCTCTTTTCCATTAAGGATTTTTGCTTCAACACCTCTTCATACGCTCGAGTTTTTTTTTCTATGGCTTCATCTGCCTGCCAAAGTATTTTTCTTCTTCTGGCTCCATCATCCACAAGCTGCCGGGCATGCTTTTCAGTTTGTCTTAGTTGATTTTGCAGAGACAAGATCATTGTAGTTGATCAGACAACTCTTGATTATAAGGCTTTCCGATCAGTGACAGCTTTGTCTTTTTCCTCCATGGCTGCTGCTAACTGTTTTTGAAGATCTTCTTGGAGGTTAGTTGTTTGACACCAACTCTCTTCAATCATAGAGATATCACTGATGAACTAGACAGAAGATTTGGAACATTGTTAAAGTACGAATAAATTGTTTGAAAAAGGAAAGTACTACTTACCTTCATTATTCTGGGGTAAATGGAGGATAGAATTTCTTTCACTCCGTGTTTGATTGTTGCCTCCCAGTCTTTCCGAAGGATAGTAGATTGCAATATGGTTTTTGCCAACTTAGGATTGTTAACACTTGTATCAACTATAAGCACTTGAACGGTTTTATCTTTGTTCAGATCAGATGGTTCCTCCATAGGAGTTTTTCCTTTTTCTGTTGAAGTATGCACAGTGGATGGATCATGATATTTTTCTTTTGAAAGTGGAATGGAAGGCTTTTGTTCTTCTTCCTCAGATGAAGAGATAACATATTCAGGAATTTTCGATTGATCAGAGCTACTTTTCAACAAACACCTCCTTTTTACACATGATCATTCCTCTCTGATTCGTACCGGTCCGGCTTTTGTTTTTGATATCTGATGAAGTTTCTTATCACCCGGCTCCATTTCTCAAATACGATGAGGATCTCTCCTTGAAGAGTAATCTTTGAAACAAAGGATTTTTGAAAAATACTTGAGACGAGACTGGCTCAAAGTCCTGAGCCTGGGACCTCGTTATATAGAGAATGCCTGTGGCCACGATTCATGGTCCAAATTTTGAGATATCAGGAGATCTTGACACGTTTAAAATCTTGATTTGGTGGAAATCTGTGCACCGCTTCTGATTCTCAGAATGACAGTTATAAAAATATATATGTGAAGGTATTTGATTTGAATTTGAATTTGAATTTGAATCTTATACAGCCTGATAAATGCGGTTATATGGTCCGCCGAACAACTGCTCTTCTGACAAAAAGATAGCATTTGGCAAAATTGATATGATGGCTCATCCGACTTTATCAAGAAAACTTTTTACAATAGACTCTTTTTCCTAAAATATAGAAAGAAAGGGATAGGATATTCAATAAATTAGATGGAAGTATCATATCATCTATGAGAAAATTAAAGGTTTGGTTAATTTAGAAACTATTTTTTTAAATGGTCAGTAATTACTTCTTTAAGTGAAATTGGAAATCATGCTTTCCGATCAATTATTATTTCATTGAGAATTTTTTTTAGAGAATTTGTTCGGAATTGTTTTAACTAAGTTTTTTCTAAATAATAATTAGTGTTTATAATTTGATTTGAATAATTTCATGATTATATCAGATTTTCTCGGAAATTTTCTCATTTGACCCGATGATTTCATACTTAAGAAAATTTCTTATATATAAAAGATTGAAACTTTTGCTATTCAATAAACATCGTTAAAAAGAAAGATTCTTCATTGAAAGTGAACAAAATGTGTTTTTACATCATTGATCATTTACATTCCTTTCAATCGTACTTTCTTCCACTTCAACCTGGTTTATAGTAAGAACTATGGATGTTTCTTCGAGAGTTTGAGAATCCGGTGCCGATTCTTGGGTTTGGCCACCTACTGCCTCTTCGATCTGATCTATGATGGGTTCTCCGACTTGATTTTCTTCATTAGAATTTTCTTCATCAAAATCTTCTTCATCGGAGTCTTCTTCTATCTTTGAAGTATCTAGATCGGGGTAAAATTTCTTTACCTTTCTTAAACAATCGGCAAGACCATGGTTGTAGCTTTCTACTCCCGCCTCGTGAAGTTTATCGTCAAAAACTTTCGATTGAATATATTCTTTTATGGCCCCGTTAACGACCTCTTCTATAGCTTGTTCAATCTTCCTTGTTGCTGTTAAAACTTTTTCTTTAGCCGTTAAAGCCCTTTTTCGGCTGTTGAGATTTTTGGCTTTCTCTAGGTTATGGGATATTGATTGGATTTTTTTATTTTTCTTCTTTAGTTTTGACTCTATGGCTTTTATTTTCGACCTTGCTTCCTTCAGCTCTACTTCTAGAGCCGATGTTTTGGTTGCTGATTCTTCTAGTTTCTTTTTCAAAGCATTTTTAATTCTTCAGCAACCTCTTTTTCTGCCTTTGCAACGTTCACCGCGTTGCACATGGTTTGGCAGAATTGGTCAAAATTCTTTAGACTTTCATCATTATATGGATTCCATGGATGAGCTATTTATTTATGTTTCAAATTAATCAGATTCAATAAAAAAATAAAAAAAAAGGAAGGAAAATGATTACTCTTTTTAAAATGAATTAGTTTGATTCTATACCTTTAATAATGTGGGGTGGAGTAATAGAATATTATCGTCGATTTGTTGGGACTTAGTGATTTCCCAATCTCTTGAAATAATGATGGAGTTCAGAAGGCGACGAGCCAGCATTGGATCATTCAAGCCCGAATCATCGGCATATACGGAAAAATCGATTGTTATATTTGCAGCCAGAATCCTCTCTTCTTCCTCCTCTGTCATTGGAGCCTTTCCTTTATCGGTTTGGTCTGCAGAAGGCAATGATGGGCCAGCTCCTAAAGTTTCCATTGGTCGTCTTTCTTGTGGTGGAGGTTGAAGAGATGTTGACAACGGAACTTCGTCATCCTTCGATACACTGGCTATCAGTATCGGAGAAATGGGACCTGATAAGGCTACCGAAGCTACTGGATTAGTCAGTTTTATTTTCTTCAATCTTTTTCTTCCTTCCTCTTAATTGGAAGGAGTGGTTTCTGCTCTTCTCTTCTTCGAAAGTTTTAGAAGTTTCCGAATGTCCACCATGATTGACGTATCTACAATAATTAAGAAGTCAAGAATTAAGATTGATTGTTAATGTTGCCCAGATATGGTGCCCAAGAGAGGGGGTGAATTGGGTCTTTCTTCGTTTTTAAAATAAAGCAATATATGTGCTATCAATTTCAAATGTGAAGAGTGATAGTGCTCAAGTAATTGTGCAATGGAAGCAATGAAAGATAACAACAATTAAAGAGCAATAGAGAGTAAAGCAATGCAAACATACAAAACGTATAGTGGTTCCGTGCACCTAGCACCTACATCCACTCCTCAAGCTCCACTTGGGAATTTTCACTATAATCTTCTCTAGATTATAGCCGACTTGTTTTACAAGGCTCACAAGTTAAAACCTAAGTTGGTTTTGTTACCTAGGCTCACCAACAAACCTTACAAACTTATTTTGGCTTCGGGCTTACAAGCAACCCTAGTTGGTTTTATCAATTGGCTCACCAACAAACCTCATACTAGTTTCAACTTCCCTTGAAACTAGGCTAGCACAAATAGAGTATGAATACAATGAATAAAAACATGACAAACTTCTTTTTAAGCAAAAATAATTCGATGTAGCTCTTGTTGGAGACTCTTCAAGTCTTCCTCTTGGAATCTTGGACCTCACTAAATGCCAAAGACTTGAAAGCTGGATTCCTCAAAAATGGAAAGCTTTTGGCAAAGGAATCTCTTGGATTTTCTCTCTTTTTGGCTTAGGATTGATTGAAAGCTTTGTGCTTTTACTCTCTTCTTTTTCACTTGGTTTCCTTGACCTTTTTGAAGTTAGGTGGAGGTTAAATACTTCATTCAAGCTGAAACAACTCCACAAGACCGTTAGAATCAAAAATATGGCCGTTTATGGCCGTTAGAAATCAAATCAAAAGTTCAGAAAAATTAGCCGTTATGCCATGAGTCGACCTCATGAGTCGACCTCTGGGTCAAGTGTCGACCTCATGAGTCGACCTCCAATTTATCTTAGGCAAAAATCCAGAAAACCATAGTTCTGTCCAGTTTGAATTATCAGGCGATGAGTCGACCTCTGGTGTCGACCTCTGGACAGGTGTCGACCTCAGGTGGTGACCTTTGAAGCGTGCCACTGAAATTTTGCCGTGCCGGCCTTGCTGAACTTTTCTTTTCTTCATGAGTCAACCTCTGGTGGTCGACCTTTGGCAAGGTGTCGACCTCTGTAGGTCGACCTCTGGTCTGAAATTTTCTGAAACTCTGGAGAGGTGCGTGCCATGCTTGAGTTTCTCTAGGCCTTTATTTCTTTTGTCAATTACTTCTTAATATGAAGGTCCAATATGAGAAATTTGATCTTGTTTAAGGTAGAAGAGCTCTTTCCCAAATCAAGCAAGCTTGGTTTCATCATTGTACTCTTGATACTCTTTTTGAATAACCTAAGGCCTGAAACTTTATCTTGAAATGAAACATTAGTCCAAACATATACTCAACCTTTTGTTAATCATCAAAACTAAGGAGCCAAAGCCAACAATCTTCCCATTTTTGATGATGACAAAACCTTGAGTATATATGCAATTAAGTCCAAAAGAAAAATATAGCATTAAAAATTTTCAAAGAAACCTCACATATATGAGTATATCATAAAAATTTACTTTTCATCTACTCTCCTTTTTTTGTGAAAACATTCTCATGAGTCAAAAAGTTAAGAACCATACAAGATTTACTCTGCTCTATGAAAGAGTCATAAGAACCATATATACTTTACTATACTCCCCCTTTTTGTCAAGAATCAAAAAGTGCAATCTTTGTAGTAAAAGATATACTAAAGAAAATTATGTTCCATTGCAATGAAGTACTTAGTTGCATAAAATACATGCTCCCCCTCAATTTGTGCATTCTATATAGCAAAGACATTCTAACTTGAGGGTTTAAAAAGAAAAATGCTAAGAGCTGGCATCAGACAGTAAAATACCATAATGTAGATAAATATATAAATGAATGTATTCAGTTACAAAATTGCTTACACAGTAAGCACAAAACACTGATACATCAGAACATACGAAGCAAACTAGTACCTCAGTAAACATCATATATCAAGCAAATCTATGAGGCTACTCCTCATCAGAAGGTACATTAAAAGAGATAGGAGCCGAGATCCTAGATGAGGATTTTGGAGTCCTATGAGTGAGACTCCGAGTCCTCAGAGAGGGACCAGACCTAGGGGTAGTCCTACGAGATCTATAGGTCCGTGGAAAAGACTCCAAAGGTGTCCTAACAGAAGTAGTAGCAGTAGGAGTAGGTGGATCAGTATGCTGAGTAGACTGAGTTGGAGTGTGCCTGCTGACAAGCTCATAAGCAGTGGGATCATCAATATCAGTCTTTGTATGCTCCACTCTATCATTTGGAATGCCTGTAATAGTCTCAAAGAGTGACTCAGTAATCTCAGTACCTATTGGCACATCCGTAGCTGAAGGATCAGTACTAAGAAGATCAGTAGAAGGAGGATCAGCAAAAGGGGGAATCTCTGGAATCGGATCAGCAGGTGGAACATCAGAGCTACCTGCTCCAGGCTGATCTCCATCACTGTCACTGTAGCCACTGGAGTCATCATCATCATCATCATCATCAGCAGCAGCAGCAGCAGCAGCAGCAGAATGTGGAGGATGCACTGTCGGATCTACAGTCCCTGGTGGCAATGCCAATCTCAGTAAGCTGAGGATCTATCGGAATCCTGTATCGACAGTAGCTGACAGAGCTCCAATGCGCATGTCTGTGTGGATCCGCAGACCATGTAGCTCCTGTCGTACACTAGCAATCTCTGTCCGGACCTCTGAAATGTGATCGGTCACTCTCTGCTCAAAGTCCGATGTGCTCGCTGTAGTCCTCTGTGGTGTAGCAGTAGTAGAAGGTGCCAGAGCTGATGAGGGTGGTGGCGTGAATGGCTCAGGCTCCGCAGTCTCTGACTCTGGTGCTGGACGAGGAGGTGTACCATGATCAGTAGGCTCTGAAGGCCTTGCCTCAGCTGCTCGAATCTCCTCCTCCTCATCTGGCTCCTGGCCAGACTCACGTCGCACCCATCGATCACCAATCAATCGAAATCCCATCCTATGCAGGGATTTCTCTCCGTATGTGTCAGTATGCTGCAGCTGACTGAAGGGTATACCATCAAATGATACTCCAAACTCCCTGAATAACTGTGTCAACCCCATGCCATATGGCTGAACTAGTCTCCTATGAGATGCTGCATCTCCCATCTGCTGAAGCATGATCCTGGGATGGTTGATGGGAGTCCGCTGTCTCAGGGACACCATCAACACTAGCTCACGCTCAGTAATAAAGTCGAATCTCCCGCTCTTTGGAATCAAGATGCGGGCGATGATATGATGCAGCACTCTCATCTCCAATGATAGCTGGTTAACGGCTACTGTGGAAATGCCGCTAACATCCTCGTGCTCTAAGATACATCTGAAGGCGCGCTCTCGGTCGCTGATAGAAGTGGCGGCTGTGCCATGAAGTGGAATCCTCCAAACACGACTGATGACATCCGGTGTCACTAGAATCTCGATCCCACGAACAGTAGCAGACCATCTAATGCCATCAGTGGCCATGGATGCATAGAACTCCCTGATGAGGTCTGGGTAGAATCTCTCAGTCATCGTGCAGAAGTGAACCAGACCTGCATCTCTCAGTACATCTCCAATAAAAAAGTGATGCTGATCCCAGAAGGGTATATCCACAGGTCTCCCGCTCGCAATGCTCTTCCGTACTAAGCTAGCTGGCACTGGTGCAGGTTCCTCTGGGGACGGCTCACGCTCATGTCTGGTCTTTCTTCGTCGCTCAGTACTATCTCGGCCTTGTTCCATTTTCCTTTTCCTTACAGCCAACTGCTTCCTTGGTCCCATATGGATGGAAGAGGATAATTTAGGGAGAAGTAGGATAATGCAGTGCTAAGAAAAAGAAGAACCAAGAATTTGGAGAGGAGAAAAGGAATTCACAGTTGGGCAAATGAAGGAACCGTGAAAAGGTAAGTGAGGGTTTGTGAAATTGACAG
This sequence comes from Areca catechu, assembly GCA_021397845.1. Taxonomy (NCBI): domain Eukaryota; kingdom Viridiplantae; phylum Streptophyta; class Magnoliopsida; order Arecales; family Arecaceae; genus Areca; species Areca catechu. The sequence continues at coordinate 47,352,614 of CM038048.1, read as the reverse complement.
AAAAAAGAGAGCAAATAGAGGAAATGCATGAAATGGAGGGAAGAAATGAGTGTTTTCAATCGAATATCAATCGATAATTGAGGGTAAATAGAGGCAAAAACCTACGGTTGCCCAAAACAAAGAACACGGTAAAAACGGTTCGATCCAAGAGAAACCATGAGAGGAGGAGAAATTACCCAAAAAGAGGAGGGAGAGGGTTGGAAATCCACTGTTCAGTGTTTAGGAACGTTGGAGGGGGACCACATAAGGGAGAAAATGAAAAGAAATGGAGGAAAAAAGGGCTCGCGGATGGGTTTTAAAAACAGGTTTTCCGACCAAGTGTCGACCTCTCAAAAATTTTAGGGGTCGACCCCAAGTGTCGACCTCCGAAATTTCAAGTGTCGACCTCCGAAAATAAACTAGTCAAAATAAAAATTGATAAAATAAAAAAAATTATTAAAATTTAGAATGAATTCTTAGAAAAGCTTTAAATAATTTTTGAGAATTTATAAATTTTTTTGAGGAATTTTGAAGGAAATTGAAGAATTTCAAGCAAAAGGGTCAATGACTCCCAATTCTCTTCTGATCATGCAAAATCTATCTTCATTCAATGGTTTTGTGAATATATCAGCCAATTGATAATTAGTACAAATAAATTATAATAATACATTAGAGTTTTGAACATGATCTCTTATGAAGTGATGTCTTATTTCAATATGTTTGCTTCTTGAATATTGTACAGGATTTTTCATTAAATTGATTGTACTAGTATTATCACATCTTATGGGTGTCTTAGTTAGTTTGATGCCAAAGTCCTCGAGTTGTTGTTTGATCCATAGAATCTGAGCATAATAGCTTCCGACTGCTATATATTCGGCTTCCACCGTAGATAGAGCAACCGAATTCTGTTTCTTGCTGCTCCATGAAATCAAATTAACTCCTAGGAATTGACAAGTTCCACTAGTACTTTTACGATCAAGTTTACACCCAGCAAAATCAGCATCAGAATAAGTAATCAATTCATATGATGACTCTCTAGAGTACCAAAGACTAATTTCAATTGACCCAGATAAGTATCTAAATATATGTTTTACAGCTAAGAGATGTGATTCTTTAGGAGCAGACTGAAAACGTGCATAAATACAATCACTAAACATTATATCTGGTCTACTGGCAGTTAGATATAGCAATGAACCAATCATGCCTCTATATAATTTTTGGTCTACTGATTTACCACATTCATCTTTGTTAATTTACATGAAGAGCTCATAGGGGTACCTATTGGTTTGGTAATCTCCATCCCAAACTTTTTCAATATTTCTTTATGTACTTGGCTTGGTTGATGAAGATCCCCTCTTTGGTTTGCTTAATTTGGAGTCCGAGGAAGAAGTTGAGTTCTCCCATCATGCTCATCTCGAACTCACTCTGCATTAACTTTGCAAACTCTTGACAAAGACATTCGTTAGTAGCACCAAAAATAATATCATCTACATATATTTGTACTACTAAGAGATCATCATTTTTCTTTTTCAAAAATAATGTATTATCTACATTACCTCTAGAAAAATTCTTCATCAAAAATGAACTTAATCTATCATACCAAGCTCTAGGAGCTTGCTTTAAACCATACAATGCTTTATGCAATTTAAAAACATGGTTAGGAAATTCATGATTTTCAAAACCAGGAGGTTGTTCAACATAAACTTCCTCTTCAATAAATCCATTTAAAAAGATACTTTTAACATCCATTTGAAATAACTTGAAATCCATAAAACAAGCAAAAGCAAGTAAAAGTCTAATTGCTTCCAGCCTAGCAACAGGAGCAAAGGTTTCATCAAAGTCAATCCATTCTTCCTGGTTGTAGCCTTTAGCAACAAGTCTAGCTTTGTTTCTAGTTACAATACCATGTTCATCAAGTTTATTTCTAAAAACCCATTTTGTGCCAATTACAGAAACATTAGGGGGTCTTTCAGTTAAAGTCCAAACGTTATTTCTTTTAAATTGATTTAGTTCATCTTGCATGGCATTAATCCAGTTACAATCTTTTTCAGCTTCTTCAATTGACTTAGGCTCTATTTAAGAAACAAAAGCTAAATAATCACAAACATTTCTGATAGAAGAGCATGTACTTACTCCCTTTGACGGATCACCAATAATTAGCTCTTTGGGGTATCCGTGTGCATACCTCCACTCTTTAGGTAAAGGTTTTGGTGAAGTTGCATTGATCTCTTGAATTTGATCTTCATTTTCTTCATCATCATTTTCTTTGGGCACATCTTCATTGATTGTCAATTATTCAAGCTTCTTTGTACCTGTTTCATCATCAATAGAATATTCTTTTCTAGAAGATTTTTCGTTAGTTTCATCAAACACTATATGAATTGATTCTTCAACTAGAAGAGTTCTTCTGTTGAAGACCCTGTATACCTTGCTAGAAGTAGAGTATCCTAAGAAGATACCCTCATCTGACTTGGCATCAAATTTACTGAGATTGTGTTTGCCATTGTTTAATATGAAACAGCGGCATCCAAATACACAAAAATATTTAAGATTAGGTTTTCGATTTTTCCAAAGCTCATATGGTGTTTTCTTCAAAATAGGTCGAATTAAAACACGATTTAAAATGTAACAAGAAGTATTAATGGCTTCTGCCCAAAAATATATAGGTAAATCATTTTCGCAAAGCATTGTGCGTGCCATTTCTTCAACAGTCCTGTTTTTCTTTCTACCACCCCATTTTGTTGAGGTGTCCTAGGTGCAGAAAAATTATGACTAATGCCATTATCATTACAAAAATTTCAAAATCATGATTGTCAAATTCAGTTCCATGATCACTACGCAAAGAAACGATAGTGAGATCTTTTTCATTTGAAACCCTTTTATGAAATTTAACAAAAGCTGAAAACGTTTCATCTTTATGAGCTAAAAACATTATCCAAGTAAATCGTGAGTAATCATCTACAATTACTAGCCCATATTTCTTACCTCCCAAACTAGTTGTTCTGGTTGGTCCAAAGAGGTCCATATGCAATAATTCAAGGGGTCTAGTAGTAGATACTACTCCTTTAGGTTTGAAAGTAGATTTAGTTTGTTTTCCAAATTGTCATGCAGCACAAATCTTATCTTTTTCAAATGTGAGTTTTGGCAATTCTTTTACAAGATCCTTTTTGCTTAATTTTGAAATCAAATGCATACTACCATGCCCTAGCCTACGATGCCAAAGCCAACTAGTTTCACTTGCCTTGGCTTCCCTAGCCACTAGGCATTGACCACTTTCCATGGCTAGATCTTAATGATCAACCATGTAAATGTTTCCATACCTATGACCAGTGAACTTGATGCCATCGACATCTAGACTAGACACCATGCACAAAGATGATTCAAAAATTACTTTAAAACCCTTATCACAAAACTGACTAATGCTGAAAAGATTATGCTTCAAACCATCAACAAATAATACATTATCTACTACATAAGCATTAGGGGTGATATGGATTTTACCAATTTCGACAATTTTACCTTTTCCATTATCACCAAAAGTAACGTTTCCACCATTTATAGCTACTAGTGATGAAAATTGCTTCACATCCCCGGTCATGTGCCTTGAGCAACCACTGTCCAGATACCACATTCTTCTTTTATTTTTGGTTGCAAGACACACCTGCAGAAATTGATTAAGTTGAAACTTTAGGTACCCAAGTCATCTTGGGTCCTTTAGGGTTAGACAAATTGGTTCCTTTTGGAACCCAAATCTTTCCAAAGGTACTTGATTTTCTTCTATTACAAATATATGATTTATGCCCTAACTTACCACATGCATAGCAGGTAATATTAGAAGATGTAGGTATGAAAAAGTTTTTGAAAAGTTTTTGCTGATTCTGTGGCTTAAATCCAAGTCCAGCTTTGTTAAAAACTGCATGTTGACTGTTTAAAAGCATACTTAATTTTTCTGAACTATAAGTAAACTTTTCTACAAAAGGTTTCACTTTTTCTAATTCTTCTTTGTAATTCTTGTTTTGAAGCAACAGTTCTTTGTTTTGTTTTTCAATTTTCTCATTAGTTTCAAAACTTCTATTATTTTTCAAAGAATCTTTTCTTTTATAAGATTGTCCTTATTATTTTTCAAGGTCTTTACATGTTCAGTTAATTTCTTGTTTTCTTGAATTAAATCTTCAATTTCAGTTGAAAACTTGTCTGAACTTTTGGTAAGCTCTTGATTTAGCTTTCTTAATTTCTTATTTTTCAGTTTTAGTTTTTCATACTCCATAACTAAATCATCAAAAGCATCATGTAATTCATTAAAAGTAAATTCATTTTCAGGTTCAGAATTTACCTCATCATCTTCATTGGCCATGAAACACTGGTTGGCGACTTCCTGCTGCTCTTCATCACTGCTGGAGTCCTCACTCTCATTCCAGGTAGCCATCATGGCTTTCTTTCTCAACATCCTTCGACTCTTTTTAAGCAAAGGGCAATCCATTTTATAATGTCCAGGCTTCTTGCACTCGAAGCAGATGGATGGATCCCTTTCTTTTTCTTTTTCTTTATCTTTATTGTAATCACCTTTTTGTGGCCTTTTCTTGTAGAAGCCCTTCTTCTTTCTCATGAATCTTCTGAATTTTCTTGTAATGAGGGCTGTCTCATCATCATCAGCTTCTTCTTCTGATTCATCACTTGACTCTTCCTTTGTAGTGAACTTGAAGGCTATGGCTTTCTTTTTCTTGTCATTATCCACTGTCTTCTGTTTTAGTGAAAGCTCATAAGTCATCAGTGATCCAAAAAGCTGCTCAAGAGATAAAGTATTGACATCCTTGGCTTCTTCTATGGCCGTTACTTTCGCATCCCATGAAGCCAGAAGAGACCTGAGAAGTTTGTTAACAAGTTCACCATTAGATATAATATTTTCCAAACTCCTCATACCATTTACTATATTGGTAAATCTAGTGTACATCTCACTAATACTTTCAGTTGGTTCCATCCTGAACATCTCATACGTATGAATGAGCATGTTCACATTTGTGGTCTTCACTTGGTGTGTACCCTCATGGGTAACCTCAAGTGTATCCAAATTTCTTTTGTGGAAATACAATTTGATATTCTGTTAAATTAACTTGGGTCAAGTGCACAGAATAGCAAATTCATCGCCTTTGCATTTAACTCAGCTTGTTTGATGTCATTGTCATCCCATTCTTCTTCAGATTTTGGGGTGATAATGCCATTAACCAAGTGAGTGGGCTGATGAGGCCCTTTAGTAATTACTCTCCATATATTATAATCTACAGCTTGTAAATAAATGCGCATAAGAGTTTTCCAGTATGTGTAGTTTGTGCCATTAAAGAAAGGAGGGCGATTTGATGCTTGACCTTCAACTACACCCATTCCAATTGGGGCGGCCATGATCTTTCACTCAAGATCGTTGGACCTACAAGAGAGTACCGGTGCCCTGATACCACTTGTTGCCCAGATATGATGCCCAAGAGGGGGTGTGAATTGGGTCTTTCTTCGTTTTTAAAATAAAGCAATATATGTGCTATCAATTTCAAATGTGAAGAGTGATAGTGCTCAAGTAATTGTGCAACGGAAGCAATGAAAGATAACAACAATTAAAGAGCAATAGAGAGTAAAGCAATGCAAACACACAAAACGTATAGTGGTTCGGTGCACCTAGCACCTACATCCACTCCCCAAGCTCCACTTGGAAATTTCCACTATAATCTTCTCTAGATTACAACCGACTTGTTTTACAAGGCTCACAAGTCAAAACCTAAGTTGGTTTTGTTACCTAGGCTCACCAACAAACCTTACACACTTGTTTTGGCTTCGGGCTTACAAGCAACCCTAGTTGGTTTTATCAATTGGCTCACCAACAAACCTCACACTAGTTTCAAATTCCCTTGAAACTAGGCTAGCACAAATAGAGTATGAATACAATGAATAAAAATAAGACAAACTCCTTTTGAGCAAAAATAATTCGATGTAGCTCTTGTTGGAGACTCTTCAAGTCTTCCTCTTGGAATCTTGGACCTCACTAAATGCCAAAGACTTAAAGCTGGATTCCTCAAAAATGGAAAGCTTTTGGCTAAGGAATCTCTTGGATTTTCTCTCTTTTTGGCTTAGGATTGATTGAAAGCTTTGTACTTTTACTCTCTTCTTTTTCACTTGGTCTCCTTGACCTTTTGAAGTTAGGTGGAGGTAAATACTTCATTCAAGCTGAAACAACTCCACAAGACTGTTAGAATCAAAAATATGGCCGTTTATGGCTGTTAGAAATCAAATCAAAAGTTCAGAAAAACTAGCCGTTATGCCATGAGTCGACCTCATGAGTCGACCTCTGGGTCAAGTGTCGACCTCATGAGTCGACCTCCAGTTTATCTTAGGCAAAAATCCAGAAAACCATAGTTCTGTCCAGTTTGAATTCTCAGGCGATGAGTCGACCTCTGGTGTCGACCTCTGGACAGGTGTCGACCTCAGGTGGTGACCTTTGAAGCGTGCCACTGAAATTTTGCCGTGCCGGCCTTGCTGAACTTTTCTTTTCTTCATGAGTCGACCTCTGGTGGTCGGCCTTTGGCAAGGTGTCGACCTTTGTAGGTCGACCTCTGGTCTGAGATTTTCTGAAACTCTGGAGAGGTGCGTACCATGCTTGAGTTTCTCTAGGCCTTTGTTTCTTTTGTCAATTACTTCTTAATATGAAGGTCCAATATGAGAAATTTGATCTTGTTTAAGGTAGAAGAGCTCTTTCCCAAATCAAGCAAGCTTGGTTTCATCATTGTACTCTTGATGCTCTTTTGAATAACCTAAGGCCTGAAACTTTATCTTGAAATGAAACATTAGTCCAAACATATACTCAACCTTTTGTTAATCATCAAAACTAAGGAGCCAAAGCCAATAGTTAAGAAAGGAATGAAGAAGTAACATCAACAATGAAGGTACCTAAAGAAGGTTTGGGGCTGATTTTCGCTGAAAAAAACCCTCTTTCATCAAGAAGTTCTCTTATTGAGGGAATCTCCATCCCCGTAAGCTTCTCGTAGTCTTTTGATTGGCTGTCAATACTTTCTTACCATCGTTGGGAGTTAATCGGGGTTCCCTATAACTGATGGTAAAGTCCCAAGGAATTTTGGAGATAATATAGAAGAAACAAGGTTTCCAGCCATGAATGACCGAAGGAAGCCCCGAAATGAATTTCCGACCATGGAGTGGGTTAATTACCCACCACCCATGGCCATGAAAATCCCATTTCAGTACGAACAAGGTGGTAAAAAGGGAAGTTTTAGGGATTATATTCGCATCCTTGCAAAGAATCAGGAACGCACAAATGATTCAGATACTATTAGGAGTCAGTTGAGAAGGTAATACCCAATATAGCCTGAAGATTGTGAGAAAAAAAGGATGAATCGGAAATCTAAGACTGGCCCTTAGATGTTCTTCGTAAATGGTCAAGCAGCAAGGTGGAGGCCGATCTATTTGTTCCTCGGAACTAGGGAGGATAATAGCGTATTCATCTGAGATGTTATAATATTGTTTTAATGCTAAGATTCGATGTTCAGTTAAGGAAGACCTAACATCGCCTACCGTCATTGACTCGGCTTGTTTTTTATGTTGTTGAGAAGTAGATTCTTCAGGGTTTTCAAGGTTTTCGGTACGACTGACCTCTAAGATTCTAGCCATGATGAAGGAAGTAAAAGAAGATTAACTTAAAGAAAAAGAAGAAGAATGAGAGGCCAACTTGAGGGATTTCTTTTGCTCCTAAAGCGAAGAGGAGGAAATGGCGGAAAACTATTTCCTGAGGAGGATGGTGTTTATATAATGTCCTTCAATGATCCAGATTTTCTTGAATAACGAGGCTATCCCAGATTTGTCCACCTGTCAGCAAATATCTGGTAAAAAGATAGTCTTTCGAAGGTTCGAAATGACCCTTCATGATCCGGCGGCAATAATCGGCTGAGGAAATGGATGCATTTATTCTTGACATAAATTTTTTGACTTTTTTGGGTTTCAAAACTTACAATGATGAGAGCAGGATACAGTTGTTAGTTTTTATAACAGCCTCTCCTATCAAAGTTTGACAGGTCATCAAAGCATGCTACCCAAGAATAGAAGCTTCTGACAGTTTCTGATTTTCAATTAATGAACTCAGAAACTGGGGGGACTAGTATTGGGATACGACAAGTTTACTCTGATTAGTCTGTCTATACTCACTTGTTGAAGATTTGAATCTAGCTGATCAATGTCCAAGAAGCACAAGGCTGATCAATGCCCATGAGGCGTAGAGTCGATCAATGCCCAATAGGCACAAGTATGATCAATGCCCAAGAGGCACAAGGCTGATCAACATTCGTGAGGCGTAAAGCCAATCAATGCCCAATAGGCACAAGTATGATCAATGTCCATGAGGCGTAAAGCCAATCAATGCCAATAGGTACAAGTATGATCAATGCCCAAGAGGCACAAGGCTGATCAACGTCCATGAGACGTAAAGCCGATCAATGCCCAATAGGCACAAGTATGATCAACGTCCATGAGGCGTAAAGCCGATCAATGCCCAATAGGCACAAATATGATCAATATCCATGAGACGTCAGGTCGATCAACACTCAGCAAGTATAAGATTCTTCAGGAAAGGTAAAGTTTATTAATATTTCAAGTAATGCAGAGATCATTTGACATAAGAAAAAGGAGCTGATCAACTATGGATGACCTTTTGCTGCACATGCCTCTATCTTAGATTAACCGCTTAACAGCTGGACGCCAGCTGTAAGCAGTTGGGTTCGTGGCCTATAAATATCCCTGATTATGATGAGGGGGGATCTTTTGGCCATTCTTCGCTTAGCCTTCTTTCAGATCATATCTGTTCTAATCCAGACTCCATGAACAAGCTTGGAAGCTACCACAACACCCAGATCCTACAAGATGATGGCTGAGAGTTAAATCAGATCAGCTCGACCTACTTCTCTTTTAATTCAAGCTTATTGTAATTTGTTTGGATGCAACAAACATCATATGTGTTGTTTGAGAGTGTTATTGCAGAGACATTGTAACCTCCTGGCCTCCAAATTTTACTCTTTAGTCTTTATAGGTTTGCGCAGAATCTAGTTTTCTTAGTTCTATAAACATGCCTTCCCTTTCCAACCATGCAAGGATTTAAATCATCTGCTATGAATAATTCCTATGCTCTTCTTTTTACGTCTTTAAGCTACAGCAGATTTCTACAACCTTCTTTGGAAACTTATTTACAAATTGGTGATATTTTTTGGTGCCTGTTATCTAGATAGATCCTAGCACTATGGGTTTTCAATTATAGGCATATGCAAATTGGTGCTTGGCCATGCAATCTAACTCATTCATATCAGTGGGTTGGGTTGGGCATGGCTTATAATTTCAATAAGATAAGTCACAACCTGGTTCTATCTGTAGTGGTATATTTTGGCATCATGGGTTTCATATGTTGTGTAATTAATCTCAGTTGGTACCGAGACCACTTACAAATCAGCATCTACCTTTTCTTATGACAACCGTATACAGCATAGATATTCAGATCAACTAGCGAGTAGAAGGTGTTTACTTTGGTTTGTTATATATAAATATATAATCTTTGTGGCCTATGCTCTATTTTATGATGCTGTCTCTCAAACTAAAGGCTGCGTCTGCTGCATTAATATATTTATAGGTACTCATCTCTTCTTGGTAATGCTTTTGTCCTATATGGTCAGTGATTTGTTTATTGGATCCTCTGTCTTACTATCTTTTATAAGACACACGTTCCCTTGTTTTCAGCTTATGTTAATGCATCGGTTCTGCATCAAAGTCACGCTTCACACCACTGCTTCCCAGTGCTACCGGACAATATGGAGTTCCAATGCTATCTTGGAATTATATAGGCACCAGTGGACATCTTGGGGCCGGAGAAGAGTATGCTTACAATCTTGCAGCTAGTTTGTGTTTATCTTTACTACCAAATGGTTGATATGTTGGATCCTTAATTCAACATTAAGCTTATTAAATAAAAAATGCTTTGTGGGCTATCATTTAAGGTTTGACCAACTTAAAAATGATCAATTATATTTTCAACTATTTAGGACCTTAATATATCTAATAGGGTATGGGCCTTTTAATGTGTAGAGATTTAAGGGTAATTTCTATTTTTATGATGGACAAAATAGAAATCATAATAATGCTGTTGTCATATAAGCGGTTATAGTCCCCAGATTACACGGTGTTATTCCTTCTCTCCAATATCCCATCATCGGAGAAGAAAACCATAGAAAAGTAAGAAAATGCTCTTTAGGAAACCCGTGTGAATCTGGAAGGCTAGCCGTGCGATACAGGAGTAGACCTTTCAAATCCAGGCTTTCAAATATGGCTTCAGGTATGCTTCTGCTTATCATTTGGTTATTCTCATGATATCACATATTTATTTTGGGATTTGCTTTCAAATAGGCTTCAGAATAATTCCCAAAAAAGGGATAATTTTTAACAAGTGATATCAGAGCCTATTCATATTGAATCATTGAGAATAAAATTGTGGTTTCAGTTTAAGATTTTATTTTGATATTTTTTTGGGTATCTATGATTTGTTCACCATTGTCGACATCGGAAAGGATAGGCGTGGCTTGCTTGGCCGCACCACAGGGACGTCGTGGCCTGGTTGGCTATGGCAGTGGTGTTCAATGGAAGGAAATGCAGCAGGCGACCGCCTACTGCGATTAAGAAAGTAACCCTTGGGATTATTTTAATTTTATTTATTTTAGGTACAATTTTAAATTCAAATATTGGTATTTTTTATATTTTGAGATAAATTAATTGAAGCAACATGTCGCCAAAGTGATCTTTCTTGTGAAAATTAATTTGTTTTAAAATATAAATTGTTGTATATATGTAATTGTGAATATTTGTCGGCCCAAAGGATGGTAAATATTTAATAAAATTATATGTGTTTGTGATAATAAATACGTGATGATTATTTGGTTTTGCATGTAAATAGTAAATCGGCCCAAAGGAAGGTTTATTGTTTGACATGTTTTTTATTATCAGTGTTTGATTACTGCACCAAGATATCACTTACAAGTTAATATTTTATCCAAAGATAAACTATTAATGGAGTGCCCGATATCTTGAGATGGGATTTGCCTTTATTTGAATTTATTTTATTGTGATACTGATGTAAGCTTGTTTTCTTTGTTGTTCTCGTTTTAGATATGAATCCTGCTAATATAACTGCCAACATCAATTCAATTCCTATGTTGAATGGCTCTAACTTCAAGTCATGGCAAGAGAACCTTTTAATAGTTCTTGGATTCATGGATCTCGACCTTGCGATAAGGGAAAATACTCCTGCACCTCTTACGGATAAGAGTACCTCTGATGAAAGAGAGAGATTGAGAGGTGGAAGAGATCAAATCGCATGTGCATGATGATCATAAAAAGTCGATTCCAGAAGCATTAAGAGGTACAATATCTGAAATAGTTACTATGGCTAAAGATTTCCTTGCCAAAATTGAAATGAGGTTTGTCAAAAGTGAAAAGGCTGAAATTGGTACACTCTTGATAAACCTAATTTCAATGAGGTATATGGGTAAAGGCAATATCTGGGAGTATATTATGGAGATGTCTCATCTTGCTTCTAGATTGAAAGCACTTAAGCTTGAACTCTCTGAGGACTTGCTAGTGTATTTGATTTTGATATCTCTTTTGATCCAATTCAACCAGTTTAAGGTGAGCTATAACTGTCAGAAAGAGACTTGGTCTTTGAATGAGCTTATCTCTCATTGTGTTCAGGAAGAGGAAAGGTTTAAGCAAGAAAAGGAAGAAAGTGCTCACCTGGCCTCAACCTCTAGGAAAAAGGGCTAGGGAAAGAAAAGGAAGAAGGATAAAGGAGCTGCAGATACAGTACCTCCTAAGAAACAACAAAAGAAAATTGCTGACTCAGATGGTAAGGGTTGTTTCTTTTGTGGGGCTAAAGGGCATCAGAAGAAACAGTACACTAATTATCATGCCTGGCATGCTAAGAAACGGTTGCCTGAGTTGCCGAAAACCAAGTGATGTTGAAAGTTACATCTATGTGGGCGATGGTCAGGCAGTTCAAGTTGAGGCAATAGGAAAATTTAGATTATTGTTAAAGACTATATTTTATTTGGATCTTGATGAAACTTTTATTATACCGTCATTTAGACGGAATTTGATTTCTATTTCTACTTTGGACAAATCATGTTATTTTTGTTCATTTGGAAATGAAAAATTTAGTTTGCTTCATGATTCAAAAGTGGTTGGTTCCGGTTTTTTATCAGGCTACGATAATCTTTATTTAATTGATTCAATTACTTCATTTAATGAATCCTTGCAATTAAGTACACGAGGTGTAAAGAGAAAATTAACTATTGAGATTTCAGCTTTGTTATGGCACAAGAGATTAGGTCACATCTCTAGAAGGAGAATGGAAAGACTTGTGTCAGACGGAATCTTGAATCCCTTAGATTTTGCAGATTTTGATGTTTGTGTTAACAGCATAAAGGGTAAACAAACCAATCAAAGGAGATTTGAAGCCAACAGGACTTCGGATGTCTTAGAACTTATACATATAGATATTTGTGGGCCATTCCCTATGGTTGCTTGGAATGGTCAACAATACTTTATAACGTTCATAGATAATTTTTCCAGATATGGCTACATATATCTTATTCATGAAAAGTCACAGTTACTGGATATGTTCAAAAATTATAAGGTTGAAGTTGAGAACCAACTCAACAAGAGGATTAAAAGCATTAGATCTGATCGTGGTGGTGAATACTATAGCAGATATGATGGTTCAGGTGAACAACATCCAGGACCTTTTGCTAAATTCCTAGAGGAATGCGGTATCGTTCCACAGTATACTATGTCGGGTTCACCCACCATGAATGGTGTTGCTGAAAGATGAAACAGAGCACTTAAAGACATGGTAAGAAGTATGATTAGTCATTCTACTTTACCTAACTCACTCTAGGGAGAAGCACTTAAGACTGCAGCATATGTCCTTAACAAAGTTCCAACTAAAGCAAGTACCAAAACCCCTTATGAACTTTGGACGGGCAGGAAACCCAGTATAAATCACTTACATGTTTGGGGATGTCCAGCTGAGGCAAGGCCTTATAGGCCTAATGAAAAGAAACTGGACTCAAAGACGGTGAGTTGTTATTTTATTGGATACTCTGAAAGATCCAGAGGGTATAAGTTTTATGATCCCATGACTAAGTCAATTTTCGAGTCGGGAAATGCACGATTCTTTGAGGATGTTGAGTTTGTGGGGGGAGATATAGCTAAGGACTTTGTCTTTGAAGAGGAATATGTTAATATTCCCACTGGTATCATTGGCATTAGTCAAGATTTTATTTTTGACATTATTCAAGACATAACAAATCAAGACAATGTCGCAGAACCTCTCAATCAAGAAATTATTCCAGAAGAACAAACTCTAGTATCTCAAGAACCTATGTCATTAAGAAGATCCACTAGAGAGAGGAGAAGTGCAGTGCTAGATGATTACATTGTATTTCTCCAAGAACATAAGGTAGACATCATAGTGATGGAAGATGATCCAATCAACTTTCGTCAAGTCATGGAAAGTTCTGACTCTCAAAAGTGGATTGATGCCATGAATGATGAGATAAAGTCCATGAAAGACAATGACGTATGGGATCTTATCTCATTGCCAGAAGGTGCGAAACCCGTTGGTTATAAATGGATATTTAAAACTAAAAGGGATTCGAAAGGCAATGTGGAGAGATACAAGGCTCGTCTTGTGGTAAAGGGCTTTACACAGAAAGAATGCATTGATTATAAAGAGACTTTCTCTCCAGTTTCTTTGAAAGACTTTTTCAGGATTATAATGGCATTGGTGATGCATTTCAATCTTGAGTTATACCAGATGGATGTGAAGACAGCGTTTCTCAATGGTGATATTGATGAGATAATTTATATGGTGCAACTAGAAAACTTTGTATCGGGAGATCCAAAGAACATGGTTTGCAAACTTAAGAAATCCATCTATGGACTCAAACAGGCATCTCGACAATGGTATTTTAAATTTCATCAGGTGATCATCTCGTTCGATTTTGAGATGAATTTGGTTGATGATTGTATATACCATAAATTTTATGGGAGTAAATATATTTTTCTGGTTTTATATGTCGATGATATTGCTTGCCAGCAGTGATATAGGCTTAATGCACGAAACCAAGAGATTTCTAGCTAAGAATTTTGAGATGAAAGATCTTGGTGACGCCTCTTTTGTATTAGGCATACAGATACACCGGGATCATTCTCGGGGTATTCTAGGATTATCATAAAAGAGCTATATCGAGAAGGTTCTAAAAAGGTATGGCATGCAAAATTGCAAACCAGGAGATACCCCTATGGCTAAGAGAGACAAGTTTGGTCTATATCAGTGCCCTAAGAATAACTTGGAGAAAGAGGAAATGCAGAAGATTCCCTATGCATCTGTAGTAGGGAGTCTAATGTATGCTCAAGTTTGTACGCGTCCGGATATTGCGTACGTCACTGGGATGTTGGGCAGATATTTGAGCAATCCAGGAGTTGAGCATTGGAAAGCAGCTAAACGGGTCTTACGATACTTACAGAGAACAAAAGACTATATGCTCATATATCGGAGGTCGAATCAGTTTGAGATCATTGGTTATACTGACTTCAATTTTGCTGGATGCCAAGATAGTATGAAATCTACATCGGGCTATATCTACCTGCTTGCCGGAGGTGCTATCTCTTGGAAGAGTGCTAAACAATCGCTTATAGCCTCTTCTACCATAGTAGCAGAGTTCATAGCATGCTATGAGGCATCCAATCATGGAATATGGCTTCGTAATTTTGTCACGGGCTACGTATAGTGGACGGTGTTGAAAGGCCACTTAAGTTATTTGTGACAATAAGTCAGCAGTTTTATATTCTAATAACAACAGGAGCTCAAAAATCAAAGCATATAGATATCAAGTTCCTGGTGTTAAAGAAAGAGTTCAGAGTGGAAAGTTGTCTATTGAGCATACAGGTACAAACTCCATGGTTGTGGATCCCTTACTAAAGGAATGCCACCCAAGATATTTCATGAGCACACTGCTCATATGGGTGTCATGTCAGCAGAGGATATTCAGTTTTAGTGGGAGTTTGTATATTTTAGATGCTCTTATAATACAGATATTTTTCAGTTATTTCAGTTATTTTAGTTTTTTTGCAGAAATAAAGTTTTGGCTTATTTACACTTTATTTTTTGTTTGGTTTGATCTCACTGAGGTTTAAGGATGGACCAGTTGGAAATAGGCGTGTTAAGGTCACATTGCATAAAATTTCATGCTACACATCCACATCATAATCCATGTCATTCAATTGCATTGATATACGTGACCATTGATGGGTTGAGTTATGATAATTGTAACAAAGACCGCTTTGATCCTATGTTGGTGTGGTTGATGGACCGGATTGGTTATAAATACATTTTAATAAGGACAGCAAAGTAAAGTTGAGCTCATTCGGTTATTTTTGCAAAGCATGTTATAAGGTTATACATATAGCCCAAGTGGGAGATTGTTGGATCCTTAATCCAACATTGGGCTTATATGTAAATAATAATGTTTTGTGTGCTATCATTTAAGGTTTGGCCCACTTAAAAGTGATCATTATGTTTTGAACTATTTGGGGCCTTAATGTATCTAATAGGGTGTGGGCCTTTTAATGTGTAGAGACTTAAGGATAATTTTTATTTTTATGATGGACAAAAATAGAAATCATAATAATGATGTTGTCATATAAAAGGGGTTATGGTCTCCAGATTATACGGTATTATTCCATTCTCCCCGATATCCCATCATCGGAGGAGAAAACCATAGAGAAGTAAGAAAAGGTTCTTTTGGAAACTTGTGTGAATCTAGAAAGCTAGCCGTGCGACACAGGAGTAGACCTTCAAATCCAGGCTTTCAAATATAGCTTCAGGTATGCTTCTGCTTATCATTGGTTATTCTCAATGATATCACATGTTTATTTTTAGGATTTTCTTTCAAATAGGCTTCACAATAATTTTCAAAAAAAGGGGAATAATTTCCACATGATAATGACAGTTGGTGGAATTATGAGGAAGGTTATGTTACTTCTTCTGAACTTTAATGGCACTATGTGAACGTCCACTACAAAAAAAAATTGATTTCCTGATGCTTTTTTAGACTTTTCCCGATGCTTTTAAGCGTCGGGAAAAACCTTCCCGATGCTTTAAAAAGCATGGAAAAACCGTCGCGCAGGCAAGGGTGGAAAAACTTTTCCCGATGTTTCGGAAAAGCATCGTAAAAAGTCATGGTTTTCCCGACGCTTTCCTGATGCTATTCAAAATTACCTGGAATAACTTTATTCCCAATGCTTTAAAGCGTCGGGAAACCCTGACGCTTTTTTTTTAAAAATATTTTTTTAATTAATGTTTCCGGTAGTATTCCCAAGTGCATTTTAAAAAAAATGTACAGTAGATGACTCTGGTGCAGCTTCACACACATCCAGTAGAACAGTACATAGGAAAGGATGAGAAGGTTAAGATTGTCAATAGGTTTTGTAAAGCTGCTTTATTAATTTTTTGTGCCATAGGTTGGCTGACTGTGTTTGCAATGCATATTTTTCCAAACTACATATTATACCAGTTCTTAAATAGAAAGGATCTGTAACAAAACTTGAGAATGCTTTTTCTCCAAAATCAAAAGGATTTGCATTTAGAATACTCTCACAGCTTATCCTCAATTAAATACTTGGAAAGTCATATTTAATCATCAAGCAATGCATACAGGACTCCACGAGGAGAAAAAAATTAGTTAGATTTGGCTAATTCCTAAGGGATCTCCTGTGTATGGTAACCATTATATGAACAGAGATATCCACTAGTCATGGTGCCACATGGGAAAAGAAAAAATCTAGCAGAAGCCTCTGATCAGTTTCAGAAGCAACATAGTCAGAGATACCGAACAAACAATAGTGAAATTCAAGGTAATATGATAACAGACTAAATAAAAGAAATCAAAGACAAATTCTTCTTTACGAGATACCTTCTAAATAAGTTCTCTAATGCTTTCTCTAACTCCGAAGCAACTGACAAAATATCAACGAACAAGAAAATACAATATTGTCCATATGCATGCTACCCCATACCTTTGGAGAAAAATCTTCATTTAGATATACTGCACTTGAGTTTAATTCAGATATGGTAAAGGGAGGCTGCAGCTATGTGTGTAGATACTTAAGCCCACGAGCGACTCCAAGTACTATTTTCGTCCGTCTAAGCCAGGATAGTTGGCATCCATCACCATCTAAAAGGAAAATGAAACATGTACATTTGAAATCCAAAGCATGTAAAGCTATGCAATCATGATTAGCGAAAATAGAAACTTTTGGACTCACAATGAAGGTGTTCATAGTGTCCCATTAGATGCATATTCAAAGACAAGCATCCTTGAAAATGGATTACTCTCTTTGCAATAGCCCAGCAGCCTTGCTGTGTTCTCATGATTTAACCTTGCCAAATCTGCAACCTGAAATGGATACCTTCTATCTCAGCATTCTAGTGGAACATTTCTTGTAAACTAAGGTTGATCTCAGAAAAATTATTACCTTAGACTGAAAGAAAAATTTGAGGTAGCATGTCCACTGATCTTCCAAGATGCATAATGATATGACAGCAATTTCTGCTCCATCATTCATGGTGCCCTTATAGACTATACTGTCAGGAAATAGCCATTATGTTGCTAAAATCTACACAAGCAGTTTCCAGTTCCTGACATGTAAACCTTGGCACATTTTTCAGCATTTCAATATCTGTTTGTGGAAACATCCAATAAAATCTATCACTACATTTGATTAGTACTGCTGGGCACACAATGCAGTGCTATAATCTAATGAAGGAGGGAAAAAAAAGTAGTGCAAAGCACTAACCAATTGATATTGCTATCTCATCTTTCCACTTCCTTGTTCTCTTCCAAAAGATTTTTACACAGGTTTTCAATTTACAACTTTTTACAGCAGTTACAATATCAGTTATTAGGAAAACTACCAGAAGAACTCCTGTAGTGATTTCCAAAATCAGAAGCCATGCTGGTTGCTGTACATTTTGATGTTTGTTGCCCTCATGATACTGTTTATATGTCTCTTTGGCTACCCCTGGCTTTTTGAAGAACCACCTATATACAAACAAATTAGATTGTCATTTCAGAAACATTTAAAACTTCATTGGTAGTAAGATGGATAGAGGAAGCATTTATGGCACCAATGGTTAGATAAAATCTTATTCAGAAAAGACACCATATAACCAAATATCAGTATTAAATCCTGACGTCTTTTGTTTACTCTTGTAACAGTCTAGGACCGACCTCACTCAGAAAAGCTAGCCAGTAGGTTGTCATTTAGGATCCCTGGCCTATTTAAATACCCAAGACCTCCCCAGCATGCAGACATTGTGTGAATAAACATATGCTTGCATTGTTCCTTAAACATTCCCCAATTTAAGCATTCTCATCAACAAAGAGTCCAATAAAAAGATTGAAACATTATAACCAGCTCACAGTTAGCCCTAGAATGGCCTGTGCTACAAGTTCAGCATGTGTATATTTTGATCTTGATATATCATTTCTGGTCATGGGTGCTAAGAATTTGTTTCTTCAAAAAATTGACCAGAGGTCCTATATAAAACTTCCTATGACAAGAGTTGGATACATGCATCAATATGTTAGATGAATCAATATAAAACTTTTAACAAGCAATGCTCAAAGAATGTGTCAACCATATCTACACAAGTTTCAAAAGATGATATCAAGAGTAACTACATTAAAGAGCACCATAGCAGGAAGCCAAACTGTGTAGAAAATCTACAATCTCTTCTCAAGTTTGGTAATTCTTGCAAGAAAATGATTGCATATATACACAGTATAAAGACAGAGTAACTAAATGCTGGAAACAACAAATTGCATTCCCTTGTAATTGAAGAGCAAGTGGTTTCGTAATATTAAATCTAAAATTGATGAACCAACTTGGACAACACCAAGGTTTTTAAGGTAGATTATTGGCACATGCCACCATGCACTACAACCATAAAACAACCAGCATTATCAGGGCTTCCTCAATAGGTTAGCAAGGTTTAAGGCTTCATGTAGCTGCATTTCTTAATGATACATCTATAAGATTTCCAGGAGGACCAACCTTCTAACAAGCCCTTACTATTCATATCAGAAATGTTATCCTTGTACATGAAACATTCTTTGCAAATAAAAATCTTGAAAGAAACAAGGACTCAAAATCAGTGAAATCATGAACAGGGACCCTTTGTATGACAACATTGTAGACATCCTCCTGGTGATCATATCTATACTTGTTCTATACTTATTTGTTAGCAAATCCATATATCTCATGCTTGGAATGAATGACAAATAAGTAACGCTTACTTGGCTTGCTCTAGTGCTAATTTAGCTTCAAATCGTTCTCTCCAAGCAAGAAAAGTTTCTATAGTAACTCCATGAGGAACAGTCATCTGGAAGTAGTTACAAAAAAGGCAATATTGATACAAACATGAATAATCAAATATTTCTTATCAAGAAATCAACATTGTCTCAAATAGCACAAATAATGGCATAAATGCAAAGGAAATATCACATGATAGCATATTGCATTAGACTATCGCAAATTGTCATTCCATAAGTTGACAATTTTTACTCATGTGTTTGGATTTTCAGCTTCTCCTCTACCTCAACACGGCTCCGTCGCATCTCCTCTATCTCAGCGGCATGGCTTCGTCGAATCTCCTCTACCTCAGTGGCACGGCTCCATCACATCTCCTCTACCTCCTCCTCGAGTCTGCAAATCTCCGACCCAATCCAACCCATTTAACTTGTTTACTATATAAATAAACTGTTAACCCAACCCAAAAAATTAGAACAATAAATAAAGAAAAAAATGATGAGGCTCAGATCTACTATTTAATCTGCAACTAAATCAAAACGACTACAATCGGTTGCCTATAAAAGAAGGCCATCCAAGATTGTTGTCATTATAAATAGTTGAATCAGCAAAATATACATCCAAAATCATCATAGCCTCCATATACAAACCTTAAACCAATTTCAAATTAGGTTAAAAAACTTCTTTACCCTCGAAGCAGTCAAGCACCTGATAAGATAAAGATAACAAAATAGATAGATCTACATGACAAAAAAACTACTGACAACAACAAGATCATGAATCATAAATCATGAGCAGCAAAGAAAATCGATACAAGCATTACATTTTGGAAGGCCTTCATATTAGAAAAAAAAACTTGCAATCAGATTAGAAAGAAATTATATATTTAGGTAGAGTATTGTTTAAAAGTTGAAATATTATAACCAAGGATTGGATATAAGTCCTGTTCTTTGTTTAAAGATAAGAGGTCTCTTAGTTTCACATCAATTGAGCATAAATTTTATCTTGACAATGATACCTCCAACCTATATCTAAAGAATCAGTATGCAATCAAAAAAACCAAATATATGTCAGAAATGCATTGGATAACTTGGGCAGGAAGATCAAATTCATTTTGGAAGAGTTCATATCACTCCTTGTTAGAAGAGTTCAATTCTGTTTTGATATTAGAAGTGGCTACGAAAGAACTTTATAAGTATCAAGCATCCAAAATTATCCGACAACTTTCTGGAATAGATGAGAGTGTCAAGCAACAATTACAAAAGGACTTAAAATCAGATCCCAAAATCAGCTTTCTCTATTTTGAATGGAGAATAAAAACAGAGAAATAAGATCATGAGCATCACAAGAAATATTGGCAAATATGATGCCATAACACAATGGCACTATCTCTAGCCAGACTTTTGAATGGTGAGTGTAGATTTATTTTCAGCCTTTAATTTCTCAAACAATGCAAACCATGGGACGACACTTACAGTAACTCAAAGAATCTTAATTCCAAAACCTCCCAAGTTACCTATATTTGTTTGAATGAACAACTAAAATAGATAAATGTGTGTACACCATGCAGGCATCCACATAATAAGCTCCTTAAAAAAAAACTATGGGACACACCTAGAATGCTACCAAGCATGTAGGATAAATTTATACATACAAAAGGAAGTACACTTCAGGTCTCAAGACCTTCTAGTTAATATAACTTGCTCCATTCCCTACAAGAGACCAAAGTAACATGTAGCTAATATTAGGACATAAAATGAAGATTAAACTATAGATGATGTTTGACATTCTTCAAGTTGGACCCACTCCAACAAAGAGCAACTTTGATCAAATAGAAGTTTCAAAATTCAAACTATAATTAGGGTGTTGACATTATCAAATAAGAATAAAATATCAAACTCATTATTCAATTTATTGGCCAATGAAAAATAAAAATGTTCAGCAAGAATGTCAACACATACACGATGGTGCATATCTTCCAGCTCATCTATAGGTGTTTCCTTATCAGACATGGCTTGTGGTGTGAGCTTTAAATTTTCATCTAGATATAGGAAGATCTCATTTACACATAGCATCAAGGCATCCAATCTTCTTTCTGCTGCTGGAAATGCTGCCTGTTATCAAAATTTGGACAACCAGCTCAGAACTAATCATAAACCAGAAAAATAAATATGGTAAGAAGCCAAGCCTTTATTTAATCAAACAAGATAAAGGGGACTACTTTATTTGTCCCCTTTTTCAGTTAACCTATATAGAAATCATGCAATGGCCCTACTCACTTAACTCATCCTCGTGACAGAATTCACATTATCCAACATACTAATTTGTTATAACTCTATGATGCCTTTATGAAGTGAACAGAATAATATCATCAATGTGTATTATGTAAATTTATATGCATGAAATATGATCCTAATACAAGCCAATGGATGCAATTGGAAAGCATCTTTCTTGCTGGAATGCCTTTGACACCCACTGGCGCTGTGTCACAAAGCCTCCCTTCAAAAAGTATGAATTACAAACCTCTAAGGATCTCCTAGCAGCTTGGGAAACCTCAGGATTTGGATCAAACTGAGAAAACCACCAAGGACCCATCAAAGACTTCAGATGCGGAGCCAAGCCTCTCCAAGTTCCAGAAGCTAAAGACCCTTCAATATTTGAGATTGCAGTCCCATCAAGAAAACAAGAGAGAAACCTGCCATCCAAATTCCAGAAGGTAGATATGATCTTCTCCATAAAATAATTACATCAAGTAAGAGCCGCCAGGGTGAACAAATCCTGTTATAAAAAGAATCAGAAGAATAATTTTTATAAACATTACAGAAGCCTTCAGTAAGCAGCAACGCCAAATGATTGTTAGCCACCAACCACCTTGCATCACCAGTTTAGAAACCAACTTACAACCAACAAGTTAGAAACCTTCCAGTTGTTGTACCATCTTTCAGTCTTCTAGATTGCCAAACTATTATTAATTTTTTCGGTATCATACATGTTGGGTACATGAAGTTTTTGACAAATGAAATCAAAGAATCAGTTACCAGAATACTTGGGTACCTATGGTTCTCTAGCATTTGATAAGCAACTTGCAATCAAACTGATAAATGATGCAATATGATAAACAAATCAGTTACCAGAATCTTGGGCAAGGATAAAACAAGACATCAAGGTCCAATATGCTGACAATCTCCCTCACCTGTCAAGTAGTAGATGAATTATTCAATAAACAAAAGGATGAACAGTGGAGAAATACCAAAAATAATACTTTATATTGCTTATTTTAAAGGCATGCACTCCCAAATCTAGATACCATCTCAAGATAAGCACAGCTAAATAACATTTACAAGATTAACAAGCATTAATAGATAATCATCATGTACAAGAATGTAGTGGTATTACCTTCCGACAATATGGACAGCTGAAGTTCCATCATCACTCGTAGTCCAGATGTAGGTAAAGAAGAATGGTCATCATGGTTTATTCTCTCACAAATGATTTGAATATTGTATCGATATAATTACTATTACAATAGTTTTGACAACTGAAAAATGTAACAAATGGAATACATCACCTTTCAAATTCATAAATCTCGATGGGCTTCGGGCCTAATTTTGAGGTCTCTTTCAACTTCGAACCTGCCAATTGTGGATGTTTGATAGGCAATAAAGGTACAAATATTTCAATTTTGTTCCATGCATTCATTCCATTCATTCTTCACACATCAAAATATAAATCCAAATATAAAATTTATTGCAATCTAATATTTTTAATATTTGTTATACATATGTATGTTTAACAAAATTAAAAAATACATGAAAATACAAAGTATAACATAACAAAAAGCCGAGGTCAATGATCTGTAGGAGGTAGATCGTCATCCTATCCACGAGGATCTGATGCTCCAGAAGCCTATATAAAAAATATATTTAAATATTTAATTTATGAAACTATGAATGATAATATATTATATAAATTATTAATTTAATATAAGAATATATATTTAATATCATATATAAATATATACCTGATGTGAAACAAATATCTGTACGACAGATATAAGCCGCTCAATATGCTCTCTCATTCTATCCATTGCTGCTCTATCGGCGGCACGGCTCTGTCGTATATCCTCTAGCTCGGCGACATGACTCTGTCGCATCTCCGCTATCTCGTCCTCGAGTCTATGAACACATGCATCCTGAGCACTATCTACAGTCTCATGTATATATGTCCTGACCACAGATAAATGAGTGGGAGTGACTCCAACTCCATATCCCCTCACTTGACCGTAGTGCTCCGGGCCCATCAACACTGTAAACACCTCGGCCTTGATGCGACTACTCTGCGTAAATGCTGTAGACTCATCAACACGCTCGGCAATACAAGCTGTAGCTCTTTCTTGTATTAATTTAGAAAAATTAGTTAGATCTTAAAGACTAACAAAATAAAATTTATATTGTTGAATGAATTAAATTATAATAACTTACATATATATCCCTCGACTCATCTCTGACAAAAGTGCCGTCACGATGGGTATGAGTCATCTGATAAAACTCCACCTGATCGGGTTCCCTCCCATGATTGTTGACTCCAATTCTAAATTCAATATGAAAATTGGAAAAAATGTCAAATTGGAAAAAATGTCAGTTGTACTGATTAGGTTATTTCCTTTTGTTTTTTTTCCCAAGGTTGAATTTGTATTGTTTTAAGGTAATATTCAATTCTTAATGTACTTGGTCCATTGATCTAGTGTGAACCTCATCTGTAATTACCTTATTACATGATCTTGACCTCTTTGCATACAGTGGATAAACTTCTTAGCTGGTTTGACCAATATATATTGGTTGGACATTATTCTCTTTTCTGTTATTTCTTTGTCCAAGATAGATAGTCGTGCCATTTAAGCTGTATCATTTTATATCTTTTGAAATTCTTGCTAATGTTTTTCCTTGTTGATACAGAAAGAGGCCATATATAGGCTGACAGAAGTTTTGAGGGATGTAATCCAAAATGCACGTCTTGTTGCAAATCTTGGATGTTATCCAACATCCATCCAACTTACTCTCATTCCATTGATCAAGGTTTTAACTATATAACATATGATTGTAGTGAACATATATTGGTTTTAATCCAACAGCTAGCAGAATTAGACTCACAGATTTGCAAATAACAACTGTTAGATTTGAGTTATAATAGAGCCAATTTACTAAAACTTGATGATCAGTCAACTAACAGTGGATAAATTTGTAAAAGTCAAGGAAAAGTTTTTATGTTATTTATATGCTACATCCAACTGCCATTTTGCCTTTCAAATAGATTTAAAAATTAGTAAAATAGTGTTCATTTGAACAAAGGATGGAAAGGTATGATAAAAAAAAATCTTTTCATTAAAAAATTAACTAATACCTCTTAGATCTATATAAAAAAAAGTTCTCATTATATCCTTGGAAATTCCTCTTTTCTGTACTGTATACAGAAACTTGAGCCCCTTTTCTTACTGGACCTCCTCAAACACTCTACACTTGCCCATATTTTTTGGTTTATGATTGTATTTATCTATTAACTGTTACATTATATACATTTACAATTAAATATATCCTAAATCTATTTAATGAACTTCATCCATAACAATTCAAATTCAATGATTGGATTGACAGTAGCAAAGCTGTAGCCAAAATATCAATCATCGGTTAATGTTTTTTAATTCTTCATTTGAAATACTATAATTTTCAGAGGCCTAAGAATTTGATATATTTTCAAATTTTGCTTGATGTACAGGCTCACCTGATATATAATATTAGTATCATTATACATGCATAAATACTTTAATATTGAAAATATAAGCATATAGTTTAAATAACTTACGAACTCTTGTCTGACTCGCGCGTAACTCTTGGATCCCAATATGTGGGAACAGACTGGGATGCTCATGCAGCTCTATCAATATCAGAATATGTCTGCAAAATAAAAAAGAGAACTTCTTTAGACCAGAAAGCTATGTATATATATATAATGTGCCATATTTTCTAATAAACTTGCTTCAAATAAATTAGAAGATACATGTCCCCTATCGGAAAACCAATAGTGAACTAACTCCATCCACTGATGAGGGGGTACATCAGGAGGACAGGTATCAACTACCTGCTCTTCTGTCATACCCGATAACTTGTACTTCATTTTCAACAGGGCTTTATATTCTTTCCATTTCCAGTTAAGTGATTTCAGTACAAAGTCATGGGAGGATGGAGGAAGTACAAACTTACCCTACAAAACAAAATAATTAATAATAATATAAAACATACCATAATATTTGAACTATGCAAGATAACGAATAATTTAATACAAATTTTTTACCTGTATAACTCGTAGAATCTCTACTTTATACATCGGAAGCATATCATTCCACTTAGCATAGCTAAGTGGACAAAGCTGATGCCTCCATGCAACCGTCCCCAGAAAAGAGCTCAATAAGCTGGCGGCTTTTTAATTGGCCGCCCTAGCTCATTGCACTCAATCAATATCCTCTCACCCTCGGGCGTCTGCCAAACATCACGTACTACTGTAGGCCTGCGCCTACGTCTAACACTCCCCGATCTATCTGCATAGAAATAGATAAAAGTAAGCTATACTAAAAAGTGTAATCAATTTTAACGTTACCAAGGATATTGGAATAAATTACCCTGAATATGTATCTCATCATATGCTGGATCGACGAGAGAGTCATGATACCCGAGGATGATGGAACTACAGTAGTATGCTGTGTGGAAGGATAGGAAGGACCGGCATGAACATCCTCTGCTGAAGTATTGGCCTTAGCATGCTGTCCAGAAGAACTGCCGGCCTCTGTCCGGGAGTGCTGGAAATGTACACCAAGAAAACATCGCCCACGAGGCATCGTATCACCTATCATTTACATCAGAGACAAAATTAGTGAAGATAAATAGTAATTTAACATAATAATTACTATAAATTCCAAACATTAGAAAATTTAATACCAATAAGAATCAAGCATTAATGTTTTCTTCAACTTCTGTCCTAACTAAGGGTATTGTAGTATGTACATCATCAACTGGTACAAAATTGAATGGCATGGAATGAATATAAGTATCATCATCTTCATCATCTTTCAGTTGCCTTCCCATATCATATAAGTCCTGAGGTTTTGTATTAATAACAATAGCCCATTCTTTGTCCTTTGCATCTTGTACAAAAAATACTTGACGAGCTTGAGAAGAAAAGATAAATGGATCATCCTTCAATAAGACACCAATATGTATCAACCTTGTAAAGTTTATAATTGTAAATCCATTTGTATCTTTTTTCAAATCCCTTGATGAATTTATATCTACCCAATTACATCTGAATAATATGACTTTAAAAATTTCATAGTAATCTAACTCGTATATATCTTTAAGTGTACCATAATAAGTCTTTCCATCAGCTTCTACCATAACATTACTATTTTGTATTTTTCTAAATTTCTTGCGATCTTTAGTATGAAATTTAAATCCATTGATTATGAAACCATTATATCTAATGACAATTTTGTTCGGTCCTCGAGCCAGGGCTATTAATTCATCTGAACAATTCTTCTCCATCATTGTTGATACCTAAAAAATCATAAAAATTGTTAACACGTTATTCAATGATAAATCTATACATATATTCTTTAAATATATGTAAAACCTATTTTGAAAGCCATGTAGGAAATAACTCGACTAACAATCGCTGCTTAATCCTTAGATTAGGTCGAGTGCTATGACTAGCTTGTCGCTGAGACATTAAAAATTTGCTGCATAAAATTTATAATTATTAAAATTGTTTCAAAAATAATATATGATATTCAAAACTATTGAAATATATTAAGTATACTAACCTTCGATAGTCAGATATTATTCACTATGAAGTAACACATAATGGTGTGCTTGTGCAATTGATTTATGGTCTAATACAATACTTTCACATTTTCCCAGTAATCTTCCTGCAGTTAAAAACCTATACAACTCTGCATTGACTATGAAATCACTATGCCATTGAGGTCTGTTAAACACAGTATCTACACCTTGAAGATATCTTGAACAAAATGTCAGACACTCTTCAACAATATATCCTTCCACAATAGAGCCCTCTGGATAGGCTCTATTTCATATATAATCTTTCAAGCGTACAAGATACCTACAATATATAAAGCTTTTATGTATACATCATCGTGGTGCTACTTTTATTACAAATTATCTAGAGATTAAAAATTAACAATAATACCTTTCAATAGGATACATCCATTTGTAGTATACCGGTCCACCAAGCTTGACTTTCGAAGCTAAGTGAATGATTAGATGTACCATAATAATAAAAAGTCCAGGTGAAAAAATCTTCTCCATCTGACAAAGTGTAACTGCAATATCCGACTCCAACCGATCAAGCTCTCCAGGATTAATAACCTTTGAACATAATGACTTAAAGAATGATGATAACCGGAATATAATTGTAAGAACTTCTTTAGACATTGATGATCTTGAAGCTATTGGAAAGATATCTTGTATCAATATGTGACCATTATGACTTTTGAGATTAGAAATTTTCCAGTCTTTAAGATGCACGCACCTTGAAATATTATATGCATATCCATCAGGTACTTTAATATTTTTCAATACTATCAAAAAATTATCTTTTCTTGAGCAGACATGGTATAAAATGCAGGAGGCAAATAAATTCTATCATTAGCAAGCATTTTGGGATGAAGATCATGTCGGATACCCAATTCTTGTATATCCATTCGGGCCTTCATGTTATCTTTGATCTTTCCATCAAGATTCAATAATATTTCAAGTAGATTATCACATACATTCTTCTCTATGTGAATGACATCAAGATTATGTTTCCAATAAGGTAAGTCAAAGAAGATACTTCTTTTCTTCCATAAATATTTGCTGGACTGGTTTGTAGATGCTATCTATATGTCTTCCATATTTTCATTTTCAAAAAAATTATTAGGATATTCAAATACATGTGCATCCATAGTACCAGTAGTCATTTCTTCTGCCAATCCTTCTTGATCATCCCTCATTCTTTTTTTAGAAAACTGTAAGAATTTATCATATGTGTAACTGATGGAATCCATTTGTCTACGAACATTAATTCCATAAGGTGGAATAAGTGCACATCTCATTTCTATGGTACCATCAAATAAATCTGACTGAAAACAAAATGGATGATTTGGTTCTAACCATCGACGATGTCCCATATAACAAAATTTTTCTCCATGTTTTAACCAAATTAAATGTGTCGAATCTGCACAACAAGGACATGCAACACGTCCTTTTGTACTCCAGCCAAATAAATTGGCATATGCTGGAAAATCATTTATAGTCCATAGAAAAGCCGCCCGTAGATTAAATTTTTCACCATTTGAAGCATCAATTACTTCGACACCTTCCCACAACTATTTCAATTTCTCTATTAAAGGTTGGAGAAAAATATCAATATCATTTCCTGGACCCTTATCACCTGGAATAACCATTGATAAGATGAGTGAGGATTGTTTCATGCACAACCATGATGGTAAATTGTATGGTATCAGAATAACTGGCCAAGTACTGTATGTAGAATTTAGAGTACGAAAAGGATTGAAGCCATATGAAGCTAAACCCAACCGAACATTACGAATATCAGAGGCAAAAGCAGAATGCCTAGTATTAAATGCTTTCCATGCTAAACTATCTGCTAGATGTCTCAACATTCCATCCTTCGTACGCCCTTCATGATGCCATCTCATCAATGAAGCTGTTTTTGATGATAAATATAGCCTTCTCAATCGAGGAATAAATGGAAAGTAACGCAACAACTTCGCCGGTTTCTTGGTATGCCGTAGTGTATCTGTTGCATTCACTACATCCTCATCTCGTTCATGAGTTGTCCATCACGAAGATCCGCATATATTGCATGACTCTCGATCAGCATTTTCACCATGATATAACATGCAATCTTTTGGACAGCTATGAATCTTTTGATACCCAAGATCCAGATTGTTGATAACTTTCTTTGCTTTATAATAAGAGGATGGTAAACCATTGCCTTCTAGAAATGCATCCTTTAATAACTTCAGAAGCATAGTAACACTCTTTCCCGACCATCCATTCATATCTTTTATATGAAATAAATGTATAAGAAAAGAGATCTTAGAAAATTTCAAACAACCCGAATATAATTGGTCATCTGCTTCTTTCGTTAAATTATGATACCGAGCTGACTCAGAAGTTGATGATTGCATTTGCTCCTCGATATATGTTTGTTCAATGAATGTAGAACCTTCATACATTCCACTTATTTCATGTATACCAGTTGAACCTTCAAAATTTTTAACACCATGTCGAAAAGTATTTGTGATCAAACCTGTTATATCATCATCTCCTACTGGATTCTCTTGCATATTACTGGATCCAGAATCAGACGAGGTTTCATTACTTAATTCTAGCAACATAAATTCTCCATGAAAAATCCATCGAGTATAACCTCTTGCAAAACCATTCCATATCAAATGTTCTTCAACTACATATGGATCTAGATAGGAACTGTTAACATATCATCGACATGGACATGAAATCTTTCCATTCAAACTACTTTTGTCCATACCAAATTTAATGAAATCACAAACTCCATCTAAACATTCGTTTGTATTTCTTGGTTTATTTATCCAGCTTTTATCCATTTTAGAAAAAAATGATCCAACTCTCAAGTTATCGAAATACAAAACAAAAAAATTCTTCAGTCAATAATAATGTACCAAGTTTTTAAAAAAATATATCAAAAATAACATAGGTTAAATAGTAAATGCATCCTATCACCAACTAATAGGTAAAGAGATCCTATCACATTCAATAATTGTATTAATTATATAGATCATTTATAGTAATTAAACGATACGGAATAGGAGTTCCAAAAAAATTTCGGCAGCATTTCCCTTTAGTTCTCCCCATACGACTAAAGATGTATGAGGAGAACTAAAAGAAAATGCTGTCCGAAATATATCTGGAATCCTATCCATATTGCTTGATTACTGTAAGTACCTATAAAATTATTTATAATTCTCAAACTGTCCAAATTGGACAATCAATTGATCACTATACATAATTCTCCCAACCGTACAAAAATAAAAATAATGTATGGATGATATAGAATATGTACATTAATCAATTGACGGGTCTATATTTCTATGCAATGTAAGTTTTATAAAATATTTAAAAAACCATTATTGATCATAGAAAAACTATACATGATATTGAAATGAAGGATTTGCAATATCTTAATAAATTAAGGAATGATAAAACTAGTATGAAATAGAGCAAAATAAAATTTCTATGATGTATCAAAGTAAGCATAATGGAGTAACATCTTCCAAAGCAAGCCAAAGACAAAATAATTAGAAGCAATTATGTAAAGGTAGTCGAGCTTGGTTGTAGTGAGCTGCATACCTGTCAAAAAACTTCAGACCAAATTTAACATTATCAGTGAAGGCAATTTGATACAATGAAAGATTTTATGTCCATGGTACCATACCTTTTAGATTTTGTTCATTGCCATCGTAAACTTATCTTAGATATTAAAATTTACATTATCAGATATATATTAGCTACTTCGCACTGTCTCGAGGAAAAAAATGCTAGTAAACTAAATGACGAAACAGATTTACCAACATAATTCTGCATTGCCAACAAAGGTACATCAAGTCCATTTGCCTGATTGATGAGCTTGACTAAATTTTACAAGTGGTTGTTTAGGAATTCCAGAATAATTGGTCACACATTTTTGACTTGTTATCTGTGATCAGAAGGGATATGGTTATGTGTTGACAGAAAAGTGGCAAGTCTGCATTAATTTCTTTACGTGTGTCTCTTTAAACATAAGTCAGGTGAAGAATCCACCATCTTGCCAGCACGAAAAACACAGCACTTAGAATAAATTGCAAAGATTCATTTCTTAGGTTGCATACATCAATGTGGAAGGTCAACATTATGAAAAATAGGGGGATATGAAATATTGAAGGTCAGCATACATCAATAACAGCATTATGAAACACGGAAACAGCCTCCCAATTTTCTTAATTTACTAATATATGTTGTACACTTATTGAAATTTTAACACTGAAGTTCAGATGCAACACTAAAATATGTACCATTTATTAGACATTAACCAACAACACCCAAACCAACGAAACCAATGATAATCAATCTACTATTCAAGCAATGATTCTTGTCAAAGAGCTCTAATTTTTAGTATGTGATCAACAGGGTAAGCACATGGAGGGCACACAAACCCCCAAAAGATAAATTACTTCATATAGAGAAGTTCAAAACTAATGGAAAAATAAAAAGAGGAAGAAGCAACAAAAACCAAAATCAGCATAATCACAGTCTTCAAATAGCATTGTTAAGAATCAACACAAAAGGAGGCATGATTCCAATAACGTATACTCTAGTACATGTACATACATAATTTGGCAAGATAAACTAGGTTCTCAAAATAAAAAAATAACAATTAGAAAAAACCAAATCTCACATACTCATATAAGTACATTGACATTTAGATTGTCGTGTTAATGGGCACATAAACTTATGTGAAGCATGCATATATAGCATCTATAGATTTTAATTGTCATGAGCCCATGAAAAGTAAGATTTATCCAGCATATAATGGATTGATGAGTGTACCATTGAGAGCCCAAAACTGGTTGAGGTCATGAAATTAGTTTCAAATTCAGTACACCTTTTAATCAAACTCCCTGCTGTGGACTTAAATAATAGAGTAGGAATGTGTACTGACATGACAATTCAGAAATTTTCTACAACAAAATCTGACTAGAAAAAAGGTCAACAGCGCACTCTATCAAGATACAAGGTATTTATCCACCACAAGTACTTAGAGGACTGACATCATACATATGCCTTGATGGAACATAGATGCTACAAAAATGATGCTTCAAAAACAATATACTAGATTTTAGAAGCTAAAGCATTGGCAGATAGTCTTCAAGTGAGAATAGCAAAGAATATAACCAGACAACTTCAACATAGATATATTGAAATGCACAATTTTGCAGGGAAAACCAATAGCAGCATATCCAACATACTTATGATCTCAACTCTTCTTCAATTAATTATATCACCACTTATAAACTAACCTAATCTAGCACTTACATACATGCAAAACAGATACCGGAACCTGACAGCCTAAGACCTGCATGATAAATGTAGTACTGTGTATGAGAAAATATATTCGCACTTCATTTCTATTCTTGAAATAATAAAACATGCATTAGTCCAATAAATTTTAATTGATAAACAAAACCAGATAAAAAAGCATCGACAAGGTCAACAACTATGATCATCGGCATGTAACCAGCAACTGACATTAGAACTAATGCACAAAGTTTTCCAACTATCACTGTGGAACAGTATGTAAGACCTCCATCATGAGAGTAAAAAACTAGCTATGATTTTAAGAATGGTACAATCATCTCTCAATATATTGCAAATCCAGGATGGAATTATTGAACTATCCAATGTGACTGGCATCACATGAGGGTGCAATTGCAACAATTAATAAAGCATCAAGCTATGTTTTCAGAACCCTAGTACATCTCACAACTGAAAAAGCAAGATACCTGGAAACTCCAGATCGGTCAAACAATAAAAATATCAAGAAAACAAAGGGAGGCAACCTTTTCTATGAGCTGACCAGCTTCAATGGTGGCTTTAGGTTGATTCTTTCATGCCATGCAGATGCCAAACATATATTAGCTAGCCTTCAACATGTTGAAGGCTCAAATAGTTGTAGCTGAAGCTACTTTTAGTTTTTTTTGTATATTCATTCAGTCATTTATTACAAAAATAGCTGTTGCAGTTCTATTCCATTTATTTCGGACCAGTACAGACTAGATCATCTCATATACCAAACCAAACCTCAATACCATAAATGGCAATATACTAGACGGGGTTGTACAGGATGGTAAAGGTCAGTATGACAGACCTTGGGTGCATGCAGCAATCCTGAAGCTCAAGTAGCTAGACAAGAGATAACCAATAAATATGTTAAGACTAACATTTCTTAAAAAATTTCTCAGCACGATCACTTTTATTATCACATATCAAATATCTTTTATAGGATAGGGAAAAAAAATTTAACCTCCGTCGACACTGTTTTCCAGTTGCCGGTTCGATCCGATCCCTGGGTCGGCGAGGAAGGACGCGATGGCTGGGACGACGATGAGGTGGCGCGCGGCGGCGGTGTCTCAATCCGATCCCTGGTACAGCGAGCAAAAATCCGAAGGTGACCGAAACAAAAGAGATGGAGGAAGAGGGTGGGATGAGGAGCACAACGCGGCTGATCGATCGAAGGATTTAGGGCTCGAGGGAAGGAGAAGCCGGCGGATCGAAGGATTTAGGGCTTGGAGGAACGAGGAGGGAGCGCGAGCGGTTGGCGGATCGATCGGGGGGTTATAAAGGAAGCGATTTTGCCGACGCTTCCTATAAGCGTCGTGTGGTGGCCGAAATTTTCCGACGCTCACCCCTAGCATCGGGAAAAAGGGGTCAGAAATTTTTTCTTTTGTTGTAGTGATGAATTACTTGGTCAATAGACTAAAAAGCTGAGAGAATAAATCAAAGTTTAACCACACCAAAGACCTGAAACTCCAAAACCCAAACAATTGATGAACAAGCTATTAGTTATATACAGTCTTGTCCTCTCCCATTTTTAGCTTATTTGGATCTGGATCCTGGATCGACCTTAGGTTATATATTGCTAAAAATCAGGCAGCACCACTTGTTGCATCTAAGCATACATGCATGCACATAGGCACGCACAAATATGCAACACGCACAATAACATAAAAAATTATCATGTAGATCATAGAATGAAATAAAAACACCTTACAATTTTATCCTAGAATGAAACAATTCTATCTAGAATGATTTCATTTATGTCCACAATAACCTAATCCATCTAATAATTCGTCATCAGAGATATATCAAACTTCCATTATCACAAACCTAAACTAAATGTTCTCTAATTAAACTGCCCTTAAACGTCCTTCTTTGAGCCATTCGTTGTGCATAACTTGCAGTTGCCTTACACCGAGACCATGTACAAGACTACAACCGTTTAATTTTTTTTAAAAAAAAAGCAAAAAAAGGACAAAATGAACAAAAGCGCCTCGGCTCTTTGTTATCACACTCTTCTATTTTCTTTTTCATTTTTTTTCCCCTCCCCTTCTCTTTACACCCCACAGCCTTTTCTTATGTGCAGCGGGCCCCTTCTTCCTCCTCCTAATCTCCAACCTCACAAACCCCACCACTCCCCTCCGGATCCACCCCCTCTCCTTCTCTTCGTCGCCGCCTCCCCTATAGTCTCCAGCTTCGGCCTCCACTTAGCGGACTTGCACCTCACCAGCCGCCGGTACTCCTTCTCTAACGCCTCCGTTGTACAAACCCTTCTTTTGTTCTCCTCCTCCTCCTTTTCTTGCTTAACCTTACCTACAAGAAAGAAATCGTCGGAGACCCTTATCTGGAGCGTCCCCTCTGCCGTCTTCTGGACGTCGAACGGCCTTATGACTGCTTTCTTCTTGACGCCGTTGGGGTGGTTGAGGGTGGTGAAGGAGGAGGCAAAGGTGACGAAGGAGAGGACGGAGTGGAAGAAGTGGGAGGGGAAAAGGAAGTAGCTGTGGCCGGGCTGGAGGTGTTCGCCGGCGGCGAGCGCGGGGACCTTCCGGCCGATGAATAAGGAGTCTGAGCGGCAGACGAGGTGGCGGGGGTATTCTTTCATCAGCTCCGCCGCTGCCACTGGCCGATGGTACACCTGCACCCGGCCGTCGGAGCCGATCAGCCGGATCGGAGCTGGGCCGGTCCGGTTACAGCCGCTGGGCCGGCAGGGAGCCCCTACCACGTGGAAGCCCCACGGTATCATCTGGAGCCTTAACGACTTGAGCCCCATCGCATCTATCTCCTCATCGAATATAGAACTCCTCTTTAACTCCTGGAAAGAGAGAGAATAAGGGAGTTTTTTTTTTTTTTTGACGGACCTCTTGGTTTGGGTTGGTGTCAGGTTTGACAATTTGACCAGGATTTTCAAAGTCTCAAGCTCTCTCAGCGCCGTCTGATCTATTTTTAAAATCTTTAAAAGATCCGAATCTGTAGAGGCTAGTCCGTGGTCTTTTCCACGACGGCGGGTGGGGCCTGGACTGGCACAGTTTGGTTTCCACCAGTCTGTTCACGTGCGGGTGGTGGAGCGGAATTTTAGGTCGTTGTTGACCCGGTCGGTGTTCATGCCTGTAATGGGTTCCGGCTGGATGCAGATCTCTGGCACTAGACCGTGAACCTATTTACCTTTACCAAGCGCGACATGTTTGATCTTTTCCCGAATCTAATCTAACCAAAACAAACATCCTCCCAAGCGTTAATAGAAGAATTAAGTTGTTTATAGATTGCTTGGAGTGCTTTAAATAAGGCCACCCAGCGTATACTGGTTTGATCAGTTTAAAACATGGTAGGTTCAGTTGGATTTGAGTTAGATCTAGAATTAGTATGGAACACGTGGAAGCTTGCGGTCTAATGTTAATTCTGGACCAAGCCCGACCTAGAAACCTCTTTATTCAACTTCGGATCTTTGACCACCAAAGACGTCGAGAAAGTTCGGACTATCTTTATTCAATTTTTGGATCTTTGACCACTTGAGACGTCTAGAGAGTTTGGAGTACTAAAAATAGAGTAAGACTGTTCACCAAAAAAATTAAAGCGAGACCCAAATGAGAAGGTTTAAATCCACCTGATGCGTTGCACGGGGCCAAACACCCTTGACGAACACGGCAAACTTCATAAAAAGGATGCGACACCGAAACGGTGCAGTCTAAGTTGAGCGCGGATCCTGGATTGCGCTGCGCGTGGCTGTCCATCACGCGATGGACGGCCATTTAATGCACGTGCACAACGCTCATTATTTGCCTACTTTTTATTATTCTACTGTATATTGTGCGCACCACAGAAATACAGGATTGGTCTAAGTTGTTCTTGTGATGGACGACCAGTGCATGCCCATGCACAACATACATTATTTACTAAGTTTTTATTATACTATCGTATATTGTGCACACTATAGAAAAGCTGGACTGGTCCAAGTTATTCTTGTGATGGCCAATCAGTGCATGCCATGCACAACATACATTATTTACTAAGTTTTTATTATGCTACCGTATATTGTGCGCTCTACACAAGAGCTGGATTGGTCTAAGTTATTCCTAAATCATATCCGTAGTGTTCAAAACTTCAAAATTATGGATATTTTTTGAATTCCGTATCTCCTCTCTCTTGTAGCTTTTAGTTGGATCAGATCCATCTCTTTACTTGTAGCTTTTAGTTGGACCACATCCCCCACTGAGTTAATGCACTACAGTAAACAGGGGAACCATCGACCCATTTCTCCCGACGCTTCTGGGCGGCGTCGGGAGACTCCACAATTTGCCGATGTTTTTAAGCATCGCCAAGTACCTAACGTTTACCGACGCTTAAAAGCATCGTCGAACTTCAAGATTTTAACGATGCTTATAAGCATCGAAAAACTTCCCTCTTCTACCCATAGCCGAGCTCTAGTTTTTCATTCGATTCATCGACCGCCGCCCCTGACCCATTCTTTTTTCCTCCTCCCTCTCCCTCCTCCTCCATATCTGGTGCGTTGCCTTCGGTCCCTTCGTCGCCGTGGAAGATCTCTGGCGCCTTCATCTCCGTCGCATCCCACCTAGCTTTACTCATCCGGTATTTTTCTTAATTTCCTCGTCCGGTATTCAAGCAGGATTTAGTTTTTTTTAGTTGAAGGTATCGTGGAAAGAAAGGAGAAAGGAGAAAGAGCTGAGGCTCGTGCGGGGAAGAGAGAAGGGAAAGAAAGGAGAAAGAGCTGAGGCTCGTGTGGGGATTCCTTTTCCCCCACTCCCAGCAGTTTTGAACCGTGAAAGTCTCGCTATGTCTCTCTCATCCCCACCCTCTCTTTTCCATTCTTTTCTTTTCTTTTTTTTTTACCGGGGAAAAATGAGGAGCGGGTTAGCATTGTCAATCCATAATGAATGGTATTCAATCCTACTGTGGAAATAGGAGGTTTTAGTTACGTATAATTGATATAAAATAGGTGTTCTGTTCATGAATCCTATATACTGTAGATTAATATTAGAAGGGATCTAATCAAGCTTTCCATTTTTCACTAAACAAATTAGTTCGAATTGAATTACCAAATGCACAAGCTATAGGTTGCTAGCTAGCAGGTTTCTTGACGGTGTACATGCTTAAGCCATTGCCCAGGGAATTGGGTGCTTAAGGAGTTTTGTGGGAGGTCTAACTCATGGTGTAGTTCATTAACCATGGAGCAAAATCTAATGGTAAGTGATCGAGTTTGACAAAAGTAGAAGCGGAGGACTTATATTCTTGGCCTATAGGGCTTGGAATCATGATCAGCCGAAATAGCTACGTACAAATTTAGATGACCTGGGTCTTAATTATATTGCTAGAGAGAACCTTCATCTTTCAATTCTGGCTATATTTTATGATCAAAATAATGAAAAGACAACCGGTGAGAATTAAAAAAACTAAATGATTTAGCGTTTCTCTTGATGAATTCCACTTTGATGTAACACAAATAATCAAGTTGTTGGCTTGCCGTAGCATTTTTTTAAAAAATAATAAATATAAATGGATTAAAAATTCATGTTGCATTATTAAATGCACAAGATTCTTGAGTACTAGGTTTTCTATCCATGACAGTTGCTAGGAAGCATAGTCCCAGTTATTTTGCATGTCAAAACAAGAAAGAATTGACATAGCTAGGCAAGGCAAATCGAGCAAGCATTAATGGTGCCAAGTCATATAAACTATCTTCTACACATGGCTAGGAATTGCATTTCTTATTTTGCATGACTTAATGTTTATCAATATAATAAAACCTAATTGAAAATGAAGAAGAGAGGTATTTAAGATATTTTTCATTTTGTATCAAATGATTAAATTTTTTTATGTTAAAGAGTGGACATTTAAGATATTGAAGTAAGTATTTTAGATATTTCCCAAGGGATGACCAAAATCGGATATAACCAAAACTAGATTAATTTGTTTTTAATAGTTCTATAGTGTTTTTATCTCTTTGTTAGAAAGATGAATTATCTACAACATCAAATGCCCCGAGCAGTGGCCAAAAAGAGGAAGTGAATGAAACCTGCCATGCAACAATTATACTTGTCAGGAGATCCATTTTGAAAATGGAGGGTTATTTTTATAGAGGGTTATTTTTTGTTGGATCCAAAATTTTTGTTTTACTTTCTTTTCCTTCCTACCCATCCTGCGAGTTGAGTGATTTGGTAGCGACCAGCTATCATCGTTTCTCTAAAAAAAGTAGAAAGAGATAAAGAAAACAACAATGTGGTTTATTGCAAGTAAATACATAAGCAATGTTGCAGTGTCCATTACCATGAACTCAGGGTGGAGTTCAGGTTCAAATATCATCCATCAACTATTCTGATATTTCTTTGTATCAATCCACGATTGGGGGTTTATGTTGCATAATAATCTTAATTTGCTCGGTAACACTAGGATTAGTCTAGTGCTTCACTTTCCAATATTTTCTATCAAAATATTGCTTAGAAGGAGGTAGATTCAATAATTAGATAATAAAGAAAGTTATAGAAATTCTTCAGTACATTTAAGTTGGCCATATATTTTGCCAAACTGGAAACTGTATATACATGCACGAAAATAGTACATGCTTCATGTATTAGTTTGTCAGACAGTATGTAAGGTTAGCCCATCCATGCATAGCCCAAATATATTCCATGCGAACAAAGTAGCACCTCACAGGTTTTGTACTTCACTATGTTATTCTGTTCTTACATTAAGTTTGAGTTTATAGTTTTCAAAAAGTCATCTTGATTCTTCTAAAGTCATATATTATACTAGTCCAAGTACAGGAGCCAAGGTTCAAGCTTAAATAACTTGGTAATTTCACACCAGTAAGAAAAATATGCTTTACCTATTTTGTTGTATTTTCTTATCAGGTGCTTGACTGCTTGGAGAGTAAAGAAGCACTGTAATCAATTTTAAATTGGTTTAAGATTTGTATATGGAGGCTATGATGATTATGCGATGTATGTTTGGCTGATTCAACTGTTTCTGATGGCAATAATCTTGGATGGCTTTCTTTTGTAGGCAACCGATTGTAGTTATTTTGATTTAGTTACGAATTAAATAGTATATAACTGAGCCTCCTCCTTATTTTTTATTATTTATTATTATTTTTTTTAGTAGATTATTTATGTTTATTTATAAATTTCTTGGTATATACCTGCATCTTACTAAACATGTTATACTTTAAGGTTAGTTTCATTATTGCAAATCTTTGATTTCAATACCATCTATAGCTTTGTTATGATAAATTATGATTTTTTAAATATTTTTAAAAACTTGCATTGCATAGAAACATAGACCCGTCAATTGATTAAAGTACATATTCTACAGTATCTATACAATTATTTTATGTTTGTATGGATGGGAGAAATATATACAGTGGTCAATTGATTGTTCAGTTTAGACAGTTTGAAAATTATAAATAATTTTATAGGTGCTTATAGTAATCAAATGGTATGGATAGAGTTTCAGATATATTTTGGATAGCATTTGCTTTTAGTTCTCCTCATACATATTTATTTGTATGGAGAGAACTAAGAAAAAATGCTTCTGAAATTTTTTTGAAACTTCTATTGTGTATCATTTATAGTTATTGTAAATGACCTATATAATTAATGCAATTCTTGAATGGATAGGACCTCTTTATCTATTAGTTGGTGATAGGGTACATTTAATAATACTGTAATTGATCTATTGAATAAACTTATTTTAAATTTATTATGTTCTTACAAATATTTTTTTATTTCAGTTAGTTTTATCTTACAATGGATAAGAGTTGGATAACTAAATCGAGGAATAGCAAAGAATATCTGGATGGAGTTCAGAATTTCATTAAATTTGGTATGGAGAGAAGTAGTATCAATGGGAAGATTTTATGTCTATGCCAAAATATATAAATTTTAGTTCTCTATATCCAAATACTGTTGAAGAACATTTAGTATGGAATAGTTTTTAAGAGGTTATACAGTAGTTTTTTCATGGAGAGTCAAGGTTACCATCTACATGTAACCAAACCTCTAACATGGAACATATACCTGATTTTGGATCCAGTAATCAACAGAAAAATATTGCAAGAGATGATGATATTAGGGGTTTACTCAGAGATGCTTTTGAATATAGTGCTCAAAATCCTAGAAATTTTAGTGGAGGACAAGTAGCAGATGGGCTACTTGATGGTCATATATTACTGAATCTATATATACTGAGGAGTTGATACCCCCAACTAATATTGAAACAGATCATTATCAGAAGCTGATAAGAGATACATATCAAGACTTATATGTTGGTTGCAATAACTTTTCAAAAATTTCTTTTCTTGTACATTTATCTCATATAAAATACTTGAATGGATGGTCTGGCAAGAGTTTTGCTATGTTACTAAAGTTATTAAAGGATGCATTTCCTGAAGGTATTAGTTTATCAACATCTTGTTATGAAACCAAAAAATAATAAAGGAATTAGATCTTGGATACGAAAAGATTTATAGTTGTCCAAATGATTGTATATTATATCGGGGAGAACATGCCGATCAAGAGTCATACCATGTGGTGGATGTTCACGATGGATGAAGCAAAAAGAAAATGAGAGTGAGGGATTAGATGAATTGGATGCAACACAAATTAAACAAAAGCCAACGAAGGTATTACGTTATTTTTCTCTTGTACCTAGATTAAAAAGGATCTATGCATCATCAAAGATAGCTTCGTCAATGAGATGGCATGATGAAATATGTACAAAAGATGGAATGTTGAGACACCCAGTGGATAGTTTAGCTTGAAAAGCATTTGATGACAGACATCCTGATTTTGCATCTGATGCTCGTAATGTCAGGCTGGGTTTAGCCAGTGATGGGTTCAATCTATTTCGGACCTTAAGTTCTGTCTATTGCACCTGGCTAGTTGTTATGATTCATTATAATTTGCCATCATGGATATGCATGAAACAATTTTCACTTATTTTATCAATGGTCATTCCAGGTGATGAGGGTCCAAGCAATGATATTGATGTTTTCTTACAATTTTTAATAGATGAATTGAAACAACTGTGGGAGGGAATCAATGCAATTAATGCTTCAAATGGCCAAACATTCAATCTGTGGGTAGCTCTATTATGGTCTGTTAACGATTTTCCTGTATATGCTAATTTATTTGGCTAGAGCACTAAGGGATGATTTGCATGTCCTTCTTGTAGTGAATCGACCCATTCAATTTGGTTAAAACATGGAGGAAAGTTCTGTTATATGGGACATCGTCGATGGTTGGAGGCAAATCATCCATTTCGATTTCAGAAGGATTTATTTGATGGTACTATAGAGTTAGATCTGCTCCAATTCTACCTTCTGGTTCTGATATTCGTAGACAAATACTTGGTATCAGATATAGTTATGGCAAGATGACAAAGTCCTCTAAAAAGCGAGGAAGAGATAATGTTGAGACTTCAGCATAAGAAGAAGTATCAGAGGAAGTCAATACTTGCACCTTAGATACAATAGTATTCGAGGATCCGGATAATTCTTTGAAGTTAAAAATGATGATGATATAATCACAGCTTCTACCCATCGGCATACTAAATAATTATGAAAGAAAAGAAGCATATTCTTTGACTTACCTTATTGGGAGCATAATATACTCCGGCATAATCTTGATGTTATGCATATAGAAAAGAATGTTTGTGATAATTTGAATAGAACAATATTAAATATTGATGGAAAGACTAAAGATAACATGAAGGCACATCTTGATTTAAAACAAATGGCATCCGACATGAACTTCATCCATAAGTGCTTGCAAATGATAGAACTTATATCCCTCATGCATGTTATACAATGTC
This sequence comes from Areca catechu, assembly GCA_021397845.1. Lineage (NCBI taxonomy): Eukaryota > Viridiplantae > Streptophyta > Magnoliopsida > Arecales > Arecaceae > Areca > Areca catechu. The sequence continues at coordinate 47,310,150 of CM038048.1, read as the reverse complement.
TAGTTAACAAAAGATCTCTTCCTGACAGTTTTAAAGAATATCAAGATTCTGATGGATATGCATCAAATATTTCATTGTTGCCCAGAAATGGAGCCCAAGAGGGGGGGTGAATTGGATCTTTTAAAAATTAACAAATAAAATAAAGGTCTAGTGGTGCTTGTGAGTAACAATTAATTAGATGCAAGATAATAGCACTTAATTAAAGAATGCAAAAAGAGCAATCACACACAAACATAAGATATATAGTGGTTCGGTGCAAACCTAGCACCTACATCCACTCCCCAAGCCATCCTTGGGAATTCCACTATAATCCACACCAGATTACAGTTGACTTATTTTACAAGGCTCATAAGTCAAAAACCTAAGTGGTTTTATCACTTAGGCTCACCAACAAACCTAACTACTTTTTTGTCTTCGGGCTCACAAGTTAATCCTAGTTGGTTTAACACTTTGGCTCACCAACAAACTACAATAACCTTCTTTCAAGACACCTTGAAAGAAGGTTAAAGCATAACAAATCAGATATAAAATTAAATGCTACAACAAACTCTCTTCAAGAGTGGATTGGAATCTTTGAAGCCCAAGGAATGCTTTGACTTCACTCTTCTTCAAGTTGCCTCCTTTTGGAATGTAGTAGAGTTGAGTAAGTAGGCTTTTTCAGTGGAATCAAGCTAGAAGAAGCTTTTGATTTGAAGTTTGGAGAGAATATTGGCTTTTTGGCTTTTGAGTGGACTTGAATGCTCTTGAATAGACTTCTCTCTTCTTTTTTCTTGACTTCTTCTCACTTCTCTTTCTTTAAAATGAGGTTGGTGGAGATTAAATACACAAAAAACCTTCTAAAAATGGTTTATGACCGTTGGAGCATTGGAAATAGCCGTTTGGAGCTTGAAAACCCATTTCTGCAAGCCAGAAAATAGATCCGTTAGAGCTGTCAGGCTGTAAGTGTCGACACTTGACTGTCAGGTGTCGACACTTAGCTATCAGGTGTCGACACTTGAATTCTGGGAGTCGACACTTGATCATTCAAGTGTCGACACTTGATGCACAGGTGTCGACACTTGACACAAAAATTCTCGAACCAACAAGTTCTGTATTTTCAAAATTCTCAGGCCTTGAGTCGACACTTGAAACCTAAGTGTCGACACTTGGTGTCGACACTTGAATTCTAGGTGTCGACACTGGCGTGCCAAGGATTTTTGTCCGTGCCAAATGCTGAAGTGTCGATACTTGACTGTCCAAGTGTTGACACTTGAGACTGAAAACATCCAGAATCAAGAGTAAAAGCCTTGAATTTCAAAAATGATGTTCATGAAAGCATAAACACATAATAATTAAGTAATTGTAAGCCCTTTTTTAATGAAGAGGCTGCCCGGATGTGTGAGATTTGCTCCGTGCCATTGCGTCCATACACCATAAATATTTGGAATTTTGAGGTGCTTTCTGCCTGAAAACTCACAACTTGAGATTCACATTAGAATAGAATATGTACTCAATGTTTTGTTATTCATCAAAATTACTGGGTGGAGCCAACAATCTCCCCCTTTTTGATGATGACAAAACCTTGAGAAAAAGAGACAACATAGTTCAAACCATGAGTTTCTAATTAATAGGAAACAATCTCCCCTTAATTAGATTTCTTATTAAGGTAAACTTCAAATCAATATAATGCATCTTTTTCTTTTAACAAGATAATCCATTATCACTCTTTTTCTTCATAACAATTAACATTACTTTTAACATTGCTTTTTTCTCTCCCCCTTTTGTCAATCATAAAAAAATAACCTCCCCGTTATAATTAGTATGGATACAAAAAGAGAGTATAGAACAATATCATAGCTAAAATTGTGCTTGTATCAGAGTTAAAATATCCCATTATATCAGAGCTAAAATATGACAAGCTGAAGTACAAAAGGTTTAAGATAACAAACATATATATGAGATAAGTTTCAGTACAAACAAAACTGAAACATACATATATCAAACATAAAAAGAGATCTGAAACAGTCATCTGTGAGGTAGTCCTCATCAGATGGAATATCAAGACTAAAAGGAGCACTAATCCTAGATCTGGTGGCTAATGCCCTAGGAGGTGCTAAAGCTCTAAGACTCCTGGTACGGCCGGCAAGACCAAAAGCGGGTACAACCCTAGAAGATCTAGTAGAAGGAGGCGAAAGATGATCAGCTGGCTCAATAGGATCCGGAACAAAGTCAACTAGAGCAGTAGAAGGAGCAGGTGTAGTAGGAGGATCTCGACTGACCACCTCATAAGCATCAGCTCCGCTACATTGTGTTCGCTGTCAGTGCCTACCACCTCAGTGGCTCGGTCAACATCCTGATCACCTCCATCAGCAATATCAGCATGGTCGCTCTGGTGATCGTCGCCGTCATCATCATCATCATCATCATCATCATCATCATATCGAGCAGGAGCAGGTGTCCGCAAGAGGAGGTATAAGTGATCTCAGAAGACCCTCAAGGGAGTGTAAAACCCTCCTCTATGGATCTGCAGATCTCAGCATGCTCTAGGTAGTCTGTGAGTAGAAGCTCGACCTCGCTACGCAGCTGAGTCACCTCTCCTCTGATCTGGCAATATCAGCATGGTCGCTCTGGTGATCGTCGCCGTCATCATCATCATCATCATCATCATCATCATCATATCGAGCAGGAGCAGGTGCAGCAGGAGGTATAAGTGATCTCAGAAGACCCTCAAGACGTGTAAAACCCTCCTCTATGGATCTGCAGATCTCAGCATGCTCTAAGGTAGTCTGTGCTCGTAGAAGCTCGACCTCGCTACGCAGCTGAGTCACCTCTCCTCTGATCTGTGTGAACTGTGCTCTGGCATGCTCCTCAAAGGATAATCTGGTAGATGGTGGTGGAGGAACTGAAGCATCAGGTGATAGGTGCTCTGCCTGTGTGGGATGGTACATCCACTGGAGGAAGGACTGCTGGCTCAGATGGTCCAGCCTCAGCCTCTCGAATCTCATCCTCCTCATATGGCTCCTGGCCAGACTCTCTCCGAACCCATCGACCTCCAACCATCCTGAAACCCATGCGGTGCAATGATCTCTCATCATACATCTATGTGCAGTATCTCCTTGGGGATCTCCCCCTCCAATGATACTCCACAAGCTCTGAAATGACGGGTCAGTGCCATCCCGTATGGCAAACAGTGTCGGCGCTGAGTGGCAGCATCATGCATCTGTGACAGCATCAAGGCTGGTATATCAACTGGTCTCCTCTCGATCAGACTGGTCATCAACATCAGCTCTCTCTCTGTGATGAAATCAAATCTACCAGTCTTCGGTAGAAGGATCCATGCAGTAATGTGGTGCAGCAGTCGCATCTCTAAAGATAACTGGTTCACGGTAACTACTGAGATACCGCGAACATCCTCTCACTCAAGGATGCATCTGAAAGCTGCCTCTCTATCATCAACTGAGAACGCACTGACTCCTCTCCGGGGTATCTTCCATACTCGGCTCAGCAACTCATCAGTCAATGAAATCTGTATACCTCTGACGGATGTCGTCCATAAGAGTCGTCGACAGTCCAGAGCACCGTAAAACTCCCTCACCAGGTGAGGATAGTATCTCTCCTGCATGGTGCAGAAGGGTACTAATCCTGCATCTGAGAGTATCTCTCTAATGCCAAAATGGTGCCTGTCAAAACAGTGTAGATCTACTCTCCTCCATGAAGCTACTGACTTCCCTGCCATCCTCTCTGCAGGGGGGAGCTCGGAGTGGCTGAACTGCTCTGCAGAGCGGGATCGAATCTGGCCTTCGACCTCCTCTCACTATCCTGACTAGGCCTTGCTCTAACTGTAAGTCTCTTCCTAGGACCCATATCAGCCAACTGACCAGGAAGAATGAAAAAGGTTCAGAACAAAGGACTGGCCATAGGGTGAGATTAGAGTTCAAATTGGTCTCGAAAACCAGAATCAATAAGTTTTGATCAAGATGAGAAATTTTGAGTAAAATTTGTAGGTAAAATTTGTGTTGGGTGGAGCACATTTGAATCCCAAAAATTATTTTTGTAAAGTCCAAAAAATCAAAAACCATGGGATTTAGGTTTTAAGCATTTAGGGTTTTTGCAAATAGGCGAAAATTTTCAAAATGCAATACTAGAAATCCTTCCTAATCATCAATAAAAGGATTTATTACACTTAAATTAGATGAAAACCCATTTTATTTTGCCCAAAATTGATGAAATAGTGATTTTTGTGAAAAAGGGTTGAAAAACACCCAAAAGATGAGGGAAATTCGAGAAAAACAAATCTAAAACAAGATTCCCTCAAATGGAGTTTTAGTAATTTACTAAAACACACAAAAATCCAGTTAGATTGAAGAAAAAAGTTCAGAAAACCTAAAACACGATTGTTTGGTTTAAAAAAATAAAGTTAAAAACATAGAGAAATAAAAACTAAATTAGAGAGGGAAAATACCTGATTTGAGACGGATTGAAGGGTGAAAAGACGGGTTTGGACAGGGGGGACCACTGTTCCAAGAAATTTGGGGAAGGAAAATTTTCAAAAAACCCTTCATTCGGCCCGTTTTAAAACAGTTCAGATTCGCAAGTGTCGATACTTCGGATTTGTCAAGTGTCGACACTTGGTCAGGTGTCGATACTTGACACTTTCCAAGTGTCGACACTTGGCCAAGAAAATTCGAGAAAATCCGAAAAAATTAAAAAAATTGACAACTTTCTTGGGGTTTAAAACAATAAGTTTTGAGCTTTTAGGACTAGGTAAAATGATACTTAGAGAGTCCTAGGAGAATGGATCAATTACACCTAACTCTCTTCTAATCAGACAGAACCTATCCTCACTCAAAGGCTTTGTAAACACATCAGCTAATTGATCATTGGTACAGACAAAATCAAGAATTACATTTGAGTTTTGTACATGATCTCTTATGAAATGATGTCTTATTTCAATGTGTTTACTTCTTGAATGTTGCACTGGATTTTTAGATAAGTTGATTGCACTAGTATTATCACATCTTATGGGTGTCTTAGTTAGTTTTATGCCAAAGTCTTCGAGTTGTTGTTTGATCCAGAGGATTAGAGCACAACAGCTCCCAGCTGCTATATATTCGGCTTCTGCCGTAGATAGAGCAACAGAGTTCTGTTTCTTGCTACTCCAGGAGATCAAATTTACTCCAAGAAACTGACAGGTTCCACTAGTACTTTTACGATCAAGTTTACATCCAGCAAAATCAGCATCAGAATAAGCAATTAAATCACATGAAGAATCTCTAGAGTACCATAAACCAATTTTAATTGAGCCAGATAGATATCTAAATATGCGTTTAACAGCCAAAAGATGAGACTCTTTAGGATTGGACTGATATCTAGCACACATACAGACACTAAACATGATATCTGGCCTACTGGCAGTAAGATATAATAACGAACCAATCATGCCACGATATAATTTTTGATCAATTGATTTACCTGATTCATCCTTATCAAGTCTACATGTAGAGCTCATAGGGGTACCTAATGGCTTAGTGTTCTCCATCCCAAACTTCTTGAGTATTTCTCTTATGTATTTTGTTTGGTTGATGAAGATCCCTTCTTTGGTTTGCCTTATCTGGAGTCCGAGGAAGAAATTTAGTTCTCCCATCAAGCTCATCTCGAACTCACCCTGCATTAGACTTGCAAAATCTTGACAAAGAGATTCATTAGTAGCACCAATATTATATCATCAACATAGATTTGTACTACTAAGAGATCATCATTCTTTTTCTTTAAAAATAATGTTTTATCTACATTTCCTCTAGCAAAATCATTTTTTAGTAGAAAAGAGCTTAAACGATCATACCAAGCTCTTGGAGCTTGTTTTAATCCATATAAAGCTTTATGAAGTTTATAAACATGATTTGGAAATTCAGAATTTTCAAAACCAGGGAGTTGTTCAACATAAACTTCTTCTTCAATTAATCCATTCAAGAAAGCACTTTTAACATCCATCTGATACAGTTTAAAGTTCATGAAACAGGAAAAAGCCAATAGTAGCCTAATTGCCTCAAGTCTAGCCACAGGAACAAAGGTTTCATCAAAATCTATCCCTTCCTCCTGATTGTATCCTTTGGCAACTAGTCTAGCTTTATTTCTAATTACTATTCCATTTTCATCAAGTTTGTTTCGAAAAACCCATTTTGTGCCAATAATTAATGTGTTTGAGGGCCTATCTACTAGTGTCCAAACATTGTTCCTTTTAAATTGATTAAGTTTATCTTGCATAGCATTTATCCAATTACTATCACATTCAGCTTCCTCAATAGTTTTAGGTTCAATTTGAGACATAAAAGCTAAGTAGTCACAAATATTTCTAAGTGATGATCGAGTACTTATACCTTTAGATGGATCACCTATAATTAGTTATTTTGGGTGTCCATGAGCATACCTCCATTCTTTTGGTAAAGAATCAACAGTTGAGGTATCTTCATCACCTTGTGCTTGATCTTTGTCGGTGTTCTGATCATCATTCTATTCCTTGGTAAGTTCTTCATTGCTGTTTCTTTCTTCAGTCTTCTTGTTACCTGATTCATCAAAAAGTACATCTTCTTTTCTTGAAGATTTTTGGTTAGTTTCGTCAAATACTACATGAATGGATTCTTCAACAACAAGTGTCCTTCTGTTGAAGACCCTGTATGCCTTACTAGATGTAGAGTAGCCTAGAAAGACTCCCTCATCTGATTTGGCATCAAATTTACTTAGATTGTCTTTACCATTGTTTAAGATGAAACAATGGCAACCAAAAACATGAAAATAACGGATTGAAGGTTTTCTACCCTTCCAAAGCTCATAAGGAGTTTTCTTTAAAATCGGTCGAATTAAAACACGATTTAAGATATAGCATGCAGTATTTATGGCTTCCGCCCAAAAGTATCTAGGTAAATCATTTTCACAAAGCATGGTGCGTGCCATTTCTTCAAGAGTTCTATTTTTTCTTTCTACTACCCCATTTTGTTGAGGTGTCCTAGGTGCGAAAAAATTGTGATTAATTCCATTTTCAATATAGAATTATTAAAATCGGCATTTTCAATTTCAGTTCCATGATCACTTCTTAAGGAAATTACTGAAACACCTTTTTCATTTAAAACTCTTTTGTGAAATCTTATGAATTCAGAAAACGTTTCATCTTTGTGTGCTAAAAACATGACCCACGTAAAACGTGAGAAATCATCTACAATGACTAGACCAAACTTCTTACCTCCCAAACTAGATGTTCTAGTAGGCCCAAAGAGGTCCATATGAAGCAATTTTAAAGGTCTAGATGTAGAGATTACTCCTTTAGGTTTGAAAGAAGATTTTGTTTGTTTTCCAAGTTGACATGCACTGCAAATCTTATCTTTTTCAAATTCAGTTTAGGCAAATCTTTTACTAAATTCTTTTTGCTAAGTTTTGAAATTAAATGCATGCCAGCATGTCCTAGTCTACGATGCCAAAGCCAACTAGCTTCATCGATCTTGGCTTCCATTGCCACTAGACAATGACCTTTCTGAATAGGGAGATCATCAAGATCAACCATATAAATATTGCCATGCCTATGACCGATGAATTTAATGCCATTGTCATCTATACTAGAAATAATGCACAAAGAAGATTCAAAAACAACTTTAAAATTTTTGTCACAAAATTGACTAATACTAAGCAGTTATGTTTTAAACCATCAACATATAAAACATTATCAATATAAGAGGTAGGGGTGATATGGATTTTACCAATACCGATGATTTTTCCCTTTTCATTATCACCAAAAGTTACATTGCCACCATTTTGATATGTGAGTGATGAGAACTGCTCCACATCTCCTGTCATATGCCTTGAGCAACCGCTATCAAGATACCACATTCTCTTCTTGTTGGTTGCAAGGCATACCTGCAATAAAGATCAAGTGGAGACTTTAGGTACCCAAGCCATCTTGGGTCCTTTTGGTTAGTGGCATTGGTTCCTTTTGGAACCCAAACTTTCTTAGTTTTTCTTAATTTCTTTTGTTGCACATATAGGATTTATGTCCTATAACACCATATGTATAGCAAGTAATTGAAGAAGATGCAGGTATAAAGAAATTTTTAAGGAGTTTCTGTTTCTTATGAGTTCTGAATCCTAATCCAGCTTTGTCAAATACTGCTCTTTGGTTATTAACAGTAAATTTAATTTTTCAGAACTGTAAGTAAATTTTTCGACAAAAGGCTTTAGTTTATCGATTTTCTCTTTATATTTTTTGTTTTCCATTAAAATTTCTTTGTGTTGTCTTGACAATTTTCATTTGAAAGTAAGCTACTTTTCTTTTCAAGTACATTCTTTTCATTTTCAAGACCCATAATCTTATCATTTAGATTTTTATTTTGTATTTGAAGATATTCATTCTTATTTGAAAGGTTGTTATTTATTTTAGCTAGTTCCAGATTTTGCTTCTTTATGTCTTTATGTTTTGACTTTAATTTTTGAAATTCTATTACTAGTTCATCAAAAATTTTATGAAGCTCATCAAAAGATAATTCATTTTCGGTTTCAGAACATACTCTTCTTGATCGGCCATTAGACAGAAATTTGCTACTTCCTGTTGTTCTTCCTCAGAGCTGGAGTCTTCACTTTTGCTCCAGGTTGCCATCTGGGGGTGCCTTTTTCCTAAACTTTCTTCGCTTTTCTTTAGTAAGGGCATGTCTACCATGAAATGCCCTAGGCTTTTGCACTCAAAGCATGTTTAATTTCTTTTTCATCATAACCTTCTGATTTCCTAGCTAACATAGCAGTTTCATCTTCTTCGTCATCCTCTTCAGAGTCTTCGCTTGAGTCTTCTCTGGTAGTAGATTTGAATGCTATTGTCTTTTTCTTTTTGTCCACCTCTCCGTTCTTCTGTTTGAGCGATAGTTCATATGTCATTAAGGAGCCCAACAGTTGTTCCAGCGGGAGAGTGTTGACATCTTTTGCTTCTTCAATTGCAGTGACCTTTGCATCCCATGAAGCTGGTAGAGACCTGAGAAGTTTATTTACAAGTTCACCATTAGAAATTATTTTTCTAAACTTCTCATGCCATTCACAATGTTTGTGAACCTAGTATACATTTCACTGATAGATTCAGTAGGTTCCATTTTAAACATTTCATAAGTGTGAATTAGCATGTTTACTTTGGTGGTCTTTACTTGGTGTGTACCCTCATGGGTAACCTCAAGTGTATCCCAATCTCTTTTGCGGAGAGACAGTTGGATATTCTGTTAAACTCACTAGGATCAAGAGAACAAATAAAAGGTTCATTGCCTTTGCATTAAGCTCAATTTGCTTAATGTCACTCTCATCCCAATCATCTTCCATTTTAGGGTGAGAATGCCATTAATCATCATTGTAGGCTGATGAGGACCTTTTACTATTGTTCTCCACAAATTATAATCAAGAGCTTGTATAAATATGCGCATGCGTGTCTTCCAGTATGTGTAATTTGTGCCATTAAACAGTGGGGTCGGTTTGAAGCTTGACCTTCAACAATACCCATGCCTATTGGGGCTGCCATGATCTTTTACTCAAGATCCTTGGACCTACAAGAGAGTACCGGTGCTCTGATACCACTTGTTGCCCAGAAATGGAGCCCAAGAGGGGGGGTGAATTGGGTCTTTTAAAAATTTAACACAATAAAACAAAAGGTCTAGTGGTGCTTGTGAGTAACAATTAATTAGATGCAAGATAATAGCACTTAATTAAAGAATGCAAAAAGAGCAATCACACACAAACACAAGATATATAGTGGTTCGGTGCAAACCTAGCACCTACATCCACTCCCCAAGCCACCCTTGGGAATTCCACTATAATCCACACCAGATTACAGTTGACTTGTTTTTACAAGGCTCACAAGTCAAAAACCTAAGTTGGTTTTATCACTTAGGCTCACCAACAAACCTAACTACTTGTTTTGTCTTCGGGCTCACAAGTTAACCCTAGTTGGTTTTAACACTTTGGCTCACCAACAAACCACAATAACCTTCTTTCAAGACACCCTTGAAAGCAAGGTTAAAGCACAACAATCAGATATAAAATTTAAATGCTACAACAAACTCTCTTCAAGAGTGGATTGGAATCTTTGAAGCCCAAGGAATGCTTTGACTTCACTCTTCTTCAAGTTGCCTCCTTTTGGAATGTAGTAGATTGAGCAAGTAGGCTTTTTCAGTGGAATCAAGCTAGAAGAGGCTTTTGATTTGAAGTTTGGAGAGAATATGGCTTTTTGGCTTTTGAGTGGACTTGAATGCTCTTGAATAGACTTCTCTCTTCTTTTTTCTTGACTTCTTCTCACTTCTCTTTCTTTAAAATGAGGTTGGTGGAGATTAAATACACCAAAACCTTCTAAAAATGGTTTGTGACCGTTGGAGCATTGGAAATAGCCATTTGGAGCTTGAAAACCCATTTCTGCAAGCCAGAAAAATAGATCCGTTAGAGCTGTCAGGCTGCAAGTGTCGACACTTGGCTGTCAGGTGTCGACACTTGGCTTTCAGGTGTCGACACTTGAATTCTGGAGTCGACACTTGATCATTCAAGTGTCGACACTTGATGCACAGGTGTCGACACTTGACACAAAAATTCTCGAACCAACAAGTTCTGTATTTTCAAAATTCTCAGGCCTTGAGTCGACACTTGAAACCTAAGTGTCGACACTTGGTGTCGACACTTGAATTCTAGGTGTCGACACTTGGCATGCCAAGGATTTTTGTCCGTGCCAAATGCTGAAGTGTCGACACTTGATTGTCCAGGTGTCGACACTTGAGACTGAAAACATCCAGAATCAAGAGTAAAAGCCTTGAAATCAAAAATGATGTTCATGAAAGCATAAACACATAATAATTAAGTAATTGTAAGCCCTTTTTTAATGAAGAGGCTGCCCGGATGTGTGAGATTTGCTCCGTGCCATTGCGTGCCATACACCATAATATTTTGGAATTTTGAGGTGCTTTCTGCCTGAAAACTCACAACTTGAAATTCCATTAGAATACAATATGTACTCAATGTTTTGTTATTCATCAAAATCACTGGGTGAGCCAACAATGATTGTGAATTTGAAAGTGCAAAAAATTTCAAATCTTAAAAGTCATGATGGATATATATTAATGCAAGATATCTTCCATTGGCTTTAAGGTCATCAATGCTTAACAAGTTATTACGGTTATTTTTTAGTTTTCATCATTCTTCCAAGGCTTATGTTCTAGGTTCTTGATCCTCAGAGCTTGATCAGTTGTATCTCAAGTCATACTTACGTTATGTTGATGGAAAAGATTTTTCCTCTTGGATTTTTTATGATTATGGTTCATCTAATCATTCACCTAGCTTTGGAAGCTAAACTTGGTGGACCGGTACAATATAGATGGATGTACCCTATCGGTGGTAATGCTGTAAAACTAAAATTTCATATTTAGATATCTTTTTTATTTTTAATTGATATAAATATCATACTTTTTGAAGGTATCTTGTACGTTTGAAGGATTATTGTACGAAACAAAACCTATCCTAAGGGCTCAATAGCACAAGGGTATATTGCTGAAGAGTGTTTTAACATTTTGTTCAAAATATTTCAAAAGTGTAGAGACTGTATTCAATCGACCTCAACGTCATGGTGATACTAAATTTGCATCATCCGAAAGATTTATAGAAAAGCTGAAAGTATTGTTCTTGACCATAAATCCTTATCATAAGCACACCATTATGTATTGCTACATAGTGACAAATATCTGACTATCACAGGTTAGTTTATCTATATATGGATAATACTAAATATTAGACATGTTGTTGTGAAACTTATATTTGATTGTCATGCAGTAAATTTTTAGCTGTACAACAACAAGCCAATCATTCCACTCATCCTAATCTAAAAATTGAACAAAGATGGTTGGTTGATTTATTCCCTAATTGGCTTGCCAATCAGGTTAGTATATATAAGTCGTATAATAATTTTACATACATTTAACATCGAACAAAATATCGATAATTGATATTATATTTTTTAGGTACTGGTACTGATGGAGAAAAATTGTTTAGCAGAACTAATAGCACTTGCCAGAGGTCCAAATTATATTGTGAACAAATATAATGGTTTTATTATAAATGGCTTTAAATTTCATACCAAGGAGCGTGAGAAATTTAGAAAAACTCAGAACAGTGGTGTTATGGTAGAAGCAGATGAAAAATCTTATTATGGTGTACTTAAAGATATTTTTGAGTTAGATTATTATGGAAATTTTAAAGTTGTATTATTTTGATGTGATTGGGTGGATATAAATATACCAAGAGGTTTGAAAAAGGACTCAAACGGATTCATACTTGTTAATTTTTCAAGATTGATACATATGGGTGTGTTATTGAAGAATGATCCATTTATCTTTTCATCTCAAGCTCGACAAGTTTTTTATATACAAGACTCGAAAGATAAATAATGGGCTACTGTTATTAAGATAAAACCCAAAGACTTGTATGACATGGGAAAAAGGGTGGAAGAAGATGATGATGATACTTACACTCAGTGTATGCCTTATAATATTGTGCTAGATGATCATATAAATGATACAACCATTTTGGTTAGGTTAGATTTCGAAGAAGGTACAACTGGTTGATTATGACAAGTAGTTTATAAGATGATTTATATTTTTGCATGAATGATTATGTTATCTTTTAAATTATAATTCATTTCTATTATAATTTGATTATAATGTTGACTGACTTGTTTTTAAATAATGCTTGTTAGGTACACCATGCCTAGAAGGAAGTGCCTATCGGATGTACAGTTTTAGTTTTTTCAGATTGAGGCTGGTACTTCATCACAGCAGCCCAATGAGAGTCGATCAGTTTCATGTCGATCTGATGCCAGTCCATCCATTCTGCACATTCGGTGGAGGCGAGTACCTCTCCACCTCTGGATGATGCCATTCCCTCCGAGTCAGCACATCACGATCCTCCTATGGATCATCTTGATGATGAGTCTATCATCGATGACATACAATATAGGGTATTTTAATAATTTTATTCCATTTCAATTCATACATATGCAATAGTTTTGATATATAATTTTCTGTATTTTTTTTGTAGATGGATCTGAGAGACTTAGGCGGAGGCGAGGACCCACATTAGTCCGTGATGTATGGCAGTTACCTGAGGCGAGAGGATAGTCATAGAGTGCAACAAACTAGGACAGCCTATTAAGAAAGCTGCTAGCTTGTTGACTAGTTTTCTGGGGACAGTAGCATGTCGGGGTCAGCTATGTCCCCTGAATTATTCAAAGTGGAATAACATGCTTCCTGCATATAAAATAAAGATGCTACGAGTTGTACAGGTAAAAAATTGATATATTATTTTATATCTTAGGTTTTTAACAATTGAATTGCTTATTTTATTTAATACTTATTTTTATTATTTATTTAAATTGTAGAGCAAGTTCGTTCTCCCTCCAGATTCTTCTGATTTTGTGCTTAAGTCTCTCAATCGCAAGTGGAAAGAATATAGGACAAAGTTGAAAGGAGACTACAAGCGAGAGGGTAGGACAGAGGAGCAGGTTACAGCTACCTGTCTTCCTGATGTTCACCCTCATCAGTGGAGAGAGCTAGTGCACTATTGGTTCTTCGAGAGGGTACAGGTTGTGTAGCATCATCAAACATTTCAAATTTATTAATTTTCACTCGTCATAATTATATTTATACAATATATAACATAGTTTTTATTTTATTTTGTAGACATATTCTACTATTGATAGAGCTGCACGAGCAGCTCAGTCTGTTCCTCATACAGCAGGGTCCAAGAGTTATGCACGACTCAGGCATGAGTTTGTATGTTTCTCATCCTATAATACTTTTGTTGCCGATCTCGCCATCGCGCCCGTGCTTCAGAACCGCCGATCCTACTAGACCGTCTCGCTCCTGGGGCCTCCTGGCTGGACCGAACCTGCAAGGCAAGGTCAGAAGACCCTGGCTGGGGATTCCGGCGAGGTAGCTCCGACGATCAAGTCAGTAGACGGCGAGAGGGAATAGACTCTCTGGGACGGGCCCCCGAAGGAGTCCCAGACTCAGAGAATGTGCTAGCAAGAAAAGTGCTAGAGAGACCAGAAACCCGGCTGGGCTCCTTTGCCGATCTCACGCCAAGCGACCCCTCTTGGGACCTTGGATCTCGCTCTTGAAGCAGAGTTTTCCAGCCTTTGTTTCTTGCTTGCTTCACTTCACTTACCTTGTCGTCTATTCTCTCCTTCCTTTTATCTCCTCCCGTCGCCCCTTCATTTTTCGCTCCTGGGAGGCTCCCTTGTTGCTTTCATCCCCTTCCCTCCATCCCTTTCTCTTTCCCCTTATGGTTCAGAGGGTCGGGCGGCTTTCCGGCCTCGTTTGCCAAGCCTAGCGGGGAAAGAGTAAGGGAGGGGGGCGTTGGCTAGGCTGCCGACCAGACCTCGGGCCGAGCGTGAGCGCTCTCCTTCCCGGTGCCGGCGCTGTCTGTTATCGGGTCCTGCTTTGTCAGAGTCATGTCTCTCGATTGCAGAACTTGTTGGGCTGATGTAAGTGATGTTTCGTGTGCCACCGCCGTCCGTACGGGGCGCCTTTCTCGGGGTACGGCACGCACGGCTTGAGGGTCAACCTCGGAGCCCGCGCCTCCGTTCTTCGGGACCTTCTCTGTACGAGCTGGCCTACCTCGGCTGAGGTGGACCCCTCCTGGGTGGACACCTGGTGGGTGGCAAAAGGATGCCCGTCTTTGGCCGAGGTGGTCCCGTCTCCGGCGCCACCTGGCGAAGAAGCGAAGGGGCCTGCCTCGACCTCGGCCGAGGTGGGACCATCTCAGGGTGCCACCTGGCGAGGGAGCAGGGGAGCCGCCGGCCTCGGCTGAGGTGGACCCCTCCTGGGTGGACACCGGCGGGGCGGCAGAAGGATGCTCGGCTTCGGCCGAATCGACCAAGGTGAACCCGTCTCCGGGTGCCACCTAGCGAAGGAGCGAAGGGGCCTGCGTCGACCTCGGCCGAGGTGGGACCGTCTCAGGGTGCCACCTGGCGAGGGAGCAGGAGTGCCGCCGGCCTCGGCCGAGGTGGACCCCTCCTGGGTGGACACCTGGCGGGGCGGCAGAAGGACGCTCGGCTTCGGCCGAAGTGGTCCCATCTCCGGGCGCCACCTGGCGAAGGAGCGGCAGAGGGACACTCAGCTTCGGCCGAGGTGAACCCGTCTCCGGGCACCACTTGGCGAAGGAGCGAAGGGGGCTACCTCAACCTCAGCCGAGGTGGGACCGTCTTAGGTGCCACCTGGCGAGGGAGCAGGAGAGCCGCCGGCCTCGACCGAGGTGGACCCCTCCTGGGTGGACACCTGTCGGGGCGGCAGAAGGACGCTCGGCTTCGGTCGAGGTGGTCCCGTCTCAGGGTGCCCCCTGGCGAGGGAGCAGGGGAGCCATCGGCCTCGGCCAAGGTGGACCCCTCCTGTGCGGACACCTGGCGGAGCGGCAGGAGGGCCCGGGCCGAGCTCGACTTCAGCCGAGGTGGTAACGTCTCAGGGTGCCACCTGGCGAAGCGGCCGGGGGGCCCGGGCCGAGCTCGACTTCGGACGTGGGGGAGCCATAGCTGACTTGGCTGAAAAACCTCCACGTGGCTCGAATCATGCCCGACGAAATCTGAGACCCGCCATGTCATCGTTACGGCCGTAACAGTTGCCCCCCAATCCACCGTTCCATTTGGGCATCATGGAACGGGACGTGGGGATTAAATGCGGAGGTGACGTGGGGAGGCGAAGATCTTGCATCATAATTGCCATGATCCTCGTCGCCGTTTCTCGGTGCGCCCAAAGCCCTATAGGAGGCCGCCACACGTCGCCTATTTGCCCACAATTAATGCATCGCTTCGAAGCAGAGGCCGTTTCCCTGCTAACGAGGCGTCGATGTCGGGCATGCGTCCACACGACGATCATCCGATGGCCTGGAGCTGAATGATGGGTACGGCTGCTGTCGATGGAGTTTGAAAAGGAGGGGACTTTCCGGAATGGGGCCTTTTCCCTTGCTCCGTGGGCGGTTTGCTGCAGGCTATCTTCCTCTGCCCCGCGTTGCACAGTGCATTTCGGTGAGTGCCCCCATTCTCTTCTTCGCCCTTCTCCTCTCCTCTAGTGAACTTTTCTCACCCTCTTCTTTGCCATGGTGCGCTGTCGCCATGTTTCTTCTAACCCGGACGAGGCCGGTCCATCTCGGCCGAGGACTCCATCGTCCTCCTCCTCCTCGGAGGAAGTAATCCCGGAGGAGACCCGCAGGCGACTGCAGCCTGGGGGTATCACCATTGGCATCTCCAGGGGTGTCAGGTCTCCTCCAGTCGTGTCCGCACTTCCCCTTTCTTCTCTTCCTCCTCCGACCCTTCTTTCTGTCGGTCCCTCCGGTCATACTTCCACAAAGACCGAAGGTGACCTTTCTTTGCTCCGGGAGGTCTATGGCATCCCGGGGTCAATCCGTCTCTTTGTTCCATGGCCCGGGGATCGCGTCACCATGAGTGGCCCCGGCCGCATAGCCTTCTACGAGGACTTCCTTCTCGGGGGTCTTCGGTTCCCTCTGCACCCCTTCTTCCTTTCCTTCCTCAGTCACTTCCGTCTAGTCCCGGCCCAGTTGGCTCCCAATGCCATTCTGGTCATCTTTTCTTTCATTGTCTTTTGTCACTTCCACGGGTTTGTTGCCCGTTTCTCCCTCTTCAGGGCTCTGTTTATCCTGAAGCAGTATTCCACTGATGACGGCTGGTGGTACATCTCACCCCGGCCCAGGTGTCTCCGGTTCGACCTCCCTTCTTCCATCAAGGGCTGGAAGAACCGGTTCTTTTTTGTCTCGGTCGAGGACGTCGACTGGGCCTAGAGTGAACCAGATCGGTCCCCGAACCGGAACTCCCAAGTCGAGTCGGCGGACCAAGAGGCCTACTCCCAGCTTCTGAGCGATGTGGTCCCAGCGCTCGAGGTTTTGCTCTCGGAGCAGAACTTGTTCGAGGCGGGGATCAGTCCCATCCGTGAGTCGGGTGAGACTCAGTCTTCCTCTTACCTTTGCATTCTTCTTCTTTTAGCTGAGCTGACTGACTCTTTTTGTGTTGCAGGCATGAAATTTTCGTTGGAGAACCTTCTAGAGGGCGCGGCCCAGAGGGTCGCCGCCGAGGTGGACGAGCCCGCGGCGAAGAGGGCTCGCACCGATGTGAGCCAGGAGGTCGTGCCGACGCCCGCGCCCAGTTCGGTGGTTGCTGCTCCCCTGCCCAGGCCATCTCGGGCCGGGGCCACTGATGCTCTAGCCGTCAGACCTGGCGGTGCTGCTGACGAGGGAGGTCCACCGGCAGCAGTTCTGCCCCGTGCCAGCCCCATCATTACCGCAGAGCCGACCGCGCCGCCCGCGACTTCAGCCGCTCCGACGACGGCGGTTCCTCCTGGGGGGTCAGTCACCGTCGCAGCCGACCTTACGGCTCCACCGCCGGTGATCACCAACCGGTGTTCTATGATCCGTGACAAGGGGCTCGCGGAGAAAGTGATGGAGTACGCCTCCACCTCTCGGGACCGCCGATCTCGAGGCGGCCGGGACTACGCCGATGCTTTGCTCGGGATCCTCCCGCAGCTTTTCTCGGTGAGTCCGAACTCAGAGTCCTCTTTTCTTTACTACTTCGATTAGCCTGTCTACTAACCCGTTCTTCTTGCTGTGCAGATTGGGACCGACGTGCTCCTGCTGAGGAACTTCCTCGCAGGGTACGCGAAGAAGGATGCCGAGAAGGAGGAGAAGCTCGGCAAGCTCGCAGTCGATGTCAAAGACCTCATGGAGAAGGGGGTCAAGCTGCGAGGGAGCAACCAGGCCCTTCAGGCAGACCTGGCACGCGCCGAGGAGTGCATCAAGGACCTGGAGTCCTCTCTGTCCGAGGAGAGGATCTCCCACCAGCGTCGCGCGGAGGAGGATGCGGCTGAGAGGGCTCGTCTCCAGGCCCATTCTCAGTGGCTGGAGCGTCAGCTGGAGGAGGCAAGGCAGGAGGCGAGTGCGGCAAAGGAGCGGAGCACCTACGTCAATGGGCTCCTGGAAGCCGTGAAGCGGGAGGCACAGGAAGCCGTCCGAGGTTTCGAGCCTCCGACGGGTACGTCTTGGAGGTCCGGGAGGCCGCTGTGGACTCCTTCCTGAAGGGTTCCATGTATGCGGGAGAAGGTGGGGTCCTTCTACCCCGAGCTTGACCTCAGTGGGGTGGCACTCGGAGGCAGAAGACAAGGACCCGCCAGCGGGGCTTCCGACATGGCAGGTGATGCAGCAGCGGCCCCAGCGGGCGACACGGCCGTAGCTTCGAAGCGGCCCTCCGAGCTAGCAGCCACCGACGGCGAGGGAGTGGAGCGCGCGACCCAGGCTGAGGATCCTGCCACCGCGTTGAACTAAGCCATAGATGTATCTCTTTTTCCCTTTTTTTTTTGGGACTCCCGGCCTGTCGGGACTCCCTTGTTGTAATCCTTTTCTTGAATTAATGAAGATCTAGTTTTGCCAAGTCTCGACCTCGCCTTCCTCTTTCACCTTTTCTTCTCTCTCTTCTCTTTTTTTTTTTTTGAGATGTTGGTGTGGAGTGCCGAGATGAGGGTGGACCTGCTCCGGGCTGAGTCCACGGGTGGACCTGGTCCCAACCAGCATTTAGATCAAGGTTCGGAGCATTCCTGACTGGGTGCAGTAGAGTAGGCCTTGCACGGGCCCTTCTTTGGGCTTGCCTTCGAGATCGCGTGGGCGAACTGGTTCTGCCCTGCCTTCCAGACCGAAGTCCGGGACTTCCGGACTGAACCCCGGGGCCGCAGGCTTTGTTCAAGCCTTGTGCGGCTTGCCAAGCTGTTCTCCGTGATCGCATGGGCGAGCTGGGCTCTGCCCTGCCTTCCAAACCGAAGTCCGGGACTTCCGGACTGAACCCCGGGCCGCAGGCTTGTTCAAGCCTTGCGCGGCTTGCCGAGCTGTTCTCCGTGATCGCGGGGCGAGCTGGGTTCTGCCCCGCCTTCCAGACCAAAGTCCGGGACTTCCGGACTGAACCCCGGGGCCGCAGGCTTTGTTCAAGCCTTGTGTGGCTTGCCGAGCTGTTCTCCGTGATCGCGTGGATGAGCTGGGCTCTGCCCCACCTTCCAGACCGAAGTCCAGGACTTTCGGACTGAACCCCGGGGCCACAGGCTTTGTTCAAGCCTGCGCGGCTTGCCGAGCTGTTCTCCGTGATCGCGTGGGCGAGCTGGGCTCTGCCCCGCCTTCCAGACCGAAGTCCGGGACTTTCGGACTGAACCCCAGGGCTGCAGGCTTTGTTCAAGCCTTGCGCGGCTTGCCGAGCTGTTCTCCGTGATCGCATGGGCGAGCTGGGCTCTGTCCCACCTTCCAGACCGAAGTTCGGGACTTTCGGACTGAACCCCGGGGCCGCTGGCTTTGTTCAAGCCTTGCGTGGCTTGCCGAGCTGTTCTCCGTGCTCGCGTGGGCGAGCTGGGCTCTGCCCCTTCTTCCAGACCGAAGTCTGGGACTTCTCGCTTTCTCGGGTCTTCGGCCATAGTCGTGTTTGCCGAACTCAGAGCTATGCTCCCGTTTCCCTACGAGGTGAGAAAGAGTG
This sequence comes from Areca catechu, assembly GCA_021397845.1. Lineage (NCBI taxonomy): Eukaryota > Viridiplantae > Streptophyta > Magnoliopsida > Arecales > Arecaceae > Areca > Areca catechu. The sequence continues at coordinate 47,290,610 of CM038048.1, read as the reverse complement.
TTTAAAGCAAAGAAACTTTATTGCAGGAGTTGGGGGAACCTTACATTATTGATAATACATCCTTATATTCGAGGCGTTCCATGTCTGAGGGAACCTGGACCCTCCCAATTCCTCCAAGTAGTAGGCCCCGTGAGGGAGGGCTTCCATTACCCTGTACGGGCCTTCCCAGTTCGGGGAGAGCTTCCTGCACTCTCGTGGCTAAGAAGCTTCAGCAAGCCAGAGCACCAGATCTCCGGGACAAAAGGACTTCGGCCGCACCCGGGAGTTGTAATACCTGGCCACTCACTGCCTGTATGCCGCCATCTGGACTCGCGCCTTGTCCCTCGTCTCTTCAAGAAGGTCCAGGTTGAGCATCATTCTGGCAGGGTTCTCTGCCTCATCATATTGTTCCACACGTAGTGTGGGTAGACTGAGCTCAATCGGAATAACCGCCTCGGCTCCGAAGACGAGGTTGAATGGGGTCTCGTCAGTCGCCGTCCTTGGGGTGGTGTGGTACGCCTAGAGGATGCTCGGGACCTCCTTCGCCCACCTGCCCTTGGCCTGGTCCAGCCTCGTGCGGAGGCCCTGCAAAATAGTCCTGTTCGTGACCTCGGCTTCTCCATTGGTCTGAGGGTGTGCCACCGAGGTAAAGCGATGATGGATGCCGAGGTCGCTGCAGAACTCTTCAAACTCGCGGCAATCAAACTGACGCCCATTATCGGTGATCACGGTATGGGGGAGGCCAAAACGGCAGATGATTGACTTCCAGAAGAACTTGGCGACGTTTGCATCGGTGATCCGCGCCAAGGGTTCGGCCTCGACCCACTTCGTGAAGTAGTCGATGGCCATAATCGGAATTTCCGTTGTCTAGACGTTGTGTGGGAATGGTCCTAGGAGGTCCATTCCCCATCCCCATTGGGCGAATGCCACGGAGCCGAGAGCTGGAGATCGGGGTGAAGGGCTGCCGTTGCACCACGGCATGCCATTGGCACCGGTCACACCTCTTCACAAAATCGTTTGCGTCATCCTTCATCGTCTCCCAAAAATAGCCTTGATGGAGGGCCTTGTAGGCTAGCGTTCTGCCCCCCACACATGGTTCCACAGATGCCCTCATGAATCTCCTGGAGCACGAGTGTGGCATCCGCGGGGCCCAGGCACTTCAGGAGGGGGTAGGAATAGGATCTTCGATATAGTTGCCCATCCATCAGGATGAACTGCGCGGCCTTCTTTCTGATAAGACGGGCCGCTGCACGGTCCTCTGGTAGGGTACCGCTGGTTATGTACTCGGCATACTTGTCCATCCAGCTGGGCTCGCGGCTGACCTGATGGACCTCCACTGGGATCTCGTAGCTTGGGCCTTGAGGCGCTCCACATGAGCGCGGCCCAGCATTGAGTCCGGCAGGGTCGCCAGCCGGGAAAGAGTGTCCGCACGGGCATTTTCCCCGCGGGGGATTTGAAAGATGTTGAAGCGCCAAAACCTAGCCGTGCCCGCTTTGACAAGCTCCAAATACTTTGCCATTTGAGGGTCGTGCGCGGCGTATTCTCCGGAGACCTGTCCCGCCACTAGCTGGGAGTCAGTGAAGGCTTTGAGGTTAGCCACGCCCAGCTCACGGGAGACCCTCAGCCCGGCGAGGAGCACCTCGTATTCCGCCTGATTGTTGGTTGCGGCGAATTGGAAACGGAGCGCGCATTCGGCGATGACCCCACCGCTGTTGGTGAGAATGAGTCCGGCTCCGCTCCCGCCGGAGTTCGAGGCTCCATCAACATGAAGGATCCATGGGTCCTCTCCGGGCTCCTCGGGGCCCGTTTTTGGCTGTTGATGCGAGGAGTCCTCCTCGGGCTCCTTGCCTAGGCCCGCGCACTCGACCAAGAAGTCGGCCAGCACTTGCGCTTTCATAGCCGACCTCGGCCTGTATGCGATGTCGAACTCGCTGAGCTTCAGCGCCCACTTCGCCAATCACCCCGATGTGTCGGGTCGGCTGAGCACCGCTTTCAGCAGCTGATCCGTCAGGACGGCAATGGGATGCACTTGGAAATAGGGCCTGAGACGCTGAGCAGACACAATTAATGCAAAAACAAGCTTTTCGGGCCGGGAATACCTGAGCTCCGCATCGTGGAGAAGTTTGCTGGTATAGTACACCGGTTGCTGGACTCCTTGGTCGTTGGTCCGAACTAGGACCGAACTGACAGCCTCCGGGTTGACCGCCAGGTAGAGGATGAGCTCCTCTCCCACCTTGGGCCTGGAAAGCAGTGGGGGTGATGCGAGCGTCTTCTTCAGTTTTTCATAGGCCTCATGGTACTCCTCGGTCCAGGCGAAGTCGTTCATCTTCCTCAACACCTTGAAGAAGGGTCGGCAGCGGTCGGCCGACTTGGAGATGAACCGGCTCAGGGCTGCTATCCGGCCGTTGAGTTGCTGCACTTGCTTCTTGGAGGTGAGCTGCTCCATGTCCAGGATGGCCTAGACCTTCTCTGGGTTGGCTTCAATCCCTCTCTGGGTCACCATGAACCCCAGGAACTTCCCGGCAGAGATGCCGAAGGCGCACTTCGTCGGGTTCAACTTCATCTGATGACATCGGAGGTTGCCGAAAGTCTCCGCCAGGTCGGCCATGTGATCCGAATGGGGCTTGCTCATCACCAGCATATCGTCCACGTACACCTGAATGTTGCGGCCGATCTGGTCTTTAAAGATTATGTTGACCAGATGCTGGTACGTGGCCCCGGCATTCTTGAGGCCAAACGGTATCATCCTGTAACAGAAAGTTCCACGGTCGTGATGAAGGCAGTGTGCTCTTCATCCTCTGGGTCAATCTTTGGAAGAGGGAAGCTGAGCTTTAGGCACAGCTCAGTTGAGGTCGGTGTAGTCTACACAGATCCTCCACTTACCGCTGCTCTTCCTCACCATGACTACATTCGTCAGCCAGCTGGGATACTGGACTTCCCGCATGAAGCCGTCGGCGAGGAGTTTCTCCACCTCTTCGTTAATGGCCCTTTGTCTCTCCACAGCGAAGCTCCTCTTCTTTTGGCGGACCGGGCGGCAGCTCGGGTCCACGTTCAGCCTGTGCGTAATGACCTCGGGGGGAATGCTCGGCATGTCGATCGCTGACCAGGCGAACACGTCCGCATTCATGCGGAGGAACTCCAGCAGGCAGTTTCGTTCCTCTTCTGGGAGCTGCGCTCCAACCTGCACCGTCTTCAGTGGTCCGAACCGAGGGATAAGTCAATAGGCGCTCTACGGGTCCTCCCCTGGGTTCCTTCTCCCTCAGGTCGAGGTCGTCGACGTCGGGGGCGAGCTCAGCACCCCGGGCACCCGGGATCGCCTGGAGGCAATGCGGGACTGGCTGGGTCGTCCCCCTCATCACCCCGAGCCCGAAAGCCATGGGGAATTGCACCAACAATCACTTCGTGAAAATCATGGCGTCCAGTTGGTTAAGCCCAGGATGCCCGAGAATCGCGTTGTACGGTGAAGGAAGTTTGACGACGGTAAACGTCATCAGGACGGTCGTCTGCCTAGGTGGGGATCCAGCGGTGACCGGGAGAGTGATCTCCCCTTCGACCCCCACCGAGTCCCCAGTAAAGCCCACGAGAGGGGTGTGCACCGGCCTTAGCTGATCATGGGACAAATTCATTCGGAGAAAGCATCATAAAAAAGCATGTCAGCCGAGCTCCCACACTATCAACCATAATTCGTGTACAGGGTGCTTCGCGATGGTCATCTCGACCACCATGGCATTATTGTTTACATTCTCATTTTCATTCCCCTTCTCAGAAAGGGGGTACATTCTCCGGGTTCCCGACCTCCCGGGCTCTCTTTGGCACCCGCCCCGACCCCAAGTGAGATCATGCCCACCGGCTTCTCCGTCGGGCGGTTGTCAATTGCAGGAACCGGGGGTAATGCTGCGAGCGGTTGTCCCTCCGCCTGGACCTCATTCCTGGCGAACTTCCTGAGGTAGCCCCTCTTGATCAGCTCCTCGATCTCCCGCTTCAGGTTGCGACACTCCTCCGTGTCATGGCCGTGCTCGCGGTGGAACTGGCAGTACTTTGACTTGTCCCGAGTACCTCTTGGGTTCTGAGGAGGAGGTCGGCGGAGGTAGTGCTCGCCCTCAATTTTCATGAGGATCTTTGTTCGGGGAGCGAGGAGAGGGGTGAACCTTCGCTCCGGAGTGGCCTCACCCTTTGAACTCGAATTCGGGCGAGGGTCGGCAAACGGCCCGGGCCTCCGAGCTCCTGGAACGTCCCTCGGGGCGGGCTTCTTTAAAGTTTTCCCATCTAGCTCTCGGCGGGTGCGGTCGGCCTCCTCCGCTCGGATGTACTTGTGGGCGTGGAGGAGGAGCTCGGAGTACGTCCTGGAGGGTTTTTTATCCAGGGAATAGGTCAGACGGGACATCTTGAGCCCGCGCTTCAAGGCCAGCATGGCGACGGGCTCGTCCAGGCTTTAGATCTCCAAGGCTGCGGTCTTGAACTGGGTGATGTAGTCCCGTAGTAGCTCCTAGTCCTGATGGCGGATAGAGAAGAGGCTGTCCACCTCTCTTGGCACCTTTCGACAAGCATCGAAGTGCGCCACAAACTTTCTTTCCAACTGGTGGAAGGACCAAATAGATCCGGGCTTGAGGCGGGTGAACCAGACTTGAGTGGCTTTCCGGAGGGTATCGGGAAGGCGATGCACAAAAGAGCATCCGTGGCCCCCTGGACCCTCATGAGAGCCTTGAAGCTCTCCAGATGGTCCAGAGGGTCGGTGGTCCCATCGTAGGGATCCACCTGTGGCATACGGAACCGGCTCAGAATCGGCTCCGCATGGATTTCTTCGGAGAAGGGGGGATGGGAGTCGTAGCCCGCCGGGTAAGTCGATGAGTTCTGCAGGTCAGCAATTCAGCGGGCGAACTCTGCCAACTTGCGCTCGTGCTCCTCCAGGCACCTCTCGGCCTGGCATCTGATGGCCTCGTCGGTGGAATCTTGCACCGAGGCCGCTGGCGAAGGGGGCGCCGATCGGTCTCGGCGCAGGGTCACGCCTCGGCGTCGCTTGCTGCGATGCACCGTCTCGGCTTCATCGGCCGGGGATCGACTCTCGTGATCCACCGAACCGGAGTAGTTTCTTTTCACGGGAGTTTGATGGCTCCCACGAGGGTTGGAGGATGCCCGCGGTTGGGATGGCCTGCCTTGAATGGAGCGCAGGCTCCCACGCGGCCCCGTGGCCTGAGCCGCGTGGGTCCCTGGCTGCGGCTGCGTGGCCAGGGAGCGCTGCTGGTTTTGTAGCTGCCGGACTGCCAAGGTCAAGGTCTGCAGCTGTTGGATGACTGGTGTGGGCACCAGACTCAGAAGAAGACTTCAGAGCTCCATCTGGATCTCTGATTAACCTTGCCCGAAGAATTAGGGTTTTTTTTGGCTTGTAATAAGGGTTGACTGGATCAACTCAATTTTAGCTTGAGTCTATATTACCTGCATTTTATTTTGTTGAGTCATGTTGACTCAGTAGTGGACTAGGGCTTCAACCTGGGGTGTTACATTTTCTCCCAAGGCAAGCAAGTGGGCGCCACACTCCCAGCCACACTCCCAGCCATACGCCTGAGTCCAGGGGGCGCCACATCTCCATCCAGCAGCCTTTGGTCCCCACACCACAATAGCAGCTCCCTTCTCTCATGCGCCAATTGAGGAAATCCACCAGGGGTCCACAAATCAAGGGGGCGGCTCAAGACTTTCCAAAAGAACCAAACTATGAAAGGGAAGAAATTCTCTTGGAGAGAACTTCAAGGAGGCGCCCATTACCTGCCAGAAATATTCAAAACAAAGTTAGAAAGAGCCATAACTTGGGGAGAAAGAAAGGAGGTATCCAAAAAGGGTTGAGCCATGGAAGGAAGGAGATTTCTCTTGAAGAGCAAGGTTAGGAGGCACCCTAATCATTCCAACTAAAGCCAGATATAAAAGGAAACAAATTTTCTCTTGGAGGGCAAGGTTAAGAGGCGCCCAAACTCTTCCAGATAAGGCCAAGCATAGAAGGAAAAAAATATTTTCTTGAAGAACCAAGCATGGAGGCGCCATCTACCTTCCTTTTATAACCCAAATCAATTTTTTTTTAGAACCTTGCCGGCCATAGTGTATTGATTATCCTGATTTGTAGATCCCCTCCTTTAGTCCCACATGGGAAGATGTAAACCCTACTCTCTTGTAAAGTCCTATAAATTAAACCCCTCTTGTAAGTTTAAATCAATGAGATGAATGAAACCAATTTTTTTTTGTGAGCAAACTTTGTGTTTTCTCTCTTTTCCGCACTTGCATCCAGGTGTTGTGCTCCGTGAGGGAGTAAATCCGGGTTCCCCAGGAACCTTGAGGAGGTGTGAGATCTCCAAAACCCAAACCCTAGGTTAGCCACTTCTACTCCAAAACCCTAGCCGCCCACCATCCACTTCAATCCATCAAACCCTAGCATATCCCACCTCCCACGGCCTCTCTCTCCAAGTCCAGGCTGACCACCAGCATCCAGCTATAGTCCGGATACTTCAGATCCAAAGCTCTTTCCAGAGGGAATCGAATCACCTTCAAGAGAATCCGGATCTCAGCGACATCAGCCTTCAAGTTCTTCAAACTGGTAAATCCTTCCCTGAGTCTTTGAATCCCTCACTTGTTTTTCTTCTTCCCAGATCTTGAGTCCAGGAGAAGCCGACCAAACCACAAGATCAGTATTGGAGGATCCATTGCGAAGATAGCCGAATCCGAGGATCCAACAATCTGCTCGAGAGAGTTCTTCCACCCAAATTCTGAGAAGATCACTGTCTGGTTGGTAAACCATCTCTTCTCTTTATTTCTGTCCTGTTGAAAGTTCAGAGCGAAACCCTAGGTCTGGGTGGGAGTTTCTCAACCCCCAGCGATCTGTTACTTCTGAACTACTCTGATAATTTATTTCTTCTAAATTGTGCTTTCAATCCTTACCTAGTTTCCTTCAACTTAGTTTAGCTTTACTTTGAGTCAAAGCCAATTTCTGAAATATAAAAAAAAAAAAAAGAATTAATCTTAATTTACTTCCGCATACGCTTCATTGTTCTTTGTCTGGCATCAATGACGGCCGCGAGAGGTCCGTCCGCCGGGGTCGGCTGTGGTGGAAGAGGAGGGGAGCTGCAAGCTCCCTCTCCGGGCTATGGGCCCCCTGGGGGAGGGTACCTCCCCTACACGGCTGGTGGACGCTCTCGCGTCCATGAGTGACCACCATTGTCCGAGCGTGCTTTGCTTGCGAAAGCTAGCTCCCACTAGGGGTGTTGTCCTGCCCCCCCTACTTGGTGCGCCAATCTGTTGCCGATCTCGCCGCCGCGCTCGTGCTTCGGAACCGCTGATCCTACTAGACCATCTTGCTCTTGGGTCCTCCTGGCTAGACCGAACCTGCAAGGCAAGGTCAGAAGACCCTGGCTGGGGATTCCGGCGAGGGAGCTCCGACGATCAAGTCAGTAGACGGCGAGAGGGAACACACTCTCTGGGATGGGCCCCCGAAGGAGTCCTAGACTCAGAGAATGTGCTAGCAAGAAAAGTGCTAGAGAGACCAGAAACCCGGCTGGGCTCCTTTGCCGAGCTCACGCCAAGCGACCCCTCTTGGAACCTTGGATCTCGCTCTTGAAGCGGAGTTTTCCAGCCTTTGTTTCTTGCTTGCTTCACTTCACTTACCTTGTCGTCTATTCTCTCCTTCCTTTTATCTCCTCCCGTCGCCCCTTTGTTTTTCGCTCCAGGGAGGCTCCCTTGTTGCTTTCATCCCCTTCCCTCCGTCCCTTTCTCTTCCCCTTCTGGTTCAGAGGGCGGGCGGATTTCTGGCCTCGTTTGCCAAGCCTAGCGGGGAAAGAGTAAGGGAGGGGGGCGCTGGCCAGGCTGCCGACCAGACCTCGGGCTGAGCATGAGCGCTCTCCTTCCCAGGCACCGGCGCTGTCCATTATCGGGTCCTGCTTTGTCAGAGTCACATCTCTCGACTGCGGAACCTGTCAGGCCGACGTATGTGATGTTTCACGTGCCGCCGCCGTCCTTATGGGGTGCCTTTCTCGGGGTGCGACGCGCATGGCTCGAGGGTCAACCTCGAAGCCCGCGCCTCCATTCTTCAGGACCTTCTCTATACGAGCTGGCCTACCTCGGCCGAGGTGGCCCCCTCTGGTTGGAAAACCTGGCGGTGGCAAAGGATGCCCGGCTTTGGCCGAGGTGGTCCCGTCTCCGGGCACCACCTGGCGAAGGAGCGAAGGGGCCTGCCTCGACCTCGGCCGAGGTGGGACCGTCTCAGGGTGTCACCTGGCGAGGGAGCACGGGAGCCCGCCGGCCTCGGTCGAGGTGGACCCTCCTGGGTGGACACCTGGCGGGCGGCGAGAAGAAGGCGCTCGGCTTTTGATCAAAGTGGTCCCGTCTCCGAGCACCACCTGACGAAGGAGTGGCAGAGGGATGCTCAACTTCGACCGAGGGTGAACCCGTCTCCAGGCGCTACCTGCGAAGGAACGAAGGGGCCTGCCTCGACCTCGACCGAGGTGGGACCGTCTCAGGGTGCCACCTGCGAGGGAGCAGGAGAGCTGATGCAGAACAAATAAAGGAATGCGATGCGGAAGTAAATTAAGATTAACTAATTTTTTTGTTGTTTTTATATGTTTGTAGAAGTGGGCTTCAAATCAAAGAAAAGTTAACCTAATATTGAAAGATACTAATATGATAATTGAAAGCACAATTTTAAGGAAACTAAATTATCAGAGTAGTTCAGAAGCAACGGATCGCTGGGGGTTGAGAAACTCCAGACCTAGGGTTTCGCTCCGAACTTTCAAAAGAACAGAAATAAAGAGGAGAGATGGTTTATCTAACAGACATGATCTTCACAGATTTTGGTGGAGGAACTCGTCCGAGCAGATTGTTGGGATCCGGATTCAGATATCTTCGTAATGGATCCTCCAATACTGGTCGCTTTGGCCGGTTGGCTTCTCCTGAACTCAAATCTGGAAGAGAAGAAAAAACAATTGATGGAATCAGAGAGTCAAGGGAAAGATTTACCAGGTTGATGAACTAGAAGATTGAAATTGCTGAAAACTGGATTCTCCTGGATGTTGATGTGATTTTTTCTTGGAACTTGCTCTGGATCTGAAGTTGCCGGACTGGATCTGGATGAAGGTGGCGCGCCTGGACTTGTAGAGAGAGAGGCCGTGGGAGATGGATGGATCTAGGGTTTGATGGATTGAAAATAATGAAGGGTGGGCTAGGGTTTTGAATTTCAAGTGGCTAACCTAGGTTTTGGATAAAGATGGAGATCTCTCACCTCCTCAAGGCTCCAATGGAACCCGGATTACCCCTCACGGAGCTCACACTTAGAATAGTGCGGAAGAAGAGAAACCTAGGTCACTCAACACAGAGAATAGCAAAAATAATTTTCTTCATTGATTTTCTAAAGTTACAAAGAGAGGTCTTTATATAGAAATAAAATTTTCTCCAGCTTGTACAAATCCCATGTGGGACTAAACTCCTCCAACCACTAGATTAGGTAGAAAATCGCTTCTCTTCTGGCCGACCAAGAGTTCAAAAAAAATTGGGACGGCCATAAAGGAATTTTTTTTGAATTTTTTGGTGCCTCCTTTGAGTTGGATTTGGATTTGGAGTCCTCTTCTTCTTATGGTATTTCTTCTTTTCTCCACTCCAAGTTAAGCTCTTTGATTTTGATTTGAACTTCAATTAGGAGTAGGTTGGATGTCCTTCTTTGATTTCTTCTCCAAGAGAAGTCTTCTTCCTTCTTGGCTTAGGTAAAATAGGCAGGTATGGGCGCCTCCTTTAAAGTAGCCTCCAATTTGATTTTTTCTTCTTGGATTGGGGACCATGACACTGGGATGCCTCTGTGGCGCCTCCTGGACTCTGGCATGGTGTGTTCTGAGTGTCTGCTGTGCGGTGGCTTGGAGTGTGGCCTCCACTTGCTTGAACCTTGATTTGATTGGAAGACAAATGTGGCACCATTTTGGACCAAATTGAAACCACATTGGGACTTGCACTGAGTCAACATGACTCCAATCAAATTAAATGGTGACTCAATAAATAAAATAAATAAACTGGTTGACCAGGTCAACTCTTTATTACAAACCCTAATTTCTCGGGCAATGTCAATCAGAGATCCAAATGAGCTCTGAATCTCTCTGAGTCTGGTGCCCGCACCAATTCTCCTAGGGTGGGAGGAACTCGACCCTGTCGAGTAAGGCTCAAGTTGGCTCTGGTATCTCTCCAAGAGGTCTGGGTCCAATTCTTGTAATCTTCTCGGGAGATCCAAGAGTCATCAAATCTGGCCTTCCTTGCCAGCGGATCAGGTACCTTTGGTATCCTCGATTACGAGTAGAGATAACCTGATCATCCAGGATCTTTCAATCTGCTCTTTCCTCACAGGCCAGTTTGTTGGTGGACACACAGGGTCAGGATACTCTCAATGATAGGGTTAGGCTCAAAAGGCTCACTAGGAATCACAGCTGGCTCCCTGTACTCTACTAAGTCTGTAATGTTGAAAGTAGAGCTAATGCCTAGTTCTAGAGGCAACTCGAGCACATAGGCATTGGATCCTACTTCTCTTACCACTCTAAATGGCCAGCTCCCCTAGCATGTAACTTTCTAACGGTTCCAGAGAAAACCGTTCAGGCCTTGTAACCTAATCATCACATAGTCTCCCTCAACAAAAGATTTGACTCGCCTTTGAGTATCAGCCAACTTCTTATAAGTTCATTACTTAAAATTTATTTTGGCATGATTTCTTTATGCAAGTCTTTTACATGCTGTGCAAAATTCTCAGCAGATTCGGAGACTCGAGTGTGGACAGGTAAAGGGACTAGGTCAAGAGGTGTGTGAGGTTTGTACCCATGTACAATTTCAAATGGACTCTACTACCCGTAGACCTATTGACCGAGTCATTGTACGCAAATTCTGCCCTTGGTAGAGTATAAACCCAATTTCTGGTGTTTTCACCAACAAGACATCTCAGCAGATTTCCTAGGCTACGGTTCACTACTTCAGTTTGGCCATCAGTTTGGGGATGATAGGCAGTTGAAAACTTAAGTTTTGTCCCTAACTTATGCCAAAGGGTCTTCCAAAAGTAACTGGTGAACCGGACATCCCTATCTGAAACGATTATCTTAGGTAGGCCATGGAGTCTAACTATCTCATTGAAGAAAAGCTGGCTACTTAGACGCATCAAAGGTTTGGGAACAAGGCAGGAAGTGGGCCATTTTAGAGAATCGGTCGACTACGACACAGATAGAATCATGTCTCCTCTGGGTCTTAGGTAAACCTAAACACAAAATCCATACTCACATCTTGCAAGGACGATTTGGACAGGGAGTGGGGTATAAAGACCAGTGTTTTGTTTTCGCTGTTGGCAACAGCGCAGGTTCGACATCTAGCTACATATTAGCTACATCCCTTTTCAAGCTAGGCCAGAAAAAGTGGTCTTCAATAGCTAGAATGGTCTTGTCTTTTCCAAAATGGCCGGCTAAACCTCCAGCATGGATTTCCCAAATCAAAAATTCCCTAAGGAGAAGTTCTAGGGATGGCAAAGCCTATTTTTGAAGAACAAAAAACCATCTACAAGGGTATAATCCTGGTGATTACTAGATGGTCCTTGAACTGATCCTGATACACAGTTGTGAAATCCGGACAAGACTCATATTCCTCTTTGATTTGCTCAAACCCTATGACCTCAGTTCTAATAGAAGTTATAACAGAGATCGGCGACTAGGCATCAGCTACCTTATTCTCAACTCCAGCCTTATGTTTCAGGACAAAAGTATAGGACTGGATATATTCTACCCACTTAGCATGCCTAGGGTTAAGCTTCTTTGGGAGTTCAGAAATCTAAGAGCCTCATGGTCCGAAATAGTACAAATTCCTGCGGTAGGGCATAATGTCTCCAGTAACGCAAAGCTTGCACCACGCATAAAATTCCTTATCATAGGTAGAATACCTAAGCTTAGCATCATTAAGTTTTTCACTAAAGAATGCTATGGATGATTCTCTTGGCTTAGGACTCCACCTATTCCTAACACCTGAAGCATCACAGGCAACCTCAAATACTTTAGAAAAATCGGGTAATCTCAGAATGGTGCCTGGGTCATTTTATCCTTAAGATCTAGGAAGGCTTTATGGGCTGACCTAGTCCAATGAAATTCTCCCTTCCTAATACAATCAGTGATAGGAGCAGCTAAGTACTAAACCCCTTGATGAATCGCCTATAGAAGGTAGCCAAGCCGTGGAAACTCTAACTTCATGCACATTGGTTGGCTCTGGCCAGTCTACTATGGACCTAATTTTTCAGGATCGGCCGCCACGCCGTCAGGGGGTTACTACAAAACCAAGAAAGATAACTCTCTACTAGTCATGAATTCACACTTCTTAAGATTACCGTAGAGTCTCTCATCCTCAAAACTTGGGCAGACTGCTCTAAGGTGGCCGCTAGGTGATCTGCTGGGGTCTTACTATAGATCAGGATGTCATCAAAATAGACCACCAACAATTTTCCTATGAAAGCTCTAAGTACCTGGGTCATAATTCTCATGAGGTACTAGGGGCATTGGACAACCCAAGGCATAACAAACCCATTCATACAGACCATCCTAGTTTTGAAAGCAGTTTTCCATTCATCCCCCGGGTCTAATCCTAACCTGATGATAGCCGCTTTTGAGATCAATCTTAGAAAAAACACATTGCACCAGCCATCATATCAAGCATGTCATCTAGTCTAGGATGGGAAACTATATTTGATTGTAATTTTATTGATGGCACGACTGTCAACACACATCCTCCACGTGCCATCTTTCTTGGGGTCAGTAGGCTGGGACTGCACAAGGGCTAAGACTTTCTCTAATAAACCCCTTCCTCAATAATTCTCCAACCTGCTTTTGCAGTTCTTCATGCTCAGATAGATTCCTCCTGTAATGGGGCAAGTTGGGCAAAGTCGCTCCTGGGATTAGATCTATGGCATGCTGGAATCCTAAGAGGTGGAAGGTGGTCTGGCAAATCCTCGGGAAAGACATCCTCAATTCTTTAACACAGGTTTAACTCTTGGGAGGCTCTGAGGGTTCCGAAGTTCTAAGTTCCTTAGCAGTCAACATCCAGATGGGTGACCACTATGATTTCTTGTTCTAGATCCTTAGCACTGATTAGGTTCACTCCAGTTTTCATCTCCTTAACCTTCCGGCTCCTTTAGTTACCTTGTCCTTAGGGAGAACTGAATGGACCGTAATCTTCTTCCCATTGAAACTAAAGACACAGGTATTGGATTTCCTAAGAGGGTGGCATCATGATCATACAACCAAGGTCTTCCGAGAATTATACTGCTCACCCCCATGGGTAAACATCGCACCAAATCTTTTCGTGATAAGATTGCATTTGGATTTGGACTTGACATCTAGACTCTGGATGGGTATGGAGGTAGAATCTACCCAAGAAACCTTATAGGGGTTGGGATGGGGAACTGGGATTAAGCTAACATCTTGACAGTGCTAGTAGAGATGGCATTTACACAGCTCCCACTATCTATAAGTCTTACATACCTTATCCCCTAATTTAAGAAAAGTCTGTAAGATGTTAGTCCTACGCCAATCCTCTGAACTAGATTCTGGATAGGATGCATCTTACAACTCCTAATTGGTCAGATTCATTGGGTTCCTCTCTCCTTCATACTCCTCAACCAAATTCATTCCGGCTCATAAACTCTTACTTCTTCTTCAAATTCCTCACTGGGCTCGGAATTATCATTCTCTCCCTCTTCTATGTAAAGGGATCTTCGTGGGCACTGGCTAGCAACATGACCTACCTTATGACACTTGAAACAGGCTATGGCAGTACACTGACTGGAAATGTGACCTGGTTTCTGACACTTAAAACAGGTGATATTTGAACTAGGGGTTCTCTGGTGTCAGGTGCCTTACCTTTGTCCATGGGTCTAGGGGTAGAAGTACCCTGAAAAGGTTTACTAAGGATAACTTGGCTAGGTCTATTCCTTGGAATTGGGGCACTAAACCTAGAAGGTATAGGTCCTCTCTGAATTTCTCAGTGTTCAGTGCAATCTGGTAGGCTTGGTCTAGATCAGTAACCTCTCTCAGAAATAGTTCTCTCTTGATTTCTTCCCTCAGTCCAGCCCTAAATCTAGACAAAGTGACTTCGTGGGCTTCACTCACATCACATCTCATTAGGTATTCATCAAAAGTAGTTATGTAGTCTGAGACAGATCGGTTTCCTTGTTTCAGGTTTTGCCATTGGTCTAACAGGTTTTGCTGGTATGAAATGGGTAGGTATTTATCTCTCAGTTTTCTTTCATACCCTGCCAAGTGGTTATGGGCTCAACATTCCGTCTCCTAGTGGTTAGCTCAATGTTCCCCCAGTATAACCTAGCTTGACGCACTAATTTCATCTTGGCAAACTTGTATTTCCTCTCCTCAGACATAGCATACCACTCAAAGTATGGTCCATCTCACCCTCCCAATCAGAATACACCTTAGGGTTCAGACTACCATCAAAAGTGGGTGCATCTAATTTGATGTTCCTGATGAACCTATCATCTCTATCTTCAGGCTCTGGGTCAGGCCTCCTATGATTAGGTTCAGGATCTCTATATAAAGGCCTTCTAGGCTCCTGATGTGGGTGAGTTGAGGCACATTAAAATCGGGGTCAGGAGTCCAATTCCGATGTCTAGGTTCTTCAAGTACTTGGACTCGATCCCTAAGTTGGGTAAGATCCTCATGAATTTGTGCGCTAAACTGGGCCACAGTGTTTGTCATATCCTGATTCATTTTAGCCATACTTTCAGTAAGAGTTCTGATCATGGCCTCTAAATCAGGTTGGGTTTGACCAGGTTGATATGGCACTCCGTTTCTGGTAGACATGATGATTCAAGCAAGCACACAAAATGAGACTAGACTAAATCGACTACTGGATCACTAGACCTAGAGTCCAAACTAGATGCCCAATCAGAGTGGCAAGCTAGCCTGTAGTAACTCAGGACTCAGCCAGGCAGGTGTAAGGGGAGTGTTAGGTCCTTGATTGCCAATCCTAGACACCAATCAGTGATTGGCCAGGTAGGCGGACCAGCACACAAGCCCTTCAGGACGTAGTCCCTAAACCACCGTTCTAGACACTGAGTGCTAAGCACACACAGAATAACTCGGCAAACTGACTCAACACTAGCCTAGACCCGACCAATTGGTGTCCCTAGCCCACTAGGGCAAATTAGGTCTAACTGATTTTAAATTAGGTCTAGGTTCGAATGATTGGATGGTGGTTTTGGGCTAAGGAGAGGTAATCAACTCCTCCCCTTATCTTAGATGCTCAATAGCCCTTAAGTAAATTATGAGATGATCACTCCAAAAAGAATTGAATTGCAGAACACAAAAACAGAGTTGCTGTATTTTAATTCTCAGAATTTTTACCGAAACCAATAAATCACAGAAAAATTATAGAAATAGGTTCAATTATACTGGTTTCAACGAAGTAAAAATCATGCAATTCGGAGTTCTATGCAGGGAGAAATAATTCAGAAAACAGGGTAATTACAGGCTGCAACTAGATTGTCTTCCCCGTTTATAATCCCTGCTACGAAGTTATAACCCAATGGATCCCCTACACGCCCTAGGAACACCCCATGGAATGGGAGGAGGAGGCTTGCGCCTCGCTTAGTTCCTAGGACCGGACGTCCTGGGGAGTCTACTACTTCGAGCAGACAAATAAAAAGAGAACAATCAAAACAAGCAAGCAAGCAATCAGAAACCCTAGATTGGCTCTGATACCAAAAATGATGCAGAACAAATAAAGGAATGCGATGCGGAAGTAAATTAAGATTAACTAATTTTTTTGTTGTTTTTATATGTTTGTAGAAGTTGGCTTCAAATCAAAGAAAAGTTACCTAACATTGAAAGATACTAATATGATAATTGAAAGCACAATTTAAGGAAACTAAATTATCAGAGTAGTTTAGAAGCAACGGATCGCTGGGGGTTGAGAAACTCCCAGACCTAGGGTTTCGCTCCGAACTTTCAAAAGAACAGAAATAAAGAGGAGAGATGGTTTATCTAACCAGACAATGATCTTCACAGATTTTGGTGGAGGAACTCTCCCGAGCAGATTGTTGGATCCCGGATTCAGATATCTTCGTAATGGATCCTCCAATACTGGTCCTTTGGCCGGTTGGCTTCTCCTGAACTCAAGATCTGGAAGAGAAGAAAAACAATTGATGGAATCAGAGAGTCAAGGGAAAGATTTACCAGGTTGATGAACTAGAAGATTGAAATTGCTGAAAACTGGATTCTCTTGGATGTTGATGTGATTTTTCTTGGAACTTGCTCTGGATCTGAAGTTGCCGGACTGGATCTGGATGAAGGTGGATGGCCTGGACTTGTAGAGAGAGAGAGCCGTGGGAGATGGATGGATATAGGATTTGATGGATTGAAAATAATGAAGGGTGGCTAGGGTTTTGGAATTTCAAGTGGCTAACCTAGGGTTTGGATAAAGATGGAGATCTCTCACCTCCTCAAGGCTCCAATGGACCCGGATTACCCCCTCACGGAGCTCAACACTTAGAATAGTGCGGAAGAAGAGAAACCTAGGTCACTCAACACAAGAGAATAGCAAAAAATAATTTCTTCATTGATTTTCTAAAGTTACAAAGAGAGGTCTATTATATAGACCTAAAATTTTCTCCAAGCTTGTACAAATTCCCATGTGGACTAAACTCCTCCAACCACTAGATTAGGTAGAAAATCTTCTCACTTGGCCGACCAAGAGTTCAAAAAAATTGGGACGGCCATAAAGGAATTTTTTTGAATTTTTTTGGTGCCTCCTTTGGAGTTGGATTTGGATTTGGAGTCCTTCTTCTTATGGTATTTCTTCTTTTCTTCCACTCCAAGTTAAGCTCTTTGATTTTGATTTGAACTTCAATTAGGAGTAGGTGGATGTCCTTCTTTGATTTCTTCTCCAAGAGAAGTCTTCTTCCTTCTTTGCTTAGGTAAAATAGGCAGGTATGGGCGCCTCCTTTAAAGTAGCCTCCAATTTGATTTTTTCTTCTTTGGATGTGGGGACCATGACACTGGATACCTCTGTGGTGCCTCCTGGACTCTGGCGTGTGCTCGGAGTGTGGCTGGGCGTGTGGCTTGGAGTGTGGCCTCCACTTGCTTGAACCTTGATTTGATTGGAAGACAAATGTGGCACCATTTTAGACCAAATTGAAACCACATTGGGACTTGCACTGAGTCAACATGACTCAACAAAATTTAAATGGTGACTCAATAAATAAAATAAATAAACTGGTTGACCAGGTCAACCTTTATTACAAACCCTAATTTCTCGGGCAATGTCAATCAGAGATCCAAATGGAGCTCTGAAGTCTTCTTCTGAGTCTGGTGCCCGCACCAAGAGCCGTCGGCCTCGACCGAGGTGGACCCCTCCTGGGTGGACACCTGGCGGGGCGGCAGAAGGTGCTCGGCTTTGACCGAAGTGGTCCCATCTCCGGGCGCCACCTGGCGAAGGAGCGGTAGAGGGACGCTCAGCTTCGGCCTAGGTGAACCCGTCTCCGGGCGCCACCTGGCGAAGGAGCGAAGGGGCCTGCCTCGACCTCGACCAAGGTGGGACCGTCTCAGGGTGCCACCTGGCGAGGGAGCAGGAGAGCCGCCGGCCTCGACCGAGGTGGACCCCTCCTGGGCGGACACCTGGCGGAGCGGCAGGAGGGCCCGGGCCGAGCTCGACTTCGACCGGGGTGGTAACGACTCAGGGTGCCACCTGGCGAAGCGGCCGGGGGCCCCGGGCCGTGCTCGACTTCGGACGTGGGGGAGCCACAGCTGACTTGGCCGAAAAACCTCCACGTGGCTCGAATCACCTCCGACGGAATCTGAGACCCGCCACGTCATCGTTATGGCCGTAACAACTTTTAGTACACTTCTAGTTTTAACATCATGTATCATCATGTAACATTCATGTACTATGTACCATGGTATGGGGGTATAAGATGTGTTATTTTGGATTTTTTTGTAACATTTATTCTTTATATAGGCTGATCAGCAGGGGAGGGAGCCTGGTGAGGTGGAGTTCTATCGGATGACTCACGTTCACCAGGATGGCAATTTTGTTCGAAGGAGTCCAGAGATATATATGTATTTTTTTATTTATATTATATCATGATTTATTTTTTTATTTTTTATTAGTATTGATATATGACTTATTTATAAAATATAGGATAGGGCTACCTCTACGATTTCCGAGCGTGTTGGCGAGGGAACATCATCTACTCAGAGCAGTTGCATCGAGGCCAAGGTATTCTCGGAGTTGATGGGACCAGTGCATCCTGGACAAGTGAGGGGTTATGGGATTGGAGTTACCCCTAATCAGTTATCTGAGATGACTAGATTTACTCGGGATGCTAGAGAGAGTCATGATCAGTCATATATTCGTCGACTCCAGGATGAGATAGCAGAGCTCAGACAGACACGTGATGCAGACAGAGCAGAGATGTAGACTATTAGGGCTCAGCTTGAGCATGTTACATATGTTCTGCATATGTTCATATCATCTCAGGTAAGTAATTATTTATAACTACATCATATATATATATATATATATATATATATATATATATTTTGTATGTTTCTAATAATTTAGAATATATATAATGCATGTATCGTAATTATTTATATATATATGTATATCTGTTGTAGGTTCCTCATGCATCTGCCAGTCGTAGACAGACGACGACCAGCCTCCCACAGATCAGTGATGCCAGTTGATTTTTTTATTATTATTTTTGTATGTCTTTTTATGTATTTGAACTTGGATCGATATTAAGTATCTTTTGATATTTATAAATATATATATATATATATATATATATAACTCTTTTATTTGTGTTTGTGTTTGTGTATGTCTTCGAACGTGATACAGGTTTGAATATTTAGTATTTGATGTATACAGGTTGATGTATGTATTTGATGTATATAGGTAGCTGTATATTTTTTTTAAAAAATTATCTAAATTTGTCGATGCTTTAAAGCGTCTCTAGGTTTGGACCTGGTGACACTTTAAAGCGTCGCTAACTGCCGACGCTTTTAAAAGTATTGCTAGGTTTAAAACCTAGCGATGTTTTAAAGCATCGAAAAATTCAAATTTAGCGATGTTTTAAAGTATCAGCAAATGCCGACGTTATTAAAACCCATTGGCAGGTGGCATCCCCATGTTTACATAGCCGACGCTTTTGCAATGCTTTAAGAAGCATCGGGAGGTTTCTTGGTGACACTTAAAAGCATTGAGAAAGGCCAAAAAAAGCATCACTAAAATCCTGTTTCACTGTAGTGGTGGTACTGTCCAATAATAAAGCACTACACATAAATACATGTATTGTGCTTTTTTTTTTTTTTTCTTTGCCATCTATCATTATGTGTTACTTAGAGTTGGACTGGTCTACTAATTCGGCGGACCTAGTCCACACAATTACCGCACCTCTTTTATCTCTAAAGTTGCATGTCGGGCTAGATTCAACTTCTAAGCTTAGAATAAAAAAATCTCTTGTTCTTCCTCCTCTTACCCCTCTACTTAATCTTGGTCTGACGGAGGCTGACAAATTTTGCTTCACTTTCGCTCATGTCTTGATTTAGAAAGAAATACAGGGAGAATTGAAAGAAAAATAGAGAACAATATAATTTATAGTGCCAAGGATGCATTCCAAAGGTATTATGGATGCTGAACTCCGATGATCAACTCGTACTATCATAAACCATTGGCCAGTCATCTCGAGCACTTGCAAAATAATTTCTTGATCGGAAGTTTTTCGGTGGAGAAACTCCAATGCTTAAGTCAATAAAGTTAACATATATGAAATCTTTAGAGAAGCTTAGTAATGATTACTTTACTTGCTTGCTTGCCTACGGATGTCCCCTCTTATCCATATTTATAGACGTTTGTCTTAACAGAATTAGTTAGGAGAAGCTTTTTACAATTAATCTCAATATCATTTTATTGAAACTAACTTGATCTTGTTATAACGAACTTGTTGTAAGGAACGGTTGTTATAACATCATTATATTATGATAACTGTTTTTTTTCCCACCATCAAATTCTTCTTGACTGGTTGACGAAATTGGATCATCGATTTATTTTTCAACAATCCTAGTTGGTTGGATTTTCACCTTATATACCGTAGACGATCAATGCGTATCGAAGGTGAATCGATTAGATCTTTATCTTTTTGCAAATCAGATTATTTGATCATAACAGGTATATATATATATACACATGTACAAGAGTACTTGTAGTTGTGGTTGCTTATCCATCTGCAACATAAAATCAAAGATGTCTTACATATACAATTAGCCAAAGTGCTTGATCAGGATAATCATTTTAGTGTTCTAGAGGTATACATTTTAAGGAATGTATACATTTGGTTTTTTAGGATTTTGCAAATACTGGCTTCTAGTGCAAGTACAAATCCCCTGAGCGGGCACCGGGGAAAATGTGTTCTTTGCCATGTACGCCTTAGCACATATCTTGAAGAGCCACGGTGGGAGGGGCTGGGAGACTCGTTATTTTACAAAAGCTAGTGTTCACTATTTTCACACAAAACGAAAACCAGCAATTTATTTCTTTCCTCTCCGAAATCCTCTCTTCTCTTCTCCCTTTGCTTGGTAAAAACCTTTCTTTCTCCAATCTTTGTTTGTTTTTTTCTTATGATACATGATTTTTATTCAAATAAATTTAACAAAAATATTTGAAGAATTACAAAAATTTTATATTCCTTTTCTATCGCAAAACTCACAGTTTCATGATATAGAGTTTATCTAAAGCTAATACATATACACAATAATTTTTTGATATATACTGATGTGGCACGATCGCTGACATGGAGCTCGCGTCGGACCTAGCTAGCAGCCACACTGATAGAAGGTACCACCTAGATGCGGTGCCCAGATGAAGCTCCGAGGTCAAGCCATCGTTTGAGGTCAGCTCCCATCCGAGGTCAAGCTCCCGTCGAGGTCGTGCTCCCGCCTTCCGAGGTCGAGCCATCAGTCGAGTTCAGCTCCGATCCGAGGTCGAGCTTTCGGTCGAGGTCGTACTCCCATCTTTTGAGGTCGAGCTCCTGAGATAGAGCTTCCTCTTTCCGAGGTCGAGCCACCGGCCGAGGTCAGCTCCCATCTAGGATCGAGCTCCCGGTCGAGGTCATACTCCTGCCTTCCGAGGTTGAGCTCTTGAGATAAAGTTCCCTCCTTCTGAGATCGAGCCACCGACCGAAGTTAGCTCCCATCCGAGGCTGAGCTCCTGGCCGAGGTCGTGCTCCTACCTCTCGAGGTCAAGCCACCGGCCAAGGTTAGCTCCTACCGAGGTTATGCTCTCGGTCGACGTTGCACTCCTGTCTACCGAGGTTGAGCTCCCAGATGATGTTGCGCTCCTGTCTATCGAGGTCGAGCTCCCAAGATAGAGCTCCTTCCTTTCGAGATCGTGCTCCTGCCTTTCGAAGTTGAGCTCCCAAGATAGAGTTCCCTCCTTCCAAGGTCGAGCCACTGGCCGAGGTTAGCTCCCATCCAAGGTCGAGCTCCCAGTCGATGTCATGCTCCCCCCACCCGAGGTCGAGCTCCTGAGATAGAGCTCCCTGGTACGGGCACCAGACTCAGAAGAAGATTTCAGGGCTCCATCTGGATCTCTGATTGACCTTGCCCGAAGAATTAGGGTTTTCTGGTTTTGTAATAAGGGTTGACCTGATCAACTCAATTTTGAGTCTGTAATTTTGTCATTTCAATTTTTGTTGGGTCATGTTGACTCAGTCCAAGTCCAAGGCCCAGGTAGGTGTCATTCCCTTTGCCATAGGGCATATTTTTTCTAGCTACAAGTGGGTGCCACACTCCCTGCCACATCTCCATCCAGTGTACCTTGGTCCCCACGCCTCAAGTAAGCAGGTTCTTTTTTCTTGCACCACTTGGAAGAGAAATCCATCAAGATACCTCAATCCAAGGAGGAGACAACTTCTTTCCAGATAAACCCAAGCCAGGATGGCAAGAATTTTTCTTGAAGAGAGGATCAAGGAGGTGCCCCACAATGTTCCATAAAAATCCAAGTTATAAAAGGGAAGAGAGCATGTCTTGGGGAGAAAATCAAGGAGGCACCCAAAAGTTTTCAAAAGTGCCAAAGCCATGAAAGGAAGAAGCCTAAACTTGTGGAGCAAGACTAGGAGGTGTCTAAATGAGCCAACCATGAAGGGAAAATCCTTGATTCATGGAGAGATACTAGGAGACACCCCCATAACCTGCCATTTGGAGCTGATTTTCAAGTTTTCTTGGAGTTTTTGGGCTGCCCACTCATGGAAGGAGTCTTGGGAAGAGAATTTGATGCCTAAAGTATGGGTTAGTCCTATTAGTCCCACATGGAAAATATATAAAATTTTATTTCTTTGTTATGTCTATATATTCAACTCTATGTAACTCTTGAATTAAAATGATGAATGAAATCAATTTCTGTGTGAGCAACTTTGTGTTTCTCTCTTCCGCACTTGTATTCAGGTGTTGAGCTCCGTGAGGGAGTAAATCCGGGTTCCCTAGGAACCTTGAGGAGGTGTGAGATCTCCAACCCCAAACCCTACCAAAACCCTAGGTTAGCACTTCATTCCAAACCCTAGCCGCCCATCATCTCTTCATTCCACCACATCATCCAAACCCTAATCTACCTCATCATCTCACGGCCCCTCTCTTCCAAGTAGAGGCCGACCACCAGCATTCAGGTCCAGATCAGCTACTTCGAATACAGAGCAAATCCCAGAGGAAGTCAGATCAGCATCCTGGAGAATCAGGATTTCAGCAACATCAATTTTCAAGTTCTTCTTATCTGGTAAATCCTTTCTTTGAGTATATGGTTCCTTAACTTGTTCTTCTTCTTTCCCAGATCCTGAGTTCAGGAGAAGCCAACTCTGCCAAAGGACCAGTATTGAAGGATCCATTGCGAAGATATCCGAATCCGAGGATCCAACAATCTGCTCGAGAGAGTCCTTCCACCAAACTCTGTGAAGATCACTGCCTGGTACATAACCCTTCCATTCTCTTTAGTTCTGTCCTGTTGAAAGTTCAGAGCGAAACCCTAGGTCTGGGAGTTTCTTACCCCCAGCGATCCTTTACTTCTGAACTACTCTGATAATCTAGTTTCTTTTAATTGTGCTTTCTGTCATTTCTTAGTTTCTTTTTCAACATTAGTTTATCTTTCCTTTGAGTCAAAGCCGACTTCTGAAAATATATAAAAAAAAAAAAATAGTAATTTTAATTTGCTTCCGCATTCCACATATCCGTTCTGCATCATTTTTGGTACCAGAGCTTTCGTTCTACATCATTTTGGTATCAGAGCTTTCGTTCTGTATCATTTTTGGTATCAGAGCCCAGTCTAGGGTTTCTGTTTTGTTTGCTTGTTTTAAGTCTCTCTCCTTTTTACTTTGTCTGCTCGAAGTAGACTCCCCAGGACGTCCGGTCCTAGGAACGAAGCAAGGTGCAAACCTCCTCTTCCCATTCCACGGGGTGTTCCTAGGGCGTGTAGGGGATCCGTTGGGTTACAACTTCGTAGCAGGAATTGTAAACGGGGGAAGCACCCTATTTTTAGTCCATAACTACCCTATTGTAGGAATTGTTTCTCAGTGTAGGTAACTCCAAATTGTATGATTTTTGTTTTTCTGGAACCAATATAATTGAGTCTATTTTACATAATTTTCCTATGATTTATTGGTTTCCGTAAAATTTTTGAGAGTTAAATTACTGCAACTCTATTTTTGTGTTCTGTAATTCAATTATCTTGAGTGAACATCTCCTAACTCATCCTAAGGGCATTTGAGCATCTAAGATAAGGGGAGGAGTTGATAACCTCTCCTTAGCCCACAACCACCACCCCCTCATTCGATCCTAAGCCTAATTTTAAAATTTATTAGACTTAATTTGCCCTAGTGGGTTAGGGACATCAACAAGTCGGGTCAAGGCTAGTGTTGAGTCAGTTTGTCTAGTTACTCTGTGTGTGCTTTGTACTCAGTGTCTAGAACGGTGGTTCAGGGACTACATCCCGAAGGGCTTGTGTGCTGGTCCGCCTACCTGGCCAATCACTGATTGGTGTCTAGGATTGGCAATTAAGGACCTAACACTCCCCTTACACCTGCCAGGCTAAGTCCCGAGTTACTACAGGCTAGCTTGCCACTCTAATTGGGCATCTAGTTTGGACTCTAGGTCTAGTGAGCCAGTAGTCGCTTTAGTCTAGTCATATTCTGTGTGTTTGCTTGCATCATCATGTATACCCGGAATGGAGTACCCTACCAACCTGGTCAAACCCCCTGATTTAGAGGTCATGGTTAGAGCTCTTACTGAAAGTATGAACAAATTGAGTCAGGATATGACTGCTACTGTTACCCAGTATAAAGAACAAGTCCATAAGAGTTTTACCCAGCTTAGGGATCGAGTCCAAGTACTTGAGAAACGTAGACATCAAAATTGGACCCCTGATCCAAAATTTAATAGGCCCCAACCTCATCCATGCCAGGAGCCTAGGAGGACCTTATACCGTGATCCCGAGCATAACCTTAGGAAGCCTAACCATGATCTATAGTGTGGATCGTGTCTATGAGAGGTCCTTACAATATTCTAGACCAGTCACTCAATAACCCATGTCTTCTAGATCAAACCATTTAGATCCACACCCATGCCCAAGTAAGGTCTCTACTAGCTTGAAACCAGTGTGACCCAGGTTCCTATATCGCAAGAATGTTTGTTTTTGTGGAGAAAGAGGCCATAAATCCTAGTCAATGCCCATGCATAGGACTGGCTTTGCATAGCTAAGTGGTAAGAATCCTAAGGATGACATTAATGAGGGAGAACCCAAGCCTACCAATGAGGAAGAAAGGTTAGGTATGACAGCCTAGAATCAGTTGACCCGATTACCACTAACCCGAAACCCATTGAAGATGGCATCGAGGAAGTATATGATGCTGGCTTGAGTCTAGTTGATGAATATGAGGGGGAAGAACTTGAAGAATGTGACATCGTACTATTGGTTCCTTACCTGAGGAGACCTTGGAGAGCAACCAAGTGGTAGGACCTAGTTCAAAAATTCAAGAGATTTGTGAGAATCAGGTTCCTTTAGTCAAATACCCCCAGGAAGAACTCATAGTGTTAGCCCGAGCTATCAGTTCGTACCCTCTAATGACAGTCATTCTCCAAGTACCAATTGAAGATCTTTGCACTGAACTGTTTAAGTTTGCCCCACCCTGTGGTAGATCCTCTCCTTAGGATGACTGAATCAAGCCTCTTACAATTGGACCTTGTCCCATGCCCAGCCACTAAGGTCTCTCCTGTAATCTCAGTTGAACATACTTGTCTTGAGATGATTGATTCACCCAGTCCTGTAGAAGTCCTCCTTATGGCCCCAGACCCCTTCCTTCGCATGACTGACCTACCCTTCTATAGAGTATACCTTTCCGCACCCATAGGTCAAATTTCAAGTCTTGAGGTCATCATCCGTAGGCCCCCATGAATCATTCTCTAATCCAGTTCTTGAGAAAGTGGATCATTATTTGCTTAGAGAACAAAACTTAACTATTGCAATCACATGTCCTAGGCTACTTCCCGAACCATCTCTTGATCCATTCCTGGTGATGCAGAACGAAAGAAGAGAAGATGCGATGCGGAAGTAAATTAAAATTAATGTATTTTTTTTTTTTAATATATTTTCAGAAGTCAGCTTGACTCAAAGGAAAGATAAACTAATGTTGAAAGAAACTAAGAAATGACAGAGAGCACAATTAAAAGGAGTGGATTATCAGAGTAACTCAGAAGTAGGATCGCTGGGGATTGAGAAACCCCCAGATCTAGGTTTGCTCTGAGTTTCAACGAACAGACAAAGTGAGAAGGGAAGGTTCTTGTTACCTAGCAGTGATATCTCTCGTTGCTTCAATTGGAGGACACTCTCGAGCAGATTGTAGGATCCTTGGAGACGGGGTATCTTCGCAATGGATCCTCGGATTGTAGTCCTATGGCAAGGTTTGCCTCCATCTCGAACTCAGGATCGGGAAGAAGAAGAACAAAAGAAGAACCAGAAACTCAAAAAAGATACTGACTTGAGGACTTAATGAAGATTGTTGGATGTAGAAGTTCCGGAGATCTTGATACTGATCTGACTCTCCTTTGAACTGGCTTTGTATTGAAACAGTTGATCTGAACCTGGATGCTGGTGACCGACTTCGATGTGGAAGAGAGGGCCGTGGGATGAAGATGGAAATTAGGGTTTGGTGGTGGTGGAGTAGAGATGGGTGGACTAAAGCTAGGGTTTTGGGGTTGGAGATCTCACACCTCCTCAAGGTTCCTAGGGAACCCGATTTACTCCCTCACGGAGCTCAACACCTGAATACAAGTGTGGAAGAGGAGAAACACAAAGTTGCTCACAAAGAAATTGATTTCATTCATCATTTTTAAATTCAGAGTACATAGAGTTGAATATATAGACATAACAAAGAAATAAAATTTTATACATTTCCCATGTGGGACTAATAGGACTAACCCACACTTTAGGCATCAAATTCTCTTCCCAAGACTCCTTCCATGAGTGGGCAGCCCAAAAACTTCAAGAAAACTTAAAAATCAGCTCCAAATGGCAGGTTATGGGGGTGTCTCCTAGTATCTCTCCATGAATCAATCAAGGTTTTTCCTTCATGTTTGGCTCATTTGGACACCTCCTAGTCTTGCTCCACAAGTTTAGGCTTTTCTTCCTTTCATGGCTTTGGCACTTTTGGAAACTTTTGGGTGCCTCCTTGATTTTCTCCCCAAGACATGCTCTCTTCCCTTTTATAACTTGGATTTTTATGGAACATTGTGGGGCACCTCCTGATCCTCTCTTCAAGAAAAATTCTTGCCATCCTGGCTTGGGTTTATCTGGAAAGAAGTTGGCTCCTCCTTGGATTGAGATATCTTGATGGATTTCTCCCCGAAGTGGTGCAAGAAAAAAGAATCTGCTTACTTGAGGCGTGGGGACCAAGGTACACTGGATGGAGATGTGGCAGGGAGTGTGGCACCCACTTGTAGCTGGAAAATGTGGTTCCCTATGGCAAAGGGAATGACACCTACCTTGGCCTTGGACTTGGACTGAGTCAACATGACCCAACAAAAATTGAAATGACAAAATTACAGACTCAAAATTGAGTTGATCAGGTCAACCCTTATTACAAACCAGAAAACCATAATTCTTCGGCAAGGTCAATCAAAATCCAGATGGAGCCCTGAAGTCTTCTCTGAGTCTGGTGCCCGCACCAATTCTCCCGGGGTGGGAGGAACTCGACCTTGTCGAGAAGGCTCAAGTTGGCCTGGTATCTCTCTCCAAGAGGTCTGGATCCAAATGTTGTAGTTCTTCTCGGGAGATCCAAGAGTCATCAGAGTCTGATCTTCCTTGCCAGCGGACCAAGTATCTTTGGTATCCTCGATTACGAGTAGAGATAACCTGATCATCCAGGATCTTTTCAATCTGCTCTTTCCTCACAGGCCAGTTTGTTGGTGGACACACAGGGTCGGGATCACTCTCAATAACAGGATTAGGTTCAAAAGGCTCACTAGAAATCACAGCTGGCTCCCTGTACTCTACTAGGTCTGTAATGTTGAAAGTAGAGCTATTGCCTAGTTCTGGAGGCAACTCGAGCACATAGGCATTGGATCCTACTCTCTTCACTACTCTAAATGGTCCAGCTCCTCTAGCATGTAACTTTCTAACGGTTCTAGGAGAAAACTGCTCAAGCCTTAACCTAATCATTACATAGTCTCTCTCAACAAAAGTTTTGACTCATCTTTGAGAATCAGCCAACTTCTTATAAGTTTCATTACTTAAAGTTATTTTGGCATGAATTTCTTTATGCAAGTCCTTTACATGCTATGCAAGTGCATCAAGAGACTTGTGTGTGTGGGCTAATAGTGAAATCAGATCAAGTGGTGTGTGAGGCTTGTATCCATGAATAATTTCAAAGGGACTCTAGCCTATAGACCTATTGATCGAAACATTGAATGCAATTTCAGCCCTGGACAAAATACAAATCCCAATTCCTGGTGCTCTCAATCAAACCAAAATCTGAGCCAAAGCCTAGTAAAGGGTCAAGAAAACCAAACTAGACTGATGACGCATTCCTAAAGAATGGACTTTATTACAAAGGAACCCTAGGTCTAAACCTAACAAACTAAGGCTCTCTAGGTTTGACCTTGGGTCGGAGGAGGGCATGCAGAGCATGAAAATTTATTATGGATGCCTAGTAGGTGCCATAAGGTCTTCCAAAAGTAGGTGGCAAACCTAATAGGTTCTGACACGTGGTTCACTCTAAAGGCTTCGACAAAGTATACTTGGATGGTGTAAGAAGCATTAGAAGTCCTAGAGAAAGGGAGGAGATATGAGGTGGAGTCTCGAATTACCTATTGACTAAAGGTGGTGACCTGAAGGTTTGAATGGTGATCTATGAGTGTCAACTGGTCATCCTTACGAAAGGAAAAGTTTGCTACTCCCAGGAATGAATCAAGAGATGGTTCGGGAAGTAGCCTAGGACATGTGATTGCAATAGTTAAGGTTTGTTCTCTAAGCAAATAATGATCCACTTTCTCAAGAACTGGATTAGAGAATGATTCATGGGAGGGCCTATGGATGATGACCTCAAGACTTGAAATTTGACCTATGGGTGCGGAAAGGTATACCCTATAGAAGGGTAGGTCAGTCATGCGAAGGAAGGGGTCTAGGGCCATAAGGAGGACTTCTACTGGACTGGGTGAATCAATCCGCTCAAGACAAGGATGTTCAACTGAGATTACGGGAGAGACCTTAGTGGCTGGGCATGGGACAAGGTCCAATTGTAAGAGGCTTGATTCAGTCATCCTAAGGAGAGGATCTACCATAGGGTGGGCAAACTTAAACAGTTCAGTGCAAAGATATTCAATTGGTACTTGGGGAATGACTGTCATTAGAGGGTACGAACTGATAGCTCGGGCTAACACTATGAGTTCTTCCTGGGGGTATTTGACTAAAGGAACCTGATTCTCACAAATCTCTTGAATTTCTGAACTAGGTCCTACCACTTGGTTGCTCTCCAAGGTCTCCTTAGGTAAGGAACCAATAGTATTGATGTCACATTCTTCAAGTTCTTCCCCCTCATATTCATCAACTAGACTCAAGCCAGCATCATATACTTCCTCGATGCCATCTTCAATGGATTTCGGTCAGTGGTAATCGGGTCAACTGATTCTAGGCTTGTCATACCTAACCTTTCTTCCTCATTGGTAGGCTTGGGTTCTCCCTCATTAATGTCATCCTTAGGATTCTTACCACTTAGCTGTGCACAAGCCAGTCCTATGCATGGGCACTGACTAGATTTATGGCCTCTTTCTCCACAAACAAACATTCTTGCAATATAGGAACCTGGGTCACACTGGGTTTCAAGCTAGTAGAGACCTTACTTGGGCATGGGTGTGGATCTAAATGGTTTGATCTAGAAGACTTGGGTTGTTGAGTGACTGGTCTAGAATATTGTAAGGACCTCTCATAGACACGATCCACACTATAGATATCATGGTTAGGCTTCCTAAGGTTATGCTCAGGATCACGGTATAAGGTCCTCCTAGGCTCCGGGCATGGATGAGGTTGGGGCCTATTAAATTTTGGATCAGGGATCCAATTTTGATGTCTACATTTCTCAAGTACTTGGACTCGATCCCTAAGCTGGGTAAAATTCTCATGGACTTGTTCTTTACATTGGATAACAGTAGCAGTCATATCCTGACTCAATTTGTTCATACTTTCAGTAAGAGCTCTAACCATGGCCTCTAAATCAGGTTGGGTTTGACCAGGTTGGTAGGGTACTCCATTCCGGGTAGTCATGATGATGCAAGCAAACACACAGAATGTGACTAGACTAAAGCGACTACTGGCTCACTAGACCTAGAGTCCAAACTAGATGCCCAATCAGAGTGGCAAGCTAGCCTGTAGTAACTCGGGACTCAGCCAGGCAGGTGTAAGGGGAGTGTTAGGTCCCTAAATGCCAATCCTAGACACCAATCAGTGATTGGCCATGTAGGCGGACCAGCACACAAGCCCTTCGGGATAGAATCCCTGAACCACCATTCTAGACACTGAGTACAAAGCACACACAGTGTAACTAGACAAACTGACTCAACACTAGCCTTGACCCGACTTGTTGATGTCCCTAGCCCACTAGGGCAAATTAAGTCTAATAAATTTTAAAATTAGGCTTAGGATCGAATGAGTAGGTGGTGGTTTTGGGCTAAGGAGAGGTTATCAACTCCTCCCCTTATCTTAGATGCTCAATTGCCCTTAAGATGAATTAGGAGATGATCACTCAAAAAAAATTGAAATGCAGAAACACAGAAATAGAGTTGCTGTAATTTAACTCTCAGAAATTTCACGGAAACCAATAAATCACAGTAAAATTATGTAAATAGTTGCAATTATACTGGTTCCAACAAAAAAAATCATATAATTTGGAGTTATCTTCAATGAGAAACAATTCCTTCAATAGGATAGTTACAGACTAAAAATAGAATGCTTCCCCCGTTTACAATTCCTGCTACGAAGTTGTAACCCAGCGGATCCCCTACATGCCCTAGGAACACCCATGGAATGGGAAGAGGAGGCTTGCACCTCGCTTCGTTCCTAGGACCGGACGTCCTAGGGAGTCTACTTCGAGCAGACAAAGTAAAAAAGAGAGACACTCAAAACATGCAAGAAAGTCAGAAACCCTAGACAGGGCTCTGATACCAAAAATGATGCAGAACGAAAGAAGAGAAGATGCGATGCGGAAGTAAATTAAAATTAATATTTTTTTTTTTAATATATTTTCAGAAGTCGGCTTTGACTCAAAGGAAAGATAAACTAATGTTGAAAGAAACTAAGAATGACAGAGAGCACAATTAAAAGGAGTGGATTATCAGAGTAACTCAGAAGTAGGATCGCTGGGGATTGAGAAACCCCCAGATCTAGGGTTTGCTCTGAGTTTCAATGAAACAGACAAAGTGAGAAGGGAAGGTTATTGTTACCTAGCAGTGATATCTCTCGTTGCTTCAATTGGAGGACACTCTCGAGCAGATTGTAGGATCCTTGGAGATGGGGTATCTTCGCAATGGATCCTCGGATTGTAGTCCTATGGCAAGGTTGGCCTCCTTCTCGAACTCAGGATCTGGAAGAAGAAGAACAAAAGAAGAACCAGAAACTCAAAGAAAGACACTGACTTGAGGACTTAATGAAGATTGTTGGATGTAGAAGTTCCGGAGATCTTGATACTGATCTGACTCTCCTTTGAACTGGCTCTGTAGTTGAAACAGTTGATCTGAACCTGGATGCTGGTGACCGGCTTCGATGTAGAAGAGAGGGGCCGTGGGATGAAGATGAAAAATTAGGGTTTGGTGGTGGTGGAGTAGAGATGGGTGGACTAAGCTAGGGTTTTGGGGTTGGAGATCTCACACCTCCTCAAGGTTCCTAGGGAACCCGGATTTACTCCCTCACAGAGCTCAACACCTGAATACAAGTGTGGAAGAGAGAAACACAAAGTTTCTCACAAAGAAATTGATTTCATTCATCATTTTTAAATTCAAGAGTTACATAGAGTTGAATATATAGACATAACAAAGAAATAAAATTTTATACATTTTCCATGTGGGACTAATAGGACTAACCCACACTTTAGGCATCAAATTCTCTTCCCAAGACTCCTTCCATGAGTGGGCAGCCCAAAAACTTCAAGAAAACTTGAAAATCAGCTCCAAATGGCAGGTTATGGGGGTGTCTCCTAGTATCTCTCCATGAATCAAGGATTTTCCCTTCATGGTTTGGCTTTTTTGGACACCTCCTAGTCTTGCTCCACAAGTTTAGGCTTCTTCCTTTCATGGCTTTGGCACTTTTGGAAACTTTTGGGTGCCTCCTTGATTTTCTCCCCAAGACATGCTCTCTTCCCTTTTATAACTTGGATTTTTATGGAACATTGTGGGGCACCTCCTTGATCCTCTCTTCAAGAAAAATTCTTGCCATCCTGGCTTGGGTTTATCTGGAAAGAAGTTGGCTCCTCCTTGGATTGAGGTATCTTGATGGATTTCTCCCCCAAGTGGTGCAAGAAAAAAGAACCTGCTTACTTGAGGCGTGGGGACCAAGGTACACTGGATGGAGATGTGGCAGGGAGTGTGGCACCCACTTGTAGCTGGAAAATGTGGTTCCCTATGGCAAAGGGAATGACACCTACCTTGGCCTTGGACTTGGACTGAGTCAACATGACCCAACAAAAATTGAAATAACAAAATTACAGACTCAAAATTGAGTTGATCAGGTCAACCCTTATTACAAACCAGAAAACCATAATTCTTCGGGCAAGGTCAATCAGAGATCCAGATGGAGCCTTGAAGTCTTCTTCTGAGTCTGGTGCCCGCACCACCTGGGAGTAGCAAACTTTTCCTTTCGTAAGGATGACCAGTTGACACTCATAGATCACCATTCAAACCTTCAGGTCACCACCTTTAGTCAACAGGTAATTCGAGACTCCACCTCATATCTCCTCCCTTTCTCTAGGACTTCCAATGCTTCTTACACCATCCAAGTATACTTTGTCGAAGCCTTAGAGTGAACCACGTGTCAGAACCTATTAGGTTTGCCACCTACTTCTGGAAGACCTTATGGCACCTATTAGGCATCCATAATAAGTTTTCATGCTCTACATGCCCTCCTCCGACCCAAGGTCAAACCTAGAGAGCCTTAGTTTGTTAGGTTTAGACTTAGGGTTCCTTTGTAATAAAGTCCATTCTTTAGGAATGCGTCGTCAGTCTAGTTTAGTTTTCTTGACCCTTTACTAGGCTTTGGCTCAGATTTTGGTTTGATTGAGAGCACCAGGAATTGGGATTTGTATTTTGTCCAGGGCTGAAATTGCATTCAATGTTTCGATCAATAGGTCTATAGGCTAGAGTCCCTTTGAAATTGTTCATGGATACAAGCCTCACACACCACTTGATCTGATTTCACTATTAGCCCACACACACAAGTCTCTTGATGCACTTGCATAGCATGTAAAGGACTTGCATAAAGAAATTCATGCCAAAATAACTTTAAGTAATGAAACTTATAAGAAGTTGGCTGATTCTCAAAGACGAGTCAAAACTTTTGTTGAGAGAGACTCTGTAATGATTAGGTTAAGGCCTGAGCGGTTTTCTCCTGGAACCATTAGAAAGTTACATGCTTGGGAGCTGGACCATTTAGAGTGGTGAAGAGAGTAGGATCCAATGCCTATGTGCTCGAGTTACCTCCAGAACTAGGCATTAGCTCCACTTTCAACATTACAGACCTAGTAGAGTACAGGGAGCCAACTGTGATTCCCAGTGAGCCTTTTGAACCTAATCCTGTTATTGAGAGTGATCCCGATCCTGTGTATCCACAAACAAACTGGCCTGTGAGGAAAGAGCAGATTGAAAAGATCCTGGATGATCAAGTAATCTCTACTCGTAATCGAGGATACCAAAGATACCTGGTCTGCTGGCAAGGAAGGCCAGACTTTGATGACTCTTGGATCTCCCGAGAAGAACTACAAGATTTGGATCCAGACCTCTTGGAGAGATACCAGAGCCAACTTGAGCCTTACTCGACAAGGTCGAGTTCCTCCCACCCCGGGAGAATTGGTGCGGGCACCAGACTCAGAAGAAGACTTCAGGGCTCCATCTGGATCTCTGATTGACCTTGCCCGAAGAATTAGGATTTTCTGGTTTTGTAATAAGGGTTGACCTGATCAACTCAATTTTGAGTCTGTAATTTTGTCATTTCAATTTTTGTTGGGTCATGTTGACTCAGTCGAAGTCCAAAGCCCAGGTAGGTGTCATTCCCTTTGCCATAGGGCACCACATTTTCTAGCTACAAGTGGGTTCCACACTCCCTGCCACATCTCCATCCAGTGTACCTTGGTCCCACGCCTCAAGTAAGCAGGTTCTTTTTTCTTGCACCACTTGGGGGAGAAATCCATCAAGATACCTCAATCCAAGGAGGAGACAACTTCTTTCCAGATAAACCCAAGCCAGGATGGCAAGAATTTTTCTTGAAGAGAGGATCAAGGAGGTGCCCCACAATGTTCCATAAAAATCCAAGTTATAAAAGAGAGAGCATGTCTTGGGGAGAAAATTAAGGAGGCACCCAAAAGTTTCCAAAAGTGCCAAAGCCATGAAAGGAAGAAGCCTAAACTTGTGGAGCAAGACTAGGAGGTGTCCAAATGAGCCAAACCATGAAGGGAAAATCCTTGATTCATGGAGAGATACTAGGAGACACCCCATAACCTGCCATTTGGAGCTGATTTTCAAGTTTTCTTGGAGTTTTTGGGCTGCCCACTCATGGAAGGAGTCTTGGGAAGAGAATTTGATGCCTAAAGTGTGGGTTAGTCCTATTAGTCCCACATGGGAATATATAAAATTTTATTTCTTTGTTATGTCTATATATTCAACTCTATGTAACTCTTGAATTTAAAATGATGAATGAAATCAATTTCTGTGTGAGCAACTTTGTGTTTCTCTCTTCCGCACTTGTATTCAGGTGTTGAGCTCCATGATGGAGTAAATCCGGGTTCCCTAGGAACCTTGAGGAGGTGTGAGATCTCCAACCCCAAAACCCTACCAAAACCCTAGGTTAGCCACTTCAATTCCAAACCCTAGCCGCCCATCATCTCTTCATTCCACCAATCATCCAAACCCTAATCTACCTCATCATCTCACGGCCCCTCTCTTCCAAGTAAAGGCCGACCACCAGCATTCAGGTCCAGATCAGCTACTTCGAATACAGAGCAAATCCTAGAGGAAGTCAGATCAGCATCCTGGAGAAACAAGATTTCAGCAACATCAATTTTCAAGTTCTTCTTATCTGGTAAATCCTTTCTTTGAGTATATGGTTCCTTAACTTGTTCTTCTTCTTTCCCAGATCCTGAGTTCAGGAGAAGCCAACTCTGCCAAAGGACCAGTATTGAAGGATCCATTGCGAAGATATCCGAATCCGAGGATCCAACAATCTGCTCGAGAGAGTCCTTCCACCAAACTCTGTGAAGATCACTGCCTGGTACATAACCCTTCCCTTCTCTTTAGTTCTGTCCTGTTGAAAGTTCAGAGCGAAACCCTAGGTCTGGGAGTTTCTCAACCCCCAGCGATCCTTTACTTCTGAACTACTCTGATAATCTAGTTTCTTTTAATTGTGCTTTCTGTCATTTCTTAGTTTCTTTCAACATTAGTTTATCTTTCCTTTGAGTCAAAGCCGACTTCTAAAAATATATATAAAAAAAAAAATAGTAATTTTAATTTGCTTCCGCATTCCACATATCCGTTCTGCATCATTTTTGGTACCAGAGCTTTCGTTCTGCATCACTCCCTCTTTTCGAGGTCGAGCCACTAACCAAGGTTAGCTGCCGTCCGAGGTCGAGCTCCCGGTCAAGGTTGTGCTCCCACCTTCCAAGATCGAGCTCCTGGCCAAGGTCGTGCTCCCACCTTCCGGGGTCGAGCTCCCATTTTCCAAGACAAGGTTCTTGCCCAGGATTAAGAGGCATCATCAATCACGAGAGGGTCAGCCAAGAGCAAGGGAGAGAATACCAAAATGAATTCAAACCATGGCGTGGAAGCTCCAGGTTGCCTACCCCCTACAGGGTGGCGCATGTCCTGCCGGAGGCTCCAAGCTTTGCAACACACCACTTACATTCTCTGTGCTACGCGTGCTCCACTAGGTTCCAGGCCCTGCAGCATGTTGCCTGCATCCCCTGTTATACAACCGGGGCTCCAGTTTACGGGACACGCCACCTTTATCTTCTCCAAGAGGAGTATCCTATTAAGGCCCCGGCCCTGCAACACACTAACGGTCCCTCCTGAAATAGAAATGCTTCATCGTGGCTCAAGGATCAGCTGTACAGTGCCCGCAACTCCCATGAAAAACTACTCCACCAGAGAGATAAGACCTGTATCATACCAACGAACACCTCTAATAGAAAGGTCTCTTTTTGAGGACCGGTTCAATGGGAGGGAGATCGCTGATAGAGAAAAACCTCACCAAAAGAGGGTACCAGGAAAGCAACATCTTGATGAAGTCCCAGACCTGGTCTGGGCTATTTATCCCATATAAAGTAGAAGAAGGGACCTCTAGCAAAGGTAGAGGATGGGCAACTGGTAAGACAGAGAGCAAAAGGGCAAGGAACCAAGAGAGAGAACCTCCCTGCACTCTAACTTTCCACTCATCCCATTTCTTTTCATTCCATCTTACTTTCCTCTATGCAAAGGCATCCTAAGCCTCCATCACAGAGGATCTATTTTCCTTGATCATCCTAACTGACTTGATCATCAGAGTGTCCCCACTAGAATTCCCGGCCGGGTCTCTTCTTTTTGCAGGACAAGTGATGCGGGACTAATATGCATGCAATTTTTTTTATATGTTTTATATGTGGGGTTGAGTGATTAATTCCCGAATTTCAGACTAAAATAAGTTGTAGGGAATTTTATATGAATTTAGAAGATTAGCATGAAGATTAGGACCTAGAAAAGTAGAAAAGAAGGATCGCCGGGGCTGAGAAGCCTCGGTTAGGGCAAGTTCTCCTACAATAAAACTACTGGAGGTAGAGGGGGTGTACCTGACAACGTCTATGAAGATCGCAGCAAAAGGGTCTCTCGTTCCTCGATGGATGCGGCCTGGAAAACCGAGCCAAAGACCCGCGGATACCCGGCTTTCTGCTCGGTGATCCAATTGAGGCTTGGCTGGAGTCGTTGGATTCGTAGGAACTTGGGGACCTGTAAACGACCTGTCAGGGATTAGAAAACTCACAAAGGAACAAGAAAACAAAGGAAAAACAGCAAGGGAAGGCTTCTTTTGGAGTGGGCATCCAGGGATTTGAGATGTTTGTTGGCAGCAGGAAGATGATTGCAGCACTGGGAAGAAAAATTCTCGCAAACCCCTTTATGCACACAGCAGGGTATCACACAACTCAATAGAAGAACTCAAGGTTTTCATTCATCAAAATTCTCCTTCATACAAGAGGCTAGGGTCCCTTGAATAGACCCTTAACCTTGGGCTCCAAGTAAGGGCACATTAGTCTTTACATGAGAATCCTTTTCCCTCTCAAACCCTAGCTAGAAAATAAGGAAACATTAGGTAGAAAAAATCCCTAAAATTTCTCTTGACTTGGCCAACACTCCAAGGACACCTAGGGGGACGTGTTGGGCTTCTAAGAGCAGCAAGGGGCCGGCCCAAAGGGGCCGGGTGCATGGGTTTGGGCCTCTGGAAGCTAGGGTGGCCTGGTAGCCAGGTAGTAGGAATATTCCCTGGTATCTTGCTTCTTAGGGGCTTGGGCTTGGCTCCTGGGCTTGATTTCTTTGGGCTAGGATGCAGATGGATCTCTGGAATCATGGATGCCCTTATCTATGAATATACTTTGGCATCTAGAAGGAAATCTGGGCATCTGGAGGGCATCTGCAAGGAATCAGGGTTTCTGATTTTCCTCCTGGGGTCTTCAAATCTTCAAGCTGGGTTGGACTTGGGCTAAACTTCTATGTCTTCAATCTAATTGGACTTGGTCTTTACTTGTATGATGTGGTCTTGAGTCTTCAATATGGTTGAATAAGACTCAAAAAAATAAAATTAGCTCGACATGAGCTGACTAACACTGGACTGAACTAGCTCAACATGAGCTGACTAGTACAGAACTGAAACTCAAAATCAATTAAAATGAACTCAGATAGGCTAAGCCCTTATTACAGATGGACTCATAAATTATTGATCAATTCATAGAGGGTTGAAAAGCCTCTGTCTTATTCTGGTGCCTCAGGTGTCCCCACCAACAAGCCGACCAAAAAGTCAACCAGAAAGAGGACCCAGCATCTAGAGAGAGCCTAACATGTTTGTGACATATTAGAGCTACAGGCAAAGGTGATCTAGATGACAACAGATTGGCATGCCAGGAAGGGGCGACATCGATTGTAAAAAGTCCAACAGCAAGTCCCCCACTACTAGAGGAAGCTTCCATCAGTCTCATGGTGATGACGCGTGCATGGAAAGCTTCCGTCAGCCATGTGGGGGACCCTCCTCACCGCGGCGACCAGCAGAGCCTAGAGGGGGAGATCCTTGATCCACCACGCCAGTGGATTCCCAGCGTAGCCAGTAGGAAGCAGATTGGCGGCCTATGTCACTGATCCCCACACCAGCATACGATCCTTCTAGGAGAAGCAGTCATGCGCGGCCTCCTACCCACGGGAAGACCCACAGACAGTCAAGAAGGAACAGCAGGATGGCCTGACTGCCCGGGAGTGTTGCTCCCCGACCTTGGACCATGGCGTACTCTCACATCGACGGCATCAGCATGGCCAGGAACTGAGGCATGAGTTTCTCCACTCTGCGCCCCCTTCATCCTTGATGGCCTCCATCGAGGGGTCCACAGATGAGGCCATCCACTGTCGAGTGGAAAGGCACATTGAAGAGCAAGAGCATAAGCTAGCTGACCTGGCCCACCAATTTGCAGAGATTCAGGGCTCCTCCAACGAGCCCATGGATTACGACACTCATCCACCCTTCTCCCATATAATCCAAGAGGAGCCAGTTTCTAATCAGTTTCGAATGCCTCAGGTTGATCCCTACGATGGGACAACTGACCCCTTCGACGATCTCGAGAGTTACAAGGCTCTCATGAGGGTCCAGGGCACTACTGATGCCCTCCTCTATGTCACCTTCCTAGCTATGCTCCGTAAGGCTACTCGAGCTTGGTTCTTCTGACTCGAGCCAGGGAGCATTGACTCCTTCGAACAACTAGAAAGAAAGTTTGTGGTATACTTTGATGCATGCAGGAAGGTGCCACATGAGGTCGATAGCCTCTTTGCTATCGATCAATAGGATCAAGAGCCACTCAGGGATTACGTATCCTGGTTTGAAGCCATTACCCTAGAGATCTACTACCTTGACGAGCCAGTCTCCATGCTGGCGCTGAAGAGAGAACTCAGGACCTCCTGTTTCACTTACTCCCTCGACAAGAAACCTCCAAAGACCTAATCGAAGCTCCTCCTCTAGGTCCACAAGTACATCCATACGAAGGAGGCTGACCATACCAGGTGGGAGCTGGATGGGAGGCCACTGATGAGACAAGCTATAGGAGAAGCATCCGGCCCCCCGACCTTAAAAACTAGGTCGACCCCTCGACCGGGCCCTGGCCCAAGGTCGACCCTACCAAGCTAAAGAAGTTCACTCCTCTCCTCGCCTCGAGAGCAAAGATTCTCATAAAGATCGAGGGCGAGCATTTCCTGTATTGTCCTCCCCACTGAGGCCATCCATCAGATGTGCAAGTCCCGCTACTGCAGCTTCCATCAGAACCATGGCTATGATATCGAGGAATGCTGCCATCTAAAGAGAGAGATAGAAGACCTGATCAACCATGGCTACCTCGAGAAGTATATGGAGGGAGGAGCTACCCGAGCAGCATGGAGTGAAGGGTCCTGGCCACTCGCCATCGACAACCGGCCTATTGAGAAGCTGGTGGGGATGATCTCCTAGGGGGCAGGGAGAAGCTCAAAGAGGGCTAGGGGGAAAGAATGGAGCGATAATGTATTCCCCTGCGAGGGAGAATGATTGGCTAGGATAGATAACCCAAATAATGATGTTGTCATCATAGAAATGATGAAAGCTAAGCACCTTGTAAGACAAATTATAGTTGATAGTAGAAGCTCTGCTAACATCCTTTTTTACGATGCTTTTGCAAGGATAGACTTGTCCACTGACCAAATAAAGCCAGTATTCATGCCCCTGGTTGGCTTCATCAAGGATTCAGTTGAGGTTGAGAAAGAAATTACCCTCCCGATAACTGCTGGAATGCCACCTCGACAGAGTACCATGTTGACAACATTCACCGTTATGAGGCTTCCCTCACCTTACAACATGATCCTGGGGCATCCCAGACTCAATTTGCTCGACACGCCACCATCTCCACCAGACATCTCCTCGTCTAGTTTCCAACTCCTTAGGGGACCGGGGAGATGAGAGGGTCCTAGTAGCCTGTCAAGCACTGCCTGCAGGCCATCCCAGGAGCTCAAGAGGCTAGGCAGAGTCTAACCATTGATCAACCAAGCTTGACAAAACTGGAGTCGAAGGGTGGGCCAGTCAAGCCTCTACTACCTTTTTCCTCTAAAAAAGGATCCCCTGAAGACTGTGCAAGTGGGAGCCCTACTACCCGAGGAGGAGAGATCCTACCTGCTCAGCTTTTCATGGGCCAACGTGGATGTCTTCACCTAGACCACTGCAGACATGCCTAGGATCCCTTCATAAGTAATCACTCACAAGCTAAATGTTGATCCTAACAGCCATCCAGTCCAATAGAATAAGAAGGGATTCACCCTAGAGAGCAGAAAGCGATCGATGAGGAGGTCAAGAAGCTCCTCACTGCAGGCTTCATCCATGAGGTACGATACCTTGACTGGTTGGCTAATGTATTGATGGTCAAGAAAGCCTCTGGGAAATGGAGGATCTGTGTGGACTACACTAATCTCAATCAGGCATATCGAAGGACAGCTTCCCACTTTCCAAGATTGACCGGCTGGTGGATGTGACCTTGGGCCACAAGCTCCTCAGTTTTATGGATGCATTCTTCAAGTACAACCAAATCTGCATGCACCCAGAAGATGAGAAGCACACGGCATTCGTAACTGACAAAGGCATATAATGCAACAAGATGATGTTGTTCGGCCTCAAGAATATAGGGGCCATGTACCAACACTTTGTCAGCAAGGTCTTCAAAGACCAGATAGGCCATAACATGCAGGTCTATATGGATGACATGCTCATCATGAGCGACCAGGAGTCGGATCATATCGTCGACCTAGTGGAGGCCTTCGACAACCTT
The DNA here is from genome assembly GCA_021397845.1 of Areca catechu. Classification (NCBI taxonomy): domain Eukaryota; kingdom Viridiplantae; phylum Streptophyta; class Magnoliopsida; order Arecales; family Arecaceae; genus Areca; species Areca catechu. The sequence goes on along the minus strand of CM038048.1, from coordinate 47,249,794 downwards.
CACCTCTACCAGATGAAGTTGAATCCTACCAAATGCATGTTTGGCATTGCAGTGAAAAAATTCCTAGGATTCATGGTCACTTAACGAGGGATAGAATCCAACCCAGAGAAGATCCAGGCGATCATCGACATGAGGCATCCCGTCTCCAAGAAGGAGGTTCAATGCTTGACCGGATGCATCGTAGCATTGAGTCATTTCATCTCACATTCCATCGAGTACTGCCAGCCATTCTTCAAGGCGCTATGCAAGATGCATGACTTTTTCTGGACAGAGGAGTGTCGAGGGGCCTTCGAGGGGCTAAAGAAACTCTTCACCTCTTTGCCACTATTATCCAGGTCGGAGCCCGAGGAGGAGCTCCTCCTGTACCTAGCGATCTCACCGAAGGTGGTTAGCTTTGTGTTAGTTCGCACCGACAAGGATGGCTCCCAGTAGCCAGTCTATTACACCAGCAAGCTACTCCACGATGCAGAAACAAGATACGCTTGATCCAAAAAGATTATCTTTGCACTCATCATGTTTACGCAGCATCTCAGGCCCTACTTCTAAGCACATCCGATTATGGTTTAAGAAGTATATAAATATTAGCCATAAGTGCATTAATTTATATATCAAATTATCTTTATTTAATTAAAATTAATATTTTTGTATAGTGTTTTAATGAAAGAATCCTAACAACATGAAGAGTCTGACTTTTGGAATCTAATGGCATAAACGGTACTCCAATTAGACTTGAAATGAGTTGGAAAGTAAATTTTAATGGAATTATTATGAAGTTGAACAAATATTGGAGCAGTCTCCACCATGGATCGGCTAAACAATTTATCAAAAGCTCAATGGATTGCTAGTAGCCATTGCTATGGTCCACGACTCCTATCCGTGGACCACATAATGGGGACCCGAGAGTCTAGTATATTTTTATTTTGAGTCCAGTTGAGTCCATTTAGTCGAGTCCAGTTATTTTCAGTCCAATCAAGTGAGTTAGATCGAGTCTTGTAATTTTCATTCAGGTCATATTCAAGAGGAGAGTAAGAAGACCAGGAGATTCACCAAGCCCTCCCCAATCAGAACTGGATTCCAAGCACCTGGGCCCTTTCATGCCTTTAAGCCCACAAGAGAGCACCCCAGTCCAAGCTTCAAGTGATGGCACCCCAAGACCAAGTCCAATAGGGAATTCAAATCCCAAGCCCAAGAGAGCTTTCTTGGCCCTCAAGTTATTGTTTACTTGGCCCTCAAGTCAGGGTTTCTTGACCCTCAAGTCATGTAACCTGGGTGAATCTATAAATACCCCACCCCCTCTTATATATTTTAATGCCATGGATGAATAAAATTTGCTGTGTGATTGAGGGTATCTGTGTGATCCTTATTGTTCTGTGTGAAGGGTATCTGTGTGATCTCTATTATTCCTATGGGTATCTGTGTAATCCCTTCCCCCCTCTTTTCAGGGTATATGTGTGTTCCCTAGGGCATCTGTGTGAGCCCTTTGCTTGTGCTTGTCCTCCTGGGGAATCTATGTGAACCCCAGTTAACTTTCTAAATCCTTCGCCCTCTTCTTTCTTCTTCCAAGCAAGCCCTAATCTCCTTGTGACTTCTATGCTTACCAGCGATCCATCCCTGATCTCTGTCCCTGATCAATTTGGTATCAGAGCCCAGAGGATTAGGGTATTGTCTTCTTCTCGAATCATCCCATATCTCCTTCACCAATAATTTTTCTTCCCAGATCTTTCTCTCCATTTCTTCATCCTCGTCGCTGTTCTTTCTCCCATCTCTCGGTGTTGCAACGTCCGACCTCCACCGTCAACCGCCCATGCCCCCATCGAAAGATCCACCTCCGCCACTTCTCCCAGGCCGAGGCCCTCGTCAACGGGATCCTCGTCAGTGCCTGCACCCCTGATCTTTCCTCCCTATCATCGTCCATCCCTGCTAGCTGCCATCATCCACTGGCTTATGTCCATGCCGACACCATGTGCCACCCGCATCACTTCCGTGCCGGTGCCCGTCAGATCTCCACTCCCGATGCCTTATCTCTGCTCGTGAAGCCCGTCTCAACACCGCCTACAGCCATCAAGGCCATCGTCACCCAGTTCAATGCTGACTAGCCTTCATCCGCGATGCCCTCGACTGCATGCACCTCCAAAGCCACCGACCACGGTTGACGTGCTGCCCGATCCCTTCGCCGCCAACCTCCACCTATGTCATCCATGCCACCGATTGGAATGTCTCCACCCAGATCGAAGCCTCCATCTTCGCTAGCAATCACCACTATTGCTGAGACACCAGAAGCCCCACCCCACCTCCCGGCTACCGTCGCTAGCCTTTGCCAACTCCGCCATGACCACCTCCACCAGTGAAGCATGTTGGAAGTCCCTCTACTCCACCCAACCAGCATCCGTGGAGATCTCCTTGTGCTGCAGATCCACACGACATCGCTAGCAATCGAAACCCCATCCATTCGGCCATCCTCTTCCCGTGCCGCCACCTCCATCCAGCGTCGATGCCGGCGAGCCCCTCCGTGAGCCTCCCCGTTCCCTATTTTCTGGTATTCAGCCATGAAGAAGGAGAAAGGGGACAGCACGAATGTGAATGCAATTTCCTTCCCTGTTATCGACTTCAGCACTACATGATTTTTGGAGCTGCATGATTTCCAGAGCTGCACGATTCTCAAAGTAATAGAAATTGTAAAGTTACACATATCTCAGAGCAGAATTGAAAAAAAAAAGAAATCTGGGATTTGTTTGAAAAAAAAAGGTGAACCTGGCCTAAGACCCCTTTTTGATTTGATTAGATTCAGTTCGATCAAAGCTCCACTGAGCCTGACTCGACGGAGTCGAGTTCTCCCCACTCCAGGGGAATGATGGGGACCCGAGAGTCTAGTATATTTTATTTTGAGTCCAGTTGAGTCCATTTAGTCGAGTCCAGTTATTTTCTGTCCAATCAAGTGAGTTAGATCGAGTCCTATGATTTTCATTTAGGTCATGTTCAAGAAGAGAGTAAGCAGACCAGGAGATTCACCAGGCCCTCCCCAATTAGAACTGGATTCCAAGCACCTGGGCCCTTTCATGCTTCCAAGCCCACAAGAGAGCGTCCCAGTCCAAGCTTCAAGGAATTTATTTATTTCATCAATTTGATTAAATTTTGCTTATCTTTGTTAAAGCTCACCTAAGCAAGGGTTTGAACATAGTTCAAATATAAATTCCTTGTGGGATTGACCCGTACTCACTAGACGTGCTACTCTGCATACCGTGCATTTGCGGTTTTAACTTAAAGTTCACATCAAGTTTTTGGCACCATTATCGAAGATCAAACCGGGTACCCAAAAAGTCTAGAATAATAGTGATTCAGAATGAAGCAAATGAACTTATCCCAACTAGAATTCAAATGGGATGGAGGATCCGTATAGATTATAGAAAATTGAATGCAGCAACAAAGAAAGATCACTTTCCTTTGCCATTTATTGACCAGATATTAGAGAAATTAGCCAGATTGGAGTTTTATTATTTTCTTGATAGATACTTTGGCTATAATCAGATCCCCATAGCCCTTGAAGATCAGGAAAAGACCATATTTACCTACCCATTTGGAACCTTCACTTATAAGCGCATGCCCTTTGGGTTATGTAATGCACCAGTAACCTTCTAAAGATATATGATCAGCATTTTTTCTAATATGGTAGAATGATTTTTAGAAATTTTTATGGATGACTTTCCTGTGTTTGTGATGGGGACATCGACTAGCCCAGAATCTGAAGCAGCCCAGATCAAACTTGAAGCCCAGTCCAGAACCTGAAGCCCAGCCCAGCCCAAAACTTGAAGCCAGCCCAACCCAGAAGCCAGCCTAGAACCTGAAGACAACCTAGCCCAGCCCAAACCCTGGGGCCCAAGATCCTGGAGTCGATGAGCACATATCCCGGAGTAGCATGAATCCTAGAGCATATCCAAATGAAGATAATATAAATTTTTATGGGTGTACGAGGGATTGAGATATTAGGATTTATCTCGATTGTTTGAAAATTTGTTTTAGGATTTGATTTATCGTTGTTTAAAGATTTGTTTTATCAGATCTCTAGTTTGTTTGGAAGTTTTGATTATTTTAATCTATTTAAAGTCTTTTCTCATTGGGAATAAAAGTAGCGAAGCGAAGAAGAATATGTTTGAGAAAAGTTCTTGGGTGTGTCCCGACTCCTCCCCCCTCTCCTTCTTCTTTCCCCCTGCTCTTTTCTCTTCTGGTTCTTCCCTCTATGCTCTCCTTCTTCTTCCGGTTTCTTCTTGCTACTTCTCTCCCTCTTATTCTCTTTCTTTATTACTCTCTCTGGATTCTTCTCTATGGACTCACTTCCTTCTATTCTTCTTTTTCCTGTCTCTTCTTTCTCTTCCCCGTTACTACTTCCTCCCATGGGAAATCAGCTCCCCGAGCCCATTATCAAACCAACGATAGTCATCCAAAACCCGTCAACAGCCCCCCTGTTTCAACTCGACAGTCATCGCCAAGCACCGCCACTTGAACCACTGTGGTCCTACCCCTTCTACATTTCAGCTGTGCCAACTTGGCATCAGAGCAAGTTTAGGTTAGGTTAGCTAATTTTATTTTAATTATATTATTTATAAAAAAAAATATTTTAGCCTACAGATAATGTGGTGCATCTTGGAGTCAGAAGATTGCTGAAGCCTGACTCGACGGAGTCAATTTCTCCCCACCTTTGGAGAAATGATGGGGACATCGACTAGCCCAGAATTTAAAGCAGCCCAGATCAAACCTGAAGCCCAGCCCAGAACTTGAAGCCTAGCCCAGTCCAAAACCTGAAGCCAGCCCAACCCAGAAGCCAGCCTAGAACCTGAAGCCAACCCAGCCTAGCCCAAACCCTGGGGCCCAAGATCCTGGAGTCGATGAGCACACATCCCAGAGCAGCACGAATCCCAGAGCATATCCAAATGAAGATAATGTAATTTTTTATGGGTGTACGAGGGATTGGGATATTAGGATTTCTTAGGATTTATCTTGATTGTTTGAAAATTTGTTTTAGGATTTGATTTATCGTTGTTTAGAGATTTGTTTTATCAGATCCCCAATTTGTTTGGAAGTTCCAATTATTTTAGTCTATTTAAAGTCTTTTCTTGTTGGGAATAAAAGTAGCGAAGCGAAGAAGAAAATATTTAAGATTTGGGTGTGTCTCGATTCCCTTCCCCCCTCTTTCCCCCTCTTCTTCTCTTCACCCTTTCTTTCCCCCTCTTCTTTTCTTCTTCTGGTAGTCTCTGCCCCTATTCTTTTTATTCTTCCCCCCTATTCTCTTCTTATTCCCTTGCTTATTCCTCTCTTTATTCCTCTGGTCTTCTTCCTCCTCTACTCTATTCTATTCCTTCCCCACTTCCTCTTCTTCTTTCCCGAACCGACCAACTGAAAGCATCCCTCTCCAAATCCAACATCTTTGCCCAGAATCGATTGTGCCTGAGCCACCCACCATCTTCAATCCCTCAGATCGTGCCCGCCGGTGGAGTCACTACAGCCGAAGCCCCTCTCACCGGAACTCCTTCCTATTGCCATCGCCAGTCGCCTCCGCCTGAACCACCGTGGTCCTGCCCCTTCTACATTTCAGTCGCGCCAACTTGGTATCAGAGCAAGTTTAGGTTAGGTTAGCTAATTTTATTTTAATTATATTATTTGTAAAAAAAAAATTTCAGTCTATAGATGATGCATCGAGAAGTCAATTTTAGTTTGATGCGGGATAGACCCTGATCAAGTTTTATTCTAGAAGATCAGATCGTTGGTCGTTAAGAAACGACCCTAGGCTAGGTTAAACCAAAATCCAATTATTTTCCCCCAATTTTTATTCAAATGGAACCCATTTTTTTTCATATTTTTTTCTTTCATTTTTTTCCCTCTTTCTTCTCACGATTTTTTTTTCTATGCTTTTCCTAAAGTCGGCATTGGGTAGCCGGCTTGGCTTTGAGCACCGTGCAGAAGAAGTCGGCAAAGGGGAGGGGGACTACTTTCACGTTCGTGCAATGCCCCTCTCCTTCTTCATGGAACGAATTGGGGAGGGCTCGCATAGGGGAAGTTTCACCGACGACACTTCGGAGACGATGCTGGGCGAATGTGGTGACACGGCCTGTGGCTGGCATGATGGCAGTGGCTCGGAAGTTGGCAGCATGGTCTCTCTGGTGAGTGGCGATGATCTGAGGCATCGGCGAGGCAAAGATGGGGAGAGGAGGAGATGAACGGCTAGGATCCATCAGGGCCGATGGTCCCGATCTGGCCATGGGCGACTCCAGGCGGGATATTCGGTAGTGTTGGATCCAACAGGATCCGATTGAGGTGCGGCCAAGCGATGATTTCACAGGTAGAAGGGGTGGTAATCAGGCAGAGTAGGATGGCGGCAAAGTTGAGGGATAGTAGCGATGACCGGCGACAGGGTAGTTGGCTCAGTTGGGCGGATCCATGGAGATGCTCGATGGTTGATTCTCGGGCGGACCTCCGCATAGATGAACGGAAACGAGAGAAGGTTGCTCCCTCGATTTGGTTGGTGGACGGCAATTCCAGTCGGGAGGAAGAGGATGCAGAAAGGATCGCTGATGGTGCTTGGAAAGTAGGGGAATGGTGGTGTCGAGGGCAGCAGGTGGCTTGGCACTATGAAAAAATAAGAAGTTTGTACTTAACCAATTTACTTGAAGCTGTTAATATCCTAATGACTTGTTTCATCCACTATCTAATAGAAAATCTTCTATTTATAAAAAGGATATGAGAACAACCTTTGAGTTCGAGTAAACTTGTGTATGGTATTAAGAGTTTTTCGTAGCCTCTTTAATCTAATAAATAATCATGAACTAGTTTTACTTGAGGACGAGCAAGATTCAAGTTGGGGGGAGTGATAAGTGCATAAATATTAGCCATAAGTGTATTAATTTATATATCAAATTATCTTTATTTAATTAAAATTAATATTTTTATATAGTATTTTAATGAAAGAATTTTATCAATGTGAAGAGTCTGATTTTTGGGATCTGATGGCACAAACAGTACTCTAATTGGACTTGAAATGAGTTGGAAAGTGAATTTTAACAAAATTATTATGAAGTTGCACAAATATTGGAGCAGCAGTCCACCATGGATCGGCTGAATGATTTATCAAAAGCTCAATGGACCACTAGCAGCCATTGCTATGGTCCACGACTCCTGTCCGTGGACCATAAACCTCCCCAAGAGCCATTTTGGCCAGGGAAGATGCTGGAGATGACCTCCTCACCACCGGGACACCTGAGAAGCCGTTGATGGCCGGAAAATCCAGGAGTGGCCATTAGAGCCACTCTTTGTCTTCCTCTGTTCACCATCTTCATCGCGCCACCACTTGCTGCTCGAAGCCACCAGAAAAGTCGCCTTCGCCTCCTCCTTCTCTAGATTTGTCGACCTCTTCCTCCCATATCACTATCCGATCCACCAGCCAGTCTCCATCAAGTAGCTGCCTCCTTTCCTGTTCAAGAACTGCCACCATTTTCCATGTCCAAGCATCCATTCATCCCTCCACCATGTTGCTGTCATGATGCCATCACCACCTCAGATGCCAGTAGCCGAGCATAAACGGGATGCCTCCATTCCCAAGCTACCATTGATGCCATCACCAATTGTCATTGTCCTCCTCTTCCAGATTACTGTCATCCCATTCTTCTTCACCAAGCACATCAGCACTAACTTGTCAGGAGCTTGGATGTCCGAACGAGATGAAGATTTGTCTGACGAAACAAAAGGAAGAGTTTAAACTTTTCTCAAATGGCTGTTGGGATAAGTGGAGTTTAATTTTTAAGAAAGGTTAAAATGAAATACGGTTGCGATGGTTAGATGGGTACGTGATAAAGATAAGGAATCGAAGCTATTGAGGTAGATCATGATGAGAAACCAACATAGTTCCTACATGGGTCCGATGCGTTCCCCTCTGCCTATATAAAAGACATATACCATAGAATTTTGCATTCCACTTCCAGCCCATATTCTGTTGCTGTTTTCTTCTTGCCCCTTCCCATCTCTTCTTCCCACTTTCTTCCACCCTTCCAACATACGAGAAGGAGAGTAAGCTAGGGAGAGAGAGACTCTGTCAGATTTTATTTTTTTTATTTAACTCTAAGCCTTGTTAATGGCTTAGGAGTTAAATCTTTTGTAATTAAATTATTTTCTTTGCAATAAAAAAATTATTTTTTATTTAAATTTTCTTACAAATTTTTATTTAATTTTAGCATTAGGATAGTTTAATTTTTTACAATTTAAATTCTTGCCATTCATATTTCTGCAATTAGTTTAGATTATTTTTGCATATTTGAATTCTGTAATTTAAATTTTAGCAAGTAATGTAAATTGATTTTATTATTTTTTAAATAATTTTTTTAGTTTTAATATCATGTCTGGCTAAGCAAACCCTCTAGGGTTAGTGATAAAGTTAGACCATGATTAGAAGCCTTTTTTTTAGATCTTTTCTGGGGCTTTAATTTTTTTAAGTCTCTCTTTCTTTTTAAACTTCTTGCCAAGAGACTTAATGGATTATAGTTGGGTTTAAATCTTTCATAATTCATACTTGATTTAGTGCAAGAAGGATAATAGTTGGAAGGTGATGCAGAACAAAAGAGATGATGCGATTTAGTGCAAGAAGGATAATAGTTGGAAGGTGATGCTGATGCGATGCGGAAGTAAATTAAGACTAATTTTTTTTTCTTTTTTTTCTTTTCTTTTTTTTTATATTTTCAGAAGTCGCCTTTGACTCAAAGGAAAGTTAAACTAAGTTAAAAGAAACTATATAATAATTGAAAGCACAATTCAAAGAAACTAGATTATCAGAGTAGTTCAGAAGTAAAGGATCGCTGGGGGTTGAGAAACTCCCAGACCTAGGGTTTCGCTCTGAACTTTCAACAAGAGAAGAGAAGGGTTATGGACCAGACAGTGATCTTCATAGAGTTTAGTGGAAGGGCTCTCTTGAGCAGATTGTTGGATCCTCGGATTCGGATATCTTCGCAATGGATCCTCCAATACTGGTCCTTTGGCAGAGTTGGCTTCTCCTGAACTCAAGATCTGGGAAAGAAGAAGAATAAGTTATGGAACCAGATACTCAAGGAAAGATTTACCAGATAAGAAGAACTTGAAAGTTGATGTTGCTGAAATCCTGATTCTCCTGGATGCTAATCTGACTTCCTCTGGGATTTGCTCTGTATTCGAAGTAGCCGATCTGGACTTGGATGCTGGTGGTCGGCCTCTACTTGGAAGAGAGGGGCCGTGAGATGATGAGGTAGATTAGGGTTTGGATGATTGGTGGAATGAAGAAGATGATGGGCGGCTAGGGTTTGGAATTGAAGTGGCTAACATAGGGTTTTTGGGGTTGGAGATCTCACACCTCCTCAAGGTTCCTAGGGAACCCGGATTTACTCCCTCACGGAGCTCAACACCTGAATACAAGTGCAGAAGAGAGAAACACAAAGTTTCTCACACAGAAATTGAATTCATTCATCAGTAAATTCAAGAGTTACATAGAGTTGAAATATAGACATAACAAAGAAATAAAATTTATACATTTCCCATGTGGGACTAATAGGACTAACCCACACTTTAGGCATCAAATTCTCTTCCCAAGACTCCTTCCATGAGTGGGCAGCCCAAAAACTCCAAGAAAACTTGAAAATCAGCTCCAAATGGCAGGTTATGGGGGTGTCTCCAAGTATCTCTCCATGAATCAAGGATTTTCCCTTCATGATTTGGCTCATTTGGACACCTCCTAGTCTTGCTCCACAAGTTTAGGCTTCTTCCTTTCATGGCTTTGGCACTTTTGGAAACTTTTGGGAACCTCCTTGAATTCCTCCCCAAGACATGCTCTCTTCCCTTTTATAACTTGAATTTTTATGGAACATTGTGGGGCACCTCCTTGATCCTCTCTTCAAGAAAAATTCTTGCCATCCTGGCTTGGGTTTATCTGGAAAGAAATTGGCTCCTCCTTGGATTGAGGTATCTTGATGGATTTCTCTCCCAAGTGGTGCAAGAAAAAAAAGGAACTTACTTCTTGTGGAGTAGGGACCAAAGACATTGGATGGAGATGTGGCGCCTCCTGGACTCTGGCGTGTGGCTGGGAGTGTGGCGCCTACTTGCTTGGGCCTGGGAGAAAAAAAGTGGCACCCTGGACCTTGACTTGACTGAAAAAAAAAATGGCACTAACCTGGAGAAGACCTAGACCACTACTAGGACTTGTACTGAGTCAACATGACTCAACAAAATTTAAATTGCAGGGAAATACAGACTCAAGACTAAAATTGAGTTGACCAAGTCAACCCTTATTACAAAACCAGAAAACCCTAATTCTTCGGGCAAGGTCAATCAGAGATTCAGATGGAGCCCTGAAGTCATCTTCTGAGTCTGGTGCCCGCACCAGAAGGCTCTCAACATTTTTTTAAAAATTCTTTTCTTTCCTTCTTTGTAAAACCTTGATGGATTATAGTTGGATTAAATTCTCTTAATAATCCATACTTGGTTAATATAAAGGAAGAATTTGGAAGGATGTTATAAGAGGGATCATTAGAAAGGTTTGCAAGTCATTGGTCTAGTGGATTCAAAGGTCCTAGATTTTTTTAAAATTATTTATTTCATCAATTTGATTAACTTTTACTTATTTTTGTTGAAGCTCACATAAGCAAGGGTTTCAACATAGTTCAAACATAAATTTCTCGTGGGATCGACCTGTACTCACTGGACGTGCTACTCTGCACACCATGTGCTTGTGGTTTCAATTTAAAGTTCACATCACGGTCCTCACCGACCAACCTCTGAGGGCCATTCTAAGCCACCCTGATATGTTGGGGTGCTTAGACAAATGGGCAGTGAAGCTCAATGAGTTTAACATCACCTACCATCCAAGGCTAGCTCAAAAGGCCCAGGTCCTTGCTAATTTCCTGGTGGAATGCACCTGGGCAGCCAAGGATCTAGAGGAGACAGACAAGCGAGCCAAGCCCAAGCAAAGCTCAACCTTAGAAGTGATGATGTGGATCCTCCATGTTGATGGCACATCCAATGCCAGAGGGAGTGGAGCCGGGCTCATCCTCACCAACTCAGATGGAGTTATCGCCGAGTACGTGCTGTATTCCTCTTCAAGGCAATCAATAATCAGGCCGAGTATGAGATGCTCCTTGCAGGACTAGAGTCCCGCGAGCTGGGTGTCAAGTGCTTAAAGGTCTTCACAAATTCGCAGCTCATGGTAGGTCAAGTCTCTGGTGAGTATGAAGCTTGGGATCCCATGATGATGAAATATTTGGATAAGGTACACTCATACATAGCGAATCTCCAACACTTCAGCATTTCCCACATCCCCTACATAGAGAATGCTCGAGCAGACATCCTCTCCAAGCTAGCGACCCTGCCAGATTAATTACCGGGGCATACCTTTGTTGAATATCTAGAGGCCCCTAGCTACGAGTCTACAGCCGAGATCCAACAGGTCACCTTCGAGATGAGCTGGATAGAACCCTACATCAAATACATCACTGCTGGCACCCTACCTTAAAAGCCGCCTATGCACTCCAGGAGATATACAAAGGCATCTACGGGAATCATGTGGGGGGTAGGTCTCTGGCCTATAAAGCACTCAGACAAGGAGACTTTTGGGAGACCATGCAAGAAGATTGCATTGACTTCATGAAAAAGTATGATCGCTACCAATGTCATGGCTACATCCAACATCAGCTGGCTGCCCCACTCTCCCAACTTTTTGCTTTATAACTATTCGCCCAGTGGGGAATAGACATCTTAGGACCCTTTCCCCTGCATCTGGTTAATAGAAGTATCTGATCTTGGCCATCGATTACTTCACCAAGTGGGTCGAGGCTAAGTCCCCATGTGGATCATTGAGGCCAAGGCCAGATCTTTCTTTTGGAAGTCAGTCATCTATCATTTCAGACTCCAACACTCGGTCATCACCGACAATGGATGGCAGTTTGACAACTAGGCTTTCGAAGAATTCTGTGCTGACCTTAACATCCACCATCGCTTCACTTCGGTGGCTCACCCTCAAATCAACGGGGAGGCTGAGGTGACCAACTGAACCATCCTGCAAGGGCTTCATACTAGATTGGACGAGGCCAAGGGTCGATGGGCCTAGGAGCTTCCTAGTGTACTGTGGGCCTATCACACCATGCCTCAGACGGCGATGGGTGAAACACCATTTAACCTCGTCTTTGGCTCTAAGGCCGTGATCCCAACAGAGATGGGATTGCCCACACTACGGGTGGAGCAATATAATAAAGCTGAGAACATGACCCACCTTCTCCTCAACCTGGACCTGCTTGATGAGATAAAGGACAAAGCTCAACTTTGAATGGTGGCATACTGGTAGTGAGTAGCCCACTACTACAACTCCCGCGTCAGGCCCAAGGCATTCTGTCCAGGCGACCTAGTTCTCAGGCGAGCAGAAGTATCCCAACTGGGGGAATGCAGCAAACTCTCTCCAAACTAGAAATGACCTTACAAGGTGGTTGAAATCCTACCACAAGGTGCCTACCGCCTCACAGGACTCGACGATGCCCAACTCTCCTAGACTTGGAATGCCAGCAATTTGAGAATGTACTATCAATAACGTACAACTCTCCTTCAAGAATGAAGAGAGACTCCTTCTGGTGCAATCTCATCTATTCATGTAAAAACTCAATTGCCTTACTCACAGTCTAGAGAGTAAGTTGGGAAACCTTTGAAGCCCCACTATTTACCGCTTGACTCATAATTTGGCAAAGAAAGCTAGAAAACGTACAAAGCCCTACACCTATCCACACGACTCCAAGTCTGGCGAAAAAAGCCAGGAAACTTATGAAGCACTGCACCTATCCACCCGACTCTATTGCCTAGTTGGCCAACCTAAGAGGGGGGTGAATTGGGTTTGAAAACAATTTCAATAAGTATGTGCCTTTTGAAACCTTTGTGTGGTGAGTGAAGTGTATAAAGTATTATGTGCGAAAGCAAATGAGTATGCAAAGACAAGAATAACCACAAACACCACAAATTTAGAGTGGTTCAGAGCAACCCAGCTCTTACGTCCACTACCCAAGGTGCACACTTGGGATTTCCTCTATATTCTTCCCGAATACAGTCAGATTGTTTTCCTACGGGCTCACAATCTAAAATTGAATATAATGTTAGTTTTCTTGGGCTCACTAACAACCCAACTTAGTTTTCATGGCTCACCGATAACTTAAAAATGATTCACAAGTTATAGCCACTTGCTGTACTTGAAATAACTCAAAATAGAGTATCAAAAGAAGCAACACAAAGACAAACCAAAAGTGTCAGATGGTTGTAGTTGAAGCTCTTAATGAAACCTTCTTGATTGCTTCTTCAATGCTCACTTAATTTCTCAAAGAATAACTCAAGAAGTTGGAGGGAAGTTGTTGAACAACTTGAGTTTTTCTCTTGAAAGCACTTAGAATATTCAATGCTATCTTCTTTCTTGTAAAAGCTTAAAAAACCTCTTTTTCTTTTCACTTAAATCCTTCATTTATAGCTCCTTAAAGTGTTCCAAGGTAAATATGGCCGTTAGAATTTCTTGGAAGTCAAAAACTAGCCATTGGGGAGGCTTTTTCTTCAAGAAATTTGAATTCTGGAACTAGCCATCACTGTTCAAAAACTGGGATTAGAGTCGACTCGGATGCTCAAAGAGGAATTTTTGAAGTTCTGTGAGAGTCAGCTTATTTCAGTTAGAGTCAGCTTAAATGACTGGATTCTCAGAACTCATTTTTTGTCACTCTGGAGGAGTTAGCTCTATTCTCCCTTGAGTCACTCAGATGACTGTATCATGAAATTTCTATGCCAGGCCAAGAAAATGTATCAGCTCTAATATTGAGTCGGCTCGAGTGAAACTTCTCCAAGTACTTCCAAATAACTTCAAACATCTTCCAACATCTTCTAAACAACTTCTAAACCTAATCTAAGATCTTTATACTAAAAATTGCATAAATTTGGCCCTTTTACATGAATATACAAACAAATTTACCTAGGGCTCTTAAATATATGAAACTTTTTCTATGAGTACATTGATACACTACAATGATCTCAGAATTGTAGGATGAATGATTGTCAATTTGAAACATCCTACAAAAACTTCTTAATAATTTGAAAAGTGTTAGTATCAAATGTATGCTCCATTATTTTGTTATCATCAAAATCATTCCAGGGGTTAACAATCTCTCCCTTTTTGATGATGCCAAAATACTGGGCATGGAAATACAACAAGTACCTTTACATTTTAATTGTATCAGAGTAAATGACAACTATAACAGAGTAAATAAGTTTAAAATGCTATACAGTATATCGAGAAATTCAAATTATCTGTTCAAATTATGATCTGGTGTATGACAACTGTATCATAGCTTGATTGAAATATCAAAGCTTTGCAAGTTAAGTATCAAAGCTGTATAAGTATCATAGCTTTACAAGTTAAGTATCAAAGCTATCAAGCATTCAATTAACAAAATAACTGAAGTATCAGAGCTTAAGTATCAGAGCTTTATATGAGAGTTCATTTTATAATTTAACTTAAGTATCAGAGCTTTTGTAATTTGACTAAAGTATCAAAGCTTTAACAAAAGTATCAAAGCTATCAAAAAAGCTTTAACAAAAGTATCAGAGCTTTTAAAGTGAAATGTCAAGGCTCATTGTAATTTTTCATTGTAATCCATATTTTTCTCATATTTTTGTGCACTTATTATTATCATATTAGATGATCATTTTCCATACTTCACTTATTTATTATATGATTATTTTCCATGATTTATAGATTTCTTCCCCTTTTTGTCATTAACAAAAAGTATAAATGAAACCCCTTATTATAGAATTCAACAATATCACACATTTATAGAGAAACAAGAATAAATAACTGTATTTGCCATAAAAAGTAAAATTTCATAAATATTATAATTTTAGTTCAATACATGTAATACACTAAAACACAATATACATGAGACATAACAAAAGATATCTGTGAGGCTAGTCCTTATCAGATGGAAGGTCTAGTACAATGTTAGCCATAATCCTATGGCTAGAAGGTTTAGGAGTCGGATGTATTAAGTTCCTAGTTTTAAGAGAGGATCTGGCTCTAGGAACTCTGGTCCTATGGTACTGTGTTGGTGTGCCTCGAGTGGGTGAAGGAGGAGGAGGAGTAGGCTTTGAAAGCATGAGAGTCCTCTAATATGTGAAGGCATATGATAAAGCAAGTGTACTGGTCCCAATGAGTATTTGAGTAGCTGGTGTATCATGAATGCTCTGCTCAGGCTGCTTAGACTCTTGTGCTACAAGTGTCTCCTTACCATGCTCATCTGCTTGGTGATCAAAGTCCCGACCATCATGATCTGGAGGGTCTAGCCAAAGTGGTCTGATGAATAGCTTCCAGAATATGATTGAATCCATCTCGCATCTCCATCTATAGCGGATCAATCCTAGGATGTAACTCTGCCTGGACAGTATGTAAATCAAATCTCAGAGTCAAAATATCAGCTCGAAGCATCTGTATCTGCTCAGAATCATGATGCCCACTAGTAGTGGGCTCAAATGGAACTATCGGAGGAGGTGTAGTAGGAGCTGGCTCTGAAGGTCCAGCCTCATCCTCTGACTCATCCTCATCAACAGTCTGCTCAGCAACATCTACATCAACTGGAACATCATCATCACTATCATCCTCAGAATGTGCTGCCTTCTGTCCTGAAATCTTCCTTATCCAAACTCCCTTTACTCGGTGGTACCCCATCCTATGTAAGGATTTCTCTGAGTATCTGTCTGTATAAAGTAGGGGTTTGCTATTCTCACTAGTCAGGTCTATACCATAATCCTGGAATAAGAGAGTAAAAGCCATGCCATAGGGCAGACATTCCCTGTTCCTCCTAGCTGCATCCATGATCTGGCTCATCATAATAAAAGGTAGATTGAGGGCCTCTCCCTCAATCAAATACTTCATAAACATTTGGTCTCTCTCACTTATCCAGTCGAATCTTCCAGTTCTAGGTAAGAACACTCTACTGATGATGTTATGTAGCACTCTCATTTCTAATAAAAGTATGTTAGCTTGTACATTTATAATTTTATCAACATTACTTCTCTCAAGCACAATCCTTAAAGTCTTCTACTTATCTTTGATATTTAAATAACACCTTCCAACTTTAGGTAACTGTAAATGGTGTGGGCACCAGGATCCAACAGAGGCTTCTCAACCCTCTGTGGATCTCAGATTAGGGTTCCACTTCTTTGAGTCATGTAATAAGGCTATAAGCCAAAGTAATTTTATAATTTTGAGTCATGCACCTTGTCTAAGTTTGTTTTAGACTTGTACCTTGACCAATTTGGATCAAGTTTAGGTCATGGGTCCTGTATTTATTTTTAGTTCGAGTCTGAGTTTGGATTGGACCCAAGCCCATTTGAAGTCAAACTGGCTTTCAAGACCAAGTCAAGTTTCTTGTGGGCCAACCCACCTCTTACACTTGGAGAGATGCCAACATAGGTGCCACCTCAGCCACCTATGTGGCGGCACATCAGTAGACACTTGGGCATCCAAGGAAGGAAGCAAGGAGGCGCCCCTCATGCTTTCCACATGCCCCCCCATACCATTTTCATTTGGGCGACCATGGAAGGAGGTGACATCATCCCCCTCTTCCCTCCCCCACATCATGCCATGATCCATCATCAATGGGGCGTTGAAGATTCATGAAGAGACCAAGCCACAAAGTAAGCCATCTCCCAAGTCTTCTTCCCAAAGTATTCATACAAGAGAGGAAAGTCAAGGGACACATTCCCCATTCCAAGCCTTCAACTTTGCAATGCCCAAAGCTTCCTCCACCTTGGCCGGCCATGAGTCACTCCAAATGGGCATTGAAGAACCAAAGGAGGCACATCCCTTCAAGCAAGCCTTGCTCCCCGTTTCCTTCCCAAAGTGAACATGCAAAGAAGGAAGTCAAGAGGCCAATTCCCCTCTCCAAGCCCTCCCACATGCCATGCCAATCCCCTCCATTTGGTCGGCCATGAAGAGCTTTCCTTATCCATGTGGGCGCCATCTTTTTGGGTTGTAATTTGGGTTCAAAGGTTTGAATTGTTTTGAATTCAATTGGGCCTTAGGTTCCTATTTAAAGGACCCAACCCCTCCATTATAAAGGGTATTGAATGATTATATAAAAGAGCTTGAATTTTGTTTCTCCTCCAACCATTGTCTCCTAGACTAGGTTTGAGTGAAGCTTCCTTCATCCCTAGGGATGTCGAGTGGTGTGAGGCCACCTTTCCATCACCCCAGGGCGTTGCAAGTCCTTCGTCCTCCGGGATGTCGAGTGGTGTGAGGCCACATTCCTTCATACTCCGGGACGTCGCGGGGTGCGAGGCCCCAAGTTATCCCTTTCTTCAACTTCAGAATCCAGCTGGACACCGGCATTGAAGCCCCTTCTCAACCCTCCCTTAGTTCCATTTCGATAATTCTCTCCATTTCACTAATCCCTCCTTTGCTTGCCTACAGGTCCCCCTTGGTGTCACGGGCACCGGAAACAGTCTGCTTTGCCATCGCGACCACCCGACCGAAAGCCGGTGCATCTGCGGGTTCGACTGCTCGGGCATCCAGGCCGCATCCACCGAGTCGAGCGATCTCTGCATCGGGCACTTTAGACGTGTGAGATTTGCCCCTATCTCTTAAGTAGGTATTGCATATCAAGCTTAGTCCTACTGGGGTTTCTTAATCCCGGGATCCTGTTCTCTTTTTCACTATTTAGGGACTTGATTTGCTAGTGTAGGCTTATATTATTTAGTTTCTCCTATTTCTAGTCTTTGTTTGTGATCAGGAATCAAAAACTTATAAAAATATTTAAAACTCATCAACTATAAAAACCCCTTTGCATCATAAGCATCCATACTAGCATCTTTAGTCCTTTTTCTACATCAGTAAAACTCTGCTTAGTCTGGCTTCATCAATTGAAATTGTAATCCCTTTTACTATGGAGAGTATTTGATGTGTTCCAAGTGTTAAATGTTCAAAAATATTCTAACTAGTGTGGGGTAATTTGGAATGTCCAGTGAACAAAATATTTCCAACCCTGAGTTTCAATCTAATCCCCAAACCAAAATCCTTGATGTTCAAGAAAAGTAAAATCTATTTTTCTTCCTGAAGTGATTGGATGATTACCCATTAGGATCCTCTTGAGTTAGCTCATCCTTCCTTCTCTTGGACCTTCTCTCGGCTTGTGCAGTGTTGGGTGCCACCCGCTTGGATCTCTTAGCCATAGCTCTCTTGGGTGCCATAAGATCAAGATCTAAGGGGAAAATGGAAGGGTTGAGTGGTCCCTAAGATTAGAGTGGAAAGTGGTCCCCTAAAGTTCAATTTCAATAGTGAATAAGAAAGTGAAATGGAATTTCTAGGGCATTCAGCTCTTATATAAGCCCCTGTTCGAGTCGGCTTGGCTAGAGGGTTTTTCTGCTCGAGTCGGCTTGAGCAAAAATAGAGAAAAAGGGTCTAAAATTCAGGGAAATGATTTTTGCTCCTATAAAAACACTACAATGGTTGTGTATCTAGCTTAGATAAGTGATGGGGTTTTCTAGATAATTTTTTTTTAATTTTTGAAGAAATTAGGTCAAAATTCTAAATAGGATCACAAAGGCCTAATTCTCCTCTAATCATTTGAAATCTATCCTTATTAAGTGGTTTAGTAAAGATGTCAGCCAATTGTTTTTCAGTACAAATGAATACAAGTTTAATATCATCATTTTGAACATGATCCCTAATGAAATGATGTCTAATTTCAATTTGTTTAGTTCTTGAATACTGAATAGGATTCTTTGTTAAGTTAATAGCACTTGTATTATCACATTTGATTGAAATTTTAGATTGAATAATACCATAATCTTTTAGTTGTTGCTTAATCCATAACACTTGAGCACAATAACTCCCTGCAGCCACATACTCTGCCTCAGTAGTAGATAGTGCCACAGAGTTTTGTTTCTTACTGTGCCATGAGATTAATTTCAACCATAGAAATTGACATGTGCCACTAGTGCTCTTTATATCAATTCTACATCCACCATAACCAGTATCAGAATAACTAATTAAATTTAAAGATGAAGGTTTAGAATACCATAAACCTAAGTTTGATGTACCTTTAAGATATCTTATGATTCTTTTAACAGCAAGTATATGTGATTCTTTAGGAGTAGATTGAAATCTTGCACATATACAAATACTAAATAGTATATCAAGTCTACTTGCAGTTAAATAAAGTAGAGATCCAACCATACCTCGATATAGTTTTTGATCTACTTTGTTACCTTCCACATCTTTGTCAAGTTTGCAGGTTGGGCTCATGGGTGTGCCAATTTCTTTTACAGATTCCATCCCAAACTTCTTCAATAGTTCTTCGATATACTTTGTTTGGTTGATGAATATCCCTTCCTTTGTTTGTTTAATTTGTAGTCCAATGAAGAAAGTGAGTTCACCCATCATGCTCATTTCAAATTCTCCCTGCATTAGCTTGGCAAATTCTTGAAATAAAGTTTTATTAGTTGCACCAAAGATTATATCATCAATATATATCTGTATAACTAATAACTCATCATCTTTTCTTTTGATAAATAAAGTTGTATCTACTTTACTTTTTTTGAAATCATTTTCTAAAAAAATTTGCTCAACCTTTGATACCATGCTCTAGGTGCTTGTTTCAAACCATACAAAGCTTTGTTTAGTTTGAAAACATGATTTATAAAAGAGTGATTTTCAAAACCTAGAGGTTGTTCTACAAAAACTTCTTCTTCAATATAGCCATTCAAGAAAGTACTTTTTACATCAATTTGAAAAAGTTTAAGTTCCATGTGACATGTGTTGCAACCTAAATTGCCATGGCCTATCGTTGAAGTCAGCCTCGGTCCGCACTCTCGTTGCCTTGGAATCAACCCGCTCGTCGTGACCTGCAAAATAGAGGAGACCCGGGTCAGTGATCCTGGTGGGGGCACTCTGATGCTCAAGTCAGTGATGATCCTGGAAAACAGATCCTCCTGGTTGAGCCTCTCAGACGGACTCCACAGTAGGAGGAGTAAATAATGTATTAGTGGAGTGAGAGTGAGCCGAGAGTGAAGTAGTAGGAGTAACGGCTTGGAAGGATTGGAGCTGGGTGGCTGTGTCGTACGATCCTTCCCACGGATCTCCGGTAGCCTGGAGTTCTCAGTCCCTTCCTTCTTCTCTCCCGTGTGCCCTCTTCTCCCCATTATTTCACTCTCTCGGATCGACTTACCTTGCTTTGGACTATGGATGGCTCTTTTAAGTTGCGATAGTTGTCAGATGCCTGCCTTGGGATCTTCCCCTCGTTAGCAGGCACGTGCGATGATGTTTCATTCTGTGAGCTGGATGTCTTTTCCAGTTCATGATAGAGAACCTACCATACGCCCAGACATTCCTTCTGGTCACCCCATTCGGGAAAATTTGGTAGGGCCTCGGTTAAGGAGTTGCCGCCCCCGGGGATTCGAATCTCCCGATTGACTTCCTTCCGGGTGGTGTAGATAATTGGTGGAGAGCGCAACACCTCTAAAGGGGAGCCTCTCTCCTTTCTTAAGTAAGCGGTAGTTGGGGCATTTATCGCGGCCTGGGGGGAGCCTCTTCATGGTCCTTGGGCGGCCCACTGCCATCCATGGGGGGCGGCGTCGTCCTCCGATCACTAGCACCTTCGTCCGAGGTGGGACCGATCTGGAGAGGCGAAGCTCGACTCTAACCTAGGCATCTCGACCTCACGGGAGTCAGCCTGGCAAAAGAGGATGGAGCTCGATTCTGGCCTAGGCATCTTGACCTCATGGGAGGCAGCCTGACAGAGGAGGGTGGAGCTTGACTCTGACCTAGGCATCTCAACCTCGCGGGAGGTAGCCTGGCGGAGGAGGGTGGAGCTCGACTTCGACCTAGGCATCTCAACCTCATAGGAGGTAGCCTGGCGGAGGAGGACAGAGCTCGACTCTGGCCTAGGCATATCGACCTTGCGGGAGGCAGCCTGGCAAAGGAGGGCGGAGCTCGATTTCGGCCTAGGCATCTCGACCTCGTGGGAGGTAGCCTGGTGGAGGAGGGCAAAGCTCGACTCCGGCCTAAACATCTCGACCTCGCGGGAGGTAGCCTGGCAGAGGAGGGCGGAGCTTGACTCCGACCTAGGCATCTCGACCTCGTGGGAGGTAGCTTGGCGAAGGAGGGTGGAGCTTGACTTCGGCAGGGCATCTCGACCATCGAGGGAGCCGAGCCCGGTGAAGGAATCCGAGGTAAGGGATCCGATATGGTAGCTTTCTTTGACGTGGTGTCCAACATAGATCACACATTAGCAACCCTGTCATATCATCTGCCTCCCACTCCCAAGTCTCGTTGGCACGTGGCACTCGGCTTAAAGGAAGTAAATACGGTGATGACATGGAAAGGCAAAGATCCAATGAAATGATGGCCATGACCCTCGGTGCTTCGAGAGGCGATTCTCCAAACCAATGCGGGGGAGCCATGTGGACATGTCCGAGAAGTAGTTATTGCTGGCACAGAATTCAGAGCGGCTGCAATTGAAGCGAGGCATCCGACTCATCGATTGCTGACATGCAGCGTGGATTTGTCGGTGGAGATGCTGTAACGGTTAGGCGCCCGGTCACGTCGAAGCAAAAGATAGATTTACCAAAAATATCTTCTCTTTTAAACTTTGTGTGCCCGCCATTGCACTAGAGGACCTTCTTCTCCCTCGACATCCTTGTGTTCCTAGGGTTAGATAGGTTCATCTCCTTCTCATCCCTTTGGTTGGGTAGAGCTTCCTCCTAGGGTCTTCTCGGATCTTGCCAGCCTTTCCCTTCTCTATTCTATGACTTCCACTTCTTCCAAATATGCCGCTTCGGGCCAAAATTCCATCCCATGACTGACTAGGGTGAGGCTGGGCCTTCTCGGCCAAGACCACCTTCTTCCTTTGATGAGGAGGAAGAAGCGCACTTTGAGATTCGGAGAAGGCCCCATCCCACAGGTATAGTCATCAAGGAGATCGGGGTCCATCCTGCAACTCCTCCTCCTCCCAAGCTTATTCTCGAACCCCCTCAGTCGTCAGGTCTTGGCAGCATCGCTTCGATGATGACTGGCAAGGAGCTCTCGACCATCCGGAGCACCTATGGCATTCCCGACTCCGTTCGACTCTCGGTCCCTCGATCGAGGGAGCGGGTCGCTTCTAGTGTCCTGCACTGGATTTCTTTCTACGAGGACTTCCTCGTAGGGGACCTCTGATTTCCACTTCACCCGTTCTTTCTTTCAGTGCTGAGCAACTTTCGCCTCATCCCTGCTCAGCTTGTTTTGAATGCCATTAGGACTATCTTTTCCTTCATTGTCCTTTGCCATTTCCATGGGATAGTTGCCCGTTTCTCTCTCTTCAAGGCCTTTTTTATCCTGAAGCACCACCCGTTCGAGGATGGGTGGTCTTCCATCTCTTCTTGCTCAAAGGGCCCGAAGTTTGAGCTCCCCTCTTCCATCAAAGGATGAAAGAGTAAGTACTTTTTTGCCTCGATTGAGGAGGTTGATTGGGTTTGGAGCGACCCGGATTGGTCTCCTAACTGGAACTCCACTGTTGAAGCTACTGATCGGGAGATTTATGACCAACTTCATGCCAATCAAGTCCTCTCCCTTGAGGTCTTGCTGTCAGAGCAGAACCTATTTGAAGCTGGGGCGAGCACAATCTAGGAGTTGGGTGAGTTCGGCTGGAACATTTGTATCTTTTTTCTTCTCCTCTCTTCTTCTTCTTCTTCTTCTTCTTCTTTTTGACTGTCTGAACTTGGAGCTGACCTTGCCTTTCTCTGTGCAGGCATGAAGTTCTCCTTGGATGACCTCTTTGACTTTGCCCGGAAGTGGGGTCCACCAAAGGGTGCAAGAGAGCCCTCGCCAAAGAGAGCCCGGGGCAAGGACGGGGCTGAGGCAATGCCTGCGAAGCCAACCAGGCAGAGCAGGAGTAGGGCTGATCCCGCCTTTGAGATGAACCAATCGGGAGCTGAACTTGTCCTTGAGCTGAGTAGGGCGATCGTCGAGCCCATCTCTGGGCCGCCGAGGTAGCGAGGCATGCTCCCGGGACCAGAGCCTGAGGTGGTCGCTCGGGCCAGGAGTGTTGCTGTAGCTGTTATCACGATGCCCCCACCTCTGGAGGTCATCGAGGTAGAAGATGATGATGATCAAGAGAGAGTGGCTCCGATGTCGGCGGTGATGTCCACGACGGCTGCGAGCACCCACTACACTCATGAGTCCTCCTCAGCTGGAGGAAATGGCGATGCTGCATTGACGATAAGAAAGAGGGGGAGGAACCCTTGAAGGCAGCCACCTGAGATGGCACCAAATGCCTCCCTGGCTCATGACCAGGAGCTAGCTAAATGCATGATGGATTATGCCATTCCATCCGCGATCGGTGGGAGAGAGCCGAGAAACTCCTGGTCGACTCGATTGGCTGCACCTTCTCGCAGCTGTTCTTGGTAAGTGCTTCTTTCGCTCGCCTACTTATTTGCTTTTTCTTTGCAGAGGCTGACATCTTCCTTGGTTTAGCTTGGTACTAATAAGGGACTGCTACAAAAATTAGACCAAAAAGGAAAAGAAAAGGGCAGCAGAGCTCGAGTCCTTGGCAGTCGAAGCCAGGTAGAATTCCGACGCGGCTTGGGAGGCCAGCCAGAAAAATAAATAGCTCCAGGCAGAGGTGGTCAGAGCCGAAAGGTGCACAAAGGAGCTCGAAGAATCCCTGGATTGGGAGAAGAGCCGGTCCAAAGGCAAGTCCGAGGAGCTCAAAGCCAAAGAATCCCCGCTCAAGGAGCTCAATGCTGAAGCAGCCTGAGAGATGAAACATATCCAAGCTCTTCGAGTAGAGCGGAAGGCGGCCAAGGAGCGGGCTGACACCACCGAAAAGAAGACCATGGCCACCGAGAAGAAAGCCTCGGCCATTGAGAAGAAAGCCTCGGCCACCAAAGGGAGAGCTACGGTAGCTGCTAGCTTGGCAGAGGCTACAAGGAAGGAGGCAGCCGAGGTGGTGGCAAGGTACAAGGTCTCCAAAGATTTCGAGGCCGAGTTCCGTGAGGTGGCGATGGACTCATTTTTTAAGGGTTTCTTGTTCCTTCATTCTAGGGTAGAGGGTTTTATCCTGAACAAGAACCACAATCTGCTCAGTTGTCCTGTTCTTCCAGTTGAAGGCCTGACACCTGACCCCCACAAGATCGAAGAGCCAGTCATTGTTACCGAGCTAGCTCCACCGGTGGTGGTCATCGAAGAAGAAGCCCCGCCGCCTGAGGCCTCAAAGGGCGATGCTCTGCCTGCGTGCCATCCTGGGAAGGAGCCGACCGAATAACTTAAAGACATGTTGTAATCTTTTTCCCCCCTTTTTTGCTTCTGGTTAGGGTCACCGGGCATGTCGGGGCTCAATAACAGTGTAAGTTTCTGAGTTTAATCAATGAGAAAACTCTTTCTTCATTTTCCCAGACTTTGTGTGTCTTGTTCGGCTTTATGCACTCCAACTTGTATGTTTTCGTGTTTTCCACACTTTGCCAAGCTCCCTTCCTTTACTTCTTGGAAGCGCTTGTGCACATGAACTCGCGGAGGCGTCCCACTTGGTGGTTCCGATGCCTTGGTTCATTCTCCATGGGGGTCTGGATTTATGAGGAGAACAGGGAGGAGCCCTTGACTTACTGCATCATTCCCAACTCTCAGCTGGGATTAACGACAGATGTGCACACAAAGGCTATGCTTAGGTGCTGCCCTTGTCGAACTTGTCGGGTAGCTGAGAGGTGCCGGTGATGCGGCAAGCATATGAATAATGTTTTGAGTATGGTTTGTAGAGCAATGAAACATAATTACACTAGCATTGTACTCATCATAATAAGACTTAAGGATTATAAGAAATGGAACTTTTACTTGATTAGACACAATCCTAAATTAAGAAGGAAGAAGATCTAGATAATAGGAGCTAATGATTGTGGACTTACCGTGATGAGCTTTCCAACCTTCTTTTGATTCATACCTTGAAACTACCAATGCTCAGAACTGAAGAACCTTGGATAACAGAGATCAGAACTCTGGACTTGGGCTTCAACTTGTTGGTTCCTTGTCAAGGAAGACCCTGCTTGCAACTCGAAAACCTCGAAGGACCCTGCACATAAAGAATAAGAGTTAAGAAAGAATTAGGTCATGCATATGGAAGGGATGGAAAATTTGTGAGCAAAGAAAGAGATTTGAGATGGCTTGGGCCTCCAAGGCCATCTTCTTGACTTGGGCGTTGGATGCTTGGAAGAGAGAATAGTTTGGTGTGGAAGAGGGGCTTAGAGACAATCACTCAAAACATAAAACTTCAATTCAACTTCAACTTTCATTAATCTCCAAAAATCAAAATCCCTTTTACAATGGGGCGTCCAAGGCTTTTTAATAGCCTTACAAAACTTTTGAAATTTGAAAACTCTCCAAATTATGGAGGATTACAAGGGAGGTTGGAGGATATGGGGCCTTGTTACATGGGATAAGGAGAAATTCATGGAGATTCTCCCCAAATTATGGAGGATTACAAGGGAGGTTGGAGGATATGGGGCCTTGTTACATGGGATAAGGAGAAATTCATGGAGATTGGCTGGTTTCTTTGAATTTAAAATGCTTGGTCGATCTCCCCTTTAGGCGCCCATTTGAAGGTGACGTGGCTGATGATGTGGCATCCCTGGTGGCTGCTTTGTTGGCATGGTGATGTGGAATTCCAGCTTGGTGGACCAAGGTCTTGATTTGGAAGCTCCAAGTGGTTTGGTGAACCTCAACTTGAAGTAGCTTGGACTTGATTTAAATAAACATAATGGAACTCTAATTGAGTTCTTATTTGAACCCAGATTGAGACAGGACATAATTACAGGACTCGATTGGACATAATTACAGGATTCATGAAATTGAAACTAAGTAATTACAGGACTCATGAAAGTAAATTGCCCTTTACAAGAAAAATTTAACCTAGTGATCTTCGATCCAAAGTGGAATCAGGTTAACCTTATTTGAGCGGGGTTTTATTCTGCTTCTGCTTCTGGTGTCCACACCAATTCTCCTGGGGTGGGCAGAACTCAACCCTGTTGAGTATGGTTCAGTTTTGCCCTGATAATGCTCGAACAAGTCTGGGTTAAGTCTTTGCAGGTCCTCTCGAGTAATCCAAGAGTTATCGGAATCAGGTCGACCTTGCCATTGAACCAGGTATCGCTGATACTCCTTATTCCTGGTAGTAATGGTCTTGTCATCCAGGATTCTCTCAATCCTCTCTCTCTGCTCAGGTAGGGTTGGTGGTGGACACTCGAAAATATGTTCACTCTTAATGAAAGTTTCTGGCCCAAAAGGCTCACTAGGTATTAGTACTGTTTCTTTGTATTCTACTAGGTCTGAAACATTAAAGGTTGTACTGATACCCATATCAGGTGGAAGTTCCAAAACATACGCATTAGGCCCTATTTTCTTTAAGATCTTGAAAGGTCCCGCTCCGCGGGCATGCAGCTTCTTTATGGTTCCAGAGGGGAACCGTTCAGGGTTGAGCCTAATCATCGCATAATCTCCTTCACAGAATTCTTTAGCCCTCATATGTGAGTCAGCTAAGTGTTTGTAAGTTTCATTGCTCAGGTTGATCTTATTACTAATTTCTTTATGCAGATTTGTGACATGCTATGCAAAAGACTCAGCAGACTCAGAGACTCGTGTATGAATAGGTAGTGGGATTAGATCTAAAGGCTTCCTAGGCTTGTAACCATGGACTATCTCAAAGGGACTTTTGCCCGTAGAACTATTGATCGAACTGTTGTAAGCGAACTCAGCACGTGGCAATAACAAATCCCAGTTCCCTAGACTTTCTCCCACTAGGCATCTCAGCAAGTTCCCTAGACTTCTATTTACAACCTCGGTTTGTCCCTCAGTCTGGGGATGGTAGGCTGTGGAGAATTTCAGTCTGGTTCCTAATAGGTGCCAAAGGGTTTTCCAGAAGTAACTTGTGAAGCGGACATCCCTATCAGAAACTATGGTTTTTGGTAACCCGTGAAGTCTGACTACTTGATCAAGAAAGAGTTTGGCTATCCTAGAGGCATCGGAAGTTTGGGAGCAAGGTATGAAATGGGCCATTTTTGAAAATCGGTCGACCACCACAAATATTGAATCATGTTTTCGAATGGTCTTGGGTAATCCTAGAACAAAGTCCATGCTTAGATCCTGCCATGGATACTCAGGTATAAGTAATGGAGTGTATAGCCCGGTATTCTTCTTTTGCTGCTTTGCAACAGCACATATCCTACATTGGGCTACAAGGTTTGCTACTTATTTCATAAGGCCTGGCCAGTAAAATTGTTCCTCAACAGCCAAGATAGTCTTGTTTCGTCCGAAGTGGCCAGCCAAACCTCCCGCATGTATCTCCCAAACTAAAAAATCTCTTAAGGAGGTTCTTGGGATGCAAAGCCTATTCTCTCTAAAAAGATAACCATCTAGAAGGGTATAGTCACTATGATCACTAGATGGTCCTTGACGCAAAACCTGATAAATTTCATCAAAATCTGGACAGGTTTCGTACTGTTCCTTAAGTCTTTCAAAACCTATGACTTCAGTACTGACTGAAGATAAAAGTAACGTTCTACGACTTAGGGCATCAGCTACCTTATTGTCAGTTCCCGATTGATGTTTTAGGACAAAAGTATAGGATTGGATGTATTATACCCATTTGGCATGCCTAGGGTTTAGTTTCTTTTGGGAACTCAAAAACCTAAGGGCTTCATGGTCTGAAAATAAAACAAATTCTTGCGGTAGGAGATAATGCCTCCAATACCTTAATGCTTGCACTACCGCATAAAGCTCCCAATCATCTATGGAGTATTTCTTTCTGGCTTCCTTTAATTTCTCACTAAAGAATGCTACGGGATGGTTTTCTTGACTCAGAACTCCACCAATCACTACTCCCAAAGCATCGCATGCTACTTCAAAGACCTTAGAAAAATTGGGTAGCCTTAAGACTAGTACTTGGGTCATCTTATCTTTGATGTGAAGGAAGGCCTTATCAGTTGACTTCGTCCATTCAAATTGGCCCTTCCTAATACAATCCGTGATAGGAGCAACTATAGTGCTAAACCCTCTAATAAATCTTCGATAAAACGTAGCGAGGCCATGAAAATTTCTTACTTCATGAATATTATTGGGTGTTGGCCACTCTACAATTGCCTTAACCTTCTCAGGGTCAGCGGATACTCCTTCAGGGGTCAAAACAAATCCTAGGAAGATAACTCTAGTAGTCATGAAAGCACATTTCTTTAGGTTGGCATAGAGGTTATCTTTCCTAAGTGCTAAACAAACCTGCCTCAGATGTTGTTGATGATCTTCTCTAGTCCTACTATAGATAAGTATGTCGTCAAAGTAAACGACAACAAATTTTCCAATAAAGGCCCGTAGGACTTGATTCATGATTCGCATAAAAGTGCTAGGGGCGTTTGATAACCCAAAAGGCATGACTACCCATTCAAATAACCCGTCCTTTGTTTTAAAGGCAGTCTTCCATTCATCCCCTGGTCTGATCCTAACTTGGTGATAGCCGCTCTTCAAGTCAATCTTAGAAAATATAGTTGCACCGGCCATCATATCTAACATATCATCCAAGCGGGGAATGGAAAACCTATACTTCACCATGATTTTATTTATGGCATGACTTTCAACACACATTCTCCATGTGCCATCCTTCTTAGGGGTAAGTAAGGTTGGGACTGCGCATGGACTCAAACTTTCCCTAATGAATCCTTTCTTTAGGAGTTCTCCTACTTGTCGTTGTAATTCTTGGTGCTCGGTAGGGTTCATTCTATAATGGGGAAGGTTCGGTAGGGTTGCTCCGGGGACTAAATCTATCGCATGTTGTATATCCCTAAGAGGTGGGAGTTGGTCGGGTAAGTCGTCGGGGAACACGTCTTTGAACTCCTCTAGAACCTCACTGACTTCTGGAGGTTGTTCTTTTGAAAGAGGTTCTTGATGATCCTTAATGGTCAAAAGCCAAACAGGTGATCCATTGCTAATTTCTTGCTCCATTTCTTTAGCAGTGATCACGTTTATCCCTTTTTTCTTACCACTCAATTGGCTTGATCCTCTCTTAATGGGGTTCTTAGGTGGAGAAGAATGGATTACGATCTTCTTTCCATTATGAGTAAACGAGCACGAATTAGAACGACCATAGAGTGTTACATCAAGATTGTACAACCATGGTCGGCCTAGGATTATGCTACTTACTCCCATTGGAAGTACATCACACCATACTTTCTCTAGGTAAGATTGGAACTGAATGGTTACTAGGCACCTAGACTTAATGAAAATCATGGTTGAGTCTATCCAGGATACCTTATAGGGATTGGGGTGGGGTACGGTGGGCAATCCTAGGGTTCTTACTGTGTTGGTAGATATGGTATTGACACAGCTACCGCTATCTAAAATGACTTTGCATACTTTCTCACCTATCTTAATGAATGTCTGTAGGATGCTAGTCTTACACCAATCTTCTTGAGTTTTAGCCTGGGTGAGAATACACCTAACCACTCCTATCAGATCTTGATCTACCAGGACTTCCTCTTCCTCATACTCTTCAGCCAAGTTCTCATCTGCCTGGTATACTTCCTCCTCAAATTCACCTTGGGATTCTATGGCTTCCTCTTCTACTTCTCCTATGTGCAGGGCTCTATTGGGACAGCTGCTAGAATAGTGACCCACTTTGTTACACTTGAAACAGGCATTTGGAGTTCTTTGGGTCTCAGGTGTTTTCCCCTTGTCATCTCTTCGGGTCACAGGCACATTAGAATTGGGTCGGTTGAATCTAGGCTAATTGGATCCTGACTGCTGGTAAGGTGCACTAGTCTTAGTGGCTTCGGGCCTACGATAGACTGGACCTCTATGGAATCTCTCAGCATCCCTAGCTATCTGATAGGCCAATTCTAGGTCATGTACCTCTCGCATGAACAATTCTCTTTGAATTTCTTCCCTCAGTCCGGCTCTAAATCTAGACAAGGTCACCGACTCAGATTCATCAACATTGCACCTCATAACGAATTTGTCAAACTTCGCTATGTACTCTGCGACACTCCTATTTCCTTGAGTAAGTCTTTTCCATTGATCTAGGAGTCTTTGGTGGTAGGACATTGGAAGGTATTTCTCCCTAAGCCTAAGTTTCATAGCTCGCCAGGTCACTATGGGCACATCACCTCTTTGTCTAGTGAGTCTCTCAATGTTTCCCCAATATAACCTAGCTTGGCGCACAAGTTTAAGCTTTGCAAACTTACACTTGCGCTCTTCACTCATCTCAAACCAGTCAAAATACTGGTCCATCTCACCTTCCCAATCAATGTAGATTTTAGGATCTAAAATTTCATCAAAGGTGGGAGCTTCCAGCCTAATGTTCTTCATGGTTCGGTCATCTTGATCAAAGTAAATTGGGGTGGGTCTCCTGACATTGGGTTCATAGTTAGGCTCATGATGGAATCTCCTTGGGTTGGGATCGATGGTTTGATCAGGGTGGGGTCCTCTAGGAATTGGATCATAAAATTGATCTTGGGAAGCTCTCCTAGGGTTTGTTTCGTAGAGAGGGTTTTGATATGGAATCCTTCTAGTGTTCAATGGAGTCTCGAGTTCAGGTGCAAGACTAGGCTCAGGCTCAGTCTGGGCTTCATGATTGCTTTCAGGGGTTCTAGCCTCTAACTGATCCAACCTAGTAGTGATGTGGGCTAACTGCTCATTCATGTCTTGGTTGGTTTGTGCCACATTCTGATTTGTTTGGGCCAATTGCTCAGTTAAACTCTTAGTCAGTTGGGCCACTTGATCATTTATGCCTTTGATCAAATTCCCTAAGTTTTGGTCCATGGCTACACTTGACTGGGCTTGGATTGGTGAATATGGTATCCCTGCTCTAGTTGTCATGCATGCAAATGGACTCAAGTTCGAGCTAAGGTTTCCTAGACCTAGAGCACAAATTAGAAATCTAATTAAGTGAACCAACTAGCTAGTAGTACTTATGGGACTTAGCCAGGTAGTTGGAGGGGAGTGAAGGTCCCTGATTGCCAACCTTAGACACCAATCTGAGATTGGCCAGGTAGGCGGACCAAATCACAAGCCCTGATGCACCAATCCTAGACACCAAGCCAGTAAGCACACACCAATTAGCTGACACAGTTAACTTGACCCAAACTGAACCCAAACTTGTTGGTGTCCCTAACCCACTAGGGCAATTAACGTTCTACTCAATTTTAATTAACCGGCTGGGATCGATATGCTGGTTGGTGATTTTTGGGCTAGGGACAGGTGATGAAATCCTGACCCTATGTCAAATTGATGCCCTTAATTTGATTTCTCATGAGATGAATGAAATGCAAAGGTGCTGCAGAAGTGTGTTGCAGTTTGAAAGTGGTGTGGAAAACATGACAAAAAAAATGTCCAAAAATTCTAAAAAATTCACAGAGGATTCCTAACTTATATGTTTCAATGTAGATGAAAAAAATTTTAAAACTAAAATCTGTACTACTCTAAGCAGATCCTACAAAGGAAGATAAATAAAAAGGACAGAACAGAACCCTAATGATAGTGTCGAACTGCAGAAATTTTTATTTTTTTTATAATTTTTTTCTGATGAAGAAATTTAATATGGTGATAACTGACTTAAAAGGAATAAGAAAAAAAATACTTCAACAAAAAATTAGCGACTTGCCTTTGGAGCTGCAGACGGATTACAGCAAACAGATGCAAGTTTTCAGAAAACAGAACCTAATCAAACAAGTGCAATGGCTTACCCAAACTTCAATCTAAAAATTCATGTCCAGCCAGGGGCTTATTATTCCCATGGGTCGTGACAGTGTACTGGAGTACACCCGCTCAGGAGGCGTGAATTTTAGATCTTGCTTGGATTTAAAGAAAACTATTCTACCCTAATGCAACCATGCTCTGATACCAAGATGATGCGGCAAGCATATGAATAATGTTTTGAGTATGGTTTGTAGAGTAATGAAACCTAATTACACTAGCATTGTACTCATCATAATAAAACTTAAGGATTATAAGAAATGGAACTTTTACTTGATTAGACACAATGCTAAATTAAGAAGGAAGAAGATCTAGATAACAGAGGCTAATGATTGTGGACTTACCGTGATGAGCTTTCCAGCCTTCTTTTGATTCATACCTTGAAACTACCAACGCTCAGAACTGAAGAACCTTGGATAACAGAGATCAGAACCCTGAACTTGGGCTTCAGCCTGTTGGTTCCTACAAAGAGTTCTACGGGACTCTGGCCTGAGGTGCTGATCGATGGATTGGAGAGGTTAGAGGCATCTCTTCTACTATCTACAAAGATACTGAGCCATGTCTGGGAGATTTATATAAGGGGGACTGTTACAGACTCTCTTAAAGACTGGATCAGTAGTTTCAGATGCATTCTAGAGAGGGATGACCTGGGTGAGGGAGCTTCTATTATTGTATCATAGTTATAAGTAGAGATAAGGCTTCTTCATCACATTATGGCCCGAATCCTTCTATTGAAGACTAGGCATTTTGACTTCATTATAGAGAGAGAGCTTTTGGTGATGGTGGCACTCATTTGGAGGATGCCCGTTTGCCTGCCACTACTTATGGTCCATCAGATGATAGAGGCGATGACGAGTAGGATACTATGCTTGCCATATGGCATAGGTCTAACCAGATTGTTTAGAGCCTATGGAGTTGATGTCGTCAGAGAGCCCTACAGAGAGCTTTTGCACACCGACACCTACGATGAGAGGTCTCTACATAGGATGGGTTATCAGAGGCACCGAGATCATTGGAGGTGCAGAGGTTCACGATAGGCACCTGACACTGACTCAAATGATGAAGAGGATACTTTTGCAGAGGAGGAGACACATAGAGATGAGGCCAGGTCATCTAAGCCACCTAGAGATGCACCTGAGACATAGCCCAAGCCCTCTATTTTAGCACATACTGAAGTGCCACCTCCTGCAGACATAATTGAGGACAGGATCACTTCCCTAAAGACTGAGATGCAGACTATGAGACAACGAGTAGATCAGATGCATGTAAAGATGTGGACCGGATTTGATGAGATGAGAGAGGGGTTTGCCACAACGATGGCAACTCTATAGAAGTTGTCTTTTGGTAGACAATCTTCCCCTCCACCACCATCAGATTCTCCACTTGCTCCACCAACACCACCTGCACCACCAGCTCTAATGGGGACATCAGGTCAACTCTAGTTTACTATGGGTCCTTGAGTTTTGAGTCCCTTAGCTATGATTCAAATTTTGTCTTTGAGTCCAATAATCTGGCTATGTTAGCCATTTGAGTCCTGTATTTGGACCTTGAGTTTTGTTTTTTAGGTCTTGTTACACTTAAGTCCTATATTTAGAATCGACTCACACCATTAGGGTTTATGAGTCAAGTTTTGGGTTATGTTCAGCTCAGTTGAGCTTAGTTGTTCAAGTCAACTCATTGTGAGTCTATAGTTATTTTAGTCTTGATATGTCATTTGGGTCTTGTGTCAATTGAGTCCTATAGTTTTATTCAAGTCTTATGTTGAGTATAGTTCAGTTAAGTTGAAGTGAGTCCTATAATAAGTTGAGCATCTCAACCAATCCAATTGAGTCTTGTAAATTCTATCTAGTACAAGTCCAGTTTATACAAGAGGAGGAGCACCAGCCTCAAAGTAGAAGCCCATGAAGCCCCTCCAACATGAAGATTCTAGATGCCACCCAGGAATATTCCTCTTCCAGGCATCCCAGCCCAAAAGTTCTCTCAATCCTAAGAGCCCATGGCACCCAAGGCCTTTCCAAGTCCACATTAAAGATGGAGCCCCTGATTTCCAACCCATCAGGGGACATGCACCAAAGCCCATGTGCCAAGTTTCTTGATGGCCGCCCAAGCCCAATTGGAGACACCCTTTGCTGCCCAAGGTTCAAGCCCAAATCCAAATAGGCACCGAAGCCCAAGAGGGAGCCCCTTGACCAAGTCAAAGAAGGAGAAGAGTCCATTTCAAATAAGGAGATTGTGTTTATTTTTCACTTAAATTGTATACTCCTAGTTTTAAGCAACCTTATAATCCTTCTCCCAATTAATTTTGTAATTCTATCCTAACAAGGAGAGGACATAGGAACATCTATAAATACCTCACCCCCTCTTGTATGTTTGAATGCTATTTAATATGAAAAATTTCTTGAGTTCTTCTCAGCTTTCTGTGTGAATTCTATATGAATTTTTGTGTGATTAAGGATATCTCTGTGATCCCTCAGGGTTTCTGTGCGATCCCTGCGCCCTGCCTCCAAGTCGCTAGCTTTCTTCATCTCTTGGTCGCCTTCCTCAAACCTCTTCCCCTTTTTCTTCTTTTAGCCATCTAGCCTATTTTTCTTATTTTCCTAACACTTGTTAGGTGATTTGCAAATCCCTCAGAGTTCACTAATCTAAGGAATCCATCTGACAAGCTTTCAGGCCACCGAATTGAAAGCTGCAAATCCGTAGGGTCGATAGCTTTATTTTCCAGGCCGCATCCGAGAGCATGGAGCAAACTCTTCATGGATCGATCTTCAAATCTCCACCAAGTACACCCCCTAGACTACTTTGGTAGTAGTATTGCAGAAGAGCTAATCTTAACCAGGGCTTCTCAGCCTTGGCGATCCTATTTCTTCACTTTTAGGATCTATTTCTGCATGCCTGTGCTTCAAATTTTCTATAGGATTCCCTACTTAATATCTTGGCTTGAAATTTAGGATACAAACTTCTAACTTAATATCTAATCACAAAAAAATAACTAGCATGCATAAATAGTCCCGCATCATTTGGTATTGTAGCACTTTTAGGGCAAGTTTTTGCTTCACGTAAGTCCTATATATAGTCTATTTTTTTTACTGTTTCTATATGTACATAGATTATAAAACCTTGATTCTTATTTTTCTAAATTCTTCATAATAAAAATATTTATCAAAAATTTTCATGATTTATTTTAGTCTATATAAGTTTTGCACACCTATTTTCTTTTGCCCTAGAAAACTTCTACATCCTGTCTCTGTAATAGTGGTATGAGTTTTAGTCTATTTCATCATCATAGAAATTTTGTTTTTTATTAAAATTTGTATGACATACTCTCTGATTAGTCTTCATAATTTTCATGATTTTTAATTATTTTTATAAAAAATAAAATCCTAATAAAGGCCTGCATCTTGAAACCCTAACAAAAATCTGATTTTCTGCACATAGTCTGAAACCCTAGGTGTTTCATCATCATCTAAATTTTATTCTAGATCAAACTTGTAGGGATCATTTGAGCTATTCATCCTCTATCCTTGAGTTTTTCTGATTTTTTTATGCATCAAAAACTATACCAAATTTTGCTTCCAAGCAAATCCTAATTTTATTTCCGCATACCTGATTAAACCAAATCTAATTCACTTCCAAACCCTACCTCACCCAAGCGCAAATTTTGTTTAATAATTTAATCAACTTAAATTTAATTTGTCACCCCATAAAAGAAAAAAATATATATTTATTTTTTGATTGTTATTAGTTGCATTAGGGCTCTAGTGGGAGCACCAAGATCAGACACAGATTACTGGGTCCTATTTCGTTTACCTAGCCATGTGTCAAAGTTTGTAATCAACTAGAATTGAGTCATGTAATAAGTTGAGGTTAGTTGATTTATCTTAACCCTCAACCTAGTCCAGTACATTGAGTCCTATATACCAGTATGAGTCTATGTGAGTTCACTTCTTGTACAAGAGAGGAGGCTATGTTATTTTAGAGTTTCACCAGATCTCGTTCTGAAGCCAGAAGAAGTTACAACAGCTTAGGGGAGCTCAAAGCTCAATCGACACCCAGGTGCTCTGATTGAGCCATGATTTTCCCCGGGAGCCATTTCACAAGCCAGATTCCCTCCAGATACTTCTAGAATATTCCATATGCCAGGAGCCCATCTTTACCAAGCTACCCCAACACTCCAGGTCTCCAAATTCAAGTCCAAGAAGCAAGCCCAAAACAAGAGAGCCAAGATTCCCATTTGATGCCAGGAATATGCCAGCCTAGGGAACCAAGCAACCTAGATTCCAGTGGGCCCAAGCCCAAGCTTCCAAGCCCTTGGCCAACCTCCTACATTGCTACCCTAAAGTCCACACACCATGGAGTGGGCATCCAATGCTTTAACTAAGTCCAAGGAGAAGAAAAGTGGGAGAAGACCAAGTCTTTTCTAACCTAGTTAGGACTCCTAATCCCTTTAAACCTTGTAATTCTAACCTAGCTAGGAAAGGACTTGTATTCCAATTTCAAAGAGGACTTGTAACCCAAGTGTAACCATGGTTAGTGAGGGCATGGGAACTCTATAAATACCTCACCCCTCCCCCTCTTGTAAGCATCTCTTTCTTCTGAATACAACTTGCTGAAATTTTGTGCTATTGATTTGTGATTGGTGTCTTTGCTTTGGTTCTCTACTTTGAATGCTCTCCTTGTGTG
Source organism: Areca catechu (assembly GCA_021397845.1). Classification (NCBI taxonomy): domain Eukaryota; kingdom Viridiplantae; phylum Streptophyta; class Magnoliopsida; order Arecales; family Arecaceae; genus Areca; species Areca catechu. The sequence goes on along the minus strand of CM038048.1, from coordinate 47,213,343 downwards.
CCTTAGCTGAATCACTACTGCCCTAGCTTCCATCTGCATCTTTGGAGATCAGCCACGCCCAGAGGAAGATGCCCTAGTGATGGGGGACTAACTAGATGTGAAGATGAAATGATGATGCAAGTGATTTTTAGGATTTTGTGATTTTTAGATTTTTATGGTTTTCTTTGGATTCCCGAAAATAAGTAAGAGTTGATCTAGGATTCAATAATAACAAGAGCTACGAGTAGGTGAATTAGTCCCTAAACAATGATAAAGGGAGGACCCCGGATTGAGAAATCCCGTAGGACTTAGGTCTCCGATCAAGATCTACTTAGGAGTCAAGGGGCAAACCTCAAATATCTGAAGTGCCCGATGTAGAGATCGCTCACCTTGGCGGATGCGGCCTGGATGTTCGAGCCATCAACCCTGCAGAGGTGTCGGCTGGATGTTCGAAGATCTTGATGGCAAAGACAACCGTCAACGTACTTGTGTCACCTGGAGGACCTGCGAGCATTCAAAGAAGATAAAAGGTTAAGTTTCAATTAGAAGGAAAATAGTGGAATAATGAAAGAAAGGGTTGTTGAGATAGTGGAGTTCTGCTTGATTCAGACCTGGATGATGGAGTTATGGAAGTGACGATAGTTTGAGGCCTCTCACCTCTCGATGCCCGAAGGTGAAGGCGCTCCCTCTCGGAGATTGATGTTCCTAGTGAACGAAGGCAACTAACAAGACATTGGAACTCAAGAATATAATTTTTTCATTCATCAAGATTGAAATTAATAAAAGAGGGGTTAGGTCCTTTAAATAGGCACCTTAGGACCCTTTTGAATTTCAAATGAAAGAATACAAATTTTCTTGAATGGGCGGCCAAAACCCTTGACTTTCTTCTCTCTTTGGTCGACCAAAATCTGATTTGATTGGGCATGGCATGATGCATGGCTTGGAGGGGCGATCTTGGCACCTTGAACTTGGAAAGAAGCTTCTTGGTTTTGGAAGAAAGCATGAAGAGAGGCTTGGAGCAAGGCATGTGTTCTTCCTCCTTCCTTGGTTGGCATCCTTCTTTGGTACAAGGCATGACATGGGGAGTGTGAGGTGGAGGCGCCTATGAATCTTGTCTCTCCCTTCCAAAGAGGTTCAAGCAATTTGGGAAGAAGACTTGATTAGATGGCTTGAAGCAAGGGATTTGAATTCCCCACTTCAACTCCCGTTGACTTTCACTTTGGCCGACCACCCTTGCTTGGAAAGGAGCTAGATAGGGGGAGGGAAAAAGGGCCAGAGCCAAGTGATGAGATCCTCCTCATTGGGCGTCCAAGAATGCCAAGTGTGCTGCCCACATGGCAAGATGTCATGGTGCCACATAGGATGAAAAGGTGGGCCATGAGTTGACTTGGATTCCTTCCAGACTTGGTTCCAAGGAGACTAAATTTTAAGACCAACTCTTGCAATGGACCCATACTTCCAATAGACTCAAACTGTACTCGATTTGTGACCAGACTCAGTACAGGACTCAATTTGACCTAATTGGTCAAAGTACAGACTAGACATGAGACCTAATTCAAACCAAAAGAAAATTACAAGATTGAGACTAGGCTTGAAGCCTTATTACAAGATCCAAAAATTGAAACCCTAACCAGAGGTCTGATGCCCACACCACCTAGCTGCTGCCCCAATCAAGCAACTGCTTCTTCCCCAAGACATCCACACTTAAACCTAGGTTTTCTCAATTCTAAACCCTAGTTTTATTTCCTTTGTTTAATTGCTATTTTGATTGACCCCTAACACTTGCAGGATCCCCGAGGTGTTTCATCTCCCTAGAGGAGGCTTTCCTTGCCTTCAGACCGGGTCCAGATCAACCATCTGATTCAAGGAACTGAAGCTTCTTCATCCAGGCTCCAATCAGAGTATGAGTGATCCCTTCTATTGCAAAGTTTTCAATTTCTGACTGGTAAGAAACCTTTCCTTCTCTTATTATCTGATTTGCTTGATGTTAACTATCCTAAGTCAGGAATTTCTCAATTTTTGGGTCCTGTCTTTATTTATCTTACATGATTTAGCCTGTGACAAGTTGATTCTTAGAATTGTTGAATACCTGCTAGTTCTTTACTTTGCTTTGAGAAATTAGCCATCAAACCTAAATCTAAAAATCACCAAAAAATTAGTTTACTACTTTTACTACATATTTAGCCTTCTTAGAGTCATCCTGCATTTGGAGTGTTGATAGATGTGCCATAAATAAAATCATTGTGAAGTATAGGTTTCCCATCCCCGCTTGGATGATATCTTGGATATGATGGTAGGAGCCACAATCTTTACAAAGATAGACCTTAAGAGTGGCTACCATTAGGTTCGAAGTATACTTGGGGATGAATGGAAAATAGCTTTTAAAACCAAAGATGATCTATATGAGTGGTTTGCAATGCCTTTTGGGTTATCTAATGTCCCTAGCACTTTCGTGAGAATTATGACCCAAGTCCTTAGGATGTTCATAGGTTAATTTGTGGTAGCATATTTGATGACATCCTGATTTATAGTAAAACCAAGGAAGATTATATAGAACATCTGAAACAAGTTTGCTTAACCCTTAGGAAAGAGAGCCTCTATGCAAATTTAAAGAAGTGTGATTTCTTAACATATAGAGTTATCTTCCTAGGCTTTGTGGTGACCCCTGAAGGTGTGGCAACTGATCCTAAAAATGTCAGATCCATTGTAGAATGGCCAGTATCCACTAGTGTCTATGAAATTAGAAGTTTCCATGGTCTAGCCACTTTCTACAGAAGATTTATTAGGGGATTTAGTACCATAGTAGCACCAATTACTGACTGTATTAGGAAGGATTGTTTTGAATCGACCAAAACTACAGATAGAGCCTTCCTAGAGATTAAAGCTAAGATGACACAAGCACCCATATTGAGGTTACCCGATTTTACCAAAGTTTTTGAGGTAGCTTATGATGCTTCAGGAGTCAGCATAGGAGGAGTTCTGAGCCAAGAGAATCACCCAGTAGCCTTTTTCAGTGAGAAACTTAATGAGTCTAAATTAAAGTACTCAACCTATGACAAAGAGTTTTATGCAGTAGTACAAGCTGTAGATACCAGAGACATTATTTACAACCTCAGGAGTTTGTTTTATATTATGATCATGAGGCACTCCAATTTTTGAACTCCCAGAAGAAACTAAACCCTAGGCATGCTAAGTGGGTAGAGTTTATGCAAGCCTATATGATGCAGAACGAGAACTCTGATACCAAAATTGATGTAGAACGAAAGAGAGATGATGCGATGCGGAAGTAAATTAAGACTAATTCTTTATTTTTATTTTTAGTTTTATTTTTATTTTTATTTTTAGAAGTCGGCTTTGACTCAAAGGAAAGTTAAACTAAATTGAAAGAAACTATGTAATAATTGAAAGCACAATTTAAAGAAACTAGGTTATCAGAGTAGTTCGGAATTAAAGGATCGCTGGGGTTGAGAAACTCCCAGACCTAGGGTTTCGCTCTGAACTTTCAACAGGACAGAAGTAAAGAGAAGAGAAGGGTTACAGACCAGGCAGTGATCTTCACAGAGTTTAGTGGAAGGACTCTCTTGAGCAGATTGTTGGATCCCGGATTCAGATATCTTCGTAATGGATCCTCCAATACTGGCCCTTTGGCGGAGTTGGCTTCTTCTGAACTCAAGATCTGGGAAAGAAGAAGAACAAGTTATGGAACCAGATACTCAAGGAAGGATTTACCAGATAGAAGAACTTGAAAGCTGATGTTGCTGAAATCCTGATTCTCCTGGAATGCTGATCTGACTTCCTCTGGGATTTGCTCTATCTCGAAGTAGCCGAACTGGACGTGGATGCTGGTGGTCGGCCTCTACTTAGAGAGAGGGGCCGTGAGAGATGGGGTAGATTAGGGTTGGATGATTGGTGGAATGAAGAAGATGATGGGCGGCTAGGATTTGGAATTGAAGTGGCTAACCTAGGGTTTTTGGATTGGAGATCTCACACCTCCTCAAGGTTCCTAGGGAACCCGTATATACTCCCTCACGGAGCTCAACACCTGAATACAAGTGCGAAAGAGAGAAACACAAAGTTACTCACACAGAAATTGAATTCATTCATCAGTTATTTTTTAAAACTTACAAGAGGGGTTTATTTTATAGGTCTTTACAAGAGGTCAGGATTTACATCTTCCCATGTTTGACTAATAGGATGGATCCTCAAATTAGGCTTGTAGAATCAAATCCTTCTCATACGGCCGGCCAGAGATAAGTGTTGATTGATGGCTCCAAATCCATAAGTGTTGATTGATGGCTCCAAATGGAAAGTAGGTGGCGCCTCCTAACCTTGCTCTTCAAGAAAATTTTTTTCCTTCCATGCTTGGTTTTATTTGGAAGTATTTGGGCGCCTCCTAGTCTTGCTCCACAAGTTTAGGCTTCTTCCTTTCATGGCTCAACTCTTTTGGACACCCCCTTTTCTTTCTCCCCATGTCATGGCTTTTTCCAACTTTGCTTTGGTCTTTTTAGGCATGGATTGGGCACCCCCTTGAAGTGCTCCCCAAGAAATGCCTCTTTCCTCCTTTAGCTTGGCCTTTTAAGGTATATATGGGGCGCCTCCTTGATTTTGGCTTCAAGAAAAATTCTTGCTCCCTTGGGTGTGGGGACCAAGACACTGGGATGGAGATGTGGCACCCCCTGGACTCTGGCGTGTGGCTGGGAGTGTGCCGCCCACTTGCTTGGTCTTGGGAGAAAATGTGACACCCTGGAGAAGACCTAGACCACTACTAGGACTTGCACTGAGTCAACATGACTCAACAAAATTTAAGTTGCAGGGAAATACAGACTCAAGACTAAAATTGAGTTGACCAAGTCAACCCTTATTACAAAACCAGAAAATCCTAATTCTTCGGGTAAGGTCAATCAGAGATCCAGATGGAGCCCTGAAGTCTTCTTCTGAGTCTAGTGCCCGCACCAATTCTCCCGGGGTAGGAGGAACTCGACCTTGTCGAGTATGGATCAAGCTGGCTCTGGTATCTTTCCAAGAGGTCTGGGTCCAATTCTTGTAATTCTTCTCGGGAGATCCAAGAGTTATCAGAATCTGGCCTTCCTTGCCAGCGGACCAGGTATCTTTGGTATCCTCGATTACGAGTAGAGATAACCTGATCATCCAGGATCTTTTCAATCTGCTCTTTTCTCACAGGCCAGTTTGTTGGTGGACACACAGTGTTGGGTTCACTCTCAAGAGCAGGATTAGGCTGAAAAAGGCTCACTGGGAATCACAGCTGGCTCTCTATACTCTACTAGGTCTGTAATGTTGAAAGTGGAGCTAACGCCTAGTTCTGAAGGCAACTCGAGCACATAGGCATTGGATCCTACTCTCTTCACTACTCTAAATGGTCCAGCTCCTTTAGCATGTAACTTTCTAACGGTTCCAGGAAAAAAAACCGCTCAGGCCTTAACCTAATCATTACATAGTCTCCCTCAACAAAAGTTTTGACTCGCCTTTGAGAATCAGCCAACTTCTTATAAGTCTCATTACTTAAATTTATTTTGGCATGAATTTCTTTATGCAAGTCTTTTACATGCTATGCAAGTGCATCAAGAGACTTGTGTGTGTGGGCTAATAGTGAAATCAGATCAAGTGGTGTGTGAGGCTTGTATCCAAAAATAATTTCAAAAGGACTCTAGCCTATAGACCTATTGATCAAAACATTGAATGCAATTTCAGCCCTGGACAAAATACAAATCCCAATTCCTGGTGCTCTCAATCAAACCAAAATCTGAGCCAAAACCTAGTAAAGGGTCAAGAAAAACTAAACTGGACTGACGACGCATTCCTAAAGAATGGACTTTATTCCAAAGGAACCCTAGGTCTAAACCTAACAAACTACGCCTCTCTAGGTTTGACCTTGGGTCGGAGGATGGCATGCAGAGCATGAAAACTTATCATGGGAGCCTAATAGGTGCCATAAGGTCTTCCAGAAGTATGTGGCAAACCTAATAGGTTCTGACACGTGGTTCACTCTAAAGACTTTGACAAAGTATACTTGGATGGTGTAAGAAGCATTGGAAGTCCTAGAGAAAGGGAGGAAATATGAGGTGGAGTCTCGAATTATCCGTTGACTAAAGGTGGTGACCTGAAGGTTTGAATGGTGATCTATGATTGTCAACTAGTCATCCATACGAAAGGAAAAGTTTGCTACTCCCAGGAATGGATCAAGAGATGGTTCTGGGGGTAGCCTAGGACATGTGATTGCAACAGTTAAGGTTTGTTCTCTAAGCAAATAATGATCCACTTTCTCAAGAAATGGATTAGAGAATGATTCATGGAAGGGCCTATGGATGATGACCTCAAGACTTGAAATTTGACCTATGGGTGCGGAAAGGTATACTCTATAGAAGGGTAGGTCAGTCATGCGAAGGAAGGGGTCTGGGGCCATAAGGAGGACTTCTACAGGACTGGGTGAATCAATCCGCTCAAGAAAAGGATGTCCAATTGAGATTACGGGAGAGACCTTAGTGGCTGAGCATGGGACAAGGTCCAATTGTAAGATGCTTGATTCAGTCATCCTAAGGAGAGGATCTACCATAGGGTGGGCAAACTTAAACAGTTTAGTGCAAAGATCTTCAATTGGTACTTGGGGAATGACTGTCATTAGAGGATACAAACTGATAGCTCGGGCTAACACTATGAGATCTTCCTGGGGGTATTTGACTAAAGGAACCTGGTTCTCACAAATCTCTTGAATTTCTGAACTATGTCCTACCACTTGGTTGCTCTCTAAGGTCTCCTCAGGTAAGGAACCAATAGTATCGATGTCACATTCTTCAAGTTCTTCCCCCCATATTCATCAACTAGACTCAATCCAGCATCATATACTTCCTCGATGCCATCTTCAATGGGTTTCGGGTCAGTGGTAATCGGGTCAACTGATTTTGGGCTTGTCATACCTAACCTTTCTTCCTCACTGGTAGGCTTGGGTCCTCCCTCATTAATGTCATCCTTAGGATTCTTACCACTTAGCTGTGCACAAGCCAGTCCTATGCATGGGCACTGACTAGATTTATGGCCTCTTTCTCACAAAACCAACATTCTTGCGATATAGGAGCCTGGGTCACACTGGGTTTCAAGCTAGTAGAGACCTTACTTGGGCATGGGTGTGGATCTAAATGGTTTGATCTAGAAGACTTGGGTTGTTGAGTAACTGGTCTAGAATATTGTAAGGACCTCTCATAGACACGATCCACACTATAGATATCATAGTTAGGCTTCCTAAGGTTATGCTCGGGATCACGGTATAAGGTCCTCCTAGGCTCTTGGCATGGGTGAGGTTGGGGCCTATTAAATTTTGGATCAGGGGTCCAATTTTGATGTCTACACTTCTCAAGTACTTGGACTCGATCTCTAAACTGGGAAAAACCCTCATTCATATCCTGACTCAATTTGGTCATACTTTCGGTAAGATTTCTAACCATGGCCTCTAAATCTGGTTGGGTTTGACCAGGTTTGTAGGGTACTCCATTCCGGGTAGACATGATGATGCAAGCAAGCACATAGAATGTGACTAGACTAAAGCGACTACTGGCTCACTAGACCTAGAGTCCAAACTAGATGCCCAATCAGAGTGGCAAGCTAGCCTGTAGTAACTCGAGACTCAGCCAGGCAGGTGTAAGGGGAGTGTTAGGTCCCTAAATGCCAATCTAGACACCAATCAGAGATTGGCTAGGTAGGCGGACCAGCACACAAGCCCTTCGGATAGAATCCCTGAACCACCATCTAGACACTGAGTACAAAGCACACACAGAGTAACTAGACAAACTGACTCAACACTAGCCTAGACCCGACTTGGTGGGTCCCTAGCCCACTAGGGCAAATTAAGTCTAATAAATTTTAAAATTAGGCTTAGGATCGAATGAATGGGTGGTGGTTTGGGCAAGGAGAGGTTATCAACTCCTCCCTTATCTTAGGTGCTCAATTGCCCTTAAGATGAATTAGGAGATGATCACTCAAAAAAAAATGAATTGCGCAGAAACACAAAAACAGAGTTGCTGTAATTTAACTCTTAAAAATTTCACGGAAACCAAATAAATTACAGTAAAATTATGTAAAATAGTTTCAATTATACTGGTTTTAGAAAAGTAAAAATCATACAATTCGGAGTTACCTATAATGAGAAACAGTTTCTACAACAGGATAGTTATAGACTGAAAATAGAATGCTTCCCTTGTTTACAATTCCTGCTACGAAGTTGTAACCAAGCGGATCCCCTACACGCCCTAGGAACACTCATGGAATGGGAAGAGGAGGCTTGCACCTCGCTTCATTCCTAGGACCGGACGTCCTGGGGAGTCTACTTCGAGCAGACAAAGTAAAAAAGAGAGACACTCAAAACATGCAAGCAAGTCAGAAACCCTAGACAGGGCTCTGATACCAAAATGATGCAGAACGAGAACTCTGATACCAAAATTGATGCATAATGAATGAGGGATGATGCGATGCGGAAGTAAATTAAGACTAATTATTTCTTTTTATTTTATTTTATTTTCAGAAGTTGGCTTTGACTCAAAGAAAGTTAAACTAAATTGAAAGAAACTATGTAATAATTGAAAGCACAATTTAAAGAAACTAGGTTATCAGAGTAGTTCAGAATTAAAGGATCGCTGGGGGTTGAGAAAATCCCAGACCTAGGTTTCGCTCTGAACTTTCAACAGGACAGAAGTAAAGAGAAGAGAAGGGTTACAGACCAGGCAGTGATCTTCACAGATTAGTGGAAGGACTCTCTTGAGCAGATTGTTGGATCCCCGGATTCAGATATCTTCGTAATGGATCCTCCAATACTGGCCCTTTGGCAGAGTTGGCTTCTTCTGAACTCAAGATCTGGGAAAGAAGAAGAACAAGTTATGGAACCAGATACTCAAGGAAGGATTTACCAGATAGAAGAACTTGAAAGCTGATGTTGTTGAAATCCGATTCTCCTGGAATGCTGATCTGACTTCCTCTGGGATTTGCTCTATCTTCGAAATAGCGAACTGGACCTGGATGCTGGTGGTCGGCCTCTACATAGAGAGAGGGGCCGTGAGAGATGGGGTAGATTAGGGTTTGGATGATTGGTGGAATGAAGAAGATGATGGGCAGCTAGGGTTTGGAATTGAAGTGGCTAACCTAGGGTTTTGGGGTTGGAGATCTCACACCTCCTCAAGGTTCCTAGGGAACGGATATACTCCCTCACGGAGCTCAACACCTGAATACAAGTGCGGAAGAGAGAAAACAAAGTTGCTCACACAGAAATTGAATTCATTCATCAGTTATTTTTTAAAACTTACAAGAGGGGTTTATTTTATAGGTCTTTACAAGAGGTCAGGGTTTTACATCTCCCATGTTTGACTAATAGGATGGATCCTCAAATTAGGCTTGTAGTATCAAATCATCTTCTATATGGTCAGCCAAGAGTTCCATAAGTGTTGATTGATGGCTCCAAATGGAAAGTAGGTGGCGCCTCCTAACCTTGCTCTTCAAGAAAATTTTTTTCCTTCCATGCTTCGTTTTATTTGTAAGTATTTGGGTGCCTCTAGTCTTGCTCCACAAGTTAGGCTTCTTCCTTTCATGGCTCAACTCTTTTGGACACCCCCTTTTCTTTCTCCCCAAGTCATGCCTTTTCCCAAACTTTGCTTTGGTCTTTTTAGGCATGGATGGGGCGCCCTTGAAGTGCTCCCCAAGAAATGCCTCTTTCCTCCTTTAGCTTGGCCTTTTAAGGTATATATGGGGTGCTCCTTGATTTTGGCTCAAGAAAAATCTTGCTCCCTTGGGTGTGGGGACCAAGACACTAGGATGGAGATGTGGCGCCCCTGGACTCTGGCGTGTGGCTGGGAGTGTGGCACCCACTTGCTGACCAAGACACTAGGATGGAGATGTGGCGCCCCCTGGACTCTGGCGTGTGGCTGGGAGTGTGGCACCCACTTGCTTGGTCTTGGGAGAAAATGTGACACCCTGGAGAAGACCTAGACCACTACTAGGACTTGCACTGAGTCAACATGACTCAACAAATTTAAGTTGCAGGAAAATACAGACTCAAGACTAAAATTGAGTTGACCAAGTCAACCCTTATTACAAAACCAGAAAATCCTAATTCTTCGGGCAAGGTCAATCAGAGATCCAGATGGAGCCCTGAAGTCTTCTTCTGAGTCTGGTGCCCGCACCACTATACCTTTGTACTTCAACACCAAATTGGAACCGAAAACAAGGTAGCAGATGCCCTTAGCAGACGAGCCTTACTATTGAATACCATTAGCACTGAAGTCATTGAATTTGATAGGTTAAAAGATGAATATGCAACATGTCCAGACTTTAGTGAAATTGCCCAATCCCTTGCTCAAGGACCATCTAGTGCCCATAGTGAATACACCCTTCAAGATGGTTATTTGCTTAAGAACAATAGACTTTGTATTCCTAGAACCTCACTTAGAGAATTCTTAGTTCGGGAAACCCATGCTGGAGGCCTTGCTGGTCATTTTGGAAGAAATAAGACTATCTCAGTAATAGAGGATCAATTCTTTTGGCCTAGTTTGAAGAGGGACATTGCCAATATAGTGTCCAGATGTAGAACCTGTGCTGTTGCAAAATAGTAGAAACAAAATACTGGATTATATACCCCTCTACCCGTACCAGACCGTCCATGGCAGGACTTAAGCATGGACTTTGTTTTAGGCCTACCTAAGATCCTAAGGAAGCATGATTCAATATTTGTAGTGGTCGCTAGCTTTTATAAAATGGTCCATTTAGAGTCCCATCTTTTCCTTGACCAGGTGGTTAGATTACCTAGTTTGCCTAAAACAATAGTGTCAGATAGGGATGATGGGGACATCAATCTAAACCTGAAGCCATCCCAACCTAGAAGCCCAGCCCAGATCCTGATGAGCACAGATCTTGATGAGCACAGATCCTAATGAGCACAGATCCTGATCATGTTTAGCACTAATCCTGATGCAGCACTCTTGAATTTAAATTCAATCAGTTTTTAGGATTTGATTATCTAGTTTAAATATTTGTTTTAGGATTTATCATTCGGATTTCTCAGTCTGTTGAGAAGTTTGATTATTTTGGGATTTATTCGGATCTCTTTCAGGTTTCGATAGTTTATTTAAGATGTTTCTTACAGAAATAAGAAAAGTAGCGAAGATGAAATTAGGAGGATGAAGATTATTTGAGAAATGAGATTTTTGATGTGTCCCGACTGACTTTCCCCTTCTCTTTCCGTTCTTCCTCTTGGATTCTTCTTTCTCCTATTCTCCGACCCCTACCACTTAAAACTTCCGGAGAACTTATTATTTCCAGCAAGCCTCTTCGATCAACCGCCTTTCTTCCAGCCAGATCCACCAAGCCTGCACCATCTTCTTCCTCCGCAGGATCGAGAAGAACCCTGCCCAGATCCACTTGACGCCACCGAATCTCCTCCTGGCTCCATCCCAGCAGCCGACGATCCTTTCCGCCTGTGAGCAGGATCACCGACTGGATCCCGCCTCCCCACCCTCCACATCACCGAGCCGAAGATCCACGGCTCAAGGCAACCCGCGATGCCTTCAACGGGACCTCCTCCCTGCTCCCTGAAGTCGCCGTCCATCGGACTCATCTCCGCCCGATCTGCGTGACGTTGCACCGCCCCAGACCAAGCGCGCCGAGCATCTTCCTCCTTCCAGCAAATCTCTTCGCTCCCAGCCCATGGCCAAATGAGACCACCTGCCCTGATGGATTCTGACAGCACAGCTCCTTGCCGCCCTGCTACCATCTCCGCCCCGCCGTCAACTCCGCCATGGCTGTCGCCGCCTCCGCCAGCACCGACTCGGTGAAATCCTCCCGAAGCTACTCCCTGTCGCAACGCCCACCGTCGGCTCCCTGTTGCCATGATGCTACCATTCGCCGAAGCAGAGTCGCGCCGCAACTACCATCCGAGCCGCCATCGCTGCCCCCGCCGCCGTCGCCGGTGGAAAGCTCGCCGGACTTCCCTCTGGTTTCCCATCCCCTGCTCCCTCGAAGTTCATCCCTATTTCGGTCTAGGGAGGATAGCATTCACACGATCATGAATGCATAGCCGGCAGTATAATGTCGACTTCACGTGAAGGGTAAAAAAAAAAAAAGTTTTATTTGAATAAAAAATTTGGAAAAAAAATAATAAATTGGGTTTAGCCTAGCCTTGGTCGTTTCCTAGCGACCAACAGTCCAATCTCCTTGGAATAAAATTGATTCGGGTTTGTGTCCCGCGTCAAGGGATGTCTGCTTTACTAGCTACTTTTGGAAGACCCTTGGTACCTATTAGGAACCAAGTTGAAATTTTCTACAGCATACCACCCCCAGATTGATGGCCAGACTGAGGTAGTGAATAGAAGCTTAGGAAACCTTCTTAGATGCCTCGTAGGTGAACACACGAGAAATGAGGACCTATTATTACCTCGAGCTGAATTTCCTTACAATAGTTCTGTTAATAGGTCCATAGGGAAGAGTCATTTTGATGTTGTGCATGGATACAAACCCAATAAACCTCTTGATTTGATCCCCTTACCCTCACATGCATGAGTTTCAGAGTCAGTTGAGTCTTTTGCAAAGCATGTTAGAGAATTGCATCAACAAATTAGCTAAATGATAAACCTAAGTAATGAATTATATAAGAACTTGGATAATTCTCGAAAAGAGCTAAAGAATTTTTGCAAGGGATTTTGTGATGATCAGGTTTAGGCCTGAACGGTTCCTCCAGGGACTGTAAAGAAACTTCACGCAAGCGGAGCTGGCCCATTTAAGATAATCAAGATAGTTGGACCCAATGCCTATGTGCTTGAGTTACTACCCGACTTAGGCATTAGATCACCTTCAACATCTTAGATCTTGTAGAGTATAGGGAGCCAACAGCGATTCCCAGTGAGCCTTTTGGACCTATCCCTTCCCTTGAGAGTGAGCCTGCCCCAGAGTGTCCACCAACCAATTGGCCAAATAGTGAGGAAAAGATCGAGAGAATCCTGGATGATCAAGCCATTTATACCCGGAATAAAGGCTATCAGAGGTATTTGGTCTAGTGGCAAGGTCGGCCAGAATCTGAGGACTCGTGGATCACCCATGAGGATCTACAGCACCTCACCTAGACTTACTCGAGCACTATGAGAGCCAAGTTATCCCTCACTCGACGGGGTCGAGTTCCTCCCACCCCGGGATAATTGGTGGGGGCACTAGAATCAGACAGATTACTGGGCCCTATTCGGTTTACCTATCCATGTGTCAAATTTTGTAATCAACAAGAATTGAGTCCTGTAATAAGTTGAGGTTAGTTATGTTGGGATCCGGTGCAACGCAGTGGAAGGTAATTTCAAAAATTGAAATTAAATATGCACCAAAAATCCTAAACCAGGAACTCCTTAATAAGACTAGAATATATGAAGACAAACATTTCTATGCAACTTGAATTAGAATACCAACATGTAATCACTAATTCCAATTTATGAAGACTTAAAACTTGAAGATCAACGGGCTATTTGAATTCACCAGGCGTCCAAGTATCCGCCCTCCGATGGTGATCCACACAGATCAATGACCAAGAACACTATCTTCTTGTCCAATAGTTCCTCGTATTGAGTTCTTCTTCTAGAACTCAATTCTTCGGATTATGGCTGGAATTCTTAAACACAAGAGGTTGCCTCCTTTTTTTTTTTTATCTCTTCTCCTCCTTCCACTAAGACCTTGACCCTCTAAGAGACTCTGTCTTAAAGATAAGACTTTGTCCTAAGGGGATTTAGGCTTGTCTTAATTTGGAGGAGAAATTAAGACAAGAATGTCTTAATGTAAGAAAGAAAGGAAAGAACAAAAATAGAACTCTTCTTTCCTTTACCGTCGGAGACTTTCGCTCTTGTTCTTGTTCAGTTGCAGAGTTTCGACAGAGGTGTACTCTATAAAGGAAACAATGCAAAAACAAGGAAAAGGGAGAAAGAATCTTTAGGAGAGGAAGAAGAATAAAAATATAATTTTTTTAGAATTACCGAAGTTCTGATTTCCATTCCTTTATATAGTTTTCAGAGAGGCGCCTTCACAACTCTCCGTAAACATTTTTCTCGTGCCCTTTTCCTTCTTCTCACGCCCTTTCATTCTTCTCACGCCCTTTTGGATTAATTCCCATGACCTTCCAGATCAATTCTCATGGCTTTTCTCAAAGGAAGAAGTCGCGATGATTGGGAGAAAGAAGACGCGAAACTTGAATCTCCGAAGAGATATGATTTCGCGCACCCGGGAAGAAACAACGCTTTCTTTCTTTCTTAAAACCCCACCACCTGTTAGATTACCATCCAAGGGATGACAAGTGAGGCGCTAAAAATGAGAAAGAATACTGCCCCATCTTAATTCATTGGAGAATTAAGTGGGCGCACCAAGAGTCCTTGCACCCATGGACTCCTCCATATGGCACTCCAAGAGTCCATAAGCGCATGGACTCTTGGTGTTTTTGGCATGCAAGGGCTAAGGGGTGGGTGGTATGCTAGCCTAAGTAATTGGTTAGCCAATTGGGTTAGCCATAATTTCTAAAACCTCAATTAGGGTCTAATTAGATCCAATCAGAACCCAAATTGAATCAATTCGGAAACCTAATTCGAATCCAATTCGAATAGAAGTTAGGATTTGCAACACTTGCTAGAGTGTCTTCATGCAAAGGACTCTTGATCAATTCTCTTAAGAGTGTGACCCATTGGGTTCCATATCTAGCCAGCAGTGGGTTCGAATACAAGTTGACATAATTTGATTAGAACTCTTTCTAATCGATTTAGGTCAAATCGGGCTACCCGATTTGATCAATTAGGACTCTTCTTAATAAATGATCATTAAATTTGATCAACCCACAGACAAGATTGACATCTAGCAATGTGTTGTCTACCCAGAAGATATGGAAATCTGGTGAAATACCAATACTATACTTCAGTAGAAAGTTACCGTACAATTAAATCCTTCGATCAGATGCACCCAAAATATAATTATGGATATGGATATATGTCAAATCCAATATTATATTTATTTCTAGCTTAATCTTATATTGATGATTCAGTTATCTTGATATTAGAAACCATCTCTAATATCTTTACTTTGATCAAAGATTCCCTGAATCATCATCCGATTGATAACTAGTGGATGCAATCTCTCTTACTAAGAGTGATCGATTCCTTGTTGACCTACTCATTACCTTCATATACAATTCACCATTCCAGTATCAATCTGTGCTTGACTCAATGTCATGAATAGGATTGAACCAAAGGATGGGTCATGTACATAAGGTACTTATGACAATCTCAGGTCAAAGGATTACTTGTACCACTCCCACTATGAGAACCTTCTATTGACATGTAGCTAAGTCTCCATTAGATGTTCTCAAGTTGGATCATATCAGTGAACTCATTCTCTAATGAGCACCCCACATCAGTATATAGTGTTATACACAAGTGACTGTGAGAGCAGTCACCCTCTCCAGTATATATGGGATGTGCTAGTCTTCCGTAAAAAACCTGATCCCTACTCAGGGTTTCTTTGACTTGGAATATATAGATTAAGGTTTTAAGACTTTAGGTCTCACTGGTATGATCTCATCATAACCCTAAAATCATAGCCCTAATCTATGGGGTTCATCATATAATAATAAACACAGTATGATGAAAAATAATGCCTTTATTAGAATATTGTCAATTACAATGTTTGGGAGATACAACATAGATTGGCTTGTAGGGCATATCCCTTTCAATCTCCCACTTGCACTAAAGCCAATCGCCTTTAAATCTTAATCCATACTCTCGAGGTGGCGATCAAACTCTCGTTGTGTAGAGCTTAGTGAACAGGTCTGCTACGTTGTTCTTTGTATCAACTCTATTATGTAGAATTTGTCTTTTACTATTTCTTGGACGAGATGGAAGCGTCTCAGAATGTGCTTGGACTTATGATGAGCTCTTGGTTCCTTAGCTTGAGCAACAGCTCCAGTGTTGTCACAGTAAAGTGGCACTGGTTTTTCAATCTCAGGAAAAACACAAACTTGTGATGAACTTCTTCATCCAGACTGCTTCTTTGTGGCTTCACTGACAGCTATGTATTCTACCTCTGTGGTTGAGTCAGCTACAGTCTGCTACTTGGTACTCTTCCAACTCACTGCTCCACCATTAAGGATTAAAATATATCCGAAATGGAATTGCTATCATTAGGGTCTAATTAAAAACTAGAATCAGAATAAGCTTCTAGTTTAAGATCAGAACCCACCATAAACCAGAAAAATATCCTTAGTCCTTCTCAGGTACTTAAGAATATTTTTTAACTACTTTCCAATGATCCTCTCCTGGATCAGCCTGAAACCTACGACAATGCCTAAAGCATATGCCACATCAGGCCTGGTACATAACATGGCATACATTATGGACCCTATTGCCGAAGCATAAGGTATAGAATTCATTCTATTTCTTTCTTCAGGTGTCTTAGGAGACATCCTTTTGGAAGATGTATGCCTTGACTCATAGGAAGATAACCTCTTTACTTCCATGCATGCTGAATCTTTTCAGCACTAGGTTAATGTACCTAGACTGGGATAAACCTAGCATCCTCTAGACCTATCCTATAGATCTTAATACCTAGTATTAGGTGCTTCTCCCAAATCTTTCATGGAAAACTGGTTTGATAGCCAAACTTGACTGATTGTAACATGGGATATCATTCTCAATGAGGAGTATGTCATCTACATACAGAACAAGAAGACTATGGCACTCCACTAGTCTTCTTATAAACACAGGGTTCATCCACATTTTGATAAAACCAAAGATGCGGGGTAAAAATGGATGAAGATGATGCTAGCACGGATGATGCAAATATGATTTTTTTTTTTTTTTTTTAGGGTTTTATCTTTGGTTCCCGATTGAAAGTAAAGAGAATAGGAAAACTGAAAGAAAAGAGGTCTATGCTAGTAGATCAATCCCTAAGAATGAAAGGACCAGGACCCCGAGATTAAGGAACCAGGGATTAGGACTAGTTCGTTACACCCAATACCTACCTAGGAGATGGGGATGCAAACCTTTCAAATTCTGAAGCGCGCTGGTGCAGAGATCGCTCACTCGATGGATTGTAGCCTGGATGTCGAGCAATCGCGCCCGTGGATGCGCGGTTCCCGATCATGTGGACGGGTGATGGCAAGATACCATCTCCGATGTCCGTAGCACCGAGGAAGACCTGTAGGCAGCAAGACAAGAACGGTTAGCGAAGAGATGAGAAGTGTTGAAGTGAAATAGGGTTAGGGAGAGAAACAGGGCTTCGAGCCCGGTATCCGGCTGGAGTCCGAAATCGAAGTGATAACCTTGTGGGACTCGCACCCTGCGAGTCCGGAGGATGAAGGAATGTGGCTCTCACCACGCGA
The DNA here is from genome assembly GCA_021397845.1 of Areca catechu. Classification (NCBI taxonomy): domain Eukaryota; kingdom Viridiplantae; phylum Streptophyta; class Magnoliopsida; order Arecales; family Arecaceae; genus Areca; species Areca catechu. The sequence goes on along the minus strand of CM038048.1, from coordinate 47,195,981 downwards.
CGCCCTCTGGCGAAGGAATGTGGCCTCTCACCACGCGACGCCCTCAGGCGAAGGAATGTGGCCTTTCACCACGCGACGTCCTGGACCCTCAGGCGAAGGAATGTGGCCTTTCACCACGCGACGTCCTGGAGGATGAAGGAAGCTCTCACTTAACCTAGCCTAAGAGACAAGGATTGAAGAAGAGGATGGAACACACAAGCTTTCTTTCATTAATCGGGAACCAAAGATAAACCCTAAAAAAGAAAACAAGATAAACCACCTTTGCATCATCCGTGCTAGCATCATCACCTTATCCTTTTTTTTTTGCATCACCAAACCTTTTAATAGTTTCATCAAAATGGATGTTCCAACTCCTTGAAGCTTGCTTTAATCCATAAATGGATTTCTTTAGCTTGAATACTTGATTAGGTTTATTCTTTGAAATAAAACCTTCTGGCTGTGACATGTAGACTTCTTCCTCAAGGAAACCATTGAGGAATGCAGTCTTCAGATCCATCTGCCAGATCTCATAATCGTGGTATGCTGCTATAGCAAGTAAAATCCGAATTGATTTAAGCATGGCAACAGGTGAGAATGTTTCATCATAATCAATTCCCTGTTTTTGTCTAAAACCTTTTGCCACTAATCTAGCTTTATAGGTTTCAACTTGGCCATTAGCCCCAATCTTTTTCTTATAGACCCATTTGCACCCAATAGGATTAACACCCTCTGGTGCATCAACCAAAGTCCATACTTGGTTGGCATACATAGAATCTATCTCGGATTCCATGGCTTCTTGCCATCTATCTGAATCAGTACTCAAGATAGCTTCCGTATAGGTCAGAGGTTCATCATTTTGAATGACTTGGGCTTCATCATTTTCAATAATAAACCCATACCTCTCAGGTGCCCGTGACACTCTATCAGATCTACGAGGAGGAGTTTTGTGTTCTGGTTCTGATCTAACTATATGTTCTATTGATTGAGAATTGTCTATCTGTGTTTCTTGTACTTCTCCAAGTTCAATAGTTCTACCATTGCCCTTTTCTAAAATAAACTCTTTTTCTAGAAAAGTGGCATGTCTGCTGACAAAAATCTTTTGTTCAGTTGGATGGTAAAACAGATATCCTCTACCCTCTCTAGGATATCCTACAAATAGATATTTATCCGCTCTAGGTTCCAACTTATGTCCAAAATTTCTTTTAACATAAGCTGGACATCCCCATACCTTAAAATATTTAAGATACGGTTTCTTTCCACTCCAAATTTCTTATGGAGTACTAACAACAGATTTAGAAGGTACTTTGTTCAAAATGTAAATAGCAGTTTCTAGGGTATGACCCTAGAAGGAAATGGGTAAATTTGTGAAGCACATCATGGATCGTACCATATCTAATAAGGTACGATTCCTCCTTTCAACTATACCATTTAGCTATGGTGTATAAGGAGGGGTCCATTCAGAAAGAATTTCATTAACTTTAAGATAGTCTAAAAACTCCGTGGATAAGTATTCTCCTCCTCGATCAGATCGAAGAACTTTAATACTTTTCCCGGTTTGTTTTTCGACCATATTTTGATACTCCTTAAATTTATCAAAGGCTTCAGATTTATGTTTCATAAGATACACATATCCGAACCTAGATAAATCATCTGTAAAAGTGATAAAATATGAGTATCCACCTCTAGCCTGAGTTGTCATTGGACCACATACATCAGTATGTATAAGTCCTAATAACTCAGTTGACCTTTCTCCATGTCCAGTAAATGGAGTCTTGGTCATCTTATCCATGAGACATGATTCGCAAGTTCCTAATGATTCATACTCATAAAGATCAAGGAATTTTTCCTTGTATAACTTGCTTATCCTAGACTCATTAACATGACCAAGTCGATGATGCCAAAGTAAAGTATCATTAAAGTCTTCTCTTTTTCTTTTATTATTGACATGAAAAACACTATCATTGGAAGAAAGAGTTAAGAGCCCATTGCTAAATATGCCAGAACAAACAATTTTATTAGACAGCATTATCGAGTAACCAGTGCTTGTTACATCCATTACATATCCTTGATTTAATAACAAGGGAACAGATACAATGTTCCTAATAATCTTAGGCATATAATAACAATTATGTAACTCCAAGATCTTCCCTAAAGGCAACTTCAGAATATAGGTCCCTACAGCTTCTGCTTGGATGATATCTCCAATAGCACCGTAGAGATTGAAGTCACCTTCCTTCAATACTTTAAGCTTGTGGAGGCCCTGCAAAGATTTGCATATATGGTAACCACAAGCGGTATCCAATACCCAAGTATTTGAAACTGAAGAATTTAATGTCAATATAGCATGTATCTCATACATACCTTTTGGGGCATCTGATGCACCAGGCTTCACAGTTGCAAGGTAAGCCTTGCAATTCCTTTTCCAATGTCCCACTTTGCCGCAAAAGAAACAGGTTGACTGTTTGGAGGCCTTCTTTCCTTTCTTATTCTTATTGATGCCACTCTTAGTATTTAGCCTCCTATTAAAACTCTTTTTGCTTGATTTCTTCTTATTGGTCTTATCAACAAGAAGAAGTGGTGCTTTTTCTTTCTTAATGTGACTCTCCGCTGTTTTTAACATATTTAACAGCTCAGGCAAGGAAGTGTTCAGTTTGTTCATGTGATAATTCAAGACAAACAGAGAAAATGACTCTGGGAGTGATTACAGGATTAAATCCTGATTCAACTCCCCATCCATGATAAAACCTAATTGACCCAATGATGGGGCACGGGATAGGGATAGGATCGTCGGTAAGCTGAGAAGTCACCGAAGATTAGGGTATCCTATTTTTTTTTTTCTATTTTCTGATTTCTTTATGGTGGTGATGAAAGAAAAAAATAGGGATGGAGGATAACGAGGATGGACTACCACGAACCCTGAAACCCACTCTCACAGAGAGACATCACACCTCTAGGGCATTATACCTACCACCCACCTCACTACATGTAGTCTAGGGTATCTCACCTACCACCCATCTCACTACACGCGGAGTCCAGGGTATTTCACCTGCCACCCAGGTCACTCCTGGAGCCATAAGGGGGATTTCAAAGAACGTGGAGGAAAACGAAGATGTAGGGATAACTAGGGCATCACGCCCCTAAGATGTCCCGAAGGACAAAGACAACATCAACACCCATAGGTGAAGACATAATGGGCCATAGCCCTGAATAACCACTGCCAAACCAACTGACAAACCAAATCCCAAAATTCAATTTCTTCTATCTTTTTACAATAGGAATGAGGGGTTATTTATAAGCTCCATAACCCTCATTTGAATTTGAATACAGGATAGGGATAACTCAAATTTAAATACAAGATAGGATAAGATAAGCCTATCCATATCTCAATCCTAACCAACAAAATCCTAATTTAAATTTCAAATAAAAGATAAATCCTAAATTTATTTTTCAAATTTATTTGCTGCTCCAAAATTGTGCTACTCCGAGATTCGTGCAGGCTGATGTCCCCATCATCCCCTAAGGTGGGAAAAAAACTCGACTCCGTCGAGTCAGGCTAGCTCAGGCTCAAGATGCACATGACTTGTAGAATGATTTTTTTTTTTTTCTGATTTCTTTTTGTCTTTTTTTTCACTGATTTTCTTTTTTTTTTTTTTATATTCTGATTTCATTATGGTGGTGATGAAAGAAAAAATAGGGATGGAGGATAACGAGGATGGACTACCACGAACCCTGAAACCACTCTCACAGAGAGACTTCACACCTCTAGGGCATTATACCTACCACCCACCTCACTACAAGCAGTCTAGGGTATCTCACCTACCACCCATCTCACTACACGCGGAGTCTAGGGTATTTCACCTACCACCCAGGTCACTCCTGGTGCCATGAGGGGGATTTCAAAGAACGTGGAGGAAAACGAAGATGGGGGATAACTAGGGCATCACGCCCCTACGATGTCCCGAAGGACAAAGACAACATCAACCCCGTAGGTGAAGACATAATGGGCCATAGCCCTGAGCAACCACTGCCAAACCAACTGACAAACCAAATCCCAAAAATTCAATTTCTTCTATCTTTTTACAATTGGAATGAGGGGTTATTTATAAGCTCCATAACCCTCATTTGAATTTGAATACAGGATAGGGATAACTCAAATTTAAATACAAGATAGGATAAGATAAGCCTATCCATATCTCAATCCTAACCAACAAAATCCTAATTTAAATTTTAAATAAAAGAAAAATCCTAAATTTATTTTTCAAATTTATTTACTGCTCCAAAATTTGTGCTGCTCCAAGATTCATGCAGGCTGATGTCTCCATCACCCAATCTGGTGATCAAGTCAATTACCTTCAGAACATGATCCTGAACGGATGTTCCCTCTATCATCCTAGCACGGAATAACTGCTTAGATATTTCATATCTAGCAGTTCTGCTATGTTCTCCATAAAGCTCTTTTAAATTAAGCATTATGGATTGAGTATCCATGCTTTCATGCTGTCTCTGTAACTCATTGGTCATAGAGGCTAGTATGATACACTTGACAGTAAGGGAGTCATTCTGCCATATTTTGTATGTGGCCATATCTTCCTGTATGGCATCGTCCCCTAGTGGATTAAGACTAGGGGTATCAAGAATATAAGAAAGTTTTTCTGAACTCAGCACAATCTTTAAATTTCTCAACCAGTCCACATAGTTCAGACCAGTCAGTTTGTTGGTATCTAAGATACTTCGCAGTGACAATGAAGATGCCATTTATCTATATTTAACAAAGAACAATACATAAGCAAACAACCATGAAATGACTTACATAATTAAATTAGGTCTTAAATTTAATTATGTCTCCCATTATTTTATCAAAAATCATACACCTCACTATGATAATCAAGAAGAACCCTGATCGATTTTTCTTAGTAAGATTGAGATTCTAATAACTTATAAAAGATCTTGCAGAAAACACAACAAATCTTTTATAAGCTCAAAGGTAGGAAACTCTTCCAATTATATCTCATATAATTCTCAAGAAGTAACTTGGCCTCTAGAACATTATTAGTCTTTCTGAAAACTCAACAAACCATAATGTTCTAGTTAAATCAAGACCCTTTCATTTCTATACAGTCAATACTCAAATATAATGCCCTTGCAGATAACACAACAAAGCATTATACTGAATATACTGTAAGCATATCTTTGCACAATACTAGTATTATGTCAATCACCATATTAGGTCTTGCAGATAACACAACAAACCTAATGTGGTTCATAACACAATAATGATCCAGCATGAAGGAAGGCCAATATATAGTATTTTTAACACTAAGCATTTTAGTCAAGATTTAAATTTAATCAAATCGGCCAGGCAAGTGGAAGAGATGTGGGAGTCCTCCCGTTGCTTTCCTAGACACCAATAAAATTGGCCAGGTCAGTCAACGGAACCAATTAAAAACCACAATTCTCTTTACCTTCCCAGAACCACCTTTCTAGACACCGAATGATCAATGTACATCATGACTAGTGATGCTTATTAGTTAAATATACTAAGACTTAATATAATTTTTAAAAGGAGGGATTTATAAATTGCCAGCACATCCTTATAGAATGTATCACTCTTATAGATAAACAAATATGTGCTAAGTGTGTCATCATACTAGGACAACCATTTACCATATAATGGATCCACCATTATGCCAGGGCAACCTTATTTCAGTATGATGACTTCAAAACTATACATATCTCTATAATAATTAGGGTTTGAGTGAAAGACCCTAACTAGTGGCATACATCAAAACATATATGCAATCAAAGATATGCTAAGTATAGTAACATATTAGGATTTAAAAAACCCTAAGATGTGACATACAAACTATAATAAATTATAGTCCTAATTAAGGTGGCTCTGATACAACTGTTGGGATCCGGTGCAACGCAGCGAAAGGGTAATTTCAAAAATTGAAATTAAATATGCACCAAAAATCCTAAACTAGGAACTCCTTAATAAGACTAGAATATATGAAGACAAACATTTCTATGCAAATTGAATTAGAATACCAACCTGTAATCGCTAATTCCAATTTATGAAGACTTAAAACTTGAAGATCAACGGCTATTTGAATTCACCAGGCATCCAAGTGTCCGCCCTCCGATGGTGATCCACGCAGATCAATGACCAAGAACACTATCTTCTTTTCCATAGTTCCTCGTATTGAGTTCTTCTTCTAGAACTCAATTCTTCGGATTATGGCTAGAATTCTTCCACACAAGAGGTTGCCTACTTTTTTTTTTTTTTATCTCTTCTCTCCTCCTTCCACTAAGACCTTGACCCTCTAAGACACTCTTGTCTTAAAGATAAGACTTTGTCCTAAGGGGATTTAGGCTTGTCTTAATTTGGAGGAGAAATTAAGACAAGAATGTCTTAATGTAAGAAAGAAAGGAAAGAACAAAAATGTAACTCTTTCTTTCCTTTACCGTCGGAGACTTTCACTCTCGTTCTTGTTCAGTAGCAGAGTTTCGACAGAGGTGTACTCTGTAAAGGAATAATGCAAAAAAAAGAAAAGGGAGAAAGAGTCTTTAGGAGAGGAAGAAGAATAAAAATATAATTTTTTTAGAATTACCGAAGTTCTGATTTTCATTCCTTATATAGTTTTCAGAGAGGCACCCTCACAACTCTCCGTAAACATTTTTCTCACGCCTTTTTCCTTCTTCTCATGCCCTTTCCTTCTTCTCACGTCCTTCTGGATTAATTCTCACGGTCTTCCAGATCAATTCTCATGGCTTTTCTTAAAGGAAGAAGTCGCGACAATTGGGAGAAAGAAATCGCAAAACTTGAATCTCCGAAGAGATATGATTTTGCGCACCCGGGAAGAAACAACGCTTTCTTTCTTTCTTAAAACCCACACCACCGTTAGATTACCATCCAAGGGATGACAAGTGAGGCGCTAAAAATGAGAAATAATACCGCCCCATCTTAATTCATCGGAGAATTAAGTGGGCGTGCCAAGAGTCCATGCGCCCATGGACTCCTTCATATGGCGTGCCAAGAGTCCATAAGCGCATGGACTCTTGGTGTTTTTGGCGTGCAAGGGCTAAGGGGTGGGTGGTATGCTAGCCTAATTAATTGGTTAGCCAATTGGGTTAGCCATAATCCCAAAAACCTCAATTAGGGTCAAATTAGATCCAATCAGAACCCAAATTGAATCAATTCGGAACCCTAATTCGAATCCAATTCGAATAGAAGTTAGGATTTGCAACACTTGCTAGAGTGTCTTCATGCAAATGACTCTTGATCAATTCTCTTAAGTGTGTGACCCATTGGGTTCCATATCTAGCCAGTAGTGGGTTCAAATACAAGTTGACCTAATTTGATTAGAACTCTTTCTAATCGATTTAGGTCAAATCGGGCTTACCCGATTTTGATCAATTATGACTCTTCCTAATAAATGATCATTAAATTTGATCAACCCACAAGACAAGATTGACGTCTAGCAACGTGTCATGTCTACCCGGAAGATATGAAAATTCTGGTGAAATACCAAAACTACCCTTCAGTAGAAAGTTACTGTACAATTAAATCCTTTGATCAGCCTGCACCCAAAATATAATTATGGATATGGATATATGTCAAATCCAATATTATATTTGTTTCTAGCTCAATCTTATATTGGTGATTCAATTATCTTGATAATGGAAACCATCTCTAATATCTTTACTTTGATCAAAGATTCCCTGAATCATCATCCGATTGATAACTAGCTGGATGCAATCTCCTCGTACTAAGAGTGATCGATTCCTTGTTGACCTACTCATTACCTTCATATACAATTCACCATTCCCAGTATCAATCCTGTGCATGACTCAATGCCATGAATAGGATTGAACCAAAGGATGGGTTCATGAACATAAGGTACTTATGGCAGTCTCAGGTCAAACGATTACTTGTACCACTCCTACTATGAGAACCTTCTATTGACATGTAGCTAAGACTCCATTAGATGTTCTCAAGTTGGATCATATCAGTGAACTCATTCTCTAATGAGAACCCACATCCTTGTATTAGTGTCATACACAAGTGACTGTGAGAGCAGTCACCCTCTTCAGTATACATGGGATGTGCTAGTCTTACTGGAAAAAACCTGATCCACTACTCAGGGTTCCTTTGACTAGGAATATATTAGATTAATGTTTTAACTTTAGGTCTCACTGGTATGATCTCATCATAACCCTAAAATCATAGCCTTAATCTATGGGGTTCATCATATAATAATAAACACAGCGTATGATGAAAAATAATGCCTTTATTAGAATATTGTCAATTACAATGGTTTGGGAGATATAATATAGATTGGCTTGTAGGGCATATCCCTTTCAAGTTAATTTTTCTCAACCCTTAACCTAGTCCAGTACATTGAGTTTTGTATACCAGTATGAGTCTAGTGTGAGTTCACTTCTTGTACAAGAGAGGAGGCTATGTTATTTTAGAGTTCTACCAAATCTCATTCTGAAGCCATAAGTAGTTACATCAGCTTAGGGGAGCTCAATCAACATCCAGGTGCCCTGATTGTGACATGATTTTCTTCGGGAGCCATTTCAGATGCCAAATTCCCTCTAGATGCTTCCAGAATATTTCATATGCTAGGAGCCCATGTTTACCAGGCTACCCCAGCACTCCAAGCCTCCAAATTCAAGCCCAGGAAGCAATCCCAAAATAAGAGAAACAAGATTCCCTTTTGATGTCGGGAATATGCCAGCCCAAGGAACCAAGCAACATAGATTCCAGGGGACCCAAGCCCAAGCTTCCAAGCCCTGGGTTGACCTCCCCTATTGCTGCCCTAAAGTCCACATGCCAAGGAGTGGGCATCCAAATCTTTGACTAAGTCCAAAGAGAAAAAAAGTGGGAAAAGACAAAGTCTTTTCTAACCTAGTTAGGACTCCTAATCCCTTTAAACCTTGTAATTCTAACCTAGCTAGGAAAGGACTTGTATTCCAATTTGAAAGAGGACTTATAATCCAAGTGTAACCATGGTTAGCAAGGGCATGGAAACTCTATAAATATCTCACCCCACCCCCTCTTGTAAGCATCTCTTTCTTATGAATACAACTTGTTAAGATTTTGTGCTATTGATTTATGATTGGTGTCTTTGCTTTGGTTCTCTACTTTGAATGCTCTCCTTGTGTGCCCTAGCTAAATCTCTGCTGCCCTAGCTTTCATTCGCATCTTTGGAGATTAGCCATGCCCAGAGGAAGATGCCCTAACTGCTGCCCCAATCAAGCAACTACTTCTTTCCCAGGACATCCACACCTAAACCTAGTTTCTCTCAATTCTAAATCCTAGTTTTATTTTCTTTGTTTAATTGATATTTTGATTGACCCCTGACACTTGCAAGATCCCCAAGGTATTTCACCTCCCTAGAGGAGGCTTTCTTGCCTTTAGATCGGGTCCAGAACAGCCATCTGATTCAAGGAATTGAAGCTTCTTCATCCAGGCTCCAATCAGAATGTGAGTGATCCCTTCTACTATAAAGTTTTCAATCTCTGACTGGTAAGAAACCTTTCCTTCTCTTATTATCTGATTTGCTTGAAGTTAACTACCCTAAGCTAGGAATTTATCAATTTCTGTGTCCTATCTTTTATTTATCTTGCATGTTTTAGCCTTTGACAAGTTGATTCTTAGAATTGCTGAAACCTGCTAGTTCTTTACTTTGCTTTGAGAAATTAGCCATCAAACCTAAATCTAAAAATAACAAAAAAATTAGTTTATTGCTTTTACTGCATATTTAGCTTTCTTAGAGTCATCTCACATCAGGCTTATTGATTGTCATCATCTCATTCAATAATCTTAAGAGCAATTTTCCATCTCAGATCAAGGTAGGATTTCATCACCTGTCCTGGACTCAAAACAACCACTCAGCATCAAAACTCAAGCCTTAGCTAAAATCAATTAGCAACATAATTTCTCTATTGAGGTTAGGGACAGCAATAGGTCAGGTCCGAGTTGTGTGGGTGCACTAGTGCACTTAATTCCTCGGTTATTATTGAAAACTGGTATCTAAGGTTAGAGGTCCATAGGCAAATGCCCTAAGTGGACTGGTGGTGTGGGCACCAGGATCTGATAGAGGCTTCTCAACCAACTGTGGATCTCAGATTAGGGTTCCCCTTCTATGAGTCCTGTAATAAGGCCTTGAGCCAAAGCAATTTCATAAATTCTTGTCAAAGTTTGTTTAGTCCAGTACCTTGACCAATTTGGGTCAAGTTAGTTCATGAGTCCTGTATTTGTTCGAGTCTGAGTTTGGTCTGAGCCCAAGCCCAATTGAAGTCACTCTGGTTATCTTCACCAAATCAAGTTCTGGTGGGCCAACCCACCCCTTCCACTTGGGATAATGCCAACTCAGGTGCCACCTCAGCTACCTATGTGGCGCCACATTAGCTGCCACTTGGGCATCCAAGAAGGAAAACAAAGTGGCATTCTCATGTTCCACACGCCTTGGGTAACATTAGAAGGAAGAGACACCATCCCGCTCATCCCTCCCCCACATCATGCCTTGTTCCATCAAAAGAGGGCGTTGGAGATCCTTGAAGAATCCAAGCCTCAAAGCAAGCCCCCTTCCAAGCTTTCTTCCCAAAATGTTCTTACAAGGAAGGAAGGTCAAAGGACACACTCCCCATGTCAAGCCTTATACCAAAGAAAGGGTGTGCAACAAAGGAAGGAAGAAGAACATAAGCCATGATACAAGCCCCTCTTCATGTCTTTTTCCAAAACAATGAAGATTCTTTCCAACTTCAAGGTGCCATGATCCCTCCTCCTAGCCTTGCTTCATGCCATGCCCATTCAAGAAAAAGAAGAAGAAATTTTGTATTCTTGCATTTGAAATTCAAAATGGGCCTTGGGTGCCTATTTAAAGGACCCAACCCCCTCCATTGTAAAAAAGAAAGAATGAATGAATGAATGATTGAGTGATTTATGAAAGTTTGAGTTTCTTCCACCCTCCAACCATTGTCTCTTAGGCTAGGTTTGAGTGGAATTGGCTTCGTCCCCAGGGACATCAAGTGGTGTGAGGCCACCTGTCCGTCGCCCCAGGGCGTCGCGAATCCTTCGTCCTCCAGGACGTCGCGTGGTGTGAGGCCACATTCCTTCGTGCTTCGGGACGTCGCGGGGTGCGAGGCCCCAAGTTATCTCCAACTTCGACTTCGGAATTCAGCTGGACATCGGGCTCGAAGCCCCTTCCCAACTCCAGTTCAACTCCTTTCCGTGTATCTCCATATTTCGCTGACCCTTCTTTTGTTTGCCTACAGGTCCTCCCTGGCATCTCGAGCATTGGAGACAGTCAGCTTTGCCATCGCGACCTCCGGACCCAAAGCCAGAGCTCCCACGGGTTCGACTGCTTGGGCATCCAGGCCGCATCCGCCGAGTTGAGCGATCTCTGCACCGGGCGCTTCAGAAGTTGAGGTTTGCCTTCTCTTTATCTCCTAAGTAGATTTATAGGTCAAGCTAGTTCTATCGGGGTTTCTTAATCCCGAGGTCCTATTCTCGTTCTTACTTTTAGGGCGTTGAACTGCTAGCGTAAGCCTCCATTACTGTTCTTCACATTTCTTATCTTTGCTTGTGATCGGGAATTGAAACCTTAAAACAACGAAGAAGAACAACAAGAAACATAAAAAAAAAATCATCAACCCTAAAAAGAATTTCTTTTGCATTGTAAGCATCCTTATTAGCATCCAGCATCCCTAGCCCTAACCCCCTTGCCCTGCATCAATTTTGTATCAGAGCAAGGCTAGGACTAGTGCATTTTATTTCATTTCTGCATTCTTATCAGCTTGTATATGGTCTGATCATTGGATTGTTTCTCCCTGCAGAGACCTCCATATCTCATGATTTCTATTCTATTGGATAGCATTTAATTCAATGTACTTTTTTTTATTTTCTCATATTTTACTTCAATTTGTAGAATTTCTACAAGCCAAAATACTAACTGAGAAAATCTCAGGTCTGAAATTTCAGCAAGCATCTCATTTCTTACTTCATTCATCCATCTAGTTTATTTCTTGCATTTAGGGCATATTTTAATTCCTACATTTTGTTTAGCATTCACACATCTGAAGATACAAAAAAACAAGAAAATTTTAAGTCATTTCATTAGTCATTTTTGTGCATCATTCTCCATAACTTATCTTAAGGCGACAAATTAACATAGGGTCAGGATTTCATTACCTGTCCCTAGCCCAAAAACCACCACCCGACATATCGAACCCTAGACATTAACTAAAATCAATTAGACGTTTAATCTGCTATAGTGAGCTAGGGACACCCACGAAGTCGGGTCAACCCAAGTGCCGAGCCAAGCTAGATTGCTTGTTGGTGTGTGCTTGTATAGCTGGTGTCTAGGCAAGTGGTTTAGGGACTAGAGCCCGCAGGGAAGTGGGTTGGTTCGCTTACCTGGCCAATTTCTAATTGGTGTCTAGGCAACCAAAGAGGAACCTCCACTCACCTTACACTTACATGGCCAGGTGCCAATTTACTACTTCCAGGTTCATCTTCTTGACTTTACATTTGGAGAGATATCCTAGGTCTAGCAAACCGTAGCATCGTTTTGTTACATATGCACTAGATCAAGAACCTCTTTTCACCCACCTTCTCCACCATCTAACGAAACCATGGACCAACTGCGAGCTGACATCGGAGCCCTAACTCAATCCATGACCAAGTTAGGCAACCTGTTGAACAATAGATTGGATCAAATAGAGGCCAGCTAAGACCCCTAGAGGAAGAGCTAAATGAATCCGAAGACCTTCTAGGAGTAGTCAGATGCATCCTAGCCCAAAACATAATATAGGAAGATTGGCGTAGGACCAACATCCTACAGACCCTGATCAAGCTAGGAGATAAGGTTTGTAAGGTCATCATTGATATTGGAAGCTGTGTTAATGCCCTTTCCTTGAGTATAATCAAATCTTTAGGACTAGCCACAGTTCCCCACCCCAACCCTTACAAAGTCTCCTGGATAGATTCACTTCAATCCCTATAAAATCTACGTGCCAAATCAAGATTAAAATGAGTTCCTATGAAGAATCGATTTGGTGTGACGTCTTACCCATGGGTGTGGGTAGTATCATCCTAGGACGACCCTGGCATTTCGACCATGATGCCACCCTTTATGGTCGATCCAATACCTGCGTCTTTCTCCACCAAAAGAAAAGATTACAATCAACCCAACTAGCCAAAGGACCCAGTCAAGAAAGGATCAAGTAGCCTTAAAGAGAAGAAGCCTGATGTTAAACCAATCAAGGACAATGGGTTAGAAGAAGAGATTACTGGGAAAGTACCCTTTAAAGAGTTTCAGGGAGAGAAGGATGAACATTTCTAAGAATTTGAATACAAAAACCCTTGAGCCCATTGAAGCTTGAAGGTTGAACCAATTGAAAATCTAGGAAAGAAACTCCTGAGCCCATTAAAGCCCGAGGGTGAAATCATTGAGGAATCCAAGGAAAATGATCCTGAACCCACTATAAAATTTGAATAGGAAATGACTGAGCCAGGATCATATCTAGTAAATAAACATGAAGATTCACCAGTCTTTCCACAGGAGTTCAGGAACCAACCCTTAATTAACCAATCCAAAGAGAACATCCTCAAGAGATGGTTGAAGCTCGGAAAGAAATGAGGATGAAGTTCCCGATGAGTTACCTGATCAACTTCCACCCCTGAGAGACATCCATCATACTATAGACGTGGTCCAGGATCCACTTTAACAGACCTTCCTCACTGTGGGATTGACCCTAGCGAGCCCAAGATCTACCGAAACAAGGGACCATATGACACCTATAGAACGATGCCCAAATTTTAAGGTCATCCTGATAACCAAGGCATGTTTTATGTTTTCCATAAGCCACCCCAAGACTTCGATTCCTATTTCCTACCCTTCCCTGAGCCCTCTCACATTTCTAAAGCCATGGAGTTACTTTTTATTGGGATTACCAGATTGCATGACTCCTTAGAGCCCATCCCGTTTGCCCTCTACTTCTGGTATACTTTATGGCATTTGCTAGGGATCCTTAATAATTTTTCTTGTGCATACCAGACTAGGGTCAAACCTAGAGAGTCAAAAGTCTGTTAGGTTTAGACCCTATGAGTCCAATAAATTTTTTTCTCAATAAGATTGCATAGTTGAGTCTGCATTTTGCATCATGTTAGGATTATGCATTAAATACAATAATAAAATACGTTGGCTGATTCCCGAAAGCGAGCCAAAGAGTTTGAAATAAGAGATTTTGTAATGATTAGGCTCCGACCTGAATGGTTTCCACCGGGAACCGTTAAGAAGCTTCATGCTCATGGGGCGGGTCCCTTTAAAGTGATTTGGAGAATGGGCCCTAATGCCTATGTGCTAGAATTACCTTTGGATTATGGAATTAGCTCGACATTCAATATCTCTGACTTAGTCGAGTATAGGGAACCTGCAAAGATACCTAGCAAGCCATTTGGGCCTGACCTTTCTTTTGAGAGTGAACCTGAACCTGAGTGTCCACCTCCAAATATACCTGAGAGAGAAGAGCGGATCGAGCATGTCCTGGATGACCAAGCTATCACTACCCGCGGCAAAGGCTACCAGCATTACCTGGTCCGATGGCAAGGCCGACCTGAATCCGATGACTCGTGGATCACACGGGATGACTTGCAGCGCATCGACCCCGACATCCTGGAAAGTTATCAAAGCCAAGCTAACCCTTACTCGACAGGGTCGAGTTCCACCCACTCCGGGAGAATTGGTGTGGGCACCAGAATCTGACAGAGGCTCCTCAACCCTCTGTGGATCTCAGATTAGGGTTCCCCCTTCTATGAGTCCTGTAATAAGGCCTTGAGCCAAAGAAATTTCATAAGTTCTTGTCAAAGTTTGTTTAGTCCAGTACCTTGACCATTTTGGGCCAAGTTAGTTCATGAGTCCTTTATTTGTTCGAGTCTGAGTTTGGTCTAGGCCTAAGCACAATTGAAGTCACTCTGGTTATCTTCACCAAATCAAGTTCTGGTGGGCCAACCAATCCCTTCCACTTGGGATAATGCTAACTCAGGTGCCACCTCAGCTACCTACGTGGCACCACATCAGCTGCCACTTGGGCAACCAAGAAGGGAAACAAAGTGGCATCCTCATGCTTTCCACATGCCTTTGGCAACATTGGAAGGAAGAGACACCATCCCTCTTCCCTCCCCCACATCACGCCTTGTTCCATCAAAAGAGGGCATTGGAGATCCTTGAAGAATCCAAGCCTCAAAGCAAGCCCCCTTCCAAGCTTTCTTCCCAAAATGTTCTTACAAGGAAGGAAGGTCAAAGGACACACTTCCCATGTCAAGCCTTATACCAAAGAAAGGGTGTGCAACAAAGGAAGGAAGAAGAAACATAAGCCATGCTACAAGTCCCTCTTCATGTCTTATTCCAAAACAATGAAGATCTTTCCAACTTAAAGGCGCCATGATCCCTCCTCCTAGCCTTGCTTCATGCCATGCCCATTCATGAAAAAGAAGAAGAAATTTTGTATTCTTGCATTTGAATTTCAAAATGGGCCTTGGGTGCCTATTTAAAGGACCCAACCCCCTCCATTGTAAAAAAGAAAGAAAGAATGAATGAATGAATGATTGAGTGATTTATGAAAGTTTGAGTTTCTTCCCCTCCAACCATTGTCTCTTAGGCTAGGTTCGAGTGGATTGCCTTCGTCCCCAGGGACGTCGAGTGGTGTGAGGCCACCTGTCCGTCGCCCCAGGGCATCGCGAATCCTTCATCCTCCAGGACGTCGCGTGGTGTGAGGCCACATTCCTTCATCCTCCAGGACGTCGGGGGTGCGAGCATTTCGCTGACCCTTCTTTTGTTTGCCGATAGGTCCTCTCTGGCATCTCGAGCATTGAGACAGTCAGCTTTGCCATCGCGACTCCGGACCCAAAGCCAGAGCTCCCATGGGTTCGACTGCTCGGGCATCCAGGCCGCATCCACTGAGTTGAGCGATCTCTGCACCGAGCGCTTCAGAAGTTTGAGGTTTGCCTTCTCTATCTCTAAGTAGATATTGTAGGTTGAGCTAGTCCTACCGGGGTTTCTTAATCTTGGGGTACTGTTCTCGTTCTTACTTTAGGCTTTGAACTGCTAGCATAAGCCTCCATTATTGTTCTTCGCATTTCTTATCTTTGCTTGTGATCAGGAATCGAAACTTAAAACAACAAAGAAGAACAACAAGAAACATAAAAAAAAAATCATCACCCTAAAAAGAATTCCTTTTGCATTGTAAGCATCCTTATTAGCATCTAGCATCCCTAGCCCTAACCCCCTTGTCCCGCATCATCAACTGGTGGTTTTTTAATTAGGACCATGTCATAGGCAGGGGGAGCTCCCACCACCCCACCTCTTACCTGGCCAGTGGAAGGATTAGCTGCTGAGTTAAGTGTAAGTTGAGTAGACCCATTAAATTTTGGCTATAGGTCTAGCAAACTGTAGTCCATTTTCATCTTGTGTACCTGACTACATCAGAAAACCCTGACTGATTGAATGTTTGCATGACCATTAGGTAGGAAACTAATACCAACGGTCTCAACCCCAACCCAACTCAACATGATCCAATCTTGAAACTCTCATAAAGACCTTGTATGAACAGCAGAATGCCCAATTGATTACCCAACTGACCCAATCCTTTACCCAATCCAAAATCAGCTTGCCCAATTTACTACTCAAATGAACAATAGATTTGATCAGATGATCCATAGGTATGACCAGATAGGAGACCAATTAGAAAACATAGAGAAAATCCTTGAGAACCCATATCAACCTAAACATGAACCTGACCTTAGGACCCAATATCCCCCACCTCCCAACTCTAGGAGAGCCCAATACCTTGACCCATACCCTGAGCCCAAGAGATTCACAACTTATATGTCTGAGCTCAAATCCTATGACTCTAGATCCTATAACTTTAGATCCTATGACTGTAGATCCATGACTCTAGAACTTATGCACCACCATCCTATGAGTCTAGTAACACCCCAGATCTATAGAGCTGAGATCTTGTCCTATAAGCCCCAAGAACCCATAATCCCTAGGTATCAGCCTAGTGCCAATCAGTTTTTCCCTAGTCAACCTGAATCCCATAAGATCAGTACCCCTAGATATGAGCTTTTAGTGTTAGTCCACTTCTTTTAGTCAACCTAAACCGTTAGGACTAATGCCCCTAGCCTAGGACTAGATCCTAACTAGCCAACCTGAGCCAACCCTAGCCCAGTACCACTATGGCCCGTAGGGAAGATAGAGGCATGTTGTAAAGGTTCAGAAGAGTTCCAATCCCCGAGAGTTTATTTTAGATGTCACAAACTAGGCCATTTTGTTAGCCAGTGTCTAGTCAGCACCCCTACCTAGTGAGCTAGATGAAGATGAGTCTGAACCTAATGTAGAAGTATATGAGGTGATGAAAGTTTAGTAGATGAATATAAAGGAGAAGACTTTAAATGGAATATGAAGTAAAGGAGCAAGAGAGTGAAGCCATTGAGGAATCAATGGATAAAGATCCTGATCTACTATAGAATTTTAAATAGGAATATGAAGTAAAGGAGCAAGAGAGTGAAGCCATTGAGGAATCAATGGATAAAGATCCTGATCTACTATAGAATTTATTGGGGTATCCCAGTCCAGGTACGAACAGAACACTAGTTTGGTTCACCGAAGAACCTTTCCCCGAATCACTGACGTGGAACCAGGAGAGGTCAGGCCAACTATAGGCAACCCAAGGCTTCTCGCCAGACTACGATATCCGAGAGCCAGATCTTCAGATGATGTCCTCAGCCCTAACCTAAGACCAAGCTCCTCGATGACTTTTGAAGACACGCTCTTCGGTCCCTAACCGAAGACCAAGCTACTCGACGACTTCCAAAGACACGCTCTTCGATCCCTACCAAAGACACAGTCTCCAGCTCTAGGTAGACACCAAGTCGTCGACAAATACAGAGGACGAAATCTCCAACCAAGAATCTCCCTTAAAAGGAGAAATCTGAAGATGGGACCATAATTTGGCCCAAATAGGCAACAGTAACCAACGGTTACTATCGACAATCGGCAAGCTACGATCATGGCATGTAACTCCAGCAGCCAAGCCTCCGGTCTGGCCAGAACCGCTCAATGACAACCCATGATTGCCAATCATGAAAAGAAATTAACTTCCCACAATCACCGGAAAAAGAGTGGGGTCGCAGGTCGGACGTCTCCATTTAAATAACGGTAAGGGGAATTGCTCGAGAGGTACGCGCATACACACATACTCATACACATACGCATTCTCTAAGAGTCTTTTCCTCTCATTCCCAACATCCTTCCCCATTTTATGGCTGGGACCCGCCTCTGACTTAGGCATCCGAGTGTCCCCTACCGAAATGACTCCGGCAAGGGACCTATTTTACAGGTGAACCAGAGAGCGGTCCTGTGGTGTAGCAGCTCAGACTGGCCGATACAGGGTCTCCATGCCAATAGATTGGCGCTCCAGGTAGGGGGGCAACACAGCACTCTTAGGCTTCCTCCTCAATAAGGGAAAGTAAGGAGTTTCCAATGGCAAGAGAAAGTCTCAGATAGCTTCTACAAGTCGAAGTCGTGCTTCATCCCAAGGGGGCGCGCCCGGGGGAGAACGATGCCCCACCTTCCATAGTTGTTGTGGGATTACAGCAATTTGAAGCCCTTGTGAACCAGGTCACCAACCTCATAGTGATGCAGAACGAAAGAGATGATGCGATGCGGAAGTAAATTAAGACTAATCTTTTTTTTTTTTTTTTTAATGTTCTGAAGTTGGCTTAAACTCAAAGAAAGTTAAACTAAATTGAAAGAAACTATATAATAATTGAAAGCACAATTTAAAGAAACTAGATTATCAGAGTAGTTCAGAAGTAAGGATCGCTGGGGGTTGAGAAACTCCCAGACCTAGGGTTTTGCTCTGAACTTTCAACAAGACAGAAGTAAAGAGAAGAGAAGGGTTACAGACCAGGTAGTGATCTTCACAGAGTTTAGTGGAAGGACTCTCTTGAGCAGATTGTTGGATCCCCGGATTCGGATATCTTCGCAATGGATCCTCTAATACTGGTCCTTTGGCAGAGTTGGCTTCTTTTGAACTCAAGATCTGGGAAAGAAGAAGAACAAGTTATGGAACCAGATACTCAAGGAATGATTTACCAGATAGAAGAACTTGAAAGTTGATGTTGCTGAAATCCTGATTCTCCTGGATGCTGATCTGACTTCCTCTGGGGTTTGCTCTGTATCCGAAGTGGCTGAACTGGACGTGGATGCTGGTGGTCGGCCTCTACTTGGAGAGAGGGGCCGTGAGAGATGGGGTAGGCTAGGGTTTGGTGGAATGAAGAGGATGATGGGCGGCTAGGGTTGGAGTTGAAGTGGCTAACCTAGGGTTTTGGGGTTGGAGATCTCACACCTCCTCAAGGTTTCTAGGGAACCCAGATTTACTCCCTCACGGAGCTCAACACCTGAATGCAAGTGCGGAAGAGAAAAACATAAAGTTGCTCATACAAAATTTGAATTCACTCATCAGTGTCTTAAAACTTACAAGAGGGGTTTATTTTATAGGTCTTTACAAGAGGTCAGGGTTTACATCTTCCCATGTGGGACTAATAGGATGGATCCTCAAATTAGGTTTGTAGAATCAATCTCTTCTCATATGGCCGGCCAAGAGCTTCCATATGTGTTGATTGGTGGCTCCAAATGGTAAGTAGGTGGCGCCTTCAAGCCTTGCTCTTCAAGAAAAATATTTTTCCTTCCATGCTTGGTTTTATTAGGAAGTATTTGCGTGCCTCCTAGCCTTGCTCTTCAAGAAAATTTTTCTTCCTTCCATACCTGGTTTTATTTGAAAATATTTGGGCGCCTCCTAGTCTTGCTCCCCAAGCTTTGCTCCTTTCTTTTCATAGCTTGGCTCTTATGGAAATAGTTTGGGCGCCTCCTTGGATTGAGGATCCTAAATTGATTTCTCCTTAAGTGGCACATGAAAGAAGGGACCTGCTTTCTTGTGGTGTGGGGACCAAAGTACACTGGATGGAGATGTGGTGCCCCTTGGACTCTGGCGTGTGGCTGGGAGTGTGGCGCCCACTTGCTTGGTCCTGGAAGAAAATGTGGCACCCTGGAGAAGACCTAGACCACTACTAGTACTTGTACTGAGTCAACATGACTCAACAAAATTAAATTACAGGAAAATACAGACTCAAACTAAGTTGAGTTGACCAAGTCAACCCTTATTACAAAACTAGAAAACCCTAATTCATCGGGCAAGGTCAATCAGAGATCTATGTGGAGCCCTAAAGTCTTCTTCTGAGTCTGGTGCCCGCACCAATTCTCCCGGGGTGGGAGGAACTCGACCCTGTCGAGTATGGATCAAGTTGGCTCTGGTATCTCTCCAAGAGGTCTGGGTCCAATTCTTGTAATTCTTCTCGGGAGATCCAACAGTCATCAGAATATGGCCTTCCTTGCCAGCGGACCAGGTATCTTTGGTATCCTCGATTATGAGTAGAGATAACCTGATCATCCAGGATCTTTTCAATATGCTCTTTCCTCACAGGCCAGTTTGTTGGTGGACACACAGGGTTGGGTTCACTCTCAAGAGCAGGATTAGGCTCAAAAGGCTCACTGGGAATCACAGCTGGCTCTCTATACTCTACTAGGTCTGTAATGTTGAAAGTGGAGCTAATGCCTAGTTCTGAAGGCAACTCGAGCACATAGGCATTGGACCCTACTCTCTTTACTACTCTAAATGGACCAGCTCCTCTAGCATGTAACTTTCTAATGGTTCCAGGAGGAAACCGTTCAGGCCTTAACCTAATCATTACATAGTCTCCCTCAACAAAAGTTTTGACTCGCCTTTAAGAATCAGCCAACTTCTTATAAGTTTCATTACTTAATTTATTTTGGCATGAATTTCTTTATGCAAGTTTTTATATGCTGTGCAAAAACTTCAGCAGACTCTGAGACTCATGTGTGGACTGGTAAAGGAGCTAGGTCAAGAGGTGTGTGAGGTTTGTAACCATGCACAATTTCAAATGGACTCTTACCTGTAGACCTATTGACCGAGTCATTGTATGCAAATTCAGCCCTAGGTAAGTACAAATCCCAGTTCCTAAGTTTTCACCAACAAGACACCTTAACAGATTGCCTAAACTACGGTTCACTACTTTGGTTTGGCCATCAGTTTGGGGATGATAGGCAGTTGAAAACTTAAGTTTTGTCCCTAACTTATGCCAAAGGGTTTTCCAGAAATAGCTGGTGAACCGGACATCCCTATCTGAAACAATTGTCTTAGGTAGGCCATGGAGTCGAACTATCTCATTAAAGAACAGGGTGGCTACCTTAGACGCATCAAATGTTTGAGATCAAGGCAAGAAATGGACCATCATAGAAAATTGGTCGACTACAACACAGATAGAGTCTTGCCTCCTCTGGGTCTTAGGCAAACCTAACACAAAGTCCATGCTTACATCTTGCCAAGGACGATGTTCTGTTTTTGCTGTTTGGCAACAGTGCAGGTTCGACACCTAGCCACAATGTGTGCTACATCTCTTTTTAAGCTAGGCCAGAAAAAGTGGTCTTCAATAGCCAGGGTGGTCATGTCTTTCTGAAATGGCCAGCTAGACCTCCAGCATGAATTTCCCAAATCAAAAATTCCCTAAGAGAAGTTCTAGGGATGCAAAGCCTATTCTTAAAGAACAAAAAGCCATCTAAAAGGGTATAATCCTTGGTGCGGACACCAAAGGCACTAGAATAAGGCAGAGGCTTCTCAACCCTCTGTGAATTGATCAATAATTTATGAGTCCATCTGTAATAAGGTCTTAGCCCATCTGAGTCCTTTTAGTTGTTATTTGAGTCTTTTGAGTTGTTATTTCAGTTCTAGTCAGCTTATGTTGAGCTAGTTCAGTCCAATGCTAGTTAGCTCATGTTGAGCTTATTTTATTTTTTTGAGTCCTGTCCAAGCATGCTGAAGACTCAAGACTATATCATACATGTGAAGACCAAGTCCAACTAGATTGAAGACATGGAAGTATAGCACAAGTCCAACCCAGCTTGAAGATTTGAAGACCCCAGGAGGAAAATTCAGAAAACCCTGATTTCTTGCATATGCCCTCCAGATGCCCAGATTCTCTTCCAGATGCCAAAGTATATTCATAGATAAGGGCATCCATGATTCTAGAGGTCCATCTGCATCCTAGCCCAAAGAAATCAAGCCCAGGTGCCAAGCCCAAGCCCCTAAGAAGCAAGATACCAGGGAATATTCCTGCTACCTGGCTACCAGGCCACCCCAGCTTCTAGAGGCCCAAACCCATGCACCCGAGCCCCTTTGGGCCGGCCTTTTGCTGCTCCTAGAAGCCCAACACGCCCCCCTAGGCATCCTTGGAGTCTTGACCAAGTCAAGAAAATTTTTAGGGATTTTTCTACCTAATATTTCCTTATTTTCTAGCTAGGGTTTGAGAGGGAAAAGGATTCTTATGTAAAGACTTATGTACCCTTACTTGGAGCCCAAGGTTAAGGGTCTATTTAAGGGACCCTAGCCTCTTGTATGAGGGAGAATTTTTGATGAATGAAAACCTTGAGTTCTTCTATTGAGTGGTGTGATACCCTGCTGTGTGCATAAAGGTGTTTGTGAGAGTTCTTCTTCCCGGTGTTTGCAATCATCTTCCTGCTGCCAACAAACCCTCCAGATCCCTGGACGTCCACTCCTAAAGAAGCCTTCCCTTGCTGTTTTTACTTTGTTTTTTTGTTCCTTTGTGAGCTTTCTAACCCCTGACAGGTTTTTGCAGGTCCCTGAGTTCCTACGAATCCAACGACTCCAGCCAAGCCTTAATCGGATCATCGAGCAGAAAGCCGGGTATCCGCGGGTCTTTGGTTCGATTTTCCAGGCCGCATCCGTCGAGGAACGAGAGACCCCTTCGCTGCGATCTTCACAGACGTTGTCAGGTACACCCCTCTACCTCCAGTAGTTTTATTGTAGGAGAACTTGCCCTAACCGAGGCTTCTCAGCCTCGGCGGTCCTCTTTGCTACTTTTCTAGGTCCTATCTGCATGCTGATCTTCAAAAATTCATACAAAATTCCCTACAAATAATTTGATCTGAAATTTGGGAATTAATCACCTAACTCAACATGTAAAACATACAAAAAAATTGCATGCATATTAGTTCCCCATCAATCCTTATGATCACTAGATGGTCCTTGAGCTAGATCCTAGTACACAGTCTTAAAATCTGGACACGACTCATATTCCTCTTTGATCTGCTCAAACCCTACTACTTCAGCCTAACAGAATTCAATAACAAAGATCGACGACTAAGGGCATCAGCTACCTTATTTTCAGTCCCAGCCTTATGTTTCAAAACAAAAGTATAGGACTGGATATACTCTACCCACTTAGCATGCCTAGGGTTAAGCTTCTTCTGAGAATTCAAGAATCTAAGAGCCTCATGGTCCGAAAACAGCACAAATTCCTGCGGTAGCAAATAATGTTTCCAGTAACGCAAAGCTTGCACTACCGCATAAAATTCTTTATCATAGGTAGATACCTAAGCTTAGCATCATTAAGTTTTTCACTAAAGAATGCTACGGGATGGTTTTCTTGGCTTAGGACTCCACCTATACGTACTCCTGAAGTATCACAGGCAACCTCAAATACTTTAGAAAAGTCGGGTAACCTTAAAATGGGTGCCTGGGTCATCCTCTCCTTAAGATCTAGGAAGGCTTTATGGACTGCTTTAGTCCACTGAAATTCTTCCTTTCTAATACAGTCTGTGATAGGAGCAACTATAGTACTAAACCCCTTGATGAATCGTCTATAGAAGGTAGCCAAGCCTTGGAAACTTCTGACTTCATGCTCACTGGTCGGCTCTGGCCATTCTACTATGGACCTAATCTTCTCTGGATCGGCAGCCACGCCGTCAGGGGTTACTACGAAACCAAGGAAGATAACTCTACTGGTCATGAATTCACACTTTTTGAGATTACCGTAGAGACTATCATTCCTCAAAACTTGGAAGACTTGTCTAAGGTGGCCTAGGTGGTCTGCAGGGGTCTTACTATAGATCAGGATGTCATCAAAATAGACCCTACAAACTTCCCTATGAAAGTGCTAAGCGCCTGGGTCATAATCCTCATGAAATTACTAGGGGCATTGGATAACCCAAAGGGCATAACAACCCATTCGTAGAGACCATCCTTAGTTTTGAAAGTGGTTTTCCACTCATCCCCTGGTCTAATCCTAACTTGATGATAGCCGGTCTTGAGATCAATTTTGAAAAAAAGCATTGCACCGGCCATCATATCTAGCATGTCATCTAGTCTAGGGATGGGGAACCTATACTTGATTGTGATTTTGTTGATGGCATGACTATCAACACACATCCTCCACGTGCCATCCTTCTTTGGGGTCAGTAGGCAGGGACTGCACAAGGGCTAAGACTCTCTCTAATGAACCCTTCCTCAACAATTCTCCAACCTGCTTTGCAGTTCCTTATGCTCAGATGGATTCATCCTATAATGGGGCAAGTTGGGTAAAGTAGCTCCGGGATTAAATCTATGGATGCTGGATATCCCTAAGAGGTAGAAGGTGGTCTGGCAGATCCTCGGGAAAAAAATCCTCAAATTGTTCTACCAAAGGTCTAACTTCCTGAGGAGGCTCTGAGGGTGTAGGAGTCCTAAGTTCCTTAGCAGTCAACATCCAAATGGGTGAGCCACTATGAATTCTTGTTCTAGATCCTTAGCACTAATTAGGTTCACTCTGTATCATCTCTGACCTTATTAGGTCCTTTAGCTACCTTGTCCTTAGGAGGGACTGAATGGATTGTGATTTTTTTTTCCCATTAAAACTAAAGACACAGGTATGGGATTTTCCTAAGAGGGTGGCATCATGATCATATAACCATGGTCTCCCAAGAATATACTGCTCACCCCCATGGAAAGACATCACACCAAATCTTCTCTTGATAGGATTGCATTTGGATTTGGACCTGACATCTAGACTGGATGGGTATAGAGGTAGAGTCTACCCAAGAAACCTTATAGGGGTTGGGGTGGGGGACTGGGTTAAGCCACATTTTGACAGTGCTAGCAGAATGGCATTCACACAGCTCCCACTATCTATGATGATCTTACATACCTTATCCCTAGTTTAAGGAAAGTCTGTAGGATGATAGTCCTACGCCAATCCTCCTGAACTCTACTTTCTGAACTCTACTTTGGGACATGATGCATCTCACAACCCCTAACTGGTCAGACTTTGTGGATTCCTCCTCTCCTTCATACTCATCAACCAAATTCATTCTGGCCTCATAAACTTCTTCTTCAAATTCTTCATTGGGCATGGAATTCTCTTCCTCTCCTTCTTCTATGTAAAGGGATCTACGAGGGCACTGGCTAGAAACATGTCCTATCCTATGACACTTAAAACAAGCTATGGCTGTGCACTAGCTAGAGATATGACTGGGTTTCTGGCACTTAAAACATGTGATACTAGGGGTTCTCTGGGTGTCAGGTGCCTTACCTTTGTCCATGGGCCTAGGGGTGGGAATACCCTGACTAGGTTTGCTAGGGGTAACTTGGCTAGGTCCATTTCTTGGGATTGGGGCACTAACCCTAGAAGGCATTGTTCCTCTCTGAAACATCTCAGTGTTCAGTGCAATCTGATAGGGTTGGTCTAGGTCAGTAACCTCTCTCAGAAACAACTCCCTCTTTATGTCTTTCCTAAGTCCAGCCCTAAACCTAGACAAAGTGACCTCATGGGCTTCATTCACATCACATCTCATCAAGTATTCATCAAAGGTGGTTATGTAGTCTGATACAGATCGGTTCCCTTGTTTCAAGGTCTGCCATTGGTCTAACAGATTCTGCTGGTATGAAATGGGTAGGTACTTATCTCTAAGCTTCTCTTTCATACCCGACCAAGTGGTTATGGGATCAACATTTCCTCTTCTAGTGGTTAGCTCAATGTTCTCCCAGTATAACCTAGCTTGACGTACTAACTTCATCTTGGCAAACTTGAACTTTCTTTCCTCAGACATGGCATACAACTCAAAGTACTGGTCCATCTCACCCTCCAATCAGAATACACCTTAGGGTTTAAGCTACCATCAAAAGTGGGTGCATCTAATTTGATGTTCCGGATGAACCTATCATCTCTATCTTCAGGCTCTGGGTCAGGCCTCCTATGATTAGGTTCAAGATCTCTGTATAAAAGTTTTCTAGGCTCCTGGTGTGGGTGAGGTTGAGGCACATTAAAATCTGGGTCAGGAGTCCAATTCTGATGTCTAGGTTCTTCAAGTACTTGGACTCGATCCCTAAGCTGGGTAAAATTCTCATGGACTTGTTCTTTAAACTGGGCAACAGTAGCAGTCATATCCTGACTCAATTTGTTCATACTTTCAGTAAGAGCTCTAACCATGGCCTCTAAATCAGGTTGGGTTTGACCATGTTGGTAGGGTACTCCATTCCGGGTAGACATGATGATGCAAGCAAACACACCAAATGAGACTCGACTGAAACGACTACGGTTGAACTAAACCTAGAGCCCAAACTAGATGCCCAATCAGAGTGGCAAGCTAGCCTGTAATAACTCGGGACTCAGCCAGGCAGGTGTAAGGGGTGTTAGGTCCCTAAATGCCAATCCTAGACACCAATCAGAGATTGGCCAGGTAGGCAGACCAGCATACAAGCCCTTCAGGATAGAATCCCTGAACCACCATTCTAGACACTGAGTACAAAGCACACACAGAGTAACTAAACTAACTAACTCAATATTAGCCTAGACCCGACCTGTTGGTGTCCCTAGCCCACTAGGGCAAATTAAGTCTAATAATTTTAAAATTAGGCTTAGGATCGAATGAATGGGTGGTGGTTTTGGACTAAGGAGAGGTTATCAACTCCTCCCCTTATCTTAGATGCTCAATTGCCCTTAAGATGAATTAGGAGATGATCACTCAAAATTGAATTGCAGAAACACAGAAATAGAATTGTTATAATTTAACTCTCAGAAATTTTGCAGAAACCAATAAATCACAGTAAAATTATGTAAAATAGATTCAATTATACTTGTTTCAGAAAAGTAAAAATCATGCAAATTAGAGTTACCTGCAATAAGAAACAATTCTTGCAACAGAGTAATTACAGACTGAAAACAAAATGCTTCCCACGTTTACAATTCCTGCTACGAAGTTGTAACCCAGCGGATCCACTACATGCCCTAGGAACACCCCATGGAATGGGAAGAGGAGGTTTGCACCTCGCTTCATTCCTAGGACCGGACGTCCTGGGGAGTCTACTTCGAGCAGACAAAGTAAAAAAGAGAGACACTCAAAACATGCAAGCAAGTCAGAAACCCTAGACAGGGCTCTGATACCAAAATTGATGCAGAACGAAAGAGATGATGCGATGCGGAAGTAAATTAAGACTAATTCTTTTTTTTTCATTTTTTTTTTTTAATGTTCTGAAGTTGGCTTAAACTCAAAGAAAGTTAAACTAAATTGAAAGAAACTATATAATAATTGAAAGCATAATTTAAAGAAACTAGATTATCAGAGTAGTTCAGAAGTAAAGGATCGCTGGGGGTTGAGAAACTCCCAGACCTAGGGTTTCGCTCTAAACTTTCAACAGGACAGAAGTAAAGAGAAGAGAAGGGTTACAGACCAGGCAGTGATCTTCACAGAGTTTAGTGGAAGGACTCTCTTGAGTAGATTGTTGGATCCCCGGATTCGGATATCTTCGCAATGGATCCTCCAATACTGGTCCTTTGGCAGAGTTGGCTTCTTCTGAACTCAAGATCTGGGAAAGAAGAAGAACAAGTTATGGAACCAGATACTCAAGGAATGATTTACTAGATAGAAGAACTTGAAAGTTGATGTTGCTGAAATCCTGATTCTCCTGGATGCTGATCTAACTTCCTCTAGGGTTTGCTCTGTATCCGAAGTGGCCGAATTGGACCTGGATGCTGGTGGTCGGCCTCTACTTGGAGAGAGGGGCCGTGAGATGGGGTAGGCTAGGGTTTGGTGGAATGAAGAGGATGATGGGCGGCTAGGGTTTGGAGTTGAAGTGGATAACCTAGGTTTTGGGGTTGGAGATCTCACACCTCCTCAAGGTTCCTAGGGAACCCTGATTTACTCCCTCACGTAGCTCAACACCTGAATGCAAGTGCGGAAGAGAGAAACATAAAGTTGCTTACACAAAATTTGAATTCATTCATCAGTGTCTTAAAACTAATAAGAGGGGTTTATTTTATAGGTCTTTACAAGAGGTCAGGGTTTTACATCTTCCCATGTGGGACTAATAGGATGGATCCTCAAATTAGGTTTGTAGAATCAATCTCTTCTCATATGGCCGGCCAAGAGCTTCCATAAGTGTTGATTGGTGGCTCCAAGTGGTAAGTAGGTGGCACCTCCTAGCCTTGCTCTTCAAGAAAAATATTTTTCCTTCCATGCTTGGTTTTATTTGGAAGTATTTGGGTGCCTCCTAGCCTTGCTCTTAAAGAAAAATTTTCTTCCTTCCATACCTGGTTTTATTTGGAAATATTTAGGCACCTCCTAGTCTTGCTCCCCAAGCTTTGCTCCTTTCTTTTCATAGCTTGGCTCTTATGGAAATAGTTTGAGCGCCTCCTTGGATTGAGGATCCTAAATTGATTTCTCCTTAAGTGGCGCATGAAAGAAGGGACCTGCTTTCTTGTGGTGTGGGTACCAAAGTACACACTGGATGGAGATGTGGCGCCCCTTGGACTCTGGCGTGTGGCTGGGAGTGTGGCGCCCACTTGCTTGGTCCTGGGAGAAAATGTGGAACCCTGGAGAAGACCTAGACCACTACTAGGACTTGTACTGAGTCAACATGACTCAACAAAATTTAAATTGTAGGGAAATACAGACTCAACTAAAATTGAGTTGACCATGTCAACCCTTATTACAAAACCAGAAAACCCTAATTCTTCGGGCAAGGTCAATCAGAGATCCAGATGGAGCCTTGAAGTCTTCTTCTGAGTGTGGTGCCCGCACCACACAGCCATGGTTCAGGACTTCCAGAATAGAGATTTTTCGATAGGAGACCCAACGGCTGCCTCCAGACATAGCTCTCGGTCCTGAAGGAAGAGAGCCCCATGGGAAGATCCCCCATACCTCTCGCTGGTTTTGGGGGAAATCAAGTTCACGCCAAGGGAGAAAGAGTTTTGCTTGTAATCCTTGGCACTGAATCTCGATAAAAGACACTGCCGATCAACTTCACGGTGTTCCGGATCCCCTCAGCATACTTCATCATTCTAGGGTGGCCCGTCTTTAACAGGTTTCGATCTATGATCTCTTCTCATTATCTCCTGGTATGCTTCCCCACCAGGAACGGTGTCGGAGAAGCTAGAGGAGACCAGAGAGCGGCACGACAATGTCTGATGATATAAGACAGGCACTACAATGATCCTGTAACCCCGGACTAGCTGGATTCGAGGGATACAACTACAGGCTCCGGTGAACCCATGGAGAAAACTGTCCTGGTACCTTTGATAAAGGAAGACCCCACCAGAGTTGTGCAGATTGGGAGTACCCTTGATGAGGAAACCAGAACAGAGCTGATCCATTTCATCAGAGACAATGCTGACGTCTTCGCTTGGTCAGCTTTGGATATGCCGGGGATTCCTACCGAAGTAATCACTCATCAGTTGGAAGTTACCCATGGGTACAAGCCAGTGCGGCAGAAGAAAAGGAGCTTCGCTCCTAAAAGATAGAAAGCTGTGGACGAAGAAGTTGGCAAACTCCTTAAGTAGGGTTCATCCGGAGGCCAACTACCCAGAGTGGTTGGCCAATGTAGTAATGGTGAAGAAAGCTACCATCAAGTGGTGGATCTGCATTGATTACATAGATCTCAATAAGGCTTTCCCAAAGATAGTTTCCCTCTCCCGAAGATTGATCAACTAGTCGATGCTACTGCCGACCACTAGTTACTGAGCTTCATGGATGCTTTTTCCGCTATAACCGATTAAAATGATTCAATGACTTCTTCATGAAGATTGCATGAGCATTCGATCATCCATTTCAATACTTATAACATCAAATCTCAATCAAGAGATCATCTCAACATTTGAAGTACACATTTCAATCAACTATAGTTGCAAGATTCATGATCATGTTCAAAGTACTGAGGAGAAACATGGAGCCTATATTATTGACATGATCATCAAAAGCCTCCTTTGAAAGATCACATCCATAACTTGGAAGAGTCATTCAGTGCTCTACGGCACTACCGCATGAAGCTAAACCCGGCAAAGTGCACCTTTGGGGTCACCTCGGGCAAGTTCTTGGGCTTTCTTATCACCAAACGAGGGATTGAGGCAAATCCTGAGAAGATCCAAGTCCTAAATGATATGAGACATCCCTTCTATATAAAGAAAGTCCAGCAGTTAACAGGGACAATCGCTTCCCTAAGTAGATTCATTTCTCGGTTAGCCGAGAAATGCCTCCCATTCTTCAAGGTACTTTGGCAGTCAAAGGGCTTCGAATGGTCTAATGACTGTTGCACTACCTTTGAGGAGTTAAAGAAGTACCTGGAAACCCCGCCACTACTCTCCAAACCATAAGAAGGCGAGGTACTCTACCTGTACCTCTCTGCTTCAGATGAAGTAGTTAGCTTGGTCCTTGTCCGGTGAGATGAAGATGGATACCACAAGCCGATCTACTACATTAGCAAAGTTTTGCATGATACCAAAATGCGATATACGATGATGCAGAAGCTAATATACTCTCTAGTGATTGCAGCGAAGCAACTACGGCCGTATTTTCATGCCCACGCTATTGTGGTGCTGACCAATCAGCCCCTCAAGGCCATTCTCCGATCTCCGGACACCTCTGGAAGGATAGCCAAGTGGGCTGTGAAGTTAAGTGAATTTGACATCAATTTTCAGTCCTGATTGGCTATGAAGGCCCAGGTGCTTTCCGATTTCTTGGTAGAATGCACCTGAAAGTCCGAAGATGATGCATCTTCGGTAGAAGATGAAGTCTCGAAGGAGATGAAGTCCGTTTGGGTGCTTCATGTGGACAGAGCTTCCAATGCTACTAGATGCGGGGCTGGACTTATGTTAGCCAGACCTGATGGCCATACCATAGAATATGCATTTCGGTTCTCCTTCCATGCTTCTAACAACCATGCCGAATACAAAGCCTTGCTTGCCAAACTTCGGATTGCCAAGAATTTGGGAGTTCGGCAACTCCGGGCCTTCTCAGACTCCCAGCTGGTTGTAAATCAAGTCAAGGAAGAATATGCAGCTAAGGATCCATCCATGGTGCAGTACGTAGAGAAGGTATGGGCCTTATCCTCTCAACTGGAACTTTTTGAGATCATCCATGTCCCTCGATCAGAGAATTCCTGGGTGGATGCATTGTCTCGACTGGCAACTACAACACCGAAATCTCTCAGGCACACCTTTGCTGAACATCTTGAAACTCCAAGCAATGCCGAAGAGGCTATGGAGGTGCGCCAGATCGATGCTGAGCCAAGCTGGATGGATCCAATCATCAAATTCCTAAATGAGTGTGTACTGCCGGAAGATAAGGCAGAGGCCAAAAAAATCTGCCGGATGGCATCCCAGTATGTCATCTTAGATGGGACCCTCTATAAGAGATCCTTTTCTCAACCACTGCTAAAATGCTTGGGACCGATAGATGCGGATTATGCCTTGAGAGGGTCCACGAAGGCATATGCGGTGACCACTTGAGGGGTAGGTCTCTAGCATACAAGATCATTTGACAGGGGTATTACTGGCCTTCCATCCAGAAGGATTCGGCTAACTTTGTACAAAAGTGCGACCAGTGCCAGAGGTACGCCAACATTCAGAGACAGTCTATGAGTCACCTGACCCAATTGGCAGCCCCATGGCCTTTTTCCCAGTAGGGAATGGACATTCTTGGCCCATTCCCACCAACATCAGGGCAAAGAAAGTTCCTCCTTGTGGCCATTGACTACTTTATAAAGTGGGTAGAAGCCGAACCACTAACCCAGATCACAGAAGGCAAGGTGAAGAATTTTGTAAAAAATTCCATCATATTCCGGTTTGGCATCCCACATCATAATCACGGACAACGGGAGACAGTTCGACAACCCGAAGTTCAAGGACTTCTGCACTCGGTATCATGTTCAGCATCGACTAACTTCCGTTGCTCATCCATAGTCTAACAGAGAAGCCGAAGTCACTAACCGGACCATCCTTCATGGTCTGAAGACAAGGTTGAATACCGCCAAAGGGCTTTGGGCCGAAGAACTGACCTCCGTTCTCTGAGCATACCGAACTAACCCAAGAACGGCCACTGACGAATCTCCATTCAACTAGGCATACGATACCGAAGCTGTACTACCTATTGAAGTCTCCTTACAGTTCCTGAGAATTGACAACTATGAAGAGCCTGGGAACTTCGATCATAGAAGGATCGACCTTGATCTGCTGCCAAGCGCCAGACTTTAGGCCCAGATAAGAATGGCGGCGTACCAACAAAAAGTCGGCAAATACTACAACTCAACTCAAGAGTGAAGTTGCAAACATTCTACACAGGGGACATGGTATTACGAAGGATGAAAGTATCCAGGCCAGTGGAACAGGGAAAACTCTCCCCCAACTGGGAAGGTCCATATCAAGTCGAAGAAGTTATTTGACCAGGAGCATATCGACTCAAGAACCTAGATGGGAAGACTCTGTCTCGGCCGTGGAATGTACAAAACCTTCATAAGTATTATCAATAAACGAGTTCCTAAATTTCATGTGCAAAATTGCTCAGTCATACTCAACTCAGAATGGCTTGTTGCATCGACTGAACGATAACAACCTAAGCGGCCCGATCTGAAAAATTGATCAACTGCGCAAAGGAGAGTCTGATCTACTCACCTTATCGATATGCCCGATGAGCGCAATAGATGGCCCAGTCAGGCCACCAAGAAGATCAATGGTGTAGGGATGGTTTTCGTAACCTACCCTATGGTAAACCCGAAGATGCGCCGGGGTGGGCCTGAATATCTTACCTTGATCACAACAGAAGTTCATAGGGATGGTGTAAACACCTTACCCTAAGGTAAATCCAAAAATGTGCTTAAAAGGACTATTGTCGTCCTTTTTGTCGACTACAGATATTCCGAGAATGGTCCAACTGATCTCACTTCTTCTCTATAGAGGGAAAATGGTCCAAGGAATTTACATTCCAGACAAAAATGATACAACATATCACAAGAAACACATGGGGAGAGGTAAGAGAAAGGAATTTGATTTTGGCTCGGATGGAAACCCCGGGGACCCCTCATTAGAGTCGGAATCATATTCATGCCCGAGAAAGGGAACGGAGGGCTTGATGTTGTCCAGGCCATTCAAGTCATAAAACATGAAGGCCTTCCCTCTACATTCCCGGAACCCCTAATGGTAGGAGTCCAGAGCCACCTCGGCGACCTCCTCCCTGAAGGCAGCGGATGCCTTGAAGTCTGAGACAGCATTCGCTGCCTCCTTCTTGGCCTCCTCTACCTCCATGGCTGCCGCCGCGACTTGGGCCTTGGCCTCCCTCAGTTGGGCCTCCAACAGGCGGACCTTCAACTCCAGACGATCCACGAGAGGCTCCTCGTCATCCCCCGCTCGAAGAACTCCGGACTCCTCTTCCTCTTTGGGTCGACAGCCCTTCTCTTCGTGGCCCGACGAAGCATGGAAGTGCTGAACCTCATTTTCAATTGGAAGGAGTCTACGAGAATAGTGGCCCTTGATAGCAGAAGGCAAGGTCCACTTTATAGAGACCCTGCACCCACGACCAATTGCGGGGAGGCGTGCTCCACATCTTTCCCAACTGCATCAGAGAGCACCACATGTTCGAGTGATGCTTCGAGAACCAGAAGGCCGCTCAGGGGTCATTCCCAGGATAACAACTGCCGGCGCTTCGAATCTAGAGAAATCCACATCATGCGATGGCAACATTAATGGCTCCTTTTTGGAAAAAGGAGACTCGGTGGCACACAAGGCACAAGAAATCAGGACTGTACGAGTATCGATATGCCGTGTGAGCAACAAGAAACGTGATCAAACTTCCCTAATCACCGCATGACGGGGAGTTGATGCCTGTCTACCCCAACTAATAGATTTAGTATCCAAAGGAGGGTGACACCAGCCTAATTTATTGTAGACGGTCTTTGGCAACGGAGTTCGTCTTCGTCAACTACCAACTAAAGGGCCTTCGGTCACGGCCATCCGGCCAAGCAGAAGAAGGAATAGTAAAACTAGCTCAAGCTACATCTAGAAACGCAGTATTGCATATGCAGAAGGAGGAAAAAGCCACTTTGAAATTTGGAAAAATTGTCATACAAAAGCCACTGATAATATAAAAAGGAAAGAAAGAAAATGCATCTAAAGCTACTCGAATCATTCAACATCAATAGGAGGAGACCCAACACCACATGACTGGAGCAACTTGTCAAATTGTGCAGAAAGGATCTCATCAATCTGGGCCTGGGCCGGAGAACCTTCGGCTTGGACTCCCCCAGCATGAACCTCCTCCTGAACCAGGATCAGAGTTGGGGTCAGCCCCAAATCTTCGACTGATGCAGAGGCCTCCTCACCTAGGCATGGCGCCTCTTCGGTCTCTACTGCGGCTTCGGCCTCCTCTTCCTTCTCTTCTTCTTCTTCAGTTATGTCAAAGGGAGGAATGCCAGGAAGATCAAGGTGGGGGAAGGCCTCCCTTATCTTGGAAAGTCTGTCGTTAAATCCTTGCTGATAGCCGTACAAAGACGCTTCATTCATTTCCTCTTGGAATTGTGAAGACTTCTTGAAGTCTGCTACAGCATCATCCACCCACTTTCTCAGGGATATGGACTCTCTCTTGGCTGCTTCAAACTCTAGAATTGCCTCTTCAGCCCTCCTGGCAGCCTCCTTCGTTACCTTGGTCAAGCTCTCTATCTTCTCCTGATTCTCCCTGGCAGCTTGCTCCAAGGAGTCAATTTGTTTCCTACTTTTCCTCCACCATGCCCCTTACACCGCTATTATCAAATGTGCATTATTTAATTCACCCTTCAGGTCATGAACCTCATCATTTACCTGGACAAGGCAATCATTGATAGACTGTCTCAACTCTTCGGCCACTTCTTTTGTGGCCCTGGCAGCATGGAGCTCCTCCTTGAGACCATGGATGAGGCCGTCAATATTTCCTAGGCCCTCTTCCATAAAGGTATGGTCATAGACCAACTGCATCAAAAAATGGAGTTATGGATCGAGTGATTCTCAAAACAATGCAAACGGCATGGACCATACCTGTTACAGGGTGGAGAAGGCAGAATCGAACATCCTGGGAAGGTTCCGATTTCGAAGAATTGCCAAGTCATGAGGTAGCAGCGTACCGTTCAATGCCTGCCTGGCTACGGTGGGGACTAGCAGTCTCCCCGTAGGTGAAAGTTATGAAGAGTTTGCCGAACGGCTTCCAACTAGGGAGGCCCCGTGAATGAACTCTCCCTCGACTTGCCATGCTTTGCCCCTATCAATCGCAGGGGGGAAAAATGGTGGCACATCCACCGCCTGAGGCGGACTCCCCGTTGTGCGAACCGAGGAAGCAGTCACCGGTTGAGTTTCGACAGGACAAGGTCTCGATAGGGCCCCTTTCATGGGTGCCACATCTTCCCCCGAGATTCCCTGGGAAGACGAAGTGCTCCGGTCCTCCTCAGGATCGTCCCTTCGAGCCTTCTTCCAAATCGCTGACCTTGTGAGGGGGCTTGTGCTACCCTCTTCTCAGAAGTCTGACGGAGCTAGCTCACACCGGGCTTCATTCCGCCACCTACAAGCAGAAAAACCCCTTTCAGTCGATTGAGCTACAACAAAATCAGAGGAAAGGGAGCAGAAATTTCCATCACTATACCTAATACGGGGAATTTGCTAATTCCTGCAAGACGGAGATTTCTCTCCTCCAACAACTCTCGGATAGGGGTTACTTCTGAATTAACCAGGTGATCGTAGTCCAACTGATCAGCTGCCAAGACCTTCTTCCCATCATTGGCGATTAGGCGAGGCTTCTTCCAAACAGTGTCGAAGCCCCATGGATCGAAGGACAGAACGAACACAAAAATGGATTTCCACCTGTGGATGGCACTGGGCATGCCCTTGATGACCTTGCGGCCTGGCCGAGGGCCAATCACCCACCATCCATTGCTATGGAAATCCCTCTTGAGTATGAAAAGAGCCATGAATAAACTGGTCCTAGGTTTTATGTTTGCAATGTTGCACAAGACCAGGAACTCGCAGATGTTTCAGATGCTGTTCGGTGTCAACTGTGCCGGCACCACTTGGTACAGGCAAAAGATTTTGATGAAGAAAGGGTGCAGGAGAAATCAAAGGCCAACCATCAGATGATGTTCGTATATGGCTAGGCACCCAGGGGGAGGTTTGTTCACCCGTTCCTCGGGTTTGGGAAGGACAAAAGGGAACCCCTCAAGGGAACGATAGTGTTCCCGAAAAAAGCCATCTTCCCCTGAGAAACCGAACTAGAAATCGACTCCGGACCTACTACATCGCCGGCCCCCGAGGGCCCTACTTGCTCTCCCTGGCTTTCTATAGTTTCTTCCATGATAAAAAGTGAAGCAAAGGGGCAGAAGGAAGATTCTACCCGCTGAATAGGCTGGTAGTCCAGAATAGGAAAAGCTGAGCAAAGGATGAGATGAGGTTGAAGAAGCTTCTTTAGCCGGACCTTCTCCCTTTTCCAAGAGGAAACAGGGGTCTCTGAAGCCCTGCTAGGTTGATTTGACCAAAGGTTAACCGGGTAGGTAACTAGCCTTCAACTAACCGCGGGATCGAGCGCGTCCATCATCCAATGGATAGGGAGAAGCCGCCACAACTATTCAAATCTCAACCAAAAGATTGGTTGAACCATCATGCAATTGAAAAAAAGAGAGACGGTCCCAGGGCCACCCGCTCTCTCCCTCTCCCCCAACCAGGGAGTAACAGCTGTCCACCACCTGATTCCCAAATCGCTCGCAGTGGTGTGGGCACCAGAATCAGAAGAAGACTTCAGGTTCCATCTGGATCTCTGAATTACCTTGCTCGAAGATTAGGGTTTGTAATAAGGGTTGACCTAGTCAACCAGATTATTTTATTTCTTTGAGTCTGCATTTCATTTTGTTGAGTCATGTTAACTTAGTCTAAGTCCAAGTCAAGTCCTGGTTGGCGCCATTCCCTATGGCGTCATTTTTTCTTCCAAGGCCAAATGCAAGTGGACGCCACACTCCCAGCCACACTCCCAGGACCAGTTGGCGCCACATTTCTTCCCAGTGTCCCTGGTCCCCACACCCAAGAGAGCAAGAAGATTTTCTTAGGAGAAGTCAAGGAAGGCGCCCACAAGCTGCCAAAAGTAACCAAGCTAAAGGAGCAGGGAATTTTTCTTGGAGAGGACTTCAAGGTAGGCGCCTTGCCTAAAGTACCTGGCTATGAATGGAAGGAGCCTAGTCTTGGGGAGAATGACTTGGAGATGAGTATTTTCTTCCAAGAAAGAGCAAGTCATGGAAAGAAACCCATGACTTAAGGAGAAGAACTAGGAGGGGCCCCACATACTTGCCATATGAAGCCATCACCTTGCATTTGAGGCTGCCCACTCCAAGGAAAGAAGCCTGGTCGGTCAAGGGAAAGTTTTTCATGCTTAGGATGAATGTTTAGTCCCACATGGGAAGTAGTGTAATTTTGTTTCTCTTGCAAGGTCTATATATTGGACCCTTATGTAATCTTTTGATTAAAATAAGTAAATGAAATCTTTTCTTGTGTTGAGCAACCTTGTGTTCTCTTCTTCCGCACTTCTTTGAGTGTTGAGCTCCGTGAGGGAGTAAATCCGGGTTCCATTGGAGCCTTGGGGAGGTGAGAGATCTCCAAAGTTACCAAAACCCTGCCCCGCTTTCATCCCTGGCCGCCAACCCTAATTTCCTTTCATCATCCTAGCCGCCAACACCCAAATTCCTAAACCCTATTCCCACTTCATTCAAGGCCACCATCTCCTTCTCCAAGCCACCGCCCACTATATCAAGCCCTAGGTCCTTTTCATCTGCAAGCCGTCACCCTACCAGCCAAACCCTAAATCCACTCCATCTTCCACCGCCACCTCCATACTCTTCCCTCATCTTCAATGTTCGAGCAGTCCAGAGCTATCCCAGGTAAAGGTCTCTTCCTTGAGTTTCTTACATCCTTATCTTGTTCTTCATCTTTTCCAGATCCAGAGTACAAGAAGAAGGCCAACCTTGCCATAGGACTATAATCCGAGGATCCATTACGAAGATATCCCATCTCCAAGGATCCTACAATCTGCTCGAGAGTGTCCTTAAATTGAAGCAAAGAAAGATATCACAGTCAGGTATAAAACCTTCTCTTCTCACTTCGTCTGTTTCTTGAAAGAGGAGTAAACCCTAGGCCTGGGGGTTTCTCAATCCCCAGCGATCCTACTTCTTTATTACTCTGATAATCTACTCTTTTGAATTGTGCTTTCTTTCAATGCATATTTTCTTTCAATATTAGTTAGCCTTGTTTTTGAGTCAAGCCAACTTCTAACAAAACACAAAAAAAAAAAAAAAAAAAAAGTATTCTTAATTTACTTCTGCATCGCATCATCTTATTTGTTCTGCATCATTCTTGGTATCAGAGCCCTGTCTAAGGTTCTTGCTTGTTTAATTTTTTTTTCGTTCCTTTTTACTTTTGCTGCCTGGAGTAGACTCCCCTGGCCATCCGGTCCTAGGAACAAGCGATACGCAAGTCTCCTCCTCCCATTCCACGGGGGTTCCTAGGGCGTGTAGGGGTGCCGCTGGGTTATAACTTCTAGGCAGGGATTGTAAACGGGACACACGTTCTGTTTTCTGCCAGTAACTGTCCTGTTATTCAAATTGTTTCTCCCTGTAGAAAAATCCAAATTATGTAATTCTCATTTTGTTGGAACCAGTATCATTGAAAGTAATTTACATAAAGTTTTAATGATTTATTAATTTCTATAGATTTTCTGAGATCAATTTTACTGTGTTCTGCTTTTATTTTCTGCAAGCTAATTTTTTATTTGAGTGTGCATAAATTGAATCTATCTTAAGGGCACTGAAGTTGCAACATAAGGGGAGGATTGAGACCCTCTACTTAGCCCAAAACCACCTCCCGTGCATTCGAACCTAAGCCTTTAATCTTAAATTTAATTAGACCTAATTTGCCCTAGTGGGCTATGTACACCAACTGGTCGGGTCTAGGCTAGTGTTGAGTCAGTTTGTCTAGTTACTCTGTGTGTGCTTTGTACTCAATGTCTAGAATGGTGGTTCAGGGATTCTATCTCGAAGGGCTTGTGTGCTGTTCCGCCTACCTGGCCAATCACTGATTGGTGTCTAGGATTGGCAATTAGGGACCTAACACTCCCCTTACACCTGCCTGGCTGAGTCCCGAGTTACTACTGGCTAGCTTGCCACTCTGATTGGGCATCTAGTTTGGGCTCTAGGTCTAGTTAGCCCGTAGTCATTTCAGTCGAGTCTCATTTGGTGTGCTTGCTTGCATCATCATGTCCACCCGGAACGGAGTACCCTACCAACCTAGTCAAACCCAACCTGATTTAGAGGCCATGATTAGAACTCTTACTGAAAGTATGACCAAATTGAGTCAGGATATGACTGATACTATTGCCCAGTTTAGGGATCAAGTCCGTGAGGATCTTACCCAGCTTAGGGATCGAGTCCAAGTACTTGAGGAACCTAGACATCAGAATTGGACTCCTGACCAAGATTTTAATGTGCCTCAACCTCACCCACACCATGAGCCTTGAAGACCTTTATACCGAGATCCTGACCTAATCATAGGAGGCCTGACCCAGAGCCTGAAGATAGAGATGATAGGTTCATCCGGAACATCAAATTAGATGCACCCACTTTTGATGGTAGCTTAAACCCTAAGGTGTATTCTGATTGGGAGGGTGAGATGGACCAGTACTTTGAGTGGTATACCATGTCTGAGGAAAGGAAGTTCAAGTTTTCCAAGATAAAGTTAGTGCGTCAAGCTAGGTTATACTTGGGGAACATTGAGCTAACCACTAGGAGATGAAATGTTGAGCCCATAACCACTTGGCAGGGTATGAAAGAGAAGCTTAGAGATAAGTACCTACCCATTTCATACCAGCATAATCTATTAGACCAATGGAAAACCTTGAAACAAGGGAACCGATCTGTCTCAGACTACATAGCCACCTTGATGAGTACTTGATGAGATGTGATGTGAGTGAAGCCCATGAGGTCACTTTGTCTAGATTTAGGGCTGGACTTATGGAAGACATTAAGAGGGAGTTGTTTCTGAGAGAGGTTACTAACCTAGACCAAGCCTATCAGATTGCACTGAACATTGAGAAATTTCAGAGAAGACCTATACCTTCTATGGTTAGTGCCCCAATCCCAAGAAATGGACCTAGCCAAGTTACCCCTAGGAAACCTTTTCAGGGTATTCCCACCCCTAGGCCCATGGACAAAGGTAAGGCACCTGACACCCAGAGAACCCCTAGTTCTAGTACACCTGTTTTAAGTGTCAGAAACTAGGTCATATCTCCAGCCAGTGTACAGCCATAGCCTATTTTAAGTGCCATAAGGTAGGTCATGTTTCTAGCCAGTGCCCACGTAGATATCTTTACATAGAAAAGGGAGAGGAAGAGAATTTCGGGCATAATGAGAAATTTGAAGAAGAAGTTTATGAGGCCGCAATGAACTTGGTTGATGAGTATGAAGGAGAGGAGGAACCCACAGAGTCTTATTAGTTAGGAGTTGTGAGATGCATCCTGTCCTGGAGTAGAGTTCAGGAGGATTGGCGTAGGACTAACATCCTACAGACTTTCATTAAATTAGGGGATAAGGATTGTAAGATCATCATAGATAGTGGGAGCTGTGTGAATGCCATTTCTGCTAGCACTGTCAAAATGTTAGGCTTAACCCCAGTCACCCACCCCAACTCCTATAAGGTTTCTTGGGTAGACTCTACCTCTATACCCATCCAGTCTAGATGTCAGGTCCAAATCCAGATGCAATCCTATCAAGAGAAGATTTGGTGTGATGTCTTACCCATGGGGGTGAGCAATATAATTCTTGGGAGACCTTGGTTATATGATCATGATGCCACCCTCTTAGAAAAATCCAATACCTGTGTCTTTAGTTTTAATGGGAAAAAGATCACAATCCATTCAGTCCCTCCTAAGGACAAGGTAGCTAAAGGACCCAATAAGGTCAAAGAGATGAAGACTGGAGTGAACCTAATTAGTGCTAAGGATCTAGAACAAGAAATTCATAGTGGTTCACCCATTTGGATGTTGACTGCTAAGGAACTTAGGACTGCTAAGGAACTTAGGACTCCTACACCCTTAGAGCCTCCTCAGGAAGTTAGGCCTTTGTTAGAAGAATTTGAAGATGTTTTTCACGAGGATCTGCTAGACCACCTTCCACCTCTTAGGGATATACAGCGTTCAATAGATTTAATCCCAGGAGCTACTTTACCCAACTTGCCCCATTATAGGATGAATCCATCTGAGCATGAGGAACTGTAAAAGAAGGTTGGAGAATTGTTGAGGAAGGGGTTCATTAGAGAGAGTCTTAGCCCTTGTGCAGTCCCTGCACTACTGACCCCAAAGAAAGATGGCACGTGGTGGATGTGTGTTGATAGTCATGCCATCAACAAAATCACAATCAAGTATAGGTTCTCCATCCCAAGACTAGATGACATGCTAGATATGATGGCCGGTGCAATGGTTTTTTCCAAAATTGATCTCAAGAGCAGCAATCATCAGGTTAGAATTAGACCAGGGGTTGAGTTGAAAACCGCTTTCAAAACTAAGGATGGTCTCTACAATGGGTTGTTATGCCTTTTGGGTTGTCCAATGCCCCTAGCACTTTCATGAGGATTATGACCCAGGTGCTTAGAGCTTTCATAGGAAAGTTTGTAGTGGTCTATTTTGATGACATCCTGATCTATAGTATGACACCTACAGACCACCTAGGCCATCTTAGACAAGTCTGCCAAGTTTTGAGGAATGATAGTCTCTACGGTAATCTCAAGAAGTGTGAATTCATGACCAGTAGAGTTATCTTCCTTGGTTTTGTAGTAGCCCCTGACGGCGTGGCTGCCGATCCAGAGAAGATTTGGTCCATAGTAGAATGGCCAGAGCCGACCAGTGTGCATGAAGTTAGGAGTTTCCATGACTTGGCTACCTTCTATAGGCGACTCATCAAGGGGTTTAGTATTGTAGTTGCTCCTATCACAAACTGTATTAGGAAGGGAGAATTTCAATGGACTAAAGCATCCCATAAAGCCTTCCTAGATCTTAAGGATAGGATGACCTAGGCACCCATTTTGAGATTACCCGACTTTTCTAAAGTATTTGAGGTTGCCTGTGATGCTTCAGGTGTAGGTATAGGTGGAGTCCTAAGCCAAGAGAATCATCCTGTAGAATTCTTTAGTGAAAAACTTAATGATGCTAAGCTTAGGTATTCTACATATGATAAAGAATTTTATGCGGTAGTGCAAGCTTTGCATTATTGGAGACATTATTTTCTACCGTAGGAATTTGTACTGTTTTCAGACCATGAGGCTCTTAGGTTCCTGAATTCCCAGAAGAAGCTTAACCCTAGGCATGCTAAGTGGGTAGAGTATATCCAGTCCTATACTTTTGTTTTGAAACATAAGGCTGGGACTGAAAATAAGGTAGCTGATGCCCTTAGTCGTCGATCTTTGTTATTGAATTCTGTTATGGCTAAAGTCGTAGGGTTTGAGCAGATCAAAGAGGAATATGAGTCGTGTCCGGATTTAAGACTGTGTATCAGGATCTAGCTCAAGGACCATCTAGAGATCATAAGGATTATACCCTTTTAGATGGCTTTCTGTTCTTTAAGAATAGGCTTTGCATCCTTAGAACTTCTCTTATGGAATTTTGATTTGGAAAATTCATGCTGGGGGTCTAGCAAGCCATTTCGGAAAAGGCAAGACCACCCTGGCTGTTGAAGACCACTTTTTCTTGCCTAGCTTAAAAAGAGATGTAGCACACATTGTGGATTGGTGTCGGACCTGCGCTGTTGCCAAACAGTGAAAACAGAACACCGGCCTTTATACCCCACTCCCTGTCCCAGATCGTCCTTGGCAAGATGTGAGTATGGACTTTGTGTTAGGTTTGCCTAAGACCCAGAGGAGGCATGACTCTATCTGTGTCGTAGTCGACCGATTTTCTAAGATGGCCCACTTCTTGCCTTGTTCCCCAACTTTTGATGCGTCTAAGGTAGCCACCCTGTTCTTTAATGAGATAGTTAGACTCCATGGCCTACCTAAGATAATTGTTTCAGATTGGGATGTCCGATTCACCAGCTATTTTGGAAAATCCTTTGGCATAAGTTAGGGACAAAACATAAGTTTTCAACTGCCTATCATCCCCAAACTGATGGCCAAACCGAGGTAGTGAACCGTAGCTTAGGCAATCTGCTAAGATGTCTTGTTGGTGAAAACACTAGGAATTGGGATTTGTACTTACCTAGGGCTGAATTTGCATACAATGACTCGGTCAATAGGTCTACCGGTAAGAGTCCATTTGAAATTGTGCATGGGTACAAACCTCACACACCTCTTGACCTAGCCCCTTTACCAGTCCAAACACGAGTCTCCGAGTCTGCTGAAGTTTTTGCACAGCATATAAAAGACTTGCACAAAGAAATTCATGCCAAAATAAATTTAAGTAATGAAACTTATAAGAAGTTGGCTGATTCTCAAAGGCAAGTCAAAACTTTTGTTGAGGGAGACTATGTAATGATTAGGTTAAGGCCTGAACGGTTTCCTCCTGGAACCGTTAGAAAGTTACATGCTAGAGGAGCTGGACCATTTAGAGTGGTGAAGAGAGTAGGATCCAATCCTTATGTGCTCGAGTTGCCTCCAAAACTAGGCATTAGCCCCACTTTCAACATTACAGACCTAGTAGAGTATAGAGAGCCAGCTGTGATTCCCAGTGAGCCTTTTGAGCCTAATCCTGTTCTTGAGAGTGAACCCAACCCTGTGTGTCCACCAACAAACTGGCCAGTGAGGAAAGAACAGATTGAAAA
Source organism: Areca catechu (assembly GCA_021397845.1). NCBI lineage: Eukaryota > Viridiplantae > Streptophyta > Magnoliopsida > Arecales > Arecaceae > Areca > Areca catechu. Next base: position 47,151,950 of record CM038048.1, on the reverse strand, counting down.
GATCCTAGACGATCAGGTTATCTCTACTCGTAATCGAGGATACCAAAGATACCTGGTCCGCTGGTAAGGAAGGCCAGATTTTGATGACTCTTGGATCTCCCGAGATCAATTACAAGAGCTGGATCCAGATCTCTTGGAGAGATACCAGAGCCAACTTGAGCCTTACTCGACAGGATCGAGTTCCTCCCACCCCGGGAGAATTGGTGCAGGCACCAGAATCAGAAGAAGACTTTAGGGTTCCATCTGGATCTCTGAATGACCTTGCCCGAAGATTAGGGTTTGTAATAAGGGTTGACCTGGTCAACCAGATTATTTTAATTCTTTGAGTCTGCATTTCATTTTGTTGAGTCATGTTGACTCAGTCTAAGTCCATGTCAAGTCCTGGTTGGCGCCATTCCCTAGAGCGTCATTTTTTCTTCCAATTCCAAATGCAAGTGGATGCCACACTCCCAGGACCAGTTGGCGCCACATTTCATCCCAGTGTCCCTAGTCCCCATGCCCAAGAGAGCAAGAAAATTTTCTTAGGAGAAGTCAAGGAAGGCGCCCACAAGCTGCCAAAAGTAACCAAGGGAGCAGGGGATAGGGACGCCCACACCTGCCTAAAGTACCTGGCTATGAATGGAAGGAGCCTAGTCATGGAGATAAAGACTAGGAGATGAGTATTTTCTTCCAAGAAAGAGCAAGTCATGGAAGGAAAACCCATGACTTAAGGAGAAGAACTAGGAGGTGCTCCATATACCTGCCATAGGAAGCTATGCCTTGAAAAGACCAATAAGTCAGACCGAGCCTACCAAGAAGCCCAAGACTATGAGTGGTCTTTAAGATATCACCAATCAAGTACTTTGGACTTAAAGCCAACCTCTACCAACTTGAGTCAAGTTCCGATTGATCCGACACCCATAGTGAACCAGACTTTTGTTTGTCAATTCCCACTTGTGTCACCTCTTGACCAGAAGGATAACACTGAGAAGGAGTTAGGCATGGCCATCCCAAAATTAGCTGACCTGACCAGAGCCATACTTAAAGAGGAATCAAAGGAGAATAGATTAGAACCTTTCAATGAGATTGAGGAAGAAATATATGAGCCTGACATAAGTTTGATAGATGAATATGAAGAAGAAGAATTTGAGGATATCTCTCCCGATAATTCAATTAACCAACTCCTACCTGATGGGGCTATTGAGGGGACCCCTGCCACTCAAGGAATTCAGGAGCTAACCCTAAGAGAAGACCCTTTTGAGGAAGTTCAGGAAGAGGAAATTGCACCCAATGAGAGTTTAAGTGAGAACACCCCTGAACTCATTGAGGAATCCAAAGAAGACACCCCTGAGTCAAATCTGGTAGAGAAGTGTGAAGAAGGAAGGGGTTCACAAGAATTGCCCATTGAGAAGGTCCAAGAACAAGAAAAAGACAGTAGCTTAGAAGACTTTCTAGATAAACATTCCAAAGACCTTCCTGATAACCTTCCACCTTCTAGGAGCACCCAGCCTACCCTAGAACTTGCACTTGTAGACCCTCCTAGAGCAAATCATGAGGTTTGGATGAGTGCACCTATAGAAAAATGTCCCATTTTAAGGTCGTCCTGAATAACCAAGGTATGTTTCTTGTTTCCTATAAGCCACCTCAAAACTCTGATTCTTATTTCCTTCCCTTCCCTGAATCTTCTCATGTTTCTAGAGCTATGGGATTACACTTTACTGAGATTTCTAGGTTGCAAGACTCCTTAGAACCTATTAGGTTTGCCACCTACTTCTGGAGGACCTTATGGCACCTACTAGGCACCCATGATAAGTTCTCATGCTCTGCATGCCATCCTCCGACCCAAGGTCAAACCTAGAGAGCCTTAGTTTGTTAGGTTTAGACCCAGGGTTCCTTTGAATAAAGTCCATTCTTTAGAAATGTGTCGTCAGTCAAGTTTAGGACATTGACTCAGATTTTGGTTGAGTGAGAATACCAGGAATTGGGATTTGTATTTACCCAGGGCTGAATTTGCGTATAATGTCTCGGTCAATAGGTCTATAGGTAAAAGCCCTTTTGAGATTGTTCATGGGTACAAGCCTCACACACCACCTGACCTAGTTCCTTTGCCAGTCCACATATGAGTCTCCGAGGCTGCTGAAGACTTTGCACAGCATGTAAAGAACTTGCATAAAGAAATTCATGCCAAAATAACTTTAAGTAATGAAACTTATAAGAAGTTGGCTGATTCTCAAAGGCGAGTCAAAACTTTTGTTGAGGGAGACTATGTAATGATTAGGTTAAGGCCTGAGCAGTTTCCTCCTGGAACCGTTAGAAAGCTACATGCTAGAGGAGCTGGACCATTTAGAGTGATGAAGAGAGTGGGACTCAATGCCTATGTTGCCTCCAGAGCTAGGCATTAGCTCCACTTTCAATATTACAGACCTAGTAGATTACAGGGAGCTAGCTGTGATTCCCAGTGAGCCTTTTGAACCTAATCTTGTTATTGAGAGTGATCCCGACCCTGTGTGTCCACCAACAAACTGGCCTGTGAGGAAAGAGCAGATTGAAAAGATCCTGGATGATCAGGTTATCTCTACTCGTAATCGAGGATACCAAAGATACCTGGTTCGCTGGCAAGGAAGGCCAGATTCTGATGACTCTTGGATCTCCCGAGAAGAATTACAAGAATTGGACCTAGACCTCTTGGAGAGATACCAGAGCCAGCTTGATCCATACTTAACAGGGTCGAGTTCCTCCCATCCTGGGAGAATTGGTGCGGGCACCAGAATCAGAAGAAGACTTCAGGGTTCCATCTGGATCTCTGATTGACCTTGCCCGAGAATATTAGGGTTTGTAATAGGGATTGACCTGATCAACCCAATTTTGAGTCTGTAATTTTGTCATTTCAATTTTTGTTGAGTCATGTTGACTCAGTCCAAGTCCAGGTCCAGGTTAGCGCCATTCCCTTTGCCATAGGGTGCCGTATTTTTTCTTCCATGTTCCAGCTACAAGTGGGTGCCACACTCCCTGCCACATCTCCATCCAGTGTCTTTGGTCCCCACACCATAAGAAGTAAGTTCCCCTTTTTCTTGCACCACTTGTGGGAGAAATCCATCAAGATACCTCAATCCAAGGAGGAGCCAACTTCTTTCCAGATAAACCCAAGCTAGGATGGCAAGAATTTTTCTTGAAGAGAGGATCTAGGAGGTGCCACACAATGTTCCATAAAAATCCAAGTTATAAAAGGGAAGAGAGCATGTCTTGGGGAGAAAATCGAGGAGGCACCCAAAAGTTTCCTAAAGTGCCAAAGCCATGAAAAGAAGAAGCCTAAACTTGTGGAGCAAGACTAAGAGGTGTCCAAAAGAGCCAAACCATGAAGGGAAAATCCTTGATTCATGGAGAGATACTAGGAGACACCCCCATAACCTACCATTTGGAGCTGATTTTCAAGTTTTCTTGGAGTTTTTGGGCCGCTCACTCATGGAAGGAGTCTTGGTTGGCCAAGGGAAGAGAATTGATGCCTAAAGTGTAGATTAGTCCTATTAGTCCCACATGGGAACTTGTATGGTTTTGATTTTTTTTATAGGTCTATATATTAGACCCCTTTTGTAACTTGAACTTATCTTATGAAATCTTATGAATGAAATCCCTTGTTTTGAGCAAAGTCTTGTTCTTCCGCACTTATTCTGAGTGTTGAGCTCCGTGAGGGAGTAAATCCGGGTTCCCTAGGAACCTTGAGGAGGTGTGAGATCTCCAACCCCAAAACCCTAGCTTAGTCCACCCATCTTTACTCCACCACCACCAAACCCTAGCCTCTATACCATCTCCAAGGTTCTTCTTCCAAAGGGTGGCCGACCACCAGGACCCCAGTCCAGCCATCTTCAAGTCAGCTACCACTGCTTCAGAGTCCATCCAGCAGATCCAGGAGAAGAAATGCCAAATCCGCAGCCTAGGAGTTCTAGATCAGCTGAAGACCTTCAGATCCCATCCTTTCTTCTACTCTGGTAACTCTCTTCCCTGAGTCTCTTGTTCCTAACCTTGTTCTTCTTCTCTCCAGGATCCAGGGTTTAAGAAGAGGCCAACTTTGCCAAGGACCATTATCGGAGGATCCATTGCGAAGATACCTTGACTCCCGGGATCCAATAATCTGCTCGAGAGAGTCTTTTTCCACCAAATGGAGAGATATCATTGCTAGGTAACAAGAACCTTCCCTTCTCACTTTGTCTGTTTCGTTAAAACTCAGAGCGAACCCTAGATCTGGAGGTTTCTCAATCCCCAGCGATCCTACTTCTGAGTTACTCTGATAATCCACTCCTTTTAATTGTGCTTTCTGTCATTTCTTAGTTTCTTTCAACATTAGTTTATCTTTCCTTTGAGTCGAAGCCGACTTCTGAAAATATAAATACATATAAAAAAATACATTAATTTTAATTTACTTCCGCATTCCATAAATTCGTTCTGCATCATTTTTGGTATCAGAGTTTTCGTTCTGCATCATAGGGGGCAACTATTAGGGTATCCCGGTCCAGGTATGAACCGAACACTAGTTCGGTTTGTCGAAGACCATTTCCCCAGACCACTGACTTCGGACCAGGAGAGGTCAGGCCAACTACAGGAAACCCAAGGCTTCTCATCGGACTACGACATCCGAGAGCCAGATCTTCGGATGATGTCTTCGGCCCTAATCGAAGACCAAGCTCCTCGATGACTTCCGAAGACACGCTCTTCGGTCCCTACAGAAGATGCAGTCTCCGGCTCTTGGTAAACACCAAGTCTTCATCCCATACAGAGGACGAAATCTCCAACCAAGAATCTCTCTAAACAGGGGAAATCTGAAGATGGGACCACAATCTGGCCCATATAGGCAACAGTAACCAACGGTTACGATCGACAATCTCCATGCCATGTGATGGCGCGTAACTCCAGCAGCCACGCCTTCGATCTGGCCGGAATAGCTCAATGACAACCCACGATCGCCAATCATTGGGAGAAATTAACTCCCCATAATCATCGAAAAAAGAGCGGGGCCGCAGGTCGGACGTCACCATTTAAATAACGGTAAGGAAAATTGCTCGTGAGGTATGCGCAGACACACATACTCATACACTTATGCATTCTCTAAGAGCCTTTCACTCTCGTTCCCAACTTCCTTCCCCATTCTGTTGCTGGGATCCGCCTCTAACTTAGGCATCGGAGTGTCCCCCACCAGAACGACTTCGGTAAGGGACCTGTTTTGCAAGTGAACCAGGGAGCGGTCCTATGGTGCAGCACCTCCGACCGGCCGATACAGGGACCCCATGCTAATAGAATTCGAAGGAGTGACTGAACTAGGATCGAACATAGTAGATAAAAGTGAAGGTTCACAAGTGTTGTCCATAGAGGAGGTCCAGGAGCATGTCCTTAAAGAACCTGACCCTTATTTTAGAATCTTATCTGAGGAGCCACTAGAAGAAAGCCTAATTATAGAGCCCAGTCCTAATGTTCAAGAGCCCAAGGATTTATTGAGGACATGATCTCTTTAATTCAGTACCCTCAGGATGAATCCCCTCCCCTAGTTCCCATTGAAGATCTCATTCCAAAAATTCTTGACCCATCCTTCCATAGTATGGACCTTTTCTTGCTTATAGATATAACTCAACGTTCATACATCAAGGTCAGTCTCCTTAGCCCAGAACCAGTCCCTGAATCACCTCCCTATTTCCTACCCTTCCCTGATTCTTCTCGTGTTTCTAAAACCATTAGATTGTATTTTGTAGAAGTAAGCATAATGTATGCATTCATTGTGCATGTTAAATTTGCATCTTACTTCTGATATACCTTATGGTATTTGCTAGGAGTCCATTGTAAATTTTCATGTACATGCCAAGTTAGGATCAAACCTAGAGAGTCTATAGTCTATTAGGTTTTGGCGCAAAAAATCTAATAAATTTCTTAGAATGATGCGGAACGAAAGCTCTGATACCAAAATTGATGCAGAACAAAAAAGATGATGCGATGCGGAAGTAAAATAAAATTAATGTATTTACTTTTTTTTTTATATATATATTTTCAGAAGTCGGCTTTGACTCAAAGAAAAGTTAAACTAAATTGAAAGAAACTATATAATAATTGAAAGCACAATTCAAAGAAACTAGATTATCAGAGTAGTTCAGAAGCAAAGGATCGCTGGGGGTTGAGAAACTCCCAGACCTAGGGTTTCGCTCTGAACTTTCAACAGGACAGAAATAAAGAAAAGGGAAGGGTTATGTACCAGGCAGTGATCTTCACAGAGTTTGGTGGAAGGACTCTCTCGAGCAGATTGTTGGATCCTCGGATTCGGATATCTTCACAATTGATCCTCCAATACTGGTCCTTTGGCAGAGTTGGCTTCTCCTGAACTCAGGATCTGGGAAAGAAGAAGAACAAGTTAAGAAACCAGATACTCAAAAAGAGGATTTACCAGATAAGAAGAACATCAAAAATTGATGTTGCTGATCCATTTGTTCTTCCCACTTAATATATGTCTTTTGTCTTCCATCAAAAGTGGGTGCATAAGGTTCGGTGTTTCTAACGGGTCCCTTCTCTGAGTCAACCAAGAATGGGTATAGGCTCCTAGGGCTAGACTCAGGGGCAAGATCATGGTCATAGGCTCTTAGATCTAACCGCCAATGATTAGGTTCAGGATCCCTGTATAAAGGTCTCCTAGGCTCTAGGTGTGGGTGAGGTTGGGGTCTACCAAATTCTGAGTCAGGGATCCAATTTCGTTGCCTAGGCTCCTCAAGTACCTGGGCTCGGTCTCTAAACTGGGAAATAGTATCAGTCATATCCTGACTCAATTTGGTCATACTTTCGGTAAAAGTTCTAATCATGGCCTCTAAATCATGTTGGGTTTGACCAGGTTGGTAGGGTACTCCATTCCGGGTGGACATGATGATGCAAGCAAGCACACCCAATGAGACTCGACTGAAACGACTACGGGCTAACTAGACCTAGAACCCAAACTAGATGCCCAATCAGAGTGGCAAGCTAGCCTGTAGTAACTTGGAACTCAGCCAGGCAGGTGTAAGGGGAGTGTTAGGTCCCTAAATGCCAATCCTAGATACCAATCAGAGATTGGCCAGGTAGGCGGACCAGCACACAAGCCCTTCAGGATAGAATCCCTGAACCACCATTCTAGACACTGAGTACAAAGCACCCACAGAGTAACTAGACAAACTGACTCAACATTAGCCTAGACCCGACTTGTTGATGTCCCTAGCCTATACTAGGGCAAATTAAGTCTAATAAATTTTAAAATTAGGTTTAGGATCGAATGAATGGGTGGTGGTTTTAGGCTAAGGAGAGGTTATCAACTCCTCCCCTTATCTTAGATGCTTAATCGCCCTTAAGATGAATTAGGAGATGATCACTCAAAATTGAATTGCAGAAACACAGAAATAGAATTGCTGTAATTTAACTCTCAGAAATTTCATGGAAACCAATAAATTACAGTAAAATTTTGGAAAATAGAATCAATTACAATGGTTCTAGCAAAATAAAAATCACATAATTTAGAGTTACTTGTAATGAGAAACAATTACTGCAACAGGGTAGTTACCGACTGAAAACAGAATGTTTCCCCCGTTTACAATTCCTGCTACGAAGTTGTAACCCAGCGGATCCCCTACATGCCCTAGGAACACCCCATGGAATGGGAAGAGGAGGCTTACACCTCACTTCATTCCTAGGACCGGACATCCTGGGGAGTCTACTTCGAGCAGACAAAGTAAAAAAGAGAGACACTCAAAACATGCAAGCAAGTCAGAAACCCTAGACAGGGCTCTGATACCAAAATGATGCAGAACAAAAGCTCTGATACCAAAATTGATGCAGAACAAAAAAGATGATGCGATGTGGAAGTAAATTAAAATTAATGTATTTATTTATTTATTTATTTTATATATTTTTAGAAGTCGGCTTTGACTCATAGGAAAGTTAAACTAAATTGAAAGAAACTATATAATAATTGAAAGCACAATTCAAAGAAACTAGATTATCAGAGTAGTTCAGAAGTAAAGGATCGCTGGGGGTTGAGAAACTCCCAGACCTAGGGTTTCGCTCTGAACTTTCAACAGGACAGAAATAAAGAGAAGGGAAGGGTTATGTACCAGGCAGTGATCTTCACAGAGTTTGGTGGAAGGACTCTCTCGAGCAGATTGTTGGATCCTCGGATTCGGATATCTTCGCAATAGATCCTCCAATACTTGTCCTTTGGCAGAGTTGGGTTCTCCTGAACTCAGGATCTGGGAAAGAAGAAGAACAAGTTAAGGAACCAGATACTCAAAGAGAGGATTTACCAGATAAGAAGAACTTGAAAAATTGATGTTGCTGAAATACTGATTCTCCTGGATGCTAATCTGGCTTCCTCTGGGATTTGCTCTGTATTCGAAGTAGCCGATCTGGACCTGGATGCTGGTGGTCGGCCTCTACTTGGAAGAGAGGGGCCATGAGATGATGAGGTAGATTAGGGTTTGGATGATTGGTGGAATGAAGAAGATGATGGGCGGCTAAGGTTTGGAATTGATGTGTTTAACCTAGGGTTTTGGTAGGGTTTTGGGGTTGGAGATCTCACACCTCCTCAAGGTTACTAGGGAACCCGGATTTACTCCCTCATGGAGCTCAACACCTGAACACAAGTGCGGAAGAGAGAAACACAAAGTTGCTCACAAAGAAATTGATTTCATTCATCATTTAATTCAAGAGTTACATAGAGTTGAATATATAGACATAACAAAGAAATAAAATTTTATACATTTTTCTTGTGGGACTAATAGGACTAACCCACACTTTAGGCATCAAATTCTCTTTCCAAGACTCCTTCCATGAGTGGGCAGCCCAAAAATTCCAAGAAAACTTGAAAATCAGCTCCAAATGGCAGGTTATGGGGGTGTCTCCTAGTATCTCTCCATGAATTAAGGATTTTCCCTTCATGGTTTGGCTCATTTGGACACCTCCTAGTCTTGCTCCACAAGTTTAGGCTTCTTCCTTTCATGGCTTTGGCACTTTTGGAAACTTTTGGGAACCTCCTTGAATTCCTCCCCATGACATGCTCTCTTCCCTTTTATAACTTGGATTTTTATGGAACATTATGGGGCACCTCCTTGATCCTCTCTTCAAGAAAAATTCTTGCCATCCTGGCTTGGGTTTATCTGGAAAGAAATTGGCTCCTCCTTAGATTGAGGTATCTTGATGGATTTCTCTCCCAAGTGGTGCAAGAAAAAAAGGAACTTACTTCTTGTGGTGTAGGGACCAAAGACACTGGATGGAGATGTGGCGCTCCTAGACTCTGGCGTGTGGCTGGGAGTGTGGCGCCCACTTGCTTGGGCCTGGGAGAAAAAAATGTGGCACCCTAGACCTTGACTTGATTGAAAAAAAAAGTGGCACCAACCTGGAGAAGACATAGACCACTACTAGGACTTGTACTGAGTCAACATGACTCAACAAAATTTAAATTGCAGGAAAATATAGACTCAAGACTAAAATTGGGTTGACTAAGTCAACCCTTATTACAAAACTAGAAAATCCTAATTCTTCGAGCAAGATCAATCAGAGATCCAGATGGAGCCCTGAATTCTCCTTCTGAGTCCGTTGCCCGCACCATAGAATGCCTAGTCAAGTTCTATTAGGTGTTGGTTTTGAGTCCAATAAGTCCATAGACCTAATCCATCTGTCCACACATGCACAAATCTCTACGCAGCATCTGCATTAGAGCATTAGCATTCATTTGAACACTGGTAATAATATGGCTAATTCCTGAAATCAAGCCAAATGATTTAATGTAGAGGATTCTATAGAGATTAGGTCTAGACCTAAGTGGTTTCCTCTTGGAGCCCTAAAGAAGCTACTTGTATGCATAACTGGACCCTTTAAAGTGATAAAGAAGGTGGAACCCAATGTGATGGGGACCGAGAGTTTATGTTATTTTATTTTATTTGAGTCCATTAGTCCTGTGTCACTTGAGTCAAAGTGAGCTAATTGAGTCCTGTAATAAAGTGAGATAACTGAGTCGGTTGAATCCACTTAGTCAAGTTCAGTCATTTTAGTTCAGTCAAGTCTGATCGAGTCCATTCATCCATTCAAGTCATGTACAAGAGGAGAGTTCGCAGCCAGGAGATTTACCAGGCCTCTCCAACCAGAGCTAGCCTTCATGCACCTAGACCCTTTCATGCCGCCAGGCCCGCAAGAGAGAGCTCCAGTCCAAGACAAAAGCCCACAGTTGACTAGGTCCACCAGGGTTTTTGGCCCATAATTCAGGATTTCTTAGCCCTTAAGTCATGTACCCTGGGGTGAATATATAAATTCCACCCCTCCCCTCTTGTATAAAGTATCTTTTTTCTCATGAATAAAACTTAAAATTGAAAGTTATTTTGTCTGAGTTTTTTCTCCGGATTGGAGTAGGTTTGATGCCCGGGTTCCCTATTCTTAAGTACATGCCCTAAACCCTTGGTGACTTCTACACTCACTAGCAATCCTATGCATCCCGTCCTACATCACAATGCCTATGTGCTTGATATGCCCCTAGGTTTAAGCATTACCTCTACCTTCAATATCGTGGACTTGGTTGAGTATAGGGAACCGGCAGTGATTCCTAGTGAGATTTTTTGACCTCACCTATCCTTTGAGAGAGAAACCCTACCAAGTGTCCACTAAATTTGCTTGAGAAAGGAATATGGATCGAGCGTATCCTGGATGATCAAGTTATCACGATCCAAGGCCGTGGCTATCAACGCTGATGCAGAACAAAGAGGAGATGATGCGATGCAAAAATAAATTAAGATTAATTATTTATATATATATATATTTTAAGAAATTGGTGTTGACTCAAAGGAAAGCTAAACTAAATTGAAAGAAACTAGGTAATAATTGAAAGCACAATTTAAAAGAAACTAGGTTATCAGAGTGGTTCAGAAGTAACGGATCGCTGGGGGTTGAGAAACTCCCAGACCTAGGGTTTCGCTCTAAACTTTCAACAGGACAGAAATAAAGAGAAGAGATGGGTTACCAACCAGACAATGATCTTCACAAAGTTTGGTGGAAGAACCCTCTCGAGCAGATTGTTGGATCCTCGGATTCGGATATCTTTGCAATAGATCCTCCAATACTGGTCCTGTGGCTGAGTCGGCTTCTCCTGAACTCAAGATCTGGGAAAGAAGAAGAACAAGTGATGGAATCAGATACTCAAGGAAGGATTTACCAGTTTGAAGAACTTGAAAGCTGATGTTGCTGAAGTCCAAATTCTCCTAAAGGTTGATCTGACTCCCTCTGGAATTTCCTCTGAATCTGAAGTATCCGGACTGGACCCGGATGCTGGTGGTCGGCCTTGACTTGGAGAGAGTGGCCGTGGGAGGTGGGGTAGGCTAGGGTTTGGTGGATTGAGGAGAATGATGGGCGGCTAGGGTTATGGAGTTGAAGTGGCTAACCTAGGGTTTTGGGGTTGGAGATCTCACACCTCCTCAAGGTTCCTGGGGAACCCGGATTTACTCCCTCACGGAGCTCAACACCTGGATGCAAGTGCGGAAGAGAGAAAACACAGAGTTTGCTCACACATAAATTGGATTCATTCATCAGTTTACTTTCAAATTTACAAGAAGGGTTTAATTTATAGGACTTTACAAGAGAGTAGGGTTTTACATCTTCCCATGTGGGACTAAGGGAGGGGATCTTCAAATTAGGCTTGTAGGATCAATCCATACACATATGGCCAGCCAAAGGTTCCAAAAAAGTTGATTGGAGGTTTTAAAAGGAAGGTAAGTGGCACCTCCTAGCCTTGTTCTTCAAGAGAGAATTTCATTCCTTCCATGGCTCAACTCTTTTGGACTCCTCCTTTTCTTTCTCCCTAAGTCATGGTTCTTCTCATCTTTGCTTTGGACATTTTTGGCATGGAATGGGCGCCCCCTTGAAGTACTCTCCCAGAAGAGTTTCTTTCTTTTCATAGTTTGGCTCTTATGGAAAATTGCGGGCCACCCCCTTGAATTATGGATCCCAGATTGCTTTATCCTCAAATGGCGCATGAGAGAAGGGACCTGCTATCTTGTGGTGTGGGGACCAGAGCATACTGGATGGAGATGTGGCACCCCCTGGACTCAGGCGTGTGGCTGGGAGTGTGGCTGGGAGTGTGGCGCCCACTTGCTTGGCATTGGGAGAAAATGTGACACCCAGGTTGAAGTCCTAGACCACTACTGAGTCAACATGACTCAACAAAAATAAATTGCAGGGAATACAGACTCAAGCTAAAATTGAGTTGATCAAGTCAACCCTTATTACAAATCAGAAAACCCTAATTCTTCGGGCAAGGTCAATCAGAGATCCAGATGGAGCTCTGAAGTTTTCTTTTGAGTCTGGTGCCCACACCAATTCTCCCGGGGTGGGTGGAACTCGACCCTGTCGAGTATGGATCAAGTTGGCTCTGGTATCTCTCCAAGAGGTCTGGGTCCAATTCTTGTAATTCTTCTCGGGAGATCCAAGAGTCATCAGAATCTGGCCTTCCTTGCCAGCGGACCAGGTATCTTTGGTTTCCTCGATTACGAGTAGAGATAACCTGATCATCCAGGATCTTTTCAATCTGCTCTTTCCTCACAGGCCAGTTTATTGGTGACACAAAGGGTTGGGTTCACTCTCAAGAGCAGGATTAGGTTCAAAAGGCTCACTGGGAATCACAGCTGGCTCTCTATACTCTACTAGGTCTGTAATGTTGAAAGTGGAGCTAATGCCTTGTTCTGGAGGTAACTCGAGCACATAGGCATTGGATCCTACTCTCTTCACCACTCTAAATGGTCCAGCTCCTCTAGCATGTAACTTTCTAACGGTTCCAGGAGGAAACCGTTTAGGCCTTAACCTAATCATTACATAGTCTCCCTCATCAAAAGTTTTGACTCACCTTTGAGAATCAGCCAACTTCTTATAAGTTTCATTACTTAAATTTATTTTGGCATGAATTTCTTTATGCATGTCTTTTATATGCTGTGCAAAAACTTTGGCAGACTCGGAGACTCGTGTGTGGACAGGTAAAGGAGCTAGGTCAAGAGGTGTGTGAGGTTTGTAACCATGCACAATTTCAAATGGACTCTTACCCGTAGACCTATTGACCGAGTCATTGTATGCAAATTCAGCTCTAGGTAAGTTCAAATCCCAGTTCCTAATGTTTTCACCAACAAGACACCTTAACAGATTGCCTAAACTATGGTTCACTACTTCGGTTTGGCCATCAGTCTGGGGGTGATAGGCAGTTGAAAACTTAAGTTTTGTCCTTAACTTATGCCAAAGGGTTTTCCAGAAATAGCTGGTGAACCGGACATCCCTATCGGAATCAATTGTCTTAGGTAGGCCATGGAGTCGAACTATCTCATTAAAGAACAGGGTGGCTACCTTAGACGCATCAAATATTTGGGAACAAGGCAAGAAATGGGCCATCTTGGAAAATCGGTCTACTACAACATAGATAGAGTCTTTCCTCCTCTGGGTCTTAGGCAAACCTAACACAAAGTCCATGCTCACATCTTGCCAAGGACGATCTGGGATAGGGAGTGGGGTATAAAGGCCAGTGTTCTATTTTCGCTATTTGGCAACATCGCTGGTCCGACACCTAGCCACAATGTGTGCTACATCTCTTTTTAAGCTAGGCCAGAAAAAGTGGTCTTCAATAGCCTGGGTGGTCTTGTCTTTTCCGAAATGGCCAGCTAAACCTCCAGCATGAATTTCCCAAATCAAAAATTCCCTAAGAGAAGTTCTAGGGATGCAAAGCCTATTCTTAAAGAACAGAAAGCCATCTAAAAGGGTATAATCCTTATGATCACTAGATGGTCCTTGAGTTAGATCCTGGTACACAGTCTTAAAATTAGGACATGACTCATATTCCTCTTTGATTTGCTCAAACCCTATGACTTCAGCCCTAACAGAATTCAACAACAAAGATCGACGACTAAGGGCATCAGCTACCTTATTTTCAGACCCAGCCTTATGCTTCAAAATAAAAGTATAGAACTAGATATAGTCTACCCACTTAGCATGCCTAGGGTTAAGCTTCTTCTGGGAATTCAAGAATCTAAGAGCCTCATGGTCCGAAAACAGCACAAATTCTTGCGGTAGCAAATAATGTCTCCAGTAACGTAAAGCTTGCACTACCGCAGAAAATTCCTTATCATAGGTAGATTACCTAAGCTTAGCATCATTAAGTTTTTCACTAAAGAATGCTACGAGATGGTTCTTTTGGCTTAGGACTCCACCTATGCCTACTCCTGAAGCATCACAGGCAACCTCAAATACCTTTGAAAAGTCGGGTAACCTCAAAATGGGTGCCTGGGTCATCTTATCCTTAAGATCTAGGAAGGCTTTATGGGCTGCTTTAGTCCACTGGAATTCTCCCTTCCTAATACAGTCTGTGATAGGAGCAACTACAGTACTAAACCCCTTGATGAATCGCCTATAGAAGGTAGCCAAGCCGTGGAAACTTCTGACTTTATGCACACTGGTCGGCTCTGGCCATTCTACTATGGACCTAATCTTTTCTGGATCGGCAGCCACGCCGTCAGGGGTTACTACAAAACCAAGGAAGATAACTCTATTGGTCAAGAATTCATACTTTTTGAGATTACTGTAGAGACTATCATTCCTCAAAACATGGCAGACTTGTCTAAGGTGGCCTAGGTGATCTGCAAGGGTCTTACTATAGATCAGGATGTCATCAAAATAGACCACTACAACTTCCCTATGAAAGCTCTAAGTACCTGGGTCATAATCCTCATGAAAGTACTACGGGCATTGGACAACCAAAAAGCATAACAACCCATTCATAGAGACCATCCTTAGTTTTGAAAGTAGTTTTTCACTCATCCCTGGTCTAATCCTAACCTGATGATAGCCGCTCTTGAGATCAATTTTAGAAAAAATCGTTGCACCGGCCATCATATCTAGCATGTCATCTAGTTTAGGGATGGGGAACCTATACTTGATTGTGATTTTGTTGATGGCACGACTATCAACACACATCCTCCATGTGCCATCCTTTTTTGGGGTCAGAAGTGCAGGGACTGCACAAGGGCTAAGACTCTCTCTAATGAACCCTTTCCTCAACAATTCTCCAACCTGCTTTTGCAGTTCCTGATGCTCAGATGGATTCATCCTATAATGGGGCAAGTTAGGTAAAGTAGCTCCTGGGACTATATCTATGGAATGCTGGATATCCCTAAGAGGTGGAAGGTGGTCTGGCAGATCCTCGGGAAAAACATCCTCAAATTCTTCTAACAAAGGTTTAACTTCCTAAGGAGGCTTTGAGGGTGTAGGAGTCCTAAGTTCCTTAGCAGTCAACATCCAAATAGGTGAACCACTATGAATTTCTTGTTCTAGATCCTTAGCACTAATTAGGTTCACTCCAGTCTTCATTTCTCTGACCTTATGGTTCCTTTAGCTACCTTGTCCTTAGGAGGGACTGAATGGATTGTGATTTTCTTCCGACTAAAACTAAAGACACAGGTGTTGGATTTTCCTAAGAGGGTGGCATCATGATCATATAACCAAGGTCTTCCAAGAATTATACTGCTCACCCCATGGGCAAGATGTCACACCAAATCTTCTCTTCATAGGATTGCATTTGGATTTGGACCTGACATCTAGACAGGATGGGTATAGAGGTAGAGTCTACCCAAGAAACCTTATAGGGGTTGGGATGGGGGACTGGGGCTAAGCCTAACATTTTGACAGTGCTAGCAGAAATGGCATTCACACAGCTCCCACTATCTATGATGATTTTACATACCTTATCCCCTAGTTTAAGGAAAGTCTGTAGGATGTTAGTCCTACGCCAATCTTCTTGAACTCTATTCTAGGACAGGATGCATCTCACAAACCCTAATTGGTCAGACTCTGTGGATTCCTCATCTCCTTCATACTCATCAACCAAATTCATTCCGGCCTCATAAACTTCTTCTTTAAACTCTTCATTGGGTCCGGAATTCTCTCCTTCTCCTTCTTCTATGTACAGGGATCTACGAGGGCACTGACTAGAAACATGACCTACCTTATGGCACTTAAAACAAGCTATGGCTGTGCACTGGTTGGAGATATGACCGGGCTTCTGGCACTTAAAACAAATGATACTAGGGGCTCTCTGGGTGTCAGGTGCCTTACCTTTGTCCATGGGCCTAGGGGTGGGAATACCCTGATTAGGCTTGCTAGGGGTAACTTGGCTAGGTCCATTTCTTGGGATTGGGGCACTAACCCTAGAAGGCATGGGTTCTCTTTGAAACTTCTCAGTGTTCAGTGCAATCTGATAGGCTTGGTCTAGGTCAGTAACCTCTCTCAGAAACAGCTCCCTCTTTATATCTTCCCTAAGTCCAGTCCTAAACCTAGACAAAGTGACCTCATGGGCTTCACTCACATCACATCTCATTAGGTATTCATCAAAGGTGGTTATGTAGTCTGATACAGATCGGTTCCCCTGTTTCAAAGTCTATCATTGGTCTAACAGATTCTGCTGGTATGAAATGGGTAGGTACTTATCTCTATGTTTCTCTTTCATACCCTGCCAAGTGGTTATGGGCTCTACATTTCGTCTTCTAGTGGTTAGCTCAATGTTCCCCCATTATAACCTAGCTTGACGTACTAACTTCATCTTGGCAAACTTGAACTTCCTTTCCTCAGACATGACATACCACTCAAAGTACCGGTCCATCTCACTCTCCCAATCAGAATACACCTTAGGGTTTAAGCTACCATCAAAAGTGGGTGCATCTAATTTGATGTTCCGAATGAACCTATCATCTCTATCTTCAGGTTCTGGGTCAGGCCTCCTATGATTAGGTTCAGGATCTCTATATAAAGGTCTTCTAGGCTTTTGGTGTGGGTGAGGTTGAGGCACATTAAAACCTGGGTCAGGAGTCCAATTCTGATGCCTAGGTTCCTCAAGTACTTGGACTCGATCCCTAAGCTGGGCAAAATTCTCATAGACTTGTTCTTTAAACTGGGCAACAGTGGCAGTCACATCCTGACTCAATTTGTTCATACTCTCAGTAAGAGCTCTAACCATGGCCTCTAAATCAGGTTGGGTTTGACCAGGTTGGTAGGGTACTCCATTCCGGGTAGACATGATGATGCAAATGAGACTCAACTGAATGACTACGGGCTAACTAGACCTAGAGCCCAAACTAGATGCCCAATTAGAGTGGCAAGCTAGCCTGTAGTAACTCGGGACTCAGCCAGGCAGGTGTAAGGGGAGTGTTAGGTCCCTAATTGCCAATCCTAGACACCAATCAGTGATTGGCCAGGTAGGCGGACCAGCACAAAAGCCCTTCGGGATGTAGTCCCTGAACCACCGTTCTAGACACTGAGTACAAAGCACACACAGAGTAACTAGACAAACTAACTCAACACTAGCCTTGACACGACTTGTTGATGTCCTTAGCCCACTAGGGTAAATTAAGTCTAATAAATTTTAAAATTAGGCTTATGATCGAATGAGTGGGTGGTGGTTTGGGGCTAAGGAGAGGTTATCAACTCCTCCCTTTATCTTAGATGCTCAAATGCCCTTAAGATGAATTAGGAGATGATCACTCAAAAAAAAATTGAATTGCAGAAACACAGAAATAGAGTTGCAGTAATTTAACTCTCAGAAATTTCACGGAAACCAATAAATCACAGGAAAATTATATAAAATATCTTCGAATATACTGGTTCCAGCAAAATAAAAATCACATAATTTGGAATTATCTGCAGTGAGAAACAATTCTTGCAACAGGGTAGTTACAGACTGAAAACAGGGTGCTTCCCCCGTTTACAATTCCTGCTACGAAGTTGTGACCCAACGGATCCCCTACACGCCCTAGGAACACCCCATGGAATGGGAAGAGGAGGTTTTCACCTCGCTTCGTTCCTAGGACCGGACGTCCTGGGGAGTCTACTTCGAGCAGACAAAGTAAAAGGAGAGAGACTTAAAACAAGCAAGCAAAACAGAAACCCTAGACTGGACCCTGATACCAAATTGATGCAGAATGGAAGCTCTGATACTAAAAATGATGCAGAACAAAAGAGGAGATTATGCGATGCGGAAATAAATTAAGATTAATTCTTTTTTTTTTATATATTTTCAGAAATTGGCGTTGACTCAAAGGAAAGCTAAACTAAATTGAAAGAAACTAGGTAATAATTGAAAGCACAATTTAAAAGAAACTAGGTTATCAGAGTGGTTCAGAAGTAACTGATTGCTGGGGTTGAGAAACTCCCAGACCTAGGGTTTCGCTCTGAACTTTAAACAGGACAGAAATAAAGAGAAGAGATGGGTTACCAACCAGACAATGATCTTCACAAAGTTTGGTGGAAGAACTCTCTCGAGCAGATTGTTGGATCCTCGGATTCGGATATCTTCGAAATGGATCCTCCAATACTGGTCCTGTGGCTGAATCGGCTTCTCCTGAACTCAAGATCTGGGAAGGAAGAAGAACAAGTGATGGAATCAGATACTCAAGGAAGGATTTACTAGTTTGAAGAACTTGAAAGCTGATGTTGCTGAAGTCCGGATTCTCCTAAAGGTTGATCTGGCTCCCTCTGGAATTTGCTCTGAATCTGAAGTATCCGGACTGGACCCGGATGCTGGTGGTTGGCCTTGACTTGGAGAGAGTGGCCGTGGGAGGTGGGGTAGGCTAGGGTTTGGTGGATTGAGGAGAATGATGGGCGGCTAGGGTTTTGGAGTTGAAGTGGCTAACCTAGGGTTTTGGGGTTGGAGATCTCACACCTCCTCAAGGTTCCTGGGAACCCGGATTTACTCCCTCACGGAGCTCAACACCTGGATGCAAGTGCAGAAGAGAGAAAACACAGAGTTTGCTCACACATAAATTGGATTCATTCATCAGATTACTTTCAAATTTACAAGAAGGTTTAATTTATAGGACTTTACAAGAGAGTAGGGTTTTACATCTTCTCATGTGGGACTAAGGGAGGGGATCTTCAAATTAGGCTTGTAGGATCAATCCATACACATATGGCCGGCCAAAGGTTCCAAAAAAGTTGATTGGAGGTTTTAAAAGGAAGGTAAGTGTGCCTCCTAGCCTTGTTCTTCAAGAGAGAATTTCATTCCTTCCATTGCTCAACTCTTTTGGACTCCTCCTTTTCTTTATCCCTAAGTCATGGTTCTTCTCATCTTTGCTTTGGGCGTTTTTGGCATGGAATGGGCGCCCCCTTGAAGTACTCTCCAAGAAGAGTTTCTTTCTTTTCATAGTTTGGCTCTTATGGAAAATTGTGGGCCGCCCCCTTGAATTGTGGATCCCAGATTGCTTTCTCCTCTAATGGCGCATGAGAGAAGGGACCTGCTATCTTGTGGTGTGGGGACCAGAGCATACTGGATGGAGATGTGGCACCCCCTGGACTCAGTTGTGTGGCTGGGAGTGTGGCTGGGAGTGTGGCGCCCACTTGCTTGGCCTTGGTAGAAAATGTGACACCCAGGTTGAAGTCCTAGACCACTACTGAGTCAACATGACTCAACAAAAATAAATTACAGGGAATACAGACTCAAGCTAAAATTGAGTTGATCAAGTCAACCCTTATTACAAACCAGAAAATCCTAATTCTTTGGGCAAGGTCAATCAGAGATCCAGATGGAGCTCTGAAGTCTTCTTCTAAGTCTGGTGCCCGCACCAAACGCTACCTAGTCCGATGGCAAGGTTGACTAGAATCCAACGATTCCTGGATTACTCAAGAGGACCCACATCACCTCCTCCCAGACTTACTGTCAGCACCAGACTAACCTATACTTGATAGGATCGAGTTTCTCCCACTCTGGGAGAATTGATGGGGATATCAGGTCAACCCTTGTTCACTATGGGTCCCTGAGTTTTGAGTTTCTTAGCCATGATTCAAATTTTATCTTTGAGTCCAATAATCTAGCTATGTTAGCCATTTAAGTCCTGTATTTGGGCCTTGAGTTTTGTTTTTTAGGCCTTATTACACTTGAGTATTGTATCTAGAATCGACTCACATCATTAGGGTTTATGAGTCATGTTTTGGATTATGTTCAGCTCAATTGAGCTTAGTTGTTCAAGTCAGATCATTGTGAGTCTATAGTTATTTTGGTCTTGATATGTTATTTTGGGTCTTGTGTCAATTTGAATCTTGTAGTTTTGTTCAAGTCCTATGTTGAGTCTAGTCCAGTTAAGTTGAAGTGGGTCCTGTAATAAGTTGAGCATTTCAACCAATCCAATTGAGTCCTGTAAGTCCTATCCAGTACAAGTCCATTTATACAAGAGGAGGAGCACCAGCGTCAAAGTAAAAGCCCATGAAGCCCTTCCAGCATAAAGATTCCAGATGCCACCTAAAAATATTTCTCTTCCAGGTGCCTCAGCCCAAAAGTTCTCTCAATCCCAAGAGCCCATGGCGCCCCAGGCCTTCCCAAGTCCACATTAAAGATGGAGCCCAAGATTTCCAGCCTACCAGGGGAAATGCACCAAGTTTTCTTAATGGCCGCCCAAGTCCAATTGGAGACACCCTTTGCTGCCCAAGGTTCAAGCCCAAATCCAAATAGGCGTCCAAGCCCAAGAGGGAGACCCTTGACCAAGTCAAAGAAGGAGAGGATTCCATTTCAAACAAGGAGATTATGTTTATTTTCCACTCAAATTATATACTCCTAGTTCTAAGCAACCTTGTAATCCTTCTCCCAATTAATTTTGTAATTCTATCTGATGGGGACATCATATCAGACATAGACTTCAAGTTTCATTTTATTTTCTAAGTCATGTGTTAGTCAATTTTGAGTCCTGTAAGAGAATTTAATTTTGAGTCTTGTAATAAGTTGAGGCAAGAAGTCCATTTGAGTCCAGTGAGTCCCTTGTCTCACCCTTATGAGTCCTGTATGTATGTTACTAGTCATTGTAAGTTGTGTCCAGTATAAGTCTAGTTATACAAGAGAAGGAGTACCAACAAAAGACTTCACCAAGCCAACCAAAGTCTTCACCAGGCCATCCCAAAGTGAAGCAAGCCCAGGCCCATGAAGCTCCACGTATGAATATTCCAAGCATTACTTGATACCAGGAAATATTCTAGGCACCCCACCCCAGCCCAGGGTTTCCAGCCCACCTGGAGGTCCATGCACCCATGCTTTGAAAACCATGCCCAAAGCCCAATGGAGGATGCCCCAATTGCTGCCCACATGCCCAAGTCCAAGCAAAGTGGCATCCAATCCCAAGAGAAGGCGATATGACCAAGTCCAAGGCCCTTTGACCAAGTCAAAGGAGGAGAAGGAAACCTATTCTAACTAGGAGCTTATGTATATTCTTACTCAAATTATGTACTCCTAATCCTAAGCAAAGTATGTATTCCTATCCTAACAAGGAGAGGGCATGGGAACATCTATAAAAACCCCACCCCTCCCCCACTTTTAAGAATAATCTCTTTTCATGAATCAAAAATCTGGTGAATTTTTCTTGTTACAATTTGTGTTCTTTGGAAGTGTGTGTGAGACTTGTTCTTTTTTCTTGTTACTAAACCCTAGACATTGTCTATCCAAGCAAGAGCCCTAAGATGTCCATCATCAGCCCTCTCCAAGATCCAGATGCCTAAGCTTCATCCAAGGCCGCTAGCCCCTGTAGCCTCTCTTCCGCCCGATCTTCTTCTTTCCATCCTATTTGGTATTTTTCTCATATTCTACATTACTAACCCCTGACGTTTGCAGGATCCCTCTAGTGCCATGCCCTCTAGATGAATTCTTCTTTGCCCTTGAATGAAGCTGATAAAAGCTGGTGATTTGCGAAAAAGTGACCAGATCATCCAAGCACCGATCTGAGCGGAGCGATCTCTTCTACAGCAACTAGAAATCAATGCATGTTATGTTAAATCTAATTCCCATCTCTTTTTGTCTGATTTCTTGAAGGTGAACATGCTCCTAATAGGCCTTCTTAGACCTAGGATCCTGATTTTCTTTGTTTTTTTGATTGAACTAGCATGTGGGTAGGATGCTAATTGATATAGGATAACCCTAACCTAATCTAGGCTAGTTTCGGGAATCAAAATCATAAAAAAAATTCAAAAGTATTTGCTTGCTTTAATCTAATTTCCTTCATCTTCATCCCTTGCATATCATCCTGCATCATATTAAAATCCCGTCCCTCATCAATTTTGGTATCAGAGCAGGATTAGGGCATGTTCTTGCATCCTAGTTTAGATTTCTGCATTTTGAATTCTGCATAACCCCTCAAAACATAGGACTGTTTCCCCTGTCAAACATTTTTTTTTTTTGATTTTCATGGTGAATATACTCTGTTTTGTCATCTATTTTCTTATTATTTTTTTGGGATTTTTCAGATCCTAAAATATACAAAAAAATAGTAAAAATAAAACCTTAACAAAATTTGCATCTTGTCATCAACACTAGGAGTCCGAGTTTAGGTCTGGTTCACAATCTTAGGTATTTTGTTTTTCTCTGAAAACTTCGTCACATAATCTTTGTTGAATCATTTATTTTACTGATATTTTTATCAGATTTTACAAAACCTAAAATTACATAAACATTGGCATCCTAAAAACCCTAACCAGAAATCTATCTTTTCTGTACCTAGTTAGAAACCCTAGATTCTTCATCATCATACCATTTTTTTTTTATATGAAATTTAGTAGGAAGCATCCTCAAGCATCATTATCTGTTATATAATTTTTTTATAATTTTTCTCATTGAAATATGTGCTAATTTCTATATCAAACGTGAACAAAAAAATTTCAGTTTCTGCTAACTCTGCATACTGGACTTGATCCAACCTAATCAACTACCAAACCCCTCCCAACCCAAGCCAATTTTGTTTGATAACTTAACCAACTTAAATTTAATCTGCCATCTCATAAAGAGAGACAAAAAGTTTTATTTTCTTTTTTGCTATTAGATTGCATCAGGTTCATTGATTGTGCATCATTGCATCTAACCTAATCTTAAAGGCACTTTCTCTATCTCAAATCAGGGCAGGATTTTATCACCTGTCTTGGGCCCAAAACAACAACCCTCATACAAACCCAAGCCTTAATTAAATCTAAGTAGAAACCTAATTTAGGAACACCAACAGGTCGGGTCCGAGTCTAGTGAGGGAACAAATGCACCCAACCCATCATCTATTACTGAAAGCTGATATCTAAGGCTAGAGGACGAAAGGCAAATGCCCTAAGTGGACTGGTGATTTTTAATTAGGACCCTATGACAAGTAGGGGTAGCCTCCCACCACCCCACCTCTTACCTGGCCCGTGGAAGGATTAGGTGTTGTGTTGAGTGTAAGTTGAGTATACTCACTAGGTTTTGGCTCTAGGTCTAGCAAACCCTAGTGCGTGTTAACCTTGTATGCTTGATCACATCATAATTCCTTGTTTGATTGTTTGTATTAGATTAGGAGCTCAACCAGCAGTCTCAACCCCACCAACCTAACCATGGAATTCAATTTTGAGATTTTAATGAAGACCTTCAGTGACCAGATTATCACCCAATTGACCACCCAGATGAACCAGATGAATGCCCAGATGAACCTATTGACCACCCAACTGACCCAATCCCAAAACTAGCTGAATACCGAATTGACCACCCAACTGACCCATTACCCTGACCCGTACTGGGAGCCCAACCCTAGGAGAACCTCATACCATGACCTACACTTGGAGTCCAACCCTACGAGAGCCCCATACTCTGACCCATACCAGGAGCCCAACCCTAGGAGAACCCCATACCATGACCCACACTTGCAGCCCAATCCTAGGAGAGCCCAATACTCTGACCCATACTATGAGCCCAGCCCTAGGAAACCTAATTATGAGTTCATAGACCAGGATGAAAGAACCACTAGAAACATCAGGCTAGAAGCACCCACCTTTGATGGCACCCTAGATCCCAATGTCTATATAGATTGGAAAGGAGACATGGAATAATATTTTGAATGGTATGACTTGAGTGATGAAAGGAAGTGTGAATTTGCCAAACTCGAGTTAATTGGCCATGCTAGGTTATAATGGAAAGACGTAGAGAGCCTAGTTAGACAATGATACAAAGCTCCCATAGATACTTGGATGGCCATGAAGCTGAAACTTAGAGAAAATATATATACTACCAACAGTGCCTTCTAGACCAATAGGAAAGGTTAAATCAAGGAAATTGTCCATGTCAGCCCAATTAGTTATTGCCTAGACGAACCCGAGTCAGAGACCCTATCTAGGTTTAGGGCTAGCCTTCATGAAGACATCCAGTGGGAACTATCTCAATGGCAAATTCAGGGCCTAGAGGAAACCTATCACATAGCTAGGGAATTCGAGTCATATCAAAGAGAACTCATGATCAGTCAATCTTAGTACAACAAGAATAAACCCTCTAAATCTAAGTCCAGACCTAGCCGACTTCCTTGAGACCAACCCATTCCCACTATCCCTAGCCAGACCCTAGGACCTAGTTAGGTATGTTTGAGCCAATCCAACCCGAGTCGATCCTAACCTAATAGGATTAGTACCTCTGGGAATAGCCCAGTTACCCTTAGTCAACCTGAACCCCATAGGATTAATACCCCTAGATTTGAGCTTAGTACTAGTCAGGAACCCCTTAGCCAACCCACCCCTGCCACCCTAGTCACTAGTCATTTTTTCTTAGCCAACCCCCTCTTACCACTCCATTGGTTCACTAGAATGACCTAGAAGAGGAGATATATCAAGCTGATGTGAGCTTAGTGGAGGAGTATGAGAAAGAAGAAGAGATACTTATAAATGATTTAGAATTAGTTGACCATGTAAATACCCAAGTAGAAGCCAACCCAGAATTAGTTGACCCTGACAATACCTAGATAGAAGACAATTCAAAGTTAGTTAATCCTAACCATACCCAAAATAAACTTATAGTGCAAGACCAGTTAAAGGAAGAGAACCCAGATATTACTGTTAGAATCTTACCTGAGGAGCCACTAGAAGAAAGCCTAATTATAGAGCCTAGTCCTATATTTCATGAACTAGAAGACTTTAATAAGGATTTGGCTTATCAGTATCCTTAGGATGAATCCCCTCCTACAGTTCCTATTGAAGATCTCTTCCCTAATATTAGTGACCCATTTTTCCATTATACAGATCCTTTAGATATACCTCAACCCCATAAGGTCAACCTCATCAGTCTAGGACTCATCCATGAAATCCCTTCTTGTATCCTATTCTATACGATCAACCCCGAACCTTCTTCTTATTTGCTATCCCACCAGACTAACCCTGAACCCACCTCTTATTTTCTACTCTTTCATGAAACTTCTTATGTTTTTCTCACTATTAGATTGCATTTTGTAGAAATTTGCATACTGCATTCATTCATTGAGCATGTCATGTTTGCATCTTACTTTTGGAGGACCCTATGGCATCTCGTAGGAGTCCATACACCATTCTCATCTACATGTCATCCTTCTGACAAAGGGTTAAACCCATAGTCATAGTTTAGGATTTAGTCAAATCTGCATATGAATAAGTGTTGCATGAGTCATTTGCCTGCATTAGGTGTTTAGAGTTTTTGCACTACATTATTAGAGATCTACGTGAGGAATTAATCATAAGATTAATGTAAGAAAATATTTTACAAACAAACATGGTTAATTC
This sequence comes from Areca catechu, assembly GCA_021397845.1. Taxonomy (NCBI): domain Eukaryota; kingdom Viridiplantae; phylum Streptophyta; class Magnoliopsida; order Arecales; family Arecaceae; genus Areca; species Areca catechu. The sequence continues at coordinate 47,126,408 of CM038048.1, read as the reverse complement.
CCGAAAAGAGTCTAGGAGTTTGCTAGGAAAATCTTGTGATGATTAGGCTACATACCCATGAGCTGGATCTATTAAAGTGATAAAGAAAGTTGGACCTAGTGCCTGAGTTACCTAATTAGGCATTAAGCTCAACCTTCAATATCTCAGACTTAGTTGATATAGGGAGCCAGCAATGATACCCAGTGAGTTTGAACCTAACCCTTTTCTTTGAGAGTGAACCAAACCCTGAGTGTCAACCATCAAATTAGCCATTGAGAGGAATGATTGAGCGTATCCTGGATGATCAAACCACTAGTACCTGAATCAAAGGCTACCATGTCACTTGGTTTATTGGCAAGGTCGACCGAGATCTGAGGATTCATGGATCACTCGAGAGTATTCGCAATGCCTCAACCCAGACTCATCAAAGGAGTATCCGAGCTAGATCAATCTTCTTAATCGACCGGGTCGAGTTCCTCCCACCTCGAGAGAATTGATGGCAACATTAGATCAGACATAGACTTCAAGCTTCATTTTATTCTCTAAGTCATGTGTTGATCAATTTTGAGTCCTGTAAGAGAATTTAATTTTGAGTCTTGTAATAAGTTGAGGCAAGAAGTCCAATTGAGTCCAGTGAGTCCCTTGTCTCATCCTAGTGAGTCCTGTAAGTATGTTACTAGTCATTGTAAGTTGTGTCCAGTACAGGTCCAGTTATACAAGAGAAGGAGTACCAGCCAAAGTCTTCACCAGGCCCTCCCAGAGCAAAGCAAGCCCAAGCCCATGAAGCTCCACATATGAAGATTCCAAGCATTACTTGATACTAGAGAATATTCTAGGCACCCCAACCTAGGATTTCCAGCCCATCTGGAGGCCCACGCACCCATGCTTTGAAAACCATGCCTAAAACCCATGGAGGATGCCCCGATTGCTGCCCACATATCCAAGTCCAAGCCAAGTGGCGTCCATGCCCAAGAGAAGGAGATTTGACCAAGTCAAAGGAGGAGAAGAAACCTATTCTAACTAGGAGCTTATGTTTATTCCTACTCAAATTATGTACTCCTAATCCTAAGCAAAGCATGTATTCCTATACTAACAAGGAGAGAGCATGGGAACATCTATAAAAACCCTACCCCTCCCCATCTTGTAAGAATAATCTCTTTTCATGAATTAAAACTCTAGTGAATTTTTCTTGTGACAAATTATGTTTTTTGGAATTGTGTGTGAGACTTGTTCCTTTTTCTTTTTGCTAAACCCTAGCCATTGTCCATCCAAGAAAGAGCCCTAAGACACCCAGCATCAGCCCTCTCCAAGATCCAAACACCCAAGCTTCATCCAAAGCTACCAGCCCTGCAGCCTCTCTCCCGCCCGATCTTCTTCTTTCCATCCTGTTTAGTGTTTTTCTCATATTCTACTTCACTAACCCCTAACGTTTGTAGGATCCCTTTAGTGCCATGCCCTCTAGATGAATTCTTCTTTGCCCTCGAATGAAGCTAATAAAAAACTAGCAGATTCGTAGGAAAGTGATCGGATCATCCAGGCACCGATCTAAGCAGAGCGATCTCTTCTATAGCAACTAAAAATCGTTGCCTAGTATGTTAAACCTAATTTTCATCTCTTTTTGTCTGATTTCTTGAAGGTGAACATACTCTTAATAGGCCTTCTTAGACCTAGTATCCTAATTTTCTTTTCTTTTTGATTGAACTAGCATGTGGGTAGGATGCTAATTGATACAAGATAGCCCTAACCTAATCTAGACTAGTTTCGGGAATCAAAATTGTAAAAAAAAATTCAATTCAAAAATATTTGCTTGCTTTAATATGATTTCCTTCATCTTCATCCCTTGCATATCATCCTGCATCATTTTAGAATCCCATCCCTCATCATTATCCTAACAAGAAGAGAACATGGGAACATCTACAAATACCCCACCCCCTCTTATATGTTTGAATGCTATTGAATATGAAAAATTTCTTGAGTTCTTCTCAACATTCTATATGAATTCTATATGAGTTTTTGTGTGATTAAGGGTATCTATGTGATCCCTTACGGTTTTTATGTGATCCCTGTGCCCTGCCTCCAAGCCATCAGCTTTCTTTATCTCTTGGCCGCCTTCCTCAAACCTCTTCTCCTTCTTCTTCTTTCAGCCATCTAGCCTATTTTTCTTATTTTTCTAACCCTTGTTATGTGATTTGTAGGTCCCTCAGAGTTCACAAATCCAAGGATTCTATCTGACAAGCTTTCGGGCCACCAGATTGAAAGCCACAAATCCACAAGGTCGATAGCATTAATTTTCAGGCAACATCCGAGAGCATGGAGTGAACTCTTCATGGATCAATCTTCAAATCTCCACCAGGTATACCCCCTGGACTCCCCTAGTAATAGTATTGTAGAAGAGCTAGTCCTAACCAGGGCTTCTCAATCTTGGCAATCCTATTTCTTCACTTTTAGGATTTATTTCTGCATGCCTGTGCTTCATATTTTTTATAGAATTCTTTGCTTAATATCTTGGCTTGAAATTTGGAATACAAACTCCTAACTTAATATCTAATCATAAAAAAATAACTAGCATGCATAAATAGTCCTGCATCAAGCTCCACCTATAGATGATACTGAGATAGGAGATGATTAGGGTTTTGCATTAGTGGACTTTGATGTTTATGACTTTATAGCAGAGCCTGATCCTGAGGTGAGAGATCAGGTCATGGATTCGACGGAGTCTGCTGTGGTTGATGTCATGTTGTATTTTGAGCATGCCTATGTTCCTTTGAGTCCAGCTATTCAAACCCCTATCCTACCTAGTACTCCTATCATATCTAATCCAGACCCTGATATATCCACACCTATTCTATATACTGATCCATCTGATACTATCATTGACTTACCTGCACCTTCGATTACTATTTTCCATAGTTTTTTCAATAGGACACCAGTAATTCATTCTGTATCTTTACTTGGTTCTTCTTTATCCAGAGAGTTAGGGTTTTATACTCCTGAATTCCATATTCTTTCCACTGGTCCTACTTTGATCATACACCTATTGACCTTGTCTCCCCTTCTGACCCTGTTCCTAACATTATTTCTCCTCCAGCACAAGCCAGAGGGAGAACATGAGCCAGAGGCAGAGCCAAAGCTAGTGGAGACATTACTAGAGCCGTCTGGACGAGACTAGCAGATCTTTGGCCCATGTGGCCATGTCCTCGATCTTCTAGGATTACCGGACTTTTTATTTTAGAGATTGGGTCTTCCTCTGATGAGGACAGTGCCCACTAGGATTGGTCAGGGTATCAGTTATGTTATATTTGTATCTATGTATCACTTAGATGTATGTATCAAATTTTGTATGAGTATATCAGATTTTGTATGTTATGTTTGTATCAAACATTGTATCAATGTACTATTGTATATATCTGTCTGCATCACAAAACTTTTTAACTTATATATACATGATGCTTTTAGCATTTTCTTGTGTGTTTAAGTTTCATTCTTTATTACTTTTGATGCTTATTGTTCTTTCCATTTTATCCCTACACTAAAGGGAAGCTTTGTTACTTCTTTCTCCACTTTGTACTTTCTTCACCTTTTTTATGATGACAAAAAGAGGGAGAATAATGTACATGAGAATGGTATAAATGGTAAACATAAAGGAAAAATAAATGGTATAACCTAGGGGGAGAAGGTATAGCATAGGGGGAGAATAAATTATTTAAGTAAAAAGAAAAGGAGAAAAGAAAGCAATAAGTATGAAACAAGATGGAAGAATAAGTAAGAGGAGGAAGTATTAAAGAGAAAGATTTCTAAACTCTTTTGAAAATATTTTTTGAAAAATGATAATATATAAGCCATTTTCTTAAAAGTTTGAAAAATATTTTTAGATCATATATTAAGGAGGAGCTCTATTTTCATGTTCTGATACTCTCGATTTTTAGCTCTGATACTCTCGATTTTTAGCTCTGATACTCTCTTTCATATATGCTCTGATACTCTCTATCTTCATATTATTGTATATGTTCTGATACTCTCTATTCTCATATTATATTATTTGCTCTGATACTCTAAAGATTTTGCTTTAACACTTACATTATGTTTCAAACTTTTTTATTTTTGCTCTAATACTCATTTTTCTAAATTTATTTTAGCTTTGATACATCTTTTAACCATCTTATATATGCATATGCTCTGATACATTCTTATATATATAGCTCAGATACATCCTTTAAACATCTTATATAAGCATATCTCTGACACATGGAAATTCTATGAATTGAATTTATTCTTATAGCTCTGATATATTGTAGATTTATTCAAGTTATATATTGGATGATGAGTTTTTGCTCTTGATAATCATTAAAACTTAGCTCTGATACTTATTATCAATATATCTGATACTTATAGTCAATTTCTCTATACTTATTGCAATTTTTTTGAGCTTGCTATGTTTATATACTTAAAGGTTTTGTCATCATCAAAAAGGGAGAGATTGTTGACTCCTGTCTTGATTTTGATGAGTAACAAAATACTTATGTATATTTGAGTACTAACTATATGTTAAAAGTATGTTTATCAAAATAAGGTACTCATCAAAGTTAAAGTATATTGTAAGATCAAATTGTCAAACTATTGAAGAAGCCACCTAAACTAATGGATTTTCAAGTAGTATGGACTTTGGCACATAAGAATGACTTTGAAGGACTTAAATTTTGAATTTGAACAAGTTTCAGCAATGTTTTAGTTAAGTGTCAACTCAAGAAAATGAAGTGTCGACTCAAGATATCGACTCACAGAAACTTGACCTGATATGCAGAAAGAGTTTGAGCCAGCATGCTCAAGTGTCGACCCATGAATTACTAAGTATCGACTCAAGTGTCGACTCATAGTCAGCTAAGTGTCGACCCAAGGCCTAAGACCAAAAAGAAGACAGAACATGCTAATTTCAAGAATTTGCTCAGGTGTTGACTCATGAAAATGAAATGTCGACTCAAGTGTCGACTCACCAGAAAAAGTGTCAATGCACCAGCATACTCCAGAGAACTTCAAAAAATTTTTGACTCAAGTGTTGACTCATAATCTAAAGTATCAACTCAAAGTGTCGACTCATGGTCTGAAGTGTCGACACCTGTAGATCTAAGTGAACAGTAATGACTAGTTTTTTGAAGCATAGAACTTCTCTAATTTATGTCTAACAACTATTTTCTCCTCTAATGGCTATAAATTATCCTTTAATGCTTGGAAAGGTATTTAAAGCCCAACAATTACAAGAGGGAAGTATTCATTGGAATTCATAAGCATTCATTGAAAAATTCATTGAGCATTCAATACTTGTGAGTGAAATTGGGCCTTCAAGCATTCAAGTTTCAAAAAGTGCATCCAAGTCCACATTATTCAAGCATTGATTACGGCTTCAACAACTTGGAGATAAGCTTCTCAACAACAATCAAGAGCTTCATTGAGTTTATTTACTTTTGGAGAAAGCTTATTGTATTCTTATATTATACTTGAATTATTTTATTGTTCTTAGTTTCAAGTGGATTGAAACTAGGCTTATGTTGTTGGTGAGCCTTGAGTTAAAACCAACTAGGTTGTTGGTAAGTCTTATGTGAAAATTAACTAGGTTGTTGGTAAGCCTTGTGTTGAAAACCAACTAGATTTTTGGTTAGCCCTATAAAACCAAGGAGTTTTGATTAGTGAGCCTGAAAACTAATCTACTATAATCAAGGTTGGATTATAATGAAATACCCAAGGAAAGCTTGGAGAGTAGATGTAGGTATTTTAAGGTACATCAAACCACTATAAATTTTTATGTTTGTGATTTCTTCTACATTTACTTTACTACTTCTACTACATATCTTTATTGAGCACATAAACATTTTGAAAACACAGTAGCATCTATTTTTAATTCTTGCAAAATGTTTTAGAAACCCAATGCACCCCCCTCTTGGGTTGCTTTAGCTAGGCAACATTTATTTATTTTTTTTTTAATTTAATGGTTAAGTTTATAATCTCCTACCAAGCATAAAGATGTCAAGATCTTTTTTTAAAAAATATATAAAAATTTAAATTTTTTTATTTTAGATTTTTGTTTTTTAAGTTTTAAGGTTTTTTTTTTAAAGTCTGTTCAATCATACATAGAAAATACTAACAACCAATTTTTTAATTTGTTTTTTTTAAAATCATGCTAAAAGGTCTCCAATAATGGTGCTAAAAATTTGATGCGCATCGTAATGCACCAATTTAATATCCTAATTTCACTATTTTTATATAGCGTAGTGAGAGTAAAGGTCAAATCCACAGGGACCTTTGACTTATTTCAAAAGTAAAATGCATAATAGAAAAGGGAATTAACAAGAAATTAGCAATGAAAATAATCCAGATAAGGTCTATCCTAACGAGAGTACAATCCATACCCATAGATCATGGCCCATTCCCTGTAAGAATAGATCATCAAAATAATAATGAAAATAATCCAGATATGATCTATCTTAACGAGAATATGGCTCGTACCCGTAGATCACGGCCCATCCCTTTTAGAAATAGATTAATCAAAATTATATTCACGTAGAGAAACTTACCTCAAAAGCTTATCACTGCTCATGAATCTACTTCAAAAAAGATAGATAAAAATATGAATTAATTGGAAGCTCTCTTCATTTCATAAAATGAAAAGTACATCAAATGAACATATCTAAAATATAAATCCCTTTTCCTAAATAGGCTTCCAGAGTTTAGTTGCAGCATATTTGAGGATGTCAAAAGATGGAGCAGTCTAGTGATGCAGTAGAGAGTGGAGAGTGGGAACCAGGGCCAGTGCTGTGGAAATAGGAACCAGTCGGATGAAAAGGTGGAAGGGAGTCGAAAGGATGGAAGAAAGATGGAAGCTAAGTGGAAAGGAGAAATGGAGAAGACAGAGAGAAATGGAGTGGAGCGGAGAAGGGATTTGAGAAAAGAGAAAGGATTGAGAGAAGAGGACTGTTAACTTGAAAATCTCCCAGTGATTGAGAGGTTAGGGCTTTTATAGGCATAACCTAACTGAATTCCATTCCGACAACCTAACTGAGCTCCAACGATTCAACTGCATTCTATTCCTTATCTCCAACTGAACTCCAACATTCCTTAACCCCATCCATTCCACTATTCCAAAGATTTCCAACAACCTCTGGACTCCAATGAATCTAGAAAAGCTCCAACCATGCCCAACGATCTCCGGACTCCAACAAATTCCAAAGACCTCTGAATTGCTCCAACTATCTTCGAACCGCGTTCAGCATCTAACTACATTTCGTTGAGCTCCAATCAGGTGACTCGTAGTAGGCGATGAAACTGGCGATGCTAGTGGCTTGAATCCATAGGAAAATGGCCGGTGAGCAGAGGCCAAACAGGGAATAGAGGAATGGCTATGCAAGTGTCCGATGGCTTGGATGGCTCAAATGCTAGCCACAAACTGATAGCTCCGAAGGTGGATGAATGCTTTTCCGACCATGGGAGCCTTCTCGGTGGTGAGGGAAAGGGCACCGATGGCTTATCCAATAATCTTGGTGACTTGGGAAGCAGCGAAGAAGAAGAAGAATAGTAGCTTTTCCAACTATTTTTTTGGCCATGGGAGGCTTCTTTGGCCGGCAAGGGAGGTGCCGAAGGCTTGGGAAATGACGGGAAGCAACTCCAATGATTTCAACTCAAAAGGAGCTTCATGGTCAATGGTTCTACTCAATGGACCACTGGTCATGGCATCCCGTGGACCATCGGGTGAACTGTAGATCGAGCGGCCAGTCCATGGTGGACCAGCTGCTCCAAAATTCATGCATTTCTTGTTTATTCTTTGAAATTCATTTTTGAGCTCGTTTCAAGTATGATTTGAGTGTCGTTGGCACCGTTGACTTCTAAAATCAAGCTCTTCGCATTAATGAAATCATTTTTTGCAAAACACTGCATAACAGTATCAGTTTTAATTATATAAAGTTGGGTTAATTATAATAATTTTAATAACTATCACCTACTGGTCATGAAGTCCAAAGAAAGGAGGACCTAGTACATTCAAGGAGACCAGCTTATCTGTGCCATGTCAGAGCTACAGGCCATGGTGATCGAGGTGGCAACAACTGGTATGGTATGTTTCACTAAACATGACCCACCTGCAGAGACTCTTCAGCCAAGTATTGCTTATAAAGGGATATGGATATACATGTCCCTCAAACTTAAGATCACCAAGGTGACTTGCAAGCAACTTACTGTACTTTAGTACCAAACCATCTAAGTTTTTAATTCAGTGATGGAATATTTCTGGTACAATCAAGTACTTGTGGAGTTTGTATGTAAGTCAAGATAGGATTGACCCTTTCAAATGTTAGAGTGGATATCTCATTATATTTCAATTTAGCAAAACCTTGACCAAAATAGTTTTTATAAGGAGTCACAGGACTTGTAAGGTTGAGACACATTATGGATAAACTGTTTAAGGGTTCACACTTAAACCCTGAGTCATCCTGAGCACTGAAAGTTAAAGTGATGAATTATATTGTAACCAAATACCAGAGGTTCCTGATTATTGCTCTACAACTTTTGAACTATCTAAACATCGGGTGTCATTGCTAGATGGCGACTTCGATTGGTACAGGAAGCATTCCTATGCTACCAGCATAGTGTTCGAATCTATAGGGTGGCACACAATAGGAGTTTCTACCAAATCAGATGGCTAGTCAATAATTATGAATCATATCAAGATTTAATTATCAATATGATTGATAGTTAACCATGAGTCGACACTTGGTGAGCTGACGCTTATGGTTTTTCCAAGTGTTGACTCATTAGTGTTACAAATGTTGTGATAGGTTTATTCACTAAGGGTTAGTAAATTATAAGAGGATTAATTAGTAATTAGATTATTGGTTAGCTTGATTTGATTGAGCTATAAATTTTTGATCAACCAAATATGATTTGGTTTGAGCTCGAGTTGAGTCAAACTAGATTGGACTACACCCAAGTATTATTTGAATTTGAATTATAAATTCAAATTTAAATTAGTTCTAGAATTTAAATTCAAACATGAATTTTAAATTTAACTTTAAATTTGAATACAAACTTGATTTTGAATTCATGTTGTTAGAACCATCTCCCTTTCAAAATTAAAGTTGTTAGAACCATCTCCCTTTATTTCTTGAACTCCCAAATTCCTTGCTAACCTCCTAACCTCCACTTGGGTGCCTATTTTAGAATGGGGTTACTAGTGGGTGTGAGCGAGGAAAAAGGCCAATTTTGCTGGTTGGAAAAGAGTCTTCTACCAAGGAAAAAGTGGTTTGGGACTTGAGAGAGAAAGGTCTTGGGTGTGAGCTACCTAGTATTCTTAGTAGGTTTGGGAAGTGAGGAAGATAAGAGTGTCTTAGTTCTTCTACCACTTCCACCATCTTAGTCCTCTCATTTTGTTCTTCTTGCCTCCTAGAGCATCACAGAGTTGTGAAGAAGAAGTGACTAGCTATCGAGATTTCAAAGAAGCTAGCACTCTGAGGGTACTAGTCAAGATAGTGCTCCTGTGTGGATTACCTATAGAGACCAAATATTATATGTGGCTCGCAGATTATTCATTCCTCAACCTTCCAGTTCTGATGACCATCGATGCAAGAAAAGGTAATGAGTTATGAAATCATTTTGCTAAAGATATAGTCTATAGCATCAGGTTTGTTGCATATATATAGTTTATGTTTACAGGTTTGTATCTTTTATATTTTAGTTTCATATCTTATATGCATGCTTACATGTCTAGATCCTGCTATAGATAGTTTATAGATTAGATCCTATGCATGACTTCATAAATTTGATTAATCTTGTATCTTTCATTATTTAAATTTTTCAAAAAAAATTTAAAATTACATACATAAAACTGTCTATGTTTTCCAACACCTCCAAAGGTACAATCTAGGTGGACGATGCTCCACTCAACTGGCGAGGAATGGCAAACTCCATTGAGAAGTCATATGAATTTGGATTGTTCACTCGAGTCTCCATGAAGAATGTAGTGGCATCCATTCCAAAGGGAGGTAAACGATCAAGGTTGAGGTGGCGGATAGAGGACTTGAACCAAGTCCATGTAGTTACAATAGCCGATAAAGAGGCCAATGGTGAACACATCATGTATCCATTGCATGAGACCCTCCAGCCAAGCCTTCTATGATTCTTGAGCCTCCCTCACATGGTGGCACCACCTCAATCGAGATCGCCTACTTGATCAATGAGTGGCCCTCACCTATTGTGCTGACTAGGTCTCAGGATCGATTGATGCACCTGTGTTAGTTAAGTGATGTCTTCCTGAGTACGATGGCCTACTCAATCGAGGGGTCAACACTGCAAGTTATGCTGACCTAACTATGGGACCAGCCACTTGCAATCGCACACTTGGTGAAGGATGTTGGCTCGATAGGGGTGGCAAAATTGATAAAGGAACAACAAGCAGCGATGCCATGTCAACCTCTAAGCCGATCACCATGTCTTTGTCCTTGGCTAATCATTCAAGCCAGCTATCTCCTCTTGAGACAGGTGCAATTCATTTTAAAGTTTTGTTGTTTGGATGGCAAACTCCTATCTCATTTTCCTGAATGAGAGTATTGACTCTAGGCCCAAGACCTTTGCTTGAGCCGACTGAAGCTGAATCTATAGCCGAGCCACTTAGACAGCTATGTCCTAGGTCATCTTGGAGATCTTCTCTAAAGATTTTCTTAATTTTTCCTTGAACATGGCCTTTTCGAAGGCCTATGACTTGGCCATCATACAAAGTATTCAATCTCCTCCTCTGCCCACCTAAGCATTTCTTGCATATCTTCAATAACCTCCTTTTTGGATCGACAGCTTTCTTTTGTGTTGTCTAAGGTTTATCCTATTGTTCATATAGATGAAAGCTCTAATTTTTATAGCTTCATGAAGATTCAAGCAGGCATAGGTTCCATTAATGGAAGTTCAATGTCTTTGGAATAATCACAACTGATGAATAAATGGCACAAAATGTGAAGAGAAATATCATTCTATTGCAGTAAAAACATTTTCTTACAATGGTGAAGAAAGAAGAAAGAAAATAACGAGTTTGAAAAAGAGCTACAAACCTAAAAGGAAAGCAAAATTCACAAAACTAATTTTTGACCTCTCCTGAAGGGTTGGTGACAGTGAGAGCATCTTCTAGGGGAGGAGCAATCGCTCCAACCGAAGAAGGCTTGGTTGGAGCAAGCTTAGAAGTAGCGAAAGGATTGGCCAAGATAGGCTCAAGAAAGGTAGCAGGCACAACTGAGGGTGCTTCAGCTACAAGCTCAATAGGCTCTCCTTCAAGCTCCTCTCTTCCTCATCCAAGAAATCGAGCTTTAACTTTAGATAACGATCCAGGATCAAAGCTCAGAGCTTAAGTGATGCAGAATGAAAACTCTGATACCAAAAATGATGCAGAACGGATATGTAGAATGCGGAAGCAAATAAAATTAATGTATTTTATTTATTTATTTTTTTTGCTCAAAAACAAGGGATTTCATTCATAAGATTTCATAAGATAAGTTCAAGTTACAAAAGGGGTCTATTATATAGACCTATAAGAAAATCAAAACCATAAAAGTTTCCATGTGGGACTAATAGGACTAATACACTTTAGGCATCAAATTCTCTTCCCTTGGCCAACCAAGACTCCTTCCATGAGTGAGCGACCCAAAAACTCCAAGAAAACTTGAAAATCAGCTCCAAATGGCAGGTTATGGGGGTGTCTCCTAGTATCTCTCCATGAATCAAGGATTTTCCTTTCACGGTTTGGCTCTTTTGGACACCTCCTAGTCTTGCTCCACAAGTTTAGGCTTCTTCTTTTCATGGCTTTGGCACTTTAGGAAACTTTTGGGTGCCTCCTTGATTTTCTCCCAAGACATGCTCTCTTCCCTTTTATAACTTGGATTTTTATGGAATGTTGTGGGGCACCTCCTTGATCCTCTCTTCAAGAAAATTTCTTGCCATCCTGGCTTGGGTTTATCTGGAAAGAAGTTGGCTCCTCCTTGGATTGAGGTATCTTGATGGATTTCTCCCCCAAGTGGTGCAAGAAAAAGGGGAACTTACTTCTTATGGTGTGGGGACCAAAGACACTGGATCGAGATGTAGCAGGGAGTGTGGCACCCACTTGTAGCTGGACCATGGAAGAAAAATGTGGCACCCTATGGAAAGGGAATGGCGCCAACCTGGACCTGGACTTGGACTGAGTCAACATGACTCAACAAAATTGAAATGACAAAATTACAAACTCAAATTGGGTTGATCAGGTCAATCCTTATTACAAACCCTAATTTTCTCGGGCAAGGTCAATCAGAGATCCAGATGGAACCCTGAAGTCTTCTTCTGATTCTGGTGCCCACACCATTAAGTTCCCCCATCCTGAAGCTTTCCTCGTAGGACTTCTAGCTGAATGCCCAGTAGTTGATGGGTACCGAGAGTCTATTTTATTTTATTTTATTTGAGTCCATTAGTCCTATGTCACTTGAGTCAAAGTGAGCTAATTAAGTCCTGTAATAAAGTGAGACAACTAAGTCAATTGACTCCACTTAGTTAGGTCCAGTCATTTTAGTTCAGTCAAGTCTGATCGAGTCCATTCAAGTCATGTACAAGAGGAGAGTTCGTAGCCAGAAGATTCACCAGACCCCTCCAACCAGAGCTGACCTTCATGCACCTAGACCCTTTCATGCCGCCAAGCCCGCAAGAGAGAGCTCCAGCCCAAGACAGGCCCAGTGTTGATTGGTCCACCAGGGTTTCTTGGCCCACAAGTCAAGGTTTCTTAACCCTCAAGTAATGTACCCTGGGGTGAATTTATAAATATCGCCCCTCCCCTCTTGTATTAAACATATTTTTCTCTTGAATACAAACTAAAGTTGAAAGTTATTTTATTTGAGTGTTTTTCTCCAGATTGGAGTGGGTGTGATGCCCTGGTTCCCTTTTCTTGTGTGCAAGCCATAATCTTCTAGTGACTTCTACGCTCCCCAGCGATCCTCCCTCGCTCTGTCCTGAGCTCAGCGGTTTAGGATTTTCTCTTCCTCCATGCTTTCCATCGTTCCTCCTATCCAGATCTCCATGTGCAAGGCTTCTCAAACCTCGGTTAGCCGCCGAGGACCATCAACGTCCTGCACCCGAGCCCCTCGCCTCTCCATTGCTCGTGAAGCGCGTCTCCAACACCGTCTCCGATAAAGTCTCCCCCTCCGCCTTCATCGCGTGAAGCCTCCCATATCCCCTTGTTCTTGCTCACCACCTGCAACCAACGCCCCAACCCCCTTTCCCCAGCAGGATCTCACATCCCTCACCGTACCCCTCCCCCTCCCCCCAGACGAGTACCGTGCCAAGGCCTAGGCTGCCCTCGCTAACCCTAGACTCGACCGCACAACCGGTCGCGACGTCTCGTCCATGGGTCGTTCGTCCCTTGCAGATGCCGGGCTTCCCCCCAGCTCCAATGGGCGCCAGCCCTCCTGCAGGCCCCGTGCAAGTCGCCGCCAGGCCAGGGGTGCCACCCACGCCCTTCCTCGTGCTGCCACCATCGAGGCCCGGGATGGCACCCCCACTATCGCCCTTGCTGACCCTGACCTCGGCCATGCAGCCAGCCGCGGCATCCCGTCCACCCCCCCATGCCCCAGCTCTCTGCCCCACCAGATCTCCTCCCGTTCATTCCATCATCTCCGCCCAGTGCCAACCACCGGCTACCATCCCGAATCTTCGACCACCATCTTGACTCTCTGTAACTACCAGAACCCCATCCCGCTTGCAGCCGAATGGAATCGACCCAGCCCTGGATCCATCCGTGCCGCTTGCCACGGCATCTCCTCCCTTCCAATCAGAGAACCTCACCGGAGAGTGCTTCGCTGAGCCAGCCGTGCTATCATCTAGCATCTCCGTCATCTCCGGTGGAATCTCTTCCATTCCCACCATGGTCCCTGTTCTGGTTTTGGACCGTGGAGAAGGAGAATAGCCATAACACAAACATGAATGCAGCTCCCAGCCTTGTTGCCGATTTCATTGCATGATTTCTAGAACAGCATGCTTTCTAGAGTAGCATGGATCTCAGCACTGCACAATCTTCAAATTTGCACTGATCTTAGAGTAGCCAATAAAAAAGAAAATCAGTGAAAAAAAAAATCAGAGAAAAAAAAAGAAAAGAAAGAAAGGTGGAAAAAGAGAAAAAAAATGATTCTAGCCTTTTTGCTTTAATTCGCTTAGTGTCGGTTCCATCAAACACCCACGCTGAGCTCGACTCGATGGAGTTGAGTTCTCCCCACCGCATGGGAATGATGGGGACCAAAAGTCTATTTTATTTTATTTTATTTTATTTGAGTCCATTAGTCCTATGTCACTTGAGTCAAAGTGAGCCAATTGAGTCTTGTAATAAAGTGAGACAACTGAGTTAGTTGAGTCCACTTAGTCAGGTCCAATCATTTAGTTTAGTCAAGTCCAATCGAGTCCATTCAGTCATGTACAAGAGGAGAGTTCGTAGCCAGGAGATTCACCAAACCCCTCCAACCAGAGCCGGCCTTCATGCACTTGGACCCTTTCATGCCGCCAAGCCCTCAAGAGAGAGCTCCAGCCCAGGACAGGCCCTATTTACCGGTTCACCAGGATTTCTTGACCCACAAGTCAGGGCTTCTTATCCCTCAAGTAATGTACCATGGGGTGAATCTATAAATACCACCCCTCCTCTATTGTATTAAACATCTTTTTCTTATGAATACAAACTAAAGTTGAAAGTTATTTTATCTGAGTGTTTTTCTCCAGATTGGAGTGGGTGTGATGCCCTGGTTCCCTATTCTTGAGTGCAAGCCCTAATCCTCTGGTGACTTCTATGCTCGCCAGCGATGCTTCCCTGCTCATCAGTAGTCAGTGAAGAACTCCTCCGATTTATGGAAGTCTACCACTACACAAGCCTTCTCTGCCACAAAATCATCAGAAGCTTTATATTTCTCAATGACCTCCACAGCCTCCTTCTTGACCTCGGCCTGCCCCAACTTAGCCTTCACCATCCCAAACTCCATATTCTCCTTCTTTAAGGCTTAGTTGGTCTTAGCTTTGACCAGATCGGCCTTCACTTTAGATAGCTCCTTTTCTGCCACCTCAACCCTTTGACCCACCACTACAATGTCATCCTTAAGTTTCTTAATGGTGTCACTTACATCAAAGGTCTGGTTCAATAGATCAGCCGCACAATGCATTAATTGTAATGGGAACAAGGTCAGGAAAGGCAAAATTAAGGATGAAGAATAAAGGTTGAGTAGAAGATATCCTAGCATTAACATCACTGTCTTCTTCTCCAAGTCATCATGTTTCAGTACCTGCAACTCCTCCAGCTTCTCTGTAAATATGTTTTTCTCAAAAATCTCCTAAGTGGTCTTCTTGTCTAAGGGACCTATGCCAACCAGATCCCCTTCCAAGAAAAGCTCATGGTTAGGTAAGTCCACTGAGCATCCCTCGATCGGGGCAAAGGAAGATGAGGGATGGGCAATCAGCATTGAAGGTGTGATCGATGAGGAAGTGATGGTGAATGTAGCTACCAAGGAAACCTTAGTCACCTCAGAAGAGCTTGACATAGTGGGGCCCCCTTTGGCTCAGGTTAATAAATTTCACCTTATTCTTCGAGCTAGCAAAAAATACTTGAGCCTTCCTTTTTTGGGCCAATACTTTTCTCATTACCTCCTAATCTTCTAGCCTCAGGTCTTCAAGCAAGTTACTGATTAGAAAGAGAATGAGAATGGGTAAAGCAAAAAAAGAAAGAATATGGAACCCCTAAACTCACCCACAGGGGATGATTGAGCCTCTTGTTACAAAGGGTTTCTTCAAAGAAAAGATGCTTCAGGGTAGGGACTTTGAATTCTTCTTATGACCCTGAAATGGTTTTCCTCATTATTCAGTTCGAGGAAATCCAAAATAGTAGCTACCAGCTAATCCCAGTTTAGCAAATCCCATTCATCCATGGAAGAGTAGGAAATGAATGGAAATCACTCCTTCCACCCCTTAATGGCAGAAGGAGCATCCTTGATCAAAGGCTTTACTCCCTTTTAGGTGGTGAGATACCACCAAGCCTTAGAATAGGGATGCTCCTAGAAGGTGAAGAAGGCACGAAACAAAGTGAAGAAAGGTCAAATCTAAGTCAAGAAACAAATAATCAAAAACCCTACAATTTGCCTAATAAAGTTCGTGGTTAAACTACACAAAGGGACTCCATAGGATCTAAGAAACTCTAGAATTAACAAAGAAAGAGGAAGCATAGCCCTACTTTGAATGCCTCCAAATAGGCTCCAAGTCTACCAGGAGGAGGATTATCTATTTTGGAATCAGGACTGAGCAACTCCAATTCAAAGTCCTCAAGAATGCCATACATGATTTGAATGAGAAAAAGATCCTCTTGGTCCATCATGGATCAGTACTCTTCTAGGCCTAAGGTGGTGTGGACACCAGAAGCCGAAAGAAACTTCACTCTAACAAGGTTAGCCTTATCCCAATTTGGATCGAAGATAATTATGTTACCTTGTATCCTTTAGTTCAAAAATATTTTATTTTCAAGAGTCATTTCCTTTTCAAGAGTCCTGTAATTAATTTTGATTTTCAAATCAAGAGTGTTTATTGAGTCATGTAATTACTTTTAAAATTTCATTTCTTGTAAGTCCATTTCAAGTTTTAAAGTCTAGGTCAGTCAAGTCAGTTCAGTTGAGTTAAGTCTAATTCAGTTGAGTCTTACAGCCATGAAAGCCAGCAACAAGACTCAAATTCTAGACCCAGAATTTGACCATATGAAGAAGAGAAG
Organism: Areca catechu; assembly: GCA_021397845.1. Taxonomy (NCBI): domain Eukaryota; kingdom Viridiplantae; phylum Streptophyta; class Magnoliopsida; order Arecales; family Arecaceae; genus Areca; species Areca catechu. The sequence goes on along the minus strand of CM038048.1, from coordinate 47,109,658 downwards.
ACACATCAACCAAGCAAGAGAAAATGACCATCAACTAGGACCACTGGGTGCCACATATCATTCTTATCCAAGTAGAAGACCACTTCACCATGCCACATCATCAGGTGCCACTTCACCAGCCACCTCATCACTCTGTGGGCGCCAACAAGGGAGATTCAAATTCAAGGAGGTTGGCCACATCCCTCTAAGTCCACCAAATCCTCCAACCCCCCCTTGTAATCCTCCTCGATTTGGGGAGTTTTTAAATATCAAAAGCTAGCTTTGTGAGGCTATTAAAAGCCTTGGACGTCCATTGTAAAAGAGATTGATTTTGGAAATGAATGAAGTTTGAAGTGAAGTTGTCTTGAGTTTTATGTGTGAAATTTTTCGTATCTTCTTCTTCCACGCCCAAAGCCACTCTCTTCCCTACGCCCAATCTCAGCAATTCATCATCCAAGCTCAAGGCAAAGGCATTGGAGTCGGCCAGATCTTCTCAACTATCTTTTCTTTGTTCACAAGTTCTCCCATCCCTTCTTTATGTTGCGTCCTTCAACCTTAACTTTGATCTTCATTGCAGGGTCCTTCGAAGTCCTTGAGTTGTGAACAGGGTTCCCCTTGACAATGAACCAACAAGCTGAAGCCCAAGTCCAGGGTTCTGATCACTGTTATCCAAGTTCTCCAGTCCAGAGCATCAGTAGTTTTAAGTTTTGAATCATAGGAAGGTTGGAAAACTCATCAAGGTAAGTCCTCAATCATTAGCCCCTATTGTCTAGATCTTCTTCCTTCTTAGTTTTAGAGTTGTGTCTAATCATGTAATAGTCCCTTTTCATATAATCCTTAAATCTTATTAAGATGAGTACAATGCTAAGTATAATTAGGTTTCATTGCTCTACAAACACCATATTCAAAACATTAATCATATGCGTGCTGCATCAAATTGGTATCAGAGCATAGTTGCATTAGGGTAGAATAGTTTTTTTTAAATCCAAGCAAGATCTAAAATTCACTCCTCTTGAGCGGGTGTACTCCAGTACATTGTCACGACCCATGGGAATAATGAGCCCCTGGCCGGACGTGAATTTTTAGATTGAAGTTTTGGGTAAGCCATTGCACTTGTTTGATTAGGTTCTATTTTCTGAAAATTTGCATCTATTTACTGTAATCCGTCTACAGCTCCAAAGGCAAGTCACTAATTTTTTATTGAAATATTTTTTTTCTTGTTCCCTTTTAAGTCAGTTATCACCATATTAAATTTCATCATCAGAAAAAAATTATAAAAAAATGAAAATTTCTGCAGTTTGACACTATCATTAGGGTTCTGTTATGTCCTTTTTATTTATCTTCATTTGTAGGATCTGCTTAGAGTAGTATAGATTTTAGTTTTAAATTTTCTTTTATCTTCATTGAAACATATAAGTTAGGAATACTCTGTAAATTTTTTAGAATTTTTGGATATTTTTTTCATCACGTTTTCCACACCACTTTCAAACTGCAACACACTTCTGCAGCACCTTTGCATTTCATTCATCTTATGGGAAATCAAATTAAGGGCATCAATTTGACATAGGGTCAGGGTTTCATCACCTATCCCTAGCCCAAAAATCACAACCAGCATATCGATCCCAGCCCATTATTTAAAATTGAGTAGAACGTTAATTGCCCTAGTGGGTTAGGGACACCAACAAGTTGGGTTCAGGTTAGGGTCAAGTTAACTGTGTCAGCTAATTGGTGTGTGCTTACTGGCTTGGTATCTAGGATTGGTGCATCAGGGCTTGTGATTTGGTCCGCTTACCTAGCCAATCTTAGATTGGTGTCTAAGGTTGGCAATCAGGGACCTTCACTCCCCTCCACCTACCTGGCTAAGTCCCCATAAGTACTACTAGTTAGTTGGTTCACTTAATTAGACTTCTAATTTGTGCTCTAAGTCTAGGAAACCTTAGCTCGAACTTGAGTCCATTTGCATGCATGACAACTAGAGCAGGGACACCGTATTCACCAATCCAAGCCCAGTCAAGTGTAGCTATGGACCAAAACTTAAGGAATTTGATCAAAGGCCTAAATGATCAAGTGGCCCAACTGACTAAGAGTTTAACTGAGCAATTGGCCCAAACAAATCAGAATGTGGCACAAACCAACCAAGACATGAATGAGCAGTTAGCCCACATCATTACTAGGTTGGATCAGTTAGAGGCTAGAACCCCTGAAAGCAATCATGAAGCCCAGACTGAGCCTGAGCCTAGTCTTGCACCTGAACTCGAGACCCCATTGAACCCTAGAAGGATTCCATATCAAAACCCTCTCTACGAAACAAACCCTAGGAGAGCTCTCCAAGATCAGTTTTATGATCCAATTCCTAGAGGACCCCACCCTAATCAAACCATCGAGCCCACCCCAAGGAGATTCCATCATGAGCCTAACTATGAACCCAATGTCAGGAGACCCACCCCAATTCACTTTGATCAAGATGACCGAACCATGAAGAACATTAGGCTGGAAGCTCCCACCTTTGATAGAATTTTAGATCCAAAGATCTACATTGATTGGGAAGGTGAGATGGACCAGCATTTTGACTGGTTTGAGATGAGTGAAGAGCGCAAGTGTAAGTTTGCAAAGCTTAAACTTGTGCGCCAAGCTAGGTTATATTGGGGAAATGTTGAGAGACTCACTAGACAGAGAGGTGATGTGCCCATAGTGACCTGGCGAGCTATGAAACTTAGGCTTAGGGAGAAATACCTTCCTATGTCCTACCACCAAAGACTCCTAGATCAATGGCAAAGACTTACTCAAGAAAATAGGAGTGTCACAGAGTACATAGCGAAGTTTGACGAATTCCTTATGAGGTGCAATGTTGATGAATCTGAGTCGGTGACCTTGTCTAGATTTAGAGCCGGACTGAGGGAAGAAATTCAAAGAGAATTGTTCATGCGAGAGGTACATGACCTAGAATTGGCCTATCAGATAGCTAGGGATGCTGAGAGATTCCATAGAGGTCCAGTCTATCATAGGCCCGAAGCCCCTAGGACTAGTGCACCTTATCAGCAGTCTGGATCCAATCAGCCTAGATTCAACCGACCCAATCCTAATGTGCCTGTGACCCAAAGAGATGACAAGGGGAAAGCACCTGAGACCCAAAGAACTCCAAACGCATGTTTCAAGTGTAACAAAGTGGGTCACTATTCTAGCAACTGTCCTAATAGAGCCCTACACATAGGGGAAGTAGAAGAGGAAGTCGTAGAATCCCAAGGTGAATTTGAGGAGGAAGTATACCAGGCAGATGAGAACTTGGCTGAAGAGTATGAGGATGAGGAAGTCCTGGTAGATCAAGATCTGTTAGGAGTGGTTAGGTGTATTCTCACCCAAGCTAAAACCCAAGAAGATTGGTGTAGGACTAGCATCCTACAGACATTCATTAAGATAGGTGAGAAAGTATGCAAAGTCATTTTAGATAACGGTAGCTGTGTCAATGCCATATCCACCAACACAGTTAAAAACCTAGGATTGCCAACCGTACCCCATCCTAATCCCTATAAGGTATCCTGGATAGACTCAACCACGATTTCCATCAAGTCTAGGTGCCTAGTAACCATTCAGTTCTAATCTTACCTGGAGAAAGTATGGTGTGATGTACTTCCAATGAAAGTAAGTAGCATAATTTTAGGCCGACCATGGTTGTACGATCTTGACGTAACACTCTATGGTCGTTCTAATTTGTGCTCATTTACTCATAATGGAAAGAAGATTGTAATCCATTCTTCTCCACCTAAGAAACCCATTAAGAGAGGATCAAGCCAATTGAGTGATAAGAAAAGGGGATAAACATGATCACTGCTAGAGAAATGGAGAAAGAAATTAGCAATGGGTCACCTGTTTGGATTTTGACCATTAAGGATTATCAAGAACCTCTTTCAAAGGAACAACCTCCAGAAGTCAGTGAAGTGCTAGAGGAGTTCAAAGACGTGTTCCCCGATGACTTGCCCGACCAACTCCCACCTCTTAGTGATATACAACATGCGATAGACTTAGTCCCCGAAGCAACCCTACCGAACCTTCCCCATTATAGAATGAACCCAACCGAGCACCAAGAATTACAACGTCAAGTAGGAGAACTCCTAAAGAAAGGATTCATTAGGGAGAGTTTGAGTCCATGCACAGTCCCAACCTTACTTACCCCTAAGAAAGATGGCACATAGAGAATGTGTGTTGATAGTCATGCCATAAATAAAATCATGGTGAAGTATAGGTTTCCCATCCCCCGCTTGGATGATATGTTAGATATGATGGCCGGTGCAACTATATTTTCTAAGATTGACCTGAAGAGTGGCTATCACCAAGTTAGGATCAAACCAGGGGATGAATGGAAGATTGCCTTTAAAACTAAGGACGGGTTATTTGAATGGATAGTCATGCCTTTTGGGTTATCAAACGCCCCTAGCACTTTTATGCGAATCATGAACCAAGTCCTACGAGCCTTTATTGGAAAATTTGTTGTCGTTTACTTTAACGACATACTTGTCTATAGTAGGACTAGAGAAGATGATCAACAACATCTGAGGCAGGTATGTTCAGCACTTAGGAAAGATAACCTCTATGCCAATCTAAAGAAATGTGCCTTCATGACTACTAGAGTTATCTTCCTAGGATTTGTTGTGACCCCTGAAGGAGTATCCGCTGACCCTGAGAAGGTTAAGGCAATTGTAGAGTGGCCAACACCTAATAATATTCACGAAGTAAGAAGTTCTCATGGCCTCGCTACGTTTTATCGAAGATTTATTAGAGGGTTTAGCACCATAGTTGCTCCTATCACGGATTGTATTAGGAAGGGCCACTTTGAATGGACGAAGTCAGTTGATAAGGCCTTCCTTCACATCAAAGATAAGAAGACCCAAGCACCAGTCTTAAGACTACCCGATTTTTCTAAGGTCTTTGAAGTAGCATGCGATGCTTCGGGAGTAGGTATTGGTGGAGTTCTGAGTCAAGAGAACCATCCTGTAGCATTCTTTAGTGAGAAATTGAATGAAGCCAGGAAGAAATACTTCACATATGATCGGGAGCTTTATGCGTAGTGCAAGCATTAAGGTATTGGAGGCATTATCTCCTACCGCAAGAATTTGTTTTATTTTCAGACCATGAAGCCCTTAGGTTTTGAGTTCCCAAAAGAAACTGAACCCTAGGCATGCCAAATGGGTAGAGTACATCCAATCCTATACGTTTGTCCTAAAGCATCAATCAGGAATCGATAATAAGATAGCTGATGCCCTAAGTCGTAGAACGTTACTTTTAACTTCAGTCAGTACTAAAGTCATAGGTTTTGAAAGACTTAAGGAGCAGTACGAAACCTATCCAGATTTTGGTGAAATTTATCAAGTTTTGCATCAAGGACCATCTAGTGATCATAGTGACTATACCCTTCTAGATGGTTATCTTTTTAGAGAGAATAGGCTTTGCATCCCAAGAACCTCCTTAAGAGATTTTTTAGTTTGGGAGATACATGCGGGAGGTTTCGCTGGCCACTTCGGACGAAACAAGACTATCTTGGCTGTTGATGAACAATTTTACTGGCCAGGTCTTAAGAAACAAGTAGGAAACCTTGTAGCCCGATGTAGGACATGTGCTATTGCAAAGCAACAAAAGAAGAATACAGGGCTATACACTCCATTATCTGTACCTGAGTGTCCATGGCAGGATCTAAGCATGGACTTTGTTCTAGGATTACCCAATACCATTCGAAAACATGATTCAATCTTTGTGGTGGTCGACCGGTTTTCAAAAATGGTCCATTTCATACCTTGCTCCCAAACTTCCGATGCCTCTAGGATAGCCAAACTCTTTCTTGATCAAGTAGTCAGACTCCACGGGTTACCAAAAACCATTGTTTCTGATAGGGATGTCCGCTTCACAAGTTACTTCTGGAAAACCCTTTGGTACCTATTAGGAACCAGACTGAAATTCTCCACTGCCTACCATCCCCAACTGATGGACAAACCGAGGTTGTAAATAGAAGTCTAGGGAACTTGCTGAGATGCCTAGTGGGAGAAAGTCTAGGGAACTGGGATTTGTTATTGCCACGTGCTGAGTTCGCTTACAACAGTTCGGTCAATCGATCTACGGGCAAAAGTTCCTTTGAGATAGTCCATGGTTGCAAGCCTAGGAAGCCTTTAGAACTAATCCCACTACCTATTCACACACGAGTCTCTGAGTCTGCTGAGTCTTTTGCACAGCATGTCACAAATCTACATAAAGAAATCAGTAATAAGATCAACCTGAGCAATGAAACTTACAAACACTTAGCTGACTCACATAAGGGCTAAAGAATTCTGTGAAGGGGATTATACGATGATTAGGCTCAACCCTGAACGGTTTCCCCATGGAACCATAAAGAAGCTGCATGCCCGCGGAGCGGGACCTTTTAAGATCTTAAAAGAAATAGGGCCTAATGCATATGTTTTGGAACTTCCACCTGATATGTGTATTAGTACAACCTTCAATGTTTCAGACCTAGTAGAATACAAAGAACCACTACTAATACCTAGTGAGCCTTTTGAGCAAGAAACTTTCATTGAGAGTGAACATATTCCGAGTGTCCACCACCAACCTTACCTGAGCAGAGAGAGAGGATTGAGAGAATCCTGGATGACAAGATCATTACTACCAGGAATAAGGACTATCAGCGATACCTGGTTCAATGGCAAGGACGACCTGAGTCCGACAACTCTTGGATTACTCGAGAGGACCTGCAAAGACTTAACCCAGACTTGTTCGAGCATTACCAGGGCAAAACTAAACCATACTCGACTGGGTCGAGTTCTACCCACCCCAGGAGAATGGTGTGGACACCAGAAACCGAAAGAAACTTCACTCCAACAAGGTTAGCCTTATCCCAATTTGGATCGAAGATAATTAGGTTACCTTGTATCCTTTAGTTCAAAAATATTTTATTTTCAAGAGTCATTTTTTTTCAAGAGTCCTGTATTAATTTTGAATTTCAAATCAAGAGTATTTATTGAGTCATGTAATTACTTTTAAAATTTCATTTCCTGTAAGTCCATTTCAAGTTTTAAAGTCTAGGTCAGTCAAGTCAGTTCAGTTGAGTTAAGTCTTATTTAGTTGAGTCTTAAAGCCATGAAAGCCAGCAATAAGTCTCAAATTCTAGACCCCAGAATTTGACCACATGAAGAAGAAAGACACATCAACCAAGCAAGAGAAAAGGACCATCAACTAGGACCACTGGGTGCCACATGTCATTCTTATCCAAGTAGAAGACCACCTCACCATGCCATGTCATCAGGTGCCACTTCACCAGCCACCTCATCACCCTTTGGCGCCAACAAGGGAGATTCAAATTCAAGGAGGTTGGCCACATCCCTCCAAGTCCTCCACCAAATCCTCCAACCCCCCACATCCCTCCAAACTCTCTACCAAATCCTCCAACCCCCTTGTAATCCTCCTCGATTTGGAGAGTTTTTAAATTTCAAAAGCTAGCTTTGTGAGGCTATTAAAAGCCTTGGACGCCCATTGTAAAAGAGATTGATTTTGGAAATGAATGAAGTTTGAAGTGAAGTTGTCTTGAATTTTATGTGTAAAATTTTTCCTATCTTCTTCTTCCACGCCCAAAGCCACTCTCTTCCCTAGCAATTCATCATCCAATCTCAAGGCAAAGGCATTGGAGTCGGCCAGATCTTCTCAACTATCTTTTTTGTTCACAAGTTCTCCCATCCCTTCTTTATGTTTGCATCCTTCAACCTTAACTTTGATCTTCATTGCACGGTCCTTCAAAGTCCTTGAATTGTGAACAGGGTTCCCCTTGACAATGAACCAACAAGCTAAAGCCCAAGTCCAGGGTTCTGATCACTGTTATCCAAGTTCTCCAATCCAGAGCATCAGTAGTTTCAAGTTTTGAATCATAGGAAGGTTGGAAAACTCATCAAGGTAAGTCCTCAATCATTAGCCCCTATTGTCTAGATCTTCTTCCTTCTTAGTTTTAGAGTTGTGTCTAATCATGTAATAGTCCCTTTTCATATAATCCTTAAATCTTATTAAGATGAGTACAATGCTAAGTAAAATTAGGTTTCATTGCTCTACAAACACCATATTCAAAACATTAATCATATGCGTGCCGCATCATAAGGCCTCTAGCGTCACATACTCCCTAGCTAGCATGATAAGGTCCTTTGACCTTTCTCATCCGGCACCTTTCTTCTGTATCCTTTCCTTCTTAGACCCCGCCATCTACCCAAACTCGAGAAAGAGAAACAAAAAAAAGCAGAAAGAGAGGAGAGCTAACCTGGGAATGAGGTGGGGCAAAAGGTCAAGGACGACGAGCTCTCCTGAGGACCACAGGAGAGGAGAAGAAGAAAGAGAAGGGATCGATAACAGTAAAATGCCCTGAGGAAGAAGACTCTAAAAATTAGGGAATGGAAAAAGCCAAGACAATAGGCAAATCACCTTTTCAAATGAAGCGTGCAACCCCAGACCATGTTAAGCTGTTTGGCTACTGCCACGTGGTGAATTCTTACTTGCACCCTACTACCACTAGTCATCTTGATACAATCTGCAATGGTGTCGTAGGACACCATGGCTATCAATTTAATTTTTGACTTCTTAAAAAAATTAAAAATATAAGCAAGTGGCAAGTCGGGTCAAATCCATGAAGAAGGTAGTATTGTAGATGAATTGAAATCTTTGATTTTTGAATAGAAAAAAAAAGTGTTTTGAATTGAAAAAATAGAAATCAAAAGTACAAGAAAAAAAAACTCAAAACTAGGATCTACTAGTTAGATCCTAGCATTTATTTATAATAAAAATAGAGGACAAGAATTTAAAAGTGCATGAAATAATTCTTTGTATTAAATAAAAGATAATCCTATTACAAGATATTAAAAAGAGTAATTAAATAACTAAGAACAATTGTAAAGAAAGTTATAATAAAGAGTGGAAGTAGATCGACACAATCTCATTGGAAAGATAGTGCATAAACTCCTTTCTTCCTTCATACTCCTTAGAGCGGACTGGACTTCTCTACTTCTTTCTTTTTGTTTTTTGATCTTAAAGATTGAATAGGCTTAAAAATCGTGTAGGGGATAGCACCTTTTTCTAAAAATCCCACTCTTAGAGGCCAACTCAAAATCCAAGTAGTACCCTCATCCTTGTGCCATACCCTCAATCCCGAATGATTTTCTTTTATGACCTGGGATTATTTGAATAGAGAGAAATAAGTGGACTCTTTGTGAAACTTTTGAGTTTTTTTCTAAATCTTTTAAATTTCAAACTATTTTAAAATGTGATATGGCACATTCACTAACATGGAGCCCCACTGGCATTCGCGCGGGCAAGGAAACCACCACCTGGACATGGTGGCTAAATAAAGAGCCAAGGTGAGCCCTCCTACCGAGGTCAACTCCCAGTCAGGGTCATGCTCATAGGGCAAGCCCTCCATCTGAGGCCAGCTCCCTACCGGGGTCATGCTCATGCTACCAAGGTGAGCCCTCCCATCGAGGTCAGCTCCCAACCGAGGTCATGCTCATAGGGCAAGCCATCCGTTTGAGGCCAGCTCCTGACTGGGGTCGTGCTCATGCTGCAAAGGCGAGTCCTCCTGTCGAGGTCAACTCCAAGGCGGGGTTGTGCTCATAGGGCAAGCCCTTCGTCTGAGGTCAACATCGGGCAAGGGTTGTGCTCTTGCTTTCAAGGTGAGATCTCATGTCGAGGTCAGCTCCCAACCGAGGTCATGCTCATAAGGCGAGCCCTCCATTTGAGGCCAGCTCCCAACCGGGGCCATGCTTATGCTATCAAGGCGAGCCCTCTTGCTGAGATCAGCTCCCAGTCAGGGTCATGCTCATAGGGCGAGCCCTTTGGCTGAGGCCAGCTCTTGGTCAAGGTCATGCTCATGCTTCCAAGGGCAAGGCTCCAGAAGCGAGTGCCTTCCCTGCATTGCAGAGGATAGAATTCCAGCAAACAGTGAAGGAGGGAAGGATCCACAAAAATTCAAACCACAGCAAGGGGGGTTCCAGTCCACTTGTAACCTCTGGGAGGTGGCGCATGCCCTACCATTAATTCAAGCTCTGCAATGTGCCACCTGCATGCTCTATACGAGATATGCTCCACCAAGCCCCAGATCCTGTAGCATACCACCATATTGATGATCATACAACCGGGGGCCTTAACCCTTATGGCATGAAGTCTAAACCTCCCCTAAGAGGAGTATTCCATTAAGGCCACAGACCTTGCGATGCTTCGACGGTCCCTCAGGGAATAGAAACAACCCACCGTGCCTTGGGGGCCAGTGACACGGCTCCCGCCCCTCCCACGTGGAACTGCATCACCAAAGGGACAAGGTCTGTGCCACGCTGGCAAACACCCCTAATGGAAGGATCTCTTTCAAAGGACCAGCTTGAAGGGGGAAGCAGGGCGAACAACAGAAAGACCGCCTCCAAAGGGGGCACCAGGAAAAGGACATCTCAAGAAAGCCCCAAACTTAGTTTGGTCTATCATTCTCATATAAAATGGAATAAAGAATCCTCAAGGAGGGAGAGAGGCAATCGATAAGAGACAGAGAGCAAATGGGCAAGGAACTAGCCAACAGAACCTCCCAAGCTCTCTGATCCTATCTCCACCTAGTCTTTACATCTCAGTTCTATCTATCACCCTCTACATGCGGAGAGTCACACTGGCTTGACCATCAAAGTGTTCCTGTTGAAATTCCCAGCCTGGGTCTTCTCTATGTTGTAGGGTAGCCAACCAAGAAGCATACTAGAGTAGAGGACCAAGCACCTTATAGGAGCTCGATGCATCCATGACATGTCAGAGCTGCAGGCCATGGTGATCTTGGTGGCAACAAATTGGCATGCCAGGAAGGGGGGCCGAGTGAAGTGCTAGAACTCCAGCGATTGTGGGAAGTCCAGCAACGAGCTCCTTGTTGGGAATTATGATCCAAAGCCAATCGTCTAGGCTGTAGACAGTTGTGCTATCTTGTATTTATATATGAATTCTTTTTAATAAATAAAAGTTATTTATTTGGCTGTCCATCATATCTATATTTTTCTGTAAAGAACTCTTATGTGATGGATCCTTAGAACTACATTGTTTGATATAGAGAGAATATATCAGGTAGTTCTTAAACTGGTTCACAACCAAAGGATACATTGTTATAGGACAATGATGTATCAAGTGTAGGTTGTTGTATGTCACATTTATTAGTTGTCTTCTTGACCAAGGAGTGTGGAGACACTGGTGTGACATGTAAGTGAAATGTGTGATATTTCACTGAACGTGCCATCTATTAAGCTCCCTTCTACCAAAGAGTTGCTCGCGAAGGCATATGGGTATATGTGTCCCTCAAACTTGAGGTCACCATAGCAGCTTGCAAGTAACTCATTATTCTTTGGTACTGGACTACCTAGATTTCTAATCTAGTGATGGAAGGTTTCTGGGTATAGTCAAGTACTTATGGAGCGGTGGTGGATCAAGATGGTATTGACCTCTCCAAATAGTTTGGAATGAATGACTCATTATGTCTCAATTCAGAAAAACCTTGGCCAGGATAGTTCTTGTGAGGAGTCATAGAACTTGTGAGGTTGAGGCATGATCAGGATAAACCAAATTAGGGTTGGCAGTCGAGCCCTAGGTCATCCTGAGCATTATAAGGTCAAAGGGATGAATTATGTGGCAACCATATACCAGAGGTTATTGTGAGGTGCTGTTCATCTTCAACCTATCTGGATGTTGGGTATCATTGCTAGATAAGGGCTTTGACTAGAATTGGAAATGTTCCAGTGCTACCGGCTTAGTGTTCAAACCTATGGGGTCACACACCATAGAAGATTTCTATCTTATCTTGTGGCTAATCGATGATTAGGAATCGTTTGTCATCTCCTGAAGTCAATATGATTGACTTTGTTCAAAGTGTCGACACTTGGAATTTTGCAGGTGTCGACACTTGGTGAAGTGTCGACACATGGCAATTTTTGGGTGTCGACACTTCCTGTGACGAACAGAAATCCTAGGAGGATTTCATGGGAGATTTTTGGGTAGGTTTTGACCTAGTTTGAATTTCGAATTCAAACCAGTTTTGGCTCCAAGGCTTTATTGTATGAAAGTCATACTTACCTTAATGGGTTAGACCCATTTGGTATGGCCTTAATTCTCTCCCCCATTCGCTCCCCTCATCTCTCCTCCTTCCTCTTTCTCCCTCTCCCTGCTGCCTCTACAAATGAACATCATTTTTAGGGGCTGCCAATGGTTGATCCACAGATTTTGAGAAAAGCTTCGAGAGAAGAAATAGAGAAGGGCTATGAGAGGTTTTGGGATTGGGTATGAGTAACTTAGCACTCTAGCCAGGTCTTGAGAAGAGAGGTTTTGGGAAGGGGTTCCTGCTCTCATCCTAGTCTTCCTGGAAGAAGAAGATCGACCAAGGATGCCGAAGAGCTAGCACTCCGAGGGAGTTGATCAGAGTCGAGCCCAAGTGTGGATTTCCTGTAGAGGCCAGATGCGTGTGTGGCTCGAGCACTCTCTTCCTTCAATAGCACTTCCACTACTTCTCTCGGAGGTATAAAGGTATGGTATTTTTGTATTAGCTATTTCTCTTGCTTTTGATGTTATATGCATGCTAGATCTTTATGCTAGATCCTGTTGCAGGCAGATTGGTAGACCATTTAGACCTATCTACCGAGCATTCTGCTGTGCATGCTTTAAAAATATTTTAAAATGCATATCTTTCTGTCCTGTTTTCTTTCATATTGTATGCTAGGTGTAGGTGTTTTTCACCATCAATGGTATCAGAGCCAGGTTCTTTTTGTAGTATAATGATGCTAGCATGCTAATAACATCTCATTTGTTTCTTAAGTACTTTGATTGAGTACTTCACCATGGCCGTCCGGTCATAGTAGAGAAGTAGGGCTGCAAGACCCTCTCTTTCCATTTAATGGGATCTCCTATTGCATGTAGGGGTGCCACTGTGATTGACTATTGAAAAGAAAAATAAGAAGAAAGAAAATTGTAGGTTAAAAATGTTTTAATCTAATGAAATGATCATAAAACAACTTTAGATAAGATCTAAGAGTTATTTTGATTGGATTTGTTGAATGTTTGGAGAAATATTAGATTTCAAATCACTATTTTTCATTATCTCAGGCTGTGAGTCGACACTTGGCCTTTGAAGTGTCGACTCATGGAAATATTTCTTAAAGATCTGATTTCTATTTTTCTTCTGAGACAGGTTGAAGTGTCGACACTTGACCCTGAAGTGTCGACACTTGACCATTAAAGTGTCGACACTTGAGTGCATGCTAGAAAACATGTTGTTCTATTTTCTGTTTCCTGTCTCACGCCTTGAGTTGACACTTGTTCCTGAAGTATCGACACTTGGGTTCAAAATTTGAAAAAATAGTGAATTCAAATATTTAATTTTTATAAAATTATTTTACATGATAAATTAAAATTGTTTTAATTTATTTAAGGCTGTTGAACTTAATAAGAATTAAGAATGACTAAGAACTTTAGGATTTTGATTCAAAGATTTTAGGTCATTTCAATAAGCCTTAAGGGTCATGGGTTAGCTTCTATTAGGTCCTTGATTGGGTTAGACCTAAGTTTAGATGCATTGGACGAATTAGAGAACCAATATAATCAAATGTTGAGTTAGGATTTCTTCTCTAGATCATTCTAATAGTTAGTTTGATTAGTCCATAATCTAAATAGATCTAATTTGTGGCTCAGTGGAAAGTCCAGGTCTTTATGCTAGTCTGATCGAGTCTGATGAACCGATTGGTGTCGAGGTAAGTTTGGCATTGTGATCATGGTTCTTTGGGGCTACCTCTTGCCTGGCCAACTCTGTTGGTGTCTAAGGTAAGACGGTTAGTGATGGAACCCAACCCATGATCACACTTACCTGGCCAATGTGGTCAATCAGGATTGATTAGATAGCTCATTGACTCGTGTTAACCCTTGTCATCCAAGGATAATAAGTTTTGACTGATTTTAGGTGCCCAAAGATCATTAGTTATGTGTAAGCCTCCTAGATTGTTGATGTGGTCAGTGGGAGGTTGATCCATGTCTTCTCATCTCTTCATCTGTCACATTAAAGTTAAAATCCTCTAAATTATTAGGTCCTTAAAAGGACAAAGTTATAGGGATAACCAAGTCCTAGCCTCCCATTAAGTGAGACATTAATGTGTCCAGTAGTTCGGTGTTCATCCAGATCCAGAGATCAGGTGTTCATCGGGCTATTGGAATTGTTGTTCCTAATATGATGGCTCAGTGTGACTCTCTTAACGGTGGTCAGGTGGGCCGGCCAAAGTTGGGCTTGACCATTTGTTAGTTAGAAGCATTGAATTTTGTCATGTTAATGGTTGGACCTAGCCGGGACCTTCAATAGGAGGCCCAAAGGCTGATTGAAGTGCTCCTTGCGACAAAACCAAATTATTAGAGGTTACTTGGAGAAGTAATTGGTTAAAGAACCTACCTTTAGACATGCATGGGTGGGCTGGCCAAAGTCGGGCTCATGTGTTGTCTATTGGACTCTAGTACCCGGTAAGCAATTAAAGTAATTCCTTGGATTGGAGGTAGAGGCTACCAATCTGTGCAAAATAGTGGGAGGGACCTTTAGACTAAAGTCCATGTCTTTAGTTTAATAATTCATATATACTAATTAGCTTTGGTTTTCCTTTCAGATATCTTCCAACCTGTCACTCCGATCTCTTCTCGATAATGAAAAGCTCAATGGACCCAACTTCGATAGCTGGTATCGAAGGCTCAGGATTATCTTGGAGCACGAACGGATCCTGTATGTGATATCGGATTCGGCACCTGAGATCCCTGCTGCCAATGCTCGGGGTTCGATCAGAGACACTTTCAGAAGTGGCTCTCTGACAGGACCACTATCCGATGCATCATCTTAGTGGTGAAGAACGATGAGATTAGTCGCAAATTCAAGGAAGACCAGCCAGAAGAAATCTTTCAAAGGTTGAAGGAGTCTTTCGGGACACCAGATGATGTTGAGAGGTATAGGGTCTCCCGTGCCATCTGCAATGTGCGGTTATATGATGGGGCCTCGGTCACTGATCATATATTGTACATGATTGAGATGATTAAGTGCCTGGTCAAGCTCGGCTATCCCTTACTTGAACAGCTTCAGAAAGATGTGATTTTGAATTCTCTTCCCTCCTTCTATCTAGAATTTCTCGATCATTACAGAATGAATAAGCATGCAGTCAACTACCATGGTCTGTTGGGGTTGCTACAGACTTATGAGAAAGATCACCAGGTGAATTAAGGGGTGGTGAATGTAATGGGAGGTTCTTCAGGAGGGCGTCGTCCCTTTAAGAAAGGGAAGAAGAAAAATAATAAAGGGAAAAAAGTGCTTAGTACTTCTGGGCCCAGTTAGGCCAAGAGAGTGAAGGCTGATCAAAGCTTGGCAGAGTGCTTCTTTTACAAGAAGCAGGGTCACTAGAAGAGGAACTGTCATCTTTACATTACGTCCCTTGACCCGAACAGGTCCAAGAAGAGAAAGGTACAGGATGGTCCTGGACAAGGTATTTATATGATAACATCTTGTAGTTTCTCTGTTTGCGATACTACTAACTAGGTATTGGATACAGGAAGTCCAATTCACATTTGCAATTCTTTAGGGACTTCAAGTTAGTAAAAGATTCGAGGTTGGCGAGAGGTTCTTTAACATGAAAAATGGAAGCCGAGTTCAAGTTCTGGCATTGGGAGTCCTTAAACTTGTTTTCATGTCCTATACTATCATTTTGAATGAGTGTCATTTTTGTCCTTTTATTTTGAATGTCATTTCTATAGGATAGTTGGCCATGTATGGTTATGAACTATTAATAAAGAATGACATTTGCAAAATCATTTTGCATGATTCTATAATTTGAATGGACAAATGCATGATGGCATCTATGTACTATCACGACCTGTTAATGTAATGTACACGTCTAGCAAATACCCTAGGATAGATAATGTCAGTGAAGCGTACCTATGGCATTATAGGCTAGGCCATATTAACAAGAACAGGAAAAAACAATATTAAAACTGAGGGTCTCCTTGATTTTAGTGAAAATAGTTCACTTCCGACTTGTGAGTCCTGTCTTCTTGAAAAAATGACTAAGTCACTTTTACTGGAAAAGGTGAACGAGCCAATGAAATTCTAAGTCTGATACATGCTGATATATGCAGACCTATGAATGTTAGTGCCAGAGGTGGGTATGGTTATTATATTACTTTTATATATGACCTTTCGAGGTATTGTTATGTCTTCTTGATGAGACATAAATCTAAATCATTTGAAATGTTCAAATGATATCGTAATGAAGTAAAAAAATAAACTGGAAAGTATATCAAAATCCTTCGATCCGATCGAGGTGGTGAATACCTTTCTAGCGAGTTTCTGACATATCTTGTGGAGAATGGGATTCTCTCTCAGTGGACACCTCTAGGGACAATTCAATTAAATGCAGTGTCTGAGAGGAGGAATCGAACCCTATTAGACATGGTTCGATCCATGATGGGCTTTGCTTCTCTATCGATATCATTTTGGGGATATGCTCCAGAATTAGCCTGTTACCTTCTGAATAGGGCTCCAAGTAAGTCCGTTAATAAAAACACCATATGAGATGTGGACTGGACGTAAGCCGACACTATCACACCTTTGGATTGGGGGTTGCCCGGATTATGTAAATGTTTGGAAACTGACAAACCTGGACCTAGGTCTGACCGGTGCCTATTTGCTGGGTATCCAAAAGAGTCTAAGGGATATTACTTCTGCTTAGCTGAGGAACAAAAGTTGTTCATCGGTCTTAGGGCTATCTTTTTGGAAAAGGAGTTCCTTGGTGAAGGAACTGTAAAATCTAAGATTGAACTTAGTGAAGTTCAACAAGTAGAAGAACCAATACACTTAAGGGATAACATAGAATCGGCTGTGATTAGATCACACCCATAGCCCACTCAGGAACCATTAAAAAGATCCGTTAGAGTACCACGCCGACCAGACAGATACTACCTTTTCTTGGTCCAGGATGGTGATCCCATTGAATTCGATGAGAACAATGAGGATCCGATCACCTATATGGATGCGTTGCAGAGGTCCGACTCTGAGAAATGGCTTGGAGTCATGAAATCCGAAATGGAGTCCATGGAGATCAAAAATGTATGGACATTGGTTGATGCACCTGAAGGGATAAAACCCATTGGGTGCAAATGGATTTTCAAAAGGAAAAGAGGCACAGATGGGCAGGTGGAGACCTATAAAGCCCGCCTGGTTGCCAAGGGGTATCATCAACGTTATGGTTTTGACTATGATGAGACATTCTCTCATGTGGCAATGCTTAAATCTATTCGGATTATGCTTGCTTTAATAGCGCACTTTGACTATGAAATCTAGTAAATGGATGTCCAAATAGCTTTCTTGAATGGTGAGCTAGAAGACGAGGTGTATATGATACAACCTGAAGGATTCACATCCACAGACGAGTCAAAGTTGTGCAGGCTTCAAAAGTCCATCTATGGACTGAAGCAAGCATCAAGGAGTTGGAACATGCGATTTGATAAGTGTATAAAGTCGTATGGCTTCGTTAGGAATAGAGAAGAACCTTGCATTTACAAATGCGCTAATGTTTTGTGATTGTATTCCTTGTGCTGTATGTGGATGATATTCTTTTAATCGGAAATGACATCCCAGCACTATAAGGAATAAATGTCTGGTTATCATTTAAGTTCTCTATAAAGGACTTGGGTGAAGCCTCTTACATATTGGATATGAAGATCTATAGAGATAGATCTAAGAGGCTTCTGGGATTGTCCCAGTCTACGTACATCGATACCATGCTGAAATTGTTCAGCATAAAAATTTCAAGAAGGGCTATCTCCCAATAGGCACTGGAATTGATCTCTCCAAAAGGAATTGTGTGACAACTCCTAAGGAGAGAGAGCGCATGAGTAGAATCCCATATGCTTTGGTAGTGGGTTCTATCATGTACGCCATGACATGTACTAGACCAGACGTGGCATACTCACTAAGTGTAGTAAGCAGATACCAGTCTGACCCATGTGAAGCTCATTGGAAAGTGGTGAAGACCATCTTTAAGTATTTGCAAAATACTAAGGATCAATGGCTAATTTATGAAGAATCTGACTTGAAACTTGTGGGGTATTCTAACTCCAGTTTCTAGTCAAATAAAGATCATAGCAAGAGTGTGTCAGGTTTCGTCTTTACCCTGAATGGAGGAGCTGTCTGTTGGAAAAGTTCCAAGTAGCCTACTGTGATGGACTCAATATACGAAGCAGAGTACATTGCAGCATCTGATGCAGCGAAAGAAGCTGTGTTGTTGCAGAAGTTTCTTGGCGAGCTGGGAGTGGCACCTTCCCTGGATGCTCCTGTTCCGGTGTACTGTAACAACACTGAAGCCATTGCTCAAGCCAAATAGCCAAAGTCTCATCACCACATAAAGCATATTCTGCGGTGCTATCATCTTGTACAAGATATCATGGAACGAGGTGACATTGACCTTTAGAAGATCAATGGAAAGGAGAACCTGGTTGACTTCTTCACTAAAGCCGTCGGAGTTCAAGAGTTCGACTGTAGTAAATGGAAAATGGAAATGAGATTCTATACTGATTTGCTTTAGTCCAAGTGGGAGCTGTTGAGAATTGTCCCAAAGCCAATCATCTAGGCTGTAGATGGTTGTGCTATCTTGTATTTGTGTATGAATTCTTTTTAATAAATAAAAGTTATTTATTTTGGCTGTCCATCATATCTACATTTTTTTGTAAAGAACTCTTGTGTGATGGAGTCCTTAGAACTACTTTGTTTGATATAGAGAGGATATATCAGGTAGTTCTTAAACTGGTTCACAACCAAAGGATACATTGTTATAGGACGACGATGTATCAAGTATAGGTTGTTGTATATCTCATTCGTTGGTTGTCCTCTTGATCAAGGAGTGTGGAGACACTGGTATGACATGAGAGTGAAATGTGTGTCATTTCACTGAACGTGACCATCTGTTAAGCTTCTTTCTGCTAAAGGGTTGCTCGCGAAGGGATATGGGTATATGTGTCCCTCAGACCTGAGGTCACCATGGCAGCTTGCAAGCAACTCACTATACTTTGGTACCAGACTACCTGGATTTCTAATCCAGTGATGGAAGGTTTCTCGATATAGTCAAGTACTTATGGAGCGGTGGTGGATCAAGATGAAATTGACCTCTCCAAATAGTTTTGAATGAATGACTTACTATGTCTCAATTTAGCAAAACCTTGGCCATGGTAGTTTTTGTGAGAAGTCAGAGAACTTGTGAGGTTGAGACATGATCTAAATAAACCAAATTAGGGTTGGTAGTCGAATCCTAGGTCATCCTGACCATTATTAGGTCAAAGGGATGAATTATGCGGTAACCATATGCCAGAGGTTCTTGTGAGGTGCTCTGCATCTTCAACCTATCCGAATGTCGGGTATCATTGCTAGATGAGGACATTGATTGGTACTTGAAAAGTTCCAGTGCTACCAGCTTAGTGTTCGAACCTATGGGGTCACACACCATAGAGGATTTCTATATGATCTTGTTGCTAATCGATGATTGGGAATCATTTGTCATCACCAAAAGTCAATATGATTGACTTTGTTCTAAGTGTCGACACTTGGAACTTTGCAGGTGTCGACACTTGGTGAAGTGTTGACACATGGCAATATTCGGGTGTCAACACTTCCAATGACGAACAGAAATTCTAGGAGGATTTTGTCGGAGGATTTTGGACAGGTTTTGACTTGGTTTGTATTTCAAATTCAAACCAGTTTTAGCTCAAAGTCTTTATGGTATGAAAGTCATACTTACCTTAATGGATTAGACCCATTTGGTATGGCCTTAATCCTCTCCCCCATTCTCTGCCCTCATCTCTCCTCCTTCCTCTTTCTCCCTCTCCTTGCTGCCTCTACAAATGAACATCATTTTAAGGGGCTGCCAATTTTTGATCCACAGATTTTGAGAAAAGCTTCGAGGGAGGAAATAGAGAAGGGCTGTAAGAGCTTTTGGGATTGGGTGTGAGTAACCTAGCACTCTAGCCAGGTCTTGGAAAGAGAGGTTTTGGGAAGGGGTTCCTGCTCTCATCCTAGTCTAAGCTGTTTCTATATTAGCTATTTCTCTAGCCAGGTCTTGGTACTTTTATATTAGCTATTTTTCTTGCTTTTGATGTTATATGCATGCTAGATCTTTATGCTAGATCGTGTTGCGGGCAGATCGGTAGATCTATGTACCGAGCCTTCCGCTGTGCATACTTTAAAATATTTTAAAATGCATATCTTTCTATCATGTTTTCTTGTATATTGTATGCTAGGTAAAGGTGTTTATCACCATCACCCCCCACCACCAACAAAGCATCTACAGAATCCCTAGAGCTTCACGGTGACAACCAGAGCATGCGACGCTTCTGCCAGTAAGATGGGGGCCCCCCATCATGATGATTAGAGCACAGAGAGGGGGCTCACCGCTCCACCACTGCCACCTTCGGTGGATCCCAGATTACTGCACTAGCCTAGCAGGTCAATGCCCTAGCTGCAGCAGTATGCTAGCTCCATCAGAGGCACCGATCTCTGGCAACATAGCAGCAGCCAGGGATACTGGCAGCTCACACAACCGATCCCCATATCAGCCTGCGATCCTTCCAGAAGGGGCCATTATATGCAGTCTCCCACCCAAGAGGAGACCACAAGGTAGCCAAAAAGGGGTAGCACGATGGTCTATCTGGCTAAGAGAGTCGTTCCCTGGTCTCGGACCATGGTGCGCACTTGGTGGGGACACAAGAGGCACCAGAATAATATAGAGGCTTTTCAACCCTCTATGGATTGATCAATAATTTATGAGTCCATCTGTAATAAGGGATTAGCCCATCTGAGTCCATTTTAGTTATTATTTGAGTCTTTTGAGTTGTTATTTTAGTTATGTACTAGTCAACTCATGTTGAGCTAGTTCAGTCCAATGCTAGTCAACTCATGTTGAGCTAATTTTATTTTTTTGAGTCCTGTCCAAGTTCTCTGAAAACTCAAGACTACATCGTACAAGTGAAGACCAAGTCTAACCAGATTGAAGACATGGAAGTATAGCCCAAAGCCAACCCAGCTTGAAGATTTGAAGACCCCAAGAGGAAAATCAGAAACCCTAATTTTTTGCAGATGCCGTCCAGATGTCTAGATTCCCTTCCAGATACCAAAGTATATTCATAGACCAGGGCATTCATGATTCCAGAGGTCCATCTGCGTCCTAGCCCAAAGAAATCAAGCCAAGCGCCAAGCCAAGCCTTAAGAAGCAAGATACCAGGAAATATTCCTGTTACCTGGCTACAAGGCCACCCAGCTTCCAGAGGCCCAAACCCATGCGCCCGAGCCCCTTTGGGCCGGCCCCTTGCTGCTCCTAGAAGCCCAACACGCCCCCGTAGGTATCCTTGGAGTGTTGACTAAGTCAAGATAATTTTTAGGAATTTTTTCTACCTAATGTTTCCTTATTTTCTAGCAAGGGTTTGAGAGGGAAAAGGATTCTTATGTAATATCTAATGTACCCTTTCTTGGAGCCCAAGACTAAGGGTCTATTTAAAGGACCCTAGTCTCTTATATGAGGATTGATTTTGATATATAAATTAAAACTTGAGTTCTCTTCAATTGCTTTGTGCTACCCTGCTTTGTGCTTAAGGGGTTTTATTGGTGCTTTCTTCTTCCGAAGTTGCAACAGAATTCCTGCCACCAACCTTCTTCCCAGAGCCCTGGCTGCCACCTCCAAATCACTATTCTAGTTTGTTGTTTTCTCTTGTTTTCTTGTTCCTTAGAGATTTTTTTAACCATGACGGGTCGTTTACAGGTCCCCGAGTTCCTACGAATCCAATGACTCCAGCCAAGCCTCAATCGACCACCGAGCAGAAGTCGGGTATCCATGGGTCTTTGGCTCGGTTTTCCAGGCAGCATCCATCGAGAAATGAGAGATCCCTTTGCTGCAATCTTCATCGAGTGCTTCAGACATTGTTAGGTACCCCCCCTCTACCACCAGTAATTTTATTGTAGGAGAACTTGCATGCCTGACTTCTAAATTCATATAGAGTTCCCTATATCTTATTTTGATCTAATTTTTGGGAATTAATCTCTTAACCCCACATATAAAACATGCAAAATAATTGCATGCATATTAGTCCCGCATCAGCACTCCTACCAACGGCATCGGCGTGGCCAGGAACTCAGAGAGAGCTCCCCCATTCCGCACCTCCTTCACCCCTGACAGCCTCTGCCAAGGGGTCCACTAACGAGGCCATCCATCGCTAGGTGAAGAGGTGCCTCGAAGAGTAGGAGGACAAACTGGCTGACCATTCCCATCGATTTGCAGAGATTCAGGGCTCCTCTAGTGAGCCTGCGGGTTACGACACCCGCCCCCCTTTCTCTCGCAAAATCCAACAAAAATTGATTCCCAGCTGATTCCGCATGCCCCAGGTTGATCCCTGCGATGGGACGACTAACCCCTTGGATCACTTGGAAAGCTAAAGGCCCTTATGTAGGTCTAGGGGCTACTGATGCTCTCCTCTGCATCACCTTCTCGGCTACCCTATGAAAGGCTGCTCGAGCCTGGTTCTCCAGACTCGAGTCAGAAAGCATTGACTCCTTCTCCTAGTTAGAGAAGAGATTCATGGTGCACTTTGATACATGCAGGAAGGTGCCACGTGAGGCTGACAGCCTTGTCTTGATCCATTAGCAGGACCAAGAGTCTCTATGGGACTCTATGTCCCATTTCAAGGCCACCACCCTGAGATGTACCACCTCGACGAGCCAGTCGCTATGTTGGCTTTGAAGAGGGAGTTGCAGACCTCTTGTTTCACCTATTTCCTTGACAAGAAGCCTCCAAAGATTTACTCGGAGCTCTTCCTCTAGGCCCCAAGAACATCTACGTAGAGGAGGTAGACCACACCAGAAGGGAGCTCGACGGGAGGCCCCTCAAGAGTAGACCACACCAGAAGGGAGCTCGACGGGAGGCCCCTCAAGAGGCAGGCCATCGGGAAATATTTGCTCCCCAAGTCCAGAAGTTGGTGCTGGCCCTACTGCTGGGGCCGAAACCTAGCGTCGACCCACTAAAGAAGAGAAGTTCGCTCCTCTCCTCGTCCTGAGAGCGAAGATTCTCATAGAGATTAAGGGTGAGCACTTCTTATACCGTCCCCCTCCTCTGAGACCATCCGTAGGACATGACAGGTCCTGCTACTGCCACTTCCACCAGGATCATGACCATGATATGGAGGAATGCTGCCATCTAAATAGGGAGATAGAAGACTTGATCAAGTGCAGCTACCTCATGAAGTATGTGGAGGGAGGAGTTCCCCCGACAGCCTAGAATGAAGATCCCCATCCACTCACCATTGACAATCAACCCACTAAGAAGCCGGTAGGAATGATTTCCTGGTGGGTTGGCAGAATCCTGAAGAGGGTTATGGGAGAGAAGAGAGCGATGATGTACTCCCTTGTATGGGAGAGGGGTCAACTAGGGTGGATAACCCAAATAATATTGCTATCATCATGGAGATGACGATAACGAGAAATCCTGTAAAGAGAATCATGGTTGATAGTGGAAGCTCTGTAGATATCCTTTTTTATGATGCTTTTGCAAGGATGAACTTGTCTACTGACCAAATAAAATTGGTATTTATGCCCTTAATGGACTTTACCAGAGACTCAGTTGGAGTTGAGGGAGAGATTACACTTCTAATAACTACCAAGACCCCACCTCGATAAAGGACTGTGCTGATGACCTTCACCATGGTGAGAGTCCCTTCACCTTACAACATAATTCTGGGGCATATCAGACTCAACCTGCTCGATGCCACCATCTCCACAAGGCATTTCCTCGTTCAGTTCCTGACCCCTCGATGGACCAGGGAGATGGGGGGGTCATGCCAGCCAGTCTAACACTGCTTGCAGACTATTCTGGGACCACGAGGAGACGATCCAAACACAGTCATTGATCAACTGAATTTGGTGGAGCTGGAGCCAAAGGATGGACCTGTTGAGCCCTTGTTCATTTCCTTGGGAGAGGACTCCTAGAGGATGGTGTGAGTTGGAGCCCTGCTGCCTAAAGAGGAGAGATCCCATCTACATAGTTTCTTTCAAGCCAACACGGACATCTTCACTTGGACCATCATCGATATGCCCGGCATCCCTCCAGAAGTGATCACCCATAAGTTGAATGTCAATCCTAGCTACTGCCCTATCTAGCAGAGGGAAAGGAGCTTCACCTCGGAGTGGCAGAAGGTGATTGACGATGAAGTTGAGAAGCTTCTTGCGGTGGGCTTCATCCATGAGGTATGGTACCCTGATTGCCTTGCTAATGTGGTGATGGTCAAGAAAGCCTCTAGAAAGTGGAGGATTTGTGTAGACTACACCGACCTCAACCGAGCATGCCCAAATGATAGCTTCCCACTCTCCAAGATTGATCAGCTAGTGGACGTGAGCTTGGGCCACAAGTTCCTCAGCTTCATGGATGCATTCTCCGGATATAACCAAAGCCGCATGCATCTAGGGGATGAGAAACACACAGCATTCATGACTGACTGGGTATATACTGTTACAAGATGATGTCGTTTGGTCTCAAGATTGTAGGGGCCATGATGCAGAACAAAGAACAAAGAAGCATATGCGGAAGTAAATTAAAATTAATTCTTTCTTTTTTTTTTTATATTTCAGAAATTGGCTTTGACTCAAAGTAAAGCTAAACTAAGTTGAAGGAAACTAGGTAATGATTGAAAGCACAATTAGAAGAACTAGGTTATCAGAGTAGTTTAGAAGTAATGGATCGCTGGGGGTTGAGAAACTCCCAGACCTATGGTTTCGCTCTGAACTTTCAACAGGACAGAAATAAAGAGAAGAGATGGTTTACCAACCAGACAGTGATCTTCACAGAATTTGGGTGGAAGAACTCTCTCAA
Source organism: Areca catechu (assembly GCA_021397845.1). Classification (NCBI taxonomy): domain Eukaryota; kingdom Viridiplantae; phylum Streptophyta; class Magnoliopsida; order Arecales; family Arecaceae; genus Areca; species Areca catechu. The sequence goes on along the minus strand of CM038048.1, from coordinate 47,084,747 downwards.
GCAGATTGTTGGATCCTCGGATTCGGCTATCTTCGTAATGGATCCTCCAATACTGGTCTCGTAGCTGGGTCGGCTTCTCCTGAACTCAAGATCTGGGAAAAAGAAACAAGTGATGGATTCAGAGACTCAGGGAAGGATTTACCAGGTCGAAGAACTTGAAAGCTGATGTCGCTGAGATCCGGATTCTCTTGAAGGCTGATTCGACTCCTCTGGAAAGAGCTTTGGATCTGAAGTATCCAGACTGGAGCTGGATGCTGGTGGTCGGCCTGGACTTGGAGAGAGAGCCGTGGGAGTGGAATAGGCTAGGGTTTGGTTGATTGAAGTGGATGGTGGGCGGCTAGGATTTTGGAGTAGAAGTGGCTAACCTAGGGTTTGGGTTTTGGAGATCTCACACCTCCTCAAGGTTCCTGGGGAACCGGATTTACTCCCTCACGGAGCTCAACACCTGGATGCAAGTGCGGAAGAGAGAAACACAGAGTTTGCTCACAAAAAAAGTTGGTTTCATTCATCTGATTGATTTCAAACTTACATGAGGGTTTAATTTATAGGACATTACAAGAGAGTAGGGTTTTACATCTTCCCATGTGGGACTAAAGGAGGGGATCTTCAAATTAGGATTGTAGGATCAATCCCTACTCATATGGCCGGCCAAATAATTCCATAAGATGATTGAGGCTTCAAAAAAGAAAAGTGGGTGGCGCCTCCTTGCCTTGACCTCCAAGAAATTATTTTTTTCCTTCTATGCTTGGCCTTATCTGGAAGTGTTTGGGCGCCTCTTAACCTTGCTCCAAGAGAAAATTTTTTCCTTTTATATCTAGCTTTATTTGGAATGACTAGGGCACCTCCTAACCTTGCTCTTCAAGAGAAATCTCCTTCCTTCCATGGCTCACCTTTTTTTGGATACCTCCTTTTCTTTCTCCCCAAGTTATGGTTCTTCCTAACTTTGCTTTGGGTATTTTTGGCAGGTAATGGGCGCCTCCCTGAAGTTCTCTCCAAGAAACATTCTTCCCATTCATAGTTTGGCTCTTATGGAAGTCTTGGGCCGCCCCCTTGTTTTGTGGATCCTTGGTTGCTTTCTCCTTAATTGGTGCATGAAAGAAGGGAGCTGCTATCTGTGGTGTGGGGACCAAAGTCTACTGGATGAAGATGTGGTGCCCCCTGGACTCAGGCGTGTGGCTGGGAGTGTGGCACCCACTTGCTTGGCCTTGGAGAAAATGTGACACCCCAGGTTGAAGTCCTAGACCACTACTGAGTCAACATGACTCAACAAAATAAAATACAGGTAATACAGACTCAAGCTAAAATTGAGTTGATCAAGTCAACCCTTATTACAAACCAAAAAAATCGTAATTCTTCGGGCAAGGTTAATCAGAGATCCAGATGGAGCTCTGAAGTTTTCTTCTGAGTCTGGAGCCCGCACCAAGCCATGTACTTGTGACTAGTCAATAAGGCCTTCCAAGACCAGATCGGTCATAACATGCAGGTACATGTAGATGACATGCTCATCATGAGTAGCCCAGAGTCAGATCATGTTATCAACTGGTAGAGGCTTTCGATAACCTCTGCCTCTACCAGATGAAGTTGAACCCCACCAAGTGTGCATTTGGCATCATGGCAGAAAAGTTTTGGGGTTCATGGCATCTAGAGGGGAATAGAGACCAACCCTGAGAAGATCCAAGCGACCACTGATATGAGACACCCTGTCTCCAAGAAGGAGGTCTAGCACCTAACTGGATGCATCGCGGCATTGAACCACTTCATCTCGTGTTCTACCGAGCACTGCCAACCCTTTTTTAAAGTGCTGCAAAAGATGAATGACTTCACTTGGATGAAAAGAGTGCCGGGAGGCATTCGAGGGGCTGAAGAACCTCTTCGCCTCCCCATCATGTTGGGAAATGTATTCCAAAGCCAATCATCTAGGCTATAGATGGTTGTGCAACTCTTGTATATATATATAGATTATTGAATTGAATAAAAAGTTTATCATGGTTGTTCATCACATGTCATCTTCCTAATTGAACTCTTGTATGATGATGTCCTTTGAGCTACCTTGTATGCAATGTAGATAGGATGCATCGCGTAGTTCATAAACTGGTTCATGACCAAAGGATATGCTATTTTAGGATGATGGTGTATTGAGAGTAGGTCATTGATGTCATATCTGTTGGTTGTCCTTTAACCAAATAGCGTGGAGATGCTGGTATGACATCAAGTGTTGTGTTCGACACTTCACTGAGCATGACCCTCATACGAGATTCTCTTTCTGCCAAAGAGAAGTTTTGCATTAGAATGTGGACATGAATTATTTCTCTAACTTGAGATCACTATGGTAGCTTGCAAGCAACTCACTATGCTTAGGTAATGGACTACCCGGATTTCTAATCCGGTGATGGAAGGTGTTGGGTACAGTCAAATACTTATGTAGTGGTAGTAATATCGAGATAGGATTAATCTCTCTAAATAGTTTGGATTGAATGCTTAATATATCTTAATTGAGAAAGACCTTGTCTAGGACATTCCTTGTAAGGAGTTACAAGGATTTTTTGTTTGAGACATGTTGAGATGGACTGATTAGGGTTAGGCAATTTAACCCTAAGCCATCCAAAGCATTAAAAGATTAAAGGAATAAGTTTAGTTGTATTCCATATTCGATAGGTTCTTGTTGCTCTGTAACCTTTAACCTATCCGGACGTCGGATGTCATTGCTAGATGGTGACTTGGCTGGTACCGGAAATGTTCCTGTGCTACTAGTTTAGTGTTTAAACCTACGGGGTCACACACCATAGAGTTTCTTCTTGATCTGTTGGCATGGAAATGATTGGGCATCATTCCAGACTAATTTTGACAAGAAGTTGTCAGTACTACATTTTAGCTGACTCATTTGATGAGTCAACTCGAGCAAATTCACTCGAGCCGACTTGAACAGTCGAGTCGACTCAACTGACGGACTCTGTTAAAAACTGAAACTGCTTCATTAATGCTTGCAACTATTATGGGATTTAATGATGGGCATTCCAAGGTTTTAATCACTGCTATTGTAGAATTCCAAGGGTTTGTAACACCCCGAATTCCAAGGGACTTAGACTCTCTTTATAATCTCTTATGAAATCAGATTTTGGGGGTAGTGAGAATCATTTTAGATCATTTGAGTTTGTTGTATTCTAAGTTTTGTTGGAAGAACAAAAAAGGAGATCAAGAGACTGTCATTTCTCATGGTTAGAGATCACACTTGATCTCTGAGAGATTATTAGAGAGGGGGTTTGAGTTTTGGGAGGGACTCTAGAGTGCATACCTTCTATTGAAGGTTTTGGATAGAGAGTTGAGAAGGGTTCTTAAGAGTCATATTCCATCTATGCCTCAATAGCAGTTCTTCAAGAGTTGAAGAAGTAGTCCATAGTTCTTCAAGGAGTTGAAGAAGGAGTCCCTGCTACCGATAGTATTTCTAGAGAGGCTAGCACCTCGAAGGAAGGAGGAAGAATCCTGTACCTCGGTGTGAACCACCTGTAAAGGCAGTACACGTGTGCTGCTCGCAGAGTTTACTCTTCTTCCTTGCAGTGGAGCACGAGCCTTCCAAGTGATCGTCATCTCGAAGGTAGAGCACGTGCCTTCCATGTGATCATCATCTCAAAGGTATGGGCTTACATTATATATGTGTGACATATTATTCTTGCTGCATCATTGTGTGATTCCACGAATATTTTTTTCTTTTCATACTATAGATGCATGATTTCATACATACATTATTCTAGATGCATCAAGATCCAAGTAAAGGGCCCATGTTAATTAGATTAACATATCATAGATAAAAGTATTTTTATCTCCTTCCGCTATGCCATGCTATTTAAAAAAAGTTTTTAAATTACATGCATCAGGCAAACCACATCCATTGCAGTGTGTTGCTCCTTACCAACCTTACAATGTATCAGAGCGTGGTTGTGATGCATGTCTAGTTTAATGTTTTTGTATGAAATTGATTTATTTTTTTCATAAAGTACTTGGATTAAGGTGGATTCGCCATGGCCATCCGGTCATAGAAGAAAAGCATGGTTTAAAGATCATCCCTTCCCATTCCAAGGGGTTCTCCTATGGTGTGTTGGGGTGCTGCTGCATCACGACCTTATGAAGAAGAAAGTGAAGGACTGATAGATTAAAATGGTTTTAATCTATGGTTGATAGATCACAACTATGTTTAGATAAGATCTAAAAGATGTATGATCTAAAAACTTTGAAAAATTCAAGTGAAAAAGTCTGAAACTTGAAGTTACTATTCTGCTCTAATGATTCGAGCTGACTCAATGCTTGCTCGAGTCGACTCGATTCAGCAGACATCACATACTGTCTGTATTTATGTTCTGGACGAGCTGAATCAACCTGCTTGAGTCAACTTGACCAGAAAAGCCTGAAAGAGTAAGTTTAAAGTTTAGAATTTTTGTGAAACTATTTCACTTGGTTTAATTGAAAAATGTTCAATGGGATGTTACACTTAATTGAGAATTAAGTTATAATTTTTGAAACCTTTAAGATGTAGGATGTGATTCTAATCTTAAGTCATGATTGATAAACCAAGGGTTGATTGGGTTAGCTAGAATTGGGTCCTTAAATGGGTTAGACCTAGATTTAGATGAATAGATTAAATAGAGAAAATACTAATCAAAAGTTGAATTAGGTTTCTCCTCTATAGATCTATCTAATAGTTAGTTAGATTAGTCCATACATCTAAATGGACTTGATTCATGGCTTCATGGTAAGCCGGGTCTTTAGGTTAGGCTGATTGAGTCTGGTAAACCACTTAGTATCTAAGGTAAGTTTGACAGTTGTGATCAAGGTTCTTTGGGGCTAACTCTTACCTGGCCAACTCATGGTTGGTGTATAAGGCAAGAGGCTTACCTTGCTCAATCCATCCCTTGATCTTACTTACCTGGCTAACATGGTGAACCAGATTTGATTAGATTATCTATTGATTCAAGTTGACCCATGTCAACTAAGGTTAATCAGTTTGATTGGTTTATAACTTCCCATGGACCTATTTGATCATGAAACCCTCTAAGAGTTTGGGAGAGTTTTCTTGATCAAGGTCCAAGTCTTCTTTTCATATATCATAGAATTTAAATCCTCTAAATTATTAGGTACATAAAAAGACCAAGTTATGTGATAACCTAAGTCTTAGCCTCCCATTAAGTTGGATTGGTAATGAGTCCATAAGTTGGGTGATCATCGGCAGTTCCAAAGAATGGGTGGTCATCAAGCGAGTGGAATTGCCATTCAACATATGATGGCTCAGTGCGACTATCTTAACCATGGTCAGGTGGGCCAGCCAAAGTCAAGCTTGATCATGCAATAGTTAGAAGCATTGAATTTAATCATGTTAATGGTTGGACCTAACCAGGACCTTCAATAGGAAGCCCAAAGGCCGATTGTGAGGATCCCTGAGGCAAAATGAATATTGGGAGTTGCTTGGAGAAGCAATTGGTATTGTACCACCTTTAGATGTATGTGGATTGGCCAACCAAAGTCAGGCTCATGTGTAGTCTATTAGATCCTAGTACCAGCTAAAGGATAAATATTCTTCGGATTGGAGTGTAGAGGCTACCAGTCTGAATAAAATAGTGGGAGGAACCTTTAGACTAAAATTCATGTCTTTAGGGTGTTTAAAATAATTCATATACTGATAGGTCTTATTCTCTTTTTTTAGACAATGTCGACCACTTTATCATTCTGGTCATTATGGGATAATGACAAACTTTCTGGACCCAACTTCGATAGCTGGTATCAAAAACTTAGGATAGTCCTGGAGCAAGAGCGGATCCTTTATGTGATAACAGATTTGGCACATAAAATCCTGGACCCCAATGCTCATGGCACTATTAGGGACACTTATCAGAAGTGGATCTCTGACCGTACCATGGTGCATTGCATTATGTTGGCTGTGATGAACGACAAGTTCAATCACAAATTTGAGGAGGCCCAACTAGAAGAGATACTTACAAGGTTGAGGGAATCTTTTGGCACTCCGGATGATACAGAGAGATACCAGATCTCTCCACCATCTATAACACATGTATGCTTGAGGAGCTTCGGTGACTGATCATGTAATATACATGATTGAGTTATTTAAGCATTTAGGCAAACTCGGATGTCCTTACAAAGCACCAAGTTTAGATACCAATAATTTTGGGTTCCAGGCTCTGATACTAATGTTGCCAATAATGATTCAACCCAAGAGGGAGGTAAATTGGGTTTAAAAATTATTAAAAATTTTTTAAAATTAATGGTGGATATAAAATAAGTATATGCCAATTCAAATCAAGTACTTATATTTGCTAAAGTATTTGTATGCTTAATGAAATATGTAACAAAATTAACAAAGTAAATATAAGAGTAAATAAGTAATAAATAAGAGCAATCACAAATACAAGAATATATAGTAGTTCGGTGTACTCCAACGCACCTACATCCACTCTCCATGTTTTTCTGGGTATTTCATTATAATCACCAAGATCATAGTCGATTAGTTTTTCGGGCTCACTAATCAAAACCTAACTTGTTTTCCTGGGCTCATAAGTCAAAACCCCTATTGGTTTTATAAATTAGGCTAACCAACAACCTCCGATGATTTATGGGCTCACCAATAACCTATGTTGGTTTTACACAAAGGCTAACCAACAACCTCTTTGATTTTTCAACGCTCACCAAAAACCTTGATACAATAATGTAAGAATGAAAATAAAGAATATAATAAAGCTTTCTAAAATAAAGCAAGTATCTCTTTGAAGCCTTTGGATGAGTTGAACAAGCTTGTCTTCAATTTGCTGAAGCCTTTGAATGAAGCTTGATATTGTGGACTTGGATCAACTCTCTAATCTTTGGAAGCTTGAAGTCTTGAACCACTCAACTCTTAAATTTTTGTTGTGGACTTGAATATGGTGAGTCGACACTTGAGTTCTTCAATAGTTGACACTTGATTTTGTTTCCCAGTAAGCAATCCAACAGGGGGGGTGAATTGGATATCTAAAAAATTATTACTTGATGCAGTGCAATAGGATGTAATCCAATTCAACAATTAATCAAGGTATTATGAATTCAAATGTAATGCTCTTAAGAAAAGGTGCAGCAGAAATAAAGAGCAATAAATGAAAAGCAAGTAGAGAGAGCAATCAATCACAAAGATCAAAAAATATAGTGGTTCAGTGCTATCCAATGCACCTACATCCACTCCCCAAGATCACCTTGGAAATTCACTATAATCACATTGATTATAGTTGATTAGTTTTCCGGGCTCACTAATCAATAACCCAACTTATTTTTACAAGGCCAACAAGTCAAAACCTCACTTGGTTTTACAGGCTAACCAAGAACCTAAATGGTTTTAAGGCTCACCACCAACCTCACTTAGTTTTCCGGGCTAACCAAGAACCTAATTGATTTTCAAAGGCTCACCAATAACTTCCCTTGGTTTTACAATAGGCTAACCAAGAACCCTTACAACAAATAAGTTTTTGAAGTAAAGAGAATAAAAACTTTCTAATAAAAAACAGGTATCTCTTTGAAGCTCAAAGTTGTGAAGCTTTTGACATGAAGAAGCCTCTTGAATGCTTAAGAATGGTTAATCTTTAATGCTCTTGAAGGCTCTTGAATGCTTAGAGGCTTGCTTTTGCTTGAGAGTGATTGAATCTTCAATGAATAGGAGTGAATGCTTTCTTTTCTTCTCTCTTGGATGCTTCTATATCATTTTCATGAATAATATATCTTTTGATTTGATTTGGAGCATATATATACCTTTCCAAGACCTCAAATCTATTTTCTAGCTGTTAAACTTGAAAATCTAGCACTGGAGGGCAAAAGGGTCAAATTCTATGTTTGAAAAACTAGCCATTACGGTTCCCAGAACTCCATGTGTCGATACTTTAGGCTGTGAGTGAGTCGACACTTTAGGTCGAGACTTGAACTTCTTGAGTCAACATCTAGTTCAAAATCTTCAATCTAGTTTTCTGGAAATCTCAGATGTGTCGACACTTCCTCCGGTGAGTCGACACTTTTAGTCGATACTTTGCTTCCATGTATCGACACTCTGCAATTCTTCATTTTCAGCAAGTTCTATGGATTGAAAATCTCAGGCGATGAGCTGATCCATGTGTCGACACTTTGAGTCAATACTTCAGGTCCATGTGTTGATACTTCACCCTTGCCATCTGAAACATTCTTTGCGTACCGGCTTGAGTCGACACATCTTTCCATGTGTCGACACTTTGTGCCATGTGTCAACACTTTGAGTCGATACCTCACTGAAATCTTCACAGGAATGTCTGAACTTGTACTGAAATAGATTTATACTTCACTCAATTAAACCATTCAAGCAAAATTTAATTGCCCAAGTCTTCTTTGAGCAGATCTTTTCATCTAAGCTTGGCTTCTTCAATCAAACAAACTTCTTCAAATTTGTGAGCAACTTTTTCTATAAAAACATACTTCAGAAAATTATTAGTACTCAACTTATACTTAACCATTTTGCTATCATCAAAATCAATAACGAAGTTAATAGTTTCTTCATGAGTTGACACTTGACTGGTGAGTCGATGCTTGATAGGTCAGCTCAAGGCAAAAATTTTGGATTGACATAGTTCTATCTTTTTTCTTGTTCTCAAGCCTTGAGTTGACACTTGACATCTTCATGAATCAACACTTGAGTGTGCCAATGCTGAAACTTGCTAAAACTTCTCTAAAATCAATCTTTAAATCCTTCCAAGTCTTCCTTATGTTCCATAGTCCTTATAACCTGAAATTTCTTGAATTTGATGGACTTCTTAAATGGAATATAAGCATTTTGTTCTTTCAACACAAATAAGTATTAATCTGATAAACATACTAAAACACACAATTAGTACTCATATATATTTAAGTATTTTATCAATCATCAAAATTAGACCAGAGTCAACAATCTTCCCCTTTTGATGATGACAAAACTTTTAAGTATATAAATAGGGTAAGCTTAAAAAGATTAACAATAAGATAAACATGTAAGCTCAAAATCAATAAGTATCAAGCTCCCCCCAAAATATGATTTCAAAATATTTTTCAATTCTTCCCTTACTAATTTTTTCCTTAAGATTATAATATTTTGCTTTCTTCTCTCCCTTTTGCACTTTTTTTATTTCTCTTATAATTTTTATGTTTATCATATCTTTTCCCTTTTCATACTTAATATTTTTCTTCCCCATTTGTCATCATGAAAAGGATGAAAGGCAATACAAAATGGGAATGAAGGTAGAAAGAATAGCAAGTAAATTATCAAAATTAATACATTATACTAAATAAATTGATACCATTTGAACATAATACCATAAAAAATGATATGCCACTGAAAAACATAAATCTTGATAGCATTTGAATGTAGGTCCCCTCAAAGAAAATAGATTTGAATACAAGGAGATGGAGTAATAGAGCAATAGAAAATAAAGCACGATATCAAGAAAACATTGAAAGCATTATATATGACAATAAATCTTTGAATGCTCTTCCTAAATATTATTCTCTAAAAATATGCATTCATTGAGGAATAAATATGAAAGCATAAATATCATAATTTTAGACAATTTGAGATATGACATAAATACTAAGTCTGAAATCAAATATTTGAATTTTCAAGATATACAAGATTTTCAAAATGCAGGAGGGTGACAATTAAAAATTCAATTTAATATGATTTCAAATTCATTTGAAGTGATTTGATATCCATAAAATGCTAGATGTAATATGATATCACAAATCATTTCTACCTTAAGCATAAATGCCAAAATGTATACCATTTCATTACCACATTTTGGATACGGTGATCCTAGGACTACCATGATTGCAGAAAAATAGAAATTAATTTTTTTTACATTACCACATTTTTGATACGGGATGATCCTAGGACTACCATGATTGCAGAAAAATAGAAATTAATTTTTTTAACTTTTTTAGAATTTGTATTTGTAGGTTTGAAATCCGAAATCAAGTAAAGAATAGCAGGCAAGTATGTAATGAAAGAAAACATCATACCCGTAAAAGAACTCATGCAGAGTGATAAAAGATAGGATCCCGAGAATTAAGCAACCCCTAATTTAGGATAGCATACCTTCAACAGATCAAAAATCAGGAGGGGGAAGGATTGTACCAGGTAGAGATTTGAAGATCCTTCGATGAAGAGTTCTCTCAGCACTCTAGATGGCGCCTGGGAGACAAGCCTATATTTCCCTGAATCTGGATCGATCTTGAAGGCAAAAAAAATCTCCTCTAGGAATGGGAAATACGTCGGGGATCCTGCAAGCATCAGAGGTTAAGCAAGAAACAGGTAATTAAAGAAAAGAAAATAAGATGTAAAGAAGAAGAAAAAAACTAGGGTTAGGATACCGGCAGCCTGGAGAAGGAGGCTCTTTGCAGGGGCGACCCTAGGCTTCTTCTCAAGGACGAAGGCTGATGCTTGAGGCATGGAAGGATGCTTAGGTGTGGAGAGACCAAGGAAGCAGGGGTTCAGCCAGGCACAAAAACAAGCACAAGAAAAAAAAATAACACCAGAACTGAGACAAATTTTAACCAGTATTTGATTTCATGAAAAGATTAATTAGTTACAAGTGGAAGAGGGGTGGGGTATTTATAGAGTTCCCATGCCCTCTCCTAATTAGGATAGGATTACATAATTTGTGTAGGAAAATGGCTATAAAATTGAATCCAATTACAATTCTAAAAGAACTTAGGAATAAAACTCCTTAATAGGTTAGGAAAGAATCTTCTTATTGACCTAGCCTTCTCTTCCTCCCTTAGATCGGTTAAAGCACTTAGGATCACCTTGAATTCGGCTTGGACTTTGATGGTAGCAGCAATTGGCATCCACCATGGGCTTGGATGAATTTCAGATGGGCCCTGGTTGGTTTCCAAGGGCTGGGGCATATGGACCTGGTATATTCCCGGCATCTTGGTTCTAGGGTGCATGGGCTTAACTCCTGGGCTTGAACTTTCTTGGCCTAGGGAGCTAGTATATCCCTGGAATCATGGGGCACCCTGATCTAGGAATGTACTTTGGCATCTGGAGTGTATCAAAGCTTCTAGAAGGAATCTTGGACCCTGGTGTGGTAAACAAGGCCCAATAAGCTGATGTGATGGCCTTTGGCTCCTGGATGAGGCTTGGTGGAACTCCAAAACAGGGAATCTGTTGCCCAGGTGGCTACCCAAGAGGGGGGGAATTGGGAATTTAAAAATTTAAAGCAAGTAATGTACTATTACAAATCCCGTAGAAGGTGTTAGGTGATATGATAGAGTTATAAATTGTAGAAGCGAAAAAGGGGTAAAGAAGCACAACACAAACATACCAAATTTATTGTGGTTGGGAGCAACCTAGCTCCTACGTCCACTACCTAAGATACCACTTTGGATTTCTACTATATTCACACCCGAATACAGTAGGATTGTTTTATAGGATCACAATCCAAAACCTCTATACTTTGGTTTTACGAGATCATCAAAGAAAACCCAACATCCTTTGGTTTTAACAGGTTCATCATAAAACCTAACTTGGTTTTACCAGGATCACCAAGAACCCAACACTTGGTTTTTTATAAGGCTCACCAAAAACCTATTTGGTTTTTCAACCGGGCTCACCAATAATCCAACAATTCAAAAAATGAATTGAAAGAAATGCAACAAAAATGATAAACTCAATTTGTCGGATAGTTGCCGATGCAGCTTGATGGAAGTCCACTTGAATGCACTTGAATAAGATTTAATTGCTTCAGTGGCTTCTTCCCAAAGTTGCTTCAAACTTCAAATCAGAGTTGGTGAAGTCTTGAAGTCTAACTTGAATGCTCTTGTGCTCTTTTGCTGTTGGTACGTCGAATATTCAATGAAGCTCTCCCTTCTTTTTTAACAACTCTCTTATCTCTTCTTGTTCAAGGGAATTCAAATCCTTTAAATATAAAGTCTTCCATCGCTCCAAAGCAGTTAAAGACATTTTTGACCATTGGGATGTGACTTGTAACCGTTGGAGCACTATTTAGCATTCAAAAATAAATTCTGGAACTAGCCGTTAGATACCTGGAAATAACATTCGAGTCGGCTCGGATTTACTCGAGTCAGTTCGGATCCTTTGAGTCAATACGTCGAGTCACCAAATCTTTATTGCAGTTGGCTCTTTGTCTCAGGGTGCAAAACATCACTCTAGATGTGTCGGCTCTTGATAGCTTGGGTCAGCTCGAACTTCTTTCTTTAAAAAATTTGAACTCGAGGAGTCTGCTCTTTTCAGCTTGGGTCGGCTTTTTTTCTCAGGTTCGAAAATCCTCACTCTGGAAGAGTCGACTCGATTAAGTTCGGGTCAGCTCACTTTCTCAGGCTATCAGAATTAGGTATGGCAGAGTTATCTCTTTCTGGTTCGAGTCGGCTCACCTGGCTGTTCTGAGAAATCTTCAAAAATTAGACTCTGGAAGAGTCGGCTCGGACTTATTCCAGTCAACTCAGATTCATTAGAGTCGGCTCGGTTACCTTCGAGTCGGCTCAGATTGCTGCGTTCTAGAATACTTGTTGCGTGCTAGTAAGCGGAATCGGCTCTTCAATAAGTTGGGTCGGCTCGAGTATCTTCCTCAGGATTTTTACACTTGAACTTAAAGAAAAACTCTTACCAACTCTTTACAATTTCAAGCATACCAACTCAAAACTAATTTCAAGGCATACATAGAAGTAACCCTTTTTATATAATTTTTTCTTAGGTTTTTCTTTACAAAAATACATTACAACACAACTTAAACAAGAAAATAGAGGTGTAGGAGTTGAAGTTTGATCATTTAATCCATCCTACAAAAACTTGTAAAATACTTGAAGAGTTGTCAGAAATAATTATACATGCTCCAGTGTTTGGTTATCATCAAAATCACCTATGGGATCAATAGAGTCCTCTTCTCTTATACAAAAATTGAACTGGTACTGGACTAATACTCAGGTATAGGACTCAAAGACTGGACTAGGATTGAGACAAATCAACTAGCCTCAACTTATTACAGGACTCAATCTTACTTGATTATAAAATGGATACATGGCTAAGTAAATCAGATAGGTTCCAGTAATCTGTGTCTAATCCTAGTGCCCCCACCAATTCTCCAGGTGTTGGAGGAACTCGACCCCATCAAGTAAGGGTCAACTTGGCTCCCATACTGCTCAAGAAGGTCTTGTTTGAGGCACTACAAATTCTCATGGGTAATCCACGAGTCCTCAGATTCTGGCTGACCTTGTCATCTGACCAAATACCACTGATGGCCTTTGTTTCGAGTACTAAAGGCTTAATCGTCCAGGATTCGCTTAGTCCTTTCCTCACTAATAGGCCAATTTGTTCGTGGACACTTGGGGTGTGTTCACTCTCAAGGGAAGGAATAGGTCCAAATGGCTCGCTGGATATCGCTGCTGGCTCCCGGTATTCTACAAGGTCTGAAATATTGAAGGTGTAACTAATTCTTAGATCGGGTGATAACTCAAGCACATAGGCATTAGGTCCAACTCTCTTTATTATTCTGAATGGTCAAGCTTCACGAGCATGAAATTTCTTTATGGTCCTTGGAGGGAACCACTCAAGCCTAAGCCTGATCATCACATAATCCCCTACAGAAGATTCTTTAGCTCTTTTTTAGGAATTAGCCAAGTTCTTATAGAGTTTATTAATTAGGTTTATCTTTTGACTAATATCCTGATTCAAATGCTGTGCAGAGGTCAACGTAGGTGTGAACAGATGGATCAGGTCTGTGGACTGATTGGACTCAAAACCAACACCTAATAGACTCGACTAGGCATTCCTATCGAAGAAAATTTATTGGAGTCTTTGGGCCTAAACCTAACAGAATTTAGGCTCTCTATGTTTGATCCTGGTTTGGCATGCACATGAAAATTTACAATGGACTCCTAGCAAATGCCATAAGGTATACCAGAAGTAAAATGCAAATCTAACATGCATAATGAATGTATGCATTATGCTTACTTCTACAAAATACAATCTAATGGTTCTAAAAACATGAGAAGAATCAGGGAAGGATAGGAAATAGGAAGGGGATTCAGGAACTGGCTCTGGGCTAAGGAGACTAACCTTAATATATGAACATGGGGTTTTATCTATTGGCAAGAAAAGGTCCATGCTATGGAAGGATGGGTCGAGAATTTTTGGAAAGAGGTCTTCAATGGGAACTATGGAAGGGGATTCATCTTAAGGGTACTGATAAGCCAAATCCATAATAAAGACTTCTAGTTCATGAAATTTAGGACTAGGCTCTATAATAGGACTTTTTTCTAAAGTCTCCTTAGATATAATTCTAACAGTAGTATCTGGGTTCTCTTCTTCTAACTGGTTTTCCACTACAAGTTCAGTTTTGGTGTGGTTAGGGTCAGCTAACTTTGGGTTGGCTTCTATCTGGGTTTGGTCAGGGTCAACTAATTCTGGGTTGGCTTCCATCTAGGTTTGGTCAGGGTCAACTAGTTCTGGGTTGGCTTTAGTATGGGTAGGGTCAGGGTCAACTAATTCTAGGTCTTTTATAGGTATCTCTTCTTCTTCTTCCTCATACTCATCCACTAAGCTCACATCAGCTTCATATATCTCCTCTTCAAGGTCATTCTGGTGAACCAATGGGGTGGTAAGAGGGGGTTGGCTAAGGAAAAATTGACTAGTGGCTGGGGTAGGGGTGGGTTGACTAAGGGGAAGTGAACTAATACTGGGCTCATATCTAGTGGTACTAAACCTATGAGTTTCTTAATTATTTGATTGGGTTATCTGATCAAACCTATTATTCATTTGGGTCAATTGGGCATTCATTTGGTTCATTTGGGTGGTCAGTTGATTGTGGGTTTGGGATTGGATTGGTTCATCTGGGCAAGTTGGGTTTGGGTCTAGGTGTTCATCTGGGCAAACTGATCAGTCATGGCTTTCATAAGTGTCTCAAAATTGGTTTCCATGGTTGAACTTGGTTGGGGTCTAGACTGTTTATATGGGACTCCTAACCTGGTGGTCATGCAATCAAGTAATCAAGACGAAATGATGTAGTCAAGCATGCAAGGGTTAGTACGTTCTAAGGGTTTGCTAGACCTAGAGCCAAAATTGAGTGAGTCGACTCAACTTACACCCAACTCAATAACTAATCCTTCCTCTGGCCAGGTAGGGGGTGTGAGTGTGGGAGGACCCCCTGCTTTCGCAGGGACCCAATTAAGAAACCACAACACCACTTAGGTCATTTAGCTCTGGATCCCTAGCCTTAGACACTAGACTCCAGTAATAGTTGGAGAATTGAATGCACTAGTTAGCCCACACAATTCAGACCCGACCTGTAGGAGTCACCTAGCCCACTAGGGCAAATTAAGTGAAGGCTCAGGTAGGCAAACCAAGAGGGGGGGTGAATTGGGTCTTTTAAAACTTTTGTACTATTTAAAATATGAACTTAAAGCAAGTTGTGCTAATGCAATTCAAGTGCTTGTGTATTTCAAATAAATACAGTGGAAATAAAGAAATAAAAGCACAAGAAGAACAATCACACAAACATAAAGGTTTATAGTGGTTCGGTGCCAACCAAGCACTTACATCCACTCCCCAAGCCACCCTTGGGAATTCCACTAAGTTTGGTTTTATAACTTAGGCTCACCAACAACCTTTACAAGTTGTTTTGTCTTTGGGCTCATAAGTCAAACCCTAGTTGGTTTCAAGGCTCACCAACAACCACTTTTGGTTTTACGGGATAACCAAGAACCTAAACAACTTGTTTTGGCTTCGGGCTCACAAGTAAAACCCTAGATGGTTTCAAGGCTCACCAACAACCACTTTGGTTTTCAAGGCTTACCAAAAACCTCTTTGGTTTTCCAAGGCTCACCAAAAACATTAAGTAAAATAATGTAAAAGCAAGTATAAATGAATACAATAAAAGCTTTCTAAAATAAAGCAAATATCTTTTTGAAGCCCTTGATTGTTGATGAAGATCTTGTCTTCAAGTTGATGAAGCCTTTGATTGATGCTTGTAGATGTAGACTTTGAATGCTCTCTTTAAAACTTGGAAGCTTGATGGCTTTGAATCACTCAACTCTTGAATCCTTGAAGAATATTCAAAAAACTCACCAAAGGATTGCTTCCCCATTTGATTCTTGATGTTTATATAGCCTCCCAACACTTAAATGACCGTTTATGACCATTGGGGATGAAGATATGGCCATTTGAAGCAAGTTGGAGAAGTTCTGTAGCTTTTGAAAACTAGCCGTTACTGTTCAAGTGTCGACACTTCACCTCCAAGTGTCGACACTTCAGTTTCAAGTGTCGACACTTCATTCTCTAGGTGTCGATACTTCACTTTCAAGTGTCGATACTTTAGCTCCAGGTGTCGACACTTATCTGAAAGTGCTTTCTGAAGTTTTCTTTTTGTCTCAGGCCTTGAGTCGACACTTGACTCTTCAAGTATCGATACTTGATCCTCAGGTGTCGACACTTCATTTCCAAGTGTCGATACTTGCCTATGCCATTACTGAAATATCTTCAAATTGAAACTTTAACCTCTCCAAGTTCTTCCATATTAATTCCAAAGTCCATATACTTGATTTTCCATTAATTTAAGGACTTTTTCAACTGAAATACAAGCATTTCTTCATCCAACATGGTTGAGTACTAAGATCTGAAAAATACACTTAAAATATAATTAGTACTCATATATACTTAAACATTTTGTCAATCATCAAAATCATGACCAGAGTCAACAATCTCCCCCTTTTTAATGATGACAAAACCTTTAAGTATATGAAAAGAGTAAGCTTAAAAGATTAACAATAGTATAAACATGTAAGCTCAAAAATCAATAAGCACTAAGCTCCTCCTCAATATATGATTCAAAAAAATCTTTAAAAATATTTTTCAAATATGCAAAATTTCAAATTCTCAAAATTTCATCTTCTTACTAATTCTTCCCTTTAGATAAAAATATTTTGCATTCTTCTCCCCTTTGCACTTTCTTTCATTTCTCAAAAGATTTTTCATGTTTATCCTATCTTCCCCTTTTCATACTTAACATTTTTCTCCCCCTTTTTGACATCATGAAAACGGGTGAAAGGAAATACAAAGTGGGAATGAAGTCAGAAAAAATAGCAAATAGGTCATCAAAATCAATGCATGAAATCAAATAATTATGATATCAATTGAATATGATACAATTTGAACATGATACCAATTGAAATATGATACCATTTGAATATAACTCTCTTCAAAAAATTAGATTTGAAAAAAAGGAGAAAGAGTATCAGAGCAATATAAGTACAGCATGATATCAAGCAAAATATTCAAAGCATCAAATATATGATAACAAATCTTTATATGCTCCCCCTGAATGTTATTCCCCCTTAAAAATATGCATTCATTTGAGGAATAGAACATGAAAGCACATGCATCATAATTTCAGACAATTTTAGATGGAACATAAACTCTATGTCTGAAACCAAGGATTTGAAATTTTCAAGATATTCATGATTTTCAAAATACAAGGCATTTATACCACTTAAAAATTTTCAGCCTGATTTCAAATTCATTTTAAGATGATTTGATATCCATACAAATGCTAGAAGTAATATGATATCAAGTCTAGCTACTAGAGCAAGGGTTTGTCAATATGCATACCTTTTTCTTAAAAATAATCCTTAACTACCAGTTCTATACTTGATTCAAATCAATTCTAACTTAAGTATAGATGCCAATAATGAAAGCACATGAATCGTAACATTTCACTTGAAATAATTCAAAAACTGTATTAATCAAAATCAAGTGAAAGTCTAATAATCATAAGTTGAAATAATGAGAGCATGAAATCCATTTACATCAAAATAGTCACGATCACAACTAATGATTATTAGTCTAAGCTTGATTCTAATTAATCAATTAAAACATTTTTCAAATCAATATGCATTTTTAAAAGTATTTTCCATAAAATACATTAATCAAAATTAAGTGAAGGTCTTACAATCATAAATTTAATCATGATAGCATGAAATTCATCAACACCAAAAAGTTCATGATCATAGCCAATGATGATAAGTCCAAACTTGATTCTAATTAACTATATAAAATAATTTTTCAAAGTAATTGATGCAATAAAAATTAATCTATATTTTAATTATGGAAGGAGATGTTTAGAATTTACCAATATATAAAGTCCTTCCTTTTACCATTTAGTTCAAAATGTAGCTTGTCTACTTCTTTAAAATATCTTGTACAACTCTTTTCAAGAACTTCCATTCTTCATGTTGGGTTGCAAGACATTCCTGCAAAACAAATTAAGTGAACATTTTTGGTACCCAAACTTTCTTGGATCCTTTATGATTAATAATTATGGTTCCTTTTGGAACCAAAACTTTTCTTAATTTAGAAGGATAAGCATTAAAACCACATTTAGAAGATAAATTGAAAGAAGCAGGAATAGAAAAATTTTTCAAAAGTTTTTGCTTCTTTTCCTCAACCAAAATATTTTTATCACATAAATCTTTCAAAATAACATTTTCTTTTTCTAAAAATTCTTTTTCTTTAGAAAAATTATTCTTTTCATTTTTCAAAATAACAATCTTGGCATTTAAATCATCATTTTTATTTGCAAGATTGGTGTTGTCAAGAGAAAATGAATCTACATGCCCATTTAATTTCTTGTGCTCAATTTTTAGCAATCTATATTCATGCATAAGATCATTAGATGCATCATGTAGTTCATCAAAGGTAAAATTATAATCATTTTCAGTACATACCTTTTCTTCGTTTGCCATGAAATAATGATGGGCAAGTTTATCATCCGTACTTGAATCTTCGCTATCGCTCCAAGTTGCCATCATTGCCTTAAATTTCTTTTTTGCTTTGAAAGCCATTATCTTCTTTTTTGTATCAGCTTCCACTATCCTTTGCCATAAGTTCAACTCATAGGTCATGAGTGAACCGATAAGCTCCTTCAAAGGTAAGGTTTCTACATCTTTAGCTTCTTGGATCGCCGTCACCTTTGGATCCCATGATTTTGGCAAGGATCTAAGAATTTTGTTCACCAAATCAGCATTAGTATAGATTTTGCCAAGACTATTCAATTCATTAATAATTGTCATAAATCTAGTATACATATCAGAAATAGATTCATAATGCATCTTTTCAAAAATTTCAAAAGAATGTAAAAGCAAATTAATTTTAGTATTCTTCACTTGAAGAGTACCCTCATGAGTAACTTCAAGTGTGTCCCATATTTCCTTCGCCGATGTGCATGTAGATATTCTATTAAATTCATTCAAGTCCAATGCACAATAAAGCAAGTTCATTGCTTTAGCATTAATTTCAGTTTGTTTAATATCATATTCATTCCAATCTTCTTCGAGCTTTGGAATGGAAATGCCATTAACCAACATGGAAGGAATATGAGGACCACTAACAATGATTTTCCAAAGATGATAACTAATAGATTGAATATGGATGCACATGCGAGTTTTCCAAAATGTGTAATTTGTGTCATTGAAAAATGATAGTCTAACACTAATACCTACAAGGGTTGCCATAAACTTTAGCTCAAAATCGTTAGATTTTCAAACATAGCACCCGCTCTGATACCAATTGAAGGCTCAGGTAGGCAACCCAAGAGGGGGGGTGAATTGGGTCTTTTAAAACTTTTGTACTATTTAAAATATGAACTTAAAGCAAGTATGTGCTAATGCAATTCAAGTGCTTGTGTATTTCAAATAAATGCAGTGGAAATAAAGAAATAAAAGTACAAGAAGAACAATCACACAAACATAAAGGTTTATAGTGGTTCGGTGCCAACCAAGCACCTACATCCACTCCCCAAGCCACCCTTGGGAATTCCACTAAGTTTGGTTTTATAACTTAGGCTCACCAACAACCTTTACAACTTGTTTTATCTTCGGGCTCACAAGTCAAACCCTAGTTGGTCTCAAGGCTCACCAACAACCACTCTTGGTTTTACGGGATAACCAATAACCTAAATAACTTGTTTTGGCTTCGGGCTCACAAGTAAAATCCTAGATGGTTTCAAGGCTCACCAACAACCACTTTGGTTTTCAAGGCTTACCAAAAACCTCTTTGGTTTTCCATAGCTCACCAAAAACCTTAAGTAAAATAATGTAAGAGCAAGTATAAATGAATACAATAAAAGCTTTCTAACATAAAGAAAATATCTCTTTGAAGCCCTTGATTGTTGATGAAGATCTTGTCTTCAAGTTGATGAAGCCTTTGATTAATGCTTGTAGATGTACACTTTAAATGCTCTTTTTGAAACTTGGAAGCTTGAAGGCTTTGAATCACTCAACTCTTGAATCCTTAAAGAATATTCAAAAACTCACCAAAGGATTGCTTCCCCATTTGATTCTTGATGTTTATATAGCCTCCCAACACTTAAATGACCGTTTATGACCATTGGGGATGAAGATATGGCCGTTTAAAGCAAGATGGAGAAGTTCTGCAGCTTTTGAAAACTAGTCGTTGCTATTCAAGTGTCGACACTTCAGCTCCAGGTGTCGATACTTCAGTTTCAAGTGTTGACACTTCATTCTCTAGGTGTCAACACTTTACTTCCAAGTGTCGACACTTCAGCTCCAGGTGTCGATACTTGTCTGAAAGTGCTTTCTGAAGTTTTATATTTGTGTCAGACCTTGAGTCGACACTTCACTCTTCAAGTGTCAACACTTGATCCTCAAGTGTCGACACTTCATTTCCATGTGTCGACACTTGCCTGTGCCATTACTGAAACATCTTCAAATTGAAACTTTAACCTCTCCAAGTTCTTCCATATTAATTCCAAAGTCCATATACTTGATTTTTCATTAATTTAAGGACTTTTTCAACTGAAATACAAGCATTTCTTCATCTAACATGGTTGAGTACTAAGATCTAAAAAATATACTTAAAATATAATTAGTACTCATATATACTTAAATATTTTGTCAATCATCAAAATCAAGACCAGAGTCAACATTAAGTCTAATTAGTTTTAATTAAGGCTTAGGTTAGGATGATGGTGGTTGTTTTGGGTCCAGGATCTGAGATAGTGAATTGTCCATAAGAATAGTTTAATCAGATGATGCACATTCAATGAGCCCAATACAAACTAATAACAATAAAAAAAATTAGAAATATTTTTGGGTATTTGGTGGGAGCACCAAGATCAGACACAGATTACTAGGTCTTATTTGGTTTACTTAGCCATGTATCAAATATTGTAATCAATTAAGATTGAGTCCTGTAATAAGTTGAGATTAGTTGATTTGTCTCAACCCTCAACCTAGTCAGTATTTTGAGTCATGTACATCAGTCATGAGTCAAGTATGAGCCCAATTTTGTACAAGAGAAGAGGTTACCCTATTTTGGAGTTCCACCATACCACATCCAGGAGTTAAAGGCCATTACATCAACCCATTAGATTTTATATGACAACCCAGGATCCAAGATGCTTCCAAAAACCCTGATTCCTTCCAGATGCCCTCCAAATGCCCAAATTCCTCCTCATATGCCAGAGAATATTCCTAAACTAGGGCATCCATATTCTAGAGGTCCACCTGCATCCAAGCCCAAAAAAATCAAGCCCAGGTGTCAAGCCCAAGCCCTTAAGAAGCAAGATTCTAGGGAATATTCCTGCTACCAGGCTATCAGGCCACCCCAGCTTCCACAGGCCCAATCCCATGCACCCAAGCCCCTTTGGGCCGGCCCCTTGCTGCTTCTAGAGGCCCAACATGACCCCCTAGGCATCCTTGAAGTGTTGACCACGTCCAAAGAGGTTTGACCAAGTCCAAGTTGAAGAGAAGAAGGAGAAGACCAATTTTATTCCTAACCTAGTTGGGATTTCTAATCCTTTTAAACTTTGTAATTCTAACCTAGCTAGGAAAGGACTTGTATTCCAATTTGGAAGAGGACTTGTAACCCAAGTGTAACCATGGTTAGTGAGGGCATGAAAACTCTATAAATACCTCACCCCTCTCCCTCTTGTAAGCATCTCTTTCTTATGAATACAACTTGTTGAAATTTTGAGTTATTGCCATGTGTTGGTGTTTTGTTTTGGTTCTTTGGTTTGTGTTTTTGTACTTGGATGAATTCCTTGCTGCCATAGCTTCCTTCCACAACCTAAATCACTGCCATCCAAGTCTTTACACATCCAAGGAGGAGTTCCCTAGGCTGCCAAGCATGGAGATCTTCAACAAGCTTCAAATAGCCATCTTCTAACCCTAATCATGATTCCTTTCAACCCATAATTCTTTTTCTTATTTTTAATTGCTATTTTGATTAACCTGATGCTTGTAGGATCCCCGAGGTGCTTTCCCTCCCCTGAGGAGGCCTTCTTTACTACCCGAACCACCCAGATCTGCCATCAGATTCAAGGAAAACAAGGCTTCTTTTTCCAAGCTCCGATCAGAATGCGCATGAACCCTGCTGCTTTTGAATTTCAATCTCTAACTGATAAGAAACCTTTCCAACTCTTATTTCCTGATTTAGTGAAGAAAAGCTATCCTAAACCGGGAGTTTCTTAACTCTCGGGTCCTAGCTATTTCATTAGTTTATATGAGTTCGCCTGCGATCCGATGATTCTTTGCGCTGCAAATATTTTCGCTATTTCTTACTTTATTTTGGGAATCTAGCCTGCAAATAGAATTATAAAAATCATAAAAAAATATTTTACTATTTTCATGGATGTTTAGCAGTCTTAGAGTCATCCTGCATCAGTTAGTATAAGAGCGGGTTTAGTATAGTTTTTATTTGCTTTGCACTCACAAACCCTAATTTCTGCATTCTGTCCACTACATTAGGTGTCTAGGTTTCATCTATTTTGGCATCATAAACATTTCATTTTCTATGAGATTTGCACTTCATGTCCTCTCTGTTCTGTCCTAGTAATTATCAGGATTTTTAATTTTTTTTAGTGAAACCCTAAAACTCTAAAATTTAGCAAAATAGGAACCCTAACAGAATCTTGATAATTTCTGTAGCAATCTAGAAAACCATAGGTTTGCATTATCATCTGATTTTTCTCCAGCATGAAATTTGGTAGGCTTTATCATCACCATCCATCCTCTATTCTAGATTTTTTTAAAAATTTTTATGCATCAGGATCTATGTCAAACTCTACAATAACTAAAACCTTATTTCACTAATTTATGCTACATTTTACATCTTGACTCAACCTAACATAATCAACTACCAAACCCCCAATCCTAAGCCAAACTTTGTTTGATAACCCCAATTAACTTAAACCTAACTTGAAACATCATAAATAATTAAAAAATATTTTATTTCTTGATTGTTTTAGCTTGCATTAGGGCCATTGATTGCCATCATTTTAACCTAATCTTAAGGGCAACTCAAAATCTCATATCAGGGCAGGATTTCATCACCTGTCCTAGGCCTAAAACCACCATCATCATACTATCCTGAGCCTAATTAAAATCAATTAGACCTATTTGTCCTAGTAGGCTAAGAGACATCAACAGGTCGGGTCCGAGCTATGTGGGCCAACTAGTGCATTTAACCTTTTAGCAATTATTGAAAGCTAGTGTCTAAGGCTGGGGGTCTAGAGTCAAACGACCTAAGTGGTGCTGTAGTTTTCAATTGTATCCCTGTGAAAGCAGGGGGGGCCTCCCACACTCCCACCCCCTACCTGGCCAGTGGAAGGATTAGCTATTGGGTTAGGTGTTAGTTGAGCTGACCCACCCAGTTTCTAGCTCTAGGTCTAGGAAACCCTAGATTATACTAGCCTTTTTCTTTCTCTTTTGCATGCTTGGTTGCATCATTTCATTTTGATTATTTGATTTGTTGCATGACCACTAGATTAGGAACCCAATACCAGTAGACTTAATCCAACCCAACTAGTGTGACCATGAAGTCCAACCCTAGGAGAGCCCAATACTCTGATCCATATAGGGAGCCTAACCATAGGAGAACCGCATACCATGACCCATACTTGGAGCCCAACCCTAGGAGAACCCAATACTCTAACCCTTACCAGAAGTCCAACTATAGGAAGCACAATTATCAAGTACCCACCTTCAGTGGCACCTCAAATATTGAGGATTACATAGACTGGGAAAAAGACATGGAACAATATTTTGAATGGTATGGCTTGAGTGAAGAGAAAAAGTGTCAATTTGTCCAACTCAGGCTAACTGATCAAGCTAGATTATATTAGGACCAAGTAGAAAGACTCAATAATCAGATAGGCAACCTACCCATTACCACCTGGGAAGCCATGAAGTTAAAGCTTAGGGCTAAGTATGTTCCCCCATACTATCGATAGTGCCTTCTAGATTGATGGAATAGGTTATATCAAGGAAACAGGTCTGTGTCGGAGTATATAGCCCAATTTGAAGAATGTGCCCTTAGGTGTTGCCTAGACGAACCCGAATCAATGACCTTATACAGGTTTGAGACTGGCCTTCGTGAAGACATCTAGTGGGAACTATCTCATTGGCAAATTCAGAACTTAGAGGAAGCCTATAACATAGCTTTGGAATTCGAGTCAACCCTTAGGATTGAACCCATAACCTATGAACCCATAACCCTTAGTCAGCCTAAACCCCATAGGATCAGCACCCTAGACCCTAGCCAGTTTTCCTTTAGCCAAACCCCTCCTACTACCCCATTGGTTCACCAAGATGACCTAGATGAAGAAATATATGAGCCTGACCCAAGTTTAGTGGAAGAGTATGAAGATGATGAATCTATTGTAGATTTAGAGGAAGAAAAACCTATAGAAGACCCAGAAGTAGTTGACTATAACGAAACCCCAATAGAAACCAACCCAGAATTAGTTGAGTCTGATGTCCAACCCAGTTCAACCATGGAGTCCAATCTAAAAACCTTAAGGCCCTAATTGAACAATGGGCCCAGAAATTACCCAATTCCAAACCCAGTTTACCCAATCCACCACCTAGAATCAATTGACCCTGACCAAACCCAGGTAGAAGCTAATCCAGTGTTAGTTGATCCAGTAGATACCCAGGTTGAAGCCACCCTAGAGTTTGCTGACTTTAACCACACCCAACTTGTAGTGGAAGAACCTTTAAAGAAAGAAGACCATGAGGAATCTAGTCCCACTATTAGAGCTTTACTTGAGGAGCCACTAGAAGAAAGCCCAATTAGAGAGCCTAATCATTTGATTTATGAACCAGAAGAGTTTTATAAGGACTTAATCTCTTTAGATCAATGCCCTCAGGATGACCTCACCTCTTTGACACCACTTGATCCTTTTCCTGAAATCAACAACCCTTTCTTCCATTATGTAGACCTTTAGATAGACATCAAATCCATAAGGTAAACCTCATTAGTCTAGGATTAATTCCCAACACCCCTTCTTACATCTTAGTCTATCCAATTAACCCCGAACCCATTTCTTACTTTTCATCTAATCGGATTAACCCTGAATCAACCTCATATTTTTTGCCTTTTCTTGAGTTTTCTTATATTTTTTTAACCATTCACCTACATCGTGTAGAGGTTTGCATGTTACATTCATTTCATGCACATGTTAAGTTTGCATCTTACTTCTTGCATACCCTTTGGCATTTAGTAGGCATACATAGTAAATTCTCATGTGCATGCCATGCTAGGGTTAAACCTAGAGAGTCTATAGTGTGTTAGGTTAGACCCTAGAAAGTCTAATAAAATTTGCTTCGATAGGAAAGTTTAGTCGAGTATAATAGGTATTAGTTGAGTCCAACAAAATTCATAGTCCTAAATTACATGTCTACACCTACACTACCCTCTGCATAGCATATGCATATGGAAATTAGTCAAAAGCTGAACATAACTAATTACTTGGCTAATTTCCAAAAGAGAGATAAAAAATTTTGTAGGGGATTTTGTAGTTGTAAAGAATTTTGTACTCGCGAAGCTGGCCCATCCAAGATAATGAATATCTGTGGACCTAATGCCTATGTGCGTGAGATACTACCTAATTTTGGTATTAGCTCCACCTTCATCATCTCAGATCTTATAGAGTCTAGGGAGCCAGCAGCGATACCTAGCGAGCACCTTGAGCCTATCCCTCCCTTTGAGAGAGAACCCATCCCAGAGTGACCACATACAATTGGCCAAATAGTGAGGAAAAGATTGAGAGAATCCTGGATGATCAAGCCATATGTACCCAGAATCGTGGCTATCAGAGATACTTGGTCCGATGGCAAGGTTGGCCAGAATCTGAGGACTCGTGGATCACCCGTAAGGATTTGCAGTGCCTCAACCCAGACCTACTCGAGCACTATGAGAGCCATGTTATCCCACACTCGACGGGGTCGAGTGATGAGGGACGGATTGGGGAGGATCGTTGGTGAGCCTAGAAGTCACCTAAATTAGGGTACTATTTTTTTTTTGGTATTTTTTTCTTTAGGGGTGGCGAAGGAACAGTGGGGATGTAGGATAGGAATCTGGATCTCATGGACTTTGGGACTCACCCTAACGAAGAGACCTCTCACCTCTAGGGCATTACACCCTCTTCGATACTTTGAGGTGCTAGGATGGATCTCAAAGGCCACGAGGGGATAGAGAAGATGGAATGGGTAGGGGGATAACTGGGCATCACGCTCACGCCCGAAGGTGAAGGACAGAAGAATCACTCTTCTAAAAACTCAAATTTATTTATGAACTGAACTGATTATTTTACAAAGGACTGACGGTAGTATTTATAGACCTGTCCAACCTTCATTAGAATTTGAATACAGGATAAAAAGATAGGGATGACTCAAATTCAAATACAAGATAGGATAAGATAAACCTATCCATATCTCAATCCTAACCAACCAAATCCTTATTCAAATTTCAAATAAAAGATAAATCCTAAATAAATTTATTCTAGAAATGCTCCAAGATCCATGCCACTCCGGGATCCGTGCTGCTCCGAGATTCGAGCGGGCCGATGTCCCCATCATTCCCCTGAGGTGTGGAAAACTCGACTTTGTCGAGTTTAGGTCAGGCTCGAGCTTCAGCTTGACTTCAGGCTCCGGGAACTCCAAACTTTTAGCTTGACATAACCATGATTTTTTTTTTATTAATCAACTTTGCTTTGAAAATGGTGTAGCTTTGAGATTGGTGTGCTTTGAAATCTGTGCTGCTTTAAAGAGCATGCTGTTTTGAAATCTGTGCTGAGTTGAAGTCGACAAGAGGGAGGCCCAGAGATGCTTTCACGTTCGTGCAAAGCATCTCCTGGTGCTTTGACATCCATGCGGAACGGGGGGCTCGCGGGGAGATCGGTGTCGACAAGGGGCGAAAGGGATCCGATAGGGTGGCGATGGCCATGGCAGCAGGGAAGAGCAGGCGGACGTTGGTGTGTCGTCACGGGTGGAGACGGCACCAACGAGAGGGAGTTTCGGCAGCTTAGCGATATTTGCTGACAGCAGCAGGGAGGAGAAACGGATGGCCAGTGGTTCTGAACGGAGGAGAGGAGGCCGACGGTGGTTCGGGTCACAAGCGAAAGAGAGCGGGTGGTTTGCTGGAATGGATCGGGTGGATCTGGGAGATATGTGTGGTGGTCGGGTGGCAGAGATAATGGACGACGAGCTCCTCGTCGGTGGGGTGGAATCGGAAACCTGGCGACAGGTTGAGCTCAGCCTCGGCAGGGAGAGGAGGGCACAGTTCCCTCGGCTCGTTCTCTCCAACGAGTGTCGGCGGGGAATGTTGGGGTTTGGAGGTGGAAGGTCTGGCAGGGAGGATGGTGCTTGCGGCGTCGATTGACGGATGTTGTGGGAGGCGACAGTGCTGTCGATCTCCGGCTGTGCATTCGGCAGACTTGGCTCGGGGCAGGGAAGGCGGCAACAGAGCGTACGGAAGAGGAGGTGCGATTCGGTGAAGACTTGGAATGAGGCAGAGAGGAGGGGGTTCGACCTGGGTGGAGGATGATGGAGGCGATGCCGGCGTTCCCAGTTGGAGGCGGAGGAATGGGGCGTCAGGCGGGAGCATCGGTGAGCTTGATCCCGCGGGAGGCGAGGGCACCGGACTCGGCAAGGGTGATGGGGTAGGCCGTGACCTTGCATCGGAGAGGGGCGTCGGTCATAGGCATAGGTGAGCACGATGTGGCTAGCACCGACCTGGGCGAGCTTCAGGGGAGCCGGTGTCTTGGTGTCTATAGGCGGCTAAAGTCTTCCGAATGGATTGCATGAGGGCGATGCCACCGAAGGCTTGCATGAGTGTTGTGAGGGCTCCAAATTGGGCGAAGTCGATCAGGGCGGTGCGAAGGAAGTAGCGCATTCCAAACGGCAGGAGCAAGGGGCTGGTGAT
This sequence comes from Areca catechu, assembly GCA_021397845.1. Taxonomy (NCBI): domain Eukaryota; kingdom Viridiplantae; phylum Streptophyta; class Magnoliopsida; order Arecales; family Arecaceae; genus Areca; species Areca catechu. Next base: position 47,056,492 of record CM038048.1, on the reverse strand, counting down.
GGAGGCGAAGAGGTGCCCGAGCATGGTGGCGATCTTGAATAGATGGTTGTGGGGGAAGACGGACTGCTTCAAGGAAGGGTTTCGTTGGTGTCGACTCTGGCTAAGATAGCAGACGGACGAGTCGAAGGTCTGGCGGAGGCTCAGCCACAATATATCCAGTGAGATCCGATGGTGGCTGTGAGCAAGAACAGGAAAGATGGAGAACGGCGAAATTGGTGGGGAAATATGGGTTTGGGGGAATCTGGGTTTGGGAAAGAAACGTACCCTAATTTTTCTGGGCTCTGATAAAAAAATTGATGATGGACGGATTGGGGAGGATCGTTGGTGAGCCTAAAAGTCACCTAAATTAGGGTACTATTTTTTTTTGGTATTTTTTCTCTAGGGGTGGTGAAGGAACAGTGGGATGTAGGATAGGAATCTGGATCTCATGGACTTTGGGACTCACCCTAACGAAGAGACCTCTCACCTCTAGGGCATTACACCCTCCTCGATACTTAGAGGCGCTAGGATGGATCTCAAAGGCCACGAGGAGATAGAGAAGATGGAATGGGTAGGGGATAACTGGGCATCACGCCCACGCCCGAAGGCAAAGGACAGAAGAATCACTCTTCAAAAAACTCAAATTTTTTATGAACTGAACTGATTTTTTTATAAAGGACTGAGGGTAGTATTTATAGACCTATCCAACCCTCATTAGAATTTGAATATAGGATAAAAAGATAGGGATGACTCAAATTCAAATACAAGATAGGATAAGATAAGCCTATCCATATCTCAATCCTAACAAACCAAATCCTAATTCAAATTTCAAACAAAAGATAAATCCTAAATAAATTTATTCTAGAAATGCTCCAAGATCCATGCCACTCCGGGATCCATGCTGCTCCGAGATTCGAGCGGGCCGATGTCCCCATCATCGAGTTCCTCCCATCCCGGGAGAACTGGTGGGGGCTCTAGGATCAGACACAGATTACTGGGCCATATTTGGTTTCCCTAGCCATGTGTCAAATTTTGTAATCAATTAAGATTAAGTCCTGTAATAAGTTGAGGTTAGTTGATTTGTCTCAACCCTCAACCTAGTTAGTATTTTGAGTCCTGTACATCAGTTATGAGTCCAGTATGAGCCCAGTTTTTATACAAGAGAAGAGGTTACCCTATTTTTGAATTCCATCAGGCCACATCCAGGAGTCAGAGGCCACTACATCAGCCCATTAGATTTTATGTGACAACCCAGGATCCAAGATGCTTCCGAAAACCCTGATTCCTTCCAAATAACTTCTAAATGCCCAGATTCCTCCCCAGATGCCATAGAATATTTCTAAACTAGGGCATCCATGATTCCAGAGGTCCACCGGCATCCAAGCCCAAAGAAATCAAGCCCAGGTGTCAAGCCCAAGCCCTTAAGAAGCAAGATTCCAGGGAATATTCTTGCTACCAGGCTATCAGGCCACCCCAGCTTCCACACGCCCAAACCCATGTACCCAAAACCCTTTGGCCGGCCCTTACTGCTTCTAGAGGCCCAACATGCCCCCTAGGTAACCTTGAAGTGTTGACCACGTCCAAAGAGGTTTGACCAATTCCAAGTTGAAGAGAAGAAGGAGAAGACCAAGTTTATTCCTAACCTAGTTAGGATTTCTAATCCTTTAAAACTTTGTTATTCTAACCTAGCTAGGAAAGGACTTGTATTCCAATTTGGAAGAGGACTTGTAACCAAGTGTAACCAAGGATAGTGAGGGCATGAAAACTATATAAATACCCCACCCCTCCCCTCTTGTAAGCATCTCTTTCTTATGAATACAACTTGCTGAAATTTTGAGTTATTGCCTTGTGTTGGTATTTTTTTTGGTTCTTTGGTCTGTGTTTTTGTACTTGGACAAATTCCTTGCTGCCATAGCTTCCTTCCATGCCCTAAATCACTGCCATCCAAGCCTTCACATGTCCAAGGAGGAGTTCCTTAGGCCGCCAAGCAAGGAGATCTTCAACAAGCTTCAAACAACCATCTTCTAACCCAAATCCTGATTCCTTTCAATCCATAATTCCTTTTCTTATTTTTTAATTGCTATTTTGATTAACCTGATGCTTGTAGGATCCCGATGTGCTTCCCCTCCCTGAGGAGGCCTTCTTTGCTCCCTAAACCGCCCAGATCTGCCATCAGATTCAAGGGAAACAAGGCATCTTCTTCCAAGCTCCGTTCAGAGTGCGTGTGATCTCTGCTGCTTTTTAATTTCAATCTCTGACAAGTAAGAAACCTTCCCAACTCTTATTTTGTGATTTAATGTAGAAAAGCTATCCTAAATCGAGAGTTTCTCAACTCTCGGGTCCTGGCTATTTCATTAGTTTGTATGAGTTCACCTACGATCCGATGATTCTTTGCAATGCTTGTCTTTTCGCTAGTTCTTACTTTATTTTGGAATCTAGCCTACAAATAAAATTATAAAATTATAAAAAAAATATTTTACTATTTTTCATGCATGTTTAGCAGTTAGAGTCATCCCGTATCAGTATTTTATAAGATGGCAAGTTAGGTTTAAGTTGATTAGGTTAGCAAACAACATTGGGCTCGGGATTGAGGGGTTTTGAAGATGGTTAGGTTAGGATGAGTCAAGTATGCATAATTCACAGAATCAAAAAATTAGGTTTCGATTTGATGCAGAATTGACATAGTTTTTGATGCAGAAAAAATCTAAAAAGTCATAAAACAGAGGATGGATAGTGATGATGATTCCTCCTAAATTTGATGCAAAACAAATATCAGATGATGATGCAATTCCTATGGTTTTGGATTGCGTGCATAAATCTTAGGAATTCGGTTAGGGTTTCTAAGATGCCCAATTTATGACCATTTAATTTCTTTAAAAATAATTAAAAATTCTAAAAATTATATAGACAAAAAGAGAACACGTTGCAAAATTTTACAAAAAAAATAAAATGCCTAGATGGACAAAATTGACCGAACACTAGACCCCTAATGCATAAGACAGGATGCAGAAATCAAAGATGAAATTTTTTTGGTGTTTTTAGTGAAGATGCAACTATCCTAAACTAGATCTAATACCAAACTAATATGGAATGATCCTAGGACTTCCATGATTGTAGGAAAATAGAAACTAATTATTTTAGAGTTTTAATTTATAGGCTAGAAACTCGAAATTAAGTAAAGAACAACATGCAAGTATGTAATAAAAGAAAACATCATACCCGCAAAAGAACTCGTGCAGAGTAATAAAAGATAGGATCCTGAGAATTGAGAAACCCCCAGTTTATGATAGCATACCTTCAACAGATCAGAAATCAGGAGGGGGAAGGATTGTACCAGGCATAGATTTGAAGATCCTTCGATGAAGAGTTCTCTCAACACTCTGGATGGTGCCTGGAAGACAAGCCTGTAGTTCCCTGAATCAGAAGGTGATCTGGATCAGTCCTGAAGGCAAAGAAAGCCTTCTCTGGGGAGGGAAAACACCTCAGGCATCCTACAAGTATCAGAGGTTAAGCAAGAAATAGGTAATCAAAGAAAAGAAAACAAGATGTAAAGAAGAAGAATAAAACTAGGGTTAGGATGCTGGCGGCCTAGAGAAGGAGGCTCTTTGCAGGGGCGGCCCTGGGCTTCTTCTCGAGGATGAAAGCTGATGCTTGAGGCATGGAAGGATGCTTTGGTTTGGAGAGATCAAGGAAGCAGGGGTTCGGCCAGGCACAAAAACAAACACAAGAAAAAAAATAACACCAGAACTTGTGACAAATTTTAACCAATATTTGATTTCATGAAAAGATTAATTAATTACAAGAGGAAGAGGGGTAGGATATTTATAGAGTTCCCATGCCCTCTCCTAATTATGATAGGATTACATATTTGAGTAGGAAAAGGGCTATAACTTTGAATCCAATTACAATTCCCAGAGAACTTAAGAATAGAACTCCTTAATAGGTTAGGAAAGAATCTTCTTTTTGACCTAGTCTTCTCTTCCTCCCTTGGACCAGTCAATGCACTTAGAATCACCTTGAATTCGGCTTGGACTTTGAGGGTAGCAGCAATTGGCATCCTCCATGGGCTTGGACAAATTTCAGATGGGCCCTAGTGGTTTCAAGGGCTGGGGCACTTGGACCTGGTATATTCCCGGCATCTTGGTTCTGGGGTGCATGGGCTTGACTCCTAGGCTTGGAATTTCTTGGCCTAGGGTGCTAGTATATCCTTGGAATCATGGGGCACCCTGGTTGGGAATGTACTCTAGCATTTGGAGGGTATCAAAGCATCTAGAAGGAATCTTGGACCCTAGGGTGGTAAACAAGGCCCAATAAGCTAATGTAATGACCTCTGGCTCCTGGATGATGCCAGGTGGAACTCCAAAATAGGGACTCCTTTCTCTTGTACAAAAACTAAACTGGTACTGGACTAATACTCAAATACAGGACTCAAAGACCGGACTAGGGTTGAGACAAATCAACTAGCATCAACTTATACAGGACTTAATCTTACTTGATTACAAAATTGGATACATGGCTAAGTAAACCAGATAGGGCCCGGTAATTTATATCTGATCCTAGTGCCCCCACCAATTTTACTTGAAAATAGTTTAAAACTATATAATCAAAATCAAGTGAAAGTCTATTAATAACGAGTTTAATCATGAGAGCATGAAATCCATCAACATCAAAAGTTCATGATCATAACAAATGACTATAGTCTAAACTTGATTCTAATTAATCAGTTGAAATAATTTCAAAGCAATATGCAACTTTAAAAATATTTTTCATGAAGTAATTTAAGATACACTTAATTAAAATCAAGTAAAGGTCTTATAATCACAAGTTTAATCATGATAGCATGAAATTCATCAACATCAAAAAGTCATGATCATAACCAATGACTATGAGTCTAAACTTGATTCTAATTAAACTTTTAAAATAATTTTTTAAAGTAATTGATACAACACTTATAACAAATATTTAACTACATTTTCAATTATAGAAAGAAATGTTTAGAATTTACCAATATGTATAATTCTTTCTTTACCATTTAGTCCAAAATGTAGCTTGTCCACTCTTGTATTGTCTTGTAATCCTTTCTTTACCATTTAGTCCAAAATATAGCCTGTCCACTCTTTGTATGTCTTGTACAGCCATCTTTTAAAAACTTCCTTTCTTCTATTTGGCTACAAGACACCCTATAAAATAAACTAGGTGGACAATTTTTGGTATCCAAACTTTTTGGATCCTTTAAGATTAGTAAATATGGTTCCTTTTGGAACCCAAATTTTCTTAATTTACAAGGATATGCATTATGCCAAATTTACAACTTCTAAACAAGTCAGATTGGAGGATGCATCAACATAGAAATTCTTATTTTTTCGCTCAAGATTTTGTTTTTCTTTATAAACTCATCATTTGATACAAAAATCTTGGGCCTGTTAGAATTTTTATCATTCAATAAAATATTTTTTTATTTGAAAAACTTATACATAAATCTTTCAAATCAAGATTTTCCTTTTCTTAAATTTCTTTTTCTTTAGAAAAAATTATTCTTATCATTTTTAAAATATCAATCTTTATATTTAAATCATAATTTTTATTGGCAAGATTGTGTTCTCAAGAGAAAAAGAATCTACATGTCTTTTTAATTTCTGTGCTCAATTTTAATACTTTGTATTCATGCACAAGATCATTAAATGCATCATGTAATTCATCAAAGGTAAAATCATATCATTTTCAGCAAATACTCTTCTTATTGTCATGAAACAAAGATTGACAACTTCTTGTTCATCATCTGAACTTGAATCTTAGTTATCGCTCCAAGTTGCCATCATTGTGCTGAATTTCCTTTTGGCCTTGAAAGCTATTATCTTCTTCTTCTCTTGATCAGAAACCACTACTTTGTGCCATAAATTCAACTCATGGATCATGAGTGAACCAATAAGCTCCTCCAAAGGTAGGGTATCAATATCTTTGACTTCTTAGATCGTCGTTATCTTTGGATCACATGATATTGGCGAAGATCTAAGAATTTTATTAATCAAATCAGCATTAGTATAGACTTTTTCAAGACTTTTCAATTCATTAATAATAGTCATAAATCTATTATACATATCTGATATAGATTCATAATGCAGCATTTAAATATTTCAAAAGAATAAACAAGCATAGTAATTTTAGTACTTTCACTTGAAGCGTCCTCATGAGTAATTTCAAGTGTGTCACATATCTCCTTCGCTGATGTGCATGTGGAGATCCTATTGAATTCATTAAAGTCCAATGCATAATAAAGCAAGTTTATTGCTTAAGCATTAATTTCATATTGCTTAATATCATATTCATTCCAATCCTCTTTGAGCTTTGGAATGGAAATACCATTAACCCAAATGGAAGGAATATGAGGATCATTAACTATAACTTTCAAAGATAATAACTAATATATGGAATATCATGTGCATGCGAGTTTTCAAAAAGTGTATTAGTGCCATTGAAAAATTGTGGTCTATTAGTTGCATGTCCATAGCAAACAAGCACCTTCTAAGGCTGCTTAGATCTTTTAACTCAAAACCATTGGTTCTTCTAAGGCTTCTTTTCTGGGCTCTGATACCAATTGTTGCCCAGTGATGATGCAACCCAAGAGGGGGCTGAATTGGATTTTAAAATTTTTTTCAACTATTTCAATAGATATAAAACAAGTATGTGCCAATTCAAATCAAGAGTATAATTTTGCCAAAATATTTGTGTGCTTGATAAAAAATGCAATAGAATTAACAAGTAAATGCAAGAGTAATTAAGTAATATGATGCAGGATGAAAGCTCTGATACCAAGATGATGCAGAACGAAACTCTGATACCAAAAATGATGCAGAACGAATATGCGGAATGTGGGAAGCAAATTAAAATAATGTATTTTTTTATATATATATTTTCAGAAGTCAGCTTTGACTCAAAGGAAAGATAAACTAATGTTGAAGAAACTAAAAAAATGACAGAAAGCACAATAAAAAGAGTGGATTATCAGAGTAACTCAGAAAGTAGGATCGCTGGGGATGAGAAAACCCAGATCTAGGGTTTGCTCTGATTTTCAATGAAATAGACAAAGTGAGAAGGGAAGGTCTTGTTACCTAGCAGTGATATCTCTCTATTTGGTGAAAAAAAAAAAAAAAGACGGACGGAGTTGCCTCTTCTTGAACCCGGAGTCAAGGTATCTTTGCAATGGATCCTCCGATAATGGTCCTTGGCAAAGTTGGCCTCTTCTTGAATCCTGGATCTGGAGAGAAGAAGAACAATGTAGGAACAAGAGACTCAGGGAAGAGAGTTACCAGAGTAGAAGAAAGGATGGGATCTGAAGGTCTTCAGCTGATCTGGAACTCCTAGGCTGCGGATTTGGGACTTCTTCTCCTGGATCTGCTGGATGGACTTGAAGCAGTGGTAGCTGACTTGAAGATGGCTGGACTGGGGTCTGGTGGTCAGCCACCCTTTGGGAAGAGAGAACCTTAGAGATGGTGTAGAGGCTAGGGTTGGTGGTGGAGTAGAGATGGGTGGACTGAGTTAGGGTTTGGGGGTGGAGATCTCACACTCCTCAAGGTTCCTAGGGAACCGGATTTACTCCTTCACGGAGCTCAATACTCAGAATAAGTGTGGAAGAACAAAGACTTTGCTAAAAAATAAGGGATTTCATTATAAGATTTCATAAGCTAAGTCAAGTTAAAAAAGGGTCTAATATATAGACCTATAAGAAAAATCAAAACCATACAAGTCCCATAAGGGACTATGACTAATCTACACTTTAAGCATCAATTTCTCTTCCTGGGCAACCAAGACTCCTTCCATGAGTGAGCAGCCCAAAAACTCCAAAAGAAAACTTGAAAATCAGCTCCAAATGGCAGGTTATGAGGGTGTTCCTAGTATCTCTCCATGAACAAGGATTTTCCCTTCATGGTTTGGCTTTTGGACACCCTAGTCTTGCTCACAAGTTTAGGCTTCTTCTTTCATGGCTTGGCACTTTAGGAAACTTTTGGGTGGCTCTTGATTTTTCCCCAAGACATGCTCTCTTCCCTTTTATAACTTGGATTTTATGGAACATTGTGGGGCACCTCCTGATCTTCTTCAAGAAAAATTCTTGCCATCCTGGGTGGGTTATCTGGAAAGAAGTTGGCTCCTCCTGGATTGAGGTATCTGATGGATTTCTCTCCCAAGTGGTGCAAGAAAAAGGGAAACTTACTTCTTATGGTGTGGGGACCAAAGACAGGTGTAGATGTGGCAGGGAGTGTGGCACCCACTTGTAGTGGACCATGGAAGAAAAATGTGGCACCCTATGGCAAAGGGAATGGCGCCAACCTGGACCTGGACTTGGACTGAGTCAACATGACTCAACACAAAATTGAAATGACAAAATTACAGACTCAAAATTGGGTTGATCAGGTCAAGCCTTATTACAAACCCTAATTTTCTCGAGCAAGGTCAATCAGAGATCCAGATGGAACCCTAAAGTCTTCTTCTGATTCTGGTGCCCGCACCCTAATAAATAAGAGCAATCACAAACACAAGAATATATAGTGATTCGGTGCACTCCAAGGCACCACTACATCCACTCCTCAAGTTTTTCTTGGGATTCACTATAATCACCAAGATTATAGTCGATTAGTTTTTGGGCTCACTAATCAAAACATAACTTATTTTCCCGAGCTTACAAGACAAAATCTTTTGTTGGTTTTATAACTTAGGCTAACCAGTAATCTCTGATGGTTTTACGGGCTTAACAATAACCTATGCTGATTTTACACAAAGGCTAACCAACAACCTCTTTGGTTTTCCAAGTCTCAACCAAAACCTTGATACAACAATGTAAGAATAAAAGTAAAGAATATAATAAAGCTTTTAAAATAAAGCAAGTATCTCTTTGAAGCCCTAGATGATGTTGAAGAAGCTTGTTTTCAATTTGTTGAAGCCTTTGAATGAAACTTGATGTTGTTGATTTGGATCAACTCTCTAATCTTTGAAAGCTTGAAGGCTTGAACCACTCAACTCTTAAATCCTGAAAGATATTCAATGATCTAACCAAAGGATTGCTTTTTCATTTAATTTTGATATTTATATAGCTCTCCAAATCATAAATGACGTTTATGACCATTGGAGATGAAAAACTAGCCATTTGAGGCAAGTTTGTAAAGTTCTGCCACTTCAAAAAAAAACGCCATTACTCTAAGTGTCGATACTTGAATCTGGTGAATCGATACTAATTCTTCATGAGTCGATACATGATTTCTTCATGAGTCGACACTTGATAGGTCAGCTCAAGGTAAAAATTCTAGATTGACATAGTTCTATATTTTTCTTATTCTCAGAACTTGAGTGATACTTTGATATCTCTAAGTTGACACTTGATATGCAGTGTGAAACTTGCTGAAACTTCTCCAAAATCAAACTTTAAGTCCTTCCGAGTCTTCCATTATATCTCAAAGTCCTTATAACTTGGAATTCCATGCATTGAAGGACTTCTTCAACTGAAATACAAGTATTTTATTCTTTCAACTGATATGAGTCCTAGTCTGATAAACACACTAAAATATATAATTAGTACTCATAATACTTAAGTATTTTGTTAATCATCAAAATCAAGACCAGAGTCCACAGTTTGTTAGTCTTAGAGCAACCTTCTAGAAAGGGAGTAACTAGTGAAGGCATTTAAGCTGCTACAGTTGAACTTGGAGAAGTTCACTAGATAGAAGAACCTACTCATCTAAGGCTTCTATAGAACCGGATTTGATAGATCATATAAAGGCTCATTATGCAACAATTAAGGAGATCTGGTAGAGTACCACGTCACCGGATAGATACTATAGTTTCTTGGGCCAAGACGGTGATCCTGTTGAACCGATGAGAACAACAAGAATTGATCACTATATGGAGCAATTTCAAGGTCGATTTTGAGTCATGGCTAGGAGCCATGAAATCCAAAATAGAATCCATGGAAATAAACATTGTATGGACATTGGTTGATCCACCTAAAGTGATAAAATCCATTGGGTGCAAGTGGATCTTCAAGAGGAAGCGTGGTACAGATGGGTTGGTAGAGACCTATAAAGCCCATCTGGTTGTCAAGAGATATTGTCAACATTATGATATTAACTATGATGAGATATTTTCTACTATGGCAATGCTCAAGTCCATTCAGATTATGCTTGCTTTAGCAGCACATTTAGATTATGAAACTGGCAAATGTATGTCCAATAGCTTTCTTAAATGGTGAGCTGGAAGAGGAGGTATATATGATGCAACCTGAAGGGTTCACATCCACAGATGAGTCTAAAGTGTGCAGGCTATGAGATTCAATTTATGGACTAAAGCAGGCTTCTCAAAGTTGGAACATGCACCTTGATAAGTGTATCAAGATGTATAGCTTCGTTAGGAATGGAGAGGAACCTTGTAGATAAATGGGGCAAACGGTTCTGTAGCTATATTTCTGTTTTGTATGTGGATGATAGTCTCCTAATCGGGAAGACATTTCAGCATTACAAGGAATAAAGGTTGGTTTATCTTAATTTTTTATGAATGATTTAGGTGAAGCCTTATTCATACTGGGTATGATGATCTATAAAGATAGATCTAAGAGGCTTCTAAGACTGTCCCAATCTATGTACATAGACACTATACTGAAGCGGTTCAGCATGGGAGATTCCCAAAAAAGGTTATCTTCCGATAGGTCATGAAATTACACTTTCAAGAAAGATTGTGCGACAAGTCTTGAGAAAAGAGAGCATATGAGTAGAATTCCATATGCTTTGGTAGTATTATTATATATGCTATGCTGTGTACTAGACCATCATGGCATACTTACTAGGGGTAGTGAATAGATATCAGTCTTCCAAAAAAGGTTATCTTCCGATAGGTCATGAAATTACACTTTTCAAGAAAGATTGTGCGACAAGTCTTGAGAAAAGAGAGCATATGAGTAGAATTCCATATGCTTTGGTAGTGTATTTATTATATATGCTATGCTGTGTACTAGACCATACATGGCATACTTACTAGGGGTAGTGAATAGATATCAGTCTGACCTAAGTGAAGTTCATTAGAAAGTTGTTAAGAACATCCTTAAGTATTTAAGAATACCAAGGACCAATGACTTATTTATGGAGATTCTGACTTAAGACTTGTAGAGTACACTGACTCTAATTTTCAGTCAAATAGAGATGATAATAAGAGTGTGTCTGTTTTGTGTTTACCCTTAATGGTGGAGCAATCTACTAGAAAAGTTTCGAGTAGCATACAATGGCTACTTCTATTTGCGAAGCAGAATATATTGCTGCATTTGATGCAACAAAGGAGGCCGTGTGGTTACAATAATTCCTGGATGAGCTGGGAATGGCACCCTCTTTGAATGGTTATTTCGGTGTATTGTCAAGCACTGGAGCCATAGCTCAAGCCAAAGAGCCAAAATCAGACTAGCGGACCAAGCATATTCTGCATCGTTATCACCTTGTCCAAGAGATTATTGAACGAGGTGGCATTGACCTTTTGAAGATCGATGGAAAGGAGATTTGGCCAACCCCTTTACTAAAATCGTTGAAATACAAGAGTTCAATGATTAAAAATGAAAGATGGGATTTAGATTCTGTTCTGATTGGTTTTAGTCTTGGTGGGAGTTGTTGGAAAATGTATCCCAAAGCTAATCATCTAGGCTATAGATGGTTGTACAACTCATGTATATGTATATGAATTATTGAATTGAATAAAAAGTTTATTCTGGTTGTTCATCACATGTCATCTTCCTAATTGAACTATTATATGATGATTGACGTGAAACTAAATATGCATGCAAAATATTTTTGTATTTTTATATGTTGAGTTATGTATTTAAATCCTGAAAATAAGGCTATGAATTTAAGTAGAGAGTTCTGTGCAAAAATAAGAAGAAACAGCATGCAAAAAGATCCAAAAAGTAATAGAAAAGAGGACCGCTGAGGCTGAGAAGCCTTGATTGGGCTAGTCCCCTTCAATAATGCTACTGGAAAGTAGAGGGTTGTACCTGATAGGATCTAGCAGATGAATCCTTGCAGAGTTCTCTCTTCGCTCCCTGATGTGGCCTGGATGATCAAGTCGAAGACCCCGCGGATTTGCAGCTTTCAACATGGTGATCTGATAATGGCCTGGTTGGAATCAATGGATTCGTAGACATCGAGGGACTTGTAAATCGCCTGTCAGGGATTAGAAAACAATGCAAAGATGAAGAAATAAATAGAAAACAGTAAAGATGGAAGAGTTTTTTGTGTTGGGCGGCCAAGGCTTGGAGAGATGGCTTCTAGGGTTTTGATGATGGCTAGAGGAAGGGCACAGGAGACAAGGAAGAAGAAGGGGTTCACATAGATTCCTCTTAGCACACAGCATAAGTTGGAAAACTTAATTTACATTCATCAAAAATTATCAAATTTTCATACAAGGGGTCCTTTATATAGAGTCTGAGACTTAGGGCCCAAGCATAAAAGAATAAGGAAAATAAGGGGTGCCGACTTTCTTCCTGAAGTATGGGGCTGAATACATGGAAGAAAACACTGTCATGCCATACAAAATCCCTCCAAACAAGGTAGGTAGTGGGCAGCCAAAGGGGGGGACCAATGGGTGCCAATTTATTACTTCTCTTGGCTTAGGGTGGACCACTTCTTTCCTAAGCAAGCTAGCATGAATCATGGATTCATGTTTATCTGTTTTGACATTCCTTCTTGTCATGCTGACGTGTGGAGTTGGTGTGCTTGGGGTGTTGAAGGGGTGTGCTTGCATGTGGTCATCAACTCCTCATGCATGGGCGACTTCATGATCCTCCAAGTAATCCTAGGTGGCAAAATCCAGGGTGTGACTTGGACTCCATGCGAGTGCTGAGGTGGCATGCTGGGTAGTGTCCTTCACATGCTTGAGTCTTCTTTGACTGGGCTTGACTCAATATAGACTCAAAATAACTGGATATATTTACAAGACTCAGGATATGATTAGCTTAACATGAGCTGACTTGACCGACTGATCCAAAACCCTAATGGTATGGATCAAATGCTATATACAAGACTCAATTGTGAAAAGGCCAAAAGCATGACTCAGGGGCCAAAGTGGGGACTCAAATAGGCTAAGTCTTTAATACAAAATGGACTTAAATAGACTAACACTACTAGGAAATCCATAGAGGTTTAAGAAGCCTCTATCTTATTCTGGTGACTCTGGTGCCTGCACTAATTCTCCTGGGGTGGGAGGAACTCGACCCTGTCAAGTAAGGATCACACTGGCTCATATATCTCTAGAGAAGATCTAGGTCAAGGCACTGTAAGTCCTCTCGACAAATCCATAAATCGTTCAATTCTGGCCAGCCTTGCCATTTGACCAGGTAAGGTTGATAGCCACGACCCTAGGTCATGATGGCTTGATCATCTAGGATATGCTTGATCTGTTCTCCTCCCTCAGGCCAATTAATTGGTGGACACTCTGGGCTAGGGTCACTCACAAAGGGAGTAGGTCCAAAGGTTTCACTGGATATCGCTGCCGGTTTCCTATACTCAACCAGGTCTGTGATATTGAAGGTAGAACTAATGCCAAATTCCGGGGGCAAATCTAACCCAAGCATTTGGTCTAACCTTCTCTATCACTCTAAATGGTCTATCTCTATGAGCATGAAGCTTCTTAACGGTCCCAGGTGGAAACCATTCAGGTCTAAGCCTAACCATTATAGAATCTCCTACATTAAATTTCTCAGCTCTTTTCTAGGAATTAGCCTATTTGTTTCAAAATTAATGCTTAATGCGGATGATGCACCTGACTTTTACTGACACCTAACAAAATGCAGACTCAACTATGCATTCCTATAAGAGAAACTTTATTGGACTCTTTTGGGATTAAACCTAACAGACTATAGACTCTCTAGGTTGACCTTGGTGTAGTATGCACATGAAAATATAATGGACTCCTAGAAAATGCCATAAGGTCTTCAAAAAGTAGATCGCAAACCTAACATACTCAAAGAATTGGAGTAACTAAATGACCTTAACAAAGTATAATTGGAAAGTTTGGGGAACATTGGAAGCCTTTGGGAAGGGCAGGAAATAAGAATCGAAGTCTTGGGACAATCTATTGGAAGCATGCAATAGACCTTGGTTACTAGGGATGACCTTAAGATTTGAACATTGATCTATGGGTCACATAAGGTCCATTTGAAGGATGGGAAATTTGGTCATTGCAAGTGTAGGTTCTTTGGAAAAGGATGACTTAGTCAATTTAAGAAAAAGGTTATCGACTGGGGTTAGAGGAATGAACTCTTTATGAGGGTACTGAATGAGGTCTCGGGCTGGGCTGAAGAAGTGGTCTCTTCCTAAGGTATAGACTTATAGGAACCAAGTTCTCACTAATTTTCTGTTGCTCTGCTACTTCAAGATTAGGTTCTGCAATTCTATCTTCTCATAGGGTTTCCTAAGGTAAGGTATTAGAGTTATCCTCCTCAAAGTCTTCTCCTTTGTATTTGTTTGCTAAGCTCATATCAACCTCATACACTTCAGCAATGGGTTCTGATTTGTCCTCTCTTTCAGGTTCCTTACTCCGATCATTCTTATGAATTAATGGGGCAGTAGGAGTTGGTTGGTCTAAAGGAAGTTGGCTAGAGTTGGGTTTGGGTTCAGGGGTACTAATCTTGCTGGACTTAGATTGACTGATCTTGAGTTCCCTCTGATATAACTCGAATTCCCTAGCTAGGTGATAGGTTTCTTCTAGGTCCTGAATTTGCCAATGAAATAGCTCTCACAAGATATCCCTATGCAGGCCATCTAAATCTAGCCATGATCTTATACTCAGGTTCAACTATGTTACATCTTCTAATAAACACATTAAATTGATCAATATACTCAGGCACAGTTTTATTACCCTACTTCAATTCGTACCATTGGTCTAAAAGTTTGTATTCATAAAATTCACCTAGGTACTTCTCTCTCAATTTACTTCTCATGATTTTCTAGGTATGTATTTCATCTCCTCCTCGATAACATTCATCCTCAATCACTACCCATTGCAACTTAGCATATCAGGTTAACCTATGTATGAACAATCTATGTTTTTCCAACTCCGACATCTTAGTGTACTCAAAATACTAATCCATTCTCTCCTCTTAATCAATATACAACTCTTGGCTTCCATCAAAAGTGGGTGCATAAGGTTCGGTGTTCCTAATGGATCTTTCCTTTGAATCAACCAAGTATGGATATGGACATCTAGGATTAGACTCGGGGCAAGATCATAATAATAGGCTCTTGGACAAGGGAATTGGGCCTAGATGATTTACGTTTAGTATGGGCCATCTATTTAGTGAGGGCTCAAATCTGGGCTTCAAGATTATCCATGGGTTCAGTCAAAGGTGGAGATAGTGGATAAAATGGGACTCTTGATCTAGTGCACATGCAAGACTCAACAATAACTCGACTATGGCTACCTAGACCTAGAGCCCAAATAGAATGGGTTGATTCAACTTACACACAATGCAACTCCTAGTCCTTCAATTAGCCAGGTAAGAGGTGGGATGGTGGGAGGCCCCCTGCTCTTGAAGGGACCCAATTAAGGAACCACTGATCTACTTAGGTCATTTGACACTGTACTACTAGCCTAGACGCCAGCTTCTAGTAATAGGAGATGAATTGGGTGCACTAGTCTTCCCACAAAGGTTGAACCAGACCTGTTGGTATTCCTATCTCTCTAGAGCAAATTAGGTCTACTCGATTTTAATTAGAATTGGGTTCAGATGCAAGTATTGTGGTTTTGGGCTAAGGAGAGGTGATCAAATCCTCCCCCCATCTGACATTGTAAAATTGCCCTTAAAGTAGTTTATGCTCATGATTGCAAGCAGATGAAAATGCAAATCAGGGTTTCAAGTATTTTTGGTGTTTTATGAGTATATATATATTGTTTTATTTGGCATATTTTAAATTGAAATATAATTTATAGATAATGGCCTAATTTGTAGGAAACATGCCAAAAATATAAGATATGCAAAAATTATCCTAAAAGAACCCTAAACTTGCTGAAATTAGCTTTACTGAAAAACAGGGTAGAACTATTCTCAGGTAGTATTCCGGTTGGAAGAAAATACACAGATTGAAATAATTTCATAGAAAATCTTGAAAATTAATTTCATTTATAAGGAATCCAAGAAAAGAAAACTCAAATTTTTCTATGTTTCTTACAGGCAGAAACAATTAAAAAAGCAGGCTATGTATTGAGACGGCCGAGATGCAAAATTATCCTAATGAAGCTCTTTGTTTCTTATTCAGGGGTCAATCACAGTGGTTCCCCTACACACTATAGGAGATCCCGTAGATTGAAAAGAAAGGGTCTTGAAATCCTACTTGTCTCCTATGATCGGATAACCATGTTGAAGCACTCGATCCAAATATGCATAAAGAAACTAAGCCCAAACAGGCTCTGATACCAAAATGATACGTGACTAAATATGCATGTAAAATATTTTTGTATATTATATGTTGAGTTATGTATTTAAATTTTGAAAATAAGGCCAATAATTTAAGTAGAGAGTTCTATGCAAAAATAAAAAGTAACAATATGCAAAAAGACCCGAAAAGTAATAGAAAAGAGGACCACCGAGGCTGAGAAACCTCGGTTGGGCTAGTCCCCTTCAATAATGCTACTGGCAAGTAGAGGGGGTGTACCTGATAGGATCTAGCAGATGAATCCTTGTAGAGATCTCTCATCGCTCTCGGATGCGGCCTGGATGATCAAGCCGAAGACCCCGCGGACTTGCGGCTTTCAACCCGGTGATCTAATAGCGGCCCGGTTGGAATCAATGGATTCGTAGACATCGAGGGACCTATAAATCACCTGTTAGGGATTAGAAAACAATGCAAGGATGAAGAAATAAATTGAAAACAGAAAGGATGGAAGAGTTTTTTGTGTTGGGCAGCCAAGGCTTAAAGAGATGGCTTCTAGGGTTTTGATGGCGGCTAGACCAGGGCACAGGAGACAAGGAAGAAGAAGGGGTTCACATAGTATCCCCTTAACACACAGCAAGCTCACAGCAAAAGTTGGAAAACTCAATTTATATTCATAAAAATTATCAAAAATTCATATAAGGGGTCCCTTATATAGAGTCATGAGACTTAGGTCCCAAGCAAAAGAAAACAAGAAAAATAAGGGGTGCCCACTTTCTTCCTAAAGTGTGGGGTTGAATACATGGAAGAAAAACACTCTCATGCCATGCAAAATCCCTCCAAACATGGTAGGTAGTGGGAAGCCAAAGGGGGGGCCAAGGGCCGACAACTTCATACTTTTCTAAGCTTGGGGTGGACCACTTCTTTTCTAAGCAAGTTGGCCTGAATCATATGATTCATGTTTATCTGTTTTGACTTTCTTTCTTGTCATTCTGGCGTGTGGAGTTGGTGTGCTTGGTGAAAGGAAAACTGTGCAGGTGGTTTGACAAGATCCTACACTAGGCATGCAAACATCTACGAGAGCAGATGGGATTTTAAAACAATTTTTAAAATTCACGTAGCGGGTATCTGCTCCGCTAGGAACTAATCTAAGTCTAGCTGCATTTAGGCATGCATAGTCATATAAAAATTTATAAAATATTAAACAATTTAATCTATCCATGCATGATTAAAAAATTAATTTTCCATACCTTTATTCTGCCTAGAATAACCTTGGAATAACCTGGAATAGACTAGAATAACTGGAATAAAGTTATTCCAGTCGTCTTCCTCCTTTGGACCCTATTTTGGCTTGCAAAACGTTGTCGGAACACCACCTTCCAGACCTCCGTTTGCTCCCAAATTTGATTAGCGGCTTCTTGGACAAGTCTTCTTCGATTTGCAACCAATTTCTACAATCAAATCTAAGCCAAAAAAATTAAATAAATCACCAAATTCTGCTGCCAGATTTCTGCAGCAGAACTGGTTAGTAGACTTTGGCCTTCGTTTCGGAGCAGCTGGGGTGATCCCGGCTCACGGGGATTGCTCCTAGGAGTAGAGTGGTACTCCCTCTAGAGGGGAGATATGCCCGGGACTCTCGGATCTGCCTCGATGCACGGTGCTAGCCGCCGGAAGAGGGCTTCACGGTCACAGAAATTCTGCAGTTGGGCAGAACTTGAGCACTTCAAAACAAGGGATTTAAAACTTGTTTCTCTCCCTCTAAAGCTCCTAAACCCAGCTCTACAAATACCCAATGGAAGGAATCAAGCTCTCAGGGGATTTATAAACTCTACGAAGAACATCACTTGCTGTTCTCTTCACACGATGCAAAACCAACCCAACAGAAATCTCTTCCTTCATTTGAAACAGGGGAGGCTGTTGGTTTTATAAGCTGCAGGGTGAAGAGACAACGGAAAGGGTGGAAGGCAAAGAGGCATTGGCTGCAATTAACCCAATTAACCTGCCATCAACAGGGGATTAAAGCCATTAAAACAAATGGTGGAGGGAGAAGAGGAAGAGACGCTAGCTAGGAGTCGTTTGGCCTTCCTTCCAGCGAAAAAAAATTCCAACGTGGGAAAAAACGTGTAAAATGGTCAAGTGGAAATGAAAACGCCGATTCATCCAAAACCGGTCCAACCAAAATTGGTCCAATCCCATTAAACCAATTTGGTCCAAACCCAATGGTGGTTGAATCCAATTGAACCTGGTTCAGGGAATAAAATTGGTTCACAACCAATTGGAGGCCGAAACGAACTTCGAATCAGTTCAAAATTTATTCAGAAAAATCCTGGCGTAGAGCTGGTCAACCTGGAACAATTTCTGGTTGACATAGACAAGGGCAAGACGGGGAAAAGAGTGCTCAAAAAATACTGTGACCATAAAACCGAGACGATTCCCAATCGTAATCGGTATCCGGATCAGAGAGTTATCCTTATGGCGTGTGACCTCATAGGTTCGAACCTAAACGGTAGCACTAGAACAATTCTAGTACCAGCACAGGAAACCGTCTAGCAATGGGTCCCAGCATCCGGATATGTCGAAGATGCGGGAGCAAACAATCGAACCTCTAGCATATGGTTACCGTATAATTCATCCCTTTGACCTCTAATGCTCAGGACGACTGAGATTTGGGCTGCCAACCTAGACTGAGTCTGTCGACTACGTGTCTCAACCTTGCAAGCCCAGTGACTCTTCACTAGGACTACCCTGGTCGAGGATTTGCTAAATTGAGATACAGCGAGACATTCAATCCAAACTGTTTGGACAGGTCAATTCCATCTTGGTCCATCACTGCTCCACAAGTACTTGCCTGTACCCAGAAACCTTCCGTCACCGGATTAAAAATCTGGGTAGTCCGGCACCAAAGCATAGGGAGTTGCTTGCAAGCTACCGTGATGACCTCAGGTCTGAGGAACACATATACCCATATCCAATCGTGAGTTTCCCTTTGGCAGAAAGGGGTTGCACGGAGTCACGTTAAATGAGATACCACATATCCCACTTGTAGATCACATCAGTGTCACCACACTCATTTGGTCAAGAGGACACACTAAACGATGTGAACTGCAACAACCTATACTTGATATATGCCGTCCAGTATAATATATCCTTTGGTTGTGAACTGGGTTTAAGGACCACTCGATACATCCTCTCTGTATCGAAGTCAGTGTAGTCCTAAGGACTTCATCACATGGAAAGAGTTCATTTCAGGAAAATACAATATGTGATGAGCTACCAAAAAATAATATTTTATTAATTCATAAAATGAATACAAATCTCAGTACAACCGCCTACAATCCAGGCGATTGGCTTTAGGACACAATTCCCAAAAACTCCCACTTGTACTAAAGCCAATCAGAAGAGTATAATACCCATTTCCCATTTACAATAGTCGAACTCTTTTATTCCGAGGGCTTTAGTGAAGGGGTCGGCCAAATTTTCTTTTCCATCAATCTTCAGAAGATTGATGTCGCCTCGTTCCATGATCTCTCATACGAGGTGGTAGCACCGCAAAATGTGTTTGGTGCGGTGATGAGCTTTAGGCTCCTTAGATTGAGCAATGGCTCCAGTGCTGTCACAGTACACCAGAACAGGACTATCTAGGGAAGGTGCCACCCCTAGCTCTCCAAGAACTTCTGCAACCATACAGCTTCCTTTGCCGCATCTGATGCTGCAATATATTCTGCTTCGCATACTGAGTCTGCAATAGTTTCCTGCTTAGAACTTTTCTAGCAGATCTCCTCCATTCAGGGTAAAAACAAACCCTGACACACTATTGATATCATCTCTATCTGACTGGAAACTGGAGTCAGAGTACCCCAGAAGTTTCAAGTCAGGTTCTCCATAAATCAGCCATTGATCTTTAGTATTTCTTAAATACTTAAGGATGGACTTAACTACCTTCCAATGCACCTCACCTGGGTCAGACTGGTATCTGCTCACTACTCCTAGTGAGTATGCCACGTCTGGTCTAGTACAAGTCATAGCATACATGATAGAGCCTACTGCAGAAGCATAAGGTACTCTACTCATGTGCTTTCTTTCCTCAGGAGTTGTCGCACAATCCTTCTTGGAAAGAGTAATTCCAGAACCTATCGGAAGATAGCTTTTCTTGGAATTTTCCATGCTGAACCGTTTCAGCACAGTGTCAATGTACGTAGACTGGGACAGTCCCAAAAGCTTCTTAGATCTATCTCTATAGATTTTCATACCTAGTATGTAAGAAGCTTCACCCAAGTCCTTCATGGAGAACTGAGATGATAACCAGACCTTTATTCCTTGTAATGCTGCGACATCATCCCCGATTAAGAGAATGTCGTCAACATACAGTACTAGGAATACGATCACAAAACCATTAACCTATTTATAGATGCACGGTTCTTCTCCGTTCTTAACGAAGCCATACGATTTGATACAACTATCAAACCGTAAGTTCCAACTTCGAGACGCTTGCTTGAGTCCATAGATGGACCACTGCAACTTGCATACTTTTGATTCATCTGTGGATGTGAACCCTTCAGGCTGTATCATATACACCTCTTCTTCCAGCTCCCCATTCAGGAAAGCAGTTCGAACATCCATCTGCCAGATCTCGTAATCAAAATATGCTGCCAAACCAAGCACGATCCGAATGGACTTGAGCATTGCCACAGGAGAGAAAGTCTAGTCATAATCGATACCATATCGCTGACGATACCCTTTGGCAACCAGACGGGCTTTATAGGTCTCTACCTTCCCATCTGCGCCCCTTTTCCTCTTGAAGATCCATTTACACCCGATGGGTTTATTCCTTCAAGCGGATCAACCAATGTCCAAACATTGTTGATTTCCATGGACTCCATTTCGGATCGCATGGATCCAAGCCATGCCTCAAAGTTAAATCTCTGAAGGGCATCCATATAGGTAATCGAATCTTTATTGTTCTCATCGAGCTCAATGGGATCACCGTCCCGGACCAAGAAATCGTAGAATCTGTCCGGTGACGCAGTAGTATTCTACCGGATCTCCTAATGGGTTCTGGGTGTGATTCAATCACAGCCGGTTCTACGATGTCCTTAGAGTGTGTAGGTTCTTCTATTGGCTGAACTTCATCAAGTTCAATCTTCGAAGCTATAGTTCCTCTCCAAGGAACTCCTTTTCCAAAAAGATAGTTCTAAGAGCAACGACACCTTTTGTTCATTATCCAAGTAGAAGAAATACACTTTGGTTTCCTTAGGATAACCAACGAATAAACACTTGTCAGACTTAGGACCAAGTTTGTCTGAGTCTAAACGCTTTACGTAAGCCGGACAACCCCGGACCCGAAGTTGTGAGATTGAGGGTTTACGCCCATTCCACATCTCATACGGAGTGGAGACAACAGACTTACTTGGAATATTATTTAATAAGTAACAGGCTGTCTAAAGCGCATATCCCAAAAGGATAGCGGCAGAGTTGCAAAGCCCATCATGGATCGAACCATGTCCAACAAGGTTCAATTCCTCCTTTCGGACACACCATTCAACTGTGGTGTTCTTGGAGGAGTCCACTGAGAGAGAATTCCATTCTCCTCAAGATATGTCAAAAAATCACCAGATAAGTATTCACCACCTCGATCAGATCGAAGGGTTTTAATACTTTTTCCAGTTTATTTTCTACTTCATTACGGTATCGTTTGAACATTTCAAATGATTCAGACTTATGTCTCATTAAAAAGACATAACCGAATCTTGAAAAGTCGTCTGTAAAAGTAATGAAATATTTGTATCCTTCTCTGGCACTAACTATCATCGGTCCACATACATCAGTATTATTAGACTAAGAAGTTCTGTAGCTCGTTCACCTTTTCCAGTAAAAGGTGACTTGGTCATTTTACCAAGTAAACAGGATTCAGTGGCAGTGATTCAGAATTACTAACCTCGAGGAGTCCATCTCCTCGCATTTTGTTTATCCTATTTTGGTTAATATGACCTAGTCTACAGTGCCAAAGATACAAATTATTGACATTATCTAACCTTGGGCATTTGCTAGAAGTATACATTACACTAACTGGCCTTGATAGTACGTATATGCCATTATTAATCTAGCTTTCATTATAACAGAGTTATTCAAAATAACATTGCAAAAATCTCCTTTTATTGAAAGTTCAAAACCACAATTGGCCAAAAGGCCTACAGAGATTATGCTCATAATGAAACTAGGACAATAGTGACAGTAGACTAGTTCGACAGTAAAAGACTCAAAGACAAGATGCAGGACTCCAACCGCCAGTACTGGAACACGATTTCCATTCCCAACGCTCAGAAACTGTTCTCCATCTTCAAATCTTCTGCTAACTTGAAGTCCCTGTAATGAATTACAAACATGAATTGGACTACCAGTATCCATACCCAGTTAGCAGTATCAACAATGAGTAATTACAAGGTTTTATCATATAAATACCTTGTTCAGCAGACTTCTGCTTCCTTGGCCTGTTCGGATCAAGGGACGCAATATAAAGAGGATAATTCCTCTTCCAGTATCCCTTCTTCTTGCAGTAGAAATATTCTGCAGAAGACTGATCAGCCTTATACTTCCTGGTCTGACTAGGGCCAGGAACATTCTGCACCTTCTTTCCCTTCTTATTTATTTTCTTCTTCTCTTTCTTAAAGGGACGACGACCTCTATTTTCTCCCACTAAATTCGTCACCCCCTTATTCAGTTGGTGGTCTTTCTTGAAAGTCTGCAGCAACCCCAAAAGACCATGGTAGTTGACTGCAGGCTTGTTCATTCTGTAATGATCAAGAAAGTCAAGATATGAGGAGGGAAGAGAATTCAGGATCGCATCCTTGCCGAGCTGCCCGTGCAAGGGGCATCCGAGTTTGCCCAACTTTTCAATCAACTCGATCATGTACAATACATGATCAGTGACTGAACTGCCATTCGGCATCTTAGAGTTGTAGATGGCACAAGATACTTTGTACCATTCTACATCATCCGGGGTGCCGAAGGATTCCTTCAATTTTTGAAGGATTTCATCAGGTTGGGCCTCCTCAAATTTGCGACTGAACTCGTCGTTCATAGCGCTAACATAATGCAACGGACAGTAGTCCGATCAGAGACTCACTTCAGATAAGCATCTCTGACCGCACTCCGTGCATTAGCGGGAGGGATTTCAGGTGCCGGATCCGTTATCACATAGAAGATCCGTTCATGCTCCAAAACAATTCTCAACCTTCGATACCAACTATCGAAGTTGTGACCCTTTAACTTCTCGTTATCGAGAAGTGACCAGAGTGATAAATTTGAAGACATCTGAAAAGAAAATAAGACCAAATAAGTTTATGAATTAATAACTTAACCAAAAGACTTGGACTTTAGTCTAAGGTTTCTCCCACTAATTTTTCAGATTGGTAGCCTCTAACTCTAATTCGTGAAAACATGCTTTTTCAAGTGGATACTGAAGTCCAATAGGCCTCGTATGAGCCCGACTATGGCCGGCTCACCCATATGAGCCTAAAGGTAGGTTCGTAAACCAATTGTTTCCCTAAACAATTTTCAGCAATTTATTTTGCCCCAGAGAGCACCCAATAGGCCTAGGGGCCTCCTATGTGGGTCTCTGGTTAGGTCCAACCATAATATGACAAATCCAATGCTTCCAGTTAACTAAAGACCAAGCCCAACTATGGCCGGCCCACCTGGTCCCGTTAAGGAGGTTGCACTGAACCATCATCAATCAGATAGAAATTCCAGTCGCGGATGTACACCCGTTCTATGGAACTACCGATGCACACCAAGCTAGTGGACACATTTCTATCCAACTTAATGGGAGGCTAAGACACTATCAAACTTGACTTAGTCTTTTAAGGACCTAATAATTTTAGAGGACATTTAGTTGTGACAGAAGAAAGGAGACAAGGACATGGATCATCCTCCACTGAATTAATCAGATTCCAGGAGGGTTGAGTAAATCAACAAATGATCCATGGGCACATATTAGATCAGTTAGATCGATCAACCTTGGTGACATGGGTTAACTCGAGTCATTGAGCTTTTCCAATCAGTTCTGGTCGACTCGACTAGCCAAGGTGAGATCATGGGTGAGTAACCGCCATTAACCATCTTTCCTAGACACCAACCAAGTTGGCCAGGAAAGAGGTAGCCTCATACAACCATGATCACAATGCCAAACCTACCTCGACACCAGTCTGTTTACCAGACTCGATCAGTATAGCCTAAAGACTCGAGCATCCACTGAGCCACTAATTGGATCCATTTTAGATGAACGGATCAACTATTCTAACTATAAGATAGTTCTAAAGAATGACTTAAACAACTTTGTTTAATCTTCTTATTATCGGTCAACTAAACTTAGGTCTAACCCATTATTGGACCCAACTAGTCAGCTAACCTAATTAATCCAAAAATGGCTTATGCAAGTGTTTTAGATTTCATAAACCTAAAAGATTTTCTATTAATTAAGTCTCTATGTAAAACAATTTTACATACCAAATCATGCATCAAAATATTTTATAAATATTTTATAAACATAACTAATCCATGTATCTCTAAATTAAAATAATTTTTAATTTTCCCTTTTTTAATATTCTTTAAGGATCCTTCTGAAGAGGCCAACACAGACGATCCGCATCGTGTCAAAGATACACGGTCATGGTAAAGATCTCAACTAGGTTCCAAAAAGAAATCTTGGATACATTTTAAAGATTAAACAATTTTTAATCTGTAAATATGCATACTAGATTAGATTACAAATTCAACCTGGCTCTGATACCATTGAAAGGAAAACTGTGCAGGTGGTTTGACAGATCCTACACTAGGGATGCAAACATCTGCAGGAGCAGATGGGATTTTAAAATAATTTTTAAAATTCACGCAGCGGGTATCTGCTCCACCAGGAACTAATCTAAGTCTAGTTGCATTTAGGCATGCATAGTCATATAAAATATTTATAAAATATTAAATAATTTAATCTATCCATGCATGATTAAAAAATTAATTTTCCATACCTTTATTCTGCCTGGAATAACCTTGGAATAAACCTGGAATAGACAAGAATAACTGGAATAAAGTTATTCAAGTCGTCTTCCTCCTTTGGACCCTGTTTTTGGCTTGCAAAACGTTGTCGGAACACAACCTTCCGGACATCCGTTTGCTCCCAAATTTGAGCAGCGGCTTCTTGGACAAGTCTTCTTCGATTTACCACCGATTTCTGCAATCAAATCTAAGCCAAAAAAAAAAATTAAATAAATCACAAAAGTCTGCTGCCATAATTCTGTAGTAGAACTGGTTAGCAGAATTTGGCCTTCGTTTCGGAGCAGCTGGGGTGATCCGGCTCGTGTGGTTTGCTCCTTGGAGTAGAGTGGTACTCTCTCTATAGGGGAGACACGCTCGGGACTCTCGAATCCGCCTCCACGCACGGCGCTAGCGGCTGGAAGAGGGCTTCACGGTCACAGAAATTCTGTAGTTGGGCAGAACTTGAGCACTTCAAAACAAGGGATTTAAAACTTGTTTCTCTCCCTCTAAAGCTCCTAAACCCAGCTCTACAATACCAATGGAAGGAATCAAGCTCTCAGGGGATTTATAAAATGTAAGAAGAACAGCACTTGCTGTTCTCTTCACACGATGCAAAACCAACACAGCAGAAATCTCTTCCTTCATTTGAAATAGGGGAGGCTGGTTGGTTTTATAAGCTGCAGGGTGAAGAGACAACGGAAAGGGTGGGAGGCAAAGAGGCATCGGCTGCAATTAACCCAATTAACCTACCATCAACAGGGGATTAAAGCCATTAACCAAAGGTGGAGGGAGAAGAGGAAGAGACGCTAGCTGGGAGTCGTTTGGCCTTCCTTCCAGCGAAAAAAAATTCCAACGTGGGAAAAATCGTGTAAAATGGTCACGTGGAAATGAAAACGCGCGGTTCATCCAAAACCGGTCCAACCAAAATTGGTCCAATCCCATTAAACCAATTTGGTCCAAACCAATGGTGGTTCAATCCAATTGAACCGGTTCAGGGAATAAATTGGTTCACAACCAATTGGAGGCCGAAATGAACTCCGAATCAGTTCAAAATTGATTCAGAAAAATCCTGGCGCAGAGCTGGTCAACCCGGAATAATTTTTGGTTGACACAGACAAGGGCAAGACGGAGAAAAGAGTGCTCAAAAAATACTGTGACCATAAAATCGAGACGATTCCCAATCATAATCGATATCCGGATCAGAGAGTTATCCTCTATGGCGTGTGACCTCATACGTTCGAACCTAAATGGTAGCACTAAAATAAATTCTAGAACCAGCACAGGAAACCATCTAGCAATGGTTCCCGGCGTCCGGATAGGTCGAAGATGCGGGAGCAAACAATAGAACCTCTGGCATATGGTTACCGTATAATTCATCCCTTTGACATCTAATGCTCA
This sequence comes from Areca catechu, assembly GCA_021397845.1. Taxonomy (NCBI): domain Eukaryota; kingdom Viridiplantae; phylum Streptophyta; class Magnoliopsida; order Arecales; family Arecaceae; genus Areca; species Areca catechu. The sequence goes on along the minus strand of CM038048.1, from coordinate 47,029,694 downwards.
GGACGACTGAGATTTGGGTTGCCAACCCAGACTGAGTCAGTCGACTACGTGTCTCAACCTTGCAAGCCCAGTGACTCTTCACTAGGACTACCCCGGCCGAGGATTTGCTAAATTGAGATACAGCGAGATATTCAATCGAAACTGTTTGGACAGGTCAATTCCATCTTGGTCCATCACTGCTCCGCAAGTACTTGCCTGTACCCAGAAACCTTCCCACCGGATTAAAAAAACTGGGTAGTAGTCGGCACCAAAGCACAGGGAGTTGCTTGCAAGCTACCTTGATGACCTCAGGTCTGAGGGACAATATACCCATATCCAATCGTGAGTTTTCCTTTGGCAGAAAGGGGCTGCACGGAGTTACGTTCAATAAGATACCAATATCCCACTTGTAGATTACATCAGTGTCACCACATTCATTTGGTCAAGAGGACAACCAAATGATGTGAACTGCAACAACCTATACTTGATATATTGCCGTCCAGTACAATATATCTTTGGTTGTGAACTGGTTTTAAGGACCACTCGATACATCCTCTCTGTATCGAAGTCAGTGTAGTCCTAAGGACTTCATCACATAGAAAGAGTTCATTTCAGGGAAATACAATATATGATGAGCTGCCAAAAATAATATTTTATTAATTCATTAAATGAATACAAAACTCAGCACAACCGTCTACAATCCTGGAGATTGGCTTTGGGACACAATTCCCAACACTTGGGGTGTGGAAGGGGTGTGCTAGCATATGGTCATCAACTCCTCATGCATGGGCCGACTTCATGATCCTCGAAGTAATCCTAGGTGGCAAAATCCAGGGTGTGACAGGGACTCCATGCAGCTGCTAAGGTGGCACGCTCGGTGGTGTCATTCACATGCTTCAGTCTTCTTTAACTGGACGTGACTCAATACAGACTCAATACAACTGGACATGATTACAAGACTTAGAATATGATTAGCTCAACATGAGTTGACTTGACCGATTGAACCAAAACCCTAATGGTATGGATCGAATGCTACATACAGGACTTAATTGTGAAAGGGCCAAAAACATGACTCAGGGGCAAAAGTGGGGACTCAAATAGGCTAAGCCCTTAATACAAACTGGACTTAAATAGGCTTATACTACTAGGAAATCCATAGAAGGTTGAGAAGCATCTATCTTTTTTGTGCCTCTGGTGTCCGGACCAACGATGTCCTTTGAGCTACCTCATATGCGATGTAGAGAGGATGTGTCGCGTAGTTCATAAACTCGTTCACGACAAAAGGATATGCTATTTTAGGATGATGGTGTATCAAGAGTAGGTCATTGATGTCATATCTGTTGGTTGTCCTCTTAACAAGTAGCATGGAGATGCTAGTATGACATCGGTGTTGTGTTCGACACCTCTTTGAGCATGACCCTCATGCGAGATTCTCTTTCTACAAAATGATGTTTGCATTAGAATATGGACATAAATTATTTCTCTAACTTGAGATCACGATGGCAGCTTGCAAGCAACTCGCTATGCTTAGGTGCCGGACTACAAAGATTTCTAATCCAGTGATGGAAGGTTGCTGGGTACAGTCAAGTACTTATGTAGCAGTAGTAGGATCGAGATAGGATTAATCTCTCCAAATCATTTGGATTGAATGCTTAATATGCCTTAATTAAGAAAGACCGTGGCCAGGGCATTCCTTGTAAGGAGTTGCAAGAATTCTTTGTTTGGACATATTAAGGTGGACTAATTAGGGTTAGGCTATTTAATCCTAAGCCATCTAGAGCATTTGGAGATTAAAGAAATAAGTTTTGTTGTATTCCATATTCGACAGGTTCTTATTGCTCTGCAACCTTCAACCTATCCGAACACCGGGTGTCATTGCTAGATGGTGAATTTGGCTAGTACTGAAAATGTTCCTGTGCTATCGGTTTAGTGTTTGAACCTACGGGGTCACACACCATGGGATTTCTTCTTGATCTGTTGGCATGGGAATGATTGGAAATCATTCTAGACTCATTTTAACAAGAAGTTGTCAGAACTACATTTGAGCCGACTCATTTGATGAGTCGACTCGAGCAAATTCACTCAAGCCGACTCGAACAGTCAAGTCAACTTGGCTGACAGACTTTGCTAAAAATTGAAACGACTTCATGAATGCTTGCAATTGTTGTGGGATTTAATGATTGGTGTGTTTCAATGTTTTAATTTCTACTGTAGTAGAATTCCAAGGGTTTGTAACACCCTGAATTCCAAGGGACTCGAACTATTTTATAATCTCTCATAAATCAGATTTTGGGGGTAGTGAGAATCGTTTCAATTCATGTGAGTATGTTCTGTTCAGAGTTCTACTAGAAAAATAGAAAAGGAGATCAAGAGACTCTACCATTTTCTCATGGTTAGAGTTCACACTTAATCTCTAAGAGATTATCAAAGAGGGGGTTTGAGTTTTGGAGGGATTCTAGAGCGCATACCTTTTATTAAAGGTTTGGGATAGAGAGTTGGCAAGGATTCTCAAGAGTACTATTTTGTTTGTGCCTCAGTGGCAGTTCTTCAAAGAGTGAAGAAGCAGTCTATAGTTTTTCAAGGAGTTGAAGAAGGAGTCCCTACAGTCGACAAATTTTCTAGAGAGGCTAGCACCTCGATGGAAGGAGGAGGAATCCCGTACCCCAGTGTGAACCACCTATAGAGGTAGTACATATGAGCTACTCACAAAGCTTACTCTTCTTCCTTGCAGGTGGAGCACGAGCCTTCCATGTGATCATCATCTCGAAGGTGGAGCACGTGCCTTCCAAGGATCATCATCTCGAAGGTATGAGCTTACATTATATATGTGTGACATATTATTCTTGCTGCATCATTGTGTGAAACCATGAATAGTTCTTTCATTCATACTATATATGCATGATTTCATACATACATTACTCTAGATGCATCAAGATCCAACTAAGGGGCTCGTGTTAATTAGATTAACATATCATAGACAAAAGTGTTTTTATCTCCTTTTGCTGTGCCATGCTATTTATAAAATCTTTTACTCTCCCTACCAACCTTACACATCGTTGCTTTCCAAGCTAGAGCTTGGGGAAGAGCTCCTCCTATACCTGGCAGTCTCACCTGAGGCGGTCTGCTTGTTGCTGGTTCGCACCGACAAGGATGGCACCCAACGACTAGTCTACAACACCATCAAGCTGCTCCACAATGCAAAAACCAGGTACACCCAATCCAAAAAGATCATTTTTATACTAATAATGTCTGCACAGTGCCTTAGACCCTATTTTTAAGTGCACCCCATTGCCATCTTTAATGACCAGCCCCTGAGGGCTATCTTAAGCCACCCTGAAACTTCGGGGTGCTTGGCTAAGTGGGCAGTGAAGTTCAATGAGTTCGACATCACCTACCACCCACAACCAGGGTAAAAGGCCCAGGTCTTAGTCGATTTCCTGGTAGAATGCACCTGGGCAGACGGGGACCCGAAGGTAATAGACCGGCAAGTCGAGCCCGAGCCAGACCCAGCCTTGGAGGTGATGACTTGGATCCTTCACATTGATGGTGCATCCAACATCGGAGGGAGCGGAGCTGGCCTTATTCTCGCCAACTTCGACGGGGTCGTTGTGGAGTATGCATTACGGTTCCTCTTTAGGGTGACCAACAATCAAGCTGAATATGTGGTGCGGACACCAGAGTCACCAGAATAAGACAGAGGCTTCTCAACCCTCTGTGGATCACTTAGCTACTTTCAAGACCATTGTAATAAAGCTTAGTTCATCTAAGTTGTCTTTATTTGAGTCCTATATTAGTCAGCTCATGTTGAGCTAGTCCAGTCCAGTGCTAGTGAGCTCATGTTGAGCTAATTTTATTTTTTTAAGTCTTGTCCAAACACACTGAAGACTCAAGACCACATCATACAAGTGAAGACCAAGTCCAATCAGATTGAAGACATGGAAGAGTAGCCCAAGTCCAACCCAGCTTGAAGATTGAAGACCCAGGAGGAGAAATCAAAAACCCTGAAACCCTGGACCAACCGGGAGCAAAATTGGGCCATCCCAAGCCCAGGAAGGAGATAGGGAGCCAAGAGCTTGTGGTGACCACCCTTGGTTGGCCACTTAGAGTCACCCTCTTGTCCGACCAAGGAAAGGAGAGAGGGAGAATTTTAGGGATTTTTTCTACCTAATATTTCCTTATTTTTTAGCTAGGGTTTGGGTGGGAATAAGACTCTTATGTAATTACTTTTGTATCCTTACTTGGAGCCCAAGACTATGGGTTTATTTAAAGGACCCTAGTCTCTTATATGAGAGTTAACTTTTGATATATGAATGATATTGAGTTGAGTTTTCTACAACTGCTGTGTGCTACCCTATTGTGTGCTTAAGGGGTTTATTGGTGTCTTCTTCTTCCCGGTGTTACAACGATTTCAGCCTTACTCCAAGCTTCCTCTTCCCATGCCCTTGCTACCTTTTTTGAGTTTTTATTTTGTTTCCAACCTTTATTTCTCACCCTTGATTATTGTTTGCAAGTCTCAGAGTTCCTATGAATCCAACGACTCCAATCGAGCCGCAATCGGACCACCGAGTAGAAAGCCAGGCATCTGCGGGTCTCTGACTTAGTTTTCCAGGCCGCATCCATCGAGGATGAGTGATCTCTTCACTGCGATCTTCACCAGGTGTATCAAATATTGCCAGGTACACCCCCTCAACCACTAGTAGTTTTATTAAAGGAGAACTAGCCCTAACCGAGGCTTTTCAGCCCCGGTGATCCCTCTTTACTACTTTCCTAGGTCCTAATCTGCATTTGTAGCTTTTAAAATTATATAGAATTATTTATATCATATTTTGGTTGGATATTCAGGATTTAACCCCTCATCCAACCCCTGAAATACAAAAAAATAATTGCATGCATATTAGTCCCACATCATCTAGAATCAGAGCATAGATTAGGACTCGTTTCTGCACCCTTTACAGTCTGAATATGGACTGTTATTATAATTGTTTCTCCCTACTCAGAACTCTAACAATTCTAAAACTTAGTTTTTGGATTCACCATAATTCAAAGTATTTGACAGAATTTTTAAGATTTTATTTCGGTCTGTACAGTTTCTGCATGTCAAAATACAGCCTGTAAATTTTTGGCTTTATTATTTTAGTAAGGCAATTTGGAAGGTTTAGGGTTTTGTTTAGTATCTCTTTGCATATCTTTTAATTTTAGTATATTTCCTGCATATTAGGCCATAATTTGAATGTTTTCTTCTATTTAAGAAAATACTAAAATAAAAAAAAAAATTACATATTCTCCAATAACACCAAAAACATCTAAACCCTAATTTGCATTCTCATGTGCCTGCCATCATTGCATAATTTAATTTAAGGGCACTCTCTTTATGCCAGATAAGGGAAAAAGGTCATTACCTTTTCTTAGCCCAGAACCACCATCTTTGCATTCCATCCCAAGCCTAACTTAAAATTAACTAGACTTAATTTTGCCCTAGTGGGCTAGGGACACCAACTGGTCGGGTTCGGGCTAAGTGTCAGATCACTATGTCAAGCTAACCTGTGTGTGCCTTGTGCTTAGTGTCTAGAACGGTGGTTCAGGGATTCAATCCCAAAGGGCTTGTGTGCTGGTTCGCCTACCAAGCCAATCTCTGATTGGTATCTAGGATTGGCAATCAGGGACCTAACACTCCTCTTACACCTGCCTGGCTGAGTACAGGGTTACTATAAGCTAGTTTGCCACCCTGATTGAGCATCTAGTTTGGACTCTAGGTCTAGGGAGCTTAGTTTGTTTGATCGAGTCTTGCATGAGTACTAGATCTGGAGCATCATATCATCCACCACCACCACTTCTGGCTAAACCCATGGATAACTTTGAAGCACAAATGAAAGCCCTTACTGATCAACTAGCCCAGTCCATCAATCTTAGGCTTGATCAATCAAATGCCCAGTTGACCTGTAGACTTGATCAAATAGATGCCCAACTAGGAACCATAGAGAAAACCAGTAGGACCCAGACTAGATCCAAACCTGAGCCACCTGTCCGTCGCCCCAGGGCGGCGCGAGTCCTTCATCCTCCAGGACGTCGCATGGTGTGAGGCCATATTCCTTCATCCTCCAGGATGTCGTGGGGTGCGAGGCCCCAAGTTATCTCCAACTTCGACTTCGAAATCCAGCGGACGCCGGGCTCGAAGGCCCTTCCCAACTCCAATTCAATTCCTTTCCATACATTTCCACATTCCACTAACCTTTCTTTTGTTTGCCTACAGGTCCTCCCTGGCATCTCGAGCATTGGAGATAGTTAGCTTTGCCATTGCGACCTCTAGACCCAAAGCCAGAGCTCCCACGGGTTCGACTGCTCGGGCATCCAGATCGCATCCGTCGAATTGAGCGATCTCTACACCGGGCGCTTCAGAAGTTTAAGGTTTGCCTTCTCTATATCTCCTAAGTAGATATTGTAGGTCGAGCTAGTCCTACCGGGGTTTCTTAATCCCGGGGTCCTGTTCTCGTTCTTACTCTTAGGGCTTTGAATTGCTAGCGTAAGCTTCCCTTACTGCTCTTCATATTTCTTATCTTTGCTTGTGATCGGGAATCGAAACCCTAAACAACAAAGAAGAACAAGAAGAAACATAACAAAAAATCATCAACCCTAAAAAATTTCCTTTGCATCGTAAGCATCCTTATTGGCATCCAGCATCCCTAGCCCTAACCCCCCTCGTACCACATCAGCAACATGGTTGAGTATAAGGAACCGGCAGCGATACCCAGTAAGGCCTTTAGATCTACTCCTTCCATTGTGAGTGACCCTAACCCAGAGTGTCCACCAATAAATTAGCCTAAGAGAGGAGAATGGATCGAGCATATTCGGGATGATCAAGCCATTACGACCCGAGGCCATGGCTATCAATGCTTCCTAGTCCGATGGCTAGGCCGGCCAGAGTTGGATGATTCATGAATTTCTCAAGAGGACTTGCAATGCCTCGACCCAGACATCCTCGAGAGATATGTGAGCCAGCCTAATCCTTACTCGACAGGATCGAGTTCCTCCCATCCTAGGAGAATTGGTGTGGACACCAGAGGCACCAGAATAAGAAAGAGGCTTCTCAACCCTCTATGGATCACTTAGCTACTTTCAAGACCATTGTAATAAAGCTTTGTTCATCTAAGTTGTCTTTATTTGAGTCATGTATTAGTCAGCTCATGTTGAGCTAGTCCAGTCCAGTGCTAGTCAGCTCATGTTGAGCTAATTTTATTTTTCTGAGTCCTGTCCAAACACACTGAAGACTCAAGACCACATCATACAAGTGAATGAAAGGGATATGCCCTACAAGTCAATCTTGTTGTATCTCCCAAACCATTGTAATTGACAATATTCTAATAAAGGCATTATTTTTCATCATATGCTGTGATTATTATGATATGATGAACCCCATAGATTAGGGCTATGATTTTAGGGTTATGATGAGATCATACCAGTGAGACCTAAAGTCTTAAAACCTTAATCAAAAATATTCCTAGTCGAAGGAACCTTGAGTAGGGCATCAGGGTTTTTCCGGTAAGACTAGCACATCCTATGTATATTGAATAGGGTGACTGCTCTCACAGTCACTTGTGTATAACACTAATACTAGGATGTGGGTGCTCATTAGAGAATGAGTTCACTGATATGATCCAACTGAGAACATCTAATGGAGTCTTAGCTACATGTCAATAGAAGTTCTCATAGTGGGAGTGGTACAAGTAATCCTTTTACCTGAGACTGCCATAAGTACCTTATGTACATGAACCCATGCTTTGGTTCAATCCTAATCATGACACTGAGTCGTGCACAAGATTGATACTGGAAATGGTGAATTGGATATGAAGGTAATGAGTAGGTCAACAAGGAATCGATCACTCTTAGTAAGAGGAGATTGCATCTAGCTAGTTATCAATCGGATGATGATTCAGGGAATCTTTGATCAAAGTAAAGATATTAGAGATGGTTTCTAATATCAAGATAATTAAATCATCAATATAAGATTGAGCTAGAAACAATATAATATTGGATTTGACATATATCCATATCCATAATTATTTTTGGGTGCAGGCTGATCGAAGATTTAATTATACGGTAACTTTCTACTGAAGGGTAATTTTGGTATTTCACCAGAATATCCATATCTTCTGGGTAGACATGACATATTGCTAGATGTCAATCTTATCTTGTGGGTTGATTTGAATGATCACTTATTAGGAAGAGTCCTAATTGATCAAAATCGAGTAAGCCCGATTTGACCTAAATCGATTAGAAAGAGTTCTAATCAAATTAGATCAACTTGTATTCGAACCCACTGCCGGCTAGATGTGGAACCCAATGCATCATACACATAAAAGAATTAATCAAGAGTCATTTGCATGAAGACACTCTAGCAAGTGTTGCAATCCCTAACTCCTATTCGAATCGTAATCGAATTAGGGTTCCGAATTGACTCGATTTGGGTTCTAATTGGATCTAATTAGACCTTAGTTAAGAATTTAGGGATTATGGCTAACCCAATTGGCTAACCTATTAGCTAGGCCACTTTTCCACCCGCCCCCTTTCCCTTGCACGCCAAAAACACCAAGAGTCCATGCGCTTATGGACTCTTGGCGCGCCATTTGGAGGAGTCCATGGGCGCATGGACTCTTGGTGCGCACCCACTTAATTCTCCGATGATTAAGATGGGGCAGCATTCTTTCTTAGTATTAGCTCCTCATTTGTCCACCCTTGGATGATAATCTAACGGGTGGAGATTTTTTAAGAAAGAATGAAAGTGCAGTTTCTTCCCGGGGAGTGCGAAATCAGATCTCTTCTCGGAGATTCAAGTTTCGCGACTTCTTTCTCCCAATCATCGCGACTTCTTCTTTTGTGAAAAGTCATGAGGATGATCTGGAAGGCCATGAGAAATAATCCAGAAGGCCATGAGAAAAAGGAAAGAGCGTGGGAGAAGGAAAGGGGCGTGGAAAGAAAGGGAAATGGCATGAGAAATTGTTATTGGAGAGTTGTGAGGGCGCCTCTCCGAAAACTATAAAAAAAGGGGGTGGGAATCAGAACTCGGTGATGTGTTTTTTTTTTCTTCCTCTCCTGAAGACTCTTTCTCCCTTTCTTGTTTTGGCATTGTTCCTTTATCGAGTAAAACTCTGTCGAACTCTGCTACTAAACAAGTTAAGAGAGAAAGTCTCCGACGGTAAAGGAAAAGAAGAGTTCTGATCCATTCTTTTCTTCCTTACATTAAGACATCTTGTCTTAATTTCTCCACCAATTAAAGACAAGCATTAATCTCTTAGGAAAAGGTCTTACTTTCAAGACAAAAGTGTCCTAAAGGTTCTAAGTCTTGGTAGAAGATGGAAGGGGTAAGAAGGAAGAAGACACACCTTTGAGTGGAAGATTTCCAGCTATAACTCCAAGTATTGAATTCCTAGAAGAAGAATTCAATTGAAGGAACCATTAGAACAAGGAGTTAGGATCTTGGTCATTGCTTTGTGTGGATCACCATCGAAGGGCGGACATTGAAGGAACCATTAGAACAAGGAGTTAGGATCTTGGTCATTGCTTTGTGTGGATCACCATCGAAGGGCGGACACCTGGACGCCTGGTGAACTCAAATAGCCCGTTCATCTTCAAGATTAAATCTTCATCAAATTGGAATTAGCGGTTACAGGTTAGTACACTAATTCTAATTTGCATAAGAATGTTAGTCTTCATACATTTTAGTCTCATTAAGGAGTTCCTGGTTAGGGTTTGGTATATATTAATTTATATTTTAAAATTAACCTTCCGTTGCATTGCACCGGATCCCAACAGTGAAGACCAAGTCCAATCAGATTGAAGAAATGAAGAAAGAAGAGTAGCCCATGTCCAACCCAGCTTGAAGATTTGAAGACCCCAGGAGGAGAAATCAGAAACCCTGAAGCCCTGGACCAGCTGGAAGCAAAATTAGGCCAGCCCAGGCCCAGGAGGGAGCTAGGGCACCAAGAGCTTATGGTGACCACCTTTGGTCGGCCACTTAGAGTCACCCTCTTGGCCGACCAAGGCAAGGAGAGAGGGAGAATTTAGGAATTTTTTCTACCTAATGTTTCCTTATTCTTTAGCTAGGGTTTGGGTGGGAATAAGACTCTTATGTAATTACTTTGTATCCTTGCTTGGAGCCAAGACTATGGGTCAGTTTAAAGGACCCTAGTCTCTTGTATGAGAGTTAACTTTTGATATATGAATGATAATTGAGTTTTTTACAACTGCTGTAAGCTACCTTGCTATGTGCTTAAGGTGTTTATTGGTGTCTTCTTCTTCCCGGTGTTGCAACTAATTCTAGCCTTTGATGGGGACCCGAAAACCTATTTTATTTTATTTTATTTGAGACCATTAGTCCTGTGTCACTTGAGTCTAAGTGAGCGACTTGAGTCCTGTAATAAAGTGGGATAATTGAGTTAGTTGATTCCACTTAGTCAAGTCCAGTCGTTTTAGTTCAGTCAAGAGTCCAGTTAAGTTGTTCAAGTCAAAAGGAGAGTCATCCGCAGCTACGAGATTCACCAGACCCCTCCAACTAGAGCCGGCCTTCATGCACCTGGACCCTTTCATGCTGCCAAGCTTGCAAGAGAGAGCTCCAGTCCAAGATAGCTTCACTGTTGACCGGTCCACCAGGGTTTCTTGGCCTACAAGTTATGGTTTCTTAGCTTTCAAGTAATGTACCCTGGGGTGAATCTATAAATACCACCTCTCTCCTCTTGTATTAAACATCTTCTTCTCATGAATATAACTTAAAAAGTTATTTTGTCCGAGTTTTGAGTTTTCTCCGGATTGGAGTGGGTGTGATGCCCGGGTACCTTGTTTTGAGTACAAGCCCTAACCTCCTGGTGACTTCTACGCTCACCAGCGATCCTTCCCCTGTCCTTGTCCCACATCAAGTGGTATCAGAGCCCAGTAGATTAGGGTTTTTTCCTCTCCACGGCTTCCCATCATTCCCTCTGTCCAGATCTTCGTGTAGCTTTTAAAACCTCGGTCAGCCATCGAGGTTCATCAATGCCCTGCACTCGAGTAACAGATCTCCTGCTGCCATCGCCCGTGAAGCCCGTCTCCAGTACCACCTCCGACCAAGTCTTCCCCATGCTGCAGACTCCCTCCCCTGATCTGCCCCCTCTATGGATCTGCTCCTACCTCCACCAGATCTTTGCGTCGCTTCATCGCCCGCTGGTCTCCATCTTCGATCAACGCCCAGCAGATGGAACCCATGCCGCAGACTTCCCCATGCGGTCCAATGATCCAGTCGCCCGTGTAACCCACCGGACCGCCTCCCTGCCTCCTGCAGCCACCGACAAAGCCAGGCTTTTTCGGATGCACGCACCTCCAAAGCCCCTGACAGCGAATCTGGAAGATCCAACCATGGCCGGAGTTCCTGCCCGCCCCCGATGACTGCCGCCACCGCCCCATCGCACACCTAAACTATCAAAGACCTCGTCGCTGCTGTCGTTGCCACTACGAATGCCAGCACCGCCATCGCCATTGTCTTCCTCCCGCTCGGGCGCTCCCCAATGACCATGGAGACCTTCCTGTGCCGCAGATCCGTGCGACGCCGCCTCCTACTGAATCTCCATCCCGCTGCCGTCACCAGCCGCCAGAAGCAGAGCCTCTGCGACCACCTCCAAACCGGCGAGAAGCCATTCTTCCTCCAGCATGCCCAATCCCCTACGACCGTGACTCCCGTGACCACTGCCGCCCGTGCTCCCACCACCGTCAAACACCGTCGTGCCCTGTGCCATCCATCGGAAGCGTCTCCCTGAGCCACCATCTTCACCCAAGCACCACCATCGGCGAAGCTCGCCGGATGTCCCTCCCCCCCTGCAAACCTCCCCTGTTTTAGTTCATGGAGAAGAGATGCTTGACAGCATGATTGTGAAGGCAATTGCCTTCACTATTGTCGACTTCAAATCCACACGGACTACAAAGCCACACTATTTTCAGAGCTACACAGATTTTTGAGGCTGCATAGATCTTAGAGCAGCCAATAAAAATAATCAGAGAAAAAAAATAAAAAAAAGAAAGAAGAGGTGTGAAAAAAAATTGAAACTAACCTTTTTGTTTTGATTTGGTTAGTTCTAGTTCCGTCAAACCCTACTGAGCTTGACTCGACGGAGTCGAGTTCTCCCACCTCAGGGAAATGATGGGGACCCAAAAACCTATTTTATTTTATTTAATTGAATCCATTAGTCTTGTGTCACTTGAGTCTAAGTGAGACACTTGAGTCCTGTAATAAAGTGGGACAACTGAGTCAGTTGAGTCCACTTAGTCAGGTCCAGTCATTTTAGTTTAGTTAAGAGTTCAGTTAAGTTGTTCAATTCAAGAGGAGAGTCATCAACGGCCAGGAAATTCACCGGACCCCTCCAACTAGAGCCAGCCTTCATGCACCTGGACCCTTTCATGCCGCCAAGCTCGCAAGAGAGAGCTCCAGTCCAAGACAGGCCCACTATTGACCGGTCCACCAAGATTTTTTGGCCCACAAGTTAGGATTTCTTAGCCCTCAAGTAATGTACCCTGGGGTGAATCTATAAATACCACCCCTCCCCTCTTGTATTAAACATCTTCTTCTCATGAATATAACTTAAAACATTATTTTGTCTGAGCTTTGAGTTTTCTCCAGATTGGAGTGGGTGTGATGCCCTGGTTCCTGGTTCTTGAGTACAAGCCCTAATCCCCTGGTGACTTCTACGCTTGCCAGCGATCCTTCCCCCTGTTCTTGTCCCGCATCAGCCTTCCTCCAAGCTTCCTCCTCCCATGCCCTTGCTGCCTTTTCTAAGTTTTTCTTTTGTTTCCAACCTTGCTTTCTCACCCTTGATGGTTGTTTGTAGGTCCTCGAGTTTCTACGAATCCAACGACTCCAATCGGGCCGCAATCAGACCATCGAGTGAAAGCCGAGCATCCGCAGGTCTCTGACTTGTTTTCCAGGCCATATCCATCAAGGATGAGTGATCTCTTCGCTGCGATCTTCACCAGGCACATCAGACATTGCCAAGTACACCTCCTGTACCACTATTACTTATATTGTAGGAGAACTAACCCTAACGAGGCTTTTCAGCCCCGGCGATCCCTCTTTACTGCTTTCCTAGGTCCTGATCTACATGCATAGCTTTTAAAATTCATATAGAATTATCTATATCATATTTTGATTTGATATTCAGGATTTAACCATCTCATCCAACCCCTAAAATATAAAAAAATAATCGCATGCATATTAGTTCCGCATCAATATGAGGTGCTCCTCACAGGGCAAAAGGTGTCTCATGTGTCGGGTGTCAAGAGATTGAAAGTCTTCACTGACTCTCAGCTTTTGGTGGGCCAAGTCTCTAGTGAGTACGAAGCTTAGGATCCCATGATGGCGAGGTACCTGGATAAGGTATGCACATATACGGTGAACCTCTAGTACTTTGGCATCTCCCACATCCCGCGAGCAGAGAATGCCTAAGCTGATGTCCTCTCCAGACTGGCCACATTGCTAGAGTCATTGCTGGGACATACCTTCATTGAGTACCTCGAAGACCCCAGCTATGAGTTCATAGCAGAAGTCTAGCAAGTCATTACTGAAGCCAGCTAAATGGACCCCTATATCATGTACATCACTATTGATGCCCTACCAGAAGATTGAAAAGAAGCCAGCCTCCTCAAGAAGAAGGCTACGCGGTACATGATGATGGATGGGTAGTTGTATTGGAGGTCTTACTCCTACACCCTACCGAAATGCTTAAAGTCCTCAGAAGCCACCTATGTGCTCCAAGAAATACACAAAGGCATCTGCAGCAACCATGTGGTGGGCAGAACTCTAGCTTACAAGGCCCTCCAACAAGGATATTTTTGGAAGACCATGTGGTAAGATGCTGCCAACTTCATGAGAAAGTGTGACCATTATGAACACACGCCCACATTCAGTGATAGCCGGCGGCTCTGCTCTCCCAACTATCAGCTCCATGGATGTTTGCCTAGTGGGGAATGGACATCCTAGGTCCCTTCCCTGCCATATCAGGTCAACGAAAATTTTTATTGTGGACATCGACTACATTACCAAGTGGGTCGATGCTGAACCCCTATCCTGGATAACGGAAACAAAGGTCAGATCCTTCTTTTGGAAGTCTATCATCTATCAATTGGGCTACTACACTCAATCATAACTAACAGTGGACGGCAGTTCGGTAACCAGGCTTTCAAAGAGTTCTGCACCGACCTTGGCATTCATCACCACTTCACCATAGTAGCTCATCCTTAGACCAATGGGAAGGTCGAGGTGACTAACCATAGCATCTTGCAAGGGCTTCGCATGAGGCTTAATGAGGCCAAGGATCGATGGGCTGAAGAACTGCCTAGTGTGCTGTGGGCTTACCACACTATACCTCGCACGGCCACCAATGAGATGCCCTTCAACCTCTCTTCGGTACTGAAGCTATGATTTCGGTAGAGCTTGGGCTACCTATGCTCCAGATTAAGAATCCAGCCAGCCCATCTCCTCCTCAACTTGGATCTATTGGATGAGATGAGAGACAAAGCCCGACTACGGAAGTTAGCCTATAGGCAAAGGGTGGCACACTACAACAATTCTCGTATGAGGCCTGAGGTGTTCCATCAAAGCGAACTCATCCTCAGGCAGGTGAAAGCATCCAAACCAGGAGAATATGGCAAACTCTCCCCAAATTCAGAAAGCCCCTGCAAGGTGGTTGAGGCTCTATCAGGTGGGGCCTACTACCTTGCCAAACTCGGCAGTGCCTGGTTCACATGAACATGGAATGCGAGCAACTTGAGAATATACTACTAGTGATGTAAGACTCCTTCTTAATCATTAAAGTTCTTTTTGGTGCAAACTTATCTTTCACCTGTGCAGGAACATCTCCGTCCAACTCCAAGTCTGGTGGATCAAGCCAGAAAACTTACGAAGCCCCACACCTCAAGCCGAGAAACTTATGAAGCCCTGCACTTCAAGCCGAAAAACTTATGAAGCCCTGCATCTTTAGCTGGGAAACTTACGAAGCCCCGCACCTCAAGCGAGGAAACTTAAAAAGCCTCGCACTTCAAGCTAGAAAACTTACGAAGCCTTGCACCTCAAGTCAGGAAACTTATGAAGAACCGCACCTCAAGCCAGGAAACTTACGACGCCCCGCACTTCAAGCTAGGAAACATACGAAGCCCCGTACCTCAAGCCTGGAAACATACAAAGCCTCGCACTTCAAGTCAGGAAACTTACGAGGCCACACACCTCAAGTCAAGAAACTTACAAAGCCCTGCACCTCAAGCCAGGAATCATACGAAGCCCCTCACCTCAAGCTAAGAAATAGACAAAGCCCGCACTTTAAGCCAGGAAATTTACGACGCCCCACACCTCAAGCCGGGAAACATATGAAGCTCTACACTTCAAGCTGGGAAACTTACAAAGCTCCGCATCTGCCACCTTGCTCATAGTCCAAAGATATCAATTAGAAAACTCCTAAAGTCCCACCATCTACCGCTTAACTCATAGCACGGTCGATCCCATTGAGAAGATCCAAAAAGTCCTGCACCCGAGCTTGCCTGATTTTAAAATCGGAAGAATAAGAGAGGAATGTACCCAAAAACCTTCATGCTGATCCTAAGGACTTGAAGCCAACCTAAAATAACAAAGGCCTAGGAGAGTTGTGCGCAAAGGAGTTGGAGGAAAAGGAAAGATCATGCAAAGTTTGCTGGTTAAGTTAACCTATTCTCTTATTGCAAAGATAAGTCCCTTATGCAACAAGGGATCTTCTAAAGTACTTCAAAAAAAAAAAAAAGAGAGAAAGAAAGCGAGTAAGAAAAAGAATAAAGAAAAGAGAAATGATGAATGAATAGGTAATGCCAATTTGAAGGAAAGGATGTCTTCTTTCATTGATCAAAATATTTTACATCTTATGAAGGCTCCTGACAGGCCGGGAAGCCTTCTAGAAACCTAAGTTACAGGAAGAAAGAAGTAAAAGCCTACTATTCTATCGCCAGCTCCTTTGCTAGCTAGTGGGTGACTTTAGATGGCTGAGGGGCATCCTGGGTGGCTCCGAGTCTGGCCTCAACCTCAGTGACTTTTGGCTCTGGCTTCAGCTTCGCCTTGGTAGCAAGCTCACTCGGCTGCATCGGGAATGGAAGAGAAGGCATGATGCTGTCCAGCCCCTTTAATCCAAAGAGGCAGGCGACCTTGCCCTAAAGTCCCTAAACCCTAGTTGAAAGATTGTGCCCTGAAAGCCAATTGAAATATTGTAATTTTGATCCCAAAATCAATGAATTGACATTTTATAAAGGCATTAGTTCATCATTTGCTGTGTCTTTTGATTTTATGATGAACCCCATAGATTAGGGCTATGGTTCTGGGGTTATGATGAGATCATACCAGTGAGACCTAAAGCCTTAAAACCTAATCTAAAATATTCCTGGTCGATGGGACATTGAGTTGGGGATCAATGTTTCCGGCAAGACCAGCACATCCTATATATGTTTTGTATAAGGGTGACTAATCTCACAGTCACTTGTGTTTGACACTAATACTAGGATGTGAGTGTTCATTAGAGAATGAGTTCACTGAATTGATCCAGATAGAGAATATCTAATGGAACCTTATCTGTTTGTCAATAGATAATTCTCATAGTGGGAGTAGTGCATGTGGTCCTTTGAACTGAGACTACCATAGTACCTTATATATATGAATCCATACTTTGGTTCGCAATCAATCATGACACTGAGTCATGCATGAGGTGATACTGGTTATGGTGGATTGTATATGGAGGTTGTGAGTAGGTCAACAAGGAATTGATCAGCCCTAGTAAGAGGGAATAGCATCCAGTAAATTTCAAATGATGGATTCAGGAAACCTTTGATCAAAGTATGAACATTAGAGTTATTTTCTAATGGTTCATTACTGAATCATCATTATAAAGATTGAGCTAGGGATGAATATGAAAATTGGATTTGACAAGTATCCATATTCATAATCATATTCGGGATGCAAGTTGATCAAAGGACTGAATTGCCCAGTAACTCACCACTGAAGGGTATTTTGGTAATTCCACCAAAATTCCACATCTTCCGGGTAGACATGATACGTTGCTAGACGTCAATCTTGTCTTGTAGGTATATCATTGAGTCATGGTAATTCAAATCAGTCAATTTGAATTAGATTCTAATTGACCGAGTCGAGCTAGTTTGAGTTGACCTAAATCGGCTTAGTTGAGATCTAACCGAATTAAGTCAAATAGCACTCGGACCTACTGCTGGTTAGGTGTGGAACCCAATGGGTCACACACAAAAGAAAATTGATGAAGGATTTAATTTGGAATTAAATCATGTTTGCAGGATAAACACACTAGCATGTGTTGCAGACCAATTTCTATTCGAATCAGATTCGAATTTGGTTCCGAATTGTGCTTAATTGGGTTCTAATTGAACCAGATTAAGGTCCAATTATTTTTAGGACATTGGGCTAACCCATGGCTGAATCCAAGTGAATTTAGTTCACTGAGACCCTCTCTCCAAGCCGCCCCCTCCCTTTTCTCACCCACGCGCGCCAAGAAAGAGAGTCCACGAGCGTGGACTTCTCTTAAAACGTGTGAGAAAGAAAACGTCAGAGAAAAATCTGAAAAGGGGTGATTCAGATCCTTGTCTGGTGCCCTTGGATCTGGATCTGATGGCCATAAAAAATTAAGGAAAGATCCGTCGCTTTTCGGTCGCAAATCCGTCTCCAAAAGTCGCAATTCTTCCTGAAGATTTTCCGAGAGTCTCCTCGTCGGAAAAACGAAAACCAAATCGGAGAATCATGATTTTGGTTGAGGGGACGCGTGAGGAATGAGGGATCGTGATCCCTGGGGTTTCAGAGGGTTGCGTTGTTTCGAGATGACCCCCTCTGAGATCTATAAATAGGGTTGGGTTCTCGGGGGTTTTCACGTAACATAATTCAGAGATCCAATTCCCTTTCTTCCTCTCCAGATACTCCTTCCTCTTGTTCTTGTTGGGTATTGTTTCCCTTACAGAGGTATCCTCTGTCAAAACTCTGACCCTAAACAAGAATAAGAAGAAGGTCTTGAACGGTAAAGGAAAGAAAAGGGAAAGGATCTATTCTTCTTTTCCTTCTTGAATTAAGACTTTGACTGTCTTAATTTTTCTTCCAATTCAATTCAAGAAAAGGGATTCAAGAAAGGAATTCTTGAAGAAAATTCAAGAAGAGAAAAGAAGGAAGAAAAGAAATTTTCAAGAAAGAAAATTTCAGCCTAAAGGTCCAAGAATTGAATTCTTGAAAAAGAATTCAAGAAGGGGAGCCAAGAACTAGAAATTATTGTCTTCATTATTTTTCTGTGTGGATCACCATTGGAGGGTGAACATTGGGCACCTGGTGGAGATTCAGAGTTTGGATTTTGCGATACAGGTTAGTATCTTAATTTGAGATTAAATCTTATATAAACATCTTATATGTTTTAATTCTTTTAAGGAGATTTGGGTTGAAGGTTTGGTGAAGATTTCATAAAGATAAAAATTTTGAAATCTATGATTCCGCCTTGCCACCGAACCCTACAGTGGTATCAGAGCCTCCTTATTAAGATTAAAATATATATTCTGAATTTTAGATGCATATTATATAAATAACATGAGATGTAATATATGTTTGTTATAATATCACCAATTAGGGTTTTTTCACTCAAACCCTAATTATTGTAGAGATATTCATAGAGATCTAGCCATCATACTGAAATAGGTTGCCCTGGCATAATGGTGGATCCATTATGTGGTAAATGGTTGTCCTAGTATGATGACACACTAATCACATATTTGTGTTAATTATGCATATATGTTTGATGTATGCCACTAATTAAGGTTTTCACTTAAACCTTAATTTGCATAGAGATATGTTTAGCCTTCTAGTCATCATACTGAAATAAGGTTTCCCTGGCATAATGGTGGATCCATTATGTGGTAAATGGTTGTCCTATATGATGACACACTAATTACATATTTGTGTTAATTATGCATATATGTTTGATGTATGCCACTAATTAAGGTTTTCACTTAAACCTTAATTTGCATAGAGATATGTTTAGCCTTCTAGTCATCATACTGAAATAAGGTTGCCCTAACATAATGGTGGATCCATTATGTGGTAAATGGTTGTCCTAGTATGATGGCACACTATGGCACATATTTGCTAGAATGTGCTTTGTTTTAATAAAGCCCTCTTTAACAACATATTAAGTTGTAGTGTCATATACCAAAAGCAAAAATAATCAATATGATTAGTTTATCATTCGGTGTCTAGGAAAGTGGTTCATGATCGGTAAAGAGGACATGGTTTTTAATTGGTTCCGTTGACTGACCTGGCCAATTCTTATTGGTGTCTAAGGAAAGCAACGGGGGGACTCCCACCACTCTCCCACTTACCTGGCCGATATGATTAACTTAATTATTGATTGATATGCTCAGTGTAATATTCACTACATATGGCTTTCCTTTATGCCAAGTCATTATTATGTTATGATCCATATTAGGTTTGTTGTGTACACACAAGGCCTTTTTTCTTTATGGTGACTAACATAATTTTTGCTGGGTACATTTGATGCTTATGGAATGATTTGATATAATACTTTGTTGTGTACACACAAGGGTATTATGATTAATATCATGACCATATAGCAATGAAGGGTCTAACTTAACTAAAATATTATAGTTTGTTGTATACACACAAGGCTATTAATATTTTAGAGGCCAAGATAAGTTGAGAATTGTATGAATTACAATTGGAAAGAGTTTTCCTACCTTTGAACTTATATAAGATTTGTTGTGTACACACAAGGTCTTTTATAAGGAATTAGGATCTCAACCCCACTAAGAGAACCAATTAGGGTTTTCTCGATCATCACATTGAGGGTTATGATGCTTGATAAAATAGTGGGAGACATAATTAAGTTAAAGTCCTAATTTAATTATGTTTTGTCAACATTGGTTGTCTGCTTATGTAATGCTGTTTGTTAATGTAGATTAAATGGCCTCTTCACTCTCACTCCGTAGCATTGTTGATGCAAATAAATTGACTGGACCAAACTATGTTGATTGGTTGAGAAACCTGAAGATAGTACTCAGCCAAGAAAGAATTTCTTATATTCTTGATACCCCAACCTTGGAACCATTAGGGGAAGATGCCTCGCAAGAGGATAAGACCACATATAACACGTGGCAAATGACTCACTTACTGTCAAGTGTATAATGCTTGCCTCTATGACCAATGAGTTACAGAGGCAACATGATAGCATGGACACAAACTCCATATTGCTCAATTTAAAAGAACTTTATGGAGAACATAGTCAAACTACAAGATATGAAATATCTAAGCAGTTATTCCGTGCAAGGATGACAGAAGGTACATCCGTACAAGACCATGTATTAAAGGTTATTGACCTAATCACCCGATTGGGTCAATTGGGTTTTAATATGGATGGGGAGTTGAATCAGGATTTAATCTTGCAGTCACTCCCAGAGTCATTTTCACAGTTTGTTCTTAATTATCATATGAACAAACTTAACACTTCCTTGCCTGAGCTGTTGAATATGTTAAAAATAGTAGAGAGCCATTTAAAGAAAAATAAGGCTCCACTTCTTCTTGTGGATGGTGTAAACAAGAAGAAAATAGACAAAAAGGGTTCCAAGAGGAGGTTAAATCCAAAAGGGGGCATCAAGAAAAAGAAAGGAAAGAAGGCCTCCGGACAAATGACCTGCTTTCATTGTGGCAAGCCGGGTCACTAGAAAAGAAACTGCAAGGTTTACCTTGCAAGTGTGAAGCCTGGTGCTAGTAATGCACCAAAAGGTATGTATGAGATACATGCAATTTTATCATTAGACACTTCTAATTCAAACTCTTGGGTATTGGATACTGCTTGTGGTCATCATATCTGCAAATCATTGCAGGGACTACAGAACATTAGAGTTTTGAAGGAAGGCGACTTCGAGCTCTACGGTGCTGGAGGAGATTCCATCCAAGCAGAAGCTATAGGGACTTATATGTTGAAGCTGCCTTCTGGGAAGATTTTAGAGTTAAAGAATTGTTATTTTATGCCTAGAATCATTAGAAACATCATATCTATACCCTTGTTACTTAAACAAGGATATATTATGAATGTAATGAGCAGTGGCTGCTCAATCAGTTTTTCTAATGAAATAATATTTAATGGCATATTTTGCAATGGTCTCTTAACTTTATCTTCTGATGACAATATACTACATGTTAGTAATAAACGAAAAAGAGATGAAGTAAACAATACTTTACTTTGGCACTATCGTCTTGGACATATTAGTGAGCAGAGGATTAACAAGTTATACAAGGAAAAATTCCTTAATCCTTATGACTATGAATCATTAGGAACTTGTGAATCATGTCTCATGGGTAAAATGACCAAGACTCCATTTAGTGGACATAATGAAAGGACAACAGAGTTATTAGGACTCATACACACTGATGTATGTGGACCTATAATAACTCAGGCCAAGGGTGGATACTCATATTTCATCACATTCACTGATGATTTTTCAAGGTACGGATTTGTGTATCTAATGAAACATAAGTCCGAAGCTTTTGAAAAATTTTTAGAGTATCAAAGTATGGTAGAGAAACAAACGGGGAAAAGTATTAAGATTCTTCGATCAGATAGAGGAGGTGAATACTTATCCACCGAGTTTCTTGATCACCTTAAACAAAAGGGAATCATCTCTGAATGGACTCCTCCTTATACACCACAATTAAATGGTGTTGCTGAAAGGAGAAATCGTACTTTATTAGATATGGTACGGTCCATGATGTGCTTCACAGACTTACCTGTTTCTTTCTGGGGATATGCCTTGGAAACAACGGCTAATATTTTGAATAGAGTACCATCCAAATCTGTATCTAGCATTCCATATGAGTTATGGAGGGGAAAGAAACCCAATCTTAAGCACCTTAAGATATGGGGATGTCCAGCTTATGTCAAAAGAAATTTTGGACAAAAGCTTGATGCTAGAGCAGAAAAATGTCTATTTGTTGGATATCCCAAAGATAGTATAGGATATCTATTCTACCACCCTACTGAACAAAAGGTTTTAGTCAGTAGGCATGCCATTTTTATGGAAAAAGAATTCATCCTACAAAAGGGCAGTGGGAGAAATATTGAACTTGAAGAAGTTCAACAAGTAGATACATCTCAACAAAATCATAACACAGTTAGTATAGAACCTGAACACACCACTCCTATCCGTAAGTCTGATAAAGTGCGACATGCACCTGAAAGGTATGGGTTCATTATTGAAAATAATGAAGCCCGAATCATTGATAATGATGAGCCTCTAACATATACGGATGCTGTCATAAGTAGTGACTCAGACAAATGGCTGGAAGCCATGAGATCCGAAATGGACTCCATGTATGTCAACCAAGTCTGGACTTTGGTTGATGCACCAGAGAGTGTTAACCCTATTGGATGCAAATGGGTCTATAAGAAAAAGATTGGGACAGATGGCCAAGTTGAAACTTATAAAGCCAGATTAGTGGCTAAGGGTTTCAGACAAAAACAGGGAATAGATTATGATGAAACATTTTCTCCTGTTGCCATGCTCAAATCTATTCGGATCATGCTTGCTATAGCAGCATATCATGATTATGAAATCTGGCAGATGGATGTGAAAACTGCATTCCTCAATGGTTTCCTTAAGGAAGAGATTTATATGTCACAGCCAGAAGGTTTTGTCTTGGAGACTAAACCTAATCAGGTAGGTAGGCTAAAGAAATCTATTTATGGATTAAAGCAAGCATCTAGGAGTTGGAACATCCGATTTGATAAGACAGTCAAAGAATTTGACTTTATCAAAAATAAGGATGAACCTTGTGTGTACAAGAAGACTAGTGGGAGTGCCATAGTTTTCTTGGTTCTGTATGTAGATGACATACTCCTCATTGGGAATGATATCCCAATGTTACAATCAGTCAAGGTATGGTTATCTAAACAGTTTTCCATGAAAGACTTGGGAGAAGCATCTTATATACTAGGCATCAAGATCTATAGAGATAGATCTAGGAGGATGCTAGGTTTATCCCAGTCTAGGTACATTGACCAAGTGCTAAAAAGATTTAGCATGGAGGAAAGTAAAAGAGGTTACTTACCTATTGGTCATGGCATACATCTTTCTAAGAAGATGTCTCCTAAGACACCTGAAGAAAGAAATAGAATGAATTCGGTACCTTATGCTTCGGCAGTAGGGTCTATTATGTATGCTATGTTATGTACTAGGCCTGATGTGGCATATGCCTTAGGTATAGCCAGCAGGTTTCAGGCTGATCCAGGAGAGGATCATTGGAAGGCTGTGAAAAATATTCTTAAGTACTTAAGAAGAACTAAGGATATTTTTCTAATATACGGAGGATCTAATCTTAAACTAGAAGCTTATTCAGATTCTAGTTTTCAATCAGATCCAGATGACGGCAAATCTATATCTGGGTATGTTTTTACCCTTAATAGAGGAGCTGTAAGCTGGAAAAGTTCTAAACAGCAAACTATAGCTGACTCAACAACTGAGGCAGAGTACATTGCTGTTAGTGAAGCTGCCAAGGAAGCTGTCTGGATGAAGAAGTTCATATCAGAGTTGGGCGTAGTTCCTGAGATTGAAGGTCCAGTATCACTTTACTGTGATAATACGGGGGCTGTTGCTCAAGCAAAGGAACCAAGAGCTCATCACAAATCAAAGCACATTCTGAGGCGCTTCCATCTCGTTCGAGAGATTGTCGAAAGACAAGAAGTCTGCATTAAAAGGGTAGAAACGAAGAACAACGTAGCAGACCCGTTCACTAAGGCTCTATCACAGCGAGAGTTTGATCGCCACCTTGATTGTATGGGGTTAAGATTTAAAGGCGATCGGCTTTAGTGCAAGTGGGAGATTGAAAGATTATGCCCTGAAAGCCAATTGAAATATTGTAATTTTGATCCCAAATCAATGAATTGACATTTTATAAAGGCATTAGTTTCATCATTTGCTGTGTCTTTTTGATTTTATGATGAACCCCATAGATTAGGTCTATGGTTATGGGGTTATGATGAGATCATACCAGTGAGACCTAAAGCCTTAAAACCCTAATCTAAAATATTCCTGGTCGATGGGACATTGAGTTGGGGATCAATGTTTCCGGCAAGACCAGCACATCCTATATATGTTTTGTAATAAGGGTGACTGATCTCACAGTCACTTGTGTTTGACACTAATACTAGGATGTGAGTGTTCATTAGAGAATGAGTTCACTGAATTGATCCAGATAGAGAATATCTAATGGAACCTTATCTGTTTGTCAATAGATAATTCTCATAGTGGGAGTAGTGCATGTGGTCCTTTGACCTGAGACTACCATAGTACCTTATATATATGAATCCATACTTTGGTTCGCAATCAATCATGACACTGAGTCATGCACAAGGTGATACTGGTTATGGTGGATTGTATATGGAGGTTGTGAGTAGGTCAACAAGGAATTGATCAGCACTAGTAAGAGGGAATAGCATCCAGTAAATTTCAAATGATGGATTCTGGAAACCTTTGATCAAAGTATGAACATTAGAGTTATTTTCTAATGGTTCATTATTGAATCATCATTATAAAGATTGAGCTAGGGATGAATATGAAAATTGGATTTGACAAGTATCCATATTCATAATCATATTCGGGATGCAAGTTGATCAAAGGACTGAATTGCCCGTAACTCACCACTGAAGGGTATTTTGGTAATTTCACCAAAATTCCACATCTTCCGGGTAGACATGATATGTTGCTAGACGTCAATCTTGTCTTGTAAGTATATGATTGAGTCATGGTAATTCAAATCAGTCAATTTGAATTAGATTCTAATTAACCGAGTCGAGCTAGTTTGAGTTGACCTAAATCGGCTTAGTTGAGATCTAACCGAATTAAGTCAAATAGCACTCGGACCTACTGCTGGCTAGGTGTGGAACCCAATGGGTCACACACAAAAGAAAATTGATGAAGGATTTAATTTGGAATTAAATCATGTTTGCAGGATAAACACACTAGCATGTGTTGCAGACCAAATTTCTATTCGAATCAGATTCGAATTTGGTTCCGAATTGGGCTTAATTGGGTTCTAATTGAACCAGATTAAGGTCCAATTTATTTATTAGGACATTGGGCTAACCCATGGCTGAACCCAAGTGAATTTAGTTCACTGAGACCCTCTCTCCAAGCCGCCCCCTCCCTTTCTCACCCGCGCGCGCCAAGAAAGAGAGTCCACGCGCGTGGACTTCTCTTAAAACGTGTGAGAAAGAAAACATCGGAGAAAAATCTGAAAAGGGGCGATTCAGATCCTTGTCTGGCGCCCTTGGATCTGGATCTGATGGCCAGAAAAAATTAAGGAAAAGATCCATCGCTTTTCGGTCGTAAATCCATCTCCAAAAGTCGCGATTCTTCCTGAAGTTTTTCCGAGAGTCCTCCTCGTCGGAAAAACGAAAATCAAATCGGAGAATCATGATTTTTGGTTGAGGGGATGTGTGAGGAATGAGGGATCATGATCCCTGGGGTTTCAGAGGGTTGCGTTGTTTCGAGATGACACCCCTTTGAGATCTATAAATAGGGTTGGGGTTCTCGGGGGTTTTCACGTAACATAATTCAGAGATCCAATTCCCTTTCTTCCTCTCCAGAATACTCCTTCCTCTTGTTCTTGTTGGGTATTGTTTCCCTTACAGAGGTATCCTCTGTCGAAACTCTGACCCTAAACAAGAATAAGAAGAAGGTCTTGAACGGTAAACGAAAGAAAAGGAAAGGATCTATTCTTCTTTCCTTCTTGAATTAAGACTTTGACTGTCTTAATTTTTCTTCCAATTCAATTCAAGAAAAGGGATTCAAGAAAGGGAATTCTTGAAGAATATTCAAGAAGAGGAAAGAAGGAAGCAAAGAAATTTTCAAGAAAGAAAATTTCAGCCTAAAGGTCCAAGAATTGAATTCTTGAAAAAGAATTCAAGAAGAGGAGCCAAGAACTAGAAATTATTGTCTTCATTATTTTTCTGTGTGGATCACCATTGGAGGGTGAACATTTGGGCACCTGGTGGAGATTCAGAGTTTGGATTTTGCGATACAGGTTAGTATCTTAATTTGAGATTAAATCTTATATAAACATCTTATATGTTTTAATTCTTTTAAGGAGATTTTGGGTTGAAGGTTTGGTGAAGATTTCATAAAGATAAAAATTTTGAAATCTATGATTCCGCCTTGCCACCGAACCCTACACTAGTGATAGGAGTCCAACACGTCTTCGATGTCCTCATCTTTGAAGGCCTGGGATGCCATGTATTTGGGGACAGCCTTGGCAGCATCTTTCTTGGCCATCTCCATCAGAGCTATGGTCGTTGTAGCCTTCTCTATTGTCATTGAAGCTCGAGTGGCCTCCTCCTCCAACTGTGCCTGGAGGGTCTGGATCCTTTCCTCCAGTCATGCCACCTCTGCCTTGGAAGATGCTACCCTTTCGGTCCTCTAGGAGCTCTCCCCTTTTTCATTTTTTAGAGCCGCCTCGAGCTGCGATCTAGTTTTCCAACTCTTGAGCCCGGGTGGCCTGACCCCAGGCCTCAACCAATTCATGGCGAAGGCAGTCCTCTTGCTTCAGCAGTGCCCGGTAGGCGTCCCACAAGAGCTAGACATCGGTCACCACCTGCATAGAAGACGACAGTCAGTACCTTCCTTAGGAAAAAGGAAAGGAAAGATGGAAATGACTACGGAGTCTACTTACCGACATGAGCTAGGGGAACACCCCAGTGGCAAGCTCTGCCATGACTTCCCAGTCCAGCCTTGGCAGTCAGATGCTTGGACAAGCGAGTTCAGGATGTCCTCTTCCATCTTCTTATCTTCGATTATTTTGGCATCCCGAGGGAAGATGATTGAGAGCCTTTTTATTGACCAGTAGGATGCCATCGACGGTCGAGAGGGATCAGCATCGATTGTTGGCGAGGGTGCTGCGTCAGTCGACTGGTCATGATGACTTCGGCTTTAGGTGGTGGAGCCGGCACTTCAATGACAGGTGATTCTACCACCTCCACCAATTCTCATTATGGTGGGTCTTTAGTGCACAGAGGGACTACCAGGGATGATGGCGGGGCCCCCACATGGCTCTGGCCTCGTCCCTGGGCTGGTGAGCTGGAGCTGGGCCTTGAACCTAGGTATTGTTGGTGCGGTAGCCGACCTCCTCATCTCGGGCCCATCGCTGGCCCTTCATCCTGGCTCTTCCTGGGCTTTCTTCCTAGGCTCCCATTCCAGCCCTGCAGTGTAGCCCTCTTCTTTGACATTCCCAAGAGTTGTTTGAAGCTGAACTTCATACCTGCAAGACAAGATCGACCGGTTAATCTAATGCCAGAAGCGGATCCAAAATAGAAAGGGAAAGGAGCTCGACATCAAGCCTTACCCTAAGGCTGGGCCTGGCTGACTCTAGCATCGACGAGATTCTGCTCAATTAGAAAATCTTGAAGAGCTGGAACCTTGAAGGAGATGAGCCGGTCAAATACTTTTGTATCAGCCAACTCGATCGTAGATTGCCGGTTATGGGAGAGGTTAAAGTGGGGTGCGGAATGAGCAGTGAAAGCGAAAGTGATCCAGGTGCACGGACAACCCTCTGCCAGTGATCCGAGATGGATGTGGTAGGATACAAGTTTTATGAAGGTCAATGGATTCTTTGGTTTGATAGAGAAGAGAGGAAGAAGAAGAAGAAGATTTTGGGAGAAAAGGGATTCCAAATTTATTCAGCCCCTCTTACTACCACAACAATACAAGACAAAACATACATATTATACCTAGATCATATAAGACCTAGTCCCCCAAAAAACTTCCAAGGCTGGCACTATGAGATTCTGAAATCTCAACATCCAAGTCGGCTCACCTCCTGTGAGTCGACTTGTAGCTAGAAATAGTCCACTGGACAAGTCGACTTTCAGACTGTGAGTCGGCTCATGCAGAACATCATGTTTCTATCTGCACACATGAGCCAACACCTTGAGTGAGCCGACTCTCATAGAAATACTTCATAACTATTCCAAGTTGTTCCAACCAACGAGTCGACTCTCAGACAATGAGTCAGCTCTAATGTATAGACTGACAAAACTCAACCTATCATCTAGGACATGTCTTGGACTCACTCCTAGCCCTAGATACATCATGTATGACTCCAATGCTTCAATCAACTACAGATTCCTCAGACCCATCAACCATGTATATGAGAGAAAGCTTTCTCTCGATAGAGCCTTTGTAAGTGCATCAACCTGGTTCTCCTTTGTATGGACCTTCACCAGTGCCACTTCTCCTTCCTCCACCAGCTCTCTAATTTTGTGGTACTTCACATCTATATGTATTGTGCGTGCATGATAGACTAGGATCTGAGTCAAATGTATGGCACTCTGGCTATCACCGTGCTGCAAAAATTTTCGGATTCTGTTAGGGTTTCTAATATGTCAAATTTCAGAGATTTAAAGTTTTAGTAAATTAATTAAAAATTTTGATAATTACTAGCACAGAATAGAGGCATGCACTGCAAATTCATAGAAAAATAAAAGTTTATGATGCCAAAATTAGATAGAAACTAGCCACCCTGATGCAGTGGATAAAATGCAGAATTAGGGTTTGTGAATGCAAAGCAAATAAAAAAAGGATAACTCTAAGATTGCTAAACATGCAGGAAAATAGTAAAATAATTTTTGTATGATTTTTATAATTTAGGTTTGTAGGCTAAATTTCAAATAAAAGTAAGAACTAGCAAATAGGATAGCAATGCATAGAATCATCATGATTACAAAGAACTCATGCAAGATTTAAGTAGCTAGGATCTAAGAGTTGAGAAACTCCAAGTTTAGGATAGCTTATCTTCATCAAATCAGAAATTAAAAGAAGGGAAGGTTTCGTACCAGTCAGAGATTGAAAACTTTTTGGTGGAAAGGATCACTCACACTCTGATTGGAGCCTGGATGAAGAAGCTTCAGTTCCTTGAATCAGATGGCTGATCTAGATTCGGTCTGAAGGTAAAGAAAGCCTCCTCTGGGGAGGTGAAACACCTCGAGGATCCTGCAAGTGTCAGGGGTCAATCAAAACAGCAATTAAACAGCAGAAATAAAACGAGGGTTTAAAATTGAGAGAAACTAGGTTTAAGTGTGGATGTCCTAGGGAAGATGTAGTTGCTTGATTGGGGAAGCAGCTAGGGCATCTTCCTCTGGGCGTGTCTGATCTCCAAAGATGCAGATGGAAGCTAGGGTTGCAGGGTGTCAATCCGGGAGCACAAGGAGAGCACACAAGAACAACGAGGACCCAACACTAACACCAAACACAAGGCAATATCATAAAATTTCATTAAGTTGTATTCATAAGAAAGAGATGATTACAAGAGGGGGAGGGGTGGGGTATTAATAGAGTTCCCATGCCCTCCCTTGTTAGATAGGAATACAAGCTAGAAAAAGAGAAGGATTACAAGTGGAGTAGGAATAGGTTCACAAGTTGACTAGGAATAGGTTATCCTTGTTTGATATGGATTTCCTTACTCCTTTGACTTGGTCAAAGGGCCTTGGACTTAGTCAAACCATAATTTCTTGGGCTTGGACACCTCTTGGCTTGGACTTGGGCTCTGGGGCAGCAATTGGGGCATCCAGGCTGCATCCGCCGAGTTGAGCGAGGGTTGGGGCGCATGGGCTTGGGGCCCTAGAGGCCTGGGATGCCTGGAGCAGGATAATTCCAGGTATCTTGTTCTAGGATGGAATATACATAGAATCTGGTTCTTTATGGACCCGGGCTTGCATTCACTTCGGCTGGGACATAGGTGGACCTCTAGAATCATGGATGCCCTGGTTTAGGAATATGCTCTGGTATATAGGGAGAAATCTAGGCATCTGGAGGGCATCTGGAAGAAATGAGGATTTCTGGAAGCATCTGGGATCCTAGGTTGTCACACAAAATCCAATAGGCTGATGTAGTGGCCTTTTACTCCTGGATGTGGCCTGATGGAACTTCAAAATAGTGCAATTTTCTCTCTAGTCTCACCTTATTCCAACTAAATCTTACTTTCTTACAAATTGTGACACATGACTATGTAAACCAAATACTAGTGTGGGCACCAGGATCCGACAAAGGCTCCTCAACCCTCTATGGATCTCAGATTAGGGTTCCACTTCTTTATGTCTTTTAATAAGGCTTCAAGCCTCAAATCTATATTTATCTTTTGCTTTGAATTGAGTCTGTTCCTTGACCAATTAGGTCAAATTGAGTCCTGTACTAAGTCGAGTCACAAATCGAGTCCAGTTTGAGTCTATTAAAAGTATGGGTCCATTGCAAGAGTGGGTATTAAAATTTAGTCTCCTTGGAAGCAAGTTGGGAAAGAATCCAAGTCAACTCAGGGCCCACCTATGCATCATACATGGCGCCATGACATCTCGCCATGTGGGCAGCACACTTGGCATGCAAGGATGCCCAATGGGGAGGACCACTTCACTTGGTTCAAGCCTTTTTCCCTCCCCCCTATTAAGCTCATTTCCATGCAAGGGTGGTCGACCAAGGAAGAAGTCAATGGAAGATGATGTAGGGAATTCGAATCCCTTGCTTCAAGCCCTCCAATCAAGCCTTCCCCAATTTGCTTCAACCTCTTTGGAAGGGAGAGACAAGAGCCTTGGATGCCTCCACCTAACACTCACCTTGTCAAGCCTTGTACCAAAGAAAGAACCACCAACCAAGAGGAGAAGAACACATGCCTTGCTCCAAGCCCTCTTCATGCCTTCTTCCAAAACCAAGAAGATCTTTCCAAGTTCAAGGCACAAAGAACCTCACTCCAAGCCATGCATCATGCCATGCCAATCCAAGCTACCTTTGGTCAGCCAAAGAGAGGAGAAGGTCAATGCTTTTGGGCGCCCCATCCAAGAAGTTTGTATTTGTTTTCATTTGAAATTCGAATGGGCCTTGGGTGCCTATTTAAAGGACCCAATCCCTCCATTGTAAGGAATTGAATGATTAAATGAAAAAGAGAGCTTGAGTTTTGTTTCTCCTCTAACCATTGTCTCCTAGACTAGGTTTGAGAGAAGTTTCCTTCGTCCACTGGGATGTCGAGTGGTGTGAGGCCACCTTTCCGTCTCCCCAGGGCCTCGCAAGTCCTTCATCCTCCTGGACGTCGAGTGGTGTGAGGCCACAATCCTTCATCCTCCGGGACGTCGCGGGTGGAGCGCCCCCAAGTTATCTCCTTCTTCGACTTCAGAATCCACCGAACACTAGGCTCAAAGCCCCTTCTCAACCCTATCTTAGTCCATTTCAATACGTCTCTCCACTTCGCTAATCCCTACTTTGCTTGCCTACAGGTCCACCTTGGTATCTCGACATCGAAGACAGTCTGCTTTGCCAATCATGACCATCCGACCGAAAGCCGGCGCACCATGGTTTGACTGCTGGGGCATCCAGGCTGCATCCACCGAGTTGAGCGATCTCTGCATCGGGCGCTTCAGACGTGTGAGGTTTGCCCCTATCTCCTAAGTAGGTATGTGTGTATCGAGCTTAGTCCTACCAGTGTTTCTTAACCCGGGATCCTATTCTCATTTTCACTATTTAGGGATTTGAATTGCTAGCGTAGGCTTCTTTATTCAGCTTTTCTTATTTAATCTTGTTTGTGATTGGGAATCAAAAAAAATCTAGAAAAACATCTAAAACTCATCAACTACAAAAAAAAAAAAAATTCCATTGCATCATAGGTATCCATACTAGCATCTCTAGCCCTATTCCCTCCTGCATCATTAGTGGTATCAGAGCCCTATTCCACATCATTTTTGGTATCAGAACAAGGCTAGGACTAGTGCATCTTTTCCTATCATTTTCTGCATTCTGGTCAGCCCGTATATGGTCTGAACATTGAAATTGTTCTCGCTGAACGAACCCCTAAATTTTGTGATTTCTATTTTGATAGATCACATTTAATTCATAGTATTTTGATTATTTTTTGAGATTTTATTTCAGTTATAGAATTTCTACAAGCCAAATAATACCTGAGAAAATCTCAGGTCTGAAATTACAACAAGCATCTCATGTTCTTGCTTCATTATCCATCTAGCTTATTTCTTGCATTTAGGGGCATATTTCAATTCTGCATTTTGTTTAGCATTCACACATCTGAAAGACACAAAACAAAAAACAAGAAAATTTTTAGTCTTTTTATTAGTCACTTTGTGTGCATCATTTTGCATAACTCATCCTAAGGGCGTCAAATTAACATAGGGTCAGGATTTCATTACTGCCCTAGCCCAAAAACCACCACACGACAATATCGAAACCTAGCCATTAACTAAAATTGATGATGCTTAATCTGCTCTAGTGAGCTAGGGACACCCACGAAGTCGGGTTGAACCAAGTGCCGAGCCAAGCTAGATCACTTGTTGGTGTGTGCTTGAGTAGCTGGGTCTAGGAAAGTGGTTCAGGGAACTAGATCTCGAAGGGAAGTGGTGTTGGTTCACTTACCTGGCCAATTTCAAATTGGTGTCTAGGCAAGCAAGAGGAACCTCCACTAACCCTACAATTACCTTGCTAGGTGCCAAGTTACACTTCTGTTTAATCTTCTTGACTTCACATTTGGTGAGATCTCCAAGGTCTAGCGAACCGTAATACCGTTCTGTGTGTGTGTTACATGTGCACTAGATTAGGAACCGCTTTTCACACACCTTCTCCACCCCCTATCGAGGCCATGGACCAACTTTGAGCTGACATTGGAGCCCTAACTCAATCCATGACTCAATTAAGCAACGGTTGACTAATAGATGTGATCAAATAGAGGCCAGACTAGGACACATAGAGGAAGCTGCTAGGTCCGTGATATTTCCAGAGAGCTCCTACCTATAGAAGACTTGAGCCCTTTAGGAACCAGAGCCGTATCCTCGGATCCACCCATGGTTATAGCCAGGCTTACCCAAGTCGACCAAGCTCGAACCGATCTGACCCTAGTTGACGAAGCGTAGCCCGACCTAGTCCTAGTAGTCCCAGTCTGAATCGACCCCAATACAGTAGAGAGGACAAAGATAAGAATTATGAAGTCCAGAGGAGACCCGATCCCCAAGGTAACAGCTGTAGGTGTCGTAAACCTAGGCATTTTGCTAGTCAGTGCACCGCCCCTGCCCTAGTCAGTGCACCGCCCCTGCCCTACTTATAGATGAACCGACTGAAACTGAACCTGAACCCATTGTTGAACCCCTTGAAGACTTTAAGGTTGAACCCATGGAAAATCGAGGGAAAGAAACTCCTGAGCCCATTAAAGAATTGAAAGAAGACATCTGTGAATCAAGTTTAGTAGAATATGGTGAAGATGGGCCCCAGGTTGAATTCATCGATGAACCAAAAGAAAAAGATCCTGAACCCATTAGAGATTGTGAAGGAGTAATTGAGCTAGGATCGAACATTATAGAGGGTGGTGAGGGTTCACAAGTATTGCCTTAGAGGAGGTCCAGGAACAGGTCCGTAAAGAACTACCCCAGGAGGTAGGCATCAGTTTTGAGGACTCTCAAGATAACATTCCCAAAGACCTTCCTAATGACCTTCCACCATCTAGGAACACCCATCTAGCCTTGGAACTTGCACCTGTAGAATAATGTCCAAATCTTAAGATTATCCTGAATAACCAAGGTCTATTTCATGATGCCCAGAGATTACCCCAAGACTCCGACTCGTATTTTCTCCCCTTCCTAGAGCTATCTCATATTTTTAGAGCTATGGGGTGGCATTTTGTTGAAATCACCAAGCTGCATGACTCATTAGAACCCATCCCTTTTGCCATTTACTTTTGGTATACTTTATGGCATTTGCTAGGGATCCTTAATAATTTTTCTTGTGCATACCAAACTAGGGTCAAACCTAGAGAGTCAAAAGTCTATTAGGTTTAGATCCTAGGCATCCAATAAAATTCTTTTTTTTCAATAGGAATGCATAGTTGAGTTTGCATTTTGCATCATGTTAGGATTATGCATTAAATAAATTAAAAAAAAATAATTTGGTTGATTCCTGAAAGCGAGCCAAAGAGTTTGTAATAGGGGATTTTGTAATGATTAGGCTCAGGCCTGAATAGTTTCCACCGGGAACCGTTAAGAAGCTTCATGCTCATGGGGCTGGTCCCTTTAAAGTGATTAGGAGAATGGGCCCTAATGCCTATGTGCTAGAATTACCTCCAGATTATGGAATTAGCTCGACATTCAATATCTCTGACTTAGTCGACTATAGGGAACCCGCAAACATACCTAGCGAGCCATTTGGGCCTGACCTTTCTTTTGAGAGTGAACCTGAACCTAAGTGTCCACCTCCAAATATACCTGAGCGAGGAGAGTGGATCGAGCGTGTCCTGGACGACCAAGCTATCACTACCCGGGGCAAAGGCTATCAACGTTACTTGGTCTGATGGTAAGGTCGACCCGAATCCGATGACTCGTGGATCACCCGGGAGGACTTGCAGTGCATCGACCCCAACATCCTAGAGAGGTACCAAAGCCAGACTAACCCTTACTCGACAGGGTCGAGTTCCTCCCACCCCGAGAGAATTGGTGTGGGAACCAGGATCCAACAAAGGCTCCTCAACCCCTATGGATCTCAGATTAGGGTTCGACTTCTTTGTGTCTTGTAATAAGGCTTCAAGCCTCAAATTTGTAATTGTCTTTTGCTTTGAATTGAGTCTGTACCTTGACCAATTAGGTCAAATTGAGTCCTGTACTAAGTCGAGTCGCAAATCGAGTCCAGTCTAACTCTATTAGAAGTATGGGTCCATTGCAAGAGTGGGTCTTAAAATTTAGTCTCCTTGGAAGCAAGTCGGGAAAGAATCCAAGTCAACTCAGGGCCCACCTATGCATCCTACATGGCGCCATGACATCTCACCATGTGGGCAGCACACTTGGCATGCAAGGATGCCCAATGGGGAGGACCACTTCACTTGGTTCAAGCCTTTTTCCCTCCCCCCTATCAAGCTTATTGCCATGCAAGGGTGGTCGACCAAGGAAGAAGTCAATGGAATATTATATAGGGAATTTGAATCCCTTGCTTCAAGCCCTCCAATCAAGCCTTCTTCCCAATTTGCTTCAACCTCTTTGGAAGGGAGAGACAAGAGCCTTGGACACCTCCACCTAACACTACCCTTGTCAAGCCTTGTACCAAAGAAAAAACACCAACCAAGGAAGGAGGAAGAACACATGCCTTGCTCCAAGCCCCTCTTCATGCCTTTTTCCAAAACCAAGAAGATTCTTTCCAAGTTCAAGGCGCAAAGAACCTCACTCCAAGCCATGCATCATGCCATGCCCAATCCAAGCTACCTTTGGTCAACCAAAGAGAGGAGAAGGTCAATGCTTTTGGGCGCCCATCCAAGAAGTTTGTAATTTTTTTCATTTGAAATTCGAATGGGCCTTGGGTGCCTATTTAAAGGACCCAATCCCTCCATTGTAAGGAATTGAATGATTAAATGAAAAAGAGAGCTTGAGTTTTGTTTCTCCTCCAACCGTTGTCTCCTAGACTAGGTTTGAGTGAAGTTTTCTTCGTCCCCAAGGACGTCGAGTGGTGCGAGGCCACCTTTCTATCACCCCAGGGCATTGCAAGTCCTTCATCCTCCTGGATGTCGAGTGGTGTGAGGCCATAATCCTTTGTCCTCCGGGATGTCACGAGGTGCGAGGCTCCAAGTTATCTCCTTCTTCGACCTCGAAATCCAGTCGGACACCAGGCTCGAAGCTCCTTCTCAACCCTATCTTAGTCCATTTCAATACATCTCTCCACTTCACTAATCCCTACTTTGCTTGCCTATAGGTCCTCCTTGGTATCTCGAGCATCGGAGACAGTCTGCTTTGCCATCACGACCATCCAATCGAAAGCCTGTGCATCCGTGGGTTTGATTGCTCGGGCATCCAGGCCACATCAGCCGAGTTGAGCGATCTCTGCATCGGGCACTTCAGACGTGTGAGGTTTGCCCCTATAGTCTAAGTAGGTATTGTGTATCGAGCTTAGTCCTACCGGGTTTCTTAATCCCGGAATCCTATTCTCGTTTTCACTATTTAGGGATTTGAATTGCTAGCATAGGCTTCTATTATTCAGCTTCTTTTATTTCTAATCTTTGTTTGTGATCGAGAATCAAGAAAACCTAAGAAAAGCATCTAAAACACATCGACTATATAAAAAAAAAAAAATTCCTTTGCATCATAGCTATCCATACTAGCATCTCTAGCCTTATTCTCCTCCTGCATCATTAGTGGTATCAAAGCCCTATTCCACATCAAATAGGGCCAAGTAATCTATGTCTAATTTTGGTGCCCCCATCAATTCTTCCGGGGTGGGAGGAACTCGATCCTGTCAAGTGTAGGATAACTTGGCTCTCATAGTGCTCGAGTAGGTCTGGGTTGAGGTGTAGCAGATCCTCATGGGTGATCCACGAGTCCTCAGATTCTGGCCGACCTTGCCACCAGACCAAGTACCTCTGATAGCCGTAATTTTGGGTACATATGGCTTGATCATCCAGGATTCACTCGATCTTTCCCTCACTATTTGGCCAATTGGTTGGTGGACACTCTGGGATGGGTTCTCTCTCAAAGGGAGGGATAGGCTCAAGGTGCTCGCTAGGTATCACTACTTGCTCCCTGTACTCTATAAGATCTAAGATAATGAAGGTGGAGCTAATACCTAAATCAGGTAGTATCTCATGCACATAAGCATTGGGTCCACCGATATTCATTATCTTGGATAGGCTAGCTTCACGAGCAGAAAATTCTTTACAACTACAAAATCCCCTACAAAATTCTTTATCTCTTTTTTGAAAATTAGCCAAGTTATTATTTAGTTCATTAGTTATGTTCAGCTTTTGACTAATTTCCATATGCATATGCTGTGCAAAAAGCAGTGCAGGTGCAGACATGTAAATCAAGCTTTACATTTATTGGACTCAACTAATACTTTATAGACTCGACTAGGCTTCCTTATCGAAGGAAACTTATTGGACTCTTCGGGTCTAAAATCTAAAAGACTATAGACTCTCTAGGTTTGATCCTATCATGGCATGCACGTAAAAATTTATTATGTACTCCTAGCAAATGCTACAAAGTATACCAAAAATAATATGCAAACCTAACGTGGGCAATAAATGAATGCAACATGCAAACCTCTACATGATGCAGGTGAATGGTTAAAGTAATGCAAGAAACTCAAGAAAGGCAAAAAAATATGAGATGGACTCGGGGTTAGTATGATAGGGTAGAAAGTAAGAAGAAGGTTATGGGTTGATCAGGTAGAATAGGAGATAATAAGGGATTTCAGGGATGAGGCCTAAACTAATAAGGTTGACCTTATGGGATTAATGCCTATCTAAAGGGTCTGCATAATGGAAGAAAGGGTCATTAATTTCAGAAAAGAGATCAATGGGAGTCAATGGAATGATTTCATCCTGAGGTACTAATTCAAATAGATCAAGTCCTTAATAAATTCTTCTGGCTCTTGAATCAAAGGACTAGGCTCTATAGTTAGGCTTTCTTCTAGTGTCTCCTCAGGTAAACTCTAATAGTAGGATTGGGTTCCTCATGGTCTTCTTCTTTTAAGGGTTCTTCCACTACATGGTCAACTAACTCTATATCGGTTACTGTCTGGGTATGGCTAGGGTTAGCTAAATCTAGGTCGGCTCCTACATGGGTAAGGTTAGGGTAAACTATTGTTGTGTGGTCTTCTACCTGGTCCAACTATTGGTTACTTGGTTATTGGTTTGAGTCAATTGGTTGGTTTGGGTGGTGGATTAGGTAAACTGGTTTGGAATTGGGTATTTTTTTGGGTCCATTTTTTAATTATGGCCTTAAGGAGGGTTTCTAGATTGGACTCCATGGTTGAGCTGGGTTGGACTTCAAACTCAACTAATTCTGGGTTGGTTCTATTGGGGTTTGGTTATAGTCAACTACTTCTGGGTTTTCTATAGGGTTTCTTCTTCTAGATCTACAATAGACTCATCATCTTCATATGCCTCCACCAAACATAGATCAACCTCATATACTCCTCTTCTAGGTCATCCTGGTGAACCAATGGGCTAGTAGGAGGGGTTTGGCTAAAGGAAAACTGGCTAATAACTAGGGTAACAGGGATGGGTTGACTAAGGGATTCCAGATTAATACTAGGGTTCTGACTATGGATACTGATCCTAGTGGGTTCAGGCTGATTAAGGGTTATAGGTTCATAGGTTATGGGTTCAGTCCTAAGGGTTGACTCGAATTACAAAGCTATGTGATAGGTGTCGTCTAGGTCTCAAATTTGCCATCTAAATAATTCACTCTGGATATCTCTACGTAGGCTAGCCTGAAACCTAGATATGATTTGAGACTCATATTAGATTGTGTAACATGTCCCATAAAACTTATCAAATTGGTCAATGTATTCAAACATAGTTTTATTACCTTGACTCAATTGGAACCATTGGTTTAAAAATTCATGATCATTGGATTAGGTATAATAGGATCTAGAGCCATTGGATCTAAATACATAGGATGGGATGAGTACATCTAGGTAAATAGGGACTAAGGTAATAGGGACTAGAATGGTAATAGGGTTTGGGTTCTGGGTATGGGTCATAGGATTCTGGGTTGTAGGATCAAGGGTTATAGGGTTCAGGGTCATAGGATCTAGAGTTATAGGGTTCAGGGTCATAGGACTCAGGGTCATAAGATTTAGGGTCATAGGATTCAAGGTCATAGGATCTAGGGTTATAGGATTCAGGGTCATAGGATTCAAGGTCATAAGATCTAGGGTCATAGGATTCAGGGTCATGGGATTCAGGGTCATAGTATGGGGTTCCCATAGGGTTGGATTAAGGCTATTGGCATTGGGTTCCTAATCTAATGGTCATGCAAACAATCAAACAAAGTGTCATGATGTAGTCAAGCTTGCAAAAGGCTAGTACAAACTAGGGTTTCGTAGACCTAGAGTCAAAACTGAATGGGTCAGCTTAACTTACACCTAACCCAATAGATAATCCTTCCACTAGCTAGGTAGGGGTGGGAGTGTGGGAGGCCCCCCTGCTTTCGTAGGGACCCAATTAAAAACCTCAAACACATTAGGTTGTTTGACTCTAGACCCGCAACCTTAAACACCAACTTTCAGTAATAACTAAGAGGTTAAATGCACTAGTTGGCCAACATAGCTCGGACCCAACTAGTTGATGTCTCCTAGCCCACTAGGGTAAATTATGTCTTATTGACTTTAATTAGGCTTGGATTAGTATGATGATGATTGTTTTGGGCCCAAGACAGGTGATGAAATCCTATCCTGATCTGAGATAGTGAGTTGTCCTTAAGATTAGGTTAAGAATGATGGCAATCGATGGCCTTGATGCAATCTAAAATAATCAGAAACTAAAATATTTTTATTTTGATGATTTATGATGTGTCAAGTTAGGTTTAAGTAACTAGGGTTATCAAACAAAGTTTGGCTTGGATTGGGGTTTGGTAGTTGATTAGGTTAGTCAGTTGTTGCAGGGTTTGACATAGATATCGATGTAGAAAAAAATCAAAAATAATCTATAACAGAGGATGGACGGTGATGATGAAAACTATCAAATTTCATGCAGAACAAAAATCATATAATGATGCAAACCTAGGGTTCTGTAGACTATTGCAAAATTATTAGGATTCTATTAGGTTTTCTAATATGCCAAGTTTTAGAGATTTAGGATTTTATTAAAATTAATTAAAAACTTTAATAATTACTAGGATAGAATAGAGTACATGTAGTGCAAATTTCAAAGAAAAATAAAATATTTATGATGCCAAAATCAGATAAAACTAGACACCTAATGTAGTGGATAGAATGCAGAATTAGGGTTTGTGAACGCAAAGCAAATAAAAAACTATCCTAAACCCGCTGTAATACCAAACTAATGTAGGACAACTCTAAGATTGATAAAAATGTATAAAAATAGTAAAATAATTTTTTTATGATTTTTATAATTTAGGTTTGTAGGATAAATTCCCAAATAAAGTAAGAACTAGCAAATAGGATAGCAATGCATAGAATCATCATGATTGCAAAGAACTCATGCAAGATAATAAGTAGCAAGGACCCAAGAGTTGAGATAATCCCAATTTAGGATAACTTATCTTCATCAAATAAGAATTAAAAGAAGGGAAGGTTTCTTACCAGTCAGAGATTGAAAACTTTTGGTGGAAAGGATCACTCACACTCTGATTGGAGCTTGGATGAAGAAGCTTCAGTTCCTTGAATCAGATGGCTGATCTAGAACTTATCTAAAGGCTAGGAAAGCCTCCTCTGGGAAGGTTAAATACCTCGGGGATCCTGCAAGTGTCAGGGGTCAATCAAAATAGCAATTAAACAATGATAATAAAACTAGGGTTTAGAATTAAGAGAAACAAGGTTTAGGTGTGGATGTCCCGAGGAAGAAGCAGTTGCTTGATTGGGGCAGCAACTAGGGCATCTTCCTCTAGGCATGGCTGATCTCCAAAGATGCAGATGGAAGCTAGGGCAGCAGGGTGTCAATCCAGGAACACAAGGAGAGCACATAAGAACAAGAGGACAAACACTAGAACACCAAACACAAGGCAATATCACAAAATTTCAGCAAGTTATATTCATAAGAAAGAGATGATTACAAGAGGGGGAGGGGTGTAGTATTTAAGGAGTTCCCATGCCCTCTCCTTGTTAGAACTGGAATACAAGCTAGATAGGGAGAAGGATTACAAGTGGAGTAGGAATAGGTTCACAAGTGGAATAGGAATAGGTTATCTTTATTTGATATGGATTTCCTTCCTCCTTTGACTTGGTCAAAGGGCCTTGGACTTAGTCAAACCTCCATTTCTTGGGCTTGGATGCCTCTTGGCTTGGACTTGGGCTCTTTGGCAATAATTGGGGCATCCAAGGATGGGTTGGATGCATGGGCTTTGGGCCCTGCAGGCCTGGGACTCCTGGAGCAAGAATATTCCAGGTATCTTGGTTCTAGGCTAGAATATAACTGGAATCTTGGTTCTTTATGGACCTGGGCTTGCATTCACTTGGGTTGGGACATAGGTGGACCTCTAGAATCAAGGATTCCCTAGTTTGGAAATATTCTCTGGTATCTGGGAAGGAATTTGGGCATCTGGAGGGCATTTGGAAGGAATCAGAGTTTCTGAAAGCATCTTGGATCCTAGGTTGTCACACAAAATCCAATAGGCTGATGTAGTAGCCTCTGACTCCTGGATGTGGCCTAGTGGAACTCCAAAATAGTGTAACCCCCTCTCTGGTATAAAAAGTGAACACATACAGGACTCATACTAATGTACCAGACTTAATATACTGGACCAGGTCGAGATAAATCAATTAGTCTCACCTTATTATACTCAATCTTACTTTTTTACAAAATTATGACACATGATTAAGTAAACCAAATAGAGCCCAGTAATCTATGTCTAATTCTAGTGCCCCCCCATAAAGGGAATTACATCAGCTTATGGGAGCTCAATTGACACCCAGGAGCCCTAAATGTCCTCCATATGCCCTCCAGGTGCCCTAATTCCCTCCAAATGCCATTCCAGATGCCCAGATTCCCTTCCAGATGCCGGTGCATATTTCTAAACTAAGGCATCCAAGATTCCAGAGGTCCACCTGCATTCCAGTCCAAAGAAATCAAGCCCAGGTGCCACCCAACCCCTTAAGAAGCAAGATACCAGGAAATATTCCTGCTACCGGGCTAACAGGCCACCCCAGCTTCCAGAGGCCCAAATCCATGTGCCAAAGCCCCTTTGGGCCGGCCCCTTTCTACTCTTAGAAGCCCATCACGCCCCCCCAGGCATCCTTGAAGGCTTGACCAAGTCAAAGCTCCAAGGGAGGTGTCATTAAGTGAGAAGGAGAAGATTAGTCTAACCTAGTTAGGATTCCTAGTTATTTTAAGCTTTGTAATCCTAGCCTAGCTAGGAAAGGACATGTAATCTAACTAGGAAAAGGCTTGTTAACCTATGTGTAACCCAAGTTAGGGAGGGCATGGGAACCCTATAAATACCCTAGTTAGGGGAGGGCATGAACGGACGCGGAGGCGTCCGCCCGCAACGGCCAACAGTCGTCGCTGCCACCGTCGCCGCCGTTCCCGTCGCCCACCGGCCCTCGCCGGATCGCCGTGGGGTCCACCACCGCCCATGCCCGTGGGAAGACGAACGAACACGGCAGGCGTCCGTCCGCCCGCGTGCGGTTGTGTGGCACCGCAGCCCTCCGCCTGACACCGCCGTCGCTCGCCCTGTCCGCCGGACACTGCCCCCCGCCATCCCCGGCCTCCCCCGCAGTTCACCGGCCATTCCCGGTGCCCAGGAAGTCTCACACGGTCATGGAGACCAAACGGCATGTTGGCGTGCCGTGCTAGACCATGTGCCGCCTCGCTTGCGACCGCTGCTCGCCGCCCGCCAGCCCCGTTCGTCGCCTGCTTCCGGTCACCAGCCATGTGCTCCGTCCGGCGATCCATCCTCCACACGGCCATGTGAAGAGTTTGCACGAAATTCAGAGCAGCCCAAATTTTAGAGCAGCATACTTTCTCGAGCAGATCATCAAGCCGACACGCTTCTCAGAGCAGATCAGCATCACTTTTGATGCAACACAAATTTTGATGTAATTTATTTCCTTTTTTAGTTTTCTTAGAGGCTAAGAAATTGAGGGTTTTGGTTTTTCTATATAAAGGCCCCCTCTCCCGCTGTAATAATCAGAGATGAGTTGAAATAGATTTTTGGGTTGGTTCTAGTTCTAGTTCTGGCTGAGGCCTGTTTCCTTCGTTCCCTGCTATGTGCATTATGGGTTCGATGAGGGGTGGGAGGCGTTCACTACTGTGTGCATTAGGGTTCAATGAGCACCCTAGTTATCCCCTATCTCGTCTTCTTTATCCCCTCATGTCCTTCGAGAGTCATCCTAGCGCATCCGTGTGAGAGCCCTGATGTGTGCATTATGGGTTCGATGAGAGCTCAGGGTAGCTGGTGCTGTGACCCCTTCGGGAGGGTAGCTTTATGCTCAGGGTAGCTGGTGCTGTGATCCCTCGGGATGGTAGCTTTAGACTTTGACCCCTGACTTTCTGTGTGCGCCTCCCGCTAGAGTGAGTCTCAGGGCCATGAGTTCCAGTTCCTGGTTCACCATCTCCATCCTTCCTTCGCCATATCCACCCAGAAAATTGAAAACAAAAGAGATCAGCTGTCTTAGGATTTTAGAGTCAGTATGCCCTAGTCCCGGGAGGCTTCTTAGCCCTCCCACGGTCCTAGTTTGTTTAGTTGTTTCCTTGTTTTCCAAATAACCAGGTTACATCGATTTTTCATCCCGTATCAGTACTAGAGAGGTTTGGGATAGATAAGGCCAAATCTATGGAAACACCATTACTAGGGCATATTTCTTTCTCGAAAAAATAGTGCCCCCAGTCAAAGGAGGAGAAGGAGTACATGGAAAGAGTTCCAAATGCCAATGCAGTGGGCAGTTTGATATATGCTATGGTTTGTTGTAGGCTGGACATAGCATATGCTGTAAGCCAGGTGAGCAGGTACATGGCTAATCCTGGGAAGGAACACTAGAAGGCATTGAAGTGGATTTTGAGATATCTGCAAGGGACTCAAAGATATGGACTGGTATTTGGTGGGCAGCCTGAATGGTGCGGGCACCAGACTCAGAGAAGACTTCAGAGCTCCATCTGGATCTCTGATTAACCTTGCCCGAAGAATTAGGGTTTTTGGCTTGTAATAAGGGTTGACTTGATCAACTCAATTTTAGTTTGAGTCTGTATTACCTGCATTTTTATTTTGTTGAGTCATGTTGACTCAGTAATGGACTAGGGCTTCAACCTGGGGGTGTTACATTTTCTCCCAAGGCCAAGCAAGTGGGTGCCACACTCCCAGCCACACTCCCAGCCATACGCGTAAGTCCAGGGGGCGCCACATCTCCATCCAGCAGGCTTTGGTCCCCACACCATAGATAGCAGCTCCCCTCTTTCATGCGCCATTGAGGAGAAATCTACCAGGGGTCCACAAAATCAAGGGGGCGGT
This sequence comes from Areca catechu, assembly GCA_021397845.1. Classification (NCBI taxonomy): domain Eukaryota; kingdom Viridiplantae; phylum Streptophyta; class Magnoliopsida; order Arecales; family Arecaceae; genus Areca; species Areca catechu. The sequence continues at coordinate 46,985,703 of CM038048.1, read as the reverse complement.
CCAAGACTTCCCAAAGAACCAAACTATGAAAGGGAAGAAATTCTCTTGGGGAGAGATTCAAGGAGGCGCCCATTACCTGCCAGAAATACTCAAACAAAGTTAGAAAAAGCCATAACTTGGGGAGAAAGAAAAGGAGGTATCCAAAAAGGGTTGAGCCATGGAAGGAAGGGGATTTCTCTTGAAAAGAAAGGTTAGGAGGCGCCCTAATCATTCCAACTAAAGTCAGATATAAAAGGCAACAAATTTTCTCTTAGAGGGCAAGGTTAAGAGGTGCCCAAACACTTCCAGATAAGGCCAAGCATAGAAGGAAAAATATTTTTCTTGGAGGTCAAGACAAGGAGGCGCCACCCACTTTCCTTTTTGAAGCTTCAATCAACTTTGGAATTAATTGGCCGGCCATATGAGTAGGGATTGATATCCTAATTTGAAGATCCCCTCCTTTAGTCCCACATGGGAAGATGTAAAACCACTCTCTTGTAATGGCCTATAAATTAAACCCCCATGTAAGTTAGAAAAAAATAATGATGAATGAAATCAATTTCTGTGTGAGCAACTTTGGGTTTCTCTCTTCCGCACTTGTATTCAGGTGTTGAGCTCCGTGAGGGAGTAAATCGGGTTCCCTAGGAACCTTGAGGAGGTGTGAGATCTCCAACCCCAAAACCCTAGCTTAGTCCACCCATCTCTACTACTCCACCACCACCAAACCCTAATTTCCATCTTCATCCCACGGCCCTCTCTTCCACATCGAAGCCGGTCACCAGCATCCAGGTTCATATCAACAGTTTCAACTACAGAGCCAGTTCAAAGGAGAGTTAGATCAGTATCAAGATCTCCAGAACTTCTACATCCAACAATCTTCATTAAGTACACAGTTCAGTGTTTTTCTTTGAGTTTCTGGTTCTTTTTTTTGTTCTTCTTCTTCCAGATCCTGAGTTCGAGAAGAAGGCCAACCTTGCCATAGGACTACAATCCGAGGATCCATTACGAAGATACCCCGTCTCCAAGGATCCTACAATCTGCTCGAGAGTGTCCTTCAATTGAAGCAATGAGAGATATCACAGTCAGGTATAAAACCTTCTCTTCTCTCTTCGTCTGTTTCTTGAAAGAGGAGTAAACCCTAGGTCTGGGGTTTCTCAATCCCCAGCGATCCTACTTCTGAGTTACTCTGATAATCCACTCCTTTTAATTGTGCTTTCTGTCATTTCTTAGTTTCTTTCAATATTAGTTTATCTTTCCTTTGAGTCAAAGCCGACTTCTAAAAAATAAATAATAAAAAAAATATTAATCTTAATTTGCTTCTGTATCGCATCATCTCTCTTTCGTTCTGCATCATTTTTGGTATCAGAGCTTTCATTCTGCATCATTTTTGGTATCAGAGCTTCCGTTCTGCATTATTTTTGGTATCAGAGCCCAGTCTAGGGTTTCTGTTTGGCTTGCTTCTTTTAAGTCTCTCTCCTTTTTACTTTGTCTGCTCGAAGTAGACTCCCCAGGACATCCGGTCCTAGGAACGAAGCGAGGTGCAAACCTCCTCTTCCCATTCCACGGGTGTTCCTAGGGCATGTAGGGGATCCGTTGGGTTACAACTTCGTAGCAGGAATTGTAAACGGGGGAAGCACCCTGTTTTTAGTCCGTAACTACCCTGTTGTAGAAATTGTTTCTCAGTGAAGGTAACTCCGAATTGTATGATTTTTGTTTTGCTGGAACCAATATAATTGAAGATATTTTACATAATTTTCCTGTGATTTATGGTTTCCGTGAAATTTTTGAGAGTTAAATTACTGCAACTCTATTTTTGTGTTCTGTAATTCAATTATCTTGAGTGAACATCTCCTAACTCATCCTAAGGGCATTTGAGCATCTAGATAAGGGGAGGAGTTGATAACCTCTCCTTAGCCCACAACCACCATCCCTCATTCGATCCTAAGCCTAACTTTAAAATTTATTAGACTTAATTTGCCCTAGTGGGCTAGGGACATCAAAAGTCGGGTCAGGCTAGTGTTGAGTCAGTTTGTCTAGTTTTCTGTGTGTGCTTTGTACTCAGTGTCTAGAATGGTGGTTCAGGGACTACGTCCTGAAGGCTTGTATGGCTGGTCCGCCTACCTGGCCAATCACTGATTGGTGTCTAGGATTGGCAATTAGGGACCTACTTACTGAAAGTATGAACAAATTGAGTCAGGATATGACTGCTACTGTTACCCAGTGTAAAGAACAAGTCCATGAGAATTTTACCCAGCTTGGGATCGAGTCCAAGTACTTGAGAAACGTAGACATCAAAATTGGACCCCTAATCCAAAATTTAATAGGCCCAACCTCATCCATGCCAGGACCCTAGGAGGACCTTATAACGTGATCCCAAGCATAACCTTAGGAAGCCTAACCATGATATCTATAGTGAGGATCGTGTCTATGAGAGGTCCTTACAATATTCTAGACCAGTCACTCAACAACCCAAGTCTTCTAGATCAACCATTTAGATCCACACCCATGCCCAAGTAAGGTCTCTACTAGTGAAACCAGTATGACCCAGGTTCCTATATCGCAAGAATGTTTGTTTTGTGGAGAAAGAGGCCATAAATCTAGTCAATGCCCTGCATAGGACTGGCTTGTGCACAGCTAAGTGGTAAGAATCCTAAGGATGACATTAATGAGGGAGAACCCAAGCCTACCAATGGGAAGAAAGGTTAGGTATGACAAGCCTAGAATCAGTTGACCCGATTACCACTGACACGAAAACCCATTGAAGATGGCATCGAGGAAGTATATGATGCTGGCTTGAGTCTAGTTGATGATATGGGGGAAGAACTTGAAGAATGTGACATTGATACTATTGGTTCCTTACCTGAGGAGACCTTGGAAAGCAACCAAGTGGTAGGACCTAGTTCAGAAATTCAAGGATTTATGAGAATCAGGCTCCTTTAGTCAAATACCCCCAGGAAGAACTCATAGTGTTAGCCGAGCTATCAGTTCGTACCCTCTAATGACAGTCATTTCCCAGTACCAATTGAAGATCTTTGCACTGAACTGTTTAAGTTTGCCACCCTATGGTAGATCCTCTCCTTAGGATGACTGAATCAAGCCTCTTACAATGGACCTTGTCCCATGCCCAGCCACTAGGTCTCTCCCGTAATCTCAATTGAACATCCATGTCTTGAGCGGATTGATTCACCCAGTCCTGTAGAAGTCCTCCTTATGGCCCGAGAACCCTTCCTTCGCATGACTGACCTACCCTTCTATAGAGTATACCTTTCCGCACCCATAGGTCAAATTTCAAGTCTTGAGGTCATCATCCATAGGCCTTCCATGAATCATTCTCTAATCCAGTTCTTGAGAAAGTGGATCATTATTTGCTTAGAGAACAAACCTAACTGTTGCAATCATGTCCTAGGCTACTTTCCGAACCATCTCTTGATCCATTCCTGGGAGTAGCAAACTTTTCCTTTCGTAAGGATGACCAGTTGACACTCATAGATCACCATTCAAACTTCAGGTCACCACCTTTAGTCAACAGGTAATTCGAGACTCCACTCATATCTCCTCCCTTTCTCTAGGACTTCTAATGCTTCTTACACCATCCAAGTATACTTTGTCGAAGTCTTTAGAGTGAACCACATGTCATAACCTATTAGGTTTGCCACCTACTTCTGGAAGAACCTTATGGCACCTACTAGGCACCCATGATAAGTTTTTCATGCTCTGCATGCCATCCTCCGACCCAAGGTCAAACCTAGAGAGCCGTAGTTTGTTAGGTTTAGACCTAGGGTTCCTTTGAATAAAGTCCATTCTTTAGGAATGCATCGTCAGTCGAGTTTATGACATTGTCTCAGATTTTGAGAGCACCAGGAATTGGGATTTGTATTTTGTCCAGGGCTGAAATTGCATTCAATGTTTCGATCAATAGGTCTATAGGCTAGAGTCCCTTTGAAATTATTCATGGATACAAGCCTCACACACCACTTGATCTGATTACTATTAGCCTACACACACAAGTCTCTTGATGCACTTGCATAGCATGAAAGGACTTGCATAAAGAAATTCATGCCAAAATAAATTAAGTAATGAAACTTATAAGGAGTTGGTTGATTCTTAAAGGCAAGTCAAACTTTTGACGAAGGAGACTATGTAATGATTAGGTAAGGCCTGAACGGTTTCCTCTGGAATCGTTAGAAAGTTACATGCTAGAGGAGCTGGACCATTTAGAGTGGTGAAGAGAGTAGGATCCAATGCCTATGTGCTCGAGTTACCTCCAGAACTAGGCATTAGCTCCACTTCAACATTACAGACCTAGTAGAGTATAGAGAGCCAGCTGTGATTCCCAGGGGGGCTTTAAACCTAATCCTGCTCTAGAGAGTGAACCTGATCCTGTGGTCCACCAACAAACTGGCCTGTGAGGAAAGAGCAGATTGAAAGATCCTGGATGATCAGGTTATCCTACTCGTAATCGAGGATACCAAAGATACCTGGTCCGCTGGCAAGGAAGGCCAGATTCTGATAACTCTTGGATCTCCCGAGAAGAATTACAAGAATTGGACCCAGACCTCTTGGAAGATACCAGAGCCAATTTGAATCATACTCGACAGGGTCGAGTTCCTCCCACCCTGGGCGAATTGGTGCGGGCACCAAACTCAGAAGAAGACTTCAGAGCTCCATCTGGATCTCTGATTAACCTTGCCGAAGAATTAGGGTTTTTGGCTTGTAATAAGGGTTGACTTGATCAACTCAATTTATTTTGAGTCTGTATTACCTGCATTTTTATTTTGTTGAGTCATGTTGACTCAGTAGTGAACTAGGGCTTCAACCTGGGGGTGTTACATTTTCTCCCAAGGCCAAGCAAGGGGGCGCCACACTCCCAGCCATACGCCTGAGTCCAGGGGGCGCACATCTCCATCCAGCAGGCTTTGGTCCCACACACAGATAGCATCTCCCCTCTTTCATGCGCAATTGAGGAGAAAATCCACTAGGGGTCCACAAAATCAGGGGTCGGTCCAAGACTTCCCAAAAGAACCAAACTATGAAAGGGAAGAATCTCTTGGGGAGAGATTCAAGGAGGCGCCCATTACCTGCCAGAAATACTCAAACAAAGTTAGAAGGAAGCCATAACTGGGGGGGAGAAAGGAAAAGGAGGTTTCCAAAAAGGGTTTGAGCCAGGAAGGAAGGGGATTTCTCTTTGAAAAGCAGGGGTTCGGGAGGCGCCTAATCATTCCAACTAAAGCCAGATATAAAAGGCAACAAATTTTCTCTTAGAGGGCAAGGTTAAGAGGCGCGGAAGGAAGGGGGATTCTCTTGAAAAGCAAGGTTAGGAGGCGCCTAATCATTCCACTAAAGCCAGATATAAAAGGCAACACATTTTCTCTTAGAGGGAAGGTTAAGAGGCGCCCAAAAACTTCCAGATAAGGCCAAGCATAGAAAGAAAAAAAATATTTTCTTGGAGGTCAAGACAAGGAGGCGCCACCCACTTTCCTTTTTGAAGCTTCAATCAACTTTGGAATTAATGGCCGGCCATATGAGTAGGATTGATATCCTAATTTGAAGATCCCCTCCTTTAGTCCCACATGGGAAGATGTAAAACCCTACTCTCTGTAATGGCCCTAAATATAAACCCCCATGTAAGTTTGAAAAAAAATGATGAATGAAATCAATTTCTGTGTGAGCAACTTTGTGTTTCTCTCTTCCGCACTTGTATTCAGGTGTTGAGCTCTGTGAGGGAGTAAATCCGGGTTCCCTAGGAACCTTGAGGAGGTGTGAGATCTCCAACCCCAAAACCCTAGCTTAGTCACCCATCTCTACTCCACCACCACCAAACCCTAATTTTCCATCTTCATCCACGACCCCTCTCTTCCACATCGAAGCCGATCACCAGCATCCAGGTTCATATCAACTGTTTCAAGTTTCAACTACAGAGCCAGTTCAAAGGAGAGTTAGATCAGTATCAAGATCTCCAGAACTTCTACATCCAACAATCTTCATTAAGTACTCAGGTCAGTGTCTTTCTTTGAGTTTCTGGTTCTTTTTTTGTTCTTCTTCTTCCCATCCTGAGTTCGAGAAGAAGGCCAACCTTGCCATAGGACTACAATCCGAGGATCCATTGCGAAGATACCCCGTCTCCAAGGATCCTACAATCTGCTCGAGAGTGTCCTTCATTGAAGCAATGAGAGATATCACAGTCAGGTATAAAACCTTCTCTTCTCTCTTCGTCTGTTTCTTGAAAGAGGAGTAAACCCTAGGTCTGGGGGTTTCTCAATCCCTAGCGATCCTACTTCTGAGTTACTCTGATAATCCACTCCTTTTAATTGTGCTTTCTGTCATTTCTTAGTTTCTTTCAACATTAGTTTATCTTTCCTTTGAGTCAAAGCCGACTTCTAAAAATAAATAAATAAAAAAATATATTAATTTTAATTTGCTTCCGCATCGCATCATCTCTCTTTCGTTCTGCATCATTTTTGGTATCAGAGCTTTCATTCTGCATCACTGAAGGACATGGATGGAACTTCATAGAATCATTTGAGGATTCAGGTCCTTTGGAAGGGTTTGTTGAAGCAAGCTATGCAGTTAATCTTGATACAAGAAGGTCTACAATAGGTTATCTCTTCTGCATGTATGGTGGACCAGTTTCTTGGAGAACAACTCTTCAACCTATTACTGCTTTGTCTATAACAGAAGCACAGTATATAGGGATTACTGAAGCTGCAAAGTTAGCACTATGGCTGAGAAGGCTAGTGTCTGAAATTGGGCAAAACATTGTATGGAGGTCCTACACAGTAATAGCCAGAGTTCTATACACTTGACACAGAACCTAGTCTATCATACTAGGACCAAGCATATAGATGTGAGGTACCACAGTATCAAGGAGCTGGTGGAGGAAGGAGAAGTGGCGCTGGTGAAGGTTCATACAACGGAGAACCAAGCGGATGCACTTATGAAGGCTCTACCAAGGGATAGCTTCTACTTTTGCATGTGGTTAATGGGTTTGAGGAGTTTGGAAAATGTAGCCTCGAAGCACCAAGGTGGAGATTGTTGAGTCTCAGGTGGTGCATTCATGGCTAGCTGGATCAATGTACATGTGTGATGTAGGACTAACCAGATGCGAAGATGAAGAATGATGCAAGTGATTTTTCTTTAGTTTTTTTAGGGTTTTAATGAAGTTAAGGATTCCCGAAGATGAGAGAGAATAGATCTAGGGTTCTATACTAACAAGAACTTCAGGCAAGCAAGTAAGTCCCTAAGCAAGGATAAAAAGAGGACCCCAGGATTGAGAAACCCCATAGGACTTAGCTCTCAGATCAATACCTACTTTGGAGTCAGAGTGGCAAACCTCAAAGATTCGAAGCACCCGATGCCGAGTTCACTCGCTCTCATGGATGTGGCCTAGATGATCGAGCATTCAACCCTGCGGATGCACCAGCTTTCTGTCCGAAGGTCACGATGGCAAGGTCAACCGACTCCATGTTTGTGGCACCTGGGGACCTGCGGGCATTCAAGAGAAGAGTTAGGATTTGATCAAAAGAAAGCAATAGTTGAAAGGATGAGAGTTGATGTGGTGATGGGTGGAGTTCTTCTTGCTAGGCGCCTGGTTGGATGATCCCAACGGACTCTAATTCGAAGTTGGAGGATGGAGTTGTTGAAGATATAGTAACTCGAGGCCTCACACCTCTCGATGCCCAAAGGCGAAGGCGCTCCCTCACGGAGATCGACGTTCTTAAGGAATGAAGACAACTAAAGAGAATCGGCTCTCAAAACTTGTATTTTTTTCATTCATCAATCAATATCATTACAAAGGAGTGGTAATGTCCTTTTTATAGGCACCTTAGCACCCAATTTGAATTTCAAATAAAAATACAAGTCTTCTCTTGATGAGGCGCCAAAAAATTTTAGAAATCTTTCTTCCTTGGCCGACCATGAATTTCAAAGTGATTGGGTATGGCTTGTCTTGAGGCTTGGAAGAAGGGTCTTGGCACCCTTGGACTTGGAAGGTTGGTCTCTCACTTTGGAAGAAGACATGACATGGGGCTTGTAGAAAGGCTTGTGTTCTCCTCCTTTCCTTGGTTGTTCATCCACCTTTGGTACAAGACATGATATGGGGAGTGGAAGATGGAGCTTGTCTTGGCACCCATGGATTCTTGCTCTTCCTTCCATACTTGGTCAACTGCTTTGGGAAGAAAGCTTGATGTGAGGGCTTGAAGCAAGGCCTTATCTCTTCAAATCACTAACTCCCTTTGACCTTCCCTTGGCTGGTTACCTAATTTTGGAGAAGAGCATGATATGGGGAGGGAAAGAGGGCAAGTGTCGAGTGATGTTGTCTCCTTTGTTATCAAAAAAATTCTGATTTGTGCTACCACATAGGATGATGAAGTGGTTCCCCAGTTGTCATCCAAAAATCTATTTTAACAAAGGATGATGAAGTGGCACCACAGGGCTGTGTTGGCATCCTCCAAGGCTTGGCTCAAAAGTGACTAGACTTAATGACCATTCTTGCTTGGGCCCATACTTCAAAAAGACTCGGACTGGACTAAATACAGGACTGGACTCAATATAGGACACAACTTGACCAAATTGGTCAAAGTACAAGACTAGACACAAACACTTGAGACTCAATTCATAACTAAAATATTATAAAGTTTAGCCTTGAAGCCTTATTACAAGACCTGAAAAGTTGGAACCCTAATTAGACATCCACAGAAGGTTGAGGAGCCTCTGTCGGATTCTGGTGCCCACACCAGTTCTCCCGAGGTGGGGGGAACTCGACTCTATCAAGTAAGAGTTGATTTGGCTAAGGTATTCTTCTAGAAGGTCGGGGTTGAGGCGCTGCAAGTCCTCTCGGGTAATCCACGAGTCATCAGACTCAAGTCGACCTTGCCATCGGACCAAGAAACGTTGATAACCTTTGCCCCAAGTGGTAATAGCTTGGTCATCCAGGACATGCTTGATTCGCTCTCCTCTCTCAGGTAAAATTGGAGGTGGACACTCTAGTTCAGGTTCACTCTCAAAAGAAAGGTAATGCCCAAATGGCTCACTAGGTATGTTTGCTGGTTCCCTGTACTTGACTAAGTCTGAGATATTGAAAGTCGAGCTAATGCCATAATCCGGGTGTAGCTCAAGAACGTAGGCATTAGGGCCAACTTTGTTTATCACTCTAAAGGGGCCAGCTCCATGAGCATGAAGTTTCTTAACGGTTCCTGGTGGAAACCGTTCAGGCCTAAGCCTAATCATTGCTGAATTCCCAATTTCAAACTCTTTGGCTCATTTCCGGGAATCAGCTATTCTTTTATATGCATTATTACTTAGATTGATTTTTTTTCTAATTTCCTTATGCATGTCCCTAATATGCTGTGCAAAGTATTCAGCAGACTCAGAGACACGAGCATGGATAGGTAGGGGAATCAGATCAAGAGGTCAGTTAGGCTTGTAACCACTTAAAATCTCGAAAGGACTTTTCCCAATGATCCTATTCACAGAACTATTATAGGCAAACTCAGCTTGAGGTAAAAGAAGATCCCAGTTTCTGGTATGTTCACCTATCAAACATCTCAAGAGGTTCCCTAGGCTGCAGTTGACTACCTCAGTTTGGCCATCGATCTACGGGTGGTAGGCAGTTAAAAACTTTAGCTTGGTGCCTAGTAAGTGCCAAAGGGTTTTCCAGAAGTAACTAGTGAATCGGACAACCCTATCGGACACTATGGTTTTGGGAAGGCCATGTAACTTAACCACATGCTCGAGAAAGAGCTTGGCAACTTTGGAAGCATCTAGGGTCAGGAAGCAGGGTATGAAATGGGCCATTTTGGAGAACCTATCAACCACTACACAGACTGAATCATGCTTCCTTGCGGTCTTGGGCAATCCTACTACAAAGTCCATGCTAAGGTCTTCCCAAGGGTGACTATGCACAGGCAGAGGGGTGTACAGGCCAGTATTCTACTTCTGCTGTTTGCCAACAGCACAAGTTCGGCACCGGGAAACAATGTTGGCTACATCCTTCTTCAAGTTTGGCCAAAAGAACTGGTCTTCTACTGCTATGATGGTCTTTTCTCTACCGAAGTGACCAGCTAGGCCTCTTGCATGGGTTTCCCAAACTAAGAATTCTCGAAGAGAGGTCTTTGGAATGCACAATCATTTGCTTTGAAAAGCTAACCATCTTGGAGGGTGTACTCACTATGGGCGCTAGATGGTTCTTGTTTCTTGGATTGGAAGATATCACCAAAGTTAGGACAGGTCTCGTATTTCTCTTTCAATCAATCAAGTCTTATAACCTCAGTCCTAACAGTATTCAGCAACAGGGCACGATGGCTAAGGGCATCAGCTACCTTATTCTCAGTACCAGCACGATGTTTAAGCATAAAGGTATAGGCCTGGACGTATTCTACCCACTTGGCGTGCCTAGGGTTTAATCTTTTCTGGGAGTTTAGGTACCGAAGGACTTCATGGTTAGAGAAAAGGATGAATTCTTGGGGTAACAAGTAATGCCTCCAATACCTAAGAGCCTGAACGATTGCATAGAACTCTTTATCGTAAGTTGAGTACTTAACTTTGGCCTCATTGAGTTTCTTGCTAAAGAAGGCCACGGGGTGATTTTCCTGACTAAATATTCCTCCAATGCCAACTCCCAAAGTGTCACAAGCAACCTCAAAAATCTTAGAAAAATCAGGTAATCTCAAGACAGGTGCTTATATCATTTTGTCTTTGATTTCTTGGATGGCTTTCTCTGTAGCTTTGTTCCATTGGAAGGCTCCCTTCCTGATGCAGTCGGTGATGGGTGCTATGATAGAACTAAATCCCTGAATAAATCTCCTATAAAAGTGGATAGGCCATGGAAACTACGCACATCATGGATACTAGTTGGGATCGGCTACTCAACTATGGCTTTAACCTTCTCGGGATCAGCGAAGACTCCATCGGGGTGACTATAAAACTTAGGAAGATAACCCTCGTTGTCATGAACTCATATTTCTTTGGATTAGCATAAAGGCTATTTTCCCTAAGGGTCTGGCTGACTAACCTAAGATGGTTAAGGTGGTCCTCTTTAGTCCTGTTGTATATCAAAATGTCATCGAAATATACCACCAAAAATTTTCCAGTAAATTCTTTCAGGACTTGGGTCATGACCCTCATAAAGGTGCTAGGTGCATTAGACAGTCCAAAACGCATCACTACCCATTCGAAAAGGCCATCCTTAGTCATAAAAGCCATCTTCCATTCATCCCCGGGTCTAATCTTAATCTGATGGTAGCCACTCTTAAGGTCTATCTTGGAAAAGATAGTGGCTCTGGCCATCATATCAAGCATATCATCCAAACGGGGGATGGAAAACCTATATTTTATCATGATTTTGTTTATGGTTCTGCTATCTACACACATCATCCAGGTTCCATCTTTCTTAGGGGTTAGCAAAGTAGGGACGACACAGGGACTTAAACTCTCCCTAAGAAAAACCTTCCTAAGCAACTCTCCCACTTGTTTCTGCAATTCCTGGTGTTCGGTGGGGTTCATTCTATAATGAGGAAGGTTGGGTAAGGTGGCTCCTTGGACCAGGTTTATGGTATGTTGGATGTCCTTAAGAGGTGGTAGATGATCAAGTAATTCATCAGGGTAAACATCCTTAAATTTTTCCAAAGCCTTAACTACTTCTCGGGGGTGCTCTATTTGGGTCGGCTCATGACTCTCTTTGGTGGCCAAAATCCAAACAGGGGCTCCCTCAGCAATCTCTTTTTCCAATTCCTTGGACTTGATCAGGTTAACTCCGGACTTCTTTTACTTAAGGCTACTTGATCCTCTTTTAGCCTAGTCCTTAGGCTGAACTTGATTAATAGTAAATTTCTTCCCATGGTGGTTGAAGGTACAGCTATAGGTCCGACCATAAAGAGTAGCATCGTGATCATAAAGCCAGGGTCATCCTAAGATAATACTACTAACGCCCATGGGAAGGACATCACACCAAATCTTCTTTTCATAAGACTACAACTTGATCAAGACTTGGCACCTAGACTTTTTGGGTATGGAAGTTGAATCTATCCAAGAGATCTTGTAAGGGTTGGCGTGAGGAACTAGGGTCAATCCTAAAGCTTTGACAGTACTTGAAGATATAGCATTGACACAGCTCCCACTATCAACTATGATTTTGCACACCTTATCCCCTAGTTTGACAAAGGTTTGTAGGATGTTTGTCCTACGCCAATCTTCTTACACTACATTTTGGGTAACGATGCACCTAACTACTCCTTGAAGGTCTTCAGATTCAAACTGCTCTTCCTCTCCCTCATATTCTTCTAACAACTGATCTTCTAGGTCATAGACTTCTCCTTCTGGTTCAACAAGTGGTTCTATCTCACTCCCAACTGGCTCTTCTATGACTAAGGCTGGGGAGGTGCACTGGCTAGCATAATGTCCAGGTTTATGATATCTAAAGCATTTATTTTGGGGAGTGAAGTTCCTTTGGACTCCAATAGATTTACCCTTTTCTTCTCTACTAAAATAGGGTCGGTTCAAGTTTGGTCGACTCGGACTGGGTCAGCTAGGGTTGGGTCAACTCGGGTCGGGTCGGTTTGGACTGGGACAACTCAGGTAGGCCTGGTAATACCCTTGGTTAGGTCCTGGGATTCGACTATGGTTTCGATCTACGATAGGTGGGAGCCCTCTGGAAATGCTCATAGTTCCTCACAACTTGGTAAGCATATTCTAAATCAATGACCTCTCTAAAGTAAAGCTCTCTCTGGATGTCTAGGTGTAGGACAGCCCTAAACCTAGATAGGGTCACAAAAGCAGATTCATTGACATGATATCGCATGACATACTCATCGAACTCCGTGATGTATTCAGCCACACTCTTATTCCCTTGACTCAGATTCTGACATTGTTCCTATAAATTCTGGGTGTAAGAAAGTGGTCAGTACTTCTCTCTAAGCCTGGCTTTCATGTCCCTCCAAGATGCTATGGGTTCTAGTGCTCTCTGCTCTACCAACCTTTCGACACTATTCCAAAATAACCTAGCCTGGCAAACCAACCTAAGTTTGGAAAACTTAAGCTTCATCCTCTCCGTCATTGTGTACCAGTCAAAATACTGCTCCATGTCCTCCTCCCAATCTATGTACACCTTAGGATCTAGACTATCATCGAAGGTAGGGGCTTCTAGCTTGATGTTTCTAATGGCCCTTTCTTCCTAGTCTACAATCTCTGGATTGGGTCTCCTAGGTTCAAACTCTTGGGCTAGGTTAAAACGGGGAACTCTCTTGGGCTTAGCCTCTATGGATGGTTCATGATTAGGGTAATCCATAGGGGCAAAAGGTGACTCAGACTCAAGCTCGACATATGGTCTAGGACTATTCTTCTCTAAGGCTCCAATTCTATCGTCGAACTTATCAAGCCTACTGTTCAACCTAGCCAATTATTCAAGGATGACCTTTAATTGATCTTCTCATTCATTCTCCATGGGTTCACCTAATTGAGAATGATGGGGATGATAAGGGACTTTGGATCTAGTCGACATGCACACACAATGGAAGATGTTATGGGTTTGCTAGACTTAAAAGATCAAACCAAATGTTAGGTCAAGAAGACTAACTCGGTAGTATTAACTTGGCACCTGGCCAGGTGAGTGTAAGGTTGGTGGAGGTTTCTCTTTGCTTGCCTTAGACACCAATTTAAAATTGGCCAGGTAAGCGAACCAACCCACCTTCCTTCGGGCTCTTGTCCCTAAACTACTTGCCTAGACACCGGCTACACAAGCACACACAAACAAGTTGTCTAACTTGGCTTGACACTTGGTTCGACCCGACTTCATGGGTGTCCCAAGCTCACTAGAGCAAGTTAAGTGTATATTCAATTTTAATTAGAGGTTGGGGTTCGATATGCCAGGTGATGATTTTTGGACTAGGGACAGGTAATGAAATCCTGACCCTATGTCAATTTGCTGCCCTTAAGATGATTTATGAAAATGATGGCATACAAATGATCTAATGAAATATCTCTAAGTTATATATATATATATATTTTGGATTTTTGATGTATGATAACAGAAATAAGATGATGGAAATAAAAAGATATGATCCTAAATGCAAAATTAAACTATATGAATGATGAAGATGAGATGAGATGTACTTGCTAAATTTTTAGAGCAGAATTTTTTTCTTAGATGGTAATCAGCAATGTAGAAATTCTACAGACTGAAATAAAATTTTAAAAAATTTTGAAAAATACTTCTAATTATGCAAAGTCCAAAAAAATAAAAATCATAAAAATCCGACATTCCTACAAGCAAAAATAATCAAAATAGCAGACTATGTATGGGAATGCTGAATTTCAAAAAGGCTAAAATTAAAGATGCAAAACTTTTTTTTTTTTTTATAGATCTAACCTATCTCCTTGTGTTCCCCTTCATAGGTCAATCATAGTGGCACCCCTACACGCCTTAGGAGATTCCCGTGGAATGGGAGGAGAGGGACTTGAAACCCTACTTTCTCCTAAGACCGGATGGCCTGGTGAAGCACCTAATCCAAGTACTTAAGAAGTGCTAAGTCCTAACAATGCTCTGATACCAAACATGATGTGGGACTAACTAGATGCGAAGATAAAGAATGATGCAAGTAATTTTTCTTTGGTGATTTTTAGGGTTTTAATGAAGTTAAGGATTTCCGAAAACGAGAGAGAATAGATCTAGGGTTCTATACTAACAAGAACTTCAGGCAAGCAAGTCCCTAAGCAAAGATAAAAAGAGGACCCCGGGATTGAGAAATCCCATAGGACTTAGCTCTCAGATCAATACCTACTTAGGAGTCAGAGTGGCAAACCTCAATGATCCGAAGTGCCCGATGCCGAGTTCACTCACTCTCATGGATGCGGCTTAGATGATCAAGCATTCAACCCCGCGGATGCACCGGCTTTCTGTCCAAAGGTCACAATGGCAAGGTCAACCGACTCCATGATCTTGGAACCTGGCGGCCTGCAAGCATTCAAGAGAAAAGTTAGGATTCGATCAAAAGAAAGCAATAGATGAAAGGATGAGTTGACGTGGTGATGGGTGGAGTTCTTCTTGCTAGGTGCCAGGTTGGATGATCCCAATGGACTCCGATTCAAAGTTGGAGGATGGAGTTATTGAAGAGATAGTAACTCAAGGCCTTACACCTCTCGACGCCCGAAGACGAAGGCGCTCCCACATGGAGATCCACGTTCTTAAGGAATGAAGGCAACTAAAGAGAATCAGCTCTCAAAACTTGTATTTTTTTCATTCATCAATCAATAGCATTACAAAGGAGGGGTAAGGTCCTTTTTATAGGCACCTTAGGACCCAATTTGAATTTCAAATGAAAATACAAGTCTTCTCTTGATGAGGCACCAAAAAATTTCAGAAATCTCTCTTCCTTGGCCGACCATGAATTTCAAAGTGATTGGGCATGGCTTGTCTTGAGGCTTGGAAGAAGGGTCTTGGCGCCCTTGGACTTGGAAGGTTGGTCTCTCACTTTGGAAGAAGACATGACATGGGGCTTGTAGCAAGGCTTGTGTTCTCCTCCTTTCCTTGGTTGTTCATCCACCTTTGGTACAATACATGATATGGGGAGTGGAAGATGGAGCTTGTCTTGGTGCCCATGGATTCTTGCTCTTCCTTCCATACTTGGTCAACTGCTTTGGGAAGAAAGCTTGATGTGAGGGCTTGAAGCAAGGCCTTATCTCTTCAAATCTTTACTCCCTTTGACCTTCCCTTGGCTAGCCACCTAATTTTGGCGATGACCATGATAGGGGGAGGGAAGAGGGCAAGTGTTGAGTGATGTTGTCTCCTTTGTAATAAAAAAATTTTGATTTGTGCCGCCACATAGGATGATGAAGTGGCACCCCAGTTGTCATCCAAAAATCTGATTTGTGCCACTACATAGGATGATGAAGTGGCATCCCAGGGCTGAGTTGGCATCCTCCAAGGCTTGGCTCAAAAGTGACTAGACTTAATGACCATTCTTGCTTGGGCCCATACTTCAAACAGACTCGGACTGGACTCAATACAAGACTGGACTCAGTACTGGACACAACTTGACCAAATTGGTCAAAGTACAAGACTAGACACAAATACTTGAGACTCAATTCATAACTAAAATATTACAAAGTTTAGGCTTGAAGACTTATTACAAGACCTAAAAAGTTGGAACCCTAATTAGATATCACAGAGGGTTGAGGAGCCTCTGTCGAATTCTGGTGCCCACACCATGTGTTGATCTAGTCTATCATGGTTTTCCATGATGTGTCTAGGGCTAGGGTTGAGTCTGTTATGAGTCCTAGGTGTTCAGGCTCAGTTTTGGTCGGTCTGGGTCTTAGGGTCGGCTTATTTGTGGTAAGAGTCGACTCTGTTGGTTGGAACATCTCAGAATAGGTGATTATGGTCTGGACAAGTCGGCTCAATAGATTTGAGTCAGCTCAGATGCATAGTCAGGAAACCTATGGTCTGGACAAGTCGGCTCGAATGGATTTGAGTCGGCTCAGATGCACAGTCAGGAAACCTGTGGTCTGGACAAGTCGGCCTGAATGAATTTGAGTCGGCTCGGATGGACAGTTGGGAAACCTGTAGTCTGGACGAGTCAGCCCGATTGGATTTGAGTCGGCTCAGATGTTGGGTGAACTATTTTTTAACGGTGCCAACCAGGCAGAGTTTTGGGATCTCGGCATAGGTGACCGAGGTATATATATTGTATTCTCGTAAGAGGATGGTGATGGTGTAACAAGCTTCTTGAAAGTGGAAATCCTTTCTCCCAAAAAAATTTCTCTATTTTCTCCTCTTCCATTCTTGGTGTTCTTGATCTTCACATACCTGAATCCTACCGTGATTGATGGGGAAAAAAGAGCAAGCAAGGATGATGCAAAGGTGATTATATATATATATATATTTTTAGGGTTTTTATCTTTGGTTC
Source organism: Areca catechu (assembly GCA_021397845.1). NCBI lineage: Eukaryota > Viridiplantae > Streptophyta > Magnoliopsida > Arecales > Arecaceae > Areca > Areca catechu. The sequence goes on along the minus strand of CM038048.1, from coordinate 46,968,829 downwards.
CCGATTGCAAGCAAAGAGAACCTAGGAAAACTGAAAGAAAAGAGGTCTATGATAGCAGATCAATCCCTAAGAAATGATAGACCAGGACCCCAAGATTAAGGAACCCCGGGATTAGGACTAGCTCGATACACCCAATACCTACCTAGGAGATGGGGATGCAAACCTTTCAAATTCTGAAGCGCTTGTTGCAGAGATCGCTCCACTCGACGGATGCGGCCTGGATGTCCAAGCAATCGCGCCCGTGGATGCGCCGGTTCCCGATCATGTGGCCGTGATGGCAAGACGACCCATCTCCGATGTCCGTAGCACCGAGGAGGACCTGTAGGCAGCAAGAGAAAGAACGGTTAGTGTGAGATGAGAAGTGTTGAAGTTGAAATAGGGTTAGGGTAGAGAAATAGGGCTTCGAGCCCGGTATCCGACTGGAGTCCGAAATCGAAGTTGATAACTTGGGCCTCGCACCCCCGTGACATCCCGGAGGAAGAAGGAATGTGGCCTCTCGCCACACGATGCCCTCAGGCGAAGGAATGTGGCCTCTCACCACGCGATGCCCTCAAGCGAAGGAATGTGGCCTCACACCACTCGACATCCCTAGGGATGAAGGAAGCTCTCACTCAACCTAGCCTAGGGACAAGGATTGAAGAAGAGGATGGAACACACAAGCTTTCTTTCATTAATCATCAATTTTTTTCTACAAGGAGAGATTGGGTCCCCTTTTATAGACACCCTAGAGTACATTCAAATTTCAAATGAAAAAACCAATCAAATTTTGAACCCAAAATACAATCCAAATAAAAGTGGTGCCCAAAGCTTTGGAGGGAGTTCTTCAAGGCCGACCAAGAGGGGAGAATAATGGCGTGGCAAGATACAAGGCGTGGGGAGGTGAGTTTGTCCTTTTGACTTCCTTATTTGCTTGCTCAGTTTTGGTAGAAAACTTGAAGTAGGGCAAACTTGGAGGGATGTGTCCCTTGGAATCTTCTTCCATACCTAGATGAAGTGATTCATGGCCGACCAAGGAGAAGAAGATTGGGTATCCCTTGATGCTTTGCTTGAAGAGGGGGCTTGATGCTTGACCTTCCTTCCTTGTATGCATAGTTTGGAAAGAAGCTTGGATGGAGGCAAGCTTGGTGGAATGTGTCCTCCAAAATTTCTTCTAGGCTTGATCCTTGGCCGACCAGGGAGAAGAAGATTGGGCATTGCACATTTGATGGCTTGGCATGAGGAGTGTGCTCCTTGGTCTTCCTTTCGTGCATGAATATTTTAGGAAGATGACTTGATTGGAGGGCTTGCTTTGTGGCTTGAATCTTCAACAACCCAAATATGATGGCTTATGGCATGATTTGGGGAGGGGATATCGGAGGCGTGTGGAATGCTTATGCGGCGCCTCCTTGCTTCCATTCTTGGGTGCACAGGTGGCATTGATGTGGCGCCATGCAGCTGATGAAGTGGCAGTGTCAAGTCAAAGCTCGGTCCACTAAAATGGGCTTGACCCAAAGGACAAGTTTTCTCTCATTGGGTTGGGACCCGAAGTTCAGGCAGACCCAGACTTGGATTAAATAAATTACAGGACTCGATTGACCTAATCATGACCCAATTGGTCAAGGTACAAGATTTAGACTTGGCTCAAAGCAAAGATAATTACAAATTAAAGGCTTGAAGCCTTATTACAGGACTCAATGTGTAGAACCCTAATTAGAGATCCCCCGAAGGTTGAAGGGCTCAAGTCAAACCCTGATGCCACATCAATTCTCCCCCGGGGTGGGAGAAACTCGACCCGTCGAGTGGAGGTTGATTTTAGCTTTGTTAACTTCTTCAGTGGGTTGATGCATGGCCGGTCCTCCTGGGTGATCCACGAATCATCAGATTTGGGTCGGCCTTGCTAACGGACCAAGAAATCTGAAAGCCGTTTCCTGGGCTGTGGTAGCTCGACCATCCAGGACACGCTCGATCCGTACTCCTTACTCAGGTCAAATCAAAAAGGATTAGGCACTCGCTAGGTGGTTTGCTGGTTCCCTATACTCAACTAGGTGCAAGATATTGAGAGTCGAGCTAATGTCCCAATCAGGGTATCAGGGTCACTCTCCTATCACTCTAAGGGACCAATTTAGCGAGCATAAAACTTCTTTATTATTTCAGAATCCCAATTCTCTACTTAGCTTGCTTTCAGGAACAACCAAATTTTAATTATTAATTTTCGTGTCCCTAATATGCAATGCAAGAGATCATGCAGATTCTGAGACTCAAGTAACACTCAACAAAAGAAAACTAAACTTGGTATTCCTAGTAAGAGGAATTTATTGGGGTCCTAGGGCCTAAACCTACTAGACCATTGGTTCTCTAGGCTTGACCCTAGCCTGGTATGCACAAGAAAAATTTTTAAGGATCCCTAACAGATGATAGACCAGGACCCCTAGATTAAGGATCCCCGGGATTAGGACTAGCTCAATACACCCAATACCTACCTAGGAGATGGGGATGCAAACCTTTCAAATTCTGAAGCACCTGGTGCAGAGATCGCTCCACTCGACGGATGCGGCCTGGATGTCCGAGCAATCACGCCCGTGGATGCGCCGGTTCCCGATCATGTGGCCGTGATGGAAAGACGACCCATCTTCGATGTCCGTAGCATCGAGGAAGACCTATAGGCAGCAAGAGAAAGAACGGTTAGTGAAGAGATGAGAAGTGTTGAAGTTGAAATAGGGTTAAGGTAAAGAAACAGGGCTTCGATCCCGTATCCGACTGGAGACCGAAATCGAAGTTGATAACTTGGGGCCTCGCACCCACGACGTCCCGGAGGATGAAGGAATGTGGCCTCTCACCACGCGATGCCCTCAGGCGAAGGAATGTGCCTCTCACCACGCAACGCCCTCAGGCGAAGGAATGTGGCCTCACACCACTCAACATCCCTTGTGATGAAGGAAGCTCCCACTCAACCTAGCCTAGGGATAAGGATTGAAGAAGAGGATGGAACACACAAGCTTTCTTTCATTAATCATCAATTTTTTTCTACAAGGAGAGATTGGGTCCCCTTTTATAGACACCCTAGAGTACTTTCAAATTTCAAATGAGAAAACCAATCAAATTTTGAACCCAAAATACAATCCAAATAAAAGTGGCGCCCAAAGCTTTGGAGGGAGTTCTTCAAGGCTGACCAAGAGGTGAGAATAATGGCATGGCAAGATACAAGGCGTGGGGAGGGGAGTTTGTCCTTTTGACTTCCTTATTTACTTGCTCAGTTTTGGTAGAAAACTTGAAGTAGGGCAAACTTGGAGGGATGTGTCCCCTTTGGAGTCTTCTTCCATACCTAGATGGAGTGATTCATGGTCGACCAGGGAGAAGAAGATTGGGTATCCCTTGATGCTTGGCTTGAAGAGGGGGCTTGATGCTTGACCTTCCTTCCTTGTATGCATAGTTTTGGAAAGAAACTTGGATGGAGGCAAGCTTGGTGGAATGTGTCCTCCAAAATTTCTTCTAGGCTTGATCCTTGGCCGACCAAGGGAGAAGAAGATTGGACATTGCACATTTGATGGCTTTGCATGGGGAGTGTGCTCCTTGGTCTTCTTTTCTTGCATTAATATTTTAGGAAGATGACTTGATTGGAGGGCTTGCTTTGTGGCTTGAATCTTCAACAACCCAAATATGATGGCTCATGGCATGATTTGGGGAGGGGATAATGGAGGTGTGTGGAATGCTTATGGGGCGCCTCCTTGCTTCCATTCTTGGGTGCACAGGTGGCATTGATGTGGTGCCTTGCAGCTGATGAAGTGGCAGTGTCAAGTCAAAGCTTGGTCCACTAAAATGGGCTTGACCCAAAGGACAAGTTTTCTCTCATTGGGTTGGGACCCGAAGTTCAGGCAGACCCAGACTTGAATTAAAATAAATTACAGGACTCGAGTTGACCTAATCTTGACCCAATTGGTCAAGGTACAAGATTTAGACTTGGCTCAAAGCAAAGATAATTACAAAATTAAAGGCTTGAAGCCTTATTACAGGACTCAATGTGTAGAACCCTAATTAGAGATCCCCCGAAGGTTGAAGGCTCATGTCAAACCCTGATGCCCACATCAGTGATCTTCAATGGAGATTGCTGGCAGATGGTCATCCACAACCAGGTGATACGCTTCCATAATTGCTTTGTTGATCCAGGTGTTCATTCTTGATCGAGAACAAAGCTATTCTTGAAGATTTGGTTTGTAAAATCTGGTTGGATTTGGAGTCAAATTCTAAACATTGAATGGGCCAAATCCGCAGATAGAGCCTTCCTAGAGATTAAAACTAAGATGGCACAAGCACCAATCTTGAGATTACCAAATTTTACTAAGGATTTTAAGGTAGCTTGTGATGCTTCGGGGGTCGGCATAGGAGGAGTTCTGAGCCAAGAGAATCACCCAGTAGCCTTTTTCAGTGAGAAACTTAATGAGGCTAAATTAAAGTATTCAACCTATGACAAAGAGTTTTATGTGATAGTACAAGCTCTTAGATACTGGAGACATTATTTACTATCCTAGGAGTTTGTTTTATATTCTGATCATGAAGCACTCCGATTTTTGAACTCCCAGAAGAAATTAAACCCTAGGCATGCTAAGTGGGTAGAATTTATACAAGTCTATACCTTTGTACTTAAACACCAAGCTGGAACTAAAAACAAGGTAGCAGATGCCCTTAGCATATGAGCCTTACTATTAAATACCACTAGCACTGAAGTCATTGGATTTGATAGGTTAAAAGATGAATATACAACCTGTCTAGACTTTAGTAAAGTTGTCCAATCCTTAGCTCAAGGACCATCTAGTACCCATAGCGAATACACCCTACAAGATGGATATTTGTTTAAGTACAATAAACTATGTATTCCCAAAACATCACTTAAAGAATTCTTAGTCTGGGAAAACACATGCTGGAGGCCTTGCTGGTCACTTTGGAAGAAACAAGACTATCTTAGCTGTAGAGGACCAGTTCTTTTGGCCTAGTTTAAAGAGGGGCGTTGCCAATATAGTGTCTAGATGTAGAACCTGTTATGTTGCAAAATAGCAAAAAAAAATACTGGATTATATACCCCTCTACTCATACCAGACCGTCCATGGCAGGACTTAAGCATGGACTTTGTTTTAGGCCTACCTAAGACACTCAGGAAACATGATTCAATATTTATAGTGGTCGGTAGGTTTTCTAAAATGGCCCATTTTATACCCTGCTCTCAAACCTTTAACGCATCTAGAGTAGCCCATCTTTTCCTTGACCAGGTGGTTAGATTACATGGATTGCCTAAAACAATAGTGTCAGATAGGGATGTCCGCTTTACTAGTTACTTTTGGAAAATCCTTTGGCAGTTATTAGAAACCAAGTTGAAATTCTTCACCGCCTACCATCCACAGACTGATGGCCAAACTGAGGTGGTGAACAGAAGCTTAGGAACCTTCTTAGATGCCTCGTAGGTGAACACACAGGAAATTTGGACCTATTGTTATCCCAAGCTAAATTTACTTACAATAGTTCTGTTAATAGGTCCATATGGAAGAGTTCCTTCGAGGTTGTGCATGGATACAAACCTAATAAACCTCTTGATTAATCCCCTTGCCCTCACATGCACGAGTTTCTAAGTCAGCTGAGTCTTTTGCATAACATGTTAAGGAACTGCATCAAGAAATTAGCTAAAATAAAACCTAAGTAGTGAACTATATAAGAACTTGGCTAATTCTTGAAAGAGAGCTAAAGAATTTTCTACAGGGGATTTTGTGATGATCAGGCTTAGGCCTGAAAAGTTCTGATGGGGAACGAAGAGATGCATGCACTGATACCAGAAATGATGGGGGACTAACTAGATACTAGGATGATGCAGGTGATTTTTAGGGTTTTGTGATTTTTTAGATTTTTTACGGTTTCTTTGGATTCCCGAAAATAAGTAAGAGATGATCTGGGGTTCTATAATAATAAGAACTATCAAGCAAGTAGATGGTCCCTAAATAATAATAAAGAGAAGACCCTGGGATTGAGAAACCCTGTAGGACTTAGCTCTCCGATCAAGACCTACTTAGGAGTCAGGGGGCAAACCTCAAAGATCTGAAGTGCCCGATGCAGAGATTGCTCACCTTGGCGGATGCGGCCTAGATGATCGAGCCGTTAACCCTACGGAGGCGCCGGCTGGCTGTCCGAAGATCTCGATGGCAAAGGCAACCGTCATCGTACTTGTGTCACCTGGAGGACCTGCGAGCATTCAAAGAAGAAAAAAGATTAAGTCTCAATTAGAAGGAAAGCTATGGAATAATGAAAGAAAGGGTTGTTGAGATGGTGGAGTTCTGCTTGATTCGGAGTCGGATGATGGAGTTGTGGAAGTGACAACAGTTTGAGGCCTCGCACCTCTCGACACCCGAAGGCGAAGGCGCTCCCTCTCGGAGATCGACGTTCCTAGTGAATGAAGGCAACTAACAAGAGATCAAATCTAGGGCATGCTATTCCACTTATTCCCTTTATTCCTGTTTTATACCAAGTTTATCCCCGAGTTAACCCGGCTAACCCCTTCTTCAACCTTTCATCCCGTAAAATTCTTTTTTTCAAAACCAAGCCGCCACCCCCCCCTTTCCCCCATACGAGCTGCCCGACCCCCGGCCGCCCCTGCAGGCCCCCTTGCCGGTACCCGCCGACCTCACCCTCGACGGAAACCAGGCATTCGTCACCCCCACCCGTGGATGACGAAGGGACGGCCTTAGGATGTCCAACCATTGCCCCACGGTCGCTGCTACCGTCACGGTCGCCCTCATGCCGCCGCTCGACGTCGATCCGCTGCCCGGTCACCGCCCCTCCGGCATCCCTGGGCCCCACGCCCGAGAGAAGATCGAACGGCATGCTCGTGCATGCCGTGCGGCCATGCCACCCCGGCGCCGCCGCCCACCGCCACCTGGCCGCCGCCATCGCCCGTCGACGTGCTGCCGCCGCCATCGCCCGTCGACCGTGCTGCCGCCGCCGCCCGCTGGCCCCCGGCCAACCGAAGATCGGGTTTTCCCCCCTGTTGCTCGATCGAGAAGAAGCTTCGGCATGCTTCTTAAAGCACCCCAAGGAAGAAGCTGTTCTGCATGCTTTTTGGAGCTGCACGATTTTCAGAGCAGCATGATTTTCAGGGCAGAATGAATTCCAAAGCAGAGGGAGATTTCAAAATTCAAATAAAAGGGATTTATTTGGTATTTTTTTAATGAATGTAATTTAGGAAATTTGGGGATTTTGGTTTGAATTTGATATCAAATTATTTTGAATTTGAATTCAAATCTAGGAGGATTTCAAGGGATTTTATTTTCAAAGGGAGATGGGAATCTATAAATTCCCATACTCTTCTTATAATAAAGCAGTTGAAAAATGAAATTTTTGAGGGTTTATAACCTTGTTATGGTTCTGGGCTGAGGCGCGTTTGCCTTCGTCCTTCGGGATGTCGAGGGGTGTGAGGCCCCAACATGCCTTCGTCCTTGGGGACATCAAGGGGTGTGAGGCCCCAGGTATCTTCATTCTCTCTCCCACCTTCATGTCTTTCTCTGCTTCCCCTCATGACCTTGAGATCCATCCTAGCGCCTCTAAGTATCGAGGAGGGCAAAATGCCTTAGAGGTGGATGGTCTCTTCGTTAGGGTGAGTCCCAAGGATCATGAGTCCAGTCCCCAGTCTCCCATCCCCATCCTTCCTTCGCCACCTCCGCCAAGAAAATTTGAAAACCAAAAAAGTGCAGCCATTTTAGGTTTTTTTCTTTTTTTTTTTAGTGGTCATTCTATCCTAGTCCCGGGAGGCTTCTTAGCCCTCCCACGATCCTTCGTTTGCTTTAGTTCTTTCCCTTTCACAATAACCATGGTTTCTTTCATTTTCATCCCGTATCAGGTTCCCTCCAGGGACCGTAAACAAACTTCATGCTCGCGGAGCTGGCCCATTTAAGATAATAAAGAGAGTTGGACCCAATGCCTACGTGCTTGAGTTACCACCCGACTTAGGTATTAGTTCCACCTTCAACATCTCAGATCTTGTAGAGTATAGGGAGCTAGCAGCGATTCCCAGCGAGCCTTTTGGACCTATCCCTTCCCTTGAGAGTGAGCCTGCCCTAGAGTGTCCACTAACCAATTGGCCAAATAATGAGGAAAAGATTGAGAGAATACTGGATGATCAAGCCATATGTACCCGGAATAGAGGCTATCAGAGGTATTTAGTCCGGTAGCAAGGTCGCCCAGAATCTGAAGACTTATGGATCACCCGTGAGGATCTGTAGTGCCTCAACCCAAACCTACTCGAGCTCTATAAGAGCCAAGTTATCCCACACTCGACGGGGTCGAGTTCCTCCCACCCTGGGAGAATTAGTGGGGGCACCAGGATCAGACATAGATTACTAGGCCCTATTTGGTTAACTTAGTCATGTATCATATTTTTGTAAGTAAGATTGAGTTGTAATAAGGTGAGGCAAGTTGATTTGTCTCGACCTAGTCCAGAATATTGAGTCCTATATATCAGTATGAGTCCAGTATGAGTCCAAATTTTATACAATAGAGGATGTTACTTTATTTTGGAGTTCCACCAGGCCTCATTCAGGAGCAAGAAGTAATTACATCAGCTTATGGGAGCTCAATTGACACCCAGGAGCCCTAAATGCCCTCTAGATGCCCTCTCGGAGACCTGATTCCCTCCAAATGCCATTCTAGATGGCCAGATTTCCTTGCAGATAATAGAGCATATTCCAAAACCAAGGCATCTATGATTCCAGAGGTCCACCTGCATCCCAACCCAAAGAAATCAAGCCTAGGTGCCAAGCCCAAGCCCTTAAGAAGCAATACCAGGGAATATTCCTGCTACTAGGGTACCAGGCCATCCCAGCTTCTAGAGGCCCAAACTCATGTGCTCAAGCCCCTTTTTGCCGGTCCCTTGCTACTTTTAGAAGCCCATCATGCCCCCCTAGGCATCCTTGAAGTGTTGACCAAGTCAAAGCTCCAAGGATGGTGTCCTTAAGTGAGAAGGAGAAGACTAGTCTAACCTAGTTAGGATTCCTAGTTCTTTTATCCTAACCTAGCTAGGAAAGGACATGTAATCTAACTAGAAAAAGGCTTGATAACCTATGTCTAACCCTAGTTAGGAGAGGGCACGGGAACTCTATAAATACCCCACCCCTCCCCCTCTTGTAATCATCTCTTTCTTATGAATACAACTTGCTAAAATTTTGTGATATTGCCTTGTGTTCCTAAATTGAATCCTTGCTGCCCTAGCTTCCTCTTGCATCCCTAGAGATTAACGACACCCAAGGAAAGGAAGCCCTAGCTACCATCCAAGACCAGAAGCTTCTTCTTCCCAGGCTGCCATTTTCTAACCCTAATCCAGATTCCTTCTAAACCCTAGTTCCTTTTCTCTTTTTTTATTTGCTATTTTGATTGACCCTGACACCTGCAGAATCCCCGAGGTGCTTTCCCCTCCCCTAAGGAGGCCTTCTTGCTCCAGGATCGCCTAGATCAGCCATCAGATTCAAGGGAACCAAGGTTTCTTAATCCAGGCTCTGATCAGAGTGTGAGTGATCCCTTCTACTACTGAATTTTAATCTCTGATAGGTAAGAAACCTTTCCTTCTCTTATTATGTAATTTGATTGAAGTTAACTATCCTAAGCTAAGAATTTCTCAATTTTCAGGTCCTATCTTTTATTTATCTTACATGATTCAGCAATCTTGCTAGTTCATTACTTTACTTTGAGAAATTAGAAACAATACTAAATCTAAAAATCATAAAAAAAAATTAGTTTACTATTTTCCTGCATATTTACAATTCTTAGAGTCATCCCGCATCATAGATTTCCCGAGGAGGACAAGCACACAGCAAAGGGCTCACACAGATGCCCTAGGATCACATAGATACCCTGAAAAGAAGGGGAAGGAATCACACAGATACCCTGGGCTCACACGGATGCCCAAATTAGGGATCCCATAGAAACCCTAGGAAGAAGGGGAAGGGATCACACAGATATCCTGGGCTCGCACGATGCCCAAATCAGAAATCACACAGAAATCCTGGGATCGCATAGATCCTTCACACAGAATAATAGAAATTTTATTCATCCATGGTTATTCTTCATACATGAAAGGGGTCTTTTTATAATTGACCCTAGTCCTTGGATTACATTGAATGAAAAGCAAAAGGGGGGGCAATAACATGCTGCCTTAGGGAGGATTTGCATAAAAGGAGGTGCCACAAGTATTCCAAAAAAGGATGGTCAACAAAAGGGGGGGTAGTAACATGCTGTCTTAGGGAGGATTTGCATAAAAAGAGGTGCCACAAGTATTCCAAAAAAGGATGGTCAACATAAGGAATTAAAATCTCATGAAAGAGGGAAGGAGAGTGGGCACCCAAATGCTACTTGATTTGCCTGATACTCCCTTCCATCTTTTGGGCGGTCCACAACTTCCATATAGAGCGCTGATCTACTTTTTGGGCTTGGATGATGTCATGAAGATCTTACGATACCTAACAGGGTGGATGATGCCTGCTGTGACTGGATTCCACGCGGCTACTATTATGGCGCACTGAGTGTGGCATTGTGACTGGGATTCCATGTGGCTATTGAGGTGGCAGGGCTCTCGGGTCCCCATCATTCTCTGGAGTGGGGAGAACTTGACTCTATCGAGTTAGGCTCAGCAGGGTTTGATGGGATCGAAACTAATCAAGTCAAAGCAAAAAGGCTAGGTTCAATTATATTTTTCATGTTTTTTTTTTTTTTTTTCCTGATTTTTTTTTTTTTTTTCATCTCTGCTCTAAAAATCATGCAACTTTGGAAGCCGTGTGATGCTGAAATATGTGCTGCTCCAAAAATCATGCACTGAAGTCGGCAACACAGGTCGGGAGCTGCATTCTTGTTCGTGCTATGGCTCATCTTCTCTATTATCCGAAGGGGAACGGAGTAGGGGGGTCTTCCGGCCATATCTCACTAGTGATGGTACCGGAAGGCAAGCAGTAGCACAAGGAGGCTTCACTGGTGGGCTTCATCGAAAACTATGCTGAGAACAACAGGGCTGCTTCCTCATGGACCGTTGCAGGGTGGAGCAGTGGATGAAATCTGGTGGGGCATGGGTCGGCGTTGGCGTCTGGCGGAGGATGATGTCGGCACGGGAGGAAGAGGACCGGACAGTCGGGGTTCCGGTGGCTGGCGATGGCGGGCGGATCTGTGACACGGGCGTGTGGCGACCATGGGTTGTGATTGAGCTTTACGGTGGTGGCGTCGCTCTGGTGGCCTGGGGCAATGCCGGTCGATGGGAGGAACTTGGTCGGAGATGGGCCATCGACTACTGGTGGTGGCTTTGTAGGTGCATGCAGTCGAGGGCATCACGGACAAGGGCTGGTCAGTAGTGAACTGGATGATGACGGCCTTGATGGCTGCGGGCGATGTAGAGACGGGGTTGAGCATGTGGACAATTTTCAAGGCGAGATGATGGCCGACGTAGATGGGAAGATGGCCGGCTTGGATGATGGCATGGCTGGGCTTGGCGGTGGGCTCTTCGATCGGAGGGGAGGAAGACATCGTGGTCGGTTGGAGGACGATGGTGGCAGAGGAAGCTACGGCGGGCTCTAGTGAGATCCGGACCGTAGAGTGGCGGCGACAGAGGAGGGAGCTTCTTGGCGGGCTGTGGGTAGTGGACGAGTGTCCTGAGCTTTCAATCTGTCTAGATCTGGGAGGAAGATGACAGGAAGAAGTCTGGAATAGAGAAGGAATAAGGTCAAGATAGTAGGAATAATGGGAATAAGGGGAATAAGTGGAGGAGAGAGAAATAGAGGGAAAGATATGGAATGCCCTAATCCTCAGGGCTCTGATACCAAATGATGCGTGATAAAGATCGGGGTTCAGATCGCTAGCGAGCATAGAAGTCACTAGGGGATTAGTGCTTGCTAGGAAAAAGAAAGAAGAGGGTGCAGGGTTTAGAAAGATAACCGGGGTTCATACAGATTCCCCGAGGAGGACAAGCACACAGTAAAGGGCTCATACATATGCCCTAGGGATCACACAGATACCATAAACAGAAGGGGAAGGGCTCACACAGATACCCAGGGCTCACACAGATGCCCAAATCAGAGATCACACAGAAACCCTGGGAAGAAGGGGAAGGGATCACACAGATACCCTAGGCTCACACAGATGCCCAAATCAGGGATCACACAGAAACCTTGGGATCATACAGATCCTTCACACAGAACAATAAAATTTTTTCATCCATGGTTATTCTTCATACATGAAAGGGGTCTTTTTAAAGTTGACCCTAGTCCTTGGATTACATGGAATGAAAAGCAAAAGGGGGGGCAGTAACATGCTGCCTTAGGGAGGATATGCATAAAAGGAGGTGCCACAAGTATTCCATAAAAGGATGGTCAACATAAGGAATTAAAATCTCATGAAAGAGGGAAGGAGAGTGGGCACCCAAATGCTGCTTGATTTGCTTGATACTCCCTTCCATCTTCTGGGCGATCCACAACTTCCATATAAGGCACTGATCTACTTCCTTTTGGGCTTGGATGATGTCATGAAGATCTTAGGATACCTAACAGGGTGGATGACGTCTACTGTGACTAGATTCCTCATGGCTGCTATGGTGGTTCACTGAGTGTGGCACTATGATTGGGATCCCATGTGGCTGTTGAGGTGGCAGGGCTCTCGGGTCCCCATCATTCTTATATCAAGATCACCTGCATAACTTGCATTCACATACCCTTCAAGAGGACCCGAACCTCCATATAATTTCTTAGAGTTCCTTTCTTGTCTTTCTAGCTGCCCACCAAATACCAGTCCATGCTTTTGAGTTCCTTGTAGATACTTCATGATCCACCTTAATGCCTTCTAGTGTTCCTTCCTAGGGTTAGACGTGTACATGCTAACCTGGCTTACAGCATATGCTACATCCGGCCTGCAACACACCATATCATACATAATGCTGCCCACTGCATTTGCATATAAAACTTTCTCTATGTACTATCCCTCCTCATCTGTCTGGGTGCTTTGAATTTTAGAGAGTGATGTGCCCTGGTAATGGTGTCTCTACTGGTTTGGCCTTCTCCATCCTAAACCTCTCAAGTATCTTCTTGATATAACCACCTTGTGACAAATGGAGTATTCCCTTACTTCTATTCTTGGAAATCTTCATTCTAAGGATTTTCTGTGCTGGACCCAAATCTTTCATCTCAAATTCTTCAAATAATGCTCTCTTCGGCTCTTTCATAGCCCTCATACTTCTCCTAGCCATCAACATGTCATCCATATGCAAAAGTAGATACAGAGCATTGTCATTATCAACATCTTTCATATACATACAACAGTCATGTTCACACCTGAGAAACCCAAGGCTTAAAATAAATAAATCAAATTGTGATACCACTGCTTTAGACCAACAATAACCTCTGGAGTAGATATACCTTGTCCTCCTATCAAATCTCTATGAAGCCATCAGGTTGCTTCATGTAGTCTTCTCTTATAGGCTTCCATGTAGGAAGGCTGTTTTCACATCCATCTGCTCCAATTCCATATCATGTTCCACCACCAATGACAGCAACACCCGAATTGAAGTATAGCATACCATAGGAGAGAACAATTCCATGTAGTCAACTCCTTTCCTTTATGAGTATCCTTTTGCTACCAACCTTGCTTTGTATCTCACTCCACCTTGCTCTGAAGGTACTATCTTCTTTGTGAACACCCATCTTGAGCCAATTGCCCGAGCATCTTCAAGTAGATCCACCAGCTGCCATGTCTTATTCCTCCTGAGAGATTCCATCTATTCCATCATGCCTTGCATCCATGATTATTTATCAGGACTTTCCATGGCCTCCTTGAATGTTTTTGGAACTCCATTGACAGAGATGAGAGCATAAGAGATAGTATCATCCATGCCATATCGCACCGACTTCCAGATCGTGCACTGAGGCATATGTAGTGCCACTCCCCTTGCACTGTCCTGTAAGTCTACTATGTGTGGCTTTTCCTGTACCTCCCTCTGAACAGTTGACTTTCCTTGCTGATCGTTCACCACCAGAGAATCTTTCCCACCTAACTCCACCTCAACCGAAACACCCTTGCCAGTAGAAGTAGACGGCCTATCCTCCACCTATGAAGGGCAATCACTACTGTTCACCTTTGTAGTTGCACTTCCATCCATACTCCCCACTCTCTCCAAGATGCTCCTCTCATTATAGATGACATCCCTACTGAGCACTATCCTCTGAGACTATGGATCCCATAGTCGGTAACCCTTGATTCCTCATGGATACCCGATGAAGATCATCCATTTTGACTAGGGTCCAACTTGCTTCTTTCGGTTGCCTCCACATGTGCATAGGCCGGGCAACCAAACACCTTCAAGTGGCCAAGCTCCACCTTCTTCCCATTCCAAGCTTCCTTCAGAATGCCTCCATTTAGCTTGAACTGAGGGGATCTGTTAACATGAAAACAAGAAAGAGTTATAGCATCACCCCAAAAAGTTACCGGGAGTGATGTCTATAGCCACATACTCCTAACCATCTCCAATAGTGTCCGATTCATTCTCTCTGCAACATCATTCTGCTGAGGGGTCATCCTTACTGTTAAAGGAGTCTGATCCCATTTTTCTCATAGTAACTCCTGAACTCCTTACTAATTTACTTTCCTCCTTTGCTAGATCGAAGGCACTTCACATGTCTTCCTGTCTCCTTTTCTACCTCAGCTCTCCAAGCTTTGAACCGGGCAAGCACCTCTGATTTTTCTTTCATTAGATAAATCCACACCTTCCTTGAGTAGTCAACAATGAAAGTGATAAAGTATCGTGCCCCACCACTAGCTGATACAGGAGCGAGTCCACATACATCAGAGTGAACTAAATCCAATACTCCATCACTTAGTTTGGTACTAACAGCAAACTTTACCTTATGTTGTTTACCAAAAATACATGGGTTACACAGGTCATCTCCATCCTTCTTCAAAGCTGGAATGTTTCCTCTTCTGCTTAATTCTGTGAGCCCTCGGTCACTCAGGTGACCCATCCGATAGTGCCATAATTTATATGCTAACTGCTCCTCCTGTGCCGCTACAAGCACCTCTGCACTATCATTCACCACTAAGCCTTCTATCTTGTACAGATTATTGCTCAGTCTTCACTCTCTCATTACCACCAAAGGTCCCTTGATAATTCTCAAACATCCACTACCAGACTGACAACTGAAAGCATAACCCTGCTTCTCTACGTAGCCCAAAGAAACCAAATTTTTCTTCAGTTCTGGTACATATTTGACCTTTGATAGAGTCCTTATCACTCCATCATACATCTTCACAATAATAGTGCCAACTCCAGCTATCGGACAAGGATGATCATCACCAAGGCTTACACAACCTCTATCTAACCTGTCATGGATATCAAACCACTCGCGATGTGAGATATAGTGATAAGAGCATTTCGAATCCAATGTCCAAGTGTTATCCCAATCAATAGATCCACCTGAAGCCACCAGTACAACTTCTCCATTGCCTTTAGATGCATTTGCACCACTAGTGTTGGCTTTCCCCTTCTCTGTATGTGAAAGAGGATAATTTCTCCTGAAATGCCTAGGTTGATGACACTTATGGCATTTCCAGCTTTTCTAACTACATCGAGACTGTGACCTGCTCTTTGATTTTCCCCTAACTCTTTTCTTGAGTCTTTCTTGCCTTTCATTCATAGCAAGTACCTCTGAGTTAGGATTTCCTTTGCAGATCTTCTTCCATTGCTCATTTGACCTGAGCACTCCAACAACCTCTTCATAGTCTAGGGTTTCCTTCCCATACACCAAGGTTGTTATAACACCATCATACGATCACGGGAGCAAATATAATAGCAACAATGCCCGATCCTACTCATCAATCTTCATATCCAGACTCATAACCTCAGAACATACTTGGTTGAACTTCTAAATATGAGCAACAAGGTCTTCTCTTTCAGGCATCCTTAGACTAAACGGCTACTTCTTCAACCACAGCTTGTTTGTCATGTTCTTTTCCATGTATGTGTTTTCCAGTCTCAGCCAAAGACCCTTTGCTGTAGTCTATGTACATACCTCAGGCAAAATCTGATCCACCAAACACATCCTGATAGTGCTGAACGCAATCTTTTCTAACTCTTTCTAATCCTCAACACTGATCTTTTCCAGTCTCTCTTTAACCAAGACCTTATAGATCCTTTGTTGAATTAGCAAATCTTTTATCCTTTGCTGCCATAAGGTAAAGTTCCCTTTGTCATCATACTTCTCAAAATCTACCTTGAAACTACTTGTTGCCATTTCCACAATCAATTAAAATCACACCCAAAAATAAAATTTCTGCAACCAATACCAGCAAAGAACTTTCCTTCCAACCCTATCCTTCCACTCCTTTCACAAGAAAAAGAGAATTTCCCTTCACCTAAATCTGGAGATTTCTTTGAAAGGCAAATGGATAAAAGATTGAAATAACCTGGTATAGCAGAAACCTTTGGACATAGAGACCTTCCTTCCTCCATGCAACCTTGCTCTGATACCAAATGAAGCGGGGGGTGGAATGAGTAGCGGAAGTGGAAGCAATCCAGGTGCATGGACAACCCTCTGCCAGTGATCCGAGATGGATGCGATAGGATATAGGTTTTATGAAGGTCAATGGATTCTTTGGATTGATAGAGAAGAGAAAAAGAAGAAGAAAATGATTTTAAGATAAAAGGGATTCCAAAATATTGTATTCAGACCCTCTTACTACCGCAACAATACAAGACAAAACATACAAATATATACATAGGTCACATAAGACCCTGTCCCCCAAAAAACTCCCAAGACTAGCACTGTGAGATTCTAAAATCTTGACATCTGAGTCAGCTCACCTCCTGTGAGTCAACTCGTAGCTAAAAATAGTCCACTAGATGAGTCGACTCTCAGACTGCAAGTCTGCTTGTCTAGAACATCATGTTTCTATCTACACACATGAGCTGACTCCATCCTGAGTGAGCCAACTCTCATAGAAATACTTCATAACTATTCCAAGTTGTGCCAACTAATGAGTCAACTCTCAGACAATGAGTCGGCTCTAATGTACAGACTGACAAAACTTAGCCTATCACCTAGGACTTGTCCCAGACTCACTCCTAGCACTAGATACATCATATATGACCATGACTAACAGGACCAAGGCCTAAACCTTGGCCTCCTGAGCCTTGGATGCACCACCTGAAAGGTCTGGGTCACTCTAGACCCAGTCCATCCCCTTAATCAAGGCAAACAAGAATTTGCTCTTCCATCCCTTGATGGAAGTGGGCAGATCCAACTTGAGGGCCCCCTTGCAGGGGGACATGAACCACCATCCGCAATCGGATGGGTGGCACTTCAGGGAAAATAATGCCTTGAAGAGGGAGAAATGGGCAACAATCCCATGGAAATAATAAAGGATAATAAAACAAAAAATGGTCTGGATGGTATTGGGGGCAAGTTGGGCTGGAACCAGGTGATAGTTGCTGAGAAAGGAAAGGAAAAAGACATGAAAGGGAAGATGAACACCTCCAAAGAAGAAGTCTTCTTATAAGGTGATTCAACCCGGGCCACCGGAAGTAACCCGTTCCTTCGGTCCAGGGATAGAGAGATGGATGGAATCAGGGATCCCAAATGACCTCTGGATACGAAGGAGGTCCCCGTTGGTCATCACCGAAGCAACACCAGCGGGACTGCCAAACTCCTTAGCAGGAGGAGCAGATGAGGAAAGAGCAAATGGAAGAGGTGAAGATTAAGGAGGAGCCATAGGGGGTCCTATGACAATCCCCTTCCGGTGGGGACCCCTATGGGAGACAATCAAAACTTCCTCCTCGTCACTATCCAAGGAAGGAGGCCTCAGTTGAGATGGCCCTGCCCCATCAAAGAATCCTTGGTGGTGGTGCCCTCTGCCAAAAGGACTCATCGGATGTGGCATGAAAGAATATAAAGAGGAAGGAGACCTAGAGGACCTAACTAAGGTTCTCCCCCAGAACAAGCTGAAGAAGAAGAGCATCAGGAAGGAAGAAACAAAGAGAGGGAAAGAAAGGGTCTAACCTGCTAAAGACCTCACAACCTTGATCAAGAGAATGGAGGGGGAAGAAATCACTCTGCAGGGAAAGCCTTGTCCTAGCTGCTTAAAAATTCTTTAAGCAACAAAAGGACAAGTCCCTTTCAAATGACCTAAAGCCCCCATCGCCTCGTACCTATTGAAGGCATGCACCATATCTCGCTTGGACTAGCCAGAGCATGCCACATGTCAGGACCCATTGGGAGCGACCCTTCGATTTGGAGGCAACTCCTTCAAGCCCAGCAATGGCATTTATGGCCACTTTTGAAAGGGGCTAACGTGGCATTGCCCCGTTGGTGCGGAGGCACAATCTCTCAGATGCCAGCACATAAGGCATTGATGGTGTAGGAAGTGTGCCCCTCCAAGTCACCATGATCATTACTCCCCTTGCCTTGAGCACTACTTCATTCTCTGGGCTCAAGAGTGGAGGGCATCTGATGTGGAACATTTTCTGACATGGAGCCCCCGCTTGCATTCGTGCTGATAAGGGACCCGCCACTTGGATACGATGGCTAAACAAAGGCCAAGGCAAGCCCTCCTATCGAGTTCAGCTCCCAGTCGAGGTCATGCTCATAGGGCAAGCCCTCCGTCTGAGACCAGCTCCCGGTCGGGGTCACGCTCATGCTACCAAGACGAGCCCTCTTGTCGAGGTCAGCTCCTAGCCGGGGTCATGCTCATAGGACGAGCCCTCCATCTGAGACCAACTCCCGATCGGGGTCATGCTCATACTGCTAAGGCAAGCCCTCCTACAGAGGTCAGCTCCTAGTCGGGGTCATGCTCATAGGGCGAGCCCTTAGTCTGAGAACAGCTCTCGGCCTGGATCGTGCTCATGCTGCCAAGACGAGCCCTCCTGCCGAGGTTAGCTCCCAGCCAGGGTCATGCTCATAGGGTGAGCCCTCCTCTGAGGCCATCTCCTGGCCGGGGTCATGCTCATGCTGCCAAGGTAAGCCCTCCTGCCGAGGTGATGCAGGACGAGATGAGGGAAAGGACTGTCGGTGAGCTGAGAAGTCATTAGAGTGAAAGGGTATCACTATATTTTCTTATATTTTTTATTGATTAGGAGGTGTTGAAAGAAATAATGGAGATGGAAGACTGAAGTTTGGACTCTCATGGAGAGACCTCTCACCTCTAGGGCATCTCACCCATCTCACTATATGGAGCCATTAGGGTAAGTCTCAAAGGTCATGAAGATGGTAAAGAAGATGGAATCAAAAGGGAAGGGGATAACTAGACATGATGCGAAGCAACATGTCCAAGGATGCACCTCTCATGCTCTCCTTATAGAGTGAAAAGTGGCCACTCACCCTTTCCATGCAGAGTGAACAAAGAATCTCTCTTCTAAAACACATCATTTTTTCTTCATCATTGGAATTAGTTTTTCATACGTGAAGGGGGTCCTTTTATAATTGACCCTAGCCCTTGGATTACATGGAATGAAGAGCAAAGAGGTGGGGGGTGGCAACACGTTTCCTTGTGGGTGGATTTGCATGAAAGGGAGGCACCACATAACTTCCATAATAGGTAGGCGGTACAAGGAAAAATCTCATGAAACAAGGGAAAAAGGGAGGGCACCCATATGCTGCCTAATCTGTGTGGATGCCATACAATTTTCTTCCATCTTCTCTTGGGCGGTCCACAACTTCCACATATGGCACTAATCTGCTTCCTTTATAGGCTTGGATAATGTCATGAAGATCTTGGGATGCCTAATAGAATGGATGATGCCTGCTCGATTAGGACTCCTCATGGATGCTAAGGTGGTGCACTGAGTGTGGCACTATGACTGGGGTCCCACGTGGCTGCTGAGGTGGCTGGGGTCTTCAACTTCTTGATTACAAACTTGTACTCAAGTGAAATAAAACTTGACTTGACTCAATTAAAAGATGATAGGACTTATACTGACTCGATTACAAGACCTGGCATAAATGGCTAACAGGACTCAAATGACTCAAGACTCAAAACTGATGGACTTAAATAAAATATAATATACTCGAACAGACTCAATCAAATACCATTGGATTTGCTCTTTGCTGATGCTCAGATAGCTCTCGGGTCCCCATCATTTCCCTGGAGTGGGGAGAACTCAACCCATCGATTTTGGGTCAGCAAAGACTTTGGTGGAACCAAATCCAATCAAATCAAAACAGGCACAACTATAAGATTTGTGTAGCTCTGAAAATTATGCAGCTATGAAATTGGCAAAGTGAGGGGCAATTCTTTCACATTCATGCGTGTAAGGGTTTTGGTGACCAGGGTAGAAGCATGGATTTCAAAATTTATTATGAAACCACTACAAAACCCTTAACCCAAGACCTCCTTACTAGGAATTAAAACATACAAACATGCATACATAAGATAAACTAGAGTTTAGGCACCATCCTGAACCGCTAGTATCCAGTCCGATGAAGAAAACCCTGATTCAGCCTTCTTCTACACCAGGCGCCCAAACATTCGCCCTCCAACGGTGATCCACATGAAACTCGGACCAAGGAAGAACTCCTTCTTCAAGTTGCTTGGAGAAGCGGAACTCTTTCAGCAGCCTTTGGTCTATTGACCACTATAGGATACCCTGTCCTACTGTAGAGCACTAAAGACACACTCCTAAACCACTCTTGGTTTTAGGACAACCCTCCTCTAAGACCCCTTAGGCTTATATCCTAAAACAAAGCCTTGTCCTAGTAGAAAAGACCTTGTCCTAACAAGACAAGTCTTGTCTTAAAGAAAGAATGAGGGAGAGAGAGACACTCAGAATAATACTTTGATGGAATTCTTTATTATCAGACTCATTTCACTACCCCCTATTAATAGATACAAGAGGGGCGTGTGATATGTCCTCCCATCAACTTATCAGATATGATTTTTCAAGATCGAAGAGAAGTTATCTGGCTTGAAAAATCATATCTAATAAGCCCATTCATGCATCGAAGGCCTTATTCACATCCCTTCTTTTATCTGGACGAATTCTCTCTTGCCACATGTTAATTACCGGTCCCTAAGAAGCCAAGAGGCACCTCTTCAATCTTCAAACATCAGAGATTATGAAGAGTTCTGATAGCAGAAGGACTCTCCATCAGAACTGCGCGCCACATGAAGAGCTGCGACTCTTCATGCACCGCGCGCCATCCTTCTTCCATTAAATTTCAAAGAATTTTGACCAATCAAAACATATGCAATATAAGTTTCATTGGAAAGAGCATAAGATTTTCTTTCTGACCATATAAATTATATTCAAATCAGAGATCTATAGCTCATTCTGTGCCCTTTTCAAGTTAAGGTATCATTTAGGTACCAAGAGTCCCATGCCATTGGGACTCTTCATGTATGGCACCTAAAATGACCTTAAATCCAAATTAAAATCAGATTTAGATCTGATTAGGCTAGCCCCACTTAGGACTCAACATAATTTAGGTTTTCCATATTTATGTTAGCCCAATTAGCAATCAACCGGACCCAATCCATTTGGGTTAGAAATTTGGTTAGCCTACATATGCTAGTATGTAATCTGGCTAACCAATTAGGATCCTATAACCCTAATTAAATCATGAATGACTTTCTTGGCAAAGTCTCTATTGTGTGTGACCCATTGGGTTCCACATCTAGCCAGCAGTAGGTTTAGGTTTGAGTCGATTTGATCCGATCGAACTCGATTGACCAAATTAGGTCAAATTGGCTCACCTAATTGTCCAATTCGAATCACATATCGAATTGACTTATGAAACCAAATCAATTGATTCATTAAGACCTACAAGACAAGATTGACGTCTAGCAACGTGTCATGCCTACTCGGAAGATGAGAGATTTTGGTGGATTTACCAAAATACTCTTCAGTGGTGAGTTATCTGGCAATTCAGTCCTTCGATATACTTACATCCTGAATATGACTATGGATATGGATACTTTTCAAATCCAATTTCATATTCATTCCTTGCTCAATCTGATAATGATGATTCATTAATGAACTATTAGAAACTATTTGTAATGTTCATACTTTGATCAAAGATTTTTCGAATCTTCATTTGATTGAAATCATCTGGATGCGCTTCCCTCTTACTAGGGTTGATCGATTCCTTTTTGACCTACTCACAACCTCCATATGCAATCCACCATACCCAGTATCATCCCATGCATGACTCAATGTCATGATTGAGTGTGAACTAAAGTATGGAATCATGCATACAAGGTACCAAGGCAGTCTCAGGTCAAAGGACCACATTCACTACTCCCACTATGAGAACTATCTATTGACAAACAGATAAGGTTCAATTAGATGTTCTCAAGCTGGATCCATTCAGTGAACTCATTCTCTAATGAACACCCACATCCTAGTATTAGTGTCAAACATAAGTGACTGTGAGATCAGTCACCCTCTTCACCAAGCATACATAGGATGTGCTGGTCTTACTGCAAACATTGATCCCCTACTCAATATCCCATCGACCAGGAATATTCTAGATTAGGGTTTTAAGACTTTGGGTCTCACTGGTATGATCACATCATAACCCTAGAGCCATATCCCTAATCTATGAATATTATAGATTAGGATTTTAAGGCTTTAGGTCTCACTGGTATGATCACATCTTAACCCTAGAACCATATCCCTAACTATGGGGTTCATCATATCTTAATAAAATTAATAAGACACAGCGTATGATGAAAATAAAATGCCTTTATTAATTAATAATGTCAATACACTGGTTTGGGATACAAAAGAAATGAAAGGGATATGCCCTACAAGCCAATCTATGTTGTATCTCCCAAACCATTGTAATTGACAATTTTCTAAATAAAGGCATTATTTTTCCATCATACGCTGTGTTTATACTATATGATGAACCCCATAGATTAGGGCTATGATTTTAGGGTTATGATGAGATCATACCAGTGAGACCTAAAATCTTAAAACCTTAATCTAAAGTATTCCTAGTCAAAGGAACCCTGAGTAGGGGATCAGGGTTTTCCGGTAAGACTAGCACATCCCATGTATACCAGAAAGGGTGACTGCTCTCACAGTCACTTGTGTATGACACTAATACTGGGATATGGGTGCTCATTGGAGAATGAGTTCACTGATATGATCCAACTTGAGAACATCTAATGGAGTCTTAGCTACATGTCAATAGAAGGTTCTCATAGTGGGAGTGGTACAAGTAATCTTTTAACCTGAGACTGCCATAAGTACCTTATGTACATGAACCCATTCTTTGGTTCAATCCTAATCATGACACTGAGCCATGCACAGGATTGATACTGGGAATGGTGAATTGGATATGAAGGTAATGAGTAGGTCAACAAGGAATCGATCACTCTTAGTAAGAGGAGATTGCATCCAGCTAGTCAACAATCGGATGATGATTCAGGGAATCTTTGATCAAAGTAAAGATATTAGAAATGGTTTCTAATATCAAGATAATCGAATCATCATTATAAGATTGAGCTAGAAATAAATATAATATTGGATTTGACATATATCCATATCCATAGTTATATTTTGGGTGTAGGCTGATCGAAAGATTTAATTGTACGGTAACTCTCTACTGAAGGACAATTTTGGTATTTCACCAGAATTTCCATATCTTCCGGGTAGACATGACACGTTGCTAGACGTCAATCTTGCCTTGTGGGTTGATCAAGTTCAAAGATCACTTGTTAGGAAGAGTCCTAATTGATTGAATCGGGTAAGCCCGGTTTGACCTAAATCGATTAGAAAGAGTTTTAATCAAATTAGGTCAACTTGTATTTGAACCCACTACTAGCTAGATGTGGAACCCAATGGGTCACAAACTTAAGAGGATTGATCAAGAGTTTAATTTGGAATTAAATCATCTTTGTAGGATAACACTCTAGCATGTGTTGCAAACCCTAACTTTTATTCAAATCGGATTCGTATTAGGGTTCCGGATTGGTTCAAATTGGGTTCTAATTGGACCTAATTAGACCTTAATTGAGAAAATAGGAATATGGCTAACCCTATTGGCTAGCCATATAGCTTGGCTAGCCTCCCCACCCACCCCTTTGTTTCTCCATGCCAAATGCCAAGAGTCCATGCGCTTATGGACTCTTGGCGTGCCATAAGGAAGAGTCCATGGCGCATGGACTCTTGGCGCGCCCCAAAAATTTCTCCGATGATTTTATTTGGGGCAGCCTCTTTCTTAAGCATTAGCGCACCATCTCTCCCCCCCTTGGATGGGAATCCAATGGCTGATGGGATTTTGAGAAAGAAGGAATGCGCTAACTCTTCCCGGCGCTCGAAATAACATCTCTTCGGAGATGAAAAGTCGCGACCCCTTCCCTTTTAAAACACCGTGGTTTTTCCTTTAAGAAAAGCCATGGGATTTAATCTGGAAGGCCGTGAGATGGGAGGATGGGGCATGAGAAATTGAGAAGGGCGTGAGAAAGTGATTACGGAGAGGTGTGTAGGCGCCTATCTGATTTCTATTTAAAGGGTCGGGAAAATCATAACAAGAAAAATTTTTCTTTCTTCCTCTCCTGAAGACTCTTTTATTTTTTTCTTGCTCTTGCATTGTTTCCTTTATAGAGTAAACCTCTGTCGAAACTCTGCTACTGAACAAGAATAAAAGTAAAAGTCTCCGACGGTAAAGGAAAGAAACGAGTTCCTATTTGCTCCTTTCTTTCTTACATTAAGACATCATTGTCTTAATTTCTCCTCCAACTTAAGACAAGCCTATGTCCTCTTAGGACAAGGTCTTTTCTTCAAGACAAGGGTGTCTAAAGGGCCAAGGTCTTAGTGGAAGGAGGAGAAGGGGTCAAAGAAAGGGAAGCAAGCTTTTGTGTGGAGGAATTGAAGCCATAAGTCCAAGCAATTGAGTTCTAGGAAGAAGAACTCAATAGAAGGAACCTTTGAAAAGAAGATAGAGTTGTCTTGATCATTGCTCTGTGTGGATCACCATCGGAGGGCGAACACTTGGATGCTTGGTGAATTCAATTAGCCCCTTCACCATCAACTTTGTTGGAATTAGCGATTACAGGTTGGTACTCTAATTCTAACAATGTATGTTTAAATGTTCAATATATGTTTTAATCCTGAATAAGGAGATCTTGGCTAAGGGATTATGGTGCAAATTTCATCATTTTGAAATTACACTTCCGCTGCGGTGCACCGGAATCCCCAACAGTGGTATCAGAGCCACCCTTATTACAGTTAAAACATATGAAAATATTCATGTGGTTTTGATGTAGTGTTGCATGTTAGGGTTTTTTAAATCCTTGAATCCTGATAATACTTAGCATATTTTGTTGCAAATATGTTTTTGGTGTATGCCACTAGTTATGGTTTTTCCACTCAAACCCTAATTATTATAGAGATATGATTAGTTTTGAAGTCATCATATTGAAATAAGGTTGCCCTGGCATAATGGTGGATCCATTATATGGTAAATGGTTGTTCTAGTATGATGACACACTTAGCACATATTTGTTTTATCTGTGTAATATCTTCTATTAGAATGTGCTTGCAAATTTATAAAGCCCTCTTCTTAAAATTATATTAAGTCATAGTATATTTAACTAATAAGCATCACTAGTCATGATGAACAATTGATCATTCGGTGTCTAGAAAGGTGGTTCTGGGAAGGTAAAGAGAATCGTGGTTTTTAATTGGTTCCGTTGACTGACCTGGCTAATTTTTATTGGTGTCTAGGAAAGCAACGGGGGGACTCCCACATCTCTTCCACTTGCCTAGCCGATTTGATTATATTTAAATCTTGACTTAAATGCTTAGTGTTAAAAAAATGCTATATGTTGGCCTTCCTTCATGCTGGATCATTACTGTGTTATGAACCACATTAGGTTTGTTGTGTTATCTGCAAGACCTAATAGGGTGATTGACATAATATTGGTCTAGTGCAAAGATATACTTACAGTATATTCAGTATAATGCCTTGTTGTGTTATCTGCAAGGGAATTATATTTGAATACTGACTGTATAGAAATGAAAGGGTCTTGACTTAACTAGAACATTATGGTTTGTTGTGTTTTCTGCAAGACTTATAATGTTCTAGAGGCCAAGTTATTTTTGAGAATTATATGAGATATAATTGGAAGAGTTTCCTACCTTTGAGCTTATAAAAGATTTGTTGTGTTATCTGCAAGATCTTTTACAAGTTATAAGGATCTCAATCTCACTATGAAAACTGATCAGGGTTCTTCTCGATTATCATAGTGAGGGCTATGATTTTTGATAAAATAGTGGGAGACATAATTAAATTAAAGACCTAATTTAATTATGTAAGTCATTTCATGGTTGTTTGCTTATGTATTGTTCTTTATTAAATGTAGATAAATGGCATCTTCATTATCACTGAGAAGCATCTTAGATACCAACAAATTGACTGGTCCAAACTATGTGGACTGGTTGAGAAACTTAAAGATTGTACTGAGTTCATAAAAACTTTCTTATATTCTTGATATCCCTAGTCTTAATCCAGTAGGGGATGATGCTACACAGGAAGACATGGCCACATACAAAATATGGCAGAATGACTCCCTCACTGTCAAATGTATCATACTGGCCTCTATGACCAATGAGTTACAGAGGCAGCATGAAAGCATGGATACTCAATCCATAATGCTCAATTTAAAGGAGCTTTATGGAGAACAAAGCAGAACTGCTAGATATGAAATATCTAAGCAGTTATTCCATGCTAGGATGATAGAGGGTACATCCATTCAGGATCATGTCCTGAAGGTAATTGACTTAATCACCAGATTGGGTCAATTAGGATTTATTATGGATGGGGAGCTGAATCAGGATTTAATCCTACAATCACTCCCGGAGTCATTTTCTCAGTTTGTCTTAAATTATCACATGAACAAACTGAACACTTCCTTGCCTGAGCTGTTAAATATTTAAAAATAGCAGAGAGCCACGTTAACAGAGAAAAGGCTCCACTTCTTCTTGTTGATAAGACCAATAAGAAGAAATCGGGCAAAAAGGGTTTTAGTAGGAGGCTAAACCCTAAGGGTGGCATCAATAAGAACAAGAAAGGAAAGAAGGCCTTAAAACAGTCAACCTGTTTCTTTTGCGGCAAAGCAGGACATTGGAAAAGGAATTGCAAGGCTTACCTTGCAACTGTGAAGCCTGGTGTGGCAGATGCACCAAAAGGTATGTATGAGATACATACTATATTGACATTAAATTCATCTATATCAAATACTTGGGTATTGGATACCGCTTGTAGTTACCATATATGCAAATCTTTGCAGGACCTCCACAAGCTTAAAGTATTGAAGGAAGGCGACTTCAATCTCTACGGTGCTGGTGGTGATATCATCCAAGCAGAAGCTGTAGGGACCTATATTCTGAAGTTGCCTTCAGGGAAGATCTTGGAGTTAGAAAATTGTTACTATATGCCAAAGATTATTAGGAACATTATATCTATTCCTTTGTTATTAAAACAAGGATATGTAATGGATGTAACAAGCACTGGTTGCTCGATAATGTTATCTAATAAAATTATTTGTTCTGGCATATTTAGCAATGGGCTCTTAACTCTTTCTTCCAATGATAGTATTTTTCATGTCAATACTAAAAGGAAAAGAAAAGACTTTAATGATACTTTACTTTGGCATCATAGACTTGGTCATGTTAATGAGTCTAGGATTAGCAAGTTATACAAGGAAAAATTCCTTTATCCTTATGAGTATGAATCATTAGGAACTTGCGAATTATGTCTCATGGGTAAGATGATAAAAACTCCATTCACTGGACATGGGGAAAGGTCAACTGAGTTATTAGGACTTATACATACTGATGTATGTGGTCCAATGACAACTCAGGCTAGAGGAGGATACTCATATTTTATCACTTTTACAGATGATTTATCTAGGTTCGGATATGTGTATCTTATGAAACACAAATCTGAAGCCTTTGATAAATTTAAGGAGTATCAAAGTATGGTCGAAAAACAAACTGGGAAAAGTATTAAAGTTCTTCGTTCTGATCGAGGAGGAGAATACTTATCCACGGACTTTTTAGACTATCTTAAAGTTAATGGAATCCTTTCTGAATGGACCCCTCCTTATACACCACAGCTAAATGGTATAGCTAAAAGGAGGAATCGTACCTTATTAGATATGGTACGATCCATGATGTGCTTCACAAATTTACCCATTTCCTTCTGGGGTCATGCCCTAGAAACTGCTATTTACATTCTGAACAAGGTACCTTCTAAATCCATTGTTAGTACTCCATATGAAATTTGGAGTGGAAAGAAACCATATCTTAAATATTTCAAGGTATGGGGATGTCCAGCTTATGTTAAAAGAAATTTTGGACATAAGTTGGAACCTAGAGCGGATAAATATCTATTTGTAGGATATCCTAAAGAAGGTAGAGGATATCTATTCTACTATCCTACTGAACAAAAGATTTTTGTCAGCAGGCATGCCACTTTTCTAGAAAAAGAGTTCATTTTAGAAAAGGGCAATGGTAGAACTATTGAACTAGGAGAAGTACAAGAAATACAGATAGACAATTCTCAACCATTAAAACATATAGTTAGGACAGAACCAAAACACAAAACTCCTCCTCGTAGGTCTGATAGAGTGCCACGGGCACCTGAGAGGTATGGGTTTATTATTGAAAATAATGAAGCCCAAGTCATTCAAAATGATGAATCTCTGACCTATACGGAAGCTATCTTGAGTACTGATTCAGATAAATGGCAAGAAGCCATGGAATCCATAGTAGACTCTATGTATGTAAACCAAGTATGGTCTTTGGTTGATGAACCAGAGGGTGTTAATCCTATTGGGTGTAAATGGGTCTATAAGAAAAAGATTGGGGCTGATGGCCAAGTTGAAACCTATAAAGCCAGATTAGTGGCTAAAGGTTTTAGACAAAAACAGGGAATTGATTATGATGAAACATTTTCACCTGTTGCCATGCTCAAATCAATTCGGATTTTACTTGCTATAGCAGCATACCACGATTATGAGATATGGCAGATGGATGTAAAGACTGCATTCCTCAATGGTTTCTTTGAGGAAGAAGTCTACATGTCACAGCCAGAAGGTTTTATTTCAAAGAATAAACCTAATCAGGTATGCAAGCTAAAGAAATCCATTTATGGATTAAAGCAAGCTTCCAGGAGTTGGAACATCCGCTTTGATGAAACTATTAAAAGGTTTGGTTTTATCAAAAATGTGGATGAACCCTGTGTTTATAAGAAGACTAGTGGGAGTGCCATAGTCTTCTTGGTTCTGTATGTAGATGACATACTCCTCATTGGGAATGATATCCCAATGTTGCAATCAGTCAAGGTTTGGCTATCAAACCAGTTTTCCATGAAAGATTTGGGAGAAGCATCCTATATACTAGGTATTAAGATCTATAGAGACAGATCTAAGAGGATGCTAGCTTTATCCCAATCTAGGTACATTGACTTAGTGCTGAAAAGATTCAGCATGGAAGGAAGTAAAAGAGGTTATCTTCCTATGAGTCAAGGCATATATCTTTCTAAAAGGATGTCTCCTAAGACACCTGAAGAAAGAAATAGAATGAATTCTATACCCTATGCTTCGGCAATAGGGTCCATAATGTATGCCATGTTATGTACCAGGCCTGATGTGGCATATGCTTTAGGCATTGTGAGTAGGTTTCAGGATGATCCAGGAGAGGATCATTGGAAAGCAGTTAAAAATATTCTTAAGTACCTAAGAAAGACTAAGGATATTTTTCTGGTTTATGGTGGTTCTGATCTTAAACTAGAAGCTTATTCTGATTCTAGTTTTCAATCAGACCCTGATGATAGCAAATCCATTTCGGGATATGTTTTTACCCTAAATGGTGGAGCAGTGAGTTGGAAGAGTACCAAGCAGCAGACTGTAGCTGACTAAACCACAGAGGCAGAATACATAGCTGTTAGTGAAGTCGGCAAGGAAGCAGTCTGGATGAAGAAGTTCATCACAGAGTTGGGTGTTGTTCCTGAAATTGAAAACCCAGTGCCACTTTACTGTGACAACACTGGGGCTGTTGCTCAAGCTAAGGAACCAAGAGCTCATCATAAGTCCAAGCACATTCTGAGACGCTTCCATCTCGTCCGAGAAATAGTAGAGAGACAAGATGTCTACATGGATAGAGTTGATACAAAGAACAATGTAGCAGACCTGTTCACTAAGGCTCTACCACAGCGAGATTTTGATCGCCACCTCGAATGTATGGGATTAAGATTTAAAGGCGATTGGCTTTAGTTCAAGTGGGAATTGAAAGGGATATGCCCTACAAGCCAATCTATGTTGTATCTCCCAAACCATTGTAATTGATAATTTTCTAAATAAAGGCA
Source organism: Areca catechu (assembly GCA_021397845.1). Classification (NCBI taxonomy): domain Eukaryota; kingdom Viridiplantae; phylum Streptophyta; class Magnoliopsida; order Arecales; family Arecaceae; genus Areca; species Areca catechu. The sequence continues at coordinate 46,938,488 of CM038048.1, read as the reverse complement.
TTATTTTTCCATCATACGCTGTGTTTATACTACATGATGAACCCCATAGATTAGGGCTATGATTTTAGGGTTATGATGAGATCATACCAGTGAGACCTAAAATCTTAAAACCTTAATCTAAAGTATTCCTAGTCAAAGGAACCCTGAGTAGGGGATCAGGGTTTTCCGGTAAGACTAGCACATCCCATGTATACCAGAAAGGGTGACTGCTCTCACAGTCACTTGTGTATGACACTAATACTGGGATGTGGGTGCTCATTGGAGAATGAGTTCACTGATATGATCCAACTTGAGAACATCTAATGGAGTCTTAGCTACATGTCAATAGAAGGTTCTCATAGTGGGAGTGGTACAAGTAATCTTTTAACCTGAGACTGCCATAAGTACCCTATGTACATGAACCCATTCTTTGGTTCAATCCTAATCATGACACTGAGCCATGCACAGGATTGATAATGGGAATGGTGAATTGGATATGAAGGTAATGAGTAGGTCAACAAAGAATCGATCACTCTTAGTAAGAGGAGATTGCATCCAGCTAGTCAACAATCGGATGATGATTCAGGGAATCTTTGATCAAAGTAAATATATTAGAAATGGTTTCTAATATCAAGATAATCGAATCATCATTATAAGATTGAGCTAGAAATAAATATAATATTGGATTTGACATATATCCATATCCATAGTTATATTTTGGGTGCAGGCTGATCGAAAGATTTAATTGTACGGTAAATCTCTACTGAAGGGCAATTTTGGTATTTCACCAGAATTTCCATATCTTCCGGGTAGACATGACACGTTGCTAGACGTCAATCTTGTCTTGCGGGTTGATCAAGTTCAAAGATCACTTGTTAGGAAGAGTCCTAATTGATCGAATCGGGTAAGCCCGGTTTGACCTAAATCGATTAGAAAGAATTCTAATCAAATTAGGTCAACTTGTATTCGAACCCACTGCTGGTTAGATGTGGAACCCAATGGGTCACACACTTAAGAGGATTGATCAAGAGTTTAATTTGGAATTAAATCATCTTTGCAGGATAACACTCTAGCAGGTGTTGCAAACCCTAACTTCTATTCGAATCGGATTCGAATTAGGGTTCCGGATTGGTTCAAATTGGGTTCTAATTGGACCTAATTAGACCTTAATTGAGAAAATAGGAATATGGCTAACCCTATTGGCTAGCCATATAGCTTGGCTAGCATCCCCACCTGCCCCCATTGTTTTTCCATGCCAAATGCCAAGAGTCCATGTGCTTATGGACTCTTGGCGCACCATAAGGAAGAGTCCATGGTGCATGGACTCTTGGCGCGCCCCAAAAATTTCTCCGATGATTTTTTTTGGGGCGGCCTCTGTCTTAAGCATTAGCACACCATCTCTCCCCCCCTTGGATGGGAATCCAATGGCTGATGGGATTTTGAGAAAGAAGGAATGCACTAACTCTTCCGGGCGTGTGAAATAACATCTCTTCGAAGATGAAAAGTCGCGACCCCTTCCCTTTTAAAACACCGCGGTTTTTCCTTTAAGAAAAGCCATGGGATTTAATCTGGAAGGCCGTGAGATGGGAGGATAGGGCGTGAGAAATTGAGAAGGGCGTGAGAAAGTGATTACGGAGAGGTGTGTAGGCGCCTATCTGATTTCTATTTAAAGGGTCGGGAAAATCATAATAGGAAAAATTTTTCTTTCTTCCTCTCCTGAAGACTATTTTATTTTATTCTTGCTCTTGCATTGTTTCCTTTACAAAGTAAACCTCTGTCGAAACTCTGCTACTGAACAAGAATAAAAGTAAAAGTCTCCGACGGTAAAGGAAAGAAACGAGTTCCTATTTGTTTCTTTCTTTCTTACATTAAGACATCATTGTCTTAATTTCTCCTCCAACTTAAGACAAGCCTATGTCCTCTTAGGACAAGGTCTTTTCTTCAAGACAAGGATGTCTAAAGGGCCAAGGTCTTAGTGGAAGGAGGAGAAGGGGTCAAAGAAAGGGAAGCAAGCTTTTGTGTGGAGGAATTCAAGCCATAAGTCCAAGCAATTGAGTTCTATGAAGAAGAACTCAATAGAAGGAACCTTTGAAAAGAAGATAGAGTTGTCTTGATCACTGCTCTGTATGGATCACCATCGGAGGGCGGATACTTGGACGCCTGGTGAATTCAATCAGCCCCTTCACCATCAACTTTGTTGGAATTAGCGATTACAGGTTGGTACTCTAATTCTAACAATGTATGTTTAAATGTTCAATATATGTTTTAATCCTGAATAAGGAGATCTTGGCTAATGGATTATGGTGCAAATTTCATCATTTTGAAATTACACTTCCGCTGCGGTGCACCGGAATCCCCAACAAGAAAATCCCATCAAAATACAACATTTTGATTGGCCTTTAGGGCATAATCCTTTCAACCTCCCACTTGCACTAAAGCCAATCGCCTTTAAATTTTAACCCCATACAATCGAGGTGGCGATCAAACTCCCACTGTGGTAGAGCCTTAGTGAACGGGTCTGCTATGTTATTTTTCGTTTCTACTCTTTTAATGGAGACTTCTTGTCTTTCAACAATCTGTTGAACGAGGTGGAAGCGTCTTAGAATGTGCTTTGATTTGTGATGAGCTCTAGGTTCCTTAGCTTGAGCGACGGCTCCAGTATTATCATAGTAAAGTGGTACTGGACCATCAATCTCCAGAACAATGCCCAACTCTGAGATGAACTTCTTCATCCAGACAGCTTCCTTGGCATCTTCACTAACAGCAATGTATTCTGCCTCAGTTGTTAAGTCAGCTACATTCTACTGTTTAGAACTCTTCCAGCTTACAGCTCCTCCATTTAGGGTAAAAACATACCCTAAAATAGATTTGCTATCATCTGGATCCGATTGAAAACTAGAATCTGAATAAGCTTCCAGTTTAAGATCAGATCCTCCGTATTTCAGAAAAATATCCTTAGTCCTTCTCAAGTACTTAAGAATATTCTTCACAGCCTTCCAATGATCCTCTCCTGGATCAGCCTGAAATCTGCTGTCTATACCTAAGGCATATGCCACATCAGGCCTGGTACATAACATAGCATACATTATAGATCCTACAGCCGAAGCATAAGGTATAGAACTCATTCTGTTTCTTTCTTCAGATGTCTTAGGAGACATCTTCATAGAAAGATGTATGCCATGACCAATGGGCAAGTAACCTCTTTTACTTCCCTCCATGCTAAATCTCTTTAGCACTTGGTCAATGTACCTGGACTGGGTTAAGCCTAGCATCCTCCTAGATCTATCTCTATAGATCTTGATACCCAGTATATAGGATGCTTCTCCCAAGTCTTTTATGGAAAAATGTTTAGATAACCATTGGGATATCATTCCGAATGAGGAGTATGTCATCCACATACAGAACCAAGAAAACTATGGCACTCCCACTAGTCTTCTTGTACACACAAGGTTCATCCTCATTTTTGATAAAGTCAAACTCTTTGACTGTCTTATCAAATCGAATGTTCAAACTCCTGGATGCTTGCTTTAATCCATAAATGGATTTCTTCAGCCTACATACCTGATTAGGTTTAGTCTCCAAGACAAAACCTTCGGCTGTGACATATAGACCTCTTCCTCAAGGAAACCATTAAGGAATGCGGTTTTCACATCCATCTACCAGATTTCATAATCATGATATCCTGCTATAGCAAGCATGATCCGAATAGATTTGAGCATGGAAACAGGAGAAAATGTTTCATCATAATCTATTCCCTATTTTTGTTTGAAGCCCTTAGCCACTAATCTGGCTTTATAAGTTTCGACTTGGCAATCTGTCCCAATCTTTTTCTTATAGACCCATTTGCATCCAATAGGGTTAACACCCTCTGGTGCATCAACCAAAGTCCATACTTGGTTGACATACATGGAGTCCATTTCGGCTCTCATGGCTTCCAGCCATCTGTCTGAGTCCCTACTCATGACAGCATCCGTATAGGTTAGAGGCTCATCATTTTCAATGATCTGGGCTTCATTATTTTCAATAATGAATCCATACCTCTTAGGTGCATGACACACCCTATCAGAACTACGGAAAGGAGTGGTGTGTTCTGGTTCTATACTAACTATGTTATCATTTGGTTGAGAAGTATCTATTTGTTGAACTTCTTCAAGTTCAATATTTCTCCCACTGCCCATTTGTAGGATGAACTCTTTCTCCAGAAAAGTGGCATGCCTACTGACAAAAACTTTTTGTTCAGTAGGGTGGTAGAAGAGATATCCTATACTATCTTTAGGATATCCTACAAATAGACACTTATCTGCTCTAGCATCCAGCTTATGTCCAAAATTTCTTTTGACATAGGCTGAACATCCCCATATCTTAAGATACTTAAGATTGGGTTTCTCATCCCTAAATAGTATCCCAACATCCATTTAACTCTAATCATTGTTCCAACTATCCGATTTCTTGTTTGAGCCTGTTTCTTCCCCATTTTTCACTGTTCTTCTTTGATTTCTCATGATTTTATCGTGAAATATTTGTCCATTTCACCCTACATTGCTTCTTTCCCTATTTTCTTGAGAGATGGGTCCCAGAAAATAGGTAGTCAGGAGACCTTGTTGGCTTTGGCTCCTTAATTTTGATGAATAATAAATACTGAGTATATATTTGGACTAATGTTTCAAATGGAGTATGAATTTCAGGCCTTAGGTACATCACTTTCTCCAACAAAAAGGTATCAAGTTTACTAATTCAAGAGCAAGAAGTTTCTCATGTTGATTGAGCTCTTCACCTTGGAATATTGTCAAAACAACTTTTTTGGCATTCATAAAGAACCATCAAATGGATAAATGGTCAAATCATTAAGAGTTTCAAGTTTGGCATGCTTATTTGGATGGCATAGGACCAAGTGTCGACTCACAAGGTCGACTCATGAAGGAATTTTAGAAGTATCAGAAGACCGGCACACAAATTTTCAATGGAACGCTTCAAGTGTCAACTCATACTTCAAGTATCGACTCATGAGGTTGACTCATCGCCTGAGAAAAATTCTGGATAGAACTTCATGTTTTATGGATTCTACATCAAGTGTTGACTTATGAGGTCGACTCATAGATCAAGTGTCGACTTATGAGGTCGACTCATGGATCAAGTGTCGACTCATGAGGTCGATTCAAGGTCTAATAGCTAGTTTTTTAGAATTTTAGACTTGCTTCCAAATGGTTCCAAATGACTAATTTTTGAGTTCTAACAGTCTTCAACGATCTTTTCAGTGGATTTGAGGTATTTAACACTCGCCAAACCTCATAAAGTCAAGAAGGAAGAGTGAATTCATATGAGACAAACTCCAATCATTTGAAAAGACAAGAAGAGTGTGTTTAAAGAGATTCCTTTGCAAAAGCCTTCCATTTTTTAGTTGTTAAGATTTCAAGTGCCTTGCCATAATTGTGCATTCAAGTGATTCCAAGGAGAAGTCAACTCAAGCAATCAAGAGAGCTTCAATGATCTTCATTTCAACTCATTCTAGGAGCTTTTATTGTGCTCTTTATATATTTGTTCTTCCTTTGTTGACCTAGGTGTCAAGAATTTTGAAACTAGGTTGTAAAGGTTGTTGGTAAGCTAAAGGATAAAACCAACTAGGGTTTGACTTGTGAACTCGAAAACAAAACAAGTTGTAAAGGTTGTTGGTGAGCCTAGGTGATAAACCAACTTAGGTTTTGACTTGTGAACCATAGAAAAAAGTCGGCTATAATCTTGAAGAGATTATAGTGATTATCCCAAGGAGAAGCTTGGGGAGTGGACGTAGATGCTTGGAGAGCACCAAACCACTATAAAACATTGTGTTTGTGTGTGATTGCTCTCTTTCCTACTTGCTCTTTATTACTTGCATTTAATTTGCTGTTATCCACTGCATATCTCTTAGAGCTAATCAATTGTTTCATAACACTTCAAGGCCAGCACATAATTTTTTAATTTTTCAAAAAACCCAATTCACCCCCCACTTGGGCTCCATTTCTGGGAAACAGACCTCGTCAGTCTACATAGGATACTGAGTGGAGCATGAAGGCATGCCACGAGGATTAGGCAATGAAGCCACCAGTTCAGTAGGAGATTCCTGTCAAACCACCCATCCATGGAGCTGATCGGATGTCCTCCAAGGCTATTGTTGGAGGCTGGCTGGTTGATTTCAATTTTGTGGACCAACACCACTTCCACATAGGGATTGGTTGAGAGATGCCGGGCTGGCCCACTTTTGCTCACTGACTGAGAGGTTTTATCCTAGCCCGATACGAGAGTTCTATGGCACTTTGGCCAGAGGAGCAGACAGCCGGGTTTGTGAGGTCAGCGGGACTCCTATATCACTGACTATAGAGATTTTGAGAAAGGCATGGGAGATCCCTATGAGAGGTTCTATGGCAGACTCCTTGGTAGACAGGATGAGCGGATTTCGATGCATCTTTGAGAGAGAGGATCTTGCTAAGGGAGCCACAATTGTAGCATCCCGACTTTCTCTGGAGATGAGATTATTACATCACATTGTCACTCAGATACTTCTACCAAAGACTAGATGCTTTGACTTCATCATGAAGAGAGAGTTACTTGTCATGGTGTCTCTGATCTGATGGACTCATGTCTACTTTTCAGTTCTTATGGTACATCAAATGACTAAGACAGCTGGTAGCAGGAGGTTATGTTTACCATATGGTATGGGTCTGACCATCTTATTCAGAGCTTATGGAGTTGTCGTAGATGGAGAGCCCTACAGGCAGTTACTTCACACTGACATCTACGATGAGAGATCACTGCACAGGATGTGATATCATCTACACAGAGATCAGTGGAGATGGAGGATATCTGGATAGACCACTGATGTTGATGATAAGGATGCTGCTGAGGAATAGCGAATATTTACGGATGAGGCTGGCTCATCTGAGCCATTGTGAGACATTCCTAATACTCAGTCCATGCCATTAATCTCGACACAGGATGAGGTGCCACCTCCTACTGACAGCATTGAGGATAGGATCACTCGACTGGAGACAGAGATGATGATCATTAGATAGTGAATCGATCAGATGCACATGGAGGTGAGAGCAAGTCATCAAGAGATGAGAGAGGGACTCTCAACTATTCTGGCCACACTTGAGAGATTATCTTCTGCTAGAGAACCCTCAGCTTCATTGTCAGATTCTCTGCCTGCTCCACCAATTCCCCCAACTCTAGCAACAGACATAGGAGACGGCCAGGGCGACTCTTCCATGGATTTTGACATTATAGATTTTATGGCGGAGCTTGAGCCGGATGTTACTGTAGAGGTGTCGAGGACTCCCGTTCCTGATCCTCCTAGTTCATTCACCCAAACTCTAGTCCTATCCAGCACACCCATCATTTTTGACCCATCTGATACCTTAGTTTCTACACCTATTCTTCATAATGACCCACTTGATACTTCTATTAATTTACTGACTCCTACTTTTAATATCCCAACTAGGACTCCACCAGTTCCTTCCACATCCTCTTTGATCCAGGAACTAGGGTTATATACACCTGGTTTCCACATTCTTTCTTCAGGACCCACTTTTGATGTCACACCATCGATCACTGACATAGTTGCTGATTTCTCACTCTTCATGCTCCTACTACTGACATCGCTTCCTCCTCTACTGCACCAGCTAGAAGAAGCGCATGTACCAGAAATAGATGTAGAGGGTGTGGTGATGCACCCAGACCTGTCTAGACCAGACTTTCAGATCTTCGATCGATGTGGCCGTGACCCCGATCTTCTAAGGTTACCGGACCGATCATTATGGAGATTGGGTCTTCCTCTAATGAGGAAATCACCTCTTAGAATTGTTGGTATATCAGTCAGTCTGTACTTCAGTGTTTTTTTGTATCTATGTCTGTATTAGTTCTCTGTTATATGTATCAAATTCTAAATCAGTTGTATCAAATGCTTGAAATTATATATATATATTGGCTTTTTTAGACTTTGTTTGTGCACACTTTTGCTACTACAATGTTCATGTCTACCTTGTTCTTTTTCTCACCTTTAATGAGGACAAAAAGGGGAAGAATTAATGAAAATTAGAAATGGGGAGTAATAAAGAATTAATGAAAATTAATGAGAATAAGAAATAATTCAGGGGAGAGAGAAATTAAAGACTAAAGCAGTAATTTTTTGAAAACATTTCAAAAATCTCTTCTTGAAAATTAGTTTTCAGATCATATATTGAGGGACGGTTTTTTTTTTGTTCTATGCTCTATTACTTTTGATCTATACCCTTCAATTTATGCTCTGATACCTTATTCTTATCTGCTCTACTTTTTTATGCTCTGATACTCCTTATTTATTTTTAATATGCTATGATACTCTTGTTTTCATACTTTGATACTCTTCATCCTCTATTAGTTTTGCTCTGATACTATTTATCTTTTTGTTATATAATTTGCTCTAATATGTTCTAACATTATTTTATGCTCTTAAAGCTTTTTCTCTGATACTCTTCATAATTCAACCTGTTTTGCTCTAATGCTCATCTTTCAAACCAATTTTAAACTCTATACACATTGTGAGCATCTATTATAAGTATACAACTCTGATATATTTTGATTATAAACTTTGATACATTACAATCATAGCTCTAATACATCATAGTTATAGCTCTGATACATTGAATTTATATGAATATAATTCATTCTTAAATAGTATACAGCTCTGATACATTGAATTTATTCTTATAGCTCTGATACATTATAAATGAGTTTTTGTTCTTGATAAACATTACAATTTAAACTATGATACTCATTATAAATTACCCTGATACTTATAATCAATTGCTCTATGCTTATTGGCAATCCTTTAAGATTACCATGAGTATATGCTTAAAGATTTTGTCATCATCAACAAGGAGGAGATTGTTGACTCCTGTTTTGATTTTGATGAATAACAAAAATACTTAAGTATATTGAGTACTAACTATGTGTTAAAAGTATGTTACCAACATAGGGTACTCATCAAAATTGTTGTGTTGTTGTTAAAAGTTCAAAGCTTGTTATCTTGTTGAAGAAGCCATTTAAATTGATAAAATTTCAAGTTAAATGGACCTTGATATATAAGAATAACCTTGAAAAACTCAAATCTGAAGTTGAAGAAATTTCAGCAGTGTTTCAGCAAAGTGTCAACTCAAGGTGTCGACTCACAGAAGCTTGAGCTGATATGTAGAAGAAGTTTTAAATGGCATGTATGAAGTGTCGACTCATGAAGCTCAAGTGTCGACTCAAGTATCGACTCAAGACCAGAGACCAGAAATGATATAGACATGCTGAATTCAAGTCTTTTCTCAAGTATCGACTCATGAAGAAGAAGTGTTGATACTTGTAGGTCTGGATGAACAGTAACGACTAGTTTTTTGAAGTGTAGAAACTATCTTTTTATCTCTAATAGCTATTTTCACCTCTCTAACATTCAAATATGGTTATTTAAAGCTTGGAAAGGTATTTAAAGTGGACCAAACTCAATAGAAAATAGACTTGAGGAATTAAAGAGAATTCATTAAGAGTTCATTACTTTTAAGTGAAGTTGAGCCTTCAAGCATTCAAGAGCATTCAAGAAGCATTCAACAGCATTGAAGAAGTATTCAAGTCCATCCTTCAAGCATCCATTAAGGCTTCAACAACTTGAAGACAAGCATCTTCAACATCATCAAAGAGCTTTAAAGAGATATTTGCTTTTATTTTTGAAAGCTTATTGTATTCTTCTTTGTACTTGAATTTATTGTTATTCCTTGTTTCAAGTGGATTGAAACTAGTGCTTAGGTTGTTGGTGAGCCTTGTGAAAACCAAATAGGTTTTTGGTTATCCCAAAAAATCAAGAGATTTTTGGTGAGCCTTGTGAAAACCAAGAGATTTTTGGCTAGCCTTGTGAAAACCAAAGGGTTGTGATTAGCGAGCCCAGAAAACTAATCGGCTGTAATCAAGTAGGGCTTATAGTGAAATTCCCAAGTGGACCTTGGGGAGTGGATGTAGGTGCTTTGGTGTGCACCGAACCACTATAAATCTTTATGTGTTTGTGATTGCTTCTCTCTTCTTGCATTTGTTTATTATTTTGTTGCATTTTAATTATCAAGCATACAAACACTTGAAATCACTAGCAACTTCATTGTTTAAATTGGCACATACTTGCAAAAACTTTTAAAAATCCAATTCACCCCCCCTCTTGGATTACTTCACTGGGCAACATATGCACCATCAGTAGTGGCATTCATTAACCCATGATAAAATAGGGGATATGATCCTGTATATATTTGTAGATTAATCTATAGCATGTATCGGTTAGATCGATGCATGCTGATTTTATTTTCAACATCTATGTACTATTCATATCTTGTATTAATCCTGTAGGGTAGTTTATTTGGATTGTTCTAATACATAATTTTATGATTAAAAGTGCTTTAATCTAATATAATTTCATTGATTTTTTATAAAAAATCTATATATGAAACCCTACCTTAGTTTTCCAACACATCTGTGGAGGAGCTCGACCTAACAATCATAGTCAATAGCAACCTCAAGCGGAGGTTGATAATTAGCCGGTGGCTGGGCAAGTTCACATGATCTCCTGGAGGCAGAGCATCCTTCAAAGAAGCAAAGGAGAGATGAAAAAGATAATGTAATTTCCTTTTCAAACAAAGATCTAGTTAGGGTCCAAACCGCACATGATGATGCTCTTATCATATCCATGACAATAGCAAGATAATGTAAAAAAGTTTTAATTGATAGTAGAAGCTTGACTGATATCTTATTTTATGATACTTTTGTTCGAATGAATATTTCTGAGAACTAATTGAAATAGGTTTCTATACACTTAGTTGGCTTCTCTGAAAAATCGATCAAGGGTGAAGGTGAGATTACTCTTACAGTCATCGCTGAGATTCCACCCCAATAAAGCACCATACATCTCACCTTCATAGTAGTTTGGGTAAACTTGGTGTACAACATCATTCTCGAATGGCTAGGGTTAAATCAACCAGATACTACCATCTCAATTAAGCACCTTCTTATCTACTTTCTAACAAGGAATGGAGTTGGAGATATGTACAGAGATCAGCAACTAGCCCGACAATATTTCATAATAGCGAGCAAGGTGCAGAAGGCCAGCCTGGCTCCAACTGCCGAGCAACTAGACAAGAGAGTGTCGAGAAAAAGACGTAAACCAATCAAACAACTACTTTCTTTTCCATTGAAGGATGACCCTTCAAAGTCCATTCAAATCAGAGCATTTTTGCCCGAGAAAGAATGGAACTGACTGCTAGAGTTCCTGTGGTGCAATGCTGACATCTTTACTTGATCAACATTAGACATGATTGGAATTCCTCCAAAGGTCATCATCCATAAACTAAATATCGATCTAAAGTACAAGCCTGTTTGGTAGAAGAAGAGAAACTTCATCCTTGAAAGATAAAAAGCCATTAACAAGGAAGTCGACACGCTCCTGATTGTCGGATTCATTCGGGAAGCCTACTATCCTGACTAGTTAGTCAACTTTATCATGGTCAAGAAGGCTAGCAGGAAGTGAAGAATTTGCATTGATTACACTGATCTCAACAGGACGTGGCTGAAGGATAGTTTTGCATTACTGAAGATCTATCAATTAGTTAATGCAACTTCTGGATGCAAGCTGCTTAGCTTCATAGATACTTTTTTGGGCTAAACTAGATAAAGATAAGTCATGAATACAAAAAAAATATTGTGTTTGTAATTAAGAAAGGTATTTATTATTATAAAGTGGTGTCTTTCAATTTAAAAAATGTAGGGGCCACCTATCAATAATTAGTCAACAAAATCTTCAAGAACCAAATTGGTTAGAATATGGAAGACTACATTAATGACATGCTTGTCAAAAGCTTCGAGGAAGCTGACCATATCAAAGACTTGGAAGAAGAACTTCAATGCCCTCTACTAACATCAAATGGAACTGAATTCGAGTAAGTGCACCTTTGACATCACCATTGATAAGTTTCTAAAATTTCTAATCACTAGATGAGGCATTGAGACAAATCTGGGGAAGATCCAAGTGATCCATGACATGTGGCTCCAACGACCAATAAGGAAGTACAATAATTAACCTGATGCATTGAAACACTTAGTTGGTTCATTTCAAAATTGGCTGAGCATAGATTGCCCTTTTTCAAGGTCCTACGATAAATGCATAATTTTACTTGTATAGAAGAATGTTGACAAGCTTTTAGGAGCTAAAGAAGTTTCTTGGATCTCTACCCTTACTTTCCAAGCATGAAAGTCAGAGAACAACTTTATTTGTACCTCACTATTGGAATTCTCCCAGAAATAGAATATTGCATTAAAATTAGGAATCAAAAGCCTGATGCAGTGAAAGTAGATATGAAAACTACTTTATATCTAAGCATGCAATTTACAAATAAATCTAATTTATTCATAATAAATTCTTAAACATACTATAGTAGATGAAAAAAATATAGATCTGAAAATAAAATTATTTTGAACAAAAATAACTTACCTAGATTGCAATCCTAGCATTCTTTAAAATTATGCCGATCCGCTTTTGAACTGGGGTTCTACTGGAGCCGTGCAATCGCCCGGCCTCTGCTGGTATCCACATAGAGCTTACATAACCGAGTTATAGAGAGCACTAGACTGCTAGATCCTTGCAGCCCTCTCCTCTTTCATCAAATTGAGTGCTTTAAGAACTATGCCGATCCGAAAGTGGACCGGCTTCTTCTTGAACTGGCTTATATCTTGCAAACTGAGGTATGCAAGACCTTGGATCTTTTTCCTTCATCTTCTTCTTATGAAAAACACCTCTCTAGACTCTTGAATAGAAGAACTAGACCTCACACAAGGAAGGAGAAAATACCAAAAGGAAGAGGACAACTCCATACCCCAAGAGAAAGAGCCTTTGGAGTTCACGCCCAAGAGAGAGTTGTTCATGCACAAAGAAAAGATCTTAGTCAACCACCCCCTCTCCTACTTTTTAAGTTTACTTCTCCCACCCCTCCAAGCCAAAAGACTAGAGTTAAACTAATCTTAAATCGGGTTAGGAGAAGAAGAGGACTTTTCCTTTTCTTTTTCATTCCACGCCAAACTCTTTTTGCACCCTCCTTGTTTTCATGCCAATTCCTTCTTGTCACACAAAACTTTGTCACACAAAACATTGGGCCCACAAGCTTGGCATGTGGAAACATGAAAAGATAAGGAGAGAGAGTCCCAGTCCAATAGGACTCTAAGTCATGGTCCAAATTAAATGATTTGACAGTCAAATCAAAGCTAATTTTAAATCCAATCGAACCCATTTGAAAAGGCTATTGACCCAACTCAATTGGATCAATTAACTGAGTCTAACTCAATTAAATTAAATCTATTTTAATTTTATTAATAATTGATCCATAATTTATTAGATCAAATATTAATTATAATATTTACAATTAGGTCTAAATGTACTAAAATTGGCAAGTGCCAAATTTAGTAACATTATGATTTGCTGATTGGTTACTTAAGCTCCTAATGTATGTGACCCCTCAGGTCCTATCTTGTCTGGTAATGAGACATGCTATAATCTCCATTATAAATCATCGAAACTCCTTTCGATGGACTGAAATATTTTTTTCTCAACCCTAATTAGCATCATCGATCCAAGAACAATCCGAATGGGCTCTCATAATCCACCAGTAATATCTAGTAGTATGAGTGGCAACCCAGCAGAATAAAATTGGAACTTCTAGGTGTAGTTATCATGTAATTCGGTTCCTCTATCAAAAACCCTTACATGATGTTGTTGGCTCCACCTAGTGATTTTGATGAATAACAAAATGTTGAGTACATATTGTGTACTAATATTTATTTCTAGTTATGAGTTTTCAGGAAACAAGCACCTCAAATTCTCAAAATTAAAGTATCATGGCACGCTGTGGCATGAAGCATTTTTCATAATTTGAGGAGTCTTCTCCATGCAAAAGGGCTTAAAAGAGTTCATTTATTATTTATTTACATTGGATTTAAGTTTATTTTCATATTGTGTTTTTTGGTTTAAACTGCACTTATTTATGAATTTTTCAGAACCAAGTGTCGACACCTGGGAAGTCAAGTGTCGACACTTCAGCTCTTGGCATGCAGAAAAACTTCTTGGCATGCCAAGTGTCGACACCCAGAATTTAAGTGTCGACACCTGAAACTCAAGTGTCGACACTTAAGTTCCCAAGTGTCGACTCAAGGCCTATGACTTTTTGAAAATCCAAAACATGGCCATTGGAGTGTTTTTGTGTCAAGTGTCGACACCTGTGAATCAAGTATCGACACTTGAAAGTTTAAGTGTCAACACCTGGAAGTCCAGTGTCGACACCTGACAGCCAAGTGTCGACACTTGACAAACCATGTATCGACACTCGGGTTCTGACAGGCCTAACGGATCTATTTTTCTGAGTTGCAGATGTATCTTTTCAAGCTCCAAAGACTAGATTCGAAGCTCAAATGGTCAAAAACCATTTTTTTGGAAGTTTTCAAAGTATTTAAGCTTCACCAAACTCATTCTTGAAGCATTAAAGTCTATTGAAAGTTCAAAAGCCAATATTCTCTCAAGAACTTCACTTCAAAAGCTATTAAAGTGTGATTCCCTAAAAAAGCTTACAAGCCCATCCTTTCATCTTTCAAAAAGAGAGCTTGAAGAATATTCCAAGGAGAAGACAAGACAAAGCATCAACTTGAGCCTCAAAGCTTTCATTCTACTGTTGAAGAGAGTTTGTTTTGTTTATTTTGATTGTAGATCTGAAATTCTCTTTCGATTTGACCTTGCTTTCAAGGGTATCTTGAAAGAAGGTTGTTGTGGGTTGTTGGTGAGCCAAGGTGATAAAACCAACTAGGGTTAACTTGTGAGCCCGAAGATAAAATAAGTGTAAAGATTTGTTGGTAAGCCTAGGTGACAAAACCAACATAGGTTTTGACTTGTGAGCCTTTGAAAAAGCAAGTCGGCTGTAATCTTGAAGAGATTGTAGTGGAATTCTTAAGGGTGGCTTGGGGAGTGGATGTAGGTGCTAGGTTTGCACCGAACCACTATAAACTTTTTATTTATGTGTGATTGTCTTTTCTATCTCTTGCTCTTTACTTCTTGCACTCTAATTATTGCTTTCCGCTGCATATAATTTAGTGCATCAATTTCATAACTCACAAACACCACAAGGCCTGCACATTATTGCTTTAAATTTTTTTAAAAGACCCAATTCACCCTCCCCTCTTGGGCTCCATTTCTGGGCAACAAGTGGTATCAGAGCATCGGTACTCTCTTGTAGGTCCAAGGATCTTGAGTAAAAGATCATGGCAGCCCCAATTTGAATGGATGTTGTTGAAGGTCAAGCTTCAAACCATTCCCTACTATTTAGTGGCACGAATTATACTTATTGGAAAACTCGCATGCGCATATTCATTCAAGCCATGGATTATAATCTTTGGAGGATAATCATAAAAGGTCCTCATCAGCCTACTATGTTGGTTAATGGCATTCTCACTCCAAAAATGAAAGATGATTGGGATGAGAATGATATTAAGCAAATAGAGCTTAATACAAAGGCTATAAATCTATTGTATTACTCTCTTGATCTGAGTGAATTCAATAGAATATCTAATTGTCTCTCCACTAAGGAGATATGGGACATACTTGAGGTTATCCATGAGGGTACACACCAAGTAAAAACTACTAAGGTTAATATGCTCATTCACATATATGAAATGTTCAAGATGGAACCTACTGAGTCTATTAGTGAGATGTATACTAGGTTCACAAATATCGTAAATGGCATGAGAAGCTTAGGAAAGATTGTATCTAATGGTAAACTTGTAAATAAACTTCTCAAGTCTAGGTTTACAAATATTGTGAATGGCATGAGAAGCTTGGGAAAGATTGTATCTAATGGTGAACTTGTAAATAAACTTCTCAAGTCTGTTCCAGCTTCATGAGATGCCAAGGTGATAGCCATAGAGGAAGCCAAGGATGTCAACACTCTACCCCTCGAGCAACTATTAGGCTCATTGATGACTTATGAGCTTTTGTTGAAATAGAAGAATGTGGATGTAGAAAAGAAGAAGAAAGTCATCGCTTTCAAATCCACTGCGAGAGAAGAGTCAAGCGATGAATCTGAAGAAGAAGATGAAGATGATGAGACGGCTCTTATGGCAAGAAAGTTTAGAAGGTTCATGAGGAAGAAGAAATACAACTCAAGAAGAAACCTCTGAAAGGTGAGCCAAGCAAAAAGAAAGAAAAGGAGAAAGACAAGGAGTAGCCCACGTGCTTCGAATACAAAAAATCGGGCCACTTCAAGATAGATTGCCCCTTACTTAAGAAAAGTAGGAGAAAACTAAGAAAGAAGGCCACGATGGCAACCTAGAGTGACAGAAAAGACTCCAGCTCTGAAGAAGAATAGCAAGAAGTTGCAAACTTCTGTTTGATGGCGGATCATGACGAGGGTACTATCTAAAACTAAGAATGAATTTACATTTGATGAGCTGCATGAAGTTTTTGATGAGTTAGTTATAGAATTTCAAAAACTAAATTCAAAACATAAAGAACTAAAAAGGCAAAATCTGGATTTAGTCAAAGCTAATGACAAGCTTTCAAATGAAAATGATTGCTTACTTCTTCAAAATAAAAAGTTAAATGATAAGATTATTGTTCTTGAAAAAGAAAAGGAAGTTTGAAAAGAAGAATGTTTATGTTTCAAATGAAAATTTTTCAAGTCAGAACAAGAAATTTTGGATGAAAATAAAAAAAGTAAAGAAGAAATTTATAAGTTAAACCTTTGTTGATAAATTTACATACAGTTATGGAAAATTAAATATGCTTTTAAATAATCAAAGAGCTATTTTTGATAAAGCTGGTTTAGGTTTTAGAACTCAAAAGAAATAAAAGTTTTTCAAAAACTTCTTTGCACCTGCATCATCATCCATTACTTGTTATGTGTGGTACTATAGGGCATAAATCTTACATGTGCAATAAGAGAAGATTGAGTAATGTTAAGAAAATCTAGGTTCCAAAAGGAACAATAACCACTAACCTGAAAGGACCCAAGATGACTTGGATACCTAAAATCTCCACTTGATTCTTTTGTAGGTGCCTTGTGTTGCCGATCTCACCGCGGTGGCCTATAGCTCGTGAGCTGGCGCCGGTTCTCGAACTCTCTCACCTCTAGGTCTCCAAGCTTCCGGACCTGCAAAACAAAGTCAGAGACCCGGGCTAGGGATTCCGGCGGGGGCACTCCGACGGTCAAGTAAGAGAGCGGCATGATAGAAGAGGACCTCCAAAATGGGTTCCCGGAGGATTCCCATGCTTAGAGGAGATGTAAATGAAAGAAGTGTAGGGAAGAGGGGAGTTGAAGCCTGGCTTCCTATGCTGCGTTCACCGAGCTCATGCCCAAGGACATCCTGGGGTCCCCCGGATCGTTCTCTCGATGTTCTCCCCCTTTTTTGACTTACCTCTCCATCCATTTTTACCGTCCCTTCTATACTACCAGACAGCCTTCATCCCATGTCTTCTTCTGGGGGCTCCCCGAGATCTTTGGGTCTTCTTCCCCCCCTTCTCCTTTGAGTCCAGGAGTTATGTTGCCGGCACGCCTTGTCCATCGTGTGTCACGAAAGGGGGAAGACTGGTGAGACCTCAGGCCGAGCACGGGAGCTCTCCTTTAGGGGCGTTGACGATGGGCTTCTAGCCGTTTCAGGCCCCTACCTGCCAGGATTCTGTTCCTTGGTTGCGAGGCCCCGTTTAACTGATGTAAATGAGGTTTCGCATGTCACAGCAGGCTGTACTGGCCGCCCTTATGGGGCACGGCGTTGTGCGCCGATCTAATGGCAACCTCGTGAACTGTGTCTCTGCCTCCTCGAGGCCTTGCAGAGTAGGGCTGACTTTAGCCGAGGTGGTCCCGTCAGGGGGAGCCACCTGGCGGAGGAGCAGGGGTTGCCAACTTCGGTCGAGGTGGACCCCTCCTAGATGGACACCTGGTGGAGTGGCAGAGAAAGGCTCGACTTCGACCGAGGTGGACCCATCATGGGGTGCCACCTGGCAAAGGAGCAGGAGCTGCCAGCTTGGCCGAGGGGACCACTCCTGGGTGGACACCCTGCGGAGTGGTTAGAGAGAGGCTTGAATTCGGTCGAGGTGGACCGTCATGGGGTGCCACCAGGCGAAGGAGCAGGAGTGCCAGCTTGGCTGAGGTGACCCACTCCTGGGTGGAAAACCTGGCGGAGTGGCAGAGAGAGGCTCGACTTCGATCGAGGTGGACCCGTCATGGGATGCCACCTGGCGAAGGAGTAGGAGCCGCCAGCTTGGCCGAGGGGGACCCCTCCTGGGTGGACACCTGGCGGAGTGGTAGAGAGAGGCTCGACTTCGGCCGAGGTGGACCCGTCATGGGGTGCCACTGGCGAAGGAGCAGGAGGGCCTGGCTCAACCTCGACAGAGGTGGACCTATCTCGGGGTGCCACCTGGCGAGGGAGCAGGAGGCCACCAGCTTTGGCCGAGGTGGACCCCTCCTGGGTGGATACCTGGCAGAGCAGCAAAGAGAGGCTCGACTTCGGTCGAGGTTGACCCGTCTTGGGGGGCCACCTTACGAAGGAGCAGGAGGGCCTGGCTCGACCTCGGTAGAGGTGGACACGTTTGGGGTGCACTTGACAAGGGGAGAAGGCCGCCAGCTTCGGCTGAGGTGGACCCTCCTGGGTGGACACCTGGCGAAGTGGCAGAGAGGGGCTCGACTTCAGTCAAGGTGGACCCTCTTGGGGGTGCCACCTGGCGAAGGAGCAGGAGGGCTTGGATCAACCTCGGCTAAGATAGACCCGTCATGGGGTTCCACCTGGCGAGGGAGCAAAGGCCGCCAGCATCGACCAAGGTGGACCCCTCCTGGGTGGACACTGGCGCAGTAGTAGAGAAGGGCTCGACTCGGTCGAGGTGGACTCGTCTTGGGGTGCCACCTTGTGATGGAGTAGGAGGGCCTGGCTCGACCTCGGTAGAGGTGGACCCGTCTTGGGGTTCCACCTGGCAAGGGAGCAGAAGGCCGCCAGCTTCGGCCGAGGTAGACCCCTCTTGGGTGGATACTTGGAAAGCGGCAGAGAGGGGCTCGACTTCGGTCGAGGAGGACCCATCTTGGGGTGCCACCTAGCGAAGGTGCAGGAGGGCCTGGCTCAACCATGGCTGAGGTTGACCCATCTTGAGGTGCCACCAAGCGAGGGAGCAGGAGGCCGCCCGCTTCGGCCGAGGTGGACCCCTCCTGGGTGGACACCTGGCGGAGCGACGGAGAGGGGCTCGACTTTCGACCGAGGTGGGGACCGTCTTGGGGTGCTACATTGCGAAGGAGCAGGAGGGCCTGGCTTGACCTCGGTAGAGGTGGACCCATCTTGGGGTGCCACCTGGCGAGGGCTGAAGGCCTGACGGGGGATAACTAGATGCGACGATGAAATGATGCAAGTGATTTTTAGGTTTTTTGTGGATTTAGATTTTTTTTAGTTTTCTTTGGATTCCCAAAAGCAAGTAGAGATGAACTAGGGTTCTACAATGTCAAGACTAACAAGAAGCGGGTAGTCCCAAAGTAGTGATAAAGAAGGACCCCGGGATTGAGAAACCCCATAGGACTTAGATCTCCAATCATGATCTACTTAGGAGTCAGGGGCAAACCTCAAAGATCTGAAGTGCCCGGTGCAGTGATCACTCACTTGGTGGATGCGGCCTGGATAAACCGAGCCATAACCCTGCGAAGGTTCCGGTTGGCTGTTCGAAGATCTCAAAGGCAAAGGCAAAGGCAAACATCTCCGTGCCGTGTCACCTAGAGGACCTGCAAGCATTCAAAGAAGACAAGGTTAAAATTCACTCAGAAAGCAAACAGTGGAAAGTTGAAAGAAGGGGTGTAGACATGGAGGAGTTCTGCTTGGTTCGTAGTCGGATGTCGGAGTTGTGGAAGTAACGATAATTTGAGGCCTCACACTCTCGACGCCCATAGGCGAAGGCGCTCCCTCTCGGAGATCGACGTTCTAGTGAACGAAGGCAACTAACAAGAGATGGGACTCAAGAAATATTCTTTTTCATTCATCAAAATTACCTTATAAGGGAGGGGGTAAGGTCTTTATATAGGCACCTTAAACCCCTTCAAGATTTGAATGAAAAATACATTTCTCTCTTGCTAAGGCACCAAAAAATATTCAAAAATTTGAAATTCAAAGTGGCACCACATGGGGTAGTGAAGTGGTGCCCTAGGGTTGACATGTTGATCTTCAAGGCTCGCCCAAAGTAGTTGAGCTGGACTCAAAGACCACTCCAGCTTGGACCCTGACTTGGACTAGACCCAATACATGACTGGACTCAATATAGGATACCCTTGACTCAATTGGTCAAAGTACAGGACTAGACACAGACATAAGAGACTCTATTCAAAACTAAAGAAATTACAAGTTTTTCGGCTTGAAGCCTTATTTTCAAGACCTGAAAAAGGAACCCTAATTGGACATCCACAGAGGGTTAGGAACTCTATCGGATTCTGGTGCCACACCAGTTCTCCCGGGGTGGGAGGAACTCAACCCTATCGAATAAGAGTGAAGCTGCTTAGATATTCCTCCAAAAGGTTGGGGATCGAGGGCACTGCAAGTCCTCCCGAGTAATCCACGAGTCATCGTACTCAGGTCGGCCTGCCATCGACTAAGAACCATTGATAACCTTTGCCCCGGGTAGTGATAGCTTGGTCATCCAGGACATGATCGATCCGCTCTCCTCGCTCAGGTATATTTAGAGATAGACACTCAGGTTCGGGTTCACTCTCAAAGAATGGTCAGGTCCCAAATGGCTCGCTAGGAATGTTTTGCTGGTTCCCTGTACTCGACTAAGTCTGAGATATTGAAAGTCGAGCTAATGCCATAATTCGAGGGTAGCTCAAGAACATAGCATTAGGCCGACTCTCTTTATCACTCTAAATGGGCCGCTCCGCGAGCATGAATTTCTTAACGGTTCCGGTGGAAACCATTCAGGCCTAAGCCTAATCATTAGAAATCCCTTTGATCAAACTCTTTAGCTCATTTTGGGAATTAGCCAATTATTTTAAAATTGTATTTAATTGCATTATCCTAACATGATGCAAAATGCAAACTCAACTATGCATTCCTATTGAAAAAAAAAAAATTATGGACTCCTAGGGCCTAAACCTAACAGACTTTTGGACTCTCTAGTTTGACCCTAGTCTGGTATGCACGAGAAAAATTACCATGAATCCCTACCAATGCCATAAATATACCAGAAGTAGGGTGGCAAAAGGAATGGGCTCTAAGAAGTCATGCAGCCTATAATTTCAACAAAATGCAACCCCATGGCTCTAGAAATGTTAACGGTTCCAGGTGGAAAACATTCAGGCCTAAGCCTAATCATTAGAAAATCCCTTTGATCAAACTCTTTAGCTCATTTTTGGGAATTAGCCAAATTATTTTAAAATTGTATTTAATGCATTATCCTAACATGATGCAAAATGCAAACTCAACTATGCATTCCTATTGAAAAAAAAAAAAAATATTGGACTCCTAGGGCCTAAACCTAACAGACTTTTGACTCTCTCTAGGTTTGACCCTAGTCTGGTATGCGTAATTTCAACAAAATGCAAACCCATGGCTCTAGAAATGTGAGAAGGCTCAGGGAAGGGTAGGAAATAGGAATCGGAGTATTGGGACAATCTATGAAAAACATGAGACAGACCTTGGTTAATCAGGATGATTTTAAAATTTGGACAGTGATCAATGGGTGCAAGTTCTAAGGCGCGCTGGTGTTCCTCAGGGATGGTAGTTGATCAGGTAACTCATCAGGAACTACATCCTCAATTTCTTTCTGAGCTTTAACCATCTCTTGAGGATGTTCTCTTTGGATCAATTCATTAAAGGTTGGTTCTGAACTGTGGGAAAGACTGGTGACTCCTCATGTTCATTTACTAGATGTGATTCTGGCTTGGTCATTTCCTCTTCAAATTTTGTAGTGGGTTCAGGTTCATTTCCTTTGATTCTTCAATGATTTCAACCTTGGGCCCATCTTCACCACACTCCTCTACTAAACTTGGTTCATAGATGTTTTCTTTCAATCTTTAATGGGCTCAAGAGTTTCTTTCCCTAGATTTTCAATGGGTTCAACCTTAAAGTCTTCAATGGATTCAGAGGTTTTTGTATTCAAATTCTCAGATTGTTCATCCTTCTCTCTCTGAAATTCTATAAATGGTCCTTTCCCAGTAATCTCTTCTTCTAACTCATTGTCCTTGATCAGGTTAACTTCTGGCTTCTTCTCCTTTAGACTACTTGATCCTCTTTTAACCTGATCCTTAGGCTGAACTGGGTTGATTGAAAATTTCTTCCCATGGTGGCTAAAGGTGCAGGTATTGGTCTGACCATGAAGGGTGGCATCATGATCGTACAGCCAAGGTTGTCCTAAGATAATACTACTGATGCCCATGGGAAGGACATCACACCAAATCATCTCTTCATAAGATTGCAACTTGATCAAGACTTGGCACCTAGAATTTATGGGTATGGAGGTTGAATCAATCCACGAGACCTTATAAGGGTTAGGGTGAGGAATTGGGGTCAATCCTACGGATTTGGCAGTACTTGAAGAAATGGCATTGACATAGTTCCCACTATCAACTATGATCTTGCATACCTTATTTCCAAGTCTGGCAAAGGTTTATAGGATGTTAGTCCTACGCCAATATGCTTGCACTATGTCTTGGGTAAGGATGCACCTAATTACTCCTAAAAGGTCATCAGACTGATGCAGTTCTTCTTGGTCCAGGAACTCGTGATTGGGTCTCCTAGGGTAATTCTCTTGGGTTGGGTCAGGATATGGGACTCTTCTGGGCTCAGCCTCTAAGGATGGTTTATGATGAGGATATTCCCTAAGGTGGAAACGTGACTCAGACTCAGGCTCAGTAGATGGTCTGATATTACTCTTTTCTAAGGCTCCAACTCTCTCTTCAAGCCTATCTAGTTTGCTGTTCATCCTAGTCAATTGCTTCATAAGATCCTTAAGTTGAACTTCCTTCTCATTCTCCATAGGTTCACTGGCTTGGGAATGGTGAGGATGATAGGGTACTCCTGATCTAGTGGACATGGATTAAGCACACAAAAACGTCTAAGGTTTGCTAGACCTAGAATCTCAACTAGTTGCCTAAGTCAGGGTGGCAAACCAGTCTGCAGTAACTCTGTCCTTGGCTAGGTAGGTATAGGGAGTGGAGGTCCCTGATTGCCAACCTTAGACACAAATCTGGGATTGGCCAGGTAGGCAGACCAAACTCACAAGCCCTGAATCACCAAGCCTAGACACCAAGGGCAACAGCACACACAGAATGGGCTGACGCCAAGAATAGACACTTGGTCTTGACTCAACCAATTGGTGTCCCTAAGCTCTCTAGAGCAAATTAAGTCTCTAATCAATTTTAGTTAGAGCTTGGGTTCGATATGCAGGTTAGTGATTTTCGAGCAAGGGACAGGTAATGAAATCCTAACCCTATGTCAATTTGTCATCCTTAAAGTAATTTATGAAAATGAATGCAAGCAAATGAACTAATGAGATGTCATTAAATTATATATATATTTTTTATGGGTTTTGATGTATGATAGCAGAGTTAAGATGATGGAAATGAAATGATATTACTCTAAATGAAATATTAAACTAGATGACAATTGAAAACACGAGAAAATGTAGATTGCTGGAATTATCAGAATAGAACTTGCTCTTAGGTAATATTTTGGCTTGTAAAAATTTTATAAACTGAAATAAAATATGAGAAAATTATCAAAATTACTTTGAATTATATGTGAACTAACAAAGCAAAAATCATGAATTTTGGAGATTCCTACAGATAGTACCCTAAAATAATAGACTATGTACAAAGAGGAAAACTGTAGAAATTAAAAAAATTGAGCTCTATGATGCAAAATATTTTTGTTCTTTTAGATCTATCCTTCTTTTGTTCCTCTTCCAAGGCCTGTCACAATGGAACCCCTACACGCCTTAGGAGACCCGTGGAATGGGAGGAGAGGGTCTTGAAACCCTACTTTCTCCTAAGACTGGACGTCCTGGTGAAGCACATTTTCCAAGTACTTTAAGAAATGCTAAGTCTAACCATGCTTTGATTCCAGAAATGACGGGGACTAACTAGATACGACGATGAAATGATGCAAGTGATTTTTAGGTTTTTTATGGATTTTAGATTTTGTTTAGTTTTCTTGGATTCCCGAAAGAAAGTAGAAATGAACTAGGGTTCTACAATGACAAGAACTAACAAGAAGCAGGTAGTCCCAAAGTAGTGATAAAGAAAGGACCCCGGGATTGAGAAATCCCATAGGACTTAGCTCTCCAATCAAGATCTACTTAGGAGTCAGGGGCAAACTCGAAGATCTAAAGCGCCCAGTGCAGAGATCGCTCACTTTGGCGGATGCGGCCTGGATAACCGAGCCGTCAACCCTGCGGAGGTGCCGGTTGGCTGTCCGAAGATCTCAAAGGTAAAGGCAATTGTCTCCGTACTCGTGTCACCTGGAGGACCTACAAGCATTCAAAGAAGACAAGGTTAAATCTCACTCAGAAAGCAAACAGTGGAAAGTTGAAAGAAGGGTTGTAGAGATGGAGGAGTTCTGCTTGGTTCGGAGTCGGATGTCGGAGTTGCGGAAGTAACAATAGTTTGAGGCCTCACACCTCTCGACGCCCGAAGGCGAAGGCGCTCCCTCTCGGAGATCGATGTTCCTACTGAACGAAGGCAACTAACAAGAGATTGGACTCAAGAAATATTCTTTTTCATTCATCAAAAGTTAACCTTACAAGGGAGGGGGTAAGGTCCTTTATATAGGCACCTTAAATCCTTTCAAAATTGAATGAAAAATATATTTCTTCTCTTGCTAATGCACCAAAAAATATTCAAAAATCTAAAATTCAAACTCCTTTGATTTGGACATGGCATGATAATGGGCTTGGAAGAAGGAATTTGGCTCCCTTGGACTTGGAAAGTTGACCTTCAATTTTGTGAAGAAGGCACGATGCAAGGCTTGTGTCTCCATCTTTCCTTGGTTGCTCACCCTTCTTTGGAAAGAAGCTTGATATGAGGCTTGGAGCAAGGCCTTTGTCTACAACCTTTCCTTGGTTGCTCACCCTTCTTTGGAAAGAAGCTTGATATGAGGCTTGGAACAAGGACGAAGCGTCTCTGCTTGGGACATGGAGATTTAATACGGGGATGACGTGGAAAGGACAAAAATCCTGCGCTATAATTGCCATGATCCCTGCCGCCGCTTCTGTTGCACCCGAGATCCTATGAGAGGCTGCCACGTGCACACATCTGACGGGCCATTAATATGCCATTTCGAAAATGAGGCAATTTCCATCGGACCGAAGCATCGAAGTCGGGCGTGCCTCCACATGGCGGTCATCTGATGGTTCGGGATGGAAAGAGGCGTACGGCCGCTATGATTGAGTTTGAAAAAGGAGGGGGACTTTCTAGAAATGAAGTCTCTTGGCTTTCTCACACTTCACCGGTAGTTGCAGCGATCTCCCTTCACCTTCAAAGGGCTGCCCATCTTTTGGTACAAATCATTTCGGTGAGTGCCTGCGACCCCTTCTCTTCTTCTTCCACCTTCTAGCCCCTGTGTCATCTCGAATCTCCTCTTCTTCTCGCTTCTTCTTCTCTAATGGCGCGTCGTCGTCATGTATCTTCAAACTTGATTGAGGCCAGTCCTTCCCGGTCGAGGACTCCATCATCCTCTTCCTCAGAGGGGGAAGAGATCCTGGTCGAGGTTCGCAGGCAACTTTGGCCGGGGACATTGACCATAGGTGTCCCTAGGGGTCCTAGGTCTCCCCCTGCAATCCCTGTGCTTCCCATATCTTCTCTTCCTCCTCTGGCGGTGGAGGTTTCCTCTTCTGGCCCCTCCGATTACATTTCGACGATGACCAGAGATGACCTTTCTTGGATTCGGGATACCTATGGGGTCTCGGGTTCAAATCGTCTTTCCCTCTCGGGACCAAGGGACCTAGTGACCTCTAGTGGTCTAGGAGGGTCGCCTTCTATGAGGACTTCCTTGTTGGGGGTCTTCGTTTCTCCCTTCATCCTTTCTTCCTCTCTTTTCTTAGACATTATCGCCTTGTCCCGGCTCAGTTGGCACCTAATGCCATGCGAGTCATCTTCGACTTCATAGTCTTCTGCCACTTCCACGGGTTTGTTACCCGGTTCTCCCTTTTCAGGGCTCTCTTCACCCTGAAACATCACTCTGTCGATGATGGCTGGTGGTACATCTCGCCCCGGCCTAGGTGCCTTAGGTTCAACCTCCTCTCGTCGATTAAGGGTTAGAAGAACCACTTCTTCTTTGCCTCGGTCGAGGATGTTGACTGGGCCTGGAGTGAGCCGGACCGGTCCCCGAACCGGAACTCCCAGGTTGAGCCGGCAGATCAAGATGACTACACATTGCTACAGGGTGACGTGGTCCCAGCTCTCGAGGTTCTGCTCTCAGAGAAGAACTTATTCGAGGCAGCAATCAGTCCCATCCGGGAGCGGGTGAGACCGGGATCTTCCTCCTTCACCTTTATTTTTTGGTTTGCACTTCTTTTCTTTAAACTGGCTTGACTGATCTCTTCTTCCAGGTATGAAGTTCTCAATTGATAGACTGATGGAGGGTGCCTTGAAGAGGGATGCTGCCGAGGTGATCGAGGAGGCCTCGGTGAAGCGGGCTCGCATTGAGATGAGCCATGGGCCCGCGCCACTCCTGCTGCCACCGGACCCGAGGCGGCAGGTTCGGTTTCCAGGCTCGATGTCCCTGTCATCGAGCTTGACAGGGCCGGGAAAGAGAGGAGGCCAGATCCTCCTCGGGCAGCGCCTGCCCCAGCTGCTGTGCCGGTCGTTTCCACTATGGCCACCAAGGTGGCGGTGGCCCCGCCAACGGCTGCACCACTTGGCGAAGGAGCGGCGGCCCCACCTGCTGGCTGCCAATGCAATCACATCCTACCTCCACAAGTTGCCGATCTTCCATCATCCGTGACCAAGGGCTCGCAGAAAGGATGATGGAATTCGCAAGCACCTCCCGGGACCGCCGTCTGAGGGGCAGCCGGGACTATGCTGATGCACTGCTGGGGATCCTCCCCCAGCTCTTCATGGTGAGTCCCGAGTTCTCCTTCTTTAATGTTCCAGTTGGATCTTACTAACCTCTTTCTTTTTCTTTTTTCTTTTTATGCAGATTGGGACGGACGTTCTCCTACTGAGGAACTTCCTATCGGGCTATGCCAAGAAGGACACCGAGAAGGAGAGGAGACTCAGCAAACTGGCGACTGACGTGAATGACCTCATGGAGAGGGGGGTCGAATTACGGGGGAAGAACCAGGCCCTCCAAGTTGACTAGGGTCGTGCCTAGGGATGCGTGAAAAGCTCGAGACCTCTCTGTCCGAGTAGAGGATCTCGAACCAGCATCGCACGAAGGAAGATGCGATGGAGAAGTCCTGCCTCAGGGCCAGTCCGGTCATTGGAGCGCGGGTGGAAGAGGTACTGAAGGACCTGAGCGCATCCAAGGAGTAGACCGCCCGAGTCAGCGGGCTATTAGAGGCGTCAAAGAAGGAGGCACAGGAGGCCATGACGAGGTTCCGAGCCTCTGATGACTTTAGGGCGGAGGTTCACGAGGCAGCTGTGGACTCCTTCCTGAAGGGCTTCCAGGTCTGCCGGGAGAAGGTGAGCTCCTTCTTCCCCGAGCTCGATCTTAGTGGGGTCATGCTGGGCGACCGGAGGGAGAAGCCCGTCGAGGCAGCTCTAGTTGTAGCCGGTGCTAAGGTGGTGGCTCCCGAGCAGCCTCCAGTCGACGAAGCCGGTGGAGAGGCTGCCGCGCAGCCCCAGGAGGACACGGTGGCAGTGAAGCAGCACTGAAGCTTCACACCTTTTCTTTGTTTCTATGGTTATGTATTCCTTTTTCTTTTTTGGGGGTCTTCCGGCATGTCGGGCCCCCGCTTTTTTGTAAGGAATTTTTCACTAGAAATGAAAATTATCTTTTTCATTAACTTGTTCTTTCTTTTCTTATTTCTTTTCTTCTTCTTTTTTTTTTTGTGCATCTTCCAAACTGAACCCCAGTGCTAGCTATAGGGACTAAGTCCCGTAGTGCATTCCGAGCTGAACTCCGGGATTGCATGGGCGAACTGTGTTCTGCTCCACCTTCTAGACCAAAGTCTGGGCTTCGCTTTGGAACTAGGTGGTGCGGGCACCAGAATTAGAAGAAGACTTCAGGGTTCCATCTAGATCTCTGATTGACCTTGCCCGAGAAAATTAGGGTTTGTAATAAGGATTGACTGATCAACCCAATTTGAGTATGTAATTTGTCATTTCAATTTTTGTTGAGTCATGTTGACTCAGTCCAAGTCCAGGTCTAGGTTGGTGCCATTCCCTTTGCCATAGGGTGCCACATTTTTCTTCCATGGTCCAGCTACAAGTGGGTGCACACTCCCTGCCACATCTCCATCCAGTGTCTTTGGTCCCCACACCATAAGAAGTAAGTTCCCCTTTTTCTTGCACCACTTGGGGGAGAAATCCATCAAGATACCTCAATCCAAGGAGGAGCCAACTTTTTTCCAGATAAACCCAAGCCAGGATGGCAAGAATTTTTCTTGAAGAGAGGATCAAGGAGGTGCCCCACAATGTTCATAAAAATCCAAGTTATAAAAGGAAAGAGAGCATGTCTTGGGGAGAAAATCAAGGAGGCACCCAAAATTTTTCTAAAGTGCCAAAGCCATGAAAAGAAGAAGCCTAAACTTGTGGAGCAAGACTAGGAGGTGTCCAAAAGAGCCAAACCATGAAGGGAAAATCCTTGATTCATGGAGAGATACTAGGAGACACCCCCATAACCTACCATTTGGAGCTGATTTTCAAGTTTTCTTGGAGTTTTTGGGCCGCTCACTCATGGAAGGAGTCTTGGTTGGCCAAGGGAAGAGAATTTGATGCCTAAAGTGTAGATTAGTCTATTAGTCCCACATGGGAACTTGTATGGTTTTGATTTTTCTTATAGGTCTATATATTAGACCCTTTTGTAACTTGAACTTATCTTATGAAATCTTATG
Organism: Areca catechu; assembly: GCA_021397845.1. NCBI lineage: Eukaryota > Viridiplantae > Streptophyta > Magnoliopsida > Arecales > Arecaceae > Areca > Areca catechu. The sequence continues at coordinate 46,909,438 of CM038048.1, read as the reverse complement.
AATGAAATCCCTTGTTTTTGAGCAAAGTCTTGTTCTTCCGCACTTATTCTGAGTGTGAGCTCTGTGAGGGAGTAAATCCGGGTTCCCTAGGAACCTTGAGGAGGTGTGAGATCTCCAACCCCAAAACCCTAGCTTAGTCCACCCATCTCTACTCCACCACAACCAAACCCTAGCCTCTACACCATCTCCAAGGTTCTTTTCAAAGGGTGGCCGACCACCAGGACCCCAGTCTAGCCATCTTCAAGTCAGCTACCACTGCTTCAGAGTCCATCCAGCAGATCCAGGAGAAGAAGTCCCAAATCCGCAGCCTAAGAGTTCCAGATCAGCTGAAGACCTTCAGATCCCATCCTTTCTTCTACTCTGGTAACTCTCTTCCTGAGTCTCTTGTTCCTAACCTTGTTCTTCTTCTCTTCAGGATCCCGGGTTCAAGAAGAGGCCAACTTTGCCAAGGACCATTATCGGAGGATCCATTGCGAAGATACCTTGACTCCGGGATCCAATAATCTGCTCGAGAGAGTCATTTTGCCACCAAATGGAGAGATATCACTGCTAGGTAACAAGAACTTCCCTTCTCACTTGTCTGTTTCGTTGAAACTCGGAGCAAACCCTAGATCTGGGGGTTTTTTCAATCCCCAGCGATTCTACTTCTGGGTTACTCTGATAATCCACTCCTTTTAATTGTGATTTCTGTCATCTTAGTTTCATTCAACATTAGTTTATCTTTCCTTTGAGTCAAAGCCAACTTCTAAAAAATAAAAAAAAAAATACATTAATTTTAATTTGCTTCTGCATTCCACATATTCGTTCTGCATCATTTTGGTATCAGAATTTTCGTTCTGCATCACTAGGTTCCTTGCAAACTTCCAGACTAAACCTCGAGGCCGCGAGCCGAAATTGATCCCTGCGCGGCTTACCGAGCTGTTCTTCGAGATTTCGTAGGACCGGGACCTAAGTCTCCGGGACCTCTTCCGGACTGAACTCTGGGGCTGCATTTTGGAATTTAATTCCATGCGACACACCATACTGAACTCTAGGATTTTTATGGGAGGGACCTCGCACCTTCACGGATCTTTCGCCGCGTCCATGCTCGCCGAACCTAGAGCCGGATCACTTTGCCCTATGAGACGAGAGTAGGAATTTGGTGAAAAGATTTTATTATTGAAGTTGAGGGGTCTTACACTATTGGTAGTACATCCTCAAGTTTGAGGCATTCCAGGTCCAAGGGAATCAGGATCCGCCCAGCTCCTCTAGGTAGTACGCCCCATGGGGGAGTGCCTGCGCCACCCTGTAAGGGACTTCCCATTTGGGGAGAGCTTCCCGCACTCCCGCGGTGGGAAGCTTCAGCGCGGCAGAGCACCAAGTCTCCCTGGCAGAAGGACTTCAATCACACCATGGAGTTGTAGTATATGGCCACTTGTTGCTGGTATGCCGCCATCTGAATCAGGCCCTATCCAAATTTCTTCAAGGAGGCCAGGTTTAGCAGCATCCTGGCAGGATCTCCGCCTCATCATACTGCTCCATGCACAGGGTCGGTAGGCTGAGCTCAACTGGAATAACCGCTTTCACTCCGAAGACGAGGTTAAATGGGGTCTCATCCGTAGCCGTCCTTAGGGTAGGGTGATACGCCCAAAGGATGCTCGCGAGCTCTTCCGCCCACCTACCCTTGGCCTGGTCCAGTCTTGTCTGGAGGCCTTGCAAGATGGTCCTATTTGTTACCTCGACTTCTCCGTTTGTCTGAGGATGCACCACCGAAGTGAAACAATGGTGGATGCCGAGGTCGCCACAAAACTCCTTGAACTCCCAACAATTGAACTGACGTTCGTTGTCAGTGATGATGGTGTGCGGTAGGCCGAAGCGATATATAATTGACTTCCAAAGGAACTTGGGGATGTTTGCCTCCGTGATCCAGGCCAAGGGTTCGGCCTCGACCCACTTCGTGAAGTAGTCGATGGCCACGACCAAGAATTTTCATTGCTCGGACGCCGGAGGAAAAGGTCCTAGGAGATCCATGCCCCATTGAGCGAATGGCCATGGGGCGGAGAGCTGGGAGAGTGGAGCAGCGGGCTGACATTTCATCATTGCATGCCGCTGACACCGATCGCACCTTTTCATGAAGTCAGCTGCGTCTTCTTTCATTGTCTCCCAGAAATAACCTTGACGGAGGGCCTTGTACGCCTGTGTCCTGCCCCCTACATGGTTCCCACAGATGCCTTCGTGGACCTCTTGGAGCACGAGTGCGACTTCTATGGATCTTAGACACTTAAGGAGCGGGTAGGAGTAGGATCTCCGATACAGTAGCCTATCCATCAAAATGAACCGTGCGGCCTTCCTTAATGAGGCTAACCGCCATGCAGTCCTCTGGTAAGGTGCCGTTGGTGATGTACTCAACATACTTATCCATCCAGCTAGGCTCTTGGTTGACATGCTGGACCTCCATGGGTGTCTCGTAGCTCAGGGCATTGAGATGCTCGATGTAGGCACGGCCCAGTGATGAGTTCGGCATGGGTGCCAGGCAGGAGAGGGCGTCCGCGTGGTGGGCATTTTCCTTGCGAGGGATATGCGAGAGCGGTGATGAAGCGCCAAAATCCGCCGCGCTCGTTTGCACGAGCTCCAGGTACTTCGCCATTTGCAAGTCCCATGGCTCCTACTCCCCCGAGACCTGCCCGACCACCAGTTGCGAGTTGGTGAAGATCCTGAGGTTGGCCATGCCCAGCTCATGGGACACTCTTACACCTGCGAGTAGTGCTTCGTACTCTGCCTGGTTATTGGTAATGGCGAACTGGACAGCAGATAGCACATCGGCGATAACCCCCTCGTAGTTGGCAAGGATGAGTCTAGCTCCGCTCCCACCGGAGTTCGATGCTCTATCCATGTGAAGGATCCAGACGTCCTCCTCTGGTCCTTGTTCCGGCTGTCAGACTTGGGAGCTTTCTTCCGGTGCGATGCTCTATCCATGTGAAGGATCCAGACGTCCTCCTCTGGTCCTTGTTCCGGCTGTCAGACTTGGGAGCTTTCTTCCGGTGCCTTGCCCAGGCCTGCATACTCAACCAAAAAATCAGCGAGTACCTGTGCCTTCATGGTTGACCTCGACCTGTAGGTGATGTCGAACTCACTGAGCTTGAGCGCCCACTTCGCCAGGCACCCAGACGTATCAGGTCGGCTGAGCACCACCTTCAGTGGCTGATCCGTTAGGACTGTAATGGGGTGCGCATGGAAATAAGGCCTGAGATGCTGAGCGGACACGATTAGCGCAAAAATTAGTTTCTCGGACCGGGAATACCTGAGCTCCGCATCGTGGAGGAGTTTGCTCATGTAATACACTGACCTTTGCATCCCCTTGTCGTCCGTCCGAACCAGGACTGAACTGATGGCCTCCAGGGTGACCGCCAGGTACAAGAGGAGCTCCTCTCCTTCCTCGGGCCTGGAAAGCAGCGACGGAGATTCCAGTGTCCTCTTCAGCTCATCAAATGCCTCCTAGCACTCCTTCGTACAGGTAAAGTCATTTATCTTCTTCAGTGCTTTAAAGAAGGGTTTGTAGCAATCAGCGGACCTTGAGATAAACCGACTCAGGGCGGCTATGCAGCCGGTGAGTCGCTGCACTTGCTTCTTGAAGGTGGGTTGCTCCATGTCCAGGATCGCCTGGACCTTCTCCGGGTTGGCTTCTATTCCTCTTTGGGTCACCATGAACCCTAGGAACTTCCCCGCGACCATGCTGAAGGAGCACTTTGCCGGGTTTAATTTCATCTGGTGAAGCCGGAGGTTACTGAAGGTCTCTGCCATGTCACCGACATGGTCCGAAGTGGGCTTGCTCATCACCAACATGTCGTCCACGTACACCTGCATGTTGTGGCCAATTTGTTCTTTGAAGACCTTGTTGACCAGCCGTTGGTACGTGGCCCCGGTGTTCTTAAGGCTGAATGGCATCATCTTATAACAGTAGGTTCCGTGGTCGGTGACAAAAGCAGTGTGCTCCTCGTCCTCCGGGTGCATTAGGATCTGGTTTTACCCAGAGAAGGCATCCATGAAAGAGAGGAGGCGATTCCCTGAAGTAGTGTCCATGAGCTAATCGATCTTTGGAAGAGGAAATCTATCCTTCCGGCAAGCTCGATTGAGGTCGGTGTAGTCCACATATATCCTCCATTTGCCATTGCTCTTCTTCACCATGACCATGTTCGCCAACCAACTGGGATACTGTACCTCTCGTATGAAGCCGGAGATGAGAAGCTTCTCTACTTCCTCGTTGATGGCCTTCTACCTCTCTGCTGCAAAACTCCTCTTCTTCTGGCGAACAGGGCGGCACCTTGGATCAATGTTCAACCGGTGGGTGTTGACTTCTGAGGGGATACCTGGCATGTCAGCAGTGAACCAGGTGAACACATCAGCGTTCATCTGGAGGAATTCTAGAAAATGAGCCCGCTCTCCTTCCGGGTGCTGGGCTCCTATCTGCACTGTCTTATGAGGGTCCGAGCCGAGAGGGTACATCAACAGGTGCTCCATGGGCCCTCCCATGGGATCATGCTCTCTTAGGTCGAGGTCATTGATGTCGGAGTCGAGCTCAGCACTCCGGGCCCTCGGAACTGTCTGCAGACAATGCAGGATGGGTTGGGCCATCCCCCTCATCACTCCCATCCCAGAGGTAGTGGGAACTATACCAGCAACCTCTTAGTAGAAATGACAGCATCCAGTAGGTTGAGCCCTGGATGGCTGAGGATGGCATTATAAGGTGATGGGAGCTTAACAACGGTAAACATCATCATGACCGTGCTCTGCCGAGGTGGGGATCCGACGGTAACAGGGAGAGTGATCTCTCCCTCGACCCCTACAGAATCTTCGGTGAAGCCCACAAGAGAGGTGTGCAACGGTTTTTATAGATCATGAGACAAATTCATTTGGGAGAAAGCATCATAAAGAAGTACGTCAGCAGAGCTCCCATTATCCACCATAATGCTGTGTACAGGATGCTTCGCGATGGTTATCTTGACCACCACTACATCATTGTTTACATTTTCATTTTTACTCCCCTTTTCATAGGGGAGTACATTCTCCAGGTCACCTGCCTCCCGAGCCCTCTTCATCGCACGCCCTATCCCATATGAGATCATGCCCACCGGCTTCTCCGTTAGGCAGTTGTCGATTGTAGGGATGGGGGGAAGGGCTACGAGCGGCTGACCCTCCATCGGGGCTTCGTTCCTCATGAACTTCCTGAGGTAGCCCCTCTTGATAAGCTCCTCAATCTCCCGCTTCAGATTGTGGCACTCCTCCGTGTCGTGGCCGTGCTCATGGTGAAATTGACAATACTTCATCTTGTCACGGATGTTCCTTGGGTTCTGAGGAGGAGGTCAGCGGAGGTAGTGCTCACCCTCAATATCCATGAGGATCTTCGTTCTGGAAGCGAGGAGAGGGGTGAATGATGTGGAAGCAAGGGGTTAGGGCTAGGGATGCTGGGATGGATGCTTATGATGCAAGGAATTTCTTTTTTTTTTTATGTTTGATGAGTTTTAGATATATTTTTAGGGTTTCGATTCCCGATCACAAGCAAAGGTAAGAAATATGAAGAACAGTAATGAAAGCATATGCTAGCAGTTCAAAGCCCTAAAAGTGAAAATGAGAACAGGACCTCAGGATTAAGAAACCCAGTAGGACTAGTTCGACCTACAATATCTACTTAGGAGATAAAGAGAAAGCAAACCTCAAACTTCTGGAGCACCCGGTGCAGAGATCGCTCAACTCGATGGATGCGGCCTGGATGCCCGAGCAATCGAACCCGTGGGAGCACTGGCTTTGGGTCGGGAGGTTGCGAAGGCAAAGCTAATTGTCTCCAATGCCCGAGATGCTAGGGAGGACTCATAGGCAAACAAAAGAAGGGTCAGCGAAATGTGGAGATGCACGGAAAGGAATTGAGATGGAGTTGGGAAGGGGATTCGAGCCCGGTGTTCTGCTAGATTCTGAAGTCGAAGTTGGAGATAAATTGGGGCCTCGCACCTGCGACGTCCTGGAGGATGAAGGAATGTGGCCTCACACCACACGACATCTTGGAGGACGAAGGATTTGCGACGCCCTGGGACGACGAACAGGTGGCCTCACACCACTCGACGTCCCTGGGGACGAAGGCAATTCCACTCAAACCTAGCCTAAAAGACAATGGTTGGAGGGTGGAAAAAACTCAAACTTTTTATTAATCACTCAATCATTCAATAGTTCTACAAGGGAGGGATTGGGTCCTTTAAATAGGCACCCAAGGCCCATTTGAAATTCAAATTACAACATTCATGGTGGCACACAAAATTTCCATCATCCCCTCTCTTTGGCCGACCAAATAACTTGGGGTTGGGCGTGGCATGAGGGAAGGCTTGGTGAGGGGGATTGGTCCCTTGACTTCCTTCCTTAGCATGCTTATTTTGGGAAGAAGGAGTGGGGCATGGCTTGCTTGGAGGGATGTGTTCCCTTGGACTCTTCAACACCATCTCTTGGATTGATTCAAGGCCGACCAAGGGAAAGCTCCATGGGCGTTGCATGGTTGAGGGCTTGAAGAGGGGAGTGTGTCCTTTGACCTTCCTTCCTTGCATGAACACTTTGGGAAGAAAGCTTGGAAGGGGGCTTACTTTGAGGCTTGATTTCTTCAAGGATCTTCAATGCCCCTCTTTTGATGGAACAAGGCGTGATGTGGGGGAGGGAAGAGGGGGATGGTGTTTCTTCCTTCCAAAGTCGCCCAAGGCATGTGGAAAGCATGGGGGTGCCACTTTGTTTCCCTTCTTGGATGCCCAAGTGGCAGCTGATGTGGCGCCATGTAGGTAGCTAAGGTGGCACCTGAGTTGGCATTATCCCAAGTGGAAGGGGTGGGTTGGCCCACCAGAACTTGATTTGGTGAAGAAAACCATGGTGAATTCAATTGGGCTTGGGCCCAGTCCAAACCCAGACTCGAACAAATACAGGACTCATGACCTAACTTGACCCAAACTGGTCAAGGTACAGGACTAAACAAACTTTGACAAGAAATTATGAAAATGCTTTAGGCTCAAGGCCTTATTACAGGACTCATAGAAGGGGGAACCCTAATCTGAGATCCATAGAGGGTTGAGGAGCCTCTGTCGAATCCTGGTGCCCACACCAGTTCTCTCGGGGTGGAAGGAACTCGACCCTGTCGAGTAACGGTTAGCTTGGCTTTAATACCTTTCCAAGATGTCGGGATCGATGCACCGCAAGTCCTCCCGTGTGATCCACGAGTCATCGGATTCGGGTTGGCCTTGCCATCGGACCAGGTAACACTGGTAGCCTTTGCCCCGGGTAGTGATGGCTTGGTCATCCAGGACACGCTCGATCTGCTCTCCTTGATCAAGTATATTTGGAGGTGGACACTCAGGTTCTGGTTCACTCTCAAAAAGGAGGTCAAGCCTAAACGGCTCACTGGGTATGTTTGCGGGTTCTCTATACTCGACTAAGTCAGAGATATTGAATGTCGAGCTAATTCCGTAATCCGGAGGTAGTTCTAGCACATAGGCGTTAGGGCCCATTCTCCTAATTACTTTAAAGGAACCTGCCCCACAAGTGTGAAGCTTCTTAACGGTTCTCGGTGGAAACTGTTCAGGCCGAAGCCTAATCATTACAAAATCCCCTATTTCAAACTCTTTTGCTCGCTTTCTAGAATCAGCCAACCTTTTATATGTATTATTACTTATATTAATTTTCTGGCTAATTTATTTATCCATGTCCCTAATATGCTGTGGTGCGGGCACCAGACTCAGAAGAAGACTTCAGGGCTCCATCTGGATCTCTGATTGACATTGCCCGAAGAATTAGGATTTTCTGGTTATGTAATAAGGGTTGACTTGGTCAACTCAATTTTAGTTTGAGTCTGTATTTCCCTGTAATTTAAATTTTGTTGAGTCATGTTGACTCAATACAAGTCCTAGTAGTGGTCTAGGTCTTCTCCAAGGTGCCACATTTTCTCCCAGGACCAAGCAAGTGGGCGCCACACTCCCAGCCACACGCCAGAGTCCAGGAGGCGCCACATCTCCATCCAGTGTGCCTTGGTCCCCACACCACAAGAAAGCAGGTCCCTTCTTTCATGCGCCACTTGGGGGAGAAATCCATCAAGATACCTCAATCCAAGGAGGAGCCAACTTCTTTCCAGATAAACCCAAGACAGGATGGCAAGAATTTTTCTTGAAGAGAGGATCAAGGAGGTGCCCCACAATGTTCCATAAAAACCCAAGTTATAAAAGGGAAGAGAGCATGTCTCGGGGAGAAAATCAAGGAGGCACCCAAAAGTTTCCTGAAGTGCCAAAGCCATGAAAGGAAGAAGCCTAAACTTGCGGAGCAAGACTAGGAGGTGTCCAAAAGAGCCAAACCATGAAGGGAAAATCCTTGATTCATAGAGAGATACTAGGAGACACCCCCATAACCTGCCATTTGGAGCTGATTTTCAAGTTTTCTTGGAGTTTTTGGGCTGCCCACTCATGGAAGGAGTCTTGGGAAGAGAATTTGATGCCTAAGTGTGGGTTAGTCCTATTAGTCCCACATGGGAAGTGTATGAAATTTTATTTCTTTGTTATGTCTATGTATTCAACTCTATGTAACTCTTGAAAAAAAAGATGAATGAAATCAATTTCTTTGTGAGAAACTTTGTGTTTCTCTCTTCCGCACTTGTATTCAAGTGTTGAGCTCCGTGAGGGAGTAAATCCGGGTTCCCTAGGAACCTTGAGGAGGTGTGAGATCTCCAACCCCAAAACCCTAGCTTAGTCCACCCATCTCTACTCCACCACCACCAAACCCTAATTTTCCATCTTAATCCCACGGCCCCTCTCTTCCACATCGAAGCCGGTCACCAGCATCCAGGTTCAGATCTACTGTTTCAACTACAGAGCCAGATCAAAGGAGAGTCAGATCAGTATCAAGATCTTCGGAACTTCTACATTCAACAATCTTCATTAAGTACTCAGGTCAGTGTCTTTCTTTGAGTTTCTGGTTCTTTTTTTTTCTTCTTCTTCCAGATCCTGAGTTCGAGAAGAAGGCCAACCTTGCCATAGGACTACAATCCGAGGATCCATTACGAAGATACCCCGTCTCCAAGGATCCTACAATCTGCTCGAGAGTGTCCTTCAATTGAAGCAACGAGAGATATCACAGTCAGGTATAAAACCTCTCTCTTCTCTCTTCGTCTGTTTCTTGAAAGAGGATTAAACCCTAGGTTTGGGGGTTTCTCAATCCCCAGCGATCCTACTTCTGAGTTACTCTGATAATCCACTCCTTTTAATTGTACTTTCTGTTATTTCTTAGTTTCTTTCAACATTAGTTTATCTTTCCTTTGAGTCAAAGCCGACTTCTGAAAATAAATAAATAAAAAAAATATATTAATTTTAATTTACTTCCGCATCGCATTATCTCTTTTGTTCCACATCATTTTGGTATCAGAGCTTTCGTTCTGCATCATTTTGGTATCAGAGCCCTGTCTAGGGTTTCTGTCTTGTTTGCTTGTTTGAGTGTCTCTCCTTTTTACTTTGTCTGCTCGAAGTAGACTCCCCAGGACGTCCGGTCCTAGGAATGAAGCGAGGTGCAAACCTCCTCTTCCCATTCCACGGGGTGTTCCTAGGGCGTGTAGGGGATCCGCTGGGTTACAACTTCGTAGCAGGAATTGTAAACGGGGGAAGCACCCTATTTTCAGTCTGTAACTATCTTGTTGCAAGAATTGTTTCTCATTGCAAGTAACTCTAAATTGTATGATTTTTATTTTTCTGGAACCAGTATAATTGAAGATATTTTACATAATTTTTTTGTGATTTATTGGCTTCCGTGAAATTTTTGAGAGTTAAATTACTGCAACTCTATTTCTGTGTTTCTGCAATTCAAATTTTTTGAGTGATCATCTCCTAATTCATCTTAAGGGCATTTAAGCATCTAAGATAAGGGGAGGAGTTGATAACCTCTCCTTAGCCCAAAACCACCACCCAGTCATTCGATCCTAAGCCTAATTTTAAAATTTATTAGACTTAATTTGCCCTAGTGGGCTAGGGACACCAACAAGTCTGGTCTAGGCTAATGTTGTGTCAGTTTGTCTAGTTACTCTGTGTGTGCTTTGTACTCAGTGTCTAGAATGGTGGTTCAGGGATTCTATCCCGAAGGGCTTGTGTGCTGGTCCGCCTACTTGGCCAATCTCTGATTGGTGTCTAGGATTGGCAATTAGGGACCTAACACTCCCCTTACACCTGCCTGGCTGAGTCCCGAGTTACTACAGGCTAGCTTGCCACTCTGATTGGGCATCTAGTTTGGGCTCTAGGTCTAGTTAGCCCGTAGTCGTTTCAGTCGAGTCTCATTGGTGTGCTTGCTTGCATCATCATGTCCACCCGGAATGAAGTACCCTACCAACCTGGTCAAACCCAACCTGATTTAGAGGCCATGATTAGAACTCTTACCGAAAGTATGACCAAATTGAGTCAGGATATGAATGAGGGTTTTGCCCAGTTTAGAGACCGAGCCCAGGGACTTGAGAAACGTAGACATCAAAATTGGACCCCTGATCCAAAATTTAATAGGCCCCAACCTCACCCATGCCAGGAGCCTAGGAGGACCTTATACCGTGATCCCGAGCATAACCCTAGGAGCCTATATCCATACTTGGTCGACTCAGAAAAGGGACCTGTTAGGAACACCGAACCTTATGCACCCACTTTTGATGGAAGACAAGAGACATATATTAAGTGGGAAGAACAAATGGATCGGTATTTTGAGTGCACTAACATATCGAAATTAGGACAAATTAGGTTGGCCAAAACCAAGTTCACCAAACATGCTAGGTCGCATTGGTATGCTATTGAGCATGAGTGTTATCAAAGAAAAGAGGAAATATATACTTGGAGAGATATGAAAATTAAGTTGAGAGATAGGTACCTAGGTAGATCCTATGAGAAAAGACTTTTAGACCAATGGTACCAATTGCGACAAGGCAATAGGCCTGTGTCTAAATATATCGAGGACTTCCAGTGGTATGACATGAAATGCAATATCATTGAGACCGAAGCTCAGATCACATCGAGGTTAGGGTTGGGTTACACCCAGACATTTATAGGAAGCTATGCCTTGAAAAGACCAATAAGTTAGACCGAGCCTATCAAGAAGCCCAAGACTATGAGTGGTCTTTAAGATATAACCAATCAAGTACTTTGGACTTAAAGCCAACCTCTACCAACTTGAGTCAAGTTCCGATTGATCCGACGCCCGTAGTGAACCAGACTTTTGTTTGTCAATTCCCACTTGTGTCACCTCTTGACCAGAAGGATAACACTGAGAAGGAGTTAGGCATGGCCATCCCAAAATTAGTTGACCTGACCAGAGTCGTACTTAAAGAGGAATCAAAGGAGAATAGATTAGAACCTTTCAGTGAGATTGAGGAAGAAATATATGAGCCTGACATAAGTTTGATAGATGAATATGAAGAAGAAGAATTTGAGGATATCTCTCCCGATAATTCAATTAACCAACTCCTACCTGATGGGGTTATTGAGGGGACCCCTGCCACTCAAGGAATTCAGGAGCTAACCCTAAGAGAAGACCCTTTTGAGGAAGTTCAGGAAGAGGAAATTGCACCCAATGAGAGTTTAAGTGAGAATACCTCTGAACTCATTGAGGAATCCAAAGAAGACACCCCTGAGTCAAATCTGGTAGAGAAGTGTGAAGAAGGAAAGGGTTCACAAGAATTGCTCATTGAGAAGGTCCAAGAACAAGAAAAAGACAGTAGCTTAGAGGACCTTTTAGATAAACATTCCAAAGACCTTCCTGATAACCTTCCACCTTCTAGGAGCACCCAGCCTACCCTAGAACTTGCACTTGTAGACCCTCCTAGAGCAAATCATGAGGTTTGGATGAGTGCACCTATAGAACAATGTCCTCATTTTAAGGTCATCCTGAATAACCAAGGTTTGTTTCTTGTTTCTGATAAGCCACCTCAAAACTCTGATTCTTATTTCCTACCCTTCCCTGAATCTTCTCATGTTTCTAGAGCTATGGGATTATACTTTACTGAGATCTCTAGGTTGCAAGACTTCTTAGACCCTATTAGGTTTGCCACCTACTTCTGGAAGACCTTATGGCACCTACTAGGCATCCATAATAAGTTTTCATGCTCTGCATGCCCTCCTCCGACCCAAGGTCAAACCTAGAGAGCCTTAGTTTGTTAGGTTTAGACCTAGGGTTCCTTTGGAATAAAGTCCATTCTTTAGGAATGCGTCGTCAGTTTAATTTAGTTTTTCTTGACCCTTTACTAGGCTTTGGCTCTGATTTTGGTTTGATTGAGAGCACCAGGAATTGGGATTTGTATTTTGTCCAGGACTAAATTTGCATATAATGTTTCGATCAATAGGTCTATAGGCTAGAGTCCCTTTGAAATTGTTCATGGATACAAGCCTCACACACCACTTGATCTGATTTCACTATTAGTCCACACACACAAGTCTCTTGATGCACTTGCATAGCATGTAAAGGACTTGCATAAAGAAATTCTTGCCAAAATAAATTTAAGTAATGAAACTTATAAGAAGTTGGCTGATTCTCAAAGGCGAGTCAAAACTTTTGTTGAGGGAGACTATGTAATGATTAGGTTAAGGCCTGAACGGTTTCCTCCTGGAACTATTAGAAAGTTACATGCTAGAGGAGCTGGACCATTTAGAGTGGTGAAGAGAGTAGGGTCCAATGCCTATGTGCTCGAGTTGCCTTCAGAACTAGGCATTAGCTCCACTTTCAACATTACAGACCTAGTAGAGTATAGAGAGCCAGCTATGATTCCCAGTGAGCCTTTTTGAGCCTAATCCTGCTCTTGAGAGTGAACCCAACCCTGTGTGTCCACCAACAAACTGGCCTGTGAGGAAAGAGCAGATTGAAAAGATCCTGGATGATCAGGTTATCTCTACTCGTAATCAAGGATACCAAAGATACTTGGTCTGCTGGCAAGGAAGGCCAGATTCTGATAACTCTTGGATCTCCTGAGAAGAATTACAAGAATTGGACCCAGACCTCTTGGAGAGATACCAGAGCCAGCTTGATCCATACTCGACAGGGTCGAGTTCCTCCCACCCCGGGAGAATTGGTGCGGGCACCAGACTCAGAAGAAGACTTCAAGGCTCCATCTGGATCTCTGATTGACATTGCCCGAAGAATTAGGATTTTCTGGTTTTGTAATAAGGGTTGACTTGGTCAACTCAATTTTAGTTTGAGTCTGTATTTTCCTGTAATTTAAATTTTGTTGAGTCATGTTGACTCAATACAAGTCCTAGTAGTGGTCTAGGTCTTCTCCAAGGTGCCACATTTTCTCCCAAGACCAAGCAAGTGGGCGCCACACTCCCAGCCACATGCCAGAGTCCAGGAGGTGCCACATCTCCATCCAGTGTGCCTTGGTCCCCACACCACAAGAAAGTAGGTCCCTTCTTTCATGCGCCACTTGGGGGAGAAATCCATCAAGATACCTCAATCCAAGGAGGAGCCAACTTCTTTCCAGATAAACCCAAGCCAGGATGGCAAGAATTTTTCTTGAAGAGAGGATCAAGGAGGTGCCCCACAATGTTCCATAAAAACCCAAGTTATAAAAGGGAAGAGAGCATGTCTTGGGGAGAAAATCAAGGAGGCACCCAAAAGTTTCCTAAAGTGCCAAAGCCATGAAAGGAAGAAGCCTAAACTTGCGGAGCAAGACTAGGAGGTGTCCAAAAGAGCCAAACCATGAAGGGAAAATCCTTGATTCATGGAGAGATACTAGGAGACACCCCATAACCTGCCATTTGGAGCTGATTTTCAAGTTTTCTTGGAGTTTTGGGCTGCCCACTCATGGAAGGAGTCTTGGAAAGAAAATTTGATGCCTAAAGTGTGGGTTAGTCCTATTAGTCCCACATGGGAAGTGTATGAAATTTTATTTCTTTGTTATGTCTATATATTCAACTCTATGTAACTCTTGAAAAAAAAGATGAATGAAATCAATTTCTTTGTGAGCAACTTTGTGTTTCTCTCTTCCGCACTTGTATTCAAGTGTTGAGCTCCATGAGGGAGTAAATCCGGGTTCCCTAGGAACCTTGAGGAGGTGTGAGATCTCCAACCCCAAAACCCTAGCTCAGATCAGTATCAAGATCTTCGGAACTTCTACATCCAACAATCATCATTAAGTACTCAGGTCAGTGTCTTTCTTTGAGTTTCTGGTTTTTTTTATTGTTCTTCTTCTTTCAGATCCTGAGTTCGAGAAGAAGGCCAACCTTGCCATAGGACTACAATCCGAGGATCCATTGCGAAGATACTCCATCTCCAAGGATCCTACAATCTGCTCGAGAGTGTCCTTCAATTGAAGCAACGAGAGATATCACAGTCAAGTATAAAACCTTCTCTTCTCTCTTCGTTTGTTTCTTAAAAGAGGATTAAATCCTAGGTTTGGGGGTTTCTCAATCCCCAGCGATCCTACTTCTGAGTTACTCTGATAATCCACTCCTTTTAATTGTACTTTTTGTCATTTCTTAGTTTCTTTCAACATTAGTTTAGCTTTCCTTTGAGTCAAAGCCGACTTCTGAAAATAAATAAATAAAAAAAATATATTAATTTTAATTTACTTCCGCATCGCATTATCTCTTTTGTTCCGCATCATTTTTGGTATCAGAGCTTCCGTTATGCATCATGCTGTGCAAGTGAATCAGCTGACTCGGAGACACGTGCATGGATGGGTAGGGGAATTAGGTCAAGAGGTCGATTAGGCTTGTAACCAGAGACAACTTCAAAAGGACTCTTCCGGTGGTCCTATTTACAGAGCTGTTATAGGCGAACTCGGCTCGAGGTAAAAGAAGATCCCAGTTTCCCGTATGTTCACCTATCAAGCATCTAAGAAGGTTTCCCAGGCTGTGGTTGACCACCTCAATTTGTCTGTCGGTTTGCGGGTGGTAGGCAGTGGAGAATTGGAGCTTGGTTCCTAGGAGGTGCCAAAGGGTTTTCCAGAAATAGCTAGTAAAGCAGACATCCCTATCGGACACTATAGTCTTGGGTAGGCCATGTAACTTGACCACATGATCCAGAAAAAGCTTGGCGACTTTGGAAGCATCTAGGATCTGGGAGCAAGGTACAAAATGAGCCATTTTGGAAAACCTATCCACTACTACAAAGACATAATCGTGCTTCCTTGCGGTCTTGGGTAATCCTACCACAAAATCCATGCTGAGGCCTTGCCAAGGGTGGCTAGGTATGGGCAAGGGGGTGTACAGGCCAGTATTCTATTTCTGCTGCTTGGCCACAGCACAGGTTTCGCACCTAGAGACGATATTGGCTACATCTTTCTTAAGACTAGGCCAAAAGAACTGGTCTTCAACAGCTAGAATGGTCTTCTCCCTGCCAAAGTGACTAGCTAGGCCTCCCGCATGGGTTTCCCACACTAAAAAATCTCGGAGTGAGGTCTTGGGAATGCACAACTTATTATCCTTGAAATGATAACCCTCTTGTTAGGTATAGTCACTATGGGCACTAAATGGTTCTTGAAGCTTAGACTAGAAGATGTCACTGAAGTCAGGACAAGATTCATATTGCTCCTTAAGTCAGTCAAATCCTACAACCTCAGTCCTAACCGTGTTCAACAAAAGGGCACGATGGCTAAGGGTATCAGCTACCTTATTTTTAGTACCAGCACGATGTTTAAGCACAAAGGTATAGGCTTGGATATACTCGACCCACTTAGCGTGCCTAGGGTTCAATCTCTTCTGGGAGTTCAGGTATCGAAGGGCTTCATGGTCTGAAAACAGGACAAACTCATGGGGTAAAAGGTAGTGCCTCCAATACCTAAGGGCTTGGACGACTGCATAAAACTCCTTATCATAAGTCGAGTACTTAAGTTTGGCCTCATTAAGTTTTTCGCTAAAGAAGGCCACAGGGTGATTTTCCTGACTAAGTACTCCACCAATCCCAACTCCCGAAGCATCACAAGCAACCTCGAAAACCTTAAAAAAATCTGGCAATCTCAGGATAGGTGCTTGTACCATTCTATCCTTAATTTCAAGGAAGGCTTTGTCTGCAGCTTTAGTCCATTGAAAACCTCCCTTCCTGATGCAGTCAGTTATCGGTGCTACAATTGAACTGAATCCCCGAATGAATCGTTTATAAAATGTGGCTAGGCCATGGAAACTACGTACATCATGGATGCTAGCAGGGACAGTTTACTTAACTATAGCTCTAACCTTCTCGGGGTCGACTGAAACTCCTTTAGGGGTAACTACAAAGCCTAAGAAGATAACCCTAGTTGTCATAAATTCACACTTCTTAGGGTTGGCGTAAAGGCTATTCTCCCTAAGGGTTTGGCAGACTAACCTTAAATGGTGAAGATGGTCCTCTTTGGTCTTGCTATAGATCAAGATGTCATCAAAATACACTACAAGGAATTTTCCAGTGAACTCGCGCAAGACTTGGGTCATGACTCTCGTGAAGGTACTGGGCGCATTAGACAACCCGAAAGGCATCACTACCCATTCAAACAGACCATCCTTAGTCTTAAAGGCTATTTTTCATTCATCCCCCAATCGAATTCTAATCTGGTGGTAACCACTCTTGAGGTCTATCTTTGAAAAGATAGTGGCACCGGCCATCATATCGAGCATATCATCCAGGCGGGGAATAGGAAACCTATACTTGATTGTAATTTTGTTGATAGCCCTGCTATCAACACACATCCTCAAGGTCCCGTCTTTCTTAGGGATAAGTAAGGCGGGGATGGCATAGGGACATAAACTCTCCCAAAGAAAACCCTTCCTAAGCAGCTCTCTCACTTGTTTCTGAAGCTCCTGATGTTCAGTGGGTTTCATCCTATAGTGGGGTAGGTTGGGCAAAGTGGATCTTGGGACCAAATCTATAGCATGCTGGATATCCCTAAGGGGTAGCAGTTGATCAGGTAATTCTTCCGGGAAAACATCCTCAAATTCTTTCAGAGTCTTTACTACCTCTTGGGGGTGTTCTACATTGGATGGCTCGTGACTCTCCTTGGTGGCTAAAATCCAAACAGGGGCTCCCTCTAAAATCTCTTTCTCTAGCTCCTTAGGTGTGATCAGGTTGACTTCTGCTTTCTTTTCCTTAAGGCTGCTAGATCCTTTCTTGACGGGGTCCTTAGGTTGGATTGGGTTGATTATGATCTTTTTCCCTTGGTGGAGAAAGACACAGGTATTGGATCGACCATAAAGGGTGGCATCATGGTCGAAAAGCCAGGGTCGTCCTAGAATGATACTACCCACAACCATGGGTAAGACGTCACACCAAATCGATTCTTCATAGGAACTCATTTTGATCTTGATCTGGCACCTAGACTTTACAGGGATTGAAGTTGCATCTATCCAGGAGACTTTGTAAGGGTTGGGGTGGGGAACTGTGGCTAGTCCTAAAGATTTAACTGTACTCAAGGAAAGGGAATTAACATAGCTTCCATTATCAATGATGACCTTACAAACCTTATCTCCTAGCTTGATTAGGGTCTGTAGGATGTTGGTACTACGCCAGTCTTCCTATACTATGTTTTGGGCTAGGATGCATCGAACTACCCCTACAAGGTCCTCAGATTCAAACACTTCTTCCTCTCCCTCATACCCTTCCAATAACTGATTTTCAGGATCATAGATGTCCTCTTCAGGTTCTATGCTTGGTTCGGGTTCAGTCTTAGTTGGTTCTTCTATGAGTAGGGCAGAGGCGGTGCACTAGCTAGCAAAATGTCCAGGTTTATGACACCTAAAGCATTTACCTTGGGGATCAGGTCTCCTCTGGACTTCAACAGCCTTACCCTTTTCCTCTCTACTATAATGGGGTCAGTTCAGGCTGGGATGACTAGGACTGGGTCAGGCTGGGTTTGGTCGACTTTGGTCAGTTCGGTTTGGGTTTGGTCGACTGGGGTAAGCTTGATTGTAACCTTGGGTGGATCCAGGGATACGGCTCGGGTTTCTAAAGGCCTCAGGTCTTCTATAGGTGGGAGCTCTCTGGAAACGCTCACGGAGCCTAGAAACTTGGTAAGCTTTTTCCAAGGTTCTGGTTGACCAAAAATACAGCTCTCTCTGGATGTCTGGGTGTAGGCTAGCCCTAAACCTAGACAAGGTTACCTCAGGTGATTCAACAACCTTACATCACATAACATATTCATCAAACTTGGCAATGTAATCGGCCACACTCTTACTCCCTTGACTTAAGGTCTGCCATTGGTCCAACAGTTTCTGGGTGTAAGACACAGGTAAGTATTTCCTTCTAAGCTTTCTCTCATCTCTCCCCAGGCGGTTATGGGTAATTGACCTTTCTGCTCTATGTAGTTCTCAACACTATTCCAAAACAACCTAGCATGGTGAACCAACCTAAGCTTGGCAAACTTAAACTTAGTTCTCTCAGACATAGAGTACCAGTCAAAATACTGCTCCATAGCAGACTCCCAATCTTCATACACCCTGGGATCTAAGCTACCATCGAAAGTGGGTGCCACAAGCTTGATGCTCCTAAGGGCTCTTTCTTCACGGTCCTCCAGATTGGGTCTCCTAGGACGGGTATCAACAAAGGGGTCAGGGTCTCTCCCAAAGTCATCCTCAAAGTAAGGGTCTTGTGGCAAGTTCCTCCTTGGGTGAGGGGACTCAGGACTGGGTTTAGGTCGGGGCCTAGCAGCTTCCTCTAGGGGTCTCAGTCTGGTCTCAATCTGGTCTAGTCTATTGATCAACTAGGTCATGTATTGGGTTAAGGCTCCAATGTCGGCTCGCAGTTGGTCCATGGTGTCGGTAGAGGGTGGAGAAGGTAGGTGAAAAGAGGTTCCTAAACTAGTGCACATGTAACAAAATGATGCTACGATTTGCTAGACATAGGAGGTCTCTCCAAATGTAAAGTCAAGAAGATGAACCTGGAAGTAGTAACTTGGAACCTGGCTAGGTAAGTGTAAGGTGAGTGGAGGTTCCTCTTTGCTTGCCTAGACACCAATTAGAAATTGGCCAGGTAAGCGAACCAGCCCACTTCCCTTCGGGCTTTAGTCCCTAAACCACTTGCCTAGACACCAGCTACACAAGCACACACCACAAGCAATCTAGCTTGGCTCGGCACTCAGGTTGACCCGACTTTGTGGGTGTCCCTGGCTCACTAGAGTAGATTAAACATCTAATTAATTTTAGTTAATGGCTAGGGTTCGATATGCCGGGGGGTGGTTTTTTGGGCTAGGGATAGGTAATGAAATCCTGACCCTATGTTAAATTGACGCTCTTAAGATAAGTTATGTAAAATGAAGTACAATAATGACTAATGAAATGACTTAAAATTTTTTTTGTTCTTTTGTGTCTTTTAGATGGGTGAATGCTAAACAAAATGCAGGAATTAAAACATGCAAGAAGCAAGCTAGATGGATAAATGAACCAAAAGATGAGATGCTTGTTGAAATATCAGACCTGAGATTTTCTCAGGCAGTATTTTGGCTTGTAGAAACTCTACAAATTGAAATAAAATCTGATAAAATAGATAAAAATACTTTGGAATTAATTCAATCTAACAAAATAGAAATCATGAAATTTGGATATCTCTAAAGGGAGAAACAATCCAATGATCAGACCATATACGGACTAACCAGAATGCAGAAAATGAAACAAAATGCACTAGTCCTAGCCTTGCTTTGATACCGAGATTGATGCAAAAGCAAGAGGTTAGGGCTAGGGATGCTGGGATGGATGCTTATGATGCAAGGAATTTCTTTTTTTTTTTTATGTTTGATGAGCTTTAGATATTTTTTTAGGGTTTCGATTCCCGATCACAAGCAAAGGTAAGAAATACGAAGAATAGTAATGAAAGCTTATGCTAGCAGTTCAAAGCCCTAAAAGTGAAAACGAGAACAGGACCCCAAGATTAAAAAACCCCGGTAGGACTAGCTCGACCTACAATATCTACGTAGGAGATAAAGAGAAAGCAAACCTCAAACTTCTGGAGCGCCCGGTGCAGAGATCGCTTAACTCGGCGGATGCGGCTTGGATGCCCGAGCAGTCGAACCCGTGGGAGCACTGGCTTTGGGTCAGGAGGTCCTGATGGCAAAGTTGACTGTCTCCAATGCCCAAGATGCCAGGGAGGACATGTAGGCAAATAAAAGAAGGGTCAGCGAAATGTGGAGATGCATGGAAAGGAATTAAGATGGAGTTAGGAAGGGGCTTCGAGCCCGGTGTCCGGCTGGATTCCAAAGTCGAAGTTGGAGATAACTTAGGGCCTCGCACCCCGTGATGTCCCAGAGGACGAAGGAATGTGGCCTCACACCACGCGACATCCTGGAGGACGAAGGATTCACGATGCCCTAGGGAGACGGATAGGTGGCCTCACACCACTCGATGTCCCTGGGGACAAAGGCAATTCCAGTCAAACCTAGCCTAAGAGACAATGGTTGGAGGGTGGAAAAAACTCAAACTTTTCATTAATCACTCAATCATTCAATAGTTCTACAAGGGAGGGATTGGATCCTTTAAATAGGCACCCAAGTTCCATTTGAAATTCAAATATCAACATTCATGGTGGCGCCCAAAATTTTCCATCATCCCCTCTCTTTGGCCGACCAATAACTTGGGGTTGGTCATGGCATGAGGGAAGGCTTGGAGAGGGGGATTGGTCCCTTGACTTCCTTCCTTAGCATGCTTATTTTGGAAAGAAGAAGTGGGGCATGGCTTGCTTGGAGGGATGTGTTCCCTTGGACTCTTCAATGCCATCTCTTTGATTTATTCAAGGCCGACCAAGGGAGAGCCCCATGGACATTGCATGGTTGAGGGCTTGAAGAGGGGAGTGTGTCCTTTGACCTTCCTTCCTTGCATGAACACTTTGGGAAGAAAGCTAGGAAGGGGGCTTACTTTGAGGCTTGATTTCTTCAAGGATCTTCAATGCCCCTCTTTTGATGGAACAAGGCGTGATGTGGGGGAGGGAAGAGGGGGATGGTGTTTCTTCCTTCCAAAGTCACCCAAGGCGTGTGGAAAGCATGGGGGTGCCACTTTGTTTCCCTTCTTGGATGCCCAAGTGGCAGCTGATGTGGCGCCACGTAGGTAGCTAAGGTGGCACCTGAGTTGGCATTATCCCAAGTGGAAGGGGTGGGTTGGCCCACCAGAACTTGATTTGGTGAAGAAAACCAGGGTGACTTCAATTGGGCTTGGGCCCAGTCCAAACCTAGACTCGAACAAATACCGGACTCATGACCTAACTTGACCCAAACTGGTCATGGTACAGGACTAAACAAACTTTGACAAGAAATTATGAAAATGCTTTAGGCTCAAGGCCTTATTACAGGACTCATAGAAGGGGGAACCCTAATCTGAGATCCATAGAGGGTTGAGGAGCCTCTGTCGGATCCTGGTGCCCACACCAGTGAAGGTCCTCTCCGGGGCAGCACCATTTTTCAGCTTCGGGCCCTGATGGAAGTCCGCAGGTGGTCTAGGCCTCCGGGTCCCAGGGGCATCCCTTAGGGCAGGCTTCTTCGAGGGCTTCCCGTCCAGCTCTGACCTGGTACGGTCAGCCTCCTCCACCCGAATGTACTTGTGGATGCAAAAGTGGAGCTTGGAATATATCTTGGGGGGCTTCTTGTCTAAGGAATATGTCAGACGGGAGGTCTTGAGCCCGCGCTTCAATGCCAGCATGGTGACAGGCTCGTCCAGGCTATAGATCTCTAGGGAGACGGTCTTAAAGCAGGTGACATAATCCCGCAGCAGCTCCTGGTCTTGCTGGTGGATAGAGAAGAGGCTATCCACCTCCCTTGGCACCTTCCGGTCGGCGTCGAAGTTTGCCACAATCTTTCCTTCCAACTGATGGAAGGAGCTGATGGATTCTAGCTCGAGGCGGGTGAACCAAACTCGAGCATCCTTCCAGAGAGTGGCTTGGAAGGCGATTCACAGAAGAGTGTCCGTTGCCCCCTGGACCCTCATGAGAGCCTTATAGCTCTCCAGGTTGTCCAAGGGGTCATTGGTCCCATCGTAGGGATCCACCTGAGGCATATGGAACAGATTCGGGATCAGTTCCTCTTGGATTTCCCAGGAGAAGGGTGGTCGAGCGTTGTAGCATGCTGGATCGGTTGGGGAGCTTTGCATGTCGGTAAAGTGGCAGGAGAGCTCCGCCAGCTTGTGCTCGTGCTCCTCCAGGCGCCTCTCGGCCTGGTGCCTGATGGCCTCGTTGGTGGAATCTTCCACCGAGGCCGCTGGAGAATGGGGTGCCGATCGGTCTCACTAGGGAACCTTTTCCCGATGGTGTCTGCTGTGCCGCACTACTTCGGCATCGTTGGCCGGGGATCGACTCTTGTGATCCATCGAACCAGAGTGGTTCCTCTTTGCGGGAGTCTGGTGGCTCCCGCAGGGGTTGGAAACTACCCATGATTGGGAGGGCCTGCCTTGGATGGAGCACAGGCTTTCCCGGGGGCCCGTGGCTCGAGCCACGGGGATCCTTGACTGGGGCGGAGTTGCAAGGGAGCGCTACTAGTGCTGTTGTTTCTGCATAGCAGTAGTCAGAGTTTGTAGCTGCTGGACGACAGTTGCGAAAGGAACATCCACCGAGGATGGCTTAGGAGGAGGAGGAGCAGGAAGTTCCCTCTCCGGGCTGCACGGCCCTTGGGGAGAAGGAACCTCTCCTGCTCGGTTGGTGGATGCTTCGTGTCCACATGTCACCACCATGGTCGAAGCATGCTCTCGCCCACGGAGAGCTTGCTTGTACAGGGGTTACTGTCCTGCCCCCTACCTAGCGTGCTAATCTATTGCCGATCTCACCACGGTGGCCTGTAGCTCGTGAGCTAGTGCCGGTTCTCGAACTCTCTCACCTCGAGGCCTCCAAGCTTCCGGACTTGCAAAACAAAGTCAGAGACCCGGGCTGGGGATTCCGGCGGGGGCACTCCGACGGTCAAGTAAGAGAGTGGCAAGATGGAACAGGACCTCCAAGATGGGTTCCTGAAGGATTTCCATGCTTAGAGGAGATGTAAATGAAAGAAGTGTGGGGAAGATGGGAGTTGAAGCCTAGTTTCCTGCGCTGGGTTCACCGAGCTCACGCTTGAGGACTTCATGGGGTCCCCCGGATTGTTCTCTCGATGTTTTCCCCATTTTTGACTTACCTTTCCATCCATTTTTACCGTCTCTTTTATACTACCGGACCGCCTTCAGCCCACGTCTTCTTCTGGGGGCTCCCCGAGATCTCTGGGTCTTCTTCCCCCCCTTCTTCTTCGAGTTTGGGAGTTAAGTGGCCGGTATGCCTCGTCCGTCGTTTATCATGAAAGGGGGAAGACTGGTGAGACCTCGGGCCGAGGGTGGGAGCTCTCCTTTCGGGGCGTGATGATGGGCTTCTAGCCGTTTCAGGCCCCTGCCCACAAGGATTCCATTCCTCGGTTGCGAGGTCCCGTTTAATTGATGTAAACGAGATTTTGCGTGTCACTGCAGGCCATACTGGCACCCCCTACGGGGCACGGTGCGTGCCGGCTCTAATGGTGACTTCACGACCCATGTCTCAGCCTCCCCGATGCCTTGCAGAGTAGGGCTGACTTCGATCGAGGTAGTCCCGTCAGCGGGCACCACCTGGGGAGGAGCAGGGACTACCAGCTTCGGTCGAGGTGGACCCCTCCTGGGTGGACACCTGGTGGGGTGGCAGAGAGAGGCTCAACTTTGGCCGAGGTGGACCCGTCATGGGGTGCCACCTGGAGAAGGAGCAAGAGCTGCCAGCTTGGTCTAGGTGGACCCCTCCTGGGTGGACACCTGGCGGAGTGGCAAAGAGAGGCTCGACTTTGGCCGAGGTAAACCCATCATGGGGTGCCACCAGGCGAAGGGGCAGGAGCTGCCAGCTTGGCCGAGGTGGACCCCTCCTGGGTGAACACCTGGCGAAGTGGCAGAGAGAGGTTCGTCTTCGACCGAGGTGGACCCATCATGGATTGCCACCTGGCGAAGGAGCAGGAGCCACTAGCTTGGCTTAGGTGGACCCCTCCTAGGTGGACACCTTGCGGAGTGGCAAAGAGAGGCTCGACTTCGGCCGAGGCGGACCCATCATTAGATCCCACCTGGCGAAGGAACAGGAGTGCCTGGCTCGACCTCGGTAGAGGTGGACCCATCTCGGGGTGCCACCTGGCGAGGGAGCAGGAGGCCGCCAGCTTCGGTCGAGATAGACCCCTCCTAGGTGGACACCTAGCAGAGCAGCGGAGAGGGGCTCGACTTCGACCGAGGTGGACCCGTTTTGGGGTGCCACCTTGCAAAGGAGCAGGAGGGCCTGGCTTGACCTCGGCAGAGGTGGACCTATCTTGGGGTGCCACCTGGCGAGGGAGCAGAAGACCCCCAGCATCGACCGAGGTGGACCCCTCCTGGGTGGACACCTGGTGGAGCGGCGAGAGGGGCTCGACTTTGGCCAAGGTGGACCCGTCTTGAGGTGCCACCTGGCGAAGGAGTAGGAGGGCCTGGCTTGACCTCGGTTGAGGTGGACCCTTCTGGGGGTCCACCTGGCGAGGGAGCAAAGGTCGCCAGCTTCGGCCGAGGTGGACACCTGATGGAGCGGCAGAGAGGGTCTCAACTTTGGCTGAGGTGGACCCGTCTTAGGATGCCACCTGGTGAAGGAGCAGGAGGGCCTGGCTCGACCTCGACTGAGGTGGACCCGTCTTGTGGTGCCACCTAGCGAGGAAGCAGAAGGCCGCCAACTTTGGCCGAGGTGGACCCCTCCTGGGTGGACACTTGGCAAAGCGGCAGAGAGGGGATCGACTTCGACCGAGGTGGACCCGTCTTGGGGTGCCACCTGGCAAACAAGCAGTAGGGACTGGCTCGACCTCGGCTGAAGTGGACCCGTCTTGGGGTGCCACCTGGCAAGGGATCAGGAGGCCACCCGCTTCGACCGAGGCGGACCCCTCCTGGGTGGACACCTGGCGAAGAGGCGGAGAGGGGCTCGACTTTGGCCAAGATGGACCCGTCTTATGGTGCCACCTTGCGAAGGAGTAGGAGGTCCTGGCTCGATCTCGGCAGAGGAGGACCCGTCTTGTGGTGCCACCTAGCGAGGGAGCATAAGGCCGCCAGCTTCGACCGAGGTGGACCCCTGCAGGGTGGACACCTGGCGGAACGATAGAGAGGGGCTCGACTTCGACCAAGGTGGACCCGTCTTCGGGTGCCACCTGGCAAAGGAGCAGGAGGGCCTAGCTCGACCTCGGCTGAGGTGGAACCGTCTTGGGGTGCCACCTGGCGAGGGAGCAGGAGGCCGCCCGCTTCGGCCGAGGTGGACCCCTCCTGGGTGGACACCTGGCGGAGCAGTGGAGAGGGGCTCGACTTCGACCTAGGTGGACCCGTCTTGGGGTACCACCTGGCGAAGGAGCAGGAGGGCCTAGCTCAACCTCGGTAGAGGTGGACCCATCTTGGGGTGCGACCTGGCTAGGAAGCAGAAGGCCGCCAGCTTCGACCGAGGTGGACCCCTCCTGGGTGGACACCTGGCGGAGCGGCAAAGAGGGGCTCGACTTCGATCGAGGTGGACCCAACTTGAGGTGCCACCTGGCGATGGAGCAGGAGGGCCTGGCTCGACCTCGGCTAAGGTGGACCCGTCTTGAGGTGCCACCTGGCGAGGGAGCAAAGGCTGCCAGCTTCGACCGAGGTGGACCCCTCCTGGGTGGATACCTGGCAGACTAGCAGAGATGTGCTCGACTTTGATCGAGGTGGAACCGTCTTGGGGTGCCACATGGCGAAGGAGCAATAGTTTTGAAAGAAAAATCCATGTGGCACCTGTGGCTTCCATCTAGATCTGGCACACGATCCATGTCAGCAATGTATCCATATCACCTTACAACCAGTAAGAAAAGAATGTGGTACCTCGATAGTGGTTGCTCAAGGCATATGACCGGAGATGTGAAGTAGTTCTCATCACTCGAATATCAAAATGGTGATAATGTGACATTTGGTGATAAGGGTAAGGGCAAAATTGTTGGAATTGGTAAAGTTCTTATCACCCCTTCTACTTATATTAATAATGTTTTGTATGTTGATGGATTGAAACATAACTTGCTTAGCATTAGTCAGTTTTGTGACAAGGATTTTAAAGTTACTTTCGAATCTTCTTCGTGCATTGTTTCTAGTTTAGATGACAATGGCAACAAGTTCATTGGTCATGACATGGCAATATCTATATGGTTGATCTTGATGATCTTTCTGTTCAAAATGGTCAATGCCTAGTGGCAATGGAAGCCAAGATTAATGAAACTAGTTGGCTTTGACATCGTAGACTAGGACATGCTAGTATACATTAGATTTCAAAACTTAGCAAAAAGAATTTGATAAAAGATTTGCCAAAACTCAGTTTTGAAAAAGACAAGATTTGTAGTGCATGCTAGCTTGGAAAACAAACCAAATCATCTTTTAAGCCAAAAGGAGTAATCTCTACATCTAGACCCTTAGAGTTGCTTCATATGGACCTCTTTGGGCCGACTAGAACATCTAGTTTGGGAGGTAAGAAGTACGGTCTAGTCATTGTAGATGATTTATCACATTTTACTTGGGTCATATTTTTAGCACACAGGATGAAATGTTTTCCGAATTTATTAGATTTCATAAAAGAGTCTCAAATGAAAAAGGTGTTTTAATTATATCTTTGAGAAGTGACCATAGAATCATATTTGAAAATTCTGATTTTGACAAATTCTATATTGAAAATGGCATTCATCACAATTTTTCAGCACCTAAGACACCTTAACAAAATGGGATGGTAGAAAAGAAAAAATAGAACTCTTGAAGAAATGACATGCACCATGCTTTATGAAAATGACCTACCTAGATATTTTGGACGGAAGCGATAAACACTGCATACTATGTTTTAAACCATGTTTTAATCCGACGATTTTAAAGAAAATATCGTATGAGCTTTGGAAGGGTAGAAAACCTTCAATTTGATATTTTCATGTTTTTGGATGCTATTATTTCATCTTAAACAATGGTAAAAATAATTTCAGCAAATTTGATGCCAAGTCAAATGAGGGTGTCTTTCTAGGCTACTCTACATCTAGCAAAGTATACAGGGTCTTCAATAGAAGAGCTCTTGTTGTTGAAGAATCCATACATGTAGTATTTATGAGTCTGACCAAAAATCTTCTAGAAAAGAAGATGTGCTTTCTAATGAAATAGGTACTAAAAGAACTGAAAAAGTGAACAACAATGAAGAGCCTGCCAAGGAACAAGAAATTGATCAAAACAATGAAGGAGATCAAGCACAAGGTGATGAAAACATATCTACAGTTGATCCTCTATCCAAAGAATGGAGGTATGCTCATGGTCACCCAAAGAACTTATCATTGATGATCCATCTAAAGGTGTAAGTACTCGATCATCTCTTATAAATATTTGTGATTACTTAGTATTTGTATCTCAAATTGAACCTAAGACTATTGAAGAAGCTGAAAATGATTGTAATTGGATAAATGCTATGCAAGACAAACTTAACCTATTTAAAAGAAACAATGTTTGGACTCTTGTAGATAGGCCTTCAAATGTTTCAGTTTTTGGCACTAAATGGGTTTTAGAAACAAACTTGATGAAAATGGTATTATTACAAGAAATAAAGCTAGACTAGTTGTCAAAGGATACAATCAGGAGGAAGGGATTCATTTAATGAAACCTTTGCTCCTGTGGCTAGACTTGAGGCAATTAGGCTATTGTTGGCTTTTGCTTGTTTTATGGATTTAAAATTATTTCAAATGGATGTTAAAAGTGTGTTTTTGAACGATTTTATCGAAGAAGAAGTTTATGTTGAACAACCTCCTGGTTTTAAAAATCATGAATTTTCAAACCATGTTTTTAAACTTCATAAAGCTTTGTATGGTTTGAAACAAGCTCCAAGAGCTTGGTATAATCGTTTAAGTTCTTCTTCTCAAAAATAATTTTTCTAGAGATAATGTTGACAAAACTTTATTTTTGAAGAAAAAGAATGATGATCTCTTAGTAGTACAAATATATGTAGATGATATCATATTCGGTGCTACTAACGAATCTCTTTGTCAAGAGTTTACAAAGTTAATGCAGGGTGAGTTCGAGAGATGAGCATGATGGGAGAACTTAATTTCTTCCTCGGACTTCAAATAAAACAAACCAAAGAGGGGATCTTCATCAACCAAGCTAAGTACACAAAGAGAATTCTAAAGAAGTTTGGGATGGAGAACACCAAGCCTTTAGGTACGCCTATGAGCTCCTCTTGTAAACTTGACAAAGATGAATCAGGTAAATCTATAGACCAAAAACTTTATCATGGCATGATTGGTTCATTATTATATCTTACTGCTAATAGGCCAGATATCATGTTTAGTGTTTGTATGTGTGCTAGATATCAGTCTAATCCTAAAGAGTCTCATCTTTTGGCTATTAAACGCATACTTAGATATCTATCTGGCTTAATTGAATTGATCTTTGGTACTCTAGAGATTCTCATTTGAATTGATTGCTTATTCTGATGCTAACTTGCTGGGTGTAAACTTGATCGTAAAAGTACAAGTAAAACTTGTCAGTTTCTTGGAATAAATTTGATCTCATGGAGCAGCAAGAAACAGAATTCAGTTGCTCTATCTATGGCTGAAGTCGAATATATAGCAGCTGGAAGCTGTTGTGCTCAAATTCTATGGATCAAATAACAACTCGAAGATTTTGGCATTAAATTAATTAAGACACCCATAAAATGTGACAATACTAGTGCAATCAATCTAACAAAGATCTTATGCAACATTCAAGAAGTAAACACATTGAAATAAGATATCATTTCATGAGAGATTATGTACAAAACTCTAATGTAGTACTTGAATTTGTGAGTACTGATAATCAATTGGCTGATGTGTTACCAACCATTGAGTGAAGAGAGATTTGTCGATTAAAAGAGAGTTAGGTATCATTGATCCATTCTCCTAGAACTCTCTCAAATTTCAGCTTACACAAGTTGTTTTTTACTCAAAAATCACTTGTGTTAAGTCCCAAAAGGTTTTAAAAAAACATCCTTGAATTTTGAAGATTTTTACAAATTTTTTTGGGATTTTCTTGGCTAAGTGTCGACACTTGGATTTTGCAAAGTGTCGACACCTGACAAGTGTCGACACTTGAGAAATCCCAAGTGTCGACACTCGAAAAAAAAATTCTGTCTTTTTAGGGCAAACCAAAACTTTTGTAATTTATTTTCCAATTTTTGCCCATTTCTATCCGTTTAAATGTATTTAAACCAGATTTTTCAAAGATTTGAATCGTTTGGAAGAATCCATTTTGTGGAAATGATGTTTGAGCATGTTTATCTTGGATTTTCCATGGATTTTGGCCGATTTCTCATGTTTTCTATCCGTTTTTGTGAATTCCACTGTTACATTGAGTTTTTAGCTGAAATGTTCAAGGGTTTCCATGAAAATTTAGATTTCCTAGCCTTTTGTTGCTTGTTCTCAGATTTCATACCTTGGGAAGGATTTTTTGTTAATTTCTTTGCATTTTACTCCTCATTTCACTGTTTTGTTGGTTGATTTCTTGGTTTTGACCTAAAACCCAAATGTACTTTGTTTTAAACCATAGGCTTATATTGTATATTTTAATTTATTCAAGGTTACTAATTTTATGAACTTGAAAAATGCATTTTAACAAAGTATATTATATGGATTAGTTTTATAACCCTAAAATGTCCTTATAACCCTCGATTTCTTGTATTTAAAAGGTATTTTACCCTCGATTTCTTATGTTAAAGGTATTTTACTCTCGATTTCTTGTATTTTACAATTCAATTTATTTAATCCCAGTTTTCAAAACTTATTCTAGCTTCTCTTAAAAGCCAGTATCCCTCTTTTAGGAAGACATAGTCTCCTTTAGCCTAAGTTCTTAACTGATTGAAACCTATACTCCCATAGATTATTATCTTCTTCCTTTCTTGCTCAGCTTGATTATGATGGGTCCGAGAAAGAGATTATCTGTTAGGAGTAGGACTGGACATGGGTCTGAGAGGAAAACGAAAGCCAGACATGATACAGGAGAGGCCAGTAGTTCAGCAGCTCTAGGTTCCCCTGCAGAGAGGATGGCAGGGAAGGCTGTAGCTTCAGGACGATAGATAGACCTTGAGTTCTTCGACAGACATCATTTCCAGATCCGGTGGACACTCACAAATGTCGATTTAGTACCCTTTTGCACTATGCAGGAGAGGTACTATCCCCATCTTGTGAGGGAGTTTTATGGTGCTATGGACCACCGCCGATTACTGTGGAGGACTTCTGTCCGAGATGTAGAGATATCTTTGACTGAGGAGCTTTTGAGCAGAGTATGGGAGATTTCTCATCATGGCATCAGTGTGTTCTTTGTGGAGGATATAGAGGGTGCTTTCAGGTGCATCCTTGAGTGTGAGGATGTTCGCGGAGTGATAGTGGTCACCGTGAACCAACTTTCTATGGAGATACGCCTTCTGCACCATATCACAACTCAGATATTGCTTCCGAAGACTGGGCGCTTCAACTTCATCATCGAGAGAGAGCTGATGCTTATGTCTGACATAGAGGACTCAAGTTGATATACCATCCTTGATGTTAGTTCAGATGAGAGATGATGCGACATAGTGACGACACTATTTACCCTATGGTATGGTGTTGACCAGATTATTTAGAGCTTATAGAGTATCTTTGGAAAGGGAGATCCCCAAGGAGATTCTTCATACGGACGTCTACTACGAGAGGTCACTACACCGCATGGGATATTGATTAGTCACAGGTCGATTGATGCGGGACGAAAATCAATGTAACCCTGGATTATTTGGAAAAGGGAAACAACTAAACAAACTAGGATCGTGGGAGGGCTAAGAAGCCTCTCGGGACTAGGGTGACACTGAAACTAGAACCCTAAAATAGCTGATCTCTTTTGGTTTTCAATTTTCTTGGTGGAGGTGGTGAAGGAAGGATGGAGATGGGAGACTGGGAACTGGAACTCATGGCTCTGGGACTCACTCTAATGGGGAGACGCACACAGAAAGTCAGGGGTCAAAGCATAAAGCTACCCTCCCGAGGGATCAAAGCACATAGCTACCCTCCCGAGGGATCAAAGCAATAGCTACCTTGAGCTCTCATCGAACCCATCATCTATATAGTAGGGCTCTCACATAGATGCACTAGAATGACTCTCAAAGGACACGAGGGGATAAAGAAGACGAGATAGGGGATAACTAGGGTGCTCGAACCCATATCACAAAGTAGGACTCTCACAACCCCCAACGAACCTATTATCCACAAAGTAGGGAACGAAGGCAAACGGGCCTCAGCCCAGAACCAGAACCGGAACCAATGGCTAAACCAAAAATTTCATTCAACTCTCTAACTATTACAGGGGAGAGGGGGCCTTTATACAGAAAAACCAAAACCCTCAGTTCTTAGCCTCCAATAAAACTAAAAAAGGAAAATAAATTACATCAAAATTTGTGTTGCATCAAAAGTGGTGCTGATCTGCTATGAGAAGCATGTCGGCTTGATGATCTGCTCCAGAAAGTGTGCTGCTCTGAAAATTGGATTGCTCTAAAAGTCGTGCAACTCCATCTCATGGTCGTCGGGAAGAACGGTCCTAGGAAGAAGCGCCACAGCGGACGGCCGGGAAGCGGGTGGCGGACGGGCCGGCGGACGGCGAGCGGCGGACGGCTAGCGGCAAGCTGCGGGCTACGGGCGAGGCGGCACAAGAATGGCTCAGCACGCCCCAGGGCATGCCGTTTGGTCTCCCACGGCCGTGGTCAACCTTAGAGCGTCGGCGTGGCTGGTGGACGGCTAGGGAGGCAGGGGCTGGCGGGATGGTGGCCGGTGGACGTGCGGGCAGCGGTGGCAGGCAGCAACGGTGGCAGCGGCGCAGGGGCGCACGTGAGCGGACGGACGCCTCCCGCGTCCGTTCGTCTTCCTACAGGCATGGGCGGCGGAGGACCCACCCGCGATCGGGCGAGGGCCGGCGGGCAGCAGGCCGGTGGCAGCGGCGACGTGGGTCATTGCGGACGGATGCCTCCGCATCCGTTCATCTTCCCATGGGCGTGGGCGGTGGCGACGGCTTCTCCGGCGAGTGCAGGGGTCGGCAAGCATCGGCGACGGTCCGGTGAGGGCGGCCGGGGGTCGGGCAACCTAGATCTAGGCTGGAGGGGGTAGTAGCTAGGGTTCGAATGTTTTAAAAAAAATTCATGGGAGAAGATGGAACAGTGTAGGAATAAATCATGAATAAGATCGGATAAAGGTGGAATAGCAGGAATAAGTGGAATAGCGAGAATAGGAAAAATAAAAAAATGCGAGAAAATAAGAGAAAAATGAAAAAATATCCGGACCTGCCCTGGATCGCCATCATCGATGGGTTCGGAGAGAGTCTAGATAGGAGCCAGTTGAGGAGGGCGAGATTCAAGAGGCAGAGGCAGGGCCATCAAGGCCAGTTAGTTCACCTCCTCAAGCTGCTCATGTATCAGAGGGAAAGCCGATAACCCCAATAGCTACATTTTTGGGTCCTCCTCCATCTTCTATGGACATATCCTTTGAGGAGCATGCGAGACAGCAGTTCACAGATCTCAGGAGTGAGATGATTGGACTGGGTGTCTGCATGACCCAATTATGTATTGAGATTGAGGGTCTTCGAGCACATACTACCATGGAGCATGCTGAGATTTGTTGGACAATGGAGGAGGGTTTTGCTTGTATTGAGGACTTACTGAGATCCCTTCTACCATTAGCAGCACTTGCAGCTGCATCTCCTGATGCTGATGATGATGATGATGCCAATGACCACCAGGATGGACATGATGACACTTTTGATGGTGGTGACCGTGCTGATGGGATTGAGGATAGAGATACTGATGTTAATGATGATGACAATGATAGTGACAGTGGTAATGGCGCAGATGGATATGAGGAAGTCAACCGAGAGCCACAGTCTCCTGTTATTCCTCCCGCTGATTCGACTGGCACACTTGTCTCCATTGATCCAGTTTTTGTCACTCCTGCTGAGACTCTTCCCCCTCCCTCTACTAGGGCTTCTAGGGTTGTACCCCGTTTTGGACCTTATACTAGGACTCGAAGTCGTGGTGGTATTTGAAGACTCCTAGTTGTCTAGCCCATAGGTCTAGGATCACAGGTCCTATATCTTTTGAGATCCCATCTGATGAGGATTAGCCTCATAGATGTTTATTGTGTTGTATGCTATTTATGACTCATGTTATTTATGTTTATGTCTCAGATGTATTTTGATTGTTTCAGTGTTGCTGATGAGTCAGCAAATTTTGTACTGAAAACATTACTTAACAGATATATATATGCATTTCAGCTTGTTGTTTATAATCTATGCATCACTATGATTGATTTTGACAGCTTGATTGTTTACATTTACTTGACACTACAAGAAAGATGACTTTTAGTAGCGGCCAAGGACGTCACTAAAAGTTTCAAAAGCCCCCACTAAATAGGTTTAGTGGCGATCAGCAGTGGCCGCCACATTGGTCACTAAATGTCGCGTCACTAAAACATTTGTGACAAAAATGTAGCTGCTATGAATAATGATGTTTAGTGACGGTTGAATTCTGGTCACTAAAAAATCAAAGTTTAGCGGCAACCTTGAATGACCCTCATAAAAGAGCTTTTTAGTGATGATCATGATGTGGTCACAGAAAATACCTTTTATGACTTGTGTAAGTGGTGGCCACTAACTGTTGCATTTTTTGTGGTGACCAAGTAATGGTCACTAAATAATAATATTTTAATGGCAACCATATATTGATCACTAAAATATTAAATATTTTGCAATGGTAACCAGTGGCCGCCACTAACAAAATATTTAGTGGCAGCCTGCAGTTGTCACTAAAAGAGCTACATATTATGACCATCAGTGATGGCCGCCAGTAATATATCTTTAGCGGCGATTAAATGTGGTCACTAAACATTATATATTTTATGATAAAGTGGCTGCTACTAAAAATATCTTTAAGCAATAGAAACTGTACAATATATAATAATACACCTGGAATAATAAAATTTATTTCGACATTCAAAGCCTTCAAATTTGTTTCAAGCAAAGAGAATAAAGATTTATTCTCACTTCAACAATATTTCAATGTCATAAAAATAAAAAACTCAAAACATCCACAAAACAACCATAGAAAAAAATCCACATCATATAATGATGTTTAAAATTTATACAGTACTTGCTAAAACTTCAAATTTAAAATAAGTTAAACAGCACATAACATCCAAATGTACTTGCTAATGCTTCATGACTTCCATCTTTTCGATCCATAGCACTCATCCTTTGCCTAATTATTTTCCTGTTTCAAAAATAAATTGGATAACAAAAATAAGGTCATATAGCTAGAAATAAAAAATCAAAAGTGATATGCACAACATAGTACACAAAAAAGATTAGAAAAACTAAAGTATATTCTTAATTATATATAAAAGAAAATACTTAAAAAGGTAGAACTTCCATACTAGAAGTCCTATAAGATATTCTACTACTTCTCATCTCTCTATAAAAGTGGTGAACTGCAATCTATATTCATTTTTCTTCCTTTCTTCTTCCATCATCTTCTTCAACTGTCTTATTTCATATTTCATTTCTTCATTACGCTTGTTTGATTCTTTCAATTCACTAATGAGTTCTGCACGAGTTGGACCTTTTCCAAATATAGAAGTAGGTGTTGGACCCAATCCATATCCACGTACACGTCCATGCCTCTCAGGTCCATAATTTGTGAAAAAATCTTATCTTCTACATTGAGCCAGAAGATTGTTCCCTAATTTGGTTTGACAAATTCTCAAAATGCTCCTAATAATATACATACATGTATTTATATAATCAAATGACAATTATATAATTATATTTAAAATTTGGGAAGTCACATGTAGAGAAAGCTCAATATGAATATAAATGAACTTAAAAATTAATTATTTACCACTATATTTTGTGATGTTGTATCGACCATAGTCCCATCCTTTCGTTTATGTGTCATGCAAAACATCTCCATGAGTAGGCTCGCGCCCCTTCTTCACAGTCTACATGCATGATAAATAATTATTACTACTTATTAAATATCTAAAATAATTTATATATGCCAACAATAAAGAAAAAGAAAAAGAGAGAAAAAAATGTAGAATAAAATTAACACATCCACTAACATTATAAATTTATACCTCTTGGCTCTTATACGAGCATAACTCTTTGTGCCTGTAGTATGACTCAAATTTTGTTTTGATCGATTGTGCTTATTTTGATCACATTTTATCTATATAAAAAATCAAGTAATTTAGTAACATTATCAATATAAATATTATTTTTATAATTAAATATTTACCTGAAATTCTGGTGCACCCACCCAATGAACAAATTCTATCCATGATCTCGGAATATATCCAGTGGACAATGATCAATCCTCTCTTCACGGTGATATATTTATCATATAGTCCGTCTTCAACTTATGGTGTGGGCACCAGAATCAGAAGAAGATTTCTGGGTTCCATCTAGATCTCTGATTGACCTTGCCCGAGAAAATTAGGATTTGTAATAAGGATTGACCTGATCAACCCAATTTGAGTCTGTAATTTTGTCATTTCAATTTTTGTTGAGTCATGTTGACTCAGTCCAAGTCCAGGTCCAGGTTGGCGCATTCCCTTGCCATAGGGTGCCACATTTTTTCTTCCATGATCCAGCTACAAGTGGGTGCCACACTCCCTGCCACATCTCCATCTAGTGTCTTTGGTGCCCACACCATAAGAAGTAAGTTCCCCTTTTCTTGCACCACTTGGGGGAGAAATCCATCAAGATACCTCAATCCAAGGAGGAGCCAACTTCTTTCCAGATAAATCCAAGCCAGGATGGCAAGAATTTTTCTTGAAGAGAGGATCAAGGAGGTGCCCACAATGTTCCATAAAAATCCAAGTTATAAAAGGGAAGAGAGCATGTCTTGGGGAGAAAA
This sequence comes from Areca catechu, assembly GCA_021397845.1. Classification (NCBI taxonomy): domain Eukaryota; kingdom Viridiplantae; phylum Streptophyta; class Magnoliopsida; order Arecales; family Arecaceae; genus Areca; species Areca catechu. The sequence continues at coordinate 46,873,588 of CM038048.1, read as the reverse complement.
TCAAGGAGGCACCAAAAGTTTCCTAAAGTGCCAAAGCCATGAAAAGAAGAAGCCTAAACTTGTGGAGCAAGACTAGGAGGTGTCCAAAAGAGCCAAACCATGAAGGAAAAATCCTTGATTCATGGAGAGATACTAGGAGACCCCCCATAACCTGCCATTTGGAGCTGATTTTCAAGTTTCTTGGAGTTTTTGGGCCACTCACTCATGGAAGGAGTCTTGGTTGGCCAAGGGAAGAGAATTTGATGCCTAAAGTATAGATTAGTCCTATTAGTCCCACATGGAACTTGTATGGTTTTGATTTTTTTATAGGTCTATATATTAGAACCTTTTGTAACTTGAACTTATCTTATGAAATCTTATGAATGAAATCCTGTTTTTAGCAAAGTCTTGTTCTTCCGCACTTATTCTGAGTGTTGAGCTCCGTGAGGGAGTAAATTCGGGATCCCTAGGAACCTTGAGGAGGTGTGAGATCTCCAACCCCAAACCCTAGCTTAGTCACCCATCTCTACTCTACACCACCAACCTAGCCTCTACACCATCTCCAAGGTTCTTCTTCCAAAGGGTGGCCGACCACCAGGACCCCCAATCCAGCCATCTTCAAGTCAGCTACCACTGCTTCAGAGTCCATCTAGCAGATCCAGGAGAAGAAGTCCAAAATCTGCAGCCTAGGAGTTCCAGATCAGCTGAAGACCTTCAGATCCCATCCTTTCTTCTACTCGGGTAACTCTCTCCCTGAGCCTCTTGTTCCTAACCTTGTTCTTTCTCTCCAGGATCCAGGGTTCAAGAAGAGGCCAACTTTGCCAAGGACCATTATCAGAGGATCCATTGCGAAGATACGTTGACTACCCGGGATCAATAATCTGCTCGAGAGAGTCTTTTTCCACCAAATGGAGAGATATCACTGCTAGGTAACAAGAACCTTCCCTTCTCACTTTGTCTGTTTCATTGAAACTCAGAGCAAACCCCTAGATCTGGGGGTTTCTTAATCCCAGCGATCCTACTTCTAAGTACTCTGATAATCACTCTTTTAATTGTGCTTTCTGTCATTTCTTAGTTTCTTTCAATATTAGTTTATCTTTCCTTTGAATCAAAGCCGTTTGAAAGTATATATATAAAAAAAAACTACATTATTTAATTTGCTTCGCATTCCACATATCCGTTATGCATCATTTTGGCATAAGAGTTTCGTTCTGCATCATTTTTGGTATCAGAGCTTTCATTTGCATCAACTTATGCTTGTAGTTTGAAAACTTTCTCGCCATTTCTGCATAATCCAATCTTTTATACATTAAGTTCCATAAACTCAAATTATCTGAAACAATTAAGTATAAAATAAACATATAAATCATAATAATCCATTGACAAAAAAAAATGATATTGGAATATCAGGATTATGTAATATTTATTCACATTACCAATGCATGTTTATACATCTTTTTCCTTTCTCTGATGGAATTTCTTCCCATCGTTTATAAGTGATTGGTGCATCTTCACCATTTCTAACAATCTTTCAAGATGGCTAGAAAAAATATTGCATTTATACTATTGCCTGCCCAAAACATTAATTCCAAAGGCAATTTTTCACCAGGTCTCAATGCTATTGACTTCAGATTCGTGTCTTCCCTCGAGTTCTTTTTTTCACTAGATGAACCTATAAAAATCAAAACTAATATATAAAAAAAAGTACATAAAATATATTCAAAATAATGGTAAACTCAAATTAACCCAACCACTATAACATTTTAACAATTCATAAAATCATGCAAAAGCATAAAAAAAAAAATGTATAAACATTACTTTTCTTGTGAATATCTTTCTAAATTATTATCACTCATATATGCTTGATCTCCTATCATCAAACCAATTCCATAATCCAATCTTCTAAGAAAATCATGGTTTTACATGCAATGCAATCTCAAACAATTTGATGGAGGTCTTAAAATGCAATGCAATGCAATCTTAATGTACAACTAAAATTTGGATCTATGACATAATTGACATGCTTTTAATGATTACTTATTCATCTTATAATAGATTCAAATATAAAACTGACCATAATCGTGAATGTCAAGATTAGGAGATATCCATGAAGCATGAAGATGATCAAGAATATTTAATTGATATAGCCGTGCAAGATTAGCCTAAGTCTTGTAGTCAAGCAATAAATTGAAAAGCATATTTCTTATTGTGAACACAGAAATTTTTCAGAACTATAAATTCGTTATAGAATAGCAAGATACCAAGCAACATAGATCAAAAAGAGTTGAAATCAGCTCCTTATAGATTTTTTTTTATTATGTGGCATGTTTTTATAAGAGTTTTCCATAACCAACGCTAGTTAAGACTTTTTCATACATTCGTGGAATAAACAAATAAAAAAAGAGTAATATTTAAAGAAACTACTAGTTAATAACTTAATGAAGAGAGACGGAGAGCAGTCAATGCCTGAGTGCATAGTACAATTTCAAGAAGAAGCTTTTGTCAAGTTATTTACATGTGCATCCAGTAGAATCAAGTTATAGTAGTCCCATGTTCATTTTTTTTCTTTTCTCATCTTGTTTCATGCTGCCATTTTGAATGCAATTAAATATATGCTCCCAAAATAAGAAGGAATAATATTAGCATTAGACATCTACATCAATATAAAGAGTTGAACATAACCTTTTTTTAAAAGTAAATGGTATTAAATCTTACCAGCATTGCTAAGTTGAGTAGGTAATTGTGAGGGTTGTGATCTAGTAAGTGAATAAAAGTATTTCATTATTGCTTGAAACTGTAGCCATAATTTAAGAATATCTACAATAATAATCTTTTGCATGTCAATAACAATTATACTAAAAAAAAAAAGATAGAATCATGCATATTATACAATCAAGGTATCAAATGCTCACGTTAAAATATAAATGCACAAGAATATTATGATGACAAAATATAAAATACATAAAACGAGCATAAAATAATAAAAATATACTATGATAACCCAAAATTTATTAAGGGATCAAGCATTAAGTACATGTTCATTAATTAAAAATATATACAATCTATCAAGTAAAATAATGATGTATCATTATCATCATCATTTTTTCTTCCTTTTTTTCTTGTTTGCTGCGCTACTTCAGTTGGATCCACATGTTGTCCTGGAAATCAGTTCTATGCAACTTAATACATCCTTCAGACTCTTCAATATATGGTAAACATTGAACACCACATGTTTCATTTTGTTGATAAGCATCATCATTGAACACTTCCTCTTCATATCATCATTCAGCACTTCTCCTTGCATATGCATATTATAAAAATCATGAGGTTGAAACTTTTGAAACATATACCAATCAGAATCCACTGTATATCTTACATAAAAAAATGTTCTGCTTGACATGCAAGTATAAAGGGTTCATTAGTATGCAAAGACCGAGTAAAACTTAAACAAATGAACCCATGAAGATCAACCTGAGTCCCCGTTCATTGGCTGTAGACATCTCTCAATCACATTTAAATAAAACAACCCGATTTCCACCAAGGTAGTGTACTCAATAACTTGTTAGAATACCATAATAGTCAATGTGACAACAATTGGATCATTGTCTCTTGCACTTGCATAGCTATTTGTCTCTCTTGATAATAGTCAATGTTGACAACAATTGGATCATTGTCTCTTGCACTTGCATAGCTATTTGTCTCTCTTGATACAAAAACTTTACTACTTTGAGTCTTCTTTCCTTCTCACGATCCTTGGTGTGAAACCTAAAACCATAATTACATATCCTTTATAACACATCACTTGTTGGACAGGACCACGAGCAAGTGATAATAAGTGTTCATTCTCCTCCACTCTTAGAATTATATAATTGTGTCACCTATTCAATCCAAAAAAAAAGAAAATAAATTCAAGACAATAATAAATTAATAAAACATACAAAGTATAAAAATTCATAACTCTTACTCGACTTTCTAACTAATTTGGAAAATCCCTATCATGAACACTATCCACCTCCTTTGCATGTGCATTTGTCAAACTACTGGCAACTAATTGTTTGTGTTCTCTGCTTCAAAAAAATTAAGAGGATGAATTAGAAAGAAAACCAATAGTAATATTATTTAATATATAAATTAAATTAATGCAAGGTGATGCGGGACTAATATGCATGCAATTCTTTTTGTATGTTTTATAGGTGGGGTTAGGTGATTAATTCCAGAATTTCAGATCAAAATTAGTTGTAGGGAATTTTGTATGATTTTTGAAGCCAAGCATGCAGATTAGAACCTAGAAAAGTACTAAAGAAGGATCGCCGGGGTGAGAAGCCTCGGTTAGGGAAAGTTCTCCTACAATATAAAGACTGGAGGTAGAGGGGGTGTACCTGACAATTTCTGAAGTACGCGGCGAAGATCGCAGCGAAGGAATCTCTCGTTCCTTAATGGATGCGGCCTGAAAAACTGAGCCAAAGACCTGCGGATACCTGACTTTCTGCTCGGTGGTCCGATTGAGGCTTGGCTAGAGTCGTTGGATTCGTAGGTACTCGAGGACCTGCAACGACCTGTCAGGGGTTAGAAAACTTAGAGTAAATCAAGAAAACAAAAGAAAATAGCAAAGGAAAGAAATTTTTGGAGGGGGCTAGAAGGATGGTTGGCGGCAGGAAGATGGTTGCAAACAACGGGAAGAAGAACTCTCAAACCCCTTTATGCACACAGCAAGGTAATCACACCAAAACAATATAAGAACTCAAGGTTTATTTCATATATCAAAATCTCTCTTCATACAAGAGGCTAGGGTCCCTTAAATAGACCCTTAACCTTGGGCTCCAAGTAAGGGCACATAAGTCTTTACATAAGAATCATTTTCCCTCTCAAACCTAGCTAGAAAATAAGGAAACATTAGGTAGAAAAATCCCAAGAAATTCTCTTGACTTGGCCAACACTCCATGGACTCCTAGGGGGCATGTTGGGCTTCTAGGAGCAGCAAGAGGCCAGCCCAAGGGGCTCGGGCGCATGGGTTTGGGCCTCTAGAAGCTGGGGTGGCCTGGTAGCCAGGTAGCAGGAATATTCCCTGGTATCTTGCTTCTTATGGGCTTGGGCTTGGCGCCTGGGCTTGATTTCTTTGGGCTAGGATGCAAATGGACATCTAAAATTATGGATGCCTTGGTATATGAATAATTTTGGCATCTGGAAGGGAATTTGGGCATCTGGAGGGCATCTGCAAGAAATCAGGATTTTCTGAATTTTCCTCCTGGGGTCTTCAAATCTTCAAGCTGGGTTGGACTTGGGCTATACTTCCATGTCATCAATCTAGTTGGACTTGATCTTCACTTGTATGATGTGGTCTTGAGTCTTCAATATGGTTGAACAGGACTCAAAAAAATAAAATTAGCTCAACATGAGCTTACTAGCATTGGACTGAACTAGCTCAACATGAGCTGACTAGTACGGAACTGAAATAACAACTCAAAAGACTCAAAAATAACTAAAATGGACTCAGATAGGCTAAGCCCTTATTACAGATGGACTCATAAATTATTGATCAATTCATAGAGGGTTGAAAAGCCTCTATCTTATTTTGGTGCCTTTGGTGTCCCCACCAATTCTCCCGGTGTGGGAGGAACTCGACCCTGTCGAGTGAAGATCAAGCTGGCTCACATATCTCTCGAGGAGGTCTAGGTTGAGGTGCTGCAAGTCCTCTCAAGAAATCCATGAATCGTCCGACTCTGGCCGGCCTTGCCATCGGACCAAGAAATGTTGATAACCGCGGCCCCGGGTCATAATAGCTTGATCGTCCAGGATACGCTCGATCCGTTCTCCTCTCTCAGGCCAAATTTATTAGTGGACAGTTTGGGTTAGGGTCACTCACAATGAAAAGGAATTGGTTCAAAAGCCTCACTAGGTATCGCTGCCGGTTCCCTGTACTCAACCAGGTCTATAATATTGAAGGTAGAACTAATGCCCAAATCCAAAGGCATGTCTAACACCTAGGCATTTGATCCAACCTTCTTTATCACTTTAAAAGGTCCGGCTCTGTGAGCATGAAGCTTCTTTAAGGCCTAAGCCTAACCAAGATAGAATCCACTACATCAAATTCATTGATCCATCTTTAGGAATTAGCCAGTTTGTTTAAAATTAGTGTAGGTGGTGAACATGCTAGGCACATGCAGTCTCCTAACAAGATGATGCAAAGGACTCAAACCTATACCTAACAGACTCGACTAAAGAGGTTTATTAGGTCTTAACTATCACTTGGGCATGGGGGCATGAGTCATGGTTGATGGATGACATGCAGAAGAAAATTTGCTACTAACTCCTAATAGGTGCCAGAGGGTCTGCCAAAAGTAGGTAGCAAATGGGATGGGCTCTATGGATCCTTGCAACCTAGTAACCTCAACAAAATGTAACCTAATAGTTCTAGACACATGAGAAGACTCAGGAAAGGGTAGGAAATAGGAAGTTGGTTCAGAATTAGTCTGGTAGGGTGGAGAAAAAGGTTTAGTTGGATAAAGTAGGATAAAAGATGGGGTGTCAGAAACTAATCCCATACTAATGAGGTTAACCTTACGAGGTTGAGCTATATCTACAGGGTTTGCATAATGGAAGGATGGGTCGCCAATTTCAGGGAAGAGGTCCTTAGTGGGAACCATAGGAGGGGGCTCATCCCGAGGGTACTGATTCAAAGAGATCAGGTCCTTATAATTCTTATGGTTCTTGTATTTTTGGACTAGACTCTATAATTTAGCTCTCCTCCATGATTTCCTCAGGTAAGGCTCTAGCAGCAGTACCTAGGTTCTCTTCCTCTATTTGTTCTTCCATTATAGCTTTAGGTTGGATGTGGTCAAGGTCAACTGGCTCTGGGTTGGTTTCTACCAGGGTATCTTTTGGGTCATCTAATTCTAGGTCTACTAAAGTTGTCTCCTCTTCTCCTTTATACTCATCCACTAGGCTTGCATCAGCTTCATACACTTCCGCGTTAATGTAAGCCTTGTCAATCTCAGGAATGGTTGGAGAAGGTCAGCTAGGAAAAAATTGGCTAGGTCCTGGTTTCTAATTATGGACACTAATCCTAGTAGGTTCAGGTTGCCTAAGTGGTAGTGGTTCACTACTGGACTCATATTTAGGGGTACTAATCCTATGGGGTTCGAGTTGACTAAGGGAAACCTGACTAGTACTAGATTGAAACTTAGGGGTTATGGGTTCTCTGGGCTCATAGGACAAGGGTGCAGTTCTATGGGTCATGGGATTATAGGATCTGGGGTCATAGGATTTTGGGTCAGCTCTATGGTCAGGTTCTAAGGATGGATCATGGTATAGGGACCTCCTAAGGTTGGGCTCCCTATATGGGTCAGGATATTGGGTTCTCCTACGGTTGGACTCCCTATATGGGTCAGAATATTGGGTTCTCCTAGGGTTGGACTCCCTATATGGGTCAGAATATTGGGTTCTCCTAGGGTTGGACTCCCAATTGAAAGGGATATACCCTACAAGCCAATCTATGTTGTATCTCCTAAGCCATTGTAATGGAAATTTTCTAATAAAGGCATTATTTTTCATCATACGCTGTGTTTATATTATATGATGAACCCCATAGATTAGGCTATGATTTTAGGGTTATGATGAGATCATACCAGTGAGACCTAAAATCTTAAAATCTGAATCTAAAGTATTCCTAGTCAAAGGAACCCTAAGTAGGGGATCAGGGTTTTCCGGTAAGACTAGCACATCCCATGTATATGTAAAGGGGACTGCTCTCACAGTCACTTGTGTATGACACTAATACTGGGATGTGGGTGCTCATTGGAGAATGACTTCACTGATAGATCCAACTTGAGAACATCTAAGGAGTCTTAGCTACATGTCAATAGAAAGTTCTCATAGTGCAGTGGTACAAGTAATCTTTTGACCTGAGACTGCCATAATACCTTATGTACATGAACCCATTCTTTGGTTCAATCCTAATCATGACATTCTTTGGTTCAATCCTAATCATGACACTGAGTCATGCACAGGATTGATACTGGGAATGGTGAATTGGATATGAAGGTAATGAGTAGGTCAACAAGGAATCGATCACTCTTAGTAAGAGAAGAATGCATCTAGCTAGTTAACAATCGGATGATGATTCAGGGAATCTTTGATCAAAGTAAAGATATTAGAGATGGTTTCTAATATCAAGATAATTGAATCATCAATATAAGATTGAGCTAGAAATAAATATAATATTGGATTTGACATATATCCATATCCATAGTATATTTGGGTGTGGGCTAATCGAAAGATTTAATTGTACGGTAACTCTCTACTGAAGGGTAATTTTGGTATTTCACCAGAATTTCAATATCTTCCGGGTAGACATGACACGTTGCTAGACGTCAATCTTGTCTTGTGGGTTGATCAAATTCAAAGATCATTTATTAGGAAGAGTCCTAATTGATCAAATCGGGTAAGCCCGGTTTGACCTAAATCGATTAGAAAGAGTTCTAATCAAATTAGGTCAACTTGTATTCGAACCCACTGCTGGCTAGATGTGGAGCCCAATGGGTCACACACTTAAGAGGATTGATCAAGAGTTTAATTTGGAATTAAATCATCTTTGCAGGATAACACTCTAGCAGGTGTTGCAAAACCTAGCTTCTATTCGAATCGGATTCGAATTAGGGTTCCGGATTGGTTCTAATTGGGTCTAATTGGACCTAATTATACCCTAATTATGAAAATAGGATTATGGCTAACCCTATTGGCTAGCCATGTAACTTGGCTAGCCTCCCCACCCGCCCCCTTGCAAATTCATGCCAAATGCCAAGAGTCCATGCGCATATGGACTCTTGGCGCGCCATTTGGAAGAGTCCATGGTGCATGGACTCTTGGCATGCCCCACTTAAATCTTCGATGTTTTTATTTGGGGCAGCCTCCTTCTTAGTGATTAGTGCACCATCTGTCCCCCCTTGGATGGGAATCCAATGGCTGATGGGATTTAAGAAAGAAGGAATGCGCTAACTCTTCCTGGGTGCACGAAATAACATCTCTTCGGAGATGAAAAGTCGCGACTTCCTTCCTTTTAAAACACCGCAGTTTTTCCTTTAAGAAAAGCCGTGGGATTTAATCTGGAAGCCCATGAGATGGGAGGATAGGGCGTGAGAAATAGGGAAGGGGCATGAGACAAAGTGGAATGGGGTTTACGAAGAGTTGTGTTCTTTTGAGAAGACATCTCTCTGTAATCTATTTAAAAACAGAGGTCTCGGGTGTTTGCCTAATGAACAACAGAGTCTTTTATTTTTCTTTTCTTTCCAGGAAACTGATTCCTCCTTAGCTTGTTTAGGACATAGAGAGTTTCCCTCTTACAGAGTTCTCTTCTCTGTTGAAACTCAAGTCCAAAACAAGAGATAGGAAGAATCTCTTGATCGGTAAAAGAAAAGAACTCTTACTCTGTTTCTATTTCCTTTTACTTTAAGATATTAGTGTCTTAAATCCTCCTCCTCCTTCAAGACAAGAGTTTTATTCTTAGGACAAGGTCTTAAGAAAGGGAGAGAAAGAAGAAAGAAAGGAAGTAAGGAGCCCCTACCCTGCAGTTTTAAAGCCATAGTCCTCTTGAGTTCTAGGATAAGAATTCAAGTGAAGGAATTTTGAAGAAGCTTGCATCTTGATCAATCATCTTGTGGATCACCATTGGAGGGTGGACATTTGGATGCCTGGTGAAATCAAAAGAAGCATTCAACACCAAGTTCTGATTCTACATCAAAATGGACTTAGCGTTAAAAGGTTGGTGCCCTAATTCTAACAATGTTAGTTTGTATGTTTTAATTCTGAATAAGGAGATCTTGGCTAAGGGATTATGGTGCAAATTTCATCATTTTTGAAATTACACTTCTGCTGTGGTGCACCGGATCCCAATAGTGGTATCAGAGCCACCCTTATACAGTTAAAACATATGAAAATTTTATGTGGTTTTGATGTAGTGTTACATGTTAGGGTTTTAAACCTTGAATGCTGATAACACTTAGCATATTTTTGTTGCAAATATGTTTTAGTGTATGCCACTAGTTAGGTTTTTTTCACTCAACCCTAATTATTATAGAGATATGATTAGTTTTGAAGTCATCATACTGAAATAAGGTTGCCCTGGCATAATGGTGGATCCATTATATGGTAAATGGTTGTCCTAGTATGATGACACACTTAGCACATATTTGTTTTTATCTGAGTGATATGGTTGTGATATGTTCTATAAGAATGTGCTGGCAATTTTATAAAGCCCTCTTCTTAAATTATATTAAGTCATAGTATATTAACTAATAAGCATCACTAGTCATGATGAACAATTGATCATTCGGTGTCTAGAAAGGTGGTTCTGGGAAGGTAAAGAGAATCGTGGTTTTTAATTGGTTCCGTTGACTGACCTGGCCAATTTTTATTGGTGTCTAGGAAAGCAACGGGGGGACTCCACATCTCTTCCACTTGCCTGGCCGATTTGATTATATTTAAATCTTGACTTAAATGCTTAGTGTTAAAAAAATGCTATATATTGGCCTTCCTTCATGCTGGATCATTATTGTGTTATGAACCACATTAGGTTGTTGTGTTATCTGCAAGACCTAATATGGTGATTGACATAATATTGGTCTAGTGCATAGATATGCTTACAGTATATTCAGTATAATGCCTTGTTGTGTTATCTGCAAGGGCATTATATTTGAATACTAACTGTATAGAATGAAAGGGTCTTGACTTAACTAGAATATTATGGTTGTTGTGTTTTCTGCAAGACTTATAATGTTCTAGAGGCCAAGTTATTTTTGAGAATTATATGAGATATATTGGAAGAGTTTCCTACCTTTAAGCTTATAAAAGATTTGTATGTTATCTGCAAGATCTTTTATAAGTTATTAGGATCTCAATCTCACTAAGAAAAACCGATCAGGGTTCTTCTCGATTATCATAGTGAGGGCTATGATTTTGATAAAATAGTGGGAGACATAATTAAATTGAAGACCTAATTTAATTATGTAAGTCATTTCATGGTGTTTGCTTATGTATTGTTCTTTATTAAATGTAGATAAATGGCATCTTCATTATCACTGCGAAGCATCTTAGATACCAACAAATTGACTGGTCCAAACTATGTGGACTGGTTGAGAAACTTAAAGATTGTACTGAGTTCAGAAAAACTTTCTTATATTCTTGATACCCCTAGTCTTAATCCACTAGGGGATGATGCCACACAGGAAGATATGGCCACATACAAAATGTGGCAGAATGACTCCCTCACTGTCAAGTGTATCAAACTGGCCTCTATGACCAATGAGTTACAGAGGCAGCATGAAAGCATGGATACTCAATCCATAATGCTCAATTTAAAAGAGCTTTATGGAGAACAAAGCAGAACTGCTAGATACGAAATATCTAAGCAGTTATTCCGTGCTAGGATGACAGAGGGTACATCCGTTCAAGATCATGTCCTGAAGGTAATTGACTTAATCACCAGATTGGGTCAATTAGGGTTATTATGGATGGGGAGCTGAATCAGGATTTAATCCTGCAATCACTCCCGGAGTCATTTTCTCAGTTTATCTTGAATTATCACATGAACAAACTGAACACTTCCTTGCCTGAGCTATTAAATATGTTAAAAATAGCAGAGAGCCATGTTAAGAAAGAAAAGGCTCTACTTCTTCTTTTTGATAAGACCAATAAGAAGAAATCAGGCAAAAAGGGTTTTAGTAGGAGGCTAAACCCTAAGGGTGGCATCAATAAGAACAAGAAAGGAAAGAAGGCCTCAAAACAGTCAACCTGTTTCTTTTGCGGCAAAGCTGGACATTGGAAAAGGAATTGCAAGGCTTACCTTGCAACTGTGAAGCCTAGTGCGGTAGATGCACCAAAAGGTATGTATGAGATACATACTATATTGACTTAAATTCGTCTATATCAAATACTTGGGTATTGGATACCGCTTGTGGTTACCATATATGCAAATCTTTGCAGGACCTCCACAAGCTTAAAGTATTGAAGGAAAGTGACTTCAATCTCTACGGTGCTGGTGGTGATATCATCCAAGCAGAAGCTGTAGGGACCTATATTCTGAGGTGCCTTCAGGGAAGATCTTGGAGTTAGAAAATTGTTACTATATGCCAAAGATTATTAGGAACATTATATCTATTCCTTTGTTATTAAAACAAGGATATGTAATGGATGTAACGAGCACTGGTTGCTCGATAATGTTATCTAATAAATTATTTGTTCTGGCATATTTAGCAATGGGCTCTTAACTCTTTCTTCCAATGATAGTGTTTTTCACGTCAATATTAAAAGGAAAAGAAAAGACTTTAATGATACTTTACTTTGGCATCATCAACTTGGTCATGTTAATGAGTCTAGGATAAGCAAGTTATACAAGGAAAAATTCCTTGATCCTTATTGATATGAATCATTAGGAACTTGCGAATCATGTCTCATGGGTAAGATGACCAAGACCCATTCACTAGACATGGAGAAAGGTCAACTGAGTTATTAGGACTTATACATATGATGTGTGGTCCAATGACAACTCAGGCCAGAGGAGGATACTCATATTTATCACTTTTACAGATGATTTATCTAGGTTCGGATATGTGTATCTTATGAAACATAAATCTGAAGCCTTTGATAAATTTAAGGAGTATCAAAGTATGGTCGAAAAACAAACCGGGAAAAGTATTAAAGTTCTTCATTCTGATCGAGGAGGAGAATACTTATCCATGGAGTTTTTAGACTATCTTAAAGTTAATGGAATTCTTTCTGAATGGACCCCTCCTTATACACACAGCTAAATGGTATAGCTGAAAGGAGGAATCGTACCTTATTAGATATGGTACGATCCATGATGTGCTTCACAAATTTACCCATTTCCTTCTGGGGTCATGCCCTAGAAACTGCTGTTTACATTCTGAACAAGGTACCTTCTAAATCCATTGTTAGTACTCCATATGAAATTTGGAGTGGAAAGAAACCATATCTTAAATATTTTAGGTATGGGGATGTCCAGCTTATGTTAAAAGAAATTTTGGACATAAGTTGGAACCTAGAGCGGATAAATGTCTATTTGTAGGATATCCTAGAGAAGGTAGAGGATATCTATTCTACCATCCTACTGAACAAAAGATTTTGTCAGCAGGCATGCCACTTTTCTAGAAAAGGAGTTCATTTTAGAAAAGGGAAATGGTAGAACTATTGAACTTGGAGAAGTACAAGAAACACAGATAGGCAATTCTCAACCATTAGAACATATAGTTAGGACAGAACCAGAACACAAAACTCCTCCCGTAGGTCTGGTAGAGTGCCACGGGCACCTGAGAGGTATGGGTTTATTATTGAAAATAATGAAGCCCAAGTCATTCAAAATGATGAACCTCTGACCTATACGGAAGCTATCTTGAGTACTGATTCAGATAGATGGCAAGAAGCCATGGAATCCGAAATAGACTCTATATATGTAAACCAAGTATGGTCTTTGGTTGATGCACCAGAGGGTATTAATCCTATTGGGTGCAAATGGGTCTATAAGAAAAAGATAGGGGCTGATGGCCAAGTTGAAACCTATAAAGCCAGATTAGTGGCTAAAGGTTTTAAACAAAAACAGGGAATTGATTATGATGAAACATTCTCACCTGTTGCCATGCTCAAATCAATACAGATTTTACTTGCTATAGCAGCATATCATGATTATGAGATCTAGCAGATGGATGTGAAGACTGCATTCCTCAATGGCTTCCTTGAGGAAGAAGTCTACATGTCACAGCCAGAAGGTTTATTTCAAAAAATAAACCTAATCAAGTATGCAAGCTAAAGAAATCCATTTATGGATTAAAGCAAGCTTCAAGGAGTAGGAACATCCGCTTTGATGAAACTATTAAAAGGTTTGGTTTATTAAAATGTGGATGAACCCTGTGTTTATAAGAAGACTAGTGGGAGTGCCATAATCTTCTTGGTTCTGTATGTAGATGACATACTCCTCATTGGGAATGATATCCCAATATTGCAATCAGTCAAGGTTTGGCTATCAAACCAGTTTTCCATGAAAGATTGGGAGAAGCATCCTATATATTAGGTATTAAGATCTATAGAGATAGATCTAAGAGGATGCTAGGTTTATCCCAATCTAGGTACATTGACTTAGTGCTGAAAAGATTCAGCATGGATGGAAGTAAAAGAGGTTATCTTCCTATGAGTCAAGGCATACATCTTTCTAAAAGGATGTCTCCTAAGACACCTGAAGAAAGAAATAGAATGAATTCTATACCCTATGCTTCGGCAATAGGGTCCATAATGTATGCCATGTTATGTACTAGGCCTGATGTGGCATATGCTTTAGGCATTGTCAGTAGGTTTCAGGCTGATCCAGGAGAGGATCATTGGAAAGTAGTTAAAAATATTCTTAAGTACCTAAGAAGGACTAAGGATATTTTTCTGGTTTATGGTGGTTCTGATCTTAAACTAGAAGCTTATTCTGATTCTAGTTTTTAATCAGATCCTGATGATAGCAAATCCATTTCGGGATATGTTTTATCCTAAATGGTGAAGCAGTGAGTTGGAAGAGTACCAAGCAGCAGACTGTAGCTGACTCAACCACAGAGGCAAAATACATAGCTGTTAGTGAAGCCGCCAAGGAAGCAGTCTGGATGAAGAAGTTCATCACAGAGTTGGGTGTTGTTCCTGAAATTGAAAACCCAGTGCCACTTTACTGTGACAACACTGGGGCTGTTGCTCAAGCTAAGGAACCAAGAGCTCATCATAAGTCCAAGCACATTCTGAGACGCTTCCATCTCGTCCGAGAAATAGTAGAGAGACAAGATGTCTACATAAATAGAGTTGATACAAAGAACAATGTAGCAGACCCGTTCACTAAGGCTCTACCACAGCAAGATTTTGATCGCCACCTCGAGTGTATGGGATTAAGATTTAAAGGCGATTGGCTTTAGTGCAAGTTGGAGAATGAAAGGGATATGGCCTACAAGCCAATCTATGTTGTATCTCCTAAGCCATTGTAATTGAAAATTTTCTAAATAAAGGCATTATTTTTCATCATACGCTGTGTTTATATTATATGATGAACCCCATAGATTAGGGCTATGATTTTAGGGGTATGATGAGATCAACCAGTGAGACCTAAAATCTTAAAACCTTAATCTAAAGTATTCCTAGTCAAAGGAACCCTGAGTAGGGGATCAGGGTTTTCCGGTAAGACTAGCACATCCTATGTATACTGTAAAGGGTGACTGCTCTCACAGTCACTTGTGTATGACACTAATACTGGGATGTGGGTGCTCATTGGAGAATGAGTTCATTGATATGATCCAACTTGAGAACATCTAATGGAGTCTTAGCTACATGTCAATAGAAAGTTCTCATAGTGGGAGTGGTACAAGTAATCTTTTGACCTGAGACTGCCATAAGTACCTTATGTACATGAACCCATTCTTTAGTTCAATCCTAATCATGACACTGAGTCATGCACAGAATTGATACTGGGAATGGTGAATTGGATATGAAGGTAATGAGTAGGTCAACAAGGAATCGATTACTCTTAGTAAAAGGAGAATGCATCCAGCTTGTTAACAATCGGATGATGATTCAGGAAATCTTTGATCAAAGTAAAGATGTTAGAGATGGTTTCTAATATCAAGATAATTGAATCATCAATATAAGATTGAGCTAGAAATAAATATAATATTGGATTTGACATATATCCATATCCATAGTTATATTTTGGGTGTGGGCTGATCGAAAGATTAATTATACGGTAACTCTCTACTGAAGGGTAATTTTGGTATTTCATCAGAATTTCCATATCTTTCGGGTAGACATGATACGTTGCTAGACGTCAATCTTGTCTTGTGGGTTAATCAAATTCAAAGATCATTTATTAGGAAGAGTCCTAATTGATCAAATTGGGTAAGCCCGGTTTGACCTAAATCGATTAGAAAGAGTTCTAATCAAATTAGGTCAACTTGTATTCGAACCCACTGCTGGCTAGATGTGGAACCCAATGGGTCACACACTTAAGAGGATTGATCAAGAGTTTAATTTGGAATTAAATCATCTTTGTAGGATAACACTCTAGCAGGTGTTGCAAACCCTAGCTTCTATTCGAATCGGATTCGAATTAGGGTTCCGGATTGGTTCAAATTGGGTTCTAATTGGACCTAATTAGATCCTAATTATGAAAATAGGATTATGGATAACCCTATTGGCTAGCCATGTAACTTGGCTAGCCTCCCCACCCACCCCCCTTTCAAATTCATGCCAAATGCCAAGAGTCCATATGGACTCTTGGCGCGCCATTTGGAAGAGTCCATGGCGCATGGACTCTTGGTGCGCCCCACTTAAATCTCCGACGTTTTTATTTGGGGTGGCCTCCTTTCTTAGTGATTAGCGCACCATCTGTCCCCCCTTGAATGGGAATCCAATGGCTGATGGGATTTTAAAAAAGAAGGAATGCACTAACTCTTCCCGGGCGTGCGAAATAACCTCTCTTCGGAGATGAAAAGTCGCGACTTCCTTCCTTTTAAAACACCGCGGTTTTCCTTTAAGAAAAGCCGTGGGATTTAATCTAGAAGGCCATGAGATGGGAGGATAGGGCGTGAGAAATATGGAGGGGCGTGAGACAAAGTGGAATGGGGTTTACGGAGAGTTGTGTTCTTTTGAGAAGACATCTCTCTGTAATCTATTTAAACAACATAGGTCTCGGGTGTTTTGCCTAATGAACAACAGAGTCTTTTATTTTTCTTTTCTTTCTAGGAAACTGATTCCTCCTTAGCTTGTTTAGGACACAGAGAGTTTCCCTCTTACAGAGTTCTCTTCTCTGTTGAAACTCAAGTCCAAAACAAGAGATAGGAAGAATCTCTTGATCGGTAAAAGAAAAGAACTCTTACTCTGTTTCTATTTCCTTTTACTTTAAGACATTAGTGTCTTAAATCCTCCTTCTCCTTCAAGACAAGAGTTTTATTCTTAGGACAAGGTCTTAAGAAAGGGAGGGAAGAAGAAAGAAAGGAAGTAAGGAGCCCCTACCCTGCAGTTTTAAAGCCATAGTCCTCTTGAGTTCTAGGATAAGAATTCAAGTGAAGGAATTTTGAAGAAGCTTGCATCCTGATCAATCATCTTGTGGATCACCATTGGAGGGTGGACATTTGGACGCCTGGTGAAATCAAAAGAAGCATTCAACACCAAGTTCTGATTCTACATCAAAATTGGACTTAGCGTTAAAAGGTTGGTGCCCTAATTCTAACAATGTTAGTTTGTATGTTTTAATTCTGAATAAGGAGATCTTGGCTAAGGGATTATGGTGCAAATTTCATCATTTTTGAAATTACAATTCCGCTGTGGTGCACCGGATTCCCAACACCTATATGGGTCAGAATATTGGGTGTTGGGTCTACTAGGCTCATAGGATGTGGGTGCATAGGATCTATGATCATGGGATCTAGAGTCATAGGATTTAGGTTCATAGGTTCTTGATTCATAGGTTCTAGGTTCATAGGATTTGGAGTCATAAGATCTATAGGTTGTGGGTATACTAGGCTTATAGGATGTGGGTAAATAGGATCTGTCTTCCTGGTCTACAAAATCCTGATTGGGTCTTCTAGGACTAACCTTAGGGATTGGGTCATGATGATGGGCTCTCCTAGGTTCAGCCTCAAGGTACGGATCAAGGTTTGGGGTCCTCCTAGATTCAATATCATAGTATGGGTCATGACGATGGGCTCTCCTAGGTTCAATCTCACGGTAGGGATCAGGGTTTGGGGTCCTCCTAGGTTCAGTATAATAATAAGGGTCATGGAGATGGTCTCTCCTAGGTTCAACCTCACGGTAGGGATCATGGTAAGGGGTTCTCCTAAGGTTGGGCTCCTTATATGGGTCAGAGTATTGGGTTCTCCTAGGATCGGACTCCCTATATGGGTCAAAGTAGTGGGTTCTCATAGGGTTGGGCTTTATGGTTTCACTAGGTTGAGTTGGGTTTAGGCTATTGGTCTGGGTCAACTGAGTCATTTGGGTAATTAACTAGGTAGACATCTGGGCCATTTTGTCTATAAGGGCTTGAATCCTAGCTTCCTGCTTATCCATGGGTTCAGGGAGATGGTGGATGAGATGGGACTCCTAATCTAATGCTCATGCAAGACTCGATCAAACCGACTATAGCTGACTAGACCTAGAGTCCAAAACTAGATGCTCAATCAGGGGGGCAAACTAGCCTATAGTAACCCTGTACTCAGCCAGGCAGGTGTAAGGGGAGTGTTAGGTCCCTGATTGCCAATCCTAGACACCAATCAGAGATTGGCTATGTAGGAGGACCAACACACAAGCCCTTCGGGATTGAATCCCTAAACCACCATTCTAAACACTGAGCACAAGGCACACACAGGTTAGTTTGACACAATGATCTGACACTTAGCCCGGACCCGACCAGTTGGTGTCCCTAGACCACTAGGCCAAATTAAGTCTAGTTAATTTTAAGTTAGGCTTGGGATCGAATGCAGGGGATGTGGTTTTGGGCTAAGGAGAGGTGATCAAATCCTCCCCTCATCTGATATAGTAAGAGTGCCCTTAAAAGTAAATTATGCAATGATGGCAGGCAGATGAGGATGCAAATTAGGATTTAGATGTTTTTAGTATTTTTGGAGAATATGTAATTATTTTTTTTGGTATTTTCTTAAATAGAAGAAAACTTGAGAATTATGGCCTAATATGCAGGAAATATACTAAAATTAAAAGATATGCAAAAGATGCTAAACAAAACCCTAAAACTTCCAAACTTGTCTTGCTGAAAAAAATAGAGCCGAAACTTTACAAGCTGTATTTCAGCTTGAAGAAAATTCACAGGAAGAAATAAAATCTTCAAAAATTTTTTAAATTACTGTGAATTATATTGAATCTAGAAAAGTAGATTTCAGAATTTTTAGAGTTTTTATTAGGGAGAAATAATTTAAATAACAGAGTATATACGGACTAAAAAATTACAGAAAATAAGCCCTAATCTAAGCTCTGATACCAAATGATGCGGGATTAATATGCATGCAATTCTATTTGTATGTTTTATATGTGGAGTTAGGTGATTAATTCCCAAATTTCATATCAAAATTAGTTGTAGAAAATTTTGTATGAATTTTTGAAGCCAAGCATGCAGATTAGAACCTAGAAAAGTACTAAAGAAGGATCGCCGGGACTGAGAAGCCTCGATTAGGGCAAGTTCTCCTACAATATAAAGACTGGAGGTAGAGGGGGTGTACCTGACAATGTCTGAAGCACCCGGTGAAGATTGAAGTGAAGGGATCTCTCTTTCCTCGATGGATGCGGCCTAGAAAATCGAGCCAAAGACCTGCGGATACCCGGCTTTCTGCTCGGTGGTCTGATTGAGGCTTGGCTGGAGTCATTGGATTCGTAGGAACTCGGGGACCTGCAAACAACCTATCAGTGGTTAGAAAACTTAGAGGAAATCAAGAAAACAAAGGAAAACAGCAAAGGAAAGAAAGTTTTGGTGGGGGCTGGAAAGATGGTTGGCGGCAGGAAGATGGTTGCAAACACCGGGAAGAAGAACTCTCAAACCCCTTTACGGACACAGCAGCGTAATCACACAAAATAATATAAGAACTCAAGGTTTATTTCGTATATCAAAATCTCTCTTCATACAAGAGGCTAGGGTCCCTTAAATAGATCCTTAACCTTGGGCTCCAAGTAAGGGCACATAAGTCTTTACATAAGAATCATTTTCCCTCTCAAACCCTAGCTAGAAAATAAGGAAACATTAGGTAGAAAAATCCCTAAAAATTCTCTTGACTTGGCCAACACTCCAAGAACCCCTAGGGGGGCGTGTTGGGCTTCTAGGAGCAGCAAGAGGCCAGCCCAAAGGGGCTCAGGCACATGGGTTTGGGCCTCTGGAAGCTGGGGTGGCCTGGTAGCCAAGTAGCAGGAATATTCCCTGGTATCTTGCTTCTTAGGGGCTTGGGCTTGGTGCCTGGGCTTGATTTCTTTGGGCTAGGATGCAGATGGACCTCTAAAATCATGGATGCCTTGGTATATGAATATATTTTTGCATCTGGAAGGGAATCTGGGCATCTGGAGCGCATCTGCAAGAAATCAGGGTTTTCTGAATTTTCCTCCTGGGATCTTCAAATCTTCAAGCTGGGTTGGACTTGGGCTATACTTCCATGTCATCAATCTGGTTGGACTTGTTCTTCACTTGTATGATGTGGTCTTGAGTCTTTAATATGGTTGAACAGGACTCAAAAAAATAAAATTAGCTCAACATGAGCTGACTAGTATTGGACTGAACTAGCTCAACATGAGCTGACTAGTACGGAACTGAAATAACAACTCAAAAGACTCAAATAACAACTAAAATGGACTCAGATGGGCTAAGCCCTTATTACAGATGGACTCATAAATTATTGATCAATTCATAGAGGGTTGAAAAGCCTCTATCTTATTCTGGTGCCTTTGGTGTCCCCACCACCAGGATTGTACTTACTTAAGAAATGGATGAATTTTATCACAATTTTTCAAAACATAAAGATGAGCTTGTAGCCATTCCTCTCTAGCAAGTTCACATGGTGTCCCCTTTCCTAATGTACGATTAATTTTTTTAAATACAGACAATCCTTCACTTGATTCTCCAATACAACCATCATCATTTCTTTCCACTTGATTGAATGCAATTTCAATCCCTTGTAGATACCTTGAACAAAATGTCAAACAATCTTCTGCAAGATATCCTTCTGCAATTGAACCCTCTGGATGACTCTTATTTCGAACATAAGTTTTTAACGTCCATAAATACCTGTAATATGTATAACTTATAGTAAATAGATAAGATAATATACATCTTTATAAGATATAATGGTAAATTTAATTAAATAGTTAACAAACCTTTCAATAGGATACATCTAGCAATATTGCACAGGTCCTGCAATCTTGGCCTCACTTGATAAATGAATGGGCAGGTGCACCATAACATCAAAGAATGTTGGAGGCAATATCCTTTCTAATTTGCAAAGGGTCTCCACAATCTGAGACCCTAAATGTTCTAACTCTTTAACTTTCAAGACTTTTGAACACAACTCTCTAAAGAAATTACTCAATTCAATCAAAGCCTTACAAACATCTTTAGGCAAAAGCTTACGTATTGCAAGAGGGAGTAATCTCTGCATAAGAATGTGATAATCATGGCTCTTAAGTGCTGAAATCTTACGTTCTTTTAGATTCACACATTGTGAGATATTGGACGAGTAACCATCTGGAACTTTCACCTCCTTCAGAAATTCACATAATTTGAACTTTTCATTTGAAGATAACGTGTAGCATGCAGAAGGCAATAATATCCTATCACCTTCTTCTATTGGATGAAGTTGCTCCCTAATGCACATTTCTTTTAAATCTAGACAAGTCTTTAAACCATCTTTTGTTTTACCTTCAATATTTAATAAGGTACTAAGCACATTTCACATACATTCTTCTCGATATGCATAACGTCAAGGTTATGACACAATAAAAGAGTTTTCCAATATGGCAACTCAAAAAAATACTCTTCTTCTTCCAGTTACTCAGCCAATCTTTATTTGTCTTACTTGGTCCACTTTTTTTCATCCTTTCCCTTTCTGAGATGCATAATTGATCCAAAACATCATTACCTGATAATTGTGGAGGTTTTTCTCTCAATTCTTTAGTACCATCAAAATGAGTTCTATTATTTCTCCATCTATGATTCATCGATAGAAATCGACGATGCCCCATATAACACATTTTCCTTCCATGTTTCAAATAATGAGAACAAGTGTATTTATTGCAAGAAGGACAAGCCAACCTCCCCTTAGTACTCCATCCAGATAAATTTGCATATGCAGGAAAATCATTTATTGTCCACAATACCACCACATGTAGTCGAAAGTTCTGTTTTCTAGAGGCATCATATGTTTCAATACCAACTTCTTACAGATCCTGCAATTCATCTATTAAAGGCTTCAAGAACACATCAATGTCATTTCCTGGAGCCTTAGGACCAGGAATAAGCAAGGATAACATGAAAAAAGATTTTTTCATAGACATCCATGGTGGGAGATTATAAGGAACTAGAACAGTAGGCCATGTGCTATGTGCAATGCTCATATTCCCGAATTGGTTGAATCCATCACTTGCTAACCCAAGTCTGACATTACGAGCTTCCAATGCAAATGAGGGATAAAGTTCATCTAATTTCTTCCAAGCTTGAGAATCTGCTGGATGCCTTAATAACCCATCATTAATGTGATCCTCTTCATGCCATGTCATATCAGATGCTATTTTTGATGACATATATAATCTCTGAAGTCTTGGCTTTAATGGAAAATATCTAAGAATCTTCATAAAATTTTTTTTTCTAACACCCTTAGTCCCACTGTCTTCAACCATCCCAAACATCCATCTGGAAGCACCACATTTGACACATTGATTAGCATTGGCATATTCCTTCCAAAATAGTATACAATTATTGGGACATGCATCTATCTTCTCATAATGAAGACCCAAATCCTGAATAATCTTTCTTGCTTCATAATATGAACTAGGCATTGTTTCAGCCTCTGGAAATGCATCCTTCAGTAGTTGAAGTAACATGCTAAATGACTTATTACTCCATCCATGGCGACATTTTAAATGCAATAATTTTATAAGGAAAGAGAGCTTTGAGAATTTAGTACATCCAGGATAAAGCACTTGCTGAGCATCTTTTAACAATCTATAAAGTTTTTTTGCATCTTCATTAGGCTCATCAAGAATATGCAAGGCACCACCCCTCTCTTGATTTATATTTGGCATCCCTAATGCCTCTTCTAACATGGTATACACACCCTCATTATCATTCTCTGCTTCATCGCTAACTTCTTCCTCTTCAAATTCATATTCTCCATGATAATACCAATTAATATAACTTGGAACTATCCCCTTGCTAACTAGATCAAATTGAACCTCATCTCGACTTTTGTAGTACACATTGTTACAGTTGATGCAGGAACATAAAATTTTATCTAGTTGAGATGAGTGAGAGAATGCAAAATCAAGAAATTCTTTAACTCCATTCAAGTACTCATCACTTAATCTATGCTGCATCATCCAACTCTTATCCATTATACTATGCATTTAAAAGATAGAATGAATCAAAATACAATAATTAAATGTAGAAAATTGATAAAGCAATTATATTATATTAAAATGCTTGGTTTAGTCACTAATATGCAATGAGTTCAATATAGAAATTTATCGAGACTTCTTGACTATGAAAGAATTAAATATTTAGTCTTGTACATATTTAGTCATGCATATAATACCAAGCGAGTGATTCAAATTGTAGTCTTCCACCTGGACTTTCCAGTTTAAGATTAGTTTGGGGTAGATAACAGAGACTCCATGAGGAACTTGACTATCTTCTTCAAATGATCATAAAAAGATGATTGTATTAAGCATCTAGAAATAAAACATTTGGAGGCAAAGACTTCCCAATAAAATAAATCAAAGAGGCATAAATCTATTCCATCTAAAATCCCCATGAGACCAGGATGTTCCCCCACATTCTTCTCCCATTGTTGTTTGTGCTGGCTAAAGACAACTTGGTTTTACCCTCAGCATTAGCAGCAGGAGAATCACTGAGTTCAGCTTCAGTGATATCAGAATCAGAAGGCCTTTTCCAGTGGGAGCACAACCATGTTAAGAAGAGAATAAACACAAGGGAACAAAAAAAGGGGAAAAAATATTGCTTTGGTATTTTCTTTGATCCACAAGAAAGGCAAGCATACAATTTTTTTTTTTTTTTTTGGCTTCGATGTCCCTTTTCCAACCCAAGGTTTTGATTGGAAACCTTCTCCATCCCCACACAATATCTTTTCTACTGGTTTTTAAGAACCATTCTACCGAAAAAAAATCTACTAGAAGAAAGATAAATAAATTATATAATGACAAAATTTTGATATGATAACCTTGGCACATGAAGTGCATATTATTTTTTATCTTATAATCTTCATTAAATTAATCTGTTAATATACAATTTTAAATTCATATAAGAAGAATTACAATCAACATGGAGTTGAAAAATGAAAAAAGATACAGAGATAGGAACTGAAAAAGACTACAAAAAAAGGCTCTGATTTATTCATCAATAACATCAAAGTTGGGCTTATTAATTAAGAACATAATTTATCCCCTAACCTTCAATTAGTATATTTATTTATCTACAATCCACATATATATATATATAATAAAGATGATTACTATTTCTTATTAATCGGTCTCCCTTTCCTATTTATTTTAATATTTATAATCCCTAAATTCCCCCTCCTTCGGTGACCTCGAGAGCTCCATCCCACAGCCGGCCTCGACCCCCTCCCCTGGCGACATAGAGCCCCCTCCCCAGCAACCTCACCACCCTCCCCCACCCCCATGGCGTATTCACCACCCCTCCCCCAGGCACCGCTATGCCCGTCGCTCTTCCGCATGGCATCTTCACCGTGCCCCCCCCCGGCACCCCTCCGCGCGGTGTCTTCACCATCCCTCCAGCGGATCGTGACGGCCCTCATCGTCCCCTCCCGAATCTTCTTCTTGCTACCTCGCCGGTACCCTCCCTCGGTCCGCAACCGAGCTATCACAATCCAAAAAATAATAATAATAAAATCCAGATCGCCGACGATGACTCACCTGGATGACGCTACCGCCACTCGCCGCCACTTCTTCACCACTTCTTCGCCATCGCTCGCCGCTACTGAAGAGAGGAACAGGAAGAACCTAGAAAGCACGGGATATGAGTGGGAGCGCGTGGGAAGAAAAGGCCAAGCACGCACGGGAGAAAGAAAATTATTTTTTTTTAAACCAAAATTAGTCCACGGCCAAATTCATTTTTTTTTTTTTAATAATTTTTTTATTTTTTCTGTAATTTTTGTTTTTCCTTTTTTTTGTTTTATATTTTTTAGTGACTTTATCTTCAGTAAAGATGGCAATGGGTTGAGTTCGAGCCAAGTTCATAACTACCCAAACCCAAACCTAAATATTCAATACACTATCCAAATCTAGTCCAAACACTATCGGTACTGAATTTTTTTTATCCAAACCCATCTCAATCGGGTATCGGGTAATTCGGGTTTACCCAACCCGAACCCAGTTGAGTCATATTAATTTTTTTATTTTTATCAACTTTGAATAAAATAAGATAAAAAATCTTAATATATATATATAATTTTATTATTTCTTTGGTATATATATATATTATATAATTTATTTTTAGTTATTCTACTTAACCCGTTAACCACTTATCCCAGACTCAATCCGAGTCCCCGACTCCCCAAGCCCCATCTCTACCTCTCTGATCTGACTCTCTCAGCGACAACCCCACCGTCATCGATGCGATGCCCTTGTCCCTTACCCTCGTCTGCCGGTCGCCGCACGACGTTCCACCCTCCCCACCGCCCTCCTCACCGGCGCCCTCTCCCTCTATCCCAAACCGAGATCGAGTCCCCATCTCAGTCTCTCTGACTCTCTTCGTTGACAACCCAACCATCATCGAGGCCCTCGCTCCTCACCCTCGTCCGCCGGCCACTGTGCAACGTTCCACCCTCACCGCCGCCCTCCTCACCGGCACCCCCTCTCCCTTAGTCCTAGATCGAGTCATCTCTATCTCTCTAACTCTCTCCATCGACCCAAACCCCTCCCGTCCCTCCTATCTGTTCCTCCTCTCCCTCGCCCCACCCCTCATCGCCGACGTCTCCCCCATCACCACCGGATGCACCGCTCTGCGGCCTCTGCCCTCCCCTTCAACGGTCCTCCCCGACGGCTATTACAATCCAAAAAAATAAACACTCGACGATGACTCACCTGGATGATGATCGGAAGTCGCTGGCTACCGCTGCTCGCCGCCACTTCTTCGCTGATCCGAGAGGAGGCCGAAGAGGAAGTGGAGAGCAGGGACCAAGGAAGCTCGAGATTAATTTAATCAGGATTGATAGGAAAATAATGATTAGGGTTAAAGATTAAGTATTTTAAAATTTAATAACTAATATTTAATATTTAAAAATTAATATTTAATAATATATATATTATTATATATATTTATTATTTAAATATTAAAATAATTGGGGTCGAGTTCAGGTCGGGTGTATATCTATCCAGTCCAGGCCCAAACCCAAAGTTAAGCATTCGGGTTTTACCCAAACCCAACCCAAACCCAGTCAAAGCGTTGACTACTTGGCCAATCGGGTCGGGTCGAGTCAGGTACCCATGGATTTGGGTTTTATTGCCATCCCTAATCTTTAGTATATTTTTTCTTATATTTTTATATATTTTTTAATGATAACTGAACTTGACATGGACCATCTAGACCACCATTATTTGACTGCCACTAATAATTTATCAATTAATGTCCACCATTTTAGAGTCACCACTAAAAATATGATATTCCATGGGGGTTGATAATGGCTGCCACTAAAGAGAATAATTCATGGCGATTATTTAGCGGTCGCTTCTAAATATAAGAACTTTTGTGACAGCTAAATGTGGATACCGCTAAATGATATCATTTAGTGATGACTTCATTTATGGCCATCACAAATGTGATCCTTTTAGTGTCCATCATTTTAGAGTCGCCACTAAAAATATAACATTTCATGGGGGTTGATAATGGCCATCACCAAAGAGCATAATTAGTGGCGACTATTCATCGACCGCTGCTAAATATAAAATGTTTTGTGACAGCTAGATATGGTTACCACTAAATGATATTATTTAGTGATAACTTTCTTTATGGCCATCATAAATGTGATTCTTTTAGTATCCACATGTTATGGCCGCCACTATACCTTTTATTTTTTGTGTGGGCCATAGTTGATCGTCACAAAAATATAATATTTAGTGATAATATGATATTGATTGTCACTAAATATGTAACTTTATATGGCCGTCGATTGTAGATGCCACTAAACATCTTCATTTGGTGACTAATATGTATTGGCCACCACTAAAAGTCTTTTGTGTGGCGGCCACCCTTGGTTGTCTTTAAAAGTATTATATAGTGACCAACTATTTAGGGCCGCTATTATAAATGGTCACTAAAACCTATCTTTCTTATAGTGTGATAGATATACATTTTGGCTCTGATGCCTGTTAACTCTTCAAAAATTAACTCTTGAATCAACTCTGATACTCTCTACTACTTTTTGTCTCCATGCTCATTTTGAGGGGGAGCTTACTCCCTTTTTCTAATGACTGACAAAAAGGGGGAGTAGAATTATCTTTATGTTTATGAATTTTAAAGTTGATCTGATACCAATATTGCATAGATCTGATACCAATATTGCATACTGCTTATTCTCATAAGAATTGTCTATCTAAAGGGGAGATTCATCCTTCTTAACTATGCAAGTTGTGGATGTATTAGCTTGAAATCATATTCAAGAATTATCAAATCTGAAATTTGAAATTAAATGTTGATATACTCAAGGTTTTGTCATCATCAAAAAGGGGGAGATTGTTGGCTCCACCTAGTGATTTTGATGAATAACAACACGTTGAGTACATATTGTGTACTAATGTTTATTTCTAGTTGTGAGTTTTCAGGAAACAAGCACCTCAAATTCTCAAAATTAAAGTATCATGGTACGCTATGATACGAAGCATTTTCATAATTTGAGGAGTCTTCTCTATGCAAAAAGGGCTTAAAAGAGTTCATTTATTATTTTTTACATTGGATTTAAGTTTTATTTTCAACACTTATGTTTTTGGCTTAAACTGCACTTATTTATGAATTTTTCAAAACGAAGTGTCGACACCTAGGAAGTCAAGTGTCTATACTTCAGCTCTTGGCACGCAGAAAAACTCCTTGGCATGCTAAATATTGACACCCAGAATTCAAGTGTCGACACCTGAAACTCAAGTATCGATACTTAAGTTCCCAAGTATTGACTCAAGGCCTAAGATTTTTTAAAAATCCAGAACATGGCCATTGGAGTGTTTTTGTGTCAAGTGTCGACACCTGTGAATCAAGTGTCAACACTTGAAAGTTTAAGTGTCGATACCTGGAAGTCAAGTGTTGAAACCTGATAGCCAAGTGTCGACACCTGACAAACCAAGTGTCGACACTCGGGTTCTGACAGGCCAACGGATCTATTTTTTTGAGTTATGAAAATATCTTTTCAAGATCCCAACGGCTAGATTCGAAGCTCAAAAGGTCACAAACTATTTTTGGAAGTTTTTGAAGTATTTAAGCTTCACCAAACTCATTCTTGAAGCATTGAAGTCCATTGAAAGCTCAAAAGCCAATATTCTCTTAAGAACTTCACTTCAAAAGCCATTTAAAGTATAATTTCCTGAAAAAGCTTACAAGCCCATCCTTTCATCTTTCCAAAAAGAGAGCTTGAAGAATATTCTAAGGAGAAGACAAGACAAAGCATCAACTTGAGTCTCAAAGCTTTCATTCTACTCTTGAAGAGAGTTTGTTTTGTTTATTTTGAATTGTATATCTGAAATTCTCTTTTGATTTGACCTTGCTTTTAAGGGTGTCTTGAAAGAAGGTTGTTGTGGTTTGTTGGTGAGCCAAGGTGATAAAACCAACTAGGGTTATCTTGTGAGCCCGAAGACAAAACAAGTGTAAACGTTTGTTGGTGAGCCTAAGTGATAAAACCAACATAGGTTTTGACTTGTGAGCCTTTGGAAAAACAAGTCAGCTATAATCTTAGAGAGATTATAGTTGAATTCCCAAGGGTGGCTTGGAAAGTGGATGTAGGTGTTTGGTTTGCATCGAACCACTATAAACTTTGTGTTTGTGTGTGATTATCTCTTATATCTCTTGCTCTTTACTTCTTGCACTGTATTTATTACTTTCCGCTGTATATAATTTAGTGCATCAATTTCATAACTCACAAACACCACAAGGCCTGCACATTATTGCTTTAAATTTTTTTAAAAGATCCAATTCACCCCCCCTCTTGGGCTCCATTTCTAGGCAACAGATGTTGGTTATGGATACTCATCAAACCCATCAGTCATATGCTTAACTTAATCGACTCAAGTCCAATTATGATACTAATGAAAAAACATATTTTCATTATCACACTGCTATGGCCATAAACTTTTGGACTTAGTCTCATTAAGCTGCATAGGATTATTCCTTACTACTAAGGCTAATAGATCCCTACAAGTGAACACCCTACTCCTATAATAAACTTACTGCAGCCAACGAACATCGCAAGATCTCGAATGGATAGAAACCATGTATTTGTACTGTCAAACTACAGCAACCTTATTGTGAGTAGCTGAGACACTCTAGGTCAAAGAACTATTCATACAACTACAGCATCAGAAAGTTATTGATAAGTGAGTAGTCATCCATATAACTTCCTGTATTTGGTCATGCTCAGTACCGTTGAACTCTATCAATTACCTGCACTCTTACTCCAGTGTCACCACACTGTAGGTCAGAAACTTATCTATCGAAAAAGGGAAGTGATCTATGCACCGATTTTAATGGATCAATCACCATCCTTGTGATATTCTAATAATCAAGAGCTTTTAGAAGTTAATCTATAAAGACACATGCCTCAGATTCTCAACTCTTAAAAATATATGTCATTGTCTATTAACTCCATGGACGATTAATAAATACATCAATATAAATGAAAATAATACCCCTTTTATTCATAAGAAAAATTAAGTACAAAATTCATACTCTAAAAATTCAATGTGTCATGCCAACTTGGCTTTTAGGGCATACATCTAACAATCTCCCACTTGCACTAAAGATAATTGGCTACATATCCAAGTCCCATCTTCTTAAGGTGGACTTCGACCTTTTTCTGGTTCAGAGGCTTAGTTAGTGGGTCTGCCACATTGTCCATGGAGTCTACTCTTTGCACCTCAACATCCTTCTTCTCGGGGTAGTCACGTATGATATGAAACCATTGCTCAATATGCTTAGATTTTTAGTGAGACCTGGGCTCCTTAGCAAGAGCTATTGCACCATTATTATCACAATATATGGGGATAACATTAGATGGCATCACTACAAGTTCTGTAATGAACTTTTTGTATCAGAAGGCTTCTTTTGCAGCTTCAGAGGTAGCAATGTACTCTGCTTTCATTGTTGAATCTGCTATGATGGGCTGCTTAGAACTTTTTTAACTAGTTGCTCCACCATTGCACAAAAATACAAACCCTGATGTAGACTTTCTATCATCAAGATTAGATATAAAGTTTGAGAATATATATCCCTTTATCCCTAATTCTGAACTCCCTCCAAAGACTAAGAACAAATCTTTAGTCCTTCTCAAGTACTTAATAATGTTCTTCACAGCTATTCAGTGTTCTTCACATGGATTTGACTGATATCTACCATGACACTCATAGCAAGAGCTATATCAGGTCGAGTACACAACATGGCATAAATAAGGCTTCCAATTACCGAAGCATATGAAATTTTGCTCATGCATTGAATCTCTTCAGATGTTTTAGGATACATTTTCTTGCAGAGATTAATGCCATGCTGAAGAGATAACAATCCTCTTTTAGAGTTCTCCATGCTGAACCTTTTTAGCACTTCCTCTATGTATAATTTTTGTGAAAGGCCAAGCATCCAATTAGATCTATCTCCATAAACCTTAATCCCCAAAATATAAGATGCTTCACCTAAGTCTTTCATAGAGAATTCCTTAGATAACCAACTTTTAACCGAAGTCAACATGGGAATATCATTCCCAATAAGGAGGATGTCATCCATGTACAATATAAGGAATGTCATTGCCCTCTCACTGGCTTTCCTGTAAACACATGGCTCATCCTCATTCTTGATAAAATCAAATGATTTGATTGCATCATTAAAATGAGTATTCCAACTCCGAGAAGCTTGCTTCAATCCATAGATTAATCTATGCAACTTGCAGACCTTTTGACCTTCATCATTGGAAGTGAAACCCAAAGGCTGCTCCAAATAGATATCTTCCTTAAGATATCCATTTAGGAATGCAGTTTTCACATCCATCTACCATATCTCATAATCATGATATCCTACAATTGCAAGCAATATACGGATAGATTTCAACATAGCTACTGGTGAAAAGATATCATGCTAGTCAATGCCTTCACGTTGACCATACCCTTTTGCCACTAACCTAGCTTTAAAGGTCTCTACCTTACCATCTGCACTTTTTTTCCTTTTGTAGATCTATTTACAACAAATAGGTGTAATATCCTTTGGTAGATCCATTAAGGACCATACATGGTTAGAATGCATTGATTCAATTTCTAACTTCATAGCATTCAACCATTTCTCGGAGTCGATGTTTAACATTGCCTCATCATAAGTCTTAGGATTAATTAATTGATCCTTTTCTTAACTAAGAACATTTCTTTTATATCCTCTGTAAGCATACCTAAGTACCTTTCAGGAGGTTTTGAGACTCTACCTGTGAGGTGGAAGAGCATTTATGTGAATTGGTTGATTGGGTTTGATATGATCTTTAGCTGGCTGCTCTTCAGAGACTTTCTCATCGAGCTCAATTAGCCTCCCACTACCACCTTTCTGAATAAACTATTTTTCAAGAAATGTGGCATGTCTGCTCACAATCACATTGTGATCTTCTGGAAGGTAAAAGTAATATCCTAAAGTTTCTTTATGATATCCTATAAACTGAGCTTTCACAAATCTAGATTCTAATTTATCCATCATTAGTCTTTTGACATAGGCTGAACATCCCCAATCTTGAAATGAGCAAGACTTGGTTTCTTACCATGCCAAATCTTATATGCTGTGGTAGGAACAGATTTAGATGGAACTCTATTTAAAATATAGATTGAAGTTTGTAGGGCATATCCCCAAAAAAATAAAAGCAAGTCAGTGAAGCTCATCATGGATCAGACCATATCTAACAGTATCCTATTTCTCCTCTCAAACACCCCATTGAGCTGAAGCATACCAGGTGGAGTCCATTGTGAGACTATGCCATTATCCTTAAGATAACCTAATAATTCCCTATTAAAGTATTCACCTCCCCGATCTGATCAAAGAACCTTAATGGTTTTACCTGTTTATTTTTCTACATCATGTCTAAATTCCTTGAACTTTTTAAAAGCTTCAAATTTGTCTCTCATAAGAAACACATAACCATACCATGAACAATCATCAGTAAAGATTATGAAGTAGTAAAAACTATCCCTGGACTGCACATCAAATGGACCACACACATCAGTGTGTACCAAGACAAGTAATTCTGTGGCCCTTTTTCTATGTCCTATAAAGGATAACTTGGTCATTTTTCCTTAAAGACATGACTCACAAGGTGGATATGATTCAGAATTAACTAAATCTAGGATCCCATCCCTTTCCAATTTATTAATTCTATCCTCACCTATATGACTGAGCTTTAGATACCACATATATTTATCATTTAGGTCATCTCTAGCATGTTTATATCCTATGGCATTCACTTTAATTTTCTCATTAATGTTTAAAGATGCATCGGTATGCAAATGATAGAGACTATCAATTAAAATAACTTTTTCAAATAATTTATTTCTCAAATAAATATTACAAAAGTCTTTATTGAATGAAAATTCAAATCCTTCTTGTGCTAGCACAAAGATAGAAATCAAATTTCTACTAGCTCCAAGCATAAAATAACAGTCACTAAGTACTAATCTAAACCCTAAAGGTAATACTAGAGAATATGATCCAAGGGCTTATGTAGTAACTTTTGCTCCATTTCCAACACATAGGACCATCTCACCTTCTCTCAGTCTTCTACTTCTTTCCAAACCCTACATTGAAATGCATATATGAGTACTAGAGCTAGAGTCTAAAATCCAACTAGAAGTAGATGAAATCGTTAGGTTAGATTTAGTAACGAGTATGGACTTACCTTCAAAAGGTGCATCCTCCTATTTCTTTAAGCTTTCCAGGTAGAAAAAATAATTTCTTTTCCAGTGGCCATCTATATTGCAGTGGAAATATTTTCCTTTGCTAACCTTGGCTTTCTTAGGAGTGTCCTTCTGTTTGTTTTCCTTCTTTTGCTTCTTTGCAATTTTTTCTTCTTCCAAGTAGACTTTCTTTTGGAGGAAGACTGATCCATAGAAAAACAGAGTTCCTTGAACTCTTCAGGGTCCCCTCATTGCTAACTAACTTGTTCAATAATTCAGATAAGGTATAATTCAACTTGTTCATATTATAGTTCATAACAAACTAAGCATATGAACTAGTCAAGGACTGGAGGATCAAATCCACCCAAAGCTCCTTGTGAATAGGAATGCTCAACTTCTCAAGCTGTTCGATGTCCTTGATCA
Organism: Areca catechu; assembly: GCA_021397845.1. Lineage (NCBI taxonomy): Eukaryota > Viridiplantae > Streptophyta > Magnoliopsida > Arecales > Arecaceae > Areca > Areca catechu. Next base: position 46,840,309 of record CM038048.1, on the reverse strand, counting down.
TTGACAAACAATGATCGTAGATTGACTGCCCTTCATACATCTTGTTGTTGAAAAGCCTTTTGGACACCTTGAAGTGCACAATCCGACTTTGTTCATCATATAACTCTTGCAGGTGAATCAGAATCGATTTAGCAATTGGTATATCCTTATGTTGGCTCTGCAATTCATTTGACATTGAGGCCAACATGTAACACAACTTTACTATCATCTTTCATCCATTTTTCATATGCAGTCGTTTGACGAGCATTTGGGTGGTCAGGTAAAATAGGGGGTTCCTGGTCAAGCACATAGTCCAACTTCTCAAAACTCAAAATAATTTTGATATTTCTCAACCAATCTTTGAAATTATGACCTACAAGTCAGTTTGTCTCTAGAATACGGGCTAAGGGATTTGAAGTAGCCATGGTTAACTGCAAGAGTAGAAGATTCAAATTAGATGCTTTATACTTAATTATAAAATTATTCTAGGGTCTTTAAAAAATAATTTTAAAACTCCCACTAATCTCCATATTACTCTCCTTTGGAGATGGGAAACCCTGTGACTCTAGGTTTCTAGTAGGTGCTACGGTCCCATCGATGTGCGGCACCTCACCGTGCTAGGTTATTGATAACATGCTACACCAATAAGTGGCCAACTCTTGTCCAATGTATATAATACAAGTTGTAGCATCTTGGTCTCTAAATCATAGAACCTCAACGTGCCAGTTTATTAGTCCAATCATTAGTTTAGTCAGACCCACCATTCCTGCGAGACAAAGCCATCATTGAGTCCCTCAACGTGCCCATTTATTGGGCCCAACCTCATAATTGTCTAGTAATATCTCATGCTTAATAGGGTGGTTGTGTCTTCCTGATGCAACTAGACCACTATTACGAGCCGAGAATAATTAACACTAGTAGGACACATGCACATCTACAATGGTGGAAAACCCAAGACTTAATATTTATGGAGAGCTAAGATTTAGGTCTCTTCTAAATTGATCAGCCAAATCATGTCTGACCAAATACATTAAATCAGCACAATCTCATGTCTAACTTAAAATAGCTAGCATGGGTGAACTCAAATCAAAAGTGATGCTATTGAAAATTTAATCAACCAAATTGGCTAGGTCAGTTTGATACATGGGAGGGTTCTTTCATATACCCTCTTTCCACCAAACTAGTTGGTTGAGAAAGAGTTAGTCCCAATTAAAATCCATGGTCAAAACCTTCCTTAGATACCAATTGATTGATAAGATTCAATTAGGTCAATCTAGTGATTTGGGTTCATCACTAAGCTAAATTAGGTCTTAACTTATCGATTCACAATCAAATGAATCGATCTGACCAGACATTATCTAAAAATAATTTTAAGATGACTAGACTTAATTTGTTCAACCCAAATCCTCATGCACCTAATTTGATTTTTTGGATCAAATCAATTTTAAAATAGGTTCAAGTGCATGATATTAATGGCTTATGATCATGATCAAATTTAAGATCTAAACCTAATTAGGTGCATCACATACATCAACATGTTAGATCATATAATTAAACTACATCTAATGTAATTAAATAGATTTAAAACATGCTTAACAACACATCACATATGTAATCATAAATCGATCAAAAACTTTTGAAAACCTATTTTTAAAAATAGGTTTACATCAAAGTAGGATAACCTTTGCACTATAGGGAATAAACCCTATAGCATGATAACATTATAATCACTTTGTACTACCTTTGATCAATTAATTTTCATATTATAATATTTAATTTCAGATCTAAAAGTTATGATCTTAATTTTGAAAATAGTTTTACAAAACATAACAAGTTCATACTAGAACAACCTTATATTCAATATAGATTTGATACAATTATCATCTAACTTTTGGATCTGAATATGTTTTAGATCTGATTCTCATTTATGCATGTTAAAGAAAGGAGAACCATGGATCTGATATCACTGTTGGAATTCTCTTAGAAATAAAATATTGCATTAAAATCAGGAATCAAAAGCCTGACGCAGCAGAAGTAGAGATAAAAATTACTTTATATCTAAGCATGCAATTTACAAATAAATCTACTTTATTCATAATAAATTCTTAAACATGCTATAGTAGATGAAAAAAATATCAGATCTAAAAATATAATTTTGAACAAAAATAACTTACCTAGATCGCTACCTAATCTGCTTTGAAAATTGTGCCGATTCGTTTTTGAACCGGGGTTTTACTAGAGCTGCGCAATTGTCCGGCCTCTGCTGGTATCTACATAGAGCTCACAGAACCAAGTCATAGAGAGCACTGGACTGCTAGATCCTTAGAGCCCTCTCCTCTTTCAATAAATTGAGTACTTTAAGAACTGTGCCGATCCGAAAGTGGACCGACTTTTTCTTGAACTGGCTTTTATCTTGCAAATTAAGGTATACAAGACCTTGGACCTTTTTCCTTCTTCTTCCTCTTATGAAAAATACCTCTTCAGACTCTTGAATAGAAGAACTAGGCCTCACACAAGGAAGGAGAAATCACCAAAAGGAAGAGGACAACTCCATGCCCCAAGATAGAGAGCCTCTAGAGTTCACACCCAAGAGAGAGTTGTTCATGCACAAAGAAAAGCTCTTAGTCGACCACCCACTCTCCTCCTTTTATAATTCACTTCTCCCACCCCTCAAAGCCAAAAGACTAGAGTTTAAACTAATCTTAAATCAGGTTAGGAGAAGAAGTGAAGGACTCTTCCTTCTCTCTTTCATTCCATGCCAAACTCTTTTTGCGCCCTCCTTGTTTTCACGCTAATTCCTTCTTGTCACACAAAACATTGGGCCCACAAGCTTGGCATGTGGAGACATGGGGAGATAAGGAGAGAGAGTCCCAGTCCAATAGGACTCTAATTCATGGTCCAAATTAAATGATTTGGTAGTCAAATCAAAGCCAATTTTAAATCAATCGAACCCGTTTCGAACAGGCTATTGACCCAACTCAATTAGGATCAATTAACTGAGTCTAACTCAATTACATTAAATTAAATTAATAACTGATCCATAATTTATTAGATCAAATATTAATTGTAACATTTACAATTAGGTCCAAATGTACTAAAATTGGTAATTGCCAAATTTAGTAATATTTTGATTTGCTGATTGGTTACTTAAGCTCCTAATGTGTGTGACCCCTCAGGTCCTATCCTGTCTAGTAATAAGAAATGCTATAATCTCTATTATTCATCATCGAAACTCCTTTTGATAGACTGAAACAATTTTTACTCAACTCTAATTAGGATCATCAATCCGAGAATAATCTTAATGGGTTCTCATAATCCACCAGTGATACTTAGCAATATGTAGTGGCCACCCAACAGAATAAGATTGGAACCCCTAGGTATAGTTATCATGTGATTCGGTTCCTCTATCAAAAATCTTGACATGATGTTGATTATGGATACTCGTCAAACCCATCAGTCATATACTTAACTTAATCGACTCAAGTCTAATTATGATACTAATAAAAAAATATCTTTTCATTATCACCCTGTTATGGCCATAGACTTCTGGACTTAGTCTCATTAAGCTACATAGGATTATTTCTTACTACTAAGACTGATAGATCCCTACAAGTGAACACCCTACTCCTATAATAAACTTTCTGCAGCTAACGAACACTGCAAGATCCTGAATGGACATGAACCATGTGTTTGTGCTGTCAAACTATAGCAACCTTATTATGAATAGCTGAGAAACTCTGTTCAAAGAACTATTCATACAACTACAGCATCAGGAAGTTATTGACAAGTGAGTAGTCATTTGTATAACTTCTTATACTTGGTCATGCTCAGTACCGTTGATCTCTATCAATTATTTGTACTCTCACTCCAGTGTCACCACACTGTAGGTCAGAGACTCATCTACCTAGAAAGGGAAGTGATCTGTGCATCGATTTTAATGGAGCAATCACCGTCCTCATGATATTCCAATAATTAGCTCCTTTTGGGAGTTAATCTATAAAGACACATGCCTCAGATTCTCAACTCTTAAGAATATATGTCATTGTCCATTTACTCCATGGATGATTCATTGACACATCAATATGAATTAAAATAATGCCCTTTTTATTCATAAAAAAAATTAAGTACAAAACTCATGCCTTAAAAATTCAATATGTCATGCTAACTTGGCTTTTAGGGCATACATCTACATCACTAGAAGCTGTAAGCTCTATACTTATTCAAGTGGACAACAAAGGGATTCAAAGAGTCATTTACTATACCAGCCGACTATTTCATGATGCTGAAATTAGGTATCCCAAACTTGAAAAGATTGTTTATGTACTAATCATTTTTGCATAGTATCCCTGGCCATACTTCCAAGCTTATTGAAACATTGTCTTAATTGACCAACCACTCAAAGCTATTTTACAATGACTGGACACCTCTAGGAGAATGGTCAAATGGACCATCAAGCTCAATGAGTTTGACATTTCTTACCATCCAAGGTTGTTTGTGAATGTCCAAGTCCTAGTTGACTATCTTGTCAAGTCCACATGGTCAGACAACAAGATTGATGAAGAGTCTACTGAGTAGCTCAACCTAGAAACAACCTAGATCCTTTACATGGATGGAGCTTTGAATTTTCAAGGGAGTGAAGCTAGATTAATTCTAACAAACTCGAAAGGAGTGGTTGTCGAATATGCATTATGCTTCCTATTCAAATTGACAAGTAACCAAGTCGAGTATGAAGTTTTGTTGGTTGGATTAAAGCTTGCCAAGAAACTTAGGATGAAAAGCATAAGAGTCTTTACTGACTCCCAGCTGGTAGCTGGCTAAACAATTAGGGAATATAAAGCTTGGAACCCGACAATGACCAAGTACCTTGACAAAGTGTGGACCCTCATGTCAGCACTTAAGTACTTCGACATGTTCCATATTCCCTGGTGTGAGAATACCTAGGTGGATGCACTTTGCTGGCTCACAACCTTAGCGGACAACTTCCTTGAGTGGACTTATAATGAATACCTAGAAGCTCCCAGCATGAATAAAACCAAGAAAGTCCAACAGGTTGCCCATGAACCGAGCTGGATGGATTTTGTTGGTGTTAAAAATAGTCATGCCGGAGGAAGTGCTGGAAGTGGTGCTAGAGTGGATAATGCAAGTAGCTCTTTGGGAAACAATATGTGCAAAAAACTCTATTGGGGATGGCCCCAGCGAAGGCACTCCGATGCTCAAATTAGTATCTAGACCAACAGTGTAATGAGCATTAGCGAGAGAGTATGCATACCTTGGGGTCTTGCATGAAACCCCTCTTATATTTAGTGAACCAAAGATATCCCTGTAATGATGCGGATTCTAGTGAACCTGGTGAAAAATAGTAGGACTCTTCATGTGTTGCCTGTGGCTTACTTATTGACAAGGAATGTCTTAACCCCTTAAATATATTCCTGTTGTTTGCCTTTGGCATACTAGCTCCATTAATGGTGGCACGAGTAACTATGTGAACTTGAGTATGCTCCCATCGATTGCTTGGATTTGGCAATGATTTGAGACTTTAGGATGTGATGGAGAGTCTTGCCATGTGGTGGAAACTATGTTCATGGATGTCAGAGTGCTATGCCTTGGGGGCTTTTGGGCAAATATATTGCCCAAGGATATCTCAGCTTAGGAGTTTTCAAGGTGCTTGGGCCATGATTGGCTTGGATAACTTGTGCAAGCATGCCGGTGTCCAAGGATTGGTCAGTCGGGGTGTCCTAAGTGAAGAGGCCACTACGTGTTGGGTATGCAATCTAACCTAATGAATGGTTGACAAAGGCTTGCTAATACATTATCAGTACAGGAGTTGGCCCTTGCTAAGGGTTAGCCTGGTGAACGATTGGTGAGGGCTTGCTGATACATTATGGGAATAAGAGTTAGTCCCTGCTGAGGCTTAGCTTGGTAAACGGTCAGCAAGGGGTTGCTGATACCTTATGGGTACATGAGTTGGCCCCTGCTGAGGCTTAGCTTGGTGAACGATCAGCGAGTGCTTGCTAATATCTTATGGGTGTAGGAGTTGGCCCCTACTGAGGCTTATCGTGGCAAATAGTCAGCGAGGGCTTGCTGATACCTTATGTGTACAGGAGTTGGCCCCTACTGAGGCTTAGTTTGGTGAACGATCAGTAAGGGCTCACTAATACTGTATGGAAACAGGAGTTGGCCTCTGCCAAGGCTTAGCTTGGTGAACGGTTGGTAAGGGCTCGCTAATACCTTATAGTCACAGGAGTTGGCCCTTGCTAAAACTTAGCCTAGTGAATGGTTGGTGAAGGTTCACTAATACCTTATGGGTACAGGAGTTAGCCCTTGCTAAGGCTTAGCCAAGCGAATAGTTGGCGAGGGCTTGCTAATACTTTATAGGTACAGGAGTTGGCCCCCACTGAAGCTCTTTTGGATGCTTTCGGGAACCTACTAAGGGTCACTCAAACATTTATGTTTGAGTGCCTTACTAAAGGGGATTGAGCCTAGTTTGGGTTGGTGGCTCGAAAGCTTAGCGCTCGATCTATCGACTGGGAGAGGTATTATTCTTCTTGATGAGGGGTCGGTCAAATGGTGGAGTTGACTTCATGCTATCGGGGTTGCCTTGCCTAATGGCACCAGAGTCGATAGTCCCCCTTGATCAGGGGCCTCCTTATGTGGATGGTCGGTGCACCAACATTAGAACTGTCTGTTAGTATTAAAGTGTTGTCCACCTTTACAAGGGTTTGACCCGGCTTATGGCTTGGCAGCTCCATGGTGGGCTCGGTCGATGTTGCTACTACTAATTTGATATGCAGTCAGACGATAAATGCCATTGAGCTGTTGGACCTAATCCACACTTGGGCTCCATATCGTCAGTCAGTAATCATGGTCCTTGGCCGACGGGCCGCTTTTGCTACTATAGGCCCCATGTCCCTAGCCCTTACATAATTCCTATCAATAGATACCCCCTACTTCCTAATCCAGACTTCGATTGAATCATGGAAGTACTCAGAAGAGGGGATTAGGGACAAGAGGATCCTTTTTCCAAACTTGATAGTAAGTTGGCTTGAAGAGTGATACAGGCGGACAGGGCCCACGACAGACCTTGACTTGAAGCTCTTGGTGGCGCTTTAGCTATTGTATGACATTTATTTGGATGATCGATAAGTTATATATTATATTTATATTTGAGTATTTTAGTTAATTAATTGTGCTATCTTCTAAAAATCCTAATTTCATAACTAAACAAAGCTTTCTTGCAAATTAATTATTTTAAAATATCTTTGAAAAATATGAAATTAGAGAATACTTATGAAAAGTAGATGTCAAGCCAATTAATAAATCTAAGCACCAAAATATTTTCACAACTATTAAAATATTTAATAAAAAATTTAATTTATATTTTTCTTCTTGGTGTGTATAATTAAATTGGTGGAGATGTTTGAAATCCTGTAATCCTATAAAATATTTGATAGATAAAGAAAAGGTGCTTGCCAATATGAAAAGCTCGACTTGCATGTCAAGAGGATACAAACGAGATCTGAAAATAGAACCAAAATAGGTCCTGTTGCCCAGGTGGCTTTTCAAAGAGGGGGGTGAATGGGAATTTAAAAATTAAAGAAAGTATGTATTCTTTAAAAACTTTTTTGGAGTGTTAAGTGCTGTGGTTCAAATAATTAAATCAAAAGTGAAAGCAGTTAGAAAAAGCACAATACAAACAAAAGAAATTTATAGTAGTTTGGAGCAATCCGCTCCTACGTCCACTATCCAAGATTACCACCTTGGGATTTCTACTATATCCCCCACCGAAATATAGTCGAATTGTTTTAACAGGTTCACAATCCAAACCTAACTCCCTTTGGTTTTCAAACTGGGCTCACCAAAGAAATCCAAAACTTGGTTTTACCAAGATCACCAACAACCTAACACTTGGTTTTACACAGGCTAACCAAGAACCTATTAGGTTTTAAACCGAGCTAACTAATAACCCAACAATTTAGAAAAAGAATTGTAAAGAGAAAGCAACTAAATGACAAACAGATGTTGTCGGATGGTTGCCGATATAGCTCAAGAGAAGCCCTATTGATTTCACATCAATGCACTTGAATGGCTTCTTTAACTTCTTTAATAATTACTTCAAGCTTCTGATGTGAGTTGGTGAAGACTTGAAGACTATCTTGAATGCTCTTTAGTGCTCTCTTACACTTAAGGTTTCTTTGATATTCAAAATAAGCATTCTCCTTTCAACAGTTGTCCCAATTCTTCATTTATTGTATCTTGTACTCTTCTCAAGTAGTTTTAGTCATTGTAGACCATTAGGATGTGACACTTGACCATTGGAGCACTTTTTGGATTCAAATTTTAAGTTTTGGAACTAGCCGTTATAAGCCTAAAAATGTTCTTCGAGTCAGCTCCGACCTACTCGAGTTGGCTCGGATCCATAGAGTAGTTCTGATCGATTCACCTTGCTTCATTTGGATCGGCTCAGTTTCTTAGTAGCTTGATTCCGTACTCTGGAAGAGTTGGCATGCCTTACTTCGAGTCGGCTCGGATTCATAGGTGTTCAAAACTGTACTCTGGAAGAGTCAGCTTCGATTCATTAGAGTCGACTTGGTTGGATGTTTATTCAGAACTCTTCTTTCTGGACTCTGGAGGAGTTGGCTCGAATCTTAAAGAGTCGGCTCGATGTCTGACAGAATAATGTAGTCAGCTCGGATTTCTTTCAGGTCAGCTCGATCTTGATCCAGAAAATCATGTTCTAGACGAGTCAACTCGGGTCTCATAGAGTCGACTCGGATATCTACATGCCAGATCCTTCATGCGTGCCATGTGCTAGAGTTGGCTCCTTTGCTTTGAGTCAGCTTAGATGAGTTCTTCATTGAAATCTCAGTTCATCTCCAGGATTCATCCAGCAGACTTTAACACATTCAAGATGCTTTCAAACTCTTCTAACAACATTCTCTAAGAAATTTTAAGCTTGAAACACATGTAGAAGTAACCTTTTTTATGATTTTTCTTAACTTTTCTTTGGGTTCTTCTTTACATAATATACTTTAACAAAACTTATAACAGAAAATAAGATTTTAGGAGTTGGATTTTGACCATATGAATCATCCTACAAAAACTTGTAAAATACTTGAAGAGTTGTTAGCAAAACAAATACATGCTCTGATGTTTTGTTATCATCAAAATCACTCAAGGGGTCAACAATCTCCCCTTTTTATGATGACAAAAACACTAGACATAAAAAAATTCTTTACAATTACATGTATAACTGTATTTGAAAGTAAGCATTAACATGTATTAGAGCTAACTGTATTTGACAGTAAGTATTGACATGTATCAGAGATTTTGTATTGGAAAAACTATACATGTACCAATGTTAGTGCTTTAGATGTATCAGAGTATCAAAGCTTGTATGTAACAAAGTATCAGAGCTAGCACAAACACAAAGTATCAGAGCTCAAGTTTGCAGTGTATCAGAACCTTTTGAAAAGTATCAGATCGTTTCTAAAAATGTCAGAGATAATTCTTGAGCTAATTTTTGATGTATTCAGAGCAAATTACAAGTTTTGACTAAAGCCATTCAGTTTCAACAATTTTTCTCCCCCTTTGTATATTCTTAAAATTCTGAAACATGAAACATTTTCATCTCAACACCATTTTATTTTCATGCACACGGTCATATATATTCTCCCCCTTTTGTCAGCAATCAAAAAGGTATTAATTTGATTTTTCAAAGCTCAGTTTTTGAAATAGAATGAGAAGTTGTTAAGATTTGTTTGAAATAATTTGACTTTCTCATATCAATTTTGATAATCTGATTAAAATTGATCTTGATTTGCATTATACCAAGTGAAAATATCATTAAAGAGCATTGTACAATCACAATTCATACACAGAAGTAAGATACCAAAAGATGCTTTCATTTCATTTATAGAGTTTTTTATACATATTACAAAATATTGAAAGCAAAGATAGAATCAATCTATTCACTATCACTAGGTACATCTACCTTAGTGCTAGTGGATGGTCCAAAAGGTGGTCGAAAAGATGGCATCGAGGCTATAGGACCCACATACTGTGGCTCAGAATCCTGGGGCCTAAGGTGTGGTGCAGGCTGTCTAGGATGTGGTGCAATCTAACTAGGAGGTGGCATTGGCTGAGTAGGAGCAGGTGTAGGCTGAGATTGTCTAGGAGTAGCAAAGGATGCAATGACTAAGGTTTGTAGCTCAGTGAGGGTCCCCAAACAGAACTAAGTTAAGTTGTTCTTCCATTTTCTTAATCCCAATATTTAGTGCAAGCAATTCAGTAGCCTGGGCATTAACAAAAGCTTCAGTTGACCCCCTGAGTCTACCAAACTTGGATCTCAGTATCCCAATGCCTTTGGTGTAATCTTCTTCCATCTTTTTTCCTTGCTCCATAAAGCCCATTTTGTAGCTCATCTCTCGAAGTTCTATTCTGAACTCTTCAATACTCTGATCAACTGATTTTTTAATGGTTTCAGAAGCAGTCTTGAGAGTATCTGATATGGGCTGCATGTCAACCTGGGATACTGGTATGCTGCACTCTATCAGGTCAACTCTAGAGCGTAGCTCTCTGACCTCACCACCAATCTAATATAATCTGCTATCAACTAACTGGTGAAGCTCGCCGAACATAGCAGCCATGGAACTGGTCAAAATATTAGTCAGTGACCATTTGCTATGCAATGTAATCCTGAGTCACTAAAACCCTAATCTGTTAATAGATGGTCCTTGTGCAGAAGATCCTGGAGCAGAAAGTGCAGTTGGAACAAATGGCGAGACTGGTACTGGTGGAGAACCAAGTGATGGAGAGAATCTAGGACTCCCATGCTCAATGTGCACAGTCTCCACAGCCTCAATAGTATAAGCAAGCACAATCTCAGCAGTGGCAACAACAGGCACATCAACAATAGACTCTGAAGCAGTAGTATTAGTAGGCTCAAGTGCAGGAGGTCCAATAGTAATCTCTCTAGGCAGCTCCTCATTATCACTATTGTTGCCGATCTTACCGTGGTGGCCCGTAGATCATGAGTTGGCGCTGGTTCTCGGACTCTCTCACCTCGAGATCTCCAAGCCTCCGTCCTGCAAAACAATATCAGAGACCTGGGCCGGGGATTCGGCGCAGGGGCACTTCGATGGTCAAGTTAAAGAGTGGCAAGATGGAATAGGTCCTCTAAGGTGGGTTCCCGAAGGATTCCCGTGCTTAGAGGAGATGTAGATGAAAGAAGTGTGGGGAAGAGAGGGGTTAAAGCCCAGCTTCCTATGTTGGGTTCACCAAGCTCATGCCTGAAGACTTCTTGGGGGTCCTAGGATCGTTCTCTCGATATTCTTTTTTCCTCCCCCCTTTTTGACTTACCTTTTCATCTGCTTTTACTGCCCCTTTTATACCATCGGATTGCTTTTGGCCCACGTCCCCTCCCAAAGGCTCCCGGAGATCTCTGAATCTTCCCCTCCCCCTTCTCCTCCAAGTCCAGGAGTTAAGTGGCCAGCATGCCTCGTCTGCCGTGTGTCACGAAAGAAGAAAACTGGCAAGACCTCGAGCCAAGTATGGGAGCTCTCCTTTTGGGGCGTTGATGGTGGGCTTCTAACGTTCCAGGCTCCCATCCACGAGGGTTTTATTCCTCGATCACGGGACCCTGCTTATTTGATATAAATGAGGTTTCGCGCATCGCTGCGGGCCGTACTAGCACCATGTACGGGATGCGGTGCACGTCGATTCTAGTGGCGACCTTGTGGCCTGTCTCTCTACCTTCTCGAGGCTTTACAGAGTAGGGCTGACTTCGATCGAGGTGGACCCATCATGGGGTGCCACCTGGCGAAGGAGCAGGAGCGCCCGGCTCGACCTCGGCATAGGTGGACTCGTCTTGTGGTGCCACCTGGCGAGGGAGCAGGGGGCTGCCAGCTTTGACTGAGGTGGACCCCTCCTAGATGGACACCTGGTGGAGCGGCAAAGAGAGGCTCGACTTTGAACGAGGTGGACCAGTCTTGGGGTGCCACCTGGCGAAGGAGCAGGAAAGCCCGGCTCGACCTCGACAGAGGTGGACCCGTCTTGGGGTGCCACCTGGCGAGGACCCATCTTCGGGGATGGATCCACCTGGTGAAGGGTAGCAGGAGAGCCCGGCTCGACTTCGACAAAGGTGGACCCATCTTGGGTGCCACCTGGTGAACGGAGGGAGCAGGGGGCTGCCAGCTTCGACCGAGGTGGATCCCTCCTGGGTGGACACTTGGCGAAGTGGCAGAGAGAGGCTCGACTTCGATCGAGGTGGACCCGTCTTAGGGTGCCACCTGGCAAAGGAGCAGGAAAACCTGGCTCGACCTCGGCAGAGGTGGCCCCATCTTAAGGTGCCACCTGGCGAGGGAGCAGGGGACTGCCAGCTTTGGCCGAGGTGGACCCCTCCTAGGTGGACACCTGGCGGAGTGGCATAGAGAGGCTCGACTTCGGTCGAGGTGGACCCGTCTTGGGGTGCCACCTGGCGAAGGAGCAGGAGAGCCCGACTCGACCTCGGTAGAGGTGGACCCATCTTGGTGTGCCACCTGGCGAGGGAGCAGGGGACTGCCAGCTTCGGTCGAGGTGGGCCCCTCATGGGTGGACACCTGGTGAAGTGGCAAAGAGACGCTCGACTTCGGCTGAGGTGGACCCGTCTTGGGGTGCCACCTGGCGAAGGAGCAGGAGAGCCTAGCTCGACCTCGGTAGAGGTGGACCCGTTTGGGGGTGCGACCTGGCGAGGGAGCAAGGGGCTGCCAGCTTTGGCCGAGGTGGACCCCTCCTGGGTGGACACCTGGCAAAATGGCTGAGAGAGGCTCGACTTCGACCGAGGTGGACTCGTCTTGGGGTGCCACCTAGCGAAGGAGCAGGAAAGCCCGGCTCGACCTCGATAGAGGTGGACCCCTCCTGGGTGGACACCTGGTGAAGTGGCAGAGAGAGGCATTACTTCGACCGAGGTGGACCCGTCTTGGGGTGCCACCTGGTGAAGGAGCAGGAAAGCCCGGCTCGACCTCGGCAGAGGTGGACCTGTCTTGGGGTGCCACCTGGCGAGGAAGCAGGGGGCTGCCAGCTTTGGCCGAGGTGGACCCCTCTTGGGTGGACACCTGGCGGAGTGGCAGGGAGAGGCTCGACTTCAACCGAGGTGGACCCATCCTGGGGTGCCACCTGGCGAAGGAGTAGAAGAGCTCGACTCGACCTCGGCAAAGGTGGACCCATCTGGGGTGCCACCTGGCAAAGGAGTAGTAATTTTGAAAGAAAAAATCCACGTGGCACCGGAGGCATCCAGCTTGGTCTGACACACGTTCCATGTCAGCGATGTAGCCATATCAGTTGCCCCCCTCCCTAGGTCCCATCGAAGCGTCGTGGCTTGGGACGTGAGGATTTAATGCGGAGATGACATGGAAAGGATGAAAATCCGGCACCATAATTGCCATGGTCACTGCCGTCGCTTCTATTTTGCCCAAGACCTTGTGGGAGGCTGCCGCATGTGCGTGTCTGACGGGCCATCTATACGCCATTTCAAAAATGAGGCAGTTTCCATCGGACTGAAGCATCGATGTTGGGCATTCCTCCATATGGTGGTCATCCAATGGTCCGGGACGGAAAGAGGCGTACGGCTGCTGTTGATTTAGTTTGAAAAGTAGGGGGACTTTCCGGAAATGAGGTCTCTTGGCTTTCTCACACCTAGCCGGCAGTTGCAGCGGTCTCCCTTCATCTCCTAGGGGTTGCCTTTCCTTCGGTTCAAAACATCCCGGTGAGTGCCTGTGACCTTTTCCCTTCTTGCTCTATCTCCAGATTCCCCGCTACTTCGAACCCAGTTTCCTTCTTGCTTCTTCTTTCTTAATGGCACATCGCTGTCATGTTTCTTCAAACCCGGACGAGCCCGGCCCTTCCCGGCCGAGGACTCCATCGTCTTCCTCCTCATAGGGGGAAGAGATTCTGGTCAAGGTATGGAGGCAGCTTCAGCCGGGGACTTTGACCATAGGCGTCCCTAGGGGTCCTAGGTCTCCCCCTGTAGTCTCCGCACGTCACATTTCTTCTCTTCCTCCTCCAGTGGCGGAGGTCTCATTCTCTGGTCCCTCCGGTTATGCCTCAATGATGACCGGAGATGATCTTTCCTGGATCCGGGATACCTATGGGGTTCCGGGTTCAATCCGTCTCTCCCTCCCAGGACCTAGGGACCGAGTAACCTCGAGTGGCCCTGGGAGGGTCGCCTTCTACGAAGACTTCCTTGTTGGGGGGCTTCGTTTCCTCCTTCATCCCTTCTTTCTTTCCTTTCTCAGCCACTACCATCTTGTCCCAACCCAGTTGGCTCCCAATGCCACTCGGTTCATCTTTGCTTTCGTCATCTTCTATCACTTTCACGGGTTCGTTGCCCGTTTCTCCTTTTTCAGGGCCCTCTTCACCCTGAAACGCTACTCTGCCGATGATGGCTGGTGGTACATTTCACCCCGGCCTAGGTGCCTTAGGTTCGACCTCCCTTCATCGATCAAGGGCCGGAATAACCACTTCTTTTTCGCCTCGGTCGAGGATGTCGACTGAGCCTGGAGTGAGCCTGACCAGTCACCGAACCAGAACTCCCAGGTTGAGCCGGCGGACCAAGAAGTCTACACTCAGATGTTGGGCGATGTGGTCCCAGCTCTTAAGGTTCTGCTTTAAGAGCAGAATTTATTCGAGGCAGGGATCAGTCCCATTCGGGAGTTAGGTGAGACCACGGATCTCCTTCTTTAGCTTTCATTTTCTGCTCTGCACTTCTTTTCTTTTATACTGGACTAACTAACTTTTTTCTTCAGGTATGAAGTTCTCTGTCGAAAGCCTAATGGAGGGCGCCCGGAAGAGGGACACCGCCGAGGGGGCCTAGGAGGCTCCAGCGAAGAGGGCTCGTACTGAGGCGAGCTAGGGGCCCGCGCCCACTCCTGCCGCTTTTGGCCATGGTACAACGGGTCTTGCTCCCAGGCCGACTCAGTCCCGTGCACCTAATGTCCTTGTCATCGAGCTCGAAAGGGTAGAGAGAGAGGATGCCGGAACCCCCTCGGGCGATGCTTGCTCCAGTTGCCATGTCGGTCATCTCCGCGATGGCCACCAGGGCGACGACAGCCCCACCGACGGCTGCATCGCCCAGCAAAGGGACAGCCACCCAGCCTACTGCCGATGCCCACATTCCAGGAGGCCATGCCGAGGTTTCAAGCCTCCGAAGAATTCAGGGCGGAGGTACATGAGGTGGCCGTCGACTCCTTCTTGAAGGGCTTTGAGGTGTGCCGGGAAAAGGTAAGTTCCTTTTTCCCCGAGCTCGACCTCAATGGAGTAGTTCTGGGCGGCCGGAGGGAGGAGCCCACCGAGGGAGCTCCGACTATGGTGGTTGCTGAGGTGGCGGATCCCGAACAGCCTTCAGACAGTGCCGACGGTGGAGAGGGTGCCCCCCAGCTGGAGGAGGACGTGGCTGCAGCGAAGTAGCCCTGCAGCTCCATTTGCTTTTACTTTATTTCTGCATGAACATGTGTTCTTTTCCTTTCTTTGGGGTCACCCGACCTGTCGGGTCCCCATTTTGTAAGGAATTTTTATCAGAAATGAAAATTCCTTTTCCGTTAACTTGTTCCTTCTTTTTTTTTTTTGTGCATCTTCCAGACTGAACCCCGGCGCCAGCCCCCGGGACTAAGTCCCGTGGTGCATTCCGGGCTGAACTTCGGGATTACATGGGTGAACTGGGTTCTGCACCACCTTCCAGACTGATGTACGGGATTTCGCTTTGGACCCATGTTCCTTGCGAGCTTCCGGACTGAACCCCTGGGCCGCAGGCTAGGATTGAGCCTTGCATGACCTATCGAGCTATTCTCCGGGATTATGTAGGACCAGGACCTAAGTCCTCGGGACCTCTTCACTCGGAATTTAATTTCGTGCGATGCTCCTGACTGAACTTCGGGATTTTTATCAAAGGAGACTTCGCGCCTTCATGAATCTTTTGCCATGTCCATGCTCGCTAAACCTAGAGCTAGATGGCTTTTATCCTACTAGATGAAAGTAGGCATTTGGTGAAAAAGATTTTATTGCTGAAGTTTAAGGGGCCTTACATTATTGGTAGTACATCCTCAAGTTTGAGGCATTCCAGGTCCGAGGGAATCGGGATCCGCCTAGCTCCTCCAGGTAGTACGTCCCGTGAGGGAGTGCCTCCGCCACCCTATAAGGGCCTTCCTAATTTGGGGAGAGCTTTCTGCACTCCCACGGCTAGGAAGCTTCAGCGCGGCGTAGCACTAAGTCTCCCTGGTGGAAGGACTTCGGTCGCACCCTGGAGTTGTAGTATATGGCCACTCATTGCTGGTAAGCTGCCATCCGAACTCGGGCCATGTCCCTCATTTCTTCAAGGAAGTCTAGGTTCAGTAGCAGTCGGGCCTGGTTCTCCACCTCGTCAAACTGCTCCACGTGCAGGGTCGGTAGGTTGAGCTCAATTGGAATAACCGCTTCTGCCCCGAAGATGAGGTTGAATGGGATCTCGTCCGTAGCCATCCTTGGGGTAGTGTGGTACGCCCAAAGGATGCTCGAGAGCTCTTCTGTCCACCTTCCCTTGGCCTGGTCTAATCTTGTCCAAAGGCCTTGCAAGATGGTCCTGTTCGTTACCTCGGCTTCTCCATTTATTTGAGGATGTGCCACCGAGGTGAAACGATGATGGATTCCGAGGTCATCGTAGAACTCCTCAAACTTTCGATAATCGAACTGGTGTCCGTTGTCGGTGATGATGGTGTGGGGCAAGCCGAAGTAGCAAATGATCGACTTCCAGAGGAACTTTGTGACATTCACCTCTGTGATCATGGTAAAGGGCTCAGCCTTGACCCACTTCATGAAGTAGTCGATGGCCACAATCAGGAATTTTCACTGCCGGACGTTGGAGGGAAAGGTCCTAGGAGATCCATGCCCCACTGGGTGAACGGCCATAGGGCGGAGAGCTGGGAGAGTGGAGCAGCATGCTGATGTTGCACCATAGCGTACCGTTGACATCGATCACACCTTTTTACGAAGTCAGCTACATCTTCTCTCATGGTCTCCCAGAAATAACCTTGATGGAGGGCCTTATACGCTAGCATCCTGCCCCCCACATGGTTCCCGCAAATGCCCTCGTGGATCTCCTGGAGCACGAGTGCGGCTTCGGTGAGTTTCAGACACTTGAGGAGCGGGTAGGAGTAGGACCTCTGATATAGTAGCCCATCCATCAAAACGAAACATGTGGCCTTCCTCTTAATGAGGCCAGTCGCCACACGATCCTCGGGCAAGGTGCCGTTGGTAATGTACTCGATGTACTTATCCATCCAGCTGGGCTCTAGGCTGACCTACTGGACCTCCATGGGTGTCTTGTAGCTCAGAGCTTTAAGGTGCTTGATGTAAGAGCGGCCCAGCGACGAGTCTGGCAGGGTTGCCAGGCGGGAGAGGGCATCCGCACGGGCGTTTTCCCCTCGAGGAATATGGAAGATGCTGAAGTGCCTAAAACCTGCCGCGCTCATTCGTACGAGCTCCAGGTACTTCGCCATTTGGGTGTCCCATGCCTCGTACTCCCCTGAGACCTGCCCGGCCACCAGCTGCGAGTCGGTGAAGACCATGAGGTATGCCATGCCCAGATCGCAGGACACTCTTAGTCTCACGAGGAGTGCTTCATACTCCGCCTGGTTATTGGTAGCGACGAACTGGAAGTGAAGAGCACACTCGATGACAACCCCTTCGACGTTGGCAAGGATGAGTCCGCCTCCACTCCCACCGGAGTTCGAAGCTTCGTCCACATGAAGGATCCAAACGTCTTCCTCTGGTCCAGGCTCTGGCTGCCAGTTTTCGGAGCTCTCTTCCGGCCCCTTACCCAGTCCTGCACACTCAACCAAGAAATCAGCGAGTACATGCACCATCATTGGTGCGGGCACCAGAATTAGAAGAAGACTTCAGGGCTCCATCTGGATCTCTAATTGACCTTGCCCGAAGAATTAGGGTTTTCTGGTTTTGTAATAAGGGTTGACTTAGTCAACTCAATTTTAGTCTTGAGTCTGTATTTCCCTGTAATTTAAATTTTGTTGAGTCATGTTGACTCAGTACAAGTCCTAGTAGTGGTCTAGGTCTTCTCCAGGTTGGTGCCACTTTTTTTTAGTCAAGTCAAGGTCCAGGGTGCCACATTTTTTCTCCCAGGCCCAAGCAAGTGGGCGCCACACTCCCAGCCACACGCCAGAGTCCAGGAGGTGCCACATCTCCATCCAGTGTCTTTGGTCCCTACACCACAAGAAGTAAGTTCCTTTTTTTTCTCGCACCACTTGGGAGAGAAATCCATCAAGATACCTCAATCCAAGGAGGAGCCAATTTCTTTCTAGATAAACCCAAGCCAGGATGGCAAGAATTTTTCTTGAAGAGAGGATCAAGGAGGTGTCCCACAATGTTCCATAAAAATCCAAGTTATAAAGGGAAGAGAGCATGTCTTGGGGAGGAATTCAAGGAGGTTCCCAAAAGTTTCCAAAAGTGCCAAAGCCATGAAAGGAAGAAGCCTAAACTTGTGGATCAAGACTAGGAGGTGTCCAAATGAGCCAAACCATGAAGGGAAAATCCTTGATTCATGGAAAGATACTAGGAGACACCCCCATAACCTACCATTTGGAGCTGATTTTCAAGTTTTCTTGGAGTTTTTGGGCTGCCCACTCATGGAAGGAGTCTTGGGAAGAGAATTTGATGCCTAAAGTGTGGGTTAGTCCTATTAGTCCCATATGGAAATGTATAAAATTTTATTTCTTTGTTATATCTATATATTCAACTCTATGTAACTCTTGAATTTAATGATGAATGAAATCAATTTCTTTGTGAGCAACTTTGTGTTTCTCTCTTCCGCACTTGTGTTCAGGTGTTGAGCTCCGTGAGGGAGTAAATCCGGGTTCCCTAGGAACCTTGAGGAGGTGTGAGATCTCCAACCCCAAAACCCTACCAAAACCCTAGGTTAGCCACTTCAATTCCAAACCCTAGCCGCCCATCATCTTCTTCATTCCACCAATCATCCAAACCCTAATCTACCTCATCATCTCACGGCCCCTATCTTCCACGTAGAGGACGACCACCAGCATCTAGGTTCAGATCGGCTATTTCGAATACAGAGCAAATCCCAGAGGAAGTCAGATCAGCATCCAGGAGAATCAGGATTTCAGCAACATCAATTTTTCAAGTTCATCTTATCTGGTAAAACCTTTCTTTGAGTATCTGGTTCCTTAACTTGTTCTTCTTCTTTCCCTGATCCTGAGTTCAGGAGAAGCCAACTGTTGGGAATCCGGTGCACCGCAGTGGAAGTGTAATTTCAAAATGATGAAATTTGCACCATAATCCCTTAGCCAAGATCTCCTTATTCAAGATTAAAACATATAAACTTACAATGTTAGAATTAGGGTACCAACCTGTAATCGCTAATTCTAATAAAGTTTGATGTTGAAGGGGCTGATTGAATTCACCAGGCGTCCAAATGTCCACCCTCCAATGGTGATCCACAAGATGATTGATCAAGATGCAAGCTTCCTTCACTTGAATTCTTATCCTAGAACTCAAGAGGACTATGGCTTTAAAACTTCAGGGTAGGGGCTCCTTACTTCCTTTCTTTCTTCTTCCTCTCCCTTTCTTAAGACCTTGTCCTAAGAATAAAACTCTTGTCTTGAAGGAGGAGAAGGATTTAAGACACTAATGTCTTAAAGTAAAGGAAATAGAAACAGAGTAGGAGTTCTTTTCTTTTACCGATCAAGAGATTCTTCCTATCTCTTGTTTTGGACTTGAGTTTCAACAGAGAAGAGATCTCTGTAAGAGGGAAACTCTCTGTGTCCTAAACAAGCTAAGGAGGAATTAGTTTCCTGGAAAGAAAAGAAAATAAAAATAAACTCTGTATTCATTAGTCAAACACCCGAGACCTCTGTTGTTTAAATAGATTACAGAGAGATGTCTTCTCAAAAGAACACAACTCTCCGTAAACACCACTCCACTTTGTCTCACACCCCTTCCCTATTTCTCACGCCCCATCCTCCCATCTCATGGCCTTCCAGATTAAATCCCACGGCTTTTCTTAAAGGAAAAACCACGGTGTTTTAAAAGGAAAGGGGTCACGACTTTTCATCTCCGAAGAGATGTTATTTCGCGCACCCTGGAAGAGTTAGCGCATTCCTTCTTTCTTAAAATCCCATCAGCCGTTGGATTTCCATCCAAGGGGGGACAGATGGTGCCCTAATCATTAAGAAAGGAGGCCGCCCCATCTTAATTCATCGGAGAATTAAGCGGGGCGCGCCAAGAGTCCATGCACCATGGACTCTTCCAAATGGCGCGCCAAGAGTCCATAAGCGCATGGACTCTTGGCATTTGGCATGGAAAAGCAAGGGGGGCGGATGGGGAGGCTAGCCTAGTTACATGGCTAGCCAATAGGGTTAGCCATAATCCTATTTTCATAATTAGGGTCTAATTAGGTCCAATTAGAACCCAATTTGAACCAATCCGGAATCCTAATTCGAATCCGATTCGAATAGAATCTAGGGTTTGCAACACCTGCTAGAGTGTTATCCTGCAAAGATGATTTAATTCTAAATTAAACTCTTGATCAATCCTCTTAAGTGTGTGACCCATTGGGTTCCACATCTAGCCAGCAGTGGGTTCGAATACAAGACCTAATTTGATTAGAACATTTTCTAATCGATTTAGGTCAAACCGGACTTACCCGACTCGATCATTTAGGACTCTTCCTAAGAAATGATCCTTGAATTTGATCAACCCACAAGACAAGATTGACATCTAGCAACGTGTCATGTCTACCCGGAAGATATGGAAATTCTGGTGAAATACCAAAATTACCCTTCAGTAGAGAGTTACCGTACAATTAAATCTTTCGATCAGCCTGCACCCAAAATATAACTATGGATATGGATATATATCAAATCCAATATTATATTTATTTCTAGCTCAATCTTATATCGATGATTCAATTATCTTGATATTAGAAACCATCTCTAATATCTTTACTTTGATCAAAGATTCCCTGAATCATCATCCGATTGTTAACCAGCTGGATGCAATCTCCTCTTACTAAGAGTGATCGATTCCTTGTTGACCTACTCATTACCTTCATATCCAATTCACCATTCCCAGTATCAATCCTGTGCATGACTCAGTGTCATGATTAGGATTGAACGAAAGAATGGGTTCATGTACATAAGGTACTTATGGCAGTCTCAGATCAAAAGATTACTTGTACCACTCCCACTATGAGAACCTTCTATTGACATGTAGCTAAGACTCCATTAGATGTTCTCAAGTTGGATCATATCAGTGAACTCATTCTCCAATGAGCACCCACATCCCAGTATTAGTGTCATACACAAGTGACTGTGAGAGCAGTCACCCTTTCCAGTATACATGGGATGTGCTAGTCTTATCGGAAAACCCTGATCCCCTACTCAGGGTTCCTTTAACTAGGAATACTTTAGATTAAGGTTTTAAGATTTTAGGTCTCACTGGTATGATCTCATCATAACCCTAAAATCATAGCCCTAATCTATGGGGTTCATCATATAATATATACAAACGTATGATGAAAAATAATGCCTTTATTTAGAAAATTGTCAATTACAATGGTTTAGGAGATACAACATAGATTGGCTTGTAGGGCATATCCCTTTCAATCTCCCACTTGCACTAAAGCCAATCGCCTTTAAATCTTAATCCCATACACTCGAGGTGGCGATCAAAATCTCGCTGTGGTAGAGCCTTAGTGAACGGGTCCGCTACATTATTCTTTGTATCAACTCTATTTATGTAGACATCTTGTCTCTCTACTATTTCTCAGACGAGATGGAAGCGTCTCAGAATGTGCTTGGACTTATGATGAGCTCTTGGTTCCTTAGCTTCAGCAACAGCCCCAGTGTTGTTATAGTAAAGTGGCACTGGGTTTTCAATTTCAGGAACAACACCCACTCTGTGATGAACTTCTTCATCCAGACTGCTTCCTTGGCGGCTTCACTAACAGCTATGTATTCTGCCTCTGTGGTTGAGTCAGCTACAGTCTGCTGCTTGGTACTCTTCCAACTCACTGCTCCACCATTTAGGGTAAAACATATCCCGAAATGGATTTGCTATCATCAGGGTCTGATTGAAAACTAGAATCAGAATAAGCTTCTAGTTTAAGATCAGAACCACCATAAACCAGAAAAATATCCTTAGTCCTTCTTAAGTACTTAAGATATTTTTAACTGCTTTCCAATGATCCTCTCCTGGATCAGCCTAAAACCTACTGACAATGCCTAAAGCATATGCCACATTAGGCCTAGTACATAACATGGCATATATTATGGACCCTATTGCCGAAGCATAGGGTATAGAATTCATTATATTTCTTTCTTCAGGTGTCTTAGGAGACATCCTTTTAGAAAGATGTATGCCTTGACTCATAGGAAGATAACCTCTTTTACTTCCATCCATGCTGAATCTTTTCAGCACTAAGTCAATGTACCTAGATTGGGATAAACATAGCATCCTCTTAGATCTATCTCTATAGATCTTAATATCTAGTATATAGGATGCTTCTCCCAAATCTTTCATGGAAAACTGGTTTGATAGCCAAACCTTGACTGATTGCAACATTGGGATATCATTCCCAACGAGGAGTATGTCATCTACATACAGAACCAAGAAGACTATGGCACTCCCACTAGTCTTCTTATAAACACAGGGTTCATCCACATTTTTGATAAAACCAAACCTTTTAATAGTTTCATCAAAGCAGATGTTCCAACTCCTTGAAGCTTGCTTTAATCCATAAATGGATTTCTTTAGCTTGCATACTTGATTAGGTTTATTTTTTGAAATAAAACCTTCTGGCTGTGACATGTAGACTTCTTCCTCAAGGAAACCATTGAGGAATGCAGTCATCACATCCATTTGCCAGATCTCATAATCATGATATGCTGCTATAGCAAGTAAAATCCGTATTGATTTTAGCATGGCAACAGGTGATAATGTTTCATCATAATCAATTCCCTGTTTTTGTCTAAAACCTTTAGCCACTAATCTGGCTTTATAGGTTTCAACTTGGCCATCAGCCCCAATCTTTTTGTTATAGACCCATTTGCACCCAATAGGATTAATACCCTCTGGTGCATCAACCAAAGACCATACTTGGTTTACATACATAGAGTCTATTTTGGATTCCATGGCTTCTTGCCATCTATCTGAATCAGTACTCAAGATAGCTGCCATATAGGTCAGAGGTTCATCATTTTGAATGACTTGGGCTTCATTATTTTCAATAATAAACCCATACCTCTCAGGTGCCCGTGCACTCTATCAGACCTACAGGGAGGAGTTTTGTGTTCTGGTTCAGTCCTAACTATATGTTCTAATGGTTGAGAATTGTCTATCTGTGTTTCTTGTACTTCTCCAAGTTCAATAGTTCTACCATTGCCCTTTTCTAAAATGAACTCCTTTTCTAGAAAAGTGGCATGCCTGCTGATAAAAATCTTTTGTTCAGTAGGATGGTAGAACAGATATCCTCTACCTTCTCTAGGATATCCTACAAATAGACATTTATCCGCTCTAGGTTCCAACTTATGTCCAAAATTTCTTTTAACATAAGCTGGACATCCCCATACCTTAAAATATTTAAGATATGGTTTCTTTCCACTCCAAATTTCATATGGAGTACTAACAATGGATTTAGAAGGTACCTTGTTCAGAATGTAAACAGCAGTTTCTAGGGCATGACCCCAGAAGGAAATGGGTAAATTTATGAAGCACATCATGGATTGTACCATATCTAATAAGGTACGATTCCTCCTTTCAGCTATACCATTTAGCTGTGGTGTATAAGGAGGGGTCCATTCAGAAAGAATTCCATTAACTTTAAGATAGTCTAAAAACTCCGTGGTTAAGTATTCTCCTCCTCGATCAGAACGAAGAACTTTAATACTTTTCCCGGTTTGTTTTTCGACCATACTTTGATACTCCTTAAATTTATCAAAGGCTTCAGATTTATGTTTCATAAGACACACATATCCGAACCTAGATAAATCATCTATAAAGTGATAAAATATGAGTATCCTCCTCTGGCCTGAGTTGTCATTGGACCACATACATCAGTATGTATAAGTCCTAATAACTCAGTTGACCTTTCTCCATGTCTAGTGAATGGAGTCTTGGTCATCTTACCCATGAGACATGATTCGTAAGTTCCTAATGATTCATACTCATAAGGATC
Organism: Areca catechu; assembly: GCA_021397845.1. Classification (NCBI taxonomy): domain Eukaryota; kingdom Viridiplantae; phylum Streptophyta; class Magnoliopsida; order Arecales; family Arecaceae; genus Areca; species Areca catechu. Next base: position 46,816,119 of record CM038048.1, on the reverse strand, counting down.
AAGAAATTTTTCCTTGTATAACTTGCTTATCCTAGACTCATTAACATGACCAAGTCGATGATGCCAAAGTAAAGTATCATTAAAGTCTTTTCTTTTCCTTTTATTATTGACATGGAAAACACTATCATTGGAAGAAAGAGTTAAGAGCCCATTGCTAAATATGCCAGAACAAATAATTTTATTAGATAACATTATCGAGCAACCAGTGCTCGTTATATCCATTACATATCCTTGTTTTAATAACAAAGGAATAAATATAATGTTCCTAATAATCTTTGGCATATAGTAACAATTTTCTAACTCCAAGATCTTCCCTGAAGGCAACTTCAGAATATAGGTCCCTACAGCTTCTGCTTGGATGATATCACCACCAGCACTTTAGAGATTGAAGTTGCCTTCCTTCAATACTTTAAGCTTGTGGAGGTCCTGCAAAGATTTGCATATATGGTAACCACAAGCGGTATCCAATACCCAAGTATTTGATATAGACGAATTTAATGTCAATATAGTATGTATCTCATACATACCTTTTGGTGCATCTGACGCACCAGGCTTCACAGTTGCAAGGTAAGCCTTGCAATTCCTTTTCCAATGTCCCGCTTTGCCGCAAAAGAAACAGGTTGACTGTTTTGAGGCCTTCTTTCCTTTCTTGTTCTTATTGATGCCACCCTTAGGGTTTAGCCTCCTATTAAAACCCTTTTTGCCTGATTTCTTCTTATTGGTCTTATCAACAAGAAGAAGTGGAGCCTTTTCTTTCTTAACGTGGCTCTCTGCTGTTTTTAACATATTTAACAGCTCAGGCAAGGAAGTGTTCAGTTTGTTCATGTGATAATTCAAGACAAACTGAGAAAATGACTCCGGGAGTGATTGCAGGATTAAATCCTGATTCAGCTCCCCATCCATAATAAAACCTAATTGACCCAATCTAGTGATTAAGTCAATTACCTTCAGAACATGATCCTGAATGGATGTACCCTCTGTCATCCTAGCACGGAATAACTGCTTAGATATTTCGTATCTAGCAGTTCTGCTTTGTTCTCCATAAAGCTCTTTTAAATTGAGCATTATGGATTGAGTATCCATGCTTTCATGCTGCCTCTGTAACTCATTGGTCATAGAGGCCAGTATGATACACTTGACAGTGAGGGAGTCATTCTGCCATATTTTGTTTGTGGCCATATCTTCCTGTGTGGCATCATCCCCTAGTGGATTAAGACTAGGGGTATCAAGAATATAAGAAAGTTTTTCTGAACTCGGTACAATCTTTAAGTTTCTCAACCAGTCCACATAGTTTGGACTAGTCAGTTTGTTGGTATCTAAGATGTTTCGCAGTGATAATGAAGATGCCATTTATCTACATTTAATAAAGAACAATACATAAGCAAACAACCATGAAATGGCTTACATAATTAAATTAGGTCTTCAATTTAATTATGTCTCCCACTATTTTATCAAAAATCATAGCCCTCACTATGATAATCGAGAAAAACCCTGATCGATTTTTCTTAGTGAGATTGAGATCCTAATAACTTATAAAAGATCTTGCAGATAACACAACAAATCTTTTATAAGCTTAAAGGTAGGAAACTCTTCCAATTATATCTCATATAATTCTCTAAAATAACTTGGCCTCTAGAACATTATAAGTCTTGCAGAAAACACAACAAACCATAATGTTCTAGTTAAGTCAAGATCCTTTCATTTCTATACAGTCAGTACTCAAATATAATGCCCTTGCAGATAACACAACAAGGCATTATACAGAATATACTATAAGCATATCTATGCACTAGACTAGTATTATGTTAATCACCATATTAGGTCTTGCAGATAACACAACAACCTAATGTGGTTCATAACACAATAATGATCCAGCATGAAGGAAGGCCAATATATAGTATTTTTAACACTAAGCATTTTAGTCAAGATTTAAATATAATCAAATCGGCCAGGCAAGTGAAAGAGATGTGGGAGTCCCCCCGTTGCTTTCCTAGACACCAATAAAAATTGGTCAGGTCAGTCAACGGAACCAATTAAAAACCACGATTCTCTTTACCTTCCCAGAACTACCTTTCTAGACACCGAATGATCAATTGTTCATCATGACTAGTGATGCTTATTAGTTAAACATACTATGACTTAATATAATTTTAAGAAGAGGGCTTTATAAAATTGCCAGCACATTCTTATAGAACATATCACAATCATATCACTCTGATAAACATATATGTGCTAAGTGTGTCATCATACTAGGACAACCATTTACCACATAATGGATCCACCATTATGCCAGGGCAACCTTATTTCAGTATGATGACTTCAAAACTAATCATATCTCTATAATAATCAGGGTTTGAATGAAAAACCCTAACTAGTGGCATACATCAAAACATTAATTATCATATATGCATCCCATAAATTATGCTAAGTGTATCAGCATTCAAGGGTTTAAAACCCTAACATGCGATACTATAATCAAAACCACATATGAATAATTTTCATATGTATTTACTGTAATGAGGATGGCTCTGATACCATTGTTGGGAATCTGGTGCACCGCAGCGGAAGTGTAATTTCAAAATGATGAAATTTGCACCATAATCCCTTAGCCAAGATCTCCTTATTCAGGATTAAAACATATAAACTTACAATGTTAGAATTAGGGTACCAACCTGTAATCGCTAATTCCAATAAAGTTTGATGTTGAAGGGGCTGATTGAATTCACCAGGCATCCAAATGTCCACCCTCCAATGGTGATCCACAAGATGATTGATCAAGATGCAAGCTTCCTTAACTTGAATTCTTATCCTAGAACTCAAGAGGACTATGGCTTTAAAACTTCAGGGTAGGGGCTCCTTACTTCCTTTCTTTCTTCTTCCTCTCCCTTCTTAAGACCTTGTCCTAAGAATAAAACTCTTGTCTTGAAGGAGGAGAAGGATTTAAGACACTAATGTCTTAAAGTAAAGGAAATAGAAACAGAGTAGGAGTTCTTTTCTTTTACCGATCAAGAGATTCTTCCTATCTCTTGTTTTGGACTTGAGTTTCAACAGAGAAGAGAACTCTGTAAGAGGGAAACTCTCTGTGTCCTAAACAAGCTAAGGAGGAATCAGTTTCCTGGAAAGAAAAGAAAATAAATAAACTCTGTCGTTCATTAGTCAAACACCCGAGACCTCTGTTGTTTAAATAGATTACAGAGAGATGTCTTCTCAAAAGAACACAACTCTCCGTAAACACCACTCCACTTTGTCTCATGCCCCTTCCCTATTTCTCACGCCCCATCCTCCCATCTCATGGCCTTCCAGATTAAATCCCACGGCTTTTCTTAAAGGAAAAACCGCGATGTTTTAAAAGGAAAGGGGTCGCGACTTTTCATCTCCGAAGAGATGTTATTTCGCGCGCTCGGGAAGAGTTAGCGCATTCCTTCTTTCTTAAAATCCCATCAGCCGTTGGATTTCCATCCAAGGGGGGATAGATGGTGTGCTAATCATTAAGAAAGGAGGCCGCCCCATCTTAATTCATCGGAGAATTAAGCGGGGCGCGCCAAGAGTCCATGCGCCATGGACTCTTCCAAATGGCGTGCCAAGAGTCCATAAGCGCATGGACTCTTGGCATTTGGCATGGAAAAGCAAGGGGGGCGGATGGGGAGGCTAGCCTAGTTACATGGCTAGCCAATAGGGTTAGCCATAATCCTATTTTCACAATTAGGGTCTAATTAGGTCCAATTAGAACCCAATTTGAAACAATTCGGAACCCTAATTCGAATCCGATTCGAATAGAAGCTAGGGTTTGCAACACCTGCTAGAGTGTTATCCTGCAAAGATGATTTAATTCCAAATTAAACTCTTGATCAATCCTTTTATGTGTGTGACCCATTGGGTTCCACATCTAGCCAGTAGTGGGTTCGAATACAAGTTGACCTAATTTGATTAGAACTCTTTCTAATCGATTTAGGTCAAACCGGACTTACCCGACTCGATCATTTAGGACTCTTCCTAATAAATGATCCTTGAATTTGATCAACCCACGAGACAAGATTGACGTCTAGCAACGTATCATGTCTACCCGGGAGATATGGAAATTTGGTGAAATACCAAAATTACCCTTCAGTAGAGAGTTACCGTACAATTAAATCTTTCGATCAGCCTGCACCCAAAATATACTATGGATATGGATATATGTCAAATCCAATATTATATTTATTTCTAGCTTAATCTTATATCGATGAATCAATTATCTTGATATTAGAAACCATCTCTAATATCTTTACTTTGATCAAAGATTCCCTGAATCATCATCCGATTGTTAACTAGCTGGATGCAATCTCCTCTTACTAAGAGTGATCGATTCCTTGTTGACCTACTCATTACCTTCATATCCAATTCACCATTCCCAGTATCAATCCTGTGCATGACTCAGTGTCATGATAAGATTGAACCAAAGAATGGGTTCATGTATATAAGGTACTTATGGCAGTCTCATGTCAAAAGATTACTTGTACCACTCCCACTATGAGAACCTTCTATTGACATGTAGCTAAGACTCCATTAGATGTTCTCAAGTTGGATCATATCAGTGAACTCATTCTCCAATGAGCACCCACATCCCAGTATTAGTGTCATACACAAGTGACTGTGAGAGCAGTCACCCTTTCCAGTATACATGGGATGTGCTAGTCTTACCGAAAATCCTGATCCCCTACTCAGGGTTCCTTTGACTAGGAATACTTTAGATTAAAGTTTTAAGATTTTAGGTCTCATTGGTATGATCTCATCATAACCCTAAAATCATAGCCCTAATCTATGGGGTTCATCATATAATATAAACACAGCATATGATGAAAAATAATGCCTTTATTTAGAAAATTATCAATTACAATGATTTGGGAGATACAACATAGATTGGCTTGTAGGGCATATCCCTTTCACCAACTCTACCAAAGGGCCAGTATTGGAGGATCCATTGCGAAGATATCCGAATCCGGGGATCCAACAATCTGCTCGAGAGAGTCCTTCCACCAAACTCTGTGAATATCACTACCTGGTACATAACCCTTCCCTTCTCTCTATTTCTGTCCTGTTGAAAGTTCAGAGCGAAATCCTAGGTCTGGGAGTTTCTCACCCCAGTGATCCTTTACTTCTGACTACTCTGATAATCTAGTTTCTTTGAATTATGCTTTCAATTATTATATAGTTTCTTTCAAATTAGTTTAACTTTCCTTGAGTCAAAGCCGACTTCTGAAAATATATAAAAATATAATAAATAAATACATTAATTTTAATTTACTTCCGCATCGCATCATCTCTTTTCTTTTGCATCATTTTTGGTATCAAAGCTTTCGTTCTGCTTCATTTTTGGTATCAGAGCCCTGTCTAGGGTTTCTGACTTGCTTGCATGTTTTGAGTGTCTCTCTTTTTTACTTTGTCTGCTCGAAGTAGACTCCCCAGGACATCCGGTCCTAGGAACGAAGCGAGGTGCAAGCCTCCTCTTCCAATTCCATGGGTGTTCCTAGGGCATGTAGGGGATCCGCTGGGTTACAACTTCGTAGCAGGAATTGTACACGGGGAAGCATTCTATTTTCAGTCTGTAACTTCCCTATTCCAGGAATTGTTTCTCATTACAGGTAACTCCAAATTGCATGATTTTTATTTTGCTGGAACCAGTATAATTGAAACTATTTAAAATAATTTTACTGTAATTTATTTGTTTCTGTGAAATTTCTGAGAGTTAAATTACAAAAATTCTATTTCTATGTTTCTGCAATTCAATTTTTTTTTTTGAGTGATCATCTCCTAATTCATCTTAAGGGCAATTGAGCATCTAAGATAAGGGGAGGAGTTGATAACCTCTCCTTAGCCCAAAATCACCACCAATTCATTCGATCCTAAGCCTAATTTTAAAATTTATTAGACTTAATTTGCCCTAGTGGGCTAGGAACACCAACTAGTCAGGTCCAGCCTAGGGTTTAGTCAGTTTGTCTGGTTACTCTGTGTGTGCTTTATACTCAGTATCTAGAACGGTGATTCAGGGACTACGTCCCGAAGGGCTTGTGTGCTGGTCCGCCTACCTGGCCAATCATTGATTGGTGTCTAGGATTTGCAATTAGGGACCTAACACTCCCCTTGCACATGCCTGGCTGAGTCCCGAGTTACCACAGGCTAGCTTGCCACTCTGATTGGGCATCTAGTTTGGGCTCTAGGTCTAGTTAGCCCATAGTCATTTCAGTCGAGTCTCATTTGGTGTGCTTGCTTGCATCATCATGTCCACCCGGAATGGAGTACCCTACCAACCTGGTCAAACCCAACCTGATTTAGAGGCCATGATTAGAACTCTTACCGAAAGTATGACCAAATTGAGTCAGGATATGACTGATACTGTTGCCCAGTTTAGAGACTGAGCCCAGGTACTTGAGGAGCCTAGGCACCGAAATTGGACCCCTGACTCAGAATTTGGTAGACCCCAACCTCACCCACACCCAGAGCCTAGGAGACATTTATACAGGGATCCTGAACCTATTCATTGGAGGTTTGATCTAAGAGCCTATGACCATGATCTTGCCCCTGAGTCTAGCCTTAGGAGCCTATACCCATACTTGGTTGACTCAGAGAAGGGACCCGTTAGGAACACCGAACCTTATGCACCCACTTTTGATGGAAGACAAGAGACATATATTAAGTGGGAAGAACAAATGGATCGGTATTTTGAGTGCACTAACATATTGGAATTAGGACAAGTTAGGTTGGCCAAAACCAAGTTCACCAAACATGCTAGGTCACATTGGTATGCTATTGAGCGTGAGTGTTATCAAAGAAAAGAGGAAATATATACTTGGAGAGATATGAGAAGTAAGTTGAGAGATAGGTACCTAGGTAGATCCTATGAGAAAAGACTTTTAGACCAATGCTACCAATTGCGACTAGGTAATAGGCCTGTGTCAAATATATCGAGGACTTCCAGTGGTATGACATGAAATGCAATACCATTGAGACCGAAGCTCAGATCACAACGAGGTTTAGGGTTGGGTTACACCAAGACATTTATAGGAAGCTATGCCTTGAAAAGACCAATAAGTTAGACCGAGCCTACCAAGAAGCCCAAGACTATGAGTGGTCTTTAAGATATAACCAATCAAGTACTTTGGACTTAAAGCCAACCTCTACCAACTTGAGTCAAGTTCCGATTGATCCGACATCCGTAGTGAACCAAACTTTTGTTTGTCAATTCTCACTTGTGTCACCTCTTGACCAGAAGGATAACACTGAGAAGGAGTTAGGCATGGCCATCCCAAAATTAGTTGACCCGACCAGAGCCGAACTTAAAGAGGAATCAAAGGAGAATAGATTAGAACCTTTTAGTGAGATTGAGGAAGAAATATATGAGCCTGACATAAGTTTAATAGATGAATATGAAGAAGAAGAATTTGAGGATATCTCTCCCGATAATTTAATTAACCAACTCCTACCTAATGGGGTTATTGAGGGGACCCCTGCCACTCAAGGAATTCAGGAGCTAACCCTAAGAGAAGACCCTTTTGAGGAAGTTCAGGAAGAGAAAATTACACCAAATGAAAGTTTAAGTGAGAATACCTGTGAACTCATTGAGGAATCCAAAGAAGACACCCTGAGTCAAATCTGGTAGAGAAGTGTGAAGAAGGAAGGGGTTCACAAGAATTGCCCATTGAGAAGGTCCAAGAACAAGAAAAAGACAGTAGCTTAGAGGACCTTTTAGATAAACATTCCAAAGACCTTCCTGATAACCTTCCACCTTCTAGGAGCACCCAGCCTATCCTAGAACTTGCACTTGTAGACCCTCCTAGAGCAAATCATGAGGTTTGGATGAGTACACCTATAGAACAATGTCCTCATTTTAAGGTCGTCCTGAATAACCAAGGTTTGTTTCTTGTTTCCGATAAGCCACCTCAAAACTCTGATTCTTATTTCCTACCCTTCCCTGAATCTTCTCATGTTTCTAGAGCTATGGGATTACACTTTACTGAGATCTCTAGGTTGCAAGACTCCTTAGAACCTATTAGGTTTGCCACCTACTTCTGGAAGACCTTATGGCACCTACTAGGCATCCATAATAAGTTTTCATGCTCTGCATGCCCTCATCCGACCCAAGGTCAAACCTAGAGAGCCTTAGTTTGTTAGGTTTAGACCTAGGGTTCCTTTGGAATAAAGTCCATTCTTTAGGAATGCATCGTCAGTCTAGTTTAGTTTTTCTTGACCCTTTACTAGGCTTTGGCTCTGATTTTGGTTTGATTGAGAGCACCAGGAATTGGGATTTGTATTATGTCCAGGGCTGAAATTGCAATCAATGTTTCGATCAATAGGTCTATAGGCTAGAGTCCCTTTGAAATTGTTCATGGATATAAGCCTCACACACCACTTGATCTGATTTCACTATTAGCCCACACACACAAGTCTCTTGATGCACTTGCATAGCATGTAAAGGACTTGCATAAAGAAATTCATGCCAAAATAACTTTAAGTAATGAAACTTATAAGAAGTTGGCTGATTCTCAAAGACGAGTCAAAGCTTTTGTTGAGAGAGACTATGTAATGATTAGGTTAAGGCCTGAGCGGTTTTTCCTGGAACCGTTAGAAAGTTACATGCTAAAGGAGCTGGACCATTTAGAGTAGTGAAGAGAGTAGGATCCAATGCCTATGTGCTCGAGTTGCCTCCAGAACTAGGCAATAGCTCTACTTTCAACATTACAGACTTAGTAGAGTATAGGGAGCCAGCTGTGATTCCTAGTAAGCCTTTGAAACCTAATCCTGTTATTGAGAGTGATCCCGACCCTGTGTGTCCACCAACAAACTGGCCTGTGAGGAAAGAGCAGATTGAAAAGATCCTGGATGATCAGGTTATCTCTACTCGTAATCGAGGATACCAAAGATACCTGGTCCGCTGGCAAGGAAGGCTAGATTCTGATGACTCTTGGATCTTCCGAGAAGAATTACAAGAATTGGACCCAGACCTCTTGGAGAGATACCAGAGCCAGCTTGATCCATACTCGATAGGGTCAAGTTCATCCCACCCCGGGAGAATTGGTGCGGGCACCAGACTCAGAAGAAGACTTCAGGGCTCCATCTGGATCTCTGATTGACCTTGCCCAAAGAATTAGGGTTTTTTGGTTTTGTAATAAGGTTGACTTGGTCAACTCAATTTTAGTCTTGAGTCTGTATTCCCCTGCAATTTAAATTTTGTTGAGTCATGTTGACTCAGTACAAGTCCTAGTAGTGGTCTAAGTCTTCTCCAGGTTGGTGCCACTTTTTTTTTAGTCAAGTCAAGGTCCAGGGTGCCACATTTTTTCTCCCAGGCCCAAGCAAGTGGGCGCCACACTCCCAGCCACACGCCAAAGTCCAGGAGGCGCCACATCTCCATCCAGTGTCTTTGGTCCCTACACCATAAGAAGTAAGTTCCTTTTTTTTCTTGCACCACTTGGGAGAGAAATCCATCAAGATACCTCAATCCAAGGAGGAGCCAATTTCTTTCCAGATAAATCCAAGCCAGGATGGCAAGAATTTTTCTTGAAGAGAGGATCAAGGAGGTGTCCCACAATGTTCCATAAAAATCCAAGTTATAAAAGGGAAGAGAGCATGTCTTGGGGAGGAATTCAAGGAGGTTCCCAAAAGTTTCCAAAAGTGCCAAAGCCATGAAAGGAAGAAGCCTAAACTTATGGATCAAGACTAGGAGGTGTCCAAATGAGCCAAACCATGAAGGAAAAATCCTTGATTCATGGAGAGATACTAGGAGACACCCCCATAACCTGCCATTTGGAGCTGATTTTCAAGTTTTCTTGGAGTTTTTGGGCTGCCCACTCATGGAAGGAGTCTTGGGAAGAGAATTTGATGCCTAAAGTGTGGATTAGTCCTATTAGTCCCACATGGGAAATGTATAAAATTTTATTTCTTTGTTATGTCTATATATTCAACTCTATGTAACTCTTGAATTTAATGATGAATGAAATCAATTTCTTTGTGAGAAACTTTATGTTTCTCTCTTCCGCACTTGTGTTCAGGTGTTGAGCTCTGTGAGGGAGTAAATCCGGGTTCCCTAGGAACCTTGAGGAGGTGTGAGATCTCCAACCCCAAAACCCTACCAAAACCCTAGGTTAGCCACTTCAATTCCAAGCCCTAGCCGCCATCATCTTCTTCATTCCACCAATCATCCAAACCCTAATCTACCTCATCATCTCCGGCCCCTCTCTTCCAAGTAGAGGCCGACCACCAGCATCCAGGTCCAGATCGGCTACTTCGAATACAGAGCAAATCCTAGAGGAAGTCAGATCAGCATCCAAGAGAATCAGGATTTCAGCAACATCAATTTTTCAAGTTCTTTATCTGGTAAATCCTTTCTTTGAGTATTTGGTTCCTTAACTTGTTCTTTTTCTTCCCAGATCCTGAGTTCAGGAGAAGCCAACTCTGCCAAAGGACCAGTATTGGAGGATCCATTACGAAGATATCCGAATCCGAGGATCCAACAATCTGCTCGAGAGAGTCCTTCCACCAAACTCTGTGAAGATCACTGCCTAGTACATAACCCTTCCCTTCTCTTTAGTTCTGTCCTGTTGAAAGTTTAGAGTGAAACCCTAGGTCTGGGAGTTTCTCAACCCCCAACGATCCTTTACTTCTGAACTACTCTGATAATCTAGTTTCTTTGAATTGTTCTTTCAATTATTATATAGTTTCTTTCAATTTAATTTAACTTTCCTTTGAGTCAAAGCCGACTTCTAAAAATATATAAAATAATAAATAAATACATTAATTTTAATTTACTTCCGCATTGCATCATCTTTTTTGTTCTGCATCATTCATGGCAAACCTCAGTCGGTAGGTGATGTTGAACTTGCTGAGCTTGAGCGCCCGCTTCGCCAGGCATCCAGACATGTCAGGTCGGCTGAGCACCACCTTCAGTGGCTGATTCGTCAGGACCACGATGGGTGTGCTTGGAAGTAAGGCTTGAGATGCTGAGCGGACACGATTAGCATAAAAATCAGTTTCTCAGACCAAGAATACCTGAGCTTCGCATCGCAGAGGAGTTTGCTCATGTAATACACGGCCTCTGTATCCCTATGTCGTCCATCTAAACCAGGACCGAGCTGACGGCCTTTAGTGTGACCGCTAGATACAATAGGAGCTCCTCTCCCTCCTCTGGTTAGGAGAGCAATGGCAGCGATGCCAATGTCTTCTTCAGCTCTTTAAATGCCTCCTGGCACTCCTTCGTCCAGGCGAAGTCATGCATCTTTCTTAGCATCTTGAAGAAAGGCTGGCAGCGATCAACGGACCTTGAAATAAACTGGCTCAGGGTGGCTATCCGGCTGGTGAGTCACTGTACTTGCTTCTTGGAGGTGGATGCTCCATGTCTAGGATCATTTGAACCTTCTCCGAGTTGGCCTCTATCCCTCTTTGGGGCACCATGAACCCCAGGAACTTCCCTATGGATACGCCGAAAGCACACTTCATCGGGTTCAACTTCATCTGGTGAACCTGGAGGTTACTGAAGGTCTCCGCCAGGTCGTCGACATGGTCCGAAGTGGGCTTGCTCATCACCAGCATGTCGTCCACGTATACCTGCATGTTGTGGCCAATTTGGTCTTTGAAGACCTTGTTGACCAAGCGTTGGTACATGGCACCTGCATTCTTGAGACCGAATGGCATCACCTTATAGCAGTAGGTCCCGTGGTCGGTGACGAAGGTGGTGTGTTCCTCATCCTACGGGTGCATTTGGATCTGGTTGTACCCGGAGAAAGCGTCCATAAAAGAGAGGAGGCGATGCCCCGAGGTAGTGTCCACGAGCTGGTCGATCTTTGAAAGAGGGAAACTGTCCTTCGGGCAATCTCGGTTGAGGTTGGTGTAGTCCACGCAGATCCTCCACTTGCCGTTGCTTTTCTTCACCATTACCACATTTGCCAGCTAGCTGGGATACTGTACTTCTTGTACAAAGCCAGCGGCGAGAAGCTTTTCCACTTCCTCATTGAAGGCCTTTTCCCTTTCTGTAGCGAAACTTCTCTTCTTCTGGCGGACTGAGCGTCACCTTGGATCAATCTTCAATTTGTGGGTGATGACCTCCGGGGGGATACCTGGCATGTCTACAGCAAACCAGGTGAACACATCAGCATTCGTCCGGAGGAAGTCCAGCAAGCGAGCCCACTCTTCTTCCAGGAGTTGGGCTCCTATCTGCATGGTTTTCTGAGGGTCCGAGCCGAGGGGTACGTCAATAAGTGCTCCACGGGACCTCTCCTGGGATCTTGTGCTCTTAGATCGAAGTCGTCGACATCGGAACCGACCTCGGCAACCCGGGCCCCTGGGACCGTCTGCAGGCAATATGGGACAGGTTGGGCCATCCCCCTCATCACCCCTATCCCAGAGGCGATAGGGAACTGCACTAGCAATCTCTTGGTGAAAATGACCGCGTCCAGCTGGTTGAGCCCTAAATGGCCAAGGATAGCATTGAAAGGTGATGGGAGTCTGACGACGGTAAATATCATCATGACCGTGCTCTGCCGAGGTGGGGATCCGGTGGTAACAGGGAGAGTGATCTCTCTTTCGACTCCCATAGAATCTTCGGTGAAGCCCACAAGAGGGTTGTGCACCAGCTTTAGCTGATCATCTGACAAATTCATCCAGGAGAAAGCATCGTAAAAAAGTATGTCAGTAGAGCTCCCACTATCCACCATAATGCGATGTACAGGATGCTTTGCGATGGTCATCTCGACCACCACTGCATCATTGTTTACATTTTCATTTTCATTCTCCTTTTCAAAGGAGAGTACATTCTCCAAGTCTCCCACCTCCTGAGCTCTCTTCGAGGCATGCCCTATCCCCCACGAGATCATGCCCACTGGCTTCTCCGTTGGACGGTTGTTAATTACAGGGACGGGGGGAAGGGCCGCGAGCGGCTGACCCTCCACCGGTGCCTCGTTCCTCATGAACTTCCTGAGGTAGTCCCTCTTGATCAGCTCCTCGATCTCCTGCTTCAGACTATGGCAATCCTCCATGTCGTGGCCATGCTCGCGGTGAAATTGACAATACTTCATTTTGTCACGGGTGTACGGTTCTGAGAAGGAGGTCGGCGGAGGTAGTTCTCACCCTCAATTTCCATGAGGATCTTCATTCTGGGAGCGATGAGAGGGGTAAAGGTTCGCTCCAGGGCAGCACCATTCTTCGGCTTCGAACCTGGATGGAAAGTTCGTAGGTGGTCCAGGCCTCCGGTCTTCGAACCTGGATGGAAGTTCGTAGGTGGTCCAGGCCTCCGGGTCCCAGGGACATCCCTTGGGGCAGGCTTCTTCGAAGGCTTCCCATCTAGCTCTTGCCTGGTACAGTCAGCCTCTTCAGCTCGGATATACTTATGGACATGGAGGAGGAGCTCAGAATACGTCTTGGAGGGCTACTTATCCAGGGAATACGTCAGGCGGGAGGTCTTGAGCCCGCGCTTCAACGCTAGCATGGTGATAGGCTCGTCCAGGCTATAAATCTCCAGGGCAACGATCTTGAAGCAGGTGACGTAGTCTCACAGCAGCTCCTGGTCTTATTGGCGGATAGAGAAGAGACTATCCACCTCCCGTGGCACCTTTCGGCAGGCATCAAAGTGTGCCATAAACTTTCCTTCCAACTATTGCAAGGAGCTGATAGATTCTGGCTCGAGGCGGGTGAACCAAACTCGAACAGCCTTCCAGAGGGTGGCTGGGGAGTTGATGCACAAAAGAGTGTCCGTCACTCCTTGGACCCTTATGAGAGCCTTATAGCTCTCCAAGTGGTCCAGGGGGTCGGTGGTCCCATCATAGGGATCCACCTAGGGCATACGGAACCGATTCGGGATCGGTTCTTCTTGGATTTTCGGGGAGAATGGTGGCTAGGCGTTATAGCCCACTGGCTCAACTGGGGAGCTTTGCAAGTTGGCAAAATGGTGGGAGAACTACACCAACTTGCGCTCGTGCTCTTCCAGATGCCTCTCAGCCTGGCGCCTGATGGCTTCATCGGTGGAACCTTCCACCGAGGCCACTGGAGAAGGAGGTGCCGATCGGTCTCGACGAGGGGCCTTGCCCCGATGGCACCTGCTATGCTGTACTACTTCAGCATCATTGGCCGAGGATCGACTCTCGTGATCTGCCGAACCGGAGTGGTTTCTCTTGGCGGGAGTCCGATGGCTCCCACGGGGTTTGGTAACTGCCCGTGGATGGGAAGGCCTGCCTTGGATGGAGCACAGGCTTCCATGGGGGCTCGTCGCTGGGGCTGGGTGGCCAGGGAGAGATGTTGGTGCTACAGCTACCGCATGGTCGTAGTCAGTGTTTGCAGCTGCTGGACGATAGCTGCGAAAGGACCGTCCATCGAGGATGGCTGAGGAGGAGGAGGTGGAGCAGGAAGTTCCCTCTCTGGGCTGTGCGGCCCCTGGGGAGAAGGAACCTCTCCTGCTCGGCTGGTGGATTCTTCGCACCCACACATCACCACCATGTCACATACCTTTGCCCATGGAAAGCTTGTCTGTGCAAGGTTGCTATTCTGGTTCTCAGACTCTCTTACCTGGAGATCTCCAAGCCTCCGATCCTTTAAAACAAAGTCAGAGACCCGGGCCGAGAATTCCGGTGGGAACACTTCGATGGTCAAGTTAGAGAGCGGCAAGATGGAACAGGTCCTCTAAGGCGGGTTCTCGAAGGATTCCCGTGCTTAAAAAAAGTAGATGAAAGAAGTGTGGGGAAGAGAGGGGTTAAGCCCAGCTTCTTATGCTGGGTTCACCGAGCTCATGCCTGAAGACTTCTTGGAGGTCCCAGGATTGTTCTCTCTATCTCTCGATTTCTTTTTTCCTCCAACCTTTTTGACTTACCTTTTCGTCTGCTTTTACTGTCCCTTTCTACCAGGACCGCCTTTGGCCCACGATCCCTCCCGAGGCTCCCAGAGATCCCTGAATCTTTCCCTCGCCCTTCTCCTCCAGTCTGGGAGTTAAGCAGCCTACATGCCTCATCCGCCATATGTCACGAAAGGGGAAAACTAGCAGACCTCAGCCAGTATAGGAGCTCTCCTTTCGGGTGTTGACGGTGGGCTTCTAGCATTCCAGGCTCCCATCTGCGAGGATTTTATTTCCTCGATCATGGGGCCCTACTTATTTGATAAACGAGGTTTCGTGCACCACTGCGGCCGTACTGTGCACCCTGTACAAGATGCGGCGCACGTCGATTCTAGTGGAGATCTTGTGGCCCATGTCTCTGCCTCCTCGAGGCTTTGCAGAGTAGGGCTGACTTTGGTCGAGGTGGACCCATCAGGGTGCCACCTAGCGAAGGAGCAGAGTACCCGGTTCGACCTCGGTAGAGGGGACCCATCTTAGGGTGCCACCAGGTGAGGGAGCAGGGGGCTACCAGCTTCAGCTAAGGTGGACCCCTCCTGGCTTCAGCTAAGGTGGACCCCTCCTGGGTGGACACCTGGCAGAGCAGCAAAGAGAGGCTCAACTTCAATCGAGGTGGACCCATCTTGGGGTGCCACCTGGCGAAGGAGCAGGAAAGCCCGACTCGATCTCGGTAGAGGTGGACCCGTCTTGGGGTGTCACCTGGCGAGGGAGCAGGGGGTTGCCAGCTTCGACCGAGGTGGACTCCTCTTAGGTGGACACTGGCAAGTGGGCAGAGAGAGGCTTGACTTCGGCCGAGGTGGACCCATCTTGGGGTGCGACCTGGCGAAGGAGCAGGAGAGCCCGGCTTCACCTCGACAGAGGTAGACCCGTCTTGGGGTGCCACCTAGCGATGGAGCAGGGGGGTGCCAGCTTCGGCCAAGGTGGACCCCTCCTGGGTGGACACCTGGTGAAGTGGCAGAGAGAGGCTCGACTTCGGCCAAGCTGGACCTATCTTGGGGTGCCACCTGGCGAAGGAGCAAGAAAGCCCGGCTCGACCTCGGTAGAAGTGGACCCGTCTTGGGGTGCCACCTGGTGAGGGAACAGGGGGCTGCCAGCTTCGGCTGAGGTGGACCCCTCCTGGGTGGACACCTGGCGAAGTAGTGCAGAGAGAGGCTCGACTTCGACCGAGGTGGACCCATCTTGGGGTGCCACCTAGCGAAGGAGCAGGAGAGCTCGGCTCGACCTCGGTAGAGATGGACCCGTCTTGAGGTGCCACTTGGCGAGGGGGCAAGGGGCTGCCAGATTCGGTCGAGGTGGAGCCCTCCTGGGTGGACACCTGGTAGAGTGGCAGAGAGAGGCTCGATTTCGGTCGAGGTGGACCCATCTTGGGGTGCCACCTGACGAAGGATTAGGAGAGCCTCGCTCTACCTCGGTAGAGGTGGACCCATCTTGGGGTGCCACAGCTAGGGAGGGAGCAGGGGGCTGCCAGCTTCAACCAAGGTGGACCCCTCCTGAGTGGACACCTAGCGAAGTAGCAGAGAGAGGCTCGACTTCGGTCGAGGTGGACCCGTCTTGGGGTGCCACCTGGCGAAGGAGTAGGAGAGCCCGGCTCGACCTCGACAGAGGTGGACATGTCTGGGGGCGCCACCTAGCGGGGGAGCAGGGGGCTGCCAGCTTCGATCGAGGTGGACCCCTCTTGGGTGGACACCTGGCAAAGTGGCAGAGAGTTTCGACTTCGGCCGAGGTGGACCCATCATGGGGTGCCACCTGGCAAAGGAGCAGGAAAGCCCAGCTCAACCTCGGCAGAGGTGGACCCGTCTTGGGGTGCCACCTGGCGATGGAGCAGGGGGCTGCCAGCTTCGACCGAGGTGGACCCCTGGGGTGGGACACCTGGTGAAGTGGCAGAGAGAGGCTCGTCTTCGATCGAGGTGAACCCGTCTTGGGGTGCCACCTGGTGAAGGAGCAGGAAAGCCCGGCTCGACCTCGGCAGAGGTGGACCCATCTTGGGGTGCCACCTGGCGAGGGAGCAGTGGGCTGCCTGCTTCGACTGAGGTGGACCCCTCCTGGGTGGACACTTGGTGGAGCGATAGAGAGAGGCTCGACTTCGATCGAGGTGGACCCATCTTGGGGTGCCACCTGGCAAAGGAGTAGGAGTGCCCAGCTCGACCTCGACAGAGGTGGACCCATCTGGGGTGCCACCTGGCGAAGGAGCAGGAATTTTGAAAGAAAAAATCCACGTGGCGCTGGAGGCATCATGTTGGGTCTGACACACGTGCCACGTCAGCGATGTAGCCATATCAACTATCATCCTCACTATTGCTAGAGGCTTCTATAGCTCTTACTTCAGATCCTTTCTTTTTCCAAATTCACCACTTAGGTGATATCCCATTCGAAGCAAAGACTTGGAAAAATATATGTCTGTGTGATGTAGGGGTCTTCCATCTTCCCCATCTAAACTTGCTCTTGAGGGCTGAAATAGCAACGTAAGCACCATACCGTATGGTAGACATGCTTTTACTTTTCTTACTGCCTCTCTCATTTGCATTATCATTATATATGACAAATTGAGGGCCTCCCCCTCAATTATGTGCTCCATAAAACATAGGTCCCTTTCATTGACCCAGTCGAATCTGCCTATCCTCGGAAGAAAAATCTGGCTAATGAAATTATGTAGGAGACTCATTTCAAGAGATAAAGTGTTGGCCATAACATTTCCAACACCACTAATGTCAGCCCTATTCAGTATAGTCCTGAGGGTCTTCTCTTTATCCTTTAGTACAAAGTGTTTTACACCTTCTTTAGGCATTTCCAATAACCTACTCAGCCTTTCCTCAGTGACAATAACTCTTTTTCCTTTCACGGTAGATTCTACGTGCTAAGCTTCAAGTCTTAGATTTTCATAAAAAGTTCTTACTAGGGCTGGATAAATTAGCCCATTTAGAGAACAAAAAAAGCTCCACCCTAGTTCTTCAATTGAATCACCTATCCGTAACCCAATTTCTTTGAGGAATGAAAAAAATTATTCTCCTACCATTGGTTATGGGTCGGTTTGACATAGACATAACCTATCTCGAAGAAGGAGCTGCAGCCATTTCCCTTTCTTTAATGATTTCTTGCTGTTCTTCCCTTTCTTCTGTCCGAGTCGGCTCCTCTTACTGACATTTGGTTCTTCTTTCAGTCTTAGTTGAGGTAACAGCTCTCTTTGATCTTTTTGCCGTGGCCATTTTCCCATGGCCATTTTGGGTGCCATTACTCTGATTTGGGAAGAAGGATGGAATTGGAGCTTAAGGAAGTGGATTTCTCAGGTTTTGGAAGTGTTATCGAGTGGAATGCTAGGGTTTAGAGTGAGAATGAAGAGAATGAAAGATCGAAATAAGTCAATCAGCTTTAATAAAAAATAGTTTGCCTGACATCCGAGTCAGCTCGACAAGCCCTAAATTGCTCAAGTCGTCTCGAGCAGAGCTCTCCATAACTAATCAAAAATTCGAGTCAGCTTGACTTGAGCAATGTAGCTCGAGTCGACTTGAACAGGAACTTTTCACAAAAGTCAAAAAGAGATAAAAAAATAGAAATTAATTCTAGAACATCACAAGGAGAGATAGTCAAAGATCTTAAGTCAATGTAGGAGGCTTTCTAATGATGTTTCCTTAGATTTGAGAGAATTTAGGTCAAAAGAATCCTAAAGAGGGTCACAAAGTCCTAGTTCTCCTATAATCATTTCAAATCTATCTTTATCAAGAGGTTTAGTAAAAATATCAGCAAGTTGATTATCAGTTGAAACAAATTCAAGTACAACATTATCATTTAAAACATGATCTCTAATAAAATGATTTCTAATTTCTATATGCTTAGTTCTTGAATGCTGAAATGGATATTTTGATAAATTAATAGCACTTGTGTTATCACACTTGATAGAAATTTTAGCTTGTATGACACCAAAGTCTTTTAGTTATTGTTTGATCCATAATACTTGTGCACAACAACTCCCTGCAGCAACATATTCTGTCTCAGCAGTAGATAGTGCTACTGAGTTTTGTTTCTTACGATGCCATGAGATTAAATTTAATCCTAAAAATTGGCATGTGCCATTAGTGCTTTTTCTATCTATTTTGCATCCACCATAATCAACATTAGAATAACCAAGTAAATTCAATGAAGAATGTTTTGAATACCATAGACCTAAATTATTTGTTCCTCTTAGATATCTTTTATTCTTTTCACAGCAAGCATATGTGATTCTTTTATATTAGATTGAAATCTAGCACAAACACATATGCTAAACAAGATATCAGGTCTACTTACAGTTAAGTACAACAAAGATCCAATCATACCTCAATATAGCTTTTGATCAATGTTGTTGCCTTCTTCATCTTTATCCAATCTGCAGGTTAAGCTCATGGGTATGCTCATTTCTTTGCTTGTCTCCATACCAAACTTCTTGATGATTTCTTTGATGTTCTTGGCTTGGTTTATGAAGATTCCTTCCTTTGATTGTTTTACATGAAGTCCAAGGTAGTAGTTCAGTTCATCCATTAGACTCATTCCAAATTCACCCAGCATCAACTTAGCAAATTCTTCATAAAGAATTTTGTTAGTTGCACCAAATATAATATCATCAACATAAATCTGTACAACTAATATATCATTGCTTTTCTTTTTGACAAAAAAAGCTTTATCAACATTTCCTCTTGTAAAATCATTTTCAAGTAAAAAAGTGCTAAGTCTCTCATACCAGGCCCTAGGTGCTTGTTTCAAACCATATAAAGCTTTATTGAGTTTAGAAACATAATTTGGAAAAGCATGGCTTTTAAAACCTGGTGGTTTTTCTACAAAAACTTGTTCAGAAATGTAACCATTTAAAAATGCACTTTTCACATCCATTTGGAAAAGCTTAAAATTCATGTAGCAAGCAAATGCAAGAAGCAATCTAATGGCTTTTAGTCTTGCTACAGGTGCATAGGTCTCATCAAAGTTTATACCTTCTTCTTGGTTATATCCTTTGGCTACTAGTCTAGCTTTGTTTCTAACAAATTTCCTTGTTCATCTAATTTGTTTCTATAGACCCATTTGGTTCCTATGATGGGATGGTCTGATGGTCTTTCAACTAAAGTCCATACACTATTTCTATCAAACTGATTTAGTTCTTCATGTATGGCCATCATCCAATTTGGGTCAGATTTAGCTGCTTGTAAGCTGAGGTTCGATTTGTGATACAAAGGCTAGGTAATCATGCACATTTCTATATGATGACCTAGTCCTAACACCTTATGAAGGATCACCAATAATTAAATTTCTTGGATGAGAAGTTACATACATCCATTCCCTTGGTAGATCAGTGTGATCCTTACTTATCATTTCTTCTCCTTCTTGTGTCGATCTTTCTTATATGCTCATATCCTCCAATTCTTTTTGAAGTTTACCTGCATCATTATCTATACACTCTTCTTTCTTAGAAGGTGAGGGATTAGTTTCATCAAAAACACATGTACAGATTCTTCCACAGTCAATGTTCTTTTGTTAAATACTCTATATGCTTTGCTATATAATGAATAACCAAGAAAAATTGCTTCATCAGATTTAGCATCAAATTTTTCTAGATTATCCTTACCATTATTAAGAACAAAGCATTTATAGCCAAAAATATGAAAGTAATTAATGTTGGGTTTCTTTTCATTCCAAAGCTCATAAGGGATTTTCTTCAAAATTGGATGAGTCAAAACACGATTTAAAATATAACAAGCAGTGTTCACTGCTTCTACCCAAAAGTACCTTGGAAGATTGCCTTCACACCACATTGTTTGGGCCATCTCTTCCAAAGTCCTATTTTTCCTCTCTACAATACCATTTTGTTGTGGTGTTCTAGGAGCGAAGAAGTTGTGATCAATGCCATTTTCTGTACAATAATCATCGAAAAATTGATTTTCAAATTTCATGCCGTGATCACTCCTAATTGAGACTATTAAAAGATTTTTTCGATTTTAAACTTTTTTGTGAAATTTTTGAAAGACTTTAAAAGTTTCATCTTTATGAGTGATAAACAAAACATAAGTAAATCTAGAGAAATCATCTACTATCACAAGAGTATATTTCATACCACCTAGGCTTGTGGTCCTAGTTGGTCCAAATAAGTCCATGTGAAGTAGCTCAAGGGGTCTAGTAGTTGAAATCATATTTTTAGATTTAAAACTCCCCTTGGTTTGTTTACGTAATTTACAAACTTCACAAACATGTTCAAAATCTACTTTAAACTTAGGCAAACCTCTAACAAGATTCTTTGAAATTAACTTGGCAATAGTATGCATGCTAGCATGACCTAATCATCTATGCCAAAGTAAACAGGACTCCTTGGTCTTAGCATTCATTGTTACTAGACTGGAACTACAAGACATAGCTAGATCATTAAGATCTACTACATAAATATTTCCAAGTCTATGTCCAATGAATTTGTTACTAGAATTAAGAGAGTTTGTTACATACACATAGATGATTCAAAGACAACCTTGAAGCCTTTATCACATAATTGATTAATGCTTAACAAATTATGCTTCAATTTGTCTACTAGTAATACTTTTTCAATAAAAGTACAGGGGGTCAATTTGATCTTATCAATACCAATTATTTTTTCCTTACCATTATCTCCAAAGGTTACTAAACCTCCTTCTTTCATCTCTAGGGTGATAAATTGATCCTTGTCACCCATCATATTCCTTGAATAGCCACTATCGAGATACCATCTTTTCTTCAATTTTTGGGCTGCAAGACATTCCTGCAAAACAATCAAGAAGTTCTTTTAGGTACCCAAGCTACCTTAGGTCCTTTTAGGTTAGCAGAGGTGGTTCCTCTGGAAATCCAAGTCTTTCTCATTTTACTTTGGACATTTCTATAAATATTGCATTGAAAAGTCTTATGTCCTATTCTTTTGCAAGCATAATAGATAATTCTAGAGTTCTTAAAAGATATATGCTTTAAAGTTCTAGAAGTAGATGCAGATGCATATGTAAGAACATTTGACTTCAAAGATTTCTAATTTGAAAACTTAGGAATATACTTTGAAGCTCTTGAAATAGATGTTGAAGGATTTGAAACATAAGCCTTTTGAGATATAACTTTTGGAACATAAGCTTTTGAAGGTATAAAAGTAATAGCTAAAACTCCAATTGAATTAGAAGAATTAAAACCAATTCCAGCTTTGTTTCCAGAAATTCTTTGATCTTTTAAAATTAACTCAAGCTTGTTTGAAGATAAAGTAAGTTTTTTGACTAAGGGATTGAGCTTTTCAAGCTCCCTTTTTAAATCAAAATTTTCAACAGTCAAAGCTTTGTTTTTCTCAAGACATGCAATTTTCTCAGATTCCGAAGCTTTGTTCTTTTCAGAAAAGACATGTAAATCTTTTTACAATAAATTATTTTTTTTGAAATCTTTTTCTTTTCTTTTTATAAAAAATCATTGATATTCTTTAATGATCTAATCTTTATACCTGCCTTTTTGAATTTAGACAATAAGTCATAAAATGCATAATTCAATTCATCGAATGTAAATTTTATTTGAGGTTCGGGTGATGTTACCTCATCTTCGAGACCCATTAGGCATAGATTTGCAGTCTTTATGGTCTCTTCTTATTCGATTGAAGTTGACTCCTCGCTGTCGCTCCATGTAGCAACCATTGCTTTCTTCTTCTTTTTCTTAAACATCTTTTTCAATAGAGGACAATCTGGATGGATGTGCCCGAGCTTCTTGCATTCATAGCATGTGGGCATCTGTTCTTTTTCTTTTTCTCTTTCTTTGTCCTTCTCCTTAGAGTGCTCACCTCGTTTATAGTATTTTCTATAGTATCTTCTTTTCTTCTTTCCCATAAACCTTCGAAATCTCCTCATGACCATAGCAATATCTTCATCTTCCAAGTCATTTTCAGAGAAGGAGCATTCATTTTCTGATTCCTCATCTTTCTTTGAATCCGAAGCAGCTTTGAAGGTTATTGTTTTCTTCTTCTTCTTATCATCATTAGTCCTATGCTGCATGGCAAGCTCATGTATGATGAGAGAACCCATCAGTTCATCCAGAGGTAAAGTGTTTAGATATTTCGCTTCCTGGATGGCAGTGTCCCACTTATCCAGAAGTGATATAAGAATCTTCTGTACTAAGTCAGCATTTGAATAAACCCTACCAAGACTTTTCAAACCATTAATAATATCTATAAAATGAGAAAACATGATAGAGATAATTTCATTTTGTTCCTTTTTAAAAAGTTCATAACTATGTACAAGAAGATTAATTTTAAAGTCTTCACTTGGGAAGTTCCTTCTTGGGTCTCTCGAGTTTGTCCTAAATTTCCTTTGCAGAAGGGCAAGTGAAAATTCGATTGAACTTGTTAGCATCCAAAGCACAATATAATAAATTCATGGCTTTGGCATTTAATTCCCTTATCTTCATGTCATGTTCATCCTAGTCCTCTTCAGGCTTGGGACATCCACGCCATCAATTTTGATCATGGGTATATGTGGCACTTTTAGAATGACCTTCCATAATTGAAAATCAACAGCTTGAATGTATATTTTCATTATAGCTTTCCAGTAAGAATAATTTATGCCAGTGAAGAGTGAAGGTCTATTAGTAGATTGGCCTTTGGCCAAAGATGTACTCATGGGATGAGCCTCAATCTTTACTCTAAAAATATTCAGAGACACTGCTCTGATACTAGTTGTTGCCCAGGTGGCTTTTCCAAGAGGAGGGGTGAATTGAGAATTTAAAAATTAAAGCAAGTATGTATTCTTTAAAAACTTCTTTGGAGTGTTAAGTGCTGTGGTTCAAATAATTAAAAGCAGAAGTGAAAGCAGTTAGAGAAAGCACAACACAAACAAAATAAAATTTATAGTGATTTGGAGCAACCCGCTCCTACATCCACTATCCAAGATTACCACTTGGGATTTCCACTATATCCCCCACCGAAATATAGTCGGATTATTTTAACAGGCTCACAATCCAAACCTAACTCCCTTTGGTTTTTAAACTGGGCTCACCAAAGAAACCCAGCATTTGGTTTTATCAGGATCACCAAGAACCTATGTTGCCTAGGTGGCTTCCCAAGAGGGGGGTGAATTGGGATTAAAAAAAAACTTTAACAAATATGTGCAATTTAAAATCCTTTTGGTGTTGTGATGCAATATGCAATGCGAAAGCAATTAAATAAATGTAATAAAGTAAAGTAAGCATAATCACAAACACAAGGAGTTTAGAGTGGTTTGGAGCAACCTACTCCTACGTCCACTACCCAAGCACTACTTGGGATTTCCACTATATCTCCCAACTGGAATACAGTCAGATTATTTTAACAGGCTCACAATCCAAACCTAAATACTTTGATTTTATCGGGACCAAAGAAAACCCTACACCCTTTAGTTTTAATTAGGATCACCAAAGAAACCCTAATCTTGGTTTTATACCAGGATCACCAAGAACCCAAGTTAGGTTTTCACAAGGTTCATATAAAAACCTTTAACCCTCGATTAAGATATAGTCCCTTGCTGTTCTTAGAGAGAAAACAAAGATATGTCTAAAATATAAAGCAACTATACAACAAATCGAGTTTGTTTATATGTTACTGATGAAGAACAAAGTGAAGCCTATCCTTGAATGCTCTTTTAATGCTCTTCAACCTACTTCTTTACTTCTTCAAAGGTTGGATTCAATGATGAAGAAAAGTTGGTGGAGCTTTGAATCCTATCTTGAATGCTCTTGAAGTGAGTTGGTGAAAGACTTGAAGACTTTTCAACTTTCCAAGATAAATCAATGAATAATCCCTTAAAAATTATTTAATCCATCAAAAATACTCCCTTTTATAGTTTTCCATGAGAAATAGCAGTTGTAGGGCCTAGAAAATTGAAATAGAGCTGTTAGAGACCTTTTTGAGTTCAAAAACAACTTTCAGCGACTAATTGCTAGACTGTAGAAAATGATCATTTGAGTTGGCTCGAGGTCCACGAGTCAGCTTGAAGTCTCTGATAGCCCAAAAAAAAATTCTGTGCAAGTCGGCTCTTCAAACTTGAGTCGACTCGAACCCTTAATCAGTACAAATTCAAATTTTCTTGAGTCGGCTCTTCAAGGCAGAGTCAGCTCAAAGTCTCAGTCACCAACAAACCTAACTCTTGACAAGTCAGCTCTTCTGGGCTTGAGTTGGCTTGAGGTCTCAGACTTCAAAAACATTGATTCTTCATTGAGTCGGCTTTTGGGGCTTGAGTCGGCTTGAGGTACTGAAACTCTGAAAATTTTTGTGCCATGCCAGAAGGAATTAGCTCTTGATCCATGAATCGGCTCTTGCAAAAACTTCTTTTAATGCTTCAAACTTCTCCAAATTTCTTCAAAACATGAATCCAACAAGAACTAATTTACTCACTCTTATTTTTATAATTTTATAGCCCTTTTACAAGATTTCATAGATGAAAAATTAGGGCTTTTACAATTTGAAGTACATAAGAGTCTATACATATTTTGGAATATCTTTTAACCAAATTGAAAAACCAACTAAAGTAAAGATAAACAATTTCCTGCAAAACTTCTCAAGTAATTGAAAGAATTAGTAAAGTATACATGCTCCAATATTTTGTGATCATCAAAATCATTCCAAGGGTCAACAATCTCCCTCTTTTTGATGATAACAAAACACTGGACATGAACAAGATTTAAAAACACTTTACAATTACTATGTATCATATTCACATGTATCGAAGAATATTTAACATAGTGTGTATCAAACCAAATCAAGTATCAATTTGTTAGACCGAAGAGTATCAACATAATATATCATTTGTATCATCCATGCACTAAGTATCAAAACTTCACAATATTAACTTGTATTTGAAGTGAGTTTAGTAAAAAGCTTAACACAAGCTCCCCTTACTAATGTAATCTCTCCCTTACTAATATAATGATATTTTCTTCATATTTTCATACTTAACTCATTTTCATATTTACACAAGCTTCATAATTTCATGCACACTCTTCTCTCCTTTCTCTCCCTTTTGTCATCAACAAAAAAATATATAATAAGGAGAACATTGATTCATAAATTAAGTCATTCATAACATGTATCAGATGTATCATAAAAAAGATATATATACATATGAAAAGTGTCAATACAAGAGTGATACAATACAAAAGTGCCACGGCACATCAAAAGTAGTATCACAAACAACAAAAAAGGCTAAACATAAAGTCCTAAAATATCAAAATAAAGGACTAGGGTCATCATTACTAGGCTCTTCCTCACTAGAGGAGGAACCGACCTCTAAAATACCAGGAGCAAGCTTGAATTTAGGGAACCTAGGCCTAAGGTCCCTAAGTCTGGTCCTAAGAGGGGTAGTAGTCTTAGAGGTTCTAGGTTTAGCTTTAGCTATAGGCTCAGGAGAAATCATGATGGGAGTAGGTCGAGCAAAAGGAAGATCAACAGATGAGGCAAGGGTGCTGGTGGTAGATAAAATCTCTATCGCCGGAGTGTCTCCAACATCAGAACTCGGATCCACAGTACCAGTGCCAACCTCAACAGGAGTAGCAGTTATAGGAATGTCAGTAGAGTGTACTGCCTCTCCCTACCCATAATTTGTGTCAACATCTGGTGCTGCTGAAGGAGTAGGTGCAGAGTGACTGGCTGCTCTAAGCTGCTGAAGAATAGTCAGAATGTCCTGAAAACCTTGATACATCTCTATCTGAAGTGCTAGTATCCTGGCATCTATCTCTGATCTCCCTCTCTGAAGACTAGAGATCTCATCCAGTATCATCTGTAGTCTGTCATCATCACCTGATCCAACAGCTGTAGATCCTTTGACAGGTGATTGAGGTGTAGAAGAAGCTAGCTCAAAAGGTCCAACCTCGTCATCATGTGGCTCCACCTCGGCATCCTATCCCTATCCTGCCTGATCATCCTCTCCTGAATCCTCATCAGAATATGTCACTCGAAGTCCTGAACTCTTCCTGATCCAGTGACCCTCTACCTTTAGGAATCCCATCCTGGTCAAAGATTTAATGTTGTATTTGTCTGTATGCAACAATGGTCTGCTATCCTCTCTAGACAAATCAACCTGAGCATCCTGAAATAGTAAAGTAAACACCATGCCATATGGAAGACATGCTCGTGCCCTATGAGCAGCTTCCCTCATTCGAGACAACATAATAAAAGGTAAGTTAAGGGCGTCCCCCTCAACTAAACATCTCATAAAGACTAGGTCTCTCTCGCTCACCCAGTCAAATCTCCCAGTCCGGGATAGAAAAATGTGACTAATGATGTTATGTAATAACCTCATCTCTAGTGAGAGTTGGTTAGCTCTGACATGTATCACACCAGTCACATTAATCCTCTCAAGTATAATTCTCAATGTTTTCTTTTTTTCTTTCAATACTAAGTAGCCTTCTCCCTCTTTTAGTATTTGGAGAACATTAGACAATTTCTATTCACTAACCTCAATGTGCTTCCCCTTCATAACAGATTCAATATGAAAAGCACCAAGAGACATTCTCAAAAAACTGTCTGACAAGATTAGGATATGTAGGTAGATTTAGCCTGCAAAAATCCTTCCAACCTTGTGCTACCAACCAATCACAAATTTTCAAACTTTCTTGTTCTAGAAATTTAAAATCAATGCAATGGCCTGAGGTTACTTGCCTATTGCCCATCAAAACTACCTACCTTGGAGCTTCTTGTTCATCTTCTTGCTCATCTTGTGGTTCCTCTGCGGGATTTGAAGTGTCAAATCTTGTGGTCCCCATCAAGCTTCCTTTTGGTCCTCCTTTCCTATACCACGAACCAAACAACCCTTCTAGGTTTCTTTGCCATGGCTTTCCTAGGAGCTATCTAGGTTAAATTAGGGTTTTGAAGAGTGTAGAGGTGTTCTAAGAGCTTTTCTTAGGTTAGGAATAGGAAATGGCTAAGGCAAAATAGGAAGGGCAGAAATATTTTACAATTTCAAACTTATGATGCCCTATTTAAAAAGCATCGACCCAACTATCGAGTCGGCTCGCCGAAACAGTAGGTGTCTTGAGTCGGCTTGAGCCCAAATATAGGTCAAAGATCAAAAAATGATAAATAAATTTCTGTGGGTTCTTAGTACTAAAGAAGGTGGTCATAAGCTCTAGAAAGAAATTTGAAATGTCTAGATAATTTTTCCATATTTTAAGTAATTAGGTCAAAATATTCAGAATGGGTCACACAGACCTAACTCGCCTCTAATCTTTTCAAATCTATCTTGACTAAGAGGTTTGGTAAAAATGTCAGCAAGTTGATCTTCAGTAGGCACAAATTCTAATTCTACAATATTATTTAAAACATGATCTCGAATGAAATGATGTCTAATTTCTATATGCTTAGTTTGAGAATGCTGAATTGGATTTCTAGATAAATTAATAGCACTAGTATTATCACATTTAATAGGAATTTTAGATTGGACAACATCATAATCTTCTAGTTATTGCTTGATCTACAACACTTGTGCACAACAGCTCCCCGCAGCCACATATTTTGCCTCAGTAGTAGACAGTGCTATAGAGTTCTGTTTACGACAGTGCCATGAAATCAAGTTGATACCTAGAAATTGATAAGTGCCACTTATAATTTTTCTATCAATTTTACAGCATCCATAATCAGTATCAGAATAACTAATTAATTTTAAAGATGAATGCTTAGAATACCATAATCCTAGATTGCATGTGCCTTTAAGATCTTGATGATTCTTTTAACAGCTATGATGTGTGATTCTTTTGGATTAGATTGAAAATGTGCACACATATAAATACTAAATAAAATATCAGGTCTACAGGCAGTTAAATAAAGTAAAGAGCTGATCATATCTCTATACAGTTTTGATCAACATTTATGCCATTTTCATCTTTATCAAGTCTACATGCAGGATTCATGGGTGTTCCAATTTTTTTGCTTGATTCTATGTCAAACTTTTTGATAATCTCTTTGATATATTTGGCTTGGTTGATCAGAATTCCTTTCTTTGATTGTTTGATCTGAAGCTCGAGGAAGTAACTCAGCTTACCCATCAAACTCATTTCGAATTCACCCTACATTAACTTAGCTAAGTCTTAACATAAAGATTCGTCAGTAGATCAAATATTATATCATCAACATAAATTTTAACAACTAAAATATCATTATCTTTTCTTTGAATAAACAGTGTAATGTCAACACTACCTCTTACAAAATTATTTCCAATTAAAAACTTACTTAATCTGTCATACCAGGCTCTAGGTGTCTGTTTAAGATCATATAAAGCTTTATTCAATTTAAAAACATAATTTGGAAATGTATGATTGATAAAACCCAGTTGTTGTTCGACAAAAACTTCTTCAAATAAAAAGTCATTTAGAAATGCATTCTTTACGTTCATTTGAAATAACTTGAAATTCATTAAACATGCATATGCCAGGAGTAATCTAATAGCCTCCAGTCTAGCTACTGGTACATAGGTCTCATTAAAATCTATTCCCTCTTCTTGATTATAACCTTGAGCTACCAGTCTAGCCTTATTCCTAATTACATTACCTTGCTCATCTAGTTTATTTCTATAAACCCATCTAGTGCCTATAATAGGGTAGTCATTAGGTCTTTCTACAAGCATCCAAACATTATTTCTCCTAAATTAGTTTAACTCATCATGCAAAGCTAACAACCAATTATGGTCAGTTTCAGCTTCTTCTATAGTGTGTCGTTCTACATGAGATATAAAAGCAATCAAATCATGTGCATCCCTATGTGCAGTTCTAGTTCTAACACCTTGAGATGGATCGTCTATAACTAGTTCTTTGGGATGTGAGTGTACATACCTCCATTCTTTAGGTATATCATCATGATTTTTGCTTACCACTTCTTCATGTTGTTCACTTGTTTGTTTGTCTTTGAAAGTCAAATCCTTCAGTCCATGTTCTAGTGTACTTGCATCATCATCAGCACGATCTTCTTTTCTAGAAGAAGTAATGTCAGATTCATTAAAAACTACATATATTGATTCTTCTACAATCAAAGTTCTTTTATTGAAAACTCGATAGGCTTTACTATTTGAAGAATAACTAGAAAAATAGCCTCATCGAATTTTGCAACCAACTTACCAAGATTATCTTTACCATTATTAAGAACAAAACATTTACATCCAAAAATACGAAAGTAATTGATATTAGGCTTTATATTGTTCCATAGTTCATAAGGGGTTTATCTAATAATAGGTCTAATTAAAACTCTGTTCGAAATATAGCAAGCGATATTTACAGCTTTTGCCCAAAAGTATTTTGGAAGATTTCTTTTATAAAGCATTGTTCTGGACATCTCTTCCAAAGTTCGATTCTTTCTTTCTACAACACCATTTTGCCGTAGTGTTCTAGGAGCCGAGAAGTTGTGATCAATATCGTGCTTTGTGCATGAAAGGATTCTGATGCAATGCAGCGGAAAGATAATTTCAAAATGATGAAATTTACACCAAAACCCTTAGCCAGGATCTCCTTATTCAGGATTAAAACATATGAGAAACATGCAAACCTACACTATTAGAATTAGGGCACCGACCTGTTATCGCTAAACCCAATTTTGATGTAGGATCAAAACTTGATGTTGAATGACC
Source organism: Areca catechu (assembly GCA_021397845.1). Lineage (NCBI taxonomy): Eukaryota > Viridiplantae > Streptophyta > Magnoliopsida > Arecales > Arecaceae > Areca > Areca catechu. The sequence continues at coordinate 46,785,693 of CM038048.1, read as the reverse complement.
CTTTTGAATTCACCAGGTATCCAAATGTCCACCCTCCAATGGTGAACCACAAGAAAATTGATCAAGATGCTCACTTTTTCAAAAGGTTCCTTCACTTGAATTCTTCTCCCAGAACTCAAGATGACTATGGCTGAAAAACTCCACGGTAGGGACTTCTTACTTCCTTTCTTCTTCTTCCTCTCCCTTTCTTAAGACCTTGTCCTAAGAATACACTCTTGTCTTGAAGGAGGAGGAGGATTTAAGACACTAATGTCTTAATGTAAATGAAATAGGAAACAGAGTATATCTTCTTTTCTTTTACCGTTCGAGAGATTCTTCCTATCTCTTGTTTTAGACTTGAGGTTCAACAGAGAAGAGAACTCTGTAAAAGGAAACTCTTGTGTCCTAAACAAGCTAAGGAAGAATCAGTCTCCAGGAAAGAAAAGACAAATAAAAAAAAAACTCTGTTGTACATTAGCCAAACACCCGAGGCCTCTGTTCCTTAAATAGATTACAAAAAGATGTCTTCTCAAAAGAACACAACTCTCCGTAAACACCATTCTCTTTTTCTCACGCCCCTTCCCTATTTTCTCACGCCCCATCCTTCCTTCTCACGGCCTTCCGGATAAATCCCACGGCCTTTCTCAAAGGAAAAGTCACGATGTTTTTAAAAGAAAGGAGTCACGAATTTAAATCTCCGAAGAGATGTTATTTCGCGCAACCGGGAAGCAACAGGCGCTTTCTTCCTTTCTTAAAAACTTATCAACCATTGGATTCCCATCCAAGGGGGCATATATGAGGCGCTAACTCTAAGAAAGGAGGTCTCCCCATCTTAATTCATCGAAGAATTGAGTGGGGCGGGCCAAGAGTCCATGCCATGGACTCTTCCAAATGGCGCGCCAAGAGTCCATTAGCGCATGGACTCTTGGCATTTTGGCATGAAAATGCTAAGGGGCGGGTGGGGGGCCAGCCTAGGTGCATGGTTAGCCAATAGGGTTAGCCATAATCCCTATAACCTCAATTAGGGTCTAATTAGATCCAATTAGAACCCAAATTGAATCAATCCGGAACCCTAATTCGAATCTAATTCGAATAGAAGCTAGGATTTGCAACACCTGCTAGAGTGTCATCATGCAAAATGATTTAATTACAAAACTAAACCCTTGATCAATTCTCTTAAGTGTGTGACCCATTGGGTTCCATATCTAGCCAGCAGTGGGTTCAAATACAAGTTGACCTAATTTGATTAGAACTCTTTCTAATCGATTTAGGTCAAATCAGGCTTACCTAATTATGATCAATTAGGACTCTTCCTAATAAGTGATCATTCAATTTAATCAACCCACAAGACAAGATTGACGTCTAGTAATGTGTCATGTCTACCCGAAAGATATAGAAATTCTGGTGAAATACCAAAACTACCCTTCAGTAGAAAGTTACCGTACAATTAAATCCTTCGATCAGCCTACACCCAGAATATAATTATGGATATGGATATATGTCAATTCCAATATTACATTCGTTTCTAGCTCAATCTTATATTGATGATTCAATTATCTTGATATTAGAAATCATCTCTAATATCTTTACTTTGATCAAAGATTCCCTGAATCATCATCCGATTGATAACTAGCTGGATGCAATCTCCTCTTACTAAGAGTGATCGATTCCTTGTTGACCTACTCATTACCTTCATATCCAATTCACCATTTCCAGTATCAATCCTGTGCATGACTCAGTGTCATGATTAGAATTGAACCAAAGCATGGGTTCATGTATATAAGGTACTTATGGCAGTCTCAGGTCAAAGGATTACTTGTACCACTCCCACTATGAGAACCTTCTATTGACATGTAGCTAAGACTCCATTAGATGTTCTCAAGTTGGATCATATCCGTGAACTCATTCTCTAATGAGCACCAACATCCTAGTATTAGTGTCATATACAAGTGACTGTGAGAGCAGTCACCCTCTCTAGTATACATGGGATGTACTAGTCTTACCAGAAAAACCCTGATCCCCTACTCAGGGTTCCTTTGACTAGGAATATTTTAGATTAAGGTTTTAAGACTTTAGGTCTCACTGGTATGATCTCATCATAACCCTAAAATCATAGCCCTAATCTATGGGGTTCATCATATAATATAAACACAGCGTATGATGAAAAATAATGCCTTTATTAGAATATTGTCAATTACAATGGTTTGGGAGATACAACATAGATTGGCTTGTAGGGCATATCCCTTTCAGTGCAAAAGTGATCAAAATGTTGATTTTCAAATTCCATACCAGGATCACTACGAATAGAAATAACCGAAAGATTTTTCAAATTTGAAACTCTTTTGTAAAACTTTCTTTTGTAAAACTTTTTGAATACTTTAAAAGTCTCATCTTTATGTGCAATGAATAAAACCCAAGTGTATCTTGAAAAATCATCTACAATCACATGGCTATACATCATACCACCTAGGCTTGTTATCCTAGTAGGTCTAAATAGGTCCATGTGAAGTAGCTCTAAGGGTCTAGTAGTAGAAACAATGTTTTTGGATTTAAAACTTCCCCTCACTTGCTTTCCTAATTGACATGCATCACATACATAATCAAAATTTACTTTGAACTTTGGCAAACCTTTAACCAAATATTTTGAAATAAGTTTTGCTATAGTATCCATACTAGCATGTCCAAGTCACCTATTCCATAGTAAACTTGATTCATTGCTCTTGTCATTCATTGCTACAAGACTTGTATTGCTTGACATAGCCAGATCATTATGATCTACTACATAAATATTACTAAGTCTGTGTCTAATGAACTTTGTACTAGAGTCAAGTGGATCAACTACTATACACATTGATGACTTGAAGAAAACATTAAAACCAATATCACAAAGCTGACTAATACTCAAAAGATTATGCTTTAACTTTTCTACAAGTAACACATTCTCAATAAATGTAGGAGTAATTTTGATTTTACTAATACCGAATATCCTTCCTTTGCAATTATCACCAAAGGTTACCATGCCACCATCTTTTTGTTCTAGGATAAGGAATTGATCAATATCATCCATCATGTATCTTCAACAATCGCTATCAAGGTACCATCTTTATTTATATTTATGGCTGCAAGACATCCCCGCAAAATAATCAGGTAATAGATTTAGATACCCAAGCTTTCTTGGGTCCTTGCAAGTTAGTAAAATTGGTTTCTTTTGGAACCTAAGTTTTCTTGATTTTCTTCTTGTCATTATATTTCAAATGACACTCAAATGCTTTGTGACCAACATTATTACAAGCATAGCATACAATTCTTGGCTTTGAATAAAAAGTATATGATGATGCAAATTTAGATCTATATTATTTTGAAGTAATGAACTTAGGAGCATATGATGTGGATGCAGAAGATTTATTTGAATTTGAGCCTTTGTAACCAATTCCAAATTTATTATTCGTATCTCTTTGATATTTCAAATTAGTTAAAGCTTGTTGGAACTTAAGATTAATTATTCAACCAATGGTTTAAGCTTTTGAACTTCCTTTTTCAAATCAACATTTTCATTTTGCAAACTTTTATTCTTTTCAAGAAGTTCTTCTTTTTCAAATTGAGTAGTTTTAAGTCTTTCACAAATCAAACTTAATTTCCTTTATAAAATCTTATTTCTTTTATAAGTTTCATTTTTATCCTTTTCAATCATATCACAATTGTTTTTCAAATTTTTCATTTTCAAATTAGCTTTTTTATATTCTACTAATAATTCACAAAAAACATTATGAAGCTTATCATAAGTAAATTCTAGATTAGGTTCAGAAGTAGTTACCTCATCCTCCAAACCTATAAGGCAGATCTGAGCAATTTTTGTTGTATCTTTATTTTCTTCAATGGATGTAGATTCATCGCTATCACTCCATGCTACAAGCATTGCCTTCTTTTTCTTTCTTTTGATCATCTTTTTCTTAATCTCTGGACAATCAGGGCGTATGTGACCCGGTTTCTTGCACTCATAGCAGATTGGAATTTGATCTTTGTCTTTATCTTTATCCTTTTCTTTGTCCATTTCTCTTTCTTTTCCAAACTCTCCTTTTTTAAATTGCTTTCTGCATCTATTTATTCTTCTTCTATCCATAAACCATTTAAATTTTCTCATTATAAGGGCTATCTCATCATTTTCAAGATCATCATCATCAGATGAATCGGAATCTTCATTCTTGTCTTCTTCAGTAGCTTTAAATGTTATAGCTTTCTTTCTTTTTGAATATTCATCAGTTCTTTGTTGCATGGCTAGCTCATGAGTAATTAATGATCCAAGCAACTCATCCAATAGTAGGGTGTTCAGGTCCTTTGCCTCTTGAATTACTGTTACTTTAGCTTTCCATTTATCTAGCAAGGATCTCAAAACCTTTTGGACTAGATCAGCATTAGTATAAGTCATACCAAAACTTTTAGGATCATTGATAATATTAGTAAAACGTATATACATAGCAGATATAGTTTCACTAGGATCCATTTTGAATAATTCATAGTTGTGCACAAGAAGATTGATTTTTTAAGTTTTAACTTGTGATGTGCCTTCATGTGTGATCTCAAGCTTATCCCAATTTTTTTTAGCAGAATTATAAGTAAAAATTCTGTTAAACTCATTTGGGTCCAAAGTATAATAAAGTAAATTCATAGCTTTGGCATTCAGCTCAGCTAATTTCATATCATTCTCGTCCCATTTCTCTTCTGGTTTGGGAACCTCAATATCATTGGTTTTAATAGTGGGTGTGTAAGGTCCTTTTAGAATAATTTTTCACAAGTGAAAGTCTGCGGCTTGAATGTATATTTCATCCTAGCATTCCAAAATGTATAATTGGTGAAAGGATTATTCCCTAAAGGCCAATCAAAATGTTGTATTTCGATGGAATTTTCTTTTGTATCCCAAACCAGTGTATTGACATTATCAATTAATAAAGGCATTTTATTTTCATCATACGTTGTGTCTTATTAATTTTATTAAGATATGATGAACCCCATAGATTAGGGCTATGGTTCTAGGGTTATGATGAGATTATATCAGTGAGACCTAAAGCCTTAAAACCCTAATCTAGAATATTCCTGGTCATGGGATATTGAGTAGGGGATCAATGTTTCCGGTAAGACCAGCACATCCTATGTATGCTTGGTGAAGAGGGTGACTGATCTCATAGTCACTTGTGTTTGACACTAATTCTAGGATGTGGGTGCTCATTAGAGAATGAGTTCACTGAATGGATCTAGCTTGAGAACATCTAATGAAACCTTATCTGTTTGTCAATAGATAGTTCTCATAGTGGGAGTAGTGCATGTGGTCCTTTGACCTGAGACTGCCATGGTATCTTGTATGCATGAATTCATACTTTAGTTCACACTTAATCATGACACTGAGTCATGCATGGGGCGATACTGGGTATGGTGGATTGCATATGGAGATTGTGAGTAGGTCAAAAAGGAATCGATCAACCCTAGTAAGAGGGAAGCGCATCTAGATGATTTCAATCAAATGAAGATTCGAGAAATCTTTGATCAAAGTATGAATATTAGAAATAGTTTCTAATGGTTCATTAATGAATCATCATTATCAGATTGAGCAAGGAATGAATATAAAATTGGATTTGACAAGTATCCATATCCATAGTCATATTCAGGGTGCAAGTAGATCGAAGGACTGAATTGCCCGGTAACTCACCACTGAAGGATATTTTGGTAAATCCATCAAAATTTCTCATATTCCGGGTAGGCATGATACATTGCTAGATGTCAATCTTGTCTTGTAGGTCATCATGAACCAATTGATTTGGTTTCATGAGTCAATTCGATGTGTGATTCGAATTGGATAATTAGGTGAGCCAATTTGATCTAATTAGGTCAATCGGGTTTGATCGGATCGAATCGGCTCAAACCTAAACCTACTACTGGCTAGATGTGGAACTCAATGGATCACACACAATAGAGACTTGGCCAAGGAAGTTATTCATAATTTAATTAGGGTCATAGGATCCTAATTGGTTAGCCAGATTACATACTAGCATATGTAGGCTAACCTAATTCCTAACCCAATTGGATTGGATCCGGTTGCTTGCTAATTGGGCTAACCTAATTATGGGAAACCTAAATTAGGTTGAGTCCTACATGGGGATAGCCTAATCAAAGCTAAATCTAATTTTAATTTGGATTTAAGGGCATTTCAGGCGCCATACATGAAGAGTCTCAATGGCATAGGACTCTTGGTACCTAAATGATACTTTAACTTCAAAAGGGCACAGAATGAGCTATAGATTTCTGATTTGAATATAATTTTTATGGTCAGAAAGAAAATTTTATGCTCTTTCCAATGACACCCATATTGCCTATGTTTTGACTGGTCAACTTTCTTTGAAATTTGCATGGAAGAAGGATGGCGCACGTGGTGCATGAAGAGTCGCAACTCTTCATATGGCACGCGATTCTGATGGAGAGTCCTTCTGCTATCTGGACTCTTCATAATCTCCAATATTTGGAGATTGAAGAGGCACCTCTTGGCTTCCTAGGGACAGGTAATTGACATGTGGCAAGTGATAATTCATCCAGATAAAAGAAGGGATGTGAATAAGGCCTTCGGTGCATGAATGGGCTTATTAGATATGATTTTTCAAGCGAGATAACTACTCTTCGGTCTTGAGAAATCATATCTGATAAGTTGATGGGAGGACATATCACACGCCCCTCTTGTATCTATAAATAGGGGACGGTGAAATGAGTCTGATGTAAGAATTTTACTGAAGTATTATTCTAAGTGTCTCTCTCTCCCTCCTTTCTTTAAGACAAGACTTGTCTTGTTAAGACAAAGTCTTTTCTAATAGGACAAGGCTTTGTTTTAGGATATAAGTCTAAGAGGTCCTAGAGGAGGGTTGTCCTAAAACCAAGAGTGGTTTAGGAGAGTGTCTTTAGTGCCTTATAGTAGGACAGGGTGTCCTACAGTGGTCAATAGACCAAAGGCTACCGAAAGAGTTCCACTTATCCAAGCAACTTGAAGGAGTTCTTCCTTGGTTCGAGTTTCGTGTGGATCACCGTTGGAGGGCGAACGTTTGGGCGCCTGGTGGAGAAGAAGGCTGAATCAGTGTTTTCTTCATTGGATTGGATACTAGAGGTTCAGGTTGGTGCCTAAACTCTAGTTTATATTATATATGCATGTTTTTATGGTTTAATTCCTAGTAAGGAGGTCTTGGGTTAAGGGTTTGGTTGTGGTTCCAAGATAAATTTTGAAATCCACACTTCTGCCCTGGTCACCAAAATCCTTACGGTGGTATCAGAGCCACCTTATTAGGGCTAAATCATACAAAATTTGAAGTTGCCCAATTTTGTAGGACTCTTGAGGTTGCCTAATTTTGTAGGACTCTTGAGGTTGCCCATTTTTGTAGGACTCTACAAAATTTGAAGTTGCCCAATATTGTAGGACTCTACAAAAGTTTAAAGTTACATATGATTGATATGTTTATGCATATATGTATGTCACTGGTTAGGGTTTTCACTTAAACCTTAACCGATATAGAGATATGTTTTGCTTTCTAGTCATCATACTAAAATAAGGTTGCCCTGGCATAATGGTGGATCCATTATATGGTAGATGGTTGTCCTAGTATGATGACACACTTGTCACATTATAAAATGATATATGATGCATGGTTGATGAATGGTAATATTAGAATGTGCTTCTATTTGAATTGCCCTCTATTAAAGTTATATTAAGTTGTAGTGTCATATACCAAAAGCAAAATCATCAAGATGATTAGTTGATCATTCGGTGTCTAGGAAAAGTGCTTCATGATCGGTAAAGAGGACGTGGTTTTTAATTGGTTCCGTTGACTGACCTGGCTAATTTTTATTGGTGTCTAGGAAAGCAACGGGGAGACTCCCACTACTCTCCCACTTACCTAGCCGATAAGATTAACTTAATTCTTGATTGATATGCTTAGTATAATATTCACTACATTAGGCCTTCCTTCATGCTAGATCATTATTATGTTATGATCCGTAGTATGTTTGTTGTGTACACACAAGGCCTATTTTGATAACGAATACAATTTTGGCCCGGTGCATTTGATGCTTATGGCATGATTTAATATAATACTTTGTTATGAACACACAAGGGTATTATTATTACAATCATGACTATACAGGAATGAAGGGTCATACTTAACTAAAAATATTATAGTTTGTTGTGCACACACAAGGCTATTAATATTTTAGAGGCCAGGTTTTGTTGAGAATTGTATGAGATACAATTGGAAAGAGTTTTCCTACCTTTGATCTTATAAAAGATTTGTTGTGTACACACAAGGTCTTTTATAAGGAATTGGGATCTCAACCCCACTAAGAAAACCAATTAGGATTTCTCAATCATCATATAGAGGGTTATGATGCTTGATAAAATAGTGGGAGACATAATTAAGTTAAAGTCCTAATTTAATTATGTTTTGTCAACATTGGTTGTTTGCTTATATTATGTTCTTTGTTAATATAGATTAAATGGCCTCTTCACTCTCACTCCGTAGTATACTTGATGCCAATAAATTGACTGGACCGAACTATGTTGACTGGTTGAGAAACCTAAAGATAGTACTCAGCCAGGAAAAACTTTCTTACATTCTTGATACCCCTACCTTGGAACCTTTAGGGGAAGATGCCTCGCAAGAACAAAGACTACATACAAGATGTGGCAAAATGACTCACTCACTGTCAAATGTATCATGCTTGCCTCTATGACCAATGAGTTGCAGAGGCAACATGATAGCATGGATACTAATTTCATACTGCTCAATCTAAAAGAGCTATATGGAGAACATAGTCGAACTGCTAGATATGAGATATCTAAGTAGTTGTTCCATGCGAGAATGATAGAAGGTACATCCGTACAAGACCACGTACTGATGGCTATTGACCTGATCACTCGATTAGGTCAATTGGGTTTTGTTATGGATGGGGAGTTGAATCAGGATTTGATCCTGCAGTCACTCCCGGAGTCATTTTCACAGTTTGTTCTTAATTATCATATGAACAAACTTAATACTTTCTTGCCTGAGCTGTTAAACATGTTAAAAATAGTAGAGAGCCATTAAAAGAAAAATAAGGCTCCACTTCTTCTTGTGGATGGGATCAACAAGAAGAAGTCAGGCAGAAAGGGTTCCAAGAGAAGATTGAACCCAAAAAGGGGCATCAAGAAGAAGAAAAGAAAGAAGGCTTTCGGACAGATGACCTGCTTTCACTATGGCAAGCCGGGTCATTGGAAGAGGAACTGCAAGGCTTACCTTGCAGGTGTGAAGCCTGGTGCATTGGATGCATCAAAAGGTATGAAAGAAGTTCATACTATTTTGTCATTGAATTCTTCCATTTCAAATACTTGGGTATTGGATACCGCCTGTGATCATAATATCTGCAAATCATTGCAGGGGCTGTAGAGGTTTAGAGTATTGAAGGAAGGAGACTTCGAGCTCTACGGTGCTAGAGGAGAGTCCATCCAAGCAGAGGCCGTAGGGACTTATATCTTGAAGTTACCTTCGGGAAAGATTTTAGAGCTGAGAGATTGTTACTATATGCCTAAGGTCATTAGAAATATCATATTTGTACCCTTGTTACTTAGACAAGGTTATACTATGAATGTGATAAGCAATGGTTGCTCAATCAGCTTTTCTAATGAAATTATATGTTATGGTGTATTTTGCAATGGTCTTTTAACTCTATCCACTAATGATAATATACTTCATGTAAGTAACAAATGAAAGAGAGATGATGTAAGCAATACTTTACTCTGGCACTGTCGACTTGGACATATTAGTGAGACTAGGATTAGCAAGTTATACAAGGAAAATTTTCTTAATTCTTATGATTATGAATCATTAAGAACTTGTGAATCATGTCTCATGGGTAAAATGGCCAAGACTCCATTTAGTAGACATAGAGAAAGGACAACTGAGTTATTAGGACTCATACATACAGATGTATGTGGGCCTATGACAACTCAGGCCAAGGGTGGATACTCTTATTTCATCACGTTTACTGATGATTTTTCAAGGTACGGATTTGTGTATCTTATGAAACATAAGTCCGAAGCCTTTGATAAATTTTTAGAGTATCAAAGTATGGTAGAGAAACAAACGGGGAAAAGTATTAAAATCCTTCGATCTGATCGAGGAGGTAAATACTTATCCACCGAGTTTCTCGATCACCTTAAAGAAAAGAGGATTATCTCTGAATGGACCCCTCCTTACACACCACAGTTAAATGGTGTTGCTGAAAGGAGGAACCGTACCTTATTAGATATGGTACGGTCCATGATGTACTTCACAGAGTTACCTGTTTCCTTCTAGGGATATGCCTTGGAAATCGAGGCTAATATCTTAAATAGAGTACCATCTAAATCTGTCTCTAGCACTCCATATGAGATATGGAGGGGTAAGAAACCCAATCTTAAGTATCTTAAGATATGGGGATGTCCAGCCTATGTCAAAAGAAATTTTGGACATAAGCTAGATGCTAGAGCAGATAAGTGTATATTTGTAGGATATCCTAAATATAGTATAGGATATCTGTTCTACCACCCTACTGAACAAAAAGTTTTTGTCAATAAGCATGCCACTTTTCTGGAGAAAGAGTTCATCCTAAAAAGGACAGTGGGAGAAATATTGAACTTGAAGAAGTTCAACAAATAGATACATCTCAACCAAATGATAACATTGTTAGTATAGAACCAGAACACACCACTTATATCTGTAGGTCTGATAGGGTGCGACATGCACCTGAGAGGTATGGGTTCATTATTGAAAATAATGAAGCCCGGATCATTGAAAATAACGAGCCTCTAACCTACAAGAATGCTGTCATGAGTAGGGACTCAAACAGATGGCTAGAAGCCATGAGATCCGAAATGGACTCCATGTATGTCAACCAAGTGTAGACTTTGGTTGATGCACTAGAGGGTGTTAACCCTATTGGATACAAATGGGTCTATAAGAAAAAGATTGGGGCAGATGGCCAAGTTGAAACTTATAAAACCAGATTAGTGGCTAAGGGTTTCAGACAAAAACAGGGAATAGATTATGATGAAACATTTTCTCCTGTTGCCATGCTAGAATCTATTCGAATCATGCTTGCTATAGCAGCATATCATGATTATGAAATCTGACAGATGGACGTGAAAACTGTATTCCTTAATGGTTTCCTTGAGGAAGAGGTCTATATGTCATAGCCAGAAGGTTTTGTCTTGAAGACTAAACCTAATCAGGTATGTAGGCTGAAAAAATCTATTTATGGATTAAAGCAAGCATCCAGGAGTTGGAACATCTGATTTGATAAGATAGACAAAGAGTTTGACTTTATTAAAAATGAGGATGAACCTTGTGTGTACAAGAAGACTAGTGGGAGTGCCATAGTTTTCTTGGTTCTATATGTGGATGACATACTCCTCATTGGGAATGATATCCCAATGTTACAATCAGTCAAGGTATGGTTATCTAAACAGTTTTCCATGAAAGACTTGGGAGAAGCATCCTATATACTGGGTATCAAGATCTACAGAGATATATCTAGGAGGATGCTAGGCTTATCCCAGTCTAGGTACATTGACCAAGTGCTAAAGAGATTTAGCATGGAGGGAAGTAAAAGAGGTTACTTGCCCATTGGTCATGGCATACATCTTTCTAAGAAGATGTCTCCTAAGACACCTGAAGAAAGAAATATAATGAGTTCTATACCTTATGCTTCGGCTGTAGGATCTATAATGTATGCTATGTTATGTACCAAGCCTGATGTGGCATATGCCTTAGGTACAGCCAGCAGATTTCAGGCTGATCCAGGAGAGGATCACTGGAAGGCTGTGAAAAATATTCTTAAGTACTTGAAAAGGACTAAGGATATTTTTCTGATATACAGAGGATCTGATCTTAAACTGGAAGCTTATTTAGATTCTAGTTTTCAATCGGATCCAGATGATAGCAAATCTATTTCAGGGTATGTTTTTACCCTAAATGGAGGATCTGTAAGCTAGAAGAGTTCTAAACAGCAGACTGTAGCTGACTCAACAACTGAAGCAAAATACATTGCTGTTAGTAAAGCTGCCAAGGAAGCTATCTGGATGAAAAAGTTCATCTCAAAGTTGGGTGTTGTTACGGAGATTGAAGGTCCAGTACCACTTTACTGTCATAATACTGGAGCTGTCGCTCAAGCTAAGGAACCTAGAGCTCACCACAAATCAAAGCACATTCTAAGATGCTTCCATCTCGTTTGAGAGATTGTTGAAAGACAAGAAGTCTGCATTAAAAGAGTAGAAACAAAGAACAACATAGCTGACCTGTTCACTAAGGCTCTACCACAGCGAGAGTTTGATCGCCACCTCGATTATACGGGGTTAAAATTTAAAGGCGATTGACTTTAGTGCAAGTGGGAGATTGAAAGGATTATGCCCTAAAGGCCAATCGAAATGTTGTATTTTGATGGGATTTTCTTTTGTATCCCAAACCAGTGTATTGACATTATCAATTAATAAAAGAATTTTATTTTCATCATATATTGTGTCTTATTAATTTTATTAAAATATGATGAACCCCATAGATTTGGGCTATGGTTCTAGGGTTATGATGAGATCATACCAGTGAGACCTAAAGCCTTAAAACCCTAATCTAGAATATTCCTGGTCGATGGGATATTGAGTAGGGGATCATTGTTTCCGATAAGACCAGCACATCCTATGTATGCTTGGTAAAGAGGGTGACAGATCTCACAGTCACTTATATTTAACACTAATACTAGGATGTGGATGCTCATTGGAGAATGAGTTCATTGAATGGATCCAGCTTGAGAACATCTAATGGAACCTTATCTGTTTGTTAATAGATAGTTCTCATAGTGGGAGTAGTGCATGTGGTCCTTTGACCTAAGACTGCTATGGTACCTTGTATGCATGAATCCATACTTTGGTTCACACTCAATCATAACACTGAGTCATGCATGGGGTGATACTGGGTATGGTGGATTGCATATGGAGGTTGTGAGTAAGTCAAAAAGGAATCGATCAACCCTAGTAAGAGGGAAGCGCATCCAGATGATTTCAATTAAATGAAGATTCAGAAAATATTTAATCAAAGTATGAACATTAGAAATAATTTCTAATGGTTCATTAATAAATCATCATTATCAGATTGAGCAAAGAATGAATATGAAATTGGATTTGACAAGTATCCATATCCATAGTCATATTCAGGGTGCAAGTAGATCGAAGGACTGAATTGCCGGTAACTCACCACTGAAGGGTATTTTAGTAAATCTACCAAAATTTCTCATCTTCCGGGTAGGCATGACATGTTGCTAGATGTCAATCTTGTATTGTAGGTCTTCATGAACCGATTGATTTGGTTTCATGAGTCAATTCGATGTGTGATTCGAATTGGACAATTAGGTGAGCCAATTTGACCTAATTAGGTCAATCGAGTTCGATTGGATCGAATCAGCTCAAACCTAAATCCACCACTGGCTAGATGTGGAACCCAATAGGTCACACACAATAGAGACTTGGCCAAGGAAGTCTTTCATGATTTAATTAGGGTCATAGGATTTTAATTGGTTGGCCGGATTACATACTAGCATATGTAGGCTAACCTAATTCCTAACCCAATTGGATTGGGTCCGATTGCTTGCTAATTGGGCTAACCTAATTATGAGAAACCTAAATTAGGTTGAGTCCTAAGTGGGGCTAGCCTAATCAGAGCTAAATCTGATTTTAATTTGAATTAAGGGCATTTTAGGCGCCATACATGAAGGGTCCCAATGGCATAGGACTCTTGGTACCTAAATGATACCTTAACTTCAAAAGGGCATAGAATGAGCTATAGATCTCTGATTTGAATATAATTTATATGGTCAGAAAGGAAATTTTATGCTCTTTCCAATGAAATCCATATTGCCTATATTTTGACTGGTCAACATTAATCAAAATTTGTGTGGAAGAAGGATGGCGCGCGCGGTGCATGAAGAGTCGTAACTCTTCATGTGGCGCGCGGTTCTGATGGAGAGTCCTTTTGCTATCAGGGCTCTTTATAATCTTTGATGTTTGGAGATTGAAGAGGCACCTCTTGGCTTCCTAGGGATCGGTAATTGACATGTGGCAAGTGAGAATTCGTCCAGATAAAAGAAGGGATGTGAATAAGGCCTTCGATGCATGAATGGGCTTATTTGATATGATTTTTCAAGCCAGATAACTTCTCTTCGGTCTTGAAAAATCATATCTAATAAGTTGATAGGAGGACATATCACACGCCCCTCTTGTATCTATAAATAGGGGGTGGTGAAATGAGTCTGATATAAGAATTTCATCGAAGTATTATTCTGAGTGTCTCTCTCTCCCTCCTTTCTTTAAGACAAGACTTGTCTTGTTATGACAAGGTATTTTCTAATAGGACAAGGCTTTGTTTTAGGATATAATCCTAAGAGGTCCTAGAGGAGGGTTGTGCTAAAATCAAGAGTAGTTTAGGAGAGTGTCTTTAGTGCCCTACAGCAGGACAGGGTATCCTACAGTGGTCAATAGACCAAAGGCTGCCGAAAGAGTTCCACTTATCCAAGCAACTTGAAGAAGAAGTTCTTCCTTGGTCCAAGTTTCGTGTGGATCACCGTTAGAGGGCGAGTTTGGGCGCCTGGTGGAGAAGAAGGCTGAATCAAGATTTTCTTCATCAAATTGGATACTAGTGGTTCAGGTTGGTGCCTAAACTCTAGTTTATATTATAAATGCATGTTTGTATGTTTTAATTCCTGGTAAGGAGGTCTTGGGTTAAGGGTTTGGTAGTGGTTTCAAGATAAATCTTGAAATCCATTCTTCCGCCCTAGTCACCAAAACCCTTACAGTTGGTTCGAGTGAAAAGTGGAGGTTGATTTGTGGATTGGCCTTTAGCCAAAGAAGTGCTCATGAGATGTGCCATCAATCTTTACTCTAAGTAATTTTCTGAGACTCTGCTCTGATACCACTTGTTGCCCAGGTGGCTTCTCAAGAGGGGGATGAATTGGGATTAAAAAAAAACTTTAACAAATATATGAAATTTAAAATCCTTTTGGTGTTGTGGTACAATATGCAATACGAAAGCAATTAAATAAATGCAATGAAGTAAAGTAAGCACAATCACAAATACAAGGAGTTTAGAGTAGTTCGGAGCAACCCGCTCCTACGTCCACTACCCAAGCATCACTTGGGGTTTTTATTATATCCCCCAACCGAAATACAGTCGGATTGTTTTAACAGGCTCACAATCCAAACCTATATACTTTGGTTTTACCGGGATCACCAAAGAAAACCCTACACCCTTTGGTTTTAAACAGGATCACCAAAGAAATCCTAATCTTGGTTCTTTCCCGGGATCACCAAGAACCCAAGTTAGGTTTTCACAAGGTTCACCTAAAAATATTTAACCCTCTCTTAAGACACAGCCCCTTACTATTTTTAGAGAGAAAACAAAGATATATCAAAAATATAAAGTAACTATACAATAAATCGAGTTTGTTTAAATATTGCCGATGAAGATCAAAGTGAAGCCTAGCCTTGAATGCTCTTTTAATGCTCTTCAAGCTGCTTCTTTACTTCTTCAAAGGTTGGATTCAATGATGAAGAAAAGTTGGTGGAGCTTTGAATCCTATCTTGAATGCTCTTGAAGTGAGTTGGTGAAAGACTTGAAGACTTTTCAACTTCCAAAGATAAATTAATGAATAATCTGGTGCAGACACCAAAGGCACCAGAATAAGGCAGAGGCTTCTCAACCCTCTATAGATCACTTAAATGACATTAGAGTCCACTGTAATAAAGCTTAGTCCAGCTGAGTTATTTTATTTGAGTCCTGTAATTAGTCAACTCATGTTGAGCTAGTTCAGTTCAGTATTAGTCAGCTCATGTCAAGCTAATTTTATTTATTTGAGTCCTGTCCAAGCATATCGAAGACTCAAGACCACATCATACAAGTAAAGACCAAGTCTAACCTGATTGAAGACATAAAATTTGAGCCCAAGTCCAACCTAGCTTGAAGACTTGAAGATCCCAAGAGGAGAAAATCAAAATAAGCACAAACTTGAAGCCCTGAACCAGTCGGAAGGAAATTGGGCTAGCCCAGGCCCAGGAGGGAATTAGGGCACCTTCTCTTATGGTGACCCTCCCCTTGGTTGATCACTTATGATCACCCCCTTGGCTGACCAAGACAAGGAGAGGGAGAGCAATTTATGTGGGATTTTCTACCTATGTTACCTTATATTCCTATTTAGGGTTTGAAAGGGAGAAGGAGTCCTATGTAAAGTCTAAAGTACCCTTACTTGGGGCCCAAGGTTAAGGGTCTATTTAAGGGACCCTAGTCTCTTGGATGAAACTTGATTTTGATATATGAAATAAACCTTGAGTTCTTCTATTACTTTGAGTGTTACCCTGCTGTGTGCATAAAGGGGTGTGAGAGTTTTCTTCTTCCCGGTGCTGCAACCATCTTCCTGCCGCCAGCCAACCTTCCAGAACCCTAGCCGCCCACTTCAAAAGACACCTTTTCTTTATTGTTTTCCTTTATTTTCTTGTTCCCTTGTGAGTTTTCTAACCCCTGATAGGTCGTTTGCAGGTCCCCGAGTTCCTACGAATCCAACGACTCCAGCCAAGCCTCAATCGGACCACCGAGCAGAAAGCCGGGTATCCGCAAGTTTTTGGCTTGATTTTCTAGGCCGCATCCATCGAGGAACGAGAGATCCCTTTATTGTGATCTTCACCGGGTGCTTCAGACGTTGTCAAGTACACCCCCTCTACTTCCAGTAATTATATTGTAGGAGAACTTGCCCTAACCGAGGCTTCTCAGCCCCGGCGATCCATCTTGAATACTTTTCTAGTTCTAATCTGCATGCTTGACTTCAAAATTTCATACATAATTCTTTACAACTAATTTTGATCTGAAATTCAGGAATTAATCACCTAACCCCACATATAAAACATACAAAAAAATAGCATGCATATTAGTCCCGCATCATCTGGTATCAGAGCTTAGATTAGGGATTGTTTTCTATAATTTTTCAGTCTATTTATGCTTTGTTAATTTAGTTATTTATTCCTGTCTTGAACTCCAAGAATTCTAAAATTTGTTTTTCTGAATTCAACATAATTCAAAGTATTTTCCAGAATTCTTGCAGATTTTATTTCGATCTGTGAATTTTCTGCAAGCCAAAATACAGCCTGCAGATTTTTGGCTCTATTTTTTTTTCAACAAGACAAGATTGGAAGTTTTAAGATTTTGCTTAGCATCTTTTTGCATATCTTTTAATTTTAGTATATTTCTTGCATATTAGGCCATAATTTGCAAGTTTTCTTCTATTTAAGAAAATACCAAAAAAAAATTACATATTCTCCAAAAATACCAAAAAATATCTAAACCCTAATTTGCATCCTCATCTGCCTGCCATCATTGCATAATCTACCTTTAAGGGCACTCTTGCTATGTCAGATGGGGGGAGGATTTGATCACCTCTCCTTAGCCCAAAACCACATCCCCTGCATTCGGTCCCAAGCCTAACTAAAATCGATTAGACTTAATTTGCCCTAGTAGGCTAGGGACACCAACTGGTCGGGTCCGGGCTAGTGTTAGATCTCTGTGTCAAGTTAACCTGTGTATGCCTTGTGCTTAGTGTCTAGAACGGTGGTTCAGGGACTCAATCTCGAAGGGCTTGTATGCTAGTCTGCCTACCTGGCTAATCTCTAATTAGTGTCTAGGATTGGCAATCAGGGACCTAACACTCCCCTTACACCAGCCTGGCTGAGTACAAGGTTACTATAGGCTAGTTTGCCACCCTAATTGAGCACCTAGTTTTGGACTCTAGGTCTAGTTAGCTGTAGTCGGTTTGATCGAGTCTTGTATGAGCACTAGATCAGGGGTTTCAAATCATCCACCATCTTCACTTTTGCCTGAATCCATGGACAAACTTGAAACCCAGATTAAAGCCCTTGCTGATCAAATGGCCCAGATGGCTACCCAGATGACCCAGTTAACTCAGTTTGGTACCCAAACCAACAATAGAATTGACCATCTTGCCAATAGGTTTGATCAGTTAGAAGGCCGTGTAGGGACCCTAGGAAGAACCCATGGGTCACAGTCTGAGCCAGATCCTGAGTCCACTCAACCTAGGAGGATCCCAAACCCTGATCCATACCATGAGGTCGAACCTAGGAGAGCTCCTCATCCTGACCCATACTATAATCCTGAACCTAGGAGGACCCCAAACCTTGATCCATTCCGTGAGGTTGAACCTAGGAGAACCCCCCAGCCTGACCCATACTATAATGCCGAACCTAGGAGGACTCCAAACCCTGATCCATACCTTGAGGTTGAACCTAGGAGAGACCATCATCCTGACCCAATCCCTGAGATTTGTCCTAGAAGGCCCAATCAGGATTTTGTAGACCATGAGGATAGATTCTACAGACATGTTAAGCTTGATGCCCCAACTTTTGATGGTTGTCTAGATCCTAAGGTCTATATAGATTGGGAGGGAGAGATGGATCAATATTTTGAGTGGTATGATATGATAGAGGAGCGTAAGTTTAGGTTTGCTAAGCTTAAGTTGGTTCGGGAAGCCAAGTTCCATTGGGCTAGTGTTGAGAGAACCCTTAGTCTAAGAGGGCGTGATCCTATAACCACCTGGTGGGCCATGAAGGGTAAGCTTAGGACAAGATATGTTCCAGCTTCATATCGTAGTGGTTTACTAGATCAATGGCAATGATTTAATCAGGGTAACAAGAGTATAGATGAGTACATCACAAAATTTGATGAATATTCCATGCGATGTGATTTGAGGGAATCTGAGGATGTTGTCTTATCTAGGTTTAGGGCTGGACTGAGAGATGACATTAAGAAAGAGCTCTATATGAGAGAGGTTAGAGACATGGACCATGCTTACCAGATTGCTAGGGATCATGAGCGTTTTCATAGAGGGCCCGTTTACCGTAGACCTGAGCCCACTAGATACCCTAGTCAGTACCCAGGAGCTAGCCAACCCCACTAGAGCCGACCCATGCCTAGCCGACCTAGCCTGAGTCGACCCAGTCCTAGTCAGCCAGGCTTATGTCGACCCCAGCCTAGTACTCCTTTGACCTGTAAGGATGATCGAGGAAAATCTGTAGAGGTCAATAAGAGTTACACTCGCCAGAAGACCTGTTTTAGATGTAATAAACCAGGCCACTTTATGAGCCAATGTCCAGTTAGTGCCTTACACCTAAGTGAACTGCAGGAAGAAGAGCCTGAATCCGTAGTCGAACCTGAGGGAGAAGTTTATGAGGCTGATGATCAGTTAATAGATGAGTATGAAGGTAAGGAGGATGAACCTGAGTCTGAGAACCAATTAGGAGTGGTTAGGTGCATCTTAACCTAAACCCCAGTTAAGGAAGATTGGCGTAGGACTAGCATCCTACAGATTTTTGTTAAGGTAGGGGATAAGGTTCTTAAGATCATCATAGATAGTTGGAGTTGTGTCAATGCCGTCTCTGCAAAGACAATTAAATCTTTAGGATTGACCACAGTTCTCCATCCTAGCCCGTACAAAGTTTCTTGGGTAGATTCCATCTCCATCCAGATTCAAGTTAGGTGCCAAATCTTAATTAGATTGCAAACCTATGAGGAAAAGATTTGGTGTGATGTCATCCCCATGGAAGTAAGTAGTATTATTGTAGGTCGACCTTGGCTTTTTGATCATGATGCAACCCTGTATGGATGAACCAATGTTTGTGCTTTTAACTACCATGGGAATAAGTTTGTGATCAATCCAGCTCCTCCTAGAGACCCAGTTAAGAGGGGTTCTAGTAGCCTTAAGGACAAGAAACCTGGAGTTAATTTGATTAAGGCTAGGGAGTTAGAAAAGGAGATTGCTGAGGGTAACCCTGTTTGGATCTTGACCTCCAAGGAAATACTCGAGCCAACCCAAAAGGAACACCCTAAAGAAATTGTTGAAGCTCTGAAAGAATTTGAGAATGTCTTCCTTGAGGATTTACCTGATCAACTACCACCCCTTAGAGACATCCAGCATGCAATAGACTTAGTTCCAGGAGCCACTTTACCAAACCTTCCTCACTATAGACTAAACCCCAGTGAGCATCAAGAATTACAGAAACAAGTGAGAGAATTGCTTAGGAAGGGTTTTATTAGGGAGAGCCTGAGTCCATGTGCAATCCCTGCTCTATTGACCCCTAAGAAGGATGGTACCTGGAGGATGTGTGTAGATAGTAGAGCTATCAACAAGATAACTGTGAAGTATAGGTTTCCCATCCCTCGATTGGATGATATGTTAGACATGATGGCCGGAGCCAGAGTTTTCTCCAAGATAGACCTTAAGAGCGGCTATCATCAGGTTAGGATTAGACTTGGGGATTAGTGGAAAACTGCTTTCAAAACTAAGGATGGCCTGTTTGAGTGGGTTGTAATGCCTTTCGGACTCTCCAATGCACCAAGTACTTTTATGAGAATTATGACCCAGGTCCTGAAAGAGTTTACAGGAAAATTCGTTATGGTCTACTTTGATGATATTCTGATTTATAGCAGGACTAAGAAGGACCACCTTAGTCATCTAAGACTAGTATGCCAGACCCTTAGGGAGAATAGCCTCTATGCCAACTTTAAGAAGTGTGATTTCATGACACATAGGGTTATCTTCCTAGGCTTTGTTGTCACCCTTGAGGGAGTTTCTGCAGATCCTGAAAAGGTTAGGGCAATTGTTGAGTGGCCTACACCCTCTAGTATCCACGATGTGCATAGTTTCCATGGCCTAGCAACCTTTTACAGGAGATTTATTAGGGGTTTTAGTATAGTTGTTGCACCTATCACTAATTGCATTAGGAAGGGTACATTCGAGTGGACCAAAGCAGCTAATAAGGCCTTCCTAGAGCTTAAGGATAAGATGACCCATGCACCCATCCTTAGATTACCTGAATTCACTAAGGTGTTTGAGGTCGCTTGTGACGCCTCGGGAGTAGGAATAGGTGGGGTACTAAGTCAAGAGAATCACCCTGTAGCTTTCTTTGGTGAAAAACTGAATGAGGCTAAACTTAAGTACTCTACCTATGACCAGAAATTTTATGCGGTAGTCCAAGCCCTAAGATATTGGGGACATTACTTACTACCGTAGGAGTTTGTCTTATTTTCTAACCATGAGGCACTCCGATTCCTGAACTCCCAAAAGAAACTGAACCCACGGCACGGTAAATGGATTGAGTACATTCAGGCTTACACTTTTATCCTGAAGCACCGTGCCGGTACTGAAAATAAGGTAGCAGATGCCCTGAGCCGTAGGTCTCTACTATTAGGATCAGTTAGCACCCAAGTCATAGGGTTTGATAGGTTAAAGGATGAATACGAAACCTGCCCAAACTTTGGAGATATTTACCAGACCCTTAGGCTAGGACCATCCAGTACCCATAGTGAGTATACCCTTCAAGATGGCTATCTTTTCTAGAATAATCGACTCTGTATACCCAAAACTTCCCTTAGAGATTTCCTAATTTGGGAGACCCATGCTGGACGTTTAGCTGGTCACTTTGATAGAAATAAGACAATCTTAGCAATAGAGGACCGGTTCTTTTGGCCAGGATTGAAAAGGCACATTGCACAGATTGTAGCCAGATGTAGAACTTGTGCTGTTGCAAAATAGCAAAAGCAAAACACTGGTCTTTACACACCTTTACCGGTGCCTGATCGTCCTTGGCAGGACCTAAGTATGGACTTCATGTTAGGATTACCTAAGACCCAGAAGAGACATGATTCTATCTTTGTAGTGGTCGATAGGTTCTCTAAGATGGCTCACTTCATCCCCTGTTCCCAGACCTTTGATGCATCTAGAGTAGCCAAGCTTTTCTTAGATCATGTGGTTAAACTCCATGGCCTACCCAAGACCATCATATATGATAGGGATGTTAGGTTCACCAGTTATTTCTGGAAGACCTTATGGCAACTGTTAGGGACCAAGCTTAAGTTTTCTACAGCCTAACAGCCTCAAACAGATGACCAAACTGAAGTGGTGAACAGTAGTTTAGGAAACCTCCTTAGATGCCTGGTAGGTGAACACATTGGAACTTGGGATCTATTATTGCCTAGAGCAGAGTTTGCCTACAACAGTTCAGTAAATAGGACAACGGGTAAGAGTCCTTTTAAGATAGTCCATGGGCACAAGCCTAATCGCCCCATTGATCTGATTCCTTTACCTATTCATGCATGAGTCTCAGAGTCTGTAGAGTCATTTGCACAGCATATTAGAGACTTGCATAAGGACATTAGCCAAAAGATAAACATAAGCAATGAAACTTATAAAAAATTGGTTAATTCCCGAAGAAGGATCAAGGAATTTGATGTAGGGGATTCTGTCATGATTAGGCTTAGACCTGAGCAGTTCCCACCTGGGACCGTTAAGAAGCTTCATGCTCATGGAGCCGGACCTTTTAAAGTGTTAAAAAAGGTTGGATCAAATGCCTATGTGTTAGACTTGCCTTCGAATATGGGCATTAGTTCTACCTTCAATATTACAGACCTGGTTGAGTACAGGGAACTGGCAACGATACCTAGTGAGGCTTATGGACCTATCCCTTCTATTGAGAGTGATCCTTACCCAGAGTGTCCACCAATTAATTGGCCTAAGAGAGGAGAACGGATCGAGCATATCCTGGATGATCAAGCCATTACGACCTGAGGCTGCGGTTATCAACGCTTCCTGGTCCGATGGCAAGGCCGGCCAGAGTCGGACGATTCGTGGATTTCTCAAGAGGACTTGAAACGCCTCAACCCAGACCTTCTCGAGAGATATGTGAGTCAGTCTGATCTTCACTCAATAGGATTGAGTTCCTCCCACTCCGGGAGAATTGGTGCGGACACCAAAGCCACCAGAATAAGGCAGAGGCTTCTCAACCCTCTTTGGATCACTTAAATGGCATTCGAGTCCACTGTAATAAAGCTTAGTCTAGCTGAGTTATTTTATTTGAGTCTTGTAATTAGTCAGCTCATGTTGAGCTAGTTCAGTTCAGTATTAGTCAACTCATGTTGAGCTAATTTTATTTTTTTGAGTCCTGTCCAAGCATATCAAAGACTCAAGACCACATCATACAAGTGAAGACCAAGTCCAACCTGATTGAAGACATGGAAGTTGAGCCCAAGTCCAACCCAGCTTGAAGACTTGAAGATCCCAGGAGGAGAAAATCAAAATAAGCACAAACCTGAAGCCCTGAACCAGCCGAAAAGAAATTGGGCCAGCCCAGGCCCAGGAGGGAATTAGGGTGCCATCTCTTATGATGACCCTCCCCTTGGTCGGCCACTTATGATCACCCCCTTGGCCGACCAAGACAAGGAGAGGGAGAGCAATTTGTGTGGGATTTTCTACATATGTTACCTTATATTCCTAGTTAGGGTTTGAAAGGGAGAAGGAGTCCTATGTAAAGTCTAAAGTACTCTTACTTAGGGCCCAAGGTTAAGGGTCTATTTAAGGGACCCTAGTCTCTTGTATGAAACTTGATTTTGATATATGAAATAAACCTTGAGTTCTTCTATTGCTTTAAGTGTTACCTTGTTGTGTGCATAAAGGGGTGTGAGAGTTTTCTTCTTCCCGGTGCTGCAACCATCTTCATGCCGCCAGCCAACCTTCCAGAACCCTAGCCGCCCACTTCAAAAGACCCTTTTCTTTGCTATTTTCCTTTATTTCTTTGTTCTCTTGTGAGTTTTCTAACCCCTAACAGGTCGTTTGCAGGTCCTCGAGTTCCTATGAATCCAACGACTCCAGCCAAGCCTCAATCGGACCACCGAGCAGAAAGCCGGGTATCCGCGGGTCTTTGGCTCAGTTTTCCAGGCCGCATCCATCGAGGAACGAGAGATCCCTTCGCTGCGATCTTCACCAGGTGCTTCAGACGTTGTCAGGTACACCTCCTCTATGTCCAGTAATTATATTGTAGGAGAACTTGCCCTAACCGAGGCTTCTCAGCCCCAGCGATCCTTCTTTAATACTTTTCTAGGTTCTAATCTGTAATTCCCTACAACTAATTTTGATCTAAATTTGAGAATTAATCACATACCACATATATAAAACATACAAAAATAATTGCATGCATATTAGTCCCGCATCATAATCCCTCAAAAATTATTTAATCCATCAAAAATACTCCCTTTTATAGTTTTCCATGAGAAATAGCCGTTGTAGGGCTTAGGAAATTGAAATAGAGCTATTAGACCTTTTTGAGTTCAAAAACAACTTTCAACAACTAGCTGTTAGGCTGTAGAAAATGGTCACTTTAGTCAGTTCGAGGTCCACGAGTCGGCTCGAAGTCTTAAACAGCCCAAACAAAAATTCTGTGCGAGTCGGCTCTTCAAACTTGAGTTGGCTCGAACCCTTAATCAGTACAAATTTAAATTTTTTTGAGTCGGCTCTTCAAGGCAAAGTCGGCTCAAAGTCTCAGTCACCAACAAACCTAACTCTAGACGAGTCAGCTCTTCTGGGCTTGAGTCGGCTCGAGGTCTCAGACTTCAAAAACATTGGTTCTTCATTGAGTCGACTCTTGGGGCTTGAGCCGGTTCAAGGTATTGAAACTCTAAAAGTTCTTGTACTGTGCCAAAAGGAGTCGGCTCTGATCCATGAGTCGGCTCTTGCAAAAACTTCTTTTAAAGCTTCAAACTTCTCCAAAGTTCTTCAAAAAACGAATCCAACAAGAACTAATCTACTCACTCTTATTTTTAAATTTTATAGTCCTTTTACAAGATTACATAGATGAAAAATTAAGGCTTTTACAATTTGAAGTACATAAGAATCTATACATTGTTGGAATACCTTTTAACCAAATTGAAAAACCAACTAAAGTAAAGATAAACAATTTCCTGCAAAATTTCTCAAGTAATTGAAAGAATTAGTAAAGTATACATGCTCCAATATTTTGTGATCATCAAAATCATTCTAGGGGTTAACAACCAATACTTGGTTTTACACAGGCTAACGAAGAACCTATTTGGTTTTTAAACTGGGCTCACTAATAACCTAACAATTCAGAAAAAGAATTGCAAAGAGAAAGCAACGAAATGACAAACAAATATCGTCAAATAGTTGCTGATGCAGCTCAAGAGAAGCCCTATTGATTTCACTTCAATGCACTTGAATGGCTTTTTAACTTCTTCAATAATTGCTTCAAGCTTCTGATATGAGTTGGTGAAGACTTGAAGACTATCTTGAATGCTCTTTAGTGCTCTCTTGCTCTCAAGGTTTCTTTGACATTCAAAATAAGCATTCTCCTTTCAAAAGTTGTCCCAATTCTTCATTTATAGTGTTTTGTACTCTTCTCAGGTAGTTTTAGTCATTGTAGACCATTGGGATGTGACACTTGACTGTTGGAGTACTTTTTGGATTCAAATTCCAAGTTCTAGAACTAGCTATTATAAGCCTGAAAATGACCTTTGAGTCGGCTCAGATCTACTCGAGTCGGCTCGAATCCATAGAGTAGTTCTAGTCGAGTCACCTCGCTTCATTTAGGTCGGCTCGATTTCTAAATAGCTTGATTCCTTACTCTGGAAGAGTCGGCTCACCTTACTTCGAGTTGGCTCGGATTCACAGGTGTTCAAAACTGTACTCTGGAACAGTCGGCTTAGATTCATTAGTGTTGCCCAGATATGGTGCCCAAGAGGGGGGGTGAATTGGGTATTTAAAAAATTAAAGCAATATATGTGCTATCAAGTTTTAAGGTGAAGAATGAGTGCAAAAGTGCAAGGAGCAATGCAAATAAAGAGCAAAAGAAGAGCAATGAAGTATAGTGGTTCGGTGCACCTAGCACCTACATCCACTCCCCAAGCTCCACTTGGGAATTTCCACTATAATCTTTAGATTACAGCCGACTTGTTTTACCAGGCTCACAAGTCAAAACCTTACACACTTGTTTTGGCTTCGGGCTTACAAGCAACCCTAGTTGGTTTTATCAATTGGCTCACCAACAAACCTCACTCACTTGTTTTGGCTTCGGGCTTACAAGCAACCCTAGTTGGTTTTATCAATGGGCTCACCAACAAACCTCACACTAGTTTCAAATTCCCTTGAAACTAGCCTACCACAAATAGAATTTGAATACAATGAATAAAAGTAAAACAAGTTCCTTTTTGAGCAATAAGAAATTCGTTGAAGCTCTTGATGGAGACTCTTCAAGCCTTTTCCTTGGAATCTTTGGACCTCACTAAATGCCAAACACTTGAAAGTTGGATTCCTCAAAGATGGAAAGCTTTTGGCTAAGGAATCTCTTGGTTTCTCACTCTTTTGGCTTGGAAGTGATTGAAGGCTTTGTACTTTGAATCTACACTTTTTCACTTTTTCTCCTTGTCTTTTTTGAAGTTTGGTGGAGGTTAAATACCTCATTCATGCTGAAACAACTCCACAAGACCGTTAGATTCAAAAATATGGCCGTTTATGGCCGTTAGAAATCAAATCAGAAGTTCAGAAAAACTAGCCGTTATGCCATGAGTTGACCTCATGAGTCGACCTCTGGATCAAGTGTCGACCTCATGAGTCGACCTCTAGTAAATTTTAGGCAAAAATTCAGAATACCATAGTTCTGCCAGGTTTGAATTCTCAGGCTATGAGTCGACCTCTGGTATCGACCTCTGGACAGGTGTTGACCTCTGGTGGTCGACCTCTGGTGCGTGCCACTGAGATTTTGCCGTGCCGGCCATGCTGAACTTTTCTTCTCTTCATGAGTCGACCTCTGGTGGTCAACCTTTGACAAGGTGTCGACCTCTGGGGGTCGACCTCTGATCTGAATTTTTCTGAAACTCTTTGAGATGTGCGTGCCATGCTTGAGGTTCTTTAAGCCTTTGTTCTTTTGTCAAATATTTCTTAACAAGAAGGTTCATTATGAGAATTTTGATCTTGTCCAAGGTAGAAGAGCTCTTTTCCAAATCATGCAAACTTAGTTTCATCATTGTACTTTTGATACTCTTTTGAATAACCTAAGTCCTGAAACTTTATCTAGAGATGAAACATTAGTCCAACATATACTCAACTTTTATTAATCATCAAAACTAAGGAGCCAAAGTCAACAATCTCCCCCTTTTGATGATGACAAAACCTTGAGTATATATTCAATTTAGTCCAAAAGCAAAATATAGCAATGATAAAATTTTCAAAGAATCCTTACATGCATAAAAATTTTACTTTTCATTACTTCTTTCTTTTTGTGAAAACATTCTCATGAGTCAAAAAGATAAGAAACATACTAGCTTTACTCATAAGAATCATATATACTTTACTTACACATAAGAAGGAGTCTCATATATACTTTACTACTTATAAGATGGAGTCTCATATATACTTTACTACTCCCCCTTTTTGTCAAGAATCAAAAAGTCCGTGTTTGTAGTGAAAGATATATTAATGAAATTATGTTCAATTATAATGAAGTATTTAGGTGCATAAAATGCATGCTCCCCCTCAATTTGTGAATTCAATATAACAAAATATTCTAACTTGAGGGTTAAAAGGATAAATGCTAAGAGCTGGTATCAGACAGTAAAATGTCACAAAATGTCACAATATAGATAAAAAGTCACAATATAGATAAAAGTCACAATATAGATAAAAACAAATGTATTCAGCTACAAAATTGCTTACATAGTAAGCACAAAAACACTGATATAACAGACCATACAAAGCAACTGAGTACAACAAGTAAATCTATGAGGCTACTCCTCATCAGAAGGTATATCAAAAGATACAGGAGCCATGATCCTAGATGAGGATTTTGGAGTCCTATGTGAGGAATTCCGAGTCCTCAGAGAGGGACCAGACCTAGGGGTAGTCCTACGAGATCTATATGTCCTAGGAAAGGGCTCCACAGGTGTCCCGACTGAAAGCAGTAGCAGGAGTAGACGGATCAGTATGCTGAGTAGACTGAGCAGGGGGCCTGCCTGCTGACTATCTCATAAGCTATGGGATCATCAATGTCTGTCTCTGTATGCTCATCTATGTCATCCGGAATCCCAGTGATAGTCTCAAAAAGTGACTCTGTAAGCTCAGTATCAACTGGCACATCTGGAGGAGCTGTACTCGGAAGATCTGTAGCTAGAGGATCTATAGCAGGGGGTATCTCTGGAATCGGATCTGCAGGTGGAACCACAGAACTCCCTGCTCCAGGCTGATCTCCATCACTGTCACTGTATCCACTGGAGTCATCACCATCATCATCATCATCATCATCATCATCATGTGGAGGAGATACTGTCGGATCTGCAGTCCCTGATGGCAGTGCTAATCTCAGTAAGCTGAGGATCTGTCGGAATCCTGTATCCATACTAGCTGAGAGAGCACCAATGCGCATGTCTGTGTGTATCCGCAGATCATGTAGCTCCTGTCGTACACCAGTGATCTCTGTCCGGACCTCTGAAATATGATCAGTCACTCTCTGCTCAAAGTCCGATATCCTCACTGAAGTCCTCCATGGTGTAGCAGTAATAGTAGGTGCTGGAGCTGATGAGGGGGTAGCATGAATGGCTCCGGCTCTGCAGTCTCTGTCTCCGGTGCTGGGCGAGGAGGTGTACCATGATCAGTAGGCTCAGAAGGCCCTGCTCAGCAGCTCGGGAGGTGTACCATGATCAGTAGCTCAGAAGGCCCTGCCTCAGCAGCTCGGATCTCATCCTCCTCATTTGGCTCCTGGCCAGACTCTCGTCGTACCGAACGGTCACTGATCAGTCGAATGAAATCCCATCCTATGCAGGGATTTCTCTCCATAAGTATCAGTGTGCTGTAGCTGACTGAAGGGTATCCCGTCAAATGAGACACCATGCTCTCTGAATATCTGAGTCAGTCCCATGCCATAAGGCTGAACAAGTCTCCTGTGAGAAGCTGCCTCACCCATCTGCTGAAGCATGATCCTGGGAAGGTTGATGGGAGTCCACTGTCTCAGGGACACCATCAACACCAGCTCACGCTCAGTGATAAAATCGAATCTCCCACTCTTCGGAATCAAGATACGGGCGATGATATGATGCAGCACTCTCATCTCTAGTGAAAGCTGGTTAGCGGCTACTGTGGAAATGCCGCTAACATTCTCATGCTCTAGGATACATCTAAAGGCGTGCTCTCTATCACTGATCGAAGTGGCAGCAGGGCCATGAAGTGGAATCCTCCAGACATGACTGATGACCTCCGGTGTCACTGGAATCTCGATCCCTCGTACTGTAGCAGACCATCCAACACCATCAGTGGCCATGGATCCATAAAACTCCCTGATGAGGTCTGGGTAGAATCTCTCAGACATCGTACGAAATGAACCAGACCTGCATCTCTCAGTACATCTCCAATAAAGAACTGATGCTGATCCCAGAATGGTATATCCACATGCCTCCCACTAGCAATGCTCTTCCGAACCAAGCTGGCTGGCACTGGTGCAGGTGGCTCTGGGGTCGGCTCACGCTCATGTCTGACCTTTCGTCGCCGCTTAGTACTACCCTGGCCTTGTTCCAATCTCCTTTTCCTTACTGCCAAGTGCTTTCTCGGACCCATATGGAAGGAAGAGGGGTTAACTTAGGGAGAAGTACAAGGAGGTAAGGCTAAGAGGAAAGAGAGGGAAAGTGAGGTTCACGGATTGAGAAAAAAAGAGGAGAAGAGAAATGTAGAGATAGGGTTTGTGAGAATGGAGAAAATCGAGAGTAAATGAAGAAAAAGTAAGAAACGGAGGAAAGAAATAAGTGTTTTCAATTGAAAAACAACCGAGAATTGAGGGTAGAAACAATCAACAACATTTGCATTGACCTAAGCCATAATTGAAATCGAGTAGGAACCTAAACTAGGACACCCACGAGTCAGGTTCAAGTGCAAGATAAGACAAAGTATTATTTAAGTTTGTACTTGTTGCCGCCAAGACCGTCGTGGCCCATAGCTGCTGTTGGCACCAGAGTGCTCCTCTTGCTGCCCACCATCCTCGAGTCCCAGACCTCCATGCTGGGTGTGGTCGTCCTACCGCTCAGCGATCCTCCGCTCCCAGACCTGCGAGACAGGGGTTAGAAACCCGGGCCGGGGTTTCCGGCGGGGGCACTCCAACGATCAAGTCAGTGACGATCCAGGGGAACAGATCCTCCTGGTCAGGCCCCTCTTGATGGACTATGCACTAGGAGGAGTGAAAGATGTGAGTGAAGGAGAAAACGTTGCAGGGGAAGAGTGATAGTAGGGACAGAGGGGTGCCCTGTTCCTCCGCCTCTCCTTGTATCCCTCGTTCTCCTTCAACTGTGATGGTAGTGGCGCTTCACCCTCTTGGTCGGGCTTGCTCTTGTGCTCATGGTGGTGCTGGTGACATGACCCTCTTGCTGGCAGGGGTTGCACTCCTTTTTTTTTCTGGCTTGTATTTTTTTTGCCTTAGTGTTGGAGTTGTTGTGTTACCTCAGAGTTTGTTGCAAACTAGGTTACCATTGGGCGCTTGTCTCGGGATCCCCGCCTGGCTGTCAGGCGCATGTGGCGGTATCCCGAGGAGTCTTTCTTGATTCATGATAAGGAGAGTTATCAGGCACTCCGGCACTCCTCTTGGTTATCTCATTCCGGGAAACTTGGTAGTGCCTCGAATAGCAGGCCACCGCCCACGGGATTCGAATCTCCCGGTGATCTGAGTGGTTGGTGATGAGTGTGGCATCTCGATCAACGTGCTGCTTGCCTTTCTGGTGTGAATGGTGATCACAGGTGGTCAGTACGACCTGGAAGGTGCTTCAATGCAGTCCTCGAGCGGCTCGCCGGTGTTCTGGGCTGGGGCCGAGCTGGGACGGCAGGACTTGCTCTGACCTAGATGCTCCGAGCTTGCGGGGGTGCCTTGGTGGAGGAGGGCAGACTACGGGCCCGGTCCGGAGGGCGCGCGCTCGGAGAGGCTCCACATCGGCGGGTGAGCACTGGGCTCGACCTCGACCGCAGGGCACTAACCTCCGAGGGTCTCACTCTGGAGGGCGGAAGGCAGACTCGGTCTAGAGAGCGCGTGCCCGGAGAGGCTCCACATCGGTGGGTGAGCTCTTGGCTCGACCTTAATCGCAGGGCACTAGCCTCCGAGTCTCACACTCTGGAGGGCAGAAGACGGACCCGATCCAGAGGGCACGCACTCGGAGAGGCTCCACATTGGCAGGTGAGCTCTTGGCTCGACCTCGACTGCAGGGCACTAGTCTCCGGGGGTCTCGCTCTGGAGGGCGGAAGGCAGACTCGGTCCAAAGGGCGCGCGCTCAGAGAGGCTCCACATCGACGGGTGAGCTCTTGGCTCGACCTCGATCGCAGGGCACTAGCCTCCGAGGGTCTTGCTCTAGAGGGCGGAAGGCAGACCCGGTCCAGAGGGTGTGTGCTCAGAGAGGCTCCACATCGGCGGGTGAGCTCTTGGCTCGACCTCGATCGCAAGGCACTAGCCTCCAAGGGTCTCGCTCTGGAGGGTGGAAGGCGGACCTAGTCCAGAGGGGGCGCGCTTGGAGAGGCTCCACATCGGCGGGTGAGCTCTTGGCCCGACCTCGACTGCAGGGCACTAGCCTCCGAGGATCTCGTTTTGGAGGGCAGAAGGCGGCACCGACCTAGGCATCCTGAGCTTACGGGCACGACCTGGCGGAGGACTGAGCTCGACTTGTTGTTCTACGGGAGCTCAACTCAGCTCGTAGTGGGATCCGAGCTGGAGAATCGATATGGCATCATTTCTTGACATGGCGCCTGCCGGTTCCTCTACATCAGTGATCCCTTCACATCATTTGCCCCCCACTCTCGAGGCCTGTTAGTGCACGGCACTCGGGTCAAAGGAGTAATTACAGTGCTGACATGGAAAGGCAAAAATCTGGCATGATGATGGCCATGATTGCTGGCGCTTCGAGGACCAACCCTGTAGACCAATGCGGGGAAGCCATGTTGCCACGTCCGAGGAGCAGTTAATGTTGGCATAGAATGTAGAGCGGCCGAGACTCCATTCTCACCGATGGACAGCACATGGCGTAGATCCATTGGCAGAAGGGTTGAATCCGTACGAATCCCTCGGGTCATTTCAAAATGAAAGGAGAGTCTTACCTGAACCATCCATTCTTTTGGAATTCTCCGTGCCTGCTGCTGTCGTTCCCAAGCTTCTTCCTCCTTCCAGTCATCCCAAATTTTCTAAGGCAACAGGTCAGCTTTTTCTCCCTCCTTCTCCCGCTAGAATAGGGTTCTTTCCCGGGGTCTAGAGTCTTCTTTAGGTTGAGTCTTCTCTTCCATTCTCTACTCCAAGTCCTTCCTTCCCCTCATTCTCGAGGATGTCCCATTTTGGTCCGGGCTTCCGCCCCTCCACCAATCAGGCGAGGCCGGTCCCTCCGAGTGGAGGCCGGTATCTTCTTCTTCTTCTTCTGACGGAGAGGAGTTGCAACTTGCTTTGAGCTCAGTAGGAGGCATCCTCCCGGTCCGGTACTCATCAGGGAATTAGAATCTGGCCCTTCTTTGGCTCCTTCTTCTCCTTCTGTCCCCATCTCTGAGTCAATCCGGTCCATAGGTCCTGGTGGGGTCGCCTCGACGATCACTACCGAGGAAATGAGGACCGTCCAGGATGTCTATGGCATCTGGCTTCCGTCCGGTTCATGATCCCGCAGCCAAGGTAACGGGTCACTTCTAGTGGCCAGGGCCATCTTGCATTTTATGAGGGGACCTTCTCTGGGGGTCTTCGATTTCCCTTCCATCCTTTCTTCCTGTCCGTCCTAGACAATTATGTCTGGTCCCCGCACAGCTAGTGCCAAACGCCATTAGGGTCATTTTTTCATTCATGTGCTTTGTCACCTCCACGGTTCGTTGCCCGCTTTTCCTTGTTCAGGTCTTTCTTTGCCTTGAAGCGCCACCCAACTGAGGATGGGTGGTGGTCCTTGTCCTCCCGCCCGAAGGGCATCAAGTTCGAGCTTCCCTCTTCCATCAAAGGGATGGAAGAGCAAGTTTTCTTTTTTGAGGTCGAGGGGGTCGACTGGGTCTGGAGCGATCCAGACAAGTCTCCTAACCAAAATACTGTGGTCGATGCGGCTGACCGGGATGATTACGAGCAGCTCTGCACCACCCAGATTCCTCCTCTGGAGGTCCTATTGTCTGAGTAGAACCTTGCCGACTCCAGGGTCAACCCAACAAATGGGTTGGGTGAGTTCAACCTGAACTTTTCTTTTCTTTTTTCCTTGCACTTCTTGCACTTCTTGCACTATCCTCCACAGATTCTAACTGTTGTGTGGTCTGTATGCAGGAATGATCTTCTCGAGAATGACCTCCTAGCCATCACCAAGAAAGGCCACCGACCGGGCTGGCCGGGAGCGTTCGTCGACGCGGGCACGGAGTGAGAGTGCCCTGCGGCCATTCCCACAGTAGTGATTGGTCTGAGCTCGGCAGCTCCAGCGGGTCCGAGTTCAGAGGTGTCCCGCGCTGCTCCTGTACCGGTGGAGACTCCTGTACCGGTGGAGAGGATAGCTTCCGCAGCACCAAGGCCAGCCTAGCAGGCCCCCGCTGTAGAGCCTGAGGTAGTCGTCCGGGCGAGGGCCGCGACTGCTGCCGCTGCACCCTGCCATCCTCCGAGTCCGCCCGTCACCGATGTCAGGGGTGAGGAGGCCCGATCCATGACCAGGGCTGCGACGGAGGTGCCGCCTGCACTGGCACCAGCTTCTCAGCTTGCCCCCCAAGGTCCTTCAGTCAGTGGGGCGAGGCTGCCCGCCCCGGAGAGGGCAGGAGGGAGGAGGCATGACGCCGCCTCCCTTCAGGATGGGCCTGGAGAGCTCTTTCCTCCGGAGCCCCGAGTTGGCCGAGCATATGATGGATTTCTCAATCCAACTATGTGACCGATAAGAGATGGCAGGGATGC
This sequence comes from Areca catechu, assembly GCA_021397845.1. Lineage (NCBI taxonomy): Eukaryota > Viridiplantae > Streptophyta > Magnoliopsida > Arecales > Arecaceae > Areca > Areca catechu. The sequence goes on along the minus strand of CM038048.1, from coordinate 46,751,888 downwards.
AGCTGGCCGACGTTATCAGCAACATCTTTTCCCAGCTGTACTCGGTGAGTTATCCCCCTCTTTCTTTCTTCTTCTTTCTCCTTTTTTATTTTTTTAGCTGACCTCGTTTCATGGTGCAGATCGGCGCTGAGGCCCTCTACATCAAAGGCCGTTACCAGAGCTGGGAGCGTCTCGAGTGGCAGCAGGCCACCGAGATCGAGTCTTTGAAGGCCGACCTGAAGGGGAAGGTCGGGGCAAACAGGGTCCTTGAGTTGAAGGTCAAGGACCTTGAGAAAGAGCTCGCCGATGTTGAGGGATGAGCGAAGGCACTCCTGATGGCTCACGAACTAGAGTGGAGCCATTCGAAGAAGGCGATCGATGACCTCTCCATCATCGAGAAAAAGCTTAACTGGTACAGTGCCGAGGCCGATCGGCACAAGGAGATCTCCCAAGCTGCCAAGGCAAAGCTGGCAGTTGTGAAGGAGAAACTTGCCACTGCTGAGAAGGCAGCAGAGATGGCAGGCGACTCGACAGAGCTAGCCAAGTTGGAGGCCACCGAGTCGAAGAGGGTGGCCGCTGAGGCCACAAAGGGGGCTGAGGATGCCATCACCAACTTCAAGGCTTCGGAGGAGTTCATCGCTAAAATCCAGGAGATGGCGTCGGACTCCTTCTATAAGGGTTTCATGTACCTGCACGGCCGGGTCGAGGCACTTATCCCTGACAAGAACCGTGGCTGCCTCAGGTATCCTTCAGCCTCAGAGGTGGAGGCTGACGAGGAGGTCGTCGCGGTAGCCGTGGGCCCAGAGCCTTCGACACCAGCTGAGAGTGATCCTCCGGAGTTAGGGCAGCTCAGCCGGAGACTTTTCGGCCTCAGGATCCAGCAATGAAATTGGTCGGCGTGGAGTGACCCTTTCTTCCTTGTCTTGTTTTGTACTTTTGTTTCTTGCTTTCGGTCAGGGTCACCCGGCATGTCGGGAGCCCAAAAATACTTGTAATTTGTGTTCAGTCAATGAAACTTAAGTTTCTTTGCCATCTATTTTCTTTTACTCCCTTCTCTTTTCTTCCTTTCCTCTCTCTTTTTCTTTCTTTTTTTTTTTTATGGGGAGATCAGAGAGAAGGGCTGCACCTTGCTTGGGGCCATGTTATGACACTTGAGAGCTGCTGGGCTCAAAAGTGTTGTTGACTGAGAGCCATGTGGCTCGGAGGTCCCTTGGTCGGAGATCTGAGCTCCGATCTTGAGTGGGCATCTTGGAGCTGGGCTGGGGATGTTGGTGACTGAGAGCTGCTTGGCTCGAAGTTCTCTTGGCCGGAGATCTAAGCTCCGGTCTTGAGAAGGTTTCCCCAAGCTAGGCTCGGGGACGTTGATGACTGAGAGCTACTTGGCTCGAAGTTCTCTTGACCGGAGATATAAGCTCCGGTCTTGAGAAGGCATCCTAGAGCTGGGCTCGAGGACGTTGATGACTGAGAGCTGCGTGGCTCGAGGTTTTCTTTTGCCAGAGATCTAAGCTCCGGTCTTGAGAAGGCATCCTGGAGCTGGGCTCGGGGACGTTGATGAATGAGAGCTGCGTGGCTCGAAGTTCTCTTGGCCAGAGATCTGAGCTCCGGTCTTGAGAAGGCATCCTAGAGCTGGGCTCGGGGAAGTTGATGACTGAGAGCTGCTTGGCTTGAAGTTCTCTTGGTCGGAGATCTGAGCTCAGTCTTGAGTGGGCATCCTGGAGCTGGGCTCGAGGACGTTGTTGATTGAGAGCTTCTTGGCTTGAAGTTTTCTTGGCTGGAGATCTGAGCTCTAGTCTTGAGAAGGCATCCTGGAGCTGGGCTCGGGGATGCTGTGAGACTGAGAGCTGCGTGGCTCGAGGTTTTCTTGGCCAGAGATCTGAGCTCCGGTCTTGAGAAGGCATCCTAGAGCTGGGCTTGAGGACGTTGATGAATGAGAGCTGTGTGGCTCGAAGTTTCTTGGCCGGAGATCTGAACTTCGATCTTGAGAAGGCATCCTAGAGCTGGGGCTCGGGGACGTTGATGACTGAGAGCTGCTTGGCTCGAAGTTTTCTTGGCCAGAGATCTGAGCTCCGGTCTTGAGAAGGGAAAGTGTTAGCTTCGATGATGCTATATTTTCCTCCTGTTCTCTCTTTCTTTCCTTCCCCTCTCTTCTTTCTTTCTCTTTTTTCTTTCACTCTTTTTTTTTATTTTTTAGAGTCTTCTTTTCGAGTGGGGAGATCAGAGAAGGAGGTTACCGGTCTTGATTGCCTTGGAGCTAGGCTTGAGGCCTTCCTGGACGTGGAGCTAGGCTCGGGCCCAGGGATTTCCTGAGATCTTGGCTCAGGTATTTGGCGCCTTGAAGCTAGGCTCGAGGTGTTGATGGGAGCTACATGGCCCCATGATCTCTTGGCGTCTCGGAGCTAGGCTCAGAGATGTTTGAGATGGAGAGCAGCTTGGCTCGAAGTTTTCTTGGCCGGAGATCTGAGCTCCGGTCTTAAGCCGGCGTCCTGGAGCTAGGCTCGGGGATGTTGTTGAATGGGAGATACCTAGCTCAATGGTCTCTTGGCCGGAGATCTAAGCTTTGGTTTTGAGTTGGTGTCCTGGAGCTGGGCTCGGGGATGCTTGAGTTTGGGACTACGTGGCTCAAAGATTCTTTGACATCCTGGAGCTAGGCTCAGGGATGCCTGGAATTGGGAGCTACGTGGCTCAAAGATTCTTTGACATCCTGGAGCTGGGCTCGGGGATACCTGGAATTGTGAGCTACATGGCTCGAAGTTCTTTGACATCCTAGAGCTGGGCTCGGGGATGCCTGGAATTGGGGAGCTACATGGCTCGAAGATTCTTTGACATCATGGAGCTGGGCTCGAGGATGCCTGGAATTGGGAGCTACATGGCTCGAAATTCTTTGATGTCCTGGAGCTAGGCTCGGGGATGCCTGGAATTGGGAGCTATGTGGCTTAAAGTTCTTTGACGTCCTGGAGCTGGGCTCGGGGATGCCTGGAATTGGGAGCTATGTGGCTCGAAGTTCTTTGACATCCTGGAGTTAGGCTCAGGGATGCCTGGAATTTGGGAGCTACGTGGCTCGAAGATTCTTTGACATCCTGGCAGGTGTGGCTCGGCACATCGATTCTTTCCTACAAGACATGCGAATACCCAGCAAGGGAAAAATCGTTATATGATTGTTGATAAGGGAACTTACCTTATTGGGGGCGTCTTTGTAGGCTGTAGCCCTCCTCCTTCGAGGGAGCCTGACACCGTCGAGTTCCTCGAGGGAATGGACCCCTCGTGATGGAGCTTCGATCGCCTCGTGGGGGCCTTCCCACGGTGACTCGCGACCGTCGTCCCGGTGTCCGTGGAATCTTTATTCACCTTTCTCCTTCGCTTTCTTCTCCCCTCAGGGCGGGGCGATTACTCTCGGGGTCCCCTGCCCCCTGAGTCTTCTTAGATGCACATGCGATTCTCCAGGCAATCATGCCCACTGGTGGTTTGCGGTGGGGTGACTCTCGGTGGTCGAAGCTGACGGGAGAGTGGCGAGCACTTGGGACCTACTTGAGGCCTACCCCCCCCCCCCCTGCAATCCTTCGGAGGAGAGCCTCCTTGACGAGCTTCTCGATCTCCTGCTCATGGTTGTGACATTTTTCGATGCCATGGCCGTGATCACGATGGAAGCGATGATACTCTACCTCACCGCAATCGGTGAAGGGCTTCACCCATGTGGGTGTTGTAGTCCGATGGCTTGCTGGCTAAGCCTCGCATGCCGATGAACCGGTGGAAGAATCTTGCCATCTTGCACTCATGCTTCTCCAGGTGCACTTTCACTGTGTGCCTGATGGTTTCGTCAGCTGATTCTCCATCGAAGGGGATGGAGGGGGTGGCGTCCTGGAGAGGCCTAGAGAAGATCGCCAATCGCTTGACCTTTCTAGCTTGTGTCGCCACCGTTCTTCCGCGGTATGTTGACCTGTGAGAGGGTAGGACTTAGTCACCCCGTCCTGCCCCCCTTCCTGGCGTGCCAATCTGTTGCCACCAAGAACATCATGGCCCGTAGCTGCTGTCGATGCCGGAGTGCACTCTTCCTGCCGCCCGCCATCCTTGGGTCCCGGACCTCCATGCTAGGTGTGGTCGTCCTGCCGCTCGGCGGTCCTCCGCTCCCAGACCTGCGAGACAGGAGTTAGAGACCTGAGCCGGGGTTTCCGATGGGGGCACTCCAATGATCAAATCAGTGATGATCCAGGGGAACAGATCCTCCTGGTCGGGCCCCTCTTGATGGACTCTGCATTAGGAGGAGTAAAAGATGTGAGTGAAGGAGAAAACATTGTAGGGGGAGAGTGATAGCGAGGATAGAGGGGTTCCCTGTTCCTCCGCCTCTCCTTGTATCCCTCGTTCTCCTTCAACTGTGGTGGTAGTGGCACTTCGCCCTCTTGGTCGGGCTTGCGCTTATGCTCGTGGTGGTGGTGGTGCCATGCCCCTCTTGCTGGCGGGGGTTGCACTCCTTTTTTTTCTGGCTTGTATTTTTTTTGCCTATGTGTTGGAGTTGTTGTGTTACCTCTAAGTTTGTTGCAAACTAGGTTACCGTTGGGGCTTGTCTCGGGATCCCCACCGGGTTGTCAGGCACATGCGGCAGTATCCCGAGGAGTCTTTCCTGATTCATGATAAGGAGAGTAGTCAGGCGCTCCGGCACTCATCTTGGTTGTCTCATTTCGGAAACTTGGCAGTGCCTCGTACGGTGGGCCGCCACCCGTGGAATTCGAATCTCCCGATTAGCTTCCTTTCTTGGACGATCTGAGTGGTTGGTGATGAGTGTTGCATCTCGATCAACGTGCTGCTTGCCTTTCTGGTGTGATTGGCGGTCGCAGGTGGTCAGTACGGCCTGGAAGGCACTTTAATGCAGTCCTCGGGTGGCTCACCGGTATTCTGGGCTAGGGCCGAGCTGGGATGGCAGGACTCGCTCCGACTAGATGCTCCATTCTTGTAGGGGTGCCTTGGTGGAGGAGGACAGAGTGCAGGCCCGGTCCAGAGGGCGCGCGGTCATAGAGGCTCCACATCGGCGGGTGAGCGCTGGGCTCGACCTCGACCATAGGGCACTAACCTCCGAAGGTCTCACTCCGGAGGGTGAAAGGCAGACCCGGTCTAGAGGGCGCGCGCCCAGAGAGGATCCATATCGACGGGTGAGCTCTTGGCTTGACCTCGACCGCAGGGCACTAACCTCTAAGGGTCTCGCTCTGAAGGACAGAAGGCAGACCCGGTCCAGAGGGGCGTACTCAGAGAGGCTCCACATCGACGGGTGAGCTATTGGCTTGACCTCGACCGTAGGGCACTAGCCTCCGAGGGTCTCGTTCTGGAGGGCGAAAGGCGGACCCGGTCCAGAGGGCGCGTGCTCGAGAGGCTCCACATCGATGGGTGAGCTCTTGGCTCGACCTCGACCGCAGGGCACTAGCCTCCAAGGGTCTCGCTTTGGAGGGCAGAAGGCGAACCCGTCCAGAGGGCACGCACTCATAGAGGCTCCGCATCGGTGGGTAAGCTCTTGGCCCGACCTCGATCGAGGGCAATAGCCTCCAAGGGTCTCGCTCTAGAGGGTGGAAGGCAACTCCGACCTAGGCATCCCGAGCTTGCTGGCACGACCTAGCAGAGGACTGAGCTCGGCTTGTTGTTCTGAGGGAGCTCAGCTCAGCTTGGTAATGGGATCCGAGCTGGAGAATCGATGTGGCATCTTTTCTTGATGTGGCACCTACCAGTTCCTCCGCATCAGCGATCCCTTCACATCAGTACTATTCCTTGAAATTGGTGTCTAAGGCTAGAGGTTCAATGGCAAATGTATTAAGCAAACTTGTAGTTTTTAATTAGGACCTCATGAAAATGAGGGGAGCCTCCCACAACCCAACCTCTTACCTAGCTAGTGGACAGGATAATTATATTCTTAAGTAGTACCTAGTTAAGTTTTGTGTTTGAACTTTTAGGTCTAGGAGCCCTAGAAGTTAGGTTTGTATTGTTGGCCCAATTGATTTGAAGCCCTATATCGATAGTTCTACACTCGGTCTAGTTTATCCATGGATCCCAATCTTGAATTCTTTATGAGGACCCTGACTAAAAAATTTGATACCCTAACTAAATAATTAAGGCAAGTGAATAAAGAGTTAGGACAAGTGAATAATCAAATCTGGAACATCGAAAAAGATTGCTTGACCTGTACTAATCCTAAATCACCTCCCATTGATGCAGGAGTCCATTGTCATGATCTCACCCCTGAGTATAAATTTAGATATCCCTGTCAAGGCTTTGTAGATCAGGAGGAGATAGTCTTTAGGAGCAATCGACCCTATGCACCCACTTTTGATGGAAACCCTGAGGTGTATGTCGATTGGGAGAAGAAAATAGATCAGTACTTTGAGTTTGATGAAATGTTGGAAGAAAGGAAGTGTCAGTTAGCCAAATTAAAGCTAGTTCGACATGCTAAGTCATATTGGAGACATGTTGAGTATAAAGTTATTATAGTGAGGATAAAATAATTACTTGGAGAGATATAAAGAGTAAGCTGAGAGAAAAGTACCTAGAAAAATTCTATAAACAAAATCTTCCAACCCAATGGTACAATTGAGACAAGATAATGAAACTGTGTTTAAATATATTACTGAATTCAATAAGTATGAGGAAGATGAAGAAGAGACTAAACCCATGGAAGAATTAGAGAAAAATCTCCTAAACCTATTGAAGAATTTAAAGATGAAATAGAATCAAAATCTTGTCCAGATAAAGGGCTAGAAAGAGAAGATCCTAACCCGTTGAAGAACTTAAGGAAGAAGTTTATGAAGCTGGGTCTAACCTTATGGATGAGTATGAACAAGAATAATTGCTTGAAGATAAATAATTATCCAACCTAAAGAAATCAATAATGGGAATAATCAACTTGAAAAAATGAAGTCCAGTAACAAAGCCATGAAGAATAATTCGAAGAGATAAAGAGGACCCGAAATTAATCAATGTTGAGGATTTAAATCTTGAGATTAATGAAGGATCACCTAATGGGGTATTGACCATCAGAGAAAATCTAGAATCAATTCCAAAGGATCAACCCCAAGAAATTGTAGAACCTGCAAATGAATTTAACATTAGGATTGGAAGTGAAGAGATGGCAGGAATTGAAAGATTGAAATGGAAGAGATGGAAGATGGAAATTGTAATCCGTGATAATTGTCCTGAGCTTGATTCACCACTACGTTACATGCACTCTCCTATTCCACTAAGCTGGGACATCCACCATACCATTGATTTGGTCCTAATAATATTCAATAGTTACTTTTTAAAATTTTATGGCATATGTTAGGAACTAAATTAAGATTCACTGCCACTTACCTAAAGTTGTGTGCCAGAGTCTTCAAAGCCATTTAGAAAAATATTGGAAATTAAGAACTTTTGTTTCCTAGCCCAATAATAAAGTTTAGTTCATAGATAATAAAGTCCATTTGAGCTTGTTTTGTTTTGGTGTCATTTGTGTTTTGTCATTTAATGTCATTTGACCTTCCCATACATAAATGTCCATGATTGCGAGAGTCATATGCATAGCATGATTAGTAAGAAAATTGAGCAATGAAATTAACAAACATATGATTAACTCACATAAAAGAGCCAAAGAATTTCAGGAAGGAGACTATGTCATGGTAAGGCCAAACCTGAACGATTACATGTCCGTGGTACAGGTCATTTTCAAAATAATAAGAAAATTTGGACCTAATATGTGCTAGATTTACCATCTGACTTTGGTATCAGTTCCACTTTCAACATTTTAGATCTAGGAGAGTACAAGGAGCCGATAATGATACCTAGTGAGCCAATCGAGCCTGATTCTACCCTTGAGAGTGAGCCAACCCTTGAGTGTCCACCAACCATATTTCCAAAGTGGCGAGATAGGATTGAGCGAATCTTAGATGACAAGATTATCACTACTCGAAACAAAGACTATCAGCGCTACTTGGTTCACTAGCAAGGACATCCTGATTCTGAAGACTCATGGATCACTCGAGAGGACATACAAAGCATTGATCCTAACCTCCTAGAGTACTACCAAAGCTAGATGATTTTCTACTCGATGGAGTCGAGCTTTTTCTACCCAGGAGAATTGATGGACACATCCATAAAAAAAATATATACTTTGATTAACTCACTTTATTTTTACAGTTATAGTCAATAAAGTTTTCGAAGCAAGTTACAAATTTTCTTGAAACAGTTCAAATATAAATTTTCTTAAAGCATGATTTGGCTCATAAGCCAACACATGGAAGAAGCCCATTAATTTTCTTGAAGCAAGTTCATAAGCCAAATTTTCTTGAAGCATGATTTGGCTCATAAGCCAACACATAGAAGAAGTCCATTCGGCTCAAGCCCAAAGCATGATGGAGGGCATTCTCTTCAATTCCAAGACCAACCATTCAAGCCTTTTCAAGACCAAGCCCAAGCCTAATTCATGCCAAGATTTGAAGCACATTGGGAAACAACTCATCAAACAACCTTGGGGGAGAAGGAATTACACTACATCAAGAATTGTATGGGGAACATAAAGATTCCTTCCACTACCCCAATAATATTTGACATGTGGGATGCCATAACTTATGACACCTAAGTCTCCACATCAGCATTTGGAAGCCACATTAGGATCTTCTAGATGCCACACGTCAAAGTGGTTGTAACTTTCTACCTACAATTTGTTTCTAGTTAGAACCACTTACCTGAGAGTTGTTAGAGCAAACTAAGCCATCCTTATCACCTCCCCTCCACTCTTGAACAAAATTCCCTAGCTTAGGAGCCTATAAATAGGCCCTTAAATCTCTCATTTGTATTCATTCTATGCTATGATGATTAATGAAAGGGTTATTTCTCTCATGTTCTAGTTTTCTTGTGTTCTTGTTTGGAGTGAGAGTGTTCTTGCTAATTTGAGTGTGTAGATCCTTATCAAAGGAAAGAGTGAGAGTTTTTAAGTTTGTGTTTGAGAGAAAAGAGTGCTATTACAAGGAGTGAAGAGTGGGATGCCCCATAGTTTGGTCCAAGCTCAAGTTCCAAGCACCAAGGCCGCCAGCCACTTTCTTCTTCTTTCCTTTTTCTTGTTTCCATTCCAACCCCAATTCTTCTTCCATGCCTAATCCCAAGTTTATTTACAGGTTCTCTCAGGTCTCCAAGTCAAGGATGAAGGTCTCCATGCCATGGATCAAGGCCAAGGTAAGTCTCTAAGTAGGGAGTGTTAATCTTGCCTTCTAGTCCTCAAATCCATGAGTGTTGAGAGCTTCTTCTTCCATCAAATACTTAGCCATCATTGTTGGTAGGAAAACTCTTCCTAAGCTTTATTAGATCTAATCATTTGAAGGTTAACTTATCCTAGTAGTGATGGTTTCCTTGCCATGAAGATCCTAATCTTTATTTTAAACTTGATCTACATTACGAGTATCGTAACTTAGATCAACTAGTCTCCTTATGAAAATTCATGTCTTGGATTAATTTAGCCCATTTTTTTAATAATTAATTGCTCAAGTTTGCTTGTTGTTTAGCTTGCTTAAACTCTCCATCCATTATTTCATTTTTATCCCCCATCAAGAATTGAAGCCCACATCGATTATCTTGCAACTAGTTGATAGATTTGTTAAGACACCATGTGGTCAGATTGAGGATGTCTTAGTTAGAGTAAACGAATGTAATTTTTTAGTAGACTTCCTTATATTAGATATGGAACCATCCTAAGAGCTGAATCAGAATCCCATAATTTTAGGTTATTCATTCCTAGTAACTGCCAATGCTAATATCAATTATAAAATAGGAGCCATGGACATTTCTTTTGGAAATCAAAAGGTGAGAATTAATATTGTTAATACCTCAAAGTTTGCTTAAGAGGAGGAAAGCTATTCTATAATTGATTTGGTAGATGAAATAGTTGAATCCAGTTTTTTCTCTAATTTGATGAGTGATAATGAACCTATTGAAGAAACCCAAGTAAAGGAGGTGAATGTTCTACTTGATTCACCTCACCCATCATATCCATTACCTTGGTGAATAAGAACTAAACTGTTACCTAAGCTAGGAACTTACTTATTATGTCCTTCGATTCGGGCCCCACCATAACTTGAACTAAAACCTTTGCTTGATTCACTTAAGTATGTATTTTTAAGATCTGAGAAAACCTTACCATAATCATTGCTTCTGACCTAACACCTAAGTAGGAAGATAAATTAATGGATCTTTTGAAAATGTATAGAGAGGCCATAGGTTGGAACGTAGCTAATTTGAAAAGCATTGTCCATCAGTTTGCATGCACCACATTTATACAGAGGATGATGCCAAACCAATCCAAGAAATGCAAAGACGGCTCAACCTAAACATGCAAGAAATGGTCAAGAAGGAGATAATTAAATAGTTAGATGTTGGTATTATTTATCCCACTTCTAATAGCCATTGGGTGAGTCCTACTCAAGTTGTTCCAAAGAAATTTGGACTCACGGTTATCTATAATGACCATAGGATTTAGTGCCAACATGACTTTCTACTTGGTGTCATGTCTACATAGATTATAGAAAACTTAATACAGCTACCCGCAAAGACCATCTTCCCTTACCCTTCATTGATCAGATACTAGAGAAACTAGTTGGCCAATAATATTTCTATTTTTTAGATGGATTTTTAGGATATAATCAAATAGCAATCTATCTAGGAGACCAGAAAAAGATCACCTTTACTTGTCCTTGTAGAACTTTTGCTTTCTATAGAATGCCTTTGGATAGTGTAATGTACCTACAACCTTTCAAAGGTGCATAATGTCAATTTTTTTAGACATGGTAGGAGATTTTTTACAAATTTTCATGGATGATTTTTTAGTTTTTGGAGAATCTATTGAGAGTTGCCTTAATAATTTGTAGATAATATTAAAATGATATATTGAGGCCAGTCTACTTTTAAGTTGGGAAAAGAGTCATTTCATGGTTCAAGAAGGGATCGTCTAAGGGCATATTATGTCAAAAAGAGGGATCGAGATTGATAGAGCAAAGGTTGAACTAATTTCTAAACTTCCTCCACCCACTTTTGTCAAACAAATCCTATCTTTTCTTTGCCATGTAGGATTCTATCATTGCTTTATCAAAGACTTTTCCAAGATATGCCGTCCTTTGTATAATCTGCTCACTAAGGAAGTCCCTTTTAACTTTGATGGAGACTATCTTAAGTTTCTGAAGGAAGTTATGACTCAAGCCCCAATCATCCAATCTCTAGACTGGTCATTATCTTTTGAAATAATGTATGATACTTTAGACTTTGCCATAGGAGCTGTCTTGGTCCAAAGGGTAAACAAATGTCCTATAGTGATATATTATGCCAGCAGAAATTTGAATGAAGCCTAAAAGAACTATACCACAACTTAGAAAGAGTTGCTAGATGTAATGTTTGTCCTAGAAAAGTTTCAATCATATCTGTTAGGATCAAAGATTGTAGTCTATTCGGATCATTCAACTTTAAGATACCTACTCTTAAAAAAAGATGCTAAACCATGATTAATTAGATAGATCTTACTGCTACAAGAGTTTGATATTAAAATTTGAGATAAGAAATGATCTAAAAATGTTGTGGCAGACCACTTATCTAGGATCCCAGTTGATGATTGTGAACCTACATCAATTGAAGAATCTTTTCTGGGTGAACAACTTCTAGCAGTTTCACATGAAAAGTCTTCTTGGTTTGTAGATATTGTTAATTACTTAGTAGTTAGACAAATTCCTAATGGCTGGTTCAAGAATGAAAAGGATTGATTCTTTGCTCAAATCAAGTATTATTTTTGGAAAGATCTTGAACTCTTTCGAATTTATGCTAATCAGATTATTCATAGATGTGTTCCTAAGTCTGAATAATTGAGTATCTTAAATTTCTATCAAACACTTACTTAGAGAGGACACTTTTTTGGTAAAAAAAATATAGCTAAAATATTGCAAAGTGGATTTTATTGGTCCACATTGTTTAAAGATGCCTATGGTTTTAGCCAAGAATATCTTAAGTGTGAAGCCTTAGGAAATATTTTAAGAAAAGACATGATGCCTTTGAACCCCATCTTGGTAGTTAAAATTTTTGATATTTAGAAAATTGATTTCATGGGACCCTTTCTATTCTCTAATGGTCTTGAATATATTTTGGTGGTTGTCGATTATGTTTCTAAATTGATTAAGGTAATGGTAATACGAACCAATGATCACAAGATAGTTATAAAGTTTGTTTGTTGACTCTGGTCTTGATTTTGATGAATGACAAAATACTTAAGTATATATGAGGACTAATGTATGTTAAAAGTGTTTATCAGATTCAGGTACTCATTAATATTGAAAGATTAAAAAGATTGTCATTCAGTTGAAGAAGTCATGAAATTTCAAGTTAAATGAACCTTGGTATATAAGAATAACATTGAAAAACTCAAATCCTAAGTTTGGAGAAATTTCAGCAGAGTTTCAGCCAAGTGTTGACTCATGGAATAAGAAGTGTCGACTCATAAATAGCAAGTGTCGACTCATGAATAGCAAGTGTCAACTCAAGGCCCGAGATAAAAATGATACAAAACATGTTGAATTTCAAAACTTTTCTCAAGTATCGACTCATGGAAGCCAAGTGTCGACTCATGGAAGTAAGTGTCGACTCAAGTGTCAACTCACCAGAAGAAGTATCGACTTACCTGAGATTTTCAGAGAGCTCCAGAGGACTTTTTTGTTCTTGAGTCGACTCATGGACCTGAAGTATCGACTGAAGGTATCGACTCATCACCTGAAGTGTCGACACTTAAACGGACGATAGCTTTGCAACGGCTAGTTTTTTGAAGAGTAGAACTTACCCAAAAATGGCTAGTTTTTCCTCTCCAACGGCCTCTAACGATCATTTAAGGTTTGGAGAGCTATATAGTCAACACAAATCAAATAAGGAGGTAATCCTTTGAGAAAAAAATTTCATACACTTTAAGGATTCATATTTTAAGTATTTTGAGCCTTCAAGCATCCAGTTTTAAAGAGAGATTCAAAGTCCACATCTTCAAGCTTTATTCAAAGGCTTCAACAAATTGAAAACAAGTTTCTTTATCAAATTCCAAGAGCTTCAAAGAGATATTTGCTTTTATTAGAAAGCTTTATTGTATTATTTACTTTTATTCTTACTTTGTTGTATTGAGGTTGTTGGTAAGCCTTGTAAAACCAACTAGGTTGTTGGTCATCCCGTAAAACCAACGTAGATTGTTGGTCATCCCGTAAAACAAACGTAGGTTGTTGGTCAGCCCGTAAAACTAACTAGATTGCTGGTGAGCCCGGAAAACCAACAAGGTTTTTGGTTAGCCTTTGTGAAAAGCAAGGGATTTTGACTTGTGAGCCCTTAAAAATAAGTTGGATTTTGATTAGTAAGCCCAGAAAACTAATCGACTATAATCTTGGTGATTATATTGAAGTTTCCAAGAAGAACTTGGGGAGTGGATGTAGGTACCTTGGAGTGCACCGAACCACTATAAATTTGTTGTGTTTATGTGATTACTTTTACTCTGGCATTTACTTAATTATTTCCACTACATATTTTCTTTAAGCACATAAACACTTTTGGAATTATACTAGCACTAATTTAATTCTTTGAATTGGCACTTGTTTTACTTGAGTTGTTACAAAAAGTTTTTAAAATCCAATTCACCCCCCTTCTTGGGTTGCATCGCCAGGCCAATAATTGGTATTCGAGCCCGTACTCTATTTGAAAATCCAACGATTTTGAGTAAAATATCATGACAACCCAAGATGGTGCTTGTTTTGCCGTAGGTCAAGCTTCAAATAGACCACCTTTTTTCAATAGCACAAATTATTTATATTGGAAAACATGCATATGCATTTTCATTCAATCTATTGATTATTATCTTTGAAAAATAATTGTTAATGATCCTCATATTTCTTCTATATTGGTTAATTGCATTTCTATTCCAAAACTCAAAAAGGATTGGGATGAAAATGATATTAAGCAATTTGAAATTAATGCTAAAGTAATGAACTTGCTGTATTGCGCATTAGATCCTGTGAATTTAATAGGATTTTCACATGTGTATCCATGAAGGAAATTTGGGACACACTTGAGGTTACTCATGAGTGTATTTTACAAGTGAAAAATACTAAAATTAACATGCTCGTACATACATATGAAATATTTAGAATGCAACATTATGAATCTATATCTGATATGTATAATAAATTTATTAATATTGTTAATGAAATGAAAAGTCTTGGTAAAGTCTATTCTAATGCTGATCTTGCAAATAAAATTTTTAGGTCTTTGCCATCCTCATGGGATCCAAAGGTAACAGCGATCCAAGAAGCTAAAGATATAGAAACCTTACCTTTGGAGGAGTTTATCAGTTCACTCATGACCTATAAGTTGAACTTATGGCAAAAGGAAGTGGATGCTGATGAAAAGAAGAAAATAATTATCTTTAAATCCACTATATAAGATCAGTCTTCAAGTGAGAAGTCGGAAGATAGTGAAGATGAAGATAAGATAGAATTTTTGGCTCATAAATTTCAAAGATTCATAAGAAAAAGGGCAAAAAAGAAATGCACAAAGAAGGCAATGATGGCTACATGGAGCGAAAGTGAAGACTCCAGTTCGAAAGAAGAACAAATTCAAAAATTAGCCAATCTTTGCTTTATGGCAAATGAGGTAAATTCTGAAACTAAAAATAATTTTACTTTCGATGAATTACATGATGCTTTTAAAGATCTTGTGCATGAATATAAATTGTTAAAAATTGAGCACAAGAAATTAAAGGAACATGCTAATTCATTCTCTTTTAAAAATAACAATCTTGGAATTGAAAATGAAGAATTAAAAGCCAAGGTTGCTATTTTGCAAAATGAAAAGAATGATTTTTATAAAGAAAAAGAGATTTTGGAAAAAGAAATTATTGATTTGAAAAATAAATGTAATAAGTTTTTAAATGAGAAAAATGATGAAATAGAAGTTTTAAAAATATCCAAGGCTGTTGTTATAGATAATGAGCTTTTAATGAAAAACAAAGATCTTGAGGTAGAAAATAAGAAGTTAAAGATGTACTTGATAAAGTTAAACCTTTTATTGAGAAGTTTACATTTAATTCTGAAAAGTTAAATTTATTGTTGAATGATCAAAGAGCTGTATTTAACAATGCTGGACTTGGTTTTGAACAACAAAGAAAACAAAAATTTTTGAATTTTTTTTTTATTCCACCTTCTTCAAATATTTCATGTTTTAGTTATAATAAATTTGGACATAAAGCATATCATTGTAATATAAGAAAAGTTTAGGTTCCAAAAGGAACCATAATTACTAACCCTAAAGGATCCTAGAAAATTTGGATACCAAAATTGTCCACATAGTATGTTTTACAGGAATGTCTTGTAGCCCAATAAGAAGAAAGGATGATACTTGAATAGTGGCTGAACAAGATAATATGAAGAGTGGACAAGCTACATTTTGGATATAATGGTAAAGGGAGGACTGTCCATATTTGTAAAATCTAAACATCTCCTTCCATATTTATTGAAATGTAGTTATTGAAAAAAAGTTTATTGAATATTTGTTATTTTATAAAAAGTATTTTAATGTTACATCTAAACATCTTCTCTTGGTAGCACTAGTAGCTTTAAAATTGTTTTTTAAACTGTTTAATTAAAATCAAGTTTAGACTTTGGTCATTAGTTGTGATCATGAACAAATTGATTTTGATGAATTTCATGTATACATAATTAGATTTTATGGCTATAAGACTTCACTTGATTTTGATTAATATATTTTAAACTATTTCAAGTGAAATGTAATGATTTCTTATTTATGCCAAAAATATATGGTTTTCATGCAATTTACTCATTTTTGTACTATTCGGTATCTTTGCATATGCTAGAAATGAAATGCAATTAGAAACAAAGCTAGAACTGGTAGTTAATGGTTACATTTAAGAATAAAGTATTGATATTGATAAATCCTTGCTCCAGTAGCTAGACTTGATATCATATTACTTCTAGCATTTGTATGTTTTATAGATTTCAAATGGATTTTAAATCATGTTAAAAGTTTCTCTTAAAATGGTCAACCTCCTGTTTTTTAAGATAATGAATTTCTTGACAATTAAAATCTTTGGTATCAAACTTAGCATATATGATTATATCTCAAAATATTTGAAGTTATGATGCTTGTGTATTCATGTTTTATTCCTCAATGCATGCATATACTTTAAAGGAGAAATAGCATTTAGGGGGAGCATCCAAAGATAAGATTCATTAAATTTGTATGCATATTTGATGCTTTTAATATTTTTTTCTTGATATCATACTTTGCTTATATTGCTCTGATACTCTTTTTTCTTGGTATCAAACCTATTCTTTGAGGGGAATTACATTCAGATGGTATCAAGACCTATTTCTTTGATCTTCAAAAAGGGAGAGATTAAATTATTGCTTGCATGTGCATGTCATGTTTTTGGTATCATGTTTATTGGTATTGATTTTGATATTCCTCTTACTATTCCCTCCACTTTATCCCTACTTTGTATTGTCTTCCACCCTTTTCATGATGACCAAAAAGGAAAGAAATATGTTAAGTATGAAAGGGGAAGAGATATGATAGAAATATGAAAAATTATGAGAAATGGAAGAAAGTACAAAAGGGGGGAGAAGAAAGCAAAAAGTATTAAACTTAAGGGAAGAAGTAGTAAAGGGAAAAAATTTGAAATTTTTGAAGAAATTTGAAAATGATTTTAGATCACATTTTGAGGGAGAGCTTTATTTGCTTTGAAAATATTTTAAGGTATATCCTTATCTTATTTGTTGTGATACTCATTGATTTTGAGCTTACATATTTATATTATTGTTAATCTTTTTAAGCTTACCCTGTTTATATACTTAAAGATTTTGTCATAATCAAAAAGGGAGAGATTGTTGACTCTGGTCTTGATTTTAATGAACAACAAAATACTTAAGTATATATGAGTACTAGTATATGTTAAAAGTATTTATCAGATTCAGGTACTCATTAATATTAAAAGATTGAAAAGATTGTCATTCAGTTGAAGAAGCCATGAAATTTCAAGTTAAATAGACCTTAGTACATAAGAATAACCTTGAAGAACTTAAATCCTAAGTTTGGAGAAGTTTCAGCAGAATTTTAGCAAAGTTTCAGGAGAGTTTTAGCCAAGTATCGACTCATGAAATAAGAAGTGTCGACTCATGAATAACAAGTATCGACTCAAGGCCTGAGACAAAAATGATACAAAATATGCTGAATTTCAAGACTTCCCTCAAGTGTCGACTCATGGAAGCCAAGTGTTGACTCAAGTATCGACTCATAGAAGAAGTGTCGACTCACCTGAGATTTTCAGAGAGCTCCAGAGGACTTTTTTGTTCTTGAGCCGACTCATGGACTTGAAGTATTGATTCAAGATGTCGACTCATGACCTGAAGTATCGATACTTGAACGGATGACAGCTCTGCAACAGCTAGTTTTCTGAAGAGCAGAACTTTTCCAAAATATTTGTAATGGCTAGATTTTCCTCTCCAACGACCTCTAATGGTCATTTAAGATTTGAAGAGCTATATAATTAACAAAAATCAAATGGGGAGGTAATCCTTTGAGAGAAAAATTTCATACACTTTAAGGATTCATATTTTGAGTGTTTTGAGCCTTCAAGCATCCAATTTCAAAGAGATATTCCAAGTCCACATCTTCAAGTTTCATTCAAAGGCCTCAACAAATTGAAGATAAATTTCTTCAACAACTTACAAGAGCTTCAAAGAGATATTTACTTTTATTAGAAAGCTTTATTGTATTATTTACTTTTATTCTTACTTTATTGTATTGAGGTTGTTGGTGAGCCTTGTAAAACCAACTAGGTTGTTGGTTATCCCGTAAAACCAACGTTGGTTGTTGGTCAGCCCGTAAAACCAACGTAGGTTATTGGTCAGCCCGTAAAACCAACGAAAGTTTTTGGTTAGCCTTATGAAAACCAATGGATTTTGACTTGTGAGCCTGTGAAATAAGTTGGGTTTTGATTGGTAAGTCCAGAAAACTAATCGGCTATAATCTTGGTGATTATAGTAGAATTCTTAAAAAAAACTTGGAGAGTGGATGTAGGTTCCTTGGAGTGCACCGAACCACTATAAATTTGTTGTGTTTATATGATTACTTTTACTCTTGCATTTACTTAATTATTTTCACTACATATTTTCATTAAGCACATAAACACTTTTGGAATTATACTAGCACCAATTTAATTCTTTGAACTGGCACTTGTTTTACTTGAGTTATTGCAAAAAGTTTTTAAAACCCAATTCACCCCCCCTCTTGGGTTGCCTCGCCAGGCCAACATTGTTCAAAAGAATATCTTCTCTAGGTTCGGATTTCCACGTTCCATTTTTAGCGATGGAGGTGCCCATTTCACAACCTACCTGTTCCAAATGCTACTACAAAATAATGGGGTCACATAGATAGTTACACCTTATCACCCACAAACAAGTGGCCAAGTTGAAGTATATAATAGAGAAATCAAGAATATCCTACAAAAGATTATTAGGTCCGATCATAGAGATTGGTTAGATTGATTAAATGATGCTTATGGGACTATAGGATAGCTTATAAGAATCCTATTAGAATGTCTCCTTATAAATTGATCTATGGAAAAGTATGTTATCTTCTAGTAGAACATGAACATAAAGCATATTGGGTGATCAAGTAACTAAGCTTTGATTTGAAACAAGCTGGTTCTAATTGGATGTTGTAACTAAGTGAATTAAATGCATGAGACTAGAGGCTTATGAAAATTCACATATTTATAAAGAGAAAATGAAAGCCTTTCATGATAAATACATTTCTAGAAAAATCTTTAAGCCGAATCAACAAGTTTGGTTATTTAATTAAAGGCTCTGATTATTTCCTAGAAAACTGAGATCTAGATGGGATGGACCTTACATAGTAAATCAAGTATTTCCACATGGTGCAGTCAAAATTCATGATCCTAAATCAGGGCATTTATTTAAGATAAATGGTTAAAGATTGAAACAATATATTGAAGGGATATCACCAAATCGAAGTATTGACCGAGTGACATTAACCAACCCATACTAAGTTAAGCTATATTATGTCATGCTGAAGATGTTAAACTTAGCATTTATTTGAAGGCAATCCAATATGTACCAATATTTATTTTTATGCTCTTAAAAAAAATTACAGCCTTTACATTGATGATGAGCTCCACTTCTTAGGTCACTTCTGTCCCTATCCATTTCTTTTTATTTTTATAGCTTGCATTTATTTTTTTAAACTATTTATACCATTAGAGACAATGGTATTTAGATTGGGAGGTAGAGAATATTTTTTTGAAAAATCTTTTGAAAATTTTTTTGAGAATTTTTGAAAAATCTCTTAATTTTTTTGAAAAGAAAAAAAATTACTTAAATAAATCATGTATCAAGAAAGAAATTTAGAGCAAAATAGACTAGAAAAAAGTAATAAGAGTTAAAGAGTATTTGCTAATGACTATAGCGAGTCAAGAAGTAGACTGTTAGTTGGACTTTTAGTGGCCTACTTAGGTCATCTAAAAATTATTAACACTTCTAATTGCGCATGTATATTAACAAAGCAAAGTAGGTATGGGTTGTAAGGCTAACTGAATATTCAATTATCTCTGAAAACTAGTAATTGATATGCACTCTAATTAAAGAAATTTGAATTTAAGAAAAAAGCTATCTACCTGAAATAAAAGTATAAAATACAAAGTATATGTGGATTACCTTAAGCTTAATAACCGAGTCTTTGCATCTAAGTCAAGTATAGAGGCTAATATCAAATGGTGAAGGGAAGGCCAGGATGCTTAGCAATTTCAAAAAAAAAATTAGGTAGTGTAAAAGCTACCTAAAGTTCATAAGCTTGATTTAATGGTGTATAGAAAATTAACTAAAGTAGGTGTTAAGTAAAGATGCATTTGTCCTTTATAAGCTTATACTCAAATATTAAATTAGTTATCACAAATACAAATGCTATCAATTTTTAGATGAATTCTAAAAAAGTTTTTGAAAGTACTAATTTCGAAGTTTGCTTCTAAAACTCAATACTTAGTTAGCGATACTTACTAAATCTTTTAACTTTCAATCCTAGTTCTACTTTTACAAAGGAGGATCTTAATGATATATGGTTATAAATCAATTTTTATTGCATTGCTAAGGAATTAGCAATGAGTAAGTTGAAAGGTATAACAAGTTATATATTTATATTTATTTTTGAGTATTTTGTTAATTAATTATGTTAATAGCTTCTAAAAATCCTAATTTCATAACTAAACAAGACTTTCTTATAAATTATTTTTAAAAAAATATCATTGAAAAATATGAAATTAGAGTAATAAAAAGTAGATGTTAAGCTGACTGATTAATCTAAGTACCAAAATATTTCCATACCCATTAAAATATTTAATAAAAATTTTAATTTATATTTCTTCCTCCTAGATGGGTATAACTAAATTGATGGAGAATGTTTGAAATTCTGGAATCCTATAAAATATTTGATAGATAAAAAAAAAATAAAAATAAAAGGTGTCCATCAATACGAAGAGCTCGATTTGTATATTGAGAGAATGCAAACGGGAACTAAAATCGGAGCCAAAATAGGTTCAAAAACCTATCCAAAATCTCATGGCCTATGGCAGTTCATACATCCATGCGGTCTACAACCTGCCTAGTCTATAGGTGGTCTATCGAGGAGTTTGAGTGGTGTTTCACGTAGATTACCACTTGGTCTACGAGGGAGTTTAAGTCGGCAATAGGGAAATTAAGGCAAGCTTGTAACGGTTTCCATGGGACTGGTGCCATTGTTTTTGGTGTACGTAAGTGGGAAAATGGGCGGTTGACTAAAAGAAGGAAAAGAAGGAATGGCTAAGAGTTATGTCTTGGGTGGAATCAACGGTGGCTGGTTGAATAAAAAAAAGGGGAAAGTGGCTGGGAGCGTTTCTTGCAACGATCCAAAGGCTTGACTTGTTTTGGGAATAAATTAATGCATGGTGCTGGCTTTGGTTTGTGTATATGACCAACATGGAGGCAAATTAAAAAAAACGGAAAAGTCTCTTGCTGGATGCTGGCGCTTACTTTATGCACCATTTAATGGATGAATGCCTTCAACAAAATAATCCAACGGCCAATGAAATTCCTGATTTGATGAAGAAAGTTGCAGCTTATTTCAAGGTGCCATCTGACGGTTCCATTAATTCCAGAATGAGATCCAATGGCCTACATAGACTTCCATTTGATCTGCAACAATCCAGCTCTGATTTGGATGATTCAAGCACGATTCAAACTCTAATCCAACAGCTTCTATTTATTTTAGCATGATTTGGATATAATCTGATATGATTTTGTTGCCGTCAAGATTATCGCGGCCTGCAGCTCTGACATGTTGCGGACGCATCGAGCTCCCATAGGATGCTTGGTCCTCTGCTCCGATACGCTCCTTGGTCGGCTGCCCTGTAAAACAGAGGAGACCCGAGCCAGAGATTCCAGCGGGGACACTCCGATGGTCAAGTTAGTGGGACGATCTAGGAGAATAGAACCTCTATGGCGGAGAGCTTGGGGACTTTCCACGCGTAGAATGTGAAAGATAGAATTGAGATGTAAAGACAATGTGGAGTTGGGATCAAAGAGCTTGGGAGTTGCTACTAGTTGGTTCCTTGCCCGTTAGCTTTCTGTCTCTTATCGATTGCCTCTCTCCCTCCTTGGGGATTCTTTCTTCCATTTTATATGAGAACGATGGCCCAGACTAGGTCTGGAGCTTCCTTAAGATATCCTTTTCCCGATGCCTCCTTTGGAGGGGGTCTTTCTGTTGTCCGCCCTGCTTTCCCCTTCAAACCGGTCTTTTGAAGGAGATCCTTCCATTGTGGGTGTTCGCCAGCATGGCACAGACCTTGTCCCTTTGGTGATGCAGTTCTCCGTGGGAGGGGCGGGCACCGTGCTACTAGGTCCCGAGCCACGGTGAGACGTTTCTATTTCCGGAGGGACCGCCGGAGCATCGCAGGATGATAAGTGCATAAAAATTAGCCATAAGTGCATTAATATATATATATATATATATATATATATATATATATATATATATATCAAATTCACTCTATTTAATTAAAATTGATATTGTTATGCAGAGTTTTGTATGAAAGAACCCGCCAATGTGAAAAGCATGATTTTTGGGATCCAACGCCGTGAACGGTGCTCAAATTGGAGTTTGGATGGCCCCAGAATTAAAATTTGAATTTTGTTATGAAATTACACAAAAATTAAAGCATTGGTTCACTGTGAACCAATTGCTTGGTCCACGAATCGCCAGCTGGTCCATGGCTGCCATTGCAGCCGATCCATGGAATAGATCCATGGACCACAGGTCAAACCAAGCCATGATTTCATCGGGGAAGAGGCAGGAACTCCTCTTCTCATTGTCGGGACCCTCCTCGCTCATCGGATCGCCGTTGAAGGCCGAAAAATCCTAATTTGCCACCGTCGAGAGGAAAGAAACATCTATGAGACCCAGCCCACAACTGGGCCATTGTGGGCTGAAGTCGACAACCCTTGCCGACTTCATCTGGAACTCAAAAATAATAATAATAAAGAGAGAGGGGAATGGGAATCAGGGGATTTCAATCCATCCTGGATCTTCGCCAGATATCTTGGTGGTCGGCGTGAGGGAGTTGGGTACGGACGGTGGAGTCGGAGAGGTGGATCGAAGGCGTGGTGATTAGAAATTCTTCCCTATTTGAATGGTTCCCTCGCATGCCCCGATCGATGGGAAGGTCGTCTTCCTCCAGTGGTCCCGAAGGAGTACAGAAGAGTCGACGTGTCGTCCCAGCTCGTTGGCTTCTACCGGTGCCTGAGATCGGGCTCCATCGCCGTCAATTCCTCGATCGTGTAGCGAATGCGGGCTTCGTCGTTGGCGATCCGACGGTCCTCAAGGAGGATGATGGGGAAATCATGTTCGCACGGAAGTTTTTGAAAGGAAAACTGTAGCGAGCATGCTTTCTATTTTAAAATTTTTTCAAAATAATATGCAGCGGAAGCATGATAATGAAGATTAGCATTTAATCTAAGCATGCTTTTAGAACTTTTCTATGCTACTTAGCTCAAGATCTTGCATGAATGAGTAATATAAACTATGAAATCATAAACTCATGCTATGAACATTTCAAAGCAACATATCTCTATATGTAAAACCATACCTCGTATAAAGTGGAGACGCTCTCCACTGCGGAAGATCCAAAAGGAGGTAGAAGAACTCTGCTTAGATGCACACGTGTCCGGCCTCTACAGGTGGTTCACACCAGGGCTCTTTCAAAATCTACTTCCACTCCAAGTGCTAGCTTGTTGTGGAACGATTTGATCGGGACTCCTTTTCTTCTTTCGATGCTAGACTCTCCGAATGAATGAAGAAACTCAAGAGGTGGAGAACGAGTTGTTGAAACCCTTCCTAAACACTCAATCCCACGACCTAGATTACTAGGTACAAATATGCACACTCCTTTTCAAAGTCATCATACCAATACAAAACCTAGAACCTTTCTTAGTTTCTTCCCTTTCCTCCCTTTCGATTTTTCCAGCATTTCTTTGCTGAATTATTAGTTATTTTCGTCCTCCCATTTCAGCCCATTATATAGGTGGAGAGGGAGAGGGAGAATGGGGAGTTATGGATAATTATGGAGGGGTTATGGGTGGTTATGAAAGGTTATAGTCATGGGAGGTTACATAACTCTCCAAAACTGAATTTAAACCTATTTAAATTCAGATTAATATCTCAATTAATTTCAGTTCATAACTGAAATCAATTGGGTCAAGTGTGCATTCATTGGGTTCAACCCAATTGGACCCAAACCGATTTTGAACCAAATCCCATTTGATTCGTTCCAGATTTTTATAGCTCAATCAAATTGGGCTATCAAGTAATCACATTACTTAATTCACCTCCATGCATCACCAACTATTAGTGAAAAATTTTATATCACAACTTTTGTGACATCAAGTGTCTACACTTGCGAAATCAACAAGTATCAACACCTACACAAGTGTCGATACTTTCAAGAATATCAAGTGTTGACACTAGGGTAAAGAAAAATACTTTTCCTTTATGAGTCCACGAACGATTCCCAATCGTTCTCCGATCACTAGATCAAGTAGAAACCTCTATGGCGTGTGACCCCATAGGTTCGAACACTAAGCCGGTAGCACTGAAACATTTCCAATACCAGTCAAAGTCGCCATCTAGTAAAGACACCCAATGTCTGGATAAGTCGAAGTTGTAGAGCAATAATCAAGAACCAAGAGATACAGAAACCCTGTAATTAGTCCCTTTGACCTCAATGGTCAGGAAGACTTAGGGTTAAACTGCCCAACCCATAAAGTCCATCAATAATGTGTCTCAACCTCACAAGTCTTATAGCACTTTATAGAGACTACCTTGGCCAAGGTTTTGCTAAATTGAAACACAGTAAGATATCTTCTCCAAACACTTTGGAGGGGTCAATCCCATCTTGATCCGATCACTGCTACACGAGTACTTAACTGCACCTAGAATCCTTTCATCCCTGGATTAAAAATCCAGATAGTCCAGCACCAAAGTACAGTGAGTTGCTCGCAAGCTACCATGACGATCTCATGTCTGAGGGATAACTACGTCCATATCAAAACTCTAGGCAGAAAAAGTACAGACAGGTCACGTTCGATGAAATGTCAAACACAACATCTGCATGCCATACCAGTGTCTCTACACTCCTTGGTTAAGAGGACAACCAACGACTATGGCACACAATGACCTATACTTAATATACTATCATCCTAAAATAAGTGTATCATTTGGTCGTGAATAATTTTAGGACTATATAATATATCCTCTCTATATCACATACAAATAGTCCTAAGGACTTCATCACTCAAAAACTCATTACAGAAAGATGAAATAGTGATGAACTGCCAGAATAAACATTTTATTCAATAATATAATTCATATATAATTACATCAAATGTATAACTGTCTGCAGTAGAAATTGGCTTTGGGACACATTTCCTAACAACTCCCACTTGGACTAAAGCCAATCAAAACAGTATCATATACCCATCTTCCATTTACAATCATTGAGTTCTTGAATTTCAACGGCTTTAGTGAAGGGGTCAGCCAGGTTCTCCTTTCCGTCGATCTTCAGAAGGTCGACATCACCTCGCTCCACGATTTCTCGCACAAGGTGAAACCGGCACAGAATATGCTTGGTACGCTGATGGCACTTCGGTTCTTTCGCTTGAGCAATGGCTCCAGTGCTGTCACAGTATACTAGAACAGGACCATCCAGGGAAGGTGCCACTTCTAGCTCGCCAAGAAATTTTCGCAACCAAACAGCTTCCTTTGCTGCATCAGATGCTGCAATATATTCCGCTTCTCATACAGAGTCTGCTACAGTGTGCTGCTTGGAACTCTTCCAGCAGATAGCTCCACCATTCAGGGTAAAAACAAAGCCAGACACACTCTTGCTATCATCCCTATCTGACTAGAAATTGGAGTCAGTATACCCCACAAGTTTCAAGTCAGGTCCTCCAAAAAGAAGCCACTGGTCCTTGGTATTTCACAAATACTTCAGGATGGTCTTTGCAACCTTCCAGTGTGCTTCCCCTGGGTCAGACTGGTATCGACTCACTACTCCTAATGAATATGCCATGTCTGGTCTAGTACATGTCATGGCGTACATGATGGACCCTACTACCGAAGCATAAGGAATCCTACTTATACGCTCTCTTTCCTCAGAAGTTGTCGGACAATCCTTCTTGGAAAGAGAAATTCCATGGCCTATCGAAAGATAGCCTTTCTTGGAATTCTCCATGCTGAACCTTTTCAGCATGGTATCAATGTACGTAGACTGGGACAAACCCAGAAGCTTTCTTGATCTATCCCTATAGATCTTCATACCTAGTATGAAAGAAGCTTCACCCAAGTCTTTCATAGAAAACTGGGATGACAACCAGACCTTTATTCCCAATAATGTAAGGATGTCATTCCCAATTAAGAGAATGTCATCCACATACAGTACAAGAAATACAACTACAGAACCATTTGCCCACTTATATATGCAGGGTTGTTTATTGTTCCTAACAAAACCATACGTCTTTATACACTTATCAAAATACATGTTCCAACTCCGAGACGCCTGCTTTAGTCTATAAATGGACCTACTAAGCTTACATACCTTAGATTCATCTGTGGATGTGAACCCTTCAGGTTGCATCATATACACCTCATCTAGCTCACCATTTAGGAAAGTTGTTCGGAAATCCATTTGCCAGATTTCATAGTCCAGATATGCAGCTAAGGCAAGTATAATCCGAATGGACTTGAGCATTACCACAGGGAAAAACGTCTCGTCATAGTCAATACCATAACATTGATGATAACCCTTGGCAACCAGATGGGCTTTATAGGTCTTTACCTGCCCATCTACGCCTCGTTTCCTTTTGAAGACCCATTTGCACCCAATGGGTTTTATCCCTTCAGGTGGATCAACCAAAGTCCATACTTTGTTGATTTTCATGGACTCCATTTTAGATTTCATGGCTCCCAGCCACAACTCAGAATCAGACCTCTGCATCGCATCCATATAGGTGATTGGATCCTCGTTGTTCTTATCAAGCTCAACGAGATCACCGTCCCGAACCAGAAAATCGTAGTATCTGTCTGGTTGACGTGGTACTCTACTGGATCTCCTTAATGACTGGTCAATAGGCTCAGGGTTTGATCTTATCATAACGAATTCTGTGGCAGTCCTTGAATGATTTGGTTCTTCTATCTATTGAACTTCAGTAAGCTCAACCTTGGCAACTTGAGCACCTTTAGTAAGGTACTCCCTTTCCAAAAAGGTAGCTCTAAGACTGATGAACAACTTTTGTTCCCCAGGCATATAGAAGAAATAACCCTTAGACTCTTTAGGATACCCAACAAAGAGGCACCTGTCAGACCTAGGTCCAAGTTTATCTGTCTCCAAATGCCCGACATAAGCCGGACACCCCCAAACTCGAAGGTGTGAAAGACTCAGCTTACGCCTATTCCATATCTCATATGGAGTTTTGTTAACAGACTTACTCGGAACTCTATTTAGAAGATAGCATGCTGACTCCAAAGCATACCCCCAAAAGGAAGTTGACAGAGTTGCAAATCCCATCATGGATCTGACCATGTCCAACAGAGTCCGATTCCTCCTTTCAGACACACCATTTAACTGGGGCGTCCCAGGAGGTGTCCATTGAGAGAGAATCCCATTCTCTTCAAGATAAGTCAGAAACTCTCTAGAAAGATATTCACCTCCTTGATCTGATCGAAGGGTTTTAATAAGCTTCCCGGTTTGTTTTTCAACTTCATTACGATATCGTTTGAACATTTCAAATGATTCAGATTTATGTCTCATCAAAAAGACATAACCGTACCTTGAGAGGTCGTCTGTAAATGTAATGAAATATTTATACCCACCCTTGGCATCGACATTCATTGGTCCACATACATCAGTATGTACTAGACACAAAATGTCATCGGCTCGTACACCTTTTCCAGTAAAAGGTGACTTGGTCATCTTACCAAGTAAACAAGATTCACAGGTTGGCAGTGATTCATAATCACTAACGTTTAGGAGACCTTCTCCCACTAACATGTTGATCCTATTCTTGTTTATATGACCTAGCCTATAGTGCTAGAGATAAGCATCACTGACATTATCTAATCTAGGGCATTTGCATGAAATGTACATTACACCAATAGGCTGTGATAAAATGTAAATGCCATTCTTAATATGTCATATCATAATCACAATATCATTCATAATGACTTTGCAAAAATCATTCTTGATTAATAGTTCATAACCATTACTGGCCAACTGGCCTACAGAGATGATATTTACAAGGAATGATGGACAATAGTGACAATCACTAAGAACAACTTTACAAGACTCGAAAAATAGATTGACAATTCCCAACGCCAGGACTGCAGCTTGACTTCCATTCCCCACGTTCAGAAATCTCTCGCCATTCTCGAATCGTCTACTAACTTGTAGTCCCTGCAATGTATTACAAATGTGGTAAGGACTACCAGTATCCAATATCCAGTTAGTAGTATCACAAATAGAAAAACAACAAAGATTTATCATATAAATACCTTGTCCAGCAACTTTTTGCTGCTTCTTCTTCTTTGGCCTGTTCGGGTCAAGTGTAGCTAGGTAAGCAGAACAATTCCTCTTCCAACGACCTGGCTTCTTATAGTAAAAGCATTATGCCTGACTCTGGTTAGCCTTCTTCTTAGCCTGACTGGGCCTAGCACTTTGCACCATTTTACTTTTATTCTTCTTCTTCCCTTTCTTAAAAGGACGACGCCTTGCTGCACTGCCTCCCACTAAATTTACCAAGCTCTTTTGGAGCTGGTGATCCTTTTCATAAGTCTATAGTAACCCCATCAACCCATGGTAGTTGACTACAGGCCTTGTTAATCTATAGTGATCTAGAAAAGGTAAGTAGGAGGGAGGCAAAGAATTCAAAATCGCATCCTTCCCAAGCTACTCATGGAAAGGATATCCGAGTTTGGCCAGGCGCTCGATCATCTCGATCATGTACAATACATGATCAGTGAGCGAGGACCCCTCAGTCATTCGAGCGTTGAAGATGGTAGAGGAAACCCTGTACCTTTCAACATCGTCTGGGGCACTAAAAGATTCCTTCAGCTTTTGAAGGATTTTTTCCGGCTGGGCCTCCTCGAATCTGCGACTGAACTCGTCGTTCATAGCCGCCAACATAATGCACCGCACCGTAGTACGGTCAGAGACCCACTTTTGATAAGCATCCCTGACTATAGTATGTGCGGTGGGGGCTGGCCCCTCAGGTGCCAGATCCGTTAATATATAAAGGATTCGTTCGTGCTCGAGAATGATTCTCAGTCTTTGATACCAACTATCGAAGTTGGGTCCCATGAGCTTGTCATTATCTAATAATGACCAGAGTGATAGATTAGTAGACATTATCTAAAAAAGTGAAAACCAAGTGTATTTAGTATATGAATTATTTAAAACTTAAAGACATGGACTTTTGTCTAAAAGCTCCTCCCACTATTTTATTCAGACTGGTAGCCTCTACCTCCAATCCGAAGCCTCCAATTCGAAGAATAACACTTATCCTATAGTGGGTACCAGAATCCAAAATACAATGCATGAGCCCGGCTATGGTCGGCCAACCCATGCTCATCTAAAGGTAGGTTCATAACCAGTTGTTTTTCCAAACAACTCCTAGTAATTTATTTTACCCCAGGAACACTTCAATCAGCCTTTGGGCTACCTGCTAAAGAAGGTCCCAGTTAGGTCCAACCATTAACATGACTGATCTTAATGCTTCTAGCTAACAAATGATCAAGCCCGACTTTGGCTGGCTAACCTGACCACCTGTTTAAGAAAGTTGCACTATGTCATCATATAATGAATGGCAATTCCAATAGCATGATAACCACCTGATCTATGGATCTGCCGATGATCACCCCACTACTGGACTCATTACCAAACACCCTAATGGGAAGCTAAGACAAAAAATTATCATATAATTTCCATCTTTTTATGGACCTAATAATTTAGAGATTTTATACATGTTGTGATAGAAGAGAAAGGATAAGTCATGAATTATCTTCCACTAACTTAATATGTTAATAAAAGGGTTACATGAACCACAAAATCCATGGGCACCTAAATCAGTCAAGCTGATTAACCTTGTTGGCATGGGCTAACTCGAATCAATGAGCTAACTAATCAAATCTAGTTGACCATATTGGCCAGGTAAGTAAGATCAAGGTTATGGGTTAAGCCATTAACCATCTTTCCTTAGACACCAATATCATTGGCCAGGAAAGAGGTAGCCCCAAAACCATAGATCAATAGCCATACTTACCTTAGACACCAATTGGTTCACCAATTTCGATTAGGCTAGCCTAAGGAATTGGGTCCTACCACGAAGCCAAGATTAAGTCCATTTAGATGTATGGACCAATCAATCTAACTATTAGATAGATACTAGAGAAGAACCTTAACTTAACATTTGATTAAGTTAATTCTCTATTAAGTCCAATTCATCTAAACTTAGGTCTAACCCAATTAGGACCTAATTCAAGCTAACCCATTTAATCCAAAGTTATGAATATGACTTAGATCTTAGAATCATATCCCTAGATCATTTAGTCACTTAGATTTACTTAATTTATAATTAAGTTAATCATACATCAGATTGAAACATTTTTAATAAACTTTATAAAATATTTTTTTACAAGAAAATCCAACTTTTGAATTTCTATTCACTGTGAAGTGTCGACACTTCAGTAGCAAGTATCGACACCAAGGTGTCAACACTACTCTGAGACAGGTCGATACACAGTGAAAAAAATAGTGAACCAATTTCTGTGTTTTTGTTCGTGAGTCGACACCCAGAAGCCCAAGTGTCGATACATAGACACCCAAGTGTCGACACTAGGTAAGCTAAGTGTAGACACTTGATCCAACCCGAGCACAGAAATGCAGAAACCCAAACTTTGTCTTTTCTAAACTTGAATTTTATGTTAAACTATTTAACATAATAATCATAAACTAACTCTAGAACATTTCTAAAATATTTTATGATTTCAAATTTAGAACATAATAAAGATCAAAACATTTTAATCTTTACTTTTTCTTTTCCTTTTCTTCTTCATGAGTCCATCATAATGGCACTCGTATGAAATTAAACTGATTTTATAATGTTTATACTAAACATTCATGCTAGAGCAACCTGGCTCTGATACCAATTGAAAGGAAAATTGTAGCGAGCATGCTTTCTATTTTAAAATTTTTTCAAAATAACATGTAGTGGAAGCATGATAAAGAAGATTAACATTTAATCTAAGCATGCTTTTAGAACTTTTCTATGCTACTTAGCCCAAGATCTTGCATGAATGAGTAATATAAACTATGAAATCATGAACTCATGCTATGAACATTTCAAAGCAACATATCTCTATATGTAAATCCATACCTCGTATGAAGTGGAGACGCTCTCCGCTGTGGAAGATCCAGAAGGAGGTAGAAGAACTCTGATTAGCCGCACTCGTGTCCGGCCTCTACAGGTGGTTCACATCAGGGCTCTTTCAAAATCTACTTCCACTCCAAGTGTTAGCTTGTTGTGGAATGATTTGATCGGGACTCCTTTTCTTCTTTCGATGCCGGACTCTCCGAATGAATGAAGAAACTCAAGAGGTGGAGAATGAGTTGTTGAAACCCTTCCTAAACACTCAATCCCAAGACCTAGATTACTAGGTACAAATATGCACACTCTTTTCTAAAGTCCTCACACCCATACAAAATCTTGAACCTTTCTTAGTTTCTTCCCTTTCCTCCCTTTTGATTTTTCCAGCATTTCTTTGCTGAATTATTAGTTATTTTCGTCCTCCCATTTTAGCCCATTATATAGGTGGAGAGGGAGAGGGAGAATGGGGAGTTATGGGTGATTATGGAGGGGTTATGGGTGGTTATGGGAAGTTATGGTCATGGAAGGTTACATAACTCTCCAAAACTGAATTTAAACCTATTTAAATTTAGATTAATATCTCAATTAATTTTAGTTCATAACTGAAATCAATTGGGTCAAGTGTGCAATTCATTGGGTTCAACCCAATTGGACTCAAAAGGATTTTGAATCAAATCCCATTTGATTCATTCCAGATTTTTATAGCTCAAACAAATTGGGCTATCAAGTAATCACATTACTTAATTCACCTCCATGCATCACCAACTATTAGTGAAAAATTTTATATCACAACTTTTGTGATATCAAGTGTCTACACTTGCGAAATCAACAAGTGTCGACACCTACACAAGTGTCGACACTTTCAAGAATATCAAGTGTTGACACTAGGATAAAGAAAAATACTTTTCCTTCATGAGTCCACGAACGATTCCCAATCGTTCTTCGATCACTAGATCAAGTAGAAACCCCTATGGTGTGTGACCCTATAGGTTCGAACACTAAGCTGGTAGCACTGGAACATTTCCAATACCAGTCAAAGTCGCCATCTAGCAAAGACACCCAACGTCCGGATAGGTCGAAGTAGCAGAGCAATAATCAAGAACCAAGAGATATGGAAACCCTGTAATTAGTCCCTTTGACCTCAATGCTCAGGAAGACTTAAGGTTAAACTGCCCAACCCATAAAGTCCATCAATAATGTATCTCAACCTCACAAGTCTTGTAACACTTTACAAAGACTACCTTGGCCAAGGTTTTGCTAAATTAAAACACAGTAAGATATTTGCTCCAAACACTTTGGAGGGGTCAATCCCATCTTGATCCGATCACTGCTACACGAGTACTTAATTGCACCCAGAAACCTTCTGTCCCTGGATTAGAAATCCAGATAGTCCAACATCAAAATATAGTGAGTTGCTCGCAAGCTACCATGACGATCTCATGTCTGAGGGATAACTACGTCCATATCAAAATTCTAGGCAGAAAAAGTACAGACGGGTCACGTTCGATGAAATGTCAAACACAACATCTACATGCCATGCCAGTGTCTCCACACTCGGTTAAGAGGACAACCAACGACTATGGCACACAATGACCTATTCTTGATATACTATCATCCTGAAATAAGTGTATCATTCAGTCGCGAACAATTTTAGGACTATATGATGTATCCTCTCTATATCACATACAAATAGTCCTAAGGACTTCATCACTCAAGAACTCATTATAGAAAGTTGAAATAGTGATGAACTGCCAGAATAAATATTTTATTCAATAATATAATTCATATATAATTACATCAAATGTATAACTATCTGTAGTAGAAATTGGCTTTGGAACACATTTCCTAATAGTTTTTTGACAGGGGGGTTGGTGGTGGTGAGGCGACACCGAGGGACATGACAACAAGGGAAACGATGGGGAAGAGGAAGAAGGAAAGAAGGGTGAGAGAAGTTCGATGGAGATGAAGGAGAAAAGAAAAGAATGGAAAAAAAAGGTCGGGGGGCTATGTTTCGTGAGAAAAAAATGAAGGAAAAAATAGGTGGGGGGAGGTGGCTCTATTCCATGAGAAAAAAGAAAAGAAGGAAAAAAAAGGAAAAAAAAATATGAAGAGAGAGAAACCTACTTGAGAGTCCATCACCAGGATGGTTCCCGGTGGTTGGAGCTGCCGTCAGTGGCTCACCCGCGAGGTCACCCACCATCATGGGCGAGGAAAGAGAGAGAGAGGAGAGAGAAAGAGGAGAAAGAGAGGAGAAAGGAGAAAGGAGGAAAGGTTCATCATTGTCCTTGGAAGATCAGGTCTAATGTTTGAATTGTGCATAGTTGGTGGATGCTTTTCTGTAAGTTATCTTGATCTCTGATATTATATGCCAAATATATTATGTATTTATGAATTATTAAATACATGTAATATATTTTAATCTGTATTGGATTGTATTGGATTGCATTGGGTTGCATGCATTGTGTTGGTTGTCACTCTCTAGTCCGACTATGATCATACGATGACCTAGTCTCCTTGTGGGCCTCCAGCGAGGTGATCGCTGGCACATGACTGATGAGCAATATGTGAGTCAGGAGCTAGTTGCCTTATTTTAGCCATGCATGGTAGGCACATGCAGAGAATGCATATTTCTTGTATGATACTCAAAGCTAGTTTTCCTTGTGGGCCTCCAATAGGGCGATCACAGGTATATGACCAGTTTTGGTATGTAAGACAAGATCTAGTCTCTTGTGGGGCGAGCCACGGGCTGATCGTGGCCATAGTCAAAGGGATTAGGAGAGTAAAGAAAATGGTTGGCCATCCATAATCGAGTCGGTGTCGGTTGAGATTAGGTATATATATTTGCATTATGTTGCTGGATATATATTATTATATTGATGGATATCTTGTTGTATGATGTGTTTGGCTTGCTATTTGTTAATGACATATTTGTGTATGTATACTGGAGGTGTTGATAACTTACTGAGCCTGTTTAGCTCATCTCTTATTTTTTGGTGTTTTTGTTATAGATATCGAAGATCATTTGGGCTTTGGGACCAGTCAGTGAGGAGCTAGGGTTTAGGTGTTAAATTCTGAGTTTATGTTTTATTTGTATTTTATCTGTCTGGTTAACCTTTATGAAAAACTCCAGAAATAATAAATAATTTATGAGATTTGTTCTTTACCACTATTTGGATGTTGAATTGAAGGTTAGGCCTGGCATGATCTCTAGGGTGATACCTAGGGTTGTGTGGCTGGTCGCGTAGCCAATCCTAGTTCTAGATTCGGGACATGATAGAGTGATATCAAAGCAAAGGTTTAAGATCAAGATGACCTAGTTAGTGAGAGTGTAGTAGAATTAGGATTTTGATTGAATATTCCAGAATAATTATCGATACTGAGAATTTATTTAATTTCTTTTGATAAGTGTATGTTATAGCTCCAAGGGTTTTGTTAAGTGTAGAAGGCTTGCACAAATAAAATGATTAAAATTTTCTATCTTAATTTTGGAAGGATATTCTCGAGACTAGATAATAGATATATGGAGCTATGTTTTGAGTTATGTCCTGGATTTGATTTATTTTGGGAATCTATTTTTTGATAAAATTGAAGACTGTGATATAGGTGATTAGAAATTAATAAGATGATTATTAAGGTATGGTTGATTGATATCAAAATTTGGGTTATGATCACTTGAGACCAACATAAGTAGTTAGGATATGATTGAGTGACATTAAAATTTAGATTATGATCACTATGGATTGTAATATTTGAACTTATTGTCATGACCAATTGGAATGTATTCAAAGTTGGATTTCTAATCCCTAGGTACTGTGCATAAGATCTGGAATATGATTTTTGTAGAGATTGATCCTGGATGAGACTGAATGTTAATACTATTTGATCATGATAAGTATATTATGGATATTATAGAGCTAGATAAGATTTGTCTTCATCTCTGATAAATGGGTTTGATCCAGCTTCAGGAGTAGTGGATTGGAAGTATAATATATTGTGGTATGCTAAATATGTATATTCAGTTATTAATTAGATGATATGGATGAAGATCATGATAGCTTGCAAGTTTTGTTAAATTCTGGTTTATAAATTTGGGGGCTGTTGCAATATGTTTATGATGTAGGAGTTTAATGATATTAAGAGAGAGAATATTTCGATTATATAATGAAAATGTGTTTGGGATCATGCATAGATTTGTAATTTATTATTGATAGATTTAATGATATTATGTCAACATGGCATGCATATTTTGGTAGAATCTTTGATGGTTTATGTTAGTAGTCTTGGGTTGGATTCCATATATATATATATGTTGGAGATTATTGGATATGTTAAACTCCAAGTCAAGTTTAAGATTTGTGAGAAAATTTAGATTATTTTACTACTGATGTTTCATTTAGCAAAGAAATGGATATTGAAAGACTTATATGGATTTAGTCTATGAGGGATATCCTTGCTAGAAATTCATCTAATGGAGTTAGAGGATTTGATAATTTATATCAGAGTGCACAGAGGAAGTGTGGTGGACTAAAGATATTATGAGTAATTTAAAGTGTATTGTAATTAAAGAATGGAGGTTATCATTGGAATTATTAAATTTGGACAGAATGGTACTTGTGAGTATTGGATTATGTATATCTGAGTTTCGGAAGACTTAAGATTTGTTTTTAAAAAAAATTTCGAGCCCAAAATTTTTTTGTAGGAGGGGAGAATGTGAGGCCCAGCCCATAACTGGGCCATTGTGGGCTGAAGTTGGCAGCCCTTATCGACTTCATCTAGAACTCAAAAAATAATAATAATAAAGAGAGAGGGGAACGGGAATCAGGGGATTTCGATCCAGCTAGGGTCTTCGCCGGATAACTCGGTGGTCGGCATGAGGGAGTTGGGTACGGACGGCGGAGGAGTCGGAGAGGTTGATCAAAGGCGTGGTGATTAGAAACCCTTCCCTATTTGAATGGTTCCCTCGGGTGCCCCGATCGATGGGAAGGTCATCTTCCTCCAGTGGTCCCGGAGGAGTACAGAAGCATCGCCGTGTCGTCCCAGCTCGTCGGCTTCCACCGGTGCCCGAGATCAGGCTCCATCACTATCAATTCCTCAATCGTGTAGCGAATGCGGGCTTCATCACCGATGATCTGGCGGTCCTC
Organism: Areca catechu; assembly: GCA_021397845.1. Taxonomy (NCBI): domain Eukaryota; kingdom Viridiplantae; phylum Streptophyta; class Magnoliopsida; order Arecales; family Arecaceae; genus Areca; species Areca catechu. The sequence goes on along the minus strand of CM038048.1, from coordinate 46,715,728 downwards.
GAAAGGATGATGGGGAAATCGTGTTAGCGGGGATGTTTTCCGACAGGGGGGTTGGTGGTGGTGAGGCAGCACCGAGGGACATGACAGCAAGGGAAACGACGGGGAAGTGGAAGAAGGAAAGAAGGGTGAGAGAAGTTCGATGGAGATGAAGGAGAAAAGAAAAGAATGGAAAAAAAAGTGGGGGCTCTGTTCTGTGAGAAAAAAAATGAAGGAAAAAATATAAAAAAAGGGAAAAGAAAAAAAAATATGAAGAGAGAGAAACCTACATGAGAGTCTGTCGCCGGGATGGTTCCCAGTGGCTGGAGCTGCCGTCGGTGGCTCACCCGCGAGGTCCCCCACCATCGTGGGCTAGGAAAGAGAGAGAGGAGAGAGAAAGAGGAGAGAGAGAGGAGAGAGAAGAGAAAGAGAGGAAAGGATCGTTGTTGTCCTTGGAAGATCAGGTCTAGTGTTTGAATTGTGCATAGTTGGTGGATGCTTTTTTATAAGTTATCTTGACCTCTGATATTATATGCCAAATATGTTATGTATTTATGAATTATTAAATGCATGTAATATACTTTAATCTATATTGGATTGTATTGGATTGCATTGGGTTGCATGCATTGTGTTGGTGTTGTCGCTCTCTAGTCCGACTATGATCAAACGATGACCTAGTCTCCTTGTAGGCCTCCAGCGGGGCGATCGCTGGCATATGACCGATGAGCGGTATGTGAGTTAGGAGCTAGTTGCCTTATTTTAGCCATGCATGGCAGGCACATGCAGAGGATGCATGTTTCTCGTGTGATACTCAGAGAGCTAGTTTTCCTTGTGGGCCTCCAATGGGACGATCACTGGCACATGACCAATTTCGGTATGTGAGACAGGATCTAGTCTCTTGTGGGACGAGCCACGGGCCGATCATGGCCATAGTCAAAGGGACTATGAGAGTAAAAGAAATGGTTGGCCATCCATAGTCGAGTCGGTATCAGTTGAGATTAAGTATACATATTTGCATTATGTTGCTGGATATATATTATTATATTAATGGACATCTTGTTGTATGATGAGTTTGTGCTTGCTATTTGTTAATGGCATATTTGTATATGTATACTGGAGGTGTTGATAACTTACTGAGCCTGTTTAGCTCATCCCCTATTTTTTTGTGTTTTTGTTACAGATATCAAAGATCATTTGGGCTTTTGGACCAGTTAGTGAGGAGCTAGGATTTAGGTGTTAAATTCTGAGTTTATGTTTTATTTGTATTTTATCTGTCTGGTTAACCTTTATGGAAAACTCCAGAAATAATAAATAATTGATGAGATTTGTTCTTTACCACTATTTGGATATTGAATTGAAGGTTAGGCCTGGAATGATCTCTAGGGTGATACCTAGGGTTGTGCGGCTGGTCGTGTAACCGATCCTATTTCTGGATTCGGGACGTGACAACATCACCGTAAGCCAGCCACCCTATTTTTCCATCATCCCTCCATGCTGTAGGTTGTTGCTCAATGCTAGGAGAAGCCCTGTACAAGCCATCACCATTCCTTGTGGATCCAAGCATCACCTTCTTCCCGTCTTCAATGTGCTACCTCCCTATTGTTGCCATAATTACAAACCATGAAGGATGGTTGGAGCTCCTCTCTTCATCACCGGCCATCGCATTCCTGCTGCTACCATCCCGGTTCTTCCCTTCCACCGGTCTCCGTGATTGTTGCAATGGAGTCCGCTATTTACATTAGCCAGCCTTCTTCCCATTTTCAATTGCTGTCCAAGCATCCCATTGCACTACCCTTCTATCATCCTCCTGTTGTCAGAAGATGGGAGATTGGATATCCAAAGGAGTAAGAAGGAAAACGATTGACTATGGGTTCTACACGGATAATACCGGGAACTTCAATTTTTAAGAATGGGATAAAGCTGATCGTGCGAGCGGGTACGAGATAAAGATAACGCCTTCAATCTTGGATGTGGGATAACATCGAAGAACTTCCAGTGGATGTGTGGTGGTTGTATTGATTATGTAAATGCGAATAAAGAACCGAAAGGAACTGAGAGGAGAGTCCAATACTAATTTCTCACGGGTCGACATGTCTGAGTCCTCTATAAATAAAGATCCATCATGATAGAGAAAGGAAGCCAGTCCGTCGCCCTTGCCTCTTGCTCTTTCTCCTTCCCATCATTTCTCCCCATAGAGTATTTAATATTTTAATATTTTTATTTTAACTCCAAGTCCTGTTAGTGGTTTAGGAGTTAAATATTTTATAATTATATTATTTTTCTGAAATAAAAAATTTTATTTTCTTTATTTAAATTATTTTTATAATTTTTATTTCAGCATTATATTAGATTAATTTTTTTGCAATTTATTTTATCCCATTTAAATTCCTGCAATTAGGGTAGTTTTATTTTTGCATTTAAATTCTTGCAATTTAAATTTCAACAAGTAGTTAATTAATTTTAATTTTTTTAATAATTTTTAATTTTTTTTAATCATGTCTGGCTAAGCATATCCTTTGGGGTTGGTGATAAAGCTAGACCAGGATTAGAAGCCCTTTCTTGGATCTTTTCTTGGACTCTAGTTTTTAAGAGTTTTTTCTCTCTTTCTAAACTTTTTGCTAAAGAGACTTGATGATCTATTGTTGGGTTTCAATCCCTTCATAGTTCATGCTTGATTCGGTGCAAGAAGGACAAAAGATAGAAGGCTCAATATTTATTTTTTCATTTCTTTCTTTTTTGTAAAATCTTGATGGGTTATAGTTGAGTTAAATCTCTTCATAATCTATACTTGGTTGTTATAAAGGAGGAAGTTGAAAGGTTTTATAAAAAAGATCCTTAGAAAAGTTTTCGAAATCATTGGTCTAGTAGATTCAAAAGTCCTAGATCTTTAAATTATTTATTTCATTGATTTAATTTACTTTTGCTTATTTTTGTCAGATTATCTAAGTAAGGGTTTGAACACAGATCATAACATAAATTCCTCGAGGGATCGACCCATACTCGTTGGACGTGCTACTCTACACATCATGCACTTGCGATTACAACTTAAAATTCACATCAAGTTTTTGGAACCGTTGCCGGGGAATTGGTTTATTTTAAATTATGTTTTAAATTCTTGCTTTAATTTGATCTGTCTAGTATTTATTTTTAAGTTGGTGAGTGCTGGAAGCCAAGTATACTATCTAAACTATTCCTTTTTCTTTCAGCATCTTATTTTGATTTTAGTTTAATATTAATATTTAATTTAAACTTATTTTTCTTTTTGGTTGTGCATAGCATTTTAAATTATTTTAAGGGCACGAACCTAAACAAAATAAGGTGGGGAGTTCATCACCCTTCCTTAGTCCACAAACAAGACTCCTTCATTTGCATTAACCCAAGCTTTTAAATAAAATTAATTAGACACTGACCCTAGGGACATCCGAGCTCAATAGAATAAGGATACCTAAGAGTTATACTAAGTTAGATTCAATCATTGAATTGGTGTCTAGAAAAGTGGTTCAGGGATTAAGTCCCGAAGAAAGACGGTTACTTAATTGGTTTCGTTCGTTGACCTGGCCAATCCAATTGGTGTCTAAGGAAAGCAACGGGGGACCCCGGCTAATCTTACACTTACTTGGCCAATTTGGTGAATTAATTCGAACTTGGAGTACTCGAAGGTCGGCTTGGAATAGTTAGGAGCTGTCTAGTTCTAGGTTACCTTAGGAAAGGATTAATTTTTGTGAAACTTGTTTGAAATTTTTAAAAAAAAAAAAAAAATTAATTAAATTATTTTAGGTATTTTCAATCTTGACTGCCCTGACATAAGGTTGCCTTAGTATAACTGAAAGTTATGTTGCATAGTTGTCCTAGGATATGAAAAGGTTGAATTGATTTAGATTTTTTTTAAAAAAGCTTTTAAAATAAAAAAATAATTAAAAAATATAAACAAAAATATTAATATACAAAATTCAAAAAATTGAAGACATAGTAGATTTAGTGAATTCTCCCACTCGTGTATGGAGAAAGATATCGGGTCAACTTATTAGAACTAAATTAATTCCTATTTCAAATCCTATGACCTCTATAATGGATATAATGAATCAAACCCAAACCCTTAAAGATTTATGTTATCCAATTAGTTTCACCCAACTTTCTTGCACAAGATTGCCTCAACCCACAGCAAATAATTTTGAAATCAAACCACAAATGATTAATATGCTTCCAAAGTTCAAGGGAATAGAGGATGCATATATATTTATTAGGGAATTTGAAGAGGTTTGTGCAACTATGAGGTTGCAACAATTGTTAGAGGATGAAATCAAGCTGAGACTAATCAACTTTACCCTTAAGGATAATGCTAAAAAGTGGCTTTATAGTCTTCCAAATCAATCTGTCACGACCTGGGATGGCTTTGCAAGAGTGTTCTTAAAGAAAAACTTTTCTCATCATAAAACAGTTAAAATTAGAAGTGAAATAAACCAATTTTATTAATTAGCTGGTGAGTTATTTTAGAAATACTTTGACCATTTTAAGAATCTCTTGACCCAATGTCCACACCATGGAATAGAAACTTGGAGACTATGCCAAATCATTTATGAGGGTTTAGATTCCAATTCAAGAACCATGTTAGAGTCTATGTGCCAAGGCCAATTCATGTATAAAGAATCCAATGAAGCATGGCAATTTCTAGAGGACCTAGCTGAAAAGAATTTACAATGGGAAATAACTAGGAAATCAGAAACATCCATACCTTCAAGAGGTGGAATGCATAAAATGCAAACTTCCTTAGCTGTAGAAGCCAAAATTGCAACCTTGACACGTAGGTTAGAGGCCTTAGAATTCTAGAGACCAGCCAGTTTGAACCAAGTGTCTACACTAATGTGTAATGGGTGTAATGCACAAGACCATGTCCTTGAGAAATGTCCACTCCTGATGAACCAATAGATAATGGATGTGCATAGGTGAATGCCACCTATCAGAGACCAATGAACAATCCCTATGCACCCATATATAATCCAGGATGGAGGAATCATCCAAATTTCTTATGGTCACAGAACCCAAATATAGGTGGTCCTAGTTTCAATCAACAAAACCTAAGGCCTAATCCTATGATGAACAACCCATTACCACCACTACCACCAAGCTTTAATAACAATGGTAAAAGACTTAGTTCTTTAAAGGAAAGCCTAGAAGTCCTAGCCAAATCCAATGCTGACACCAGTGCTATATTGAATAATTTTATGCAAACCACGGGCCAACTTCTTAATTCAAACTCCTAGGCCATGGCTCGCATGGAAATGCAGGTAGGTCAGCTAGCATCTACCATTAATGAAAGAGAACGAGGTAGGCTACCAAGTCAACCTGAGCCTAACCCAAGGAACCAAAATGGTAAACCATCCCAAGGTAATCAAGTTAATCAAGTTAATGCAATTCACACTTTAAGATCAGGGAAGCAAGTGGATAATAAGGTAAATATATCTAACACTAGAGAGAACTTAACTACTGAGTCAGCTGAGCCACCCAACGAACAATCTACCTTACAAAATCAAGCTGCTAATAATCCACCAAACCAGGTACCTGAAATCTCTAGAGCTCCTTTTCCAAATTGATTAAGGTCTAATAAAAACAATCAAAACATTTAGATAAAATGTTAGAGGTGTTTAAGCAAGTGTAAGTAAATATTCCTCTACTAGCATGATCCAACAGGTTCCGACTTATATCAAGTTTTTAAAAGATTCTTGTACCAAGAAAAGGACTACCGATGTATCGAAGAGAGCTTTCTTAGCAGCAAGTGTGAGTTTATACTTGTTGAGTCATATGCCTGTAAAATATAAGGATCCACGATCTCTAACAATTTCATATGTTATAGGAGAAATCTACATTGAGAAGGCTTACTTGATTTAGGGGCTAGTATAAATATCCTGCCCTATCTTAGCAGCAACTGTGAGTTCATATTTGTTGAGTCATATGTCTATAAAATATAAGGATCTAGGATCTCCAATAGTTTCATGTGTTATAGGAGAAACCCACATTGAAAAGGCCTTACTTGATTTAGGGGCTAGTGTAAATATCCTGCCCTATTCAGTTTACGAGCAATTGAAATTGGAAAAACTTCAGCCAACAGGGATCACATTATAATTAGCAGACCGATCTTTTAGAATCCCTAAACGAATGGTAGAAGATGTTTTGCTCAAGGTTGGAAATTTTATCTTTCCCGTTGATTTTATCATTTTGGAGACTGAACAGGTATCAAATCCTAAAGGTCGTATCCCAGTTATTTTAGGAAGACCATTCCTAGTTACTGCTAATGCTGAAATCAATTATCAGAATGGGCTTATGAAACTATCTTTTGGAAACATGACTATTGAGCCGAATATATTCAATTTGGAATAAGAATCCACCAATCATGCTAATATAAATGTGTTCCAAGATGAAATTTATGAACCTATAGATATTAGCGATGAAGAAGTTGATCTTGAGTCTAGTATCTGGCTAACACTTGAGTATGAAGATATTGATAAAATACTTGGTGATGATAAACACAACCAGAGATGGGAGCCTCCTATTGAAATACTTATGGATAAACCATCAACCAAGCCATCTCCAGGTACCTACTATAAGGAGACACATCTTATTGATATACATAATAGAAAGATTGTGTAGGACATTACTGATTAGACTTCGTCCAACCATCCACCGTGGCTAGGTATATCTGATAATTTAGTGGATGTATCAATCGATGTAATTAAAAAGATCTACTTGGTCTGGCTGAAGACTTTAAACTTAGCACTCCTGGAGGCAACCCAGCTAATTTCTTTTTAATTATTTTCTTTATGAGGTTTTCAGATTTTGACTCAAATGAGCTCCATTAGCTAAGTTGGGGGGAGAGCTCAATAAAATTCTTTCTCAGGTGTCTTCATTTCCTTTTATACCATATCATGCATACATTTAGGAATTATTTTTTTCATGGGGGATAAAAAGCAGAATAAGTATATATTTAGAGCTACCTTTATCTTAATAATCTTACACTTGCCGATCTTAGACTGAGGATAAATCACACACTTTTGATGAGTGATTGATTGAACAATCTAGATAATTTTTGAAATATTGAGGGATAAAATATTAATAGACTCAAGTAAAAATGGTAAGTAAGAATGAAATCAAATTTCTAGATAATTCTAACCCTTCCATTCGCATTAGAAGAATCTATTTCTTGGATGTATAAGTGTTTTAAATGCAAAGTCCTTTATTAGTGAAAAAAATAAAAAAAAAGAGATAATAAAAGCAAGTTCTAAATATTGTTCCACCGAGTAATCGGGCCTCTTCGTCGAAGTAAATGATTGAGTCTCGTATCAAAAAGTAGAGATGTGAAGAAATTTTTGCTATACAGCCAGTTTTGATCTGTAGCCTTTCTAACTTAAGCTAGTAAGCTCGAGGGATGTTTTACACCTAGTGTCCTAAGGCCAACTGGTCTGGGAGACATTGGTCAAAAACTTGTTACAAGGGTTAGATAGAAAGCTTAAGAGATTAAGACTTTGTATGGTCTGTATTTTAAAAAAAGTAAAAAGTATCGCAATAAGAGGAACATCCTTGCACTAAAACAATATCCTATCACTCCACGGGAGTAATGAGTTTTTGAAATAACAGTAGGAGTTGGCTAAAAATTATTTAGAAAATAAGAAGTTTGTACTCAACTAATTTACTTGAAGCTATTAATATCCTAATGATCAATTTCAGCTACTATCTAATAAGAAATCTTCTACTTATAAAAAGGATATAAGAATAACCTTTGAGTTTGAGTAAACTTATGTAAGGTATCAAGAGTTTTTAGTAGCCTCCTTAATTAATTTATGAACTAATTTTACTCAAGGATGAGTAAAATTTTTAGTAGCCTCCTTAATTAATTTATGAACTAATTTTACTCAAGGATGAGTAAAATTCAAGTGGAGAAAATGATAAGTGCATAAAAATTAGTAATAAGTGCATTAATATATATATATCAAATTTACTTTGTTTAATTAAAATTAATATTTTTATGCAAAATTTTGTATGAAAAAACCTGCCAATATGAAGAGTATGATTATTGGGATCCAACGCCATGAACGGTGCTCAAATCGGAGTTCGGATGGCCCCAGAATTAAAATTTGAATTTTGTTATGAAATTGCACGGAAATTAAAGCGTTGGTTCACTGTGAAACAATTTGCCTGGTCCACGAATCGCCAGCTGGTCCATGGCCGCCATTGCAGCTGGTCCACAGAATAGATCCGTGGACCACATGTCAAACCAAGCCACGATTTCATCGGGGACGAGGCGGGAACTCCTCTTCTCATTGCCGGGACGTCCTCGCTCGCCGGATCAGCCATTGAAGGCCGGAAAATCCCAATTTGCCACCTCCCATGAACCATCTTCCTCATCACTGCTGCTGCCACCGTCGAGAGGAGAGAAACATCACCGTAAGCCAGCCACCCTGTTTTTCCGTCATCCCACCATGGTGCAGGTTGTTGCTCAATGCTAGGAGAAGCCCTGTTCAAGCCATCACCGTTCCCTGTGGATCCAAGCATCACCTTCTTCATCTTCAACGCACTGCCTCGCCACATTGCAGACCGTGGAGGATGGTAGGAGCTCCTCTCTTCACGTCCCGGTTCTTCCCTTCCACTGGTCTCCGTGATTGTCGCGAAGGAGTCCGCTGTTTAAATTAGCCAGCCTTCTTCCCATTTTCAATTGCTGTCTGAGCATCCCACTTCACTACCCTTTTATTCATCCTCCGGTTGTCAGAAGATGGGAGATTGGATATCCAAAGGAGTAAGAAGGAAAAAGATCGACTACGGGTTCTACACGGATAACACCGGGGACGTGAATTTTTAACAAAGGATAAAACTGATCGTGCGAGCGGGTATGAGATAAAGATAACGCCTTCGATCTCGGATGCGGGATAACACCAAAGAAGTGCAAGTGGATATGCGGTGGTTGTATTGATTACGAGAATGAGAATAGAGAACCGAAAAAAATTGAGAGAAGAGTCCAACGATAATTTTCCATGGCTTCTCTATAAATAAAGATTCATCGTGAACGAGGGAGGAAAGCAGTCCATCACCCTTACCTCTTGCTCTCTCTCCTTCCCATCTTTTTTTTCCGTAAAGAATTTTAATATTTTTTTATTTTTATTTTAACTCCAAGCTTTATTAATGACTTAAAAATTAAATATTTTATAATAAATTATTTTTTTTAAAATAAAAATTTTTATTTTCTTTATTTAAATTATTTTTATAATTTTATTTCAACATTAGATTAGATTAATTTTCTTGTAATTTATTTTATGCCATTTAAATTCATGTAATTAGGATAATTTTATTTTTACATTTAAATTCCTGCAATTTAAATTTCAGCAAGTAGTTAATTGATTTTAATTTTTTAATAATTTTTAAGTTTTATTTTAATTATGTCTAGCTAAGCATATCCTTTGGGGTTGGCTATAAAGCTAGACCAGGATTAGAAGTTCTTCCTTAGATCTTTTCTTGGGCTCTAATTTTTAAGTATTTTCTCTCTTTCTAAACTTCTTGCCAAGAGATTTGATGAGCTATTGTTGGTTTTCAATCTCTTCATAGTTCATGTTTAATTTGGTGAAAGAAGGACGAAAGATAGAAGGCCAATAATTTATTTTTTAATTTCTTTCTTCTTACTTTCCTTATAAAATCTTGATAGGTTATAGTTGAGTTAAATCTCTTCATAATCCATACTTGGTTGTTACAAAGGAGGAAGTTAAAAGGTTTTATAAAAGAGATCCTTAAAGTTTTCGAAATCATTGTCTAGTGGATTCAAAAGTCCTATATCTTTAAATTATTTATTTCATCGATTAATTTACTTTGCTCATTCTTGTCAGTTTATCTAAGTGAGGGTTTGAACACTGATTAGAACATAAATTTCTCAAGGGATCGACTCGTACTCGCTAGACGTGCTACTCTGCACACCGTGCGCTTACGGTTACAACTTAAAATTCACATCACAGGGCCTATGGCCTTAATGGAATACTCCTCTTGGGGGAGGTTCAGGTTTCATGTCGCGAGGGTTAAGGCCCTCGGTTGTATGATCATCGACATGGCGGTATGCTACAGGATCTGGGGTCTAGAGGAGCACACCTCGTGCAGAGCATGCAGGTAGCGCATTGCAGAGCTTGAATTAATAGCAGCGCGTGCGCCACTTCCCAGAGGTTGCAGGTGGATGGGAACCCCCGCTATAGTTTGAATTTCTGTGGATCCTTCCCTCCTTCGCTATTGGCAGGAATTCTGTCCTTTGCAAGGCAGGGAAGGGCTTGCTTTGGGAGCCCTGCCCTTGGAAGCATAAGCACGACCCTGACCAGGAGCTGGCCTCAGCCGGTGGGCTCGCCCTATGAGCATGACCCCAGTTGGGAGCTGACCTCGTGGTGTGGGCACCAAGATCTGACAGAGATTACTAGACCCATCATGGATTTCTGATTAGACTTCGAGTCCTGTAGAGTCCATCAGTCCTGAGTCACTTGAGTCATGTAATAAGTGAGTCAATTGAGTCCTGTAATAAAGTTAAGCCAATTGAATCCATTAAGTCAATTGAGTCTATTTGTTTTAGTCCAGTTAAGTGAGTTCATTTGAGTCCTATAATTGTGACTTCTTTCATTCAAGTCTAGTCCAAAAAAAGAGTCACTAGGCCCCACTAAAGTAGGGAATGAGGACCTTATGCACCAAACCCCTGGTCCCCACTCAGGCTGCCCAAGCTCACAAAGAATTGGTGCCCAAGCTCACCAGGGAATTGGCATTCCCAAGCCCAAGAAAAAGTATTGGAATTCTCACAGGAACAGGAAAGTATGTTGCATAAAATCAGGCATCAGCGGAGTAGATATAAAAAATAATTTTATATCTAATCATGCAAATCATAAATAAATCTAATTTATTTATCATAAATTTCTAACATGCTGAATAACATGAGAAGTATTAGATCTGAAATTAAAATTATTTTAAGCATAAAACACTTATCTGGATCGCTATCCAATCATGCTCTGAAAAGCATGCAGATCCACTACTGAAAAGCCAGGATTTTGTCAGAGCCGCGCAATCACCTGGCCTATGATAGTATCCACACGAAGCTCTCGCAACCGAGTCATAGAGGGAACTAGACTGCTAGATCTTTGCAGCCCTCTCTCTCTTTCACCAATCGCCTGCTTTAAGAACTATGTCGATCCAAATCCGGACCGGCTTTCAACTTCTGTCTTGCAAATCGGACTATGCAAGATCTTGGATACTTTCTCTCTCCTTTCTCTAGTAGAGCATCTCTCTAGATATCATAGAAGAAAAGAGAAAACAAATAAAGGGAGAAGAATAGAACTTGGCGCTAGGAAAGAGAACCTCAGGTAAAACGCCCCAAAAGAAAGCTCACGACCAAGCAAAAATATTCACAGTGAAAAGAAATAATTCTTCATGCCAAAAATCAGATCTCTTGGTTAGCCACCTTTCTTCCTTTATTTAAATTTAATATCTCCCATCCCAATGAAACAAAAGACCGGTGTTTCATTTTATCTGGCTAGGATTTAAGAAGAGTGGAAGAGGACTCTTCCCTCTCTTAATATTTTTCATGCTAATCTCATATTAGCACCTTGGTTTTCATGCCCCATCTCATTTGTCGCCCAAACTCAAGGGCCCACTAGGTAGGCGTGTGGAGGGAGGGGAGACATGGAGAGAGAGTCCCAGTCTAACTGGACTCTAGATCTTGGTCCAAATGTAATGATTTTACAGTCAAACTAAAGTTGATTTTAAATCCGATCGAACCATTTCGAAGCAGACATTGACCCGACTCAATTAGGATTAATAATTGAGTCTAACTCAATTAAATTAAAACTAACTTAAATTAATTAATAATTAATCTATAATCAATTAATTGTAACATTTGCAATTAGGTCAAATATTAATTGTAACACTTACAATTAGGTCCAAACTGATTTGCTGATTGGTTACTTGAGCTCCTAATATGTGTGACCCCTCAGGTCCTATTCTGTCTGGTAATGAGACATGCTCTAATCTTTATATACATCATCGAAACTCCTTTCGATGGACTCAAACAATTTCAGCTCAACCATAATTAGGATCATCGATCCGAGAATGATCCTAATGGGCTCTCATAATCCATCAGTGATACCTAGCAATATATGTGGCAACCTAGCAGAATAAGATTGGAACACCTAGGTGTAGTTACCATGTGATTCGGTTCCTCTATTAAAATCCCAACATGATGTTGGTTACGGATACTCGTCAAACCCATCAGTCATATGCTTAACCTAATCAACTCAAGTCCAATTGTGATACTAATGAAAACACCTTTTCATTATCACCCTGCTATAGCCATAGACTTTTGAACTTAGTCTCTTTAAGCTTACATAAGATTATAGCTTACTACTAAGGCTGATATATCTCTACAAGTGAACACCCTACTCCTACAATAAACTTACTGCAGCCAACGAACACTCCAAGATCCCGTATGGACAGGAACCATATGATTGTGCTGTCAAACTACAGCAACCTTATTATGAGTATCCGAGATACTCTAGGTCAAGGAACTATTCACACAACTATAGCATCAGAAAGTTATTGACGAGTGAGTAGTCATCCGTATAACTTCATATATTTGGTCACGCTCAGTATCGTTGATCTCTATCAACTACCTGCACTCTCACTCCAGTGTCACCACACTATAGGTCAGAGACTCATCTACCCAGAAAGGGAAGTGATTTGTGCACTGATTTTAATGGATCAATCACCGTTCTTGTGATATTCCAACAATTGAGAATCTTTATGAGTTAATATATAAAGACACATGACTCAGATTCTCAACTCTTGAGAATGCGTCATTGTCCATTAACTCCATAGACGATTCATAGACACAACAATATGAATGAAACTAATGCCCTTTTAATTAATAAGGAAAATTAAGTATAAAGTTCATGCCCTAAAATTAAAATGTGTCAAGCCAACATGGCTTTCAGGGTATACATCTAACAATCTCCTCCTTGCACACTAAAGTCAATTGGCTACATATCTAAGTCCCATTTTCTCAAAGTGGACTTCAGCCTTCTATTGCCTCAGAGTCTTAGTCAGTGGGTCTGCCACGTTATCCATGGAGTCTACTCTTCATACCTCAATATATTTCTTCTCGAGATAGTCGCATATGATATGAAACCACCGCTCAATATGCTTAGACTTCTGTAAGACCTGGGCTCCTTAGCAAGTGCTATTGCATCATTATTATCACAATATATTGGGATGGCATCAGATGGCATCACTCCAAGCTTTGCAACGAACCTTTTGTACCAGAAGGCTTCTTTTGTAGCTTCAAAGGTAGCGATGCACTCTACTTCCATTATTGAATATGCTATGATGGGCTGCTTGGAACTTTTCTAACTAGTTATCGCATCATTGTACAAAAATACAGACCCTGATGTAGACTTTCTATCATCAGGATCAAACATAAAGTCTAAAACTGTGTATCCCTTTATCCCTAATTCTGAACTTCCAACGAAGACTAAGAACAAATCTTTAGTCCTTCTTAATACTTAAGAATGTTCTTCACAGCTATCCAGTGTTCTTCACCTTGACTCGATTGATATCTACTCGTGACACTCACAACAAGAGCTATATTAGGTCGACTACATAACATGACATACATAAGGCTTCCAATTACCGAAGCATATGGAATCTTGCTCATGCGTCGAATCTCTTCAGGTGTGTTGGAACACATTTTCTTGGAAAGATTAATGCAATGTTGAAGAGGTAACAATCCTCTTCTAGAGTTCTCCATGCTGAACCTTTTCAGTACTTCCTCTATGTATAATTTTTGTGAAAGGCCAAGCATTTGATTAGATCTATCTCTATAGACCTTAATCCCCAAAATATAAAGATGCTTCACCTAAGTCTTTCATAAAGAATTCCTTAGATAACCAACTTTTGACCGAAGTCAACATGGGACTATCATTCCAATAAGGAGGATGTCATCCATATACAATACGAGGAATATCACTACCCTCCCACTGGCCTTCCTGTAAATACATGGCTCATCATCATTCTTGATAAATCAAATGATTTGATTGCATCATCAAAATGAGTATTCCAACTTCGAGAAGCTTGCTTCAATCTGTAGATTGATCTATGCAGCTTACAGACCTTATGATCTTCATCATTAAAAGTGAAACCCAAAAGTTGCTCCAATATAGATATCTTCATCAAGATATCCATTCAGGATGCAGTTTTCACATCCATCTACCATATCTCATAATCATGATATGCTACAATTGCAAGCAATGTACGGATAGATTTCAGCATAGCTTTAAAGTTCTCTACCTTACCATCTGCACCTATTTTCTTTTTATAGATCCATTACAACTAATAGGTATAATACCCATTGGTGGATCCACTAAGGACCAAACTTGGTGATGCATACTCGACAGGATCGAGTTCCTCCCATCCCGGGAGAATTGGTGCGGGCACCAGACTCCGAAGAAGACTTCATGGCTCCATCTGGATCTCTTATTGACCTTGCCCGAAGAATTAGGGTTTTCTAGTTTTGTAATAAGGGTTGACTTGGTCAACTCAATTTTAGTCTTGAGTCTGTATTTCCCTGCAATTTAAATTTTGTTGAGTCATGTTAACTCAGTACAAGTCCTAGTAGTGGTCTAGGTCTTCTCCAGGTTGGTGCCACTTTTTTTCAGTCAAGTCAAGGTCCAGGGTGCCACATTTTTTTTCTCCCAGGCCCAAGGAAGTGGGCGCCACACTCCCAGCCACACGCCAGAGTCCAGGAGGCGCTACATCTCCATCTAGTGTCTTTGGTCCCTACACTACAAGAAGTAAGTTCTTTTTTTTTCTTGCACCACTTGGGAGAGAAGTCCATCAAGATACCTCAATCCAAGGAGGAGCCAATTTCTTTCCAGATAAACCCAAGCCAGGATGGCAAGAACTTTTCTTGAAGAGAGGACCAAGGAGGTGCCCCACAATGTTCCATAAAAATCCAAGTTATAAAAGGAAAGAGAGCATGTCTTGGGGATGAATTCAAGGAGGTTCCCAAAAGATTCCAAAAGTGCCAAAGCCATGAAAGGAAGAAGCCTAAACTTGTGGAGCAAGACTAGGAGGTGTCCAAATGAGCCAAACCATGAAGGGAAAATCCTTGATTCATGGAGAGATACTAGGAGACACCCCCATAACTTGACATTTGGAGCTGATTTTCAAGTTTTCTTGGAGTTTTTGGCTGCGCACTCATGGAAGGAGTCTTGGGATGTGGTTAGTCCTATTAGTCCCACATGGAAATGTATAAAATTTTATTTCTTTGTTATGTCTATATATTCAACTCTATGTAACTCATGAATTTAATGATGAATGAAATCAATTTCTTTGTGAGCAACTTTGTGTTTCTCTCTTCCGTACTTGTGTTCAGGTGTTGAGCTCATGAGGGAGTATATCCGGGTTCCGTAGGAACTTTGAGGAGGTGTGAGATCTCCAACCCCAAAACCCTACCAAAATCCTAGGTTAGCCACTTCAATTCCAAACCCTAGCCGCCCATCATCTTCTTCATTCCACCAATCATCCAAACCCTAATCTACCTCATCATCTCACAACCCCTCTCTTCCAAGTAGAGGCCGACCACCAGCATCCAGGTCCAGATCGGCTACTTCGAATACAAAGCAAATTCCAGAGGAAGTCAGATCAGCATCCAGGAGAATCAGGATTTCAGCAACATCAATTTTTCAAGTTCTTCTTATCTAGTAAATCCTTTCTTTGAGTATCTGGTTCCTTAACTTGTTCTTTTTCTTTCCCAGATCCTGAGTTCAGGAGAAGCCAACTCTGCCAAAGGACCAGTATTGGAGGATCCATTGCGAAGATATCCGAATCCGAGGATCCAACAATCTGCTCGAGAGAGTCCTTCCACCAAACTCTGTGAAGATCACTGCCTGGTATATAACCCTTCCCTTCTCTTTATTTCTGTCCTGTTGAAAGTTCAGAGCGAAACCCTAGGTCTGGGAGTTTCTCAACCCCCAGCGATCCTTTACTTCTGAACTACTCTGATAATCTAGTTTCTTTGAGTTGTGCTTTCAAATTATATAGTTTCTTTCATTTAGTTTAACTTTCATTTGAGTCAAAGCCGACTTCAAAAATATATATAAAAAAAAAGAATTAGTCTTAATTTACATCCGCATCGCATCATCTCTTTTGTTCTGTATCAATTTTGTATCAGAGCTTTCGTTCTGCATCACTTGGTTAGATGCGTTGAATCAATTTTTGACTTCAAGCATTCACCATTTCTCGGAGTCAATGTCTGACATTGCCTCATCATAAGTCTTAGGATCAATCAATTGATCCTTGTCCCCAACAAGAAACATTTCCTTTATATCCTCTGTAAGCACACCCAAGTATCTTTCAGGAGGTATGGAGACTCTAATAGACCTACAAGGTGGAAGAGCATTTACATGTAATGATTGATTAGGTTCGATCTTGTGGCCTAGGTGGCTTCCCAAGAGGGGGGTTGATGCGGCACCGTACGCTCTGATACCAAGAATGATGCGGCAAGCATATGATAATGTTTTGAATATGGTTTGTAGAGCAATGAAACCTAATTACACTAGCATTGTACTCATCATAATAAGACTTAAGGATTATAAGAAATTGGACTTTTACTTGATAGACACAATCCTAAACTAAGAAGGAAGAAGATCTAGACAATAGGGGCTAATGATTGAGGACTTGCCTTGTTGAGCTTTCCAACCTTCTAATGATTTCAAACCTTGAAACTACCGATGCTCTGGATTGGAGAACTCGGATAACAGAGATCAGAACGCTGGGCTTGGGCTTCAGCTTGTTGGTTCATTGTCAAGGGGAACCTTGTTCACAACTCAAAGACTTTGAAGGACCCTGCAATGAAGATCAAAAGTTAAGGAAGAAGAAAGCAGGCATATGGAAGGGATGGAATAATTTATGAGCAAGGAAGGAAGTCTGAGATGGTTTGGCCGGCTCCAATGTATCCTTCTTGAACTTGGCGTTGGATGGCTTGGAGAAGAAAGTAGATTCGAGTGGGGGGGAGGGGGCTTAGGAACAATCACTCAAAGAAATAATATAAGACTACAACTTCAACTTCAACTTCATTTTTCATTCATCTCATCAAAATCAATCCCATTTACAATGGGCATCCAAGGCCTTTAATAGCCTCACAAAGCTAGCTTTTGAAATTTAAAAACTCCCCAAATTGAGGAGGATTACAAGGGGGTTGGAGGATTTGGTGGAGAGTTTGGAGGGATGGGGGGGTTGGAGGATTTGGTGGAGGATTTGGAGGGGTGTGGCCAACCTCCTTGAATTTGAATCTTCCTTGTTGGCGCCAAAGAGTGTGATGAGGGGCTAATGAGGTGGCGCCTGATGACGTGGCATGATGAGATTGTCTTCTACTTGGATAAGGAATGACATGTGGTGCCAAGTGGTCCTAGTTGATGGTCCTTTCTCTTGCTTGGTTGATGTGTCTTCTCTTCTTCATGTGGTCAAATTCTGGGGTCCAGAATTTGAGTCTTGTTGCTGGCTTTCATTGCTTTAAGACTTGATTAACTGAAATAGACTTAACTCAACTGAACTGACTTGACTGACCTAAACTTTAAAACTTGAAACGAACTTACAGGAAATGAAATTTTTTTAAAGTAATTACAGGACTCAATAAATACTCTTGATTAATTACAAGACTCTTGAAAAGGAAATGGCTCTTGAAAATAAAACATTTACAGGACTCTTGAAAAGGAAATGGCTCTTGAAAATAAAATATTTTTGAACTAAAGAATACAAGGTAACCTAATTATCTTCGATCCAAATTGGGATAAGGCTAACCTTGTTGGAGTGAAGTTTCTTTCGGTTTCTGGTGTCCACACCAATTCTCCTGGGGTGGGCAGAACTCGACCTAGTCGAGTATGGTTCAGTTTTGCCCTGGTAATGCTCGAACAATTCTGGGTTAAGTCTTTGCAGGTCCTCTCGAGTAATCCAAGAGTTGTCTGACTCAGGTCGACCTTGCCATTGAACCAGGTATCGCTGATAGTCCTTATTCCTGATAGTAATGGTCTTGTCATCCAGGATTCTCTCAATCCTCTCTCTCCGCTCGGGTAGGGTTGGTGGTGGACACTTGAAAATATGTTCGCTCTCAATGAAAGTTTCTGGTCCAAAAAGGCTCACTAGGTATTAGTAGTGGTTCTTTGTATTCTACTAGGTCTGAAACATTAAAGGTTGTACTAATACCCATATCAGGTGGGAGTTCCAAAACATATGCATTAGGCCCTATTTTCTTTAAGATCTTGAAAGGTCTCGCTCCGCGGGCATGCAGCTTCTTTATGGTTCCAGAGGGGAACCGTTTAGGGTTGAGCCTAATCATCGCATAATCCCCTTCACATAATTCTTTAGCCCTCATGTGAGTCAGCTAAGTGTTTGTAAGTTTCATTGCTCAGTTTGATCTTATTACTGATTTCTTTATGCAAATTTGTGACATGCTGTGCGAAAGATTCAGCAAACTTAGAAATTTACACAAGCACTTACAAAATGCAGACTGAACTAGGCATCCTTATTGAGAGGAATTTTATTGGACTTTCTAGGACCTAAACCTAACAGATTATTGACTCTCTAGGTTTGACCCTGGTATGGTATGCACATGAGAATTTACCATGGGTTCCTAGCAAATGCCATAAGGTTTCCAAAGTAGGTAGCAAAAGGAATAGGCTTTAAAAGCTCATGCATCCTAGTAATCTCATCCAATGAAACTTAATGGCTCTAAAATTATGATAAGACTCAGGAAAAGGCAGGAAATAGGAATCCGAGACTTGGGATAATTTAGGGGAATCTTGAAACATACCTTGGCTACTCATGATGACCTTAAGATTAGAATTTTGATCTACAGGCGGGATGCTTCTAGGTAGTTGAAGGTAATCAGGAAAGTCTTCTAAAATAATGATTGGGTTCTTCTCAGGTACCTGAAGGAGTTCTTGTGTCGAAGCTAAAGTATGGGTTCTTCCTGAGGGCATTGTCTTACCGGAACCAAGTCCTCACTAAATTTTGGTTGTTCTGATGTTTCAGGACTAGGCTCAATAATCTTTTCTTTACCAAAGGTTTCCTCAGGTAAGGTACTAAAGTTATTCTCTTCACAGTCTTCCCCTTCATATTCATCTATTAAACTTATGTCAGTCTCATACACATATTTACTAGGTTCAAATTTGCCTTCTTCCTTCTCTAGCCCTTCAGTTTGAGGATACCCTAAGTCTTGAGTATTCATGAACTCAACTTGTACTTCAGGGTTCTTACTCCTATCATTCATATGAGCTAATGGGATAGTAGGAGTTGGTTGGTCTAAGAAAAATTGTTTAGCCAGCATTTGGTTCAATTGGACCATTAGATCATTTAGGCCTCTCAGCATGGTTTCAAGATTCGGGTCCATGGCTACACTGGACTGGGTCTGGACTGGTGAGTATGAGGCTCCTGATCTAGTTTTCATGCATGCAAGTAGACTCAAGCTCGAGCTAAGGTTTCCTGGACCTAGAGCACAAATTAGAAGTCTAATTAAGTGAACCAACTAGCTAGTAGTACTTATGAGACTTAGCCAGGTAGGTGGAGGGGAGTGAAGGTCCCTGATTGCCAACCTTAGACACCAATCTGAGATTGGCCAGGTAGGCGGACCAAATCACAAGCCCTGATGCACCAATCCTAGACACCAAGCCTGTAAGCACACACCAATTAGCTGACACAGTTAACTTGACCCTAACCTGAACACAACTTGTTGGTGTCCCTAACCCACTAGGGCAATTAACGTTCTACTCAATTTTAATTAACGGGCTGGGATCGATATGCTGGTTGGTGATTTTTTGGGCTAGGGACAGGTGATGAAACCCTGACCCTATGTCAAATTGATGCCCTTAATTTGATTTCTCATGAGATGAATGAAATGCAAAGGTGCTGCAGAAGTGTGTTGCAATTTGAAAGTGGTGTGGAAAACGTGATGAAAAAAATGTCCAAAAATTCTGAAAAATTCACAAAGGATTCCTAACTTATATGTTTCAATGTAGATGAAAGGAATTTTAAAACTAAAATCTATACTAATCTAAGCAGATCCTACAAATGAAGATAAATAAAAAGGATAGAACATAACCCTAATGA
Organism: Areca catechu; assembly: GCA_021397845.1. Lineage (NCBI taxonomy): Eukaryota > Viridiplantae > Streptophyta > Magnoliopsida > Arecales > Arecaceae > Areca > Areca catechu. The sequence continues at coordinate 46,695,595 of CM038048.1, read as the reverse complement.
TAGTATCGAACTGCAGAAATTTTTATTTTTTTTATAATTTTTTTCTGATGATGAAATTTAATATGGTGATAACTAACTTAAAAAGGAACAAGAAAAAAAATATTTCAATAAAAAATAGTGACTTGCCTTTGAAGTTGCAGGCGGATTACAGTCAGCCTACAGAAAATACAGCAAGCAGAAAAACAGAACGTGACCAATGCAAAATTCACAAATGAAATCTAAAAAGTCTTTTGGCTTTCTTTTTCACGGGTCAATCACAATGGCACCCCGACACGCCTTAGGAGATCCCCGTGGAATGGGAAGAGAGGGTGTTTTAAACCCTACTTTCTCCTAAGACCGGACGGCCTGGTAACGCCCCGATCCAAGTACTTCAAGGACTTAATGCTATGCAATCAGGAACTTATTCTACCATGCTCTGATACCAATTTGATGCGGCACCGTACGCTCTGATACCAAGAATGATGCGGCAAGCATATGATTAATGTTTTGAATATGGTTTGTAGAGCAATGAAACCTAATTACACTAGCATTGTACTCATCATAATAAGACTTAAGGATTATAAGAAATTGGACTTTTACTTGATTAGACACAATCCTAAACTAAGAAGGAAGAAGATCTAGACAATAGGGGCTAATGATTGAGGACTTGCCTTGTTGAGCTTTCCAACCTTCTAATGATTTCAAACCTTGAAACTACCGATGCTCTGGATTGGAGAACTCGGATAACAGAGATCAGAACGCTGGGCTTGGGCTTCAGCTTGTTGGTTCATTGTCAAGGGGAACCTTGTTCACAACTCAAAGACTTTGAAGGACCCTGCAATGAAGATCAAAAGTTAAGGAAGAAGAAAGCAGGCATATGGAAGGGATGGAATAATTTATGAGCAAGGAAGGAAGTCTGAGATGGTTTGGCCGGCTCCAATGTATCCTTCTTGAACTTGGCGTTGGATGGCTTGGAGAAGAAAGTAGATTCGAGTGGGGGGAAGGGGGCTTAGGAACAATCACTCAAAGAAATAATATAAGACTACAACTTCAACTTCAACTTCATTTTTCATTCATCTCATCAAAATCAATCCCATTTACAATGGGCATCCAAGGCCTTTAATAGCCTCACAAAGCTAGCTTTTGAAATTTAAAAACTCCCCAAATTGAGGAGGATTACAAGGGGGGTTGGAGGATTTGGTGGAGAGTTTGGAGGGATGGGGGGGTTGGAGGATTTGGTGGAGGATTTGGAGGGGTGTGGCCAACCTCCTTGAATTTGAATCTTCCTTGTTGGCGCCAAAGAGTGATGAGGTGGCTAATGAGGTGGCGCCTGATGACGTGGCATGATGAGATTGTCTTCTACTTGGATAAGGAATGACATGTGGTGCCAAGTGGTCCTAGTTGATGGTCCTTTTCTCTTGCTTGGTTGATGTGTCTTCTCTTCTTCATGTGGTCAAATTCTGGGGTCCAGAATTTGAGTCTTGTTGCTGGCTTTCATTGCTTTAAGACTTGATTAACTGAAATAGACTTAACTCAACTGAACTGACTTGACTGACCTAAACTTTAAAACTTGAAACGAACTTACAGGAAATGAAATTTTTTAAAAGTAATTACAGGACTCAATAAATACTCTTGATTAATTACAAGACTCTTGAAAAGGAAATGGCTCTTGAAAATAAAACATTTACAGGACTCTTGAAAAGGAAATGGCTCTTGAAAATAAAATATTTTTGAACTAAAGAATACAAGGTAACCTAATTATCTTCGATCCAAATTGGGATAAGGCTAACCTTGTTGGAGTGAAGTTTCTTTCGGTTTCTGGTGTCCACACCAGGGGTGAATTGGGATTATAAAAATTTTTCATAATTATGTGCACTTTGAAATTCTTTTGGTATTGTGGTGCAATATGCAATGCGGAAGTAATTAAGTAAATGCAATAAGCTAAAATAAGCACAAAACAAATACAAGGAAATTTATAGTGGTTTGGAGCAACCAGCTCCTACGTCCACTACCCAAGCACCACTTGGGATCTCCACTATATCCCCCAACATGAATATAGTAGGATTGTTTTACAAGGCTCACAATCCAAACCTATATACTTTGGTTTTACCGGGATCACCAAAGAAACCCAACTCCCTTTGGTTTTAAACGGGATCACCTAAGAAACCCTAACACTTGGTTTTATACCGGGATCACCAAGACCCAACTTAGGTTTTCACAAGGTTCACCTAAAAACCTTTAACCCTCTCTTAAGACAGCTCCTTGCTGTTCTTAGAAAGAAAACAAAGATAGAGAGAAATAAAAAGCAACCACATAATAAATCGAGTTTGTTTAAATGTTACCGATGTAGATCAAAGTGAAGCCTAGCTTTGAATGCTCTTTAATGCTCTTCAAGCTACTTCTTTGCTTCTTCAATGAGTGGATTCAATGATGAAGAGAAGTTGGTGAAGTTTGAATCCTATCTTGAATGCTCTTGAAGTAGGTTGGTGAAAGACTTGAAGGCTTTTCAAATTCCCAAGATAAATCAATAATAATCTCTCAAAAAATTGTTTAATCCATCAAAAGTAATCCCTTTTATAGTTTTCCATGAGATATAGCCATTGTTGGGCCTAGGAATTCATGAAAGAGCTGTTGGAGATCAATTGGAATTTAAAAATCACTTTCAGTAACTAGTTGTTAGAGTGCAGAAAATGGTCACTCGAGTCGGCTCGAGGTCTACGAGTCGGCTCGAGGTCTACGAGTCGGCTCGATGTCTCAGATAGCCCAAACAGAATTTTTGTGCGAGTCAGCTTTTCAAGCTAGAGTCAGCTCGAACCTTCAATCAATTCAAAATACCAATTTCCTTGAGTCGGCTCTTCAGGGCAGAGTCGGCTCGAAGTCTCAGTCACCAACAATCATAACTCTAGATGAGTCGGCTTTTGAAGCTCGAGTTGGCTCGAGATCTCAAACTTCAAAAATATGTATACTTTTATAAGTCAGCTCTTGTGACACGAGTTAGCTTGAGATACTGAAACTCTAAAATTTTTCATGCCGTGCTACAAGGAGTCGGCTCTTGATCCATGAGTCAGCTCTTGCCAACACTTCATTTAATGCTTCAAACTTCTCCAAAATTCTTTAATACTTAAATCAAATAAGATCTAATCTACATACTTTTATTTTTACAATTTTACATCCCATTTACAAGATTACATAGTTTAAGGAATTAGACTTTTATAATAAGAGTTTATACACAATTGAATTACCTCTCAACCAATTTGAAAACCAATTTAAACTAAAGGTAACTAATTTCCCGCAAAAACTTTCCAAGTAATTGAAAGAATTAGTAACATATGCATTCTCTAATATTTTGTGATCATCAAAATTATTCCAGGGGTCAACAGATCTGTTCTACAACTTCTTGATGTTCAGAGACTTTCTCATCGAGCTCAATTAACCTCCCACTACCACCTTCCTGAATAAACTATTTTTCAAGAAATGTAGCATGTCTGCTCACTATCACATTATGATATTCTGGAAGGTAAAAGTAATATCCTAAAGTTTCTTTAGGATATCCTATAAACCGAGCTTTCACAGATCTAGATTCCAACTTGTCCACCATTAGTCTTTTGACATAAGCTGGACATCCCCAAATCTTGAAATGAGTAAGACTTGGTTTCTTACCATGCCAAATCTCATATGGTGTGGTAGGAACAGATTTAGATGGAACCCTATTTAGAATATAAATTGAAGTTTGTAGGGCATCTCCCCAAAGAAATAAAGGCAAGTCAATGAAGCTCATCATGGATCGAACCATATCTAAAAATATCCTGTTTCTCCTCTCAGACATCCCGTTAAGCTGAGGCGTACCTGGTGGAGTCTATTATGAGACTATACCATTGTCCTTAAGATAACTTAAAAACTTCCTACTAAGGTATTCTCCTTCCCGATCTGATCGAAGAACCTTAAGGATTTTACCTGTTTGTTTATCTACCTCATTTTTGAATTCCTTGAACTTTTTAAAAGCTTCAAATTTGTGTCTCATAAGAAACATATACCATACCGTGAACAATCATCAATAAAGGTTATGAAGTAGAAAAAATCATCCCTGGACTGCACATCAAATGGACCACATACATCAGTGTATACCAGGGCAAGTAATTCTGTGGCCCTTTTCTCATGTCCTACAAAGGGTAACTTGGTCATTTTGCCTTGAAGACATGACTCACAAGGTGGGTATGATTCAGAATTAACTAAATCTAGGATCCCATCCCTTTTCAGTTTGTTTATTCTATCCTCACCAATATGATCGAGCTTTAGGTGCCATACGTAATTTTCATTTAGGTCATCTCTAGGACATTTATGTCCTATGGCATTGACTTTAATTTTCTCGTTAATGTTCAAAGATGCATTGGCATGCAAATGATAGAGAATGTCTATTAAAATAGCTTTTGCAACTAATTTATTTTTTAAATAAATACTACAAAAGTCTTAATTGAATATAAATTCAAATCCTTCCTGTGTTAGCACAGAGATAGAAATCAAAATTCTACTAGCTCCAAATACAAAATAATAGTCATTAAGAACTAATCTAAATCCTAAAGGTAACACCAGAGAATATGATCCAATGGCTTGAGCAGCAACTTTTGTTCCATTTCCAACACGTAGGACCTTCTCACCTTCTCTCAGCATTCTACTTCTTTCCAGGCCCTGCATTGAAATGCATATATGAGCACTAGAGCCAGAGTCTAAAATTCAACTGGAAGTAGATGAAACCGTTAAGTTAGATTTAATAACGAGTATAGGCTTACCTTCAGAAGGCACATCCTCCTCTGTTTCTTTAGGCTTTTTAGATAGAGAGGACAATTCCTTTTCTAGTGGCCATCTGTGTTACAGTGGAAACATTTCCCTTTGCTAGCCATGGCTTTCTTTTTTCAAGTAGATTTTCTTTTGGAGGAAGACTGCTCCACAGAGTAAACAGAGCCCCTTGAACTTTTCAGGGTCCCCTCATTGCTTACCAGCATGTTTAATAATTCAGGCAAAGTGTAATTCAACTTGTTCATATTATAGTTAATAATAAATTGAGCATATGAACTAGTTAAGGACTGGAGGATCAAATCCACCTAAAGCTCCTTGTGAATAGGAATGCCCAGCTTCTCAAGCTGTTCAATATCCTTGATCATTGTCAAACAATGATCGTGCATTGATTGCCCTTCATGCATCTTGTTGTTGAAAAGCCTTTTCGACACTTCAAAGCATGCAATCCAACTTTGTTCACCATATAACTCTTGTAGGTGAATCAGAATTGATTTAGTAGTTAGCATATCCTCATGTTGGCTCTGCAATTCATTTGACATTGAGGCCAACATATAACACTTAACCTTATTATCATCTTCCATCCATTTCTCATGTGCAGTCATCTGACGAGTACTTGGATGGTCAGGTAAGACAGGGGGTTCCTAGTCAAGCACATAGCCCAACTTCTTAGAACTTAAAATAATTTTGAAGTTTCTCAACCAATCTTTAAAATTGAGGCCTACTAGTCGGTTTGTTTCAATAATATGGACTAAGGGATTTGAAGCAGACATGGTTAACTACAAGAGTAGAAGAATCAAATTAGATGCTTTATACTTAATCATAAAATTATTCTCGGATCTTTAAGAAATAATTTTAGAACTCTCACTATTTTCTCGGATCTCTCACACTTCCCGTGGAGATGCGAAAACCCTGCGACTCCAGGTTTCTAGTGGGTACTACGGTCCCATCGATGTGCGGCACCTCACTGTATCTGGTTATTGGTAACATGCTATACCAATAAGTGGCCAACTCTTGTCCAATGTATCTAATACAAATTGTAGCTCTTGGTCTTTAAATCATGGAACCTCAACGTGCCCATTTATTGATCCAATCATTGTTAAGTTAGACCCACCATTCCTACTAGACAAAGCCATCATTGAGTCCCTCAATGCCCATTTATTGGGCCCAACACCATCAGTGCCTAGCAACATCTCATGCCTAATAGGGTGGTTGTGTCTTCCTGATATAACTAGACCACTATAACCAGTCGAGAATAATCAACACCAGTAGAACACCCGCACATCTACAATGGTGGAAGACCTATGACTTAATATTTATTCGGAGCTTAGGTTTAGGTCGCTTCTAAATTGATTAGCTAAATCATGACTAACCAATTCATTAAGTCAGAACAATCTCATGTCTAACTAATTAGATTCAGTCAGCACAATCTCATGTCTGACTAAAATTAGTTAGCATGGGTGAACTCAAATCAAAAGTGACCTTTTTGAAAACTTTATCAACCAAATTGGCCAGGTCAGTTTGATCAATGGGAGGGTTCTGCCAATATACCCTCTTTCTGCCAAACTAGTTGGTTGAGAAAGAGTTAGCCCTAATTAGCAAACCATGATCGAAACCTTCCTTAGATACCAATTGACTAACAATATTCAATTAGGTCATCTAATGATCTAGGCTCATCATTGAGCCAAATTAGGTCTTAACTTATCGATTCACTATCATGAATCGATTGACTAGACTACATCTAAAAACAATTTTGAGCACACTTGACCTAACCCTAATCATTATCCGATTAGGTTAAGTCACTTGCTCGAAATCATATTAGGGTTATTAGTTGATCTAATCAAGCCCTAATCACGTAGCCCAATCTCTAGACCTAATTTGTTCAACCCAAACCCTTATGCACCTAATTTGATTTTCTAGATCGAATCAATTTTAAAATTAGGTTCAAGTGCATGATTTTAATGGCTTATGATCATGAATCACATTTAAGATTTAAACCCTAAATTGGTGCATCGCATACATCAACATCAATAATCATAAACCAATCAAAACCCTTTTGAAAATCTTTTTTCAAAACTGGTATACATCAAAGTAGGACAACCTTTGCACTATAGGGGGTAAACCTTATAGTAGGACAACCTTATGTCACTTTGTGCAACCTTTGATCAATTTAATTTCAGATATGAAAATTATGATTTTAATTTTAAAAATAATTTTTCAAAACATATATTATATGCTAGAATAATCTCATGTTCAACATATATCTAATACAATCATAATTATCTATATGATATGATTATTTTTCAGATTAGATTCTCATGCATGTATGTTAAAGAGAGAACCATGGCTTTGATACTACTGTTCGAATTCTCCCAGGAATAGAAAAGTATGTTGCATAAAATCAGGCATCAAAAGCCTGACTAGCGGAAGCAGATATAAAAATGATTTATATTTAATCATGCAAATCATAAATAAATCTAATTTATTTATCATAAATTCCTAACATGCTGAATAACATGAAAAAAATATTAGATCTAAAATAAAAATTATTTTAAGCATAAAATACTTACCTGGATCGCTATCCGATCTTGCTCTGAAAAGCATGCAAATCCACTACTAAAAAGCCGAGATTCTGTCGAAGCCGCGCAATCATCCAGCCTCTATTGGTATCTACATAAAGCTCTCGCAACCAAGTCATAGAGGGGACCGGACTGCTAGATCCTTTAAGCCCTCTCCTCTTTTAGCAAATCGCCTGCTTTAAGAACTATGCCAATCCGAATCCGGACCGGCTTTCGACTTCTGTCTTGCAAATCGGACTATGCAAGACCTTTGGACACTTTTCTCTCTCATTTCTTTAGTAGAGCATCTCTCTAGATCTCATAGAAGAAAAGAGAAAACAAAGAAAGGGAGAAGAATAGAACTTAGCGCTAGGAGAGAGAACCTTAGGAAAAATGCTCCAAAAGAAAGCTCACAGCCAAGCAAAAATATTCACGGTGAAAAGAAATAGTTCTTCATGCCAAAAAACCAGATCTCTTGGTCGGCCACCTTTCTTCCTTTATTTAAATTTAATATCTCCCATCCCAATGAAACAAAAGACATGTGTTTCATTTTATCTGGCTAGGATTTAAGAGGAGTGGAAGAGGACTCTTCCCTCTCTTAATATTTTTCATGCCAATCTCATATTAGCACCTTGGTTTTCATGCCCCATCTCATTTATCACCCAAACTCAAGGGGCCCACTAGGTAGGCGTGTGGAGGGAGGGGGAGACATGGAGAGAGAGTCCTAGTCTAAGTAGACTCTAGGTCTTGGTCCAAATATAATGATTTTATAGTTAAACTGAAGCCGATTTTAAATCTGATCGAATCATTTCAAAGCGGACATTGACCCGACATAATTAGGATTAATTAATTGAGTCTAACTTAATTAAATTAAATCTAATTTAAATTAATTAATAATTAATCCATAATCAATTAATTATAATATTTATAATTAGGTCAAATATTAATTGTAATACTTACAATTAGGTCCAAATTGATTTTCTGATTGGTTACTTGAGCTCCTAATGTGTATGACCCTTAGGTCCTATCCTATCTGTTAATGAGACATGAAATAATCTCCATTATACATTATCGAAACTCTTTTTGATGGACTGAAATAATTTTAGCTCAACCCTAATTAGGATCATCGATTTGAGAATGATCTTAACGGGCTCTCATAATCCACTAGTGATACCTATCAGTATGTAGTGACAACTCAGCAGAATAAGTTGGAATCCCTAGGTATAGTTACCACATGATTCGGTTCCTCTAACAAAATCCTAACATGATGTTGGTTACGGATATTCGTCAATCCCATCAGTCATATGCTTAACCTAATCGACTCAAGTCCAATTGTGATACTAATGAAAACACCTTTTCATTATCACCCTGCTATGGCCATAGACTTCGAGACTTAGTCTCATTAAGCTTGCATAAGATTATACCTTACTACTAAGGCTGATAGATCCCTACAAGTGAACACCCTACTTCTATAATAAACTTACTGCAACCAACGAACACTGCAAGGTCCCGTATGGATAGGAACCATGTGATTGTGCTATCAAACTACAGCAACCTTATTGTGAGTAGCCAAGACACTCTAGGTCAAGGAACTATTCACACAACTACAGCATCAGGAAGTTATCAACGAGTGAGTAGTCATCCGTATAACTTCTTATACTTAGTCATGCTCAGTATCGTTGATCTCTATCAACTACCTGCACTCTAACTCCAGTGTCACCACACTATAGGTCAGATACTCATCTACCTAGAAAGGGAAGTTATTTGTGCACCGATTTTAATGGATCAATCACCATCCTCGTGATATTCCAATAATCGGGAACCTTTAGGAGTTAATCTATAAAGACACATACCTCAGATTCTTAACTCTTGAGAATATGTATCATTGTCCATTAACTCCATGGATGATTCATAGACACAACAATATGAATGAAACTAATGCCCTTTTAATTAATAAGAAAAATTAAGTACAAAGTTCATGCCCTAAAATTAAAGTGTGTCAAGCCAACATGGCTTTCAGGGCATACATCTAACAAGTAGTGTCTCAAGCCCAAGAGGAAGTGGCATTCCAAGCCCAAGAGGAATTGGGACCTCCTAGTCTAACAAGGAGTCAAGCCTCCCAATCCAACAAGGAGTGATGGGGACATCAAACCCATCTGCGTTTTGCTTTTCTTTTTTCAGATTTTCTTCTTTTTTTAGTTTAAGTTTTTATCCCCGCTATTCCATCTTCTCCCATCATTCCAGCTTTATTCTAGATTTATCCCCATTTCATCCCTCTGTTATTCCAATCATCTTCTTCCTTCGAGAAATTCACAAAACCTCCATTTTTTCTTTTTTTCTCTTTCCGTTTGTCTTGGATCCACCATGCCCGACCTCTGGCACCACCTCGATGGCCGTCCACCTTCCCCCAGCATCGATCACCTTGTGGGAACACCGGTGAATCCCACGAACCGCCCACGGCCGTTCCCCCCATGCTGCTCTGCCCATGCCGTGCCCCTCTTCCCCGTGTCGCCGTCCATCTCCCGCCACGACGTCCTCCACCACCGACGACCACGACGTTCGCCGGGCTATCACGCTCTTCGCCAAGGTCAAGGGTCTCCGGCTCCGTCCCCACGGCTAGCACTAGGTCCTCTCTCCCAATGTCTTGTTTTGTTAATAGAGGACCACAGGAACGCAAGCACATGGAAGTAGCACCAGAAATTCTTTGGAATTGTCATTTGAAAGGGGGATCTGATGGACTCATGAAGGGGGCATAATGTTCGACTTTGTTATCTCCATTCTTGCTACTTTTGGATGGTGGGCATAGATCATTGGGATGGAGAAAGAAGCACGCGCGGTGCCATAAATTGCGAGTGCCAGTGGGTCTGGTGGCCTCCAGGAGGGCTGGGCTCGGCGATGTTAAAAAGTGTTGGAGACCAGCATCGTCGCTGCCCGTGCCACCGAACCATTTGCCTTCGTCTCAGAGTAAAGAAATTTATGCATGGTTCTCAAAGCAGCACCCTCTTCAAAGCAATATGGATTTCAAAGTTGCACCGTTTTCAAAGCAACAGGAATTTTAGAGCAGGTGCTGACTTTGGTGAATCCAAATTATGCCTAATTTATTTATTTTAAATCTGGATGTACGAACCAGTCGGGAAAATTTTTTTAATTAGTTTTAGATTAGGATTAGTTTTTTTTTCACCGTACAGGAAGGATTGTGTTTAAGTTTTCTACCATATTTTCAGGCTACAAACATAGTAGGTTTGGGATGTCACTTTTTATGAGCTGCATGCCTTGTATTCTTTACTTGGATCCCAAGTTTTGTAAGCCTATATAAAGGCCCCTCCTCTCTTGAATAAAATATGATGATGATGAATATGAATTTTTGAAAAGTATGTTCTTGGTTCTGCCTCCATTAGGAGTGGGCAAGTGGCCTATTTTTTCTTCACCTGTGAGTGTCGAGGGGTGTGAGGCCCTAGTTATCTTCTCCAAAGCTGAGTCCCCTCTATGATCTTGGAGCTTCTCCTTCACGGCCCCAGGTAACGATTTGGGTGGGACGCCCTAGGCTCTGCATGTAGTGAGATAGGTGGGACGCCCTAGACTGCATGTAGTGGGGTGGGTGGGATGCCCTAGAGGTGCGACATCTCTTCGTGAAGGTAAGTCCCAAGTCCATAGAGTATCCATCTTTCTTGTCCCCACATATTTTTTTCGCCTTCTTGACCCTAATCACAGGAGACTTCTCAGCTCTCCAACGATCCTCCTAGTCCCCCTTTTGTCCTGCATCAATTTGGTATCAGAGCAGGAGACGATTAGGGTTGAAAAAAAAGTTTAAAAAAAGAAAGAAAAAAAAGAGAACCTTTGTCCCGCATCAATTTTGGTATCAGAGCAGAGAGGATTAGGATTGAAAAAAAGTTAAAAAAAAGAAAGAGAAAAAGAGAAAAAAAAGAAAAAAAATTGCAACGAGCCTGACTCGATGGAGTTGAGTTTTTCCCACCCCAGGGGAATGATGGGGACATCAAAACCCATCCGGTTTTACTTTTCTTTTTTCAATTTTTTTTCTTTTTTTAGTTTAAGTTTTTATCCCCACTATTCCATCTATTCCCATTATTCCATCTTTATTCTAGATTTATCCCATTTCATCCCTCTACTACTCCAATGATCTTCTTCCTTCGAGAAATTCACAGAACCTCCATTTTTCTTTTTTTCTCTTTCTGTTTGTCTTGGATCCACCACGCCCGACCTCTGGCACCACCTCGATGGCCATCCACCTTCCCCTGGCATCGATCACCTCGTGGGAACACCAGCGAATTCCACGAACCGCCCACGGCCGTTCCCCCCATGCTGCTCTGCCCATGCCGTGCCCCTCTTCCCTGTGTCGCCATCCATCTCCCGCCACGACGACCTCCGCCGCTGCCGACCACGGCATCCACCGGGCTATCACACTCTTCGCCAAGGTCAAGGGTCTCCGGCTCCGTCCCCATGGCTAGCACTGGGTCTTCTCTCCCAAAGTCTTGTTTTGTTAACAGAGGACCATAGGAACGCAAGCACATGGAAGTAGCACAAGAAATTCTTTGGAATCGTCATTTGAAAGGGGGATCTGATGGACTCATGAAGGGGGCACAATGTTCGACTTTGTTATCTCCATTCTTGCCTCTTTTGGATGGTGGGCATAGATCATTGGGATGGAGAAAGAAGCACGTGCGGCACCACAAATTGCAAGTGCAAGTGGGTCAGGCAGCCTCCGGGAGGACCAGGCTCGGCGATGTTAAAAAGTGTTGGAGACCAGCGCTGTCACCGCCCGTGCCACCGAACCACCGGCCTTCATCTCAGAGTAAAGAGATTTATGCATGGATCTCAAAGCTACACCCAATTCAAAGCAACACGGATTTCAAAGCTATACCCTTTTTAAAGCAACACGAATTTCAGAGTAGGTGCTGATTTTGGTGAATCCAGATTGTGCCTAATTTATTTATTTAAATCTGGATGTATGAACAGTTGAAAAGTTTTTTTTAATTAGTTTTAGATTAGGATTAGTTTTATTTTCCACCATACATAGAGGATTGTGTTTAAGTTTTCTATCATATTTTTAGGCTACAAATATAGTAGGTTTGGGATGTCACCTTTTATGAGCTGCATACCTTGTATGCTTTACTTGGATCCCAAGTTTTGTAAGCCTATAGCCCCTCCTCTCTTGAATTAAATATGATGATGATGAATATGAATTTTTGAAAAGTGTGTTCTTGGTTCTGCCTCTATTAGGAGTGGGCATGTGGCCTATTTTTCCTTCACCTACGCGTGTCGAGGGGTGTGAGGCCCCAGTTATCTTCTCCCTAGTTGAGTCCCCTCTATGATCTTGGAGCTTCTCCTTCACGGTCTCAAGTAATGATTCGGGTGGGACGCCCTAGGCTCCGCATGTAGTGAGATGGGTGGGACGCCCTAGATTGCATGTAGTGGGGTAGGTGGGATGTCCTAGAGGTGCGACGTCTCTCCGTGAAGGTAAGTCCCAAGTCCATAGAGTATCCATCTTTCTTGCCCCAACATATTTTTTTCGCCTTCTTGACCCTAATCATAGGAGACTTCTCAGCTCTCCAACGGTCCTCCTAGTCCCCCCTTTTGTCCCGCATCAAGGAGTCAACCTTCCGAGTCCAACAAGTAATCAAGCCTCCTTGTCCCACTCAAACTTTGTACTTTAACTTTGATAGGGAACTAAGAGGACTGGGTGATCTATAAATACCCCTCCTCCCTCTTGTAAAAATTTAATGAATGAATGAATAATTAATGAATGAAAGAGTTCTTTTTCTTTTAGTTTCCTTTGCTTTGAACATTGACAATTTGTGAGGGAGAGCATGAGAGGCCCAACACCAGTCCAAGCATCCAAACCTTAGCCCAAATCGCCAACCCCTTCCTTCCTCCAAAACCCTAGGCAGCCAGCATTCTTCTAAAACCTAGGCCGCCAGGAGTCTTTCTTCCATCGGCCAAGCTACCACCATCCAGTCTCCAGGCCACCCCTATCAGGCCTCCTAGCTGCCAACCCCAAAGCCCCTAAGCGTCCACCACATCTTCAGTCTGCCCCTCTAGAGTCCAGGCATCCTCCCTCATCTAGGCTGCCAACCATCTTCTTGCGCCCCCTCCTGCCTTCTCTACTCTTCCAACTTTCGATTTCATATTTTTTTTATCTTTTAAATCCCTAACCCTTGGTGTTTGCAAGATCTCTCCAATGCCACGATCCTTGGAGAAGGTCTTCTTTGTCTTCAGGACCATCTAAAGAAAAGCTAGCTTATCTACGAGAAAGAAACTTCTTCTTCCAAGCACCAATCCTAAGAGTGTGTGATCCCTTCTATAACAAGGAAGAAATCATTGCTAGGTAGTCAAACCCATCCCTTCTCTCTGCTTCTATTTAATTGGAAATCGAGCATGTTCTAAATTAGTGGTTTATGATGTGGAAAAATTGATGGGGCTAGGGAGGATCGAACGGTGAGCCTAGAAGTCACCTAGATTAGGGTTTTTTTTTTTTCTTTTGGTTTTTTTTATAAAAGGGGGGGTGAAGGAGCAATAGAGGTGGAAGACCGGGGTCGGGGCTTTCATGAATCTTGGGACTCACATTCACGGAGAGATCTCACACATCTAGGGTAACCCACCTTACTAATGGAGCCATACAGAGAGATCTCACACCTCTAGGGCTTCCTACCCACCTCACTAATGGAGCCGTACTGAGAGATCTCACACCTCTAGGCCATCCTACTCACCTTACTAATGGAGCCGTCAAGGTGAATCACAAGGGACACGAAGGTGGTAGAGAAGGTGGAATAGGGAACCTGGGGCCTCACACCCCTCGACGTCCTGAAGGACGAAGGCAAGACGGGGCCTCACACCCCTCGACATCCCGAAGGACGAAGGCAAGACGGGCCTAAGCCCACTCCAAATAGAGGCAAAACCAAACTTTTCTCAAAAACTCAATTTCATTACTCCAATTACAAGAGGGGGGGTGCCTTTTATAGGCTTACAAGACTTAGGAACTAAGTAGAATATACATGAAAATTTTATTTATTTTATTTTTTTAATCCTAAATCCTGTAGCTTTGAGATTCGTGCAAGTTCTTTCTCTCTGAAATTTGTGCATGTCAAGATCGTAGGCGAGGCGGAGGATGCGGGCCGGTGGATTTGGAGGAGGATGGCAGATTTGGAGGAGGCCGGTGGATTTGGAGGAGGCGGTACTCGCGGGCGAGACAGAGGGGGATGGGTCGGCAGATCTCGGGGAATGGCCGCATGGGCGGTGGCTATGGAAACGTGGATCGCAGGGGCACGACTCGCCCATGCTGGGTGCATTGTGCATCGATGGATCTGATCTCAGGTGGTTGCCAGAGGTGCGGGACACTCGTCGGAGGAAAGGGCCGGTGGTCGGAGGCGATGGTGGTGGCCAAGGAAAGCTATGGTCCATGGTTCTCTGCCGTGAACCAACAACAATGGCAGCAGGGTAGTGGGATGGTGGCTTGCGATGGCAGTTGGGGAGATGGAGGGCCGTCGAGGGGGGGGTCGCCAGAGGTCAGGCATGGCGGAGAGGGACAAACGAGAAGAAAAAATGAAGAAAAACAAAGTTTCTGAAAGTTCCGGGAGGTTGAAGATGACTGGAGTAGCAGAGGGATAAAACGGGAATAAACATGAAATAAGACAGGAATAGCAGGGATAGATGGAATAGCTGGAATAAAAAAATGAAAAATAAAATAAGAAAATCTAGGAGAAAAAGAAGAAAACCCGGATGGATTTTGGTGTCCCCATCATTCCCCTGAGATGGGAAGAACTCGACTCCGTCGAGTCAGGCTTGCCATAATTTTTTTTCCTCATTTTTTTTCATCCCTAATCTTCTCCCGCTCTGATACCAAATTTGATGTGGGAAAACTGATGGGGCTAGGGAGGATCGAACGGTGAGCCTAGAAGTCACCTAGATTAGGATATTTTTTTTTCTTTTGATTTTTTTTGTAAAAGGGGGGGGTGAAGGAACAATAGAGGTGGAAGACCGGGGTCGGGGCTTTCATGAATCTTGGGACTCATATTCATGGAGAGATCTCACACCTCTAGGATAACCCACCTTACTAATAGAGCCATACAGAGAGATCTCACACCTCTAGGGCTTCCTACCCACCTCACTAATAGAGCCGTACGGAGAGATCTCACATCTCTAGGACATCCTACCCACCTCACTAATGGAGCAGTCAAGGTGAATCACAAGGGACACGAAGGTGGTAGAGAACGTGGAATGGGGATACCTGGAGCCTCACACCTCTCGACATCCCGAAGGACGAAGGCAAGACGGGCCTAAGCCCACTCCAAATAGAGGCAGAACCAAACTTTTCTCAAAATTCAATTTCATTACTCCAATTACAAGAGGGGGGTGCCTTTTTATAGGCTTACACGACTTAGGAACTAAGTAGAATATACATGAAATTTTATTTTAGTTTATTTTATTTTTTTAATCCTAAATCCTATAGCTTTGAGATCCGTGCCAATTCTTTTGCTCTGAAATCTGTGTATGTCGAGATCGCAGGCGAGGTGGAGGATGCTGGCTGGTGGATTTGGAGAAGGATGGTGGATTTGGGGGAGGCCGGTGGATTTGGAGGAGGCGGTACTCGCGGGCGAGACGGAGGGCAGTGGGTCGGCAGATCCGGGGAATGGCTACACGGGCGGTGGCTATGGAAACATGGATCGTAGGGGCGCGGCTCGCCCGTGTTGGGCGCATCATGCATCGATGGATCTGATCTCAGGTGGTTGCCAGAGGTGTGGGACACTCGCCGGAGGAAAGGGCCGGTGGTCGGAGGCGATGGCGGTGGCCAAGGAAGGCTGTGGTCCACTGTTCTCTGTCATGGACTAATAACAATGGCAGTAGGGCAGTGGGACGGTGGCTTGCGACGGCAGCGTGGGAGATAGAGGGCCATCGGGGGGGGTTGTCGGAGGTCGGGCGTGGCGGAGAGGGACAAACGGGAAGAAAAAAATGAAGAAAAATGGAGTTTCTGAAAGTTTTGGGAGGTTGAAGATGAGTGGAATAGCAGAGGGATAAAATGGGGATAAACATGGAATAAGACCGGAATAGCAGGGATAGATGGAATAGCTGTAATAAAAAAATGTAAAATAAAAAAAGAAAATCTAGGAGAAAAAGAAGAAAACCTGGATGGGTTTTGATGTCCCCATCAGTTTCTTAACCCTAGGATCTTGTTTCTTTATTACTTTGTGAGATCTTAATCTGCGGGTAGTTGCTTTTGATCTTTACATAATCATCTTAGTTTATTCTTGCTCTTAACAGGAAGAAAACATCATAAAAATCTAAAATCATTGCTCCGTTAATCTGAATTTCTTTATGATAATCTCTAGCATGTCTCATCCCGTATCAGTTTGGTATCAGAGCCGCCATTCTCTATCTCTCCTGTTCTTACTCCACTGCCTTTCTCTTTGGCCCACATCTATGCTAGCTCCAATCGGACAAACCTTCGCCCGTCTCATTGGCCTTGTGGCCTCCCGTTCTAAATGATGATGGCCCTCCTCCGCCTCTTCCTCCTCCTTGTGGTGGTGCTGAAAGGAAAGTGCCTTAAAAGCCAATCTTATGTAAGGGTATTTTGTAATCTTCCAACTCCTGTATGATATTTAATATATTAATAAAGATATATTGTTTTATCATATTGTGGTGTCTTATCTAAAGATTATGATGAACCCCATAGGTTATGGCAAATGGAATTAGGGTTATGATGGATATCATGACAGTGAGACCAAAGTTTCTATAAACCCTAACCTAAAATGTTTCTAGTCGATGGACCTTCGATTCGGGGATCGATAAATCCGGAAAGACTTGCTTATTCTATGTATGCTCTTATAAGAGGTGGTTGATCTCATAGCCACTTATGTAGAGATACTAATACAAGGATAAGGGTGCTCATTAGGGTATGAGTTCACTGAACTAATCTGCACCGGGACTATCTTATGGAAGTCTTACTACTTGTCAAAAGATAGATCTCAAAGTAGGAGTTATGCACGTGATCTTTAGACCTAAGGTCACCATGGTTCCTTGTGCATACTAAGCCATATTTGGTTCATACTCATTCATGACATTAAGTCATGTGCGGGGTATTCTTGGATATGGTGGAAGGTGTACAAAGTATATTAGTGGACCAACAAGGAACTTATCTTTTCTGGTAAGAGGAATTGTTATCCCAAGTGGTCTCTTAGATTGATGCCTCAAGGATTCTTTGATCAAAGCAGGATGAGATTAGAAGTGATTTCTAATCAGTCAGCAGCTGAGTCTTCATTATCGAATAGACATTCAAAATGACTAAGTTCTAGGGTTTGACATTTATCCATACCCATCACTTAATCGGGATAATGGGAGATCGAAAGATTGAATTGCACGGTAACTTTCTATTGAAGGATATTTTGGTACTTTCTATCAAATTCCTCATCTTCCGGGTAGGCATGACACATTGCTAGATGTCAATCATGTCTTGTTGATATTCATGAACCAATTGGATTGGTTTCATGAGTCAATTCGATGGATAGAAAGAATTGGCAATTTAGGTCAGCTCATTTTGACCTAATTAGGTCAATCGGGTTCGATTTGTTCGAATCGGCTAAAACTAAACCTACTGCTGGCTAGATGTGGAACCCAAAGGGTCACAAACATTAGAGAGTTGACCAAAGAAGTCATTCATGATTTAATTAGGGTCATGGGATCCTAATTGGTCAGCTAGATTGTACACTAGCATGTGTAGGCTAACTTAATTTCTAACCCAAGTCGATTTGGGTCCAGTTGCTTGCTAATTTGATTAACCAATTTAGGAGAGACTTAAATTGGGTTATGTCTGGACTAAGAAAACCTTTATCAGATTTTATCCTAATTTAATTGGACATGAAATGCCACTTGGACTAGAGTCCAAGTTAGCATGGACTCCTTGGGCGCATATGTGCGCGCGCCAAGGAATGGATCACAGAAAAGGACCAAGAGTTCTTCTACAGATGAATCACTTTGGCTGATTCATCTGGGACTCTCTTGGCACATATCCCCACACCTCTTAGGATTATTTTTGACCGGTCAACACATTTTAAATTAGTGTGAAAAGGCTTGGAAAGAAAATGCGTGCATGAAGAGATGCGTCTCTTCATTTGGCACGTGGTCTGAAGTAGTATCCTTCTGCTATTAGGACTCTTCAAATTCTTCGATGCTTAGAGAATGAAAAGGCATCTTGGCTTCCTAAGGATCGGTACTTTCTATGTGGCAAGTCAGAAATCATTCAGGAATGAGAAAGGATGCCGATATGAGCCTTGGTACATGAATCAACTTATTGGATATGACTTTTCAAGCTAGATGACATCTCTTCGGTCTTGAAAAATCATATCTGATAAGTTGATGGGTGGACATATCACACGTCCCTTTTAATATTATAAATAGGGATGGTGTTATATTTTTTCAGGAGAGTTCCACTGTAGTTTTTATTCTGAGTGTTTTACCTTCCTCCCTCCTCCTTAAGACAAACCTTGTCTCTTTAAGACAAGGTTGTTCTTATTAGGACAAGTCTAAGGATTTAAGATATAAGCCTAGAGTGTCCTATAGGAGGGCAATCCCAAATCCAAGAGTGGTTTTGAAAATCATTCAGAGTACCCTACAGGAGGATAGGGTGTCCTACAAAGGTCAAAGTCCAGAAGGCTGTCAAGAGGAGTCCTAGTCAAGCAAGCAACTAAAGTAGGAGTTCTTCCTTGGGTCAATTCCTATGAGGATCACCGTTGGAGGGCTTGCACTTGTGAGCCTAATGGAAAGAAGTGGAAAACAGCATTCCAGGTATTTCTCATGAACCATATTAGAGATATATTAGTTGTATATGAATGAGGGGATCTTGGGATTAGGGTTTCTAGCCAATAAGGATTTTTTTTGTGCAAATTTTTGAAATCCTATGCATCATACATACATGATGACCCTTAAGAAACCCATCAGTGGTATTAGAGCAACCCTAATTCATTCAATTAATTGTCAATGTATGATCAAATGCTTGTTAGATAGCTAGTTTGATCATAGTTTTTTGATGCATGCCATTACTTAGAGTTCAGTGGAATGTTGTATGGTTATGAAAAATAATCATAGTATGATGTTTGCCATTTAGATTAGGTGCTGTTATTCTTAAACCCTAATCTTTGTATGATAGTAAATATTATCATGAAAAGAGCATGTTATTATTTTCAATATGATATTATGCATATTGCTAATCAAATGCAACTTAATAACATGTCTTATCCCAGTAACTGCTTTGGATTGGGTTAGTCACCATGGCCGTCCGGTCATCGGGGAAAAGTAGGTTTAAAGGCCCTCTCTTCCCATTCAATGGGGTTTCCTATAGCATATAGGGGTGCCGCTTGGCTATATCCCATGAATAAGTGATGTGAACGGAGAATTGTAAAATCATGCTATGATTTGCATATTAAGATAAATATTCTTGATGGATAATCATATTTTTGCATACGCTGGATTGATATGCTTTTTTTATACTTGTTGTTGTGAACAATAATAACATGATTATTTAGGATGTGTATAAGACCATCAAAGCACTCATAAAAATATATTTAGTCATAGTATAAACTCAATCATAATGCAAAAACTGATTAGGGTTTTGATCAGCCAGTTGGTGTCTAGGCAAGTGGTTCTAGGAAGGTAAAGGGAACAAGGTTATTAATTGGTTCCATTGTCTGACCTAGCCAAATCAATTGGTATCTAAGGAAAGCAATGGGGGGACCCCATCACCCCTTCTACTTACCTGGTCAATTTGGTCATATCTAAACCTTAACTTGGGTATGCTAATTAATTGAGCAAACTAAAATTGGCCTTCCTTCATGCTAAGCCAAATTAATATCAAAACTATAGTAGGTTTGTTGTGTAACATAAGGCCTACTCTAAGATTTGATATAAAACTTGTCTTGGTGCACTTAGTGCTTTATAGCATGGTTGGAAATTGTTGCTTTGTTATGTAACACAAGGACAACAATATTCCATCATGGATATATAGAAATAAAGTGTCTGACTAAACTAAGACATTATAGTTTGTTATGTAACACAAGACTATAAGTATCTTAGAGGCAGTTTATTTGTTGAGAATTGCATGAGTTACAATTGGAAAGGAAGTCCTACCTTTGAACTCATGAGTGTTTGTTATGTAACACAAGGCACTCATGAAGAATTGGGATCTCAACCCCACTAAAGAAACCAGTAAGGTTTCTCGCTTACCATAGATTGAGGGTTATGATATTTGAATAAAATAGTGAGAGACATAATTAGATATAAAGTCCTTATCTAGTTATGAATGTTATCTTGAGTGGTCTGCTGATATTGTTCTTAATTAAATGTAGGGTTTTTTATAATGGCTTCAAATTTATCACTATGGGGCATTTTAGATGTAATAAGTTAACGATCCCAATATGTGGACTGGTTAAAAAACCTGAGAATAGTTCTTACTCAGGAAAAACTTTCTTATATTCTGGATTCTCTGAACCCTGAGCTGATCGGAGAAGATGCATTAGAGGAGGAAATTGCCATACACAAAATGTGGCGAAATGACAGTACAACTTCAGGTGCATCATGTTAGCCTCGATGAGCAACGAGCTCTAGAGGCAACATGAAGGTATGGAACCTCAGTCCATATTGCTCATCTTAAAGGAGCTATATGGAGAGCAAAGCAGGGCTGCTCAATATAAGATGTCGAAGCAGTCGTTCCATGCATGGATGAGTGAGGGTTCATCTGTACAACCCATATTAAAAATGATTGACTTAATCACCCGATTAGGTCAATTAGGGTTTGTGATGGATGGTGAACTCAATCAAGATTTAATCCTGCAATCACTTCCTGATTCCTACTTAGTTTGTTCTTAATTATCAAATGAACAAACTAAACATATCTTTACCTGAATTGATGAATATGTTAAAGACAACAGAGAGCCACTCAAAAGGTGATAAGGCTCATCTTCTTCTCATTGACGGGAAGAAGAAACAGGCAAATAGAAAGGGTTTGAAAAGAATGTTTAACCCCAAAAAGAGCATCCAGAAGAAGAAGAAAGTCAAGAAGAAAGTTAATGATGGAGCCTATTTTCATTGCGGCAAGCAGGGGCATGAAAAAAGAATTGCAAGACATATCTTGCAAGTGTGAAGCCAGATGCAAGTGGAGCATCTAAAGGTTTGTACATGAAACAAACTAATGTATCATTGAATACTTATATTTCTAATCATGGGTATTGGATACTGCATGTGGATCTCATATCTGTAAATCTTTATAGGGACTCCATAGAATTAGAAAATTAAAGAAAGGTGATTTCAAACTATATGGCACTAGTGGAGAAGCCATGTATGCTAAAGCTGTGGGCACCTATCTTCTATTATTACCTACGGGTAATGTTTTAAAGTTAGAAGAATGCTGCTATGTACTGGATATTGTAAAATTGTATCAATACCCTTGTTGTTACAACAAGGATTTGAGATAAATGTAAAGAGCAGTGGCTGCTCTATTCTTCATTGCAATAAAATATTCAGACATGGTTATTTTATAAATGATCTTCTGACATTAGAACTCAATGATGAAATATTACTTGTTGATGACAAGAAAGAAAAGAGAGATAATGTCAACGTCATATTTCTTTGGCATTGCCGGTTAGGTCATATTAGTGAGTCAAGAATAAACAAGTAGTCAAAGATATTACTTTGACCTTATGATTTTAATCATAGGAACTTGTGAGTCTTGCCTCAAAGAAAAAATGACCAAGTCTCCATTCACTGGACATGGGGATAGGGCAATCGAGTTTTTAGGTTTTATGCATATTGATGTGTGTGGACCTATGACAACTCAAGCTAGAGGTGGACATTCTTATTTCATCATTTTTATTGATGACTTGTTTAGGTTTGGTCATGTGTATCTAATGAAATACAAGTCTGAAGTCTTTGATAAGTTTAAAGAATATCAAAGCATGGTTGATAAACAAACTGGACATAGTATTAAAACTCTTCGTTTTGATCGAGGAGGTGAATACTTGTTAGGGATGATTTCTAAACCATCTCAAGGACAAAGGCATAGTCTCTGAATGGATCCTCCTTATACACCCTAATTGAATGGTGTGCAGAAAGGAGAATCGCACTTCATAAAAAAGGTGGTGATGCCATGATGAGCTTCATAGATTTTCATTTCTTTCTGGGGAATGCCTTGGGAACTGCGCCTATATTTTGAACAGGGTACTATCTAAGCAGTGATTAGCACTCCATATGAGTTATGGAATGGCAAAAGATCGAATCTAAGTACTTAAAGATTTGGGGTTGCTATGCTTATATCAAAAATAATTTGGACATAAGTTAAGTGCTAGGGCTGACAAATGTAGGTTTGTTGGTATCCAAGAGAGTATTGGATACCTCTTTTATAACACTACTGAACAAAAGGTATTTGTCAGTAGACATGCTACATTCTTAGAGCAAGAATTCATCCAAGAAAGAATTAGTAATTATACACTTGAATTAAGTGAGAACAGAACAACAACCTGATGAGTCTTCAAGTGAAATTCCTCAACCAGAAGTTCTTGTAGATCAAGAATAGCCACCAATACACACCTCCTCTTTGAAGGTTAGAGAGGGTGTGTGGAGAACCTCTTAGATATGGCCTTGTCATCAGGATGACAATGAAGCTAGTATCATTCAAGATGATGATCCTGTGACATATTCAGAAGCTGTGGAGAGAAAAGACTCTGATAAATGGCTAAGTGCTATGAAGTCTGAGATGGACTCCGTGTATTCCAATCAGGTATGACCTTGGTAGATCTACCTGAAGGAATTAACCAATAAGGTGTGATGTGGTAGGAAGCTGACGTGTAATCCTTGCCAGATGCCATGTCGAAAAAGCTGCCACGGTGGACACTCCATCTTGGACTCCTTTGTCGGGCCGAGCTCCCCCAGAATGACAAGGTGGCCCATCAAA
Organism: Areca catechu; assembly: GCA_021397845.1. NCBI lineage: Eukaryota > Viridiplantae > Streptophyta > Magnoliopsida > Arecales > Arecaceae > Areca > Areca catechu. Next base: position 46,672,318 of record CM038048.1, on the reverse strand, counting down.
ACCAAGTTCCATCCTCCACTAGGCTGGCACCCGTAAGCCGGGATGCTTAAGCTAGAGCCGAGCAACCTCCTTCACCAGATCGAGCCTCTTGAGGTTGAGCCCCCTGGACCCGAGTCGAGCTCAGCCTTTCTCCGCCAGGTCGAGCCTCTAGGCGGGATCGCTTGCTGACCTCCTCCACCAGATCGAACCCTCCCGGGTCGAGCCCTAGACTCGAGTCGAGATCAGCCTCCTCCACCAGGTTAAGCCCCTCCGAGGTCGAACCCTCTAAGTAGGAGTCGAGCCTTCCTCCGCTAGGTCATGCCCTTCCAAGGTTGAGGCCCCTGGACCTGAGTCGAGCCCAGCCCTCCTCCACCAGGTCGAGCCCCCAGGGCCGAAGTTGAGTCTTAGCTCTCCAGTTCGCAACCACCTTGGACAATGCCACCGACCACCAAAGGGGCGGAGCACCTCCCGAATCACTGGCAAGCTGCCGAGGACTATGAGGAAGCACCATCATTCAAAATCCTTAAAACTGCTCCCAGCCACCACTACCATAAGAGGAAGAAGCTCCCTGATTGAGACACCACGCTCTCCACCAACCACCTGCACCAACCAGAAACAAAAGTTAACCAGGGGATTCGAATCCCGGGGCTGGCAGCCCCCAATAAAGTCCTGCCAGGTTTCCTAAGTGGAGAAATCGGAAGGATGTCAGAGCGCATGGCAGCTTCTTTTATTATGAATCAGGAAATACATCTCGTCCACGACACGGAACACCGCTGCACCTGTCTGCTAGCATGGGGAAGAACCCGAGGTAGGCATTCAATGACCACCTGGGCTTAAAAGAACCTTCGACACCTTCAGCAAGGAGGAATGCAAGCTAAACTGCAAACACCCAAGCAAGCAGGGGAAGGAGGCCACATAAGAGAACCACCCAGGAGACTAAGAATTTAAGGCTCTCAGAGATCTGCGAGAAGGATCACTCAAACACAACCATCCATCTCCAGTTCCCTTCGGCCACCACCCTTCCCAGCCTACTTGTATCCTCACTCACACATCATTCACTCCACCTAGTATGGAGTCCATCTCAAGGGCTCGACTAGGAGAATCTGTTCCCCTAGATCGTCACTGACTTGACCGTCGGAGTGCCCCTACTGGAATCGCCGACCTAGGTTACTAACCCTTATTTTGTAGGTCCCAACAAGCAGGACATCACCAGGGAGACAAGGAGCAATCCAGCGCCGATAAAAGCTACGAGCCATGACGATCTTGGTGGCAACAAATCGGCACACCAGGTAGGGGGGGTGAGGCAAGATGCATCTTGATCCAACACGAACCCCCTGCAAGCAGCTTACTGGGAGGATTGTGATGACTCGAGCGAGAGAAGTCTCCACCAGCTGTGCGAGGGATCCCCCTTCTCAAGGGGACGCGCACGGTCCAAAGGGGGAGCTCCCCGCTCCCTACTCAACCACCTCCGATGGACATCCAGCTAGAAGTACTCACCCAGCAGATGTTGAATCTCACCATGGTGATGCGCTAGCTCCAGCACTAACAACGGTCCTTGGCTACCCATCAGCAGCTGGGGACCCCCGCAGCCCATGCCAAAACACCCCGTGATAGCCTGCATCCCTTCCAAGGAAGGCCTTTGCAACCGCAGGCCATTACTGATCACTGGGGTAGTCACTTGACTCTGACGAAGAGACAATGGGTTGGGTCTATCGACAGGGAGAGCCGGTCCCCAACCCCCGAGCAGGTAGTGGCCAAACCTGGTTGAGGTCGAAAGGGCAAGACCCCCCTTCAGGGACATCATCCCATGTCACCTTCTACGTCTCCTTCAGTCTTGGCAGAGGGCTCCACCGACGAGGCCATCAGGTGCATGGCTGAAAAGCACCTAGAGAAGCATGAGCACAAGCTGGCGAGGTTATCCCATCAATTTACGACATGCAGGGCTTTGCTGATGAGCTAGTGGGCTATGATGCCCGTCCCCCCTTCTCCCGAGAGATCCAAGAGGAATCGATTCCTAGTCGGTTTTGTATGCCATAGGTGGATCCCTATGATGGGACCACCGACCTCCTGGATCACCTAGAAAGCTACAAGGCCCTTATGAGGGTCCAGGGGGCCACCGACGGTCCGTTTTTGCATTGCCTTCCCAGCAAACCTTCGGAAGGTGGCTCGGATTTGGTTCACCCGCCTCGAGCCCGAAAGCATCAACTCTTTTGCTCAGCTAGAGTGAAAGTTCATAGCCCACTTCAATGCCTGTCGAAAGGTACCATGAGAGGTGGACAGCCTCTTCTCCATCCGGTAACAGGATCGTGAGCCTCTAAAGGACTATGTGGCCCACTTCAAGGTTGCCATCTTGGAGATTTATAATCTTGATGAGCCAGTGCCATGCTGGTGCTAAAGCAAGGGCTTAGGACCTCCTGCCTAACCTACTTGCTAAATAAGAAACCCTCCAAGACCTACTCCGAGCTTTTCCTTTAAGCCTAGAAGTACATCTACACCGAGGAGGCGGATCGTACAAGACGGAGCTCAACAGGAAGCCACTAAAGAAGCCAACTCCCATCGAGGCCCCTGGAACCCGGAAGCCAGGACCCCAAGCTCCGAACTTTCGACAGGGGTCGGAACGAGGAGCGCACCCCTTCAGAGGAGAGGTACACCCCTCTCCTCGCCCCAAGGATGAAGATCCTCATGGAGATCGAAGGTGAGCCTTACCTGAAGCGCCCCACCTCCGATGAAGCCATCCACTAGCCATGACGAGATAAAGTACTACCATTATCATCGCGACCACGGTCACGACATCGAGGAATGCTGTAATCTCAAGAAGGAGATCGAAGAACACATCAAGAGAGGCTACCTCAAGAGGTTTGTAGGGGGCAGACCTCCGGCGGAACCTCAGGTGCTCGTCGCTCTCCTGCTAGTTCCTGTAGTCAACAACCGCCCTACTGAGAAGCTGGTGGAGATGATATGTTGTGGACCTGAGCGCGCACCTAAGAAGGCCCGGGGGGCAGGGTATTCTGAAAATGTACTTTTTTTTGGGAAGGGGGGGATGATGGGGGGGAAAATGTAAATAACGATGCCGTGGTCATCGAGATGATGATCATGAAGCATCCTATAAAATGCATCATGGTTGATAGTGGAAGCTCCACAGATATGATTTTTACGATGCCTTCTCCAGAATGAACTTGTCTCCACTCAGCTCAAACCTATGCACGCACCCTTGTCGGCTTCACGGAGATTTTTGTGAGGGTCGAGACGGAGATCACTCTCCCAGTCACTGCCGAAGTTTCCACCTCAACAGAGCACTATTTTGATGACATTCATAGTGGTTAGGCTTCCTTCAGCCTACAATGGATCCTTGGCCGACCCAGGCTCAATCTGCTCGATGCCGTCGTTTTTATGAAGTGGTTGCGGGGTAGTTCCCAACTCTCTATGGAGTCAGTGAGATGAGAGGTGCACCTCAGATGATTTAACACTATTTCCAGACTTTCCTCGGGACCAGAGTCCCCGAGGATGATCCAAGGTGGACGATCTTGACCAAAGGGTGTAAGATTCTAAGGGTGGCTCAGTCGAGTTTCTACTATCTTATTTGCTACAAGCCAACCAGGAGAGGATGGTATAGATTGGGGCCCAGCTACAAGATGAGGAAAGGGCCCACCTGCTGGAGTTCTTGTGGACGAATGCAGATGTGTTTGCCTGGACGGTGGTCGATATGCCAGGTATCTCCTCTAACATCATCACCCACAAGCTGAGCATTGACCAAAGTGCAAGCCGGTTCAGTAGAAGAAGCGAAGTTTCGCCCCAGAGAGACAGGCATAAATCAATGAGGAAGTCGACAAACTTCTCGCTGCCAACTTCATTCGGGAGGTACAAAACCCAAGCTGGCTGGCGAATGTGGTGATGGTAAAAAAGAGTAACGACAAATGGAGGATCTGTGTGGACTACACCGACCTCAACAAGCAATGCTCGAAGGATAGTTTTCCTTTACGAAGATCGACCAACTGGTGGATGCCACCTCAGGTCACAGGCTGCTCTCCTTCATGGATGCATTGATGCGGGATGAAAAATCGATGTAACTTGGTTATTTGGGAAAACAGGGAAACAACTAAACAAACTAGGACCGTGGGAGGGCTAAGAAGCCTCCGACTAGGGCATACTGACATAAAATCCTAAGAAAGCTATTTTCACATTTTCTGGTTGGAATGTGGCGAAGGATGGATGGAGATGGGAAACCAGGAACTGGAACTCATGGCCCTGAGACTCACTCTAGCGGGGGACGCACATAGAAAGTCAGGGGTCAAAGCCCAAAGCTACCCTACCGAGGGATCACAGCACCAGCTACCCTGCAGCATAAAGCTACCCTCCCGAAGGGGTCACAGCACCAGCTACCTGAGTTCTATCGAACCCATAATGCACACAGCAGGGCTCTCACATAGATGCGCTAAGATGACTCTCGAAGGACACGAGGGGATAAAGAAGACGAGATAGGGGATAACTAGGGTGCTCATCAATCCCATAATGCACATAGCAGGGAATGCCTCACATCCCTCATCGAACCCATAATGCACACAGCAGGGAACGATGAAAATTGGGTCTCAGCCCAGAACTAGAATCGGAACAAACCCAAAAATCTATATCAAATCTCTGATTATTACAGGGAGAGAGGAGGAAAACTAAAAAAAGAAAAATAAATTACATCAAAATTTGTGTTGCATCAAAAGTGGTGCTGATTTGCTCTGAGAAGTGTGTCGACTTGATGATATGCTCCAGAAAGCATGCTGCTCTGAAATATGGGCTACTCTGAAATCCGTGCAACTCCACTCATGGCTATGCGGAGGATGGATCGTCCGACGGAGCACATGGTTGGCGATCGAAAAGCAGGCGACAGACGGGGCCGTCGAGCGCAAGCGGCGGACGGCCAGCGGCGGTCGCAGGCGAGGCGGCACATGGTCTGGCATGGCACGCCCAGCATGTCGTTTGGTCTCCCACGGCCGTGGGAGACCTCCCGGGCACGGGAATGGCCAGTGGATGGCGGGGGAGGCTGGGATGGCGGGACGGTGTTCGGCGAACAGGCGGCACATGGTCTGGCATGGCACGCCCAGCATGTCGTTTGGTCTCCCACGGCCGTGGGAGACCTCCCGGGCACCGGGAATGGCCAGTGGATGGCGGGGGAGGCTGGGGATGGCGGGACGGTGTTCGGCGAACAGGCGGGCGGTGGCGTCAGGTGGTGGGCGGCGGTGCCACACGCGCCGCATGCGGGCGGATAGATGCCTCCCGCGTCGGTTCGTCTTCTCACGGGCATGGGCGGCGGCGGACCCCATCGGCAGCCAGGCAAGGGCGGGCGGGCGGCGGAAACGGCGGCGGTGGCGGGAACGGCGGCGGGCAGCGGGCCGGCGGTGGCGGCCGTGGGCCATGGCGGGCGGACGCCTCTGTGTCCGTTTGGCTTCCCACGGGCGTGGGTGGCGACGGCGGTGGCGGCGGCTTCTCTGGCGAGGGCGGGGGCCGGCAAGCTTCGACGGCGATCCGCGGGGGCAGCCAGAGGGCGGGCAGCCCGGATCTGGGGTCGGAGGGGTGGTGGGCTAGTGTTTGGAACTTTTAAAACATTCACGGGAGAAAGGTTGCAGGAGGTGGAATAAAGCTGGATAACTCGGGGATAACTCGGGGATAAACCAAGAACAAAACCAGAATAGCGGGGATATGTGGAATAGCGGGAATAGGAAAAAACAAAAAAAAATCTACGAAAATAAGAGAAAAATGGAAAAATACTCAGAGCTGCCCTGGATCCCCATCATCTTCGCTGCCAAATAGTTGACGAGGGGCTCGAATCCCTAGGTAACTTTTTTCCCCTCCATCTCTCTGTTTCCCGTCGGATCTAGATCCTAGGTTCGAGTTTCATTCCTATTCCCCACCCATATCCCCATCCTTCCTTCACCAGCTCCACCAAGAAAATAAAAACTGAAAACCAAAAGAGTCCAGCTGTTTTAGGATTTTTTTCAGTGTCGTTCTATCCTAGTCCCGGAGGCTTTTTAGCCCTCCCACGATCCTTGGTTTGCTTTAGGTCTTTCCCATTTTAGAATAACCATGGATTATTCATTTCTGTCCTACATCATTTTTTGGTATCATAGCTAGCAACGGACTAGGATTTGCTTCGTCCTCAAACTCGACGGAGTCGAGTTCTTCATGCTACAGGAGAATGATGGGGGACCCGAAACCCATCCTGGTTTTCTTCTTTTTCTCCAAGATTTTTTTTTTTATTTTACATTTTTTTTATTCCAGCTATTCCACTTGTTCCCTTTATTCTCATTTTATTCCATGTTTTTCCCTGTTTTATCCCTCTGCTATTCCTATCTTCTTCTTCCTCCAGAAAACTTCCAAACCTCCAATTTTCTCCATTTTTATTCCCGTTCGACCACCGGCGGCCCCCCCCACCTTCTTTCCTCCCTTGATGTCTACTTAGAAGCTCGTGACGTCGCAGACAACCTCTCCACTGCCCTCGCCGTCGCTCGCCTCTGTGTCCCCCGATGACCTCCATCGCTCGGCCGCCGCCCCGCTCTCCAACTCCGCCCCATGCCACCTGCAAATCCCACCTCTACCACCGTCGTTAGCGAGGAGGGTGATCATGGCATTATACATGGACAGGTTGGGAACAAGGCCGCTGTCTCTAACCATAATGTCCCAGAGGGCAAGGGCGCTGGTTTGGATATTCAGCTTGATGAGAACGTCAAGCATGTTGGCGAAGAACTTGAGGCCGGGGAGGCAGTTCTTGGCCTTCATGACCTTAAGGAACTTGATGGCACCGTGCGCCCCTGCCTGCCATGCCCAAGCACCTCTCCAACCTCCATCACTCCCACCTCTAGTCTTCCATCACTCGCCGCACAGGCTCCGCAGCCTCCTTCCACTACCACTTGAGAGGCCATCGTCCACTGTTCCTCTGTGCATGACCATAAGATCCCTGTGACTGGAACAACCCAAGGACGCCGCCCATGCCCGTGACGGCCGCTGCTGGCCCCCGTGATACAGTTGAGCTGGAGGTCGGGATTGCCGGAGTAATTTCTGGTGTGGTCAATCCCATGGTCATCACAGATCACCTCCCAGGATTTAGCCACGATCTGCGCCCAAAACCAAACCGGAACCATGCACACCGCCCGCGGAACGTAACGACTGCCGATCTCCCCTATTCCACGGTCACAAAAGAAGGCTTGCATAGATTTTAGAGTGAACGAACAGACACAGATCTCAAAGCTACAGGATTTAGAATTAATAAAATAAAAATAAAATAAAATTTCCATGTATGTCTTGTAAGCCTATAAAAAGGCACCCCCTTCTTGTAATAAATCAGTTGATGAAATGAATTTTTGGGAGTTGTTCCACTTATTTATGGTTTTGGGCTGAGGCCCGTTTGCCTTCGTCCTTCGGGACGTCGAGGGGTGTGAGGCCCCAACGTCTTCGCTCTAGCGAGCGCGTCAAGGAGCATTAAGCCACTCCAAGCCATCAGTTTCGTCGTGCATGGTGGCGGGGTATGATCTTCAAGTTGTCAGCGCCGTCGTGCATGATGACAGGAGGTGATCCCAAATAAGGTCTTCGCTGCCAAATAGCTGACGAGGGGCTCGAAGCCCTAGATACCTTTTTTCCCCTCCATCTCTCTGTTTCCCGTCGGATCTAGATCCTATGTTCGAGTTTCATTCCTGTTCTCCCTCCATATCCCATCCTTCCTTCACCACCTCCACCAAGAAAAAAAAAATTGAAAACCAAAAGAGTCCAGCCATTTTAGGATTTTTTTTCAGTGTCGTTCTATCCTAGTCCCGGGAGGCTTCTTAACCCTCCCACGGTCCTTGGTTTGCTTTAGATCTTTCCCATTTCAGAATAACCATGGGTTATTCGTTTCCATCCCACATCATTTAGTAAACACACTTTTAACACACAGTTAGTACTCAAATATACTTAAGTATTTTCTTATTCATCAAAATCAAGACAGGAGTCAACAGCATGGTAGATGATCTTGATGTCATCTCATAGCTGCACAGGGTATCTGGCCTCTACGAAAAGTTCACATGAAGCTCTAAGGGATCACCTTCCCTAGAGTGCTTGCTCCATATGAAGGCTATGGATGGCTGATCTGAAGACCTTCTAAGAATTTTCTTGGGCCCTCCAAGAAAATGAAGAGATGGAGGATGAGGATTAGATCGAGAGAGAAAAGAATAACCCAAACATTTTTTTTCTTATTTTTATTTCTTCTTCTCTTTCTCTCTTCTCCCTAGCACCAAGAAAACAACTCCCACATACAAGATCTTTTCATGCCAACTCCCTCTATTACTTTCCATGGCCTTTTTTTGATTTCTCATGGTAGAAAGCTCCTCTTCATTGTCACTCAACCCCAGCAAATAGGATTTAAACTAGCATAGAGAATAAATTTGGATAGGACTAGATAAGGGATAGAGTTTTACTTGAACTAGGAGTTTCATTCCTAATAAAACTCCTCGGATTTAAATTCAAATCAATTCAAACAAACTCTAGATTTTATCCAAACCTATCCTAATCTAAAAGGGAAATAAGGGAGGTGAGAACTTGAATTTTGGTATGGAATTCTTCATGCAAAAATCAGATTGGTGTGAGAAAGGTTGTGGGGCTAGATAGGGTTTCTTAGTTTGACTTGGTTAAAATTAATTCTAATCATGATTTGATTTGATTTGATTTATTTAAATAGCTTGATGTTTCCTAGGTGGCTACCCAAGAAGGGGGTGAATTGGAAATTTAAGAAATTTAAAGCAGATAATATGCAATTAAAATCCCTTACAAAGTGTTAAGTGTTGTGGCAGAATAATAAATTGCAGAAGCTAAACAGAGTCAAATAAGCACAACAAAAATACACAAGATTTATAGTGGTTTGGAGCAACCCAACTCCTACGTCCACTACCTAAGATACCATTTAGGATTTCTACTATATTCACATCCGAATACAGTATGATTGTTTTACAGATCACAATCCAAAACCTTTACACTTTGGTTTTAATGGGATCACCAAAGAAACCTAACACCCTTTGGTTTTGAACAGGATCACCAAAAAAACCCAACTTGGTTTACACAGGATCACCAAGAACCCAACACTTGATTATTATCAAAGGCTCACCAAGAACCTATTTAGTTTTTTAATCGGGCTCACCAATAATCCAAACAATTCAAGAAATGAATTAAAATAAATGCAACAATAATGACAAACTTAATTTGTCGAATAATTGCTGGTGTAGCTTGATAGAAGTCCACTTGGATGCACTTGAATGAGCTTTAATTGCTTTAGTGGCTTTTTTCCAAATTGTTTCAAGTTTCAGATCAGAGTTGGTGAAGGCTTAAAGACTGACTTGAATGCTCTTGTGCTCTCTTCTTATTGGTAGGTAGGATATTCAATGAAGCTTTCTTTTCTTTGAAAAACTTTTCTAACTCTTACTTGAGAGATGTTCAAATCCCTCAAATATAAGGTCTTCTATCACTCCAAGATAGTTTGAAATATTGTAGACCGTTGGGATGTGACATATGACCGTTGGAGCACTTTTTGGCATTCAAAAAAAAATTCTAGAACTAGCCATTAGATACCTAAAAGTGATATTCGAGTCGGCTCAGATCTTTCGAGTCGATAGGTCGAGTCACCAATCCTTCAGTGCAGCCAGCTCTTTGTCTCAGGGTGCAAAACTTCACTCTAGATGAGTCAGCTCTTGATAGCTCGGGTCGGCTCGAACTTCTATCTTTCAAAATCTTGAACTCGAGGAGTCGGCTCTCTTGAACTTTGGTCAACTCTTCTCAGGTTCTGAAATCATTACTCTAAAAGAGTCAGCTCGTTGCAGTTCGGGTCGGCTTACTTTGTCAAGTCTTCAAATTTAGGTCTGGCGGAGTCGGCTCTTTCTGGATCGGGTCGGCTCACTTGGTTGTTCTCAGAAATCTTCAAAAACTGGACTCTAGAGGAGTTTGCTCGGACTTATTCTAGTCGACTCAGATTTACTAGAGTCGGCTCGGTTACCTTCGAGTCGGCTCAGATTGCTGTGTACTAGAATCCTTGATGCGTGCCATGAGATGGAGTTGGCTCTTCAACATGCTGGGTCAGCTCGAGTAACTTCTTCAGGATTTTTATAATTGAACTTAAAGAAAAACTCTCACCAATACTTTTAAACTTTTTAAGCAAACCAACTCAAAATAATTCTAAGGCGCACACACACAGAAGTAACCCTTTTACATAATTTTTTTTTAACTTTTTCATTGGGTTCTTCTTTACAAAACCAGATTACAACACACTCAAACAAGAATTAAAGATGTAGGAGTTGAAGTTTGAGCAAATAAATCATCCTACAAAAACTTGTAAATCACTTGAAGAGTTGTTAGAAATAAATGTACATGCTCCAATATTTGGTTATCATCAAAATCACTTATGGGGTCAACAATCTCCCCCTTTTTGATGATGACAAAACATTGGGCATGAAAAATTCGTTACACTTACATGTATAAAAGTATTTGAAAATAAGTATTCATATGTATTTGAGCTAACTATATTTGTAAATGAATATCTGAGCTCTAGTGATGATACCATTGCATATCATTGAAGTTAGCACCTTGTGTATATCATAATTAGCACAAACATGGAGTATTAGAATTTAGAAAAATATTGTCAGAATTAAGACTAAACTGTAGAGCAATCAAAACAAAGCCATTCTCAAGAGAATCTCCCCCTTTCACTAGGTTTTAAAATAATATAGCAGTTAGTTCCATTTGAATACTATCACTTTTGTGCTCTCCCTTTTTCATTCATTTTATGCACTCTAAGAATAATCGAATAGGAAGCTCAACATGGATATCAGAATTTTCATGATAGCTCAATTACAGATACCATTCTCCCCTTTTTTGTCAAACAATCAAAAGGTATTTCAATAAAGCTCAAATTTGAAATAGATTGAGAAATTATTTAATATTTGTTTGAGATAATTTCACTTTCTCAAATTGAAAATTCTAATTAAAAATTCATCATAGTTTATCAAAAGCATTGTATGATTGAAAAGATAACTCATCATAACAAAAGAACTTTCATTTCATTGAAAAATATTCCATACAAAGTATGAAAGAAAGTACATTCATATTGTAAAAGATAAAAGTCGAGTATTCATATTAAGAAGTACACCAAAAGGTTAGCTAAACAACCTATTCTTCTTCTTCACTAGAAGAAGAGGAGCATATCTCTATCACCTCATCAGAGGTCTTACTTTTCAGGGTTTTAAACCTTAAATCCCTGAATCTAGTTCTAATAGGGGCTCTAATGTCTTGGTCTTCTTGGTTTTTGTCTTCTTCTTGGTCTCGACAGGTTTAGGTTTAACTGAAGGTGGATTAGATGAAGGCATAGGAGAAGGTTGAACAGGAGTCTCAAGTGACTCTTTGTTGATCTGTGCAGGAGTATCCTCAGCAGTGAATGTTTCCTTTAAAGATTGCAGTAAGATACTTCTGATTTCTTCTTAAAGTTCTCCATTTCCTTTTCCATTTTTTCTTTGTAAGCTACTGTTCTGATCTTATTTTCTACAAGTTGGCACTAACTAAGCTTCTCAAATCATCCAGTGCAGAGTTCACATGACCTGTCAATGTGTCAGAAATAGTTTCCATCCTTTGAAATATTAATTCCTGAAGTTCAGATGGAGTTATCATTGCTTGTTCAGATCCTTCATTATCTTTGTTTCCAGATTTGTTGGCTTCAATAGCAGTAGGTTCATCGTCATTTGAGGAAGTAGCAGCAACTTGACCAGACATCTTCTTTATCCATACCCTTCTTGTAGTTTGTATCCCATTCTTTTAAGTGAATTGAAGGAATAGGTGTTTGAGTGATGTAGAGGCTTGCCTATCTCATTGGTTAGATCAGTTTCAGCTTCTTCAAATAGTAAGGTAAAAACCATACCATAAGGTAGGCATGCTTTGAATTTTTTAGCTGCTTCTCTCATTTGATTCATCATGATGAATGGAAGGTTGAGAGGTTCTTTTTCAATCAGATGTCCCATGAAAGTCATGTCTTTTTCACTCACCCAGTTAAATCGATCGATTCTGGAAGAAATATTCTGCTGACCATGTTACGAAGAAGTCTCATTTCTTTTGACAGCAGGTTGGCTTGAATATGTTGGATGGAGCTTACATCTTCTTTCTCCAAAATGAGCTTCAAAGTGTGATCCCTATCAGTTAGGGTAAGCTCAGTGACGCCATCTATTGGCATTTGAAGCAAGTTGCCCAACTTCTCTTCATCCACAATGACTTTGATTCCCTTCATAGTTGAATCCAAATGGTACTCTTCAAGAATTAGGTTTTCATAGAAATTTCATACCAGAGAAGGGTAGGTTAGGATATCTAAAGAGCAGAAGTACTTCCAGCCTTGCTTGTCTATCCAACTTCTGATCTTCATTTCCATTTTTTCTAGGAAGGAGAAATCAGTCTTTCTTCCGCAAGTAATGGGCCTGTTGGCCATTGAAGTGGATTTCCCAGTCAGAGAGGATGTTTCTTCTTCTGGAGTGGACCTCTTCCTCTTTTCTCCCTTTCCTTTTAGGTCTTCACTGCACTTGCCTGATTCTGCTACTTGAGGAATCTTCCGTGCAGATCTCCTTGGAGCCATTGCAGAGGGATTTAGGAAATCAAGGTTCCGGAGAATGGTTTTTGAGAGATTGTTAAAGGTTCGGAGTGGAGTAGAGTGAGTTTGAAGTGAAATAGAAAGAGTTAGGAGCAGAAAAGATTACTCAGACCTACTTAAATAGCAATTTCCTGACATTTGAGTCAGCTCGCTCAGCCCTAAAACATCCAAGTCGGCTCGACAAGAGTGAACTCAGAACAAACAGAACACCGAGTCGACTAGGCAAAATATCAGGTTGACCTAGTCAGTCGACCAAAGCAAGAGTACAGAACTCAAACATTCGAGTCGGCTCGACCAGAACAAAATTGCTTGAGTCGACTCGAGCAAAACTTTCCACAAAAAATGAAATGATTTAGAAATTGAATTTTGTTTGAATGAAATTTCAAGGAATGTTGTTCAAAATCATGAATAGATGTAGGAGATTTTCTAGATAATTCATCCTTAATTTAAAGAAAATTAGGTTAAGGAAATCTAGAGAGGATCACAAAGCCCTAATTCTCCTCTAAGCAATTCAAATCTATCCTGATTTAGTGGCTTACTAAAAATATCAGCTAATTGTTTTTCAGTTGGGATAAATTCTAGTTCAATGTCACCATTCAAAACATGATCTCTAATAAAATGATGTCTAATCTCTATATGCTTAGTCCTAGAATGCTGAACAGGATTTTTGGTTAATTTATAGCACTTGTGTTATCACACTTGATAGGAATTAATCCATAACACTTGTGCACAACAACTCCCTGCAGCAACATACTCTACCTTAGCAATAGAAAGTGCTACCGAGTTTTGTTTCTTATAGTACCATAAGATTAAATTCAATTCTAGAAATTGATATGTGCCGCTAGTACTTTTTCTATCAATTCTACAACCAGCATAATCAGCATCAGAAAATCCAATTAAATTCAAAGATGATTGTTTTGAAAACCAAAGATCTAGATTACTTGTACCTTTCAAATATCTCAATATTCTTTTAATAGCAAGAATATGTATTTCTTTGGGATTACATTGAAATCAAGCATATACACATACACCATACAAGATATCTGGTCTACTTGCTGTTAAGTATAATAAGGATCCGATCATATCTCTATATAGCTTTTGGTCAACATTGGATCCATTTTCATCTTTGTCTAATCTACAAGATGGGCTCATGGGTATGCTCATTTGTTTGCTCGTCTCCATACCAAACTTGTTCATTATTTTCTTAGTGTATTTGGCTTGGTTGATGAAGATGCCTTCCTTTGTTTGCTTTACTTGAAGTCCAAAGAAGTAGTTAAGTTCACCCATTAGGCTCATTTCAAATTCTCCCTGCATTAGCTTAGCAAATTCTTCATAAAAACTTTCATTAGTTGTACCAAATATAATATCGTTGACATAAATTTGTATAACTAATATATCATTATTTTTTTTGATGAAAGGGTTTTATCAACATTTTCTCTTGAAAAATTATTTTCAATCAAGAAAGTGCTAAGTCTATCATACCAGGCTCTAGGGGCTTGTTTCAAAACAATATAAAGCTTTATTGAGTTTAAACACATGGTTTAGAAAAGCATGATTTTCAAAACCCGGTGGTTGTTTTACAAAAACTTGTTCGGAGATAACCATTTAAAAATGTACATTTTAAATCCATTTGAAAAAGTAAAAATTCATGTTGCAAGCAAATGCAAGAAGTAATCTAATGGCTTCTAGTCTTGTTAGGGTGCATATATTTCATCAAAATTAATGCCTTCTTCTTGACTATCCCTTAGCCACTAATATAGCTTTGTTTCTAATGACATTTCCTTGTTCATCTAATTTGTTCCTATAGACTCATTTGGTTCCTATGATTGGGTGGTCTTTAGGTCTATCAACTAATGTCCAAACCTTATTTCTTTCAAACTGGTTCAATTCATCATGCATAGCCATCATCCAGTTTGGGTCACTTTCAGCTTCTTCTAAGGTATGTGGTTCTATTTGTGATACAAAGGCTAGGTAGTCATGTGCAGTTCTATATGCTAACCTAGTCCTAATAACTTGTAAAGGATCACCAATAATTAATTCTTTAGGATGGAAGTAGCGTACCTCCATTCTGTTGGTAGATCTGTATGATCCTTACCATTTCTTCTTCTTCTTCAATTGGCCTTTCTTGTATGCTCATATCTTCCATCTCTTTTTGAATTGTACCTGCATCATTATCTATACACTCTTCTTTCTTAGAATGTAAAGGGTTAGTTTCATCAAATATAACATGCACTGACTCTTCAACAGTAAGAGTCTTCTTATTAAAAACCCTATATGCTTTGCTATGTAATGAATAACCAAGGAAAATTGCTTCATCAAATTTAGCATCAAATTTTTGTAGATTATCTTTACCATTATTAAGCACAAAGCATTTACATCCAAACACATGAAAATAATTGATATTGGATTTCTTTTCATTCCAAAGCTCATAGGAGGTTTTCTTCAAAATAGGATGGATCAAAATGCGGTTTAAAATATAACAAGTAGTGTTCACTGCTTCTGCCCAAAAGTACCTTGGAAGATTACCTTCACATAACATTGTTCGGGCCATTTCTTCCAAAGTCCTATTTTTTCTCTCTACAACACCATTTTGTTATGGTATTCTAGGAGCGGAGAAGTTATGATCAATGTCATTTTCAGTGCAATAATCATCGAAAAATTGATTTTCAAATTCGGTGCCGTGATCACTCCTAATTAAAATTATTGAAATATTTTTATGATTTGAAACTTTTTTGTAAAATTTTTGAAATACTTTGAAAGTTTCATCTTTGTAAGCAATAAACAAAATCCATGTAAATCTGGAAAAATCATCTATAATCGCAAGGGCATATTTTATACCTCCTAGGCATGTAGTCCTAGTTGGTCCAAATAAGTCCATGTGAAGTAGTACTAAAGGTCTAGTAGTTGAAATCATATTTTTGGATTTAAATCTCTCCCTAGTTTGTTTACCCATTTGGCATGCATCACAAACATGATCAAAATCACTTTAAACTTAGGCATGCCTTTAACCAAATTTTTAGAAATTAACTTGGCAATAGTATGCATGCTAGCATGACCTAATCGTCTATGCCATAATAAACAAGACTCCTTGGTCTTAGCATTCATTGCAACTAAACTGGAACTACTTGACATGGCAAGATCATTTAGATCTACCACATAAATATTTTTAAGTCTATGTCCAATTAATTTACTACTAGAGTCAAGAGAGTTTATTACTATACACGTAGATGATTCAAATAAAATCTTGAAGCCTTTATCACACAATTGACTAATACTCAATAAATTGTGCTTCAGTTTATCTACTAGCAATACATTTTCAATGAAAGTACAGGGAATTATTTTGATTTTACCAATTTCGATAATTTTTCCCTTGCCATTGTCTCCAAAAGTAACCTTACCTCCTTCTTTCATTTCTAGGGTGATGAACTAATCCTTGTCACCAGTCATCCTTGAACAGCCACTGTCGAGATACCATATTTTCTTTAATTTCTGGATTGCAAGACATTCCTGCAAGACAATCAAGGAGTTCTTTTAGGTACCCAAGCTAACTTGGGTCTTGCAAGTTAGCTGAAGTGGTTCCTTTGGGAACCAAATCTTTCTTGATTTATTATGGACATTTTAACAGTATTACATTTAAAAGTTTTATGTCCAAGTTCTTTGCAAGCAAAACATCTGATTCTAGAATTCTGAAAGGATATATGCTTTGAAATTCTAGATGCATGAGATGCAGAGATAGCAGGTTTTGTATTTGAGTGTTTAGGAACATACAAGGTAGCTTTTAAAATGGAAGTAGAACCTTTTGTCACAAAAACATTTTGAGTAGTAAACTTGGGAACAAAATCCTTTTGTTTCACAAAAGTAGTTTCTAAAATATAATTTGAATTTGATGAATTAAAACCTATTCCAGCCTTATTACCAGAAATTCTTTGTTCTTTAAGAATCAACTCAAGCTTTTTAGAAGATAGAGTTAGTTTTTCAACAAGGTCTTGAGTTTTTCAACCTCCAATTTCAACTCAAGATTTTCATTCAATAAAACTTTATTTTTGTCATGATAAACATTATTTTTATTTTCAATACTTTATAATTTTAGAAAAGTTATGTAGTTCTTTTTGTAATAAAGTATTCTTTATGAATTTTCTCTTTTTGTTTGAGTAAAGAATCATTAGTATTTTTTAGAGATCTAATCTTTACTCCAGCTTTCTTAAATTTAGATAATAGACCATGGAATGCAGAATTTAGCTCATCAAATGTTAATTCAATTTGAGCATTGTGGGAAGTTACCTCATCCTCGAGATCCATTAGACATAAGTTAGCTATTTTCGTGGTCTCATCCTCTTCAGTTGAGGTGGATTCTTCACTGTGACTTCATGTGGCAACCATCGCTTTCTTTTTCTTCTTTTTGAAAAATTTCTTCAATAGTGGATAGTCCGAATGAATGTGCCATGGTTTCTTACATTCATAGTAGGTGGGGACTTGTTCCTTTTCTTTATCTTTGTCCTTATCCTTTTCTTTGGAATATTCTCCTCGTTTATGAAATTTTATATTGAAACTTCCTTTCTTCTTTTTCATAAACTTTCTGAATCTTCTCACGACCATTGCAATATCTTCATCTTCTAGATCGTCCTTGGATGAGGTAGAGTCATCTTTCATCTCTTGATCATTCTTTGATTCTAATGCAGCCTTGAATGCAATAGTTTTCTTCTTTTTCTGATCATCATCCGTTCTATGCTGCATGGCTAATTCGTGTGTGATGAGAGAACCCATTAGTTCATCCATGGATAGGGTGTTTAAATCTTTAGCTTCCTGGATGGCAGTAATTTTAGGGTCCCATTTGTCAGGAAGTGATCTCAATATCTTCTGTACCAAATCAGCATTTGAATAAACCCTGCCAAGACTTTTCAAACCGTTAATAATATCTGTAAATCTAGTGTACATGGCAGAGATATTTTCATTAGGCTTCATTTTAAACAATTCAAAATTATGTACTAAAAGATTAATCTTTGAAGTCTTCACTTGGAAAGTTCCTTCAGTGGTCACCTCAAGTTTATCCCAAATTTTCTTTGCTGATGAGCAGGTAGAAATTTAATTAAACCCATTTGAATCCAAAGCACAGTATAACAGATTCATTGCTTTGGCATTTAATTTCCCTAATTTCATGTCATGTTCATCCCATTCCTCTTCAGGCTTAGGGACATCCATGCCATCAATTTTGATCATGGAAACATGTGGTCCTTTAAGAATGACCTTCCATAATTAAAAATCAATAGCCTGTATATAGTTTTTCATTCTTGCTTTCCAATACGAATAATTTATGCTTGTGAAGAGTGGAGGTCTATTAGTTGATTGGCCCTCGGCCATGGATGTACTCATGGGATGAGCCGTCAATCTTTACTCTAATATAATCAGAGACACTGCTCTGATACTAGTTATTGCCCAGGTGGCTATCCAAGAGGGGGATGAATTGAAAATTTAAAAAATTTAAAGCATATAATGTGCAATTAAAATCCCTTATAAAGTGTTAAGTTCTGTGGCAGAATAATAAATTGCAGAAGCTAAACAGAGTCAAATAAGCACAATACAAATACACAAGATTTATAGTGGTTCGGAGCAACCCAGCTCCTACATCCACTACCCAAGATACCACTTAGGATTTTCACTATATTCACACCCGAATATAGTAGGATGTTTTTAGGATCACAATCCAAAACCTCTACACTTTGATTTTAACGGGATCACCAAAGAAAACCCAACACCCTTTGGTTTTGAACAGGATCACCAAAGAAACCCAACTTGATTTTCACAAGATCACCAAGAACCTAACTTGGTTTTACCAAGATCACCAAGAATCCAACACTTGGTTTTTATCAAAGGCTCACCAATAACCTATTTGGTTTTTCAACCGGGCTCACCAATAACCTAAATAATTCAAGAAATGAATTGAAATAAATACAATAATAAATAACAAACTCAATTTGTCGGATAGTTGCCGGTGCAGTTTGATAGAAGTCCACTTGGATGCACTTGAATGAGCTTTAATTGCTTCAGTGGCTTCTTTCCAAATTGCTTCAAGCTTCATATCAGAGTTGGTGAAGGCTTGAAGACTGACTTGAATGCTCTTGTGCTCTCTTCTTGTTGGTAGGTAGGAAATTCAATGAAGCTTTCTTTTCTTTGAAAAGCTTTCTAACTCTTACTTAAGAGAAGTTCAAATCCCTCAAATATAAGGTCTTCTATCACTCTAAGGCAGTTTGAGACATTGTAGACCGTTGGGATATGACATATGACCGTTGGAGCACTTTTTGGCATTCAAAAATAAATTCTGGAACTAGTCGTTAGATACTTGAAAGCGATATTTGAGTCAGCTCGGATTCCTTCGAGTCGGCTCGGATCCCTCGAGTCGATAGGTCGAGTCGCCAATCCTTTAATGCAATCAGCTTTTTGTCTCAGGGTACAAAACTTCACTCTAGATGAGTCGGCTCTTGATAGCTTGGGTTGGCTCGAACTTCTATCTTTGAAAATCTTGAACTCGAGAAGTCGGCTCTCTTGAACTTTGGTCGACTCTTCTTCTCAGGTTCTGAAATCATTACTCTGAAAGAGTCGGCTCATTATAGTTCGGGTCAGCTCGCTTTGTCAGGTCTTCAAATTTAGGTCTGGTGGAGTCGGCTCTTTCTGGTTTTGGTTGGCTCGCTTTGCTATTCTCAGAAATCTTCAAAAACTGGACTCTGGAGAAGTCGGCTCGGACTTATTCTAGTCGACTCGGATTTACTGGAGTCGGCTCCGTTACCTTCGAGTCGGCTCAGATTGCTGCGTACCAGAATCCTTGATGTGTGCCATGAGGTGGAGTCGGCTCTTCAACATGCTGGGTCGGCTCGAGTAACTTCTTCAAGATTTTTACAATTGAACTTAAAGAAAAACTCTCACCAACACTTTTAAACTTTTTAAGCAAAACAACTCAAAATAATTCTAAGGCACACACACACAGAAGTAATCCTTTTACATGATTTTTTCTTAATATTGTCATCGGGTTCTTCTTTACAAACCAGATTATATAACTCAAAACAAGAATTAAATATGTAGGAGTTGAAGTTTAAGCAAATAAATCATCCTACAAAAACTTATAAACCACTTGAAGTGTTGTTAGAAATAAATGTACATGCTCTAATATTTGGTTATCATCAAAATCACTTATGGGATCAACACTTGAATCTAATCTAATTAGGCTCCAATAAAATTTAATTAATCAGAGATTAATTAAGTTCAAGTCTAAATTAAATTAAGATCAAATTCTTTAATGATTAGGTCATTAAATAACCAATCGAGTGAAATCTAATTGAACAAAATTCAATAAGACTTGAACAAATCCTCTTTACTTAATCAAATTGAGCCAATTAGCAATTCAATTACTAATTATCTTTCTAAAATTAATTATTAATTATTAATTTATTTATTTATAATATTTGTATAAGGTAAATTATTAATCATATTTATAATTTACTACTAAATGATTCTCAATCATCGACCAGCCATCATGATTAATCGAAAACTTCTATTGTGTATGACCTCGTAGATTTGAACCCTAAGCTGGTATCTTAGAAACTATTTTCTAAATTAATCAATGCAACCATTTAGCAATGGTGTCCAACATCCGAATAGGTTGAATGATGACAAAGCAACATTCAAGAACCTAGGCTGTGATTACCGTATAATTCATCCATTTAATATAATGCTCAAAATGACTTTAGAGTCAACTGCCAACTTTTAATTAGTGTGTCCAAATATATCTCAACCTGTTAAATCCTTGATTCCTCACCAAAATTATCCAGGCCTAGGTTTTGCTGAATTGAAACATTGCTGAGTATTTACTCTAGCAACTTGGAGTTGTCAATCCTTTCTTGACTCGACATTGATTTAACAAGTACTTGACTACACCTAAAAACCTTCCATCACTAAATTAGAAATCCAGTAGTCTGATACTAAATACAGTAAATTGCTTGCCAAGTCAACCATGGTAGTCTTAGGTTGGATGGACTCTTATACCCATACCATTTTTGTGAGATACTCTTAACAGTAGAGTACTCCACATAGTTGGTCAATATTCAATGAGATATACTCATACACTTACTTGCATTCCATATCAATGTCTCCACACTCTTTGGTTAAGAGGACAACCAACTTATATGGCACACAACAACCTATTCTCAATAAATATTATCGTCCTAGGTAACAACATATCATTTGGTAATGAACCAATTTAAGAACCACTCGATAAATCCTCCTTTATTGAATCATGAGTTCTAAAGACTTCAACACATTATAGTTCACACGAAGATGACAAATAATATTAAGCTACCAAAAATAATACTTATTTTTTTATAATTTATATACATTTACAAGATAGCTTAACCGTCTACATTTCAGATGATTGGCTTTAGGATATCTTTTCCAACAAGATGTATTTTTCAAGATAGCCATGCTGAACAAGATTATCGATTTATTTCTTTAATGGATATATTCCTCGGTATCATGGCCATAGTCTCGGTGGAATTGACAATACTTTCTTTTATCACAAGAGGTCAAAGGCTTCAATGAATAGAGCCTCAGTAGATACCGTTCTCTTTCTATGTCCATAAAAATATTAGTTCTAGGGATGAGAAAAGGGATAGTTACCAGACTTGCTAATCAAGTTTCTCAACCTAGGACTCTATCACCATACAAGTTAGGCTTCTTAGTCTAACTTTCACGTGGCTCTCCTCGAACTTGTTTCTTCTTCGGCACCCTCCTCTGCACGCATGTACTTCTATGTGCAAACCAGCAACTCTGAATAGAATTTGGGATAAGTCTTATGCAAAGAGTATATGAATCAGGAGGGACGGAGTCCCCTTTTCATGGCCAACATAGCTACTAACTCATCCAGATGATAGATTTTCAACATGGCCATCTTGAATTGGGCTACATAGTCTTTTATTGATTCTCCTTCCTATTAGCAGCTGGACAAAAGTTTATTGATTCTCATGGCATTCTCTAATTAGCATTGAAGTAAGCCATGAACTACCATTCCAGCTGCTTAAAGAAGTAGCTACTCCTTGGCTTGAGTTTGAAGTACCATACTTGGACCATGATAAATGCACTAATTAGGACATTGAAGCATTAAAATCATGAATATTTGTCCAATCTTTGTAGAATTTGATACTCATTATCCACTTTTATAGATAATTAAAAAATTGGGCTCAAAGAATCAAGAAAATCTAATTTGGCTCAAATCCGAATAACTAGAGTACCACCTTAAGGGGCTAACTAAAAAAGAAACAAATCAAGGGCTGAGAGGCAAAGAAGCAGATCTACAGGTCCAAATTGGGATGTCAACTCCTGGAGATTCAGGCACTCTATTCAAGTACTAAGAAGCATTGATTTGAAGATCAAGGACTAAGATAGAGGATCTCTTACATGGATCCAAATATAAATACAATTTAAAGATCAATAGATGAAAAGCAAGCCCCCTAATCTAATGGCATCATTTTCTTGCCCCACCCCTTTTTCAAATATTTCTCATGCCCCACCTTTTCCTAAAAAAATAGTGCCTCATCCCTCCTAGAAATTTGGCACCTCACTCCTAAAAAGTAGGAGGCACCAAATTACCAAAGATTTCCATTCCAAGCCCCCTACCTTTGCACCTTTTTTTTCTTATATTTTAGGTGCCTTCCCTTTATTTTTTTTACATGCAAATATAGGGTGCCTCATCTCCTAATTTCTAGGTGCCCCAATATCTCCAATAAGGCCAGTCTATCCTCTTTCTTCTATTCCTTATCAGGCACCCCCTTTCTTTCCAAAATAGCCCTCACATGACCCCTCCCTCTTTTTTCATAAATAAACACTACAAAGAAGAAAAATATGTGGTCATTCTGTTTTATTTTATTCCAAAATAAAAGCCCCACATCTCTCCATCCAATTCCATAAATCCTTTAATCATAGCCATTCATTTCTTTTCTCCCATAAATCACTATTCTTTTTTTTAATACCACATTGCCTACATAAGAAATCCTTCCCTTAGTACCTGTTGTACCATGACCGCTCACCCTCAGCTAGCACCAGCCCAGTCCTGCGGTCCGACCCGGCCACCCCTTTTTAAGGCCCCAACTAAGAGAGGTCCGACCCACTAGGGCGGAGGTCCGAACGACCCTCTCTTGCTGGGGTCCGGTCCATCGCTCTCCTTCAGAGATCCGACCCACCGGGATAGAGGTCCGAACGACCCTCTCCTGCTGGGATCTGGCCCATTGCTCTCGACCCACCGGGGTAGAGGTTCGAACGACCCTCTCCTGCTGGGGTCTGGCCCATCACTCTCCTTCAGAGGTCCGACCCACCAGGACAGAGATCCGAACGACCCTCTCCTGCTGGGGTCCGGCCCATCACTCTCCTTCAGAGGTACGACCCACCGGGGCGAAGGTCTGAATGACCCTCTCCCTGCTGGGGTCTGGTCCACCACTCTCCTTCAGAGGTCCGACCCATCGGGGCAGAGGTCCGAACGACCCTCTCCTGCTGAGGTCCAGCCCACCGCTCTCCTTCGGAGGTTTGGCCTTTAGCCCGGCTGACCAGCTTTTCCGCTGTCGACGTCCGACAGGCGAGCCTTAGCATCCAGAGAATTCTAGAAGCATCTTTCTGTAACTGCGGATCCTGCTATCCCAACAGCCCTGTTTCACTACTTCCACGATGCCGCCATATCTGCGTGCCACGTGGCCACTCTGCAGATTCTCCTAGGGACAGATCGATCTTTCTCAGCCTCTCCCCTAACGGATTTTGGACTATTCCGTGCCTATATAAGGTACTCAGGGGACCCCGTTCGAAGGTAGAAGAACTCTTCCCTCTCCATATACTATTCATCCCTTGATTCCTCCATTCTATTGCCTTCAACCTCCTACTAACTTAGGCATCGGAGGGTCCCCCGCCAAAACACCACCGGTGCCCTTGGGGACTTTGTTGCAGGTTCTTCTGAGAGAGGAGCACTCTAGCACATCCAGCCACCCCCGGTCCCCGGTCCAGGAGTTGACGCTGCAATAGATTGGGGCTAGAGGAAGGGGAGCTCCCTTTTCTAAAAGGAGGAATCCATCGCCCCTGCTACGAAATGGCTAAGGGAAGAGCTCCAAATGCCACTACTAGAAGAGGTAATTCCCCTCCCAGGTTTGAAGAACCTCCCATGAAAAATGATGTCACTGCCACTGCCACCACTACCGTAGAACCCACCATCACACTAGGGTTGCAGAAGTTCCAAATTTTGGTAAATCGCATTGAAACACTTACTACCGCAGTTCAGCATTTCAAGGAAGTAGCCGACAACCGTCAGCAACTACCAACTATTTCTTACACCAACCCTCCAACTGCCGCTGAAGGAAGCCAACGGCCTGAGATTCCTCAACATATTCTCGCATCATCATGGAGCCCCGAAGGTCATTGGGTGACCGTGCCGATGGCAAAAGGACGAGGTTGGCTTCACCTTCCTACGCCAAATTTGTCCCGGTCGGTGGTCGGCCTGCTGTCAAACTTTCGAAGGACTATGCCAGCAAGATCATGCGCATGGAGGAGCGCATTGATGAAATCATCCTTCGGCAGAAGGCTGAAGAGGGACAGGTATACGACTCCCGAACCCTGTTCTCTGATGAGATTCTGGCGGAGACAATTCTCCGCCACTTTAAGATCCCGCAAGTGGACCCTTACGATGGTATCACTAATCCGATGGACCATCTGTGCACGTACAAAGCCTATGATGGTACAAGGCATCTCTGACGCTCTCCATTGCATCGCCTTCCTTGCTACCCTTAAGAAGACCGCCTGGATGTGGTTCTTCACCATCCGGCCAGGTACGATCCATTCCTTCTCGCAACTCGAATCACTTTTCCTTTCCCATTTCAGGACTTGTAGTCGGACCCCGAAGAATACCGACTGCCTCTTCCTCGTGCTACAAAAGAAGGGAGAGACCCTTCGGGATTTCATGGCCCATTTCAACTCAGTGGCCATGGAAGTCCCAGACTTAAATGAGGCTGTGGCCATGTCAACCTTCAAGTGAGGACTCCGCTCATCCAGGCTGACCTTCTTCCCTGACAAGAACATCCGACAAGCTATAACGAACTCCTGGCCAGAGTGCAGAAGTAAGCCCTGGCGGAAGAATAAGTGGCCAGCCGACGTCAAACTGAAGGAAGGCCGACCCCTAAGAAGCAGAGCGATAAAGCTCCCGAAGTCCGACCTCCGAGTGATAGTCGGCGGTCGGCCCAACGCCAAAGTCCAAAGCCAAGGCACTTCCCCCGAAGGTTCGAGACTTACATGCCTCTATCCCTACCAAGGGAGAAGATCCTTATAAAGATTAAGAATGAGACCTTTATGCAAAGGCCTCGACCGATAAGGGGCCCTCCAACCCTAAGAAATAAAGACAAATTCTGTCGGTTCCATAGGGATCATGGGGACAGTATTGAATAGTGCCTACAGCTGAAAGATGCCATTGAAGACCTCATCTGGATGGGATACTTGCACAAGTATGTCCGACCCCCCATCGGAACTGGGCTGAAGCATCAAATGCCCGAAACCCTCCGAAGGAGATGGAGCTCCCCAATCAGAGGCCGACCGGTGGGGATGTCAGCATGCTGCATCGGCGATCTGGAGGAAGCTATGAGGACAAGACCGATATTGCTAAAAGGGCTAGGGGCTCCAATGCAATCACCTTCTTCGATGAAGATCTTCTGGAGACTCATGTTTTTGAGAATGACCCTGTAGTCATGTCAGTAGTGATTGCCAATACGATGTAAGGAGAATACTTATAGATAATGGAAGCTCCACAGAGGTGTTGCTGTACGATGCTTTTATGAAAATGAATTTATCCAGGTCCATGCTACAGGAATCCCCCGCACCGTGACAGGCTTTGGGGGGACTCCATTGGAGTAGAAGGGGAGATAGTTCTCCCTGTGACGGTCGGGAAGCAGCATTTCCAGAAAACCCTCCCCATTAGTTTTGTGGTCGTCCGATGGCCTCGCCTATAATGCCATCTGGGCCGACCGGCCCTCAACAAATTCAGAGCCATTGTGTCCACTTTGAAAGGGATATGCCTACAAGCCAATCTATGTTGTATCTCCCAACCATTGTAATTGACAATATTCTAATAAAGGCATTATTTTTCATCATACGCTGTGATTATTATTATATGATGAATCCCATTGATTAGGGCTATGATTTTAGGGTTATGATGAGATCATACCAGTGAGACCTAAAGTCTTAAAACCTTAATCAAAAATATTCCTAGTCGAAGGAACCTTGAGTAGGGGATCAGGGTTTTTCCGGTAAGACTAGCACATCCTATGTATACTGAATAGGGTGACTGCTCTCACAGTCACTTATGTATGACACTAATACTAGGATGTGGGTGCTCATTAGAGAATGAGTCACTGATATGATCCAACTTGAGAACATCTAATGGAGTCTTAGCTACATGTCAATAGAAGGTTCTTATAGTGGGAGTGGTACAAGTAATTCTTTGACCTGAGACTGCCATAAGTACCTTATGTACATGAACCCATGCTTTGGTTCAATCCTAATCATGACACTGAGTCATGCATAGGATTGATACTGGGAATGGTGAATTGGACATGAAAGAATGAGTAGGTCAACAAGGAATCGATCACTCTTAGTAAGAGGAGATTGCATCTAGCTAGTTATCAATCGGATGATGATTCAGGAAATTTTGATCAAAGTAAAGATTAGAGATGGTTTTCTAATATCAAGATAATTGAATCATCAATATAAACTTGAGCTAGAAACAAATATAATATTGGATTTGACATATATCTATATCCATAATTTATTTTGGGTGCAGGCTGATCGAAGGATTTAATTTTACGGTAACTTTTCTACTGAAGGATAATTTTGGTATTTCATCAGAATTTCCATATCTTCCGGGTAGACATGACATGTTGCTACGTCAATCTTGTCTTGTTGGTTGATTTGAATGATCACTTATTAGGAAGAGTCCTAATTGATCAAAATCGGGTAAGCCCGATTTGACCTAAATCGATTAGAAAGAGTTCTAATCAAATTAGGTCAACTTGTATTCGAACCACTACTGGCTAGATGTGGAACCCAATGGGTCATACACTTAAAGAATTGATCAGAGTCATTTGCATGAAGACACTCTAGCAAGTGTTGCAAATCCTAACTCCTATTTGAATCGTAATCGAATTATGGTTCCAAATTGACTCGATTTGGGTTCTAATTGGATCTAATTAGACCTTAATGAGAATTTAGGGATTATGGTTAACCCAATTGGCTAACCTATTAGCTAGGCCACTTCCCCACCCGCCCCCTTTCCCTTGCATGCCAAAAACACCAAGAGTCCATGCGCTTATGGACTC
Source organism: Areca catechu (assembly GCA_021397845.1). Taxonomy (NCBI): domain Eukaryota; kingdom Viridiplantae; phylum Streptophyta; class Magnoliopsida; order Arecales; family Arecaceae; genus Areca; species Areca catechu. The sequence goes on along the minus strand of CM038048.1, from coordinate 46,645,330 downwards.
TTGGCGTGCCATTTGGAGGAGTCCATGGGCGCATGGACTCTTGGCGCACGCCCACTTAATTCTTCGTTGAATTAAGATGGGGCGGCCTTCTTTCTTAGTATTAGCACCTCATTTGTCCACCCTTGGATGATAATCTAACGGGTGGAGAGGTTTTAAGAAAGAAAGAAAGTGCATTTTCTTCCCGGGAGCGCAAAATCAGATCTCTTCGAGATTCAAGTTTCGCGACTTTCTTTCTCCCAATCGTCGCGACTTCTTCTTTTGAAAAAGTCATGAGGATTGATCTGGAAGGCCATGAGAAATAATCCAGAAGGCTGTGAGAAAAAGGAAAGAGCGTGGGAAGAAGGGAAAGGGGCATGGAAAGAAGGGAAATGGTGTGAGAAATTGTTATCAGAGAGTTGTGAGGGCGCCTGTCCGAAAACTATAAAAAAGGGGGTGGGAATCAGAACTCGGTGATGTGTTTTTTTTTTCTTCCTCTCCTGAAGACTCTTTTCTTCCCTTTCTTGTTTTTGCATTGTTTCCTATACAGAGTAAAACTCTGTCGAAACTCTGCTACTAAACAAGTTAAGAGAGAAAGTCCTCACGGTAAAGGAAAGAAGAGTTCTGATCCAATTCTTTTCTTCCTTACATTAAGACATCTTTGTCTTAATTTCTCTCCACCATTAAAGACAAGCATTAATCTTCTTAGGACAAGGTCTACTTTCAAGAAAGGTGTCCTAAAGTTTCTAATTCTTGGTAGAAGGTGGAGAAGGGGTAAGAAGGAGAAGACACACCTTTGAGTGGAAGATCCAGCCATAATCCAAGTATTGAATTCCTGGAAGAAGAATTCAATTGAAGGAACCATTGGAACAAGGAGTTAGGATCTTGGTCATTGCTTTGTGTGGATCACCATCGGAGGGCCGAACACCTGGAACGCCTGGTGATCTCAAATAGCCCGTTCATCTTCAAGACTAAATCTTCATCAAATTGGAATTAGCGGTTACAGGTTAGTACTCTATTCTAATTTGCATAAGAATGTTAGTCTTCATACATTTAGTCTTATTAAGGAGTTTCTGGTTTAGGGTTTTGGTGATATTAATTTCTATATTTTGAAATTACCCTTCTGCTGCGTTGCACCGGATCCCAACAGTGGTATCAGAGCCTCCTTAATTAGGAAATAATTTATGATAGGATGTATGTCACATCTTAGGATTTTTTAAATCCTAATATGTTACCACACTTAGCATATCTTGATTGCATATATGTTTTGATGTATGCCACTAGTTAGGGTCTTTCACTCAAACCCTAATTTATTATAGAGAATGTATAGTTTTTGAAGTCATCAACTGAAATAAGGTTGCCCTGGCATAATGGTGGATCCATTATGTGATAATGGTTGTCCTAGTATGATGACACACTTATCAATATTTGTTTTTATAAGAGTGATATGTTGATTGTGATACATTCTATAAGGATGTGCTGGCATTTATAAATCCCTCCTCTTAAAAATTATATTATGTCTTAGTATATTTAACTAATAAGCATCACTAGTCATGATGTACCATTGATCATTCGGTGTCTAGAAAGGTGGTTCTAGGAAGGTAAAGAGAATTATGATTTTTAATTGGTTCCGTTGACTGACCTGGCCAATTTTTATTGGTGTCTAGGAAAGCAACGGGGGGACTCCCCCATCTCTTTTACTTGCCTGGCCGATTTGATTAAATTTAAATCTTGACTAAAATGCTTAGTGTTAAAAATACTATATATTAGCCTTCCTTCATGCTGGATCATATGTGTTATGAACCACATTAGGTTTGTTGTGTTATCTGCAAGACCTAATAGTGATTGACATAATACTAGTCTAGTGTATAGATATGCTTACAGTATATTCATATAATGCTTTGTTGTGTTTAGCTGCAAGGGCATTATATTTGAGTATTGACTGTATAGAAATGAAAGGGTCAGAACATTATGATTTGTTGTATTTTCTGCAAGACTAATAATGTTCTAGAAGCCAAGTTACTTCTTGAGAATTATATAAAATATAATTGGAAGAGTTTCCTACCTTTGAGCTTATAAAAGATTTGTTGTGTTTTCTGCAAGATCTTTTATAAGTTATTAGGATCTCAATCTCACTAAGAAAAATCGATCAGGGTTCTTCTCGATTATCATAGTGAGGGCTATGATATTTGATAAATAATGAGAGACATAATTAATGAAGACCTAATTTAATTATGTAAGTCATTTCATGGTTGTTTGCTTATGTATTGTTCTTTGTTAAATGTAGATAAATGGCATCTTCATTATCACTACGAAGTATCTTAGATACCAACAAACTGACTGGTCCAAACTATGTGGACTGGTTGAGAAATTTAAGATTGTGCTGAGTTCAGAAAAACTTTCTTATATTCTAGATACCCCTAGTCTTAATCCACTAGGGGTGATGCCACAGAGGAAGATATGGCCACATATAAAATGTGCAGAATGACTCCCTCACTGTCAAGTGTATCATACTAGCCTCTATGACCAATGAGTTACAGAGACATCATGAAAGCATGGATACTCAATCCATAATGCTCAATTTAAAAGAGCTTTATGGAGAACATAGCAGAACTGCTAGATATGAAATATCTAAGCAGTTATTCTGTGCTAGGATGACAGAGGGAACATCCATTCAGAATCATGTTCTGAGGGTAATTGACTTGATCACCAGATTGGATCAATTAGATTTTATCATGGATGGGGAGTTGAATCAGGATTTAATCCTGCAATCACTCCCGGAGTCATTTTTCTCAGTTTGTCTTGAATTATCACATGAACAACTGAACACTTCCTTGCCTGAGCTGTTAAATATGTTAAAAACAGCGGAGAGCCACATAAAGAAAGAAAAGGCTCCACTTCTTCTTATTAATAAGACTAATAAGAAGAAATCAGGCAAAAAGGGTTTTAATAGGAGGCTAAACCCTAAGAGTGGCATCAATAAGAATAAGAAATGAAAGAAGGCCTCCAAACAGTCAACCTGTTTCTTTTGCGGCAAAGCGGGACATTGGAAAAGGAATGCAAGGCTTACCTTGCAACTGTGAAGCCTGGTGCATCAGATGCACCAAAAGGTATGTATGAGATACATGCTATATTGACATTAAATTCTTCAGTTTCAAATACTTGGGTATTGGATACCGCTTGTGGTTACCATATATGCAAATCTTTGCAGGGCCTCCACAGCTTAAAGTATTGAAGGAAGGTGACTTCAATCTCTACGGTGCTAGTGGAGATATCATCCAAGCAGAAGCTGTAGGGACCTATATTCTGAAGTTGCCTTCAGGGAAGATCTTGGAGTTACATAATTGTTATTATATGCCTAAGATTATTAGGAACATTGTATATGTTCCCTTGTTATTAAAACAAGGATATGTAATGGATGTAACGAGCACTGGTTGCTCGATAATGTTGTCTAATAAATTATTATTTGTTCTGGCATATTTAGCAATGGGCTCTTAACTCTTTCATCCAATGATAGTGTTTTTCATGTCAATAATAAAAGAAAAAGAGAAGACTTTAATGAAACTTTACTTTGGCATCATTGACTTGGTCATGTTAATGAGTCTAGGATAAGCAAGTTATACAAAAAAAATTCCTTTATCCTTATGAGTATGATCATTAGGAACTTGCGAATCATGTCTCATGGGTAAAATGACCAAGACTCCATTTACTGGACATGGAGAAAGGTCAACTGAGTTGTTAGGACTTATACATACTGATGTATGTGGTCCAATGATAACTCAGGCCAGAGGTGTATACTCATATTTTATCACTTTTACAGATGATTTATTTAGGTTCGGAAATGTGTCTTATGAAACATAAATCTGAAGCCTTTGATAAATTTAAGGAGTATCAAAGTATGGTCGAAAACAAACTGGGAAAAGTATTAAGTTCTTCGGTCTGATCGAGGAGGAGAATACTTATCCACGGAGTTTTTAGACTATCTTAAAGTTAATGGAATTCTTTCTGAATGGACCCCTCCTTATACACCACAGCTAAATGGTATAGCTAAAAGGAGGAATCGTACCTTATTAGATATGGCACGATCCATGATGTGCTTCACAATTTATCCATTTCCTTCTGGGATCATGCCCTAGAAGCTGCTGTTTACATTCTGAACAAAGTGCCTTCTAAATCCGTTATTAGTACTCCATATAAAATTTGGAGTGGAAAGAAACCATATCTTAAATATTTTAAGGTATGGGGATGTCCAGCTTATGTTAAAAGAAATTTTGAACATAAGTTGGAACCTAGTGGGGATAAATATCTATTTGTTGGATATCCTAGAGAGGGTAGAGGATATGTTTTACCATCCAACTGAACAAAAGATTTTTGTCAGCAGACATGCCACTTTTCTAGAAAAAGAGTTTATTTTAGAAAAGGGCAATGGTAGAACTATTGAACTTGGAGAAGTACAAGAAACATAGATAGACAATTCTCAATTAATAGAACATATAGTTAGATCAGAACCAGAACACAAAACTCCTCCCCGTAGGTCTGATAGAGTGTCACGGGCACCTGAGAGGTATGGGTTTATTATTGAAAATAATGAGCCCAAGTCATTCAAAATGATGAACCTCTGACCTATATGGAAGCTATCATGAGTACTGATTCAGATAGATGGCAAGAAGCCATGGAATCCGAGATAGATTCTATGTATGTCAACCAAGTATGGACTTTGGTTGATGCACCAGAGGGTGTTAATCCTATTGGGTGCAAATGGGTCTATAAGAAAAAGATTGGGGCTGATGGCCAGTTTAAAACCTATAAAGCTAGATTAGTGGCAAAAGGTTTTAGACAAAAAGGGAATTGATTATGATGAAACATTCTCACCTGTTGCCATGCTCAAATCAATTCGGATTTTAACTTGCTATAGCAGCATACCACGATTATGAGATCTGGCAGATGGATGTGAAGACTGCATTCCTCAATGGTTTCCTTGAGGAAAAAGTCTACATGTCACAGCCAGAAGGTTTTATTTCAAAGAATAAACCTAATCAAGTATGCAAGCTAAAGAAATCCATTTATGGATTAAAGCAAGCTTCAAGGAGTTGGAACATCCATTTTGATGAAACTATTAAGGTTTTTGTTTTATCAAAAATGTGGATGAACCCTGTGTTTATAAGACTAGTGAGAGTGCCATAGTCTTCTTGGTTCTGTATGTAGATGACATACTCCTCATTGGGAATGATATCCCATGTTACAATCTATCAAGGTTTGGCTATCAAACCAGTTTTTCCATAAAAGATTTGGGAGAAGCATCATATATACTAGGTATTAAGATCTATAGAGATAGGTCTAAGAGGATGCTAGGTTTATCCCAATCTAGGTACATTGACTTAGTGCTGAAAAGATTCAGCATGGATGAAAGTAAAAAGGTTATCTTCTTATGATCAAGGCATACATCTTTCCAAAGGGATGTCTCCTAAGACACCTGAAGAAAAAATAGAATGAATTCTAAACCTTATACTTCGGCAATAGGGTCCATAATGTATGCCATGTTATGTACCAGGCCTAATGTGGCATATGCTTTAGGCATTGTCAGTAGGTTTCAGGCAGATCCAGGAGAGGATCATTGGAAGCAGTTAAAAATATTCTTAAGTACCTGAGAAGGACTAAGGATATTTTTCTGGTTTATGGTGGTTCTGATCTTAAACTAGAAGCTTATTCTGATTCTAGTTTTCAATCAGACCTTGATGATAGCAAATCCATTTCGGGATATGTTTTTACCCTAATGGTGGAGCAGTGAGTTGGAAGAGTACCAAGCAGCAGACTGTAACTGACTTAACCACAGAGGTAGAATACATAGCTGTCAGTGAAGCCGCCAAGGAAGCAGTCTGGATGAAGAAGTTCATCACAGAGTTGGGAGTTGTTCCTGAGATAGAAAATCCAGTGCCACTTTACTGTGACAACACTGGAACTGTTGCTCAGCTAAGGAATCAAGAGCTCATCATAAGTCCAATCACATTCTGAGACGCTTCCATCTCGTACGAGAAATAGTAGAAAGACAAGATGTCTACATAAATAGAGTTGATACAAGAACAACGTAGCAGACCCGTTCACTAAGGCTCTACCACAGCGAGAGTTTGATCACCACCTCGAGAGTATGGGGTTAAGATTTAAAGGCGATTGACTTTAGTGCAAGTGGGAGATTGAAAGGGATATGCCCTATAAGCCAATCTATGTTGTATCTCCAAACCATTGTAATTGACAATATTCTAATAAAGGCATTATTTTTCATCATACGCTGTGATTATTATTATATGATGAGCCCCATAGATTAGGGCTATGATTTTTAGGGTTATGATGAGATCATAGCAGTGAGACCTAAAGTCTTAAAACCTAAATCAAAAATATTCCTAATCGAAGGAACCTTGAGTAGGGGATCAGGGTTTTTCCCGTAAGACTAGCACATCCTATGTATACTGAATAGGGTGACTGCTCTCACAGTCACTTGTGTATGACACTAATACTAGGATGTGAGTGCTCATTAGAGAATGAGTTCACTGATATGATCCAACTTGAGAACATCTAATGGAGTCTTAGCTACATGTCAATAGAAGGTTCTCATAGTGGGAGTGGTACAGTAATCCTTTGACCTGAGACTGCCATAAGTACCTTATGTACATGAACCCATGCTTTGGTTCAATCCTAATCATAACACTGAGTCATGCACAGGATTGATACTGGGAATGATGAATTCGATATGAAAGTAATGAGTAGGTCAACAAGGAATCGATCACTCTTAGTAAGAGGAGATTGCATCTAGCTAGTTATCAATCGGATAATGATTCAGGGAATCTTTGATCAAAGTAAAGATATTAGAGATGGTTTCTAATATCAAGATAATTGAATCATCAATATAGATTGAGCTAGAAACAAATATAATATTGGATTTGACATATATCCATATCCATAATTATATTTTGGGTGCAGGCTGATCGAAGGATTTAATTGTACGGTAACTTTTTACTGAAGGATAATTTTGGTATTTCACCAGAATTTCCATATCTTCCGGGTAGACATGACACGTTGCTAGACGTCATCTTGTCTTGTGGGTTGATTTGAATGATCACTTATTAGGAAGAGTCCTAATTGATCAAAATCGGGTAAGCCCGATTTGACCTAAATCGATTAGAAAGAGTTCTAATCAAATTAAGTCAACTTGTATTCGAACCCACTGCCAGCTAGATATGGAACCCAATGGGTCACACACTTAAAAGAATTGATCAAGAGTCATTTGCATGAAGACACTCTAGCAAGTGTTGCAAATCCTAACTCCTATTCGAATCGTAATCGAATTAGGGTTCCGAATTGACTCGATTTGGATTCTAATTGGATCTAATTAGACCTTAATTGAGAATTTAGGGATTATGGCTAACCCAATTGGCTAACCTATTAGCTAGGCCACTTCCCCACCCACCCCCTTTCCCTTGCATGCCAAAAACACCAAGAGTCCATGCGCTTATGGACTCTTGGCACGCCATTTGGAGGAGTCCATGGGCGCATTGACTCTTGGCGCGCGCCCACTTAATTCTCTGATGAATTAAGATGGGGCGGCCTTCTTTCTTAGTATTAGTGCCTCATTTGTCCACCCTTGGATGATAATCTAACGGTGGAGAGGTTTTTTAGAAGAAAGAAAGCGTAGTTTCTTCCCGGGAGCGCGAAATTAGATCTCTTCGGAGATTCAAGTTTCGCGACTTCTTTCTCCCAATCGTCGCGACTTCTTCTTTTAAGAAAAGTCATGAGGATTGATCTGGAAGGCCATGAGAAATAATCCAGAAGGCCTTGAGAAAAATGAAAGAGCGTGGGAAGAAGGGAAAGGGGCGTGGAAAGAAGGGAAATGGCGTGAGAAATTGTTATCGAGAGTTTGTGAGGGCCCTCTCCAAAAACTATAAAAAAAGGGGGGTGTATCAGAACTCGGTGATGTGCTTTTTTTTTTTTTCCTCTCCTGAAGACTCTTTCTCCCTTTCTTGTTTTTGCATTGTTTCCTTTACAGAGTAAAACTCTATCGAAACTCTGCTACTAAACAAGGTTAAGAGAGAAAGTCTCCGACGGTAAAGGAAAAGAAGAGTTCTGATCCAATTCTTTTCTTCCTTACATTAAGACATCTTTATCTTAATTTCTCCACCAATTAAAGACAAGCATTAATCTTCTTAGGACAAGGTCTTACTTTCAAGACAAAGGTGTCCTAAAGGTTCTAAGTCTTGGTAGAAGGTGGAGAAGGGGTAAGAAGAAGAAGACACACCTTTGAGTGGAAGATTTCCAGCCATAATCCAAGTATTGAATTCCTGGAAGAAGAATTCAATTGAAGGAACCATTGGAACAAGGAGTTAGGATCTTGGTCATTGCTTTGTGTGGATCACCATCGGAGGGCGGACACCTGGACGCCTGGTGAACTCAAATAGCCCGTTCATCTTCAAGATTAAATCTTCATCAATTGGAATTAGCGGTTACAGGTTAGTACTCTAATTCTAATTTGCATAAGAATGTTAGTCTTCATACATTTTAGTCTTATTAAGGAGTTCCTGGTTTAGGGTTTTGGTGTATATTAATTTCTATATTTTGAAATTACCCTTCCGCTACGTTGCACCCGGATCCCAACACACTTACCATCTGTTGGCAAAATTTCTGACCAAGAGCGGGGTCGGAGTGATGAGGGAGACCGTCGATGGCCAGGCAGTGTTTGACCATTATGAACCAACCATCCGAAGGCCGTCCCACTCCGGAGCAACTTGACCCTAGATTTGAGGCCGATGGCCTTGGTCAGTTAGAAGAAAAGATTCTATTTGTTTCCCTTCGAGAGGATGATCCCACCAGAGTCCTCCAGATTGGAGGTTCCGCCAGCGAGGATATTAATCAGAACTGATCAGCTTTCTTAGAAGTAATGCCGACATCTTTGCTTGGTCGATGTCGGACATGCTTGGAATACCGTCGGAGGTCATCACTCACCAGCTCAAGGTGGATCTGACCTACCGACCTGTCCGACAGAAGGAGAGAAGTTTTGCCACCGAAAGGCAGAAAGTCATCGATGAGAAAGTAAAGAAGCTCCATGATGCCGGCTTCATCAAGGAAGTCTACTACCCTAAGTGGCTAGCAAATATGGTAATGGTATAGAAAGCCAACGGGAAGTGGAGGATTTGTGTAGATTACACCAACCTTAACAAGGCCTGCCCGAAAGATAGCTTTCTAGTACCCAAGATTGATCAGCTGGTGGATGCCATGGCTAGCCACCAGCTTCTTAGCTTTATGGACTCCTTCTCCAGCTACAACCAAATAAAGATGCATTCGAAAGATGAGGAGAAGACCGCCTTTGTCACCGACAAAGGTCTGTACTGTTATCAAATGATGCCCTTTGGCTTGAAGAATGCTGGTGCCACTTTTCAGAGGCTGATCAACCGAGTGTTCGAAGGTCAGCTGGGCAGAAACATGGAGGCTTATGTGGATGATATGATAGTGAATGGTCTCCATAAGGTCGACCACATTAGGGACATGCAGGAATCCTTCGATGCACTCAAGCACCATCGGATGAAGCTGAACCCCACGAAGTATACTTTTGGGATAACCTCTGGCAAGTTCCTTTGGTTTTTGGTCACACAAAGGGGAATCGAAGTGAATCCCAACAAGATAAGGGCCATCACTGAGATGGCACATCCGACCAACAAAAAGCAGGTGCAAGAGCTCACCGGCCAAATCGCCTCTCTCAGCCATTTTATTTCCCATTCGGTGGAGAAGTCCCTGCCATTCTTCAAAGCCCTGCGCCGGTCGGAAGACTTGTTTTGGATGGACGAATGTCGGTCAGCTTTCGAAGCATTGAAGGAGTACTTGAAGAACCCTCCGTTGCTGGCCAAGCCGATGGAGGGAGAGCCTTTGTACCTCTATCTTTTGGCATCGGACGAAGCGATCGGTGCCATCCTCTTGCGAGTCAGAGAGGACGGACAGCAGAAGCCCATATATTATATCAGCAAAGTCCTCCACGACACCATAACCAATACCCCAAGATGCAAAAGCTAATATATTCTTTGGTCACATCCGCCAAGCGGCTTCGATCGTATTTCCAGGCACATTTGATTATGGTGATGACCGACCAACCCCTCAAGTCCATCCTTCGAAGCTCGGATACATCTGGTCGGCTTGCTAAGTGGGCTGTCAAGCTAGGCAAATTCGACATCTCTTTCCAGCCACGATCTGCCTTGAAGGCCCAAGTAATTGCTGACTTCATTGCAGAGTGTACATGGAGACAGGAAACACCCCCTCAAATGGCCGAAATACCTGAAGCCAAACCAGCCTGGACCCTCCACGTGGACGGAGCGTCCCACCTTGCAGGCTGTGGGGCTAGACTAATCCTGGCCAACCTAGATGGTGAAAACCTGGAATATGCATTACATTTTTTATTTGAGGTGTCGAATAATTAGGCGGAGTACGAGGCCCTCCTCCCGGGGCTACAAATCGCCAACAAACTGGGCATCGACCGACTCAGAGTCTTCTCCGACTCCCAACTGGTGGTTAACCAGTAAAAGGGGAGTTTGAAGCAAGAGATCCGGCCCTGGAAAAATACTTAAACAAGGTACAAAACCTCATTTCTCGGTTCAGATTTTTCAAAATCCTCCACATACCTCGTCTGCAGAACTCTCAGGCAGACACTCTGTCAAGGTTGGCTATGGCCGCCAGTGGGACTTCTGACTGAACTTTTGTGGAGCATTTGCGGCACCCCAGTATTGCAGAAGAGCTGACCGAGGTCCACCAGGTGGAACATGAAACTTCTTGGATGGATCCGATCCTTACTTTTCTGGCTAAAGGAACTCTTCCAAAGATCCAACGGAGGCCAAGCAGCTGCACTTGATGGCCTCTAAGTACATCATCCTTGAAGGCATCCTGTACAAGCGGTCATTCTTACAGCCGCTGTTAAAGTGCTTGGGGCCGACAGATGCCGACTACACCCTCAGAGAATTCCATGAAGGCATCTATGGCAACCACCTCGGGGGAAGATCCTTAGCTTACAAGATCATCCGGCAGGGATACTACGGGCCTACCATTCAGAGGGACGCGTCGGACTTCGTCCGAAGGTGCGATGCGTGTCAAAGGTACTCCCTCATTCAAAGGAGGCCCGCCAGTGAGCTGACTCCGATCACCGCCCCATGGCCGTTCGCATAGTGGGGAATGGATATCTTGAGACCTTTTCCCCCGGCTTCTGGACAACAAAAATTTTTGCTTGTGGCCATCGATTACTTCACCAAGTGGGTGGAGGCCGAACCACTAGCACAGATAACAGAGGCCAAGATGGAGAACTTCGTCTGGAATAATATCATCTTTCAGTTCGACATTCCCCGGACAATTATCACCGACAATGGAAGACAGTTCGATAACTCTAAGTTTCAAGACTTTTGTTGACAATATCATATCTCTCACTGACTCACGTCGGTCGGGCATCCCCAGTGCAATGGAGAGGCTGAAGTCACCTACTGGACAATCTTGCACAGGCTAAAAACCTGCCTCAATGAGGCAAAGGGACTTTGGGTGGAGAAACTCCACTCAGTATTATGGGCGTATCGGACGACCGCTAGAGCGTTGACCAGCGAAACTCCGGTCATCCTCACTTATGGAAGTGAAGCTGTCATCCCTATTGAGACCTCTCTTCAATCTCTCCGGATTGACCACTACGTCGAACCGGCCAACTCTGAACGGTGATGGGCTGATCTGGACTTGCTTGAAGAAGCAAGACTTCGGGCAAGCATGAAGATGGCGGTATGCCGCCAAAAGATGGTGAAGTATTATAACTCGTGAGTCAAGGCACGAGCTTTCCGAGTCGGAGACCTGGTCCTGTGGAGGACCGAGATTTCAAGACCGACCGAGCAAGGCAAGCTTTCCCCCAATTGGGAGGGACCTTATCGGGTCATCGAAGTGGTTCGAGCCGGCACCTATCGACTTGAAGTTTTGGACGAACGACAGATGGCGCGTCCGTGGAATGTAGACAACCTCTGCAAGTATTATCAATGTAGTCCGCATTAGTTCTATGAACCACTTCCGAAAGTCCGACTCCGGTTGGCAAAGGCTCTAGGGCAACCCACTTCCAAAAGTCCGACTCTGGTCGGCAGAGGCTCTAGGGCAACCCACTTCCGAAAGTCCGATTTCAGTCGGTAAAGGCTCTAAGGCAGTCCACTTCCGAAAATTCGACTCCGGTCGGCAAAGGCTCTAGGGCAGCCCACTAACAAAAGTCCGATTCTAGTCGGCAAAGGCTTTAGGGTAGCCCACTTTCGAAAGTCCGACTTCGGTCGGCAAATGCTCTAGGCAGCCCACTTCCGAAAGTATGACTCCGATCGGTAGAGGCTCTAGGGCAGCCCACTTTCGAAAGTCCGACTCCGGTCGGCAAATGCTCTAGGGCAGCCCACTTTCGAAAGTACGACTCCGGTCGGTAGAGGCTCTAGGGCAGCCCACTTTCGAAAGTCCAATTCTGGTTGGAAAAGGCTCTAGGGCAGCCCACTTTCGAAAGTCCGACTCTGGTCGATAAAGGATCTAGGGCAGGCCACTTCCGAAGTCCGACTTCGGTCAGCAAAGCTCTAGGGCAGCCCACTTTCGAAAGTCTGTCTCCGATCGGTAAAGGCTCTAGGGCACCTACTTCCGAAAGTCCGACTCTGATCGGCAAAAGCTCTAGGGCAGCCCAATCCGGAAAGCCGACAGACCAACACTTAGGTTAAATTCCTAAGCTCGTTGCTCCGGCCTGAGCTGAAATCCGATCGCTGCCTCAACTACTTCTGGGTTCGGAGAGCCGACGGACCAACACTTAGGTTAAATTCCTAAGCTCGTTGCTCCGGCTTGAGCTAAAATTCGACCGCTGCCTCACTACTTTTGGGTTCGAGAGCCGACGGACCAACACTTAGGTTAATTTTCTAAGCTCGTTGCTCGGCCTGAGCTGAATCCGATTGCTGCCTCAACTACTTTTGGGTTCGGAGAGCTGATGGACCAATACTTAGGTTAAATTTCTAAGCTCGTTGCTCCGGCCTGAGCTAAAATCCGACGGCTGCCTCAACTACTTCTGGGTTCGGAGAGCCGACGGACCAACACTTAGGTTAAACTACCTAAGCTCGTTGCTCCGGCCTGAGCTACCATCTGATCGCTACTTCGATCGATCCTGGTCCGGAAAGCCGACGGACCAATACTTAGAGCAGAATCCTATAGGAATCTAGTTCGGCTTGAGTCACTATTCAACGCTTACCCTGGAGGTCCGACCACCCACTCAGATCAGCCGACTAGCCTACACTTAGTGAGATCTCGGAGAGAAGGATATGAGATAGTGTAAAAAGACAACAAAAAGGTTTTTCATTGCTTCCAAAAAGTTTCTTTACAAAAACTGAAGGTCAGACCTTTACAAATAGCTAGGTCTGACCCTCAAGAGGTACAGTATCTACGGCCACTCCGGCCCCTCAGCGAAAATAGCTGCTTCCGGCTCCTCGACCCCTTTGACTGCTTCTGCTTCGGTTCTGACTTGGACGTCCAGTCTGGCCATTGCTGCGATGACCTCCACTGGAGCATCGGTTGCTCGGGTAGTCGGATCTACTGCCTCCGAGCCCTCCCCTTCCGTCGGCTTCGGCGGTTGAAGGAATGATAGATCGAGTTCTGGGAAGGCTGCACTGACCTTTCCCAGGCACTCATCATATCCGTAGTCGAAGCCGACCATCCCGGCTCGTTCATCTCCTCGTGAAGTCCTCCAAGGTTTTGTAAGTTGCAACGGCCTTCTCACCGGCCTTCTTCAGTAGTTCCTGAGCCATCTTCAGCAGGCCCTTATACCTCTCCGCTACTGCCTGATGGCCCTGCGTGAGGACCTCACTTTCGGTCTAGTGCCTCTCCTCGACAGCCAGCCGATGGGTTAGGGCTTTGATTTTTTTCTTCTTAGTTTTCAGACTTGCCTCCCAATCCACCTTTTAAGCCAGCAAGTTCTTCAACTGCTTCTTCTGGGCCTCCAATTCAGCCTGCAAGGTGGACACCTCTGCTACTGTGGCCCTCAAGCTAAGCACCTCCTCCCTGGAACCCGTCAGCACCTCCCAAACGGTGTCCCTCACCAACTCCGCTGCTTCGGCCCTTTGGTCAACTGCTCCTTTAGATAGAGCAGCTCACCCAAGCCCTCATCCATCAACAAGTTGTCTTTGATGAGCTGCCAGCAAAAATGCACAGTCAGAAAGCCGTCACCTATGAATTCAAGGTGGAGAAATAAAAAGCTTTATGTACCCGCAGAAGATGGCAGAGAGAAATCCTGGCTGCCTCGTTCACCAACCGCACGTCATTATCGGGGTGGTCCTCTGAAGCAACTCCTTAGCTTCCTCAGCAGCGTGCCACTTTTGGCGCTCCTCCTCATCGTGGGCACTGCCGGCCCTCTCCTCACCAGCTGGCGGCCCCTCCCCTGTAGGGGTTCCCTGGATCGTCGAGGGGGTCGCCGCTGTCGGCTCCAATGGCAGGGACGAAGGAGCCGCGTCCACCCTGGTCGGCATCGGAAGCCTCTCTTCTGTCGGAGTGACCGTTTGTCCGACTGAAGAGGATTGCTCGGACGTGATCATCCTTCGACGTTCGGTCAGAGGCATGTCATCCCCAGACTCGACCGATACCACCATGGTGGACGGCTTTGCCGTCCATCGTTTCTTCGACCTCTCGGGTGCCGATTCTACCGCCGCTTCTTCGGCTCCTGTGGGGTCAGCTCCACAATCCGAATAGCCCTCCGCTGTGCAGACCGTGCCGAAAGGATTGCCAATCCGGCTTCATCTTCCCACCTGTCAACAAACAAAGTTAAAGTAAGATGCGGTCGCCAGCCAACAGAGGATAAAAAAGCCGATCTCTCTCTACGACTCTCATCCTACCTAACATCGGGTGCCGGCTGAGTCCGGCTTGGTGAAGACTCCCCTCGTGAAGCATAAAGCCGACAAACTTTGGATCCTCATCATCCAATTTGTGGAAGTCAGCCTCGTCGGCTCTCGAGACTTTCCTTCCATTCAGAGCATTCGGCCTCGGCTCCCTCCAGGCTGCCTCAAAGCCCCACGGCTCCAGGCTATCTACAATGAAGTATCAGGACTTCCATCCATGAATTGCGGACAGAAGCCCCCCTAGTACCTTCCGGCTAGGGTGTGGACTGAACATCCACCACTCCTGACTTTGGAAGTCCTGCTTCAACAAGAAAAAACTGGAAAATAAAGATACCCTCGACTCGATGTCAGCCTCCCGACACAGAACCACAAAGCCGCAAAGAACCTGAATGCTATTCGGGGTCAACTGGGCAAGAGTGACTCTATAGGTGTTGAAAATCTGAACAAAGAGCTATGGATTGGGAAATGAAACCGGCTTTCAGGTGTCTTCGTACATGGGAGAGATCCTAAGTTCAAAGGCCCATTCACTCTACCCTCACGGCTGGGACGGTCAGGTGTAAAGTGAAGGAATGTTTATACAATCCTAAGGTTTCGACCCTTTCTCGGGTCATGGCCGAAGGATATCGAAAGGACCGGGTTCCCTATTACCTCGAGCCGAACCCCGACTCCCAGAGGCCATTCTAAAATGGGTTGCAGAAAGGGAGGAAGATGGGGGAGGGAGGAAGACGGGACTAACTTGGTCCCCTGGTTCTCTGAATCTCTAAAAGAGGCTAAAGCGGGCAAGGAGGGAGGAGGCAGCCTTCTCTTCAAGCACAAGCACGGTGAAAGGTTCTTTCTGGGCACTGCTCCCCTCCTTTTATAGGCATCCGGGGGCAGCTTCCCAATGCATTCCCCCTCGTACCAAGATCCGATGGCTGGCGCTTCAGTTCTCGAGTTGGATGGGAATCCGAGGAGATGCGCCGGATCATATCCGACTGCAATCCGCATGACAGTCGAAGCAACGCGGATGGGTCACTCCGCAAGTGCACCAACCACTCTGATAGGGCCACGTGCCCCATGTCGCATCAAGATTTTGAACGGGTAGCTGCCATGCACCATACCGGCAATAACTGCTCCCCCTGTCCTCGCCAACCAAGTACTGACACCTATCCCGGAGCAAAAATCAGAGCGGAAGGCGGACGAACGCAGTACGCCGAACCGGATTCACCATCGTTTGAAATACTGATGCATTTACTACCATTTAATGCCCTCGTCCTTCGAGCCTACGGACTCGCTCGAAGCACAGGGCAAGGGGATAACTGTTGTACCATGATGGCTCACCCTCAGCCAGAACCGGCCTAGTCCTGCAGTCTGACCAGGCCGCCCCTTTTCAAGGCCCCAACTAAGAGAGGTCCGACCCACTGCGGCAGAGGTCCGAACGACCCTCTCCTGCTGAGGTCCGGCCCACCGCTCTCCTTCGAAGGTTTGGCGTTTAGCCCGGCTGACCGGCTTTCCCATGGCCAACGTCCGACAGGCGAGCCTTAGCATCCAGGGATTCCAGAAGCATCTTTCTATTACTGCGGATCCTGCTATCCCAATAGCCCTGTTCCACTACTTCCACGATGCCGCCATATATGTGTGCCACGTGGTCACTCTCCAGATTCTCCTAGGGGCAGATCGATCTTTCTCAGCCTCTCCTCTAATGGATTTTGGACCATTCCGTGCCTATATAAGGTACTCAGGGGATCCCGTTCGAAGGTAGAAGAACTCTTCCCTCTCCATATGTTGTTCATCCCTTGATTCCTCCTTTTTGTTGCCTTGAACTCCTGCTAACTTAGGCATCGGAGGGTCCCCCGTCAGAACACCACCGTGCCCTTGGGGACTTTGTTGCAGGTTCTTCCGGGAGAGGAGCACTCCAGCACATCCAGCCGCCCCCGGTCCCCGGTCCAAGAGTTGATGCCGCAACAGTACCTATAAATAAATTCCAATATCTCAAGGAAAGGAGGGATCCAATAAATCAAGCTCTAGGATCAATAAAGCCATCATTCTCTCATTCCAAACAAACCCTAGCCACCAACTTCTATTTTTCTCTTCCTTTCGAAACCTTAGCCGCCTAATCCTCACTTTCTTCCACCCTTCCAACATATGAAAGAGAGTTAGCAAGAGGGAGGTAGAGAACCAGAAGAGAGAAAATTATTTTCTGCATTGTAGGTGTTTTCTTCATTGTTTTTATTTTCTATTTAGAATTTAACTCTAAGCCTCTTTAATGGCTTAGGAGTTGGGAATTTATTATAACAACGAAGTTTGAGTTTCAGCAATAAATTTTTATTTTATTCCATCCTTTGTACAAGTTAAATTTTGCATCTTCTTATTTTCAACATATAGGATAGTTTACTTTCCTTGGATAGTTTACTTTTCCTTGCAATCTCTTTTTAATTCCTGCAATCTTTTATTTTTTACAATTAATTTCAGCAATTAGGTAGTGCTCTTCCATGGTTTTAACCCTTCATTAGCTTTTAATCACATCATGTCTAGCTAAGCATCCCTTTGGGATTTGCAATGAAGCTAGACCATGGTTAGATTCCGATATCTTTTGGTTTCTTTGCTTACACTAAATTTTTAAAGAGTCCTTCTCTCATCCTTTCTTGCTATAAGACTTGATGAACTATAGTTGAACTAAAATTCCTTTATAGTGCATACTTGATTTGGTGCAAGAAAAGAAAATAGATAGAAGGCTCATAATTTTATATACCTTCTTCTCCTTTTCCTTATGGAGAACATTATAGGTCATAATTAGATTTAGTCCCTTCATGGCCTATGCTTGGGTCAATAGAGGAAAAGAGAGTTTCTTGTTTAAAGTAAGGTAAAATGCTTAATGGATTATAATTAAGTCTCTTCATAGCCCATGCTTGTTCATACTCTTTAACCTAAAAAGAAGACTTAAAGGATATCATATGAGAACCATTGACATAGCTGTCTCATCTATTGGTCTAGCATATTCAAAACCCTAGATCCCTTAGATAACATATTTTTATACTTATTTCTTTTTCAGTTTTAGTTAACACAATCTCTACATTTTGTTCAAAGCTCACTTGAGCAAGAGTTTTTAAAACATACTTCAACCACCAAATCCTTTGTGGATCGATCCTACTCACTGGACATGCTACCTTGTACACCATATACTTGCAATTAATTTTAAGACACATCAGTTATTTTTCAAAGAGTGGTTGGGAAGGAAGGTAGAGTAAGGCATTATGGTGCCTTAAATCATCGTGAAAGCCTTGTACGCTCTCCAAGTAGTCCAGCGGGTCGAATGTACGGTTATAGGATTCCAGTTGAGCATTTTTGAATTGAGTAGGGATCTGTCTCCTAGAATCCATCAAGAGAGAGGAGGACGCGTGTTTGAACTTCATCATAGCCACTCCCCCCTTGAAGATCCGCCAGTTAGAGGTCGATGTCTCATAGCTTACCATCATAGTCATCGAGTCGTCATTTTGCATGTAGCTGTGTAAAACTTCATCAATGGATCCTTCTTGAGAAGATTTATATGACAAATGGAAATGTTTTTCTCACCTTTTCTCTCTTCCTTGTTGCTACTCCTCATACTAAGAACTTGCTTGGTGAGGCGAAAGAGACCGCAACTGGTGGGAAGTTCATCAGTGTGAGGATCTCACTCAAGGAGATCGTAACTAGGACGAGTGGCAGCAATGGGAACCTCCGGCTACTGCTACCTTGCCATAGACTATTGTTGCTACAAGCTTAGCATTGCCATGGCCAACATTTGCACCTACTGCACAGCAATGGGAACCTCCGGCTACTGCTACCTTGCCATAGACTATTGTTGCTACAAGCTTAGCATTGCCATGGCCAACATTTGCACCTACTGCAACATGGTAGCGAGAAAGTTCTGCTAGGTCAGCTGTTGGGTCACCTACTAGATCATCGACAATGGAGGTGGCATAGCAGGGGGCTCCACCGTATAGCCAAGCAGCTCTTTGTGGCATGAAGAGCATCGGATGTGACTTGTGGAGGCATCTTGGATGCTGGTCTTCACCATGCTTTCGAGTTTCGGTATCTTCTCTATTTTCTCTATCTAGAATGCCAGTCTATTGCCGTCAAATCGCTCTTCACTAAAACTCCGGTAGTGCCTGAGGATCTCCCAATCTTCTCCAGTGGAATGAGGTACTGCTCTAGGAGTCTCAGGCGGAGACCTATAAGAATAGTTCCTTGACCGGTAATGACCAGTGAGGGACCCTTCGATGCTCAAGTCAATGAAAGAGAGATAGACTATAGCAGCCAGAGCTCAGAGAAATGGAGAGACTAAATGAGCATGAGAGAGGGGTATCAAAACCTACTTAGTCGGGGGTCCTCTCTAATTTATTTATAGAGTTACTTGGGATAACTAAATGCTGTTAGAAAGATGAACTCCTCTAACATGAATATCAAATTTCTGGTATGGTTTTAAGATCATGTATCCTAGAATCTTTTCTGTTAGTACCTTTTTATTAGAATGGCAACATCTATTGAGATTCTATCCCTCACAATCTTTATTGGGATAGCTGGTCCATGTCCACCACTTGCTAGGGTGTTGTGGACTCTAGTGCCGAGGCAGCTTGTTTGTTGCCAACAAAGGATTCCCTAGTATTGTATCCCGGCATGCCTGACTAAGTCTACCTTGATAGTTAGTTAGGCCCAAGTAGTTATATGGTAGATATGCATAGAGTGATGTTATGCCAATCAGGCCTAGTCATTTTCAGCTTCTTGGTTTGGGATGTTATAGTTATTCAGCATAGTAACCAGTTTAGTGGTCTCCTCCATAATTATCCTTTTCCTCAAGGCCAAGTTAGTAATTAGCTAAAATGAGCCCAGATCCTTTATTTATTTATTTATTTTGTTTTAATTTTTTTTTTCACCATAGCAGGTTGTTCATGTTTGGATAGGCAACATGTCACGTTTCAGAAATGGACAGGTATTGCTCATCTCGCAACTCATCGTGTATAGCACGGCAACTTGATGGGCAACAACCATCCACTTCTGAGATAGGTGACGCATCACCACCTTTTTCTCAAAACGTTTTGTGGATGAGTGGCTAACTGGCCAAATCTAAAGACCACGGAAAGCACCATTGCCGCTTGTCCTATGGTAAGCAACGCCTATTGCTCGCCCCCCCTACGTAAGCCACAAGTTATTTAGCCATTACATTGATGGTACTGCCTTTTACCATTGCCAAACCTGAGTCGATGAATAAATACCTCCTTCCCGTTAACAAGCTTGGAATGGAACTGTTATCGGAGACACCTCCACACTGGATTAAACTAAACACCGATTCTTCTTATCACCTGGACGACGACCATGCTGCAGGTGATTATGTGTTCTAGAATTCCTAACCCCAACTTTTGATTCAAGGTGCTTAAATCATGCTAGCCCATGGATATTTTTTCTCGTAGAAGCATGAGCTATTACAGAGGTTCTTGTCACTTGTTAGTATCAGTTTTCTAGTTTAATCATTGGAGGTGATTTTCCCCCTCTTGCAAATATTTCAGAGAATGGCATGTCCTTCGGATCATTAGAACTTGGATACACAAATGTATACCAACATTCAAATGGAACACAATGCAAAATGCTGGATAGATGGGTGTTAAGATCGTGGATCAGCTCTCCTACTTTTTGGATTTTCTAGCTGTTACCTAATACAGGTACTACATTTTTGCAGCTTTTGGATATTGTGTGTTATCTCATCACAGGAGACATAATATTTTAAGTCATCTTAAGTATGGCAAGTCCTGTAATCCACAATAAAATTCATGAATAAATCAATGGATAGATATTCTCTTTCCCATATCATCAAAAAACAACAAAAAAAAAAAAACAAAAAACATTCATATGGAACAGTTCAACATTCATACATGGAGGCAATTGTGTAGCATTGGAAGATGGTTTCAATTCTTCTTCAAGGCTTCTTTGGATTTTCCCAAGGGATTGGGTTAAAATCCAATAAAATTTATAGATCGAACCAATGCTAGTTGCTATAGGCGCATATATGCAACATATCCAAAAATAGCTCTAACATGGGCCAGCCCAGCCCAAATCCTATAAAGAGGAAAAAAATCTACTTGTTCTCTTGGACCAATCCATAAACCTTGCAACATTTTCAACCAATCTTATTTGGACGCAACTGTTGTCTCTTGATAAAATGGTTTCTCCTACAGAAGGCATACAATGCTGTTAAATGTTCTCTTATAATTTTTTTTTAAATGAAAAGCAAGGTAAAATGTATTCTTCCACCATTATTTTGTGGAGCCAAAGTTACACTCAAATTGAAAACTCGTGCATTTTATAATGGAACATACATCACCAGCAAGCCACAAGGTAGGCTTCCCTAAAGAAAAACCTAGTGCAACATAACAACCAAACATATCAACTATTCAGATGGAAACCTTGCCAAATTCTCTCGTTTGGCAACTGATGTGACACACCACTAACATGGAACCAATGACGGTAATAGTTGACGGCTGCGTTGGTAGGAAGTACCACCTGGATGCGGCACCCGCATGACGTTCCAAGGGCGAGCCCTTCAGCCGAGGCGGCCCTCGTATCCAAGATCGAGCACCCGGCCGAGGTCGTGCTCATGCTTCCTAAGGGCGAGCCCTTCAGCCGAGGCAACCATCTTATCAGGATCGAGCACCCAGTCGAGGTCATGCTCATGCTTCCAAGGGCGAGCCCTTCGGCCGAGGTGGCTCCCACATCCAGGGTCGAGCGTGTTAGAAAATATTATGTAGGCAATAGTCATGCAACTTTAAGTTTTTTTTAACCTTGCATCGCAGCGAAAAACTAAATTAATCATATTAATCAACATATAATATTAAAATATCTCTAATATAGGCCTACAAACAGGATCATGTATGAATATTAACATGCAAATGAAAAAAATATAAGCACACAAAGTCATGCATCAATAGAATGACTATATGTTCGATACATATGCTAAAGCACACTTCTTTAGCAAGCTCACTAAGAACCTTACCTTTAATCCAATGCGACACTCGCCAAGTTGAGGAAAAGCTCACCAAGGAAGACAATCGCTCTGGAAGCCGCACACACATCTGGCATCTACAGGTAATCCACACCGGAGTTCTTCCTTGACCTTCTTCCTTTGAAGTGCTAGCTTCGCCAGAACAAAATGGCCTATGGACTCTTTTTCTTCTTCGCCGGGACACTCCAGGAGATGAAGAAGTACTATGGAGAATTTAGGAAGTGCACTCAAGAACCCTTCCCAAGACAATCTTCCAAAACCTAGAACATTAAGCAGCACACATCCAAACCCAAACCTTTCTTCCCCACACAAAGGTCTCAAGCTCTCCTTCTTCTTTTCCCCCCTTTTTAAAGGATATTCAGCAAATAAATTTCAAAAATCTCTCTCTCATGTCTTATCAAGCCCTCATATGTAGGTAAGTGGGAAGAGAAGAAAAGGGAAGAGTTACATAAGTTATGGGATTACATAATTATGGAGGGTTACAAAAGATCTAGGCCATGAGAGTTACATCCTTTTAAATTCAAAACTAAATTCCAAATTTAAAACTTAAATCAACATTTGAATTCATAATTCAAACTTAAATATGAAATTGGATGAAATAATTTAGCCCAATCAAATTGGACCTAACCCAAGCCCAACCCAAATCACATTCAGTTTGACCCAAACTAAATTGTTCAATCAAATTGAGTTAATCAAGTAATCACATTGCCACTAACCCTCCTTATAATCACCAATATTTAGTAATTAAAAATGATGTAGCACCTCCACTGACATGGACCATGCTGGCAAGAGACCTGCCACTTGGATGTGGCGGCTCGATGAGGAGCTAAGGTGAGCCCTCCTGCCGAGATCTGCTCCTAGCCAGGGTCATGCTCATGGGGTGAGCCCACCGTCTGAGGTCAACTCCCGACCGGGGTCATGCTCATGCTGCTGAGGCAGGCCCTCCTGTCGAGGTCAGCTCCTGGCTGGGGTCGTGCTCATGTTGCCGGGGTCGTGTTAATGGGGCAAGCCCTCCATCTAAGGTCAGCTCCCGGCCGAGGTCGTGCTCATGCTACCGAGGCGAGCCCTCCTGTCGAGGTCAGCTCCCAGCCGGGATCGTGCTCATGGGGAGAGCCCTCCATCTGAGGTTAGCTCCTAGCCAGGGTCATGCTCATGCTACCGAGGCGAGCCCTCCTATCAAGGTCAGCTCCCAACGGGGGTCGTGCTCATCGGACGAGCCCTCCATCTGAGGTCAGCTCCCGACCGGGGTCATGCTCATGCTGCTGAGGCGAGCCCTTCGTTTGAGATCAGCTCCCGGCTGGGGTCATGCTCATGCTGCTAAGACGAGCCCTCCATCCAAGGTCAACTCCCAGTCGGGGTCATGCTCATGCTACCAAAGGCTGACCTCCCGAAGGGAGGTCCCTCCCTGCCGTATGAAAGTTAGAATTCCCGCTAGCGATGAAGGAGGGAAAGATCAACAGGAATTCAAACCACGACACGGGGGTCCCAATCCACCTATAACCTCTAGGAGGTGGCACACGCCCTGCCATCAATACAAGCTCTACGACACGCCGCCCACAAGCTTTGTGCAAGGTAAGTCTCGTCAAGCTCAAGGTCCTATGATGTGCCACCACATACACTACCGTGCGACTAGAGGATGCTGACCCACACGATGCGAGACCTAGCATTTCTCTAGAAGGAGGATCCTGCCAATGCCCCAGGCCCTGTAACACATCAACAGCCCCTCCCGAAATAGAAGCACAAAAAAAGGAGGCAGGACACCCTAAAAAAGGACACCAGGACAAAGCCAAAGAGAAGGTAAGTAAGCAGGGGGATCGGAGGAGAAAGGTAGAAGCGATCAAAAGCTCGGTGACCAAGGGACTGGCCGGAGATCCTCCCCGTTCCCCGCTCTTCATTTTTTCTTTCATTTTTCTACTTGAACTTCACTACCTTACCACCCCTGAGGCGAGGGAGTCTCCCAAGCTCTCCACCTCAGAGGTTCTATTTTCCTCGATCATCCCACTAACTTGATCATCGGAGTGTCCTCGTCAAAATCCCCGACACTAGTCTCCTCTATTTTGTAGGCCAGCAAATCCAGGAGTCGACTGGGAGAGGGGAGGACCTAGCCCCCAATGGCGGGGGCCCGCCCGATGTGTCAGCTACAGGCCATGACGATTTTGGCAACAACAGATTGGCATTCTAGGTAGCGGGGCGAGAGCCCCGGCCACTCGCTTTCAATAGCCAGCCCACTGGGAAGACGATAGGGATGACACCTTGGGGGGTAGGGAGAACCCCAGAGGAGGCTAGGGGAAGAGAGGACACCCCCACGATGGCTGGAGCCCACCTCAATCGAGATCTTTGAGAAGCTCCATGCCTATCTCGACATCCATCGCTGTCCCCCTTCGGTAGCCCATCCTCGGATCAATGAGGGGGCCAAAGACAAATACCAAACCATCCTACTAAGGATCCATGCGGGGCTCGATAAGACAAGAGATAAGGCCTGATCCCGGGGGCAGCCTATCAGTGAAGAATACTATGTTACTGCAATCCCCGTAAAGGACTCCGATGAAGGGGTCAAAGCTCGACCGGGCAGGGCACAATACCTCGATGGTCTCGACGCCTCCCGATACTCGCGAACCTAGAACACGAGCAATTTAAAAGGGTGCTACTGGTGATGTAAAATTTATTCTCTATGATCTAAGTCCCTTTTTCATGCAACTTTGTCTTTCACTTATGCAGGGATGTCTCCGTCCAACTCAAAGTCCGGCGAACTCAAGCCGGGCCACCCAATAGGCCCGCACTCATGGCCGTGCTCATAGCTTGGAGGCGATAGTGGGATGCCGCCTACTGCATGACTCACAGCATGGCGAATCGAGAAGCTCGATGTCCCTAGCCTCGCTCACGGCTCGGAGGTGGTAGCGGGATGCTGCCTACCACATGACTCACAGCATGGTGAATCGAGAAGCTCGATGTTCCCAACCTCGCTCACAACCTGGAGGCAGCAGCGGGATGCCATCTACCGCGTGACTCATAACTTAGCACATCAATAAGTCCAGCACCCCATAGCCTCATGGCCACACTCACAACCCGGAGGCAGCAACAGGATGTTGCCTACCACGTGACTCAAAATATGGTGAATCGAGAAGCTCGATGCCCCCAACATCGCTCACAGCTCGAAGGCAGCACCAAGGTGCTACCTACCCCGTGACTCACAGCATGGCGAATCGAGAAGCTTGATGTCCCCAGCCTCGCTCATAGCCCAAAGTCAACAGCGGGATGCCGCCTATTGCATGACTCACAGCATGGCAAATCAAGAAGCTCGGTGCCCCTAGCCTCACTCACAGCATGGAGGCGGTAGCGGGATGCCATCTACTACGTGACTCATAGCTTGGCACATCAATAAGTCCGGCACCCGATAGCCTCATGACCATGCTCATAGCCCGAAGGTGATAGCGGGATGCCACCTACCATGTCACTCATAGTATGGTGAATCAAGGAGCTTGGCGCCCCCAGCCTCGCTCACAACCTGGAGGTGGCAGCGAGATGTCGCCTACTGTGTTACTCACAACATGGCGAATCGAGAAGCTCGGCACCCCTAGCCTCGCTCACAGCCCGGAGGTAGTAGCAGGATGCCATCTACCACGTGACTCATAACTTGGTACATCAATAGTTCGATGCCCCACAACCTCATGGCCATGATCACAGCCCAGAGGTGGCAGTGGGATGACACCTACCACATGACTCATAGCACAACGAATCGAGAAGCTCGATGCCCCCAGCCTCACTCACAGCCCGAAGGTGGCAGCGGGATGCTATCTACCGCATGACTCACAGCTTGGCACATCAATAAGTTCGGGCACCCCACAGCCTCATGGCTATGCTTACAACATGGAGGCAATAGCGAGATGCCGCCTACCGCATGACTCACAGCATGGCGAATTGAGAAGCTCGGCACCCCCAGCCTCATAGCCCGGAGGCGACCACGGAATGTCGCCTACCATGTGACTCATAGCACGATGAATCGAGAAGCTCGGCACCCCCAGCCTTGCTCATAGCCTAGAGGTGGTAGCAGGATGCTACCTACCGCATGACTCATAGTGTGGTGAATCGAGAAGCTCGGAATCCCTAGCCTCACTCGTAGCCCGGAGGTGCAGCGGCAGGCCGTCTACGGTATGACTCATAGCACAGCAAATCGAGAAGCTCAGCACCTCCAGCCTCGCTCACAGCCCGGAGGCGGTAGTGGAATGCCATCTACCGCTTGACTCACAGTATGGTGAATCAAGAAGCTCAGCGCCCCCAACGTTGCTCACAACCTGGTGGTGGCAGTGGGATGCCATCTACCGCTTGACTCATAGCTTGGCACATCAATAAGTTTGGTGCCCCACAGTCACATGGCCATGCTCATAGCTTGGAGGTGGTAGTGGGATGCCGCCTACCACGTGACTCACAACATGGCGAATTGAGAAGCTTGGCACCCCTAGCCTCACTCACAGCCCGGAGGTGGCCCCAAGGTGCTGCCTACTGCGAGACTAACAGCATGGCGAATCAAGAAGCTCGGCACCCCCAGCCTCGCTCACAGCCCGGAGGTGGCAACGGGATGCCGCCTATCACATGATTCATAGCTTGGTAAACCAAGAAGCCCCGTGCTCTACGGCCTCGCTCTCGAGGTCAAGAGATGCCATCAGCCTCGCCCCCGAGGTCAGGAGGTATCATCGGTCCCGCCTCCAGAGTCAGGGGATGTCAGTAGCCCCATGCTCTGGAACCAGAGATCCTAGAGTCTTTGCTCTAAAGCTAGGGTGCTCCAGAAGCCTCATATCGAGCTACTATGCTCACAGTCCAGAGATGATGATAGAGAACTCTTTAAGGCCCATCGTCTGCCGCTACTTGACTCATGGCTCGATGACCCAAAAGATTCCAAAAGTCACTTGCGCTCAAGCCCACATGACCACCAGGTCGGCTGAACGGAGCCAGGATGCCAGCGGAGTACTCCGAGCTGGTCTCAAGACTCCGGCATCACCCTGCGGTAGCCGAAGCCCCAGGGTAGGCTCACGGCGATTATGAAAGTCACCTCCTTGCCATGAAGACTTTAAGAAGCAGAAGGCAAAGAAAAGAAAAAAATAGAGAGCATTCTAGCTAAGAAGAAAGAAAAATTGTACTGATTGGGATGCTCTTTACATCGAAAAAGGTCTCCCGATGGCCTGGGAAGCCGTACGACCGATGCTGCAAATAAAGGAGAAGAAAAGAGGAAAAAAGAAAAAGAGAGGGAGAGAGGAACAAAATGACTAAAGAAAAAATGACACTTTCATTGATAAAAAAATTCTTACATAATGGAAACCCCCGACAGGCTAGGAAGTTTTTTAGGGTCCCAGTTACAAAGTAAAGAAAGGAAAAAGATTGCTCGACTAATAGGTGGATCCCTTTCAGCCCTGGACTCTACCCTCGGGAAGTGGAGGGAGATGTTCCAGTCCCTTCTACCCGAGAAAGTAGGTGCCCTTCCTCAAAGACACCCTGGACCCCGGGCAATAAGGGCCAATGCCGCCTCTATTGCCTCATCCTTGGAGGTCACCAATCTTGTGATTCCAAGGGCAGCTTCAACAGCTTCTTGTTAGGCCACCTCTATCAGCACCATTGCAGTCGTAGCAACCACGACTGCATCCAGCTTCTTCGTTGCCCTCTGGGGACTCTCCCCCTTCTCCTCTTTCCTCCTGGGGGTGATGTTGGGCTCGGCAGGAGCCTTCTCCAAGGCCAGTCATCCCCGCCGGGATGCCAGTCGGCCTCTCCTGAAAGGTCATTATCTAGACCGTAATGCCAATCGGTGCTCCCTGAAGGATCATTATCTAGCCCGTGGGATCTCAGGATCGAGTGGCCTGGACCTGAGATCTATTCCACCCCATGCCTGGGTGATGGATTCGTCGCATTGACACTCAATGAGAAGGAAGCAGGAAGAAAGAAGGCTCTGCAAGAACTTAGTCCCTCACACCTGAAGGTCCTTTAAAAAGGTGGAGGAGCAGGTCCTTCGTAATAAAGCCTGCCACCCCCATCACCTCGTTTCACCCAAGGGCATGTGCCTCTTTAAATTCCTGGCCAACCAGGAGGTGCCACGCACCAGCATCGGGTGGCCCCGATGCTTTGGCTCGTGAGGCAACTGCTCTGATCTGCATGGGGCATTAATGGCCCCTCTTAAAGAAGGGCAATGTGGTGCCACCCCGTTGGGGTGGAGGCATGGTATCCGGGGTGCGGGCGTTCGAGGCATTGATGGTGCAGTAAGTGCACCTCTCCATGTCAGCACGATCTTTTCTCCCTTCGCCTTGAGCGCCATTTCATCTTATGGGCTCGGGAGTGGGGGGCATCTGATGTAGCACATTCGCTGACATGGATTCCGCTAGCAGCCACGCTGGCAAGAGACCAGCCACTTGGATGTGGTGGCCAGACGAGGAGCTGAGGCAAGCCCTCTTGCCTTGGTTAGCTCCCAGCCAGGGTCGTGCTCATGGGGCGAGCCCTCCATTTGAGATTAGCTCTCGACCATGGTCATGCTCATGCTACTGAGGCGAGCTCTCCTGCCAAGGTCAGCTCCTAGCCAAGGTCGTGCTCATGAGGCGAGCCCTCCATTTGAGGTCAGCTCCTGACCAAGGTCATGCTCATGCTATCGAGGCGAGCCCTCTTGCCAAGGTCAGTTCCCAACTGAGGTCATGCTCATAGGGCGAGCCCTCCATCTGAAGTCAGCTCCCAGCTGGGGTCATGCTCATACTGCCAAGGTGAGCCCTCCTATCGAGGTCAGCTCCTAGCCGGGGTCATCCTCATAGGGCAAGCCCTCCGTCTAAGGTCAGCTCCCGGCTGCGGTCATGCTCATGCTGCTAAGGCGAGCCCTCCATCTGAGGTTAGCTCCCGGCCGGGGTCGTGCTCATGCTACCAAAGGTGGACCTCCTAAAGGGAGGTCCCTCCCTGCCATAAGAAAGCTAGAATTCTTACCGATAGTGAAGGAGGGAAAGATCAACAAGAATTCAAACCATGACACGGGGGTCCTTATCCACCTGCAACCTCTAAGAGGTGGCGCATGCCCTGCCATCAATACAAGCTCTACAACACGTGGCCTTCATGCTCTGCACAAGGTAAGTCCCGTCAGGCTCAAGGTCCTGTGATGTGCAGCCATGTCCACTACCGTACGATTGGAGGATGCTGACCCACGCAGCGTGAGCCTAGAGTTTTTCTAGAAGGAGGATCCTGCCAAGGCTCCAGGTGCTGCAACACATCGATGGCCCCTCTAAAATAGAAGCGCAAAAAGGGAGGCAGGTTACCCTAAAAATGAACACCAGGACAAAGCCAAAGAGAAGGTAAATAAGCAGGGGGAGCGGAGGAGAGAGGTAGACAAGTGACCAAAAGCTCGACGACCATGGGACCAGCCAGAGATCCTCCCGTTCCCGCTCTCCATTCTTTCTTTTTTTTTTACTTGAACTTCACTACCTTACCACCCCTAAGACGAGGGAGTCCCCAAGCTCTTTGCCTCAGAGGTTTTGTTCCCTTGATCGTCTCACTACTTGATTGTCGGAGTGTCCTCACCAGAATCCTAGCCCATGTCTCTATTCTGTAGACCAGCAAATCCAGGAGCCGATCG
This sequence comes from Areca catechu, assembly GCA_021397845.1. Classification (NCBI taxonomy): domain Eukaryota; kingdom Viridiplantae; phylum Streptophyta; class Magnoliopsida; order Arecales; family Arecaceae; genus Areca; species Areca catechu. The sequence goes on along the minus strand of CM038048.1, from coordinate 46,615,863 downwards.
GGAGAGGGGAGGACCTAGTCCCTAATGATGGGGGGCCCGCTCGATGCATCAAAGCTGCAGGCCATGGCGATCTTGGCGGAAACAAAAATTTTTGTCATAATATTTGTAACATGATGTGTCAACACTTAACAAATCATCAAATCCCTATAACTGAGCCAACTCATAATTCTAGTCGACTCTAAAATGTAGATGGACAATCAAATTATTCAAAGAGTCCAAAAATAATTGCTAATCATTCATAACCATTAGGTCAATTAGAAACCCCTATGGTGTGTGACCCCATAGGTTCGAACACTAAGCCGGTAGTACTGGAATACTTCCGTACCAGCCAAAGTCGCCATCTAGCAATGACACCCAGCATCCAGATAGGTCGAAGGTTGCCGAGCAACTATTAAGAACCAAATGGATATGATGATCATATAATACATTCCTTTAACCCTTAATGCTCCAGATGACTTAGGGTTTAACTGCCAAACCCTAGAATAGTCCATCACAATATGTCTCAAACTCAAAATCCCTATAACTGCTTACAAGGACTACCCTAGCCAAGATTTTACTCAACTAAGACATAATGAGTCATTCACTCCAAACTCTTTTGGAGCGGTTAATCTCATCTTGATCCAACTGCTGCTACACAAGTACCTGACTGTACCTAGTAACCTTTTATCACCAGATTAGAATCCGAGTAGTCCGATACCTAAGCACAGTGAGTTGCTTGCAAGCTACCATGGTGATCTCAAGTCAGAGAAACACTTATATCCATATCTTGGATTTCATGGCTTTCAGCCATTTGTCAAAGTCTCTACTCATGACAGCTTTCGTATAGGTCACAAAATCATCATCCTGTATGATACTAGCTTTATTATCATTTTCAATAACAAAACCATATCTAAGAGGTGCACTTCGCACTCTTTCTAACCTTTAGAGAGAAGGTGTGTGTTGTGGTTGTTCTTGAACCATAGGAACATCTGGTTGAGGAATTGTATTAAATGTAGGTTAAACTTCTTCAAGTTCAAATATCCTTCCACTGTCCCCTTCTTGGATAAACTCCTTTTCCAAGAATGTGGCATGCCTACTGACAAAAACATTTTACTCAGTAGGGTGGTAGAAAAGGTAGCCAATACCTTCTTTAGGATATCCTACAAACCTGCATTTTTCAACTCTAGCACTTAACTTATGTCTAAAAGTATTCCTGATATAAGCAGGACGACCCCAAATCTTAAAATATTTAAGACTTGACCTTTTCCCTTTTCATAATTCATATGGTGTGCTCTTAACTGCCTTTGATAGTACCCTGTTCAGTATGGAGGTAGCAGTCTCTAAGGCATAATCCCAGAAGGATACTCAAAGGTTCGTGAAGCACATCATGGACCGTACCATGTCCAGCAGGGTATGATTCCTCCTTTCAGCTACACCATTTAACTGTGGTGTGATGGAGGGGTCCATTCAGAGAGAATGCCATTATCCTTTTGATGATCAAGAAATTTACTAGACGAGTATTCTCCTCCTTAATCAGATAGAAGGATTTTAATACTATGCCCGGTTTGTTTCTTAACCTCATTTTGATACTCTTTGAACTATCAAAGGCTTCGGACTTATGTTTCATAAGATACACATATCCAAACCTTGATAAATCATTAGTAAAATTGATGAAATAAGAATATCCTCCTCTGGCCTGGGTTGTCATTGGATCACATACATCTATGTGTACTAGACCTAACAACTCAGTTGCCCTTTCTTCATGTCCAGTGAATGGAGACTTTGTCATCTTTTCCATGAGACAGGACTCACAAGTTTCTAATGATTCAAGATCAAAAGAATCAAAGAAATTTTCTTTATATAACTTGTTTATCCTAGACTCACTAATATGACCCAAATGGCAATGCCAGAGAAAAGTGACATTTACATCATCTCTATTTTTCTTCTTATTTTCAACAAGCATAACTTCATCATGAGTGATAGAATCAAAAGACCATTTGCAAATGTACCACAACCAAAAAATATATTTTCAAAGAAAATCGAACCCATGGCTCGTTAAATTATTTCATAACCTTGTTTTAACAATAAAGGTATAGAAATAAATTTTAAATAATGTTGAGTACATGATAACAATCTTTCAATTCAAGAATATTGCCCAATGGCAATAACATCAAATAGGTGCCAACAGCTTCAGCATAAATGAGTTCACCACTTGCACCAAATAGCTCGAAGTCACCCCTCTTCAAGTTTCTAGGTCTCTGCAACCCCTGCAATGACTTGCAGATATGAAACCCACATGTGGTATTAAGTACCCATGAATCAGAAACTAAAGAACTCAATGAGAGGTTTGTTTGAATCATGTACAAACCTTTAGATGCTTCACCAATATCCTACTTCAGACTTGCAAGATACAACTTGCAATTCTTCTTCCAGTGCCTTGCTTCCTACAATGATAGCAGGTCCCATCAGCAGAGGGCTTCCTTGCCTTCTTCTTCTTTTGGAAGCTACTTTTAGGGTTCTTCTTCCTTTTTGAACCCTTCCTCATTGCTTGCTTCTTCTTTCCATCAACCAGAAGAAGTTGAGCCTTGTCACCTTTAAAATGGCTCTCTACTGTCTTAAGCATATTCAGTAGCTTAGACAATGATAAGTTCAGTTTGTTCATATGGTAATTCATGATAAACTGCAAGAAGGAATCTGGGAGTGATTACAGGATCAAGTCCTGATTAAGCTCACTATCCATCACAAATCCTAGTTAACCTAATTGAGTGATTAGGTCAATCATCTTGAGGACATGTGCTTGGACAGAGGACCCCTGACTCATGCATGCTCGGAACAACTGCTTCGATATTTCATATCGAGCAGTTTGACTATGCTCTCCATATAGCTCCTTAAGGTTGAGCAATATGGATAGAGATTCCATTTTCTCATGTTGTCTCTGTAACTCATTACTCATTGAGGCTAACATGATGCACTTGATAGTCATGCTATCATTCTGTCATATTTTATATGTGGCCCTTTTCTCCTCAATAGCATCCTCTCCTACCAAAAGTGGGTCAGGAGAATCAAGGATATAGATAATTTTTTTCTTGAGCTAGTACAATCCTCTGGTTCCTCAACCAGTCCACATAATTCGGACCAGTCAACTTATTGGTATCCAAGATGCCCCACAGTGAAAGAGTAGAAGCCATAATGTAAAAATCTATATTAAATAAAGAACAACTATAAGCAGACCACTCATGATAATATTCATAATTAGATAAAGACTTTTTGTATCTAATTATGTCTTTCATTATTTTCTATCGAATACCACAACCCTCAACTATGATAAGCAGGAAAACCGTCCCGAGACTTCTCTTTTTTGCAGGCCACATCAGAAGAGGATCTAGCCCCTGATGGGAGCCCGACGAGTCCATGCCATTTCAGAGCTTGAGCCCACGATGATCTTGGTGGCAATAGATTAGCATGCCAGGTAGGGGAGAAGAACATCAGTGACTGTGGAAAGTCTGACAGTGAGTCCCCGCCATCAGAAAAAACATCTACAGAAGTCCAAAGCTCCATGGTGAAAACGTGCGCGCATGAGGCTTCCACCAGCCGAGCAGGGGGCCCCCATCATCGGGGCGACCTATAGAACCCTGAGGGAGAGCTCCCCTCTCTACCACCACCACCTCCGGTGGATTTCCAGGTCACCACACCGAGCTAGCAGGTCAATGCACTGGCTATAGTGGTGCACTAGCTCCACCAAAGACACTAGTCCCTAGCAACACAGTAGTAGCCAGGGATGATGGTAGCCTATGCCACCGATCCTCATTCCAGCCTATGGTCCTTCCGGGAGGGGCCGTTGCATGTGACCTCCCACCCACGAAAAGACCACCAAGTAGTCGAAAAGCAACATGATGGCCCGACCGGCTGAGAGAGCCATTCCCCGATCTCGAATAATGGTGCATACTCACACCGACGGCATCGACATGGCCAAGAACTCAAGCAAGAGTTCCCCCACTCCGTTTCTCCTTCACCCCTAACGGCCTCCACTGAGGGGTCCACAGATGAGACCATCTGATGCCAAGCAGAGAGGTGCCTCGAAGAGCAAGAGCGCAAGCTGGGCTGACCTCTCTCATCGATTTGCAAAGATTCAGGGCTCCCCTAGTGAGCCCATGGGTTATGACACCCATCCTCCGTTCTTCTATAGAATCTAAGAGGAACCGATCCCTAACCGATTTCGCATGCCTTAGGTTGACCCCTACAATGGGACAACCGACTCCCTAGACCACCTAGAAAGCTACAAAGCCCTTATGAGGGTCCAGGGGCCCACAACGCTCTCCTCTGCATCACCTTTCTGTCTACCCTATGGAAGGCTGCTCGAGCCTGGTTCTCCAAACTCGAGTTAGAAAGCATTGCCTCTTTATTCTAGTTGGAGAAAAAGTTCATGGCGCACTTTGATGCATGCAAAAAGGTGCCACATGAAGCTGACAGCCTTTTCTCAATCTGACAATAGGACTGAGAACCCCTCTGGGGACTACATATCCAGTTTAAAGCCACCACCTGGAGATCTACCACCTCGATGAGCCAGTCACCATACTGGCCCTAAAGAGGGGGTGTGGATCTCCTACTTTACCTACTCTCTTGACAAGAAGCCTCCAAAAGTGTACTCGGAGCTCCTCCTTTGGGCCCATAAGTATATCCTTGTAGAGGAGGCTGACCACATCAGAAGGGGGAGCTGGATGGGAGGCCACTGAAGAGGCAGGCCATTGGGGAAGCATCCACTCTCCCAGCCCAGAAGATGGTGCCGATCTATGGCTGGGGCTGAGACCCAGAGTCAACCCCACCAAAGAAAAGAAGTTCACTCCTCTCCTCATCCTGAGAGCAAAGATCCTGATGATAATCGAGGGTGGGCACTTCCAGCACCGTCCTTTCCTGCTGAGACCATCCGCTGGATATGACAGGTCCTGCTACTATCACTTAGCACCTCCAATGGCCCATAATGAAGAGCCTCGACCACTCACCATCGATAACCGGTCCACTGAGAAGTCGGTCGAGATGATCTCCTAGGGGGCAAGGAGAGCCTCGAAGAGGGCTAGGGGGAGAGAGGAGAATGATGATGTACTCCCCCTCGAGGAAGAAGGGTCGACCAAGGTAGATAAACTAAATAATGATGCTATCATCATTGAAATGATGATAGCAAAACATCCTGTAAAAAGAATTATGGTTGATAGTGGAAGCTCTACTGACATCCTTTTTTATGATGCTTTCGCAAGGATGAACTTGTCCACTGACCAAATAAAGCTGGTGTTCATGCCATTAGTGGCTTCATCGAGGATTCGGTTGGAGTTGAGGAAGAGATTATACTCCCAATAACCACCAGGACTCCATCTCGGCAAAGTACTATATTGACAACATTCACCGTTGTGACACTTCCTTCGCCTTACAATGAGATCCTGAGGCATCTTGGACTCAATCTGCTTGACGCCACCATCTCCACTAGGCATCTCCTCGTTCAATTCCCAACCCCTTGGGGGACCAGGGAGATGAGAGGGTCCTACCAACCAGTCCAGCACTGCCTGCAAACTATCCTGAGATTGTGAGGGGCCAGCCCAAGCCCATCCATTAACCAACTAAATTGGGTGGAACTGGAGTCGAAGGGTGGACCAGTTGAGCCCTTGCTATCCTTTTCCTTGGAAGAGAATCCCCTGAAGACTGTGCAGGTGGGAGCCCTGCTACCTAAAGAAAGGAGATCCCATCTGCTCAATTTCCTGCGGGTCAACATCGATGTCTTCGCCTGGACTGCCGTAGACATGCTCAGGATCCCCCCAAAAGTAATCACCTACAGGCTAAATGTCAATCCCAACCGTCACCCAGTTTAGTAAAAGAAGAAAAGCTTCACCCTAGAGTGATAGAAGCAATCGATAAGGAACTTGAGAGCTCCTTACAATAGCTTCATCTATGAGATACGATATCCTGACTAGCTTACTAAGGTAGTGATGGTCAGGAAAGCTTTCGGGAAGTGAAGGATCTGCATGAATTACACCGACCTCAACCAGGCATGCCCAAAGGATAGCTTTTCACTTTCCAAGATTAACTAGCTGGTGGACGTGACCTCGGGCTACAAGTTTCTCAGCTTCATGGATTCGTTCTTCGAATACAATCAAATCTGCATGCATCTGGAGGATGAGGATCACACAGCATTTATAATTGATAAACATATGTACTACTACAAGATGATGCCATTCGATCTCAAGAATGCAGGCTACGTACCAGCACCTGGTCAGCAAGGTTTTCAAAGACCAATTGGCCGTAACATGCAAGTTTATGTGCATGACTGCTTGTCCTGAGCGGCCCAGAGTCGGACCATGTTGCTGACCTGGTGGAGGCCTTCGACAACCTCCATCTCTACCAGATGAAGCTGATGAAAGTGAAAAGACACCAACACCATGCATACAATATGCAAAAGCAAGGCAGAACCAAATACATTTTAAAATGATTTTAAAATACGCCAGAGGAAGGCTTGGTAGATTGATCTAAACAATCTACCAATTTGCCCGTAACAAGATCTAGTATAATAAATAGCATGCAATATAAACATCAAAATAAGAGAAGAGCAAAGATATAAAAGTACTTTACTGTTATACCTTTGATGGATGCAGTGGCGGTGCTCCAAGGACGATGCTCTTGAGCCACACACGGGTCTGGCCTCTACAGGTAATCCATACCGGGGCTCGACTCTGATCAACTCTCTTGGAGTGCTAGCTCCTTGGGATCCTTTGGACTGATCTTCTTCTTCTAGGAGACGAGGAGGAGAGGTGGAACCCTTCCTAACTAGCTCTCCTAAAGCCTGCTTGAGTGCTAGGAGTCCACACACCCATGCCCAGTCCTCTCAACCCTTTTCTTCCCTCTCAGTGTCTCAGTAGCAATGAGATTCAGAGACAAAATCAAAAGCTTCTCTATTACCCAGCAGCCCTAAAATAACACTTATTTATAGAGGTAGCCAAGAGAGGGAGAAAGAGGAAGGAGGAGTGATTGGGGGGAGACAGGTCAAGGAGCATCCCATATTGACAACAAACATATAGGAAGGAAGACAATCATTCCATGAAAGTTTAGAGCCAAAATAGCTTGAATTCAAAATTCAAACCAGGTCAAAACCTTCCAAAAATATCCTAAAAATGTTGTTCAAGGATTTCTGGTCAAGCAAAGATGAGTCAACAAATAGCTTGAATTCAAAATTCAAACCAGGTCAAAACCTTCCAAAAATATCCTAAAAATGTTGTTCAAGGATTTCTGGTCAAGCAAAGATGAGTCAACTCAAGCAGGTTCGAGTCGGCTCATCCAGGACATAGAATAGTCAGACTGTTCATTCAAGTCAGCTTGAGCAGGGGTCGAGTCAGCTCGACTAGAATATAGAATAGTTGACTCGAGCAGGGGTTGAGTCGGCTCATCCAGAAAATAGAACAAGTTGACTCGAGCAGGGGTCGAGTCAGCTCATCCAGAAAAGTCTTCCAGAAATACTTCTTGTCACAGCCAAGTGTTGACCCCTCAAGTGTCGACACATGGTCAATCACATTGATCGCCAGTGACAGCAAATGATTCTTAATCATCGATCAGCCTTAAGACCAGATAGAAACTCCTATGGTGTGTGACTCCATAGGTTTGAACACTAAGCCAGTAGCACTGGAACACTTCCAGTACCAGTCAAAGTTCTCATCTAGCAATGATACTCGACGTTCGGATAGGTCAAAATGCAGAGCACCTCTCTAGAACCACTGGCATATGGTTACCACATAATTCATCCCTTTGACCTCATAATGCTCGGGATGACCTAGGATTCGATGCCAGCCCTAATTTGGTTTATCCAGATCGTGTCTCAACTTTTACAATTTTGGACTCACAAGAACTACCCTAGCCAAGGATTTGCTAAATTGAGACACAATGAGCCATTCACTCCAAACTATTTGGAGGGGTCAATTCCATCTTGATCCACCACTGCTCCATAAGTACTTGACTTCACCCAGAAACCTTCCATCACTGGATTAGAAATCCAAGTAGTCCGGCATCAAAGTATAGTGAGTTGCTTGCAAGCTACCATGATGATCTTAGGTTTGAGGGACACATATATCCATATCCCTTCGTGAGTAACCCTTTGGCAAAAGGGAGCTCCATAGATGGTCATGTTCAGTGAGATGTCATACATTTCACTTGCATGTCATACCAGTGTCTCCACACTCCTTGATTAAGAGGACAACCAACTAATGTGACATACAATAACCTACACTTGATACATTGTCATCCTATAATAATGTATCATTTGGTTGTGAACCAGTTTCAGAACTACTTGATATATCCTCTCTATATCAAATAATGTAGTTCTAAGAACTCCATCATACAAGAGTTCATTTCAGGAAGATGTAAATATGATGAACAGCCAAAAAGAATAACTTTTATTTTTTTAAAATCATATATAGTTACAATATAGCACAACCGTCTACAGCCTAGATGATTGGCTTTGGAACATAATTTCCAATAGCTGAACCCTACCAAATGCATATTTAGCATCACAGTGGGAAAGTTCCTGGGATTCATGGTCACCTAGAGGGGGATAGAGGCCAATCCTGAGAAGATCCAGGAAATCACTAATATAAGACATCCTATCTCTAAGAAGGAGGTTCAGCACTTGATCGGATGCATCATGGTGTTGAGCCATTTCATCTCACATTCTATCGAGCACTGCCAACCATTCTTCAAGGTGCTGTGCAAGATGCATAGCTTCACTTGGATGGAGAATTTCCAGGAGGCATTCGAGGGGCTGAAGAAGCTCCTCGCCTCCCCATCATTGCTATCTAGGTCAGAGCTGGAGGAAGAGCTCCTCCTGTACCTGGCAGTCTCACCTGAAGTGGTCAGCTCAGTGCTGGTCTATATTGATAAGGAGGGCTCTCAGCTGCCAGTCTACTATACCAGCAAGCTACTCCGTGATGCGAAAACCAGGTACACCCGATTCAAAAAGATTATTTTTGTGCTAATAGTGTCTACGCAGCATCTCAGGCCCTACTTCCAAGTGCACCCGATTGCCATCCTCACTGATCAGCCTTTGAGGGCTATCCTAAGCTGCTCCGATACTTTAGGGTGCCTAGTAAAGTGGGTAGTGAAACTTAACAAGTTTGACATCACCTACTACCCATGGCTGGCACAGAAGGTGCAAGTCCTTGCCGACTTCCTAGTAGAATGCACCTAGGTGGAGGAGGACCAGGAGGAAGCAGACCAGCAAGCCAAACCTGGTTTGGATCCAGCCCCGGGAGTGATGATGTGGATCCTCCATGTCTACGGTGTGTCCAATGCCAGAGGGAGTGGAGCCGGCCTCATCTTTGCCAATCCTGATAGGGTCATCATGGAGTATGCACTGCGCTTCCTCTTCAAGGTGACCAATAATCAGGTCGAGTATGAGGCACTGTTGGGAATTGTGTCCCAAAGCCAATTGCCTGGGTTGTAGGCAGTTGCGCTGAGTATTGTATTCATTTTATAAATTAATAAATTTATCATTTTGGCAGCTCATCACATATGAATATCCCTAAAAATGAACTCCTTCCTTGTGATGAAGTCCTTAGGGCTTCACTGTTTTCGATACAGAGAGGATGTATCGACTGGTCCTTAAACCCTGTTCAAAACCAAAGGATATATTGAACTGGACGACAATATATCAAGTATAGGTTGTTGCAGTTCACATCGTTTGGTTGTCCTCTTAACCAAATGAGTGTGGTGACACTGATGTGATCTGCAAGTGGGATATATCATATCTCATTGAACGTGACTTTGTGAAACCCCTTTCTACCAAAGGGATACTCACGATAGGATATGGGTATATGTGTCCCTCTGACCTGAGGTCATCACGGTAGCTTGCAAGCAACTCCCTGTGCTTTGGTGCCGGACTACCCGATTTTTAATCCGGTGATGGAAGGTTTCTGGGTACAGGCAAGTACTTGTGGAGCAGTGATGGACCAAGATGGAATTGACCTGTCCGAATAGTTTAGATTGAATGTCTCGCAGTATCTCAATTTAGCAAATCCTCAGCCGGGGTAGCCCTAGTGAAGAGTCACTAGGCTTGCAAGATTGAGACACGTTATCGACTGACTCAGTCTGGGTTGGCAGCCCAATATCAGTCGTCCTGAGCATTAGAGGTCAAAGGGATGAATTATACAGTAACCATATGCTAGAGGTTCGATAGTATGCTCCTGCATCTTCAACCTATTCGGACGCCGGGACCCATTGCTAGATGGTTTCCTGTGCTGGTACTGAATTATTCCAGTACTACCATTTAGGTTCGAACCTATGAGGTCACATGCCACAGAGGATAACTCTCTGATCCGGATACCGATTACGATTGGGAATCATCTCAGTTTTGTGGTTACGATATTTTTTTAGCACACTTTCCCCGGTCCTACCCTCGTTTGCGTCAACCGAAATTATTCCGGCTGACCAGGTCTGTGCCAGGATTTTTCTGAATCAGTTTTGAACTGATTCGGAGCTAAATTTGGCCTTCATTGGTTGTGAACCAATTGAACTTAATTTAATTGGGCTTGAACCGATTTTTCTTTGAACCTTTGGTTTTAATTGGATTAAACCCATTGATTGAACCATTATTTTTCCTCCTTGACCGGTTTACACGGTCTTTCTTCACACTGACGAATTCCTTGCCGCGGAAGCCCAATCGGCGTCCTTTTATCTCCCCTCCACCCATTAGCCTTTAACCCTTTTTAATAGTCCTAATGGCCTGTTAATTTGTGATTAAGCCTCCGACGTCGATTGGCCTCCCAGCGTTTTCTTTTGCTCCTTGCTGCTGCTCTTTTTTATAAAACGCTGCAGTCCCCTGGTTCATTTGAGCTCTGTTTTTATTTTCCACCGTGTGAGAGGTCTTCTTCCATGAGTGGGTGTTCTTCTTTAGAGCGCTTTGAAACATCACTGTGTGAGAGGTGAAATGCTATGAGAGTTCTTCTTTCATTGCTGATATTCCTTCCCTTTCCACCAGTGATGTTGAGGGCTGGGTTTTGGTGAGTGAAAGGAAGAGAGAAAGCTCCTTAATCCCTATTTTCTGGTGCTCAAAATTGTAGGAAGAAGGATCCCTGTTTTGCTGAAAAATAGGTTCACAAATTCTGTTTCATTCCCTCTTCCCTCCCACCATTCCATGTCTTCCGGCGACTAGCATCGACCGAGAGACGGATCAGAGCTAGCCCCCGGCGTGTTCCCCCTCTTGAGAGTGTTCAACAGAGCACTTGGAAGCTGGATCGACCTCCTTGCAGCTGTCCTTTTCTGCTCTGTTTTTGGTTGCAGGTTTTTCAGATTGCTGAATTTCTAGTGCTGATTTTGGCTGAAAGGAAGGGGATCAAAACCATTGAATCATCTTCTCCCCTTTGAAGGAAGATCAATAAACTTGTTCCCTAACTCTTGGTGCTGGAAGGGAGATCCATACGTTGGCAAAAATTCCTCTGTTCTGCAGCAGTTTTTGGTGGAAAGAACAGCGATCTGTCAACGTGCTGAAAGTGGAAGACAACAGGAATAAATTTATTCCTGTTATCCCTGCTATTCCAGGACTATACCAGATTTATTCCCAACAGGAATAAGGTATGGGTTTTGTTTTTAAATTCATGCATGCGTAGATCTATGGATTTAAAATATTTTATAAACATTACATGCCCATGTTATAACATGTTTTAGTCTGTATATGCTTCCAGATTGTGTTAAATCCTGCATGGAGCATGTTTTCTGCTGTGCATTTTAAAATTGTTTTAAAATACTTACCTACTCCCTGATGTTGCATGCTTAGGGTAGGCATCTGCAAATGAACCTTTTAACTTTCATTGGTATCGAAGCCAGGTTGACAGGTGTAACATAATCTTGATGCATGTTAGATTAAAAATAGTTTAATCTATTTTTGTATCCTGATAGTACTTTTAGAACCTAGTTGAGACCTTCACCATGATCGTGTATCTTTGACACGAAATGGATCGTCTGTGTTGGCCTTTTCAGAAGGATCCTTTAAGGAAATCTTGGAATTAAAATTGTTTTAGTTCAGATACAATTTTGACATGTCTGTTAAATTATTGGCCATGAATGTTTATAAAATAAAATCTAGATATGATGCATGATTTTGTAATGTAAAAAAATGTTTTACATTGACACTTAATTAAAAATGTTTTGATTAAATGTATGGCTTATTAAAATAAAATATTAGGTTTATGAAATCCAATTTGACATGAATAAGTCATTTTGGGTTAATTGGGTTAGTTATCTAATTGGGTCCTTAACTGGGTTAGACCTAGGTTTAGTTGATCCGGATAAAAGAAGATTAATCAAAAGTTGATTAAGGTCCTTCTTTAGAACTATCTAATAGTTAGAATAGTTGATCCGTTCATCTAAAATGGATCCAATTAGTGACTCTATGGACCCCGAGTCTTTAGGCTAGTCTGATCGGGTCTGGTAAACCGACTGGTGTCGAGGTAGGTTGGCATTTGTGATCATGGTTGTATGAGGCTACCTCTTTCCTGGCCAACTTGGTTGGTGTCTAGGAAAGATGGTTCATGGCGGATACTCACCCATGATCTCACCTACCTGGCTAGTCGAGTCAACCAGAACTGATTGGAAAAGCTCAATGACTCGAGTTAACCCATGTCACCCAGGTTGATCGGTTTGACTGATCTTTAGGTGCCCATGGATCATTTGTTGATTCATTTCAACCCTCCTGAAATCTGATTAATTCAGTGGGAGGATGATCCATGTCCTTGTCTCTTCTCTTCTGTCACAACTAAAAATCCTCTAAAATTATTAGGTCCTTAAAAGACTAAGTCAAAGAGTTGACAGTGTCTTAGCCTCCCATTAAGTTGGATAGAAATATGTCCACTAGCTTGGTGTGCATCGGTAGTTCCATAGAACGGGTGTACATCCGGTGACTGGAATTTCTATCTGATCGATGATGGTCAGTGCAACCCCTATAACGGGACCAGGTGGGCCGGCCATAGTCAGGCTTGGTCTTTAATTAGCTGGAAGCATTGGGTTTATCATTTTAATGGTTGGACCTAACTAGAGACCCGCAATAGGAGGCCCCTAGGCTGATTGGGGAGTTCTCTGGGGCAAAATTCTATACTGAAATTGTTTAGGGAAACAATTGGTTTATGAACATACCTTTAGGCTCGTATGGGTGAGCTGACCTAGTCGGGCTCATGCGAGGCCTATTGGATTTCAGTACCCACTTGAAAAATTGTTGTTTTCACGGATTGGAGTTAGAGGCTACCAATCTGAAAATTAGTGGGAGAAACCTTTAGACTAAAGTCCAAGTCTTTTGGTTAAGTTATTAATTCATAAACTAATTTGGTCTTGTTTTCTTTTCAGATGTCTTCAAACTTATCGCTCCGGTCACTTCTCTCGATAATGAGAAGTTGGAGGGTCATAACTTCGATACTTGGTATCGAAGGTTAAGAATTGTTCTGGAGCATGAACGGATCCTCTATGTGATAACGGATCCGGCGCCTGAAATCCCTCCTGCAAATGCACGGAGCGGTCAGAGACGCTTACTTGAAGTGGGTTTCTGATCGGACTACTGTCCGTTGCAATGCTTGCTGTGATGAACGACGAGTTCAGTCGCAAATTCGAGGAGGCCCAACCTGATGAATCCTTCAAAAATTGAAGGAATCCTTCGGCACCCCGGATGATGTAGAACGTACAAAGTGTCTTGTGCCATCTACAACTCCAAGATGCCGAATGGTGGTTCAGTCACTGATCATGTGTTGTACATGATCGAGCTGATTGAAAAACTGGGCAAACTCGGATGCCCCTTGCACGAGCAGCTCGGCAAGGATGCGATCCTGAATTCTCTTCCCCTCCTCCTATCTTGACTTTCTTGATCATTACAGAATGAACAAGCCTGCAGTCAACTACCAAGGTCTTTTGGGTTTGCTGCAGACTTTCGAGAAAGACCACCAACTTAATAAGGGGATGGTGAATTTAGTGGGAGGAAGTAGAGGTCATCGTCCCTTTAAGAAAGGGAAGAAGAAAATAAATAAAAAGGGAAAGAAGGTGCAAAATGCTCCTGGCCCGAGTCAGACCAGGAAGTTTAAGGCTGATCAGTCTTCTGCAGAGTGCTTCTACTGCAAGAAGAAGGGACACTAGAAGAGGAACTGTCCTCTTTATATTGCGTCCCTTGATCCGAACAGGCCGAGAAAGCAGAAGTCTGCTGAACAAGGTATTTATATGATAAAACCTTGTAATTACTCAATTGTTGATACTGCTAACTGGGTATTGGATACTGGTAGTCCAATTCATGTTGTAATTCGTTACAGGGACTTCAAGTAGCAGAAGATTTGAAGATGAGAACAATTTCTGAGCGTCGGGAATGGAAATCGTGTTCCAGTACTGGCGGTTGGAGTCATGCGTCTTGTCTTTGAGTCTTTTACTGTCGAACTAGTCGACTGTCACTATTGTCCTAGTTTCATTATGTGCATAATCTCTGTAGGCCTTTTGGCCAATTGTGGTTTTGAACTATCATAAAAGAGATTTTTGCAATGTTATTTGAATAATGCTATTGTAATGAAGCTATATTAAATAATGGCATATATGTACTATCAAGGCCTGTTAGTGTAATGTACACTTCTAGCAAACGCCCATGGTTAGATAATGTCAATGATTTGTATCTTGGCACTGTAGACTAGGTCATATTAACTAAAATAGGATAATAAGATGCGAGGAGATGGACTTCTCGAGGTTAGTGATTCTGAATCACTGCCCACTTGTGAATCCTGTTTACTTGGTAAAATGACCCAAGTCACCTTTTTCTGGAAAAGGTGAACGATCTACAGAACTCCTAAGTCTAATACATACTGATGTATGGGACCAATGACAATTAGTGCCAAAGGAGGATACAAATATTTCATTACATTTACAGACGACTTTTCGAGGTTCGGTTATGTCTTTCTAATGAGACATAAGTCTGAATCGTTTGAAATGTTCAAACGATACCGTAATGAAGTAGAAAAGCAGACTGGAAAAAGTATTAAAACCCTTCGATCTGATCGAGGTGGTGAATACTTATCTGGTGCATTTTTGACATATCTTGAGGAGAATGGAATTCTCTCTCAGTGGACTCCTCCAGGAACACCATAGTTGAATGGTGTGTCCGAAAGGAGGAATCGAACCTTGTTGGACATGGTTCGTCAATGATGGGCTTTGCAACTCTGCCGCTATCCTTTTGGGGATATGCGCTTCAGACAGCCTGTTACTTGTTGAATAATGTTCCAAGTAGTCTGTTGTCTCCACTCCGTATGAGATGTGGAATGGACGTAAACCCTCAATCTCACACCTTCGGGTCTGGGGTTGTCCGGCTTACATAAACGTTTTGACGCAGACAAACTTGGTCCTAAGTCTGACAAGTGTTTATTCATTAGTTATCCTAAGGAAACCAAAGGGTATTTCTTCTACTTGGAGAATGAACAAAAAGTGTTCGTTGCTCTTAGAGCTATCTTTTTGGAAAAGGAGTTCCTTGGAGAAGGAACTATAGCCTCTAAGATTGAACTTGATGAAGTTCAGCCATAGAAGAACCTGCACACTCTAAGGACATCGTGGAACCGGTTGTGATTGACTCACACCCTGAACCCATTAGGAGATCTGGTAGAATACCGCGTCAACTGGACAGATACTACGGTTTCTTGGTCCGGGATGGCGATCCCATTGAGCTCGATGAGAACAATGAGGATCCAATCACCTATATGGATGCACTTCAAGATCTGACTCTGAGGCATGGCTTGGAGCCCTGCGATCCGAAATGGAGTCCATGGAAATCAACAATGTTTGACATTGTTGATCCACCTGAGGAATAAAACCCATCGGTGTAAATGGATCTTCAAGAAGAAAAGGGCGCAGATGGGAAGGTCGAAACCTATAAAGCCCGTCTGGTTGCCAAGGGTATCGTCAGCGATATGGTATCGATTATGATGAGACATTCTCCCCTGTGGCAATGCTCAAGTCTATTCAGATCATGCTTGCTTTGGCAGCATATTTTGATTACTAGATCTGGCAGATGGATGTCCGAACCGCTTTCCTAAATGGGAGCTGGAAGAAGAGGTGTATATGATACAGCCTGAAGGTTCACATCCACAGATGAATCAAAAGTATGCAAGTTGCAGAGGTCCATCTATGGACTCAAGCAAGCATCTCGAAGTTGGAACTTACGGTTTGATAGGTCATAAATCGTACGGCTTCGTTAAGAACGAGAAGAACCGTGCATCTATAAATGGGTTAATGGTTCTGTGATTGTATTCCTAGTACTGTATGTTGACGACATTCTCTTAATCGGGAATGATGTCGCAGCATTACAAGGAATAAAGGTCTGGTTATCATCTCATTTCTCCATGAAAGACTTGGGTGAAGCTTCTACATACTAGGTAAGATCTATAGAGATAGATCTAAGAAGCTTTTGGGACTGTCCCAGTCTACGTACATAGATACCGTGCTGAAATGGTTCAGCATGGAAAATTCCAAGAAAGGCTATCTTCTGATAGGTTATGGAATTACTCTTTCCAAGAAGGATTGTGCGACAACTCCTGAGGAAAGAGAGCACATGAGTAGAGTACCTTATGCTTCTGCAGTAGGCTCTATCATGTATGCTATGACTTGTACTAGACCAACATAGCATTCTTCTCACTAGGAGTAGTGAGTAGATACCAGTCTGACCCAGGTAAGGCGCATTAGAAAGTGTTAGACCATCTTTAAGTATTTAGAAATACTAAAGATCAATGGCTGATTTATGGAGAACCTGACTTGAAACTTGTGGGTACACTGACTCCAGTTTCCAGTCGGATAGAGATGATAGCAAAGAGTGTGTCAGGGTTTGTATTTATCCTGAACGGAGGAGGCGATCTATGGAAAAGTTCCCAGCAGGCAACTGTTGCAGACTCGGTATGCGAAGCAAATATATTGCAGCATCAGATGCAGCAAAGGAAGCTGTTGTGGTTGCGTAGTTCCTTGGAGAGCTAGGGTTGGCACCTTCCCTAGATGGTCCTGTTTCGGTGTACTGTGACAGCACTGGAGCCATTTGCTCAAGCTAAGGAGCCTAAAGCTTATCATCGCACCAAGCACATTTTGCGGCGCTACCCCACCTCGTACGAGAAATCATGGAGCGAGGTGACATCAATTTACTGAAGATCGATGAAAAGAAAATCTGGCCGATGCCTTTCACTAAAGCCCTTGGAATCAAAGAGTTCGACTTGTAAATGGGAAATGGGTATAAGATACTCTTCTAATTGCTTTAGTACAAGTGGGAGTTGTTGGGAATTGTGTCCCAAAGCCAATCGCCTAGGTTTGTAGGCGGTAGCGCTGAGTATTGTATTCATTTTATGAATTAATAAATTTATCATTTTGGCAGCTCAACACATATTGAATTTCCCTAAAAATGAACTCCTTCCTTGTGATGAAGTCCTTAGGGCTTCAAGAGGATGTATTGACTGGTCCTTAAACCCTGTTCACAACCAAAGGATATATTGAACTGGACGGCAATATATCAAGTATAGGTGTTGCAGTTCACATAGTTTGGTTGTCCTCTTGACCAAATGAGTGTGGTGACACTGATGTGATCTACAAGTGGGATATTCATATCTCATTGAACGTGACTCCGTGAAAACCCTTTCTGCCAAAGAGATACTCACGATAGGATATGGGTATATGTGTCCCTCTGACCTGAGGTCATCACGGTAGCTTGCGAGCAACTCCCTGTGCTTTGGTGCCGGACTACCCGGATATTTAATCCGGTGATGGAAGTTTCTGGGTACAGGCAAGTACTTGTGGAGCAGTGATGGACCAAGATGGAATTGACCTGTCTGACAGTTTAGATTGAATGTCTCGCAGTATCTCATTTAGCAAATCTCGGCCGGGGTAGCCCTAGTGGTGCGGGCACCAGACTCAGAAGAAGACTTCAGAGCTCCATCTGGATCTCTGATTAACCTTGCCCGAAGAATTAGGGTTTTTGGTTTTTAATAAGAGTTGACTAGATCAACTTAATTTAGCTTGAGTCTACATTACCTGCATTTTATTTTGTTGAGTCATGTTGACTCAGTAGTGGACTAGGGTTTCAACCTGGGATGTTACACTTTCTTCCAAGACCAGGCAAGTGGACACCACACTCCCAGCCACACTCCCAGTCCAGGGGGCGCCATATCTACATCCAGCAGCTTTTGGTCCCCACTCCACAGATGGCAACTTCCTTCTCTCATGCGCCAGATAAAGAGAAGTCCACAAGAGACCACAAATCAAGGGGGCGGCCAAGACTTTCCCAAGAAACCCAAAGCAAAGAAGGAAAGAAATCCTCTTGGAAGAGAGCTTCAAGGGGGCGCCCACTACCTGCCAAAGACATCCAAACAAAGATGGGAAGGACCTTGACTTAGGAGGAGAAGAAAAGGAGGAGTCCAAAGAGTTGATCCAGGGAAGGAAAGAAAATTTTTCTTGAAGATCCAAGCAAGGGGGCGCCATCTACCTGCCTTTTATAACCCAAATCCAATTTTTTGGTACTTTGGCCGACCATATGTGAGGATTTGCCCTAATTTGTAGATCCCCTCCTTTAGTCCCACATGGGAAGATGTGAAACCCTCCTCCCTTGTAAAGCCTTATAATTAAACCCCTCTTGTAAGTTTAAAAAAATCAGATGAATGAAACCAAATTTTTTATGAGCAAACTTGTGTTTTCTCTTTTCCGCACTTGCTCCAGGTGTTGAGCTCCGTGAGGGAGTAAATCCGGGTTCCCCTGGAACCTTGAGGAGGTGAGAGATCTCCAAAACCCAAACCCTAGGTTAGCCACTCCACTCCCAAACCCTAGCCGCCATCACCCTTCTCTTTCCACAAGCCCTAGTCTATTTCCCTTCTCACGGCCACCATCTCCAAGTCCAGGCCGACCACCAGCATCCAGCCCAGTCCAGATACTGCAGATCTACAACAATTCTAAGAGGAAGTCAGATCGGCCTCCAGGAGAATTCGATTCAGCAACTTCAGCTTTCAAGTTCTTCAACCTGGTAAAATCTTTTCTTGAGTTTCTGAATTCCATCATTTGTTCTCTTCTTTCCCTGATCTTGAGTCCAGGAGAAGCCGACCAAACCACAAGACCAGTATTGGAGGATCCATTACGAAGATAGCCGACTCCGAGGATCCCATAATCTGCTCGAGAGAGTTCTTCCACCAAAATCCTGAGAAGAAGATACTGTCTGGTTAGTAAACATCTCTTCTCTTTATTTCTGTCTGTTGAAAGTTCATAGAGAAACCCTAGGTCTGGGAGTTTCTCACCCCCAGCGATCCGTTACTTCTGAACTACTCTGATAATTTAGTTTCTTCTAAACTGTGATTTCAATCCTTACCTAGTTCCTTCAACGTAGTTTAGCTTTACTTTGAGTCGAAGCTAATTTCTGAAAAAAAAAAAAAAAAAGAATTAATTTTAATTTTACTTCCGCATACGCTTCTTTGTTCTTTGTTCTGCATCATTTTTGGTATCAGAGCCTGTCTAGGGTTTTGTTTGATTGCCTATTTGAGTCCCTCTCTTTTTACTTTGTCTGCTCGAAGTAGACTCCCCAGGACGTCCGGTCCTAGGAACGAAGCGAGATGCAAACCTCCTCTTCCCATTCCACGGGGTATTCCTAGGGCGTGTAGGGGATCCGTTGGGTTACAACTTCATAGCAGAAATTGTAAACGGGGAAGTGCTCTATTTTCAGTCCGTAATTATCCTGTTGCAGGAATTATTTCTCACTACAAGTAACTCCAAATTTAGTGATTTTTATTTTTCTGAAACCAGTATAATTGAATCTAATTTTTATAATTTTCTCATGATTTATTGGTTTCCGTGCAATTTCTGAGAATTAATTACTGCAACTCTGTTTTGTATTATGCAATCCATTTATTTTGAGTGTTCATCTCTTAATTCAATTAAGGGCATTTGAGCATCTAAGATAAGGGGAGGAGTTGATAACCTCTCCTTAGCCCAAAACCACCACCCTTCATTCGAACCTAAGCCTTTAATCTAAAATGATTAGACCTAATTTGCCCTAGTGGGCTAGGGACATCAACAAGTTGGGTCAAGGCTAGTGTTGAGTCAGTTTATCTGGTTACTCTGTGTGCTTTGTACTCAGTGTCTAGAACGGTGGTTCAGGGATTCCATCCCGAAGGGCTTGTGTGCTGGTCCGCCTACCTGGCCAATCTCTGATTGGTGTCTAGATTGGCATTCAGGGACCTAACACTCCCTTACACCTGGGCTGAGTCCTGAGTTACTACAGGCTAGCTTGCCACTCTGATTGGGCATCTAGTTGGGCTCTAGGTCTAGTTAGCCCGTAGTCGTTCAGTTGAGTCTCATTTGTGTGTTTGCTTGCATCATGTCTACCCGGAATGGAGTACCTACTACCTGGTCAAACCAACATGATTTAGAGGCCATGGTTAGAGCTCTTACAGAGAGTATGAACAAATTAAGTCAGGATATGAATGAGAATTTTGCCCAGCTTAGGGATCGAGTCCAAGTACTTGAGGAACCTAGGCATCGGAATTGGACTCCTGACCCAGATTTTAATGTGCCTCAACCTCACCCACACCAAGAGCCTAGAAGATCTTTATACCGAGATCCTGAAACTAATCATAGGAAGCCAGACCCGAACCTGAGGATAGAGATGATAGGTTCATTCGAAACATCAAGTTAGATGCACCCACTTTTGATGGTAGCCTAAATCTAAGGTGTATTCTGATTGGGAGGGTGAGATGGACCAGTACTTTGAGTGGTATGCCATGTCTGAGGAGAGGAAATTCAAGTTTGCCAAGATGAAATTAATACGTCAAGCTAGGTTATACTGGGGGAACATTGAGCTGACCACTAGAAGACGAAATGTAGAGCCCATAAACACTTGGCAGGTATGAAAGAGAAACTTAGAGACAAGTACCTACCCATTTCATACCAGCAAAATCTGTTAGACCAATGGCAAACTTTGAAACAAGGGAACCGATCTGTTTCAGATACATAACACCTTTGATGAATACCTGATGAGATGTGATGTGAGTGAAGCCCATGAGGTCACTTTGTCTAGATTTAGGCTGGACTTAGGGAAGATATTAAGAGAGAGTTGTTTCTGAGAGAGGTTACTGACCTAGACCAAGCCTATCAGATTGCACTGAACACTGAGAAATTCAGAGAGGACCCATGCCTTCTAGGATTAGTGCCCCAATCCAAGAAATGGACCTAGCCAGATTACCCCTAGCAAGCTAATCAGGGTATTCCCACCCCTAGGCCCTGGACAAAGGTAAGGCACCTGACACCCAGAGAAACCCATGGTATCGTCTGTTTTAAGTGTCAGAAGCCGTCATATCTCCACTCAGTGCACTTTCATAGCTTGTTTTAAGTGTCATAAGGTAGGTCATGTTTCTAGCCAGTGCCCTCGTAGATCCCTATATATAGAAGAGGGAGGAGAAGAGAATTCGAGCCTAATGAGGAGTTTGAAGAAGAAGTTTATGAGGCCGGAATGAATTTGGTTGATGAGTATGAAGGAGAGGAAGAATCTACTGAATCTGACCACTTAGGGGTTGTGAGATGCATCCTGTCCCAGACTAAAGTTCAAGAAGATTGGCATAGGACTAACATCCTACAGACTTTCCTTAAACTAGGGGATAAGGTTGTAAAATCATCATAGATAGTGGGAGCTGTGTGAATGCCATTTCTACTAGCACTGTCAAAATGTTAGGCTTAACCCCAGTCCCCCACCCCAACCCCTATAAGGTTCTTGGGTAGACTCTACCTCTATACCCATCCAGTCTAGATGTCAGGTCCAAATCCAAATGCAATCCTATCAAGAAAAGATTTGGTGTGATGTCTTGCCCATGGGGGTGAGCAGTATAATTCTTGGAAGACCTTGGTTGTATGATCATGATGCCACCCTCTTAGGAAAATCCAACACCTGTGTCTTTAGTTTCAATGGGAAGAAAATCACAATCCATTCAGTCCTCCTAAGGACAAGGTAGCTAAAGGAACTAGTAAGGTCAGAGAAATGAAGACTGGAGTGAACCTAATTAGTGCCAAGGATCTAGAACAAGAAATTCATAGTGGTTCACCCATTTGGATGTTGACTGCTAAGGAACTTAGGACTCCTACACCCTCAGAGCCCCTCAGGAAGTTAAGCCTTTATTAGAAGAATTGAGGATGTTTTTCCCGAGGATCTGCCAGACCACCTTCCACCTCTTAGGGATATTCAGCATTCCATAGATTAGTCCCAGGAGCTACTTTACCCAACTTGCCCCATTATAGGATGAATCCATCGGAGCATAAAGAACTGCAGAAGCAGGTTGGCGAATTGTTGAGGAAGGGGTTCATTAGAGAGAGTCTTAGCCTTGTGCAGTCCCTGCACTTCTAACCCCGAAGAAGGATGGCACGTGGAGGATGGTGTTGACAGTCGTGCCATCAATAAAATCACAATCAAATATAGGTTCCCCATCCCTAGACTAGATGACATGCTTGATATGATGGCCGGTGCCATGGTTTTTCTAAAATTGATCTCAAGAGCGGCTATCATCAGGTTAGGATTAGACCAGGGGATGAGTGGAAAACAGCCTTCAAAACTAAGGATGGTCTCTTTGAATGGGTTGTTATGCCTTTTGGGTTGTCCAATGCCCCTAGTACTTTCATGAGGATTATGACCCAAGTACTTAGAGCTTTCATAGGGAAGTTTGTAGTGGTCTATTTTGATGATATCTTGATCTATAGTAAGACCCCTGCAGATCACCTAGGCCATCTTAGACAAGTCTATCAAGTTTTGAGGAATGATAGTCTCTACGGTAATCTCAAAAAGTGTGAATTTATGACCAGTAGGATTATCTTCCTTGGATTTGTTGTAACCCCTGACGGCGTGGCTGCCGATCCTGAAAAGATTAGGTCCATAGTAGAATGGCCAGAGCCGACCAGTGTGCATGAAGTCAGAAGTTTCCATGGCTTGGCTACCTTCTATAGGCGATTCATCAAGGGGTTTAGTACTGTAGTTGCTCCTATCACAGACTGCATCAGGAAGGGAGAATTTCAGTGGACCAAAGCAGCCCATAAAGCCTTCCTAGATCTTAAGGATAGGATGACCCAGGCACCCATTTTGAGACTACCGGACTTTTCAAAGGTATTTGAGGTGCCTGTGATGCTTCAGGAGTAGGTATAGGTGGAGTCCTAAGCCAAGAGAACCATCCCGTAGCATTCTTTAGTGAAAATCTTAATGATGCTAAGCTTAGGTATTCGACCTATGATAAGGAATTTATGCGGTAGTGCAAGCTTTGCGTTACTGGAGACATTATTTACTACCGCAAGATTTATGCTGTTTTCGGACCATGAGGCTCTTAGATTCTTGATTCTCAGAAGAAGCTTAACCCTAGGCATGCCAAGTGGGTAGAGTATATCTAGTCCTATACTTTTGTTCTGAAGCATAAGGCTGGATCTGAAAATAAGGTAGCTGATGCCCTTAGTCGTCGATCTTTGTTGTTGAATTCTGTTAGGGCTGAAGTCATAGGGTTTGAGCAAATCAAAGAAGAATATGAGTCGTGTCCGGATTTCAAGACTGTATACCAGGATCTAACTCAAGGACCATCTAGTGAACATAAGGATTATTCCCTTATAGATGGCTTTCTATTCTTTAAGAATAGGCTTTGCATCCCTAGAACCTCTCTTAGGGAATTCTTGATTTGAGAAACTCATGCTGGAGGTTTAGCTGGCCATTTCGGAAAAGATAAGACCACCCTGGCTATTGAAGACCATTTTTTCTGGCCTAGCTTAAAAAGAGATGTAGCACACATTGTGGCTAGGTGTCGGACCTGCGCTGTTGCCAAACAGCGAAAACAGAACACCGGCCTTTATACCCCACTCCCTGTCCCAGATCGTCCTTGGCAAGATGTGAGCATGGACTTTGTGTTAGGTTTGCCTAAGACCCAGAGGAGGCATGACTCTATCTGTATTGTAGTAGACCGATTTTCCAAGATGGCCCATTTCTTGCCTTGTTCCCAAACATTTGATGCGTCTAAGGTAGCCACCCTATTCTTCAATGAGATAGTTCGACTCCATGGCCTACCCAAGACCATTGTTTCAGATAGGGATGTTCGGTTCACCAGCTATTTCTGGAAAACCCTTGGCATAAGTTAGGGATGAAACTTAAGTTTTCAACTGCCTATCATCCCCAGACTGACGGCCAAACCGAAGTAGTGAACCGTAGTTTAGGCAATCTGCTAAGGTGTCTTGTTGGTGAAAACATTAGGAACTAGGATTTGTACTTACCTAGAGCTGAATTTGCATATAATGACTCGGTCAATAGGTCTACGGGTAAGAGTCCATTTGAAATTGTGCATGGTTACAAACCCCACACACCTCTTGACCTAGCTCCTTTACCAGTCCTCACACGGGTCTCCGAGTCTGCCGAAGTTTTTGCACAGCATATAAAGACTTGCATAAAGAAATTCAAGCCAAAATAAATTTAAGTAACGAAACTTATAAGAAATTGGCTGATTCTCAAAGGCGAGTCAAAACTTTTGACGAAGGAGACTATGTAATGATTAGGTTAAGGCTGAACGGTTTCCTCCTGGAACTGTTAGAAAGTTACATGCTAGGGAAGCTGGACCATTTAGAGTGGTAAAGAGAGTAGGATCCAATGCCTATGTGCTCGAGTTGCCTCCAGAACTAGGCATTAGCTCCACTTTCAACATTACAGACCTAGTAGAGTATAGGGAGCCAGCTGTGATTCCCAGTAAGGCTTTTGAACCTAATCCTGCTCTTGAGAGTGAACCTGACCCTGTGTGTCCACCAACAAATTGGCCTGTGAGGAAAGAGCAGATTGAAAAGATCCTGGATGATTAGGTTATCTCTACTCGTAATCGAGGATACCAAAGATACCTGGTCCGCTGGCTAGGAAGGCCAGATTCTGATGACTCTTGGATCTTCCGAGAAGAGTTACAAGAGCTGGACCCAGACCTCTTGGAGAGATACCAGAGCCAACTTGATCCTTACTCGACAGGGTCGAGTTCCTCCCACCCTGGGAGAATTGGTGCGGGCACCAGACTCAGAAGAAAACTTCAGAGCTCCATCTGGATCTCTGATTAACCTTGCCCGAAGAATTAGGGTTTTTGGTTTTTAATAAGAGTTGACTAGATCAACTTAATTTAGCTTGAGTCTACATTACCTGCATTTTATTTTGTTGAGTCATGTTGACTCAGTAG
Source organism: Areca catechu (assembly GCA_021397845.1). Classification (NCBI taxonomy): domain Eukaryota; kingdom Viridiplantae; phylum Streptophyta; class Magnoliopsida; order Arecales; family Arecaceae; genus Areca; species Areca catechu. Next base: position 46,590,676 of record CM038048.1, on the reverse strand, counting down.
TGGACTAGGATTTCAACCTGGGATGTTACACTTTCTTCCAAGACCAGGCAAGTGGACACCACACTCCCAGCCACACTCCCAGTCCAGGGGGCGCCATATCTACATCCAGCAGCTTTGGTCCCCACTCCACAGATGGAAACTTCCTTCTCTCATGCGCCAGATAAAGAGAAGTCCACTAAGAGACCACAAATCAAGGGGGCGGCCAAGACTTTCCCAAGAAACCAAAGCAAAGAAGGAAGAAATCCTCTTGGAAGAGAGCTTCAAGGGGGCGCCCACTACCTGCCAAAGACATCCAAAACAAAGATGGGAAGGACCTTGACTTAGGGAGGAAGAAAAGGAGGAGTCCAAAGAGTTGATCTAGGGAAGGAAGAAAGTTTTTCTTGAAGATCCAAGCAAGGTGGCGCCATCTACCTGCCTTTTATAACCCAAATCCAATTTTTTTGGTATTTTGGCCGACCATATGTGAAGGATTTGCCCTAATTTGTAGATCCCCTCCTTTAGTCCCACATGGGAAGATGTGAAACCCTCCTCCCTTGTAAAGCCTTATAAATTAAACCCCTCTTGTAAGTTTAAAAAATCAGATGAATGAAACCAAATTTTTTTATGAGCAAACTTGTGTTTTCTCTTTTCCGCACTTGCTTCCAAGTGTTGAGCTCCGTGAGGGAGTAAATCCGGGTTCCCCTGGAACCTTGAGGAGGTGAGAGATCTCCAAAACCCCAAACCCTAGGTTAGCCACTCCACTCCCAAACCCTAGCCGCCATCACCCTTCTCTTTCCACCAAGCCCTAGTCTATTTCCCTTCTCATGGCCACCATCTCCAAGTCCAGGCCGACCACCAGCATCCAGCCCCAGTCCAGATACTACAGATCTACAACAATTCTAAGAGGAAGTCAGATCGGCCTCCAGGAGAATTCGATTTCAGCAACTTCAGCTTTCAAGTTCTTCAACCTGGTAAAATCTTTTCTTGAGTTTCTGAATTCCATCATTTGTTCCTCTTCTTTCCCAGATCTTGAGTCTAGGAGAAGCCGACCAAACCACGAGACCAGTATGGAGGATCCATTGCGAAGATAGCCGACTCCGAGGATCCCATAATCTGCTCGAGAGAGTTCTTCCACCAAAATCCTGAGAAGATCACTATCTGCTTAGTAAACCATCTCTTCTCTCTATTTCTGTTTTGTTGAAAGTTCAGAGCGAAACCCTAGGTCTGGGAGTTTCTCAACCCCCAGCGATCCGTTACTTCTGAACTACTCTGATAATTTAGTTTCTTCTAAATGTGCTTTCAATCCTTACCTAGTTCCTTCAACGTAGTTTAGCTTTACTTTGAGTCGAAGCCAATTTCTGAAAAATATATAAAAAAAAAAAGAATTAATTTTAATTTTACTTCCGCATACGCTTCTTTGTTCTTTGTTCTGCATCACCTAGTGAAGAGTCACTGGGCTTGCAAGATTGAGACACGTTATCGACTGACTCAGTCTGGGTTGGCAGCCCAATATCAGTCATCCTGAGCATTAGAGGTCAAAGGGATGAATATACAATAACCATATGCCAGAGGTTCGATAGTATTCTCCCGCATCTTCGACCTATCCGGACGCCGGGACCTATTGCTAGATGGTTTCCTGTGCTGGTACTGGAATTGTTCCAATACGACCGTTTAGGTTCGAACCTATGAGGTCACACGCCACAGAGGATAACTCTCTGATCCGGATACCGATTACGATTAGGAATCATCTTAGTTTTGTGGTTACGGTATTTTTTGAGCACACTTTCCCCAGTCCTGCCCTCATTTGTATCAACCGAAAATTGTTCCGGGCTGACCAGGTTTGTGCCAGGATTTTCTGAATCAGTTTTGAACTGATTCGGAGCTAAATTCGGCCTTCAATTGGTTGTGAACCAATTGAACTTAATTTAATTGGGCTTGAACCGGTTTTCCTTTTGAACCTTTGGTTTTAATTGGATTAAACCCATTGATTGAACCGTTATTTTTCCTCCCTTGACCGGTTTACACGGTCTTTCTTCACGCTGACGAATTCCTTGCCATGGAAGCCCAATCGGCGTCCTTTTATCACCCCTCCACCCATTAGCCTTTAACCCTTTTAATAGCCCTAATGGCCTGTTAATTTGTGATTAAGCCTCCGACGTCGATTGGCCTCCCAGCATTTTCTTTTGCTCCTTGCTGCTGCTCTTTTTATAAACGCTGTAGTCCCCTGGTTCATTTGAGCTCTGTTTTTATTTTCCACCGTGTGAGAGGTCTTCTTCCATGAGTGGGTGTTCTTCTTTAGAGCACTTTGAAACATCACCGTGTGAGAGGTGAAATGCTATGAGAGTTCTTCTTTCATTGCTGATATTCCTTCCCTTTCCACCAGTGATGTTGAGGGCTGGGTTTTGGTGAGTGAAAGGAAGAGAGAAAGCTCCTTAATCCCTGTTTTCTGGTGCTCAAAATTGTAGGAAGAAGGATCCCTGTTTTGCTGAAAAATAGGTTCACAAATTCTATTTCATTCCCTCTTCCCTCCCACCATTCCATGTCTTCCGGCAACTAGCATCGACCGAGAGACGGATCAGAGCTAGCCCCCGGCGTGTTCCCCCTCTTGAGAGTGTTCAACAGAGCACTTGGAAGCCGGATCGACCTCCTTGCAGCTGTCCTTTTCTGCTCTATTTTTGGTTGCAGGTTTTTCAGATTGCTGAATTTTTGGTGCTGATTTTGGCTGAAAGGAAGGGGATCAAAACCATTGAATCATCTTCTCCCCTTTGAAGGAAGATCAACAAACTTTTTCCCTAACTCTTGGTGCTGGAAGGGAGATCCATACGTTGGCAAAAATTCCTCTGTTCTGCAGCAGTTTTTGGTGGAAAGAACAGCGATCTGTCAACGTGCTAAAAGTGGAAGACAACAGGAATAAATTTATTCCTGTTATCCCTGCTATTCCAGGACTATACCAGATTTATTCCCGGCAGGAATAAGGTATGGGTTTTGTTTTAAATTCATTCATGCGTAGATCTATGGATTTAAAATATTTTATAAACATTACATGCCCATGTTATAACATGTTTTAGTCTGTACATGCTTCCAGATTGTATTAGATCTTGCATGGAGCATGTTTTCCGCTGTGCATTTTAAAATTATTTTAAAATACTTACCTGCTCCCTGATGTTGCATGCTTAGGGTAGGCATCTGCAAATGAACCTTTTAACTTTCAGGCACTCCTCATGGGATTGAAGGTGTCCCATGAGCTAGGCATAAAATGCTTAAAGGTCTTCATGGATTCGCAACTCGTGGTGGGGCTGGTCTCCGGTGAATTTGAAGTTCGAGATCCCATGATGGTGAAATATCTAGATAAGGTACGATCGTACACAACAAACCTGCAGTACTTTAGCATTTCACATATCTCTCGTGCAGAGAATGCCCGAGCCGACATCCTCTCCAGGCTGGTGACCCTGTCAGAGTCGTTGCTGAGGCATACCTTCATCGAGTACTTAGAAGCCCCTAGCTATGAGTCTATAGCAGAGGTCCAACAAGTCACCTCTGAGGCAAGCTGGATTGGTGGGGACACCAGGACAGACACAGATCACTGGATCCCATACAATTTACTGATTGGGGTTTTTAGAATCTTAGTCATGTGTCACAATTTTATAAGCAAATAAGATTGAGTCCTGTAATAAGTTGAGAATAGTTGATTGTGTCTCAACCCTAGTCCAGTATTGAGTCCTGTATTTCAGTATGAGTCTAGTATTAGTCCAGTTCATGTATGAGAGAGGAGGATACCCTATTTTGGAGTCACACCAGGCCTCATCTAGGAGTCAAAGGCTACTACATCAGCTTATTGGATTTTGTGTGACACGCTAGGGCCTAAGATGCCTTCCGGATGCCCAGATTCTCCCCAAATGCCAGATTCCTTCTAGATGCCTTGGAATATTCTCAACCTACGGTGCCCTTTGACTCTAGAGATATACCAGTATCTTAGTCCAAGAAATTCCAAGCCCAGGAGCAAGGCCCATGCATCCCGAAACCAAGATTCCAAGAATATGACAAATGAGAGGCACCCCAACTATCAAGGCCCAAAACCTAGGCACCGAACCCAAGGAGGCCGACCCTTGCTGCCCTTTGGAGCCCACATGCCCAAGCTAAGTCCAAGAGGCATCCTAGCCCATCCATCTGGCTTTGACTGGTCCAAGGAAGGAGGAAGAATCCAAGTGGAAGTAGGAAACCAAGTTTTTCTTTCATTCAACTATGTACTCCTAGTTCTAGGTTAATATTATAGTCCTTCTCCCACTCAAAGCTTGTAAACCTATCCTAACTAGGAGAGGGTTGAAGTCCTAATAAGAAGAAGGCATGGGATCCCTATAAATACCCCACCCCTCCTCCTTGTATTCAATCAACTCTTATGAAATAAAACTCTATTATTTGGTGTTCAGCTTCTGGTGTTCTGGTTTTTAGTTCTTTGGTTTTGGTTCTTTGTTCTCTTGCTTGGCCGACCACCCTTTGTTGATCCTATAAGTGATTTTGATGATAACCAAACATTGGTGCATGCATTTGTTTACTAACAACTCTTCAAGTTTTGTAGGAAGAATTCTTTGTTCAAACCTCAACTCTTACATTTGTATTTCTTGTTTTGAGTTGTGTTGTAATTGAAATTTGTAAAGAAGAACCCAAAGGAAAATTAAGAAAGATCATAAAATTGGGTTACTTCTAAATGTGTTTCAAGCTTTGTGTATCTTGTTAAAATTGAAGACTTCTTGAAGCTTGAAGACTTGTTGAATGAATTTTGGAGATAGACTGAAAAATTCACTAAAACTTTCATCTGAGCCGACTCGAGGAGAAGAGAGCCGACTCTGGCATAGGGCAAGCAAGAGGATTCTGGCATGCAAACATCCAAGCCAACTCTAAGGGACCCGAGCAGACTCGTCCAGAGTGTTGTTTCTTAAATCATACAGGCGAGCCGACCCGAAGGAACTCTGAGCCAACTCTATCACATGGTCAGACATTCGAGCCGACTATTTAGAAGATCAAGCCAACTCCTCTAGAGACCAGAAACTAGTTTATAAGAAGAACAGCCATCCGATCGACTAGAGTGAAAGTTAGCCGACTCGACCATACTAACATTTTGAAGGCCTGAGGATCCGAGTCGACTGGAATCAGGCGAGCCGACTCTTACAGAGTGAAGAATCAGATACTATGCAAGCAAGCCAACTAGATTGAAGAGAGTTGACTCAACCAGAACTCCTCTATGGATCCGAGCCGACTCGAGTGATCTGAGTCGACTCAAAGGTCGATTTCAAACTTGCAACGGCTAGTTCTAGAACTTAGAATTTGAATCTAAAAAGTGCTCCAATGGTTAAATGTCACATCCCAACGGTCTACAACAACTTAAACTACCTTGAAATGATGGAAGGCCATATATTTGAGGGATTTGAACTTCTTTGAAGTAAGTATTAGAGAGTTAATCAAATATTTAATGCTTTATTGAATATCCAACCAACCAACAAGGAAGAGAACACTAAGAGCATTCAAGACAGCCTTCAAGTCTTCACCAACTCATATCTGAAGATTGAAGCACTTAGCAAAGAAGTCAAAGAAGCCATTAAAGTGCATTCAAGTAGGCTTTCTCAAGCTACATCGACAACCACTCGACAAAAATCAGTTTGTCACTTTTTTGCATTTATTTTCAATTCATTCTTAAATTATTGGGTTATTGATGAGCCCAGTTGAAAAACCAAATAGGTCTTGGTGAGCCTTAGCTAAAAACCAAGTACTGGGTTTTTAGTGATCCTGATTAAACCAAGTTGGGTTTCTTTGGTGCTCCCGTTTAAAAAGAAAGGCTGTAGGGTTTCTTTGTGATCCCTGTAAAATCAAAGTGTAGAGATTTGGATTGTGAGCCTGTAAAACAATCCTGTGAATATAGTGGAAATCTTAAGTGGTATCTTGGGTAGTGGATGTAGGAGCTGGGTTGCTCCAAACCACTATAATTTTTATGTGTTTGTGTTATGCTTCTTTGATCTTATTTAGCTTCTGCAGTTAATTACTTTGTCACAACACCTAACACTCTAAAAGGGATTTTCAAGAGTACATTATCTGCTTAAATTTTTAAATTCCTAATTCACCCCCCTGTTGGGAAAGCCACCTGGGCAACAACTGGTATCAGAGTAGTGTCTCTGATTACATTAGAGTAAAGATTGATGGCTCATCCCATTAGTACATCCTTGGCCGAAGGCCAATCTTCTAACAGACCTCCACTCTTTACAAGCATAAATTATTCTTACTGGAAAGCTAGAATAAAAATCTATATACAAGATGTTAATTTTCAATTATGGAAGGTCATTCTTAAAGGGCCACATATTCTCATGATCAAAGTTGATGGCATGGATATCCCTAAGCTTGAAGAGGACTGGGATGAACACGACATGAAGATGGGGGGATTAAATGCCAAAGCAATGAATTTGCTATACTGTGCTTTGGATTCAAACAAGTTTAATTGAATTTCTACTTGCTCTTCAGCAAAGAAAATTTGGGATAAACTTGAAGTGACCCATGAAGGAACTTTCTAAGTGAAGACTTCAAAACTAAATCTTCTAGTACACAACTATGAGTTGTTTAAAATGGAACCTAATGAAAATATCTCTGCCATGTATACTAGATTTACATATATTATTAATGGTTTAAAAAGTCTTGGCAGGGTTTACTCAAATGCTGATTTAGTACAGAAGATATTAAGATCACTTCCAAATAAATGGGACCCTAAAGTTACTGACATCCGGGAAGCTAAAGATCTAAATACTCTGTCTATGGATGAATTAATGGGTTCACTCATCACACATGAATTGGCCATGCAGCACAGAACTGATGATGATCAGAAGAAGAAAATAATTATTGCATTCAAGGCTCATTGGAATCAAAGAATGATGAAGAAATGGAAGATGATTCTACCTCCTCCGAAGATGATCTAGAAGATGAAGATATCATAATGGTCGTGAGGAGATTTAGAAAGTTTATGAAAAAGAAGAAAAGAAGATTCAATAAAAAATTCATAAACAAGGAGAGCATTCCAAGGAAAAGGATAAGGACAAAGACAAAGAAAAGGAACAAGTCCCTACTTACTATGAATGTAAGAAATCGGGGCATATTCATCCAGATTGTCCATTATTGAAGAAATACTTCAAGAAAAAGAAGAAAAAGATGATGGTTGCCACATGGAGTGACAATGAAGAATCCACCTCAATTGAAAAGGAAGAGACCACAAAAATAGCTAATTTATGTCTAATGGGTCTCGAGGATAAGGTAACATCCTCCAATGCTCAAATTGAATTTGCATTTGATCAGTTAAATTCTGCATTTCATAATTTTTTATCTAAATTTAAAAAGGCTGGAGTAAAGATTAGACTTTAAAAATATCAATGATTCTTTACTCAAAGAAAAAGAGGAGACTTCAAAAAAGAATATTTTGTTGCAAAAAGAACTTCATGTCTTTTCTGAAAATTGTAAAGCTTTGAAAACTGAGAATAGTGATTTTCTTGACAAAAACAAAGCTTTGTTGAATGAAAATAATGAGTTGAAAAAGGAGGTTGAAAACTCAAGCCTCTTGTTGAAAAACTTACTTTATCTTCTAACAAGCTTGAGTTGATTCTTAAAGAACAAAAAGTTTCTGGTAACAAAGATGGAATTGGTTTTTAATGCTTCAAATTCAAATAGTATTTCAACAACTACTTTTGTGAAATCAAGGGCTTATGTTCCAAAATTAGTATCACAAAAAGCATTTATTACAAACGTTCCTGCTTCCACTTCGAAAGCTACATTGTATGTTCCTAAGAATTTGAAAAGAAAATATTTTATATCTGCATCTCATGCATCAACATCTAGGACTTTAAATTCTGCACATTTTTAGAATCCTAGAATGAAATGTTTTGCTTGCAATGGGTTAGGACATAAAGTTTTTGAATGCAATATTATTAGAAATGTCCAAAGTAAATCAAGAAAGATTTAGGTTTCCAAAGGAACATCCTCCGCTAACCTGCAAGGACCCAAGTCAGCTTGGGTACCTAAAAGAATTCTTGATTGTCTTGCAGGAATGTCTTGCAGCCCAAAAATTGAAGAAAAGATGGTATCTCGATAGTGGCTGTTCAAGGCATATGAAGGGTGACAAGGATTATGATGGGGGACTAATATGCATGCCATTTTTTTTGTATGTTTTACATGTTGAGTTAGGTGATTAATTCCCAAATTTCAGATCAAAATTATTTGTAGGGAATTTTGTATGAATTTTTGAAGATCAGCATGCAGATTAGAACCTAGAAAAGTAGCAAAGAAGGACCGCCGGGGCTGAGAAGCCTCGGTTAGGGCATGTTCTCCTACAATAAAACTACTGGAGGTAGAGGGGTGTACCTGACAACGTCTATGAAGATCGCAGCGAAGGGGTCTCTCGTTCCTCGACGGATGCGGCCTGGAAAACCGAGCCAAAGACCCGCGGATACCCGGCTTTCTGCTCGTTGATCCGATTGAGGCCTGGCTGGAGTCATTGGATTCGTAGGAACTCAGGGACCTGCAAACGACCTGTCAGGGGTTAGAAAATTCATAAAGGAACAAGAAAACAAAGGAAAAATAGCAAGGGAAGGCTTCTTTTGGAGTGGGCGTCCAGGGATCTGGAGGGTTTGTTGGCAGCAGGAAGATGACTGCAAACACCAGGAAGAAGAACTCTCACAAACCCCTTTATGCACACAACAGGGTATCACACCACTCAATAGAAGAACTCAAGGTTTTCATTCATCAAAAAAATTCCCCTCATACAAGAGGCTAGGGTCCCTTAAATAGACCCTTAACCTTGGGCTCCAAGTAAGGGTACATAAGTCTTTACATAAGAATCCTTTTCCCTCTCAAACCCTAGCTAGAAAATAAGGAAATATTAGGTAGAAAAATCCCTAAAAATTTTCTTGACTTGGTCAAGACTCCAAGGACGCCTAGGGGGGTGTGTTGGGCTTCTAGGAGCAGCAAAAGGCCGGCCCAAAGGGGCTTCGGTGCATGGGTTTGGGCCTCTGGAAGCTGGGGTGGCCTGGTAGCCAGGTAGCAGGAATTTTCCCTGGTATCTTGCTTCTTAGGGGCTTGGGCTTGGCACCTGGGCTTGATTTCTTTGGGCTAGGATGCAGATGGACCTCTGGAATCATGGATGCCCTTATCTATGAATATACTTTGGCATCTGGAAGGGAATCTGGGCATCTGGAGGGCATCTGCAAGAAATCAGGGTTTTCTGAATTTTCCTCCTGGGGTCTTCAAATCTTCAAGCTGGGTTGGACTTGTGCTATACTTCCATGTCTTCAATCTAGTTAGACTTGGTCTTCACTTGTATGATATAGTCTTGAGTCTTCAGTATGCTTGGACAGGACTCAAAAAAATAAAATTAGCTCAACATGAGCTGACTAGCATTGGACTGAACTAGCTCAACATGAGCTGACTAGTACAGAACTGAAATAACAACTAAAAATACTCAAATAACAACTAAAATGGACTCAGATGAGCTAAGCCCTTATTACAGATGGACTCATAAATTATTGATCAATTTACAGAGGGTTGAAAAAGCCTCTATCTTATTCTGGTGCCTCAGGTGTCCCCACCAATTCTCCCGGGGTGGGAGGAACTCGACCCTGTCGAGTGAAGGTTAGACTGGCTCACATATCTCTCGAGAAGGTCTGGGTTGAGGCGTTGCAAGTCCTCTCGAGAAATTCATGAATCGTCCGACTCTGGCCGGCCTTGCCATCGGACCAGGAAGCGTTGATAGTCATGGCCCTGGGTCATGATGGCTTGATTGTCCAGGATACGCTCGATCCGTTCTCCTCTCTCAGGCTAAATTTGTTTGTGGACACTCTAGGTTAGGGTCACTCACAATGAAAAGGAATAGGTCCAAAGGCCTCACTAGGTAGCGCTGCCGGTTCCCTATACTCAACCAGGTCTGTAATATTGAAGGTAGAACTAATGCCCAAATCCGAAGGCAAGTCTAACACCTAGGCATTTGATCCAACCTTCTCTATCACTTTAAAAGGTCCGGCTCTGCGAGCATGAAGCTTCTTTTAGGCCTAAGCCTAACCAAGATAAAATCCACTACATCAAATTTTTTGATCCATCTTCGGGAATTAGCCAGTTGTTTTAACATTAGTGTGAGTGGTGAACATGCTAGGCACATGCAGACTACTAACAAGATGATGCAAAGGACTCAAACCTACACCTAACAGACTTGACTATGCATTCTTATAGAAGGAAATCTTATTGAACTCTTTGGATCTAAACCTAAGAGATTATAGGTTCCCTAGGTTTGATCCTAGCTTGACATGCACATGAAAATTTACAGTGAACTCCTAGCAAATTCCAAAGAGTGTGCCAAAAGTAAGATGCAAACCTAACATGCGTGATGAATGCATGCAGTATGCTAATCTCAATTAAATGCAATCTAATAATCCTATAAATGCTGGAGGTGTCAGGAAAGGGCAGAAAATAGGAAGTGGGTTCAGAATTAGTTTGGTAAGGTAGAGAAAAAGGTTCATGGTTAGTTGAATAAAGTAGGATAAAAGACGGGGGTCAGGAACTAATCCTATACTAATGAGGTTAACCTTACGAGGTTGAGCTATATCTACAGGGTTTGCATAATGGAAGGATGGGTCGCCAATTTGGGGAAGAGGTCCTTAATGGGAACTATAGGAGGGGACTCATCTTGAAGGTATTGATTCAAAGAGATTAGGTCCTTAATAAATTCTTCTGGTTCTTGTATTTTTGGACTAGACTCTGTAATTTGGCTCTCCTCTATGGTTTCCTCAGGTAAGGCTCTAGCAGCAGTACCTAGGTTCTCTTCCTCTATTTGTTCTTCCATTATAGCTTTAGGTTGGATGTGGTCAAGGTCAACTACCTCTAGGTTAGCTTCTACCTGGGTATCTATTAGGTCAGCTAATTCTAGGTCATCTAAAGGTGTCTCCTCTTCTCCTTCATACTCATCCACTAGGCTTGCATCAGCTTCATACACTTCCGCGTTAATGTAAGCCTTGTCAATCTCAGGAATGGTCAGAGAAGGTCGGCTAGGGAAAAATTGGCTAAGTCCTGGTTTTTGATTATGGACACTAATCCTAGTAGGTTCAGGTTGTCTAAGGGGTAGTGGCTCACTACTGGGCTCATATTTAGGGGTGCTAATCCTATGGGGTTCAAGTTGACTATGGAAAACCTGACTAGTACTAGATTGATATCTAGGGATTATAGGCTCCCTAGACTCATAGGATAAGGGAGCAGATCTATGGGTCACGGGATCATAAGATCTGGGGTTATAGGATTTGGGTTCAGCTCTATGGGTCTTGGGTCTACTGGACTCATGGGATATAGGTTCGTAGATTTTAGAGTCAGAGGATTTGAAGTCATAAGATCTATAGGTTGTGGGTATACTAGGCTTATAGGATGCGGGTAAATAGGATCTAGAGTCATAGGATCTAGGTTCAGTATCATAGTATGGGTCAGGCTGAGTGGCTCTCCTAGGTTCAACCTCACGATATGGTTCAGGGTTTGGGGTCCTCCTAGGTTTAGGATTATAGTATGGGTCAGGCTGAGGGGCTCTCCTAGGTTCAACCTCTCGGTATAGATCAGGGTTTGGGGTCCTCCTAGGTTGAGGATTGTAGTACGGGTCAGGATAAGGGGCTCTCCTAGGTTCGACCTCATGGTATAGATCAGGGTTTGGGGTTCTCCTAGGTTGAGGGGACTCAGGATCTGGCTCAGATCGTGACCCATGGGTTCTTGCTATGGTCCCTACACGGCCTCCTAACTGGTCAAACCTATTGGCAAGATGGTCAATTCTATTGTTGGTTTGGGTAGCAGACTGAGTTAACTAGGTAGTCATATGGGCCATTTGATCAGCTAGGACTTTTATTTGGGCTTGTAAATTTTCCATGGGTTCAGACATTTGTGAAGGAGGTGGGTGATATGAAACTCCTAATCTAGTGCTCATGCAAGACTCGATCAGACCGACTATAGCTGACTAGACCTAGAGTCCAAACTAGATGCTCAATCAGGGTGGCAAACTAGCCTATAGTAACCCTGTACTCAGCCAGGCAGGTGTAAGGGGAGTGTTAGGTCCCTGATTGCCAATCCTAGACACCAATCAGAGATTGGCCAGGTAGGCGAACCAGCACACAAGCCCTTCGGGATTGAATCCCTAAACCACCGTTCTAGACACTAAGCACAAGGCACACACAGGTTAACTTAACACAGTGATCTAACACTAGTCCGGACCCGACCAGTTGGTGTCCCTAGCCCACTAGGGCAAATTAAGTCTAATTAATTTTAGGTTAAGGCTTGGAACCGAATGCAAGGGATGTGGTTTTGGGCTAAGGAGAGGTTATCAACTCCTCCCCTTATCTGATATAGCAAGAGTGCCCTTAAAAGTAAATTATGCAATGATGGCAGGCAGATGAGGATGCAAATTAGGGTTTAGATATTTTTGGTATTTTTGGAGAATATGTAATTTTTTTTTTTTTTGGTATTTTATTAAACAGAAGAAAACTTGCAAATTATGGCCTAATATACCGGAAATATACTAAAATTAAGAAATATGCAAAAACTCCTAAACAAAACCCTAAAACTTCCAAACTTGTCTTGCTAAAAAAAACAGAGCCAAAAATTTGCAGGCCCTATTTCGGCTTGCAGAAGATTCACAGGACATAATAAAATCTGGAAAAATTTTTAAAATTACTGTGAATTATGATAAATTCAAGAAAATAATATTCAGAATTTTTAGAGTTTTTAACAGGGATAAATAATTAAAATAACAGAGTATATACGGATTGCAAAATTGCAGAAAACAAGCCCTAATCTAAGCTCTGATACCAAATGATGGGGGACTAATATGCATGCCATTTTTTTTGTATGTTTTACATGTTGAGTTAGGTGATTAATTCCCAAATTTCAGATCAAAATTATTTGTAGGGAATTTTGTATGAATTTTTGAAGATCAGCATGAGATTAGAACCTAGCCGGGGCTGAGAAGCCTCGGTTAGGGCAAGTTCTCCTACAATAAAACTACTGGAGGTAGAGGGGTGTACCTGACAACGTCTATGAAGATCGCAGCGAAGGGGTCTCTCGTTCCTCGATGGATGCGGCCTGGAAAATCGAGCCAAAGACCCGCGGATACCCGGCTTTCTGCTCGTTGATCCGATTGAGGACTGGCTGGAGTCGTTGGATTCGTAGGAACTCAGGGACCTGCAAACGACCTGTCAGGGGTTAGAAAATTCACAAAGGAACAATAAAACAAAGGAAAAATAGCAAGGGAAGGCTTCTTTTGGAATGGGCATCCAGGGATCTGGAGGGTTTGTTGGCAGCAGGAAGATGACTGCAAACACCGGGAAGAAGAACTCTCACAAACCCCTTTATGCACACAGCAGGGTATCACACCACTCAATAGAAGAACTCAAGGTTTTCATTCATCAAAAAAATTCCCCTCATACAAGAGGCTAGGGTCCCTTAAATAGACCCTTAATCTTGGGCTCCAAGTAAGGGTACATAAGTCTTTACATAAGAATCCTTTTCCCTCTCAAACCCTAGCTAGAAAATAAGGAAATATTAGGTAGAAAAATCCCTAAAAATTTTCTTGACTTGGTCAAGACTCCAAGGACGCCTAGGGGGCGTGTTGGGCTTCTATGAGCAGCAAAAGGCCGGCCCAAAGGGGCTTCGGTGCATGGGTTTGGGCCTCTGGAAGCTGGGGTGGCCTGGTAGCCAGGTAGCAGGAATATTCCCTGGTATCTTGCTTCTTAGGGGCTTGGGCTTGGCACCTGGGCTTGATTTCTTTGGGCTAGGATGCAGATGGACCTCTGGAATCATGGATGCCCTTATCTATGAATATACTTTGGCATCTGGAAGGGAATCTGGGCATCTGGAGGGCATCTGCAAGAAATCAGGATTTTCTGAATTTTCCTCCTGGGGTCTTCAAATCTTCAAGCTGGGTTGGACTTGTGCTATACTTCCATGTCTTCAATCTAGTTGGACTTGGTCTTCACTTGTATGATATAGTCTTGAGTCTTCAGTATGCTTGGACAGGACTCAAAAAAATAAAATTAGCTCAACATGAGCTGACTAGCATTGGACTGAACTAGCTCAACATGAGCTGACTAGTACAGAACTGAAATAATAACTAAAAATACTCAAATAACAACTAAAATGGACTCAGATGAGCTAAGCCCTTATTACAGATGGACTCATAAATTATTGATCAATTTACAGAGGGTTAAAAAAGCCTCTATCTTATTCTGGTGCCTCAGGTGTCCCCACCAGATTAGTTCATCATCCTAGAAATGAAAGAAAAAGGTATGGTTACATTTAGAGATAATGGCAAGGAAAAAATAATCAGAATCGGTAAGATCAAGATAACCCCCTGTACTTTCATTAAAAATGTATTGCTAGTAGATAAATTGAAGCATAATTTATTAAGTATTAGTCAATTATATGACAAAGGCTTCAAGGTTATCTTTGAATCATCTATGTGTATAGTAACTAACTCTCTTGACTCTAGCAACAAATTCATTGTCATAAACTTGGAAACATCTATGTGGTAGATCTAAATGATCTAGCCATGACTAGTAGTTCCAGTCTAGTAGCAATGAATGCTAAGACCAAGAACTCTTACTTACTGTGGCATAGATGATTAGGTCATGCTAGCATGCATACTATTTCCAAGTTAATTTCTAAAAACTTAGTTAGAGGCATGCTTAAGTTTAAAGTAGATTTTGATCATGTTTGTGATGCATGCCAAATGGATAAACAAACTAGGAGGAGTTTTAAATCCAAAAATATGATTTCAACTACTAGACCACTAGAACTACTTCACATGATCTTATTTATACTAACTAGGAGTACAAGCCTAGCATGTATGAAATATGTCCTTGTGATTGTAGATGATTTTTCTAGATTTACATAGGTTTTGTTTATTGCTCACAAAGATGAAACCTTCAAAGTATTTCGAAAATTTCACAAAATGGTTTCAAATCAGAAAATTCTTTCAATAATTTCAATTAGGAGTGATCACGGTACTGAATTTGAAAATTAGTTTTTTGATGATTATTGCATAGAAAATAGTATTGATCACAACTTCTCCACTCTTAGGACACCACAACAAAATGGTGTTGTAGAGAGGAAAAATAGAACTTTGAAAGAAATGGCCCGAACGATGTTATGTGAAGGTAATCTTCCAAGATACTTTTGGGCAGAAGCAATGAACACTGCTTGTTATATTTTAAATCGCATTTTGATCCATCCTATTTTGAAGAAAACCCCCTATGAGCTTTGGAATGAAAAGAAACACAATATAAATTTTTTTCATGTGTTTGGATGTAAATGCTTTGTGCTTTATAATAATAAAGATAATCTATGAAAATTTGATGCTAAATCTGATGAAGCAATTTTCCTCGGTTATTCATTACATAGCAAAGCATATAGAGTTTTTAATAAGAGGACTCTTACCGTTGAAGAGTCAATGCATATTATTTTTGATGAAACTAACCCTTTACCTTCTAAGAAAGAAGAGTGTATAGATAATGATGCAGGTACTATTCAAAAGGAGATGGAAGACATGAGCATACAAGAAAGACCAATTGAAGAAGGAGAAGAAATGGTAAGTAAGGATCATACCGATCTACCAACTGAATGGAGGTACGCTACTTCTCATCCTAAAGAATTAATTATTGGTGATCCTTCTCAAGGCATTAGGACTAGGTCTGCACATAGAATTGCATATGATTATCTAGCCTTTGTATCACAAATAGAGCCTCACATCTTAGAAGAAGCAGAAAATGATCCAAACTGGATGTTAGCCATGCATGAAGAATTGAACCAGTTTGAAAGAAATAAGGTTTGGACATTAGTTGATAGACCTAAAGACCATCCAATTATAGAAACCAAATAGGTCTATAAGAATAAACTAGATGAACAAGGAAATGTTATTAGAAACAAAGATAGATTAGTGGCTGAGGGATATAGTCAAGAAGAGGGTATTAATTTTGATGAAACATATGCACTCGTAGCAAGACTAGAAGCCATTATATTACTTCTTGCATTTGTTTTCTACATGAATTTCAAATTTTTTCAAATGGATGTAAAAATTGCATTTTTAAATGGTTTTATCTCCAAACAAGTTTTTGTAGAACAACTACCAGGTTTCGAAAATCATGCCTTTTTTGAACTGTGTTTAAACTCAATTAAGCTTTATATGGTTTGAAACAAGTCCCTAGAGCCTGGTATGATAGATTAGCACTTTCTTGATTGAAAATAATTTTTCAAGAGAAAATATTGATATAACCCTTTTCATCAAAATGAAAAATAATGATATATTAGTTGTACAAATGTATGTTGACGATATTATATTTGGTGCAACTAATGAAAGCTTTTGTGAAGAATTTGCTAAGCTAATGCAGGGAGAATTTGAAATGAGCCTAATGGGTGAACTTAATTACTTCCTCGGACTTCAAGTAAAACAAACAAAGGAAGGAGTCTTCATCAACCAAGCCAAATATACCAAGGAAATAATCAAGAAGTTTGGTATGGAGACAAGCAAACAAAGATGAAAATGGATCCAATGTTGACCAAAAGCTATATAGAGGTATGATCGGATCCTTATTATATTTAACTGCAAGGAGACCAGATATCTTGTATAGTGTATGTGTATGTGCTAGATTTCAATGTAATCCTAGAGAAACACATATGCTTGCTATTAAAAGAATACTAAGATATTTGAAAGATACAAGTAATCTAGGTCTTTGGTTTTCAAAAGAATCATCTTTGAATTTAATTAGATTTTCTGATGCTGATTATGCTAGTTGTAAAGTTGATAGAAAAAGCACTAGTGGCACATGTCAATTTCTAGGGTTGAATTTTATCTCATGGCACTGCAAGAAATAAAACTCGGTAACACTATCTATTACTGAGGTTGAGTATATTGCTGTAGGGAGTTGTTGTGAACAAGTGTTATAGATTAAATTAAACAACAACTAGAAGACTTTGGTGTTCACAATGCAAAATTTCTATCAAGTGTGATAATACAAGTGCTATAAATTTAACCAAAAATCCTATTCAGCATTCTAGGACAAGCACATAGAGATTAGACACCATTTTATTAGGGATCATGTTTTGAATGGTGACATTGAATTAGAATTTATCCCTACTGAAAAATAATTAGCTGACTTTTTTACTAAGCCACTAAATCATGATAGATTTGAATTATTTAGAGGAGAATTAATAGATTTGAATTATTTAGAGAAGAATTAGGGCTTTGTGATCCTTTCTAGTTTTCCTAACCTAAATTCCTTTAAAATTAAGGATGAATTATATAGGAAACCTCCTACATCTATTCATGATTAATGAACAACTTTCCTTAAAATCTCCTTCAATTGAAATCAATTTCTGAATCATTTCATTTTCTATGGAAAGTTTCTGTTCGAGTCAACTCGAGCAATATTGCTCTGGTCGAGCTGGCTCGAATGTCTAATTTTTCTACCTATTGCTCTGGTCGAGTCGACTAGGTCAACTTAAAATTTTGTCTAGCCGACTCGGTGTTCTGATTATTCTGAGTTCGCTCTGGTCAAGCCAACTCGGATATTTCTAGGATTGGGCGAGCTGACTCGAATGTCGGGAAATCACTACTTAAATAGATCCGAACTATCTTTTCCTGTACTTCACTCTTTCCATTTTATTTCAAACTCACTATACTCCACTTGAAACCTTTAGCATTCTCTCAAAAACCACTTCCTAGAACCTTGATTTCTTAAATCCCACTGCAATGGCTCCACGAAGATCTGCAAGGAAGATTCTTCAAGTAGGTGAATCAAGCACATGCAGTGAAGATGCAAAAAAAAGGGAGAAAAGAGGAAAAGGTCTACTCCTAAGCAACAAGAAGAAGAAACTCCTTCTCCTCCTAGATAGATGATCTCAATGGCCAATTGGCCTGTCACTTATGGAAGAAGAATAGATTTCTCCTTCCTAGAAGAAATGAAGATGAAGATCAGAAGATGGATAGAAAGCCAAGGTTGGAAGTATTTCTGTTCTTTGGACATTTTAACCTACCCCTCACTGGTATGAATTTTCTATAAAAATATAGTTCTTAAAGAGTATCATTTGGATTCAATTGTTAAGGGAGTGAAAGTAATTGTGGATGAAGAAAAGTTGGGAAATTTGCTTCAAATGTCAACGGACGGTGCCACTGAGCTTATCCTACCGGACAAAGAACACACTCTAAAACTCATTTTGGAAAAAGAAGACATGAGCTCCATTCAACATGTTCAGGCCAACTTACTATCAAAAGAAATGAGGCTTCTTCATAATATGGTCAGTAGAATATTTCTTCCCAGAACTGGTCACTTTGACTGGGTTAGCAAAAAGATATGACTTTTATGGGACATCTGATTGAAGAAAAGCCTCTCAACCTTCCTTATATAATGATGATTCAAATGACTGAAGCAGCTAGGAAAGTTAAAGCATGCCTACCCTACGGTATGGTTTTTACTCTACTATTTGAAGAAGCTGGAGTTGACCTAACCAATGAGATAGGCAAGCCTCTACATCACTCTGACACTTTTCCTTCAATTCACTAAAAAGAATGGGTTACAAACTACAAGGAGTATGGATAAGAAGATATCTAGTCTGTTTGCTCCTACTTCCTCAGAAGATGATGAAGCTACTACTGTTGAAGAAAGAACTGAAGGTACAATGTTATTCCATCTGACCTTAAGAAGCTAATATTTAAGAAGATGGAAACAATTTCAAATTCAGTGACAGATCACATGAATTCTGCAATTGATGAAATGAGAAATTCAGTTAATGCCAGCTTGCAGGAAATGAGATCTGAACAGAAGCTTCACAAAGAAAAAATGGAATAGGAAATGAAGGATTTTAAAGAAGAAATCAGAAGTATCTTGCTGCAATCTCAGAAGGAAACAGTCACTACTGAAGATATTCCTGTACAAATCTTCAAAGAGTCACTTGAGACTCCTGCTCCTATTCCTTCATCTGATCCACCCTCAATCAAACCCAAACCTGTTGAAACTAAGAAGAAGACAAAAACCAAGAAGACTAAGACTTTTAGAGCCCCTGTTAGAACTAGATTCAGGGATTTAAGGTTTAAATCCCTGAAAACTAAGACCTCTGATAAGATTATAGAGGTAGGCTCCTCTTCTTCTAATGAAGAAGAAGAATAGGTTATCTAGCTAGTCTTTTGGTTGTTCTTGTACTTTTCATTATGAATGCTTTACTTTTTATCTTTTACAAATATGAATGTACTTTCCTTCTTACTTTGTATGACAAATTTCTCAATGAAATGAAAGATCTTTTAACAATTTTCTTTGTTGTCATGTACTATTTGATATAATGTTTTGATACAACTATGATGAATTTTTTAATTAGAATTTCTAATTTGAGAAAGTGAAATTATCTCAAACAAATATTAAAGACTTTCTTAATCTATTTCAAAATCTGAGCTTTATTTGAACATGCCTTTTTGATTAATTGACAAAAAGGGAGAGAAATGTGAGAAATGGGAGAATAGTATCAATATCATCACTAATTATTATGTTGTCATGAAAATTCTGATATTTATGTTGAGCTTCCTATCAATTATTCTTAAAGTGCATAAAAAGAATGAAAAAAGGGGAGCACAAAACTGCCTAATTATTTTAAAACCTAGAAAAAGGGGGAGATTTTCTCAAAGAATGGCTTAATTCTCTTACTCTGATTCTGTTAAACTTTTAAACTCTAATATTTTCAAAACTCTGATACTCCATGTTTTAATTCTGATGTTATAAAGCATGCAAAGTTTAACACTTTAAAATATACAAATGCACTAACATCAATGATATGCAATTTTGTTATTAGAGCTCTGATACTTATTTACAAATATAGTTAGCTCAAATACATGTGAATACTTACTGTCAAAAACTTTTATACATGTAAATGTAAAGGATTTTTCATGTCCAGTTTATTGTCATCATCAAAAAGGGGGAGATTGTTGATCCCATAAGTGATTTTGATGATAACCAAACATTGGAGCATGTACATTTATTTCTAACAACTCTTCAAGTGTTTTACAAGTTTTTGTAGGCTGATTTAATTGTTCAAAATTCAACTCCTACATCTTTGTTTCTTGCTTGAGTTGTGTTGTAATTTGATTTTGTAGAGAAGAACCCAATGAAAAAGCTTAGAAAAAATCTGTAAAAAGGGTTACTTCTGTGTGCATGTGCCTTAGAATTATTTTGAGTTGGTATGCTTGAAAAATATAAGAGAGTTGGTAAGAGTTTTTCTTTGAGTTCAATTATAAAACTCCTGAAGAAGTTACTCCACCTACTGGCACGTAGTAAGGATTCTGGTATGCAGCAATCCGAGCTGACTCGAAGGTAACCGAGCTGACTCTAGTGAATCCGAGTCGACTGGAACTTGTCCAAGCCAACTCCTCCAGAGTCCAGTTTTTGAAGATTTTTGAGAACAGCCAGGTGAGCCGACCCAAACCAGAAAGAGCCGACTCTGCCAGACCTAATTTTGAAGACTTGAGAAAGCAAGCCGAACCAAACTACAATGAGCCGACTCTTCTAGAGTGATGATTTCAGAACCTGAGAAGAAGAGCCGACCAAAGATCAAAAGAGCCAATTCCTCGAGTTTAAGTTTTTCAAAAATATAAGTTCGAGCCGACCCGAGCTATCAAGAGCCGACTCATCCAAAGTGAAGTTTTGCATCCTAAGATAAAGAGCCGACTGCACTAAAGATTTGGTGACTCGATCCATCGACTCAAAGGATCCGAGCCGATTCGATGGAATCCGAGCTGACTTGAACATCGCTTTCATGTATCCAACGGCTAGCTCCAGAATTTATTTTTGAATACCAAAAAGTGCTCCAATGGTCATATGTCACATCCCAATGGTCTACAACATCTCAAACTGCCTTGGAGTGATGGAAGACCTTATATTTGAGGGATTTGAACTTCTCTCAAGAATGTTTTTGAAAAAGTTCTTCAAAATTTTGAAGCTTCATTGAATATCCTATTTACTAACAAGCAAAAGAGCATAAGAGCATTCAAGCAAGCCTTCAAGTCTTCACCAACTCTGATCTAAAGCTTGAAGCAATTTGGGAAGAAGCCACTGAAACCATTAAAGCTTATTCAAGTACAAGCCAAGTGGACTTCTATCAAGCTACACCGGCAACTATCCGACAAATTGAGTTTGTCATTTATTGTTGCACTTATTTCAATTCATTTTATTGAATTGTTGGGTTATTGGTGAGCCCAATTGAAAACCAAATAGGTTCTTGGTGAGCCTTTGATAAAAACCAAGAGTTGGGTTCTTGGTGATCCTGGTAAAACCAAGTTAGATTTCTTTGGTGAGCCTGTTTAAAACCAAAGGGTGTTGGGTTTTCTTTGGTGATCCCATTAAAACCAAAGTGTAGAGGTTTTGGATTGTAATCTGTAAAACAATCCTTCTGTATTTGGGTGTGAATATAGTGAAAATTTCAAGTGGTATCTTGGATAGTGGATGTAGGAGCTGGGTTGCTCCGAATCACTGTAAATTTTGTGTTTGTGTTGTGCTTACTTGACTCTATTTAGCTTCTGCAATTTAATACTCTGTCACAGTACCTAACACTTGTAAAGGATTTTAATTGCACATTATCTGCTTTAATTCTTTAAATTCCCAATTCACCCCCCTCTAGCCACCTGGGCAACAACTCTAGGTCTAGCAAGTCCTAGATTGTACTAACCCTTGCATGTTTGGTTGCATCATTTCATTTTGATTGATTGAATGATTGCATGACCACTAGGATAGGAACCCAATACTATGACCCATACTTAGAGCCCAACCCTATGAGAACCTCATACCATGACCCATACCAAGAACCCAGACCTTATTACCCTTCCAGTCCCTATTACCCTAGTCCCTATTTACCCAGATGCATTGACTCCAGATTCTAGGATCGCAAACTTTTAGTACAGTGGTGGGATTTGAGACAGGATAACAAAACTGTGTCTGAGTACAATGACCAATTTGATGAGTTTTATGGGACATGTTATACAGTTGAACATGAGTCTAAAATCATATATAGGTTTAAAGTTGGCCTACGTAGAGTTATCCAATGGGAACTGTTTAGATGGCAAATTCAAGACCTAGATGATGCCTATCACATAGCTTTAGAATTCGAGTTAACCTATAGGACTGAACCCATAACCTATGAACCCATAACCCTTAGTTAGCCTGAGCCCAATAAGAATAGTATCCCTAGATATGAACCCAGTGTTAGTCCACTTTTCCTTAGTCAACCTAAACCCACTAGGATCAGTGCCCATAGTCAAAATCATAGTATTAATCAGGAACCCCTTAGTCAACCCATCCTTGCTACCCCAGTTCTTAGCCAGTTTTCCTTTAGCCAAACCCCTCCTACTACCCTATTGGTTCACCAAGATGACCTAGAAGAGGAGGTATATGAGGCTGATCCAAGTTTGGTGGAGGAGTATGAAGATGATGAGTCTATTGAAGATCTAGAGGAAGATACACCTATAGAAGACCCAGAATTAGTTGACTATGACCAAACCTAGATAGAAACCAACCCAAAGTTAGTTGAGTTAGAAGTCTAGTGCAACCAACCTAGTTCAACCATGGAGTCCAATCTAAAAACCCTCCTTAAGGCCATGATTGAATAATTGACCCAGATGAATACCCAAAATCAAGCCCAGCTTGACCAGATGATCATCCAATCCCAAAGTCCATTTACCCCATCAACCACCCAAACCAACCAAATGATCCAAACCAACAACCATGTAACTAATAAGCTTGACCAATTAACCAATAGGTTGGACCAGGTAGAAGCCAGTCCAGAGTTAGCTAACCCTGACCATACCCAACCCGTAGTGGAAGAATCATTAAAGAAAGAAACCCATGACCCTGTGACTGCAACTCTACCTGAGGAGACTTTAGAAGAAAGCCTAATTATAGAGTCTAGTCCTGATTGCATGAGCCAGAAGAGTTTATTAGGACTTGATCCTTTTAAATTAGTACCTTTAGGATGAAGTCACCTCTTCGACTTCACTTGATCTCTTTCTTGAAATCAATGACCCTTTCTTCCATTATATAGACCCTTTAGATATACCTCAACCCCATAAGGTCAACCTTATTAGTCTAGGATTAATCCCTGACACCCCTTTTTATATCCTACTCTTTCCAAATAACCCAGAAACCTTTTCTTTCTTTCTTTCTATCCCACCAGACTAACCCTGAGTCCACCTCATATTTTTTGCCTTTTCTTGGATCTTCTTATGATTCTTTAACCATTCACCTGCATCATGTAGAGGTTTGCATGTTGCATTCATTCATTGCACATGTTAGGTTTGCATGTTACTTTTGGTATACTTTGTGGCATTTTCTAGGAGTCCATTGTAAGTTTTCATGTGCATACCAAACTAAGGTTAAACCTAGAGAGCCTGTAGTCTGTTAAAGTTTAGGCCCATAGAGTCCAATAGGAATGCATAGTCGAGTCTACATGTCATGAGTCCCCTGCATCGTTAGTTTGCATGTGTCAGCATGTTTGCATCTGCATCAGGAATTTAGCCAAAGATTAATTTTAGTAATGAAACGTATAAGAACTTGGCTAATTCCTGAAAGTAAACCAAAGGATTATGTGATCCTTAAGAATTTTATGCTTGCAAAGCTGGCCCATTCAGAATAATGAAAAGAGTTAGACCCAATGCTTATGTGCTTGAGATGCTACCTAATTTAGGTATTAGTCCCACCTTCAGCATTTCAGACCTTATGGAGCACAGGGAGCCAGCAGTATACCTAGCGAGCCCTTTGAGCCACTCCCTTTCTTTAAGAGAGAACCCACTCCAGAGTGACCACATATAATTTGGCCAATAAGTGAGGAAAAGAGTGAGCGAATCTTGGATGATCAAGCCATTAGTACCCGAGATGAATGTTATCAAAGGTATTTAGTCAGATGGCAAGGTTAGCCAAAATTTGAGGACTTGTAGAGAACTGGTGAGGATCTACCATGCCTCAACCCAGACCCTCCTTGAGTAGTACAGAGCCAAATTGATCCTTACTCGATGGGATTGAGTTCCTCCTACCCCGGGAGAATTGGTGGGGACACCAGGATCAGACATAGATCACTAGATCCCAAATGATTTACTAATTAGGATTTTTAGAACTTAGTCATGTGTCATAATTTTATAAGCAAGTAAGATTGAGTCCTGTAATAAGTTGAGACTAGTTGATTGTGTCTCAACCCTAGTCCAGTATTGAGTCCTGTATTTCAGTATGAGTTCTGTATTAGTCTAGTTCATATATGAGAGAGGAGGATACCCTATTTTAGAGTCCCATCAGGCCTCATCCAGGAGTCAAAGGCTACTACATCAGCTTATTAGATTTTGTGTGACACCCCAGGGTCCAAGATGCCTTTCGAATGCCCAGATGCCATTCCAGATGCCAGATTCCTTCCAAATGCCTTGGAATATTTTCAACACAGGGTGCCCCTTGATTCTAGGGATATACCAGCATCTTAGTCCAAGAGATTCCAAGCCCATGAGCAAGGCCCATGCACCCTAGAACCAAGATTCCAAGAATATGCCAAATGAGAGGCACCCCAGCTACCAGGGCCCAAAGCCCAGGCACCAAACCCAAGGAGGCAAGCCCACATGCCCAAGATAAGTCCAAGAGGCATCCTAGCCCAATCCAAGTGGCTTTGACTGGTCTAAGGAAGGAGGAAAAATCCAAGTGGAAGTAGGAAAACAAGTTTTTTTTTCATTCAACTATGTACTTCTAGTTCTAGGTTAATATTGTAGTCCTTCTCCCACTCAAAGCTTGTAAACCTATCCTAACTAGGAGAGGGCTAAAGTCCTAATAAGGAGAGGGCATGGGAACTCTATAAATACCCCACCCCTCCTCCTATTGTATTCAATCAACTCTTATGAAATAAAACTCTGTTATTTTGGTGTTCAGCTTCTAGTGTTCTGGTTTTTGGTTCTTTGGTTTTGGATCTTTGTTCTCTTGCTTAGTCGACCACCCTTCCTTGGAATTCTCCATGCCCTAGCAGCAAATCAAGCCTCCAAGCAGCAACCATGTCCAAGAAGAGAAGCCTTGAAGACACCCCAGATCAAGAGCTCCTTCTTCTTCCCTGCTGCCAGCCCTAACCCTGATTCCCCTTGTTCTTTCTTTCATATTTTGTTTCTTTCCATTGATCACCTATTTCATGCCTAACCTTGATTCTTGCAGGATCTCAAGGTGTTTTCCCTCCCTAGAGGAGGCTTTTCTTGCCTTCAGACCGAGTCCAGATCGCCTTTAGATTCGAGAACCAAAGGCTTATTCTTCTAGGCACCATCTAGAGTGTTAAGGGATCTCTTCTTCAAAGGAACTGAAATCGCTACCTGGTAGAAGCCTTCCCCTCCTGAGTTCTGATCTGGTGACAAGTACACTATCCTAAATCGAGAGTTTCTCAATTCCTGGGTCCTGCCTTTATTTTTTTCTACATGAGTTATTTTGCGGGAATAATAGTTTCTTGCATTACTAGTCTTCTTGCTGATTCTTTTCTTATTTTTGAGTCTTTAGCCACTGATTTAAATTCTAAAAAAAATCTTAAAAAATTAGATTTTTAGTTTTCATCAATCCTAGGATTGTCCCGCATCATGGATGGATCCCTATGTCAAGTACACAACTGTAAGGATTTGTGTGGTGCTTCCAAGCTTTGGAGAGACTTAGGAGACCATGGCAGGGATGCTGGAGGCGATCCCTGGGGCTTGGGGGCATGTCCCAAGCCATCCTGGAGGTATTCCAGGAAATTTCTATGGTTTCCCCTAGGGCCCCTTTGAGTCATGTTGGGTCAGGAGGGTTTGACCCAAGGATTAGAGTTTTCATGCTCATTGAGGAAAGTTTTTTGAGAGATTGTAACATAACCCAATTGGGTTATGGGATTTGGTCCATGTTTGTTAAGTTGGTTAGGAGATTAGCCAATTGGTTGGTTAGTTGGTTGGTTGTAACCAATTAGGAAGCCCAACCATGTACATGTATCCTAATCCAGTTTGGACCAAGAAGACAAGTCCTAGCCACCTATGTAATTGTAACCACCAAGAATTAGTTGAGCCCATGTGATTGAGTCCTAACTAATCAGGAGGTAGTTGAGCCCAAGACCAAGAAGGAGTCCAACTAACTTGATGCCCAATCCAAGGCACCCAAGGAAAGGAGACCGATGCCCCATGTGTTATTTAAGAAGGGAGGCGTGCAATTTTGAGAATGGCTCATAATGAAGAACTTGAGACCGTAAGGTATGGCTCATGATCCAAGTGTGGTGTCCGCAAGGCCTGCTCATGGACATGAGAAGACCATGAGGAGAGTGGTACTTGGAATGCCCCTCATGGGCATGGAGACCATGGGAGACATCCCAGGATTTGGGAGGCACGATGGAGGACTTCTGAGAGACCACGTGGAGGAAGAAATGGGCAATAATCCCATGGAAGTGATAAGAACAGTAAAGCGAAAGATGGTCCAGACGGCATTGGGAGCAAGCTGGGCTGGAACCAGATGATAGTTGATAAGAAAAAAAAAAAAAGAAAGGATGGAAAGGAAGATGAAGATCCCCGAAGAAAAAATCTTCGTACAGGGTGATTTGGCTCGAGCCACTGGAAGTGACCCATTCTTCCGGTCTTAGAACAGAAAGTCAGATGGAGTCTGGGACCTCAAACATGTTTCGAACACGGAGGAGGTCCTCACCAGTCATCGTCGAAGCAATGCCGGCGGGACTGCCCAACTCCCTAACGGGAGCAGGAGGAGAAGGAGGAGCCACAGGGCATCCAATGACAAACCCTGACTTGCGAGAAACCATGCATACCATAAAAAGGAACATCCTCCTCCTTGCTATCCGATAAAAAACTCATGGTGAATAAGGAGAAAGAAGGCAAAGAAGAGAAGAAAGCCTAGAGACCTAACAAGAGCTCTCCTTTAGCACAGGCTAAAGGAGAAGGACAAAAAAGAAGAAGGAAGGAGGAAGACTGAGAAAGAAGATGGACTCTATGGCCTTCTATGCTCAGAACATCCTTAAGGGGCAAGAGGGTAGGAGGGCAAGTCCCTTTCAAGAATCTGCTATTGGGAATTATGTCCCAAAGCCAATCTCCTAGGCTGTAGGCGGTTGAGCTGAGTATTGTACTCTTTGTATGAATTAATAAATATTATTTTGGCAGCTCATCACATTCTTGCTTTTCCCTGTAATGAACACCTTTTCATGTGATGAAGTCCTTAGGACTACATTGACTTCGATATAAAGAGGATATATCGAGTAGTCCTTAAACCAGGTTCACGACCAAAGGATACATTGTACTGGACGGCAATGTATCAAGTGTAGGTTGTTGTGGTTCACATCATTTGGTTGTCCTCTTGACCAAAGGAGTGTGGTGACACTGATGTGATCTACAAGTAGGATATATGATATCTCATTGAACGTGACTCTATGTAGCCCCTTCTGCCAAAGGGATACTCACGATTGGATATGGGTATATGTGTCCCTCCAACCTGAGGTCATCATGGTAGCTTGCAAGTAACTCCCTGTGCTTTGGTGCTGGACTACCCGGATTTCTAATCCGGTGATGAAAGGTTTCTGGGTACAGGCAAGTACTTGTAGAGCAATGTTGGACAAGATAGAATTGACCTGTCCAAATAGTTTGGATTGAATGTCTCGCAGTGTCTCAATTTAGTAAATCCTTGATCGGGATAGTCCTAGTAAGGAGTCACTAGACTTGCGAGGTTAAGACATGTTGTGGATTGACTCAACTAGGGTTGGCAGCCTAATCCTGGTCATCCTGAGCATTGGTGGTCAAAGGGATGAATTATATGGTAACCATATGCCAGAGGTTCGATTGATTGCTCCCGCATCTTCGACCTATCTGGATGCCAGGACCTATTGCTAGATGGTATCTTGTGCTGGTACTGGAATTGTTCCAGTGCTATCACCTAGGTTCGAACCTATGAGGTCACATGCCATAGAGGATTTCTCCCTGATCCAAGTATCGATTTATGATTAGGAATCATTTCGGTAACGGTTTCATTGAGCACTCATTGGACTGACCTGGTTTTGGGTTGATCAGAAATTGTTCGGGTCCACCGGGAATTGTTTCTTGGTGACCGGGACTTGACCAAGCCTTTTATTAATTAGATTTTGATCAAATTGAATTATGAACCGGTTTAGAACTGGTTTCGATTTTTTGAACCGGTTGTGAACGGGTTTGAACCATCCACATGGTAGTTAAGGCTTGGGCGAACAGGGGATATAAGACATCTCTTCCTCTCCCGTATGCATTTGTTTTTGCTGGGAATAAATCACCTTTTAAATGCTTTTCATTGATTTGTTAAGAATGAATTTGAA
This sequence comes from Areca catechu, assembly GCA_021397845.1. NCBI lineage: Eukaryota > Viridiplantae > Streptophyta > Magnoliopsida > Arecales > Arecaceae > Areca > Areca catechu. The sequence goes on along the minus strand of CM038048.1, from coordinate 46,562,317 downwards.
CCTGCTGCCCCTTCATTTTCCCAGCAGTCTCCTCGACTCCCAAAAATCACCATTCCTTTTGTTTCATGCTGGATAAAAATCTGGGTTGTGAAAATGTTGCAAAGAGGCAGAAGTTTTGTGTGCTTCCATCGGTGATTTTGGAGCAGAGTTCTTGTGAGAAATTGGGAGAGAAAAAGTCTTCAAAATTCCCTGTTTTTCTTAGTGTTTCAATTCGTGGAAGAAGCACTATTTTGAAGAAAACAAAAACAGAACAGAGTGTTTTGTCCTTCTTCCCTCTCACCATTTCAAGAGCTTCCGGCGACTAGCATTGTGCGAGAAGCCGGATCAGAGGAGGCCCAGGCATTTCCCTCCTCTAGAGGGTGTTCCCTTGAGCACCCGTGAGCCGCTTCAATAACCATTGCTGCTGGTCTTCTTTGCTCTATTTTTTGGTTGCAGGTTCTGAAATTTCTGGGTGAAAAGAACTTTGGCAACATTGGAAGAATGATCCAATTACTTCTCCGTTGAAGTAAGATCTATCAAGTATTTCCCTTGCTATTGTTGCAGGAGAAGAGACCAACGATTTCCTATTTTGGTTTGGGATTTGCTGCACTTGGAAGAGAGGAAGAAAAGCTTTCCAATCGGTTGCTGGAAGAAGAAGACTGGAATAAAGTTATTCTAGATATTCCAGCTATTCCATCATTATCTCGATTTTATTCCAAGCAGGAATAAGGCAAAATTTGTATTTTTATTTCTCATGCATGCCTAGATCTAGGTTTATTAAATTATTTATAAATATTACATGCCCACTTCATGCCTTCTTTTGCTTGTACATGCATCTTAAATATGTTAGATCTTGTGCGGAGTAGGTTTTTCCGTTGCTATTTTAAAATTATTTTAAAATACATACCTGCTCCTTACCCTGTTGCATGCTTAGTGTAGTCACCTGCAACCCCAATTTTACTTTCAGTGGTATCAGAGCCTCGGTTCTGGTATAACATATCTTGATTGCATCTATAGTAGATTAAAATGTTTAATCTTTGCATATGTATCTGTATCTTAATCATTGGATATGATTAGGAAGTACTTTTAGGAACCTAGTTGAGACCTTCACCATGACCGTGAATCTTTGGCACGATGCGGTTCATCTATATTGGCCTCTTCAGAAGGATCCTTCAAAGAAATCAAAATAATTAAAATTATTTTAATTCAGATACATATTTGGCATGTCTTAAAATTTGTTATTTTGGGTAATGTAATATTTATAAAAGAATATTACTAGATATGATGCATGAAATTTTTTATGTGAAAGGAGTTTTGCATGTTTTAATCAAAATTATTTTAATTAAAATATTGGCTTATATTCAAACAATTTTGAATTGTATGATTAAATCAAATGACAAGTTATCTTAGGGTTTATGAAACCTAATGTCATTTAAATAAGCTAATTGGGTTATTTGGGTTAGCTATCTAATTGGGTCCATATTTTGGGTTAGACCTATGTTTAGTTGAATTGGATAATAAAAAGATTAATCAAAAGTTGATTAAGGTCCTTCTTTTAGAACTATCTAATAGTTAGATAAGTTAGTCCATTCACCTAAAATGGATCTAATTAGTGGCTCCGTGGAAGCCCGAGTCTTTAGGCTAGTCTGATCGAGTCTGGTAAATCGGTTGGTGTCGAGGTAGGTTTGGCATTGTGATCATGGTTGCATGAGGCTACCTCTTTCCTGGCCAACTTGGTTGGTGTCTAGGAAAGATGGTTAATGGCAGATACTCACCCATGATCTCACCTACCTGGCCAGTCGTGTCAACCAGAACTGATTAGAAAAGCTCATTGACTCGAGTTAACCGATGTCACCCAGGATGATCAGTCTGACTGATCAGTAAGTGCCCATGGATCAGTTGTTGAATTGATTTAACCCTCTTGAAAACTGATTTGTTCAGTGGAAGGATGATCCATGTTCTTGTCTTATTCTTCTGTCACAATCTAAAATTCTCTAAATTATTAGGTCCTGAAAAAGACTAAGTCAAAGAGTTGATGGTGTCTTAGCCTCCCATTAAGTGGGTTAGTAATGTATCCTTTAACTTGGTGTTCATCGCCAGTTCCATAGAACGAGTGTGCATCCGATTTCTGGAATTACTCTCTCATAGATGATAGTTCAGTGCAACCTTCTTAACGGTGATCAGGTGAGCCGGCCATAGTCGGGCTTGGTCATTCGTTGGCTGGAAGTATTGAATTTTTCATGTTAATGGTTGGACCTAACTGGAGACCCGCAATAGGAGGCCCTTAGGCCGATTGGGGTGATCTTTGGGGCAAAATAAATTACTGGAAGTTGCATAGGGAAGCAATTGGTTGGTGAACCTACCTTTAAGCGTGTATGGGTGAGCTGGCCATATTCGGGCTCATACGTGGTCTATTAGATTTCAGTACCCACTTTGAAATAGTGATTTCACTGATTCGAGTTAGAGGCTCCCAATCTGAAAAATTAGTGGGAGAGACCTTTAGACTAAAGTCCAAGTCTTTGGTTAATTGATTAATTTATACTCTAATATGGTCTTATTTTTTTCTTTCAGATATCTTTAAATCTTTCACTCCGGTCACTTCTCGATAATGAGAAGTTGAAGGGTCACAACTTCAATAGCTGGTATCGAAAGTTGAGGATTGTCCTGGAGCATGAATGGATCCTTTATGTGATAACGGATCCGGCACCAGAAATCCCCTCTACCAATGCTCGGAGTTCGGTCAGGGACACTTATCAGAAGTGGGTTTCTGATTGGACTACTGTTCGATGCATTATGCTAGCGGCAATGAACGACGAGTTTAGTCACAAGTTCGAGGAGGCCCAACCAGATGATATCCTTCAAAAGTTGAAGGAATCTTTCAGCACGCCGGACAATGTAGAGCAGTATAAAGTATCTTGTGCCATCTACAATGCCAAGATGTCGAATGGTGGTTCTATCACTGATCATGTATTGTACATGATTGAGTTGATTGAAAAGTTAAGCAAGCTCGGATGTCCCTTGCACGAGCAGCTCGGCAAGGATGCGATCTTGAATTCTCTGCCCTCCTCCTATCTTGACTTTCTCGATCATTACAGAATGAACTAGCCTGTAGTCAATTACCATGGTTTGATGGGATTACCGCAGACTTACGAGAAAAATCACTGACTGAACAAGGGGGTGGTGAATTTAGTGGGAGGTTCTAAAGGTCAACATCCATTTAAGAAAGGAAAGAATAAAAGGAAGGGAAAGAAGGTGCTGAATGCTCCTGGCCCGAGTCAGACCAGGAAAGTGAAAGCTGACCAATCTACTATAGAGTGCTTCTACTGCAAGAAGCAAGGACACTGGAAGAGGAACTGTCCTCTTTACCAAGTGTCCCTTGACCCAAACAAGCCAAGGAAGGGAAAGTAGCAGACTGCTGGACAAGGTATTTATATGATAAAACATTGTAATTTCTCTATTTGTGATACTGCTAACTGGGTATTGGATACCGGTAGTCCTTTTCATATTTGTAATTCATTACAGGGACTGTAGGTTAGCAGGCCCTTCAAGGATGGGGAACAGTTCCTGAGCATTTGGAATGGAAATCATGTTCCAGTACTGGCGGTCGGAGTTCTGAGTCTTGTCTTTGTGTCCTGTACTATCGAGTTAGTCGACTACCATTATTGTCCTAGTTTCATTATGTGCATAATCTCTGTAGGCCTTTTGGCTAATTGTGATTTTGAACTATAAATAAAAGGAGATATTTGCCAAGTTATTTTGAATAACTCTGTGATAATGAAAGCTAAGTTAAATAATGGCATTTATATACTGTCACGGCCTGTTAGTGTAATGTACACATCTAGTAAGCGCCCAAGGTTAGAAAATGTCAGTGATCTGTATCTTTGACACTGTAGGCTAGGTCATGTTAACCAGAATAGGATAAACAAGATGCAAGAAGAAGGCCTCCTCAAGGTTAGTGATTCTGAATCATTGCCTACTTGTGAATCTTGTTTACTTGGTAAAATGACCAAGTCACCTTTTACTAGAAAAGGTGAATGAACTACAGAACTTCTGAGTCTCATTCATACTGATGTATGTGGACCCATGACAGTTAGTGCCAGAGATGGATACAGATATTTCATTACATTTATAGATGACCTGTTGAGGTTTGGTTATGTCTTTTTGATGAGACATAAATCTAAGTCATTTGAAATGTTCAAACGATATCGTAATGAAGTAGAGAAACAAACTGGAAAATGTATTAAAATCCTTCGATCTGATCAAGGCGATGAATACCTATCTGATGAGTTTTGACATACCTTGAGGAGAATGGGATTCTCTCTCAGTGGACTCCTCCAGGAACACCACAGTTGAATGGTGTGTCCGAAAGGAGGAATCGAACCCTGTTGGACATGGTTCGATCCATGATGGGCTTTGCAACTCTGCCGCTATCCTTTTAGGGATATGCACTTGAGACAGCTTGTCACTTGTTAAATAATGTTCCGAGTAAGTCTGTTTTCTACACTCCATATGAGATGTGGACTGGACGTAAGCCCTCAATCTCATACCTTCGGGTCTGGGGTTGTCCGGCGTATGTAAAGCATTTAAACTCAGATAAACTTGGTCCTAGGTCTGATCGGTGCTTGTTTATTGGTTATCCTAAGAAAACCAAAGGGTATTTCTTCTACTTGAAGGATGAACAGAAAGTGTTCGTCACTCTTAGGGCTATTTTTTTGGAAAAAGAGTTCCTTGGAGAAGGGATTGTAGCCTCTAAGATTGAACTTGGTAAAGTTCAGCCAATAGAAGAACCTGCACACTCTAAGGACATCATAGAACTGGCTATGATTAGATCACATGCAGAACCCATTATTAGGAGATCTGGTAGAGAACCATGTCAGCCGGACAGATACTATGGTTTCTTGGTCCGAGTTGGCGATCCTATTGAGCTCGACGAGAACAATGAGGATTCAATCACCAATATGGATGCACTTCAGAGATCTGACTTTGAGGCATGGCTTGGAGCCATGCGATCCGAAATGGAGTCCATGGAGATCAACAATGTATGGACATTGCTTGATTCGCCTGAAGGCATTAAACCCATCGAGTGCAAGTAGATCTTCAAGAGGAAAAGGGGCACAGATGGAAAGGTAGAGACCTATAAAGCCCATCTGGTTGACAAGGAATATCGTCAGTGATATGGTATCGATTATGACGAGACTTTCTTCCTTGTGGCAATGCTCAAGTCCATTTGGATCATGCTTGCTTTAGCAGCATATTTTGATTATGAGATCTGGCAGATGGATGTCCAAACCACTTTCCTAAATGGGGAGTTGGAAGAGGAGGTGTATATGATACAGCCTGAAGGGTTCATATCCTCAAATGAGTCAAAAGTATGCAAGTTGCAGAGGTCCATTTATGGACTCAAGCAAGCATCTCAAAGTTGGAACTTACGGTTTGATAGGTGTATCAAATCGTATGGCTTCGTTAGGAACGGAGAAGAACCATGCATCTATAAGTGCATTAATGGTTCTGTGATTGTATTCCTGGTACTGTATGTTGACTGTAAGGGTTTTGGTGACCAGGGCGAAAGCGTGGATTTCAAAAATTTATTATGAAACCACTACCAAACCCTTAACCCAAGACCTCCTTACTAGGAATTAAAACATACAAACATGCGTATATAATATAAACTAGAGTTTAGGCACCAACCTAAACCGCTAGTATCCAATCCGATGAAGAAAACCCTGATTTAGCCTTCTTCTCCACCAGGCACCCAAACGTTTGCCCTCCAACGATCATCCACACGAAACTCAGACCAAGGAAGAACTCCTTCAAGTTGCTTGGAGAAGTGGAACTCTTTCGACAGCCTTTGGTCTATTGACCACTATAGGACACCTTGTCCTATTGTAGGGCACTAAATACACTCTCCTGAACCACTCTTGGTATTAGGACAACCCTCCTCTAGGACCCCTTAGGCTTATGTCCTAAAACAAAGCCTTGTCCTAGTAGAAAAGACCTTGTCTTAACAAGACAAGTCTTGTCTTAACAAGACAAGTCTTGTCTTAACAAGACAAGTCTTGTCTTAACAAGACAAGTCTTGTCTTAACAAGACAAGTCTTGTCTTAACAAGACAAGTCATGTCTTAACAAGACAAGTCTTGTCTTAAAAAAAGGAGGAGGGAGAGAGAGACACTCAGAATAGTACTTCGATGGAATTCTTCATTATCAGACTCATTTCACCGCCCCCTATTTATAGATACAAGAGGGGCGTGTGATATGTCCTCCCATCAACTTATCAGATATGATTTTCCAAGACCAAAGAGAAGTTATCTGGCTTGAAAAATCATATCTAATAAGCCCATTCATGCACCGAAGGCCTTATTCACATCCCTTATTTTATCTGGATGAATTCTCACTTGCCATATGTCAATTACCGATCCCTAGGAAGCCAAGAGGTGCCTCTTCAATTTTCAAACATCAAAAATTATGAAGAGTCCTGATAGCAGAAGGACTTTCCATCAGAACCGCGCACCACATGAAGAGTTGCGACTCTTCATGCACTACGTGCGCCATCCTTCTTCCATGCAAATTTTAAAGAATGCTGAGCAGCCAAAACATAGGCAATATGGATGCCATTGGAAAGAGCATAAAATTTTCTTTCTGACCATATAAATTATATTCAAATCAGAGATCTATAGCTCATTCTGTGCCCTTTTGAAGTTAAGGTGTCATTTAGGTACCAAGAGTCCCATGCCATTGGGACTCTTCATGTATGGCGCCTAAAATGCCCTTAAATCCAAATTAAAATCAGATTTAGCTCTGATTAGGCTAGCCCCACTTAGGACTCAACCTAATTTAGGTTTTCCATAATTAGGTTAGCCCAATTAGCAAGCAACCAGACCCAATCCAATTGGGTTAGGAATTTGGTTAGCCTACATATGCTAGTATGTAATCCGGCTAACCAATTAGGATCCTATGACCCTAATTAAATCATGAATAACTTTCTTGGCCAAGTATTTATTGTGTGTGACCCATTGGATTCCATATCTAGCCAGCAGTAGGTTTAGGTTTGAGCCGATTCGATCCGATCAAACCTGATTGACCTAATTAGGTCAAATTGGCTCACCTAATTGTCCAATTCGAATCACACATCGAATTGACTCATGAAACCAAATCAATTGGTTCATGAAGACCTACAAGACAAGATTGACATCTAGAAATATGTCATGCCTACCCGAAAGATGAGGAATTTTGGTGGATTTACCAAAATACCCTTCAATGGTGAGTTACCGGGCAATTCAGACCTTCGATCTACTTGCACCCTGAATATGACTATGGATATGGATACTTGTCAAATCCAATTTCATATTCATTCCTTGCTCAATCTGATAATGATGATTCATTAGTGAACTATTAGAAATTATTTCTAATGTTCATACTTTGATCAAAGATTTTCCAAATCTTCATTTGATTGAAAACATCTGGATGTACTTCCCTCTTACTAGGGTTGATCGATTCCTTTTTGACCTACTCACAACCTCCATATGCAATCCACCATACCCAGTATCACCCCATGCATGACTCAGTGTCATGATTGAGTGTGAACCAAAGTAGGAATTCATGCATACAAGGTATCATGGCAGTCTCAGGTCAAAGGACCACATGCACTACTCCCACTATGAGAACTATCTATTGACAAACAGATAAGGTTCCTGATGCGGTGGCAAGGGGGTTAGGGCTAGGGATGCTGGATGCCAATATGGATGCTTATGATGCAAGGAATTTTTTAATATTTTTTATTTTAGGGTTGTTGATTTTTTTTTTTTTTTTATGTTTCTTGTTGTTCTTCTTCGTTGTTTAGGGTTTTGATTCCCGATCACAAGCAAAGATATGAAATATGAAGAGCAGTAAGGGAAGCTTACGCTAGCAGTTCAAAGACCTAAAAGTAAGAACAAGAACAGGACCCTGGGATTAAGAAACCCCAGTAGGACTAGCTCGACCTACATTATCTACTTAGGAGATATAAAGAAGGCAAACCTCAAACTTCTGAAGTGCCCGGTGCAGAGATCGCTCAACTCGACGGATGCGGCCTGGATGCCCGAGCAGTCGAACACGTGGGAGCTCTGGCTTTGGGTCTGGAGGTCGCGATGGCAAAACTAACTTTCTCCAATGCTCGAGATGCCAGGGAGGACCTGTAGGCAAACAAAAGAGAGGTTAGCGGAATGTGGAGATGTACGGAAAGGAATTGAACTGGAGTTGGGAAGGGGCTTCGAGCCCGGCGTCCGGCTGGATTCTGAAGTCGAAGTTGGAGATAACTTGGGGCCTCGCACCCCGCGATGTCCTGGAGAACGAAGGAATGTGGCCTCACACCACGCGACGTCCTGGAGGATGAAGGATTCGCACCGCCCTGGGGCGACGGACAGGTGGCCTCACACCACTCGACGTCCCTGGGGACGAAGGCAATTCCACTCGAACCTAGCCTAAGAGACAAGGGTTGGAGGGTGGAAGAAACTCAAACTCAATCACTCAAATTTTTATTCATTCATTCATTCATTCATTAAGTTCTACAAAGGGAGGGATTGGGTCCTTTAAATAGGCACCCAAGGCCCTTTTGAAATTCAAAATACAAATCACATGGTGGCTCCAAAATTTTCCACATCCCTATTTCTTTGGCCGACCAAATATTTGGAGTTGGGTGTGGCATGAGCAAAGGCTTGGAGGGGGGGATTGGTCCCTTGACTTCCTTCCTTAGCATGCTTAATTTGGGAAGAGGAGTGGGGCATGGCTTGCTTGGAGGGATGTGTCCCTTGGGCTCTTCACGCCATCTTCTAGGATTGACTCTTGGCCGACCAAGGGTGAGCTTCATGGGGCGTTGCATGGTTGAGGGCTTGAAGAGGGGACTGTATCTTGTGACCTTCCTTCCTTGCAAGAGCATTTTGGGAAGAAAACTTGGGAGGAGGCTTGCTTTGGGGCTTGGTTCCTTCAAAGATCTTCAACGCCCTCTTTAGATGGAACAAGGTATGATGTGGGGGAGGGAAGAGGGGGATGTTGTCCAAGGCGTGTGGAAAGCAAGAGGAGGCCACTTTGTTTCCCTTCTTGGATGCCCATGTGGCAGTTGATGTGGCACCACGTAGGTAGCTGAGGTGGCATCTGAGTTGGCATTATCCCAAGTAGAAGCAGTGGGTTGGCCCACCAGAACTTGAGTTGGAGAAGAAAACCAGAGTGACTTCAATTGGGCTTGGGCCCAGACCAAACTCGGACTCGAACAAATACAGGACTCAAGACATAACTTGACCCAAATTGGCCAAGGTACAGGGCTAAACAACTTTGACAAGAAATTATAACAATGTTTTTTTTTTTTTTTTTTTTGGGCTCAAGGCCTTTTTACAAGACTTAAAGAAAGGGAAACCCTAATCTGAGATCCACAGAGGGTTGAGGAGCCTCTGTCGGATCCTGGTGCCCACACCAGTTCTCCCGGGGTGGGAGGAACTCGACCTTGTCGAGTAAGGGTTAGCTTGGCTTTGATACCTTTCCAAGATGTCGGGGTCGATGCGCTGCAAGTTCTCCCGTGTGATCCACGAGTCATCGGATTCGGGTCGGCCTTGCCATCGGACTAGGTAACGCTGGTAGCCTTTGCCCCGGGTAGTGATGGCTTGGTCATCCAGGACACGCTCGATCCGCTCTCCTCGCTCAGGTATATTTGGAGGTGGACACTCAGGTTCAGGTTCACTCTCAAAAGGGAGGTCAGGTCCAAATGGCTCACTGGGTATGTTTGCGGGTTCTCTATACTCGACTAAGTCAGAGATATTGAATGTCGAGCTAATTCCGTAATCCGGAGGTAGTTCTAGCACATAGGCGTTAGGGCCCATTCTCCTAATTACTTTAAAGGGACCCGCCCTACGAGCGTGAAGCTTCTTGACGGTTCTCGGTGGAAACCATTCAGGCCGAAGCCTAATCATTACAAAATCCCCTATTTCAAATTCTTTTGCTCGCTTTCGGGAATCAGCCAGCCTTTTATATGTGTTATTACTTATATAAATTTTCCGGCTAATTTCTTTATGCATGTCCCTAATATGCTGTGCAAGTGAATCAGCTGACTCGGAGACACGTGCATGGATGGGTAGGGGAATTAAGTCAAGAGGTCGGTTAGGCTTGTAACCAGAAACAACTTAAAAAGGACTCTTCCCGATGGTCCTATTTACAGAGCTGTTATAGGCAAACTCGGCTCGAGGTAAAAGAAGATCCCAGTTTCTCGTATGTTCACCTATCAAGCATCTAAGAAGGTTTCCCAGGCTGCGGTTGACCACCTTAGTTTGTCCGTCGGTTTGCGGGAGGTAGGCAGTGGAGAATTGGAGCTTGGTTCCAAGGAGGTGCCAAAGGGTTTTCCAGAAATAGCTAGTAAAATGGACATCCCTATCGGACACTATAGTCTTGGGTAGGCCATGTAATTTGACCACATGATCCAGAAAAAGCTTGGCGACTTTGGAAGCATCTAGGGTTTGGGAGCAGGGTATAAAATGAGCCATTTTAGAAAACCTATCCACTACTACAAAGACTGAATCGTGCTTCCTTGCGGTCTTGGGTAATCCGACCACAAAATCCATGCTGAGGTCTTGCCAAGGGTGGCTAGGTACGGGCAAGGGGGTGTACAGGCCAGTATTCTGTTTCTGCTGCTTGGCCACAGCACAGGTTCGGCACCTAGAGACGATATTGGCTACATCTTTCTTAAGGCTAGGCCAAAAGAACTGGTCTTCTACAGCTAGAATGGTCTTTTCCCTACCAAAGTGACCAGCTAGGCCTCCCGCATGGGTTTCCCATACTAAAAAATCCCGGAGTGAAGTCTTGGGAATGCCCAACTTATTATCCTTGAAAAGATAACCCTCCTGTAAGGTATAGTCACTATGGGCACTAAAGGGTTCTTGAAGCTTAGACTGGAAGATCTCACTGAAGTCAGGACAAGATTCATATTGCTCCTTGAGTCGATCAAATCCTACAACCTCAGTCCTAACTGTGTTCAACAAAAGGGCACGACGGCTAAGGGCATCAGCTACCTTATTTTCAGTACCAGCTCGATGTTTAAGCACAAAGGTATAGGCTTGGATATACTCGACCCACTTAGCGTGCCTAGGATTCAATCTCTTCAGGTATCGAAGGGCTTCATGGTCTGAAAATAGAACAAACTCATGGGGTAAAAGGTAGTGCCTCCAATACCTAAGGGCTTGGACGACGGCATACAACTCCTTATCATAAGTCGAGTACTTAAGTTTGGCTTCATTAGGTTTTTCGCTAAAGAAGGCCACAGGGTGATTTTCTTGACTAAGCACTCCACCAATCCCAACTCCCGAAGCATCACAAGCAACCTCGAAAACCTTAGAAAAATCTGGCAATCTCAGGATGGGTGCTTGTACCATTCTATCCTTAATTTCAAGGAAGGATTTGTCTGCAGCTTTAGTCCATTGAAAACCTTCCTTCCTGATGTAGTCAGTTATCGGTGCAACAATTGAACTAAATCCCCGAATGAACCATCTGTAAAATGTGGCTAGGCCATGGAAACTACGTACGTCGTGGATGCTAGTAGGGACAGGCCACTCAACTATAGCTCTCACCTTCTCGGGGTCGGCTGAAACTCCTTTAGGGGTAACTACAAAGCCTAAGAAGATAACCCTAGTTGTCAAAAACTCACATTTCTTAGGATTGGCGTAAAGGCTATTTTCCCTAAGGGTTTGGCAGACTAGCCTCAGGTGGTGAAGATGGTCCTCTTTGGTCTTGCTATAGATCAAGATATCATCAAAATACACTACAAAGAATTTTCCAGTGAACTCGCGCAAGACTTGGGTCATGACTCTCATAAAGGTACTGGGCGCATTAGACAACCCGAAAGGCATCACTACCCATTCAAACAGACCATCCTTAGTTTTAAAGGATGTTTTCCATTCGTCCCCCGGTCGAATTCTAATCTGGTGGTAACCACTCTTAAGGTCTATCTTAGAAAAGACAGTGGCACCGGCCATCATATCGAGCATATCATCCAGGCAGGGAATAGGAAACCTATATTTGATTGTAATTTTGTTGATAACCCTGCTATCAACACACATCCTCCAGGTCCCATCTTTCTTAGGGGTAAGTAGAGCAGGGACAGCACACAGACTTAAACTCTCCCTAAGAAAACCATTCCTATGCAGCTCACCCACTTGTCTCTGAAGCTCCTAATATTCAGTGGGGTTCATCCTATAGTGGGAAAGGTTGGGCAAAGTGGATCCTGGGACCAAATCTATAGCATGTTGGATGTCCCTAAGGGGAGGCAGTTGATCAGGTAACTCTTCCGGGAAAACATCCTCAAACTCTTTCAGAGTCCTCACTACCTCTTGGGGGTGTTCTACATTGGATGGCTCGTGACTCTCCTTGGTGGCTAGAATCCAAATAGGGGCTCCCTCTAAAATCTCTTTCTCTAGCTCCTTAGGTGTGATCAGGTTGACTTCAGCTTTCTTCTCCTTAAGACTACTAGATCCTTTCTTGACGGGGTCCTTAGGTTGGATTGGGTTAATTGTGATCTTTTTCCCTTGGTGGAGAAAGACACAGGTATTGGATCGACCATAAAGGGTGGCATCATGGTCGAAAAGCCAGGGTCGTCCTAGAATGATACTACCCACACCCATGGGTAAGACGTCACACCAGATCGATTCTTCATAGGAACACATTTTGATCTTGATCTGGCACCTAGAATTTACAGGGATCGAAGTTGAATCTATCCAGGACACTTTGTAAGGGTTGGGGTGGGGTACTGTGGCTAGGTCTAAAGATTTGATTATACTCAAGGAAAGGGCATTAACACAGCTTCCACTATCAATGATGACCTTACAAACCTTATCTTTTAGCTTGATTAGGGTCTGTAGGATGTTGGTCCTACGCCAGTCTTCCTGTACTATGTTTTGGGCTAGGATGCATCGGACTACCCCTACAAAGTCTTCAGATTCATATACTTCTTCCTCTCCCTCGTACACTTCCAACAACTGGTTTTCGGGGTCATAAACGTCCTCTTCAGGCTCTATGGTTGGTTTGGGTTCAGTCTCAGTTGGTTCTTCTATGAGTAGGGCAGAGGTGGTGCACTGGCTAGCAAAATGTCCAGGTTTATGATACCTAAAGCATTTACCTTGGGAATCAGGTCTCCTCTGGACTTCAACAGCCTTACCCTTTCCTCTTTACTATACTGGGGTCGGTTCAGGTTAGGGCGACTAGGACTGGGTCGGGCTGGGTTTGGTCGACTTGGGTTAGCTCGGTTTGGGTTTGGTCGACTCGGGTAAGCTTGATTGTAACCTTGGGTGGATCCAGGGATACGGCTTGGGTTTCTAAAGGGCTCAGGTCTTCTATAGGTGGGAGCTCTCTGGAAACGCTCACAGAGCCTAGCAACTTGGTAAGCCTCTTCCAAAGTTCTGGTTGATCTAAAATATAGCTCTCTCTGGATGTCTGGGTGTAGGCCTACCCTAAACCTAGACAGGGTTACCTCAAGTGATTCAACAACCTTACATCGCATAACATATTCATCAAACTTGGCGATGTAATCGGCCACACTCTTACTCCCTTGACTTAAGGTCTGCCATTGGTCCAACAGTTTCTAGGTGTAAGACGCAGGTAAGTATTTCCTCCTAAGCTTTTCTCTCATCTCCCCCCAGGCGGTTATGGGTAATTGACCTTTTTGCTCTATGTAGTTCTCTACACTGTTCCAGAACAACCTAGCTTGTTGAACCAACCTAAGCTTGGCAAACTTAAACTTGGTTCTCTCAGACATAGAGTACCAGTCAAAATACTGCTCCATGGCAGACTCCCAATCTTCATACACCCTGGGATCTAAGCTACCATTGAAAGTGGGTGCCTCAAGCTTGATGCTCCTAAGGGCTCTTTCTTCATGGTCCTCTAGATTGGGTCTCCTAGGACGGGTATCAACAAAGGGGTCAGGGTCTCTCCCAAAGTCATCCTCAAAGTAAGGGTCTTGTGGCAGGTTCCTCCTTGGGTGAGGGGACTCAGGACTGGGTTCAGGTCGGGGCCTAGCAGCTTCCTCTAGGGGTCTCAGTCTAGCCTCTATCTGATCCAGTCTATTGTTCAACTGGTTGCCTAACTGGGTCATGGATTAAGTCATGGTTTGGGTTAAGGCTCCAATGTCAGCTTGCAGTTGGTCCATGGTCTCGGTAGAGGGTGGAGAAGGTGGGTGAAAAGAGGTTCCTGATCTAGTGCACATGTAACAAAACGATGCTACGGTTTGCTAGACCTAGGAGATCTCTCCAAATGTAAAGTCAAGAAGATGAACCTGGAAGTAGTAACTTGGCACCTGGCCAAGTAAGTGTAAGGTGAGTGGAGGTTCCTCTTTGCTTGCCTGGACACCAATTATAAATTAGCCAGGTAAGCGAACCAACCCACTTCCCTTCGTGCTCTAGTCCCTGAACCACTTGCCTAGACACCAGCTACACAAGCACACACCAACAAGCAATCTAGCTTGGCTCGGCACTTGGGTTGACCCGACTTCGTGGGTGTCCCTAGCTCACTAGAGCAGATTAAACATCTAATTGATTTTAGTTAATGGCTAGGGTTCGATATGTCGGGTGATGGTTTTTGGGCTAGGGACAGGTAATGAAATCCTGATCCTATGTTAATTTGTCGCGCTTAAGATAAGTTATGGAGAATGATGCACAAAAATGACTAATGAAATGACTTAAGATTTTTTTATTTTTTTGTGTCTTTCAGATGTGTGAATGCTAAACAAAATGTAGGAATTAAAATATGCCCCTAAATGCAAGAAATAAACTAGATGGATGAATGAAGTAAGAAATGAGATGCTTGCTAAAATTTCAGACCTGAGATTTTCTCAGGTTGTATTTCAGCTTGTAGAAACTCTACAAATTGAAATAAAATTTGAGAAAATAGAAAACAATACTTGGAAATGAATGCGATCTAACAAAAGAGAAATCATGAAATTTGGATGTCTCTATAGGGAGAAACAATCCAATGATCATACCATATACGGACTGACCAGAATGCAGAAAATGAAACTAATGCACTAGTCCTAGCCTTGCTCTGATACCAAGATTGATGCGGTGGCAAGGGGGTTAGGGCTAGGGATGCTGGATGCCAATATGGATGCTTATGATGCAAGAAATTTTTTATATTTTTTTTTATTTTAGGGTTGATGATTTTTTTTTTTTGTTATGTTTCTTGTTGTTCTTCTTCGTTGTTTAGGGTTTCAATTCCCGATCACAAGCAAAGATAAGAAATATGAAGAGCAGTAAGGGAAGCTTACGCTAGCAGTTCAAAGTCCTAAAAGTAAGAACAAGAACAGGTCCCCGGGATTAAGAAACCCGGTAGGACTAGCTCGACCTACAGTATCTACTTAAGAGATATAAAGAAGGCAAACCTCAAACTTCTGAAGCGCCCGGTGCAGAGATCACTCAACTCGGTGGATGCGGCCTGGATGCCCGAGCAGTCGAACCCGTGGGAGCTCTAGCTTTGGGTCTGGAGGTCACGATGGCAAAACTAACTGTCTCCAATGCTCGAGATGCCAGGGAGGACCTGTAGGCAAACAAAAGAGAGGTTAGCAAAATGTGGAGATGTACGGAAAGGAATTGAACTGGAGTTGGGAAGGGGCTTCGAGCCCGGCGTCCGGCTGGATTTCGAAGTCGAAGTTGGAGATAACTTGGGGCCTCGCACCTCGCGACGTCCTGGAGGACGAAGGAATGTGGCCTCATACCACGCGACGTCCTGGAGGACGAAGGATTCGCGCCACCGTGGGGCAACGGACAGGTGGCCTCGCACCACTCGACGTCCTTGGGGACGAAGGCAATTCCACTCAAACCTAGCCTAAGAGATAAGGGTTGGAGGGTGGAAGAAACTCAAATTCAATCACTCAAATTTTCATTCATTCATTCATTCATTAAGTTCTACAAAGGGAGGGATTGGGTCCTTTAAATAGGCACCCAAGGCCCTTTTGAAATTCAAAATACAAATCACATGGTGGCGCCAAAATTTTCCACATCCCTATTTCTTTGGCCGACCAAATATTTGGAGATGGGCGTGGCATGAGCAAAGGCTTGGAGGGGGGGATTGGTCCCTTGACTTCCTTCCTTAGCATGCTTAATTTGGGAAGAGGAGTGGGGCATGGCTTGCTTGGAGGGATGTGTTCCCTTGGGCTCTTCACGCCATCTTCTAGGATTGACTCTTGGCCGACCAAGGGTGAGCTTCATGGGGCGTTGCATGGTTGAGGGCTTGAAGAGGGGACTGTATCTTGTGACCTTCCTTCCTTGCAAGAGCATTTTGGGAAGAAAACTTGGGAGGAGGCTTGCTTTGGGGCTTGGTTCCTTCAAAGATCTTCAACGCCCTCTTTAGATGGAACAAGGCGTGATGTGGGGGAGGGAAGAGGGGGATGTTGTCCAAGGCGTGTGGAAAGCAAGAGGAGGCCACTTTGTTTCCCTTCTTGGATGCCCATGTGGCAGTTGATGTGGCGCCACGTAGGTAGCTGAGGTGGCATCTGAGTTGGCATTATCCCAAGTAGAAGGGGTGGGTTGGCCCACCAGAACTTGAGTTGGAGAAGAAAACCAGAGTGACTTCAATTGGGCTTGGGCCCAGACCAAACTCAGACTCGAACAAATACAAGACTCAAGACATAACTTGACCCAAATTGGCCAAGGTACAGGGCTAAACAACTTTGACAAGAAATTATAACAATATTTTTTTTTTTTTTTTTTGGGCTCAAGGCCTTATTACAGGACTCAAAGAAAGGGGAACCCTAATCTGAGATCCACAAAGGGTTGAGGAGCCTCTGTCGGATCCTGGTGCCCACACCAGTTCCATTAGATGTTCTCAAGCTGGATCCATTCAGTAAACTCATTCTCTAATGAGCACCCACATCCTAGTATTAGTGTCAAATACAAGTGACTGTGAGATCAGTCACCCTCTTCACCAAGCATACATAGGATGTGCTGGTCTTACTGGAAACATTGATCCTCTACTCAATATCCCATCGACCAGGAATATTCTAGATTAGGGTTTTAAGGCATTAGGTCTCACTGGTATGATCTCATCATAACCCTTGAACCATAGCCCTAATCTATGGGGTTCATCATATCTTAATAAAATTAATAAGACACAGCGTATGATGAAAATAAAATGCCTTTATTAATTGATAATGTCAATACACTGGTTTGGGATACAAAAGAAAATCCTATCGAAATACAACATTTCGATTGGCCTTTAGGGCATAATCCTTTCAATCTCCCACTTGCACTAAAGCCAATCGCCTTTAAATTTTAACCCCATACAATCGAGGTGGCGATCATACTCCTGCTGTGGTAGAGCCTTAGTGAACGGGTCTGCTAAGTTGTTCTTCATTTCTACTCTTTTAATGCAGTCTTCTTGTCTTTCAACAATCTCTCGAACTAGATGGAAGCGTCTTAGAATGAGCTCTAGGTTCATTAGCTTGAGTGACAGCTCTAGTATTATCACAGTAAAGTGGTACTGGACCTTCAATCTCCAGAACAATACCCAACTCTGAGATGAACTTCTTCATCTAGACAGCTTCTTTGGCAACTTCACTAATAGCAATGTATTCGGCCTCAGTTTTTGAGTCAGCTATAGTCTGCTATTTAGAACTCTTTCAGCTTACAGCTCCTCCATTTAGGGTAAAAACATACCCTGAAATAGATTTTCTATCATCTGGATCCGATTGAAAACTAGAATCTGAATAAGCTTCCAGTTTAAGATCAGATCCTCTGTATATCAGAAAAATATCCTTAGTCCTTCTCAAGTACTTAAGAATATTTTTCATAGCCTTCCAGTGATCCTCTCCTGGATCAGCCTGAAATCTGCTGGCTATACCTAAGGCATATGCCACATCAGGCCTAATACATATCATAGCATACATTATAAATCCTACAGCCGAAGTATAGAACTCATTCTATTTCTTTCTTCAGGTGTCTTAGGAGACATCTTCTTAGAAAGATGTATGCTATGACCAATGGGCAAGTAACCTCTTTTACTTCCCTCCATGCTAAATCTCTTTAGCACTTGGTCAATGTACCTAGACTGGGATAAGCCTAGCATTCTCCTAGATCTATCTCTATAGATCTTGATACCCTGTATATAGGATGCTTCTCCCAAGTCTTTCATGGAAAACTATTAATATAACCATATTTTGACTGATTGTAATATTAGGATATCATTCCCAATGAGAAGTATGTCATCCACATACAGAACCAAGAAAACTATGGCACTCCCACTAGTCTTCTTATACACACAAGGTTCATCCTCATTTTTGATAACGTCAAACTCTTTTACTGTCTTATCAAATCGGATGTTCCAACTCCTGGATGCTTGCTTTAATCCATAAATGGATTTCTTCACCCTACATACCTGATTAGGTTTAGTCTCCAAGACAAAACCTTCTGGCTGTAACATATAGACCTCTTCCTCAAGGAAACTATTAAGGAATGCGGTTTTCACATCCATCTACCAGATTTCATAATCATGATATGCTGCTATAGCAAGCATGATTCGAATAGATTTGAGCATGGCAACAAGAGAAAATGTTTCATCATAATTTATTCCCTATTTTTGTCTGAAACCCTTAGCCACTAATCTGGCTTTATAAGTTTCAACTTGGCCATCTGCCCCAATCTTTTTCTTATAGACCCATTTGCATCCAATAGGGTTAACACCCTCTGGTGCATCAACCAAAGTCCACACTTGGTTGACATACATGGAGTCCATTTCGGATCTCATGGCTTTCAGCCATCTGTCTGAGTCCCTACTCATGACACCATCCGTATAGGTTATAGGCTCATCATTTTTCAATGATCCAGGCTTCATTATTTTCAATAATGAACCCATACCTCTCAGGTGCATGACGCACCCTATCAGACCTACGGATAGGAGTGGTGTGTTCTGGTTCTATACTAACTATGTTATCATCTGGTTGAGATGTATCTATTTGTTGAACTTCTTCAAGTTCAATATTTCTCCTACTGCCCTTTTGTAGGATGAACTCTTTCTCCAGAAAAGTGGCATGCCTACTGACAAAAACTTTTTGTTCAGTAGGGTGGTAGAATAGATATCCTATACTATCTTTAGGATATCCTACAAATAGATACTTGTCTGCTCTAGCATCCAGCTTATATTCAAAATTTCTTTTGACATAGGCTAGACATCCCTATATCTTAAGATACTTAAGATTGGATTTCTTACCCCTCCATATCTCATATGGAGTGATAGAGACAGATTTAGATGGTACTCTATTTAAGATATTAGCCGCGGTTTCCAAGACATATCCCCAGAAGGAAATAGGTAACTCTGTGAAGCACATCATGGACCGTACCATATCTAATAAGGTACGGTTCCTCCTTTCAGCAACACCATTTAATTGTGGTGTGTAAGGAGGGGTCCATTCAGAGATAATCCCCCTTTCTTTAAGGTGATCGAGAAACTCGGTGGATAAGTATTCACCTCCTCGATATGATCGAAGGATTTTAATACTTTTCCCCGTTTGTTTCTCTACCATACTTTGATACTCTAAAAATTTATCAAAGGCTTCGGACTTATGTTTCATAAGATACACAAATCCGTACCTTGGAAAATCATCAGTAAACATGATGAATAAGAGTATCCACCCTTGGCCTGAGTTGTCATAGGCCCATATACATCTGTATGTATGACTCCTAATAACTCAGTTGTCCTTTCTCTATGTCCACTAAATGGAGTCTTGGCCATTTTATCCATGAGACATGATTCACAAGTTCCTAATGATTCATAATCATAAGGATTAAGGAAATTTTCCTTGTATAACTTGCTAATCCTAGTCTCACTAATATGTCCAAGACAACGGTGCTAGAGTAAAGTATTGTTTACATCATCTCTCTTTCATTTGTTACTTACATGAAGTATATTGTCATTAGTGGATAGAGTTAAAAGACCATTGCAAAATACGCCACAACATATATTTCATTTAAAAAGCTGATTGAGCAACCATTGCTCATCACATTCATAGTATAACCTTGTCTAAGTAACAAGGGTACAGAAATGATATTTTTAATGACCTTAGGCATATAGTAACAATCTCTCAGCTCTAAAATCTTCTCCGAAGGTAACTTCAAGATATAAGTCCCTACGACCTCTGCTTGGATGGACTCTCCTACAGCACCATAGAGCTCGAAGTCTCCTTCCTTCAATACTCTAAGCCTCTGCAGCCCTTGCAATGATTTGCAGGTATTATGACCACAGGCGGTATCCAATACCCAAGTATTTGAAATGGAAGAATCCAATGACAAAATAGTATGAACTTCTTTCATACCTTTTGGTGCATCCGATGCACCATGCTTCACACCTACAAGTTAAGCCTTGCAGTTCCTCTTCCAATGACCCAGCTTGCCTCAGTGAAAACAGGTCATCTATCCGGAGGCCTTCTTTCCTTTCTTCTTCTTGATGCCCCTTTTTGGGTTCAATCTCCTCTTGGAACCCTTTCTGCCTGACTTCTTCTTGTTGATCCCATCCACAAGAAGAAGTGGAACCTTATTTTTCTTTAAATGGCTCTCTGCTATTTTTAACATGTTTAACAGCTCAAGCAAGGAAGTGTTAAGTTTGTTCATATGATAATTAAGAACAAACTGTGAAAATGACTCCGAGAGTGACTGTAGGATCAAATCCTGATTCAACTCCCCATCCATAATAAAACCTAATTGACCTAATCGAGTGATCAGGTCAATAACCATCAGTACGTGGTCTTGTACGGATGTACCTTCTGTCATTCTCGCATGGAACAACTGCTTAGATATCTCATATCTAGCAGTTCGACTATGTTCTCCATATAGCTCTTTTAGATTAAGCAGTATAGAGTTAGTGTCCATGCTATCATGTTGCCTCTGCAACTCATTGGTCATAGAGGCAAGCATGATACATTTGATAGTGAGTGAGTTATTTTGCCACATCTTGTATGTGGTCTTTTCCTCTTGCAAGGCATCTTCCCCTTAAGGTTCCAAGGTAGGGGTATCAAGAATGTAAGAAAGTTTTTCCTGGCTGAGTACTATCTTTAGGTTTCTCAACCAATCAACATAGTTCAGTCCAGTCAATTTATTGGCATTAAGTATACTACGGAGTGAGAGTGAAGAGGCCATTTAATCTACATTAACGAAGAACATAACATAAACAAACAACCAATGTTGACAAAACATAATTAAATTAGGACTTTAACTTAATTATGTCTCGCACTATTTTATCAAGCATCATAACCCTCTATATGATGATCGAGAAACCCTAATTGGTTTTCTTAGTGGGGTTGAGATCCTAATTCCTTATAAAAGACCTTGTGTGTACACAACAAATCTTTTATAAGTTCAAAGGTAGGAAAACTCTTTCCAATTGTATCTCATACAATTCTCAACAAAACCTGGCCTCTAAAATATTAATAGTCTTGTGTGTGCACAACAAACTATAATATTTTTAGTTAAGTAAGACTCTTCATTCCTTTATAGTCATGATTGTAATAATAATATCCTTGTGTGTTCACAACAAAGTATTATATTAAATCATGCCATAAGCATCAAATGCACTAGGCCAAAATTGTGTTAGTTACCATAATAGGCCTTGTGTGTACACAACAAACCTAATACGGATCATAACATAATAATGACCTAGCATGAAGGAAGGCCTAATGTAGTGAATATTACACTAAGCATATCAATCTAGAATTAAGTTAATCTTATCGGCCAGGTAAGTGAGAGAGTAGTGGGAGTCCCCCCATTGCTTTCCTAGATACCAATAAAAATTGGCTAGGTCAGTCAACGGAACCAATTAAAAACCACATCCTCTTTACCGATCATGAACCACTTTTCCTAGACACCGAATGATCAACTAATCATCTTGATTATTTTGCTTTTGGTATATGACACTACAACTTAATATAATTTTAATAGAGTGTAATTCAAACAGAAGCACATTCTAATATTACCATTCATCAACCATGCATCATATATCATTTTATAATGTGCCAAGTGTGTCATCATACTAGGACAACCATCTACCACATAATGGATCCACCATTATGCCAGGGCAACCTTATTTCAGTATGATGACTAGAAAGCTAAATATATCTCTATATCGGTTAAGGTTAAAGTGAAAACCCTAACCAGTGACATACATATATGCATAAACATATCAATCATATGTAACTTTAAACTTTTGTAGAGTCCTACAAAATTGGACAACTTCAAATTTTGTAGAGTCCTACAAAAATGGGCAACCTCAAGAGTCCTACAAAATTGGGCAACTTCAAATTTTGTAGAGTCCTACCAAAATGGACAACCTTAAGAGTCCTACAAAATTGGGCAACTTCAAATTTATATGACTTAGCCCTAATAAGGTGGCTCTAATACCACTATAAGGGTTTTGGTGACCAGGACGGAAGCATGGATTTCAAAAATTAATTATGAAACCACTACCAAACCCTTAACCCAGACCTCCTTACTAGAAATTAAACATACAAACATGCATATATAATATAAACTAGAGTTTAGGCACCAACCTGAACTGCTAGTATCCAATCCGATGAAGAAAACCCTGATTTAGCCTTTTTCTCCACCAGGCGCCCAAATGTTCGCCCTCCAACGGTCATCCACATGAAACTCGGACCAAGGAAGAACTCCTTCTTCAAGTTGCTTGGAGAAGTGGAACTCTTTCGGTAGCCTTTGGTCTATTGACCACTGTAGGATACCCTGTCCTACTGTAGGGCACTAAAGACACTCTCCTAAACCACTCTTGGTTTTAGGACAACCCTCCTCTAGAACCCCTTAGGCTTATGTCCTAAAATAAAGCCTTGCCTAGTAGAAAAGACCTTGTCTTAACAAGATAAGTCTTGTTTTAAAGAAAGAAGGAGGGAGAGAGAGACACTCAAAATAGTACTTCGATGGAATTCTACATTATCATACTCATTTCACCACCCCTTATTTATAGATACAAGAGGGGCGTGTGATATGTCCTCCCATCAACTTATCAGATATGATTTTTCAAGACCGAAGAGAAGTTATCTGGCTTGAAAAATCATATCTAATAAGCACATTCATGCACCGAAGGCCTTATTCATATCCCTTCTTTTATCTGGACGAATTCTCACTTGCCACATGTCAATTACCGGTCCCTAGGAAGCCAAGAGGTGCCTCTTCAATCTTCAAACATCGAAGATTATGAAGAGTCCTGATAGCAGAAGGACTCTCCATTAGAACCGCGCGCCATATGAAGAGTTGTGACTCTTCATGCACCGCACGCACCATCCTTCTTCCATGTAAATTTCAAAGAATATTGACCAGTCAAAACAAAAGCAATATGGGTTTCATTGGAAAGAGAATAAAATTTCCTTTCTAACCATATAAATTATATTCAAATCAGAGATCTACAGCTCATTCTCTGTCCTTTTGAAGTTAAGGTATCATTTAGGTACCAAGAGTCCCATGCCATTGGGACTCTTCATGTATGGCACCTAAAATGCCCTTAAATCCAAATTAAAATCAGATTTATCTCTAATTAGGCTAGCCCCACTTAGGACTCAACCTAATTTAGGTTTTTCATAATTAGGTTAGCCCAATTAGCAAGCAACCAGACCCAATCCAATTGGGTTAGGAATTTGGTTAGCCTACATATGCTAGTATGTAATCCGGCTAACCAATTAGGATCCTATGATCCTTATTAAATCATAAATGACTTCCTTGGCCAAGTCTCTATTGTGTGTGACCCATTGGGTTCCACATCTAGCCAGCAGTAGGTTTAGGTTTGAGCCAATTCGATCCGATCGAACCCGATTGACCTAATTAGGTCAAATTGGCTCACCTAATTGTCCAATTCGAATCACACATCGAATTGACTCATGAAACCAAATCAATTGGTTCATGATGACCTACAAGATAAGATTGATGTCTAGCAATGTGTCATGCCTACCTGGAAGATGAGGAATTTTGGTGGATTTACCAAAATACCCTTCAGTGGTGAGTTACCGGGCAATTCAGTCCTTCGATCTACTTGCACCCTGAATATGACTATGGATATGGATACTTGTCAAATCCAATTTCATATTCATTCCTTGCTCAATCTGATAATGATGATTCATTAATGAACCATTAGAAACTATTTCTAATGTTCATACTTTGATCAAAGATTTCCCGAATCTTCATTTGATTAAAATCATCTGGATGCGCTTCTCTCTTACTAGGGTTGATCGATTCCTTTTTGACCTACTCACAACCTCCATATACAATCCACCATACCCAGTATCACCCCATGCATGACTCAGTGTCATGATTGAGTGTGAACCAAAGTATGGATTCATGCATATAAGGTACCTTGGCAGTCTCTGGTCAAAGGACCACATGCACTACTCCCACTATGAGAACTATCTATTGACAAATAGATAAGGTTCTATTAGATGTTCTCAAGCTGGATCCATTCAGTGAACTCATTCTCTAATGAGCACCCACATCCTAGTATTAGTGTCAAACACAAGTGACTGTGAGATCAGTCACCCTCTTCACCAAGCATACATAGGATGTGCTGGTCTTACCGGAAACATTGATCCCCTACTCAATATCCCATCGACCAGGAATATTCTAGATTAGAATTTTAAGACTTTAGGTCTCACTGGTATGATCTCATCATAACCCTAGAATCATAGCCCTAATCTATGGGGTTCATCTATCTTAATAAAATTAATAAGACACAGCGTATGATAAAAGTAAATGCCTTTATTAATTGATAATGTCAATACACTGGTTTGGGATACAAAAGAAAATCCCATCGAAATACAACATTTCGATTGGCCTTTAGGGCATAATCCTTTCATTGATGACATTCTCTTAATCGGGAATGACATCGCAGCATTACAAGGAATAAAGATCTGGTTATCATCTCAGTTCTCCATGAAGGACTTGGGTGAAGCTTCTTACATACTAGGTATGAAAATCTATAGAGATAGATCTAAGAAGCTTCTGGGATTATCCCAATCTATGTACATTAATACCGTGCTGAAACAGTTCAGCATGGAAATTCCAAGAAAGGCTATCTTCCGATAGGTTCTGGAATTACTCTTTCTTGGAAGGATTGTGCGACAACTCCTGAGGAAAGAGAGCACCTGAGTAGAGTTCCTTATGCTTCTGCAGTAGGCTCTATCATATATGCTATGACATGTACTAGACCAGACATGGCATACTCACTAGGAGTAGTGAGCAGATACCAGTCTGACCCAGGTGAGGCACATTGAAAGGTGGTTAAATACATCCTGAAGTATTTAAGAAATACTAAAGACCAATGGCTGATATATGGAGAATTTGACTTGAAACTTGTGGGGTATACTAACTCCAATTTCCAATCAGATAGAGATGATAGCAAGAGTGTGTCAGGGATGTATTTACCCTGAATGGAGGAGCGATATGCTGGAAATGCTCCAAGCAGGCGACAGTTGCAGACTCGGTATGCGAAGAAGAGTACCTTGCAGCATCAAATATAGAGAAGGAAGCCGTATGGTTATGGAAGTTCCTTGGAGAGCTAGGGGTGGCATCTTCCCTAAATGGTCCTGTTCTAGTGTACTATGACAGCACTGGAGCCATTGCTCATGCTAAGGAGCCAAAAGCTCATCACCGTATTAAGCATATTCTACGGTGTTACCACCTCATACGAGAGATCATAGAACGAGGTGACATCAATCTTATGAAGATTGATGGAAAGAAAAATCTGGCCGACATTTTTGATAAAGCCCTCGGAATAAAAGAGTTCGACTTATGTAAAAGGAAAATGGGTATTAGATACTGTTCTGATTAGCTTTAGCACAAGTGAGAGTTGTTGGAAATTGTGTCTCAAAGCCAATCACCTAGGCTGTAGACGGTTGAGCTGAGTATTATACTCTTTGTATGAATTAATAAATATTATTTTGGCAGCTCATCACATTCTTGCTTTTCCCTGTAATGAACTCTTTTTCATGTGATGAAGTCCTTAGGACTACATTGATTCGATATAGAGAGGATATATCGAGTGGTCATTAAACCAGGTTCATGACCAAAGGATACATTGTACTGGATGGCAATGTATCAAGTGTAGGTTGTTGTGGTTCACATCGTTTGGTTGTCCTCTTGACCAAAGGAGTGTAGTAAAATTGATGTGATCTACAAGTAGGATATATGATATATCATTGAACGTGACTCCGTGTAGCCCCTTTCTGCCAAAGGGATACTTACGATTGGATATGGGTATATGTGTCCCTCCGACCTGAGGTCATCATGATAACTTGCAAGTAACTCCCTGTGCTTTGGTGCCGGACTACCCGGATTTCTAATCCGATGATGGAAGGTTTCTTGGTACAGGAAAGTACTTGTGGAGCAATGGTGGACCAAGATGGAATTGACCTGTCCAAATAGTTTGGATTGAATGTCTCGCAGTGTCTCAATTTAGCAAATCCTCGACCAGAATAGTCCTAGTGAGGAGTCACTGGACTTGCGAGGTTGAGACATGTTGTGGATTGACTCAACTAGGGTTGGCAGCCTAACCCTAGGTCATCTTGAGCATTGGAGGTCAAAGGAATGAATTATACGGTAACCATATGCCAGAGGTTCGATTGATTGCTCCCACATCTTTGATCTATCCGGATGCCAGGACCCATTGCTAGATGGTATCTTGTGCTGGTACTGGAATTGTTCCAATGCTATCGCCTAGTTTCGAACCTATGAGGTCACACGCCATAGAGGATTTTTCCCTGATCCAGATATCGATTTATGATTAGGAATCATTTCGGTAACAGTTTCATTGAGCACTCATTGGACTGACCTGGTTTTGGGTCGATCAGAAATTGTTCGGGTCCATCAGGAATTGTTTCTGGGTGACCGGGACTTGACCAAGCCTTTTATTAATTAGATTTTGATCTAATTGAATTGTGAACCGGTTTAGAACTGGTTTGGAATTTTTGAACCGGTTGTGAACCGGGTTTGAACCATCCACACGGTAATTAAGGCTTGGGCGAACAAGGGATATAAGACGTCTCTTCCTCTCCCATATGCATTCGTTTTGGCTGGGAATAAATTACCTTTTAAATGCTTTTCATTGCTTTGTTAAGAACAAATTTGAACCTGCTACCCCTTCATTTTCCTAGCAGTCTCCTCGGCCCCCAAAAATCACCATTCCTTTTGTTTCATGCTGGATAAAAATCTGGGCTGTGAAAATGCTGTAAAGAGGCTAAAGTTTTGTGTGCTTCCATCGGTGATTTTGGAGCAAAGTTCTTGTGAGAAATTGGGAGAGAAAAAGTCTTCAAAATTCCCTATTTTTCTTAGTGTTTCAATCCATGGAAGAAGCACTATTTTGAAGAAAACAAAAATAGAACAGAGTGTTCTATCCTTCTTCTTCCCTCTCACTATTTCAAGAGCTTCCGGTGACTAGCATCATGCTAGAAGCCAGATCAGAGGAGGCCCAGGCGTGTCCCCCCTCTAGAGGGTGTTCCCTTGAGCACCTGTGAGCCGCTTCAATCACCATTGCTGCTGGTCTTCTTTGCTCTGTTTTTTGGTTGCAGGTTCTGTAATTTCTGGGTGAAAAGAACTTCGGCAACATTGGAAGAACGATCCAATTACTTCTCCGTTGAAGCAAGATCTATCAAGTATTTCCCTTGCTGTTGTTGCAGGAGAAGAGACCAATGATTTCTTGTTTTGGTTTGGGATTTGTTGCACTTGGAAGAGAGGAAGAAAAGCTTTCCAATCTATTGCTGGAAGAAGAAGACTGGAATAAAGTTATTCTAGATATTCTAGCTATTCTAGCATTATCCCTATTTTATTCCAAGCAGGAATAAGGTAAATTTTGTATTTTTATTTCTCATGCATGCCTAGATCTAGGTTTATTAAATTGTTTATAAATATTACATGCCCACTTCATGCCTTCTTTTGCTTGTACATGCATCTTGAATATGTTAGATCTTGTGCGGAGTAGGTTTTTCCGTTGCTATTTTAAAATTATTTTAAAATATATTCCTGCTCCTTGCCCTGTTGCATGCTTAGTGTAGGCACCAGCAACCCCAGTTTTACTTTCACCTGCAGAGTCCCATCGCCTCATACGAGTCGAAGACGTGCACCTCTTCTTCTTCCTGGCCAATCAAAGCTTGCCATGTGTCGAGATCCACTAAGGGCGATGCTTCAATTCGGTGGCACCCGCGTTAAGCCCGGCATAGTAATTATGGTATCCTTAAATGAAACCTGACATGGCACCGCTTCGTTGGGGCGGATGCATGATCTTCAGGGCACCGACACTCGAGGATTGATGGCACAGGAAGTGTGCCACTCTTCATCAGCACAATCATTAATCTTATCGCTCCGAGCATCGCTTCGTTCTTCGGGATCGAGAACGGGGGGCATTTGATGTGGCACAACTGCTGATGTGGAGTCCATGATGGCAACAACTGGTGACTACACTGGTGGAAAGTGCCACCTAGATGCATGCCCGCATGAAGTTCCAAGGGCGAGCCCTTTGATTGAGGTGGCCCCCGTATATGGGGTCGAGCATCTAGCTGAGGTCTTGCTCATGCTTCCCAAAGGCTAGCCCTTCGACTGAGGCGGCCCCCGCATCCGGGGTTGAGCCCCTGGCCAAGGTCATGCTCATGCTGTCTAAAGGCGAGTCCTTCGATTGAGGCAACCCCCGCATTCGGGATCGAGTGCCCGGTCGAGGTCATGCTCATGCTTCCCAAGGGCGAGCCCTTTGATCGAGGTGGCCCCCGCATCTAAGGTCGAGTGCCCAGCCAAGTTCGTGCTCATGCTTCCCAAGGGTGAGCCCTTCGATCAAGGTGACTCCCGCATCCAGGGTCGAGCACCAGACCGACGTCATGCTCGTGCTGTCCAAGGGCGAGCCCATAGATCGAGGTGGCCCCTGCATCTAGAGTTGAGCAGTCGATCGAGGTCATGCTCATTCTATCTAAAGGCAAGCCCTTCGATCGTGGTGACCCCCGCATCCAAGGTCGAGCACTCAACTGAGGTCATGCTCATGCTGTCTAAGGGCGAGCCCCTTGGCCAAGGTGACCCCCACATCCGGGATTGAGTGCCTGGTTAAGGTCATGCTCATGCTTTCCAAAGGCAAGCCCTTCAATTGAGGCTAGCCCCGTATCCGAGGTCGAGTGCTTGGCCACGGTCGTGCTCATGCTTTCTGAAGGTGGCCCCTCGCATCCAAGGTTGAGCATCCAGCCAAGATCATGCTCTCGCTTCCAGGGTCAAACTCCGCAGATTGAGCTCTCCCCTCCTCCTATCGAGATTGGAGTTCTCGCTAATAGCAAAAAGAGAGAGGATCAACAGAGGTATAGACTGTGACATGGAAGCTCCTAGCTACCTGCAACCTCCCAGAAGTGGTGCATACCTTGCCAGAAAATTCAAACTCTACAACGTGCCACCTACACATTTTGCACAATGCATGCTCCACCAAGCTCCCACCCTGTAATGCACCGCCACATCAACAACCGTGCAACTGAGAGCTCCGATCCTCGTGACACAAAATTTGAACCTCCTCCAAGAGAAGTACTTCATTAAGGCCACAAGCCCTGTGACACTCCGACGGTCCCTCCTGGAACAGAAATGCTCCACCATGGCTCGAGGCTCAGCAAGACGGTGCCTACCTCTCCCACGAGAAATTGCACCACCAGAGAGACAAGATCTGTACTATGTCGGCGATCACCCCCTAATAGAAGGATCTCCTTTAGAGGACCGGTCCAACAAGGGAGAGGCTACAAACAAAGAAAAACCCCTCCAAAAAGGGATACCAAGAAAAGGACATCTCAAAGAAGCTCTAGGCTTGGTCTGGGCCACTCCTACTCATATAAAAATAGAAGAAAGGACCCCTGAGAGGAGAGAGAGGCAATTGGTAAGACTCAGAGAGCAAACGGGCAAGGAAGTAGCCAAGAGAACCTCCTAGCTCTTTGATCTCCACTTGATCATGTCTTTCCATTTCAATTCCATCTTTCATCCTCTACGCAGAGAGTCTCTAAGCTCTTTGCCATAGAGGTTTTGTTGCCCTTGGTCATCCTAA
This sequence comes from Areca catechu, assembly GCA_021397845.1. NCBI lineage: Eukaryota > Viridiplantae > Streptophyta > Magnoliopsida > Arecales > Arecaceae > Areca > Areca catechu. The sequence continues at coordinate 46,532,309 of CM038048.1, read as the reverse complement.
CTGACTTGATCGTCGGAGTGTTCCCACCAAAATCCTCGGCCCAAGTCTTCACTTTTTTGCAGACCACACTGGAAGAGGATCGAGCACCCGATGGGAGCTCGACTAGTCCGTGCCATGTCAGAGCTATAGGCCATAATGATCTTGGTGGCAACAGCAACCAATTCTCCAATGTCATTCAACCTGATGGGGACATCAGGATCAAACAAGAATTTCAGGATTCCATGAAGATCTCTGATTCATGTGTTAGGTAGTCGATCATTTTAAGTTGAGTCCATCAGGTCAATTGAGTCCATATGCTCACTTGAGTCCTGTAATAAACATTGAGTCCTGTAATAATTGGAATCAATTGAGTCCACTTAGTCAATTGAGTCAAGCTAGTGAGTCCCTTTGTGTTTCAGTCCAGTCAAGTGAGTCTTGTAATTTTGGATTTCATTCAAGTCAAGTTCAAGAGGAGAGTCATCAGACTAAGAGAGTCACCAGGCCTCACTGAAGCCCAGGGAATGAAGCTTCATGTGCCCAACCAAGCCTCCATTCAAGCCACTCAAGCCACCATCATTGGCGCCCCAGGCCCCCAAAAGAACTAGAGCCCAAGCCCACTAGGAGGGCCACCCCAATCCAAGTCCATAAGAGTGGCGCCCCACAGTCAAAGCCCATCCATGGTTGGCGCCCCCTCCCAAGGCCTTGACCCAGTCCAAGAAAGTTGGCGCCCAAGGCTTTGACCCACTCTAAGTGGTTGTCATCCCAACCCAACAAGAAGTCAAGCAGTCCAAGCCCAAGAGGAGTCAATATCCAAGTTCTACAAGGAGTTCAACATCCAAGTTCTACAAGGACTCCAGTCTTCTAATCCCACTCAAATTTTGTACTCCTCATCAAACTGTGTACTCCTACTTTGACTGGGAAAGGGTCCTGGGTGAATCAATAAATACCTCACCCCTCTTCCCTCTTGGAATGATGTCATGAATGAATAAAATTTTGAGTATTTCTTCTTATTTTTGTGCTTTGGCATTGATACTTTATGAGGGAGAGGGTATAAGCCCCGTTTTCACTCTGCAAGGAGGGCACGTGAGGTGCAACCTATCTATCCAAACCCTAGCCCTAGGCCGCCCTCCTCCAATCATCTTAGGCCACCCACTCCATCATCTTCCCTTGGCCACCACTACATCATCCAAGCCCTAGGCCACCCTTCTCCAAACCTTAGGCCACCCTCATCCAAAAGCCAGGTGCCCCACATCTCCAGCATCCCCTTCAGCCAAGAGCCCAGGCGTCTTCATCTTCTCCATGCCGCAAATCAACCTCCTATACCCCTGCCTTCTTCTCTTCTTTCAACCTTCCATTTTATATTTTTTTATCTTCATGAGCCCTAACCTTTGACGTTTGCAGGATCCCTTCAGTGCCACGCCCCCTGGATGAAGTCTTTCTTTTCTCCAAAATCAGCTGATAAAAAGCTGGTAGATCCACAAGAAAGTGAATTTGTCATCCAGGCACCGATCCGAGTGGTGAGATCCCTTCTACGGCATCAAGAAAATCATTGCTAGGTATTTAGACCCCTTCCCTTCTCTCTTAGTCTGATTTATTGAATTTTGAAGCATGCCCTATAGTGGTTTCTTAACCCTAGGATCCTTTTCTTTGTTTATTTGATGGTTCTTAGAATGCGGGTAGAACTCTAGATGTTACATGAAAATCCTAACCTACTTTTGTCAATTTTTGGGAGCTAACCATAAAAAAATTCTGAAATAATTGCTCTCTTTAATCTAATTTTTCTTTGTGCTAACCCCTAGCATGTCATCCTGCATCAGTCCAGACTTTTGTCCCTCATCAATTTTTGGTATTAGAGCAGGATTAGGACATGTTCTTGCATAGTAGTTGAAAATTTTGCATGCTGAAATTTATAGAGTAGCCAAAACTTAGAGTTGTTTTTTTATTTAAACCTTGATGTTTATCATTAATCTTTGCATCCCTTAATTATCTGATTAGTCCTCTGTGTTTCTGCAATTTTTCTTTATTTTCTGATCTGAAAAAAATAGGAAAAAAATGCATAAAGAAACCCTAACAAAAAATCTGCATGCTGAAATTTGCGTACTAGTCAAAACCTAGAGCTATTTTCATACTAAAACCTTGTTGTTTTTCATTGATTTTTGCATCAATACATTTCTGATTAGTCCTCTATTTTTCTGATATTTTAGTGTAATTTTTCAGATCTTAAAACTAAAAAAAGTATGCATACAAAAAAACCTGACAAAAAAAATCACTTGCTGAAATTTCTGCACAATTGTTGGGGCTGAAATTTAGTTTACATTAAAACATTCCAAATTTAATTTTTCTTTGCACTTAATTAACTGAAACTAACCTTCATTAGATCTGCCATTAACAACAAAAAAATAGAGAAAAACAGAATTTAGTTTCTGCATAACTCTTCTGACTTTTAATCTCTTGTTGCATTAGGGTTCATGTGTGTGCATCATACTTAAGGGCAATTTTCCTATATCAGATGAGGGAAGAATTTTATCACCTTTCCTTAATCCAAAATAACCACCCTGCATTCGAACCCAAGACTTAATTAAAATCAAGTAGAAACCTAATTGAGCTAGGGACACCAACAGGTCCAGTTCATGGTTTTGTGAGAAAGCTAGTGCACCCAATCCTTCACTTATTTCTTGAAGATGGTGTCTATGCTAGAGGTCCAGAGGCAAACATCCTAAGCAGTGCTGTGGTTACTTAATTAGGACCCTGCGAGAGTAGGGAGAGCCTCCCACATGTCCACCTCTTACCTAGCCTGTGGACAGGGTAATTGATTGATTGGTTGTAAGTTGAGCTGACTCATTCTACCTGAGCTGTTAAGTCTAGCAAATCTTAAAACGTTTGTGTGCTTGTTGCATGATTACTAGATTAGGAGTCTAACCCCACCAGTCCCAACCCCTACCTAGTCTGCCCATAGAACCTAACTATGACACCTATCTTAGGATCATTACCGAACAACTTACCCAATTGACCCAATTGACCCAACTGAATACCCAAATGAACAATAGGTTCGACCAATTGGATGAACGTCTTGGAAACTTAGAAAGGACCAGAAAGACCCATAGTAAACCTTAACTTTAGTCACCTTTTCCCACACCTCCCAACCCTAGGAAAGCCCCGTGCCCTGACCCAATCTTAGAGCCCAATCCTAGGAGAACCCCATGCCATGATCCAATCTGGAACCTTAGTGCAAGGAGACCCAATTATGGTTTCATGGACCAGGATGAGAGAACCACTAAGAACATTAGGTTAGAAGCACCTACTTTTGGTGACGATCTTGATCTTGAGGATTACCTTGATTGGGAAAGAGGTATGGATCAGTATTTTGAGAGGGATCTAATGACTGAAGAAAAGAAGTTTAAGTTTGCTAAACTCAAGTTAGTTCATCAGGCTAGAATATGCTGGGGTAATGTTGAAAGGATGACTAGAAACAAAGAAAAAATATCCATAGCTACCTGGAGAGCCATGAAAAGCAAACTTAGGAAAAGGTACCTATACATGTCCTATGAGCCCAGTGGACCCATAGCCTATCAATCCCTACCCATGTCCTATGAGCCCAGTGGACCCATAGCCCATTGATCCCTACCCCTGTCCTATGAGCCCAGTGGACCCATAGCCCATCAATCCATACCCATGTCCTATGAGCCCAGTGGATCCATAGCCCATCGATCCCTACCCATGACCTATGAGCCCAATGGACCCATAGCCCATCGATCCCTATCCATGTCCTATGAGCCCGATGGATCTAGAACCCATTGATCCCTACCCATGTCCTATGAGCCCAATGGATCCATAACCCATAGATCTGAACCCATATCCTATGAGCCCAAGGGACCCATAACCCATCGATCTAAATCCATATCCTATGAGCCCAAGGAACCCACAACCCATCAACCTGAGCCCAATAGGATTAGTACCCCTAGCTACCAGCAAGTACTAGCCAAGTTTCCCTTAGTCGACCCGAACCCGATAGGATTAGTATCCCTAGCTACCAGCCAAGTTCTAGCCAAGTTTCCCTTAGTCGACCCAAACCCAATAGGATTAGTACCCCTAGCTATCAGCCAAGTACTAACCAAGTTCCCCTTAGTCGATCCACCCCTACTACCCCATTTGTACCTAAGGCTAACATTGAAGAGGAAATACATAGGGTAGACCCCGAATTAGTTAACCAAGAAATTACCCATATTGAAGCTATCCTTGAGGAAGATACTCAAATTAAAGCTGTGTTGGAAGAACAGTTAGAGGAAGAGAACCCGACATTGCTACTCAAGCTTTACCTAAGGAGACACTAGAAGAGAACTCAATTATAGAATCCAACCCTGAAATTCATGAACCAGAGAAATTTATTGAGGACATGATCTCTTTAATTCAGTACCCTCAGGATGAAGCCTCTCCTTTAGTCCCAATTGAAGATCTCTTTCCTGAAATTAGCTACTTATCCTTCCATCCAGTAGGGCTTTTGCTACCTGTAGACCAATGTTCATACTTTAAGGTCTTCCCCATGAGTCAGGAACCCGTCGATGAACCCTCTTATTTTTTGCCCTTTCCTGAAGCTTCCCATGTTTCTCGGACCACTCGATTGCACTTCATTGAGGTTAGCAGGTTGCATCGATTCTTTGAACCTAGTAAATTTCCTACCTATTTCTGGCAGACCCTATGGCATCTATTAGAAGTGCATGTCAAATTTTCATCTGCATGTCACCCACCAACCAAGGGTCACACACATAGTTATAGTTCAGCGTTTAGTCATTTGCCTGCATGTCATTAGGTGTTGAGTCATTTGCCTGCATATCATTAGGTATTGATATGAGTCGTTTGCACTACATGCTAAAGACATTTGACCTGCATGTTAGAGATCTGTAAAAGAAATTAATCATAAGATTAATGTGAGCAATGAGATTTATAAAAAAATAAGGTTAATTCCTGAAAGACTCTAAGAGTTCACCAGGGAGATTATGTAATGATTAAGCTTAGGCCTAAAAGTTCCATATCCATGGAGCTGGACCCTTCAAACTGATAAAGAAAGTTGGACCTAATACTTATGTTACCACCTAATTTGGCATTAGCTCAACCTTCAATATCTCAGACTTAGTTGAGTATAGGGAGCCAGCAATGATACCCAGTGAGCCCATTAGTCCTGACCCTTCCTTTAAGAGTGAACCTATCCCTGAGTGTCTACCAACAAATTAGCCGGGGTAAGGAAAAGATTGAGCATATCTTGGATGACCAAGCTAATAGTACCCTGATCAAAGGCTACCACGTTACTTGGTTTGTTGGCAAGGTCGACCAGAATCTGAGGACTCGTGGATCACTTGAGAGGATCCACAATGCCTCAACCCATACCCGTTGGAGTAGTACCAGAGCCAGATTGACCCTTGCTCAACAAGGTCGACTTTCTCCCACCCCGGGAGAATTGATGGGGATATCAGGATTAGACAAGAATTTCAAGGTTCCATAAAGATCTCTGATTCATGTGTTGGGTAGTTAGTCATTTTAAGTTGAGTCCATCAGGTCAATTGAGTCCATTTGCTCACTTGAGTCCTGTAATAAACATTGAGTCCTGTAATAATTGGAATCAATTGAGTCAATTGAGTCAAGCTAGTGAGTCCCTTTATATTTTAGTCCAGTCAAGTGAGTCTTGTAATTTGGATTTCATTCAAGTCAAGTTCAAGAAGAGAGTCATCATACTAGGAGATTCACCAGGCCTCACTGAAGCCCATGGAATGAAGCTTCATGCACCCACCAGGCCTCCATTCAAGCCACTCAAGCCACCAGCATTGGTGCCCCAGGGCCCCCAGGAACCAGAGCCCAAGCCCACCAGGAGGGCCGCCCCAGTCCAAGTCCATAAGAGTGGTGCCCCACAGTCAAATCCCATCCATGGTTGGCACCCCCTCCCAAGCCCTTGACCCAGTCCAAGAAAGTTGGCACCCAAGGCTTTGACCCAGTCCAAGTGGTTATCATCCCAGCCCAGCAAGGAGTCAAGCAGTCCAAGCCCAAGAGGAGTTGATGTCTAAGTTTTACAAGGAGTTCAACATTAAAGTTCTACAAGGACTCAAGTCTTCTAATCCCACTCAAATTTTGTACTCCTCCTAATCAAACTATGTACTCCCACTTTGATAGGAAAAGGTTCTTGGGTGAATCAAATACCCCACCCTCCTCCCTCTAGGAATGATGTCATGAATGAATAAAATTTGAGTGTTTCTTCTTATTTTCGTGCTTCGGCATTGATGCTCCATGAGGGAGAGGGTGTGAGGCCTGTTTTCACTCCACAAGGAGGGCACGTGAGGTGCAACCTATCTATCCAAACCCTAGCCCTAGACTACCCCCCTCCAATCATCTTAGGCCACCCACTCCATCATCTTCCCTTGGCTGCCACTACATCATCCAAGCCCTAAACCACCCTTCTCCAAACCCTAGGCCACCCCTTATTCAAAAGCCAGGCACCCCACATCTCCAGCATCCCCTTCAGCCAGGAGCCCAGACATCTTCATCTTCTCCAGGCTGCAAATCAGCCTCCTACGCCCATGCCTTCTTCTTTTTTTTCAAGCTTCCATTTATATTTTTTTATTTTCATAAGCCCTAACCTTTGAAGTTTGCAGGATCCCTTCAGTGCCATGCCCCTTGGATGAAGTCTTCCTTGCCCCCGAAACCAGCTAATGAAAAGCCGGTGGATCCACAAGAAAGCAACTTTGTCATCCAGGCACCGATTTGAGTGGTAAGATCCCTTCTGCGGCATCAAGAAAATCATTGCTAGGTATTTAGACCCCATCCCTTCTCTCTTAGTTTGATATATTGAATTTGAAGCATGCCTTATAATGATTTCTTAACCCTAGGATCCTTTTCTTTGTTTCTTTGATGGTTCTTAGTATGCGGGTAAAACTCTAGATATTACATGAAAACCCTAACCTACTTTTGTTAATTTTTGAGAACAAACCATAAAAAAATTCTGGAATAATTACTCTCTTTAATCTAATTTTTCTTTGTGCTAACCCCTAGCATGTCATCCCGCATCAATCTAGAGTTTTGTCCCTCATCACAACCTTTCAAGGCTTGCCACCTAAAAGCATCGGAACCACTGGCACCTACCACTAAACAAGCAGGAACCATCCACCAGCCAAAGATTTAGTCCACCAAGATATGAGCTTGGAAACCTGCCTATGGGGCCTGCACTCCAACAATGCACACCTATAACATTTCACAGAAATGCCCCGAAATTGGTAATTTTTCCATATCTGACAAGATTTTGTTGCATGTTAGCAAATCTTATTAGACTATTGTTGCATATGAGCAAACCTTGTTAGACTATTCATGAAGATGTCCTTACCCATTAGGAAGCCGAACCTGTCTGATTAACCCTTATTCAATATTCATATTATCATAAAAAATAGAACTTTATAAGTTAAAAATTTTGTAGCGAAGAAAAATCCTTTCTATCAAAAATTCAAACCTACAAAAATCATGCATCTACCAAGATTATTAAACTTTTAAAACCTCAAGGGACCAACTCACAACACCACAACTCTCACAAAATCATAATGAGAAATATCCCAACCAAAACCTATTTTTGATCTCCCTGATCTCCAAAAATAATAATAATAATAATAATGAAATGAAAAAAGAACGCATAAAGAAAAAAAATAATCAACCTATATGGGACAATCTTTTATCTTTTTAGTTTTCCTATTTTTATGCTTTCCTTGATTTTTTATTTCTTCTTTTTTTCTTTTTTATGTCCTAAAGAGCCTCAATCAAGTTGGATGCTTAGAGTGGCCAAATAGGAAAGCTTAGATCATGGCTATGATTTGTATTGGATATTTATATATAAGCAAATTGAAACAAGGGACAAATCCAAGTCCATTCAAGTTTTAATATTAAATATTAATTATTGTATAATATTGCTAAATGGATCCTATTAAAATTTGAATAGATCTAGTGGCTCAAAAATACTGGCCCATCTACCATCTTTATTATTACAACACATATTTAACGTTTGGTTAGATTCGGTGGCTCAAAAAGACTTGCCCACCTACCATCCTTATTACTACAACACATATTAACCTTTGGTGCAATTGCCATCTGTTATAACCAAATAATCTGGTTAATTGACAAAAAGGCAAAAAGACAAAAATCTGACCGACTCATCTTTGATGCGCAATGATCCAACCAACTTGTCTTTATGTCAAAAATCTGACCAACTCAATTCTAAGGCATGGATGGACCAATGGCAAACAAATCGACGACCAATCTTTGCTGACCAATCAAGAAGAATCACTTAGTAGAGTTGGCGGGTAGAAGACAGCAATCATAATAAGAATGCCGTTATAACAACTACTCGCTACAACAAGAATTAGTTGATCTTAACAAGATGATGTTGAGATTAACTACGAGAAGTTTCTCCCAACTGAATTCTGTTAGATGGAATACATATAAATACTGGTAAGAGGGGACCTCTAGAAGTGAAGAAAGTGAAGTAATCCTGACTTAACTTCTTTAAAAATTCTTTATCTGTTTACTTGAACTCTACTAACTTAACCATCAAAGTGTCCCCCATCGGAGTACTTTCCGATCAGGGACTTATTTTGCAAGAGCTCAAGGTGACTGGCCGATGGCTTCCGATGGTGCGAGTTAATCATCGGAGTTCAGCATCAATAGATTAGCATGCCAAGAAGGGGGGCGTTTAAAAGTATATCACCTCCTAACTGGGAACGAGAATCTATAGAGAAGATGGTAAAAGAGAAGAGGCAGAATGCATCAACTAGTAGGGATCATCAGCCATCCAAAAAGAATGACCCACCAAACCCTCCACTAGAGAATAATATATACTCCCACAATTAGCATGGGGCAACAGCAATTGATATCCTCTTGAACAAGATGGAAGTTCTAACTGCCATTGTTCAAAATCTTCAGGAAGCAATGATTAGCAGCCAACAGCAACCAATTACCTCAAACTCATTCAACAATCATCTTTGAGAGATGTTCAGTGCCAAGAATCAACTTGATACTCCCAATATCGACATTTTCTCGATTGACGGTCCCCTATATGGCAAAATTCTTGATATTACGAACATGGGGAAAGCCAGCTTAAAGGAAAATGCTTGAGGTCCCTTTTTGAATCCTTGAGAGACTACTCTGGGAAGTACTCGACGAAGTAAAGGGATTTGATGACATGACGACTATGAAAGAAAACTTTAAAAACTAAAGCTGCAAATTGCAAAGCTCGATGACCAATAAAAAAGTGATGAATGACTTGCTGCATATGATTCACGACCTCCATTTTCTCAATGAATTTTGGAAGAAGTAATTCTGCCTCACTTCAAAATACCATAATTGGAACCTTATGATGGAACTATTAATCCTTTGGACCACTTGGACAGTTTCAAAGCCATATAATAATTCAAGGTGCAAGTGATGCCCTTCACTATCTTGCCTTTTTACCAACTTTGAAAAAGGCTATGCATATATGGTATTCGAACCTCAAACTAGGTACTATTCATTCCTTTAGTCAATTGAAAAAATTATTTGTGGCTCATTCAGGACATGTGAAAGATATAGTGTAATTCAGATAGCCTCTTTTTCATCCAGCAAAATGAGGAGAAACCTTGAAGGAGTACGTGGCTCATTTTAATTCTATCACACTTTGAGATCCTAGATCTTATTGAACATGTAGCCATGTCAGCAATGAAGAAGGGGCTTCGATCGTCCAGATTTACTTTCTCTCTAGACAAAAAAATTTTCACCAGTTATTCAAAGTTATTGGCATGCATACAAAAATACATGTTAGTTGAAGAACAAGCTGCCAGCCGATACCAAGCTGAAGAAGAGTCAACATCAAAAAAGAAGAATCAAAAGAATGATGATTTGCAATCCTTCAATAATGATAATGCTCAAACTCAACGATGAAGTCCAAGCCAAGGAACTGGACTAGCAAATTCGACACCTATACTCCCCTGTCCCTCCCAAGAGAGAAGATATTGATGGAGATAGAGAAGGAGAACTTCTTGCAGAGACCTCAACCAATGCGAGTGCCCCCAACATCGCGGAACAAGAGCAAATACTATCAATTCTATCGAGATCACGGGCATACAACTGAAGAATGTATCTAGCTAAAGGATGAAATAGAAGACCTGATCCAGCTTGGATACCTAGAAAAATATGTCCGTAGCCAAGAACACCGCATCGAGGTTGCTATCCCTAAGAAGACTGTGGATGAAACGAAGCTTCCCAACCAACAAACCATAGATGGAATGGTTGGCATGATACATTGCCGATCAAACTTAAGGAAGGAGGGAATTGAAGAAGACACTCCGAAAAGGCGTTGAAGCAATAATGTTATCAACTTTTCTGATAATGATCTGTGAGGTATTTAAATGCCCGATGATGACCCTATTGTTGTTTTGGCCGTTAGAGCAAACTATGATGTAAAAAGAATTTGATAGATAATAAAAGTTTCATTGAGGTATTACTCTTATGATGCTTTTGTTAAAATGAACTATCTAGAGATAAGTTGCAAAAAATATCAACACCATTACGAGATTCGATAGAAACTTAATCAGGATGGAGGGAGAAATAACACTTTCAGTAACCATTGGAACAGAACCATGATAAAAACACTCTCCATTAATTTTATGATTGTCCAAACATTCTCAGCATACAATGCCATATTGGGATGACCGGCTTTAAATAAATTCCAAGCAATCGTATCAACCTACCATCTTTTGGTACAATTTTGATGAAAAATGGAGTTGAAAAAATAAAGGGAGATCAAAAAATAGCTCAACAATGTTTAATGATTCAAGACAAATAATCAGTCGATGGAATGTCTCTGGAACAGCTGTCTGAAAGGAAGATCGAAAAATATGGTGAGCAAGCCAAAAAAGTATCTTTGTGCCATTAGAACAAGAAGATCCGATAAAGGTCATACAAATCGGAAGTCTACTAGATGATGAAACGAGAGAAAAGTTGATAGACTTTCTACAATACAATGCTGACATTTTTGCTTGGTCAACTGTAGATATGCTTGGAATTCTTTTGGAAGTTATTATTCATAAGCTAAATATCAACCCAAGGTATAAACTCGTCTGACAAAAAAAAAAAAGTTTTGCCCTTGAATGGCATAGGCTTATTGATGAAGAAGTGAGCAAGCTTATCAACACTAGATTCATTAGAAAAGTTTATTACCTAGATTGGCTCTCCAATATTGTAATTATTAAAAAGATAAATAGAAAATAGAGAATGTGAATTGATTATACCGATCTCAACAAAGTCTGTCCTAAGGATAACTTCTCTGCTAAGAATAAATCAGCTAGTCAATGCAACTACTAGGCATAAGCTTCTAAGCTTCATGGATGCCTTTTCAGGTTACAACCAAATCCATATGGACCCTTAAGATGAAGCAAAGATGGCCTTCATAGCTGAGAAAGGACTGTATTGCTATCAAGTAATGTCGTTTGATCTAAAAAATGCTGGGGCAACATACAATGGCTGATTAACAAGATTTTTGAAAAATAAATTGGAAGGAATATGGAGGCCTATGTTGATGATATGCTGATGAAAAGCATCCAAATATCCGTCCATGTCAAGGATTTAGAAGAAGCCTTTAGCATACTACGAAGCCATCGGATGAAGTTAAATCCGACTAAGTGTTCTTCGGAGTAATGTCGGGAAAATTCCTCGACATCCTTATCACAATGGGGAATAGAAGCCAATCTTGAAAAGATACGAGCAATCTTGATATGAGGCATCCTTCAAACAAAAAAGAGGTGCAACAACTAACTGGATGCATCGCTTTACTAAGCCGATTTATCTCTCGATTGGTTGAAAGGTGTCTGCTTATCTCTCGATCGGTTGAAAGGGTCTGCCCTTCTTTAAAGTCTTGCAATAAACAAAATTTTGAATAGTCGAATAATTGCCAACAGGCCTTTGAAGAGCTGAAGAAGTATCTAATCAATCCTCCTTGCTCTTGAAACTCCAAGAAGAAGAAAATATATACTTATATCTCTCCACTTCACATGAAGTTATGAGTTTGATGCTTGTCAGAAGAGAGCCCAACAATATTCAAAAGCCAATTTATTATTCTAGCAAAGTGCTACATGCTGCTGAAGTAAGAGATCCAAAAGCATAGAAGTTGATTTATGCATTGGTAGTGGTAGCAAAACATCTAAGACTTTACTTCCAAGCTCACTCGGTGGTAGTACAAACAAATCAACCATTGAAGGCCATCCTGCGATGTCCCGATACATCAAGAAGAATAGCCAAATGGACTATCAAATTGAGTAAATTTGATATAATCTATCAACTACGACCGGCAATGAAAGCGCAGGTGTTAACAAATTTTATTGCTGAATACACTTGGAGTACCGAAGAAGATAGTCAGAAAATGATTAACAAGGAAGGAGTGGTCGAAGAAAACTCTGACCGTATATGGATACTCCATATAGATGGAGCATCTAACTCTTTCGATTGTGGAGCAGGATTGATTCTGGCTAATCCCGAAAGAGATATTGTTGAATATGCTCTCCATTTCTCTTTCCATGCATCAAACAACTAAGCAGAGTAAAGCATTCTTGGCCAGATTAAAAATTGCCAAGGAACTCAAAGTACAGAAGATTAAAGTCTTCACGGATTTCCAATTAGTTATGAAGCAAGTAAAGGAAGAATTTGAAGCCCGAGATACCACCATGATGAAAAATTTGGAGAAGGTACAAACTCTTCTGACTAAGTTCAACTCCTTTGAAATATCTCACATACCTTGGACTAAAAATTCTCGAGTCGATATATTCTCCTGATTGGCTACAACAGTTGTTGACTCTTTCGGCCAAACATATGATATGATATCTTGAAGCCCCCAGTATCGAAGAAAGTATCTCTACACCAGGTAAAGCAAAAGCCCAGTTGGATGGATCCAATCATCAAGTATCTAAACGAAGAAATATTACCTGAAGATGCCATTGAAGCCAAACGGATATGATGGATGGCTTCATAATATGTGATTATAGAAGGAACTCTCTATAAAAGTCTTTCCTTAGCCCCTGCTAAAATGTTTGGGGCCCATGGATGCTGATTACACCCTCCGAGAGGTGCATGATGCAGAATCTTGTAGTGAAGAGGGAGAGCATGCAGATGGGAATCAGCCTTCTTGATTGCAAGAAACCAACAAACCGAAAATCTAGATGGCTGCAACCTTTTCTTATATTCCAATTTGCAAAGAAGGTAGGAGAAGAGATGGAAGAGAGATAAGAGAAAAAAGAGAGATCATTTATTCCTTGGAGAAGAATCCTTGCTTGCTGCTACAAAACGCTGTCTCCACTCAAGACCAAGAATCCCCATGAAAACCCAAAACCGTCGGCCCTCTCCTTTCTTTTATATGAGGCGGGCGATTAGGATTCTTGGGTGATTGGGCTTCTTGGACCAACCACCGACCAACTAACCAACTAACCAACTACTCCCCTTTCACACCTAAGGGGGCAGCCGACTACACCTGGACCCAATCCCATAACCCGTAATGAGTTATAATACAATCTCTCAAAAAACTCCTCTCAATAAGTCAATGAGAAAACACTCAAACCTGAGCCCATGAACACCCATGTCACATGTTCTCTTAACTTGGGTCAAGCCTTGACCCAACATGACTCAGGACCTTGGAAACTTATAAACCTCAAGCTTCCAAACCTATGTGGCTTCCCTGGGCTTTGGGTGCACCACACTTGAGCCTATAATCTCCACCTTGGTACTCCAAAGCTCCTGTAAGCTCCACCCGGTCCATCAGTCCCATCAGTGCTCCACATCTGAAGAAGCTATCCCTTGGAAGAACTTTGGTAAATGCATCAGCCATGTTTTCCTTGGTAGATACCTTGGCAAGCTCCACTTCATTGTCTTCCACCAGCTCCCGAATCCTGTGGTACCTAACATCAATATGCTTGGTCCTAGCATGATAGACCAGATTCTGGACCAAACACAATGCACTATAGCTATCAAAATAAATCTTAACTACTCCCTGTGCAATGCCCATCTCCAATGCAAGTCCCTTCAGCCACATGGCTTCCTTGGTAGTCTCAAAAATGCCAATGTACTCTGACTCAGTAGTAGACAATGCTGTTATTGCTTGTAGATTTGATCTCTATAAAATTGGACCACCATTCAACATGAACACGTAACATGTTGTTGAATGCCTCGTATCCAAATTACCACCATAATTAGCATCCACGAACCCAAATAATCGGCCTTGAGCCTCCATGGACACCCCAGAGCTGCCCTCCATGCTACAATGCATGTAACATATGCCAACTCCAACTGTGCCCACCAAGTACCCGAAGATACCTTTCAATGCTCTCCAATGCTCCCTGCCTGGATTGGCCATGAACCTGCTGACTTGGCTAACTACATGCCTGAGATCTGGCCTACAACACACCATTGCATTCATAAGACTCCTAACTTCTGAAGCATATGGAACCCTCGTCATATCCTCGGCCTCCACCTCAGTCCTAGATGACATAGTCTTCGAGAGTTTAATATGATTGAAAGAGGCAATACCACCGATTTTGCTCCATCCATGCTGTATCTCTCTAAGACCCTCCGATGTAATTCCCTTGAGATAAATGAAGCATCCTCCTGGCTCTGTCCCTGAAGATCTCCATCCCTAGAATCCTTGTAGCAGGACCCAAATCCTTCATTTCAAACTCCTGTCACAATGCTGCCTTCAAGTCCTCCACAGCATCTCTTTTTTTGCATGCAATCAACATATTATCCATATACAAGAGCAGATATAATCTAGAGCTATCTTCAAGTGTTCTAACATAAACACAAGGATCATACTCACATCTGGTCATGCCAATGCTCCTCACGTATGCATCAAGCCGCAAGTACCACTGTCTTGGCGACTACTTAAATCCATACAGAGATCTCTACAAAAGATAGACCTTTCCTTCTACCCTTGATTCACCGAACCCCTTTGGTTACTCTGTGTATATCTCCTCTAAATCCCCATGAAGGAAGGCTATTTTGATGTCCATCTATTCCAGCTCTATATCATGCAACGCTATAATGTTTAACAAAACCCTAATGGATGTATGTCGAACCACCAGTGAGAAAAACCTCATTATAGTCGATGCCTTCCTTTAGGGAGTAACCTTGGCCATCAACCTGGCCTTGTACCTTGTACCTTCTTTTTCTAAGACTCCTTCCTTGCATTGAAACACCTATTTGCATCCAATGGATCTCTTTCCACTCGACAATGCCACCAACCACCAAGTCTGATTTTTGTGTAAATACTGCATCTCCTCCGCCATAGCTTGGACCCACCTATCACGATCCTGGCTTGCCACCACCTTCTCGTAGGTCTCCAGGCCCCCATTAGCAGCCACCAAAGCATATGACATAGTTTCGCCAAAACCATATCGCACTGGCTACCTCACAATCTGCCAGGCTTGTGCAGTGCGACTCCGATGCCAGGACTAGGATGTGGCTCCTCTCTATGCTCATCTCGACCATGAGCATGCATCTCGCTAATCTCCCTATGTGAAGGCACCTTTGAAGAGTGCTTCACCTGAATCTTAGGTCCTTCTGGTGCTCCTGCAAAAGGTAGAAATTATAAAGAGCTTAGTTGTTGCTCAACTACACAATGCTGAGCTGCCTGCTACCCAACTGCATCCGGTTAGACCTCCTGCTGAAACACTCCTTTGCCTCCTAAGGACTGAATCTTCATCAAAGACCACATCTCGACTGATTGTGGCCTTTTACTCCAAAGGACCCCATAGCCAGTATCCTTTGACTCCACATGGGTATCCTATGAACACCATCTTTCAAGCTTGGCATCCAACTTGCTCCGCTAACTGGGATCAATGTGCACAAATGCCGTGCACCCAAACACTCTGAGATGATCGAGCTCTATCTTCCTTCCAGACCATAACTCCTTTAGAACCCTCCCATCAAGCTTTGTATGAGGAGATCGATTCACCAAGTAGGCCGCTGTGTCAACAGTGTCTACCCAAAACATCTTGGGCAACCCTACTTGCAACCTCATACACCTTACCTTTTTCATGAGAGTCTGATTCATCCACTCGACCATGCCATTTTGCTGAGAAGTCCTTGCCACTGAAAATTGCCTCCTGATCCCACCATCTTTGCAAAATAAGGAACTCGTTGCTTGTGAACTCCCCACTATTGTCAGACCATACAACCTTCACATGCCGCCTCTTCTCTTTCTCCACCTCTGCCATCCAGGCTTTAAACTTGGTGAAGACTTCTAACTTCTCTCTCAGAAGAACACCCACACTCTCCTCAAATAGTCATCAATAAGGGGCATGAAGTATTTATCTCCGTTTCAACCCGAAATCAGAGCCGGACCCCAAACATCCATGTGCACTAGGTCTAGGGACCCTCCGCTGCATGCTGAACTTGTGGAGAACTTCACCCGGTGTTGCTTCCCCATCTGGCATGGCTCACACACCTCTACAACACCTTATCTAGATTTGGAATCCATCCATCTTTCATCAGCTTCTTCATACCACGTTCTCCCATGTGGCCAAGGCGATAATGCCACAACCGGTACAAATCCTGCTTATCATGTGCTACCGCTACTGTGTCACATCCTCCACACTCCACGGACCCTTCAATCTAATATAGATTGTTCTCTAGCCTCTTCCCCCTCATCACCACCATGGCACCTTTCATGATGTTCAAAACACCACTCCTGGAACAGCAACTAAAGCTGAAACCGCTCCTCTCCAGGTACCCCAGTGATACTAGGTTTTTCTTCAACTCTGGGATGTGCTTCACACGTGTAAGAGTCCACACAACCCCATCAAACATCCTCAACCTTACCATACCAGCTCCAATCACCTTGCAAAGATGGTCATCCCCAAGTATCACACTCCCCTCATCGATTTTGGCATAATTAGCAAACCAAGATCGATGCAGTGTGTAGTGATGTGAATAAGCAGAATCTAGAATCCATGTGTATGCTACTTCTGGTGTAGATCTGAAACCACCATGAGATCCTCCTCGAACCCCAAATCATCCATGGTACTCATGGATTCCTTTCCATTGTTCTCGCCTTGATGCTTCATCCGAAGAGGACAGTTCCTCTTTAAGTGCCCGACCTTATTACAGTTGTAGCATCTGAATTCTCTCTTGTCTTTCTGGGACTTGGACCACCCCTGTGCTTGCCGCCTTCCTTCCCTCTCCCAGTCCTCTCTCCTATTGTGAGGCCATCCTGAGGTACTCCCTTCGTCATCATGTTCTCCCTTTGCTCATTAGATCTTAGCACTGATACTATGTCTTCATACATCAGCGTCTCCTTCCCATATAGCAAAGTAGTGACAAGTGGATCATATGAACTCGGCAACGAGCATAGCAAGAGTAGGGGCTTGTCTTCCTCCTTCATCTTCACCCCAAAGGTCAGCAAATCATTGCAAACTTGGTCATACCTCTGAACATGAAGAACAACATCTCCACCTTCCTGCATACGAAAGCTATACAATTGCTTATTCAACATCAGTTTATTGCACATATTTTTTCCCATATACTTGGCATGCAATTTGGACCATAGACCCTTCGGTGTCTTCTTCTCAAGGATGCTATACAACGCCGCATCAGCCAAGCACTCTCTGATGGCTACACACATCCTCTTCTGCAAAGACAACTAATCCCAATCTATCATCCCCTCTGGCTTTTCCTCCAAAGCCAAGTCCACAAAATTCTGCACCAACAAATCCTCCACCAAAACTTCCACATAAAGAAGCTTCCTTTTCCATTAAATTTCTCAAACTCCACCTTGCTGCCGCTATTCATGGTTGATCATGCCACAAAAAATAACTCAAAGGATGGATCTTAGAAATACCTCGAAGAGATCCTAGGGTAGAAATCCATAACACATGGAAGTGTGCAGGTGGGTGCAGCAGAAAATCGATTTCAAGGTCAGCGTCCTCTGCCTTCTTTGGGATGAACCAGGGTGCAGCACCTCCTGCCTTGGATCCTCCACTCCCCATGCTCGAACAAGGCTCTGATACCACTTGTAGAAATCTTGCAGTGAAGAGGGAGAGCGTGCGGATGGGAATCAGCCTTCTTGATTACAAGAAACAGCAAATCGAAAATCTAAATGGTTGCAACCTTTTCTTAGATTCTAATTTACAAAGAGAGGTAGGAGAAGAGATGGAAAAGAGATAGGAGAAAAAAGAGAGATCGTTTTTATCCCTTGGAGAAGAACCCTTGCTTGCTGCTACAAGACACCGTCTCCTCTCAAGACCAAGAAGCCCCATGAAAACCCAAAACCATCAGCCCCCTTCTTTCTTTTATATGAGATGGGCGGTTTTAGTCTTTGGACGGTTAGGATTCTTGGCTGGTTGGGCTTCTTGGGCTAACCAACCAACCAACCAACTACTTCCCTTTCATACTTAAGGGGGTAGCCGGTACACCTGGAACCAATCCTAACCCACAATGGGTTATAATATAATCTCTCAAAAAATTGCCCAATAAGTCAATGAGAAAATACTCAAACCTAAGCCCATGAATACCCTGTCTCATATGTTCTCTCAACCTGGGTCAAGCCTTGACCAACATGACTCAAGGCCTGAGAACTTATAAATCTCAAGCTCCAAAACCTGTGTGGCTTCCCTAGGCTTCGGGTGCGCCACACTAAGCCTACACATGAGGGTATATGTGGTGATCACATGGGGACAGATCTTTGTCTATAAATAATACACTAATGATACTATTGGCCGACCATCCAAAAGGACATTGCTAATGTCGTTAGAAGATGTAATCAATGTCAAAGGTACTCTAATATCCAAAGACATTCTGCAAGCTAGCTGACTCAATTAAAACCCTCTAGCCATTTGCTCAGTGGGGAATCGACATCCTCGATCTATTCCCCCTATAGCTTATGGTCAAGAAAATTTATTGTTATGGCTATCGACTACTTCACCAAATGGATCAAACCGAACCTTTAGATCATATAACTAAAGGAAAGATCAAGAATTCATTAGAAATTACATAATCTATAGGTTCGAAATCCCATATGCAATTATCACCAATAATGGGAGGCAATTTGATAATCAATATTCAATGAATTATATACTCAATATCACATCCTTCACAAATTGACCTCCATGGATATCCTCAATCAAATGGTGAAGTAGAGTGGTGACAAATCAGATAATTCTCCATGATCTAAAGACAAGGCTAAATGAAGCAAAAGGACTTGGGCCAAAAAGCTAAATTCAGTTCTCTGGGCATATCGAGCGACTTCCCGAACTACTACTAGAGAATCACCATTTAATTTAACATTCAGAAGCGAAGTGGTAATACCGGTGGAGATAGCTTGCAATCCTTAAGGATGATCATTGTAAAGAACCAGATAATTCATAACGATTAAAAAATGAACTAGACTATTAGAAGGAATAAGGCTCCAAGCTCATTTGAGAATGGCCACATATCAATAAAAAGTCACCGATATTATAACTCTCGGTTAAAACTAGAGTCTTCCAGCCCGGGAATCTCGTATTACAAAGATCCGAAATATCTAAGCTGACAAAGCAAGGAAAGTCTCTCTCCAAATTAGGAAGGACTATACAGGTCACTGAAATAATACAACCGTCACCCGATATTATAACTCTCGAGTTAAAACTAGAGTCTTCCAGCCCGGGAATCTAGTATTACAAAGATCCGAAATATCTAAGCTGACAAAGCAAGGAAAGCTCTCTCCAAATTAGGAAGGACTATACAGGTCACTGAAATAATACAACCTGGAACTTACAGGATTGAAAGTCTGAACGGATATCAGATTGCTCGACCATGGAATGTAAAAACTTACTCATGTATTATCAATGATAAAGCTCTCTTTCAAGATATTTCCATGAGAGCATTATATCACGGGTAAGCTAAAATACTGAATTTATGTCCGATAAATAGAGAGTTGGCCTAATCATCTAACTCATTCGATATGTTCGATAAATGGTGAGTTAGCTTAACCACTCGACTCAATCGATATGTCCGATAAATGGTGAGTTGGCTTAACCCCCGACTTAATCAGTATGTCCGACAAATGGTAAGTTAGCTTAACCACCCGACTCAATCGGTATGTCCAACAAAAGACTAGTTAGCCTAACCACCCGACTCAATTAATATATTCAATAGGTCAAAAAAGGTTGACGTATTACTGTCTACCAAAGGTTTTGAGTACCTAATCTCACAAGTCTATTGAAGATTCAGTACCTTACTTGCGACTTGAGATCTACCAAAGGCTTGGCACCTAAACTTGTCGAAGATATACATTTAATATGTTTTGAAGTACCTGTTCTACCGAAGGCTTTGTACTTTTATTGAGAATACACTTGAATGTGTTTGGAAGTACCTAATCTACCGAAGGCGCAATACATAAGATCTATTGAGAATATAGTACATAGTACTGAAAGTGTGATACTTAGAATTTCCATGCAACAAATGTAATAATGCAAGAACACTTTTAAAGAAAGAAGATTTATTGATACTTTAAATTTTGATACATATACATCCCCATACAAAAAAAAAGCCATACAACTATAGTTGATCTTCAGCAGGATCCAGCTCGGGCTCGATGCTTTCTTGGGTGACTTCTTAAGCTCGCACAGTGGCTTCAGGGAAGGTAGCAATTTCAGGTTCTTCTGCCATCTGTTCACTACCTCCTTCTTCGTCATTCCCACCTATAGCAACTCCTTGAAGATCCAAGTTGGAAAAGAGTTTCAAAACCTTTTGTCGGTAGTCGGTGAAGCCCACCTCATAACTAAAATCCCCTATCTCTGTCATTTTATCTTTGAAGGTAGATGATTTCTTGTTTTCCTCGATCACTCGATGGGCTCTATCTTCTGCAAGTGTCGCCCTCTCCTCAGTTGCTACCCTTTGGGCCGAGACCTCATTGGCCTTTTGTTTCAACTCCTTGATCAGTTTCTCCAATGAAAGGAGTTTCTTTTTCTTCTTCTTCAATTTGGCCTTAGCCTCAGCCATCTTATCTTGCATTGTCTTCACTCCTCCAATTAGGAGACAGTGACACTTTTTTCCAGCTTCTCTTCTAGGCTTTGTCTCAATTCGACAACTTCCCTATTGACCTTCGCCATTTCAAGTTGGTCACGGAGACTGCAGCTGAGCTCGGAGAAGCGGAGAAGCTCTCCTAGATCAAAGAAATTTTGTGGATAAACTAAAAACTAAGGTAATGGAAGTTAATTAGCAAATATTCATAAAAAAGAAGAAAAAAGAAGAAATAAAATTGAGTTATCTTGAGGAGGCTCGGGTAAAAAGAAGGGATAACCTTGTCCAAGCGAAAGGTCTTTATCATCTCCCAATCCGTCGAGAGGATGACAGCCTTCAGAAGCTGACGAGCCAGTTCGGGGTTCTCCAACCCCGACTCGTTAGAAAAGACATTAAGGTCAATGAATAGCTCTGGCTCTTTTTTGGCCCATCGATCTCCCTCAGACCCCGAATAGTTTGAGGAGCCTTACCTCTGTCCTGTTGATGGCTCATGATGAGGAGACATCGGTAGGCAGGGGGATGTTCGGCCATTCTGAAGGATGGTCAACAGATGGAGAAGCCCTTGAGTCAAGATCGACGAGCGGAATATCGTCCTCATCCAAGTCATCCTCAGTGCAATCGGGACGATCTATCCCATTGGAGTGCCTCTGAAGAAGTGGCAACAACCCATACCCTCTTTAGACTTTGGGGAGCCTCCGAAGGATCGGCGGCCTACCTCTTTTGGATGGCTTGTCGGAGCTTCCTCACGTCCGGCCTCATCCTTTCATCTGCAAAACAGGAAAAAGGGGAAGGTCAGTCAATCGAAAGAAAAAAAAAAAAAAGTATAGTTTATTCATCGAAATATACCTAGACTAGGCAACATACTAATTTGGACGAGGAAGAGGCTCTATTCATTTATAGTTCCTTCATCGAAGGAACTTCGATCCCTAAAATCTCTCATAGTCTTCCTTGTTAGCCACAAGGACCTTCTTTCCATCATTCGGGATTAGACGGGGCTCCTCTACTCAGTACCAAAGCCTCAAGGTCGGATGGATGACAAGAAGAAGAAACAGGACTTCCATCCATGGATAGTAGATGGAAGCCCCGTGTTAAACCTTTGACAATGATAGGGGTCGAGGACCCACCATCCTTGATCATGAAAGTGTTTTTTCAAGACAAAAAGGGAACAAAAAAAGAAAGTCCTAGGTTCAATCTAAAGGTCATGACATAGCACAATGAAAGCACAGATAATCCGAATAATATTCGGAGTCAACTGTGCAGGAACTACATGATACAAGTTAAGAAGTGAACAATGAAAGGATAAGGAAAAAACGAAGACCTGCCTTAAGCTGTTCTTCATACATGGCTATGCTACCAAAAGGAGGACTATCTATCCTATCACTAGATTGAGGGACAGACGACAGAAAATCTTGTAAAATTTTATAGTAATTTCATAGGATTGCTATCCTAGACTCATTAAGGGAACTCCTAACTAGGTCCGGACGAAGGTCCTCCATGTTTAGACCTCTTGTTCTCAGAGGACTGGAACTACCAGAAGACCGTTCTTTGACCTCTTCCCGAAAACCTAACAATGGTGGAAGGAAGAAGGAAAAGAAAAAGAAAAAAGATGGAAGTTGACATGTGAAAAGCTCGAAGGAAAGGAAGAATACATGGGGAAGATAAAGACCCTAAAGAAGAAACCCCCAGGAATGACAAAAGGCTCAAAATCGAGGAAAGGAAGGAAGCTCTTTATATCAGACATCAATGGCTATGATTTCATCCTTGAGCGGCGTGAGACGCCCTTGATCGTGCCACATACCAGGATCCCGACCGAAGAAGATACGTAGCCATCAGAAGAGATACCAATGCATCACCTCGATCCGTGGGAACGCCTCCATCAGCAATAAGAATTGATACTTGGTAATGCGAAGTGCTCGAAAAGAAACAAATCAATTATGCCATTACCTTCAGGACTTGCTATCATTTAATAGACACCCCTTCGATAATGGTTTTGACAACAAAGCGACCCACCAGGAAGCATTAGACCCACCAGGAAGCATTAATGATCGGCATGGAAAGAACTCAAAAGTGACAAAAAATCATTAAAACTCCCTTCTTTCAAGACGACAAAACATCTTAATAGTGAAAGTGGGGCGCAACTATTATAACCAAATAATCTACTTGATTGGCAAAAAGGCAAAAATCCGATCAACTCATCTTCAACGCGTAGTGATCCAACCAACTTGCCTCTATGTCAAAATCTGACGAACTCAATTTCTAAGGCATGGGATGGACCGATGGCAAATAGATCAATGATCAAATTTCGCCGACCAATCAAGAAGAATCACTCAATAGAGTTGGCGGACAGAAAATAGCTGTCATAACAAAAATATCGTTACAACAACTACTCGCTATAACAAGAATTAATTAATTTCAACAAGATGACATTGGTATTAACTATGAGAAATTTTTCCTAATTGAATTCATTTAGATAAAATATCAATAAATACTGATAAGAGAAAATCTTCAAAAATGAAAAAAAGTAAAATAATTCTAACTTAACTTTTCTGAATATTCTCTATTTATTTAGTTGAACTTGAGATGATCAACCAATGGCTCCCAACGTTGCGAGTAACGGACGTCAACACCATCCTACTTTCGTAACACAAATAGCTCAGCATATCTTTAAGCGAAATAGCCCGCATGGTATGTAGATAACATCCAACATGGTTGGTGTCCGCAGCATCCTTGGCTTGCCAAACTACGAAGCCAGATCAAAGGTGCTTCTCCAAATTTATCCACTTAAGTTCTCTTTGATTGTCGGGCTACAAAGCATCAATTATCTACGGCAGAAAGAAGAAAAGAACGATAAATATTCAAAATGGGTGCTCGTGCATAAAGCATATTTTACCCGAACACAATGGAGTAGAAATGATTTCCATGTCATGTAGCCTTCGAACAAGTTTTTGGAAAGGTAAGGTAAGAAGAAGGTAGCTTTACTCAAGATAAGATCCTCCAAGAATCCGCTTTTGTGCATCATCTGTGCTGATGAATCTTGAAAACCATCTCAGCGAGCAGCCATGGGAACAAATAAGTTCCTAACCAAATATTCTATCAAATAGGGATTTATATTCATATATCTCATACTAAAAATAGGACTCTTTGTCTTGTTGAAACGGGCTGGGCTTAAATTGAGCCAATCCAGCCTGACCCTGTATGGGATCCATAAAACCCCAACTACCTTGGTCAATTCATCTCCCCAGTTCCCACTTCTTCAAATCTCAACCTCGCAACCCTAGCCCTACCCTTGCCCCTCACCGTAGCCCAATTTGTTCTCGCCACCTTATCAGTCAGCATGCTCGGCTCGCCTCCATGCCCCTCCTCCCTTCCTTCTCTTGCATTACGCAACCTCTGCACTGCCTCGTCTTCGTCCAAGAAAGACCAATTTCCAGCCCAGAAGCCTAAAACCTAGGATGGAACGGTCTCAGGAATGAAAACGAGATCCAGGCTTGGACCTGATTAGTGTCCTCTGGGCCAAGCCCAACCTGAGCCACCCAATACGCAAGTCTAGTTGAAACTCACCAAGCTAGCTTATGAAAACCTAACCAATAGCATCTTCTCAACCATGCCAAAATCAATTTTAAAAGACCCAAATAAACCCTCAATGAAAGAACTCCCCAACCCCTGAAACCTGCCCTTCTGAAAACCGTGCATTCGAGCTGAGATATAATAAAAACATAACTAAAATAGATAAAATTTTTTTTTCTTAGAATTTTTGAAATCATTTATCAAATCATAAAATATACAGTACAGGTATGCTTCGATCATGAAAAACGATCTAAAATTCTAAACTATCTAAAAAAATCCTTAACCAGATCGATAAATTTCATCGAGTTCAATCTCCGGTTCAAATCAAATAATATAACCATAACGATTTTTTTTTTTCAATTTCACAAAACCGGATACAAAACCCTACCATACTAATAATGACCAGTATAATTCCACTACCGTTTCTTAGATTCTTGGTTTTTTTTCTTCCCTAGCACATCGGGCAACCAAATGAAAAACAAGCATGCATGTAAAAGACCTTGACAAACGCAGGACCAGGATCCACTGATGCTTGAGTTCATCATCAGTCAAGAGAACCAAGCCATTAACATTATACATGGTTGCACCATTTAAGTACCGAACCATTAACTCTTCTCAACTGATGTTTACCACAACCAACACTTACCAGTCTGTCCTGTTACATACCGTTCTCTCATCCTCTGCCTGGCTTCACCACACATCCTATACTCAAAACTAATCCCTAATCTCATAAGCTGTGATCAAAGCAAGTTGCTACTAGTAGTAGTTCTAGTCCTTGCAAACATTTTTTTTTTTAGTTTTTTAAGCAAAAGTTTTCCATGAGACAGCCCCTTGTCTCCACAAAGATATTGGTTCTTCAAAAATAGACTCAGCTTGGCACCTAACTTAAATGCTCTCATGTATCATGTAAGTCAAATAATGCTCAACAACAAACAGGAAAAATAAAAATGGAATGCAGCCAAGCCAAGCAAAACGAAGCAAAACTTCATGGATTACGATATGCCAGTACCAACTAATCACAACACTAGTTTCCAGAACAGCAAAATCAGAAACCTACATCAGAGATACCAACCCAAATATTCTGAAAACAACAAAACTAAAAGGAAACCCTCATACAAAGAGACTCATAGAACCTCATTTTCCCCATCAAACTTCCTTGATGTAAAGAGAAAGTAAGAGGAGGGGGTACACACCACCCTCAATCGCCCTTCCGCCGGAAGGAGCAACCCTCCGTCAGTCTCGCACGTCCCCCGGTCGGCTGGCAAAGCACGGTCTGACAGTTCCCACAGACGACGACGGTCTGCGAGTGGCTGAACACGGTAGTACTGCAACACCCAACACGAAAAATATACAATTAGAATTGGCAAATGGATCACAAAAAACCAGCAACAATTAATGCCTTCAACACGAGTTAATCTGGAAAAAAGAACACCAGCAAATATAAGAAAAATCTTACATGTTGAAGCATCCTTGGCACTTGACATCCTACAATAACACAAATCGCAACGAAAAATAATGGTCAGAATTATTAAGTATTAATTCATTGATCTATGAATTTAACAAAAAAAAAAGAGACAATTTTGATCCCAAAAAAATTACCATGAAGAATGAATTAGGGGA
Source organism: Areca catechu (assembly GCA_021397845.1). Lineage (NCBI taxonomy): Eukaryota > Viridiplantae > Streptophyta > Magnoliopsida > Arecales > Arecaceae > Areca > Areca catechu. Next base: position 46,506,107 of record CM038048.1, on the reverse strand, counting down.
TTGCACGAGCCGCTTGAGCTTGTGCCTCCTCTTCTCGAGCTCGGCCGGGGGATTAAGCAGATCAATATCGTTCGGCAGAACCTAATCATTAATAACAGAATCAAATATTTTGGCAAAGAAACTGCAAAATCAAACAGATAAACAAATAAAGAAAAAAATCGAATAAAAGAATCCCCAAGAGAAGAGGAGGGGGGGGGAGGGGAGGGGGAACCTCTGACAGAAGAACATCCCAATTTGATCCCCGATCCGAAAAAAAGGAGATCGAATAACACCTTTAACTTTACATGTAAAAAAATCATAAAATTAAAAATCCGATCGAAGCCCTAAGCCGAATTAGAGAAATCATCAGAAAAACGTAATGGATTGCAAGTCGTAGATTGACAATCATGACATTAGAATGAAAGATGACGCATAAACGAATCGATCCACGAAAAAGCCTCAATGGTACTTAAAACTATAAACCCTAACATGCAAAGAGATCGAGATCAAAGGGAGAAAGGTCAGAGAACTACCATCTCCTCGAAAACTAGAGGCGCTCCAAAACCCTGGATCTGGCTCAGGCTCTCACAGTCTTGGCCACGATCTCACCACCGGCGGCTAAGGGAGCCTAGAAAACTTCCCGTAATGGCTTTTATAGTGGAGGTGGAGAAATAGTATCCGTCGGATCTAGAATTGGATAATCTTGACCCTTCGTGAGATGAATCACGTCTCCTCTGTCTCTCCGGAGAAGGGTCCGGAGTCTGGACTTCTCCAATTCTTGGAGATCATGATGCAAAAGGGTAAAGGCGGCTGGGCCGAGACAGACCTGCCGCTGGACATGTGCCGCATTTATGAGAGGACGCGTGTCCATCACAAGATTGATCTCGAGAGCCTGAAGCTGATGCTAAGCTTGTATAGCTGATGTTGAGCTACACAAGCCAATAGTTAGATTAATTAGAGTCGTTGAATCCATGTGATGGAGGTTGAATTGATCCGGAACATTGGATTCGAGTACCATTATTGAAGCTTAGTGGTTAGTTAACCAAGTGATGAGAGCTGATATGGCAAGACCGCTGACATGGAGTCCCTCTCAGCTCCAGCTAGCGGCCATGCTGGTAGAAGATGCCGCATCCGGAGAGCACCTCGACCAGAGTGGCTCTCCCGTGGTCGAGCCTCGATCGAGGTCGTACCTCGCTTCTCGAGCTCCTCGACCGGAGTGGCTCCTCCATGGTCGAGCGGTCGAGGTCATGCCTCGCTTCTCGAGCCCCTCGACTAGAGTGGCTCTCTCGTGGTTAAGCCTCGGTCGAGGTCATGCATCGCTTCTCGAGCACCTTGACCAAAGTGGCTCCCCCATGGTCGAGCCTCGACCGAGGTCGTGTCTCGCTTCTCAAGCCCATCGGCCGAAGTGGCTCTCCCGCGGTCGAGCCTCGGCCAAGGTCGTGCCCTTGTCCTTCGAGCCCCGGAGGTTAGGCCCCTCGCCTGAGGTCGACCCTCGGTCAAAGTCAACCTCTTCTTCGGGATCAGGTATGAAATTTTCAGGAGAATGCAGCCTCTCTCGCAAGCAGCCTTAGGACGGACGCACGGGGAACGTTAGTGGGTGGCGCCACCACCTTCGCTAGAGCCCTAGCATGGCATGGAGAGGCTGACATGCTTGAGAGACGGTGGCACGCCGCCTAGAACCTCTAGAGAAGTGGCACCCCACCATGGAATGCCGACTGTGACCCCTGTGGGATAACGTTTCATCAGAGCACGCCGCCTGCAGAGGATCGGCCCACCGAAGCATCAGGCCCCTCAGCCCACTGTCAGCACCAATGAGGAAAGGGCACTCCGCTCGGGGCGCTACGCTCCTTCACCCATCACCTGCACCACCTAGAAAAAGAAGGTTTTGCTAGGAGATTCAGACTTTGTAACATCTGCCTCCAAAACGGTTCTTTGTCAGGTCTCCTCAAACGTGGTAGGATGACGACAGAGAGAGGCGAAGTCCTGTCGGAGTGTCAGGACCCGCGGCACACCTCATGTACCTGCCACGAAAGGGACGTGCACTCCACCAGGCTCCACTACCACTGTCAGTGACAGACCTCTTCCCCACACCCCGCGGGGTGGAAAGCAGGCCTACACCTGGCCCGCACGAGGAGTGTGGGGATGAGGTCAAGCCAGAGCTCAGCACCCCACAAGAGGGGCCACTCATCTATAAGAAACCAAAAGGGGGCCTTTGGTCAAGGTAAGTGAGAAGGGACAGGCACAAAGCACAGCTAGAACAAACCAGACCTCTCCAAGAGAGTGGAAATGAAGTAGCTTTTGTTTGTAAAGAAGGTTTGTTATATTTTTTAGTGTTTCTTCTTTGGGCATGAACATCTCTATCTCAAGCCAATAAGTTAAAACTCCAAGCCTTCGTCATCCAAGGATTCTTTCCTCCATCAAAGATCAATTGTCTCCTTGATTTCTTGCCTCCTAACTTTGCTTTGATGTCTTTCAAATTATTCCAAACCTAATCCATTCTCTTTGCAGGGTCCTTCTACGATTCGGAGTCCAAGAGGAGGTCACTTGCCATAAGATCAATTATGGGTGGAGCCTATTTTCTTGGAATAATAATCTCTACATCCATGGTTAGTTCATTCGAGTGTTTCAACGGATCTAAATCAACAAGGGAGTGATCATCATGGATAATGAATGCATCCTAATATCTTAAGTCTGAATTATTGAAGGCAATCTCCTAGATTTAAGTTCCATAATCATTTAATCCTATCCTTCTCTAGGACTAAAGTAACTACATCACGGCATAGGTTTAATATTTCATGTTCCTTCCATAGTTTCCCTTAGCACTCTTTGTCTAGAATATAAGTGAATGTTAATAGGTTTCATTGCTCAAATATTTTAATCCTTTAACTAGATTGCATCTTCATCATCATGCCACATCATTTTGGTATCAGAGCATGGTTGGATTAGGATAGGATTTGCATAGATGCTGAAATTCATTGTTTGCTGGAATTCTGCGCATATAGTTTTTAATATCTTGCATAGCCTGCTAAGTATTTGCTTAAATGCATGTAAATCCTTATAGTGTAACGTTGTCCTATCTTGGTCATTACAATTGTTAGCATAGATTAATTTCTTAATTGTTGTTACTTGCTGGAATTTTCTGAATCTGTGTGTATATAGTCTGATAAATAAATTGTTTCTCTCATCATAGAATTCAGAATTTAGAGATTCTTATTTTGTTAGATCCGATGTAATTGAAAGAAGTTTTCATAATTTTTCTAGAATTTTTAGTTAACTGTAGAATTTTCGAGCTGTGATTTAGTACTTTTCTATCTAAAACTCCAGTAGAGTTAATTTTCAGCATGGTTGTGTGCATTCATCTTAACTCAATTAAGGGCACCAATATAACATGGGGGCAGGATTGATCACCTGTCCTTAGCCTAAGAACAACAACCCTCATTGTGCATCGAACCCAATCCCCTAATTAAAATTGAGTAGAACCTTAATTGCCCTAGTGGGTTAGGGACATCAATTGGTCGAGTCCTGGTTAGTGCCAAGTCATTGTGTCAACTAGTCTTGTGTGTGTCCTATTACTTGGTGACTAGGATTGGAACTAAGGGCTTGGGTGCTGATCTGTCTACCAGGCCAATTCCACCGGGCCTAGGTAGGCCAAAGAAGGGATCTCACACTCCCCTTGTTCTGACACCAGGCCAAGTGTAGAGTTACTACAATCTAGTTTGCCACCTTGATTAGGCAACTAGTTTGGGACTCTAGGTCTAGTTCAAGTCAATTGGGACAAGCTTGTGCAACCAATTCTTCACCTATTATTTGAAGCTGCTGTCAAGGATTGAGGTTAAGTGGTTAAGCCTAAGCGGTTCTTGTGGTTTTTTTAATTAGGTCCCAGCAAGAGCCGGGAAAACCTCCCACAAACCCACCTCCTGACTGGCCAGTGAAAAAGAGTAGTTGTTGGTTTGATTGTACCTAGCCAACTCAGTTTATTTGAGCTAACAAGTTTAGAAAACCTTAGCCCGAGTTTGAGTCCACTTGCATGCATGACAACTAGAGCAGGGACATCATATTCACCAGCCCAAGCCCAGTCAAGTGTAGCCATGGACCAAAGTCTTAGAAATCTGATTAAAGCCTTGAATGATCAAGTGGCCCAACTAAACAAAAACTTGACTGAGCAATTGGCCCAAACCAACCAGAATGTGGCCCAGACCAACCAGAGCATGAATGATCAGTTAGCCCACATCATGACTAGGTTGGATCAATTAGAAACTAGAACTCCTGGAGGAAACCATGAGTCCAGAATGATCCCGAACCCGATCTTGAACCTGAGTTTGAAACACCAGTCAACCCTAGAAGGGTTCCACGCCAAAACTTTTTCCATGAGCCCAACCCTAGGAGACCTCAACAAGACCATTTCTATGAACCAAATCCTAGGGGGCCCAATCATGAGCAAGCCCATGAACCCAATCCAAGGAGAGTCTATCTTGAGCCCACTTATGAACCAAATGTCAGGAGACCCACTCCAATTCAGTTAGACCAAGATGATCGAGCCATAAAAAATGTTAGGTTGGAAGCACCCACATTTGATGGAATCCTAGATCCAAAAATTTACATCGATTGGGAAGGAGAAATGGAGCAGTACTTTGACTGGTATAACATGACTGAGGAAAGAAAATGTAAGTTTGCAAAACTGAAGTTGGTAAGACAAGCTAGACTCTACTGGGGAAATGTTGAGTGATTAGCTAGGCAAAGAGGTGATGTGCCTATAGTAACCTGGAGAGCGATGAAACTTAGGCTTAGGAAAAAATACCTTCCTATGTCCTACCACCAAAGACTCCTAGATCAATGGCAAAGACTTATTCAAGGAAATAGGAGTGTCGCAGAGTATACTGCCAAATTTGATAAATTTGTAATGAGGTGCAATATTGATGAATCTGAGTCGGTGACCTTGTCTAGATTTAGAGCCGGACTGAGGGAAGAAATCTAGAAGGAATTATTCATGAGGGAAGTCCATGATCTAGAACTGGCCTATCAGATAGCTAGAGATGCTAAGAGATTTCATAGGAGTCCAGTTTATCGTAGACCCGATGTCCCTAGGACTAGTGAACCTAATCAGCAGATAGGACCCAATCAGTCTAGAATTAACCAACCCAATCCTAATGCACCTGTGACCGTAGAGATGATAGGGGTAAAGCACCAGATGTTCCTCGAAACCAAATCCCAATGCATGCTATAAATGCCAGAAAGTAGGTCACTTTGCAAGTCAGTGTCCCACTAGAGCCTTACACATAGGGGAAGTAGAAGGGGAAGCCATAGAACCCCAAGATGAGTGTGAAGAGAAAATATACCAGGCGGATGAGAATTTGGCTGAGGAATATGAAGGTGATGAAGCCCTGGTAGATCATGATCTTTTAGGAGTGGTTAGGTGTATCCTCACCCAAACCAAAGACCAAGAACACCGGTGTAGGACTAGTATCCTACAGACTTTCATCAAGATAGGCGAGAAAGTGTGCAAGGTCATCTTAGATAGTGGTAGCTGTGTCAATGCCATATCCACCAACACAGTCATAAACCTAGGATTGTCCACTATACCCTATCCTAATCCATATAAGGTATCCTAGATAGACTCAACCTCTATTCCCATCAAGTCTAGGTGCATAGTTACCATCCAGTTCCAGTCTTATCAAGAGAAAGTTTGGTGCGATGTTTCCAATGGAAGTTAGTAGAATCATTTTAGGACGACCATGGTTATACGATCATGACGTTATACTCTATAGTCGCTCTAATTCATGCTTGTTTACTCATAATGGGAAGAAGATTGTAATCCATTCTTCTCCACCTAAGGACCCAATTAAAAGAGGATCTAGCTATTTGAGAGATAAGACACAAGGGATAAACGTGATCACTACTAAAGAATTGGAGCCAGAGATTAGCAATGGTTCGCCTGTTTGGGTTTTGACAACTAAGGAACATCAAGACCCCTCCCCAAAAAAAAACAACCTCAGGAAGTCATTGAAGTGCTAGACGAGTTTTAGGATGTTTTCCCCGATGAGTTACCCGACCAACTCCCACCCCTTAGGGACATCCAACATGCAATAGACTTAGTCCTTGGAGCGACCTTACCGAATCTTCCCCATTATAGAATGAACCCTACCGAATATCAAGAATTGCAATGACAAGTAGGAGAACTTCTTAGAAAAGGATTCATCAGGGAGAGTTTAAGCCCATGCTGCAGGGTTCCAGTGCGCCACAGTGGAAAAGATAATTTCAAAATGATGAAATTTACACCAAAACCCTTAGCTAGGATCTCCTTATTCAGGATTAAAACATATGAAAAACATGCAAACTTACACTATTAGAATTAGGACACCAACCTGTTATTGCTAAATCCAATTTTGATGTAGAATCAAAACTTGATATTGAATGACCCTTTTGAATTCACCAGGCGTCCAAATGTCCACCCTCCAATGGTGATCCACAAGAAAATTGATCAAGATGCTTGCTTCTTCAAAAGTTCCTTCACTTGAATTCTTCTCCTAGAACTCAAGAGGACTATGGCTGAAAAACTCCATGGTAGGGACTTCTTACTTCCTTTCTTTTTCTTCCTCTCCCTTTCTTAAGACCTTGTCTTAAGAATACACTCTTGTCTTGAAGGAGGAGGAGGATTTAAGACACTAATGTCTTGATGTAAAAAAAAAAGAATAAAAGGAGTATATCTTCTTTTCTTTTACCGTTCGAGAGATTCTTCCTATCTCTTGTTTTAGACTTGAGTTTCAACAGAGAAGAGAACTCTGTAAAAGGGAAACTCTTGTGTCCTAAACAAGCTAAGGAGGAATCAGTCTCCTGGAAAGGAAAGAAAAATAAAAAGACTTCTGTCATACATCAGAAAAACACCCGAAGCCTCTGTTCCTTAAATAGACTACAAAAGATGTCTTCACAATTCTCCGTAAACTATTTCTCCCGGCTTTCCACATTTCTCACGCCCTCTCCTTCCTTCTCACGGCCCTTCAGATTCAAACTCACGACTCTTCCTAAAAGAAAAGTCATGAAGTTTTAAGAAGGAAGTCACGATGTTTCGGTCTCCGAAGAGACGTTATTTCGTGCAACCGGGAAGAGTTAGCGCCTTCTTTCTTTCTCAAAATCTCCAAAACCGTTAGATGACTATCTAATGGTCATTAGGAGATGCGCTAATAGGGAATAATCGGCCAAGAAGAAAAAAAACGTGGTGAAATAAGAAGACTTCATGCGCGCATGAAGTGTCCATGCGCGCGTGGAGTCTTTCCTCTTATCCACGCGCACAAAATCTTGGGCGGCCTATATGGATGGGCTTGGGTGTTAATTAAGATATAGTCTTAGCCATGGGTTAGCCCAAAGTCCTATATATTCAATTAGGGTCTAATTAGGTCTAATTAGAACCCAAATTGATCCAATTCGGAACCCTAATTCGAATCAAATTAGAATAGAAGCAAGGGTTTGCAACACCTGCTAGAGTGTTTTCCTGCAAAGATGATTTAATTACAAATTAAACTCTTGATCAATCCTCTTAAGTGTGTGACCCATTGGGTTCCATATCCAGCCGGCAGTAGGTCTGAGTACAAGTTGACCTAACTTGATTAGAACTCTTTCTAATTGATTTAGGTCAAAACAAGCTTACCCGACTTGATCAATTAGGACTCTTCCTAATAAGTGATCTTTAAATTTGATCAACCCACAAGACAAGATTGATGTCTAGCAACGTGTCATGTCTACCCAGAAGATATGGAAATTATGGTGAAATACCAAAACTACTCTTCAGTAGAAAGTTACCGTACAATTAAATCTTTCAATCAGCCTGCACCCAAAATATAATTATGGATATGGATATATGTCAAATCCAATATTATATTTATTTCTAGCTCAATCTTATATTGATGATTCAATTATCTTGATATTAGAAACCATCTCCAATATCTTTACTTTGATCAAAGATTCCCTGAATCATCATCCGATTGATAACTAGCTGGATGCAATCTTCTCTTACTAAGAGTGATCGATTCCTTGTTGACCTACTCATTACCTTCATATACAATTCACCATTCCCAGTATCAATCATGTGCATGACTCAATGTCATGATTAGGATTGAACCAAAGGATGGGTTCATGTACATAAGGTATTTATGGCAGTCTCAGGTCAAAGGATTACTTGTACCACTCCCACTATAAGAACCTTCCATTGACATGTAGCTAAGACTCCATTAGATGTTCTCAAGTTGGATCATATCAGTGAACTCATTCACTAATAAGCACCCACATCCTAGTATTAGTGTCATACACAAGTGACTGTGAGAGCAGTCAGTCACCCTTTCCAGTATACATGGGATGTGCTAGTCTTACCGGAAAAATCCTGATCCCCTACTCAGGGTTCCTTTGACTAGGAATATTTTAGATTAAGGTTTTAAGACTTTAGGTCTCACTGGTATGATCTCATCATAACCCTAAAATTATAGCCCTAATGGTGCAGGCACCAGACTCAGAAGAAGACTTCAGGGCTCCATCTGGATCTCTGATTGACCTTGCCCGAAGAATTAGGGTTTTCTAGTTTTGTAATAAGGGTTGACTTGGTCAACTTAATTTTTTGAGTCTGTATTCCCTGCAATTTAAATTTTGTTGAGTCATGTTGACTCAGTACAAGTCCTAGTAAGTGGTCTAGGTCTTCTCCAGGGTGCCACATTTTCTCCCAAGCCCAAGCAAGTGGGCGCCACACTCCCAGCCACACGCCAGAGTCTAGGAGGTGCCACATCTCCATCCCAGTGTCTTGGTCCCACACCCAAGGGAGCAAGAATTTTTCTTGAAGCCAAAATCAAGGAGGCGCCCCATATATACCTTAAAAGGCCAAGCTAAAGGAGGAAAGAGGAGTTTCTTGGGGAGCACTTCAAGGGGGCGCCCAATCCATGCCTAAAAAGACCAAAGCAAAGTTGGGAAGAGCCATGACTTGGGGAGAAAGAAAAGGAGGTGTCCAAAAGAGTTGAGCCATGGAAGGAAAAATTTTTTTCTTGAAGAGCAAGGCTAGGAGGCGCCACCTACTTACCATTTGGAGCCACCAATCAACACTTATGGAAGCTCTTGGCCGGCCATATGAGAAGGATTTGATTCTACAAGCCTAATTTGAAGATCCATCCTATTAGTCCCACATGGGAAGATGTAAAACCCTGACCTCTTGTAAAGACCTATAAAATAAACCCCTCTTGTAAGTTTTAGAAAGGAACTGATGAATGAATTCAATTATATGTGAGCAAACTTTGTGTTTCTCTCTTCTGCACTTGCATTCAGGTGTTGAGCTCCGTGAGGGAGTAAATCCGGGTTCCCTAGGAACCTTGAGGAGGTGTGAGATCTCCAACCCCAAAACCCTAGGTTAGCCACTTCAACTCCAAACCCTAGCTGCCCATCATCCTCTTCATTCCACCAAACCCTAGTCTACCCCATCTCTCACGGCCCCTCTCTCCAAGTAGAGGCCGACCACCAGCATCCAGGTCCAGTTCGGCCACTTCGGATACAGAGAAAACCCCAGAGGAAGTCAGATCAGCATCCAGGAGAATCAGGATTTCAGCAACATCAACTTTCAAGTTCTTCTATATGGTAAATCCTTCCTTGAGTATCTGGTTCCATAACTTGTTCTTCTTCTTTCCCAGATCTTGAGTTCAGAAGAAGCCAACTCTGCCAAAGGACCAGTATTGGAGGATCCATTGCGAAGATATCTGAATCCGGGGATCCAACAATCTGCTCAAGAGAGTCCTTCCACTAAACTCTGTGAAGATCACTGCCTGGTCTGTAACCCTTATCTTCTCTTTACTTCTGTCCTGTTGAAAGTTCAGAGCAAAACCCTAGGTCTGGGAGTTTCTCAACCCCCAGCGATCCTTTACTTCTGAACTACTCTGATAACCTAGTATCTTTAAATTATGCTTTCAATTATTACATAGTTTCTTTCAATTTAGTTTAACTTTTTTTTGAGTCAAAGCCGACTTCTGAAAATATATATATAAAAAAGAATTAGTCTTAATTTACTTCCGCATCGCATCATCTCTTTGTTCTGCATCATCTAATCTATGGGGTTCATCATAATAAAATACAGCTATGACGAAAAATAATGCCTTTATTAGAATATTGTCAATTACATTGATTTGGGAGATACAATATTGATTGGCTTATAGGGCATATTTCTTTCACATGCGCAGTCCCAGCCTTACTCACCCCTAAGAAAGATGGCACGTGGAGGATGTGTGTCGATAGTCATGCCATAAATAAGATCACGGTGAAATATAGGTTTCCCATCCCCAGATTGGATGACATGCTAGATATGATAGTCGGTGCGACGATATTTTCTAAGATTGACCTGAAGAGCGGCTATCACCAAGTTAGGATTAGACCAGGGGATGAATGGAAGACTGCTTTTAAGACTAAAGATGGGTTATTTGAATGGGTAGTCATGCCTTTTGGACTATCAAATGCCCCTAGCATCTTTATGAGAATCATGAACCAGGTCCTACGATCCTTTATCCGAAAGTTTATCGTTGTGTATCTTGACAACATCTTTATCTATAGTAGGACTAGAGATGATCATTTGAACCATCTGAAGCAAGTATGTTTGGCACTTAGGAAGGATAATCTCTATGCCAATTTGACAAAATATGATTTTGTGACTACTAGAGTTATCTTTCTAGGATTTGTCATAACCCCTGAAGGAGAATCTACTGACCCTGAGAAGATTAGAGCAATTGTGGACTGGCTAACACCCAATAATATTCATGAAGTAAGAAGTTTTCATGGCCTCTCTATGTTTTACAGAAGATTTATTAGAGGATTTAGCACCATAGTTGCTCCTATTACGGATTACATTAGGAAAGGCAATTTTGAATGGACAAAAGCTGCTGATAAGGCCTTCCTAAACATTAAGGACAAGATGACACAAGCACCGATCTTAAGATTACCCGATTTTTCTAAGATTTTTGAGGTAGCTTGTGATGCCTCTGGAGTAGGAATTGGAGGAGTCTTAAGTCAAGAAAATCATCTAGTGACATTTTTTAGTGAAAAGCTGAATGAGGCTAGGATGAAATACTTAACCTATGACAAGGAGTTATATGTGGTAGTTCAGGCTTTAAAATACTGGAGACACTATCTGTTACTGCAAGAGTTTGTCTTATTCTTGGATCATGAAGCCCTTAGGTTTCTTAGCTCCCAGAAAAAGTTGAACCCTAGGCATGCCAAGTGGGTAGAGTTCATCCAAGCCTATATCTTCGTCCTAAAGCACCGTGCGGGAACTGAGAATACGGTTGCTGATGCCTTAAGTCGTAGAGCGTTGCTCTTAAATTCAATCAGCACTGAAGTTGTAGGTTTTGAGAGACTTAAGGAGGAATACAAAACCTGTCCAGATTTTGGTGAGATCTATCAGGCTTTACATCTAGGACCATCTAGCAATCATAGTGACTATACCCTTTTAGATGGTTATCTTTTTAAAGAAAATAGGCTCTGTGTTCCAAGAACCTCCTTAAGGGATTTTCTAGTTTGGGAGACATATGCTGGAGGTTTAGCTAGCCATTTTGGGCGAAACAAGACTGTCTTAGCTGTTAAGGAACAATTCTACTGGCCAGGCCTTAAGAGACAGGTAGCAAACCTTGTAGCCCGATGTAGGACATGTGGTGTTGCAAAACAGCAGAAACAGAATACCGGGTTATACACTCCTTTACATGTACCTGAGTGTCCATGGCAGGATCTTAGCATGGACTTTGTTCTAGGGTTATCCAAGACCATTAGAAAACATGATTCAATTTTGTAGTGGTCGACCGGTTTTTGAAGATGGCCCATTTCCTACCCTACTCCCAAACTTCTGATGCCTCTAAGGTAGCCAAGCTCTTTCTTGATCAAGTAGTCAGACTACACGGGTTACCCAAAACCATTGTTTCTGATAGGGATGTTCATTTTACAAGTTACTTCTGGAAAACCCTTTGGCACCTATTAGGAACCAAACTGAAATTTTCAACTGCCTACCACCCCCAGACTGATGGACAGACCGAAGTTGTAAATAGAAGTCTAGGGAATTTGTTGAGATGTTTAGTGGGAGAAAGTCTAGGAAATTGGGATTTGTTATTATCTCGTGCTGAGTTCGCATATAATAGTTCAGTCAATCGATCTACGGGCAAAAGTCTATTTGAAATAGTCCATGGTTATAAGCCTAAGAAGCCTTTAGATCTGATCCCACTACCCACAAATGCACGAGTATCTGAGTATGCTGAATCCTATGCACAGCATATTAAGGATTTGCATCAAGAAATCAGCAAGAAAATTCATTTGAGCAATGAATCCTATAAACATAGGGTTAATTCACGAAAAAGAGTCAAAGAATTCTATGAAGGAGACAATGTAATGATTAAACTCAACCCTGAAAGATTCCCATCTGGGACTTTCAAGAAACTACATGCCCGCGATGCAGGCCCTTTTAAAATCTTAAAGAAGATTGGATCTAATGCTTATATATTAGAATTACCTTCTGACCTAGGTATCAACCGACTTTCAATATTTAGACTTGATAGAATATAAGGAACCATGATGATACTAGTGAGCCTTTTAGACCTGACCATATTTTTGAGAGTGAACCTGTACCCGAGTGTCCACCAACAACCATTCCTCAAAAGTGAGAGAAATTGAACAAATCCTGGATGATAAGATTGTCACCACCAGAAACAAGGATTACTATCGATATTTGGTCCGTGGCAAGAGATACCAGAATCTGATAACTCTTGGATCACTAGAGAGGACCTGCAACAACTGGACCCGGACTTATTTGACAGTATCAAAGCCAGGTTGGATCATACTCGACAGGGTCGATCTCTCGCCACCTCGAGAGATTTGGTGCGGACACCAGTAAAGAACTTCAATCACTATGGATTGACTCATAAAGCATCACACTCAGCCACCTCAACATGCCATCCGATTTGAGCACCGGAGAGTATTTTGCTACTTGGAATAATTACTAGAGGGAATCTACTAATTTGGAATAAGTCCAGTTATCCAAGATAAAGCAAGTCATTGGAATAAACAACTCCTCATCCTAGTTGGAAAGCCACGTCATCACCAACTCACCTAGCCACGTCATCACCTACTCACCTAGCCACATCATCACCAAGTGGCGCCATGAAGAAGGACAACAAAATTTCAAATGTCATGAAGACTTCAAGTGGGCGACCAAGGCTATTTTGAATTCAATTTGGCTGGCCAACCCCTTCCACATTTCATGTAACAAGTTTTCCCCCATATCCTCCAACCTTCCTTGTATCCTTCCTTGATTTGTGGATTTTCAAAAGGGATTGAAAGGTTATTAAAAGACCTCTTCATCTCCCATTGGAGGCGACGATTTTTTTGATGATGAAATGAAATGAAGTAGCTTTTGTTTGTAAAGAAGGTTTGTGGTATTTTTTAGTGTTTCTTCTTTGGGCGTGAACATCTCTATCTCAAGCCAACAAGTTACAACTCCAAGCCTTCGTCATCCAAGGATTCTTTCTCCATCAAAGATCAATTATCTCCTTGATTTCTTGCCTCCTAACTTTGCTTTAATGTCTTTTAAATTATTCCAAACCTAATCCATTCTCTTTGCAGGGTCCTACGATTCGGAGTCCAAGAGGAGGTCACTTGCCATAAGATCAATTATGGGTGGAGCCTATTTTCTTGGAATAATAATCTCTACATCCATGGTTAGTTCATTCGAGTGTTTCAACGGATCTAAATCAACAAGGGAGTGATCATCATGGATAATGAATGCATCCTAATATCTTAAGTCTGAATTATTGAAGGCGATCTCCTAGATTTAAGTTCCATAATCATTTAATCCTATCCTTCTCTAGGACTAAAGTAACTAATCGCGCGCATAGGTTTAATATTTTGTTCCTTCCATAGTTTCGCTTTAGCACTCTTTGTCTAGATATAAGTGAATGTTAATAGGTTTCATTGCTCAAATATTTCAATCCTTTAACTAGATTGCATCTTCATCATCATGCCGCATCATCATCATGCCGCATCACAGGGCACACATACTCACCTTCATGTATACATTTTTTGGGTACAACTAAATCCGGATATACCCGGAAGATGAGGAGCACACTACTTTCATCACAGACCAAGGGATGTACTGCTACAAGATGATGTCATTCAATCTGAAGAATGCTGGAGCTACATACTTGCATTTGGTCAATAAGGTCTTCAAAGACCAAATAGGCCACAATATGCAAGTTTATGTAAACGACATGCTCGTCATGAGTAAGTCAGAGTTGGACCACATTATGGACCTGGCAGAAGCTTATCAAAATCTCCACCTCTATCAGATGAAGTTGAACATGGCCAAGTGCACCTTCGATGTGGCAACCGGGAAGTTTTTGAGCTTTATGGTTACTCAAACAGGGATTGAAGCCAACCTAGAGAAGGTCCAGGCGATTATCGATATGGAACACCCTACTTCGAAGAAGCAGGTCCAGTGCTTGACTGGCCAGATTGTAGCCCTGAGCTAGTTCATTTTGCGCTCTATGGATCACTGCTTGACTTTCTTCAAGGTGTTGCGCAAGGTACACAACTTTGCTTGGATGAAGGAATGCCGAGAAGCCTTCGAGGAGCTGAAGAAGTTCCTTGCATCGTCGCCACTACTCTCTAGGCCAAAGCATGGGGAAGAAGTCCTATATCTGGCAGTCTCCCCAGGGGCCATTAGTTCAGTGCTCGTCCGTGCATACAGAGACGCAGTTCAAAAGACAGTGTATAATGCAAGTAAACTCCTCTGGGATGCAGAAACCAGGTATACCTACTCTGAAAAATTAATTTTTGCACTTATTATGTCTGCTCAACATCTCAGACCATACTTCCAAGCCCACCCGATGGCAGTCCTAACTGACCAGCCATTGAGGGCCATACTCAGCCATCCGGATATGTCTGGGCATCTGGCCAAATAGGCATTGAAGCTTAGTGAGTTTGACATTACCTATCATTCGAGACCATCCTAAAAGGCATAGGTGCAGGCCGACTTCATGGTCGAATGCACCAGCAAAAGTGAAGAGCTATAGGAGGCTTCCCCGGAGCACCAAGCGGAGTCACCACTTGACAAGATGGTTTGGATCCTCCATATGGATGGTGCATCCAATGCAAGAGGAAGTGGAGCTTGCCTCATCCTTGCCAATCATGACGGGATTGTGGCTAAGTGTGCACTGTGCTTCCTGTTCAAAGCAACCAACAACTAGGCCGAATATGAAGCACTCCTCACGGGGTTGAGGGTGTCCCATGAGCTAGGTGTGTCTAGCCTGAGAGTCTTCACTGACTCGCAACTAGTAGCCGATCAGGTCTCGGGAGAGTTCGAAGCACGAGACCCTCAGATGGCGAAGTACCTGAAGTTGGTACGTTCAAGTACGATAGGTTTCCGGTACTTCAGTATCTCCCGCATCCCTTGAGGAGAGAATGCCCATGCTGATGCCCTTTCGAGATTTGCAACCTTGCTAGATTCATCATTGGGGTGCCCCTACATCGAATACCTACAGGCTCCCAGTTATGAAATGCCCAGCGAAGTTCAGCAAGTTACTCCTAGACCTAGCTGGATGGATCGCTACATTAAGTACATCATCGATGGCACCCTGCTCGATGACCAAACAGAGGTCGGCCTCCTCAAGAAGAAGGTTGCATGCTTTGTGATGATGGACGGGCAACTCTATCAAAGGTCCCATTCCTACCCACTCCTGAAGTGTTGAGACCCTTAAAGGCAGCCTTTATGCTCCAGGAGATACACGAAGACCTCTGCGAGAACCATGTGAGGGGCAGGATACTGGCATACAAAGCCCTCCACCAAGGATATTACGGGAGACCATAAGGGAAGACGTAGCTGACTTCATGAAGAAGTGTGACCGTTGTCAATGGCATGCTTACATATAGTGCCAACGGTAGTACCGCTTTCCCAACTCTCCACTCCCTGGCCATTTGCTCAGTGGGGGATATGAAAGAAAAGTTCCCTAAAAGCCAATCATTGTAAGGGCATTTTTGTAATCTTCTGACTCTTGTATGACATTATACTAATAAAGGCATTTATTTTATCAGTATCTTATTTATGGATTATGATGAATCCCATAGATTAGGGCAATGGAACTAGGGTTATGATGAAGATCATAACAGTGAGACTGTTGCCCAGGTGGCTTTCCAAGAGGGGGTGAATTGGGATAATAAAAATTTATGCAAGTATATGCCCTTTTAATAATTCTTAGTATGGTGAGTGAAGATTAATTATGCAATATGGAAGCAAGTAAATAAATACAATGAAAGCAATCACAAACACAAAGAACTTAGAGTGGTTCGGAGCAACCAAGCTCCTACGTCCACTACCCAAGATACCACTTGAGATTTTCACTATATTATTCCTAGAATACAGTCGGATTGTTTTAACAAGCTCACAATCCAAACATATACACTTTGGTTTTACCGGGATCACCAAAGAAAACCCACACTTGGTTTTAACATAGGCTAATCAAGAATCTAACTCCCTTTGGTTTTTAGAACCGGGCTCACCAAAGAAACCCAAACTTGATTTTCACGGGCTCACCAAAAATCCAAAACAAAAACAAAAAAAATAAACAAGTAAACAATGCAACACAAAATACAAACTCCTTGAGAGTGGATGGCCACAGCTTTAGCCCATTGAATGTAGCTCTTCTAAGCTCTCCTCTTTTTTCAAATAAAGCTTCAAGAGTTGTGATAGAAAGTGAAGAAACCTCTCTTGAATTTGAACATTGAAGCTCTCTCTAAAATCTGAAATATAAACTTGAAAAATCCTTTTTTTCAATTTCTCTTCCCCTCTTTAATCTCTCTTTTTCTTCATTTTGATCCATCATATATAAGTTTTAGAAGTGTTTCCATGTTGTTTTGATTGTTGGAGTGCCTTGGGAATCAAAATATGACCGTTTAGAACCGTTGAAAGGAAAAAAATAATTTCTGCAACTAGCTGTTACTGTTTGAAAGTGCAGAACTTGAGTTGGCTCGAGCCATTCAAGTCGACTCGAAGTCTCAGAACTGTGAAACCTCACTCTGGTCGAGTCGGCTCTTCTCAGTCGAGTCGACTCGACTCTAATAATTACAGTTCTGCCATTCCATAGTCAATTCTGTTGAATAATTACAGTTTTGCCATTCTAAAAGAGTCAACTCGAGTGAACTTTCTCCAAATGCTTTCAAACTTCTCCAAACTTTTTCTAAACAACTTCAAGTATCTTCTAAACCTATGATACTCTACAAAAACAATCTTTACAAAAATAATTAGTAACATATCATGCAACAATATTTTGTAATCATCAAAATCAATCTTAGGGTCAATAATCTTCCTCTTTTTGATGATGACAAAACATTAGGCATGAAAAAGAATTTTAGCACAAAATTAACTCTATAAAAGATTGTATTTCAAGTAAATTAACAAGTATCATATAAGCAGTAAGCTTCCCCTTAATTTATCAGTATATTTCAAAATGAAACTTCTCTCTTTTCAAATGTTCTTTTTCATGACACCTTATATCTCTCCCCCTTTTTGACATCAACAAAAAGTATTCTTAACCATTTTTAAGGGGATACTAATCAATGATTTTATAATACCACAAGAATATTATGATATTTTGAGATATTTTCACCTTCTTTTTATTTCCTTCATATTCTTGTCAATAATTTATCTTTGTCTCTCCCTTTCTTTATGCTATTAATTATTACAAATACTAATTATTGGGGGTATAATGATTCTTTATTCTTCTTTATCTAACACATACACTCCTCTCTCTTTCACATTCATTCTAAACATTTATGCAAGAGAGTAATGTAAAATATGGTATCAATAAAAATAAATAAATATCAATAGAAGAATTAAAGTCATGAGTTTATAAAAATCATCAAAATCAATCTATACTCATGATCAATTTAAAACATTAAGTATGCTAGCACATCTCAAATTATATATGCTAGAGTAAGCTAGAACTCTTGATTTCAGGTTCATTGCCACAAGACTTGAATATCAAACATACCTCAAGCATTCAAAATATTTCAAGTCAAAGTTCAATGAATTTCACATGATCAAGAATACTAGCAACTATTGCATAGTTGACATTTAACTCATCTTGAAGCATCAAATATAATAAACATAGCAAATTGCTTCAAGTAAATGACTAGCATTACATATATCAAAAAGTAAGGAAGGGTTTGAACAAATTATACCAATATGAATAATCTTCTATTTACTATTATTTCTACAAACCATTAGTCCACTTGCTCTAACTTTAGGATGAAGGCTTGCTCTTCCACCCTACTTCGTGCCTTGCACAACCACTTTAACATTGCAATCTTCTTTTCTTATGATGGGCTATAAGACAAACCTACAAAATAGCTAAGTGGATATTTTTGGTACCCAAATCTTTTTAGGTCCATTGGTGTTAGTACATGTGGTTCCTTTTGGAATCCAAACTTTCTTTACATCATTTTTCTTTTTCTTTCTGAAATTACAAAGATAAGCTTTATGCCCAACTCTTTTACAACAAAAATAAACAACATTAGATTTTTGAAATTCATTTTGAGCTGAAATCTTTCTTTCAACACAATTAGAATTTGAATTACAATCAATTTCAACTCTACTACTTGAAAATCTTTGATTGCTTAATAATAACTCAAGCTTATATGAACTTAAAGTCATTTTATCAACTAAAGGCTTGAGTTTCTCATCTTCTTTTTGTAACCTTTGATTTTTCATATAATACTTCATTTTTTCAAGATATTCAATCTTTTCTTTTTGAAGAGTTTTGCAATTTTCAGAAATAGAATTTAATTCAATTTGCAAAACATGATATTTTTTCAAAGCATCATTTCTTTCATTTTGAAGCATATCATATGATAGTTTTAAGATTTGATGCTTAGTTCCTAACTTTTTATATTCAGAAAATAAATCTAAAAAAGCATCATTAAGTTCATCAAATGTAAATTCTGAGTTAGGTACAGAATTTACTCATTTTGTAGAATAGTAAAGCATGTGTGGCAGTTTTTGATTGCTTTATATTATCACTTGAATTTTAATCTTTGCTATTGCTCCAAGTGGCTGCAAATACCTTCTTTTCTTTTCTTTCTCTTTGTATGGCTCCCCCTTAGCCATATACTTCTTTTTTTGAATCTGCCCTTACCCATACATTTTCTAAACTTTTTCATAACCAGGGCTAATTCATCTTTATCTTGCTTCTCTTCAGATGATGAACTTGTGAACTTTTCATTATTTTCTTCAGTAGCCGCCTTGAGTGCAATTGTTTTCTTTTCTTTTTCTTATCTTCACTCCGCCGCTTCATTGTGAGTTCATAAGTGATGAGTGATCCAAGAAGCTCTTCTAATGGTAGATTATTTAGATTTTTTGTCTCTTGAATTGCAGTTTGGTGTGGGCACCAGGATCCGACAGAGGCTTCTCAACCCTCTATGGATCTCAGATTAGGGTTCCCCTTCTATGAGTCCTGTAATAAGGCCTTGAGCCAAAAACAATTTCATAATTTCTTGTCAAAGCTTATTTAGTCCTGTACCTTGACCAATTTGGGTCAAGTTAGGTCATGAGTCCTGTATTTGTTCGAGTCTGAGTTTGGACTGGGCCCAAGCCCAATTGAAGTCACCCTCGCTTTCTTAACCAAGTCAAGTCATGGTGGGCCAACCCACCCCTTCCACTTGGAATAATGCCAACTCAGGTGCCACCTCTGCTACCTACGTGGCACCACATCAGTTGCCACTTGGGCATCCAAGGAGGGAAACAAGGTGGCACCCTCATGCTTTCCACACGCCATCCCCTTGCCTTTTTTTTCTTGGGCGACATTGGAAGGGAAGAAACACCATCCCCCTCTTCCCTCCCCCACATCACGCCATGTTCCATCAAAAGAGGGGCGTTGAAGATCCTTGAAGAGACCAAGCCACAAAGCAAGCCCCCTTCCAAGCCTTCTTCCCAAAGTGTTCATGAAAGGATGGAAGGTCAAGGGACACACTCCCCTCTCCAAGCCCTCAACTATGCAACGCCCAAGGAGCTCTCCACTTGGTCGGCCTTGAATCAATCCAAGAAATGGTGTTGAAGAGTCCAAGGGAACACATCCCTTCAAGCAAGCCATGCCCCACTCTTTCTTCCAAAATGAGCATGCTAATGAAGAAAGTCAAGAGACCAATCCCCCTCTCCAAGCCTTCCCACATGCCACGCCCAATCCAAGACTTTTGGTCAGCCAAAAAGAGGAGAAGATGAAAATTTTGGGCGCCACCCCATGAAAACTTATAATTTGGTTTCATTTGAATTTCAAATGGGCCTTGGGTGCCTATTTAAAGGACCCAATCCCTCCCTTGTAGAACTATTGAATGATTAATGAAAAAGAGATTGAGTTTTCTATCCTCCAACCCTTGTCTCCTATACTATGTTTGAGTTGCCTTCATCCCCAGGGACGTCGAGTGGTGTGAGGCCACCTGTCCATCGCCCTAGGATGTCGTGAGTCCTTCATCCTCCTGGACGTCGAGTGGTGTGAGGCCACATTCCTTCATCCTCCGTGACGTCACGGGGTGCGAGGCCCCAAGTTATCTCCATCTTCGACTTCGAAATCCAGCCGGACGCTGGGCTCGAAGCCCCTTCTCAACTCCCTCTCAGTTCCTTTCCGTGCATCTCCACATCTCGCTGATCCTTCTTTTGTTTGCCTACAGGTCCTCCCTGGCATCTCGGGCATCGGAGATAGTCAGCTTTGCCATCGTGACCACCCGACCCAAAGCCAGTGCTTCCACGGGTTCGACTGCTCGGGCATCCAGGCCGCATCCGCCGAGTTGAGCGATCTATGCACCGGGCGCTTCAGAAGTGTGAGGTTTGCTTTCTCTTTATCTCCTAAGTAGGTATTTTATGTCGAGCTAGTCCTACCGGGGTTTCTTAATTTCGGGGTCCTGTTCTCGTTTTCACTTTTAGGGTTTTGAACTGCTAGCATAAGCTTACATTACTCTTCTTTCGTATTTCTTGCCTTTGCTTGTGATCAGGAATCGAAACCCTAAGAACAAAAAAAAGAAAAAATAACAAGAACATAAAAAAAACTCATAAACCCTAAATAGAATTCCTTTGCATCGTAAGCATCCTTACTAGCATCTAGCATCCCTAGCCCTATCCCCTTGTTCCGCATCAATCTTGGTATCAGAGCAAGGCTAGGACTAGTGCATTTTGTTTCATTTTCTGCATTCTGGTCAGTCCGTATATGGTCTGATCATTGGATTGTTTCTCTCTACAGAGACATCCAAATTTTGTGATTTCTATTTTGTTAGATCGCAGTAATTTCAAAGTACTTTTTTTTTATTTTCTCATATTTTATTTCAGTTTGTAGAATTTCTACAAGATGAAATACTACCTGAGAAAATCTCAGGTCTGAAATTTTAGCAAGCATCTCATCTTTTGATTCATTCATCCATCTAGCTTTCTTCGTGCATGTTTTAATTCCTGTATTTTGTCTAGCATTCACCCATCTAAAAGACACAAAAAAAATAAAAAAAAATTTAAGTCATTTCATTAGTCATTATTGTGCTTCATTTTACATAACTTATCTTAAGGGCGTCAAATTAACATAGGGTCAGGATTTCATTACCTGTCCCTAGCCCAAAAAAACCACCACCTGGCATATCGAACCCTAGCCATTAACTAAAATCAATTAGATGTTTAATCTACTCTAGTGAGCTAGGGACACCCACGAAGTCGGGTCGACCCAAGTGCCGAGCCAAGCTAGATTGCTTGTTGGTGTGTGCTTGAGTAGCTGGTGTCTAGGCAAGTGGTTCAGGGACTAGAGCACGAAGGGAAGTGGGTTGGTTCGCTTACCTGGCCAATTTCTAATTAGTGTCTAGGCAAGCAAAGAGGAACCTCCACTCACCTTACACTTACCTGGCCAGGTGCCAAGTTACTCCTTCCAGGTTCATCTTCTTGACTTTACATTTGGAGAGATCTCCTAGGTCTAGCAAACCGTAGCATCATTTTGTTACATGTGCACTAGATCAGGATCCTCTTTTCACCCACCTTCTCCACCCTCTACCGACACCATGGACCAACTGCGAGCTGACATTGGAGCCTTAACCCAATCCATGACTCAATCCATTACCCAGTTAGGCAACCAGTTGAACAATAGACTGGATCAGATAGAGGCCAGACTGAGACCCTTAGAGGAAGCTGCTAGGCCGTGACCTGAATCCAGTCTTGAGTCCCCTCATCCCAAGAGAAACCTGCCACAAGACCCTTACTTTGAGGATGACTTTGGGAGAGACCCTGACCCCTTTATTGATACCCATCCTAGGAGACCCAATCTGGAGTACCGTGAAAGAAAGAGCCCTTAGTAGCATCAAGCTTGAGGCACCCACTTTCGATGGTAGCTTAGATCCCAGGGTATATGAAGATTGGGAGTCTGCTATGGAGCAGTATTTTGACTGGTACTCTATGTCTGAAAGAACTAAGTTTAAGTTTGCCAAGCTTAGGTTGGTTCACCAAGCTAGGTTGTTCTAGAACAGTGTTGAAAATTACATAGAGCAGAAAGGTCAATTACCCATAACCGCCTGGGGGGAGATGAGAGATAAGCTTAGAAGGAAATACTTACCTGTATCCTACACCCAGAAACTGTTGGACCAATGGCAGACCTTAAGTCAAGGGAGTAAGAGTGTGGCCGATTACATCGCCAAGTTTGTGTTGATGTACATATGTTATGAATACGAGTGTAAGGTTGTTGAATCACCTAAGGTAACCCTATCTAGGTTTAGGGCTGGCCTACACCTTGACATCCAGAGAGAGCTGTATTTTAGATCAACCAGAACCTTGGAAGAAGCTTACCAAGTTGCTAGGCTCTGTGAGTGTTTCCAGAGAGCTCCCACCTATAGAAGACCAGAGCCCTTTAGAAACCCAAGCCGTATCCCTGGATCCACCAAGGTTATAGTCAAGCTTACCCGAGTTGACCAAACCCAAACCGAATTGACCCAAGTCGACCAAACCCAGCCCGACCCAGTCCTAGTCATCCCAGCCTGAACTGACCCCAGTATAGTAGAGAGAAAAAGGGTAAGGCTGTTGAAGTCTAGAGGAGACCTGATCCCCAAGGTAAATGCTTTAGGTATCATAAACCTGGACATTTTGCTAGCCAGTGCACCACCCTTGCCATACTCATAGAAGAACCAACGGAGACTGAACCCGAACCAATCGTAGAACCTGAAGAGGACATCTATGATCCCGAAAATCAGTTATTGGAAGGGTACGAGGGAGAGGAAGAAGTGTATGAATCTGAAGACCTTGTAGGGGTAGTCCGATGCATCCTAGCCCAAAACATAGTACAGGAAGACTGGCATAGGACCAATATCCTACAGACCCTGATCAAGCTAGGAGATAAGGTTTGTAAGGTCATCATTGATAGTGGAAGCTGTGTTAATACCCTTTCCTTGAGTATAGTTAAATCTTTAGGACTAGCCACAGTTCCCCACCCCAACCCTTACAAAGTCTCCTGGATAGATTCAACTTCAATCCCTGTAAAGTCTAGGTGCCAAATCAAGATAAAAATGAGTTCTATGAAGAATCGATTTGGTGTGACGTCTTACCCATGGGTGTGTGGGTAGTATCATTCTAGGATGACCCTGGCTTTTCGACCATGATGCCACCCTTTATGGTCGATCCATACCTGTGTCTTCTCACCAAGGGAAAAAGATCACAATAAACCAATCCAACCTAAGGACCCCGTCAAGAAGGATCTAGTAGCCTTAAGGAGAAGAAAGCCGAAGTCAACCTGATCACATCTAAGGAGCTAGAGAAAGAGATTTTAGAGGGAGCCCCTGTTTGGATTCTAGCCACCAAGGAGAGTCATGAGCCAACCAATGTAGAACACCCCCAAGAGGTAGTAAAGACTCTGAAAGAATTTGAGGATTTTTTCCCGGAAGAATTACCTGATCAACTGCCATCCCTTAGGGACATCCAGCACGCTATAGATTTGGTCCCAGGATCCACTTTTCCCAACCTTCCCCACTATAGATGAACCCCACTGAACATCAGGAGCTTCAGAAACAAGGGGGAGAGCTGCTTAGGAAAGGTTTTCTTAGGAAGAGTTTAAGTCCCTGTGCTGTCCTTGCCCTACTTACCCCTAAGAAAGATGGGACCTGGGGATGTGTGTTGATAGTAGGGCTATCAACAAAATTACAATCAATATAGGTTTCCTATTCCCCGCCTAGATGATATGCTCGATATGATGGCCGGTGCCACTATCTTTTCAAAGATAGATTCAAGAGTGGTTACCACCAGATTAGAATTCGACCGGGGGATGAATGGAAAACAGCATTTAAGACTAAGGATGGTCTGTTCAAATGGGCAGTGATGCTTTTCGGGTTGTCTAATGCGCCGGTACCTTTATGAGAGTCATGACCCAAGTCTTGCGCGAGTTCACTGGAAAATTCCTTGTAGTGTATTTTGGATGACATCTTGATCTATAGCAAGACCAAAGAGGACCATCTTCACAATTAAGGTTAGTCTGCCAAATCCTTAGGGAGAATAGCCTTACGCCAACCCTAAGAAGTGTGAATTTATGACAACTAGGGTTATCTCTTAGGCTTTGTAGTTACCCCTAAAGGAGTTTCAGCTGACCCTGAAAAGGTTAGAGCTATAGTTGAGTGGCCTGTCCCTGCTAGCATCCACGATGTACATAGTTTCCATGGCCTAGCCACATTTTATAGACGATTCATTCGGGGATTCAGTTCAATTATAGCACCGATAACTGACTGTATCAGGAAGGGAGGTTTTCAATGGACTAAAGCTACAGACAAAGCCTTTCTTGAAATTAAGGATAGAATGGTACAAGCACCTGTCCTGAGATTGCCAGATTTTCTAAGGTTTTCGAGGTTGCTTGTGATGCTTCGGGAGTTGGGATTGGTGGAGTACTTAGTTAGGAAAATATCCCGTGGCCTTCATTAGCGAAAAACTTAATGAGGCCAAAATTAAGTACTCGACTTATGATAAGGAGTTTTATGCAGTCATCCAAGCCCTTAGGTATTGGAGGCACTACCTTTTATCCCATGAGTTTGTTTTGTTTTCAGACCATGAGGCCCTTTGATACCTGAACTCCCAGAAGAGATTGAACCCTAAGCACGCTAAGTGGGTCGAGTATATCCAAGCCTATATCTTTGTGCTTAAACATCATGCTGGTACTAAAAATAAGGTAGTTGATGCCCTTAGCTGTCGTGCCCTTTTGTTAAACATGGTTAGGACTGAGGTTATAGGATTTGACCGACTTAAGGAGCAATATGAATCTTGTCCTGACTTCAGTGAGATCTTCCAGTCTAAGCTTCAAGAACCATTTAGTGCCATAGTGACTATACCTTACAGGATGGTTATCTTTTCAAGGATAATAAGTTGTGCATTCCCAAGACTTCACTCCGAGATTTTTTAGTATGGGAAATCCATGCGGGAGGCCTAGCTGGTCACTTTGGTAGGGAGAAAACCATTATAGCTGTTGAAGACCAGTTTTTGGCCTAGCCTTAAGAAAGATGTTGCCAATATTGTCTCTAGGTGCCGAACCTGTGCTGTGGCCAAGCAGTAGAAATAGAATACTGGCCTTTACACCCCCCTTGCCCGTACCTAGCCCCTTGGCAAGACCTCAGCATGGATTTTGTGGTAGATTATCCAAGACCGCAAGGAAGCACGATTCTGTCTTTGTAGTAGTGGATAGGTTTTCCAAAATGGCTCATTTTATACCCTGCTCCCAGATCCTAGATGCTTCCAAAGTTGCCAAGCTTTTTCTGGAACATGTGGTTAAGTTACATGGCCTACCTAAGACTATAGTGTCTGATAGGGATGTCCGCTTCACTAGCTATTTCTGGAAAACCCTTTGGCACCTCCTAGGCACCAAGCTCCAATTCTCACTGCCTACCACCCACAAACCGACGGTCAAACTGAGGTGGTCAACCGCAACCTAGGAAACCTTCTTAGATGCTTGATAGGTGAACATACGGGAAATTGGGATCTTCTTTTACCTCGAGCCGAGTTCGCCTATAACAGCTCTGTAAGTAGGACCATCGAGAAGAGTCCTTTTGAAGTTGTCTCTGGATACAAGCCTAACCAACCTCTGACCTAATCCCCTACCTATCCATGCACGTGTCTTCGAGTCAGCTGACTCACTTGCACAGCATATTTGGGACATGCATAAGAAATTAGCCAGAAAATTAATATAAGTAATAACACATATAAAAGGCTGGCTGATTCCGAAAGCGAGCAAAAGAGTTTGAAATAGGAGTTTGTAATGATTAGGCTTCGGCCTGAACGGTTTCCACCAGGAACCATTAAGAAGCTTCATGCTCGTTAGGCGGGTCCCTTTAAAGTGATTAGGAGAATGGGCCCTAACGCCTATGTGCTAGAATTACCTCCGGATTATGGAATTAGCTCGACATTCAATATCTCTGACTTAGTCGAGTATAGAGAACCCGCAAACATACCCAGTGAGCCGTTGGGCCTGACCTCCCTTTGAGAGTGAACCTGAACCTGAGTGTCCACCTCCAAATATACCTGGTCCGATGGCAAGGCCGACAAGAATCCGATGACTCGTGGATCACACGGGAGGACTTGCAGTGCATCGACCCCGACATCCTAGAAAGATACCAAAGCCAAGCTAACCCCTACTCGACAAGGTCGAGTTCCTCCCACCCCGAAGAGAACTGGTGTGGGCACCAGGATCCCACAGTGGCTCCTCACCCTCTATGGATCTCAAATTAGGGTTCCCCTTCTATGAGTCCTGTAATAAGGCCATGAGCCAAAAGCAATTTCATAATTTCTTGTCAAAGTTTGTTTAGTCCTGTACCTTGACCAATTTGGGTCAAGTTAGGTCATGAGTCCTGTATTTGTTCGAGTCTGAGTTTGGACTGGGCCCAAGCCCAATTGAAGTCACCCTGGCTTTCTTAACCAAGTCAAGTCCTGGTGGCCAACCCACCCCTTCCACTTGGAATAATGCTAACTCAGGTGCCACCTCTGCTACCTATGTGGTGCCATATCAATTGCCACTTGGGCATCCAAGGAGGGAAACAAGGTGGCACCCTCATGCTTTCCACACGCCATCCCCTTGCCTTTTTTCTCTTGGACGACATTGGAAGGAAGAAACACCATCCCCCTCTTCCCTCCCCCACATCACGCCTTGTTCCATCAAAAGAGGGGCGTTGAAGATCCTTGAAGAGACCAAGCCACAAAGCAAGCCCCCTTCCAAGCCTTCTTCCCAAAGTGTTCATGCAAGGATGGAAGGTCAAAGAACACACTCCCCTCTCCAAGCCCTCAACTATGCAATGCCCAAGGAGCTCTCCACTTGGTCAGCCTTGAATCAATCCAAGAAATGGTGTTGAAGAGTCCAAGGGAACACATCCCTTCAAGCAAGCCATGCCCCACTCTTTCTTCCCAAAATGAGCATGCTAATGAAGAAAATCAAGAGACCAATCCCCCTCTCCAAGCCTTCCCACATGCCATGCCCAATCCAAGACTTTTGGTCAGCCAAAGAGAGGAGAAGATAAAAATTTTGGGTGTCACCCCATGAAAGCTTGTAATTTGGTTTCATTTGAATTTCAAATGGGCCTTGGGTGCCTATTTAAAGGACCCAATCCCTAACTTGTAGAACTATTGAATGATTAATGAAAAAGAGATTGAGTTTTCTATCCTCCAACCCTTGTCTCCTATACTAGGTTTGAGTTGCCTTCGTCCCCAGGGACGTCGAGTGGTGTGAGGCCACCTATCCGTTGCCCCAGGGCGTCGCGAGTCCTTCGTCCTCCTGGACGTCGAGTGGTGTGAGGCCACATTCTTTCATCCTCCGTGACGTCGTGGGGTGCGAGGCCCCAAGTTATCTCCAACTTCGACTTTGGAATCCAGCCAAACGCCGGGCTCGAGCCCTTCTCAACTCCCTCTCAGTTCCTTTCCGTGCATCTCCACATCTCGCTGATCCTTCTTTTGTTTGCCTACAGGTCCTCCCTGGCATCTCGGGCATCGGAGATAATCAGCTTTGCCATCGTGACCTCTCGACCCAAAGCCAGTGCTTTCACGGGTTCGACTGCTCGGGCATCCAGGCCACATCCGTCGAGTTGAGCGATCTCTGCACCGGGCGCTTCAGAAGTGTGAGGTTTGCTTTCTCTTTATCTCCTAAGTATGTATTGTATGTCGTGCTAGTCCTACCAGGGTTTCTTAATCCCGAGGTCCTGTTCTCATTTTTACTTTTAGGGCTTTGAACTGCTAGCATAAGCTTACATTACTCTTCTTTCGTATTTCTTGCCTTTGCTTGTGATCGGGAATCGAAACCCTAATAAAAAAAAAGAAAAAACAACAAGAACATAAAAAAAACTCATCAACCCTAAATAGAATTCCTTTGCATCGTAAGCATCCTTACTAGCATCTAGCTCCTCTAGCCCTACCCCCTTGTTCCGCATCACAGTCACTTTAGGATCCCAAATTCTTGGCAAAGATCGAAGAATCTTTAGAAGCATATATGCATTAGAACACATTCTACCAAACTTTTCAAATTATTAGTAATGTTAGTAAACCTTGAAAACATTTCAGAAATAGATTCATGAGGTTCCATTTTAAATATTTCGTAATCATGCATGAGCATATTGATCTTAAAGTTTTTAACTTGTGTTGTGCCTTCATGAATGATTTCAAGTTTATCCCAATTTTATTTTATGGAGGTGCAAGTAGAAATTCGGTTAAACTCATTTGCATCTAAAGCACATTACAAGAGGTTCATTGCTCTTGCATTCAACTCTCCCATTTGCATTTCATAAACATTCCAATCCAACTCCGGTTTTGGAATATTTATGCCATCAACATTTATCATGGGAGTGGGAGGTTTTCTTAAGATAATTTTCCATAATTTAAAATCTATATCTTGAATATAAATTTTCATGTGTGCTTTCCAATAGCTATAGTTTGTGTCGATAAAAAGTGGTAGTCGTGTAGAACATTATCCTTTGGCAAGATATGTGCCATTGGGTAGCCATTAATCTTTACTCTAAGTAATTTTTAGAGACTTTGCTTTGATACTAATTGTTGCCCAGGTGGCTTTCCCAAGAGGGGGTGAATTGGGATAATAAAAATTTATGCAAGTATGTGCCCTTTTAAGAATTCTTAGTATGGTGAGTGAAGATTAATAATGCAATACGGAATCAAGTAAATAAATACAATGAAATCAATCACAAACACAAAGAATTTAGAGTGGTTCGGAGCAACCCAGCTCCTACGTCCACTACCCAAGATACCACTTGGAATTTTCACTATATTCTTCCTAGAATACAGTCGGATTGTTTTAACAGGCTCACAATCCAAACCTATACACTTTGGTTTTACCGGGATCACCAAAAAAAACCCACACTTGGTTTTAACACAGGCTAACCAAGAACCTAACTCCCTTTGGTTTTTAGAATCGGGCTCACCAAAGAAACCCAAACTTGGTTTTCATGGGCTCACCAAAAATCCAAAAAAAACAAGAAAAATAAATAAGTAAATAATGCAACACAAAATACAAACTCCTTGAGAGTGGATGGTTGCAGCTTTAGCCCATTGAATGTAGCTCTTCTAAGCTCTTCTCTTTTTCAAATAAAGCTTCAAGAGTTGTGATAGGAAGTGAAGAACCCTCTCTTAAATTTGAACATTGAAGCTCTCCAAAATCTAAAATATAAACTTGAAAAATCCTTTTTCTTCAATTTCTCTTCCCCTCTTTAATATCTCTCTTTTTTCTTCACTTTGATCCATCATATATAAGTTTTAGAAGTGTTCCCATGTTGTTTTGACCGTTGGAGTGCCCTGGGAATCGAAATATGACCGTTTGAAACCATTGGAAGGAAGAAAAATAATTTTTGCAACTAGCTGTTACTGTTTGAAAGTGCAGAGCTTGAGTCGGCTCAAGCCATTCGAGTCAGCTCGAAGTCTCAGAACTTTGAAACCTCACTCTAGTCGAGTCAGCTCTTTTCAATCAAGTTGACTCGAATAATTACAGTTCTTCCATTCTGGAGTCAGTTCTGTTGAATAATTATAGTTCTACCATTCTGAAAGGGTCGGCTCGAGTGAACTTTCTCCAAATACTTTCAAACTTCTCCAAACTTTTCCCAAACCACTTCAAGCATCTTCTAAACCTATGATACTCTACAAAAATAATCTTTACAAAAATAATTAGTAACATATCATGCATCCATGTTTTGTAATCATCAAAATTAATCCTAGGATCAACAGAGACCTAAGTTCCTATAAACCCTAATCGAAATGTTCCTAGTCAATGGACCATCGATTCGGGGGTCAATGAATCCAGTAAGACTAGCTTATCCTATGTATGCTTGTTAATAAGGGTGGTTGGTCTCATAGCCACTTATGTAGATGTTGCCCAGGTGGCTATCCAAGAGGGGGGTGAATTGAAAATTTAAAAATTTAAAGTAGATAATATGCAATTAAAAATCCCTTATGAGTGTTAGGTGCTGTGATAGAGAAATAAGTTGCATAAGCTAAATAGAGTCAAGTAAGCACAACACAAATACACAAAATTTATAGTGATTCAGAGTAACCCAGCTCCTACGTCCACTACCCAAGATACCACTTAGGATTTCCACTATATTCACACCCGAATATAGTCGAATTATTTTACAGGATCATAATCCAAAACCTCTACACTTTGGTTTTAACGGGATCATCAAAGAAAATCCAACACCCTTGGTTTTGAACAGGCTCACCAAAGAAATCTAACTTGGTTTTACCAGGATCACCAAGAACCCAACACTTAGTTTTTATCAAGGCTCACCAAGAACCTAACTTGGTTTTACCAAGATCACCAAGAACCCAACAGTTGATTTTTATCAAGGCTCACTAAGAATCTATTTGGTTTTTCAACCAGGCTCACCAATAATCCAATAATTCAATAAAATGAATTGAAATAAATGCAACAAAAATGACAAACTCAATTTATCGGATAGTTGCTAGTGCAGCTTGATAGAAGTCCACTTGACTTGTACTTAAATGAGATTTAATTGCTTCAGTGGCTTCTTCCAAAATTGCTTCAAGCTTCATATCAGAGTTAGTGAAGACTTGAAGGCTTGCTTGAATGCTCTTGTGCTCTCTTTCTTGTTGGTAGGTAGTATATTCAATGTAGCTCTTAAAACTTTAAAGAATTCTCTAATTATTGCTTCAAGAAAGTTTAAATCCTTCAAATATAAGGTCTTCTATCATTCCAAGGCAGTTCTAACTATTATAGACCATTGAAAAATGATTTATGACCGTTGGAGCATTTTTTAGCATTCAAAAATAAATTCTGGAACTAGCCATTGGATACCTAAAAGCGATGTTCGAGTCAGCTCGGATTCCTTCGAGTTGGCTCGGATCCTTCGAGTCGATAGGTCGAGTTGCCAAATCTTCAATGCAGTCGGCTCTTTATCTCAGGGCATAAACTTGACTCTAGATGAGTCGGCTCTTTGTAGCTCGAGTCGGCTCGAACTTATACCTTTGAAAAAAATTGAACTCGAGGAGTCGGCTCTTTTAATCATTGGTCGGCTCTTCTTCTCAGGTTCTAAAATCATCACTCTGGAAGAGTCGGCTCGATGTAGTTTAGGTCGGCTTGCTTTCTCAGGTCTTCTAAATTAGGTTTGGTAGAGTCAGCTCTTTCTAGTTCGGGTCAGCTTGCTTAGCTATTTTCAAAAATCTTCAAAAATTGGACTCTGGAAGAATCAGCTCAGACATATTCCAATCGACTCGGATTCACTGGAGTTGGCTCGGATTGCTACGTACCAGAATCCTTGCTGCGTGCCACTAGGAGGAGTTGGCTCTTCAACATGCTGGATCGGCTCGAGTATCTTTTTTCAGGATTTTTACAATTAGACTAAAAAAAAAACTCTCACAAACTCTCTTACATTTTTCATGCAAACCAACTCAAAATAATTCTAAAGCGCACACACATAGAAGTAACCATTTTACATTATTTTTTCTTAGCTTTTTTATTGGTTCTTCTTTATAGAAACACATTAAAACACAACTCAAACAAGAAACAAAGGTGTAGGAGTTGAAGTTTGAACAATTAACTCATCCTACAAAAACTTGTAACACACTTGAAGAGTTGTTAGAAATAAATGTATATGCTCCAATGTTTGGTTATCATCAAAATCACTTATGGGGTCAACAGTAGAGATACTAATACTAGGATAAGGGTGCTCATCAGGATGAGTACACTGAACTGATCCGCACCGGGACTATCTTATGGAAGTCTTACTACTTGTCAAAAGATAGGTCTTAGAGTAGGAGTTGTGCATGTGATCTTTAGACCTGAGGTCCCCATGGTTCCTTGTGTACACTAAGCCATATTTTGGTTCATACTCATTCATGACATTAAGTCATGTACGAGGTATTCTGGATATGGTGGAAGGTGTACGAAGGATGTGAGTGGACCACAAGGAATCGATCATTCATGGTAAGAGAATTGTTATCCCATATAATCTCTTTGATGAGTGACTCAAAGAGCCTTTGATCAAAGTAGGATGAGATTAGAAGTGGTTTCTAATCAATCATCAGCTGAGTCCTCATGATCGAGCTAAGATTCGATATGACTAAGTATTAGGGTTTGACATCCATACCCATCACTTAATCAGGATAATGGGAGATCGAAAGATTGAATTGCATGGTAACTTACTACTGAAGCATACTTTGGTAATTTTCACCAAATTCCTCATTTTTTGGGTAGGCATGACAAGTTGCTAGACGTCAATCTTGTCTTGTAGATTTTCATGAACTGATTGGATTGGTTTCATGAGTCAATTCGATGAATAATTTGAATTAGACAATTAGGTGAGGCAATTGACCTAATTAGGTCAATCGGATTCCATTAGATCGAATCGGCTCAAACCTAAATCTACTGCTGGCTAAATATGGAATTCAAAGGGTCACACACATTAGGAAGTTGGCTAAGGAAGTCATACATGGTTTAATTAGGATCATGGCATCCCAATTGGTTAGCCAGATTACAAACTAGCATGTGTAGGCTAACCTAATTCCTAATCTAATTGATTTGGGTCTAGTTGCTTGTTAATTGGACTAACCTAATTGAGGGAAACCAACATTAGGTTGAGTCCTAAGTGGGGCAACCTAAACCATACTTTAGTCTTGTTTTATTTGGACTTGAACCCGGTTGGAGAAGAATCCAAGTCACTTGGACTCTTGGCGCCTCTTGGTACACGCGGGAGAAAGAGAGCGCGCATAGAAGGACTGAAAGTCCTTTTGCAGATGAAACTCTGGGAGTTTCTCATCTGGGATGCCTCTTCAGATCATCTCCATGCCCTTTGATTTTTGAATGATCGGTCAAAGAAGTTTTTTTTGAATTGAGAGGAACGACGTGAAATGGGAAAGAAGTTAGCGCACGCAGATGAAGAGTCGCATCTCTTCATCTGCGCACGATTATGAGGCAAAGTCCTTCTGCTCTCAGGTTTCTTTCTCTTTTATGGTTTTAAAATCTGAAAAGATGCCTTCTTTCCTTCTTCTTGACCGGTACATGTCATATGGCATGAGGGGATTCCATCTGGAAATTGGAAGGACTTAAATAAGACTCCTGAATCCTGAAGAAGCTTTTTAGATATGAGAGACATATCTAATAAGAGATATTGGGATGCTTTTCATGCCCCTTAAACCATTATTTAAGGGTATACGATGAAATAAGAAACTAGTTCGGCCATCTGAAATAGGAGTCCAATTTCATCGAAAGTTTTTGTCTAGGTGTCTCTCTCTCCCTCCTCCTTTCTTTAAGACAAGATTTGTCTTGTTAAGACAAGGTCTTTTCTACTAAGACAAGGCTTTGTTTTAGGACATTAGCCTAAGGGATCCTAGAGGAGGGTTGTTCTAAAACTAAGAGTGGTTTAGGAGAATGTTCATAGTGCCCTACAGTGGGACATGGTGTCCTACAGTGGTCAAAAAATCCAAAGGCTGCTGAAAGAGTCCTGCTCGAGCAAGCAACTTCAAGAAGGAATTCTTCCTTGGTACAATTCTTGTGTGGATCATCGTTGGAGGGCTTGCACTTGTGAGCCTTGTGGAAATAGATGGTATATAGCGTTCCAGGTATGTTCCTTGTACTTCATTTATGATTCATTAGTTGGTAATGTCTAAGGGGATCCGGGAATTAGGGTTTCTTCTAGGTGGTTATGTTTTCATGCATGATTTTTGTTTTAAATTTCACTTCCGCAAGTTGCATGATCACCTAGGCTCCTAGAAATCCCATCAGTGGTATCAGCGCAACCCTTAGTTCATTCAATTAATTATCATTTGTATGATCAAATGCTTATTAGATAGCTAGTTTGATCATAGTTTTGATGCATGCCATTACTTAGGGTTTAGTGGAATGCTGTATGGTTATGCAAAATAATCATAGTATAATGTTTGCCATTGGATTAGGGGCTGTTATTCTTAAACACTAATCTATGTATGTATATATATTATCATGAAAAGAGCATGTTATTGTTTTATATGTTATTATGCATATTGCTAATCAAATACATCTTAATAACATATCTTATCCTGGTAACTGCTTTGAATTGGGTTAGTCACCATGGCCATCTGGTCATAGGGGTTAAGTAGGGTTTAAAGGCCCTCTCTTCCCATTCAATGAGGTCTCCTATGGCATGTAGGGTTGCCGCTATGGCCATATCCTATGAATAAGTGAGGTGAACGGAGAATTGAAAAATCATGCTATGATTTGCATATTAACATAAATATGCTTGATGGATAATCATATTTTTGCATATGTTGGATTGATATGCTTATGTTTATGCTTGATGTTATGAGCATTGCTTAGGATGTGTTCAAGACCATCAAAGCCCTCATTTAAAATCATATTTAGTCTTAGTATAACTTAGTCATGATGCAAAATCGATTAGGATTTGATCAGCCAATTGGTGTCTAGGCAAGTGGTTCTGGGAAGGTAAAGGATTGAGTTTTTAATTAGTTCCATTGTCTGACCTGACCAATTTAATTGGTGTCTAAGGAAAGCAATGGGGGGACCCCCTCACCCCTCCCACTCACCTGGCCAATTTGCTTATATCTAACCTTTTGTTGAGAATGCTAATTGATTAAAAATACTATAATTGCCTTCCTTCATGCTAAGCAAAATTTGTCAATACTATAGTAGGTTGTTTGTGTACACACAAGGCCTATTTTAGGGTTTGATATAAAATTTGTCTTGGTGCACTTAGTGCTTTATACATGATTGGAATTGTTGCTTTGTTGTGTACACACAAGGGCAACATATTCAATCATGGCTATATAGAAATGAAGGGTCCGACTAGACTGAGACATTATGGTTGTTGTGCACACACAAGGCTATAAGTGTCTTAGAGGCAAGTTTTAGTTGAGAATTGCATGGATTGTAATTGGAAAGGAAGTCCTACCTTTGAACTCCTAAGTGTTTGTTATGTACACACAAGGAACTCATGAGAAATTAGGATCTTAACCCCACTAAAGAAACCAGTGAGATTTCTCGCTTACCATAAATTGAGGGTTATGGTATTTGAAGAAAATAGAGAGATATAATTAGATATAAAAGTCCTTATCTAATTATGAATGTCACTTGGGTGGTCTGCTGATATTGTTCTTAATTAAATATAGGATATTTACATTATGGCTTCAAATTTATCACTGCAGGGCATTTTAGATGCCAACAAGTTAACCGGTCCCAATTATGTGGACTAGTTGGAGAACCTGAGAATAGTTCTTACTTAAGAAAAAACTTTCTTATATTCTAGATTCTCTGGACCCTAAGTGATGGAGGACTAATATGCATGCAATTCTTTTTGTATGTTTTACATTTGAGTTAGGTGATTATTCCTGAATTTCAGATCAAAATTATTTGTAGGGAATTTTGTAGTGATGGAGGACTAATATGCATGCAATTCTTTTTGTATGTTTTACATGTTGAGTTAGGTGATTAATCCTGAATTTCAGATCAAAATTATTTGTAGGGAATTTTGTATGAATTTTTGAAGATCTGCATGCAGATTAGGACCTAGAAAAGTAGCAAAGAAGGACCGCCGGGACTGAGAAGCCTCGGTTAGGGCAAGTTCTCCTACAATAAAACTACTGGAGGTAGAGGGTGTACTTGACAACGTCTGTGAAGATCGCAGCGAAGGGGTCTCTCGTTCCTCGATGGATGCAGCCTGGAAAATCGAGCCAATGACACGCGGATACCCGGCTTTCTGCTCGGTGGTCCGATTGAGGCTTGGCTGGAGTCGTTGGATTCGTAGGAACTCAGGGACCTACAAACGACCTGTCAAGGGTTAGAAAATTCACAAAGGAACAAGAAAATAAAGGAAAACAGCAAGGAAAGGCTTCTTTTGGAGTGGGCATCCAGGGATCTGGAGGGTTTGTTGGCAGCAGGAAGATGATTGCAAACACCGGGAAGAAGAACTCTCACAAACCCCTTATGCACACAGCAGGGTATCACACAACTCAATAGAAGAACTAAAGATTTTAATTCATATCAAAAGTTCCTTCATACAAGAGGCTAGGGTCCTTTAAATAGACCCTTAACCTTGGGCTCCAAGTAAGGGCACATAAGTCTTTACATAAGAATCCTTTTCTCTCTCAAACCCTAGCTAGAAAATAAGGAAACATTAGGTAGAAAAATCCTTAAAAATTCTCTTGACCTGGTCAACACTCCAAGGATGCCTAGGGGGGGTGTTGGGCTTCTAGGAGCAGCAAGAGGCCGGCCCAAAGGGGCTCGGGCGCATGGGCTTGGGCCTTTGGAAGCTGGGGTGGCCTGGTAGCCAGGTAGCAGGAATATTCCCTAGTATCTTGCTTCTTAGGGGCTTGGGCATGGCGCCTGGGCTTGATTTCTTTGGACTAGGATGCAGATGGACCTCTGGAATCATGGATGCCCTTATCTATGAATATACTTGGCATCTGGAAGGGAATCTGGGCATCTGGAGGGCATCTGCAAGAAATCAGGGTTTTCTGAATTTTTCTCATGGGGTCTTCAAATCTTCAAGCTGGGTTGGACTTGGGCTATACTTTGATGCAGAACAAATAAGGGATGCGATGCGGAAGTAAATTAAGATTAACTATTTTTTTTTTGTGTTTTATATGTTTGTAGAAGTTGGCTTCAAATCAAAGAAAAGTTAACCTAACATTGAAAGATACTAATATGATAATTGAAAGCACAATTTTAAGGAAACTAAATTATCAGAGTAGTTCAGAAACAACGGATCGCTGGGGGTTGAGAAACTCCCAGACCTAGGGTTTCGCTCCGAACTTTCAACAGAACAGAAATAAAGAGAAGAGATGGTTTATCTAACCAGACAATGATCTTTACAGATTTTGGTGGAAGAACTCTCCCGAGCAGATTGTTGGATCCTCGGATTCAGATATCTTCGTAATGGATCCTCCAATACTGGTCCTTTGGCGGGTTGGCTTCTCCTGAACTCAAGATCTGGAAGAGAAGAAAAACAATTGATGGAATCAGAGAGTCAAGGGAAAGATTTACCAGGTTGATGAACTTGAAGATTGAAATTGCTGAAAACTGGATTCTCCTGGATGTTGATGTGATTTTCCTTGGAACTTGCTCTGGATCTGAAGTAGCCGGACTGGATCTGGATGAAGGTGGACGGCCTGGACTTGTAGAGAGAGAGAGGCCGTGGGAGATGGATGGAGCTAGGGTTTGATGGATTGAAAATAATGAAGGGCGGCTAGGGTTTTGGATAAAGATGGAGATCTCTCACCTCCTCAAGGCTCCAATGGAACCCGGATTACCCCCTCACGGAGCTCAACACTTAGAATAGTGCAGAAGAAGAGAAACCTAGGTCACTCAACACAAGAGAATAGCAAAAATAATTTTTCTTCATTGATTCTTAAAGTTACAAAGAGGGGTCTATTATATAGACCTAAAATTTTCTCCAAGCTTGTACAAATTCCCATGTGGGACTAAACTCCTCCAACCTCTAGATTAGGCCTCCAACCTCTAGATTAGGTAGAAAATCTCCTCTCTTGGCCGACCAAGAGTTCAAAAAAATTTGGGACGGCCATAAAGGAATTTTTTTTTGGAATTTTTATGGCGCCTCCTTTGGAGTTGGATTTGGATTTGGAGTCCTCTTCTTCTTATGGCATTTCTTCTTTTCTTCCACTCCAAGTTAAGCTCTTTGATTTTGATTTGAACTTCAATTGGATGTCCTTCTTTGATTTTTTTCCAAGAGAAGTCTTTTCCTTCTTTGCTTAGACAAATTGGCAGGTATGGGCGCCTCCTTTAAATTAGCTTCCAATTTGATTTTTTTCTTCTTTGGATGTGGGGACCATGACACTGGGATGCCTCTGTGGCGCCTCCTGGACTCTGGCATGTGCTCGGAGTGTGGCTGGGCGTGTGGCTTGGAGTGTGGCCTCCACTTGCTTGAACCTTGATTTGATTGGAAGACAAATGTGGCACCATTTTGGACCAAATTGAAACCACATCGGGACTTGCATCGAGTCAACATGACTCAACAAAATTTAAATGGTGACTCAAGAAATAAATAAACTGGTTGACCAGGTCAACCTTTATTACAAACCCTAATTTCTCGGGCAATGTCAATCAGAGATCCAAATGGAGCTCTGAAGTCTTCTTCTGAGTCTGGTGCCCGCACCAATTCTCCCAGGGTGGGAGGAACTCGACCCTGTCGAGTAAGGCTCAAGTTGGCTCTGGTATCTCTCCAAGAGGTCTGGGTCCAATTCTTGTAATTCTTCTCGGGAGATCCAAGAGTCATCAGAATCTGGCCTTCCTTGCCAGCGGACCAGGTACCTTTGGTATCCTCGATTACGAGTAGAGATAACCTGATCATCCAGGATCTTTTCAATCTGCTCTTTCCTCACAGGCCAGTTTGTTGGTGGACACACAGGGTCGGGATCACTCTCAATGATAGGTTAGGCTCAAAAGGCTCACTAGGAATCACAGCTGGCTCCCTGTACTCTACTAAGTCTGTAATGTTGAAAGTAGAGCTAATGCCTAGTTCTGGAGGCAACTCGAGCACATAGGCATTGGATCCTACTCTCTTTACCACTCTAAATGGTCCAGCTCCCCTAGCATGTAACTTTCTAACGGTTCCAGGAGGAAACCGTTCAGGCCTTAACCTAATCATCACATAGTCTCCCTCAACAAAAGATTTGACTCGCCTTTGAGTATCAGCCAACTTCTTATAAGTTTCATTACTTAAATTTATTTTGGCATGAATTTCTTTATGCAAGTCTTTTACATGCTGTGCAAAATTCTCAGCAGATTCGGAGACTCGAGTGTGGACAGGTAAAGGGACTAGGTCAAGAGGTGTGTGAGGTTTGTACCCATGTACAATTTCAAATAGACTCTTACCCGTAGACCTATTGACCGAGTCATTGTATGCAAATTCTGCCCTTGGTAGGTATAAATCCCAATTTCTGGTGTTTTCACCAACAAGACATC
This sequence comes from Areca catechu, assembly GCA_021397845.1. Taxonomy (NCBI): domain Eukaryota; kingdom Viridiplantae; phylum Streptophyta; class Magnoliopsida; order Arecales; family Arecaceae; genus Areca; species Areca catechu. The sequence continues at coordinate 46,466,691 of CM038048.1, read as the reverse complement.
TCAGCAGATTTCCTAGGATACGGTTCACTACTTCAGTTTGGCCATCAGTTTGGGGATGATAGGCAGTTGAAAACTTAAGTTTTGTCCCTAACTTATGCCAAAGGGTCTTCCAAAAGTAACTGGTGAACCGGACATCCCTATCTGAAACGATTGTCTTAGGTAGGCCATGGAGTCTAACTATCTCATTGAAGAAAAGTGTGGCTACCTTAGACGCATCAAAGGTTTGGGAACAAGGCAAGAAGTGGGCCATTTTAGAGAATCGGTCGACTACGACACAGATAGAATCATGTCTCCTCTGGGTCTTAGGTAAACCTAACACAAAATCCATACTCACATCTTGCCAAGGACGATCTGGGACAGGGAGTGGGGTATAAAGGCCAGTGTTTTGTTTTCGCTGTTTGGCAACAGCGCAGGTTCGACATCTAGCTACAATATTAGCTACATCCCTTTTCAAGCTAGGCCAGAAAAAGTGGTCTTCAATAGCTAGAATGGTCTTGTCTTTTCCAAAATGGCCGGCTAAACCTCCAGCATGGATTTCCCAAATCAAAAATTCCCTAAGAGAAGTTCTAGGGATGCAAAGCCTATTTTTGAAGAACAAAAAACCATCTACAAGGGTATAATCCTGGTGATTACTAGATGGTCCTTGAACTAGATCCTGATACACAGTTGTGAAATCCGGACAAGACTCATATTCCTCTTTGATTTGCTCAAACCCTATGACCTCAGTTCTAACAGAAGTTAATAACAGAGATCGGCGACTAAGGGCATCAGCTACCTTATTCTCAACTCCAGCCTTATGTTTCAGGACAAAAGTATAGGACTGGATATATTCTACCCACTTAGCATGCCTAGGGTTAAGCTTCTTTTGGGAGTTCAGAAATCTAAGAGCCTCATGGTCCGAAAATAGTACAAATTCCTGCGGTAGCAAATAATGTCTCCAGTAACGCAAAGCTTGCACCACCGCATAAAATTCCTTATCATAGGTAGAATACCTAAGCTTAGCATCATTAAGTTTTTCACTAAAGAATGCTATGGGATGATTCTCTTGGCTTAGGACTCCACCTATTCCTACACCTGAAGCATCACAGGCAACCTCAAATACTTTAGAAAAATCGGGTAATCTCAGAATGGGTGCCTGGGTCATTTTATCCTTAAGATCTAGGAAGGCTTTATGGGCTGACTTAGTCCAATGAAATTCTCCCTTCCTAATACAATCAGTGATAGGAGCAGCTAAAGTACTAAACCCCTTGATGAATCGCCTATAGAAGGTAGCCAAGCCGTGGAAACTTCTAACTTCATGCACATTGGTTGGCTCTGGCCAGTCTACTATGGACCTAATTTTCTCAGGATCGGCCGCCACGCCGTCAGGGGTTACTACAAAACCAAGAAAGATAACTCTACTAGTCATGAATTCACACTTCTTAAGATTACCGTAGAGTCTCTCATTCCTCAAAACTTGGCAGACTGCTCTAAGGTGGCCTAGGTGATCTGCTGGGGTCTTACTATAGATCAGGATGTCATCAAAATAGACCACCACAAATTTTCCTATGAAAGCTCTAAGTACCTGGGTCATAATTCTCATGAAGGTACTAGGGGCATTGGACAACCCAAAAGGCATAACAACCCATTCATAAAGACCATCCTTAGTTTTGAAAGCAGTTTTCCATTCATCCCCGGGTCTAATCCTAACCTGATGATAGCCGCTTTTGAGATCAATCTTAGAAAAAACCATTGCACCAGCCATCATATCAAGCATGTCATCTAGTCTAGGGATGGGAAACCTATATTTGATTGTAATTTTATTGATGGCACGACTGTCAACACACATCCTCCACGTGCCATCTTTCTTTGGGGTTAGTAAGGCTGGGACTGCACAAGGGCTAAGACTTTCTCTAATAAACCCTTCCTCAATAATTCTCCAACCTGCTTTTGCAGTTCTTCATGCTCAGATGGATTCATCCTGTAATGGGGCAAGTTGGGCAAAGTCGCTCCTGGGATTAGATCTATGGCATGCTGGATATCCCTAAGAGGTGGAAGGTGGTCTGGCAAATCCTCGGGAAAGACATCCTCAAATTCTTTTAACACAGGTTTAACTTCTTGAGGAGGCTCTGAGGGTTCTGAAGTTCTAAGTTCCTTAGCAGTCAACATCCAGATGGGTGAACCACTATGAATTTCTTGTTCTAGATCCTTAGCACTGATTAGGTTCACTCCAGTTTTCATCTCCTTAACCTTACCGGCTCCTTTAGTTACCTTGTCCTTAGGGGAACGGAATGGATCGTAATCTTCTTCCCATTGAAACTAAAGACACAGGTATTGGATTTTCCTAAGAGGGTGGCATCATGATCATACAACCAAGGTCTTCCGAGAATTATACTGCTCACCCCCATGGGTAAAACATCGCACCAAATCTTTTCATGATAAGATTGCATTTGGATTTGGACTTGACATCTAGACTGGATGGGTATGGAGGTAGAATCTACCCAAGAAACCTTATAGGGGTTGGGATGGGGAACTGGGATTAAGCCTAACATCTTGACAGTGCTAGTAGAGATGGCATTTACACAGCTCCCACTATCTATGATGATCTTACATACCTTATCCCCTAATTTAAGAAAAGTCTGTAGGATGTTAGTCCTACGCCAATCCTCTTGAACTAGATTTTGGGATAGGATGCATCTTACAACTCCTAATTGGTCAGATTCATTGGGTTCCTCCTCTCCTTCATACTCCTCAACCAAATTCATTCCGGCCTCATAAACTTCTTCTTCAAATTCCTCACTAGGCTCGGAATTATCATTCTCTCCCTCTTCTATGTAAAGGGATCTCCGTGGGCATGGCTAGCAATATGACCTACCTTATGACACTTGAAACAGGCTATGGCAGTACACTGACTGGAAATGTGACCTGGTTTCTGACACTTAAAACAGGTGATATTTGAACTAGGGGTTCTCTGGGTGTCAGGTGCCTTACCTTTGTCCATGGGCCTAGGGGTAGAAGTACCCTGAAAAGGTTTACTAGGGATAACTTGGCTAGGTCCATTCCTTGGGATTGGGGCACTAACCCTAGAAGGTATAGGTCCTCTCTGAAATTTCTCAGTGTTCAGTGCAATCTGGTAGGCTTGGTCTAGATCAGTAACCTCTCTCAGAAATAGTTCTCTCTTGATATCTTCCCTCAGTCCAGCCCTAAATCTAGACAAAGTGACTTCGTGGGCTTCACTCACATCACATCTCATTAGGTATTCATCAAAAGTAGCTATGTAGTCTGAGACAGATCGGTTTCCTTGTTTCAGGTTTTGCCATTGGTCTAACAGTTTTGCTGGTATGAAATGGGTAGGTATTTATCTCTCAATTTTTCTTTCATACCCTGCCAAGTGGTTATGGGCTCAACATTCCGTCTCCTAGTGGTTAGCTCAATGTTCCCCCAGTATAACCTAGCTTGACGCACTAATTTCATCTTGGCAAACTTGTATTTCCTCTCCTCAGACATAGCATACCACTCAAAGTATTGATCCATCTCACCCTCCCAATCAGAATACACCTTAGGGTTCAGACTACCATCAAAAGTGAGTGCATCTAATTTGATGTTCCTGATGAACCTATCATCTCTATCTTCAGGCTCTGGGTCAGGCCTCCTATGATTAGGTTCAGGATCTCTATATAAAGGCCTTCTAGGCTCCTGATGTGGGTGAGGTTGAGGCACATTAAAATCGGGGTCAGGAGTCCAATTCCGATGTCTAGGTTCTTCAAGTACTTGGACTCGGTCCCTAAGTTGGGTAAGATCCTCATGAATTTGTGCGCTAAACTGGGCCACAGTGTTTGTCATATCCTGATTCATTTTAGCCATACTTTCAGTAAGAGTTCTGATCATGGCCTCTAAATCAGGTTGGGTTTGACCAGGTTGATATGGCACTCCGTTTCTGGTAGACATGATGATTCAAGCAAGCACACAAAATGAGACTAGACTAAATCGACTACTGGATCACTAGACCTAGAGTCCAAACTAGATGCCCAATCAGAGTGGCAAGCTAGCCTGTAGTAACTCAGGACTCAGCCAGGCAGGTGTAAGGGGAGTGTTAGGTCCCTGATTGCCAATCCTAGACACCAATCAGTGATTGGCCAAGTAGGCGGACCAGCACACAAGCCCTTCGGGAATGGATCCTTGAACCACCGTTCTAGACACTGAGTGCTAAGCACACACAGAATAACTCGGCAAACTGACTCAACACTAGCCTAGACCCGACCAATTGGTGTCCCTAGCCCACTAGGGCAAATTAGGTCTAACTGATTTTAATTAGGTCTAGGTTCGAATGATTGGATGGTGGTTTTGGGCTAAGGAGAGGTAATCAACTCCTCCCCTTATCTTAGATGCTCAATTGCCCTTAAGTAAATTATGAGATGATCACTCCAAAAAGAATTGAATTGCAGAACATAAAAAATAGAGTTGCTGTGTTTTAATACTCAGAATTTTTACTAAAACCAATAAATCACAGAAAACTTATGGAAAATAGGTTCAATTATACTGGTTTCAACGAAGCAAAAATTATGCAATTCGGAGTTTTATACAGGGAGAAATAATTCAGACAATAGGGTAATTACGGGCTGCAACTAGATTGTCTTCCCTGTTTATAATCCCTGCTACGAAGTTATAACCCAATGGATCCCCTACACGCCCTAGGAACACCCCGTGGAATGGGAGGAGGAGGCTTGCGCCTCGCTTAGTTCCTAGGACCGGACGTCCTGGGGAGTCTACTTCGAGCAGACAAAATAAAAAGAGAACAATCAAAGCAAGCAAGCAAATCAGAAACCCTAGACTGGGCTCTGATACCAAAAATGATGCAGAACAAATAAAGGGATGCGATGCGGAAGTAAATTAAGATTAACTATTTTTTTTTTGTTGTTTTTATATGTTTGTAGAAGTTGGCTTCAAATCAAAGAAAAGTTAACCTAACATTGAAAGATACTAATATGATAATTAAAAGTACAATTTAAGGAAACTAAATTATCAGAGTAGTTCAGAAACAACGGATCGCTGGGGGTTGAGAAACTCCCAGACCTAGGGTTTCGCTCCGAACTTTCAACAGAACAGAAATAAAGAGAAGAGATGGTTTATCTAACCAGACAATGATCTTCACAGATTTTGGTGGAAGAACTCTCCCGAGCAGATTGTTGGATCCTCGGATTCAGATATCTTCGTAATGGATCCTCCAATACTGGTCCTTTGGCGGGTTGGCTTCTCCTGAACTCAAGATCTGGAAGAGAAGAAAAACAATTGATGGAATCAGAGAGTCAAGGAAAGATTTACTAGGTTGATGAACTTGAAGATTGAAATTGCTGAAAACTGGATTCTCCTGGATGTTGATGTGATTTTCCTTGGAACTTGCTCTGGATCTGAAGTAGCCGGACTGGATCTGGATGAAGGTGGACGGCCTGGACTTGTAGAGAGAGAGAGGCCGTGGGAGATGGATGGAGCTAGGGTTTGATGGATTGAAAATAATGAAGGGCGGCTAGGGTTTTGGATAAAGATGGAGATCTCTCACCTCCTCAAGGCTCCAATGGAACCCGGATTACCCCCTCACGGAGCTCAACACTTAGAATAGTGCGGAAGAAGAGAAACCTAGGTCACTCAACACAAGAGAATAGCAAAAATAATTTTTCTTCATTGATTTCTTAAAGTTACAAAGAGGGGTCTATTATATAGACCTAAAATTTTCTCCAAGCTTGTACAAATTCCCATGTGGGACTAAACTCCTCCAACCTCTAGATTAGGTAGAAAATCTCCTCTCTTGGCCGACCAAGAGTTCAAAAAAATTGGGATGGCCATAAAGGAATTTTTTTTTGGAATTTTTATGGCGCCTCCTTTGGAGTTGGATTTGGATTTGGAGTCCTCTTCTTCTTATGGCATTTCTTCTTTTCTTCCACTCCAAGTTAAGCTCTTTGATTTTGATTTGAACTTCAATTGGATGTCCTTCTTTGATTTTTTTCTCCAAGAGAAGTCTTTTCCTTCTTTGCTTAGACAAAATTGGCAGGTATGGGCGCCTCCTTTAAATTAGCTTCCAATTTGATTTTTTTCTTCTTTGGATGTGGGGACCATGACACTGGGATGCCTCTGTGGCACCTCCTGGACTCTGGCGTGTGCTCGGAGTGTGGCTGGGCATGTGGCTTGGAGTGTGGCCTCCACTTGCTTGAACCTTGATTTGATTGGAAGACAAATGTGGCACCATTTTGGACCAAATTGAAACCACATCGGGACTTGCATCGAGTCAACATGACTCAACAAAATTTAAATGGTGACTCAAGAAATAAATAAACTGGTTGACCAGGTCAACCTTTATTACAAACCCTAATTTCTCGGGCAATGTCAATCAGAGATCCAAATGGAGCTTTGAAGTCTTCGTCTGAGTCTGGTGCCCGCACCATACTTCCATGTCTTCAATCTAGTTAGACTTGGTCTTCACTTGTATGATATAGTCTTGAGTCTTCAGTATGCTTGGACAGGACTCAAAAAATAAAATTAGCTCAACATGAGCTGACTAGCATTGGACTGAACTAGCTCAACATGAGCTGACAAGTACAGAACTGAAATAACAACTCAAAATACTCAAATATAACTAAAATGAACTCAGATAAGCTAAGCCCTTATTACAGATGGACTCATAAATTATTGATCAATTTACAGAGGGTTGAAAAGCCTCTGTCTTATTCTGGTGCCTCCGGTGTCCCTACCAATTCTCCCAGGGTGGGAGGAACTCGACCCTGTCGAGTGAAGATCAGACTGGCTCACATATCTCTCGAGAAGGTCTGGGTTGAGGCGTTGCAAGTCCTCTCAAGAAATCTACGAATCGTCCGACTCTGGCTGGCCTTGCCATCGGACCAGGAAGCATTGATAGTCACGGCCCTCGGTCGTGATGGCTTGATCGTCCAGGATATGCTCGATTCGTTCTCCTCTCTCAGGCCAATTTGTTAGTGGACACTCTGGGTTAGGGTCACTCACAATGAAAAGGAATAGGTCCAAAGGCCTCACTAGGTATCGCTGCCGGTTCCCTATACTCAACCAGGTCTGTAATATTGAAGGTAGAACTAATGCCCAAATCCGAAGGCAAGTCTAACACCTAGGCATTTGATCCAACCTTCTCTATCACTTTAAAAGGTCCTGCTCTATGAGCATGAAGCTTCTTTTAGGCCTAAGCCTAACCAAGATAGAATCCACTACATCAAATTCTTTGATCCATCTTCGGGAATTAGCCAGTTTGTTTAACATTAGTGCGGGTGGTGAACATGCTAGGCACATGCAGACTCCTAACAAGATGATGCAAAGGACTCAAACAAACACCTAATAGACTCGACTTTGCATTCCTATCGAAGGAAATTTATTAGACTTTTATGGGCCTAAACCTAAGAGACTATAGACTCTCTAGGTCTGACCCTAGTGTGGTGTGCACAAGAGTATTTATAATGGACTCCAAGCAAATGCCAAAGGGTATGCCAGAAGTATAATGCAAACCTAACATGTGTAATGAATGCATGCAGTACGCTAATCTCAGTTAAATGCAATCTAATAATCCTAGAAATGCTGGAGGTGGTGTCAGGAAAGGGCAGAAAATAGGAAGTGGGTTCAGAATTAGTTTGGTAGGGTAGGGAAAAAGGTTCAAGGTTAGTTGGATAAAGTTCGATATAAGAAGGCATGTCAGGGACTAATCCTAGACTAATGAGGCTAACCTTACGAGGTTGCGGTATATCTATGTGGTTTGCATAATGGAAGGATGGGTTACTAATCTCAGGGAAGAGGTCCTTAATGGGAACTATAGGAGGAGGCTCATCCTGAAGGTACTGATTCAAAGAGATCAAGTCCTTAATAAATTCTTCTGGTTCTTGTATTTTAAGACTAGACTCTATAATTTGGCTCTCCTCTACGGTTTCCTCTGGTAAGGCTCTAGTAGCAGTACCTACGTTCTCTTCCTCTATTTGTTCTTCCACTATAGCTTTAGGCTGGATGTGGTCAAGGTCAACTACCTCTAGGTTGGCTTCTACCTGGGTATCTATTGGGTCAGCTAATTCTAGGTCATCTAAAGGTGTCTCCTCTTTTCCTTCATACTCATCCACTAGGCTCGCATCAGCTTCATACACTTTTGCGTTAATGTAAGCCTTGTCAAACTCAGGAATGGTTGGAGAAGGTCGGCTAGGAAAAAATTGGGTAGGTCCTAGTTTCTGATTATGGACACTAATCCTAGTAGGTTCAAGTTGCCTAAGGGATAGTGGCTCACTACTGGGCTCATATTTAGGGGTGCTAATCCTATGGGGTTCAAGTTGACTAAGGGAAACCTGACTAGTACTAGATTGATACTTAGGGGTTATGGGTTCTCTGGGCTCATAGGACAAGGGTGCAGATCTATGGGTCATGGGATTATAGGATCTGGGGTCATAGGATTTTGGGTCAGCTCTATGGTCAGGTTCTAAGGATGGATCATGGTATGGAGTCCTCCTAAGGTTGGGTTCTCTATATGGGTCAGGATATTGGGTCCTCCTAGGGTTGGACTCCTTATATGGGTCAGAATACTGGGTTTTCCTAGGGTTGGACTCCTATATGGGTCAGAATATTGGGTTCTCCTAGGGTTGGACTCCCTATATGGGTCAGAATATTGGGTGTTGGGTCTACTAGGCTCATAGGGTGTGGGTGCATAGGATCTATGATCATGGGATCTAGAGTCATAGGATCTAGGTTCATAGGTTATGGATTCATAGGTTCTAGGTTCATAGGATTGGATTCATAAGATCTATAGGTTGTGGGTATACTAGGCTTATAGGGAGAGGGTAAATAGGATCTATCTTCTTGGTCTACAAAATCCTGATTGGGTCTTCTAGGACAAACCTTAGGGATTGGGTCATGACGATGGGCTCTCCTAGGTTCAGCCTCAAGGTATTGATCAGGGTTTGGGGTCCTCCTAGGTTCAGTATCATAGTATGGGTCATGACGATGGGCTCTCCTAGGTTCAACCTCTCGGTAGGGGTCAGGGTTTGGGGTCCTCCTAGGTTCAGGATTGTAGTAGGGTCAAGATGAGGCGACTCAGGATCTGGATCAGACTGTGACCCATGGGTCTTTCTATGATCCCTACATGGCCTTCTAACTAGCCAAACCTATCAGCAAGATGGTCAATTCTATTGTTGGTTTGGGTACTAGACTGAGTTAATTGGGTAGTCAATTGGGTAGTTATCTGGGTAGCCATCTGGGCCATTTGATCAGCTAGGGCTTTTATTTGGGCTTGTAAGTTTTCCATGGGTTCAGACATTTGTGAAGGAGGTGGGTGATATGAAACTCCTGATCTAGTGCTCATGCAAGACTCGATCAGACCGACTATAGCTGACTAGACCTAGAGTCCAAACTAGATGCTCAATCAGGGTGGCAAACTAGCCTATAGTAACCCTGTACTTAGCTAGGCAGGTGTAAGGGGAGTGTTAGGTCCCTGATTGCCAATCCTAGACACCAATCAGAGATTGCCAGGTAGGTGGACCAGCACACAAGCCCTTCAGGATTGAATCCCTAAACCACCGTTCTAGACACTGAGCATAAGGCACACACAGGTTAACTTGACACAGTGATCTAACCTAACACTAGCCGGACCTGACCAGTTGGTGTCCCTAGCCCACTAGGGCAAATTAAGTCTAGTTAATTTTAGGTTAAGGCTTGGGACTGAATGCAAGGGATGTGGTTTTGGGCTAAGGAGAGGTGATCAAATCCTGCCCCCATCTGATATATCAAGAGTGCCCTTAAAAGTAAATTATGCAATGATGGCAGGCAGATGAGGATGCAAATTAGGGTTTTGATGTTTTTTGTATTTTTGGAGAATATGTAATTTTTTTTGGTATTTTTTTTTAAATAGAAGAAAACTTGCAAATCATGGCCTAATATGCAAGAAATATACTAAAATTAAAAGATATGCAAAAGATGCTAAACAAAACCCTAAAACTTCCAAACTTATCTTGCTGAAAAAAATAGAGCCAAAAATTTGCATACTGTATTTCGGCTTCAAGAAAATTCACACAAGCCATAATAAAATCTGCGAAAATTCTTAAAATTACTGTGAATTATGATGAATCCAGAAAAAAAATTTCAAAATTTTTGGAGTTTTTATTAGGGAGAAATAATTACACTAACAAAGCATATACGGAAAAAAAAATTACAAAAAACAAGCCCTAATCTAAGCTCTGATACCAAATGATGGGGGACTAATATGCATGCAATTCTTTTTGTATATTTATATGTTGAGTTAGGTAATTAATTCCCAAATTTCAGATCAAAATCTTTTGTAAGGAATTTTGTATGAATTTTTGAAGTTCCGCATGCAGATTACGACCTAGAAAAGTAGCAAAGAAGGACTGCCGGGGCTGAGAAGCCTCGGTTAGGGCAAGTTCTCTACAATAAAACTACTGGAGGTAGAGGGGTGTACCTGACAACATCTGTAAAGATCGCAGCGAAGGGGTCTCTCGTTCCTCGATGGATGCAGCCTGGAAAATCGAGCCAATGACCCGTGGATACCCGACTTTTTGCTCGGTGGTCCGATTGAGGCTTGGCTGGAGTCGTTGGATTCGTAGGAACTCAGGGACCTGCAAATGACCTGTCAGAGGTTAGGAAATTCACAAAGGAACAAGAAAACAAGGAAAAATACAAAGGAAAGGCTTCTTTTGGAGTGGGTGTCCAGGGATCTGGAGGGTTTGTTTGCAGCAGGAAGATGATTGCAAACACGGGAAGAAGAACTCTCACAAACCCCTTTATGCACACAGCAGGGTATCACACAACTCAATAGAAGAACTCAAGGTTTTAATTCATATCAAAAGTTCCTTCATACAAGAGGCTAGGGTCCTTTAAATAGACCCTTAACATTGGGCTCCAAGTAAGGGCACATAAGTCTTTACATAAGAATCCTTTTTCCTCTCAAACCCTAGCTTGAAAATAAGGAAACATTAGGTAGAAAAATCCCTAAAAATTATCTTGACTTGGTCAACACTCCAAAGATGCCTATGGGGTGTGTTGGGCTTCTAGGAGCAGCAAGAGGCCGGCCCAAAGGGGCTCGGGCGCATCGGCTTGGGCCTTTGGAAGCTGGGGTGGCCTGGTAGCCAGGTAGTAGGAATATTCCCTAGTATCTTGCTTCTTAGGGGCTTGGGCTTGGCGCCTGGGCTTGATTTCTTTGGGATAGGATGCAGATGGACCTCTGAAATCATGGATTCCCTTATCTATGAATATACTTTGGCATCTGGAAGGGAATCTGGGCATCTGGAGGGCATCTGCAAGAAATCAGGATTTTCTGAATTTTTCTCCTGGGGTCTTCAAATCTTCAAGCTGGGTTGGACTTGGGCTATACTTCCATGTCTTCAATCTAGTTGGACTTGGTCTTCACTTGTATGATATAGTCTTGAGTCTTCAGTATGCTTGGACAGGACTCAAAAAAATAAAATTAGCTCAACATGAGCTGACTAGCATTGGACTGAACTAGCTCAACATGAGCTGACAAGTACAGAACTGAAATAACAACTCAAAATACTCAAATAACAACTAAAATAGACTTAGATGAGCTAAGCCCTTATTACAGATGGACTCATAAATTATTGATCAATTTACAGAGGATTGAAAAGCCTCTGTCTTATTCTGGTGCCTCCGGTGTCCCCACCACTAAGCCGATCAGAGAAGATGCATCAGAAGAAGAAATTGCCATACATAGAATGTGGCAAAATGATAGTACAACTATCAGGTGCATCATGTTAGCCTCGATGAGCAACAAGCTCTAGAGGCAACATGAAGGTATGAAACCTCAGTCCATATTGCTCAACCTAAGGAGCTATATGGAGAGCAAAGTAGGGCTGCTCAATACGAGGTATCGAAACAGTTTTTCCGTGCACGGATGAGTGAGGGTTCATCTGTACAAACCCACGTATTGAAAATAATTGACTTAATCACCCGATTAAGTCAATTAGGGTTTGTCAAGGATGGTGAACTTAACCAAGACTTGATCCTGCAGTCACTCCTAGATTCCTTCTCTCAGTTTGTTCTTAATTACCATATGAACAAACTGAATACTTCATTGCCAAAGCTGCTTAATATGCTTAAGATAATAGAGAGCCATTCTAAAGGAGATAAGGCTCATCTTCTTCTAGTTGATGGAAGAAAGAAACAGGCAAGGAAGAAAGGCTTGAAAAGAAAGTTCAACCCTAAGAAGAGCTTCCAGAATAAGAAGAAAGCTAAGAAGGATGATGGAGCCTATTTCCACTGCAGCAAGCAAGGGCACTAGAAGAAAAATTGCAAGATATATCTTGCAAGTATGAAGCAAGTGCAAGTGTAGCATCTAAAGGTTTGTACGTGATACAAACAAATTTATCATTGAGTACTTCAAATTCTAATTCATGGATATTGGATACCGCATATGGATCTCATATCTGCAATTCTTTGCATGGATTCCATCAAATTAGAAATTTGAAGAAAGGTGACTTCAAGCTATATAGGGCAAGTGGTGAGGCCATTTTTGTTGAAGCTGTGGGCACCTATATCTTATTATTACCATTGGATAATATGTTAAAGCTAGAAGAATGTTACTACATACCCAATATTGTAAGAAACATTATTTATATATCCTTGTTATTACAACAAGGATATAAAATAAATGTAAAGAGCAGTGGCTACTCTATTCTTCATAATAATAAAATATTTGGGCATGGTTGTTTTATTAATGGTCTTCTAACTTTGGAACTCAATAATGAAATACTTCTTATTAATGATAAGAAGAGAAAGAGAGATAATGTCAATATCACATATCTCTGGCATTGCCGGTTAGGTCATATCAGTGAGTCAAGGATAAATAAGTTAGTCAAAGATAATTACTTTAACCCTTATGATTTTCAATCATTAGGAACTTGTGAGTCTTGCCTCAAAGAAAAAATGACCAAGTCTCTATTTACTAGACATGGAGACAAGGTAACTAAGTTACTAGGTCTTGTGCATACTGATGTATGTGGACCTATGACAACTCAAGCCAAAGAAGGATATTCTTACTTTATCACTTTTATTGATGATTTATCAAGGTTTGGTCATGTGTATCTTATGAAACACAAGTCTGAAGTTTTTGATAAGTTTAAAGAATATCAAAGTATGGTTGAAAAATAAACTGGACATAGTATTAAAGCTCTTCATTCTGATCGAGGAGGTGAATATTTGTCTAGTGAGTTTCTAAACCATCTTAAAAAGAAAGACATAATCTCTGAATGAACTCCTCCTTATACACCCTAGTTAAATGGTGTAGCAGAAAGGAGAAATCACACCTTGTTAGACATGATGAGATCCATGATGAGCTTCACAATATTTCCATTACCTTCTAGGGACATGCCCTAGAAACTGCTGCACACATTTTAAACAAGGTTCCATCTAAGTCAGTAAGTAGAACTCCATATAAGTTATGGAATGGCAAAAGACCAAGTCTTAAGTACTTAAAGATTTGGGGTTGCTATGTGTTGCCGCCAAGATCGTCGTGGCCCGTAGCTACTGTCGGCACCGGAGTGCGCTTCTCCTGCAGCCTACCATCCTCGGGTCCCGGACCTTCGTGCTGGGTGTGGCCGTCTTACCGCTCGGCGGTCCTCCGCTCCCAGACCTGCGAGACAGGGGTTAGAGACCCGAGCCGGGGTTTCCAGTGGGGGCACTCTGACGATCAAGTCAGTGACGATCCAGAGGAACAGATCCTCCTGGTCGGGCCTCTCTTGATGGACTCCGCATTAGGAGGAGTGGAAAATGTGTGTGAAGGTGAAAACATTGCAGGGGGAGAGTGATAGCGGGGACAGAGGGGTGCCCTGTTCCTTCGCATCTCCTTGTATTCCTCGCTTTCCTTCAACTATGGTGGTAGTGGTGCTTCGCCCTCTTGGTCGGGCTTGCGCTTGTGCTCGTGGTGGTGGTGGTGCCATGCCCCCCTTCCTGGCGGGGGTTGCCCTCTCTTTTTTTCTATGGCCTGTCTCTTGGAGTTGTTGTGTTACCTCCGAGTTTGTTGTAAACTAGATTATCGTTGGGCGCTTATCTCGGACCCCCGCCGGGCTATCAAGCGCATGCGGTGGTGTCCCAATGAGTCTTTCCTGATTCATGATAAGGAGAGTTGTCAGGCACTCCGGCACTCCTCTTGGTTGTCTCATTCTGGGAAATTTTGCAGCGCCTTGAACGGTGGGCCGTCGCCCTAGGGATTCAGATCTTCTGGTTGGCTTCTTCTCTTGGATGATTTGAGTGGTTAGTGAGGAGTGTGGCATCTCGATCAACGTGCTGCTTGCCTTTCTGGTATAACTGGCGATCGTAGGTGATCAGTACAGCTTGGAAGGCACTTCGGTGCAGTCCTCGGGTGGCTCGTCGGTGTTCTGGGCTGGTGAGGACCTTGTTCGGGCTGGGACGAGCTGGGATGGTAGGACTCGCTCCGACCTAGACACTCCAAGCTTGCGGGGGTGCCTTGGTGGAGGAGGGCATAGTGCGGGCCCGGTCCAGAGGGTGCACGCTCGGAGAGGCTCCACATCGACGGGTGAGCGCTGGGCTCAACCTTGACAGCAGGGTACTAACCTCCGAGGGTCTCACTCCGTAGGGCAGAAGGCGGACCCGATCCAGAAGGCGCGTGCTCGGAGAGGCTCCATATTGACGGGTGAGCTCTTGGCTCGACCTCGACCGCACGGCACTAGCCTCCAAGGGTCTCGCTCTGGAGGGCAGAAGGCGGACCCAGTCCAGAGGGCGCGTGCTCAGAGAGGCTCACATCGGGGGTGAGCTCTTGGCTCGACCTCGACCACAGGACATTAGCCTCTAAGGGTCTCACTCTAGAGGGAAGAAGGCTGACCCGGTCCAGAGGGCGCGCGCGCGTGGAGAGGCTCCACATCGGCGGGTGAGCTCTTGGCTCGACCTCGACTGCAGGGCACTAGCCTCCAAGGGCCTCTCTCTAGAGGGTGGAAGGCGGACCCGGTCCAGAGGGCGCGCGCTCGAAGAGGCTCCACATCGACGGGTGAGCTCTTGGCTCGACCTCGACCGCGAGGCACTAGCCTCTGAGGGTCTCGCTCTGGAGGGCAGAAGACGGCTCCAACCTAGGCATCCCGGGCTTGCAGGCATGACCTGGCAGCGGACTGAGCTTGACTTGTTGTTTCGAGGAAGCTCAGCTCAGCCCAGTAGTGGGATTCGGGCTGGAGAATCGATGTGGCATCTTTTCTTGACGTGGCACCTGCCAGTTCCTCCACGTCAGCGATCCCTTTACATCATTTGCCCCCCACTCCCGAGGCCCGTTAGTGCATGGCACTCGGGTCGAGGGGAGTAATTACGGTGCTGAGTGGAAAGGCAAAAATCTGGCATGATGATGGCCATGATTGCTGGCGCTTCGGGGACCGACCCTATGGACCAATGCAGGGATGCCATGTGGTCACGTCCGAGAAGCAGTTAATGTTGGCATAGAATGCAGAGCGGCCGGGATACCATTCTCACCGATGGATGGCATGTGGCGTAGATCCATGGGTGGAAGGGTCGAATCGGTACGAATCCCTCGAGTCATTTCGAAATGAAAGAAGGGCCTTACCCGAACCATCCATTCTTTTTGAATTCTCCAAGCCTGCTGCCACCACGCTCAAGCTTCTTCCTCCTTCCAATCATCCCGAATTTTCTAAGGCAACAGGTCAGCTTCTTCTCCCTCTTTCCCCTGCTAAAATAGGGTTCTTTCCCGGGGTCTGGAGTCTTCTTTAGGTTGAGTCTTCTCTTCTACTCGTTCTCGAGGATGTCCCGTTTTGGTCCAGGCTTCCGCCCTTCAACTGATCAGGGCGAGGCCGGTCCCTCCGAGCGGAGGCCGGCATCTTCTTCTTCTTCTTTTGACGGAGAGGAAGATGCAACTCGCTTTGAGCTCAGTAAGAGGCATCCTCTCGGTTCGGTACTTATCAGGGAACCAGAATCTGGCCCTTCTTTGCCTCCTCCTCCTCCTTCTGTCTTCATCTCTGAGTCAATCCGGACAGGGGGGGTCACCTTCTCTAGGGGTCTCTGATTTTCCTTCCATCCTTTCTTCCTGTCCGTCTTGATTTTCCTTCCAGACAATTACCGTCTGGTCCCCGCACAGCTAGTGCCAAACACCATTAGGGTCATTTTTTCCTTCATTATGCTTTGTCACCTTCACGGTTTCGTTGCCCGCTTTTCCTTGTTCAGGGCTTTCTTTGCCTTAAAGCACCACCCAACCAAGGATGGTGGTGTGTCCTTGTCCTCCCGCATGAAGGGCATCAAGTTCGAGCTTCCCTCTTCCATCAGGGGATGGAAGAGAAAGTTTTTCTTTGTTGAGATCGAGGGAGTCGACTGGGTCTAGAGCGATCCAGACAAGTCCCCCAATCAAAATTCTGTGGTTGATGCGGCTGACCGGGATGATTACGAGCAGCTCCGCACCGCCCAATTCCTCCTCTGGAGGTTCTGTTGTCTGAGCAAAACCTTGCCGACTCCAGGGTCAACCCAACGAATGGGTTGGGTGAGTTAAACCTGAACTTTTCTTTTCCTTTTCCTTGCACTTCTTGCACTTCTTTCACTATCCTCCACAGATTCTAAATGTTGTGTGGTCTGCATGCAGGAATGATCTTCTCCGAGAATGACCTCCTGGCAATCACCAAGAAGAGGCCACCGACCGTGTTAACCGGGGAGCCTTCGTCGAGGCGGGCGTGGAGCGAGAGCGTCCCTGTGGCAGCCCCCACGGTGGCGATCGGTCTGAGCTCGGGAGCTCCAGCGGGTCCGAGTTCAAGGTGTCCCGTGCTGCTCCTGAGCCGGTGGAGAGGGCAACTTCTACGGCACCATGGCCAGCCCAACAGTCCCCGCTGTAGAGCCTAAGGTAGTTGTCCGGGCGAGGGCCGTGGCTGCTACCGCTGCACCCTGCCATCCTCCGAGTCCGCCCGTCGTCGATGTCAAGGGTGAGGAGACCCGGCCATGCCCAGGGCCATGATGGAGGTGCTGCCTGCACCGGCACCAGCTTCTCAATCTGCCCCCCAAGGTCCTTCAGTCAGCGGGGCGAGGCCGTCCGCCCCCTGGAGAGGGCAGGAGGGAGGAGGCACGATGCCGCCTCCCCTTCAGGATGGGGCCAGAGAGCTCTTTCCTCCGGAGCCCCGAGCTGGCCCAGTGTATGATGGATTTCTCAATCCAGCTATGCGATCGGCAAGAGATGGCCGGGATGCGTCTGTCCGACGTTATCAGCAACATCATTTTCCATTTGTACTCGGTGAGCTATCCCCCTCTTTCTCTTCTTCTCTTTCTTCTTTTCTTCTTTTTTTTTTAAGCTGACCTCTTTTCATGGTGTAGATCGGCGTCGAGGCGCTCTACATCAAGAGCCACCACCAGAGCTGGGAGTGTCTCGAGCGGTAGCAGGCCACCGAGATCGAGTCTTTGAAGGCCGACTTGAAGGGGAAGGTTGGGGCAAACGGGGTCCTTCAGTCGAAGGTCAAGGACCTTAAGAAAGAGCTCGCCAATGCTGAGGGACGAGCGAAGGCACTCCTGACAGCTTGCGACCTGGAGCGGAGCCGTTCGAAGAAGGCGATCGACGACCTCTCTATCATCGAGAAAAAGCTTAACTAGTATAGTGCCGAAGCCGATCGGCACAAGGAGCTCACCCAAGCTACCCAGATAGAGCTGGCAGCTATGAAGGAGAGACTTGTCGCGGCTGAGAAGGCGACAGATGGCAGCCAACTTGGTGGAGGCAGCCAGGTCGGAGGTCGCCGAGTCAAAGAGGGTGGCCGCTGAGGCAACAAAGGGTGCTGAGGATGCCGTTGCCAGATTCAAGTCTTCGGAGGACTTCATCGCTGAAATCCAGCAGATGGCATCGGATTCCTTTTACAAGGGTTTCATGTACCTGCACGGCCGGGTGGAGGCGCTTATCCCTGACAAGGACCGCGGCCGCCTCAGGTACCCTTCAGCCTCGGAGGTGGAGGCTGACGAGGAGGTCGTCGCAGGAGCCACGGGCCCATAGCCTTCGACACCAGCTGAGAGTGATCCTCCTGGAGTTAGGGCAGCTCAGCAGGAGACTTCTCGGCCTCGAAACCTAGCAGAGAAATCGGCCGACATGGAGTGACCCTTTTCTTGCTTTGTTTTGTACTTTTGTTTCTTGCTTTCAGCCAGGGTCACCCGGCATGTCGGGGGCCCAGAAAACACTTGTAATTTGTGTTCGGTCAATGAAGCTTAAGTTTCTTTGCCATCTATTTTATTTCACTCCCTTCTCTTTTCCCCTTCTTGTTTTTTTTATGGGGAGATCAGAGAGAAGGGCTGCACCTTACTTGGGGCCAAGTTATGACACTTGAGAGCTGCTGGGCTCGAAGGTGTTGCTGACTAAGAGCCATGTAGCTCGGAGGTCCCTTGGCCGGAGATCTGAGCTCCAGTCTTGAGAAGGCATCCTGGAGCTGGGCTCGGGACGTTGATGACTGAGAGCTGCATGGCTCGAGGTCTCTTGGCCGGAGATCTGAGCTCCGGTCTTGAGAAGGCGTCCTGAAGCTGGGCTTGGGGATGTTGATGATTGAGAGCTGTGTGGCTCGAGGTTCTCTTGGCCGGAGATCTGAGCTCCGGTCTTGAGAAGGCATCCTGGAGCTGGACTTGGGGACGTTGATGACTAAGAGCTACGTGGCTCGAGGTTTTCTTGGCCGAAGATCTGAGCTCCAGTCTTGAGAAGGCATCCTGGAGCTGGGCTCGGGGACGTTGATGACTGAGAGTTGCGTGGCTCGAGGTTCTCTTGGCTGGAGATCTAAGCTTCGATCTTGAGAAAGGAAAGTGGTAGCTTCGATGACACTGTATTTTCCTCTTGTTCTCTCTTTCTTTCCTTCCCCTCTCATCTTCTTTTCGAGTGGGGAGATCAGAGAAGGGGGTTTCCGGGCTCCCCCCTTTGTTCTCTTTTCTTTCCTTCCCCTCTCGTCTTCTTTTCGAGTGGGGAGATCAGAGAAGGGGGTTACCGGTCTTGATTGCCTTGGAGCTAGGCTCGAGGCCTTCCTGGACGTGGAGCTAGCTCGGCCCAGGGGTTGCCTGAGATCTTGGCTCAGGTCTTTGCACCTTGGAGCTAGGCTCGAGGCGTTGATGGGAGCTACATGGCCCCATAATCTCTTGGCATCTCGGAGCTGGGCTCAGAGATGTTTGAGATGGAGAGCGACTTGGCTCAAAGTTTTCTTGGCCGGAGATTTGATCTCCGGTCTTGAGCCGGTGCCCTGGAGCTAGGCTCGGGGATGCTTGGAATTGGGAGCTACATGGCTCGAAGTTCTTTGACATCCTGGAGATGGGCTCGGGGATGCTTGGAATTGGGAGCTACGTGGCTCGAAGTTCTTTGACATCCTGGAGATGGGCTCGGGGATGCTTGGAATTGGGAGCTACGTGGCTCGAAGTTCTTTGACATCCTGGAGCTGGGCTCGGGGATGCTCGGAATTGGGAGCTACATGGCTCGAAGTTCTTTGACATCCTGGAGCTGGGCTCGGGGATGCTCGAAATTGGGAGCTACGTAGCTCGAAATTCTTTGACATCCTGGAGCTGGGCTCGGGGATGCTTGGAATTGGGAGATACATGGCTCGAAGTTCTTTGACGTCATGGAGCTGGGCTCGGGGATGCTTGGAATTGGGAGCTACGTGGCTTGAAGTTCTTTGATGTCATGGAGCTGGGCTCGGGGATGCTTGGAATTGGGAGCTACGTGGCTTGAAGTTCTTTGACGTCCTGGAGCTGGGCTCGGGGATACTTGAAATTGGGAGCTACATGGCTCGAAGTTCTTTGACGTCCTGGAGCTGGGCTCAGGGGCGCTGTCAATTCTTTCCTGCAAGACATGCGGATACCCATGGAAGGGAAAAATCGTTGTTATGATTATTGGTAAGGGAACTTACCTTATTGGGGGTGTCTTTGTAGGCTACGGCCCTCCTCCCACGGGGAGCCTGACGCCGTCAGGTTCTTCGAAGTAATGGACCTCTTGTGATGGAGTTTCGACCGCCTCGCGGGGGCCTTCCCACGGTGGCTCGCGGCCATCGTCATGGCATCCATGGCATCTTTATTTACCTTTCTCCTTCGCTCTCTTCTCCCCTCATGGTGGGGTGATTACCCTCGGGGCCTCCTACCCCCCGAGTCTTCTTGGATGCACGCACGATTCTCCACGCAGTCACGCCCACCGATTTCGTGGTGGGGTGACTGTTGGTGGTCGAAGCTGATGAGAGAGGCGAGTGCTTGGGGCCCCGCTTGGGGTCCCCCCTCGCAAGCCTCCAGAGGAGAGCCTCCTTGATGAGCTTCTCGATCTCCTACTCACGATTGCGATATTTTTCGATGCCATGGTCGTGATCGCGGTAGAAGTGATGATACTCCGCCTCGCCACAACCGGTGAAGAGCTTCACTGGCGATGGGTGTTGTAGTCCAGTGGCTCGCTGGCTGAGCCTCGCATGCTGATGAACTAGTGAAAGAATCCTGCCATCTTATGCTTATGCTTCTCCAGACACACTTTCGCTGTGTGCCTGATGGTTTCGTCAGCGAATTCCCTGTCAAAGGGGATGGAAGGGGTGATGTCCTGGAGAGGCCTAGAGAAGATCACCAATCTGTTGACCTTTCTAACTTGTGTCGTCACCATTCGTCACCGTTCTCTCCTTCCTGGCGCGCCAATCTATTATCGCCAAGATCATCGTGGCCCATAGCTGCTGTCGGCACCGGAGTGTGCTTCTCCTGCCGCCTACCATCCTCGGGTCCCGAACCTCCATGCTGGGTATGGCCGTCTTGCCGCTCGGTGATCCTCCACTCCCAGACCTGCAAGACAGGGGTTAGAGACCCGGGTCGGGGTTTCCGGTGGGGGAACTCCGATGATCAAGTTAGTGACGATCCAGGGAAACGAATCCTCCTAGTTGGGCCCCTCTAGATGGACTCCGTACTAGGAGGAGTGGAAAATGTGTGTGAAGGTGAAAACGTTGCAGGGGAGAGTGATAGCGGGGACAGAGGGGTGCCCTGTTCCTCCCCCTCTCCTTGTATCCCTCGCTTTCCTTTAACTATGATGGTAGTGGCGCTTCGCCCTCTTGGTCGGGCTTGTACTTGTGCTCGTGGTGGTGGTGGTGCCATGCCCCCCTTCTTGGCAGGGGTTGCCCTCTCTTTTTTTTCTCTGGCCTGTCTCTTGGAGTTGTTGTGTTACCTCCGAGTTTGTTGCAAACTAGGTTACCGTTGGGCGCTTGTCTCGGGACCCCCGCCGGGCTGTCAAGCGCATGCGGTGGTGTCCCGAGGAGTCTTTCCTAATTAATGATAAGGAGAGTTATCAGGTGCTCCGGCACTCCTCTTGGCTATCTCATTCCGGAAAATTTGGCAGCACCTCTAATGGCGGGCCGCCACCCACGGGATTCGAATCTTCTGGTTGGCTTCTTCTCTTAGGTGATTTGAGTGGTTGGTGAGGAGTGTGGCATTTTGATCAATGTGCTGCTTGCCTTTCTGGTGTAACTGGAGGTCGCAGGTGTTAGTACAAGTACAGCCTGGAAGGCACTTCGGTGTTCTAGGCTGGTGAGGGCCTCGTCCGGGCTGGAGCCGAGCTGGGACGGCAGGACTCACTCCGACCTAGATTCTCCGAGCTTGCAGGGGCGCCTTGGTGGAGGAGGGCAGAGTGCGGGCCCGATCTGGAGGGTGCACACTCGGAGAGGCTCCACATCGGTGGGTGAGCGCTGGGCTCGACCTCGACCGCAGGGCACTAACCTCCGAGGGTCTCACTCCGGAGGGCGGAAGGCGGACCCGGTCCAGAGGGCGCGCGCTCGAAGAGGCTCCATATCGGCAGGTGAGCTCTTGCTCGACCTCGGCCGCAGGGCACTAGTCTCCGAGGGTCCTCTATGGAGGGTGGAAGGTGGACCCGGTCCAGAGGGCGTGCGCTCGGAGAGGCTCCACATCGATGGGTGAGCTCTTGGCTCGACCTCGACCGCAGGGCATTAGCCTCCGAGGGTCTCACTCTGGAGGGAGAAAGGCGAACCCGGTCCAGAAGGCGCACGCTCAGAGAGGCTCCACATCAGCGGGTGAGCTCTTGGCTCGACCTCGACCGCAGTGCACTCCTCCGAGGTATCGCTCTAGAGGGTGGAAGGCGGACCCGGTCTAGAGGGCGCGCGCTCAGAGAGGCTCCACATCGGTGGGTGAGCTCTTGGCTCGACCTCGACCACAGGGCACTAGCCTCCGAGGGTCTCGCTCTAGAGGGCAGAAGACGGCTCCGACCTAGGCATCCCGGGCTTGTGGGCATGACCTGGCAGAGGACTGAGCTCGACTTGTTGTTTTGAGGAAGCTCAGCTTAGCCCAGTAGTGGGATCCGGGCTGGAGAATCGATGTGGCATCTTTTCTTGACGTAGCGCCTGCCAGTTTCTCCCTGTCAACGATCCCTTCATATCACTATGCTTATGTCAAAAATAACTTTGGACATAAATTAAGTGCTAGGGCTGATAAGTGTAGGTTTGTTGGTTATCCTAAAGAAGGTATTGGATACCTCTTTTATAATGCTACTAAGCAAAAGATGTTTGTCATAGGCATGCTACATTCTTGGAGCAAAAATTTATCCAAGAAAGAAGTAGTGATTCTTCACTTGAGTTATGTGAAGAACAAAACCAACAGCCTATTGAGCCTTCAAATGAAATTCCTCAACCAGAAGTTCTTGTAGATCAAGAACAGCCACTATACACACCTCCTCTCCGAAGGTTAGACAGGGTACGGGGAGCACCTTTAAGATATGGCTTTGTTAACGGGGATGATAATGAAGCCAGTATCATTCAAGATGATGATCCTGTGACCTATTCGGAAGCTATCGAGAGAAAAGACTCCGACAAATGGCTAAGGGCCATGAAATCTAAAATTGATTCCATGTATTCCAATCAAGTTTGGACCTTGGTAGATCCACCTGATGGAATTAACCTAAAAAGGTGTAAATGGGCCTTCAAGAAGAAGATAGGAGCAGATGGTCAAGTAGAAACCTACAAGGCCAGACTGGTAGCAAAAGATTTTAGACAAAAACATGGCATTGACTATGATGAAACCTTTTCTCTAGTAGCCATGCTCAAATCCATTCATATTTGCTTGCCATAGCAACATACCATGATTATAAAATCTGGTAGATGGATGTCAAGACTGCTTTTCTCAATGGAAATCTTGAGAAAAAGTCTATATGACACAACCATAGGGTTTTGTTTCAAGTGGGAGACCAAACCAGGTATGCAAGTTAAAGAAGTCTATTTATGGACTAAAGTAAGCATCAAGGAGTTGGAACTTCCATTTTGATGAAACAATCAAGAGTTTTGGTTTTATCAAAAATGAGGAAGAACCATGTGTATATAAGAAGACAAGTAGGAGTGCACTTGTTTTCTTGGTCTTGAATGTTGATGACATACTGATCATTAGGAAAGATATCCCAATGTTACAATTGATTAAAACTTGGCTATCATCAAATTTTTCTAAGAAGGATTTGGGAGAAGAATCCAATATACTAGGTATAAGGATCTATAGAGATAGATCTAAAATGATGCTAGGCTTATCCCAGTCTAAGTACATAGACTTAGTGTTGAAGAGATTCAACATGGATGGAAGTAAGAAAGGTTATTTGCCTATAAGTCAAGGCATACATCTTTCTAAGAAAATGTCTCATAAGACATCTGAAGAAAGAGAGAGAATGACTATGATTCCTTATACTTCGGCTATAGGATAAATTATGTATGCTATGTTATGTACCAGACCTGATGTTGCTTATGCCTTGGGCATAGTGAGCAGGTTTCACGCAGATCCAGGAGAGGATCATTGAAAAGCTATGAAAAATATTCTTAAGTACCTAAGAAGGACTAAAGATATTTTTCTAGTTTATGGAGGATCTGAGTTGAAACTAGAAGGCTATACAGATTTTAATTTCTAATCAGATCCAGATGATAGCAAATCAACATCAGGATATGTCTTCACCCTGAATGGTGGTGCAGTGAGTTGGAAGACTACAAAGCAACCAACAGTAGCTGACTCAGTCACTAAGGCAGAATACATAGCTGCAAGTAAAGCCACGAAGGAAGCTGTCTGGATGAAGAAAATCATCATGGTATTGGACATGGTTCCTGAAATACAATAGCCAGTGACACTATACTATGATAACACTAGAGCTGTTGCACAAGCAAAGGAACCGAGGTGGTGCGGGCACCAGACTCAGAAGAAGACTTCAGAGCTCCATCTGGATCTCTGATTAACCTTGCCCGAAGAATTAGGGTTTTTGGTTTGTAATAAGAGTTGACTAGATCAACTCAATTTAGCTTGAGTCTACATTACCTGCATTTTATTTTGTTGAGTCATGTTGACTCAGTAGTGGACTAGGGTTTCAACCGGGGATGTTACATTTTCTCCCAAGACCAGGCAAGTGGACACCACACTCCCAGCCACACTCCCAGTCCAGGGGCGCCATATCCACATCCAGCAGCCTTTGGTCCCCACTCCACAGATGGCAACTTCCTTCTTTCATGCACCAGATAAAGAGAAGAGCACAAATCAAGGGGGCGGCCAAGACTTTCCCAAGTGATTCCAAGCAAAGAAGGGAAGAAGTTTTTCTTGGAAGAGAATATCAAGGGGTGCCCATTACCTGCCAAAAACACCTAAAACAAAGATGGGAAGAGCCTTGACTTAGGGAGGAAGAAAAGGAGGAGTCCAAAAGAGTTCATCCAGGGAAGGAAGAAATTTTTTCTTGAAAAATCCAAGCAAGGTGGCGCCATCTACCTGCCATTTATAACCCAAATCCTAATTTTTGGTATTTTGGCCAACCATATGTAAGGGATTTGCCCTAATTTGGAGATCCCCTCCTTTAGTCCCACATGGGAAAATATGAAACCCTTCTCCCTTGTAAAGCATTATAAATTACATCCCTCTTGTAAGTTGAAATCAATCAATGAAGAAAAAATTATTTTTGCTATTCTCTTGTGTTGAGTAACCTAGGTTTCTCTTCTTCCGCACTATTCTAAGTGTTGAGCTCCGTGAGGGGGTAATCCGGGTTCCATTGGAGCCTTGAGGAGGTGAGAGATCTCCATCTTTATCCAAAACCCTAGGTTAGCCACTTAAAAATCCAAAACCCTAGCCGCCCATCATTATTTTCAATCCATCAAACCCTAGCTCCTTCCATCTCCCACGGCCTCTCTCTCTCTACAAGTCCAGGCCGTCCACCTTCATCCAGATCCAGTTCGGCTACTTCAGATCCAGAGCAAGTTCCAAGGAAATCACATCAGCTTCCAGGAGAATCCAGTTTCAGCAATTTCAATCTTCAAGTTCATCAACCTGGTAAATTTTTCCTTGACTCTCTGATTCCATCAATTGTTTTTCTTCTCTTCCAGATCTTGAGTTCAGGAGAAGCCAACCCGCCAAAGGACCAGTATTGGAGGATCCATTGCGAAGATATCTGAATCCGAGGATCCAACAATCTGCTCGGGAGAGTTCTTCCACCAAAATCTGTGAAGATCATTGTCTGGTTAGGTAAACCATCTCTTCTCTTTATTTCTGTTCTGTTGAAAGTTCGGAGCGAAACCCTAGGTCTGGGAGTTTCTCAACCCCAGCGATCCGTTGCTTCTGAACTACTCTGATAATTTAGTTTCCTTAAAATTGTGCTTTCAATTATCATATTAGTATCTTTCAATGTTAGGTTAACTTTTCTTTGATTTGAAGCCAACTTCTACAAACCTATAAAAACAACAAAAAAAATTAGTTAATCTTAATTTACTTCTGCATCGCATCCCTTTATTTCTTCTGCATCATTTTTGGTATCAGAGCCCAGTCTAGGATTTCTGATTTGCTTGCTTGCTTGTTTTGATTGTTTTCTCTTTTTATTTTGTCTGCTCGAAGTAGACTCCCTAGGATGTCCGTCCTAGGAACTAAGCGAGGCGCAAGCCTCCTCCTCCCATTCCACGGGGTGTTCCTAGGGCGTGTAGGGGATCCATTGGGTTATAACTTCGTAGCAGGGATTATAAACGGGGAAGACAATCTAGTTACAGCCTATAATTGCCCTGTTGTCTGAATTATTTCTCCCTGCATAAAACTTCGAATTGCATTATTTTTGCTTCGTTGAAACCAGTATAATTGAACCTATTTTCCATAATTTTTCTGTGATTTATTGGTTTCGGTAAAAATTCTGAGCATTAAAATACAACAACTCTGTTTTTTTTGTGTTCTGCAATTCAATTCTTTTTCGAGTGATCATCTCATAATTTACTTAAGGGCAATTGAGCATCTAAGATAAGGGGAGGAGTTGATTACCTCTCCTTAGCCTAAAACCACCATCCAATCATTCGAACCTAGACCTAATTTAAAATCAGTTAGACCTAATTTGCCCTAGTGGGCTAGGGACACCAATTGGTCGGGTCTAGGCTAGTGTTGAGTCAGTTTTCCGAGTTATTCTGTTTGTGCTTAGCATCAGTGTCTAGAACGGTGGTTCAGGGATCCATTCCCGAAGGGCTTGTGTGCTGGTCCGCCTACCTGGCCAATCACTGATTGGTGTCTAGGATTGGCAATCAGGGACCTAACACTCCCCTTACACCTGCCTGGCTGAGTCCTGAGTTACTACAGGCTAGCTTGCCACTCTGATTGGGCATCTAGTTTGGACTCTAGGTCTAGTGATCCAGTAGTCGATTTAGTCTAGTCTCATTTTGTGTGCTTGCTTGAATCATCATGTCTACCAGAAACGGAGTGCCATATCAACCTGGTCAAACCCAACCTGATTTAGAGGCCATGATCAGAACTCTTACTGAAAGTATGGCTAAAATGAATCAGGATATGACAAACACTGTGGCCCAGTTTAGCGCACAAATTCATGAGGATCTTACCCAACTTAGGGACCGAGTCCAAGTACTTGAAGAACCTAGGCATCGAAATTGGACTCCTGACCCCGATTTTAATGTGCCTCAACCTCACCCACATCAGGAGCCTAGAAGGCCTTTATATAGAGATCCTGAACCTAATCATAGGAGGCCTGACCCAGAGCCTGAAGATAGAGATGATAGGTTCATCAGGAACATCAAATTAGATGCACCCACTTTTGATGGTAGTCTAAACCCTAAGGTGTATTCTGATTGGGAGGGTGAGATGGACCAATACTTTGAGTGGTATGCTATGTCTGAGGAGAGGAAATACAAGTTTGCCAAGATGAAATTAGTGCGTCAAGCTAGGTTATACTGGGGGAACATTGAGCTAACCACTAGGAGACGGAATGTTGAGCCCATAACCACTTGGCAGGGTATGAAAGAAAAACTGAGAGATAAATACCTACCCATTTCATACCAGCAAAACCTGTTAGACCAATGGCAAAACCTGAAACAAGGAAACCGATCTGTCTCAGACTACATAGCTACTTTTGATGAATACCTAATGAGATGTGATGTGAGTGAAGCCCACGAAGTCACTTTGTCTAGATTTAGGGCTGGACTGAGGGAAGATATCAAGAGAGAACTATTTCTGAGAGAGGTTACTGATCTAGACCAAGCCTACCAGATTGCACTGAACATTGAGAAATTTCAGAGAGGACCTATACCTTCTAGGGTTAGTGCCCCAATCCCAAGGAATGGACCTAGCCAAGTTATCCCTAGTAAACCTTTTCAGGGTACTTCTACCCCTAGGCCCATGGACAAAGGTAAGGCACATGACACCCAGAGAACCCCTAGTTCAAATATCACCTGTTTTAAGTGTCAGAAACCAGGTCACATTTCCAGTCAGTGTACTGCCATAGCCTGTTTCAAGTATCATAAGGTAGGTCATGTAGCTAGCCAGTGCCCACGGAGATCCCTTTACATAGAAGAGGGAGAGAATGATAATTTCGAGCCCAGTGAGGATTTGAAGAAGAAGTTTATGAGGCCGGAATGAATTTGGTTGAGGAGTATGAAGGAGAGGAGGAACCCAATGAATCTGACCAATTAGGAGTTGTAAGATGCATCCTATCTCAGAATCTAGTTCAAGAGGATTGGCGTAGGACTAACATCCTGCAGACTTTTCTTAAATTAGGGATAAGGTATGTAAGATCATCATAGATAGTGGGAGTTGTGTAAATGCCATCTCTACTAGCACTATCAAGATGTTAGGCTTAATCCCAGTGCCCCATCCCAACCCCTATAAGGTTTCTTGGGTAGATTCTACCTCCATACCCATCCAGTCTAGATGTCAAGTCCAAATCCAAATGCAATCTTATCACGAAAAGATTTGGTGCGATGTCTTACCCATGGGGGTGAGCAGTATAATTCTCGGAAGACCTTGGTTGTATGATCATGATGCCACCCTCTTAGGAAAACCCAATACCTGTGTCTTTAGTTTCAATGGGAAGAAGATTACGATCCATTCAGTTCCCCCTAAGGACAAGGTAACTAAAGGAGCCGGTAAGGTTAAGGAGATGAAAACTGGAGTGAACCTAATCAGTGCTAAGGATCTAGAACAAGAAATTCATAGTGGTTCACCCATCTGGATGTTGACTGCTAAGGAACTTAGAACTTCGGAACCCTCAGAGCCTCCTCAAGAAGTTAAACCTGTGTTAAAAGAATTTGAGGATGTCTTTCCCGAGGATTTGCCAGACCACCTTCCACCTCTTAGGGAATCCAGCATGCCATAGATCTATTCCCAGGAGCGACTTTGCCCAACTTTCCCCATTACAGGATGAATCCATCTGAGCATGAAGAACTGCAAAAGCAGGTTGGAGAATTATTGAGGAAGGGGTTATTAGAGAAAGTCTTAGCCCTTGTGCAGTCCCAGCCTTACTGACCCCAAAGAAAGATGGCACGTGGAGGATGTGTGTTGACAGTCGTGCCATCAATAAAATTACAATCAAATATAGGTTTCCCATCCCTAGACTAGATGACATGCTTGATATGATGGCTGGTGCAATGGTTTTTTCTAAGATTGATCTCAAAAGCGGCTATCATTAGGTTAGGATTAGACCCGGGGATGAATGGAAAACTGCTTTCAAAACTAAGGATGGTCTTTATGAATGGGTTGTTATGCCTTTTGGGTTGTCCAATGCCCCTAGTACTTTCATGAGAATTATGACCCAGGTACTTAGAGCTTTCATAGGAAAATTTGTGGTGGTCTATTTTGATGACATCCTGATCTATAGTAAGACCCCAGCAGATCACCTAGGCCACCTTAGAGCAGTCTGCCAAGTTTTGAGGAATGATAGACTCTACGGTAATCTTAAAAGTGTGAATTCATGACTAGTAGAGTTATCTTTCTTGGTTTTTGTAGTAACCCCTGACGGCGTGGCGGCCGATCCTGAGAAGATTAAGTCCATAGTAGACTGGCCAGAGCCAACCAATGTGCATGAAGTTAGAAGTTTCCACGGCTTGGCTACCTTCTATAGGTGATTCATCAAGGGGTTTAGTACTTTAGCTGCTCCTATCACTGATTGTATTAGGAAGGGAGAATTTCATTGGACTAAGTCAGCCCATAAAGCCTTCCTAGATCTTAAGGATAAAATGACCCAGGCACCCATTCTGAGATTACCGATTTTTCTAAAGTATTTGAGGTTGCCTGTGATGCTTCAGGTGTAGGAATAGGTGGAGTCCTAAGCCAAGAGAATCATCCCATAGCATTTTTTAGTGAAAAACTTAATGATGCTAAGCTTAGGTATTCTACCTATGATAAGGAATTTTATGCGGTGGTGCAAGCTTTGCGTTACTGGAGACATTATTTGCTACCGCAGGAATTTGTACTATTTTCGGACCATGAGGCTCTTAGATTTCTGAACTCCCAAAAGAAGCTTAACCCTAGGCATGCTAAGTGGGTAGAATATATCCAGTCCTATACTTTTGTCCTGAAACATAAGGCTGGAGTTGAGAATAAGGTAGTTGATGCCCTTAGTCGCCGATCTCTGTTATTAACTTCTGTTAGAACTGAGGTCATAGGGTTTGAGCAAATCAAAGAGGAATATGAGTCTTGTCCGGATTTCACAACTGTGTATCAGGATCTAGTTCAAGGACCATCTAGTAATCACCAGGATTATACCCTTGTAGATGGTTTTTTGTTCTTCAAAAATAGGCTTTGCATCCCTAGAACTTCTCTTAGGGAATTTTTGATTTGGGAAATCCATGCTGGAGGTTTAGCCGGCCATTTTGGAAAAGACAAGACCATTCTAGCTATTGAAGACCACTTTTTCTTGCCTAGCTTGAAAAGGGATGTAGCTATATTGTAGCTAGATGTCGAACCTGCGCTGTTGCCAAACAGCGAAAACAAAACACTGGCCTTTATACCCCACTCCCTGTCCCAGATCGTCCTTGGCAAGATGTGAGTATGGATTTTGTGTTAGGTTTACCTAAGACCCAGAGGAGATATGATTCTATCTATGTCGTAGTCGACCGATTCTCTAAAATGGCCCACTTCTTGCCTTGTTCCCAAACCTTTGATGCGTCTAAGGTAGCCACACTTTTCTTCAATGAGATAGTTAGACTCCATGGCCTACCTAAGACAATCATTTCAGATAGGGATGTCCGGTTCACCAGTTACTTTTGGAAGACCCTTTGGCATAAGTTAGGGACAAAACTTAAGTTTCCAACTGCCTATCATCCCCAAACTGATGGCCAAACTGAAGTAGTGAACCGTAGCCTAGGAAATCTGCTGAGATGTCTTGTTGGTGAAAACACCATAAATTGGGATTTATACCTACCAAGGGCAGAATTTGCATACAATGACTCGGTCAATAGGTCTACGGGTAAGAGTCCATTTGAAATTGTACATGGGTACAAACCTCACACACCTCTTGACCTAGTCCCTTTACCTGTCCACACTCGAGTCTCCGAGTCTGCTGAGAATTTTGCACAGCATGTAAAAGACTTGCATAAAGAAATTCATGCCAAATAAATTTAAGTAATGAAACTTATAAGAAGTTGGCTGATACTCAAAGGCGAGTCAAATCTTTTGTTGAGGGAGACTATGTGATGATTAGGTTAAGGCCTGAACGGTTTCCTCCTCCTGGAACCGTTAGAAAGTTACATACTAGGGGAGCTGGACCATTTAGAGTGGTAAAGAGAGTAGGATCCAATGCCTATGTGCTCGAGTTGCCTCCAGAACTAGGCATTAGCTCTACTTTCAACATTACAGACTTAGTAGAGTATAGGGAGCCAGCTATGATTCCTAGTGAGCCTTTTGAGCCTAACCCTATCATTGAGAGTGATCCCGACCCTGTGTGTCCACCAACAAACTGGCTTGTGAGGAAAGAGCAGATTGAAAAGATCCTGGATGATCAGGTTATCTCTACTCATAATCGAGGATACCAAAGGTACCTGGTCCGCTGGCAAGGAAGGCCAGATTCTGATGACTCTTGGATCTCCCGAGAAGAATTACAAGAATTGGACCCAGACCTCTTGGAGAGATACCAGAGCCAACTTGAGCCTTACTCGACAGGGTCGAGTTCCTCCCACCCCGGAGAATTGGTGCGGGCACCAGACTCAGAAGAAGACTTCAGAGCTCCATTTGGATCTCTGATTAACCTTGCCCGAAGAATTAGGGTTTTTGGTTTGTAATAAGAGTTGACTAGATCAACTCAATTTAGCTTGAGTCTACATTACCTGCATTTTATTTTGTTGAGTCATGTTGACTCAGTAGTGGACTAGGGTTTCAACCGGGATGTTACATTTTCTCCCAAGACCAGACAAGTGGACACCACACTCCCAGCCACACTCCCAGTCCAGGGGGTGCCATATCCACATCCAGCAGCCTTTGGTCCCCACTCCACAGATGGCAACTTCCTTCTTTCATGCACCAGATAAAGAGAAGAGCACAAATCAAGGGGCGGCCAAGACTTTCCAAGTGATTCCAAGCAAAGAAGGAAGAAGTTTTTCTTGGAAGAGAATATCAAGGGGCGCCCATTACCTGCCAAAAACACCTAAAACAAAGATGGGAAGAGCCTTGACTTAGGGAGGAAGAAAAGGAGGAGTCCAAAAGAGTTCATCCAGGGAAGGAAGAAAATTTTTCTTGAAAAATCCAAGCAAGGTGGCACCATCTACCTACCATTTATAACCCAAATCCTAATTTTTGGTATTTTGGCCAACCATATGTAAGGGATTTGCCCTAATTTGGAGATCCCCTCCTTTAGTCCCACATGGGAAAATATGAAACCCTTCTCCCTTGTAAAGCATTATAAATTACATCCCTCTTGTAAGTTGAAATCAATCAATGAAGAAAAAATTATTTTTGCTATTCTCTTGTGTTGAGTAACCTAGGTTTCTCTTCTTCCGCACTATTCTAAGTGTTGAGCTCCGTGAGGGGGTAATCCGGGTTCCATTGGAGCCTTGAGGAGGTGAGAGATCTCCATCTTTATCCAAAACCCTAGGTTAGCCACTTAAAAATCCAAAACCCTAGCCGCCCATCATTATTTTCAATCCATCAAACCCTAGCTCCTTCCATCTCCCACGGCCTCTCTCTCTCTCTACAAGTCCAGGCCGTCCACCTTCATCCAGATCTAGTCCGGCTACTTCAGATCCAGAGCAAGTTCCAAGGAAAATCATACAGCTTCCAGGAGAATCCAATTTCAGCAATTTCAATCTTCAAGTTCATCAACCTGGTAAATTTTTCCCTTGACTCTCTGATTCCATCAATTATTTTTCTTCTCTTCCAGATCTTGAGTTCAGGAGAAGCCAACCCGCCAAAGGACCAGTATTGGAGGATCCATTGCGAAGATATCTGAATCCGAGGATCCAACAATCTGCTCGGGAGAGTTCTTCTACCAAAATCTGTGAAATCATTGTCTGGTTAGGTAAACCATCTCTTCTCTTTATTTCTGTTCTGTTGAAAGTTCGGAGCGAAACCCTAGGTCTGGGAGTTTCTCAACCCCCAGCGATCCGTTGCTTCTGAACTACTCTGATAATTTAGTTTCCTTAAAATTGTGCTTTCAATTATCATATTAGTATCTTTCAATGTTAGGTTAACTTTTCTTTGATTTGAAGCCAACTTCTACAAACCTATAAAAACAACAAAAAAAATTAGTTAATCTTAATTTACTTCCGCATCGCATCCCTTTATTTGTTCTGCATCACGAGGTCTCACCATAAGTCCAAGCACATTCTAAGACGGTTCCACCTCGTTCGAGAAATAATAGAAAGACAAGATGTTGTCATCATCGAGTTGATACAAAGAACAGTATAGCAGACCCATTTACTAAAGCATTATCCAAGTAGCAATTAGATCGCCACTTAGATAATGGGTATAAAGTGTAAGGGCAATTGGCTTTAGTGCAAGTGGGAGATTGAAAGAAAAGTGCCCTAAAAGCCAATCATTATAAGGGCATTTTTGTAATTTTCCAACTCTTGTATGATATTATATTAATAAAGACATTTATTTTCATCATATACTACTGTATATTTTTTATGGATTATGATGAACCCTATAAATTAGGACAATGGAACTAGGGTTATGATGAAGATCATAACAGTGAGACCTAAGTTCCTATAAATCCTAATGAAAATATTCTTAGTCAATAGACCATCGATTCGAGGGTTGATCAATCTGCTAAAACTAGCTGATCCTATGTATGCTCAGTTAATGAGGGTGGTTGGTCTCACAGCCACTTGTGTAGAGACACTAATACAAGGATAAGGGTGCTCATCAGGATATGAGTACACTGAACTGATCCGCATCGGGACTATCTTATGGAAGTCTTACTGCTTGTCAAAAGATAGGTCTTAGAGTAGGAGTTATGCATGTGATCTTTAGACCTAAGGTCACCATGGTTCCTTGTGTACACTAAGCCATGTTTTGGTTCATACTCATTCATGACATTGAGTCATGTACGGGGTGTTCTGGATATGGTGGAAGGTATGCGAAGGATGTGGTGGACCAATAAGGAATCGATCGTTCCTAGTAAGAGGAATTGTTATCCCATGTAATATCTTCGATGAGTGACTCAAGGAGCCTTTGATCAAAGTAGGATGAGATTAGAAGTGGTTTCTAATCAATCATCAGCTAAGTCCTCATGATCGAGTTGAGATTCGATATGACTAAGTGTTAGGTTTTAACATATATCCATACCCATTACTTAATCGGGATAATAGGAGATCGAAAGATTGAATTGTACGGTAACTTACTACTGAAGCGTACTTTGGTAATTTTTACCAAATTTCTCATTTTCTGGGTAGGTATGACACGTTGCTAGACATCAATCTTGTCTTATAGGTTTTCATGAACCAATTGGATTGGTTTCATAAGTCAATTCGATGAATGATTCGAATTGGACAATTAGGTGAGCCAATTTGACCTAATTAGGTCAATCGGGTTCAATTGGATCGAATCGGCTCAAACCTAAACCTACTACTTGCTAAATGTGGAACCCAAAGGGTCACACACATTAGGGAGTTGGTCAAGGAAGTCATACATTGTTTAATTAGGGTCATGGCATCTTAATTGGTTAGCCAGACTACACACTAGCATGTGTAGGCTAACCCAATTTCTAACCCAATTGATTTGGGTCTAGCTGCTTGTTAATTGGACTAACCTAATTGAGGGAAACCTACATTAGGTTGAGTCCTAAGTGGGGCAACCTAAACTAGACTTTAATCTAGTTTTATTTGATTTTGAACCCGGTTTGGAGAAGAGTCCAAGGTGCTTGGACTCTTGGCGCCTCTTGGCACATGCGGGAGAAAGAGAACGCGCGCAGAAGGACTGAGAGTCTTTCTGTAGATGAAACTTTGGGAGTTTCTCATCTGGGACGCCTCTTCAGATTATCTCCATGCCCTTTGATTATTGAATGACTGGTCAAAGAAGTTTTTTTTGAATTGAGAGGAACGACGTGTAATGGGAAAGAAGTTAGTGCACATAAATGAAGAGTCGCGTCTCTTCATCTGCGCACGGTTCTAAGGCAGAGTTCTTCTACTCTTCGATTTTTTCTCTTTTACAGTTTTAAAATCTGAAAAGATGCCTTCTTTTCTTTTTCTTGACCGATACATGCCATATGGCATGAGAGGATTCCATCAGGAAATTGGAAGGACTCAGATAAGACTCTTGAATCCTGAAGAGGCTTATCAGATATGAAGAGACATATCTGATAAGAGATATTGAGATGCTTTTCATGCCCCTTAAACCATTATTTAAGGGTGTATGGTGAAATGAGAAATTAGTTGTTTGGCCATCTGAAATAGGAGTCCAATTTCACCGAAAGGTTTTGTTTGAGTGTCTCTCTCTGTCTCTCTCTCCCTCCTCCTTTCCTTAAAACAAGATTTGTCTTGGTAAGACAAGGTATTTTCTACTAGAACAAGGCTTTGTTTTACGATATAAGCCTAAGGTATCCTATAGGATGGTTGTCCTAAAACCAAGAGTGGCTTAGGAGAGTGTTCATAGTTCCCTATAATGGGACAGGGTGTCCTACAGTGGTTAAAAAATCCAAAGGCTGCTGAAAGAGTCCTGCTCGAGCAAGCAACTTCAAGAAAGAATTCTTCTTGGTACAATTCTTGTATGGATCATCGTTGGAGGGCTTGCACTCGTGAGCCTTGTGGAAATAGTTGGTATACAGCATTCCAGGTATGTTCCTTGTACTTCATTTTGATGGTAATTAGTTGTAATGTCTAAGGGGATCCGGGAATTAGGGTTTCTTCTAGCCGGTTAAGGTTTTCACGCATGAATTTTGTTTTAAAATTCACTTTTGCAAGTTGCATGATCACCTAGGCTCCTAGAAATCCCATCAGGATGGATATCTTGGATCCCTTTCCTTCAACATCTGGGCAGAGGAAATACCTAATAGTGGCTATCGACTATTTCACCAAGTAGGTAGAAGCCGAACCGTTGGCACGAATCACTGAAGCTAAAGCCAGATCTTTCTTCTGGAAGTCGATCATTTGCCATTTTGGACTTCCCCACTCCATCATCATTGACAATGGACGATAGTTCGATAACCAAATATTTGAGGAATTCTGTGCTGACCTCAACATTCACCACCATTTTACCTCGGTGGCTCATCCCTAGACCAATGAGGAGGCCAAGGTGACCAAGTGGACCATCCTTCAAGGGCTCCGAACCAAGCTAGACCAAGCTAAGGGCCGATGGACTGAGAAACTCCCCAGCATTCTTTGGGCCTACCACACCATGTTAGGACAGCAATAGGTGAGACACCCTTCAATCTTGTCTTTGGCACTGAGGTCGTGATCCCAGTAGAATTGAGTCTACCCACACTACGGGTAGAGCAATATGATGAAGTTAAGAATCCGGCCAGCTTTTGCTCAACCTAGACCTCCTGGAAGAAATAAGAGATAAAGCCCGGCTCCGCATGGCAGCCTACAAGCAATGGGAGGCCCAATATTACAACTCCCGTGTGAAGCCGAAGGCCTTCCGCCAAGGCAACCTGGTTCTGCGATGGGCTGAAGTCTTGCAGCCTAGAGAATGTGGCAAGCTCTCCCCCAACTAGGAAGGCCCTTATAGGATAGTCAAGGCCCTTCCTCATAGAGCTTACTACCTAGCCAGACTTGATGGCATCTGATTCCCATGAACTTGGAATGCCAACAACCTGAGGATATACTACCAAAAATGTAAGATTTCCTTTCATTAATAAAAGTTTATTTTTGGTACAACCTTATCTTCACCTGTGTAGGAACTTCACCCGTCGAACTCCCAATTCAGCAATCAAAAGCTGGGAAACCCCTACAGCCCCGTACTCAAAATCCAGGAAACTCCTAAAGCCCCACACTCAAAAGTTGGGAAACTCCTGAAGCCCCACACTGAAAAGCTGGGAAACTCTTGATGCCCCGCACTCAAAAGCTGGGAAACTCCTGAAGCCTTGCACTTAAAAGCTAGGAAGCTCATGAAGCTCCACACTTAAAAGCCGGAAAGCTCCTGAAGCCCTGCACCCAAAAGCCGGGAAACTATAGAAGCCCCACACCCAAAAGCCAGGAAACTCCAGAAGCCCTGCACTCCACCCGTCAGACTCCCAGTTCAGTGATGGAAAGACGGGAGAATCTAGAAGTCAAGCACTCTCCTGTCGGACTTCCAGTTCGGTGACAACAAGCCAGGAAGCTCCAAAAGCCCTGCACTCTACCCGTCGGACTCCCAGTTTGATGACGACAAGCAGGGAGACTCCAAAAGCCCCATAGTCTCTTGTTGGACTTCCAGCTTGGCGACGGCAAGCCAGGAAACATCGAAGACCCATACCCTATTCATTGGACTCCCAATCCGGCGACTGCAGGACCGAAATTCCTCAGGACCTGCACTCAAACTTTCAAGTTTCCCGGTATGATGGAGATGGCTTGCAGAGACTCTAAGTCCCCTTCAGCAACTTGCCGGTCTTTAAAGTTGGGTAGTGAGAACCGAAGTTCCAAAAGCCTTAAGGGGTTGGCCACTTCAGCAAACCTCTTACACAGTGAAGGTAATTCATAGAAACTCCTATGCTTCCTTCGGTCACCTGCTAATTCTAGGGGATTACTAGGAAGGAGTGAAACCTAGGAAGCCTTTAGGTGGGTGATCACGATGAAGATTCATGCCCATGCAAAAAAAAGGGAGAAAAGAAATGGAC
Organism: Areca catechu; assembly: GCA_021397845.1. Lineage (NCBI taxonomy): Eukaryota > Viridiplantae > Streptophyta > Magnoliopsida > Arecales > Arecaceae > Areca > Areca catechu. The sequence continues at coordinate 46,429,274 of CM038048.1, read as the reverse complement.
AACTTAGTGAAGAAAGAAAATTTTCATTGAAAGTTGGATTGCTTATAGTAGAAGGGACCCTCGATAGGCCTGGTGGTCCCAAAAAAAAAGAAAAAAGAAAAAAACTCCCAAGTACAGGAGTCGCAAAAAAGAAGAAGAGAAAGGAAGATAAGGAAGCTTAAGGTGACACCGCAAGCTCCTTGCCGAGACACCGGGGGACCTCGCCAGCATTGTCCTGGCTCTCTGCCTGTGCCGGTGGTGACTCAATGGCAGTAGGTGTTGCCTCGACCTCTGCAATTGAAGCCTCTGCTCCCTCAGTGCTAGCGCCTGGGAGGTCCGGCATGACGGCCCCCAAGTCCCAGTCTGGATGCGCCTAGGCCACCTTGGACTTGCAATCAGCGAACCCTTGGATGAAGGAGTCCACGATCGCCTCCTAGACTTCCTTCATGAACTCCAATGAAGCCTTGAACTTCGGCACCGCCTTGGTCGCTTCCTTCTTGGTGGCCTCCATCAGGGCAATGGCTTCCCGTGCCTTCTCCTTTGCCATCGCAAACTCTAGTCAGACTTGGAGGGTCTGGGACTGCCCCTCCAAGTGGGCCAACTCCGTGGAGAACTCCTCTGTCTGATGGGTGGCCATGTTCTTCTGGGTGGCCAGGGATGCCTCCAGGTCCCCAGCCCGCCTCTCTTCCCTTGCCGCCACCTCCTTCGCATCAGCCACCCCTGCACGGAGGCTCCTGACCCACTCCTCCAGGGCCTAGACCCTCTTAGTCTATGCCTGTGCCTCGACGTCGAGCACCTCTAGGTGTCCCTTCTCTAGGGCCTCCCGCTTGGCCCATTAGGCACAGAAGTCCCGGATGAGGATGACGTCGGTGGCAATCTGCAACCACAAAAAGGTTAACAAGAATAGCATAGATAGAAAAGAAAAAGAAGCTGAAAGTGTAGATGGCTTATCATGAAAGGTTGGGGCAGAATGCCCGTGCTGGTAGCCACCAGCTGCTTGCTGCTCCTCTCTCGACGATCGTGGGACTGGACGGTGAACTCCATCATTCGCTCGGCCAACTCAGGGTCCTAGGTAACCAACGAGTTCGACAGTACTATAATGGACACCCTTTTCACCCCGAGTCCCGGTGTAGTGAGGGCCATCACCAATGTCGGGGTGGGTGATGATGTAAGCACCTCGGCCATCGGGGGTGCGGTCGTCGCTTCTACTAAGGGCACCGCTGGTCTCCTTTTTGCTACCACCTCGACCACTTTCAGGGTCTTCGTGGGAGAAGCCACCAGCTCGGCCCGGGCAGTCATGTTGGGCCCATAGGTCGGGGGCTGGGCCTACACCCTGGATGATGCTGGAACCGGCCCAGTACTCCTTTCCGAGCCGGATGAGGAGCCTATCTTGGGCCCCCATCCAGGGTCATCTTGGGCCCTCTTCGATGGCTCCTCCCTAGGCCTAGGGGATACGTTTCTCTTTTGAGACATCTCCTGGATCTGCTCCATGCTGAACTTCATGCTTGCAAAGAAAGAAGAATACCAGTTAGTCTAGAAGCCGAAGAGAATTTGTGCAAAGAAGAGAAATGTAACAGTGGGGGCTCATCTAGGGCACGAATCGGGCTGATCCTGGCATCAAATAGGTTTTGCTTGGCCAGCAGGTCCTGAAGGGGAGGAATTTGGGAGGTGACTAGTTGATTGTACACCTCCCGGTCTACATCTCCACTTGGGTGTTGTAGTTCAAGGACCGGTCTGGGTCATTCCAGACCCAGTCCACCCCTTCAACTGAGGCAAAGAAGTACCTACTCTTCCATCCCTTTATGGAAGAAGGGAGTTCAAATTTGATGGCCCCCGGGTGGGAGGCCATGAACCACCACCCTTCATCAGACGGGTGGCATTTCAGGGTGAAGAGTGCCTTGAAAAGGGAAAAACGGGCAACGATCCCATGAAAATGGCAGAGAATAGTAAAATAAATGATGACCCTAATTGCATTGGGGGCAAGCTGGGCTGGAACCAAGCGAAAGTTGCTGAGAAAAGAAAGGAAGAATGGATGTAGAGGTAGACAAAAGCTCTCGATGAAGTATTCCTCATATAGGGCAATCCAACCCGAGCCATTGGAAGTGACCCACTCCCCTAGCCCGGGATCGAGAGACGGACAGAGTTTGGAATCTCGTAGGTGTCCCAGAGCTGAGAGAGGTCCTTCCTAGTCATCGTCGAGGTGATGCCGGTGGGACCGCCATGCCAGGGGGATAGAAGGGATAGAAGTAGGAGCAGAGGAAGCAGCAGGAGCAGAAGGAGAGTAGGAGCAGAAGGAGCAACAGGAGCAGAAGGAGGGGGTGACCTAGGCTGCCCTATGATGATCCTCGTCGACCGGTACCCCTACAAATACTAAAGGGGACATCATCCTCCTCATTGGAGGATGGGGTCCTAGGCCGAGAGGGCCCTGCCTCACTGGAGTGCCTCAAGCAGAAGCACCTCCAATTAGATGGATCCATCCTAAAGCAGAGGTGGGGGAGATACTAATAAGGAGAAACCTAAAGACTCTAAAAAAGAGAGACTTCCTCGGTGCAAGCCGGAGAAGAAGAGGAAGAAGACAAAGGAAAGGAAACTGGCTTGAATGCCTCGGAGAGAAGAGTTAAACTGGGAAAGAAAGGTCTCTGGTTCGTCTGCAAGCTCGAAGGTTCAAAAGAAATAGTTTGAAGAAAGTTTTCTTCCTTTTTAAAAATGGCCTGACAACACCCATGTGTCCTTTCGATCTTCTCACCACTGGATACGCGCCACGTGTCAAGATCGGTTGAGGATGGTGCCTCAGTATGCTGAAGATCGCCTCAGGCCTGGCATCAATCATCTCACTTCATTTGACCTGCTGACATGGCATCTCCCCATTGGCTTTGAGACATGATCTGTGAATCGCCATCAATCATGGCATTTAATGGTATGAGATATTTGTCCTTTCTACGTCAACATCACCATAACTCCCTTCGCCCCGAGCATCGCACTGCGTCAGGACTCGAGAGTGTGGGGCAACTGATATGGTGGGATCGTTGACATGGAGTCCATCTCAGCTCCAGCTGGTAGCCATGCTGGCAAAAGTCACCACTTGAATGCCACATTCGAAGAGCACCTCGACCAGAGTAGCTCCCCTGTAGTCGAGCCTTGGCCAAGGTCGTGCCTCACTTCTCGAGCCCCTCGTTTGGAGTGGCTCTCTAATGGTCGAGCCTCGATCGAGATCATGCCTCGCTTCTTGAGCCCCTCGATCGAAGTGGCTCTCCCATGGTCGAGCCTCGGTCTAGGTCATGCTTTGCTTCTCGAGCCCCTTGACTGAGTGGCTCACTTGTGGTCGAGCCTCGACCGAGGTCGTGTCTCGCTTCTCGAGCTCCTTGATCGGAGTGGCTCTCTCGCGGTCGAGCCTCGATCGAGATAATGCCCTCATCCTTCAAGCCTCGAACAAGGTCAGGCTCCTCGCTTGAGGTCAACCCATAATCAAAGTCAACCTCTTCTTCGGGGTCAGGATGAAATTTTCAGGAGAACACGGCCTCTCCTGCAAGCAGCCTTAGGACAGACCGCGGGGAATGTCGGTGGGTGCCACCACCACCTTCGCCAGAGCCCTGGCATGGCGTGGAGAGGCTGACATGCCTAAGAGACAGTGGCACGCCGCCTGGAACTTCTGAAAAAGTGGCACCCCACCATGGCACGCCGACTATGACCCCTACAGGATGGCATTTCATCAGAGTACGCTGCCTGCAAAGGATCGGCCTGTCGGAGCATCAGGCCCCTCAACCCACTATTTGTACCAATAGGGGAAGGGCACTCCACTCGGGGTGCTGCGCCCTTTCACCCACCACCTGCACTACCCAGAAGAGGAAGGTTTTGCTAAGAGATTCAAACTCTGTAACGTCTGCCTCTAGACCAATTCTCTATTAGGTATCCTCAAATATGGTGGGATAATGACAGAGAGAGGCAAAGTCCTATCGGAGTGTCAGGACGCAGCGTACCTCATGTACCTGCCACAAAAGGGACATGCACTCCTCTAGGATCCACTACCACTATCAGTGACAGACCTCTTCCCCCCAGGGGAGGAAAGCAGGTCTATGCCTGGCCCATGCGAGGAGCATGGGAAGGTGGTAAAGCCAGAGCTCAGCACCCCACGAGAGGAGCCACTCATCTATAAGAAACCAAAAGGGATCCTCCAATTAAGGAAAGCGAGAAGGGGCAGGTAATTCAACCCGGCACAGAGCATAGCTAGAATACACCGGACCTCTCCAGGAGAGTGAAAATGGCTATGGCCTTCTTTACTCAAGCCCTCCTTCTCGATCCTAACACCCACTTATTTGTCTTTCAAAGACCTTTGAGAGCGGAAACCACTTCGAGATCCTCTTTGGAGGATATGTTCCCCTTGATCGTCCACTAACTTGACCGTCGAAGTGCCCCCGCCGAGATCCCCGGTCCGGGTCTATTTTCTTTTGTAGGACTGAGTACAAATATTGGACGCCAGGTAGGAGAGCCACTAACCAATGCCACGCAAGAGCTGTAGGCCACGGCGATCTAAGTGGCAACAAGAGCCACGTACATGAAAGACGGTGAAAAGTTGCCAACTTCGATAAACTTTTTTTATGGATGCGCATAAAATTTTAGATAAATTATATTTTTTTTAATTTTAATTTAATTTTACGTATACTTCATTCATTTTAAAAAGTATGAAATATATTTTTTTATTTATCAAAATAATTTAATGTGATCCTATCATCTATTTTCATTAACAAAAAATATCATATGATCATAACATGATATCCTATATTTATGAAATGACAAAGGTACCCTTACTATCAACTACTAGTAGGGTATGATTTATGGTATTAATCCCAATGATTACTTTTGATGAATAACAAAATATTTGAGTACATAATAACTAATAAATTGAATAAACATTTAAAAATTGTTAAAATACTAAAAAAAAGGTTAAGAATAACATTTTTTGATATGTAAGATGTTTTTTTGAAGCTCCAAAGAAAAAAAGGCCAATAAAATTTAAGTAAAAATAATGTATTAGGATGTGAAGTCAAGAATTTTTGAAGAATCGAAGTTTCGGCTCAATACAAAAAAGTTTCAACCGATCCGCTACCCAGTCGACTTGAATGAAAACTGAGTCGACTTGATAGGGTGAGCTAAAAACATAGAAGCTATATTTCTAAAAGCTGATAATTGAGTTGACCCAAATGGCAACTAAGACAACTCGAATGGAAACTGAGTCCACTCCAATTATTTGAGCTGACTCAATAGTGCTCTAGATAGAAGGTTAATTTTTTGATAGAATAGCAATCGAGTCGACTTTAATAATTTTAGCCAACTCAACATTGAAAAATAGAAAGATGGATTTTGATGAACCGAGACTGAGTCTACTCATTTGAAGACTGTACTAACTCGGATGGAATCTGAGTCAACTTAACAGTGATCCGAGTCTACTCGAGGACTGTTGACAAGTATAATAGTTGGTTTTGCAGAAAATCCAAAATGATCCTGATTTGAATCTAATAGCTCTATTTCATCCTCTAATAGCCAGAAATAGTTACTTTAACTCTAGAAACATGTTAAAAACTCACCAAACTCATTAAATAACAATAACAAACTTAAAATATTTAAAGTGCCATCAAGAATAATGAAAAAAGCTAAGAGTATTGATTTAAGAGTTTACGTTCTTAACCACCTGAAATATTTTTCCAATCATTGGTTTCTCGGTAAGGAGACAAGCTTTGAAGTTTTTATAGATTTATAGAAATTTTCTTTTAGTATATTATTGCTCTATTTTTATTCATGTTAAGAAATTTATATAAATATTGTCCTTTCTTGGTTCTTTTATTTTCTAACTTCGATTAGAGATTGAAGTTAAGTGTGTAGCTAAGAATTGGCTTTAAGGGTTTGGAATTATGAGTCTAGTAAAATAATATGGAAATGGTTTTGGATGTGAGCTTAGTAAATCAATCTGGCTATAATTTTGGAGAGCTTATAGTGAAAATTTCTAAGAAAAGGCTTGGGAAGTGGATGTAAGTATTGGATACACCAAACCACTATAAAAATCTTGTGTATTTGTGTATGCTTTCTTGTCTCTTGCTCTTACATTCAATATCTCATTTTAAATTTGTCATAGCACATATTTCTGCTCACCATCACTCCACAAGTTTTTAAATACAGCATATATTGAGTTAAATTTTGAAAAATCCAATTACCCTCCCTCTTTGGTTGTCTAGCTGAGCAACAAGTGGTATCAAAGCTCAAAACTCAGCTGTATTTGATCCAACGATCAAGAGTTAAGATAAATGACAACCCAACTTAGCATGTCTCTTGCCGAAGAGCAATCTTCAAATCAACCTCCTTTGTTCCTTGGAATAAATTATACTTATTGAAAAGATCGCATGTGCATGTATGTTCAAGCACTTGACTATTAACTTTGGAAGAAAGATATGAAGTTAATTAAGCCAAATGCCAAAGCTATGAATATTTTATATTATGCTTTAGAAGTTAATGAGTTCAATAAAATCTCAACCTATAGCTCTACTAAGGAGATTTAGGATAGATTGGACGTTATCCATGAGGGTACTAATCAAATAAAGAAAATCAGAATTAATATGCTTGTACATAAGTATGAATTATTCATAGTGAAATCTAATAAGACAATTACTAACCTATATACTAGATTTACTAATAATATTAATGGTTTAAAAAGTTTGGGAAGGACCTATTCTAATAGCGATCTTATTCAGAAAATTGTTAGATCTCTTCTAAAGTCATGGAAAATAGAAGTGACTGCCATCCAAGAAGTAAAGGATCTTAGCACTCTTTTACTTGAAGAACTCGTTGGATATCTTATGACTCATGAGCTTATTATGAGACAATGATAAAGAGGAGTCTAAGAAGAAGAAGACTAGCATCCTAAAGTCAACAACGAATGAAGACAAGGATAGTGATGAGTCGAAGAAAGAAGAAGATGATGACATGGTTCTTATTGCATAAAAGTTCAAAAGACTCATGAGAAGAAAGAACCAAACTTCAAGAAGAAGCCATATAAGAGTGAAGCAAGCAAGGACAAGGAAAATGGAAAACAAGAGCAGTCCATTTGTTCTAAATGTAAGAAACCTAGATACTTCAAAATAGATTACCCTTAACTCAAAAAGTCTAAAAAATATAAGAAGAAAGCATTGATGGCTACATAAAGTGATAGTACAAACTCAAGCTTTGAAGAAGAAACTCAACATATGGCTAACCTATGTCTTATGGCATAAGAAAATAAGATAATATCAAAAAACTCTTTAGATGATTGTGATCTTTAAACAGCCTTTATTGATCTTCTAATTGAATTAAAAAATTATGTAAGATTAACAAAGATTTAAAGAAACACAATGCTAAATTATCAAAAAAAGAAAAGATTTCAAAAAATAATAAGAATGTTTTACAAGAAAATCAGAATTTGAAAAAAGAGTTGCAAAAACTAAAATTTTTATTGAAAAATTTACGCATAGCTCCGAAAAACTATAAATGATTTTGAGTGATCAAAGATGTAACTGATGGCCCTGATGGCCCGGCCTTAGCCTCTCATAACTCATTCTCCTTATCTGGCTCCTGACCAGACTCTCTACACACCCATCTGCCAGCCTGTTTCCTATAGCCCATGCGATGCAGAGATCTCTTGTCATAAACATCAGTATGAAGAATCTCCTTAGAGGCCTCCTCCTCCAAGGGTATACCATAAGCACGGAATATGCGAGTCAATCCCTTGCCGTAGGGAAAACAATGTCTCCACTGAGTGGCTGCATCCCTCATCTGAAGTAACATGAAAGCTGGAAGGTCAATTGTAGTCCTCCGAGACAAACAAACCATGAGCAAAAGCTCTCGCTTAGTAATAAAATTGAATCTGCCTATCTTTAGGAGCAAAATGCGGGCGATGATATGGTGAAGGAGCCTCATCTCTACTAAGAGCTGGTTCACAGTGACCATTGCCACACCACGAACATTATCTCTCTCCATAATGCACTGATAGGCCTCCACACAGTCATCAATAGAATATGCCATGATCCCTCAGTGGGGAATATCCCATACCCTGCTCAATACTGTCTCATCTATCAAAATTCGGACTCCTCTGACTGTGGCATGCCAGGCTAACCTGCTGCAATCCAAACTACCATAAAACTCTCTAATCAGGTGAGGATAGTATCTCTCTATCATAGTACAGAAAGAAACTAAACCCGCAGATTCGAGAAGCTTACTAGTCTGAAGCCCTGATGATCAAAAAATATGAGATCCACACGATGTCCCACAGCGATCATCTTCTCTGAAACCCTCTCTACTGAAGGAGAAGGTAGAGGAACATTCCGCTCAGTCTGCTGCTGCTGACGACTATCGTCCCGAGCTTTGGTTCTTCTTTCAGCTGAGCTCTGACCAAATTTTCTTTTAAAAGCCAACTTCTTCCATGGTCCCATAATCTCCAATAGATGAAAGAGAGAGGAAGGAGAGGAAACTAAGGAAGGCAACAATCCAACTGAGAGAAACTATAGGAAAGAGAAGGGAAATTACCAAAAATGGAAGTAAAGAGAAGCTTGTTCCATAAAACAACCGAATAAGAAAAAAATAGGAAACAATGGGAGCAAAAACTGAAGAGAAGAAATGAGGGAAAATAAAAAACGAGAAGGAAATGGGGGGTTCGGACGAAGGAAGAATGAATCGAGAGGGAGAAAAATAGAGAAAGTGGCCACGAACCGCTACAATCCAAGAAAAACAAGAACAAAACATTTCACAACAAATAAGGAGGAAAAACGAACCAAAATCCATGGAAAATCAGGGATTTAAAAGAATAAATCGGATGAAATCAAGGAAAAATAGTGATTTATGATTTGAATGAAGGAAAAGAGGAAGAAAAATACCCGGAATCAAAGGGGCAAGGGAGGAAACACACTATTTGGCGGTTGGAGGACTGTAGGGGACCACTAGGGCTCAAGGCAAAAAGAGGAATAAAAAAGAAATAGGATCAGACGATGCCATAAAATTGTAAAATTTCTGCACGAGTATCGACACTTTGATTTTTTCAAGTGTCGACACTTGGTCAGGTGTCGACACTTCGCAAAGATCCAAGTCTCAACACTTGGCCAAGAAATTTCCAAGAAAATTTTTAAAAAATTGCAAAAAATCAAGGAACATTTTGAAAAGATTTGGAACTCAATAAAAGTGATTTTGAGCAAAAATAAATCAGGTAAAGTAGAAATTGAGAGAGTTCTAAGAGAATGGGTCAATGATTCCTAACTCTCTTCTAATCATACAAAATCTCTCTTCACTCAAGGGTTTGGTAAACACATCAGCTAGTTGATCATAAGTACACACAAATTCAAGCATGACATTAGAGTTTTGCACATGATTTCTTATGAAATGATGTCTTATTTCAATGTGTTTACTTCTTGAATGTTGCACAGGATTCTTAGTTAGATTGATTGCACTAGTATTGTCACATCTTATGAATGTCGTAATTAGTTTAATGCCAAAATCTTCGAGTTGTTTAATCCATAGGATTTGAGTACAACAGCTTCCAACTACTATATATTCGGCTTATGTCATAGATAGAGCAATCGAATTCTATTTCTTGCTACTCCATGAGATCAAATTAATCCTAAGAAATTGATAGGTTCCACTAGTACTTTTCCTATCTAGTTTATACCCAGCAAAATTAGCATCAGAATAAGTAATCAATTCAAATGAAGAATCTCTAGAGTACCAAAGACCAATATCAATTGAGCCAGACAGATATCTAAGTATGCTTTTAACAGCCAAAAGATGAGACTCTTTAGGGGCAGACTGATATTTTGCACAAATTCAAACACTGAACATAATATCTAGCCTACTAGCAGTTAGATACAATAATGAGCCAATCATTCCTCTATATAACTTTTGGTCTACAAGCTTACCTGATCATCTTTGTCAAGCTTACAAGAGGAGCTCATTGGTGTACCTAATGGCTTGGTGTTCTCCATCCCAAACTTCTTTAGTATTTCTTTTATGCACTTTGCTTGGTTGATGAAGATCCTCTCCTTGATTTGCTTTATCTGGAGTCCAAGGAAGAAGTTAAGTTCTCTCATCATGCTCATCTCGAACTTATCCTGCATTAACTTTGCAAACTCTTGACAAAGAGATTTGTTAGTAGCACCGAATATGATATCATCCACATAAACTTGTCTACTAAGAGATTATCATTCTTCTGTTTCAAAAACAAAGTAGTATCTACATTCCTCTAGTAAAATCATTTTTGAGCAAGAAAGAACTTAAACGATCATACCAAGCTCTTGGAGCTTGTTTCAAACCATATAAAGCTTTATGAAGTTTAAAAATATGGTTTGAAAATTCATGATTTTCAAAACAGGGTGGTTGTTCAACATAAACTTCTTCTTCGCTAAAACCATTCAAAAGGCACTTTTGACATCTATTTGAAATAATTTAAAATCTATAAAACAAGCAAAAGTCAATAATACCCTAATTGCCTCAAGTCTAGCAACAGGAGCAAAGATTTCATCAAAACAATCCCTTCCTCCTGATTGTATCCTTTGGCAACTAGTCTAGCTTTATTTCTTGTAACAATTCCATTTTTATCAAGTTTGTTTCTGAAAACCCATTTTGTACCAATTATTGAAACATTAGAAGGTCTATCTACCAAAGTCTAAACATTATATCTTTTGAATTAATTAAGTTCATCTTGCATAGCATTCATCCAATTACAATCATTTTCAACTTCTTCTATAGATTTAGGTTCTACTTAAGATACAAAAGCTAGATAATCACAAACATTCCTAAGAGATGAGCGAGTACTTACACATTTTGATGGATCACCAATAATAAGTCTTTGGGATATCCATGAGCATACCTCCATTCTTTAGGTAGAGAATTAACTGTAAATGTGTTTTCATCTCCTTGTGCTTAATCTCTTTCGTTGTCATCTTGCTCCTTGGTGGGTTCTTCATTGTTGTTCACTTCTTCATTTCTATTGATACATGTTTCATTGTCTAGAATATCTTCTTTTCTAAAAGATTTTTTGTTAGCTTCATCAAAGACAACATGGATAGATTCTTCAATAATAAGTCTCCTTCTGTTGAAGATCCTGTATGCCTTGCTAGATATATAGTAGCCTAAAAAGACACCTTCATCTGACTTGGCGTCAAATTTGCTTAGATTATCCTTGCCATTGTTTAAGATGAAACAATGGCATCCAAAAACTCGAAAATATTTAATTAAAGGTTTCCTATCCTTCCAAAGATCATAAGGGTTTTCTTTAAAATAGGTCGGATTAAAACATGATTTAAATATAACATGCAGTGTTTATGGCTTCCGCCCAAAAATATCTAAGTATGTCATTTTCACAAAGCATGGTGCATGCAATATCTTCAAGAGTTCTATTTTTCCTTTCTACCATCTCATTTTGTTAAGGTATCTTAGGTGCAGAAAAATTGTGATGAATGTCATTATCACTACAAAACTTATCAAAATTAGAATTTTCAAATTATGTTCAATGATCACTTCTCAAAAAAATAATAGAAATACCTTTTTCATTTAAAATTCTTTTATGAAATCTAATGAATGCAGAAAATGTTTCATCATTATATGCTAAAAACATGACCCAAGAAAAACATGAGAAATTGTCTACAATAACTAGACCATACTTCTTACCTCCCAAACTAGATATTCTAGTTGGCCCAAAGAGGTCCATATGAAGCAATTCTAAGGGTCTAGATATAGAGACTACTCTTTTTGGTTTAAAAGATGATTTGGTTTGTTTTCTAAGTTGGCAAGCACTATAAATCTTGTCCTTTTCAAAACTAAGTTTTGACAAACCTTTTATCAAATTCTTTTTGCAAAGTTTTGAAATCAAATGCATACTAGCATATCCTAGTCTACGATGCCAAAGCCAACTAGTTTCATTGATCTTGGCTTCCATTGCCACTAGGCATTGACCATTTTGAATAGAAAGATTATCAAGATCAACCATATAAATATTACCATGCTTATGACCAATGAACTTGATGTTATTGTCATCTAAACTAGAAACAATGCATATTGAAGATTCGAAAACAACTTTAAAATCCTTGTCACAAAATTGACTAATGCTAAGTAAATTATGTTTCAAACCATCAACATACAAAACATTATCAATGTAAGTAAAAGAGGTGATATGGACTTTACCAATTCCGACAATCTTACCCTTTTCATTATCACCAAATATTACATTACCACCATTCTGATATTCAAGTGATGAGAACTGCTCCACATCTCCAGTCATGTGCCTTGAGCAACCACTGTCGAGATACCACATTCTTCTTTCATTGGTTGCAACGTACACCTACAATAAAAATCAGGTGGAGACTTTAGGTACCCAAGTCATCTTGGGTCCTTTCAGGTTAGTGGTAATGGTTCCTTTTGGAACCTAAACTTTCTTAACTTTGCTAATTTTTCTTTTATTGCACAAGTAAGATTTATGACCAGTAATGCCATAAGTATAGCAAGTAACAAGGGATGATGCAGACATAAAGAAATTCTTGAAGATTTTTTGCTATTTTTGAGTTTTAAAACCTAAACCAGCTTTGTTAAAAACAGTCCTTTGATTATTTAAAAGCATGTTTAATTTTTCAGAACTGCATGTAAATTTTTTAATAAATGGTTTTAACTTTTCAAGTTCTTCTTTGTACTTTTTTTTCTTACAAAATCTCGTTGTTCTGTTTTATAAACATTTCGGTTGAAATAAAAGAATTTTTCTTTTTCAAATCTTCTTCTTGTTTTTCAAGAAGACAAACTTTATTATTCAACTTTTTTTTTCTTGAAGTAAGCAATTATTTTCAATTAAATACTTGTCATTTGTTTTTGCCAAAACCAGATTTTGCTTCTTTAATTCTTTATGCTTTGATTTTAGTTTTTTAATTCAATAACTAATTCATTAAAAACCTCATGTAATTCATCAAAAGTAAATTTATTTTCGATTTCAGATAGTACCTCATCATCATTGGCCATCAAATAGAGGTTTGCAACTTCTTGCTATTCTTCCTTAGAACTAGAGTCATCGCTGTCACTCCAGGTTGCCATCATAGCCTTCTTTCTTAATCTTCTTCTGCTCTTTTTAAGTAGAGGGCAGTCCATCTTGAAGTGGTCCGGTTTCTTGCACTCAAAACATGTGGGCTGCTCCTTCTCTTTCTCTTTATCCTTCTCTTGTTTAGGCTCTCATTTTTTAGGTTTTTTCTTGAAGTTATACTTCTTCTTTCTTATGAACCTCCTAAACTTTCTAGCCATAAGAGCCGTCTCATCTTCTTCATCTTTTTCTGCAGACTCATTATTTGACTCCTCTCTTATGGTGGACTTGAAAGCAATAACTTTCTTCTTCTTATCAATATCCACATTCTTTTGCTTTAATGAGATCTCATATATCATCAATGAGCCCAACAATTATTCGAGAGGAAGAGTATTGACATCCTTGGCTTCTTCTATAGCAGTCACCTTTGTATCCCATGAAGCTGGAAGAAACCTGAGAAGTTTATTGACAAGTTTACCATTATATATAATCTTTCTTAAACTTCTCATGCCATTCACAATATTAGTGAACCTAGTATACATTTCACTAATAGATTTAGTAGGTTCCATTTTGAACATTTCATATGTGTGAATGAGCATGTTAACTTTAGTTATTTTCACTTGGTGTATACCCTCATGGATAACCTCAAGTGTGTCCCATATTTTCTTAGTGGAGAGATAATTTGAGATTCTATTGAATTCACTTAGATCCAAAGAGCAAAACAATAGATTCATAGCCTTCGCATTAAGCTCTATTTGCTTAATGTCATTCTCATCCTAATCATCTTCTATTTTGGGAGTGGGAATGCTATTAATCAACATAGTAGGCTGATGAGGACCTTTAACAATAGTCCTCCAAATATTATAATCAATGGCTTGAATGAATATGCGCATGCAAGTTTTCCAATACGTGTACTTAGTGCCATCAAAAAATGGAGGATTGTTAGAGGCTTGACCTTCTACTACACCCATACCTATTGGGGCTACCATGATCTTTCACTCATGATTGTTGGACCTACAAGTAGAGTACCAGTGCTCTGATACCACTTGTTTCCCAGAAATGGAGCCCAAGAGGGGGGGTGAATTAGGTCTTTCAAAAATTAAAACAATAATGTACAGGCCTTGTAGTGTTTGTGAACAATGTGATTAATACACTAAAATATATGTACCGAAAAATAGTAAATAGAGTGCAGTAAATAAAGTGCAAGTAATAAAAAGAGATAATCATACACAAACACCGAGTTTTATAGTGGTTTGGTACACTCCAAGCACCTACGTCCACTCCCCAAGCTCTCCTTGGGAATTTTACTATAATATCTTTAAAAATTACAGCCGACTTATTTTTCAAGGCTCACAAGTCAAAACCTAAGTTGGTTTTGTCACCTAGGCTCACCAACAAACCTTACAACTTATTTTTGCTTCGGTTTCACAAGTAAAACCCTAGTTAGTTTTGTACCATTGGCTCACCAACAACTTTATAACCTACTTTCAAGACCCTTGAAAGCTAGGTCAACAAGAAATAAATTCAGAATACAAGAATGAAAGCACAAGCAAACTCTCTTCTAGAGTGGAATAAGAAATCTTTGAAGCTTTTTAATGATTGCTTGATGTGACTTGACTTGGAATCTTCTTAAGAATACTTTTGGAAAGATGAAATGAAAGGAATGTAGGCTTTTTCAGTGGAATCTCTCATTTTTAGTTTTTAGACGTGGAGTTCTTGAAGAATGTCTTTGTCACTTAGATATTTTCTTGCTTCTCTTTCTTCTCTTGCTTCATGAATGAGTTTGGTGAAGCTTAAATATATCAAAAACATCCAAAATACTGTTTAAGACCATTAGGGATCAAAAACTAGCCGTTAGGAGCTGAAAAACATCAATTCAGGCTATCAGAAACTAGATCTATTGAAGCTGTCAGAACCCGAGTGTCGATACTTGGTTGTTAGGTGTCGACACTTGGCTTTCAGGTGTCGACACTTAGTTTTCAGGTGTCAACACTTGAACTTTCAAGTATCGACACTTGATTCTCAGGTATCGACACTTGACACAAAAATTCTCCAGAGGCATGTTTTGTATTTTAAAAAAATCTCAGGTCTTGAGTCGATACTTGAAAATCTAAGTGTCGACAATTGAGTTTTAGGTATCGACATTTGAGTTCTGAGTGTCGACACTTGGCATGCCATGAAAAATTTCTGCGTGCTAAATGCTGAAGTATCAACACTTAGACTTCTAGGTGTCCACACTTGGTTCTGCAATTTTTAAAAACAAGTACCAAACATGCCAAAAACATTAAGATTTTCAATGAAACTTAAATGCAACATATATAAACAATAATTGAATCCGTTTGTGATCTTTTTCAATAGAGAAGACTTCTCAAATCACGAAAAATGCTTTGCTTCCAAAGCATGCCATAATACTCTAGTTTTGAGAATTTAAAGTGCTTGAAACATGAAAACTCATAACTATAATTGAAACATTAGTACAAAATATGTACTCAACATTTTGTTAATCATCAAAATCATAGGATAGAGCCAACAATAAGAGATTTTAGAATAGCCACAGATCACTTTAAGCAATCAAAATTTTTGGGGATGCATCTAAAATTAATAGAAAGATGTCAAGAAGATGTTAGAAAAATGCCTCAAATTCAGCCTCTAAAGAAGTCTAGTATAAGACCCAGGAAGGAGACAGAACAGTCCATCCCTAAAGAAGGACAAAAAAAAAGGAGGCTTGGAACAAGCCAATAGGCACCAGCTCGCGGCCAGCATGACCCACCACGACATGCACATGGGCATGGGGGGCCGGCCTAGTGGTGTGGTATGCATGATGAGGATGCAATCATGTGACTCTAAAGGAGATTAACCAAAATTTAACTAGCAATTCCTACTTGCATATGAGTGATTCAACATATAAGATCAAGGAGATCTAAATAAGAAACCCTAAATGCTTATACTTAAACCCAGCTAGGAGGACTATCAAAATCTTAAAGAAATAGGACAAGATTAGAATTCGCACACAAGTCAAGCTAGCCCTATTTAATGATCCCGATCTTAAAAGACTAGGAGTTCAAGCATTGAAATCTCAAGCACAAGGGATTCGCTCTTAAGGTTCTCAAATGAAAGATCATACCACATAAGATGGGCCATCTAACTTTCTGGTTTGTAGCAAGTAATCCTTCCTCCTGGATCTGGAACCTAGAGAACCCTGCAACAAAGAAACCAAGATGATTAGAAGCTTAATTAGAAATGAGAAGATTGATGGAACTCAAAAGGAGAGTTTGTTGGAAATGATCCTTGGCGCCATGGTGGAAGCTTGTGCTGGTGTTGATCTTCTTCCTGTGAGGATGTCCTTAATTCGCCTTGAAGGAAGAGGATTGCTTGGAAGATGAAGAGTAAAAGAGAAGGATTAGGGAGAAGAAATGATGGAGGAGAGGAAGAGGTTCACTTAGGCACAAAGATCCACATAGGCACATAGAAACACATAGAAAATTTCTATAAATTTGTATTCATTCATCAATAGCCCTTTACAAGGGGCGTCCAAGGCTTTAAATAAAGCCTCACAAATTTTGAAATTTCAAATCCCCAAACAAGTGGAGTAATATAAGGGGAGAGGGCTGATTTTCTTGCTTGAAATCCTCCTTGGCCAACTTCCTTGAATTTGAACTTGGGATGGCGCCCTCTTGTGGTGAGGTGGCATGTGAGGTGGCATATGGTCCCCTCTTGACGTGGCATGTGGTCCCAAGTTGAGGTGGCGCAAGTGATGTGGCATGTGGTCCCCAATTGAGTTGGCTTTGGTCTTGATTTGGGGTATACATTGTGAGTCTTCTTTAGGCTTGATGCTAGTTGACCCATTTGGATTGGACTAAGACTAGACTCGACATGGACTCGACTTACATGATTATTTTGGACTCAAAAAAAGATTATAGGACCCAACATGGACTCGACTTACATGATTCTTTTGGACTCAAAATAAAGAAAGGTTACCGGACTCTCTAGTCCAACCATAAAGATTCGGAATGGGCTTGAATTGGTTGGAGTCTCTTTCTGATTCTGGTGCCCGCACCAATTCTCCCCGGGTGGGAGGAACTCGACCCTGTCGAGTGATAAGTTTTTAATATATCCGGGTCGATTTGTTGTAGGTCCTCTTTGGTGATCCAGGAATCTTCAGATTCATGACGTCCTTGCCATCGAACCAGATAGCGTTGGTAGCCCTTATTTCTAGTAGTGATGATCTGGTCATTCACGATCCTTTCAATTCTTTTCTTTCGCTCAGGAATATTTGGTGGTGGACACTCAATTGGCATTTCACTCACTCAATTGGCATTTCACTCTCAAGAGAAGTGTTAGGACCAAAAGGTTCATCCGGTATCAATGCAGGTTCCTTGTATTCTTTCAGATCGGAAACATTAAATGTAGAACTAATGCCATAACTAGGTGGTAAGTCTACTACATAAGCATTAGGTCCAATTTTCTTTATTATTTTGAAGGGTTCGGCTCCCCGGGCATGGAGTTTCTTCATAGTTCCTGGAGGAAACCTTTCTGGTTTAAGCCTAATCATTACAGAGTCTCCTTCATTAAATTCCTTTAACCATTTATGTGAATTAGCCATATGCCTATAGAGTTCATTGCTTGTTTGAATCTTCCGACTAATCTCCTTGTGCAAACCCTTAACATGCTGTGCATATGACTCAGCAGACTCAGATATTCGTGTATGTACTGGTAATAGAATTAGGTCTAAAGGTTTCCTAGGTCTGTATCCATGGACCACTTCGAATGAATTTTTCCCAATAGACCTATTAATCGAACTGTTGTAGGCAAATTCAGCACGAGGAAGTAGTAAGTCCCAGTTTCCTAGGTTGTCGCCGACTAAACATCTTAAGAGATTTCCTAAGCTTTGGTTTACTACTTCAGTTTTGCCATCGGTTTGAGGATGATAGGCCGTAGAGAATTTCAGCTTAGTACCTAACATGTGCCAGAGGGTTTTCCAGAAGTAGCTAGTGAACTTGACATCTCTATCTGACACAATGGTCTTGGGTAAACCATGAAGCTTAACCACCTGATCTAAGAAAAGCTTGGCCACTTTTGAAGCGTCTAAAATTTGAGAACACGGGATGATGTGCGCCATTTTGGAGAAACGATCGACAACCACAAAAACAGAGTCATGTTTCCTAGAAATTTTAGGTAGACCTACCACAAAATCCATACTGATATCTTGCCATGGACCATCAGGGATAGGTAAGGGCGTGTACAGACGGTATTCTGTCTTTGCTGTTTTGCAACAGCACAGGTCCGACACTGAGCTACGATCTAGGCAACGTTCTTTTTAAGACCAGGCCAAAAAAATCGTTCTTCCATTGCTAGGATAGTTTTGTTCCTGCCAAAATGTACTGCTAAACCTCCAGCATGGACTTCCCAGATCAGAAATTCCCTAACAGAGGTCTTGGGAATACACAACTGATTTCCTTTGAAATGGTATCCATCTAACAGTGTATAATCACTAGGCTCACTAGATGGTCTTTGTTGGAGGGATTGATAGATGTGACCAAAATCAGGACATGTGGGATATTCATCTTTCAACCTATCGAACCCTACTACTTCAATGCTCACAGAGGTTAACAACATAGAACGGTGGCTCAACGCATCAGCAACCCTATTTTCAGTACCAGCACGATATTTCAAAATGAACGTGTAAGCTTGTATGAATTCTACCCATTTCCCGTGCCTAGGGTTTAATTTCTTTTGAGAACTAAGGAACCTAAGAGCTTCGTGATCAGAGAACGGGACAAACTCGTGGGGTAGAAGATAATGCCTCCAATATCGTAGAGCTTGAACTACAGCATATAGTTCCTTATCATACGTAGAATATCTTAGTCTCGCCTCATTTAACTTTTCACTGAAGTATGCTACTAGGTGATTCTCTTGACTCAAGACACCTCCAATTCTGACCCCAAAAGCATCACAAGCAACCTCAAACACCTTGGTAAAATCAGGTAACCTTAAGACAGGTGCTTGTGTCATTTTCTCCTTAATTGTTAGGAAGGCCTTACCTGCTGCTTTAGTCCACTCGAAATTTCCCTTCCTAATACAATCAGTGATTGGTGCCACTATCGTACTGAATCCTTTAATAAACCTTCTATAGAAGGTGGATAACCCATGGAAACTACGGACGTTGTGGATAGTCTTAGGCGTAGGCCACTCTACTATGGATTTAATTTTCTCAGGATTAGCGGACACCCCTTCAGATGTGACTACGAATCCTAGAAAGATAACTCTATTTGTCAGGAAATCACACTTCTTGATATTGGCATAGAGACTATCTTTTCTCAGGACTTGACAAACTTGCTTCAGGTGGGTTAAGTGGTCTGCCTTTGTTTAGCTATATATAAGTATATCATCAAAATAGACCACTACAAATCTTCCGATAAAACCTTTAACACATGATTCATTATTCTCATAAAAGTGCTGGGTGCATTGGACAGACCGAACGGCATGACTAACCACTCATATAATCCATCTTTAGTCTTAAAAGCGGTCTTCCATTCGTCTCCAGGCCTAACCCTAACCTGGTGATAGCCACTTTTTAGGTCTATCTTGGAAAAAATTGTCGATCCAGCTATCATATCTAACATGTCGTCTAGTCTTGGGATTGGGAATCTATACTTTACAGTGATCTTATTAATGGCACGGCTATCTATACACATCCTCCAAGTGCCATCTTTCTTAGAGGTCAGTAGAGCAGGGACTGCACATGGACTTAAGCTTTCCTTAATAAACCCTTCCTAAGAAGTTCACCCACTTGCCTTTGCAGTTCCTGGTGTTCAGTTGGGTTCATCCTATAGTGAGGCAAATTAGGTAAAGTCGCTCCAGGGATTAAATCTATTGCGTGTTGTATGTCTCTTAAAGGTAGGAGGTTATCGGGGAGATCTTCTGGAAACACATCCTCAAATTCTTTCAATAATTGGACCACCTCTTGAGGGTGTTCTACAGGGCTGTGGTCCTTAATTTCCTTAGCAGCTACTACCCAAATAGGTGCTCCTTCCATGATATCTTGCTCTAATTCTTTTGCACCTATTAAATTTAATCCAGTCTTCTTATCTTTCAAGCTGCTAGCTCCTCTCTTGACATTATCCTTAGGCTGGGTTGGATGAATGACAATTTTCTTGCCATTGAAATTGAAAGCACAGGAGTTTGATCGACCAAAAATGGTCACATCATGATCAAACAGCCATGGCCTGCCTAAGATGATGCTACTTACCCCCATAGGAAGCACATCACACCAGATCTTTTCCTGATAGGATTGAAGCTGGACTTGAACCTGACATCTTGACTTGATTGGTATAGAAGTGGAATCGATCCAGGACACCTTATATGGATTGGGATGTCGTACAACAGGTAATCCTAGACTTTTGGCTGCGTTAGTGGAAATGGCGTTGACACAGCTTCCACTATCGATGATGATCTTACAGACCTTTTCTCCTATCTTAACAAATGTGTGTAGGATGCTAGTTCTACGCCAGTCTTCTTGCTCCTTGGTCTGTGTCATGATACGTCTCACAACTCCTAGCAAATCTGATGAGTCTATGTTCTCTTCATACTCATCAGCTAAACAATCCCCTGCTTCATAAACTTCTTCTTCACCAAACTCTAGGGGTTCTGAATCTTCTTCTTCTACCTCCCCTATATATAAAGCTTTAGAGGGGCATTGGCTCATGAAATGGCCTGTTTTGCGGCACTTATAACAAACTCGTTCTCTTTCACTTGGAACTTCAGGGCTCTTTCCTTTCTCCTCTAGGAATTAAGGGGGTGGTTGGATTGGGTATAAGGGTTGGATTCGGGCTGGACCTTGTTCTATTGGCGGGACTAGGGACTGAGCTAGGCCTGCTAACAGGAGGGTTAACCTAATAGGTTCAGGTCGTCTAAATGTAGCTCTCCTTTGAAACCTCTCATAGTCCGTGGCAACTTGGTATGCCTGATCTAAATCATGGACTTCCCTTAAAAACTGGTGTGATATGCATGATGAGGATGCAAACATGTAACTCTAAAGGAGATTAACCAAAATTTAACTAGCAATTCCTACTTGCATATGAGTGATTCAACATATAAGATCAAGGAGATCTAAATAAGAAACCCTAAATGCTTATACTTAAACCCAGCTAGGAGGACTATCAAAATCTTAAAGAAATAGGACAAGATTAGAATTCGCACACAAGTCAAGCTAGCCCTATTTAATGATCCCGATCTTAAAATACTAGGAGTTCAAGCATTGAAATCTCAAGCACAAGGGATTCGCTCTTAAGGTTCTCAAATGAAAGATCATACCACATAAGATGGGCCTTCTAACTTTCTGGTTTGTAGCAAGTAATCCTTCCTCTTGGATCTGGAGCCTAGAGAACCCTGCAACAAAGAAACCAAGATGATTAGAAACTTAATTAAAAATGAGAAGATTGATGGAACTCAAAAGGAGAGTTTGTTGGAAATGATCCTTGGCGCCATGGTGGAAGCTTGTGTTGGTGTTGATCTTCTTCTTGAGAGGATGTCCTTAATTCGCTTTGAAGGAAGAGGATTGCTTGGAAGATGAAGAGTAAAAGAGAAGGATTAGGGAGAAGAAATGGTGGAGGAGAGGAAGAGGTTCACTTAGGCACAAAGATCCACATAGGCACATAGAAACACATAGAAAAGTGCTGGAAATTTGTATTCACTCATCAATTCTTTACAAGGGGCATCCAAGGCTTTAAATAAAGCCTTACAAATTTTGAAAATTCAAATCCCTAAACAAGTGGAGTAATATAAGGGGAGAGGGCTGATTTTCTTGCTTGAAATCCTCCTTGGCCAACTTCCTTGAATTTGAACTTGGGATGGCACCCTCTTGTGGTGAGGTGGCGTGTGAGGTGGCATGTGGTCCCCTCTTGACGTGGCATGTGGTCCCAAGTTGAGGTGGCGCAAGTGATGTGGCATGTGGTCCCCAATTGAGTTGGCTTTGGTCTTGATTTGGGGTATACATTGTGAGTCTTCTTTAGGCTTGATGCTAGTTGACCCATTTGGATTGGACTAAGACTAGACCCGACATGGACTCGACTTACATGATTATTTTGGACTCAAAAGAAAGATTACAGGACCCAACATGGACTCGACTTACATGATTCTTTTGGACTCAAAATAAAGAAAGGTTACCGGACTCTCTAGTCCAACCATAAAGATTCAGAATGGGCTTGAATTGGTTGGAGTCTCTTTCTGATTCTGGTGCCCGCACCAATTCTCCCCTGGTGGGAGGAACTCGACCCTGTCGAGTGATAAGTTTCTAATATATCCGGGTCGATTTGTTGTAGGTCCTCTTTGGTGATCCAGGAATCTTCAGATTCAGGACATCCTTGCCATCGAACCAGATAGCGTTGGTAGCCCTTATTTCTAGTAGTGATGATCTGGTCATCCAAGATCCTTTCAATTCTTTCCTTTCGCTCAGGAATATTTGGTGGTGGACACTCAATTGGCATTTCACTCTCAAGAGAAGTGTTAGGACCAAAAGGTTCATCAGGTATTAATGCATGTTCCTTGTATTCTTTCAGATCGGAAACATTAAATGTAGAACTAATGCCATAACTAGGTGGTAAGTCTACTACATAAGCATTAGGTCTAATTTCTTTATTATTTTGAAGGGTCCGGCTCCCCGGGCATGGAGTTTCTTCATAGTTCCTGGAGGAAACCTTTCTGGTTTAAGCCTAATCATTACAGAGTCTCCTTCATTAAATTCCTTTAACCGTTTATGTGAGTTAGCCATATGCCTATAGAGTTCATTGCTTGTTTGAATCTTCTGATTAATCTCCTTGTGCAAATCCTTAACATGCTGTGCATATGACTCAGCAGACTCAGATATTCGTGTATGTACTGGTAATGGAATTAGGTTTAAAGGTTTCCTAGGTTTGTATCCATGGACCACTTCGAATGGACTTTTCCCAATAGACCTATTGATCGAACTGTTGTAGGCAAATTCAGCACGAAGAAGTAGTAAGTCCCAGTTTCCTAGGTTGTCACCGACTAAACATCTTAAGAGATTTCCTAAGCTTCGGTTTACTACTTCAGTTTGGCCATCGGTTTGAGGATGATAGGCCGTAGAGAATTTCAGCTTAGTACCTAACATGTGCCAGAGGGTTTTCCAGAAGTAGCTAGTGAACTTGACATCTCTATCTGACACAATGGTCTTGGGTAAACCATGAAGCTTAACCACCTGATCTAAGAAAAGCTTGGCCACTTTCGAAGCATCTAAAGTTTGAGAACACGGGATGAAGTGCGCCATTTTGGAGAAACGATCGACAACCACGAAAACAGAGTCATGTTTCCTAGAAGTTTTAGGTAGACCTACCACAAAATCCATACTGATATCTTGCCATGGACCATCAGGGACAGGTAAGGGCGTGTACAGACCGGTGTTCTGTCTTTGCTGTTTTGCAACAGCACAGGTCCGACACTGAGCTACGATCTGGGCAACGCTCTTTTTAAGACCAGGCCAAAAAATTGTTCTTCCATTGCTAGGATGGTTTTGTTCCTGCCAAAATGTCCTGCTAAACCTCCAGCATGGACTTCCCAGATCAGAAATTCCCTAACAGAGGTCTTGGGAATACACAACTGATTTCCTTTGAAAAGGTATCCATCTAACAGTGTATAATCACTAGGTTCACTAGATGATCTTTGTTGCAGGGATTGATAGATGTGACCAAAATCAGGACATGTGGGATATTCATCTTTCAATCTATCGAACCCTACTACTTCAGTGCTCACAGAGGTTAACAACATAGAACGGCGGCTCAACGCATCAGCAACCCTATTTTCAGTACCGGCACGATGTTTTAAAATGAACGTGTAAGCTTGTATGAATTCTACCCATTTCCCGTGCCTAGGGTTTAATTTCTTTTGAGAACTAAGGAACCTAAGAGCTTCGTGATCAGAGAACAGGACAAACTCGTGGGGTAGAAGATAATGCCTCCAATATCGTAGAGCTTGAACTACAGCATACAGTTCCTTGTCATACGTGGAATACCTTAGTCTCACCTCATTTAACTTTTCACTGAAGTATGCTACTGGGTGATTCTCTTGACTCAAGACACCTCCAATTCCGACCCCAGAAGCATCACAAGCAACCTCAAACCCTTGGTAAAATCGGGTAACCTTAAGACAGGTGCTTGTGTCATTTTCTCCTTAATTGTTAGGAAGGCCTTACCTGCTGCTTTAGTCCACTCGAAATTTCCCTTCCTAATACAATCAGTGATTGGTGCCACTATCGTACTGAATCCTTTGATAAACCTTCTATAGAAGGTGGATAACCCATGGAAACTACGGACGTCGTGGATAGTCTTAGGCGTAGGCCACTCTACTATGGATTTAATTTTCTCAGGATCAGCGGACACCCCTTCAGATGTGACTACAAATCCTAGAAAGATAACTCTATTTGTCAGGAAATCACACTTCTTGATATTGGCATAGAGACTATCTTTTCTCAGGACTTGACAAACTTGTTTCAGGTGGGTTAAGTGGTCTGCCTTTGTTTTGCTATATATAAGTATATCATCAAAATAGACCACTACAAATCTTCCGATAAAAACCTTTAACACCTGATTCATTATTCTCATAAAAGTGCTGGGTGCATTGGACAGACCGAACGGCATGACTAACCACTCATATAATCCATCTTTAGTCTTAAAAGCGGTCTTCCATTCGTCTCCAGGCCTAACCCTAACCTGGTGATAGCCACTCTTTAGGTCTATCTTGGAAAAAATTGTCGATCCGGCTATCATATCTAACATGTCGTCTAGTCTTGGGATTGGGAATCTATACTTTACAGTGATCTTATTAATGGCACGGCTATCTATACACATCCTCCAGGTGCCATCTTTCTTAGGGGTCAGCAGAGCAGGGACTGCACATGGACTTAAGCTTTCCTTAATAAACCCCTTCCTAAGAAGTTCACCCACTTGCCTTTGCAATTCCTGGTGTTCAATTGGGTTCATCCTATAGTGAGGCAAATTAGGTAAAGTCGCTCCAGGGACTAAATCTATTGCGTGTTGTATGTCTCTTAAAGGTGGAAGGTTATCGGGGAGATCTTCTGGAAACACATCCTCAAATTCTTTCAATAATTGGACCACCTCTTGAGGGTGTTCTACAGGGCTGTGGTCCTTAATTTCCTTAGCAGCTACTACCCAAATAGGTGCTCCCTCCATGATATCTTGCTCTAATTCTTTTGCACCTATTAAATTTAATTCAGTCTTCTTATCTTTCAAGCTGCTAGCTCCTCTCTTGACATTATCCTTAGGCTGGGTTGGATGAATGACAATTTTCTTGCCATTGAAATTGAAAGCACAGGAGTTTGATCGACCAAAGATGATCACATCATGATCAAACAGCCATGGCCTGCCTAAGATGATGCTACTTACCCCCATAGGAAGCACATCACACCAGATCTTTCCCTGATAGGATTGAAGCTGGACTTGAACCTGACATCTTGACTTGATTGGTATAGAAGTGGAATCGATCCAGGACACCTTATATGGATTGGGATGTGGTACAATGGATAATCCTAGACTTTTGGCTGCGTTAGTGGAAATGGCGTTGACACAGCTTCCACTATCGATGACGATTTTACAGACCTTTTCTCCTATCCTAACAAATGTGTGTAGGATGCTAGTTCTACGCCAGTCTTCTTGCTCCTTGGTCTGTGTCATGATACGTCTCACAACTCCTAGAAAATCTGATGAGTCTATGTTCTCTTCATCTCCTTCATATTCATCAGCCAAACAATCCCCTGCTTCATAAACCTCCTCTTCATCATTCTCCAGGGGTTCTGATTCACCTTCTTCTGCCTCCCCTATATGTAAAGCTCTAGAGGGACATTGGCTCACGAAATGACCTGGTTTACGACACTTATAGCAGACTCGCTCCCTCTCACCTCGAACTTCAGGGCTCTTTCCTTTGTCTTCTCTAGGAATTAAGGGGTGGTGGTCGGATTGGGTCTAAGGTTTGGATTCGGGCTGGACCTTGTTCTATTGGTGGGACTAGGGACTGAGCTAGGCCTGCTGATAGGAGGGTTAAACCTACTAGATTCAGGTCGTCTAAATGTAGCTCTCCTTTGAAACCTCTCATAGTCCGTGGCAACTTGGTATGCCTGATCTAAATCATGGACTTCCCTTAAAAATAGTTCCCCTTTTATATCATCATTCAACCCTGATCTAAACCTTGATAAAGTGGCTGCTTCAGACTCGACTACGTTGCATCGCATCACAAACTCATCAAACTTAGCAACATATTCAGAAACGGTCTTGTTACCTTGTGTCAATCGTTGCCACTGATCTAATAACCTTTGCTGATAAGACATAGGCAGATATTTCTCTCTAAGTTTCCTCTTCATATCTCTCCATGTTGCTATAGGTAAATCTCCCCTTTGCCTTGATATGCGTTCCACGTTTCCCCAATATAACCGAGCCTGACGAACTAGTCTGATTCTGGCAAACTTAAATCTTCTCTCTTCAGACATATCATACCAGTCAAAATACTGGTCCATGTCAGCCTCCCAGTCTATGTACACCTTAGGATCTAAGCTTCCCTCAAAGGTTGGTGCATCTAGACGGATGTTCCTTAGGGCCCGATCATCCTGATCAAAAGTATCATAGTGAGGCCTTCTAGGAGGTGGCTCTGGAGTATGATCAACATAATCCTGATGCGGTCTTCTTTGAATTGGATCAGGTGTGTGTTCCTGTCGTTGGGCTCTAGGATGAACTGAAGGTAATCTGGGTGAAGGTGGTTCAGTTGGGGTCAACCTAGCTTCTTCTAGGGCTCCTACCCTTTCCTCGAACTGACCAAATTTAGCATCCAAACGGTCCATCTTCTCGATCATAGATCTCATAAGGCTTTCCATACTAGTATCCATGGATGAACTAGGTTGGGCTTGTGAAGGGTGGTAAGGTGTGCCTGACCTAGTTGTCATGCAAACAATTAGACTCAGACCCGAACTATGAGTTTTCTAAACCGGTTAGTCCAAATAAACTGAGTTGACTAGATACAATCAAATCAACAGCTACTCTCTTCCACTGGCCAGTCAGGAGGTGGGTCTGTGGGAGGTTCCCCCAGCTTTCACTGGGTCCTAATTAAAAACCACAAGAACCGCTTAGGCTTGAGCCACTTAACCTCTATCCTTGACACCAGCTTCCAATAATAGATGAAGAAATGGGTTGCACAAGCTTTCCCAATTGAATTGAACTGGACCTAGAGTTCCAAGCTAGTTGCCTAATCAAGGTGGCAAGCTTGATTGTAGTAACTCTATACTTGGCCAGGTTTTAGAACAAGGGGAGTGTGAGATCCTGTCTCTGGCCTACCTAGGCCCGATGGAATTGGCCCGATAGACGGATCAGCACCCAAGCCCTTAGTCCCAATTCTAGACACCAAGTAATAGGGCACACACAAGACTAGTTGACACAATGAGTTGACAATAACCCGGACTCGACCAAATTGATGTTCCTAACCCACTAGGGCAATTAATGTCTAATCAATTTTAGTTAGGGATTGGGTCGATATGCAATTTGGTGATTTTTGGGCTAGGGACAGGTGATGAAATCCTGACCCTATGTCAATTTCATGCCCTTAATTTGATTTGCCATGAGATGCATACAAATTTCAAATTTCAGGTGCAGAAGTAGTGTGTTGCAGTTTAAATGTGGGTTGATAAGTGCAGAAAAAAATATCATAAAAATCTAAAAAAATCACAGAAAACTCCTAACTTATAGATGACATACCAGATGAAACGAAATTTCAAAATAAAATCTGTACTATTCTAGGCAGATTCTGAAATGAAGATAATGAAAAAGACAGAACAGAACAGAAACCTTAATAACACTGATGGACTGCAGGAATTTTCATTTTTTTTGTAATTTTTTATCAGATTGAAATTTAAAAAGGTGATAAACAACTTAAAATGGAATAGGAAAAAAAATATTCCAACGAGGAATGTGATACTTGCCTTTGGAGTTGCAGGCGGATTACAGTCAGCCTACAGAAAATACAGCAAGCAGAAAAACAGAACGTGACCAATACAAAATTCACAAATGAAATCTAAAAAGTCCTTTGGCTTTCTTTTTCACGGGTCAATCACAATGGCACCCCAACATGCCTTAGGAGATCCCCGTGGAATGGGAAGAGAGGTGTTTAAACCTACTTTCTCCTAAGACCGGACGGCCTGGTAACGCCCCCGATCCAAGTACTTCAAGGACTTAATGCTATGCAATCAGGAACTTATTCTACCATGCTCTGATACCAAGATTGGTGTGATATGCATGATGAGGATGCAAACATGTAACTCTAAAGGAGATTAACCAAAATTTAACTAGCAATTCCTACTTGCATATGAGTGATTCAACATATAAGATCAAGGAGATCTAAATAAGAAACCCTAAATGCTTATACTTAAACCCAGCTAGGAGGACTATCAAAATCTTAAAGAAATAGGACAAGATTAGAATTCGCACACAAGTCAAGCTAGCCCTATTTAATGATCCCGATCTTAAAATACTAGGAGTTCAAGCATTGAAATCTCAAGCACAAGGGATTCACTCTTAAGGTTCTCAAATGAAAGATCATACCACATAAGATGGGCCTTCTAACTTTCTGGTTTGTAGCAAGTAATCCTTCCTCTTGGATCTGGAGCCTAGAGAACCCTGCAACAAAGAAACCAAGATGATTAGAAACTTAATTAAAAATGAGAAGATTGATGGAACTCAAAAGGAGAGTTTGTTGGAAATGATCCTTGGCGCCATGGTGGAAGCTTGTGTTGGTGTTGATCTTCTTCTTGAGAGGATGTCCTTAATTCGCTTTGAAGGAAGAGGATTGCTTGGAAGATGAAGAGTAAAAGAGAAGGATTAGGGAGAAGAAATGGTGGAGGAGAGGAAGAGGTTCACTTAGGCACAAAGATCCACATAGGCATATAGAAACACAGAAAAGTGCTGGAAATTTGTATTCACTCATCAATTCTTTACAAGGGGCATCCAAGGCTTTAAATAAAGCCTTACAAATTTTGAAAATTCAAATCCCTAAACAAGTGGAGTAATATAAGGGGAGAGGGCTGATTTTCTTGCTTGAAATCCTCCTTGGCCAACTTCCTTGAATTTGAACTTGGGATGGCACCCTCTTGTGGTGAGGTGGCGTGTGAGGTGGCATGTGGTCCCTCTTGACGTGGCATGTGGTCCCAAGTTGAGGTGGCGCAAGTGATGTGGCATGTGGTCCCCAATTGAGTTGGCTTTGGTCTTGATTTGGGGTATACATTGTGAGTCTTCTTTAGGCTTGATGCTAGTTGACCCATTTGGATTGGACTAAGACTAGACCCAACATGGACTCGACTTACATGATTTTTTGGACTCAAAAGAAAGATTACAGGACCCAACATGGACTCGACTTACATGATTCTTTTGGACTCAAAATAAAGAAAGGTTACCGGACTCTCTAGTCCAACCATAAAGATTCAGAATGGGCTTGAATTGGTTGGAGTCTCTTTCTGATTCTGGTGCCCGCACCAAAAACAGTTTCCCCTTTATATCTCATTCAACCCTGATCTAAACCTTGATAAGTGGCTGCTTCAGACTCGACTACGTTGCATCGCATCACAAACTCATCAAATTTAGAACGTATTTAGAAAACGGTCTTGTACCCTGTGTCATCGTTGCCACTGATCTAATAACCTTTGCTGATAAGACATAGGCAATATTTCTCTCTAAGTTTCTCTTCATATCTCTCCATGTTGCTATAGGTAAATTCCCTTTGCTTGATATGCGTTCCATGTTTCCCAAATATAATCAAGCCTGATGAACTAGTCTGATTTGGCAAACTTAAATCTTCTCTCTTAGACATATCATACCAGTAAAAATATGGTCCATGTCACCTCCCAGTCTGTGTACACCTTAGGATCTAAGCTTCCTCAAAGTTGGTGCATCTAGATGGATGTTCCTTAGGGCCCGATCATCCTGATCAAAGTATCATAGTGAGGCCTTTAGGAGGTGGCTCTGGAGTATGATCAAATAATCCTGATGCGGTCTTTTTTGAATTGGGTCAGGTGTGTAATTCCTGTCGTTGGGCTCTAGGATGAATGAAGGTAATCTGGAAGAAGGGGTTCAGTTGGGATCAACCTAGCTTCTTCTAGGGTTCCTACCCTTTCCTCGAACTGACAAATTTAGCATCCAAACGTCCATCTTCCGATCATAGTTCTCATAAGCTTTCCATACTAGTATCATGGATGAACTAGGTTGGGCTTGTGAAGGGTGGTAAGGTGTGCCTGACCTAGTTGTCATGCAAACAATTAGACTCAGACCCAACTACGAGTTTTCTAAACGGTTAGTCCAATAAACTGAGTTGACTAGATATAATCAAATCAACAGCTACTCTCTTCCACTGGCCAGTCAGGAGGTGGATCTGTGGGAGGTTCCCCCAGCTTTCACTGGGTCCTAATTAAAAACCACAAGAACCGCTTAGGCTTGAGCCACTTAACCTCTATCCTTGACACCAGCTTTCAATAATAGATGAAGAAATGGGTTGCACAAGCTTTCCCAATGAATTGAACTGGACCTAGAGTTCCAAGCTAGTTGCCTAATCAATGTGGCAAGCTAGATTGTAGTAACTCTATACTTGGCCAGGTTTTAGAACAAGGGAGTGTGAGATCCTGTCTCTAGCCTACCTAGGCCTGGTGGAATTAGCCCGATAGACGGATCAGCACCCAAGCCTTAGTCCCAATTCTAGACACCAAGTAATAGGGCACACACAAGACTAGTTGACACAATGAGTTGACAATAACCCGGGCTCGACCAAATTGATGTTCCTAACCCACTAGGGCAATTAATGTCTAATCAATTTTAGTTAGGGATTGGGTCGATATGCAATTTGGTGATTTTTGGGCTAGGGACAGGTGATGAAATCCTGACCCTATGTCAATTTCATGCCCTTAATTTGATTTGTCATGAGATGCATGCAATTTCAAATTTCAGGTGCAGAAGTAGTGTGTTGCAGTTTAAAAGTGGTGTTGATAAGTGCAGAAAAATAAAACATCAGAAAAATCCAAAAAAATCACAGAAAACTCCTAACTTCTAGATGACATACCAGATGAAACGAAAATTCAAAATAAAATATACTATTCTAGGCAGATTCTGAAATGAAGATAATGAAAAGGAACAGAACAGAACAGAAACCTAATAACACTGATGGACTGCAAGAATTTTCATTTTTCTTGTAAATTTTTTCTCAGATTGAAATTTAAAACGGTGATAAGAAACTTAAAATGGAACAGGAAAAAAAATATTCCAACGAGGAATGTGATACTTGCCTTTGGAGTTGCAGGCGGATTACAGTCAGCCTACAGAAAATATAGCAAGTAGAAAAACAGAACGTGCCCATGCAAAATTCACAAATGAAATCTAAGAAGTCCTTTGGCTTTCTTTTTCACGGGTCAATCATAATGACACCCTGACATGCCTTAGGAGATCCCGTGGAATGGGAAGAGAGGGTGTTTAAACCTACTTTCTCCTAAGACCGGACGGCCTGGTAACGCCCCCGATCCAAGTACTTCAAGGACTTAATGCTATGCAATCAGGAACTTATTCTACCATGCTCTGATACCAAGATTGGTGTGGTATGCATGATGAGGATGCAATCATGTGACTCTAAAGGAGATTAACCAAAATTTAACTAGCAATTCCTACTTGCATATGAGTGATTCAACATATAAGATCAAGGAGATCTAAATAAGAAACCCTAAATGCTTATACTTAACCCAGCTAGGAGGACTATCAAAATCTTAAAGAAATAGGACAAGATTAGAATTTGCACACAAGTCAAGCTAGCCCTATTTAATGATCCGATCTTAAAAGACTAGGAGTTCAAGCATTGAAATCTCAAGCACAAGGGATTCGCTCTTATGGTTCTCAAATGAAAGATCATACCACATAAGATGGGCCATCTAACTTTCTGGTTTGTAGTAAGTAATCCTCCTCCTGGATCTGGAGCCTAGAGAACCCTGCAACAAAGAAACCAAGATGATAGAAGCTTAATTAGAAATGAGAAGATTGATGGAACTCAAAAGGAGAGTTTGTTGGAAATGATCCTTGGCGCCATGGTGGAAGCTTGTGTTGGTGTTGATCTTCTTCTTGTGAGGATGTCCTTAATTCGCCTTGAAGGAAGAGGATTGCTTGGAAGATAAAGAGTAAAAGAGAAGGATTAGGGAGAAGAAAGATGGAGGAGAGGAAGAGGTTCACTTAGGCACAAAGATCCACATAGGCACATAGAAAAACACAGAAAAGTTCTGTAAATTTGTATCATTCATCAATAGCTCTTTACAAGGGCGTCCAAGGCTTTAAATAAAGCCTCACAAATTTTGAAATTTCAAATCCCAAACAAGTAGAGTAATATAAGGGGAGAGGGCTGATTTTCTTGCTTGAAATCCTCCTTGGCAACTTCCTTGAATTTGAACTTGGGATGGTGCCCTCTTGTGGTGAGGTGGGTGAGGTGGCATGTGGGTGGCATGTGGTCCCCTTGACGTGGCATGTGGTCCCAAGTTGAGGTGGCGCAAGTGATTGGCATGTGTGTGGTCCCAATTGAGTTGGCTTGGTCTTGATTTGGGGTATACATGTGAGTCTTCTTTAGGCTTGATGCTAGGTGACCCATTTGGATTGGACTAAGACTAGACCCGATATGACTTGACTTACATGATTATTTTGGACTCAAAAGAAAGATTACAGGACCCAACATGGACTCGACTTACATGATTCTTTTGGACTCAAAATAAAGAAAGGTTACCGGACTCTCTAGTCAACCATAAAGATTCGGAATGGGCTGAATTGGTTGGAGTCTCTTCTGATTCTGGTGCCCGCACCACCTAGGCCCAGGCATATGCGAGCATAAGTGGGCACACACAGTGGCCCAAGCCAAAGCATTGAGGCCTCTTTTCCTATTTGTGTCGCAATGTAGGCAGCCTACAAGAAAGTATGGTCCATAGAAAGCAGACAGCCCATCGGCGAGAGCGCACGATCTATAGTAGAATTATGTGGTCCAAACATGCGATCCACGCATTCTGACAGACGCACGCGATCCATGCATTAATCAGATGGTCATGCACATCTTGAGTGTGTTTCACATGATTTGGGCCAATCTAGCCATTTGAATATGACAGTCAAATTGAAGGCACATGATGGAACAGTGAAGAAACTGGGCAATGTCCAATACATTCCCAGTTTTTACAAGAATCTAATTTTTCTTAGCAAACTAGATTCAAACGGCTACACGTGGAGAGCTAGTAATAGAGTTCTGAAGGTCTTCAATAGCAATAAGATCATTTTGCAGGGGAAGAAGCAAGGAGGGCACTAACTCTTTATAGGAGTCTAGTATAAGATGGAGTCCCTGGTGCAAATAGGAGTCCAATATGAGGTGAAGTTCTGAAAGCAATCAGATTGAGTACAAGATATGAGACTCGGAAGGATGATAAGCGATGTCACAAGGTAAAGCTCCTATTGCTACTGGAGGCTTTCTAAGCAGGTCTCAGGTCGAAGTGAGCACAACATATGATGGAGATGGGATTGAGTAGCCTAACTCAACTTCCATGTTTGCCCACCATGATAAGCAAGCATTTCTCCAGGGCATGGGGTGAAAATCCTTCAAGAAGCTCTCAAAGTTAGGTAAAGGCCGAACGTCGAGTCAAGGTAGGGATTGTTAGAAAAATGTCTCAAATTCGGTCCCTGAAGAAGCCCAATATATGATCCAGAAAGGAGACGAAACAACCCAGCCCAAAAGAAGGACAAAAAAAGGAGGCCTGGAACAAGCCACAAGTGCCTACACATCCATAGCCAGCACAGCCCAACACAACATGTGCGCAGGCTGCGGCCAGCATGCATGGGTGGCTAGCCAAGGCCTAGGCAGACATGAGTGCGGGCGAGCATGTGCGTCAGCCCATGCCCAGGTGCCGAGGCCTTTTTTCCCGTTTTCTATGTTGCAGAAGATAGCAACAGAGAATAGCATGCAATATTATGCACCTTCATGTTCTAAAATAGTTAGTTTGATAGCTAGATCCTCAACACGATATTACCGTTGAACATAAGGCAGAGTATTAAAACATATTAGTGATTTACATCCCATCATAATCGTGTAATATCCAATTTTATTTTCATTTGGTAAAGATGATTATAAATTGGTGTAAAATAGGAGATTAAAATAAAGGATTGATTAAAAATATCAATGGTGAGACACTATGTTACTATGAAAGAATTTTGAGCATACATAATACAGCAAAGATATATGAGGAAAAACATTAATAAGAGGATATTCTGAATACTTTTTTCTGTGTCGAAGAAGAAAGACTAGACAATATTAAAAGATATCAAAAGAATTTGATATCAGAAATTTACAAAGATATAAAAATGTAGTTGCTAGAGCAAATATGAATGGCAATGCAATTGGAAAAATGATTATATTAACGCCAAGTTTCACTAATAACGCAAGATAGATGATCAGAACTATATATGAAGATCCAATGGCTATCCATAAATATTATGTACATCTTGATTTATTTATTATATTTACCTATAATTCACAATGATCAAAGATTCAATCCACTTTTCGTTAATCAAAAAGTGGAATATAGACAGGATATATCAGTAAAGTTTTTTAAAAAAACTTGAAGAACTGATGCTAGATATTACCAAAAAAAAGAGTATTTTGAGAAATCCATTGCTGGTACGCTAATATTTAGTATGAAGAGTTAAATAAATTTATTTCTTACGGGATATGGAGTAACTCTTTGTTTAATTGCAGCTTTATATACAATCAAATTTCTAAAATAGGATTTACCACGTGTCCATATTTAACATTGGATGGAGTTATTTCTCCTCTTTTATTATCTAATCTCTTCTTTATATAATAAATCACAATATTTTCATAACTTTAGTACCCTACATTTTTTCTATCAAAAAATATAATTTAATATATTTCTAAACTGTCCAAAATAGATCCGCTGCAAAGCATGGGTCCTTCTCTAGTGCAATGATACTGAAGGGATGAGGGCATTGAACTCCATCGATCTGATTTCCTAGTTTCGCTTGATTTGTCCACATTGTTTACTGAATTACCACACCCTTAAGCTCGCTCACTTGATTGCCAATACTCCAAAAATTGATGGTAGAAAAATATTTTTTTCCCAAGAAAAAAACCAGCACTCACCTTGAAATTTATAATTATTTTCCGATATTTTGATTGGGTGCTTCCTTAACTGCTCAAAGCAACGTAGAATCCAGAGAAACTCATAGTTAAACATAACCTAGCAAATTACCAATGTAATTATTATAAACTATGACCTATAAATACCAATATATAAATATAAATATAAACACCCACCCTAGAATAGTAAACCTTAAACCCGATCTTCAGATAAGCATGAGTAGAGAAGTAAAAATACCAGTTGATGGATGACTTGCAGATATCTAGCTCAAAAATTGGATGCCATATACACCAAAGGCCAGTTGATGCCAAACCTTGCAAACAAAAAGTAGGTTATAGTTTTCACAATTCAAAATAAGCTAGACCTGCTAAACAGGGAATGATAACTAGTTATTGCATAAATAAATACATGACTACTTATGGTGATGGTCACTATTAATAAGTTTTTATAAATAGATATGATACATCATTTGGCATTCAGATATATAGAAATGATCACGGTTTAGGTAGAGACGAAGTGTGCAATCATTAGTTTGTAAAGCAGACAATACCATTCGAGTTTTGGGATCATCCATCTGGTTTACCCTATGCAATCTTTCTTCCAGTGCCCAAACCTGCCACACTTGAATCAAGGAGAATTCCGAGATCCAACACTCACTCATCTAGTGCCCCTCCTTACCACATCTGTAGCATTTTCCCGGCCTCAATGCACCCAAGCTCTCACCATGTAAACTGATTTTGTCAATTCCTAATAATTCTGGTATGATGTTAGATTGATTTTTCCTCGTTGGTGCTAATGATAGTGACTCTGGAACAATTGATGCCTCCGGTAACATTTCTAACATTTTCTCTAGTTTGTATTTATTCATTGCTTCACCTGTTCCACCCTCATCCATCTCGGGTTCCTTAGGCTCCGGTACTAGAATGAAATTTGGATTCCCGTTTTCATCTGAAGCACTATTCTTAGTGCCATCATCCATTCCTGGTTTCATCCACTTATCATGCACCAGGCTAAAATTTGGAACGTTATTTTCACGTTCATGATTCTCCATCATTTCTAATAGTTTTGCTAGACTATCAACCTATTGGAAGTGATTGCAAGATCCTTAACCCTGGAAAAAGAGTACCGATCTCAATTTTCTTATTGACTTTGGAAAGAGTGAAGTAGAAGAGGAAGGTGAAAAAGAGATCTTAAGCATAACAAATTCACAATAATCAGAGAAGATAATATACCATAAAAATTAATAGTTGAATTCAGTATACATCACTTGCAGATGAGTTTGCAAGGCCACACGATAAACGTGTCAACAAATGAAGGCAAAGCGAACTAAAGTTTTGACTGGATTCATCAAAAAGAGAGTTAAGCCTTTTCTAGGGCTATCCTAGGGTTTTGCTCCTCGGCCACTTTTCAAGGGTTAGTTGCTGTTGCTCTTTGTGCATAAAAAAGGAAACATGCATTGTGAAACATGCATAAATGTTTATCTACATGGCTAGGCCATTGAACCTAACTAGAACAAGATGGGTCTGAGCTATTTATAAATGATTACCCATCCTGGGATCATGAATCACTATTTTCTTTTGACAGGCAAAAGCTTTAATAAGCAAACATTGACATTATTTAGGAAACTGTTCCCCTTGCAAAGAAAAGGAACAAGAGAGTAAGCACACCATTCCTATACATGAATCATTTCTTCTAAGGAAGACTAAACATGGATTAAGAAGTTAAAGGGATAGCTTATGGAGTTTGCTTTTGAGATATCTCGGGATTTGTAATCCAAAAATAATTTCATCACCACTTTTGTAAGCTACTAATGATAAAATTTTATTACTAATTATTTAATTTTAATAAAAACTTTCATAATAATAAGTAATTATAATTGTCTTCTATTTTTCTATTTATATTTAGCATTTTAATAAAAAATCATAATTATAAGTAAATTTTCATAATTTTCATAATTAAACATGCATGCATGCATGTATGTATGTATGTATGTATGTGTATGTATATAATGCATGTATATGTATGTATGTATATGTATGTATGTGTATGTATATGTATATGTATATATATATGTATGTATGTGTGTATATATATATATACACGTATGCATGATGTATGCACGCATGCATATATCCATACATGCATACATACATGACTTTTGCATTTTTGCCTTTTGCTTTATAGCAACGTAGTTCTGCTTTTTTGCTTTTGTTGTATAGTAAAAATCAAAAAAAAAAAAAAGAAGTACTTTTTAAAATCAAAATCAAAATGTATAACCGAACGCCTCCTAATAAACTCTTTGCTTCCATCAATACTGCTTTAGAACAATCTTTTCCAAAATTCCTCACCCCGATCTAATGTTCCTCCCACAAACAACTTTGTTACCAAACCAAACTCTTTCTACTCATTCCTTCACAATCCATCAAGTTGAAAAATCTTTATCTTACCTTAATTGCAAACCCTTATCCTTCATCTACATCCACTCAATGTAATAACCTAGTCCACACAAATCATTGCACTTCATTGAAAGCCCAGATTAATACTCGATGTATTCAATCGACTATCAATTCAAAGATAAGGATGAATTTATGCTTCAGCACTACCTTCTTTACCACGAAGGAAAAATATTTATGACCAGCATTCTTCCTGTTGCCGCCTAGATCGTCATGGCCTGCAGCTCTTACGTGGCCTAGGTGAGTGGACTCCTCGTCAGTGTCACCAGGTTCATCGATCGAAGGCGATCAAGGAGAACAGACCCTCCTCTATGGGACTTAGCGGAGTCACCGTGTTCGGAGGGGTCGTTATGAGAATGAGGATAGTAGGAGTTCTTGGAAGGGTCTTCAGATATTCCTCCTGCCCTTGCTTAAGCTCCTTCTGGCTTGCTTTGAGGTCACCAGCCCCTAGGGCTTGGTGTTGTTGGCCGTCCTGCTAGCCACTTCGGTGGGATGAGATCTTTTCTCGAACTCTCCTCACGAATGGAGACCTACAAAAGTCCCGACCGAGGGTACCGGCGGCGGGGACACTCCAACGCTCAAGTCAGGTGGGGGAATAGCCAGAGCTGTATCGACAAATAATGGCTTGAGAGCCGTTAATGAGCATGTGGTAGTTTTTCTTACCTTGCTGGAGGTCCCTCTAACCTATTTATGATATTGCTCCTGTCATTTAGGGAGGCGTGCTCTTCTGACATAGGCCTGTGAGGCTCCTGTAGGCCTGAGAGGCTAAGATTAGCCTGTGAGGCCACGATGGGTTGGTGAACCTTCCTCTTCTTGATGGTTTAGAAGGTTGGTCAAGGAGCGCAGTGCCTCGGGTGGGGCACTCCTCCCTGATTAGTGTAAATAGTGACCTGGGAGGCTTTAATGTAGTCTGCCCTTGCAGGCGGCGCGCTACAAGACCTGTAGCAAGTCTAGCAGGGATGGTGACTTTACATGTCGGGGTTGCCATCCAGGTCTCCTAATACCTATCCTTTGACATGCCTGGAGTGGAGTCAGATGGATCGAGGCATGCGAACCGAGCCGTGCAGGGCCAGAATGAAATGCTAGGTCAGATTCGTGTGGGCGAATCATGCTGCTCCCCAATGTGCCGGATCGAAGTGAAAGTGCCGCGGGCAGACATGGCTAGAGTGGGCTGGCTGGGCGCGCTGCCCCAGTGACACATGGGCCGAGCCGGGAGCAGAGCATGCTAAACTGAGGTGCTGAGCAATCACGAGGCATGGCGGATCAAGGCGCAGGCTGAGACAAGTGGAGCCGGACCGCTCCCCATGATGGCCGATGCACGGGGTTACCTGCTGGCCTGGCTGGCGGATGAAGTCCATGCAGAAATTGAGCCACTGGCCACGGAACTTGCCGGACCGGGGCGTCGATAAAATAAGATGGGCTGAGCCATGGGCAGAGTCGAATCGAAGTGGACGAAGCTGGAGTGTGCCACTCCTGGTCGGAGCCGGGCTTGTCCGAGGTGCCGCACCGGGTGCCGGCAGCCACGGACGTACCTCCAACGGTCTGGACTACTACAGATGCCGGATCGGAGCTACGAGCGATTGGATTGCAGAACGGTTTGGACTGAAGGTCAGGACGGAGGTGGGCATGCCGCGGAGCTAGGACTGCATCGGGTTGAGGCGCGGGCGAATGGAGTCGGGGAGGTCCTAGCACGTGCTACTCCCAGGCGACGTACAGTCGTGCTGCCATGGAGCCGGGCTCCATGCATGGCTCGCCGGATTGGGCACGGGCAACCGAGGTAGGCGCAGCCATGGAGCACACCTCCAGACCCCTGCGAGAATCCTCCGAACCCCTACTGGTGAACCGAAATGACTAAGGCACTGGGAGGCGTGCGTGCCGTGAATGGAGTTGGGCTTCTCCCTGTGGTCGGACTGGCACGAGACTCCGGGTCGTGCCAGATCGACTTAGAGCTCCATTTTATAGCTGGGCGGACAGACCGAGTGCGCCACTCCCGATCGGAGCCGGCCTGTCAAGGTGCCGCACCGAGCGCGGGCGACCGTGGACGGGCCTCCGGACGGTCCGGACTGAAGGTCTGGACGAAGATGGGCATGTCGCGAGTGGATCGGAGCTGGAGCAAACAGACCCGGTGCGAAAGGAGTATGCCACGCTGGAGGCTCATAGGGGAGGACTCCACGCTTGGGAGGATGCCGCGCTTGGAGGCTCGCATGGCGTGATGGACCAAGGACTTGCCGGACTAAGACACTGGGCCAGCCTTCACACTGGCGGAGCCATGCTGGGGTAATGCATCACGGAGGGCGCTGGGACGGAGCTGGACCAACCCGTCCACGTGCTGGGTGGAGCCGAACCAACCCGTCCGCATGCTGGGCAGAGCCGGACTTGGGGCGTGGCACGGGTGGTGCAGAGCTGGCTAAGACATCATGCGAGGGCCTTTTTCTTCCCTGCCGTGCTGAGCACAAGGTGAGGTAGGACTCCATGCTGGACCAGGACACGAGCTGAGCTGCCATGAAGTTGGGCTCCATGCATGACCGAAGTAGGCTGGCCGAGGTGCCGACCTGGCCGCCACAGGGGTCGACTTCCCTTAGAACAAGCAGATCCACTATCTTCTTTTGATGGAGACTTGGAATGCGGCGCGAAGCACGTGGCCATGTCAGCCACATGGATGATGCTGTGTCAGGGCCGAATGGATATGTCACTACTATTATAGATGCGCCCACTCCCTGAGTCCAAAGCATTACTTCTTATCGTTTTGGATGAAGGGAGTAGCTTTATCCATTCAGCTTCATACTGTAGCAGGCCTTGTACTGGTTGTAGGGAGTCAGTCGCTAAATGGAGCTTAACCTATTGGAGGTCAACCGTGGTACTTTAAGTGCCTGCCTGTACCTTGACCAAAGGTCGATTGGCCGGGTGAGACATGATGTTGCATGATGATGATGCTAGTACTTCAGCCTGACTCCTCATAGGCCAGGTAGAAGGTGTTGCCGAGGAGGAAGAGGTTGGTGAGGTGCACAACTTGGGTGCGCCATAGATGACCGGGCACATGATTGACGTGGCCGAGCTCACAGCACTCCTCCAAGCTTTTAATGAAGGCATAAAAGCTGTTGGAAGGTTCGAGGAGCAAGAGCTTGATCTCGGCTAGAGGCTCGACCTCGAGGGAGCCATCCTGGTGGAAGGACTCAAAGAGCAAGGGTTCGACTCCGACCAGAGGCTCGACCTCGGGGGAGCCATCCTGGCAGAGGAACTCAAGGAGCAAGAGTTAGACTCCAGCCAAAGGCTCGACCTCGGGGGAGCCATCTTGGCGGAGGAACTCAAGGAGCAAGAGTTCAACTCCAGTCAGAGGCTCGACCTCGAAGGAGCCATCCTGGCGGAGGAACTCAAGGAGCAGGGGATTGACTCCGGTCAGAGGTTCGATCTCAGGGGAGCCATCCTAGCGAAGGAACTCAAGGAGCGATAGTCCGCTAGCATATGTGCGGCTGTTGCAAACTCCAGTTGGTGGAGGTGAAGCAATCACAAGCTTCCATGGTGGTTTGCCCCATGCATTCCAACGATCGAGAAGTTTTAATGAGGTTGGTGACGATGGTGTTATGGAAGTCCTCAGGAGGGAAGCAGTACAGTGCATGCACTTGTGAGCTTTGTACCATCCAGCGCCTGCGTTGCATGGAGTGATTGGATCACTGTTTGCATCATGTTTGCATGGAATGGAGGATGAAATCCCACTCCATAGTCTTGCATGGTGTGCATGAGGTGACGGGGCCTTCCCTGCTTCCATCTTTTAGGAATCGCGCCTCGTCGCTGCCTTCCCCAGCCATGGTGGGGGTTGGTACTCTTCATTTCAAATGGAAGTTTAACCTCAATAGGGAGCTTGGTCTAAGATAGGAGCTTGACCTCAATGAAGAACTTGGCCTCATTAAGGTGTTTGACTTCAGTGAGGAGCTTGGCCTCAGTGAGAAGCTTGACATCAGCTTGGCTTGAATGCAGAGCTTCATTAAAGAGCTTGACTTCAGCTCGGCTTCATTGAGGAGCTGACTTCAGCTCGACTTCAGCTCGACTTCATTTAGGAGCTTGACTTCAGCTTGGCTTCATTAAGGAGCTTGACTTCAGCTCAGCTTGAATGCAGAGCTTCATTAAGGAACTTGACTTCAGCTCAGCTTGAATGCAGAGCTTCATTAAGGAACTTGACTTCAGCTCGCCTTCATAAAGGAGCTTGACTTCAATGATGAATTTAGCCTCTGCTCTTGGCTCAAAGGTAGGGCTTCGAAAGCTCCCTGGTTCGAGGGGCCGAACTATGAGTCTATGATGGGGGACCCGAAACCCAACCGGTTTCTCTTTTATTTTTTTAGCATTTTTGAGATTTTTTTTTATTTTAGTTATTCCAGCTATTCCACTTATCCCTCTTATTCTCGTTTTATCCTAGGTTTATCCCTGAGTTATTCCACTGCTATTCTAGTCATCTTCAACCTCCCAGTACCTCAAAGAAACCTTATTTTTTTTCATTTTCCTTCCATTTGTCCTCTTTGCCATGCCCGACCACCGGATAACCCCCTGACGGCTGTCCACCTCCCGGCGACAACCTCCTCGTGGGAACGCCGGCGAATCCCACGGCCGCCCCTTCCCCCATGTGGCTCTGCCCATGATGCCCATGCCCGTGACGCCTCTCTACTTCGCGCCCGATGCCCCTCCACCCGGAGTCGTCTCCAACTGGCAACCCCATGCCTCCCGCGACGCCTAGCCACCGCTCGGCCGCCGCCCCGCTCCCTCTCCATGGCCATCTCCTCCAATGACGTCCACCATATCCACGGAGCTCCCAACCTCTAAACGCACGGCCATCACCTCCTCGATTACCAGAGGCTTCCCGACCTCCCACGCGTCCGCTGCCCAGCTGCCAACGACGTCGATCGGATCCCACTGGATTCGCCAACCCGTCTACCCTCCATCTCATTCGTGAGCACCGCCTCCTCCGCCAAATCATCACCATCGGCGCTCAAATGGCAGATCATTGCCATGCCCCAACCCACGCCATCGCGACCGCCCCCCGGGATCCGCCGGCCAGTCCGTCCTCTGCCTCGCCTGTGAGCTTGACGTCGAAGCCCACATCCTCCGATCCGGTCTAGTCAATCTCTGTTCCACAATCACAGGAAAGGAACACACACGTATTTCAGAGCGAAAGAATAGGCATGTCTCTCAAAGCTTCATGAATTTAAAATTCAAAATAATAATAAAAAAATAATAATAATAAATAAATAAATAAATAGGAAAATTTCCATTTATGAGTTCTAATGCCTATAAAAAGGCATCCCTTTTGTATTTGCAGTGATGAAAATGAATTTTTGAGAGTGTTTTTCCCACTGTATGTGGTTCCGGGGCTGAAGCCTGTTTGCCTTCGTCCTTCGGGACATCGAGGGATGTGAGGCCCCAACTTGCCTTCATCCTTCAGGACGTCGAGGGTGTGAGGCCCCAGGTATCTCATTCTCTTCCCCACCTTCATGTCTCTCCTCCTGGTTTCCCCCTCATGACCTGAGATCCATCCTAGCGCCTCCAAGTATCGAGGATGGTGTAATGCCTTAGAGGTGGATGGTCTCTTTGTTAGGATGAGTCCCAAGGT
This sequence comes from Areca catechu, assembly GCA_021397845.1. Classification (NCBI taxonomy): domain Eukaryota; kingdom Viridiplantae; phylum Streptophyta; class Magnoliopsida; order Arecales; family Arecaceae; genus Areca; species Areca catechu. The sequence continues at coordinate 46,385,964 of CM038048.1, read as the reverse complement.
CCATGAGTTCCAGTCCCCTGTCTCCCATCCCCATCCTTCCTTCGCCACCCCCGCCAAGAAAATTTGAAACCCAAAAGAGTCCGGCTATCTTAGGATTTTTCAGGGTTGTTCTATCCTAGTTCAGAGAGGCTTCTTAGCCTCCCACGATCCTTGATTTATTTTAGGTCTTTCCTTTTCATAAAAACCATGGGTTCTTCGTGTCCGCCATCCCCACATCAATTGGTATCAGAGCCAGTAGCGGACTACGATTTGCTTCGTCACAAACTTGCCGGAGTTGAGTTCTTCGCGCTGCAAGAGAATGATGGGGACTCGAAACCCACCGGGTTTCTCTTTTTATTTTTTTAGGATTTTTGTGATTTTTTTTATTTTAGTTATTCCAGCTATTCCACTTATCCCTCTTATTCTCGTTTTATCCTAGATTTATCCCTGAGTTATTTCGCTGCTATTCTAGTCGTCTTCACCTCCCGTACCTCACAGAAACCTTATTTTTTTTCATTTTCCTACCCATTTGTCCTCACACTGCCATGCCTGACCACCGGATAACCACCCCCGACGGGCCGTCCACCTCCCAGTGATAACCTCCTCGTGGGAATGCCGACGAATCCCACGGCCACCCCTCACCCTTCCCCCCATGCAGCTCCGCCCATGATGCCCATGCCCGTGACGCCTCTCTACTCCGCGCCCGACGCCCCTCCGCCTGAAGTCGTCTCCAGCTGGCCCCTGCCCCCATCCTCTCCCATGGCCATCTCCTCCCATGACGTCCACCATATCCATGGTGCTCCCCACCTCTAAATGCACGGCCATCACCTCCTCGATCACCAAAGGCTTCCCGACCTCCCACGCGTCCGCTGCCTAGCCACCATCGAAGCCGATCGGATCCCGCTGGAACCGCCAACCCGTCCGCCCTCCATCTCGTTCATGAGCACCGCCTCCTCCTCCTCCAAATCATCACCATCGGCGCTCAAATGGCAGATCATTGCCATGTCCCCACCCCACGCCTCGCGACCGCCCCCGGGATTCTGGCCCTTTCGCCCTCCGCCTCGCCTGCGAGCTTGACGTCGAAGACCACATCCTCCGATCCGGTCGAAGACCACATCCTCCGATCCGGTTTGGTCAATCTCTATTCCACGGTCATAGGAGAGGAACGTGCACAGATTTCAAAGAAAAAGAATAGGCTCGGATCTCAAAGCTTCATGAATTTAAAATTCAAAATAATAATAAAATAATAATAATAATAAATAAATAAATAAATAGGAAAATCTCCATGTATGAGTTCTAATGCCTATAAAAAGGCATCCCTTTTGTATTTGCAGTTGATGAAAATGAATTTTTGAGAGTGTTTTCCCACTTGTATGTGGTTCCGGGCTGAAGCCTGTTTGCCTTCGTCCTTCGGGACATCGAGGGATGTGAGGCCCCAACTTGCCTTCATCCTTCGGGACGTCGAGGGGTGTGAGGCCCAGGTATCTCCATTCTCTTCCCCACCTTCATGTCTCTCCTGGTTTTCCCTCGTGACCTTGAGATCCATCCTAGCACCTCCAAGTATCGAGGATGGTGTAATGCCTTAGAGGTGGATGGTCTCTTTGTTAGGATGAGTCCCAAGGTCCATGAGTTCCAGTCCCCTGTCTCCCATCCCCATCCTTCCTTCGCCACCCCCGCCAAGAAAATTTGAAAACCAAAAGAGTCCGGCCGTCTTAGGATTTTTCAGGGATCATTCAATCCTAGTCCCGAGAGGCTTCTTAGCCCTCCCACGATCCTTGGTTTATTTTAGATCTTTCCCTTTCACAATAACCATGGGTTCTTCATGTCTGCCATCCCCACATCAAATTGGTATCAGAGCCAACAGCGGACTATGATTTGCTTCATCGACAAACTCGCTGGAGTCGAGTTCTTCGTGCTGCAGGAGAATGATGGGGGACCCGAAACCCAACAGGGTTTCTCTTTTTATTTTTTTTAGGATTTTTGAGTTTTTTTTATTTTAGTTATTCCAGCTATTCCACTTATCCCTCTTATTCTCGTTTTATCCTAGGCTTATCCCTGAGTTATTCCGCTGCTACTCTAGTCGTCTTCAACCTCCCAGTACCTCACAGAAACCTTTTTTTTTTTTCATTTTCCTTCCCATTTGTCCCTCTCTACCATGCCCGACCACCGGATAACCCCCCTCGATGGCCGTCCACCTCCCGACGACAACCTCCTCATGGGAAAGCTGGTGAATCCCATGGCCGCCCCGTCCCCCCATGTGGCTCCGCCCATGACGCCCATGCCCGTGACGACTCTCTACACCGCACCCGACGCCCCTCTGCCTGAAGTCGTCTCCAACCGGCAACCCCGTGCCTCCCGCGACGCCCAGCCACCGCTCGGCCGCCACCCCCCTCCCTCTCCCATGGCCATCTCCTCCCATGACGTCCACCATATCCACGGTGCTCCCCACCTCTAAACACATAGCCATCACCTCCTCGATCACCAGAGGTTTCCCGGCCTCCCACGCGTCCGCTACCCAGCCACCATCGACGCCGATCGAATCCCGCTGGATCCGCCAGCCCGTCCGCCGTCCATCTCGTTCATGAGCACCACCTCGTCCTCCAAATCATCACCATCGGTGCTCAAATGGCAAATCATTGCCATGCCCGAACCCCACGCCATCGCGACCGCCCCCCGGGATCCGCCAGCCCATCTGCCCTCTGCCTCACCTGCGAGCTTCACGACGAAGCCCATATCCTCCGATCCAGTCTGGTCAATCTCAGTTCCACGGTCACAGGAGAGGAACGTGCATAGATTTTAAAGTGAAAGAATAGGCATGGATCTTAAAGCTTCATGAATTTAAAATTCAAAATAATAATAATAATAATAATAATAATAATAATAATAAATAAATAAATAGGAAATTTTCCATGTATGAGTTCTAACGCCTATAAAAAGGCATTCCTTTTGTATTTGTAGTTGATGAAATTGAATTTTTGAGAGTTTTTTTTCCCACTTGTGTGTGGTTCCGAGCTGAGGCCTATTTGCCTTCGTCCTTCGGGACGTCGAGGGGTGTGAGACCCCAACTTGCCTTCGTCCTTCAGGACGTCGAGGGGTGTGAGACCCCAGGTATCTCCATTCTCTTCCCCACCTTCATGTCTCTCCCGGTTTTCCCTCGTGACCTTGAGATCCATCCTAGCGCCTCCAAGTATCAAGGATGGCATAATGCCTTAGAGGTGGATGATCTCTTCGTTAGGATTAGTCCCAAGGTCCATGAGTTCCAGTCCCTTGTCTCCCATCCCCGTCCTTCCTTCGCCAACCCCGCCAAGAAAATTTGAAAACCAAAAGAGTCCGGCTATCTTAGGATTTTTCAGGGGTCGTTCTATCCTAGTCCCGGGAGGCTTCTTAGCCCTCCCACGATCCTTGGTTTACTTTAGGTCTTTCCCTTTCACAATAACCATGGGTTCTTCGTGTCCGCCATCCCACACCAGTCTAGGCAGTAGATGGCGGGATTCATGGGGTTTCCTGGCCGACGTCTCAGGACTGTGAGTAGGAAAGCAGGTGTGGGACTTCTGGAGTTTCCCGTCTTAGGGTGCTGGGCTTCAGGAGTTTCCAATTTTGATGTGCCGGTGTTTCCGGTCTTGAGGTGCCAGGCTTCAGGAGTTTCCAGTCTTGATGTGCCGAGGTTTCCGGTCTTGAGGTGCCGGGCTTCAGGAGTTTTTGGTCTTGAGATGCCGGGCTTCAGGAGTTTCCAATCTTGAGATGCCGAGATTTTCGGTCTTGAGGTGCCGGGCTTCAAGAGTTTCCAATCTTGAGATGCCGGGCTTCAGGATTTTCCGGTCTTGATGTGCCAAGGTTTTTGTTCTTGAGGTGCAAGGCTTCAAGAGCTTTCAATCTTGAGGTGCCGGGCTTCAGGAGTTTTCGGTCTTGATGTGCCTGTCAAGAAACCTTGCAGGTAGTGACAGGCTCTAGCGGACTGTAGTGCTTGCCCTTGATGGTAGTACAGGAGCTTTTCCTGTAGAACTCAAACACAGTTTTTTATATTATAAATATAGTGAGGAAAAGAGTTACCTATTGAGATCCGGTCATATGAATAAATAAAAATATATTTCTTCCTTGAGAAGGCTAGAATTAAATTCACCGACCACCATCTCAAGAGAGAATGGGACTCCGTTACGTGGCAAAAGATGGGTCTATTGCATGGGGGAAGAGGACTCCGAGCAGGGCTCCATTGCATAGGAGAGCAGGGCTCCGTTGTATGAGAAAAGAGGACTCCGTTGTATGGAAGAAGAGGACTCCGTTGCATGGGAGAAGAGGAGAACTCCGTTGCATGGGAGAAGAGGAGTCTGTTGCATGGGAGAAGAAGAGAACTCCATTGCATGGGAGAGAAAAACTCCGTTGCATGGGAGAGGAGAACTCCGTTGCATGGAAAAGCAGGGCTCCGTTGCATGGGAGAGGAGAACTCCATTGCATGGGGAAGCAGGGCTCCGTTGCATGGGAAAAGTGGAGAACTCCGTTGCATGGGAGAGGAGAACTCCGTTGCATGGTAGAAGAGGAGAACTCCGTTGCATGGGAAAGGAGAACTCCATTGCATGGGAGAGAACTCCATCGCATGGAAGAGGAGAACTCCGTCGCATGGGAGAGGAGAACTCCGTTGCATGGGAGGTGACAGGTTGTCACGGACTTAGCCATTGGCTCATTGCAAGGGGTGTTAGCAGGGGCGTGGCATGGTGCTGCGAAGGGTTGGCATGGCAAAGAATTTGCAATGCTCCTCGATACCTTGGAACCCCAGGGGTGCAGTTCAGCTGGATACCTTGTTGTGATAGTGAGGGGAGTAATGGTTCACCATGAAATGGCATAGTTGTGGCATAATATCAGGGAACTCGGGAAGCTTGATATTTGGCATGGCGATGGTTCGCCAAGATATATGTTATGACTCGAGGGATCCTCTTAGTTTTAAAGAGGGATGCGGGGCTTTGGCCGTATTTTTGACTCCCCAGGCCCGTAGGATACGGGTCCGTCATGGCACAGTTGCAGGCAAGGAGGTGCCATGCCCTAATGGTTTCACGTGGAGACATTCGGGGCAATATTGGTCAAACAAGTTGGCCACATTATACGGGGATGGGGCTTTCCGAGAGGTTGATCCTTGAGGAATGGTCTAGGCTCCTCTATGCATTCTTGATCTCTGTGGTGGAGCAAAGAGACAATAGAGGATCTAGTCGGGTAAGGGTTGGCCTACCTGAACAGGCAAGTCTCGTGAGCATTGGCCAGGTTGATGTATTGTGGGGATCCATGGGCGCCGGTCGGCCATGGAGTTAAAGTGTGGCTTATATAAGTTTGGTCGGATATATGCCTTGGAGCTGGGCCAAGGATCAAGGGTGACCAAGTGGGTCATGCCGAGGAGGGAACAGCGAGATGCAAGGACTAGCTGGCCGAAGATATTTACTTGATGGGCAGACTTGGATGCCAATATCATGGCAGTACACTGGTTGTGAACAAGGCCGAGGACATAAGATGTTGGGCGGTATGGTCACGGGTCTTCAGGACCGTGGCAATGTGCAGTGATGTGCGAACAGGCCATGAACAATGTCGAGCGGTATGGCCATTGATAGGAAGGCATGCTAAGGATGCAAGTCCGGGATCGAAATATGAGCTTATGGCGGAGCTAGGAAAGGCAGAACCCGGGAGAGCTTGGAAATGTGTTCGATCATTCATGGCTCTATGGAGTGATGTAACGTGTCAGCTTGGTGGGTTGGCTAGGTGATACTAGAGTTGGTTTACCTGAGCCTCATGCGGAGCGAAGGCATTGCATGATCGTGTCATGTGAGTTTGGTCTGTGTATTCCTGAAGGGCAGCATGGTAGCTTACGGATCAAAGGCACAGTGGTTATGTCATGGCACGAAGGTACTCAAATTTGGGACTACTTGGGTGAGAAGTACTTGGCTTCAGGGACAAAGCCATCAGATCAGCATAGAGGTGCTGGGTTGCGGAGCACTCTTGGAAAGAGTATAATATTATGGCATGGAGGTGCGTATGAGCATTGCAGTTGGCCTGAGGGTCAGGTTGCTTGCAAGCACTTAAGGGTGTCGCATGGATTTAGTTTGACAATGTTGCTGGGCAGGGGCATTGAGGTGCATGCTTCGCTATGTGGCTGGATTGCTGCGCGTTTATCTATATGTCCGAGGAAAGGACTCGGAGGACTGGCCTTGGTGTGTGGTATGCCGGGGCGCCGCACGTGTGTTTGAGCAAGGAAGCACTCACCTCGTGACAAGTGGTATCAGAGCAATGGTTGCTCAGTTGATGGTCGACATTGTACTGATTGTAGCTGCTGATACGGGGGTATCCAAAGCAGGAGAAAATCCAGAGAGAGCTGGAAGTCCAGTGTTAGAGGAGCTGGATGTCCGAGTCTGTTGTGGATGTCAACGACTCAGAGCGGGGGGAGCATGTTGCAATGGCGATGTGCTCGATGCTAAATGCTTAAGGTTGCGCATCGATCGCATGTGTGGATGGAAGCCCGCAAATGTGAAGGTCCACCAGTTGTGGTTACATGATGGAATTCAGGGTGAAGAGTACTTGTGAATGCTGAAGCAGCTAGGCTATATGCAAAGTGCAAGGCAGAGCATCTCGAGGAACTAGAATTTCCACAGAGATAGAAGCTGGGGATACGAACTGAGGCACTAGGGTATATCTACAATGCAGAAGAAAGATGAGCATCCAAAATTTATAAAGTGTAGGCTGAGATGAAATCTTGGAGAGTCGAGGGCCTCAGGTGCATAAAAATATGGGACATTGGAAAGAGCCATCTCTTGTGTGGGCGGCTGTGATGTGGAAGCACTTGAATGGAAAATTTGAATTGAACTTCAGTGGAACTGCTCTCAGGATGAAGGCATGGGAAGCCGAAGTACTAGAGATAGTGAAATTATTTGCCAGGTGAAGGCACTGATATTGGACATGCTGTGAGGCATTATCAGGCTCAGATGTCAGATGCAAGAGGGTTTCGAGGTACTGAAGTTAGAGGAGTGAGGCAGGCCAGTGGGGTAGCCTTATGCTGGTACTTTGGGCTCGAGGTGAAGACACGAGAGGTAGTAAAGACAAGTTGAGTAGACCGGGAAGCTGCATGGATTGCAGTTCTGCAGAGACAGTGTTGACTCTGGTCTTGATTTTGATGATTGACAAAATATTTAAGTATATATGAGTACTACTGCATTTAAAAGTGTTTAGTAGTTTCAGGTACTCATTAAATGTTGAAAGATTGAAAAGATTGTCATTCAGTTGAAGAAGTCCAAATTTAGATGAAAAATATGCTCAAAGAAGACTTCGATAGTTGAAGATTGCTTGAATGGACATATGAATTCAATACAAACTTGATTCAGCACAAGTTCAAAAGTTTTGAAGAAAATCTCAGTGATGTGTCAACTCAATGTGTCGACACATGACTCAATGTGTCGACTCAAAATGTCGACTCAAAATGTCGACACATGGACTGATACACAGAAATTTTTCTTTTTATCCGGCACACTGAAGTATCGACACATGCAAACCAAGTGTCGACTCAAAGTGTTGACACATGAACAGTGAAGTGTCGACTCAAGGCTTGAGACCAAACAGAAGACAGAATGAAATAATTTCAAGGTTTGGTCATGTGTCGACTCACGGACTCCAAGTGTCAACCCTAAGTGTCGACACATGACCTGAAGTATCGACACCTGACGAACGACATGTCTATAACGGCTAGTTTTCTGAAGAACAGAACTTCTCCAAAATGTTTGTAACAGCTAGTTTTTCCTCTCCAACGGTCTCTAACAGTCATTTAAGGTTTGAAAAACTATATAATCAACACAAATCAAATGGAGAGGCAATCCTTTGAAAACAAAAGTTCCATACACCTTAAGGATTCATATTTTGAGAGAGTTGAGCCTTCAAGCATCCAATTTCAAAGAGAGCTACCAAGTCCACAACATCAAGCTTCATTCAAAGGCTTCAACAAATTAAAAACAAAGCTTCTTCAACATCATCCAAAAGCTTCGAAGAGATCTTTGCTTTATTTTAGAAAGCTTTCATTGTTTCTTTATTTCAAACTCATATTTCTTGTAAGGGTTCTTGATTAGCCTATTGTAAAACCAAGTGAGGTTATTAGTAAGCCTTAGAAAACCAATTAGGTTGGTGGTTAGCCCGCAAAACCACTAAGGTTCTTGGTTAGCCCGGAAAACCAAGGGAGGTTGTTGGTTAGCCTTGTGAAAACCAATTAGGTTCCTGTTAGCCCGTAAAACTAAGTGAGGTTGTGACTTGTGAAACTTGTGAAAACAAGTCGGGTTTTGATTAGTAAGCCCGAAAAACTAATCTGCTGTAATCAGTTGAGATTATAGTGAATTCCCAAGGGAATCTTGGAGAGTGGATGTAGGTACCTTGGAGTGCACCGAATCACTATATATTATTGTGTTTGTGCTTGCTTCTTTAGTGCTTATTTACTCTTGTGCATTTACTTTATTAATTTCGTTGCATATTATTTTGAAGCACATAAATACATTGCCAAAATACAAACATTGAATTGATCGAGAACATACTTGCTTTAGTTTATTGCAAATAGTTTGGAAGTTTTATAAAACCCAATTCACCTCCTCTCTTGGGTTGCATCATCTCTGGGCAACAGATAGATAGTTGATGCTCAGAGTGAAGGCTATTATGTTGAGGGACTCGAGCAAGAAAGGAAGTGATCTTGATCGGATATCATGGTCCTACTTGGTAGCAGCTGTGGATTTGCATTGGTATGGGATAGTGCAGAGAAATGGAAGCAACTTGTTAGTACTTGGCACCAGTGTGGTGTGGAAGGTCTGAAGGCATGGTGTTGATTAAAAAGGTCGAAATTACCACAGGGCTGCAAGGTGGGTATGAAGCAAGACCAAGCGCTTAAGGAAGAGTTGCCAGGGGTGACTCATGGGGTTGGCCACTTCTAGATCCAATTGGACAGGAGTTAAGCCTTGGAGACAGTCCAAGGTATACCATTTTGTATTGCTATAAGTGAGCATAAGGTGGATTCTTTGGCAGAAATGTGGCCGCTCTCATAGTAGGATTATCGAGAGTTAAGCCTTGGAGGAGTTTGAGGAGTGTTGCAAGGATTTTAAGCCAAAGTTGATGGTGAGAAGACCATTAAAAGGAGAATAATGAATGCAATGGCCGCTCTTAGATTGGGACAATCGGGAGTCAAGCCTTGGAGGAGTCCAAGGAGTGCCAAGAAATTAGATGGTCATAGGATCGCAAGGAGCTTAAAAGAAGTAGTGGCCGCTCTCAGATTAAGGTGATCAAGAGTCAAGCCTTAAAGGAGTTTAAGGAGTGCCTTGCAGTTTAGATGGTCAGAGGATTGTGGGGATGTCAAGGGCAAAGGCCAACATCAGTTTATGGGTTCCATGGAAGAGTCAGTGTGGTGGTTGATGGATTCTCAGTGGCGAAGAAAGGATCATGGACACCAAGGTCATGGAGCTCTGACTCGAGAAACCAGGGTTACAGTAGCTACAAAAGATTTTGGTCATGGAGACCAAAAATTCCAAGCAGTGATTTGGACATTGACGAGGACATCGACAGTTTGAGTGGGGGAGAATTGTTACGGACTTAGCCATTGGCTCATCGCTGGGGTGTCGGCATGGGCATGGCATGGTGCTGCGAAAGGTTAGCATGGCAAAGAATTTGCAATGCTCCTCGATACCTTGGAACCCCGGGAGTGCAGTTCAGCTGGATGCCTTATTGGGGCAGTGAGGGGAGTAATGGTTCACCATAAAATGGCACAGTCGTGGCATAATATTGGGGGACTCGGGAAGCTTGATATTGGCATGGCGGTGGTTCGCCAAGATATATGTTGTGACTCGAGGGATCATCTTGGTTTTGAAGAGGGATGCGGGGCTTTAGCCATATTCCCGACTCCCCCAGGCCCGTAGGATATGGGTCTGTCGTGGCACAATTGTAGGCAAGGAGGTGCCACGCCCGATGGTTTCACGTGGAGACATTCGGGGCAATGTTGGTCGAACGAGTTGGCCACATTATATGGGGATAGGGCTTTCCGAGAGGTTGATCCTTGAGGAATGGTACAGGCTACTCTATGCATTCTTGATCTCTGTGGTTGAGCAAAGAGGCGATAGAGGATCTAGTCGGGCAAGGGTTGGCCTGCCTGAATAGGCAAGTCTCATAAGCATTGGCCAGGTTGATGTATCGCGGGGATCCATGGGCACCGGTCGGCCATGGAGTTAAAGTGTGGCTTATGAATGTTCGGTCGGATATATGCCTTGGAGCTGGGCTAATAATCAAGGGTGACCAAGTGGGTCATGCCGAGGGAATAGCGAGATGCAAGGACTAGCTGGCCGAAGATATTTACTTGATGGGAAGACTTGGATGCCAATATCATGGCAGTGCTCTGGTTGCGAACAAGGCTGAGGACATAAGATGTTGGGTGGTATGGTCGCGGGTCATCAGGACTGTGGCAATGCATAGTGATGTGCGAACAGGCCATGAACAATGTCGAGCGGTATGGCCATTGATGGGAAGGCATGCTAAGGATGCAAGATTGGGATCGAAATATGAGCTTATGAGGGAGCTAGGAAAGGCAGAACTCGGGAGAGCTTGGGAATGTGTTCGATCATTCATGGCTCTATGGAGTGATGTAACGTGTCGGCTTGGTGGGTCGGCTAGGCGACACTAGAGATGGTTTACCTGAGCCTTATGCGGAGCAAGGCATTGCATGATTGTATCATATGAGTTTGTTCTGTGTATTTCTGAAGGGCAGCATGGTAGCTTATGGATCAGAGGCACAGTGGTTATGTCATGGCACGAAGGTACTCAGATTTGGGACTACTTGGGTGAGCAGTACTTGGCTTCATGGGCAAAGCCATCAGGTCAGCATAGAGGTGCTAGGTTGTGGAGCACTCTTGGAAAGAGTATAATATTATGGCACGGAGGTGCGCATGGGCATTGCAGTTGGCTTGAGGGTCAGGTTGCTTGCAGGCAGTTAAGGGTGTCGCATGGATTCAGTTTGACAGTGTTGCTGGGCAGGGGCATTGAGGTGCATGCTTCGCTATGTGGCTGGATTGTTACATGTTTATCTGTATGTCTAAGGAAAGGACTCGGGAGGGCTGGCCTTGGTGCATGGTATGCCAGGGCACCGCACGGGTGTTTGAGCAAAAAAACACTCACCCTGTGATAAGGTGCCCGAGAAGACCACGAGCATGAATTTCTTTCTCACCTACGATTAGATCCTTTTTCCTTCTCTTCGTCTCTTCTACTTTCTTTTTTTTTTTTTGCAACCATGTGTCAGCCATCCATGGCATTGGCGTGGGTTTGGACATTCCTCGTCTGATCTTGCAGGAGATAACGACGCCCCTTCATGGCTCGAAACCTTTTCTTGAGACCACTCCCTGGAGCCCCGAGAGAGGGGGGAGCTCCCATGCCCCAATCCTCGTGCCCCTAGCCTGCCCTTGGCGGTAGAGGACGAAGGTGGCTACCGTTGTCCACCAACTAAGGAGCTATGATCTGCCCCCTACCTGGCATCCCAATCTATTGCCGCCTAGATAGACCGTGCCTGTACTCGGCCTAGGTGAGTGGACTCCCCACCAGCATCATCGGGTTCATCGATCGAAGGCGATCAAGGGGAACAGACCCTCCTCTACGGGACTTGGCGGAGTCACCGTGTTCGGAGGGGTCGTTATGAAAATGAGGGTAGTAGGAGTTCTTGGAAGGGTCTTCAAATATTCCTCCTGCCCTTGCCCAGGCTCCTTCTGTGAAAGGATTATGCCCTAAAGGCCAATCAAAATGTTGTATTTCGATGGAATTTTCTTTTGTATCCCAAACCAGTGTATTGACATTATCAATTAATAAAGGCATTTTTTTCATCATACGCTGTGTCTTATTAATTTTATTAAGATATGATGAATCCCATAGAATAGAGCTATGGTTCTAAGGTTATGATGAGATCATACCAGTGAGACCTAAAGCCTTAAAACCCTAATCTAGAATATTCCTGGTCGATGGGATATTGAGTAGGGGATCAATGTTTCTAGTAAGACCAGCACATCCTATGTATGCTTGGTGAAGAGGGCGACTAATCTCACAGTCACTTATGTTTGACACTAATACTAGGATGTGGGTGCTCATTAGAGAATGAGTTCACTGAATGGATCCAGCTTGAGAACATCTAATGGAACCTTATCTGTTTGTCAATAGATAGTTCTCATAGTGGGAGTAGTGCATGTGGTCCTTTGACCTGAGACTGCAAAGGTATCTTGTATGCATGAATCCATACTTTGGTTCACACTCAATCATGACACTGAGTCATGCATGGGGTGATACTGAGTATGGTGGATTGCATATGGAGGTTGTGAGTAGGTCAAAAAGGAATCGATCAATCCTAGTAAGAGGGAAGCGCATCCAGATGATTTCAATCAAATGAAGATTCAGAAAATCTTTGATCAAAGTATGAACATTAGGAATAGTTTCTAATGGTTCATTAATGAATCATCATTATCAGATTGAGCAAGGAATGAATAAGAAATTGGATTTGACAAGTATTCATATCCATAGTCATATTCAGGGTGCAAGTAGATCGAAGGACTGAATTGCCCGGTAACTCACCATTGAAGGGTATTTTGGTAAATCCACCAAAATTTCTCATCTTCCGGGTAGGCATGACAGGTTGCTAGACGTCAATCTTGTCTTGTAGGTCTTCATGAACCAATTGATTTGGTTTCATGAGTCAATTTGATGTGTGATTCGAATTGGACAATTAGGTGAGCCAATTTGACCTATTAGGTCAATCGGGTTCGATCGAATCAAATTGGCTCAAACCTAAATCTACAGCTGGCTAGATGAAGAACCCAATGGATCACACACAATAGAGACTTGGCCAAGGAAGTCATTCATGATTTAATTAGGGTCATAAGATCCTAATTGGTTAGCCGGATTACATACTAGCATATGTAGGCTAACAAAATTCCTAACCCAATTGGATTGGGTCCGGTTGCTTGCTAATTAGGCTAACCTAATTATGGAAAACCTAAATTAGGTTGATTCCTAAGTGGGGCTAGCCTAATCAGAGCTAAATCTTATTTTAATTTGGATTTAAGGGCATTTTAGGCGCCATACATGAAGAGTCCCAATGGCATGGGACTCTTGGTACCTAAATGATACCTTAACTTCAAAAGGGCACAAAATGAGCTATAGATCTCTGATTTGAATATAATTATATGGTCATAAAGAAAACTTTATGCTCTTTCCAATGACACCCATATTGCCTATGTTTTGACTGGTCAACATTCTTTGAGATTTGCGTGGAAGAAGGATGGCGCGTGTGGTGCATGAAGAGTCGTAACTCTTCATGTGGCGCGCGGTTCTGATGGAGAGTCATGCTATCAAGACTCTTCATAATCTTCGATGTTTGGAGATTGAAGAGGTGCCTTTTGGCTTCCTAGGGACCGGTAATTGACATGTGGCAAGTGAGAATTCGTCCAGATAAAAGAAGGGATGTGAATAAGGCCTTCGGTGCATGAATGGGCTTATTAGATATGATTTTTCAAGCCAGATAACTTCTCTTCGATCTTGAAAAATCATATCTGATAAGTTGATGGGAGAACATATCACACACCCCTCTTGTGTCTATAAATAGGGGGCGGTGAAATGAGTCTAATATAAGAATTCCACCGAAGTATTATTCTGAGTGTCTCTCTCTCCCTCCTTTCTTTAAGACAAGACTTGTCTTGTTAAGACAAGGTCTTTTCTACTAGGACAGATTTTGTTTTAGGACATAAGCCTAAGGGATCCCAGAGGAAGGTTGTCCTAAAACTAAGAGTGGTTAGGAGAGTGTCTTTAGTGCCCTACAGTAGGACAGGGTGTCCTACAGTGGTCAATAGACTAAAGGCTGTCGAAAGAGTTCTACTTCTCCAAGCAACTGAAGAAGGAGTTCTTTCTTGGTCCGAGTTTCGTGTGGATCACCGTTGGAGGGCGAACGTTTGGGTGTCTGGTGGAGAAGAAGGCTGAATCAGGGTTTTCTTCATTGGATTGATTCTAGATGTTCAGGTTGGTGCCTAAACTCTAGTTTATATTATATATGCATGTTTGTATATTTAATTCCTAGTAGGAGGTCTTGGGTTAAGGGTTTGGTAGTGGTTTCATAATAAATTTTTGAAATCCACACTTCCACCCTGGTCACCAAAACCCTAACATTCTGGCTTGCTTCGAGGTCACCAGCCCCTGGGGGCTTGGAGTGTTGGTCGTCTTGCTTGCCACTTCGGTGGGATGAGGTCTTTTCTCGAATGCTCCTCATGAATGGAGACCTACAAAAAGTCCTGGTCGGGGGTACCGGCGGGAACTTTCCGATGCTCAAGTTAGTTGGGGGAATAGCTGGAGCTGTGTCGACAAATAATGGCTTGAGAGCCGGTTAATGAGCATGTGATAGTTTTTCTTACCTTGGTTGAAGGTCCCTTCAACTATTTATGAGATTGCTCCTGTCATTTGGGGAGGCGTGCTTTTCTTGACGTAGGCCTGTGAGGCTCCTATAGACCTGAGAGGCTAGGATTAGCCTGTGAGGCCATGATGGGTTGGTGAACCTTCCTCTTCTGGGTGGTTCAGAAGATTGGTCAAGGAGTGCAGTGCCTCGAGTGGGGCACTCCTCCCTGATTAGTGCAAACAGTGGCCTAGGAGGCTTTAATGTAGTCCTCCCTTGCAGGCAGCGCGCTATAGGACCTATAGCACGTCTAGCAGGGATGGTGACTTTACATGTCGGTGTTTCCATCCAGGTCTCCTTGTACCTATCCTTTAAGAAGCATGCCAGGGATGGAATCTGATGGATCGAGGCATGCGGATCGAGGCGTGCGGGGCTGGACTGAAATGCTAGGCCGGAATCCATGTGGGCAAAATCGTGCTGCTCCCCAACGTGCCGGACCGAAGTGAGAGTGCCACGGGCAGACGTGGCTAGAGTGGGATGGTTGGGCACGCTACCCCAGCGACACACGAGCTGAGCCGGGCGCGAAGCGCGCTGGATTGAGGTGCTGAGCTATCGTGAGGCATGGCGAATCGAGGTGCAGGCTGAGACGGGAGGAGCCGGACCGCTCCCTGTGATGCCGACCCACGAGCTGACCCGCTGGCCTGGCTGGGTGGACGAACTCCATGCGAGAATCGGGCCTAGCCACGAAACTTGCCGGACCGGGGCGTCGACGAAATGAGACGAGCTAAGCCATGGACAGAGTCAGATCGGAGCAGACAGAGTCAAAGTGCACCACTCCCGGCTGGAGCCAGGCTTGTCGAGGTGCCGCACCGAGCATGGGCAGCCGCGAACGTGCCTCCTGATGGTTCGGACTGAAGGTCCAAATGGAGACAGGCATGCCACGAGCGGATCAGAGCTGCAGTGGACGGATCGCAGGATGGTCTAGACTGAAGGTCAGGATGGAGGCGAGTGATGTGGCAGGCAGCTGACGTATAATTCCTGTCATATGCCATGTCAGAGAAATCGCCACGGTGGACTCCCCACCTCGGACTCCCTTGACCGGCCCGAGCTCTCCCAAAATGATGAGGTAGCTCGCCAAAGCCGAGTTTCATCCTCCGCCAGGTCGGCACCCGCGAGCTCGGGGCCCTAGGCCGAAGCTGAGCGACCTCCTTCACCAGATTGAGCCCCTCCGAGGTCGAGCCCCTAGACAAGAGTCGAGCTCTCCTCCTCCGCCAGGTCGAGCCCCTCCGAGCTCCACCAGGTCAAGCCCCTCCAAGGTTGAGCCCTCTGGGCTGGAGTCGCATGCCAACCTCCTCTGCCATATCGAGCCCCTCCAAGGTCGAGCCCCTGGACCGGAGTCGAGCTCAGCCCTCCTTTGCCAGGTTGAGCCCCTCCGAGGTTGAGCCCTCTGGGCTGGAGTCAA
Organism: Areca catechu; assembly: GCA_021397845.1. NCBI lineage: Eukaryota > Viridiplantae > Streptophyta > Magnoliopsida > Arecales > Arecaceae > Areca > Areca catechu. The sequence continues at coordinate 46,370,125 of CM038048.1, read as the reverse complement.
GCCTTCCTCCACCAGGTCGAGCCCCTCCGAGGTCGAGCCCCTTAGGCCGGAGTCGAGCCCAGCCTCCTCCGCCAGGTCAAGCCCCTCGAAGGTTGAGCCCCCCAAGCCGGAGCCGAGTTTCAACTTTCCAGTTCAACAACCACCTCGAACAATGCCGCCCGACACCAAAGGGAGTAGAGCCACCTCTCGAGGCACCGACAAGACGCCCGAGGACTATGAGGAAGGACCCATCAGATCATAATAACTGTACGCAGCCACCACTTATACCAGAAGAGGAAGAAGCTCCCTGACCAAGGTGCCACGCTCTCCACTAACCACTTGCACCACTCGAAAGTGGTAATCAACCCAGAGATTCAAATCCCGGGGGCTGCGGCCCCCTAATCGAGACACTGCCAAACCTCTCGGAATGGGATGACCAGGAGAAGTGTCAGAGCACATGGCAGCTTCCTTGATCACCAATCAGGAAATACATCCCGATCACGGCACAGAATACCGCCGCACGCGCTTGCCAAGGCGAGGGAGATCCCGAGGTAGGCATTCAAAAACCACCTGGACTTAAAAGAACCTTGAACACCCCCAGCAAAGAGGTATGCAAGCTTAACCGCAAAACACTCATCGAAGCTAGTGAGGAAGAGGAAGCCACCAAGAGTGCTAATCCATCTCGACTACCATCTCTCCTAGCACACTCGCATCCCCACTCTTACACCACTCACTCCTCCTAGCATGGAGTCCATCTAGAGAGGCTCGACCAGGAGGATCTGTTCCCCTGGATTGTCCTGACTTGACCGTCGGAGTGCCCTCGCTGGAATCCCTGGTCTGGGTATCTGACCTTGTTTTGCAGGCTCTGAGTCACAGGTCAACCTCGAGAAGATGAGAGGTGATCCAACGTCGATAGCAGCTACAGGCCACGACGATCTTGGCAGCTATAGATTGGCATGCCAGGTAGGGGGGACTGATGTAGGCCCTTTGTTCCAAAAGCCAGTCCCTCTGCAAGTGGGTCCATCAGGAGGATGGTGACGACACGAGCGAGAGAAGCTTCCACCAGCCATGCGGGAGACTCTCCTTCTTGAGAAAACCCGCACGTTCCGGAAGTGGAACCACTCGCATTATCTCAACCACCTCCAATGGAATCTCAGCTGGTCGCAGTCACCCAGCAGATGCAAATCCTTGCTATGGTAGTGCGCCAACACCAGCAACGGTCCTTGGCTACCCATTAGCATCCAGGAACCACCGCAGCCCACGCCGCAGCACCTTGCGATAGCCTACATTCCTTCCAAGGAAGGCCTTCATAGTCATGGGCCATCACCGACCCTCGGGATAGTCATCAGACTCCGGCAAAAAGATAACGAGCCAGATCTGCCGACACGGAGAGCCGCTCCCCGACCCTTGAGCAGGTAACGACCAACCCTGCTAAGGTCGAAGAGGCAAGTCCACCCTTCATGAGAACCGTGCACCCATGTCACCTTTTGCATCTCTTTCAGTAGAAGATTCTACTGACGAGGCCATCAGGCGCACAGCTGAGAAGCGCCTGGAGGAGCACAAGTGCAAGCTAGCAGAATTATCCCGCCGATTTACGAACATGCAGGGCGTCGATGACGAGCCAACAGGCTATGATGCCCGTCACCCCTTCTCCCGAGAGATCCAAGAGGAACTGATCCCAGCCGGTTCTGGATGCTGCAGGTGGATCCCTACGATGGGACCACCAACCCCCTGGACCACCTGGAAAGCTACAAGGCACTCATGAGGGTCCAGGGGGCCACCGACGCTTTTCTTTGCATCGCCTTCCCAGCAACCCTTCAGAAGGCGGCTCGGGTCTGGTTCACCCGCCTCGAGCCCGAAAGTGTTGGTTCTTTCACTCAGCTGGAGCAGAAGTTCGTGGCTTACTTCAATGCCTGTCGGAAGGTGCCATGTGAAGCAGATAGCCTCTTCTCCATCCGGCAATAGGATCGCGAGACCTTATGAGACTACGTGGCTCACTTCAAGGTTCCCGCATTGGAGATTTATAATCTTGAAGAGCCAGTCGCCATGCTGGCACTAAAGCGAGGGCTCAAGACCTCCCGCTTGACCTACTCGCTTAACAAGAAGCTCCCCAAGAGCTACTCTGAGCTCCTCCTCCGAGCTCAAAGTACGTCCGTGCCGAGGAGGCGGACCGTACGAGGAGGGAGCTAAACGGGAAGCCATTGAAGAAGCTGGCTCCTGCCGAGATGTCCGGGACGCGGAAGCCAAGACCTCTGACTTTGAACTTCTGTTAAGGACTAAGACCGAGGTGCACCCCAGCTCCAGAAGAGACTCACCCCCATGCTCGCCCCGAGGACGAAAATTCTGATGGAGATCGAAGGTGAGCCCTACTTGAAGCGCCCACCTTTGATGAGGCCATCCACTAGCCATGACAAGACGAAGTATTGTCGCTACTACCGTGACCACGGCCATGACACCGAGGAATGCCGTAACCTTAAGAAGGAGATCGAAGAACTCATCAAGAGAGCCTACCTCGGGAGGTTCGTGGGGAGCAGACCTCCAGCAGAACCTCAAGCACTCGTCGCTCTCCTGCTAGTTCCCACAGTGGATAACCGCCCTACCGAGAAGCCAGTGGGGATGATATGTTGGGGGAGCGAGCGTGCATCAAAAGCCGGGGGGCAGGGCATTCTGAAAATGTACTCCCCTTTAAGAGGGAAGGGGGAGATTGGAGGAAAAATATAAATAACGATGCCGTGGTTGTCGAAATGACGATCGCGAAGTATCTTGTAAAATGCATCATGGTTGATAGTAGAAGCTCCACAGATGTGCTTTTTTATGATACCTTCTCCCGAATGAACTTGTCTCCCGCATAGCTTAAACCATTCCACACACCCCTTGTCGGCTTCACGGGAGATTCTATGAGGGTTGAGGGAGAGATCCCACTCCCAGTCACTACCAGGACCCCACCTCGGCAGAGCACTATCATGATGACCTTCACGGTAGTTAGACTCCCTTCGGCCTACAATGTGATCCTTGGCCGACTCGGGCTCAATCTACTCGACACTGTCGTCTCTACGAAATGGCTGTTGGTGCAGTTCCCAACTCCCTATGGGTCGACGAAATGAAAGGCGCACCTCAGCCGATTCAACACTATTTTCAGACTCTCCCAGGTACCAAAGTCTCCGAGGACGATCCCAGGGCGGATGAACTTGACCAAAGGGCGCAAGACCCCAGAGGTGATCCGGCCGAACGCTTGCTGTCTTATCTGCTCAGAGCCGATCAAGAGAAGACAGTGCTGATTGGGGCCCGGCTATAAGAGGAGGAAGGGCCCCACCTGTTGGAGTTCTTACGGGCGAACGCAGATATGTCGCCTGGACGGTGATCGATATACCAGATATCCCCTCTGACATCACCACCCACAAGCTAAGCATTGACCCAAAGTGCAGGCCAGTTTGATAGAAGAAGAGTAGTTTCACCCCCAAGAGGCAGGCGGCAATCAAAGAGGAAGTCGACAAACTCCTCGCTACCGGTTTCATCCGGGAGGTACAATACCCAAGCTGGCTTGCGAATGTGGTGATGGTGAAGAAGAGTAACGGCAAATGAGGATCTTGTGGACTTCACCGATCTCAACAAGGCATGCCTAAAGGATAGTTTTTCCTACCGAAGATTGACCAACTGGTGGATGCCACCTCGGATCACCGACTACTCTCCTTTATGGATGCATTCTCCGGATACAATCAAGTTCGGATGCACCTAGAGGACAAGCACATCGCCTTTATCACCGACCAAGGGGCGTACTACTACAAGATGATGCCCTTCGATTTGAAGAATGCCGGAGCCATGTACCAGCATCTGGTCAACAGGGTCTTCAAAGATCAGATTGGCTGGAACATGCAAGTGTACATGGATAACATGCTTGGCATGAGCAAGCCGAGCTCGGACCACGTCACCAACCTAGCCGAAGCCTTCAACAACCTCCGAAAGCACCAGATGAAACTAAACCCGACAAAGTGTGCCTTCAAAGTGGCGACAAGGAAATTCCTCGACTTCATGGTCACCTAGAGGGGCGTTGAAGCAAACCAGAGAAGGTTCAGGCGATCATTGACATGGAGCACCCAAAGTCCAAGAAACAGGTCCAGCACCTGACGGGGCGTATTGCAGCCCCGAGCTGATTCATCTCGAGATCGACCGACCGCTGCATCCCCTTCTTCAAGGCGTTACGCAAGATGCACGACTTCACCTAGACGGAGGAGTGCAAGACGGCCTTTGAAGGGCTGAAGGAGTTCCTGGCCTCTCCTCTGCTGCTCTCCAGATCGGAGGAAGGAGAAGAGCTCCTGCTCTACCTGGCGATCACTCCTGGAGCCGTCAGCTCAGCCCTCGTCTGTGCGGACAAGGACGAGTCATAGAAGCCGGTGTATTACACCCTCAAAATCCTCCGCAACGTGGAGATCAGGTACACCCCACTCCGAAAAACTTATTTTCTCTAATATGTCTGCTAAGCACCTCATGCCCTACTTTCAAGTGCATCCCATCATGGTTTTGATGGCCAGCTCTGAGGACCATACTTAGTTGCCCCGAAACATCCAGGCAATTGGCCAAGTGGTCCCTGATGTTGAGCAAGTTCGACATTGCGTATTGGCCGAGGTCTCACAGAAGGCCCAGATCCTAGCTGACTTCCTAGTCATCCGATGAGAGCGGAGCAGGCCTTATCCTCGCCAACGGTGGCGGGGTCGTGGTGGAATGTGCTCTCCGCTTCAATTCACCACGACAAATAACCAGGCGGAGTACGAGGCACTCCTCGCAGGCCTAAAGGTCTCACGCGCTAGCTAGGCGTCCAGGACTTGAAAGTCTTCACAACTCCTAACTGATGGGGGACTAACTAGATGCAAATGAAATATGATGCAAGTGATTTTTAGGGTTTTGTGATTTTTAGATTTTTATGGTTTCTTTGGATTCCCGAAAGTATGTAAGAGATGATTTGGGGTTCTATAACAATAAGAACTATCAAGCCAGTAGATGGCCCCTAAACAATGATAAAGAGAGGATCCCGGGATTGAGAAACCCCGTAGGACTTAGCTTCCGATCAAGATCTACTTAGGATTCCTTCCAGACTTGGTTCCAAGGAGACTAAATTTTAAGACCAACTCTTGCAATGGATCCATACTTCCATAGACTCAGACTGGACTCGATTTGTGGCTGACTCAGTATAGGACTCAATTTGACCTAATTGGTCAAAGTACAGACTCAATCAAAGCAAAAGAAAAAATTACAAGGTTGAGGCTTGAAGCCTTATTACAAGACCCAAAAATTGAAACCCTAATTGGAGATCCATAGAGGGTTGAGTCTTGTCGGATCCTGGTGCCCACACCAGTTATTCTCTCGAGATGGGAGGAACTCGACCCTGTCGAGTAAGAGTTGAGTTGCTTAAGTATTCCTCTAGAAGTTCGGGATCGAGGCACTGCAAGTCCTCCGGGTAATCCACGAGTCATCGAACTCAGGTCGACCTTGCCATTGGACTAAGAATGTTGATAACCTTTGTCCTGGGTAGTGATAGCTTGGTCATCCAGGACACGCTCGATCCGCTCTCCTCTCTCAGGTATAATTGGAGGTGGACACTCAGGTTCGGGTTCACTCTCAAAAGAAAGGTCAGGCCTAAATGGCTCAGTAGGAATGTTTGCTGGTTTCCTGTACTCGACTAAGTCTGAGATATTGAAAGTCGAGCTAATGCCATAATTCGAGGGTAGCTCAAGAACGTAGGCATTAGGGCCGACTCTCTTTATCACTCTAAAGGGTCCAGCTCCACGAGCATGAAATTTCTTAACGGTTCCTGGTGGAAACCGTTCAGGCCTAAGCCTAATCATTACAGAATCTCCAATTTCAAACTCTTTGGCTCATTTTCAGGAATCAGCCATTTTTTATATGCATTATTACTTAAATTAATTTTATTGCTGATTTCCTTATGTATGTCCCTAATATGCTGTGCAAAGGATTCGGCGGACTCAGAGACACGAGCATGGATAGGTAGGGGAATCAAATCAAGGGGTCGGTTAGGCTTGTAACCACTCATTCTTGAAAGGACTTTTCCGTGGTCCTATTCACTCTATCAAACATCTTAAGAGGTTCCCTAGGCTACGGTTGACTACCTCAATTTGGCCATCGGTCTGCGGGTGGTAGGCAGTCAAGAACTTAAGCTTGGTGCCTTGTAAGTGCCAAAGGGTTTTCTAGAAGTAGCTAGTGAATCGGACATCCCTATCAGACACTATTGTTTTTGGAAGGCCATGTAATTTAACCACATGATCAAGGAAGAGCTTGGCAACTTTGGAAGCATCTAAGGTTTGAGAGCAGGGTATGAAATGGGCCATTTTGGAGAACCTATCTACCACTACACAGATCGAATCATGCTTCCTTGCGATCTTGGGCAATCCTACTTCAAAATCCATGCTAAGGTCTTCCCAAGGGCGACTAGGCATAGGTAGAGGGTTGTATAGGACAGTATTCTGTTTCTATTGTTTGCTGACAGCACAGTTCAACACCGGGAAACAATGTTGGCTACATCCTTCTTCAGGCTAGGCCAAAAGAATGGGTCTTCTACTACTAAGATGGTCCTTTCCCTACCAAAGTGACCAGCTAGGCCTCCTGCATGGGTCTCCCAAACTAAGAATTCTCGAAGAGAGATCTTGGGAATACACAACCTATTTGCTTTGAAAAGATAACCATCCTGGAGGGTGTACCACTAAAAGGCACTAGATGGTTGGTTTTCTTAGATTGGAAAATCTCTCCAAAGTCAGGACAGGTCTCATATTGCTCTTTCAATCGATCAAATCCTATAACCTCAGTCCTAACGGTATTCAGTAACAAGGCACAACAGCTAAGGGCATCAGCTACCTTATTCTCAGTACCAGCTCGATGTTTAAGCACAAAGGTATAGGCCTAGATGTATTCTACCCACTTAGCGTGCCTCGGGTTTTAGTTTTTTCTGGAAGTTAGGTACCGAAGGGCTTCAGGTCAGAGAAAAGTACAAATTCTTATGGTAACAGGTAATGCCTCTAATACCTAAGAGCCTGAATGACTGCATAGAACTCTTTATCATAAGTTGAGTACTTAACTTTGACCTCATTGAGTTTCTCGCCAAGAAAGCCACGGGGTGATTTTCCTGACTAAGTACTACTCCTCAATGCCAACTCCCGAAGCGTCACAAGCAACCTCAAAAACTTTAGTAAATTCAGGTAATCTTAGGACAGGTGCTTATATCATCTTTTCTTTGATTTCTTGGAAGGCTCTATCTGCAGCTTTGGTCCATTGGAAGCCTTCCTTCCTGATGCAGTCGGTGATGGGTGCTACGATTGAACTAAATCCCCAAATAAATCTCCTATAAAAAGTGGCTAGGCCATGAAAACTACGCATATCATGGACACTAGTTGGACTGGCCACTCAACTATGGCTCTAACTTTCTCGGGATCAGCGAAGACTCCTTCTGGGATGACAACAAAGCCTAGGAAGATAACCCTTGTTGTCATGAACTCACATTTCTTTGGGTTGGCATAAAGGCTATTCTTCCTAAGGGTCTCGTAGACTAACCTAAGATGGTTAAGATGGTCCTTCTTTAGTCATGCTGTAAATCCAAATGTCATCAAAATAAACCACCAAAAATTTTCCAGCAATTCTTTCAGGACGGGTTCATGACCCTCATAAAGGTACTAGGAGCATTAGAAAGACCAAAAGGCATCACTACCCATTCAAAAAGGCCATCCTTAGTTTTAAAAGCTATCTTCCATTCATCCCCGGGTCTGATCCTAATCTGGTGGTAGCCACTCTTAGATCTATCTTGGAAAAGATAGTAGCTCAGGCCATCTGTCAAGCATATCATCTAAATGGGGGATGAAAACCTATGCTTGATTGTGATCTTGTTTATGGCTCTACTATCTACACACATTCTCTAGGTTCCATCTTTCTAGGGGTTAGCAAAGCAGGGATGGCACAGGGACTTAAACTCTCCCTAAGAAAACCCTTCCTAAGCAACTCTCCCACTTGTTTTTGCAATTCCTGGTGTTCGTGGGGTTCATTCTATAATGGGGAAGGTTGGGTAAGGTGGCTTCTGGGACCAAATCTATGGCATGTTGGATATCCCTAAGAGGTGGTAGATGATCAGGTAATTCTTCAGGGAAGACATCCTTAAACTCTTCCAGAGCCTTAATCCTTCTTGGGGGCGCTCTATTTGGGTCGGTTCATGACTATCTTTGGTGGTCAAAATCCAAACAGGGGCTCCCTCAGCAATCTCTTTCTCCAGTTCCTTAGATTTGATTAGGTTAACTCCAGGCTTCTTCTCCTTAAGACTACTTGATCCTCTCTTAGCCTGGTCCTTAGGCTGAACTGGGTTAATGGTAAATTTCTTCCCATGGTGATTGAAGGTATAACTATTGGTCCGACCATAAAGAGTAGCATCATGATCATAAAGCCACGGTCGTCCTAGGATAATACTATTGACGCCCATGGGAAGGACATCACACCAAATCTTCTCTTCTAAGACTGTAATTGATTAAGACTTGGCACCTAAATTTTATTGTATAGAGGTTGAATCAATCCAAGAGACCTTGTACAGGTTGGGGTGAGGGACTGAGATCAATCCTAGGGCTTTGACAGTACTAGAAGAGATAGCATTGACACAGCTCCCACTATCAACTATGATTTTGCAAACCTTATCCCCAAGCTTGACAAAGGTTTGTAGGATGTTTGTCCTACGCCAATCTTCCTGTACTACGTTTTGGGTAAGGAGCACCTAACTACCCTAAGGTCTTCAGATTCAAATTGCTCTTCCTCTCCCTCATATTCTTCAGTAATTAATCTTCTGGCTCATAGACTTCTCCCTTTGGATCAGCAATGGGTTCTATCTCATTCTCAGTTGGCTCTTCTATGACTAGGGCTGGGGAGGTGCACTGGCTAGCTCTATGTCCAGATTTATGACACCTAAAGCAAGTGTTTTGGGGAGTGGGACTCTTATGGGTTCCAACCTTTACCCTTTTCCTCTCTGCTAAAATGGGGTCGGTTCAGATCTGGTCAGCTTGGGCTGGGTCGGCTGGGTTGGGTCGACTCGGGTCAGGTCAGTAAGGATTGGACAACTTGGGTAAGCCTGACTATACCCTGGGTTAGGTCCTGGGAGTCAACTAGAGTTTCTAAAGGGTTCAGGTTTACGATAGGTAGGAGACCTCTGGAAACGCTCACAATTCCTTGCAACTTGGTAAGCATACTCTAATCAGTGACCTCTCTAAAATAAAGCTCTCTCTAGATGTCTGGGTGTAGGCCAGCCCTAAACCTAGACAGGGTCACAGAAGCAGACTCATTGACATGACATCGCATGACATACTCATTAAACTTCGCAATGTAGTCAGCTACACTCTTGTTCCCTTGACTCAGATTCTGCCATGGTCCAATAAACTCTGGGTGTAGGAAAGGGGTCGATACTTCTCCCTAAGTTTGGCTTTCATACCTCTCCAAGTTGCTATAGGTTCTTCATCTCTCTGTGCTACCAGCCTCTTAACACTATTCCAGAATAACCTAGCTTGGCGAACCACCTAGTCTTGGCAAACTTAAACTTCATCCTTTTAGTTATGGTATACCACTCGAAATACTGCTCCATATCCTCCTCCAATCTACATACACTTTAGGATCTAGACTACCATCAAAGGTAGGGGCTTCTAGTTTGATGTTCCTAAGGGCCCTTCTTTTTTGTCTATGATCTCAGGATTGGGTCTCCTAGGTTCAAACTCTTGGGCTGGGTTAACACGGGTATCTCCTAGGTTCAGCCTCTATGGGTGGTTCATGGTGAGGATAATCCCTAGGAGAGAAAGGTGATCCAAACTCAGGCTCAACAGATGGCCTAAGACTATTCCTCTCTAAGGTTCCAACTCTCTCTTCAAGCCTATCTAGTTTACTATTCATCCTAGTCAATTGCTCCATAAGATCCGTCAGTTGAACTTCTCTCTCGCTCTCCATGGGTTCATCGGATTGGGAATGGTGGGGATGATAGGGTACTCCTGATCTAGTGGACATGGGTTAAACACACAAAAACGTCTAAGATCTACTAGATCTAGAATCTCAACCAGTTGCCTAAATCAGGGTAGCAAACCAGTCTGTAGTAACTCTGTCCTTGGCCAAGTAGGTGTAGGGGAGTGGAGGTCCCTGATCACCAACCTTAGACACCAATCGGGGATTGGCCAGGTAGGCGGACCAAACTCACAAGTCCTGAATCACCAATCCTAGATACCAAGTGCAACAGCACACACAGAATGGGCTGACGCCAAGAATAGACACTTAGTCTTAACTCAACCAATGGGTGTCCCTAAGCTCTCTAGAGCAAATTAAGTGTCTATTGGATTTTAGTTAGAGCTTGGGTTCGATATGCAGGTTAGTGATTTTTGGACGAGGGACAGGTAATGAACTCCTGACCCTATGTCAATTGCCGCCCTTAAGTGATTTATGAAATGAATGCAAGCAAATGATCTAATGAGATGTCACTAAATTATGTTTTTTATGTTTTTTGATGTATGAAAACAGAGTTAAGATGATGGGAATGAAATGATATTATTCTAAATGCGAGATTAAACTAGATGATAATTGAAAACACAAGAAAATGCAAATTGCTGAAATTCTCTGAATAGAACTTGCTCTCAGGTAATATTTTGGCTAGCAGAAGTTCTACAAACTGAAATAAAATCTGAAAAAAATTATCCAAAATACTTTGAATTATATGTGATCTATCAAAACAAAAATCACAAATTTAGAGATTCTTACAAATAGTAAAACCTAAAACAACAGACCATGTACGGAAAGGAAAAACTGCAGAAATTAAAAGCTGAAATCTAAGATGCAAAATCTTTTTGTTCTTTTAGATCTATCCTTCTTGTATTCCTCTTCCAAGGCCTGTCATAGTGGAACCCCTACATGCCTTAGGAGATCCCATGGAAGGGAGGAGAGGGTCTTAAAATCCTACTTTCCTCCTAACCGACGTCCTGGTGAAGCACCTTATCCAAGTACTTTAAGAAGTGCTAAGTCCTAACATGCTCTGATACCAAATGATGGGGGACTAACTAGATGCAAAGATGAAATGATGATACAAGTGATTTTTAGGGTTTTGTGATTTTTAGATTTTTATGGTTTCTTTGGATTCTCGAAAGTAATAAGAGATGATCTGGGGTTCTATAACAATAAGAACTATCAAGCCAGTAGATGGTCCCTAAACATTGATAAAGAGAGGACCCCGGGATTGAGAAACCCCATAGGACTTAGCTCTCTAATCAAGATATACTTAGGAGTCAGGGGGCAAACCTCAAAGATCTGAAGCATCCGATGCAGAGATCGCTCACCTTGGCGGATGCGGCCTGGATGATCAAGCCGTCAACCCTGTGGAGGCACCGGCTGGCTGTCCGAAGATCTCGATGGCAAAGTCAACCATCACCGTACTTGTATCACCTGGAGAACCTGCGAGCATTCAAAGAAGATAACAGGTTATGTCTCAATAAGAAGGAAAGCAGTAGAATAATGAAAGAAAAGGTTGTTGAGATGGTGGAGTTCTACTTGATTCGAAGTCGGATGATGGAGTTGCGGAAGTGACGATAGTTTGAGGCCTTACACCTCTCGACGCCCGAAGGCGAAGGCGCTCCCTCTCGGAGATTAACATTCCTAGTGAACAAAGGCAACTAACAAGAGATGGAACTCAAGAATATAATTTTTCATTCATCAAGATTAAAATTTACAAAGGAGGGGTTAGGTCCTTTAATAGGCACCTTAGGACCCTTTTGAATTTCAAATGAAAGAATACAAATTTTCTTGAATGGGCACCCAAAACCCTTGACTTTCTTCTCTCTTGGCCGACCAAAAGCTGATTTGATTGGGCGTGGCATGATGCATGCTTGGAGGGGGGATCTTGGAGCCTTGAACTAGGAAAGAAGCTTCTTGGTTTTGGAAGAAAGATGAAGAGATGCTTGGAGCAAGGCATATGTTCTTCCGCCTTCCTTGGTTGGCATCCTTCTTTGGTACAAGCATGACATGGGGAGTGTGAGGTGGAGGTGCCCATGGATCTTGTCTCTCCCTTCCAAAGAGGTTCAAGCATTTGGGAAGAAGACTTGATTGGAGGGCTTGAAGCAAGGGATTTGAATTCCCACTTCAACTCTCATTGACTTTCACTTTGGCCGAGCACCTTTGCTTGGAAAGGAGCTAGATAGGGGGAGGGAAAAAGGGCTAGAGCCAAGTGATGTGATCCTCCTCTTTGGGCATCCAAGGATGACAAGTGTGTTGCCCACATGGCAAGTTATCATGGCACCACATAGGATGAAAAGGTGGGCCCTGAGCTGACTTGGATTCCTTCCAGACTTGGTTCCAAGGAGACTAAATTTTAAGACCAACTCTTGCAATGGATACATACTTCCAATAGCCTCAGACTGGACTCGATTTGTGACTGGACTCAGTACATGACTCAATTTGACCTAATTGGTCAAAGTACAGACTCAATTCAAAGCAAAAGAAAAAATTACAAGGTTGAGGCTTGAAGCCTTATTACAAGATCCAAAAATTGAAACCCTAATTGGAGATCCACAGAGGGTTGAGGAGCCTCTGTCGGATCCTGGTGCCCACACCACTAACTGGTGGCCGGACAAGTTTCCGGGGAGTATGAAGCCAGAGATTCCCAAATGGTGAAACCTGGAGCGAGTCCGCTCATGCACGACGGGCTTCCGACGCTTCAAGATCTTCCATATCCCCCCATGGAGAGAACACTCGCACAGATATACTGTCGAGACTCGCGACCCTACCAGACTCATCGTTGGGACGTGCATATATTGAGTACCTCGAAAATCCAAGCTATGAAGCCCCGAAGGAGGTACAACAGGTCACCCTAGAACTGAGCTGGATGGACAGGTACATTAGATACATCACCAACAGTACTTTGCTCGAGGACCGTGCGGAAGCCAGCCTCGTCAAAAAGAAAGCCTCTTGATTTATCCTGATAAGGACAGCTCTACCACCGATCCTACTCATACCCACTCCTGAAGTGCCGGAGACCCACAAAGACAGCCTTCGTTCTCCAAAAGATACACGAAGGCCTGTGCGGGGACCATGTAGGAGGACGGACGTTGGCGTACAAAGCTCTCCACCAGGGATACTTCTGGGAGACCATGAGGGAGGATGCCGCTGACTTCGTGAAGAGGTGCGACAAATGCCAGTGCCATGCCCACATACAACATCAACCGGTGGTGCCGATCTCGCAGCTCTTCGTCCCTTGGCCATTCGCGCAGTGGGGAATGGACATCTTAGGGCCATTTCTCCTTGCACCGGGGTAATAGAGGTTCTTGCTGGTGGCCATTGACTACTTCACTAAATGGGTAGAGGTGGAGCCACTACCGTGGATCACAGAAGCCAAGATCCGTCAGTTCTTCTAAAAGCCAATAATATGCCGATTCAGACTATCATGCTGCATCATCATCGACAATGGACGACAGTTCGACAACAGGGAGCTCAAAGAATTTTGAGCCGAGCACGACATCCAGTGCCGCTTCACCTCCGTCACCCATCCCCAGACAAACAGAGAGGTCGAAGTGACTAACTGGACCATTCTCCAGGGACTCAGGACTAGGCTAGACCAGGCCAAGGGCAGGTGGACAGAAGTACTCCCAAGTGTCCTCTAGGCCTACCACATAATGCCCAGGACGACGACGGATGAAACACCCTTCAACCTTGTCTTCGGCATCGAGGCCGTGGTCCCAATCAAGCTCGGTGTGTCCATGCTGCAGGTGCAGCAATATGATGAAGCGCAGAACTCAGCACACCTTCTATTCAACTTAGACCTCCTCGAGGAGACCAGAGATAAAGCTCGGTTCCTGATGGCAGCATATCGGCAACGAGTTGCCCGATACTACAATGCCCAAGTAAGGCCCAAGGTCTTTCGACTTGGTGACCTGGTGCTACACCGAGCTGAAGCATCTCAACCCCGGGAGTGCGGCAAGCTCTCGCCAAACTGGGAAGGTCCTTACAAGGTGGTCGAAGCTCTTCCGCATGAAGCCTACTACCTCAAAAATTTGGACGGTGCCGGGTTCCCATGAACATGGAATGCCTGCAACCCAAGAAAATATTATCAGTAATGTAGGCTCACCCTTTAAAACAATTAATGCCCTCTTTTGCTCAAATTGCTTTCTTTCTTTGTAGGAATGTCGCTACCCGACCCAAGGTCCGGCATGCCAAAACTCGGAGCCTAGCCCTCCAATAATAAAACTCGAAGCCCAACTCTCCGACTCCGATTCCCGGGACCCAGCTCCCCGCATCAATAGTGTAAGGTTCTCTCTCACCAATAATGGTGGGGACACCAGAGGTACCAGAATAAGATAGAGGCTTCTCAAACCTCTATGGATTACATAGTCTTTTGAGTCCACTTGTAATAAAGGCTTAGTCTATTTGAGTTATCTTTTTCTTACTTGAGTCTTGTACTAGTCAACTCATGTTGAGCTAGTTTTCTTTCTGAGTCCTGTATGTAGCATTTGATCCATATCATTAGTGTTTTGGATCAGTTGGTCAAGTCAGCTCATGTTGAGCTAATCATATTCTGAGTTGGTTTTTCTATTTACTTTTCACATGTTCTTTATTTTCTAGTCCTAGAATGGCTGTTTGCAGGTCCCTCGACTCCGACAAATCCAACGACTCCAGTCGAGCCGCAATCAGATCACCGAGCAGAAAGCCGGTATTCGCGGGTCTCTGGCTTGATTTTCCAGCTGCATCTGGAGTAAGAGCGATCTCTTCGCGTACGATCTGCACCAGGCACTTCAACCGTTGCCAGGTACACCCCCTCTACCACCAGTAGCCCTATTGTATGTGAACTAGCCCAACCGAGGCTTCTCAGCCTCAGCGGTCCTTCGTTTCTATTGCTTTAGGGTCTTGTTATGCATGCTTTAGTTTTTATTTTCATATAGGACTCTTTACATCATTACTTGGCTTGATCTTTGGATTGAACTTATAACTTAATATTAAAAATACAAAAATTATTGCATGCATATATAGTTCCGTATCATTTGGTATCAAAGCTTGTTTGGGCTTAGTTCTCTTTGGATACTCGGATCAGGTGCTTCACCATGGCCGTCCGGTCATAGAAGATTAGTAGGGCTTCAAACCCTCTTTCCCAATCGACGAGATCTCCTATGGCAGTAGGGTGCCACTGTGAATTGACCCCTGAAGAGGAATACAAAGGTTCCATTAGAGTTTTTTTTTAATTTTTGGCCTTTTCAATATACCCTATTATTTAAATTATTTCTGCCTGCATAAAACTCAGAAAATTCTAAAATTTATTTTGATGGATTTCTCATAATTCAAAGTATTCTTCAAAATTTCTCAAGAATTATTTTGGTATGTGAATTTTCTTCCAGCCGACACTGCCTAAGAACAATTCTACTCTATTTTGGTAACAAACCCAATTTCGGAAAGTTCAAGGTTTTTTTAATATAATCTTTGCATATCTTTATTTTTAGCATATTTCCTGCATATTAGAGCATAATCTGCAATATCTTCTGTTTAAAAAATTCCAAAATAAAAAAAAAAATACATATATTCAAAAACACCAAAAATACTAAACCCTAATTTGCATTTTCATCAGCCTGCCATCATTGCATAAATTTACTTTAAGGGCACTTTCTATTTGTCAGATAAGGGGAGGAGTTGATAACCTCTCCTTAGCCCAAAACCCATCCCTTGCATTCGGTCCCAAGCCTAATCTAAAATTAACTATATTAATTTGCCCTAGTGGGTTAGGGACACCATCAGTCGGGTTCAGTCTTTGTGGGACGACTAGTGCATCCAATTCATTTCCTATTACTGGATACTGGTGTCTAGGCAAGAGGTACGGTATCAAACGACCTAAGCAGATCGGTGGTTCCTTAATTGGGTCCCTACGAGAGCAGGGGGCCTCCTACCATCCCATCTCTTACCTGGCCAGATTAAAGGATTAGGATTTGAGTTGTGTGTAAGTTGAGTCAACCCATTCTGATTGTGCTCTAGGTCTAGACAACCGTAGTCAAGTAGTCTTGAGTCTTGCATGTGCACTAGATCACGAATCCCATTTCATCCACCATCTCCCCGAACCCATGGATAAGCTCGAAGCCAAGATTCAAACCCTTGTAGACCAAATAGCCCAGATGAACCATAAGTTTTCCAGACGAAGGATAGGATAGGAACCCTAGAAAAAACCCGTAGGACCCATACTAGATCCAAACCTGAACCATCTTTACCCACACTATCCACAACCTATAGATCTTATGACTCCAAATCCTATAAACCTAGAACCTATGTACCCAAATCCTATGAACCTAGATCCTATGATTCTAGATCCTATGCACCCACACCCTATAAGCCCAGTAGACCCATGACTTATAAATCTGAACCCATGACCTATGAGTAGAATGAATCCATAGGCCATCGACCTAAACCCCATAAGGTTAGTACCCCTAGATATGGGTCCAGTAGTAAGCCAGTACCCCTTAGGCAACCTGAACCTACTAGGATTAGTTCCCATAATCAGACACCAAGACCTAGCCAATTTTTCCTTAGCCGACCTTCCCCTACTATCCCTTTGATTCACAAGGCTTACATTAAAGTGGATGTGTATGAAGCTGATATGAACTTAGTGGATGAGTATGAGGAAAAGAAGACACACCTCTAGAAGACCTAGAATTAGTTGACCCCATAGGTACCCAGGTAGAAGCCAACCTAGAGTTAGTTGACCCTGGCTATACCCAGTCTAAAGCTGTAGTGGAAGAATAATTAGAGAAAGAAAACCTAGATATTGCAAAAACCTTACCTAAGGAAACCATAAAGGAGAGCCAAACTATAGAGTCTAGTCCTAAAATACAAGAACCAGAAGAATTTATTAAGGACCTGATCTCTTTGAATCAGTACCTTCAGGATGAGCCCCCTCCTATAGTTCTTATTAAGGATCTCTTCCCTGAGATTAGTAACCCATCCTTCCATTATGCAAACCCTATAGATAGACCTCAACCTCATAAGTTAACCTCATTAGTCTAGGATTAGTCCCCGACATGCCTCCTTTTAGATCCTACTTTATCCACTAACCCTGAATCCTTTCCCTACCCTACCAGACTAATCCTGAACCCACATCTTATTTTCTCCCTTTCCAGACACCTCCATCATTTCTAGGATCATTAGATTGCATTTAGTGAGATTAGCATACTGCATGCATTCATCATGTATGTTATTTTGCATTATACTTCTGGCATACCCTATGGAATTTACTAGGAGTCCATTGTAAGTTTTTATATGCATGTCAAGCTAGGACCAAACCTAGAGAACCTATGCTCTGTTAGGTTTAGGTCCAAAGAGTTTAATAAAAATTACTTCGATAGGAATGCATAGTCAATTCTGTTAGGTGATAGTTTGAGTCCTTTGCATCACATGTTAGGAGTCTGCATGTGCCCAGCATGTTCACCACCTGCACTAATTTTGAAAGCAACTTGCTAATTCCCTAAGAAGGCCCAGGAATTTGATGTGTGGGTTTCGTCTTGGTTAGGCTTAGGCCTAAAAGAGAAGTTTCATGCTCGCAGAGCTGGACCTTTTAAAGTGATAAAGAAGGTTGGACCAAATGCCTATGTGTTGGATTTGCCTCCGGATTTAGACATTAGTTCTACCTTCAATATCACAGACCTGGTTGAGTATAGAGAACCGGCAATGATACCCAGTGAGGCCTTTGAACCCACTCCTTTCATTGTGAGTGACCCTAACCTATAGTGTCCACCAATTAATTGGCCTGAGTAAGGAGAACGGATTGAGCGTATCCTGGACGATCAAGCCTTAACAACCCAGGGTCGCAGCTAACAACGCTACCTGGTCCGATGACAAGGCCGGCCAGAGTCGGATGATTCGTAAATTTCTCGAGAGGACTTGTAGCGCCTCAACCCAGACCTTCTTGAGAGATATGTGAGCCAGCCTGATCTTCACTTGATAGGGTCGAGTTCCTCCCATCCCGGAGAATTGGTGGGGACACCAGAGCACCAAAATAAGACAGAGGCTTCTCAACCCTCTGTGGATTACTTAGTCATATTTGAGTCCATTTGTAATAAGGCTTAGTCCATTTGAGTATTTTTTTCTTACTTGAGTCCTGTACTAGTCAGCTCATGTCGAGCTAGTTTTCTTTCTGAGTCCTGTATATAGCATTTGATCCATACCATTAGGGTTTTGGATCAGTCATTAAGTCAGCTTATGTTGAGCTAATCATATTCCGAGTCATGTAATCATGTCAAATTATATTGAGTCTGTTTGAGTCAAGCCCAGTAAAAGAAGGCTCAAGCATGTGAAGAACACCACCCAACTAATAAAAAAGTGCCCTAAGAGCCAATCATTATGAGAGCCATTTTGCAAACCTTCAGCTCAGGTACGACATACTTTCATATTAAATAAGGTATTTGATTCATCATATACTGCTGTGTCATATTTTCTTATTGATTATGATGAACCCCATAAATTAGGGCAATGGAGTTAGGATTATGATGGAGTTCATAACAATGAGACTTAATTCCTATAAACCCTAATCTATAATATTTCTAGTCGTTGGACCATCGATTCGGGGATCGATGAATCCGGAAAGACTAGCTTATCCTATGTATGCTCAGTTAATGAGGGTGGTTGATCTCATAATCACTTGTGTAGAGGCACTAATACAAGGATAAGGGTACTCATAAAGGTATGATTACATTAGATTGATCCGTATCGGGACTATCTTATGGAAGTCTTACTACTTGTCAAAAGATAAATCCCAGAGTAGAAGTTGTGCATGTGATCTTTAGACCTGAGGTCACCATGGTTCCTTGTGCACACTAAGCCATATTTTGGTTCATACTCATGTATGCCATTGCGGCATGTACGGGGTGTTCTGGGTATGGTGGAAAGTGTACGAAGGATGTGAGTGGACCAACAAGGAATTGATCATTCCTGGTAAGAAAAATTGTTATCCCATGCAATCTCTTCGATGAGAGACTCAAGGAGCCTTTGATCAAAGCAGGATGAGATTAGTGGAATATAATCAGTCATCAGTTAAGTCCTCATGATTGAGCTGAGATTCGATATGATTAAGTGTTAGGGTTTGACATATATCCATACCTATCACTTAATCGGGATAATGGAAGATCGAAAAATTGAATTGCACGGTAACTTACTACTGAAGGGTATTTTGATATTTTTCATCAAATTCCTCATCTTCCGGGTAGGCATGACACGTTGCTAAACATCAATCTTATCTTGTAGGTTTTCATGAACTAATTGGTTTGGTTTCATGAGCCAATTCGATGTGTTATTCGAATTGGCCATTAGGTGAGCCAATTTGACCTAATTAGGTCAATCAGGTTCGATTGGATCGAATCAGCTCAAACCTAAACCTACTGCTGGCTAGATGTGGAACCCAATGGGTCACACATAATAGAGACTTGGCCAAGGAAGTCATTCAAATTTAATTAGGGTCATAGGATCCTAATTGGTTAGCCAGATTGCATACTAGCATATGTAGGCTAACCTAATTCCTAACCCAATTGGATTGGGTTCGGTTGCTTGCTAATTGGGCAAACCTAATTATGGAAAACCTAAATTAGGTTGAGTCCTAAGTGGGGCTAGCCAAATCAGAGCTTGATCTGATTTTTATTTGGATTTTTGGACATGTTAGGCGCCATATATGAAGAGTCCCAATGGCATGGGACTCTTGGAACCTAAATGACACCCTAACTTCAAAAAGGCACAGAAGGAGCTACAGACCTCTGATCTAAAAATAAAAGATATGGTCAGAAAGCTTATTTGATGCCCTTTCCAATGACACCCATATTGCATATATTTGACCAAGTCAATTTGATGCTTTGGATGGACTAAATGGAAAGGGAAAGACTATTGGCGCCCTTTAGCGCACCCAGGAGAAAGTATGGCGCGCAGAAGGAGTATGGCGCGCAGATGGACTAAGAGTCCTTCTACAGATGAGACTCTAGGAGCTTCATCAGGAAGGTTCCTTTTAGCTCAATCCCCACACCTTGACAAGTCAAAAGACTGGTTTAAAGTTTGAATGGGACGGCTTGAAGAGGTGTGAAAGGTGGCGCGCACATGAAGAGTCGCGCTTCTTCATATGCGCGCGCACAATAGAGGGCAGAGTCCATCTGCCTCTGGAACTCTTCAAGCCTCGCATTACTTCAAATTGGAAGAGGCATCTCCCTATCTCAGAAACCAGTATTTGATACATGGCATGTTGGGGATTGATCTGGTAAGTGAAAGAACATAGATATGACTCTCCATTCACGAAGAGTCTTATCAGATATGATATTTCATATCTGATAAGTGTTATCGGGATGCATTTCATGCCCCATCTGAGATTATAAATAGGGGTAGGATGAAATGAGAAACACAACTTCTTCTTCTTCAGTCTTCTAAGATCAGTGTTTTTATTTTCCCGAGAGTCTGTCTAAGAGTCTTCCACTATCTCCCTCCCTCCTCCTTGTTTTAGGACAATACTTGTCTTGTCAAGACAACTTCTTCTACACTAGGAGAAGGCTTCATTTTAGGACATAAGCCTAAAGGGTCCTAGTGGAGGGTAGTCCAAGAACCTAAAGTGGTTTAGGACAGTGTCTTGAGTACCCTTCAGTAAGACAGGGCATCCTACAGTGGTCAATACACCAAAGGCTGCTGAAAGTATTCCACTTCTCCAAGCAACTTGAAGGAGTTCTTCCTTGGTCCGAGTTTCGTGTGGATCACCGTTGGAGGGTTTGCACTAGCGAACGTTGTGAAAAAGTTGGGTTTCAGCGATCCAGGTATTTTTCTTGACTCTATTTTATGATTCATTAGTTGATATTGCACAAGGGGTTCCTGGAAATTAGGGTTTTCTATACATGTTATACATGTTAGGGTATTATGCTATGAAATTTTGTTTTGAAAGTCAATTCTGCATGCTGCATGATCCCCGGCACCCTGAAAGAATTTCCATCACCAGCATGCCACCTCAACAGCCGCATGGAGCCCAGTCAAACCCTGGATTGCACCACCTAGGATTACTTCGAGGATCATGAAGTTGGCCCATGCATGAGGAGTTGATGACCACACGCAATCACACCCCTTCCACACCCTAAGCACACCTGCTCCACACGCCAGCATGACAAGAAGGAATGTCAAAACGGATAAACATGAATCCCTTGATTCATGCCAGCTTGCTTAGGAAAGAAGTGGTCCCGCCCTTTGGATGTCCACTACCTACCTTGTTTGGAGGGATTTTGTATGGCATGAGAGTATTTTCTTCCATGTATTTAGCCCCACACTTTAGGAAGAAAGTGGGAGAGTGTTTTCTTCCATGTATTCAGCCCCACACATTAGGAAGAAAGTGGTCACCCATTAATTTCCTTATTTCTTTTGCTTGGGCCCTAAGTTTCATGACTCTATATAAGGGACCTCTTGTATAAAAATTTAATAACTTTTTCATAAAATAATATGACTTTACAACCTTGCTGTGTGCTACCTACTGTGTGCTAAAAAGAGATTCTGTGTGAGCCTTCTTCTTCCCGGTGTCCTGCGCTTGCTTCCAACCTCCACCTGCATCTCCAAGCCCTAGCCGCCCACCTCAAATCCCATCTTCCATTCGCTGGTTTTTCCATTTACTTTCCACATATGCTTTATTTTCTAACCCTAGAACGGTTGTTTGCAGGTCCCTCGACTCTGACGAATTCAACGACTCCAGTCGAGCCGCAATCAGATCACCAAGCAGAAAGCCAGGTATCCGCAGGTCTCTAGCTTGATTTTCCAGGCTGCATCCGGAGTGAGAGAAATCTCTTCACGTATGATCTGCACCAGGCACTTCAACCATTGCCAGGTACATCCCCTCTACCACCAGTAGCCCTATTATAGGTGAACTAGCCCAACCGAGGCTTCTCGGCCTTGGCGGTCCTTCGTTTTTGTTGCTTTAGGGTCCTTGTTGATCCCTGGAATGATTTTGATGATCACAAAATATTGGAGCATGTATTTGATACTAACTCTTCTCAAATTATTTAAGAAGTTTTGCAGGAATTGGTTACCTTTGTTTAAAATGGTTTTCAAATTTACTTAAGGGTAATTCAATTGAGTTTGTAAAAGCCCTAGCTTATGAATGCTGTAATCATGTAAAATGGGCTTAAAATTATGAAAATTTAATAGAGTATGTAGATTAGCTTCTAGTTGATTCAATGTTGAAGATTTTTGGAGAAGCTTGAAGCAATTTTTAAAGACTTGCAAGAGCCAACTCATGGTGGCACAGCACAGAGAAAGTTTCAAAGTTTCAGAACCAAGAGCCGACTCCCAGTCCAAGAGCCGACTCTTCCAGAAATATATTTTTTTGAAGTTTTGAGAACTAGAGCCGACTCCCAGTCCAAGAGCCGACTCTAGGTATGTATGTTTTTGATTGACTAAAAGCTAGAAGGCAGAGTCGACTCCACCTGAAGAGCTGGCTCCCACAGAAGTTGTTTTTGGCCTGTCTGAGACTTCAAGCCGACTCTTGGAGCTCGAGCCGGCTCGTGGAGCCGTTTTCTTTACTCCCAACGGCTAGTTGCTGAAACTGAAATTTGAATCCCAATTCGTCTCCAGTGGCCATTTCACAAATTCCAAGGCCCTACAACGGCCATATCTCATGAAAAACTATAAAGAAATTATTTTTGAAGGATTAAATAATTATTTGAGCTTTATTGTTGAATTTTCTTGAGAAATCAAGGAGCTTTCAAGTCACTCAACTACCTACCTCAAAGTGCATTCAAGTGGGATTCAAGCTTCACCAACTCTACTATATCATTGAATCCACTCATTGAAGAAGGGAAGAGCAGCATTGAGAGCATTGAAGAGCACTCAAGGCTGACTTCATCTTGATTTACATTGGCAATACCAAACAAACTTGGTTTGTTGTAGTTGCTCTGATTACATTGTCTTTATCTTTGTTTACTCTCTAAGAACAGCAAGGGCTGTGTCTTAAGAGAGAGTTAAAAGATTTTAGGTAAATCTTTTAAAACCTAAATTTGGGTTCTTGGTTTTCTCGTTTAAAACCAAGTGTTTAGGTTTTCTTTGGTAATCCCGTGTGAAAACCAAAAGGAGTTAGGGTTTCTTTGGTGATCTCGGTAAAATCAAAGTGTATAGGTTTGGATTGTGAGCCTAGTAAAACAATCCGATATATTCCGGTTGGGGGATATAGTGAAAATCCCAAGTGGTCCTTGGTAGTGGATGTGAAGCGGTTGCTCCGAACCACTCTTTTCTTGGTATTTGTGATTGTGCTTTCATTGCTTTATTGCTTCAACTTATTTACTTCCGCTTTGCACACTTCACTTCTATACTAAAGAATTTCAAAGTAAACATACTTGTAAAAGTTTTTTAATCCAATTCACCCCCCTCTGGGAAGCCACCTGGCAACAAGTGGTATCAGAGTAGTCTCTAAAAGTTAGTTAGAGTAAAGATATATGGCACATCCCATGAGCACTTCATTGGCCGAAGGTCAATCCACAAATAGACCACTACTTTTACCGGAATTAATTACACTTATTGGAAGGCAAGAATGAAGATATACATTCAAGCCATAGACTTTCACTTATAAAAATTATCATGAAAGACCTCACACATCCATTATTAATTTAATGATGTAAGGTTCCCAAACCAGAAGAGGATTGGGACGAGAATGATATGAAATTTATGAACTGAATGCCAAAGCAATGAACCTATTGTATTGTGCTTTGGATCTAATGAGTTTAACATAATTTCAACTGCAATTCTGCTAAATAATTTGGGACAAATTAGAAATCGCACATGAAGGCACTTCTCAAGTTAAGACATCAAAAATCAATCTACTTGTACATAATTATAAGTTGTTTTAAAATGGATCCTAGTAAGACTATATCTACCATGTATACTCGTTTTACTGATATTATAAATAGCCTGAAGAGTTTGGGTTGAACTTACTCTAATGCTGATCTTGTCCAAAAAGTCTTAAGATCATTGCCATATAAACGGGAAGCCAAAGTGACAGCAATTCAAGAAGCGAAGGACTTAATACACTGCCACTGATGAACTGCTTGGATCTTTGATCACTCTAAGACTATATCTACCATGTATACTCGTTTTACTGATATTATAAATAGCCTGAAGAGTTTGGGTTGAACTTACTCTAATGCTGATCTTGTCCAAAAAGTCTTAAGATCATTGCCATATAAACGGGAAGCCAAAGTGACAGCAATTCAAGAAGCGAAGGACTTAAATACACTGCCACTGGATGAACTGCTTGGATCTTTGATCACTCATAAATTGGCTATGCAACAAAGGACTGAAGAAGATACAAAAGAAAGAAGGCCATTGCATTTAAAGCTACTGAGGAAGATAAAAATGAAGAATCTGATTTATCAGATGATGATGATGTTGGAAATGATGAAATTGCCATTGTCTTGAGAAAATTTAAAAGGTTTATGGACAGAAGAAAAACAAACAGATGAGAAAGCATTATAAAAAAGGTGATTTTGGAAAAGAAAAAAAAAAGATAAAGAAAAAGATAAAGAGAAAGATAAAGTTCAAGTACCTATATGCTACGGATGCAAGAAGCCCGGACACATCCGTCCTGATTGTCCTAAAGGGAAGAAAAAGATATTCTCTAAAAAGAAGAAGAAGGCAATGCTAGCTGCTTGGAGTGTTAATGATGAAACTACATCCACTGAAGAGGATGAAGAGACAACAAAAACGGTACAAATCTATCTTATGGGTTTGGAGGATGAGGTATGTACTTCTGGACCTAATTTAGAATTCACTTATGATAAATTGCATAATGCTTTTTGTGAACTATTGATAGAATACAAAAAGCTAATTAAAAATGAGAGATTTAAAAAATCAATGTGATGTTTTTGAAAAAGACAAGAATGAATTTTGTGAAAGAAACAAATCTTGCAAAGAGAATTAAATTTGGTTTGTGAAAAACTTAAGATTGTTCAAGTTGAAAAGAAAAGCATTTTGAGAAAAATAAGGAATTGAAAAATGAAAATAATGACCTAAAGAAAGAAATTCAAAAATTGAAATCCTTAGTTGAAAAATTAACCCTAAGTTCTAACAAACTTGAATTAATTTTAAAAGATCAAAAAGAAACAAATAATAAATTTGGAATTGGTTATAAAAGCTCTATTTCAAACAAATTTTCAACTTCTACTTCATATGCTCCTAAATTCATCAGTTCAAAACTTTTTAAACCTAAATTTGCATCATCTTATGGTTATTATTCAAATCCAAAGATTGTATGCTATGCATGTAATAACATTGGTCATAAAGCTTTTGAATGTCATTTGAAACACAATGATAAAAAGAAAATTAAAAAAGTTTGGGTTCCAAAGGAACCATTTTCACTAACTTGCAAGGATCCAGAGAGCTTGGGTACCTAAATTTATTAAATGATTATTTTGCAGGGATGTCTTGCAGCCACAAGTATAAAGAAAAGATGGTATTTGGATAGCGACTGTTCAAGACACATGACTGGTGATGCTGATCAATTTTTTACTCTAGAACAAAAGGATGGTGGAATGGTAACTTTGGTGACAATATAAAAAGGAAGGATAATCGATATTGATAAAATAAAAATTACTTCTTCAACATTTATTGAAAATGTGTTACTTGTAGAAAAATTAAAGCATAATCTTTTGTAGTAGTCAGCTATGTGACATTCGTTTTAATATATTTTTCAAGTCATCAATGTGTATAGTAGTTGATCTACTTGAATCTAGTACTAAATTTATTGGATACAGACTTGGTAACATTTATGTGGTAGATCTTAATGATCTAGCTATGTCAAGTAATACAAGTCTTGTAGCAATGAATGACAAGAGCAAGGAATCAAGTTTACTATGGTATAGACAACTTGGTCATGCTAGTATGGACACAATAGCTAAACTTATTGTAAAAGATTTAGTCAAAGATTTGCCGAAGTTTAAAGTTAATTTTGATTATGTTTGTGATGCATGTCAGTTAGGAAACAAGTGAGGGAGAGTTTTAAATCTAAAAACATAATTTCAACTTCTAGACCCTTAAAGCTACTTCACATGGACCTATTTGGACCTACTAGGACTACCATCCTAGGTGGTATGAAATATGGACTTGTGATTGTAGATGCTTTTCAAGATACACATGCATTTTGTTTATTGCACACAAAGATGATACTTTTAATGTATTCAAAAAGTTTTACAAAGAGTTACAAATTTGAAAAACTTGTCTGTCATTTCAATTTGTAGTGATCATGGCACCGAATTTAAATTAGTATTTTGATCATTTTTGCACAAAGCACGGTATTGATCATAACTTTTCTGCACTTAGAACACCATAGCAAAATGGTGTTGTAGAAAGAAAGAATCGTACTTTGGAAGAGATATCCAGAACAATGCTTTGTGAAGGAAATCTTCCAAAATATTTTTGGGCAGAAGTTGTTAATACCGCATGTTATATTTTAACAGAGTTTTGATTAAACCTATTATCAGAAAAATCCCCTATGAACTTTGAAAATAGAAAACCAATATCAAATATTTTCATGTTTTTGGATGTAAATATTTTGTTCTTAACAATGGAAAAGACAATCTTGGTAAATTTGATGCAAAATCTGATGAGACTATTTTTCTTGGATATCCTTTAAATAGTAAAGCCTATTGAGTTTTCAATAAAAAAACTTTGACCATTGAAGAATCCGTTTATGTTGTTTTCAATAAATCTGACATTACATCTTCAAGAAAGGAAGATTTTGCTGATGATGATGCAGGTACTCTACAACATGGAATGAAAGACTTGACTCTTAAAGACAAACAATCAAGTGAACCACATGAAGAAGAGGTGAGTAACGAGCATGATGATATACTTAAAGAATGGAGGTATGTATAATCACACCCTAAAGAATTAATTATATGAGACCCATCTCAAGGTGTTAAAACTAGATCTGCACATAGAGATGCACATGATTTAATTGCTTTGTTTCTCCTGTAGAACCACATAATATAGAAGAAGCCAAACTGACCCTAATTGGATGTTAGCAAGGCATGATGAATTGAACCAATTTAGAAGAAATAATGTCTGGACTCTAGTTAAAAGACCCAATGATCATCCTGTTATAGGCACTAAGTGGGTTTATAGAAATAAACTAGATGAGGATGGAAATGTAATTAGAAATAAGGCTAGATTGGTTGCACAAGAATATAATCAAGAAGAAGGAATAGATTTTGATGAGACTTATGCACCAGTAGCTAGATTAGAAGCCATTAGATTGCTACTAGCTTATGCATGTTTTTGAATTTCAAGTTATTTCAAATGGATGTAAAGAGTGCATTTTTGAATAGTTTTTTATCTGAATAAGTTTTTGTTAAGCAACCTCCTGGTTTTATCGATCACACTTTTCCAAATCATGTTTTCAAACTGAATAAAGCTTTATATGGTCTGAAACAGGCACCTAGAGCCTGGTATGATAGACTAAGTAAATTTTTAATTACAAATAAATTTGTAAGAGGTAGTGTTGACACCACACTGTTTATTCAAAGAAAAAAAATGATATTTTAGTTGTTCCAATATATGTTGATGATATTATCTTTGGATCTACTGATGAATCTTTGTGTCAAGACTTTGCTAAGCTAATGTAGGGAGAATTCAAAATGAGGTTGATGGGCGAATTGAGTTACTTTCTTGGACTTCAAATCAAACAAACTAATGAAGGCATTATGATCAACCAAGCCAAGTACATTAAAGAAATAATCAAGAAGTTTGGCATGGAATCAAGCAAGGTAAATAGAACACCAAGAGTCATGCATGTAGACTTGACAAAGATGAGAATGGCACAAATGTTGATCAAAAGCTGTACCAAGATATGATCGGATCATTACTTTATTTAACAGCTAGTGGACCTGATATATTATTTAGTGTTTGTATATGTACACGTTTTCAATCTAACCCTAAAGAATCACACATCATAGCTGTTAAGAGAATTATTAAATACCTGAAAGGCACCTGTAATGTAGGTTTGTGGTATTCTAAGTACACATCATTGAAGTTAATTAGTTATTCTGATGCTGATTATGGAGGATGTAAAATAGATAGAAAGAGCACAAGTGGTACCTGTCAATTTCTAGGTGTTAACTTGATTTCTTGGCACTTTCGCAAACAAACTCTGTAGCACTATCTACTGCTGAGTCAGAATTTGTGGCTGCTGGGAGCTGTTGTGCTCAAGTGTTATGGATCAAGCAACAACTAGAAGATTACGGTGTTGTCCAATCCAAAATTCTTATTAAATGTGATAATACTAGTGCTATTAATTTATCAAAAAATCCATTCAGACGAACTAAGCACATTAAGATTCAACATCATTTTATTCGTGATCATGTTTTAAACAATGTTGTTGAACTAGAATTTGTACCTACTAAAGACCAACTAGTAAACATTTTTACTAAACCATTAAGTCAAGATAGATTTGAGAAAATTAGAGGAGAATTAGGCTAGGTGACCCATTTTAAACCTATTTGACCTAATTTTTGGAAATTAAGGAAAAATTATCTATAAATTTAAATTTTTCTTTAGAGCAAGGGATAACCTAGTTTAGACTCTATAAACCTTTATAAACTGAGTCTGACCTTTTTGACCTTTAGATTGAATTTTTGCTCGAGCCGACTCGAATTCTCAGGGCTCTCGGCGAGCCAGCTCGCAGGTCAGGCTAAAGCTTTTTAAGTAGGGTTTCCATATTTTCTATTCATTGTGTTTTCTAGGTTTTGACCGTTTCATCTCTTAACTGACTCCTCTCCACTCTAGGAAACTCTCCAAAATCCCTCTCAAACCTCTTCAAACCTTTAATCCTTGCAAAATGGCACCTCACAAGGCTGTGGCAAAGAAAGCAAAGAGAGTAGTTCAGTCTGTGGTTGAGGAACGGAGGAGCAAGAGGCGACTGGATACTTTAATTCCGCAAGAGGATCAGCCGATTGAGCAAGAGGAAGAAGTTCATGCACCCCGGCAAGTAATTCCTATGGAAAATCGACAAGTTATCCCGGTAGGTGCATCGATTTCAGTTTTCTAGAACAAGAACAGTTGAGTATTGGTGTTTGGCTTGAAAAACAGGGTTGGAAGGATTTTTGTCAATTGAATGTTTCAACATATCCAAATCTGGTTCGTCAGTTTTTTGAGAGCATATCACTGGGAGCTTTTCATTTGGAGGGAACAGTGAAAGGGAAATTCATAGAAATAAGTGAGCAGAAGCTTTCAAATTTACTGAATATACCTAAAGAAAGAGAATGCTATTTAGTTATGAAGGAGAAGGTGAAGACACTTAGACTCATTTTGGGGAGATCTAATGTGAAGGGCATTATTCATGTATGTGCAAATCAGCTCTCATTGGAGATGAGGCTGTTGCACAATATCATTAGTAGGATTTTCTTATCCCGAACGGGGAGATTCAATTGGGTTAGCGAGAGAGATCTTATATTTATGAGGCGATTGATTGAGGGGGAGTCCCTCAACCTGCCATTTATTATGATTTCTCATATGAGAGAAGCAGTCGTAGGGCACGAGCCTGTTTGCCTTACGGGATGGTGTTTGCTTTGTTATTCCAGATGCTGATATTGATCTTACTGGAGAGGAATGCCGTCTGCTAATGCACACCGACAGGTATACTGTGAAATCCCTGACCAGAATTGGATTTATAAAGTTGATGAAAATTGGATCAGGAAGACATCTAGTGTTCCTGTAGCACATTTAGAGGATTCAGATGATGATGCACAGGCTGCTCAGGGACATGGTGAGGAGACTGAGACACAGACTGATGAGGCTGGACAATCCGAGCCAGCTCCTACTACACCTCACTCACCAGTCAGGACTCCTACTGCTGCTAGACATGATACTGATGATAGACTTCAGTACTGCTGCTAGACATGATACTGATGATAGACTTCAGAGAGTCTTGGAGGAGATTTCTTGTCTCAGGACTGACACTGACAAGAGGATTAGTTCACTTCAGTCCGACATGCAGCAGGGTTTTCATGATATTTTGGCTTTACTGAGACAGCTATCTGTGGCCAGCCAGCATGCACCTACTTCCACAACGACTGGCACAGCGACCGGCACAGGCACTGGGACTGGTACTGGCACTCATGCGGAGCAGGGACAGGGGACACATTGCACTGATGCACCTTACCACACTACACCTGCTGTTGTTGAAACTCAGGATAGTATGGAAGCTACTAGATCTACTGATGTTGGAGTGACTCCAGCTACTCAGATGCTTTCGACCACCAGCACTTTAGCACTATCTGTTGATCCACCTACTGCCAGACCTACACCTATCTTTATTCATCAGAATCAAAAACTAAAGTTAAACTTAAATCTAAAGTGACCAGGACTTCTACACCTACTAGGACTAGGATTAGGGACCTCCGCCCTAGGTTCTCCAAGTTCAAACCTAGTCCAGGTATTCTAGAGGTTGGTTCCTCCTCTAATGAGGGAGAACCTGATAGTGATCCTAGCCCTTCATTCTGATGTTTTGGTTTTTATCCTTGTTATAGGACCTTATTTTGTTGTATTCTGACTGTGTGATACTATTTTGTCGTGCCGTGGCACATTTGTAAAGTATCACATATGCTATGTACTGACTTATTTCTCATATATATATACTTCACCTGTAATGATACATGTTCAATTGAATGAATTAATGTTATGATTGCATCAATATTATGAATGAATGTCCATTTCTCATATTACTTTTGTTGATGACAAAAAGGGGGAGAATTGATGTGTGTGGCATGAAAAAGAAAAAGTTATATTGATTCAGGGAAGCTATGTCGATTCATGAAAATTTATTGAAAATTTATATTGATTCATGGAAGCTATGTTGATTCATGAAAATTTCTTGAAAATCTATATTGATTCATGAAAATTGCTCAAGAATTGTTTACAAATGATGAAACTTAAGTTTACTTTAAAAGTTTGAAAATTCTATAAGTTTTGATACGCATTGTATAGTTAATACCCTTGATACATCATGTATCGATACATCATGTTATGATACATATGATACATCATGTTAGGATACATATGATACATCATGTTATGAAACATATGATACATCATGTTATGATCCAGTCACACCCTGGATTGCACTACCTAGGATTACTTGAAGGATCATGAAGTTGGCCAATGCATGAGGAGTTGATGACCACACGCCATCACACCCCTTCCACACCCTAAGCACACCTGCTCCACACGCCAGCATGACAAGAAGGAAAGTCAAAACGGATAAACATGAATCCCTTGATTCATGCCAGCTTGCTTAGGAAAGAAGTGGTCCCTCCCTTTGGATGTCCACTACCTACCTTGTTTGGAGGGATTTTGTATGGCATAAGAGTATTTTCTTTCATGTATTTAGCCCCACACTTTAGAAAAAAGTGGGAGAGTGTTTTCTTCCATGTATTCAGCCCCACACTTTAGGAAGAAATTGGTCACCCATTAATTTCCTTATTTTCTTTTGCTTGGGCTCTAAGTTTCATGACTCTATATAAGGGATCCCTTGTATGAAAATTTAATAACTTTTTCATAAAATAATATTGAGTTTACAACCTTGCTGTGTGCTAAAAAGGGATTCTGTGTGAGCCCTACTTCTTCCCGATGTCCCACGCCTGCTTCCAACCTCCACCTGCATCTCCAAGCCCTAGCCGCCCACCTCAAATCCCATCTTCCATTCGCTGGTTTTTCCATTTACTTTCCACATGTGCTTTATTTTCTAACCCTAGAACAGTTGTTTGCAGGCCCTCGAATCTGACGAATTCAACGACTCCAGTCGGGCCGCAATCGGATCACCAAGCAGAAAGCCAGGTATCTGCAGGTCTCTAGCTTGATTTTCCAGGCTGCATCTAAAGTGAGAGTGATCTCTTCGTGTACGATCTGCACCAGGCACTTCAACAGTTGCCAGGTACATTCCCTCTACCACCAGTAGTCCTATTGTAGGTGAACTAGCCCAACCGAGGCTTCTCAGCCTCGGCGGTCCTTCGTTTTTGTTGCTTTAGGGTCCTTGTTGACCCCTGGAATGATTTTGATGATCACAAAACATTGGAGCATGTATTTGATACTAACTCTTCTCAAATTATTTAAGAAGTTTTGCAGGAATTGGTTACCTTTGTTTAAAATGATTTGCAAATTTACTTAAGGGTAATTCAATTGAGTTTGTAAAAGCCCTAGCTTATGAATTATGCATGTAAAATGGGCTTAAAATTATGAAAATTTGATAGAGTATGTAGATTAGCTTCTAATTGATTCAATGTTGAAGATTTTTGGAGAAGCTTGAAGCAATTTTTAAAGACTTGCAAGAGCTGACTCATGGTGGCATGGCACGGAGAAAGTTTCAAAGTTTCAGAACCAAGAGCCGACTCCCAGTCCAAGAGCCGACTCTTCCAGAAAATATATTTTTTGAAGTTCTGAGAACTATAGCCGACTCCTAGTCCAAGAGCCGACTCTAGGTATGTATGTTTTTGACTTGACTGAAAGCTAGAAGGCAGGAGCCGACTCCAGCTTGAAAAGCCGGCTCCCATAGAAGTTTGCTTTTGGCCTGTCTGAGACTTCGAGCCGACTCCTGGAGCTCGAGCCGGCTCATGGAGCCATTTTCTGCACTCCAACGGCTAGTTGCTGAAATTGAAATTTGAAATCCAATGTCTCCAACGGCCATTTCATGAATTCCAAGGCCCTACAATGGCCATATCTCATGAAAAACTATAAAAGGGATTATTTTTGAGGATTAAACAATTATTAGAGCTTTATTGTTGAATTTTATTGATAAATCAAGGAGCTTTCAAGTCACTCAAGTACCTACCTTAAAGAGCATTCAAGTGAGATTCAAAGCATTTCCAACTCTACTCTATCATTGAATCCACTCATTGAAGAAGGGAAGAAGTAGCATTGAAGAGCATTGAGGAGCATTCAAGGCTTGAGTTCATCTTGATCTACATCGGCAACACCAAAACAAACTTGGTTTGTTGTAGTTGCTTGATTACATTGTCTTTATCTTGTTTACTCTCTAAAAACAGCAAGGGGCTGTGTCTTAAGAGAGAGTTAAAGGTTTTTAGGTGAACCTCTTAAAACCTAAGTTTGGGTTCTTGGTTTTCTCGGTTTAAAACCAAGTGTTTGGATTTTCTTTAGTGATCCCATGTAAAACCAAAGGGAGTTATGGTTTCTTTGGTGATCCCAGTAAAACCAAAGTATATAGGTTTGGATTTTGAGCCTAGTAAAACAATCCGACTATATTCTGATTAGGAGATATAGTGAAAATCCCAAGTGATCCTTAGGTAGTGGATGTAGGAGCCGATTGCTCCGAACCACTTTATTTCTTGGTGTTCGTGAGTGTACTTTCATTGCTTTATTGCTTCAACTTATTTACTTCCGTTTTGCACACTTCACTTCTACACTAAAAGAATTTCAAAGTGCACATACTTGTAAAGTTTTTTAATTCCAATTCACCCCCTCTTGGGAAGCCACCTGGGCAACAATCCTGTTATGCATGGTTTAATTTCTTATTTTCATATAGAACTCTTTACATCATTACTTGGCTTGATCTTCGGGATTAAAACTTATAATTAATATTAAAAAAACAAAAAAAATTATTGTATGCATATATAGTTCCGCATTAAATAATTAAAGTTCTCCCTGTACGAATACTATTTGCCTTGCAGGAGAATCTCGCCCGACCTCGGGTTTGGCACTCAAAAGCCAAGCTCTCCGACCACCAAGTGTTCGAGCCCAGCTCCATGACATCAAAGCCCGGTGCCAAGCTCTCTAGCCACCAAGTCTTCGAGCCCAACTCTAGGACATCAAAAACCGGAGCCAAGCTCTTCGGCCACCAAGTCTTCGAGCCCAACTCCAAGACATCAAAGCCCGGAGCCAAGCTCTCCGGCCACCAAGTCTTCGAGCCCAGCTCCAGAACATCAAAACCCGGAGCCAAGCTCTCCGGCCACCAAGTCTTCGAGCCCAACTCCAAGACACCAAAGCCCGGAGCTAAACTCTTCGGCCACCAAGTCTTCGAGCCCAGCTCCAGGACATCAAAGCCCGGAATCAAGCTCTCCGACCACCAAGTCTTCGAGCCCAGCTCCAAGACATCAAAGCCCGGAACCAAGCTCTTCAGCCACTAAGTCTTCGAGCCCAGCTCCAAGACACCAAAGCCCTGAGCCAAGCTCTCCGGCCACCAAGTCTTCGAGCCTAGCTCTAGGACACCAATGCCCGGAGCCAAGCTCTCCGGCCACCAAGTCTTCGAGCCCAGCTCCAGTACACCAAAGCCCGGAGCCAAGCTCTCCGGCCACTAAGCCATCGAGCCCAGTTCCACGACATCAAAGCCCGGGGCCAAGCTCTCCGACACCAAAATCCGGAGCTCAGATCTCCGGCCACTAAGTCTTCAAGCTTAGATCTCCAGCTATCGGAGCCTGGGGCTCAGTTCTATGGTGCTGAAGTTCAGGACACTCAAAACAAAATGGAAACCTCTCCTCTGATCTCACCACAGGTAAAACAAAAAAAAAAGAAGAGAAGAAAGAAAGAGAGAGAAGAAAAAGTGGAGTACCCACGAGCCAGGATAAATGGAAACTTTTATCTCGTTAAAGATAACTTGGTTCACTACAAGTGTCCCCAGGCCCCCAACATGCTAGGTGGCCTAGGTCAAAAGCTGAGAAAACAGAAAAAATCTTATTCTACTCAGGCGGCTCCTCACCAGGACTCGGTGGCCACGAGGCGTCATCTCTAGGAACCCCAGGCTACGCATCTCCAGTTTCAACCACCGCCACCGGCGAAGAAGGTTCGGGAGCAGCCTCCGACTCCCCGACATCGCCTGAATCTGGAGCCGGTTCCTCATATGAAGAGGTAGGGTACTTGAGTAGAGGCCGACCCTTGTCGGACACATAATCCTGGATCCTTGAGCGAAGGTATGTGAATCCCTTGAAGGAGTCCGACGCCGTTTCATGAAACTCGGCGAAGAACTCCTCCGAGGCCCTATACCTTGCCACGGCCTTCTCTGCCCACTTCATCGCCTCAATGGCTTGCTCCTTCACTGCCTCTGCCGATCTGGTCGCCACTGCCACTTCTTTCTCCGCAGTCGTGGCCCTTTCCTCGGTGGCGACCAAGCATTCCTTCGTCGTGTCCAGTTTAGCCTGAAAGGACTGAGCACGTCCCTTCTGCCTGACCATCTCAGTGTTGAACTCCAACAACCACCTTTCGGTGGCTGTGAGCTCCTCGGCTTTCTTCCTCGACTAGCTCCGCTCTTGATCGAGTTCTTCTTGAAGCTCTTTCGAGCACCTCTCGGGACTTGTAAGCCCTTTCCGGAGCTCCTCATTCTTCAGGATGAGCTCTCGGGAGACATCAGACTTCTCCTTCAGCTCGGCCCTCAAGGCCTCAACTTCAGCTGTGCAATTCTGGTCATTCTTCAACCAGTTCCAGCAGTAATCCCTGATCAAAAGTGTCTCAGCTTCGACCTGCACCAAACAAGACATTAAAAAAAAAAAGAAGAAAAAAAGAGAAAGAAGAAAAGAAAGTTAAGCTACTTACCACGAAGAGTAGGGGAAGATGCTACTGAATGCATCCCCCAACACCTTCCCGGCCATCTCCCGCCGATCACATGATTGGATTGAGAAATTCATCATGCGCTCGACTAGCTTCCAGTCCCAGAGCAGCGAGACATCGGGCCCCAGTTTGAACGGGACCCGACGGTAGTTTCTCTCCCTCCTACATGCCCCTGAGGTGGAATCACCAACTTCGCCGCCAGAAAAGGCCTCGGGGGCCGGTTGGGAGCTCGGTGCCCCCTCAAGTGGCACCCACGGCACCGATTCCGCTCCTCCCCGCACCTCCTCCTCAATGACGATGAGCTCCGAAGGAGGAGGTGACATGATGGCGATGGTTGCAGCAGCGGCCCTAGCACGGACGACCACCTCAGGCTCCGGGGCGGGGATCGGCTCTCGTCACCTCTACCGCTCCAACACAGGCCCGACTGCCCTCTGCTCCGACTCAGGAACGACAACCAACACTCCGCTTGCTTGTGCCGAGCAGCCTCGGACCCCCTCCTCCTCGGCTCGATCGGCTTAGCGGGGGCAGTGGTGCAGGGCGGTTGTCAAACGCCTGCAGCAACCAAAACCCCGATTCAGGGAGAACGGGTTCTGGAAATTCTTGGATGCTAGGATTGAGCAAGATGGGGAAGATCCTTTGAAACCTGCAACGATCAAGCGCTGGAGGGGCTGTGTGATTCCTCACGTTGCCAGCCCTCTACCGGATTTCAATCCGGTCTTCAAGATTGGAAGGGACGAATGATGGGTTTCTCACCGTGAGTCCATGTTTCTTCTTTTTTCTTTTTTTTTTTATCAGGAACTTGGAACGAAAGGAAGATATTCCTCACGGAATCGTCTTCTCCCAACCAGGCTTTCGGCCTGGTGTGCGCTAGGGGGAAAATAGGTGGCCGGCGCCTTCCACGGAAGAAAACACCCAAAAGCAACACCGTGCAATGAAGATATTCCAAAACAAGACACCGTGCAATATCTTATTCCAAAACAAAAAAAAACAATGCCTCGTTTTACCTTGGTTCGGGTTTTAAGAAACAACAATTGATACCAAGCTGGTAATGTCCCCCACGTGACTAACAGGGAGGGAATAAAAAAAAAAAAAAAACTAATGTAAACAACTCCCACACGCTGACTAAAGGGAGGAAAAAAAATAACAAATGTAACTCTTACGTGAAACACTTCAAACGGATTTTTTTTAAAAAAAAAAAAAATCAAGAGATCACGCCACTAATAAAATAATAATAATATAATAATAATAAGACTAAAGACTTCGGTGTTTTCTCGGATCCGAAACTTCACGGACACAATTAGTGAATTGGGCCTTCGGCCCAATTCCAAATTAATTATTTTCATCCGAAAAACGGGTCAGATTTGAAACTTGGTTCCCTTGAAGGCGTCTGGACCTGCGCACGTTTCCTGCTGGCGAGGCTGGCGGCCCCAAATCATCATGGGCCGGAAGCTGAACCGAAACATCTGGGTTGGGCTTCGCCGAACTATCACCGGGCTGTCCTGATATATGAGTCAGTTGATCAGGTTCAATATTCATCTCGATGTCTGCATCACTCTCCCCTTCCTCTGAAAAGCTTGTCCTCAAGCTTGAATTATCACCTACATAAGGGGTTAGATGTCGAATATTGAATACATCAGAAATAAGGACATCGTCTGTGTTGCCGATCTCACCGCCGCACCTGTGGCTTCGGAGCCGCTGATCTGACTAGACCGTCTGGCCCCTGGGGCCTCCTGGCTCGCTCGAACCTACAAGGCAAGGTCAGAAACCATGACCGGGGATCCCGGCGAGGGAGCTCCGACCGTCAAGTTAGTAGACAGCGAGAGGGAACAGAGTCTCTGAGACTGGCCCCCGAAGGAGTCCCAGACTTAGAGATCATGTCAGCAAGAAAGGTCCCAGAAAGAATAGAAACCCGGTCGGGTTCTTCCGCCGAGCTCACGCCAAAGGGCCCCTCTCGGGACCTTAGGTCCTGCTCTTGCTTACCTTGTCGTCTATTCTCTCCTTCCTTTTAACTCCTCGTGTTGCCTTCTCGTTTTCCGCCCTTGGGAGGCTCCCTCGTCGCTTTCACCTCCTCCCCTCTGTCTCTTTCCCTATTCCCTTCCGGATCAAAGAGCCAGGCGGCTTCCCGGCCTTGCTTGCCGAGCCTAGCGAGGAAAGAGTAGGGGAGGGGGGCGCCGGTCAGACCGCTGATCAGACCTCCGGCCGAGCATGAGTGCTCTCCTTCCCAGGCACCGACATTGTCCGTTATCGGGTCCTGTTTTGTCAGGGCCCCGCCTCTCGACTACGGAACCTGTCGGGCCAATGTAAGCGATGTTTCACATGTTGCCGCCGACCGTACGGGGTGCTTTTCTCGGGGCACGGCGCGCACGACTCGAGGGGGAACCTCGGAGCTCGCACTCCCGCTCTTCGAAAGCTTCTCTGCACAGGCTGGCCCGCCTCGACCGAGGTGGACCCTCCTGGGTGGACACCTGGCGGAGCGGCAGAAGGTCGCTTGACTTCGGCCGAGGTGGTCCCGTCTCCGGGAGCCACCTGGCGAAGGAGCTGAGGTGCCCGGCTCGACCTTGGCCAAGGTGGGACCGTCTCAGGGTGCCACCTGGCGAGGGAGCAGGGGGGCCGCCGGCATCGGCCGAGGTGGACCCCTCTGGGTGGACACCTGGGGGAGCGGCAGAAGGTCGCTCGACTTCGACCGAGGTGGTCCCATCTCCGGGCGCCGCCTAGCAAAGGAGCGGAGGAGCCCAGCTCGACCTTGGCCGAGGTTGGACCGTCTCAGGGTGCCACCTGGCGAGGGAGCAGGGGGGGCCGCCGGCTTCGGCCGAGGTGGACCCCTCCTGGGTGGACACCTGGCGGAGCGGCAGAAGGTCGCTCGACTTCGGCCGAGGTGGTCCCGTCTCCGGGCGCCACCTGGCGAAGGAGCGAAGGAGCCCGGCTCGACCTTGGCCGAGGTGGGACCGTCTCAGGGTGCCACCTGGAGAGGGAGCAGGGGGGCCGCCGGCTTCGACCGAGGTGGACCCCTCCTGGGTGGACACCTGGCGGAGCGGCAAAAGGTCGCTCGACTTCGACCGAGATGGTCCCGTCTCCGGGCGCCACCTAGCGAAGGAACGAAGGAGCCCGGCTCGACCTTGGCCGAGGTGGGACCGTCTCAGGGTGCCACCTGGTGAGGGAGCAGGGGGGCTGCCGGCTTCGGCCGAGGTGGACCCCTCCTAGGTGGACACCTGGCGAAGCGTCAGAAGGTCGCTCGACTTCGACCGAGGTGGTCCCGTCTCCGGGCGCCACCTGGCCAAGGAGCGAAGGAGCCCGGCTCGACCTTGGCCGAGGTGGGACCATCTCTGGGTGCCACCTGGCGAGGGAGCAAGGGGTCGCCGGCTTCGGTCGAGGTGGACCCCTCCTGGGTGGACACCTGGCGGAGCGGCACAAGGTCGCTCGACTTCGGCCGAGGTGGTCCCATCTCCGGGTGCCACCTAGCGAAGGAGCGAAGGAGCCCGGCTCGACCTTGGCCGAGGTGGGACCGTCTTAGGGTGCCACCTGGCGAGGGAGCAGGGGGCCACCGGCTTCGACCGAGGTGGACCCCTCCTGGGTGGACACTTGGCGAAGCGGCTGGAAGGCTTAGACCGACCTCGACCTCGGCCGAGGCGAATCCACACCTGACTTTGCCGAAGAAAAAGACTCCACGTGGCATGAATCACGCCCAGCAAAATCTGAGATATACCATGTCATCGCAACGGCCGTAACAGTTGCCCCCCATCCCCCTGTTCAGTTAAGGCATTACGGCACGGATCGTAGGGATTTAATACGGAGATGACGTGGGGAAGGCGAAGATCTCGCATCATGATTTCCATGATCCTCGTCGCCGTTCCTCGCTGCGCCCAAAGCCCTATAAGAGGCTTCCACGTGTCGCCTATTCGGCCGCAATTAATGCGTCGCTTCGAAACAGAGGCCGTTTCCCTGGAACCAAGGCGTCGGTGTCGGGCGTGCGTCCACATGGCATTCATCCGATGGCCCGAAATGAATGACGGGTACGGCCGCTGTCGATCGAATTTGAAAAGGAAGGGACTTTCCAGAACGAGGCCCTTTCCCTTTCTCATGCTACGTCGGCGGTTCGCAGCAGGCTATCTCCCACTCCTCCGGGTTGTCACCTCTTTTGCATAGTGCATTTCAAGGAGTGTTTCCACTCTCTCTTCCGTTTCGTCCCCTTCCTTTAGCATCCTTTCCCTACCATCTTCTTTTCCATGGCGTGTCGCCGCCATGTTTCGTCTAACCCGGACGAGACCGGTCCGTCTCGGTCGAGGACTCCATCGTCTTCCTCCTCGAAAGAGGAAGTGATCCCGGAGGAGACACGCAAGCGACTCCAGCCTGGGGGTATTACCATAGGCATCCCTAGGGGTGTTAGGTCTCCCCCCGTCTTGCTTGCCCATCCTATCTCTTCTCTTCCTCCTCCGGCCCTTCCTTCTATCGGTCCCTCCGGTCACGTTTCAACGATGACCGAAGGTGACCTTTCCTTGCTCCGGGAAGTCTACGACATCCCGGGGTCGATCCAACTTTCTCCCTCGCGGCCCGGGGATCGTGTCACCCTGAGTGGCCCCGGCCGCATAGCTTTCTACGAGGACTTCCTCCTTGGGGGTCTTCGATTTCCTCTGCACCCCTTCTTCCTTTCTTTCCTCAGCCATTTCCGTCTGGTCCCGGCCCAGTTGGCTCCCAATGCCATCCGGGTCATCTTCTCCTTCATCGTTTTCTGTCACTTCCACGGGTTTGATGCCCATTTCTCCCTCTTCAGGGCTCTGTTCACCTTGAAGCGGTACTCCACTGATGACGGCTGGTGGTACATCTCGCCCCGGTCTAGGTGTCTCCGGTTTGACCTCCCTTCTTCCATCAAGGGTTGGAAGAACCGGTTCTTTTTTGCCTCGGTCGAGGATGTCGACTGGGCCTGGAGCGAGCCGGATCGATCCCCGAACCGGAACTTCCAAGTCGAGCCGGCGGACCAGGAGGCCTACTCCCAGCTTTTAAGCGACGTGGTCCCATCGCTCTATGTTCTGCTCTCAGAGCAGAACTTGTTCGAGGCGGGGATCAGTCCTATCCGGGAGCCGGGTGAGGCTCAGCTTTTCTCTTACTCCGCCTTTCCCCCTTCTTCTCTTCTTCTTCTAACTGGGCTGACCGATCTCCTTTCTATTGCAGGCATGAAGTTTTCCCTGGAGAACCTTCTGGAGGGCGCAGCTCAGAGGGACACCGTCGAGGGAGACGAGCCCGCGGCGAAGAGGGCCCGCACCGAGACGAGCCAGGAGGTTGCGTCGGCACCCCCGCTTGGTCTAACAGTTGCAGCTCCCCCGCCCAGGCCACATCGGGCCCGGGCCACCGATGCTCCAGTCGTCCACCTGACGAGGCTGCCGAAGAGGGAGGCCCATCGGCAGTGGTTCCCCCCCGGGCAGGCCCCATCATTACTGCAGCCCCGACGGCACCGCCCACGACTCCAGCTGCCCCGCCGGTGGCAATTCCACCTGGGGGGTCAGTCGCCCCTGCCACCGATCTGACCGCCCCACCGCCGACAATCACCAACCGGTGCTTCGTGATCCGCGACCAGGGACTCGCGGAGAAGGTGATGGAGTTCGCTTGCACCTCCTGAGACCGCCGACTTCGAGGCGGGGGACTACGCCGATGCTCTACTCGGGATCCTCTCGCAGCACTTCACGGTAAGTCCGAGCTTGGATCCCTCTCCTTTTCGATTCCAGTCAACTCTTTACTAACCCACTCTCCTTTTCGTGTAGATCGGGACCGACGTGCTCCTGTTGAGGAACTTCCTCGCAGGGTACGCCAAGAAGGACGCCGAGAAGGACGAGAAGCTCAGCAAGCTCGCGGCCGATGTGAAGGACCTCATGGAAAAGGGGGTCGAGCTGCGGGGGAGCAACCAGGCCCTTCAATCAGACCTGGAACGCGCCGAGGGGCGCGTCAAGGACCTGGAGTCCTCTCTGTCCGAGGAGAGGATCTCCAACCAGCGGCGCACGGAGGAGGACGCGGCGGAGAGGGCTCGCCTCCGAGCTCATTCTTAGTCGCTGGAGCGGCAGCTGGAGGAGGCCCGATGGGAGGCGAGCGCGGCCAAGGAACGGAGCACCTACATCAACGGGCTCCTGGAGGCCTCAAAGCGGGAGGCACAGGAGGCCGTCCCGAGATTCCGGGCCTCCGACGAGTACGTCTCAGAGGTCCGGGAGGCCGCCGTGGACTCCTTTCTGAAGGGGTTCAAGGTGTGCCGGGAAATGGTGGAGTCCTTCTATCCTGAGCTCGACCTTAGTGGGGTGGTGCTTGGGGCAGAAGGCAAGGACCCACCGGCGAGGCTCCAGTTGCAGCGGGCGACATGGCTGCAGCTCTAGAGCGGCCCTTCGAGCTAGCAGCCACCGACGGTGAGGACGGGGAGCGCGCGCCCCAGCCTGAAGATCCCGCCACCGTGCCAAACTAGGCCTCTAGCTGTATTCTCCTTCTTTTTTTTTTTTTCTTTTTGAGGACTCCCGGCCTGTCGGGACTCCTTCATTGTAGCTCTTTCTTTTCAAATCAATGAAAACTTAGATTTTGTCAAGTCCCGGCCTCGTCTTCCTTTCTCTCTCTCCTTTTTTTTTTGTGTCTTGTCGAGGTTTTGTGCCGAGTGCCGAGACGAGGTCCTACGGCTTGCTCCAGGCTGAGTCTACGGGTGGACTGGGTCCCTTCGGCATCCAG
Source organism: Areca catechu (assembly GCA_021397845.1). Lineage (NCBI taxonomy): Eukaryota > Viridiplantae > Streptophyta > Magnoliopsida > Arecales > Arecaceae > Areca > Areca catechu. The sequence goes on along the minus strand of CM038048.1, from coordinate 46,327,894 downwards.
ATCAAAGTTTGGAGCTTCCGGACTGGACGGAAGTAAAGTTCGGGCTTGCCGGGCCATCCTTCATGATCGCGTGGGCGAGGTGGGCTCTGTTCCGCCTTCCAGACCGAAGTCCGGGACTTCCGGACTGAACCCCGGGGCCACAGGCTTTGTTCAAGCCTTGCGTGGCTTGCCGAGCTGTTCTCCGTGATCGCGTGGGCGAGCTGGGCTCTGCCCCGCCTTCCAGACCGAAGTCCGGGACTTCCGGACTGAACCCCGGGGCCACAGGCTTTGTTCAAGCCTTGCGCGGCTTGCCGAGCTGTTCTTCATGATCGCGTGGGCGAGCTGGACTTTGCCCGCCTTCCAAACCGAAGTCCGGGACTTCTAGACTGAACCCCGGGGCCGCAGGCTTTGTTCAAGCCTTGCGCGGCTTGCCGAGCTGTTCTCCGTGATCGCATGGGTGAGCAGGCCTCTGCCCCGCCTTCCAGACCGAAGTCAGGGACTTCTCGCTTTCTCGGGTCTCCGGCCACAGCCGTGTTTGCCGAACTCAGAGCCATGCGCCCATTTTCCTACAAGGCGAGAAAAAGCGTTTGAAACAAAAGAATTTTATTGCAGGAGTTGGAGGAACCTTACATTATTGATAATACATCCTTAGGTTCGAGGCGTTCCATGTCCGAGGGAATCTGGATCCTCCCAATTCCTCCAGGTAATAGGCCCCGTGAGGGAGGATTTCCACTACCCTGTACGGGCCTTCCCAGTTCGGGGAGAGCTTCGCGCACTCTCGAGGCTGAGAAGCTTCAGCGCGCCGGAGCACCAGATCTCCGGGGCAAAGGGACTTTGGCCGTACCCAGGAGTTGTAGTACCTGGCCACTCGCTGCCTGTACACCGCCATCCGGACTCGAGCCTTGTCCCTCGTCTCCTCATGAAGGTCCAGGTTGAGCATCATCCTGGCGGGATTTTTCGCTTCGTCGTACTGCTCCACACGCAGGGTGGGTAGACTGAGCTCAGTCGGGATAACTGCTTCGGCTCCGAAGACTAGATTGAAGGGGGTCTCATCGGTGGCCGTTCTCGGGGTGGTGTAGTACGCCCACAGGATGCTCAAGAGCTCTTCTGCCCACCTGCCTTTGGCCTGATCTAGCCTCGTTCGGAGGCCTTGCAGAATGGTCCTATTCATGACCTCGGCTTCTCCATTCGTCTATGGGTGAGCCACTGAGTTGAAGCGATGGTGGATGTCGAGGTCGCTGCAGAATTCTTCAAACTCTCGGCAGTCGAACTGACGCCCGTTATCAGTGATCACGGTGTGGGGGAGGCCGAAACAGCAGATGATTGACTTCCGAAGAACTTGGCGACATTTGCCTCGGTGATCCGCGCCAAGGGTTCGGCCTCAACCCACTTCGTGAAGTAGTCGATGGCCACGATCAGGAACTTCCGCTATCCGGAGTCGGTAGAAATGGTCCCAGGAGATCCATTCCCCATTGGACGAACGGCCACGGAGCCGAGAGCTGGGAGATTGGAGTGGAGGGCTGCCGCTACACCACGGCGTGCCGTTGGCACCGATCACACTTCTTCACGAAATCGGCAGCGTCCTCCTTCATCGTCTCCCAGAATAGCCTTAACGGAGAGCCTTGTAGGCTAGCATTCTACCACCCCGTGGTTCCCACAGATGCCCTCATGAATTTCCTGGAGCACGAGTGCGGCCTCCGCGGGTCTCAGGCACTTGAGGAGGGGATAGGAGTAAGACCTCTGATACAGTGGCCCATCCATCAGGACGAACCGCGCAGCCTTCTTTTTGATAAGGCGGGCCGCTGCACGGTCCTCCGGCAGGGTACCACCGGTATGTACTTGGCATACTTGTCCATCCAGCTGGGCTCACGGCTAACCTGTTGGACCTCCACTGGGATCTCGTAGCTCGGGGCCTTGAGGTGCTCTACATGAGCGTGACCCAGCATCGAGTCCGGTAGGGTCGCCAGTCGGGAGAGAGCATCCGCACGGGCATTTTCCCCGCGGGGGATATGGAAGATGCTGAAGCGCCGGAATCCGGCCGCGCTCATTTGACAAGCTCCAAATTCTTCACCATTTGAGGTCGTGCACAGCATATTCTCCGGAGATCTATCCGGCCACCAGCTGGGAGTCAGTGAAGGCTTTGAGGTTGGCTACACCCAGCTCGCGGGAGACTCTCAGCCCGGTGAGGAGTGCCTCGTATTCCGCCTGGTTGTTGGTTGCGGCGAACTGGAAACAAAGTGCACATTCGGCGATGACCCCACCACCGTTGGTGAGAATGAGTCCGGCTCCGCTCTCGCCGAAGTTCGAGGCTCCATCCACGTGAAGGATCCAGGCATCCTCCTCGAGTTCCTCGGGTCCTGGTTTCAACTGCTGGTGCGGGGAGTCCCCCTCTGGCTCCTTGCCTAGGCCCGCGCACTCGACCAAGAAGTCGGCTAGTACTTGCGCTTTCATGGCCGACCTCGGCCTGTAAGCGATATCGAATTCGCTGAGCTTGAGTGCCCACTTCGCCAATCACCCCGATGTGTCGGGTCGGCTGAGTATCGCTTTCAGCGACTGATCCGTCAGGATGGCAATGGGATGCGCTTGGAAATAAGGCCAGAGATGCTAAGCAGACACTATTAACACAAAAACAAGCTTTTCGGGCCGGGAATACCTGAGCTCCGCGTCGCGGAAAAGTTTGCTGGTGTAGTACACCGGCCACTGGACTCTGTGGTCGTCGGTCCGAGCTAGGACCGAGCTGACGGCCTCTAGGGTGACTGCCAGGTAGAGGATGAGTTCCTCTCCCTCTTCAGGCCTGGAAAGTAGTGGGGGCGATGCAAGCATCTTTTTAGCTCTTCAAAGGCCTCCTGGTACTCCTCAGTCCAGGCGAAGTCATTTATCTTCCTCAGCACTTTGAAAAAGGGTCGGCAGCGATCGACCGACCTAGAGATGAACTGGCTCAGGGCAGCTATCCGACCGGTGAGTCGCTGCACTTGCTTCTTGGAGGCGGGCTACTCCATGTCCAGGATGGCCTGGACCTTCTCCGGGTTGGCTTCAATCCCTCTCTGGGTTACCATGAACCCCAGGAACTTCCCGGCGGAGATGCCGAAAGCGCACTTCGCCGGGTTCAGCTTCATCTGATGAAGTCGGAGGTTGCCGAAGGTCTCCGCCAGGTCGACAACGTGATCTGAGAGGGGCTTGCTCATTACCAGCATGTCGTCCTCGTACACCTGCATGTTGTGACCAATCTGGTCCTTAAAGACTTTGCTGACCAGTTGCTGGTACATGGCCCCGACGTTCTTAAGGCCAAACGGCATCATCCTGTAACAGAAAGTTCCGCGATCGGTGATGAAGGCAGTGTGCTCTTCGTCCTCCGAGTTCATTCGGATCTGGTTGTACCCGGAGAAAGTATCCATGAAAGATAGGAGGCGATGCCCCGAGGTGGTGTCGACCAACTAGTCAATCTTTGGGAGAGGGAAGCTGTCCTTTGGACAGGCTCGATTGAGATCGGTGTAGTCCACATAGATCCTCCACTTACCACTGCTCTTCTTCACCAAGACACATTCGCCAGCCAGCTGGGATACTGAACTTCCCGCACGAAGCCGGCGGCGAGGAGTTTCTCCACCTCTTCGTTGATGGCCCTCTGCCTCTCCACGGCGAAGCTCCTCTTCTTCTGGCGGACCGGGCGGCACCTCGGGTCCACCTTCAGCCTGTGCGTAATAACCTCGGGGGAATGCCCGGCATGTCAGCCACGGACCAGGCAAACACGTCCGCGTTCGTGCGGAGGAATTCCAGCAGGCGGGTCCGTTCCTCCTCCGGGAGTTGGGCCCCCAACTGCACCATCTTCAGAGGGTCCGAACCGAGGGGATAAGTCAACAGGCGCTCTACGGGTCCTCCCCTGGGTTCCTTCTCCCTTAGGTCGAGGTCGTCGATGTCAGGGGCGAGCTCGGTGCCCCGAGCACCTGGGATCGTCTGCAGGCAAAGCTGAATTGGCTGGGTCGAACCCCTCATCACCCCAAGCCCAGAGGCTGTGGGGAATTGCACTAGCAACCGCTTCATGGAAATCATGGCGTCCAGCTGGTTAAGCCCCGGATGCCCGAGGATCGCGTTGTAAGGCGAAGGGAGCTTGACGACGGTGAACGTCAACATGACTGTGGTCTGCCGAGGTGGGGATCCAGCGGTGACCGGGAGAGTGATCTCCCCTTCGACCCCCACCGAGTCCCCGGTAAAGCCTACCAGGGGTGTGCACCGGCCTTAGCTGATCATGGGACAAATTCATTCGAGAGAAAGCATCATAAAAAAGCACGTCAGCGGAGCTTCCACTATCTACCATAATTCGATGTACAGGATGCTTCGCGATGGTCATCTCGACCACCACAGCATCGTTATTTACATTTTTGTTTTCACTCCCCTTCTCTGAAGGGGGGACATCCTCTGGGTTCCCGACCTCCCGAGCTCTCTTTGCCGCCCGCCCGATCCCATAAGAGATCATGCCCACTGGATTCTCCATCGGGAGGTTGTCGATTGCGGGAACCGGGGGTAAGGCCACGAGCAGCTGTCCTTCCACCGAGACCTCGTTCCTCACGAACTTCCTGAGATAGCCCCTTTTGATCAGCACCTCAATTTTCCGCTTCAGATTATGACACTCCTCTGTGTCATGGCCATGTTCATGGTGGAACTGGCAGTACTTCGACTTGTCTCGGGTGCCTCTTGGGTTCTGAGGAGGAGGTCAGCGGAGGTAGTGCTCGCCCTCAATTTCCATGAGGATCTTCGTTCGGGGAGCGAGGAGAGGGGTGAACCGTCGCTCCATGGTAGCCTCGCCCTTCAGCTTTGGATTTGGGCGAGGGTCGGTAGATGGCCCAGGTCTCCGGCTCCTGGAATATCCCTCGGGGCCGGCTTCTTCAAGGTCTTCTCGTCTAGCTCTCGGCGGGTGCGGTCGACCTCCTCCGCTCGGATGTACTTGTGGGCACGGAGGAGGAGCTCGGAGTACGTCCTGGAGGGTTTTTTATCCAGGGAATAGGTCAGGCGGGACGTCTTGAGCCCGTGCTTCAAAGCCAGCATGGCAACGGGCTCGTCCAGGCTGTAGATCTCCAGGGCAGCGATCTTGAACCAGGTGATGTAGTCCCGAAGCAGCTCCTGGTCCTGCTGGTGGATAGAGAAGAGGCTGTCCACCTCTCTCGGCACCTTCCGACAAGCGTCGAAGTGCGCCACAAACTTTCCTTCCAACTGATGGAAGGAGCAAATAGATCCAGGCTCGAGGCGGGTGAACCAGACACGAGCTGCCTTCCGGAGGGTAGCGGGGAAGGCAATGCACAGAAGAGCGTCTGTGGCCCCCTGGACCCTCATGAGAGCCTTGTAGCTCTCCAGATGGTCTAGAGGGTCGGTAGTCCCATCGTAGGGGTCCACCTGCGGCATGCGGAACCGGCTCGGAATCGGCTCCGCCTGGATTTCTTCAGAAAAGGGGGGACGGGAGTCGTAGCCCGCCGGGTCTGCCGAGGAGTTCTGCAGGTCGGCAAATCGGCGAGCGAACTCCGCCAATTTGCGCTCGTGCTCCTCCAGGCGCTTCTCGGCCTGGCGCCTGATGGCCTTGTCGGTGGAATCTTCCATCGAGGCTGCTAGTGAAGGGGGCGCCGATCGGTCTCGGCGCAGGGTCTTGCCTCGGCGTCGCTTGCTGCGACGTGCTGTCTCAGCTTCATCGGCCGAGGATCGACTCTCATGATCCGCCGAACCGGAGTAATTTCTTTTCGCGGGAGTTTGATGGCTCCCGCAGGGGTTGGAGGCTGCCCACGGTTGGGATGGCCTGCCTTGGATGGAGCGCAGGCTCCCGCGCGGCCCCACGGCTCGAGCTGCGGGGGTCCCTGGCTGAGGCTGCGTGGCCAGGGAGCGCTGCTGATATTGTAGCTGCCGAACTGCCGTAGTCAAGGTCTGCAGCTACTGGATGACGGCCGCAAGAGGTCCGTCTGCCGAGGTCGGCTGTGGTGGAAGAGGAGAGGGAGCAGGAAGTTCCCTCTCCGGGCTAGGGGGCCCCTGAGGGGAGGGGATCTCCCATACTCGGCTGGTGGACGCTTCACGTCCATGAGTGACCACCATGGTCGGAGCGTGCTTCGTTCACAGAAAGCTAGCTCCCCCCGGGGGTGTTGTCCTGCCCCCCTACCTGGCGCACTAATCTGTTGCCGATCTCACCGCCGCACCTATGGCTTCGGAGCCGCTGATCCGACTAGACCGTCTGGCCCCTGGGGCCTCCTGGCTCGCTCGAACCTGCAAGGCAAGGTCAGAAATCCTGGCTGGGGATCTCGGCGAGGGAGCTCCGACGGTCAAGTTAATAGATGGCGAGAGGGAATAGAGTCTCTGAGACTGGCCCCCGAAGGAGTCCCAGACTTAGAGATCGGGTCAGCAAGAAAGGTCCCAGAAAGAATAGAAACCCGGTCGGGTTCTTCTGCCGAGCTCACGCCAAAGGGCCCCCTCTCGGGACCTTGGGTCCTGCTCTTAGGGCGGAGTCTCCTTTTCCAGCCTTTGTTTCTTGCTTACCTTGTCGTCTATTCTCTCCTTCCTTTTAACTCCTCGTGTTGCCTTCTCGTTTTCTGCCCCTAGGAGGCTCCCTCGTCACTTTCACCTCCTCTCCTCCGTCTCTTTCCCTTTTCCCTTCTGGATCAAAGAGCCAGGCGGCTTCCCGGCCTTGCATGCCGAGCCTAGCAAGGAAAGAAAAGGAGAGGGGGGTGCCGGTCAGACCGTCGACCAGACCTCGGGCCGAGCGTGAGCACTCTCCTTCCCGGCACCGACGTTGTCCGTTATCGGGTCCTATTTTGTCAGGGCCCCGCCTCTCGACTGCGGAACCTGTCGGGCCGATGTAAGCGATGTTTCGCGTGTTGCCGCCGACCGTAAGAGGTGCTTTTCTCGGGGCGCGGCGCGCACGGCTCGAGGGGGAACCTCGGAGCTCGCGCTCTCGCTATTCGGAAGCTTCTCTGCACAGGCTGGCCCGCCTCGGCCGAGGTGGACACCTGGCGGAGCGGCAGAAGGTCGCTCGACTTCGGTCGAGGTGGTCCCGTCTCCGGGCGCCACCTGGCGAAGGAGTGGAGGATCCCGGCTTGACCTTGGCCGAGGTGGGACCGTCTCAGGGTGCCACCTGGCGAGGGAGCAGGGGGGGCCGCCGGCATCGACCGAGGTGGACCCCTCCTGAGTGGACACCTGGGGGAGCGGTAGAAGGTTGCTCGACTTCGGCCAAGGTGGTCCCGTCTCCGGGCGCCACCTGGCGAAGGAGCGGAGGAGCCCGGCTCGACCTTGGCCGAGGTGGGACCTTCTCAGGGTGCCACCTGGCGAGGGAGCAGGGGGGGCCGCTGGCTTCGGCCGAGGTGGACCACTCCTGGGTGGACACCTGGTGGAGGGGCAGAAGGTTGCTCGACTTCGGTCGAGGTGGTCCCACCTCCAGGCACCACCTGGCGAAGGAGCGAAGGAGCCCGGCTCAACCTTGGCCGAGGTGGGACCATCTCAGGGTGCCATCTGGAGAGGGAGCAGGGGGGGCCACCGGCTTCGGCCGAGGTGGACCCCTCCTGGGTGGACACCTGGCGGAGCGGCAGAAGGTCGCTCGACTTCGGCCGAAGTGGTCCCGTCTCCGAGCGCCACCTGGCGAAGGAGCGAAGGAGCCCGGCTCGACCTTGGCCGAGGTGGGACCGTCTCAGGGTGCCACTTGGCGAGGGAGCAGGGGGGCCGCCAGCTTCGGCCGAGGTGGACCCCTCCTGGGTGGACCCCTGGTGGAGCGTCAGAAGGTCGCTCGACTTCGGCCGAGGTGGTCCCATCTCCGGGCGCCACCTGGCGAAGGAGCGAAGGAGCCCGGCTCGACCTTAGCCGAGGTGGGACCGTCTCAGGGTGCCACCTGGCGAGGGAGCAGGGGGGCCGCTGGCTTCGACCGAGGTGGACCCCTACTGGGTGGACACCTGGCGGAGCGGCAGAAGGTCGCTCGACTTCGGTCGAGGTGGTCCCGTCTCCGGGCGCCACCTGGCGAAGGAGCCCGGCTCGACCTTGGCCAAGGTGGGACCGTCTCAAGGTGCCACCTAGCGAGGGAGCAGGGGGGCTGCCGGCTTCGACCGAGGTGGACCCCTCCTGGGTGGACACCTGGCGGAGCGGCTGGAAGGCCTGGACCGACCTCGACCTCGGTCGAGGCGGATCCACACCTGACTTTGCCAAAGAAAAAGACTCCACGTGGCGCGAATCACGCCCAGCGAAATCTGAGATATACCACGTCATCGCAACGGCCTTAACAGTCTGGTAATTCAACTCGGTAGGCATTGTCATTAAATTTCTCCAACACCTGACAAGGACCAATTTTCTTTAGTTTGAGTTTGGTGTAGGCCCCCTATGGATATCATTTTCTTGGCAAGAAGACCCATACCAAATCACCAACCTCAAAAGTCTGCTGTCGTCGCGTCTGATCAGCCTTAGCCTTATACTTGGCATGATTTTGCTCTAGATTGGCTTTAACAGTTGCGTGCACCTCACGGAGATCAGCCACTCGATCTTCAATTTTCTTACTTGATTTGTTTGGCACATCAACAGGTAAAATATCAAGTGCTCCTCTTGACAGAAATCCATACAATACCTGAAAGGGTGCAAAACCAGTAGAACGGTTCAGCGAAGAATTGAACTCAAACTCAATCTTTGGCAAATATGCATCCCAGTTTTTAAATTCTTGTACATTGGCTCTCAACAAGTTACCAAGACTTCGGTTGACAGTCTCAGTTTGCCCATCGGTCTGAGGATGATAGGGACTACTGAATTTTAATTTTGTACCCAACTTTTCCACAATTCATGCCAGAAATGCCCCATAAACTTGCTATCTTGGTCCGAAACTATCGACGATGGTAACCCATAATGTCGGACAACTACAGAAAAATAAAGATCAGCTACTTTCGACGCATCAAATATCATTTTGCATGGCAAGAAACAAGCCATCTTGCTGAACCGATCTACGACTACCATAATTGAATCCAGACCTCTCACTATCCGCGGTAAACCTACAACAAAATCCATAGATACCTCTCACCACGGCTCATCTGGAATCGGTAAAGGGGTATATAAACCTTGATTTGTATCTGTTCCTTTGGATTCCTGACACAAACGGCATCTCTTCACAAAGGTTTTGACATCTCGGTCAAGCCCAGGCCAATAAAATCGTTGACGAATTAACCATGCAGTTTTGTCTCTTCTAAAATGTCCTTGATTTTGCAGCTCCTGAATAATCAATACACGCAGTGAAGTGTTAGGAATACAGAGACAATTACCACGAAACAAATATCCATCATGTAGGACGAAGTCAGATCGACCTCCAGCTTCCAATTCAGTCACAATGCTCTGGAAATGCTCATCTGCACGGATATCATCCTTCATGCTTTCAAACCCAAGGGTATATACTTGCATAGCACCAATCAATAAACTGATGCAGAACGGAAGCTCTGATACCAAAAATGATGCAGAACAAAGAACAAAGAAGCGTATGCGGAAGTAAATTTAGGACTAATTTTTTTTTTTTTATCTTATTTTTTTGTTTATATTTCAGAAATTGGCTTTGACTCAAAGTAAAGCTAAACTAAGTTGAAGGAAACTAGGTAAGGATTGAAAGCACAATTTAGATGAAACTAAATTATCAGAGTAGTTCAGAAGTAACGGATCGCTGGGGGTTGAGAAACTCCCAGACCTAGGGTTTCGCTCTGAACTTTCAACAGAACAGAAATAGAGAGGAGAGATGGTTTACTAACCAGACAGTGATCTTCTCAGGATTTTGGTGGAAGAACTCTCTCGAGCAGATTGTGGGATCCTCGGAGTCGGCTATCTTCACAATGGATCCTCCAATACTGGTCTTGTGGTTTGGTCGGCTTCTCCTGGACTCAAGATCTAGGAAAGAAGAGGAACAAGTGATGGATTTCAGATACTCAAGAAAAGATTTACCAGGTTGAAGAACTTGAAAGCTGAAGTTGCTGAAATCAGGATTCTCCTGGAGGCCGATCTGACTTCCTCTTAGAACTGCTGTAGATCTGAAGTATCTGGACTGGAGCTGGATGCTGGTGGCCGGCCTGGACTTGGAGAGGGTGGCCGTGAGAAGTGGAATAGACTAGGGCTTGGTGGAAAGAGAAGGGTGATGGCGGCTAGAGTTAGGGAGTGGAGTGGCTAACCTAGGGTTTGGGGTTTTGGAGATCTCACACCTCCTCAAGGTTCCTAGGGAACCCGGATTTACTCTCTCATGGAGCTCAACACCTGGATGCAAGTGCGGAAGAGAGAAAACACAAAGTTTGCTCACAAAAAAATTTGGTTTCATTCATCTTATTTTTTTCAAGAGTTACATAGAGTTGAATATATAGACATAACAAAGAAATAAAAATTCATACACTTCCCATGTGGGACTAATAGGACTAACCCACACTTTAGGCATCAAATTCTCTTCCCAAGACTCCTTCCATGAGTGGGCAGCCCAAAAACTCCAAGAAAACTTGAAAATCAGCTCCAAATGGCAGGTTATGGGGGTGTCTCCTAGTATCTCTCCATGAATCAAGGATTTTCCTTTCATGGTTTGGCTCTTTTGGACACCTCCTAGTCTTGCTCCACAAGTTTAGGCTTCTTCCTTTCATGGCTTTGGCACTTTAGGAAACTTTTGGGTGCCTCCTTGATTTTCTCCCCAAGACATGCTCTCTTCCCTTTTATAACTTGGATTTTTATAGAACATTGTGGGGCACCTCCTTGATCCTCTCTTCAAGAAAAATTCTTGCCATCCTGGCTTGGGTTTATCTGGAAAGAAGTTGGCTCCTCCTTGGATTGAGGTATCTTGATGGATTTCTCCCCCAAGTGGCGCATGAAAGAAGGGACCTGCTTTCTTGTGGTGTGGGGACCAAGGCACACTGGATGGAGATGTGGCGCCTCCTGGACTCTGGCGTGTGGCTGGGAGTGTGGCGCCCACTTGCTTGGTCCTGGGAGAAAATGTAGCACCTTGGAGAAGACCTAGACCACTACTAGGACCTGTATTGAGTCAACATGACTCAACAAAATTTAAATTACAGGGAAATACAGACTCAAACTAAAATTGAGTTGACCAAGTCAACCCTTATTACAAAACCAGAAAATCCTAATTCTTCGGGCAATGTCAATCAGAGATCCAGATGGAGCCCTGAAGTCTTCTTCTGAGTCTGGTGCCCGCACCAATTCTCCCGGGGTGGGAGGAACTCGACCCTGTCGAGTATGGATCAAGCTGGCTCTGGTATCTCTCCAAGAGGTCTGGGTCCAATTCTTGTAATTCTTCTTGGGAGATCCAAGAGTTATCAGAATCTGGCCTTCCTTGCCAGCGGACCAGGTATCTTTGGTATCCTCGATTACGAGTAGAGATAACCTGATCATCCAGGATCTTTTCAATCTGCTCTTTCCTCACAGGCCAGTTTGTTGGTGGACACACAGGGTTGGGTTCACTCTCAAGAGCAGGATTAGGCTCAAAAAGGCTCACTGGGAATCACAGCTGGCTCTCTATACTCTACTAGGTCTGTAATGTTGAAAGTGGAGCTAATGCCTAGTTCTGAAGGCAACTCGAGCACATAGGCATTGGACCCTACTCTCTTCACCACTCTAAATGGTCCAGCTCCTCTAGCATGTAACTTTCTAACAGTTCCAGGAGGAAACCGTTCAGGCCTTAATCTAATCATTACATAGTCTCCCTCAACAAAAGTTTTGACTCGTCTTTGAGAATCAGCCAACTTCTTATAAGTTTCATTACTTAAAGTTATTTTGGCATGAATTTCTTTATGCAAGTCCTTTACATGCTATGCAAGTGCATCAAGAGACTTGTGTGTGTGGGCTAATAGTGAAATCAGATCAAGTGGTGTGTGAGGCTTGTATCCATGAACAAATTCAAAGGGACTCTAGCCTATAGACCTATTGATCGAAACATTGAATGCAAATTCAGCCCTAGGTAAATACAAATCCCAATTCCTGGTATTCTCAGTCAACCAAAATCTGAGTTAATGTCCTAAACTCGACTGACGATGCATTCCTAAAGAATGGACTTTATTCAAAGGAACCCTAGGTCTAAACCTAACAAACTACGGCTCTCTAGGTTTGACCTTGGGTCGGAGGATGGCATGCAGAGCATGAAAACTTATCATGGGTGCCTAGTAGGTGCCATAAGGTCTTCCAGAAGTAGGTGGCAAACCTAATAGGTTCTGACACATGGTTCACTCTAAAGACTTCAACAAAGTATACTTGGATGGTGTAAGAAGCATTGAAAGTCCTAGAGAAAGGGAGAAAATATGAGGTGGAGTCTCGAATTACCTGCTGACTAAAGGTGGTGACCTGAAGGTTTGAATGGTGATCTATGAGTGTCAACTGGTCATCCTTTCGAAAGGAAAAGTTTGCTACTCCCAGGAATGGATCAAGAGATGGTTCGGGAAGCAGCCTAGGACATGTGATTGCAACAGTTAAAGTTTGTTCTCTAAGCAAATAATGATCCATTTTCTCAAGAACTGGATTGAAGAATGATTCATGGAAGGGCCTATGGATGATGACCTCGAGACTTGAAATTTGACATATGGATGCGGAAAGGTATGCTCTATAGAAAGGTAGGTCAGTCATGCGAAGGAAGGGGTCTGGGGTCATAAGGAGGACTTCTACAGGACTGGGTGAATCAATCTGCTCAAGACAAGGATGTTCAACTGAGATTACGGGAGAGACCTTAGTGGCTGGGCATAGGATAAGGTCCAATTGTAAGAGGCTTGATTCAGTCATCCTAAGGAGAGGATCTACCATAGGGTGGGCAAACTTAAATAGTTCAGCGCAAAGATCTTCAATTGGTACTTGGAGAATGACTGTCATTAGAGGATACGAACTGATAGCTCGGGCTAACACTATGAGTTCTTCCTGGGGGTATTTGACTAAAGGAACCTGGTTCTCACAAATCTCTTGAATTTCTGAACTAGGTCCTACCACTTGGTTGCTCTCCAAGGTCTCCTCAGGTAAGGAACCAATAGTATCGATGTCGCATTCTTCAAGTTCTTCCCCCTCATATTCATCAACTAGACTCAAGCCAGCATCATATACTTCCTCGATGCCATCTTCAATGGGTTTCGAGTCAGTGGTAATCGGGTCAACTGATTCCGGGCTTGTCATACCTAACCCTTCTTCCTCATTGGTAGGCTTGGGTTCTCCCTCATTAATGTCATCCTTAGGATTCCTACCACTTAGCTGTGCACAAGCCAGTCCTATGCATGGGCACTGACTAGATTTATGGCATCTTTCTCCACAAAACAAACATTCTTGTGATATAGGAACCTGGGTCACACTGGGTTTCAAGCTAGTAGAGACCTTACTTGGGCATGGGTATGGATCTAAATGGTTTGATCTAGAAGACTTGGGTTGTTGAGTGACTGGTCTAGAATATTGTAAGGACCTCTCATAGACACGATCCACACTATAGATATCATGGTTAGGCTTCCTAAGGTTATGCTCGGGATCATGGTATAAGGTCCTCCTAGGTTCCTGGCCTGGGTGAGGTTGGGGCCTATTAATTTTTGGATCAGGGGTCCAATTTTGATGTCTACGTTTCTCAAGTACTTGGACTCGATCCCTAAGCTGGGTAAAATTCTCATGGACTTGTTCTTTACACTGGGCAACATTAGCAGTCACATCTTGACTCAATTTGTTCATACTCTCAGTAAGAGCTTTAACCATGGCCTCTAAATCAGGTTGGGTTTGACCAGGTTGGTAGGGTACTCCATTCCGGGTAGACATGATGCAAGCAAACACACAAAATGAAACTCAACTGAACGACTACGGGCTAACTAGACCTAGAGCCCAAACTAGATGCCCAATCAGAGTGGCAAGCTAGCCTGTAGTAACTCAGGACTCAGCCAGGCAGGTGTAAGGGGAGTGTTAGGTCCCTGAATGCCAATCCTAGACACCAATCAGAGATTGGCCAGGTAGGCGGACCAGCACACAAGCCCTTCGGGATGGAATCCCTGAACCACCGTTCTAGACACTAAGTACAAAGCACACACAGAGTAACCAGACAAACTGACTCAACACTAGCCTTGACCCGACTTGTTGATGTCCCTAGCCCACTAGGGCAAATTAGGTCTAATCAATTTTTAGATTAAAGGCTTAGGTTCGAATGAGTGGGTGATGGTTTTGGGCTAAGGAGAGGTTATCAACTCCTCCCCTTATCTTAGATGCTCAAATGCCCTTAAGATGAATTAAGAGATGAACACTCAAAAATAATTTGATTGCAGAACACAAAAACAGAGTTGCAGTAATTTGATTCTCAGAAATCCCAAGGAAACCAATAAATCACAGAAAAATTATGAAAAATAGTTTCAATTATACTGGTTTCAGCAAAATAAAAATTACCAAATTTGGAGTTACCTGTATTGAGAAATAATTTCTGCAATAGAGCAATTATGGGCTGAAAACAGAGCACTTCCCCGTTTATAATTCCTGCTACGAAGTTATAACCCAACGGATCCCCTACATGCCCTAGGAACACCCCATGGAATGGGAAGAGAAGGTTTGCACCTCGCTTCATTCCTAGGACCGAACGTCCTGGGGAGTCTACTTCGAGCAGACAAAGTAAAAAGAGAGAGACTCAAACAAGCAATCAAAACAGAAACCCTAGACAGGCTCTGATACCAAAAATGATGCAGAACGGAAGCTCTGATACCAAAAATGATGCAGAACAAAGAACAAAGAAGCGTATGCGGAAGTAAATTTAGGACTAATTTTTTTTTTTTTATCTTATTTTTTTTGTTTATATTTCAGAAATTGGCTTTGACTCAAAGTAAAGCTAAACTAAGTTGAAGGAAACTAGGTAAGGATTGAAAGCACAATTTAGATGAAACTAAATTATCAGAGTAGTTCAGAAGTAACGGATCGCTGGGGGTTGAGAAACTCCCAGACCTAGGGTTTCGCTCTGAACTTTCAACAGAACAGAAATAGAGAGGAGAGATGGTTTACTAACCAGACAGTGATCTTCTCAGGATTTTGGTGGAAGAACTCTCTCGAGCAGATTGTGGGATCCTCGGAGTCGGCTATCTTCGCAATGGATCCTCCAATACTGGTCTTGTGGTTTGGTCGGCTTCTCCTGGACTCAAGATCTGGGAAAGAAGAGGAACAAGTGATGGATTTCAGATACTCAAGAAAAGATTTACCAGGTTGAAGAACTTGAAAGCTGAAGTTGCTGAAATCAGGATTCTCCTGGAGGCCGATCTGACTTCCTCTTAGAACTGCTGTAGATCTGAAGTATCTGGACTGGAGCTGGATGCTGGTGGCCGGCCTGGACTTGGAGAGGGTGGCCGTGAGAAGTGGAATAGACTAGGGCTTGGTGGAAAGAGAAGGGTGATGGCGGCTAGAGTTAGGGAGTGGAGTGGCTAACCTAGGGTTTGGGGTTTTGGAGATCTCACACCTCCTCAAGGTTCCTGGGGAACCCGGATTTACTCCCTCACGGAGCTCAACACCTGGATGCAAGTGCGGAAGAGAGAAAACACAAAGTTTGCTCACAAAAAATTTGGTTTCATTCATCTTATTTTTTCAAGAGTTACATAGAGTTGAATATATAGACATAACAAAGAAATAAAATTTCACACACTTCCCATGTGGGACTAATAGGACTAACCCACACTTTAGGCATCAAATTCTCTTCCCAAGACTCCTTCCATGAGTGGGCAGCCCAAAAACTCCAAGAAAACTTGAAAATCAGCTCCAAATGGCAGGTTATGGGGGTGTCTCCTAGTATCTCTCCATGAATCAAGGATTTTCCTTTCATGGTTTGGCTCTTTTGGACACCTCCTAGTCTTGCTCCACAAGTTTAGGCTTCTTCCTTTCATGGCTTTGGCACTTTAGGAAACTTTTGGGTGCCTCCTTGATTTTCTCCCCAAGACATGCTCTCTTCCTTTTATAACTTGGATTTTTATAGAACATTGTGGGGCACCTCCTTGATCCTCTCTTCAAGAAAAATTCTTGCCATCCTGGCTTGGGTTTATCTGGAAAGAAGTTGGCTCCTCCTTGGATTGAGGTATCTTGATGGATTTCTCCCCCAAGTGGCGCATGAAAGAAGGGACCTGCTTTCTTGTGGTGTGGGGACCAAGGCACACTGGATGGAGATGTGGCACCTCCTGGACTCTGGCGTGTGGCTGGGAGTGTGGCGCCCACTTACTTGGTCCTGGGAGAAAATGTGGCACCTTGGAGAAGACCTAGACCACTACTAGGACCTGTATTAAGTCAACATGACTCAACAAAATTTAAATTACAGGGAAATACAGACTCAAACTAAAATTGAGTTGACCAAGTCAACCCTTATTACAAAACCAGAAAACCCTAATTCTTCGGGCAATGTCAATCAGAGATCCAGATGGAGCCCTGAAGTCTTCTTCTGAGTCTGGTGCCCGCACCATAAACTCCGTCTACTTAAAGCATCTGCCACTTTGTTCAAAGTGCCTGACTTATGCTTGATGCTGAAAGTATACTCCTGTAGAGTACTTACCCATTTTGCATGTCTGGAGCTCAACTTATGCTGTCCCTGTAGAAATTTTAATACATGATGATCTGAGTACAGCACAAATTCTCGCTGGATCAAGTAATGTCGCCAATGATGCAATGACCTCACAATGGCGTATAGCTCCAAATCATAAACCGAATACATCAGTTTGGCACCTCCAAGCTTCTCACTGTAGAAAGCAACGGGTCTCCCATCTTGGCTAAGTATTGTGCCAATCCCAGTCTTCGAAGCATCACAATCCACTTCGAATACCTTGTCAAAATCTGGAAGAACCAATAGTGGTGCTTGGGTCAACTTGACTTTCATCTCATCAAATGCTGCCTGAGCAGTGTCATTCCATCCAAACTGATTTAATTTCAACAAGTCTGTTAAGGGTACAGCAATCTCACTATACCTCTTCACAAACCTTCTATAAAAACCCGCAAGACCCAAAAAGGATCTCAATTCAGTCAAAGTAGTAGGTGCTGGCCAGTCCACTATCGCTCGCACCTCACTTTCATCTGGAAGAATTCCATCATCAGTAACAACATATCCCAGAAAAACTAATTTGTCTACCATCCAAATACACTTCTCTGGGTTAGCAAAAAGCTAGTTTTCACGTAATACTGTTAGAACTTGTGAAACATGCTCAACATGCTCTTGTGCTGTCTTACTGTATATCAATATATCATCAAAGTATGCAACAACAAAAGAACTAAGGAATGGACGCAAAACCTGGTTCATTACTCGCATGAACGTACTAGGAGCATTAGATAGCCCGAATGGCATCACCAACCATTCATACAGGCCTTCCTTTGTCTTGAAGGCTGTCTTCCATTCATCACCTGGCTTCATTCTGATCTGATGATACCCACTTTTCAAATCAATCTTAGTAAAGAACACGGCACCACTCAACTGATCTAGCATATCATCCAGCCTCGATATTGGAAATCTATATTTCACAGTAATTCTATTTATTGCCTGGCTGCTAACACACATATGCCATGAACCATCCTTTTTCGGCACCAAAAGTGCTGGTGCCGCACACGGGCTAATGCTTTCCCGTACAAAGCCTTTGTCTAAAAGATCTTGAACTTGCCTCTTCAACTCCTCATGCTACTGTGGGGTCATTGGATAATGAGACTTATTCGGCAACACAGAACCCGGAATCAGATCAATCTCATGCTGAATATCTCGAAGTGGCGGCAAACCCGCAGGAAGCTCACTCCGTACAACATCCCGAAATTCCTCCAAAACTGACACCAACTCCTGAGGAAGATCATGTAGCTCCTGCTCCCCATTTTGGCCAAACTCTTCTGGCTTACTAACCAGGGCAAAACAAAAATCTTCTCCCTCTAAACTCGCCTCAAACTCCCTGCTTGGCAAACAAATTATTACCTTCTGTTCAGCCATGTCCTGTAGCGGTTTCAAGATCACTTTTCTCCCATCTAGTCGCAGCATATAAGTATGAGTGTAACCATTATACACTGCTTTATTATCAAACTGCCAAGGTCGTCCCAAAATGATGTGTGTCGCATCCATCGGTACAACATCAACTACTATTGACGTCTCAAGCTGAGGACCAAAAGACAAGGCCAACCTACAACGTCGACTGACCTGAATATCTGCATCCCGATTCACCCAACCGAGCTTGTATGGTTGAGGATGGGGCTTAGTCATCAACCCCAATTTCTATACAACTTCCTCAGCAATCACATTCTCCCAACTTTCAGAATCAATAATTACCTTGCAAGTTTTACCAGCTACAGTGCACTTTGTTGAGAAAATATCGTGCCAACGCCAATCTCCTCCAGCTCTTGGTGCAAGACACATCCTCCTAATAATCAGACTCTCTCCCTGGATGTGGTCTGGGTTAATCACATACATCTCATCCTCGAACTTCTCATCATCGAGAAATTCAACTTCCTGCTCCTCCTCCATAAGTAACTGGGTATGCACCTTGGGGCACTCATTGGCATAATGTCCTAAGTCATGACACCGATGGCAGCGAATATTGGCTCGATTGCTGCCCACCCTCTGCTGGGTACCTGAAGCCCCACTCGGCACTGTAGGTCTCGAAGGAACTACCGATGTTTGTTGCCTCACCATAGGAGGTGCACTCCTACTACCAGAACTCTGCCCCAAAGACTGACCAGAAAATTTTCCTCTACTCTAGAACCCTCTATTCCGCATCAGGCTCCGCTCCACTGCTTGCGCCCGCATGTGCGCATCACCAACACTGTCAATCCGATGCAGAGCCAACGCATCCTGGATCGAGAATCGCAGTCCAAGCAAATACATAGCTACCAACCTCGGTTCTGACTCCATCAATCGATTTCGAGCCACCAGTCGGTAGAACTCTGTAGTATAATCTTCCACGCTTCGATTTCCTTGTGTTAAACAATGCAATTTAGAATAAAGGACCTGTTCATGGTTCTGAGGAAGGAACTCCCGATTCATCTCCTGCTTCAAGGCTGTCCATGATACAATTGGTGGCCTCCCATCCATATACCTCCGGTAGTGCTGTGCATGCTACCAAGCCGCTGCTCGATCTCGAAATCGAATTGTGATAAGCAGCACTTGCTTGTCTAAAGGCACTTCTTTCAACCGGAAAACATCATCTACCTGCAGGGTCCAATCCACATACTCATCAGGATTCAAACCACCTCTGAACTTCGATATTTCAATCCGAAACCCGGACTCCCAATGAGTCTGATTGTCATGCACAGGCGGCGGTCCGAAATCCCTGGGAAGCGCTACATCACGCCACGGTTGCTGCCCTCTTTGCAATGGTGGAGGATCTTCAATATTCTGGAAAGGGTCGACATCACCTTCTTGATGTTCGTCAGGTATATTACGATCTTGATGAGGTATAGTACGATCTTGCACCTCCAACCGTGCCATCATGCTTGCAAAACAGCCATCATCTACTGCTGGGTCTCCACAACATCACGAAGAGAAGGCTCCTCGTTGTTCCGCTCCATGGTTGCCGGCAGAATTTTTTTTTTTTTTAATCAAGAACGGATCAAGGACAGATTAAGAACGGATCAAGGACAGATCAAGAATGGATCAAGGCTCTGATACCAAGCTGGTGCAGGGTGGTTGTCAAACGCCTGCAGCGACCAAAACCCCGATTCAGGGAGAACGGGTTCTGGGAATTCTTGGATGCTAGGATTGAGCAAGATGGGGAAGATCCTTTGAAACCTGCAACGATCAAGCGCTGGAGCGGCTGCGTGATTCCTCACGTTGCCAGCCCTCTACCGGATTTCAATTCGGGTCTTCAAGATTGGAAGGGACGAATGATGGGTTTCTCACCATGAGTCCCTATTTCTTCTTTTTTTCTTTTTTTTATCAGGAACTTGGAATGGAAGGAAGAGATTCCTCACGGAATCTTCTCCCAACCAGGCTTTCGGCCTGGTGTGCGCAAGGGGGAAAACAGGTGGCCGGTGGCCTTCCACGGAAGAAAACGCCCAAAAGCAACACCGTGCAATGGAGATATTCCCAAAACAAGACACCGTGCAATATCTTATTCCAAAACAGAAAAAAATAATGCCTCGTTTTCCTTGGTTCGGGTTTTAAGAAACAACAATTGATACCAAGCTGGCAATGTCCCCCACGTGACTAACAGGGAGGGAATAAAAAAAAAAAAAACTAATGTAAACAACTCCCACACGCTGACTGAAGGGAGGGAAAAAAAAATAACAAATGTAACTCTTGCGTGAAACACTTCAAACGGATTTTTTTTTTTTAAAAAAAAAAATCAAGAGATCACGCCACTAATAAAATAATAATAATAATAATAATAATACTAAAGACTCCGGTGTTTTCCCGGATCTGAAACTTCACGGATACAATTAGTGTATTGGGCCTTAGGCCCAATTCCCAATTAATTGTTTTCATCCCAAAAATGGGTCAGATTTGAAACTTGCTTCCCTTGAAGGCGTCTGGACCTGCGCACGTTTCCTACTGGCGAGGCTGGCGGCCCCAAATTATCATGGGCCAAAAGCTGAACCGAAATGTCTGGGTTGGGCTTCACCGAACTATCACCGGGCTGTCCTAATATATGAGTCAGTTGATCAGGTTCAATATTCATCTCGATGTCCGCATCAGGCAGCCACCGACGCGCCCTCTTTGAAGAGGACTCCTCAGCTAATCCTGATGGAGGCCTCTTCCGGGTGATCGAAAGTAGGTCGTCCACTGAGAACTTCATACCTGCATATAGAAGATACAACGTCAGTTCTAGTCCGAAAGAAACAGATTAAAATGAGCAAAAAGACTCGAGCCAAACTCACCCAACTCTCCCGTCAGGCCGACCCCGACCCCAGCCTCGGCGAGGTTCTGCTCTGATAACAGAACCTCGATGGAAGGAATCTGAGCGGTGCAGAGCAACTCGTAGACATCCTTATCAGCTGCTTCGACCATAGAGTTTCGATTAGGGGATCGATCTGGGTCGCTCCACACCCAGTCAACCCCCTCGACTGTGGTGAAGAAAAACTTGCTCTTCCATCCTTTGATGGAATAGGGAAGTTCAAATATGATCCCCTCGGGCAAGAAGAGAAAGATCACCACCCGTCTTCAGTGGGGTGGCACTTCAGAGTGAAGAAGGCTCTGAATAAGGAGAAACGAGCAACGATCCCGTGGAAGTGATAGAGCACAACAAAGCAGAAAATGGTCCTTATGGCATTGGGGACGAGTTGAGCAAGGACCAAGCGATAGTTGCTCAGCATAGACAAAAAGAAAAGATGGAAAGGGAAGCGGAGCCCTCCTAAGAAGGTCTCCTCAAAGGGACCAAGAGCCGGACAGAATACGGGATGCCATAAACATCCCGAATGGTCCCCAGTTCCTTGACCGAGATTGTCGAAGCAATCCTACTGGGACCTGTGGATCGAGAAGGTTCAGGAACAGGTTCGGCTGGTGGAAGAGGAAGAGCAGGGGAAGGTCCAGGTTCCCTAATGACTATACCACCAAAAGACGCCTCCTACTAAGCTCGAAGCGCACCCCATCTCCCTCCTCATCAGAAGAAAAGATGATGGCGGCCTCGGCCTAGAGGGCCCGGCCTCACCCTGATTAGTCGAAGGACGGAAACTCGGCTTGAAACGAGAAATGACGAAGAAGATCAAGGGAAGAAGAAGAAGGCTGACAAAGCCCAAAGGTAAACCTAGTCCTAAGAAGAAGACCCTACTCGACCAAGGCAAGAAGAAAGGGGACCAACCTGTTGTGAACTGTGGGAGACAAGAATGGCCAGGTAGACGAAAGAAGAGCCTCGGTACAAAGGCGAGCATGAAGGATTTGAAAGAAGACATACTTTGGAAAAGGCAACTTTTCCTTTCGAAGTGACCGGTGCTCGACCGTACCGTTACAAATCCCCACCATCGGATCCATGCCACATGTCATTCATTGGCAAGGCTGGCATCTAGCTTCGACTGTGGCCGCTCTGGATTATGTGCCCATAATAACTACTCCTCGGACAGGTCCACATGGCTCCTCCGGATATGCCGAAGAAATCACTTCCCGAGAGGCCACTGATCACGGCCATCATTGCACCGGATCCCCACCTTTCCACTCAGCAATGCATTTACTCCCTTCGTCCTGAGCACCTCGCGCCAACGGGACTCGAGAGTGGGGGGCAAATGATGTGACAGGAAGCTGACGTGTAATCCCTATCAGATGCCATGTTAGAGAAATCGCTACGGTGGACACTCCACCTCAAACTTCCTTGACTGGCCCGAGCTCCCCCAGAATGATGAGGTAGCCCGCCAAAGCCGAGTTCCATCCTTCGCCAGGTCAGCACCTGCGAGCTCAGGGCACCTAAGCTGGAGCTGAGTGACCTCCTTCACCAGATCGAGCCCCTCCGAGGTCGAGCCCCCTGGACCATAGTCAAGCTCAGCCCTCCTCTGCGAGGTCGAGCCCTCTAGGCTGGAATTGCGTGCCAACCTCCTTCACCAGATCGAGCCCCTCCAAGGTCGAGCCTACTGGACCGGAGTCGAGCTCAGCCCTCCTCCGCCAGGTTGAGCCCCTCCGAGGTTGAGCCCTCTGGGCTGGAGTCACGTGCCAACCTCTTCCGCCAGATCGAACCCCTCCGACGTCGAGCCCCCTGGACCAGAGTCGAGCTCAACCCTCCTCCGCCAGGTCGAGCCCCTCTGAGGTCAAGCCCTCTGGGTTGGAGTTGAGCCTTCCTCTGCCGGGTCGAGGCCCTCCGAGGTCGAGCCCCCTGGGCCGGAGTCGAGCCCAGCCTCCTCCGCCAGGTCGAGCCCCTCGAGCCGGAGCCGAGTCTTAGCTCTCCAGTTCGGCAACCACCTCGGACAATGCCGCCCGGCACCAAAGGGAGCAGAGCCACCCCCCGAGGCATCGGCGAGCCATCCGAGGACTACGAGGAAGCACCCATCAGATCATAATAACTGTCCGCAGCC
Organism: Areca catechu; assembly: GCA_021397845.1. Taxonomy (NCBI): domain Eukaryota; kingdom Viridiplantae; phylum Streptophyta; class Magnoliopsida; order Arecales; family Arecaceae; genus Areca; species Areca catechu. Next base: position 46,305,034 of record CM038048.1, on the reverse strand, counting down.
ACCACTTATACTAGAAGAGGAAGAAGCTCCCTAACCAAAATGCCACACTCTCCACCAACCACCTGCACCACCCGAAAGTGGAAGTCAACCAAGAGATTCGAATCCCGGGAACGGCGGCCCCCTAATCAAGACACTGCCAAACCTCTCGGAATGGGGCAACCAGGAGGAGTGTCAGAGCGCATGACAGCTTCCTTTATCACCAATCAAGAAATACGTCCCGATCATGGCACGGAATACCACCGCACGTGCCTACCAACGAGGGGGAGATCCCGAGGTAGGCATTCAAAAACCACCTTGACTTAAAAGAACTTTGGACACCCCCAGCAAAGAGGTATGCAAGCTTAACCACAAAACACTCATCGAAGCGAGTGAGGAAGAGGAAACCACACAAGAATGCCAATCCACCTCGGCTACCATCTCTCCCAGCACACTCGCACCCCCACTCTTACACCACTCACTCCTCCTACCGTTGAGTCCATCTAGAGGAGCTCGACCAAGAGGATCTGTTCCCCTGGATCGTCACTGACTTGACCGTTGGAGTGCCCTCGCCGGAATCCCCGGCCCAGGTATCTGACCTTGTTTTGCAGGCTCTAAATCATAGGTCAATCTCGAGAAGATGAGAGGTGATCCAATGTCGACAGCAGCTAGAGGCCACGACGATCTTGGCGGCAACAGCGGGCATGCCACGAGCGGAGCCGGGGTGCATGGAGTCGGCGTGCTGAGGTGGGCGGAGCCAGGACTACGCCAGGCTGAGGCACGGGCAAATGGAGCTGGGGAGCTCCCAGTGCGTGTTGCTCCCAGGCGACACACGATCGTGCTGCCATGGAGCCGGGCTCCATGCATGGCCCGCCGGATTGGGCACGGGCGACCGAGGTAGGCGCAGCCATGCGGGCATGCCTCCGAACCCCCGCGAGCATCCTTTGAACCCCTACTAGCATGCCGGAAAGATCGAGGCACTGGGAGGCGTGCGTGCCACGAGCGGAGCCGAGCTTCTCCCCGTGGTCGGACTGGCGTGAGACTCCAGGTCGTGCCAAATCGAGGTAGAGCTCTATTTTATAACTGGGTGGACAGAGTGGAGTGCACCACTCCCGGCCGGACCCGGCCGGAGCTGGGCCCGTTAAGGTGCCGCACCGGGCACGGGCGACCGCGGACATGCCTCCAGACGGTCCAGACTGAAGGTCCAGACTGAGACAGGTGTGCCGCGAGCTGATCAAAGCTGGAGTGGATGGACCCTGTGCGGGTGGAGGATGCCATGCTAGAAGCTCGCGAGGGAGGACTCCATGCCTGGGAGGATGCCGCGCTTGGAGGATCGCGTGGCGTGTTGGATTTAGAAGGGCTTGCTGGACTATGACACTAAGCTAGCCTTCATGCTGGCGGAGCCATGCTTGGGTAATGCAGCGCGAAGGGCGCTGGGACGGAGCTGGACCAACCTGTCCACGTGCTAGGCGAAGCCTGACCAACCCGTCTACGCGCTGGGTGGAGCCAGACTTGGGGCGTGGCACGGGCGGTGCAGAGCTGGCTGAGATGCTGTGCGAGGGGCCTTTTTTTCCCTGTCGTGTTGATGCACAAGGTGAGGTAAGACTCCACGCCAGACCGGGATGCAGGCTGAGCTGCCATGAAGCTGGACTCCATGCATGACCGAAGTGGGCTGGCCAAGGTGCCCGACCTGGCCGCTGCAGGGGTCGACTTCCCTTAGAACAAGCAGATCCACTATCTTCTTTTGATGGGAGACTTGGGGATGCGGCGCAAAGCACGTGTCCACATCAGCCAATAGGGATGATGCTGTGTCAGGGCCGAATGGATCTGTCACTACTATAACACTCCCCATCTGCCATTGTTAAGACTCTGCATCATCCAGCACCATATAAGCATATCGGATATGAAGACTCGCCTGCATCATGCTGCACATCAGACTTTGCAGGGCTGCTGGCACCATGTTGTTGATACGATTTGTAGGGCTGTTGTAACCATGCTGCTTACTAGGACTTGACGTGTCACACCAAAGGAAAAATTTACACTTCTCATAGACCTACAATTTAATGGAAGAATTCAAGCTAAATTTTATGATTAGCATATGCCTACTAATTCAAAAATAAATACAATAATGGAAACTGTTGGGATATAACAGATTTAATCTACTTATGTTGATATGATGAAGATTGAACTTGGTTGATCAAGTAATATATCGGCGATCAACGCCCAAGAGGCGCAAGGCCGATCAATACCCAAGAGGCACAAAGCCATTCAACGCCCAAGAGACATAAAGCCAATCAACGCCTAAGAGGCGCAATGCTGATCAACGCCCAAGAGACGCAAAGCCGATCAACGTCTAAGAGACGTAAGGCCGATCAACGTCCAAGAGGCGTAAAGCTGATCAACATCCAAGAGGCACAAAACTGATCAATGCCCTAAAAGCTTAAGGCTGATTAATGCTCAAGGTGCATAAGGCTAACCAATTCTTGAAGGGCGTAAAGTTGATCAATGCCTAAGAGACACGAAGCTGATTGATATTTAATATTAATTCAATCAGTCAACTTTGGTATTATATTGACCAATCTGACGGATTGGTCAATTATGGGGACTATAATGGATAACGATCGTCCCACGTGTTAGTCCACTAACGAACTAACTATTTATAGCTGTCTTAGCTAGATTCGGTTAGGGTCGCAGCCTATAAATACCAGTGGTCAAGAGGCAAAAAAGGGAGGGCGAACAAAGGAAAAAAGAGAGGATTCTGAGATACCCTTTGCCAAGCTTTTCTTCAGACCAGATCTATTTTAGTCCAAACTTGGTGGCGAGCTCGAGCATCAAGATTTCATTCCATTAAAACTTGTGTGAAGATTTAAGAAGAGCAAAATCAAAGATGAAGAAAAGATAGATTAAGTGATCAAAATCGACTCCAGCAAATTTAATTCAAGCTCGAGCATCATTGTAATCTGGACACAACAGATTGGCACGCCAGGTAGGAGAAACTCAACGAAAGAGTTTTTAAGAATCTGAAAGAAAACATGGTAAAAGGAAGGATCCGGAATCTTCCCGTCGAAGAAATTCCTCATTCTCCAAGAGAGAATGATCCAATTCTTGACGGAATGGGTGTTGTTCCTAATGGAAACTTGGATCAATAATGATTAGATACTCTTTTGAATAAGATAGAAGTACTTACAACAGCAGTCTAAAATCTCCAAGAAGTTGCTACGAGTAAACCATCGTGACCTGCTACTTCAAGGAATAGCCGGCGACCTTCTCTCCAGGTAAGCAGATGCCATAGTCCAAGAAGACATTCACCTTATCAACACTCTTCAGGACAACACTTTTTCCTGAAGCAACACCACTGTTCCCACCATCATGCTAAGAAGCAAAACAAGGAAAAGCGCCCACGATCTTATTCAACATCTTCCGTGAATCAACTCCTGATAGTGCTTAGACTCCAAATCTTGGAAGAGCTAATGATTTTGAGAAAAAATTCAGAAAACTAGAATTGCAGATCACCAGACTTGGCGAGCAGAGGAAGACAGAGGATACAGCACCAAGCTACGACATCTTGCCTCCCTTCTCCAAGAAAATCATGGAGGAAAGGATTTCTCATTATTTTAAAATCCCACAAGTTGAACCATATGATGGATCGGCTGATCCCTTGGATCATCTGGGCAGCTTTAAAGTCCACATATTGATCCAAGGAGCATCAGATGCGCTTCACTGCCTTGCTTTCCCAGTGACTCTGAAAAAGGCTGCAAGAATGTGGTATTCAAGCCTCCAGCCAGATACCATTCATTCTTTTGGTCAGTTGGAGAAACTCCGATAGTTTGCTATTCATTCAGCAACTACAAGGAGAATCTTTGAGAGACTATATAACAAGGTTCAATTTTGCCACGTTGGAAATCTCAGATCTCAATGAATATATGGCAATGTCAGCTATGAAGAAGGGACTGCGAGCCTCTAGGTTCACATTCTCTTTAGACAAAATATGTCTACCAATTAGTCTGAACTGTTAGCCCGCGCCCAAAAATACACTCAGGCTGAAGAACAAGCCCTGAGCCGACGACAAGTAGAAAAAAAATCGGTGCCAAGCAAGAACTCCAAAGAAGATGAGTTTCGATCTCTTGGAATCTGACCAATTCAACGGCAAGTTCAGAGATCGAAGAACTTGGTCGGCAGGAACTATGTCAATAGATTTGACACTTACACTCCACTAACTCTTCCAAAAGAAAAATTTTTGATAGAAATAGAGAAAGAAAATTTCCTTCAGAGGCCGAGGCCAATGAGAGCTCTACTTGCTGTGCGCAATAAAGCCAAATACTGTTGATTCCATCATGATCATGGACACATCACAGAAGAGTGTATCCAACTAAAGGTTGAGATTGAAGATCTAATTAAATGTGGTTATCTAGGCAGATACGTCCAAAACCAAAACCAAAATCGATCAATTGAGATAGCAACGCCAAGGCCAACGGTCCCAAGAATGATTACTGATGGGACGGAGCTCCCAAATCAACAACCAACCAATGGATCGGTCGAAATGATTCATCAAGCATATTATGAAGATGACCGGAGTGCCAAGAGGCTTCGAAAAAGTATTAGCTTTTCTGATGATGACCTACAAGATGTTCAGATGCCATATAATGATCCTGTAGTAATTTCCGCAATAATTGGAAATTATGATGTATACAGAATTCTGGTTGATAATGGAAGTTCTACTGAAGTCTTGCTTTATGATGCTTTTATCAAGATGAACTTGCTAATTGATAAGCTACAAAGAATTCATATGCCATTGATTGGATTCGACGAAAATTCTGTGGAAGTTGGAGGAGAAATTATAGTTCCCGTAACTCTCAGAACAATGGCGAAGCAAAGGACTTTCTCTCTTACTTTTATGGTTGTTCAGACTTCCTCTACATATAATGCAATCTTAGGAAGGTCTGCTCTGAATAAATTCCAAGCCATCGTATCGACATATCACTTGCTGATAAAATTTCTGACCCAAATAGGATCGGAGAAGTAAGAAGAGATCAACAAATAGCTCGTCAATGTTTGACAAATCAAAATCAATAATCAATCAACAACTCAACTTCAGAGCAAATGGATCTGCGTGATCCGACTGAAGAAGTAAGCATATCAATAGAAAGAACTATTCATGTTCCTTTGGCAAAAGATGATTCGACTAAAACTGTTCAAATTGGAAGTTCACTTAGTAAAGATCAAAGGAAGGAATTGATCGACTTCCTATAAAAGAATGCTGATATATTTGCATGGACAGCTGCCGATATGCTGGGGATTCCTCCTGAAGTGATCATGCATGAACTTAAGGTGGATCCATTTTCGGCCCTCCATCAAAAGAAGAAAAATTTTATCCCAGAAAGGCAAAAAATCATCAATGAAGAAGTAGCAAATTGCTTAATGCCAGATTTGTAAAGAGGTTCATTATCCTGATTGGCTTGCCAATGTAGTAATGGTAATGAAAGCCAATGAAAAGTGGATGATATGCATTGATTATACTGACCTTAACAAGGCGTGTCCTAAAGATAGTTTTCCTTTGCCTAAAATTGATCAACTTGTTGATGCAACGGCAGGACATAAATTCTTGAGTTTCATGGATGCTTTTTCTGGATATAATCAGACACGAATGACATGATTGTTAAAAGCAATCATCTGATGATCATATTAAAGATCTGCAAATAGCCTTTGATATTCTACAGAAAAATCACATGAATTAATCCGACTAAATGTATTTTTAGTGTAACTTCTGGAAGTTTTTGGGCTTCATGGTCACAAGCGAGGGATTGAAGCTAATCCAGAAAAGATTCGAGCCATATTAGACATGAGCATCCTATAAATAAGGAAGAAATTCAGCAATTGGCCAGACGGATCACTTCATTGTCGATTTATTTCTCGATCGGCTAAAGATGTTTTGCCTTTCTTTAAAGCCCTACGACAAACCAAGAAGTTTAACTGGTCGGATGAATGTCGCTGAATTTAGGAACTTAAAAGTACCTACGAATCTAATCATATTATCTAAATCCCAGAAGGAGAAGATTTGTATCTCTATTTGGCTGCATCTGATGAAGTAGTTAGTTCAATATTGGTAAGAAAGGAATCTGATGGTCCACCAACCCATCTATTACATCAGTAAGGTCCTTCATGATGCTGAACAAGATATCCAAAACTTCAAAGATTGTTATACCTTGGTAATATCGGCAAAGCACCTCAGGCCATATTTTCAATTTCATCGTATCATTGTATTGACCATCAACTTTAGAACGTTCTGCAGTATCCTGATACTTCTGGCAGAGGTAGAGTGGACATCAAACTGAGTGAATATGATATTACCTACCAATCTCGTTCTGTAATGAAGGCCCAAGTATTAGCTGATTTTCTAGCCAATGTACTTGAATGATACTGAAGATGGAAATCGGACATCTGTTGAAGCAAGAAGACTGCTTGTCCTTGGGTTCTTCATGTGGACGGAGCTTCAAATTCTTCAGGTTGTGGAGCTGGGTTAATTCTATCTAGTCCAAATGGAGATGACAGAATGCCTCTTCGATTCTCTTTTAGAACTTCTAATAATCAGGCCGAATATGACTCTCTGACTGGGTAAGAATTAAAAGAATTAAATGTCCGAAGTTAAAAGGATTATCTTATTCATATTAATCGTCAACCAGGAAAAAGGAGATTTTTGAAGTTCGTGACACGACTTTAGCTTTATACTTGAGAAAGTTTAGAGCTTGGAGCTATATTTGATTTTGGGGACATCAGTCCAGGTCCTAGAATTGAAAACTCTCGAGCTGATTCATTATCTAATGGCTACTTCTACACCTGATTTAATGGTCGGACTTTTGTAGAGCAGTTGAAAGTTCCAAGCATTTCGGTGGATGAAAAGAAAAGTCCTTCAATAGAACCAGAAATGAATTGGATGAATCCAATAATCAAATATATGACCGAAGGAGTATTACCTGAAGACAATATAGAAGCCAAACAACTCCAAAGGACTACTTCTTAATATATCATTTTATACAGATAATCATATAAAAAATCATTCTCCCAGCCATTGCTGAAATGTTTGTCTCCTTCAGATGCTAAATATGCTCTCAGAGAAGTGCATGAAGGGATATGTGGTTATCATTTGGGAGGTGGATCATTGGCTTATAAAAATCAAAGGCAAGGATATTACTGGCCGACTATACAAAAGGACGTAGCAGATTTTATAAGAAAATGCGATCCTTGTCAAAGGTATGCAAATATACAAAGGCGTCCTGCCAGTCAGTTGTTACAATTAACTACTCCATGGTTGTTTGTTCAGTGGAGAATGGATATTCTTGGTCTGTTTTCCCTAGCTTCTGGACAATGAAAGTTCTTGATTGTTGCCATTGATTATTTTACCAAATGGGTCGAAGCTGAACCCTTAGTCCCAATCTCAGAAAATAAAGTTGAGGCATTCGTTAAAGATGCCATCATATATAGATTTGGAATTCCTCATGCTATCATTACTGATAACAGAAGGCAGTTTGATAATTAGAAATTTAGTGATTTTCTGTGCCCAGTTCCATATTCTTCACAAACTAACATCAGTTGGACATCCACAAGCTAATGGAGAGGCTGAGGTAACCAATTGGACCATCCTTCATGGATTGAAGACCCGATTGAATGAAGCCAAAGGATCTTGGGCTGATGAACTCAACTCCGTTCTATGGGCTTATCAGACAACTCCCCGGTCTACAATGAAAGAATCTCCGTTTAACCTTGCTTCTGGGAGTGAAGCTATATTACCTATTGAAATTGTTCTCGTTCTAGAAGAACTGACTGCCTTGAAGAGTCGAATAATGATGATCAAAGACGAGTTGATCTAGATTTGCTTGAAAGTTCTAGATTACAAGCATAATTGAGAATGGCAACATATCGCAAAGAGTGGCATGATATTATAATTCAAGAGTCAAGGCTCGAATTTTTCGGACTGAGATCTTGTCTTGGCACCGAACAACACATCCCGACCACTGATCAGGATAAACTTGCTTTGTGTGACATGGGACCTATCGACTGAAAGTTTGGATGGTTTATCCTATGGCTAGACCATGGAATGTAGAGAATCTTTGTAAATACTATCATAAAGAGATTCTCTCTTCCATTTCTTCCATATAAGGAAAAGTATGAAGTTGATACATTCTCTAAAAATAAAAAAAAATAAAATGGTTGGCCTGATAAGCTGACCACAATCTGACAAACTGAGTTGGTCTGACCCACCATTTCATCGTATTTTATGATCAAAATAACTGATCAATTCAAAAGTTGGCCTGATAACTGACCACAATCCTACAAACTAAGTTGGTCTAACCCACTAACTCATCGGTATTGATATCAGAATTACCAATCAATTAGAATTTGACCTGATAAGTCCGACCATGATATAGGTAATAGGATTTGGACTGATTTGCCACTTTATCAATGTTTTATCTTAAAGTATCAAAGATATTGGAAAGATAGTCCGATGTTTGAACTGATTATTACAGTTGGCCTGATATCTAACTATACAACATCGGAAAGAGAAAAAAGGATTTCATTGATCGTCAATCAAAAGAAGACATTGCTCATCGAAATTTATGATTATGTGTATTGCTCAACTCTTTTGTTGAACTGGATCAGGGCAATTGCAGCTTTCTCCTCGAACAGGTGCCTCTTCAGATGAAGAACTATCGGACCATGATCGATTTCTTCGCTTCATCTTTTTCCATGATTCTGTCTATAGATAAGGAAAACATCAAGATCAGAGACAACTTTTTGATCTTTTTGATGCATTCTTCAAAGCCGATCTATACTTTCTGCTCCTGCTTCATTTATTTCATTATTAAAGGTTTCAAATTTTTATATATCCCTCAACTGCGTGAAGATTTTTCTGAATTGCTGAAAAAGCCTTTCGCTCATTTGTTCCAACATTTGTTCGAGGGAAGCTATTTTTTCTTCCAGATCGAATTTATGGCTCATTACTTCCTCATAAGCTCGGGTTTTTTTCCTCTATTGTTGCATCCGCCTGTGAAGTATTTTTTCTTCTCTTCGCATCCTCTAAAAGCTCCAAGACCTGGTCTTCAATCATTTTCAGTTGACTTTCACAACATATTCGCTCCGGTTGCTCGGACCAATTTTGATTTCAGGCCATCCGATTGTATTCGCCTCATCTTTTTCTTTCTTGAGTAATGTCAACTGGTCTTGAAGGTCTGCCTGGAATTCATCAATCGAAGCCAGTCTGCCTTGATCCTAGAATTGTCATTGATTACTAAAAAAAAAAAGATCGAAAGGTTGTTAAAACAAGAATAGAAGATTCTTTGAAGAGAGGGCTGATACTCACCTCAATATTCTTGGATAAATCGAGGAGAAGATGTCTCCTACTCTGCGCTAACGCGTCACCTCCCAATCTTTCAGAAGGATGGTGGATTGTAATACAGTTTTTGCCAACTCCGGATCGTTAAAACCTTCGTCTGCAACCAACATTCGGACGCCCTTGTCGTCGTCCGGTCTTTGATTAGGGGTTTTACCTTTTTCAAATGAAGTTGGTTCGGTAGGGGATCGCCTCCTGGTTCTTTCCAATGAAGTCGGGTGACTGTAATTTTTGTTCATCGGCGAAGATGCAACATACTCAGGTGATTCTTGCCCAATGGAACTTTTCTTTGATAGGCGAAGTCTTTTCACACAAGATCTTTGTTCTCTAAATCGGTGGTTTTGGCTCTCTTTTGAAATGCTCGACGAATTCTCTCACTATTTGGTTTCATCTCCAAGATATAATGAAGGCTTTTTGAGGTTTTCTAAACAAAGAAGTTCAAAGAAGAGAATACCCAAAATGCTCAAGTAAATTGGCCTAGAAGTAGGCCCAAAATCTCTTTATATAGAAAGCATCGACGGACAATTCAAGATCCCAATTTTGAGGTATGTCAAGATTACGACCTGCCTTAAACCTTAACCTGGTGAAAATTTATGTCGTTACTGATTCTCAGAAAATCGTTATGAAAAGAGGAAAGATAGTATTTGTTTTGAATTTGAATCACGTACGGTTTCTAGAATACGGACCGGTATGGTTTTGCAACCTGTAAAATAACTGCCCTCCCAGTAAGAAGGCAACATCTGATAAAAATGATATACCCATTTTATATGGCATATCAGAACTAATATTGAAATATCTCATGAAAATTTCTCTTCTCAAAAGATAGACCAGGGAATGTTCGACAATTTCAATTAAAATATCGAACTATCATAGACTCTGATGAAACTGGAAAGGCAAATGTATCTCATTATGACTAACCCAAGGCCGACTGATTTAAAAGATCCACTCCCTAAGTTTTTTATGATTGATAATCTCTTCCTTAAGAGAAATGGCAACTATATTTTCCGATAGACATTTTTTATCGATAACATAAATTATCGATTTATTCGAAATTGGTTCAGTCGGATCCCTCCTAATGCTTTATCAATGTTCATAATCCAACGACATCGACTAACCATTCGTATTGTTCGGGTGGCTTCATATTTGAACTGAGCTTCCTTGAAAAACTCTTTGTATGATCCGATGGTTTCATACTTGAAAATTTTTTCACTTGTGAAAAGTTTTTTCTAATGAAATTTCTTTATATGATTCGATGGTTCCATACTTTGAAAATTTTACTCATGAAAGTTTGAAGTTTTACCTATGACTTTGTTACTTATCGAGCAATTTATTGTATTTCCTTTCGGAAAAGATGGTCTTGTTTAATGTTTAATGGTTTTTTGTTCGACATGATCGAATAGGCTAATTTACGTTCATTACATACTCAAACAATCTAGAAAACAGAATGAAAAAGAGTTCTTCATTTCATGACAAAAGATTGGATAAATACATGCATAGTTAAATAGATTGATCTTCTATACTTTGTCCGATTACATTTTCCTTTTTAGTCTGTTCTGGAATAGGGACTAGTGAAGTCTCCTCTTCTTGAATATGAATGTCCAGCGTTGGCTCTTCGTGCTGATGTTCGGCCTGTTTTTCGCCCTGATCTTCTTCATCCATATTCTTCTTTGAGTTTTGATACATCTAGATCGAGGTAGTATTTCTTTCAACGCAATGGAATAGGGACTCCATATTTGTAACTTTCAACGCCGGCTTCGTGAAGCTTGTCTTAGAAAGCCGACGATTCTTCGTAGTTCTTGATGGCATCCTTGATGACCTCCTGGCGGCTTCCTTAGAAGCTTGCTCTACCTTTTTTTTCACTACCACGATCCTTTCTTCAGCTTTTTCTAGCTTGGTATTACCGCCGAAGCTTCTTCTTCTTTTTCTTCAGTTTGGACTCCATGACGATTAACTTTACTTGGGTCGCTTTGAATTCTACTTCCAGAACCATCGTTTCGGTCATTTTTTTTCCCAATTTCTTTTCCATCGCTGTTTTCAGTTCTTCACACTTCTTTTTCGGCAATGACTTTATTTATTTTCTTGCATGGCCTGGCGAAGTTGATCGAAGTTTTTCAGGCTCTCCTCTATAATGGTGATCCCGTGAATAAGCTGCGATGTTTTTGTAAGATTGATTCAGTCATATATGAAAGAAAAAAAAAAGGAGAGAAAGAATTCTTTACTTGATCATTCGAGATGGAATTTAGTATTTTACCTTGAGCATCGAAGGGTGGAGTGATAAGATGGTTTCATCTATCGATTGGGATTTGGTTATCTCCCAATCCTTCGGGATTATGGTGGACCTCAACATATGACGGGCCAATGTTAGGTCGCCAAACCTAATTCATCTATGTAGACATGAAAGTCGGTCATTATATCATCAGCAGAGAACCTTTCTTCTTCTTCCATCACTGGGGCTTTTCCTTATCAATTTTGATCGACGGAAAGTGATAACGGACCTGCTGCAGAAGATCGGAATGATTGCCTTTCTTGTGGAGAGGCTGAGAGTTGCTGAAATAGGAACTTCGTCGTCATCCAATACGCTTGGTATCAATATTGGAGATTCAGGACTAATGGAACGGTCGGCTATGTTTTCTTAGCTTCATGGCTTCACTTTCTTTTTGGTCAAGTAGAGCAGCTACGTTTTTCCTTTTCTTCGACATTTTTTGAAGCCTTTGGACATCCACCATGATTGATGAATCTGCATGACCCAAAAATCAGATATTAGCATTAAAATATTGGAAATTAAATGAAAGAATGACATCTACGGTGGGATACCTAAGGAAGGTTAGGGTGGATCTCAGCCGAAATAGCCCTTCCTCGTTAGGAGTTCCTTTATCAGGGAATTTCCATCCCCGTGAGCTTCTCATAATCCTCTTTGTCGGCTGTCAAAATCTTTTTGCCGTCATTTGGTGTTGTTCGTGTTCCCTACAGCTGGTACTAAAATTCCAAGGGATCTTAGAACTATATAGAAGAAACAAGGCTTCCAATCATGAATGGCTGAATGAAGCCCCACGATAAACTTCCCCTCGTTGAGGAGTTCCTTTATCAGGGGAATTTCCATCCCCGTGAGCTTCTCATAATCCTCTTGTCGGCTGTCAAAATCTTTTTGCCGTCATTTGGGGTTGTTCGGGGTTCCCTACAGCTGGTACTAAAATTCCAAGGGATCTTAGAAACTATATAGAAGAAAAACAAGGCTTCCAATCATGAATGCTGAATGAAGCCCCACGATAAACTTCCGACCATAGCGGGTTGATCACCCACCATCCATGGCCATGAAAGGCTCACTTTATTACAAACAATGAAGTGAAAAGAGAAGTCCGAGAAACTATATCAGCATCCTTACAAAGAATTAGGAAGGCACAGATTATCCGGATGCTGTTTGGAGTCAATTGGGCCAGAAGCACATGGTATAACTAAAAAATTTTAAGAAAGAAGGGATGGAGTGGAAACCTAAGGACAGCTCTTAGGTGTTCTTCATAAATAGTCAGGCTACCTGGAGGGGGTCGATCAATCTGCTCTTCGGGATTTGGGGTAATTGCTACAAATTCATCAGTAATGTTATCATATTTCTTCAAAGTAAGAACCCTATGCTCCGTTAAGGTGGTCCTTATGGCATCTATTGTAACCGACTCAACTTGGTTCTTTTTCCTTTGAGTACTAGAATTTTCGGGCTATTCATTGGCATGTTCGATCTCTAAGATCCTAGCCATGGAAAGGTAAAGAAAAAAGAGAAAGAGCAATTTGAAGTAGAAGAAAGAAGAAAAAGAGAGGCCGACTTGATGGGATTCTCTGCTCCTAAGAAAAGAAACTAGAATGACGGGAAAACTATTTGCCTGAAGAGATGATGCTTGTATAGTGGTGCTCAGCGGTTAAGATTTTTCCTCGAACATCGAGATTAACTTTGATCATGCCACCTGTCTGTAATATCCGATAAAATGATACGGCACTTCGAGAAACCGAAGCAACTATTCATGATCCGACGGCAGATGTATCGGTGACAAGACATCTGCATTTATTCGATGATGATGACCCTTTGGCCTTCATAAAACTCAAAAATTGTAATGATGATAGCAGGCTTGGCTATCAACTTTTTATAACTGCTCCTATCAGAGATCGACACGTCATTATAATGCACTGCTCGAGAATAGAGCGTCAGTTAAAAAAAAAAAAAAAGAAGAAAGAGAGAAGGAAGAAAAGGAATAAGAAAAATAAAAGGAAGAAAATAAAAAGAGGCTTCTGATAGCTTCTGACATTCATTTAATGAATATAGAAGCTGGGAAGACTAGTATTGGGATATGACAGATTTGATCTACTTATGTTGATCTGATGAAGATTGAATGGTTGATTAAATAATATATCGGCGATCAACACCCAAGAGGCGTAAGGCCGATCAACGTCCAAGAGGCGCAAAGCCGATCAACGTCCAAGAGGCGTAAGACCAATCAATACCTGAGAAGCGTTAAGCCGATCAACATCCAAGAGGTGCAAAACTGATCAATGCCTTAAAAGCTTAAGGCTGATTAATGCTCAAGGTGCATAAGGCTGACCAATACTTGAAGGACATAAAGTCGATCAATGCCTAAGAGATACAAAGCCGATTGATGTTTAATATAACTCAATAAGTCAACTTTGGTATTATGTTGACCAATCTGATGGATTGGTCAATTATGGGAACTTTAAAGGATAACAATCATCCCACGTGCTAGTCCACTAATGAGCTAACTGTTTATAGCTGTCTTAGCTGGATTCGATTAGGGTTGCAGCCAATAAATATCAGTAGTCAAGAGGCAGAAAAGGAAGGCGAACAGAGGAAAAAAGAGAGGATTATGAAATATCCTTTGCCAAGCTTTTTTTCAGACCTGATCTGTTTTAGTCCAGACTTGGTGGCGAGCTCGAGCATCAAGATTTCATTCTATCAAAACTTGTGTGAAGATTTAAGAAGAGTAAAATCAAAGATGAAGAAAGGATAGATTAGGTGATCAAATTCAACTTCAGCAAATTTAATTCAAGCTCGAGCATCATTATAATATGGACACAATAGAAACCAAAATCCACCAAATTGCAGGTCATAGTTCTAGTAGATAACCAAAATAAAAGAATGATGCAAGCCCATATTCAAGAAAAGATAGTAAAAGCCAAAAATAATCCATGAGTGGAGACAACTCCTTACCAAACTCGCAGTAAAATCGAAATCTATAACAGTTTAACGAATTATTAAAATATAAGCAGTTGAGCAACTTATGGGTATGTTATCAAGAAATTACTAATTTGATCTAAAAAATGTATAAACATACAAAGAAATCAAGTCCCAGTCTCCAGGAAATGAACCATAAAATCTATTATATATATATATATATATTAATATATATATAATATATATATATATAAAGTAAATTTCAAGAAAAAGATTAAAAAAAGATATTTCATAGAGTAAAATTCAAATAAGTAAGGTTAGAAATCCCAAAACTGAATAAAAAATCCAATTTTGATGCATCCAACTCGAGCCTAAACATATTGAAAGGAGAAGGTAGATAATATGATCAAAAGCGGTAAAAGAAATGGTAGGGGGAAAGAAACAAATCACCGATTTCGTGGGACAACGGTAGAAATCCCTGTTGGGATTGCGATCCGTCGTCGATGTCAAGACGATGCAAAATCCCGGCCCACAGGGCTCCGCTTCGCCCCCAAAGGGCAGTCCCGCACCCCAGTGCCCTCTCAGTTGCAGCCAAAGCACACATCTTTCTGGTAGCAGGCTCGGTCGGGGGTAATTTGGGGACCTATTGGCTCTTCCCGGAACACCCCCCACCGCCGGGTCGGGAGTTGGAGAACACGAACCAATGGTCCCCTCCGAGCGCATTTTCTCATCAGATAAGAGCAGGTCTGGCATATAACATACACCGAAAAAGAAAAGAAAAAGTTTAAGAGCATTTCTAAGTTGAAGAGGAGAAGTTTTCCGCCAGGTGCCAAACGCGTCAGAAAGGAAGGAAAAGTGACTCGAGTAAGAAAAAGGATCAGGCAAGAGAAGCGAAGAATTATATATTAATAAAGTAAAAATATATTTTAATTCAAAATTTTGAAAAATAATAATTTTTCTCCTGTTAGGAAGGAATAAAAAAATAATGTTATAATTTTTTTATTTTTATATTCTTGGTCATGATTATAACAATAAATTATCAAAAATTTAATATTAATTGGATGAAAAAATTAAGATTGGACTTGGTAGGCTGAAATGATCCAATATGTACATCCAAAAAAAATTTATGTATAAATAATGAAAAATGGTACTGATGTGGCGACATTCGCTGACGTGGATCCTGTGAACAGCCACGATGACAAGAGACCTATCACCTGGATAAGGCTACATGACGAAGAACCGAGGACTACCCGGCCGAGGTCAGCTCCCTGCCGAGAGAGGGTTCATTGGATGGGTCCCCCGTTTGAGGTCAGCTCCCGGTCGAGGTCGAGTTCATCCCTCCGAGGCGAGCCCCCCCGACTGAGGATAGCTCCCGGTCGGGGTCGAGCTCATGCTTCCAGAACAGACTACCCTGCCAAGGTTAGCTCCCATTCGAGGCAGGCTCTCATTGGGCAGGCCCCCCGTCTAAGGTCAGCTCCCGGTCAAGGTCGAGTCCACCCCTCCAAAGCGAACCCTCCTACCGCGGGAGCATGAACTCCCACCAAAGGCGTAAAAAGGCTAGAATTCAAAATGAAGACAAGGGGGTACCCGATCACGCAGAACCTTCGAGAGGTGGCGCATGCCCTGCCATGGGCACAGGCCCCCTACAGCGCGTCGTGCGCACGATCTGCATAATTCGGATGACACCAGGCTCCAAGTCTTGCGGTGTGCCGACATGTCGATGACCGCACGATTGGAAAACTGTGACTTCCATAACAGGGTGCCTCAACCCTATGCCCTAGACCCTACGTCCTGCGGTGCCCAAGTGGCTTCCTTCGAAATGGCAACATCCCGTTATGGCTCGAACCTCAGGCACAGAACCGACTTGACAAAGAGGCGACGACAGGCAATGGAAAGCCTCCTTCGAAGGAGAGAACCTGGAAGCCAACAAAGGCCACTCACCTATATAAGACCCGTACGAAAAGGTAAGTAAATGTAAGCAAGAAAAAGAGCATAGAGACTCTTTCGTTTTCGACATTATCTTCTCTTATCACCCTCTCAATGCGGAGAGTTCCCCAAGCTCTCCGCTACAAAGATTTCTGCTCCCCTCGATCATCCCACTGACTTGATCATCGCAGTGTCTTCGCCGGAATCCCCGGCTCAAGGCTTTCCTCTATCTTGCAGGACCCCCGAAGCGAGCGAGCAAGTCGACTGCGAGGTGGAGAGCCAAGCACCCGGCGGGAACCCGACGCGTCAGAGCTACAGGCCACGATGATCCGGGCGGCAACAGATTGGCATGCCAGGTAGGGGGGACAGCAGCAGGAAGAAAGCATCGTCCATCCCACAGCAAGAAAGACCGTGCAGACACTCGCAGTTCGATGGTGACTACGCGAGCCCGTGAAGCCTCCACCGGTCAGCGGGGGACCCCCCTCGCTGCGATGACCAATGCCCGGGGGGAGCATCCTGCTCCGTCGCAGCCGCCTCCGGTGGAACCCCAGTACACTGCACTCGCTCACCAAGTCTAGCTCCTGGCTGCGGCGGTGCATCAGCTCCACCAGAAGCAATGCTCCCTAGAAACACAACAATAGCCAGGGAATCTGGCAGCTCGTGCAGTCAATCCCCGTGCTAGCATACGATCCTTCATGGAGGGGCCACTATATGCGGCATCCCCCTCGGGAGGCCCACTAGGCATGTGGCAAGCGGCCGCAGCATGATCCGATCGGTCGGGGGAGCCACTCCCCGGCCTCAAACCACTGCGCGCCCTCACGCCAGCAACACCAACATGGCTGGGAACTCAGGCACGAGTTCCTCCGCTCCGGTCCTCCCTCACCCTCGATGTCCTCCACCGAGGGGTCGATTCACGAGGCCATCCGTTGCTAAGCAGAAAGATGCCTTGAGGAGCATGAGCGCAAGCTAGAGGACATGGCCAATTAGTTTGCGGAAGTTTAGGGCTCCCCCAGTGAGCCCACGGGTTATGATACACGTCCACCCTTCTCAAAGAAAGTCCAAGAGGAGCCATCCCCAACCAGTTCCGTATGCCACCGGTTGACCCCTACGACAGGACAATCAACCCCCTGGACCACCTGGAAAGTTACAAGGCTTTCATGAGGGTCCAGGGGGCCACCAATGCCCTCCTTTGCATCGCCTTCCTGGCCACTTTACGAAAGGTCGCTCGGGTCTGGTTTTTCAAAATCGAACCTAAGAGCATAGACTCCTTCCCCCAGCTGGAGAGAAAGTTCACGGCGGACTTCGATGCTTGCAGGAAGTCACCGCACAAGGCTGATAGCCTCTTCTCGATTTGACAGCATGATCGAAAACTCCTCCAGGACTATGTGTCCTAGTTCAAGACCACCGTCATGGAGATCTAAAACCTTGATGAGTCCATCACCATGCTAGCCCTGAAGAGGGGCTGCGAACCTCCCGCTTCACCTAATCCCTTGACAAAAGCCCCCAAAGACATACTCGGAGTTCCTCCTCCGAGCATAAAAGTACATCCGCACCGAGAAGGCGGATCATGCTAGGAAGGAGCTAGATGGGAGGCCCCCGAAGAGGCAGGCCATCGAGAAGACCTTCGGCCACCCAACCCGGAGGATGGTGCAGGTCCCATAATCAGAGCCAAGACCCAAGGCTGAACCTGCCAATGAAGAGAGTTTCACTCCTCTCCTCATCCTTAAAGCAAAGATCCTGATGGAGATCGACGGCGAGCATTTCCTGCGCCAACCCCCACCATTGAAGCCATATGCTGGGCAGGACAAGTCCCGCTATTGCCGTTTCCATCGGAACTATGGCCATGACATAGAGGAATGCCGCCACCTGAAGAGGGAGATCGAAGAGCTGATCAAGCACGGCTACCTCGACCAGTATATGGAGAGGGGAGTGCCCCTTGTAGCCCAGACTGAAGGGCCTCGACCCCTCACCATCGATAAATGTCCCACCGAGAAACCGGTCAGGATGATATCCTAGAGGGCAGGAAAAATCCCGAAGCAGCTAGGGGAGAGAGAGGAGTGACAATGTACTCCCCTGTATGGGAGATGGGTTAGCTGGGGTAGACAACCCAAATAATGATGATGTCATCGTTGAAATGATGATAGCCAAACATCTTGTAAAAAAAATCATGGTAGATAGTGAGAGCTCCTCCGACAACCTTTTTTACGATGCTTTCGCAAGGATGAATTTGTCCACTGACCAAATAAGACGGTGGTTCACGCTTCTGATAAGCTCGAGGAGACTCGGTTGGAGTTGAGGAAGAAATCATGCTCCCAATAACCGCTGGGACACCACCCCAGCAAAGCACTGTGATGGTGACCTTTACTGTCATAAAGCTCCCCTCACCCTAAATGCCATCCTAGGATGCCTGGGACTCAATTTGCTTGAGCCACCATTTCCACGAAACACCTCCTTGTCCAGTTCCTGACTCCATGGTGGACCGGAGAGATGCCTAGGATGCCTGGGACTCAATTTGCTTGATGCCACCATTTCCACTGAAACACCTCCTTGTCCAGTTCCTGACTCCATGGTGGACCGGAGAGATGAGAGTTCCCGACTGCCGAGCAACATTGTTGGCAGACCGTCCCAGGCCTAAGAGGAGCAGATTCCATCCCTACCGAAGACCAGCCTGATCCAACAGCATTAGAACCAAAGAGCAGGCTGGTCAAGCCCCTATTATCTTTTCCCTTAGGGGAAGATCCTTCAAAAATGATACAGGTCAGGACCGTGTTGACTCAGGAAGAAAGAACCCATCTGCTCAGTTTCCTGCAGGCTAATGCATATGTTTTTGCTTAGACCGCCACCGACATGCCCGTTATCCCACCGGAGGTAATAACTCACAAGCTAAACGTCGACCCCAATCATCATCCAGTCTGGCAGAAGAAAAGGAGCTTTGCCCCGGAACGACAGAAAGCCATCACTGAAAAGATCGATAAACTCCTCATGACGGGCTTCATCCGAGAGGTACATTATCCTGACTGGCTTGCTAACGTCGTGATGGTCAGGAAAGCCTCTAGGAAGTAGAGGATCTGTATAGACTACAGCGACCTCAACAAGGCATGCCCAAAGGATAGCTTTCCCCTCTCCAAGATTGACCAGTTGGTGGATTTGACTTCAGGCCACAAGTACCTCTCAGCTCTATGGTGCGATCTCCGAGTATAATCAGATCTATATGCATCCCGAGGATGAGTGCACAGCATTTGTGACCGACCGAGGTACGTATTGTTACAAGATGATGCCCTTCAGTCTTAAGAATGTAGGGGCCACCTACCAGCACTTGGTCAGCATGATTTTCAAGGACTAGATCAGCCACAACATGCAAGTGTACATGGATGACATGCTTGTCATAAGCGGCCCGAAGGAGGACCATATTGCCGACCTGGTGGAGGCTTTCGATAACCTCTGTCGTTACTAAATAAAGCTGAATCCCGCCAAGTGCACTTTCAATATGGCGGTGAGAAAGTTCTTAGGGTTCATGGTGACCCAGAGATGGATAGAGGCCAATCCCGAGAAGAAAATCCAGCATCTAACTAGGTGCATCGCGGCTTTGAGCCACTTCATCTCACGCTCTGCTGAGCATTACCAGCCATTCTTCAAGGTCCTCGAGAAGATGAATGACTTCACTTGGACAGAAAATGCCAAGAGGCATTCGAGGGACTGAAGAAGCTCCTTGCACCGCCACTACTATCCAGGTCGGAGCCTGGGATAAGAGAAGCTCCTCCTATACCTGGCTGTCTCACTAGAGGCAGTCAGCTTTGTGCTGGTTCATGCTGACAACGACAGCTCTTAGCGGCCAGTCTATTATACCAGCAAGCTACTCCATGACACCAAAACCAGTATACCCAACCCGAAAAGATAATTTTTGCACTAATAATGTCCGCAGTGCCTCAGGCCTTACTTTCAAGCACACCCCATTGCCATCCTTACTGATCAGCCCCTAAGGGCTATCCTGAGCCACCCCGACACTTTCAGATGCTTGGCCAAGTGGGTACTAAAGCTCAGCGAATTCGACATCACCTATCGCCCGTGGCAGGCGTAGAAGGCCCAGGTCCTAGCCGATTTTATGGTGGAATGCACCTAGGCCGAGGGGAGTCCAGAGGAGGTGGACCAACAATCAGAGCTCAGGCAGGACCCAACCCCGACAGAGGAGACGTGGATACTCCACATGGACGGCACCTCAAATATGGAAGAAAGCAGAGCTGGCCTCATCCTTGCTAGCCCTGATGGGGTCATTGTGAAATGTGCATTGCGTTTCCTTTTCAAGGCAACCAACAACCAGGCGGAGTATGAAGCGCTCCTTGTGGGGCTAAAGGTATCCCGCGAACTGGGCATCAAGAGGCTAAAGGTCTTCATAGACTCACAGCTAGTGGTGGGCCAAGTCTCCGGTGAGTACGAAGTGGGAGACCCTATGATGGTAAAGTACCTGGATTGAGTGCGCTCTCATGCATCGACCCTCTAGCACTTCGACATCTCCCATATCCCGCGGGCAGAGAATGCACGGGCTGACATCCTTTCCAAGCTGGCCACCCTGCCAGAGATCTCGCTGGGGTGCACTTTCGTTGAATATCTCAAGGCCCCCAGCTGCAAAACGGTTGCCGAGGTCCAGTAAGTCTCCAATGAGGCCAGCTGGATGGATCCCTACATTAAGTACATCACCGCCAACACCCTCCTAGAGGACCGAAAGGAAGCCAGCCTTCTCAAGAAGAAGGCCACATGCTATGTGATTTTGGATGGGCAGCTCTACTGGAGCCTACTCCTATCCCCTGCTGAAGTGCCTGAAGCCCTCAGAAGATGCTTACGTGCTCCAAGAGATATACGAAGGCATCTATGGCAACCATATGGGGCAAGGCCTTAGCCCACAAGGCAATCCGGCAGGGATACTTCTGGGAACCATGCGAGAAGATGCAGCCAACTTTGTAAAGAAATGCGACAAGTGCCAGCACCATGCATGCATCCAACGACAGCCCGCCACCCCTATCTCCCAGCTATCAGTCCTGTGGCCATTCACCCAGTGGAGAATAGACATCCTAGGCTCCTTCCCTACAGTGTCCAGCCAACGGAGGTTCCTGATTGTGGCCATCGACTACTTCACCAAGTGGGTCGAGGCCGAACCTCTGGCACGAATAACAGAGATGAAGGTATGGTCTTTCTTCAGAAAATCCATAATGTTGCCCAGGTGGCTTTTCCAAGAGGGGGGTGAATTGGTAACATTTAAAACGTTTAAGCAATTATGTGCTCTTTGAAAATTCAGAAAATCCATAATGTTGCCCAGGTGGCTTTTCCAAGAGGGGGGTGAATTGGAAATTTAAAAAGTTTAAGCAATTATGTGCTCTTTGAAAATTCCTTGAAGTGTTGAGTGCTATGATTGAGATAATTAAAAGTAAAAGCTAGATATAAAAAGAATGCACAACACAAACACAAGAAATTTTATAGTGGTTCGGAACAACCCAACTCCTACATCCACTATCCAAGATTACCACTGGGATTTTTACTATATCCCCTACTGGAATATAGTCGGATTGTTTTAACAGGTTCACAATCTAAACCTCTACACTTTGGTTTTTAAACCGGGCTCATCAAAGAAACCCAACACTTGGTTTTAATAGGATCATCAAGAACCCAACACTTGGTTTTAACACAGGCTAACCAAGAACCTATTTGGTTTTTAAACGGGGCTCCAATAATCCAATAATTCAAAAAGAATTGCAAAGAGAAAACAACATAATGACAAACAAATTTTGTCGAATGGTTGCCGATGCAGCTCAAGAGAAGCCTAATTGATTGCACTTCAATGCACTTGGTTGGCTTCTTCAACTTCTTCAATAAATGCTTTAAGCTTCATATGTCAGTTGGTGAAGACTTGAAGACTATCTTGAATGATTTTCAGTGCTCTCTGCTCACAAGCTCAAGTAAATATTAAATATTCATTCCTTCTTTAAAGTAGTTCAAATCCCTCAAATATATAGTCTTGTACTCTTCTCGGATAATTTTAGTCATTGTAGAACGTTGGGATATGACATTTGACAATTGGAGCACTTTTTGGATTCAAATTCTAAGTTCTAGAACTAGCTGTTATAGGCCTGAAATCGATCTTCGAGTCAGCTCGGATCTACTCGAGTCGGCTCAGATGCATAGAGTAGTTATAGTCCAGTCGGCTCTTTTCAATTGAGTCAGCTAGGTTCTTAGTAGCTTGATTCCTTAATCTGGAAGAGTCAGCTCGCCTTACTTTGAGTTGGCTCGGATTCACAGGCATTCAGAAATCCAGTCTGGAAGAGTCGGCTCTTTCTTATTAGAGTCGGCTTGGTTGGCTATTCACTCAGAAATCTTTTTCTGGACTCTGGACGAGTCAGCTTGAATCTTTGAAGAGTCGACTCGGATGTCTGATAGTACAATGTAGTCAGCTCGGATTCCCTTCGGGTTGGCTCGGTTGTCTGATTCAGAAAAATCATGAACTGGACGAGTCGGCTCGGGTTCCTTAGAGTCGGCTCGAATGCTTGTGTGCCAGAAATCTTCATGCGTGCCATGTGCCAGAGTCAGCTATCTTCTCTTCGAGTTGGCTCAGATGAATTCTTTAGTGAATTATCAGTTTTTCTCCAGAAATCATCCATCAAGTCTTCAAAATCTCAAGATGCCTTCAAACTCTTTCAACCAATCTTTTCTAGGAAACTTTGAGCTTGAAACACATCTAGAAGTAACCCATTTTCATATTTTTTACTTAACTTTTTCTTTGGGTTCTTTACATGAATCACTTACAACACAACTCATTTCAAAACTAGGAAAGTAGGAGTTGAAATTAAACAATAAAATCATCCTACAAAACTTGTAAAACACTTGAAGAGTTGTTAGTAAAATAAATGCATGCTCCAATGTTTTGTTATCATCAAAATCACTTATGGGGTCAACACATAATCTGTAGATACGGCCTCCCGTACACAGTCATCACTGACAACGGGAAGCAGTTTGACAACCGGACCTTCGAAGAATTTTATTCCGATCTCGGCATCCGCCACTGCTTTACCTCAGTGGCTCATCCTCAAACGAATGGGGAGGCTGAAGTGACTAACCGCACCATCCTACAAGGGCTCCGTATGATGCTGGACGAAGTCAAGGGCCGATGGGTGGATGAGCTACCCAGCGTGCTGTGGGCCTACCACACCACTGCCCGTACGGCCACTGGAGAGACACCCTTCAACCTCATTTTCGAAACTAAAACAGTAATCCCGATGGAACTCGGCCTGCCCACGCTCCGGATAGAGCAATACGATGAAGTCGAAAATCCAGCATGTCTCCTCCTCAACCTGGACTTGCTGGATAAGACAAGGGACAAAGCCCGACTCCAAATGGCAACCTACCAGCAGTGAGTTGTGCACTATTATAACTCCCACGTGCGGTCCAAGGTGTTCCACCCAGGCGACCTCATGCTCAGGTGAGCGAAAGCATCCCAACCGGAGGAATGCGGGAAACTCTCCCCGAATTGAGAGGGTCCTTACTAGGTATTGAAGCCTTGCCAGGCGGGGCCTACTACCTCGCCAGGCTCGACGGTGCCCGCTTCACGTGAACCTGGAATGCCAGTAACTTGAAGATATACCACAATAATATAAGGCTCTTCCACAATAAATTCAAGTTCCTTTTTGGTGCAATCTTGTTTTTCACTTGTGTAGGAACTCATCTACCCTACTTCAAGCTGGGAGACTTTCGAAGCCCCACACAATAGCCGGGAGCTACAGTGCCCTGCAACAAAGCCAGGAGCCACAGCACCCCGTACTAAAGTCGAGAAACTCCTAAAGCCCCACACCAAAGCCGAAAGCCACAACGCCCTGCACTAAAGTTAGGAAACTCCTGAAGCCCCGCACTAAAGCCAGGAAACTCCTGAAGTCCCGCACCAAAGAGGGAGCCACAGAGCCCTACACCAAAGTCGGGAGCTACAGCACCCCGCACTAAAGCCGGGAAACTCCTGAAGCCCCACACTAAAGCCAGGAACCTCCGATGCCCCATACTAAAGCCGAGAGCGACAACACCCCGCACCAAAGCCGAGAGCCATAGAACCCTGCACCAAAGTCGAGAGCCATCGTGCCTTGAACTCAAGCCTGGAGCCGCAGCACCAAAGCTGGAAAACCTCTGAAGCTCGGTACTCAAGCCCGGAGCCACAACACCAAAGCTAGAAAACCTCCGAAGCATAGCACTCAAGCCCGGAGCCACAGCACCAAAGCTTGGAGATTCCTGGAGCCCAGCACTCCAAGCCCAAAAACTTATGAAGCCCGGCACTCAAAGACAAGCAATTTCATCGCCCAGCTCACAGTCTGGGGATGTTAGATGGGAACTCCAAGCAAGCCCCACCATCTTCCGCCTGGTCCATAGCCAGGCAATGTAAAAAAAAAAGAAGAAAGAGAATAAAAGAAAGAGAAATAATTGGAATGACAGCCAAGGGATTTCATTAATATGAACACTTCCTGTACATCCCTTGCGAGGTACCCCCGATGAACCAAAAGCCCTTGACTTATAAACATAAAAGGGAAAGGAAGATCTAAACATCAGCCGTCAGCTCCTTTCCAGAGCGACAGGCAGCCCCCACCTCCCATGAGGTGCTCGGGGAAGCCTAAGGTCCCGCCTCAGCCTCAGCCTCCTCTGACTCTGACTCCTCGAAGCCAGGCTCATCCTCCTGCCCAAGAAATGGAATGGAAGGCCTGATGTTGTCAAGCTCCTTAAGCTAGTGGAAGCAAAAGACCTTGCTCTTGAAGTCCTTGAATCCTTGATGGAAGGAGTCCAAGATAGCCGAAGTGACCTCGTCCTTAAAAGATTGGGATGCCATGAACTTGGGGATGGCCTCCACCGCCTCCTTGACCATCTCTGCCAGCACAGCAGCCGTCGCTGCCCTCTCAACCGTCGTCGCAACCCGAGCCTTCTCCTTCTCCAATTGAGTCTAGAGGGTTTGCACCCTCCTTGCCAGACAGGCCACCTCCTCGGCCCAAAAGGAGTCAACATCGCCCTCCTGGACCTTCGCACTGGGCTCCCCCTCGGGCGCCTTGATAGTAGTCCTCTTTCGTGACATCTCCCAGATCTTTGAGGCTGAACTTCATCCCTACAATATGAAGAAGAAAGAAGGAAGGGAGCCTAGCTTTTCAGAACTTTGCCCAAGAGGGAGGGGGAGAGTAGCTCTGGAGCGAAAGTCTCATTTTTCCATCGGCTGAAGATCTCGGGGACGAGAAGATGGATCCGATTTAACGACTGGAGCCCTATCGCTTCGTGCCCATAGAAGACGTGTTCCATGTCTCATGCCAAGCCAACCGAGAGATGCCATGTATCGAAGCGACGCTTCGAACCCAGAGCAATTCCCTTGAAGCCGATGCAACATTAATAATCATCTTTGGGGAGAGAAGACATGGCGACACCCAGATGGCACGGAAGCACGACTGCCTGAATGCCAGCGCATCCGGCATCAAAAATGGAAGGGGCGCGCCCCCTCCATGCCAGCACAACCATTACTTCCTTCGCCCCGAGCAGACGCTTCGTTCTCCGGGCTTGGAAGTGGAGGGCAATTGATGTGGCGACATCTGCTGACGTGAAGCTTGTGGATAGCCATGATGGCAAGAGACCTGCCACCTAAGCAAGGCTATATGATGAAGAGCCGAGATGGACCACCTGGCCGAGGTCAGCTGCTAGCCAAGGTAGGGCTCTTTGGGCGGGCCCCCGTCTTAGGTCAGCTCCCGGTCAAGGTCGAGTCCATCTTCCAAGGCGAGCCCCCTGGCTGAGGATAGATCCCGGTCGGGGTCGAGCTCATGCTTCTAGAATAGACCACCCTGCCAAGGTCAGCTCCCAATCAAAGCAGGCTCGTTGAGAGAGCCCCCCATTTAAGGTCAGCTCTCGGTCGAGATCGAGTCCACCCCTCCAAAGTGGACCCTCCTACCAGCGGGAGCATGAACTCCCGCAAAAGGCGTATAGAGACCATAATTCAAAATGAAGACAAGAGGAGACATGATCACGCACGCCTCCGAGAGGTGGTGCATGCACACTGCCATGGGCGCAGGCAACCCTACAGTGCAACTGGCGCACGATTGCACAATCCGGAAAACACCAAGGCTCCAGCCTGTGCGGTGGCCAACATGTCAACGACCACACGATTGGAAAACTGTAACTCGGCAGGCAACGGAAAGCCTCCTTTGAAGGAGAGAACCTGGAAGCCAATAAGGCCACTCACATATATAAGACCCGCACGAAAAGGTAAGTAAAGGTAAGCAGAAAATGATCATAAAGACTCTTTCATTTTTGACATTATCTTCTCTCTTATCACCCTCTCGACGCGGAGAGTCCCCCAAGCTCTACATTATAGAGGTTTCTATTTCCCTCGATTGTCTGACTGACTTGATCGTCATAGTATCTTCACCGAAATCCCTAGCCCAAGGCTTTCCTCTATCTTGTAGGACCCTCGAAGCTAGCAAATGAGCCGATCGCGAGACGGGGAGCCAAGCACCCGACGTGTCAGAGCTACGTGCCACAACGATCCGGGCGATAATAGGTACATACTTGATATTGATAAAATTTATATCGTCCCATCTCTATAAGCTATGATAAAAACCATAATTTACTATTCTCATGGACCATATTAAGAAGCCTGTAGACCGAGTGGCCGATCCATGGTAGACTAGCTACTTTAAAATTAATTTTGGATAGATTTTAGCCTGATTTCAAATCCATTTTAGGCTAATTTCGGACTTGATTATTGACCCCTTTTGAATCTTTATTTAGTCTTCAATTTAAGTCCAATTAGCTCCAAATTTCAGTCCTTTTAACCTACGAATCGAGCTCTTGTATTGACGATTATCTTTCCTGTAAAAAATAAATAAAAGCATCAATTCTTAATAATAAAGATGAATTAGTATGTAAATTGATACTTTTATTGACATATTTGTAGAACTCACCGCCAGCTAACAAAGATGATTGCATAATAATCGATCATCTACTCCAAGCCCACTAGAGCCTACTGGGCCCATTGAAGCCCAAGCTGACTAACATTTGGTCAATAAGAAGAACAACTATCGAGTTGTTGATTAACACCCGACTAAGCTATGACAATAATTGAATGACACTCGGTTACAAAGTTCCAAGTGATTGATTGATACTTGATTGTTAGAAGAAAGCCAGCAACAAGATTTCTCAGACTAAGGCGACACTACCGATTAACCGATGAATATCAATAGCAATGGTGATTGACTGATACTCAATCATCCTAGGAAAAGCACCAACACATTCGATTGGCAATTAATTTCCAGCAGTTATGTAAAAATATGCCAAGTCCTTTTATTGGAGGTCTTATTCCTATATTCGGCGGGCTAATGTTCAAGCTATGGTGACAACCCCTTCGCCGACTATGAGACTTGGATAAATTTTACTACCAATGGATTACATATTCAACTGAACTCGAAAGGTAATGTTACGTTACTAAAGCTATTCTCTCGATTAATAGACTTAGTAGAAATTCATTTACAACATGAAACAAGCATACACAAATATAAGTATCGGGAAGATGAAGAACTCTTTCATTGATATGAAAATGTTTTTTACAAATCTAGACTAAGTTCATAGAAGCAAAAATTACAAAAGAAGAAATAAAATATAAAGTTTGTTCTTCGATGCTAATAGCTTTCCAAATTTAATGAGATGTCTATCTTCGACGTTGATAGTTTCTCAAGTTTGATGAGATATCCATTCTTTGCTGGAGAAGCTTGACAGAAAGAAAATAGATGCTGAGAAAAATCTAGGATAAAGCAAAGTCCGAGAGGCTCACATAGCTAACTTTGTCGAGTGAGCTAGTCCTTCAGCCGAGTTAGTTTGAGAACACTAGTGATTATACCGGTGCCTCAAATGACAACTCCCTCAGCATTGATCGCTCCTTCTTCAGATTCCATATCTTCTTCGAATTCCCTGACAACTGCTATCCTATCCAGATTTAGTTGCAAGCAAATTCAAATTCTCTTCTCTTTGTAATTGTTGAACCCTAATTGATATGCTTATGCTTAGTTCCTAGCGATTTCTTGCATAAGGTCTTCAATTTTTTTATCTTCGATGATCATCTAAGCTAAGACCTTCCAAGTAATATTTCAGACTTACTTGGCCAAGGCCATCACCTCCAAAAGGCAAGGGAACAACTTGGAAGCCGGAAACCCAAGGTGCTCCGCCAAACTGCAAGAATGAGGCCTCCTGCAACAATGGCGAGGGGGAATTTCCTATTTATACTTGGCCCAACCCATCATACAATGACACATGGCATCCCCTAAGAGGAGCATCTGCGTGGCTACTCAAGAACCCCAACTAATTGACTTGAAGCCTTTGGGATAAATGCAAGTAGTTAGTAGTAAATAGTTATCCACCACGCGACACAACTCAACTGGATCGGAAAGATGGTCATCAAAGGAATCAAAGAGTTCCCTTTCCGAGGTTACCTTCCTGAGATCAAACTCACTTTCTAATGAGGCAATAAAATGGACAAAGTTAATTTTTTAGAAGATCAAACATTACAAATATTGTAGACATCGAGAAAAGAGTTCTTCATTAATTAGTATAAAAGCTTGTACAAAAAGTCAGACTAAAGTCCGAGAAAGTGAAGAACTACAAAAAAGTTTGCATAAAACTTGAACAAAATTCAAGGAAATAGAAAATTTTCTAAGTATCTACTTTAGGAAAAATGGATTGTTCCTTAGGGCCTTTAGTTACAGCTACCTCGAGTTTAGATCCTTCAAAAACTAGTTCTATAGTTCATGCAACTTCTTCTTTGGCTACTCCCTCCTCTTCTTCTTCTTCAAGTGCAACTTCGACTACTGGTATGTTGCTCAAGTCTAACTCTAGGTAGGCCTGAGCAATCTTATCTTTGCAGTCAATAAACCTAATTAAGTAGGCGTCTACTCCAGCCTCGGTGACCTCTCGTTTGAAGTCTTCTTACTTTATATACTCTTCAATCACCTGAGTTGCAACAGAGGCAGCTTGCTCCTCGGCCACCTTCCACCTTGATCTTCTCATTGGCCGAGTGGAGAAGACCTTCGATCTGAGTAAGACAGGTCTCTACCTCGATAATATGTGCTCGTTTCTTCACAAGCACTTCCTTCTTCTTCACTACTCAGGCCTCCACCTCCCAAATAGCTATCCCAAAAGAATGTCAAAGGGTGGCTAGTTCCTCCTCCAGCTTAAGCTCTCGCTCCTTAGAAGTGTTGAGAAGTCTGTCAGAGCCCTTTGCACGAGACTCTACTGTCTTCACTTGCTCGCTCCAGGAGCGACTAAACTCAGCAAATTTGTTGAGCCCTCATGAATGGTGAACATGTCATGAGTGAGTTGCAAGTAGGAGAAAATGTTAAGTCAGTTAATCAGAAGGATGTTGTTCGGCGAAGAAAAAGAAAAAGAGTATGATAAAGAAACTTACCCCAATCATGGTCGAAAAGAAGCTGGATACAATCTCATCTAGAGAACAAGATTCATGAACCTCCAATCTCAGGAGAGGAGCAGCATCTTCGATAACTCCCATGCCACTCGGGAGTCGTGCAAAATAGAGTCATCAATCCTATTGATGTAAGAGCCTCCCTGTCTTTTATGGGTGAAGATAGTATTTGATGGGGGACCCGAAACCCATCCGGGTTTTTCTTTTATTTTTTTTAGATTTTTTATTTTAGTTATTCTAGCTATTCCACTTATCCCTTTTATTCCCGTTTATTCCAAGTTATCCCCGAGTTATTTCGCTGCTATTCCTATAATCTTCAACCTTTCCAGAATCGCCAGAACCATCATTTTTCTTATTTTCTTCTTCCCGTTCATCCTAGATCCACTGTGCCCGTCCCCCCAGCCGCCTCCGACGGCCCGCCACCAGTGCTCGTCGGCCTCGCTCTCGCCGAAAAACCGGCGTCCGCCGCCCACGCCGTAGGGAGAACAGATGCCTTGGAAAGACGAA
Source organism: Areca catechu (assembly GCA_021397845.1). NCBI lineage: Eukaryota > Viridiplantae > Streptophyta > Magnoliopsida > Arecales > Arecaceae > Areca > Areca catechu. The sequence goes on along the minus strand of CM038048.1, from coordinate 46,274,605 downwards.
CGGCCACCCATGGCTGCCGCCTGCCGCCACCCCGCCGCCCCACCATCCATCGCCCTGCCGTCCCACCGTCCGCCATCCGTCGGTGCTCTCGCCAGCGCCTGGGGCCCCATGGACGCCGTGGAAGACAAACGGCCACCCATGGTCGCCGCCTGCCGCCGCCCAGCCACCCCGCCGCTCCACCGTCTGCCGCCTCCCGCCGCCCCGTCGTCCCCCATCTATCGTCCGCTGCCCGGCCGGCCGCCTCTCAAAGCATCCCAAGAAGCCTCTGCACGTTTCTCAAAGCAGCTAGAAGGAGACTGTCTGGATGATTTTTGGAGTGGCACGACTTTCAGAGCGGAGGGGGATTTCAAAATTCAAATAAATGGGATTTATTTGGTTTTTTTTTTAATGAATGTAATTTGGAAAATTTGAGATTTTGATTTTGAATTTGAATTCAAAATCAATGGAGGATTTCAGGGAATTTTATTTTTGAATTTCAAAAGGAATATGGGCATCTATAAATACCCATACTCCTTTTATAATAAAATAGTTGAAAAAAATGAATTTTTGAGAGTTCTTCCACTTGTGTGTGGTTCTGGGCTGAGGTCCGTTGCCTTCGTCCTTCGGGACGTCGAGAGGTGTGAGGCCCCAACTTGCCTTCATCCTTCGGGATGTCGAGGGGTGTGAGGCCCCAACTTGCCTTCGTCCTTCGGGACGTCGAGGGGTGTGAGGCCCCAGGTATCTCCGTTCTCCCTCCTACCTTCGTGTCTTCTCCTCGGGCCTTGAGATCCGTCCTAGCACCTCCAAGTATCGAGGATGGCGTAATGCCTTAGAGGTGGATGGTCTCTTCGTTAAAATGAGTCCCAAGGTCCATGAGTTCCAATCCCCAGTCTCCCATCCCCGTCTTTCCTTCGCCACCTCCACCAAGAAAAGTGAAAAACAGATAGGTCAGCCATTTTAGGATTTAGTTTCTGAGTCGTCCTAGTCCCGGGAGGCTTCTTAGCCCTCCCACGGTCCTTAGGTTGTTTAGGTCTTTCCTCTCTTTCACAATAACCATGGGTTCTTCGTTGTCCGTCCCACATCAGTATTGGTCCCTGAGGGAGTTGGAGGATCTCTCCCTCAAAAAGATTCTACCATAGCAGGGGCTAAGGAAGTCAGAGGAGTTCTTTTTTTAGAAGACTTGACCACCATAAGGGTCGAGGAAGTAGCACCTAAGCACCCAGAAGACAGTGCTCGAGAAGTTGCTGCAAGGGCTGATATGACTACCACCTCATCATCACTTGCTAGGATGGTGGTGGAGTCTCTTGGTGAGGTGGCCCTTGATCAGGACAGTGAAGTTCTCGCTATAGCAGAAGGACCCCAATAGAGGTTCCCAAACATGGCTGCTTGGCGATAGCCCTCTTGGAATGTCCCCTTGGGGGCAGCCCTTTTCTGAGATGCTTCCCAAAAACATTCTGCCAACATCTTCATACCTACTAAATGAACAAGTAACTTAAAAAAAGTTCAAGAGTTAGAAAGAGGAAAGCAGTTCAAGAAAAGGTTACTGAGAGAGTTTGTCAAGCTCAACTCGGTGTCATAAAGATTTTGCTTAGTTAGATGTTCCCATCGAGGAGGAACTTCTATGTTGCATAATTTCTTGAAGTCCTCTTCGTCGGTGTCCAGGACCTAATCATTCTTATTCTAGGATAAATTTGGCTCCTTTCAAATATAGCTTGTGCCCCAAGATTAGTAAGATGATACAAAGAAAAATCTACTCTTCTAGTTATGGAAGAAAGAGCGTAGGCCTGAGATGAAAGCTCGCCCATCGTAAGAGCTGATGAACCACTAGCCCTTTGCCTTGGGATGCCTCTTCAACATAAAAAAGACCTAAAATAAAGATATTCAGGGTTGGATGTCAAGAAAATGATAAAGGATGATGAAGGAGCACAAAATTTGGAAGGAATTCGACATAAGTTGAGCCAGGACAACCTAGAAAATATCAAGAACATTCATAATGAAAGGATGAAGAGGAAATCTGAAATCAATATAAAAAAACACCTCATACATGGCCACATGGTTGGGTGGACTGGATGTCACTCGGTCCTCTAGCCTTGGGACATTAATATGGAAGTTATCCGAGAACTTGTACTGATCTCGAAGCCGAAGGATTTTGGCCTCAGTCATTATAGAGACCTCAGTCATCAAGCTGACTAGAATAATCTCTAGGCTGCTAGAGCACTCTGCCCGAAGACTTTCTCAGAAGGAGAAGATTTCCACCTCCTCCAGATTCTTGGGACCCCTCTCCTCTGGAGATAGATCCCAAGCCCAAGGACTTTTTCAAAAGGAGACTTCCACCTCCTCTGGACTCTCGGGACCCCTCTTCTTTGGAGATAGATCTCAAGACCCTTGGAACCTAGAAATGTTGCTGACCAAGTGACTCACATCCTCGGAAGACATTTCTTAGGAGAAAGAGGAAAAGGTCCAAGAAAAAAAAATTTAAAAAATCAATGGAAAATCCTTTGCCCAGGAGCAAGATGAAGGCTAAAGGAGAAAGAAAACGTAAAGCAGCTACTAGGAAGGAAGAAGGCCCTATAAGAGCTCTAAAAAATATTTTCAAGATGAAGGGGCGGTGAAGAGGACAAGGGAGAGAAAAGAAAACTAACCTGGGAAGAGCTAGGTCTTCGAAAAGCCTATATACACTCTCTTCTTCCTTAGCTTCTTCTCTCTGCTTGAGCTAGGACCCTACAATAATGGTAGGGAAACCCATTTTAAACCCAACCTAAACAGTTGGAATCAAAATTCTAATTTGGCTAAAGGCACCAAATCCTAACACATGGTACAACCCAAACCGAGCAACATTGCCATTTCAAAATTGCAACCGACTGATCAATTTTTTATATTGGGATCTATGTAAATTATTTAAACGCTACAACTATCAGGCCATGTGGCACTACCCGATTGGTCGAGAATGATTGATCAATTCGCAGTCATTTAAGAAGTTACTGCACAGCCCTTTCAAGTGTTTTGTCAATAATCTCCTTTCTCTCATGATCAAGATGACAAAATAATTAGTGATAATTTCCAAGGAGCCAATGAATATCCAGATGATGAAAAGATCTACTCAATTTTCAATACCAAAGGAGTGGTTACTCTTTTCACCAAGAAATGATAAAGCCTAAAGAAATCATTCAATAACATTCTGGACTCGAGAGTGGGGCAACTGTTATAGCAATTACTTACTTGGGCCTCGAGGATCAACCGGGTCATCGACTAAGAAGGAGATGACTAAGACAACAGCTACACCGAGTGACCACAATATCCTGAACTGAGAAGTTACAAATGACTAAGTCCAATTGGTATGACGTCCCTCTATATGCGTTCATCGAGTAACTACTCGAACCTAACTAACTGCCAAGACATATTTAGTCAAGTATCCTAGGATATAGTGTCAAGGTCCCTTTTGTCAATAACAAGCAAGCTACCTTGATGCTTGAAGTTTGTGATACTCGAGCAAATGGCAGAGGCAGACTAATCATAGTTATCCCGATAAGGATTGTGATGGATAAGATCTTAACAAAAGCTGTCATCCTAATAGAAAGATACCAACAAAAGATTTCAGGGGATAAGATCACAACATCCAACATAAAGTTGTTATCCATATCAAAGGAGGCCGCCTTTCAACGGAATTCAGCTATCCCAAATAACTCTATAAATAGCTAAAAGGGGACTCTTAATAAGTTAACGCATTCTACCACCACTCTCAAATACGTAATCGGTCTTTCTCTGGTCATGGCTCTTAGATCTAACTATTGCCCATCTCCTCTCAATGACTTGAGCAACTGAGGATCCCCTGTCGATGACCACCAATTAAGTGAAACTATTCTTACAGGTTTCTATCCGAGGGATGGCTAGGAGCAGGCCTCCTTTTCATCAATGAAGGTAGTAGAACCACTGGATGCCACCAAAGTTCTAGGATGGAGATTTGATGACAATAGATATCTTTAGACAACATAGATCAAGAAAGATGCACATTATCGCTAAGGGCCAAGAGAATTGTAGAGAAAGTAGCACAACAAAATTTATTTAAAAAAAAGAAAGTCTTCATATGTAATATCACATGCAACCATTAATGATCAAAAGAGTGTAAGTAACATCAATTATAAAAATTTTAAAATTGGTGACTTGGATCAAATGTACAGTACTAAAAAAATACAAGTACAATTATAATAGAAACAAATGCAGTTCAGTATGGTATTATCGAAGATACTAATACAGATAAAGGTATGATTCAATAAATTTTAACTTAAATATTTTTGTTATGACTTTTTTCATCTTAAAGATATGTGATTATTTTCAATTCTTAACATGTAGAGAAATCTAATGAACCATTAAATATTGGAAATCTTGAATAGTAGTGTCAAAATTGTGGGGCATTGTTCTGGTATTAAAAACATTTGAACAAACTACATAGCATGCCCAAACCAACATTTGGTTTATGTTGTCAAGAAGGAAGGATATATATTCCGCTTCTTAAAGAAACTCTTGCTTTCTTGGGTGACCTTTTGAATCATGGTGGAGGAAAAAGAGCTTCTAAATTTCAAAAAATATTAGAGTATACAAATTGATATTTGCATTTACATTTGTAGAAGCAAAGATTGATAATGAAATCAATACCAAACTATAACATACATTTCTAGGATTAATAGTCAAAATTATCAAAAAATGGTTCGTGGCTACCTACTGATGGAGAAAAGCTTAAGTTTGCATGTACATACATACATAATAGAATAGAAGTATTAAGTTGTAAAGATGAATCATCAACCATTGACCAAGAAACTGTTGAGGGATTGATTTGCATGTTTGATCAAGGAAATCAAATTGTAAGAGATTTTAGAATAGCCACAGATCATTTTAAGCATTCAAAATTTTGGGGATGCATCTAAAATTAATAAAAAGATGTCAAGAAGATGTTAGAAAAATGCCTCAAATTCCACCTCTAAAGAAGTCTAGTATAGGACCCAGGAAGGAGACAGAACAGTCCAGCCCAAAAGAAGGACCAAAAAAAAAGGAGGCTTGGAACAAGCCCATAGGCACCAGCCCGTAGCCAGCATGACCCAACACGACATGCACGTGGGCATGTCCTATTTAAAAAGCATCGGCCCGATTCTCGAGTCAGCTCGTCGAAACAGCAGGTGGCTCGAGTCGGCTCGAACCCAAATCTAGGTCAAAACTCGAAAAATGATAAAATAAATTTCTATGGGTTTCTTACTACTAAAGGAGGTTGTCATAAGCTATGGGAAAAATTTTGAAATGTCTAGATAATTTTTTCTTATTTTTGAAAAGTTAGGTCAAAACTTTCAGAATGGGTCACATAGACCTAATTCGTCTCTAATCTTTTCAAATCTATCTTGACTAAGGGGTTTAGTAAAAATGTCAGCAAGTTGATCTTCAGTAGGTACAAATTATAATTCAACAACATTATTTAAAATATGATCTCGAATGAAATGATGTCTAATTTCTATATGTTTAGTTCGAGAATGCTGAATTAGATTTCTGGATAAATTAATAACACTAATGTTATTACATTTAATAGGAATTTTAGATTGGACAACACCATAATCTTCTAGTTGTTGCTTGATCCACAACACTTGTGCACAATAACTCCCCGCAGCCACAACTTGTCTCAGTAGTAGATAGTGCTACAGAGTTCTATTAATGATAGTGCCATGAAATCAAGTTGACATCTAGAAATTGATAAGTATCACTTATACTTTTTCTATCAATTTTATAGCCTCCATAATCAGCATCAGAATAACTAATCAATTTTAAAGATGAATGCTTAGAATACCATAATCCTAGATTGCATGTGCCTTTAAGATACTTAATGATTCTTTTAACAGCTATAATGTGTGACTTTTTTGGATTAGATTGAAAACGTGCACATATACAAACATTAAATAAAATATCAGGTCTACTAGCAGTTAAATAAAGTAAAGAACCGATCATACCTCTATACAGTTTTTGATCAACATTTGTGCCATTTTCATCTTTATCAAATCTACATGCAGGATTCATGGGTGTTCCAATTTCTTTGCTTGATTCCATGCCAAACTTTTTGATAATTTCTTTAATATATTTGGCCTAGTTAATTAGGATACCTTCCTTTGATTGTTTGATCTGAAGCCCGAGGAAGTAACTCAGCTCACCCATCAAACTCATTTCGAATTCACCTTGCATTAACTTAGCAAAGTCTTGACACAAAGATTCATTAGTAGATCCAAATATTATATCATCAACATAAATTTGAACTAAAATATCATTATCTTTTCTTTGAATAAACATGGTAGTATCAATACTACCTCTTACAAAATCATTTCTAATTAAAAACTTACTTAATCTGTCATACCATGCTCTAGGTGCTTGTTTAAGACCATAAAAAGCTTTATTCAATTTAAAACATGATTTGGAAATGTGTGATCGATAAAACCCAGTGGTTGTTTGACAAAAACTTCTTCAGATAAAAACCATTTAAAAATGCACTCTTTATATCCATTTAAAATAATTTGAAATTCATAAAGCATGTATATGATAGTAGTAATCTAATAGCCTCTAACCTAGCTACTGGTGCATATGTCTCATCAAAATCTATTCCCTCTTCTTGATTATAACCTTGAACTACCAATCTAGCCTTATTCCTAATTACATTACCTTGCTCATCAAGTTTATTTCTATAAACCCATCTAGTACCTATAACAAGGTAGTCATTAGATCTTTCTACAAGAGTCCAAATATTATTTCTCCTAAATTGATTTAACTCATCATGTATAGCTAACACCCAATTAAGATCAGTTTCAGCTTCTTCTATAGTGTGTGGTTCTACATGAGAAACAAAAGCAATCAAGTCATGTGCATCCCTATGTGCAGCTCTAATTTTAACACCTTGAGATGAATCTTCTATAATTAGTTCTTTGGGATGTGAGTGTACATACATCCATTCTTTGGATATATCATCATAATTTTTGCTTACCACTTCTTCATGTTGTTTACTTGTTTATTTATCTTTGAGAGTCAAATCCTTCAATCCATGTTCTAGTGTACCTACATCATCATTAGCAAAATCTTCTTTTCTAGAAGAAGTAATGTCAGATTCATTGAAAACAACATATATTGATTCTTCCACAGTCAAAGTTTTTTTATTGAAAACTCGATAGGCTTTATTATTTAAAGAATATCCAAGAAACATAGCCTCATCAGATTTTGCATCAAATTTATCAAGATTATCTTTACCATTATTAAGAACAAAACATTTATAGCTGAAAACATGAAAATAATTGATATTAGGCTTTCTATTGTTCCATAATTCATATAGGGTTTTTCTAATGATAGGTCTAATTAAAACTCTGTTCAAAATATAGCAAGTGGTACTTACAACTTCTGCCCAAAAATATTTTGGAAGATTTCTTTCACAAAGCATTATTCTGGACATCTCTTCTAAAGTTCGATTCTTTCTTTCTACAACACCATTTTGCTGTGGTATTCTAGGAGCTGAGAAGTTATGGTCAATATCATGCTTTGTGCAAAAGTGATCAAAATGTTGATTTTCAAATTCACTGCCATGATCACTATGAATAGAAATAACAGAAAGATTTTTTATATTTGAAACTCTTTTAAAAAACTTTTTGAATACTTTAAAAGTCTCATCTTTGTGTGCAATAAACAAAATTCATGTGTATCTTGAAAAATCATCTACAACCATAAGGCCATACTTTATACCATCTAGGCTTGTTGTCCTAGTAGGTCCAAATAGGTCCATATGAAATAACTCTAAGGATTTAGTAGTATAAATAATATTTTTGGATTTAAAACTCTTCTTCACTTGCTTTCCTAATTGACAAGCATCGCAAACATAATCAAAATTTATTTTGAACTTTGACAAACATTTAACTAAATCTTTTAAAATAAGTTTTGCTATAGTATCCATACTAGCATGTCCAAGTCGCCTATGCCATAGTAAACTTGATTTCTTGCTCTTGTCATTCATTGCTACAAGACTTGTATTGCTTAACATAGCTAGATCATTAAGATCTACTACATAAATATTACCAAGTCTATATTCAATGAACTTTGTACTAGAGTCAAGTGGATCAACTACTATATACATTGAAGACTTGAAGAAAATATTAAAACCAATATCACAAAGCTGACTAATACTCAAAAGATTATGCTTTAACTTTTCTATAAGTAATACATTCTCAATAAATGTAGAATGAGTAATTTTGATTTTACCAATACTGATTATCTTTTCTTTGCAATTATCACCAAAGGTGGTTCCACCATATTTTTGTTCTAGGATGAAGAATTGATCAATGTCACCCGTCATGTATCTTGAACAACCGTTATCAAGGTACCATCTTTTCTTTATATTTGTGGCTGCAAGACATCCTTGCAAAATAATCAGGTAATAGATTTCGGTACCCAAGCTTTCTTGGATTCTTGCAAGTTAGTAGAATTGGTTCCTATTGGAACCCAAATTTTCTTGATTTTCTTCTTGCCATTATATTTCAAATGACACTCAAATGCTTTATGACCAACATTATTGTAAGCATAGCATACAATTCTTGGCTTTGAATAAAAGGTATATGATGATGCAAAATTAAGTCTATATTGTTGTTGCCTAGTAAGCAACCCAAAAGGGGAGATGAATTGGGTCTCTAAAAATTAAAATTACTTTACTTGATACTAAGCAATGCAATCCAATTCAACAAGTAAATTAGCAAGGTACTATTAATTCAATTGTAGTACTCTAAAATAAAAGTGCAGCGAAAATAAAGAGCAATAAGTAAAGGCAAGAAGAGAGATCAAGCAATTACAAAGACCAAGAAATATAGTGGTTCGGTGCTATCCAATGCACCTACATCTACTCCCCAAGATCCCCTTGGGAATTCACTATAATCACACCCGATTACAGTTGATTAGTTTTGTGGGCTCACTAATAAAAAATCCAACTTGTTTTCATAAGGCCAACAAGTCAAAACCTCACTTGGTTTTATGGGCTAACCAAGAACCTAATTGGCTTTCAAAGGCTAACCAATAACCTCCCTTGATTTTCCAGGCTAACCAAGAACCTTAGTGGTTTTGCAGGCTAACCACCAACCTAATTGGTTTTACAAAGGCTCACCAATAACCTCACTTAGTTTTACAATAGGCTAACCAAGAACCCTTACAACAAATAAAGTTTAGAAGTAATAAACCAAAGTAAGCTTTCTAAAACAAAGTGGGTATCTCTTTGAAGCTCGATGTAGAGATGCTTTGAACTTGTTGAAACCTCTTGAATACTCAAGAATGGATGATCTTCAATGTTCTTGAAGGCTCTTGAATGCTTGGAGGCTTGCTTTAGCTTGAGAGTGGTTGAAACTTCAAAGAATAGAAGTTAAAGCTCACTTTTTTTCTCTCTTCTCAAAACTCTTTAAAGGTCTTCAATATTTCTTGTTTTGATTTGATTTGAAGCATATAAATACTTCCCCAAGGCCTCAAATTCCGTTTCTAGCCGTTAGACTTGAAAAACTAGCCGTTGGAGGGCAAAATGGATGAGTTCTGCGCTTAAAAATTAGCTGTTATTGTTGTCAGAACTACATGTGTCGACACTTCAAGCTGTGAGTCGACACATAAGGTTGACACTTGAACTTCTTGAATCGACACCCAGTTCAAATAGCTCCAATCTGATTCTCTGGAAATCTCAGATGTGTCGACACTTACTCAGTTGAGTCAACACCTTGAGTCGACACCTTGCTTCCATGTGTCGACACTTTAGTTATTCCTTCAATTTCTGCAAGTTCTGTGGCTTGAAAATCTCAGGTGATGTGTTGATCCATGTGTCGACACTTTAAGTCGACACTTCAGGTCCATGTATTGACACTTCATCTGTGCCATTTGAAACATTCTTGCATACCGACCTGAGTTGACACTTTACTTCCATGTATCGACACTTCATATCATGTGTTGACACTATGAGTTGACACATCTCTGAAAACTTTACAGAAAGGCTTGAGCTTTAGCTGAAACACATTTCTACTTAACTTAATCATCCAATCAACCAACTCTTGAGTGTCCAAGGCTTCTTTGAGCAATCTTTTTTATTCAAACTTGGCTTCTTCAAACAATTGAGCTTCTTCAAATTTGTGAGCACTTTTTTCAACAAAAACATACTTAAAGGAAATCATTAGTCCTTAACTTATACTTAACCATTTTGCTTATCATCAAAATCAATAACGGAGTCAACAATCTTCCCCTTTTTGATGATGACAAAATTCTTAAGTATAAATTGCTTAAACAGGGCTTTTAAAAGAAATCATCAAGGCGCATAAAACTGAAAACATTAAGTGTATCAACATAATTTGCATTAATAATATGACAATTCAGAACAAAAGTAATAGTGTCAGAGCTTGTTATAATGATTGAGAGTATCAGAGTTTTGGGATACATTTAAAATATAGAAAACACGTAACATGATACTCTACAAGAAAATTTCAGCAAACAATAAAGCTCTCCCTGAATTGATGATCATAAAATAGTTTATAAATATCTTTTCAAATATTTAAAGAGGGTTTTAAGATGAAATTCATTTTGAAAGAATTTTCAAGAAAAATAAAGTAAAGCTCCCCCTTTCTTAAGAAATTCTGTAAACAATTTTCAATTCAGGTTTTCAAAAATTTGTTTACCCCTTGCATGTCACAAATATATCACAAATTATATTGCATTTATACTCATTTATACTTAAATTTCATTATTCTACTACTCCCCATTTTAGTTATCATTAAAAAGGTGGAAAAACAAATAGATTGAGTAGACAAGATATAGCATTGAGTTATTCTACTTTCCCTTTAAGAAATTAATTCATTCATTCACGAGTGAAGACATTGAAGAACTAAAAGCAATTTAAGACATTTCAATCATTTCCATCAAAGACATAAAGATGAAGAACAACAAAGTTTTTCATTTAAAGTTAGAACTTGTACAACAGATACATAACAAAGATAAAGATACATAGAAACATAAAAACAAACTAAAAATACATAAAAGTCCTAATCCTCATCCATGTCAGTATCATCAGAAGATGAACCAATCTCAATCGATCTTGAATCAATAGAAGATCGAGCTCGCGACCACATCAATCTAAGATCTCTGAGTCTGGTCCTGGTCGGCCATGGAGGGATACGATAACCACGTCCTCTACGACGAGCATATGTCCGACCTCTAGTTGGAGCAGTAGAGGTAGAAGCTATGTCCTCCGCAAGAATGAAACTGATCGGGTCAACAATCTCAGCAACCGCTGAAAGAGATGTGCGATCAAATGAAAGACCTGAGTCAAGATACTGAAAGCCGGGTGTATAAAACCCAAGCTCTCGGATTAGCGAGGATGTGTGAAGTGTGGGAGTATCAACAATCTGTGTCAAGGATAGGGGTCATAGCTGATGATATAACAGGTGTATCAAGAATAGAAGTATCAGCTGTAGAATGAACCGGTATGTCTATAATCGGTGTATCAACAACGGGGGTCTCAACAATAGGTGTATGTATAACAGGAATATCAATATCAGGAGAATCAATAATAGGTGTATGAATAGGAGCATCGATAATTGGAGAGAGAATAGGAATAGGAACAAGAATACGATCATCCGATCTAGAAGGAGAAGATGGAACAGGAGTCTGGGCAGGTGAATAGGAAGGGTCATGAACATGACTCCTAGGCAAGTCAGCAGTCACCTCCGCTACTGGCTCTGAAGTAAGATCTGTGAAATCAAATCTGTTTGAGTCAGTCTCCTCATCGTCTCCATTATCATCTCTAATATCTCCAACAACAGTATCACCAACAGTAACACCATCTCCAACAGTAGTATCAACATCATCAATATCATCAATAGGTGCAGGAGCAGGTGCATGAGCAAGTGTAGGAGCAGTATCAGCAACTGGAGCACTCGCTGAAGATCTGGACATTGCAGAAAATATAGCTGAGATGCCATCACTAAGTTCAGCATGGCTCTCTCTCGTCTCAGCTATGAAATAGTCAAGACGCTGCCTCATGATAAACACGTCAATCTCGATGCGTCTGACTCTGTCCAATAAACTATCTGATGTGCCTAGAGTCTCCGTCTGAGCTGGCTGAGGCTCTGCTAAAGTAGAGAGACTGAGAAGCAATCGCTGTCTGTGCTGCTATCTCAGGCTGACTCTCGCTGGGTCCTGCCTCACCGAAAAGGATGCACTCCTCTGCTGCATCATCATCATCAGCTCTGTCCTCGGCCTGACCAGATAACCTGTGAGTCCATTGGCCTCGGAACAAATGATAGCCCATCCGATGAAATGACCTGATATCATATACATCAGTATGAAGTAATGTGTGGTAGGGCTCGTCCTGAAAGCTGACGCCATACTCTCTAAACAAAATAATCAGTCCCATACCATATGGTAGGCAGAGTCGCTGGCTAGTCAACGCCTCCGTCATCTGGTGAACCATAAGTACTGGAATACTGACAGGCATGCGCAGAACCAAAGAGACCATCACGAGCAACTCCCGCTCAGTGATATAGTTGAAACGTCCGATCTTCGACAAAAGTATCCGGACGACGATATGATGCAATAGTCTTATCTCTGCAGATAATCTGGATGCTGGTACAGTGGCTCCCTCTGGTAGAATGTCAAACTCAAAGATGCATTGAAGTCCACTGACTCTATCCATCAAATTATCTACAACATATCCTGTCATCGGTATATCCCATATTCTACTTAGAATCTCTGAAGTAACAGGGATATCCCGTCCTCTGACCTATGCTAACCATCCATCTATCCCACGGGCGAGTGATCCATAAAACTCTCACATAATCCCTGGATAATACCTCTCGCTGAGTGAACATAATATAGTCAAACCAGCCTATCGAATCCACTCTCCAATCCGGAAATGCTACTGCTCGACAAAAGAAAAATCCACTCAACATCCTCCAACTACAGTCTTTAATCTCATCCGGCTATATGGTATAAACAGTAGTCGTGCGGGCAGATCAGGAGCTCTAAACTCATGTATGGACTTCATCCTTCGCTCTTCTTCTTGATTTGACTGACGAGGTCGACGGACAACTTGCTTGCGAGGTCCCATTGCTTGGATTAAAGAATTGGACAAGGTTTTGGTTGAAATCTAGGGTTTCTAGGGTTTAGAAATCAAATGATAGGAGAAATCCAACCAAAAATTGGGCTACCGAGTGTCCAAATCAAGGAAACAACAGGCAAAAACTCGTAACTGAGAATGAGAACATTGAGGATACCTTAAAACCTTGTGTCGGCTCGAAGGAGAGAAGAAATAGGAAGAAAAATGGTTCGAAAAACCCTTTATTCTCAGTCCACTATCGTTCATGTATCGGCTCATGCATGTGTCGACACATTCCGATGTCGACACATCGATGTGTCGACACATCGACTTAAAATCAAAATTTAGAGATTTCAAGGACAGATCAAAATCACTAGAAATATGATAGTTTTAGAATGAAATCAACAATGATTGAATAAGATTTATCATAATTAAGATCGAATTGATCTAGTTTGAGTCAAATATAAAGAAAATTTAATCAAAAGAATTGATGATCCCGATCTCTCTTCTAATCATATAGAATCGATCTTCCAGAAAAGGTTTAGTCAAAATATCAGCTAATTGAAATTCAGTACTAATAAATTCAAGCATAACATCATTATTTTCTACATGATCCCTAATAAAATGATGTCTAATTTCAATATGTATACTCCTAGAGTGTTGAACAGGATTTTTAGTTAAGCAAATAGCACTGGTATTATTACATTTAATAGGCGTACTAGCCAACTTGATTCCAAAATCTTCAAGTTGTTACTTAATCCACAAGATTTGAGCACAACAACTTTCTGCTGTAATATACTCAGCATCAGTTATGGATAGTGCAACTGAAGTTTGTTTATTGCTAAACCATAAGATTAAATTAACTCCAAGAAATTGGCAAATACCACTAACACTTTTTTTATCCAATTTACAACTAGAAAGATCCGCATCAGAATATCCAATCAATTCAGCAGATGAATTTTTAGAATACCATAAACCAATATCAATAGTACCAGATAGATATCTAATAATGCGCTTAACAGCCATAAGATGTGATTCTTTAGGTTCAGACTAATATCTATCACACATGCATACATTGAATATTATATCTGGTCTACTTGCAGTTAGATACAATAAAGAGTTAATCATACCTCTATATAACTTTTGATCTACTGATTTACCATGTTCATCTTTATCAAGTCTACAAGAGGGGCTCATAGGCATACCTATTGCTTTAGTAGTCTCCATCCCAAACTTCTTGATAATTTCTCTTGTATACTTAACTTGGTTGATGAAGATACCATCTGCAGTTTGCTTAATCTGGAGTCCGAGAAAGAAGTTGAGTTCTCCCATCTTGCTTATTTCGAACTCATCCTGTATTAGCTTAGCAAACTCTTAACAAAGAATTTCATTAATAGCACCAAAATGATGTCATCAACATATATTTGTACTACTAATAAATCATTATCTTTCTTTTTCAAAAATAGTGTTTGATCAACATTTTCTCTAGAAAATTCATTTTTAATCAGAAATTTGCTAAGTCTCTCGTACCAGGCTCGAGGTGTTTGCTTTAATCCATAAAGTACTTTGTACAATTTAAAAACATGATCAGGATGTACATGATTTTCAAATCCAGGTGGTTGTTCAACAAAAACCTTTTCAGTTATAAAACCATTTAGAAAAGCATTCTTAACATCCATTTGAAATAATTTGAAATTCATAAAACAAGCAAATACTAATGATAGTCTAATTGCTTCAAGTCTAGCAACAGGAGCAAAAGTCTCATCAAAATCGATCTCTTCCTCCTAATTGTAGCCTTTAGCAACTAGCCTAGCTTTATTTCTAACAACAATAATATTTTCATCTAATTTATTCCTAAATACACATTTAGTGCCAATAATTGAAACATTAGATGGTTTTTCTATAAGTGTCCAAATTATTTCTATCAAATTGAACTAGTTCATCTTGCATAGCATTGATCCAGTTAGGATCTTTTTTAGCTTCTTCAAAATATGTAGGTTCTATTTGAGATACAAAAGCTATATAATCACATTCATTTCTAATTAAGGCTCAAGTTCTTACCCCTTTAGATGGATCATCTAAGATTAATTCCTTAGGATGTCCATAAGCATACCTTCACTCCTTAGGTAGGTCTTGATGCTTTGGAGTGTCATCACCTTTCTCATTCTTGTCTTGATCTTCTTCATTTGGCTGAGATTGATCATTCAATGTCAGCTTCTGAAGCTTGTCAGCACCTGCACATTCATCAGATGTATCCTTTTTCTGGAGGATTTGTCAGTAGATTCTTCAAAAACAATATGTACTACCTCTTCTATAACCAAAGTTCATTTATTAAAAACTCTGTATGCCCTGCTTGATGTAGAGTATCCTAAAAAGATACCTTCATCAGACTTGGCATCAAACTTTCCAAGATGATCTTTTCCATTGTTCAAAATAAAATATTTGCAACTAAAAACTCAAAAATATTTCAAAGTCAGTTTTCTTTAATTCCAAAGTTTATATGGAGTTTTCTTCAAATATGATGGATTAAAACTCGATTTTAAATGTTACATGTTGTATTAATAGCTTCAGCCCAAAAATATCTTGGCAAATCATTTTCGCAAAGCATAGTACGTGCCATTTCTTTCAAAGTATGATTTTTCCTTTCTACTACCACATTCTGCTTAGGTGTCCTAGGTGCAGAAAATTTTTATTATATTCTTTTTTCATTACAAAAGTTTTCGAAATCTTGATTTTCAAATTCAATTCCATGATCACTACGAATGCAAACAACTAAAACACCTTTTTTCGTTTAAAACTTTTTGATAAAACTTTATGAATGCTGAAAACGATTCATCTTTTTTTGTGCTAAAAAGAAAACCCATGTAAATCTCGAAAAATCATCCACTATGACTAATCCATATCTCTTGCCTCCTAGACTTGATGCTCTAGTTGGTCCAAAGAGATCCATATGAAGTAATTCAAGTGGCCTACTAGTAGTTACAAAACCTTTTGGTTTGAAAGAAGTTTTAACTTGGTTACCAAATTGACATGCTTGACAAATTCTATCTTTTTCAAAACAAAATTCAGGTAAATCTAACTAAATTATTTTTGCAAAGTTTTGAAAGAAGATACATACTAGTATACCCTAATCTTCTATGCCATAGCCAACTAGTCTCATCTTTAGTAGAATTCACTGCAACAAGGCATTCATCATTAGGCAAAGATAGATCATCTAAGTTTACCAAATAAATATTTTCATGCCTTTTTCTAATGAATTGTACTCCATTTATATCCGGACTAGCAATCATGCAATATGATGATTTAAAAACTACTTGAAAATCTTTATCGTAAAACTGACTAATACTTAAAAGATTATGTTTCAAACCATCGACTAGAAGTACATTACTAATACTACTAGGAGTTATGTGAACCTTACCAATACCAATGATTTTTCCTTTATCATTATCACCGAAGGTCACACTCCCTCCATTCAAAGCTTCAAAAGAAGTGAATTGCTTCACATCTCTAGTCATGTGCCTTGAGCAACCACTATCAAGATACCAAAGTCTTTTGTTCTTCTTGGTTGCAAGACATACCTGCAATAAAATCAAGCTTTGTTTTTAGGTACCCAAGCTAACTTGGATCCTTTAGGATTAGCATTCAAAATGGTTCTTTTTGGAACCCACACTTTACCAAAAGAATTGATTTTTTTTAAATTACATTGAAATGATTTATGACCTAACTTTTTGCATGAAAAACAAGTAATGCTAAATGATGCTGATACAAAATTTTTTTTGAAATACTTTTGTTGCTTTTGTGGCTTATATCCTAATTCTGCTTTATTAAAAACTGCTCTTTGATTGTTTAGAAGTAGGTTTAATTTTTTTGAACTATATGTGAATTTCTCAACAAAAGGTTTTATCTTTTTAAGTTCATTTTTGTACTTAACATTTTCAAGTTCTAAATCTTTGTTTTTCTTTAAAAGATCATTATTTAAAATAATATTTTTAGGTGTTTTCAAAACTTCATTTTTCATGGATAAAGCATTATTTTTCTTTTCTAAAATATCTAATTTAGATTTCAAAATACTAACATCAGTTAGTAAAGAATTATTTTCAAAAGAGAAACTATTTGCATGCTTTTTCAACTTTTTATTTTTACTAAAATTAGTTTGTAATCATGCATGAGTTCATCAAAGGCATTCCTAAGTTCATCAAATATAAAATCAATTTCGGTGTCAGAATTTACCTCATCATTATCTTAATGTGCTATTAAGCAGAGATTTGCAACTTCGATCTGCTCTTCTTCAAAACTGGAGTCTTCACTGTCACTCCAGATGGCCATCATTGCTTTCTTCCTTAGTTTCTTCCTAGACTTCTTAAGGAGAGGACAATCAAACTTGTAGTGTCCCGGCTTCTTGCACTCGAAGCATATAGGCACTTCCTTCTCCTTTTCCTTTTCTTTTTCTCTCTTTTTCTTTTCCTTTTTCCTTTAATTGATATTTCTTTTTGTAAGAAAATTTCCTCATCTTCATAAATCTTCTAAATTTTCGTGCAAGGAGAGCTTCTTCACCTTCATCTTCCTCTTTATCTTCGGACTCATCTATTAAGGTTTCTTCTTGTATGTTTGATTTGAAAGCAATCCCCTTCTTCTTCTTGTCCATATCTATTGGTTTTTATTTCAGATTGAACTCATAAGTCATGAGCGATCCAACCAACTGCTCAAGAGGTAACTTGTCAACGTCCTTGGCTTCTTGAATTGCGGTCACCTTTGGATCCTATGATGTTGGAAGTAACCTGAGAATTTTATTCACAAGATCAGCATTAGACATAACCTTTCCAAGACTTCTCATACCATTAACAATATTAGTAAATCTTGTGTACATATCTATGATTGATTCACTAGGTTCCATACGGAACATCTCATAAGTGTGTATTAACATATTTACTTTGGTGTTTTTCACTTGATCGGTACCCTCATGGGTAACTTCAAGTGTGTCCCATATCTCTTTAGCAGAAGTGCATGTAGATATCCTATTGAATTCACTAGGATCTAATGCATAATAAAAGAGATTCATTACCTTGGCATTGATCTCGGATTGTTTAATATTATTTTTATCCCAATCCTCTTCAAGCTTTGAGATGGAAATACCATTAACCACTACTGAAGGAATATGATGACCTTTATCTACAACTTTCCATAAATTATAATCAATAGAATGCATATAAATTCTCATCCTAGTTTTCCAATAAGTATAATTTGATCCATTGAAAAATGGAGGTCTATTTGAGGCTTGACCCTCAACTATGCTAGTACCAATTAGGGCTGCCATAGATCTTTACTCGAGGCGGTAAAGCCTATGTTGGGAATTGTGTCCCAAAGCCAATCGCCTGGGTTATAGGCGGTTGAGCTCAGTATTGTACTCTTTCTTTGAATTAATAAAATATTTTTTGGCAGCTCATCACATATTGTATTTCTCTGAAATGAACTCTTTCCATGTGATGAAGTCCTTAGGACTACACTGACTTCGATACAGAGAGGATGTATCGAGTGGTCCTTAAACCCTGTTCACAACCAAAGGATATATTGTACTGGACGGCAATATATCAAGTATAGGTTATTGTAGTTCACATCGTTTGGTTGTCCTCTTGACCAAATGAGTGTGGTGACACTGATGTGATCTGCAAGTGGGATATGTGATATCTTATTGAACGTGACTCCGTGCAGCCCCTTTCTGCCAAAGGGATACTCACGATTGGATATGGGTATATGTGTCCCTCTGACCTGAGGTCATCATGGTAGCTTGCAAGCAACTCCCTGTGCTTTGGTGCCGGACTACCCGGATTTTTAATCCGATGACGGAAGGTTTCTGGGTACAGGCAAGTACTTGTGGAGCAGTGATGGACCAAGATGGAATTGACCTGTCCAAACAGTTTGGATTGAATGTCTCGCAGTATCTCAATTTAGCAAATCCTTGGTCGGGGTAGTCCTGGTGAAGAGTCACTGGGCTTGCAAGGTTGAGACACGTAGTCGACTGACTCAGTCTAGGTTGGCAGCCCAATCTCAGTCATCCTGAGCATTAGAGGTCAAAGGAATGAATTATACGGTAACCATATGCCAAAGGTTCGATAGTTTGCTCCCGCATCTTCGATCTATCTGGACGTCGGGATCCATTGCTAGATGGTTTCCTGTGCTGGTACTAGAATTGTTCTAGTACTACCGTTTAGGTTCGAACCTATGAGGTCACTCGCCACAGAGGATTACTCTCTGATTCGGATACCGATTACGATTGGGAATCATCTCGGTTTTATGGTCACGGTATTTATTTTTTAGCACTCTTTTTCCCATCTTGCCCTTGTCTGTGTCAACCGAAAATTGTTCCGGGCTGACCAGGACTGCGCCAGGATTTTTCTGAATCAGTTTTGAATTAATTCGGAGCTCGTTTCGGCCTCCAATTGGTTGTGAACCAATTGAACCAAATTAAATTGGGTTGGACCAATTGGTTTTAAATGGGTTTGAACCAAATGGCTTGGATCGGTTTTTGAACCGGTGCATTCTCCCTTGGACTGGTTTCCACGGTGGAATACTTCTTTACGCTGGAAAGAAGTATTAGCATTTGGAGAAAACCAAGCGTCCGAAGGCCAAACAACACCGTGCGCTGGCGTCCCTTCCTCTCCTCCATCGTCTGCCTTAAATCCCTGTTTATTGTGGGTGTAACGCAGCCTTTTGCCCTTCCCTCTCCCAGCCTCCCTGTCTCCCTCTCCCAGCTGCCTTTAAATACCAATGCCCAAGCCCTGTTTCAGGCGGCTTCTTTCACCGTGCAACAGCAATCCAAAAATTTTCTGGGGCAAGGCTTCTCCCGTTTTTGAGAGCTTAGTGTTTGTACGTGTTAGGCTAGGATTTGGAGAGTATGAGAGAGTGTTTTGAAGGGCCATTTCTTTGCTCTTTTGTTGTGCTCAACTCAAAGACTGCAGCAAAACTGAGTTGCTGCAATCCACCGTGATCAACTCACTTCCAGCGGCTAGCACCGCGTGTGGAGAGGGATCGGAGAGCCCCGGGCGCATCTCCCCTTTAGAGAGAGTATACTTCTACTCCTGGGAGCAAGCCACGCGAGCTGGATCACCTGCAGCTGCTCCTAACGCGAAGCTGAAGTCTGCTATCCTGTTCTGCTGCAGAAAATCTGACAGCAGACTTTAGCGGATTTTTACATTTTTTGGCTAACATTTTCTTGCAGTTCTTTATTGGAGATCGAAGTAGATTTGATCACCTTGCCGTTGTTGAAATTTAGGAGCAAACGGAGGTCCGGAAGGTGATGTTCCGATGCCGTTTTTCAAGCCAAAAACAGAGTTTGTTTTCAGCCCAAGGTAGAAGAAGGCTGGAAAGTTTTATTCCAGCTATTCCAGCCTATTCCAGCTTTATCCCAGAGTTATTCCAACCAGAATAAGGTATGAAAAAAATATTTTTTAATCATGCATGAATTGATTTTATAATTCAAATATTTTGCAAATATTTTATATCATCATACATGCCTATTTGCAACTAGAATTAGATTAGTTTCTGGGCGGAACAGTTTTTCGCTGTGCGGATTTTTAAAAATATTTTAAAATCCATTATGCTCCCGCAGTTGTTTGCATGCCTAGTGTAGGATCATGTCAAACCACCTGCATCACTTTCTTTCAGCCTATACACTGAGAATAGGGCTCTGATACCACTTGTTGTCCAGTAAGCAACCCAAGAGAGGGGTGAATTGGGTCTCTAAAAATTAAAATTACTTTACTTGATACTAAGCAATGCAATCTAATTCAACAAGTAAATCAGCAAGGTACTATTAATTCAATTGTAATGCTCTAAAATAAAAGTGCAGCATAAATAAAGAGCAATAAGTAAAGAGCAAGAAGAGAGATCAAGTAATCACAAAGACCAAGAAATATAGTAGTTCGGTGCTATCCAATGCACCTACATCCATTTCCCAAGATTCCCTTGGGAATTCACTATAATCACACCCGATTACAGTTGATTAGTTTTGCGGGCTCACTAATCAAAAACCCAACTTGTTTTCACAAAGCCAACAAGTCAAAACTTCACTTAGTTTTACGAGCTAACCAAGAACCTAATTGGTTTTCAAAGGCTAACCAATAACTTCCCTTAGTTTTTCGGGCTAACCAAGAATCTTAGTGGTTTTGTGGGTTAACCACTAACCTAATTGGTTTTACAAAGGCTCACCAATAACCTCACTTGGTTTTACAATAGGCTAACCAAGAACCCTTACAACAAATAAAGTTTAGAAGTAATGAACCAAAGTAAGCTTTCTAAAACAAAGCGTGTATCTCTTTGAAGCTTGATATAGAGATGCTTTGAACTTGTTGAAGCCTCTTGAATTCTCAAGAATGGATAATTTTCAATGTTCTTGAAGGCTCTTAAATGCTTGGAGGCTTGCTTTAGCTTAAGAGTGGTTGAAACTTCAAAGAATAGGAGTTAAAGCTAACTTTTCTTCTATCTTCTCAAAACTCTTTAAAGGTCTTCAATGTTTCTTATTTTGACTTGATTTGGAGCATATAAATACTTTTCCAATACCTCAAATCTCGTTTCTAGTAGTTAGACTTGAAAATCTAGCCGTTGGAGGGCAAAATGGGCGAGTTCTGTGCTTGAAAAACTAGCCGTTACTATTGTCAGAACTACATGTGTCGATACTTCAGGCTGTGAGTCGACACATAAGGTCGACACTTAAACTTCTTGAGTCGAGACCCAGTTCAAATAGCTCCAATATGATTCTCTGAAAATCTCAGATATGTCGACACTTACTCAGTTGAGTCGACACCTTGAGTCGACACCTTGCTTCCATGTGTCGACACTTCAGCTGTTCCTTCAATTTCTGCAAGTTCTGTGGCTTGAAAATCTTAGACGATGTGTTGATCCATGTGTCGATACTTTGAGTCGATACTTCAAGTCCATGTGTTGACACTTCATCTGTGCCATTTGAAACATTATTGCATACCGGCCTGAGTCGATACTTTACTTCCATGTGTCGACATTTCGTGTCATGTGTCAATACTTTGAGTCGACACATCTCTGAAAACTTCACAGAAAGGCCTGAACTTTAATTGAAACATATTTTCACTTAACTTAATCATCCAATCAACCAACTCTTGAGTGTCCAAGTCTTCTTTGAGTAATCTTTTTCATTTAAACTTGGCTTATTCAAACAATTGAGCTTCTTCAAATTTGTGAGCATCTTTTTCAACAAAAGTATACTTAAAGGAAATCATTAGTCCTCAACTTATACTTAACCATTTTGCTTATCATCAAAATCAATAACGGAGTCAACAATTGTTTTGAAGTAATGAACTTAATAGCATATGATATAGATGAAGAAGATTTATTTAAAATTGAACCTTTGTAACCAATTCTAAACTTGTTATTTGTCTCTCTTTAATCTTTCAAAATCAGTTCAAGTTTATTTAAGCTTAATGTCAATTTTCAACCAGTGGTTTAAGCTTTTGAACTTTATTTTTCAAATCATCATTTTCATTTTGCAAACTTTTGTTTTTCTCAAGAAGCTCTTCTTTTTCAAATTGAGTAGTCTTAAATCTTTCACAAACCAGACTTAATTTCCTTTGTAAAATCTTATTTCTTTCATCAATTTCATTTTTATCCTTTTTAATAATATCACAATGGTTTTTCAAATTTTTCATTTTCAAACCAGCTTTTTTATATTCTACTAATAATTCACAAAAAGCATTATTAGGTTATCATATATAAATTCTAAATTAGGTTCAGAAATAGTTACCTCATCCTTCAAACCCATAAGGCAGATCTGAGTAGTTTTTATTGTTTCTTCATCCTCTTCAGTGGATGTAGATTCATTGCTATCACTCCATGCTGCAAGCATTACCTTCTTCTTTCTCTTGATCATATTTTTCTTAATTTCTGGATAGTCGGGGCGTATATGACCATGTTTCTTGCACTCATAGCATATTGGAATTTAATCTTTATCCTTATCCTTCTCCTTTTCTTTGTCCTCTTTTCTTTCTTTTCCAAAATCTCCTTTTCTAAATTGCTTCCTCTATCTGTTTGTTCTTCTTCTGCCCATAAACCTTTTAAATTTTCTCATTACAAGGGCTATCTCATCATTTTCAAGATCATCATCATCAGATGAATCTGAATCTTCATTCTTATCTTCTTCAATAGCTTTAAATGTTATAACTTTCTTTCTCTTAGAATCTTCATCAGTTCTTTGTTGCATGACTAGCTCATGTGTAATTAATGATCCAAGCAACTCATCTAGTGGTAGGGTGTTCAGGTCCTTTGCCTCTTGAATCGCTGTCACTTTAGCTTTCCATTTATCTGGCAAGGATCTCAAAACTTTTTGAACTAGATCAGCATTAGTATAAGTACTACCAAGACTTTTAAGACCATTGATAATGTCAATAAAACATGTATACATAGCAGATATAGTTTCACTATGATCCATTTTAAATAATTCATAGTTGTGCACAAGAAGATTGATTTTTGAAGTTTTAACTTGTGATGTACCTTCATATATAATTTCAAGCTTATCCCAAATTTCTTTAGCAGAATTACAAGTCAAAATTCTATTAAACTCATTTGGATTCAAAATACAATAAAGCAAATTCATAGCTTTGGCATTCAACTCAGCTAATTTCATATCATTTTCGTCTCATTCTTTTTCCGGTTTAGGAACTTCAATATCATTGATTATAACAGTGGGTATGTGAGGTCCTTTCAAAATAATTTTTCATAAATAAAAATCTATGGCTTGAATATATATTTCATCCTCGCCTTCCAATATGTATAATTGGTTCCAGTGAAAGTGGAGGCCGATTTATGGATTAGCTTTCAGCCAAAGAGGTGCTCATGGGATATGCAATCTATCTTTACTCTAAGTAATTTTCAGAGACTCTGCTCTGATACCACTTGTTGCCCAGGTGGCTTCCCAAGAGGGGGATGAATTGAGATTATAAAAACTTTTTGCAAGTATATACAATTTAAAATTCTTTTGGTGTTGTGGTACAATATGCAATACAGAAGCAATTAAGTAAATGCAATAAGGTAAAATAAGCACAAACACAAATACAAGAAAATTTAGAGTGGTTCGGAGCAACCGGCTCCTATGTCCACTACCTAAAGACCACTTGGAATTTTCACTATATCCTCCCACCGGAATACGGTCGGATTGTTTTACCAGGCTAACAATCCAAACCTATATACTTTGGTTTTACCAGGATCACCAAAGAAACCCAACTCCCTTTGGTTTTAAACAGGATCACCAAAGAAACCCTACACTTGGTTTATACCGGGATCACCAAGAACCCAACTTAGATTTTCACAAGGTTTATCTAAAAACCTTTAACCCTCTCTTAAGACATAGTCCCTTGCTGTTCTTAGAGAAAAAATAAAGATATGTCAAAAATATAAAGTAACTACACAACAAACCGAGTTTGTTTAAATATTGCCGATGAAGATCAAGATGAAGCCTATCCTTGAATGATCTTTTAATGCTCTTTAAGCTGCTTCTTTACTTCTTCAAAGAGTGGATTCAATGATGAAGAGAAGTTGGTAGAGCTTTGAATCCTATCTTGAATGCTCTTGAAGTGGGTTGGTGAAGGACTTGAAAACTTCTCAAATTCCCAAGATAAATCAATGAATAATCCCTCAAAAAAAAATTGTTTAATCCATCAAAAATACTCCATTTTATAATTTTTCATGAGATATAGCCATTGTAGGGCATAGGGAATCAAGAAAGAGTTGTTTGAGACCATTTGGAGTTCAAAATTAACTTTTAGCAACTAGCCATTAAAGTACAGAAAACAGTCACTCGAGTCGGCTCGAGGTCCACGACTCGACTCAAAGTCTCAAACAGCTCAAATAAAAATTCTGTGCGAGTCGACTCTTGAAACTGGAGTCGGCTCGAACCTTCAATTAGTACAAATCCATATTTTCCTTGAATCGGCTCTTCAAGGCAGAGTCAGCTCGAAGTCTCAGTCACCAGTAAACATAACTCTGGACGAGTCGGCTCTTCTGGACTTGAGTCGGCTCGAGGTCTCAGACTTCAAAAATATGTGTTCTTCAATGAGTCGACTCTTGAAGCTTGAGTCGGCTCGAGGTACTGAAACTCTGAAATTTTCGTACCATGCCAGAAGGAGTCAGCTCTTGATCCATGAGTCGGCTCTTGCAAAAACTTCTTTTAAAGCTTCAAACTTCTCCAAAATTCTTCAAAATGTGAATCCAACAAGAGCTAGTCTACTTACTCTTATTTTTACAATTTTATAGCCCTTTTACAAAATTACATAGTTGAAGAATTAGAACTTTTACAACTTGAAGTGCGAAAGAGTCTATACAATGTTGGATTACCTTTCAACCAATTTGAAAACCAATTAAACTAAAAATAAGTATTTTCCTGCAAAACTTTTCAAGTAATTAAAAAATTAGTATCACATACCTACTCTAATGTTTTATGATCATCAAAATCGTTCTAGGAATCAACAATAATACAGCAAAGAATATATGAAGGAAAAACATTAATAAGAGGGTATATAGTGAATACATCTTCCTATATAGAAGAAGAAAGACTAGACTATATTAGAAGAAATCAAAAGAATTTCATATCAAAAATTTACAAAGATATCAAAGATGTAGTTGTTAGCAGAAATATCAATGGCAATGCAATTGGAAAATTGATTATATTAACATCAAGTTTCACTAATAACGCAAGATAGATGATCAGAACTATATATCAAGATCCAATGGCTATCTGTAAATATTATGGACATCTTGATTTATTTATTATATTAACCTATAATTCACAATGATCAAAGATTCAATCCGCTTTTTCCTAATCAAAAAGTGGAATATAGACCGGATATTATCAGTACAGATTTTAAAATAAAACTTGAAGAACTGATGCTAGGTATTACCAAAACAAAGGGTAATTTGAGAAATCCATTGCAGGTACACTAATATTTATTATGAAGAGTTAAATAAAATTTGTTTCTTACGGATATGGAGCAACTCTTTTTTTAATTGCAGCTTTACGATCAAATTTCAAAAATAGGATTTACCTCATGTCCATATTTTAACATTGGATGGAGTTATTTCTCCTCTTCTTTTATCTAATCTCTTCTTTATATAATAAATCATAATATGTTTTAAAACTTTAGTACCCTACATTTTTTCTATCAAAAAAATTGATGTTTAATATATTTCTAAACTGTCCAGAATAGATCCGCTGCAAAGCATGGGTCCATCTCTAGTGCAATGATACTGAAGGGATGAGGGCATTGAACTCCATCGATCTGATTTCCTAGTTTCGCTTGATTTGTCCACATTGTTGACTGAATTACCACACCCTTAAGCTCGCTCACTTGATTGCCAATACTCTAAAAGTTGATGGTAGAAAATATTTTTTTCCCAAGAAAAAAATCAGCACTCACCTTGAAATTTATAATTATTTTCCGATATTTTGATTTGGTGCTTCTTTAACTGCTCAAAGCAAACATAGAATCCAGAGAAACTCATAGTTAAACATAACCTAGCAAATTATCAAATGTAATTATTATAAACTATGACTTATAAATACAAATATATAAATATAAATATAAACACCCACCCTAAAATACTAAACCTTAAACCCGGTCTACAGATAAGCATGAGTAGAGAAGTAAAAATAGCCGGTAGATGGATGACTTGTAGATATCTAGTTCAAAAATCGAATGCCATATACACCAAAAGCCAGTTTATGCCAAACCTTGCAAATAGAAAGAAGGTTTATAGTTTCCACATAAAAGGACCACCTATTAATTAATTCAGAAACATAAGTTAGACCTGCTAAACAGAGGATGGTAACTACTTGTTCCATAAATAGATACATGACTGCTTATGATGATGGTCACTACTGATAAGTTCTCATAAACAGATATGATACATCATTTGGCATCCAGATATGTAGAAATGGTCACAGTTTAGATAGAGACAAAGATGTACAGTCATTAGCTTGTAAACCAGACAATACCATTCGAGTTTTGGGATCATCCATTTGATTTATCCTGTGCAATCTTTCTTCCAGTGCCCAAACCTGCCACACTTGAAGCAAGAAGAATTCCGAGATCCAACACACTCACTCATCCAGTGCCCCTCCTTACCACATCTATAGCATTTTCCCGGCCTCAATGCACCCAAGCTCTTATCATGAAAATTGATTCTTTCAATTTCTAATAATTCCGGTATGATGTTAGGTTGATTTTGCCTCGTTGGTGCTAATGGTGGTGACCCTGAAACAATTGATGCCTCCGGTAACATTTCTAACATTTTCTCTGATTTGTATTTATCCATTGCTTCACCTGCTCCATTGTCATCCATCTCGGGTTCCTTAGGCTCCGGCACTAGAATGAAATTTGGATGCCCGTTTTTACCTGAAGCACTGTTCTTAGTGCCATCATCCATTCTTGGTTTCATCCGCTCATCATGCACCAGGCTAAAATTTGGAATGTTGTTTTCACGTTCATGATTCTCCATCTTTTCTAATAGTTTTGCTGGACTATCAATCCATTGGAAGTGATTGCAAGATCCTTGACCCTGGAAAAAGAGCACCGATCTCAATTTTCTTATTGACTTTGGAAAGAGTGAAGTAGAAGAGGAAGGGAAAAAAGAGATCTTAAGCATAACAAATTCACAATGGTCAGAAAAGATAGTGTACCACAAAAATTAATAACAAAAATTAATAGTTGAATTCATTACACATCACCTGCAAATGAGTTTGCAAGGCCACACGATAAACGTGTCAACAAATGAAGGCAAAACGAACTAAAGTTTTGACTGGATTCATCAAAAAAAGAGTTAAGCCTTTTCTAAGGCTATCCTAGGGTCATGCTCCTCGGCCTCTTATCAAGGGTTAGTTGCTGTTGCTCTTTGTGCATAAAAAAAGAAACATGCATTGTGAAGCATGCATAAATGTTTATCGACATGGCTAGGCCATTGAACCTAACTAGAACAAGATGGGTCTGAGCTATTTATAAATGATTACCCATCCTGAGATCATGAATCACTAGTTTTCTTTTGACAGGCAAAACCTTTAATAAGCAAACATTGACATTTTTAGGAAACTGTTCCCCTTGCAAAGAAGAGGAACAAGAGAGTAAGCACACCATTCCT
This sequence comes from Areca catechu, assembly GCA_021397845.1. Taxonomy (NCBI): domain Eukaryota; kingdom Viridiplantae; phylum Streptophyta; class Magnoliopsida; order Arecales; family Arecaceae; genus Areca; species Areca catechu. The sequence continues at coordinate 46,246,362 of CM038048.1, read as the reverse complement.
ATACATGAATCATTTCTTCTAAGGAAGACTAAACATGGATTAAGAAGTTAAAGGGATAGCTTATGGAGTTTGCTTTTGAGATTTCTAGGGATTTGTAATCCGAAAATATTTTATCAACCATACTTTTGTAAGATACTAATGATAAAATTTTATTACTAATTATTTTAATTTTAATAAAAAACTTTCATAATAATAAGTAATTATAATTGTCTTCTATTTTTCTATTTATATTTAGCATTTTAATAAAAAAATCATAATTATAAGTAAATTTTCATAATTTTCATAATTAAACATGCATGCATGCATGTGTGTATATATATGTATATGTATATGCATGTGTGTATATATATATATATATATGCATGATGTATGCATGCATGAATACATCCATACATGCATGCATACATGACTTTTGCATTTTTGCCTTTTGCTTTATAGCAACGTGGTTCTGTTTTTTTTTTTTTTTTTGCTTTTGTTCTATAGTAAAAATCTAAAAAAAGTAAAAGTACTTTTTAAAAATTAAAAATCAAAAGTATAACTGAACGCATCCTAATAAATCTTTGCTTCCGTCAATACTGCTTTAGAACAATCTCTTCCAAATTCCTTGACACCCGATCTAATGTTCCTCCCACAACAACTTTGTTTCCAAACCAAACTCTTTCTACTCATTCCTTCACAATCCATAAGTTGAATAATCTTTATCCTACCTTAATTGCAAACCCTTATCCTTCATCTACATCCACTCAATGTAATCACCTAGTCCACACAAATCATTGCACTTCATTGAAAGCCCAGATCAATACTCGATGTATTTAATCGACTATCAATTCAAAGATAAGGATGAATTTATGCTTCAGTACTACCTTCTTTACCCGGCAGGCAAAATATTTATGACCAGCATTCTCCCCATCTGTCATTGTTAAAACTCTGCATCTTCCAGCACCACAAGAGCATATCGGATATGAAGACTCGCCTGCATCATGCTGCACATCAGACTTTGCAGGGCTGCTGGCACCATGTTGTTGATACGGTTTTGTAGGGCTGCTGTAACCATGCTGCTCACTAGGACTTGACGTGTCACACCAAAGGAAAAATTTACACTTCTCAGAGACCTACAATTTAATGGAAGAATTCAATCTAAATTTTGTGATTAGCATAAGCCTGCTAATTCAAATATATAAATACAATAATGGAAATCAAAATCCACCAAAATTTCAGATTGTAGTTCTAGTAGATAACCAAAATAAAAGAATGATGCAAGCACATATTCAAGAACAGATAGTAAAAGCCAAAATAAATCCATGAGTGGAGACAACTTCTTACCAAACTCGCAGTAAAATCGAAAATCTATAACAGTTTTAAGAATTATTAAAATATAAGCAGTTGAGCAACTCCATGGGTATGTTATCAAGAAATTACTATTTTTATCTAAAAATGTATAAACATACAAAGAAGATCAAGTCCCAGTCTCCCGGAATAACCATATAATATATATATATATATATATATATAATATATTATAATATATATATTATATAATATATATATATATATATATATATATATATATATATATATATATATATATATATATATATATATATATATATATATTATTAAAGTGCATTTCAAGAAAAAGACTAGAAATAAGATATTTCCGCCTACATACTCGCTAACAGATTAAATTCAAATAAGTAATTAACAGATTAAATTCAAATAAGTAAGGTTAGAAATCCCAAACTGAATAAAAATCCATTTGACACATCTAACTCGAGCCTAAACATACTGAAAGGAGAAGGTAGATAATATGATCAAAAGCGGTAAAAGAAAAGAAGGGGGAAAGAAAACAAATCACCGATTTTGCGGGACAGCGGTAAAAATCCCTGTTGGGATTGAGATCCGTCCTCGATGTCAGGACGATGCAAGGTCCCCGCCCACAGGGGCACTGCCTCTCCGGGTACCTCCGGCCGCCGGCGGGATCGGGAGACCCAGGGCTCCGCTTCGCCCCCAAGGGCAGTCCCGCACCCAGTGCCCCTCTCGGTTGCAGCCAAAGCACACATCTTTCTGGTAGCAGGCTCGGTCGGGCGTAATTTGGGGATTTATTGGCTCTTCCCGGAACACCCCCACCGCCGGTTGGGAGCTGGAGAACACGAACCAATGCTCCCCTCCGAGCCCATTTTTCTCGTCAGATTAAGAGCAGCGCTGGCATATAACATACAGCGGAAAAGAAAAGGAAAAGTTAATGAGTCTTTCTATGTTTTCCATGATCGTAGTTGCCATTATAATTTTGAAAAAAAAAAAAAAAGAAAAAAAAAAAAGAGAGAAGTTCCCCGCATGGGTGCCATACGTGTCAGAGGGGGAGGAAAAAGTTACACGAGTAAAGAAAAGTTTTCCGCCGGGTAATTCTTTATCGAAGGCACGACTTTTCCTCGCTTCACGAATTTCATTAAGAAAATCGATCTAGTTGGCTTAAATTTGTGAATCCTCATTTACTTAGTACAATAATCCTCCGATACAATAATCCTCCGATACAATAAAAGTCTGGAAGAAATTTGACAGATATTATGCTATTCCTTTTTAACTCTCTCTTTACCCGGTCCACAGTATGCACCACCTCAGTAGTATTGCCTCTAACCACAACCCTTTCCTCTTATCTTTGGATGTCTTTGCACGGTAATGGCAGAATGCTGACATGTAATCCCTATCAGATGCCATGTCAAAGAAAGCTGTCATGGCGGACACTCCTTCTCGGACTCCTTTGCCAGGCCAAACTCCTTCAGAATGTCAGGGCGGCCTGTCGCGCCGTTCCGTCCTCCGTCAGGTCGACTCCCGCTAGGTTGGGACGCCTAGGCCGAAGCCGAGCGATCTCCTCCGCCAGATTGAGCCCCTCCGAGGTCGAGCCTCATGGTCCGAGTCGAGCCCTGCCCTCCTCCACCAGTCAAGCCCCTCCGAGGTTGAGCCCTCTAGGCAGGAGTCGCGCCCTACCCTCCTCCGCTAGGTCGAGCCCCCTCGAAGTTGAGCCCCTTGATCCGAAGTCGAGTCCAGCCCTCCTCCGCCAGGTGGAGCCCCTTCGAGGTTGAGCCCTTCGGAGTCGAGCCCTGCCCTCCTTCGCCAAGTCGAGCCCCTTGGTCCAAAGTCGAGCCCAGCCCTCCTCTGCCAGGTGGAGCCCCTTCGAGGTCGAGCCCTTCGGAGTCGAGCCCTGCCCTCCTCCGTCAGGTCAAGCCCCTCGAAGTCGGCCCCCTGGACCAGAGTCGAGGCCTGCCTCTCTAGTTTGGCCTCCATCTCAAACGAAGGCGCCAGCAACCAAAGGGCGACGCCATCCTCCTTGGACGCCGATGAGCTGTTCAAGGACTGCAAGGAAGCACCCACCAGATCGTGATGATTGCCCACAGCTGCCACTTACACCAAAAACGGAGGAAGCTCCCTGATCGAGGCACCGCGCTCTTCACCAACCGTCTGTACCACACGAAAAAGGAAGTCAACCAGGAGATTTTAATCCTGAGGGTGGCTACCCCCCGATCGAGGACCTGCCAAGTTCCCGGAATGGAGAGACCGGAAGAAATGTCAAGGCGCGCGGTAGGTTCCCTTATCACGAACCAGGAAAGACGTCCCGTCCATGGCACGGAACACCACCGTACACGCCTGCTGGCATGGGGGAGATCCCGAGGTAGGCGTTCAGCAACCACCTGGACTTAAAAGAGCCATCGACAGCCCCAACAAGGAGGTAAGCAGGACAACACTCAGGCAAGTAAGAGGGAAGGGGCCACATAAGAGAACCACCAAGGAGACTGAGAATTCCAGACTACCGGAGATCCGTGGGAAGGGTTGCCCAAACATAAAGGGGCCACATAAGAGAACCACCAAGGAGACTGAGAATTCAAGACTACCGGAGATCCGTGGGAAGGGTTGCCCAAACATAGCCATCTAGCTCCAGTTCACTTCGGCCACTACTTTTCCTGGCTCACTTGCACCCTTCTCACACATTATTCACTCCTCCTAGCATGGAGTCCATCTCAGGGGCTCAACCAGGAGAATCTGTTCTCCTAGATTGTCACTGACTTGACTGTCGGAGTGCCCCCACCGGAATCCCCTGCCCAAGTCTTTAACTCTGTTTTGCAGGTTCCGAAGAGCAAGCCGGTCCCGAAGAGACGAGGGGCGATCCGACGCCGACAGCAGCTACGGGCCACGATGATCTTGGCAGCAATAGATTGGCACACCAGGTAGGCAGGATGGTAGGTCCTTTGTTCTAAAAGACAGCCCCTCTGCAAGCAAGTCCACCGGGAGGAGGGTGACGACGCGAGCGAGAGAAGTCTCCACCAACCATGTTGGAGACCTCCCTTCCCATGGGGACCCATACAGTCCAGAAGAGGAGCTCCCCGCTCCAGCTCAATCGCCCCCGATGGCCCTCAGCTAGTCATACTCGCCCAGCAGGTGCAGCTTCTCACTACAGCAGTGCGCCAGCTCTAGCACCAGCACCGGTCCTTGGCCAACCACCAGTAGCCGAGGACTCCCGCGGCCCACGCCGCAGCGCCCCGTGACAACCTGCACTCCTTCCAAGGAGGGCCCTCATAGCTGTGGGCCACCGCCGACCATCGAAGGAGCCACCAGATGCCGGAAAAAAGGCAATGGGTCGGATCTATCGATCGGGAGAGCCGGTCCCTGATGCTCGAGTGGGTAACGGCCAAACCCCGCCAAGGTCGAAAAGGCAAGATCCCCCGTCATGGACACCACCCCATGTCACCTTCTTCGTCTCCTTCGGCCTCAGCGGAGGGTTCAATCGATGAGGCCATCAGGCGCACAGCCGAGAAGCACTTGGAGGAGCAGAAGTGCAAGCTAGCGGAGCTATCCCACCGGTTTGCAAATATGCAGGGCTCCACTAACGAGCCAGCAGGCTATCATGCCCGTCCCCCTTCTCCCGAGAGATCCAAGAAGAACCGATTCCTAACCGTTTCCGTATGCCGCAAGTGGGTCCCTACGATGGGACCACCGACCCCCTGGACCACCTGGAAAGCTATAAGGCCCTCTTGAGGGTCCAGGGGGCCACCGACGTCCTTTTTTGCATTGCCTTCCCAGCCACCCTCCAGAAGGCGGCTCGGGTCTGGTTCACCCGCCTCAAGCCTGAAAGCATCGGCTTTTCACTCAGCTAAAGCGAAAGTTTATGGCCCACTTCGATGCCTGTCAGAAGGTGCCACGAGAAGCAGACAGCCTCTTCTCCATCCGACAACAGGACCGCGAGCCCCTACGGGACTACGTGGCCCGTTTCAAGGTTGCCGCGTTAGATATCTACAATCTTGATGAGCCAGTCGCCATGCTGGCACTGAACCGAGGGCTCAGGACCTTCCACCTGACCTACACGCTCGACAAGAAATCCCCTAAGACCTACTCCAAGCTCCTCCTCCGAGCCCAAAAGTATATCCACACCGAGGAGGCGGATCGTACGAGAAGGGAGTTGGACAGGAAGCCACCGAAGAAGCCAACTCCCACCGAGGCGTCTGGGGTGTGGATGCCAGGACCCCCAACCCCGAACTTCTGCCATGGGTCGAGATCGAGGAGCGACCCCATTTCGAAGGAGAGGTTCACACCTCTCCTTGCCCCGAGGATAAAGATCCTCATGGAGATCGAAGGTGAGTCTTACCTGAAGCGCCCACCACCGATAAACTCGTCCACTGGCCATGACAAGACAAAGTACTATCATTTCCATCGTGACCACGGCCTCGACACCGAGGAATGCCGCAACCTCAAGAGAGAAATTAAAGAACTCAAGGAGGGGCTACCTCGGGAGGTACGTGGGGCCAAGACTCTTTCGGTCGAACCTAAGGCGCTCGCGCTTTCCTGGGAAGCCTAGCGCGCTTCTAAGAAGGCCCGGGGGTAGAGTGTTCTGAAAATGTACTCTCCTTTATGAGGGAAGGGAGAAATGGGGGAGAGAATATAAATAATGATGTCATGGTCATCGAGATGATGATCACAAAGCATCCTTTAAATAGATTATGGTCGATAGTGGAAGCTCGACTGATATCCTTTTTTATGATGCCTTCTCTAGAATGAACCTGTCATCCACTCAGCTTAGACCCGTGCATGCTCCCCTTGTCGGTTTCATGGGGGACTCAGTAAGGGTTGAGGGAGAAATTACTCTCCCAGTCACCACCAGGACCCTACCTCAGCATAGCACTGTTATGATGACCTTCACGGTTGTTAGGCTTCCCTCAGCCTACAACATGATTCTTGGTCGACCTGGGCTCAACCTGCTCGACACCGTCGTTTCCACAAAGCGACTGTTGGTACAGTTCCCCACCCCCTATAGTGTCGGGAAAATGTAGGGGGCACCTCAGCCGGTACAACATTATCTCCAGACTGTCCATGGGGCCAAAGTCCCCGAGGACAACCCAAGCATGAACAATCTCAACCAAAGGGTGCAGAACCCCAGGGGTGGCCCGGTCGAGCGCCTGCTATCTTATCCACTCGGAGCTGACCAGGCGAAGATGGTGCAGATTGGGGCCCAGCTGCAAGATGAAGAGAAGGCCCACCTGTTGGAGTTCCTATGGGCGAATGCATATGTGTTCGCCTGGATGGTGGCAGACATGCCTGGTATTCCCCCTGACATCATCACTTGCAAGCTAAGTATTGACCCAAAGCATCGGCCAGTTTGGCAGAAGAAGAAAAGCTTCACCCCGGAGAGGCAGGCGACGATCAATGAGGAAGTGGACAAACTCCTCACTGCCATCTTCGTTCGGGAGATACAATACCCGAGCTGGCTGGCAAATGTGGTGATGGTAAAGAAGAATAATGATAAGACTACACCGACCTTAACAAGGCATGTCCAAAGGATAGCTTCCCTCTACCAAAGATTGACCAATTGGTGGACACCATCTCAGGGCACCAGCTACTCTCCTTCATGGATGCATTTTCTAGATACAATCAGATCCGGATGCACCCGGAGGATGAGGAGCACACCGCCTTCATCACCAATCGAGGGATGTACTGCTACAGGATGATGCCCTTCGACCTGAAGAATGCTAGGGCCACGTTCCAGCATCTGGTCAACAGGGTCTTCAAAGACCAAATTGGCCGGAACATGCAGGTGTACATGGATGACATGCTTGTCATAAGCAAGCAGAGCTCAGACCACATTGCCAACCTCGTCGAAGCCTTTCAAAACCTCTAGAAACACCAGATGAAGCTGAACCCAGTAAAGTACTCTTTCGGAGTGGCGGTAGGAAAATTCCTTGACTTCATGGTCACCTAGAAAAGCATTGAAGCAAACCCGGAGAAGGTCCAGGTGATTGTCGACATGGAGCACCCGATATCCAAGAAGCAGATCCAGTGCCTGATGGGCCGGATTGCAGCTTTAAGTCGTTTCATCTCGAGATCGGCTGACCATTGCCTTCCCTTCTTCAAGGCGCTGTGCAAAATGCACGACTTCACCTGGATAGAGGAGTGTAGGATGGCTTTCGAAGAGTTGAAGAAGTTCCTGGCATCTCCGTCGCTGCTCTCAAGATCGGAGGAAGGAGAAAAGCTCCTACTCTACCTGGCGGTCACACCTGGGTCCATCAGCTTGGTCCTTGTCCGTGTAGATGAAGATGGATCCTAGAAGTTGGTATACTACACCAGCAAAATCCTTCATGATGCGAAGATCAGGTATACTCGCTCCGAGAAACTCATTTTTGCTCTAATAATGTCCGCTGAACATCTCAGGCCATACTTCCAATCACATCCTATTATGATCATGATGGATCAGCTGTTGAGGACCATACTTAGCCACCCTGAAACCTCCGGGTGGCTGGCTAAGTGGTCCCTAACGCTGAGCAAGTTCGATATCGCATATCGACCGAGGTCATCACAGAAGGCCTAGGTCCTAGCTAACTTCCTAGTCGAGTGCACGGGACTCATCGAGAAGCAAGAGCAGACAACACCAGAGTATCAAGTTGATCCCAGAGCAGAGGAGGAGCCCTGGATCCTCCACGTCGATGATGCATCCAATGCTGGCGGGAGCGGAGCAAGCCTTATCCTCGCCAACAGCGATGGGATCATGGCAGAATGTGCACTCCGCTTCAGATTCATCGTGACAAATAACCAGGCGGAGTACGATGCGCTCCTCGTGGGCCTAAGGGACTCCCGCGAGCTGGGCGTGCAAAGCTTGAAAGTCTTTACAAACTCCCAACTGGTGACCGACAAGTCTCCAGAGAATATGAAGCCAGAGATCCCTAGATGATGAAGTACCTAGAGCGAGTCCGCTCAAGCACGGCAGGTTTCCGATGCTTCAGCATCTCCCATATCCTCCATGGAGAGAATGCTCGCACGGATACACTATCGAGACTCACGACCTTGCCAAACTTGTCACTAGGGCATGCCTACATCGAGTACCTCGAGAATCCAAGCTTGAAGCCCCAGAGGAGGTGCAGCAAGTCACCCTAGAGCCGAGTTGGATGGACAGGTACATCAAATACATCATTGATGGCACCTTAACAGAGGACTGCACGAAAGCCGGCCTCATCAAAAAGAAAGCCTCTCGGTTTGTCCTGATGGAAGGGCAGCTCTACCGCCAATCCTACTCCTACCCGCTCTTGAAGTGCCTGAGGCCCGCAGAGGCAGCCTTCGTACTCCAAGAGATACATGAAGGCCTCTGCAGGAACCATGTGGGAGGAAGGACACTGGTGTACAAAGTTCTCCACCAGGGGTACTTCTGGGAGACCATGAGGGAGGACACCGCCGACTTCGTGAGGAAGTGTGACAGATACCAGCGCCATGCTCACATACAGCATCAACCTGCGACGCCGCTCTCCCAGCTCTCTGCCCCTTGGCCTTTTGCCCTGTGAGGAATGGACATCTTAGGGCCATTTCTTCCTGCACCGGGGCAGTGAAGATTTTTACTGATGGCTATTGACTACTTCACCAAGTAGGTAGAGGCAGATTCACTAGCATGAATCACGGAAGCCAAGTCTGCCAGTTCTTCTATAAATCAATCATCTACCATTTCGGACTCCCACACTGCATCATCACCAACAATGGATGGCAGTTCGACAATCGGGAGTTCGAAGGGTTCTGTGCCGAGCACGGCATCCAACACTACTTCACCTCGATAGCTCACCCCCAGACAAACAGGGAAGCCGAGGTGACCAATCGGACCATCCTTCAAGGACTCAGGATCAGGCTGGACCGGAACAAGGGTAGGTGGGCAAAGGAACTCCCAAGTGTTCTGGGCCTACACACAGTGCCCAGAACGACGACGGACAAAACGCCTTTCAACCTTGTCTTCGGTGCTGTGGCCATCGTCCCAGTTGAGCTCGGCGTGCCCACACTGCGGGTATAGCAGTATGATGAAGCGGAGAATCTAGCACGCCTCCTACTCAACCTAGACCTCCTTGAAGAAACCAGGGACAAAGCTTGGCTCTGGATGGCAACATACCGACAATGAGTGGCTCGGTACCACAATGCACGGTAAGGCCAAAGGTCTTCCGACCTAGCGACCTGGTACTGCACCGAGCCGAAGTGTCTCAATCCCGGGAGTGCGGCAAGCCTTGCGAAACTGGCAGGGCCCCTACAAGGTGGTCGAAGCTCTTCTACATGGAGCCTACTATCTCAAGGATCTGGATGGCGCCAGATTTCTACGAACATGAAATGCCTGCAACCTGAGAATATACTATCAATAGTGTAAGGCTTTCTCCTAATAATAATAAAGATTTTCTTTATGCAAATCGCTCTCTGCCTTGCAGGGATATTGCTGCTCCGCCCAAGGTCTGGCATGCTCAAACCCAGAGCCCAGCTCTTCGGCACCGAGACTTGGAGTCCAGCTCTTCAGCACTCTAACCCGAAGCCCAGCTCTCTGGTACTCAGGCCCGGAGCCCAACTCTCTGGCACTCTAACACGGAGCCCAGCTCTCTAGCACTCAAGCTTGGAGCCCAAGACTCTCTGACACTCAAGCCTGAATCCCACGACTCTCCAGCACTGAAGCCCGGAGCCCAGCTCTCTGGCACCGAAGCCCGGAGCCCAACTCCCCGGTCTCAAGCCCGGAGTCCAGCTCTCCGGCACTCAAGGCCAAAGCCTAGCTTTCTGGTATCAGTAATGTAAGGTCTTTCCTCACTAATAATAAAGATTCTCCTTGTGCAAATCATTTTTGCCTTGCAGGGAAATCATCACTCGGCCCCAGGTCTGGCATGCACCCTGCTCCAGCACTAGGAGCCTAGCTTCCTGGCACTCAAAACCCGGATCTCATGCCCCTTCGATACCAAAGACCAGACCCTGCTCCGATACCAGGAGCCTAGCTTCCTAGCACTCAAAGCCCGGATCTCACGCCCCTCTGGCACCAAAGACTGGACCCTGCTCCAGCACTAGGAGCCTAGCTTCCTGGCACTCAAAGCCCGGATCTCATGCCCCTTCAGCACCAAAGACTGGACCCTGCTCCGGCACCAGGAGCCTAGCTTCCTAGCACTCAAAGCTCGGATCTCACACCCCTCCAGCACCAGAGACTGGACCCCGCTCCGACACCAGGACCCAAGCTTCCTGTCGTTGAGCAGAGCGGAGGGATCTTCACAATCACTTTGCCCCCAAGCTAAGCATGACCAAGCAAGTCAAGAACTCCTCTCTCACCTTTTCACTTATCCGGGGATCCGTGGGAAGGGTCACCCGGGCACTTGGTACTTCAGGGCCGTTGGCCCACATAGGTACATGGATCCAGATGATCGAGAAGTGGATAGGAGATACTTGCAATACAAAGATACAAACAAAGAGAAGAACAAGCAAGTCGAGTTGGTGAAAAATATTTTCATTACAACTACTATGGACCCCTACTCTACTCGACTGATGCCTTCCTTGGATGGTGCCCAGCTGAGGTCTCACCCTCTCTAGCCTCCGGGGTCGGAGAGGGTGAGACCTCTGCCACCATTGGTCTCACCCTCTCCAGCCTCTTCTTCAATCGCTACCACTAGCGAGGTCGGTTCAGCCAAGGCGGCATGCTCCTCTGTCTCTGTTGGTGCTGGAGTCGAAGACGTCCTTCCCATGGTGCCCGGAAGGTGGAGGTCGGTCATCTTCTTATTCGAGAGGAGGCCGTGCAGTAGGGACCGGCAGTATGCAAACCCCTTGAAGAAAGAGTACGTCGTCGCCTCCTTGAAGTCAAGCTTGAACTCCAGGGAAGCCTTATAGCTGGCCACCACCTCGGCCACCTCCTTCCTGGCAGCCTCTGCCCGGCATATCGCCTCGACCTCCTCCTTTCCGGTAGCCTCAGCCCGGCGGACTGCCTCGGCTGCCTCCTTCTTCATAGCCTTTGCTGAGCTGACTGCCATGAAGACCTTCTCCTCTACTCTGGCGGCGTTCTGCTCGGCAGCTATGGCCTTCTTCTCAACAGAGGCGGCCCGCTCCTTTGCCACCTCCAACTCAACTCCAAGCTCCTTCAGCTAGACCCTTGGCTTTGAGCTTCTCGTCAAGCTCCTTCGAAAGCCGCTCGGTGCTTGCAACCTCACCCTGGAGCCCTTTGATCCTCATATTGGCCTCCCAGACCTCGTCATTTATCCGCCTCACCTCAGCCTTAGAGGAGTCAAGCTCCACCTCTCGCTTCCTGTCCCTCCTGGCCCAAGTACGGCAGAAGTCCCTGATGAGCAAAAGCTCCGTGCTGAGCTGCATCGAAGAGGGTGTCAGTCACAAAGACGAGAAAAGGAGAAGGGAGTGAGGCAAAGTAGAGAAGTGCTTACGGTGAAGAGGTGAGAGAAAGTAGTGCTGATTGCATTGCCCAGAAGTTTCCCGGCCCTCTCCCGCTGGTCGCATGACTGGATGGCAAAGTCCATCATTCGCTCGGCGAGGGCTGGGTCCTTGACAAGGGAAACGTTGGGTGCTAGCCTGAAGGGCACCTGACGGTAATCCCTATCCTTTTTGCTAGCCATCGGTGCAAGGTCACCTACCCCATCGATAGAAGAAGCTTCTGGTGTAGGCTGAGGGCTCGGTGCCACTTCGAGTGGCACCATCAGCATTGGCTCCCTTCTCTCCAGCTCTCCGCCCTCCTCGACCTCGATAATTCCTAGAGAGGGAGGCGCCATCATAGCAGCAGTGGCAGCGGATCTGGCCCAGGTGACCACTTCAGTTTCTGGGGCCGGGAGCGGATCGCGCTGCCTTAGAGACTCGAAGATGGGCTCGGCAACCCTCCTGCTCAGCTCGGGAGCAGGCTCGGCTGGTGCGGCAGGTACGGCCCTCGCACCATCATCTACTTGAGCCCACTTCAAAGGGGGCTCGCCAACCCCCTCCGCTTGGCCCCTCTCCTCGAAGAACGAGAGGAACTCATCTAGGGAGAATTTTAAGCCTGCTCCAAGAAAGAAGACATCAGTTCTGAAAAAAAATGGAAGGAAATGAAGTTCGAGCCAAACTCACCCAACACTTGTATTGGGCTGACGCTGGTCTCTAAGAGATTCTGCTCTGACAGCAAGATCTCGAGTGAAGGGATTTGAGCGGAGCGGAGCTGGTCATATACATCCCGGTCAGCTACCTCGACCGTAGAATTCCAGTTAGGGGACCGATCTGGGTTGCTCCACACCCAATCGATCCCTTCAATCGAGGCAAAAAAATATCTACTCTTCCACCCTTTGATGGAAGAGGAGAGTTTGAACCTAATGCCCTTTGGGCGGGAAGAAAGAGACCACCACCCCTCGGTGGGGTGGCATTTCAGGATAAAAAAGACCCTGAACAAGGAAAATTGGGCAACTATCCCGTGAAAGTGACATAAAACAATGAAACAGAAGATTATCTTAATGGTGTTTGGGACGAGTTGAGCAGAAACAAGGTGGTAGTTGTTCAAAATAGAAAGGAAAAATGGATGGAATAGGAATCGGTGGCCCCCCACGAGAGTTTCCTCATAGAGGGCGATCCGATGTGGACCATTGGAGGTGACCTACTCTCTCGGTTGAAGGACCGAGAGCCGGATGGACTCTAGAACACCATAGGTCTCCCGGATAGTCATGAGCTCTACAGCAGTGATCACCGAAGCAATCCCGTCAGGACCTATCGACCGGGGAGGTTCAGGAACAGGTCCAGGTAAAAGAAGAGGACGAGGTAGAGGAAAAGATGCAGGTTCCCTAATCACTATCCCTCTAGGCACAGGTATTTTGCTAAGCTCAAAGCACGCCAAGTCCTCATCCTCATCAGAAGAGGAAGGTGGCCTCGGCCTAGAAGACCAGGCCTCACCCTGGTTGGTGTGGGGTGGAAGTTTAGGCTGAAGTAGGACATTAAGAAGAAGGTGAAGGCAAAAGACAGAGAGAGAAGGAGATAGGAGGAGGCGCACAGGAGTCCAGGGAATAACCTAGCCCTAGAAGGAAGTCTCTACTCGACCAGGACGAGGAGGAAGGAGACTAACCTGCTAAACCTGGGAAGACAAAGATAGCCGGGGGAGCGAAGGAAGAACTTCGGTATGATGGCAAGCATGCAAGATTTGAAAGAATATATGTTTTGGGAAAGATTGCCTTTCCTTTCAAAATGACCGGCGCCCAACCATACCATTGCAACAACCCCACCAATGGATCTGCACCACGTGTCATCAATCAGCAAGGCTGGCATTTTGTTTCGACTGTAGTCGCTCTAAATTCTATGATGGCAATAACTACTCCTCAGACGTGTCCACGTGGTTCCCATGGATAGGCTAGAGAAATCGCTTCATGAAGCACCGACGATCATGCCATCATTATACCGGATTCTTACCTTTCCATGTCAGCATTGCATTTACTCCCTTCGCCCTGAGCGCCCCACACCAACGGGACTCAAGAGTGGGGGGAAAATGATGTGGCAGAATGCTGACATGTAATCCCTGTCAGATGCCATGTTAGAGAAAGCTGCTATGATGGACACTCCTCCTTGGACTCCTTTACCGGACCAAGCTCCTTCAGAATGTTGGGGCAGCCTGTCAAAGCCGAGTTCTATCCTCCGCCAGGTCGGCTCCCGCTAGGTCGGGATACCTAGGCCAGAGCCGAGCAAACTCCTTCACCATATTGAGCCCCTCCGAGGTCGAGCCCCCTGGTCCGGAGTCGAGCCCTGCCCTTCCTCGCCAGGTCGAGCCCCCTCGAAGTCGAGCCCCTTGGTCCAGAGTCGAGCCCAGCCTACCTCCACCAGGTGGCGCTCCTTCGAGGTCGAGCCTCTCGGAGTCAAGCCTTGCCCTCCTCCGCTAGGTCGAGCCCCTCGAAGTCGGGCCCCCTGGAGTAGAGTCAAGGCCTGCTTTTCCAGTTCGGCCTCCATCTCAGACGAAGGTGCCATCAACCAAAGGGGCGATGCCATCCTCCTTGGACACCGACGGGCCATCCGAGGACTGCAAGGAAGCACCCACCAAGCCATGATGATCGTCCCCAGCTGCCACTAACATCATAAAAGGAGGAAGCTCCCTGATCGAGGCACCGCACTCTCCACCAACCGTCTGTGCCACCCGAAAGAGGAAGTCAACCAAGAGATTCGAATCCCGGGGGCAGCTACCCCCCGATCGAGGCCCTGCCAAGTTTTCCGGAATGGAGCAACGGAAGGAATGTCAGGGTGCACGATAGGTTCCCTTATCACGAACCAGGAAAGATGTCTCGTCCATGGCACAAAATATCGCCGCACAACCTGCTGGCACGGAGGGGATCCCGAGGTAGGCATTCAGCAACCACCTGGACTTAAAAGAGCCATCGACAGCCCCAATGGGGAGGTAAGCAAGAAAACACTCAAGCAAGTAAGAGGAAAGGGGCCACACAAGAGAACCACCAAGGAGACTGAGAATTCAAAGCTACCGGAGATCCATGGGAAGAGTCACCCGGACACAGCCATCTAGCTCTAGTTCACCTCGACCACTACATTTTCTGACTCACTTGCACCCTTCTCACACATTATTCACTCCTCCTAGCATGGAGTCCATCTCAGGGGCTCGACTAAGAGGATCTGTTCCCCTAGATCGTCACTGACTTGACCATCAGAGTGCCCCCGTCGGAGTTCCCGGCTCGGGTCTCTAACTCTATTTTGCAAGTCCCGAAGAGCAGGCCGGTCCCGAAGAGACGAGGGGTGATTCGACATCGATAGCAGCTACGGGCCATGGCGATCTTGGAGGCAACACCCGGGATTCCACTCCATTCAGATATGAGAAGTTCTGGCTCTCTTATCCCAAAGCCAGAGACCTAGTCAAAGACGTGTGAGGATTCCTATTCGGGGTGATGCTTCCTTTCGGCTTTCTCGTCGGTTGGAGTTGCTTAGGAGACGCCTTCTTAGGTGGAACAGGGCTGAGCTTGGGAATGTGATTACCAAGATCAGCATTGTTAAAGCTACTATTTCTGATTTGCAGGAGAAGAAAGATAGGATGAGATCCTTATCACAATTGGAGGTGATCTGGCATCAAAAGTCCAGAGTTCAGTGGCTACAAGTTGGTGATAGAAACACTCATTTCTTTCACCTTGCTATCATTATTCGCAGGCATAAGAACTCTATTCATTCTTTGAGGGATTTTGATGACCACTAGCTTGAGGATAATTAGGCTATCAGGTGGGAGATCTATATGTTCTTTGCCTCCCGTTGGATGGAGGCCACCCCCACTACTCCTCACTATTCCTTCTCTCCGATGACTACGGTCTCCTCCTTGCATAATTCCATTCTCTTGGCTCCCATTTCTGAGGAGGAGATCCATTTGGCTCTATGGTCCTTGGGGGAAGATGAAGCTCCTGGTCCTGATGGTTAACCCTCTTCTTCTTTCGGAGATTCTAGGATATTATATCTATGGACTTCACCGTGGCTACCCAGTTATTCTTTGTTTTAGGTTCCATGCTTAGCTCTTGGAAGCGAACCTTCATTACTCTTATTCCCAAGTGTCCTGACACCTCCAAGCCAACCCACTTTGCCCCATCAGTTTGTGCAATACTATCTATATTGTTTGTGCTAAACTGATGGTTACTAGGATGAAGCCTATTCTTCCTCAGCTAATTAGCCCAGAGCAAGGGGCTTTCATTGGCAGGTGCTTCATTTATAATAATGTTCTGATTGCTCATGAGTTTATGGCTGATATGTACCGTGCTTCTCCTCATCGCAGCCTTATGGCCATCAAACTCGACAAGGAGAGAGCCTACGATAGAGTCAGCTAGGATTTTCTTCTTAGGGCCCTACATCACTTCAGGTCCACCCCACTTGGATCTCCAGGATTTTTACCTGTGTGTCCAGACCATCTTTCTCTCTCCTGATCAATGGATCTCCCATGAATTATTTTACCTCGTTTGTCAGCCTTCACCAAGGTTGTCCCCTCTCCCCTTCCTTATTTATCATATGCACTGACTATCTTTCAAGGGCCCTTCGTGTTGCTGTGCAGGAGTCAGTTATCCAACCGTTCTCTCCTACTCCTGGTGCTCCTCTCATTTCTCATCTCTTATTTGCTGATGACTATTTACTCCTAAGGAGGGCTTCGGTTTCCTCGACCCAAGAGTTTCGGGGGATTCTGGAGGATTATTGCCTCTCGTCGAGTTAGAGGATCAACCTCCATAAATCCGGGATTTATTTCAACCCCAAGACCCTAACCCAGATACAGCACAGGATTGTGGATATTCTTGGTGTTACGGAGTGGAGTGGCCCCCTAATGTATTTGGGTGTCCCTATATCTGGATCCAAGCTGTCTAGGGTGGACTACTCCCTGATGATTCAGTTTATTCATGAGAGGATCGATGGTTGGTGGGGCAGATCTCTCTCCTCTATAGGTAGAATCACTCTTATCCGCTCGGTTCTCACCTCCTTTCTGGTCTATCTGATCTCGAATGCCATTATTCCCAGGACTATTATTCTTAGATTGGAGTAGATGATTAGGGCTTTCTTGTGGGACTCCTCTCCTTCTAGGCGAAGGATCCATCTGGTCGGTTGGCAAGCTATTTGTCAATCAATTCAGCAAGATGGATTGGGGATTCATTCTCTCATTACCTGAAGAGAGGCACTTTTAGGGAGGCTAGTTGCTAGATTCTTTCTCTGCTCGGATAGTATTTGGTCCACCATGATGCGAGCCCAGTATGCTGACTATCGGGCCATTATTGATGGTACTATCCGACCTACTAGATATTTCTCTACAATATGGAGGGACATGCTTACTAGAGCTCCTCTTATCTCTCCTTATCTCTCTGGGTCATTGGGGATGGCAGGTCTATTCGATTTTTGCAGGATCCTTGATTTCTGAGATGCCTCTCTGCAAATGGCCTACCTTTATATCTGTTGATGTTCCTGACTTCATTTCCATTATGGACCTCTACCTTCTTGGCCGGCAACTGTGGGACTAAGATGTAGTCAGATCCATTGTTGGGGATATTCTCAGCTTCCAAGCCTACTCGATTATCCTGCCTACCATCCCGGGCCTGGATGTCAGAGTTTGGAGGCACTCTGCCACCCCCAAGGTGCCCATGTCTGACCTTCTGGCCATCTTCTCACCTGAGGCTGTCACCCCTATCCCGTTGGGTTGAATATGGTCTATTCCGGTGCACCCAAGGGCCTATCTATTCATATGAAAGATGGTTCGTCGCTGCCTTCCTACTAGAGCCCTCCTGGCTACTAGGGGAATGCCCATTTCCGATGTCTACCCCTTTTATGAGGCTGCTTCAGAGACCTAGGATCATATCTTGTTCTTTTATTCCCAGGCTAGGCGTGTGTGTGGCAGTTAGCTGGCTAGCCCATCTCTTTTTCCGGATGTTGATTCCCATGACTTATTCATCGGGATCTACGATCGGCTATTGCTACTCCGTCTGTGACTCTCCTGGCTTATATTGCTTATTATATCTGGCTCGCCAGGAATGAGTTTGCCTTCACCTTGGTGAGATGTTCTCTGTGGCTTATGGTCCAACATGCCACTACTTCTGCTATTGAGTTCCATAGATCGACTAGGGATTGACGGATCTCTGGGGTTCCCACCTCACTCTTCGAGCGCCCCACTGAGTTTTCATCTCTTGGAAACCCCCTCCTCTGTCCTTCTCCACAATCAGTTTTGATGGCAGTCTTCATCACAGATCCGGAGGTACTGCTTTTATCATGAGGGACTCCGGCTTGGGTTTCCGTGCTGCTGGTGGTGTCCCTCTTGTCGACCCTTCTGTCCCTGTGATGGAATTGCATGTCGCATGGACTGGCATCAGATATGCTCATCAAGTTCACCACTTGGATCATCTCATCATTGAGGGAGATTCTCTGACGGTCATCTCATGGATTTGACAATCCTTATTGCTTCCTTCGACTCACCCTGTTATTTGAGACATTGGGCTTCTCTTATAGGGATGCACTTCGATCATTATTCACCATATCTTTAGGGAGGCTAACTCGCTGCAGACCGGGTCGCCTCTTATGTTGCCCGTCATTCTGTTTCTATGTTATGGTCAACTAGCAATCTCTCCTGTACAGCTTCAGGATATTGTACTAACTTTTTTGGTTGTGTTCACCCTCGCTTTGTTCAATGAATACACCGTTCTATCAAAAAAAAAAAAGAAAAAAATCCAGCATTGACAATAAAACTATGAAGAATATATATATATATATAATATTTTTTAAAAATTAAAAATAATAATGATGTGGAATGAGATGAAAGATTTCTAATTTAGTGGATGATTTAATTTGTTGAGCAATGACCCCTACAAACATAAACATAATTCAATTACAAAATGGCAAAGAGTCATATGAAGGGAAAACTAAATAAGAGATAACTCAAACAAAGGCTGCATGTTTATTCATGAAGATTGGACCTAAGGCTTGTGAAACCATCCTATCTAGGGCATAGACCATTCAAAGATTCAGACCTAAGAAATAAGGAGGTTTCTTACCAATATTGATGTCTCACACCATTGGTAGGGATTCAATTTCAGCACTCTCGAATTGAGATTGGTACTAGAAACTATCACTCCAAGAGATACAAACCTATGGCTTGAAAGGTTCCAAGGGCAAGGCCAACTTCCTCTTCAACTTGTGATCTTGGAGAACCCTAGAAAGAAAAGGGATTAAAGACTTGAGATAACAAGAAAAATGAAAGTTACTAAAACTTCAAGGAAGAATAATATGATGGAGTTGGAGGAGATCAAGTGGCTTCATTCAGTGTCTGGAATGTAATCTCCTTGGATTCCTTGAACTGCAACTGGAGTTGGTGTCCCATGATAGTAAGGAATGGCATCCAAAATCTGTTGTAGAAGCCTCTTTGAAGATTGGAGTTGGCAACCTTGAAGAGAGGAAATGGTGAAGAAGCCTTGGTTGGAATTTGGAAGAACTTCTTTGGATGGTGGTGGGGTGTTTTCTAGCTAGAGTATTGGTGGGTTTAGAGGAATACTAGGATGGCTAAAGGATGATGTTTTCGGTCTCTCACCCATTCCCTCGGAGGACACATTGCATATAACAAGTAGAAGAAAAACTCTTTGATTTCATTCATCAATAATCTCCTTTACAAGGGGTTTGGAGTGGTATTTATAGCCTCTTAAAAGTCCTTTGAAGTTTTGAATTCAAAAGGAGGTTACATAAATCATGGAGAGATAAGTGGGGAAGTTGAAACCATCCTTGATTCATGCCTTGATAAGTGGGAAAGTTGAAACCATCCTTGATTCATGCCTTGATAAGTGGGGAAGTTGAAATCATCCTTGATTCATGCCTTGATAAGATGAAGTGAGGTGGCCTCATGAGGTGGCTTCCATGTGGGCTTGGGAGATGAGGTGTCTTCCATATAAGTATGATGATGTGGCTCCAACTTGGCAAGATTTGTTGAAGGGTTTGCCTCACCTAATCTTTATGTCTTCATGATTCATTTGAGCCCAAACCAAACCAAACTTGAACCCAACTTGTAAATTCACTAATTACAAGACCAAATTGACCTTAATTGGACTCAAAAGACTAAATTGAAATAAGCCCAGCCCTAATTACAGGACTCAAACTTGACCAAAGAAACAAATTCCCTATTTACAGGACACATGTTCAATAAAAGAAATAAAATTGAAATCAAAAGCAAAGAAACAAATTTCCCTATTTACAGGACACATGTTCAATAAAAGAAATAAAATTGAAATCAAAAGTGGCATTAACTCAATCAATTGAAATCCATAATGAATTTGGCTTGATAAAATTGGATTGAAGCTTCTTTCGAACTGTGGTGCCCGCACCAATTCTCCCGGGATGGGAATGACTGGACCCTATCGAGTATGGGTCTCTCTGACTTTAATAATATTCTAGTAAGTCTGGGTTGATTCGTTGTAGGTCCTCCCGAGTGATCCATGAGTTATCAGATTCTGGTCAACCTTGCCATTGCACCAAATAGAGTTGATAGTCTTTATTTATGGTAGTGATAGTTTTGTCGTCCACAATTCTCTCAATTCGATCTCGCCGATCTGGTATAGAGGCTGGTGGACACTCAGGGATAGGATCACTCTCAACAGTAGGTTCAGGCCTAAAAGGCTTACTGGGTATCAATATTGGCTCTTGTGTTCTACTAAGTCTGAAACGTTAAAGGTCGAGCTGATACCTAGGTCAGATGGTAGTTCCAATACATACGCATTATGTCCAATCTTCTTTAGGATTTTGAATGGCCCTGCACGTGGGCATGTAATTTTTCATAGTTCCAGGTGGGAACCATTCGGGTTTGAGTCTAACCATTACAAGTCTCCTTAAGAGAACTCTTTGATTTTTCTATATGAATTAGCCATACGCCTATAGGATTCATTGCTCATATTGATTTTTTATTGATTTCTTTATGCAAGTCCTTAACATGCTGTGCATATGACTCAGCAGACTCAGAGACTCATGCATGTGTGGATAAAGGGATAAGATCTAAGGGTTTCCTAGGTTTGTAACCATGGACCACCTCAAAAGGACTCTTCCCAGTAGATCTATTGACTGAGCTATTATAAGCAAATTCAGCACGACAGAGTAAGAGGTCCCAATTTTCCATACTGTCACCAACTAAACATCTCAGAAGGTTTCCTAGACTCCGATTGACTACTTTAGTTTGGCCATCAGTCTGAGGATGATAGGCAGTAGAAAATTTTAGCTTGGTTCCTAGCATATGCCAAAGGGTCTTCCAAAAATAGCTAGTAAACCTAACATCTCTATCTAAAACAATGGTTTTGGGTAAACCATGTAATCTAACTACCTCGTCAAGGAAAAGTTTGGCCATTTTTGAAGCATCTAAGGTTTGGGAACATGGGATAAAGTGAGCCATCTTAGAAAATTAATCGACTATAATGAAGATAGAATCATGTCTCCTAGAGGTCTTTGGGAGTCCTAGTACAAAGTCCATACTAAGATCCTGCCATGGACAATCAGGGACTGGTAAAGGAGTGTACAACCCAATGTTCTACTTTTGCTGTTGGCAACAACACATGTTCAACATTGCGCTACAACTTGGGCTACATTCCTCTTAAGACTAGGCCAGGAAAATTGATCTTCTACCGCTAGGATGGTCTTATTTCTTCCAAAATGGCTGGCTAGCCTCCAGCATGAACTTCCCAGATCAAAAATTCTCTAAGAGAAGTTCGGGGAATACACAGTTGATTTTCTTTGAAAAGGAATCCATCTATGAGAGTATAGTCACTATATACACTAGATGGTCCTTGTTGGAGGGATTGATAGATCTCACTAAAGTCTGGACACTTAGTGTATTCCTCTTTCAGTCTATCAAACCCTATAACCTCGGTGCTAACTAAAGTCAAAAGCATGGATCTCCTGCTTAATGCATCTGCAACCCTATTCTCAGTGCCGGCACGGTGTTTCAAGACAAAGGTATATGCTTGGATGAATTCTACCCATTTCCCGTGCCTAGGGTTTAGTTTTTTTTGAGAACTAAGGAATCGTAAGGCTTCGTGATTAGAATAAAGAATGAATTCTTGTGGTAGTAAGTAGTGTCTCCAATACCTCAAGACTTGTATTACCGCATATAATTCCCTATCATATGTCGAGTATCTCATTCTCGCCTCATTCAACTTTTCACTAAAGAATGCCACTAGATGACCTTCTTGACTCAAAACTCCTCCAATTCCTATCCCAGAGGCATCACAAGCAACCTCAAATACCTTTGAGAAATCAGGTAACCTCAAAATAGGTGCTTGTGTCATTTTCTTCTTTATTTCTAGGAAGGCTCTATCGATGGGTTTTGTCCATTCAAATGTTCCCTTCCTAATGCAGTCAGTCATGGGTGCCACTATTGTGCTGAACCCTCGAATGAATCTTCTATAGAAGGTGGCTAAACCATGGAACTATGAACATCATAGATGCTCTTGGGTACGGGCCACTCGACTATGGACTTGACCTTTTCGGGGTCGGCAGACACCCCTTCAATGGTGACAATGAATCCTAGAAAGATAACTCTATGGGTCATGAATTCACATTTCTTGTGGTTGGCATAGAGACTATCTTGTCTAAGGGCTTGGCAAACTTGCCTAAGATGGTCCAAGTGGTCTTCCTTTGTTCTACTATAGATGAGAATGTCATCAAAGTAGACCACTACGAATTTTCCTATGAATGTCCTTAAAACCTGGATCATGATTCTCATGAAGGTACTAGGTGCATTGGACAAACTGAAAGGCATTACTACCCACTCATATAGGCCATTTTGGTTTTGAAAGCAGTCTTCCATTCATCCCCGGGCCTAATTCTTACTTGATGATAGCCACTCTTAAGATCAATTTTGGAGAAAATCTTTGCTCTGGCCATCATATCCAATATATCATCTAAACGGGGAATAGGAAAATGGTACTTAATGGTAATTTATTTATGGCCCTACCATCTACACACATTCTCCATGTGCCATCTTTCTTAGGGGTCAGAAGGGCTGGTATTGCACATGGGCTTAGGCTCTCTCTAATGAATCCCTTTTGGAGAAGTTCTCCAACTTGACGTTGTAACTCAGAGTGTTCTATAGGGTTCATTCTATAATGGGGAAGGTTTGGTAATGTCGATCCTGGGATCAAATCTGTTGCATGTTAAATGTCTCTCAAGGGTGGAAGGTGATTAGGAAGGTCCTCTGGAAATATGTCTGGAAACTCTTCTAGAAACCTTAACACTTTCTGGGGTTGTTCCTTATGGGGTTGGTCCTGGGTTTCCTTAGCTGTCAAAATCCATACGGGGGAACCACCACTAATCTCCTATTCCAATTCCTTAGCACTAATCAGATTTACCCCTTGTTTCTTATCCTTTAAGTGACCTGATCCTCTCTTAATTTGGTCTTTAGGTGGTGAATAATTGATTACAATCTTTTTCCCATTATGAGTAAAAGCACAAGAATTAGGGCGACCATAGAGTATAGCACCATGGTCATACAACCATGGTCATCCTAATATGATGCTGCTTACCCCCATGGGAAGAACATCGCACCATACCTTTTCTTGGTAGGACTGGATTCAGATTGTGACTTGGCACCTAAATTTGATGGGAATCGAGGTCAAATCTATCCAGGATACCTTATATGGGTTGGGATGGGGCACAGTGGGCAATTCTAAGTTCTTGACCGTACCGGTTGATATAGCATTGACACAACTTTTGCTATCTAAGATGATCTTGCAAGCTTTTTCTTCTATTCTAACAAAAGTTTGTAGGATGTTGGTCCTACGCCTATCTTTTTGTTTCTTACCCTGGGTCAAGATACATCTCACAACTCCTAGGAATTTAGATGAGGCTATGATCTCTTCATCCCCTTCATACTCATTAGCTAGGTTCTCTCCGGCCTCATATACCTTTTCCTCACAATCTTCTATGGGTTCAAGGGCCTCCTCATCTATTTCTCCTATGTGTAGCACTTTATTGGGACATTGGCTTACAATATGACCTTCTTGATGACACCTAAAACAATGGACACTACCTCCTCTTCGAACTTCAGGGCTTTTTCCTTTGTCATCTCTACGGGCTACTGGAGTAGTAGGATGGGGTCTGTTGGATGGGCTTGGGTTTGGGCTAGGCCTACTTACAAGGAATTAATTCTGTGGGCTCCGGTCGTCAAAATAAATGTAGACCTGCTCTAAACCTAGACAAGGTTGCTGCCTCAGACTTGACCACATTGCATCTCATCACGAACTCATCAAACTTGGCAATATATTCGGATACTGTCTTATTCTCTTGAGTTAATGGTTTCCATTGATCCAAGAGTCTTTGTTCATAGGACATTGGTAAATATTTCTCCCTAAGTTTCACCTTCATAGCTCTCCAAGTGGCTATGGGCATGTCACCCCTCTGTCGTCTCATGCGTTCAACGTTACCCCAATCAATCTAGCCTGACAGACCAATCTAAGTTTGGCAAACTTAAATTTCCTATCTTCCGACATTTCATACCAATCAAAATATTAGTCCATATCACCCTCCCAGTCTATATACACCTTAGGATCCAAGTTTCCATCAAATGTGAGTACATCTAAATGAATGTTTCTAAGGGCCCTTTCATCCTGGTCAACATAATCATAGTGAACTCTCCTTGGATGTGGGTCAGGAGTAAATTCCTGGCGTTGGACTCTAGCTTAGTAGGGTCAAACGGGTCTCTTCAAGGGTTCCTATTCTCTCTTCCATTTGATCAACGTAGTGTTCAATTGGTTGAACTGCTCAGTCATAGTTCTCATCAGGGTTTCTAGATTAGGATCCATGGAAGAACTGGGATGGTCAAGTGAATGTTGAAAGGAAGTTCCTGAACTAGTAGTCATTCAATACAAAATTCGATCTAAGATTCGCTAGACCTAAAAGTCCAATGTAGTATGAATTGACTTAGTACAGACCAAGACTACAAATACCCTTTTAAATGGCCAGGTAAGAGGTGGGATCGTGGGAGGCCGTCCCCACTTTCGCGAGGACCCAATTAAAGAACCACAAATCCTCTTAAGGCGTTTGCCTTTGGACCCCTAGCCTTAGACACTACTTTCCAGAAGTAGATGAAGCAATGATTTACATTAGTCTCAACACACTAATTGAGCTTGACTTGTAGGTGTCCCTAATCTAATTAGGTTGCTACTCAATTCTAATTAAAAGGTTTGGGTTCGATGCAACATGGGGTTGGTTATTTTTGGACTAAAGAAAGGTAATGACCTCGTTCCCTTATCTTATGATATTGACGCCCTTAAATAGTTTAAACTGAATGCAATTGCTTTTTTTTTTTGTGTTTTATGAAGTGACAAGTTTGAATTTCAGTTGATTAATGACCAAACAAAATGGCTTGGGATTGGAGGTGTTTGAAAGTGATTTTAATTTCAGCCCAACAATACATACAGAATTTTCAGCAGGCATGTTTTTTTTGCAGAAGTTTTTTTTTATTTTCTTGAATTTATAAAATCATGAAAAAATAATAAAATTAAGAGAACTAATCAAAGAATAAACAATGCAAAAATCAAATGAAAACAGTAGAAACTGATTGGTGAATCATACTGAAGTTCAAACTACCAATGCAAAATCAGTGTGCAGAAACTTTAGTAGGGCTGTTTTCTTAGACAGATAACACTCAGTTTTTGAATCAGTAAAATCTCAGAAAAATTTAGTAAACAGTGGATTAAGTGGAGATTAACTGATATAAAAATCAGGCTAAAACAGTGAAAGCTTGATGGTAAAACAGTCCTAGGTTTTAGTCCCTAACACAGAAAATAGCAAACAAAATGTAAACATGCAAGGGAATTCAAATACCAAAACTTCAACCTAAGGATTCACGTCCGGCCGTGGCTCATTATTCCCATGGGTCGTGATAGTGTACTAGTGTACACCCACTCAGGAGGCATGAATCTTAGATTCGGACTGGATTTAAAAGGAAAAAATAAATAGTAAGTATAAAGACTATGCTACCAATGCAACCATGCTCTGATACCAGATTTGATGTGGAATAAGATGAAAGATTCTAATTTAGTGGATGATTTAATTTGTTGAGCAATGACCCCTACAAACATAAACATAAACATAATTCAATTACAAAATGGCAAAGAGTCATATGAAGGGAAAACTAAATAAGGGATAACTCAAACTAGGGCTGCATGTTTGTCCATGAAGATTAGACCTAAAGCTTGTGAAACCATCCTATCTAGGGCATAGACCATTCAAAGATTCAGACCTAAGAAATAAGGAGGGTTTTCTTACTAATATTGATGTCTCACGCCATTGGTAGAGATTCAATTTCAGCACTCTCGAATTGAGATTGTACTAGAAAACTATCACTCCAAGAGATGCAGACCTCTGGCTTGAAAAGTTCCAAGGGCAAGGCCAACTTCCTCTTCAACTTGTGATCTTGGAGAACCCTAGAAAGAAAAGGGATTAAAGACTTGAGATGACAAGAAAAATGAAAGTTACTAAAACTTCAAGGAATAATAATATGATGGAGTTGGAGGAGATCAAGTGGCTTCATTCAGTGTCTGGAATGTAATCTCCTTGGATTCCTTGAACTGCAACTGGAGTTGGCATCCCATGATAGTAAGGAATGGCATCCAAAATCTGCTGTAGAAGCCTCTTTGAAGATTGGAGTTGGCAACCTTGAAGAGAGGAAATGGTGAAGAAGCCTTGGTTGGAATTTCGAAGAACTTCTTTGGATGGTGGTGGGGTGTTTTCTAGCTAGAGTATTGGTGGATTTAGGGGAATACTAGGATGGCTAAAGGATGATGTTTTGGGTCTCTCATCCACTCCCTCTCGGAGGATACATTGCATATAACAAGTGAAATAAAAACTCTTTTGATTTCATTCATCAATAATCTCCTTTACAAGGGGTTTGGAGTGGTATTTATAGCCTCTCCAAAGTCATTTGAAATTTTGAATTCAAAAGGAGGTTACATAAATCATGGAGAGATAAGTGGAGAAGTTGAAACCATCCTTGATTCATGCCTTGAAAAGTGGGAAAGTTGAAACCATTCTTGATTCATGCCTTGATAAGTGGGGAAGTTGAAATCATCCTTGATTCATGCCTTGATAAGAGGAAGAGAGGTGGCCTCATGAGGTGGCTTCCATGTGGGCTTGGGAGATGAGATGTTGTTGACACCACTAATTGATTTTGATGATAAGCAAAATAGTTAAGTATAAATTGAGGACTAATGATTTGCTTTAAATGTATTTTCATTAAAAGGATGCTCACAAAATTTGAAGAAGCCTAATTATATTGAAGAACCAAGTTTGAATAGAATGATTGCACAAAATAAGACTTGGACACTCAAAGAAATGGTTAAATGGATGACTAAGGCAAGTGAAAACATGTTACAGTACAAGTTCAGCAATTTCTGCACCTTTTTGATGATTTATCGACTCAAGGTGTCGACACAAGACATGATGTATCGACACATGAAGATGATGTGTTGACTCAGGCCGGCACGCAGCAATGTTTCAAATGGCACAGATGATGTGTCGACACATGGACCTTATGTGTCGACTCCAGGTGTCAACACATGGATTAACACATCGCCTGAGAATTTCAAACCACAGAACTTGCAGAAATTGAAGGAACAGTGATGTGTCGACACATGGACCTTATGTGTCGACTTAATGTGTCGACTCAACTGAGAATGTGTCAACTCAGCTGATTTTTCCAGAGAATCTGAATGGAATATTTTGAACTTGTGTCGACTCAAGAACATGTGTCGACCTAATGTGTCGATACATAAAGAGGAAGTGTCGATACATAAAGAAGAAGTGTTGACACATGGAGTTCTGACTATAGTAATGGCTAGTTTTTTCAAGTGCAGAACTCTCCTAAATACCCTCCAACGGTTAGTTTTTCAAGTATAATGGCTAGATTTCAGTTTTGGAGGCTTGGGAAGGTATATAAAGGCTCCAAATCAAATCAAAACAAGAACTATTCATAAGTATTGAATATCCAAAAAGAGTTTAAAGAGAAAAGAAGAAATAAGAGCCTTAACTCATATTCATTCAAAGCTCAACCACTCTCAAGCAAAAGGAAAGCCTTCCAAGCATTCAAAGCTATCAAGTGCATTGAAGATCATTCAATCTTGGGCATTCAAAAGGCTTCAACAAGAGCAAAGCAATACTATATCGAGCTACATCGACTTATTTGCTTTATTATTGAAAGCTTACATTGGTTCTTTATCTCTCCATCTTATATCTTGTAAAGGTTATTGGTAGCCTATTGGAAAATCAAGTGAGGTTATTGGTAAGCCTTGAAAACTAATTAGGTTGGTGGTTATCCTGCAAAATCACTAAGGTTCTTGGTTAGCCCGAAAAACCAAGGGAGGTTTTTGGTTAGCCTTGTGAAAATCAATTAGGTTCTTGGTTAGCCTGTAAAACCAGTGAGGTTGTGACTTGTGAGCCTTGTAAAACAAGTCAGTTTTGATTAATAAGCCCAGAAAATTATCGGCTGTAATCGTTTGATTATAGTGAATTTCCAAGGGATCTTGGAGAGTGGATGTAGGTGCATTGTTGGCATCGAACCACTATAGATTGTTGTGTTTGTGATTGCTTGTTCTCTCCCTCCTTGCTCTTTACTTTATTGCTTATTGCTTTTAATTTCTGCTACACTACTACTTTAGAGCATTGCATTTAAATTTTAGTACCTTGTTGAATTGAATTGTATATCTTGTCTTGTGAGCTTGCTACTTGTATTATCAAGCTTAGCTTTAAATTTTTTAGAGATCCAATTCACCCCCCTCTTGGGTTGCTCTCTGGGCAACAAGTGGTATCAGAGCCTTGTTCTCAGTATATAGGCTTTACCGTCTTGAGTAAAGATCTATGACAATCCCAATTGGTACTAGTGTAGTTGAGGGACAAGCCTTAAATAGACCTTCATTTTTAATGGAACAAATTATACTTATTAGAAAACTATGATGAGAATTTATATGCATTCTATAGATTATAATTTGTGAAAAGTTGTTGATAAGGTCCTCATATTCCTTCGGTGGTGGTTAATGGTATTTCCATCCCAAAACTTGAAGAGGATTGGGATGAAAATGATATTAAACAATCCAAGATCAATGCTAAGGAAATGAATCTCTTGTACTGTGCATTAGATCCTAGTGAATTTAATAGGATATCTACAAGCATGTCCGTCAAAGAAATATGGGACACACTTAAAGTTATCCATGAGGGTACCGATCAAGTGAAGAACACCAAGATAAATATGTTAGTGTACACATATGAGATGTTCCGAATGGAACCAAATGAATCTATCACTGATATGTATACATATTTTACAAATATTATAATGCTATGAGAAGTCTTGGTAAAGTCATATCTAATGCTGATCTTGTGAATTAATTTCTTAGGTCACTTCTGACGTCATAGGATCCAAAGGTGACCGCAATTCAAAAGGCAAAGGATGTAGACAAGCTTCCACTTGAGCAGCTAGTAGGATCGCTCATGACCTATGAGCTCAACTTGAAATAGAAATCAATGGATTTGGATAAAAAGAAGAAGGGGATCACTTTTAAATCAAATGTTCAAGAAGAATCCTTGATTGATGAGTCCGAAGATGAAGAAGAGGAAGAAGGTGAAGAAGCCCTCCTTGCTCAAAAATTTAGAAGATTTATGAAGAGAAGGAAGTTTTCCTACGAGAAGAAATTTCAATCCAAGGAAAGAGAAAGGAAAAAGAAAAGGAGAAGGAAAAAGAAAAGGAGAAAGAAAAAGAAAAGGAGAAGGAAGTACCTATATGCTTTGAGTGCAAGAAGCCCGGGCATTACAAATTTGATGTCCTCTCCTCAAAAATCAAGAAAAAACTAAGAAGAAAGCAATGATGGCCACGTGGAGTGATAGCGAAGACTCCAGTTCATAAGAAGAGCAGTCTGAAATTGCAAATCTCTACTTCATGGCACATCAGGATAATGAAGAGGTATGTTCCGACTCTGAAGTTGATTTTACTTTTGATAAACTTAGAAGTGCTTTCAAAGAGCTCATGCATGATTATAAGTTAGTATTATCTGAAAATAAGAAATTAAAAAGGCATGCTAATAGTTTCTCATTAGAAAACAATTCTTTACTTAATGATGTTAGTTCTTTGAAAATTAACTAGATGTTTTGAAAAGAAAATTAATGCTTTAGCTATGGAAAATGAAGTTTTAAAAAGACCTAAACATGTGTTTCTAACAATGATCTTATAAAGAAAAACAAGGATTTGGAGCTTGAAAATGAAATATACAAAAATGAACTTGAGAAAATCAAATCTTTTGTTGATAAGTTCACTTATAGTTCAGAAAAGCTGAATTTACTTTTAAATAATCAAAGAGCAGTTTTCAACAAGGCAGGTTTAGGATATAAACCTTAAAAGCAACAAAAGTATTTCAAAAACTTTTTTGTACTTACATCATCCAGTATTACTTGTTTTACTTGCATAAAATTAGGTCATAAATCATATCAATGTAGTTTTAGAAAATCATGTCTTTTGGTAAAGTGTGGGTTCCAAAGGAACCATTTTGAATGCTAACCCGAAAGGACCCAAGTTAGCTTGGGTACCTAAAAACAAAGCTTGATCTTATTGCAGGTGTGTCTTGCAACCAAGGAAAACAAACGAATTTGGTATCTTGATAGTGGTTGCTCAAGGCACATGACTGGAGATGTAAAGCAATTCACTTCTCTTGAAGCTTTGAATGGAGGGAGTGTGACCTTCGGTGATAATGGTAAAGGTAAAATCATTGAAATTGGTAAGGTTCACATAACTCCTTTTAATAGTGTTAGTAATGTACTTTTAGTAGATGGTTTAAAGCATAATCTCTTAAGTATTAGTCAGTTTTGCGATAAAGGTTTTCAAGTAGTTTTCAAATCATCATATTGCATGATTTCTAGTCCAGATTTAAATGGAGTACAATTCATTGAAAAAAGGCATGGAAATATTTATCTTGTAGATCTTGATGATCTATCTTTACCTAATGGAGAATGCCTTGTTGCAATGAATTCTACCAAGAAGAGACTAGTTGATTATGGCATAGAAGGTTAGGGCATGCTAGTATGTACCTTATTTCAAAACTTTGCAAAAAGAATTTAGTTAGATATTTACCTGAAATCAGTTTTGAAAAAGATAGAATTTGCCAAGCATGTCAATTTGGAAAACAAGTCAAAACTTCTTTTAAACCAAAGGATTTGTAACTACTAGTAGACCACTTGAACTACTCTATATGGATCTCTTTGGACCAACTAGAACATCAAGTCTAGGAGGCAAGAGATATGGATTAGTTATTGTAGATGATTTTTCAAGATTTACTTGGGTTTTCTTTTTAGCATAAAAGGATGAGTCATTTTCTGTATTTGTAAAGTTTTATAAAAAAGTTTCAAACGAGAAAGGTGTTTCAGTCGTTTGTATTCGTAGTGATCATGGAACCGAATTTGAAAATCAAGATTTGAAAACTTTTGTAATGAAAATGGCATAGAACACAATTTCTCTGTACCTAGGACACCTCAGCATAATGGGGTAATAGAAAGAAAAAATCATACTTTAGAAGAAATGGAACGTAATATAATTGGTGAAAACGATTTGCCAAGGTATTTTTGGCTGAAGCTATAAATACAGCCTGTTATGTTTTGAATCGAGTTTTGATACGCCCTATTTTAAAGAAAACTCCATATGAGCTTTGGAACCAAAGAAAACCAACTTTGAAATATTTTCGAGTTTTTGGTTGTAAATGTTTTATTTTGAACAATGGAAAAGATTATCTAGGGAAGTTCGATGCCAAGTCTGATGAAGGTATCTTCTTAGGATACTCTACATCAAGCAGGGCATACAGAGTATTTAACAAATGAACTTTAGTTGTAAAAAAGTCAGTACATGTTGTATTTGAAGAATGTTCTAACAAGTCCTCGAGAAAAGAGGATACATCTGATAATTATGCAAGTGCTGACAAACTTCAGAAGCCGACATTGGATGATCAAGCTCAACCAAATAAAAAAAATCAGGACAAGGATGAGAAAGAAGATGACACTCCAGTGCATCATTATCTACCTAAGGAGTAGAGGTATGCTCATGGACACCCTAAGGAATTAATCTTAGATGATCCACCTAAAGGGGTAAGAACTCGAGCTTCTTTTAGAAATGAATGTGGCTATATTGCTTTTGTATCTCAAGTAGAACCTAAATATTTTAAAGAAGCTGAAAAAGATTCTAATTGGATCAATGCTATGCAAGAAGAACTAATACAATTTGACAGAAATAATGTTTGGATACTTGTAGAAAGACCATCTAATGTTTCAGTAGAAAGACCATCTAATGTTTCAATTATTGGCACTAAATGGGTATTTAAAAATAAATTATATGAAAATGGTATTGTCATTAGAAATAAAGCTAGGCTAGTTGCTAAAGGCTATAATCAGGAGGACAGGATTGACTTTGATGAAACTTTTGCTTCTGTTGCTAGGATTGAAGCGATTGGACTATTGTTAGCTTTTACATGTTTTATGAACTTCAAATTATTTCAACTGGATGTTAAGAGTGCTTTCCTGAATGGCTTTATAAATGAAAAAGTTTTTGTTGAATACCACCTAGTTTGAAAATCATGCACATCTTGATCATGTTTTCAAACTGCACAAAGCACTTTATGGTTTGAAGCAAGCACCTAGAGCATGGTATGAAAGGTTAAACAAATTTCTTATTGAAAATGAATTTTCTAGAGAAATGTTGACAAAACACTATTTTTGAAAAGGAAAGATAATAATTTATTAATAGTACAAATATATGTTGATGACATCATTTTCAGTGCTACTAATAAAATTCTTTGTCAAGAGTTTGCTAAGCTAATATAGGGTGAGTTCGAGATGAGCATGATAGGTGAACTAAACTTCTTTCTCGAACTCCAGATCAAGTAAACTTCAGATGGTATCTTCATCAACCAAGCTAAGTACACAAGAGAAATTATCAAAAGTTTGGGATGGAGACTACTAAGTCAATAGGTACGCCTATGAGCCCCTCATGTAAACTAGATAAAGATGAAAATGGTAAATTTATAAATCAGAAATTATATAGAGGCATGATAGGCTCTTTGCTGTATCTGACTGCTAGTAGATCAGATATTATGTTCAGTGTTTGCATGTGTGCTAGATATCAGTCTGAACCTAAGGAATCACATCTTATGACTGTTAAGCGCATTATTAGATATCTGTCTGGTACTATCATTATTGGTTTGTGGTATGCTAGAAATTCTTTTGCTGAATTGATTGGATATTCTGATGCAGACTTTGCTGGTTGTAGATTAGATAGAAAGAGTACTGGTGAAACTTGCCAATTTATTGGGGTTAACTTAATCTCATGGTTTAGCAAGAAACAAACTTCAGTTGCACTATCCACAGCTGAGGCTGAGTATATTGCAGCAGGAAGTTGTTGTGCTCAAATCCTGTGGATTAAGCAACAACTTGAAGACTTTGGAATCAAGTTGGCTAGAACTCCTATTAAATGTGATAATACCAGTGCTATTTGCTTGACTAAAAATCCTGTTCAACACTCTATGAGCAAACACATTGAAATTAGGAATCACTTTATTAGAGATTATGTTGAAAACAATGATATTTTGCTTGAATTGATATATATTGAATTTTAATTAGCTGATATTTAACTAAACCTCTCTTACAAGATCGATTCTGTATGATTAGAAGAGAGCTCGGGATCATCAATCCATTTGATTAAATCTTTCTCCCAATTTGACTCAAATTAGATCTATCCAACTATTTATGATATATCATGATTAATCATTGATGATTTGACTCCAAATACATGTACCTTCAATTGATTTTGATCATTCAATGAAATTCCTATTTTTCAGTTTTTAAGTCGATATGTCGACACATCATGTGTCGACACCAAAATGTGTCGACACATGCGTGAGTCAACACATGCCCGACGGGAAACTAAGATTTTAAGGGTTTTCGAACCATTTTTCTTCCAAAATTCATTCCCCTCCTCCGAGCCGACACCTCGATTCCAGGTATCCATCCTATTCATCCTCTCGTTTCCTTGCTTGCTTTTACCCGCCATTTTCTCAGATTTGAAGGTTCGGTGGTCGTGTTTGTTGGATTTCCTTCTAGGTTTTAGTTCCCAAACCCTAGAAACTCCCTATTTCTACCAAAAACCTTGCCCAAACCTTGATTATTGACAATGGGTCCTCGCAAACAAGTCATTCGCCGACCGTGTCAGTCATAGCATGAAGAAGAGCGGAGAATGAAGGCACGACACGAGTCTAGGGCTCCGGATCTGCCTGCATGACCGTTGTTTACTCCTTCTAGCCAGATGAGCTCCAAGACAGTGGTTGGAGGATGCCGAGTAGACTTTACTTTCTTGGACCAGCGATATTTTCGGATAGGAGAGTGGATCCGACATGCTGGGTTGGCTACTTTCTATTCGCTCAGCGAGAGATACTATCCCGGGTTGATGAGAGAGTTCTACGGATCACTTGCTCGCGGATCAGATGGCTGGATTGCACAGGTTAGAGGACGGGATGTCCCCATCTCTTCAGAGATTTTGAGTCAAGTGTGGGATATACCCATGGCTGGATCAGTCATTGACAGTCTGATGGACAGAGTTAGTGGCCTCCGGTACATTTTTGAGTCCGATATCTTACTAGAGGGAACCACTGTTCCTGCATCGAGATTGTCTACGAAGATGAGACTGCTACATCATATACTTGCCCGGATTCTTCTACCGAAGACCGGTCGATTTGACTACATTACCAAGCGAGAGCTTCTTGTGATGGTCTCACTGATTCAGCGGATGCCGATTTGTCTTCCTGTTATGATGGTTCATCAGATTACTGAGGTGGCGTCTAGTCAGCGGCTCTGCTTGCCTTATGGCATGGGGTTGACAGTACTTTTCAGGGAGTATGGAGTTAGTTTCCAGGATGAGCCTTATTGTACTTTGATCCATATCGATGTATATGACATCAGGTCGTTGCATCGCATGGGTTATCACTTAGTCCGAGGCTAGTGGACACGGAGGACATCAGAACAGGCCGAGGATGTAGCTAACATTGATGAGGATACAATAGAGGAGGAGCGGATTCTTTCCAGTGAGGCTAGACCGAGCGAGACACAGCCTGAGACAGCAGCATAGCTAGTTCAGTCTGATCCTTTTACATCTGCCCAACCACAGCCAGCGCAGACGGAGACTCCTGGTGTTTCAGATACTCTAGAGGACAGAGTTAGACGCATTGAGATCGATGTTTTCATCATGAGGCAGCGTCTTGATGGTTTTATTACTGATGTGAGAGAGAGCCATATTAGACTCCGTGATGGCATTTCGGCTATTCTCTCAGCATGTCTAGATCTTCTACGAGTGCTCCTGCTGCAGACACTGATCCTGCTTCTGTTGATGTACCTGCTCCAGCACTAGCAGATGTTTTTGCTGATATCGATACTGGTGTTGAGACTAGAGTTGGAGATGGAGATGGAGATGGAGATACTATTGTTGGAGATGTGGAGACTGACTCAAACCATTTCGACATTGCTGATCTTACGTTAGAGCCAGTTGTGGAGGTGACTGATGACATGCCTGCGAGCCCAGTTATTAACCCATCCTTCTCACCTGCTCCGATACCTGATCCATCCTCTCCTTCCAGATCGGTTGATCACACTCCAGTTCCTGTTTCGATTCCTATTCTTAGTCCTGTTGTTGACTTACCTGACATTGATATTTCATTCATTGATTCTCCTGACATTCAGACACCTATCATCGAGACCCCCACACTTGATACACATATTATAGATACACCGATACTTTCTACAGTTGATACTATTGTTCTTGATATGCATGTATCATCAGCTGTTACACCTACTTTTGATAGTCCTACCCTTCATACTTCATCAGTCACTCGAGAGCTTGGATTTTATACACACGGCTTTCAGCATCTTGATTCAGGCCCCACTTTTGACCGTACTCCTGCTCTAGCTATTACTGAGATAATTCACCCGATCAGTTCAGTTCTTGCGGAGGACGTAGCTCCTACCTCTACTACTTCAGCCAGAGGTCGGACTTATATTCGTCGCAGAGGACGTGGACACCGTACCCCTCCTCAACCGACCAGGACCAGACTTCAAGATCTTCGATCACAATGGTCGCAAGCTCGATTTTCTTCTAATACCGGATCAATCGAGATCGTTTCATCTTCTAATGACTCGATGGATAAGGATTAGGACATTGATGTATTTCTAGATAGTTTTATATTTCTAGATAGTTTACTTTCATGCTTACATGTACTTTTATCTTGTTGTGTTCTTGATAATACATATATGAAAAAACCTTTCGTTTTCTCATTTCTATATCTTTGATGGATGAACATGAATGATGTCTTGAATTGCTTTTATACATTCAATGACTATGCTTTGTCTTGTTTTTTATTTCTTTTACTTCTTACCTTTTTAATGATAACAAAAAGGGGGAGTAATTCATGATATTATTTAAGTATAAATGTGTTTACTTCTCCAAACTAAAGGAGGAATAACTTTTATTTTTTTTGAAAACCTAAATTATGAAAGGGGGGCTTCATCTTTTGTCAAAGTAAATTTGATTCTCAAAACCCCTCTTTCAATGTTTTTGAAAAAAAAATTTCATAAATTTTGTTATGAATCATTAATTCAGGGGGAGATTTGTTAATTACTGAAATTTTCATTGTAAGAGTATCATGATACATGTTCTTAATGCATTTAATAAATATCAAAGTTGCTGACTAAGCACTGATACTCTCTATCTTTGAAACAAGCTCAAATTCTATTACATGTGTTTTGAATGATTATAGCTTTAAGTAATGATTGATACACTTAATGCTTTCAATATTGTGCATCTTGATCATTCTCTTAAAGCTTTACTTTTAAAGAAATTTATACTTAAGGGTTTTGTCATCATCAAAAGGGAAGATTGTTGACTCCACTAATTAATTTTGATGATAAGCAAAACAGTTAAGTATAAATTGAGGACTAATGATTTGCTTTAAGTATGTTTTCATTGAAAAGATGCTCACAATATTTGAAGAAGCCCAATTGTATTGAAGAACCAAGTTTGAATGGAATGATTACACAAAACAGACTTGGACACTCAAAGAAATGGTTGAATGGATGACTAAGGCAAGTGGAAACATATTCCAGCACAAGTTTAGCAATTTCTGCACCCTTTTTGATAATATGTCGACTCAAGGTGTCGACACTGACATGATGTGTCGACTATGAAGATGATGTATTGACTTAGGCCGGCACGCAGCAATATTTCAAATGGCACAGATCATGTGTCGACACATGGACCTTATGTGTCGACTCCAGGTGTCAACATATGGATCAACACATCGCTTGAGAATTTCAAGCCACAATTTTGAACTTGTGTCGACTCAAGAAGAACATGTGTCGACCTAATGTGTCGATACATGAAGAGAAAGTGTCGACATATGGAGTTCTGACAATAGTAACGGCTAGTTTTTTCAAGAGCAGAACTCTCCTAAATGCCCTCCAACGACTAGTTTTTCAAGTATAACAGCTAGATTTCAATTTTGGAGGTTTGGAAGGTATATAAAGGCTCCAAATCAAATCAAGACAAGAACTATTCATAAGTATTGAATATCCAAAAAGAGTTTAGAGAGAAAAGAAGAAAGAAGAGCCTTAACTCCCATTCATTCAAAGCTCAACTACTTTCAAGCAAAAGGGAAGCCTTCCAAGCATTCAAATCTATTAAGTGCATTGAAGATCATTCAATCTTGGGCATTCAAAAGGCTTCAACAAGAGCAAAGCAACACTACATCAAGCTACATCGACTTATTTGCTTTATTATTGAAAGCTTATATTGGTTCTTTATCTCTCCATCTTATATCTTGTAAAGGTTATTGGTTAGCCTATTGGAAAATCAAGTGAGGTTATTGGTAAGCCTTGAAAACCATTAGGTTGGTGGTTAGCCCGCAAAATCACTAAGTTTTTTGGTTAGCTCAGAAAATCAAGGGAGGTTTTGGTTAGCCTTGTGAAAACCAATTAGGTTCTTAGTTAGCCCGTAAAATCAAGTGAGATTGTGACTTGTGAGCCTTGTAAAACAAGTCGGGTTTTGATTAGTGATCCCGGAAATCTAATCGGCTGTAATTGTTTGATTATAGTGAATTTCAATGGGATCTTGGGGAGTGGATGTAGGTGCATTGTTGGCACCGAACCACTATAGATTGTTGTGTTTGTGATTGCTTATTCTCTCCCTCCTTGCTCTTTACTTTATTGCTTATTGCTTTTAATTTCCGCTGCACTACTACTTTAGAGCATTGCATTTAAATTTAGTACCTTGTTGAATTGAATTGTATCTTGTCTTGTGAGCTTGCTACTTGTATTATCAAGCTTAGCTTTAAATTTTTAGAGACCCAATTCACCCCCCCTCTTGGGTTGCTCTTTGGGCAACAGGTGTCTTCCATATAAGTTTGATGATGTGGCACTTCAACTTGGCAAGATTGTTGAAGTGGTTTGCCTCACCTAATCTTTATGTCTTCATGCTTCATTTGAGCCCAAACTAAACCAAACTGACCCAACTTGTAAATTCACTAATTACAAGACCAAATTGACCTTAATTGGACTCAAAAGATAAAATTGAATAAGCCTAACCCTAATTACATGACTCAAACTTGACCAGAGAAACAAATTTCCCTATTTACAGGACACATGTTCTATAAAAGAAATAAAATTGAAATAAAAATGGCATTAACTCAATCAATTGAAATCCATAATGAATTTGGCTTGATAAAATTGGATTGAAGCTTCTTTCGAATTGTGATGCCCGCACCAAATAATCTTTCACCTATTTGAAAGGAAAAAAATAATATTTTAATCTTCTTTATTTTATATCCTTCGCCATAACTATAACAGTTAATTATCAAAAATTTAATATTAATTAGATGGAAAAAATTGAGATTAGACTTCATAGGCGGATCCAATATATACATCCAAAAATATCTGTAAAGTTGATTAATAATTAGATATTCTTCCAATCATTGGATCTAATAACTATGATAATTATATAAAAATTATATAATTATTCCATATGGCTATTTTTATAATTTATATTTTTCAGCCATAAAAAATAATTTTCAAAATATCATACCGAAAAAATGATTGCATGCATAAACTAGTTACAAAATTATAAAATTATTAAAAAAGATTCAAATTAAATCTAGAAAAGCTCTTCGTAGCTTCAAAATTTATTTATAATAAAAAATCATCTGAAAGTAGGATAAAGAGATCTTCATATTGTGTTATGTTGCTTATATTCTATCAGGATAACCTGATAACTAGAATAATGAATAATTGTGACCATTTAATAAAAATTCTATTCTTCAATAAGTTACTGCTCAGATTCTCATTTCGTTTGAAACAGGCAACTGCTCCATATAAAACATAGTATTTGAGAAGATGCTTCAATCGATGATATATTAAGAATCCAATATTTTATCTAAAATAAAAAGAAATATTCTGAACACAATCAAGTAAAATTTAACAAGGATGACAGGTTTTTATGCTTTTCTTTTCTATAAAACTTTTATTAAAATATAAATAAAATATTTAAAAAAATAACTTATAAGAAAAGGCATTATCTTTCAAACATGTTTTTGTTTTCTTTAATTTTTCTCTGTTTTCTCTCTATTTTTTTTCCGTTCTCCAAATTTGAATTGGTGAGAGTTTTGAAGCAATTGAATGATAGAACTTTTCTATTCTGAGATGGATGTAAAATAAATCTTATGATTCAAATATAATATTAATTTAATTTTTTTATTAAAAAAATAAGATGGGAACTATACAAATTTACTTACTTAAAAATATTTCTTTATATTTTTTAATAAAAAAAAATTTTAAACAGGAAAAAGGTAATACTTCCTTTCCTATACCTTTCCTTTCTCCCCCTGTTCCCTCTCCTAAATAAGGTGTAAAATGTGATGGCCAAGGATTAGCATTTAGCATTACTTATCTTATTATTTATTTGTGCTCGATAGGTTGTCAGGCATTTAAACCAGTCCAAGCGATTAAATTGTGGAGAATGATTTCTCCTCCAATACAAATATATTATATTTATATTGCAACTGAGTTTTTTTAAAATAATATTATTTTAATAAATATTATTAAAATAAAATAATTGATATATAATTATCAAAGTAGATGTCCAGCATTTAGATAGAAGGCCGCGTATGCAATTACAGGATTAACTTGTGATTTCATAAATAAAAATGTAGGTTCATTTTGCAATTTTACTAACTGAAATCATAGGTTGAATTTATTATTTCAATCCGGCGAAAGCGCAGGTTCAACCTATGATTTTTATGTTAATTACTTTAACGTAAATTAAAGTTTATGACAAATGAAGTTTACAAATTTTATAAATATATTATTGCATTCAAAATTTAAATTTTATTTAAATTGTAAAGTTTTGATAATTAAAATTTTTTAATTTTTTTTAATACTTTTTTTTATAAAAAAATTATTTTAATAAATAAATATGAATAGTAAAATAATATTATATAAAATATAATCTATATTATGAATTTGATAAATTTATTAATTAATTATATTATTTCTAAATATCTTAATATATATTGTTACAGTATATTATAATATAATATATGTTTAACTATAGATAAGTTACGGCATTTTTATTATAATAAATGATGTGGCACCTATGCTGATGTAGAGCCCGCTAGCGGCCATGCTGGCAAGAGATCCTCTACCTAGGCGTAGCGGCCTGACGAGGAGCCAAGGTGAACCCTCCTGCCAATGTCAGTTCCCAGCCGGAGTCGTGCTCATAAGGCGAGCCTTCCATTTGAGGTCAGCTCCAGATTGGGGTCGTGCTCATGCTACCAAGGCAAGCCCTCCTATCGAGGTCAGCTCCCAGTCAAAGTTGTGCTCATAAGGCGAGCTCTCCGTCTGAGGTCAGCTCCCAACCGGGGTCGTGCTCATGCTGCCAAAGCGAGCCCTCCTGTCGATGTCAGCTTCCAGCCAGAATCTTGCTCATAGGACGAGTCCTTCATCTGAGATCAGCTCCGATCGGGGTCATGCTCATGCTGCCAAGGTGAGCCCTCCTGCCGAGGTCAGCTCCCAGCTGGAGTCGTGCTCATAGGACGAACCCTCCGTCTAAGGTCAGCTCCTGATCGGAGTCATGCTCATGCTACCAAGGCGAGCCCTCTTGCCGAGGTCAGCTCCTAGTCGGAGTCGTGCTTATAGGACGAGCCCTCCGTCTGAGGTCAGCTCCCGGTCGGAGTCGTGCTCATGCTACCAAGGCGAGCCCTCCTGCCGAGGTTAGCTCCCAGCCGGAGTCGTGCTCATAGGGAAAGCCCTCCATCTGAGGTCAGCTCCCGACCGAGGTCGTACTCATGCTGCCAAGGCAAGCCCTCTTGCCGAGGTCAGCTCCCAGCCAGAGTCTACTCATAGGACAAGCCCTCCATCTGAGGTCAGCTCCCGACCGGGGTCATGCTCATGCTACTAAGGCGAGGCCTCTTGTCGAGGCAGCTCCCAGCCGGAGTCGTGCTCATGAGGGGAGCCCTCCATCTGAGGTCAACTCCCGGTCGAGGTCGTGCTCATGCTACCAAGGGCGGGCCTCCCGAAGAGAGGTCCCTCCCTGCCATGCGAAGGCTAGAATTCTCGCCAGCGACAAAGGAGGGAAACATCAAAAGAAACTCAAACCACGGCATAGGGGTCCCTGTCCACCTGCGACCTTCGGAAGGTGGCGCATGCCCTGCCATCAATTCAGGCTCTATGATGCGCCACCTGCATACTTTGTGCAAGGTGATCTCTTCCAGGTTCGAGGCCCTGTAATATGCCGCCACGTCTATCACCGTACGACCGAAGGACACTGACCTGCACGGTGCGAGACCCAGAGTTCCCCCAGATGGAGGATCCTGCTGAGCAGGGTGGACCGATGGGGGGGCTGGGGTGGGCCTTGGCCCCCCTCATTTTTTACTTTTTTATCAATGCATGGGAATATAAAAATGGACTACATAATACAAAGATTTGTTTTTTTTTACGCCCAAGGTCTACCATTTCATTAGGAAAAGTGAAAATGTTGTGATTCATGATTATCACAACCCATGTCCACTCTGATTACTCCCTGACTCAGATTTATACCTTCAAATCATGATCTGGATCGCAGAAAGCTTATGAGAGGAAGTTCTTTGATTGAAATGCGACCATCAAATTATTACATTTATCATTGGACGTGTCACGAGAGGATTTGCGCTTGGAATCGTTTAGTGTTGCCCAGCACTTTGATTCCTGAAATTGGGTGCACTCAAACTTTGCACTGAACTCTGAGCATTTTTTTTTTGATAAAACTAAAAAATGGTACCTCCATTTTTTCATAATATTTTATAGATTAAGTATTTTTCCAAAACTTTTTCTGTAATCTTTCAATTTTTCCAAAATTTTAGGTATATGGCCCCCCTAAAATTCCTCTCTTCATCTCAAAAAAATCCAGAAAAATTGGTGAGAAGATTTTCAAAAAAGAAATCCAAACTTACGAGTCTTATAAATAATCAGTACCAAAAAATCTTTAAAAAAAAATCAATGAAGAACTCACCAGTAGCAACCCAATCCCAAAACCATCCACCATGCCCTTGCATTGAAGCCTTCCCCAATCCCCAAACCCTACCCGTCGGCCACCGTCGATTGACTCCTCCTCTCTTTCCCAATCGCCAGCCCCTTCACGTTGTTTCCTTCACCTCTCTTCCATGTCGAGTCGCCAACTCCTCTCTTCCCCAATCGATAACCGTCGCAACGCCACCCCAACCCTTCGCTGCCCTCGACAAACCACCAATCACTAATGGCCAACCCCACCCACCATCTCTTTCACAGGTTTGCCTCTCTTATAGTCAACTCCTCCTCTCTTCTCCAACCAGCAACCACCGCTCCCATCTGGGTACCCGCCACCGGCCACGGCTCCTCTGTCCAGAACTCCTACCCACTGCCCGATGCTGGAGCTCCATGCCTCCACTTGTATCATCTATATTTGGCTTCATAGGTATCATGGTATGTTTCTTAACATCCTATGATATGGCATCATATTTTTTGGCCCCCTAGAAAACTTGGTGTGGTTTGCCCCTGCTGCTAAGGCCCTAGGGTCCAGTAAGACATCGACGACCCCTCCTGAAATAGAAGTGCCACACCCTCAAAAGGACACCAGGACAAAGCCCCCGGAGGAGGGGGAGAGAAAAAAAGAAAAGAAAAGAGGGCCCCTGGACCAGCTCTGGGCCACGGGGGAGATGCAAAAGAGAAAAGGGAAAAGGTAAGAGAGGTAAGAGGGAGAAGCGAGAGGAGCGGGAGAGGTAAGTAGGCAATCGGAAGCCTAGCGACCTAGGAACCGGCCGGAGAACCTCACCACTCCCCGCTCTCCATTCCTTCATTCTACCATTTGCACATTACTATCCTGTTCTTTCGACTTTTCAAACATTACTATCCTATCACCCTCCGAGGTGAGGGAGTCCCCCAAGCTCCCCGCCTTGGAGGTTCTGTTTTCCTCGATCGTCCTACTGACTTGTGTTGAGATTTCTAGGCACTGATCCTACTTGTTGGAAAATCCAGATCAGTACCTATACGCAAATGAAGCAACCTGTTCTTGGATTCAAGATTCACACAAGGGAACAAAAGAAAGATATAGGAGAAAAAGAGATATTGCTTTATTAATCCTTTGGAGAAGAACCTTGTTACAAGATAACAAGATCCACACGGCATCCCTTCTGAAATCCTAGAAGCTTCTCGCCATCCTACACATCTTCTCTCTTGTAGGCCTCACGTCCCAAGAATCCACGTACGGCCATGCACGGACAATACCTCAACGTGCATCCCTTCCTCTCTAAAACCCAAGAAGAAGCTCCACCCTGCGGATAATAAAGCCCCGTGATGTACCCTCACGGATCAATCCCTCCACATGATATCTCCCTCATGTGCGCCTCTCTAAAGCCCTCCACCATGGCCTCCTTGAAACCCAGGAGGTCTCCACCTGCAGACTCCCTCATGCAGGTTCCCATGGACAAGTCCCCATATGGACTCCCTCCACGCGGCCTCCCTCCAAGCAAGAAGATGCCACCCAGGATCATGAGCCAAGCCTCATGGTCCTTTCAAGACCGTGGACTCCCAAAGGGGCGCTCTCCCATGGATGCCTCTCAAAATCGAAGAGAGATCCCAATTCTCATGCATGCCTCCTCTTAAATAACACATGGGGCATGCCGTCTTCTCATATTAGGCATCAACCACTTCTTGGTTCTTGGACTTCTTGTTGGACTCAACCACATGGGCGGTTAGGACTTGGATGGTCCAAT
This sequence comes from Areca catechu, assembly GCA_021397845.1. NCBI lineage: Eukaryota > Viridiplantae > Streptophyta > Magnoliopsida > Arecales > Arecaceae > Areca > Areca catechu. The sequence goes on along the minus strand of CM038048.1, from coordinate 46,202,293 downwards.
AACAAACTGGTTAAAACACCTCACATGGTTGGGCTTCCTAATTGGTTACAACTAATTAACCAACCAACTGCTAACCTCCTAACCAATTAACAAACCTGGACCCAATCCCATAACCCAAAAATCGGGTTATGCTACAATCTCTCAAAAAAACTCCCCCTCTAAGCCCATATGAAAAAACTAATCCTTTTGGGTCAAACCCCCTGACCCAACATGTCATGATCCAAATTGACTAGGAGCCCTGCAAAAAATCCCAGAAATTTCCTGGAACACCTCCAAGACAGCTTGGGACACCCCCCCAAGCTCTAGGGATCGCCTCCAGTATCCCTGCCATGGCCTTCCAAGTCTCACCAAGGCTTGGAAGCACCATGCAAAAAACCTACAATCTCCATCTTGGTGCCCCCAAGCCTTAGCAAACATGGCAATATCCTCCTGCATAATTCTGCTGTAACTGCATGTCTTGACAACCTCCTTGTGCGGATCTCCTTGCCTCTGCCAATACCCTTCAGCTTCTAAATTCACCTAGTGGCCTTTGGGATGACCGCCTCCATAGCTGAAGACCCTTGCTTCTATTTTACACCGTGATTATAGCTTTCGTTCTACTTGGCAGCTGCATTAGACTTTTTCTTGAACTTCAATGGAGAGATCATAGCAAACCTGAGCTGACATATGCTATAACTGGAGCTCTACCTGATACCATCTCTTCAGAGCCATGACAAATCTCTACACACTCTGCTCCACCTGGTTAAGTGCACCCCTGGCACTCGTGCTAGGATATGGCCACTATCTCTGCACCTCCTACTCTGAACACATGTCGAATCCTACTCCACCCATGAAGCCATCTCTCTCCGGTGCTCCATCTAAAACTGAAGTCGACTTGATGCCATAGAAAGAAACCCCGAGGCTAGCACTCAACACTGCCCTGCTGAGCATGCACCTAAACCTCATACCCCGTCGCTGCCTCCTCGGACCCTTCGCAACTCATGAACCTCTCCAAGACCGTTTCGAATACACTGCTTCCTGCAGGCTCCTCTGAAACAAAGAGCTCATCCCAACTCTTCTAACCCAATGACGAAACCTAAGAAAAATCATGCTTTTCCTTTCTCTATCCCTGACAAACTCCGCGTGATCGTTTGCACCCTTCAGTTGTCTCCAGAGCTGACATCTTTCCGTTGAAGCCACCTTGCCTCCCCAGCTGGAACATCAACCCATGCTCCATATCTCCTGAGACTCGTGCTCCATCGTACTCCTGACCTCGAACTAATGTCTTCCTACTCTGTCCCCATGACTACAACACCAACCTATGCTTCCACAGTACACCCAGATAGCTGTGCAGACCTAACGCCAATGTCAGACCTCTTCTTTCTTGAATCCTCATCTCCCAATGCTCAAACCAGGCTTTTATTCACTTCTGCTCGAACCAAGCTCTAATACCACTTGTTGAGATTCCTAGGCACTGATCCCACTTGTTGGGAGATCCAGATCAGCACCTATATGCAGTAGAAGCAACCTATTCTTAGATTTAAGATTCACATAAGGAAACAGAAGAGAGATATAGAAGAAAAAGATAGATTGTTTTATTAATCCTTTAGAGAAGAATCTTGTTACAAGACAACAAGACCCACACGGTACCCCTTCTGAAATTCCAGAAGCTTCTCGCCGTCCCGCACATCTTTTCTCTTATAGGCCTCACGCCCCAAGAATCCACGTACAACCACGCATGGACAATACCTCAGCGTGCGTCCCTTTCTCTTTGAAACCCAAGAAGAAGCTCCACCCTGCAGACAATAAAGCTCCATAATGTACCCTCACAAACCAAGCCCTCCACGTGATATCTCTCTCATGTGCACCTCTCTGAAGCCCTCCACCATGGCCTTCTTGAAACCCAGGAGGTCTAGGTGTGGTATGCATGTTGAGGATGCAATCATGTGACTCTAAAGGAGATTAACCAAAATTTAACTAGCAATTCCTACTTGCATATGAGTGATTCAACATATAAGATCAAGGAGATCTAAATAAGAAACCCTAAATGCTTATACTTAAACCCAGCTAGGAGGACTATCAAAATCTTAAAGAAATAGAACAAGATTAGAATTCGCACACAAGTCAAGCTAGCCCTATTTAATGATCCCGATCTTAAAAGACTAGGAGTTCAAGCATTGAAATCTCAAGCACAAGGGATTCGCTCTTAAGGTTCTCAAATGAAAGATCATACCACATAAGATGGGCCATCTAACTTTTTGGTTTGTAGCAAGTAATCCTTCCTCCTGGATCTGGAACCTAGAGAACCCTGCAACAAAGAAACCAAGATGGTTAGAAGCTTAATTAGAAATGAGAAGATTGATGGAACTCAAAGGAGAGTTTGTTGGGAATGATCCTTGGCGCCATGGTGGAAGCTTATGTTGGTGTTGATCTTCTTCTTGTGAGGATGTCCTTAATTCGCCTTGAAGGAAGAGGATTGCTTGGAAGATGAAGAGTAAAAGTGAAGGATTAGGGAGAATAAATGATGGAGGAGAGGAAGAGGTTCACTTAGGCACAAAGATCCACATAGGCACATAGAAACACATAGAAAATTTCTGAAAATTTGTATTCATTCATCAATTCCTTTACAAGGGACGTCCAAGGCTTTAAATAAAGCCTTACAAAATTTGAAATTTCAAATCCCCAAACAAGTGGAGTAATATAAGGGGAGAGGGCTGATTTTCTTGCTTGAAATCCTCCTTGGCCAACTTCCTTGAATTTGAACTTGGGATGGCGCCCTCTTGTGGTGAGGTGGCGTGTGAGGTGGCATGTGGTCCCTCTTGATGTGGCATGTGGTCCCAAGTTGAGGTGGCGCAAGTGATGTGGCATGTGGTCCCCAATTGAGTTGGCTTTGGTCTTGATTTGGGGTATACATTATGAGTCTTCTTTAGGCTTGATGCTAGTTGACCCATTTGGATTGGACTAAGACTAGACCCGACATGGACTTGACTTACATGATTATTTTGGACTCAAAAGAAAGATTACAGGACCCAACATGGACTCGACTTACATGATTCTTTTGGACTCAAAATAAAGAAAGGTTACCGGACTCTCTAGTCCAACCATAAAGATTCGGAATGGGCTTGAATTGGTTGGAGTCTCTTTCTGATTCTGGTGCCCGCACCAGGTCTCCACCTGCGGACTCCCTCATGCAGGTTCCCACGGACAAGTCCCCACGTGGACTCCCTCCATACGGCCTCCCTCCATGCAAGAAGACGCCACCTAAAACTATGAGCCAAGCCTCACGGTCCTTTCAAGACCGTGGATGCCCCAAAGGGGCGCTCTCCCATGGACGCCTCTTAAAACCGGAGAGAGATCCCAATTCTCATGCACACCTCCTCTTAAATAACACATGGGGCATGCGGTCTTCTCATATTGGGTGTCAACCACTTCTTGGTTTCTTGGACTTCTTGTTGAACTCAACCACATGGGCGGTTAGAACTTGGATGGTCCAATAACAAACTGGTTAGAACACCTCACATGGTTGGGCTTCTTACTTGGTTACAACCAACCAACTAACCAACTGACTAACCTTCTAACCAATTAACAAACCTGGACCCAATCCCATAACCCACAAACTGAATTATGTTACAATCTCTCTAAAAAACTCCCCTCTAAGCCCATATGAAAACACTAATCCTTTTGGATCAAACCCCCTGACCCAACATTCCGTGATCCAAATTGACTCATAGCCCTGGAAAAAATCCCAGAAATTATCGAACACCTCAGGACAGCTTGGGACATGCCTCCAAGCTTCAGGATCGCCTCCAGCATCCCTACCATGGCATCCCAAGTCTCTCCAAGGCTTGGAAGTACCACGCAAAAAATCCTACAACATGATTGTCGGAGTGTCATTGCCGGAATCCCCGGCCTAGGTCTCCTCTATTTTGCAGGATGGTGTAGCCAGGAGCCGACCGGGAGAGGGGCAAACCTAGCCCCCGATAGTGGGAGGGTCATCACTCAGTGCCGCGCGAGAGCTACAGGCCACGACAATCTTGGTGACAAAAATAAATGATTAATATTAATTAATATAATAATTTTATATAAATAGAATATGTAGTCTTTCCTTTCTCTTCGATCTCTTTAATTAATTGAAATAATATTATATTAAATATATATAAGTTACAATATGTTTATTATAATAGTTGATTCATATTAATTAATGTAATAAACTTATATAATTTAAAAGCATATTAATGTTAATTAATATAATAAATTTGTATAATTTAAATATGTAATTTTTCCTTCCTCTTCGGACACCTTAATTATTTTAAAATAATATTTATATAATATTTCTATTAATCAAAAATTATGAAAAACTTTAAAACATTATTTTATCATATACACGAATCCCTGATATGAAATATTAAAAATAAATAATTAAAATTTTAAATTTTATTATATAATAATATATTAGGTGTAAATTATTTAATTATTATCAGAAAATCAATATAAATTTAAAGTTTATTTTATTAACAAATAAAGTTTACAAGTTTTGTAAATATATTTTGTATTATAAATTTAAAATATTTATTTTGAAATTAATAGTTAGAAATTAACTTTTTATATATTTGATTTTTTATAAAAAAAACATGAATAGTAAAATAATTAATATATGATATTTAATTTACATTATGAATTTGATAAATTTATTAATAAATTATACTATTTCTAAAAATTTTAATATATATCGTTACATTATAATATAATATAATATAATATAATATGTTAACTATAGATAAGTTACGGCATATTATTATAATAAATGATTAATATTAATTAATATAATAAATCAATATAAACTAAATATGTAGTTTTTTCTTCTTCTTCGATCTCTTAAATTAATTTAAAATAATATTTATATTAATATATATTAGTTATAGTATATTTATTATAATAGTTGATTCATGTTAATTAATGTAAAAACTTATATAACTTAAAAAATATATTTGATGTGGCACATTTGCTGACGTGGAGTCTCTGCTGGTGTTCGCTTTGGCGAGAGATCCGTCACCTGGACACGGTGGCCAAATAAAGAGCCAAGGCGAGCTCTCTTGCCGATGTCAGCTCTTAGCCGGGATCGTGCTCATAAGATGAGCCCTCCATCTAAGACCAACTCTCGGCCGGCATCGTGCTCATGCAGCCAAAGGCAAACCTCCCGAATGGAGGTCCTTCCCTGCCATACAAAGGCTAGAATTCTCATCAGCGATGAAGAAAGGAAAGATCGACAGAAATTCAAACCACGGTATGGAAGTCCCTGTCCACCTGCAACCTCCGGGAGGTGGCGCATGCCCTGCCACCAATGCAAGTTCTACGACACGACGCCCGCATGCTCTGCATAAGGTAAGCCCCATCAGGCCCAGGGCCCTATGATGTGCCACCACATCCTCTACCGTACGGCTGGAGGATGCTGTCCCACGCGGTGCGAGACCTAGAGTTCTCTTAGAAGGAGGATCCTGCCAAGGCCACAGGCCCTGCAACACATCGACGCCCCCATTGAAATAGAAGCACAAAATAGGGAAGCAGGACACCCTAAAAAAAATGGACATCAGGACAAAGCAAAAAAGGTAAGTGAGGGAGAGGAGTCGGGAGATCCGCCAGTTCCCCGCTCTCTATTCCTTCTTTCCTTTTGCTATTTGATCACTATCATCTAGTCATCCCCTGAGACAAGGGAGTCCTCTAAGCTCTCCATCCCAGAGGTTCTGTTCCCTTCGATTGTCCCACTGATTTGATCGTCGGAGTATCCTCGCTGGAATTCCCGATCCGGGTCTTCTCTGTTTTGTAGGTTAGTCAGCCAAGAAGGTGACCGGAAGATATGACCAGGCATCCCGCGAGAACTTAACATGTCAAAGCTATAGGCCACCGCGATCTTGGTGGCAACAAGTATATTTACCATTGTTACTATACTGTGATAATCCAAGTATGATTGATATTTTCTTAATTACCTGCGTTGTTAGTTCTCTCTCTTCCCATATCTTTACAAATAGTAATAAAAAAAGTTTATTATTTAATTCTCCCCTATCAACTCAACCATATAAGTCTTCAGCTGGACTATGAGCCAGGAACAGGGGCAAAGACAGTGCAAGAAGGGGGAACAAAAGATCTCACGATCGCAAGTTCTACGTATGCTAGTAACGTGCAAACCATGCGATATCCATGGGGGAAACCCATGCTAGTTGTTCACAATGTAATGCCAAGGATCCTGCCACCTCTACCTTGCCTGATGACATGGCAGAATTCGGTGAGAACACATTGCTGCTATTAAATGGCACCAAAGAAACTGGAATCTGTGAAGGGCATTGTGGTACTGAAAGCAAATCAACTTGTCTCTCGTCTTTGTTGAAATATGTCGGTTCAAGCATAGATCAGTTACCGATTCGATCGATCAAAGATGTCTCTCCTAAATCATGCACTTCGAACCAAAGCGTCTAGAAGAAGTTGAATGGCTGACGAATAAGCCAAAGCCGTAGCTCTGAACCTCAACCAAAGAGTCAGCCTTCGGCCCTTTGCTGAAGACAGGGCTCTCAGCCTAGGCATGATCTTCATAACCGACTGAAAGCGTAGTCTTCGACTTACACCGAAGATGTAGTCTTCGACCTATGCCAAAAGCATGATCTTCGACATCAGCCACAGGTGCTGTTTCGAAGGTATCTGAAGACGAAAGCGCTCCTCCGATTCAGCTACGAATACTCCCAAAGAAGAAGCCTGAAGACAGACCTTCGATCTGTCTCAAATCTCCACGAACGTGGTGGATAACGATTATCATCGACTGTCCAACTATCTTCAAAGCACAACCACATCAAAATGGTCATGTAACCATTAACTCCAGCAGCAATGTCTTTGGCATGACCGAAACCGTTTAATAACAGTCCACGATTGCGAACGAAGGAAAATAAATTAACTCTCCCATCATAACCGCAGGAAAGAAAACGAAACCGTAGGCCGGACGAATCAATATAAATACTAATAAGAGGGAATGTTCCAGGTAATGTATAACGTAGTCCTAACAATCTCAGAGTCTCTTCTTTTTCATTTATCCTCTTCAGAATCTTTCTCGAGCCCGTCTCTGACTTAGGTAGGCATCGAAGTGTCCCCCACCGGAGTAAATCCGGTCAAAGATTTGCTTTGCAGATAAACCAGGAAACGGACCTACGATCCAGTAGCTTTGTCCGGTCGAAAAAAAGATTCTACACCAATAACCTCGAAGAGCATAAACGTGATTAGAGGTAGGAGATATCATGCCAAATATATGTTGACCACGTTACTACATTTAAGATAGGGTGATTTTGCTACTCTCTTGATGAGCAAATTAGAAGAATTCCACATATATATATATATATATATGACCACATTACTACATTTAAGATAGGGTGATTTTGCTACTCTCTTGATGAGCAAATTAGAAGAATTCCACATATATATATATATATATATATATATATATATTATATATATATATATATATATAATTTGACAATTCAATAAATACAAAAAGATACGTTCAGTTACCATAAACCAACCGCATATCACCTCATTTACTCTGGAATCGTAAGCCATCTCCAATAATTTCCCAGTTTGCAATATCTGGCAACATCCAACCTTTCCGTGGCACAAATCAAAACCCATAAATTAAGATTCAGTAAGAGGTGCTCTCATCTTTAGCTGGTTAATAAACATATCGGTACACAAACCACAGGTTACCATAGGAACAACATTTATCTCCTTGAAGACATTTACAAATTTCTCCAGCTTTATAAGCAACTGCTCGTGTTCAGTGCATCTTGACATGATATAACCATTTAACATTACAAGCCATTCACTAAGAGTTAAATCACAAGAGACACCTCCCTCCCACTCGCAGGATTCAGAATCAAGCCTCCATCCTGGTTTTCATCACTCCTAGGTTGGTGCTGGATCAGCAACAACAATTCCACATAGGCAAGCCTTTCAAATGTCATCTAAAGGATGTCCTTGAATCTTTTCTCTGTCAGTGAATTCATGTTCTATCCCATACTCAGCAACCAATGCATCTATGTCATGAGTTATTTCCCAGCTGCCCTTGTGACTACCCCAGTTTGAGTGTAGTGGCTCTGTGCCACATCTTTCCAACACCCTCACACTCTCAAGCTTGTTCTGTATATCTTCGAACTCCTCTGCAACTACAGCCTGTCTTTTCCCATGCATGTCGAAGTCGAAACTCATTTTAGCTGGACTCAATATGCGCCCTAGAGAGTGTGAAGAGTTGAATGTCGCTGAATCCTCTTTCACCTTAGCTCGTAAATCATTCTTGGACTTCGGAATCCTCGAGAAGAAGATCTGGATGAAATTTCGGGCACATCCATGGTTATAGGGATTCTTATTCCTATCATAGTGATATCGAAAGTTCTCATATGTGGTCTGAAAGCAGAATGAGTTTTAAACAAGTAAAGATCCAACACAAGTTGGATACGTAAAATACAGAACAACAATGGCTTCAGTTAAAAAAAAATCTGACCTGATTGGTGGAAATTAAGTAAAGGTGAAAGGCTGTTAGCCCTCCAACAAACCAAGCTGCTATGAATGTATATATAATAAGAATACCAGAAACTGGTGATTTTATAACTGCTTTCCACAGATTACATCCATATACTTCCATGATCTTTGTGAGGTTGACCCAGCAGAAGGAAAACACATAAAGACATAGCAGGGTTGTGGAGGACACAAACATAAAAAAGCAGCGGTAATTCCTCTGCATAAACAAAACTAATCAGAAATAATTCACATGTGATAGAAAAAAACGAAATCATGCTCAAGAAGTTTATTGATTTCTATCCATTTAGGAGCCCAATTTATTGATTAATAACATTATTCCACATTATTTTGAATAAGTGAATGGCTAAAGCTAACCACAAAAAAAGACAATCTTTAATGATATACAGCCAAGGTTAATGGGATATAGGAAGAATGCAACAAGAATAACTTTTTAAGATCATCTTTCACAGGAATGAGCAAAGATTTATTCACATGGCACAAATAAAAAAGACAATGAAAAATATTCAAATACTATAGGTCAGTTCTTCCAATCGGTCTCAGTTTTGAGTCTTCAAATATAAAGTTTATGCTTATGCTTATACTGTGAACATGAGAAAGTTAATGTTCTTTTCCTGGTTAACAAAGCAGCAAAGCATCAAACAGTAAAGCCATTGAAAAGGTTTATTTATCCTCTGAAGATGGAAACTTGGAATTTCAGAGGTCTATGGTAGGATAATTTAAATGCTTCAATCCAATGCATACAACATATCTGGCACATAAGTATCTGTGCATCCAAGGTTTGCTATACCAGTGATATCGTAACATACTGTATGTACTGAATTATGCCTGTACCAAACTAATGTGCAGTCTTGTACTGTATTAACACTTAGTATACCTCGGCATCTTAAAATGCATCATGTACCGATACTATAATAGGATGCTACCAGTATGAAATCCCTTACAAAGACAGTGATTTGTATATGCATCTATTATTGGTTTCAGAAATTCTCGGAGCTGTATGTGCTCTGGCTCCTGCTGACATAATAAGGTGTAGTTCCAAACAGAGCTTCCGCTCTTTTTTTTATATTTTGACATAATCCATGAATTCAGTTTGATAATGATAGGACAAATAGTGCCTGAAGCAAGCAAAGAAAAAGCATACCTTTCCAATGCACTGGCCAACCCAGGGACAATGATGATCGAAACGTTCCACACAGTTATTGCAGATTGAGCAGTGGGAACATCGAGGGGGGCGATATAGCATGCATGTATGGCAATATTTGACCTTGACAACAATGTTGTTCACAATATATCTTTGGTGGGTGGCAAAGCTGAGACACCAACCTGACCTCCACCCCAATCTGAGACACGATCATCATCGTCTGGTTCTGGAGGGTGTGCATTTCGAGGAATAATGCCTGGATCTCTGCCAGAAGTAAGAAAGAGGAGAAAAATATCCTGCACAGATAAGAAATCATTTCTTATTTAGAAATAATCTTGCAAGAAATGAACAGGAAGGGACCCATATAATCATGATAGTATCATTGATTTTCCCTATATATGACATTGAATTCCAACATGCATCAAAACTTCCAAAAGTCCCATTGTACTAATACGATGGTCCTTATGTCATGAGTGTGCATTGTTTTCCCTGGGCATTGGAAATCAGAAAGCTGGTAAAAGAAATCAAAGAATTATTATGAAGCAGCTTTTATGTTGAACGTGCCAATAAAACTAGATGATAGCAAGTGAAAATGATTGATGACAGAGAAATAGTTACATTTGTAATAGGTCACAAGCCACCCAAAAGTATGAATGGAGCAGCTAGCAATTTTTTTTATATCATTAGTCTTGGAAGAGAAAAATGGGCCAAACTCATTGGCTGACAATTTTTCTGAATTTATTGGATCATTAAGGTTCCAAGAGGAGAGGAAAAAAAATGGACTTGAAGATAGGGCCGACACATGATGGCTAACCCTTGTTCCTAGACCTGTCAAGAGCAGCCACAAATTTTAGTTTACGACTGATACAACACTTTATTTGCCAAATAAATATTTTCAGTAGGAATTTCAGTTGGACTAGAAACTTGTGTTCAATTCATGGTTTCAAGTGCTTGCAGAGCCGGGCCAGTACCGACACCCAACATGGGTTGAAAGAGCACCTGTTAAATTATTTTTAGTTTTTAAGAAAATAATATTTTTTAATGTCTTGGCACATTACGTCACATGTGCTGGCTAAAATAGCAGATACCATGCCAGTGGGTGACTAGAATACCCATTGGCAGGTCCTACACTAAGCCTGTGAAACTAGTTTTAATTTTTATAAAGTTTAGGGGTTGTTTCCTCTTTTTTTTTTTTGTGGTCTGTGGGGAGGGGTGGGGTGCATAAATTGGAATGTGTTTTAGTGTTTGGATAAAAGGGGATAATCTATTATGTAGAGGATGTTTCTGAAGAAAATGATGGCACATTGTTCATCTTTTTGGTACAAATAACACACTGTTCTTCGTTGAGAAGCTGAGAAATTATTGGTGGACAAATTCCAGTAGTGGATCAAGATAGAAGTCAATGATGCTGAATTCTTGTTAGAGCCAAGGAAAAATACCTTAAACATCCCCTGCTTAACCCTCTTATTTGCTATTCAAATGTGTTATGTTTCTAAGAGAAGAATGCCCGAAATACATATTTCATAATGGACCATAGTGATAGAAACTGTCAAATATAAGTAAGAAGAATATCTTTGAATTGGTTAGACCATGTGTGAAGCATTAAACATTCAGTGAAAGATTTCAATGATTAAAAATCCATGATAAGCCATCTAAATAAAGATTCACAATGTTAATCATGTCCTATACTATCAAACTTACTAGAAACAAATTCTCATAGGTTTTGGTTTTCTCTTATCATTGTATTAAGTGGTTTAAAAATGGATGGTATTTTGCTAATGTACTAAAAGCATCACAAGGCAAGAAATTTTTTTAAAAAAAAAGGAACACTCCATTGATCACAGTCTACATGTCTTATGCAAAGATTAAAATATTATAAGTTTTGATGCTTCAATCATAGCAGAACATTGCATCAGACCATGATGGCCATATGTTTTTTCACCCACTTGATGAGTAGTAAGAGACCCCCAAGAACTACAAATTTTAGTTTCTAGACATTTTTTTCCTTGTGTAGAACATCATCAATGATGTGATCTACAATTTAAATAAAACATCTTTCATTTTTTAATCAGTAAATCTTTTTACAAAAATCTAAAAATTTAATGTATTGTAGGGATGAAAATAAGTTGGATAATATCCAACCAGATCCCACTCCATATCCAGTTTCGATCAGATTTGAATAGAAATTTTGGTACCGATCAGATCCAGATACCTACACATTCATTTTTGCTAGATCTGGGTACCTACACATATTTTTTTTGCCAGATCTGGATTTGGATTTTAAAAATTTCTCAAATCCGGATATGGATTTCCGGTAAAAAAAAGAAAAATCATCTCCTAATAATCTTTCACCCATACCCAGAGAATTGAACTAGCAACTTGTTACTTGGATAAGTAGCACTTAACCACCATGCTACAATATTCAAATATGTTTTATAATTATGGTTCGTTATACTTGTTTAAACATTCACGTCATTAAATAGAGTTATTTGGTGTATGTTATGATATTTTATATTTTAATAATTAATTATTTTTATAGATATCAACTTTTCCATTGATAAGAATGAAAATGAATATATATTTTACTTTTTTTTTAGAAATACATAAAAATCAATAACTTCTACATATTTCTACATCTACATATAAATATTTTTCCAAGCTCTCTAAGAAATGGTTAATTCATGATTATCTTTTATATATGTTCCAACTAAAGAGTAATGATAATATTTGGTGTAGAAAACTTGAAAAAATTATTAATATTTTTATATTATGATTTTACATTAAATAATTTTATTTTTTAGTATTATAATACAAACATACATGGACCAGTGATTCAAGCCCTTGCCTGGGTAGGTCTTCATGTAGGTTCAGTAACCATGCCTAGTAGTTATCCATGCATCATGTATGATCTGGTTAGCAGATTCCATTACCATCCTTATGATTAAGTCATTGATGTTAATTTTCATTGTTGAATTCTACCCAAATTCAATTTATACCCAAATAATATCCAACTTGCATCCATATTCAGATAGGAAAAAAGGCATGCATAAAACTAATATCAGATTTGTATTATATTTATTTAGAACAAATATGCATACTAATTTCTGTATCCATTTAGTATATGTATTCATACCCATATTCACTAAAAAATGGATACAAATATAGATATACCAATATCCAATCCATATTTGATCCATCTTCAGCCCCAACGTGTTGAGTTAGTCCATCCAAATCCTCATTGGTCTACATACAACTATGAAACTACACACATGTACATCCAAATCCTCATTGGTCGACATACAACTATGAAACTACATGTACATCCAAATCCTCATTGGTCTACATACAACTATGAAACTACACACATGTATGTATGTATGTATGCATATGTACATCCAAATCCCCATTGGTCTACATACAACTATGAAACTACATACATGTATGTATGTATATATGTATGTATATCACTGATTCATGAAAAATAAATGCTTGGAAGTGGGAAAAAAACAATAGCAAAAGTAGAAACACCACCTCCAAAAGAAGTAGATAGAATTTCTTCTTTTGCCAATCCATTAGTACAGTTTCATGAATGATTTGCATGAATCATAAAACATCTCACAAATAATTGACTACTCAAGAAATATCTGGAGAATTGCCAATGGAACTGGCATCCACCTGTTGGCACTCCTCTCCTAAGTGCATGAGCTGGGAAGAAGCTCCAGGATCAAACCAGAAGGTGGCAATCCCAACTTTGCATTTAAAAGAAAACAAATGAAATATCTGGAGAATCATTCTGCTAATGAAAGTTAATGAATAAGTTCATGCTCCAAAGTCTCATACTTTCCTAAGTTCTACAGCAGTTATTTAATAACTGATGACTTTTCATTATATGATGTCACTGGACATGCACTTATATCTCGATTTGGTATGTATTTTGTATCGTGTACTGACATATCTTTTTGTCAACAAAATTCTTCAATTAATTAAGAGAAAAGGTGGGTATAGCAAAAGGATGTTGTAATGAAAATCAGCATTCTGAATCCATTTCTTATTATGAATTCCTTTAGCATGTTACACGTATTATATGAAACTGCAAGAGATTATGAACAAAAAGGCAAGTATAAAATCTTTCATTTTATGTTTCTACCAAAAGCTTATAATTGCTTCTTGCAATCAAATCTTATATGTGCCAAGCTCATCAACATTATGTCCCAAAAGGCTGCCTGAACATTTCTCGACCTGATATCAGCAATTTTTATATTTGCAGTTCAAGAAATGCTAACTTCAAATAGTTTTTTTTTTTTTTTTTTCAATATGTGCAATCAAATCTTATATGAGCCAAGCTCATCAACATTATGTCCAAAAAGGCTTCCTGAACATTTCTCAACCTGATATCAGCAATTTTTATATTTGAAGTTCAAGAAATGCTAACTTCAAATAGTTTTTTTCTTTTTTACTGTATGGGAAAAACAAGCGATTATGGTTATGCTTGTGTTCATTATTTCTATAGAATTAGTTTTAATTACAAAGAAATGTAAAAATTGTCTGAAATATATTGCTTGAAGCAATACAAGATGGCAAGTACAAAGTATAAGAAAAAAGAAACTCACATATGCTGCAAAGGAAATAGCTATAGCTACAATGATATGACCAAGATGGTGCTTGAATTCATCAACCAGTCTTTGTGAAACAAACACTGCAAACAGGATTACTGGAGTTAGAATTAGAAATATTGTCAACACCAGTGACCTCACATCTGGACCAAATATGAGCCTCCCTCCAAGGAAGAATCTCTGCAAAATTTTAAGAAGATGTAATCAATTCTCATCCAGTCAAATGTAGCTTGCAGATAAATTGACCACAAAAACATGAAGAAATTCAACAATCCGACAACAACATCTCGTTTAACACACTATGCAGCACAGAGATACCAGATTTATGCAAGCCAAAATGATACAACAATTACATAAGTCTCAAAAAATGCTGCTAAGCATGGTTATTATGTCCTCAAAAAGATGTTGTCACCCAGGTTTAAGTTATGTTATTTCCTGGAGAAAGGTGAAATATTCATTCTTCGAAATAAGAATAACATTAAATGAGGTACTGGTTATATATCAAGACTTGTCTTAAGACCGGGTTTTAAAACCTGGTGATGGCATCCCACCTTGCTTCTCAAAATAAATAAATCCAAGATTGCTGCTCAAAGTCTCAACCTCCATGACTCATCAGTACAGTTGCCAAAATGCATACTATTCTGCTCTACATCAATGATAGGTACAGAACGGCCTCTGATAGTTATCGAGCAGAAAAAATAAGGGTATACCTGACTTGACATCACTTAATATAGTGAAAGATAGTTCACTGCTTCATTCAAGCAATGCAGATTTGAGGGCTGACAATATTGAATCGACTAATTTATTGCTTATTAAAGCCTTCATAAGAAAAAATCCACCTTTTAACAATCCAGCTTCAAGGAGTTGCAAAGGAGATGAAGGGCCCAACCTAAATGTGCAAAAAAGAAATTTGAAAATGAATACCTAACTGTCCTACAAAAGTCATTCAAATCTAAGGGCCTTGTTTGCTGATTAAAGCTGCAGGAGGATTGGACTGACTCACTTCTGATCCACAACTGATTCAAAAATAACCCAGTGCAATCCAAATTAAAGTTATTTTGATTAAGGTTCCAAAAACATGACCCCTTCTGAATCCAGAATGACAATGTGGAATGGAATGCAGATAATGGCTGCCTGTAATGTTTAATTGTTATTTTGTTGCATAATGTGTTTTTAAAAAAATAATAAATAGCAAATTTATACATATTTAATATGGTTTGACCTTGTAGTATTATTGATCTCATCTGAACCGAGGGAAATGGTTTAGACTTGGGTTCAACTTTTTGACCTGATTGAAATATTGATTTTATTTGGAGTGTATTATGATGATAATATTCCATGTCCAGCTATATAACCTTGTTTACAGCCATATTTGCCTCTTACATGGTGTTAATCATGGTATTACAGCCATATTTGCCTCTTACATGGTGTTAATCATGGTGATGTATACGATCGTTCACTCCGATCTTTCTAAGTAATTAGAAAGGGTAAAAGTAATTAACTTTTACATTACATATGATAACAAGGATCTATTTAATACAAGCTACCTTTAAGCAACTGGGGGACACGTTGTTTTATGATGAAATTCCTACATGGAAGTCAAACCAAAGTACTCTGTGTGTGCATTTTGGGTGGGCGGGTGCTGTTTAAACAGCGATATAAATTGCTGCAGATAATGATTATTAAGCTCCACTCGAACCTCTTTCAAACAACCTTCACAGGTTTATCATAAGTTCAGTTAGTTTGCTTCAATAAATTCAATAAACTAAGGCAAGAGGAGCAAGTAACTAAGTTGGTAGCAAACCATAAGAGCGAAGGAACGCAATAAAACCAATATTTATGGTGGTGGAACAGAACAATAATAACGAAGTGCATTAGCCTAAAGGTTTCTCACGTTGCGTCCTTTCCAGACTTGATACAACCGCTTGGGTGGTCCATTCGCCTCGATGATCTTCCGATTTGAATCAGAAATAGGATGTGGAAGAGGACTTGCGAACATCTTCCCCTGTATGCGTCACCTTTCAATCTTGGAACACAAAATAACACATTTATGGGAAGATCAAAGAACAATACATTTCTTTCGATCGAAACATTGTTTTTAAGAACCGAACGGGCTTCCTGTTATCGGACGCAAACAAATATATGATTTAAACAGTAAATAGGAAGATGAATCACGCGTGCAGGAATCACGATTTTAGAAAAAAAAAATCCAGGAATAAAGTGGAATTTAAAGAAACTCAATAAAGTACATAAACTTAAAAAAAATAATCGATGACACTTAGCTCTGAATGCGATGATAGGGATCGTAAGAAACCAAACAGAGAAATTGACAGAAAAATTTCGGAATATAGCAAAAAAATTCCATAAAAGGAGCTATAAAAAAAAAACGCGAATTAGAATCAAACAAAACAAAAAGGGGGACAGAGGGTAATAAGAGGCACGCATTGCATCGTTACCTCGGGGATCTCGCCGCGGAAGCGTAGGCGATCCCTCGGGCGAAGCCGTCCAGCAACTCACCGCTCCGGTGAGGGGGACCAGACCGCAGAGCGTAGGAGGTAATGCTAAAGAAAGGAAATGGGAGCCAGCTCGAGCGGGGGCGAGTCGGCGACGAGGGCGGTCATCGCATCGCCGGCCCACACGATCTTTTTCCTGATTTATTTTTCGTGGCCGGGCTCCGAAACTCGACGACGAGTACGGGGAAAAAAAGGATGAGCTAAAAAGCCGCGAGAAACGCCTTGATAGATTAACGGGAAATTTTAAATAATAATAATATAATAATAATAATAATAATAATAATAATATAATAATAATAATAATAATAATAATAATAATAATAATAGAATGAAGCCAATTTACCAATATTATTCCCTGTACCTTTATGTAATGGACAACTTACCTTTCCCTGCTGGTAAACGCTAGGATATTAGGTGGTAGCCCTGTTAGCAGGGACATCGTCTCATCTTTCGATCATAAAATGATCATCGTGGATGACTTGATTAAATTTAATTTTTTTTAGGATACGTGATTGGAATAGCTAGAAAGCGCACTACTCGGTATCTTGATGATGTCATGCTGATATACTCACTAGTGATGGAAGGATACGCGAAAAAATTATGATCCGAATCGAATATAGCCTGATAGAATTGGGACCGAATGGGATAACTACACCAGAATTTATCCCTTTTCTTTTGTTTATCAAAAAAAAAAATGCTAACATATTTACTAACCAGTTATATAACATAAAACTAGATGATGATATACCGATTTTAATATTTAGTATAGTTAAAAAAAATTTAATAAAATTATTATCTATTAATTTTATTATATATATTATTTAAAATTTATTTGAAAATTTGAAATTTAATTTTTTTCAAAATTAAGTCAGAAATAATTTTTATTTTTCTACATATAATAAATTATATAAAATATATTTTTTAAAAAAATTAAAAAAATTTGATACCCGATAATCATTAATATATATAATATTATTTTAATTATATATGTTGCCGCCAGGATCGTCGTGGTCTGTAGCTGTTGTCGATGTCGGATCCCCCCTCCCCTTTAGGTTCTCTTAGCGTTGTCCTGCACCGTCGAACCTGCAAAAAAGAGGTTAGTGACCCGGGTCGGGGATTCCAGTGGGGGCACTCCGACGGTCAAGTCAGTGACGATCCAAGAAAACAGATCCTCCTGGTCGAGCCCCTCTTGATGGACTCCACGCTAGGAGGAGTGGTATGAGAATGGGGTGCAAGTGTGTTGGGAGAGCGATGGCCGAGTTAGAGGGATCCTCTGTGTGGCCCTTCTCCCTTGACTTGCTTGAGCTTGATGGTAGTGCTCGTGTTTTGCGTTTGCATACCTCACCTTACCTTTGGGGGTGTCGAACCTTCTTGTAAGCCTAGGTGACTGTTGGGCACCTACCTTGGGATCTCCCCCAGGTTGTCAGGGGCGTGCAGCGGTGTTTTGCGTCGTGGATAGAACGTCTTTCCCGATTCGTGATAAGGGGAACTATTGCGTGTTCTGACATTCCTTCCGGTCGCCTCATTCCGGGAAGCCTGGCAGCGTCTCGATCAGGGGGCCACCACCCTCGGGATTCGAATCTCTTGGTTGACTTCCTCTTTCGGGCGGTTCAGGTGGTTGGTGGAGAGCGTGCCATCTTGATTAGGGAGCTTCTTGCCCTTCTAGTGTAAGTGGTGGCCGTGGACGGTTATTATGGCATGACAGGTGCTTCCTCGCAGACTTCGGGTTGCCCACCGGTGTCTCGGGGAGGCGGCTCCACCCCCTGCTGGCCGGCGGTGCTGTCTGAGCTGGTTACCGAACCGAACTTAAGAGCTGGGACTCGGCGCTAACCGGGAGGGTCGACCTGAGGGAGGAGGGCTGAGCTCGACTTCGGCTCAAGGGGCTCGATCCTGGAGGGGCCGAACCTGACGGAGCTGGATTTCGACTCCTGCTTGGAGGGCTCGGCCTCGGAGGGGCTCGACCTGGCAAAGGAGGGCTGTGCTCGACTCCGGCCCAGGGGTCTCAGCCTCGAAGGAGTTAGGTTTGGCGAAGGAGGTCACTTGGCTCCGATCTAGGCGCCCCGAGCTTGCGAGTGCCGACCTGGCAGAGGACGGAGCTCGACTTCGACGAGCCGCCTCGTTGATCTGGAGGAGCTTGGCCCAGCCAAAGGAGGTCGCTTGGCTCCGGCCTAAGCACCTCGAGCTCGCGGGTGCCGACCTGATGGAGGACGGAGCTCGGCTTTGACGGGCCACCTCGTTGGGTTGGGTGAGCTCAGCCCGGCCAAAAGAGTCCAAGATGGGGTGTCCACCATGGCAGATTTTTTGACATGGCATCTGACAGGGATTACACATCAGCACGTCAGCTTCTAACCACATCATTTGCTCCCCACTCCCAAGTCCCGTCGGTGCGGGGCATTCAGGGCGAAGGGAGTAAATGCGCTTGCTGACATGGAAAGGTGGGGATCCGGTGCAATGATGATCGCGATCGGCGGCATCTCTAGAAGCAGTTTCTTTAGCCTGCCCAGAGAAGCCACGTGGCCACATCAGAGGAGCAGTTATTGCGGGCGCACAATCCAGAGCGGCCGCAATTAAAATCAGACACCAGTGCTACCAATGCGTGACGCATGGCGCACATCCGATGGTGGAGGCTTGTAACGGTACAGTCGGGTGCTGGTCATTTCGAAAGAAAAAGTTATCTTTCCCAAAATACATCACCTTTCAAACCTTCCGTGCCTGCCATTGCTCCGAAGCTCCCACTTTCGTCCTTCTGGAAGTCCTTGTCCATCCAAAGCTCCTGGCAAGTCAGTCCCCTTCTTCTTCGTCGAGTTGGGTAGAGGTCCCTTCTCCTTCCTGTGACCTTCGTCTGTCCCCTCTCTTCTTCCTTTGATCTCTCCCCGTCATGTCCCGTTTTGGTCCTAACTTCTGTCCTTCCACCAACCAGGGTGAAGTCGGGTCTTCTAGGCCGAGGCTGCCATCATCTTCTTCATCCGATGAGGAGGGAGATGGGACGTGCTTCGAGCTTAGGGAGAGGCGCCGCCCCAGCGGTATTGTCATTAGGGAGCCTGGCCTTAACCCTTTAGGTCCTTCTCGTCTTCCTCCCCCGCCCAAACCCGTCCCTGAGTCTGTCCGGTCAACAGGTCCTGGCGGGATCACCTCGATGATCACTGCTGAGGAACTGGGGGCCATCCGGGATGTGTATGGCATCCCGTATTTTGTCCAGCTTCTGATCCCCCGACCGGGGGACCAGGTTACTTCCAATAGCCCAGGCCGAATTATTTTTTTATAAGGAGACCTTCTCAGGAGGGCTCTGTTTCTCCTTCCATCCATTCTTTTTGTCCTTACTGAGTAATTATCGCTTGGTTCCTGCTCAGCTGGTTCCCAATGCCGTAAGAACCATCTTCTATTTTATTGTACTTTGTCACTTCCATGGGGTCGTCGCCCATTTCTCTCTCTTCAGAGCCTTCTTCACTCTGAAATGCCACCCCATTGAAGATGAGTGGTGGTCCCTCTCTTCTCGTCCGAGGGGGATCAGGTTCGAGCTCCCCTCTTCCATCAAAGGATGGAAGAGTAAGTTCTTCTTTGCCACCGTCGAGGGGATCGACTGGGTGTGGAGCGATCCAGATTGGTCTCCGAACAAGAATTCTGCAGTCGATGAGGCTGATAAGGATGTCTACAAATAGCTCCGGACTGTTCAGATTCCTTCTCTTGACATTCTGCTATCATAGCAGAAGCTTGCCGAGGCCTGGGTCAGTCCAATGGGGGAGTTGGGTGAGTTCGGTTTGAGTCTTTTTCTGTTCCTTTTAACTTGTTTTTTCTGAATTAGAGCTGATACGTTCCTTATTTTCCGTGTGCAGGCATGAGGTTCTCCGTAGGCAACCTGCTCTCCATTACCCAGAAGAGGCCTCCGACGGGACTGGTGGAGGAACCCTCCCCGAAGAGGCCCCGTGGCGAGGGCGCACCAGCTACTACCCCTACCGAGCGGACTGAGCCGAGGAGGCGTGAGCCTGAGGCCGCTCCCGTGCAAGAGAGGGGAAAGGCGGTTGCCATGCCTGAGCCCGAGCGAAGGTCGACCAGGCTGGTGGCGGAGCAGGCGAGGAGGCGAGAATTGGCCCCTGCTTCAGAGCCTAAGGTAGTCATCTGGGCCAGGGCCGCCGTAGCAGCCACCGCCTCCGTGCCGCCTCCATCTCCCGAGCTCATTGTTGTCGAAGGGGAGGTGCAGGAAGAAGCGGACTCGGTGCCGGGATCATCGATGGCGGGAGCACCGATTGTGGGGACACCGAAGGCACCAGAATAAGACAGTGGCTTTTCAACCCTCTATGAATTGATCAATAATTTATGAGTCCATCTGTAATAAGGTCTTAGCCCATCTGAGTCCATTTTAGTTGTTATTTTAGTCTTTTTAGTTATTATTTCAGTTCTATACTAGTCAGCTCATGTTGAGCTAGTTCAGTCCAGTGTTAGTCAGCTCATGTCGAGCTAATTTTTTTTTTTTTTTTGAGTCATGTTCAACCATATTGAAGACTCAAGACCACATCATACAAGTGAAGACCAAGTCCAACCAGATTGAAGACATGGAAGTATAGTCCAAGTCCAACCCAGCTTGAAGATTTGAAGACCCTAGGAGGAAAAATTCAGAAAACCCTGATTCCTTGCAGATGCCCTCCAGATGCCCAGATTTCCTTCCAGATGCCAAAATATATTCATATACCAAGGCATCCATGATTTTAGAGGTCCATCTGCATCCTAGCCCAAAGAAATCAAGCCCAGGCGCCAAGCCCAAGCCCCTAAGAAGCAAGATACCAGGGAATATTCCAGATACCTGGCTACCAGGCCACCCCAGCTTCCAAAGGCCCAAACCATGTGCCCGAGCCCCTTTGAGCCGGCCTCTTGCTGCTCCTAGAAGCCCAACACGCCCCCCTAGGCATCCTTGGAGTGTTGGCCAAGTCAAGAGAATTTTTAGGGATTTTTCTACCTAATGTTTCCTTATTTTCTAGCTAGGGTTTGAGAGGGAAAATGATTCTTATGTAAAGACTTATGTGCCCTTACTTGGAGCCCAAGGTTAAGGGTCTATTTAAAGGACCCTAGCCTCTTGTATGAAGGGAGATTTTGATATATGAAATAAACCTTGAGTTCTTCAATTGCTTTGTGTGATTACCCTGCTGTGTGCATAAAGGGGTTTGAGAGTTCTTCTTCCCGGTGTTTGCAACCATCTTCCTGCCACCAACCATCCTTCCAGCCCCCTCCAAACTTTCTTTTCTTTGCTGTTTTCCTTTATTTTCTTGATCTCCTTTGAGTTTTCTAACCCATGACAGGTCGTTTGCAGGTCCCCGAGTTCCTATGAATCCAACGACTCCAGCCAAGCCTCAATCGGATCACCGAGCAGAAAGCCAGGTATCCGCTGGTCTTTGGCTCGATTTTTCAGGCCGCATCCATCGAGGAACGAGAGATCCCTTCACTGTGATCTTCACCGGATGCTTCAGATGTTGTCAGGTACACCCCCTCTACCTCCAGTCTTTATATTGTAGGAGAACTTGCCCTAACCGAGGCTTCTCAGCCCCGGCGATCCTTCTTTAGTACTTTTCTAGGTTCTAATCTGCATGCTTGGCTTCAAAAATTCATACAAAATCCTCTACAACTAATTTTGATCTGAAATTCGGGAATTAATCACCTAACCTCACATATAAAACATACAAAAATAATTGCATGCATATTAGTCCCGCATCATTTGGTATCAGAGCTTAGATTAGGGCTTATTTTCTGCAATTTCTCAGTCCGTATATACTCTATTTTCTAAATTATTTCTCCCTGATAAAAACTTCAAGAATTTTAAATTTGTTTTTCTAGATTCATCATAATTCACAGTAATTTTCATAATTTTTTCAGATTTTATTATGGCCTATGAATTTTCTGCAAGCCAAAATACAGCCTGCAAGTTTTTGGCTCTGTTTTTTTTTCAGCAAGATAAGTTTGGAAGTTTTAGGATTTTATTTAGTATTTTTTGCATATCTTTAATTTAGTATATTTTCTGCATATTAGGCTATAATTTTCAAGTTTTCTTATATTAAAAAAATATCAAAAAAAATTACATATTCTCCAAAATACCAAAAATATTTAAACCCTAATTTGCATCCTCATCTGCCTGCCATCATTGCATAATCTACCTTTAAGGGAAATCTTGCTATGTCAGATGGGGGGAGGATTTGATCACCTCTCCTTAGCCCAAAACCACATCCCTTGCATTCGGTCCCAAGCCTTAACCTAAAATTAATTAGACTTAATTTACCCTAGTGGGCTAGGGACACCAACTGGTCGGGTCCGGCTAGTGTTAGATCACCGTGTCAAGTTAACCTATGTGTGCCTTGTGCTCAGTGTCTAGAACGGTGGTTCAGGGATTCATCCCGAAGGGCTTGTGTGCTGGTCTGCCTACCTGGCCAATCTCTGATTGGTGTTTAGGATTGGCAATCAGGGACCTAACACTCCCCTTACACTTGCTTGGCTGAGTACAGGGTTACTATAGACTAGTTTGCCACCCTGATTGAGCATCTAGTTTAGCCTCTAGGTCTAGTCAGCTATAGTCGGTCTGATCGAGTCTTGCATGAGTACTAGATCAGGGGTTTCATATCACCCACCTCCTTCACAAATGTCTGAACCCATGAAAAATTTGCAAGCCCAAATAAAAGCACTCACTGAGCAACTAACCCAATCCATGGCCCAGTTAACTCAGTGTAGTATCCAAACCAATAATAGAATTGACCATCTTGCCAACAGATTTGACCAGTTAGAAGGCCGTGTAGGGACCATACAAAGAACCCATGGGTCACAGTCTGATCCACATCTTGAGTCCCCTCAACCTAGGAGGACCCCAAACCCTGATCCATACCCTGAGGTTGAACCTAGGAGAGCTCCTCATCCTGACCCATACTACAATCTTGAACTTAGGAGGACCCCAAACCTTGATCCATTCCGTGAGGTTGAACCTAGGAGAACCCCCCAGCTTGACCCATACTATAATCCTGAGCCTAGGAGGATCCCAAACCCTAATCCATACCTTGAGGCTGAACCTAGGAGAGCCCATCGTCATGACCCAATCCCTAAGGTTAGTCCTAGAAGACCCAATTAGGATTTTGTAGACCAGGAAGATAGATCCTATTACCCTCTCCCTAGAAGCCTAGTATACCCACAACCTATAGATCTTATGACTCCAAATCCTCTGACTCTAGAATTTACGAACCCATATCCCATGAGCCTAGTAGACCCAACACCCAATATTCTAACCCATATAGGGAGTCCAACCCTAGGAGAACCCAATATTCTGACCCATATAGGGAGTCCAACCCTAGAAGAACCCAATATCCTGACCCATATATGGAGCCCAATCTTAGGAGGACCCCATACCATGATCCATCCTTAGAACCCGATCATAGAGCTAACCCAAAATCCTATGACCCCAGATCTTATAATCCCGTGACCCATAGATCTGCACCCTTGTCCTATGAGCCTAGGGAGCCCATAACCCCTAGGTATCAATCTAGTACTAGTTAGGTTTTCCTTAGTCAACTTGAACCCCATAGGATTAGTACCCCTAAATATGAGCCCAATAGTGAGCCACTATCCCTTAGGCAACCTGAACCTACTAGGATTAGTGTCCATAATCAGAAACCAGGACCTAGCCAATTTTTCCCTAGCCGACCATCTCTAACCATTCCTGAGATTGACAAGGCTTACATTAACGTGGAAGTGTATGAAGCTGATGCAAACTTAGTGGATGAGTATGAGGGAGAAGAGGAGACACCTTTAGATGACCTAGAATTAGCTGATCCAATAGATACCTAGGTAGAAGCCAACCTAGAGGTTGTTGACCTTGACCACATCCAACCTAAAGCTATAGTGGAAGAGCAAATAGAGGAAGAGAACCTAGGTACTGCTACTAGAGCCTTACCTGAGGAAACCATAGAGGAGAGCCAAATTATAGAGTCTAGTCCTAAAATACAAGAACCAGAAGAATTTGTTAAGGACTTGATGACGCGGCACGATGATGAGAATGCAATCTAAATGATGGATTGAGAAATAAGAGCAATGAAGCCTATTAACATGTACTAAATTCAGATCAAAAGTACTAAGGTAAAGCTATGGAAGGAGCACTGAAATTTGGAACTTACGTTGTGATGTAGTTATTTAAATCCTAGAGAAGATTAGGGCTAATGAATATTGAATTTAAACCTTAGCAACGATCTTCAATAACTCAGACTTAAGAGATTAGGAGGTGTTATTTATCCAAGATGATCACTCCCTGGTAGATCCATTGAAGCTCTTAGATGAACTAGCCCTGAAGTGGAAGATTGGCATTCCAAAGAAACTAGTTTCACTCAACATTGATCTTTGGCAAGAGAACCCTTTCTTGAACTCCGAATCGTAGAAGGATCCTGCACAATGAACGGGTTAGACTGGGACCAAATTGAAAGATATCAAAACAAAGAAACCAAACAGGCAAGGGAACTTCGATGGAGGCATGGATCCCTAGGGGTGGATGTTGGCGTTGGACACTTGAAAGCTTGAGAAGAGAAAATCAAACACACCCAAAGAAAACAAGAGGATACTACTAAAAAAATACCTTCTTCAACTACTATTTCACTTAAATTTCATTTCATCCAAAAAGCTTCCTTTCTACCATGGGCGTACAAGAGGCTTTTAATGGCCTTTCAATCAATTTGAAATTCTCCATATCATGGAGAAATATTAAGGGGGGTTACATGAAATGTGGAGGATTTGGTGGAGGATTTGGTGGAGGGTTACATGGAATGTGGAGGATTTGGTGGAGCTGGTTGCATGATTTGTGGATGGAGTTGGCCGACCTCCTTTGAATTTGAAACACTCCTTGGTCGACCACTTGTAGCTTTCATGTAATTTAAAATTTGAATGATGCCACGTGGCAGGTGAGGTGGCAATGATGTGGCGTGGCAAGGTGGCATGGTGACATGGTGCATCCTTCTCCATGGTGCCCCTTGGAGATGACATGGCAAAGGTGATGTGACGTCCTCTGGTGATGAGTTGGCACGGTGGTCCATGATGATGTGGCATTCCAAGTAAAGCTGATCTGGCCTAATTTCAAGTAGCTCTTGAACTTGACTCAGTACAAAGCCTAATTGACTCTAATTGAACTCTTGATTGAATTCTAATTGAACTTTAAAATCCCAAAAGAAAATAAAACAGGACTCAATGAACATACATGACTCATATGAGACTTGAGTTCCTAGTCTCAATCCATAAAGAACTTGGTATTAGTTGAAGCTTCTTCTTTCTGAGCCTGGTGCCCCCACCACTTGATCTCTTTGAATCAATACCCTCAGGATGAGCCTCCTCCTATAGTTCCCATTAAGGACCTCTTCCCTGAGATTAGTAATCCATCCTTCCATTATGCAAACCCCATAGATATACCGTAATCTCGTAAGGTTAGCCTCATTAGTCTAGGATTAGTCCCTGACATGCCTTCTTATATCGAACTTTATCCAACTAACCTTGAACCTTTTTCCCTACCCTACCAAACTATTTCTGAACCCACTTCCTATTTTCTGCCCTTTCCTGACACCTCCAGCATTTCTAGGATTATTAGATTTCATTTAACTGAGATTAGCATACTGCATGCATTCATCACGCATGTTAGGTTTGCATCTTACTTCTGGCATACTCTTTGGAATTTGCTAGGAGTTCACTGTAAATTTTCATGTATATGTCAAGCTAGGATCAAACCTA
Organism: Areca catechu; assembly: GCA_021397845.1. Lineage (NCBI taxonomy): Eukaryota > Viridiplantae > Streptophyta > Magnoliopsida > Arecales > Arecaceae > Areca > Areca catechu. Next base: position 46,175,747 of record CM038048.1, on the reverse strand, counting down.
GGAAACCTATAATCTGTTAGGTTTAGATCCAAAGAGTTCAATAAGATTTCCTTCTATAGGAATGCATAGTCAAGTCTGTTAGGTATTAGTATGAGTCCTTTGAATTATTTGTTAGGAGTCTGCATGTGCCCAGCATGTTCACCACCTACACTAATTTTAAACAAACTGGCTAATTCTCGAAGATGGATCAAAGAATTTGATGTAGTGGATTATATCTTGGTTAGGCTTAGGCCTAAAAGAAGCTTCATGAGCCGGACCTTTTCAAGTGATAGAGAAGGTTGGATCAAATGCCTAGGTGTTAGAATTGCCTTCGGATTTGGGCATTAGTTCTACCTTCAATATTACAGACCTGGTTGAGTATAGGGAACCGACAGCGATACCTAGTAAGGCCTTTGAACCTATTCCTTTTCATTGTGAGTGACCCTAACCCAGAGTGTCCACTAATAAATTTGGCCTGAGAGAGGAGAACGGATCGAGCGTATCTTGGACGATCAAGCCATTATGACCCGGGGCCGCATTTATCAATGCTTCCTAGTCCGATGGCAAGGCCAGCCAGAGTCGGACGATTCGTGGATTTCTCGAGAGGACTTGCAGCACCTCAACCTAGACCTCCTCGAGAGATATGTGAGCCAGCTTGATCTTCACTCGACAGGGTCGAGTTTCTCCCACCCCGGGAGAATTGGTGGGGACACCGGAGGCACTAGAATAAGACAGAGGCTTTTCAACCCTCTGTGAATTGATCAATAATTTATGAGTCCATCTGTAATAAGGGCTTAGCCCATCTGAGTCCATTTTAGTTGTTATTTGAGTCTTTTGAGTTATTATTTCAGTTCTATACTAGTCAGCTCATGTTGAGCTAGTTCAGTCAAGTGTTAGTCAGCTCATGTCGAGCTAATTTTATTTTTTTTTTTGAGTCCTGTTCAACCATCTTGAAGACTCAATACCACATCATATAAGTGAAGACCAAGTCCAACCAGATTGAAGACATGGAAGTATAGCCCAAGTCCAACCCAGCTTGAAGATTTGAAGACCCCAGGAGGAAAATTCAGAAAACCCTGATTCCTTGCAGATGCCCTCCAGATGCCCAGATTTCCTTCCAGATGCCAAAATATATTCATATACCAAGGCATCCATGATTTTAGAGGTCCATCTGCATCCTAGCCCAAAGAAATCAAGCCCAGGCGCCAAGCCCAAGCCCCTAAGAAGCAAGATACCAGGGAATATTCCAGATACCTGGCTACCAGGCCACCCCAGCTTCCAAAGGCCCAAACCCATGTGCCCGAGCCCCTTTGAGCCGGCCTCTTGCTGCTCCTAGAAGACCAACACACCCCCATAGGTGTCCTTGGAGTGTTGGCCAAGTCAAGAGAATTTTTAGGGATTTTTCTACCTAATGTTTCCTTATTTTCTAGCTAGGGTTTGAGAGGGAAAAGGATTCTTATGTAAAGACTTATGTGCCCTTACTTGGAGCCCAAGGTTAAGGGTCTATTTAAAGGACCCTAGCCTCTTGTATGAAGGGAGATTTTGATATATAAAATAAACCTTGAGTTCTTCAATTGCTTTGTGTGATTACCCTGCTGTGTGCATAAAGGGGTTTGAGAGTTCTTCTTCCCGGTGTTTGCAACCATCTTCCTGCCGCTAACCATCCTTCCAGCCCCCTCCAAACTTTCTTCCCTTTGCTGTTTTCCTTTATTTTCTTGATCTCCTTTGAGTTTTCTAACCCCTGACAGGTCGTTTGCAGGTACCGAGTTCCTACGAATCCAACGACTCCAGCCAAGCCTCAATCGGATCATCGAGCAGAAAGCCGGGTATCCGTTGGTCTTTGTCTCGATTTTTCAGGCCGCATCCGTCGAGGAACGAGAGATCCCTTCACTGCGATATTCATCGGGCACTTCAGACATTGTCAGGTACATCCCCTCTACCTCCAGTCTTTATATTGTAGGAGAACTTGCCCTAACCGAGGCTTCTCAGCCTCGACGATCCTTCTTTAGTACTTTTCTAGGTTCTAATCTGCATGCTTGGCTTCAAAATTCATACAAAATTCCCTACAACTAATTTTGATCTGAAATTCGGGAATTAATCACCTAACCTCACATATAAAACATACAAAAGAATTGCATGCATATTAGTCCCGCATCAACCGAGCTCTCGTCTCGCCCCCATGGCCTCTACTGGCGGTGGTGAGGGTGACTCCGCCTTGGGGGCGAGCAGGAAGGATCCTTGTCGGGTCTCGTTCAAAATGGGGCCTGACATGTCATTGCTTTGGGATCCGAAGCTGGCCGCAAGCGCATGATGGATTTCTTCATCCAAGCATGCGACCGGCGAGAGATGGTCGGGAAGGTACTAGGGGATGCCATCAGCAGCATCTTCCCCCTGCTTTTCATGGTAAGTGACTTTAAGCTCCCGGGACTTCTTCCTTTTTTCCTTCTCTCCTCCTTGACACCTTACTTGTTGTGGGTCGGGGCCGAGACGCTCCTCATCTGGGATTGCTATCGGAACTGGTTGAAGAATGACCAGTGACGTACAGCCGAGGTCGAGTAACTAAAGGCTGAGCTGAAGGAGAAGACTGAAACCTCCCGAAAGCTCGACCTAGAGAACGAGGAGCTCTAGCACGGGTTCGCCGGTGCTGAAAAGCGCTCGAAGGAGCTCACGGAGGAGCTCGAGCAGGAGCGGGCTCACTCCAAAGGCAAGGCCAAGGAGCTGGCAAATGCTGAGAAGGGGTTGACTTCTTTCAATGTTGAAGCAGTCTGGCAGAGAGGAATCACCCAGTCCCTCCATGTTGAGCTGGCCACGGCGAAAAAGAAGCTGGTTGCGATCGAGATGGAGGAAGCAAAGGCGACCAAATCGGCGGAGGCAGCTAAGGCACAAGCCGCCGAGGCGAGGAAGGAAGCGGAAGGGGCCGTAGATAGCTACAAGGCCTCGGAGGTGTTTGTCACCGAGTTTTACCAGACGACATCGGACTCCTTCTTTAAGGGCTTCATGTACCTACACGATTGAATTGAGGGGTTTGTCCCCGATGAGGGTTGGAGCCTGCTCAGGTTTCCTCGGGCTCCAGGCATGGAGCCGAGTAGTACAAAGATCGCTCCTGATCTTCTTTAGCCGGTGTTGCTGCCAGGATTGTCGTGGCCTGTAGCTGTTGTCGAGGTCGGATCCCCCCTAGCCTTTAGGTTCTCTTGGTGTTGTCCTGCACCTTCGAACCTGCAAAAAAGAGGTTAGTGACCCAGATCGAGGATTCTGGCGGGGGCACTCTGACGGTCAAGTCAGTGATAATCTAGGAGAATAGATCCTTCTGGTCAAGCCCCTCTTGATGGACTCCATGCTAGAAGGAGTAAGTGGTGTGAGAATGGGGTGCAAGTGTGTTGGGAGAGCGATGGCCGAGCTAGAGGGATCCTCTGTGTGGCCCTTCTCCCTTGACTTGCTTGAGCTTGATGGTAGTGTTTTGCGTTTGCATACCTCTTCCCCCCTTTGGGGGTGTTGAACCTTCTTGTAAGCCTAGGTGACCGTTGGGCGCCTACCTTGGAATCTCCCCGAGGTTGTCAGGCGCGTGCAGCGATGTTCTGCGCCATGGACAGGACGTCTTTCCCGATTCGTGATAAGGAAAACTATCGCGTGTTCTGACATTTCTTCTGGTCACCTCATTTCGGGAAGCCTGGTAGCGTCTCGATCAGGGGGCCACCACCCCCGGGATTCGAATCTCCTGGTTGACTTCCTCTTCCGAGCAGTTTAGGTAGTTAGTGGAGAGCATGGCATCTTGATCAGAAAGCTTCTTGCCCTTCTGGTGTAAGTGGTGGCCGCGGACGGTTATTATGGCATGACAGGTGCTTCCTCGCGAACTTCGGGTTGCCGCCGGTGTCTCGAGGAGGTGGCTCCACCTCCTGCTGGCCAGCGGTGCTATTCGAGCTGGTTACCAATCTAGAGAGCTGGGACTCGGCTCTAACCCGGGAGGGTCGACCTGAGGGAGGAGGGCTAAGCTTGACTCCGGCTCAAGGGGCTCGATCCCGGAGGGGCCGGACCTGACGGAGCTGGGATTCGACTCCTGCTCGGAGGGCTCGACCTCGGAGGGGCTCGACCTGGTACAGGAGGGCTGTGCTCGACTCCGGTCCAGGGGTCTCAACCTCGGAGGAGTTCGGTTTAGCGAAGGAGGTCGCTTGGCTCCGGCCTAGGCGCCCCGAGCTTGCGGGTGTCGACCTGGCGGAGGACAGAGCTCGACTTCGATGGACCGTCTCGTTGATCTAGAGGAGCTTGGCCTGACCAAAGGAGGTCGCTTGGCTCCGGCTTAGGCGCCCCGAGCTCGCGGGTGCCAACCTAGCGGAGGACGGAGCTCGGCTTTGACGGGCCGCCTCATTGGGCTGGGTGAGCTCGGCTTGGCCAAAGGAGTCCGAGATGGGGTGTCCACCGTGGCAGATTTTTTGACATGGCATCTGATAGGGATTACACGTCAGTACGAATGCTTCCAGCCATATCAATATATAATAGATATCTCAATGCGTTAATTATGAATGGCGATGAGATTTGATGGGGTCAAACACAAGTTTGATCATATTTAAAATAAATTAAAAATTTATCTATCCAAATTTATTGATAGATAGATTAAATATTTATATTTGAACTTGATCAATTTATCAAACAGGCTATCTAAATTAATTTACAATAATTTAAGATATGCTAGATAGATTAGATGGTTCAGCATTGTCTTTCCTGATATTCAACTATCATAAAATTTTTTGATCAGATTTTTTATCTAAATTTTAAATATTTTATTTTTAATTCTTAAAAACACACCTATATTAAAGTGATAATTTATTTTAAAAAATTAAAATATATTTACAAGTAAAATTTTGAGGTTCTTTCCATGTCTTGTGATTCATTAGCAACAATAACCCCAACCAATTATTGTTGGTAGCATCCAACCAACTTGAGAAATATTTCTTATATTTTAAAATGCATGCTAATCATTATCAAAGTTAATGCAGGCATCCAAGCCAAATGATGAACAAAAGGCATTGGAGAAAAGGTCAGGATCCTCAGCCCCCGCCCCACCAGGTAATGTTTGATTCAAAATCATTATGGAGTCTTTCCCCACCAATGGTGAGTACGTTAACTTGATCCACTAAGATGCCGATGGTAAAACAGGCTGTCCCCACACCAGAGGCGGAATGGGGGTAGCTACACCAGGATTTATCCCCCCATCCCTTTTCTTCTATCCAAAAAAAAAATGGGAGGTGGTAAGCTGGCTAATGGGGTGAGGGCTGTAGGCAGGGGATTCGAGAAAGCCTTGGGAGGTGGTAAGCTTTCAGCAGTTTTTATTTCCTTTTTTTTAAGTTAAACAAAATACGGGGGAGACCAACATAATAATGTTAAAAATTTAAAATTTTTTATTAATTATTTAATTATTTGATCATTTTATTTTTAATTATTTTATCATCAAAATTTTTAATGATTTGATCAATAAAGTTTTTAATGATTTGACCGTTAAAATTTTAATTATTTGATAGTTATGTTTTTAATTATTGAACTTTTAATTTCTGACTATTAGACTTATAATTAAGTTTTAATAGGTCAATAAAAACTCAAACAGTCAAATTTTGGATGGTTATAAAAAAAAAACTATCTTAAACATCCAAAGATACAAGTTTTGTTTCATGTTTTACATTCTTTTTTTCTCTAGTATTTTTTCCTTCAAGTTTTTCTTGTTTCAAAGTTATTTTGTTAGATGTTGAAAAAGTCTCCTTCAATCTCTTTTATGATCGTGCTTGCAAATGGAGAAACCCTGGTTGTATCTTGGAACAGTATTTCGATAATTTCTGTACGAGAAATGGAAATATATCTTAGAACAGTACCTCGCATGCTTCTGGATCTGATTTAATTTTGATTCTTCAATTTCCTGTAAGTATTATATCATTTCTTTAATCACATCCATAATTTTTAAAATCCTATTCTAACAATTTTTAAAGCCCTATTCTAACAAGCCATCCTTGTGAGCATGTTCAAAAGGGCTTATATTTTGCTTTCAATACAGAAATAATAACAAAAATAACTTAGTCCCCTTCTTATTATAGTGAGCATGGTCCAAAAATCTCAAATCACTTGAATGAGTACATCATGCCAAGTTCATCTAAGCATATCTTAATCAAAAGATTTGCCCAATTTAATACATTCACATCCAGATTTTAAATTAAAATCTAAAATTATTCGAATTAGCTGCAGCATCATTTTTTAAATCTAAGATGTGAGGCACTTACAACTAATCTATTTCACTTGTGCTGCCATCTAAAAGGTCACTTTCGATACCTAGAACATGCATCGATAAGACTTTTTTGATGATGGTATAACAAATCTATGAAGTAAAATTATACGTTTGTTCTTGACAATTTTAGCATGATACAATATTTGGAAAGATTCCTTGGCACTGAAAAAGCTTGAGATCCCCAAAAGATAATATATATATATATATATTATAAAAAAAAAGGGCAAGAAGCATGCGAAACTACCATGGTTGGTACGAGCCTCGACGACTAATGTGGCGAGACCGCTGATGTGGGTAGCTGACAGGCGCCACATTAAAGGAGACCGCCACGACAGACACCAAGGCAACACCCCAGCCCGGACCACTTTGCCGAGCTGAGCTGAGCTAAGCCCCTTCAAGGCGACGGGTCGAGCTCCGTCCTCTGCAAGGTCGCGCCCGTAAGCTCGGGACGCCTAGGTCGGAGCCATCCTCTGCCAGGTCACGCTTGCAAGCTCAGGACGCTTAGGCCAGAGCCGTCCACTACCGTCCAGAGCGAGACCCTCGAAGGCTAGTGCCCTGCGGTCAAGCTCAGCGCTCGCCCGCCGATGTGGAGCCTCTCCGAGCGTGTGCCCTCTGGACCAGGTCCGTCCTCCGCCCTCCAGAGCGAGACCCTCGGAGGCTAGTGCCCTGTAATCAGGTCGAGCTCAGCGCTCACCCGCCGATGTGGAGCCTCTCCGAGCACGCGGCCTCTGGACTGGGTCCGTCCTTCGCCCTCTAGAGCGAGACCCTCGGAGGCTAGAGCCCTGCGGTCGAGGTCGAGCTCAGCACTCACCCGCTGATGTGGAGCCTCTCCGAGCATGTGCCCTCTGGACTAGGTCCGTCCTCCGCCCTCCAGAGCGAGACCCTCGAAGGTTAGTGACCTGTGATCGAGGTCGAACTCAGTGCTCACTCGTCGATGTGGAGCATCTATGAGCATGCGCCCTCTGGACCGAGCCCGCACTCTCCATCAAGGTGACCGCACGAGCTCGGAGCATCCAGACGGAGCAAGCCCTGCCATCCCAGGACACCGGCGAGCTGCCCGAGGACTATGGAGCGGCGCCTCCCATGCCACCATGACTACCTGTCTGGCCGTACTTCCAAGGGGATGGGCCAGCCAGAAAGCACGAACCCCTAGGGTGGCGACCCCCGGATCGAGGCTCTGGCAAGCTTCCCGGAATGGAGCGACAGGAGAGGATGTCAGAATGAATGGAAGCTTCCCCTATCACCTGTCAGGAAAGGCGTCTTGTCTACGGCACGGAATCCTGCCACACGCACCTGCCAACCCAGCGAGGATCTCGAGGCAAGCTCCAAGCGACCAATTTTCAACTATAAAGAACAATCGACATCCCCAAAAAGGGGGGAGGTAACAACAACAATCCACCTCCAACACAAGCGCAAGCTCGACCAAGAGGGTGAAGCACCACCACCAAAATCACCGCTGAGAGAAAACGAGGAAAACAAGGAGTAGCGGAGGAACAGGGAACCCCTCTGTCCCCGCTATTAGTCTCTCCCTGCTATGTTTTCGTCTCCACACATCTTTCACTCCTAGTGCGGAGTCCATCAAGAGGGGCCCGACCAGGAGGATTTGTTCTCCTGGATCGTCACTGACTTGATCATCGGAGTGCCCCCATCGAAAACCCCGGCCCGGGTCACTAACCCCTGTTTTGCAGGTCCAGGAGCAGAGGATCGATAGGCAGTGAAGGGAGCGTACTTCGGTGCCGGCATTAGCTACGGGCCATGACGGTCTTTGCAGCAACAGATAGGCATGCCAGGTAGGGGGGACAAACCCTCTATCTCTTCATAGACAAGCCAGGTGGGAGGATGGTGACGACAAGGGCAAGGGAAGATTCCACCAGTCGTGCGGGGGACTCCCCCACTCGAGGGAACCCGCACCGCCAAGAAGTGGAGCCACCCGCTCCGGTCCAGCCACCTCCACCGGAAGCCCAGCTGACTACACTTGCCCAGCATATACAAGTCCTTGCCACGGCAGTGCGCCAGCTTCAACACCATCACCGATCCGTGACTACCCACCAGCAGCCAGGGACCCCGACGGCCCATGCCGCAGCTCCCCACGATAGCCTGCGCTCCTTCCAAGGAAGGCCATCGCAGCCGTGGGCCACCACCGACAACCGAGGTAGCCATCAAGCTCCGACGAAAAGACAACGAGCCGGCTCTACCGATAGGGAGAGCCGCTCACCAAACCTCGGGCGGGAGGTGCCCATACCCCACCGAGGCAAGAAAGGCAAGACCCTCCACCACGGGTGTCATGCATCCATGTCACCTTCTCCGTCTCCTTCGGCAGAGGGGTCCACTGATGAAGCCATTAGGCGCGTGGCGAAAAGGTGCCTGGAGGAACATGAACGCAAGCTGGCGGTGTTTGCTACCGGTTTGCCAGCATGCAGGGCTCCGCTAGTAAGCCAGCGGGCTACGATGACTGTCCCCTATTCTTCCAAGAAATCCAAGCGGAGCTGATCCCGCACCGGTTCCGGATGCCGCAGGTGGATCCTTACGATGGGACCACCACCTGGAAAGCTATCGGACCCTCATGAGGGTCCAGGGGGCCATCGATGCTCTTCTCTGCATCGCTTTTCTTGCTACTCTCTGGAAGGCAGCCCGGGTGTGGTTCACCCGTTTGGAGATGGAGAGCATTAGCTCCTTTGCCCAGTTAGGACAGAAGTTCGTAGCCCACTTCGACGCTTGCAGGAAGTTGCCATGAGAGGCAGACAGCCTCTTCTCCATCCGGCAGCAGGACCACGAGCTCTTACGGGACTACGTGGCCTGCTTTAAGGCCATCGCATTGGAGATCTACAATCTTGAAGAGCCAGTCACCATGCTGGCACTGAAGTGAGGGCTCAGGACCTCTCGCCTGACCTACTCGCTGGATAAGAAGCCCCCCAAGACCTACTTCGAGCTCCTTCTCCTGGCCCAAAAGTACATCCACGTCGAGGAGGTGGACCGTACGAGGCGGGAGCTCGATGAATGACCCTTGAAGAAGTTGGCCCCTGCTGAAGCGTCCGAGACCCGGAGGCCAGCACCCTAGGCTCCGAGCTCCCGGAGGGACCAGCCAAGGCTGAGAGGGACCCCTATCCCCGAGGAGAGCTATACCCCTCTCCTCGCCCCGAGGACAAAAATCCTTATGGAGATTGAGGGCAAGGACTACCTGAGGTGCCCGCCTCCGTTGAGGACCACCGCCGGCCGTGACAAGATGAAATACTGCCGCTTCCACTGCGACCATGGCCACGACACCGAGGAATGCCGCAACCTCAAGTGGGAGATTGAGGAACTCATCAAGAGAGGCTACCTCAAGAGGTTCGTGGGGGGCAAGCCTCAAGCAGAGTCCCAAGCGCTTGTCGCTCTCCCGCCAGCTCCGGCCATCGACAACCGCCCCACCGAGAAGCCAGTGGGCATGATCTCTTGGGGAGCTGCCCGTGCATCCAAGAAGACCCAGGGGGCAGGGGAATTTGAGAATGTACTCCCCTTTATGCGAAAAGGGAAAGATGGGGGGGAAAATGTAAATAATGATACCGTGGTCGTCGAAATGATGATCATGAAGCACCCTGTAAAGCGCATCATGGTTGATAGTGGAAGCTCCACAGACTACTTTTTTATGATGCCTTCTCCAGAATGAATCTCTTTCTCGATCAGCTTAGGCCGTGCATACACCCCTTGTTGGTTTCATGGGCGATTCTATGAGAGTAGAAGGAGAAATCACTCTCCCGGTCACTGCCGGAACCCCACCTTGGCAGAGTACCGTCATGATAACCTTCACGGTTGTAAGGCTTCCTTCTGCCTATAACATGATATTGGGTCGACCCGGGCTCAATCTACTCGATGCCGTTGTCTCCACCAAGAGCTACTTGTACAGTTTCCAACTCCCTACGGTGTCGGGGAGATGAGAGGAATGCCCCAAGCGGTGCAGCATTTTTCCAAACTTTCCCTGGGGCCAAGGTCCCTCAGGACGACCCCAGCACGGACGACCTCGACCAAAGGGCCCAAGACCCTAGAGGAGGTCCGGTCGAGCATCTACTTTCTTTTCTGCTCGGAGACGACCCCATAAAGATGGTGCAGATCGGAGCCTAGCTACCCAAGGAGGAGAGGGCTCAACTGCTGGGATTCCTGCGGGCGAATGTGGATGTGTTCGCCTGGATGGCGGCGACATCATTACTCACAAATTGAGTGTCAACCCAAGCACAAGCCAATTCAGCAGAAGAAAAGAAGTTTTATCCCAGAGAGATAGGCATCCATCAAAGAAGAAGTTGACAAACTCCTGGCCATCGGTTTCATTCGAGAGGTCCAATACCCAAGCTGGCTGTGAATGTAGTGATGGTTAAGAAGAATAATGGTAAATGGAGGATCTGTATAGACTACACCGACCTCAATAAAGCTTGCCCGAAGGACAGCTTCCCACTCCCAAAGATCGACCAGCTGGTGGATGCCACCTCGGGCCACCGGTTACTCTCCTTCATGGATGCATTTTCCGGGTAAAATCAAATCCGCATGCATCCAGAAGATGAGGAGCACACTGCCTTCGTCACCGACCAAGGAACATATTGTTACAGGATGATACCTTTTGGCCTGAAGAATGCAGGGGCTACCTATCAGCGCCAGATCAGCAAGGTCTTCAAGGACCAAATTGGCCGCAACATGCAAGTGTATGTGGATGACATGCTCGTCATGAGCAGGCCGGGCTTGAGCCATGTAGCTGACCTCGCCAAGTCCTTCCACAACCTGCAGCAGCATCAAATGAAGCTAAACCTGGCAAAGTGCACCTTCGGGGTGGCGGGAGGAAAACTCCTCGGCTTCATGGTCACCCAGAGGGGCATCAAAGCGAACCCGGAGAAGGTACAGGCCATCATCGACATGGGACACCCGACCTCCAAGAAGTAGGTCCAGCGCCTGACGGGACAAGTTGCCACCCTCAGTAGATTCATCTCGAGGTTGGCTGATCGTTGCCTACCATTTTTCAAGGCGCTGCACAAGATGCACGACTTCACTTGGACCGAGGAGTGCGGGACAGCCTTCGAGGAGCTGAAGAACTTCCTCGCCTCTCCTCCGTTGCTCTCCAGGCCAAGGAGGGAGAGGAGCTCTTGCTATACCTGGCGGTGACACTGGGTGCTATCAGCTCAGTTCTCATCTGCACAGACGAGGATAAATCTTAGAAGCCGGTGTACTATACCAGCAAAATCCTCCGCGATGCGGAGATCAGGTATACTCGCTCCGAGAAACTCATTTTTGCACTAATAATGTCTACTAAGCATCTCAGGCCCTATTTTCAAGCACACCCAATAGTGGTCATGATGGACCAGCCGCTAAGGACTATCCTCACCCAACTCGAGACATCCGGGAGGTTGGCCAAATGGTCCCTGCTGCTCAGCGAATTCGACATAGCATACCAACCAAGGTCGTCACAAAAGGCCCAAGTCCTAGCCGACTTCGTGATCGAGTGCACTGGGTTCATTGAGGAGCCAGAGCAGATAGCAACGAACCCCGAGCCAGGAGAAGAGCCCTGGATCCTCCACGTAGATGGAGCATCCAATTCAGGCGGGAGCGGAGCGGGCCTCTTCCTAACCAACTGTGATGGGGTCGTGGCAGAATGTGCCCTCCACTTCAAGTTCGCCGCAACCAATAACCAGGTGAAGTACAAGACACTCCTTGCGCGCCTGAGAGTCTCTTGCGAGTTGGGTGTGCAGGACTTGAAAGTCTTCACCGACTCCCAACTGGTCGTCGGACAAGTTTCCGGAGAATATGAAGCGAGGGATGCCCAGATGATGAAGTATCTGGAGAAGGTTCGTGCAAGCACGGTAGGCCTCTGATGCTTCAGCATCTTCCATATCCCTCGAGGAGAGAATGCACGCGCGGATGCACTGTCCAGGCTCACGACACTACCGGACTCATCTCTGGGACGTGCCTACATCAAGCATCTTGAAAGTCCCAGCTACGAGAACCCGACAGAGGTACATCAAGTCGCCCCCAAGCCGAGCTGGATGAACAAGTATATCCGTACATCACTGACGGCACCTTGCCAGAAGATCGTGCAGAAGCCACCGTCGTCAGGAAGAAAGCCTCCCGCTTTGTCCTAATGGAGGGCCAACTCTACCGCCGGTCTTACTCCTACCCACTCCTGAGATGCCTGAAGCCCATCGAGGCGACCTTCGTGCTCCAAGAGATACATGAGGGCCTCTGCGGGATTCACGTGGGAGGGATGACACTGGCTTACAAAGCTATCCGCTAGGGGTACTTTTAGGAGACCATGAGGGAGGACGCCACCGACTTCGTTAAAAGGTGCGACAAATGCCAGTGCCATGCCAACATACAGCGTCAGCCGGCAGTGCTGATCTCCCAGCTCTCGGCCCCTTGGCCCTTTGCCCAGTGGGGAATGGACATCTTGGGACTATTCCCCCCAGCATCAGGGCAGCGAAAGTTCTTGCTAGTGGCGATCGACTTGATGTGGGCACTAGAATTAGGAAAAGACTCTAACCAATTCAAGTCAAGTCCGAGTCCTTGTGGTTGGAGTAGCAAAAGAGAAGTCCTGTAATTTTCTTTTTTTTTAGTCCAAATAATCTTGTAGTTAATTTGAGTCCATGTTGGGTCTGGTTTAATATCTTAGTTAACCCTGCAATTGAGAGTTGGGTCTAGTTAAATCAAGCCCAATCCATGAGTCCATGAAGCATCAAGACAAGAAGAAGCCACCTCATCAAGTGACCCCCACCTTGTGCCACATGTCAAAAGCTCCAATGGATGTCGCCACCTCAACAAGTGGTCCCCACTTTATGCCACATGTCAAGAGCTCCAAAGGACACCGCCACCTCATCAAGTGGTCCCCACCTTACACCACATGTCAAGCTTTGAAGGAGTTTCAAGTAACAAATGCCACCATATCCTCCAACTACCCACATTTCAAGCAACAAATGCCACCATATCCTCCAACCCCCCTTGTAATCCTCCTAATCCTATGGGTTTTCAAATTTTAAAAATGTTGTAAGGCTTCTATTTAAGCTATGGGATGCCCCATTATGAAAAGGATGGTTAATGAATGAAGTTGGTATTTTTTTCTTCTATGTGTTTTTTTTTCTATGTGTCTATGTGGTAGCTTAGCCTTTCTCTTCCTCCACGCCAACCCTAATATTTCCTTCTTCCATTCCCAACGCCAAAGACTTCCTCTTCTTTCATAACTTCAAACTAGCTCCAGCGTTCAAGGGTGAATCAAGAAGATCATCACAAGGCAACCAACCTACTCTACTTTAAGCATTCCACCATGACGCCAAGATGGATCTCCTTCAATGCCTCTTCCACCCTTCTTTCTTTTCTCTAGTTTATTGCTTGTTAAGTCACTCATCTTAGGGTTTCTTTGTTGGAGGGTTCTCCGGGATTCCAGCTTCAAGAGGAAGGTTTACTTGCCATAGATCTAGAAAACAAGAGGAGCCTTCAGTGGTATTATGTTCATGTCATCCGGGAGACCTCTTCAAGAGTGAATCTATTCTAATTGAAGGGCCAATGTCAGGTATGTCTAGTGTTGATTAAGTCTGCAATGTTAAATTAGACCTAGCTTAGCTTACGTGGTTCTCTTCTGGTCCTATTCCTTTCTTATTCTGAGAGTCTCGATCACTAGGTTTATGTTAGATATTTCGAGCTTCTTCACTAGATCTCTTTGATAGTTTATGTTGAGTTGTTTATATGCAAATAGGGAATTGCTTGGTTAATCATTTGCTAATCTCCATTAGGGTTGCATAGTTTCATTTTACATTCTACACCACGACTATTTCACCAAGTGGATCGAGGTAGAGCCGCTAGCTCGGATTGCGGAAGCCAATGTCCGCCAGTTCTTCTGGAAGTCAATTATCTACCACTTCAGGCTCCCCCATTGTATCATCACCGACAATGGGCGACAATTCGACAACCGTGAGTTTGAAGGATTTTGCACAGCACACGGCATCCAACACCGGTTCACCTCGGTGGCTCACCCACAAACGAACGGGGAAGCCGAGGTGACCAACCGAACCATCCTTCAAGGACTCTAGACCAGGCTGGATCAAGCTAAAGGCATGTGGGCAGAAGAACTCCCGAGCATCTTGTGGGCCTACCACACAACGCCCATGACGGTAACCAATGAAATGCCCTTTAGTCTCGTCTTCGATGCCGAAGTGGTCATCCAAGTCAAGCTCGGCGTGCCCACATTGCGGGTATAGCAGTATGATGAAGCACGGAATTCAGCGCATCTCCTGCTCAACCTGGACCTTCTTGAAGAGGCGAGGGTCAAAGTCCACCTGCGGATGGCGGCCTACCGGCAAAGAGTAGCCCGATACTACAACGCCCGCGTCCGGACAAAAGCTTTCAAGCCCGGAGACCTGGTGCTATGGCGGGCGAAGGCGTCCCAGCCTAGGGAGTGTGGCAAACTCTCCCCGAACTGGGAGGGCCTCTATGAAGTGGCTGAAGCCCTCTCACAGGGGCCTACTACCTCGAAGATCTCAGCGACGTCAGGTTCCCCAAAACATGGAATGCCTGCAACTTGCGAAAATACTATCAATAATGTAAGGTTTCCCAGCAATGATAATAATAATGGTTTTTTTCTCGTGCAAGTGTCTATCTGTCTTGCAGGAAAATTCCAACAACATCCCCGAGCCCAGCTCTAGGACGCTGATCCAAGACCGGAGCTCAGACCTCTGGCTAAAAAATCATGGAGCCACGCCACTCTCAACCAACGACATCCCCGAGCCTAGCTCCAGGATGTCAAAGAATCATCAAGCCATGTAGCTCCCCATTCAAAGCATCCCCGAGCCCAGCTCCAGGATGTCAAAAATCATCGAGCACGTAGCTCCCAAACTCCAAGCATCCCCGAGCCCAGCTCTAGGATGTCAAAAAAATCATCGAGCCACGTAGCTCCCAAACTCCAGGCATCCCTGAGCCCAGCTCTAGGACGTTAAAAAATTATCGAGCCACATAGCTCCCAAACTCCAGGCATCCCCAAGCCCAGCTCCAGGATGTCAAAGAATGTTCGAGCCACGTAGCTCCCAAACTCAAGCATCCCCAAGCCAAGCTCCAGGATGTCAAGGCACCTTCGAGCCAAGCAGCTCTCAATCATCAACGTCCCCGAGCCCAGCTCGAGGATGTCAGCTCAAGATCGGAGCTCAAATCTCTGGCCAAGAGACCTTTGAGCCAAGTAGCTCCCATTCAACAACATCCCCGAGCCCAGCTCCAGGATGCCAGCTCAAGACCGGAGCTCAGATCTCCGACCAAGAAAACTTCGAGCCAAGTCGCTCTCCATCTCAAACATCTCCGAGCCCAGCTCCGAGATGCCAAGAGATCATGGGGCCACGTAGCTCCCATCAACGCCTCGAGCCTAGCTCCAAGGCACCAAGACCCGAGCCAAGATCTCAGGCAACCCCTGGGCCCGAGCCTAGCTCCACTCTAGGAAGGCCTCGAGCCTAGCTCCAAGGCAATGGGGGAAGGCAATCAAGATCACTAAAGAAAGAGAGAAAACAGAGGGAAATACAGCATCGAAAACTACCACTTTCCACACTCAAGACCGGAGCTCAGATCTCTAGCTAAGAGAACTTCGAGCCACACAGCTCTCAGTTATCAATATCCCCGAGCCCAACTCCAGGATGCCAACTCAAGACCGGAGCTCAGATCTCCAACCAAGAGAACTTCGAGCCATGCAGCTCTCAGTCACCAACGTCCTTGAGCCCAGCTCCAGGACGCCAATTCAAGACCGGAGCTCAGATCTCTGACCAGAGAACTTCGAGCCATGCAGCTCTCAGTTACCAACATCCCTGAGCCCAGCTCCAGGATGCCAACTCAAGACCAGAGCTCAAATCTCCATCCAAGAGAACTTCAAGCCACACAACTCTCGGTCATCAACGTCCCCGAGCCTAGCTCCAGGATGCCAGCTCAAGACCGAGTTCAGATCTTCGGCCAAGAGACCTCCGAGCCCAGCAGCCTTTGAGTACCATCAACTTGCCCTAGCTTGCTGGTGCCGAAGTCTAACAACTCCCCACACAAGGTGCCCCCTCTCTGATCTCCCATACATCAAAAAGACAGAAAGAGGAGAAGGGGGAGTGAAAGAGAAGAAGAGCCAGACAAGAAAAGTGGCTGCAAGAAAGTTTGTACTTTATTGATCAAGTGTCAATTACAAACATCCTGCGGGCACTCGACATGCCGGGTGGCCCTGCTAAGTACAGAAAAAGAGCAAGGCATATAAGGAAGCAGGAAATGACTACTTGCTAGCTGGATCACCGGGCTAGGAGTCTCCATCAACAGGGGCTTCAAGCTGCACGACTTCGGGCTCAGGTGGCATGGCCTCCTCGACACCCGCCTTCTGGTCTGAAGTGCCAGGATAGTCAATGCGGCTATGGCCCTCGGCCAAGATGAACTCCTCGACCAGGCGGTGCATGCACATGAAGCCTTTGAAGAATGAGTCTGACGCCGTCTGTTGGATCTCGGCAAGGAACTCCTCCGAGGCCCTGTACTTTCCACCACCTCCCCCTCTTCCTTCTTCGCTACGGCCACCTCATGCCTGGCATTCATAACCGACCTGGCGCCTCCTTGGCTTTCCTCTGGACCGTGGCTGACTTCTCTTCCTCTGTCACCAGCCGGGCCTCGAGGGATTGGGCGATCCCCTTCTGCCGGGCCACCTCGATGTCAGACATGCCCAACCGCCACTCGGTATCAGCGAGGTCCTTAGACTTCTTCTTTGACTGCCCCAACTCATGGTCTAGGCTCTCCTAGAGCTCCTTCACTCGCCCCTCAGAGTCGACGAGCTGCCTCTCGAGGTCCTTGACCCGCCGGTCAAGCACCCCCTCGGAGTCGGCCCTCTCTTTCAGATCGGCCTTCAACAACGTGATCTCGACCGCCTGCTGCTACTCAGCTCGCTCTCAGTTTTAGCAGCAACTCCTGATGAAGAGGACCTCGACACCCATCTGCATCACATAGGGAGTCAAAAAAAAAAAGGAAGGAGCCTACCCCAGGAGGAAAGAAAGGAGGAGAACAAAGCCGGGCTGGACCCCTAGAGAAGAGAAGAACGGTTGCAAATCATGGAGAAGGAAGGGTCTGGGCACTGCAACAAGCGTGAAAGATTTGAAAGAGAGGAAGCTTTGAGTAAGAAATTTTTTTCTTTTCACTTCGAAAGTGCCTATCAAATCTGCGCTGTTGCACCCCCTCGCCAACGGATCTGCGTCACGTGCTACCCATCGACGAAAAAGGAGTCCCGACCACTCAAAATTCTGTGCCAGCATTAACTACTCCTTGGACGTGGCCACGTGGCACCCCTGCACTGGCCGGCAGGGCCATCCCTCGAAGCACCGGTGACTGTGGCCATCATTGCATCGAATTTTTGCCTTTCCACGTCAGCACCACAATTACTCCCTTCACCCCGAGCGCCGCGTACTAGTGAGCCTCGGGAGTGGGAGGCAAATGATGTGACGAGATCACTGACGTGGGTAGCTGACAGGTGCCATATTAAAGGAGACCGCCATGACGGATGCCAAGGCAACACCCCAACCCGGACCACTTTGCCGAGCTGAGCTGAGCCGAGCCCTTTCAAGGCGACGGGCCGAGCTCATCCTTCGCCAGGTCGCGCCCGCAAGCTTGGGATGCCTAGGCCGGAGCCATCCTCCACCAGGTCGCACCCACAAGCTTGGGATGCCTAGGCCGGAGCTATCCACCGCCCTCCAGAGCGAGACCCTCGAAGGCTAATGCCCTGTGGTCGATGTCGAGCTCAGTGCTCGCCCGTCGATGTGGAGCCTCTTTGAGCGCACGCCCTCTAGATCGGGTCCATCGTCCGCCGCCCTCCAGCGAGACTCTTGGAGGCTAGTGCCCTGCGATCAAGGTCGAGCTCAATGCTCACCCACCGATGTGGAGCCTCTCCTAGCACGTGCCCTCTGGACTCGGTCCATCCTCCACCCTCTAGAGCGAGACCCTCAGAGGCTAGAGCCTGCGGTCGAGGTCGAGCTCAGCGCTCACCCACCGATGTGGAGCCTCTTCGAGCATGCGCCCTTTGGACTGGGTCCATCCTCCGTCCTCCAGAGCGAGACCCTCGGAGGTTAGTGCCCTGCGGTCAAGGTCGAGCTCAGTGCTTACTCGTTGATGTGGAGCCTCTCTGAGCGCGTGCCATTTGGACTAGGCCCGCACTCTCCATTAAGGTGACCGCATGAGCTCGAAGTATCCAGACCGGAGCAAGCCCTGCCATCCTAGGACACCGACGAGCCACCCGAGGACTACAGAGCAGTGCCTCTCATGCCACCATGACTACCTATCCGGCCGTACTTCCAGGGGGATGGGCCAGCCAGAAAGCACGAACCCCTAGGACGGCGACCCCCGGATCGAGGCTCTGGCAAGCTTCCTGGAATGAAGCGACAAGAAAGGATGTCAGAACGAATGGAAGCTTCCCTTATCACCTGTCAGGAAAGGCATCTCGTCTACGGCATGAAATCCTACCGCACACACTTGCCAACCCAGCGAGGATCTCGAGGCAAGCTCCAAGCGACCAATTTTAAACTACAAAGAACAGTCGACACCCCTAAAAAGGGAGGAGGTAACAACAACAATCCACCACCAACACAAGCGCAAGCACGACTAAGAGGGTGAAGTGCCACCACCAAAATCACCACTGAGGGAAAACGAGGAAAACAAGGAGAAGCGGAGGAACAGGGAACCCCTCTATCCCCGCTATTAGTCTCCCCCTGCTACGTTTTCGCCTCCACATATCTTTCGCTCCTCCTAGTACGGAGTCCATCAAGAGGGGCCTGACCAGGAGGATCTGTTCCCCTGGATCGTCACTGACTTGATCGTTGGAGTGCCCCCACCGGAATCCTCGGCCCGGGTCACTAACCCCTGTTTCACAGGTCCAGGAGCAGAGGATCGACAGGCAGCGAACGGAGCGTACTCCGATGCTGGCAGTAGCTACGGACCATGACGGTCTTGGGAGCAAAAGACTATGCCAGACAGGTTGCTAATTCCATCATGTGGAAGAAGTTTATTTCATGGCAATTGTTGTTTGGACCTGTAATTAATTTAGGAGCAGAATCCTTGTTGGACTAGTGGTAAGAATTGGGGAAATGTTATAAGGATTTGTTGGACATATGGATTATAAGTTTTATAGGCCGTTAAGTATGAGTTAAAACATTTTTCTCAAAAAAAAACTGAGTTATAAAATATGGAAGCCAAAAAAAAAAAAAAACTTGGCCCTCACGGGTCGTTAAGTCCTATAAGCAGGTTCTCATTAATAACTCAATAAAAAAAGAATAGGTGCAAGATTTATATTTATATTCACTCTAGCATCATGAAAAAGGAAATGTATAACATTAAAATAATTTAAATATTCTCATCTTGATGGGTGATGTGGCACATTCGTTGATGTGGAGCCCCTACTGGCTATCACGCTGGCAAGAGATCCACCACCTGGACACGGTGGCCCAGTAGAGAGCCAAGGTGAGCCCTCCTGCCGAGGTCAGCTCCCAGCCGGGGTCATGCTCATAAGGCGAGCCCTCCATCTGAGGCCAGCTCCTGGCCGAGGTTGTGCCCATGCTACCAAGGCGAGCCTTCCTGTCAAGGTCAGCTCTCAGTGGGGGTCGTGCTCATAGGGTGAGCCCTCCGTCTGAGACCAGCTCTCGGCCGGGGTCGTGCTCATGCTACCAAGGCAAACCTTCCTGCCACCAAGGTGAGCCCTCCTGCCGAGATCAGCTCCTAGCCGGGGTCGTGCTCATACGGCGAGCCCTCCATCTAAGGCCAGCTCCTAGTCGGAGTCATGCTTATGCTGCCATGGTAAGCCCTCCTACCGAGGTCAGCTCTCAACCGGGATCATGCTCATAGGGCAAGCCCTCTGTTTAAGGCCAGCTCCCGACCGAGGTTGCGCTCATGCTGCCAAGGCGAGCCCTCCTACCGAGGTCAGCTCCTAGCTGGGGTCATGCTCATAGGGCGAGCCCTCCGTCTGAGGCTAGCTCCCGGCCGGGGTCATGGTCATACTACCAAGATGAGCCCTCCTACTGAGGTTAGCTCCTGACTTGGGTCGCGCTCATGCTCGTTGAGGTGGGGCTCCCGAAGCAAAGCCCCTATCTACCTAGCAGAGGTCAGAATTCCTGCTAGCAGAAAAGAAGGGAAGGATCAATAGAAATTCAAACCACGACAAGGTCTTCGGCCACCTGTAACCTCTGGGAGGTGGCACATGTCCTACTATAAATTCAAGCTCTGCAACGCACCACCCGCATGCTCTGCGTAGGGTGTGCTCCTCCAGGCCCCAAGTCCTATGCTCCTCCAGGCCCCAAGTCCTATAGCGTGCCACCATGCCAACGATCATGCATCCAGGAGCTTCAACCCTCATGTCATGAAACTTAAGCCTCCTCCAAAAGGAGTATCCTATTAAGGCCACAGGCCCTGTGACACTCCGACGATCTCCCCCTGGAATAGAAACATCTAGCTCGAGGCTCAGCGTCACGACGCCCACCCCTCCCATGAGGAACTCCACCACCAAAGAGATAAGGTCTGTGCCATGCCGGCGAACATGCCCTAATAGGAGGGCATCTTTCAAAAGACTGGTTTGACAGAGGGAAGACGGCAGGCAACGAAAAGACCCTCTTCAAGGTGGTTGCCAGGAAAAAGACATCTCAGTGAAGCCCAAGAGCTGGTCTGGGCCATCATTCTCGTATAAACAGAAGGAGTCCCCAAAAAGGAAGAGGACGGGTAAGATACAGAGAGCTAGCGGGCAAGGAACTAACCAAGGGATCCACCTCACTCTCTGCCTTCCACTTTCTACTCATTCTTTCCACTCACTAGACTTCATCTCTGAATCCCCTACACAAAGAGATCATAGCTCCTCCATAATAGAGGTTTATTCTCCTAGATCATCCCACTCAGTGGCGGACCATCGGGGGGGCAAGGGGGAACTTGGCCCCCCTAATTTTTCTATAATCCATTTATATCTAAGGTAAATTCCTCTATAATAGGTATTTGGCCCTGTTGGCATAGAGTCCTTGTTCTGGCCGGTCGAGGCTACTGGATCGCAGGACCGCTCCCTGGTTCACCTACAAAACAAATCCCTTGCCGGAGTTGCTCCGACGGGGGACACTCTGATGCCTAAGTTAGAGGCGGGCTCTAGCCACATAATGGGGAAGGTGAGGATAAATGAAGGGAAAAGACTCTGAGATTTGTGGAGTATATTGTGCCTCTTACCTCGAGCATTCCCTCTTGCCGTTATTTATAAGGAGCCATCCAGCCTGCGGTTCCATTCTTCTTCCAGTGATTTTGGTGGAGAATTAATTCCTCCCCCATGATCTGCAGTCGTGGATTATCGTCGAACGATTCTGTGCAAACCGGAGACATTACTGCTGGAGTTACGTGCCCTGATTGTATCCCGGAGATAGTCGATGGTAACCGTTGGTTACTGTTGCTAGCTGTGCTTGTCATGGTGCGAGACAGATCATGAATCCATCTTTAGACTTCCCTTTTAGGAAAATTCCCGTAATCAGATTGGGAATGTCTTCGTCCCTGGATCTTGTCGAGATGGATTGGAGATCCTGTCTTCGGCATAGATTGGGAACTCGACCTTTGTCATAGCCCGAAGACTATGTTTTCATATGAACCAAAGAGCGTGTCTTCGGGAGTCAGATTGGAATGGTCATTCTATTTTCAGGAGCCGAAGGACTTGGTCTTCGGTGAGAACTGAAGATGTGACCCGAAGGTCTTGTCTTCGGGTGCGTAGACTCGTGTCTTCGGGTGCTGTAGACTCGTAAAGGTCTTTGGCTTGCCCGTAGGTTGTCCGGCTCTTCCTGAATACCTAGGTCCAAAATTTATGGTTCGGAAGGCAAGGCTTTGGCCGGCTGAACCGGCGGTTAGATCATACTTGGACTGAGATATCCCAACAGTTGCCCCCCCTACTCTCAGTATTCGAAGCAAAGGTTTGCCTCGAAGAGTGAGAGTATCAATGATTTGTCATTTTCCTTCTGGGGGATGGTGTAGTGGATGATCATAAAGATCTCTGATTGGACTATCCATCATAACTGATAGTCGATTTGATGCAGCGATGGACAGTTATCATTTTCTGATTGAGGGAGGAGAAAAGAGTGGGTGGCTCGGGGACCGTCCTTTCTTTTTCCGCTGCATGGTGGTTCAACCAATCTTTTGGTTGGGATTCTGCTGGATGATGAGCGCGCTTCATCCCGGTCGTTGATCCAAATGAATTATACTTGTTGCCGATCTTACCACGGTGGCCTGTAGCTCGTGAGCTGGCACCGGTTCTCAAACTTTCTCACCTCGAGATCTCCAAGCTTCCGGTCCTGCAAAATAAGGTCAGAGACCCGGGCCAGGGATTCCGGCGGGGGCACTCCGACGGTCAAGTCAGAGAGCGGCAAGATGGAACAAGACCTCTAAGGTGGGTTCCCGAAGGATTCCCGTGCCTAGAGGAGATGTAAATGAAAGAAGTGTGGGGAAGAGAGGAGTTAAAGCCCGGCTTCCTGTGCTGGGTTCACTGAGCTCACGCCTGAGGACTTCTTGGGGTCCCCCTGATGCAGAACGAAAGCTCTGATACCAAAAATGATGGAGAACGAAAACTCTTATACCAAAATGATGCAGAACGAGTATGTGGAATGCGGAAGCAAATTAAAATTAATATATTTTTTTATATATATATATTTTTAGAAGTCGGCTTTGACTCAAAGGAAAGATAAACTAATGTTGAAGGAAACTAGGAAATGACAGAAAGCATAATTAAAAGGAGTGGATTATCATAGTAACTCAGAAGTAGGATCGCTGGGGATTGAGAAACCCCAGATCTAGGGTTTGCTCTGAGTTTCAACGAAACAGACAAAGTGAGAAGGGAAGGTTCTTGTTACCTAGTAGTGATATCTCTCCATTTGGTGGAAAAAGACTCTCTCGAGTAGATTATTGGATCCCAGGAGTCAAGGTATCTTCGCAATGGATCCTTCGATAATGGTTCTTGGAAAAGTTGGCCTCTTCTTGAACCCTGGATCCTGGAGAGAAGAAGAACAAGGCTAGGAACAAGAGACTCAGGAAGAGAGTTATCCGAGTAGAAGAAAGGATGGGATCTAAAGGTCTTCAGCTGATCTAGAACTCCTAGGCTGCGGATTTGGGACTTCTTCTCCTGGATCTGCTGGATGGACTCTGAAGCAGTGGTAGCTGACTTGAAGAAGGCTGGACTGGGGTCCTGGTGGTCGGCCACCCTTTGGAAGAAGAACCTTGGAGATGGTGTAGAGGCTAGGGTTTGGTGGTGGTGGAGTAGAGATGGGTGGACTAAGCTAGGGTTTTGGGGTTGGAGATCTCACACCTCCTCAAGGTTCCTAGGGAACCCGGATTTACTCCCTCATGGAGCTCAACACTCAGAATAAGTGCGGAAGAACAAGACTTTGCTCAAAAATAAGGGATTTCATTCATAAGATTTCATAAGATAAGTTCAAGTTACAAAAGGGGTCTAATATATAGACCTATAAGAAAAATCAAAACCATACAAGTTCCCATATGGGACTAATAGGACTAATCTACACTTTAGGCATCAAATTCTCTTCCCTTGGCCAACCAAGACTCCTTCCATGAGTTAGCGGCCCAAAAACTCCAAGAAAACTTGAAAATCAGCTCAAAATGGCAGGTTATGGGGGTGTCTCCTAGTATCTCTCCATGAATCAAGGATTTTTCCTTCATGGTTTGGCTCTTTTGGACACCTCCTAGTCTTGCTCCACAAGTTTAGGCTTCTTTTCATGGCTTTGGCACTTTAGGAAACTTTTGGGTGCCTCCTTGATTTTCTCCCAAGACATGCTCTCTTCCCTTTTATAACTTGGATTTTATGGCACATTATGGAGCATCTCCTTGATCCTCTCTTCAAGAAAAATTCTTGCCATCCTGGCTTGGGTTTATCTGGAAAGAAGTTGGCTCCTCCTTGGATTTAGGTATCTTGATGGATTTCTCCCCAAGTGGTGCAAGAAAAAGGGGAACTTACTTCTTATGGTGTGGGGACCAAAGACACTGGATGGAGATGTGGCAGGGAGTGTGGCACCCACTTGTAGCTGGACCATGGAAGAAAAAATTTGGCACCCTATGGCAAAGGGAATGGCGCCAACCTGGACCTGGACTGAGTCAACATGACTCAACAAAAATTGAAATGACAAATTACAGACTCAAAATTGGGTTGATCAGGTCAATCCTTATTACAAACCCTAACTTTCTCGAGCAAGGTCAATCAGAGATCTAGATGGAACCCTGAAGTCTTCTTCTGATTCTGGTGCCCGCACCACCCCCGGATCGTTCTCTCGATGTTCTCTCCCCTTTCCAACTTACCTTTCCATCCACTTTCTCCGTCCCTTTTATACCACGGACCGTTTTTAGTCCACGTCCCCTCCTGGGGGCTCCCCGAGATCTCTGGATCCTCCCCCTCCTTTTCCTTCAAGCTCGGGAGTTAAGTGGCCGTCACGCCTCGTACGTCGTGCATCATAAAAGGGAAAGATTGGCGAGACCTTGGACCAAGTGCGAGAGCTCTCCTTTCGGGGCGTTGATGGTGGGCTTCGAGCCATTTCAGGCTCCTGCCCGCAAGGATTTCATTCCTCAGTTGCGGGGCCCTATTTAACTAGTGTAAATGGGATTTCGCATAACATTGTAGGCCGTATTGGCACCCCGTACGGGGTGCGGCACGCGCCGGCTCTAGTGGCGACCTCGCGACCCATGCCTCTACCTCCCCGAGGCTTTGCAGAGTAGGGCTGATTTGGTCGAGGTAGACCCATCAAGGGGTGCCACCTGGCAAAGGAGCAGGGGCTGCCAGTATCGATCGAGGTGGACCCCTCCTGGGTGGATACCTGGCGGAGTGGCAGAGAGGTGCTCGACTTCGGTCGAGGTGGACCCGTCTTGGGTTGCCACCTGGCGAAGAAGCAGGAGGGCTCGGCCCAACCTCAACAGAGGTGGACCCGTCTTGGGGTGCCACCTGGCCAGGGAGCAAGGGGCCGCCAGCTTCGGCCAAGGTGGACCCCTCCTAGGTGGACACCTGGCAGAGTGGCAGAGAGGTGCTCGACTTCGGCTGAGGTGGATCCATCTTGGGGCGCCACCTAGCGAAGGAGCAAAAGGGCCCGGCTTGACCTCGGTAGAGATGGACCCTTCTTGGGGTGCCACCTGGCGAGGGAGCAAGGGGCCGCTAGCTTCGGCTGAGGTGGACCCCTCCTGGGCGGACACCTGGTGGAGTGGCAGAGAGGTGCTCGACTTCGGTCGAGATGGACCTATCTTGGGGTGCCACCTGGCGAAGGAGCAATAGGGCCTGGCTCGACCTCGGCAGAGGTGGACCCCTCTTGGGGTGCCACCTGGCGAGGGAGCAAGGGGCCGCCAGCTTCGGCCGTGGTGGACCCCTCCTGGGTGGACACTTGGCAGAGTGGCAGAGAGGTGCTCGACTTCAACCGAGGTGGACCTGTCTTGGGGTGCCACCTGGCGAAGGAGTAGGAGGGCCTGGCTTGACCTCAACAGAGGTGGACCCATCTTGGGGTGCCACCTGGCGAGGGAGCAGGAGGCCACTAGCTTCGACCAAGGTGGACCCCTCCTGGGTGGACACCTGACGGAGTGGCAAAGAGAGGCTCGACTTCGATCGAGGTGGAACCATCTTGGGGTGCCACTTAGCGAAGGAGCAGGAGGGCCTGGCTCGCCCTCGGTAGAGGTGGACCCATCTTGGGGTGCTACCTGGCGAGGGAGCAGGAGGCTGCCAGCTTCGACCGAGGTGGACCCCTCTTGGGTGGATACCTGGCGGAGTGGCAGAGAGGTGCTCGACTTCGATCGAGGTGGACCCATCTTGGGGCGCCACCTGACGAAGGAGCAGGATGGCCTGGCTCGACCTCGGCAGAGGTGGACCCATCTTGGGGTTCCACCTGGCGAGGGAGCAGGAGGCCGCCAGCTTCGACCGAGGTGGACCCCTCCTAGATGGACACCTGGCGGAGTGACAGAGAGGTGCTCGATTTTAGCCGAGGTGGACCCATCTTGGGGTGCCACCTGGCGAAGGAGCAGGAAGGCCCGGCTCGACCTCGATAGAGGTGGACCCATCTTGGGGTGCCATCTAGTGAGAGAGCAGGAGGCCGCCAGCTTCGACCGAGGTGGACCCCTCCTGGGTGGACACCTAGCGGAGTGGCAGAGAGGTGCTCGACTTCGACCGAGGTAGACCCGTCTTGGGGTGCCACCTGGCGAAGGAGCAGGAGGGCCTGGCTCAACCTTGACAAAGATGGACCCATCTTGGGGTGCCACCTGGTGAGGGAGCAGGAGGCCGCCAGCTTCGACCGAGGTGGACCCCTCCTAGGTGGACACCTGGCGGAGTGGTAGAGAGAGGCTCGACATCGGTCGAGGTGGACCCATCTTGGGGTGCCACCTAGCGATGGAGTAGGAGGGCCTGGCTCGACCTCGATAGAGGTGGACCCGTCTTGGGGTGCCACCTGACGAGGGAGCAGGAGGCCGCCAGCTTTGATCGAGGTGGACCCCTCCTAGGTGGACACTTGGTGGAGTGGCAGAGAGGTGCTCGACTTCAGCCGAGGTGGACCTGTCTCGGGGTGCCACCTAGCGAAGGAGCAGGAATTTTGAAAGAAAAATCCATGTGGCACCAGCAGCATCCAGCTGGATCTGACACACGTTCCATGTCAGCGGTGTTGCCATATCAATACCCTACCTTTGGATTGTTTCTTGTCACATCAGCTTGGCAGAGTTTTAGGGCTTTTTGTCTCTTTTTGGGAAAAAGAGAGTCCGGTTGAGGAAGCTTCTTCACTTCTTCTTCACTCAACTTTCAATCTATTCTTGGCCATTAATTCTTTTCTGCAAGTAGAACTTTTTTTTTACTCTTTTGCTCCGTTCTTTTATCGTGGCTAAATCTATAGAAGGTCGAGAGGGACAGGCTAGGCCTTTGGGGGCCAGTGACGTAGTGAGTTCGGAATTGATTCCTAGCTCTGTTTCACCAGGGAAGATGAATCATCTTCGGGAGCACTATCGCATTCCCGAGGGGTTTCCCTTCATCCTTCCTGCATCTAAGGAATGGGTGAACAAACCTCCTCCCAGGTGCTTGGCCATGTACGAAGACCACTTGAAGGCTGGGCTCTGATTTCCTTTGCATCCTTTCTTCATCAAAGTCTTTTGTTTGTATCAAGTGGTGTCCACGCAGCTAACTCCAAATAGCATTCAGAACATCTACGAGTTTTTGGTTTGATGCCGCATAGCTAATATAGAACCCAGGACCAACTTGTTTACCGCCCTCTTTATGCTCAAGAGGGATTTTCACGATGATGGATGGTGGGTGATCAGCCCTCGGCCAGGCCGCAAGATCATTAAGGACATGTCTAGTGCCATCCACGGATGGAAACCCACCTTTGTCTTTGTGTTGTCTATCGACCCGTGGGGCTTCGATAGTATTTGGAAGAAACCATGCTAGACTGCCAATGATGGAAAAAAGATTTTGGCGACCCACCAGTCTGATTATAATCTGCTGACTGACTCGAAAACTGTTCCTATCCATGAGTTGTTGGAGGAGAGGAACCTCCATCGGGCAGGGATTAGCAGGTTCCCTGCATTAGGTATAGATGATGAAAGTTTTTCACTTCTTTTTCCCCTTTCAGGTCATAGTTCAGTTGACTTAGAGAAGTTTTTCTATTTGCAGGCGGCGAAATGAAGGCTAGTCTGAGATGGCTCCGCCAAACTTCCGAGAAGAGGGTAGCATAGGCCCCTCTTACGAGATCGACAGTTCGGAAGAGGGTCCGAAGAGATGGTCCTGAAGGGGACAGGGGCACTTCATCCTCCCGAGGAACCTCGGGGAAGATGCGGTGCCGATGGTGGGGGCCCCGACAGGGCCTCATCGCAGGTCGAACCGAAGATGGTGGGAGGCAACTACTTCTGGCCTCCCCGACAGGGCCTCATCCAGTCGAACTCTGCCAGCAACTACTTCTCCAGTTCGTACGGGGGAGAGTTCATCTCTGGTAGCTGATGTTCCATTGCCCTGCACCCTGTAGTGGATAAGGGCAAGGCTCCACAAGTCGAGGGGGAGTCTGTTCGAGAGGCTTCTCCAGTTGGGAGCCCTCCTGCAGACTCTTCGGAGTTTTGCCCCGTGGGGGGTCTGTTAGTCCTGCTATTGCTAGGCGGGCGTTGAAGGGCACTTTGCTGCCCCATGATTTGGCAATCATCCGGAGCCGGAGCCTCGCCAGAATATATGATTCTGCCTTTTCTTCCCTACAACAGGTGAGATCTTCAACACCTTCCCCTTACTCTGAATGCTATTTGGTTTGTGACTTTGCCCGTTGATGTAGTTTGTTGGCTTTGGCTCCTTAATTTGATGATTAACAAAGGTAAAAGTAGTATGTTGGACTAATGTTTCATCTCAAGATAAAGTTTCAGGACTTAGGTTATTCAAAAAGAGTACTAAGAGTACAATGATGAAACCAAGCTTGCCTGATTTTGGAAAAGAGCTCTTCTACCTTGAACAAAATCAAATTTCTCATTGGACCTTTTTATTAAGAAGAAATTCACAAAAGAAACAAAGGCTTAAAGAAACTCAAGCATGGCACGCACTTCTCCAAGAGTTTCGGAAAAATTCAGACCAGAGGTCAACCACCAGAGGTCGATCATAAAGAAAAGAAAAGTTCAACAAGGCCAGCATGCAAAATCCAGAGGTCGACCACCAGAGGTCAACACCTGTCCAGAGGTCGACACCAGAGGTCGACTCATTGCCTGAGATTTCAAACTGGGGAGAAACTATGGTTTTCTGGATTTTTGCCTAAGATAAACTGGAGGTCGACTCATGAGGTCGACACTTGATCCAGAGGTCGACTCATGGCATAACGGCTAGTTTTTCTGAACTTTTGATTTGATTTCTAACGGCCATAAACGGCCATATTTTGATTCTAATGGTCTTGTGGAGTTGTTTCAGCTTGAATGAGGTATTTAACCTCCACCTAACTTCAAAAAAGACTATGAGACAAAGTGAAAAGGAATAGAGTGAAAGTACAAAGCCTTCAATCAATTCCAAGCCAAAAAGAGTGAGAAAATCAAGAGATTCCTTAGTCAAAAGCTCTCCATCTTTTAGGAATCCAACTTTCAAGTGTTTGGCATTTAGTGAGGTCCAAGATTCCAAGAGAAAGGCTTGAAGAGTCTCCATCAAGAGCTACATCGAATTTCTTTTTGCTCAAAAGGAGTTTGTTTTGATTTATTCATTGTATTCATATTCTTTTGTCTTAGGCTAGTTTCAAGGGAATTGAAAATAGTGTGAGGTTTGTTGGTGAGCCAATTGACAAAACCAACTAGGGTTGCTTGTAAGCCCGAAGCCAAAACAAGTGAGTGAGGTTTGTTGGTGAGCCATTGATAAAACCAACTAGGGTTGCTTGTAAGCCCGAAGCCAAAACAAGTGTGTAAGGTTTGACTTGTGAGCCTGGTAAAACAAGTCGGCTGTAATCTAGAAAAGATTATAGTGGAAATTCCCAAGTGGAGCTTGGGGAGTGGATGTAGGTGCTAGGTGCACCGAACCACTATACTTCTGTGTTTGCATTGCTTTACTCTCTATCTTCTTTTGCTCTTTAATTGTTGTTATTTTCATTGCTTCCGTTGCACAATTACTTGAGCACTATCACTCTTCACCTTTGAACTTGATAGCACATATATTGCTTTAATTTTTTTAAAATACCTAATTCACCCCCCCTCTTGGGCACCATATCTGGGCAACAAGTGGTATCAGAGCACCGGTACTCTCTTGTAGGTCCAACGATCTTGATGAAAGATCATGGCCGCCCCAATTGGAATGGGTGTAGTTGAAGGACAAGCATCAAATCACCCTCATTTCTTTAATGGCACAAACTACACATACTGAAAAACTCGTATGCGTATTTATTTACAAATGTAGATTATCATATGGAGAGTAATTACTAAAGGGCCTCTCGCCCACTCACTTGGTTAATGGCATTATCCCCCAAAATCTGAAGAAGAACTGAGTTAAATGCTAAGGCGATGAATTTGCTATTCTGTGCACTTGACCCTAGTGAATTAACATAATATCAAATTGTATTCCGCCAAAGAAATTTGGGATACACTTGAGGTTACCCATGAGGGTACACACCAAGTGAAGACACAAAGGTGAACATGCTCATTCATACGTATGAGATGTTCAGGATAGAACCAACTGAAAGTATAAGTGAAATGTATACTAGATTTACCAATATAGTAAATGGTATGAGGAGTTTAGGAAAAATTATATCTAATGGTGAACTGGTTAACAAACTTCTCAGGTCTCTTCCGGCTTCATGGGATGCGAAAGTAACAGCCATAGAAGAAGCCAAGGATGTCAATACTCTACCTCTTGAGCAGCTTCTTGGATCACTGATGACTTACGAGCTTTCACTAAAGCAGAAGACAGTGGACAATGACAAGAAAAGAAAGCCATAGCCTTCAAGTCCACTACAAAGGAAGAGTCAAGTGATGAATCAGAAGAAGAAGCTGATGATGATGAGACAGCCCTCATTACAAGAAAATTCAAAAGATTCATGAGAAAGAAGAAGGGCTTCTACAGAAAAAAAACCACAAAAGGTGATCACAATAAAGATAAAGAGAAAGAAAAAGAAAGGGATCCACCCATCTGCTTCGAGTGCAAGAAGCCTGGACATTATAAAACAGATTGCCCTTTGCTTAAAAAGAGTCGAAGGATGTTGAGAAAGAAAGCCATGATGGCTACCTGGAGTGAGAGTGAGGACTCCAGCAGTGATGAAGAGCAGCAGGTAGTCGCCAACCTGTGTTTCATGGCCAATGAAGATAATGAGATAAATTCTGAACCTGAAATTGAATTTACTTTCAATGAATTGCATGATGCTTTTGATGATTTAGTTATGGAATATAAAAAATTAAAACTGAAAAATAAGAAATTAAGAAAGCTAAATCTTGAGCTTACCAAAAATTCAGAAAAGTTTTCAACTGAAATTGAAGATTTAATTCAAGAAAACAAGAAATTAACTGAACATGTAAAGACCTTGAAAAATGATAAGGATAATCTTTTAAAAGAAAATGATACTTTGAAAAATAATAGAAGTCTTAAAACTAATGAGAAAATTGAAAAACAAAACAAAGAACTATTGCTTCAAAACAAGAATTACAAAGAAGAGTTAGAAAAAGTAAACCTTTATAGAAAAGTTTACTTTTAGTTTAGAAAAATTAAGTATGCTTTTAAATAGTCAACATGCAGTGTTTAACAAAGCTGGACTTGGATTTAAGCCACACAATCAGCAAAAACTTTACAAAAACTTTTTCATACCTGCATCTTCTAATATTACCTGCTATGCATGTGGTAAGTTAGGACATAAATCATATATTTGTAATAGAAGAAAATTAAATACCTTTGGAAAGATTTGGGTTCCAAAAGGAACAAATTTGACTAACCATAAAGGACCCAAGATGACTTGGGTACCTAAAGTTTCAACTTGATTAATTTTTGCAGGTGTGCCTTGCAACCAAAAATAAAAAAGAATGTGGTATCTAGATAGTGGTTGCTCAAGGCACATGACTGGGGATGTGAAGCAATTCTCATCACTAGCAGCTATTGATGGTGGAAATGTTACTTTTGGTGATAATGAAAAAGGCAAAATCATCGGAATTGGTAAAATCCATATCACCCCTAATGCTTATGTAGATAATGTATTATTTGTTGATGGCTTGAAGCATAATCTTTTTAGCATTAGTCAATTTGTGATAAGGGTTTTAAAGTAATTTTTGAATCATCTTTGTGCATGGTATCTAGTCTAGATGTCGATGGCATCAAGTTCACTGGTCATAGGCATGGAAACATTTACATAGTTGATCTTTATGATCTAGCCATGGAAAGTGGTCAATGCCTAGTGGCTAGGGAAGCCAAGGCAAGTGAAACTAGTTGGCTTTGGCATCGTAGGCTAGGGCATGCTAGTATGCAGTTGATTTCAAAATTAAGCAAAAAGAATCTTGTAAAAGAATTACCAAAACTCACATTTGAAAAAGATAAGATTTGTGTTGCATGTCAATTTGGAAAACAAACTAAATCTACTTTCAAACCTAAAGGAGTAGTATCTACTACTAGACCCCTTGAATTATTGCATATGGACCTCTTTGGACCAACCAGAACAACTAGTTTGGGAGGTAAAAAATATGGGCTAGTAATTGTAGATGATTACTCATGATTTACTTGGGTAATGTTTTTAGCTCATAAAGATGAAACGTTTTCAGCTTTTGTTAAATTTCATAAAAGGGTTTCAAATGAAAAAGATCTCACTATTGTTTCTTTGCGTAGTGATCATGGAACTGAATTTGACAATCATGATTTTGAAGCTTTTTGTAATGAAAATGGCATTAGTCATAATTTTTCTGCACCTAGGACACCTCAACAAAATGGGGTGGTAGAAAGAAAGAACAGGACACTTGAAGAAATGACATGCACAATGCTTTGCGAAAACGATTTACCTAGATATTTTTGGGTAGAAGCCATTAATACTTCCTGTTACATTTTAAATCATGTTTTAATTCGACCTATTTTGAAGAAAACACCATATGAGCTTTGAAAAAATTGAAAACCTAATCTCAAGTATTTTCGTGTATTTGGTTGCCGCTGTTTCATATTAAATAATGGCAAAGACAATATCAGTAAATTTGATGCCAAGTCAGATGGGGTATCTTCTTAGGATACTCTACTTCTAGCAAGGCATACAGGGTCTTCAACAGAAGAATTCTTCTGGTTGAAGAATCAATTCATGTAGTGTTTGATGAATCTAACGAAAAATCTTCTAGAAAAGAAGATTCTATTGATGATGAAACAGGTACAAAGAAGCTTGAACAATTGACAATCAATGAAGATGAGCCCAAAGGAGATGATGATCAAGAAAATCAAGATCAAACTCAAGAGATCAATGCAGCTTCACCAAAACCTTTACCTAAAGAATGGAGGTATGCACACGGACACCCCAAAGAGCTAATATTGGTGATCCGTCAAAGGGAGTAAGTACACGCTCTTCTATTAGAAATGTTTGTGATTATTTAGCTTTTGTATCTCAGATAGAGCCTAAGTCAATTGAAGAAGCTGAAAAAGATTGTAACTGGATTAATGCAATGCAAGTTGAACTAAATCAATTTAAAAGAAATAACGTTTAGACTTTAACTGAAAGACCCCTTAATGTTTCTGTAATTGGCACAAAATGGGTTTTTAGAAATAAACTTGATGAACATGGTATTGTAACTAGAAACAAAGCTAGACTTGTTGCTAAAGGCTACAACCAGGAAGAAGGGATCGACTTTGATGAAACCTTTACTCCTGTTGCTAGGCTAGAAGCAATTAGACTTTTACTTGCTTTTGCTTGTTTTATGGATTTCAAGTTATTTCAAATGGATGTTAAAAGTGCTTTTTTAAATGGATTTATTGAAGATGAAGTTTATGTTGAACAACCTCCTGGTTTTGAAAATCATGAATTTCCTAACCATATTTTAAATTGCATAAAGCATTGTATGGCTTAAAGCAAGCTCCTAGAGCTTGGTATGATAGATTAAGTTCATTTTTGATGAAGAATGATTTTTCTAGAGGTAATATAGATAATACATTATTTTTGAAAAAGAAAAATGATGATCTCTTAGTAGTATAAATCTATGTAGATGATATTATTTTTGGTGCTACTAACGAATGTCTTTGTCAAGAATTTGCAAAGTTAATGCAGAGTGAGTTCGAGATGAGCATGATGGGAGAACTTAACTTCTTCCTCGGACTCCAAATTAAGCAAACCAAAGAGGGGATCTCCATCAACCAAGCCAAGTACACAAGGAAATATTAAAAAAGTTTGGGATGGAGACTACCAAACCAATAGGTACCCTATGAGCTCTTCATGTAAATTAGACAAAGATGAATGTGGTAAATCAGTAGACCAAAAATTATATAGAGGCATGATTGGTTCATTGCTATATCTAACTGCCAGTAGACCAGATATAATGTTTAGTGTTTGTATGTGTGCACGTTTTCAGTCTGCTCCTAAAGAATCACATCTCTAAGCTGTAAAACATATATTTAGATACCTATTTGGGTCAATTGAAATTGGTCTTTGGTACTCTAGAGAGTCATCATATGAATTAATTGCATATTCTGATGCTGATTTTGCTGGGTGTAAACTTGATCGTAAAAGTACTAGTGGAACTTGTCAATTCCTAGGAGTTAATTTGATTTCATGGAGCAGCAAGAAACAGAATTCGATTGCTCTATCTACGGCGGAAGCCGAATATATAGCAGCTGGAAGCTGTTGTGCTCAGATTCTATGGATCAAACAATAACTCGAGGACTTTGGCATCAAACTAACTAAGACACCCATAAGATGTGATAGTGCAATCAATTTAACGAAAAATCCTGTACAACATTCAAGAAGCAAACATATTGAAATAAGACATCACTTCATAAGAGATCACGTTCAAAACTCTAATGTGTTGTTAGAATTTATTTGTACTGATTATCAATTGGCTGATATATTCAGAAAACCATTGAATGAAGATAGATTTTGTATGATCAGAAGAGAATTGGGAGTCATTGATCCTTTTGCTTGAAACTCTTCAATTCTCATCAAAATTCCTCAAAAATGATTTATAAATTCTCAAATATGTTTAAAGCTTATTTTTCTAAATTTTATCAATTTTTTAAATTTTACCGAATTTATTTTGGCTAATTTATTTTTGGAGGTTGACACTTAAGTTTTCGGAGGTCGACACTTGAGGTCGACCCCTGAGATTTTTAGAGATCAACACTTGAGGTCGACCCCTGAGAATTTTTAGAGGTCAACACTTGAACGAAATCATCTTTTTTAAAACCCGTCCGCAAGCCTCTTTTCTCCATTTCTTTCCATTTCTCCTTCTTGTGGTCCCCCTCCAACTTTAAAGCTCTAAACAGTGGATTTCCAACCCTCTCCTTCATCTTTTTGGGTAATCTTCTCCTTTCCTCTTGTTCTCCTTTGAACCTAACCCTTTTTGACCGTGTTCTTGGTTTTGGACAACCGAAAGCTTTTGCCTCTATCTACCCTCAAATATCGGTTGTTTTTCAATTGAAATCACTTATTTCTTTCCTCCGTTTCTTGCATTTCCTCCATCTACTCTCGATTTTCTCCATTTTCACAAACCCTATCTTATCATTTCACCATTTCTTCTTTTGCTCAACCCGTGAACCTCTCTTCTCCTCTCTTTTCTTGGTTCCTTCCCTCTTAGCCTTGCATTATCCTACTTCTCCCTAATTTACCCCTCTTCCATCCATATGGGTCCAAGAAAGCACTTGGCTGTGAGAAAAAGGAGAATGGAACAAGGACAAAGTAGCACTGAGCGACGAAGAAAGGTCAGACATGAGCGTGAGCCGACCCCAGAGCCACCTGCACCAGTGCCAGCCAGCTTAGTACGGAAGAGCATTGTGAGTGGGAGGCGTGTGGACATACCTTTCTGGGATTAGCATCACTTTTTTATAGGAGATGTGCTGAGAGATGCAGGTCTGGTTCACTTCTGCACGATGACTGAGAGATTCTACCCAGACCTCATCAGGGAGTTCTATGCATCCATGGCCACTGATGGCATTGGATGGTCAGCTACTGTACGTGGGATCGAGATTCCAGTGACACCGGAGGTCATCAGTCGCGTTTGGAGGATTTCACTTCATGGCACAGCTGCCACCTCGATCAGCGACAGAGAGCATGCCTTCAGATGTATTCTAGAGCGTGAGGATGTTAGCGGCATTTCCATAGTAGCCGCTAACCAGCTTTCACTGGAGATGAGAGTGCTGCATCATATCATCGCCCGTATCTTGATTCCGAAGAGCGGGAGATTCGACTTTATCACTGAGCGTGAGATGGTGTTGATGGTGTCCCTGAGACAGCGGACTCCCATCAACCTTCCTAGGATCATGCTTCCGCAGATGGGTGAGGCAGCATCTCACAGGAGACTAGTTCAGCCATATGGTATGGGGCTGACACAGCTATTCAGGGAGCATGGAGTTTCATTTGATGGTATACCTTTCAGTCAGCTGCAGCATACTGATACATATGGAGAGAAATCCCTGCATAGGATGGGATTTCGATTGATTGGTGACCGTTGGGTGCGACGAGAGTCTGGCTAGGAGCCAGATGAGGAGGATGAGATCCGAGCAGCTGAGGCAGGGCCTTCAAAGCCTACTGATCATGGTACACCTCCTCGCCCAGCACCAGAGTCAGAGACTGCAGAGCCTGAGCCATTCACGCCACCACCCTCATCATCTCCAGCACCTACTGCCACTGCTACACCACGGAGGACTACAGCGAGGATATCGGACTTTGAGCAGAGAGTGACTGATCACATTTCAGAGGTCTGGACAGAGATTGCTGGTGTACGACAGGAGCTACATGGTCTGCGGATCCACACAGATATGCGCATTGGAGCTCTCTCAACTAGTGTAGATGTAGGATTTCGACAGATCCTCAGCCTAC
The DNA here is from genome assembly GCA_021397845.1 of Areca catechu. Taxonomy (NCBI): domain Eukaryota; kingdom Viridiplantae; phylum Streptophyta; class Magnoliopsida; order Arecales; family Arecaceae; genus Areca; species Areca catechu. The sequence continues at coordinate 46,139,078 of CM038048.1, read as the reverse complement.
TGAGATTAGCATTGCCACCAGGGACTGTAGATCCGATAGTATCTCCTCCACATTCTGATGATGATGATGATGATGGCTCCAGTGGATACAGTGACAGTGATGGAGATCAGCCTGGAGCAGGTAGCTCTGATGTTCCACCTACAGATCCGATTCCAGAGATTTCCCCTTCTACTGATCCTCCTTTTACTGATCTTCCCAGTACAGATCCTCCAACTACAGATGTGCCAGTAGATACTGAGTTTACTGAGTCACTTTTTGAGACTATTACAGGGATTCCGGATGATAGAGATGAGCATACAGAGACAGATATTGATGATCCCACTGCTTATGAGCTAGTCAGCAGGCACACTCCAGCTCAGTCTACTCAGCATACTGATCCATCTACTCCTTCTGCTACTGCTTCTGTTAGGACACCTGTGGAGCCTTTTCCGCGGACCTATAGATCTCGTAGGACTACCCCTAGGTCTGGTCCCTCTCCGAGGACTCGGAGTCTCACTCATAGGACTCCAAAATCCTCATCTAGGATCTCGGCTCCTATCTCTTTTGATATACCTTCTGATGAGGAGTAGCCTCATAGATTTACTTGATGTATGTTGTACTTAGTTTGCTTTGTATGATCTGATGTATCAGTGTTTTGTGCTTACTATGTAAGCAATTTTGTAACTGAATACATTTATATACTTATCTACATTGTGATATTTTACTGTCTAGCATTTATCTTTTTAAACCCTCAAGTTAGAATGTTTTTGTTATATTGAATGCACAAATTGAGGGGGAGCATGTATTTTATGCAACTAAGTACTTCATTGTAATGGAACATAATTTTCCTTAATATATCTTTTACTACAAAGAATGCACTTTTGATTCTTGACAAAAGGGGGTGTATAGTAATGTTTGTAAAGTATATATGGTAAAGTATGACTCTTTCATAGAATAGAGTAAAACTATTATGGTTCTTATCTTGTTGACTCATGAGAATGTTTTCACAAAAAAGGTAGATGAAAAGTAAAATTTTTATGGTATACTCATGCATGTAAGGATTCTTTGAAAATTTTTATTATTGCTATATTTTGCTTTTGGACTTAATTGCATATATACTCAAGGTTTTGTCATCATCAAAAAGGGAGAGATTGTTGGCTTTGGCTCCTTAATTTTGATGATTAACAAAAGGTTGAGTATATGTTTGGACTAATGTTTCATCTCAAGATAAAGTTTCAGGACTTAGGTTATTCAAAAAGAGTACTAAGAGTACAATGATGAAACCAAGCTTGCCTGATTTTGGAAAAGAGCTCTTCTATCTTGAACAAAATCAAATTTCTCATATTGGACCTTCTTATTAAGAAGAAATTCATAAAAGAAACAAAGGCTTAAAGAAACTCAAGCATGGCACGCACCTCTCCAAGAGTTTCAGAAAAATTCAGACCAGAGGTCGACCACCAGAGGTCAACTCATGAAGAAAAGAAAAGTTCAGCAAGGCCGGCATGGCAAAATTTTAGTGGCACGCTCCAGAGGTCGACCACCAGAGGTCAACACCTGTCCAGAGGTCGACACCAGAGGTCGACTCATTGCCTGAGATTTCAAACTGGGCAGAACTATGGTTTTCTAGATTTTTGCCTAAGATAAACTGGAGATCGACTCATGAGGTCGACACTTGATCCAGAGGTCGACTCATGGCATAACGGCTAGTTTTTCTGAACTTTTGATTTGATTTCTAACGGCCATAAACGGCCATATTTTTGATTCTAACGGTCTTGTGGAGTTGTTTCAACTTGAATGAGGTATTTAACCTCCACCTAACTTCAAAAAAGACTATGAGACAAAGTGAAAAGGAATAGAGTGAAAGTACAAAGCCTTCAATCAATTCCAAGCCAAAAAGAGTGAGAAAACCAAGAGATTCCTTAGCCAAAAGCTCTCCATCTTTTAGGAATCCAACTTTCAAGTGTTTGGCATTTAGTGAGGTCCAAGATTCCAAGAGAAAGGCTTGAAGAGTCTCCATCAAGAGCTACATCGAATTTCTTTTTGCTCAAAAGGAGTTTGTTTTGATTTATTCATTGTATTCATATTCTTTTTGTCTTAGGCTAGTTTCAAGGGAATTTGAAACTAGTGTGAGGTTTGTTGGTGAGCCAATTGACAAAACCAACTAGGGTTGCTTGTAAGCCCGAAGCCAAAACAAGTGAGTGAGGTTTGTTGGTGAGCCAATTAATAAACCAACTAGGGTTGCTTGTAAGCCCGAAGCCAAAACAAGTGTGTAAGGTTTGACTTGTGAGCCTGGTAAAATAAGTCGGCTGTAATCTAGAAAAGATTATAGTGGAAACTCCCAAGTGGAGCTTGGGGAGTGGATGTAGGTGCTAGGTGCACCGAACCACTATACTTCTTGTGTGTTTGCATTGCGTTACTCTCTATCTTCTTTTACTCTTTAATTGTTGTTTATATTTCATTGCTTCCGTTGCACAATTACTTGAGCACTATCACTCTTCACCTTTGAACTTGATAGCACATATATTGCTTTAATTTTTTAAATACCCAATTCACCCCCCCTCTTGGGCACCATATCTGGGCAACATAGTTGGTCTACGACATTACCTTCATGGAGGAGGGTTTGGGAATGTCGATAACCTTATCCATGGCCTCAAGGAGGAGCTCCACACAGCTAGAGCCAAAAGAGAAGTGGCTGAAGAGCTAAAGCAGTCCATGGAAAATCGTCTCATCCGCGCGGGCGCTGAGGTTTGTGGACTGAGGGGCGAGCTGAAAAATGCCCAGTTGACAATTGCAGAGCAAGGGGCAGGGTTGAGGAGGAGTAGGAAGCAAGTCGAATCCTTGGAGCAAGCTGCCAAAGAGGACCAAGAGAAAGTAGAGAGCTTGACCAAGGCAGTTGAGGAGGCTACCAGGAGAGCCGAGGAGATGATCTTGGAGTCCGAGGTGGCTAGAAGGGAATCCGCGATCTTGAAAAAGTTGGCAAGTGATGCCGTAGCAGACTTTAGGAAATCCTCTCAGTTCCAGGAGGAAATAAATGAGGCAACCTTATACGGCTATCAACATGGCTTTAATGATGGGCTTGCAAAGGTCAGGGGGGCTTTCCCACACCTTGACATTTCTGGTGCCCCCCTTTCGACATAGTCGAAGAAGAAGAAGAAGAAGAAGAAGAAGAAAAAGAAGACGTGGGAGAAATTGGGGAGATGTCGGACCCAAGGGGGAAGATCCCGGCTATGGTCGAAGACATTGGTGTAGATTCAGTGCAAGCCGAAGGGGTTGATAGGGTCGAAGAGTTGCCATGCTTGGGAGAGGAGGCTCCTGCCTCAGTAGAAGGCCTGGAAGTGGTTCCAACTCTAATCTCGACCCGGAGGGGGTTTAGGCTGAGGAGGAAGTCCAAGTTGAAGGCTCTCTGGTCCCAACCCGAATCGATGAAAACCTTACTGTGCAGATCGACAAGCTACTTCAATCCTGCGGTGTTTGGTCCCCTCCAGCTGATGTCTAGCGATCCATGTAGCTTTAAGCGTTGTCTTCTTCACTTTTTTTTTTTTTTGTAGTTGACAACTCTTGAATGACAACTTTTTTTTTGGACTATAAAGTGGCTTTCTCCTCTTCTGTATGTGCCATGTCATATCTTTGAATATAGCTCGGATAAGGTTGCTGGTATGATCGGCACTTCGGGCTTCATTTCTCTCTCCCTCTTTTGTTTAGTTGAAAAGTCAAGCCTGAAGACTGTTTAGTTGGCGATCAGCACTGAAGACGAATTCTAAAGTAAATTGGGATGCCATTGCCAGAGACCGTTTACGGCCAACTAGGCTGACATTACTTTTGTTTCATAATTAGATCGCCCATCAAGGGATAGACATGATGGACAGGTGTCACCTTCCCGTTGATGGATGATTAAGGAACCTCGATCGTGGTTCTCGTTGCTTACGCTGGGTGCATCGACATTCGAATGGTCGGTTCTCTTGCACATGTTAGTTCAATCTCTTCATATGCCGCCAAATCTCTCTTCCGAAAAGGATCTTTAATATCGTTGCCGCACGATGGGGATTCTTCCAGATTTGTGGTACCGGTGGTCACTTTCCCAAGAGTTCTCAAGCGGTCATCTAGGGTCTCGAGTCGATGCCCCGACACATGGCGCCTTCTGATGCACCTGAGAAAGGGTGTGGGGCACGTCTTCTGGTGGCCAGTTGTGGGTGCAAGGCCCTTATAAATGGGGCCATGTCCTATCCTATCAAAGGCCATCACAAGTTCAGACCCTGCTTTGGGAATCCCTCTTCTTTCTCCGTTATTTCGAAAAAATGAAGTTCAGCATCTCTAAGCTCCGTAGGGCGATGAAGAGAAGGGCTATTGGTTATGGAGCCAGGAGGAGTCCCACATTCCCCGGATTAAGTGACGATGATGAGCCGGTCGTTGATCGCTTGGGAAGGAAGGTCCACATCCTGGAGGCTCAACTAGAGGAGGCCCGGACCGAGTCGAGGCGGCCATCACGGAGGTGGAGGAGGCTAAGAAGAAAGTGGCGGATGCCATTTCGGACTTCAAGAAATCTTCTGCCTTCAAAGAGGAGGTCGCCGAGGCGGCTGGACTCTTATCATCAGGGGTTCTGGGAATGCAGGGGTAAGGCCTTCAAGTTTAATGACTTGAAGGGCCTTGACAACATCAAGCCCTCAGTTCCCTTCCCTGGGTACGAATTCAATTCTGATTTTGAAGAGTCGGATTCTAATTCGGAGAGGAACCTTGGGGCCCCTTCATCCCCTTCCAAGACTCCCCCCACTGGCATGGGAAAGGGCCAGCGGGTGGTTATTGAATGTGCTTTCCAAGTTCCTGCAATCTCTTTTTCTTTTTTTCTTTTTTTTTTGTAAAAATCTTGGAAAAGAAATAAAATATCTTAACTTTTTCGACCTTTTCCCGTGTCTCCTCTATGATTTGTTGAATCATGGTATGCCAAGAGCGTAGATTTCTCAGACCATTTGTGATCCATGAAGGAGAGATGAGATCGGCTGGACTATCTTATGAGTGTTTGTTGATGACAGGAAGGACAACGTATGTCCGTTCAAGCACGTTTTCGAGTTTACCATTAGGTAGGGCATCTGTGTCATTCTAGTGCATTTCTGTCATGATCAAGGTAGGCTATTCAAGCCCGCCCTAGCATATCTTTGGATTTTTCATGGGGTTGGCTATGAAAACTATCCTGCACCTTCTTTAGTATAAGGTAGGCTGGTTAGGGCCGTCCCGGCATGTCTTCAGGTTTTTCATAGGGTAGGTTACTTGAACTGTCCCTGTGCCTTCTTTAGCATAAGTTAGGCTGGTTAGGCCACCCCGGCATGTCGTCGGGTTTTTTGTAGGGTAGGTTACTTGAACCGTCCCTATGCCTTTGATCTTTTTGGTGGTTTGATGGGGCCATCTGTTGCGCTCGTCGGACATGCCGATAAGGTGAGTGGATTAGACTCACTTTTGCATCGTTGGTAGATTCCTCAGATCGTGCTATTCAGTTGTTATTTTGTTGACGTAATAGGCCATGCAGAGTTGGTCAAATTTGCATAAGAAATGTAGGGGCCAGTCTATTGATAGTATTTGCGAAGGTTTTGTACATTCCATGGCCGAGACAGAATTTTTTCCTCTAAGATCTTGAGTCGATACGTTCCTGGATGTATGACTTCTTCAACCAGATATGGACCTTCCCAGTTGGAAGAAAGTTTGCTCTATTCCGCCAGCTGAACACTTCCGTCTTTCGCAATACCATGTCCCCTGTGTGGAAGATCTGATTCTTCACTCTGAAATTATAATATTTGGTGACCTTTTGTTGGTATATCACCATTTTTATCTGGGCCTGAACCCTGGTGCTTGGTAGCAGATCCAAGTCGATCCTTTCGCGGTTGGAATTTTCATGCTCTTCGTAGTTGTCGATTCTTAAGGACTAGAGGGAGACTTCGATAAGAAGTACAGCTTCGGTACCGTATGCCAGGTTGAATGGAGATTCGTCGGTAGCCGTCCTTGGAGTAGTTCGGTATGCCCAGAGGATGGAGGTCATCTTCGGTCCAAAGTTCCTTGGTGGCGTTCAACCTCGTCTTCAGGTCATGGACAATGGTCCGATTAGTTACTTCAGCTTCTCCGTTGGACTGTGGGTGGGCAACGGAAGTTAGCCGGTGTTGAACATGGTACCGAGTATAGAAGTCCTTAAACTTTGGATTATCGAACTGTCTTCCATTGTCTGTGATTATTGCATATGGAATCCCGAACTGGAAGATGATGGAATTTTTAACAAAATTCTCAACTTTGCCTTCTGTGATTTGGGCTAATGGTTCGGCTTCGACCCACTTTGTGAAGTAGTCGATAGCTACAAGGAGGAACTTTCTCTGTCCAGAAGTAGGTGGAAATGGACTGAGAATATCCATTCCCCACTAGACAAAGGGCCAAGGGGCTGTCAGTTGAGTCAGGTGACTTGCAGGTTGCCTTTGAATGTTGGCATACCTTTGGCATTGATCGCACCTTCGTACGAAGTCAGCCGAATCCTTCTGGATGGAAGGCCAATAATATCCTTGGCGAATGATCTTGTATGCTAAAGACCTGCCTCCCAAGTGATCTCCACATATGCCTTCATGAACTTCTCTCAGGGTGTAGTCCGCATCTATCGGTCCCAAGCATTTTAGCAGAGGTTTAGAAAATGATCTCTTGTAGAGTGTTCCATCTAAGATGACATACTGGGATGCCATCCAGCGGATCTTTTTAGCTTCTGCTTTATCTTCTGGTAGAGCACCTTCATTCAGGAACTTGACAATGGGATCCATCCAAGTTGGTTCAGTCTCAATCTGATGAATCTCTGTAGCTTCTTCAACTATACTTGGAGTTTCGAGGTGCTTAACGAAAGTGCAACCGAGAGACTCCAGAGTTTTTGTAGCAAGTCGAGATAGCGCATCCATCCGGGAGTTCTCTGATCGAGAAACATGGATAATCTCAAAGTGTTCCAGTTGAGAGGATAGAATTTGTACCTTCTTCAGGTGCTGTACCATGGTAGGATCCCTGGCTTCATACTCTCCTTTAACATGGTTCACTACCAGTTGGGAGTCTGAAAAAGCCTGGAGTCTTTGAACTCCTAAACTCTTGGCGATTTGAAGTCCCTGTGAGCAGGGCTTCTGATGCAGGACGAAAGCTCTGATACCAAAAATGATGCAGAACGAAAGCTCTGATACCAAAAATGATGCAGAACGAAAGCTCTGATACCAAAATGATGCCGGACGAAAGCTCTGATACCAAAATGATGCAGGACGAAAGCTCTGATACCAAAAATGATGCAGAACGAAAGCTCTGATACCAAATGATGCAGAACGAAGCGCTGATACCCAAATTGATGCAGAACGAAAATATGGAATGCGGAAGCAAATTAAAATTAATATATTTTTTTTATTTATTTATTTTCAGAAGTCGGCTATGATTCAAAGGAAAGATAAACTAATGTTGAAAGAAACTAAGAAATGACAGAAAGCACAATTAAAAGGAGTGGATTATCAGAGTAACTCAGAAGTAGGATCGCTGGGGATTGAGAAACCCCTAGACCTAGGGTTTACTCCTCTTTTAAGAAACAGACGAAGAGAGAAGAGAAGGTTTTATACCTGACTGTGATATCTCTCGTTGCTTCAATTGAAGGACACTCTCGAGCAGATTGTAGGATCCTTGGAGACGGGATATCTTCGTAATGGATCCTCGGATTGTAGTCCTATGGCAAGTTGGCCTTCTTCTCGAACTCAGGATCTGGAAGAAGAAGAACAAAAAAAAAGAACCAGAAACTCAAGAAAGACACTGACCTGAGGACTTAATGAAGATTGTTGGATGTAGAAGTTCCGGAGATCTTGATACTGATCTGACTCTTCGTTGAACTTGCTCTGTAGTTGAAACAGTTGATCTGAACCTGGATGCTGGTGGCCAGCCTCTATGTGGAAGAGAGGGGCCGTGGGATGTAGATGGAAAATTAGGATTTGGTGGTGGTGGAGTAGAGATGGGTGGACTAAGCTAGGGTTTGGGATTGGAGATCTCACACCTCCTCAAGGTTCCTAGGAAACCCGGATTTACTCCCTCACGGAGCTCAACACTTGAATACAAGTGCGGAAGAGAGAAACACAAGTTGCTCACAAAGAAATTGATTTCATTCATCATTTTAAATTCAAGAGTTACATAGAGTTGAATATATAGACATAACAAAGAAATAAAATTTTATACATTTCCCATATGGGACTAATAGGACTAACCCACACTTTAGGCATCAAATTCTCTTCCCAAGACTCCTTCCATGAGTAGGCAGCCCAAAACTCCAAGAAAACTTGAAAATCAACTCCAAATGGCAGGTTATGGGGGTGTCTCCTAGTATCTCTCCATGAATCAAGGATTTTTCTTTCATGGTTTGGCTCTTTTGGACACCTCCTAGTCTTGCTCCACAAGTTTAGGCTTCTTCCTTTCATGGCTTTGGCACTTTTGGAAACTTTTGGGTGTCTCCTTGATTTTCTCCCAAGACATGCTCTCTTCCCTTTTATAACTTGGATTTTTATGGAACATTGTGGGGCACCTCCTTGATCCTCTCTTCAAGAAAAATTCTTGCCATCCTGGCTTGGGTTTATCTGGAAAGAAGTTGGCTCCTCCTTGGATTGAGGTATCTTGATGGATTTCTTCCCCAAGTGGTGCAAGAAAAAAGAACCTGCTTATTTGAGGCATGGGGACTAAGGTACACTGGATGGAGATGTGGCAGGGAGTGTGGCACCCACTTGTAGCTGGAAAATGTGGTGCCCTATGGCAAAGGGAATGACCAGCTGATCAATTTTTGGAAGAGGGAAGCTATCTTTTGGGCAAGCCTTGTTAAGGTCTGTATAATCGATACAGATCCTCCACTTGTCATTAACTTTTTTCACCATCACTATATTAGCCAACCACTCAAGGTAGTGGGCCTCTCAGATGAATCCTGCCTTGAGGAGCTTGCTTACTTCCTTGTCTATTGCTTTCTGTCTTTCAGGGGCGAAGCTTCTCTTCTTTTGTCGGATTGATTTATATCCCGGGGTTACTTCAGTCGATGAGTAATTACTTCAGTGGGAATTCCCGGCATGTCCGAAGCTGACCAGGCAAAGACATCGTCATTATCTCTGAGGAAGGGGATCAGCTCCGTTTTAGTTTTTTTATCAAGCATACTCCTAATCTACATGACTTTGGTTGGGTCTTCTTTCATCAAGGATACCAGGACAGTTCTTTCCATGGGTTCACCAAAGTCCGCAGTGGGATCCCTTGGATCCAGCTGATCCAGGGTTGCAGAATCATTGGAATGCTTGTCTTTAATCATCAGGCACTGTCGTGCTACTCTCTGGTCTCCTCTAACTTCTCCAACACCATTCCTGGTGGGGAAGCGCACTAGGAGATAATAAGAAGATACCACGGTTCGAAACTTGTTCAAGGCAAGCCGTCCGAAAATAATGTTGTAGGCCAAGGGGGTTCGGACTACCGTGAAGTTGATCGGTAGTATCTTTTGTCGAGGTTCAGTGCCAAGAGTTACAGGTAGTATTATCTCCCCCTCGGCATCAACCTGATTACCCTCGAAGCTAGTAAGTGGATTGGGGATCTTCGCAGTTGATGTCTAGGCAAACATATTTTAGAGAATGCATCGTAGATCAAGACATCAATCAAACTTCCATTATCAACCAGAATCCATTGTACATCATAGTTGGCCACAACGATCGAGATTACAATAGGGTCGTCGTGCAGGAGCCGAACTCCCACAAGGTCATCATCGGAGAAGAGAATGGCATTGTTATCCTTGAGTCACTTCGGGACATCGTCTTCGTCCCTTCTCCAGTTAGTAGGTCAGTGTATCATCCCAACACCTCCATTAGTAGGCCTTTGATTCGGAAGTTTGGCCTCTTCAAGAGTTGGTTGGGGAACAGTAGCTTCAGACCGAGATACTTGGCGACCAATATACCACCCTAGATATCCCCTTTTGATGAGATCCTCAATTGCATCTCTTAGTTGGATGCAGTCTTCAGTGTTGTGGCCGTGGTCTCGACGGAATCGGTAGTATTTATTCTTATTCCGTATGGAAGAGGATGCCTTCATGGGATGGGGCCACTGGAGAAAGTTTTCTTTCTTAATCTCCATGAGGATTTTTTCTCGAGGGAGGTTGAGGGGGGTATAGGAGTTGAATCTTCCACCCGATGCTCTGGGCCTTGGGGGACTCCTTCGGTGGTCAGTATAACTGTTGTTGTTGGAGATTGGGGGACCTTGTCCCCGGTTATTTTTCTTTTTTGAAGGGGGCTTCCCTTCGATTAGTCATCGATTTGCCGCCTGCTCTTCAGCATTAGCATATTTCTGAGTTCTTGCGAGTAGCTCAGTGTAGCTTTTAGGAAACTTCTTATACAGGAAAAAGGTGAGCCTAGATGTGCGAAGCCCCTTCTTCAATACAGATATGGCCACATGCTCATTGAGATCAGGGATCTCGAGTGTGGCTGCATTAAACCTGGAGATGTAATCTCGCAGGCTTTCTCCTTCATTCTGATGAAGGAGGAAAAATGTATCCGTATTTCAGGGGATCTTGCGGCAAGTCCTAAAATGCAAGACAAATAATTTCTCTAACTTGGAAAAAGAATCTATGGTACCTGGGCATATGCTGGAGTACCACATCCAAGCAGCTTTCTTCAAAGTGGCTGGGAACGTGAGGTAGTACATTGCATCAGAGGCTCCTTGAATCATCATATGGGCCTTAAAACTGTCCAAATGATCGTAAGGATCAGTGGTGCCGTCATAGAATTCTATCTGGGGAACCCTGAAGTATCGAGGAATAACTTCGGTCATGATACGGTCGATGTAGGGAGGACGTAGATCACATACTACTACATCGTTGTGACCCTGCGGCTCCTGGATCCTTGCCATCTCCGATTCGATGGCCTTAAACTTTCCATCATAATCATGGATGGTTTGCTGGGTACTTCCGCTGGGTTAGACTGAAGGATATTCGAAGATGGTACGAAGTTCCCTAGACCTTTTCCTTTCTATGGAGGATCAGGGTGCCTAGGTATTTCTGAACTTCGGCCTTCAAGAGAGGGCTGAGGATGATGAGAAGGGTGTGCGGACCCTCTCGAGGGACCGTGAGCTATGTCCGAAGATTGCGGTGGGTTTCCCCGGAAAAGCTCTGTGTTGAAAGTCCTGAACTATCGCCGTGAGGTTGGAGACTTGGTTCAGGAGGGCTTCGAACTGTTGCCGTTCCACAACCATGGTGGGAGGTGGAACTTCGTTCTCTGCTGGGGGTGCTCCTCTTGGGATGGAGCATGACTTCGACTTGTAGAGGTGATCTGAGTCTTTCCTCTCGCCATTAGAAGATTTTACTTTTCCTTATCAGGGAGGAAAGCTAAAACAGTTTTGTTGATGAGCGCCCCCTTCCTGGCGCGCCAATCTGTTGGCGTAGAGTCCCTGTTCCGGCCGGTCGGGGCTTCTGGATCGCAAGACCGCTCCCTGGTTCACCTGTAAAACAAATCCCTTGTCGGAGTTGCTCCAGTGGGGGACACTCCGATGTCTAAGTCAGAGAGCTCTCTAGCACAGAATGGGAAAGGCAAGGAGAAATGGAGGAAAAAAAGACTGAGATTTGTGGAGTATATTGTGCCTCTTATCTCGAGCATTCTCTCTTACCGTTATTTATAAGGAGCCATCTAGCTTGCAGTTACGTTCTTCTTCCAGCGGTTATGGTGGAGAGTTAATTCCTCCTCCATGATCCGCAGTCATGGGTTGTTGTCGAACGATTCGGCCAGACCGAAGATGTTGTTACTGGAGTTACGCGCCATGATTGTATCCCGGAGATAGTCAATGATAACCGTTGGTTATCGTTGCTAGCTGTGCTTATCGTGGTGCGAGACAGATCATGAATCTGTCTTTAGACTTCCCTTTTAGGAAAATTCCCGTAATCAGATTGGGAATGTCTTCGTCCCCAGATCTTCTCGAGACGGATCGAAGATCCTGTCTTCGGCATAGATCGGGAACTCGACCTTTGTCATAGCTCGGAGACTATGTTTTCATATGAATCGAAGAGCATGTCTTCGGGAGTCGGATTGGGCTGGTCATTCTATTTTCAGGAATCGAAGGACTTGGTCTTCGATGAGAGCTGAAGATGTGACCCGAAGGTCTTGTCTTCGGGTGCTGTAGACTCATGTCTTCGGGTGCTGTAGACTCGTAAAGGTCTTCGGCTTGCCCGTAGGTTGTCCGGCTCTTCCTAAATACCTGGGTCTGAAATTATGGTTCGAAAGGCAAGGCTTCGGTCGACTGAACCGGAGGTTGGATCGTATTTGGACTGAGATATCCCAACAGGCCCCCCTCAAATTTCTCAAAAACAATCCCATAAAAATTGGAAAAAAATTCCAAAACAAGTCTTATTAAAAAAATCAGTAAAAAAATTTCCTAACAAGTCTTGTAAAAAAAAAAAAAAAACAGAGAACAATTCACCTGGGTCTCCTTCTCCTCCAAAATTTGGAAGCCCAAATCCACCGACACCGGATGCCGCTGGCTGCAGGCCGCTGCCGCTGCTGTTGTTCGCTAACTGCTGCTACTGCCATTGTTCGCTAGCTGCTGCTGCTGCCATTGTTCGCTAGCTGCTGCCACTGTGCCCATGGCCCCACCTGTCATGGTGCCACTGATGGTCGGGCAGCCATCTCCTCCTCCAAAATCCGGAAGCCCAAGACCCCAAACTCACCCGGCACCTGCCGGCCGCCGTCGCCCCAAACACCACCGCCACTTGCCATCCCCGACAGGCGACAGGGCACCCGCTGCCCCCACGGCCACCCATCGCGGCGCACCCACGGTCCCCACCCCGGGTCACCCACCGTCTTCTTCGCTACTTTGCCAACGGCTAGACTGCCGCTCCATTGGAGAATGTCCGGGCTACCATTGACCCGGAGAACTAGAGAAGCCCTCTATGACTCCGTCTTCATCTCTTCGACTTCGACGTCTCCACTCTCCGAGGAAGGGAGACCAGAGGACTCCAGCATCCAGACTCCACAGTGACTGAGCTAAACAAGAAGGTATTATTATAATTTTGGCATTTTTCTTTATTCTTTTATGAATTATGGCTATGGTCTGAGGGGGGTTGATGGGCTGGGGGGGGGCGTTGATGGGCTGTGTGGGGGGGGCGGGGGAGGGGAGAGATTAATGGCCCTAGAAAAGTTGGTGTGGTCCGTCCCTGATCTCATTGACTTGATTGTCGGAGTATCCCTGCCGGAATCCCCGGCCCGGGTCTTCTCTATTTTGTAGGATAGCAAACCAAGGAGTCGGTCGGAGCAGAGGACGGGAACCTGACGTGCCCGTGATGCGCAAGAGCTGTAGGCCACGATAATCCATACGGCAACAAGAATAGCAAAATAAAATAATTTATAAATATATGTACATAAAATAATAAATTTACAAGGATAGATATATATATATATATATATATATATATATATATATATATATTAAATTTAAGATATTTATAAAAAATGTATATATATGAAAATAATTTTTAATAATATAATGGTTGAAAGATAAAAGAGTATTAGAAAGAATATATAAGATTACGTATGTAAACAATAAATTTATGAGAAATATTATACTGTTAAATATTTATAAATATATAGATATAAAAAATTGTAAAATATTTTTAATTTAACTAGAAGAGAAATTATATTTTTAACGGGTACCGTGGATTAAATGAGCGGTATTATGAATAAGTAATTAAATCAAAATCATCTAATATATAAAAATATCAGTTTTTTAAAATAAAAATATGAAATAAAATTTTTAATTTTATTTTTATTACCTTTTTTAAAGGTTGGAAAAAAATTTATTACGTTATCAAAAGCAAGAATCTCCCTCTTTTTTATCCCCCCCCCCCCCCCAAAAAAAAAAAAAAAGAGTAAAAATCTCTTTTTAATTTGGCATTTTTGGAGGGAGAATTTTTTTCTGATAGGTTCTTTTAAATTTATTTAAAATGGTAATCCTAGCGTGGTGCCATCTTAATTTGGTCGGAAAAATTATTCTATAAATTTTTTTTTCAACACTTCTGATCTATTCAATTAGGAGGGTGGGGAGAGGTTTTTTTTTTTATAAAAAAATAAAAGTTTCGCTCTTTCTGGCACAAAAATCAAAATTAAAAAAGGGGCGTCGGCTGTTTCACCGGAATTTGTTTTCCACGGCGTGGGCGTATAGATCCCTGTCTCGACGTCTCCCACGTTGCACACCTTTTTTTTAAAAAAAAAAACCACCAAAGTTAGCTTTCCGTCCCGTCATTTGGGACAACACAGAGATCGTTCTCGATCCGCGGGCAGATTAGATGAGAGAGAAAGAGTACGGAAATTAAGAATTATTTATATTAAAAAATTTTTTTAAAAAAATTTAATTATACATATTTTAAAATATTAAAATTTATATAAATATTTTTTAAAATTAATTATTATATAATAATTGCTACAGTATGTCAGGAATAAAATTAATTTTTATTAAAATTAAAATACTAGCTGTTATTACTCAATTAATTATGTACGGTAATTTGTTAAAATTTAAAATTATTTTATTAGCTTGAAAAAATCTAGCTCGTCGCTCTTCATTTTGAAAAATCTAAATATTTTTTTCGGTCACGAGGATGAAGAAGTGGCGACAAGAAAAGGTGGTGTGGAAGGTCAAAGAAGCTGCTTGCAAGGAAAGGGGAGGAGCTGTAACCAGAGGACGTAGTGGAGCCGTAGTGTGGGGGGTAGGGACAAGGGGGCGTAGGAGCTATAGCAAGGGATGTGGCAAAGCCACAGGTTGGGAGGTGAGTGGCAGAGGAGTTGCAATCAAGGAGGACATGGTAGAGGAGCCACGGATGGGGGGTGTAAGAGTTTTTCTAATTTATACTAACATTAATTAAAATTTATATTTATTAAAATCGGGTTGATTTTATGATCCATGTTGATAGATGTATGTTGAGTTCAATGTTATATGATCATTGTTTGGGCTAGGGGCACCTCATATGAGTTGGTGTGGTTGAGATGGCATAGTATATGTCTTGGTCCAATTAGTCCGTGATGGGAGGGTCTGTTAGGGTTTGCTTATAAATAACAAGCTAGGTTCCCTCTACACTTCCCGTTATGATATTATTATTCTATGTGAGATTTGTTCTCATGGCTTGCCCCATCAATAAGCCACATGCTAAGAGAGGATGCTGGAGAGAAGGACTCTGCCTTTGGTGTTCACGTGAGCATCAAAAGTAAGTTTTGAATTAATGGCAAATACAGGTATGTATCGTAAACCCTTTTAACAGTATCTTGATTATGTGATGAGTCTGTTACTAATGAAATCAGATCTAAACAATACTTTGCATTCCAATCTTCTCGTTTAATCCATGAAATTAAGAAATTTTTTTTTTTTTTACATTTGATATCAGAGCCTAGTATTTTTGTAGAAGATTGGAATCATCATTTATTTTCCTATTGAGTAGCCTGGAAACCCTGATGATCTGAAATATTGATGCTGTTTCACAGATCTAGTAAAATAAAATAAATACATGTTACAATCATAAAAGTAGGTGCACTCTTCTTTATCATAACTTCCTCCCAACCTACCGATCTTCATCGATCGTGATTTGCTCGTGCCCCTCCATCTTGGAGTCGAGGGAAGGCCGAAGGCCGTGGTAGCGTGGAGATGGTGTTTTTGTCTCGAATCTGGAACAACAACAAAAAAAAATCCTATATTTGGTATAAAGGATAACTGGTTTTTAACTTCTTATTACCCCTTCCCTCGTACCGATGATAACTGTTGGCGGTGTTTTTGGATGTCACCGGCTTGATCCGCTCGTGTTTGTCTTGTCGATGTCGTGCGGTGGCCGGTGGTGGCAGGGAGCGACTGTGGAAACCGATGGGAAGGTGGTACTGTTCTTGGCTTTCTTGAGACCCAACCGGCTGTGAATCCCTCTCCTCCACCATTGCCGGCACCCTATTTTCTCTTCCTCGAACTCCAGTGGCGGGGACAATCTGGTTTTAGATCACAGACAAAAAAAACTGAAGAAATTCAATGATTGAACTATGAGATGGAGGTCGTCATCCTCCCTTCTTTTAGCCACCGACGATGGCGAGAGGCGGCGATTTGGTGATTGGTTTGGCCAATAGCTCTCTGGTGGCACTCCGCGGCAAAGATCCCAAGCTGAGAACCACCATTAATGGCGGTTGGGAGCAGCGGTGTGAGGAAGAACAAAAAAAATTGATTAAAGTCGAGAACCCACCGTCGAGCACCTCTCGATCTCCGGCAACACTGTCGGAGGTAGCGACCAGCCATCCTCAAGTGATCCTGGTGGCCATCCCGCCAGTCTTTGAGCCAGTGGGGTGGTTTTGGAAAGGGGTGGCGGTGGTCTTGAAACCCTGTTGCCTTGATGTTGTGGGGAAGAAGAGAGTATGGGGTTTGGGTTTCAACCCAAAATCCAAAATCCAATAATCTAAATTCTTATAACCCTTAAAAAAGGAGCCATTTTGCATTTAAACTCCTTACCTTTCTGATATAATAAATTAGTCTTTTGTATTTAAGTCCCTGAAAATTTATATTTATATATTAGTCCAAAATTGATATTGTGAAACGTCAATGCATTGTGGGGGCCTAGCTCTTTCTTACTTGGAAAGATTCTAATACAGGCATCTATAATTCTATGATAGCGCATAAAGATTAATGGACCATTTGTATCTAACCTTCTTGTTGGGACTTTATTTCCTGAGAGTTCTATATATTTCTTTAATTGATGATTTTCCATACAGTTCATATGTATTTCTAATAGACATAAGGACTATAATAAATTAATGGAGGATATTGGTCTATCCGTACTCAAACATGCCATGCTTATTCCTTATGTCATTTCTAGTTCTATAGTCATGCTCTTAACATGTTCAATATGTCAAAATGATATTGAAATGAAAACATCACATATCTTTGGTATTTCTATTGCTTGCTAATGTTCCAGAGATCATGGAGGCAAACATTTATCTCATTTTCACTACTTGATGATGGTGATTCATCATCGAATAAAAAGAGGGAAGGAGATAGGTTTAAGTGGACTTTGATTTTGGATTATCAAGTTTTAACATGTTTAAAAACCTAATCCATAAATTAAGTTGAGCCCAATTAATGAAAGTGGCTAAATCCTAATCACATTGGATCAGTCTAATTTTAGGTTAAGAAAGTTTTTTACACTTAAGACCCTATAAATTATAAATGAGTCCTAAAAATTTTACATTTAGGTCCCTGATATTTTTTGAAAATATATTTTATAGAAAGTCTATATTTTATGTAATTTACTGTTTAGTTCTCTATCATTATTTTTGATAAAAAATTACTGTAACTTGCTTGTTTGACATCCGATTTGAATGATTTTAGATCGTTAGACTCATAATAATTTAAAAATATTTTGATTAAGTTTTTTATAATAATAAATATTTTAAATAATTTATAAATTATTTATATATAATTCTACTCACCATTATATAATTCGAGTGTATTTTGCATAGCCCAAAGGATCCGGAGTACTCTATAAATTTCAAATAATTAAGTTATTAAGAATGAATTATTTATTTATTATTATATTTTAAAATTATATATTGATGTCTTTATTACTTTGATCCAAAATGACTATAATTGATTGTTACATTTATATATACTATAATTCTTGTTCAAAAGATATTATAGTTGTGTAGTAAGTGTTATTTATAGAAGTGACAGTTAGAATGCATTATATATTATATTTGATAATGTGATGCATGTTGTTGAGTATCTCATTTTGGAATATTATGGGTTAGCATAAATATTTATTATCAAAGTAGCTTGTTATATCAGTCCATTAAATTTTTTTTATCATGTGAGAGATATTTTCTGGTTATTGTATATAATCGCCTATCCAAAGGGGATTGTTATATGTTTTAATCTGAAAAGATTGCATGAGGCATTGTTTTACAATGGTGCTCTAGCTTTCATGAATCTATTTATCGAAAGAAGATAGATTCATGACTGTTAGGATATTTCATTTGTTTATGGCTTCATATGAAGAGTACTTATATATATTGTATATTTTGTTCAAAAAAAAATATGTGATATTATATTTGTACTCTTCTATATCATTTATCTATATATCCATTGATTAATATTTTGTATTCTTGTCATCTTTAATTATACAGTCATTTTTGTTAATAATAATATTATTATTGAGATTTTGACTGGGTCAAATTATCAAAGATGGAGGTATTTGGATTTAGAAAATTGGTTGTCCAAAGAAGATAGATTTTTAAATGCTTTGTATTTTATTATGTTAGCCTTTCTTTTTTTGAAAAGAGATATATATTAGGCCTAAAAAAATTATTTATCTCAAAGAGAACATATTTTTAAAATTTGGTATTCTCATTATTGATCTCATTATTAGAGCTCAAAAGTATATATTCTTTTCCTAAATAAGAGTTTTATGATAATGCACATGGTACACTATGAAAATGGCTTATATATTTAAAGTATTTATTGATTTATATTGTACTTCAAATATATAACATCGTACATGATCTTGATTGATATTTTATGTATCTTATATCATTTAGAGGTCAAAACTTGATGATCCCTGATTGAAAGGTTTATGAATTTTCAATAGATGGTGACCATCAAAGTGGTCCGTTTATTAAATTTACAAGATTCTTTTGTAATATATTTAGAAGGGATTGTATAGATTATATGTTGGAGTGAGATTTCTTATGGGGTCATTTTCTTTCTTAAAAAAAAATATTGCATTGGACCAAGGGCTCTTATTAAAATAATACTTATAATTAATGCTCCCATTTTGATACTCTGACCAAAAGAAAAATAAAAATTGAAATTATGCTAGCACTAAGTTTGATGGATTATAGATATTATATTATGTAATGATCTCTATCTTGGATATCTTATAATAGTACTCTAGAATAAAGCTACCTATAAAAATGATAGAGTAAATCATTTTATTGAAATATATTTATATAATAATTTTCTTGCTATTGTATTTAAGAATGTTGATCTAATATAATTTTTTGATCTCATTTATGAAAGATATCTAGAATCTGATAAAAAAAGTCTAGATAAATGATATATAGATAGATTAATGTGCGATAGATGGTATGATGGTATTAGGATCTATATCTTGAAATAGAGAGCATTACACCTAAAATTTGTATTATGAGATTTCTATCTCTAAAAAAAAGTCTAGATAAATGATATATAGATAGATTAATGTGCGATAGATGGTATGATGGTATTAGGATCTATATCTTGAAATTAGAGAGCATTACACCTAAAATTTGTATTATGAGATTTCTATCTCTAATACATTGGTTACCCATCATAATTTTAATTTTTCTGCTATGCAGTTAGTAAACTTAAACCTAATAAGTAAATAATTAGTAATTTTATCCTATTTTTTAAAAGTTTTGATGTTTTTAAGAAAAGGATAAGAATATTGATATGGTATATCAATCATATTCAGGGTCCCATACATAATAAACAAATAGTATTATTAAATGTTTATATAAGTATGGAATAGTTGTTTAATATACCATGTCTGATGTGATTGAGAGGCAAAGCACACTTTGAAATACATGGTATGAAGTATGATGGATGGGTGCAATCTATCATGATATCTCTGATATAAGATCCTAAAGAATTGACATCTATATTTTAAATAAATTCTTGGTAAAATAGTTATACAAGATATTTTTGAGTCGAATGTTAGTAAGAAGCCCAATATTATTCAATTTTATGTTTGGAGCTATCCTACAATACTTAATAATTGATAATCCATCAGTGAATAAATTTTAGTTTTGTAATAATATTATTTATTTTGGTTATCTAGATAATTTTAAATAAATACAGACTCTACTATCCTAATATAGGTATGAAGAATATTGAGTCAAATCATGTTATGTTTATAGATTATGATTTGTATAATGATAGATGCTCCTATATCAGAAATATAATATTGAAAAAAAATAAGTTGTTGGTCTTATTTTTTTATTTATGTAAATATTATATTTCATCATATTGGAGGATAGTGGGAGAGCAATATTAAATATATAAACTAATTATAGTATCTCCATTACTAGTTGCTGTAGGACTAGTAAAAAAAATAATATGATAAGAAATGAAAATATGTCATTTTTTATGATAATTTGAATGGCTGGAGGGTTTATTTCATAGAATTGGCAAAGGTATGAAAATAAAATCTAGTGGTATTTTTAAATATACAGGTAAAGCTTGTGACATGTTATAAAGTCATAATTCATATTGCTTTTATTATGAAACTTTGTCTTGAAATTTATAATTATTGATTCTATTTGAAACCACTTAAAGATTTATTATAATTGTAGGCCACTATGTTCTTTAATGAAAATAATAAAAAAAATCATTATCTCTGTCTATGCGAAAGAATATTTGATAGTCAGAGATTTTAGTTGAAAGGAAGATATTTTGTAAAATATATAGAGTTAATATTTGTTGATTCTCTAATCAAATAAATAAGGTCCATGTTTTATGAAACATGTCAAGAATATGGACATTTTAGAATCTTTAATTTTTTGGATTAGTGAGAGTTTGACATATTTTGATGTATTTATGTATTGACTTGATTGATAAATTTTATTTGTTATTAATTACTTGATTGCTGGATTGAAATATAAGGATACATAAGTGTTGAGTGCATTTGTATAAAGTCCATGTTGGCTAATCCTTTAACCAAGAATTTGAAGTCCGTATGCTTTACAAAGTATGTTGAAAATATGAAAATATTGAATTCTTTTGTTATACTTGGTTAGTGAGAGTAACTTTATATTTATACTTTATTATTATAAAGCTTGGCTTCATTTGATATTTCTATCATATGTATTTATATACATTGTTGACATGATAATTGATGAATTGCATTTTTTATATGATTTATATGTACATGTAGAATAATAAAATATAATAGTATCTCAAGATTGTATCTTTGTCTTGAGAATGATAGATGTTGATATGTCTCATTTGATAATTATGAGATCTCATTGTGCTTGGAGATATACATACTTTTTTGAAGTCATGGAATTTTTTTAGCTTGTTATAAAGCATGTGGTTAAAAAAATCATAATTATTGATATATTTATTTAATTATTTTGATTATAAAATATCTCTTTTAGTTATGTACATATTGAGCTATCTCGTCATTGAATATATGAGATGAAATGGCTTGTTATTTGATGCCATTAAAATTTTTCTTGCTTATTTTGTTTCTAAGCATGTTGAAAAGAAATTAGAGGAATGATAATGAAAATAGCATGTCTTATTTTAGATCAACTTGATGCTATTTTCTTGCTACACTACCATATCAAGACTCATGTCATAGTATTTATAATGCTTGTAACCATGGATAGGTCTTGTATTAGATAGTGGTACAATGACTCTCATAATTCGGCATGATATATATTGTTGGACCGAGTCATTTGTAGGTGCTGTCTATGGATCATATTTAGTAGCCACATATTATTTTCAACCTGAGAGTTGTTTAAAATAAAATATTTTTAAAAATTATAATTAATATTGTATAATTGGGAGAATGAAAGAGTTTTTCTAATTTGGACTAACATTAATTAAAATCTACGTTCTATTAAAACTGGTTGATTTTATGGTCCATGTTGATAGATGTATGTTGAGCTTAGTATTATGTGATCATTGTTTGGGCTAGGGGCACCTCATATGAGTTGGTATGGTTGAGGCGGCATAGTATATGGTGGGGGCACTAGAATTCGATATAGATTACTGGGCCCTATCTGGTTATTTTTGAACTCTTAATGATGTGTCAAGTTTTGTAATCAAGTATTGTAATAAAGATAGTCCAGTGAGAGTTTTATAATGAAGTTAGCTCAGCTGAGTTGAATTGAGTCATGTAATAAGCTGAATTGTCTTAACCTCAATCTAGTCCAATTGAGTTCTATAAGTTGTATTAGTCCAGCACAAGTCCAGGTTTACACAAGAGGAGGAGCACCAAAGCAGAAGTCAAAGTAGAAGCCCATGAAGCCTCTTCATATGAAGATTCCAGGCACCACCTAATAATATTCCTCTTCCAAGCACCCCAGCCCAAAAGTTCTCTCAATCCCAGGAGCCCATGGCACCCCAGGCCTTCCCAAGTCCATAATAGAGATGGAGCCTAGGAGTTTCCAGCCCACTAGGGGACATGTACAAAGCCCATGCACCAAAAGCCTTGGTGGCCGCCCAAGATCAAACACCAAGCCCATGTGCCCAAGCCTTGAAGGCTGCCTAAGCCCAATTGGAGGATGCCCTTGCTAACCTAAAGTCCAAGCCCAATCCCATTTGGTGCCCAAGCCCAAGAGAGAGCCCCTTGACCAAGTCAAAGAAGGAGAGAAATCCAATTCAAACAAGGAGATTGTATTTTATTTCTAATCAAATTGTATACTCCTAGTTCTAAGCAATTTTGTAATCCCTCTCCCACTCAACTTTGTAATTCTATTATAACAAGGAGAGGACATGGGAAACATCTATAAATACCCCACCCCTCCCCCTCTTGTAAGCATCTATTATTCATGAATGAAACTCTGTTGAAATTTTAAGCTTGTTCTTGTATTCTTGTGTTGAGGTGTGTGAGAGTTAATTATGTGCCCTAATCCATCCTAGCCTTGGTCGACCAAAGCAAGACTTCCAAACCTAATCCATCCCAAAGTGAAGAAGCCCTAGCCAACCTTCAAGCAAGGAGTCTTCTTGCACCTCCCAGCCACCAGCTTCAATCAACCCTGCTTCCATCTTTGTCCAAACCCTAGTTCCATAATTCTACTTTCTTATTTGTTCTCATACTGACCTCTGATATTTACAGGACCCCTGAGGTGTTCACCTCCAAGGAGGAGGCCCTCTTTGCTTCCAGGACTGATCCCAGATAGCTACCAGATCTGAGGAACTACAGGCTTGTCTTTCAGGCGATGGTCTAGAGTGCTGTGTGACCCCGTCATCGTCAAGATCTTCGAATCGATTCTTGGTACAATCCTTCCCCTCCTGATTTTTAATTTGTTGAAGGTATGCTATCATAACTGGGGGTTTTTCAATTCTCGAGGTCATGCTTTTATATTTTGCATGCGTTCATTTGTGGGTATGTTAGTTCTTTTCATTACTAGTTGCCTGCTAGTCTTTACTTGCTTTTCAGGACTTTAGCCTACAAATTAAAATTCTAAAAAAATATTAAAAAAACAGTTTTTGTTATTTCCTACTTTCATCTCAGTATTAGGATCATCTCGCATCAGTTTGGTATCAGAGCGGGTTTAGGATAGCTTGCATCTTCATCAAAACCACAAAAACATTTATATCTATTTTTTTGCATTCTGTCACCTGAGTAAGGGTCTAGGTTTCGGTCCATTTCATTATCTTAGGAATTTTATTTTTTATTGAAATTGCATGACATACTCTCTATTTAGTCCTGATAATTTTAATAATTTTTAATTATTCTTATAGAAAAAAATAAAAATTATGTATCTTAGAAATCCTAATAGAAATCCTGAACTTCTGCACACAGTCTAAAAACCCTAGGTTTTACATCATCATATGAATTTTTCTCTACATGAAATTTGGTATGGATCATCTAGACTATGCATCATCTGTCTTGAAATTTTTTGATTTTTTTCTACATCAAATACCATACCAAATTCTGCATCGAATCAAACCCTAATTTTAGTTCTACATACTTGACTAAACCAAATCTAATAAGCTTCCAAACCCTACCTCACCCAAGCCCAAATTTTGTTTGATAATTTAATCAACTTAAATTTAATTTTTCACCTCATAAAAGACAAAAAATATTTTATTTTTCTGATTGTTATTAGTTGTATTAGGGCTCATCGAGTGTCATCCTTTCACTCAATCAATCTTAAGAGAATTTTTCTATCTCACATCAGGGTAGGATTTCATCACCTATCCTGGGCCCAAAACAACCACCCATCATCAGAACCTAAGACTTAACTAAAATCAATTAGCAACCTAATTGCTCTAATGAGCTTAGGGACACCAACAGGTTGGGTCCGAATTGTGTGGACCAACTAGTGCACTTAATTCCCTAGTTATTATTGAAAACTGGTGTCTGAGGCTAAAGGTCCAGAGGCAAATGCCCTAAGTGGATTGATGGTTATTTAATTAGGACCCTGTCATAAGCAAGGGGAGCCTCCCATTACCTCACCTCTTACCTGGCCAGTAGAAGGATTAACTATTGAGTTAAGTGTAAGTTGAGTAGACCCATTTAATTTTGGCTCTAGGTCTATCAAACTGTAGTCCATAGTAACCATTGTGTGCTTGACTGCATCATACCAACTTGTTTGATTGATTGCATGACCACTAGGTTAGGAACTCAATACCAACGGTCTAAACCCCAACCTAGCTCAACCATAGACCCTAGTCTAGAGACTTTCATGAAAACTTTGACTGAATGACTTGACCAAATGTACACCCAATCCCAAAATCAGCTAGCCCAGATGAACCAGATGAATACCTAAACCCAAAATCATCTTGCCCAATTAACCAACCAAATGAATCATAGGTTTGACCAACTAATCCAATCCAATAATCAAGCAACCCATAGGATTGACTAGTTAACCAATAGGTTAGACCAGGTATAAAATCGATTAGGTACCATAGAAAGAACCCAATAGTCCAATACTGAACCTGATCCTGATTCACCCTACTCCACCTCTCATAATCCTAGGGGAACCCTAAATCAAGACCAATTTATGGAACCCAACCCTAGGAGAGTCCAACATCAGGAACCATACCAGGTACCCAACCCTAGGAGAGTCCAAGACCTTGACCCTATCCAGGAACCCAATCATAGAAGGCCCCACCATGAAATTTGTGTCAAGATGAGAGGGCCATGAGAAACATTAGGGTAGAGGCACCCACCTTTGATGGTAGTTTTGAACTAAAGGTCTATGTAGATTAGGTAGGAGACATGGATTATTATTTTGAATGGTATGACATGAGTGAAGAGATGAAGTATAAATTTGCAAAAATGATGTTGATTCGTCAGGCTAGGCTACATTAGGCTAACTTTGAGCATACTAGGAGACAACAAGAACTTCCTTCCATAACTACCTAGCAAGAAATGAAATTCAAACTTAAGGAGAAGTACCTACCTGAATCTTATAATTAGAAACTCCTAGACCAATGGAATAGGATACGTCAAGGAAATAGGTCTGTGTCAGACTATATTGCCCAGTTTGATGACTTCGCAGTTAGGTGTAATGAATTCGAGTCTCTAGCACAGACCTTGTCTAGGTTTAGAACAGGATTACATGAGGATATCCAGAGAGAGCTGTACATGAGAGAGGTCACTGATTTAGAGCAAGCATACCAGATAACTAAGCATTATGAACAATTCCAGAGGAGACCTACATACCAGCGATCTGAACCTATTAGGAACAATGCCTCTTTTCCAAAACCAAACCCTAGCCAAGCATACCAAGGTCGACCTAATCCCAACTGAGCCTGTTGACCCCATAAGTGATTTTGATGATAACCAAACATTGGAGCATGCACATATTTTACTGACAACTCTTCAAGTGGTTTACAAGTTTTTGTAGGATGAATTCTTTATTCAAACTTCAACTCCTACATTTATTCTTTTTGTTTTGAGTTGTGTTGTAATCGGATTTTGTAAAGAAGAACCCAAAGAAATAAATTAAGAAAGATCATGTAAATCAGTTACTTCTATGTGTGTTGTGCTTTAGACTTAGTTTGAGTTGGTTTGCATCAAAAGTTTGAGAGTGTTGGTGAGAGTATTCTTGAGTCTATTTGTAAAAATTATGAAGAAGTCACTTGAGCCAACCCAACCTGAAGAAGAGCCGCCTCTACCTCATGACATGCATTAAGGATTCTGGCATGCAGCAATCCAAGCCGACTCAAGTAGAACTGAGCCGACTCATCCAAAGTTCATTCCTGATGTTTTTTAAGAACAGCCAGGTGAGTCGACCCCAACTAGATTGAGCTGACTTCGCCAGAACAAATTTTGAAGACCTGTGAAAGTGAGCTGACCCGATTTGCAATAAGCCGACTCTTCCAGAGTGAAGTTTTCTGATTATGAGAAGAAAAGTCGACCCAAGTAGAAACGAGCTGATTCCTCGAGTTCAATGATTTTAACGATGGAAGTTCGAGCTGACCTGAACTATTAAGAGCCGACTAGTCCAGAGTAAAATTTTTGCACCCTGAGACAAAGAGCTGATCTTGCTAAAGAAATGGTGACTCGACCTGCTGACTTTAAGGATCCGAGCTGACTCAAAGTATCCGAGCTGACTCAAATATCATTTCCAAGTGCACAACGGCTAGTTCCAGAATTCTTTTTTTGAATGCAAAAAGGTGCTCCAATGGTCAAATGTCACATCCCAATGGTCTACAATGACTAAAATTGCCTAGAAATGATGGAAGACCATATATTTGAGGGATTTGAACTTCTTTGAAGTAAGAATTAGAGAGTTCCTCAAAGTTTTAATGCTTTATTGAACATCCAACCTACCAACAAGGAAGAGAGCACTAAGAGCATTCAAGTCAGTCTTCAAGTCTTCACCAACTCTTATCTGAAGCTTGAAGCACTTTGAAAAGAAGCTACTGAAGCCATTAAAGCACATTGAAGTACATTTTAGTGGGGCTTCTCTCAAGCTGCATCGGCAACTATCCGACAACCAGAGTTTGTCATTTATTGTTGCATTTACTTTTAATTCATTTTTGAATTATTGGGTTATTGGTGAGCCTGTTTGAAAAACCAAATAGGTTCTTGGTGAGCCGTAGCAAAAACCAAGTGTTGGGTTCTTGGTGATCATGTTAAAATCAAGTTGGGTTTCTTTGGTGATCCTGTTTAAAACTAAAGGGTGTCGGGTTTCTTAGGTGATCCCGGTAAAACCAAAATATAGAGGTTTTGGATTGTGAGCCTGTAAAACAATCATACTGTATTCGGGTGTGAATATAATAAAAATTCCAAGTGGTATCTTTGATAATGGACGTAGGAGCGGGCTTGCTCAGAACCACTATAATCTTTAGTGTTTGCATTGCTACTTTTGTCTTTCTTTTTAACTTGTGCTTTACATTCATAACCACAGCACCTTTCACTAAGATAAGTTAATTTCTAAAAGCATATATCTATAGCAATAATTTTTGAAATTCCAATTCACCCCCCTCTTGGGTAGCCACCTGGGCAACAACTGGTATCAGAGCAGTGTCTTTGAATACATAAGAGTAAAGATTGATGGCTCATCCAATGAGTACATCCTTGGCTGAAGGCCAATCAAATAATAGACCTCCACTCTTCACTAGCACCAATTATGCATATTGGAAAGCTAGAATGAAAATTTACATTCAAGCAATTGATTTTCAGTTATGGAAGGTCATTATGAAGGGTCCATATATCCCCATGGTTAAAATTGATAGAGTGGACGTTCCAAAACTTGATGAGGATTGGGACGAACATGACATGAAAATGGGTGAGTTAAATACCAAAGCAATGAACTTGCTATATTGTGCTTTGGACAGTATTGAGTTTAATCGAATTTCCATTTACACTTCCACAAAAAAATTTGGAATAAACATGAGGTGACCCACGAAGGAACTTCTCTAGTGAAGTCCTAAAAAATTAATCTTCTTGTGTATAGTAACGAACTATTTAAAATGGAACCTAATGAAACAATCTCTGCCATGTTTTCATGCTTCACTGATATTATTAATGGCTTAAAAAGTCTTGGTAGGGTATATTTCAATGCTGACCTTGTGCAGAAGATTTTAAGATCTCTTCTGGATAAGTGGGATCCAAAAATGACCGCCATCTAGGAAGCAAAAGATTTGAATACCTTACTGCTGGATGAACTACTACGATCTCTCATCACTCATGAACTAACCATGCAGCACAGAACTGAGGATGATCAAAAGAAGAAAAAATCTATTGCCTTCAAAGCTACTATGGACTCAAGAAAGGATGATGAATCAGAAGAAGAATGCTACTCCATTGAAAGTGACATGGAAGATGAAGATGTTGCTATGGTTGTTAGGAGATTCAAAAGGTTCCTGGGAAGATAAAAAGGGAGAAACTATAGGAAATTCCACAAGAATAAAGAATATCGCAAAGAAAAGGACAAGAAAAAAGAGAAGGAAAAAGAAGTGCCCGTATGCTATGAATGCAAGAAACCAGGGCACATCCGACCAGACTATCCTATGTTGAAAAAGGGTATTACAAAAAAGAAAAAGAAAGCTATGGTAGCGACGTGGAGCGATAGTGAAGCATCCGCATCTACTGAAGAAGAAGAGACCATAAAATCTGCAAATTTATGTTTATTGAGTCTTGAGAATGAGGTATCATCTCCTGAGCTTCAAACTAAATTTATTTTTGATAAATTGAATTCTGCTTTTCATGATTTTCTTGTTGAATTCAAGAAAGCTGGGGTTAAAATTAAATCCTTGAAGAAACAAAATGATTTTTTACTAAAAGACAAGGATGAGATTTCAGAAAAGAGTAACATTTTGCAAAAAGAACTGAATATTTTTTCTGATAATATTATTGCTTTGAAAACTGAAAAGAATGTTTTAATTGAGACAAACAAAGCTTTAGTTGCTAAAAATAATGATTTGAAAAAGGAGGTTGAAAAGCTTAAGCCTCTTGTAGAAAAACTTACTTTGAGTTCTAATAAGCTTGAGCTAATTCTATATGAGCAAAGAGATTCAGAAAGCAAAGTTGGAATTGGATTTAATGCTTTAAATGTCAAAGAAATTTAGCAACAAAATTTGTATCTTCAAAAGCTTAAGCTTCAAATACTAAATCTCAAAAAGCTTTTCCATCAAATTCTGTTTCAAAATGTTTAAAGTACATTCCTAAAAATTCTGCTAAAAAATCTTTTAAACCAAACATATCCATTTCTGTATCTGTCAAAGTTTCAAAGCATGCATCGTTCAAGTATGATAAAATTATTTGCTATGCATGTCATATATTTGGGCATAAATCTCATCAATGCGATTCTTTGAAAAATTCCAAGAGTGGTGCATTGAAATATAGAACTGTTTGGGTTCCAAAAGGAACCAATTTTGCTAACCCGAAAAGATCCAAGTTAGCTTGGGTACCTAAAACCACTCCTTGATTATTTTGCAGGATTGTCTTACAGCGCTGAATACTAAGAAACGATGATATCTAGATAGCAGTTGTTCAAGGTATATGACCAGTGATAAAGAGCAATTTATCACCCTACAAATGAAAGAAGGAGGATCGGTTACCTTCGGTGATAATGGCAAGGGGAAAATAATTAGAATTGGTAAGATCAAAATAATCTCATGTACTTTTATTGAAGATGTGCTGCTAGTAGATAAATTGAAGCATAATTTATTAAGTATTAGTCAACTTTATGATAAAGGCTTCAAGGTTATCTTTGAATTATCTATGTGTATAGTAACTAACTCTCTTGACACTAGCAACAAATTCATTAGTCATAGCCTTAGAAACATCTATGTGGTGGATCTGAATGATCTAGCCATGACTAGTAGTTCCAGTCTAGTAGCAATGAATGCTAAGACCAAGGAGTCATGTTTACTATAGCAAGACGATTAGGTCATGCTAGCATGCATACAGTTGCCAAATTAATTTCAAAGAATCTAGTTAGAGGTTTGCCACATTTTAAAGTTGATCTTGATTATGTATGTGATGCTTGTCAATTAGGCAAACAAACTAGGAAGAGTTTTAAATCAAAAAATGTTATTTCAACTACTAGATCCCTTGAGCTACTTCACATGGACTTATTTGGACCAACTAGGACCACAAGCCTAGGTGGTATGAAATATGGCCTTGTGATTGTAGATGACTTTTTTAGATTCACATGGATATTATTTATTGCACATAAAGATGAAACCTTTGATGTATTTTGAAAATTTCATAAAAATGTTTCAAATGAGAAAAATCTTTCTGTTATTTCTATAAGAAGTGATCACGGGACTGAATTTCAAAATCAATTTTTTGATGATTATTGCACTGAACATAGCATTGATCACAACTTCTTCGCTCCTAGAACACCACAACAAAATAGTGTTGTACAGAGAAAGAATAAGACTTTGGAAGAAATGGCCCGAACCATAATGTGTAAAGGCAATCTTCCAAGGTACTTTTGGGTAGAAGCAATGAACACTGCCTGTTACATATTGAACCATGTTTTAATATACCCAATTTCAAAGAAAACCCCCTATGAGCTTTGGAATGGAAGAAAACCTAATATTAACTATTTTCATGTTTTTGGGTGTAAATGCTTTGTGTTGAATAATGGTAAAGATAACATAGAAAAATTTGATGCAAAATCTGATAAATCCATATTCCTTGGTTATTCACTACACAGCAAAGCATATAGTGTTTAATAAGAGGACTCTTACTGTAGAAGAGTCAATTCATATTGTTTTTGATGAAGCTAACCCTTACCATCTAGAAAAGATGAGTGTATTGACAACGATGCAGATACACTACAAAAAGAGATGGAAGATCTAAATATACAAGACAAGCCAACACAAGATAGAAATGAAGTGGTAAGTAAGGATTATACTGATTACCAAAGGAATGAAGGTATGTAACTTCACATCCTAAAGATCTAATTATTGGTGATCCTTCTCATGGTGTTAGGACTAGATCTGCATATAGAGATGCACATGACTACCTAGCCTTTGTTTCATAAATTGAACCACATAGTTTAGAAAAAGCTGAAACTGATCCAAACCAGATGATGGACATGCATGAAGAATTAAACTAGTTTGAAAGGAATAATGCTTGGACACTTGTTAGTAGACCTCTAGACCATCCTATCATAGGAACCAAATGGATCTATAGGAACAAATTAGATGAGAATGGTAAAGTTATGAGAAATAAAGAAAGGTTGGTAGCTAAAGGGTACAATCAAGAAGAGGGCATTGATTTTGATAAAACTTATGCACCTGTAGCAAGACTTGAGGCCATTAGATTACTTCTTGCATTTGCTTGCTACATGAATGTTAAACTTTTCCAAATGGATGTAAAAAGTACTTTTCTAAATGAATTTATTTCTAAATAAGTTTTTGTAGAATAGCCACCAGGTTTTGAAAATCATGCTTTTCCAAATCATGTATTTAAATTAAATAAAGCTTTATATGGTTTAAAATAAGCACCTAGGACCTGGTATGATAGACTGAGCAAATTTTTACTTGAAAATGATTTCAAAAGATAAAATATTGACAAAACTCTTTTTATTAAGGAAAAGGGAATGATATGTTAGTTGTACAAATTTACATTGATAATATCATATTTGGTGCAACTAATGAAAATCTTTGTGGAGAATTTGCTGAGTTGATGTAGGGTGAGTTTGAAATGAGCCTTATGGGTGAACTCAACTACTTCCTTGGATTACTAGTAAAACAAATAAAGGAAGGAATCTTTATAAATCCAGCCAAGTATATCAATGAAATAATCAAGAAGTTTGGCATGGAGACAAGCAAAGAAGCTAGCACACCCATGAGCCCTATCTGCAGATTAGACAAAGATAAAAATGGATCCAATGTTGACCAAAAGCTATATAGAGGTATGATCGAATCCCTATTATATCTTATTACCAGTAGACCTGATATCTTGTATAGTGTATGTGTGTGTGCTCGTTTTCAGTCAAATCCTAAGGAATCACACATGCTTGCTGTTAAAAGAATTATCAAATATCTAAAAGGCACAAGTAATTTAGTTCTTTGGTATTCTAAAAAATCTTCTTTAAATTTAATTGGTTTTTCAGATGCTGACTATGCTGGATGTAAAATTGATAGAAAGAGCACTGGTGGTACATGCCAATTTCTAGGGTTGAATTTAATCACATGGCACTGTAAGAAACAAAACTCCGTAGCATTATCTACTACCGAGGCAGAGTATGTTTCTGCTGGTAGTTGTTGTGCTCAAGTGCTCTAGATTAAACAACAACTAGAAGACTTTAGTGTTACACAATCTAAAATTCTAATCAAATGTGATAACACAAGTGCTATAAATTTAACTAAGAATCCTGTTCAGCATTCTAGAATTAAGCACATTGAAATTAGATACCATTTCATAAGAGATCATGTATTGAATAATGATATTGTACTTGAATTCGTGCCAACTGAAAACCAACTTGCTGATATTTTTACTAAACCTTTAAGTCATGATAGGTTTGCAATGATCAGATGTGAACTAGGGTTGTGTGACCCACTTTAGAAACCTCTACCTAAGTTTCTACAAACTTAAGGTAGTATTATCTAGATAGCCTCCACATCCAATTTTTTTTGTAAAAAGATTCTGAGTAGATGCTCCAATTCATTTTTGTTCTCCCTCTGCTCGAGCCGACTCTAGCAGATGACTTGTTTGTCGAGCTGACTCGGATGTCGGGCCGACTCTTTCTTAAGTCGAGCCGTCGGGTTATTTCTCTTCAATTCTTTCTTCGACTCTTCGGTCTTTCCCTCCGAAACACTTTTTCCAAAAACCCTTCCCTTCCAAATCCCTTGGAACACTGCATTTTGCGGGAATGGCTCCAAGAAATGCAGTTGGAAAAAGACCTCGTCAAGATATTGAGCAAGCTCCGCAGGAGAGGCGTTCAAAATTTTGGGAAGAAAGCTCTTCAAGGGTTTCGGCTCAATCAATTGAAGAACCAAGCCTTCCCTCTCCTCGTCAGCAGATATATCTCTAGCAATGTGACCCGTCACTACAGGTAGATGGATCTTATTTGAGTTTCTCAAGGAATTAGGATTAATTGTCAGTGACCTAATTGAGAACCAGGGTTGCGATTTTATGTGCTCTTTGAATATTCATACTTATACCAACCTAGTTAGAATATTTTAAAAGAATTTAAGATTTGGAGAACAGCATATAGAATCTGTGGTAAAGGGAAAAAGAATCATTGTTTCTAAAGAAAGTCTGGGAAGTATGTTAGAAATGCCTTTTGAAGGAATAGAACACCTAGTTCTAAAGGACATAACAAGGGCACTTCAAACTATTTTAGAACAAGAAGATGTGAATGAAATCGGTATTCTAAAAGCTAGCTCCCTATCTATGGAAATGAGAATTCTTCATAGCTTTATAAGTAGAATCTTCCTACCTAGAATAGGTCATTTCGATTGGGTTAGTGAAAGAGATCTGTGTTTTATGGAGTTGGTAATACATGGAGATAAAATTAACCTTCCAGCAATAATATTATCCCAGATGAAGGAAGCTATTAGAAAAGTGAAACCTTGTCTACCTTATGGAATGATTTTAACTCTATTCTTCCAAGCTGCACATGTGGACTTAACTGATGAAGATAGTAGACCTCTTCAACACACGGATACATACACCGCCAAAACATTACAAAGGATGGGTTATCTATTTTTTGATGGTATCTGGAAGAAGAAGTCTGATAATCTTGCTGAAATTGAAGAACATGAAGAAGGTGAGATGCGGGCTAATGAGGACATTTCATTGCCTATTCCTAAGTCACAGCCATAGCCAGGCTCACCTGATCTGTCAGGTTTTGATGTTCCTACACATGATGCTTCGGTACCTGACTTGGCTCCCTCTGCACTTGCTTATGTTTAGACAGTTACTGATATTCCTGTACCTAGCACTGCTCCTCCTGCACCTACCATTGATACATCATCTTTGCAGGACTTCATTTCACAACAATTGGGTACACTATCTGAATCACTCACTTGCATAATGACTACAATGTTTGGCGAGTTTTGCTAGATAGTTGAAACTAGACTAGATCAGTTTGAAGGACAAATTAATGATATGCGCAGCAGAATAAATGTTCTTGAAGCCTCCAATAGTGCAACTGTGCAACTGAGCCAAACCTTCAACCTATTCTTCAATTGATCTCATCTAGCTCTGAAACTCTTAAAAATTCTGTCAGTCAAACACTTGAGGCATACATAATTGAAATGGATAATCTGAGAGTTAGAATAGGTTCAGTAGAAGAAGGAAGAAGGATGGAAGAAGATTATACCAAGGGGATTGGAATATTGAGAGCTGAATTTGGAAGATTGAGGGGTTCTGCTGAAGCATTTGCTAATGAGCAAGCATCTGAATTGGTCCAATTGCATAAAGATCTAAAGAAGGTGGATGATGAAGTGGACATAGTTCAATTCAAGTTAGATCATCTATCAAGCCGAGTCATTGCTGCATTTGCTGTTCCTTAGTCTAGACTTAGGCCACAATCTTCAACCTTTGCTGGTTAGTCTGCCCATCCCAGACAGCCAGCTCCACATCTTAGGCCTCAGGGATCTTATTCTTCTCCACCATCCGATGTATTAGATCCTGACCCCATTGCCTCTATGCCTGCTGGAATTAAAATTCTGGGTTATTCAACCAACACTAGAGTAGATATAGACAGTGATTCAATGTACTCTCTCTTTTATATTTTGTATTTTGTACTTTATATTAAAAATCTCTAAATGAAATGAAAGTTTTCTTTTGTCATGAACTCTTCTTGTACTTTTGCAATGTCCTTAATGCAACTGTAATGAATTTTAATTAGAATATCCAATTGAAGTTGAGAAAGTGAAGTTATCTCAAACAAATATTAACATCTTTCTAAATCTATTTCAAAAGATAAGTTTTAATGACTTCACCTTTTTGATTTATGATAAAGGGGGGAGAAATTTATGTATTTGCATGAAAAGGATAAGATTTATTTTGCTCTGATACATAAAGCTTGAAAAGGATAAAATCTATTTGCTTATGCTCTGATACATGAAAGTGCTCTGATACATGAAACACAATATGCTTTGATCCTTTTAAGCACTGATACATAATGTTTTAAGCTCTGATATATAAAGTTCTCTTAGAAACTTTGATACATGGGCTCTGATCAATGAAATTTTGGGCTCTGAACAATGAGATTTTCATGAAATGCTAAAAAAAACATTATCTTGCATGGAAAGTTTGTTAAAACATGAAGTATCTTATTGAGGGGGAGATTACCTCTCACTGCTCTAATTATCCTTTCATGGTTTGACATTAATGAAAGCTGAGCATATCATAAATATGTATTGCTCAAAATTAGAGTCAATTCTTTATACTTATTTATACATTCTTGCAAATACAATTATACAAGTAAATTTGTAAATGTAAAGTTCTATCTTACTTTTTCATGCCCAGTATTTTCTCATCATCAAAAAGGAGGAGGTTGTTGACCCCATAAGTGATTTTGATGATAACCAAACATTGTAGCATGCATATATTTTACTGACAACTCTTCAAGTGGTTTACAAGTTTTTGTAGGATGAATTTTTTGTTCAAACTTTAACTCCTACATTTATACTTCTTGTTTTGAGTTGTGTTATAATCGGATTTTGTAAAGAAGAACCCAAAGAAATAAATTAAGAAAGATTATGTAAATGGGTTACTTCTATGTGTGTTGTGCTTTAGACTTAATTTGAGTTGGTTTGTATCAAAAGTTTGAGAGTGTTGGTGAGAGTGTTCTTAAGTCTATTTGTAAAAATTCTGAAGAAGTCACTCGAGCCGACCCTACTTGAAGAAGAGTTGACTCTACATCATGGCACGCACTGAGAATTCTAGCACGCAGCAATCTGAGCCGACTCAAGTAGAACCGAGCCAACTCATCCAGAGTCCATTCCGGATATTTTCTGAGAACAACCAGGCGAGTCGACCCC
Source organism: Areca catechu (assembly GCA_021397845.1). Lineage (NCBI taxonomy): Eukaryota > Viridiplantae > Streptophyta > Magnoliopsida > Arecales > Arecaceae > Areca > Areca catechu. The sequence goes on along the minus strand of CM038048.1, from coordinate 46,103,429 downwards.
AACTAGATTGAGCCGACTCTGCCAGAACAAATTTTGAAGAACTGTGAAAGCGAGCTGACCCGATCTGCAATGAGCCGACTCCTCCAGAGTGAAGTTTTCTAATTCTGAGAAGAAGAGTCGACCCAAGTAGAAGCGAGCCGACTCCTCGAGTTCAATGATTTCAATGATGGAAGTTCAAGCTAACCTAAACTGTCAAGAGCTGACTCATTCAGAGTGAAGTTTTTGCACCCTAAGACAAAGAGCTAACCCTACTAAGGAAATGATGACTCGACCTACTGACTCGAAGGATCCGAGCAAACTCAAAGTATCCGAGCTGACTCAAATATCGTTTCCAGGTGCACAATGACTAGTTATAGAATTCTTTTTTTGAATACAAAAAGGTGCTCCAACAGTCAAATATCACATCCCAACGGTCTACAACGACTAAAACTACCTTGGAATGATGGAAGACCATATATTTTAGGGACTTGAACTTCTTTGAAGTAAGAATTAGAGAGTTCCTCAAAACTTTAGTGCTTTATTGAACATCCAACCTACCAACAAAGAAGAGAGCACTAAGAGCATTCAAGTCAGTCTTCAAGTCTTCACTAACTCTCATCTGAAGCTTGAAGCACTTTGAAAAGAAGCTACTGAAGCCATTAAAGCGCATTGAAGTACATTCTAGTGGGGCTTCTCTCAAGCTGCATCGGCAACTATCCGACAACTAAAGTTTGTCATTTATTATTGCATTTACTTTCAATTCATTCTTGAATTGTTGGGTTATTGGTGAGCCCGTTTGAAAAATAAAATAGGTTCTTGGTGAGCCTTAGCAAAAACCAAGTACTGGGTTCTTGGTGATCCTGTTAAAATCAAGTTGGGTTTCTTTGGTGATCCTATTTAAAATCAAAGGGTGTCGGGTTTCTTTGGTGATCTTGGTAAAACCAAAGTATAGAGGTTTTGGATTGTGAGCCTGTAAAACAATCCTACCATATTTGGGTGTGAATATAGTAGAAATCCTAAGTGGTATCTTGGGTAGTAGACGTAGAAGCGGGCTTGCTCCGAACCACTATAATCTTTGGTGTTTGCATTGCTACTCTTGTCTTTCTTTTTAACTTGTGCTTTACATTCATAACTACAACACCTTTCACTAAGATAAGTTAATTTCTAAAAGCACATATCTGTAGCAATAATTTTTGAAATCCCAATTCAACTCTCTCTTGGGTAGCCACCTGGGCAACATAGCCCAAGTCAACCCCAACCTAGTTAGGTCGAACCCCAACCCAGTCCAATCCAATCCTAACCCAAATTGACCCAATCCCAACCCAACCCATCCCAACCCTAACCCACTTCGATCCAACCCGAGTCTGAGTCAGTCCAGTTCTAGCAATTCTGCAACTTTTAGGAATGACAAGGATAAGGCACCTGCATTTTAGAAAAACCCAAGTCCCAATCCCAATGCTTGCTTTAGATGTAATAAGGTAGGTCACTATGCTAGCCAGTGTCCCACCAGATCTTTACACATAGTGGAGCTTGAGGATGAGGAGCCTGAACCCAATGATGATGAGGAAGAAGAGGTTTATGAAGCTGAGACAGACTTGATAGAGGAGTATGATGGAGATGAAGAAGAATTTGATCAGTTTGACCTTGTAAGGGTAGTTAGGTGCATCCTACAAAATTTTATGAAAATTGGGGATAAGGTATGCAAGATTATAATAGATAGTGGGAGTTGTGTTAATACCATCTCTACCAGTATAGTTAAACCTTTAGGATTGACCCCAGTTCCCCATCCTAGTCCCTATAAGGTCTCATGGATAGATTCCACCTGATGGGGACCTCACTAGCACCGATCCCGGAGCAAGTATGAATCTTGGAGCCATGCAAATCTCAGAGCATATCCAGAATAAATTTAGGATTTATCTTTTATTTGAAATTTGAATTAGGATTTTGTTGGTTAGGATTGAGATATGGATAGGCTTATCTTATCCTATCTTGTATTTGAATTTGAATCATCTCTATCTTTTTATCCTGTATTCAAATTCAAATGAGGGTTGGACAGGTCTATAAATACCACCCTCAGTCCTTTGTAAGAAAAAAGTTTTTGAGAAAAAAAAATTTGAGTTTTTAGAAGAGTGATTCTTCTTGCCTTCGCCTTCGGGCATAGGCGTGATGCCCTAGTTATCCCCCTTCCCATTCCATCTTCTTTATCCCCTCATAACCTTTGAGATTCATCCTAGCACCTCCAAGTTTCGAGGTGGGTGTAATGCCCTAGAGGTGAGAGGTCTCTTCATTAGGGTGAGTCCCAAAGTCCATGAGTTCCAAGCCCTGTCTTTCAGCCCCACTATTCCTTCGCCACCCTTTACCTAAAAAAAATTTCAAAAAAAATATGATACCCTAATTTTGGTGACTTCTAGGCTCACCAACGATCCTATCCTGTCCCCCATCACCACCTCCATTCCAATCAATTCTAGGTGCCAAATCTTGATTAAATTACAATCATATAGAAGATTTGGTGTGATGTCCTTCCCATGGGAGTCAGTAATATCATCTTAGGTTGACCATGGCTTTACAATCATGATGTCGCCCTGTTTGGTCAAACCAACATCTATACCCTTAGTCACCATAGGAAGAAATTTGTAATTCATCTGACTCAACCCAGAGATCCAATTAAGAGAGATTCTAGTAGCCTTAAAGAAAAGAAACCAGGAAATAATCTAATTAAGGCTAATCCTGAGCCCATTAAAGGATCTAAAGAGAAAATCGATGAGTTGAGTCAAGTAGAGGAACTTGAAGAAGAGGAATTAGAGAGTGGACCCATTGAGAAATCAAAGGAAATGATCCTCAACTGGTGCGGGCACCAGACTCAGAAGAAGACTTCAGAGCTCCATCTGGATCTCTAATTAACCTTGCCCAAAAAAAAATTAGGGTTTTTGGTTTGTAATAAGAGTTGACTAGATCAACTCAATTTAGCTTGAGTCTACATTACCTGTATTTTATTTTGTTGAGTCATGTTGACTCAGTAGTGGACTAGGGTTTCAACCTGGGGTGTTATATTTTCTTCCAAGACCAAGCAAGTGGACACCACACTCACAGCCACACTCCCAGCCATACGCCTGAGTCCAAGGGGTGCCATATCTACATCCAGCAGCCTTTGGTCCCCACTCCACAGATAGCAGCTTCCTTCTCTCATGCGCCAGATGAGGAGAAATCCACCAAGAGTCCACAAATCAAGGGGGCGGCCAAGACTTTCCCAAGAGAACCAAAGTAAAGATGGGAAGAAATTCTCTTGGAGAGAACTTCAAGGAGGCGCCCACTACCTGCCAAAAAAATCCAAAACAAGATGGGAAGGACCTTGACTTAGGGAGGAAGAAAAGGAGGAGTCCAAAAGAGTTGATCCATGGAAGGAAAAAAAATTCTCTTGAAGATCCAACAAGGAGGCGCCATCTACCTGCCTTTATAACCCAAATCAAATTTTTTGGTACCTTGGCCGACCATATGTGTATGATTTATCCTGATTTGTAGATCCCCTCCTTTAGTCCCACATGGGAAGATGTAAAACCCTACTCCCTTGTAAAGCCTTATAAATTAAACCCCTCTTATAAGTTTAAATCAATCAGATGAATGAAACCAAATTTCTTTGTGAGCAAACTTTGTGTTTCTCTCTTCCGCACTTGCAACCAGGTGTTGAGCTCCATGAGGGAGTAAATCCGGGTTCCCCAGGAACCTTGAGGAGGTGTGAGATCTCCAAAACCCAAACCCTAAGTTAGCCACTCCACTCCCAAACCCTAGCCGCCATTACCCTTCTCTCTCCACTAAGCCCTAGCATATTCCACCTCCCACGGCCTCTCTCTCCAAGTCCAGGCCGACCACCAGCATCCAGCTCCAGTCCAGATACTTCAGATCTACAGCAATTCTAAGAGGAAGTCAGATCGGCCTCCAGGAAATCCTGATTTCAGCAACTTCAGCTTTCAAGTTCTTCAACCTGGTAAATCTTTTCTTGAGTATCTGAATTCCATCACTTGTTCCTCTTCTTTCCCAGATCTTGAGTCCAGGAGAAGCCGACCAAACCACAAGATCAGTATTGGAGGATCCATTGCGAAGATAGCCGACTCCGAGGATCCCACAATCTGCTCGAGAGAGTTCTTCCACCAAAATCCTGAGAAGATCACTGTCTGGTTAGTAAACCATCTCTCCTCTCTATTTCTGTTCTGTTGAAAGATCAGAGCGAAACCCTAGGTCTGGGAGTTTCTCAACCCCCAGCGATCCGTTACTTCTGAACTACTCTGATAATTTAGTTTCATCTAAATTGTGCTTTCAATCCTTACCTAGTTTCCTTCAACTTAGTTTAGCTTTACTTTGAGTCAAAGCCAATTTCTGAAAAAAAAAAAAAAAAAAAAAAAGAGAATTAATCTTAAATTTACTTCCGCATACGCTTCTTTGTTCTTTGTTCTGCATCATTTTTGGTATCAGAGCTTTCGTGCTGCATCATTTTTGGTATCAGAGCTTCCGTTCTGCATCATTTTTGGTATCAGAGTCCTGTCTAGGGTTTCTGTTTGATTGCTTGTTTGAGTCCCTCTCTTTTTACTTTGTCTGCTCGAAGTAGACTCCCCAGGATGTCCGGTCCTAGGAATGAAGCGAGGTGCAAACCTCCTCTTCCCATTCCATGGGGTGTTCCTAGGGCGTGTAGGGATCCGTTGGGTTACAACTTCGTAGCAGAAATTGTAAACAGGGAAGTGCTCTGTTTTCAGCCCGTAATTGCCCTATTGCAGGAATTATTTCTCACTTCAGGTAACTCCAAATTCAGTGATTTTTATTTTTCTGAAACCAGTATAATTGAAACTAATTTTCATAATTTTCTCATGATTTATTGGTTTCCTTGCGATTTCTGAGAATTAAATTACTGCAACTCTGTTTTTGTGTTCTGCAATCCAATTATTTTTTAGTGTTCATCTCTTAATTCACCTTAAGGGCATTTGAGCATCTAAGATAAGGGGAGGAGTTGATAACCTCTCCTTAGCCCAAAACCACCACCCCTTCATTCGAACCTAAGCCTTTAATCTAAAATTGATTAGACCTAATTTGCCCTAGTGGGCTAGGGACATCAACAAGTCGGGTCAAGGCTAGTGTTGAGTCAGTTTGTCTGGTTACTCTGTGTGTGCTTTGTACTCAGTGTCTAGAACGGTGGTTCAGGGATTCCATCCCGAAGGGCTTGTGTGCTGGTCCGCCTACCTGGCCAATCTCTATTGGTGTCTAGGATTGGCATTCAGGGACCTAATACTCCCCTTACACCTGCCTGGCTGAGTCCTGAGTTACTACAGGCTAGCTTGCCACTCTGATTGGGCATCTAGTTTGGGCTCTAGGTCTAGTTAGCCCGTAGTCGTTCAGTTGAGTCTCATTTTGTGTGTTTGCTCGCATCATGTCTACCCGGAATGGAGTGCCCTACCAACCTGGTCAAACCCAACCTGATTTAGAAGCCATGGTTAGAGCTCTTACTGAGAGTATGAACAAACTGAGTCAGGATGTGACTACCACTGTTGCCCAATTTAAAGAACAAGTCCATGAGGATTTTGCCCAGCTTAGGAATCGAGTCCAAGTGCTAGAGGAACCTAGGCATCGGAAATGGACTCCTGACCCAGATTTTAATGTACCTCAACCTCACCCATACCAAGAGCCTAGAAGACCTTTATACCGAGATCCTGAACCTAATCATAGGAGACCTGACCCAGAACCTGAGGATAGAGATGATAGGTTCATTCGAAACATCAAGTTAGATGCACCCACTTTTGATGGTAGCCTAAATCCTAAGGTGTATTCTGATTGGGAGGGTGAGATGGACCAGTACTTTGAGTGGTATGCCATGTCTGAGGAGAGGAAATTCAAGTTTGCCAAGATGAAATTAATACGTCAAGCTAGGTTATACTGGGGGAACATTGAGCTAATCACTAGAAGACGAAATGTAGAGCCCATAACCACTTGGCAGGGTATGAAGAGAAACTTAGAGACAAGTACCTACCCATTTCATACCAGCAAAATCTGTTAGACCAATGGCAGACTTTGAAACAAGGGAACCGATCTGTTTCAGACTACATAACCACCTTTGATGAATACCTGATGAGATATGATGTGAGTGAAGCCCATGAGGTCACTTTGTCTAGATTTAGGGCTGGACTTAGGGAAGATATTAAGAGAGAGTTGTTTCTGAGAGAGGTTACTGACCTAGACCAAGCCTATCAGATTGCACTGAACACTGAGAAGTTTCTGAGAGGACCCATGCCATCTAGGGTTAGTGCCCCAATCCCAAGAAATGGACCTAGCCAGGTTACCCCTAGCAAGCCTAATCAGGGTATCCCCACCCCTAGGCCCATGGACAAAGGTAAGGCACCTGACACCCAGAGAACCCCTAGTATCGTCTGTTTTAAGTGCCAGAAGCCCGGTCATATCTCCACTCAGTGCACAGCCATAGCTTGTTTTAAGTGTCATAAGATAGGTCATGTTTCTAGCCAGTGCCCTCGTAGATCCCTATATATAGAAGAGGGAGGAGAAGAGAATTCCGAGCCTAATGAGGAGTTTGAAGAAGAAGTTTATGAGGCCAGAATGAATTTGGTTGATGAGTATGAAGGAGAGGAAGAATCCACTGAATCTGACCACTTAGGGGTTGTGAGATGCATCCTGTCCCAGACTAAAGTTCAGGAAGATTGGCGTAGGACTAACATCCTACATACTTTCCTTAAATTAGGGGATAAGGTTTGTAAAATCATCATAGATAGTGGGAGCTGTGTGAATGCCATTTCTACTAGCACTGTCAAAATGTTAGGCTTAACCCCAGTCCCCACCCCAACCCCTATAAGGTTTCTTGGGTAGACTCTACCTCTATACCCATCCAGTCTAGATGTCAGGTCCAAATCCAAATGCAATCCTATCAAGAGAAGATTTGGTGTGATGTCTTGCCCATGGGGGTGAGCAGTATAATTCTTGGAAGACCTTGGTTGTATGATCATGATGCCACCCTCTTAGGAAAATCCAACACCTGTGTCTTTAGTTTCAATGGGAAGAAAATCACAATCCATTCAGTCCCTCCTAAGGACAAGGTAGCTAAAGGAACCAGTAAGGTTAGGGAAATGAAGACTGGAGTGAACCTAATTAGTGCCAAGGATCTAGAACAAAAAATTCATAGTGGTTCACCCATTTGGATGTTGACTGCTAAGGAACTTAGGACTCCTACACCCTCAGAGCCTCCTCAGGAAGTTAAGCCTTTATTAGAAGAATTTGAGGATGTTTTTCCCGAGGATCTGCCAGACCACCTTCCACCTCTTAGGGATATTCAACATTCCATAGATTTAGTCCCAGGAGCTACTTTACCCAACTTGCCCCATTATAGGATGAATCCATCTGAGCATAAAGAACTGCAAAAGCAGGTTGGCGAATTGTTGAGGAAGGGGTTCATTAGAGAGAGTCTTAGCCCTTGTGCAGTCCCTGCACTTCTAACCCCGAAGAAGGATGGCACGTGGAGGATGTGTGTTGACAGTCGTGCCATCAATAAAATCACAATCAAGTATAGGTTCCCCATCCTTAGACTAGATGACATGCTTGATATGATGGCCGGTGCCATGGTTTTTTCTAAAATTGATCTCAAGAGCGGCTATCATCAGGTTAGGATTAGACCAGGGGATGAGTGGAAAACATCCTTCAAAACTAAGGATGGTCTCTATGAATGGGTTGTTATGCCTTTTGGATTGTCCAATGCCCCTAGTACTTTCATGAGAATTATGACCCAGGTACTTAGAGCTTTCATAGGGAAGTTTGTAGTGGTCTATTTTGATGACATCCTGATCTATAGTAAGACCCCTGCAGATCACCTAGGCCACCTTAGACAAGTCTGTCAAGTTTTGAGGAGTGATAGTCTCTACGGTAATCTCAAAAAGTGTGAATTTATGACCAGTAGAATTATCTTCCTTGGATTTGTTGTAACCCCTGACGGCGTGGCTACCGACCCTGAAAAGATTAGGTCCATAGTAGAATGGCCAGAGCCGACCAGTGTGCATGAAGTCAGAAGTTTCCGTGGCTTGGCTACCTTCTATAGGCGATTCATCAAGGGGTTTAGTACCATAGTTGCTCCTATCACAGACTGCATCAGGAAGGGAGAATTTCAGTGGACCAAAGCAGCCCATAAAGCCTTCCTAGATCTTAAGGATAGGATGACCCAGGCACTCATTTTGAGACTACCGGACTTTTCAAAGGTATTTGAGGTTGCCTGTGATGCTTCAGGAGTAGGTATAGGTGGAGTCCTAAGCCAAGAGAACCATCCCGTAGCATTCTTTAGTGAAAAACTTAATGATGCTAAGCTTAGGTATTCTACCTATGATAAGGAATTTACGCGGTAGTGCAAGCTTTGCATTACTGGAGACATTATTTACTACCGCAAGAATTTGTGCTGTTTTCGGACCATGAGGCTCTTAGATTCTTGAATTCTCAGAAGAAGCTTAACCCTAGGCATGCTAAGTGGGTAGAGTATATCCAGTCCTATACTTTTGTTTTGAAGCATAAGGCTGGGTCTGAAAATAAGGTAGCTGATGCCCTTAGTCGTCGATCTTTGTTGTTGAATTCTGTTAGGGCTGAAGTCATAGGGTTTGAGCAAATCAAAGAAGAATATGAGTCGTGTCCGGATTTCAAGACTGTATACCAGGATCTAACTCAAGGACCATCTAGTGAACATAAGGATTATTCCCTTTTAGATGGCTTTTTGTTCTTTAAGAATAGGCTTTGCATCCTTAGAACCTCTCTTAGGGAATTCTTGATTTGGGAAACTCATGCTGGAGGTTTAGCTGGCCATTTCGGAAAAGATAAGACCACCCTGGCTATTGAAGACCATTTTTTCTGGCCTAGCTTAAAAGAGATGTAGCACACATTGTGGCTAGGTGTCGGACCTGCGCTGTTGCCAAACAGCGAAAACAGAACACCGGCCTTTATACCCCACTCCCTATCCTAGATCGTCCTTGGCAAGATGTGAGCATGGACTTTGTGTTAGGTTTGCCTAAGACCCAGAGGAGGCATGACTCTATCTGTGTTGTAGTAGACCGATTTTCCAAGATGGCCCATTTTGCCTTGTTCCCAAACATTTGATGCGTCTAAGGTAGCCACCCTGTTCTTTAATGAGATAGTTCGACTCCATGGCCTACCCAAGACCATTGTTTCAGATAGGGATGTTCGTTTCACCAGCTATTTCTGGAAAACCCTTTGGCATAAATTAGGGACGAAACTTAAGTTTTCAACTGCCTATCATCCCCAGACTGACGACCAAACCGAAGTAGTGAACCGTAGTTTAGGCAATCTGCTAAGGTGTCTTGTTGGTGAAAACATTAGGAACTGGGATTTGTACTTACCTAGAGCTGAATTTGCATATAATGACTCGGTCAATAGGTCTACGGGTAAGAGTCCATTTGAAATTGTGCATGGTTACAAACCCCACACACCTCTTGACCTAGCTCCTTTACCAGTCCACACACGGGTCTCCGAGTCTGCCGAAGTTTTTGCACAGCATATAAAAGACTTGCATAAAGAAATTCAAGCCAAAATAAATTTAAGTAATGAAACTTATAAGAAATTGGCTGATTCTCAAAGGCGAGTCAAAACTTTTGACGAAGGAGACTATGTAATGATTAGGTTAAGGCCTGAACGGTTTCCTCCTGGAACCATTAGAAAGTTACATGCTAGGGGAGCTGGACCATTTAGAGTGGTAAAGAGAGTAGGATCCAATGCCTATGTGCTCGAGTTGCCTCCAGAACTAGGCATTAGCTCCACTTTCAACATTACAGACCTAGTAGAGTATAGGGAGCCAGCTGTGATTCCCAGTGAGGCTTTTGAACCTAATCCTGCTCTTGAGAGTGAACCTGACCCTGTGTGTCCACCAACAAATTGGCCTGTGAGGAAAGAGCAGATTGAAAAGATCCTGGATGATCAGGTTATCTCTACTCGTAATCGAGGATACCAAAGATACCTGGTCCGCTGGCTAGGAAGGCCAGATTCTGATGACTCTTGGATCTCCCGAGAAGAGTTACAAGAGCTGGACCCAGACCTCTTGGAGAGATACCAGAGCCAACTTGATCCATACTCGACAGGGTCGAGTTCCTCCCACCCTGGGAGAATTGGTGCGGGCACCAGACTCAGAAGAAGACTTCAGAGCTCCATCTGGATCTCTGATTAACCTTGCCCAAAATAAAATTAGGGTTTTTGGTTTGTAATAAGAGTTGACTAGATCAACTCAATTTAGCTTGAGTCTACATTACCTGCATTTTATTTTGTTGAGTCATGTTGACTCAGTAGTGGACTAGGGTTTCAACCTGGGGTGTTACATTTTCTCCCAAGACCAGCAAGTGGACACCACACTCACAGCCACACTCCCAGCCATACGCCTGAGTCCAGGGGGCGCCATATCTACATCCAGCAGCCTTTGGTCCCCACTCCACAGATACAGCTTCCTTCTCTCATGCGCCAGATGAGGAGAAATCCACCAAGAGTCCACAAATCAAGGGGGCGGCCAAGACTTTCTCAAGAGAACCAAAGTAAAGATGGGAAGAAATTCTCTTGGAGAGAACTTCAAGGAGGCGCCCACTACCTGCCAAAAAAATCCAAAACAAAGATGGGAAGGACCTTGACTTAGGGAGGAAGAAAAGGAGGAGTCCAAAAGAGTTGATCCATTGAAGGAAAAAAATTCTCTTGAAGATCCAAACAAGAGGCGCCATCTACCTGCCTTTTATAACCCAAATCAAATTTTTTTGGTACCTTGGCCGACCATATGTGTATGATCTATCCTGATTTGTAGATCCCCTCCTTTAGTCCCACATGGGAAGATGTAAAACCCTACTCCCTTGTAAAGCCTTATAATTAAACCCCTCTTGTAAGTTTAAATCAATCAGATGAATGAAACCAAATTTCTTTGTGAGCAAACTTTGTGTTTTCTCTCTTCCGCACTTGCAACCAGGTGTTGAGCTCCGTGAGGGAGTAAATCCGGGTTCCCCAGGAACCTTGAGGAGGTGTGAGATCTCAAAACCCAAACCCTAAGTTAGCCACTCCACTCCCAAACCCTAGCCGCCATTACCCTTCTCTCTCCACTAAGCCCTAGCATATCCACCTCCCACGGCCTCTCTCTCCAAGTCCAGGCCGACCACCAGCATCCAGCTCCAGTCCAGATACTTCAGATCTACAGCAATTCTAAGAGGAAGTCAGATCGGCCTCCAGGAGAATCCTGATTTCAGCAACTTCAGCTTTCAAGTTCTTCAACCTGGTAAATCTTTTCTTGAGTATCTGAATTCCATCACTTGTTCCTCTTCTTTCCCAGATCTTGAGTCCAGGAGAAGCCGACCAAACCACAAGATCAGTATTGGAGGATCCATTGCGAAGATAGCCGACTCCGAGGATCCCACAATCTGCTAGAGAGAGTTCTTCCACCAAAATCCTGAGAGGATCACTGTCTGGTTCTCTCCTCTCTAGTAAACCATCTCTCCTCTCTATTTCTGTTCTGTTGAAAGATCAGAGCGAAACCCTAGGTCTGGGAGTTTCTCAACCCCCAGCGATCCGTTACTTCTGAACTACTCTGATAATTTAGTTTCATCTAAATTGTGCTTTCAATCCTTACCTAGTTTCCTTCAACTTAGTTTAGCTTTACTTTGAGTCAAAGCCAATTTCTGAAAAAAAAAAAAAAAAAAAAAAAAAGAGAATTAATCTTAAATTTACTTCCGCATACGCTTCTTTGTTCTTTGTTCTACATCATCAACCTACTATAGTTTTTGAAGAAGAAGTGACTGAGCTAGGATCAAACTTTATAGATTAAAGTGAGGGTTCACAAGAGTTGTTCATAGAGGAGGTCCAGGAACAAGTTATTAAGGACAACCCTAGGAGGTAGATGTAGGTAATAAAATAGTATATGGTTTTGAGTCCAATACATCCACAGACCTACTTCATATGTCCACACCTGCACTAACCTTTGCACAGCATTTGCAATAGGACATTAGTCAAAAGATAAACATAATTAATGAACTTTATAAAAACTTGGCTAATTCTCGAAAATGAGCTAAAGAGTTTTCTGCAGGGGATTATGTGATGATCATGCTTAGGCCTGAACGGTTCCCTCCAGGGACCGTATAGAAACTACATGCTCACGGAGCTGGATCGTTCAAAATAATAAAGAGAGTTGGATCCAATGCCTATGTGCTCGAGTTGCCACCCGAATTAGGTATTAGTTTCCACCTTAAATATTTTAGACCTTGTGGAGTACCGGGAGCCAGCAGCGATACCTAGCAAGCCCTTTAGACATATCCCTTTCCTTGAGAGTGAACCCACCCCAGAGTGTCCACCTACAAACTGGCCTATTAGTGAGAAAAGGATTGAGTGCATCCTAGATGATCAAGCCATTAATACCCGGAATAAAGGCTACCAACAGTATTTGGTTCGATGGCAAGGTCGGCCAGAATCTGAGGACTCGTGGATCACCCGAGAGGATCAGCAGCGTCTCAACCTAGACCTTCTTGAACAATATGAGAGCCGCATTGACCCTTACTCGACAGGGTCGAGTTCTTCCATCCTGGAAGAATTGATGGGAGCACCAGGATCTGACACAGATTACTGGGCCCAATCTAGTTTATTGATTAGGATTTTTTTGAACCCTTAATGATGTGTCAAGTTTGTAATAAAGATAGTACAGTTGAGAGTTTTGTAATGAAGTTAGCTCAGCTGAGTTGAATCAAGTCCTATAATAAGTTAAGTTGTCTCAGCCTCAGTTCAGTCCAATTGAGTTTTATAAGTTGTATTAGTCCAGTACAAGTCCAGGTTTACACAAGAGGAGGAGCACCAAAGCAGAAGTCAAAGTAAAAGCCCATGAAGCCTCTTCATATGAAGATTCCAGGCACCACCCAGGAATATTTCTCTTCCAAGTGCCCCAGCATAGAAGTTCTCTCAATCCCAGGAGCCCATGGCACCCCATGCCTTCCCAAGTCCATAATAGAGATGGAGTCCAGGAGTTTCCAACCCACCTGGGGACATGTACAAAGACCATGTGCCAAAGCCTTGGTGGCCGCCCAAGATCAAACACCAAGCCCATGTGCCCAAGCTTGAAGGCTGCCCAAGCCTAATTGGAGGATGCCCTTGTTGCCCTAAAGTCCAAGCCCAATCCCATTTGGCTCCCAAGCCCAAGAGAGAGCCCCTTGACCAAGTCAAAGAAGGAGAGAAATCCAATTCAAACAAGGAGATTGTATTTTATTTCTAATCAAATTGTGTACTCCTAGTTCTAAGCAATTTTGTAATCCCTCTCCCACTCAACTTTGTAATTCTATCATAACAAGGAGAGGACATAGGAACATCTATAAATACCCCACCCCTCCCCCTCTTGTAAGCATATATTATTCATGAATGAAACTTTGTTGAAATTTTAAGCTTGTTCTTGTGTTCCTGTGTTGAGGGTGTGAGAGTTAATTGTATGCCCTAATCCATCCTAGCCTTGGCCAACCAAAGAAAGACTTCCAAACCTAATCCATCCTAAAGTGAAGAAGCCCTAGCTGACCTTGAAGCAAGGAGTCTTCTTCCACCTCGGCCGCTAGCTTCAATCAACCCTGCTTCCATCTTTCTCCAACCCTAGTTCCATAATTATACTTTCTTATTTGTCTCATACTGACCTTTAACATTTGTTGGATCCTCAAGGTGTTCACCTCCAAGGAGGAGGCCCTCCTTTACCTCTAGGACCAATCTCAGATAGCTGCCAGATCTGAGGAACTACAAGCTTGTCTTCCCAGACGATCCAGAGTCTGCTCACCACCCATCAGGCGGATCTTCGAATCGATGCGAATTGGTACAATCCTTTCCCCTCCTGATTTCTGATTTATTGAAGGTACGCTATTCTAACCGGAGTCTCTTAATTCTCAAGGTCCTGCTTTTATTATTTTGTATATGTTCATATGCGGGTATGTTAGTTCTTCTCATTACTAGTTGCCTGCTAGTCTTTATTTGCTTTTCGTGACTTTAGCCTATAAATAAAATTCTAAAAAAATAAAAAAAAATTAGTTTTGTTTTTTTCTTATTTTTATCTCAGTCTTAGGTCATCCTGCATCAGTATAGATCTTGGCCCAACTGGCCCATGATGGGAGGGCCTGTTAGGGTTTGCTTATAAATAACATACTAGGTCCCCTCTCCACTCCTCATTATGATATTATTATTCTACATGAGATTTGTTCTCACGGCTTGCCCCATCGATGAGCCACCTGTTAAAGAGGATGCTAGAGAGAAGGACTCTGTCTTCGGTGTTTGCATGAGCATAGTGAGTAAGTTTTGTATTAATGGCAAATACAGGTATGTATCGTAAACCCTTTTAACAAATCTTGATTATGTGATGAGATTTATTATTAATGAAATCATATCTAAATAATTCTTTGCATGCTATCTTCTCGTTTGATCCATGGGATTAAAGGAAAAAAATTTCTTATAGGGGGTGGAGGAGCCTCGAGCAGGGGGAGGGGGTAGTGCCGATAAGCCATGCGTGGAATTTAAGGGTGGGTGTAGAGGAGCCGCGTGCAAGGTGAAGGGGCATGAAGGAGCTGTAGGCAATTGCAAGGGATGCAGAGGAGCTGTGCACGGGGGTGGCAACAGGGATGGGTGGCTAAGGGCGAGGGGGTGCGGCGTGGAGAAGCCATGCATGTTTTGGGGGGTGGAGGAGCCATGGGTGATGGTGATGGGGGGGGTGTGGGTGCGGAGTGGTTGCAAGTGAATAGGAGGAGGATGCGCATCATGAGCCACAAGCAATGAGGGGGTAGGCATGGAGGAGCCGCGTAGGGTGTGGAGGTGTAGGGTGAGAGAAGTCACAGAGAAACAAATATTTAAAAATAATAAAAAAAATGATATTATGATATTTTAAAAAAAAAATTTATAATAAAATATTAACAAGGAATATCATAGGAAAAATTATTATATATATTTTATAAAATACTTACTTTACCTATATATATTTTAAAATATATTTCCATACTATATATACTATTAAAAATTAATGATTTAAAATTTAAATAATTAAAATAATTTTAATGGTAAATGTATAAAAAAGTATTTATAAAGATACACCTGTAATAATAATTTTATAAAAACATTCAAACAATTAACATCTAAAAAGGATATATAACAAAAAATAATTTTATTTTGTTTATTTGAACTTGTTTTAATACTCAAATTAGTATTATGCTTGCTCATCATCATTTTTGATGAAAATATTGCTACAAAAAAATTGATCCGAGGATTAGATAACAAAAAAATATTATTGGAAAAGAATTAGTTCAATTGTTGTTGGATAAATTTCTAGTAAGACTTGTTAACCTATCATCTAATTTTAAAATAACAAGATAATTTCATGATTTTAATTAATTCTTAATTTAAATAAATATATTTTAGCTTATCACAATAGCTGAATTGCTATATCAAAGATATTTAAGTAAAAATAATATTTAAGGATATGTAAGGATGGAACTGGGCCGGCTTGAAATTGAATCGAGCTTCGGGTTAGGTTTTGTATAAATTGGGTCGAGCTTTAGGCTTTATATTAGAGCCAGTTAATTTTTGGACCGGACTCGGTCGAAAATAGAATGAGTATATTAAGGGGGCCTTATATTAGCCCCCTACCTGGCATGCCAATCTGTTGCTGTCTAGATCGCCATGGTCTATAGCTCTGACGTGGCTCGGTCGAGTGGACTTCTCTCCTAAAGACCTTCGAGTATAATCGATCCTGCAAAAAAGAAGAGACCCGGGCTAGGGATCCTGGCTAGGGCACTTCAACGATCAAGTCAGTGGACAATCAAGGGGAACATATTCTCCTTAGTAGAGCCCATAGTGGCCTTTATGTTCAGAGGATGTTGAAAAGATAGAGTAAAAGCTTGAGCAGTGGGAGTTCTTGGGGGAGTCTTTGGATGTTCCTCTTGCCCTTATCTTGGCTCCTCTTCGTTTGCTCATACTTGCACTTACCTTCTTTAGAGGCCTCTTCAGGCTTTTTATTGTAATGTGTTTCATTTGGTGGGGCTCAGAGCCTCAATCTGATGCTCTCTTGATGTGGCTTTTGTGGGTGGAGTGCAGGTTTGTCCTCGCCTCTTTGATAGGAGGGGGACAAGATCCAAGATCCTTAGAGGAAGCTTCCACCATGCAGGCAGAGTACTGTGAAGTACACATCCCTACTATGATGAGTGCGAGTGGTGTGCCATGGGGCCTGACACCCTGATAGGATACTTCCTCTTACGGGGTCGTGCTGCCATGCTTAGGGACCTGGCAGAGCACTAGCCTAGCGGGAGATGCTGCAGGGTCTGAGACTCCTAGTAAAACATTCATCTTCCGGGTGGTGCAAGTAGTCGGTTGTAGGGTATGATGCCCTGGGGGAGTGCCTTTCCAAGGAAGGTATCGACAGTGTACTACAGGGCTCGGCCAGAATCTAAGGACTCATGGATTAGCCATGAGGATCTGCAGCACCTCAACCCAACCTACTCGAGCACTATGAGAGCCAAGTTATCCCACACTCAACGGGGTTGAGTTCCTCCCACCCGGGAGAATGGTGGGGGCACCAGGATCAGACACAGATTAATGGGCCCTATTTGGTTTACCTAGCCATGTGTTAAAGTTTTGTAATCAACTAGAATTGAGTCCTGTAATAAGTTGAGGTTAGTTGATTGTCTCAACCCTCAACCTGGTCCAGTACATTGAGTCCTGAATACCAGTATGAGTTTAGTATGAGTTCACTTCTTGTACAAGAGAGGAGGCTACACTATTTGGAGTTCTATTAGACCTCATTCTAAAGCCAGAAGAAGTTACATCAGCTTAGGGGATCTCAATCAATACCCAGGTGCCCTGATTGTGCCCTGATTTACCCGGGTGCCATTTCAGATGCCAGATTCCCTCCAGATGCTTCCAAAATATTCTATATGCTAGGAGCCTATGTTTGAAGCAAGTAATGTGCAATTCAAAATCCTTTGCAAGTGGTAGGTGCTGTGATAGAATTATAAAATGCAGAAGCTAAACAGAGTCAAGAAAGCACAAACACAAATATAGCAAATTTATAGTGGTTCGGAGCACCCAGTTCCTACGTCCACTACCCAAGATACCACTTGGGATTTCCACTATATTCACACCTGAATATAGTAGGATTGTTTTACAGGATCATAATCCAGAACCTATACACTTTGTTTTACGGGATCACCAAAGAAACCCAACATCCTTTGATTTAACAGGCTCACCAAAGAAACCAACTTGGTTTTCACAGGATCACCAAAAACTCTCATGGTTTTCAATCGGGCTCACCAATAACCCAACAATTCAAAAATTGAATTAAAAATTAAATGCAATAAGAATGATAAACTCAATTTATATGATAGTTGCCGGGTGTAGCTGTTGAAAGTCCACTTGAATACACTTGAATAAGCTTTAATGACTTTAGTGGCTTCTTCCTAAAGTTCCTTCAAGCTTCAAATTGGAGTTGGTGAAGACTTGAAAGCTTGACTGAATGCTCTGTGCTCTTTGTTGTTAGTTGGTGGGATATTCAATGAAGCTCTCTTTTCTTTGAAGAACTCTCTAAAAAATTGCTTCAAGGAAGTTCAGATCCTTCAATTTAAAGTCTTCCATCATCCCGAGGCAGTTCTAGCTATTGTAGACTGTTGGAGAATGATTTGTGACCGTTGGAGCACTTTTTAGCATTCAAAAATAAATTCTGGAACTAGCCATTCGATACCTGAAAGCGGCATTCGAGTCGGCTCGGATTCCTTTGTGTCGGCTCGGATCCTTCGAGTCGATAGGTCGAGTAGCTAATTCTTTAATGTAGTCAGCTCTTTGTCTCAGGGCATAATACATCACTCTGGACGAGTCGGTTCTTTGTCACTCGGGTCGGCTCGAACTTGAATCTTGAAATCTTGAACTCAAGGAGTCGACTCTTTTCAGCTTGGGTCGGCTCTTCTTCTCAGGTTCAAAAAATCTTACTCTGGATGAGTTGGCTTGATGCAGTTCGGGTCGGCTCGCTTTCTTAGACTTTCAGAATTAGGTCTGGCAGAGTCGGCTCTTTTTGGTTCGGGTCGGCTCACCTTGCTGTTCTCATAAATCTTCCGGAAATGGACTTTGGAGGAGTCGGCTCGGACTGATTCCAGTGGACTCAGATTCACAGAGTCGGCTCGCTTTCCATCGAGTCGGCTCGGATTACTGCATTCCAGAATCCTTGCTGCGTGCCAGTAAGCAGAGTCGGCTCTTCATCACTTGGGGTCGGCTCGAGTGTCTTCTTCAGAATTTTATAATTGAACTTAAAGAAAACTCTCACCAACTCTTTTACAATTTCACACAACCAACTCAAACTAAAATTCATGGCACGCACACACACTCATAGAAGTAACTCTTTTAATGATTTTTCTTAGTATTTTGATTGGTTCTCTTTACAAAAAATATTACAACACAACTCAACCAAGAAAATAGAATGTAGGAGTTGAAGTTTGAACATGTTATTCATCCTACAAAAACTTGTCAAACACTTGAAGAGTTGTCAAAAATAAATGTACATGCTCCATTGTTTGGTTATCATCAAAATCACTTATGGGGTCAACAATCTCCCCCTTTGATGATGACAAAATACTGGGTATGAAAAATCAATATAAAACTTTACAATTACTTGTATAATAGTATTTGCAGGAGTATATGAACAAGTAGAACAAATGATTTCAATTAGTGCCAAACAAATGAGAGGAGAATTAGGGCTTAGAGAGATAATCTCCCCCTCAATAAAATACTCCATGTTTTGGCATACTTTTCATTCAATTTTACATTTCAAAGCTCAAAAACTTTGATCAATCAGAGCTAACAAACTAACAAATGTTAAAGTGTAAAACATTATGTATCAGAGTTCGTAAAAATGTAATTCAAGGCTTTAAATTATAAGTCAGAACTTAAAAGTATCAGAGCTTGAAATATCAGTATATGTTCTTTCAAGTATCAGAGCAAATATGTTGAAGCTTTGAATTATCAAAATTTTATCCTTTTCATGAAATACTTTTTCCCCCTTTTGTCAATCAATCAAAAAGGTAGAGTAAATATTAAGCAAGATTTTAAAATAGATTGAGAAAGTATTTAAAATTGTTTGAGATAATTTCACTTCTCAAATTTATCTTAAAATTCTAATTAAAATATTAATCATTGTAAGAGCAATCAAACATTCAATTCATTGAAGAATTTGTGAGACAAAAGATGTATTTCATTCCATTTCAAAAGTTCAGTACAAAGAACAAAAAGGTAATACACTCAGTCACTGTCTACATCTACGTTAGGTTTTGAAGGAGCTTGGCCAGAAATTTGAATTCCAGGGGGTAGAGAAGCAATAGGAGAATATATTATGGAATATTATGGGATGCAGGTGCCCTATTGTGTGGAGCTGGTTGTCTGGATGGCTTGAATGACTAGGAAAGGATCCAGAAGGAGCATTGAGAGTAGCTTGGATGTCTTAACCTTGCCCATCATTTTCCATAGAAAGCTGGTTATTGATTTCAATTCGGCTTCAATTTTCTTCACACTTCTAGAAGCTGCCAAGTCTTCCATTCCTTCTTTGATTACTGCCACTTCTTTTTGTAGAGTAAGCATTTTTGAAGCTTGAACATTTGCAAATGCTTTGGCTGAACCTCGCAGTCTTCCAAATTCACTCCTAATTATACCGATACCTTTGGTATAATCATCCTCCATTCTTTTTTTTGCCTCAAGTGATCTCATTCTGATCCTCAAGTTATCCATCTCTGTTTGTAGGCTTCAAGGATTTGAGTGACTAAGCTTTTGATAGAATCTGAACTTGAAGTAATCAACTGAAGCATCGGCTGGATATCAGTCATAGTTGTACTAGTTGCTGCAGCTTTGGAGGTTTCAATATTGTCAATTCTTCCTTTTAGATCATTTATTGTTCTCCAAACTGGGTTAGCCTGTCATCAACTGATTTTTGAAGAAGACTTAATGGATTCAAAGTTGTGCCAAGAAGTCTTGTAGTAGTAGCAGCTTGATCATGACTTGGAATGTCTGTTGCCTGATCAAAGGTAGGTGTGCTGTATGGCATGTCAGGCAAGTCAGAAATAGAAATATCTGGAAGAAAAGTATCAAAGTCCATTTGGACAGGGAATTCCTGCTGTGGCTGTGGCTCAGGGATATCCATTGTGGTGCCTTCACCAGCCACATCTTCTATTTGTTCTTGGACTTCTTCAATGTCAATTTTCTTCTTCCAGGTACCATCTGTTAACAAGTATCCCATTCTCTGAAGGGTCTTGGCTGTGTAGTGTCAGTGTGGAGTAATGCCTTACTGTCTTCTTCTGTCAAATCTAAACTTGCTCTTTGAAAGAAGATTGTGAGAACCATTAGGCAAATTGATCTTTTCTTCATTAATTAAGAGCTCCATAAAACATAAATCCCTTTCACTTACCCAGTCAAATCGACCTGTTCTAGGTAAGAAGATTCGGCTTATGAAGTTATGTAGGAGTCTCATCTCAATGGACAGCATGTTTGCTTTGAGAATCCTAATCTCATTTATCTCAGCTCTTTCCAAAACTGTCTGCAATGCCTTGGTTCTGTCCTTTAGTACAAGATATTCTATGCCTTCAAAAGGCATATCCAAATATTTCCTAGGATTTCGGCAAAAATAATTATTCTCTTTCCTTTAACTGAGGACTCAATGAAATGTTTTCCAAACCTTAGATTTTCATAAAATATTCTTACTAGGTTTGGATAGGTCTTAATGTCTAGTGAACATAAATTCTTCAACCCTGATTCTCAATAAGATCTCCAATCACAAAACTAATTTCCCTTAGATATTCGAATAAAATGCGTCAGCCACTAGTGATTGGTCGCATACCTAGGGACACTTGGTGGCTTGGAGAAACCAGACTTGCTTCTTCTTCAGGCTGTGGTTCATTCTGGGAGATATTATCTTCTCGAATTTTGTTCTTCGTTCCTGTGGAGCCGCATCACCAACTTTTCCAGATTTCTTCCCAACTGCTCTCCTTGGTGCCATTGTACAAAGAAATAGAGTTTAGAAGAGGTTTATGAAAGTTTGGAGAAGTTTGGAAAGTTTCTTGGAGGGAATGGAATAGGGTTTAGGAGTGAGAAAGGTAAAGACAAAACCCTACAGCTCGAACTAAAAAGAGACGGCTCGACATCCGAGCTGGCTCGACCAATAGTTTATCTGCTTGAGTCGGCTCGAGCAGAGGGAGCAAAAACAATAATTTTTGTATTTCAATCAAGGCTCATGAAATTTTGGGATTTGGATTAGAAGGATATCTAGATACATTGTCCTTTAGACTCTAGAGTTGTTTCTAGATAGGATCACATAATCCTAGTTCATTTCTAATCATTGCAAACTTGTCTAAATTCAATGGTTTGGTGAAGATATCAGCAAGTTGGTTTTCAGTTGGTACATATTCTATAGTAATATCATTATTCAAAACATGTTCTCTTATAAAGTGGTGCCTAATTTCAATGTGTTTGGTTCGTAAGTGCTGAACAGGGTTTTTTGTTAAATTAATGGTACTTGTGTTATCACATTTGATTAGAATATTAGATTGTGTAACACCAAACCTTCTAGCAGTTATTTAATCCATAACACTTGAGCACAACTACCGGCAGCAACGTATTCTGCCTTGGCAGTAGACAATGCTATGAAGTTTTGCTTCTTACAGTGCCATGAAATTAAATTCAACCCTAGAAATTGGCATGTACCACTAGTGCTCTTTCTATCAATTTTGCAACCAGCATAGTCAGCATCAGAAAAACCAATTAAATTCAAGGATGATTCTTTAGAATACTATTGTCCATGTGGCTTTTTTCCAAGAGGGGGGGTGAATTGGGAATTACAGAATTTTCACAAGTATGTGCACAAGTAATTCCTTTTAGTGGTTAAGTGCTGTGTTAAACAAAATATAAATATAGAAGCTAAAAGGTAGATTAAGCACAACACAAACAAGGCAGATTTATAGTGGTTTGGAGCAACCCAGATTTTACGTCCACTATCCAAGTTCACCACTCAGAATTTCCACTATATCCCCCAAACCGGAATACAGTCGGATTGTTTTACAGGCTCACAATCCCAACCTCTACACTTTGGTTTTTTAAACCGGGCTCACCAAAGAAACCCACACTAGGTTTTTATAGGCTCACCTAGAACCTCTACACTTTGGTTTTTAAAAGGCTCACCAAAGAAACCTATTTGGTTTTTACAACCGGGCTCACCAATAACCCAAATATTCTAAGAATAGAATAAAAAAGCAACAAAAATGACAAACTCTATTGTCGGGTGGTTGCCAAGACAGCTCGAGTGAAGCTCTATTGAATGCTCTTCAATGAACTTCAATGGCTTCCTTGCTTTTTTCAAAAGGTGCTTCAAGCTTCTGGTAAGAGTTGGTGAAGGCTTGAAGGCTGACTTTAAAGCTCAAGTGCTCTTTCTCTTCTCACTTCAATAAGTGTTCAATAAATGCTTAATAATTCATTAGTCTCTTCAAAGATGTTCTTATACCTTATTTATAGGGACTTCAACTGCCTTCCCTTGATTTTGAATATTGTAGACTGTTGGGAGGTGACAGGTTACCGTTGGAGCACTTTTGGAATTTAAAAACTGGAAATTGGAACTAGCCGTTGGAGGTGACCCCGTCATTCCAATCGGCTCGGACAATCTTCGAGTTAGCTCAGATCAAGTTCAGGTTGATTGGGCTGAATGCCAGTCGGCTAGCTTCCACAGTTGAGAAAATACCTTACTCTGGACGAGTCGGCTAGGATAGAATCCAGTCAGCTCGGATCTCAGAGGCTCTCAAACCATTCTCAACCTAGTTCTGGATGAGTCGGCTGGGCTGAATTCTAGTCGGCTCGGATCCCTGAGAATCTTAGAACATTCTCAACCATGTTCTGGACAAGTCGACTGGACCTAGGTACCAGTCAGCTGAATCTGTATGCCAGAGAACTTGTTTCCTGTGCCAATGCCAGAGTCGGTTGGTTCCTCCATTCAGTCGGCTCGAGAGTTGTTCTTCAGCCAGATCAAATCCAATTCTCCAGAACACTTGTTCCAAGCTTTGAAGTTTTTTTTTAAGGACTTCTTACAATAAATTCAAGAAAAATTAAAGCTTGAAAACTACTAGAAGTAATCCTTAAACATGATTTAAATAGGAAATTTTTTGTAGGGTTTTTCTTTACAAGATTCTAGGTACTTTACAACTCAACACAAAATATTAAAGATTGTAGGATTTAGAAAGTGTGTCAATGTAGTTGTCCTACAAAAACTTGTTAATCATTTGAAGAGTTGCTAGATAACCAAATGTATGCTCCAATATTTTGTTATCATCAAAATCACTTTAGCGGTCAACAATCTTCCCTTTTTTGATGATGATAAAACACTGGGCATGAAAAGAATCTATTCTATTCACAAGTATGAATGTATATTATGGTAAGCATTTACACTTGTTTGACAATTCATAAAATCAACTGTATTCTCAAATGTGTATCAATATATGCTATATAGTATCAGAGAATGATTGCTTGTATGTATCAAGTAGCATTAAGTATTGAAGGATAGATGTAATAAGTAGAGAGCATTATAGTAGTCATTGAAGCATGTAAATTAAACATGTATATCTCCCCCTTTTTATAAAATTTCTAAACAATATGAAATTTCTCTAAGTTTCTCCCCCTTTATCATTCATTTGAACATTTCAACAGAAAAGTATTCATAAATCATTCAAAATGCAAAGATCATTCAAGAATTCTTTAAACTCCCCCTGTCTAATTTACTTTAGTAGTTATATTAAACTTTTTCTTTCATGCATTCTATGATTCTCCCCTTTTTGTCATCAATTCAAAATGTTAAATAGATAAGTTCAGAATTTTAAATAGATTGAGAAAGTTTCAATATTTGTTTGAGATAATTTCACTTTCTCAACTTAGAGAGAGAATTCTATTTAAACAAATAGAGAGAGTAAACAAGATAATACATATATACACATTACATAGTGACCAAAAAGATGTTCATTTCATTTCTATCAAAAAGGTGTTCAGTACATCAATCATTACAAAAGTTTCAAAAAGCATCCAAAAGGTACTGAAACTATAAAATATCTAGTCAGAATCATCCCTAGGAACATTGGCACCATGCCAAGAAGTGGGTCTAGGATGTCTGCTAGAGGAGGCATGAGGAGGAGGAGCCCTAGAGTGATGAGAAGTACTAGGATCCCTAGTGGCAATAGGAGGTGGATCATACAAGGGTCTGGTTTTAGCAGTGACCTCCAAGGATCTGACAGTGCCATAGATAAACACCATCTCCATCCAAATTGATCCCAGCTATTGCTCCATATCTTTGAGACTTGCTGGCACTTTGTTCACTGCCTCCTTCATCTCACCTATTTCTTTTTGCATTGATATAAGCTCAGATGCTTGGACATTGGCGAATGCTTCAGCTGATCCTCGAAGTCTTCCAAGCTCCGACCTGATGATCCCAATGCCTCTAGTGTAATCATCTACCATACTTTTTGTATCAACAATATTTCCCACTTTGCCTCTAAGCTCCCTCAACTCAGTTTGGTATTCATTTAATGTAGTGTCCACAAACTTCAAAATTGCTTTAGAACTTGAAGAGATATAACTCAGGATTGGTTGAAGTTCTATCTGAGGAGTTGATCTTCAAGCTTCCATAGCTTCAACCTTTCCTTGAAGATTTGAAACATGCTCTTCCAGTCTGTCCAATCTGCTATCCACTGACTTTTTCAAATCACTAAATAAAGAAGTTATTGTACCTGTCAGTATATCTGTCAAGCTTCTCATTTGTTCTTCAATCTAAACTTGACTCATTGGAGGCTGTGGTGCTGCAGAACGGTAGTCAGGTAAAGGAACATCAGCCGCAGGCAAGTCAAACTCTGGTGCAAGCAAATCAAACTCTGCTACAGGCATATCAAACATAGGAGAAGGTGCTCTAATCTCCTCAACAGTAGCAGTAGGCTCAGATATATGTGACTCAGGCTCATGTACTGGTGTAGAAGAAGTTCCAGTTGCTTCTATATTCTCTTCCTCTTCTTCTTCTTCACTACTACTTGAGCTGCCAATAGCCCTTACATTTGTGCCTTTCTTTCTCCACACTCCTTCCACTTGGAAGTACCCCATCCTTTCTAGAGTTTTGGAGGTGTATACATCTGTATGATGCAATACTAATCCATCTTCACCCTCCAAACTTACTCTATGAGATTTAAACAATAGGGTAAGCATCATTCCATAGGGTAGACAAGATTTGACTTTTCTTACTATCTCCTTCATTTGCATGATTATAATGTATGACAGATTGACGGGAGTTTTGTCTAAAATGTGTTCCATCAGGCATAGATCTTTTTCACTCACCCAGTCAAATCTTCCGGTTCTTTGCAAGAAAATTCTACAAATAAAATTGTGAAGCAATCTCATTTCTAGTGACAGGGTGTTAGCAAAAACTGTACCAATTCCTCCAACATCTTCTTTGTTTAGTATTATTCTTAGAGTTTTCTCTTTATTGTCAATTACTAGAAACTTCACTCCCTCTGAAGGTAAGTCCAATACACCTTGTAGAAATTCCTCATTGACTATAATCCTCTTTCCTTTTACAGTGGACTCCACATGATTAGTTCCCAATCTTAAATTTTCATAAAAACTTCTAACCAAAGTGGGATAGGTTTTTTCATTCAAAGAACAAAATTTTCTCCACCCTTGATCTTCAATTAAATATCCTATTTTTAACCCAATGCTTTTAATAAACTCAAAGTTAATGCGGTGGCCGGAGTTTTCCGGATGCGTAGACATCGAAGGCACTTGGTTAGGAGTGGTTGGAGCATCTCTTGCGGCTTCCTCTGCAAATTCTTCACTGTGGATGGTGCTACTTGGCTCTTCTTGCCGCCTTTTGGACCTTCTTTCCTTTTCAGTAGATGGAGCAGCCCTAACGGAGAGTTTACCCATCGCACGCTTGGGTGCCATTGCTAGGAAAGATGGAAAATCAAGAAATTGGAGTGCTTGGAAGGGAGAAGGAAGTCTTTGGAGCAGGTTTTGGAGATGAATGAACCATTAAAGAAGACAACATAAAGGTTAAACGGTTCGATGAAGAGTTTATAACCCTAAGCAAAACACTTCGGCGTGAAATCCCAGTCGACTCGAGTAGCTCTAAAAAGGCTCGAGTCGGCTCGGCCAGAGCACCCCTAAAACCATTAGAAGATCTAGTCGACTCGAAACTGCTCGAGTCGGCTAGGCCAGAACTCGCTAAAAACTCTCAGAAAATATAGTCGACTCGGATTAAGAACCAATCGACTCGAATAGAGAAAATAGAGTTTTGAAAAAATTGATCACAAATTAGAAAGATTTTGAATAGAATTTTGAAGGAAATTAAGGCTCAATAAAATAGAATAAATTGAGGAGGTTCTCTAGATGAAATTCCTTATATTCAAAGAAATTAGGTTAGAGAATTTAGAAAGGATCACAAAGTCCTAATTCACTCTTAATTAGCTCAAATCTATCTTGATTGAGTGGCTTAGTAAATATGTCAGCTAATTGATCTTTAGTAGGAACAAAATCAAGCACAATATTATCATTAGAAACATTATCTCTAATAAAATGATGTCTAATTTCAATGTGCTTGGTTTTAGAGTGTTGAATTGGATTCTTTGTCAGTTGATAGCACTTGTGTTATCACATTTAATTGGAATTTTAGATTGTGATACACCAAAGTCTTCTAGTTGTTGTTTAATCCACAATACTTGAGCACAACAACTACCAGCAGCCATGTACTCAGCCTCAGCTGTGGACAAGGCTACAGAGTGTTGCTTCTTACAGTGCCATGAGATTAAATTCAACCCTAGAAATTGGCATGTACCGCTAGTGCTTTTTCTATCTATCTTACAACCAACATAATCAGCATCAGAAAATCTAATCAAGTTCAAAATAGAATGTTTAGAATACCAAATTCCTAAATTACTTATTCCTTTCAAATATTTAATTATTCTTTTAACAGCAAGCATATGTGATTCTTTTGATAATGACTGAAATCTAGCATATACACATACACTATATAATATGTCAGGTCTACTTGCAGTCAAATACAATAAGGATCCGATCATACCTCTATATAGCTTTTGGTCAATATTGGATCTATTCTCATCTTTGTCTAATCTGCAAGCTGGGCTCATGGGTGTGCTCATTAATTTACTACTCTTCATACCAAACTTTTTGATGATTTCCTTGATGTATTTGGCTTGGTTGATGAAGATGCCTTCCTTTGTTTGTTTTACTTGAAGTCCAAGGAAGTAGTTCAGCTTGCCCATTAAGCTCATTTCAAATTCTCTCTGCATAAGCTTAGCAAATTCTTTACATAGAGATTCGTTAGTTGCACCAAAAATGATATCATCAACATATATTTGTACAACTAAGATGTCATTATTTTTTTTTTGATAAATAGAGTTTTGTCTACATTACCTCTTGAAAATTATTTTCAATTAAGAAAGTGCTAAGTCTATCATTCCAGGCTCTAGGTGCTTGTTTCAAACCATACAATGCTTTGTTTAATTTAAATACATGGTTTGGAAAAGTGTGATTTTCAAAACCTGGTGGTTGTTTTACAAAAACTTGTTCAGAGATAAAACCATTAAGAAATGCACTTTTTACATCCATTTGAAAGAGTTTAAAGTTCATGTAGCAAGCAAATGCAAGTAGTAATCTAATGGCTTCTAGTCTTGCTACGGGTGCATAAGTTTTATCAAAATTAATACCTTCTTCTTGGTTATATCCCTTAGCCACTAATCTAGCTTTGTTCCTTATAATGTTTCCTTGCTCATCTAATTTATTCTTATAGACCCATTTGGTTCCTATTATTGGATGGTCAGTAGGTCTTTCTACAAGTGTCCATACCTTATTTCTTTCAAACTGGTTTAATTCTTCATGCATTGCCATCATCTAGTTTGGGTCAGTCTCAGCCTCTTCTAAGCTATGGGGTTCTATTTGTGACACAAAGGCTAGATAATCATGTGCATCCTTGTGTACTGCCCTAGTCCTAACACCTTGTGAATGATCTCCTATTATTAATTCTTTAGGGTGAGATGTAACATACCTCCAGTCCCTCGATAGATCGGTGTGATCCTTACTTGCCGTTTCTTCTCCATCTTGAGTGTCTTTGTTTTGAATGCTCAAGTCATCCATTCCTTTTTGCAATGTACCTACATCATTATCTATGCACTCTTCTTGTATAGAAGGTGTAGGGTTAGTTTCCATAAATACAACATGAATTGACTCTTCAATAGTAAGAGTCCTTTTATTAAAAACCCTATATGCTTTGCTATGTAATGAATAACCTAGGAAAATTGCATCATCAACTTTAGAATCAAATTTTTCTAAATTATCTTTTCCATTGTTATGCATAAAGCATTTACATCCAAATACATGAAAATAACTAATATTGATTTTTTGTCATTCCAAAGCTCATAGGGGGTCTTATTTAAATAGGACGGATCAAAACACGGTTTAAAATATAATACATTGTTCACCACTTCTGTCCAAAAGTACTTTGGAAGATTGCCTTCACACAATATTATGCGAGCCATTTCTTCCAATGTCCAATTTTTTCTCTCTACAACACTATTTTGTTGAGGTGTTCTAGGAGCGAAGAAGTTATGATCAATGCCAAATTCAGTATAATAATCTTCAAAAAATTGATTTTCAAATTCAGTTCTATGATCACTTCTAATTGAAATCAAGGATAAGTTCTTTTGATTTGAAACCTTTTTATGAAATTTTTTGAAAACATGAAAAGTTTCATCTTTCAAAGTAATAAACAAAATCCAAGTAAATCTCAAAAATCATCTACTATCACAAGAGCATATTTCATACCTTCTAGGCTTGTGGTCCTAGTTGGTATGAAAAGATCCATGTGAAGTAGTTCAAGAGGTCTTGTTGTAGAAACTATATTCTTTGATTTAAAACTCTCCCTAGTTTATTTACCCATTTGGCATGCATCACAAACATGATTTAAATCAACTTTAAACTTCGGCATGCCTCTAACAAGATCTTTAGAGATTAATTTAGCAATGGTATGCATGCTAGCATGACCTAGTCGTCTATGCCATAGTAAACCCGACTCTTTGGTCTTAGCATTCATTGTAACTAGACTAGGGCTACTTGACATGGCAAGATCATTAAGATCTACCACATAGATATTCCCGAGTCTATGTCCAATGAATTTATTACTAGAATCAAAAGAGTTAGTTACTATACACATAAAAGATTCAAAGACAGCCTTGAAGCCTTCATCACACAATTAACTTATACTTAAGAGATTATGCTTCAATTTGTCTACTAGCAAGACATTTTCAATAAAAGTGAAGGGAGTTATTTTGATCTTACCAATATCGATTATTCTCCCTTTGCCATTGTCTCCAAAGGTGACCAAGCCTCCTTCTTTCATTTTAAGGATGATGAATTGGTCCTTGTCACCCGTCATATGTCTTGAGCATCCACTGTCTAAGTACCACATTTTCTTCAATTTTTGGGCTGCAAGATATTCCTGCAAAATAGTCAATGAATTTTTTTAGGTACCCAAGCTACCTTGGATCCTTGCAGGTCAGCAGAGGTGGTTCCTTTGGGAACCCAAATCTTTTTTACTTTCTTAAGGACATTTCTAACATTATTGCATTCAAAAGCTTTATGTCCTATTCTTTTACAAACATAGCAAACAACTTTAGAATTTTTGATAGAAACAGAATTTGAAGTTCTAAAGGTTGATGCACTTGATGCAGATTTTGAACTTTTTGAAATGTATGCATTTTTGCTCAAATTCTTAGGAACATATAACAAAGACTTTGAAGTAGAAACAATTTTTGGTGTGGCTGAAACTTTTTGAGATAAAACATTTTGAACAGGTGTTTTGGATTTCACAAAAGTAGTTGCTGAAATTCCATTCATAAAAGAAGTTTTAAAGCTAATTCCAGCTTTATTTCCTGAAATTTGTTGTTCTTTTAAAATTAACTCAAGCTTATTTGAAGATAAAGTGAGTTTTTCAACTAAGGGCTTGAGTTTTGTAACCTCCTTTTTCAATTCATTATTTTTAGCAAGTAAATCACTATATTTCTTTTCCCATGAAAGATTCTCATTTTTTAATTTTTCAAATTTTTCAGAAAAGTCATGCAGTTCTTTTTGTAATAAATGTTCTTTTCTGAAATTTCATCCTTTTGTTTGAATAAAGAATCATTCATACTTTTCAATGATTTTATCTTTACTGCAGCTTTTTAAATTCAGAAAGTAAGTCATGAAAAGTAGAATTTAATTCATCGAAAGTAAATTCAGTGCAATTGTTAGGGATGTTATCTCATCTTTGAGACCCATTAAGCAAAGATTTGCAGTCTTGGTGGTCTCTTCTTCTTTAGATGAGATGAGTCTTCACTGTCGGACCATGTGACAACCTTGGCTTTCTTTTTCTTCTTCTGTTTGAAGGATTTCTTTAATAGTGGACAGTCTGGACGTATGTGCCCTGGCTTCTTGCATTCATAGCATGTGGGGACTACCTCTTTATCTTTCTCTCTGTCCTTTTCCTTTACCTTTCCATAATTCTTCCTATGAAATTTTTGGTTGTACCTTCCTTTCTTTCTTCCCATAAATTTTTTGAATCTCCTCACAACGATAGCAATGCCATCGTCTTCTAGGTCATCATTGGAGGAGGTACTTTCTTCTTCAGATTCTTCATCATCCCTCTTTGATTTGGAAGCATCTTTGAAGGCTATCATCTTCTTTTTCTTTTGTTCATCTTCTGTTCTGTGCTGCATTGTCAGCTCGTGAGTGATGAGTGATCCCAGCAGTTCATCCAGTAGCAATGTGTTTAGATCTTTAGCTTCCTGGATTGCAGTCATTTTGGGATCCCATTTGTCGGGCAAAGAATGAAGGATCTTCTGAACTAGATCTGCATTAGAGTATACCCTGCCAAGACTATTTAAACTGTTAATAATATCTGTAAATCTAGAGAACATGGCAGAAATTATTTCAGAAGGTTCCATTTTAAATAATTCATAATTATGAACTAAAAGATTTATCTTGGAGGTTTTCACTTGGAAAGTTCCCTCATGGGTCACTTCGAGTTCATCCCAGATTTCCTTTGCTGAAGAGAAAGTGAAAATTCGGTTGAACTCATTTGTATCTAAAGCACAATATAATAAATTCATTGCTTTAGCATTCAATTCCCCCATCTTCATGTCATGATCATCCCAGTCCTTTTCAGGATTAGGGATGTCAACGCCATCAACTTTAATTATGGGAATGTGTGGCCCTTTCAAGATGACCTTCCATAATTGAAAATTTACAGCTTGTATATAAATTTTCATTCGTGCTTTCCAGTATGTATAATTAGTGCCTGTGAATAGTGGAGTTCTATTTGTTGATTGGCCTTCGGCCAAGGATGTACTCATGGGATGAGCCATCAATCTTTACTTAAGTAATCAGAGACACTGCTTTGATACCAGCTGTTGCCCAGGTGGCTTTTTCCCAAGAGGGGGGGTGAATTGGGAATTACAAAATTTTTGCAAGTATGTGCACAAGTAATTCCTTTTAGTGGTTAAGTGCTGTGTTAAATAGAGTATAAATGTAGAAGTTAAAAGGTAGATTAAGCACAACACAAACAAGGCAGATTTGTAGTGGTTCGGAGCAACCCAGCTCCTACGGACCTACCCAAGTTCACTACTAGGGATTTCCACTATATCCCCCAAACTAGAATATAGTCGGATTATTTTACTGGCTCACAATCCCAACCTCTACCTTTGGTTTTCTAAATTGGGCTCACCAAAGAAACCCACACTAGGTTTTTACAAGCTCACCTAGAACCTCTACACTTTGATTTTTAAAAGGCTCACCAAAGAAACCTATTTAATTTTTACAACCGGCTCACCAATAACCCAAATATTCTAAGAATAGAATAAAAAAGCAACAAAAATGACAAACTCTATTGTCAGGTAGTTGCCAAGACAGCTCGAGTGAAGCTCTATTGAATGCTCTTCAATGCACTTCAATGGCTTCCTTGCTTTCTTCAAAAGGTGCTTCAAGCTTCTGGTAAGAGTTGGTGAAGGCTTGAAGGCTGACTTTAAAGCTCAAGTGCTCTTTCTCTTCTCACTTCAATAAGTGTTCAATAAATGCTTAATAATTCATCAGTCTCTTCAAAGATGTTCTCATACCTTATTTATAGAGACTTCAACTGCCTTCCCTTGATTTTGAATGTTGTAGATCATTGGGAGGTGACAGGTTACCGTTGGAGCACTTTTGGAATTTAAAAACTGGAAACTGGAACTAGCCGTTGGAGGTGACCCCGTCATTCCAGTCGGCTCAGACAATCTTCGAGTCGGCTCGGATCAAGTTCGGGTCGACTGGGCTGAATGCCAGTTGGCTAGCTTCCACAGTTGAGAAAATACCTTACTCTGGATGAGTCGGCTAGGTTAGAATCCAATCGGCTTGAATCTCAGAGGCTCTTAGACCATTCTCAACCTAGTTCTGGATGAGTCGGCTAGGCTGAATTCCAGTCGGCTCAGATCCATGAGAATCTCAGAACGTTCTCAACCATGTTTTGGATGAGTCGACTGGACCTAGGTGCCAATCGGCTGGATCTGTGTGCCAGAGAACTTCTTTCCTGTGCCAGTGCCAGAGTCGGCTGGTTCCTCCATCCAGTCGGCTCGAGAGTTGTTCTTCAGCCAGATCAAATCCAATTGTCCAGAACACTTATGCCAAGCTTTGAAGTCTTTTTTAAGGACTTCTTACAATAAATTCAAGAAAAAATTGAAGCTTGAAAACTACTAGAAGTAACCCTTAAACATGATTTAAATAGAAAATTTTTTGTAGGGTTCTTCTTTACAAGATTCTAGGCACTTTACAACTCAACACAAAATATTAAAGATTGTAGGATTTAGAAAGTGTGTCAATGTAGTTGTCCTACAAAACTTGTCAATCATTTGAAGAGTTGTTAGATAACCAAATGTATGCTCCAATATTTTGTTATCATCAAAATCACTTTAGGGTCAACAAATACCAAAGATCTAAGTTACTTGTACCTTTCAAGTATTTAAAAATTCTTCTAATAGCAAGCATATGTGTTTCTTTAGGATTACATTGAAATCTAGCACAAACACATACACTGTACAAGATATCAGGCCTACTAGCTGTCAAATAAAAGAGATCCGATCATACCTTTATATAGCTTTTGGTCAATGTTGGATCCATTTTCATCTTTGTCTAGCCTGCAGGTAGGACTCATCGGTGTGCTAGCCTCTTTGCTTGTTTCCATGCCAAATTTCTTTATTAATTCCTTGATGTACTTGGTTCGGCTTATAAAGATTCCTTCCTTCATTTGTTTGACTTGTAATCCAAGGAAGTAGTTGAGCTCACCCATAAAGCTCATTTCAAACTCGAGCTGTATTAGCTCAATAAATTCTTCACGAAAACTTTCATTAGTTGTACCAAAGATATATCATCAATGTATATTTGTATAACTAACATGTCATTTCCTTTATTCTTAATAAAAAGAGTTTTGTCAACATTTCCTCTTTTGAAATCATTTTTAAGTAAAAACATGCTCAATCTATCATACCAGGCCCTAGGTGCTTGTTTCGAACCATATAAAGCTTTGTTCAACTTAAATACATGATTTAGAAAAGCATGATTTTCAAAACCTGGTGGCTATTCTACAAAAACTTATTTAGAAATAAATCCATTTAGAAAAGCACTTTTGACATTCATTTGAAAAAGTTTAAAGTTCATGTAGCAAGCAAATGCATGAAGTAATCTAATGGTCTCAGGTCTTGCTATAGGTGCATAAGTTTTATCAAAATCAATATTCTCTTCTTGATTGAATTCATTTGCTATCAACCTTGCTTTATTCCTTATTACTTTACCATTTTCATCTAGTGTGTTTCCTATAGACCCATTTGGTTTCTATTATTGGATGGTCTATAGGTCTACTAACTAGTGTCCAAACATTATTCCTTTCAAACTGGTTTAATTCATCATGCATGGCCATCATCCAGTTATGATCATTTTTAGCCTCTTTTAAGCTGTGTGGTTCAATTTGAGAGACAAATGCTAGGTAGTCATGTGTATCTCTATGTGCTGACCTAGTCCTAACACCACGAGAAGGATCACCAATGATTAAATCTTTAGGATGTGAAGTTATATACCTCCATTCTCTTGGTAGATCAGTATGTTCCTTACTTACCATCTCACTTCCATCTTATGTTGGTTTGTCCTGGATGTTTAGATCTTCCATTTCTTTTTGTAGTGTACCTGCATCATTATCTATGCACTCATCTTTTCTAGATGGTGAGGGATAGCTTCATCAAAGACAACATGAATTGACTCTTCTACAGTAAGAGTCCACTTGTTAAACACTCTATATGCTTTGCTATGTAATGAATAACCAAGGAATATAGATTCATCAGATTTTGCATCAAACTTTCCTAGATTATCCTTACTATTATTTAACAAAAGCACTTACACCCAAAATATGAAAATAATTAATTTTTGGTTTTCTTCCATTCCAAAGCTCATAGGGGATTTTCTTTGAAATCAGTCGTATCAAAACTCAGTTTAGTATATAACAGGCAGTGTTCATGGCTTCTGCTCAAAAGTACCTTGGAAGATTACCTTTACATAACATTGTTATGGCCACCTCTTCCAAAGTCCTATTCTTTCTCTTTACAATACCATTTTGTTGTGGTGTTCTAGGAGCGGAGAAGTTGTGATCAATGCTGTGCTCAGTGCAATATTCATTAAAGAATTGATTTTGAAATTCAGTTCCATGGTCACTTCTAATAGAAATAACAGAAATATTTTTCTCATTTGAAATCTTTTTATGAAACTTTCAAAATTCATCAAAAGTTTCATCTTTATGTGCAATAAATAATACCCATGTGAATCTAGAAAAGTCATCTACAATCACAAGGCCATATTTCATACCTTCTAGGCTTGTGGTCCTAGTTGGTCCAAATATTTCCATGTGAAGTAGCTCAAGGGGTCTAGTTATTGAAATAACATTTTTCGATTTAAAACTCCCCCTAGTTTGTTTGCCTAATTGACAAGCATTACATACATAATCAAGATCAATTTTGAAATGAGGCAAACCTCTAACTAGATTCTTTGAGATTAATTTGGCAATAGTATGCATGCTAGCATGACCTAATCGTTTATGCCATAATAAACATGACTCCTTGGTCTTAGCATTCATTGCTACTAGACTGGAACTACTGGACATGGATAGATCATTTAGATCTACCACATAGATATTTCCAAGTCTATGGCCAATGAATTTATTGCTAGAGTCAAGAGAGTTAGTTATTATACACATAGATGATTCAAAGATAACTTTGAAGCCTTTATTACACAATTGACTAATACTCAATAAATTATGCTTCAATTTATCTACTAGCAGCACATCTTCAATAAAAGTACAGGGAATTATTTTAATCTTATCGATTCCGATTATTCTCCCCTTGCCATTATCTCCAAAAGTAACTAATCCTTCTTCTTTCATTTGTAGGGTGATAAACTGATCCTTGTCACCCATCATATGCCTTGAATAGCCACTATCAAGATACCATCTTTTCTTTGATTTTTGGGCTGCAAGATAATCCTGCAAAATAATCAAGGAGTGATTTAGGTACCTAAGCTAACTTGGATCCGTTTGGGTTAGTAAAATTGGTTCCCTTTGGAACCCAAATGGTTCTATATTTCAATGCACTAATCATGAAATTTTTCAAGGAATTGCATTGATAAGATTTATGCCCAAATCTATGACATGCATAACAAATAATTTTGTCATTTTTGAATAATGCATTCTTTGAAGCTATAACAGATGCAAAAACATGAATACTTGATTTGAAGGATTTTTGCATAGTATTCTTAGGAACATATTTCAAGCCATTTGAAATTGATTTCGATGGAAAATCTATTTCAAATTTATCATTTACAGCTGAAGCTTTTGAAGATACAAATTTTGTTACTGAAATTCCTTTAGCATTTATAGCATTAAATCCAATTCCAGCTTTATTTTAGAGTCTTTTTGTTCTTTCAAAATTAGCTTAAGCTTATTTGAACTCAAGGTCAACTTTTCTACTAAAGGCTTAAGCTTTTCAACCTCCTTTTTCAAATCAATATTTTCGGCAACTAAAATATTATTTATCTCATTTAAAATAGTTTTTTCATTGTTCAAGACAATAACATTTTCTGAAAGGTTATTTAATTTTCTTTGCAAAATGTTATTCTCTTCAAAAATTTCATCCCTGTCTTTTAATAAAACATCGTTTTGTTTCTTTAATGACTTAATTTTAACCCCAGCTTTCTTGAATTCAATAAGTAAATCATGAAATATAGAATTCAGTTCATCATATGTAAATTCAGTTTGAAGCTCAGGGGATGATACCTCATTTTTGAGACTCATTAAACAAAGATTTACAGATTTCGAAGCCTCTTCTTCTTCATTTGATGAGGACACTTCACTGTTGCTCCACGTCGCTACCATTGCTTTCTTTTTCTTTTCTTAAATCCCTTTTTTAATAGAGGACAATCTGGTCGGATGTGCCCTGGCTTTTTACACTCATAACATGTGGGCACTTCTTTTTCTTTCTCCTTTTCCTTGTCCTTCTCCTTATTGAACTATTTATTCTTGTTGAATTTTCTAAAATATCTTCCTTTCTTTCTTCCCAAGAACTTTCCGAATTTTCTGATGACCATGGCAACGTCTTCGTCTTTCATGTCGCTTTCAGTAGAGGAGCTTTCTTCTTCCCGATTCTTCATCCCTTTTAGAATCCATAGCAACTTTAAAGGCGATCAATTTTTTTTTTCTTCTGATCATCTTCAGTTCGATGCTGCATGGTCAGTTCATGGGTGATGAGAGATCCTAGCAGTTCATCCAACAATAAGGTATTCAAATCTTTTGCTTCCTGGATGGTAGTCACTTTCAGATCCTACTTGTCCGGAAGTGATCTTAGAATCTTCTGCACTAGATCTACATTAGTATATACCCTGTCAAGAATTTTTAAGCTGTTAATAATATCAGTGAACATGAAAACATGGCAGAGATTGTTTGATTTGGTTCCATTTTAAATAATTCATAACTATGTACAAGAAGATTAATTTTAAAAGACTTCACTTATGAAGTTCTTTCATGGGTCACTTCGAGTTTATCCCAAATTTCTTTTGTCGAAGAGCAAATTGAAATTTGATTAAACTCATTACTATCCAAAGCATAATATAGCAAGTTCATGGCTTTGGCATTTAATTCTTCCATCTTTATGTCGTGTTCATCCCAATCCTCTTCAGGTTTAGGAATATCCACTCCATCAATTTTAACCATGGGTATATAAGGACCCTTTAGAATGACCTTTCACAACTGAAAATCAACCGCTTGAATATAGATCTTCATTCTAGCTTTCCAATATGTATAATTTGTGCCAGTGAAGAGTGGAGGTCTATTAGTTGATTGGCCTTCCGCCAAGGACGTACTCATTGGATGAGCCATCAATCTTTACTCTAAGATAATCAGAGACACTGCTCTGATACCAGTTGTTATCTAGGTGGCTACCCAAGAGGGGGGTGAATTAGGACTTTCAAAAATTTGAAGCAAGTAATGTGCAATTCAAAATCCTTTGCAAGTGGTAGGTGCTGTGATAGAATTATAAAATGCAGAAGCTAAACAGAGTCAAGAAAGCACAATACAAACACACTAAATTTATAATGGTTCAGAGCAACCCAGCTCCTACATCCACTATCCAAGATACCACTTGGGATTTTCACTATATTTACACTCGAATACAGTAGTTTATTTTACAAGATCACAATCCAGAACCTATACACTTTGGTTTTACGGGATCATTAAAGAAAACCTAACACCCTTTGGGTTTAACAGGCTCACCAAAGAAACCTAACTTGGTTTCATAGGATCTCCAAGAACCTAATTGGTTTTTCAATCGGGCTCATCAATAACCCAACAATTCAAAAATTGAATTGAAAATTAAATGCAACAAGAATGACAAACTCAATTTATCAGATAGTTGTCGGTGCAGCTTGTTGAAAGTCCACTTGGATGCACTTGAATAAGCTTTAATGACTTTAGTGGCTTCTTCCTAAAGTTGCTTCAAGCTTCAAATGGAGTTGGTGAAGACTTGAAAGCTTGACTTGAATGCTCTTGTTCTCTTTTGCTGTTAGTTGGTGGGATATTCAATGAAGCTCTCTTTTCTTTGAAGAACTCCCAAAAAAATTGCTTCAAGGAAGTTCAAATCCTTCAAATTTAAAGTCTTCCATCATCCCAAGGCAGTTCTAGCCATTGTAGACCGTTGGGGAATGATTTATGATCGTTGGAGCACTTTTTAGCATTTAAAAATAAATTCTGGAACTAGCCATTGGATACCTGAAAGCGGCATTCTAGTCGGCTTGGATTCCTTCGAGTCGGCTTGGATCCTTCGAGTCAATAGGTCGAGTCACCAATTCTTCAATGTAGTTGGCTCTTTGTCTCAGGGTGCAATACATCACTCTGGACGAGTCGGCTCTTTGTCGCTCGGGTCGGCTCGAACTTGAATCTTGAAAATCTTGAACTCGAGGAGTCGGCTCTTTTCAGCTTGGGTCGGCTCTTCTTCTCAGGTTTGAAAAATCTTACTCTGGAAGTGTCGGCTCGATGCAGTTCGGGTCGGCTCACTTTCTTAGGCTTTCAGAATTAGGTCTGGCAGAGTCGGCTCTTTTTGGTTTGGGTCGGCTCGCCTGGCTGTTCTCAGAAATCTTCAGGAAATGGACTCTAGAGGAGTCGGCTTGGACTGATTCTAGTCGACTCGAATTCACTGGAGTTGGCTCGCTTTCCATCGAGTTGGCTCGGATTGCTGTGTTCTAGAATCCTTGCTGTGTGCCAGTAAGCAGAGTCAACTATTCATCACTTGGGGTCTGCTCGTGTGTCTTCTTTAGAATTTTTATAATTGAACTTAAAGAAAACTTTCACCAACTCTTTTACAATTTCACACAAACCAACTCAACTAAAATTCATGGAACACACCACTCATAGAAGTAACCCTTTTAATTGCTTTTTCTTAGTATTTGATTGGGTTCTTCTTTACAAAAATATTTACAACACAACTCAACCAAGAAAATAGAAGTGTAGGAGTTGAAGTTTGAACATGTTATTCATCCTACAAAAAACTTGTCAAACACTTGAAGAATTATCAGAAATAATATACATGCTCCAATGTTTGAAGAATTATCAGAAATAAATATACATGCTCCAATGTTTGGTTATCATCAAAATCACTTATGGGGTTAACAAATCTTAAGGACAAATCTCTATCTCAGATCAGGATAGGATTTCATCACCTATCCTGGGCCCAAAACCACCATCATCATACTAACCCAAGCCTAATTAAAATCAATTAGACCTAATTTGTCCTAGTGGGCTAGGAGACATCAATAGGTCAGGTCCGAGCTGTGTGGACCAACTAGTGCATTTAATCATTTAGCTACTATTGAAAGCTGGTGTCAAGGCTGGGGGTCCAGAGTCAAACGACCTAAGTGGTGTTATAGTTTTTAATTGGGTCCCTGCGAAAGCAGGGGGGCCTCCCACACTCTCACCCCCTACCTGGCTAGTGGAAGGTTTATCTACTGGGTTAGGTGTAAGTTGAGCTGACCCACCCAGTTTTGGCTCTAGGTCTAGGAAACCCTAGATTGTACTAGCCTTTTTCTTTCTCTTTTTGCATGCTTGGCTGCACCACATCACTTTGTTTGCTTGATCGATTGTTTGCATTAGATTAGGAACCCAATGCCAGTAGACTTAATCCAACCTAACTAGTGTGACCATAGAGTCCAACCCTAGGAGAATCCAATACTCTGACCCATATAGGGAGCCCAACCCTAGGAGAACCCCATACCATGACCCATCCTTAGAACCTAACCACAGGAGACCCAATTATGATTACCCGACCCAGGATGAAAGACCATTAGGAAGAACTTAACCTTATGCACCCCTATTTGATGGGAGTCCGGATCCTAAGGTGTATATTGAATGGGAGGATATGATGGATCAGTACTTTGAGTATACTAGAATGTCAGAGCTAGAGAAGATTAGTTTGGCTATACATGGGTTAATCAGATATGCTAAGCAACATTGGGAACGTACTGAGGATAAATGTTATTGGAAAGGAGAATAGATAAGTACCTAGAAAGCTATGAGGAGTAAGTTGAGAAAAGAGTACATAGGTCCATTTTATAAGAATAATCTTTCAGCCCAATGGTGCAACTTGAGACAGGGTGACAAAACTGTGTCTGAATACATTGACCAATTTAAGGAGTTTATTAGGAAATGTAACATAGTTGAACATGAGCTTATGACCATATCTAGGTTTCGGTATGGCCAACGTAAGGACATCAGAACTGAACCCATAACCTTTGAACCCATAACCTTTGAACCCATAACCTTTAACCCATAACCTTTGAACCCATAACTTTGAACCCATAACCCTTAGTTTACCCACCCTTGTAACCCCAGACTTTAGTCAATTTTCTATTAGTCAAACCCCTCTTACCACCCCATTGGTTCACCAAGATGACCTAGAAGAAGAAATATATGAGGCTGACCCAAGTTTAGTAGAGGAGTATGAAGATGATGAGTCTATTGTAGATTTAGAAGAAGAAACACCTATAGAAGACCCAGAAGTAGTTGACTATAACCAAACCCCAACAGAAACCAACCCAGAATTAGTTGAGTTTGAAGTCCAACCCAATTCAACCATGGAGTCCAATCTAGAAACCCTCAAGGCCCTAATTGAACAATGGGCCCAGAAAAATATCCAATTCCAAACCCAGTTTACCCAATCCACCACCCAAACCAACCAATTGACCCAAACCAACAACCACGTAACCAATAGGTTGGACCAGGTAGAAGACCACCCAACAATAGTTGACCCTGACCATACCCCAGTAAGAGCCGACCTAGACTTAGCTAACCCTAGCCATACCCAGACAGTAACCGACATAGAGTTAGCTGACCATGTAGTGGGAAGAACCCTTAAGGAAGAAGACAATGAGGAACCCAATCCTACTATTAGAGTTTTACCTGAGGAGACACTAAAAGAAAGCCCAACTATAGAGCCTAGCCCTTTGATTCAAGAGCCAGAAGAATTTATTAAGGACTTGATCTATTTGAATTAATACCCTCAGGATGAAATCATTTTATTGACTCCCATTGATATCTTTCCTGAAATTAATGACCCATTCTTCCATTATACAGACCCTTTAGATAGGCATCAATCCCATAAGGTCGACCTCATTAGTATAGGCCTCATCCCTGACATCCCTTCTTATCTTCTATTCTACCCGATCAACCCAGAACCTTCTTCTTACTTTCTACCCTATCAGACTAACCCCGAGTCCACCTCATATCTTTTGCCTTTTCTTGAGTTTTTTTATATTTATTTAACCATTCACCTGCATCA
This sequence comes from Areca catechu, assembly GCA_021397845.1. Lineage (NCBI taxonomy): Eukaryota > Viridiplantae > Streptophyta > Magnoliopsida > Arecales > Arecaceae > Areca > Areca catechu. The sequence continues at coordinate 46,061,970 of CM038048.1, read as the reverse complement.
TGTAGAGGTTTGCATGTTGCATTCATTTATTGCCACGTTAGGTTTGCATATTACTTCTTGTATATTTTGTGGCATTTGCTAGGAGTACGTAATAAATTCTCATGTGCATGCCATGATAGGATCAAACCTAGAGAGTCTATAATCTTTTAGGTTTTAGGCCCACAGAGTTCAATAAAATCTCCTTTGATAGAAAGGTCTAGTCGAGTCTTTAGGTATTAGTTTTGAGTCCAATAAATTCAACCTTGAATCATCTGCACCTGCACTTGCCTTTGCACAGCATATGCATATGAAAATTAGTCAAAGCTGAACATAACTACTGAACTAAATAACAACTTGGCTAATTCCTAAAAGAGAGAAAGAATTTTGCAGGGGATTTTGTAATTATAAAGAATTTCCTGCTCGTGAAGCTGGCCCATCCAAGATAATGAATATCGGTGGACCCAATGCCTATGTGCATGAGATACTACCTGATTTAGGTATTAGCTCCCCATCATCTCAGACCTTATAGAGTTTAGGGAGCCAATAGTGATACCTAGCGAGCACTTTGAGCCTATCCCTCCCTTTTGAGAGAGAACCCACTCCAGAGTGTCCACATACAAATTGGCCTATAAGTGAGGAAAAGATTGAAAGAGCTATGGATGATCAAGCTATCGATACCCAAGATAGAGACTATCAGAGGTATTTGGTCCGGTGGCAAGGTGGCCAGAATCTGAGGACTTGTGGATCACCCGTAAGGATCTGCAGCGCCTCAACCTAGACCTACGCGAGCACTATGAGAGCCAAGTTATCCCACACTCGATGGGGTTGAGTTCCTCCCACCCTGGGAGAATTGGTGGGGGCACCAGGATCAGACACAAATTACTAGGCCCTATTGGTTTACCTAGCCATATGTTAAAGTTTTGTAATCAACTTGGATTGAGTCCTGTAATAAGTTGAGGTTAGTTGATTTGTCTCAACCCTCAACCCAATCCAGTACATTGAGTCCTGTATACCAGTATGAGTCTAGTATGAGTTCACTTGTTGTACAAGAGAGGAGGCTATGCTATTTTGGAGTTCTACCAGACCTCATCCTGAAGCCAAAAGAAGTTACATCAGCTTAGGGGAGCTCAATCGACACCCAGGTGCCTTGATTATGCCTTGATTTTTTTTGGGTGCCATTTCAGATGCTAGATTCCCTCCAAATGCTTTCAAAATATTTCATATACTAGGAGCCCATATTTACCTGGCTATCCCAGCACTCCAGGCCTCCAAATTCAAGCCCAAGAAGCAAGCCCAGGCAAGGAGAACCAAGATTCCTTTTTGATGCCGGGAATATGCTAGCCCAGGGAACCAGGCACCCCAGCTTCCACGGGGCCCAAGCCCAAGCTCTCCAAGACCATGGCTGACCTCTCCCTTGCTGCCCTAAAGCCCACACACCCAAAGGAGGGGCATCCAAAGAGGTTTGACCAAGTCCAAGTTGAAGAGAAGTGGGAGAAGACCAAGTCTTTTCTAACCTAGTTAAAATTCGTAATCCCTTTAAACCTTGTAATACTAACTAGCTAGGAAAGGACTTGTATTCCAATTTGAAAGAGGACTTGTAACCCAAGTGTAACCATGGTTAGTGAGGGCATGGGAACTCTATAAATACCCTACCCCTCCCCCTCTTGTAAGCATCTCTTTCTTATGAATAAACCTTGCTAAAATTTGGATTAATTGCCTTGTGTTTGAGTTTTGGTTCTCTCTTTGAGTGCTCTCCTTGTGTTCCTGGATTGAAACCCTGCTGCCCTAGCATCCCTTGGCATCCTTGGAGATCAGCCATGCCCAAGGATTGAAGCCCTTGCTGCCATCCAAGTCCAAGAGCTTCTTCTTCCCCGGCTACTAGCTTTTAGCCCTAATTTGATTTCCTTCAAACCCTAATTTTTTTTCTAATTTTTTTTTGCTGCTTTGATTAATCTATGATGCTTGTAGGATCCCCAAGGTGCTTTCCCTCCCTGAGGAGGCCTTCTTTGCTGCTTGGACTGCCAAATCAGCCATCAGATTCAAGGGAACCGAGGCTTCTTCTTCCGTGCTCTGATTAGAGTGTAAGTGATCCCTTCTGGTGCTGAAATTTAATCTCTGACCGGTAAGAAACCTTTTCTTCTCTTATTATCTGATTTTGATGAAGATAAACTATCCTAAACTAGGAGTTTCTCAACTCTCGGGCTGGCTATTCCATTAGTTTGTATGAGTTTGCCTGCGATCCAATGATTCTTTGCACTGCTAGTCTTTCCACTAGTTCTTACTTTATTTTAGAAATATAGCCTATAAATAAAACTATAAAAATCACAAAAAATTATTTTACCAATTTTCATGCATGTTTAGCAGTCTTAGAGTCATCCCACATTAGTGGGGAGCTTGACTTTGATTAGGAGCTCGACCTCGGACAGGAGCTCGACCTCGATCGGGAACTCGACCTCGGTACTTATCTGGTGGCAGCATCTAGGTGGTGTTTTCTACCAACTTGACTACCAGCTGCATCAGACGTGGGCTCCATGTCAGCATTTACACCACATCAAATGCCCCCCAGTCTCAAGTCTAGACTGTGTTGAACCCCTTTGGGCTTAGGATGAAGGGAGTTATGGTGATGCTGACATGGAGGGATGTTTAGCCTATGCCATTTAATGCCTCGATCGCTGGCAGCTTGCAGATCATGCCTTTACACCAATGAGGAGGTGCCACATCAGTCAGCACAGGGGGCATGATGATTGTGCTTGGCCTGAAGTGGTTTCATGCAAATCGAAGGACCATGTTGGGACCATAAATGGGCAATTAGGCAAAATAAGAAAGGAATTAGGTCAAGTGAAGGACCATGTTGGGATACTTGAAGAGACCCCAATGACCCCCACTGAACCTGAGTCACTTAGATCAATTCCTCGAGGTCCAAGAGTCCATCATCATGAGTTCACTACTGAATACAATTCAAGATGACTTCACCATGACTTCATAGAAGAAGCCTAGAGATCCATGCTGAGCCTGAATCACCTAGTCCACCTCTCCTTGGTCCAAGAGCCCAATGTCATGATCTCACCCCTGAGTATAACCCTAGATACCCCTACCAAGACTTTGTAGATCAGGAGGAGAGAGTCTTTAGGAACAATCGACCCTATGCACCCATTTGATGGAAACCCTGAGGTGTATGTCGATGGGAAGAGAAAAATGGATCAATACTTTGAACTTGATGAAATGTTGGAAGTAACAAAGTGTCAATTTGTCAAATAAAGTTAATCCGACATGCTAAAGCATATTGGGTTGAAGTTGAGCGAAAAAGTTATTATAGTGGGGATAAAATAAGTACTTGAAGAGAAATGAAGAGTAAACTGAGGAAAAAGTACCTAGATAAATATTATGAGCAAAAACATTTAGACTAATGGTACAAATTGAGACAAGATGATACAACTGAATCTGATTATATTGCCAAATTCAATAAGTATGAGGGAGATGAAGAAGAGACTAAACCCATGGAAAAATTAGAGAAAAAATCTCTTGAACCTATTGAAGAATTTAAGGATGAAATAGAATTAAAGTCTTGTCCAAATAAAAGGCTAGAAAGAAAAAATCCTAAACCCGTTGAAGAATCTAAGGAATAAGTTTATGAAGTTGGGTCTAACCTTATAGACGAATATGATCAAGAACAATTACTTGAAGATAAAAATTACCCAGTCTAAAGAAATCAACAACAGGGGTGAACAAAATGAAGTCCAAGAACAAAGCCATGAAGAACAGTTCGAGGAGATAATAGAAGATCCAGAATTAATTGATATTGAAGGTTTAGAACTAGAGATCAATGAAGGATCACATATTGGGATATTGACCTCAAAGAACAAAACCCTACGGATCAGTCCGAAGAAGCTATAGAGCCTTTGAAAACCCTGCAAAATACTTTTCCTAACATTTGTCTATCCCTAATTTCCCATTTCTGAACATCCACCATCCTGATCCACCATTACATTTCATTCACTCTTCTATCCCATCCGACTGGGACATCCACCATACCATTGATCAGGTCCCAGTAATATTCAACAGTTACTTTTGGAAGACATTATAGCATTTATTGGGCACCAAATTAAGATTCACTGCCACCTACCTAAAGTTGTGTGCCAGAGTTTTCAAAGCCATTTAGGGGAATATTGGAAATTAGAAACTTTTGTTTCCTAGCAATAAAGTTTAGTTCATAGATAATAAAGTCCATTACAACTTGTTTTGTTTTGGTGTCATTTATGTTTTGTCATTTGATGTCATTTGACCTTCCCATGCATAAGTGTCCATGACTGCGAGAGTCATATGCATAGCATGATTAGTAAGAAAATTTGAGCAATGAAATTAACAAGCATATGATCAACTCACATAAAAGAGCCAAAGATTTTCAGGAAGGAGACTATGTCATGGTAAGGCCAAACTTGAATGATTATATGCCCGTGATGTAGGTCATTTTCAAAATAGTAAGAAAAATTTGGACCTAATATCTGCTACATTGACCATCTGACTTTGGTATCAGTTCCACTTTCAATAATTAGGATCTAATAGGGTAAAGGAACCAACAATGATACCTATTGAGCCTTCGAGCATGATTCTATCTTTGAGAGTGAGCCAATCCATGAGTGTCCACCAGCCAAGTTACCAAAGCAGCAAGATAGGATTGAGCGAATCTTAGATAATAAGACTATCACTACCCGAAACAGGGACTATCAACGCTACCTGGTTCATTGGCAAGGATGCCTTGATTCTAAAGACTCATGGATTACTTGAGAAGACCTACAAAGAATTGACCAGACCAACTAGAGTATCATCAAAGTCAGATTGATTCTTACTCGATAGAATCGAGTTCTTTTCATCTCGAGAGAATTGATGAGGGCATTAACAAGAAAGAAGTTTTTTGGACTAACTTACTTTATTTTGCAGTTAAAATAGATAAATCTAATAAAGGGTTTGAGTCCATCTTCTCTTTCAGCAAATACTTAAGCCGATTCATGAGTCGACTCACCTAGATTCAAGCAGGGTATGAGGCCACTTCTTCAATGCCCATTTCTTCATTTGGCACCATCCATTTGAAGCCCACTTCCCTCACTTGAATGCCATCTACTTGAAGCCCATTTTCCTTAATTGGTCGACACCACATCAAGCACCTTTTGGGAAGGAGGAAGGATACCACATCAAGAATTTATAGGGAGACTGAATCCATGCCCTATTACCTCAACAACCCTCCAACTAACTTGCCATGTAGGATGCCACATCACATGATCTACATCAGCAAATGGAGGACACATCATTGCCACCTAGGAGACACATGTCAATTGGTTGTAACCTTCCACCCATAAATGGTTGTAAAAAAACTAATTCTATTTGAACCACCTAACCAAGAGTTGTTAGATCCAACTAGAATTGGCTAGCTCATCCTTATCCCCTTAGCTCATCCTTATCCCCTCCCCTTGGACAAAATTTTCTTGGATTAAAAGCCTATAAATAGGGCCCTAGGCCCTCTCTTGTATTCATTCTATGATTCATTCTATTTTGGATTAAATGAAGAAAGCTATCTTTCTTGTTCTAGTTTTCCTATGTTCTCTTGTTTGGAGTGAAAAGTTCTTGAGTTTGAGAGTTTAAAAATAGGTTTGAGAAGAGAGTGTGAGGTTCTTGAATGAGTGTTTGAAGGGTAGAATATCCTTGAGTGTTTGAAAGGTGGAGTGCTCTTTGTTTGATCCAAGATCCAAGCATCATTCCTTGAAGGTACCAGTTTCTACTTCCTTGTTTTTCCTTTTTTCTTCTTCTTGTTTCCATTCCAATTTTGAATTCTCCTTCCATGCCTAATCTCTGATTTGATGCAAGCTTTCTCTGATTTTCTAAGTCCAAGATGAAGGTCTCCAAGTCAAGGATCATGGCCAAGGTGAGTCCTAAAAGTAGGGAGTGCTAGTCTTATGGTTTAGACCTTAATCCTTGAGTGAAGAGAGCTCATTCTTTCACCAAATAATTAGCCATCATTGTTGGTAGGAAAACTCTTCCTAAGCTTCATTAGATCTAATCATTTGAGGGTTAACTTGTCCTAGTAGTGATGGTTTACTTGCCATGAAGATCCTAATCTCTATTTTGAACTAGATCTACATTTCGAGTATTGTAATTTAGATCAACTAGTCTCCTTATGAAGATTCTTTTCTTGGATTAATTTAGACCATTTATTTGATAATTAATTATTCAAGTTTGCTTGCTGGTTAGCTTGCTAAAACTTTCCATTCATCATTTTATTTTCATCCCCCATCATTAGTCCTCCTCTTCTTCTTCCTTCACTCTCCTTTGGCCTGCACCGAAGGGGATCACTTAGGGTCTAGGTCCTTCTTCTTCTTCTTCATCTCCTTCTTTCTCCGCTACCATGATCCTTCTAGTAGGAGGCACCATCACCTGGACCATTCTGGTGAGGCGGGGCCATCCCGGCCAAGGCCTTCTTTCTCGATAGTGAGGAGAAGGACATCCTCTTAGAATCTATAGGGGTCCTCATGGTATGGGGATAGTCATAGGAACCCTTGTTGTCCTCCCCCTTCCCCTCCTTCCATTCAGGATTTGGTCGGTCCTCCAGTATTGCTTCGGTAATGACCCGGGAGGATGCCCTTCATCTCTAGGCACTTATAGGATTTCGGACTCCATCCAGTTCTCAGCTCTAGGGCCAGAGGAGCGGGTCACTTCCAATAGCCGGGTCGGATCTCCCTGTACGAGCACTTCATCCTTGTGGGGCTTTGTCTTCCTTTGCACCCCTTTTTTGTCTTTCCTTAGTAACTACTGATGGGTCCCAGCTCAACTTGCCCTAAATGCTATTAGGACCATTTCCTGCTTCATAATCCTTACCATTTTCTTGGGATTATGCCCGTTTTTCTCTTTTTATGGTCTTTTTCACCCTTAAATGCCATCCTGTTGATAATGGGTGGTGGTTCGTGATCCCCCGCCTTGGGGCCATTAAGCTTGACCTGCCCAGTTCCATCAAGGGATGGAAGAATAAATTTTCTTTGCCTCAGTTGAGGGACTCAACTGGATCTAGAGTGATCCCGACTGCACGCTCAATTGAAATGCCTCGGTGGACCTCATCAATAGGGAGGTGTACGATCGGCTCGTCACCTCCAAGGTTCCTCCACTTCGAGATTTGCTGATCGAGCAAAACATGTTTGACACCGGGATTAGCCTAGTTCGATCCCTGGGTAAGACCCAAGATTTGGGCTTCCTTTAGTGAGGATTTTTCTATTTTGTGACTAATAAAAGCTTTTTCTTTTTACAGACATGAGGTTCTCTATGGACCAGATTTGGTAGATATCCTGGAAGAGGCCCGCATCTCCAGGACCCAGGGAGGATTTGTGGAAGAGGTTCCATGGGGAACCAGAGCATAGGCCCATTAGAGAGTCTTCACTGGGTTGGGAGAGAGGAGGCCTATCAGAGAGTCCCCCACTGGGTCAGGTGAGAGGAGGCCCCGAATAGCCCTGGCCATAACTAGAGTAGTAACCCAAACCCTAGCCTATGGGCCCAATAGAAGCACCGCAATTGGAGAGGGGGCCATGCAGGCCCCTCAGGTAGCCCCACCCAGCATCAAGATCCCGCCATCACCAGAGGAGGAGGAGGTAGCAACCGACACCACAACAAGAAGGAGACCAACCTTGTCGGCAACCATAAAGGTCGTCGTCCAACCAGTGGCCCCTGGGCCTCACCATCTACCATGCCAGGCCCGGCGGTATCCTCTATGGCACCAGGCCCGGGGGTGGCCAGGGTGTCAACACTGGGCCACCGAATGCTGTGGTCACCCTCGACCCTAGGTTGGCTGAGAGGATGGTGGAGTTCATTGTCTAGCCCTGTGACCACCAGAGAGGGGTGGCAGACCATTGGGGGTGGTCATTTCCGGCATATTCCCCTAGTTCTTATTGGTAAGTTCCTTCCTCTCTAGGTTTTTTCTTTGTTTATCTTACTTTGACTGACCTCCTCTCCTTTATTGCTGCAGGTGGCCATGGATGCTCTCCTCATCCGAGACTCTTACCTAGCATTGGCCCGTTGAGACACCAGCTTCTACAAGTGAATAGAGTCTATGGAGGTGGAGGCTCAAGCCTGGTCAACCGGGTGTGCGACCTGGAGGGCCAGACAAAGGGTCTCCAGGCCAAATTGGCTATCTTTAAGACCACAGCGGCAAACCTGAAGAAGAGGGGAGAAAAGCTCGAGGTAGCCCTGGTGAAGAAGAGGGAGGAGGTCGATCGCCTGATAGAGGAGAGGGCCTGCTTTGCCTCGGAGATGGCATGCTTGGAGAGGTGGGTGCAGACCCTCCAGGTTTAGCTCGACACGGCAGAGGCTCCAGTTGCAGCGGTGGAGGAGAAGGCCATAGTGGCAGTGGCGCTTATGGAGGCCATGAAGAAGGAAGTGATCGAAGCCATCCCCAAGTTCAAGGTCTCAGATGTTTTCATCGACGAGGTGAGGGAGGCAGTCCTTGATGCATTCCTTAAGGGGTTTGAGGACTGTCGGAAGAAGGTGGGCCAGGCCTTCAACCTTCAAGGCCTGGATGACATCATCTCGGACCTGGTCGGTGTGTTGATGGAGAGGAGGCCCCCTCTGCAGAGGTCAAAGCGGGGGTGGATGCTATGCTAGAGGCTGAGGCTAGGGCCATTGTTGCATCAAAGTCCAATTCAAGGGTGGCCACTGACCCAGCCAATCCTCTAACCGAAGGCCTGCGAGAGATCGACGAGGTGCCCCGTCAGCCCGGCAAGGCTCCAATGATTTTTTGTAGTTTTTCTTTTTCTTCTTCTGCACTTAGTATATTTTGGAGGACTCCTTGCCTATCGAGGGGTCCTTAATGTAAAAATTTCTCCCATCAATGAAGAGTAAATTTTACTTCTCCAATGAGCTCTATTATGCTACTTCTTGTCTCTTCCTTCTTCTCTTTCTTTTTTTTGGAATGGCAGGAATATGAACCATATGGTAGTTGAGTATAAGGTTTCCCAGGTCTCGGCCATCTTCGCCAAGTTTGATATCTGGTGGATGGCCGTGGGGGCTTTGGAAATTCTTCGGCCCTCCTTGCTAGACTTAAAATCATGTAAATAATAGTGTGGGGCTTCTGGGGTTTCCTGGCTTGCTTTGTCAGACTTAGAGTTGGCCGATATATTATGGGGCTTCAAGAGTTTCATAGCTTGCTTCACCGGACTGAGAGTCAGGTAGATAAATTATGGGGCTTCATGAGTTTTCTGGCTTGTTTCGTTGGACTGAGAATCAGGCGGATATATTACGGGGCTTTTGGAGTTTCCCAGCTTGCTTTGCTAGACTTGGAGTATGATGGATAGATTGCAGGGCTTCAGGAGTTTCCTGGCTTATTTGCTGGATAGTGAGTCTGATGGATAGAGTGTGGGGCAATTTTTTCATCTTGCTTCATTGGACCTGGAGTCGGTAGATAGATTGCTTGGCTTCAGGAGTTTCCTGACTTACTTCACCAGACTGAGAGTCTGATGAAAAATTACAGGGCTTCAAGAGTTTCCTAGCCTGCTTTGTCAGACTGGGAGTTCGACGGATATTGTACAGGACTTTGGAGTTTTTCGGCTTGCTTTGCTGGACTGGGAGTCCGATGGATATAGTGCGGGGATTCTGGAGTTTCTTGGCTTGCTTCGCCAGACCTAGAGTCTGGCAGATAGATTTCTTTCATGAAGGAAAGATCGGGCTATACCAAAAAGAGGCTCTTCTTTATTCTTGAAAGGGAGTCATACATTATTGATAGAACATTCTAAGATTATTAGTGTTCCAAGTTTGGGGAAGTTGAGCGCCATTGAATCCAGCAAGATGGTAGGCTCCTTGCGGCAAGGCCTCAATCACCATGTAGGGACCATCCCAATTTGGAGAGAGCTTGCCATACCCCTAGGTTGGGAGACTTCGGCTTGCTGTAGGACAAGGTCACCTGAGTGAAAGGCCTTCAACCTCATGTGAGAGTTGTAATACCAGGCTACCCGTTGTCGGTATGCCACCATAAAAAGTTGAGCTTTGTCCCTTGTCTCTTCCAATAAGTCTAGGTTGAGGAAGGCAGGCTAGATTCTCAGCTTCATCATATGCTCCACTCGCAGTGTGGGTAGGCCCACTTCTATTGGAGTTACAGCCTCGAAATCGAAGACTTGGTTGAATGGTGTCTCACCCGTGGCTATTTGAGGCATAGTGTGGTAGGCCTATAGTACACTAGGAAGCTCCTCAACCCAATGACCCTTGGATTCATCCAGTTTAGTGTGGAGCCCTTGGAGGATGGTTCAGTTGGTCACCTTTGCCTCCCTATTGGTCTGTGGGTGAGCCAACGAAGTGAAGCGATGGTAGATGTTGAGGTCGGCATAGAACTCTTTGAAAGCCTGGTTGTCGAACTGCCACCTATTGTCGATGATGATTGAATGTGGAAGATCGAAAGCAGATGTCTGACTTCCAGAGGAAGGATCTAGCCTTGGCTTTAGTGATTCAATCCAGTGGCTTGGCTTCAACCAACTTAGTGAAGTAGTCGATGGCCATAATCAAGTACTTCCATTGATTGGACATGGGGGAAAAGGGACCTAAGATATCCATTCCCAACTAAGCGAATGGCCATGAGGTAGAGAGGTGGGACAGCGGTGAAGCCGACTGACATTGTATGTGAGCATGCTGTTGGCAGCATTCACACTTCCTCACGAAGTCGCTACATCTTCCTGCATGGTTTCCAAGTAGTACCCCAACCAGAGGGCCTTGTATGCCAACATCCTGCCCCCCATGTGGTTTCCACAGATGCCCTCATGTATCTCTTAGAGCATATAGGCGGCTTTCGAGGGTCTCAGGCACTTTAGTAAGGGATAGGAGTAGGACCTTCGATAGAGTTGCCAGTCCATCAACACAAAGTGCATGGCCTTCTTTTGGAGGAGACCGACCTTCTTTCGGAGGATACCAGCCTTCATGCGATTCTCGGGCAAGGTGCTGTCTGAGATGTACTTAATGTGGGGGTCCATCCAGCCTGCCTCGAGGGCAACCTATTGGACTTTGCCTGAAACCTTGTAACTGGGGGTCTCCAAGTATTTGATGTAGGCACGCCCCAGCTACGAGTCCAGCGAGGTCACTAGCCTGGAGAGGGCAGATGGCAGAGTACAGGCTCTCCCTCAAGCTGTAGGAAATCCGTGGAAAATACTAAAATGCCAGAAGCTTGATGTCCTCGAATGCACCTATTCCAGGAATTTCACCATCTGGGGATCTCGGACTTCATATTCTCCCGAAACTTGACCTGCAACCAATTGCGAGTTAGCGAAGAACCTTAGGCTCGACATGACCAGATCGTGGGATACTCTTAACCCCACAAGGAGTGCCTCATACTCGACTTGGTTATTTGTAGCTTTGAACAAAAAGTGCAACATGCATTTGGCCATAACTGCATCAAAGTTGGTGAGGATGAGGCTGATTCCACTTCCTCCCATGTTGGATGCTTCATCCACATGTAGAATCCATGCCGTCTCTTCCACCGGTGGCTCCATTTGGTGCTTGGGGGATGCCTATTCTAGCTCCTCACTTATCTAGGTGCACTCCACCAGAAAATCAGCTAGCACCTAAGCTTTCTGAGATGGCCTTGGATGGTAGGTGATGTCGAATTTGTTGAGCTTTACCCCCCACTTAGCTAGATGTTCGGAGGTGTCTGGATGGCTAAGGATGGCTCTCATGGGTGGGTTAGTAAGGATCGCAAGGGTGGGCTTGGAAGTATGACCTAAGGTGTTGGGCAGATATATAAGTAAAAAAATAATTTTTTCAGAACAGGTGTCGCTGGTTTCCGTATCTCGGAGTAGTTTATTGGCATAGTACATCAATCTCTAACTCCATCACCATCCATGTGGACCAACATCAAGCTGATGGCCCCCAGAGAAACTTCTAGATACAAGAGGATCTCTTCCTCGACTTCTAGCCTAGAGAGTAGTGGGGGGAGGTGAAGACCTCTTTAGCTCTTTGAATGCTTCTTGACACTCCTCAGTCAAAGAAAAGTCATGCATCTTGCACAAGCCTTAAAGAAGGGCAGGCAGTGCTCGGTAGAGCATGAGATGAACTGGCTTAGAGCCACGATCCGGTCGATCAGGCACTGGACCTGCTTTTTCGATATGGGGTCATGGTCCGACTCTTGACTACTCATCATAAGCATGTCGTCCATGTAGAGCTGCATGTTGTGGCATATCTAGTCTTTGAAGACTTTGCTGACCAGATGCTGGTATGTTGCTCCATCGTTCTTGAGGCCGAACGACATCATCTTGTAGCAGTAGGTCCCTTAGTCCATCACAAAGGCTGTGTGCTCCTCATTTTTTGGGTGCATCGGATATAGTTGTACATGGAAAATGCATCCATGAAGCTAATAAGATGGTGTCTCGAGGTGGCATCCACCACCTGGTCATTCTTGGAGAGAGGGAAGCTATCTTTCGAGCATGCCCGGTTGAGGTCAGTGTAATCCACATAGATTTTCCACTTCGTATTGGCCTTCTTGACCATGACCACATTAGCCAGCCAACTAGGGTACTGGACCTCTCGAATGAATCCTATAGCAAGAAGCTTTTCCACCTCTGTATTGATCGCCTTCTGTCACTTTGGGATGAAGCTTCTTTTTTTCTACTAGACTGGATGGCATTTCAGGTTGACGTTCAACCTATGGGTGATGATGCCGGGTGGAATCCCAGGCATATTGGTCGTAGACTAGGCAAAAATATCAGCATTCACCTGGAGGAAGTTTAGGAGGAAAGCCCCCTCATCCTCAAGCAGGTGGGCTCCTACTTGTACTATCTTCAAGGGGTCTACCCCGAGGGGGAATGAAGCAGGCACTCGACTAGCCTGGCTTTGGCTTCCTACATTCTTTGGTCTAGCTGGTCAGTGATCGGGTCCCCCTCGGTGCTTCTGGCGCTTGGGATGGCCTGTAGGTAGTGCTAAATCGGCTGTGGAGCTCCCTTCATCTCGTCGACTCCATAAGGGGTTGGGAACTGGGCTAGGAGCTACCTAATAGATATAACTACATCCAGTTGATTGAGCCTTGGATGACCAAGGATCGTTGTAGGATCAGGGAGCCTAACAATCATGAAGGTCATCATGATGGTACTTACCAGGGAGGCATCCTAGTGATGACAAGAAGGGGGGAACTGGACTAGGAGCTACCTAATAGATATAACTACATCCAGTTGATTGAGCCTTGGATGACCAAGGATCACGTTGTAGGATCAGGGGAGCCTAACAATCATGAAGGTCATCATGATGGTACTTTACCAGGGAGGCATCCTAGTGATGACAAGAAGGGTAATCTCTTCCTCCATCCCTACAAAATCTCTAGTAAAGCTAACTAGAGGGGTGTGCATCATCCTGAACAGAGTAGGAGACGATTCATCTTAGAGAACCATCATAAAAAAGGACATCCATCGAATTTCCACTATCGACCATAATCTATCTTACAGGATGCTCTAACTAGAGGGGTGTGCATCATCCTTAACAGAGTAGGAGACAGATTCATCTTAGAGAAACCATCATAAAAAAGGACATCCATCGAATTTCCACTATCGACCATAATCTATCTTACAGGATGCTTCGCTATCATCATCTCGATGATAATGGCATTGTTATTTAAATTTTCTATCCCAGTTCTTTCTCCCCCTCCTGATTAGGTCTTCAATCTCCCTCTTAAGATGGTGGCATTCCTCAGTGTCGTGGCCATGATCGTGGTGGAACTGCCAATACTTTGAATTGTCACGATCGCCTGATGGCCTCAGCGGGAGAGGGCGATATAGGTAGCGCTTACCCTTGATCTTCATGAGAATCTTGGACCTTGGGACAAGGAGTGGAGTGTACTTCTCTCCTTGGGGAAGAGTGTCTTTCTGCTTCCAGCCCGCTCGAACGTTCAGGGTCACCCTCGGCCCATGTATCCCAGAGGGCTCCCCCTGGGGCTGCTTCTTCAAGGGCCTCCCATCTAGCTCCCTCCTGGTATAATCTGCCTCTTCCACGTGGATGTACTTATGGGTACAGAGGAAGATCTCGATGTAGATCTTTGGGGGCTTCTTGTCAAGGGAGTAGGTCAAGCGGGAGGTCCTGAGCTCCCTTTTCAATGCCAACATGGCGATGGGCTCATCCAAGTTATAGATTTCTAGGGTGGCAACTTAAAATGGGACACGTAGTCCCATAAAGACTCATGGTCCTGCTAGCGGATGGAGAAGAGGCTGTCGCTTCATGTGGCACCTTTTGGCAAGCATCGAAGTGTACCATGAACTTCTTCTCCAACTGTTCAAAGGAGTCGATGCTTCTAGGCTCGAGGTGGATGTACCAAACTCGAGCAGTGTTGACCCCATAAGTGATTTTGATGATAACCAAACGCTGGTCCATGCATTTGTTTTACTAACAACTCTTCAAGTGGTTCACAGGATTTTGTAGGATGAATTCATTGCTTAAATTTCAACTCCTACATTTTCATTTCTTGTTTTGAGTTGTGTTGTAATTGAATTTTGTAAAGAAGAACCCAAAGAAAAAAAAAGCGAAGAAAGATCATAAAATTGGGTTACTTCTAAGTGTGTTTTAAGCTTTTAGTTTCTTGAAAACCCGTTGGAATTGAAGGCTTCTTGAAGCTTGAAGACAAGCTGGATGAATACTGGAGAAAGACTAAGAAATTCACTGATACATTCATCCGAGCCGACTCGAGGAAGAGGAGAGCCGACTCTGGAACTTGGCACACATGAGATTTCTGGCACACAAATATCCAAGCCAACTCTGAGGGACCCGAGCCGACCCATCCAGAGTGCTAATTCTTGAATCAAACAGGCGAGCCGACCCAAAGGAAGTCCGAGCTAACTCTATCACATGGTTAGACATTCGAGCTGACTCTTTAGAGGTTCGAGCTGACTCCTCCAGAGTCCAGAAAATTATTTCTAAGCAGAATAGCTATATAAGTCGACTAGAGTAGAAGTTAGCCGACTCGTCCAGACTGACATTTTGAAGGTCTGAGGATCCGAGCCAACTCTTACAAAGTGAAGAATCAAGATATTATACAAGCAAGCTGACTGGATTGAAGAGAGTTGACTCAACCAGAACTCCTTTGAGGATCCGAGCTAACTCGAGTAATCTGAGTCGACTCGAAGGTCGATTTCAGACTTGCAATGGCTAGTTCCAGAACTCAAATTTAAATCCAAAAGTACTTCAATGGTCAAATGTCACATCCTATGGTCTACAATGACTTAAACTCCCTTCGAATGATGGAAGGCCAATATCCAACCTACCAACAAGGAAGAGAGCACTAAGAGCATTGAAGACAGCCTTCAAGTCTTTACCAACTCTCATCTGAAGCTTGAAGTACTTGGTAAAGAAGCAAAAGAAGCCATTAAAGTGCATTCAAGTGGACTTCTCTAGAGCTGCATCAGCAACCACTCGATAAAAATTAGTTTATCATTTTGTTGCTTTTCTTTTCAATTCATTCTTGAATTGTTGGATTATTGGTGAGCCCGGTTGAAAAT
The DNA here is from genome assembly GCA_021397845.1 of Areca catechu. Taxonomy (NCBI): domain Eukaryota; kingdom Viridiplantae; phylum Streptophyta; class Magnoliopsida; order Arecales; family Arecaceae; genus Areca; species Areca catechu. The sequence continues at coordinate 46,046,506 of CM038048.1, read as the reverse complement.
CCAAATAGGTTCTTGGTAAGCCTTTGTTAAAAACCAAGTGTTGGATTCTTGGTGATCTTGATAAAATCAAGTTAGATTTCATTGGTGATCTCGGTAAAACTAAAGTGTAGAGGTTTGGATTGTGAGCCTGTTTAAAATAATCCGACTGTATTCTGGTGGGGATATAGTGGAAATTCTAAGTGATAATCTTGGATAGTGGACGTAGGAGTTGGGTTTCTTCAAACCACTATAATTTTTGTGTGTTTGTGTTGTTCTTCTCTGATTTATTTTTGCTTCTGTAGTTAATTGATTTATCATAGCACCTAACACTTTAACAGGAATTTCAAAATTACATAATTGCTTAAATTTTTTAAATTTTCAATTCACCCCCCTCTTGGGTAGCCACCTGGGTAACAACTGGTATTAGAGTAGTGTCTCTGAATACATTTAGAGTAAAGATTGATGGCTCATCCCATGAGTACATCCTTGGTCGAAGGCCAATCTACTAATAGACCTCCACACTTCACTGGCATAAACTATTATTACTGGAAAGCTAGAATGAAAATCTATATACAAGCCATTGATTTTTAATTATGGAAGGTCATTCTGAAAGGGCCACAAATTCTCATGATTAAAATTGATGGCGTGGATATCCCTAAGCCTAAAGAGGAATGGGATGAACACGACATAAAGATGGAAGAATAAATGCCAAAGCAATGAATTTACTATACTGTGCTTTGGATGCTAGCGAGTTTAATTGAATTTCACTTGCTCTTCAGCAAAGGAGATTTGGGATAAACTCGAAGTTACCCATGAAGGAACTTCCTAAGTGAAGACATATAAAATAATCTTCTAGTACATAGTTATGAACTATTTAAAATGGAACCTACTGAAACCATATCTACCATGTTTACTAGATTTACAGATATTATTAATGGCTTGAAAAGTCTTGGCAGGGTTTATTCAAATGCTGACTTAGTACATAAGATCTTAAGATCACTTCCAGATAAATGGGACCCCAAAGTGACTACTATCCAAGAAGCGAAAGATCTGAACACCCTTTCTTTGGATGAATTAATGGGTTCACTCATCACACATGAATTGGCCATGTAGCATGGAATTGATGATGATCAAAGAAGAAAAAGACAATTGTCAAGCTGCAATGGAATCAAAGAAAGATGAGGAATCGGAAGATGACTCCACCTCCTTCGAAGATAATTCAAAAGATGAAGATATAGCAATGGTCGTGAGGAGATTTAGAAAGTTTATGGGAAAGAAGAAAGGAAGATTTAATAGAAAATTCTATAAACAAGGAGAGCACTCCAAGGACAAGGACAGGGATAAAGAAAAGGAAAAAGAACTAGTGCCCACATGCTACGAATGTAAGAAATCGGGATACATTTGTCCAGATTGTCCACTACTAAAGAAATTCTTCAAGAAAAAGAAGAAAAAGACGATGGTTGCCACATGGAGCGATAGTGAGGAATCCCCTCAACTAAAGAGGAAAAGACCACAAAAATAGCTAATTTATGTCTAATGGGTCTTGAGGATGAGGTAACATCCCTCAATACTCAAATTGAATTTACATTTGATGAATTAAATTATGCATTTCATGATTTATTATCTGAATTTAAAAAGGCTGGAGTAAAGATTAGATCCTTAAAGAAAATCAATGATTCTTTACTAAAAGAAAAAAAAAAGAGATTTCAGAAAAGAATCTTTTATTGCAAAATAATTACATGTCTTTTCTGAAAATTGTAAAGCTTTGAAAACTGAGAATAGTGCTTATTTTGATAAAAACAAAGCTTTGATAAATGAAAAATAATGAGTTGAAAAAGGAGGTTGAAAAACTCAAGCCACTTGTTGAAAAACTTACATTATCTTCTAACAAGCTTGAGCTGATTCTTAAAGAATAAAAGATTTCTGGTAACAAAGCTAGAATCAGTTTTAATTCCTCAAATTCAAATAGTATTTCAGCAATTACTTTTGTGAAACCAAAAGCTTATGTTCCAAAATTTACATCTCAAAAGGCTTTTACAACAAATGGTTCTGCTTCTACTTCTAAAACTACTTTGTATGTTCCTAAGAGCTTAAATAGAAAATTTTTTATATCTGCATCTCATGCATCAACATCTAGAACTTCAAATATGTATCTTTTCAAAATTCTAGAATCAAATATTTTGCTTGTAAAGGGTTAGGACATAAAGCTTTTGAATGAAATATTTTAGAAATGTCCAAAGTAAATCAAGAAAGATTTAGGTTCCCAAAGGAACCACCTCCGCTAACCTGCAAGGACCCAAGTTAGCTTGGGTACCTAAAAGAACTTCTTGATTGTCTTGCAAGAATGTCTTGCAGTCCAAAATTAAAGAAAATAGTATCTTGATAGTGGCTATTCAAGACATATGATGGGTCACAAGGATCAGTTCATCATCCTGGAAATGAAAGAAGGAGGTATAGTTACTTTTGGAGATAATGGCAAGGAAAAAATAATCGGATCAGTAAGATCAAGATAACCCCCTATACTTTTATTGAAAATATATTACTAGTAGATAAATAAAGTATTATTTATTGAGTATTAGTCAATTATGTGATAAAGGCTTCAAGATTATCTTTGAATCATCTGTGTATTGTAACAACTCTCTTGATTCTAGCAGTAGACTTGGAAACATATATGGTAGATCTTAATGATCTTGCCATGTCAAGTAGTTCCAGTCTTGTTTCTTATTTACTTTGGCATAGACGATTAGGTCGCATGCATACTATTGCAAGTTAATTTCCAAAAATCTAGTTAGAGGCATGCCTAAGTTTAAAGTATATTTTGATCATATTTGTGATACATGCCAAATGGGCAAACAAACTAAGGGGAGTTTTAAATCCAAAATATGATTTCAACTTCTAGACCTCTAGAGCTACTTCACAAGGACTTGTTTGGATCAACTAGGACCACAAGTCTAGGAGGTATGAAATATGCCCTTGTGATTGTAGACGATTTTTTTAGATTTACATAATTTTTATTTATTGCTCACAAAGATGAAATCTTTAAAGTATTTCAAAAATTTCACAAAAAGGTTTCAAATCAGAAAAATCTATCAATTATTTCAATTAGGAGTGATCACAGCACCGAATTTGAAAATCAATTTTTTGATGATTATTGCATAGAAAATGGCATTGATCACAACTTCTTCGCTCCTAGGATACCCAACAAAAATGGTGTTGTAGAGAGAAAAAAATAGGACTTTGGAAGAAATGGCCCGAACGATGTTATGTGAAGGCAATCTTTCAAGGTACTTTTGAACAGAAGTGGAGAACACTGCTTGTTATATTTTAAACCGCATTTTGATCCATCCTATTTTGAAGAAAACCCCCTATGAGCTTTGGAATGAAAAGAAACCCAATATTAATTATTTTCATATTTTTGGATGTAAATGCTTTGTGCTTAACAATGGTAAAGATAATCTAAGAAAATTTGATGTTAAATCAGATGAAGCAATTTTCCTCGGTATTCATTACATAGCAAAGCATATAGAGTATTCAATAAAAGAACTCTTATTGTAGAAGAGTCAATGCATGTTATTTTTGATGAAACTAACCCTTCACCTTCTAAAAAAGAAGAGTGCATAGACAATGATGCAGGTACAATTCAAAAAGAAATGGAAGATTTGATCATACAAGAAAGACCAATCGAAGAAGGAGAAGAAACGATAAGTAAGGATCATGTAGATCTACCAAGGGAATGGAGGTACATAACTTCTAATCCAAGAGAATTAATTATTGGTGATCCTTCTCATGGTGTTAGAACTAGATTTGCACATAGAGATGCATATGATTACCTAGCCTTTGTATCCCTAATAGAACCACATACCTTAGAAGAAGCTGAAAATGACCCAAACTGGATGATGACCATGCATGAAGAATTGAACTAGTTTGAAAGAAATAAGGTTTGGACACTAGTTGATAGACCTAAAAAACATCCAATCATAGGAACCAAATGGGTCTATAGGAATAAATTAGATGAACAAGGAAATGTAGTAAGAAACAAAGCTAGATTAGTGGCTAAGGGATATAACCAAGAAGAGGGCATTGATTTTGATGAAATATTTGTACCTGTAGCAAGACTAGAAGCCATTATATTACTTCTTGCATTTGCTTGCTACATGAATTTTAAACTTTTTCAAATGGATGTAAAAAGTATATTTTTAAATGGTTTTATTTCAAAACAAGTTTTTGTAGAACAACCATCAGGTTTTGTAGATCAAGTTTTTTCAAACCATATATTTAAATTGAATAAAACTTATATGGTTTGAAACAAGCACCTAGAGTCTGGTATGATAGACTTAGCACCTTTTTGATTGAAAATGATTTTCAAAAGGAATGTTGATAAAAATATTTTCATCAAGAAAAAAAATAGTGATCTATTAATTGTACAAATTTATGTTGATGATATTATATTTGGTGCAACTAATGAAGCTTTTTGTGAAGAATTTGCTAAGTTAATGCAAGGATAATTTGAAATGAGCCTAATGGGTGAACTTAACTACTTCCTTGGATTTCAAGTGAAATAAACAAAGGAAGGAATCTTCATCAACCAAGCCAAATATACTAAGGAAATAATCAAAAAGTTTGGTATGGAGTCAAGCAAACAAATGAACACACCCATGAGCCCATCTTGCAAATTGGACAAAGATGAAAACGGATCCAACATTGACCAAAAGCTTTATAGAGGTATGATCGAATACCTATTATATTTGATTGCAAGTAGACCTGATATCTTGTATAGTGTAAGTGTATGTGCCAGATTTTAATATAATCCTAAAGAATCACATATGCTTGCTGTTAAAAGAATTATCAGATATTTGAAAGGTACAAGTAATCTAGGTCTTCAGTTTTCAAAACATTCTTCATTGAATTTAATTGAATTTTTGGATGCTGATTATGCTAGTTGTAAAATTGATAGAAAAAGTACTAGCAACACATGCCAATTTCTAGGGTTGAATTTAATCTCATGGTACTGTAAGAAACAAAACTCGGTAATACTTTCTACTGCTGAGACAGAGTATGTTGCTACAGGGAGTTGTTGTGTACAAGTATTATGGATTAAACAATAATTAGAAGACTTTGGTGTTACATAATCTAAAATTCCAATCAAATGTGATAACACAAGTACTATAAATTTGACAAAAAATCCATTTCAGTATTCTAGAACTAAGCATATAGAGATTAGATACCATTTTATTAGAGATCATGTTTTGAATGGTGACATTGAACTAGAGTTTATCCCAACTAAGAACTAATTAGCTGACATTTTTTCTAAGCCACTTAATTATGATAGATTTGAAATGCTTAGAGGAGAATTAGATCTTTGTGATCCCTTCTAGTTTTCCTAACCTAATTCCTTCAAAAATTAAAGAAAAATTATTTAGAAAACCTTCTACATCAATTCAAATTTTTGAATAACTTTTCTGAGATTTTATTGAACTAATTTCAATTTCTAAACCATTTCAACTTTTGTGAAAGGTTTCTATTCAAGTCGACTAAAGCAATTTTGCTCTGGTTGAGTCGACTCAAATCTACGACTTTTCTGCTTTTGCTCTGGTCGAGCTGACTCGAATGATTTTAGAGCAAAGCGAGCCGACTCGGATGTCGAGAAAATACTTTTTAATAGAGCCGAGTAATCTTTTCTTACTTCTCACTCTCTCTATTCTATTCTAAACTCTGTCATTCTACTTGGAACCTTCACCAATTCACCAAAAACTTTTTCCCGAAGCCTTGATTTCCTATTTCTTGCAATTTGTTGCAATGGCTCCAAGAAGATCTGCACGGAAGCTCTCTCAGGCAGCTAAATCAAGCTCTCACAGTGATAATCTGAGAAAAAAGAAAGAAAAGAAGAGAAAATCCTCTCCTGGACTGAAAGAAGAAGAAACACCCTCTCCTGGAAGAACTAGAAATGAAGATTGGGACTTGGATTGATAACCAAGGTTGGAAGTTTTTCTGCTCATTGGACATTTTGACCTACCTTTCCTTGGTAAGAACTTTCTTTGAAAATCTAGTTCTTGAAAAATATCATGTGGAATCCATTGTCAAAGGAGTAAAGGTCATTGTGGATGAAGAGAAATTGAGCAACCTACTACAAATGCTGACTGACGGTGCAACAGAGCTAACCCTAAAGGACAAGGAACAAGCACTGAGGCTCATCTTGGAAAGATCAGATATAAGCTCCATCAAACATGTTCAAGCCAACATGTTATCCATGGAAATGTGTCTACTCCATAACATGATAGGCCGAATTTTTCTTCCCGGAACCGATCGTTTCGACTAGGTGAGTGAACGGGATATGATCTTTATGGAACATCTCATAGAAGGAGAAGCCCTCAACCTTCCATACATTCAAATGAGGGAGGCCCAAGAAAGATCAAGGTATGCTTGCCATATGGTATGGTTTTCACTTTACTATTCGAAGATGCTGGAATTGACCTAACAAATGAAGTCGGTAATCCTCTCCACCACTCAGATACCTACTCGATTAACTCTCTTTGGAGATTGGGATATCAATTACAAGGAGTCTGGATGAAGAAATTATCTAGTCAAATGACTGCCACTTCTGCTGATGATAACATTGATGAACCTCTTGCTGATGAAACAAATAAATCTAAGGATAATTATTGACTTTGGTCTTGATTTTGATGATTGACAAAATGTTTAAATATATATAAGTACTAATTATATTTTAAGTATGTTTTCAGATCTTAGTACTCAACCATGTTGAATGAATAATTGCTTGAATTTCAATTGAAAAGTCTTTAAATTAATGGAAAATTAAGTATATGGACTTTGGAATTAATATGGAAGAACTTGAAGAGGTCAAAGTTTCAATTTGAAGAAGTATCAGCAAAGTTTCAGCATGGCACAGGCAAGTGTCGACACCTGGAAATGAAGTGTCGACACCTGAGGATCAAGTGTCGACACTTGAAAAGTGAAGTGTCGACTCAAGGCCTGAGACAAACAAAAAACTTCAGAAAGCACTTTCAATCAAGTGTCGACACCTGGAGCTAAAGTATCGATACTTGGAAGTGAAGTGTCGATACCTGTAGAATGAAGTATCGATACTTGAAACTAAAGTGTCGACACCTGGAGGTGAAGTGTCGATACTTGAACAGTAACGGCTAGTTTTCTAGGCTGCAGAACTTCTCCAACTTGGCTCCAACGGTTATATTTTTCTCCCTAATGGCTATAAATGGTCATTTAAGTGTTGGGAGGCTATATAAACATCAAGAATCAAATGGAGAAGTAATCCTTTGGTTAGTTTCTTGAATATTCTTAAAGGATTCAATAGTTGAGTGATTAAAGCCTTCAAGCTTCCAAGTTTCAAAGAGAGCATTCAAAGTCTACATCTACAAGCATCAATCAAAGGCTTCATCAACTTGAAGACAAGATCTTCATCAATAATTAAGGGCTTCAAAGAGATATTTGCTTTATTTTAGAAAGATTTTATTGTATTCATTTATACTTGCTCTTACATTGTTTTACTTAAGGTTTTTGGTGAGCCTTGGAAACCAAAGAGGTTTTGGTAAGCCTTTGAAAACCAAAGTGGTTGTTGGTGAGCCTTGAAACCAACTAGGGTTTTACTTATGAGCCCGAAGCCAAAACAAGTTGTTTAGGTTCTTGGTTATCCCGTAAAACCAAGGGTGGTTGTTGGTGAGCCTTGAAACCAACCAGGGTTTGACTTGTGAGCCCGAAGACAAAACAAGTTGTAAAGGTTGTTGGTGAGCCTAAGTTATAAAACCAAACTTAGTGAAATTTCCAAGGATAGCTTGGGGAGTGGATGTAGGTGCTTGGTTGGCACCGAACCACTATAAATCTTTGTATTTATGCGATGTTCTCCTTGTACTTTTATTTCTTTATTTTCGCTGCATTTATTTGAAATATACAAGCACTTGAATTGTATTAGCACAACTTGCTTTAGTTCACACTTTTCAAATAGTACAAAAGTTTTATAAAATCCAATTTACCCCCCCTCTTGGGTTGCCTACCTAAGCCTACAATTGGTATCAGAGTGGGTGCTCTGTTTGAAAATCTAATGATTTTGAGCTAAAGTTCATGGCAACCCTTATAGGTATTAGTGTTAGGCCACCAATTTTCAATGACATAAATTACACATTTTGGAAAACTCGCATGCGCATCCATATTCAATCTATTAGTTATCTTCTTTGAAAAATTATTGTTAGTGGTCCTCATATTCCTTCCATTTTGGTTAATGGCATTTCCATTTCAAAGCTCGAAAAGGATTGGAATGAATATAACATTAAACAAACTGAAATCAATGCTAAAGCAATGAACTTGCTTTATTGTGCATTGGACTTGAATGAATTTAATAGATCTCTACATGCACATCGATGAAGGAAATATGGGACACACTTGAAGTTACTCATGAGGGTACTCTTCAAGTGAAGAATTCTAAAATTAATTTGCTTGTACATTCTTTTAAATTTTTGAAATGATGCATTATGAATCTATTTTGATATGTATACTAGATTTATGACTATTATTAATGAATTGAAAAGTCTTGGCAAAATCTATACTAATATTAATTGGTTAACAAAATTCTTAGATCCTTGCCAAAATCATGGGATCCAAAGGTGACGGCGATCCAAGAAGCTAAAGATGTAGAAACCTTACCTTTGGAGGAGCTTATCGGTTCACTCATAACCTATGGGTTGAACTTATAGCAAAGGATAGTGGAAGATGATGTAAATAAGAAGATAATAGCCCTCAAGGTCAAAAAGAAATTCAAGACAATGATGGCAACTTGTAGTGATAGCGAAAATTCAAGTTTGGATGATGAAGTTGCCCATCTTTGCTTCATGGCAAATGAAGAAAAGGTATGTGCTGAAAATGATTATAATTTTATCTTTGATGAATTACATGATGCATCTAATGATCTTGTGCATGAATATAAATTGCTAAAAATTGATCACAAGAAATTAAATAGGCATGTAGATTCATTTTCTCTTGATAACACCAATCTTGCTAATAAAAATGATGATTTAAATGCCAAGATTGATATTTTAAAAAATAAAAAGAATAATTTTTCTAAAGAAAAAGAATTTTTAGAAAAAGAAACTATTATTTTGAAAGATTTATATGATAAAGTTTTGAATGAGAAAAATATCTTGATTGAAGAAAAGAAGCAAAAACTTTGAAGAATTTCTCTATTCCTGCTTCTTTCAATTTATCTTATAAATATAGTTTTAATGCTTATCCTTCTAGATTAAGAAAAGTTTGGGTTCCAAAAAGAACCGTAATTACTAATCATAAAGGACCCAAGAAAATTTGGGTACCAAAAATATCCACTTAGTTCGTTTTGCAGGAATGTCTTGCATCCCAACATGAAGAAAGGAAGTTCTTAAAAAAATGGCTGTACAAGATAATTTGAAGAAGTGGACAAGCTACATTTTGGACTAAATGATAAAAGGAAGGATTATGTACATTGGTAAATTCTAAACATCTCCTTCCATGATTGAAAATGTAGTTAAATTTTTGTTATAATTATTGCATCAATTACTTAAAAAAATATTTTAAATGATTAATTAGAATCAAGTTTAGACTTATAATCATTGGTTATGATCATGGACTTCTTGATGTTGATGAATTTCATGCTATCATGATTAAACTTATGATTGTTAGACCTTTACTGATTTTGATTAATGTATTTTAAATTATTTCATGAAAAATACTTTTAAAGATGCATATTGATTTGAAAATGTTTTAATTGATTGATTATAATCAAGCTTAGACTAATAATCATTTGTTGTGATCATGACCATTTTGATGTTGATGGATTCAAGCTCTCATGGTCAAACTTGTGATTATTAGATCTTCACTTGATTTTGATTAATATAGTTTCTAAATTATTTCAAGTGAAATGCTATGATTTATATGTTTTTATTTTTTGTATCTATGCATATCTAGAAATAATTTGGATCAAGTATAGAACTAGTAGTTAAGGGTACTTTAAGAAGGTATGCATATTGATAAACCCTTGCTATAGTAGCTAGACTTGATATCATATTACTTCTAGCATTTATATGGATATCAAATCATTTTAAATGAATTTGAAATCATACTGAAAGTTTTTAAGTGATATAAATGCTTTGTATTTTGAAAATCATAAATATCTTGAAAATTTCAAATCCTTGATTTTAGACTTAGAATTTATGTTCATATCTTAAAATTGTTTGAAAATATATTGCATGTGCTTTCATGTTCTTATTCCTTAAATGAATGCATATTTTTAAGGGGGAATAACATTCAGGGGGAGCATCCAAAGATTTGTTATCATATTTGATGCTTTGAATATCTTGCTTGATATCATGCTGTACTTATATTGCTCTTATGCTCCTTCTCCTTGTTTTCAAATCTAATTTTTTGAGGGGAGTTACATTCAAATTGTATCATGTTCAATTTGTATCATAATTATTTGATTTTATGCATTGATTTTGATAACATACTTGCTATTCTTTCTGACTTCATTCCCACTTTGTAGTGCCTTTCACCCTTTTTCATGATGTCAAAAAGGGGGAGAAAAATGTTAAATATGAAAGGGAAAGATAGGATAAACATGAAAAATCATATGAGAAATGAAAGAAAGTGCAAAAGGGGGAGAAGAATACAAAATTTTTATCTAAAGGGAAGAATTAGTAAGAAAAAAAATTTTTAAAAATTTAAAAATTTTGCATATTTTGAGAAATGTTTCTGAAAAATCTTTTGAATCATATTGAGGGGGAGCTTAGTGCTTATTGATTTTTGAGCTTACATGTTTATACAATTGTTAATCTTTTAAGCTTACCCTATTCATATACTTAAAGATTTTGTCATCATCAAAAAGGAGGAGATTGTTGACTCTGATCTTGATTTGATGATGACAAAATATTTAAGTATATATAAGTACTAATTATATTTTAAGTATATTTTTCAGATCTTAGTATTCAACCATGTTGAATGAAGAATTGCTTGAATTTTTAATTGAAAAGTCTTTAAATAATGGAAAATAAGTATATGGACTTTGGAATTAATATGGAAGAACTTGAAGAGGTTAAAGTTTCAATTTGATGAAGTATCAGCAAAGTTTCAGCATGGCACGGGCAAGTGTCGACACTTGGAATGACTTGTGAGCCCGAAGACAAAACAAGTTGTAAAGGTTGTTGGTGAGCCTAAGTTATAAAACCAAACTTAGTGAAATTTCTAAGGGTGGCTTGGGGAGTGGATGTAGGTGCTTGGTTGGCACCGAAACACTATAAATCTTTGTGTTTGTGTGATTGTTCTCCTTCTGCTTTTATTTCTTTTTTTCTGCTGCATTTATTTGAAATATACAAGTACTTGAATTGCATTAGCACATACTTGCTTTAGTTCACACTTTGCAAATAGTACAAAAGTTTTATAAAACCCAATTCACCCCCTCTTGGGTTGCCTACCTAAGCCTACAACAATGATGAAGACACTACTGAATGTACAATGAAAACTCCATATGAGCTTAAGGAGTTTATATCTCAGCAGATGGAAACAATTTTTGATTCTCTTACAAGCCACATCAACTTTTCACTTAATGAATTACGCCAATTAATTGATGACAGCTTGCAGAAAATCAAGTCTGAACAGAAGCTACATAAATAAAAGTTGGAAAGAGAGATGGACAGTTTCAAAGAAAGAAATTCGAAGTATCCTACTGCACTCATAGAAGTAAATGTTCACTGCCGAGGATGCTTCTTTACTGACCTACACAAGAGTCACCAGCACCCTCCTGCTCAATCATTTCCTGACTTCAAAATTTCTTCATCTAATCCTCCATCATCCAAAGCTGAACCCGATCTCCCCAAGAAGAAATCAAAACCAAGAAGACTAGCACACCTATAGCCCCTGTTAGAACCAGATTGAGAGATCTTAGTTCAAACCTCTTAAAACCAAAACTTCAGATAGGGTTATATATGTTTGCCTCTTCTTGTAGTGAGGAAGAAGAATAGGATGATTGGTTTGACTCTTGGGTTATATGATCATACTTTTGTATTTCTGACTTTTAATAGTATTTAGGCTTTTCTTCCTATCTTTGTAGTCAAGAAACTTTGTGAATGAAAAGAAAGAAATTTTATCTTACTGAACCTTCATATTTTGTACTTGTATTGAACTTTTCTAAATGAAATAAAAGTCATTTTGATATTGCTAAATCTATCATGAATTATCTTGAGATTATGCAATGTTTTTAATACAATTGTGATGAATTTTAATTAGAATATCTAAATGAAATTAAGAAAGTGAAATATCTCAAACAAATATAAAATCTTTCTCATTTTATTTCAAAATGTGAGCTTTAATGTAAATACCTTTTTGATTGTTTGATAAAAAAGGGGAGACCTTTTTGATTGTTTGATAAAAAAGGGGAGAATGTCATCTATGTTGAGTTGTCATAAAAAATCTGAGCTAATACAAGAATTTTGAGCTTCCTTAAAATTATTCACAACTGGTTTCATGCATTGGAAAGTTATTCATAAAATGTATGAAAAGAATGAAAAAGGGGGAGCACATAAGTGATTGTGTTTACATGAACCTAATTGTTTTAGAATCTATAGGAAGGGGGAGATTATTTTAGGCTTTGGCTCTAAACCCTTCTTTTGCTCTGAATGCTCTAAATTTCAGCTCTTAAATTAGCTTTAATTCTTTCAATTTTAAACTTTGATGCTTCATGTTTGCGCTAATTCTAACACATTAAAGTATTCGAAGCTTAATACCTTGATTCACACAAAAGCACTAACATCGATACTATACAATTTCATCACTAGAGTCTGATACTTATTTACAAATATAATTAGCTCTGATACATGTGCATACTTACTTTCAAATACTTTTATGCATATAATTGTAAAGAATTTTTCATGCCCAGTATTTTGTCATCATCAAAAAGGGGAGATTGTTGACCTTATAAGTGATTTTGATGATAACCAAACACTGGTGCATGTATTTGTTTTACTAACAACTCTTCAAGTGGTTCACAAGTTTTTGTAGGATGAATTTATTGCTCAAATTTCAACTCTTACATTTTCATTTCTTGTTTTGAGTTGTGTTGTAATTGAATTTTATAAAGAAGAACCCAAAGAAGAAAAAGCAAAGAAAGATCATAAAATTGGGTTACTTCTAAGTGTGTTTCAAGCTTTTAGTTTCTTGGAAACCTGTTGGAATTGAAGACTTCTTGAAGCTTGAAGACAAGCTGGATGAATTCTGGAGAAAGACTGAGAATTCACTGATACATTCATCCGAGTCGACTCTGGCACTTAGCATGCATGAGATTTCTGGCACGCAGATATCTAAGCCGACTCTGAGAGACTCGAGCTGACCCATCCAGAGTGCTAATTCTTGAATCAGACAGGCGAGTCGACCCAAAGGAAGTTTGAGCCGACTCTATCACATGGTCAGACATCCTAGCTGACTCTTTAGAAGTTCGAGCTGACTCCTCCAGAGTCCAGAAAATTATTTCTGAGTAGAATAGCCATCCGAGTCGACTAGAGTAGAAGTTAGCCGACTTGTCCATCCTGACATTTTGAAGGTCTGAGGATCCGAGCTGACTCTTACAAAGTAAAGAATCAAGACACTGTGTAAGTGAGCCGACTGGATTGAAGAGAGTGGACTCAACCAGAACTCCTTTGAGGATCTGAGCTGACTCGAGTAATCCGAGTTGACTCGAAGGTCGATTTCAGACTTGCAATGGCTAGTTCCAGAACTCAAAATTTGAATCCAAAAAGTGCTCCAACGGTCAAATGTCACATCCTAACGGTCTACAATGACTTAAACTATCTTAGAATGATGGAAGGTCTTATATTTGAGGGATTTGAACTTCCTTGAAGCAAGAGTTAGAGAGTTCTTTAAAGAATCAATGCTTTATTGAATATCCAACCTACCAACAAAGAAGAGAGCACTAAGAGCATTCAAGACAGCCTTCAAGTCTTCACCAACTCTCATGTGAAGCTTGAAGTACTTGATAAAGAAGCAATAGAAGCCATTAAAGTGCATTGAAGTGCATTCAAGTGGACTTCTGTAGAGCTGCATCGGCAACCACTCGACAAAAATTAGTTTGTCATTTTGTTGCTTTTTTTTTAATTCATTCTTGAATTATTGGGTTATTGGTGAGCCCGGTTGAAAAACCAAATAGGTTTTTGGTGAGCCTTTATTAAAACTAAGTGTTGGGTTCTTGTGATCTTGGTAAAACCAAGTTGGGTTTTTTGGTGATCCCAATAAACCAAAGTGTAGAGGTTTGGATTGTGAGCCTATTTAAAATAATCCGATTGTATTCCGGTAGGAGATATAGTGAAAATCCCAAGTGGTAATCTTGGGTAGTGGATGTAGGAGCTGGGTTGCTCCAAACTTTATAATTTTTGTGTGTTTGTGTTGTGCTTGTTTGATTTATTTTTGCTTCTATAGTTAATTGATTTATCACAGCACCTAACACTTTAACAGGGATTTCAAAAGTACATAATTGCTTAAATTTTTTAAATTCCCAATTCACCCCCCTCTTGGATAGGCACCTGGGCAACAAGCAGCCTTCCAGAGCATAGCTGAGAAGGCGATATAGAGGAGGGTGTCAATGGCCCCGTGGACCATCATGAGAGCCTTGTAGCTCTCGAGGTGGTCTAGGGGGTCGATTGTCCCAACGTAGGGATCAACCTAAGGCATGCGAAATCGATTGAGAATCGATTCCTCTTGGATTTTGTGGGAGATAGGTGGGCGGGCATCGTAGCCCTTGGGCTCACATGAGGATCCTTGTAGGTTGGCAAACTGGTGTGATAGCTCGGCCAGCTTGTGCTCTTGTTCCACCAAGCACCTTTCAGCTCATCACCTGATTGCCTTATTGATGGACCCTTCTATCGAGACCGTCGAAGGAGAGGGAGGTGAGGGTTGGAGGAGATCACATCGGGGGGCCTTGCCATGGTGGCATTTAAGGTGCCATGAGTCACCATGGTCCGAGACCGGGAAGTGGCTCTCTCGGTCGGTCGAACCATCCTACTCCCTCTTCCTTGGCATCTGTAGGCTCCCTTGTGGTTAGGACGTGGCTCGTGGATGCGACAGCCTTCCTTGGAATGATCGCAAGCTAGCATGGGGTATGGCAACTTGAGCCGTAGGGGTCCTTGATTGCTACTAGGTTGCCAGCGATTGATGCTAATGATGCAACTAGCACACCGCAAAAGGCAGGGCCTGGACCTGCTGGGTGATTGCGATGACCTGTGGATCCACCGAAGGTGACATGGTAGAGCAGGAAGCTCCCTCTTTGGACTGTGCTGGTCACCACGATGGGGAGGGTCCCCCATGTGGCTGACTAAAGCCTCCTGTGCGTTCGTCACCATCATGGGGCCGCGGGTTTCCACTAGTGCTCCTTTAGTAGCGAGGGGCTGGTTCAAACTTGCCATTGGTCTTTCTATAGTTTTTCGCACCCTACTTGGCATGCCAATCTATTGCTATCTAGATCGCCGTGGCCTGCAGCTCCGACATGATTCAATCGAGTGGACTTTCCACTTGGAGACCTTCGAGTATAGCTAGTCCTGCAAAAAAGAAGAGACATGAGCCGGGATCCCGGTGGAGGCACTTCGATGATCAAGTTAGTTGACGAACAAGGAGAACATATCCTCCTTGGCAGATCCCAGAGTGGCCTCTATGTTCAGAGGATGTTGAAAAGATAGAGTTGTTGCCCAGAAATGGAGCCCAAGAGGGGGGGTAAATTGGGTCTTTTAAAAATTTAACATAATTGTGTGCAGGCCATGTAGTGTTTGTGGATAATGCACTTAAGTATATGCATCAGAAAAATAATAAGTAAAGTTCAGGAAATAAAGTGCAAGAAGTAAAGGAGATAATCACACACAAACACCGATATTTATAGTGGTTTGGTGCTCTCCAAGCATGATGCGGGATGGGAACGTGATGTAACCTGGATTATTTGGAAAAGGCAAACAACTAAACAAACTAGGACCGTGGGAGGGCTAAGAAGCCTCCTAGGACTAGGGTGAAACTGAAACTAAACTCCTAAAATAGCTGATCTCTTTTGTTTTCAATTTTCTTGGTGGAGGTGGCGAAGGAAGAATGAAGATGGGAGACTAGGAACGGGAACTCATGGCCCTGGGACTTACTCTAATGGGGAGATGCACACAAAAAATCAGGGGTCATAGCGTACAGCTACCCTCTCGAGGGATCAAAGCATCAGCTATCTTCTCGAGGGATCAAAGCATACAGCTACCCTTTCGAGGTATCAACGCACACAGCTACCCTCCAAGGGATCAAAGCACCAGCTATCTTCCTGAGGGATCAAAGCATACAGCTACCCTCCCGAGGGATCAACGCACCAACTACCCTCAATAGCACAGCAAAGGCATCCCGCTAGGGTGACTCTCAAAGGACATGAAGGGATAAGAAGATAGGAAGGGGATAACTAGGGTGCTCTCATCGAACCCATAATGCACACAGCAGGGCTCTCACACCCCTCTTCGAACCCAAATGCACACAGCAGGGAACGAAGGCAAAACGGGCTTCATCCTAGAACCAAAACTAGAATCAGTGGCTAAACCAAAAATTTCATATCAACTAATTCATTACAGGGGGAGAGGGGGCCTTTATATAGAAAAACCAACCCTCACTTACTTAGCCTCTAAGAAACCCAAAAAAGGAAAAATAAATTACATCAAAATCCATGCTACATCAATATTGGTGCTGATCTACTCTGGGAAGTGTGTCGACTTGATGATCTGCTCTGAAAATCATGCTGCTTGGACTGCTCCAGAAAGTATGCAGAACCATCTCACGACGTGCATAGAGGGAACGATCTCCGTCGAGCACCGGTGGACTGGGCCGGTGGCACGGCACGCCCAGGGCATGCCGTTTCACCTTTCCATGGCTGTGGGGCCCCAAGTGCCGGTGAGGACCTCTGGTGGTCGGGCCTTGGCTGGCGGACGGCGGGGCGGCGGCAGGTGGGGGGTGACGGGCATCGACGTCACACGGACAGACTCATCTGTTCATCTTCCCATGGGCCATGGGGCCCTGGGCACTGGTTAGGGCCCTGGGCGGCGGACGGCTGGCGGCTGGCTTTTCCAGCGAGGGAGGGGCCGGCAAGCACCGGCGGCGGTCTAGCGGTGGCGACCGGGGTCGGGCAGCCCAGATCTGGGGGTGGCGGGGCGGTGGGCTAGGGTTTGGGAGGTTTTAAAAAATCACGGGAAGAAGATGGAACAAGGTTGGAATAAAGTAGGGATAGGCTAGGGATAAAACAAGAATAGTGGGGATAGGTGGAAAGCGGGAATAGAAAAATAAAAAAATGCAAGAAAACTAAGAAAAATGGAAAAAGAACCTGGACCTACCCTGGATCCCCATCAAAGCACTTACGTGCACTCCCCAAGCTTTCCTTGGAAATTTTCACTATAATCTCTTCAAAGATTACAGCCGACTTGTTTTCCAAGGCTCACAAGTCAAAATCTAAGTTGGTTTTGTTACTTAGGCTGACTAACAAACCTTTATACTTGTTTTGTCTTTGGGCTCACAAGTCAACCCTAGTTGGTTTTGGCTCACCAACAACCTTATAACATACTTTCAAGAACCTTGAAAGCTATGTCAAACAAAAGTAAACTCAGAATACAAAATTTAAACACAAACAAACTCTTTTCTTAGAGTAGATAAGGAATATTTGAAGCTTTTGAATGATTGCTTAATTTGACTTGACTTGGAATCTTTTCAAGAACATTTTTGGAAAGATGAAATGAAAGGAATGTAGGCTTTTTCAGTGGAATCTCTCTTTTTTAGCTTTTGGAAGTGTTCTTAAAGAAGGGCTTTAACTCTTGAATATTTCCTTGCTTTTCTCTCTTCTCTTGCTTCATGAATGAGTTTGGTGAAGCTTAAATACATGAGAAACATCCAAAAAACTGTTTTAGACCATTAGGTATCAAGAACTAGCCGTTAGGGGCTAAAACTATAATTTCAGGCTGTTAGAAAATAGTTCTGTTGAGGCTGTCAGAACCTGAGTGTCGATACATGGCTGTTAGGTGTCGACACTTGGCTTCCAGGTGTCGATACTTGAACTTTCAAGTGTCAACACTTGACTCACAGGTATCGACACTTGATACAAAATTTTTTTCATAGGCAAGTTCTATATTTTTAAAAAGTCTCAGGCCTTGAGTCGACACTTGGGAACTTAAATGTCGACACTTGAGTTTCAGGTATCGATACTTGAGTTCTGAGTGTCGACACTTGGCGTGCCATGAAAAATTTCTGCATTCCAAATACTGAAGTGTCGATACTTGGGCTCCCTGGTGTCGACACTTGGTTTATTAATTTTCAAAAGTAAGTGCCAATCAAGCCAAAAATATAAGATTTTTATGAAACTAATTAAATGCAACATATATAAACAATAATTGAACTTATTTGTATCCTTTTTGAATGGAGAAGACTTCTCAAATCATGAAAAAATGCTTTGTGCCAAAGCGTGCCATGATACTCTAACTTTGAGAATTTGAGGTGCTTGATTTTCGAAAACTCACAACTACGAATAATCATTAGTACAAAATATGTACTCAACGTTTTGTTATTTATCAAAATCATAGGGTAAAGCCAACAATCTCTCCCTTTTTGATGATGACAAACCTTGAGTATATAAATATTCAAATTCATTTTTAGATATGATACTTCATAAACACAATTTTAATAGATGAGAGGTATAATTTAAGCAAGTAAACTATATTTACTCTTCCCTTAGTGAAACATTTTGTGTCAGATCATTTCGTATCCGAGCAAGTTTTAATTGAAGTATGAAATATAAAATTTGATAACTTTATATCCTACTCCCCCTTTTTTGTTAATCATTAAACGTAAAGGGAGTAAACTCCTATGTGAATTCAATCAATGTAAGCACGAAAATGGAATATATATAAAAGAGTGTTTTCTGTACAAATTTGTTGAATCAATCAGCATATACAGAAACATACAATATACAAAGGAGTACATAGCATAAAATATAAGATAAAAGATAACAATAACAGACTAAACATCTATGAGGCTAATCCTCATCAGACGAGATCTCAAAAGATATAGGGCCGGTAATCTTGGACCTATGAGCTAGACCTCTAGGAGTCTTCAAAATACCACAGCTCCTTAGTAAAGGTCATTAGAGGGTACAACCCTAGAAGATCGAGTAGAAGGAGGTGGAAGAGCCTCAGCGGGTGTGATGAATATAGGAGCAGTGGAGATCGGTATGTCACTCGGATCAGCAGGAGGAATAGCAGGAGTCTGTGGCTCTCAGCTGACCATCTCATAGCCATCTATACCACCATCACTGTCGCTGTCACTGTCATCATCAATAGTTTTATCCTCACTCCCATCATCTCTGTCACCACCATCAACTGTATCATCGTGTCCATCCTAGTGGTCATCATCATCAGCATCATCATATGGAGCCGCAGGAGTTGTTGGAGGTAGAAGGGATCTATGTAAATCCTCGATATGAGCGAATCTCGCCTCCATGGTGCAACGCATCTCAGTGTGCTCCATAGCAGTATGAGCTCTAAGGCCCTCAATCTCGATCCGCAATTGATTGTCTTGACACCTAATCCAACAATCTCACTCCTCAGCTCTGTGAACTGCTGTCTGGCATGCTCCTCAAATGATATCAGTAGAAGATGCAGGAGGAGCAGAAGGGTAGTAGTAGGAGTCACTGGCTCTATCTCTGATACAGGTCCAACCTGAGGAGGTGTACCACTGGCCCTGATGGCCCCGTCTCGACCTCTCTCAGGCTGTCCTCCTCGTCTGGCTCTTGACCAAACTCCCTGCGACTCCAGCGACCAGCGACCAATCAGTAGAAGATGCAGGAGGAGCAGAAGGGTAGTAGTAGGAGTCACTGGCTCTATCTCTGATACAGGTCCAACCTGAGGAGGTGTACCAACTGGCCCTGATGGCCCCGTCTCGACCTCTCTCAGCTCGTCCTCCTCGTCTGGCTCTTGACCAAACTCCCTGCGACTCCAGCGACCAGCGACCAATCTATATCCCATCCAGTGCAAGGATTGCTCGTCATAGACATCTGTATAAAGTATCTCCTTGGAGGTCTCCCCCTCCAAAGGAACTCTATAAGCTCGAAAAAGATGAGGGCATGCCATCCCGTATGGCAAGCAGTGTCTCCTCTATATCCCTGCATCTCTCATCTGAGCCAACATCAGTGAAGGGAGGTATATCTGAGTCCTCTGAGTCAAGCTTACCATGAGAATCAGCTTCCGCTCCATAATAAAGTCAAACCTGCCAGTCTTCGGGAGCAGAATCCGTGCTGTGATGTGATGGAGAAGCTTCATCTCGATTGATAACTAGTGACCACTGTCACTCCGCGAACATCTTCTCTCTCTAGGATGCATCGAAAGGCCTCCTCACGATCCTTAACAGAAAAGATACAAATCCCTCTGTGTGGGATCTCCCACATCAGACTCAGAACCTCCTCTGATAAAGGAATCTGCACACCTCTGACTATAGTGCTCCACAGTAGATGACGGCATTCAAGACCTCCATAGAACTCCCATACCAAATATGGATAGTACCTCTCTTGCATGGTACAGAAGGGTACTAACCCAGCATCCGAATGTGTCTGTCTGATCTGAAAGTGCTGCCGGTCGAAGAACTCAAGATCTATCCGCTTGCCAGCAGCAACTACCTTCCCTGCCATCCTCTTTGCGGGGGGTGATCTAGGAGCTGCTGAACTACTGGTCTGTCCACTATCATGTCTGGCCTTTGATCTCCTTTTTGCTGAGCTCTGTCCAAACTTCCTCTTCACTGCCAATCACTTCCTAGGTCCCATGACTACAGGCTGAGGGAAGAAAGGGAAGGAAGAAAAGGGCAAACATAATGAATAGGGATCGGTATAAACAAGTCAAGAACAGTGGTTCGGCCAAGGATGTGACTGAAAGAAAGGGAAAATAGGTCTTGGTTTGATTTAAAATGACACTAGTTTAAGGAAATAATTTTAGGTTTGGGATTAATAATAAAAATATGAAATTGGAAGATAAAAAGTTGAGGAAAATAGTTAAAACTGTGAAATCGAACAATGTTGAGTGAAATTAAAATTTTAATTGGAAGAAAATTGGTTTTAAATAAGGAAAAACATCAAATGGGTGGTTTGACCCAAAAATCTCCATCCAACAGTTAAATTAAGTGAAATAAGGGGCAAAATGAGGCATAGATTGTAAAATCAAACATATAATCCATTTAAATAAGTGAAATCTAAGAAATCTGAACTCTAATCCAAGAAAAATTAGGGTTTTCAGCCAAGAACACTCAATGCAACAGTAATAAGGTAAAAACCGACATTCACGATAGGGAACCGGTCCAAAATGAGAAAGAATCCACGAAAAACATGGACAAAATGATTTACCATAGATGGGAAGGCAAAAATGATCCAAAAATTATGACAAAAAGGATTTAAATGAAATAAAATGGATGAAATTGAAGAAAAACATGGATTTATGGTTTGAATGAGAAAGGAGAGGGAGAGAAATACCTTGATTTGTAGGGGCAATGGGGAAAATTGATTGTTCCGGAGGTTAGAGGATGGTAGGGGACCACTACGGCACTTGGGAAAGAAGGGAAATAAATACAAAATAGTTCGGTCATGTCCTAAAAAACCTGAAATTTTGCGAGTGTCAAAACTTCAAATTTCTCAAGTGTCGATACTTGGTTAGGTGTCGACACTTCGCAAAATCCAAGTGGCGACACTTGGCCAAGAAATTCCAAGAAAAATCAAAAAAAATTTCAAAAATCAAGAAATAATTTAAAAGGTTTTGGGACTCAATAAAAGTGATTTTGAGCAAAAATAAATTGGGTAGGGTGGAAATTGAGAGAGTTCTAAGAGAATGGGTCAATAACACCTAACTCTCTTCTAATCATACAAAATCTCTCTTCACTCAAGGGTTGGTAAACACATCAGCTAGTTGATCATTAGTACACATAAATTCAAGGATCACATTAGAGTTTTGTACATGATCTCTTATGAAATGATGTCTTATTTCAATATGTTTACTTCTTGAATGTTGCACAGGATTCTTAGTTAGATTGATTGCACTAGTATTGTCACATCTTATGGGTATCTTAATTAGTTTAGTGCCAAAATCTTTGAGTTGTTGTTTGATCCATAGGATTTGAGCACAACAGCTTTCAGCTACTATATATTCAGCTTCTGCCATAGATAGAGCAACCGATTCTATTTCTTGCTACTCCATGAGATCAAATTAACTCCAAGAAACTAACAGGTTCCACTAGTACTTTACGATCAAGTTTACACCCAGCAAAGTCAGCATTAGAATAAGCAATCAATTCAAATGATGAATCTCTAAAGTACCAAAGACCAATATCAATTATGCCAGACAAATATTTAAGTATGCGTTTAACAGCGAAAAGATGAGACTCTTTAGGGGCAGACTGATATCTAGCACACATACATACACTAAACATAATATCTGGCCTACTAGCAGTTAGGTATAACCATGAGCCTATCATTCCTTTATAAAGCTTTTGGTCAACAAATTTACCTGATTTGTCTTTGTCAAGCTTACAAGAGGAGTTCATAGATGTACCTAAAGGCTTGGTGTTCTCCATCCCAAACTTCTTTAGTGTTTCCTTTGTTTACTTAGCTTGGTTGATGAAGATTCCCTCTTTGGTTTGCTTTATCTAGAGTCCGAGGAAGAAGCTAAGTTCTCCCATCATGCTTATCTCGAACTCACCCTACATTAACTTTGCAAACTCTTGACAGAGAGATTCGTTAGTAGCACCGAATATTATATCATCCATATACACTTATACTACTAGGAGATCATCATTCTTCTTTTTCAAAAATGGAGTAGTATCTACATTACCTTTAGTAAAATTATTTTTGAGTAAAAAGAACTTAAATAATCATACCAAGCTCTTAGAGCTTGTTTCAAACCATATAAAGCTTTATGAAATTTAAAAACATGGTTTGGAAATTCATGATTGTCAAAATTGGGTGGTTGTTCAACATAAACTTCTTCTTCGATAAAACCATTGAAGAAAGAACTTTTGACATCCATTTGAAATAATTTAAAATCCATAAAACAAGCAAAAGCCAATAATAGCCTAATTGCCTCAAGTCTAGCCTCAGGAGCAAAGGTTTCATCAAAATCAATCCCTTCCTTCTGATTGTATCCTTTGGCAACTAGTCTAGCTTTATTTCTTGTAACAATTCTATTTTCATCAAGTTTGTTTCTAAAACCTATTTTGTGCCAATAATTGAAATATTTGAAGGTCTCTCTACTAAAGTCCAAACATTATTTCTTTTAAATTGATTAAGTTCATCTTGCATAGCATTAATCCAATTACAATCATTTTCAGCTTCTTCAATAGTTTTAGGTTCTATTTGAGATACAAATGCTAAATAATCACAAACATTTCTAAGAGATGATCGAGTACTTACACCTTTAGATGGATTACCAATGATAAGTTCTTTGGGGTGTCCATGAGCATACCTCCATTCTTTAGGTAGAGGATTAGGTAATGATGTATTTTCATTTTCTTGATCTTGTCCTCTTTCATTATTTTGATCATCTTCTTGTTCCTTGATAGGCTCTTCATTGTTGTTCACCTCTTCAGGTCTTTTGGTACCTGTTTCATCATAAAGTTCATCTTCTTTTCTAGAAGATTTCTGGTTAGATTCATCAAATACAACATGTATGGATTCTTCAACAATAAAAGTTCTTCTATTGAAGACCCTGTATACCTTGCTAGATGTAGAGTAGCCTAGAAAGATACCTTCATCTGACTTGGTATCAAATTTGCTTAATTGTCTTTACCATTATTTAAGATGAAACAACGGTATCCAAAAACTTGAAAATATCTGATTGAAGATTTTCTACCCTTCTAAAGCTCATAAGGAGTTTTCTTAAAATCGGTGGATTGAAACACGGTTCAAAACATAGCATACAGTGTTTATGGCTTTCGTCCAAAAATATCTATGTAGGTCATTTTCGCAAAGCATGGTGCGTACCATTTCTTCAAGAGTTCTATTTTTTTTTCTACCATCCCATTTTGTTGAGGTATTCTAGGTGCTGAAAAATTATGATGAATGCCATTTTCAATACAAAATTTGTCAAAATCAGAATTTTCAAATTCAATTCCATGGTCACTTCTTAAAGATACAATTTGAAACTCTTTTATGAAATCTAATGAATGCAGAAAACATTTCATCTTTGTGTGCTAAAAACATGACCCATGTAAAATATGAGAAATCATCTACAATAACTAGACCGTACTTCTTACCTCCCAAACTAGATATTCTAGTTGGCCCAAAGAGGTCCATATGAAGCAACTCTAAGGGTCTAGATGTAGAGACTACTCCTTTTGGTTTAAAAGATGATTTAGTTTATTTTCCAAGTTGGCAAGCACTACAAATCTTGTCCTTTTCAAAACTAAGTTTTGGTAAATCTTTTATCAAATTCTTTTTGCTAAGTTTTGAAATCAAATGCATACTTGCATGTCCTAGTCTACGATGCCAAAGCCAACTAGTTTCATTGATCTTGGCTTCTATTACCATTAGGCATTGACCATTTTGAACAGGAAGATCATCAAGATCAACCATATAAATATTTCCATGCCTATGACAAATGAACTTGATGCCATTGTCATCTAAACTAGAAACAATGCACATTGAAGATTCGAAACTAACTTTGAAATCCTTGTCACAAAATTGACTTATGCTGAGTAAATTGTGTTTCAAACCATCAACATACAAAACATTATTAATGTAAGTAGAAGGAGTGATATAGACTTTACCAATTCCGATAATCTTGCCCTTTCCATTATCACCAAATGTTACATTACCACCATTCTGATATACAAATGAAACTGCTCCACATCTCCGGTTATGTGCCTTGAGCAACCGCTATCAAGGTACCACATCCTTCTTTTATTGGTTGCAAGGCACACCTACAATAAGAAATCAGGTAGAGACTTTAGGTACCCAAGTCATCTGGGTCCTTTCAGGTTAGTGGTAATGGTTCCTTTTAGAACCCAAACTTTCTAACATTGCTAAGTTTTCTTTTATTGCACAAGTAAGATTTATGTCCTACAATACCATAAGTATAGCAAGTAATAGTGATGATGCAGGTACAAAAAAATTCTTGAAAAATTTTGTTTCTTTTGAGTTTTGAAACCTATACCGGTTTTATTGAAAATAGCCCTTTGACTATTTAAAAGCATGTTCAATTTTTCAGAAACTATATATAAATTTTTCAACAAATGGTTTTAACTTTTCAAGCTCTTCTTTGTACTTTTTGTTCTCTTGCAAAATCTCATTATTTGTTTTGAAAAGTTTTCATTTGATACAGAAGAGTTCTTGATTTTCAAAACTTCCTTTTCTTTTCAAGAAGAATAATTTTATCATTAGCTTTATATTTTGAAGAAGCAAGCAATCATTCTCAGTTAAAAACTTGTCATTTATTTTAACTAAATTCAAATTTTACTTTTTAGTTCTTTATATTTTGATTTCAGTTTTTGAAATTCAATAACTAATTCATCAAAAACTTCATGCAACTCATCAAAATTAAACTCATTTTTGGTTTCGAAAAATATCTCATCATATCGGCCATTAAACAGAAGTTTGCAACTTCTTGCTGTTCTTCCTCAGAACTGGAGTCCTCGCTGTCACTCCAGGTAGCCATCATGGCCTTCTTCTTAGCGTCTTCTACTCTTCTTAAGTAAGGGGTAGTCCATTTTGAAGTGGCCCAGTTTCTTGCACTCAAAGCATGTGGGCTGCTCCTCTTTTTTTTGTCCTTCTCTTTGCTAGGCTCTCCTTTTAGAGGTTTCTTTTTGAAGTTGTACTTCTTCTTTCTCATGAACCTTCTAAACTTCCTAGCCATGAGAGCCATCTCATCTTCTTCATCTTCTTCTTCGGAGTCTTCACTTTAATCATCTTTATTTGTAGACTTGAAAGCGATCACTTTCTTTTTTTTGTCAACATCCACATTTTTTTGCTTTAATGAAAGCTCATATGTCATCAATGAGTTCACAATTGCTCGAGAGGAAGAGTGTTGATGTCCTTTGCTTTTTCTATAGCAATCATCTTGGCATTCCATGAAGCCAGAAGATACCTGAGTAGTTTATTTACAAGTTCACCGTTAGATATAATCTTTTCTAAGCTTCTCATGCCATTCACAATATTTGTGAACCTAGTATACATCTCACTTATACATTCAGTAGGTTCCATTTGAACATTTCATATGTGTGAATGAGCATGTTAACTTTAGTTATTTTCACTTGGTGTGTATCCTCATGGGTA
Organism: Areca catechu; assembly: GCA_021397845.1. NCBI lineage: Eukaryota > Viridiplantae > Streptophyta > Magnoliopsida > Arecales > Arecaceae > Areca > Areca catechu. The sequence goes on along the minus strand of CM038048.1, from coordinate 46,020,198 downwards.
ACCTTAAGTGTATCCCATATTTCATTAGTGAGAGAGATAGTTAAAAATTTATTGAATTCACTCGGATCCAAAGAGCAAAACAATAGATTCATAGCCTTCGCATTAAGCTCTATTTGCTTAATATCATTCTCATCCCAATCATCTTCCATTTTGGGAGTGGGAATGCCATTAACCAACATAGTAGGCTGATAAGAATTGATAATTGTCCTCCAAAGATTATAATCAATGGCTTGTATGAATATGCGCATGCGAGTTTTTCAATAAGTGTAGTTTGTGCCATTAAATAGTGGGGGACAATTTGAAGCTTGACCTTCAACAACACCCATACCTATTGGGGCTACCATGATTTTTACTCAAGATCATTGGACCTATAAGAGAGTACCAGAGCTCTGATACCACTTGTTGCCCAGAAATGGAGCATAGAGGGGGGGTGAATTGGGTCTTTTAAAAATTTAACATAATTATGTGCAGGTAGTGTAGTGTTTTTGGATAATGCACTTAAGTATATGCAGCAGAAAAACAATAAGTAAAGTTTAGGAAATAAAGTGCAAGAAGCAAAGGAGATAATCACACACAAACACTGATATTTATAGTGGTTCAGTGCTCTCCAAGCACCTACGTCCACTCCCCAAGCTCTCCTTAAGAATTTCCACTATAATCTCTTCAAAGATTACAGCCAACTTATTTTCCAAGGCTCACAAGTCAAAACCTAAGTTGGTTTTGTCATCTCGGCTCACCAACAAACCTTTATACTTGTTTTATCTTTGGTCACAAGTTAACCCTAGTTGGTTTTGGCTCACCAACAACCTTACAACCTACTTTCAAGAACCTTGAAAGCTAGGTCAAATAAAAGTAAATTCAGAATACAAGAATAAACACAAACAAACTCTCTTCTTGGAGAAGATGAGGAATCTTTGAAGCTCTTGAATGATTGCTTGATGTGACTTGACTTGGAATCTTCTCAAAAACACTTTGGAAAGATGAAATGAAAGGAATGTAGGCGCTTTTTTAGTGGAATCTCTCATTTTTAGCTTTTAGAAGTGGAGTTCTTGAAGAAGGGCTTTAACTCTTAAATATTTCTTTCTTTTCTCTCTTTTCTTGCTTCATGAATGAGCTTGGTGAAGCTTAAATACATGAAAAATATCCAAAAAACTGTTTTAGACCATTAGGTATCAAGAACTAGCCGTTAGGGACTAAAACCATAATTTCAGGCTGTCAGAAAATAGTTTGTTGAGACTGTCAGAACCCGAGTGTTGACACTTGGCTGTCAGGTATCGACACTTAGCTTCCAGGTGTTGACACTTGAACTTTCATGTGCTGACACTTGATTCATAGGTATCGACACTTGACACAAAAATTTCTCCATAGGCAAGTTTTGTATTTTAAAAAAGTCTCAGACCTTGAGTTGACACTTGGGAACTTAAGTATCGACACTGAGTTTCAGGTGTTGACACTTAAATTTTGAGTGTCGATACTTGGCACGCTATGAAAAATTTCTGCATGCCAAATGCTGAAGTGTTGCACTTTGACTCCAGGTGTTGACACTTGGTTCTGCAATTTTTAAAAACAAGTGCCAATCAAGCCAAAAACATAAAGATTTTTTATGAAACTTAAATGCAACATATATAAACAATAATTGAACTTATTTGTATCCTTTTTGAATGGAGAAGGCTTCTCAAATCATGAAAAATGCTTTGTGCCAAAGCGTGCCTTGATACTTAACTTTGAGAATTTGAGGTGCTTGATTCATGAAAACTCACAACTATAAATAATCTTAGTACAAAATATGTACTTAACATTTTGTATTCATCAAAATCATAGGGTAGAGCCAACAAGAGTAGAAGCCAGAGAGTGAGAGTTCTTAAGAGAGTCTTCAGATGTTCCTCCTACCCTTGTCTCGGCTTTTCTTTGTTTGCTCGTACTTGTGCTTACCTTCAACGATGGCCCCTTCGAGCTTCTTATAGAAATGTGATTCATCTAGTGGGGCTTAGAGCCTCGATCTGATGCTCTCTTGGTGTGGCTCCTATGGGAGGAGTGCAGGTTTGTCCCCGCCTCCTTGATAGGAGGGGGAAGATCCGAGATCCTTGGTGGAAGCTTCCACCATGCAGGCAGAGTACTGTGAAGTACGCATCCCTACCGTGATGAGTGTGAGTGGCATGCCACGAGACCTAATACCCTGATAGGACACTTCTCTTATAGGCATCGTGCTGCCATGCTTGGGGACCTAGGCAGCAGAACTAGCTTGGCTAGAGATGATGCAGGGTCTGAGACTCCTGGAAAATATTTCTCTTTGGGTGGTGTCGATAGTTGGTTACAAGGGGATGCCCGGGCAGAGTGCCTTTCCAAAGAAGGTACCGATATTATACTACAAGGCTCGGCACTCTGGCAGATGACATAGGGGATCTGGCGGGGATGGGACACCACCTGCTAGGGTTGCTATCCCAGCCACTCCTATAGTGGCTTGAGAGGGGACCAGACCCACTTGTCTTTGTTCAGGTTTGACCTTAGGTGGGGAGCTTGACATTGACCAGGAGCTCAACCTCGATGAGAGCTCGACCTCGAACAGGAGCTCGACCTTGGTTTGGAGCTCGACCTCGACCAGGAGCTCGACCTTGGTTGGGAGCTCGACCTCGACCAGGAGCTCGACCTCAGATGGAAGCTCGACCTCGGATGGGAGCTCGACCTCGGATGGGAGCTCGACCTCGGCACTCATATAGCGGCAGCATTCAGGTAGCGCCTTCTGCCAGCTTGACTGCTAGCTGGGTTAAACACGGCTCCAGTCAGCAATTACACCACATCATTATATTATATAATATATTATGATATATATTATAAAATATAATAAATATAATAATATATTAAATTATAAATTATAAAGTATATTTGTTGATGTATAATACTAGCCATGATAATATATAATATAATGTATATAATATATATTATATTATAGATAATATACTATATATTATATATTATAGTAACATGGCTATTCCTGTCGGTCATGCCACACTAACGGGCATTGCATGTAGTAGAGTTGGGTACCACCATGGCAACCAACTGGTCGCAGTGCAATGGTAGGAACACCCCCACGGTGAGATTTAGATTACTGCATATGAGCAAGTCAGATACCACCACGTGCCAAGCAGCGACAGCCATCCCGATGGCTTCTGTTAACCTTACCACACTAATGGACATCACATGCAGTAGAACAGTGCACCTCCATGGTGGTTGGACCCTTTGCATGGCATGACTATTAGGAATGTCCCAATGGTATGACCAAGTAGCTGTACATATGCAAGGCCAGATATTATCGATGTGTCGAGTAGTGATTGCTATCCCGTAGCCTCCATCAGCCTTACCACATCGATGGATGTTGCATGCGGTAGAGCTGCATGCCATGCTAGCTACCAGATCCATTGCATAGTATGATCAAGTCTTAAGGGTATAGGTAGGTGGGTGCCCGGGCTCGCATCGACATCATAGTCCTCGCACCCTGTTGCCTCTGGCCTTGCTGCTCGATGGATATCCCATCCTGTCCTACTGCACCATGGTACTCGATGCGATACCACCATCGCCATGACTGGTATGCATGCATTAACAAATATACTATATATAATAAATAATTTAATATATTAATATATTTATTTATATTTAAATATAAAATATTTATTATAATATAAAATATATCATAATATATTATATAATATCAGTTATTATATTTATTATATTTTTATTTTTATTTTATTTTTTTTAAAAAAAATATTAATTTTTAAATATTTTTTATATTTATCTTTATTAAACTTTGAAGTGAGAATTACATGTTATATTATTTTTTAAAATTCAAATATTTATTATAATATAAAATATCATAATATATTATTATAATATAATGTTATTATATTTTTATTTTTTATTTTTTTAAAAAATTATAAGTTTTAAAATTTTTTTAATTTTTTATTATTCTTTATTAAATTTTGAAGTAGGAATCATGGATTGTACCTAATGTGGCAAACTGTTGATGTGGCACCCATGTCCAACACAGTTGGCTGATGAGGTGGCAGAGAGCTCTACCTAGCCAGCTTGATGCAGAACGAATATAAAATATATCATAATATATTATTATAATATAATGTTATTATATTTTTTATTTTTATTTTTTTAAAAAATTATAAGTTTTAAAATTTTTTTAATTTTTTTATTATTCTTTATTAAATTTTGAAGTAGGAAATCATGGATTGTACCTAATGTGGCAAACTGTTGATGTGGCACCCATGTCCAACACAGTTGGCTGATGAGGTGGCAGAGAGCTCTACCTAGCCAGCTTGATGCAGAACGAATGCTCTGATACCAAAATTGATGCAGAACAAAAAAGATGATGCGATGCGGAAGTAAATTAAAATTAATATTTATTTATTTATTTATATATATATATTTTAAGAAGTCGGCTTTGACTCAAAGGAAAGTTAAACTAAATTGAAAGAACTATATAATAATTGAAAGCACAATTCAAAGAAACTAGATTATCAGAGTAGTTCAGAAGTAAAGGATCGCTGGGGTGAGAAACTCCCAGATCTAGGGTTTCGCTCTGAACTTTCAACAGGACAGAAATAAAGAGAAGGGAAGGGTTATGTACCAGGCAGTGATCTTCACAGAGTTTGGTGGAAGGACTCTCTCGAGCAGATTGTTGGATCCTCGGATTCGGATATCTTCGCAATGGATCCTCCAATACTGGCCCTTTGGCAAAGTTGGCTTCTCCTGAACTCAGGATCTGGAAAAGAAGAAGAACAAGTTAAGGAACCAGATACTCAAAGAAAGGATTTACCAGATAAGAAGAACTTGAAAAAAATTGATGTTGCTGAAACCCTGATTCTCCTGGATGCTGATCTGACTTCCTCTAGGATTTGCTCTGTATTCGAAGTAGCCGATCTGGACCTGGATGTTGGTGGTCGGCCTATACTTGGAAGAGAGGGGTTGTGAGATGATGAGGTAGATTAGGGTTTGGATGATTGGTGGAATGAAGAAGATGATGGGCGGCTAGGGTTTGGAATTGAAGTGGCTAACCTAGGTTTTGGTAGGGTTTGGAGATCTCACACCTCCTCAAGGTTCCTGAGGAACCCAAAATCACTCCCTCACGGAGCTCAACACTTGAATACAAGTACGGAAGAGAGAAACACAAAGTTGCTCACAAAGAAATTGATTTCATTCATCATTAAATTCAAGAGTTACATAGAGTTGAATATATAGACATAACAAAGAAATAAAATTTCATACACTTCCCATGTGGGACTAATAGGACTAACCCACACTTTAGGCATCAAATTCTCTTCCCAAGACTCCTTCCATGAGTAGGCATCCCAAAACCTCCAAGAAAACTTGAAAATCAGCTCCAAATGGCAGGTTATGGGGGTGTCTCCTAGTATCTCTCCATGAATCAAGGATTTTCCCTTCATGGTTTGGCTCTTTTGGACACCTCCTAGTCTTGCTCCACAAGTTTAGGCTTCTTCCTTTCATGGCTTTGGCATTTTTGGAAACTTTTGGGAACCTCCTTGAATTCCTCCCCAAGACATGCTCTCTCCCTTTTATAACTTGGATTTTTATGGAACATTGTGGGGCACCTCCTTGATCCCTCTTCAAGAAAAATTCTTGCCATCCTGGCTTGGGTTTATCTGGAAAGAAATTGGCTCCTCCTTGGATTGAGGTATCTTGATAGATTTCTCTCCCAAGTGGTGTAAGAAAAAAAAGGAACTTACTTCTTGTGGTGTAGGGACCAAAGACACTGGATGGAGATGTGGTGCCTCCTGGACTCTGGCGTGTGGCTGGGAGTGTGGCGCCCACTTGCTTGGCCTGGGAGAAAAAATGTGGCACCCTGGACCTTGACTTGACTGAAAAAAAAGTGGCACCAACCTGGAGAAGACCTAGACCACTACTAGGACTTGTACTGAGTCAACATGAATCAACAAAATTTAAATTACAGGGAAATACAAACTCAAGACTAAAATTGAGTTGACCAAGTCAACCCTTATTACAAAACCAGAAAACCCTAATTCTTCGGGCAAGGTCAATCAGAGATCCAGATGGAGTCCTGAAGTCTTCTTCTGAGTCTGGTGCCCGCACCACAGCTCCCGATCGAGGTGAGCTCTGACCAAGGTGAGCTCCCATCCGAGGTGAGCTCCTGTCCGAGTGGAGCTCCCATTCAAGGTGAACTCCCAGTCGAGATGAGCTCCCAGTCATGGTGAGCTCCTATCCGAGGTGAGCTCTTGGCCAATGAGAGCTTCAATCTAGTAGGAAGAGGTCCAGATAGTGACATGAGGGCACGATGTCACCATCTTCATCGGACTGGCTGCAACTCTTATGGGGGCGCATGCTCAACCAGGGCTCCAGGCCCTGTAGCATGCTGCCTGCACCCCCTATAAGAGAAGTGCTCCACCAGGGCTCTAGGTCCTATAGTACGCTGTCTGTACTTCTTGCAAGAGAAGTTCGACACCAGGGCTCCAGGCCCTGCAGCACACCATCTACACCCCCTGCAAAAGGAGTGCTCTACTAGGGGTCTAGGCCTTGTATCATCCTACCTGTGCCATTCGATGGAGATCGCTCCACCAGGGGGCAAGCTTTGTAGCATGCCGGCTGCACCCCCTACGAGAAGACCCTCTCTCGGAAAACTCAAACCCTGTCCACCCGGGCTTTGATGAGCTTGTATCCCTTTCACAGGGAACGCCCTGGGAGAAGCATCCAACCAAGGCTCCAGACCCAGTCTAGCAAAATCTACTCCTATATAATGGCCAGAAGGACCTCCAAGATGGAGAGGGTGAACAATAGGAGAGCAAATGAGCAAAGGCAAAGGGTTAAAGCAGTGAACAACCTCCTCCTAGAAACTCTAGTTTTCTATTTTCTTTTATTTCCCTCTCCAGCAGAGGGACCATTCCCCTTGGTCGCCTTGCTAACTTGACCATCAAAGTGTCCCCACTGGGATCCATAGCCTAGGTCTCCATTTTTATAGGACTGACTAGCCACGAGGATGCGAGGATGAAGTGCCCGACATCTCCAGGGGAGGCCAGCTTCAACCAGGCCTCATCGGAGCTACAGGCCATGATGATCTAAGCAGCAATAAATTAGTGCACTAGGTAAAGGGAGGCGAGGCTGACATAGTCTGCTTTAGCCAAGAAGCACCAACTGATCTTTAGCAATCTCATGGTGGTGACCCGTGCATGGGAGGCTTCTGTCAGCCGCATGGGAGACTCATCCCATCATTGTGACCGATGCAGGCAGGAGGTGGAGCACCCTGTTCTTCTATCTCCACCTCCGATGGATCAGCCCATGCAGATCGCCGCACTCACATAGTAGGTCCATGCCTTGACTAGGCAGTGCGCTAGCTACATCACCAGCACCAGTCCCTGGCAACACAGCAGCAACCGAGGTATCACGCCTCGAATCCAGTACTGGGATCGGCAACGCGACCGGCCGCATAACCTTAGGTATCATCTTAGAGATCATGCTAGGCCTATCCTTCAATTCAATATCCAAGCAATGGTAAAGAACAAATTTTATTAATTATTTATTATTTCTAAAATTTTTCATTAAGGTTAATAAGTAGATAAAAAATTTAACTAAATTTTAAGATAAATCATAAACGAAGGGATTAACACCTAAACCTTAGTTTCTCACTAACTGGTCCCAAAGCCCAATTGATCTTCCAGATCTATAACAAAAATATAAAAAAATAGGGATGAGCTATACATGCTTAATAAGTTATCATCACCTCTAATATATGCATAAACATGTCAACAATAATTTGCAAACATACACAAATCCACATCACAGAACAACCAGCTCATTACAAAATAAAATGTAACATCACATTATATGCACATTCAATTATAAACGACATGATTATGGATGGCCAACAATTTATTTTACTCTCCTAGTCCCTCTGACTATGGCCACTATCGATCCATGGATAGCCTTAAAAGATACTAGAATCTTGACTACACATATTGCAAATCGGTCATGTGCCAGTGATCACCCCACTGGAGGCCTAAAAAGAATCTAACTCTGTTATCACACGAGAAAACATGCATCCTTAGCATGTGCAAGCAATTGCTATGCATGGCTAAAAATAAAAAGGCAACTAGCTCCTGACTACACATACCCCATATCGGTCATGTGCTAGTGATCGCCCCACTAAAGGCCCGGAAGGAGACTAGGTCCTCGTGTGATCATAGTAGACTAGAAAGCGACAACACTAATACACATGATAATGAATGCAATCCAATACAGATCAAACCATACCACACATATTTAACATTGCACAATAATCATAACATATTTAGCATGTAATACTAGAGGTCAAGATAACTGAGGGGGACATCAGGATCAGTCAAGAACTTTAGGGTTTCATGAAGATCTCTGATTCATTTGTTGGAAAGTCAGTCCATTTTTTTGAGTCCATCAGATCAATTGAGTCCATTTGCTTATTGAGTCCTGTAATAAAGATTGAGTCTTGTAATAAAGCGAATCAATTAAGTCCATTTGAGACCACTTAGTCAAGTGAGTGAGTCCCTTTGTACTCTAGTCTGGTCAAGTGCATTCATTTGAGTCTATAAATTTTGTAATTCTTTCATTCAAGTTAGACCAAGAGGAGAGCCATCAGACCCCCACTCAGGCCACCCCAGCTCATGCACCTGGGTCCCTACTCAAGCCCACACCCCTAGTCTCCACTCATGCCACCTAAGTCAGTGCCTGAGCTCCTTGGAATTAGCGCCCAAGCCCACTTGAAATCAACCTCCTAGGTCCACAAGAGTGGCACTCCAGTCCAAGCCCACAAGAAGTTGGCACCCCTTCTAGGCCCACAATAGTTGGCCCCCAAGGCTTTAACCCAGTCCAAAAGTTCGCACCCAAGCCTTTGACCAAGTCCAAGAGATTGTCATCCAAGCCTAGCAAGGAGTCAAGCAATCCAAGCCCAAGAGGAGTCAACTATCCAAGTTCTACTAGGAGTTCAACATCTAAGTTCTACACAGACTCCAGTCTCCTAATCCCACTCTAGTTTTGTACTACCTGTCCCACTCAAACTTGTAATCCTACTTTCACAGGGAAAGGGCCCTAGGTGAATCTATAAATATCCCACCCCTTCCCCCTTTTGTAATGATGTTATGATGTTATGAATGAATGAAAGAGAGTTTATTTTCTTTCAATTTTCCATGCATTTATGCATTGACGCTCCATGAGGGAGAGGTTGTGAGGCGCATAATCATTCTGCAAGGAGGGCACGTGAGGTGCAACCCAACCATCTTCCATCCTAGCTAATAGGGACATCAGCAGCACAGATCTCGATGTAGATAATTTAAATTCAAGAATAAGTTGTTTTAGAATTGGAGTTTTAGGATAAATTTATTTTTTCTAAAAAAAGAAAGTTTGTTAGGATTAGGATATCTAAGTTTGTTAGGATTTGGATAGGCCTTATCTTATATTTGAATTCAAACCATCCTTATCTTTCTATCTTGTATTCAAATTTAAATAAGGGTTAGAAAGGTCTATAAATACCACCCACATTGCTTTGTAAAATTTGGTGAATGAAAATGAGCTTTTAGAGAAGAGTGATTTTTCTTTTTCGCTCCGTATGGAGAGGGTGAGAGGCCTACTTTTTGCTCCGTAAGGAGAGCACGCGAGGTACAAGACATGATGCGAGGTCATGTCTAGTTATCTCCTTCCTTGATTTCATCTTCTTTACCGCCCTCATGTCCTTTGAGATTCACCCTAACGGCTCTAAGTAGCGTGGTGGGTGAGATGCCCTAGAGGTGAGAGGTCTCTTCGTGAGTGTGAATCCCAAAATCATGAGAGTCCAGATTTTTCCTACCTTCCATCTCCATTGCTCCTTCATCACCTCCCTCTTTACAAAAAAATAAAAAAAACTAGTGGTACTGATGCGGGACTAATATGCATGCAATTCTTTTTTTATTTTTATATGTGGGGTTAGGTGATTAATTCCCGAATTTTAGATCAAAATTAGTTGTAGGGAATTTTGTATGAATTCTTGAAGCCAAGCATGCAGATTAGAACCTAGAAAAGTACTAAAGAAGGATCGCCGGGACTGAGAAGCCTCGGTTAGGGCAAGTTCTCTTACAATATAAAAACTGGAGGTAGAGGGGGTGTACCTGACAACGTCTTAAGTGCCTAGTGAAGATCATAGTGAAGGGATCTCTCGTTTCTCGATGGATGCGGCCTGGAAAATCGAGCCAAAGACCCGCGGATACCCAGCTTTCTGCTCGGTGGTTCGATTGAGGCTTGGCTGGAGTCGTTGGATTCGTAGGAACTCGGGACCTGCAAACGACCTGTCAAAGGTTAGAAAACTCAAAGGAGATCAAGAAAAAAGGAAAACATTAAAGGGAAGAAAGTTTTGGAGGGGGCTGGAAGGATGGTTGGCGGCAGGAAGATGGTTGCAAACACCGGGAAGAAGAACTCTCAAATCCCTTTATGCACACAGCAGGGTAATCACACAAAGCAATAGAAGAACTCAAGGTTTATTTCATATATCAAAAATCTTCCTTCATACAAGAGGCTAGGGTCCCTTAAATAGACCCTTACCTTGGCTCCAAGTAAGGGCACATTAGTATTTACATAAGAATCCTTTTTCCTCTCAAACCCTAGCTAGAAAATAACGAAACATTAGGTAGAAAAATCCATAAAAATTCTCTTGACTTGGCCAACACTCCAAGGATACCTAGGGGGGTGTGTTGGGCTTCTAAGAGCAGCAAGTGGCCGGCCCAAAGGGGCTTGGGCGCATGGGTTTGGGCCTCTGGAAGCTGGGGTGGCCTGGTAGCCAGGTAGCAGGAATATTCCCTGGTATCTTGCTTCTTAGGGGCTTGGGCTTGGTCCTTGGGCTTGATTTCTTTGGGCTAGGATGCAGGTGGACCTCTAGAATCATGGATGCCTTGGTCTATGAATATATCCTGGCATCTGGAAGGGAATCTGGGCATCTAGAGGGCATCTGCAATGAATCAAGGTTTCTGATTTTCCTCCTGGGATCTTCAAATCTTCAAGCTGGGTTGGACTTGGGCTAAACTTCCATGTCTTCAATCTAGTTGGACTTGGTCTTCACTTATATGATGTGGTCTTGAGTCTTCAATATGCTTGGACAGGACTCAAAAAAATAAAATTAGCTCAACATGAGCTGACTAGCATTGGACTGAACTAGCTCAACATGAGCTGACTAGTACAAAACCAAAATAACAACTCAAAAGACTCAAATAACAACTAAAATAGACTCAGATGGCTAAGCCCTTATTACAGATGGACTCATAAATTACTGATCAATACACAGAGGGTTGAAAAGCCTCTATCTTATTCTGGTGCCTCCGGTGTCCCCACCAATTCTCCTGGGGTGGGAGGAACATGACCCTGTCGAGTGAAGATCAGACTGGCTCACATATCTCTCGAGAAGATCTGGGTTGAGGCACTGCAAGTTCTCTCGAGGAATCCATGAATCGTCCAACTCTGGCCGGCCTTACCATCGGACCAGGAAGCGTTGATAGCCACGGCCCTAGGTCGTGATGACTTGATCGTCTAGGATACGCTCGATCCACTCTCCTCTCTCAAGCCAAATTTGTTAGTGGACACTCTGGGTTAGGGTCACTCATAACAGGATGGGATAGGTCCAAAAGCCTCACTAGGTATTGCTGCCGATTCCTTGTACTCAACCAGGTCTATAATATGAAGGTAGAACTAATGCCCAAATCCAAAGGCAAGTCTAACACCTAGGCATTTGATCCAACCTTCTCTATCACTTTAAAAGGTCCGGCTCTATGAGCATGAAGCTTCTTTTAGGCCTAAGCCTAACCAAGATAGAATCCACTACATCAAATTCTTTGATCTATCTTCGGGAATTAGCTTGTTTGTTTAAAATTAGTGTAGGTGGTGAACATGCTGGGCACATGCAGACTCCTAACAAATGATTCAAAGGACTCATACTAACACCTAACAGACTTGACTATGCATTCCTATAGAAAGAAATTTTATTAAACTCTTTGGATCTAAACCTAAGAGATTATAAGTTCCCTAGGTTTGATCCTAGCTTGACATACACATGAAAATTTACAGTGAACTCCTAGCAAATTCCAAAGAGTATGCCAGAAGTAAGATGCAAACCTAACATGCATGATGAATGCATGCAGTATGCTAATCTCAATTAAATACAATCTAATAATCCTAGAAATGCTGGAGGTGTCAGGAAAGGGCAGGAAATAGGAAGTGGGTTTAGAATTAGTTTGGTAGGGTAGAGAAAAAGGTTCAAGGTTAGTTGGGTAAAGTTCGATATAAGAAGGCATGTCAGGGACTAATCCTAGACTAATGAGGCTAACCTTACGAGGTTGCGGTATATCTATGGGGTTTGCATAATGGAAGGATGGGTTACTAATTTCAGGGAAGAGGTCCCTAATGGGAACTATAGGAGGAGGCTCATCCTGAGGGTACTGATTCAAAGAGATCAAGTCCTTAATAAATTCTTCTGGTTCTTGTATTTTAGGATTAGACTCTATAATTTGGCTCTCCTCTTCGGTTTCCTCAGGTAAGGCTCTAGTAGAAGTACCTAGATTGTCTTCCTCTATTTGTTCTTCCACTATAGCTTTAGGTTGGATGTGGTCAAGGTCAACTATCTCTAGGTTGGCTTCTACCTGGGTATCTATTGGATCAGCTAATTCTAGGTCATCTAAAGGTGTCTCCTCTTCTCCCTCATACTCATCCACTAAGCTTGCATCAGCTTCATACACTTCTGTATTAATATAAGCCTTGTGAATCTCAGGAATGGTTGGAGAAGGTCGGCTAAGGAAAAATTGGCTAGGTCCTGGTTTTTGATTATGGGCACTACTCCTAGTAGGCTCAGGTTGACTAAGGGGTAGTGGCTCACTACTGGGTTCATATTTATGGGTACTAATCCTATAGGATTCAAGTTGACTAAGGGAAACCTGACTAGTACTAGATTGATACATAGGGGTTATGGGCTCCCTAGGCTCATAGGACAAGGGTGCAGATCTATGGGTCACGGTATTATAAGATTTGGGGTCATAAGATTTGGTTCAGCTCTATGGGTCTTAGGTCTACTGGACTCATGGGATATGGGTTCGTAGATTCTAGAGTCAGAGGATTTGGAGTCATAAGATCTATAGGTTGTGGGTATACTAGGCTTATAGGGAGAGGGTAAATAGGATCTATCTTCCTGGTCTACAAAATCCTGATTGGGTCTTCTAGGACTAACCTTAGGGATTGGGTCATGACGATGGGCTCTCCTAGGTTCAGCCTCAAGGTATGGATCAGGGTTTGGGGTCCTCCTAGGTTCAGTATCATTGTATGGGTCATGACGATGGGCTCTCCTAGGTTCAACCTCTCGGTAGGGATCAGGGTTGGGGTCCTCCTAGGTTCAGTATCATAGTATGGGTCATGATGATGGGCTCTCCTAGGTTCAACCTCACGGTAGGGATCAGTGTTTGGGATCCTCCTAGGTTCAGTATCATAATAAGGGTCATGACGATGGGCTTTCCTAGGTTCAACCTCATGGTAGGGATCAGGGTTTGGGGTCCTCCTAGGTTCAGTATAATAATAAAGTTCATGGCGATGGTCTCTCCTAGGTTCAACCTCATGGTAGGGATCATGGTAAGGGATCCTCCTAGGTTCAGTATCATAATAAGGGTCATGGCAAAGGGTTCTCCTAGGCTGGGGAGGTGACTCAAGTTCTGGTTCAGGTTTGGATCTGGTTTGGGTCCTACGGGTTTTCTCTAAGGTTCCTCATCGGGCATCTATTTGTTCAAGCTTCTGGGTCAATTGGGCATTTGCTTGCTCAAACCTAAGATTGAGGGTTTGGACTAACCTTTCTCCAAGGGCATCAAATTTGGCATCAAAATGTTCCATGGATTCAGGGAGATGGTGAATGAGATGGGACTCTTGATCTAATGCTCATGCAAGACTCGATCATACCAACTACAGTTGACTAGACCTAGAGTCCAAACTAGATGCTCAATCAGGGTGGCAAACTAGCCTATAGTAACCCGGTACTCAGCCAGGCAGGTGTAAGGGGAGTGTTAGGTCCCTGATTGCCAAGCCTAGACACCAATCAGAGATTGGCCAGGTAGGCGGACCAGCACACAAGCCCTTCGGGATTGAATCCTTGAACCACCGTTCTAGAAACTGAGCACAAGGCACACACAGGTTAACTTGACACAGTGATCTAACACTAGCCCGGACCCGACCAATTGGTGTCCCTAGCCCACTAGGGCAAATTAAGTCTAATAAATTTTTAGGTTAAGGCTTGGGACCGAATGCAAGGATGTGGTTTTGGGCTAAGGAGAGGCTATCAACTCCTCCCCTTATCTGATATAGCAAGAGTGCCCTTAAAGTGGTTTATGCAATGATGGCAATCAGATGAGAATGCAAATTAGGTTTAGGTATTTTTTTTTTGGTATTTTGTAGAATATGTAATTTTTTTGTTTTTTATTTTGGTATTTTCTTAAATAGAAGAAAACTTGCAATTATGGCCTAATATATAGGAAATAATTAAAATTAAAAGATATGCAAAAGATGCTAACAAAACCCTAAAACTTCCAAACTTGTCTTGCTGAAAAAATAGAGCTAAAAATTTGTAGGCTATATTTCAGTTTGAAGAAAATTCACAGGCTGAAATAAATTCTAAAAAATTCTAAAAATTACTTGAATTATGATAATCCAGAAAAATAAATTCAAAATTTTTAGAGTTCTGTTCAGGATAAATAAATTTAAATAATAGAGCATATATGGACTAAAAAATTATAGAAAACAAGCCCTAATCTAAGCTTTGATACCAAATGATGCGGGACTAATATGCGTGCAATTCTTTTTTTTATTTTATATGTGGGGTTAGGTGATTAATTTCCCAAATTTTAGATCAAAATTAGTTGTAGAGGATTTTGTATGAATTTTTGAATCCAAGCATGCAGATTAGAACCTATAAAAGTACTAGAGAAGGATCGCCGGGACTGAGAAGCCTCGGTTAGGGCAAGTTTTCCTACAATATAAAGACTGGAGGTAGAGGGGTGTACCTAACAACATCTGAAGTTCCTGGTGAAGATCGCAGCAAAGGGATCTCTCATTCCTCGATGGATGCGGCCTGGGAACCGAGCCAAAGACTCGTGGATACCTGGCTTTCTGCTCGGTGGTACGATTAAGGCTTGGCTAGAGTTGTTGGATTCGTAGGAACTCGGGGACCTGGAAATGACCTGTCAGGGGTTAGAAAACTCAAAGAAGATTAAGAAAATAAAGAAAAATAGCAAAGAGAAGAAAGTTTTGGAGGGGGCTGGAAGATGGTTTGGCGGTAGGAAGATGGTTGCAAATACCGGGAAGAAGAACTCTCAAACCCCTTTATGCACACAGCGGGTAATCACACAAAGCAATAGAAGAACTCAAGGTTTATTTTATATATCAAATCTCCCTTCATATAAGAGGCTAGGGTCCCTTAAATAGACCCTTAACCTTGGGCTCCAAGTAAGGGCACATTAGTCTTTACATAAGAATCCTTTTCCCTCTCAAACCCTAGTTAGAAAATAACGAAACACTAGGTAGAAAAATCCCTAAAAATTCTCTTGACTTGGCCAACACTCCAAGGACGCCTAGGGAGGCATGTTGGGCTTCTAAGAGCAGCAAGGGGCCGGCCCAAAGGGCTTGGACACATGGTTTGGGCCTCTGGAAGCTGGGGTGGCCTGGTACCCAAGTAGCAGGAATATTTCCTGGTATCTTGCTTCTTAGGGGCTTGGGCTTGGCTCTTCGGCTTGATTTCTTTGGACTAGGATGCAGGTGGACCTCTGGAATCATGGATGCCCTGGTCTATGAATATTCTGGCATCTGGAAGGGAATCTAGGCATCTGGAGGGCATCTGCAATGAATCAAGGTTTCTGATTTTCCTCCTGGGGTCTTCAAATCTTCAAGCTGGGTTGGACTTGGGCTAAACTTCCATGTCTTCAATCTAGTTGGACTTGGTCTCTCACTTGTATGATGTGGTCTTGAGTCTTCAATATGCTTGGACAGGACTCAAAAAATAAAATTAGCGTAACATGAGCTGACTAGCATTGGATTGAACTAGCTCAACATGAGCTGACTATATAGAACTGAAATAACAATTCAAAGACTCAAATAACAACTAAAATAGACTCAATGGGCTAAGCCTTATTACAGATGGACTCATAAATTATTGATCAATTCACAGAGGGCTGAAAAGCCTCTGTCTTATTCTGGTGCCTCCGGTGTCCCCACCAGGTACCTTAATCTTCGGGACTTATCTCGCCGACGATCCTTCCCTAGATCCTTTCCCACCTTAGGGGATCGATGGAGACATCAGCATCACATATCTTGGAGTAGCATAGATCTCGATGCAAATAAATTTAAATTCGAGAATAAGTTATTTAGAATTGGAGTTTTAAGATAAGTTTATTTTTTAAAAAAAATAAGTTTGTTAAGATTAGGATATCTGAGTTTGTTAGGATTTGGATAGACCTTATCTTGTATTTGAATTTGAACCATCCTTTTCTTTCTATCTTGTATTCAAATTCAAATGAGGGTTAGAAAGGTCTATAAATACCACCTTCATTGCTTTGTAAAAATTTGGTGAATGAAAATAAGTTTTTAGGGAAGAGTGATTCTTCTTTTCGCTCCGCATGGAGAGGGTGAGAGGCCCAACTTTCACTCCATAAGGAGAGCACGAAGGTGCAAGACATGATGCAAGGTTATGTCTAGTTATCCCCTTTCTTGATTCCACCTTCTTTACTGCCCACATGCCCTTTGAGATTCACCCTAATAGCTCCAATTAGTGAGGTAGGTGAGATGAGAGGTCTCTCCGTGAGTGTGAGTCCCAAAATCATGAGAGTCTAGATTTTCCTACCTTCCATCTCTCACCTCCCTCTTTACAAAAAAATAAATAAAACTAGTGGTACTTAATCATCGATGACTTCTTAGCTCACCGACGGTCCTTCCCCTGATCCCGTCCCCCATCAATTTGGTATCAGAGTTAGAGGATTAGGGTATTGTCATCTTCCCGACTCATCCCAGATTTCATTCCCCCCAACCCCACTGTTCTCTCTTTCCCCTGTTCTTGCTCCACTACCCTCCTCTTTGGCCCACATCTGTGCTAGCTCCAATTGAGCAAACCGCCTCCACCACCCAACTATCAGCCAAGAACATCCTCAGCCTCTCCCTGCCCCATCCCTGTTGCACGACCGTCACCATTCCACCGTCGCACAACATCCCATCCAAATCAAAAACCTACTGCTCGCGACTTCCCCATCCTCCATCTGTGAAGCTTCCCACCGATCGGACACCCGAGAAGATTCATCGACATGCCTACCACCAGACCTCCCTTCCTTCGACAAACAATTCCTGACCATGCTGCCCTTCTTCCAGCCTGATCCACCAAAGCTCCTCCCATTATCGATGATGCAGAACACCAACGACCTCCCAACTCTTCACCCGCTACCGACAAATCAATGCTCCACCATCATCAATGCTTCCAGCCAACTCCCAATCCCATCTGGAACCCCCCCATCCCACAGATCATGGCCCTCCCCATATTCCACGATGTCCCCATCCCTGAGTGCCAAGCTCTCTTCCTCCGCAAACTCTAGATCTGTGCCGTGGTCTTCGACTTCTTTGACACCCTCAAATCCACCCGAGAGAAGGAGGCCAAGCATCAAATATGTTAGATGTATGCCTCGAAAGCCAAGTTGACTTGACCCATTTTAATTTTTAGGGCATGAACTTTGTATTTAATTTTTTTTATTAACAAAAGTGCATTAGTTTCATTCATATTGATGTGTCTATAAATCATCCATGGAGTTAATGGGCAATGACACATATTCTTAAGAGTTGAGAATCTGAGGCATGTATCTTTATAGATTAACTCCTAAAAGCTCCTGATTATTGGAATATCACGAGGATGATGATTGATCCATTAAAATCGATGCACAGATCACTTCCCTTTCAGGGTAGATGAGTCTTTGACCTACAGTGTGGTGACACTGGAGTGAGAGTGCAAGTAGTTGATAGAGATCAACGGTACTAAGAGTGATCAAGTACAAGAAGTTATATGGATGACTCTCACTCATCAATAATTTTCTGATGCTGTAGTCATGTGAATAGTTCTTTGACCTAGAGTGTCTCAGCTACTCACAATAAGATTGCTGTAGTTTGATAGTACAAACACATGGTTCCTATCCATACGGGACCTTACGGTGTTCTTTAGCTACAGTAAGTTTATTGTAGGAGTAGGGTGTTCACTTATAGGGATCTATCAGCCTTAGTAATAAGGAATAATCCTATGCAGCTTAATAAGACTAAGTCCAGAAGTCTATGGCCATAGCAGAGTGATAATGAAAGGTGTTTTCATTAGTATCACAATTGGACTTGAGTCAATTAAGTTAAGCATATGACTAATGGATTTGATGAGTTTCGTAACCAACATCATGTCGGGATTTATGATAGAGGAACATAATTACATGGTAACTACACCTAGGGGTTCTAATCTTATTCTGCTAGGTTGCTACTATATACTGCTAGGTATCACTAGTGGATTATGAGAGCCCATTAGGATCGTTCTCGGATCGATGATCCTAATTAGGGTCGAGCAAAAATCATTTCTATCCATCGAAAGGAGTTTTGATGATGTATAATGGAGATTATAACATGTCTCATTACCAGACAGAATAGGATCTGAGGGGTCACACACATTAGAAGCTCAAGTAACCAATCAGCAAATCAATTTGGACCTAATTATAAGTGTTATAATTAATATTTGACCTAATTAATTATGGATTAATTGTTAATTGAATTAAATTAGATTTAATTTGATTTTAATTGAGCCTAATCTAGTTGGGTCAATAACCTTTTTGAAATGGGTTCAATTGGATTTAATCTAGCTTTAATTTAAGTGTCAAATCAATTTCATTTGGACCATGAGTCAGAGTCCAGTTAGACTGGGACTCTCTCTCCCTATCTCTCCCTCTCTCTCCTCTTCTCCACATGCCAACTATGTGGGGACCAAGCATTTGGGTGACAAAGATAGATGGCATGAATACTAGATGGTGCTAATTCATTTTGGCATGGAAGAATATGAGAAGGAGGAGTCCTCATTCACTCCTCTTAATTTTGAATTGAAAACTTCCATCGAATTTATGTTGGCATGAAAACCAAGAGGGCGCTAATCCTATTTTGGCATGGAGAATTGGAGAAGTGTTTGTGAGACAAAATAAGAGGCGCAAAAGTGTTTTGGAATGAGAAAATAAGAGAGGGAGAAGTCCTTCTATTTTACTCCATTCTAGCTAGTTTAGTTTGGACTCTACTCTTTGGGTTGTGGATTATATTGGACTCTGGTCTTTTGCATTCAAGGGGTAGGAACTAATCTATAAAAGGAGGAGAGGGGGTGGGCCAAGACTAATTTTCTATTTGGGCATGTGAGGTGCTTCTTCCTTATAAGGTGCAGAGATTCTCTCTCTTCCTTGTATGAGGTTTGAGTCCTTCTCTTCAAGAGTGTTGAGAGGTCTTCTACATAAGAGGGAGAAGAAAGTAAGAGGTCCAAAGGTCTTGCATAGTCTGATTTACAAGATAGAAGCCAGATGTCGATCCAGTTGCAGATGGCACAGTTTTTAAAGTGGCTGATTTGCTGAAAGAGGATAGAGCTGCAAGGATCTAGTAGTCTAGTGCCTTCAATGACTCAGTTATGAGAGCTCTGTATGGATACCAGCAGAGGCCAAGTGATTGTGCAGCTCTGGTAGAATCCCAATTTAAAAGCGGATCGGCATGTTTTTAAGAGTAGGCCAAGATAGCGATCCAGGTAAGTTTTTTTGTTCAAAATAATTTTATTTTCAGATTTGATATTTTTTCATATATTATAGCATGGATTTATGATTAATAAATTAGATTTATTTATAAGTTGCATTATTAGATATAAATATTTTTATATCTACTTTCGCTGTATCAGGCTTTTGATGCCTGATCGATTGCAATATACTATTCCTGGAAGAATTCTAACAAAATGCTCCTCGTGCTCATTGACTTCATCCAGTTTAGTTTCGACCGCATCATCGAGCCTATCCAAGAAGAGCTCATCCGGATGATCAGTGTTAACATCTTGCACTATCTCCCACTGGTGTGCCACGAGAACACCAGTTTCGAGAGCACCGAAGAACCCTACCTGGACCCCATTCGCCCCATCCTCCATCTCCTGCCAAGCTCCTCCCACCAGGTTTTCTCACTACCAGCAATCAATGACCGATGCCCCTTGCTATCGCGTCACCTCATGACGCCCCTGTTTGATGCAAGGTCATGGCTAGCCTCATCGCCCTGCTATCGTGATGCCTGACACCTCCGAATCATAGCCCATGCTGCCTGTGTCACCTCACCGCCGCCCTGCCGGTCAGTCTCCACCCTTCCAGATCTCCACCACCACCACCCCTTCGTATGCAGCCACGTCCTCCTCATAGTCTCCGCCATTATCCTGCCCTGCAAGCCCCTGTTCGCTGGTTTCAGTTCGCGAAGAAGAAGGTCCATTAGCACGAATGTGAAAACAATTCACGTTCCTATTACCGACTTTAGACTTGCATAGATTTCAAAGCTACATGTCTCCAAAGCTACATGGATTTCAAAGCTGCATAGATCTTAGAGCTATACGGATCTCAGAGGTGCACAAATCTTAGAGCAAAGCTAAAAAAAATCATTCTACAGGCTATGCGCATCATGGAGCCAAAAGAATATTGAAGCTTAACTCGACGGAGTCGAGTTCTCCCCACCTCAAGGAAATGATGGGGATATTAGCAGAATAGATCTCGATGCAAATAAATTTAAATTCCAGAATAAGTTATTTTAGAATTGGAGTTTTAGGATAAGTTTTTTTTTTTTAAAAAAATAAGTTTGCTAGGATTAGGATATCTGAGTTTATTAGGATTTGGATAGGCCTTATCTTGTATTTGGATTTGAACCATCCTTATCTTTCTATCTTGTATTAAAATTTAAATGAGGATTAAAAAGGTCTATAAATACTACCCTCATTGCTTTGTAAAAATTTGGTGAATGAAAATGAGTTTTTAGGAAAGAGTGATTCTTCTTTTTCTCTCTGCATGGAGAGGGTGAGAGACCCAACTATCGCTCTGTAAGGAGAGCACGCGAGGTGCAAGACATGATACGAGGTCATGTATAGTTATCCCCTTGATTTAACCTTCTTTACCACCCTCAGGTCCTTTGAGATTCACCCTAATGGCTCCAAGTAATGAGGTGGGTGAGATGCCCTAGAGGTGAGAGGTCTCTCCGTGAGTGTGAGTCCCAAAATCATGAGAGTCCAGATTTTTCCTACCTCCCATCTCCATTGTTCCTTCATCTTCATTGTTCCTTCATCTTCTCCCTCTTTACAAAAAAAAATATAAAAAAAAACTAGTGGTACCCTAATTATCGATGACTTCTTAGCTCATCGACGATCCTTCCCCTGATCCCATCCCCCATCACTAGCCCTAGCCACCCAAA
Source organism: Areca catechu (assembly GCA_021397845.1). Taxonomy (NCBI): domain Eukaryota; kingdom Viridiplantae; phylum Streptophyta; class Magnoliopsida; order Arecales; family Arecaceae; genus Areca; species Areca catechu. Next base: position 45,998,685 of record CM038048.1, on the reverse strand, counting down.
CCTTCTTCCAATCCAATGCCGCCCCCTCCATCTTCACCAAACCCTAGGCCACCAGATAATCTCTCTACTCCAGGCCACCACTCCTAAAGCATTAGGCACCCTCCAAAGTCCTAGGCCGCCATCTCCAAGTCTCGGTGCTCCACCTCCTCCAGGCTGCCCCATCTTATCCAGGCATCCATACATCTATCCAGGCCGCTACCATATCCTGCAATTCCCTCCCGCCTTCTTTCACTTCCAACCTTCCATTTTATATTTTTCCATCTTCATAAGCCCTAACCCTTGATATTTGCATGATCCCTCAGGTGAAACAATCTCTAGATGAAGTCTTCCTTACCTCTGAAACCAGTTGATAAAAAGCAGGTGGATCCATGGGAAAGCTGCTTCTTCGTCCAGGCACCGATCCAGAGTGCTGAGAGACCCCTTCTAATATGCAGAAGACATCGTTGCTAGGTATTTGACCCAAACCCTTCTCTTAGGTCTATTTTATAGAAACTGAACATGTGCCTAATAGGTGTTTCTTAATCCTAGGATCCTATCTTTCTTTATTATTTTGTTAGATCTTGCTACACGGGTAGAACTTAGATTTTACATGATAACCCTTACCTCTGTTAACTTCTTTTCAGGAACAAAACTATATCTGAAATCTAAAATCATTGCTCATATGATCTGCAATTTTTTTATGTTCATCCTTCGCATGTTCATCCCGCATCATTCTAGGTCTCATTTCGCATCATTTTTGGTATCAAAGCTTAGGATAGGGCATGTTCTTGCATATTTTTTAAAACCAAAATACCAAAAAAACTTCTACATGCTGAATTCTGCATTAGTTGATGGGGACTCGAGAGCCCAGCCACCTTAGCAGCCATATGGGATCCCAGTCACAGTGCCACATTCAGTGCGCCACCTCAGTAGCCACATGGAGTCCCAGTCATAGTAAGTGCCATCTACCCAATTAGGGCAGTCCAGGATTCTCTTAAAGTCATCCAAGCACAAAAGGAAGCAGATCAGCATCCCTTATGGAAGATGTTGACCGACCAAGAAATATGGAAGGAATTATATGGCATCCCATGTCTCATATGGCACCTCCCTTGTTTCATGCAAGCCAGAAGAGGAAGAAACTTGGTGCCCAACCTTGACGTGGTCCCCCTCCCTGTTTCATGCAACCACTCCAAGCAAAAATGGAAGATAATTGGCACCCAAGCAAAGGAAGCAAGCAAGCAGGAGTCTCAGATTTTCTTCTCTCTCTATTACCATGTATAACCAACAAATATAGAAAATAATGTGGCACCTCCCCTCTTTTCTATTCATTCCATGTAATCCAAGGGCTAGGGTCAATTATAAAAGGACCCCCTTCATGTATGAAAAAAAAAATCGAATGAAATAAAAATTTGAGAAGAGAGATTCTTTTTCGCTCCATGATGGAGAGGGTAAGAGGTCCAACTTTCGCTCCATAAGGAGAGCACGTAAGGTGCAACCCTCGGACATGAAACAAGGTCATGTCTAGTAATCTCTTTCCTAATTCCACCTTCTTTACCATCCTCATGTCCTTTGAGATTCACCTTAACAGCTCCATTAGTGAGGTGGGATACCCTAGAGGTGTGAGATCTCTTCGTACAGCTCCATTAGTGAGATGGATAGGATGCCCTAGAGGTGTGAGATCTCTCTGTATGGCTCTATTAGTGAGGTGGGTAGGATGCCCTAGAGGTATGAGATCTCTCCGTACGGCTCCATTAGTGAGGTGGGTAGGATGCCCTAGAGGTGTGAGATCACTCTATATGGCTCCATTAGTGAGGTCGGATACCCTAAAGGTGTGAGATCTCTCCGAGAGTGTGAGTCCCAAAGTTCATGAAAGCCCTGACCCATGTCTTCTATCTCCATTGTTCCTTTGCCACCTCCATAGAAAATAAAAAAAAATAAAAGAAAAACTAGTGGTACTCTAATTTTGGTGACTTCTAGGCTTGCCATTGATCCATCCCCAGCCCGTACCCCATCAATTTTTGGTATCAGAGCCAGGGGATTAGGGTATTCTAAATCTTTCCCTCTTTTCTCTCTCCTCCACTTATTTCCATTATTCTCACTATCCCGACCTTATTTCTCCTTTATTTTGGACTTATTCCTATCATCTTCCTCCTAAATCTAGTCGGATTGAAAGCCCAGAACACTCGATCCACCACCCATAGCCTGCCAAAAAGCTCCCTTCGCCATTGCTGCCACTTTCCAGTCCAGATCTCACCGGAGCCCGCCATAGCTTCCTCTACCACTGCAATCCTCCCACAAACCTGAATCGCCCTAGCCTATCAGATCAACACCACACCCCACGGCCACACGGATCCACCATTTGGTCTCAGACTCCTCCTGTTGCCGACAACACCGGAGACATCCCCGTCCACCGCCTCCCGTGCCGCCCACCTCCTTCAGTACGTCAGACCCCTCATCTCTTCACTGGATCCCCGTCGGATCTCTTTGCTACTACGATGCATCGCCGATGCCCCGTCTCTCACCGGATCCTCCCTGCTTCTCTGCCATCAGTCATTGACCACCATCGCCTGATTCACCATCATCCTCCACCCATGAAGGCTCGGACACCACCAGCCACTGGAACCCTTCTGTGCCACCTTAGTCGCTTTCATGCCGGTGTCCGTGTGGCTGTATCGCTGTCATGCCACTCTCTTCCTATGCTATTAGCCCATTGACGAACCATCCTTCTCCGACGAGGGTTCATCCGAGAATGCCGGCAATAATCCCACCGGACTTTCTCTCTCTGAAGATCCCCTGTTCCATGATTTGTTGGTCTGTGGAGAAGGAGTGCATGAATGTGAAAGCAGATACCACCCCTGCTACTTGCATGATCCTCAAAGCTACATGATCTTCAGAGTTGCACAATCTTCAGAGCTTCACGATCTTCAAAGCTGCATAGATATCAAAACAGAGCCTCCTCTTTGTTTCGAGTCTATTTGGGTTATTTGATTGAGTCTATTTTTAAGATTGACCAACCTGTCGGGAGTCCTCACTGATCTAAACTTGATGGGATCGAGTTCTCCCCACTCCAGGGGAATGATGGGGACCCGAGAGCCCAGACACCTTAGCAGCCACATGGGATCCCAGTCACAATGCCACATTCAGTGTGCCACCTTAGCAGCCACATGGAGTCCTAATCATAATAGGTGCCATTTACTCAATTAGGGCAGTCCAGGATTCTCTTAAAATCATCCAAGCACAAAAGGAAGCATATCAGCATCCCTTATGGAAGATGTTGACTGACAAAGAAATATGGAAGGAATTATATGGCATCCCCCCCCTATTTCATGCAAGCTAGAAGAGGAGGAAACATGGCGCCCAACCTTGACGTGGTCCCCCTCCCTATTTCATGCAACCACTCCAGGCAAAAATGGAAGATAATTGGCACCCAGGTAAAGGAAGCAAGCTAGCAGGAGTCCCAGATTTTCTTCTCTCCCTATTGCCATGTCTAACTAACAAATATAGAAAATAATGTGGCACATCTCCTCTTTTCTATTCATTCTATGTAATCCAAGGGCTAGGGTCAATTATAAAAGGACCCCCTTTATATATGAAAAAAATTTTGAATGAAATGAAAATTTGAGAAGAGAGATTCTTCTTCGCTCCGTGATGGAGAGGGTGAGAGGCCCAACTTTCGCTCCGTAAGGAGAGCACGTGAGGTGCAACCCCCAGACATGATGCGAGATCATGTCTAGTATCCCCTTCCCTAATTCCACCTTTTTTACCGCCCTCATGTCCTTTGAGATTCACCCTAACTTCTCCATTAGTGAGGTGGAATACCCTAGAGGTGTGAGTTCTCTCCATACGGCTCCATTAGTGAGGTGGGTAGGATGTCCTAGAAGTGTGAGATCTCTCTGTACGACTCCATTAGTGAGGTGGGTAGGATGCCCTAGAGGTGTGAGATCTCTCTGTATGGCTCTATTAGTGAGATGGGTAGGATGCCCTAGAGGTGTGAGATCTCTTTGTATGGCTCCATTAGAAAGGTGGGATACCTTAGAGGTGTGAGATCTCTCTGTGAGTGTGAGTCCCAAAGTTCATGAAAGCCCTGACCCCTGTCTTCCATCTTCATTGTTCCTTCGACACCTCCATAGAAAATTAAAAAAAAATAAAAGAAAAACTAGTGGTACCCTAATTTTGGTGACTTCTAGGCTCGCCAACAATCCATCCCCAGCCCATACCCCATCAGTAGTCTAAACCTAGGGGAAGTTTTTCATTAAACCTATATATTTTGCACCATTCTTTGCATCAATCATTTACATAGTTAGTCCTTTTTATTTCTACAATTTTTATGTAATTTTCTGATATGAAAATAGGAAAAAAATCTGCATATTAAAAAAACCTAACAAAAAAAACTGCTTGCTAAAATTTTCTGCACAATTAGTTTAGGGCTAAAATTTGATTGTCATAAAACCCTTCAAAACCGTTTCTTTGCACTTAATTTGCTGTATTAATCAGTGTTAGATCTACCATCTGCATACCAAAAAAAAAAGATCTTATTTACTACTAATTTTCTAATTTTTAGTCTCATATTGCATTAGGGTTCATGTGTGTGCATCATAATTGAATCTACTTAAGGACAACTCTACTCTGTTAGATGAGGGAAGGATGTCATTACCTTTCCTTGGTCCAAAACAAGCACCCTGCATTCGAACCCAAGTCTTAATTAAAATCAAGTAGAAACCTAATTGAGCTAGGGATACCAATGGGTCCAGTTCGGGTTTTGTGAGAAAGCTAGTGCACCCAATCCTTCACTATTTCTTGAAGCTAGTGTCTAGGCTAGAGGTAGAGAGGCAAACGCCCTAAGCGGAGCTGTGGTTACTTAGTTAGGACCCTATGATTAACAAGGGGAGCCTCCCATACTCCCACCTCTTACCTAGCCAGTGGATATGGTAATTGCTGAATTGGTTGTATGTTGAGCTGACTCATTCTACCCGAGCTGTTAGGACTAGGAAACCTTAGAATGTTTGTATGCTTATTACATGACCTCTAGATTAGGAGTCTAACCCTACCAGTAGTTTCAACCCCAACCTAATCTAACCATGGACTCCAATCTTGACACCATACTAAGGACCATAGCTGAACAAATTACCCAAATGAACGAAATGAACAAAAAGTTTGATCGAATAAAGGGATGTATTGGAAACCTAGAAAGGGCCAAACAGACCCATGCTAAGCCTGAACTTGAGACACCATGTCCCACACATCCCAACCCTAGGAGAGCCCCATGCCATGACCCAATCTAGGAATCCAATCAGAGGAGATCCAATTATGATTTCATGGACGAGGATGAGAGAGCCTTTAGGAATATTAGGTTAAAAACACCTACTTTTGGTGGCGATCTTGATCCTAAGAGTTACATTGACTGGGAGAGAGATATGGATCGATACTTTGAATAGGATGAGATTACAGAAGAGAGACATTTAAGCTTGCTAAACTCAAGTTAGTTTGCCAGGCTAGACTATATTGGGGGGATGTTGAAAGAATGACGAGACAAAGAGGAGATACTCCCGTAGCTAGCTAGAGAGCCATGAAGAGCAAACTTAGGGAAATGTACCTACCCATGTCCTATGAGCCCAATGGACCCATAACCTATCGATCCCTACCCATGTCCTATGAGCCCAGTGGATCCATAACCCATCGATCCCTAACCATACCCTATGAGCCCAGTGGACCCATAGCCTATCGATCCCTACCCATGTCCTATGAGCCCAGTGGATCCATAGCCCATCGATCCCTATCCATGTCCTAGAGCCCAGTAGACCCATAGCCCATCGATCTGAACCCATGTCTTATGAGCCCAAGAGATCCATGACCTCTCGACCTGAGCCCAATAGGATTAGTACCCCTAGATATCAGCTAAGTACTAGTCAAGTTTTCCTTAGTCGACTCGAACCCGATAGGATCAGTGATGGGGACCCGAAGTCTATTACAATTTTGTTGAGTCATGTAGTCCATTAGTCCTGAGTTACTTGAGTCCTGTATTGAAGTAAGTTAGTTAAGTCCCTTTAGTCCTGTGAGTCATTTTAGTTCAGTCAGGTTCGATTGAGTCATTCAGGACATAACAAGAGGAGAGTTCATAGCTAGGAGATTCACCAGGCCCCCCAACCAGAGTTGGCCTTCATGCACCTGGGCCCTTTCGTGCCGCCAAGCCCGCAAGAGAGAGCTCCAGTCCAAGATAGGCCCATTGTTGACCAGGTCCACCAGGATTTCTTGGCCCACAAGTCAGGGTATCTTAGCCTTCAAGTCATGTACCCTGGGGTGAATCTATAAATACCACCCCTCCCTTCTCGTATTAAACATCTTTTTTCTTATGAATACAAATAAAAAAATATTTTGATTTGAGTTTTGAGTTTCCTCCGGATTGGAGTGGGTGTGGCACCCTGGTTCCTTATTCTTGAGTGCAAGCCCTAATCCCCTAGTGACTTCTATGCTCGCTAGCGATCCTCCCCCGCTTTGTCCTGCATCAACTTGGTATCAGAGCTAGAGGATTAGGGTTTTTTGTTTTCCTCCTGGCTCTACATCCTTCCTCCTGACCAGATCTCTCTATGCAAAACTTCTCAAACCTCGGTCAACTGTCGGTCTCAATCTTTGGTTCGTCAATGGCTTGGCATCCACTTCCCTCCCGTGATCATCAACACCCTACACCCAAGCCCCATCCACCCTCGTTGACGTGCTTCCGCCTGAGGCCGACTCTAGCATATCTCTCCTCAGCCAGTTTGAGAAGCCTGACATTCACCCACCGCCTTCTTGATATATACCTCAACCGCCTCTACATATATCAGCTTTTGGTTCTTCTCCAGCTTTTTTCCTCTCTCTCTCTCAAATCCCTCTTTCTCCCTTTCTTCTCTTGCAGGGATAGAACCTTTTCTTTGCAATGGCGGCCTCCTCCATGGGCGTGGACACCAATGCTTTCCTCCGGCCATCTGGCTCGCCACCGAGCTTCTCGATCGTGAGCCCCGATGTCTTCAACTCCATCGACGAGGAGGAGGACCTCTACGGCCGCCTCAAGTCTCTCCAGTGCCAGATCGAGTTCATTGACATCCTGGAGGAGTATGTCAAGGACGAGCAGAAGAATCTTAAGCATGAGCTTCTCCATGACCAGGAGGAGGTCAAGTGGATCTAGTCTGTTCCCCTCATCATTGGCCAGTTCATGGAGATGGTCGATCAAAACAATGGCATCGTTGGCTCCACCACCGGATCGAACTATTATGTTCGAATCTTGAGCACCATCAATCGGGAGCTTTTCAAGCCCTCCACCTCCGTTGCCCTCCACCACCACTCCTCCCGCACCGACCTCTCTAGCAAGCTCTCCCGAACCGTCCTTGATGGCCTTGCCTTCCTCCACGAGGGTTGTCAGCCACGGATGATCCACCGGGACACCAAGTCCAGCAACATCCTTCTCGACGCTGATGAACCCCATCATCGCCATATAGATCTCCGCCTCCTTCCTCATCGCTTGTGTGCCCTCCCACGGCGAGCCGAGCCCTACAACAGGGCCTCAGATTTGAGTCCCCTGCACCACCAAGCCATGCCAACTACCGTCCGGCCATCTTCTTCCCATCCATGCCACCGTCTCCGCCCCGGCCTCATCACCGGCAAGGTCCATCGGGAGTCCCTCCTCCATTCCGCCCGGCCTCCATCCGAGGATAAGGGAGATGCCAGCACAAATATGGAGGCAAATGCCTTCACTGTTGTCGATTTCAGTGCACGATTTCTAGAGCAGCATGCTTTCTGGAGTAGCACGGATCTCAGTGATGCACAATCTTCAAAGCCGCACTGATCTCAAAGCAACCAATAAAAAAAGAAAATCAGTGAAAAAAATCAGAGAAAAAAAAAGAAAAGAAAAAACTGTGGAAAAAGAGAAAAAAAACTGATTCTAGACTTTTTGCTTTAATTTGCTTAGTGTCGGTTCCATCAAACCACTTCTCAGCCTGACTTGACGGAGTCGAGTTCTCCCCACCGCAGGGGAATGATGGAGACCCGAAGTTTATTATAGTTTTGTCGAGTCTTATAGTCCATTAGTCCTAAGTTACTTGAGTCCTATACTGAAGTAAGTCAGTTAAGTCCTTTTAGTCATATGAGTCATTTTAGTTCAGTCAGGTCTGATTGAGTCATTCAGATCATATACAAGAGAAGAATTCGTAACCAAGAGATTTACTAGGCCCCCCAACCAGAGCTTGCCTTCATGCACCTGGGCCCTTTCATGCCGCTAAGCCCGCAAGAGAGAGCTCCAGTCCAAGACAGGCCCATTGTTGACCAGGTCCACCAGGATTTCTTGGCCCACAAGTCAAGGTTTCTTAGCCCTCAAGTCATGTACCATGGGGTGAATCTATAAATACCGCCCCTCCCCTCTTGTATAAACATCTTTTTTCTTATGAATACAAATAAAAAAATAATTTTGATTTATGTTTTGAGTTTTCTCGGATTGGAGTGGGTGTGACACCCTGGTTCCTTGTTCTTGAGTGCAAGCCCTAATCCCTGGTGACTTCTATGCTCGCCAGTGATCCTCCCCCGCTCTATCTCGCATCAATTAGTACCCCTAGCTATCAGCCATGTACTAGTCAAGTTCCCTTTAGTCGACCCGAACCCGAGAGGATTAGTACCCCTAGATATCAGCCGGTACTAGCCAAGTTTCCTTTAGTCAACCCAAACTCGATAGGATTAGTACCCTTAGCTATCAGCCAAGTACTAGTCAAGTTTCCCTTAGTCGACCCATCCCTACTACCCCATTTGTTCCTAAGGCTAATATTGAAGAGGAAATACATAGGGTAGACCTATAATTAGTTAACCGAGAAAATACCCAGATTGAAGCTGTATTGGAAGAACAGTTAGAGGAAGAGATCCATGACACTGCTACTGCAAGAGCTTTACTTGAGAAAACTCTAGAAGAGAACCCAATTATAGATCCCAGTCCTAAAATTCATGAACCAAAAAAATTTATTGAGGATATGATCTCTTTAATTCAGTACCCTCAGAAAGAATTCACCCTTTCGTCCCAATTGAAGATCTCTTTCCTGAAATTATCGACTTATCCTTCTATACGGTAGACCTTTTAGATCAATGTCCATACCTTAAGGTCGATCCCATTAAGCCATAATTGATCGATGAACCCTCTTCTTATTTTCTCCCCTTTCTCAAGCCTTCCAATGTTTTTAGGACCATCATGCTACACTTTGTTGAAGTTAATAGGTTGCACCAATTCCTTGAGCATGTTAGGTTTGCAACCTACTTCTAGAAGATCCTGTGTCATCTATTAGGAATGCATATCAAATTTTCATCTACATGTCACCCACAAACCAAGGGTCAAACACACAATTGTAGTTAGAGGTTTATTCGACCCTCTAGTCCATTAGATGTTGTTGTGAGTCTTTTGCACTGCATGATTAGAGATCGGCATAAGGAATTGGCCATAAGATTAATGTGAGCAATGACATTTATAAAAACATGGTTAATTCTCGAAAACTGTTAGAGAGTTTGCGAGAAAAATTTTGTAATGATTAGGCTACATGCACGTGGAGTTGGATCCTTCAAAGTGATAAAGAAAGTTGGATCTAATGCAATTTGGCATTATCTCAACCTTCAATATCTTATACTTTGTTGAGTATAGGGAGCTAGCAATGATATCCAGTAAGCCTTTTGACCTGACCCTTTTTTTGAGAGTGAACCCATTCCTGAGTATCCACAAATACATTTGCCTAAGAAAGGAAAAATATTAAGCGTATCCTAGATGACCAAGCTACTTATACCCGGATCAAAGGCTACCACGTTACTTGGTTTGTTGGCAATGTCGACTAGAATCTAAGGACTTGTGGATCACTTAAGAGGATCCGCAACATTTCAATCTAGACCCTTTGGAGCTGTACCAGAGCCAGATTTACCCTTGCTTCATAGGGTCAAGTTCCTCCCACCCTGGGAGAATTGATGGGGACATCAGGATCAGACAAGGATTTTAGGGTTCCATGAAGATCTCTGATTCATGTATTGGAAAGTCACTCCATTTTTTTGAGTCCATAAGGTCAATTGAGTCCATTTGCTCATTGAGTCCAATAATAAAGATTGAGTCCTGTAATAGAGTGAATCAATTGAGTCCAATTGAGTCCACTTTATCAAGTGAGCGAGTCCCTCTGTGCTCCAGTCCGGTCAAATGAGTTTATTTGAGTCTGTAAATTTTGTAATTCTTTCATTCAAGTCAGAGCAAGAGGAGAGCCATCAGACCCCCACTCAAGCCACCCCAGCTCATGATGGGAATTCTCCCAGGGTGCCGGGGATCATGCAGCATGCGGAATTGACTTTCAAAACAAAATTTCATAGTATGATACCCTAACATGTATAACATGTGTAGAAACCCTAATTCCTAGGAACCCCTTGTGCAATATCAACTAATGAATCATAAAATAAAGTCAAGAAAAATACCTGGATCACTGAAACCCAACTTTTTCACAAGGTTCATAAGCACAAACCCTCCAACGGTGATCCACACGAAACTCGGACCAAGGAAGAACTCCTTCAAGTTGCTTGGAGAAGTGGAACTCTTTCGGCAGCCTTTGGTCTATTAACTACTGTAGGACACCCTGTCCTACTGAACGGCACTCAAGACACTATCCTAAACCACTTTAGGTTCTAGGACTACCCTCCACTAGGATCCTAAAGCTTATGTCCTAAAACCAAGCCTTGTCCTAGTGTAGAAGAACTTGTCTTGACAAGACAAGTCTTGTCCTAAAATAAGAAGGAGGGAGGGAGAAAGTGGAAGACTCTCAGACAGACTCATGGAAAATAAAAACACTGATCTCAGAAGATCGAAGAGGAAGAAGTAGTTCTCATTTCATCGTACCCCTATTTATAATCTCAGATGGGGTGTGAAATGCATCCCGATAATACTTATCAGATATGAAATATCATATCTGATAACACTCTTCGAGAATGGAGAGTCATATCTATGTTCTTTCACTTAGCAGATCAATCCCCATCATGCCATTTGTCAATATTGATTTTTGAGATAGGGAGACACCACTTCTAATCTGAAATAATGCAAGGCTTAAAGAGGTTCAGAGGCAGAAGGACTCTACCCTATGTTGTGCGCGTGCATATGAAGAGGTGCGACTCTTCATGTGCATGCCACCTTTCACACCTCTTCAAGCCATCCCATTCAAACTTTAAACTGGTCTTTTGACTTGTCAAGGTATGGGGATTGAGCTAAGAGGCACCTTCCTGATGAAGCTCCCAGAGTCTCATCTGCAGAAGGACTCTCAGTCCATCTGCATGCCATACTTATTCTCGGGTGCGCCAAAGGGCGCCAATGGTCTTTCCCTTTCCATTTAGTCTGCCTAAAGCATCAAATTGACTTGGTCAAATATATGAGTATGGGTGTCATTAGAAAGGGAATCAAATAAGCTTTTTGACCATATCTTTTATTTTCAGATCAGAGGTCTGTAGCTCCTTCTGTGCCTTTTTGAGGTTAAGGTGTCATTTAGGTACCAAGAGTCCCATGCCATTAGGACTCTTCATATATGGTGCCTAACATACCCAAAACCCAAATAAAAATCAGATCAAGCTCTAATTTGGCTAGCCCTACTTAGGATTCAACCTAATTTAGGTTTTTCATAATTAGGTTAGCCCAATTAGCAAGCAACCGAACCAAATCCAATTGGGTTAGGAATTAGGTTAGCCTACATATGCTAGTATGCAATCTAGCTAACCAATTAGGATCCTATGACCCTAATTAAATCATGAATGACTTCCTTGGCCAAGTCTCTATTATGTGTGACCCATTGGGTTCCACATTTAGACAGTAGTAGGTTTAGGTTTGAGCCAATTCGATCCGATCAAACCTGATTGACCTAATTAGGTCAAATTGGCTCACCTAATTGTCCAATTCGAATCACACATCGAATTGGCTCATGAAACCAAACCAATTGGTTCATGAAAACCTACAAGATAAGATTGATATCTAGCAACATGTCATGCCTACCCGAAAGATGAGGAATTTGATAAAAAATATCAAAATATCCTTTAGTAGTAAATTACCGTGCAATTCAATATTTCGATCTCCCATTATCCCGATTAAGTGATAGGTATGGATATATGTCAAACCCTAACACTTAATCATATTGAATCTTAGCTCGATCATGAGGACTCAACTGATTACTGATTAGATTCCACTAATCTCATTTTGCTTTGATAAAGGCTCCTTGAGTCTCTCATCGAAGAGATTGCATGGGATAACAATTCCTCTTACCAGGAATGATCGATTCCTTGTTGGTCCACTCACAACCTTCGTACACCTTCCACCATACCCGGAACACCCCGTACATGCCGCAATGGCATGAATGAGTATGAGCCAAAATATGGCTTAGTGTGCACAAGGAACCATGGTGACCTCAGGTCTAAAGATCACATGCACAACTTCTACTCTGGGATCTATCTTTTGACAAGTAGTAAGACTTCCATAAGATAGTCCCGGTGCGGATTAGTCTAGTGTACTCATACCCTGATGAGTACCCTTATCCTTGTATTAGTGTCTCTACATAAGTGATTGTGAGATCAACCACCCTCATCAACTGAGCATACATAGGATAAGCTAGTCTTTCTGGATTCATCGATCCCTGAATCGATAGTCCAATGACTAAGAACATTCTAGATTAGGGTTTATAGGAATTAGGTCACACTTTATGAACTCCATCATAACCCTAACTCCATTGCCCTAATTTATGGGGTTCATCATAATCAATAAGAAAATATGACACAGCAGTATATGATGAATCAAATACCTTTATTAATATGAAAGTATGTCATACATGAGCTGGAAGTTTACAAAAAGGCTCTTATAATGATTTGCTCTTAGAGCACTTTCTATCAAACTCTCATTTTCACTAAAGCCAATCGTCCTTGTATTTTATGCCCATAAAATCTAAGTGATGATTTAACTGCTACTTGTCTAAAGCTTTAGTGAATGGGTCTGCTATATTATTCTTTATGTCAACTCATTCAATGACGACATCTTGTCTTTCAATAATCTCTCGAACGAGGTGGAACCGTCTTAGAATGTGATTGGCCTTGTGATGAGAACTCGGTTCCTTAGCTTGTGCAATAGCCCCAGTGTTATCACAGTATAATGGCACTGGCTGTTGTATATCTAGAACCATGCCCAATTCCATGATGAATTTCTTCATCCAAACAGCTTCCTTCGTGGCTTCACTAGTAGCTATGTACTCTGTCTCAGTGACTGAGTTAGCTACTGTTAGCTGCTTTGTACTCTTCCAACTCACCGCACCACCATTCAGGTTGAAGACATATCCTGATGTGGATTTGCTATCATCTAGATCTGATAAAAAACTAGAATCTGTATAACCTTCTAGTTTCAATTCAAATCTACCATATACTAGAAAAATATCTTTAGTCATTCTCAGGTATTTAAGAATATTTTTCATAGCTCTCCAATGATCCTCTCTAGGATCTGCCTGAAACCTACTCACTATGCCTAAGGCATATGCAACATCAGGTTTGGTACATAACATGGCATACATTATCGATCCTACAGTAGAAGCATAAGGAATCATAGCCATCCTCTCTCTTTCTTCTGATGTCTTAGGAGACATTTTCTTAGAGAGTGTATGCCTTGACTTATAGGTAAGTAACCTTTCTTACTTCTATCCATGTTGAATCTCTTCAACACTAAGTCAATGTATCTAGATTGGGATAAGCCTAGCATCCTCTTGGATCTATCTCTATAGATCCTTATACCCAGTATATAGGATGCTTCTCCCAAATCCTTCATGGAAAACTTTGATGATAGCCAAGTTTTAACCGATTGCAACATTGGGATATCATTCCCAATGATCAATATGTCATCCACATACAAAACTAAGAAAATAATGGAACTCCCACTTGTCTTCTTATACACACATGGTTCATCCACACTTTTGATAAAACCAAATCCTTTGATTTTGATAAAACCAAATCCTTTGTTATTTCATCAAACGGATGTTCCAACTCCTCGATGCTTGCTTAAGTCCATAAATGGACTTCTTTAACTTGCATACCTGGTTTGGTCTCCCACTTGGGACAAACCTTTCTAGCTGTGACATATAGACTTCTTCCTCAGGGTTTCCATTGAGGAAAGCAATCTTTACATCCATTTGCTAGATCTCATAGTCATGGTATGCTGCTATGGCAAGCAGTATCTGAATGGACTTAAGTATGGCTACTGGAGAAAAGGTTTCATCATAGTCTACTCCATGTTTTTATCTAAACCTTTGCTACTAGCCTAGTCTTATAGGTCTCAACTTGACCATCTGCTCCAATCTTCTTCTTGAAGATCCATTTACACCCTATCGAGTTAATTCCTTCAGGTGAATCTACCAAGGTCCAAACCTAATTGGAATACATAGAGTCCATTTCAGATTTCATGGCACTAAGCCACTTGTCGGAGTCCCTACTCTTGACAGCTTCCGAATAGGTCACAAGATCATTATCCTGTATGATACTGGCTTCATTGTCATCCCGATGACAAAGCCATATCGTGAGAGTGCTCCCCCCGCACCCTCTCTGCCTTCGAGAGGAGGTGTGTGATTGTGGTTGTTCTTGATCTATAAGAATCTCTGGTTGAGGAACTTCACTGGAAGGCTCATCAGTTTGTTGGTTCTGTTCTTCACACAACTCAAGTGAAGAATCACTACATCTTTCTTGGATAAACCCATATTCCAAGAATGTAGCATGCTTACTCACAATATCTTCTGCTCAGTAGCATTATAAAGTGGTATCCCTTACTTCTTGGGTAACAACAAACCTACCTTGTCAGCCCTAGCACTTAACTTATGCCCAAAGTTATTCTGTACTTAAGACTTGGTCTTTTACCATTCCATAACTCAAATGGAGTGCTACTTACTGACTTAGATGGAATCCTGTTTAATATATATGCAGCAGTCTCCAAGGCATGTTCCTAGAAGGAAATGGGAAGATCTGTGAAGCTCATAATGGACCTCACCATGTCCAACAAGGTACGATTTCTCCTTTCTGCCATTCCATTTAACTGGGTGTATAAGGAGGGGTCCATTCAGAAATAATACCTTTATCCTTGAGATGGTTCAAAAACTCACTAGATAAGTATTTCCCTCCTTAATCAGACCGAAGAGCTTTAATACTAAGTCCAGTTTGTCTTTCAACCATACTCTGATATTTCTTAAACTTATCAAAGGCTTCAAACTTGTATTTCATAAGATACACATAACCAAACCTTGATAAATCATCAATAAAAGTGATGAAATAAGAATATCCTCCTCTGGCCTGAGTTGACATAGGTCCATACACATCAATATGTACAAGACCTAACAATTCAGTTGCCCTTTCTCCATATCCAGTGAATGGAGACTTGGTCATTTTCCCTTTGAGGCAAGACTCACAAGTTCCTAATGATTGAAAATCATCAGGGTCAAAGTAATCCTCTTTGACTAACTTGTTTATACTTGACTCACTGATATGACCTAACCGGCAATGCCAGAGATATGTGATATTGACATTGTCTCTTTTTCTCTTCTTGTCATCTACAAGAAGTATTTAATCATTGAGTACTAAAGTTAGAAGACCATTCACAAAGCAATCATGCCCAAATATTGTATTATTATGAAGAATAGAGCAGCCACTGCTCTTAACACTTATTTCATATCCTTGTTGTAGCAACAAGGATATAGAAATAATGTTTCTTACAATATTTGGCATATAGTAGCATTCTTCCAAACTTATGATATTACCCGAAGGTAATAACAGAAGATAGGTGCCCATAGCTTCAACATATATGGGTTCTCCACTTGTCCCATATAATTTGAAGTCACCTTTCTTCAAATTTCTAATTCTATGGAGTCCTTGTAAAGATTTACAAATATGTGACCCACATGCGGTATCCAATATCCATGAATTAGAAATAGATTCACTCAATGATAAATTGGTTTGTATCATGTACAAATCCTTAGATGCACCACTTGCATCTAGCTTCATATTTGCAAGACAAGTCTTGCAATCCTTCTTCTAATGCCCAAACATGCTGCAATGGAAACAGGCTCCATTAGCCTTCTTCCTCAACCAGTCCACATAGTTTGAACCGATTAACTTATTAGCATCCAAGATGCCACTCTATGATAAGTTTGAAGCCATTATTTAAATATCCTATATTTAATTAAAGAACAATATCAGTAGACCACTCAAGATGACATCCATAACTAGATAAGGACTTTCTATCTAATTATGTCTCCACTATTTTTTTCAAATACCATAACCCTCAACTATGGTAAGCGAGAAACCTTTCCTGGTTTCCTTAGTGGGGTTGAGATCCTTATTCCTCATGAGTGCCTTGTGTATGCACAATAAACACACATGAGTTTAAAGGTAGGACAACCTTTCCATTTGCAACCCGTGCAATTCTCCACAATTATCTTTGCCTTTAAGACACTTATGGCCTTGTGTATGCACAATAAACCATAATATCTTAGTTTAGTCGGACCCTTTCATTTCCATATAGCCATGATTGAATAATATTATCCTTGTGTATGCACAACAAAGCAACATTTCCAACCATGCCATAAAGTACTAAGTGCACCAAGATAAATCTTATATCAAACCCTAGAGTAGGCCTTGTGTATGCACAACAAACCTACTATAGTCTTGACATAAATTTGGCTTAGCATGAAGGAAGGTAAAATATAGTATACTTAACCAATTAGCATTACCAAATTAAGATTTAGATATGACCAAATAGGCCAGGTGAGTGGAAGGGGTGAGGGGGTCCCCCGTTGCTTTCCTTAGACACCAATTAGATTGGCTAGGTCAGTCAACATAACCAATTAAAAACCTCATTCCCTTTACCTTCCCAGAACCACTTGCCTAGACACCAATTGGCTGATCAAACCCTAACCAGTTTTGCTTCTTGACTAAGTTTTATACTATGACTAAATATGATTTTTGATGAGGGCTTTGATGGTCTCAAAACACATTCTAAAACTATCATGATAATAGTGTTTATTACTGCAAGTATAAACATAAACATGATATCTAAGTTTATAACAAATATAAACCCAATGCATATCACTCTAGCATATGCATTAAATTCATGTCATCAAGCATATTATCCTAATATGCATAGAATTATATGATAATTAGCATAATACCCTAATATGCAAATCAAGACATGATAAAATACCGTTCACCTCACTCATTCATGGAATTACCACAAAGTTGCACCCCACGCCATAGGAAACCCATAGAAAGGGCAGAGTGGGATTTTTACACCCTACTTTACTCCTATGACTGGATGGCTATGGCAACCCCAATCTAGAGTAGTTACTTGGTTCAATCAACATGCATAATTTCATACTTGAAATGATAACATGCATTTCATGAAAAATAGAAATTAAACATATTACCCTAATATCAAAATTTCATATCAATGCATCAACATGCCTTTTTCATGAAGAAACCAGAAATCTAACATATTAACCCTAATATACATTTTCATCACAAGATTCTAGTAGAGTCGACATGATATGGTTCGAGTCAGCTCGGTCACTAGTCGGGTCGACTCGATATATGGAAATCATGAACTTCAAAAATGATTCATAATTGGTATGCCACAAGGAGGGCTCTGATACCACTGATGGAAATTCTCCCAGGGTACCGGGGATCATGCAGCATACAAAATTGACTTTCAAAACAAATTTATAGCATGATACCCTAACATGTATAACATGTATAGAAAACCCTAATTCCCAGGAACCCCTTGTACAATATCACCTAATGAATCATAAAATAGAGTCAAGAAAAATACCTGGATCACTGAAACCCAACTTTTCCACAAGGATCACAAGTGCAAACCCTCCAATGGTGATCCACATGAAACTCGGACCAAGGAAGAACTCCTTCTTCAAGTTGCTTGGAAGTGGAACTCTTTCGGCAGCCTTTGGTCTATTACCACTGTAGGACACCCTGTCCTACTGAGGGCACTCAAGACACTGTCCTAAACCACTTTAGGTTCTAGGACTAACCTCCACTAGGATCCTATAGGCTTATGTCCTAAAACAACCAAGCCTTGTCCTAGTGTAGAAGAACTTGTCTTGACAAGACAAGTCTTGTCCTAAAACAAAGGAGGGAGGGAGGGAGAAAGGGAAGACTCTCATACAGACTCTCGGAAAAATAAAAACAATGATCTCAGAAGATCGAAGAGGAAGAAATAGTTCTCATTTCATCATACCCCTATTTATAATCTCAGATGGGGCATGAAATGCATCCCAAAAACACTTATCAGATATGAAATATCATATATGATAAGACTCTTCGGGAATGGAGAGTCAATCTGTGTTCTTTCACTTACTAGATCAATCCCATCATGCCATGTGTCAAATACCAATTTTTGAGATAGGAAGACACCTCTTCTAATTTGAATTAATGCAAGGCTTGAAGAGTTTCAGAGGCAAGAGGACTCTACCCTATGTTGTGCGTGTGCATATGAAGAGGCGCGACTCTTCATGTGCGTGCCACCTTTCACACCTTTTCAAGCCATCCCATTCAAACTTTAAACTGATCTTTTGACTTCCCAACACATGATTAGAGAATAAAATTGAAAAATTACGTACTTCCCAACACATGATTAGAGAATAAAATTAGAATCTTGAAATTTTGGTCTACTCCTGATGTCCTCACCATAAGGTGTATGTTGATTAGGAGAGTGACATGGATCAATACTTTGAGTGGTATGAGATGTCAGAAAAAAGGAAGCTCAAATTTGCTAAACTTAAGTTAGTCCGACAAGCTAGGTTGATTAAGAAAATGTTGAGCATATTTGTCATCAAAGAGGAGACATGCCCGTAGTCACATGAAGGGCCATGAAGATCAAACATATGGAGAAATACTTACCCTGTCCTATGAGCAGAGGCTTTTATATCAATTGTAGAGATTGAGCCAAGGTAATAGAACTGTATCCGAGTACATTGCAAATGTAAGGGTTTTGGTGACCAGGGCGGAAGCGTGGATTTCAAAAATTTATTATGAAATCACTACCAAACCTTAACCCAAGATCTATTTATTAGGAATTAAAACATACAAACATGCATATATAATATAAACTAGAGTTTAGGACCAACCTGAATCGCTAGTATCCATCCCGATCAGAAAACCTGATTCAGCCTTCTTCTCCACCAGGCGCCTAAACGTTCGCCCTCCAATGGTGATCACATACATGAAACTCAGACCAAAGAAGAACTCCTTCTTCAAGTTGCTTGGAGAAGTGGAACTCTTTCGGCAGCCTTTGGTATATTGACCATCATAGGACACCCTGTCCTACTGTAGGGCACTAAAGACACTCTCCTAAACCAATCTTGATTTTAGGACAACCCTCCTCTAGGACCACTTAGGCTTATGTCCTAAAACAAAGCCTTGTCCTAGTAGAAAAGACCTTGCCTTAACAAGACAAGTCTTGTCTTAAAGAAAGAAGGGGGGAGAGAGAGACACTCAGAATAATACTTCGGTGGAATTCTTATATTAGACTCATTTCACCGCCCCCTATTTATAGATACAAGAGGGGCATGTGATATGTCCTCCCATCAACTTATCAGATAAGATTTTTCAAGACCGAAGAGAAGTTATCTGGCTTGAAAAATCATATCTAATAAGCCCATTCATGCACCGAAGGCCTTAGTAACATCCCTTCTTTTATCTGGATGAATTCTCACTTGCCACATGTCAATTACCAGTCCCTAGGAAGCCATGAGGTTCCTTTTCAATCTCCAAACATAGAAGATTATGAAGAGTTTTGATAGTAGAAGGACTCTCCATCAGAACCGCGTGCCAGATGAAGAGTTGCGACTCTTCATGCACTGTGCACCATCTTTCTTCCACACAAATTTCAAAGAATGTTAACTAGTCAAAATATAGGCAATATGGGACTCATTGGAAGAGCATAAAATTTTCTTTCTGACCATATAAATTATATTCAAATCAGAGATCTATAGCTCATTCTGCGCCCTTTTGAAGTTAAGGTATCATTTAGGTACCAAGAGTCCCATGCCATTGGGACTCTTCATGTATGGCACCTAAAATGCCCTTAAATCAAAATTAAACTCAGATTTAGCTTTAATTATGCTAGCCCCACTTAGGACTCAACCTAATTTAGGTTTTCCATAATTAGGTTAGCCCAATTAGCAAGCAACCGGACCCAATCCAATTGGGTTAGGAATTTGGTTAGCCTACATATGCTAGTATGTAATCAGGCTAACCAATTAAAATCCTATGACCCTAAAAAAATCATGAATGACTTCCTTGGCCAAGTCTCTATTATGTGTGACCCATTGAGTTTCACATCTAGCCAGCAGTAGGTTTAGGTTTGAGCCGATTTGATCCGATCGAACCCGATTGACCTAATTAGATCAAATTGGCTCACCTAATTGTCCAATTTGAATCACACATCGAATTGACTCATGAAACCAAATCAATTGGTTCATGAAGACCTACAAGACAAGATTGACATCTAGCAATGTGTCATGCCTACCCGGAAGATGAGGAATTTTGCTGGATTTACCAAAATACCCTTCAGTGGTGTGTTACCGGGCAATTCAATCCTTCGATCTACTTGCACCCTGAATATGATTATGGATATGGCTACTTGTCAAATTCAATTTCATATTCATTCCTTGCTCAATCTGATAATGATGATTCATTAATGAACTATTAGAAACTATTTCTAATGTTCATACGTTGATCAAAGATTTCCCGAATCTTCATTTGATTGAAATCATCTGGATGCGCTTCCCTCTTACTAGGGTTGATCGATTCCTTTTTGACCTACTCACAACCTCCATATGCAATCCACCATACCCAGTATCACCCCATGCATGACTCAGAGTCATGATTGAGTGTGAACCAAAGTATGGATTCATGCATACAAGATACCATGGCAGTCTCAGGTCAAAGGACCACATGCACTACTCCTACTATGAGAACTATCTATTGACAAATAGATAAGGTTCCATTAGATGTTCTCAAGATGGATCCATTCAGTGAACTCATTCTCTAATGAGCACCCACATCCTAGTATTAGTGTCAAACACAAGTGACTATGAGATCAGTCACCCTCTTCACCAAGTATACATTGGATGTGCTGGTCTTACCGGAAACATTGATCCCCTACTCAATATCCCATCGACCAGGAATATTCTAGATTAGGATTTTAAGGCTTTAGGTCTCCCTGGTATGATCTCATCATAACCCTAGAATCATTGCCCTAATTTATGGGGTTCATCATATCTTAATAAAATAATAAGACACAGCATATGATGAAAATAAAATGCCTTTATTAATTGATAATGTCAATACACTGGTTTGGGATACGAAAGAAAATCCCATCGAAATACAACATTTCGATTTGCCTTTAGGGCATAATCCTTTCAATCTCCTACTTGAACTAAAGCCAATCGCCTTTAAATTTTAACCCATACATTCGAGGTGGCGATCAAACTCTCGCTGTGGTAGAGCCTTAGTGAATGGGTCTACTATGTTATTCTTCGTTTCTACTCTTTTAATGCAGACTTCTTGTCTTTCAACAATCTCTCGAACGAGATGGAAGCATCTTAGAATGTGCTTTGATTTGTGATGAGCTCTAGGTTCCTTAGCTTGAGCAACGACTCTAGTATTATCACAGTAAAGTGGTACTGGACCTTCAATCTCCGGAACAACATCCAACTCTGAGATGAACTTCTTCGTCCAGACAGCTTCCTTGGCAGCTTCACTAACAGCAATGTATTCTATCTCAGTTGTTGAGTCAGCTATAGTCTGCTGTTTAGAGCTCTTCCAGCTTACAGCTCCTCCATTTAGGATAAAAACATACCCTGAAATAGATTTGCTATCATCTAGATCCAAATGAAAACTAGAATTTGAATAAGCTTCCAGTTTAATATCAGATCCTCTGTATATCAAAAAAATATCCTTAGTCCTTCTCAAGTACTTAAGAATATTTTTCACAGCCTTCTAGTGATCCTCTCCTGGATCAGCCTGAAATCTGCTGGCTATATCTAAGGCATATGCCATATCAGGCCTGGTACATAACATAGCATACATTATAGATCCTACAGCCGAAGCATAAGGTATAAAACTCATTCTATTTCTTTCTTCAGGTGTCTTAGGAGACATCTTCTTAGAAAGATGTATGCCTTGACCAATGGGCAAGTAACCACTTTTACTTCCCTCCATCCTAAATCTCTTTAGCACTTAGTCAATGTACCTAGACTGGGATAAGCCTAGCATCCTCTTAGATCTATCTCTATAGATCTTGATACCCAATATATAGGATGCTTCTCCCAAGTCTTTCATGGAAAACTGTTTAGATAACCATACCTTGACTGATTGTAACATTGGGATATCATTCCCAATGAGGAGTATGTCATCCACATACAGAACCAAGAAAACTATGGCACTCCCACTAGTCTTCTTGTACACACAAGGTTCATCATCATTTTTGATAAAGTCAAACTCTTTGACTGTCTTATCAAATCGGATGTTCCAACTCCTGGATGCTTGCTTTAATCCATAAATGGATTTCTTCAACCTACATACCTAATTAGGTTTAGTCTCCAAGACAAAACCTTCGGGCTGTGACATAAAGACCTCTTCCTCAAGGAAACCATTAAGGAATGTGGTTTTCACATCCATTTGCCAGATTTCATAATCATGATATGCTGCTATAGCAACCATGATCCGAATAGATTCAAGCATGGCAACAGGAGAAAATGTTTCATCATAATCTATTCCCTATTTTGTCTGAAACCCTTAGCCACTAATCTGGCTTTATAAGTTTCAACTTGGCCATCTGCCCCAATCTTTTTCTTATAGCCCATTTGCACCCAATAGGGTTAACACCCTCTGGTGCATCAACCAAAGTCCACACTTGGTTGACATATATGGAGTCCATTTCGGATCTCATGGCTTCCAGCCATCTGTTTGAGTCCCTACTCATGACAGCATCTGTATAGGTTAGAGGCTCATCATTTTTAATGATCCAGGCTTCATTATTTTTAATAATGAACCCATACCTCGCAGGTGCATGTCGCATCCTATCAGACCTATGGATAGGAGTGGTGCGTTCTGGTTCTATATTAACTATGTTATCATTTGGTTGAGATGTATCTATTTGTTGAACTTCTTTAAGTTCAATATTTCACCCACTGCCCTTTTATAGGATGAACTCTTTCTCCAGAAAAGTGGCATGCCTACTGACAAAAACTTTTTGTTCAGTAGAGTGGTAGAACAGATATCCTATACTATCTTTAGGATATCCTACAAATAGACACTTATCTGCTCTAGTATCTAGCTTATGTCCAAAATTTCTTTTGACATAGGCTGGAAATCCCCATATCTTAAGATACTTAAGATTGGGTTTCTTACCCCTCCATATCTCATATGGAGTGCTAGAGACAGATTTAGATGGTACCTTATTTAAGATATTAGCCATGGTTTCCAAGGCATATCCCTAGAAGGAAACAGGTAACTCTGTGAAACACATCATGGACTATACCATATCTAATAATGTACGGTTCCTCCTTTCAGCAACACCATTTAATTATGGTGTGTAAGGAGGGGTCCATTCAGAGATAATCTCCTTTTCTTTAAGGTGATCGAGAAACTCGGTGGATAAGTATTCACCTCCTCGATTTGATCGAAGGATTTTAATACTTTTTTCTATTTGTTTCTCTACCATACTTTGATACTCTAAAAATTTATCAAAGGCTTCGGACTTATGTTTCATAAGATACACAAATCTGTACCTTAAGAAATCATCAGTAAACGTGATGAAATAAGAGTATCCACCCTTGGCCTGAGTTGTCATAGGCCCACATACATCTGTATGTATGAGTCCTAATAACTCAGTTGTCCTTTCTCTATGTCCACTAAATGGAGTCTTGGCCATTTTACCCATGAGACATGATTCACAAGTTCCTAATGATTCATAATCATAAGGATTATGGAAATTTTTCTTGTATAACTTTCTAATCCTAGTCTCACTAATATGTCCAAGCTGACAGTGCCAGAGTAAAGTATTGTTTACATCATCTCTCTTTCGTTTGTTATTTACATGAAGTATATTGTCATTAGTGGATAGAGTTAAAAGACCATTACAAAATATGCCACAACATATAATTTCATTAGAAAAGCTGATTGAGCAACCATTGCTCATCACATTCATAGTATAACCTTGTCTAAGTAACAAGGATACAGAAATGATATTTCTAGTGACCTTAGGCATATAGTAACAATCTCTCAGCTCTAAAATCTTCCTCGAAGGTAACTTCAAGATATAAGTCCCTACGGCCTCTGCTTTGATGGACTCTCCTCCAGCACTATAGAGCTCGAAGTCTCCTTCCTTCAATACTCTAAGCCTCTGCAGCCCTTGTAATGATTTGTAGATATTATGACCACAGGCGGTATCCAATATCCAAGTATTTGAAATGGAAGATGAAAGGGATATGCCCTACAAGCCAATCTATGTTGTATCTCCCAAACCATTGTAATTGATAATTTTTTCTAATAAAGGCATTATTTTTATCATACGCTGTGTTTATATGATGAACCCCATAGATTAGGGCTATGATTTTAGGGTTATGATGAGATCATACCAGTGAGACCTAAAGTCTTAAAACCTTAATCTAAAATATTCCTAGTCAAAGGAACCCTGAGTAGGGGATCAGGGTTTTTCCGGTAAGACTAGCACATCCCAAGTATACTGGAAAGGGTGACTGCTCTCACAGTCACTTGTGTATGACACTAATACTGGGATGTGGGTGCTCATTGGAGAATGAGTTCACTGATATGATCCAACTTGAGAACATCTAATGGAGTCTTAGCTACATGTCAATAGAAGGTTCTCATAGTAGGGGTGGTACAAGTAATCTTTTGACCTGAGACTGCCATAAGTACCTTATGTACATGAACCCATTCTTTGGTTCAATCCTAATCATGACACTGAGTCATGCACAGGATTGATATTGGGAATGGTGAATTGGATATGAAGGTAATGAGTAGGTCAACAAGGAATCGATCACTCTTAGTAAGAGGAGATTGCATCCAGCTTAATAACAATTGGATGAAGATTCAGGAAATCTTTGATCAAAGAAAAGATATTAGAGATGGTTTCTAATATCAAGATAATTGAATCATCGATATAAGATTGAGCTAGAAATAAATATAATATTGAATTTGACATATATCCATATCCATAGTTATATTTTGGATGCAGGCTGATCGAAAGATTTAATTGTACGGTAACTCTCTACTGAAGGGTAATTTTGGTATTTCACCAGAATTTTCATATCTTCTGGGTAGACATGACACATTGCTAGACGTCAATCTTGTCTTGTGGGTTGATCAAATTCAAAGATCACTTATTAGGAAGAGTCCTAATTGATCGAATCGGGTAAGCCCGGTTTGACCTAAGTCGATTAGAAAGAATTCTAATCAAATTAGGTTAACTTGTATTTGAACCCACTGCTGGCTAGATGTGGAACCCAATGGGTCACACACTTAAGAGGATTGATCAAGAGTTTAATTTGGAATTAAATCATCTTTGCAGGATAATACTCTAGCAGGTGTTGCAAACCCTAGCTTCTATTCGAATCAGATTCGAATTAAGGTTCCGGATTGGTTCAAATTGGGTTCTAACTGGACCTAATTAGACCTTAATTATGAAAATAGGGATTATGGCTAACCCTATTGGCTAGCCATGTAACTAGGCTAGCCTCCCCACCCGTCCCTTTTTATTTTTCATGCCAAAAGCCAAGAGTCCATGCGCTTATGGACTCTTGGCGCGCCATTTGGAAGAGTCCATGGCACATGGACTCTTGGCACGCCCCGCTTAATTCTCCGATGAATTAAGATGGGGCCATCTTCTTTTCTTAAATTAGCACCTCACATACCCCCCCTTGGATAGGAATCCAATGGCTGATGGGTTTTTAAGAAAGAAGAAAAGCGCTGTTTCCTCCCGGGCACGCGAAATAACATCTCTTCGGAGATGAAAAGTCGCGACTCCCTTCCTTTTAAAACATCACGGTTTTTCCTTTAAGAAAAGCCATGGGATTTAATCTGGAAGGCCATGAGATAGGAGGATGGGGCGTGAGAAATTGAGAAGGGCATGAGAAGGAGTTTACGGAGAGTTTTGTAGGCGCCTCTCTGAAAACTATTTAAGGGGCATGAAAGATCAGAACTCGGGTAATGTGTTTTTTTTTTTTTATTCCTTCTTCCTCTCCTAAAGACTCTTTTATTCTTTTCTTGCTCTTGCACTGTTTCCTTTACAGAGTACACCTCTGTCGAAACTTTGCTATTGAACAAGAATAAGAGTAAAAGTCTCCGACGGTAAAGGAAAGAAAGGAGTTCTGATTTATTCCTTTCTTTCTTACAATTAAGACATCATTGTCTTAATTCTCCTCCAACTTAAGACAAGCCTATGTCCTTTTAGGAAAAGGTTTTTTCTTCAAGACAAGGGTGTCTAAAGGGCCAAGGTCTTAGTGGAAGGAGGAGAAGAGGTCAAGGAAAGGGAGGCAAGCTCTTGTGTGGAGGAATTCAAGCCATAGTCCAAGCAATTGAGTTCTAGGAAGAAGAACTCAATAGAAGGAACCATTGAGAAGAAGATAGAGTTTTCTTGATCATTGCTCTGTGTGGATCACCGTCGGAGGGCGGACACTTGGACGCCTAGTGAAATCAATTAGCCTCCTCAACATCAAATTTTGTTGGAATTAGCGATTACAGGTTGGTACCCTAATTCTAACAATGTAAGTCTGTATGTTTATTATATGTTTTAATCCTGAATAAGGAGATCTTGGCTAAGGGATTATGGTGCAAATTTCATCATTTTGAAATTACACTTCCGCTGCGGTGCACCGGATTCCTAACTATGGTATCAGAGCCACCTTAATTAGGACTATGATCTATGATATTTTGTGTGTTACATATTAGGGTTTTTTAAGTCCTAATATGCTCTAACACTTAGCATATTTTTGTTGCAAATATGTTTTGGTGTATGCCACTAGTTAGGATTTTTCACTCAAACCCTAATTATTATAGAGATATGATTAGTTTTGAAGTCATCATACTGAAATAAGGTTGCCCTGGCATAATGGTGGATCCATTATTTGGTAAATAGTTATCCTATTATGATGACACACTTTGCACATATTTGTTTATCAGAGTGATATGATTGTGATATGTTCTATAAGAATGTGCTGGCAATTTTATAAAATCCTCCTCTTAAAATTATATTAAGTCATAGTATATTTAACTAATAAGCATCACTAGTCATGATGAACAATTGATCATTCAGTGTCTAGAAAGGTGGTTCTGGGAAGGTAAAGAGAATCGTGGTTTTTAATTGGTTCCGTTGACTGACCTGGCCAATTTTTATTGGTGTCTAGGAAAGCAACGGGGGGACTCCCACATCTCTTCCACTTGCCTGGCCGATTTGATTATATTTAAATCTTGACTAAAATGCTTAGTGTTAAAAATACTATATATATTAGCCTTCCTTCATGCTGGATCATTATTGTGTTATGAACCACATTAGGTTTGTTGTGTATCTGCAAGACCTAATATGGTGATTGACATAATATTAGTCTAGTGCATAGATATGCTTACAGTATATTCAATATAATGCCTTGTTGTGTTATCTGCAAGGGCATTAAATTTGAGTACTGATTGTATAGAAATGAAAGGGTCTTGACTTAACTAGAACATTATGGTTTGTTGTATTTTTTTGCAAGACTAATAATGTTCTAGAGGCCAAGTTACTTCTTGAGAATTATATGAGATATAATTAGAAGAGATTCCTACCTTTGAGCTTGTAAAAGATTTGTTGTGTTATCTGCAAGACCTTTTATAAGTTATTAGGATCTCAATCTCACTAAGAAAAATCGATCAGGGTTCTTCTCGATTATCATAGTGAGGGCTATGATTTTTGATAAAATAGTGGGAGACATAATTAAATTGAAGACCTAATTTAATTATGTAAGTCATTTCATGGTTGTTTGCTTATATATTGTTCTTTATTAAATGTAGATAAATGGCATCTTCATTATCACTACGAAGTATCTTAGATACCAACAAACTGACTGGTCCAAACTATGTGGACTGGTTGAGAAATTTAAAGATTATATTGAGTTCAGAAAAACTTTCTTATATTCTAGATACCGCTAGTCTTAATCCACTAGGGGATGATGCCACACAGGAAGATATGGCCACATACAAAATGTAGCAAAATGACTCCCTCACTGTCAAGTGTATCATACTGGCCTCTATGAATAATGAGTTACAGAGACAGCATGAAAGCATGGATACTCAATCCATAATGCTCAATTTAAAAGTGCTTTATGGAGAACAAAGCAGAACTGCTAGATACGAGATATCTAAGTAGTTATTCCGTGCAAGGATGATAGAGGGAACATCCGTTCAGGATCATGTTCTGAAGGTAATTGACTTAATCACCAGATTAGGTCAGTTAGGGTTTATTATGGATGGGGAGCTGAATTAGGATTTAATCCTGCAATCACTCCCGGAGTCATTTTCTCAGTTTGTCTTGAATTATCACATGAACAAACTGAATACTTCCTTGCCTGAGCTGTTAAATATGTTAAAAACAGCGGAGAGCCATGTTAAGAAAGAAAAGGCTCCACTTCTTCTTGTTGATAAGACCAATAAGAAGAAATCAGGCAAAAAGGTTTTTAATAGGAGGCTAAACCCTAAGGGTGGCATCAATAAGAATAAGAAAGGAAAGAAGGCCTCAAAACATTCAACCTGTTTCTTTTGCGGCAAAGCGGGACATTGGAAAAGGAATTGCAAGGCTTGCCTTGCAATTATGAAGCCTGGTGCGTCAGATGCACCAAAAGGTATGTATGAGATACATAATATATTGACATTAAATTTGTCTATATCAAATACTTGGGTATTGGATACCGCTTGTGATTACCATATATGCAAATCTTTGCAGGACCTCCACAAGCTTAAAGTATTGAAGGAAGGCGACTTCAATCTCTACGGTGCTGTGGTGATATCATCCAAGCAGAAGCTGTAGGGACCTATATTCTGAAGTTGCCTTCAGGGAAGATCTTGGAGTTAGAAAATTGTTACTATATGCCAAAGATTATTAGGAACATTATATCTGTTCCTTTGTTATTAAAACAAGGATATGTAATGGATGTAACGAGCACTGGTTGCTCGATAATGTTATCTAATAAAATTATTTGTTCTGGCATATTTAGCAATGGGCTCTTAACTCTTTCTTCCAATGATAGTGTTTTTCATGTCAATAATAAAAGAAAAAGAAAAGACTTTAATGATACTTTACTTTGGCATCATCGACTTGGTCATGTTAATGAGTCTAGGATAAGCAAGTTATATAAGGAAAAACTCCTTGATCCTTATGAGTATGAATCATTAGGAACTTGCGAATCATGTCTCATGGGTAAGATGACCAAGACTCCATTTACCGGACATGGAGAAAGGTCAACTGAGTTATTAGGACTTATACATACTGATGTATGTGGTCCAATGACAACTCAGGCCAGAGGTGGATACTCATATTTTATCATTTTTACAGATGATTTATCTAGGTTCGGATGTGTGTATCTTATGAAACATAAATCTGAAGCCTTTGATAAATTTAAGGAGTATCAAAGTATGGTCAAAAAATAAACCGGGAAAAGTATTAAAGTTCTTCGTTCTGATCGAGGAGGAGAATACTTATCCACGGAGTTTTTAGATTATCTTAAAGTTAATGGAATTCTTTCTGAATGTACTCCTCCTTATACACCACTGCTAAATGGTATAGCTGGAAGGAGGAATCGTACCTTATTAGATATGGTACGATCCATGATGTGCTTCACAAATTTACCCATTTCCTTCTGGGGTCATGCCCTAGAAACTGCTGTTTACATTCTGAACAAGGTACCTTCTAAATCCGTTGTTAGTACTCCATATGAAATTTGGAGTGGAAAGAAACCATATCTTTAATATTTTAAGGTATGGGGATGTCCAGCTTGTGTTAAAAAAAATTTTGGACATAAGTTGGAACCTAGAGCGGATAAATGTCTATTTGTAGGATATCCTAGAGAAGGTAGAGGATATCTGTTCTACCATCCTACTGAACAAAAGATTTTTGTCAACAGGCATGCCACTTTTCTAGAAAAGGAGTTCATTTTAGAAAAGGGCAATGGTAGAACTATTGAACTTGGAGAAGTACAAGAAACACAGATAGACAATTCTCAACCATTAGAACATATAGTTAGGACAGAACCAGAACACAAAACTTCTCCCCGTAGGTTTGATAGAGTGCCATGGGCACCTGAGAGGTATGGATTTATTATTGAAAATAATGAAGCCCAAGTCATTCAAAATGATGAACCTCTGACCTATACGGAAGCTATCTTGAGTACTGATTCAGATAAATGGCAAGAAGCCATGGAATCTGAAATAGACTCTATGTATGTAAACCAAGTATGGTCTTTGGTTGATGCACCAGAGAGTGTTAATCCTATTGGGTGCAAATGGGTCTATAAGAAAAAGATTGGGGCTGATGGCCAAGTTAAAACCTATAAAGCCAGATTAGTGGCTAAAGGTTTTAGACAAAAACAGGGAATTGATTATGATAAATATTCTCACCTGTTGCCATGCTCAAATCAATTCGGATTTTACTTGCTATAGCAGCATACCACGATTATGAGATCTGGCAGATGGATGTGAAGACTGCATTCCTCAATGGTTTCCTTGAGGAAGAAGTCTACATGTCATAGCCAGAAGGTTTTATTTCAAAGAATAAACCTAATCAAGTATACAAGCTAAAGAAATCCATTTATTGATTAAAGCAAGCTTCCAGGAGTTGGAACATTTCGGGATATGTTTTTACCCTAAATGGTGGAGTAGTAAGTTGGAAGAGTACCAAGCTGCTGACTGTAGCTGACTCAACCACAGAGGTAGAATACATAGCTATTAGTGAAGCCGCCAAGGAAGCAGTCTGGATGAAGAAGTTCATCACAGAGTTGGGTGTTGTTCCTGAAATTAAAAACCTAGTGCCACTTTACTGTGACAACACTGGGGCTATTGCTCAAGCTAAGGAACCAAGAGATCATCATAAGTCCAAGCACATTCTGAGATGCTTCCATCTCGTCCGAGAAATAGTAGAAAGACAAGATGTCTACATAAATAGAGTTGATACAAAGAACAATGTAGCAGACCCGTTCACTAAGGCTCTACCACAGCGAGAGTTTGATCGCCACCTCGAGTGTATGGGATTAAGATTTAAAGGCGATTGGCTTTAGTGCAAGTGGGAGATTGAAAGGGATATGCCCTACAAGCCAATCTATGTTGTATCTCCCAAACCATTGTAATTGACAATTTTTTCTAATAAAGGCATTATTTTTATCATACGCTGTGTTTATATGATGAACCCCATAGATTAGGGCTATGATTTTAGGGTTATGATGAGATCATACTAGTGAGACCTAAAATCTTAAAACTTTAATCTAAAGTATTCCTAGTCAAAGGAACCCTGAGTAGGGGATTAGGGTTTTTCGATAAGACTAGCACATCCCATGTATACTGTAAAGGGTGACTGCTCTCATAGTCACTTGTGTATGACACTAATACTGGGATGTGGGTGGTCATTGGAGAATGAGTTCACTGATATGATCCAACTTGAGAACATCTAATGGAGTCTTAGCTACATGTCAATAGAAGGTTCTCATAGTGGGGGTTGTACAAGTAATCTTTTGACCTGAGATTGCCATAAGTACCTTATGTACATGAACCCATTCTTTGGTTCAATCCTAATCATGACACTGAGTCATGCACAGGATTGATACTGGGAATGGTGAATTGGATATGAAGGTAATGAGTAGGTCAACAAGGAATCGATCACTCTTAGTAAGAGGAGATTGCATCCAGCTAGTAAACAATCGGATGATGATTCAGGGAATCTTTGATCAAAGAAAAGATATTAGAGATGGTTTCTAATATCAAGATAATTGAATCATCAATATAAGATTGAGCTAGAAATAATATAATATTGG
This sequence comes from Areca catechu, assembly GCA_021397845.1. Lineage (NCBI taxonomy): Eukaryota > Viridiplantae > Streptophyta > Magnoliopsida > Arecales > Arecaceae > Areca > Areca catechu. The sequence continues at coordinate 45,966,592 of CM038048.1, read as the reverse complement.
ATTTGACATATATCCATATCCATAGTTATATTTTGGGTGCAGGCTGATCGAAAGATTTAATTGTACGGTAACTCTCTACTAAAGGGTAACTTTGGTATTTCACCAGAATTTCCATATCTTCCGGGTAGACATGACACGTTGCTAGACGTCAATCTTGTCTTGTGGGTTGATCAAATTCAAAGATCACTTATTAGGAAGAGTCCTAATTGATCAAATCGGGTAAGCCCGGTTTGACCTAAATCGATTAGAAAGAGTTCTAATCAAATTAGGTAAACTTGTATTTGAACCCACTGCTGGCTAGATGTGGAACCCAATGGATCACACACTTAAGAGGATTGATCAAGAGTTTAATTTGGAATTAAATCATCTTTGCAGGATAACACTCTAGCAGGTGTTGCAAACCCTAGCTTCTATTCGAATCAGATTCGAATTAGGGTTCCGGATTGGTTCAAATTGGGTTCTAACTGGACCTAATTAGACCTTAATTATGAAAATAGGGATTATGGCTAACCCTATTGGCTAGCCATGTAACTAGGCTAGCCTCCCCACCCGCCCCTTTTTATTTTTCATGCCAAAAGCCAAGAGTCCATGCGCTTATGGACTCTTGGCGCGCCATTTGGAAGAGTCCATGGCGCATGGACTCTTGGCGCGCCCCGCTTAATTCTTCGATGAATTAAGATGGGGCGGCCTTCTTTTCTTATAATTAGTGCCTCACATACCCCCCTTGGATTGGAATCCAACGGCTGATGGGTTTTTAAGAAAGAAGAAAAGCGCTGTTTCCTCCCGGGCGTGCGAAATAACATCTCTTCGGAGATGAAAAGTCGCGACTCCCTTCCTTTTAAAACACCGCAGTTTTTCCTTTAAGAAAAGCCGTGGGATTTAATCTGGAAGGCCGTGAGATAGGATGATGGGGCGTGAGAAATTGAGAAGGGTATGAGAAGGAGTTTACGGAGAGTTTCGTAGGCGCCTCTCTGAAAACTATTTAAGGGGCAGGAAAGATCAGAACTCGGGTAATGTGATTTTTTCTTTTATTCCTTCTTCCTCTCCTAAATACTCTTTTATTCTTTTCTTGCTCTTGCACTGTTACCTTTACAGAGTACACCTCTGTCGAAACTCTGCTACTGAACAAGAATAAGAGTAAAAGTCTCCGACGATAAAGGAAAGAAAGGAGTTCTGATTTATTCCTTTCTTTCTTACATTAAGACATCATTGTCTTAATTCTCCTCCAACTTAAGACAAGCCTATGTCCTTTTAGGACAAGGTCTTTTCTTCAAGACAAGGGTGTCTAAAGGGCCAAGGTCTTAGTAGAAGGAGGAGAAGTGGTCAAGGAAAGGGAGGCAAGCTCTTGTGTGGAGGAATTCAAGCCATAGTCCAAGCAATTGAGTTCTAGGAAGAAGTACTCAATAGAAGGAACCATTGAAAAGAAGATAGAGTTTTCTTGATCATTGCTCTGTGTGGATCACCATTGGAGGGCGGACACTTGGACGCCTGGTGAAATCAATTAGCCTCCTCAACATCAAATTTTGTTGGAATTAGCGATTACAGGTTGGTACCCTAATTTTAACAATGTAAGTCTGTATGTTTATTATATGTTTTAATCCTGAATAAGGAGATCATGGCTAAGGGATTATGGTGCAAATTTCATCATTTTGAAATTACACTTCCGCTGCGGTGCACCGGATTCCCAACAGAAGATCCTATGACAAAATAGTATGAACTTCTTTCATACCTTTTGGTGCATCTGATGCACCAGGCTTCACACCTACAAGGTAAGCCTTGCAGTTCCTCTTCCAATGACCCTGCTTGCCATAGTGAAAGTGGGTCATCTATCCGGAGGCCTTCTTTCCTTTCTTCTTCTTGATGCCCCTTTTGGTTTCAATCTCCTCTTGGAACCCTTTATGCTAGACTTCTTCTTGTTGATCCCATCCACAAGAAGAAGTGGAGCCTTATTTTTCTTTAAATGGCTCTTTGCTATTTTTAACATGTTTAATAGCTCAGGCAAGGAAGTGTTAAGTTTGTTCATATGATAATTAAGAACAAACTGTAAAAATGACTCCGGGAGTGACTGTAGGATCAAACCTGATTTAACTCCCCATCCATAACAAAATCCAATTGACCTAATCGAGTGATCAGGTCAATAACCATCAGTACGTGGTCTTGTACGGATGTACCTTCTATCATTCTCACACGAAACAACTGCTTAGATATCTCATATCTAGCAGTTCGACTATGTTCTCCATATAGCTCTTTTAGATTGAGTAGTATGGAGTTAATGTCCATGATATCATGTTGCCTCTACAACTCATTGGTCATAGAGGCAAGCATGATAAATTTGACAGTGAGTGAGTCATTTTGCCACATCTTGTATGTGGTCTTTTCCTCTTGCGAGGCATATTCCCCTAAAGGTTCCAAGGTAGGGGTATCAAGAATGTAAGAAAGTTTTTCCTGGCTGAGTACTATCTTTAGGTTTCTCAACCAGTTAACATAGTTCGATCCAGTCAATTTATTGGCATCAAGTATACTACAGAGTGAGAGTGAAGAGGCCATTTAATCTACATTAACAAAGAACATAACATAAGCAAAAACCAATGTTGATAAAACATAATTAAATTAGGACTTTAACTTAATTATGTCTTCCACTATTTTATCAAGCATCATAACCCTCTATATGATGATCGAGAAACCCTAATTGATTTTTTTAGTGGGGTTGAGATCCTAATTCCTTATAAAAGACCTTGTGTGTACACAACAAATCTTTTATAAGTTCAAAGGTAGGAAAACTCTTTCCTATTGTATCTCATACAATTCTCAACAAAACCTGGCATCTAAAATATTAATAGCCTTGTGTGTGCACAACAAACTATAATATTTTTAGTTAAGTAAGACCCTTCATTCCTTTATAGTCATGATTGTAATAATAATACCCTTATGTGTTCACAACAAAGTATTATATTAAATCATACCATAAGCATCAAATGCACCAGGTCAAAATTGTGTTAGTTACCATAATAGGCCTTGTGTGTACACAACAAACCTAATACGGATAAAAACATAATAATGACCTAGCATGAAGGAAGGCCTAATATAGTGAATATTATACTAAGCATACCAATCAAGAATTAAGTTAATCGCCAAGTAAGTGGGAGAGTAGTGGGAGTCCCCCCGTTGCTTTCCTAGAAACCAATAAAAATTGGCCAGGTCAGTCAATGGAACCAATTAAAAACCATGTCCTCTTTACCGATCATGAACCACTTTTCCTAGACACCGAATGTCAACTAATCTTCTTGATTATTCTACTTTTGGTATATGACACTACAACTTAATATAATTTTAATAGAGGGCAATTCAAACAGAAGCACATTCTAATATTACCATTCATCAACCATGCATCATATATCATTTTATAATGTGCCAAGTGTGTCATCATGCTAGGACAACCATCTACCATATAATGGATCCACCATTATGCCAGGGCAACCTTATTTCAGTATGATGACTAGAAAGCTAAACATATTTCTATATCGGTTAAGGTTTAAGTGAAAACCCTAACCAATGACATACATATATGCATAAACATATCAATCATATGTAACTTTAAACTTTTGTAGAGTCCTACAAATTGGGCAACTTCAAATTTTGTAGAGTCCTACAAAAATGGGCAACCTCAAGAGTCCTACAAAATTGGGCATCTTTAAATTTTATAGAGTCCTACTAAAATGGGCAACCTCAAGAGTCCTATAAAATTGGGCAACTTCAAATTTTGTATTATTTAGCCCTAATAAGGTGGCTCTGATACCACTATAAGGGTTTTGGTGACCAGGATGGAAGCATGGATTTCAAGAATTTATTATGAAACCACTACCAAACCCTTAACCCAAGACCTCCTTACTAGGAATTAAAACATACAAACATGCATATATATTATAAACTAGAGTTTAGGCACCAACCTGAACCGCTAGTATACAATCTGATGAAGAAAACCCTGATTCAGCCTTCTTCTCCACCAGGCGCCCAAACGTTCGCCCTCCAATGGTGACCCACACAAAACTCGGACCAAGGAAGAAATCCTTCAAATTGCTTGGAGAAGTGGAACTCTTTCGATAGCCTTTGGTCTATTGACCACTGTAGGACACCCTGTCATATTGTAGGGCACTAAAGACACTCTCCTAAACCACTCTTGGTTTTAGGACAACCTCCTCTAGGACTCCTCAAGCTTATATCCTAAAAAAAAGCCTAGTCATAGTAGAAAAGACCTTGTCTTAACAAGACAAGTCTTGTCTTAAAAAAAGGAGGGAGAGAGAGATACTTATAATAATACTTCGGTGGAATTCATATATTAGACTCATTTCATCACCCCCTATTTATAGATATAAGAGGGGCGTGTGATATGTCCTCCCATCAACTTATCAGATATGATTTTTCAAGATCGAAGAGAAGTTATCTGGCTTGAAAAATCATATCTAACAAGCCCATTCATGCACCGAAGGCCTTATTCACATCCCTTCTTTTATCTGGACGAATTCTCTTTTGCCACATGTCAATTACTGGTCCCTAGGAAGCCAAGAGGTGCCTCTTCAATCTCCAAACATTGAAGATTATGAAGAGTCCTGATAGCAGAAGGACTCTCCATCAGAACCGCGCGCCACATGAAGAGTTATGACTCTTCATGCACCGCGCATGCCATCTTTCCTCCATGCAAATTTTAAAGAATGTTGACCAGTCAAAATATAGACAATATGGGTATCATTGGAAAGAGCATAAAATTTCCTTTCTGACCATATAAATTATATTCCAATCAGAGATCTATAGCTCATTCTGTGTCCTTTTGAAGTTAAGGTATAATTTAGGTACCAAGAGTCCCATGCCATTAGGACTCTTCATGTATGACACCTAAAATGCCCTTAAATCAAATTAAAATCAGATTTAGCTCTGATTAGGCTAGCCACACTTAGGACTCAACGTAATTTAGGTTTTCCATAATTAGGTTAGCCCAATTAGCAAGCAACTGGACCCAATCTAATTGGGTTAGGAATTTGGTTAGCCAACATATGCTACTATGTAATCCGGCTAACCAATTAGGATCCTATGACCCTAATTAAATCATGAATGACTTCCTTGGCCAAGTCTCTATTGTGTGTGACCCATTGGGTTCCACATCTAGCTAGCAGTAGGTTTAGGTTTGAGCCGATTCGATCCGATCGAACTTGATTGACCTAATTATGTCAAATTGGCTCACCAATTGTCCAATTCGAATCACACATCGAATTGACTCATGAAACCAAATCAATTGGTTCTTGAAGACCTACAAGACAAGATTAATTTCTAGCAACGTATCATGCCTACTTGGAAGTTGAGGAATTTTGGTGGATTTACCAAAATCCCCTTCAGTGGTGAGTTCCGGGCAATTCAGTCCTTCGATCTACTTGCACCCTGAATATGACTATGGATATGGATACTTGTCAAATCCAATTTCATATTCATTCCTTGCTCAATTTGATAATGATGATTCATTAATAAACCATTAGAAACTATTTCTAATATTCATACTTTGATCAAAGATTTCCCGAATCTTCATTTGATTAAGATCATCTGGATGCTCTTTCCTCTTACTAGGGTTGATCAATTCCTTTTTGACCTACTCACAACCTCCATATGCAATCCACCATACCCAGTATCACCCCATGCATGATTTAGTGTCATGATTGAGTATGAACCAAAGTATGAATTCATGTATACAAGATACCATGGCAGTCTCAAGTCAAAGGACCACATGCACTACTCCGACTATGAGAACTATCTATTGACAAACAGATAAGGTTCCATTAGATGTTCTCAAGCTGGATCCATTCAGTGAACTCATTCTCTAATGAGCACCCACATCCTAGTGTTAATGTCAAACACAAGTAAATATGAGATCAGTCACCCTCTTCACTAAGCATACGTAGGATGTGCTGGTCTTACCGGAAACATTGATCCCCTACTCAATATCCCATCGACCAGGAATATTCTAGATTAGGGTTTTAAGGCTTTAGGTCTCACTGGTATGATCTCATCATAACTCTAGAACCATAGCCCTAATCTATGGGGTTCATCACATCTTAATAAAATTAATAAGACACAGCGTATAATGAAAATAAAATGCCTTTATTAATTGATAATGTCAATACACTGGTTTGGGATACAAAAGAAAATCCCATCAAAATACAACATTTTGATTGGCCTTTAGGGCATAATCCTTTCAGCAAAGTTTGATGAAATTGTCATGAGATGTAGTGTGGTTGAGTCGAAGTCCGTCACCCTATCTAGGTTTCGAGTAGGTCTTCATGAGAAAATTCAGAGAGAATTATAGTTGTTGGGAGTCGTTAGGTGTATCCTGACCCAAACAAATGAGCATGGGGATTGGCATAGAACCAACATCCTACAAACATTTGTTAAAATAGGGAAAAAGGTTTGCAAGATCATCATAGATAGTGGGAGTTGTGTTAATGCCATTTTCACCGGTGCTATCAAGAGTCTAGGATTGACCACTATTTTCCATCCCAACCCTTGTAAGGTATCTTGGTTTGATTCAACCTCCATTCCTATTAAGTTAAGATACCAAGTTATAATCCAATTCCAATCCTATCAATAGAAAGTTTGGTGTGACGTTCATCCTATGGGGGTCAGCAGTATCATTCTAGGCTGACCTTGATTGTATGATCATGATGCTACCAGTTGTACCATGACGGCTCACCCTTCGCCAGAACCAGCCCAGTCCTGTGGTCCGACCCGGCCGCCCTTCTCAAGGCTCCAACTAAGGAGGTTCGTCCCAACGAAGCTGAGGTCCGAACGACCCTCTCATGCTGGGGTCCGGTCCACCATTCTTCGTCAGAGGTCCGACCCAACCGAGCTGAGGTCCGAACGAACCTCTCCAGCTGGGGTCCGGCCCACCATTCTCTGTCAGAGTTCCAACCCACCAGAGCTGAGGTCCGAACGACCCTCTCCTGCTGGGGTCCGGCCTACCATTCTCCGTCAGAGGTCTGACCCACTAGAGTTGAGTTCCGAACGACCCTCTCCTATTGGGGTCCGGCCCATCGCTCTCCTTTGGAGGCTTGGCCTTTGGTCCGACCGGCTATCTCATGGCCGACGTCCGACAGGCGAGCCTTATCATCTAAGGTATTCCAAAAGCACCTTTCTGTTATTCTAGGATCCTGCTATCCCAATGGCCTTGCTCCACTACTTTCACGATGCCGCCGTATCTGCACGCCATGTGGTCACTCTCCAGATTCTCCTAGGGATAGATCAATCTTTCTCAGCCTCTCCCCTAATAGATTTTGGACTGTTCCGTGCCTATATAAGGTACCTGGGGGACCCCATTTAAAGGTAGAACAACTCTTCCCTTTCTAGAGACTGTTCATCCCTTGATTCCTCCATTTTGTTGCCTTCAATCTCTTGCTAACTTAAACATCGAAGGGTCCCCCGCCGGAACACCACCGGCACCCTTGGAGACTTTGTTGCAGGTTCGCCCGGGAGAGGAGTGCACCAGCCCGTCCAGCCACCCTGGTTCCCGGTCCAGGAGTTGACGCAGCAACAGATTGGTGCTAAAGGAAGGGGCCCTTTCTTCTAAAAGGAGGAATCTATCATCCCGGCAAGGAAATGGCTAAGGGAAGAGCTCCAAATGCCACTACCAGGAGGGATATCTCTCCTTCCAGGCCTGAGGAGCCTCTTAGAGAGAATGATTTTGCTGCCACTGCCCCTATTGTTGCAGACCTACCATCACACTGGGGTTGCAACAGTTCCAAACCTTGGTGAATCGCATTGAAATACTTACGGCTACGATTCAGCATTTCCAGGAAGCAGCTGACAACCGGCAGCAACCACCAGCTACTTCCTGCACCAATCCTCCGACTGCTGCTGTGGGAGGCCGGCAGCCAGAGATCCCACCATCGTGAAGCCCTAGAGATCCTTGGGTGATCGTGCCGATGGCAAGAGGGCGAGGTCTGCTCGCCTTCCTACGTTGAATCCATCCCGTTCGGTGGTCGGCTTGCCACCGAACATTCGATGGACCATGGCAGGAAGATCATGTGCATGGAGGAGCACATTACTGAAATCGCCCTCCGGTAGAAGGCCGAATGGGGACAGGTATATGACTCCCATCCCCCATGCTTTGAGGAGATTCTGGTGGAGACGAATCCCCGCCATTTCAAGATCCCACAGGTGGACCCCTACGATGGTACCACCGATCCGATGGACCATCTAGGCATGTACAAAGCCCATATGATGATCCAAGGTGCCTCCGATGCTCTCCATTACATCGTCTTCCCTGCAACCCTCAAGAAGACCGCCTGAATGTGGTTCTTTGCCATCTGGCCAGGTATGATCCACTCTTTCTCTCAACTTGAATCACTTTTTCTTTTCCATTTCAGGACTTGCGGTCGGATCCCGAGGAATACCGATTACCTCTTCCTCGTGCTGCAAAAGGAGGGAGAGACCCTTCAGGATTTCATGGCCCGTTTCAACTCAGCAGCCGTGGAAGTCCCAGATTTGAATGAAGCTGTAGCAATGTCAGCCTTCAAGCGAGGGCTCCGCTCGTCCAGGCTGACCTTTTCTCTCGACAAGAAGCATCCGACAAGCTACAGTGAACTACTGGCCAGAGCGCAGAAAAGCCCTGGTGGAAGAACAAGCAGTCGACCGATGTCAAGCTGAAGGAAGGCCAGCCCCGAAGAAGCAGAGTGATAAAGCTCATGAAGTCCGACCTCTGAGCGACAGTCGGTGATCAGCCCAACATCGAAGTCTGAAGCCGAGGGACTTCCCTCGAAGGTTCGAGACTTATGTGCCTCTGTCCCTGCCAAGAGAGAAGATCCTCATGGAGATCGAGAATAAGACCTTTCTGCAAAGGCCTCGGCAAATGAGGGGCCCTCCAGCCCTAAGGAACAAAGATAAATTCTTTCGCTTCCATAGGGATCATGGGCACAGCACTGAAGAGTACCTGCAGCTGAAGGATGCCATTGAAGACCTCATCCAGAGGGGATACCTGCACAAGTATGTCTGAACCCATTGGGATCGGGCAGAAGAATCAAATGCCCGAAACCCTCCGGAGGAGGCAGAGCTCCCCAATCAAAGGCCAACTGGTGGGGATGTCGTCATGCTGCATCGGCGATCCGGAGGAAGTCAGGAGGACAAGACTGACATTGCTAAAAGGTCCCAGGGCTCTAATGCCATCACTTTCTCTGATGAAGATCTCCTAGAAACCCATGTTTTTGAGAACGATCCTATAGTCGTGTCGGTAGTGATTGCCAATTACGATGTAAGGAGAATACTTGTTGATAATGGAAGCTTGACAGAGGAATTGTTGTATGATGCTTTTGTAAGAATGAATCTATCCAGATCCATGTTACGGGAATCCCCCTCATCGTTGATAGACTTCGAGGGAAATTCCATCGGAGTGGAACGGGAAATAGTTCTCCCTGTGACAATTGGGACGGAGCCTCTCCAGAAAACCCTCCTCATCAATTTTGTGGTCGTTCGAACGACCTCGCCTTAAAATGCTATCCTGGGCTGACTGGCCCTCAACAAATTACGAGCCATCGTGTCCACTCACCATCTGTTAGCGAAATTTCTGACCAGGAGCAGGATCGGATTGATGAGGGGAGACCGTCGGATGGCCAGACAGTGTTTGACCATTATGAATCAACAGTCAGAAGGCCATTCTACTATGGAGAAACTTGACCCAAGAGCTGAGGCCGATGACCTCGGTCAGCCAGGGAAAAAGATTCTGTTTGTTCCACTTCGAGAGGATGATCCTACTAAAGTCCTTCAGATCAGAGGCTCCCTCAGTGAAGACTTTAAGTCAGAACTGATTAGCTTTCTTAGAAGTAACACCGGCATCTTTGCTTGGTCGGTGTCGGACATGCCTGGAATACCGTCGGAGGTCATCACTCACCAACTCAAGGTCGATCCGACCTACAGGCCTATCCGATAGAAGAAGAGAAGCTTTACCGTCGAAAGGCAGAAAGCTATTGACGAGGAAGTAAAGAAGCTCCGTGATGCTGGTTTCATCAGGGAGGTCCACTACCTTGAGTGGCTGGTGAATGTGGTTATGGTGAAGAAGTCCAGCGGGAAGTGAAGGATCTGTGTGGATTACACCGACCTTAACAAGGCCTGTCCGAAGGACAGCTTCCCAGTGCCCAAGATTGATCAGCTGGTGGATGCCACGTCTGGCCACCAACTTCTCAGCTTTATGGATGCCTTTTCCGGTTACAATCAAATAAAGATGCACCCGAAAGATGAGGAGAAGATCGCCTTTGTCAACGACAAAGGCCTGTACTGTTATTGGATGATGCCCTTCGGCCTGAAGAACGTCGGCGCCACCTTTCAGAGGCTGATCAACCGAGTGTTCGAAGGTCAGCTAGGCAGGAACATGGAGGCTTATGTAGATGACATGATAATGAAGAGTCTCGATAAGGCTGACCATATTAAGGAATTACAGGAATCCTTTGATGCACTCAGGCACCATCAGATGAAGTCGAACCCTACGAAATGCACTTTTGGGGTGACCTCTGGCAAATTCCTTAGTTTTCTGGTTACACGGAGGGGAATTGAAGTGAATCTTGACAAGATAAAAGCCATCATGGAGATGGCACACCCGACCAACAAAAAGCAGGTCCAAGAACTCACCGGCCGAATCACCTCTCTCAGCCATTATATCTCCCATTCGGCTCAGAAGTCCCTGCCATTCTTCAAGACCCTGCACTGGTCGGGGGGTTTTGTTTGGGCTGATGAGTGTCAGTCGGCTTTCGAAACATTGAAGGAGTCAGACAAAGTGATCTGCACCATCCTGGTGCAAGTCGGAGAGGATAGACAGCAAAAGCCTATCTATTATATCAGCAAAGTCCTCCTTGACGTCGAAACGAGGTACCCCAAGATGCAAAAATTAATATACTATTTGGTCACATCCGCTAAACGGCTTTGACCGTACTTCCAAGTGCATCCGATTGTAGTGCTGATCGATCAACCACTCAAGGCAATCCTTCGGAGCCCAGATACATCCGGTTGGCTCACAAAGTGGGTCATCAAGTTAGGGGAGTTCGACATCTCTTTCTGGCCATATTCTGCTTTGAAGGCCCAGGTGATTGCCGACTTCATTGCAGAATGCACGTGGAGACAGGAGATGCCTCCTCGAATGGCCGAAGTATCTGAAGCTGATGTTGTCTATGAAGTGGAGCCAGCCTGGACTCTCCACGTGGATGGAGCATCCAACCATGCAAGCTGTGGGGTCGAACTGATTCTGGCCGACCCGGACGGGGAGAACCTGGAGTATGCCTTACACTTTTTATTTGAGGTATCGAATAATCAGGTGGAGTACGAAGCCCTCCTCACGGGACTGCGGATCGCCAACGAACTGGGCATCAGCCGACTCAGAGTTTTTTCCGACTCCTAGCTGGTGGTCAATCAAGTGAGGGGGGAATTTGAAGCCAGAGATCCGACCCTGGCAAAATATTTAAACAAGGTACAAAACCTCATTCCTCGGTTCAAATTTTTCGAAATCCTCCACATATCTCGTCTGCAGAACTCTCGGATGGATGCTCTGTCAAAGCTAGCTATGGCCGCCAGTGGGACTTCTGACCGAACCTTTGTGGAGTATTTGCAGCACCCTAGCATTGCTGAAGAGCTGACCGAGGTCCACCAGGTGGAACATGAAGCCTCTTGGATGGATCCGATCCTTACCTTCCTGGCCAAGGGGACTCTTTCGGAAGATTCGGGGGAGGCCAAGTGGGTGCGCTTGATGGCCTCTAAGTACGTTGTCCTTGATGGCACCCTTTACAAGCGGTCATTCTCACAGTCGCTATTGAAGTGCTTGGGGTCGGCGGATGCCGACTATGCCCTCAGAGAAGTCCATGAAGGTATTTATCGTGACCACCTCAGAGGGAGATCCTTAGCTTACAAGATCATCCAGTAGGGATATTACTGGCCCACCATTCAGAAGGACGCGTCAGACTTTGTTTGAAGGTGCGATGCGTGTTAGAGGTACTCCGTTATTCAGAGGAAACCCGCCAACGAGCTAACTCCGATCACCACCCCATGGCCGTTCGTATAGTGGGGGATGGATATCCTGGGACCCTTTCCCCTGGCCTCCGAGCAAAAGAAATTTTTGCTTGTGACTATCGACTATTTCACCAAGTGGGTGGAAGTCGAACCACTAGCATAGATAATGGAGGCTAAGGTGGAGAACTTCGTCCGGAACAATATCATCTTCCGATTTGGCATTCCCTAGATTATTATCACTTACAATGGAAGACAATTTGATAACTCTAAGTTTCAGGATTTTTGTCAGCAATATCATGTCTCTCATCGACTTACTTCGGTCGGCCACCCTCAGTGCGACGGAGAGGCCGAAGTCACTAACCATACAATCTTGCACAGGATGAAGACCCGGCTCAATGAAGCAAAGGGACTTTAGGCAGAGGAACTCCATTCAGTATTATGGGCATACCGGACGACCGCCAGAGCATCGACCTGTGAAACTCCGTTCAACCTCACTAACGGAAGTGAAGCTGTCATCCCCATTAAGACTTCTCTTCAATCTCTCCAGATTGACCACTATGCCGAACCGGCCAGCTCTGAGCGACGAAGGGCTGACCTGGACGTGCTTGAAGAAACTAGACTTCGGGCAAGCATGAGGATGGTGGTATGCCGCCAAAAGATGGCAAAATATTACAACTCGCGAGTCAAGGCGCGAGCTTTCCGGGTTGGAGACTTAATCCTACGGAGGGCTGAAATCTCGAGGTCGACCGAGCAAGGCAAGCTTTCCCCAAATTGGGAAGGACCGTATCGGGTCGCCGAAGTGGTTCGGGCCGGCACCTATCAACTTGAATTTTTGGATGGACGGCAGTTGGCGCATCCATGGAATGTAGATAACCTCCGCAAGTACTATCAATGAAGTTCATGTTCCTTTTACGAACTACTTCCGAAAGTCCAACTCCGGTCGATAAAGGCTCTAGGGCAGCCCACTTCCGAAAGTCCAACTCCGGTTGGCAAAGGCTCTAGGGCAGCCCACTTCTGAAAGTCCGACTCTTGTCGGCAAAGGCTCTAGGGAAGCCCACTTTCAAAAGTCTGACTCCAGTCGGCAAAGGCTCTAAGGAAGCCCACTTCCAAAAGTCCGACTCGATCGGCAAAGGCTTTAGGACAGCCTACTTCTAAAAGTCTGACACTAGTCGACAAAGGCTCTAGGACAGCCCACTTCCGAAAGTCTGACTCCGGTCGGCAAAGGCTCTAGGGCATCCCATGATGCGGGACAAAAAATTGATGTAACCTAGTTATTTGGAAAACAGTGAAACAACTAAACAAACTAGGACCGTGGGAGGACTAAGAAGCCTCCCGGGACTAGGGCATACTGACACTAAAATCCTAAGACAGCTGATCTCTTTTGTTTTCAACTTTTCTGGGTGGATGTGGCGAAGGAAGGATGAAGATGGGGGACCGGGAAGTGGAACTCATAGCCTTGAGACTCACTCTAGTGGGGGACGCACACAGAAAGTCAGGGGTCAAAGCCTAAAGCTATCCTCCCGAGAGGGATCACAGCACCAGCTACCCTGAGTATAAAGCTACCCTCCCGAAGGGGTCACAGCACCAGCTACCCTGAGCATAAAGCTACCCTCCTGAAGGGGTCACAGCACCAGCTACCCTGAGCACTCATCGAACCCATAATGCACATAGCAGGGCTCTCACATAGATGCGCTAGGATGACTCTCGAAGGACACGAGGGGATAAAGAAGATGAGATAGGGGATAACTAGGATGCTCATCGAACCCATAATGCACACAGCAGGGAACGAAGAAAAACGGGCCTTAGCCCAGAACCAGAACTGGAACCAACCCAAAAATCTATATCAACTCATCTCTCTGATTATTACACGGGGAGAGGGGGCCTTTATATAGAAAAACCAAACCCTTAGTTTTTTAGCCTCTAAGAAAACTAAAAAAAAAAAATTACATCAAAATTCATGTTGCATCAAAAGTGGTGTTGATCTGCTCTAAGAAGTATGTTAGCTTGATGATTTGCTCCAGAAAACGTGCTGCTTTTGGGGACTGCTCTGAAATCCATGCAAACACCAACACACGATCGTGGAAGGGAAGAACGGTCTCCGGCAGGGCACCGTGGACGGCCAGGAAGCGGGTGGCGGACGGGCCGGTGCACGGCTGGCGGCGGGCTACGGGCGAGATGGCGCAAGAATGTCACGGCATGCCCTAGGGCGTGCCGTTTGGTCTCCCATGGCCGTGAGAGACCTCAGGGCGCCGGCATGGCCGGTGGACGGCGGGGAAGGCCGGGGATGGCGGGATGGTGGCCGGCGGACGTGCAGGCGGCGGTGGCAACGGCGGCGGCGGTGCTGGGGTGCACGTGGGCGGACGGACGCCTCCCGCTTCCGTTCATCTTCCCACGGGCGTGGGCGGTGGCAGACTCCACCGACGACCAGGCAAGGGCCGGCGGGCAGCGGGAACGATGGCGGGCAGCAGGCCGGCAGCGGCGGCGGTAGCAGTGGCGGCGGCCATGGGCCTATGCGGGCGGATGCCTTTGCGTCCGTTCATCTTCCCACGGGCATGGGGTGGCGGCTTTGCCGACGAGGGCTAGGGCCGGCGAGCACCGGTGGCGGTCCGGTGGTGGCAGCCTGGGGTCGGGCGGCCCGGATCTGGGACCGGCGAGGTGGAGGCTAGGGTTTTGAAATTCGTTTTAAAACCACGGGAGAAAGACAGTGAAGATGGAATAAAACTGGAATACGGTGAGAATAAGATCGGGATAAAACTGGAATAGAGGATATAGATGGAATAGCAGGAATAAGTAAAAATAAAAAAATGCAAAAAAATATGAAAAAATGGAGAAAATACCTGGACCTGCCTTGGATCCCCATCAGCCCGCTTCCAAAAGTCTGACTCTGATCGACAAAGGCTCTAGGGCAGCCCACTTCTGAAAGTCCAACTCTGGTCGGTAAAGGCTCTAGAGCAGCCCACTTCTGAAAGTTCAACTTCGGTTGGCAAAGGCTCTAGGGCAGCCCAATTTGAAAAGCCGACAGACCAACACTTAGGATAAATTTCCTAAGCTAGTTATTCCGGCCTGAGCTGAAGTCCGACCACTGCCTCAACTGCTTCTCGGTCCAGAAAGCTGACAGACCAACACTTAGGATAAATTTTTTAAGCTAGTTGCTCCGACCTGAGCTAAAGTCCGACCGCTACCTCAATTGCTTTTCGGTCTGGAAAGCCGATGGACCAACACTTAAGATAAATTTCTTAAGCTAGTTGCTCCAGCCTGAGTTGAAGCCTGACCGCCCTAATCTACTCTTGGTCTGGAAGGTCGACGGGTCAGTACTTAGAGTGTAAATCCTAAGAGAATCTAGTTCGGCCTGGGTTACTATTCAACACTTATCCTAAAGATCCAACCACTCACCCAGATATGTCAACTGGCCCATACTTAGCAAAATTTCAGAAAAGAAGATATGAAACAGTACAAGAAGACAAGACATTGAGAAATATTTTTTTTGCTTCAAAAGGGTTCATTACAAAAACTGAAGGTTAGACCTTTACAACCAACTAGGTCTGACCTTCGGAGGCTACAACAACTACGGCTACTTTGGCCCCTTCGGCTGCCTCCACCTCGGCACCAGCTGGGGCGTCGGCTGCTCGGGCAGTTAGATCCATCCTGTCCAAGGCTTCTGTCTCCACGGGCTTCGGCGGCTGAAGGAATGCCAGATCGAGTTCTGGGAAGGTGGCATTAACCTTCCCAGGCACTCGTTGTACCCATAGCCGAAGCCGACCATCCCCACCTCGTTCATTTCCTCCATAAAGTCTTCGGAGGCTTTATAATCTGCAACAGCCTTCTCGCTGACCATCTTCAGCAGGTCTTGGGCCGTCTTCAGTAGGCCCTTGTATCTCTCTGCCGATGCCTGAAGCCCTTCATGCGGATGTCGAGATCAGCCAGACAACCGTCCTCAACGGCCAACCGACGGGCCAGGGTCTTGATATTCTTCTTCCTTTCTTTTAGCCTTGCCTCTCGATCCGCTTTCTGGGCAAGCAGGTCTTCTATTTGTTTCTTTTGGGCTTCCAGTTCAGCTCGCAGGGGGGACACCTCTGCCACTGCGGCCCTCAAGCCGAGCACCTCTTCCCTGGAAGCCGTTAAAGCCTCCCAAGCGGTGTCCCTCGATAGCTCGGCTGCTTCGGCCCTCTGGGTTAACTGCTCTTTTATATAGAGTAGCTCCCTCAGTCCCTCGTCCATCAAGAGGTTGTCCTTGATGAGCTACCGACAAACACTACTGGTTAGAGAATTATCAGTCATAAATTCTGAGTGAGAGTTGGAATAGTGAAACTTACCCCCAGAAGATGGCGGAGAGAACTTCTGGCTACTCGTTCACCGACCGCCCATCAGTATCGAGGGTGACCCTCTGAAGCTGTTCCTTCGCTTCCTCAGTAGCGGGCCATAGTAGGTGCTCCTCCTCCTCCCCTAGGGCACCAGTGGCCCTCTCGCCAACGACCGACGGCCCCTCTCCCGCAGGGGTTCTTTGGGTCATCGGGGGGATCGTTGTAGATGCCTCTAGCAGCGAGGACACAGGGGTTGCTTCTGCTCCTGTTGACGTCGAGCGCCCCTCTTCTGTATGGGCACCCGGCTGTCCGACCGATGACAATTGCTCGGAAGTATCAGCCTTCGACGTTCGGTCAGGGGCATGTCATCCCCTGACTCGATCGACACCACCACGGTGGATGGGTCCGCCGTCCGCCGCTTCTTTGGCCTTTCGGGTGCCGGTTCAGTCACCTGCTTCTTTGGCTCCTGCGGTGCCGGTTCCATGATGCAGACGGCTCTCCGTTAAGTGTGAAAGGGATATGCCCTACAAGCCAATCTATGTTGTATCTCCTAAATCATTGTATTTGACAATATTCTAATAAAGACATTATTTTTCATCATACGCTGTGTTTATTGTTATATGATGAACACTATAGATTAGGGCTATGATTTTAGGGTTATGATGAGATCATACCATTGAGACCTAAAGTCTTAAAACCTTAATCTAAAATATTCCTAGTCAAAGGAACCCTGAGTAGGGGATCAGGGTTTTTCCGGTAAGACTAGCACATCCCATGTATACTGGAGAGGGTGACTGCTCTCACAGTCACTTGTGTATGACACTAATACGAGGATGTGGGTGCTCATTAGAGAATGAGTTCACTGATATGATCCAACTTGAGAACATCTAATGGAGTCTTAGCTACATGTCAATAAAAGGTTCTCATAGAGGGAGTTGTACAAGTAATCCTTTGACCTGAGACTGCCATAAGTACCTTATGCACATGAACCCATGCTTTGGTTCAATCCTAATCATGACACTAAGACATGCACAGGATTGATACTGGGAATGGTGAATTGGATATGAAGGTAATGAGTAGGTCAACAAGGAATCGATCACTCTTAGTAAGAGGAGATTGCATTTAGCTAGTTATCAATCGGATGATGATTCAGGGAATCTTTGATCAAAGTAAAGATATTAGAGATGGTTTCTAATATCAAGATAATTGAATCATCAATATAAGATTAAGCTAGAAACAAATATAATATTGGATTTGACATATATCCATATCCATAATTATATTTTGGGTGCAGGCTGATCGAAGGATTTAATTGTACGGTAACTTTCTACTGAAGGGTAGTTTTAGTATTTCACCAGAATTTTCATATCTTCTGAGTAGACATGACACGTTGCTAGACGTCAATCTTGTCTTGTGGGTTGATTAAATTGAATGATCACTTATTAGGAAGAGTCCAAATTGATCATAATCGGGTAAGCCCGATTTGACCTAAATCGATTAGAAAGAGTTCTAATCAAATTAGGTCAACTTGTATTCAAACCCACTGCTGGCTAGATGTGGAACCCAATGGGTCACACACTTAAGAGAATTGATCAAGGGTTTAATTTTATAATTAAATCATCTTTGCATGATGACACTCTAGCAGGTGTTGCAAATCCTAGCTTCTATTCGAATTAGATTCGAATTAGGGTTCCGGATTGGTTCAATTTGGGTTCTAATTGGATCTAATTAGACCCTAATTGAGGTTATAGGGATTATGGCTAACCCTATTGGCTAACCAGGTATCTAGGCTATCCCCCCACCCGCCCCTTATCCTTTTCACGCCAAAATGCCAAGAGTCCATGCTCTAATGGACTCTTGGCACGCCATTTGGAAGAGTCCATGGCGCATGGACTCTTGGTGCGCTCCATAAAAAACTCCAGTGTTTCTATATGTGGTGGCTTTTCTTATCTCCTTTAGCACCTCAATTGTCCTCCCTTGGATGGAAATCCAATGGATGATGAGGTTTTAAGAAAGAAAAAAAGCGCTCCTGCTTCTCGGTTGTGCGAAATCATATCTCTTATGAGATTCAAACTTCGCGACTCCTTTCTTCTCCAATCTTCACGACTTTTCCTTTGAGAAAAG
This sequence comes from Areca catechu, assembly GCA_021397845.1. NCBI lineage: Eukaryota > Viridiplantae > Streptophyta > Magnoliopsida > Arecales > Arecaceae > Areca > Areca catechu. Next base: position 45,948,143 of record CM038048.1, on the reverse strand, counting down.
CCATGGGATTTAATCTGGAAGGCCGTGAGAAGGAGGAGAAGGCCGTGAGAAGGAGGAAAAGGCCATGAGAAGGAGGGAAGGGGCGTGAGAAAATGGGAATGGCGTTTATGGAGAGTTGTGTTGGTGTCTCTCCGAAAACTATTTAAGGAATCAGAACTTCGGATAATAAATTTTGAATTTAATTCTTCTTCCTCTCTAAAGACTCTTTCTCTCCTTTCTTGTTCTTGCACTATTTCCTTTACAGAGTACACCTCTATCGAAACTCTGCTACTGAACAAGAACAAGAGCGAAAGTCTCTGACGGTAAAGGAAAGAAGGAGTTCTGATTTTATTCTTTCTTTCTTACATTAAGACATTCTTGTCTTAGTTTCTCCTCCAATTTAAGACAAGCCTAAATCCCCTTAGGAAAAAGTCTTATCTTCAAGACAAGAGTGTCTTAGAGGGTCAAGGTCTTAGTGGAAGGAGGAGAAGAGATAAAAGAAAGGAAGGCAACCTCTTGTGTGGAAGAATTCCAGCCATAATCCGAAGAATTGAGTTCTAGGAAGAAGAACTCAATAGGAGGAACCATTGGACAAGAAGATAGTGTTCTTGATCATTGCTCTGTGTGGATCACCATCGGAGGGTGGACACTTGGACGCCTGGTGAATTCAAATAGCCCGTTGATCTTCAAGTTTTAAGTCTTCGTAAATTGGAATTAGTGATTACAGGTTGGTATTCTAATTCAATTTGCATAGAAATGTTTGTCTTCATACATTCTAGTCTTATTAAGGAGTTCCTGTTTTAAGGTTTTTGTGCATATTAACTTCAATTTTTGAAATTACCCTTCCGCTGCGTTGCACCGGAACCCTACAGTGGTATCAGAGCCACCTTAATTAGGACTATAATTTATGATAGTTTGTATGTCACATCTTAGGGTTTTTAAATCCTAATACGTTACTACACTTAGTATATCTTTGATTGCATATATGTTTTGATGTATGCCACTAGTTAGGGTCTTTCACTCAAACCCTAATTATTATATAGATAAGTACAGTTTTGAAGTCATCATACTGAAATAAGGTTGCCCTGGCATAATGGTGGATCCATTATGTGGTAAATGGTTGTCCTAGTATGATGACACACTTAGCACATATTTGTTTATTTATAAGAGTGATATGTTGATTGTGATACATTCTATAAGGATGTGCTGGCAATTTATAAATCCCTCTTAAAAATTATATTAAGTCTTAGAATATTTAACTAATAAGCATCACTAGTCATGATGTATAATTGATCATTCAGTGTCTAGAAAGGTGGTTCTGGGAAGGTAAAGAGAATTGTGGTTTTTAATTGGTTCCGTTGACTGACCTGGCCAATTTTTATTGGTGTCTAGGAAAGCAACGGGGGGACTCCCACATCTCTTTTACTTGCCTGGCCGATTTGATTAAATTTAAATCTTGACTAAAATGCTTAGTGTTAAAAATACTATATATTAGCCTTCCTTCATACTGGATCATTATTGTGTTATGAACCACATTAGGTTTGTTGTGTTATCTGCAAGACCTAATATGGTGATTGACATAATACTAGTCTAGTGTATAGATATGCTTACAGTATATTTAGTATAATGCTTTGTTGTGTTATCTGCAAGGGCATTATATTTGAGTATTGACTGTATAGAAATGAAAGGGTCTTGACTTAACTAGAACATTATGATTTGTTGTATTTTCTGCAAGACTAATAATGTTCTAGAAGCCAAGTTACTTCTTAAGAATTATATGAGATATAATTGGAAGAGTTTCCTACCTTTGAGCTTATAAAAGATTTGTTATGTTTTCTGCAAGATCTTTTATAAGTTATTAGGATCTCAATCTCACTAAGAAAAATCGATCAGGGTTCTTCTCGATTATCATAGTGAGGGCTATGATATTTGATAAAATAGTGAGAGACATAATTAAATTGAAGACCTAATTTAATTATGTAAGTCATTTCATGGTTGTTTGCTTATGTATTGTTCTTTGTTAAATGTAGATAAATGGCATCTTCATTATCACTACGAAGTATCTTAGATACCAACAAACTGACTGGTCCAAACTATGTGGACTGGTTGAGAAATTTAAAGATTGTGCTGAGTTCAGAAAAACTTTCTTATATTCTAGATACCCCTAGTCTTAATCCACTAGGGGATGATGCCACACAGGAAGATATGGCCACATACAAAATGTGGCAGAATGACTCCCTTACTGTCAAGTGTATCATACTAGCCTCTATGACCAATGAGTTATAGAGACAGCATGAAAGCATGGATACTCAATCCATAATGCTCAATCTAAAAGAGCTTTATGGAGAACATAGCAGAACTGCTAGATATGAAATATCTAAGCAGTTATTCCGTGCTAGGATGACAGAGGGAACATCCATTCAGGATCATGTTCTGAAGATAATTGACTTGATCACCAGATTGGGTCAATTAAGTTTTATCATGGATGGGGAGTTGAATCAGGATTTAATCCTGTAATCACTCCCAGAGTCATTTTCTTAGTTTGTCTTGAATTATCACATGAACAAACTGAACACTTCCTTGCCTGAGCTGTTAAATATGTTAAAAACAGCAGAGAGCCACGTTAAGAAAGAAAAGACTCCACTTCTTCTTGTTGATAAGACCAATAAGAAGAAATCAGGAAAAAGGGTTTTAATAGGAGGCTAAACCCTAAGAGTGGCATCAATAAGAATAAGAAAGGAAAGAAGGCCTCCAAACAGCCAACCTGTTTTTTTTGCGGCAAAGCGGGACATTGGAAAAGGAATTGCAAGGCTTACCTTGCAACTGTGAAGCCTGGTGCATCAGATGCGTCAAAAGGTATGTATGAGATACATGATATATTGATATTAAATTCATCTATATCAAATACTTGGGTATTGGATACCGCTTGTGGTTACCATATATGCAAATCTTTGCAGGACCTCCACAAGCTTAAAGTATTGAAGGAAGTTGACTTCAATCTCTACGGTGCTAGTGGTGATATCATCCAAGCAGAAGCTGTAGGGACCTATATTCTGAAGTTGCCTTCAGGAAAGATCTTGGAGTTAGAAAATTGTTATCATATGTCTAAGATTATTAGGAACATTATATCTATTCCCTTGTTATTAAAACAAGGATATGTAATGGATGTAAAGAGCACTGGTTGCTCGATAATGTTATCTAATGAATTTGTTTGTTCTGGCATATTTAGCAATGGGCTCTTAACTATTTCTTCCAATGATAGTATTTTTCATGTCAATAATAAAAGAAAAAGAGAAGACTTTAATGATACTTTACTTTGGCATCATCGACTTGGTCATGTTAATGAGTCTAGGATAAGCAAGTTATACAAGGAAAAATTTCTTGATCCTTATGAGTATGAATCATTAGGAACTTGCGAATCATGTCTCATGGGTAAGATGACCAAGACTCCATTTACTGGACATGGAGAAAGGTCAACTGAGTTATTAGGACTTATACATACTGATGTATGTGGTTCAATGACAACTCAGGCCAGAGGTGGATACTCTTATTTTATCACTTTTATAGATGATTTATCTAGGTTCCGATATGTGTATCTTATGAAACATAAATCTGAAGCCTTTGATAAATTTAAGGAGTATCAAAGTATGGTCAAAAAACAAACTGGGAAAAGTATTAAAGTTCTTCGGTCTAATCGAGGAGGAGAATACTTATCCATGGAGTTTTTAGACTATCTTAAAGTTAATGGAATTCTTTCTGAATGGACCCCTCCATATACACCACAGCTAAATGGTATAGCTGAAAGGAGGAATCGTACCTTATTAGATATGGTATGATCCATGATGTGCTTCACAAATTTACCCATTTCCTTCTGGGGTCATGCCCTAGAAACTGTTGTTTACATTCTGAACAAAGTACCTTCTAAATCCGTTGTTAGTACTCCATATGAAATTTGGAGTGGAAAGAAACCATATCTTAAATATTTTAAGATATGGGGATGTCCAGCTTATGTTAAAAGAAATTTTGGACATAAGTTGGAAGCTAAAGCGGATAAATGTCTATTTGTTGGATATCCTAGAGAGGGTAGAGGATATCTGTTTTACCATCCTACTGAACAAAAGATTTTTGTCAGCAGGCATGCCACTTTTCTAGAAAAAGAGTTCATTTTAGAAAAGGGCAATGGTAGAACTGTTGAACTTGGAGAAGTACAAGAAACATAGATAGACAGTTCTCAACCATTAGAACATATAGTTAGGACAGAACCAGAACACAAAACTCCTCCCCGTAGGTCTGATAGAGTGCCACGGGCACCTGAGAGGTATGGGTTTATTATTGAAAATAATGAAGCCCAAGTCATTCAAAATGATGAACCTCTGACCTATACGGAAGCTATCTTGAGTACTGATTCAGATAGATGGCAAGAAGCCATGGAATCCGAGATAGACTCTATGTATGTCAACCAAGTATGGTCTTTGGTCGATGAACCAGAAGGTGTTAATCCTATTGGGTGCAAATGGGTCTATAAGAAAAAGATTGGGGCTGATGGCCAAGTTGAAACCTATAAAGCTAGATTAGTGGCAAAAGGTTTTAGATAAAAACAGAGAATTGATTATGATGAAACATTCTCACCTGTAGCCATGCTCAAATCAATTCGGATTTTACTTGCTATAGCAGCATACCACGATTATGAGATCTGGCAGATGGATATGAAGACTGCATTCCTCAATGGTTTCCTTGAGGAAGAAGTCTACATGTCACAACCAGAAGGTTTTATTTCAAAGAATAAACCTAATCAAGTATGCAAGCTAAAGAAATCCATTTATGGATTAAAGCAAGCTTCAAGGAGTTGGAACATCTGCTTTGATGAAACCATTAAAAGGTTTGGTTTTATCAAAAATGTGGATGAACCCTGTGTTTATAAGAAGACTAGTGGGAGTGCCATAGTCTTCTTGGTTCTGTATGTAGATGACATACTCCTCATTGGGAATGATATCCCAGTGTTACAACCAGTCAAGGTTTTGCTATCAAACCAGTTTTCCATGAAAGATTTGGGAGAAGCATCCTATATACTAGGTATTAAGATCTATAGAGATAGATCTAAGAGGATGCTAGGTTTATCCCAATCTAGGTACATTGACTTAGTGCTGAAAAGATTCAGCATGGATGGAAGTAAAAGAGGTTATCTTCCTATGAGTCAAGGCATACATCTTTCTAAAAGGATGTCTCCTAAGACACCTGAAGAAAGAAATAGAATGAATTCTATATCTTATGCTTCGGCAATAGGGTCCATAATGTATGCTATGTTATGTACCAGGCCTGATGTGGAATATGCTTTAGGCATTGTCAGTAGGTCTCAGGCTGATCCAGGAGAGGATCATTGGAAAGCAGTTAAAAATATTCTTAAGTACCTGAGAAGGACTAAGGATATTTTTCTGGTTTATGGTGGTTCTGATCTTAAACTAGAAGCTTATTCTGATTCTAGTTTTCAATCAGACCCTGATTGGTGCGGGCACCAGACTCAGAAGAAGACTTCAGGGCTCCATCTGGATCTTTGATTGACCTTGCCCGAAGAATTAGGGTTTTCTGGTTTTGTAATAAGGGTTGACTTGGTCAACTCAATTTTAGTTGAGTCTGTAGTTCCCTGCAATTTAAATTTTGTTGAGTCATGTTGACTCAGTTCAAGTCCTAGTAGTGGTCTAGGTCTTCTCCAGGGTGTCACATTTTCTCCCAAACCCAAGCAAGTGGGAGCCACACTCCCAGCCACACTCCCAGCCACACGCCAAGTCCAGGAGGTGCCACAAATCCATCCCAGTGTCTTGGTCCCAACACCCAAGGGAGCAAGAAATTTTCTTGAAGCCAAAATGAAGGAGGCGCCCCATATGTACCTCAAAAGGCCAAGCTAAAGGAGGAAAGAATCATTTCTTGGGGCACATCAAGGGGGTGCCCAATCCATGCCAAAAAAGCCCAAAGCAAAGTTGGGAAGAGCCATGACTTGGGGAGAAAGAAAAGGAGGTGTCCTAAAGAGTTGAGCCATGGAAGAAAAAAAATATTTCTTGAAGAGCAAAGCTAGGAGGCCCCACCTACTTACCATTTGAAGCTTTCAATCAACATTTATGGAACCTCTTGGCCAGCCATATGGGGAGGAATTGATTTTACAAACCTAATTTGAAGATCCATCCTATTAGTCCCACATGGAAAGATGTAAAACCCTGACCTCTTGTAAAGTCCTATAAAATAAACCCCTCTTGTAAGTTTTGAAAACATCTGATGAATGAATCCAATTTATGTGTGAGCAAACTTTGTGTTTCTCTCTTCCGCACTTGCATCCAGGTGTTGAGCTCTGTGAGGGAGTAAATCCGGGTTCCCCAGGAACCTTGAGGAGGTGTGAGATCTCCAACCCCAAAACCCTAGGTTAGCCACTTCACTTCCAAACCCTAGCCGCCCATCATCCTCTTCACTCCACCAAACCCTAGCCTACCCCATCTATCACAGCCCTTCTCTCCAAGTAGAGGCCGACCACCAGCATCCAGGTCCAGTTCGGCTGCTTCGAAGACAGAGCAAATCCCAGAGGAAGCTAGATTAGCATCCAGGAGAATCAGGCTTTCAGCAACATCAAGTTCTTCTATTTGGTAAATCCTTCATTGAGTATCTGGTTCCATAAATTATTCTTTTTCTTGCCCAGATCTTGAGTTCAGAAGAAGCCAACTCCGTCAAAGGACCAGTATTGGAGGATCCATTACGAAGGTATCCAAATCCGGGGATCCAACAATCTGCTCAAGAGAGTCCTTCCACTAAATTCTGTGAAGATCACTGCCTGGTCTGTAACCCTTCTCTTCTCTTTACTTCTGTCCTGTTAAAAGTTCAGAGCGAAATCCTAGGTCTGGGAGTTTCTCAACCCCCAGCGATACTTTACTTCTGAACTACTCTGATAATCTAGTTCCTTTAAATTGTGCTTTCAATTATTACATAGTTTCTTTCAATTTAGTTCAACTTTCCTTTGAGTCAAAGCCGACTTCTGAAAAAATATATATATAAAAAAAAATAAATTTTTTAATTTGCTTCCGCATTCCACATATTCGTTCTGCATCATTTTTGGTATCAGAGTTTTTGTTCCGCATTATTTTGGTATCAGAGCTCTGTCTAGGGTTTCTGATTTGCTTGCATGTTTTGAGTGTCTCTCTTTTTTACTTTGTTTGCTCGAAGTAGACTCCCCAGGACGTCCGGTCCTAGGAACAAAGAGAGGTGCAAACCTCCTCTTCCCATTCCACGGGGTGTTCCTAGGGCGTGTAGGGGATCCGCTGGGTTACAACTTCGTAGCAGGAATTGTAAACGAGGGAATCATTCTATTTTCATCCTGTAACTACCCTGTTGCAAGAATTGTTTCTCATTGTAGGTAACTCCAAATTGCATGATTTTTATTTTTCTGGAACCAGTATAATTACAAATATTTTACATAATGTTACTGAAATTTATTGGTTTCCGTGAAATTTTTGAGATTTAAATTATAGCAACTCTGTTTCTGTGTTTCTGCAATTCAATTTTATTGAGTGATTATCTCCTAATTCGTCTTAAGGGCAATTGAGCATCTAAGATAAGGGGAGGAGTTGATAACCTCTCCTTAGCCCAAAACCACCACCCATTCATTCGATTCTAAGCCTAATTTTAAAATTTATTAGACTTAATTTGCCCTAGTGGACTGGGGACACCAACAAGTCGGGTCTAGGCTAGTGTTGAGTCACTTTGTCTAGTTACTCTGTGTGTGCTTTGTACTCAGTGTCTAGAATGGTGGTTCAGGGATTCTATCTCGAAGGGCTTGTGTGCTGGTCCGCCTACCTGGCCTATCTCTGATTGGTGTCTAGGATTGGCACTTAGGGACCTAACACTCCCCTTACACCTGCCTGGCTGAGTCCCGAGTTACTACAGGCTATCTTGCCACTCTGATTGGGCATCTAGTTTGGGCTCTAGGTCTAGTTAGCCCGTAGTCATTTTAGTCGAGTCTCATTTGGTGTGTTTGCTTGCATCATCATGTCTACCCGAAATGGAGTACCCTACTAACCTGGTCAAGCCCAACCTAATTTAGAGGCCATGGTTAGAGCTCTTACTGAAAGTATGAACAAATTGAGTCAGGATATGAATGAGAATTTTACCCAGCTTAGGGATCGAATCCAAGTACTTGAGGAACCTAGGCATCAGAATTGGACTCCTGACCCAGATTTTAATGTGCCTCAACCTCACCCACACCAGGAGCCTAGAAGACCTTTATACAGAGATCCTGAACCTAATCATAGGAGGCCTGACCCAGAGCCTGAAGATAGAGATGATAGGTTCATTCGGAACTTCAAGTTAGATGCACCCACTTTTGATGGTAGCTTAAACCCTAAGGTGTATTCTGATTGGGAGGGTGAGATGGACCAGTACTTTGAGTGGTATGCCATGTCTGAGGAAAGGAAGTTCAAGTTTGCCAAGATGAAGTTAGTACGTCAAGCTAGGTTATACTGGGGGAACATTGAGGTAACCACTAGAAGACGAAACATTGAGCCCATAACCACTTGGCACGGTATGAAAGAGAAGCTTAGAGATAAGTACCTACCCATTTCATACCAGCAGAATCTATTAGACCAATGGCAGACTTTGAAACAAGGGAACCGATCTGTATCAGACTACATAACCACCTTTGATGAATACCTGATGAGATGTGATGTGAGTGAAGCCCATGAGGTCACCTTGTCTAGGTTTAGGGCTGGACTTAGGGAAGACATTAAAAGGGAGTTGTTTCTAAGAGAGGTTACTGACCTAGACCAAGCCTATCAGATTGCACTGAACACTGAGAAGTTTCAGAGAGGACCGATGCCTTCTAGGGTTAGTGCCCCAATCCCGAGAAATGGACCTAGCCAAGTTACCCCTAGCAAACCTATTCAGGGTATTCCCACCCCTAGGCCCATGGATAAAGGTAAGGCACCTGACACCCAGAGAACCCCTAGTATCACCTGTTTTAAGTGACAAAAACCCGGTCATATCTCCAGCCAGTGCACAGCCATAGCTTGTTTTAAGTGCCATAGGATAGGTCATGTTTCTAGCCAGTGCCCTCGTAGATCTCTTTTCATAGAAGAAGGAGAGGAAGAGAGTTCCAGGCCCCATGAAGAATTTGAAGAAGAAGTTTATGAGGTCGGAATGAATTTGGTTGATGAGTATGAAGGAGAGGAGGAATCCATAGAGTCTGACCAGTTAGGGGTTGTGAGATGCATCATGTCCCAGAATAGAGTTCAGGAGGATTGGCGTAGGACTAACATCCTACAGACTTTCCTTAAACTAGGGGATAAGGTATGTAAGATCATCATAGATAGTGGGAGCTGTGTGAATGCCATTTCTGCTAGCACTGTTAAAATGTTAGGCTTAACCCCAGTCCCCCACCCCAACCCCTATAAGGTTTCTTGGGTAGACTCTACCTCTATACCCATCCAGTCTAGATGTCAGGTCCAAATCCAAATGCAATCCTATCAAGAGAAGATTTGGTGTGATGTCTTGCCCATGGGGGTGAGCAGTATAATTCTTGGAAGACCTTGGTTATATGATCATGATGCCACCCTCTTAGGAAAATCCAATACCTATGTCTTTAGTTTTAATGGGAAAAAAATCATAATCCATTCAGTCTCTCCTAAGGACAAGGTAGCTAAAGGACCCAATAAGGTCAGAGAGATGAAGACTAGAGTGAACTTAATTAGTGCTAAGGATCTAGAACAAGAAATTCATAGTGGTTCACCCATTTGGATGTTGACTGCTAAGGAACTTAGGACTCCTACACCCTCAGAGCCTTCTCAGGAAGTTAGGCCTTTGCTAGAAGACTTTGAGGATGTTTTTCTCGAGGATCTGCCTGACCACCTTCCACCTCTTAGGGATATCCAGCATTCCATAGATTTAATCCCAGGAGCTACTTTACCCAACTTGCCCCATTATAGGATGAATCCATCTGAGCATAAGGAACTGCAAAAGCAGGTTGGAGAATTCTTGAGGAAGGGGTTCATTAGAGAGAGTCTTAGCCCTTGTGTAGTGCCTGCAATTCTGACCCCAAAGAAGGATGGCACATGGAGGATGTGTGTTGATAGTCGTGCCATCAACAAAATCACAATCAAGTATAGGTTCCCCATCCCTAGACTAGATGACATGCAAGATATGATGGCCGGTGCAATGATTTTTTCCAAAATTGATCTCAAGAGCGGCTATCATCAAGTTAGGATTAGACCAAGGGATGAGTGGAAAACCGCTTTCAAAACTAAGGATGGTCTCTATGAATGGGTTGTTATGCCTTTTGGGTTGTCCAATGCCCCTAGTACTTTCATGAGGATTATGACCCAGGTTCTTAGAGCTTTCATAGGGAAGTTTGTAGTGGTCTATTTTGATGACATCCTGATCTATAGTAAGACCCCTACAGATCACCTAGGCCACCTTAGACAAGTCTGCCATGTTTTGAGGAATGATAGTCTCTACGGTAATCTCAAAAAGTGTGAATTCATGACCAGTTGAATTATCTTCCTTGGTTTTGTAGTAACCCATGACGGCGTCGCTGCCGATCCAGAAAAGATTAGGTCCATAGTGGAATGGCCAGAGCCGACCAGTGTGCATGAAGACAGAAGTTTCCACGGCTTGGATACCTTCTATAGGCGATTTATCAAGGGTTTAGTACTGTAGTTACTCCTATCACAGACTGTATTAGGAAGGAAGAATTTCAGTGGACTAAAGCAGCCCATAAAGCCTTCCTAGATCTTAAGGATAGGATGACCCAGGCACCCATTTTGAGGTTACCTGATTTTTCTAAAGTATTTGAGGTTGCCTGTGATGCTTCAGGAGTAGGTATAGGTGGAGTCCTAAGCCAAGAGAACCATCCCGTAGCATTCTTTAGTGAAAAACTTAATGATGCTAAGCTTAGGTATTCTACCTATGATAAAGAATTTTATGCGGTAGTGCAAGCTTTGCATTACTGGAGATATTATTTGCTACCGTAGGAATTTGTGCTATTTTCGGAACATGAGGCTCTTAAATTCTTGAATTCCTAGAAGAAGCTTAACCCTAGGCATGCTAAGTGGGAAGAGTATATCCAGTCCTATACTTTTGTTTTGAAACATAAGGCTGTGACTGAAAATAAGGTAGTTGATGCCCTTAGTCGATGATCTTTGTTATTGAATTCTGTTAGGGCTGAAGTCGTAGGGTTTGAGCAGATCAAAGAGGAATATGAGTTGTGTCCGGATTTTAAGACTATGTACCAGGATCTAGCTCAAGGACCATCTAGTGATCATAAAGATTATACCCTTTTAGATGGCTTTTTGTTCTTTAAAAATAGTCTTTGCATCCCTAGAACTTCTCTTAGGGAATTTTTGATTTGGGAAATTCATGCTGGAGGTCTAGCTGGCCATTTCGGAAAAGACAAGACCACCCTGGCTATTGAAGACCACTTTTTCTGGCCTAACTTAAAGAGAGATGTAGCACACATTGTGGCTAGGTGTCGGACCTGCGCTATTGCCAAACAGTAAAAACAGAACACCGGCCTTTATACCCCTCTCCCTGTCCCAGATCGTCCTTGGCAAGATGTGAGCATGGACTTTGTGTTAGGTTTGCCTAAGACCCAGAGGAGGCATGACTCTATCTGTGTTGTAGTCGACCGATTTTCCAAGATGGCCCATTTCTTGCCTTGTTCCCAAACATTTGATGCGTCTAAGGTAGCCACCCTATTCTTTAATGAGATAGTTCGACTCCATAGCCTACCTAAGACAATTGTTTTAGATAGGGATGTCCGGTTCACTAGCTATTTCCGGAAAACCCTTTGGCATAAGTTAGGGACAAAACTTAAGTTTTCAACTTCCTATCATCCCCAAACTGATGGCCAAACCGAAGTATTGAACCGTAGTTTAGGCAATCTGTTAAGGTGTCTTGTTGGTGAAAACATTAGGAACTGGGATTTGTACTTACCTAGGGCTGAATTTGTATACAATGACTCGGTCAATAGGTCTACAGGTAAGAGTCCATTTGAAATTGTGCATGGTTACAAACCTCACACACCTCTTGACCTAACTCCTTTACCAGTCCACACATGAGTCTCCGAGTCTGCTGAAGTTTTTGCACAGCATATAAAAGACTTGCATAAAGAAATTCATGCCAAAATAAATTTAAATAATGAAACTTATAAGAAGATGGTTGATTCTCAAAGGCGAGTCAAAACTTTTGTTGAGGGAGACTATGTAATGATTAGGTTAAGGCCTGAACGGTTTCCTCCTGGAACCGTTAGAAAGTTACATGTTAGAGGAGCAGGACCATTTAGAGTGGTGAAGAGAGTAGGATCCAATGCCTATGTGCTCGAGTTGCCTTCAGAACTAGGCATTAGCTCCACTTTCAACATTACAGACCTAGTAGAGTATAGAGAGCTTGCTGTGATTCCCAGTGAGCCTTTTGAGCCTAATCCTGCTCTTGAGAGTGAACCCAACCCTGTGTGTCCACCAACAAACTGGCTTGTGAGGAAAGAGCAGATTGAAAAGATCCTGGATGATCAGGTTATCTCTACTCGTAATCGAGGATACCAAAGATACCTGGTCCGCTGGCAAGGAAGGCCAGATTCTGATGACTCTTGGATCTCCCGAGAAGAATTACAAGAATTGGACCCAGACCTCTTGGAGAGATACTAGAGCCAACTTGATCCATACTCGACAGGATCGAGTTCCACCCACCACGGGAGAATTGGTGCGGGCACCAGACTCAGAAGAAGACTTCAAGGCTCCATCTGGATCTCTGATTGACCTTGCCCGAAGAATTAGAGTTTTCTGGTTTTGTAATAAGGGTTGACTTGGTCAACTCAATTTTAGTTGAGTCTGTATTTCCCTGTAATTTAAATTTTGTTGAGTCATGTTGAGTCAGTTCAAGTCCTAGTAGTGGTCTAGGTCTTCTCCAGGGTGTCACATTTTCTCCCAAGCCCAAGCAAGTGGGCGCCACACTCCCAGCCATACTCCCAGCCACACGCCAAGTCCAGGAGGTGCCACAAATCCATCCCAGTGTCTTGGTCCCAACACCCAAGGGAGCAAGAAATTTTCTTGAAGCCAAAATCAAGGAGGCGCCCGTATGTACCTTAAAAGGCCAAGCTAAAGGAGGAAAGAAGCATTTCTTGGGGAGCACTTTAAGGGGGCGCCCAATCCATGCCAAAAAAGCCCAAAGCAAAGTTAGGAAGAGCCATGACTTGGGGAGAAAGAAAAGGAGGTGTCCAAAAGAGTTGAGCCATGGAAGGAAAAAAATATTTCTTGAAGAGCAAAGCTAGGAGGCGCCACCTACTTACCATTTGAAGCTTTCAATCAACAATTATGGAACCTCTTGGCTGGCCATATGGGGAGGAATTGATTCTACAAACCTAATTTGAAGATCCATCCTATTAGTCCCACATGGGAAGATGTAAAACCCTGACCTCTTATAAAGTCCTATAAAATAAACCCCTCTTGTAAAGTTTGAAAATATCTGATGAATGAATCCAATTTATGTGTGAGCAAACTTTGTGTTTCTCTCTTCCGCACTTGCATCCAGGTGTTGAGCTCCGTGAGGAAGTAAATTTGGGTTCCCCAGGAACCTTGAGGAGGTGTGAGATCTCCAACCCCAAAACCCTAGGTTAGCCACTTCACTTCCAAACCCTAGCCGCCCATCATCCTCTTCACTCCACCAAACCCTAGCCTACCCCATCTCTCACGGCCCCTTTCTCCAAGTAGAGGCCGACCACCAGTATCCGGTCCAGTTCGGCTGCTTCGAAGACAGAGCAAATCCCAGAGGAAGCCAGATCAGCATCTAGTAGAATCAGGCTTTCAGCAACATCAAGTTCTTCTATCTGGTAAATCCTTCCTTGAGTATCTGGTTCCATAAATTGTTCTTCTTCTTGCCCAGATCTTGAGTTCAGAAGAAGCCAACTCGATCAAAGGATCAGTATTGGAGGATCCATTACGAAGGTATCCGAATCCGGGGATCCACAATAATATGCTCAAGAGAGTCCTTCCACTAAATTCTGTGAAGATCACTGCCTGGTCTGTAACCCTTCTCTTCTCTTTACTTCTGTCCTGTTGAAAGTTCAGAGCGAAACCCTAGGTCTAGGAGTTTCTCAACCACCAGCGATCCTTTACTTCTGAACTACTCTGATAATCTAGTTCCTTTAAATTGTGCTTTCAATTATTACATAGTTTCTTTCAATTTAGTTCAACTTTCCTTTGAGTCAAAGCCGACTTCTAAAAAAAAATATATATAAAAAAAAAGAAAGTTGCCCCCGGATACCTATAATAGGAGGCGGGCAGCGCCCAGAAGGAACCTGTTGCTGCATTTGTGTTGGAAAAGAAAGTTGCCTCCTCCCTCCCCGCGCTGCTTTTAGGCTCCTTTAAAGACCCAAAGAATCAGGTTAGTCCCGTCTTCATCTTGCCCCACCTCCTTCCTTCTCTGCAACCCATTTTAGGATGGCTATGGCTCGCAGTCATAGGGAACCTGGTCCCTTTGACATCCCGTCGGCCATAACCCGAGAGAGGGTCGAGAACCTTAGGATCATATATACCATCCCTTCCACCTTACACCTGACCATCCCCAGCCGCAAGGGTAGGGTGAACGGACCTCTGAAATTAGGAGCGCTCCCCATGTACGAAGAAAACCTAAAAGCCGGTCTTTGTTTCCTAATTCATAGCTTTTTCATCCAGGTCTTCAACACTTATAGGATCACACCTTCCCAACTGACTCCGAATAGCATTAGGGTCCTGTGCAGCTTTGTATTCCTCTATCGAGAGGCCGACATAGAGCCTAGGGTATCCCTATTTTCAAATTTCTTTCTACTGAAGCAGGACTTCCGAAGTCTGGAGTGGTGGATGTTTAGTCCATGCCCTAGCTGGAAGATTCTAGGGGGACTTCCATCTGCAATTCATGGATGGAAGTCCCGATACTTCTTTGTAGACAGCCTTGAGCCATGGGGCTTTGAGGCAGCCTGGAGGGAGCCGAGGCCAAACACTCTGAATGGAAGGAAAGTCGTGAGAGCTGACGAGGCTGACTTCCACAAGTTGGAGGGAGAGGATCCAAAGTTCGTAGACTTCATGCTTCTTGAGGGGAGCCTTCACCAGTTCGGGCTCAGTCGGTAGCCGATGTTAGGTAGGACGAAAGTCATTTAGAGAGAGGTCAGCTTCTCTTTCTTATTTTCTGTCGGCTTGGCGACTACAGCTAACTTTGACTTCGGTTGTTGACAGGCGGAAAGATGAAGCCAGATCGGGCGATCCTCTCAGCATGATCTGCACAACGGAGAGCTGTCTGCATTGCGGAGCCGACATCGCCTGAGCTGAAGAAGCAGGTGGTTGAACCGACACCTGAAAGGCCAAAAAAGTGATGGACGGTAGAACCGTCCACCGTGGTGGTGTCGGTTGAGTCAGGGGATGACATGCCCCTGACCAAACGCCGAAGGCTGATCACTTTCAAGCGATCTTCTTTGGTCGGATAGCCGAGCGCCCAGATAGAAGAAAGGCACTCGATGTCGACAGGGGCAGGAGCGGCCCCTGTGTCCCCGCCGTTGGAGATGACTGAACCAATCCCCTCGATGACCCGGGGAACCCCTACGGGGTAAGGGCAGTCGACTATTGACAAGAGGGCAGGCGGTGCCCTGGGGGAAGAGGAGGAGCGCATGCTGTGGCGCGCTGCTGAGGAAGCAAAGGAACTGCTTCAGAGGGCCACCCCTAACATTGACGGGCGGTCGATGAACGAGGCTGCCAGGAGTTCTCTTCATCATCTTCTGGGGGTAAGTTTTGCTCTTCCTGTCTTTACTTCGAGTTTATAACTGGCAAATCTCTAACCATGAGCATCTGTCGGTAACTTGTCAAGGACAATCTTCTGATGGATGAGGGACTAGGCGAGCTGCTCTATATAAAATAGCAGTTAACTCAAAGGGCCGAAGCGGCCGAGCTAGTGAGGGACACAGGCTGGGAGGCACTGACGGCTTATAGGGAAGAGGTGCTCAACTTGAGGGCCATAGCGGCAGAAGTGTCCCCCCTGCGGGCTGAACTGGAGGCCCAAAAGAAATAGGTGGAATACTTGCTTACCCAGAAGGCGGATCTGGAGGCAAGGCTGAAGGACAAGAAGAAGAAGATTAAGACCCTGGCCCGTTGACTGGCCATCGAGGAGGGTCGTCTGACCGATCTTGACATCCGCGTGAAGGGGTATCACGTGTCGGCAGAGAGATACAAGGGCTTGCTAAAGTCAGCCCAAGATCTACTGAAGAGCCGGCAAGAAGGCCGTTATAGAGTACAAGGCCTCCGAGGACTTCACGGAGGAGATGAATGAAGTCGGGACAGTCGGCTTCAACTACGGGTATGATGAGTGCCTGGGAAAGGTTAGTGTCACCTTCCTAGAACTCGATCTGGTATTTCTTCAACCACCGAAGCTGGCAGAAGCAGAAGCTTCGGGTGGGATGGACCCGACTGCCCAAGTGGTCGACGCCCCGGCAGAGGTCATTGTAGAAGTAGTCGGAGCGGACGCCCCTGCTAGATTCGAGGCGAAGGTAGCCGAAGGTACCGAGGAGGTCAGAGCAGCTGCCATTGCCGAGGGGGTCGAAGTGGCCGTGGATGTAATTTTCGAGGGTCAGACCTAGTTGTTTGTAAAGGTCTGAACTTCAGTTTTGTAAAGACATCTTTTGAAGTAATGAAAATTTTCTTTCTCAATGTCTTGTCTTTTTTTCTTTGAAATTTTGCTAAGTGTAGATTAGTTGGCTGATCTGAGCAGACAGTCGGACCTCCAAGGCAAGTGTTGAATAGTAGCCTAGGCTGAACTAAATTCTCTTAGGATTTCCACTCTATGTACTGGCCCGTCGGCCTTCCATACCAATAATAGACTAGGGCGGTGGTCGGATTTCAGCTCAGGCCGGAGCAACAAACTTAGAAAATTTATCCTAAGTGTTGGTCCGTCGATTTTCCGGACCCAGAAGCAGTTGAAGCAGCGGTCAGATTTTGGCTCAGGCCAGAGCAACAAACATAGGGAATTTATCCTAAGTGTTGGTCCGTCGGCTTTCCAGACCTAGAAGCAGTTGAGGCAGTGGTCGGATTTCAGCTCAGGCCAGAGCAACAAGCTTAGGGAATTTATCCTAAGTGTTGGTCCGTCGGCTTTCCAGACCCAGAAGCAATTGAGGCAACGGTCGGATTTCAGCTCAGGCTGAAGCAACAAGCATAGGGAATTCATCCTAAGTGTTGGTCCATCGGCTTTCCGGACCCAAAAGCAGTTGAGGCAGCAGTCAGATTTCAGCTTAGGCCAGAGCAACAAGCTTAGGAAATTTATCCTAAGTGTTGGTCCGTCGGCTTTCCGGACCCAGAAGCAGTTGAGGCAGCAGTCATATTTCAGCTCAGGCCAGAGCAACAAGCTTAGGGAATTTATCCTAAGGGTTGGTTCATTGGCTTTCTGGACCCAGAAGCAGTTGAGGCAGTGATCGGATTTCAGCTCAGGTCAGAGCAACAAGCTTAGGAACTTATCCTAAGTGTTAGTTCGTCAGCTTTTCGGATTGGTATACCCTAGAGCCTTTGCCAACCGGAGTCAGACTTTTGGAAGTGGGCTGCCCTAGAGCCTTTGCTGACCGGGGTCGGACTTCTAGAAGTGGCCTGCCTTAGAGCCTTTGCTAACCAGGATCGGACTTTCGAAAGTGGGCTTCCCTAGAGCCTTTGCCGACTGGAGTTTGACTTTTGGAAGTGGGCTGCCCTAGAGCCTTTGCCGACCAGAGTCAAACTTTCGGAAGTGGGCTGCCCTGGAGCCTTTACCGACCAGGGTCGGACTTTCGGAAGTGTGCTGCCCTAGAGCCTTTGTCTACTGGAGTCAGACTTTCGAAAGTGGGCTGCCATAGAGCCTTTACCGACCGGAGTCGGACTTTTGGAAGTGGGCTGCCCTAGAGCCTTTGCTGATCGGAGTCAGACTTTTGGAAGTGTGCTGCACTAGAGCCTTTGCTGACCGGAGTCGAACTTCTGGAAGTGAGCTGCCCTAGAGCCTTTGCCGACTGGAGTCGGACTTTTAGAAGTGGGCTGCCCTAGAGCCTTTGCCGACCGGAGTCGGACTTTTAGAAGTGGGCTGCCCTAGAGCCTTTGCCGACCGGAGTCGGACTTTCGGAAGTAGTATATCCTAGAGCCTTTGCCGACCGGAGTCGGACTTTTGGAAGTGGTTCATAGAATAAATATGAACATCATTGATAATACTTGCGAAGGTTGTCCACATTCCACGGACGCGACAACTGCCATCCGTCCAAAAGTTCAAGTCGATATGTGCCGGCTCGAACCACTTCGACGACCCGATAAGGTCCTTCCTAATTCGGGGAAAGCTTACCTTGCTCAGTTGGCCCCGAGATTTCGGCCCTCCACAGGACCAAGTCTCCAACTTGGAAAGCTGGCGCCTTGACTCGTGAGTTGTAATATTTCGCCATCTTTTGGTGGTATACCGCCATCTTCATGCTTGCCCGAAGTCTAGTTTCCTCAAGCAAGTCCAAGTCAGCCCTTCACCGCTCAGAGTTGGCCGGTTCGACATAGTGGTCAATTCGGAGAGATTGAAAAGAAGTCTCAATAGGGATGACAGCTTCACTTCTGTAAGCGAGGTTGAATGGAGTTTCACCGGTCGACGCTCTGGCAGTCGTCTGATATGCCCATAATACTGAATGGAGTTCCTCCACCCAAAGTCCCTTTGCTTTATTGAGCCGGGTCTTCAGCTCGTGCAAGATTGTACGGTTGGTGAATTCATCCTCTCCGTTGCACTAAGGGTGCCGACCGAAGTAAGACGATGAGAGACATGATATTGCTGACAAAAATCCTGAAACTTAGAGTTATCAAATTGTCTTCCATTGTTAGTAATAATCGTCCAGGGAATGCCAAATCAAAAGATGATATTGTTCCGGATGAAGTTCTCCACCTTAGCCTCCGTTATCTGTGCTAGTGGTTCGGCTTCCACCCACTTGGTGAAATAGTCGATAGCCACAAGCAAAAATTTCCGTTGCCCAGAGGCCGGGGGAAAGGGTCCCAGGATATCCATCCCCCACTGTGCGAATGGCCATGGGGCGGTGACCAGAGTCAGCTCACTGGCGGGTCTCCTTTGAATGATGGAGTACCTTTGACATGCGTCACACCTTCGGACAAAGTCCGACGCATCCTTCTGAATGGCGGGCCAGTAATATCCCTATCGGATGATCTTGTAAGCTAGGGATCTCCCTCCGAGGTGGTCACCATAAATGCCTTCATTGACTTCTCTGAGGGCGTTGTCGGAGTCCGCTGGCCCCAAGCATGTCAATAGCGGTTACGAGAATGACCGCTTATAAAGGACACCGTCAAGGATGACATACTTAGAGGCCGTCAGGCGAACCCGCTTGGCCTCCGCCGAATCTTCCAGAAGAGTTCCCTTGGCCAGGAAAGTAAGGATCGGATCCATCCAAGAAGCTTCATGTTCCACTTGGTGGACCTCGGTCGGCTCTTGGACAATGCTAGGGTGCCGCAAATACTTCACAAAGGTTTGGTCAGAAGTCTCACTGGCGACCGTGGCCAACCTCGACAGAGCATCCACTCGAGAGTTCTGCAGACGAGATATGTGGAGGATTTCAAAAAATTTGAACCGAGGAATGAGGTTTTGTACCTTGTTTAAATATTTTGCCAGGGTCAAATCCCTGGTTTCAAATTCCCCCTTCACTTGATTGACCACCAGCTGGGAGTCGGAGAAAACTCTGAGTCGGTTGATGCCCAGTTCGTTGGCGATCTGCAGCCCCGTGAGGAGGGCTTCGTACTCCGCTTGATTATTTGACACCTAAAATAAAAAATGTAATGCATACTCTAGGTTCTCCCCATCTGGGTCGACAAGAATCAGTCCAGCCCCATAGCCTTGAGGTTGGACTCTCCGTCCACATGGAGAGTCCAGGCTGGTTCTACTTCATAGACAGTATCAGCTTCAGGTACTTCGGCCATTCGAGGAGGCATCTCCTGTCTCCACGTGCACTCTGCAATGAAGTCAGCAATTACCTGGGTCTTCAAAGCAGAATGTGGCTGGAAAGAGATGTCGAACTTCCTTAACTTGACAGCCCACTTGGCGAGCTGACCAGATGTATCTGGGCTCCGAAGGATTGCTTTGAGGGGTTGGTCGGTCAGCACTATAATCGGATGCGCTTGGAAGTACGGTCAGAGCTGCTTGGCGGATGTGACCAAAGAGTATATTAACTTTTGCATCTTGGGGTACCTTGTTTCAGCATCGTGGAGGACTTTGCTGATATAATAGATAGGCTTTTGCTATCCATCCTCTCTGACTTGCACAAGGATGGTGCAGATCACTTCGTTTGATGCCGAAAGGTAGAGGTACAAAGGCTCCCCCTCCGTCGGCTTGGCTAGCAACGGAGGGTTCTTCAAGTACTCCTTTAATGTTTCGAAAGCCGACCAACACTCATCAGTCCAAACAAAATCGTCCGACCGGTGCAGGGTCTTGAAGAATGGTAGGGACTTCTCAGTCGAACGGGAGATAAAACGGTTGAGAGAGGTGATTCGGCTGATAAGCTCTTGGACCTGCTTTTTGTTGGTCAGGTGCACCATCTCCATTACGGCTTTTATCTTGTCGGGATTCACTTCAATTCTCCTTTATGTAACCAGAAAACCAAGAAATTTACCAGAGGTTACCCCAAAAGTGCATTTCGGTTCAGCTTCATCCGATGGCACCTGAGTGCATCAAAAGATTCCTGTAGGTCCATGATGTGGTAAGCCTTATGGAGACTCTTCACTATCATGTCATCCACATAAGCCTCCTTGTTCCTGCCCAGCTGACCTTCGAACACTTGGTTGATCAACCTTTGAAAAGTGGCGCTGACGTTCTTCAAGCCGAAGGGCATCATCCGATAATAGTACAGACCCTTGTTAGTGATGAAGGCAGTCTTCTCCTCATCTTCTGGACCCATACTTCTAATAGACTCAGACTGGACTCGATTTGTGACTCGACTCAGTACAGGACTCAATTTGACCTAATTGGTGAAGGTACAGACTCAATTCAAAGCAAAAGACAATTACAAATTTGAGACTTGACGCCTTATTACAAGACACAAAGAAGTGGAACCCTAATATGAGATCCATAGAGGGTTGAGGAGCCTCTGTCAGATCCTAGTGCCCACACCAGTTCTCTCAGGATGGGAGGAACTCGACTCTGTCGAGTAAGGGTTAGTCTGGCTTTGGTACCTCTCTAGGATATCGGGGTCGATGCACTGCAAGTCCTCCCGGGTGATCCACGAGTCGTCGGATTCGGGTCGACCTTGCCATCGGACCAAGTAATGTTGATAGCCTTTACCCCTGGTAGTGATAGCTTGGTCATCCAAGACACGCTCGTCCGCTCTTCTCGCTCAGGTATATTTGGAGGTGGACACTCAGGTTCAGGTTCACTCTCAAAAGAATGGTCAAGCCCAAATGGCTCGCTAGGTATGTTTGCGGGTTCCCTATACTCGACTAAGTTGGAGATATTGAATGTCGAGCTAATTCCATAATCCAGAGGTAATTCTAGCACATAGACATTAGGGCCCATTCTCCTAATCACTTTAAAGGGACCAGCCCCACGAGCATGAAGCTTCTTAACAGTTCCCGGTGGAAACCGTTCAGGCCTGAGCCTAATCATTACAAAATCCCCTATTTCAATCTCTTTGGCTCACTTTCGGGAATCAACCAAATTATTATTATTTTTAAAAAAAATATTTAATGCATAATCCTAACATGATGCAAAATGCAGACTAACTATGCATCCCTATTGAAAAAAAAATTAAATTTTTATTGGACGCTCTAGGGCCTAAACCTAACAGATTATGGACTCTCTAGGTTGACCCTATTCTGATATGTACAAAAAAATTATCAAGGATCACTAACAAATGCCATAAAGTATACCAAAAGTAAATGGCAAAAGGGATGGGTTCTAAGGAGTCATGCATCCTAGTAATTTTAACAAAATTCAACCCCATGGCTCTAGAAATGTCAGAGGGCTCAGGGAAGGGTAGGAAATAGGAGTTGGAGTCTTGGGGCAATCTAGGAGAAATATGAGACAGACCTTGGTTAATCAGGATGATTTTAAAATTAGGACATTATCCTATAGGTGCAAGTTCCAAGTCTAGATGGGTGTCCCTAGATGGTGGAAGGTCATTAGGAAGGTCTTTGGGAATGTTATCTTGAAAGTCCTCAGAGCTAATGTCTACCTCCTGGGGCGGCTCTGTAGGGACTTGTTCATGGACCTCCTCTAATGGCAATACTGGTGAACCTTTACCTTCCTCCACAATGTTCGATTCTGGCTTAATTACTCCAAATTCTCTAGTAGGTTCAGGATGTTTTTCTTTTAATTCCTCAATGATCTCAACCTTGCGCCCATCTTCTACTAAACTTGACTCATAGGTGTTTTCTTTCAATTCTTTAATGGGCGCAGGAGTTTCTTTTCCTAGATTTTCAATGGGTTCAACCTTAAAGTCTTCAATGGGCTTAGGGGTTTTTGTATTCAACTTCTCATAATGCTCATCCTTCTCTACCTGAAATTCCTTAAAAGGTCCTTTCCTGGTAATCTTTTCTTCTAACTCATTGTCTTTGATCAGGTTAACTTCTGGCTTCTTTTCCTTTAGACTACTTGATCCTCTTTTAACCTGATCCTTAGGTTGAACTGGATTGATTGTAAACTTCTTCCCATGGTGGTTAAAGGTACAGGTATTGGTCCGACCATGAAGGGTGGCATCATGATCGTACAGCCAAGGTTGTCCTAACATAATACTATAAACGCCCATGGGAAGGACATCATACCAAATCATCTCTTCATAAGATTGCAACTTGATTAAGACTTGGCACCTAGGATTTATGGGTATGGAGGTTGAATCAATCCACGAGACATTGTAAGGGTTGGGGTGAGGAACTGGGGTCAATCCTAGGGATTTGGCAGTACTTGAAGAAATGGCATTGACACAGCTCCCACTATCAACTATGATCTTGCATACCTTATTCCATAGTCTGGCAAAGGTTTGTTGGATGTTAGTCCTACGCCAATCTTCTTGCACTATGTCCTGGGTAAGGATGCACCTAATTACTCCTAAAAGGTCTTCAGACTCTAAGGAAGGATCACGCTGAGGGTATTCCCTATGGTGAGGAGGTGACTCAGACTCAAGCTCGATGGATGGTCTAATATTCTTTTCCAAGGCTCTAATTCTATCTTCAAACTTAACAAGCCTATTAGTCAACTGGTTGCTTAATTGAGTCATGGATTGAGTTAGGGCTCCAATGTCAGCTCGAAGTTGGTCCATGGCTTCGGTAGGGGGTGGAGAAGGTGGGTGAAAAGAGGTTCCTGATCTAGTGCACATGTAACACACACAGAACGGTGCTACGGTTCGCTAGACCTAGGAGATCTCACCAAATGTGAAGTCAAGAAGATGAACCTAGAAGTAGTAACTTGGCACCTGGCCAGGTAAGTGTAAGGTTAGTGGAGGTTCCTCTTTGCTTGCCTTAGACACCAATGAAATTGGCCAGGTAAACGAACCAACCCACTTCCCTTTGGGATCTAGTCCCTGAACCACTTTTCTAGATAACAGCTACTCAGGCACACACCAACAAGTGATCTAGCTTGGCTCGGCACTTGGGTCGACCCGACTTCGTGGGTGTCCCTAGCTCACTAGAGCAGATTAAGTGTCTAATCAATTTTAGTTAACGGCTAGGGTTCGATATGTCGGGTGGTGGTTTTTGGGCTAGGGATAGGTAATGAAATTCTGACCCTATGTTAATTTGACGCCCTTAGGATGAGTTATACAAAATGATGCACACAAATGACTAATGAAATGACTTAAAATTTTCTTGTTTTCTTGTTGCGTCTTTCAGATGTGTGAATGCTAAACAAATGTAGGAATTGAAATATGCCCCTAAATGCAGGAAATGAACTAGATGGATGAATGAAGCAAGAAAAGAGATGCTTGCTAGAATTTCAGACCTGAGATTTTCTCAAGTAGTTTTTGGCTTGTAAAAATTCTACAAACTGAAATAAATCTAAGAAAATAGCCAAAAATACTATTGTGATCTAACAAAACAGAAATCACGAAATTTGGAGGTCACTACAGAGAGAAAAAAATCAATGTTCAGACCATATACAGATTGAACAGAATGCAGAAAATGAAAGGAAAAGATGCACTAGTCCTAGCCTTGCTCTGATTCCAAAAATGATGCAGAATAAAGCTCTGATACCATAATGATGCAGGGGTGTAGGGTAGGGCTAGGGTTGCTAGAATGGATGCTTATGATGCAAAGGAATTTTTTTATAGTTGATGAGTTTTAGATGTTTTTTTTAGGTTTTCAATTCCCGATCAAACAAAGACTAGAAATAGGAGAAGATGAATAATAGAAGCCTACAGTAGCAATTCAAGTCCCTAAATAGTGAAAACGAGAACAGGATCCCGGGATTAAGAAACCCCGGTAGGACTAAGCTCGATACACAATACCTACTTAGGAGATATGGGCAAACCTCACACGTCTAAAGCGCCCGATGCAGAGATCGCTCAACTCGATGGATTCGGCCTAGGGGCCCGAGCAGTCGAACCCGTGGATGCACTGGCTTTCGGTCGGGTGGTCGCGATGGCAAAGCAGACTGTCTCCAGTGCCCGAGATACCAAGGAGGACCTGTAGGCAAGCAAAGTAGGGATTAGTGAAGTGGAGAGATGTATTGAAATGGAACTAAGGTAGGGTTGAGAAGGGGCTTTGAGCCCGGTGTCCGGCTGGATTCTGAAGTCGAAGAAGGAGATAACTTGGGGCCTCGCACCCTGTAATGTCCCAGAGGACGAAGGATTATGGCCTCACACCACTCGACGTCCAGGAGGACGAAGGACTTGCGATGCCCTGGGGCGACGGAAAGGTGGTCTCACACCACTCGACGTCCCTGGGGATGAAGAAGCTTCACTCAAACCTAGTCTAGGAGACAATGGTTGGAGGGGAAACAAGACTCAAGCTTTTTTTATTCAATCATTCAATACCCTTTACAATGGAGGGGTTGGGTCCTTTAAATAGGCACCCAAGGCCCATTTTGAAATTCAAAAGCAAGAATACAAAATTTCTTCTTCTTTTTCTTGAATGGGCACCCAAACCTTGACTTTCTTCTCCCTTTGGCCGACCAAGTGCTAGCCTTCAATAGGCGTGGCATGAAGCAAGGCTAGGAGGAGGGATCATGGTGCCTTGAAGTTGGAAAGAATCTTCATTGTTTTGGAAAAAGACATGAAGAGGGGCTTGTAGCATGGCTTATGTTCTTCTTCCTTCCTTTGTTGCACACCCTTTCTTTGGTATAAGGCTTGACATGGGGAGTGTTGGTGGAGGCGTCCAAGGATCTTATCTCTCCCTTCCAAAGAGGTTGAAGCAATTTGGGAAGAAGACTTGATTGGTGGGCTTGAAGCAAGGGATTCGAATTCCCCACTTCAACTCCCATTGATTTTGATGCGGAAAAAAGATGAAGATGATGCTAGCACGGATGATGCAAAGGTGGTTATATCTTGTTTTCTTTTTTAGGGTTTTATCTTTGGTTCCCGATTGCAAGCAAAGAGAACCTAGGAAAACTGAAAGAAAAGAGATCTATGCTAGCAGATCAATCCCTAAGAAATGATAGACCAGGACCCCGAGATTAAGGAACCCCGAGATTAGGACTAGCTCGATACACCCAATACCTACCTAGGAGATGGGGATGCAAACCTTTCAAATTCTGAAGCGCCTGGTGCAGAGATCGCTCCACTCGATGGATGCGGCCTGGATGTCCGAGCAATCACGCCCATGGATGCGCCGGTTCTCGATCATGTGGCCATGATGGAAAGACGACCCATCTCCGATGTCCGTAGCACCGAGGAAGACCTGTAGGCAGCAAGAGAAAGAATGGTTAGCGAAGAGATGAGAAGTGTTGAAGTTGAAATAGGGTTAGGGTAGAGAAACAGGGCTTCGAGCCCAGTATCCGACTGGAGTCCGAAATCGAAGTTGATAACTTGGGGCCTCGCACCCCGCGACGTCCTGGAGGACGAAGGAATTGTGGCCTCCCACCACTCGATGCTCTCAGGCGAAGGAACGTGGCCTCACACCACTCGATGCCCTCAGGTGAAGGAACGTGGCCTCACACCACTCGACATCACTGGGGATGAAGGAAGAGTTTCACTCACTCACAACCTAGTCTAGGGAGACAGAGGATTGGAGAAGAAAACACTCAAAATATTTTTTTTTTTATTCATTCACTAACTTTTACAAAGAGGGGTTTGGGTCCTTTAAATAGGTACGCAAAGATACATTCAAAATTCAAAAGAAACCCATTCAAAATTTGAACCAAAAATACAACTCAATTTGAAAGTGGCGCCCAAGCTTTGGAGAGCTTCTTCATGGCCGACCAGCTTGGTATGGCATGATGCTTGGCTTGGAGTGGGGGAGTTGCTCCTTGGACTTCCTTCTTTGCTTGCTTGGTTTTGGTAGAAAACATGAAGTGAGGCTATCTTGGAGGGATTTGTCCCACTTTGACTTTTCTTGGCTTGATTCAGGCCGACCAAATGGAATAATCCTAGGCGTGGCATGATTGGAGGCTTGGAGAGGGGGATTGGTCTTTGACCTTCCTTCCTTGCATGGCTTATTTTGGTAGAAGGCTTGGATTGAGGCTTGATGTCTTCACCATGCCTTTCTTGCTTAACTTCATCAAGGGGTCATGCCTTTCTTGCTTAACTTCTTTATGGAAGAAGGCTTGAGTGGAGGCATGCATCAAGGGATTTGAAACTTCTTTCCACTTGGAGAATGGAGGATGCCTTTCTTGCTTGACTTCTTTATGGAAGGAGTCTTGAGTGGAGGCATGCATCAAGGGATTTGAAACTTCTTTCCATAACCGCCCATCCTAGATTGGAAGAGAGCTTGAAGAGGGGAAGGGAAGGGGGCATTTATCATGTGAGTGGTCCACTTTCTTGGGCACCCAAAACAAACCACATGTCATCACCTCAGTGCGCCACATAAACAGATAAGGTGGGCCCTGAGCTGACATGTCTCCTTGCCTTTGTTAGGCTTAAAGAGACTTAACTTTTGAACCACTAAAGACTTCATGGGCTTAGACTCGGCCCGACTTATTACAAGACTCAGCTCGACCCGATGGGTCGAGGTACAGACTCCATTTAAGCAAATAACTAGAGGCTGACAGCCTTATTACAAGACTCGATAAACACAGAACCCTAATCAGAGATCCCCCAAAGTTTGAAGGGCTCAAGTCAAACCCTGATGCCCACATCAGATTTCCACCGTGGCCGAGCACCCTCGCATGGCAATGAGCTTGATAGGGGGAGAGGAAAAATGCTAGAGCCAAGTGAAGTGGTCCTCCCCATTGGGCGTCCTTGCATGCCAAGTGTGATGCCCACATGGCAAGATGTCATGGCGCCATGTAGGATGCACAGGTGGGCCCTGAGATGACTTGGATTCTTTCCTAACTTGCTTCCAAGGAGACTAAATTTTAAGACCCACTTTTGCAATGGACCCATACTTCTAATAGACTCAGACTGGACTCGATTTATGACTCGACTCAGCACAGGACTCAATTTGACCTAATTGGTCAAGGTACAGACTCAATTCAAAGAAAAAGACAATTACAAATTTGAGGCTTGAAGCCTTATTACAAGATATAAAGAAGTGGAATCCTAATCTGAGATCCACAGAGGGTTGAGGAGCCTCTGTCGGATCCTGGTGCCCACACCACCTCGAAGACTTGTTGGCTAGAGAGCTTGGCTCCAGGTTTGTATGTCTTGGAGCTGGGCTCGAAGACTTGGTGGCTAGAGAGCCTGGTTCCAAGCTTGGATGTCTTGGAGCTGGGCTCAGAGACTTGGTGGCCGGAGAGCTTGGCTCCGGGCTTGGATGTCTTGGAGCTGGGCTCGAAGACTTGTTGGCCGGAGACCTTGGCTCCGGTGGTAATATTCCTACAAGGCAGATAACCTTTTATGAAAAGGAAAATCTTTATTATTAATGGAAGAAAGCCTTACACTATTGATAGTATATCCTCAGAGGTAATAGGCCCCATGCGAGAGGGTCTCAGCCACTTTGTAAGGGCCTTCCTAGTTTGGCGAGAGCTTGCCGCACTCCTAAGGTTGAGATGCTCAACTCGGTGCAACACCAGGTCTCCAGGTTTGAAGACTTTTGGCCTTACCCGCACGTTGTAGTGCCGCTAGTATGCCGCCATTCAGAGCTGAGCTTTGTCCCTTGTTTCTTCAAGGAGGTCTAAGTTAAGCAGAAGGTGTACCGAGTTCTGCGCTTCATCGTACTGCTGTACTCGAAGTGTGGGTATGTCGAGCTCAACCGGGATGACTACCATGGTGTCGAAGACAAGATTGAATGGCATCTCGCCAGTTGTCATTCTGGGCATTGTGTGATAGGCCCATAGGACACTTGGGAGTTCTTCTGCCCACCTGCCCTTGGCTTGGTCTAGCCTAGTTCTGAGCCGTTGGAGGATGGTCCAATTGGTCACCTCAGCCTTCCCATTCATTTAGGGGTGGGCTACTGAGGTGAAACAGTGTTGGACGCCATGCTCAGTGTAAAACCCTTTGAACTCCCGGATGTCAAATTGCCACCTGTTATCAATGATGATACAGTGGGGGAGTCCGAAGCGAGAGATAACTGACTTCCAGAAGAATTGGCGGACATTGGTTTCAGTGATCCGAGCTAAAGGTTCTGCTTCGACCCACTTGGTGAAGTAGTCAATTGCCACTAACAGGAACCTTCGTTGTCCCGGTGCTGGGGGGAATGGTCCAAGGATGTCCATTCCCCACTGAGCAAAAGGCAAAGGGAATGAGAGCTGGGAGATCGGTGCCGCCGGCTGGCACTGTATATGGGCATGGTGCTGGCACTTGTCACACCTAATGACGAAGTCGACGGCATCCTCCCTCATGGACTCCTAGAAGTAGCCCTGGTGAAGTGCTTTGTTGATGCGGGACATGGACTCGATGTAACCCTGGATTATTTGGGAAAGAAAAACAACTAAACAAACTAGGACCGTGGGAGGGCTAAGAAGCCTCCCGAGACTAGGGTGACACTGAAACTAAAACTATAAAACAGTTGATCGCTTTTGTTTTCAATTTTCTTGGTGGAGATGGCGAAGGAAACATGGAGATGGGAGATTGGGAAATGGAACTCATGGTCCTGAGACTCACTCTAACGGGAAGACGCACACAGAAAGTCAGGGGTCAAAGCATAAAGCTACCCTCCCGAGGGATCAAAGCACATAGCTACCCTCTCAAGAGATCAAAGCACCAGCTACCCTGAACTCTCATCGAACCATCATCCACATAGTAGGGCTCTCATAGAGGTCACTTGGGTGACTCTCAAAGGACACGAGGGGATAAAGAAGACGAGATAGGAGACAACTAGGGTGCTCGAATCCATCATCCACAAAGTAGGACTCTCACAGCCCCCAACGAACCCATTATCCACACAGTGGGGAACGAAGGCAAATGGGCCTCAGCCTAAAACTAGAACCAATGGAGAACCTCAAAAATTTATATCAAATCATCTGATTATTACAGGGAAAAGGGGGCCTTTAAATAGAAAAACCAAAACCCTCAGTTTCTTAGCCTCTAAGAAAACTAAAAAAGGAAAATAAATTACATCAAAATTCATGTTGCATCAAAAGTGGTGCTGATCTGCTCTGAGAAGCATGTCAGCTTGATGATCTACTCTAGAAAACGTGTTGCTCTGAAAATTGGATAGCTTTGAAATATGTGTAAACTCATCTCACAGCATGGTCAGGGAGGGATGGCGGGCTGCAGGCGAGGTGGCACGGCAATCACAAGGCATGCCGTTTGGCCTTCCCTCGACGTGGGATCTCCTGGACGCCGGCGAGGGCTCCAGCGGCCGGGCCTTGGCCGGCGGACGGCGGGGCGGCAGGACGGTGGCAGGCGGGCAACGGCGGTGGTGTCACATGGATGTACGTGGGTGAACGGATGCCTCCCACATCCATTCATCTTCCCATGGGCTTGGGCGGCGACGGACCCCACCGGCGACCGAGCAAGAGCTGGCATGCGGTCGGAATGGTGGCGGGCAGCAGGTCGGCGACGGCAGCAGTGGCAGCCGTGGGCCATGGCGGGTGGACGCCTCCGTGTCCGTTCGTCTTCCCAGGGCATGGGTGATGGTGGCGGCTTCTCTGACGAGGGCGGGGGGCGGCAAGCGTCGACGACGGTCCAGTGGGGGCGGCCGGGGGTCGAGCAGCCTGGATCTGGGATCGGATGGGGGTGGCGGCTAGGGTTCGGAAGTTTTAATAAATCAAGGGAGAAGGATGCCGGAGATGGAATAAGGCTGGGATAACTCAGGGATAAACCAAGAATAAAACCACAATAGCTAGAATAGGTGGAATAGCAGGAATAGGAAAATAAAAAAATGCGAGAAAATTTAAAAAAAATAGAAAAAAATACCCGAACGATGGCGGGATCCCCATCATTTATACACCAGCATTCTCCCTCCCACGTGGTTCCCACAGGGGCCTTCATGTATCTCCTGGAGCACGAAGGCCGCCTCTATGGGCCTGAGGTACTTCAGGAGCGGGTAGGAGTGAGATCAGCGATAGAGCTGGCCTTCCTTCAAAATGAACCAGGAGGCCTTCTTTTTGATGAGGCCGGTGATGGGGACATCTCAAGCACGGATCTTGGAGCAAGCATAATTTTTGGAGTGGCACAGATCTAGAAGCATTTTTGGAATAAATTTATTTAGGATTTATCTTTTGTTTAAAATTTGAATTAGGATTTGGTTGGTTAGGATTGATATATGGATAGGCTTATCTTATCCTATCTTATATTTGAATTTGATTTAGGATTTGGTTGGTTAGGATTGATATATGGATAGGCTTATCTTATCCTATCTTATATTTGAATTTGATTCGTTCTTATCTTTTTATCTTGTATTCAAATTCAAATGAGGGTTGGAAAATCTATAAATACCACCCTCAGCCTTTGTAATAGGAGGATGGATGAATAAAATTTCTATTGTTATGTGTGAATGATCTGTGTGCTCCTAGGGTATCTGTATGATCCCTTCTCCATCTTCCCAGGGTTTCTGTGTGATCCCTGATTTTGGGCATCTGTGTGAGCCCAGGGCATCTATGTGAGCCCCTTTGCTATGTGCTTGTTCTTCTAGGGCATCTGTGTGAGCCCCTTTGCTATGTGCTTGTTCTTCTTGGGAATCTATGTGAACCCCAGTATTTTTTCTTAACCCTGCACCCTCTTCTTTCCTCCTTGCAAATCCTAATCCCTGGTGACTTACATGCTCACCAGCGATCCAGTCCAATCCCTGTCCCGCATCAAATGGTATCAGAGCTAAAGGATTAGGATTTTTCTGTTTCATCACCGGCCCACTATTCTCTTTCTTCCCTATTTCAAATCTCGTCCACAGATCCTTCCCCAACATCGACGTCGGACCACCCTCCCCCTAGCCGGTCACCCACCACCATTCCTCCCTTCCATCCCTCACCCCTGTTTTCTGCTTCGTCTATGCCAAGCTCTCCAAGAACTGCCTGCAGCCCATTTTCAAAGCACAGATTTCAAAGCCACACCATTTTCAAAGCAAAGTTGATTAAAAAAAAAAAAAAAAAAATATCATGGTTATGTCAAGCTAAAAGTTTGGAGTTCCCGGAGCTGAAGTCAAGCTGAAGCTGGAGCCTGACCCAAACTCGACAGAGTCGAGTTTTTTCCCCACCGTAGGAGAATGATGGGGACATCTCAAGCACGGATCTTGGAGCAAGCATAATTCTTGGAGTGGCACAGATCTAGAAGCATTTTTGGAATAAATTTATTTAGGATTTATCTTTTGTTTAAAATTTGAATTAGGATTTGGTTGGTTAGGATTGATATATGGATAGGCTTATCTTATCCTATCTTATATTTGAATTTGATTTAGGATTTGGTTGGTTAGGATTGATATATGGATAGGCTTATCTTATCCTATCTTATATTTGAATTTGATTCGTTCTTATCTTTTTATCTTGTATTCAAATTCAAATGAGGGTTGGAAAATCTATAAATACCACCCTCAGCCTTTTGTAATAGGAGGATGGATGAATAAAATTTCTATTGTTATGTGTGAATGATCTGTGTGCTCCTAGGGTATCTGTATGATCCCTTCTCCATCTTCCCAGGGTTTCTGTGTGATCCCTGATTTTGGGCATCTGTGTGAGCCCAGGGCATCTATGTGAGCCCCTTTGCTATGTGCTTGTTCTTCTAGGGCATCTGTGTGAGCCCCTTTGCTATGTGCTTGTTCTTCTTGGGGAATCTATGTGAACCCCAGTATTTTTTCTTAACCCTGCACCCTCTTCTTTCCTCCTTGCAAATCCTAATCCCTGGTGACTTACATGCTCACCAGCGATCCAGTCCAATCCCTGTCCCGCATCAGCCGGCTTCCATGCGGTCCTCTAGCATGGTGCCATCAATGATTTACCTGATGTACCTTTCCATCCAGCTTGGCTCCGTGGTTACTTGCTGCACCTCCTCTAGGCCTTCGTAGCTTGGATTCTCAAGGTACTCGATATAGTAATGCCCCAGTGATGAGATCGGCAGGGTCATGAGCCTTGACAGCACGTTTGCGCGTGCATTCTCCCCCCGGGGGATGTGAAAAATGCTGAAGCACCGGAAGCCTATCATGCTTGAGCGGACTCATTCCAGGTACTTCATCATCTAGGGATCTTTGGCCTCATACTCTCCGGAGACTTTTCCGGTAACTAGTTGGGAGTTGGTAAAGACTATCAAGCTCTGAACGCCAAGCTCACGAGAGACTTCAGATCGGCAAGGAGCGCCTCATACTCTGCCTGGTTGTTTGTCGTGGTGAACTTGAAGCAGAGAGCACATTATGTCACTAACCCGTCGTTGTTGGCAAGAATGAGGCCTGCTTCGCTCCCACCGAAATTGGACGCGCCACCCACGTGGAGGATCCAGGGCTCCTCCTCTGGTCCAAGCTCTGCTTGTCGCTCCGTCAATGTCTACTCTGGCTCCTCAGCGAGCACTGTGCATTCGACCACAAAGTTGGCTAGGACTTGGGCCTTCTATGAGGACCTTAGCCGATACGTTATGTCGAACTCGCTCAGCAGTAGGGACCACTTGGCCAGTCTCCCGGAAGTCTCGAGGTGGCTAAGTATGGACCTCAGTGGCTAGTCCGTCACGACCACGATGGGATGTGCTTAGAAATAGGGCCTGAGGTGCTTAGCAGACATTATTAGTACAAAAATGAGTTTCTTAGAACGAGTATACCTGATCTCCATGTCATGGAGGATTTTGCTGGTGTAGTATATCGGATTTTGTGACCTGTCCTCGTCCGCACGGATAAGGACCGAGCTGACTGCTCCGGGTGTGACTGTCAGATAAAGCAGGAGCTCCTCCCCTTCCTCCGATCTGGAGAGCAGCGGAGGAGTGGCCAGGAACTCCTTCAATTCTTTGAAGGCTATTTTGCACTCCTCCGTCCAGGTGAAGTCATGCATCTTGCACAGCACCTTGAAGAAAGGGAGGCAGCGATCGGTCGACCTTGAGATGAACCTGCTCAGTGCTACGATCCGCCCCGTCAAGCGATGAACCTGCTTCTTGGATGTCGGGTGCTCCATGTCCACGATCGCTTGGACCATCTCCGATTGGCTTCAATGCCCCTCTGAGAGACCATGAAGCCAAGAAACTTTCTCGCTGCTACTCCGAAGGCGCACTTCACTGAGTTTAGCTTCATCTGGTGCTTTCGAAGGTTGTGGAAGGCTTCGATGAGGTCGACGATGTGGTCCTAGCTTGGCTTACTCATGACAAGCATGTCATCCACATACACCTGCATGTTCCGGCCAATCTGGTCTTTAAAGACCCTATTGACCAGATGCTGGTTTGTGGCCCCGGCATTCTTCAGGCCAAAGGGCATCATCTTGTAGCAGCAAGTCCCTCGATTAGTGATGAAGGCGGTGTGCTCCTTGTCCTTTGGGTGCATCCGGATCTGGTTGTATCCAGAGAACGCATCCATGAAAGAGAGGAGCCTGTGCCCTGAGATGGCATCCACCAGCTGATCGATCTTCGGCAGGGGGAAGCTGTCCTTCGGGCATGCCTTATTGAGGTCAGTGTGGTCCATACAGATACTCCATTTGCATTATTTTTTTTTACCATCACAACATTTGCTAGCCAGCTCGGATATTGCACCTCCCAAACGAAACCGGCGGCGAGGAGTTTGTCTACTTCCTCATTGATGGCCGCTTGCCTCTTCGGGGCGAAGCTTCTCTTCTTCTGCCAAACTGGCATGCACTTCGGGTCAATGCGTAACTTGTGAGTGATAATGTCGGAGGGAATACATGGCATGTCGATCGCCATCCAGGCGAACACATATGCATTCGCCTGCAAGAACTCCAACAGGTGGGCTCTTTCCTCCTTTTGCAGTTGGGCCCCAATCTGCACTGTCTTCTCCTAATCGATCCCGAGCGAAAAAGATAGCAGGCGCTCGGTCGGGCCACCTCTGGGGTCCTGCACCCTTTGGTCGAGCTCATCCACCCTGAGATCTTCCTCGGAGACTTTGGTACCCGGGAGGGTCTGGCTGAGGTGCTCCCCTCATTTCCCGGACATCGTAAGGGGTTAGGAACTGCACAAGTAGTCTCCTAGTGGAGACGATGGTGTCGAGCAGGTTGACCCCGGGTCGGCCTAGGATCATGTTGTAGTTGAAGGGAGCCTGACAACTGTGAAGGTTACCATGATGGTGCTCTGCCGAGGTGGGGTCCTAGCAGTGACCAAAAGAGTAATTTCTTCCTTAACCCTCATAGAGTCTCCTATGAACCGATAAGGGTGTGTGCACAGGCCTGAGCTGTGCGGGAGACAAGTTCATTTTGGAGAAAGCATCATAAAAAAGCACATCCATAGAGCTTCCATTATCAACCATGATGTGTTTTACAAGATGCTTTGCGATCGTCATCTCGACGACCACGGCACATTATTTATATTTTCCCCCCAACCTTCCCCTTCGCTCATAAAGGGGAGTAAATTTTCTGATTGCCTTGCCCCCCGGACCTTCTTGGATGCGTGCTAAGCTCCCCAACTTATCATCCCCACTAGCTTCTTGGTAGGGCGGTTATCCACTATAGGAGCTGGCGGGATTGCGACGAGCGCCTGAGGTTCTGCTTGAGGTCTACCCCCCAAGTACGTCCTGAGGTAGTCTCTCTTGATGAGTTCCTCGATCTCCATCTTGAGGTTGTGGCATTCCTCGGTGTCATGGCTGTGGTCGTAATGGTAGCAACAGTACTTCGTCTTGTCACGGCTAGAGGATGGCCTTATCGGAGATGGGCGCTTCAGGTAGGGCTCATCTTCGATCTCCATGAGGATATTCGTCTTCGAGGTGAGGAGGGGGGTATAACTCCTCTCAGGAATGGGAGCGCCTCTCACCCTTGGCCACTGCCAAAAGCTCGGAGCTAGAGGTCCTGGCTTGCACGTCCCGAATGCCTTGACGGGGGCAGGTTTCTTCGGTGGCTTCCCGTCGAGCTCCTGTCTCGTACGATCCGCCTCCTCGACGTGGATGTACTTCTGAGCTTGGAGGAGGAGCTCGGAGTAGCTCTTGGGGGGCTTCTTATCGAGCGAGTAAGTCTGGCGGGAGGTCCTAAATCCTCTCTTCATACCCAACATAGCAACCGGCTCCTCGAGGTTGTAAATCTCCAATGTAGTAGCCTTGAAATGGGCCACGTAGTCCAGTAGGGGCTCGCGGTCCTGCTGCCTGATGGAGAAAAGACTATCTGCCTCTTGCGACATCTTTTGACAGGCGTCGAAGTGGGCCACAAACTTCTGTCCCAACTAGGCGAAGGAGTTGATGCTCTCCGGCTTCAGATGGGTGAACCACATCCGGGCTGCCTTCCAGATAGTGGAAGGAAAGGCGAT
Source organism: Areca catechu (assembly GCA_021397845.1). Lineage (NCBI taxonomy): Eukaryota > Viridiplantae > Streptophyta > Magnoliopsida > Arecales > Arecaceae > Areca > Areca catechu. The sequence continues at coordinate 45,912,307 of CM038048.1, read as the reverse complement.
GTAAGGAGGGTGTCAATGGCTCCATGGATCCTCATGAGGGCCCTGTAGCTTTCTAGGTGGTCCAGGGAATCGGTGATCCTGTCATAAGGATCCACCTGCGGCATATGGAATCGATATGGGATCGGCTCCTCTTGGACTTCTCAGGACAAAGGGGGACGGGCGTCGTACCCCGCTAACTCGCTAGTGGAGCCCGGTAGATTGGCAAACCAGTGGGATAATTCCACCAGCTTGCGGTCATGCTCCTCCAGGCACTTCTCCACCATGTGCCTGATGGCTTCATCAGTGGACCCCTTCGTCGAAGGTGACGGAGAAGGTGACATGGGTGCATGGCACCCATGGCAGAGAGTCTTTCTTTTTCTGCCTTGGCAGGGTCTAAACACCACCCACTCAAGGTTTGGTGAGTGGCTCTCCCTGTCGACAGACCCGGCTCGTTGTCTTTTTGTCAAAGTTTGGTGGCTACCCCGATTGTTTGTGATGGCCCGCAGCTACGAAGGCCTTCCTTGGAAGGAACGCAGGCTATCACGGGGTGCTATGGCATGGGCTGCGGGAGTCCCTGGCTACTAATGAGTAGCCAAGGACCGGTTATGGTGCTGAAGCTGGCGCACTACCGTGGCAAGGATCTACATCTGTTGGGTGAGTGTAGCCAACTAAGACTCCAGTGAAAGTGATTGAGCTGGAGCAGGTGGCTCCACCTCTGGGTTGTGCGGGTTCCCCCAGGAAGGGAAGTCTCTTGCACGACTGGTGGAGACCTCTCTCACCCGCGTCGTCACCATCCTTCCATCGAACCACTTGCAAGGGGGCCTAAGCTGGATCAAAGATAGTGGTGCGGGCACCAGAATCAGAAGAAGACATCAGGGTTCCATCTGGATCTCTGAATGACCTTGCCTGAAGATTAGGGTTTATAATAAGGGTTGACCTGGTCAACCAGATTATTTTATTTCTTTGAGTCTGCATTTCATTTTGTTGAGTCATGTTGACTCAGTACAAGTCCCAGTAGTGGTCTAGGTCTTCTCCAGGTTGGTGCCATTTTTCCAGTCAAGTCAAGGCCCAAGCAAGTGGGCGCCACACTCCCAGCCACATGCCAGAGTCCAGGAGGCACCACAACTACATCCCAGTGTCTTGGTCCCCACACCCAAGGGAGCATGAATTTTCTTGAAGCCAAAATCAAGGAGGAGCCCATATATACCTTAAAAGGCCAAGCTAAAGGAAGAAAGAGGCATTTCTTGGGGAGCACTTCAAGGGGGCACCCAATCCATGCCTAAAAATACCAAAGCAAAGTTGGGAAGAGCCATGACTTGGGGAGAAAGAAAAGGAGGTGTCCAAAAGAGTTGAACCATTGAAAGAAGAAGCCTAAATTCAAGGAGAAGACTTAGGAGGCACCATCTTTCTACCTTTTGAGAGGATTTTCATGACTTTTAGGGCCGCCTACTCCTTGTAGGACTCTTTGGTTGTCCAAGAGGGAGAATATTTTCTACCAAAAGTATAGGCTAGGGAGTTTAGTCCCACATGGGAAATGTATGAAATTTTATTTCTTTGTTATGTCTATATATTCAACTCTATGTAACTCTTGAATAATAATGATGAATGAAATCAATTTCTTTGTGAGCAACTTTGTGTTTCTCTCTTCCGCACTTGTATTCAAGTGTTGAGCTGCGTGAGGGAGTGATTCCGGGTTCCACAGGAACCTTGAGGAGGTGTGAGATCTCCAAACCTTACCGAAACCCTAAGTTAACCGCTTCAATTCCCAAACCCTAGCCGCCCATCATCTTTCCTCCAATCACCATCCAAACCCTAATTTTCCATCTACATCCCACGACCCCTCTCTTCCACATCGAGGCCGGCCACCAGCATCCAGGTTCAGATCAACTGTTTCAACTACAGAGCCAGTTCAAAAGAAGAGTCAGATCAGTATCAAGATCTCCGGAACTTCTACATCCAACAATCTTCATTAAGTTCTCAGGTCAGTGTCTTTCTTTGAGTTTCTGGTTCTTCTTTTATTCTTCTTCTTCTAGATCCTGAGTTCGAGAAGAAGGCCAACATTGCCATAGGACTACAATCCAAGGATCCATTGTGAAGATACCCCGTCTCCAAGGATCCTATAATCTGCTCGAGAGTGTCCTTCAATTGAAGCAACGAGAGATATCACAGTCAGGTATAAAACCTTCTCTTCTCTCTTCATCTGTTTCTTGAAAGAGGAGTAAACCCTAGGTCTGGGGGTTTCTCAATCCCCAGCGATCCTACTTCTGAGTTACTCTGATAATCCACTCCTTTTAATTGTGCTTTCTATCATTTCTTAGTTTCTTTCAACATTAGTTTGTCTTTCCTTTGAGTCAAAGCCGACTTCTGAAAATATATATATAAAAAAAATACATTAATTTTAATTTACTTCCGCATTCCACATATCCGTTCTGCATCAGATAGCTCTCCCCCTACCTGGCATGCCAATCTGTTGCCACCAAGATCGTCGTGGCCTGTAGCTGCTGTCATGGTCGGATGGACCCTCTAGTTCTCTTGGAATATCTTGCTTCTTTGAACTTGCAAAAACGGGGTTAGTGACTTGGGCCGGGTATTCCAGTGGGGTCACTCCGATGGTCAAGTCAGTAATGATCCAGGAGAAGAGATCCTCTTGGTCGAGCCCCTCTCGATGGACTCCATGCTAGGAGGAGTAAGTGGTGTGAGAGTGGGGTGCAAGTACGTCAGGAGGATTGTGGCCGAGCTTGAGGGGTTCTCTATATGGCCTTTTCTCCTTTGACTTGCTTGAGTTTTTCTTGGATACCTCTCCGTCAGGGGTGCCGATGGTTCTTTTAAACCATGGTGATCGTTGGGTGCCTACCTCTGGATTTTACCCATGTCAGTAAGCTCGTGCAGTGGTGTCCTGTGCCATGAACGGGATGCCTTTCCTGGTTCATGATAGGAGAACCTGCCATGTGCTCTGACATTCCTTTCGGTCGCTCCATTCCGAGAATCTTGGCAGTGCCTCAATTTGGGGGCCGCTGCCCCCAGGATTTGAATCTCCTGGTTGACTTCCTCTTCCAGGTGGTTCAGGCAGTCGGTGAAGAGTGTGGTGTCTCGATCACAGGGCTTCACCCTTTTCTGGTGTAAGTGCCAGCCACGGATAGTTATTGCATTTAGGTGGGTGCCTTTCGGCGACCCTCGGGTGGCTCATCGGCCTCCAAGAATGATGGTGCTACCTCCCCACTTTTTGGTGTCTTTGCCTGAACTAGAGGTCGAGCTGGAAAGGCAGGGCTCAACTCTGAGGGGCTTAGCCTCGACGCGGCTCCACATGAAGGAGGAGGGCTGAGCTCGACTCCAGACCAGGGGAGCCCGACTTTGGGCGAGCTCAACCTGACGGAGGAGGGTAGAGCGCGGCTCCAGCCTAGAGGGCTCGACCTCGGAGGGGCTCCATGTGGCAGAGGAGGGCTGAGCTCGACTCCATACCACGGGGCTCGACCTCGAGGGGCTTGCTCTGGGGGATGCTGCTCGACTCTGGCCTAAGCATCCCGAGCTCGCGAGCCTGACTTGGCGGAGGGTGGAGCTCGACTTCGACGGGCGACCCTATTGTTCTGACGGAGCTCAGCCCGACAAAGGAGTTCGGGTAGAATATCTAAGGTGGCGGCCTTCTCTGACATGGCATCTGACAGCAACTCCACGACAGCGATCCGGCCACATCAGCACGCTTTGGAAAGAAAGCATTTTTGTGCTTTAAGAAGCCTTCTCCATTGAAAAAGGACACAAATGGGTTCAATTATTGTTTATATATGTTGCACTTAATTTTTATTGAATATCTTTATGTTTTTGGCTTGTTTGGCACTTGCTTTTGAAAATTGCAGAACCAAGTGTCGACACCTGGGAGCCCAAGTGTCGACACTTCAACATTTGGCACACAGAAATTTTTCATGGCACGCCAAGTGTCGACACTCAAAACTCAAGTGTTGATACCTGAAACTCAAGTGTCGACACTTAAGTTTCCAAGTGTTGACTCAAGGCCTGAGACTTTTCAAAAATACAAAACTTGCTTGTGAAGAATTTTGTGTCAAGTGTCGACACTTGAGAATCAAGTGTCGACACGTAAAAGTTCAAGTGTTGATACCTGGAAGCCAAGTGTCGATACCTGATAGCCAAGTGTCAACACCTGACAGCCAATTATCGACACTCGAGTTCTGATAGCCTCAACGGAACTATTTTCTAACAGCTTGAATTTATTATTTTTAGCTCCTAATGGCTAGTTCTTGATCCCTAATGATCTAAAATAGTTTTTTGGATATTTTTCATGTATTTAAGCTTCACCAAACTCATTCTTGAAGCAAGAGAAAAGAGAGAAGCAAAGAAATATTCAAAAGTTAAAGACATTCTTCAAGAACTCCACTTCCAAAAGCTAAAAAGGAATGATTCCACTAAAAAAGCCTACATTCCTTTCATTTCATCTTTCCAAAAGTGTTCTTGAGAAGATTCCAAGTCAAGTCACATCAAGCAATCATCAAAGAGCTTCAAAGATTTCTCATCCACTCTAAGAAGAGAGTTTGCTTGTGTTTAAATTCTTGTATTCTAAATTTATTTCAATTTGACCTAGCTTTCAAGGTTCTTGAAAGTAGGTTGTAAGGTTGTTGGTGAGCCAAAACCAACTAGGGTTGACTTGTGAGCCCAAAGACAAAATAAATGTAAAGGTTTGTTGGTGAGCCTAGGTGATAAAACCAACTTACGTTTTGACTTGTGAGCCTTGAAAAACAAGTCGGCTATAATCTTTGAAGAGATTATAGTGGAAATTCCCAAGGAGAGCTTGGGGAGTGGACGTAGGTGCTTGGAGAGCACCGAACCACTATAAAACTTGGTGTTTGTGTATGATTGTTTCTCTTTAATTACTTGCACTTTATTTCTTGCACTCTATTAGTTGTTTTTCCACTACATATATTTAAGTGCATTATCCACAAACACTACACGGCCTGCACATAATTATTTTTAATTTTTGAAAGACCTAATTCACCCCCCCTCTTGGGCTCCATTTCTGGGCAACAAGTGGTATCAGAGCACCGATACTCTCTTGTAAGTCCAAGGATCTTGAGTAAAAGATCATGGCAGCCCCAATAGGTATGGGTATTGTTGAAGGTCAATCTTTAAATCGTACCCCACTATTTAATGGCACAAACTACACTTATTGGAAAACTCGTATGCGCATAATCATACAAGCCATTGATTATAATCTTTAGAGGATAATTATCAAAGGTCCTCATCAGCCTACTATGTTGATTAATGGTATTCCCACTCCCAAAATGGAAGATGATTGGGATGAGAATGACATTAAGAAAATAAAGCTTAATGCTAAGGCTATGAATCTATTATTTTGCTCTTTGGATCCGAGTGAATTCAATAGAATCTCTAACTGTCTCTCCGCTAAGAAAATATGGGATACACTTGAAGTTACCCATGAGGGTACATACCAAGTGAAAATAAATAAAGCTAACATGCTTATTCACATATATGAAATGTTCAAAATGGAACCTACTGAATCTATAAGTGAGATGTATACTAGGTTCACAAATATTGTGAATGACATGAGAAGTTTAGAAAAGATTATATCTAACGGTGAACTTGTAAACAAACTTCTCAAGTCTCTTCTGGCTTCATGGGATGCAAAGGTGACTGCTATAGAAGAAGTCAAGGACGTAAACACTCTTCCTCTTGAACAATCATTAGGCTCATGATGACATATGAGCTCTCCTTAAAGCAAAAGAATGTGGATGTTGACAAGAAGAAGAAAGTGATCACTTTCAAGTCCACCACAAGAGAGGAGTCAAGCGATGATTTCGAAGAAGAAGATGAAGAAGATGAGATGGCTCTCATGGCTAGAAAGTTCATGAGGTTCATGAGAAAGAAGAAGTATAATTTCAAGAAGAAACCTCTAAAAGGAGAGCTTAGCAAAGAGAAGGAGAAGGAAAAGAGAAGAAGTAGCCCACATGCTTTGAGTGCAAGAAACTAGACCACTTCAAGATAGACTACCCCCTACTCAAAAAGAGCAGAAGAAGATTAAGAAAGAAGGCTATGATGGCAACCTGGAGTGACAGCGAGGACTCCAGTTCTGAGGAAGAACAGCAAGAAGCTGCAAACTTCTGTTTGATAGCCGATAATGATGAGGTATTTTTCGAAATCGAAAATGAGTTTACTTTTGATGAGTTGCATAAAGTTTTTGATTAATTAGTTATTGAATTTTAAAAACTCAAATCAAAGCATAAAGAACTAGAAAGGCAAAATTTAGATTTAGTTAAAGCAAATGATAAGTTTTCAACTGAGAATGATTGCTTGCTTCTTCAAAATAAAAAGCTAAATGATAAAATTATTCTCCTTGAAAAAGAAATGGAAGCTTTGAAAAAAAAAAACTCTTATGTATCAAATGAAAACTTTTCAAAACAAAATAATGACATTTTGCAAGAAAACAAAAAGTACAAAAAAGAACTTGAAAAGTTAAAACCATTTATTAAAAAAATTTACATGCAGTTCTGAAGAATTGAACATGCTTTTAAATAATCAAAGGGTTGTTTTTAACAAAGCCGGTCTAGGTTTTAAAACTCAAAAATAGAAAAAAGTTTTCAAGAATTTCTTTGTGCCTGCATCATCATCCACTACTTGCTATACTTGTGGTATTGTAGGACATAAATCTTACTTGTGCAATAAAAAAAAATTAGCAATGTTAAGAAAGTTTGGATTCCAAAGGAACCATTACCACTAACCTGAAAGGACCCAAGATTACTTGGGTACCTAAAATCTCCACCTGATTTTTATTGTAGGTGTGCCTTGCAACCAATAAAAGAAGGATGTGGTACCTTGACAGCAGTTGCTCAAGGCACATGACTAGAGATGTGGAGCAGTTCTCATCACTTGAATATCAGAATGGTGGTAATGTAACATTTGGTGATAATGAAAAGGGCAAGATTGTCGGAATTGGTAAAGTCCATATCACCCCCTCTATTTACATTGATAATGTTTTGTATGTTGATGGTTTGAAACACAATTTACTTAGTATTAGTCAATTTTGTGACAAAAATTTTAAAGTTGTTTTCGAATCTTCCAGGTGCATTGTTTCTAGCTTAGATGACAATGGCATCAAGTTCATTCGTCATAGGCATGACAATATTTATATGGTTGATCTTGATGATTTTCCTGTTCAAAATGGTCAATGCCTAGTGGCAATGGAAGCCAAGATCAATGAAACTAGTTGGCTTTGGCATCGTAGACTAGAACATGCTAGTATGCATTTGATTTCAAAACTTAGCAAAAAAGATTTGATAAAAGATTTGCCAAAACTTAGTTTTGAAAAAGACAAGATTTGTACTTCTTGCCAACTTAGAAAACAAACCAAATCATCATTTAAACCAAAAGGAGTAGTCTCTATATCTAGAACCTTAGAATTGCTTCATATGGACCTCTTTAGGCCAACTAGAATATCTAGTTTGGGAGGTAAGAAGTACGGTCTCGTTATTGTAGATGATTTCTCACGTTTTACATAGGTCATGTTTTTAGTACACAAAGATGAAACATTTTCTGCATTCATTAGATTTCATAAAAGAGTTTCAAATGAAAAAGGTGTCTCTATTGTATCTTTAAGAAGTGACCATGGAACCAAATTTGAAAATTTTGAATTTGATAAGTTTTGTAGTGAAAATGGTATTCATCATAATTTTTCTGCACCTAGGACACCTCAACAAAATGGGATGGTAGAAATGAAAAATAGAACTCTTGAAGAAATGGCATGCACCATGCTTTGCAAAAATGACCTACCTAGATATTTTTTGGTGAAAGCCATAAACACTACATGCTATGTTTTGAATCATGTTTTAATCCGACCGATTTTAAAGAAACACTTTATAAGCTTTGGAAGGGTAGAAAACCTTCAATCAGATATTTTTGAGTTTTTGGATGCCGTTGTTTCATCTTAAACAATGGTAAAGATAATTTAAGCAAATTTGATGCCAAGTCAGATGAGGGTGTCTTCCTAGGCTACTCTACATCTAGCAAGGCATACAGCGTCTTCAACAGAAGAACACTTGTTGTTGAATAATCCATACATGTTGTATTTTATGAATCTAACCAGAAATCTTCTAGAAAAGAAGATATGCTTTATAATGAAACAAGTACCTAAATAACTGAAGAGGTGAATAATAACAAAGAACCTATCAAGGAGCAAGAAGATGATCATAACAATGAAAGAGGACAAGATCAAGAAAATGAAATTACATCATTACCTGATCCTCTACCTAAAGAATGGAGGTATGCTCATGAACACCCCAAAGAACTTATCATTGGTGATCCATCTAAACGTGTAAGTACTCGATCATCTCTTAGAAATATTTATGATTATTTAGCTTTTGTATCTCAAATAGAACCTAAAATTATTGAAAAAGCTGAAAATGATTGCAATTGGATTAATGCTATGCAACATGAACTTAATCAATTTAAAAGAAACAATGTTTGGACTTTGGTAGATAAACCTTCAAATGTTTCAATAATTGGCACAAAATGGTTTTCAGAAACAAACTTGATGAAAATAGAATTGTTACTAGAAATAAAGCTAGACTTGTTTCCAAAGGATACAATCAGGATGAAGGGATTGATTTTGATGAAACCTTTGTTCCTGTTGCTAGACTTGAAGCAATTAGGCTATTGTTGGCTTTTGCTTGTTTTATGAATTTTAAATTATTTCAAATGGATGTCAAAAGTGCCTTTTTGAATAATTTTATCGAAGAAGTTTATGTTGAATAACCACCCAGTTTTAAAATCATGAATTTCCAAACCATGTTTTTAAACTTCATAAAGCTTTGTACGGTTGGAAACAAGCTCCAAGAGCTTGGTATGATCATTTAAGTTCTTTCTTGCTCAGGAATGATTTTACTAGAGGTAATGTTGACAAAACTTAATTTTTGAAAAGGAAGAATGATGATCTCTTAGTAGTATAATTTTATATGGATGATATCATATTCGGTGATACTAACGAATCTCTTTGTCGAGAGTTTGCAAAGTTAATGCAGGATGAGTTCGAGATGAGCATGATGGGAGAACTCAATTTCTTCCTTGGACTCCAGATAAAGCAAACCAAAGAGGGGATCTTCATCAACTAAGCTAAGTACATAAAAGAAATACTAAAGAAGTTTGGGATGGAGAATACCAAGCCTTTAGGTACACTAATGAGCTCCTCTTGTAATCTTGACAAAGATGAATCAGGTAAAGCTGTTGACCAAAAGCTTTATAGAGGAATGATAGGCTCATTGCTATATCTAACTGCTAGTAGGCCAAATATTATGTTCAGTGTTTGTATGTGTGCAAGATATCAGTCTGCCGCTAAAGAGTTTCATCTTTTGGTTGTTAAATGCATGCTTAGATATCTGTCTGGCATAATTGATATTGGTCTTTGGTACTCTAAAGATTCTTCATTTGAATTGATTGCTTATTCTGATACTGACTTTGCTAGTTGTAAACTTGATTGTAAAAGTACTAGTGGAACCTGTCATTTTTTTGGAGTTAATTTGATATCATGGAGTAGCAAGAAATAGAATTCGGTTGCTCTATCTACGATTGAAGCTGAATATATAGCAGCTGGAAGCTGTTGTGCTCAAATCTTATGGGTCAAACAACAACTCAAAGATTTTGACATTAATTTAATTAAGATATCCATAAGATGTGACAATACTAATGCAATCAATCTAACTAAGAATCCAGTACAACATTCAAGAAGTAACACATTGAAATAAGACATCATTTCATAAGAGATCATGTATAAAACTCTAATGTGATGCTTGAATTTGTGTGTACTGATGATCAACTAGCTGATGTGTTTACCAAACCCTTGAGTGAAGAGAGATTTTATAAGATTAGAAGAGAGTTAGGAATCATTGACCTATTCTCTTAGAACTCTTTCAATTTCCACTCTACCCTTTTTTTTTTCCTTAAAATTACTTTTAATGAGTCCCAAAACTTTTCAAAATATCCCTTGATTTTTTGAATTTTTTTTGATTTTTCTTGGAATTTCTTGGCCAAGTTTCGACACTTGGATTTTGTGAAGTGTCGACACCTGACCAAGTATCGATACTTGAGGAATTTGAAGTGTCGACACTCACAAAAATTTTAGAGTTTTTAGGGCTTATCCAAACCATTTTATTTTTTATTTCCCTCCTTTTCCAAGTGCCCTAGTGGTTCCCTACCATCCTCTAACCTCCGAAACGATTGATTTCCCCCATTGCCCCTTCGGTTGATTTCTCCCATTGCCCCTTCGATTCAAGGTATTTCTCTCCCTCTTTTCTCTCATTCAAACCGTGAATCTGTATTTTTCTTCGATTTCATCCATGTATTCCATTTAATCCCTACTTTTTGTTGTTTTTGGATCATTTTTTCTTCCTCATCTGTGGTGAACCATTTTGCCGTTGTTTTACTTGGATTCTTTCCTATTTTGGATCGTTTCCTCACCTTAAAACTTCGGCTTTTACCTTGTTTTCTATCGATTTACTGTTGCATAAAAGGTTCTTGGCCGAAAATCTTATTTTTCTTGGATTTGAGTTCAGATTTCTTGGATTTCTCTCATTTTGACAGATTATGTGATTGATTTTACAGTTTATGCCTCATTTTGCCATTTATTCCGCACGGTTTCAATGTTGGACTGAAGTTTTTGGGCCAAAATCAACCATTTAATGTTTTTCCCTTTTTAAACTGATTTTCAACCAAATAAAAATTTAATTTCACTTAGCATTGTCCGATTTCACTATTTTTAACCATTTCCCCCAAGTTTTACCTTCCGATTTTATGTTTTTATGGTTAATCCCAAACCTGAACCTACCTATTTGATTTCTTTCCCCTTTAAACCAACCCTAAGTGTTTTTCTTGAAATTATTGTCAATTTAAATCAAAATCAAGCCTTGATTTCCCTTTTTTTTAGTCACATTCTTGGCCAATCCACTATTTTTGACTTGTTTCCCCTATGAATTCCTTAGACCGATCCCTATTCCTAAAGTTTACCCATTTTCTTCCTTCCTTTCTTCCCTCAGCTGATAGATATGGGACCTAGGAAGAAATTGGCTATCAGAAGGAAGTTTGGTCATAGTTCAGCAAAGAGGAGATCAAAGGCTAGACATGATAGTGGACAAACTAGTAGCTTAGCAGCCCCGGGTCACCCCCTGCAGAGAGGATGGCAGGGAAGGTATGGGTAGCTGGCAAATGGGTGGACCTCGATTTCTTTGACAAGCAGCACTTTCACATTCGGCAGACTCTTCAGGAGGCTAGATTGATCCCCTTCTGCACCATGCAGGATAGGTACTATCCATATCTGGTGTGCGAGTTTTATGGTAGCTTAGATTGCAGCAGACTCACATGGCATGCGATAGTCAGAGGTGTGAGGATTCCAGTGGACGAGACTGTCTTATGCAGATTATGAAAGATTCCATATAGAGGCATTATGACTTACAGTATTGAGGATCGTGAAGAGGCCTTTCATTGTGTACTTGAGAGAGATGATGTTCGTGGTGTGATAGTGGTCACTGCGAACTAGTTATCAGTTGAGATGAGGCTTCTTCACCACATCATCGCTCACATCCTACTCTCGAAGACTGACATATTCAATTTCATTATGAAGCGGGAGCTGATGCTTATGGTCTGCTTGTCTTAGAGGACTGCGATTGATCTCCTGGCATTCATGCTACTCCAGATGAGAGATGCAGCTACTCAGAGGAGACATTGTCTTCCATTCGGTATGGGATTGACCAGTATCTTTCGAGCTTATGGTATACCTTTGGAGTGGGAGGCCTCCAAGGAGATCTTACATACGGATGTCTATGATGAGCGATCCCTGCATCGGATAGGATATAGATTGGTCACTGAACACTAGGTTCGTATAGAGTCTGGTTAGGAGCCAGATGAGGAGGACGAGATCAGAGAGGCTGAGGCCGGGCCATCAGGGCCAGTTGTTACACCTCCTTGAGTTGGACCAGCATCAGAGCCTGAGCCAGTGACACCTACAGCTACCGCTTCTGCTCCTCCTCCATCTTCTACTGATACATCTTCTTAGGAGCATGCTCGCTAGTAGTTCACAGAGCTGAGGAGTGAGATGGTCAGAATGGGAGTCCAAACCACACAGCTCAGGATTGAGATAGAGAGCCTTCGAGCTCATACTACAGAGCAGCATGCTGATATTCACAGGACTATAGAGGGTGATTTTACCCGCATTAAGGAGATGCTGAGAGCTCTATTGCTGTAAGGGACATCTGGTCTAGCTGCTCCTCCACCTCCTCCACCCTCTGCTAATGATGCTCATGATGATTCCCAGGGTGGTGATGGCGGTGATGGTGCTGATGATGGTGATGATGGCAAGGATGTAGATTATGGCACAGATATTTCTAGTGATGGCAGTACAGATGGTAGTGTAGACCTAGCTAGGTAATATCAGATGGTCAGTAGAGATACTTAGACACCAGCTACTCCTGAGGTCCCTCCTTCAGCTGATGTGATCATTTCCACTCCTGATTTTGTGACTCTAGCTGAGCTACTTCCACCCCCATCAACCAAATCATCCAGGGTTGTACCTGCACATGGACCTTCTACCCGGACTAGGAGTTGTAGGATTCTAGAGCCACCTAAGGCCCTTGTACCTAGGTCCAGGATCAGTGCCCCCTTAGCTATGAGCTTCCATCTGATGAGGAGTAGCCTTACAGATGTTTATATAGTAGCTTTTTGCTTTTATATTTAGTTGTTGTATTAGCTTACATGCTTATATCACTGTACTTGTTTGCTTTATGTATCTTGTTCATGTTTCAAATTTGCTGTATCTCTAACAACACTTTTTGTAACTGAAAACATTGATTATATATACATATGTGTGTTTCAGTTTATGACCATTCTTGTATCCATTACGTGATGTGCTCTTTGTATTTATTCTGATACTCCCTACTCTATGCATTTGCTATGATACTTGTTGGATTCCTTAATGATCTAATCTCTTTCCAACTCTAATACTAGCTTTATCATGACCAAATGTATTGATTCAGGGGGAGTTTACTCCTTTTTTGTTGTATGTTGACAAAAAGGGAGAGTAGTTACAAGCATTTTCTTTAACTTTTGAATTGTCTCCTAACTTAACTCCCTTAAGGGGAGAGTATGTTGATTTCAATATATTTAGCACATCCTCTCCATTGAATTGCATTGTTTAAGTTTCAAATTCATACTTATGGGATACAATATCAAAATTGAATTTAAATGCTTATTTACTCAAGGTTTTATCATCATCAAAAAGGGAGAGATTGTTGGCTCTACCCCATAATTTTGATGAATAATAAAATATTAAGTACATATTTTGTACTAATGATTATTTTTAGTTTTGAGTTTTCAGGTATCAAGCACCTCAAATTTTCAAAGTTAGAGTATCGTGGCATGCTTTGAAAACAAAGCATTTTTCGTGCTTTGAGAAGCCTTCTCCATTGAAAAAGGACACAACCGGGTTCAATTATTATTTATATATGTTGCACTTAATTTCCATTGAATATCTTTATGTTTTTGGCTTGTTTGGCACTTGCTTTTGAAAATTGCAGAACCAAGTGTCGACAACTGGGAGCCCAAGTGTTGACACTTTAGCATTTGGCATGTAAAAATTTTTCATGGCATGCCAAGTGTTGATACTCAGAACTCAAGTATCGACACCTGAAACTCAAGTGTTGACACTTAAATTTCCAAGTGTCGACTCAAGGCCTAAGACTTTTCAAAAATACAGAACTTGCCTGTGGAGAATTTTGTGTCAAGTATCGACACCTGAGAATCAAGTGTCAACACTTAAAAGTTTAAGTGTCGACACCTGGAAGCCAAGTGTCAACACCTGATAGCCAAGTGTCGACACCTGACAGCCAAATGTCGACACTCGGGTTCTGACACCCACAACGAAACTATTTTCTGTAGTCTAAATTTGTGGTTTTTAGCTCCTAACGGCTAGTTCTTGATCCCTATTGGTCTAAAATAGTTTTTGGATGTTTTTCATGTATTTAAGCTTCACTAGACTCATTCATGAAGCAAGAGAAAAGAGAAAAGCAAGGAAATATCCAAGAGTTAAAGATATTCTTCAAGAACTCCACTTCCAAAAGCTAAAAAGGAGAGATTCCACTAAAAAAGCCTACATTCCTTTCATTTCATCTTTCTAAAAGTGTTCTTGAGAAGATTCCAAGTCAAGTCATATCAAGCAATCATCAAAGAGCTTCAAAGATTCCTCATCCACTCTAAGAAGAGAGTTTGCTTGTGTTTAAATTCTTGTATTCTGAATTTATTTCTATTTGACCTTTCTTTCAATGTTCTTGAAAGTAGGTTGTAAGGTTGTTGGTGAGCCAAAACCAACTAGGGTTGACTTGTGAGCCCAAAGACAAAACAAGTGTAAAGGTTTGTTGGTGAGTCTAAGTGATAAAACTAACTTAGATTTTGACTTGTGAGCCTTGAAAAACAAGTTGGCTGTAATCTTTGAAGAGATTATAGTAGAAATTTCCAAGAGGAGCTTGGGGAGTTGACGTAGGGCCCAGTAATCTATGTCGGATCCTGGTGCCCTCTCCAAGATATCAACACTATTTGGTTCGTTGGCAAGGTGGACTAGAATCTGAAGGCTCGTGGATCACTTGAGAGGATCTGCAAAGGATCAACCCCGACTTACTAGACACTACCAAAGTCAAGTTAACCCATACTCGATAGGGTCGAGTCCTTCCCACCCTAGGAGAATTGGTGTGGGCACCAAAATTTGAAAGAGGCTTCAATCAAACCCAACTAATCCAAGCTCCTTGTGGATTACCAGTGAATAAGTCATTACAGTTTCAATTTCAACTATGTCCTGTAGGGTCAAGTTAATTTGTCTCAACCCTAGTTAGTCATTGAGTCCTGTACTTGTGCCTGAGTCCTATATCTATCCAATTTTTATAAAAGAGAAGAGGTTACCCTATTTTGGAGTTTCACCAGGCCTCATCCAGGAGTCTAAGGCCTTCACATCAGCTTACATCAGCCTTTTGGGCATTATTTGACATCCTAGAATCATAGATGCCCTCCAGATGCTCTCTAAATATCTTGATTACCCCAGATGCCATAGAATATCCTCAACCCAGGGTGCCTCTTGATTCCAGGGAGATACCAGCATCTTAGTCTAAGAAATTCAAGCTCAGGGGCAAAACCCGAGCCTTTAAGAAATAGAACTTCAGTCTGATACCTGGAATATACCAACCCAGGCACCCTAGCTTCCAAGAGGCCCAAAGCCCACACACCCTCCACTCTTGGCCAGCCCCTTGTTTCCCCTTGAAGCCCAACATGCCAAGAGGAGGTGTCCTTCATGAGTTGACCAAGTCCAAGCATGGTGGAAGATGTTAACTCCGTTATTGATTTTGATGATAAGCAAAATGCTTAAGTATAAGTTGAGTACTAATGATTTGTTTGAAGTATGTTTTTATAAAAAAAGGTGCTCATCAACTTAAAAAAAATTTGTTTGATTGAAAATTCCCAAATATGGATGAAAGATCTATTTAAAGAGAACTTTGGTAGTTGAAGAATGCTTGAAAGGACACATGAGTTCAACACAAATTGTTTTTCAGCAAAAGTTTAGCTTTTTTTATGCAAATCTCAGTGATGTGTCAACTCAAAGTGTCGACACCTACAACTCAAGTGTCGATACATGATAGTAAAGTGTCGACTCAAGCCGGCACGTAGAGAGAGTTTTAGTTGGCACGGCTGAAGTGTCAACACATGGACATTATGTGTCGACTCAAAGTGTCGACACATGGATCAGCTCACCGCTTGAGATTTTTGGATTACAGAACTTGCAGAAGTTGAAGACTTGCTTGAAGTGTCGACATGTGGATGTCAAGTGTTGACTCACCAGAAGAATTGTCGACATATCTGAGAATTCCAAAGAACTTCATTGAAGATATTTGAACTAGGTATCGACACATATAGTGCATGTGCCGACCCTATGTATTGACTCACAGCCTGAAGTGTTGACACTTGGAGTTCTCATAACAGTAACGGCTAGTTTTTCAAAGCAGAAATTGCTCCTCTTACCTCCCAATGGCTAGTTTTTCATGTCTAACAGCCAAAAATTGAGTTTGAGGCCTTGGAAAGGTATTTAAGTGATTCAAATTAAATCTAAACACAAGAGGATCAACAAGAGAAAAGGAAAAGAGGTGCATTCACTCCTATTCATTGAGTTTAACTACTTTCAAGCTAAGAGAAGTCTCCAAGCATTCAAGAGCCTTCAAAAGCATTCAAGTTTAAACTAAAAGGTGACATCAAAGCTGCACTCATCAAGAAAGAGATATCCACTTTATTAGAAAGCTTTCATTGTTTCTTTATTTCAAACATAAATTCTTGTTGTAAAGGTTATTAGTTAGCCTTGAAAACCAAGAAGATTATTGGTTAGCCTTGGAAAACCAATTAGGTTCTTGGTTAGCCCGCAAAACCAAGGGAGGTTGTTGTTGAGCTTTAAAACCAATTAGGTTCTTGGTAAGCCCGGAAAACCAAGTGAGGTTTTGACTTGTAAGCCTTATGAAAACAAGTCGGGTTTTGATTAGTGAGCCCGAGAAACTAATCAGTTGTAATTGGTTGAGATTATAGTGATTCTTAAGTGAGTCTTGGGGAGTGGATGTTGGTGCATTGGATAGCAACGAACAACTATGTTTCCATTGTGTTTGTGGTTGCTTGTCTCTTTCATTTGCTCTTCTCTTATTGCTTATATATTTTTGCCGCACACTTATTAAAAGCACTTTATCTTTGCATTCATGGTACTAAGATTGATAATTTGATTGGTTCACATACTTGCATTTAAACTTTTAGAGATCCAATTCACCCCCCCTCTTAGGTTGCTTACTGGGCAACAAGTGGTATCAGAGCCTTGTTCTCAGTTTATAGGTCTAACAACCTTGAGTAAAGATCTATGGCAGCCCCATTTGTACTAGTGTAGTTGAGGGACAAGTCTCAAATAGACCTCCATATTTCAATGGAATAAATTATACTTATTGAAAAAATAGAATGAGAATATATATGCATTCAATTGATTATAACTTGTGGAAGGTTGTTGATAAGGGTCCTCATGTTCCTTCAGTTATTGTGAATGGTGTTTCCATCCCAAAGCTCAAAGAGGATTGGGATGAAAATGATATTAAATAATTTGAGATTAATGTAAAAGCAATGAATCTCCTCTATTGTGCATTAGATCTTAGTGAGTTTAATAGGATTTCTACCTGCACATCTGCCAAGAAAATATGGGACACACTTGAAGTTACCCATGAGGGTACCGATCAAATGTAGAACACAAAAGTAAACATGCTAGTGCACACATATGAAATGTTTCGAATGAAACCTAATGAGTTTATCACTGATATGTACACTAGATTCACAAACATTGTAAAATGGAATGATAAGTTTAGAAAAAATAATATCTAATGCTGATATTGTCAACAAAATTCTCAAGTCACTTCCAACATCATGGGATCCAAAGGTGATGCAGAACAAATAAGATGATGCGATGTGGAAGTAAATTAAGACTAATTTTTTTTTTTGTGTTTTGTTAGAAGTTGGCTTGACTCAAAAATAAGGCTAACTAATATTGAAAGAAAATATGCACTGAAAGAAAGCACAATTCAAAAGAGTAGATTATCAGAGTAATAAAGAAGTAGGATCGCTGGGGATTGAGAAACCCCAGACCTAGGGTTTGCTCCTCTTTCAAGAAACAGACGAAGAGGGAAGATAAGGTTTTATACCTGACTGTGATATCTCTCTTTGCTTCAATTGAAGGACACTCTCGAGCAGATTGTAGGATCCTTGGAGACGGGGTATCTTCGTAATGGATCCTCGGATTGTAGTCCTATGGCAAGGTTGGCCTTCTTCTCGTACTCTGGATCTGGAAAGGATGAAGAACAAGATAAGGATGTGAGAAACTCAAGGAAGAGACCTTTACCTGAGATAGCTCCAGACTGCTCAAACTTTGAAGATGAGGGAAGAGTATGGAGGTGGCGGTGGAAGATGGAGTGGATTTAGGGTTTGGCTGGTAGGGCGGCGACTTGGAGAAGGAGATGGTGGCCTTGACTGAAGTGGGAATAGGGTTTAGGAATTTGGTGTTGGCGGCTAGGATGATGAAAGGAAATTAGGGTTGGCGGCCAGGGATGAAAGCGGGGCAGGGTTTTGTAACTTTGGAGATCTCTCACCTCCTCAAGGCTCCAATGGAACCCGGATTTACTCCCTCACGGAGCTCAACACTCAAAGAAGTGCGAAAGAAGAGAACACAAGGTTGCTCAACACAAGAGAAGATTTCATTTACTCATTCATTAAAATCAAAAGATTACATAAGGGTCCAATATATAGACCTTGCAAGAGAAACAAAATTACACTACTTCCCATGTGGAACTATACATTCATCCTAAGCATGAAAAACCTTCCCTTGACTGACCAGTCTTCTTTCCTTGGAGTGGACGGCTCAATGCAAGGTGATGGCTTCATATGGCAGGTATGTGGGACACCTCCTAGTTCTTCTCCTTAAGTCATGGATTTTCCTTCCATGACTTGCTCTTTTTTTGAAGAAAATACTCATCTCCCAGTCTTCTCCTTAAGTCATGGTTTTCCTTCCATGACTTGCTCTTTCTTGGAAGAAAATACTCATCTCCTAGTCTTTCTCCCCAATACTAGGCTCCTTCCATTCATAGCCAGGTAATTTAGGCAGGTGTGGGCGCCTACTTTGAAGTCCTCTCCAAGAAAATCCCCTGCTCCTTTAGCTTGGTTACTTTTGGTAGCTTGTGGGCGCCTTCCTTGACTTCTCCTAAGAAAATTGTTGGGAATTGTGTCCCAAAGCCAATCGCCTGAGTTGTAGGCGGTTGTGCTGAGTTTTGTATTTATTTTATGAATTAATAAATTATTATTTTTGGCAGCTCATCACGGTATTTTTTTTTTAGCACTCTTTTCCCGGTCTTGCCCTTGTTTGCATCAATCGAAATTGTGTTCCGGGCTGACCAGGTCTGCGCCTAGATTTTTCTGAATCAGTTTTGAACTGATTCGGAGCTAGTTTCGGCCTCCAATTGGTTGTGAACCAATTGAACCCAAATTTATTTGGGCTTGAACCGGTTCAATTTGTTTGAACCATGGGTTTAATAGGATTGAACCCAAATTGTTTAAACCATTGGGTTTAATAGGATTGAACCCAAATTATTTGAATCGATTTTTTCTCTCTCCCATGTGACCGTTTACACGGTCTTTTCGCTGAAATTCCTTGCATTGTGAAGGTCGAAAGCTCTCCTGCTGGGTGTCTTTTCATCCTCCCAACGGCTTATTTTAAAGATGGTTTATGGCTATTTCTTGGTTGAATGGCAGCCGGCGCTTATTGGTCTCCCAGCCTCTTTGTTTTCCAGCTCTTTCATCCTCCCTGTGGCCTATTAATCTCTTCCAGCACCCCTATTTCTGGAGTGGAAAAATTCATCGTGTGTTCTCTATTTTTTCACCGTGTGAGAGGTCTTCTTCCTTGGAATAAGGTATATTTTCTTGTTTTATTTTTCATGCATGTATAGATCTAAGTTTTTTAATTGTTTATAAATATTACATGCTCTTGAACATGCCTAGTATTGCCTATACGTGCATCCAGATTTGTTAGATCCTGTGCGGAGCAGGTATTTTCCGCTGTGAATTTTAAATTTTTTAAAATTCATGCCTGCTCCCTGCTTTGCATGCTTAGCGTAGGCACCTGCAACCGCGTTCTTTTTTCTTACAGTGGTATCAGAGCGCCCAGGTTCTATTGTAGCATTTCTTGATTGCATGTAGTTTGAGTGAAATGTTTAATCTTTGATATTGTAAATCATAAAGTATGATTTGAGAATACTTTTAGGAACCTAGTTGAGACCTTCACCATGACCGTGTGTCTTTGACACGATGCGGTTCGTCTGTGTTGGCCTTTTCAGAAGGATCCTTTAAGGAATCTTGGATTAAAATTGTTTTAATCCAATACTTGGTAGGCATGTTTGTTATTTTCTATTGGGCAATGTAATGTTTTATAAAAGAAAAATCTATATATGATGCATGATTTTTTTATAAAAGAAAAATCTATATATGATGCATGATTTTTGGTTATGTAAAAATGTTTTACATTAAGACTTAATTAAAAAATGTTTTAATTAAATCTTTGGCTTATTAAAAACCTTTAGGTTTATAAAATCTAAAACACTCGCATAAGCCATTTTGGGTTAATTGGGTTAGTTATCTAATTGGGTCCTTAACTGGTTTAGACCTAGGTTTAGTTGAACTGGATAAAAGAAGTTTAATCAAATGTTGATTAAGGTCCTTCTTTAGAACTATCTAATAGTTAGAATAGTTGATCCGTTCATCTAAAATGGATCCAATTAGTGGCTCTGTGGACGCCCGAGTCTTTAGGCTAATATGATCGAGTCTGGTAAACCGACTGGTGTCGAGGTAGGTTTGGCATCTGTGATCATGGTTGTATGAGGCTACCTCTTTCCTAGCCAACTTGGTTGGTGTCTAGAAAGATGGTTAATGGCGGTTACTCACCCATGATCTCACCTACCTGGCTAGTCGAGTCGACCAGAACTGATTAGAAAAGCTTAATGACTCGAGTTAACCCATGTCACCTAGGTTGATCGGTCTGACTAATCTTTAGGTGCCCATGGATCATTTGTTGATTTATTTCAACCCTCCTGGAATCTAATTGATTCAGTGGGAGGATGATCCATGTCCTTGTCTCTTTTCTTCTGTCACAACTAAAATTTCTCTAAAATTATTAGGTCCTTAAAAGACTAAGTCAAAGAGTTGACAGTGTCTTAGCCTCCCATTAAGTTGGATAGAAATATTGGTGCGGACACCAAAGGCACCAGAATAAGGCAGAGGTTTCTCAACCCTCTGTGAATTAATCAATAATTTTTGAGTCCATCTGTAATAAGGGCTTAGCCCATCTGAGTCCTTTTTTTAGTTGTTGTTTGAGTCTTTTGAGTTGTTATTTCAGTTCTGTACTAGTCAGCTTATGTTGAGCTAGTTCAGTCCAATGCTAGTCAGCTCATGTTGAGCTTATTTTATTTTTTGAGTCCTGTCCAAGCATACTGAAGACTCAAGACTATATCATACAAGTGAAGACCAAGTCCAACTAGATTGAAGACATGGAAGTATAGTACAAGTCCAACCCAGCTTGAAGATTTGAAGACCCCAGGAGGAAAATTCAGAAAACCCTGATTTCTTGCAGATGCCCTCCAGATACCCAGATTCCCTTTCAGATGCCAAAGTATATTCATAGATAAGGGAATCCATGATTTCAGAGGTCCATCTGCATCCTAGCCCAAAGAAATCAAGCCCAGGTGCCGAGCCCAAGCCCCTAAGAAGCAAGATACCAGGGAATATTCCTGCTACCTGGCTACCAGGCCACCCCAGCTTCCAGAGACCCAAACCCATGCACCCGAGCCCCTTTGGGCCGGCCTTTTGCAGCTCCTAGAAGCCCAACACGCCCCCCTAGGCATCCTTGGAGTCTTGACCAAGTCAAGAAAATTTTTATGGATTTTTCTACCTAATATTTTCTTATTTTCTAGCTAGGGTTGAGAGGGAAAAGGATTCTTATGTAAAGACTTATGTACCCTTACTTGGAGCCCAAGGTTAAGGGTCTATTTAAGGGACCCTAGCCTCTTGTATGAGGAGAGTTTTTGATGAATGAAAACCTTGAGTTCTTCTATTGAGTGGTGTGATACCCTGCTGTGTGCATAAAGGGGTTTGTGAGAGTTCTTCTTCCCGGTGTTTGCAATCATCTTCCTGCTGCCAACAAAACCCTCCAGATCCCTGGACGCCCACTCCAAAAGAAGCCTTCCCTTGCTATTTTTACTTTGTTTTCTTGTTCCTTTGTGAGCTTTCTAACCCGTGATAGGTCGTTTGCAGGCCCCTGAGTTCCTACGAATCCAACGACTCTAGCCAAGCCTCAATCGGATCACCGAGCAGAAAGCCGGGTATCCGCGGGTCTTTGGCTCGGTTTTCCAGGCCGCATCCGTCGAGGAACGAGAGACCCCTTCACTGCGATCTTCACAAACATTGTCAGGTACACCCCTCTACCCCCAGTAGTTTTATTGTAGGAGAACTTGCCCTAACCGAGGCTTCTCAGCCTCGGCGGTCCTTCTTTGCTACTTTTCTAGTCCTAATCTGCATGCCGATCTTCAAAAATTCATACAAAATTTTCTACAAATAATTTTGATCTGAAATCCAGAAATTAATTACCTAACTCAACATGTAAAACATACAAAAAAAATGGCATGCATATTAGTTCCCCATCATTTGGTATCAGAGCTTAGATTAGGGCTTGTTTTCTGCAATTTTTCAGTCCGTATATACTTTGTTATTTTAATTATTTCTCCCTTAAAAACTCTAAAAATTCTGAGATTTATTCCCCTGGATTTATCATAATTCACAGTAATTTTAAAAATTTTTCCAGATTTTATTATGGCCTGTGAATTTTCTGTAAGCCGAAATAGGGCCTGCAAATTTTCGGCTCTATTTTTTTTAGCAAGACAAGTTTGGAAGTTTTAGGGTTTTGTTTAGCATTTTTTGCATATCTTTTAATTTTAGTATATTTCCTGAATATTAGGCAATAATTTGTAAGTTTTCTTCTATTTAAGAAAATACCAAAAAAAAAAATTACATATTCTCCAAAAATACCAAAAACATCTAACCCTAATTTGCATCATTTGCCTGCCATCATTGCATAATCTACTTTTAAGGGCACTCTTGCTATATCAGATGGGGGGAGGAGTTGATAACCTCTCCATAGCCCAAAACCACATCCCTTGCATTCGGTCCCAAGCCTTAACCTAAAATTAACTAGACTTAATTTGCTCTAGTGGGCTAGGGACACGAACTGGTCGGGTCCGGGCTAGTGTTAGATCACTGTGTCAAGTTAACCTGTGTGTGCCTTGTGCTCAGTGTCTAGAACAGTGGTTTAGGGATTCAATCCCGAAGGGCTTGTGTGCTGGTCCGCCTACCCGGCCAATCTCTGATTGGTGTCTAGGATTGGCAATCAGGGACCTAACACTCCCCTTACACCTGCCTGGCTAAGTACAGGATTACTATGGGCTAGTTTGCCACCCTGATTGAGCATCTAGTTTGGACTCTATGTCTAGTCAGTTATAGTCAGTCTGATCGAGTCTTGCATGAGCACTAGATCAGGAGTTTCATATCACCCACCTCCTTCACAAATGTCTGAACCCATGGAAAATTTACAAGCCCAAATAAAAGCCCTGCTGATCAAATGGCCCAGATAACTACCCAGATGACTACCTAGATGACCCAGTTAACTCGGTCTCGTATTCAAACCAATGATAGAATTGACCATCTTGCCAATAGGTTTGATCAGTTAAAAGTCTGGGTAGGGACCCCAAGAAAAACCCATAGGTCACAGTCTAAGCCAGATCCTGATTCTCCTCAACCTAGGAGGACCCCAAACCCTGATCTATACCATAAGGTCGAACCTAGGAGAGCCCCTTATCCTGACCCGTACTACAATCCTCAACCTAGGAGGACCCCAAACCCTGATCCATACCTTGAGGCTGAACCTAGGAGAGCCCATCATCATGACCCAATCCCTAAGGTTAGTCCTAGAAGACCCAATCAGGATTTTATAGACCAGGAAGATATATCCTATTTACCCTCTCCCTATAAGCCTAGTATACCCACAACCTATAGATCTTATGACTCCAAATCCTATGAACCTAGAACCTATGAATCCATAACCTATGAACTTAGATCCTATGATTCTAGATCCCATGATCATAGATCCTATGCACCCACACCCTATGAGCCTAGTAGACCCAACACCCAATATTCTGACCCATATAGGGAGTCCAACCCTAGGAGAACCCAATTTTCTGACCCATATAGGGAGTCCAACCCTAGGAGAACCCAGTATTCTGACCCATATAGGGAGTCCAATCCTAGGAGGACCCAATATCCTGACCCATATAGAGAGCCCAACCTTAGGAGGACCTCATACCTTGATCCATCCTTAGAACCTGATCATAGAGCTGACCCAAAATCCTATGACCCCAGATCCTATAATCCCATGACCCATAGATCTGCACCCTTGTCCTATGAGCCTAGAGAACCCATAACCCCTAAGTATCAGCCAAGTACTAGTCATGCTTCCCCTAGTCAACTTGAATCCCATAGGATTAGTATCCCTAAATATGAACCCAATAGTGAGCCACTACCTCTTATACAACCTGAACCTACTAGGAGTAGTACCCATAATCAGAGACCAGAACCTAACCAATTTCCTGCTAGCCGACCTTCTCCAACCATTCCTGAGATTTGCAAGGCTTACATTAACGCGGAAGTGTATGAAGCTGATGTGAGCCTAGTGGATGAGTATGAGGGAGAAGAGGAGACACCTTTAGTAGACCTAGAATTAGCTGACCCAGTAGATACCCAGGTAGAAACCAACCCAGAGCTAGTTGACCTTGACCATATCCAACCTAAAGCTACAATGGAAAAACAAATAGAGGAAGAGAACCTAGGTACTGCTACTAGAGCCTTACCTGAGGAAACCATAGAGGAGAGCCAAATTATAGAGTCTAGTCCTAAAATACAAGAACCAGGAGAATTTATTAAGGACCTGATCTCTTTGAATCAGTACCCTCAGGATGAGTCTCCTCCTATAGTTCCCATTAAGGACCTCTTTCCTGAGATTAATAACCCATCCTTCCATTATACAAACCCCGTAGATATATCGCAACCCCATAAGGTTAACCTCATTAGTCTAGGATTAGTCCCTGATATGCCTTCTTTGATTCTACTTTCTCCAACTAACCCAGAACCTTTTCTCCACCCTACCAGAGTAATTCTGAACCCACTTCCTATTTTCTACCATTTCCTGAGTTTTCTCATGTGTCTAGAACTATTAGGTTACATTTTGTTGAGGTTACTAGGTTGCAAGGATCCATAGAGCCCATCATTTGCTACCTATTTGGCAGACCCTCTGGCACTTATTAGGAGTTACTAGCAAATTTTCTTCTGCATGTCATCCATCAACCACGACTCATGCCCCCATGCCAAGTGGTAGTAAGACCTAATAAACCTCTTTAGTCGAGTCTGCTAGGTGTAGGTTTGAGTCCTTTGCATCATCTTGTTAGGAGTCTGCATGTGCCTAGCATGTCACCACCCGCACTAATGTTAAAACAACGGCTAATCTGAAGATGGATCAAAAATTTGATGTAGTTGATTGATCTTGGTTAGCTTAGGTGTTAGCAGTTGGTAGTTAATTCATATCTTTTGGCTGTAGGAGTATAATGTAAAAATGTGTCAATTTAGATATCATAAGTTACAATCAGATTAAATTGATGTAGATAATTTTGTGTATTAGTTTTTATACTGGTAGTTATATTAGCTGACATGGACGGACCTTTAAAGTGATAGAGAAGGTTGGATCAAATGCCTAGGTGTTAGACGCTTCGGATTGGGCATTAGTTCTACTTCAATATTACAGACCTGGATGGTATAGGGAACGGCAGCGATACCTAGTAAGCCTTTGGACCTATTCCTTTTCATTGTGAGTGACCCTAACCCAAAGTGTCCACTAACAAATTGGCCTGAGAGAGGAGAACGGATCGAGCGTATCCTGGACGATCAAGCCATCACGACCCGGGGCCGTGACTA
Organism: Areca catechu; assembly: GCA_021397845.1. Classification (NCBI taxonomy): domain Eukaryota; kingdom Viridiplantae; phylum Streptophyta; class Magnoliopsida; order Arecales; family Arecaceae; genus Areca; species Areca catechu. The sequence goes on along the minus strand of CM038048.1, from coordinate 45,886,657 downwards.
TCAATGCTTCCTGATCCGATGGCAAGGCCAGCCATAGTCGGACGATTCGTAGATTTCTCGAGAGGACTTGCAACGCCTCAACCCAGACCTTCTCGAGAGATATGTGAGCCAGTCTGATCTTCACTCGACAGGGTCAAGTTCCTCCCACCCCGGGAGAATTGGTGCGGACACAAAGGCACCAGAATAAGGCAGAGGCTTCTCAACCCTCTATGAATTAATCAATAATTTTTGAGTCCATCTGTAATAAGGGCTTAGCCCATCTGAGTCCATTTTTTAGTTGTGTTTGAGTCTTTTGAGTTGTTATTTCAGTTCTGTACTAGTCAGCTTACGTTGAGCTAGTTCAGTCCAATGCTAGTCAGCTCATGTTGAGCTTTTATTTTTTTTGAGTCCTGTCCAAGCATACTGAAGACTCAAGACTATATCATACAAGTGAAGACCAAGTCCAACTAGATTGAAGACATGGAAGTATAGCACAAGTCCAACCCAGTTTGAAGATTTGAAGACCCCAGGAGGAAAATTTAGAAAACCCTGATTTCTTGCAGATGCCCTCCAGATGCCCAGATTCCCTTCCAGATGCCAAAGTATATTCATAGATAAGGGCATCCATGATTCCAGAGGTCCATCTGCATCCTAGCCTAAAGAAATCAAGCCCAGGTGCCAAGCCCAAGCCCCTAAGAAGCAAGATACCAGGGAATATTCCTGCTACCTGGCTACCAGGCCACCCTAGCTTCCAGAGGCCCAAACCCATGCACCCGAGCCCCTTGGGCCGGCCTTTTGCAGCTCCTAGAAGCCCAACACGCCCCCCTAGGCATCCTTGGAGTCTTGACCAAGTCAAGAAAATTTTTAGGGATTTTTCTACCTAATATTTTCTTATTTTCTAGCTAGGGTTTGAGAGGGAAAAGGATTCTTATGTAAATACTTATGTACCCTTACTTGGTGCCCAAAGTTAAGGGTCTATTTAAGGGACCCTAGCCTCTTGTATGAGGAGAATTTTGATGAATGAAACCTTGAGTTCTTCTATTGAGTGGTGTGATACCCTGCTGTGTGCATAAAGGGGTTTGTGAGAGTTCTTCTTCCCGGTGTTTGCAATCATCTTCCTACTGCCAACATACCCTCCAGATCCCTGGATGCCCACTCCAAAAGAAGCCTTTCCTTGCTATTTTTTTTACTTGTTTTCTTGTTCCTTTGTGAGCTTTCTAACCTGTGATAGGTCGTTTGCAGGCCCCTGAGTTCCTACGAATCCAACGACTCTAGCCAAGCCTCAATCGGATCACGAGCAGAAAGCCGGGTATCCGCGGGTCTTTGGCTCGATTTTCCAGGCTGCATCCGTCGAGGAACGAGAGACCCCTTCGCTGCGATCTTCACAAACATTGTCAGGTACACCCCTCTACCCCCAGTAGTTTTATTGTAGGAGAAGTTGCCCTAACCGAGGCTTCTCAGCCCGGCGGTCCTTCTTTGCTACTTTTCTAGGTCCTAATCTGCATGCCGATCTTCAAAAATTCATACAAAATTTCCTACAAATAATTTTGATCTGAAATTCGGAAATTAATTACCTAACTCAACATGTAAAACATACAAAAAAAATGGCATGCATATTAGTTCCCCATCAAATATGTCCACTAGCTTGGTGTGCATCGGCAGTTCCATAGAACGGGTGTACATCCGGCGACTGGAATTTCTATCTGATCAATGATGGTTCAGTACAACCTCCTTAACGGGACCAGGTGGGCCGGCCATAGTCGGGCTTGGACTTTAGTTAGCTGGAAGCATTGGATTTGTCAATTTAATAGTTGGACCTAACCAGAGACCCGCAATAGGAGGCCCCTAGGCTAATTGGGGTGTTCTCTGGAGCAAAATAAAATGCTGAAATTGTTTAGGGAAACAATTGGTTTACGAACCTACTTTAGGCTCGTATGGGTGAGATGGCCATAGTCGGGCTCATGCGAGGCCTATTGGATTTCAGTACCCACTTGAAAGATGTTGTTTTCATGGATTGGAGTTAGAGGCTACCGATCTGAAAAATTAGTGGGAGAAACCTTTAGACTAAAGTCCCAGTCTTTTGGTTAAGTTATTAATTCATAAACTAATTTGGTCTTGTTTTTTTTCAGATGTCTTCAAACTTATCGCTCCGGTCACTTCTCGATAATGAGAAGTTGAAGGGTCATAACTTCGATACTTGGTATCGAAGGTTAAGAATTGTTCTGGAGCATGAACGGATCCTCTATGTGATAACGGATCCGGCGCCTGAAATCCCTCCTGCAAATGCACGGAGTGTAGTTAGAGACACTTACTTGAAGTGGGTTTCTGATCGGACTACTGTCCGTTGCATTATGCTTGCAGCAATGAACGACGAGTTCAGTCGTAAATTCGAGGAGGCCCAACCTGATGAAATCCTTCAAAAGTTGAAGGAATCCTTCGGCACCCCGGATGATGTAGAACGGTACAAAGTGTCTTGTGCCATCTACAACTCCAAGATGCCGAATGGTGGTTCAGTCACTGATCATGTATTATACATGATCGAGCTGATTAAAAATTGGGCAAACTCGGATGCCCCTTGCACGAGCAGCTCGGCAAGGATGCGATCCTGAATTCTCTTCCCTCCTCCTATCTTGACTTTCTTGATCATTACAGAATGAACAAGCCTGCAGTAAACTACCATGGTCTTTTGGGTTGCTATAGACTTTTGAAAAAGACCACCACTTAATAAGGGGGTGGTAAATTTAGTGGGAGGAAGTAGAGGTCGTCGTCCCTTTAAGAAAGGGAAGAAGAAAATGAATAAAAGGGAAAGAAGGTGCAGAATGCTCCTGGCCCGAGTCAGACCAGGAAGTATAGGCTGATCAGTCTTCTCAGAGTGCTTCTACTGGAAGAAGAAGGGACACTGGAAGAGAACTGTCCTCTTTACATTGCATCCCTTGATCCAAACAGGCCGAAAAAAGCAGAAGTTTGCTGAACAGATATTTAAGATGATAAACCTTGTAATTACTCAATTGTTGATACTGCTAACTGGGTATTGGATACTGGTAGTCCAATTCATGTTTGTAATTCGTTACAGGAACTTCAAGTTAGCAGAAGAATTGAAGATGGAGAACAGTTTCTGAGCATCGGAATGGAAATCGTGTTCCAGTACTGGCGGTTGATCCTACGTCTAGTCTTTGAGTCTGTGTACCGTCGAACTAGTCGACTGTCACTATGTCTAGTGTTCATTATGAGCATAATCTCTATAGGCCTTTTGGCCAGTTGTGGTTTTGAAGACTAGGTCATATTAACCAAAATAGGATAACATGATGCGAGGAGATGGACTTCTCGTGGTCAGTGATTCTGAATCACTACCCACTTATGAATCCTGTTACTTGGTAAAATGACCAGTCACCTTTTTCTGGAAAAGGTGAATGAGCTACGAACTCCTAAGTCTATTACATACTGATGTATGTGGACCGATGTCATTAGTGCCAAAGGAGGATACAAATATTTCATTACATTTAGCAGACGACTTTTTGAGGTTTGGTTATGTCTTTCTAATGAGACATAAGTCTGAGTCATTTGAAATGTTCAACTCTGTCGCTATCCTTTTGGGGATATGTGCTTCAGACAGACTGTTACTTGTTAATAATGTTCCAAGTAAATCTGTTGTCTCCACTCCGTATGAGATGTGGAGTGGACGTAAACCTCAATCTCACCTTCGGGTCTGGGGTTGTCCGGCTTACATAAAATGTTTAGACGCAGACAAAACTTGGTCCTAAGTCTGACAGGGGTTTATTCATTGGTTATCCTAAGGAAACCAAAGGGTATTTCTTCTATTTAGAGAAATGAACAAAAGGTGTTCGTTGCTTTTAGAGCTATCTTTTGAAAAAGAGTTCTTTGGAGAAGGAACTATAGCTTCTAAGATTGAACTTGATGAAGTTCAGCCAATAGAAGAACCTGCACACTCTAAGGACATCGTGGAACCGGCTGTGATTGACTCATACCCTGAACCCATTAAGAGATCTGGTAGAATACGTGTCAGCCGAACAGATACTATGGTTTCTTGGTCCGGGATGGCGATCCATTGAGCTCGATGAGAACAATGAGGATCCGATCACCTATATGGATGCACTTAGAGATCTGACTCTGAGGCATGGCTTGGAGCCATGCGATCCGAAATGGAGTCCATGGAAATCAACAATGTTGGGACATTGGTTGATCCGCCTGAAGGAATAAAACCATCGGGTGTAAATGGATCTTCAAGAGGAAAAGGGGCGCAGATGGGAAGGTATATATCTATAAAGTCCATCTGGTTGCCAAGGGGTATCGTCAGCAATATGGTATTGATTATGACGAGACTTTTCCCTGTGGCAATGCTCAAGTCCATTCGGATCATGCTTGCTTTGGCAGCATATTTTGATTACGAGATCTGGCAGATGGATGTTCGAACCACTTCCTGAATGGGGAGCGGGAAGAAGAGTGTATATGATACAGCCTGAAGGGGTCACATCCAAGATGAATCAAAAGTATGCAAGTTGCAGAGGTCCATCTATGGACTCAAGCAAGCGTCTCGAAGTTGGAAACTTACGGTTTGATAGGTGTATCAAATCGTACGGCTTCATTAGAACGGAGAAGATCGTGCATCTATAAATGGGTTAATGGTTCTGTGATTGTATTCCTAGTACTGTATGTTGACGACATTCTCATAATCGGGAATGATGTCGCAGCATTACAAGGATAAAGGTCTGGTTATCATCTCAGTTCTCCATGAAGGACTCGGGTGAAGCTTTTACATTAGGTATGAAGATCTATAGAGATAGATCTAAGAAGCTTTTGGGACTATCCCGTCTACGTACATTGACACCGTGCTGAAACGGTTCAGCATGAAAAATTCCAAGAAAGGCTATCTTTCGATAGGTTCTGGAATTACTCTTTCCAAGGGATTGTACGACAACTCCTGAGGAAAGAGAGCGCATGAGTAGAGTACCTTATGCTTTTGCAGTAGTCTCTATCATGTATGCTATGACTTGTACTAGACAGACATGGCATACTCACTAGGAGTAGTGAGTAGATACCAGTCTGACCCAGGTGAGGTGCATGGAAGGTGGTTAAGACCATCCTTAAGTATTTGAGAAAATATTAAAGATCAATGGCTGATTTATGGAGAACCTGACTTGAACTTGTGGGTACTTTGACTCCAGTTTCCAGTCAGATAGAGATGATAGCAAGAGTGTGTCAGGGTTTGTATTTCCCTGAACGGAGGAGCGATCTGCTGAAAAAGTTCAAGCAGCAACTGTTGCAGACTCGGTATGCGAAGCAGAATATATTGCAGCATCAGATGCAGCAAAGAAAGCTGTGTGGTTGCGCAAGTCCTTGGAGAGCTAGGGGTGGCACCTTCCCTAGATGGTCCTGTTCCGGTGTACTGTGACAGCACTGGAGCCATTGCTCAAGCTAAGGAGCCTAAAGCTTATCACCGCACAAGCACATATTGCGATGCTACCACCCGTACGAGAAATCATGGAACGAGGCGACTATAATCTTCTGAAGATTGATGGAAAAAGAAAATCTGGCCGACCCTTCACTAAAGCCCTTGGAATCAAAGAGTTCGACTATTGTAAATGGGAAATGGATATAAGATACTCTTCTAATTGGCTTTAGTACAAGTGGGAGTTGTTGGGAATTTGGTCAAAGCCAATCTCCTGAGTTATAGGCGGTTGTGCTGAGTTTTGTATTTATTTTATGAATTAATATATATTATTTTTGGCAGCTCATCACATATTGTATTTCCCTAAAAATGAACTCTTTCATGTGATGAAGTCCTTAGGGCTACACTGACTTCGATACAGAGAGGATGTATCGACTGGTCCTTAAAACCCTATTCACAATCAAAGGATATATTGTACTGGATGGCAATATATCAAGTATAGGTTATTGCAGTTCACATCGTTTGGTTGTCCTCTTGACCAAATGAGTGTGGTGACACTGATGTGATCTGCAAGTGGGATATATGATATCTCATTGAAAGTGACTCCGTGAAGCCCCTTTATGCCAAAGGGATACTCACGATTGGATATGGGTATATGTATCCCTCTGACTTGGGTCATCATGGTAGCTTGCAAGCAACTCCCTGTGCTTTGGTGCCGGACTACCAGATTTTTAATCCGGGTGATGGAAGGTTTCTGGGTACAGGAAAGTACTGTGTAGCAGTGTGATGGACCAAGATGGAATTGACATGTCCGAACAGTTTGGATTGAATGTCTCGCAGTATCTCAATTTAGCAAATCCTCGACGGGGTAGCCCTAGTGAAGGGTCACTGGGCTTGCGAGGTTGAGACACGTAGTCGACTGACTCAGTCTGGGTTAGCAGCCCAATATCAGTCGTCTTGAGCATTAGAAGTCAAAGGGATGAATTATACAGTAACCATATGCCAGAGTTTGATAGTATGCTCCGAATCTTCGACCTATCCAGACGCCGGGACCCATTGCTAGATGGTTTCCTGTGCTGGTACGGAATTGTTCCAGTGCTACCGTTTAGGTTCGAACCTATAAGGTCACATGCACAGAGGATAACTCTCTAATCAGATACCGATTACGATGGGAATCATCTCGGTTTTATGGTCACGGTATTTTTTTTGAGCACTCTTTTCTCGGTCTTGCCCTTGTTTGCGTTAACCAAAAATGTTCTAGGCTGACCAGGTCTGCGCCAGGATTTTTCTGAATCAGTTTTGAACTGATTCGGAGCTAGTTTCAGCCTCCAATGGTTGTGAACCAATTGAACCCAAATTTATTTGGGCTTGAACCGGTTCAATTTGTTTGAACCATTGGGTTTAATAAGATTGAACCCAAATTGTTAAACATTGGGTTAAAGGATGAACCCAATTATTTGAACCATTTTTTCTTCTCCCATGTGACCGTTTACACGATCTTTTGCTGAAATCCTTGCGTTGTGAAGGCCGAAAGCTCTCCTGCTGGGCATCTTTTCATCCTCCACTGGCTTGTTTTAAAGATGGTTTATGGCTATTTATTGGTTGAATGGCAGCGGCGCTTATTGGTCTCCCAGCCTCTTCGTTTTCCAGCTCTTTCATCCTCCCTGTGGCTATTAAATCTCTTTCAGCACCCTATTTGGAGTGGAAAAATTCATCGTGTGTTCTATTTTTTCACCGTGTGAGAGGTCTTCTCCTTGGAATAAGGTATTTTCTTGTTTTATTTTCATGCATGTATAGATCTAAGTTTTTTAATTATTTATAAATATTACATGCTCTTGAACATGCCTAGTATTGCCTATATGCATTCGGAATTTGTTAGATCTGTGCGGAGCAGGTATTTTCCGCTGTGAATTTTAATTTTTAAAATAATGCCTGCTCCCTGCTTTGCATGCTTAGCATAGGCAACTGCAACCGCATTCTTTTTCTTACAAAAATTTCTTGCTCTCTTGGGCATGGGGACCAGGGACACTGGGATGAAATGTGGCACCAACTGGTCCTGGGAGTGTGGCTGGGAGTGTGGCGTCCACTTGCATTGGCCTTGGAAGAAAAAATGATGCCCGAGGGAATGGCGCCAACCAGGACTGACTTGGACTTAGACTGAGTCAACATGACTCACAAAAATGAAAAGCAGACTCAAAGAAATAAAATAATCTAGTTGACAGGTCAACCCTATTACAAACCCTAATCTTCGGGCAAGGTCATTCAGAGATCCAAATGGAACCCTGAAGTCTTCTTCTGATTCTGGTGCCCGTACCAATTCTCCCGGGGTGGGAGGAACTCGACCCTGTCGAGTAAGCTCAAGTTGGCTCTGGTATCTCTCAAGAGATATGGATCCAGCTCTTGTAATTCATCTCGGGAGATCCAAGAGTCATCAGAATCTGGCCTTCCTTGCCAGTGGACAGGTATCTTTGGTATCCTCGATTACGAGTAGATATAACTGATCATCCAGGATCTTTCAATCTGTTCTTTCTCACTGGCTAGTTTGTTGGTGGACACACAGGGTTGGGTTCACTGTCAAGAACAGGATTAGGCTCAAAAGGCTTACTGGGAATCATAGCTGGCTCTCTATACTCTACTAGGTCTGTAATGTTGAAAGTGGGGCTAATGCCTAGTTCTGGAGGCAACTCGAGCACATAGCATTGGATCCTACTCTCTTCACCACTCTAAATGGTCCAGCTCATTTAGCATGTAACTTTCTAATGGTTCCAAGAGGAAACCATTCAGGCCTTAACCTAAGTTACATAGTCTCCCTCAACAAAAGTTTTGACTCGCTTTGAGAATCAGCCAATTTCTTATAAGTTTCATTACTTAAATTATTTTGGCATGAATTTCTTATGCAAGTCTTATATGCTGTGCAAAAAACTTCAGCAAACTCGGAGACTCGTGTGTGGACTGTAAAGGGGCTAGGTCAAGAGGGCATGAAGTTTGTACCCATGCACAATTTCAAATGGACTTTACCTGTAGAGACCTATTGACCGAGTCAATGTATGCAAATTTAGCCCTAGGTAAGTACAAATCCCATTCCTAGTGTTTTCACCACCAAGACATCTTAGCAGATTGCCTAAGCTGGTTCACTACCTCGGTTTGGCCATCAGTTTGGGGATGATAGGCAGTTGAAACTTAAGTTTTGTCCCTAACTTATGCCCAAGGGTTTTCCAAAAATAGATGGTGTGAACCGGACATCCCTATCTGAAACAATTGTCTTAGATAGGCCATGGAGTCTAACTATCTTATTAAAGAACAGGGTGGCTACCTAGATGCATCAAAAGTCTGGGAACAAGGCAGAAGTGGGCCATCTTTAGAAAATCAGTTGACTACGACATAAATAGAGTACATGCCTCCCTGGGTCTTAGGAAAACCTAACACAAAGTCCATACTCACATCTGCCAAGGACGATCTGGGACAGGGAGTGGGGTATAAAGTCCGGTGTTCTGTTTTCGCTGTTTGGCAGCAGTGCAGTCCGACACTAGCCACAATGTGTGCACATCTTTTTGCTAGGCTAGAGAAAAAGTGGTCTTCAATAACCAGGGTGGTCTTGTCTTTTCCAAATGGCCTGCTAGACCCCCAGCATGAATTTTCCAAATCAAAAATTCCCTAAGAGAAGTTCTAGGGATGCAAAGCCTATTCTTAAAGAACAGAAAGCCATCAAAAGGGTATAATCCTTATGATCACTAGATGGTCCTTGAGCTAGATCTGATACACAGTCTTAAAATTCGAACATGACTCATATTCCTCTTTGATCTGCTCAAAACCTACGACTTCAGCCCTAACAGAATTCAACAACAAAGATCGACGACTAAGGGATCAGCTACCTTATTTTCAGTCCCAGCCTTATGTTTCAAAATAAATGTATAGGATGGATATACTCTACCCACTTAGCATGCCTATGGTTAAGCTTCTTCTGGGAATTCAGGAATCTAAGAGCCTCATGGTCTGAAAATAGTACAAATTCCTGCGGTAGCAAATAATGTCTCCAGTAACGCAAAGCTTGCACTACCGCATAAAATTGTTTATCATAGGTAGAATACCTAAGCTTAGCATCATTAAGTTTTTCACTAAAGAATAACGGATGATTCTCTTGGCTTAGGACTCCACTATACTTACACACTAAAGCATCACAGGCAACTCAAATACTTTAGAAAAGTCGGGTAGCCTCAAAATGGGTGCTGGGTCATCATATCCTTAAGATCTAGGAAGGCTTTATGGGCTGCTTTAGTCCACTGAAATTCTTCCTTCCTAATACAGTCTGTGATAGGAGAAACTACAGTACTAAACCCCTTGATGAATCGTCTATAGAAGGTAGCCAAGCCGTGGAAACTCCTAACTTCATGCACACTGGTCGGCTCTGGCCATTCTACTATGGACCTAATCTTCTCTAGATCGGCAGCCACGCTGGTGCGCTCACCAGACTCAGAAGAAGACTTCAGAGCTCCATCTGGATCTCTGATTAACCTTGCTCGAAGAATTAGGGTTTTTTGGCTTGTAATAAGGGTTGACTGGATCAACTCAACTTTAGCTTGAGTCTATATTACCTGCATTTTATTTATTGAGTCATGTTGACTCAGTAGTGGACTAGGGTTTCAACCTGGGGTGTTACATTTCTCCCAAGGCCAAGCAAGTGGGTGCCACACTCCCAGCCACACTCCCAGCCATACACCTGAGTCCAGGGGTGCCACATCTCCATCCAGCAGGCTTTGGTCCCCACACCATAGATAGTAGCTCCCCTCTTTCATGCGCCAATTGAGGAGAAATCCACCAGGGGTCCACAAATCAAGGGGGCGGCCCAAGACTTCCCAAAGAACCAAACTATAAAAGGGAAGAAATTCTCTTGGAGAGGAATTCAAGGAGGCGCCCATTACCTGCCAGAAATACTCAAAACAAAGTTAGAAGGAGCCATAACTTGGGGAGAAAGAAAAGGAGGTATCCAAAAAGGGTTGAGCCATGGAAGGAAGGAGATTTCTCTTGAAAAGCAAGGTTAGGAGGCGCCCTAATCATTCCAACTAAAGCCAGATATAAAAGGCAACAAATTTTCTCTTGGAGGGCAAGGTAAGAGGCACCCAAACACTTCCAGATAAGGCCAAGCATAGAAGGAAAAAAATTTTCTTGGAGGTCAAGACAAGGAGGCGCCACCCACTTTCCTTTTTGAAGCTTCAATCAACTTTGGAATTAATTGGCCGGCCATATGAGTAGGGATTGATATCCTATTTGAAGATCCCCTCCTTTAGTCCCACATGGGAAGATGTAAAACCCTACTCTCTTGTAATGGCCTATAAATTAAACCCCCATGTAAGTTTGAAAAGAAAAAGATGAATGAACCCAATTTTTTTGTGAGCAAACTTTGTGTTTTCTCTCTTCCGCACTTGCATCCAGGTGTTGAGCTCGTGAGGGAGTAAATCCGGGTTCCCCAGGAACCTTGAGGAGGTGTGAGATCTCCAAAACCCCAACCCTAGGTTAGCCACTTCACTCCCAAACCCTAGCCGCCCATCACCCTTCTCTTTCCACCAAGCCCTAGCATATCCCACCTCTCACGGCCATTCTCTCCAAGTCCAGGCCGACCACCAGCATCCAGCTACAGTCCGGATACTTCAGATCCAAAGCTCTTTCTAGAGGGAGTTGAATCAACCTTCAAGAGAATCCGGATCTCAAGACTCAGCCTTCAAGTTCTTCAAATGGTAAATCCTTCCCTGAGTCTCTGAATCCATCACTTGTTTTTCTTCTTCCCAGATCTTGAGTTCAGGAGAAGCCGACCCAGCCATGAGGACCAGTATTGGAGGATCCATTGCGAAGATTGCCGAATCCGAGGATCCAACAATCTGCTCGAGAGAGTTCTTCACCCAAATTCTGTGAAGATCACTGTCTAGTTGGTAAACCGTCTCTTCTCTTTATTTCTGTCTTGTTGAAAGTTCAGAGTGAAACCTTAGGTCTGGGAGTTTCTACCCCCAGCGATCCGTTACTTTGAACTACTCTGATAACTTAGCTTCTTCTAAATTGTGCTTTCTATCCTTACCTAGTTTCCATCAACTTAGTTTAACTTTACTTTGAGTCGAAGCCAATTTTGAAATATAAAAAAAAAAAAAAAGAATTAATCTTAATTTTACTTCCGTATACGCTTCTTTTTCTTTGTTCTGCATCATTTTTGGTATCAAAGCTTTCGTCCTGCATCAATTTTGGTATCAGAGCCCTGTCTAGGGTTTCTGTTTGATTGCTTGTTTGAGTCTCTCTCTTTTTACTTTGTCTACTCGAAGTAGACTCCCCAGGACGTCCGGTCCTAGGAACGAAGTGAGGTGAAAACTCTTCCCATTCCACGGGGTGTTCCTATGGCGTGTAGGGGATCCGTGGGGTTAACTTCGTAGCAGGATTGTAAACGGGGAAGTGCTCTGTTTTCAGCCCATAATTGCCCTATTGAAAGAATTATTTTTCACTGCAGGTAACTCAAAATTCAGTGATTTTTTTTTTTCTGAAACCAGTATAATCGAAACTATTTTTCATAATTTTCTGTGATTTATTGGTTTCCGTGGATTTCTGAGATTAAATTACTGCAACTCTATTTTGTGTTCTGCAATCCAATTATTTTTGAGTGTTCATCTCTTAATTCATCTTAAGGGCATTTGAGCATCTAAGATAAGGGGAGGAGTTGATAACCTCTCCTTAGCTCAAAACCACACCCACTCATTCGAACCTAAGCCTTTAATCTAAAATTGATTAGACCTAATTTGCCTAGTGGGCTAGGGACATCAACAAGTCGGGTCAAGGCTAGTGTTGAGTCAGTTTGTCTGGTACTCGTGTGTGCTTGTGTGAGTGTCTAGAATGGTGGTTCAGGGACTCCATCCCGAAGGGCTTGTGTGCTGGTCCGCCTACCTGGCCAATCTCTGATGGTGTCTAGGACTGGCATTCAGGGACCTAACACTCCCTTACACCTGCCTGGCTGAGTCCGAGTTACTACAGGCTAGCTTGCCACTCTGATTGGACATCTAGTTTGGGCTCTAAGTCTAGTTAGCCCGTAGTCGTCAGTTGAGTCTCATTTGGTGTGTTTGCTTGCATCATCATGTCTACCCGGAATGGAGTACCCTACCAACCTGGTCAAACACAACCTGATTTAGAGGCCATGGTTAGAGCTCTTAATGAGAGTATGAACAAATTGAGTCAGGATGTGACTGCTACTGTTACCCAGTGTAAAGAAAAAGTCCATGAGAATTTTACCCAGCTTAGGGATCGAGTCCAAGTACTTGAGAAACGTAGACATCAAAATTGGACCCTGATCCAAAATTTAATAGGCCCCACCTCATCCATGCCAGGAGCCTAGGAGGACCTATACCGTGATCCCGAGCATAACCTTAGGAAGCCTAACCATGATATCTATAGTGTGGATCGTGTCTATGAGAGGTCCTTACAATATTCTAGACCAGTCACTCAACAACCCAAGTCTTCTAGATCAACCATTTAGATCCACACCCATGCCCAAGTAAGGTCTCTACTAGCTTGAAACCTAGTGTGACCCAGGTTCCTATATCGCAAGAATGTTTGTTTTGTGGAGAAAGAGGCCTAAATCTAGTCAGTGCCCATGCATAGGACTGGCTTGTGCACAGCTAAGTGGTAAGAATCCTAAGGATGACATTAATGAGGGAGAACCCAAGCCTACCAACGAGGAAGAAGGGTAGGTATGACAAGCCCAGAATCAGTTGACCCGATTACCACTGACCCGAAACCATTAGAGATGGCATCAAGGAAGTATATGATGCTGGCTTGAGTCTAGTTGATGAATATGAGGGAGAAGAACTTGAAGAATGTGACATTGATACTATTGGTTCCTTACCTGAGGAGACCTTGGAAAGCAACCAACTGGTAGGACCTAGTTCAGAAATTCAAGAGATTTGTGAGAACCAGGTTCTTTAGTCAAATACCCCCAGGAAGAACTCATAGTGTTAGCCCGAGCTATTAGTTCGTACCCTCTAATGACAGTCATTCCCCAAGTACCAATTGAAGATCTTTGCACTGAACTGTTTAAGTTTGCCCACCCTATGGTAGATCCTCTCCTTAGGATGACTGAATCAAGCCTCTTACCATTGGACCTTGTCCCATGCCCAGCCACTAAGGTCTCTCCCGTAATCTCAGTTGAACATCGTTGTCTTGAGCGGATTGATTCACCAGTCCTGTAGAAGTCCTCCTTATGGCCCCAGAACCCTTCCTTCGCATGATGACCTACCCTTCTATAGAGTATACCTTTCCGCACCCATAGGTCAAATTTCAAGTCTTGAGGTCATCATCCATAGGTCCTTCATGAATCATTCTCTAATCCAGTTCTTGAGAAAGTGGATCATTATTTGCTTAGAGAACAAACCTAACTATTGCAATCATGTCCTAGGCTACTTCCCGAACCATCTCTTGATCCATTCCTGGGAGTAGCAAACTTTTCCTTTGTAAGGATGACCAGTCGACACTCATAGATCACCATTCAAACCTTCAGGTCACCACCTTAGTCAGCAGGTACTTCGAGACTCACCCTCTATTTCCTCCCTTTCTCTAGGACTTCCAATGCTTTACACCATCCAAGTATACTTTGTCGAAGTCTTTAGAGTGAACCACGTGTCAGAATCTATTAGGTTTGCCACCTACTTCTGGAAGACCTTATGGCACCTACTAGGCACCCATGATAAGTTTTCATGCTCTGCATGCCCTCCTCCAACCAAGGTCAAACCTAGAGAGCCTTAGTTTGTTAGGTTTAGACCTAGGGTTCCTTTGAAATAAAGTCCATTCTTTAGGAATGCGTCGTCAGTCTAGTTTAGTTTCTTGAACCTTTACTAGGCTTTGGCTCAGATTTTGGTTGATTGAGAGCACCAGGAATTGGGATTTGTATTTTGTCCAGGACTAAACTTGCATATAATGACTCGGTCAATAGGTCTACAGGTAAGAGTCCATTTGAAATTTGCATGGTTACAAACCCCACACACCTCTTGAACTAGCTCCTTTACCAGTCCACACACGGGTCTCGAGTCTGCTGAAGTTTTTGCACAGCATATAAAAGACTTGCATAAAGAAATTCAAGAAAATAAATTTAAGTAATGAAACTTATATGAAATTGGCGATTCTCAAAGGCGAGTCAAAACTTTTGACGAAGGAGACTATGTAATGATTAGGTTAAGGCCTGAACGGTTTCCTCCTGGAACCGTTAGAAAGTTACATGCTAGGGGAGCTGGACCATTTAGAGTGGTAAAGAGAGTAGGATCCAATGCCTATGTGCTCGAGTTACCTCCAGAACTAGGCATTAGCTCCACTTTCAACATTACAGACCTAGTAGAGTATAGGGAGCCAGCTGTGATTCCCAATGAGGCTTTTGAATCTAATCTTGCTCTTGAGAGTGAACCTGACCCTGTGTGTCCACCAACAAACTGGCCTGTGAGGAAAAGAGCAGATTGAAAAGATCTGGATGATCAGGTTATCTCTACTCGTAATCGAGGATACCAAAGATACCTGGTCCGCTGTAGGAAGGCCAGATTCTGATGACTCTGGATCTCCGAGAAGATTACAAGAGTTGGACCCAGACCTCTTGGAGAGATACCAGAGCCAACTTGATCCATACTCGACAGGGTCGAGTTTCTCCACCCTGGGAGAATGGGTGCGGGCACCAGACTCAGAAGAAGACTTCAGAGCTCCATCTGGATCTCTGATTAACCTTGCCCGAAGAATTAGGGTTTTTTTGGCTTGTAATAAGGGTTGACTGGATCAACTCAACTTTAGCTTGAGTCTATATTACCTGCATTTATTTTATTGAGTCATGTTGACTCAGTAGTGGACTAGGGTTTCAACCTGGGGTGTTACATTTTTACCAAGGCCAAGCAAGGGGCCAAAACCCCAACCATAGGTTAGCCAATTCATCCCAAATCCTAGCCGCCCATCACCTTCTCTTTCCACCAAGCCCTAGCATATCCCACCTCTCACGGCCATTCTCTCCAAGTCCAGGCCGACCACCAGCATCCAGCTACAGTCCGGATACTTCAGATCCAAAGCTCTTTCCAGAGGGAGTTGAATCTGCCTTCAAGAGAATCCAGATCTCAGCGACATCAGCCTTCAAGTTCTTCAAACTGGTAAATCCTTCCTGAGTCTCTGAATCCATCACTTGTTTTATTCTCCCAGATCTTGAGTTCAGGAGAAGCCGACCCAGCCATGAGACCAGTATTGGAGGATCCATTGCGAAGATTCGACTCCGAGGATCCAACAATCTGCTCGAGAGAGTTCTTCACCCAAATTCTATGAAGATCACTGTATGGTTGGTAAACCGTCTCTTTCTTTATTTCTGTCCTGTTGAAAGTTCAGAGTGAAACCTAGGTCTGGGAGTTTCTCAACCCCCAGCGATCCGTACTTCTGAACTACTCTGATAACTTAGCTTCTTCTAAATTGTGCTTTCTATCCTTACCTAGTTTCCATCAACTTAGTTTAACTTTACTTTGAGTCGAAGCAATTTCTGAAATATAAAAAAAAAAAAAAGAATTAATCTTAATTTACTTCCGCTACGCTTTTTTGTTCTTTGTTCTGCATCATTTTTGGTATCAGAGCTTTCGTCCTGCATCACACGCCATCAGGGGTTACTACAAAACCAAGGAAGATAACTCTACTGGTCATGAATTCATACTTCTTGAGATTACGTAGAGATATCATTCAAAACTTGGTAGACTTGTCTATGGTAGCCTTGTGGTCTGCAGGTGTCTACTATAGATCAGGATGTCATCGAAATAGACCACTACAAACTTCCCTATGAAAGCTCTAAGCACTTGGGTCATAACTCATGAAAGTACTAGGGGCATTGGACAACCCAAAGGCATAACAACCCATTCGTAGAGACCATTAGTTTTGAAAGCGGTTTTCACTCATCCCCTGGTCTAATTCTAACCTGATGATAGCCGCGCTTGAGATCAATTTTGGAAAAAAACCATTGCACCGGCCATCATATCTTATGTCATCTAGTCTAGGGTTGGGGAACCTATACTTGATTGTGATTTGTTGATGGCACGACTATCAACACACATCCTCCACGTGCCATCTTTCTTTGGAGTCAGTAGTGCAGGGACTGCACAAGGGCTAAGACTCTCTCTAATGAAACCCCTTCCTCAACAATTCTCCAACTGCTTTTGCAGTTCCTCATGCTCAGATGGATTCATCCTATAATGGGGCAAGTTGGGTAAAGTTGCTCCTGGGATTAAATCTATAGAATGCTGGATATCCCTAAGAGGTTGAAGGTGGTCTTGTAGATCTAGAGAAAAACATCTTCAAATTCTCTAACAAAGGCCTAACTTCCTGAGGAGGCTCTAAGGGTGTAGGAGTCCTAAGTTCCTTAGCAGTCAACATCCAAATGGGTGATCCACTATGAATTTCTTATTCTAGATCCTAGCACTAATTAGGTTCACTCAGTCTTATCTCTTTGACCTTATGGGTCCTTAGCTACTTGTCCTTAGGAGGGACGAATGGATTGTGATCTTTTTCCCATTAAACTAAAGACACGGTATTGGATTTCCTAAGAGGGTGGCATCGTGATCATATAACCAAGGTCTCCCAAGAATTATACTGCTCACCCCCATGGGTAAGACATCACACCAAATCTTCTTTGATAGGATTGCATCTGGATTGGGACTGACATCTAGACTGGATGGGTATAGAGGTAGAGTCTACCAAGAAGAACCTTATAAGGGTTGGGTGGGGGACTGGGGTTAAGCCTAACATTTTGACAGTGCTAGCAAAAATGGCATTCACACAGCTCCCACTATCTATGATGATCTTACATACCTTATCCCCTAATTTAAGGAAAGTCTGTAGGAGTTAGTCCTACGCCAATCCCTGAAACTCTACTCTGGGACAGGATGCATCTCACAAACTCCTAACTGGTCAGACTCTGTGGGTTCCTCCTCTCCTTCATATCATCAACCAAGTTCATTACGGTCTCATAAATTTCTTCTTCAAATTCCTCATTGGGCTCGGAATTCTCTTCCTCTCCCTCTCTATGTAAGGGATCTACGTGGGCACTGGCTAGAAACATGACCTACCCTATGGCACTTAAAATAGGCTATGGCTTACACTGGCTGGAGATATGATGGTTTCTGACACTTAAAATTGGTGATACTAGAACTAGGGGTTCTCTGGGTGTCAGATGCCTTACCTTGTCCATGGGCCTAGGGGTAGGAATATCCTGAAAAGGTTTGCTAGGGATAACTTGGCTAGGTCCATTATTGGGATTAGGCATAACCCTAGAAGGTATAGGTCCTCTCTGAAATTTTCAGTGTTCAGTGCAATCTGATAGGCTTGGTCTAGGTAGTAACCTCTCAGAAACAACTCCCTATTAATGTCTTCCTAAGTCCAGCCCTAAATCTAGACAAAGTGACCTCATGGGCTTCACTCACATCACATCTCATCAAGTACTCATCAAAGGTGGCTATGTAGTTTGAGACAGATCGGTTCCTTGTTTCAAGGTTTGCCATGGTCTAACAGATTCTGCTGGTATGAAATGGGTAGGTACTTATCTCTAAGCTTCTTTTCATACCCTGCCAAGTGGTTATGGGCTCAACATTTGTCTCCTAGTGGTTAGCTCAATGTTTCCAAGTATAACCTAGCTGATGCACTAACTTCATCTTGGCAAACTTTAATTCCTGCCTCAGACATGGTTACCACTCAAAGTACTGGTCCATCTCACCTTCCCAACAGAATACACCTTAGGGTTTAAGCTACCATCAAAAGTGGGTGCATCTAATTTGATGTTCCAGATGAACCTATCATCTCTATCTTCAGGCTCTGGGTCAGGCCTCCTATGATTAGGTTCAGGATCTCTGTATAAAGGTCTTCTAGGCTCCTGGTGTGGGAGAGGTTGAGGCACATTAAAATCTGGGTCAGGAGTCCAATCTGATGTCTAGGTTCTTCAAGTACTTGGACTCGATCCCTAAGTGGGTAAGATCCTCACGGACTTGATCCCTAAATTGGCAACAGTATCAGTCATCCTAACTCAATTTGGTCATATTTCGGTAAGAGTTCTATTCATGGCCTCTAAATCAGGTTGGGTTTCACCAGGTTGGTAGGATACTTCGTTCCGGGTGGACATGATGATGCAAGCAAGCACACCAAATGAGACTCGATTGAAATGACTACGGGCTAACTAGACTTAGAGCTCAAACTAGATGCCCAATCAGAGTGGCAAGCTAGCCGGTAGTAACTCGGGACTCAGCCAGGCGGGTGTAAGGGGAGTGTAGGTCCTTAATTGCCAATCCTAGACACCAATCAGTGATTGGCTTGGTAGGCGGACCAGCACACAAGCCCTTCGGGATAGAATCCCTGAACCACCATTCTAGACACTGAGTACAAAGCACACACAGAGTAACTAGACAAACTGACTCAACACTAGCCTAGACCCGACCAGTTGGTGTCCCTAGCCCACTAGGGCAAATTAGATCTAATTAATTTTAAGATTAAAGGTAGGTTCGAATGCCGGGAGGCGGTTTTGGGCTAAGGAGAGGGTCCAATCCTCCCCTTATGTTGCAACTTCGGTGCCTTAAGATAGATTCAATTTATGCAACTCAAATAAAAAAAAACAGCTTGCAGAAAATAAAAAAAAGCAGAACAACAGTAAAATTGATCTCAGAAAATCTACAGAAATAATAAATCATGAAAATTTTATGTAAATTACTTTCAATTATACTGGTTCCAGCAAAACAATAATACTTAATAATTTATTAATTTTTGTAAGGAGAAACAATTTGAATAACAGGGTAGTTACTGGCAGAAAAACAGAACGTGTGTCCCGTTTACAATCCCTGCTAGAAGTTATAACCCAGCAGCACCCTACACGCCCTAGGAACCCCCGTGGAATGGGAGGAGGAGGCTTTCATCTCGCTGTTCCTAGCGGATGGCCATGGGAGTCTACTCCAGGCAGCAAAAGTAAAAGGAACGAAAAAAAATAATCAAACAAGTAAGAACCCTAGACAGGGCTCTAATACCAAAAATGATGCAGACGAAAAGATGATGCGATGTGGAGTAAATTAAGACTAATTTTTTTTTTTTATGTTTTGTTAGAAGTTTGCTTGACTCAAAAACAAGGCTAATAATATTGAAAGAAAATATGCACTGAAAGAAAGAAAGCACAATTCAAAAGAGTAGATTATCAGAGTAATAAAAAAGTAGGATTGCTGGGAATTGAGAAAACCCCAGACCTAGGGTTTTCCTCTTTCAAGAAACAGACGAAGAGAGAAGAGAAGGTTTTATACCTGACTGTGATATCTCTCTTTGCTTCAATTGAAGACACTCTCGAGCAGATTGTAAGATCCTTGAGACGGGGGTATCTTCGCAATGGATCCTCAGATTGTAGTCCTATGGCAAGGTTGGCCTTCTTCTCGTACTCTGGATCTGGAAAGATGAAGAACAAGATAAGGATGTGAGAACTCAAAGAAAGAGACTTTACCTGAGATAGCTCTGGACTGCTGAACTTGAAGATGAGGGAAGAGTATGGAGGTGGCGATGGAAGAGGAGTGGATTTAGGGTTTGGCTGGTAGGGCGGCGGCTTGGAGAAGGAGATGGCGCCTTGACTGAAGTGGGAATAGGGTTTAGGAATTGGGTATTGGCGGCTAGGATGACGAAAGGAAATTAGGGTTGGCGGCCAGGGATGAAAGCGGGGCAGGGGTTAGGTAACTTTGGAGATCTCTCACCTCCTAAAGGCTCCAATGGAACCCGATTTACTCCCTCACGGAGCTCACACTCCAAGAAGTGCAGAAGAAGAGAACACAAGGTTGCTCAACACAAGAGAAGATTTCATTTACTCATTCATTAAAATCAAAAGATTACATAAGGGTCCCATATATAGACTTGCAAGAGAAACAAAATTACACTACTTTCCATGTGGGACTAAACATTCATCCAAGCATGAAAAAATTCCCTTAACCGACAGGTTCTTTCCTTGGAGTGGGCGGCCTCAAATGCAAGGTGATGGCTTCATATGGCAGGTATGTGAGGCACCTCCTAGTTCTTCTCCTAAGTCAGGGATTTCTTCCAGACTTGCTTTTCTGGAAGAAAATACTCATCTCCTAGTCTTTCTCCCCAAGACTAGGCTCTTCCATTCATAGCCAGGTACTTTAGGCAGGTGTGGGCGCCTACCTTGAAGTCCTCTCCAAGAAAATCCCTGCTTTAGCTGGTTACTTTTGGCAGCTTGTGGGTGCCTTCCTTGACTTTCCTAAGAAAATTTCTTGCTCTCTGGGCGTGGGGACAGGGACACTAGGATGAAATGTGGCCCAAACTGGTCCTGAGAGTGTGGCTGGGAGTGTGGCATCCACTTGCATTGGCCTTGGATGAAAAAATGATGCCCTAGGGAATGGCGCCAACAAGGACTTGACTTGGACTTAGACTGAGTCAACATGACTCAACAAAATGAAATGCAGACTCAAAGAAATAAAATAATCTAGTTGACCAGGTCAACCCTATTACAAATCCTAATCTTCGGGCAAGGTCATTCAAAGATCCAGATGGAAACCTGAAGTCTCTTCTGATTTGGTGCCCGCACCAAAAGGTGATGGTGCGGGCACCAGACTCAGAAGAAGACTTCAGGGCTCCATTGGATCTCTGATTGACCTTGCCGAAGAATACGGGTTTCTAGTTTGTAATAAGGGTTGACTTGGTAACTCAATTTTAGTCTTGAGTCGTTATTCCCTGCAATTTAAATTTTGTGAGTCATGTTGACTCAGTACAAGTCCTAGTAGTGGTCTAGGTCTTCTCTAGGTTGGTGCCACTTTTTTTTTTTTTCAGTCAAGTCAAGGTCTAGGGTGCCAAATTTTTTCTCCCAGGCCAAGCAAGTGGGCGCCACACCCAAGACACACGCCAGAGTACAGGAGGCGCACATCTCCATCCAGTGTCTTTGGTCCCTACACCACAAGAAGTAAGTTCCTTTTTCTTGCACCACTTGGGAGAGAAATCCATCAAGAACCTCAATCAAGGAGAGCCAATTTCTTTCCAGATAAACCCAAGCAGGATGGCAAGAATTTTTCTTGAAGAGAGGATCAAGGAGGTGCCCACAATGTTCCATAAAAATCCAGTTATAAAAGGGAAGAGAGCATGTCTTGAAGAGGAATTCAAGGAGGTTCCAAAAGTTTCCAAAAGTGCCAAAGCCATGAAAGGAAGAAGCCCTAAACTTGTGGAGCAAGACTAGGAGGTGTCCAAATGAGCCAAACCATGAAAGGAAAATCCTTGATTCATGGAGAGATACTAGGAGACACCCCATAAACTGCCATTTGGAGCTGATTTTTCAAGTTTTCTTGGAGTTTTGGGCTGCCCACTCATGGAAGGAGTCTTGGGAAGAGAATTTGATGCCTAAAGTGTGGGTTAGTCCTATTAGTCCCACATGGAAAATGTATAAAATTATTTATTGTTATATCTCTATATTCAACTCTATGTAACTCTTGAATTAATGATGAATGAAATCAATTTGTGTGAGCAACTTTATGTTTTCTCTTCCGCACTTGTATTCTGGTGTTGAGCTCCGTGAGAGAGGAAATCCGGGTTCCCTAGGAACCTTGAGGAGGTGTGAGATCTCAACCCCAAAACCCTACCAAAACCCTAGGTTAGCCACTTCAATTCCAAACCCTACCGCCCATCATCTTCTTCATTCCACCAATCATCCAAACCCTAACTACCTCATCATCTCACGGCCCCTCTCTTCCAAGTAGAGGCCGACCACAGCATCCAGGTCCAGATCGGCTACTTCGATACAGAGCAAATCCCAGAGGAAGTCAGATAGCATCCAAGAGAATCAGGATTTCAGCAACATCAATTTTCAAGTTCTTCTCTATCTGGTAAATCCTTTCTTTGAGTATCTGGTTCCTTAACTTGTTCTTCTTCTTTCCCAGATCCTGAGTTCAGGAGAAGCTAACTCTGCCAAAGGGCCAGTATTGGAGGATCCATTGCGAACGATATCCGAACCGAGGATCCAACAATCTGCTCGAGAGGGCCTTCCACCAAACTCTGTGAGATCACTACCTGGTACATAACCCTTCGCTTCTCTCTATTTCTGTTGTTAAAGTTCTGAGCGAAACCCTAGGTCTGGAAGTTTCTCAACCCCAGCGATCTTTACTTTGAACTACTCTGATAATCTAGTTTCTTTGAATTGTGCTTTCAATTATTATATAGTTTCTTTCAATTAGTTTAACTTTCTTTGAGTCAAAGCGACTTCTGAAAATATTAAAAAAAAAAAAAAAAAGAATTAGTCTTAATTTATTCCGCATCGCTTCATCTTTTTGTTCTGCATCAGGTGACCACCATCCAAGAAGCTAAGGATGTTGACAAGCTACATTGGAGCAATTGGTGGGATCGCTCATGTTATGAGCTCAATCTAAAGCAAAAGTCTATGGACATGACAAGAAGAAAAGGGGATAGCATTCAAGTCTACTGTCCAAGAAAAATCCTCAAATGATGAATCTAAAGAAGAAGAAGGAGAAGAGAGTGAAGAAGCACTCCTTGCTAGAAAATTCAGAAAGTCCTGAAGAGAAGGAAGTTCCCCTATAAGAAGAAGTTTCAATCAACTAAAGAGAAGGGAAAGGAAAGGAGAAAGAAAAAGAAAATGAGAAGGAAATACCTACATGCTTCAAGTGCAAGAAGTCTGGTCACTATAAATTTAACTTCCCTTCTTAAAGAAGTCAAGAAAGAAGCTTAGGAAGAAAGCTATGATGGCAACCTGGAGTGATAGTGAAGACTCCAATTAGAGAAGAATAAGCTGAAATTGCAAACCTATGTTCATGGCACATCAAGAGCAGGAAGAGGAAAATTCTAATACAGAAATAGATTTTACTTTTGATGAATTATGAAATGCTTCGATGAATTAATGCATGATTACAAACTGATTTTTAATGAAACTAGAAAGTTGAAAAAGCATGCAATAGTTTTCTCATGAAAGCAATTCTCTTTTGAATGAAGTTAGTGAATTAAAAACTAAACTTGATGTTTTGAGAAAGAAAATAAGGCTTTAACTATGAAAAATGATGTTTTTGAAAAGACCCAAGACTATCATTTCAAATGGTGATCTTTGAAGAAAAAAAACGTATAGAATTAGAAAACAAAAAATTACAAAAATGAGCTTGATAAAATAAAATCTTTTATTGAAAAGTTACTTTTAGCTCAAAAAAACAAAAATCTTTTTAAATAACAAAAGAGCCATTTTCAGTTAAAGCGAATTAGGTTATAAAACTCAAAGACATGAAAAGTATTTGAAAAACTTTTTTTTACCTACATCATCTAGTATCACATACTTTTCATGCAAAAAAAAAGGACAAAGCTTTTCAATGTGGATATAAGAAAATCAATAATCTAGGAAAAATCTGGATTCCAAAAGGAACCAATTTAAGTATTAACTCTAAAGGACTCAAGTTTGCTTGGGTACCTAAAAACAAGAACTTGATTTGTTTACAGGTGTGTCTTGCAACCAAAGAAAAAAAAGACTATGGTATCTTGATAGTGGTTGCTAAGGGATATGATAGGAGATGTGAAGCATTCACCTTTCTTGAGGCAATGATGGAGGGAGTGTGACTTCGTGGATAATGGTAAAGGAAAAATCATTGCATTGGTAAGGTTCACATCACCCCTTCTACATGTATTAATAATGTACTTTAGTTGAAGGTTTGAAGCATAATCTTTTAAGTAGTAATTTTGCGATAAAGGATTCAAGTTATTTTTAAATCATCTTATTGCATGATTGCTAGTCCTGATAAAAATGGAGTACAACCATTGAAAAAAGGCAGGTGTGTCTTGCAACCAAAGAAAATAAAAGAGATGGTATCTTGATAGTGGTTGCTCAAGGCATATGATAGGAGATGTGAAGCATTTCACCTTCTTGAGGCAATGAATGGAGGGAGTGTGACCTTCGTGGATATGGTAAAGGAAAAAATCTTGGCATTGGTAAGTTCACATCACCCCTTCTACATGTATTATAATGTACTTTTAGTTGAAGGTTTGAAGCATAATCTTTTAAGTATTAGTCATTTTGCGATAAAGGATTTCAAGTATATTTTAAATCATCTTATTGCATGATTGCTAGTCCTGATAAAAATGGAGTACAACCATTGAAAAAAGGCATGCTAATATTTATTTGGTAGATTTAGATAATCTATCCTTGCCTAATGGTGAATGCCTAGTTGCAATGAATTCTACTAAAGATGAGATACTGCTGGCTTTGGCATAGAAGACTAGGACATACTAGTATGTTTTTACTCTCAAAACTTTGTAAAAAGGATTTAGTAAGAGATTTACCAAAACTTGTTTTTGAAAAAGATAGAGTTTGCCGAGCTTGCCAATTTGGAAAACAAATCAAAACATCTTTCAAACCTAAAGGTTTTGTTACCACTAGTAGGCCACTAGACCTACTCCATATGGATCTCTTTGGACTAACTAGAATATCTAGTATAGGAGGTAAGAGATATGGATTGGTTATAGTGTATGATTTTTCAAGGTTTACATGGGTTTCTTTATAGCTTATAAAGATGAATCATTTTCTGCATTTGTAAAGTTTTACCGAAAAGTTTTTAATGAAAAAGGTACTTTTGTTATTTACATACGTAGTGATCATAGTACTGAATTTAAAATCAAGATTTCGAAAGTTTTTGTAATGAGAAAGGTATAGAATATAATTTTTCTGCACCAAGGATACCTCGACAAAATGGGATAGTAGAAAGAAAAAATCATACTTTAGAAGAAATGGCGTGCACTATGCTTTACAAAAATGATTTGCCAAGGTATTTTTAGGTTGAAGCAATTAATACTGCTTGTTACATTTTAAATCATGTTTTAATCTGGCCTATTTAAAGAAAACTCCTTATGAACTTTGGAATCAAAGAAAACCAACTTTGAAGTATTTTCGAGTTTTCGGTTGTCAATGTTTTTTTGAATAATGATAAAGACAATTTTAAAAAATTTGATGCCAAGTCTGATGAAGGTATCTTTCTAGGATACTTTACATCAAGCAGGGCATACAGAGTTTTTAACAAAAGAACCCTAGTTGTGAGGAGTCTATACATGTGGTTTTGAAGAGTCTACTAACAAATTCTCCAGAAAAGAGGATACTTCTGATGCATGTGCAGGTGCTGATAAGTTGAAAAAGTTAACATTGGATGATCAACCCTCATAACAAAATGAAGAAAATAAGACAAAGATGAAAAAGAGGAAGTCATACAATCCACACCGAAGCACCAAGATCTACCTAAAGAGTGGAGGTATGCTCAAGGACATCCTAAGGAATTAATCATAGATGATCCATCAAAAGGGGTAAGAACTCGAGCCTCAATTAGAAATGAATGTGATTATATTGCTTTTGTTTCTCAAGTAGAGCCCAAATATTTTGAAGATGCTAAAAAAGATCCCAACTGGATGAATGCTATGCAAGATTATCTAATTCAGTTTAATAGAAATAATGTTTAGACATTAATAGAAAGATGATGCGGGACTAACTAGATGCAAGATGAGAGGAATGATGGAAGTGATTTTGTTCTTTGTGATTTTTAGTTTTCTTAGGATTTAGGATTCCTGAAGATAGACAAAAAGTAGATCTAGGGTTCTACAATAATAAGAAATTAAAGCAAGTAAGCAAGTCCCTAAATAGGATAGGAAGAGGGCCACAGGATTGAGAAACCCTATAGGACTTAGCCCTCGGATCAATATCAACTTAGGAGTTTTAGGGTTGCAAACCTTAAAAGCTCTGAAGCGCCCGATGCCGAGTTCACTCGCTCTCATGGATGCAGCCTGGATGATCGAGCCTTCAACCCTCACGGATGTGCCGGCTTTTCGTTCGAAGGTCTCGAAGGCATGGGAAATTGACTCCGTGTTCGTGGTACCTGGAGGACCTGCAAGCAATCAAGGGAAGGATTAGGAATCAACAAGTAGCAGGAAGAAATAATGGAAGAAAGGTTGAAGATGATGTTGATTGTGGGTCTTCTTGATGGGCGCCTATATGGATCATCTAGTTGGCCTCCAAACTCGAAGATGGAAGATGGATTGGTGGATGAGAAGGTAACTTGAGGCCTCACACCTCTCCACGCCCGAAGGTGAAGGCGCTCCCTCACGAAGATCGACGTTCTTAAAGAACGAAAACAACTAACAAGAAGAGTAGCTCTCAAATCTTTTCTTTTCATTCGTCATCATTAACATTACAAGGAAGGGGGTAAGGTCCTTTATATAGGAACCTTAAGATCCTATTCAAAATTTGAATGAAAAATACATTTTCTTCTCTTGATAAGGTGCCAAAATATTCTAAAATCCCCAAAAAAATCTGAATTATCTTCTCCTTGGCCGACCAAGGCTCTTGTGATTTGGGTGTGGCATGCTATTGGGCTTGGAGGAAGGGATTTGGCTCCCTTAGACTTGAAAAGTTGATCTTCATTTTGGGAAGAAGGCATGATGCAAGGCTTGTGTCTTCCCTGTTTCCTTGGTCGCCCACCCCTCTTTGGAGAGAAACTTGATATGGGGCTTGGAGCAAGGCTTGTGTCTTTCTTCTTTTCTTGGTTGCCCACCCAACTTTGGAGAGAAACAAGATATGGGGCTTGGGACAAGGCCTTTGTCTTCAACCTTTCCTTTGTCGCCCATGACTTCTTTAGTAAATGGCTTGATGGGGGGATGGAAGGGAGGAAAGGATCAAGTACTGTCTCCATTTGGTGCCCAGAAAATCTTACTTGTGCTGCCCACTTGGCAAGATGAGTTGGTGCCACATGGGATGGTGAAGTGGTGCCACATGGGATGGTGAAGTGGAACCCTAGGGCTGAAATGTTGACCTTCAAGGCTTGGCCCAATAGTAGTTGAGCTAGACTCAAAGACCACTCCGGCTTGGACCCTGACTCGGACTGGACTCAATATAGGATTGAACTCAATACAGGACACAACATGACCAAATTGGTCAATGTACAAGACTAAACAAAAATAATTGAGACTAAATTCATGACTAAAAATTATAATGCTTAGGCTTGAAGCCTTATTACAAAGCCCAAAAAAATTAGAGCCCTAATTAGACATCCACAAAGGGTTGAGGAGCCTTTATCGAATTCTGGTGCCAACACCAGTTCTCTCGGGGTGGGAAGAACTCGACTTTGTCGAGTAAGAGTTGATTTGTCTTTTGTACTTTTTTAGAAGGTCGGGGTCGAGGTGCTGCAAGTCCTCCCAGGTAATCCATGAGTAATTGGACTCCGGTCGGCCTTGCATCATACCGAGAAATGTTAATAACCTTTGCCCTTAGGTGGTGATAGATTGGTCATCCATGACACGCTCGATCTGCTCTCATCTCTCAAGTAAAATTGGAGATAGACACTCTGGGTCAGGTTCACTCTCAAATGAAGGGTTAGGCCAAAATGGCTCACTGGGTATGTTTGCTGGTTCCCTATACTCGACTAAGTCTGAGATATTAAAAGTCGAGCTAATTCCATAATCCGGGGGTAGCTCCAGAACGTAGGCATTAGGGCCAACTCTCCTAATCACTTTAAAGGGGCCAGCTCCACAAGCATGAAGTTTATTAATGGTTCTTGGTGGAAACTGTTCAGGCCTAAGCTAATCATTACAGAATCCCCATTTCAAACTTTCTGGCTCATTTTGGGAATCAGCATTCTTTATATGCATTATTACTTAGATTAATTTTTGGCTAATTTCCTTATTCATGTCCCTAATATGTTGTGCAAAGGATTCGACGGACTCAGAGACACATGCATGGATGGGTAGGGGAATCAGATCAAAAGGTCGGTTAGGTTTGTATCCACTTACAATCTTGAAAGGACTTTTCCCGGTGGTCCTATTCACTGAACTATTGTAGGCAAACTTAGCTCGCGATAAGAGAAGATCCCAATTTTCAGTATGTTCACCTATCAATCATCTTAAGAGGTTCCCTAGGTTACGGTTGACTACCTCAGTTGGTAGTCGATTTGCGAGTGGTAAGCAGTAGAAAACTTTAGCTTGGTGCATAGTAAGTGCCAAAGGATTTTCCAGAAGTAACTAGTGAATCGAACATCCCTATCGGACACTGTGGTTTTGGAGAGGCCATGTAACTTAACCACATGCTCGAGGAAGAGCTTGGCAACTTTGGAAGCATCTTGGGTTTGGGAGTAGTGTATGAAATGGGCCATTTTGGAGAACCTCTCAATCACTACATAGACTGAATCATGCTTCCTTGCGGTCTTGGGCAATCCTACTACAAAGTCCATGCTAAGGTCTTGCCAAGGGCAACTAGGCACAGGCAGAGGGGTGTACAGGCTAGTATTCTGCTTATGCTATTTGCCAACAGCACAAGTTCGGCACCGAAAAATAATGTTGGCTACATCCTTCTTCAGGCTTGAACAAAAGAACTGGTCTTCTACAGCTAAGATGGTCTATTCTTTACCAAAGTGACCAGCTAGGCCTCCTGCATGGGTTTCCCAAACTAAGAATTCTCGAAAAGAGGTCTTGGAAATGCACAATTGATGCAGAACAAATAAAGGGATGCGATGCGGAAGTAAATTAAGATTAACTAATTTTTTTGTTGTTTTTATAGGTTTGTAGAAGTTGGCTTCAAATCAAAGAAAAGTTAACCTAACATGAAAGATACTAATATGATAATTGAAAGCACAATTTTAAGGAAACTAAATTATCAGAGTAGTTTAGAAGCAACGGATCGCTGGGGGTTGAGAAACTCCAGACCTAGGGTTTCACTCCGAGCTTTCAACAAAACAGAAATAAAGAGAAGGGAAGGTTTATCTAACCAGACAATGATCTTCACAGATTTTGGTGGAAGAACTCTCCCGAGCAGATTGTTGGATCCTCGGAGTCGGATATCTTCGTAATGGATCCTCCAATACTGGTCCTTAGGCGGGTTGGCTTCTCCTGAACTCAAGATCTGGAAGAGAAGAAAAACAATTGATGGAATCAGAGAGTCAAGGAAAAGATTTACCAGGTTGATGAACTTGAAGATCGAAATTGCTGAAAACTGGATTCTCCTGGATGCTAATGTGATTTTCCTTGGAACTTGCTCTGGATCTGAAGTAGCCGGACTGGATTGGATGAAGGTGGACGGCCTGGACTTGTAGAGAGAGAGAGGCCGTGGGAGATGGATGGATCTAGGGTTGGTGGATGGAAAATAATGAAAGTGGCTAGGGTTTTGGAATTTCAAGTGGCTAACCTAGGGTTTTGGGATAAAGATGGAGATCTCTCCTCCTCAAGGCTCCAATGGAACCCGAATTACCCCCTCACGGAGCTCAACACTTAGAGTAGTGCGGAAGAAGAGAAACCTAGGTTGCTCAACACAAGAGAATAGCAAAAATAATTTTCTTCATTGATTGATTTCAACTTACAAGAGGGATGTAATTTATAATGCTTTACAAGGGAGAAGGTTTCATATTTTCCCATATGGGACTAAAGGAGGGGATCTCCAAATTAGGGCAAATCCTTACATATGGTTGGCCAAAATACCAAAAATTAGGATTTGGGTTATAAATGGCAGGTAGATGGCGCCACCTTGCTTGGAATTTTTCAAGAAATTTTCTTCCTTTCCTGGATGAACTCTTTTGGACTCCTCCTTTTCTCCTCCCAAGTCAAGGCTCTTCCATCTTTGTTTAGGTGTTTTTGGCAGGTAATGGGCGCCCCTTGATATTCTCTTCCAAGAAAAACTTTTCCCTTCTTTGCTTGGAATCACTTGGGAAAGTCTTGGCCGCCCCTTGATTTGTGCTCTTCTCTTTATCTGGTGCATGAAAGAAGGAAGTTGCCATCTGTGGAGTGGGGACCAAAGGCTATGGATGTGGATATGGCACCTCCTGGAATGGGAGTGTGGCTGGGAGTGTGGTGTCCACTTGCCTGGTCTTGGGAGAAAATGTAACATCCCTGGTTGAAACCCTAGTCCACTACTGAGTCAACATGACTCAACAAAATAAAATGCAGGTAATGTAGACTCAAGCTAAATTGAGTTGATCTAGTCAACTCTTATTACAAACCAAAAACCCTAATTCTTCGGGCAAGGTTAATCAGAGATCCAGATGGAGCTCTGAAGTCTTCTTCTGAGTCTGGTGCCCGCACCAATTCTCCTAGGGTGGGAGGAACTCGACCCTGTCGAGTAAGGCTCAAGTTGGCTCTGGTATCTCTCCAAGAGGTCTGGGTCCAATTCTTATAATTCTTCTCGGGAGATCCAAGAGTCATCAGAATCTGGCCTTCCTTGCCAGCGGACCAGGTACCTTTGGTATCCTCGATTACGAGTAGAGATAACCTGATCATCCAGGATCTTTTCAATCTGCTCTTTCCTCACAGGCCAGTTTGTTGGTGGACACACAAGGTCGGGATCACTCTCAATGATAGGGTTAGGCTCAAAAGGCTCACTAGGAATCACAGCTGGCTCCCTGTACTCTACTAAGTCTGTAATGTTGAAAGTAGAGCTAATGCCTAGTTCTGGAGGCAACTCGAGCACATAGGCATTGGATCCTACTCTCTTTACCACTCTAAATGGTCCAGCTCCCCTAGCATGTAACTTTCTAACGGTTCCAGGAGGAAACCGTTCAGGCCTTAACCTAATCATCACATAGTCTCCCTCAACAAAAGATTTGACTCGCCTTTGAGTATCAGCCAACTTCTTATAAGTTTCATTACTTAAATTTATTTTGGCATGAATTTCTTTATGCAAGTCTTTTATATGCTGTGCAAAATTCTCAGCAGATTCGGAGACTCGAGTGTGGACAGGTAAAGGGACTAGGTCAAGAGTGTGTGAGGTTTGTACCCATGTACAATTTCAAATGGACTCTTACCCGTAGACCTATTGACCGAGTCGTTGTACGCAAATTCTGCCTTGGTAGGTATAAATCCCAATTCTGGTATTTTCACCAACAAGACATCTCAGCAGATTTCCTAGGCTACGGTTCACTACTTCAGTTTGGCCATCAGTTTGGGGATGATAGGCAGTTGAAAACTTAAGTTTTGTCCCTAACTTATGCCAAAGGGTCTTCCAAAAGTAACTGGTGAACCGAACATCCCTATCTGAAACGATTGTCTTAGGTAGGCCATGGAGTCTAACTATCTCATTGAAGAAAAGTGTGGCTACCTTAGACGCATCAAAAGTTTGGGAACAAGGCAAGAAGTGGGCCATTTTAGAGAATCGGTCGACTACGACACAGATAGAATCATGTCTCCTCTGGGTCTTAGGTAAACCTAACACAAAATCCATACTCACATCTTGCCAAGGACGATCTGGGACAGGGAGTGGGGTATAAAGGCCAGTGTTTTGTTTTCGCTGTTTGGCAACAGCGCAGGTTCGACATCTAGCTACAATATTAGCTACATCCCTTTTCAAGCTAGGCCAGAAAAAGTGGTCTTCAATAGCTAGAATGGTCTTGTCTTTCCAAAATGGCCGGCTAAACCTCCAGCATGGATTTCCCAAATCAAAAATTCCCTAAGAGAAGTTCTAGGGATGCAAAGCCTATTTTTGAAGAACAAAAAACCATCTACAAGGGTATAATCCTGGTGATTACTAGATGGTCCTTGAACTAGATCCTGATACACAGTTGTGAAATCCGGACAAGACTCATATTCCTCTTTGATTTGCTCAAACCCTATGACCTCAGTTCTAACAGAAGTTAATAACAAAGATCGGCGACTAAGGGCATCAGCTACCTTATTCTCAACTCCAGCCTTATGTTTCAGGACAAAAGTATAGGACTGGATATATTCTACCCACTTAGCATGCCTAGGGTTAAGCTTCTTTTGGGAGTTCAGAAATCTAAGAGCCTCATGGTTCGAAAATAGTACAAATTCCTGCGGTAGCAAATAATGTCTCCAGTAACGCAAAGCTTGCACCACCGCATAAAATTCCTTATCATAGGTAGAATACCTAAGCTTAGCATCATTAAGTTTTTCACTAAAGAATGCTATGGGATGATTCTCTTGGCTTAGGACTCCACCTATTCCTACACCTGAAGCATCACAGGCAACCTCGAATACTTTAGAAAAATCGGGTAATCTCAGAATGGGTGCCTGGGTCATTTTATCCTTAAGATCTAGGAAGGCTTTATGGGCTGACTTAGTCCAATGAAATTCTCCCTTCCTAATACAATCAGTGATAGGAGCAGCTAAAGTACTAAACCCCTTGATGAATCGCCTATAGAAGGTAGCCAAGCCATGGAAACTTCTAACTTCATGCACATTGGTTGGCTCTGGCCAGTCTACTATGGACTTAATCTTCTCAGGATCGGCCGCCACGCCGTCAGGGGTTACTACAAAACCAAGAAAGATAACTCTACTAGTCATGAATTCACACTTCTTAAGATTGCCGTAGAGTCTCTCATTCCTCAAAACTTGGCAGACTGCTCTAAGGTGGTCTAGGTGATCTGTTGGGGTCTTACTATAGATCAGGATGTCATCAAAATAGACCACCACAAATTTCCTATGAAAGCTCTAAGTACCTGGGTCATAATTCTCATGAAAGTACTAGGGGCATTGGACAACCCAAAAGGCATAACAACCCATTCATAAAGACCATCCTTAGTTTTGAAAGCAGTTTTCCATTCATCCCCGGGTCTAATCCTAACCTGATGATAGCCGCTTTTGAGATCAATCTTAGAAAAAAACCATTGCACCAGCCATCATATCAAGCATGTCATCTAGTTTAGGGATGGGAAACCTATATTTGATTGTAATTTTATTGATGGCACGACTGTCAACACATCCTCCACGTGCCATCTTTCTTTGGGGTCAGTAAGGCTGGGACTGCACAAGGGCTAAGACTTTCTCTAATAAACCCCTTCCTCAATAATTCTCCAACCTGCTTTTGCAGTTCTTCATGCTCAGATGGATTCATCCTGTAATGGGGCAAGTTGGGCAAAGTCGCTCCTGGGATTAGATCTATGGCATGCTGGATATCCCTAAGAGGTGGAAGGTGGTCTGGCAAATCCTCGGGAAAGACATCCTCAAATTCTTTTAACACAGGTTTAACTTCTTGAGGAGGCTCTGAGGGTTCCGAAGTTCTAAGTTCCTTAGCAGTCAACATCCAGATGGGTGAACCACTATGAATTTCTTGTTCTAGATCCTTAGCACTGATTAGGTTCACTCCAGTTTTCATCTCCTTAACCTTACCAGCTCCTTTAGTTACCTTGTCCTTAGGGGGAACGGAATGGATCGTAATCTTCTTCCCTTTGAAATTAAAGACACAGGTATTGGATTTTCCTAAGAGGGTGGCATCATGATCATACAACCAAGGTCTTCCGAGAATTATACTGCTCACCCCATGGGTAAGACATCGCACCAAATCTTTTCGTGATAAGATTGCATTTGGATTTGGACTTGACATCTAGATTGGATGGGTATGGAGGTAGAATCTACCCAAGAAACCTTATAGGGGTTGGGATGGGGAACTGGGATTAAGCCTAACATCTTGACAGTGCTAGTAGAGATGGCATTTACACAGCTCCCACTATCTATGATGATCTTACATACCTTATCCCCTAATTTAAGAAAAGTCTGTAGGATGTTAGTCCTACGCCAATCCTCTTGAACTAGATTCTGGGATAGGATGCATCTTACAACTCCTAATTGGTCAGATTCATTGGGTTCCTCCTCTCCTTCGTACTCCTCAACCAAATTCATTCCGGCCTCATAAACTTCTTCAAATTCCTCACTGGGCTCGGAATTATCATTCTCTCTCTCTTCTATGTAAAGGGATCTCCGTGGGCACTGGCTAGCAACATGACCTACCTTATGACACTTGAAACAGGCTATGGCAGTACACTGACTAGAAATGTGACCTGGCTTCTGACACTTAAACAGGTGATATTTGAACTAGGGGTTCTCTGGGTGTCAGGTGCCTTACCTTTGTCCATGGGCCTAGGGGTAGAAGTACCCTGAAAAGGTTTACTAGGGATAACTTGGCTAGGTCCATTCCTTGGGATTGGGGCACTAACCCTAGAAGGTATAGGTCCTCTCTGAAATTTCTCAGTGTTCAGTGCAATCTGGTAGGCTTGGTCTAGATCAGTAACCTCTCTCAGAAATAGTTCTCTCTTGATATCTTCCCTCAGTCCAGCCCTAAATCTAGACAAAGTGACTTCGTGGGCTTCACTCACATCACATCTCATTAGGTATTCATCAAAAGTAGTTATGTAGTCTGAGACAGATCGGTTTCCTTGTTTCAGGTTTTGCCATTGGTCTAACAGGTTTTGCTGGTATGAAATGGGTAGGTATTTATCTCTCAGTTTTTCTTTCATACCCTGCTAAGTGGTTATGGGCTCAACATTCCGTCTCCTAGTGGTTAGCTCAATGTTCCCCCAGTATAACCTAGCTTGACGCACTAATTTCATCTTGGCAAACTTGTATTTCCTCTCCTCAGACATAGCATACCACTCAAAGTATTGATCCATCTCACCCTCCCAATCAGAATACACCTTAGGGTTCAGACTACCATCAAAAGTGGGTGCATCTAATTTGATGTTCCTGATGAACCTATCATCTCTATCTTCAGGCTCTGGGTCAGGCCTCCTATGATTAGGTTCAGGATCTCTATATAAAGGCCTTCTAGGCTCCAGATGTGGGTGAGGCTGAGGCACATTAAAATCGGGGTCAGGAGTCCAATTCCGATGTCTAGGTTCTTCAAGTACTTGGACTCGGTCCCTAAGTTGGGTAAGATCCTCATGAATTTGTGCGCTAAACTGGGCCACAGTGTTTGTCATATCCTGATTCATTTTAGCCATACTTTCAGTAAGAGTTCTGATCATGGCCTCTAAATCAGGTTGGGTTTGACCAGGTTGATATGGCACTCCATTTCTGGTAGACATGATGATTCAAGCAAGCACACAAAATGAGACTAGACTAAATCGACTACTAGATCACTAGACCTAGAGTCCAAACTAGATGCCCAATCAGAGTGGCAAGCTAGCCTGTAGTAACTCAGGACTCAGCCAGGCAGGTGTAAGGGGAGTGTTAGGTCCCTGATCGCCAATCCTAGACACCAATCAGTGATTGGCCAGGTAGGCGGACCAGCACACAAGCCCTTCGGGACGTAGTCCCTGAACCACCGTTCTAGACACTGAGTGCTAAGCACACACAGAATAACTCAGCAAACTGACTCAACACTAGCCTAGACCCGACCAATTGGTGTCCCTAGCCCACTAGGGCAAATTAGGTCTAACTGATTTTAAATTAGGTCTAGGTTCGAATGATTGGATGGTGGTTTTGGGCTAAGGAGAGGTAATCAACTCCTCCCCTTATCTTAGATGCTCAATTGCCCTTAAGTAAATTATGAGATGATCACTCCAAAAAAGAATTGAATTGCAGAACACAAAAAAACAGAGTTTCTGTATTTTAATTCTCAGAATTTTTACTGAAACTAATAAATCGCAGAAAAATTATGGAAAATATCTTCAATTATACTGGTTTCAACGGAGTAAAAATCATGCAATTCGGAGTTTTATGCAGGGAGAAATAATTCAGACAACAGGGCAATTACGGGCTGCAACTAGATTGTCTTCCCCGTTTATAATCCCTGCTACGAAGTTATAACCCAATGGATCCCCTACACGCCCTAGGAACACCCCGTGGAATGGGAGGAGGAGGCTTGCGCCTCGCTTAGTTCCTAGGACCGGACGTCCTGGGGAGTCTACTTCGAGCAGACAAAATAAAAAGAGAACAATCAACACAAGCAAGCAAGCAAATCAGAAACCCTAGACTGGGCTCTGATACCAAAAATGATGCAGAACAAATAAAGGGATGCGATGCGGAAGTAAATTAAGATTAACTAATTTTTTTGTTGTTTTTATAGGTTTGTAGAAGTTGGCTTCAAATCAAAGAAAAGTTAACCTAACATTGAAAGATACTAATATGATAATTGAAAGCACAATTTTAAGGAAACTAAATTATCAGAGTAGTTTAGAAGCAACGAATCGCTGGGGGTTGAGAAACTCCCAGACCTAGGGTTTCACTCCGAGCTTTCAACAAAACAGAAATAAAGAGAAGGGAAGGTTTATCTAACCAGACAATGATCTTCACAGATTTTGGTGGAAGAACTCTCCCGAGCAGATTGTTGGATCCTCGGAGTCGGATATCTTCGTAATGGATCCTCCAATACTGGTCCTTAGGCGGGTTGGCTTCTCCTGAACTCAAGATCTAGAAGAGAAGAAAAACAATTGATGGAATCAGAGAGTCAAGGAAAAGATTTACCAGGTTGATGAACTTGAAGATCGAAATTGCTGAAAACTGGATTCTCCTGGATGCTAATGTGATTTTCCTTGGAACTTGCTCTGGATCTGAAGTAGCCGGACTAGATCTGGATGAAGGTGGACGGCCTGGACTTGTAGAGAGAGAGAGGCCATGGGAGATGGATGGATCTAGGGTTTGGTGGATGGAAAATAATGAAAGGTGGCTAGGGTTTTGGAATTTCAAGTGGCTAACCTAGGGTTTTGGGATAAAGATGGAGATCTCTCACCTCCTCAAGGCTCCAATGGAACCCGGATTACCCCCTCACGGAGCTCAACACTTAGAGTAGTGCGGAAGAAGAGAAACCTAGGTTGCTCAACACAAGAGAATAGCAAAAATAATTTTTCTTCATTGATTGATTTCAACTTACAAGAGGGATGTAATTTATAATGCTTTACAAGGGAGAAGGGTTTCATATTTTCCCATGTGGGACTAAAGGAGGGGATCTCCAAATTAGGGCAAATCCCTTACATATGGTTGGCCAAAATACCAAAAATTAGGATTTGGGTTATAAATGGCAGGTAGATGGCGCCACCTTGCTTGGAATTTTTCAAGAAAATTTTCTTCCTTTCCTGGATGAACTCTTTTGGACTCCTCCTTTTCTTCCTCCCTAAGTCAAGGCTCTTCCCATCTTTGTTTTAGGTGTTTTTGGCAGGTAATGGGCTCCCCTTGATATTCTCTTCCAAGAAAAAACTTCTTCCCTTCTTTGCTTGGAATCACTTGGGAAAGTCTTGGCCGCCCCCTTGATTTGTGCTCTTCTCTTTATCTGGTGCATGAAAGAAGGAAGTTGCCATCTGTGGAGTGGGGACCAAAGGCTGCTGGATGTGGATATGGCACCCCCTGGACTGGGAGTGTGGCTGGGAGTGTGGTGTCCACTTGCCTGGTCTTGGGAGAAAATGTAACATCCCTGGTTGAAAACCTAGTCCACTACTGAGTCAACATGACTCAACAAAATAAAATGCAGGTAATGTAGACTCAAGCTAAATTGAGTTGATCTAGTCAACTCTTATTACAAACCAAAAACCCTAATTCTTCGGGCAAGGTTAATCAGAGATCCAGATGGAGCTCTGAAGTCTTCTTCTGAGTCTGGTGCCCGCACCAACAATCTATTTGCTTTAAAGAGGTAACCATGCTGGAGGGTGTACTCATTATGGGCACTAGATGGTTCTTGTTTCTTTGACTGGAAGATCTCACCGAAGTCAGGACAGGTCTCGTATTGCTCTTTTAATCGATCAAATCATATAACCTCAGTCCTAACGGTGTTCAGCAACAGGGCATGATGGCTAAGGGCATCAGCTACCTTATTCTCAGTACCGACACGATGTTTAAGCATAAAGGTATAGGTCTGGATGTATTCTACCCACTTAATGTGCCTAGGGTTTAATCTTTTCTGGGAATTTAGGTACCGAAGGGCTTCATGGTTAGAGAATAGGACAAATTCTTGGGGTAACAAGTAATGCCTTCAGTACCTAAGAGCCTGAACGACTGCATAAAACTCTTTATCGTAAGTTAAGTACTTAACTTTGGCCTTATTGAGTTTCTCGCTAAAAAAGGCCACGGGGTGATTTTCCTGACTAAGTACTCCTCCAATGCCAACTCTCGAAGCATCACAAGCAACCTCAAAAATCTTAGAAAAATTAGGCAATCTTTGGACAAGTGCTTGTATCATTTTGTCTTTGATTTCTTGGAAGGCTTTATTTACAGCTTTGGTCCATTGGAAGCCTCCCTTCCTAATGCAGTTGGTGATGGGTGCTACGGTAGAACTAAATCCCCGAAATAAATCTCCTATAAAAAATGGCTAGGCCATGGAAACTATGCACATCGTGGACACTAGTTGGGACCGGCCACTCAACTATGGCTTTAACTTTTTCAGGATCAGTGGAGACTCCTTCTGGGGTGACTACAAAACCTAGGAAGATAACCCTCGTTGTCATGAACTCGCATTTCTTTGGATTGGCATAAAGGCTATTCTCCCTAAGGGTCTGGCAGACAAAGTTAAGATGGTTAAAGTGGTCCTCTTTAGTCCTGCTGTATATCAAAATGTCATCAAAATATACCACCAAAAATTTTCAAGTAAACTCTTTCAGGACTTGGGTCTTGACCCTCATAAAGGTGCTAGGTGCATTAGATAGTCCAAAAGGCATCACTACCCATTCGAAAAGGTCATCCTTAGTCTTAAAAGCCATCTTCCATTCATCCCCGAGTCTAATCCTAATCTGGTGGTAGCCACTCTTAAGGTCTATCTTGGAAAAGATAGTGGCTCTGGCCATCATATCAAGCATATCATCCAAACGGGGGATAGAAAACCTATATTTTATCATGATTTTGTTTATGGCTCTGCTATCTATGCACATTCTCCAGGTTCCATCTTCTTAGGGGTCAGCGATGCAGGGACAGCACAGGAACTTAAACTCCCCCTAAGAAAACCCTTCCTAAGCAACTTTCCCACTTGTTTCTGCAATTCCTGGTGTTCGATGGGGTTCATTCTATAATGAGGAAGGTTGGGTAAGGTCACTCCTAGGACCAAGTCTATGGCATGCTAGATGTCCCTAAAAGGTGGCAAATGATCAGGTAATTCATCGAGAAAAACATCCTTAAATTCTTTCAGAGCCTTGACTACTTC
Organism: Areca catechu; assembly: GCA_021397845.1. Classification (NCBI taxonomy): domain Eukaryota; kingdom Viridiplantae; phylum Streptophyta; class Magnoliopsida; order Arecales; family Arecaceae; genus Areca; species Areca catechu. The sequence goes on along the minus strand of CM038048.1, from coordinate 45,847,424 downwards.
ATGGGGGTGCTCTATTTGGGTCAGCTCATGACTCTCTTTAGTGGTCAAAATCCAAATAGGGGCTCTCTTAGCAATCTCTTTCTCCAATTCCTTAGACTTGATCAGGTTGACTCCAGGCTTCTTTTCCTTAAGGCTACTTGATCCTCTTTTAGCCTTGTCCTTAGACTGAATTGGGTTGATAGTAAATTTCTTCCCATGGTGGTTAAAGGTGCAACTATTGGTCCGACCATAAAGGGTGGCATCATGATCCTAAAGCCAGGGTCGACCTAGGATGACACTACTAATGCCCATGGGAAGGATATCACACCAAATCTTCTCTTCATAAGACTGTAATTTGATGAAGACTTGGCACCTAGACTTTATGGGTATGGAAGTTGAATCTATCCATGAGACCTTGTAAGGGTTGGGGTAAGGAACTATGGTCAATCCTAAGGCTTTGACAGAACTTGAAGAGATGGCATTGACACAGCTCCCACTATCAACTATGATTTTGCACACCTTATCCCCTAGTTTGATAAAGATTTATAGGATGTTTGTCCTACGCCAATCTTCTTACATTACGTTTTGGGTAAGGATGCACCTAACTACTACTATAAGGTCTTCAGATTCAAACTGTTCTTCCTCTCCCTCATATGCTTCCAACAACTGATCTTCTGGCTCATAGACTTTTCCTTCTGGTTCGACAATGGCTTCTAGCTCATTCTCAGCTGGCTCTTCTATGACTAGGGCTGTGGAGGTGCACTGGCTAGCATAATGCCTAGGTTTATGACATCTAAAGCATTTGTTCTGGGGAGTGGGGCTCCTCTGGACTACAATAGCCTTACCCTTATCCTCTCTACTGAAATGGGGTTGGCTTAGGTCTAGTCGGCTCAGACTGGGTTGGCTCAGGTTGGGTTGACTCAGGTCGGGTCGATTTGGACTCGGTCAACTTGGGTAGGCCTGACTCTACCCTGGGTTAGGTCTTGAGATTCGACTAGGGTTCCTAAAGGGTTCAGGTCTACGATAGGTGGGAGTCCTCTGGAAATGCTCACAGTTCCTCGCAACTTGGTAAGCATAGTCTAGATCAGTGACCTCTCTAAAGTAAAGCTCTCTCTGGATGTCTGGGTGTAGGCCAGCCTTAAACCTAGATAGGGTCACAGAAGCTGATTCATTAACATTACATCGCATGACATACTCATCAAACTTTGTGATGTATTCGGCCACACTCTTGTTTCCTTGACTCAGACTCTACCATTGGTCTAATAAATTCTGGGTGTAAGATAGTGGTCGGTACTTCTCTCTAAGTCTGGCTTTCATGTCCCTCCACGTTGTTATAGGTTCTTGTTCTCTTTGCCCTATCAGCCTTTCAACACTATTCCAAAATAACCTAGCTTGGCGAACCAACCTAAGTTTGGTAAACTTAAACTTCATCCTTTCCGTCATTATGTACCAGTCAAAATATTATTCCATGTCCTCCTCCCAATCTACGTACACTTTGGGATCTAGACTGCCATCGAAGGTAGGGGCTTCTAACTTGATGTTTCTAATGGCCCTTTCTTCATGGTCTATGATCTCAAGATTGGGTCTCCAAGGGTCGAACTCTTGGGCTGGGTTAAAACGAGGAATTCACCTGAGTTCAGCCTCAAAGGAAGGATCATGCTGAGGGTATTCTCTAGGGTGGAAAGGCGACTCAAACTCAAACTCGATAGATGGTCTAACAATCTTTTCTAAGGCTTTAATTTTATCTTCAAACTTATCAAGCCAATTGTTCACCCTAGCTAACTATTCAATAAGGACCTTTAATTGATCTTCTCGATCATTCTCCATAGGTTCACTTGATTGGGAATGATGGGGGTGATAGGGGACTCCTGATCTAGTCGACATGAACACTCGAACTCAACTCAGGCTAGGGGTTTGCTAGACCTAGTGTCCAAACCAAATGTTAGGTCAAGATGACAATCTTGGTGGTAGTAACTTGGCACCTGGCCAGATAAGTGTAAGGTTGGTGGAGGTCCCTTTTTTCTTGCCTTAGATACCAATTTAAAATTGGCCAGGTAAGCGAACCAACCTACCGTCTTTCGGGCTCTTATCCCTGAACCACTTGCCTAGATACCAGATACACAAGCACACACAAACAAGTTGTCCAAACTGGCTTGACACTTGGTCCGACCCGACCTTGTGGGTGTCCCTAGCTCACTAGAGCAAATTAAGAGTCTACTTAGTTTTAATTAGGGGTTGGGTCCGATATGTAGGGTGGTTGTTTTTGGGCTAAGGAAAGGTAATGACTTCCTTCCTTTATCTTTTGATATTGATGCCCTTTAATGACTTATGAAAATGATGGCACGCAAATGATCTAATGAGATGTATCTAAGTTATGTTTTTGAATTTTTGATGGATAATAGCAGAAATAAGATGATGGAAATGATAAGAGATGAAGCTAATGCAAAATTAAACTATTTAAGAAATGAAAACATGAAAAGATGCACTTACTGAAAATCTCAGAATAGATTTTGTTCTCAGGTAGTATTCCAGCATGTAGAAATTCTATAGGCTGCAATAAAATCTAATAAAATTATACAAATTACTTTCATTTATGTGAAATCTAGCAAAATAAAAATTAGAAACTTTGGAGGTTCCTACAAATAGAAACACCTAAAATAATAGTCCATGTACTGAAAAAAAAGAATGCAGAAATTTAAAGAAGATGAGATCTAATGATGCAAAAATGTTCTTTTAGTTTTTTTTAGAAAACCTAACTCCTTGTGTTCCCCTGCAAAGATCAATCATAGTGGCACCTTTACACTTCATAGGAAATCCCCGTGGAATGGGAAGTGAGGGTCTTGCAGCCCTTCTGGTTCCTATGACCAGACGGCCTAGTGAAGCATCTAATCCAAGTACTTAAGAAGTGCTAAGTCCTAACCATGCTCTGATACCAAACATGATGCAGGACTAACTAGATGCAAGATGAGAGGAATGATGAAAGTGATTTGTTCTTTGTTAGTTTTTTTTTTTAGGATTTAGGATTCCCGAAGACAGACAAAAAGTAGATCTAGGGTTCTACAATAATAAGAAATTCAAACAAGCAAGTCCCTAAACAGGATAGAAAAAGGGCTCCGGGATTGAGAAACCCCATAGGACCTAGCTCTCGGATCAATATCAACTTAGGAGCTTTAGGGTTGCAAACCTTAAAAGCTCTGAAGCGCTCGATGCCGAGTTCACTCGCTTTCATGGATGCGGCCTGGATGATCGAGCCTTCAACCCCCACGGATGCACTGGCTTTCTGTCCAAAGGTCTCGAAGTCAAGGGAGATCGACTTCGTGTTCGTGGTACCTGGAGGACCTACGAGCAATCAAGGGAAGGATTAGAAATCAACAAGTAGCAGGAAGAAAAAAAGGAAGAAAGGTTGAAGATGATGTTGATTGTGGGTCTTCTTGCTGGGCGCCTAGATGGATCATCCAGTTGACCTCCAAACTCGAAGATGGAAGATGGATTGGTGGACGAGAAGGTAACTTGAGGCCTCACACCTCTCGACACCCGAAAGCGAAGGCGCTCCCTCACGGAGATCGACATTCTTAAGGAATGAAGGCAACTAACAAAAAGAGTGGCTCTCAAATCTTTTCTTTTCATTCATCATCATTAACATTACAAGGGAGGGTAAGGTCCTTTATATAGGCACCTTAAGACCCCTTTCAAAATTTGAATGAAAAATACATTTTCTTTTCTTGATAATGTGCCAAAATATTCTAAAATCCTAAAACAAATTTGTATTATCTTCTCCTTGGCCGACCAAGGGTCTTGTGATTTGGGCGTGGCATGCTATTGGGCTTGGAGGAAAGAATTTGGCTCCCTTGGACTTGGAATGTTGATCATCATTTTGGGAAGAAGGCATGATGCAAGGCTTGTGTCTTCTCTCTTTCCTTGGTCGCCCACCCCTCTTTGGAGAGAAACTTGATATGGGACTTGGAGCAAGGCTTGTGTCTTTCTTCTTTCCTTGGTTGCCCACCCAACATTGGAGAGAAACAAGATATGGGGCTTGGGACAAGGCCTTTGTCTTTAACCTTTCCTTGGTCGCCCATGACTCCTTTAGTAAATGGCTTGATGGGTGGATGGAAGGGAGGAAAGGATCAAGTGATGTGTCTCCATTTGGCACCCAAGAAAATCTTACTTGTGCCGCCCACTTGGCAAGATGAGGTGGTGCCACATGGGATAGTGAAGTGGCACCACATGGGATGGTGAAGTGGTGCCCTAGGGCTTAAATGTTGACCTTCAAGGCTTGGCCCAATAGTAGTTGAGTTGGACTCAAAGACCACTCCGGCTTGGACCCAGACTCGGACTGGACTCAATACAGGATACAACTTGACTAAATTGGTCAATGTACAAGACTAAACAAAAATAATTGAGACTAAATTCATAACTAAAAATTACAATGCTTAGGCTTGAAGCCTTATTACAAGACCCAAAAAATTGGAACACTAATTAGACATCCACAAAGGGTTAAGGAGCCTCTATCGAATTTTGATGCCCATACCAATTCTCCCGGGGTGGGAGGAACTCAACCTTATCGAGTAATAGTTGATTTGGCTTTGGTACTCTTCCAGAAGGTCGGGGTCATGGTGCTGCAAGTCCTCCGGGTAATCCATGAGTCATCAGACTCTGGTTGGCCTTGCTATCGGACCAAGAAATGTTGATAACCTATACCCTAGGTGGTGATAGCTTGGTCATCCAGGACACGCTCGATCCGCTCTTCTCTCTCAGGTAAAATTGGAGGTTGACACTCTGAGTCGGGTTCACTCTCAAATGAAGGGTCTGACCCAAATGGCTCGCTGGGTATATTGCTGGTTCCCTGTACTCAACTAATTCTGAGATATTAAAAGTCGAGCTAATGCCATTATCCGGGGGTAGCTTAAGAATGTAGGCATTAGGGCTAACTCTCCTAATCACTTTAAAGGGGCTAGCTCCATGAGCATGAAGTTTCTTAATAGTTCTTGGTGGAAACCATTCAGGCCTAAGCCTAATTATTATAGAATCCCCAATTTCAAACTCTTTGGCTCGTTTTCAGGAATCAGCCATTCTTTTATATGCATTATTACTTAGATTAGTTTTTTGGCTAATTTCCTTATGCATTCCCTAATATGTTGTGCAAAGGATTCGACGAACTCAGAGACACGTGCATGGATGGTTAGGGGAATCAGATCAAAAGGTTGGTTAGGTTTGTATCCACTTACAATCTCATAATGACTTTTCCGGTGGTTAGCAAGACTAAGCAAATTTTTGATTGAAAATGAATTTTCTAGAGGCCATGTTGATAAAACCTTATTTCTAAAGAACAAAAATGATGATTGATAGTAGTGCAAATCTATGTTGATGATATTATTTTCGGTGCTACTAATGAGATTCTTTGTCAAGAGTTTCTAAGCTAATGTAGGGAGAGTTTGAAATGAGCATGATGGGAGAACTCAATTTCTTTCTCGGACTCCAAATCAAGCAAACCAAAGATGGAATCTTCATCAACCAAGCTAAGTATACAAGAGAAATCATAAAGAAGTTTGTGATGGAGACCACAAAGTCAATAGGTACACCTATGAGCCCCTCTTGTAAACTTGATAAAGATAAGCATGGTAAATCTGTTGATCAAAAATTATATAGATGTATGATTTGCTCCTTATTGTATTTGACTACTAGTAGACCAAATATGTTCAGTGTATGCATATGTGCTAGATATCAGTCTGAACCTAAGGAATCTCAGCTGTTGGCTGTTAAGCGCATTATTAGATACTTATCTTGGTGCGGACACCAAAGGCACCAGAATAAGGCAGAGGCTTCTCAACTCTCTGTGAATTGATCAATAATTTTTGAGTCCATCTGTAATAAGGGCTTAGCCCATCTGAGTCCTTTTTTTAGTTGTTGTTTGAGTCTTTTGAGTTGTTATTTCAGTTCTGTACTAGTCAGCTTATGTTGAGCTAGTTCAGTCCAATGCTAGTCAGCTCATGTTGAGCTTATTTTTTTTTTTGAGTCCTGTCCAAGCATACTGAAGACTCAAGACTATATCATACAAGTGAAGACCAAGTCCAACTAGATTGAAGACATGGAAGTATAGCACAAGTCCAACCCAGCTTGAAGATTTGAAGACCCCAGGAGGAAAATTCAGAAAACCCTGATTTCTTGCAGATGCCCTCCAGATGCCCAGATTCCCTTCCAGATGCAAAGTATATTTATAGATAAGGTCATCCATGATTCCAGAGGTCCATCTGCATCCTAGCCCAAAGAAATCAAGCCCAGGTGCCAAGCCCAAGCCCCTAAGAAGCAAGATACCAGGGAATATTCCTGCTACCTGGCTACCAGGCCACCCCAGCTTCCAGAGGCCCAAACCCATGCACCCAAGCCCCTTTGGGCTGGCCTTTTGCAGATCCTAGAAGCCCAACACGCCCCCCTAGGCGTCCTTGGAGTCTTGACCAAGTCAAGAAAATTTTAGGGATTTTTCTACCTAATATTCCTTATTTTCTAGCTAGGGTTTGAGAGGGAAAAGGATTCTTATGTAAAGACTTATGTACCCTTACTTGGAGCCCAAGGTTAAGGGTCTATTTAAGGGACCCTAGCCTCTTGTATGAAGGAGAATTTTTGATGAATGAAAACCTTGAGTTCTTCTATTGAGTGGTGTGATACCCTGCTGTATGCATAAAGGGGTTTGTGAGAGTTCTTCTTCCCGGTGTTTGCAATCATCTTCCTGCCGCCAACAAACCCTCCAGATCCCTGGATGCCCACTCCAAAAGAAGCCTTCCCTTGCTATTTTTCCTTTGTTTTCTTGTTCCTTTGTGAATTTTCTAACCCTTGACAGGTCGTTTGTAGGTCCCTGAGTTCCTACAAATCCAACGACTCCAGCCAAGCCTCAATCGAATCACCGAGCAGAAAGCGGGTATCCGTGGGTCTTTGGCTCGGTTTTCCAGGCCGCATCCGTCGAGGAATGAGAGACCCCTTCGCTGCGATCTTCACAGACATTGTCAGGTACACCCCTCTACCTCCAGTAGTTTTATTGTAGGAGAACTTGCCCTAACCGAGGCATCTCAGCCCGGCGGTCCTTCTTTGCTACTTTTCTAGGTCCTAATCTGCATGCTGATCTTCAAAAACTCATACAAAATTCCCTACAAATAATTTTGATCTGAAATTTGGGAATTAATCACCTAACTCAACATTTAAAACATACAAAAAAAATCGCATGCATATTAGTTCCCATCATTTGGTATCAGAGCTTAGATTAGGGATTATTTTCTGCAATTTTCAGTCCGTATATACTCTGTTATTTTAATTATTTCTCCCTGTTAAAAACTCCAAAAATTCTGAAATTTATTTTCCTGGATTTATCATAATTCACAGTAATTTTAAAAACTTTTCCAGATTTTATTTTGGCTTGTGATTTTCTACAAACCGAAATAGGGCTTGCAATTTTCGGCTCTATTTTTTTTAGCAAGACAAGTTTGGAAGTTTTAGGATTTGTTTAGCATTTTTTGCATATCTTTTAATTTTAGTATATTTCCTGAATATTAGGAAATAATTTGTAAGTTTTCTTCTATTTAAGAAAATACCAAAAAAAAATACATATTCTCCAAAAATACCAAAAACATCTAACCTAATTTGCATCATTTGCCTGCCATCATTGCATAATCTACTTTTAAGGTCACTCTTGCTATATCAGATGGGGGGAGGAGTTGATAACCTCTCCATAGCCCAAACCACATCCCTTGCATTCGGTCCCAAGCTTTAACCTAAAATTAACTAGACTTAATTTTCCTAGTGGGCTAGGGACACCAAATGGTCGGGTCCGGGCTAGTGTTAGATCACTGTGTCAAGTTAACCTGTGTGTGCCTTGTGCTCAGTGTCTAGAATGGTGGTTAGGGATTCAATCCCGAAGGGCTTGTGTGCTGGTCCGCCTACCTGGCCAATCTCTGATTGGTGTCTAGGATTGGCAATCAGGGACCTAACACTCCCCTTACACCTGCCTGGCTGAGTAAAGGGTTACTATAGGCTAGTTTGCCACCCTGATTGAGCATCTAGTTTGGACTTTAGGTCCAGTCAGCTATAGTCGGTCTGATCGAGTCTTGCATGAGCACTAGATCAGGAGTTTCATATCACCCACCTCCTTCATAAATGTCTGAACCCATGGAAAATTTACAAGACCAAATAAAAGCCCTAGCTGATCAAATGGCCCAGATAACTACCCAGATGACCCAGTTAACTCAGTCTCGTATTCAAACCAATGATAGAATTGACCATCTTGCCAATAGGTTTGATCAGTTAAAAGTCCGGGTAGGGACCCCAAGAAAAACCCATGGGTCACAGTCTGAGCCAGATCCTGATTCCCCTCAACCTAGGAGGACCCCAAACCTGATCTATACCATGAGGTCGAACCTAGGAGAGCCCCTTATCCTGACCCGTACTACAATCGTCAACCTAGGAGGACCCCAAACCCTGATCCATACCTTGAGGCTGAACCTAGGAGAGCCCATCGTCATGACCCAATCCCTAAGGTTAGTCCTAGAAGACCCAATCAGGATTTTATAGACCAGGAAGATAGATCCTATTTGCCCTCTCCCTTTAAGCCTAGTATACCCACAACCTATAGATCTTATGACTCCAAATCCTATGAACCTAGAACCTATGAATCCATAACTATGAACCTAGATCCTATGACTATAGATCCCATGATCATAGATCCTATGCACCCACACCCTATGAGCCTAGTAGACCCAACACCCAATATTCTGACCCATATAGGGAGTCCAACCCTAGGAGAACCCAATATTCTGACCCATATAGGGAGTCTAACCTAGGAGAACCCAGTATTCTGACCCATATAGGGAGTCCAATCCTAGGAGGACCCAATATCCTGACCCATATAGAAAGCCCAACCTTAGGAGGACCCCATACCTTGATCCATCCTTAGAACCTGATCATAGAGCTGACCCAAAATCCTATGACCCCAGATCCTATAATCCCATGACCCATAGGTCTGCACCCTTGTCCTATGAGCCTAGAGAACCCATAACTCCCTAAGTATCATCCTAGTACTAGTCATGCTTCCCCTAGTCAACTTGAACCCCATAGGATTAGTATCCCTAAATGAAACCAATAGTGAGCCACTACCTCTTATACAACCTGAACCTACTAGGAGTAGTACCCATAATCAGAGACCAGAACCTAACCAATTTCCTGCTAACTGACTTCTCCAACTATTCCTGAGATTCGCAAGGCTTACATTACGCGGAAGTGTATGAAATGATGTGAGCCTAGTGGATGAGTATGAGGGAGAAGGGGAGACACCTTTAGATGATCTAGAATTAGCTGACCCAGTAGATACCCAGGTAGAAACCAACCCAGAGCTAATTGACCTTGACCACATCCAACCTAAAGCTATAGTGGAAGAACAAATAGTGGAAGAGAACCTAGGTATTGCTGCTAGAGCCTTACCTAAGGAAACCATAGAGGAGAGCCAAATTATAGAGTCTAGTCCTAAAATACAAGAACCAGAAGAATTTAAAGGACCTTATCTCTTTGAATCAATACCTTCAAGATGAGTCCCCTCCTATAGTTCCCATTAAGGACCTCTTCCCCGAAATTGGTGACCCATCCTTCCATTATGCAAACCCTGTAGATATAGCTCAAACTCGTAAGGTTAACCTCATTAGTATAGGATTAGTTCCTGACACCCCATCTTTTATCCTACTTTATCCAACTAACCATGAACCTTTTTCTCTACCTTACCAAACTAATTCTGAAACACATTCTATTTTCTGCCCTTTCCTGACACCTCCAGCATTTCTAGGATCATTAGATTGCATTTAGCTGAGGTTAGCATACTGCATGCATTCATCATGCATGTTAGGTTTGCATCTTACTTCTGGCATACTCTTTGGAATTTGCTAGGAGTTCACTATAAATTTCATGTGCATGTCAAGCTAGGATCAAACATAAAGAACCTATAATCTATTAGGTTTAGATCTAAAGAGTTCAATAAAATTTCCTTCGATAGGAATGCATAGTCGAGTTTGTTAGGTGTCAGTATGAGTCCTTTGCATCATTTGTTAGGAGTCTGCATGTGCCTAGCATGTTCACCACCCGCACTAACTTAAAACAACTGGCTAATTCCCGAAGAAGGGTCAAAGAATTTGATGTAGTGGATTCTATCTTGGTTAGGCTTAGGCCTAAAAGAAGCTTCATGCTCGCAGAGCCGGACCTTTTAAAGTGATAGAGAAGGATTGGGTCAAATGCCTAGGTGTTAGACTTGCCTTCGGATTTGGGCATTAGTTCTACCTTCAATATTACAGACCTGGTTGAGTATAGGGAACCGGCAGCGATACCTAGTAAGGCCTTTGGACCTATTCCTTTTCATTGTGAGTGACCCTAACCAGAGTGTCCACTAACAAATTGGCCTGAGAGAGGAGAATGGATCGAGCGTATCCTGGACGATCAAGCCATCACGATCCGGGGCTGTGACTATCAATGCTTCCTGATCCGATGGCAAGGCCAGCCAGAGTCGGATGATTCGTAGATTTCTCGAGAGGACTTGCAACGCCTCAACCCAGACCTTCTCGAGAGATATGTGAGCTAGTCTGATCTTCACTCGACAGGGTCGAGTTCCTCCCACCCCGGGAGAATTGGTGGCGGACACCAAAGGCACCAGAATAGGCAGAGGCTTCTCAAACCCTGTGAATTGATCAATAATTTTTGAGTCCATCTGTAATAAGGGCTTATCCCATCTGAGTCCTTTTTAGTTGTTGTTTGAGTCTTTGAGTTGTTATTTCAGTTCTGTACTAGTCAGCTTATGTTGAGCTAGTTCAGTCCAATGCTAGTCAGCTCATGTTGAGCTTATTTTATTTTTTTGAGTCCTGTCCAAGCATACTGAGACTCAGACTATATCATACAAGTGAAGACCAAGTCCAACTAGATTGAAGACATGGAAGGATAGCACAAGTCCAAACCAGCTTGAAGATTTGAAGACCCCAGGAGGAAAATTCAGAAAACCCTGATTTCTTGCAGATTCCCTCCAGATGCCCAGATTCCTTCCAGATGCCAAAGTTATTTATAGATAAGGTCATCCATGATTCCAAAGGTCCATCTGCATCCTAGCCCAAAGAAATCAAGCCCAGGTGCCATGCCCAAGCCCCTAAGAAGCAACAGGGAATATTCCTGCTACCTGGCTACCAGGCCACCCTAGCTTCCAGAGGCCCAAACCCATGCACCCAAGCCCCTTTGGGCCGGCATTTTGCTGCTCCTAGAAGCCCAACACGCCCCCTAGGCGTCCTTGGAGTCTTGACCAAGTCAAGAAAATTTTTAGGGATTTTTCTACCTAATATTTCCTTATTTTCTAGCTAGGGTTTGAGAGGGAAAAGGATTCTTATGTAAAGACATATGTACCCTTACTTGGAGCCCAAGGTTAAGGGTCTATTTAAGGGACCCTAGCCTCTTGTATGAAGGAGAATTTTGATGAATGAAAACCTTGAGTTCTTCTATTGAGTGGTGTGATACCTGCTGTGTGCATAAAGAGGTTTGTGAGAGTTCTTCTTCCCGGTGTTTGCAATCATCTTCCTGCCGCCAACAAAACCCTCCAGATCCCTGGATGCCCACTCCAAAAGAAGCCTTCCCTTGATATTTTCCTTTGTTTTCTTGTTCCTTTGTGAATTTTCTAACCCTGACAGGTCGTTTGCAGGTCCCTGAGTTCCTACAAATCCAACGACTCCAGCCAAGCCTCAATCGGATCACCGAGCAGAAAGCCGGGTATCCGCGGGTCTTTGGCTCGATTTTCCAGGCCGCATCCGTCGAGGAATTAGAGACCCCTTCGCTGCGATCTTCACAGACATTGTCAGGTACACCCCTCTACCTCCAGTAGTTTTATTGTAGGAGAACTTGCCCTAACCGAGGCTTCTCAGCCCCGGTGGTCATTCTTTGCTACTTTTCTAGGTTCTAATCTGCATGCTGATCTTCAAAAATTCATACAAAATTCCCTACAAATAATTTTGATCTGAAATTCAGGAATTAATCACCTAACTCAACATGTAAAACATACAAAAAAAATGCATGCATATTAGTTCCCCATCATATCTGGTACAATTGATATTGGTTTATGGTATTCTAAAAACTTATCTGCTGATTTAATCAGATTTTCTGATGCTGATTTTGTTGGGTGTAAATTAGATAGAAAAAGTACTAGTGGAACTTGCCAATTTCTTGGAGTTAACTAATCTCCTGGTTTAGCAAGAAAGAAACTTTAGTTGCACTATCCATAGCTGAGGCTGAGTATATTGCAGCAGGAAGTTGTTGTGCTCAAATCTTGTGGATAAGCAACAACTTGAAGATTTTAGAATCAAATAACTAAGATACCCATAAAATGTGATAATACTAGTGCTATTTGCTTAACTAAGAATCCTGTTCAGCATTCTAGAAGTAAAAATATTAAAATTAGGTATCATTTTATTAGAGATCATGTTGAAAATAATGATGTTGTACTTGAATTTGTTTGTACTGAATTGCAATTACCTGATATTTTGACTAAGCCTTTCCAAGAAAATCAGTTCAGTATGATTAGAAGAGAACTTGGGGTCATTAATCAGTTTGATTGAGAATTTTCTACTCTTTGACCCATAAAAGATCAAATTTGACATCAATTACATTTAATTATCTTGAATGTCATTGTATTCCTAGTGATTTTGCTCTGCACTTCATTTTGCATTTTTTTTCGATTTTAAGTCGAAGTGTTGACACCTATATGTGTCGACACTTTGATGTGTTGACACATGGCCCTGTGTCATGAGTCGACATATGAACGGTGATAGACCGAGAATAAAGATGGAAACGAAGTATTATCTTGGGATTTTCTCCTCCAATTTGTGCTGACACATGTCCTAGCACTATTCTAACCGCTGTTTCCCTCCAAATTTCATCAAAAGTCCTATCGAATTCCTATTTTGAACAGTTATGGGTTCGGTTTTTGCTACAATCTTCCTTCCATTTCTATTTTGAACCATTGAAACCCTAGTTTCATCTCCTCTTTTGTTCAATCTATGAATCTATGGAATGGGACCTAGAAAGCAAGTTGTTCGTCACCCTCGGCCATCTAACCATGAAGAGAGAGAAGGGCAAAGGCCAGACATGAAGCTAAGCTAGAGCACCTAATCCACCTGCTCAGCCACTTTTTCCTGCTTCTAGTAGCATGGGTTCGAAGACAGTTATCGGAGGATGCCATGTAGACTTTGGATTCATCGACCAGTAGCACTTTCGGATTGGTCAGTGGCTTAGAGATGTTGGTTTGGTTCCTTTCTGTTCGTTGACTGAGAGATTCTACCCGGGCTGATGCGGCATGAAAATGCTTTCTATTGAGGATGAGTTAAAAGTTGAGCAATGAAAACCTAAACACATGAACTAGCTTTCAATCTAAGAGACTCAAGCAAGACCTAGAGAAAGATTTGGAAATTATTAAACATATGCCACCATAATAGCCAGATTGTCCTAAAAGAAGATTAAATCTAAGGCTAAAGGATTAAGAACCTAGAGGTTAACCTTCAATGGATCAGAAATGAAGTGATGAGGAAGATTTGTTACCAATGATGAGCTCTCTTTTTGAAGTGATAGAACCGTAGTAGCATTCAAATAAACCAATCCTGGATGAAAAGATGATCGTTCCGAGGAAATACACCCCATCCATTCGTGTTCCTCTGGCAAGACGATGAGCTCTTGAACTCCGGATTAAAGAGAATCCTGCAGGAAAGGATTAGAAATGGAATATTTGAAAAGATCAAAACATAAAGGAAAAGATGAGATCATAAGAATTGTTCTTCTTATGAAGGCTTGAGAAACTCTTGTGGGGTAGGTGGGATCCATGGAAGGGTGTCTCCTTGATGTCTTCTTCTTGGAAATGGAATTGACACTTGAAAATAGATGGAGGTTGCTCGCCCAAAGAAGAATTGCTTCTCAAATTTCAAACTAGAATTTTATCTAAAGCTATAAGAGAACATCACAAATACTCAAGTAATGGCAAGACAAAGACCTTCTTCTTCATTTCATTTTATCCCAAAAAAAATCAACTTCATATAATGGGGCGTTGGATCTCCTTGTATAAGCTACCAAGCCCTTTGTTTAAAATTTAAAAGAGAGGAGAGATACATGGGATGGTTGAGAGATACATGGGATAGTTGAGAGATACATGGGATGGTTGAAGAGATAGGGGGGAAGTGGTTACATGAGGTGGAGGTATAGTTTGGCTGCCCAAATTTGAATTTGACTCCTTCTTGGTCACCCACTTCAATAGGTGAGGTGGCACATGTGGTGACAATCCCATTAGGTGGCATTGCTTGATGATGTGGATGATGATGTGGCACCCTCTAAGCTTGGTGAAGTGGCATGATGATGCAGTAATCCCATGAGAAGTTGAGAGGTAGTTGCTTGGTAGACATTTGATGGTAGTTGATTGTTAGTTGCTCTGGTAGTTGACTGGTAGTTGTCCTAGTAGTTGCCTTGCTTGTATTATTCTAACAAGATAAAATTGTTCTGCAAGTCAGGGTTGGATGTAATGCATCAGGAGTTGATCCATAGTGAGTGAAGACCATTGTCGGTGTCCGCACCAAATCTCCTAGGGAGACAAGAATTCGACCTTGTCGAATATGGTCCAATCTGGCTTTGATATTGTTCAAATAAATCCGGGTCCATTTATTGCAGGTCCTCTCTAGTGATCCAAGAGTTGTCAATTTAGGTCACCCTTGCCAACGGACCAAATAACGATGGTAGTCCTTGTTCCTGGTGGTGACTATCTTATCATCCAGAATCTGTTTAATTTTCTCTCGTTTCTTTGGAAGGGTGGTTTGTGGACACTCTGGGACATGTTCGCTCTCAAAAATAGGATCAGGCCCAAAAGGCTCACTAGGTATCATCATTGGTTCCTTATACTCTATTAAGTCTGAAACATTGAAGGTTAGACTGATACCTAGGTCAGAAGGTAAATCAGTACTTAAGCATTAGAGCTAATATTCTTTATAACCTTGAATGGACCTGCACCACGGGCATGTAATTTCTTAAATGTCCCCGATGGAAATCTTTCAGGTTTGAGTTTAATCATTACATGATCCCCCTCATAGAATTCCTTGACTCTCTTTCGTGAATTAGCCTTATGTTTATAGGATTCATTGCTCAAGTGAATTTTCTTGTTTATTTCATGATGTAAATCTTTAATATGCTATGCATAGGATTCAGCAGACTCAGAAACTCGTGCATTTATGGGTAGTGGGATCAGATCTAAAGGATTCCTAGGTTTGTAACCATGGACTATTTCAAATGGACTTTTGCCTGTAGATCGATTGACCAAACTGTTATAAGCGAACTCTGCACGAGGCAATAACAAATCCCAGTTTCCTAGACTATCTCCCACTAGACATCTCAACAAATTCCCTAGACTTCTATTCACAACTTTGATCTGTCCATCAGTCTGGGGGTGGTAGGCAGTTGAAAATTTCAGTCTGGTTCCTAATAGGTGCCAAAGGGTTTTCTAGAAGTAACTTATAAAACGGACATCCCTATCAGAAATAATGGTTTTTGGTAGCCCGTGTAGCCTGACTACATGATCAAGAAAGAGCTTGGCTACCCTAGAGGCATCAGAAGTTTGGGAGCAGGGTAGGAAATGGGCCATCTTCGAAAACCGGTCGACCACTATAAAGATTGAATCATGTTTTCTAATGATCTTGGGTAACCCTAGAACAAAGTCCATGCTAAGATCCTGCCATGGACACTCAGGTACAGGTAAAGGAGTGTATAACCCGGTATTCTGTTTTTGCTGTTTTGCAACAGCATATGTCCTACATCGGGCTACAAGGTTTGCTACCTGTCTCTTAAGGCCTGGCTAGTAGAATTGTTCCTCAATAGCTAAGATAGTCTTGCTTCGCCCTAAATGGCCAGCGAAACCTCCAACATGTGTCTCCCAAACTAGAAAATCCCTTAAGGAGGTTCTAGGAACACAGAGCCTGTTTTCTCTAAAAAGATAACCATCTAGAAGGGTATAGTCACTATGATTGCTAGATGGTCCTAGATGTAAAGCCTGAAAGATCTTACCAAAATCTGTACAGGTTTCGTATTCCTCCTTAAGTCTCTCAAAACCTATGACTTCAGTGCTGACTGAATTTAAGAGCAACGCTCTATGACTTAAGGCATCTACAACCCTATTCTTAGTTCCCACACGGTGCTTTAGGATGAAGATATAGGCTTGGATGAACTCTACCCGCTTGGCATGCCTAGGGTTCAACTTTTTCTGGGAGCTAAGAAACCTAAGGGCTTCATGATCCGAGAATAAGACAAACTCTTGCGGTAGCAGATAGTGTCTCTAGTACCTCAAAGCCTGAACTACTGCATATAACTCCTTGTCATAGGTTGAATATTTCATCCTAGCCTCATTCAGCTTTTCATTAAAAAATGCCACTAGATAACTTTCTTGACTTAAGACTCCTCCAATTCCTACTCTAGAGGCATCACAAGCTACTTCAAAAATCTTAGAAAAATCGGGTAATCTTAAGATCGGTGCTTGTGTCATCCTGTCCTTAATGTTTAGGAAGGCCTTATCAACAGCTTTTGTCCATTAAAAATTTCCTTTCCTAATGCAATCCATAATTGGAGCAACTATGGTGCTAAACCCTCTAATGAATCTTCTGTAAAATGTAGCGAGGCCATTAAAACTTCTTACTTCGTGAATATTATTGGTTGTTGGCTAGTCTACAATTGCTCTAATCTTCTTAGGGTCAGCAGATACTCCTTCAGGGGTTACGACAAATCCTAGAAAGATAACCCTAGTAGTCACAAAATCACATTTCTTCAAATTGGCATAGAGATTATTCTTCCTAAGTGCCATACATACTTGCTTTAGATGGTTCAAATGATCATCTCTAGTCCTACTATAGATAAGGATGTCGTCAAAATACACAACGACAAACTTTTCGATAAAAGATCGTAGGACCTGGTTCATGATTTTCATAAAGATGCTAGGGGCATTTGATAGTCCAAAAGGCATGACTACCCATTCAAATAACCCATCCTTAGTCTTAAAGACAGTCTTCCATTCATCCCCTGGTCTAATCCTAACTTGGTGATAGCCGCTCTTCAGGTCAATCTTAGAAAATATCATCGCACCAGCCATCATATCTAGCATGTCATCCAATCTGGGGATGGAAAACCTATATTTCACCGTGATCTTATTTATGGCATGACTATTGACACACATCCTCCACGTGCCATCTTTCTTAGGGGTGAGTAAGGCTGGGACTGCGCATGGGCTTAAACTCTCCCTAATGAATCCTTTCCTAAGAAGTTCTCCTACTTGTTGTTGCAATTCTTGATGTTCGGTAGGGTTCATTCTATAATGGGGAAGGTTCGGTAAGGTCACTCTAGGGACTAAGTCTATTGCATGTTGGATGTCCCTAAGGGGTGGGAGTTGGTCGGGTAACTCATCAGGGAAAACATCCTTAAACTCATCTAGCACTTCAACGACTTCCTGAGGTTGTTCTTTTGGGGAGGGCTCTTGATGTTCCTTAGTTATCAAAACCCAAATAGGTGAACCATTGCTAATCTCTTGCTCCAATTCTTTAGCAGTGATCATTTTTATCCCTTGTGTCTTATCTCTCAATTGGCTAGATCCTCTTTTAATTGGGTCCTTAGGTGGAGAAGAATGGATTACAATCTTCTTCCCATTATGAGTAAACGAGCATGAATTAGAGTGACCATAGAGTATAATGTCATGATCGTATAACCATGGTCGTCCTAAAATGATACTGCTAACTCCCATTGAAAGAACATCGCACCAAACTTTCTCTTGGTAAGACTGGAACTGGATGGTAACTATGCATCTAGACTTGATGGAAATAGAGGTTGAGTCTATGCTGGATACCTTAAATGGATTAGGATGGGGTATAGTGGACAATCCTAGGTTTTTGACTGTGTTGGTGGATATGGCATTGACACAGCTACCACTATCTAAGATGACCTTGCACACTTTCTTGCTTATCTTGATGAAAGTCTGTAGGATACTAGTCCTACGCCAGTCTTCTTGGTCTTTGGTTTGGGTGAGGATACACCTAACCACTCCTAATAGATCATGATCTACCAGGGCTTCATCACCTTCATATTCTTCAGCCAAATTCTCATCCGCCTGGTATTTCTCTTTCACACTCATCTTGGGGTTCTGTGGCTTCCTCTTCTACTTCCCCTATGTGTAAGGATCGATTTGGACAGTTGCTAGCATAGTGACCTACCTTCTAACATTTGAAACATGCATTCAGATTTCTTTGGACTTCAAGTGATTTCCTTTTATCATCTCTTCGGGTCACAGGTGCATTAGGATTGGGTCGGTTGAATCTAGACCGACTGGGTCCTATCTGCTGATTAGGTACACTAATCCTAGGGGCGTCGGGTCTACGATAAACAGGAATCCTATGAAATCTCTCTGCATCTATAGCTATCTGATAGGCCAGTTCTAGATCATGGACTTCCCTCATGAATAATTCCTTCTAGATTTCTTCCCTTAGTCTGGCTCTAAATCTAGACAGGGTTACCGACTCAGATTCATCAACATTGCACCTCATTACAAACTCATCAAATTTGGCAATGTACTTTGCGAGACTCCTATTTCCTTGAGTAAGTCTTTGCCATTGATCTAAGAGTCTTTGGTGGTAGGACATTGGAAGGTATTTTTCCCTAAACCTAAGTTTCATCGCTCTCCAGGTTACTATAGGCACATCACCTCTTTGCCTAGCTAATCGCTCAACATTTTCCCAATAGAGCCTAGCTTGTCTTACCAACTTTAGTTTCGCAAACTTACATTTTCTTTCCTCAGTCATGTCATACCAGTCAAAATACTGGTCCATTTCTCCTTCCCAATCGATGTAATTTTTGGATCTAAGATTCCATCAAATGTAGGTGCTTCCAACCTAACATTTTTTATAGCTCGATCATCTTGGTCTAACTGAATTTGAGTGGGTCTCCTGACATTTGGTTCATAAGGGGGCTCAAGATAGGCTCTCCTTGGATTGGGTTCATGGGCTTGCTCATGATTGGGCCCCCTAGGATTTGGTTCACAGAAATGGTCTTGTTGAGGTCTCCTAGGGTTGGGCTCATGGACAGGTTTTGGCGTGGAACCCTTCTAGGGTTGACGGTGTTTCAAACTCGGGTTCAAGATTGGGTTCGGGATCATTCTGGACTTCATGGTTTCCTCCAGGAGTTCTAGTTTCTAATTGATCCAACCTAGTCGTGATGTGGGATAACTGATCATTCATGCTCTGGTTGGTCTGGGCCACGTTCTGGTTGGTTTGGGCCAATTGCTTAGTCAAATTTTTGTTTAGTTGGACCACTTGATCATTCAAGGCTTTAATCAGATTTCCAAGATTTTGGTCCATGGCTACACTTGACTGGGCTTGGGCTGGTGAATATGATGTCCCTGCTCTAGTTGTCATGCATGCAAGTGGACTTAAACTCAGGCTAAGATTTTCTAGACCTGTTAGCTCAAATAAACTGAGTTGGCTAGGTACAATCAAACCAACAACTACTCTTTTCCACTGGCCAGTCAGGAGGTGGGTCTGTGGGAGGTTTCCCCAGCTCCCACTGGGACCTAATTAAAAACCATAAGAACCGCTTAGGCTTAACCACTTAACCTCGATCCTTGACACCAGCTTCAAATAATAGGTGAAGAATTGGTTGCACAAGCTTGTCCCAATTGACTTGAACTAGACCTAGAGTCCCAAACTAGTCGCCTAATCAAGGTGGCAAACTAGATTGTAGTAACTCCACACTTGGCCTGGTGTCAGAACAAGGGGAGTTTGAGATCCCTTCTTTGGCCTGCCTAGGCCCTGTAGAATTGGCCCGGTAGATGGATCAGCACCCAAGCCCTTAGTTCCAATCCTAGTCAGCAAGTTATAAGGCACATACAAGACTAGTTGACACAATGACTTGACACTAACCAGGACTCGACCAATTGATGTCCTTAACCCACTAGGACAATTAAGGTTCTACTCAATTTTAATTAGGGGATTGGGTTCGATGCACAATGAGGATTGTTGTTCTTGGGCTAAGGACAGGTGATCAATCCTGCCCCCATGTCATATTGGTGCCCTTAGTTGAGTTAAGATGAATGCACACAACCATGCTGAAAATTAACTCTACTGGAATTTTAGACAAAATAGTATTAAATCACAGCTCGAAAATTCTACAGTTTACTAAAAATTTTAGAAAAATTATGAAAACTTCTATAATTATAATGGATCTAAGAAAACAAGAATCACTAAATTCTAGTTTCTATGCTGAGAAAAATAATTCATTTATCAGACCATATACGCACAGATTCAGAAAATTCCAGCAAGTAAGACAATTGAGAAATTAATCTATGCTAACAATGGTAATGACCACGATAGGACAACCTTACACTATAAGGATTCCCTCTTATAGTAGGACAACATGATTTCACCTTGGTATTTAACATGCATTTATGCAAATACTTAATAGGCTATGCAAGATATTAAAACTCTTTGTGTAGAATTCTAGCAAACAATGAACTTCAGCATCTATGCAAATCCTACACTAATCCAACCATGCTCTGATACCAAAATGATGCGGCATGAAAATGCTTTCTATTGAGGATGAGTTAAAAGTTGAGCAATGAAAACCTAAACACAAGAACTAGCTTTCAATCTAAGAGACTCAAGCAAGACTTAGAGAAATATTTGGTAATTATTAAACATATGCCACCATAATAGCCAGATTGTCCTAAAAGAAGATTAAATCTAAGGCTAAAGGATTAAGAACCTAGAGGTTAACCTTCAATGGATTAGAAATGAAGTGATGAGGAAGATTTGTTACCAATGATGAGCTCTCTTTTTGAAGTGATAGACCCGTAGTAGCATTCGAATAAACCAATCCTGGATGAGAAGATGATCGTTCCGAGGAAATACACCCCATCCATTCATGTTCCTCAGGAAAGATGATGAGCTCTTGAACTCCGGATTAAAGAGAACCCTACAGGAAAGGATTAGAAATGGAATATTTGAAAAGATCAAAACACAAAGGAAAAGAGGAGATCATAAGAATTGTTCTTCTTATGGAGGTTTGAGAAACTCTTGTTGGGATAGGTGGGATCCATGGAAGGGTGTCTCCTTGATGTCTTCTTCTTGGAAATGGAATTGACACTTGAAAATAGATGGAGGTTGCACGACCAAAGAAGAATTGCTTCTAAAATTTTAAACTAGAATTTTATCTAAAGAAATAAGAGAACATCACAAATACTCAAGTAATGGCAAGACAAAGACCTTCTTCTTCATTTCATTTTATCCCAAAAAAAAATGAACTTCATACAATGGGGTGTTGGATCTCCTTTTATAAGCTACCAAGCCCTTTGTTAATATTTAAAAGAGAGGAGAGATACATGGGATGGTTGAGAGATACATGGGATGGTTGAGAGATACATGGGATGGTTGGAGAGATAGGGGGGAAGTGGTTACATGAGGTGGAGGTTTAGTTTGGCCTCCCAAATTTGAATTTGACTCCTTCTTGGTCACCCACTTCAATGGGTGAGGTGGCACATGTGGTGGCAATCCCATTAGGTGGCATTGCTTGATGATGTGGATGATGATGTGGCACCCTCTAAGCTTGGTGAAGTGGCATGATGATGTAGTAATCCCATGAGAAGTTGAGAGGTAGTTGCTTGGTAGACATTTGATGGTAGTTGATTGTTAGTTGCTCTGGTAGTTGACTGATAGTTGTCCTGGTAGTTGCCTTACTTGTATTATTCTAACAAGATAAAATTGTTCTGCAAGTCGGGGTTGGATGTGCTGCATCAGGAGCCGATCCATAGTGAGTGAAGACCGTTGTCGGTGTCCGCACCACGGGCCTGATACAAGAGTTTTACGGATCATTAGCCGTGGCAGTGATGGATGGGTCGTGCAGGTTCGTGGTAGAGATATCCCAATGACTGTAGAGGTTTGAGCAGAGTATGGGATTTACCCCTAACAGGATCTGTCATTAACAGCTTAGTGGATAGGTTCAGTGGACTCCAGTGCATTTTCGAGTCAGATGTTCTACCTGAGGGAGCCACTGTTGCAGCATCCCAACTTTCTGCTGAGATGAGGAAACTGCATCATATCATTGCCCAGATTCTTCTACCGAAGACTGGATGATTTGACTACATCATAGAAAGAGAGCTGCTTGTGATGGTCTCTTTAGTTTAGCATGCACCAATTTGCCTTCCGGTACTTATGGTACATCAGATGACGGGGGCATCGATTAGTCAGAGACTATGCTTGACCTACAGGATGGGCTTGACCCTGCTCTTCAGAGCATATGGAGTGACATTTGATGATGAGCCTTACTAGATGCTTTTACACACTGATGTCTCGACATCAGATCACTTCACCGGATGGGATATTAGTTGGTCAGAGGCCAGTGGAGTCGTCGAGTATCAGGATAGGTCAATGATAGAGATGAGGACACTGCGGAGGAGGAGCGCATATATTCAGGCAAGGCAGGACCTTCAGAGGCATATTTACCTGAGATTTAGCCTAAGCTAGCAGCGCAGCCAGAGCCTGCTCCTCAGCCTGAGCTAGCTACCCAGCCTCAACTAGCACATTCAGATGTCCAAGAGCTTCAAAGAGTCTTATGGATAGAGTCGGTCGCATTGAGATAGATATTATGATTGTTCGACAGCGACTTGATAGCTTCATTATGGAGACGAGAGAGAGCCATAGATGATTGAGAGATGGCATTTCTGCTATATTGTCTGCACTGTCTAGACCCTCTTCTGGGAGTGTTCCCGATTCATCTGCTCTAGTTGATTCTGCTCCAGTTCTACTTGCTCCAGGACCAGACACTGATGGTGATGACGAGACTGACTCCGATGGATTTGATTTTCCAGATGTGATGACAGAGCCAGTGTCGGAGACAGCAGCAAACATAATTAGGATTCCCATTCATGATCTAGAGAGTTCATCCTTTCAGACTCCTATCCTACCCACACCACCTTCTAGATCAGTGGATCATTCTGCTATTCCTATACTTTCACCAATTATTGATACTCCTATTTTTTTCAGTTGATACACCAGTTATTGATACACCAGTTATAGATACTCCTGTTGTTGATTCACCTTCCTTGCATACATCTTCACCTATCCGAGAGCTAGAATTCTATACTACTGGTTTTCACTATCGTGATTCCAGTCCTTCATTTGATAGTACACCACATCTGACAGTTGTTGAGATTGTCACTCTGATCTGCTCTATCCTACTACTGACATAGCTTCCACCTCTTTTTCTTCAGCTAGAGGGAGGACTTATGTTCGATGCAGAGGACATGGTCGTCGTACTCCTTCACGACCGACCAGGATCCATGATGGGAGACTAATATGCATGCAATATTTTTTGTACATTTTATATGTGGGGTTGAGTGATTAATCCCGAATTTTAGATTAAAATAAGTTGTAGGGAATTTTATATGAATTTTAAAAGATCAGCATGCAGATTAGGACCTAGAAAAGTAGAAAAGAAGGATCGCCGGGGCTGAGAAGCCTCGGTTAGGGCAAGTTCTCCTACAATAAAACTACTGGAGGTAGAGGGGTGTACCTGACAACGTATGTGAAGATCGCAGCAAGGGGGTCTCTTGTTCATCGATGGATGCGGCCTGGAATACCGAGCCAAAGACCGCGGATACTCGGCTTTCTGCTCGGTGATCCGATTGAGGCTTGGCTGGAGTCGTTGGATTCGTAGGAACTCGGGGACCTATAAACGACTTGTCAGGGGTTAGAAAACTCACAAAGGAACAAGAAAAAAATGGGAAAATAGCAAGGGAAGGCTTCTTTTGGAGTGGGCATCCAGGGATCTGAGATGCTTGTTGGCAGCAGGAAGATGATTGCAACACTGAGAAGAAAAACTCTCACAAACCCCTTTATGCACACAGCAGGGTATCACACAACTCAATAGAAGAACTCAAGGTTTTAATTCATATCAAAAATTAGGTTTCATACAAGAGGCTAGGGTCCCTTAAATAGACCCTTAACCTTGGGCTCCAAGTAAGGGCACATAAGTCTTTACATAAGAATCCTTTTCCCTCTCAAACCCTAGCTAGAAAATAAGGAAATATTAGGTAGAAAATTCCTAAAAATTCTCTTGACTTGGACAACACTCCAAGGATGCCTAGGGGGGCGTGTTGGGCTTCTAGGTGCAGCAAAAGGTCAGCCCAAAGGGGCTCGGGTGCATGGGTTTGGGCCTCTGGAAGCTGGGGTGGCCTAGTAGCCAGGTAGCAGGAATATTCCCTGGTATCTTGCTTCTTATGGGCTTGGGCTTGTCACCTGGGCTTGATTTCTTTGGGCTAGGATGCAGATGGACCTCTGGAATCATGGATGCCCTTATCTATGAATATAAGTTGGCATCTGGAAGGGAATCTGGGCATCTGGAGGGCATCTGCAAGAAATCAGGGTTTTCCTGAATTTTTCTCCTGGGGTCTTCAAATCTTCAAGCTAGGTTGGACTTAGGCTATACTTCCATGTCTTCAATCTAGTTGGACTTGGTCTTCACTT
Organism: Areca catechu; assembly: GCA_021397845.1. Lineage (NCBI taxonomy): Eukaryota > Viridiplantae > Streptophyta > Magnoliopsida > Arecales > Arecaceae > Areca > Areca catechu. The sequence goes on along the minus strand of CM038048.1, from coordinate 45,822,873 downwards.
GTAGGATATAGTCTTGAGTCTTCAGTATGCTTGGACAGGACTCAAAAAAATAAAATTAGCTCAACATGAGCTGACTAGCATTGGACTGAACTTGCTCAACATAAGCTAACTAGTACAGAACTGAAATAACAACTCAAAAGACTTAAACAACAACTAAAAAAAGGACTCAGATGAGCTAAGCCCTTATTACAGGCGACTCAAATATTAACTAAGTGATCCACAGAGGGTTGAGAAGCCTCTGCCTTATCTGGTGTACGCACCAATCCACATTCATGATCTTCGACCAATGTGGCCCCGAGCTCGTGCTTTCACTGATACTGGACTGATCGAGATTAGATCATTAGATGATGAGGATGATGCTTAGGATAGTTTTTATATGGTTTATGTTTATGTACTTTTTGTATATTTTGATGTTCACTTTATGTATCAAACTTGTTTTAAGTGAATGAAATACTATGTTTCACCTTATGACTTTGGATGAATGAAATGCATTAGTTATTTTCAGTAATTCATTGTTTTTCTTTATGACTGAGTGAATGGCTTACATTTATGTTCAACTTTACTGCCTTCTTCCTTCATTTTTAATGATAACAAAAAGGGGGAGAAATAAGTATGAATATTTATGAGAAATAAGTATAAATATGTATGAATAAATATGTATGATGAAAGAAATCTTAAATCTAAAATTTTGAAATTTTGAAAATCTACAATCTTGAAAATTTCTATGCATTGAGTGAGGGGGAGTAATACCTCCTTTGCATTGAAAATTTGTTTTGAACTGAATTCCTTGCCTAATTCTAATATTTAGATGTTTAAAAGATGTTCACAAATCTTTTATGGATCATCTCTTCAGGGGGAGTATTGTTTATTGCTGAAATTGTCTCTCTTGAGCATTATTTTTAGAGTATCATGGTACATGATTTTATCTTTTATATATTTTGTGTTCTGATACTCTTAGCTATGGCATTACTCTTAGCTCTGATACGTCTCTTTTAGTTTTTCAGTACCTTTTGCAATAAGCTCTATGCACATTGAAAATTTTCTTTGAAAGCCTTTATTGTACAATTAATACTTAATGGTTTTGTCATCATCAAAAAGGAGGAGATTGTTGACTCTGTTATTGATTTTGATGATAAGTAAAATGCTTAAGTATAAGTTGAGTACTAATGATTTGTTTGAAGTGTATTTTTATAGAAAAAGGTGCTCATCAACTTAACAAAAATTTGTTTGATTGAAAAGTCCCAAATATGAATGAAAGATCTATTTAAAGAGGACTTTGGTAGTTGATGAATGCTTAAAAGGATACATGAGTTCAACACAAATTTGTTTCAGCAAAGTTTAGCTACTTTTGTGCAAATCTCAGTGATGTGTCGACTCAAAGTATCGACACCTACAACTCAAGTGTTGACACATGACAGTGAAGTGTCGACTCAAGCCAGCATGCAGAGAGAGTTTCAGTTGGCATGGCTGAAGTGTCAACACATGGACATTATGTGTCGACTCCAAGTGTCGACACATGAATCAGCTCATCGCTTGAGATTTTTGGATTACAGAACTTGCTGAAGTTGAACACTTGCCTGAACTGTCGATACATAAATGTCAAGTATCGACTCAAAATGTCGACTCACCATAAGAAGTGTCGACACATTTGAGAATTCCAGAGAACTTCATTGAAAATATTTGAAGTAGGTGTCGACACATGGAGTGCAAGTGCCGACCCTATGTGTTGACTCACAGCTTGAAGTGTCGACCCTTGGAGTTCTCGAAAAAGTAACGGCTAGTTTTTCAAACACAGAACTTGCCTCTATTGCCTCTCATTGGCTAGTTTTTCGTGTCTAACGGCCAAAAATTGAGTTTGAAGCCTTGGGAAGGTATTTAAGTGATTCAAATCAAATCTAAACACAAGAGGATCAACAAGAGAAGAAGAAAAGAAGTGCATTCACTCCTATTCATTGAGTTCAACTACTTTCAAGCTAAGAGAAGTCTCCAAGCATTCAAGAGCATTCAAGTTCAACCTATTTGAGCATTAAAAGGAGGCTTCATCAAGTTGAAAGCAGCACTACATCAAAGCTTCAAAGAGATATCCACTTTTATTAGAAAGTTTTCATTGTTTCTTTATTTCAAACATAAATTCTTGTTGTAAAGATTATTGGTTAGTCTTGAAAACCAAGGAGGTTATTGGTTAGCCTTGGAAAACTAATTAGATTCTTGGTTAGCCTGCAAAACTAAGGGAGGTTGTTGGTGAGCCTTAAAAACATTAGGTTCTTGGTAAGCCCGGAAAACCAAGTGAGTTTTTGACATGTATGCCTTGTGAAAACAAGTCAAGTTTTGATTAGTGAGCTCGAAAAACTAATCGGCTATAATCGATTAAGATTATAGTAAATTCCCAAGTGGGTCTTGGGGAGTGGATATAGGTGTATTGGATAGCACCGAACCATTATATTTCCTTTGTGTTGTGGTTGCTTGTCTCTTTCATTTGCTCTTCTCTTATTGCTTTTATATTTCTGCTGCACACTTATTAAAAGAACTTTATCTTTGCATTCATAGTACTAAGTTTGATAATTGGATTTGTTCACACACTTACATTTAAATTTTTAGAGACCCAATTCACCCCCTTTTTGGTTGCTTACTGGGCAACAGAAGAGTCCAAATGAATGAAGGAAAATAAGTTTATGTTTCATTCAACTTGTATACTCCTAGTTTTAGGTTACTTGTGTAGTTTTCTCCTGTTCAAAGTGTGTAAACCTATCCTAACTAGGAGAGGACTGAAATCCTAACAAGGAGAGGGCATGGGAACTCTATAAATACCCCACCCCTCCTCCTCTTATAAGTACTTCAATCTTATGAAATAAAATCCTACTGAAATTTTGAGCTTGCGAGCTTGTTTTGTGTTCTTGTATTTTGTGGTTGTTCTTGTGTGCCCTAGCCGACCCTTGCTGCCAAACCCAAGTCTTCATCAACCACACCCAAGGAGAAGCAGCCCTAGCCACCCAACAAGCCAAGGATCATCTCCTTCACTAGGCCACCAGCTCTTCTAACCCTAATCTTGATTCCCTCAAAACCATAGTTTCTTTTCTTTGTTTCTTTGATTCACCACTGACGTGTGCAGAGTCCCTGAGGTATTTTCCCTCCTCAGAGGAGGCTTTCTTTGCCTTTAAGACCGCCCAGATTAGCCTTCTACTTCAAGGGAACTAAAGCTTCATCATCCAGGCTCCAATCTGAATGTTGAGTGATCTCTTCAATGGCTAGTTTTTCAATCTCTAACTAGTACAAACTTCCATACTCTTAATTTCTATTTTGATTGAAGGTTAGCTATCCTAAGCCAGGAATTTCTCAATTCTCGAGTCCTGGCTTTATTATTTTGCATGAGCATGCCTGCGATTATGATGATTCTTTGCATTGCTATTCATCTGCTAGTCTTTACTTGATTTTAAAAATTTAGCCTATAAATTAAAATTATAAAAAATTTGAAAAAATTAGTTTATTGTTTTTCCTGCATGTTTAGCAATCTTAGAGTCATTCCGCATGAAAAACATGATAAAAATATCAGAAATCATTACTCGATTTAATCTGATTTTTCTTTATGATCATTCTTAGCATGTTCATCCCGCATCAGTTTGGTATCAGAGCTTAGGATAAGGCATGTTCTTGCATATTTCCTTGAATAAAAAAACACTAAAAAAATTTCTGCATGTTGAATTCTGCACATTAGTAATCTAAACCTAGGGCTAGTTCTTCATCATAACCTTGCTGTTTTTCATCAAATTTTGCATCAATCAATCCCCTAATTAGTATTATTATTCTCTACAATTTTACTTTAATTTTTTGATCTGAAAATCAAAAAGAAATCTGCAAAAAAAAAACAACCCTAACACAAAATCTGCATTGCTGAAATCTGCACACTAGTCAAAAAACCTTGGAATTACTTCCATTAAAACCCTCTGATTTGCATCAAATTTTGCACCCATTAAATACATAATTCAAATTCTCTAGTCTCTACAATTTTTTGCTAATTTCAGATCTGAAATTATAAAAAAAATTATGCATGAAAGAAAACCCAAAAAAAAACTCTAAGGCTGAAAATTAGTTTACATTAAAACCTTCAAGACTTAATTCTCTTTGCACTTAATTAACTAAAACTAATCTTCATTAAATCTGCCATCTGCATTAAACACAGAAAAAAATTATTTTTATTTTCTGCATATTTGCTGATTTTAGTTGCATTAGGGTTTCATGTGTGCATGCATACCTAAATCAATTTAAGGGCACTTCTATTCTATTAGATAAGGGAAGGATTTCATCACCTTTTCTTGGTCCAAAACAACCACCCTGGGACACCAATAGTTCTAGTTCATAGTATTATGAGAAAGCTAGTGCACATAATCCTCCAATTATTTCTTGAATCTGGTGTCTATGCTAGAGGTTTAGAGGCAAATGCCCTAAGTGAAGCTGTGGTTACTTAATTAGGGCCCTGTGAGAGCAGGGGGAGCCTCACACACTCCCACCTTTTACCTGGCTCGTGGAAAGGGTAACTGTTGAGTTGGTTGTAAGTTGAGTTGACCCATTCTACTTGAGCTGCTAGGTCTAGCAAATCCTAGAATGCTTTGTGTTCTTGATTGCATGACCACTAGATTAGAAGTCCAATATCACCAAATCCAAACCCAATCTGGTTTAACCATGGAGGCCAATTTTGAAACCTTGCTAAGGACCATGACTAAACAATTTGCCTAATTGAATGCCCAAATGAATAATAGGTTCAACCAAATGGAGGAACATGTTGGAAACCTAGAGAGAGCCCATGAGACCCATACTGAACATGAGCCTGAGTCTCCTCTTCCCACACCTCCCAACCCTAAGAGAGCCCCATGCCTTGACCCAATCTTAGAGACTAATCCTAGGAGACCCAATCATGAATTCCTTGACCAAGATGAGAGAGCCATTAGGAACATCAAGTTGGAAGCACCTACATTTAATGGCAATCTTGACCCTAAGATTTACACAGATTGAGAGGGAGATATGGACCAATACTTTGAATGGTATGAGATGACCGAGGAAAGAAAGTGTAAGTTTGCCAAACTCAGGTTAGCCTGCCAAGCTAGGCTATATTGGGGGAATGTTGAATGCATAGCTAGACAATGAGGAGACCTTCCCATAGTCACCTGGAGAGCCATGAAGTTGAAGCTTAAGGAGAAGTACCTTCCTATATCCAATCATCAAGGACTCCTAGATCAATGGTAGAGGATAAGTTAATAAAATAGGACTATGTCAGAGTACATAGCCAAATTTGATGAGTTCATCATGAGGTGTAGCATAGATGAGTCTGAAGCTGTGACCCTATATAGGTTTAGGGCTAGACTATGTGAGGACATCTAGAGAGAAATATTCTTGAGAGAGGTCCATAACCTAGAGCAGGCTTATTAGATAGCTAGAGACTATGAGAGATTTTAGAGGGGCCCGATATTTCGTCGACCCGAACCTACTAGGAATAGTGCCCCTAATCTAAGATCAGGTCCTAGCCAAATACACCCAAACTGACCTAGTCCTAGCACCCCATTGACCCATAGGGAAGGCAAGGGTAAGGCACCTGAAGTCTAGAGGAACCCTAATCCTAGTCCTAATGCTTGCTTTAGATGTCATAAGGTGGGACACTATGCTAGCCAATGCCCAGCCTAATCCCTACACATTAGAGAACTATAGGAGGAAGACCTTGAGCCCACTAATGAGTTTGAAGAAGAAGTGTATGAGACCGAGGTGAACCTAGTGTATGAATATGAAGGAGATAAGGAAGTAGTTGAGCCATCTGACCTATTAGGAGTTGTTAGGTGCATCCTATCCCAAACTAAGATACAAGAGGATTGGCGTATGACCAACATACTACAAACCTTTGTGATGTTAGGGGATAAGGTATGCAAAATCATCATAGATAGTGGGAGCTGTGTGAATGCCATCTCAACCAGTGCTGCCAAAATCTTAGGCTTATCTCCAGTTCCCCATCCCAATCCCTATAAGGTGTCCTGGATAGACTCAACTTCCATCTCCATCAAACTTAGATGCCAAGTCATGATCCAGCTTCAATCCTATCAAGAAAAGGTATGGTGTGATGTCATTCCCACGGGAGTTAGTAGCATTATCCTAGGCAGACCTTTGCTATATGACCATGATGCTACCCTGTATGGCCGACCTAATTCATGTTCTTTTAATTTTCATGGGAAGAAGATTGTGATAAACCCAACCCCACCTAAGGACAATACCAAGAGGGTATCCAGTAGCCTGAAAGAAAAGAAATCTAGAGTAAATTTGATACTACTAAAGAGTTAGAATGTGAGATTATTGAGGGTTCAACCATTTGGATGTTAACTGCTAAGGAAATCCTTGATCAAACCCAGAAAGAGCACCCTCAAGAAGTTGAAGAAATTTTAAATGAGTTTGAAGATGTGTTTCCTGAAGATCTGCTTGATCAATTACCATCTTTAAGGGACCTCCAGCATGCCATAGATTTAGTCCTGGGAGCCACCCTCCCAAACCTCCCATACTATAGGATGAATCCTACTGAGCATTTAAAGTTGCAAAGATAGGTTGGAGAGCTCCTAAGAAAAGGATTTATTAGAGAGAGCTTAAGTCCATGTGTAGTACCTGCCCTGTTAACCTCTAAGAAAGATGGCACTTGGGGAATGTGCATCGACAGTCATGCCATAAATAAGATCACATTTAAGTATAGATTCCCTATCCCCCATTTGGATGACATGTTAGACATGATGGTCGATGCAACCATTTTCTCAAAGATTGACCTTAAGAGCGGCTATCACCAGGTTAGGATTAGACCAGGGGATGAGTGAAAAACCATGTTCAAAACTAAGGATGGTCTTTATGAGTGGGTAGTGATGCCTTTTGGATTATCCAATGCCCCTAGTACCTTTATGAGGATCATGACCCAAGTCCTGAGAGTGTTCATTAGAAAATTCGTAGTGGTTTATTTGATGATATCTTGATTTATATTAGGACCAAGAAAGACCACCTAAACCATCTCCGACAAGTCTGTCAAGCTCTTAGGAAAGATAGCCTCTATGCTAATTGAAGAAATATGAATTATTAACCCATAGAGTCATCTTCCTAGGATTCGGGGTGACCCTCGAAAGAGTTTCAGCTGATCCTGAAAAGATTAAGTCTATAGTTGAGTGGCCAGTACCTACTAGTATCCATGATGTGCATAGTTTCCATGGTCTAGCTACCTTCTATAGGCGATTTATTCGAGGATTTAGCTCCATAGTTGCACCCATTACTGACTACATTAGGAAAGGAACTTTTGGGTGGACCAAAGCTATAGATAGATCCTTCCTAGACATTAAGAAGAAGATGATACAAGCACCCATTTTGAGGTTACCAGATTTCTCTGAAGTTTTTGAGGTTGCTTGTGATGCTTTTAGAGTAGGCATAGGAGGAATACTGAGTCAAGAGAGTCACCCTGTAGCCTTGTTTAGTGAGAAACTTAATGAGGCTAAACTTAGGTACTTAACCTATGATAAGGAATTTTATACGGTAGTACAAGCCCTTAGATATTGGAGATATTACCTACTACCCCAGGAGTTTGTTTTATACTCTGATCATGAAGCACTCCGATTCCTTAACTTCTAGAAGAAATTGAACCTTAGGCATGCTAAGTGGGTAGAATACATTCATTTCCTATACCTTTGTGCTAAAACATTGTGCTGGTACCGAAAATAAGGTAGTTGATGCCCTTAACCACCGTTCCTTGCTCCTGAATTCTGTTAGAATTGAAGTCGTAGGATTTGACAGATTGAAAGAGGAGTATGAGACCTATCCTGACTTCAGTGAGATCTACCAATCTATAAGACTAGGGCCATCTAGTTTACATAGTAAGTATACCCTTCAAGATGGCTACCTTTCTAAGGACAATAGGCTGTGTATTCCCAGGACTTCACTTAGAGAATTTTTAGTTTAGGAAACCCATGCAGGAGGTCTAGCTGGTCACTTTGTTAGAAATAAGACAATTCTAGCTATAGAAGACCAGTTCTTTTGGCCAAGTTTAAAAAGGGATGTTGCCCAAATTGTGGCCAGGTGTCGAACTTGTGCTGTTGCCAAATAGCAAAAGCAAAACACTAGCTTGTATACCCCTTTACCTGTACCTGACTGCCCTTGGCAAGACCTCAATATGGATTTTGTATTAGGATTGCCTAAGACCCTAAGGAAACATGATTCTATCTATGTTGTGATCGATAGGTTTTCCAAAATGGCTCATTTCATACCCTGCTCTCAAACCTTTGATGCTTCCAAGGTGGCCAAACTTTTTATTGATCATGTGGTTAGGTTACATGGCCTTCCTAAAAGCATAGTGTCTGATAGGGATGTCTGATTCACTAGTTATTTTTGGAAGATCCTTTTGCAGTTGTTAGGAACCAAGCTTAAATTTTCCACCTCCTACCATTCTCAAATTGATGGCCAGACCAAGGTAGTGAACCGAAGCCTTGGAAGTTTGTTGAGATGCCTTGTAGGTGAGAATACTAAAAATTGGGACCTTCTGTTACCTAGAGCCAAGTGTGCCTATAATAGTTTAGTCAATAGGTCCACAGGTAAGAGCCCATTTAAGATTGTCCATGGTTATAAGCCTATCAAATCCCTAGACCTAATCTCCTTGCCCATACATGCATGAGTTTCTAAGTCAGTTGAGTTATTTGCACAGCATGTTAGGGATCTACATAAGAAAATTAGTCAAAAGATTAATATGAGCAATGAAATTTATAAAAAACTTGGCTAATTCTCGAAAAAGAGTCAAAGAATTTGCCGAGGGGGATTATATAATGATTAGGCTTAGGCCTGAGCAATTTCCTCCGGGGACCGTGAAGAAATTACATGCCCGTGGAGCTAGACACTTTAAAGTGGTAAAGAAAGTGGGATCTAATACCTATGTTCTCAAGTTACTACACAAATTTGGCATTAGTTCAACTTTCAATATCTCAGACCTAGTTGAGTATAAGGAGCCAGCAATGATGCCTAGTAAGCCTTTTAGACCTGACCCTATTCTTGAGAGCAAACTCATCCCATAGTGTCCACCAACAAATTGGCCTGAGAGAGGAGAAAAGATTGAGCATATCCTAGATGACCAAGCCATTAGTACCCGGAACAAAGGCTACCAACATTACTTGGTTCATTGGCAAGATCGACCGGAATCTGAGGACTCGTAGATCACTCGAGAGGATATGTAATGCCTTACCCAGATCTATTGGAGCAGTACCAGAGCCAGATGGACCCTTACTCAACAGGATCAAGTTCTTCCCACCCCGGGAGAATTGGTATGAGCACCAGGATCAGATAAAGATTACTAAGCCCGTTAAGGATTTCTGATTAAGTTTTGAGTCCTGTCATCCCTTGAGTCCTGTAATAAAGATTGAGTCCTGTAATAAAGTGAGATAACTTAATCTAGTTGATTCTATTCAGTCAGTTGAGTTGAGTCCAATTGTTTTCAATCCAATCAAATGAGTTACATTGAATCCTATAATTTTTTCATTCAAGTCAAGTACAAAAGGAGAGCCACCAGGCCACCCTGGCCCCCAACCCATGCGCATGGGCCCTTTCATGCCGCCCAAGCCTCCAAGGTTGGTGCCCCTCCTAGCCCAAGCTTATTTGCACCCCAGACTAACATAAAGTTGGTGCCCCTTGCCATCCCAAGCCCATTTGGAGTTCATGCACCCAAGCTCACCAAGGAGGCCACCCTAGTCCAAGCCCATTGTAGTTGGCGCCTCCTCCCAACACAACAAAGAGTGGTGCCCTAGTGATGGGGGAACTAATTAGCATGCAAAGAAATTTTCATGGATTCAGCATTAAGTTAGGATTTTAATTCCCAAATTTCAAGTTAAATAGATAAAAGGGTGATTGCTACTACTTCTATGAAGAGATCACTCATCGCTCCCGGATGCGACCTGGAAAGTCAAGCCGAACAACTTGCAGATCCGTTGACTTTTTATCTGCTAACCAGATGGCTAGGCAAACGGAACCCTAAAGTCGTGAAACTCGAGGGACCTATAAAAATACCAAAGGAGGATTAGAAAATGGAGAAAAGGGTTGAATCGCTAAAAGAAGAAAGGAAGAGAGAGTAGCAGGGGCAGCCAAGATGAGAGCGGGAAGATGGGCATCTAGGTGGAAGAAGCAGGGCGACAAGGGTTTTGATAAATAGGGTCTTACACCCCTCAATGCTCAATAGAACAAAGGCAAACGGGTCTCAAACTCACTCCCACATGGAGGTCGATGCACAAATGAAAGGATTGTGCCCTATAAGCCAATATTTGTATCTCCCAGACCATTGTAAATTGACAAGTTAATAAAGGCAATATTTTTCATCATTCGCTGTGTCATTATATGATGAACCCCATAGGTTAGGGCTATGGTCCTAGGGCTATGATGAGATCATACCAGTGAGATCTAAGGCCTTAAAAACCTAATCTAGAATATTCCTAGTCATAGGAACCCTGAGTTGGGGATCAAGGTTTCCGGTAAGACTGGCACATCCTATGTATGCTGAAAAGGGTGACTGCTCTCACAGTCACTTGTGTAGGACACTAATACAAGGATGTGGGTGCTCATTGTGAATGAGTTCACTGAATAGATCCAGTTTGAGAACATCTAATGGAGCCTTAGCTGCATGTCAATAGATGTTTCTCATAGTGGGAGTTGTACAAGTAGTCCTATGACCTGAGACTGCCATAATACCTTATGTACATGAACCCATGCTTTGGTTCAATCTCATTCATGACACTGGGTCATGCACAAGGTTGATGCTGGGTGTGGTGAATTGTATATGAAGGAAATGAGTAGGTCAACAAGGAATTGATCACTCCTAGTAGGAGGAGATTGCATCCAGCCAAATTAGGTCAGATGATGATTCAGGAAATCTTGATCAAAGTACAGATATTAGAAATGATTTCTAATATCGAATTAATTGAATCATTAGTGTATGACTAAGCTGGGAATGAGTATAAACTGGATTTGACATGATTCCATATCCATAGTTATATTCGGGATGCAAGATGATTGAAGGATCGAATTGTACGGGAACTTTCCACTGAAGGGTAGTTTGGAATTTCACCAGAATTTCCATATCTTCCGGGTAGACATGACACGTTGCTAGACGTCAATCTTGTCTTGTGGGTTGATCAAATTAAATGGTTTAATTGGATCACTAATTAGGAGGAGTCCTAATTGACTGACTCGAGTTAGCTCGATTTGACCTAAATCGATTAGAATGAGTTCTGCTTGCACTCGGACCCACTGCTGGCTAAGTATGGAACCCAATGGGTCACACACTTAGGATAGATAATCAAGGTTTTAATTTGGAATTAAATCTCGTTTGCAGATGAACACACTAGCATGTGTTGCAAACCATGGCTTCTACTTGAATCGGATTCGAGTTAGGGTTCCGATTTGGTCTTTTTTAGATCCAAATTCATTTCGGTTTGAATCTAATTGAAGATTCAAGACATGGGCTAATAGTAGGCTAGCAATTGGACTAACCTAAGAGGCTAAACCCCTTTCCCACATCGCCTAAGCCCTTTCCCTCTTTTCCCACGCGCGCGCGCAAGGAGAAGAGTCCACGCGCGCGTGGACTCTCTCCAAGCGGCGTTTCTGCGTGAGAAAAGAAAGGAAGTCGGCGTTTTGGCTGAAGAGGCATGGAAGAGAGTCCACCTAGGCATGGACTCTTCAAAAAAAAAAGGAATTACCGTGAAAAAGAAAAAAAAAAAAAAAACATCGAAGGGGCGCGACTCTTCTTTCTGCGCGCGCCTTCTGTGTTTTTCGCGATTCTTCCTTGTGTCTTCCATCCCAAAGGCCGTGAGATTAATCCCAAGGGCCGTGAGATAAAGGAAAAGGATGTGAGAAGGGAGAGAGGGACGTGAGAGGATGATTACAGATGAGAATGCGCCTCTCTGTCGCCTATTTAAGGAGAAGACTTCACCGTAAAAATCATTACAAATTTTCTACGGCGAAGCCTTGCTTCTTTTCCTTCTCCCTCTCCAGAAGATTGTTTCCCCCTCTCTTTCCTCTTTGATTCCTTTACAGAGCCTAGGCTCTGTCGAATCTCAGAACAGAAGGAGAGTCAGAGAGAAACTCTCCGACGGTAAAGGAAGAAGGCGCCTCTCCTTTCTTTCTTACATTAAGACAAATTTGTCTTAATTTTCTTCCCTCCAAGACAAGCCTTGTCCCATTTTAGGACAAGGGCTTATTCTTAAGACAAGAGTGTCTTAAGGGGCCAAAGTTACTAGAAGACGAGGAGAAGGGTAAGAGAGAAGGTTTTAGTCCCAGTTTGGCTAGAGGAGTCCTAGCCAATAGCCCATATATCAAGTTCTTAGGGTAGAACTTGATTGGAAGGAACCCAATTAAGGAGTCAGTGTCTTGATCATCTGCCCGTGTGGATCACCATCGGAGGGCGGACAAGTGGACGCCTGGTGTGTTCAAGAGGCTACTCATTTGGAGTTCATTTCTGCATCAGACTGGTAATAGCGATCTGAGGTTAGTATTTAAACAATGTTTAAATTTGGACATGCATGTAGTCATAGTTTTAATTGCTAATAAGGAGATTTTGGGATTAGGGTTCGGACCTGATTTCATAAATTTTTGAAATCCACGCTTCCGCACTGGTTCCCGAACCCAACAGTGGTATCAGAGCCTCCTTATTAGGATTAAAACTTATGCAGTTCAATTCATGATGTAGTATCATGTTAAAGTTTTTATATTGATGCACAATGCATGTCTTTGATTGAACATGAGTTTGATGATTGCCACCAGTTAGGGTTTTCCACTGAAACCCTAATTGTCTTAGAGATATGATTAGCCCTGGAGCCATCATACTGAAATAAGGTTGCCCTGGCATAATGGTGTATCCATTATGTGGTAAATGGTTGTCCTAGTATGATGGCACACATTTCACATATTTGCTTAGTTTAAAGCATGTATTAATATATGTGATAGCTTTTAATTGAATGTGCTGGCATTGCATGAATCCCTCTTAAATTTATATTAAGTGGTAGTATAGTTAACCGATAAGCATTATTAGTCATGATGGATAATTAGTCATTTCGGTGTCTAGAAAGGTGGTTCTGGGAAGGTAAAGGGAATCGTGATTTTTAATTGGTTCCGTTGACTGACCTGGCCAATTTTAAATTGGTGTCTAGGAAAGCACGGGGGGACCCCCACATCTCTTCCACTAGCCTGGATGATCTGATTGATTTAATTCTTGACTAACATGCTTGGTGTTAAAATACTATTATTGGCCTTCCTTCATGATAGGTCATTATTGTGTTACGATCTATACTAGGTTTGTTGTGTACACACAAGACCTAATATGGTGACTAACACAATTTTTGGCCTAATACAATTATTTGTTTATGGCATGATTTAAAGTAATATTTTGTTGTGTACACACAAGGGTATTACTATTAAAGTCATGACTATATGGCTATGAAGGGTCTTACTTAACTAAAATATTATAGTTTGTTGTGATACACAAGGCTATTAATATTTTAGAGGCCGGGATAAGTTGAGAATTGTACGGGTTATAATTGGAAAGAGTTTTCCTACCTATGAACTTATATAAGATTTGTTGTGTACACACAAGGTCTTTTATAAGGGATTGGGATCTCAAACCCACTAAGAAAGACAATTAGGGTTTTCTCGATCATCGTATAGAGGGTTATGATGCTCGATAAAATAGTGGGGGACATAATTAAATTAAAGTCCTAATTAATTATGTGTTGTCATTTCATGGTTGTTTGCTTATGTATTGTTCTTTGTTTAAATGTAGATAAATGGCTCTTCACTCTCACTCCGTAGTATTTAGATGCCAACAAATGACTGGGCCTAATTATGTTGATTGGCTGAGAAATTTAAAAATAGTACTCAGTAGAAAGAATTTCCTATATTCTTGATACCCCAATTTGGAACCACCAAGGAAGATGCCTCGCAAGAGGAGAAGACCACATATAATATGTGGCAAAATGACTCACTTACTGTCAAGTGCGTTATGCTTGCCTCTATGACTAATGAGTTGCAGAGGCAGCATGATAGCATGGATACTAACTCCATACTGCTCAAATTAAAAGAGCTTTATGGAGAACACAGTAGAACTGCTAGATATGAAATATCTAAGCAGTTGTTCCGTGCAAGGATGACAGAAGGTACATCAGTACAAGACCATGTATTAAAGGTAATTGATCTAATCACTCGATTAGGTCAATTAGGTTTTGTAATGGATGGGGAGTTGAATCAAGACTTGATCTTGCAATCACTCCCAGAGTCATTTTCACAGTTTGTTCTTAATTACCATATGAACAAACTTAATTCTTCCTTGCCTGAGCTGTTGAATATGTTGAAGACAGCAGAGAGCCATGTAAAGAAAAATAAGGCTCCAGTTCTTCTTGTGGATAAGAAGAAGACAGGCAAAAGGGGTTCCAGTAAGAGGATGAATCCCAAAGGGGGCATTAAGAAGAAGAAAGGAAAGAAGGCCTCCGGACAGATGACCTGCTTTCATTGTGGCAAGCCGGGTCATTGAAAAAGGAACTGCAAGGTTTACCTTGCAAGTGTGAAGCCTGGTGCATCAGAGGCACCAAAAGGTATGAAAGAAGTTCATACTATTTTGTCATTGGATTCTTCCATTTCAAATACTTGGGTGTTGGATACCGCCTGTGGTCATAACATCTGCAAATCATTGCAGGGACTTCAGGGGCTTAAAGTATTGAAGGAAGGTAACTTTGAGCTCTACGGTGCTGGAGGGGACCCCATCCAAGCAGAAGCTGTAGGGACTTATATTTTGAAGTTACCTTCAGGGAAGATCTTGGAGCTAAGGAATTGTTACTATATGCCAAAAATCATTAGAAATATCATATCTGTACCCTTGTTACTTAAACAAGGATATACTATGAATGTAATGAGCAGTGGCTGCTCAATTTCTTTATCTAATGAAATTATATGTTATGGCATATTCTGCAATGGTCTATTAACTCTTTCCACTAATGACAATATTTTTCATGTTTCTAACAAACGGAAAAGAGATGATGTAAACAATACCTTACTTTGGCATTGTCGACTTGGACATATTAGTGAGACTAGGATTAACAAGTTATACAAAGAAAATTTCTTTGATCCTTATGACTATGAGTCATTAGGAACTTGTGAATCATGTCTCATGGGTAAGATGACCAAGACTCCATTTAGTGGACATGGAAGAAAGGACAAAAGAGTTATTGGGACTCATACACACAGATGTATGTAGGCCTATGACAACTCAAGCCTATGGTGGATACTCATACTTCATCACATTTACTGATGATTTTTCAAGGTATGGATTTGTGTATCTAATGAAACATAAGTCCGAGGCTTTTGAAAAATTTTAGAGTATCAAAGTATGGTAGAGAAACAGACAGGAAAAAGTATAAAGATCCTCCGATCAGATAGAGGAGGTGAGTACTTATCCACTGAGTTTCTTGATCACCTTAAAGATAAGGGGATCATCTCTGAATGGACTCCTCCTTACACACCACAATTAAATGGTGTTGCTGAAAGGAGGAATCGTACTTTATTGGATATGGTACGGTCCATGATGTGCTTCACGGAGTTACCTTTTTCTTTCTGGGGATATGCTTTGGAAACAGCAACAACTTATATCTTGAATAGAGTACCATCTAAAACTGTCTCTAGCACTCCATATGAATTATGGAGAGGTAAGAAGCCCAATCTTAAGTATATTAAGATATGGGGATGTCCAGCCTATGTAAAAAGAAATTTTGGACATAAACTAGATGCTAGAGCAGACAAATGTTTATTATATCCTAGAGATAGTATAGGATATCTGTTCTACCACCCTACTGAACAAAAGGTTTTGGTCAGTAGGCATGCCACTTTATGGAAAAGGAATTCATCCTACAAAAGGGCACTGGTAGAAATATCGAACTTAATGAGATTCAACAAATAGACACTTCTCAGTCAAGTAACAACATAGTTAATATAGAACCTGAACACACTCCTATCCGTAGGTCTGATAGGGTGCGACAGGCACCTGAGAGGTATGGGTTCATAATTGAAAATAATGAAGCCCAAATCATTCAAAATGATGAGCCTCTAACCTATACGGAAGCAGTCATGAGTAGAGACTCAGACAGATGGCTGGAAGCCATTAGATCCGAGATGGACTCCATGTATGTCAACCAAGTATGGTCTTTGGTTGATGCACCAGAGGGTATTAACCCTATTGGGTGTAAATGGGTCTATAAAAGGAAGATTGGGGCAGATGGCCAAGTTGAAACTTATAAAGCCAGATTGGTGGCTAAGGGTTTCAGACAAAAACAGGGAATAGATTATGATGAAACATTTTCCCTGTTGCCATGCTCAAATCTATTCGGATTATACTTGCTATAGCAGCATATCATGATTATGAGATCTGGCAAATGGATGTAAAAACTGCATTCCTCAATGGTTTCCTTGAGGAAGAGGTTTATATGTCACAGCCAGAAGGTTTTGTCTTGGAGACTAAACCTAATCAGGTATGTAGGCTAAAGAAATCCATTTATGGATTAAAGCAAGCATCCAGGAGTGGAACATCCGATTTGATAAAACAGTCAAAGAATTTGATTTTTTCAAAAATGAGGATGAACCTTGTGTGTACAAGAAACTAGTGGGAGTGCCATAGTTTTCTTAGTTCTATATGTTGATGATATACTTCTTATTGGGAATGATATCCCAATGTTACAATCAGTCAAAGTGTGGTTATCGAAACAGTTTTCCATGAAAGACTTGGGAGAAGCATCCTATATACTGGGTATAAAGATCTATAGAGAAAGATCAAGAAGGATGCTAGGCTTGTCCCAGTCTAGGTACATTGACCAGGTGCTAAAGAGATTTAGCATGGAGGAAAGTAAAAGAGGTTACTTACCTATTGGTCATGGCATACGTCTTTCTAAGAGGATGTCTCCTAAGACACCTGAAGAAAGAAATAGAATGAATTCTATACCTTATGCTTCGGCTATAGGGTCGATTATGTATGCTATGTTATGTACCAGGCCTGATGTGGCATATGCCTTGGGTGTAGCCAGTAGATTTCAGGCTGATCCAGGAGAGGATCACTGGAAGGCTGTGAAAAATATTCTTAAGTACCTGAGAAGGACTAAGGATATTTTTCTTATATACGGAGGATCTGATCTTAAACTAGAAGCCTATTCAGACTCTAGTTTTCAATCAGACCCAGATGATAGTAAATCCATTTCAGGGTATGTCTTTACCTTGAATGGTGGAGCAGTAAGTTGGAAGAGCACTAAACAGCAGACTGTAGCTGACTCAACTACCGAGGCAGAGTACATAGCTGTCAGTGAAGCCGCCAAGGAAGCTGTCTGGATGAAGAAATTCATCACAGAGTTGGGAGTAGTTCCTGAGATTGAGAACCGGTGCCACTCTATTGTGATAACACTGGAGCAGTTGCTCAAGCTAAGGAACCGAGAGCCCATCACAAGTCCAAGCACATTCTGAGACGCTTCCATCTTGTCCGAGAGATAATCGAGAGACAAGAAGTCTGCATCAATAGAGTGGATACAAAGAACAACATAGCAGACCCGTTCACTAAGGCTCTACCACAGCGGGAGTTTGATCGCCACCTCGATTGTATGGGGTTAAAGAATAAGAGCGATTGGGTTAGTGCAAGTGGGAGATTGAAAGGATTATGCCCTATAAGCCAATATTTGTATCTCCCAGACCATTGTAAATTGACAAGTTAATAAAGGCAATATTTTTTCATCATTCGCTGTGTCATTATATGATGAACCCCATAGGTTAGGGCTATGGTCCTAGGGCTATGATGAGATCATACCAGTGAGATCTAAGGCCTTAAAACCCTAATCTAGAATATTCCTAGTCATAGGAACCCTGAGTTGGGGATCAGGGTTTCCGGTAAGACTGGCACATCCTATGTATGCTGAAAAGGGTGACTGCTCTCACAGTCACTTGTGTAGGACACTAATACAAGGATGTGGGTGCTCATTAGCGAATGAGTTCACTGAATAGATCCAGTTTGAGAACATCTAATGGAGCCTTAGCTGCATGTCAATAGATGTTTCTCATAGTGGGAGTTGTACAAGTAGTCCTATGACCTGAGACTGCCATAATACCTTATATACATGAACCCATGCTTTGGTTCAATCTCATTCATGACACTGGGTCATGCACAAGGTTGATGCTGGGTGTGGTGAATTGTATGAAGGAAATGAGTAGGTCAACAAGGAATTGATCACTCCTAGTAGGAGGAGATTGCATCCAGCCAAATTAGGTCAGATGATGATTCAGGAAATCTTTGATCAAAGTACAGATATTAGAAATGATTTCTAATATCGAATTAATTGAATCATTAGTGTATGACTGAGCTGGGAATGAGTATAACTGGATTTGACATGATTCCATATCCATAGTTATATTCAGGATGCAAGATGATTGAAGGATCGAATTGTACGGGAACTTTCCACTGAAGGGTAGTTTTGGAATTTTACCAGAATTTCCATATCTTCCGGGTAGACATGACACGTTGCTAGACGTCAATCTTGTCTTGTGGGTTGATCAAATTAAATGGTTTAATTGGATCACTAATTAGGAGGAGTCCTAATTGACTGACTCGAGTTAGCTCGATTTGACCTAAATCATTAGAATGAGTTCTGATCAAATTAGGTCAACTTGCACTCGGACCCACTGCTGGCTAAGTATGGAACCCAATGGGTCACACACTTAGGACAGATAATCAAGGTTTAATTTGGAATTAAATCTCGTTTGCAGATGAACACACTAGCATGTGTTGCAAACCATGGCTTCTACTTGAATCGGATTCGAGTTAGGGTTCCGATTTGGTCTTTTTTAGATCCAAATTCATTCCGGTTTGAATCTAATAGAAGATTCAAGACATTGGGCTAATAGTAGGCTAGCAATTGGGCTAACCTAAGAGGCTAAACCCCTTTCCCACATCGCCTAAGCCCTTTCCCCTCTTTTCCCACGCGCGCGCGCAAGGAGAAGAGTCCACACGCGCGCGTGGACTCTCTCCAAGCGGCGTTCTGCGTGAGAAAAGAAAGGAAGTCAGCGTTTTTGGCTGAAGAGGCATGGAAGAGAGTCCACCTAGGCGTGGACTCTTCAAAAAAAAAATGGAATTATCATGAAAAAGAAAAAAAAAAAACACCGAAGGGGCGCGACTCTTCTTTCTGCGCGCGCCCTTCTGTGTTTTTCGCGATTCTTCTTGCGTCTTCCCATCCCAAAGCCGTGAGATTAATCCCAAGGGCCGTGAGATAAAGGGAAAGGATGTGAGAAGGGAGAGAGGGATGTGAGAGGATGATTACAGAGAGAAGGCGCCTCTCTGTCGCCTATTTAAGGAGAAGACTTCATCGTAAAAATCATTCCAAATTTTCTACGGCGAAGCCTTGCTTCTTTTTCCTTCTCCCTCTCCAGAAGATTGTTTCCCCCTCCTCTCTTTCCTCTTTGATTCTTTACAGAGCCTAGGCTCTGTCGAATCTCAGAACAGAAGGAGAGTCAGAGAGAGAAACTCTCCGACGGTAAAGGAAGAAGGCGCCTCTCCTTTCTTTCTTACATTAAGACAATCTTGTCTTAATTTCTTCTCCCTCCAAGACAAGCCTTGTCCCATTTTAGGACAAGGGCTTATTCTTAAGACAAGAGTGTCTTAAGGGGCCAAAGTTACTAGAAGACGAGGAGAAGGGTAAGAGAGAAGGTTTAGTCCCAGTTTGGCTAGAGGAGTCCTAGCCAATAGCCCATATATCAAGTTCTAGGGTAGAACTTGATTGGAAGGAACCCAATTAAGGAGTCAGTGTCTTGATCATCTGCCCGTGTGGATCACCATCGGAGGGCGGACAAGTGGACGCCTGGTGTGTTCAAGAGACTACTCAATTTGGAGTTATTTCTGCATCAGACTAGTAATAGCGATCTGAGGTTAGTATTTAAACAATGTTTAATTTGGACATGCATGTAGTCACAGTTTTAATTGCTAATAAGGAGATTTTGGGATTAGGGTTCGGACCTGATTTCATAAATTTTTGAAATCACATGCTTCCGCACTGGTTCCCGAACCCAACAACCAAGGCAAAGGCAATGCAAAAAACTCTCAATTTTCATTAATCATAATCATCCATCATTTTTTCAATCAATCATTCATTGTTACAAAAGGGTGGAGGGGTAGGGTATTTATAGGAAACCAGGTCTACTCCTTGTTAGGATTAGATTATAAAGTTGATTAAGAAGAGAATTACAAAGTGACTTAGGACTAGGAGTACATAATTTGAATTGAATTAAAACTTGATTCCTAGTAGAATGTAAACTTCTCTCTCCTTCTTGGACTTGATTAAAGGGCCCCTCATGGGCTAGGGTGCCTCCTTGGATTGGGCTTGGGCTATGGGGCATCTCCTTATGGTCCTTGGGCAACAAATGGGGCATGTTCAAGTGGGCTTGGGAGGCCTCCAGATGGGCTTGGCGCATGGGATGGGAAAACCCTGGGTGCCCACTTTAATTTGGACTGGGGAAGGCTGGGGTGCCTCTTCTTCTGGGCTTCTGGGCTTCTGGGCTTGAGAGGGCTTCTGGGCTGGGATGCCTGAAAGTTGGAATATCCCTGGGTGCCTGGTATCTTCAAGTGGGGAGGTTCCATGGGCTTGGACTCTGCTCTGACCTAGGAGGGCATGGTGAATGCTTTGGCTGGTGATCCTCCTCTGTACAAAACTAGACTAACTCAGATTACAGGACTCAACTGGACTCACGAGGTTGAAACAACTCAACTTATTACAGGACTTAATAGGTTATTTATTATAAAACTTGGTTCACTCAAAATTAGACTTCATTACAGGACTTAAGTGAGCATAATCATGGTTAACCAAGTAAAACCCTAATTATCAAATACAAAGGGTTGTATTGGGCTCACATGATAAAACCCTTATTATAGGACTTCAAATAACTCAGACGATTCATCCCTACTTACAGGACTCAAATGGCTAATATAGCCAGATTATTGGATGCAAAGATAAAATCTGGAAAATGGTTAAGGGATGCAAAAATTTAGAGACCCATAGTGAACTAGGGTTGATCCTGATGTCCCCATCACCCAGGCCAAGTCCATAGCCCAGGCATCCAAGCCCAAGAGGAGTCAAGCTTGTCCAGGTCCAAGAAGGAGATGATGTCCAAATCCAACCAGGAGTCAAGTCTCTTAATTCCAATCAAATTTTGTACTCCTTGTCCTTTTCAAACATTGTACTCCTACTTTGACACAAACTTGTAATCCAACTGTAACACCGAGACTGGGTAATCTATACATACCCTTCCCCTCCCCCTCTCTTGTAATGATGAATTTTAAGTGAATGAAAACTAGAGTTCTTCTTTTAATTCCGTGCCTTTGTGCATTGACGCTCACTGAGGAAGAGGGTGTAAGGCCTAATAAACCATCCCAGTATCCAAACCCTAGCTGCCTGCCCCTTCCATCTTCCCTTGGCTGCCACCATCCATCACTCCAAAACCCTAGGATGCCATCCTTTTTTCCAAAACCCTAGCCGCACCATCCTCTCATCCATAAATCCTAGGCCACCCCCTTCCATCTACCACTCTAGGACACCATCTTCAAGCATCCAGGCATCCTCTTCAGCAACCAGGCTGCCACCCTCCAGCTTCCAGGCCGACCCCAAGTCCAGGCATCCCCAAGTTCCAGGCTGCCAGCCATCCGCAGCACCCTCTTCCAACCTTTTTTTCTCATCCAACTTCCCATTTATTATTTTTTCAATTTCCTACATTTCTAACCCCTGACATTTGCAAGATCCCTCAGGTGAAACAAGCTTTGGAAGAGGTCTTCCTTGCCCCTGAAACTAGCTGATAAAAAGCTAGTGCATCCATGAAAATGAGGCTTTGTTATCCAGGCGTCGATCCTAGTGGTGTGATCTCTTTGACGATGACAAGAACATCATTGCTAGGTATCTAAACCTATCCCATCTCTCTACTTCTAATTTGTTGAATTGAGCATGCCTTATTAAAGGTTTCTTAACCCTAGGATCCTATCTCTTAGATCATCCTTAGCATGTTCATCCTACATCACTCTTGTAACATTTTTTGATGATGAAAAAATAGTCTTTCTTCTCTTCCATTGCTTTATTACATTGTCACTCTGTGAGGGAAAGGGTGTAAGGCCCACCGGTTCATCCAAGCTACAAGAAGATGCCTACAATCCTTCCATTTTCCTTGTTCAAACTTTCATTTTTATTCCCTTTTCTCTCATCCTTTCCATGCCACTAATATCCTTCTGCAAGTTCTCTTATTGATTACAGTCAGGATGAAGTCTACCTTGCTTTGGAACCATTATGCTAGGTATCTTCAACCAGGGAGTGGGAGTCTTCTGTGTCCAGTCACTAGTCCTTCAAGTGTTGAAGAATGAACCACTTTCAAGTTGAGAGCTCATTGTTGGAAGAAGGAGCCCCTCCTAAACTCTTAGTTCTGATTTGTTGAAGGTACTTGTCCAAATCCGAATGGTTTCTTAACCATTAGGTCCATTAACTTCAAATAAGTGAAAGCTACACTACAGTACAACACTTTACTGATGCGGGATGGATGAAACATAACCTGATTTAAGAAAAAGGGGAAACACCTTAACAAACAGTACCATGGGAGGGCTAAGAAGCCTCCCGGGACTAGGGCAAGCTGGAACTAAAACCTAAACAGCTGAACTCTTTTGGTTTTCAGTTTTCTTTGGTGGAGAAACACTTGGATGGAGGATAAAAAACATAGACACTCTAGGACTGGGGACTCACCTTCACGGAGAGATGTTGCACCTCTAGAGCATCTCACCCCACCCCACTACATGTAGTCTAGGGTGTCCCCCCATCTCACTACACGCGGAGCCTATGGCATCCCCCCAAAATCGCTACCTGTGGCCGTAAAGAAAAATCCCTAGACCTAGAGGGGGACTCATGATGGAAGGAGATAACTAGGGCCTTGCTCCCCTCGACGCTCGCATGCGAGCGAAGGAAGTGGGATCTCACACCCCTCGACACCGCAGGTGAAGAAAGATGGCCTCAGCCTAGAACCAAAACTTAGGGAAAATCCAAAAATTTATATCAAAAAATTATATCAAAAAACTGTGCTGCATCATATTGGAGCTGATATGTTCTGAGAAGCGTGTCGGCTTGATGATCTGCTCTAGAAAGCATGCTTCTTTGAATACTGGATGCTTTGAAAACCATGCAAACTCCAAATCATGGCCTGGACAGTGAGGGAACCAACTTCAACGGGGCACCAGCGGACGGCCGGGAAGCGGGCGACGGACAGGGTCGGTGGACAGCAAGCGGCGGAGGGCTTGTAGCGGGCTGCAAGTGAGGCGGCACAAGGGGGGCATGGCATGCCCTGTATGTGTCATTTGGTCTTCCCTTGGCATGGGATCTCCTAGATGCCGGTGAGGGCTCCGGTGGCCGGGTCGTGGCCGGCGGACGGCGGGGCGGCAGGATGGGGCAGGCAAGCAACGGTGGTATCCGGCGGCGGGTGGCAGCGTCACACGGCCGCACATGGGCGGACGGACACCTCCCACGTCCGTTCGTCTTCCCACGGGCGTGGGCTATGGCGGACCCCACCAACAGTCGGGCGAGGGCCGACGGGCGGCGGGAACGGTGATGGGAAATAGGCCAGCGATGGCGGCGGCAGCGGCGGTCATGGGTCATGGCGGGCGGATGCCTGCGCGTTCGTTCGTCTTCCCACGGGCGTGGCGGCGGTGGCGGCTTCTCCGACAAGGGCGGGGGGTCGGCGAGCATCGACAGCGGTCCAGCGAGGGTGGTCGGGGGTCGACCAGCCCGGATCTGGGGCCGAGGGGGGCGACAGCTAGGGTTCTGGAGTTTTAAAAAAATCACGGGAGAAGGATGGAGAAGATGGAATAAAGATGGGATAACTCGCGGATAAAACAAGAATAAAACCAGAATAGCGGGATAGGTTGAATAGCGGGAATAGGTTAATAAAAAAAATGTGAGAAAATAAGAAAAAATAGAAAAAAAACCTAGACCTGCCCTAGATCTCTATCATTCTCCTCGACCGTGAAGAACTCGACTCCATCGAGTTCGGAAAAAAGGAGCACAGCCCCTAATCCACAACTCGCTCTGATACCAAAATGATGCGAGACGGCTGAAGATGATACCTGATTTATTGGAAAAACAGGGAAAACCTAACAAACTAGGATCGTGGGAGGTCTAGAAGCCTCCCGGGACTAGGGTGAACTGACACTAACCCTAAAATAGCCGAACTCTTTGGTTTTCAATTTTCTGGGTGGAGAAACATGGGATGGAGGATAGGAAACATGGACACTCTAGGACTGGGGACTCACCTTCATGGAGAGACGTCGCACCTCTAGGACATCTCACCCACCCCACTACATTAGTCTAGGGCATCCCACCCATCTCACTACACGAGGAGCCTAGGGCATCCCACCCAAATCGCTACCTGGGACCGTAAGAAAAATCTCTAAGACCTAGACGGGGACTCGATGAAAAAGGGAGAAAACTAGGGCCTCGCTGTTGGGAATTGTGTCCCAAAGCCAATCGCCTGGGTTGTAGGCGGTTGTGCTGAGTATTGTACTTTTTCTTTGAATTAATAAATATTATTTTTTGGCAGCTCATCACATATTGTATTTTCCTGAAATGAACTCTTTCCATGCGATGAAGTCCTTAGGACTACACTGACTTCGATACAGAGAGGATGTATCGAGTGGTCCTTAAACCTTGTTCACAACCAAAGGATATATTGTACTAGATGGCATATATCAAGTATAGGTTGTTGTAGTTCACATCGTTTGGTTGTCCTCTTGACCAAATGGGTGTGGTGACACTGATGTGATCTACAAGTGGGATATGTGATATCTCATTGAACGTGACTCTGTGCAGCCCCTTCTGCCAAAGGGAAACTCACGATTGGATATGGGTATATGTGTCCTCCGACCTGAGGTCATCACGGTAGCTTGCAAGCAACTCCCTGTGCTTTGGTGCCGGACTACCCAAATTTTTAATCCGGTGATGGAAGGTTTCTGGGTACCGGCAAGTACTTGTGGAACAGTGATGGACCAAGATGGAATTGACCTGTCCAAATAGTTTGGATTGAATGTCTCGCAGTATCTCAATTTAGCAAATCCTCGGCCGGGGTAGCCCTAGTGAAGAGTCACTGGGCTTGCGAGGTTGAGACACGTAGTGGACTGACTCAGTCTAGGTTGGCAGCCCAATCTAGTCATCCTGAGCATTAGAAGTCAAAGGAATGAATTATACGATAACCATATGCCAGAGGTTCGATAGTTTGCTCCTACATCTTCGACCTATCCGGATGCCGGCCCATTGCTAGATGGTTTCCTGTGCTAGTACTGGAATTGTTCCAGTGCTACCGTTTAGGTTCGAACCTATGAGGTCACACACCACAGAGGATAACTCTCTGATCCGGATACCGATTACGATTGGGAATCATCTCATTTTTATGGTCACGGTATTTTTGAGCACTCTTTTCCTATCTTTCCCTTGTCTGCGTCAACCAAATTGTTCTGGGCTGACCAGGACTGCGCCAGGATTTTTCTGAATTAGTTTTGAACTGATTCGGAGCTCGTTTCAGCCTTCAATTGGTTGTGAACCAATTTTAATCCTTCAACCAATTTTATTGGGTTTGGAATGTTCTTAAAACCGGTTCAATTGGATTGAACCACTTGGTTTTGAATGGGATTGTACCGATTTATTGAACCGGCATTTTCTTTTTATTGCTTGAACCGTTTTTACCCGATGTTTTGCTGGAAGGAATTCCATTCGTTGGAGGCCAAACGACAGCGTCTCTTCTTTCTCCTCCCCCCTCTTGTTTATTGCTGTTTAAATCCTATTTTATGGCTTGGTTAATGGATATAACCACATCCTCTTCTTGGTTCCCAGCTAATTCCTCTTCCTGCGGCCTATATAAACAACTTCCAGCGCCCCTATTTCAGCGGGATATACAGTCATCGTGTGTATTTTTGGTTCACCATGTGTGGATGAAAAACGTGAGAGCTGGTTCTTCCCTTGGAGAGTTTTTATTCATTCATTCCACCAGGGTTTTTGAGGGCTGGGTTTGGTTGAGTAATTGGGGAGAGAAACTCATCTTAATTCCCTGTTGTTCGTTGTGCTCAATTGGTGGAAGAAAGAAGCTCTGTTTTGGTGAAAACTAAAATCAGAACATGGAGTTCTGTTTCTTCCTTCCTCCCTCCCACCGTTCCATGGTTTTCCGGCGACTAGCATCGCGTGAGAGGCTGGATCAGAGACCCCAGGAGTGTCTCCCCTCTAGAGGGTGTTCGCTTAAGCACCTGGGAGCCGGTTGATCATCCATTGCTGCTGTTTGTTGCTCTGTTTTTTCGGTTGCAAAAATTCCTATTGCAGAATTTTGAAGAGAGGAAGAATCAATCCAAATGACGTGAGGATGATCGATCCATTTGCACACTCCTCTTGAAGAAGAACAAGCAAGAAGTCCCCTTGCTTTTGGTGCTGGAAGTGAGACCAAGAGTTGGCCATTTTGTTTTGCTTTGCTGCTATTTTGGAGGAAAGAGAAGACCATTTCAATGTGCTGAAGAAGAAGAAGACATGAATAAATTTATTCCTGTTATCCTAGCAATTCCAGCAGATATCCTAATTATTCCAGCAGGAATAAGGTAATTATTTCTAGTTTATTTTCATGCATGCCTAGATCTAGGTTTATATAATTGTTTATAAATATTACATGCCCTTGTTCATGCCTATTTTGCCTATACATGATCCGGAATATGTTAGATCCTGTATGGAGTAGGTAGTTTTCCGCTGTTATTTTAAAATAGTTTTAAAATACATACCTGCTCCCTGCTGTTGCATGCTTAGTGTAGGCAGCTGCTACCCGCGCAGTTTTCTTTTAGTGGTATCAGAGCCAGGTTTCAATTGTAGCATTTCTTGATTTCATGTATAGTTTGATTAAAATGTTTAATCTTTTGTATGTAAATCATAAGGTATGATTTGAGAGTACTTTTAGGAACCCAGTTAAGACCTTCACCATGACCGTGTGTCTTTGACACGATGCGGTTCATCTGTGTTGGCCTCTTCAGAAGGATCCTTAAGGAATCTTGGAATTAAAATTGTTTAATTCAAACATGTTTGGCATGTCTGATATTTTTTTTGGGCAATGTAATGTTTATAAAAGATAATCTAGATATGATGCATCAGTAGATATGTAAAGAGTTTTACATGTTTTTAATTAAAATTGTTTTATTATTAAAATGATTGGCTTATATTCAATAATTTTGAATTGTATGATTAATTAATGACAAGTTTTTTAGGGTTTATGAAATCTAATGTCATTTAAATAAGCCAATTGGGTTAATTGGGTTAGCTGACTATTGGGTCCATAACTGGGTTTAGCCTAAGTTTAGTTGAACCGGATTACAAGAAGATTAACAAAAGTTGTTTAAGGCCCTTCTTAGAACTATCTATAGTTAGATTTGTTGATCCGTTCATCTAAAATGGATCCAATTAGTGGCTCAGAGGATGCCCGAGTCTTTAGGCTAGTCTGATCGAGTCTGGTAAACCGACTGGTGTCGAGGTAGGTTTGGCATTGTGATCATGGTTGTATGAGGCTACCTCTTTTCTGGCCAACTTGGTTGGTGTCTATGAAATGGTTTAATGGCGAATACTCACCCATGATCTCACCTACCTGGCTAGTCGAGTCGACCAGAACTGATTGAACAGCTTATGACTCGAGTTAACCCATGGCACCCAGTTGATCGTCCCTGACTATATAGGTGCCCATGGATCATTTGTTGATTTATTTCAACCCTCCTGGAATCTAATTGATTCAATGGGAGGTTGATCCATGTCCTTGTCTTTTCTTTTGTCACAACTAAAATTCCTCTAAAATTTATTAGGTCCTTAAAAGACTAAGTCAAAGAGTTGAGAGTATCTTAGCCTCCCATTAAGTTGGATAAAATGTGTCCCTAGCTTGGCGTGCATCGGCAGTTCCATAGAACGGGTGTACATCCGGCGACTGAATTTCTATCTGATCGATGATGTTCAGTGCACCTCCTTAACGTGACCAAGTGGGGCCGGCCATGAGTCGAGCTTGGTCTTTAGTTAGTTGGAAGCATTGGATTTGTCATTTTAATGGTTGGACCTAACCAGAGACCCCAATAGGAGCCCCTAGGCCGATTGGGGCGTTCTCTGGGGCAAAATAAAATACTGAAATTTTTAGGGAAACTTGGTTTATGAACCTACCTTTAGGCTCGTATGGGTGAGCTGGCCATAGTCGGGCTCATGCGAGGCCTATTGGATTTCAGTACCCACTTGGAAAGGTGTTCTCACGGATTGGAGTTAGAGCTACCAATCTGAAAATTAGTGGGAGAAACCTTTAGACTAAAGTCCAGTCTTTTTGTTAAATTATTATTTCATACACTAATTTGGTCTTGTTTTCTTTTTAGATGTCTTCAATTTATCGCTCCGGTTCACTTCTCGATAACAAGATTTAAGGTCACAACTTCGATAGTTGGTATCGATGATTAAGAATTCTGGAGCATGAACGGATCCTAATATGTGATAACGGATCCAGCACCTGAAATCCCTCCTGCTAATGCATGGAGTGTGGTCAGAGATGCTTATCTGAAGTGGGTCTCTGATCGACTACTATCCGGTGCATTATGTTAGCGACGATGAACGACGCGCTCAGTCGCAAATTCGAGGAGGCCAACCTATGAAATCCTTCAAAAGTTGAAGGAATCCTTCGGCACCCGGATGATGTAGAACGATACAAAGTGTCTTGTGCCATCTACAACTCCAAGATGCCGAATGGTGGTTCAGTCACTGATCATGTATTGTACATGATCGAGCTGATTGAAAAACTGGGCAAACTTGGATGCCCCTTGCATGAGTAGCTCGGCAAGGATGCAATTTTGAATTCTCTTCCCTCCTCCTATCTTGATTTTCTCGATCATTATAGAATGAACAAGCCTGTAATTAACTACCAAGGTCTTCTGGGGTTGTTGTAGACTTTCGAGAAAGACCACCAACTGAATAAGGGGGTGGTGAATTTAGTGGGAGGAAGTAGGGTCGTCGTCCCTTTAAGAAAGGGAGAAGAAAATGAATAAGAGGGAAAAAGTGCAGAATGCTCCTGGCCCTATCAACCAGTATAAGGCTGATCAGTCTTTTGCAGAGTGCTTCTACTACAAGAAGAAGGACACTGGAAAAGGAACTGTCCTCTTTATATTGCATCCCTTGATCCGAACAGGCCGAGAAAGCAGAAGTCTGCTGAACAAGGTATTTATATGATAAAACCTTGTAATTACTCAATTGTTGATACTGCTAACTGGGTATTGGATACTGGTAGTCCAATTCATGTTTGTAATTCGTTACAGGGACTTCAAGTTAGTAGAAGATTTGAAGATGGAGAACAGTTTCTGAGCATCGGGAATGGAAATCGTGTTCCAGTACTGGCGGTCGGAGTCCTGCATCTTGTCTTTGAGTCTTGTACTGTCGAACTAGTCGACTGTCACTATTGTCCTAGTTTCCATTATGTACAAAATCTCTGTAGGCCTTTTGGCCAATTGTGTTTTGAACTATCAATAAGAAAGATTTTTGCAATGTTATTTTGAATAACTCTGTGATAATGAAGCTAGATTAAATAATGGCATATATGTACTATCAAGGCCTGTTAGTGTAATGTACACTTCTAGCAAACACCAAGATTAGATAATGTCAACGATTTGTAGCTTTGGCACTGTAGGCTAGGTCATATTAACCAAAATAGGATAAACAATGCGAGGAGATGGACTCCTCGAGGTCAGTGATTCTGAATCACTGCCCACTTGTGAATCCTATTTAGTTTGGTAAATGAACAAGTCACCTTTTTTTTGGAAAAGGTGAACGAGCTACAAAACTTCTAAGTCTATACATACTGATGTATATGGACCGATGACAGTTAGTGCTAGAGGAGGATACAAGTATTTCATTACTTTTACAACGACGACTTTTTAAGGTCGGTTATGTCTTTTAATGAGACATAAGTCTGAGTCATTTGAAATGTTCAAACGATACCGTAATGAAGTAGAAAAGCAAACTGGAAAAGTATTAAACCCCTTCGATCTGATCGAGGTGGTGAATACTTATCTGGTGCATTTTTGACATATCTTGAGATGAATGGAATTCTCTCTCAGTGACTCCTCTAGAAACACCGCAGTTGAATGGTGTGTCCAAAAGGAGGAATCGAACCTTGTTGGACATGGTTCGATCTATGTGGCTTTGCAACTCTGCCGCTATCCTTTTGGAGATATGCGCTTCAGACAGCCTGTTTTTATTAAATAATGTTCCAAGTAAGTCTGTTGTCTCCACTCCGTATGAGATGTGGAATGGACGTGGACCTCACTCACACCTTCGGGTCTGGGTCTTATCCGACTTACATAAAACGTTTAGACGCAGACAAACTTGGTCCTAGGTCTGATCAGTGTTTATTCATTGGTTATCCTAAGGAAACCAAAGGGTATTTCTTCTACTTGGAGAATGACAAAGGTGTTCGTTGCTCTTAGAGCTATCTTTTTGGAAAAAGAGTTCCTTGGAGAAGGAACTATAGCCTCTAAGATTGAACTTGATGAAGTTCAGCCAATAGAAGAACCTGCACACTCTAAGGACATCGTAGAACCGGCTGTGATTGAATCACACCAGAATCCATTAGGAGATCTGGTAGAATACCGCATCATTTCGGACAGATACTACGATTTCTTGGTCCGGGACGGCGATCCCATTGAGCTCGATGAGACAATGAGGATCCGATCACCTATATGGATGCCTTTCAAGATCTGACTCTGAGGCATGGCTTTGGAGCCATGCGATTCGAAATGGAGTCCATGGAAATCAACAATGTTTTGGACATTGGTTGATCTGCCTGAAGGAATAAAACCCATCGGTGTAAATGGATCTAAGAAAGGGGCGCAGATGGGAAGGTAGAGACCTATAAAGCCTGTCTGGTTGCAAAGCGGTATCGTCAAACGATATGGTATCGATTATGACGACTTTCTCCCCTGTGGCAATGCTCAAGTCCATTCGGATCATGCTTGCTTTGGCAGCATATTTTGATTATGAGATCTGGCAATGGATGTCCGAACCGCTTTCCTAAATGGGAGCTGGAATAGGAGGTGTATATGATACATCCTGAGGGTTTCACATCCACAGATGAATCAAAAGTATGCAGTTGCAGAGGTCCATCTATGGACTCAAGCATGCATCTCGAATTGGAACTTACGGTTTGATAGCTGTATCAAATCGTATGCTTCATTAGGAACGAAGAAGAACCGTGCATCTATAAATGGTAATGGTTCTGTGATTGTATTCCTAGTACTTATGTTGACGACATTCTCTTAATCGGGAATGATGTCACAAGCATTACAAGGAATAAAGGTCTGCTTATTATCTCAGTTCTCCATGAAGGACTTGGGTGAAGCTTCTTACATACTAGGTAAGAAGATCTATAGAGATAGATCTAAGAAGCTTTTGGGATTATCCCAGTCTACGTACATTGACACCGTGCTGAAATGGTTCAGCATAGAAATTCCAAGAAGGCTATCTCCCGATAGGTTCTGGAATTACTCTTTCAAAGAAGATTGTGCGACAACTCTTGAGGAAAGAGAGCGCATGAGTAGAGTACCTTATGCTTCTGCAGTAGGCTCTATCATGTATGCTATGACTTGTACTAGACCAGACGTGGCATACTCACTAGGAGTAGTGAGTAGATACCAGTCTGACCTAGGTGAGGCGCATTGAAAGGTGGTTAAGTCCATCCTTAAGTATTTGAGAAATACTAAGATCATGGCTGATTTATGGAGAACCTGACTTGAAACTTGTGGGTACTCTGACTCCAGTTTCCAGTCAGATAGAGATGATAGCAAGAGTGTGTCAGGGTTTGTATTTACCCTGATGGAGGAGCGATCTGCTGGAAAAGTCCAAGCAGGCAACTGTTGCAGACTCGTATGCGAAGCAGAATACATTGCAGCATCAGATACAGCAAAGGAAGCTATATGGTTGCAGAAGTTCCTTGGAGAGCTAGGGGTGGCACCTTTCCTAGATGGTCCTGTTCCGGTGTACTGTGACATCTGGAGCCATTACTCAAGCTAAGGAGCCTAAAGCTCATCCCGCACCAAGCACATTCTGCGGTGCTACCACCTCGTATGAAGATCGTGGAACGAGGCGACATCAATCTTCTGAAGATCGATGGAAAAGAAAATATGGCCGACCCCTTCACTACAGCCCTCGGAATAAAAGAGTTCGACTATTGTAAATAGGAAATGGGTATTAGATACTCTTCTATGGCTTTAGTACAAGTGGGAGTTGTTGGGAATTGTGTCCCAAAGCAATCGCCTGGGTTGTAGCGATTGTGCTGAGTATTGTACTTTTTCTTTGAATTATAAAATATTATTTTTTGGCAGCTCATCACTATTATATTTTCCTGAAATGACTCTTTCCATGTGATGAAGTCCTAGACTACACTGACTTCGATACAGAGAGGATGTTCGAGTGGTCCTTAAACCTTGTTCACAACCAAAGGATATATTGTACTGGATGACAATATATCAAGTATAGGTTGTTGTAGTTCACATCGTTTGGTTGTCCTCTTGACCAAATGAGTGTGGTGACACTGATATGATCTACAAGTGGGATATGTGATATCTCATTGAACGTGACTCCGTGCAGCCCCTTTTTGCCAAAGGGAAACTCATGATTGGTATGGGGATATGTGTCCCTCTGCCTGAGGTCATCACGGTAGCTTGCAAGCAACTTCCTGGGCTTTGGTGCCGGACTACCCCAGATTTTTAATCCGGTGATGGAAGGTTTCTAGTACAGGCAAGTACTTGTGGAGCAGTGATGGACCAAGATGGAATTGACCTGTCCAAACAGTTTGGATTGAATGTCTCGCAGTATCTCAATTTAGCAAATCCTCAGTCGGGTAGCTCTAGTGAAGAGTCACTGGGCTTGTGAGGTTGAGACACGTAGTGGACTGACTCAGTCTGGTTGGCAGCCCATCTCAGTCGTCCTGAGCATTAGAGGTCAAAGGGATGAATTATACGGTAACCATATGCCAGAGGTTCGATAGTTTGCTCCTGCATCTTCGACCTATCTGGACGCCTGGACCCATTGCTAGATGGTTTCCTGTGCTGGTACTGGAATTGTTCCAGTGCTACCATTTAGGTTTGAACCTATGAGGTCACACGCCACAGAGGATAACTCTCTAATCCGGATAACGATTACGATTGGGAATCGTCTCGATTTTATGGTCACGATATTTTTGAGCACTCTTTTTCCCATCTTGCCCTTATCTGCGTTAACCAGAAATTGTTCTGGGCTGACCAGGACTGCGCCAGATTTTTCAAATCAGTTTTGAACTGAATCGAAGCTCGTTTCGCCTTCAATTGGTTGTGAACCAATTTTAAATCCCTGAACCAATTTTATTGGATTTGGAATATTCCTGAACTGGTTTCATTTGGATTGAACACTTGGTTTTTGAATGGGATTGGACCAATTTATTGAACCGGCATTTTCTTATTGCCGCTTGACCATTTTACACGGTGTTTTGCTGGAAGGAATTCCATTCGTTGGAGGCCAAACGACAGTGTCTCTTCTTCTCCTCCCTCCCTCTTGTTTATTGCTGGTTTAATCCCTGTTTTATGGCTTGGTTAATGGATATAACCATAGCCTCTTCATTTCCCAGCTCATTCCTCCTCCCTGCGGCCTATATAAACAACTTCCAGTGCCGCTATTTTAGCGAGATATACATCATCGTGTGTATTTTTGTTTCACACATGTGAGGGGCTGACAAACATGAGAGCTGGTTCTTCCCTTGGAGAGTTTTATTCATTCATTCCACCGGGTTTTGAGGCTGGGTTTGGTTTGAGTAATTGGGAGAGAAACTCATCTTAATTCCCTGTTGTTCGTTGTGCTCAATTGGTGGAAGAAAGAAGCTCTGTTTTGGTGAAAACAAAAATCAAACATGGAGTTCTGTTTCTTCCTTCCTCCCTCCCCCCCGTTCCATGGTTTCCGGTGACTAGCATCGTGTGAGAGGCTGGATCAGAGAAGCCCCAGGAGTGTCTTCCCCTCTAGAGGGTGTTCGCTTGAGCACCTGGAGCCGTTTGATCATCCATTGCTGCTGGTTTGTTGCTCTATTTTTCAGGTTGCAGAAATTCCTGTTGCAGAATTTTGAAGAGAGGAAGAATCAATCCAAATGACGTTGGATGATCGATCCATTTGCACTCTCTTGAAGGAAGACAAGCAAGAAGTTCCCTTGCTTTTGGTGCTGGAAGTGAGACCAAGAAGTTGCCATTTTGTTTTGCTTTGCTGCTGTTTTTTGGAGGAAAAGAGAAGACCATTTCAACGTGCTGGAAGAAAGAAGAAGACAGGAATAAATTTATTCCTATTATCCCAGCAATTCCAGCAGATATCCTAGGGTTATTCCAGCAGGATAAGGTAATTATTTCTAGTTTTATTTTTCATGTATGCCTAGATTTAGGTTTATATAATTGTTTATAAATATTACATGCCCTTGTCATGCCTAGTTTTGCCTATACATGCATCCGGAATATGTTAGATCTTGTACGGAGTAGGTAGTTTCCGCTATTATTTTTAAATAGTTTTAAAATACACCTGCTCCCTGCGGTTGCATGCTTAGTGTAGGCAACTGCAATACCCGCGCAGATTTTCTTTCACTGCGTCCCTCGTGCTCCGCATGCGAGCGAAGGAAGTGGGGTCTCACACCCCTCACCCCAGGTGAGGAAAATGGGCCTCAACCCAGAACCAGAACCAGTGGCAAAACCAAAATTCATTCAACTCTTCTGATTACAAGGGGGAGGGGGTCTCTTTTTATAGAAAAACCAAAATCCTCGATTACTTAGCCTACAAGAAACCCAAAAAAGGGAAATAAACTATATCAAAAACTGTGCTGCATCAATATTGGTGCTGATATGCTCTGAGAAGCATGTCGGCTTGATGATCTACTCTAGAAAGCGTGCTGCTCTGAATATTGGGATTCTCTAAAATCTGTGCAAACTCCAAATCATGGCCTGGACAGGGAGGGAAGCAACTCCGCAAGGCACCAGTGGACGACCAGGAAGCGGGCTGGACGGGGCCGGCGGAGACGAGCGGCGGAGGGCTGGCGAGTGGGCTGCAGGCAAGGCGGCACAGGGGGGCACGGCACGCCCTATGCATGTCATTTGGTCTTCCCTTGGTATGGGATCTCCTGGATGTTGGCGAGGGCTCCGGCGGTGAGGCCGGGCCGGCGGATGACGGGGTGGCAGGACGGTGACAGGTGGGCGGCGGTTGCGGTGTCAGGCAGTGGGCGGCGGTGTCAGGCGGCGGGCGGCGGGCGACGGCATCACACAGTCGCACGTGGTGGACGGACTTCCTCCCATGTCCGTTCATCTTCCCATGGGTATGTGGTGGCGGCGGACCCCACCGACGATTGAGCGAAGGCCGGCGAGCAGCGAGAATGGCGACGGGAAGCATGCCGGCGACGGCGGCGGGCAAAGCGACCCCCGTGGTTCATGGCGGGCGGACGCCTCCACGTCCGTTCATCTTCCCACGGGCATGGGCGGCAGCGGTGGCTTCTTCGGCGAGGGCGGGGTCCGCAAGCATCGGCGGCGGTCCGGCGAGGGCGGCCAGGGGTCGGGCGGCCCGAGCGGCAGCGACCACCGTGGGTCATGGCGGGCGGACGCCTCCACGTCCGTTCATCTTCCCACGGGCATGGGCGGCAGCGGGCTTCTTCGGCGAGGGCGGGGTCCGGCAAGCATCGGCGGCGGTCCGCGAGGGCGGCCAGGGTCGGGCGGCCCGAATCTGGGTCGAAGCGGGCGGCGGCTAGGGTTTGGGAGTTTTAAAAAATTCACTGGAGAAGGATGGAGGAGATGGAATAAGGCTGAGATAACTCGAGGATAAAACAAAAATAAAACCAGAATAGCGAAAATAGGTGGAATAGTGGGAATAAGGAAATAAAAAAAATGCGAGAAAATAAGAAAAAATAAAAAATAACCTGGACCTGCCCTGGATCCCCATCATTTACTAATAGTTTATTTTGGTAAGCTTATTTGCTTTCTTACTAATGAATTCTTGCTGATATTTGGAAAGAGTCATTGCTCATTTTAGATTACTGAATTCATAATTTTAAAACTCCATTATCATTTTACATCACAACCTAATTTAAGTCCCACTGAAATTGGTTATCCCAAATAGCAAGCTAATAAACCCAATCCAATTGGATTAGGAGTTAGGCTAGCCAACATATGCTAGCATGTCAATTAGCTAGCCAATTAGGATCCTATAACCCTAATAAAAACATAATTGACTTCCTTGGCCAATTCCTTAATATGTGTGATCCTTTGGTTCTACATCTAGCTAGCAATAGGTCTAGCTCCAAGCCATTTGATCCAATCAAAACTTATTGACCTAATTAGGTTAAATTGAGTTAACCTAAGTTGCCAATTCGAACCAGCTTCTAAATTGACTCATGAATCCAAGCCATTTGATTCATGAAAACCTAATTGATGTCTAGCAACGTATCATGCCTACATGGAAGATGAAAAATTGATAGAACTTATCAAAATATCCTTCAGTGAAAAGTTACTGTGCAATTCAATCCTTTAATTTTCCCTTATCCTGATTAAGTGATAAGCATTGATAAATGTCAAACCCTAGCACTTAATCTTTTCAAATCTCAATTTGATAATGAAGACTCGATCGATGAAAGATTAGAACTTTATTTAATCTTATCATGCTTTGATCAAAGACTTCCTGAGTCATCATTCAAAGAGATCACATGAGATAACTTCTCCCCTTATTAGGAGTGATCGATTCCTTGTTGACCTACTCATTACCTTCATACACTTGTTGACCTACGCATTACCTTCACACATAATCCACCATATCCAAAAGCACCCTGTACATGACTTAATTACCATGAATGAGTATGCACTAAAACATCGGTTCATGTGCACAAGATACTATGGTTGTTCAGGTTCTAAGGATCACATGCACAACTCCCACTAAGAAAATATTCTTTTGACAAGTAAGTAACTTCCATTTGATATTTTCTTGTTGGATCAGTTCAGTGAACTCATAGCCTAATGAGCACCCACATCCTTGTATTAGTATCTCTACATAAGTGGTTGAGAAACCAACCACCCTCTCCATCAAGCATACATAAGATGTGCTAGTCTTACTGGATTCATCGATCCCCAAATCTATTATCCAACAACTAGGAATATTTAGATTAGGGTTTATAGGAACTTAGGTCTCATCATTATGATCTCCATCATAACCTTAATTCTATTGCCTTAACCTATGGGGTTCATCATAATCTTGATAAGGTATAGTAGCATGATGAATCAAATATCTTTTATTAATACATAATATCATACATGAGTTGGAAGATCAAAAAAATGCCCATACAAAGATTGGCTTTTAGGGCACCATTCTTTCACATCTCAGAAAGCCCAAGTCCTGGCCGACTTCCTGGTGGAATGCACTAGAATGGACGAGGATCTGGAGGAGGCCCCTACTGAGTCCAAGTTGGACCTAGATGCATGAGAGATGGCATGGATCCTCCATGTCAATGGTACAACCAACTTAGGAGGGAGTGGAGTCAGACTCATCTTCACCAACTCTGATAGAGTGGTCATTGAGTATGCATTTCATTTCCTTTTCAAAGTAACAAATAACCAGGTTGAGTTTGATGTTCTCCTTGCAAGCATAAGGGTTTCCCGCGAGCTGGGCGAACAAGCCTCAAGGTTTTTATAGATTCATAGCTTATGACGGGCCAAGTCTCTAGCAAGTTCGAAGCTTGGAATCCTATGATAGTGAAGTACTTAGACTGAGTATGCTCATACATAATGTGCATCCAGTGCTTCGACATATTTCATATCGTGAAGAGATTGCCCACACTGACACCCTCCCGGACTTGCTACCTTACCGGACTTGTTGTTGGGGTGCACCTTTGTTGAATATTTGGAGGCCCTCAGCCATGAGGTCATGGTGATGTTTAGCAGGTTTCTCTCGAGGCAAGCTAGATGGATCCCTATGTCAAGTATACAGCCGATGGCTCCCTGCCCGAAGATCACATGTAGGCCGGCATCCTAAAGTGGATGGCTGCCCACTTTGTACTAATGGATGGGCAGCTTTATCGAAGATCCTACTCCTACCCTTGCTGAAGTACTTGAGACCTTCAGAGGCCACTTACATCCTCTAAGAGATACATGAAGGCATTTGCAAAAATCATGTGGGGGCAAGGCACTGGCCATAAAGCCCTCAAGCAAGGTTACTATTGGGAGACTGTACAGGAAGACACGACTGAGTTCATGCAGAAGTATGATCGTTGCCAGCGGCATGCCAACATCCAGTGTCAGCCAGCTTTCCCGCTGTCCAAGCTCTCCTCCCCCTAGCCATTCACCCAGTAGGGGATCGACATCATGGGACCATTTTTCCTAGTGTACGTTAACGAAAGTACCTGATTGTAGCCATCGACTACTTCACCAAGTGGGTGGAAGCTGAGCCCTTGGTGTGGATCACTAAGAGCAAGATGAGATCCTTCCTCTAGGAGTCATTCATCTACTACTTCGGACTCCCCCATGCTATCATCATGAACAACAGATGATAGTTTGATAACCAAGCATTCGAGGAGTTGTGCGCTGACCCTGAACATCCACCACTGCTTCCCGTTGGTGACTCATCCACAAACTAATGAAAAGCTGAGGTGACAAATCAAACCATCCTCTAAGGGCTCTGCACCATGCTAGATGAGGTGAAGGGCCGTGGGTAGAAGAGCTCCACAACATATTGTGGCCTATCACACCATGCCCCGGATGGCGACGGGTGAGACACCATTTAGCCTAGTCTTTGACACTAAAGCCGTGATCCTGGTTAAGATGGGCAAGCCAATGCTATAGGTGGAGCAGTATGTGATGGGAATTCTCCCAGGGAGCCGGGATCATGCAGCATGCGGAATTGACTTTCAAAATATAATTTCATAGCATGATACCCTAACATGTATAACATGTACAGAAAACCCTAATTCCTAGGAACCCCTTGGGCAATAATAACTAATGAATCATCAAATAATGTCAAGAAAAATACCTAGATCGCTGAAATCTAAATTTTTCCATAAGGCTCACAAGCGCAAGCCCTTCAATGGTGATCCACACAAACTCGGACCAAGGAAGATTTCTTCAAGTTGCTTGGAGAAGTGGAACTCTTTCGGCAGCTTTTGGTCTATTGACCACTATAGGACACCCTGTCCTACTGAAGGACACTCAAGACACTGTCCTAAACCACTGTAGGATCTAGGACTATCCTCCTCTAGATACTACAAGCTTATGTCCAAAAACCAAGCCTTGTCCTATTGTAGAAGAAGTTGTCTTAACAAGACAAGTCTTGTCCTAAATAAAGAAGAGGGAGGGAGAAAGTTGAAGAACACCCTGACTCTCGGAAAAATAAAATACTCAGACTCTCAGATGATCAAAGTCAGTATTTCTCATTTCACCGTACCCCTATTTATAATCTCAGATGGGGCGTGAAATGCATCCCTACAACACTAATCATATATGAAACAACATATCTGATAAGACACTTCGAGAATGGACAGTCATATCTGTGTTCTTTCACTTACCATCATGTGTCAAATACTGGTTTCTGAGATAGGGAGATGCCTCATCTAATCCAAAGTAACGTGAGGCTTGAAGAGTTTCAGAGGCAGAAGGACTATGCCCTTTGTTATGCGCCGCATATGAAGAGGCGCGACTCTTCATGTGCGTGCCACACCTCTTCAAGCCATCCCTTTAAACTTTAAACCAGCTATTAGACTTCTTAAGATCATGGGAATAAAATGAAGAAATGCCTTTCCTGATGAAACTCTTAGAGTCTCATCTATAGAAGGACTCTTAGTCCTTCTGCGCGCCACTTATTCTCCCGAGCGCACCAAAGGGCGCCAATAGTCTTTCCCTTTCCATTTAGTCTGCCCAAAGCATCAAATTAACTTGGTCAAATATATGCAATATGGGTATGAAAGAGCATCAAATAAGCTTTCTAACCATACTTTTTATTTCCAGATTAGAGGTCTGTAGGCCCTTATGTGCCCTTTTGACGTTAAGGTATCATTTAGGTGCCAATAGTCCCATGCCATTGGGACTCTTCATATATGGCACCTAAATGCCCTTAAGTCCAAATTAAAATCAGATTAAGCTCTGATTTGGCTAGCCCCACTTAGGACTCAACCTGATTTAGATTTTTCATAATTAGGTTAGCCTAATTAGCAAGCAACCGGGCCCAATCCAATTGGGTTAGGAATTAGGTTAGCCTACATATGCTAGTATTTAATCTGGCTAAACAATTATGATCCTATGACCCTAATTAAATCATGAATGACTTCTTTGGCTAAGTTTCTATTGTGTGTGACCCATTGGGTTCTACATCTAGCCAGCAGTAGGTTTAGGTTTGAGCCGATTCGATCCGATCGAACTTGATTGACCTAATTAGGTCAAATTGGCTCACCTAATTGTCTAATTCGAATCACACATCGAATTGACGAATGAAACGAAACCAATTGGTTCATGAAAATCTACAAGACAAGATTGACATCTAGCAACATGTCATGCCTACCC
Source organism: Areca catechu (assembly GCA_021397845.1). Classification (NCBI taxonomy): domain Eukaryota; kingdom Viridiplantae; phylum Streptophyta; class Magnoliopsida; order Arecales; family Arecaceae; genus Areca; species Areca catechu. The sequence goes on along the minus strand of CM038048.1, from coordinate 45,782,201 downwards.
GGAAGATGAGAAATTTGGTGAAAAATACCAAAATACCCTTCAATAGTAAGTTACCGTGCAATTCAATCTTTCGATCTCCCATTATCCCGATTAAGTGATAGGTATGGATAGATGTCAAACCCTAATACTTCATCATATTGAATCTCAGCTCGATCATGAGGAGTCAATTGATGATTGATTAGATTCTACTAATCTCATCCTGGTTTGATCAAAGGCTCCTTGAGTCACTCATCGAAGAGATTGCATGGGATAACAATTCCTCTTACTAGGAATGATCGATTCCTTGTTGGTCCACTCACATCCTTTGTACACCTTCCACCATACCCAGAACACCCCGTACATGTCACAATGGCATGAATGAGTATGAACCAAAATATGGCTTAGTGTGCACAAGGAACCATGGTGACCTTAGGTCTTAAGATCACATGCATAACTTCTACTCTGGGATCTATCTTTTGACAAGTAGTAAGACTTCCATAAGATAATCCCGTATGGATCAATTCAGTGTACTCATACCCTGATGAGCACCCTTATCCTAGTATTAGTGTCTCTACACAGTGGTTGTGAGATCAACCACCCTCATCAACTAAGCATACATAGGATAAGCTAATCATTCCGGATTCATCGATCCCCGAATCGATGGTCTAACGACTAGTTACATTCTAGATTAGGATTTATAGGAAATTAGGTCTCACTGTTATGAATTCCATCATAACCCTAATTCCATTGCCCTACTCTATGGGGTTCATCATAATCAATAAAACATGACACATCAGTATATGATGAATCAAATGCCTTTATTAATATGAAAATATGTCATACATGAGCTTAAAGTTTATAAAATGGCCCTCATAATGATTGGCACTTATGGCACTTTTTTATCAAACTCCCACTTGCACTAAAGCCAATCGTCCTTGTATTTTATGCCCATACAATCTAAGTGATGATCTAACTACTGCTTGGCTAAAGCTTTAGTGAATGGGTCTACTATATTGTTCTTTTTGTCAACTCGTTCAATGATGACATCTTGTCTTTTAATGATCTCTCGAACAAGGTGGAACCATCTTAGAATGTGCTTGGACTTTTGATGAGACCTTGGTTCCTTATCTTGTGCAACAGCCCCAGTGTTATCACAGTATAATGGCACTGGCTGTTGTACATCAGCAACCATGCCCAATTCAATGATGAATTTCTTCATCCAGACAGCTTTTTTTGTGGCTTCACTAGCAGCTATATACTCTGCCTCAATGACTGACTTAGCTACTGTTAGCTGCTTTGTACTTTTTCAACTCATTGCACCACCATTAAAGGTGAAGACATACCCCGATGTGGATTTGCTATCATCTGGATCTGATTGAAAACTAGAATCTGTATATCCTTCTAGTTTCAACTCAAATCCTCCATGTACTAGAAAAATATCTTTAGTCCTTCTTAGGTACTTAGAATATTTTTCACAGCTCTCGAATGATCATCTCCTAGATCTGCCTAAAACCTACTCACTATGCCTAAGACATATGCAACATCAGGTCTGGTACATAACATGGCATACATTATCGATCCTACCGCCGAAGCATAAGGAATCATAGCCATCCTCTCTCTTTCTTCTGATGTCTTAAGAGACATTTTCTTAGAAAGATGTATGCCTTGACTTATAGGTAAGTAACCATTCTTACTTCCATCCATGTTGAATCTCTTCAACTCTAAGTCAATGTACCTGGATTGGGATAAGCCCAGCATCCTTTTGGATCTATCTCTATAGATCTTTATACCCGGTATATAGGATGCTTCTCCCAAATCCTTCATGGAGAATTTTGATGATAGCCATGTTTTAATCGACTATAACATTGGGATATCATTCTCAATGATTAGTATTCCATCCATATATAAAACCAAGAAAACAAGTGCACTCCCACTTGTCTTCTTGTACACACATGGTTCATCTATATTTTGATAAAATCAAATCCTTTGATTGTTTCATCAAAACGGATGTTCCAACTCCCGATGCTTGCTTAAGTCCATAAATGGACTTCTTTAATTTGCATACCTGGATTGGTCTCCCACTTGAGACAAAACCTTCTCGCTGTGATATGTAGACTTCTTCCTCAAGATTTTCATTGAGGAAAGCAGTCTTTACATCCATTTGCCAGATCTCAGAGTCATGGTATGCTGCTATTGCAAGCAATATTCGAATGGACTTGAGCATGACTACAGGAGAAAAAGTTTCATCATAATCTATACCATGTTTTTGTCTGAAACCTTTTGCTACCAGTCTAGCCTTATAGGTCTCAACTTGACCATCTACTCCAATCTTCTTCTTGAAGACCCATTTATACCCAATTTTGTTAATTCCTTCAGGTGGATCTACCACAGTCCAAACCTGATTAGAATACATGGAGTCCATTTCAGATTTCATGGAACCAAGCCATTTGTTAGAGTCTTTACTCTCGATAGCTTCCGAATAGGTCACAAGATCATTATCCTGTATGATACTAGCTTAATTGTCATCCCTGATGATGAAGCCATATCTGAAAGGTGCTCCCCACACCCTCTCTGACCTTCAGAGAAGAGGTGTGTACTGTGGTTGTTCTTGATCTATAAAAATATATGGTTGAGGAACTTCACTTGAAGGCTCATTGGTTTATTGGTTTTGTTCTTCACATAACTCAAGTGAAGAACCACTACATCCTTCTTGGATAAACTCTTGTTCCAAGAATGTATCATGCCTACTAATAATTATCTTTTGTTCAGTAGCATTATAAAAGAGGTATCCCATACCTACTTTTAGGTAACCAACAAATCTACACTTGTCAGCTCTAGCACTTAACTTATGTCCAAAGTTATTCTTGACATAAGCATGGAAACCCCAAATCTTCAAGTACTTAAGACTTGGTCTTTCACCATTCCATAACTCATATGGAGTGCTACTTACTGACTTAGATGGAACCCTGTTTAATATTTGTGCTGCAGTCTCTAGGGCATGTCCCCAAAAGAAAATGAGAAGATCTGTGAAGCACATCATGGACCTCACCATGTCCAATAAGGTGCAATTTCTCCTTTCTGCCACTCCATTTAACTGGGGTGTATAAGGAGGGGGCCATTCAGAAATAATATCTTTGTCTTTTAGATGGTTTAGTAACTCACTAGATAAGTATTCTCCTCCTCGATCAGATCGAAGAGCTTTAATACTAGGTCTAGTTTGTTTTTCAACCATACTCTGATATTCTTTAAACTTATCAAAGGCTTCAGACTTATGTTTCATAAGATACACATGACCGTACCTTGATAAATCATCAATAAAAGTGATGAAATAAGAATATCCTCCTCTGGCCTGTGTTGACATAGGTCCACATACATCAGTATGCACTAGACCTAACAATTTAGTTGCCCTTTCTCCATGTCCAATGAATGGAGACTTGGTCATTTTTTCTTTAAGACAAGATTCACAAGTTCCATTAGAGTCAAAGTATTAGGCCTGTGTTGACATAGGTCCACATACATCAGTATGCACTAGACCTAACAATTTAGTTGCCTTTCTCCATGTCCAATGAATGGAGACTTGGTCATTTTTTCTTTAAGACAAGATTCACAAGTTCCTAATGATTAGAAATCATTAGAGTCAAAGTAATTATCTTTGACCAACTTGTTTATTCTTGACTCACTGATATGACACAATCGATAGTGCTAGAGATATATGGCATTGTCATTATCTCTTTTCCTTTTCTTATTATCAATAAAAAAATATTATCATTGAGTTGTAAAGTTAGAAGACCATTTACAAAAGATCCATGTCCAAATATTTTATTATTATGAAGAATAGAGCAACCACTGCTCTTTACACTTATTTCATATCCCTGTTGTAATAACAAGGTTATAGAAATAATGTTTCTAATAATATATGGTACATAGAAGCATTCTTCTAACTTTATTACATCACCCGAAGGTAATAAAAGAAGATAGGTACACACAGCTTCAGCATGTATGGCTTCATCACTTGCCCCATGCAACTTAAAGTCACCCTTCTTCAATCTTCTAATTCTGTGGAGTCCCTGTAACGAATTGCATATATGAGATCCACATGCGGTATCCAATACCCATGAATTAGAAGTGGAAGCACTCAATGATAAATTAGTTTGTATCATGTACAAACCTTTAGATGCTCCACTTGCATCTTGCTTCACACTTTCAAGGTAAACCTTGCAGTTCTTCTTCCAATGCCTAGTCTTGCCATAATGGAAACAGGCTCCATCAGCCTTCTTAGTTTTCTTGTTCTTCTTTTGGATGCTTTTCCTAGGGTTGAATTTTCTCTTCATACTCTTCTTCATTACCTACTTCTTTCTATCAATAAGAAGCACGTGAGCCTTATCTCCTTTAGAGTGGCTCTTAGCTATCTTAAGCATGTTAAGCATCTCTGGCAATGAAATGTTTAGTTTGTTCATATGGTAGTTGAGAACAAACTGAGAGAAGGAATCTGGGAGTGATTGTAGGATCAAGTCCTGATTGAGTTCACCATCCATGACAAATCCTAATTAACCCAATCGAGTGATCAAGTCAATCATTTTCAGCACATGGGTTTGCACAGGTGAACCCTCACTCATCCGAGCATGGAACGACTACTTCGATATCTCATATCGAGCAGCCCTACTTTGCTCTCCATATAGCTCCTTTAAATTGAGCAATATGGACTGAGGTTCAATGCCTTTATGTTGTCTCTGGAGCTCGTTACTCATTGAGGCCAACATGATGCATCTGATAGTTGTACTGTCATTTTGCCACATCTTGTATGTAGCAATATCCTCCTCTGATGCATCCTCTCTGATCAACACTGGATCTGGAGAATCAAGTATATATGAAAGCTTCTCCTGAGTTAGTACAATTCTCAGGTTCCTCAACTAGTCTGCATAATTTGGATCGGTTAACTTGTTGGCATCCAAGATGCCCCTCAGCGATAAGTTTGAAGCCATTATTTAAATGTTCTACATTTAATTAAAGAACAATATTAGCAGACCACTCAATTATGACATTCATAATTAGATAAGGACATTATATATAATTATGTCTCTCAATATTTTCTTCAAATACCATAACCCTCAACTATGGTAAACGAGAAACCTTCCTGGTTTCCTTAGTGGGGTTGAGATCCTTATTCTGAAAGAAAAGTGCCCTAAGAGCCAATCATTATGAGGGTTTTTTTTGTAAACTTCCAACTCATGTATGACATATTTTCATATTAATAAAGGCATGTGATTCATCATATACTGCTATAACATGTTTTTGATGATTATGATGAACCCCATAGAATAGGGCAATGGAATTAGGGTTATGATAAAATAACAGTGAGACCTAATTCTTATAAAACTTAATCTAGAATGTTCCTAGTCGTTGGACCATTGATTTGGGGATCGATGAATCCAGAAAGACTAGCTTATCCTATGTATGCTCTGTTGATGAGGGTGGTTGATCTCACAACCACTTGTGTAGAGACACTAATACAAGGATAAGGGTGCTCATCGGAGTATGAGTACACTAAAAATGATCCACACCAGGACTATCTTATGGAAGTCTTACTACTTGTCAAAAGATAGATCCCAGAGTAAAAGTTGTGCATGTGATCTTTAGACCTGAGGTCACCATGGTTCCTTGTGCACACTAAGCCATACTTTGGTTCATACTCATTCATGGCATTGCGACATGTATGGGGTGTTATGGGTATGGTTGAAGGTGTATGAAGGATGTGAGTGGACCAACAAGGAATCGATCATTCCTAGTAAGAGGAATTGTTATCCCATGCAATCTCTTCAATGAGAGACTCAAGGAGCCTTTGATCAAAGTAGGATGAGATTAGTGGAATCTAATCAGTCATCAGCTAAGTCCTCATGATCGAGCTGAGATTCGATATGATTAAGTGTTAGGGTTTGACATCTATCCATACCTATCACTTAATCGGGATAATGGGAGATCGAAAGATTGAATTGCACAGTAACTTACTACTGAAGGGTATTTTGGTATTTTCTACCAAATTCCTCATCTTTCGGATAGGCATGACACGTTGCTAGATGTCAATCTTGTCTTGTAGGTTTTCATGAAACAATTGATTTGGTTTCATGAGTCAATTCGATGTGTGATTCGAATTGGACAATTAGGTTAGCCAATTTGACCTAATTAGGTCGATCGGGTTCGATCGGATCGAATCGACTCAAACTTAAACCTACTGCTGGCTAGATGTGCAACCCAATGGGTCACACACAATAGAGACTTGGCCAAGAAAGTCATTCATGATTTAATTAGGGTCATAGGATCCTAATTGGTTAGCCGGATTACATACTTGCATATATAGGCTAACCTAATTCCTAACCCAATTGGATTGGATTCGGTTGCTTGCTAATTGGGCTAACCTAATTATGGAAAACCTAAATTAGGTTGAGTCCTAAGTAGGGCTAGCCAAATCAAAGCTTGATCTGATTTTAATTTAGACTTAAGGGCATTTTAGGCGCCATATATTAAGAGTCTTAATGGCATGGGACTCTTGGTACCTAAATGATACCTTAACTTCAAAAAGGCACAGAATGAGCTATAGACCTCTGATTTGAAAATAAATTATATGATCAGAAAGCTTATTTAATGCTCTTTCCAATGACACCCATATTGCATATATTTCACTTATCAATATATGCTGCTTTGGGTGGAGAGAGAAGTGGGAAAGGAAAGTGGCACCCTTTTTGTGCACCCGGGAGAAGTATGGTGCGCGCAGAAGGACAAGAGTCCTTCTGCAGATGAAACTCTGGGAGATTCATCAAAGTGGTGCCTCTTCACTTTATCCCCACACCTCTTTGAGAGGATTGACCGGTCAAAGAAGTGGAAGGGGTGGCGTGAAAGCAAAAAGAAATATTGGCGCCCAGATGAAGAGTCGCTTCTCTTCATCTGCGCGCGCACTATTCTGAGGTTGAGTCCTTCTACCCTTAGGACTCTGCCTATTCCACGCTCTTCAAGATTGAAAGGATGCCTCCTTCTATTCTTCATAACCGGTATATTCTACATGGCATATGGGGAACTGCTTTGGAAAGGGAAAGAACATCAAATAAGACTCTTGAAGCATGAAGAGCCTTATCAGACAAAAAGAGTCATATTAGATAAAGAGTCTCAGGATGCTTTTCATGCCCCATCTAAATCTATATAAACAGGGTACGGTGAAATGAGACTTAAGATTTTTGGTCATCAGAAATAGAAGTCTATTTTCCCGAGAGTTATCTAAGTGCCTCTTTCTATTGTCTCCCTCCCTCCTTTTAAGACAAGACTTGTCTTGTTAAGACAAGGTCTTATCTTTTAGGACAAGGCTTTGTTTTAGGATATAAGTCTAAGGGGTCCTAGGAGAGGGTTGTCCTGAAGCAAAGAGTGCCTTAAGAGAGTTTCCAGAGAGCCCTACAGTAGGACAGGGTGTCCTATAGTGGTCAAAGGTCCAAAGGCTATCCCAAGAGTCCTATTGAAGCAAGCAACCCCGATAGGGATTCTTCCTTGGTTCACGTCTCATGTGGATCACTGTTGGAGGGCTTGCACTTGTGAGCCTCATGAAAGGAATGGATTTAGCGATCCAGGTATGTTAATTGACTTTATTTTATGATTCATTAGTTGCAATTGCCTAAGGGATTCCTAGGAATTAGGGTTTTCTATACATGTTATACATGTTAGGGTATCATGCTATAAATTTTATTTTGAAAGTCAATTCTGCATGCTGCATGATCCCCATGACCCTGGAAGAATTCCCATCAGTGGTATCAGAGCCCACCTTATGGCATACCAATTATGAATCTATTTGAAGTTTGATGAAATTTCATTACCGGGCCGACCCGAACCCTGTCGAGTCGACCCAGCCAAATTCATATGCATGATTTCTTGTTTCTTTATGAAATGACATGATAATGCAATTATAAGAAATTTAACATATTAGGGTAATATGTTTAATTTCGGTTTTTATGAAATGCATGATATTATGTCAAGTATGAAATTATGCATGTTGGTTTTACCCTAGTAACTGCTTTGGATTGGGTTAGTCACCATGGCCGTCTAGTCATAGGAGCCAAGTAGGGTTTAAAGGCCCTCTCCTCCCATTCAATGGGCCTCCTATGGTGTGTAGGGTGCCGCTGTGGCCATATCCCATGAACAAGTGAGGTGAACGGGATATTGAAATATCAAGCCATGTTTTGCATATTAGGGTAATATGCTTATTGTCATATAATGCTATGTATATTAGGGTAACATCCTTGATGACATGAAATTTTATGCATATGCTAGAGTGACATGCATTGTGTTTGTTATAAACTTGGTTATCATGTTCAATGTTTATACTTGTAGTAATAAACATTATTTTCATGATAGTATTTAGAATGTGTTTGAGACCATCAAAGCCCTCAACAAAATAATATTTAGTCATAGTATAAAACTTAGTCAAGATGCAAAACCAGTTAGAGTTTGATTGGCCAATTGGTGTCTAGGCAAGTGGTTATGGGAAGGTAAAGGGAATGAGGTTTATAATTGGTTCCGTTGTCTAACCTGGCCAATCTAATTGGTGTCTAAGGAAAGCAACGGGGGACCCCCTCACCCCTCCCACTTACCTGGCCAATTTGGTCATATCTAAATCTTAATTTGGTAATGCTAATTGGTTAAGTATACTATAAAGTTGCCTTTCTTCATGCTAAGCCAAATTTATGTCAAAGCTATAGTAGGTTTGTTGTATACACACAAGGCCTACTCTAGGGTTTGATATAAGATTTGTGTTGGTGCACTTAGTGCTTTATAGCATTGTTGGATATGTTGCTTTGTTGTGTACACATAAGGGCAACATAATTTAATCATGGCTATATGGAAATGAAGGGTCCGACTAAACTAAAACTTTATGGTTTGTTGTGTATACACAAGGTCATAAGTGTCTTAGAAGAAAATATATTGTTGAGAATTGCACGAGTTGCAATTAGAAAGGTTGTCCTACCTTTGAACTCATGTATGTTTGTTGTGTACACACAAGGCACTCACGAGGAATAAGGATCTCAACCCCACTAAGGAAACCAGGAAGGTTCTCTCTTACCATAGTTGAGGGTTATGGTATTTGAAGAAAATAGTGGGAGACATAATTAGATATAAAGTCCTTATCTAATTATGAATGTCATAATTGAGTGGTCTGCTAATATTGTTCTTTAATTAAATGTAGGACATTTATTTTAATGGCTTCAAACTTATCACTGAGAGGCATCTTTGACGCCAACAAGTTAACCAGTCCAAACTATGTGGATTGGTTGAGGAAGAAGGCTGATGGAGCCTATTTCCATTGCAGCATGTTTGGGCAATGGAAGAAGGATTGCAAGACTTGTCTTGCAAATGTGAAGCTAGATGCAAGTGGTGCATCTAGTGGTTTGTACATGATACAAACCAATTTATCATTTAATAATACCATTTCTAATTCAGGGTATTGGATACCGCATGTGGATCTCACATATGCAATTCATTACATGGACTCCACAGAATTAGAAATATAAAGAAAGGTGACTTCAAATTATATGGGGCAAGTCGAGAACCCATATATGCTGAAGCTATGGGCACCTATATTCTGTTATTACCTTTGGGAAATATTATAAAGTTGGAAGAATGCTACTATGTGCCAAATATTGTAAGAAACATTATTTCTATACCCTTGTTATTACAATAGGGATATGAAATAAATTTAAAGAGCATTGGCTACTCTATTCTTCAAAATAATACAATATTTGGGCATGGTAGTTTTGTTAATGGTCTTCTAACTTTGGAACTCGATGATAAAATTTTTCTTATTGATGATAAGAAGAGAAAAAGAGATAATGACAATGTCACATATCTCAGGCACTGCCGATTGGGTTATATCAGTGAGTCAAGGATAAACAAGTTAGTCAAAGATAATTACTTTGACTCTGATGATTTTTAATCATTAGGAACTTGTGAATATTGTCCCAAAGGAAAAATGACCAAGTCTCCATTCACTTGACATGGAGATAGGGAAACTGAATTGTTAGGTCTAGTACATACTGATGTATGTGGACCTATGTCGACTCAGGCTAGAAGAGGATATTCTTATTTCATCACTTTTATTGATGATTTATCAAGGTATGGTCATGTGTATCTAATACAAGTCCGAAGCCTTTGATAAGTTTAAAGAATATCAAAGTATGGTAGAAAAATAAACTGGACTTAGTATTAAAGCTCTTTGGTCTGATCGAGGAGGAGAATACATGTCTAGTGAGTTTCTAAACCATCTAAAGGACAAAGGCATTATTTTTGAATGGACCCCTCCATATACACCCTAGTTAAATGGAGTGGCAGAAAGGAGAAATCATACTTGTTGGACATGGTGAGGTCCATGATGGGCTTCATAGATCTTCCCATTTCCTTCTGGGGACATGCCCTAGATACTACTACATACATATTAAATAGGGTTCCATCTAAATCAGTGAATAGCACTCCATATGAATTATGGAATGGCAAAAGACCAAATCTTAAGTATTTGAAGATTTGGGTTTGCCATGCTTATGTCAAGAATACCTTTGGACATAAGCTAAGTGCAAGGACTGATAAATGTAGGTTTGTTGGTTATTCAAAAGAGGTGTTGGATACCTCTTTTATAATGCTGCTGAGCAAAAGATAATTGTCAATAGGCATGCTACATTCTTGGAACAAGAATTTATCCAAGAAGAATGTAGTGATTCTTCACTAGAGTTATGTGAAGAATAGAACCAACAAATCAATTTGCCTTCAAGTGAAATTCCTCAACCAGAGGTTCTTGTGGATCAAGAATAACCACAATACACACCTCCTCTTCAAAGGTCAGAGAGGGTATGGGAAGCACCTCTCAGATATGGCTTTGTCATCGGGGATGACAATGAAGTCAGTATCATACATGATGATGATCCTGTGACCTATTTGGAAGCTGTCGAGAGTAGAGACTCTAACAAGTGGCTTGGTGCCATGAAATCTGAAATGGACTCCATGTATTCCAATCAGGTTTGGACTTTGGTATATCCACTTGAAGGAATTAACCCAATAGGGTGTAAATGGGTCTACAAGTAGATTGAGACCTACAAGGTTAGACTGGTAGCAAAAGGTTTCAAACAAAGACATGGTGTAGACTATGATGAAACCTTTTCTCCAGTAGCTATGCTCAAGTCCATTCGGATACTGCTTGCCATAGCAGCATAACATGACTATGAGATCTGGCAGATGGATGTAAAGACTACTTTCCTCAATGGAAACCTTGAGGAAGAAGTCTATATATCACAGCCAGAGGGTTTTATCTCAAGTGGGAGACCAAATCAGGTATGCAAATTAAAGAAGTCCATTTATGGACTTAAGCAAGCATCGAGGAGTTGGAACATCCATTTTGATGAAACAATCAAAGAATTTGGTTTTGTCAAAAATGTGGATGAACCATGTGTGTATAAGAAGACAAGTGGGAGTGCACTTGTTTTCTTGGTTTTGTATGTGGACGATATATTGATCATTGGGAATGATATCCCCATGTTGCAGTCAATTAAAACTTGGCTATCATCAATGTTTTCCATGAAGGATTTGGGAGAAGAATCCTATATACTGGGTATAAGGATTTATAGAGATATATCCAAGAGGATGCTGGTTTTATCCAATCCAGGTACATTGACTTGGTGTTGAAGAGATTCAACATGGATGGAAGCAAGAAAAGTTACTTTCCAATGAGTCAAGGCATACAACTCTCTAAGAAAATGTCTCCTAAGACATCAGAAGAAAGAGAGAGGATGGCTATGATTCCTTATGCTATGGCTATAGGATCGATAATATATGCCATGTTATGTACCAGGCCTGATGTCGCTTATGCCTTGAGCATAGTGAGCAGTTTTCAGGCAAATCCAGGAGAGGATCGTTGGAGAGTTGTGTAAAATATTCTTAAGCACCTGAGAAGAACTAAAGATATTTTTCTAGTATATGGAGGATCTGAATTAAAACTAGAAGGTTATTCAGATTCTAGTTTTCAATCAGATCCAGATGATAGCAAATCCACATCAGGATATGTCTTCACCCTGAATGGTGGTGCAGTGAGTTGGAAAACTATAAAGCAGCCAACAGTAGCTGACTCAGTCACTAAGGCAAAGTACATAGCTACAAGTGAAACCATAAGGGAAGCTATGTGAACGAAGAAATTCATCACAGAATTGGGCATGGTTCCTACTATAGAACAACTAGTGTCACTTCATTATGGAAATACTAGAGTTGTTGTGCAAGTTAAGGAACCAAGGTCTCATAATAAGCCCAAGCACATTCTAAGATGCTTCCACCTTATTCAAGGACAAGATGTTGTCATGGAATAAGTTGACATAAAGAAGAATATAGCAGACCCATTCATTAAAGCATTAGCCAAGCAGCAGTTAGATCGTCACTTAGATTGTATGGGCATAAAATAAAAGGGCGATTGGCTTTAGTGCAAGTGGAAGTTTGATAGAAAAGTTTCCTAAGAGCCAATCATTATGAGGGCTTTTTTTGTAAACTTCCAACTCATGTATGACATATTTTCATATTAATAAAGGCATGTGATTCATCATATACTGCTGTATCATGTTTTGATGATTATGATGAACCCCATAGAATAGGACAATAGAATTAGGGTTATGATAAAATAATAGTGAGACCTAATTCCTATAAACCTTAATCTAGAATGTTCCTAGTCAATGGACCATCAATTCGAGGATCAATGAATCCGGAAAGACTAGCTTATCCTATGTATGCTCAGTTGATGAGGGTGGTTGATCTCACAACCACTTGTGTAGAGACACTAATACAAGGATAAGGGTGCTTATCAGAGTATGAGTACACTGGAACTGATCCATACCGTGACTATCTTATAGAAGTTTTACTACTTGTCAAAAGATAGATCCTAGAGTAGAAGTTGTGCATGTGATCTTTAGACCTGAGGTCACCATGGTTCCTTGTGCACATTAAGCCATACTTTGGTTCATACTCATTCATGGCATTGCGATATGTACGGGGTGTTCTGGGTATGGTGGAAGGTATACGAAGGATGTGAGTGGACCAACAAGGAATCGATCATTCCTAGTAAGAGAATTGTTATCCCATGCAATCTCTTCGATGAGTGACTCAAGGATCCTTTGATCAAAGCAGGATGAGATTAGTGGAATCTAATCAGTCATCAGCTGAGTCCTCATGATCGAGCTGAGATTCGATATGATTTAGTGTTAGGGTTTGACATCTATCCATACCTATCACTTAATCGGGATAATGGGAGATCGAAAGATTGAATTGCATGGTAACTTACTACTGAAGGATATTTTGGTATTTTCCACCAAATTTCTCTTCTTCTGGGTCGGCATGACACGTTGCTAGATGTCAATCTTGTCTTATAGATTTTCATGAACTAATTGATTTGGTTTCATGAGTCAATTTGATGTGTGATTCGAATTGGACAATTAGGTGAGCCATTTGACATAATTTGGTCAATTGGGTTCGATTGGATCGAATCGACTCAAACCTAAACCTACTGCTAGCTAGATGTAGAACCCAATGGGTTACACACACATAGAGACTTGTCCAAGGAAGTCATTCATGATTTAATTAGGGTCATAGGGTCCTAATTGGTTAGCCGGATTACATACTAGCATATGTTGGTTAACCTAATTCCTAACCCAATTGGATTGAATTCTGTTGCTTGCTAATTGGGCTAACCTAATTATGGAAAACCTAAATTAGGTTGAGTCCTAAGTGGGGCTAGCCAATTTAGAGCTTGATCTGATTTTAATTTGGGCTTAAGGGCATTTTAGGTGCCATATATGAAGAGTCCCAATGGCATGGGACTCTTGGTACCTAAATGATACCTTAACTTCAAAAAGGGACAAAATGAGCTATAGACCTCTGATTTGAAAATAAATTATATGGTTAAAAACTTATTTAATGCTCTTTCCAATGACACCCATATTGTATATATTTCACTGATCAATATATGCTGCTTTGGGTGGAGATAAGTGGGAAAGGAAAGTGGTGCCCTTTTGCGCACCCGGGAGAAGTATGGCGTGCGCAGAAGGACTAAGAGTCCTTCTGCAGATGAAACTCTGGGAGCTTCATCAAAGTGGCACCTCTTCACTTTATCCCCACACCTCTTGGAGAGGATTGACAGGTCAAAGAAGTGGAAGGGGCGGCGTGAAAGCAAAAAGAAATATTGGTGCGCAGATGAAGAGTCGCTTCTCTTCATCTGCGCGCTCACTATTCCGAGGCAGAGTCCTTCTACCCTTAGGACTCTACCTATTCCATGCTCCTTTAGATTGAAAGGATGCCTCCTTCCATTCTTCATAACCGGTATATGCCACATGGCATATGGGGAACTGCTCTGGAAAGGGAAAGAACATCAAATAAGACTCTTGAAGCATGAAGAGCCTTATCAGACATGAAGAGTCATATCTGATAAGGAGTCTTGGGATGCTTTTCACTCCCCATCTGAATCTATATAAAAGGGGTACGATGAAATGAGACTTAAGATTTTCAGTCATCAAAAACAGAAGTCCATTTTCTCGAGAGTTATCTGAGTGCCTCTTTCTGTTGTCTCCCTCCCTCCTTCTTTTAGGACAAGACTTGTCTTGTTAAGACAAAGTCTTATCTTTTAGGACAAGGCTTTGTTTTAGAACATAAGCCTAAGGGGTCCTAGGGGAGGGTTTTCCTAAAGCCAAGAGTGCCTTAGGAGAGTGTCCAGAGAGCCCTACAGTAGGACAGGGTCCTACAGTGGTCAAAGGTCCAAAGGCTGTCCTAAGAGTCCTATTGAAGCAAGCAACCCCGGTAGGGATTCTTCCTTGGTTCAAGTCTCGTGTGGATCACTGTTGGAGGGCTTGTACTTGTAATCCTCATGGAAAGTATTGGATTTAGCCATCCAGGTATGTTAATTGACTTTATTTTATGATTCATTAGTTGCAATTGCCCAAGGGGTTCCTGGGAATTAGGGTTTTCTATATATGTTATACATGTTAGGGTATTATGCTATGAAATTTTATTTTGAAAGTCAATTCCGCATGCTGCATGATCCCCATGACCCTAGGAGAATTCCCATCATATTCCTCATGAGTGCCTTGTGTGTACCTAACAAACACACATGAGTTCAAAGGTAGGATAACCTTTCGAATTGCAACCCGTGCAATTCTCAACAATTATCTTTACCTCTATGACACTTATGGCCTTGTGTATACACAACAAACCATAATGTCTTAGTTTAGTCAGACCCTTCATTTCTATATATCCATGATTAAATTATGTTGCCCTTGTATGTACGCAACAAAGCAACATATCCAAACATGCAATAAAGAACTAAGTGCACCAAGACAAATCTTATATCAATTCCTAGAGTAGGCCTTGTGTGTACAAAACAAACCTACTATAGTTTTGACATAAACTTGGCTTAGCATGAAGGCAAATTATAATATAGTTAACCAATTATCATTACCAAATAAAGATTTAGATATGACCAAATTGGCCAGTTAAGTGGGAGGGGTGAGGGGGTCCCCTCGTTGCTTTCCTTAGATACAATTAGATTGGCTAGGTCAGACAACGGAACCAATAAAAATCTCATTCCCTTTACCTTCCTATAACTACTTGCCTAGACACCAATCAGTTGATCAAACCTTAACCGGTTTTGCATCTTGACGAAGTTTTATGCTATGACTAAATATGCTTTTTGATGAGGGCATTGATGGTCTCAAAACACATTCTAAAACTATCATGATAATAGTGTTTATTACTGCAAGTATTAACATAAACATGATATCCAAGTTTATAACAATATAAACCCAATGCATATCACTACATATGCATTAAAATTCATGTCATCAAGCATAGTACCCTAATATGCATAGAATTATATTGACATAATATCAAACATATGACATGGTCGAGTCGACTCGATAAGGATCGGGTCAGCTCGGTAGTGGAATTTAATCAACTCCAAAAGATTCATAATTGGAATGCCACAAGGATGGCTTTGATACCACTGATGGGAATTCTCCCAGGGTGCTGGGGATCATGCAGCATGCGGAATTGACTTTCAAAATAAATTTCATAGCATGATACCCTAACATGTATAACATGTATAGAAAACCCTAATCCTAGGAACCCCTTGGCAATAATAACTAATGAATTATCAAATAAAGTCAAGAAAAATACCTGGATCGCTAAAATTCAACTTTTTTCACAAGGCTCATAGTACAAGCCCTCCAACAGTGATCCACACAAAACTCAGACCAGGAAGAACTTCAAGTTGATTGGAGAAGTGGAACTCTTTCAGTAGCCTTTGGTCTATTGACCACTGTAAGACACCATGTACTATGTAATACACCATGTCCTAATGAAAGGGTAGTCAAGACACTATCTTAAACCACTATAGGATCTAGACTACCCTCCTAAGAACTTGTCTTAACAAGACAAGTCTGGTCATAAAACAAGAAGGAGGGAGGGAGAAAGTGGAAGAACACTCTAACTCTCGAGAAAATAAAATACTCAGACTCTTAGAAGATCAAAGTCAGTATTTCTCATTTCACCGTACCCCTATTTATAATCTTAGATGGGACGTGAAATGCATCTCGACAACACTTATCAGATATGAAACAACATATCTGATAAGACTCTTCGAGAATGGAGAGTCATATCTGTGTTCTTTCACTTACCAGATCAATTTCCATCATGCCATGTGTCAAATACCAGTTTCTGAGATAGGGAGACACCTCTTCTAATCTGAAGTAATGTGAGGCTTGAAGAGTTTCAGAGACAGAAGGACTCTGCCCTCTATTGTGCGCACGCATATGAAGAGGCGCGTCTCTTCATGTGCGCGCCACCTTTCACACCTCTTCAAGCTATCCCTTTAAACACTAAACAAGCTATTAGACTTCTTAAGACCATGGGGATAAAATGAAGAGACACTTTCCTGATGAAACTCTTAGAGTCTCATCTGGAGAAGGACTATTAGTCCTTCTACGCGCCACTTATTCCCGGGTGCGCCAAAGGGCACCAATAGTCTTTCCCTTTCCATTTAGTCCGCCCAAAGCATCAAATTGACTTGGTCAAACATATGCAATATGGGTGTCATGGAAAGGGCATCAAATAAGCTTTCTGGTCATATCTTTTATTTTCAAATCAAAGGTCTGTAGACCCTTTTGTGCCCTTTTGAAGTTAAGGTATCATTTAGGTACTAAGAGTCCTATGCCATTGGGACTCTTCATATATGGCACCTAAAATGCCCTTAAGTCCAAATTAAAATCAGATTAAGCTCTGATTTGACTAGCCCCACTTAGGACTCAACTTGATTTAGGTTTTTCAGAATTAGGTTAGCTCAATTAGCAAGCAACCGGACCCAATCCATTTGGGTTAGGAATTAGGTTAGCCAACATATGCTTGTATGCAATCTAGCTAACCAAATAGGATCCTATGACCCTAATTAAATCATGAATGACTTCCTTGGCCAAATCTCTATTGTGTGTGACCCATTGGGTTTTACATCTAGCCAGCAGTAGGTTTAGGTTTGAGCCAATTCGATCCGATCGAACCCGATTGACCTAATTAGGTCAAATTTGCTCACCTAATTGTCCAATTCGAATCACACATCGAATTGACTCATGAAACCAAACCAATTAGTTCATGAAAACCTACAAGACAAGATTGACATCTAGCAACGTCTCATGCCTACCCGGAAGATGAGAAATTTGGTATGGATAGATGTCAAACCCTAACACTTCAAAATACCCTTCAGTAGTAAGTTACCGTTCAATTCAATCTTTCGATCTCCCATTATCCTGATTAAGTGATAGGTATGGATAGATGTCAAATCCTAACACTTCATCATATCAAATCTTAGTTCGATCATGAGGACTCAGCTGATGACTGATTAGATCCACTAATCTCATCATGCTGTGATCAAAGGCTCCTTGAGTCACTCATCGAAGAGATTGCATGGGATACAATTCCTCTTACTAGGAATGACCGATTCCTTGTTGGTCCACTCGCATCCTTCATATACCTTCCACCATACCCAGACACCCCGTAAATGTCACAATGGCATGAATAAGTATGAACCAAAATATTGCTTAGTGTGCATAAGGAACCATGGTGACCTCAGGTCTAAAGATCACATGCACAACTACTCTGGGATCTATCTTTTGTCAAGTAGTAAGATTTCCATAAGATAATCCCGGTGTGAATTAGTCCAGTGTACTCATACCTTGATGAGCACCTTATCCTAGTATTAGTGTCTCTATATAAGTGGTGTGAGATCAACCACCCTCATCAACTGAGCATACATAGGATAAGCTAATCTTTCCGGATTCATCGATCCCCGAATCGATGATCCAACGACTAGGAACATTCTAGATTAGGGTTTATAGAAAATCAGGTCTCACTGATATGAATTCCATTATAACCCTAATTCCATTGCCCTATTCTACGGGGTTCATCATAATCAATAAAAACATGACACAGCAGTATATGATGAATCAAATGCCTTTATTAATATGAAAATATGTCATACATGAGCTGGAAGTCTACAAAAAGGCCCTTATAATGATTGGCTCTTCGGACACTTTTCTAAATATGATGAAGCAAGTAATCTTATGTGCCTCCTCCTCAACATCGACCTACTAGATGAAACAAGCGACAAGGCTTGACTCCATATGGCAGTGTACTGGCAATGGGTGGCCCGCTATTACAACTCTTGCATGAGGTCCATAGCCTTCCACTTTGGAGACCTCATCCTGAGACATGTGAAAGCCTCCCAGCCTAGCCAATATAGCAAGCTATCCCTGAACTAGGAAGGCCCCTACAGGTTGGTTGAAGTCTTATCCCAGGGAGCCTATCGAATCGCGAGACTTAATGGTGCTCAATTTTCCCAGACATGGAATGCTACAAACTTGAGGATGTACTACCAATGATGTACAACCCCTGCTCAATGATGAAATGGAATGCTCCTTTGGTAGTACAGTTTGATTTTGCCTCTCCAAAGTGCACTTACCTATCGGATCCCAAGTCTGGCGAAGGAAGCTGGGAGATCCAAAGCCCCGTGCTTACCCATCAGACCACAGGTTCGGTAAAAGAAGCTAGAAGCTCCAAAGCCCCACACTCATCCATCAGATCCTAGGTTTAGTGAAGGAAGCTGGGAGTTCCAAAGTGCCATACTTAACGTTGGATCCTAGGTCTAGCGAAGGAAGTCCGGAGCTCCAAAGCCCCGCACTCATCCATCGGACCTTAGGTTAGGTGAAGGAAGCCAAGAGCTCCAAAGTCCCGCACTTACCCATCGGATCCCAACTCCAGTAAAGGAAGCTAGGAGCTCCAAAGCCCTGCACTTACCTATCAATCCCAGGTCTAGCAAAGGAATCTGGGAGCTCCAAAGCCCCGCACTCATCCATTGGACCCCAAGTCCGATGAAGGAAGCCAGGAGCTCCAAACCCCTGTACTTATCCATCGGACCCCAAGTCCAATGAAGGAAGCCGGGAGCTCCAAACCCCTGTACTTATCCATCTGACTCTAGGTTTGGTGATGAAAGTTGAGAGCTCCAAAGCCCCACACTCATCCATCGGACCCCAAGTCCAGTGAAGGAAGCTAGGAACTCCAAAGCCCCACACTCATCCATCGGACCCTAAGTCTGGTGAAGGAAGCTAGGAGCTCCAAAGCCCCTCACTCATCTACTAGATCCTGAGTCTGGCAGAGAATGATAGGAAGCCTAACAGCACCACCCCTTCGGATGGCCTGCTTCGTAGCCTTGCTGTCTAACCAAAAAAAAAAATAACAACAAAGGGAAGACTCAGCCTGAAACAAAGAAGAATTTCATTCATCAAAAATCTTTTTACAAGGCTTGGGCTCCCTAACAGGCCATAGACCCCATGAAGAATACAAGGCAAAACTAGGAAAAAAATGAAAGAGAAAGGAGAAAGCTCCAAGCCTATCATGACTTTAGAGGTGGGAAGGAGGAGCCTGCTACATCTCCTCTCCTCTCGATGTCATTCGACACAATGTCCCATAGGTCTAGATGGTCAAAGGTTTGCACCACTTTCTTCTTGCATTCTTCAAAGCCCTTGTAAAATGCATCATAGATGCCTTCACTGACATCATCCTCAAGATCTTTTGAGGCCTTGTACCGCATGATGGCCTGGGCTGCTTCTTTCAGCACCACTTCGATCACCATCTTAGAGGTGAGCGACTTCTCTTCTGTGGCCTCGGTACAAGATTCTGAGAGATCCATTTATATCCGAAGGGTGCAGAGCTCCCCATCCTGGTAGAGAACCATGGTGGTGGAGTTCGCTAGTCGGTTCTCCAAGTCATAGAAGAGCTCCTCCTACTTCGTGACCTAGACCTCATAGTCCTCCACCTGGTAGTCGAGCTCCTTGACGATGTGCCGGGAGGCCTCGAGCTCGGTCTCCAATGAATTCACCCATGATTATAGGTTGAAAACCAGGTTAGCTAGGGCCCAGGCCTTGGCCTCAATAGCCTCAGCCCTGGTGTGGGACCCTTTGTCCCACTTAACCAGGCCCACGTAGCATTCCCTCACTAGGAGGGCATCCTGGGCCACCTGCAATCAAAACTAAAGAAGGATTAGCACAGAGTTCCATTGCCCCCCGAACCCAGAATCTAATCAAATAATGGAAGACTTACCATGAGCAACTAGGTGAGGATCTTGGTGATGGTTTTCCTAGTGTTTGATTGGATCTCTCCTGGCGATTCTGAGGCTGTAAGATGAAGCCTAGCAGCCTCACTGCTAGACCGCATTGAGCATCATCGCCGTGTTGGGCAAGACCATGGTTGTGGCCCTGAGCATCGCTAGAGAAGGCACAGAGCAGGTCGAGGGCTCGATGGACATCGAATGTGGTGCTCGAGTATCTATCACTGCTGAAGGCACCATGGGAGGAGCATCTACACCCTTTGGCCCTGTAGTGGTGCCTACCTTGGGAGATGACAACACTACCATGTCCTTGATGATGGCGGTAGGGGGTTGTGCATCCTCTCCCTCAATGCAGGGGACCTGTCGGCTAGCAGGACCATGTCTCCGGCTGCCCTTGCCACCAGCACCAGGACCTCTCCCCTCTCTACCTCCTCGACTTACCCTAATGGCTCCTGCGGGGCCTTTTCTCTAGCTCCCCATGGAACCTCTTCTCCTGCACCTCGCAGGCCCCCCAATCGATGCCCGCTTCCAAGACATCTGGTGGATTTGATCCATAGAGAACTTCATGCCTGCACCATTCACAAGAAACTGATTAGTTGCCGAACAACATAAAGGAAAACAAATCTTAGTCCTTACATAGGGATTGGATTGGGTTGATGCTGGCATCGAATAGATTTTGCTTGGAGAGAAGGTCTTGCCCATAGGGAATCTCTGAGGGATGAGTGGTGCACATCGTAACGCACCAATTTAGTACCTTAATTCCACTATTCTTAAGAAGCATAATGGGAGTAAGGGTCGAATCCACAAGGACCTTTGAGTTATTTTAAAAGTAAAAATGCATAACAGAAATTGAACTAGCAAGGGAATTAATAGGTAATTGGTAGTGAAGGTAATCTAGAGATGATCTTCTTAGCAAGAGCATGGCCCATACCTGTAGATCACTGTCTGTCCCTTTTGGAAATAGATCGATCAAAAGGATAGTGAAAATAATCAAGATGTGATCTATATTAGTGAGAGCACGGCCCATATCCGTAGATCATAGTCTATCCCTTTTCGAAATAGATCAGCAAGATTATAGTCATGTAAAGTGACTTACCTCCAAAGCCTTACACTACTCATAAACCTACTTCAGAAAAGAAAAGGAAAGAACATGAGTTAAAGGGAAGCTCTTTTCATTTCGTTGAATAAAGAGTATGTCAAATCAACACTAAAACATAAACCCTCTTCTTTCAAGTAGGCTTCCCAAGGGAGCTGCAGCATGTTTGAAGGTGGAGCAGTCTAGAGACATGGTGGGGAGTGGGGATTGAGAACTAGTGCCAGTGCAGTGGAAGTGGGAACCAAGCCAGTGCAGTGGAAGTGGAATCTAGTCAGGGTCAGAAAGATGATAGAGCAGAGAAAAAAGAGAAATGGAATAAAAGTGGAATAGAAGTGGGATAGGAGATATAAGAGAGGAATAAGAGAAATAGTGGAGGGACACAAAGCGGAAGAAGAAGCTCTCTGGGGTCGATCTCTGGATTGATGCTTCCCTCAGACTGATGAACTCATCAGGACTCCAATGGCTCTCTTTTATAAGCATAACCCAACAACCTTATGTTTCTTCTAACAGAACTCATTCCAACAACTAGACCAAACTCCAACTTCTCCACCAAACTCTAGCTTCATCCAACAGCTTTTAGTTCCCATCATTCCAACCGAACTGGACCACTGTTGGAATGATCAACCAAGATCCAACGGCTTTAACTGAATGTATGTAGCTTGGACAGCATGGCATGGCTAGCGACGGAGGGTGTCGGATGGCATCTTTGTGACCAAAGCTTTAGCTTTGAGATGGCTTGGATGGTGGCCAAAAATCAATGAAAGATGTATTCCGGCCTCCTCAATGGTGAGGAGGATAGTATCGGTAGCTTCTCTGGCCGGTGGTGGGGGTCTCAAGAAGTCCAGTAGCGTGAAATGGCGGTGTTGGGCTAGGAAGAAGAAGAAGAGGCTGATGGCTCTTCTGGCCAATTTTTTGGCCAAGGGAGGTTTCTCCAATCGATGGTGGAGGCATCGGTGGCTTGGGCGGCGATGGGGAAGGAGCTCTGCAAGTTTTGGCCGATCAGAGCTTCGTGGTCCATGGTTCTGCTTCGTGGACCACTAGCTATGGCAGCCCGTGGACCACAAGCAAATCCAAAGACCGAGCGGCCGGTCCATGGTGGACCGAGCGGCCGGTCCACTGCTCTAAATTTCATGCAATTTAGCTAATTTATTTAAAAACTAATTTTGAGCCCATTTTAAGTCTGATTTGAGTGCCATTTGTACCGTTTGACTTCTAAAATCAAGCTCTTCATGTTGGCAATATTCTTTCCTACAAATGATATATAAAAATATTAATTTTAAAGGAATAAAGATAATTTGATTATTAAATTAATACTTTTATATATGTGTATAACGTACTTATCTCATCCCCCAACTTGAACTTTGCTTGTCCTCGAGTAAAGTAATATATTAGCCATGTGTATAACCCATCCTTGAATTGGATGTTAACCTAAGTAGCCTTAAAGGCAGATAATACCTGGTCAGACCACTACTGAGATACTTTATCAGATAATTTAACTCATTTAGTGGTCGGGTAGAGTCCATAAGATTTCTAGAGTTTTCTTTTACCAACTTTCTACTTACTCTTAAAATCCTCTAAGTTTCTAGGATTTAGTTCATACCTTTTTGCTAGTTGGTTTTTCCCTCTCTTTCTTTCTTTCTTTTTTTAATTATGTCATGTCCAAGCCTCTTAAGTGTTAATATTCTCTCCTTTTGATGCAAACCATAATGCTTACTTAGGTGAAGGGGGTTCGGTTACTCAGGAAGGTATCATTGCTTAACAGATTTCTTGACCTTCTCACCTTTTGATGAGAATTACAATGTTACTTAGGTGATGGGGCCTAGTTACTCAGTAAGAGTTCAAGCAAAGCTGTGAGATGGGACTATTTTTCAAGGGAAAAAACTTTAGCATACTTGATCTTTTTGATTATACCCCCATAAAGTAGATTCTTCTTGAGATCAATAGTTAGAAGGTTTTGGAATTTCCCCAGCCAGACTTAGTGGATCTTCTAAATTATGTCGATTAATACATCCATTAAATTATTAGATATACTTAGCCATGGTAGATGTGGATGAAGTCCAATCAATAATATTCCACATGATATTTCTTTATGCATATCTTTAAGACATATTTCTAGATGATTAGTGGCAAGGTATGGCTTAGTGTGCAAAGTATATATTATTCCAGTGAAGGTACTAGGTAAAGATTGGGTGATTCTGGAAATTGCTCACACTTTGATGTCCACGGTGGGTTTAATAAGTAAATCAGCCTCTCTACACAATCTATTCTAGTACAGTTCAGATGTTGCGAGATGGGTCCCTAGTAAAGTTATCATGGCTAGATACTCAAGACTGCACTAGGGAATGAAAATTTGGTTAGGCAATCTACCGGTAAATCAGAGATTGGCTCTTCAATAGCTTCTTTGGAGTAATTTGGCAAACTACAAATGGGTTCCTGGTCAGGGGTTACATCATGTTCAAAGAGTGGATCATTCATCCTGACTAGGGGGGCTTTTGCTCCAGTGTAGGTAAAGTTTCTAATGAGGAAGCTACTGGTGTATCAGGAAGATGTATCTGCTCATATTTAATGGTATGGAGGAGTGGGAACTAGATGGTCTATAGTGCATTCACTTCATCCATGTACCTATCTATGTTAAAACTGTCCAATACAAAATGGGCTAGACAAGCTTGTAAAAGGTCTTGAGTAGGCATGTCAGGGGTGATTTGTTCTACAAATTCCTCTAGCATGTTTACCTCCTCAAATCCAACACCTTGTGGTCCATCAATTACACTAAATATGTTCAACCTTAACCTTTTATTCCCAAATGACACATTCATGGCTCCTATCCTACAATTGATGCAAGCATTTGCTATAGCAAGGAATGGGTGACCTAGGATAATGGGGAAGTGTCTCGGGTTGCTACTTGATTCTATGTCAAGGACTAAGAAGTCAATTGGAAAAAAAAAATCATTTACCTTGACTAGGACATCCTCAAGCATCCCACGTGGTACCTTAACTGATATGTCAGCTAATTGCAGGGTGACCGAAGTAGGTTTCAATTCACCTAGTCTAAAGAGTTCATACACCGAGCTAGGTAGAAGGTTACTGGCCCCTAAGCCCAGGAGAGCTTTTTCAACATGAAAGTTCCTATGACACAAGAAATAATGGCAGCTCCTGGATCCTTGAGTTTCGGAGGGCTGGTGTGCTGGAAGATAGAACTAGCATGTTTCGTAAGGCATACCTTCTTTGGGATTTGTGATCTAGATTTACATTTCGGGTACACAAATCTTTCAAAAATTTAGCATATGCCAGAACTGTTATGATGCGAGATGCAAAGAGGATTCTAACTAACATTTAGCAATGTAAATTAAGCAATGACACCGAATTATATTAGAAAAATTCATGCATTAGAAAGGGCCAAAATAAACCAATGATGAGACTACTTAATAAATGAACTTACCGCAATATAGTGCAATTTTAATCAAAGAAGTATGGACCTAATGGTTCAGAAACCATTCTAACTAGAACATAAACCTTCAGATGAACAGACTTAAGAGACTCGGAGGGGTTACTAACCAATGATGAGCTCTCACTCCTGTGATGGTAGATCAATTTCAGCATCCATGGAGATGCAACGAACTTGAGACTGTCACTTTCAGAATGATGACTCCCTCCATAGTTGGTTCCAAAGCAAGGCATGCTCTATCTTTAACTCGGATCATAGGGGGACCCTGCATTGAGAGGCATTAGTGGCTGGTATGGATAAGGAAAATTGAAAGAAGAGATCAAAGATAGAAGTAGAATTGAGGCTGTCCTTTGGATAAGATGAGTGATGGCTTGAGTGGGGAAGAGATGGTGTCAGGATGGAAGAAGAGTTGGTCCTTGGAGTGAAGAAGATGGCACCTTTGATGGAAGAGGGGATGGCTTCTTGAAGTGTGGATGAATAGCATTCCTGGGATGAAGTTGATTGGTGTCTTTGGAAGGAAGAGATGGAGACCTTGAAGGATTGTTGGAGATGGCGATCTTGGTGAGGGCGACCTGAAAGCTTGATGGGTGATGGCATTTTGGGATGATTGAAGGAAGACTTTGCTTAGGTAGACTAATAACTATGTGGTAGCTAGTTGAGCCTCACACTCACTCCCTCATGGAGAACATTTGCCCACACAAATGGAAAAAGATTGGAACTCAAAATTCATTCATTCATAAGAGCATTACAAGGAGCTTTGGAGAGGTATTATAAACCTCCAAAGCTTTTGAAATTTGAAAAAATGGAGGAAAATATGGGAGGTAAGCAAAATACATGGAGAAGAGAGTGGAGAGTTGCAAACAAAGCTTGATTCATGGAGAGAAATGAGGGTCGGCCACTAATTTTGAATTTGAATGTGGGTGCCCAAGTGGAGGGGGGGTGGGGGTTCCTCCATGTTGGCATGGCTGCCACCTAGGCATGGTGATGTGGTGGTCAACTTGGCCAGTGGTTTGGAAGTACTCTAAGTAGTTGACTTGTTGATTTATTCTAAGTGTTGAGTTATTCCAAGTAGCTGAAGTATTCAGTGTTAAAGTGTTGAGTTATTCCAAGTAGCTGAATAAGTGATGAATAGCTAAAATGTTAAAGTAAAAAATTGAGGGTAGCAGAATTTCTAGTCGAGTTAGCTTAGTGCTCAAGTCGGCTCTTGAGGTTGTGGTTAGTTGGCTCCAATTTTGTTGTGGCTTGTTGTGGCTTCAAAGGCTATAATCTGCTTCAATTTGCTTATAATTCAATCCATAAGGTATTTGATTGAAGGCTATCGTTGGTGTCTGCACCAATTTTTTGGGGTGGCAAGAACTCGACCATATCGTGTATGGGTCAACTTGACTCTTGTAATGCTCTAATAAGTCTAGGTCGATTCATTGCAGGTCATCCCTAGTGATCCACGAGTTTTTAGATTCCGGTCAACCTTGCCAATGAACCAGATAGTGTTGGTAGTCTTTATTCCTGGTAGTGATAGTCTTGTCATCCAGAATTTGCTCAATTTTGTCTCGTTGCATGGTTAAAGTGGCTGGTGGACACTCAGGGGTAGGCTCACTCTCAAAAATAAGGTTAGGCCCAAAAGGCTCACTAGGTATCATCATTAGCTCCTTATACTCTTTTCAAGTCTGAAACATTGAAGGTCGAGCTGGTACCAAAGTTAGATGGCAACTCAAGGACATATGCATTTGGTCCAATCTTTTTTATGATTTTAAATGGGCTTGCACCGCGAGCATGTAATTTTTTAATGGTTCTAGATGGGAACCATTCATCTTTGAGTCTAATCATTACATGGTCTCCTTCATAGAATTCCTTGATCCTCTTACGTGAATTAGGCATATGCTTGTAGAATTCATTGCTCAAGTTGATTTTCTTAATGATTTCTTATGCAAGGACCTTATATGCCATGCATATGACTCAGCAGACTCAGAAACTCATGCATGTGTAGGTAAAGGGATAAGGGTATATGGGGCTTACCACTTCAAATGAACTCTTCCCGATAGACCTATTGACTGAGCTATTATAAACAAATTCGGCATGAGGTAATAAGAGATCCCGATTTTTCAAAACTATCAACGACTAGGCATCTTAACAAGTTTCCTAGACTTTGATTGACAACTTCAGTTTGGCCATTAGTTTGAGGATGGTAAGCTGTAGAGAATTTGAGTTTGGTTCCTAGCAGAGATGCAAAGGTCTTCCAAAAATAGGTAGTGAACCAAATATCTCTATCTGACATAATGATTTTTGGTAAACCATGCAGCCTAACCACTCAATTAGAAAAAGTTGGCTACTTTCGAAGCATCATAAGTCTAAGAACAATGAATGAAATGAGCTATCTTTGAGAATCGATCAACCGCAACATAGATAGAATCATATTTCCTCATGGTCTTTGGTAATTCTAATACAAAATCCAAACTAAGATCTTGCCATGGACAGTCCGGTACTGGTAGAGGTGTGACAGACCAGTTTTGTCTTTGCTGTTTGGCAACAGCATAGGTTCAGCATTGGGCTACAACTTGGGCAACGTTGCTCTTAAGCCTTGGCCAAAAGAATTAGTCTTCGACAGCTAAGATAATTTTATTCCTACCAAAAATGGCAAGCTAAGCCTCTAGCAGGATCTCCCAATCAAGAATTCTCTAGGAGCGGTTCATGGGATGCACAATCTATCTCCTTTAAAAAGGAATCCATAATGAAGGGTGTAGTCTTTGTACAAGCTAGATGGTCCTTGACGCAACATAGATAGAATCATATTTCCTCATGGTCTTTGGTAATTCTAATACAAAATCCAAACTAAGATCTTGCCATGGACAGTCCGTACTGGTAGAGGTGTGTACAGACCAGTATTTTGTCTTTGCTGTTTGGCAACAGCATAGGTTCAGCATTGGGCTACAACTTGGGCAACGTTTCTCTTAAGCCTTGGCCAAAAGAATTAGTCTTCGACAGCTAAGATAATTTTATTCCTACCAAAATGGCCAGCTAAGCCTCTAGCATGGATCTCCCCAAATCAAGAATTCTCTAGGAGAGGTTCATGGGATGCACAATCTATCTCCTTTAAAAAGGAATCCATAATGAAGGGTGTAGTCTTTGTACAAGCTAGATGGTCCTTGATGCATAAATTGGAAAATTTCACTAAAGTCTAGATAATTCTCATATTCTTTCTTCAGTCTCTCAAATCCTACAACTTCAGTGCTCACAGAGGTTAGAAGCATGGACCTATGGCTAAGAGCATCTGAAACTTGGTTTTCGATGATAGCACGGTGTTTCAACGCAAAGGAGTATGCCGGAAGATATTCTACCCATTTCTTGTGCCTAGGGTTTAACTTCTTTTAAGAATTAAGGAATCGGAGTGCTTCATGATTAGAATAAAGTACAACCTCCTGCGATAAAAGATAATGTCTCCAATACCTTAAGGCCTAAACAACCATGTATAATTCCTTATCATAGGTTGAATACCTAAGCTTGGCCTCATTCAACTTTTCACTAAAAAATGCCATTGATGATTTTCTTGACTCAAGACTCATCCAATTCCTACTCCAAGGTATCACAATCAACCTCCAATACCTTTGAAAATTCTGGTAATCTTAAAATGGATGCTTGGGTCATTTTCCCTTTGATTTCTAGGAAGGCTCTATCAGATGCTTGGGTCATTTTCCCTTTGATTTCTAGGAAGGCTCTATCAGTGGCTTTGGTCCATTTGTAGGTTCCCTTCCTAATGCAATCGATAATGAGCACAATTGATACGGGACAGAAATGAAGAAACCTGGAGTTATTCGGAAATGGAAAAGACATAAAGCAAACCAAGGATCGTGGGAGGGCTAAGAAGCCTCCCGGGACTAGGATAGAACGACCCCTGAAAAAAAAAAACCTAAAATGGCTGGACTCTTTTGGTTTTCAAATTTTCTTGGTGAAGGTGGTGAAGGAAGGATGGGGATGGGAGACTGGGGACTGGACTCATGATCCTTGGGACTCACCCTAACGAAAAGACCATCCACCTCTAAGGCATTATGCCTTCCTCGATACTTGGAGGCATTTTGATGGATCTCAAGGTCACGAGGGGAAGCAGAGAAAGACATGAAGGTGGGAGAGAGAATGGAGATATCTAGGGCCTCACACCCCTCAATGTCCCGAAGGACGAAGGTAAGTTGGGGCTCACATCCCTCGACGTCCCGAAGGACGAAGGCAAACAAGCCTCAGCCCAGAACCAGAACAAGGTTACAAACCTTCAAAATTTTCATTTTTCAACTACTTTATTAAAAGAGGAGTATGGGTATTTATAGATGCCCATATCCCTTTTGAAATTCAAAAATAAAATCCCCTGAAATCCTCCCTTGATTTTGAATTCAAATTCAAAATCAAAAATTCCAAATTTCCCTTTTTTAAACCCAACTTACATTCATGAAAAAAAATACCAAATAAATCCCTTTTATTTGAATTTTAAAATCCCCTCAGCTTTGAAATTCGCGCTGCTCCAAAAATCATGCAAAACAACTCCTATCCCAGCTACTTTGAGAAGCGTGCAGAACTTCTTTGGGTTGCTTTGAGGAGCATGTAGAAACTCTTCACAGCGAGCAATAGGGGGTCTTCACGGCCATGCAACAGGGGGGGCCGGATCTCCGACGGCCGGCCCGACGGGGCGGCGGGGAGACACGGCAGCACGGTGACACGGACGGGCATCATGGGGTGTCACGGGCGCCCGTTCGCCTTCCATGGTCGTGGGCAGCGGCTGGGCACTGGCGAGGCCTTCGGTCGGCTGGGTGGGGGCCAGCAGGCGGTGGGCAATAGGGCGGCAGGCGAGCGGCGGTGGCGGGGTGGCACAGTGGCGCAGACAGGCGTTGCAGGGCGTCACAGGTGCTCGTTCACCTTTTGCTGTCGTGGGCGGTGGCTGGGCACCGGTGGGGTCTCCGGTGGCCGGGCGGGGGCCAGCGGGTGGCGAGCGGCAGGGTGGCAGGCGAGCGGTGGTGTGGCACGGTGAGGGCAGCATGACGGTTCGTCTCCCTCACGCGTTGGGGGGCTTTCCAGCGACTCTTCGACGGGTAGGGCGGTTCCCCGGTGAGAGGGAAGACCGGCTAACACCGGTGGCCGCCTGGGGGGGCGGCCGTGGTCAGGTAGCCTGGATGGGGGGAAGGGGATGGCAGCTTGGTTTTAAAAAGAAAAACTTTACGAGAGATGAAAGGTTGAAGAAGGAATAAGCTGGGATAACATGGGGATAAATATGGAATAAAATTGGGATAATAGGAATAGGCGGAAGAGCAGGGATAAAAACTTTAAAAAAAATCTAGAAAATTAAAAGATGGTGGGGACACCGGAGGCACCATAATAAGACAGAGGCTTTTCAATCCTTTATGAATTGATCAATAATTATGAGTCCATCTGTAATAAGGGCTTAGCCCATCTGAGTCCATTTAGTTGTTATTTAAGTCTTTTGAGTTTTAGTTCTGTACTAGTCAGCTCATGTTGAGCTAGTTCAGTCTAGTGTTAGTCAGCTCATGTCGAGTTAATTTATTTTTTTGAGTCCTATTCAACCATATTGAAGACTCAAGACCATATCATACAAGTGAAGACCAAGTCCAACCAGATTGAAGATATGGAAGTATAGCCCAAGTCCAACCCAGCTTGAAGATTTGAAGACCCCAGGAGGAAAAATTCAGAAAATCCTGATTCATTGCAGATGCCTTCCAGATGCCTAGATTCCCTTCCAAATGCCAAAATATATTCATATACCAAGGCATCCATGATTCCAGAGGTCCATTTACATCCTAGCCCAAAGAAATCAAGCCCAGGCGCCAAGCCCAAGCCCCTAAGAAGCAAGATACCAGGGAATATTCCTGCTACATGGCTACCAGGCCACCCCAGCTTCCAGAGGCCCAAACCCATACGCCCGAGCCCCTTTGGGCCGGCCTCTTACTTCTCCAAGAAGCCCAACACGCCCCCCTAGGCATCCTTGGAGTGTTGACCAAGTCAAGAGAGTTTTTAGGGATTTTTCTACCTAATATTTCCTTATTTTCTAGCTAGGGTTTGAGAGGGAAAAGGATTCTAATGTAAAGACTTATGTGCCCTTACTTGGAGCCCAAGGTTAAGGGTCTATTTAAAGGACCCTAGCCTCTTGTATGAAGGGACTTTTGATATGAATTAAAACCTTGAGTTCTTCTATTGAGTTGTGTGATACCCTGCTGTGTGCATAAAGGGGTTTGGGAGAGTTCTTCTTCCCGGTGTATGCAATCATCTTCCTGCTGCCAACAAACCCTCCAGATCCCTGGACGCCCACTCCAAAAAAGCCTTCCCTTGCTGTTTTTCCTTTGTTTTCTTATTTTTTTGTAAGTTTTCTAACCCCTGATAGGTCATTTGCAGGTCCTCGAGTTCCTACGAATCCAACGACTCCAGCCAAGCCTCAATCGGACCACCGAGCAGAAAGCCGGGTATCCGCGGGTCTTTGGCTCATTTTTCTAGGCCGCATCCATTGAGGAACGAGAGATCCCTTCACTGCGATGTTCACCGGGCACTTCAGATGTTGTCAGGTACACCCCCTCTACCTCCAGTCTTTATATTGTAGGAGAACTTGCCCTAACCTAGGCTTCTCAGCCCCGGCGATCCTTCTATAGTACTTTTCTAGGTTCTAATCTGCATGCTTGTCTTCAAAAATTCATACAAAATTCCCTACAACTAATTTTGATCTGAAATTCAGGAATTAATCACCTAACCCCACATATAAAATATACAAAAAGAATTGCATGCATATTAGTCCCCCATCAAAAGAAAACCCAAATGGTTTTAGGTCCCCCACCATTCTCCTGTAGCACGAAGAACTCGACTCCGTCGAGTTTGTCGACGAAGCAAATCCTAGTTTGCGAGGGTTCATCTCCCTCGCACATTGGGGGGCTTTCCGGCAACTCTCCGGTGGCTAGTGTAGTTCCCCGGTGAGAGGGAAGACCGGCAAACACCAGCGGCCACCTGGGAGGGCGACCGGGGTCAGGTAGCCCGGATAGGGGGATGGGGATGGCGGCTAGGTTTTTAAAAGAAAAACTTTATGAGAGATGAAAGGTTGAAGAAGGAATAAGCTGGGATAACACGGGGATAAATATGGAATAAAATTGGGATAATAGGAATAGGCGGAATAGCAGGGATAAAAACTTAAAAAAAATCTAGAAAATTAAAAGAAAACCCAGATGGGTTTCAGGTCCCCCACCATTCTCCTGCAGTGAGAAGAACTCGACTCCGTCGAGTTTGTCGACGAAACAAATCCTAGTCCGCGAGGGTTCGTCTCCCTCGCACGTTGGGGGACTTTCTGTCGACTCTCCGGCGTCTAGGGCAGTTCCCCGGTGAGAGGGAAGACCGGCGAACATTGGCGGCCGCCTGGGGGGGCAGCCGGGGTCAGGTAGCCCGGATGGGGGGAAGGGGATGGCAGCTAGGTTTTTAAAAAGAAAAACTTTACGAGAGATGAAAGGTTGAAGAAGGAATAAATTGGGATAACACGGGGATAAATATGGAATAAAATTGGGATAATAGGAATAGGCGGAATAGCAGGGATAAAAACTTTAAAAAAAATCTAGAAAACTAAAAGAAAACCCAGATGGGTTTCAGGTCCCCCACCATTCTCCTGCAGCGCGAAGAACTCGACTCCATCGAGTTTGTCGACGAAGCAAATCCTAGTCCACGAGGGTTCGTCTCCCTCGCGCATTGGGGGGCTTTTCGGCGACTATCCGGCGACTAGGGCAGTTCCCCGGTGAGAGGGAAGACCGGCGAACACCGGTGGCCGCCTGCTGGGGGCGGCCGGGGTCAGGAAGCCGGATGGGGGGAAGGGGATGGCGGCTAGGTTTTTAAAAAGAAAAACTTTACGAGAGATGAAAGGTTGAAGAAGGAATAAGATGGGGATAAATATGGAATAAAATTGGGATAATAGGAATAGGCGAAATAGCAGGGATAAAAACTTAAAAAAAATCTAAAAAATTAAAAGAAAACCCAGATGGGTTTCAGGTCCCCCACCATTCTCCTGCAGCGCGAAGAACTCAACTCCGTCGAGTTTGTCGACGAAGCAAATCCTAGTCCGCGAGGGTTCGTCTCCATCGCGCATTGGGGGGCTTTCCGGTGACTCTCCGGCGGCTAGGGCGGTTCCCCGGTGAGAGGGATGACCGGCGAACACCGGCGGCCGCCTGGGGGGGCGACCGGGGTTAGGCAGCCCGGATGGGGGGAAGGGGATGGCAGCTAGGTTTTTAAAAAGAAAAACTTTATGAGAGATGAAAGGTTGAAGAAGGAATAAGCTGGGATAACATGGGGATAAATATGGAATAAAATTGGGATAATAGGAATAGGCAAAATAGCAAGGATAAAAACTTTCAAAAAAATCTAGAAAATTAAAAGAAAACCCAGATGGGTTTCAGGTCCCGCACCATTCTCCTGCAGCACGAAGAACTCGACTCCGTCGAGTTTGTCGACGAAGAAAATCCTAGTCTGCTGCTGGCTCTGATACCAATTTGGTGCGGTTATGGTGGACACAAAGAAACCTGGGGTTATTCAAAAATGGGAAAGACAAAAAGCAAACCAAGGATCATGGGAGGGCTAAGAAGACTCCCGGACTAGGATAGAATGACCCCTCAAAAAAAAAACCTAAAATGGCTGGACTCTTTTGGTTTTCAAATTTTCTTGGCAAAGGTGGCGAAGGAAGGATGGGGATGGGAGACTGGGGACTGGACTCATGATCCTTGGGACTCACCCTAACAAACAGACCATCCACCTCTAAGGCATTACGCCCTCCTCGATACTTGGAGCGCTAGGATGGATCTCAAGGTCACGAGGGGAAGCAGAGAAAGACATGAAGGTGGGAGAGAGAATGGAGATACCTGGGGCCTCACACCCCTCGACGTCCCGAAGGATGAAGGCAATTGGGGCCTCACACCCCTCGACGTCCCGAAGGACGAAGGCAAACGGGCCTTAGCCCAGAACCAGAACAAGGTTACAAACCTTCAAAAATTTCATTTTTTAACTACTTTATTACAAGAGGAGTATGGGTATTTATAGATGCCCATATCCCTTTTGAAATTCAAAAATAAAATCCCTGAAATCCTACCTTGATTTTGAATTCAAATTCAAAATCAAAAATCCCAAATTTTCCTTTTTTTAAACCTAACTTACATTCATGAAAAAAAATACCAAATAAATCCCTTTTATTTGAATTTTGAAATCTCCTCTACTTTGAAATTCGTCGTGCTGCTCCAAAAAATCACGCAAACAACTCCTCTCCCATCTACTTTGAGAAGCATGCAAAACTTCTTTGGGTTGCTTTGAGAAGCGTGCAGAAACTCTTCATGGCTAGGAACAGGGGGTCTTCATGGCCCTGCAATAGGAGGGGGCTGGATCTCCAGTGGCCATCCGGTGGGCAACGGCGGGGCAGCACGGCGGCACGCCGCGGGCGGGCGGCGGCGACGGGGTGGCACGCTGCACGGTGGCACAGATGGGTGTCACGGGGCATCACGGGCTCCCATTCGCCTTTCGCGACCGTGGGCGATGGCTGGGCACTGGCGAGGCCCGGCCGGCAAGGTGGGGGCCAGCGGGCGGCAGAGCGGCAGGCGGGCGGCGGTGGTGGGGGCAGCGGCGACGGGGCGGCACGGCGGCACGGTGAGGGCAGCGCGATGGTTCATCTCCCTCGCATGTTGGGGGGCTTTCCGACGACTCTCCGGTGGCTAGGGCGGTTCCCCGGTGAGAGGGAAGACTGGTGAACACCGACGACCGGCTGGGGGGGGGCGGCCGGGGTCGAATAGCCCAGATCAGTGGAAGGGGATGGTGGCTAGGTTTTTAAAAAGAAAAACTTTACGGGAGATGAAAGGTTGAAGAAGGAATAAGCTGGGATAACATGGGATAAATATGGAATAAAACTGGGATAATACGATAGGCGGAAATAGCAGGGATAAAACTTAAAAAAAATCTAGAAAATTAAAAGAGAACCCATATGGGTTTTGGGTCCCCCACCAACGATGATCTTGATAAATCCTCAAATGAATCTCATATAGAAGGTGGCAAGGCCATGGAAACTATGGACATCGTTTATACTTTTAGGGATGGGCCACTCAACTATGGATTTAACCTTCTCTAGCCCAGCAGACACTCCTTCTGGGATAACAACAAAACCTTAGAAAATGACTTGATTGGTCAAGAAGCTACATTTCTTCATGTTGGCATAAAGGCTCTTTCCTAAGTGCTTGACCTACTTGGCGGAGATGGTTTAAATGGTCTTCTTTAGTCTTGCTGTATATCAGGATATCATGAAAGTACACTACAACAAACTTTTCCGTGAATGATCGTAGGACTTGGATCATAATTCTCGTGAAGGTGCTAGGGGCAATAGAAAGACCAAAAGGCATCACTATCCATTCATACAAGCTTAGCTCGAGCTTGAGTCTACTTGCATGCATGAAAACTAGATCAGGAGCCTCATATTCACCAGTCCAGACCCAGTCCAGTGTAGCCATGGACCCGAATCTTGAAACCATGCTGAAAGGCCTAAATGATCTAATGGCCCAACTGAACCAAATGCTGGCTAAACAATTTTCCTTAGACCAACCAACTCCTACTATCCCATTAGCTCATATGAATGATAGGAGTAAGAACCCTGAAGTACAAGTTGAGTTCATGAATACTCAAGACTTAGGATATCCTCAAACTGAAGGGCTAGGGAAGGAAGAAGGCAAGTCTGAACATAGTAAATATGTGTATGAGACTGACATCAGTTTAATAGATGAATATGAAGGGGAAGACTGTGAAGAGAACAACTTTAGTACCTTACCTGAGGAAATCTTTGGTAAAGAAAAGATTATTGAGCCTAGTCCTGAAACATCAGAACAACCAAACTTTAGTGAGGACTTGGTTCCCGTAAGTCAATGCCCTCAGGAACCCAATACTTTAGCTTCGACACAAGAACTCCTTCAGTTACCTGAGAAGAACCCAATCATTATTTTAGAAGACTTTGCCGATGACCTTCAACTACCTAGAAGCATCCCGCCCATAGATCAATATTCAAATCTTAAGGTCATCATGAGTAACCAAGGTCTGTTTCAAGATTCTCCTAAATTATCCCAAGACTCAGATTCCTATTTCCTGCCTTTCCTTAAGTCTTATCCTAATTTTAGAGCAATTAAGTTTCATTTTGATGAGATTACTAGGTTGCATGAGCCTTTAAAGCCTATTCCTTTTGCTACATACTTTTGGAAAACCTTATGGCATTTGCTAGGAACCCATGGTAAATTCTCATGTGCATACCAGACCAGGGTCAAACCTTGAGAGTCATTAATCTATTAGGTTTAGGCCCTAGAGAGTCCAATAAAATTTCTCTCAATAAGGATACCTAGTTCAGTCTGCATTTCGTAAGTGCTTGTGTAAGTTTCTGAGTCTGCTGAGTCCTATGCATAGCATGTTGAGGATTTGCATCATGAAATAAATTTGAGCAATGAATCCTATAAACATAGGACTAATTCAAGAAAGAAAGTCAAGGAATTCTATGAGAGAGATCATGTTCCCATCCGGGACTTTCAAGAAACTACATACCCATGGTGCAGGCCCCTTTAAAGTCCTAAAGAAGATTAGATCTAATGCTTACATATTGGAATTACCTTCAGACCTAGGTATCAACCTGACCTTCAATGTCTCAGACTTGATAGAATATAAAGAACCCAAGATGATACCTAGTGAGCCTTTTGGGCCTGGCCATATTTTTGAGAGTGAACCATTACCCGAGTATCCACAAACAACCATTCCTCAAAAATGAGAGAAAACTGAACAAATCCTGGATAATAAGATTGTCACTACCAGAAACAAGGATTACTATCGATATTTGGTCCATTGGCAAGGGAGACCAAAATCTGACGACTCCTGAATCGCTAGAGAGGACCTGCAACGACTGGACCCGAACTTATTTGAACAATATCAAAGCCAGGCTGAACCATACTCGACAGGGTCGAGTTCCTCCCACCCGGGAAGAATTGGTGAGGGCACCAGGCTCAGAAAGAAGAAGCTTCAAACTAATACCAAGTTCTTTATAGATTGAGACTAAGAACTCAAGTCTCGTATGAGTCCTGTATGTTTATTGAGTCCTGTTTTATTTTCTTTTGGGGATATAAAGTTCAATTAGAATTCAATCAAGAGTTCAATTAGAGTCAATTAGGCTTTGTACTGAGTCAAGTTCAAGAACTACTTGAAATGGGCCAGACCAGCTTTACTTGGAATGCCACATCATCATGGACCACCGGTGCCAACTCATCACCAGAGGACGTCACATCACCTTTGCCATGTCATCTCCAAGGGGCGCCATGGAGAAGGATGCGCCATGTCACCATGCCGCCTTGCCACGCCACATCATTGCCACCTCACCTGCCACGTGGCATCATTCAAATTTTAAATTACATGAAAGCTACAAGTGGTCGACCAAGGAGTATTTTCAAATTCAAAGGAGGGCGGCCAACTCCATCCACAAATCATGCAACCAGCTCCACCAAATCCTCCACATTTCATGTAACCCCCCCTAATATTCTCCATGATATAGGGAATTTCAAATTGATTGAAAGGCCATTAAAAGCCTCTTGTACGCCCATGGTAAAAAAGAAGCTTTTGGATGAAATGAAATTTAAGTGAAGTAAGTAGTAGTGAAGAAGGTATTTTTTGGTAGTATCCTCTTGTTTTCTTTTGGTGTGTTTGATTTCTCTTCTCAAGCTTTCAAGTGTCCAACGCCAACATCCACCTCTAGGGATCCATGCCTCCATCGAAGTTCCCTTGCCTGTTTGGTTTCTTTGTTTTGATATCTTCAAATTGGTCCCAATCTAACCCGTTCATTGTGCAGGATCCTTCTACGATTCGGAGTTCAAGAAGGGTTCTCTTGCCAAAGATCAATGTTTTATGAAACTAGTTTCTTTGGAATGCCAATCTTCCACTTCAGGGCTAGTTCGTCTAAGAGCTTCAATGGATCTACCAGGGAGTGATCATCTTGGGTAAATAACACCTAATCTCTTAAATCTGAGTTATTGAAGATCGTTGCTAAGGTTTAAATTCAATATTCATTAGCCCTAATCTTCTCTAGGATTTAAATAACTACATCGCGACGTAAGTTCCAAATTTTAGTGCTCCTTCCATAGCTTTACCTTAGTACTTTTGATCTGAAATTTAGTACCTGTTAATAGGCTTCATTGCTCTCATTTCTCAATCCATCATTTATATTGCATTCTCTTCATCGTGCGCGTCACTATGTCTCGTGGAAACCTCATTAAGCCGTTGTAGTCTCCTTGTAGGTCCCGACTAATAGGTTGGTTTTTCTTCCATCGAATCAACAAATGTCCCTTAGGACTTCATACCCATGATCAACACCGCTTATAAATGGCACGATCAGAGTCATTTCCATTCTTCTGAGGAGATCATCTGAACCATTGTTGTCTTATATATAAAGGGTATTTGCCTTGCAGAACGAATTTCTTCACCTTCGTTGAAATCTTCCTTCTCCTTCAATTGCTTCAAACCTCTTCCTTCTTCTCAAGTTTTCTTCTTCTTTTATAGGTAGAGAGTACTTTCTTTTTTTTTCTTCCTTTTACCATGGTTAGATCTGTAAGAGTCCTTGCCGCTGGTGGGATTCCAGTTAGTAGAGAGGGGGGTGAGTCTTCGGGTGTCTCAGGCCCTTTAGCGAAAAGGGAAATCATGATCAGGGAAGGGATGGGACACGCCCTCCGCTCCCATCATTGAGGCGTGCCCCCATGGGGCTGAACATGTGAGAGAGAATTAAGGAAAGGAAGAGAAGAATGATGAGGGGGGAAAAAGAGCGCTATATTTTCCTCATTCAAATAATCCCTAATACATGGATATATACCCATACAAGAATAGGTTAAAACCCTGCCCATAAAACTCCCCCCAGGCCAACTCATGGAAGTCTGAATCCTATCAGATGAGTCAACTTGTCCAGGTCATGAGTCACGAGTCGGCTCGTTGACATCCGAGTCAACTCGAACACCTGAGAGTCGACTCGTCTAGAACATCCTCCTTGCTATTGACCTACAGGAGTCGGCTCCTGTAGTGACCAAGCTGACTCCAACCCTCAAGATCCCCAAACCCATATCTCAAGCTCGTGGAGTGTCGAACTCCATCCTAGGACCAACCCATCCTAGAACTAGGATCCAAACCTGTCCTAGACACCCATGAATGCATCATGAGCCCCCTGGAACACCTCCAAGAACTACTTGGCATGCCTCAAATACCTAGGGATCGCCTCCAGCATCCCTGCCATGGCCTCCCAAGTCTCTCCAAGGATTGGGAGCACCACACAAAATCCTACAAATTTTCTTTATTTTCATTTGCTTGGGCCCTAAGTCTCATGACTCTATATCAGGGACCCCTTTGTATGCAATTTTGATCATCTTCTTATTAATAAAAAAAAAGTTTTCTTGAGAATTGCTTTGTTCTTTGTCCTCCTTAAGGAAGGGTGAGAGACTCGAGATCCCCAACCAGCATCCTGCACCAAGCTTGCAAGCCCCAACGAAACCCTAACAGCCCTGCAACCCCATCAGCCTTGGATGCTCCACCCCATGGCCACCCTCTTCCAACCCCTCTCCCCATTCTTCTTTTAGCTATCTAAGCCACTTCTCCATTATTTTCTAACCCTCCCTTGGCATTTGCAGGTCCCTTAGAGTTCACATATTTAGGATTTCATCCGGCCAGCTTTCGGGTCACCGAATAGAAAGCCACGAATCCGCGGGGTCTTCGGCTTGATCTCCAGGGCACATTCAGGAGCGTAGAGCGACCCCTTCATGGATTCATCTTCAAATCACTATGAGGTACACCTTCTTGACTCACAAGTTATGGTATTATAGGAGAGCTAGCCCTACCGGGGCTTCTTAGCCTCGGTGGTCCTATTTCTTTCAATTTAGGATCTATTTCTGCGTGCATGATCTTCTAGATTTTTATAGGATCCCCTACTTAGAACTTTGGCTCAACTTCAGGATAAATAATCTCAACTTGCTCCTATATAACAAAAAAATAGTTTGCATGAATAAGTAGTCCCGCATCATTTGGTATCAGAGCATCTTTTAGGGCTTAGTTTCACTTTAAGTACTCAGATTGGGTGCTTCACCATGACCGTCCGATCATAGGAGAGAAGTAGGGCTGCAAGACCCTCTTGTTCCATTCGACGGATCTCCTATGTTGTGTAGGGGTGCCGCTATGATTGACCTTTAAAGAAGAAATTAAAGAGATAGATATTTTTTCTGCATCACATCCATCCCAGTATATAGTCTGTTCATTATTTGTTTCTATATCTAGGTAAATCAAAAAATTTTGATTCTTATTTTGTTGTTATTTCTCATATTTTGATAATATTTATCAAAACTTTTTTATGATTTATTTCAGTTTGTAAAATTTTGCATGCCTGATTACTGCCAAGAACAGTTCTACCCTAAATTTTAGCAAGTCTAATTTCAACATGTTTGGGGTTCTTTGCATAATCTCTGCATATTTAAATTTTTGCATATTTCCTTCATATTAGGTAATTTCTTGCATATTATATTTTGAAAAAAAAATAAATAAAAAAAAAGAAGAAGAAACTTTAGAGACATTTGCTACATTAGGGTTTCATTCGTTTGCCATCATTTGCATAATGCATCATTAGGGTTTCATTCGTTTGCCATCATTTGCATAAATCACTCTAAGGGCACTCTCAATATGTTAGATGGGGGGAGGAGTTGAGTATCTCTCCTTAGCCCAAAATAATAATCCTAGAATTCAAACCCAAACCTAATTTAAAATTAGTTAGACCTAATTTGCTTTGCTCTAGTGAGCTAGGGACACCAACAGGTCGGGTCCAACCTTTGTGGGAGGACTAGTGCACCCAATACCTCTCCTATTACTGGAAGCTGGTGTCTGGCTAGGGGTCTAGAGGCTAATACCCTAAGTAGATTGGTGGTTTCTTAATTGGATCCCTGTAAAAGTAGGGGGGCCTCTCACCATCCTACCTCTTACATGACTAGTGGAAGGACTAGTGGTTGTGTTGTGTGTAAGTTGAGTCGACACATTCTGTTTGGGCTCTAGGTCTATAAAATCGTAGTCGATTGTCTTTGAGTCTTGCATGTGCACTAGGTCAGGAGTTGCATATCATCCACCACTCCCACCATTGGCTGAACCCATGGAAAATCCAAATCTTGAAGCCTAGATTAGAGCCCTCACTGATCAGATAGCCCAATCTTTTACCTAGATGAACCGGACATTCGATCAGGTGGAGACTAGGCTAGGAACCTTAGAGGAGGCACATAGGCCTCACATTGAGCTAGAACTTGAGTCACCTCCCCATCCTAGGAGAACCCCACGTCGTGATCCAGTCCTAGATGTTCACCCAAGGAGACCCAATCAGGATTTCATGGACCAGGAAGAGAGAGCCATCAGGAACATTAGACTTGAAGAACCCATTTTTGATGGCTATCTTAACCCAAAGGTTTACATAGATTGGGAGGGAGAAGTTGACCAGTATTTTGAGTGGTACGATATGTCTGAGAAGTGCAAGTTTAAGTTTGCCAAGCTTAAGTTAATCCACCAGGGCAGGTTATGTTGTGCTAATGTTGAGAGAGTACTTAGACAAGGAGGTCATGAACCCATAGTCACTTGGAGGGCCATGAAAGCTAGTTTAGAACAAAGTACCTCCCAGCATCATACCACCAGGGGTTATTGGACTAGTGGCAAAGATTGAGTCAGGGTAGTAAGAGTGTGGTGCAGTACATCGCAAAATTTGATGAGTATGCCATGCGATGCGATATAGACGAATCTGAGTCAGTCACCCTGTCTAGGTTTAAAGCTGGCCTTAAGGATGACATACGAAGGGAGCTTTTCTTGAAAGAGGTTAGTGACTTAGAGTAGGCCTACCAAATTGCTAGGGATTATGAGCATTTCTAGAGAGGGCCCATCTTACATAAACCTGAGCCCACTAGAAGCCCTAGTCAGTACCCAGGATCTAGCCAGGCCTACCCAAGTCAACCCAACTTGAGCTGACCCAGTTCGAGCCATCCTGACCCAAGTCGACCCCAACCTAATACCCCTATGGCCCACAGAGAGGATAGAGGTAAGTCTATAGAGGTTCAGAGGAGCTCCAATCCCTAGGATGTGTGCTTTAGATGTTGTTAACCAGGACATTATGCTAGCTAGTGCCCAGTCAAAGCCCTATATATAGGTGAGCTATACAAGGATGAGTCTGAACCCATAGTTGAGCCTAAGGGAGAGATCTACGAAGCTGAGACCCAATTGCTAAATGAGTATGATGGAGGGGAGGAAATGTTTAAGTCTGAAGACGTACAAGTAGTGGTTAGGTGTATCTTGACCGAAACCCAAAATAAGGAGCAGGAAGATTGGCATAGGACTAACATCCTACAAACCTTCGTCAAGTTATGGAATAAGGTTTGCAAGATCAAAATAGATAGTGGGAGTTGTGTCAATGCTGTCTCTACCAGTACAGCCAAATCTTTAGGATTGACCACAGTTCCCCATCCTAGTCCCTATAAGGTCTCATGGATAGATTCCACCTCCATCCCAAACTAGTCTAGGTGCCAAATCTTGATTAAATTGCAATCATATGAAGAAAAGATTTGGTATGATATCCTTCCCATGGGAGTCAGTAGTATCATCTTAGGTCGACCATGGCTTTACAATCATGATGCAACCCTATTTAGTCGAACCAACATCTGTGCCTTTAGGC
Organism: Areca catechu; assembly: GCA_021397845.1. Taxonomy (NCBI): domain Eukaryota; kingdom Viridiplantae; phylum Streptophyta; class Magnoliopsida; order Arecales; family Arecaceae; genus Areca; species Areca catechu. Next base: position 45,739,249 of record CM038048.1, on the reverse strand, counting down.
ACCATGGAAATAAGTTTGGGATCCATCCGACTCCACCCAGAGATCCGGTTAAGAGAGGTTCTAGTAGCCTTAAGAAAAAGAAACCAAGAGTTAATCTGATTAAGGCTAAAGAATTAGAGAAGGAGATTACTAAGGGTAACCCTATTTGGATCTTGACTACCAAAGAAATTCATGAGCCGACCCAAAAGGAACACCCTCCAGAAGTAGTTGAGGCTCTAAAGGAATTTGAGGATGTCTTTCCTAATGAATTACCTGATCAATTACCACCCCTTAAAGACATCCAGCATGCCATAGACTTGGTCCCAGGAGCCACTTTGCCAAACCTTCTCCACTATAGGATGAACCCCATTGAGCATCAAGAGCTACAAAAACAAGTGGGAGAATTACTTAGGAAGGTTTCATTAGGGAGAGCTTAAGTCCATGTGCGGTCCCTGCTCTACTAACCCCTAAGAAAGATGGTACCTGGAGGATGTGCATAGATAGTAGAGCCATCAACAAGATTATGGTGAAGTATAGGTTTCCTATCCCTCGATTGGATGATATGCTAGATATGATGGCCGGTGCTACAATTTTTTCAAAGATCGATCTTAAAATTGGTTATCATCAGGTTAGGATTAGACCTGGGGATGAGTGGAAGACCGCGTTCAAAACTAAGGATGGCCTATTTGAGTGGGTTGTGATGCCTTTTGGACTTTCGAATGCTCCAAGTACATTCATGAGGATCATGACCCAAGTCCTGAAGGAGTACACTGGAAGATTTGTTATGATATATTTTGATAATATACTGATCTATAGCAGGACTAGAGAGGACCTCTTTAGTCACCTCAGATTAGTGTGTTAGACCCTTAGGAAGAATAGCCTCTATGCCAATCTTAAGAAGTGTGAGTTCATGACACATAGGGTTATCTTTTTAGGTTTCGTTGTCACTTCAGAAGGAGTTTTAGCAAACCCTGAAAAGGTTAGGTCTATTATCGAGTGGCCTGTACCCTCTAGTGTCCACGAAGTTCATAGCTTCCATGGCCTAGCAACCTTTTACAGGAGATTCATTAGGGGTTTTAGCACCATCATCGCACCCATAATAGATTGCATCAGGAAGGGCACTTTTGAATGGACCAAAGTAGCTGATAAAGCCTTCTTAGAAATTAAGGATTAGATGACCCACACACCTATCCTTCGATTACTGGACTTCTCGAAGGTGTTTGAGGTCACGTGAGATTTATCGGGAGTATGAATGGTGGGGTACTGAGTCAAGAAAGTCACCCAATAGCCTTCTTTAATACGAAGCTAAATGAGGCTAAACTTAAGTACTCTACCTATGACAAGGAATTCTATACGGTAGTCCAGGCCCTTAGATATTGGAGACACTATTTACTGCCGCAAGAGTTTATCTTATATTCTGACCTTAAAGCACTCTAGTTCTTAAACTCCCAAAAGAAGCTCAACCCTAGGCATGGTAAATGGATTGAGTACATCCAAGCTTTCACCTTTGTCCTAAAATATCATGCCAGGATAGAGAACAAGGTAGCAGATGCCCTTAGCCATAGGTCTTTGCTTTTGAGTTTGTTTAGCACTAGAGTCATAGGGTTTGATCGATTAAAGGATGAGTACGAGGCCTACACTGACTTTGATGACATTTACCATACTTTTAGTGATGGGACATCAACAAGAAAAAAATATTTTTTAACTAATTCTCTTGATATTTTTTTGTAGCTAATATAGTATACTTAGGATTAATGAGAACCTTGGAATGAAAGCCACCAAATCCTTAAAGACAAAGACCAATTCATGAGCCAACTCATGAAAGAAGGCCACCAGTCTCTTGAGTCGACTCAATCCAGATCAAGACCTACTTCAAGCATGACCAAGTCAAAGCCCAAGCAAGTCAAGATACCACCTTTTGAAGCCCATGACGCCACCTCTTAGAAGCCCATTTTATTCTTCACGTGGGACACATTTTTGGGAAGACATGAGAAACAACACATCAAGCAATTTGAGGGGAAGCATGGGACCACTCCTCACTCACCCAACAATCCCCCAACCAACTTGCCATGTGGGATGCCACATCACTTGACACCTAGGGATCCACATCAGCAATTAGAAGCCATGTCAAAGCCAACTAGGTGCTACATAGCAAGTTGTTACAACCTCTTACCTAGAAGTTGTTTCTTGTTTCAACTATATAACCAAAGGAGTTGGATTTAACTAGAAATGGTTAGCTAACCTAACTCCACCTCCCCTCCTTACTTTGGATGATCCCTAAGGCTATAAATAGGGTCCAAGGCTCCCCTTGTAAGGCATTCTATATATGAAATATTTTGAGAATTAATGAAGGTTTTTTTTTTTCTTGTTGAGTTCTATCTTGAGTTATTCTTGTATGGAGTGATTTAGTTCTTCTAGTTGGAGTGATTTAATCCTTTAAGTTGGAGTGTTTAAATTCATGTTTGAGAAGAGAGTGAGAGGTCCTTTGAGTGCTTGAAAGGTGGAGTGCTCCTTGCTTGATCCAAGATCCAAGCATCATTCCTTGAAGGCGCCGGTTTCTACTTCCTTGTTTTTCATTTCTTCTTCTTCTTGTTTCCATTCCAATTTTGAATTCTCCTTCCATGCCTAATCTCTGATTTGATGCAAGTTCTCTCTAATTTTCTAAGTCCAAGATGAAGGTCTTCAAGCCAAGGATCATGGCCAAGGTGAGTCCTAAAAGTAGGGAGTGCTAGTCTTATGGTATAAACCTCAATCCTTAAGTGAAGAGAGCTCCTTCTTCCACCAAATAATTAGCCATCATTGTTGGTAGGAAAACTCTTCCTAAGCTTCATTAGATTTGATCATTTGAAGGTTAACTTACCCTAGTAGTGATGGTTTCCTTGCCATGAAGATCTTAATCTCTATTTTGAACTAGATCTACATTTCGGGATTGTAATTTAGATCAACTAGTCTCCTTATGAAGATTTTTTCTTAGATTAATTTAGACCATTTATTTGATAATTAATTTCTCAAGTTTGCTTGCTGGTTTGTTTGCTAAAACTCTCCATTCATCATTTTATTTTGTCCCCCATCATTTAAGCTAGGACTATCCAGTGCCCATAGCGAGTATACCATTCAAGATGGCTACCTATTCAAGGACAATAGGCTCTGCATCCCTAGAACTTCACTTAGAGAATTCTTGATTTGGGAGACCCATGCTGGAGGTTTAGCTAGTAACTTTGGTAGGAATAAGACCATCGTAGCGATAAAGGACCAGTTTTATTGGCTGGGGTTGAAAAGGCATGTTGCCCAGATAGTAGCCAAATGTAGAACTTATGCCATTGCAAAACAATTGGAGCAAAACACTGGTCTATATACACCTTTGCTAGTGCCTGATCATCCTTGGCAAGATCTCAGTATGGACTTCGTATTAGGATTACCTAAGACCCAGAATAGACATGATTCTATCTTTGTAGTGGTCGATAGGTTCTCTAAAATGGCTCACTTCATCCCATGCTCTTAGACCTTCGATGCATCTAGAGTAGCCAATATTTTCCTAGATAATGTGGTTAAACTCCATGGCCTACCCAAGACCATCGTATCCGATAAGGATGTTAGGTTCACTAGTTATTTCTGGAAGGCTCTCTGGCACCTATTGGGGACCAAACTCAAGTTTTCTACATCTTACCATCCCCAGACAGATGGCCAAACTGAAGTGGTGAACCATAGCCTAGGAAATCATCTTAGGTGCCTAGTAGGTGAACAAACAGGAAACTGGGACTTATTATTGCCTTGAGCAGAGTTCGCCTATAATAGCTCAGTGAATAGGTCTACGAGTAAGAGTCCTTTTGAGATAGCCCATGGGTATAAGCCTAATCACCCCATTGATCTGATTCCTTTACCCATCCATGCACGAGTCTTAGAGTCTGTAGAGTTATTCGCATAGCATATTAGAGACTTGCATAAGAATATTAGCCAAAAGATTAATCTAAGTAATGAAACATATATGAAACTGGATAATTTCCAAAAAAGAGCCAAAGAATTTAATATAGGGATTTTGTTATGATTAAGCTTAGGCCTGAGCAATTCCCACCAGGGACCATTAAAAAGCTTCATGCTCATGGAGCTGGACCCTTTAGAGTGAAAAAGGTCAGACCCAATGCCTATGTGCTAGATCTGCCCCCATATTTTGGCATTAGCTCTACCATCAATATCGCGGACTTAGTCGAGTATAGGGAACCATCAGTGATTCCTAGTGAGGCCTTTGGACCTAACCCATGCTTTGAGAGCAAGCCAAACCCAGAGTGTCCACCATTAAATCTACTTGGGAGAGGAGAACGGATCAAGCATATCCTGGACGATCAAGCCATCACGACCCAGGGCTGCGGCTATCAACGCTACCAAGTCTATTGGCAAGGTTGACCTGAATCTGATGATTCATGAATTAATCGAGAGGACTTGCAGCACCTCGACCCATACCTTCTTGAGAGATACTAGATCCAGAGTGACCCTTACTCGATAGGGTCGAGTTCCTCCCACCCCAGGAGAATTGGTATGGGCACCAAGATTAGGTAGAGGCTTTTAAACCCTCTGTGGTTATCTGACTAGAGTCATTAGGGTTTTTTTTTTTTTTAGTCCTATTTTGATATCATTGAGTCCTGTATTTAGAATTCAATCCATACTATTAGAGTTTTGGATCAGTCTTGGGATATGGTCAGTTCAATTGAGTCAAGTTCAGTTGAGTCTTAAGTCAACTCATGTTGAGCTTTTTCTTTTGAGTCTTGTAGTCATGTCCAGCTTATGAGGTTAAGTCCAGTCTAAGAAGACCCAAGCATGTGAAGGACCACACCCAATGTGCCACCTCAGCAACCACGTGGAGTCCCAATCACATCCTGGAATGCGATACCATAGGACTACTTTGAAGATCATGAGGTAAGCCCCATGCATGAGGAGTTGATGTCCACATGCCAGCATACCCCTTCCATGCCCCAAGCACACCAAGTCTACACGCTAATGGATATACTTCAATCCCCAGAGTCATGGATGCCTGCTTAGGGAAGTTGTGGACCACACCCAGCCCTAGATGGAAGCTTTCTAGTGCCCCTCATGGTCCCCTCTTGGCTGTCCACTATATGCCTTATTTGGGAAAATTTTGTATGGCATGAAAGAATTTTGTTCCTTGTATTCAGCCCCACACTTTAGGAAGAAAGTGGGCGCCCCATATTTTCTTTATTTTTATTTACTTGGGCCATTAGCCTCATGACTCTATATTAGGGATCCCTTTGTATGCAATTTCGATCATCTTCTTATTAATGAAAAAAAAGAGTTTTTTAAGAATTGCTTCGTGCTTTGTACACCTTAAGGAGTGGGTGAGAGACCCGAGATCCCTAACTAGCATCCTGTGCCAAGCCTGCAAGCCCCAACGAAACCCTAACAGCCCTGCAACCCCATCAGCCTTGGACGCTCCACCCCTTGGTCGCCCCTCTTCCAACCCCTCTTCCCCTTCTTCTTTCAGCTATCTAACCCACTTCTCCATTGTTTTCTAACCCTCCCTTGGCATTTTGTAGGTCCCTCAGAGTTCATGAATTTAGGATTCCATCCGGCCAGCTTTCGGGTCAGCGGATAGAAAGCTACGGATCCATGGGATCTTCGGCTTGATCTTCAAGGGCGTATCCGGGAGCGTAAAGTGACCCCTTCATGAATTCATCTTCAAATCACAGCCAAGTACACCCCCTTGACTCAAAAGTTGTGGTATTGTAGGAGAGCTAGCCCTACCAGGGCTTCTTAGCCTCGGCGGTCCTATTTCTTTCACTTTAGGGTCTATTTCTATGTGCATATCTTCTAGATTTTCTATAGCATCCCCTACTTAGAATTTGGCTCTAACTTCAGGATGAATAATCTTAACTCACCCCTAAATAATAGAAAAATAGTTTGCATGCATAAGTAGTCCCGCATCACCTAGCTGCCCCATCTCCAAGCAATCTAGGCCACCCCATCCTTCATCATCCAACCTTAGGATGCCTCCCATCTTCATCCATCTCAGGCCGCCCCCTCACATACTCTCATCTAGGCCACCCATCATCAATCGAACCCTAGGCCGCCCTTAGTCTCTAAATCCTTGGCCACTAGCTAATCTCTCTCCTCATAGCCACCAGCATCAAGTTCCCTAGGCATCCTTCCAATCCAAGTTGACCTCCAATCCAGGCATCTACATCAAGTTCTAGGCCGCCATCTCTCTGCCGCTGCTTCTTCCAGCCTTTCTCACCTTCAACTTCCTGTTCCTTATTTTTTTTCCCTTCTACATCTTTAACCTTTGATATTTGCAGGATCCCTCTAGTGAAGAGGAAATTTTCCTTGCTCTCGAGACTAGCTGATAAAAAGCCAGTGAATCCATGGGAACGAGGCCTTGTCATCCAGGCATCGATCCAGAGTGCTGAGAGATCCCGTCTACAACGAAGAAGACATCATTGCCAGGTACTTGAACCAAACTGATGGGACATCAACAAGAAAAAAATATTTTTCAGCTAATTCTCTTGATATTTCCTACAGCTAATATTGTGTACTTATGATTAATGAGAACTTTGGAATGAAGCCCACCAAACCCTTGAAGACAGAACAATTCATGAGCCGACTCATGGAAGAAGGCCACCAGTCCCTTGAGTCAACTCAATCCAGATCAAGACCAACTTCAAGCATGACCAAGTCAAAGCCAAAGAAAGTCAAGATACCACCTTTTGAAGCCCATGACACCACCTCTTAGAAGCCCATTTTATTCTTCACATGGGACACATTTTTGGGGAGACATGAGAAACAACACATCAAGCATTTTGAGAGGAAGCATGGGACCACTCCTCAGTCACCCAACAACCACCCAACCAACATGCCATGTGAGATGCCACATCACATGACACCTAGGGCTCCACATCAACAATTAGAAGCCATGTCAAAGCCACCAAGGTTCTACATAGCAAGTTGTTACAACCTTTTACCTAGAAGTTGTTTCTTGTTGCAACTATGTAACCAAAGGAGTTGGATTTAACTAGAAATGGTTAGCTAACCTAACTCCACCTCCCCTCCTCACTTTGGATGACCCCTAAGGCTATAAATAGGGTCTAAGGATCCCCTTGTAAGGCATTCCATGTATGAAATATTTTGAGAATTAATGAAAGTTTTCTTCTTGTTGAGTTATATCTTGAGTTCTTCTTGTTTGGAGTGATTTAGTTCTTCTAGTTGGAGTGATTTAGTCCTTTAAGTTGGAGTGTTTAAATTCATGTTTGAGAAGGGAGTGAGAGGTCCTTTGAGTGTGTGTTGGAGAGTGATTGATGCTTTGAAGATTGAAGAGTGTGATGCCATTGTTAAGTGCTCCAAGTTCAAGCCCCAAGTTCCAAGCCACCGGCCTTGTTTATTTCCCTTTCTCTCTTGTTTCCATTCCAACCTCAATTCCCCTTCCATGTCTAATTCCAAGTTAGTTTGCAGGTTCTCTCATGTTCCCACATCCAAGAGGATGGTCTCCATGCCATTGATCAAGGACAAAGTAAGTCCCAAAGTAGAGAGTGATCATCTTGCCTTCTAGTTCTCAAATTCATGAGAGTTGAGAGCTTCTTCTTCCATCAAATATTTTAGCCATCATTGTTGGTAGGAAAACTCTTTCTAAGCTTCATTAGATCTGATCATTTGAAGGTTAACTTACCTTAATAGTGATGGTTTCCTTGCCATGAAGATCCTAATCTTTATTTTGAACTAGATCTACATTATGGGTATTGTACTTAGATCAACTAGTCTCCTTATGAAAATTCTCTTCTTGGATTAATTTAGCCCATTTATTTGATAATTAATTGCTCAAGTTTGCTTGCTGGTTAGCTTGCTAAAACTCTCCATTCATCATTTTATTTTCGTCCCCCATCACAAACCCTTTCTTTATGTCTGTTTTATTGAAATTGAAATTATCCTAATTAGTGGTTCTTAACCCTGAGGTCCTGTTCTTTATCTCTTCGATAGTTTCTAATATGTGGGTAGTAGTTTTGGTCTTTACATCATCTCCTAGTTTGTTCTTCATCTCTTTTTTGGAAACAAAGTTTATATAAAATTTGAAATTTAATTTCTCTCTTTAATCTGCATATTCTTTATGTTCATTCCTTGCATCCCCATCCCGCATCACCCTCATAAAATATTGAGATGACAACCAGATCTTTATTTCTTGTAGTGCTAGGATGTCATTCCCGATTAATAGAAGGTTATCCACATACAACACAAGAAATACAATCATAGAACCATTAGCCCATTTATAAATGCAAGGTTCTTTTCCATTCCTAACGAAGCCATACAACTTGATACACTTGTCAAATCGCATGTTCCAAACTCCGAGATGCTTGCTTCAGTCCATAGATGGATCTTTGAAGCTTGCACACCTTTGACTCGTCTGTGGATGTGAATCCTTCAAGTTGTATCATATACACCTCCTCTTCTAGCTCACCATTCAGGAAAGCTGTCCGACATCCATTTGCTAGATTTCATAATCAAAGTGTGCTGCTAAAGCAAGCATGATCCGAATGGATTTGAGCATTTCCATAGGAGGGAAAGTCTCATCATAGTCAACACCATAACACTGACGATACCCCTTGGCAACCAAACAGGCTTTATAAGTTTCTACCTGCCCGTCTGTGCCCTTTTTCCTTTTGAAAATCAATTTACATCCAATAGGTTTTATCCCCTTAGGTGGTTCAACCAATGTCCATACATTGTTGATTTCTTTGTACTCCATTTCAGATCTCATGGCTCCTAGCCATTTCTCAGAGTCGAACCTTTGCATTGCATCCATATAGGTGATCGGGTCCTTATTGTTCTCATCGAGTTCAATGGAATTACCGTCCCGAACCAAGGAACTGTAGTATCTGTCCGATTGATGTGGTACCCTATCGAATCTCCTTAATGGTTCCTGTGTGGACTCTGTGTGTGATCTAATCACAACTGGTTCTATGTTATCCCTTAAGTGTGTCGGTTCTTTTACTTGTTGAACTTTACTAAGTTCAATCTTAGCGGCTACAATTCCTTCACCAAGAAACTCCTTTTTCAAAAAGATAGTCCTATGACTGATGAACAACTTTTATTCCTCAGCCATGTAGAAGTAGTACCCCTTAGACTCTTTTGGATACCCAACAAATAGGCACCGGTCAGACCTAGGTCCAAGCTTATCCATTTTCAAATATTTGACATAAGCCGGGCAACCCCAGACCCGAAGGTGTGCGAGTGTTGGCTTACATCCAGTCCATATCTCATATGGGGTTTTGCTAACGGACTTACTCAGAACCCTATTTAAAGGTAGCAGGCTAACTCTAAAGCATATCCCCAAAAGGATAGCGGCAGAGAAGCAAAGCCCATCATGGACTGAACCATGTCTAGCAGGGTTCGATTTCCTTTTAGATACTCCATTTAACTGAGGTATCTTTGGAGGTGTCCATTGAGAGAGAATCTCATTCTCCTCAAGATATGTCAAAAAATCACCGGAAATATATTCACCACCTCAATCTGATCGATAGATTTTGATATACTTTCCAGTTTATTTTTCTACTTTATTATGATATCATTTGAACATTTCAAACGATTCAGATTTATGTCTCATCAAGAAGACATAACCATACCTTGAAAGGTCATCTATAAATATAATGAAATAATCATACCCACCTCTAGCACTAATATTCATAGGTCCACATACATTAGTATGTACTAGACTTAGAATTTCTTTGGTTTATTCATCTTTTCCAGTAAAAGGTGATATTGTCATCTTTCCAAGAAGATGACTCACAGGTTGGTAGTGAATCACATTCACTAATCTCGAGAAGACCCTCTCTTTTCAACCTGTTTATCCTGTTCTTGTTAATATAACCTAGCCTACAATGGCATAGATATGCATCGCTAATATTATCTATCCTAGGATGTTTGCTAGATGTGTACACTACACTAACAGGTCACGATAGTACATAAATGCCATTGTTCATGTATCCATTTATCACAACATAACCATTTCAAATGATTTCGCAAATGTCATTCTTTATTGATAGTTCATAACCATGCATGACCAATTGGCCTATAGAAATGACATTCAGGATGAAAGATGGATAGTATTGACACTCATTCAAAATGATTGTACAAGATTCGAAAACTAATTTGAGGGCTCCCAATGCCAGGACTGGAACGTAGTTTCCATTTTCCACGTTCAAGAATCTCTCACCAACATCAAATCTCCTACTAAGTTGAAGTCCCTGTAAAGAATTACAAATATAAATTGGACTTCCGGTATCCAATATCTAGTTAGTAGTATCACAAATAGAGAAATTACAAGGTATTATCATACAAATACCTTGTCTAGCACTGCCTTGCTGCTTCCTCTTTTTGGACCTGTTCGAGTCAAGGGATGCAATATAAAGAGGTGGTTCCTCTTCCAATGACCCTGCTTCTTTTAGAAGAAGCACTCCGCCTGGCTCTTAGCAGCCATCACCTTCTTGACCTGACTGGGTCTATAAGCATTTTGCACCTTCTTCCCTTTATTTCTCATTTTTCCTTTCTTAAAGGAATGACACCCCGATGAAGATCCTCCCACTAGATTCACCTCCCTTTTATTGAGTTGGTGGTCTTTCTCATAAGTTTGTAGTGATTCCAACAGACCGTGGTAGTTAACTACAGGATTATTCATTTTGAAATGATCGAGAATGTCTAGATAAGAAGATGGTAGGGAATTCAGTATCGCATCTTTCCTGAGCTGTTCATGCAAGGGACATCCGAGCTTGCCCAAGAACTCAATCATTTTGATCATATATAATACATGATCAATGACTGAGGCCCCATTAAGCATCCGTGCATTGTAGATAGCACAGGAGACCTTGTACCTCTCAACATCATCTGGTGTACCGAAGGACTCCTTCAACTTTTGAAGGATCTCTTTTGGTTGGGCTTCCTTAAATTTGTGACTGAACTCATTGTTCATTACTGCCAACATGATGCATCAGATAGTGATCCTATCAGAGAGCCACTTCTGATAAGTGTCTCTGATCGAGCCCCAAGCATTAGGAGCAGGGGTTTCAAGCACCGGATCCGATATCACATATAAGATCCGTTCATGCTCTAGGACAATCCTGAGCCTTCGATTCCAGCTATCAAAGTTGGGATCCATGAGTTTCTCATTATCGAGAAGAGATTGGAGTGACAAGTTGGTAGACATCTAAAAAGAAAACCAAAACTTATTAGTGTATATAAATTATTGACCTAAAGACATGGACTTTAGTCTAAAGGTCCTCCCACTATTTTGTTCAAACTGGTAGCCTCTACCTCCAATATGAGGAATTACTTTAATTTCTTAGTGGGTACTAGAACCCAATAGACAACACATGAGCCAGACTTTGACCAACCCATCCATGTGCATCTAAAGGTAGGTTCTTTAACCGATTACTTCTTCAAGTAACTTCTAGCATTTAGATTTTATCCCAAGGTGCACTTCAATTGGCCATTGGGCCTCCTATTGAAGGTCTCAATTAGGTCCAACCATTAACATAATATAATTCAATGCTTCTAACCAACGAATAGTCAAGCCCAACTTTGGTCGGCCCACCTAACCATGGTTAAGAGAGTCGCACTAAGCCATCATATTAGGAATGGCAATTTCAATAGCCCGATGAACACCCGATCTTTGTATCTATCGATGAACACCCAGCTATTGGATACATTATCATTCCACTTAGTGGGAGGCTAGGACTTAGTTATCCCCATAACTTCATCCTTTTATGGACCTAATAATTTAGAGGGTTTAAATTTAATGTGATAGATGAAATAGATAAGAAGACATAGATCAACCTCCCACTGACTACATCAGTGGTTAAAGAGGGTTTCAGAAACTAATGATCCATGGGCACCTAAAATTAGTCAAGATTGATTAACCTTAGGTGACATGGGTTAACACGAGTCAGTGAGCTATCCAATCACTTCTGATCAATTATATTGGCCAGGTAAGTGAGATCATGGGATGGGTTCCGCCATTAACCATCTTGCCTTAGACACCAACTAGGTAAGCCAGGTAAGAGATAGCCCCAAAGAACCATGATCAAATGCCATACTTACCTTAGACACCAATTAGTTCATCAGACTCGATTAGACTAGCATAAAGACTCGGGCTGACCATTGAGCTATAAATCAAGTCCATTTAGATTTATGGACTAAGTAATCTAACTATTAGAGAGATCTATAGAGAAGAAATCCTAACTCAGCATTTGATTAGATTAGTTCTCTATTTAGTCCAATGTATCTAAACTTAGGTCTAACATAATTAAGGACCTAATTGAAGTAACCCATGACCCTTAAAGCTTATTGAAATGACTTAAAATCTTTGAATCATATTCCTAGATCACTTTGTCATTCAAGGTAACTTAATTCTTAATTAAGTTCAATAATCTTCATAAATCAAAAAAATTTCAATTTATAATATAAAATAATTTTACAATCAATTAGAATTTGAATTACATTAGGTGTCGACACTAGGGTCGACACATGGCTTGAGACAGGGTGACAATAGAATGCCATATTTTTTGGTACACACTCATGAGTCGACACCTTTACTTTTCTTCTTCAAGTGGCACCCTTACATGCTATAGGAGACCCCATTGAATGGGAAGAGAGGGTCTTGTAACCCTACTTCTCCCCTATGATCAGACGGCCATGGTGATACACTCAATCCAAGTACTTTGAAAGAGAAAACTAATGATATCTTAACATGATACTATTATTATGCTATAGGAACCTGGCTCTAATACCAATGAAAGTGAAACAGTATAAGCTGACTATATTTTAAAACTATTTTAAAATAAAGAACAGCAGAAGACTTGATAGATCGATCAAGTCGATCTACCAATCTACCTGCAACAAGATCCAACATAATAAAAGTACATGCAAAGGATACCATAAGCAATAAAAAGGAAAAGCATGTAACGATTTTATACTTTAGATCTGATCATATAAGACCAAGGGAATAGTACGTTACCTTTAAACCGTTGGATGGAGGTGATGAAGAGCTGCTGAGCCATACAAGTGTCTAAACTCTATGGGTAGTTTACACCAGGGCTTGATCTCAATCAACTCCTTTGGTGTGCTAGCTCCTCAGAATCCTGGAAGCCAATCTTCTCCTTCCTTGGACCTGCAAGACTTTCTTGAAGTCGTCGGGAAGAACTTGTTGGAGGATAATGACGAGAAGTGGAATCCTTTCAACCAACTCTCTCTTCCCAAACCCTAGCTAGATTGCTAGGTAGGCTCACACCCAAAACCCTAATCCTCTCAAACCCCACTCAAAGGAATCCCTTTCTTTCTCTCTTAGAAAAGTCTAGCTTATCATCATTTTTCTAGCCTTACAATAACATTTATTTGTAGTGGCAGCAAAGAGGGAGAGAGATATGGAAGGTAGAGTGATTTGGGGAGAGGGTTAAGAGTTAAACCAAATTAGCTCTAAGTTTAAATGGGAGAAAATCTGCATTCCCAAATAATACATTCCATAAAAACCTTGGAGCCAATTTTAGCCAAGATTTTAATTTGAATTTTCTTTTTAAGGAAAGAGAGCATGAAAAATCAAATCTAATTTGATCCTAAGCCAATCATATTTGGCTTGACCCATCACGTTGCAATCATATTGCAAATAAGTCCTCCAAAATTTATTAATTGAATTAGTGAAAAAAAAATCCTCATCACAGCCAATTATCGACACTCCAAAGTATTGATACTGGGATCATGGTCAATCATATTGACCTTAGTGATGCCAAACAATTCTCAATTATCGATCAACCTTTAGATAGGTAGAAATCCCTATAGTGTGTGATCCCATAGGTTCGAACACTAAGCCGGTAGCACTGGAACACACCTAGTACTGCCAAAGTCATCATCTAACAATGATACCCAATATTCAGATAGGTCGAAGATTGTAGAGCAACTCTCTAGAACCCCTGGCATATGTTACCACATAATTCATCCTTTTGACCTGATAATGCTCAGGATGACCTAAGGTTTGACTACCAACCCTAATTTAGTACATCAAGATCGTGTCTCAACCTTACAAGTTCTATGACTCCTCACAAGAACTATCCTGGCCAAGGTTTTGCTAAATTGAGACATAGTGAGCCATTCACTCCAAACCATTTGAAGGGGTCAATCCTATCTTGATCCACCACTGCTCCACAAGTACTTGACTGTACTCAAAAACCTTTCATCACTGGATTAGAAATGTTGGTAGTCTGGTATCATAGTACAGTGAGTTGCTTGCAAGCTACCATGGTGACCTCAGGTATGGGGGACACATGTACCCATATCCCTTCATAAGCAACCCTTTGACAGAAGGAAGCTCCACAGTTGATCACATTCAGTGAGATGTCATACATTTTACCTATATATTACAACAGCATCTCTACACTCCTTGGTTAAGATGACAACCAACCAATATGACATACAACAACCTACGCTTGATACATCGTCATCCTATAACAATGTATCCTTTGGTTATGAACCAGTTTAAGAACTACTCGATATATCCTCTCTATATCAATATAATGTAGTTCTAAGAACTCCATCATACAAAAGTTCTTTTCAAGAAAATGCACATATGATGAACAGCAAAAAGAATAACATTTATTCATTTAAAAAATTTATATACAATTACAAAATAACACAAACATCTACAGCCTAGATGATTGGCTTTGGGACTCTATTCCCAGCAGTCAGGCCATCATGCTGCTTTTTCCTAGCCACCTAGTGGTCTCCTCGTGGATGGGAGAACGCATGCATCGGTCCCTCCCAGAAGGACCATAGGTTGGTATGAGGATTGGCGGTGTGGGCCACCGGCATCCTTAGCTACTGCTATGTTGCCAGGGACCAGTGTCTCTGATGTAGCTGGCACACTGTCATAGCAAGGCATGGACCTGTTGGGCCAGTGCAGTGATCAGGGGATCCAACGGGAGTGGCGGTGGTGGAGAGGGGAGCTCCCCCTCAAGGCTCTGTATGTCGCCACGATGGGGGCCCCCACTTGGCTAGTAGAAGCTTCACGCGCTCTCATTGTCACCATAGAGCTTTAGGCTTCTGTAGAGGCTTTGCAGGTGGTGGGTGATGAGGACATCAGGATCACCAGAATTTCAAGGTTTCAATTTCGATCTTTGAGTCATGTGGTGGTCAATTTTGTTAAGTCTTGTAATGAAGTCTAATTTTTGAGTCCAGTAATAAAGTGACCCAGTAGGGTTCACTAAGTCAATTCAAGTCTCTTGTTTTAGTCCTTTGAGTCCATGTAATTTTTACTCAAGACAAAAACCAAGAGAGTTGCTAGATTAAGAGATTCACCAGGCTCTCCCTAATTATACCTTGATTCCATGCACCTAGACCCCTACTCCAGGACCGCCTAGGCCCCCAAGACCACAAGCTTTCATGAAGATTCGTGCCCAATCCAGATCCACAATGAAGTGGCACCCAGATCCAAGCCCAAGCCCAAGCCCATGGCGCCCTCCCCTCCCAATCAAGCTCAAATGGCACCCCTAGCCCAAAGCCCATAAGGAGCCCCTTTGACCAAGTCCAAGAAGACTCAAGCTATTCCAAGTCCAACAAGGAAAAAAGTTTTCTTCGCCCACAAGTTTGTAATTTCTTGGCCCTTAAGTCATGTAACCTGAGTGAATTTATAGATACTCACCCCTCCTTCTCTTGTAATGAACTTTTTCATGAATAAATTTTGAGAGTTTTATATATTTCTTTCTTGCCTCCGTAAGGAGTGGGTGTGAGACTCGATTTTTTTCTTTGTGTGCAACCACTAGCCACCAGCATCCCCCTCTCCTCCACCAAACCCTAGCCATCCTATAGTCTCCTCTCTAACCCTAAGATGCCTCCAACCCCAAAGCCTTAGGCCACCACCCCTCCCTTCCCTTCTTCCATCAAACCACCAACACCAATTCACTACAATTATTGGCTGCCCCATCATCCTCTCTTCCAGGCGTGCCCTGGCCTCCAAGCCACTAAGAGCTCCACCTCAGGAACCCTTCATCAGCCCCTGTCTGCCCCTCTCTAGATCTAGACACCCCAAGCATCATCCCAGGCAGCCAGCACCCTGCAGCCTCTCTTCCACCAAATCTTCTTCTTTCCATCCGGTTTCTTATTTTTTCCTTAATCTACTTACCTGACTTGTGACATTTGCAGGATCCCTCAAGAGAAGCGAACCTTGGATGAAGTCTTCCTTACCCTCAAATCAAATTGATAAAAGCTGGCAGATCCACGGAAAGTGACCGGGTCATCCAGGCGCCAATCCGAGGCATAAGAACTCTTCTGCGACTTCAAGAACATCATTGCTAGGTATTTAGATTCTTTCCCAACTCTCTTTGTCTTAGTTTTTGAAGGAGAACATGTACCTAATAGGACTTCTTATTTCTAGGATCCTTTATTTGCTTTATCTCTTCGATAGTTCAAGCATGTGGGTAGGATTCTAACCAATACATGAAACCCTAACCTAGTCTAGTCTCTTTTTCGGGAATCAATCATTTAGAAATCAAAAAATAATTGTTTACTTTAATCTGAATTTTTTTTATTCATCCTTCTCATGTCATTCATCTGCATGCATCGTGTTAGAATCCTATCCCCTATCAATTTTGGTATCAGAGCTTAGGATAGGGCATGTTCTTGCATAGTAGGTAAAATTTCTGCATCCAGAAATTTGCGATAGTAGTATAAACATAGGGCTGATTACCCATCAAAATATTTTTTCTTTTCTCTAATTTCACAGAAATTAGTCTCTGTTTAATCCTTTATTTTCTGTGGTTTTTGTCAAGTTTTTAAGATCCAATAACAAAAAAAAAAATCAGTAAAAGAAAAACCCTATAAAAAAATTGCATGCTGATTTATGCATTAAGAGTCAAAACTTAGGTCTGGTTTTCCATCATAATCTCACTATTTTTTTCTGATTTTTGCATCGATTATTCTCTGATTAGAAATCTATTTTTCTGTAATTTTATTTAATTTTATGATATGAAAACCTAGGAAAATCTGCATGAGAACTGCAAGTATACATTGTTAAGATTTTCTGCATGCTTAGATTAGGCCTAACTTAACTTACAACCAAACCCCCAAACCCAAGCCACATTTGTTTGCTCAATTAACCAATTGGAAATTAAGTCTGCCACCTCATAAAACACACAAAAAAAAATTTCTCTAATTTTTCATATTTTTTCTGATTTTAGACTGCATTGGTTTCATCGCATGTGCACCATATTGCATTAACCTAATCTAAGGGCAATTTTGCTATGTCAGATGGAGGCAGGATTTCATCACCTGTCCTTAGCCCAAAACAACCACCCTATATTCGAACCCAAGCCTAACTAAATTAACTATAAACCTCATTGATTTAGGGATACCAACAGGTCGGGTTTGAGTCTTGTGAAAAAACTAGTGCATTCAATTCTCCAACTATTACTGAAAGCTGGTATCGAGGCTAGAGGTCCAGGGGAAAACACCCTAGGCAGACTAGTGGTTACTCAACTAGGACCCTATGACAAGCAGGGGAGCCTCCCACCACCCCACCTCTTACCTGGCCAGTGGAAGGATTAGTTGCTGAGCTGGGTGTAAGTTGAGTTGACTCACTTTACTTTGACTCTAGGTCTGGGAAACCTTAGAATGTTTATGTGCTTGACCATTAGATTAGGAGTCTAATCCTACCAGTTCCATCAATCCCAACCCCAACCCAACTCAACCATGGAACCCACTCTTGAGACTTTATTGAGGACCATGAATGAATGGTTTGCCCAACTTAGGACCATGAATGATCAGCTTGCCCAAACGAATGCCCAAATGGACCAAAGGTGCAATAAGCTTGACCAAATAGAATACCATTTAGGAATCCTAGAGAAAACTTGTAGGACCCATGCTGAGCCCAACCCTAGAAGAACCCCACACCCTGACCCATTCTTGGAGCCCAATTATAGGAGAGCCCCACACCCTGACCCTTACTGGGAGCCCAACCCTATGAGAGCCCCATACCCTGACCCATTCTTGGAGCCCCACCCTAGAAGAACCGACACCCTGACCCAATTTGGGATCTTAGTGCAAGGAGACCCAATCATGATTTCTTTGACCAGATGAGAGAGCCATTAGGAACATCGGGCTACAAGCACCCACATTTCCTGGCACTCTTGATCCTAAGGCTTACATAGATTGGGAAAGAGACATGGACCAATATTTCAAATGGTATGAGATGAGTGAGGAGAGGAAGTGCAAATTTTCCAAACTCAAGTTAGTCTGCCAGGCTAGGCTATACTGGGAGAATGTTGAGCGCATAATTACATAATGAGAAGACCTTCCCATACTCACGTGGAAAACCATGAAGCTAAAACATAGGGATAAGTACCTTCTTGAATCCTACCATCAAAGACTCGTAGACCAATGGTAGAGTTTAAGTCAAGAAAATAGAACTATGTCAGAGTACGTAGCCTAGTTTGATGAGTTTGCCATAAGGTGTAGCATAGACGAGTCTGAATCAATGACCCTATGTAGGTTTAGGGCTAGACTTCATGATGACATCCAAAGAGAGCTGATTTTAAGAGAGGTCCGTGATCTTGAGCAACCCTACCAAATAGCTATAGACTATGAGAGATTCTATAGGAGACCCATGACCGTCGACCTAAGCCCATATCCTATAAGCCTAAGAGATCCATACCCATAGGTCTGAGCCCATGTCCTATGAGACCAAGGAACCAACCCATAATCTGAACCCATATCCTATAAGTCAAACGGACCAATAACCTTAGTCGACCCGAACCCATAGGATTAGTACCCCTAGATATGAGCTCAGTATTAATCCACTTCCCTTAGTCGACAACTACCACCCCTGAGTGCAAGCCAAGTATTAGTCAGGCACCCTTAGTCGACCCCCCTGCTACCCCTAACACACTAGTCAATTTTTCCTTAGCTAACCACAGACCCCTGACACCCAGACTGAAGTTGACCTAGAATTAGTTGCCCTGACCATACCTAAACTGAAGCCAACCTAGAGTTAGCTGACCCTGACCACACCCAGACTAAAGCTATAGTGGAAGAACAGTTAGAGGAAGAGAACCAAGATACTACTGCTAGAACCTTACCTGAGGGGAAACTAGAAGAGAACATAATTATAGAGTCTAGTCCTAAGATTCATGAACCAGAGAAATTTATTAAGGACCTGATCTCTTTAAATCAGTACTCTCAGAATGAAGTCACTCCTTTGACCCCAATTGGAGATCTCTCCTTGAAATTAATGATCCATTCTTCCATAAGGCAGACCCTGTGGATAAACCTCAACCCCATAAGGTCAACCTTATTAATCTAGGACTAATCCATGACACCCCTTCTTACATCCTACTCTATTCAATCAACCCCGAATCCTTTTTTCTACCCTACCAGGCTAACCCTGAACCACCTCTTATTTTCTACCATTCCTGAAGCTTCTCATATTCTCTAACCATTAGATTACATTTTATAGAGGTTAGTATGTTGCATACATCATTGCACATGTTAGGTTTGCATCTTATTTCTGACATACCCTTTGACATTTAGTAGGAGTCCATGCACCCTTCTTATCTGCATGTCACCCACCTGATCAAAGGACAAACCCAATTGTAGTTTAGGGTTTAGTCGAGTCTGCATATCAATAAGTGTTGGCATGAGTCATTGCCTGCATTAGGCATCGGCATTAGGTGTCTTGTCTACATGTCAATAGGAGTTGTTGTAAGTCATTTGCCTACATGTCGTTAGGTGTTGATTCATTTGCACTGCATGATTAGAGATTGGCATGAGGAATTAATCATAAGATTAATGTGAGCAATGATCTTTACAAAACAACATGGTTAATTTTCGAAAAGAGTCTAAGAGTTCGCTAGGGTAATTGTGTAATGATTAGGCTACATACCCGTAGAGTTTGATCCATCAAAGTGATAAAGAAAGTTGGACCTAGTGTTTGAGTAACCACCTAATTAGGCATTAAGCTCAACCTTCAATATCTCAGACTTAGTTGAGTATAGGGAGTTAGCAATGATACCCAGTGAGTCTCTTGAGCCTAACCTTTTTGAGAGCGAACCCAACCCTGAGTATCCACCATCAAATTAGCCTGTGAGAGGAAATGATTGAGCATATCCTGGATGACCAAGTCATCAGTACCTGGATCAAAGTCTACCATATCACTTGGTTCGTTGGCAAGGTCGACTGAGATCTGAGAATTCGTGTATCACTCGAGACAATCTACATGCCTCAACCCAGACCCACCAGAGCCAAATTGACCTTTGCTCGACAGGGTCAAGTTCCTCCTACCCCGAGAGAATTGATGAGGACATCAAGATCGCCAGAACTTCAAGGTTCCAATTTCGATCTCTGAGTCATGTGTTGAGTCCTGTAATAAGTGAGCCAGTTGGGTTCACTAAATCAATTGAAGTCCCTTTTTTTAGTCCTTTGAGTCCATATAATTTTTCACTCAAGACAAGAACCAAGAGGAGAGTCACCAGATCAAGAGATTCACCAGGCCCTTCCCAATCAAAACTAGATTTCATGCACCTGGACCCCTACTCCAGGCCCTAGGCGCCCTAAGCCCATAAGCTTCCATGAAGATTGGCACCCAGTCTAGATCCACCAAGGAAGTGGCACCAAGATCCAAGCCCAAGCCCATGGCACCCTCCCCTCCCAGTCCAAGCTCAAATGGTGCCCCTGGCCCAAAGCCCATGAGGAGCCCCTTTGACCAAGTCCAAGAAAACTCAAGCTATTCCAAGTCAAATAGGGAAAAGAGTTTCTTGGCCCACAAGTTTGAAATTTCTTGACCCTTAAGTCATGCAACCTGGGTGAATCTATAAATACTCACCCCTCCCCCTCTTGTAATGAACTTTTTCATGAAATAAATTTTGAGAGTTTTATATATTGCTTTCTTGCCTCTTTAAGGAGTGGGTGTGAGACCCAATTTTTTTCTTTGTGTGCAAGCCCTAGCCACCTGGATCCCCTCTCCTCCACCAAACCTAGCCATCCTATAGTCCCCTCTAAACCCTAAGATGCCTCCAACCCCAAAGCCTTAGGCCGCCACCCCTCCCTTCCCTTCTTCCATCAAATCGCCAACACCAATTCACTACAATTATTGGTCACCCCATCATCCTCTCTTCCAGGCATGCCCTGGCCTCCAGGCTACCAGGAACTCCACCCCAGGTGCCCTTCATTAGCCCCTGGCCACCCCTCTCCAGATCCAGATGCCCTAAGCATCATCCCAGGCTGCCAGCACCCTACAGCCTCTCTTCCCCCAAATCTTCTTCTTTCCATCAAGTTGCTTATTTTTTCCTTAATCTACTTACCTAACTTGTGATGTTTGCAGGATCCCTCGGGAGAAGCAAACCTTGGATGAAGTCTTCCTTGCCCTCGAATCTAATTGATAAAAAGCTGACAGATCCATGGGAAAGTGACCAGGTCATCCAGGCACCAATCCAAGGCATGAGAACTCTTCTATGACTTCAAGAACATCATTACCAGGTATTTAGACCCTTTTCCAACTCTTTTTATCTATTTTTTTGAAGGAGAACATGTACCTAATAGGACTTCTTAGTCGTAGGATCCTTTATTTGCTTTATCTCTTTAATAGCTCGAGCATGTGGGTAGGATTCTAATCAATACACGAAATCCTAACCTAGTCAGTCTCTTTTCGAAATCAATCAATTAGAAATCAAAAAATAATTGTTTACTTTAATCTGACTTTTTTTATTCATCCTTCTCATGTCATTCATCGACATGCATCATGTTAGAATCCCGTCCCCCATTAGTGGGGGACTCACTATGGGACTTCGCTCAGTTGCAAGTGTTCTTCGCCATCCCCTTTCTTGGCATGCCAATTTGTTGCCACCAATATCTCCGTGGCTTGTAGCTCTGACATAGTGCAGAACGTCGGGCTCCCATGGGGTGCTCAGTCCTCTCCCAGAATGGCCTACAAAAAAGAGAAGAACCAGGTCAGGGATTCCGGTGGGGACACTCCGACGGTCAAGTCAGTTTAGGATGATCAAGGGGATCAAAACCTCTATGACGAAGAGCTTGGGGACTCTCTGCGTAGAGGATGAAAGATAGAATTGAAATGGAAAGACAGGGTCGAGTAGAGATCAAAGAGCTAGGAGGTTCTCTTGGCTGGTCCTTGCCCGTTTGCTCTTGAGTCTTACAGTTGCCTCTGTCTCCCTCTCGGGGGTCCTTTTTTTATCTTTATAGGATAGGAGTGGCCCAAACTGAGCCTGAGCTTCATTGAGATGTCTCTTTCCTTGTATCCCTTTTGGAGGAGTTCTTCCTTTTTTATCTTTATATGGATAGGAGTGGCCCAAACTGAGCCTGGAGCTTCATTGAGATGTCTCTTTCCTTGTATCCCTTTTTGGAGGAGTTCTCCTTTGTTTGCAGCCTCCTCCCTATCGGACCGATCCTTTGGTGGAGATCCTTCTATTTGGGGGTGATCACCAGCGTAGTATAGATCTTGTCCCTCTGGTGGTGTAATTTTTCATGAGAGGGGCAACCTCCGTGCTGCTAAGCCCCGAGCCACGGTGGAGTGTTTTTATTCTAGGAGGGACCATCGAAGAGTCACAGGGTTTATGGCCTTAATAGAATACACCTTTTGGAGGAGGTTCAGGTTTCGTATCATGAGGATCAGAGCCCTCGATTGCATAGTTGTCGACATTGCAATGCGCCACAGGGTGTGGAGCCTAGCAGAGTATGCATTGCATAGAACATGCGGATGGCATGTTACAAAGTTTGAATTTTTTAGTAGGGCATGCACCACTTCTGGGAGGTTGTAGATAGCTAGAAGCTTCCATGTTGCAGTATGTATCTCTGTTGGTCCTCCCTCTTTCTGTTGCTGGAGAGAACTCCAAACTCGATAGTAGGAGAGGGGAGAACTCGATTCAGTGAACCTGACTCCAGAAGTGGGAGCTATTGAGAATTGTATCCCAAAGTCAATCATCTAGGCTATAGATGGTTGTATGACTCATGTATATGTATATGAATTATTGAATTGAATAAAAAGTTTATTCTGGTTGTTCATCACATGACATCTTCCTAATTAAACTCTTGTGTGATGATGTCCTTTGAGCTACCTTGTATGCGATGTAGAGAGGATGCGTCGTGTAGTTCATAAACTAGTTCACGACCAAAGGATATGCTATTTCAGGATGATGGTGTATTGAGAGTAGGTCGTTGATGTCATATCTGCTGGTTGTCCTCTTAACCAAGTATCTTGAAGATGCTGGTGTGACATCAAGTGTTGTGTTTGACACTTCACTGAACGTGACTCTCATGCGAGATTCTCTTTCTATTGAAGAGGAGTCTTGTATTAGAATATGGACATGAATTATTCCTCTAACTTGATATCACTATGGCTGCTTGCAAGCAATTCACTATGCATAGGTGATGGACTACCCGAATTTTTAATCCAATGATAGAAGGTTACTTGGTACCATCAAGTACTTGTGTAGCAATAGTAGGATCGAGATAAGATAGATCTCTCCAAATGGTTTGGATTGAATGCTTAATATGCCTCAATTAAGAAAGACCTTGGCTAGGCATTCCTTGTAAGGAGTTACAAGGATTCTTTATTTGAGATATATTGAGATGGACTAATTAAGGGTTGGGTAGTTTAACCCTAAACCATCCGAAGCATTAGGAGATTAAAGGAATAAGATCACTGATATTCCATATTCGACAGGTTCATGTTGTTCTGCAACTTTCAACCTATTCGGACACGAGGTATCATTGCTAGATGATGACTTTGGCTGGTACTGAAAATGTTCCTGTGCTATCGGTTTAGTGTTTGAACCTATGGGTTCATATACCGAGGGTTTCTTCTTGCTTCGTTGTCATGTGAATGACTGGGAATCATTTCGGACTCATTTCATAAGGTATTATCAAACTTTTGTTTGAGTTGACTCCTTTTGAATGAGTCGACTCGAGCCGAGTCATCTCGAATGGTTGAGTCGACTCGTCTATTGGACTGTTGAAATTCAAGAATGCTTCATTAAATGCTGTAATAGTTATGGGATTTAATGCTGGGCATTTCAAGTTTTAATAGTTGTTGTTGCTGAATTCCAAGGGACTTCTAACCTCCCTGAAATCTCAGAGACCCCAAACTGCTCATTAATCTCTCTTGTGTCATCTTAATTGGTTTGAGGGCTATTGTTATAAAAGCAAGGGCTAAAGAAGATGAATGGTTTCATGATCAACATTCCACACTCCAGATTTGGATCAAGGTCGAGACTCTACCCAAAAAATTTCTGAGATAGAGATCTTGCTTGATCCTTGAGAGATTTGATCTCCGGGATAGAGTGAGTTTGGGTTTTGGGATTCCTTAGTGTATACCTTCTGTTGAAGGTTTGGGACAGAGCATTGGGAAGGGGTTCTCAAGTGTCTTTGTTCTAGCACTACTGCAATAACAGTCCTTCAAGGAGTTGAAGGACTTCGCACATCTTCAAGGGGTTGAAGAAAGAATCGCTGTTGCCATCAGTATTTTCGATGAGGCTAGCACCTCAAAGGAAGGAGAAGAAACCGTGCTACACGGTGTGAAGAACCACCCATAGAGGCGGTGCGCATGCATCGCTCGTAGAGCCCGTTCTTGTTCCTTGCAGGTACACCCAGAGCTCTTCACATAGACGGGTGTTGTTCCATCTTGCTGTTGGAGCACATGCCTTCTAGGTGATTATCATCTCAAAGGTACACCTTTAGATTATATGTTTGACATATTATGATCTATTGCATCATTATGTGAATCTAGAATAGTTTTGATTTTCATTCAGTGGATGCTTGATTTCATTTATACATATTCTACATATGCATCAAGATCTGTATAAGAAACCTGTGTTAATTAGATTAACATGCGTAAATAAATGGTTTATCTTCTTTCGCTGCATCATGTCATTTAAAAATTTTGAATTGCATGTCTTGGGATGTGTCGAGCACGGTGCCCCTTTCCTTAGGTTCTGCAATAGAAGCACGACCTTGGTTGGGCACTCGACCCCAGATGTGGGAGGCCACCTTCGGAAAGCATGAGCACAACCCCGGCTGGGTGCCCGACCTCGGATGTGGGGGGTCGGCCTTGGAATGCATGAGCAGACCTCGATCAGGAGCTAGCCTCAAATGAAGAGCTCGCTCTATGAGCATGACCCTGGCTGGAAGCTGACCTTGGATGGAGGGCTTGCCTTGGCATGCATGAGCATGACCTCAGCCAGGAGCTGACATCAGATAGAGGACTCGCCCTATAAGAATGACCCCGACTGGGAGCTGACCTCGGGCGGAGGGCTTGCCTTGGCATGCATGAGCACGACCCTGGCCAGGAGCTGACCTTAGATGGAGGGCTCATCCTATGAGCACAACCCCGGTTGGGTGCTAACTTTGGATGGAGGGCTTGCCTTGGCATGCATGAGCACGACCTCGGCCGGGAGCTGACCTCAGACGGAGAGCTCACCTTATGAGCACGATCCAGGCTAGAAGCTTACCTTGGGTGGAGGGCTCTTCTTGGCATGCATGAGCAAGACCCTGGCCAGAGCTGACCTTAGATGGAGGGATCGTCCTATTAGCATGACTTTGACTGGGACTGATCTCGGATGGGGGCTTGCCCCATAAGCACAACTCGGATGGGGGCTTGCCCCATAAGCACAACCCAGCTGGGCGCTGAGGGCTTGCCTTAGGTCTTTATTTGAGCACTACGTCCAGGTAGCACTTTCCATCAACACGGTGGCTAGCTATCATTGACATAGGCTCCACGTCAGTGGTTGTGCCACATCAGTTTCTATTCTTTAATGTAGGAGATGCTTTCATGGGAAGTGGCCTTTGTAGATAACTTTCCTTCTCTATCTCCATCAGTATTTTCTCCCATGAGAGAGAGAGGAGTATAGAAGTCGAACTTGCCGCTCCATGGCTTATGTTTAGGACTGCATTGTTGAGCTGGTGCATCATTGTTAGAGGGTATGGGCTGAACGACCCTTTGTTGCTCTTTTTCTTGGAGGCTGGCCTCCCTTCAATTAAGCATCGGCTTGCTGCTTGCTCTTCGACCATCGCATATTTCTGAGCTCTCGCTAGTAGTTTGGCGTAACTTATGGAAAACTTCTTATCCAGGAGAAGGTAAACTTGGATGATTAGAGGCCTTTCTTCATAGCAACATAGCCACATATTCATTGAGATCGGGATCTCGAGAATGGCAAAGTTGAATTTGGCAACATAATCTTTGAGACTTTCTCCTTCGATCTGCTGTAGTAGGAAGAGGTTGTCCGAGTTGCAGGGCATCTTTTGACAAGTCCTGAAATGTGATATAAATAATTTTTCTAATTTATTAAAAGAATGATGGCACCTGGTCAAATGCTCGAATATCATATTCAAGCTACTTTCTTTAAAGTGGCAGGGAAGGCGAGACAATGCAGAGCATCAAAGGCTCTTTATATCATCATATGTGCCTTGAAGCTCTCCAAGTGGTTGAGAGGGTTAGCGGTTCTGTCATATGCTTCCAAATGGGGAACCTTGAAATAGCGGGGAATGACTTCATTCATGATTCTTTAGAAGAATAAAGGCTGCAAATCATATGCCATAACTTCATCACTTCTATGCTGGTCGTTGAGTTTCTGAATCTATAGTTCCAGCACTTTGAGTTCTTTTCATGATTATGATGTTCTTCCCTCAGCCTAGTATTTCTTGGTGTAGAATCACTAGAGGAAACTGAAAGAGCCCTTCGGTCTCTCTTTCTATTGAACCAGCTCTCTATGTACCCATGATGTCGAGAGCTTCGGGGCTCGCAGGATTGCCAGCCCCAAGAGGGATGTCAAGTGGATTCTTGATGTTGATCCTCATTCCTCCTGGATTGGTGACTGTGTCTAGAGGTCGCTGGCAGGTATCATCCTTGGAGTGTAATTTCTTAGAAGGTCTACACCATGGTAGTCAACATGTCCACTTGATTCATGAGGGCTTCCAACTATTTCTGCCCTACGATGATGCAAGAGGTGCCATATCATTCTCCAATGAAGGCTCATTCCTCTAGGATACAGGACATCCCCTACTTGCTGAGATGTTTCTGAGTTCTCTCTTTCACCGTCTTATATTTCTTGAAAGTTCTCCTTTCCTGGGAGGAAATGAATTTCATAGCTAAAATTGCCCCTACCTGGCATGCCAATCTATTGACGCTGATTCTCACGGATTGGACAGTGTGCTTGAGTCACCGGTTCACCTTCTGGGATTCTTGCAAAACAAACCCTGACTGGGTTTTTTTCTAGTGAGGGATACTCTGATGCTTAAGTTAGTATGGTTCAGGCTATAGAATGGAGAACTAAAAGAAAGAAAGTAAGGTGAAATGAGTGGAGAGTTAGGTGTGCATAGTGTGAGCTAGTCATGGACTGGGCTCAGACTAGCATGGCCTGGAATAGCCTGGAATTGCTTATCTCGGGTGTCCCCTCTTACCGCTTTTTATAGGTGTTGCTGTAATGGAAAGCTGTTAAGCCTTCTCAGTTTCTATTAGGGAAGTTAGTCAATCTAACTTTCCTTCAATCAATTGGGGTTACTATCAAAGGTCAGTTACTTTGGTCTTACTGAGACCGTAGTCATCAATCACATGGTTGGTTATAACAACCAAGTGATGGTGACGAAAATGAAATGATGAATGGAGAGCTTTAGCAAGCTAACTAGCAAGCAAAGTAAAGCAATAATTATCAAATAACGGTCTAAATTAATCCAAGAAAAGAATCTTCATAAGGAGACTAGTGATCTAAATTACAATACCCGAAATGTAGATCTAGTTCAAAATAGATTAGGATCTTTATGGAAGGAAACCATCACTACTAAGGCAAGTTAACCTTCAAATGATCATATCTATGAAGCTTAGGAAGAGTTTCCTATCAACAATGATGGCTGGTGCAGACACCAGAGGCACCAGAATAAGGCAGAGGCTTCTTAACCCTCTGTGGATTACTTAATGACATTCGAGTTCACTGTAAGAAAGCTTAGTCCAGCTGAGTTGAGTCTTGTATTAGTCAACTCATGTTGAGCTAGTTCAGTCTAGTATTAGTCAGCGCATATCGAGCTAATTTTATTTTTTTTGAGTCCTGTCCAAGCAATTGAAGACTCAAGACACATCATGCAAGTGAAGACCAAGTCCAGGAAGCAAACTAGGCCAGCCCAGGCCCAGGAAGGAGATTACGGCGCCATTCCTTATGGTGACCCTCCTCTTGGTCAGCCACATATGGTCACCCCCTTGGCCGACCAAGACAAGGAGAGGGAGAGCAAAGATTAAGGGATTTTTTACCTATGTTGCCTTATATTCCTAGTTAGGAATTGAAAGGGAGAAGGAGTCCTATGTAAAGTCTAAAGTACCCTTACTTGGGGCCCAAGGTAAGGGTATATTTAAAGGACCCTAGTCTCTTATATGAAGCTTTATTTTGATATATGAATTAAACTTGAGTTCTCTTCTATTGCTTTGCGCTACCCTGCTTTGTGCTTAAGGGGTTTTATTGATGCTTTCATCTTCCCGTGTTGCAATAGAAGTCTTGCAGCCAAACATCCTTCCAGAGCCTTGGCCGCCACCTCCAAAACTCTATTCCTCTTTGCTATTTTTCCTTGTTTTCTTGTTCCCTTGTGAGTTTTCTAACCCTTGACAGGTCATTTGCAGGTCCCCAAGTTCCTACGAATCCAACGACTCCAGCCAAGCCTCAATCGGACCACCGAGCAGAAAGCCGAGTATCCGCGGGTCTTTGGCTCAGTTTTCCAGGCCACATCCATCGAGGAATGAGAGATCCCTTCACTGTGATATTCATCGGGTGCTTCAGATGTTGTCAGATACACCCCCTCTACCTCCAGTAAATATTGTAGGAGAACTTGCCCTGACCGAGGCTTCTCAGCCCCGGCGATCCTTCTTTATTACTTTTCTAGATCCTAATCTTCATGCTTGACTTCTAATATTCATATAGAATTTCTTATAACTTATTTTGATCCAATTTTTGGGAATTAATCTCTTAACCCCACATACAAAACATGCAAAAATAATTGCATGCATATTAGTCCCGCATCAATGGCTAATTATTTGGTGGAAGGAGCTCTCTTCACTCAAGGATTGAGGTCTAAACCATAAGACTAACACTCCCTACTTTTAGGACTCACCTTGGCCATGATCCTTGGCTGGGACCTTCATCTTGGACTTGGAAAATCAGAGAAAACCAACATCAAATCAGAGATTAGGCATGGAAGGAGAATTCAAAATTGGAATGGAAACAAGAAAAAGAAGAAAGGAAAAACAAGGAAGTAGAAACCGACGCCTTCAAGGAATGATGCTTGGATCTTGGATCAAGCAAGGAGCACTCCACCTTTCAAATACTCAAGGGTGTTCTACCCTTCAAACACTCACTCAAGAACTTCACACTCTCTTCTCAAACCTATCTTCTAACTCTCAAACTCAAGAACTTTTCACTCCAAACAAGAGAACATAGGGGAACTAAAACAAAAAAGATAGCTTTCTTCATTTAATCCAAAATAGAATGAATCATAGAATGAATACAAGAGAGGGCCTAGGGCCCTATTTATAGGCTTTTAATCCAAGGGAATTTCATCCAAGGGGAGGGGATAAGGATGAGCTAGGAAAAAGGATAAGCTAGCTAATTCTAGTTGGATCCAACAACTCTTGTTAGGTGGTTCAACTAGAATTAGTTTTTTTACAACCATTTATGGGTGGAAGGTTACAACCAATTGACATGTAGCTCCTAGGTGGCAATGATGTGTCCTCCATTTGCTGATGTAGATCATGTGATGTGGCATCCCACATAGCAAGTTAGTTGGAGGGTTGTTGGGATAATAGAACATGGCTTCAGTCTCCCCATAAAATTCTTAATGTGGTATCCTTCCTCCTCCCTAAAAGGTGCTGATGTGGTGTCGACCAATTAAGGGAAATGGGCTTCAAGAAAATGGCATCCAAGTGAGGGAAGTGGGCTTCAAATGGATGGTGCCAAATGAGAAAAATGGGCATTGAAGAAGTGGCCTCATACCCTGCTTAAATCTAGGTTAAGTCAACTCATGAATCGGCTCAAGTATTTGCTGAAAGAGAAGATGGACTCAAACCCTTTATTAGATTTGTCTATTTTAACTACAAAACAAAGTAAGTTAGTCCAAAAACTTCTTTCTTGTTGATGTCCCCATCAATTCTTCCAGGATAAAAAGAACTCGATTCTATCAAGTAAAAATCAATCTGACTCTGGTGATACTCTAGTTGGTCTGGTCGATTCTTTGTAGGTCTTCTCAAGTAATCCATGAGTCTTTAGAATCAGGGCATCCTTTCCAATGAACCAGGTAGCATTGATAGTCCCTGTTTCAGGTAGTGATAGTCTTATTGTCTAAGATTCGCTCAATCCTATCTTACTACTTTGGTAACTTGGCTAGTGGACACTCTTGGGTTGGCTCACTCTCAAAGATAGAATCAGGATCAAAAGGCTCACTAGGTATCATTGTTAATTCCTTTATCCTCCTAGATCTGAATTGTTGAAAGTGGAACTGATACCAAAGTTGGATGGTCAATCTAGCACATATTAGGTCCAAATTTTCTTTACTATTTTGAAAATGACCTATACCACGGGCGCATAATCATTCAGGTTTAGCCTTACCATGGCATAGTCTCCTTCCTGAAATTCTTTGGCTCTTTCATGTGAGTTGATCATATGCTTGTTAATTTCATTGCTCAGATTTTATTACTAATCATGCTATGCATATGACTCTCGCAGTCATGGACACTTATGCATGGGAAGGTCAAATGACATCAAATGACAAACATAAATGACACCAAAATAAAACAAGCTCTAATAGACTTTATTATCTATGAACTAAACTTTATTTCTAGGAAATAAAAGTTTCTAATTTCCAATATTCTCCTAAATGACTTTGAAAACTCTGGCACACAACTTTAGGTAGGTGGCAGTGAATCTTAATTTGGTGCCCAATAAATTCCATAATGTCTTTTAAAAGTAACTATTGAATATAATTGGGACCTGATCAATGGTATGGTGGATGTTCCAACCGGATGGGATAGAAGAGTGAATGAAATGTAATGGTGGATCGGGATGGTGGATGTTCAGAAATGGGGAATCAGGGATAGAAAAATTGTTAGGAAAATATTTTGCAGGGTTTTCAAAGGCTCTACAACTTCTTGGGACTGATCCGTAGAATTTTGTTCTTTGACGATCAATATCCCAATATGTGATCCTTCATTGATCTCTAGATCTAAATCTTCAACATCAATTAATTCCGGATCTTCTATTATCTCCTCGAATTGTTCTTCATGGCTTTGTTCTTGGACTTCATTTTGTTCATCCCCGTTATTGATTTCTTTAGGCTGGGTAATTATTTTATCTTCAAGTAATTGTTCTTGATCATATTTGTCTATAAGGTTAGACCCAGCTTTATAAACTTCTTCCTTAAGTTCTTCAATGGATCTAGAATTTTCTCTTTCTAGCCCTTCATTTGGACAAGACTTTGATTCTATTTCATCCTTAAATTTTTAATAGGTTCAGGAGATTTTTCCTCTAATTTTTCCATGGGTTTAGTCTCTTCTTCATCTCCCTCATACTTATTGAATTTGGCAATAGAATCAGAAACATTTGTATCATCTTGTCTCAATTTGTACTATTGGTCTAAAAATTTTTGCTCATAATATTTACCTAGATACTTTTCTCTCAATTTACTCTTCATTTCTCTCCAAGTATTTATTTTATCCACACTATAATAACCTTTTGCTCAACTTCTCCCCAATATTCTTTAACATGTCGGACTAACTTTGATTTGGCAAATTGACACTTTGTTACTTTCGATATTTCATCAAATTCAAAGTATTGATCCATTTTCTTCTCCCAATTGACATACACCTCAGGATCTAAATTTCATTGAAAGTGGGTGCATAAGGTCGATTGCTCCTAAAGACTCTCTCCTCCTGATCTACAAAGTCTTGGTAAGG
Organism: Areca catechu; assembly: GCA_021397845.1. NCBI lineage: Eukaryota > Viridiplantae > Streptophyta > Magnoliopsida > Arecales > Arecaceae > Areca > Areca catechu. The sequence continues at coordinate 45,707,313 of CM038048.1, read as the reverse complement.
GTATCCAGGGTTATACTCAGGGGTGAGATCATGACATTGGGCTCTTCGACCAAGGAGAGGTGGACTAGGTGATTCAGGCTCAACATGGATCCTATGGGCTTCTTCTATGAAGTCATGGTGAAGTCGTCTTGAATTGTATTCAGTAGTGAATTCATGATGATTGACTCTTGGACCTCAAGGAATTGACCTAAGTGACTCAGGTTCGGTAGGGGTCATTGGGGTCTCTTCAAGTGTCCCAACATGGTCCTTCACTTGACCTAATTCCTTTCTCATTTGCCCTAATTGCCCATTTATGGTATCAAACTTTTTAGTCAGGGTTTTCAAAAAGAATTCAAGATTAGGGTCCATGGGTAAAACAAACTAAGTGTGGGACTATTGGTATGGAGCTTCAAAACAAGCAGTACAAACCTAACTTCTAGGGCTCCTAGACCTAAAAGTTCAAAATACAGGAATTGACTAAGTACTAGTTAAAGTTGTAATTACTTTTTCCACTGGCCAAGTAAGAGGTGGGGTTGTGGGAGGCTTCCCTCACTTTCACGAGGTCCTAATTAAAAACCACAAATCCACTTAAGGCATTTGCCATTAGACCTCTTGCCTTAGACACCAATTTCAAGAAGTAAGTATAAACTCAACTAATATTTGGTCTCATCTTGTACTTGAACATGACTTGTGGGTGTCCCTAGTTTTAGGTTCCTACTCGATTTCAATTATGGTTTAGGTCAATGCAAATATGGGTGATTATTTTGAGCCAAGGAAAGGTAATGACCTCCTTCTCTTATGTTATGATTGAATGTCTATAATTAGATTTAGGAATGGATGCACAAACAATTCACCAACTAGTTAACACAACAACTAGTATTAGCACACAAACATGTGATTAAAACCCGAATTTAAAAAATTAAAATTCAAAAATTAAATTAAAAAATTTAGATTTTGAAGTCCAGATTTCAGAAATCAAATTTAAAATTTTAATCTTGAATTAGGATTAAAAATTCATTCTAGAAGTTAGAGTTGTGTTGCAAGATAATTTCAGCCTTAACAACTTCTAGTCAACTAGTTTTAAAAAATTCAACATTAAAATTTTAAAATTTCAAAAAAATTTAAATTAAAGTTTGAATTGTTAGATCCCTTAGTGAAGATTACAGATTCTAAATTTTAAAATTTAATTCTTAAAATTTGGTTAAGAAATTTATTTTGAAAGCTAGTTGTAAAAAAAATCTCAGTAGGGAACAACTTTCAACTAGCTAGTTTTAAAAATTCAAAATTAATCTTTTTAAAAATTCAGAAATTAAAAATTAAATTAATTTTGTTAACTATCACATAAGAATTCTTGGATTTTAAAGTTTTTACTTTAGATTAACTCGAATTTTAGTTGAGAAGGTAGTTTGAAAGCACATGCTAGAAGGTTTCAGTAGTTTAGCTAACTCTTAACAACCTGAATTCAAATTTTGAATTTCTAACTTTAGATCATTCTAAAATTTATATTTCTAGTGGAAAATAACAAAACTCGAAGTCTAGATCTCATATATATAAATTAAAAATTTATAAAAATATTTTGTGTTTTTTGAAAATTAAATGAAATGGAAGGTAGAAATAGAATTTTGGACAGAACTTCAGAAATGATCTATAATCTCATATTTTTAAATCTATAAATAAATGGAAAATATTTTTTTGAGTTTTATATTTCGAATCCTAACATACTAAGGTACTGTAAAAGTATTTTTATGGATTTTTTTGTAATGTAGAAAAACTACTAAAATTCATGAAAATTTGGGTGAATACTAGAACAGAAATTTCAGCAATCAAACACTTGACCTGGTAGAACCTTAAGCTCTTGATACCAAAAAATGATGGGGGACAAAAATGAAATGATGAATGGAGAGTTTTAGCAAGTTAACCAGCAAGCAAACTTGAGCAATTAATTATCAAATAAATGATCTAAATTAATCCAAGAAAAGAATCTTCATAAGGAGACTAGTTGATCTAAATTACAATACCCAAATGTAAAACTAGTTCAAAATAGAGATTAGGATCTTCATGGCAAGGAACCATCACTACTAGGGCAAGTTAACCTTCAAATGATCAGATATAATGAAGCTTAGGAAGAGTTTTCCTACCAACAATGATGGCTAATTATTTGGTAGAAGAAGGAGCTCTCTTCACTCAAGAATTGAGGTCTAAACCATAAGACTAGCACTCCCTACTTTTAGGACTCACCTTGGCCATGATCCTTGGCTTGGAGAACTTCATCTTGGACTTGAAAAATCAGAGAAAACTTGCATCAAATCAGAGATTAGGCATGGAAGGAGAATTCAAAATTGGAATGGAAACAAGAAGAAGAAGAAAGGAAAAACAAGAAAGTAGAAACCGGCGCCTTCAAAGAATGATGCTTGGATCTTAGATCAAGCAAGGAGCACTCCACCTTTCAAACACTCAAGGATATTCTATCCTTCAAACACTCACTCAATAACCTCACACTCTCTTCTCAAACATATCTTCTAACTCTCAAACTCAAAAACTTTTCACTCCAAACAAGAGAATGAGAACAAGAAAGATAGCTTTTTTCATTTAATCCAAAATAGAATGAATCATAGAATGAATACAAGAGAGAGCCTAGGGCCCTCTTTATAGGCTTTTAATCCAAGGGAATTTCATCCAAGGGGAGGGGATAAGGATAAGCTAAGGGGATAAGGATGAGCTAGCTAATTCTAGTTGGATCCAACAACACTTGGTTAGGTGGTTCAACTAGAATTAGTTTTTTTAAAACCATTTATGGGTGGAAGGTTACAAGCAATTGACATGTGGCTCCTAGGTGGCAATGATGTATCCTCCATTTGCTGATGTAGATCATGTGATGTGGCATCCCACATGGCAAGTTAGTTGGAGAGTTGTTGGGGTAATAGAACATGGCTTCAATCTTCCCATAAAATTCTTGATGTGGTGTCCTTCCTCCTTCCCAAAAGGTGCTTGATGTGGTATTGACCAATTAAGGAAAATGGGCTTCAAGTAGATGGCATCCAAGTGAGGGAAGTGGGCTTCAAATGGATGGCACCAAATGAGAAAAATGGGCATTGAAGAAGTGGCCTCATACCCTACTTGAATCTAGGTTGAGTCGACTCATGAATCGGCTCAAGTATTTGCTGAAAGAGAAGATGGACTCAAACTCCTTATTAAATTTATCAATATTAACTGCAAAACAAAGTAAGTTAGTCCAAGAAATTTCTTTCTTCTTGATGTCCCCATCACCAGGTCAGTTCTTGACGGCTTTAGCTTGAAGTAGACCGGCCATTTTTTTTGGAGTTGGCCGATAGTTATTTCATTGGTTGTAGATTAGTCATTTTACTTTAGAATCGTATTCTTCGAAGCAGGCTAACTATAGATCAGCAATGCATTGTAGAATTGTAAGGATCGGCCATTTACTTTGGAGCTATTGGCTTCAGAGCATATGTTATGAGTTGGCCAGTTCCTTCGGAGTTGACTGACTGCAGATCAGCCATGCACTGTAGAATTGTATGGATTGGCCACTTACTTCAGAGCATGCATGGTAAATCGGTTGTCTACTGAAGTCCTATCTCAAGTTATACATCATTACTAGTCGAAACGTAGTGTTGATCTGTTCTCCCATCGGGGGTCAGGTGTGTCGATGTGTCAATTCATCTGATCAACCGGTTAAGACAGGATCAATTGAATCCTTGAACTAGTAATTATCTTTTTTTAAATCAATTTATCTCAACAGATCTAAATGCTTTCACATGGATGCAACGAATAACAGGAAGGTCTAGATCACCACCAAGTTACAAAAATAGCAAACCATTGCTTCGCTCAAATAAATCTAATCCGCGAGGTAGGTCTTTGGTGTGAAAGACCGTTTTGTCTTTCATGTGCATATTAATTTTGGATTTTCTGGCATCGCGCGATGCAACAAGGATAGAAGGCTAACTTCTCCGAATTTTTTCTTTTAAGCAATATTTTTAATTAAATATTTATTAAATTGATGCCGATCTATATATATATTTCAAACTAGGTGTTTGGAACAACATATAAAATACAAAAAGATGAAGAAGGATATACGTGAAGAAATCATAGATTGTATTTACGGTTTCAAATTAAAATCACAGATACAATCTACAGTTTCTCCTCCATCCATATCTGATGTGGGATGAGGGGGGGTTAGGGCTAGGGATGCTGGATGCCAATATGGATGCTTACGATGCAAAGGAATTTTTTTTAGGGTTGATGATTTTTTTTTTTTTTTTATGCTTCTTGTTGTTCTTCTTCACTGATTAGGGTTTCAATTCCCGATCACAAGCAAAGATAAGAAATATGAAGAGCAGTAAGGGAAGCTTACACTAGCAGTTCAAAGCCCTAAAAGTAAGAACGAGAACAGGACCCCAGGATTAAGAAACCCCGGTAGGACTAGCTCGACCTACAATATCTACTTAGGAGATAAAGAGAAGGCAAACCTCAAACTTCTGAAGCGCCCAGTGCAGAGATCGCTCAACTCGGTGGATGCAGCCTGGATGCCCGAGCAATCGAACCGTTGGAGCTCTGGCTTTGGGTATGGAGGTCACGATGGCAAAGCTGACTGTCTCTAATGCTCGAGATGCCATGGAGGACCTGTAGGCAAACAAAAGAAAGGTCAGTGGAATGTGGAGATGTACGGAAAGGAATTGAACTGAAATTGGGAAGGGGCTTCGAGCCCGGTGTCCGACTGGATTCCGAAGTCGAAGTTGGAGATAACTTGGGGCCTCGCACCCTGCGACATCCCGGAGGATGAAGGAATGTGGCCTCACACCACTCGACGTCCTGGAGGATGAAGGATTCGCGATGCCCTGGGGCAACAGACAGGTGGCCTCACACCACTCGACGTCCCTGGGGACGAAGGCAATTCCACTAGAACCTAGCCTAAGAGACAATGGTTGGAGGGTGGAAGAAACTCAAACTTTCATGAATCACTCATTCATTCATTCATTCATTCATTCATTCATTCTTCTGTACAATGGAGGGGGTTGGGTCCTTTAAATAGGCACCCAAGGCCCATTTTGAAATTCAAATGCAAGAATACAAAATTTCTTCTTCTTTTTCTTGAATGGGCATGGCAATGAAGCAAGGCTAGGAGGAGGGATCATGGTGCCTTGAAGTTGGAAAGAATCTTCATTGTTTTGGAAAAAGACATGAAGAGGGGCTTGTAGCATGGCTTATGTTCTTCTTCCTTCCTTTATTGCACACCCTTTCTTTAGTATAAGGCTTGACATGGGGAGTGTGTCCTTTGACCTTCCTTCCTTGTAAGAACATTTTGGAAAGAATGCTTGGAAGGGGGCTTGCTTTGAGGCTTGGATTTTTCAAGGATCTCCAACGCTCTCTTTTGATGGAACAAGGCATGATGTGAGGGAGGGAAGAGGGGGATGGTGTCTCTTCCTTCCAATGTTGCCCAAGGCATGTGGAAAGCATGAGGATGCCACTTTGTTTCCCTTCTTGGATGCCCAAGTGGCAGCTGATGTGGCGCCACGTAGGTAGCTAAGGTGGCACCTGAGTTGGCATTATCCCAAGTGGAAGGGGTGGGTTGGCCCACCAGAACTTGATTTGGTGAAGATAACCAGAGTGACTTCAATTGGGCTTGGGCCCAGACCAAACTCAGACTCAAACAAATACAGGACTCATGAACTAACTTGACCCAAATTGGTCAAGGTACTGGACTAAACAAACATTGACAAGAACTTATGAAATTGCTTTGGCTCAAGGCCTTATTACAGGACTCATAGAAGGGGGAATCCTAATCTGAGATCCACAGAGGGTTGAGGAGCCTCTATCGGATCCTGGTGCCCACACCAAGTCTCCCGGGGTGGGAGGAACTCGACCCTGTCGAGTAAGGGTTAGTCTGGCTTTGGTACCTCTCTAGGAAGTTGGGGTCAATGCGCTGTAAGTCCTCCGGGTGATCCACGAGTCATCGGATTCTGGTCGGCCTTGCCATCAGACCAGGTAACGCTGGTAGCCTTTGCCCGGGTAGTGATAGCTTGGTCATCCAGGACATGCTCGATCCGCTCTCCTCGCTCAGGTATATTTGGAGGTGGACACTCAGGTTCAGGTTCACTCTCTAAAGAAAAAGTTAGGCTCAAATGACTCGCTAGGTATGTTTGCAGGTTCCCTATACTCGACTAAGTCTGAGATATTGAATGTCGAGCTAATTCCATAATCTGAAGGTAATTCTAGCACATAGGCATTAGGGCCCATTCTCCTAATCACTTTAAAGGGACCCGCCCTATGAGCATGAAGCTTCTTAACAGTTCTCGGTGGAAACCGTTCAGGTCGAAGCCTAATCATTAAAAAATCCCTTATTTCAAACTCTTTGGCTCGCTTTCAGGAATTAGCCAAAGTATTTTAAAATTGTATTTAATGCATAATCCTAACATGATGCAAAATGCAGACTCAACTATGCAATCTTATTGAGAAAAAAATTTATTGGACTCCTAGGGTCTAACCTAACAGACTTTTGACTCTCTAGGTTTGACCCTAGTCTGGTATGCACAAGAAAAATTTTGAAGGATCCCTAGCAAATGACATAAAGTATACCAGAAGTAGAGGGCAAAAGGGATGGGCTCTAAGGAGTCACGCATTCTGGTAATCTTAATAAAAAGTAACCCCATTGCTCTAGAAATGTGAGATGGTTCAGGGAAGGGTAGGAAATAGGAATCAGAGTCTTGGAGTGGCTTATGGAAAACATAAAACATACCTGGGTTATTCAGAATGACCTTAAAACTTGGGCATCGTTTTATAGGTGTCATATGGTCCACTTGTTCCGGTAGATCTTGGGGCTCGCTAGGGTCAATCCCACAGTGAGGAAGGTCTGTTAAAGAGGATCCTGGGACCAAGTCTATAGTATGATGGATGCTTCTCAGGGGTGGAAGTTGATAGGGTAACTCATCGGGAACTTCATCCTCAATTTCTTTCCGAGCTTCAACCATCTCTTGAGGATGTTTTCTTTGGATCTATTCATTAAGGGTTGGTTCCTGAACTCCTGTGGAAAAGACTGGTGAATCCTTATGTTTATTTACTAGATGTGATCCTGGCTCGGTCATTTCCTCTTCAAATTTTGTAGTGGGTTCAGGATCATTTTCCTTGGATACCTCAATGATTTCACCCTCGGGCCCATCTTCTACTAAACTTGACTCATAGATGCTTTCTTTCAATTCTTTAATGGGCTCAGGAGTTTCTTTTCCTAGATTTTCAATGGGTTCAACCTTCAAGTCTTCAATGGGCTCAGGAGTTTTTGTATTCAAATTCTCAGAATGTTCATCCTTCTCTCCCTGAAACTCTTTAAAGGGTCCATTCCCAGTAATCTCTTCTTCTAACCCATTGTCCTTGATTGGGTTAACTTCAGGCTTCTTCTCTTTAAGGCTACTTGATCCTTTCTTGATTGGGTCCTTTGGCTGGATTGGGTTGATTGTAATCTTTTTCCCTTGGTGGAGAAAGATGCAGGTATTGGATCGACCATAAAGGGTGGCATCATGGTCGAAAAGCCAGGGTCGTCCAAGGATGATACTACCCACACCCATGGGTAAGACATCACACCAAATCGATTCTTCATAGGAACTCATTTTTATCTTGATTTGGCACCTAGATTTTACTGGGATTGAAGTTGAATCTATCCAGGAGACTTTGTAAGGGTTGGGGTGGGGAAGTGTGGCTAGTCCTAAAGATTTGATTGTACTCAAGGAAAGGGCATTAACACAGCTTCCACTATCAATGATGACGTTACAAACCTTATCTCCTAGCTTGATCAGGGTCTGTAGGATGTTGGTCCTACGCCAGTCTTCCTGTACTATGTTTTGGGCTAGGATGCATCTGACTACTCCTAGAAGGTCTTCAGATTCATTTAACTCTTCCTCTAGGGGTCTTAGTTTGGCCTCTATTTGATACAATCTATTGTTCAACTAGGTCATGGATTGGGTTAAGGCTCCAATGTCGGCTCGCAGTTGGTCCATGGTGTCGGTAGAGGGTGGAGAAGGTGGGTGAAAAGAGGTTCCTGATCTAGTGCTCATGTAACAAAATGATGCTACGATTTGCTAGACCTAGGAGATCTCTCCAAATGTAAAGTCAAGAAGATGAACCTGGAAATAGTAACTTGGCACCTGGCCAGGTAAGTGTAAGGTGAGTGGAGGTTCCTCTTTGCTTGCCTAGACACCAATTAGAAATTGGCCAGGTAAGCGAACCAACCCACTTCCCTTCGGGCTCTAGTCCCTAAACAACTTGCCTAGACACCAACTATACAAGCACACACCAACAAGCAATCTAGCTTGGCTCGGCACTTGGGTTGACCCGACTTCGTGGGTGTCCCTAGCTCACTAGAGAAGATTAAATGTCTAATTGATTTTAGTTAATGGCTATGGTTCGATATGCCGGGTGGTGGTTTTTGAGCTAGGGACAGGTAAAGAAATCCTGATCCTATGTTAAATTGACGCCCTTAAGATACGTTATGTAAAAATGAAGTACAATAATGACTAATGAAATGACTTAAAAATTTTTTTTTGTTCTTTTGTGTCTTTTAGATGTGTGAATTCTAAACAAAATGCAGGAATTAAAACATGCAAGAAACTAGCTAGATGGAGGAATGAATCAAAATGAGATGCTTGCTGGAATTTCAGACCTGAGATTTTCTCAGGCAGTATTTCGGCTTGTAGAAACTCTACAAACTGAAATAAAATCTGAGAAAATAGAAAAAATACTTTGAAATGAATGTGATCTAATAAAATAGAAATAACGAAATTTGGATGTCTCTACAGGGAGAAACAATCCAATGATCAGACCATAAATGGACTGACCAGAATGCAGAAAATGAAACTAATGCACTAGTCCTAGCCTGGCTCTGATACCATAAATGATGTGGGATGAGGGGGGCTTAGGGCTAAGGATGCTGGATGCCAATATGGATGCTTACGATGCAAAGGGATTTTTTTTTAGGGTTGATGATTTTTTTTTTTTTTTATGTTTCTTGTTGTTCTTCTTCGCTGATTAGGGTTTCGATTCCCGATCACAAGCAAAGAAAGAAATATGAAGAGCAGTAAGGGAAGCTTACGCCAGTAGTTCAAAGCCCTAAAAGTAAGAACGAGAACAGGACCCCGGGATTAAGAAACCCCGGTAGGACTAGCTCGACCTAACTTATCTACTTAGGAGATAAAGAGAAGGCAAACCTCAAACTTCTGAAGCGCCCGGTGCAGAGATCGCTCAACTCGGCGGATGCGGCCTGGATGCCCGAGTAGTCGAACCCGTGGGAGCTCTGGCTTTAGGTCCGGAGGTCGCGATGGCAAAGCTGACTGTCTCCAATGCTCGAGATGCCAGGGAGGACCTGTAGGCAAACAAAAGAAAGGTCAGTGGAATATGGAGATGTATGGAAAGGAATTGAACTGGAGTTGGGAAGGGGTTTCGAGCTCGGTGTCCGGCTGGATTCTGAAGTCGAAGTTAGAGATAACTTGGGGCCTCGCACCCCGTGACGTCTCGGAGGATGAAGGAATGTGGCCTCACACCACTCGACGTCCTGGAGGATGAAGGATTCGCGATGCCTTGGGGCGACGGACAGGTGGCCTCACACCACTCGACGTCCCTGGGGACGAAGGCAATTCCACTCGAACCTAGCCTAAGAGACAATGGTTGGAGGGTGAAAGAAACTCAAACTTTCATGAATCACTCAATCATTCTTTCATTCATTCATTCATTCATTCATTCTTCTGTACAATGGAGGGGGTTGGGGGTCCTTTAAATAGGCACCCAAGGCCCATTTTGAAATTCAAATGCAAGAATACAAAATTTCTTCTTCTTTTTCTTGAATGGGCATGGCATGAAGCAAGGGTAGGAGGAGGGATCATTGCGCCTTGAAGTTGGAAAGAATCTTCATTATTTTGGAAAAAGACATGAAGAGGGGCTTGTAGCATGGCTTATGTTCTTCTTCTTTCCTTTGTTGCACACCCTTTCTTTGGTATAAGGCTTGACATGGGGAGTGTGTCCTTTGACCTTCCTTCTTTGTAAGAACATTTTGGAAAGAAAGTTTGGAAGGGGGCTTGCTTTGAGGCTTAGATTCTTCAAGGATCTCCAACGCCCTCTTTTGATGGAACAAGGCGTGATGTGGGGGAGGGAAGAGGGGGATGGTGTCTCTTCCTTCTAATGTTGCCCAAGGCATGTGGAAAGCATGAGGATGCCACTTTGTTTCCCTTCTTGGATGCCCAAGTGGTAGTTGATTTGGTGCCACGTAGGTAGCTTAGGTGGCACCTGAGTTGGCATTATCCCAAGTGGAAGGGGTGGGTTGACCCACCAGAACTTGATTTGGTGAAGATAACTAGAGTGACTTCAATTGGGCTTGGGCCCAGACCAAACTCAGACTCGAACAAATACAGGACTCATGAACTAACTTGATCCAAATTGGTCAAGGTACTGGACTAAATAAACTTTGACAAGAACTTATGAAATTGCTTTGGCTCAAGGCCTTATTACAAGACTCATAGAAGGGGGAACACTAATATGAGATCCACAGAGGGTTGAGGAGTCTTTGTCGGATCCTGGTGCCCACACCAGTATCCATTTTAAAATTTAATAAAAGTTAATAAAAATCTTAAAATTAATTTTTTTAAAAAAAATTAAAAAAATAAAATAATATTATTATATTAGAATAATATATTATGATATATTTTATATTATAAAAAATATTTTATATTCTAAATATAATAAATATATTATAATATATAATTTATATATTATAATATAGTGTATTTGTTGATGCTTGTATACCGATCGTGGTGGAGGCGGCATCGCGTCGAGTGCCATCGGTGCAGCATGACGGGATGGGGCATTCATTAAGCTGCAAGGCCAGAGACTACAGGGTGTGAGGGTGATGGTGTCAGTGCGAGCCTGGATGCCTACCTGCCCGTGCCCCCCGAGATCTAATCATGCTGTCCGACAGGTCTAATCGCTAGCACGATGCATGGCTCCATTGCACATGGTATCCATCGATGTGGTAAGGCTGATGGAGGCTACCATGATAGCAATCATCACTCGATGCATCGATGATATTTGGCCTTGCATACGTGCAACCACCCGATCATACCACGAGGACATTCCTAGTGGTTGCATTGTGCAATCGGTCTAACCGCCATGGAGATGCACGGCTCCACCGCATCCGACATCTATCAATCTGGCAAGGCTAATAGAAGTCACCGGAATGGTAGCCATTGCACAGTGCATCGGTGGTATCTGGCCTTGCCACATGCAGCATTCCTGTCACACCATGGGGACATTCCTGTCGGTCGCACCAGACGATGGGTTCGATCACCATGGCCGTTTCCAGCTCTTCTACATGCAATGCCCATCAGTGTGGCACGACCGATAGGAACATCCCATGTTAAAATTATATACTATAATATAAATAATAATATATATTATTATTTATATATAATATATAATATAATATATTATTATTTTAATGACAAATATATCATATATTATATACTATAATATATCATATATGGTATATTATTTACTATATTATAATATAAATATATTATATATTAGTTAGTACATTATAAGTAATATATTATATATATATATATATATATATATATATATATAGCTTCGTTGCGGTCGATATGCATGTATCAACAAATATACTATATTATAGCAAATAATATATAATTTAATATATTATAATATATTTATTATATTTTAGAATAAAAAATATTTATTATGATATAAAATATATCGTAATATATTATTATTTAAATTATAGTATATTATTCAACATGGGGTGTTCCTACTAGTCATGCTGCACTAACGGGTGCCACCTAAAGTAAAGCTGGACACCGCCATGATGGCCGAACCCATCGTGCAATGCGACCGATAGGAACGCCCCCATGGTGCGACCAGACTGCTACATATGAGCAAGGCTGGATACCACTAGTGCATCGAGCGATAGTAGCCATCCCGGTGGCTTCCTTTAGCCTTGCCACACCAATAGACATTGCATGCTATGGAGCTACACACCTCCGTGATAGTTGGACCCATTACATAGTGTGATTGCTATGAACGTCCTCATGGTATGACTGGGTGGTTGCATGTATGTAAGGCCAGATACCATCGATACGCTGAGTGATGGTTGCTGTCTCGATAGCCTCTGTCAACCTTGCCACATCGATGGATGCCATGTGCGAAGAAGCTGCACGCCATGCTAGCGACTAGACCCATCAGGCAGCATGATCAAGTCTCAGGGGACAGGTAGGTGGGCACCCATGCTTGCATCGACATCACCACCCTCACACCATGTAGCCTCCGGTCCCACCGCTCAATGGATGTCCCATCACATCGTGCTGCACCAATGGCACTCGATGCGATATTGCCTCTACCACGACCGAGACACATGCATCAGCAAATATATTATATTATAATATATAATTTAATATATTATAATATATTTATTATATTTTAGTATATAAAATATTTACTATAATATAAAATATCATAATATATTATTATAATATTACATAATTATTTTTTTATTTTTTTAATTATTTTTTAATTTTTTAAATAAATTTTATTAATTTTTTAAATAATTTTTTTTAGTTTTTAAAAATTTTATTAATTCTTATTAAATTTTAAAATAGGATATGAATAGAAGGAGAAATCGAGGTTATACTTGCGATTTCAATTTGAAATCACAAGTATAACATATGATTTCTTCATGTATATCTGTTGCCGCTTGGATCATCGTGGCCCGTAGCTCTGGCGCATCACCACCATGTCAAGTGCCTCCTCCTACTAGGAGCGCTCCCTCCTCTAAGGTCGACTCTTCAGCCTGCTCGGCTTGCAAAACAGACGAGACCCGGGCCGGGGATTCTGGCAAGGACACTCTGACGATCAAGTTAGTGGGATGATCGAGGAAAACAGAACCTCTGAGATGGAGAGCTTGGGGGACTCCCTCGCCTCAGGGGATGACATGATAAAGATATTCAAATAATATAAAGAATAAGATGATAATGCCTAAGCAGTAGCAAGAAGGAATGGAGAGTAGGGAGCGGGATGTTCTATAGTTGGTCTCTTGGCTGCAGAGCTTTCGGTGGCTTGCTTGCTTATCTCTCCATGCTCCTCCTACATCTACCTCTTACCTTTCTTACCTACGGCTTTTGCGATGACCCCGACCGAACCTGGGGCCACATCCCGGTGTCCTTCTCAATGTGCCCTTTCATGGTGTGTTCTCTAGAGGGGCTCGTCGTTGCTCGTGGCTTCTCCTTCTTCCCTCCCCCCTCTTAGAATGGTCCTTCCAAAGGAGGAGGTGATCCCTGAGCCTCTTGGAGCCTCATCTTTTCTCTCGGACTAGTCCTCCTTCCAACCTTTGGTGAACTCTCTAAAGAGCTCTCCTAAGAACTCTCTGGAGAACCCTCTCCTCCAAAACTCTTCTCCCCTTCTTTTCTCCCGAAGGTTCTCCATTCCTACCTTCCTCAGAATGGTCCTTCCTCTCCCTTCCAGAGAGCTCTTCTTCCAATCCCCTCCTCTCTCCCTTGGGGGTATCATTTTTTGCTTTCAAGGGGCTGGCGCTGTGCCGCTGAGCCCCATGCCATCACAGGAAGTTTCCATTCCCGGAGGGATTGCCCGAGCTTTGCAGGGCCTATCGCTCTGGTAGGATTCTCCTTCTAGGAGAACTCTGGACCTCGTGCCATGTGGGTCGACATCTTCCAGCCGTACGGTAGTTGTTGCCTAGCGATGAAGCAACCCAAGAGGGGGGTGAATTGGGTTTTATAAAACTATTTGCAATGATTTATGATGAACTAAACAAATATGTGCTAATTGCAATTAAGTGATTGTATTTTACCAAAGTATTTGTGTGCTTCAAAATAATATGCAACGAAATTAATAAAGTAAATGTACAAAAAAAATAAGCATGGAAATACATTAAATTTATAGTAGTTTGGTGCACTCCAAGGCACCTATATCCACTCTCCAAGTTTCTCTTGGAAATTCACTATAATCATCAAGATTACCGTCGATTAGTTTTCTGGGCTCACTAATCAAACCCAACTTGTTTTCACCAGGTTCACAAGTCAAAATCCTTGTTGGTTTTCTAACTTAGGCTAACCAACAACGTCTTAGTTTTCATGGTTAACCAAAATCTTGTTGATTTTGCGGGCTCACCAACAACCTATGTTGGTTTTATGGGATCATCAACAATCTATGTTGGTTTTACACAAAGGCTAACCAACAAGCTCGTGGTTTTTTAAGGCTCACCAAAAAACCTTGATACAACAATGTAAGAATGAAAGTAAAGAATACAATAAAGCTTTCTAATAAAAGAAAATATCTCTATTGATTTCATTATTGATTTTGATGATAAGCAAAATGCATAAGTATAAGTTGAGTACTAATGATTTCTTTGAAGTGTGTTTATAGAAAAAAGGTGCTCATCAATTTGATAAAAGATTATTTGATTAAAGAAGCTAAGTTTAGATGAAAGAACTATTCAAAGAAGACTTGGACAGTTAAAGTTTGCTTGAATGGATATTTGGGTGAAATATAAATTTGATTCAGCACAAGTTCAGGTATCTTTGTGAAGATCTCAGCGAAGTGTCAATCAAAGTGTTGACACATGACACCAAGTATAGGCACATGACAGTGAAGTGTAGACTCAAGCCGGTATGCAAAGAAAGTTTCAGATGGCATGGCTGAAGTGTCAATACATGGACTTAAAGTGTCGACTCAAAGTGTCGACATATGGATCAGTTCATCGCCTGAGATTTTTAAGTCACAGAACTTGCTGAAGATGAAGAACTGCAAAAGTGTCGACATATAGATACAAAGATCGACTCAAAGTATCGACTCACCTGAAGAAGTGTCAACACATCTAAGATTTTCAGAATGCCAGATTGAAGATATTTGAACTGGGTGTTAACTCAAAAAGTTCAAGTGTCGACCTGAAGTGTCGACTCACAGCCTGAAGTGTCGACACATAAAGTTCTGGGAACAGTAACGGCTAGTTTTTTAAACATAGAGCTTGTCTCTTTTCATCCCTAACGACTAGATTTTCATGTTGTTGCCACTCTCGTCGCCACGCCCGTGCCTCGGATTCGTGGATCCTTCCTGACCGCCTGGCGAGGGAGCCTCCCCGGCTGCGGCGAACCTGCAAGAAGGGGTTAGAAGACCCTGGCCGGGATCCTGGCGAGGGAGCTCCGACGGTCAAGTCAGTAGACGACGAGAAGGAATAGACTCTCCAAGACGGACCCCCGAAAGGGTTCCAGACTTAGAGAATTTACTAGAAAGAAAGGTGCACTGGGGACCAGAAATTCGGCCTGGCCTCCTTGCCGAGCTCACGCCGAGCGATCCCCTCTCGAGATCTTGGATCTCGCTCTCGGAGCGAGGCCTTTTGCCGCTGCTTCTTCCTTGTCCCCATGCTTGTTTGCTTACCTTGTCATCCCCAGATTCCTTCCTTTTATCTCTTCCCGTCGTTCGCCTGTCTTCTCCTCCTGGGAGGCTCCCCTCCCCCGTCCCTTTCTATTTCCAATTTTCGGTGAGGAGGGCCAGGTGGCTTTCCGACCTCGTCCGCCGAGCCCAACAGGGAAAAGGCAAAGACAAAAAAGGGGGGGGCGGCGCTGGTAAGGTGACCGGTCAGACCTTGGGCCCAGTGAGAGCGCTCTCTTTCTCAAGTGTGGGCGCCAGCCATCTATGGGGCCTGCTTTGTCAGAATCGCGCCTCTCGACTGCGGGACCTGTCGGGCCGAAGCAAATGGTGTTTCGCATGCCGCCGCCATCCGTACGGGGCATCGTCTATGATGCATACGGCCTGAGGGATGACCTCGGGGCCTGCGCCTCCTTCCCTGGGACCTTCTCCGTATGGGCGGCCTGGCTTCGACCGAGGTGGGCCCGTCTCCGGGGGCCACCTGGCGAAGGAGCGAAGGATCTGCCGACCTCGGCCTAGGTGGACCCCTCCTGGGTGGACACCTGGCGAGGTGGCAGGGGGTCGCCAGGGTTCGGCCGAGGTGGGCCCGTCTCCGGGGGCCACCTGGCGAAGGAGCGAAGGATCGGCCGACCTCGGCCTAGGTGGCCCCTCCTGGGTGGACACCTGGCGAGGTGGCAGGAGGTCGCCTGGCTTCGGCCGAGGTGGGCCCGTCTCCGGGGGCCACCTGGCGAAGGAGCGAAGGATCAGCCGACCTCGGCCTAGGTGGACCCCTCCTGGGTGGACACCTGGCGAGGTGGCAGGAGGTCGCCTGGCTTCGGTCGAGGTGGGCCCGTCTCCGGGGGGCCACCTGGCGAAGGAGCGGAGGATCGGCCGACCTCGGCCTAGGTGGACCTCTCCTGGGTGGACACCTGGTAAGGTGGCAGGAGGTCGCCTGGCTTCGGCCGAGGTGGGCCCGTCTCCGGGGGGGCCTCCTGGCGAAGGAGCGAAGGATCGGCCGACCTCAGCCTAGGTGGACCCCTCCTGGGTGGACACCTGGCGAGGTGGCAGGAGGTCGCCTGGCTTCGGCCGAGGTGGGCCCGTCTCCGGGGGGGCCACCTGGCGAAGGAGCGAAGGAGCGAAGGATCGGCCGACCTCGGCCTAGGTGGACCCCTCCTGGGTGGACACCTGGCGAGGGGGCAGGAGGTCGCCTGGCTTCGGCCGAGGTGGGCCCGTCTCCGAGGGGGCCACCTGGCGAAGGAGCGAAGGATCGAGCGACCTCGGCTTAGGCGGACCCCTCCTGGGTGGGCACCAGGCGAGGTGGCAGGAGGTCGCCTGGCTTCGGCCAAGGTGGGCCCATCTCCAGGGGGGCCACCTGGCGAAGGAGAGAAGGATCGGCTGACCTCGGCCTAGGTGGACCCCTCCTGGGTGGATGATGCAGAACGAAAGCTCTGATACCAAAAATGATGCAGAACAAAAGAGGATGATGCGATGCGGAAATAAATTAAGATTAATTTTTTTTTATATATATATTTTCAGAAATTGGCTTTGACTCAAAGGAAAGCTAAACTAAATTGAAAGAAACTAGGTAATAATTGAAAGCACAAGTTAAAAGAAACTAGGTTATCATAGTGGTTCAGAAGTAACGGATCGCTGGGGGTTGAGAAACTCCCAGACCTAGGGTTTCGCTCTGAACTTTCAACAGGACAGAAATAAAGAGAAGAGATGGGTTACCGACCAGACAGTGATCTTCACAAAGTTTGGTGGAAGAACTCTCTCGAGCAGATTGTTGGATCCTCGAATTCAGATATCTTCGCAATGGATCCTCCAATACTGGTCCTGTGGCTGAGTCGGCTTCTCCTGAACTCAAGATCTGGGAAAGAAGAAGAACAAGTGATGGAATCAGATACTCAAGGAAGGATTTACCAGATTGAAGAACTTGAAAGCTGATGTTGCTGAAATTCGGATTCTCCTGGAGGCTGATCTGACTTCCTCTAGAAATTGCTCCGGATGCTGATGGTCGGCCTTGACTTGAAGAGAGTGGCCGTGAGAGGTGGGATAGGCTAGGGTTTGGTGGAAAGAAGAGGATGATGGGCGGCTAGGGTTTGGGAGTGAAGTGGCTAACCTAGGGTTTGGGATTTTGGAGATCTCACACCTCCTCAAGGTTCCTGGGAACCCGGATTTACTCCTTCACGGAGCTCAACACCTGGATGCAAGTGCGGAAGAGAGAAAACACAAAGTTTGCTCACAAAAAAACTTGGTTTCATTCATCTGATTCCTTTAAACTTACAAGAGGGGTTTAATTTATAGGGCTTTACATGGGAGTAGGGTTTACATCTTCCCATGTGGGACTAAAGGAGGGGATCTACAAATCAGGATAATCCATACACATATGGTCGGCCAAGGTACCAAAAAAATTTGATTTGGATTATAAAAGGCAGGTAGATGGCGCCTCCTTGCTTGGGTCTTCAAGAGAGGATTTCTTTCCTTCCATGGATCAACTCTTTTGGACTCCTCCTTTTCTTCCTCCCTAAGTCAAGGCCCTTCCCATCTTTGCTTTGGACATTTTTGGCAGGTAGTGGGGGTGTCTCCTAGTATCTCTCCATGAATCAAGGATTTTCCCTTCATGGTTTGGCTCTTTTGGACACCTCCTAGTCTTGCTCCACAAGTTTAGGCTTCTTCCTTTCATGGCTTTGGCACTTTAGGAAACTTTTGGGTGCCTCCTTGATTTTCTCCCCAAGACATGCTCTCTTCCCTTTTATAACTTGGGTTTTTATGGAACATTGTGGGGCACCTCCTTGATCCTCTCTTCAAGAAAAATTCTTGCCATCCTGGCTTGGGTTTATCTGGAAAGAAGTTGGCTCCTCCTTGGATTGAGGTATCTTGATGGATTTCTCCCCCAAGTGGCGCATGAAAGAATGGACCTGCTTTCTTGTGGTGTGGGGACCAAGGCACACTGGATGGAGATGTGGCGCCTCCTGGACTCTGGCGTGTGGTTGGGAGTGTGGCGCCCACTTGCATGGTCCTGGGAGAAAATGTGGCACCTTGGAGAAGACCTAGACCACTACTAGGACTTGTATTGAGTCAACATGACTCAACAAAATTAAATTGTAGGGAAATACAGACTCAAACTAAAATTGAGTTGACCAAGTCAACCCTTATTACAAAACCAGAAAACCCTAATTCTTCGGGCAATGTCAATCAGAGATCCAGATGGAGCCCTGAAGTCTTCTTCTGAGTCTGGTGCCCGCACCAATTCTCCCGGGGTGGGAGGAACTCGACCCTGTTGAGTATGGATCAAGCTGGCTCTGGTATCTCTCCAAGAGGTCTGGGTCCAATTCTTGTAATTCTTCTCGGGAGATCCAAGAGTTATCAGAATCTGACCTTCCTTGCCAACAGACCAGGTATCTTTGGTATCCTCGATTACGAGTAGAGATAACCTGATCATCCAGGATCTTTTCAATCTGCTCTTTCCTCACAGGCCAGTTTGTTGATGGACACACAGGGTTGGGTTCACTCTCAAGAGCAAGATTAGGCTCAAAAAGGCTCACTGGGAATCACAGCTGGCTCTCTATACTCTACTAGGTCTGTAATGTTGAAAGTGGAGCTAATGCCTAGTTCTGAAGGCAACTCGAGCACATAGGCATTGGACCCTACTCTCTTCACCACTCTAAATGGTCCAGCTCCTCTAGCATGTAACTTTCTAACAGTTCCAGGAGGAAACCGTTCAGGCCTTAACCTAATCATTACATAGTCTCCCTCAACAAAAGTTTTGACTCGCCTTTGAGAATCAGCCAACTTCTTATAAGTTTCATTACTTAAATTTATTTTGGCATGAATTTCTTTATGCAAGTCCTTTACATGCTATGCAAGTGCATCAAGAGACTTGTGTGTATGGACTAATAGTGAAATCAGATCAAGTGGTGTGTGAGGCTTGTATCCATGAACAATTTCAAAGGGACTCTAGCCTATAGACCTATTGATCGAAACATTATATGCAAATTTAGTCCTGGACAAAATACAAATCCCAATTCCTGGTGCTCTCAATCAAACCAAAATCAGAGCCAAAGCCTAGTAAAGGGTCAAGAAAAACTAAACTAGACTGACGACGCATTCCTAAAGAATGGACTTTATTCCAAAGGAACCCTAGGTCTAAACCTAACAAACTAAGGCTCTCTAGGTTTGACCTTGGGTCGGAGGAGGGCATGCAGAGCATGAAAACTTATTATGGATGCCTAGTAGGTGCCATAAGGTCTTCCAGAAGTAGGTGGCAAACCTAATAGGTTCTTAGGAGTCTTGCAACCTAGAGATCTCAGTAAAGTGTAATCCCATAGCTCTAGAAACATGAGAAGATTCAGGGAAGGGTAGGAAATAAGAATCAGAGTTTTGAGGTGGCTTATCAGAAACAAGAAACAAACCTTGGTTATTCAGGATGACCTTAAAATGAGGACATTGTTCTATAGGTGCACTCATCCAAACCTCATGATTTTCTCTAGGAGGGTCTACAAGTGCAAGTTCTAGGGTAGGCTGGGTGCTCCTAGAAGGTGGAAGGTTATCAAGAAGGTCTTTGGAATGTTTATCTAAAAAGTCCTCTAAGCTACTATCTTTTTCTTGTTCTTGGACCTTCTCAATGGGCAATTCTTGTGAACCCCTTCCTTCTTCACACTTCTCTACCAGATTTGACTCAGGGGTGTCTTCTTTGGATTCCTCAATGAGTTCAGGGGTATTCTCACTTAAACTTTCATTGGGTGTAATTTCTTCTTCCTGAACTTCCTCAAAAGGGTCTTCTCTTAGGGTTAGCTCCTGAATTCCTTGAGTGGCAGGGGTCCCCTCAATAACCCCATTAGGTAGGAGTTGGTTAATTGAATTATCGGGAGAGATATCCTCAAATTTCTTCTTCATATCATCTATCAAACTTATGTCAGGCTCATATATTTCTTCCTCAATCTCACTGAAGGTTCTAATCTATTCTCCTTTGATTCCTCTTTAAGTACGGCTCTGGTCGGGTCAACTAATTTTGGGATGACCATGCCTAACTCCTTCTCAGTGTTATCCTTCTGGTCAAGAGGTGACACAAGTGGGAATTGACAAACAAGAGTCTGGTTCACTACCGGTGTCGGATCAATCAGAACTTGACTCAAGTTGGTAGAGGTTGGTTTTAAGTCCAAAGTACTTGATTGGTTATATCTTAAAGACCACTCATAGTCTTGGGCTTTTTGGTAGGCTCGGTCTAACTTATTGGTCTTTTCAAGGCATAGCTTCCTATAAATGTCTGGGTGTAACCCAACCCTAAACCTCGATGTGATCTGAGCTTCGGTCTCAATGGTATTGCATTTCATGTCATACCACTGAAAGTCCTCAATATATTTAGACACAGGCCTATTACCTTGTTGCAATTGGTACCATTGGTCTAAAAGTCTTTTCTCATAGGATCTACCTAGGTACCTATCTCTCAACTTACTTCTCATATCTCTCCAAGTATATATTTCCTCTTTTCTTTGATAACACTCATGCTCAATAGCATACCAATGCGACCTAGCATGTTTGGTGAACTTGGTTTTGGCCAACCTAACTTGTCCTAATTCCGATATGTTAGTGCACTCAAATATCGATCCATTTGTTCTTCCCACTTAATATATGTCTCTTGTCTTCCATCAAAAGTGGGTGCATAAGGTTCGGTGTTCCTAACAGGTCCCTTTTCTGAGTCAACCAAGTATGGATATAGGCTCCTAGGGTTATGCTCGGGATCACGGTATAAGGTCCTCCTAGGCTCCTGGCATGGGTGAGGTTGGGGCCTATTAAATTTTGGATCAGGGGTCCAATTTTGATGTCTATGTTTCTCAAGTCCCTGGGCTCCATCTCTAAACTGGGCAAAACCCTCATTCATATCCTGACTCAATTTGGTCATACTTTCGGTAAGAGTTCTAATCATGGCCTCTAAATCAGGTTGGGTTTGACCAGGTTGGTAGGGTACTCCATTCTGGGTGGACATGATGATGCAAGCAAGCACATCAAATGAGACTCGACTGAAATGACTACGGGCTAACTAGACCTAGAGCCCAAACTAGATGCCCAATCAGAGTGGCAAGCTAGCCTGTAGTAACTCGGGACTCAGCCAGGTAGGTGTAAGGGGAGTGTTAGGTCCCTAATTGCCAATCCTAGACACCAATCAGAGATTGGCCAGGTAGGCGGACCAGCACACAAGCCCTTCGGGACATAGTCCCTGAACCACCGTTCTAGACACTGAGTACAAAGCACACACAGAGTAACTAGACAAACTGACTCAACACTAGCCTTGACCCGACTTGTTGATGTCCCTAACCCACTAGGGCAAATTAAGTCTAATAAATTTTAAAGTTAGGCTTAGGATCGAATGAGGGGGTGGTGGTTGTGGGCTAAGGAGAGGTTATCAACTCCTCCCCTTATCTTAGATGCTCAAATGCCCTTAGGATGAGTTAGGAGATGTTCACTCAAGATAATTGAATTGCAGAACACAAAAACAGAGTTGCAGTAATTTAACTCTCAGAAATTTCACGAAAACCAATAAATCACAGTAAAATTATGTAAAATATATTCAATTATACTGGTTCCAGAAAAATAAAAATCACGCAATTCGGAGTTACTTGTACTGAGAAACAATTCCTGCAACAGGATAGTTATGGACTGAAAACAGGGTGCTTCCCCCGTTTACAATTCCTGCTACGAAGTTGTAACCCAGCGGATCCCCTACACGCCCTAGGAACACCTCGTGGAATGGGAAGAGGAGGCTTGCACCTCGCTTAGTTCCTAGGACCGGACGTCCTGGGGAGTCTACTTCAAGCAGACAAAGTAAAAAAGAGAGACACTCAAACATGCAAGCAAGTCAGAAACCCTAGACAGGGCTCTGATACCAAATTGATGCAGCACGAAAGCTCTGATACCAAAATGATGCAGAACAAAAGAGGATGATGCGATGCAAAAATAAATTAAGATTAATTTTTTTTTTATATATATATTTTCAGAAATTGGCTTTGACTCAAAGGAAAGCTAAACTAAATTGAAAGAAACTAGGTAATAATTGAAAGCACAAGTTAAAAGAAACTAGGTTATCAGAGTGGTTCAGAAGTAACGGATCGCTGGGGGTGGAGAAACTCCCAGACCTAGGTTTCGCTCTGAACTTTCAACAGGACAGAAATAAAGAGAAGAGATGGGTTACCGACCAGACAGTGATCTTCACAAAGTTTGGTGGAAGAACTCTCTCGAGCAGATTGTTGGATCCTCGGATTCAGATATCTTCACAATGGATCCTCCAATACTGGTCCTGTGGCTGAGTCGGCTTCTCCTGAACTCAAGATCTGGGAAAGAAGAAGAACAAGTGATGGAATCAGATACTCAAGGAATGATTTACCAGATTGAAGAACTTGAAAGCTGATGTTGCTGAAATCCGGATTCTCCTGGAGGCTGATCTGACTTCCTCTAGAAATTGCTCCGGATGCTGATGGTCAGCCTTGACTTGAAGAGAGTGGCCATGAGAGGTGGGATAGGCTAGGGTTTGGTGGAAAGAAGAGGATGATGGGCGGCTAGGGTTTGGGAGTGAAGTGGCTAACCTAGGGTTTGGGATTTTGGAGATCTCACACCTCCTCAAGGTTCCTGGGGAACCCGAATTTACTCCCTCACGGAGCTCAACACTTGGATGCTAGTGCGGAAGAGAGAAAACACAAAGTTTGCTCACAAAAAAATTTGGTTTCATTCATCTGATTCCTTTAAACTTACAAGAGGGGTTAAATTTAGGGCTTTACATGGGAGTAGGGTTTTACATCTTCCCATGTGGGACTAAAGGAGGGGATCTACAAATCAGGATAATCCATACATATATGGTCGGCCAAGGTACCAAAAAAATTTGATTTGGGTTATAAAAGGCAGGTAGATGGCACCTCCTTGCTTGGGTCTTCAAGAGAGGATTTCTTTCCTTCCATGGATCAACTCTTTTGGACTCCTCCTTTTCTTCCTCCCTAAGTCAAGGCCCTTCCCATCTTTGTTTTGGACATTTTGGCAGGTAGTGGGGTGTCTCCTAGTATCTCTCCATGAATCAAGGATTTTTCCTTCATGGTTTGGCTCTTTTGGACACCTCCTAGTCTTGCTCCACAAGTTTAGGCTTCTTCCTTTCATGGCTTTGGCACTTTAGGAAACTTTTGGGTGCCTCCTTGATTTTCTCCCCAAGACATGCTCTCTTCCCTTTTATAACTTGGGTTTTTATGGAACATTGTGGGGCACCTCCTTGATCCTCTCTTCAAGAAAAATTCTTGCCATCCTGGCTTGGGTTTATCTGGAAAGAAGTTGGCTCCTCCTTGGATTGAGGTATCTTGATGGATTTCTCCCCCAAGTGGCGCATGAAAGAAGGGACCTGCTTTCTTGTGGTGTGGGGACCAAGGCACACTGGATGGAGATGTGGCGCCTCCTGGACTCCGGCGTGTGGTTGGGAGTGTGGCGCCCACTTGCTTGGTCCTGGGAGAAAATGTGGCACCTTGGAGAAGACCTAGACCACTACTAGGACTTGTATTGAGTCAACATGACTCAACAAAATTTAAATTGTAGGGAAATACAGACTCAAACTAAAATTGAGTTGACCAAGTCAACCCTTATTACAAAACCAGAAAACCCTAATTCTTCGGGCAATGTCAATCAGAGATCCAGATGGAGCCCTGAAGTCTTCTTCTGAGTCTGGTGCCCGCACCAGTGGACACCTGGCGAGGTGGCAGGAGGTCGCCTGGCTTCGATCGAGGTGGGCCCGTCTCCGGGGGGCCACCTGGCGAAGGAGCGAAGGATCGAGCGACCTCGGCCTAGGCGGACCCCTCCTAGGTGGGCGCCAGGCGAGGTGGTAGAGGAGCCCCGAACCGAGCTCGACTTCGGCGAGGGCAGTTCATCTTAGGAAGTCGTCTGGCGGAGTAGTCTTGCCGAGCTCGGCCTTGGCGATGTGGCGCTGACTCGGCCGGAGAAACCTCCATGTGGCTCGATCATTTTTGGCGGTATCTGAGCCCAGCCACGTCACTGTTATGGCCGTAATAGTTGCCCCCCAGCCCGCCGTTCCGTTGGGGCATCGTAGAACGGAACGTCGGGATTAAATGCAGATATGACATGGGGAGGCGAAGATCTTGCATCATAATTGCCACGATCCTCGTCGCCGTGACTCAATGCGCCTGAAACCCTATAGGAAGCTGCCACGCATCGCCCACTTGCCCGCAATAAATGCATCGCTTCGAGGCAGAGGCCGTTACTCTGCTAACGAGGCATCGGGATCGGGCGTGCGTCCACGTGGTGATCGCTCAGTGGCTCGAGGCGGAATGACGGGTACGACCACTGTCGACTGAGTTTGAAAGGGAGGGGACTTTCCAGAACGAGGCCTTTCCCCTTGCTCCGTGGGCGGTTTGCTGCAAGCTAACTTCTGTTGCCCCGCGCTCGCTTGGCATATTTTCGGTGAGTGCCTCCATCCTTCTCCAGTTCCCCTCTCTCTTTTCTTCTCTGAATCTTTGTCCTCCTCTTTGTCATGGCGCGCCGTCACCATGTCTCTTCCAATCCGGACGAGGCCGGTCCATCCCGGCCGAGGACTCCATCTTCTTCCTCCTCAGAGGAGGAAACGATCCCGGATGAGATCCGCCGGCGTCTGCAACCCGGGGGTGTCACCATTGGCATCCCCAGGGGGGTCCGGTCTCCTCCGGTTGCTCCCGCTGTCCCCCTTTGTTCTCTTCCTCCTCCGCCTCTCCTTCCAGCCGGTCCCTTCGATCATGCTTCCACCATGACCGAAGGCGATCTTTCTCTGCTCTGGGAGGCCTATGGTATCCCTGGGTCAATTCGTCTATCTGTTCCGCGGTCCGGGGAGCGCGTCTCCATGAGTGGCCCCGGCTGCATAGCCTTCTACGAAGACTTCCTCCTTGGGGGTCTTCGATTTCCTCTGCACCCATTCTTCCTCTCTTTTCTCAGCCATTTCCGGCTTGTTCCGGCCCAGTTGGCTCCCAATGCCATCCGGGTCATCTTCTCCTTTATAGTCTTCTGTCACTTTCATGGGTTCGTTGCCCGTTTCTCCCTCTTCAGGGCCTTGTTTACCCTAAAGAAGTGCTCCACCGATGACGGCTGGTGGTATATTTCGCCCAGGCCCAGGTGTCTCCGGTTCGACCTCCCTTCCTCGGTCAAGGGCTGGAAGAGCCGGTTTTTCTTCGCCTCGGTCGAAGATGTCGATTGGGCCTGGAGTGAACCGGACCGGTCTCCGAACCGGAACTCCCGGGTTGAGTCGGCGGACCAGGAGGCCTACTCCCAACTCCTGAGTGACTTGGTCCCAGCGCTCGAGGTTCTGCTTTCGGAGCAGAATCTTTTTGAGGCCGGGATCAGTCCCATCCGTGAGACGGGTGAGATTCGGCCCTCCTTTGACTTCTTCACTCTTTTTCTTCATGACCGAGTCGGCTAACCTTCTGTTCTTTTGCATTGCAGGAATGAAGTTCTCACTGGAGAGCCTTCTGGAGGGTGCGGCCCAGAGAGACATCCCGGAGGTAGACGAGCCCGCGGCCAAGAGGGCCCGTACTGAGGCGGGCTGGGAGATCGCGCCGGCGACCGTGCCCAGCCCAGTGGCCACCGCTCCCCCGCCCAAGTTGCCTCAGGGCGGGGCCGTTGATGCCTTGGCTGCCAGACCTGGTGGCGCTGCCGTCGAGGGGCTCCACCTCCCGAGGCTCCATCCAGCACCGGTCCCATCGTCGCCGCTGCTCCGACGATGCAGCCCGTGGCCTCTGCCGGCCTGTCGATCGTGACCCCAGCTGAAGGGGCAGCCACCGCAGGAGCCGACCTGACAACTCCGCCACCTGTTTCAGTCATCCGCGACAAGGGGCTCGCGGAGAAGGTCATGGAGTACGCCTCCACAGCCCGGGACCGCCGAGCTCGGGGCGGCCGGGACTATGCGGATGCCTTGCTCGGGATTCTCCCGCAGCTCTTCACCGTAAACCCGAGCTCCTTCTTCTCTGTCTTTCATGATTTTAGTGGCCTTTTCTCCTAACCTAGTTGCTCTGTTTGTGCAGATTGGAAATGACGTTCTCCTACTGAGGAACTTCCTCGTAGGGAACGCGAAGAGGGATGCTGAGAAGGAGAAGAAGCTCGGCAAGCTCGCAGCCGACGTCAAGGACCTCATGGAAAAGGGGGTCGAGCTGCGAGCCAGCAACCAAGCCCTCCAAACTGACTTGGCGCGCTCCGAGGGGCGGAACAAGGAGCTGGAGGCTTCTTTGTCGGAGGAGAGGCTCTCCTACCAGCACCGCACGAAGGAGGACGTGGCGGAGAAGGCTCGCCTTTAGGCCCACTCCCAGTGGCTGGAGTGCCAGCTGGAGGAGGCTCGACGAGACGCGAGCGCGGCGAAGGACCGGAGTGCGTACATCAACGGACTCCTGGAGGCCATGAAGCGGGAGGCGCAGGAGGCCATCCCGAAGTTCCGGGCTTCCGACGAGTACACGTCAGAGGTCTGGGAGGCCGCCGTGGACTCCTTCCTGAAGGGGTTCCGGATGTGCCGGGAGAAAGTAGGGGCCTTCTTCCCTGAGCTCGACCTCAGCGGGGTGGTGCTCGGAGGCAGGAGGCAAGGAGCCGAGAGCAAAGCCTCCGGCACGGCCGACGCCACCCTGCGGCCCCGTCGACCAGCGAAGCCGTGGCTCCGGGGTAGCCTCAAGAGCCGGCCGCCGCAGAAGGCGAGGATGCATTGCCTGCGCCCCCAGCGGAGGGCTCCGACCCAGCACCAAACTGAGCCATCGTCTTCTCGCCTGCCTCATTGTCGTAGTTGTTTTTTCTTCTCTTCTCTTTTTTTTTTTGGGGACTCCCGGCCTGTCAGGATTCCCGGCTTGTACTGTTGCTTAAATTAATGAAGACTCTGTTTGACCAAGCCTCGAGTTCGTCTTCTTCTCCATTCCCCCATCTCCCATCTCTTTTCTTTTTTCTGAGATGTTGATGTGGAATGCTGAAATGATCGTAGGCCTGGTCCCTTCCATTGCTCGAATCGAAGGTTGGGACATCCCGGACCGCGCGCGTCAGAGTAGGCCTTGAGCGGGTCCGTCTTTGGGATTGCCTTCACACTCGCGTGGGCGACATGGTTTCTGCACCGCCTTCCAGGCCGAAGCCCGGGACCTCCGGACGGAACCCCGGGGCCGCAGGCTTTCTCAAGCCTTGCGCGGCTTGCCGAGCTGTTCTCCGGGCTTGCATGGGCGAACTGGATTCTGCGCCACCTTCCAGGCCGAAGCCCGGGACCTCCGGACCGAACCCCAGGGCCGCAGGCTTTCTCAAGCCTTGCACGGCTTGCCGAGCTGTTCTCCGGGCTTGCGTGGGTGAACTGGGTTCTGCGCCACCTTCCAGGCCGAAGCCCAGGATCTCCGGACTGAAACCGATGCCGCAGGATTTCTCAAGCTTTGCGTGGCTTGCCGAGCTGTTCTCCGGGCTTGCGTGGGCGAACTGGGTTCTGCGCCACCTTCCAGGCCGAAGCCCAGGATCTCCAGACTGAAACCCGATGCCGCAGGCTTTCTCAAGCCTTGCGCGGCTTGCCGAGCTGTTCTCTGGGCTTGCATGGGCGAACTGGGTTCTGCGTCACCTTCCAGGCCGAAGCCCAGGATCTCCCGATTCCTTCGGCCACCGGCCATGGTTGGTCATGCCGAGCCCAGGGCCATGCGCCGGTTTTCCTTCAAAGCGAGAAGAGAGCATTTGAAGCGGGGGAACATTATTGCAGGAGTAGGGAACCTTACATCACAGATAATACATCCTTAGATTCGAGGTGTTCCACGTCCGGGGGAACCTGGCACCTCCCAACTCCTCCATGTAGTATGCGCCATGAGGGAGGGCTTCTGCCACCCGGTTTGGGCCTTCCCAGTTGGGCGAGAGCTTGCCGCATTCCCGTGGCTGGGAAGCTTCAGCGCGCCGGAGGACCAAATCTCCGGGACGAAAAACCTTCGGCCGCACTCGGGATTTGTAATACCTGACCACACGCTGCCTATACGCCGCCATTCAAACTTGGGCCTTATCCCTCGTTTCCTCGAGAAGGTCAAGGTTGAGCATCATCCTGGCTGGGTTTTCTGTCTCGTCATATTGCTCCACATGCAGCGTGGGTAGGCTGAGCTCGATCGGGATGACCGCCTCAGCTCCGAAGACGAGGTTGAACGGGGTCTCGTCGGCAGCCATCCTCGGGGTGGTGTGGTATGCCCAAGGATTCTGGGGAGCTCTTCGGCCCCCTGCCCTTGGCCTGGTCAAGCCGCCGCGGCGGAGGCCCTGAGAATGGTCCTGTTTGTGACTTCGGCCTCCCATTGGTCTGGGGATGTGCCACCGAGGTGAAGCGATGCCTGATGCCGAGGTCGCTGCAAGAACTCTTCGAACTCCTGTCGTCAACTAGCACCCGTTGTCTGTAACCACGGTGCGGGGGAGGCCGAAGCGGCAAACGATTGACTTCCAAAAGAACTTGGCGACGTTAGCTTCGGTGATCCTCGCCAAGGGCTCGGCCTCGACCCACTTCGTGAAGTAGTCGATGGCCACTATCAAGAACTTCCGCTATCCGGACACCGATGGGAATGGGCCAGGAGGTCCATTCCCCACTGGGCGAACGGCCAGGGAGCTGAGAGCTGGGAGATTGAGTTGGAGGGCCGTCGTTGCACCGTGGCATGACGCTGGCACCGGTCGCACTTCTTCACGAAGTCAGCGGCGTCCTCCTTCATTGTCTCCCAGAAGTAGCCCTGACGGAGGGCCTTGTACGCCAATGCCCTGCTCCCCACGTGGTTCCCGCAGACACCTTCGTGAATCTCCTGGAGCACAAGCTTGGCTTCCGCGGGTCCTACGCACTTGAGGAGGGGGTAGGAGTAGGATCTTCGATACAACTGCCCGTCCATCAGGACGAACCGCACGGCTTTCTTTCTGATAAGGCGAGCCGCCTCGCGGTCCTCCGGCAGGGTGCCACTGGTGATGTATTCGGTGTACTTGTCCATCCAGCTAGGTTCATGGCTGACCTGATGGACCTCCACCGGTGCCTCGAGGCTTGGGATCTCGAGGCGCTCCACATGAGCGCGTCCCAGCATCGAGTCTGGCAGGGTCGCCAGGTGAGAGAGAGTGTCCGCGCGGGCGTTCTCCCTGCGGGATGTGGAAGATGTTGAAGCGCCGGAATCTGGACGCACCCGCCTTGACGAGCTCCAAGTATTTCGCCATTTGGGGGTCATATGCGACATACTCCCCGGAGACCTGTCCCGCCACGAGCTGGGAATCAGTGAAAGCTTTGAGGTTGGTTATGCCCAGCTCGTGGGAGACTCTCAGTCCGGCAAGAAGTGCTTCGTACTCCGCCTGGTTATTTATCGCGGGGAATTGGAAACGGAGTGCACATTCGGCGACGACCCCATCGCTGTTGGCAAGGATGAGCCCAGCCCCGCCCCGCCAGAGTTTGAGGCTCCATCCACATGGAGGATCCAGGCATCCTCTCCGGGCTCATCGGTGCCTATCTCCATCGGCTGGCCTGAGGGGCCTTCCTCGGGCTCTTGCCCAAGCCTGCACATTCGACCAAGAAGTCGGCCAGCACATGTGCCTTCATAGCCGACCTTGGCCTGTACGTAATGTCGAACTCGTTGAGCTTCAGTGCCCATTTTGCCAATCATCCCGAGGTATCGGGTCGGCTGAGCACTGCTTTCAGCGGTTGATCCGTCAGGACAACGATGGGGTGCGCTTGGAAATAGGGCCTGAGACGCAGGGCAGACACTATTAGTGCAAAAATGAGTTTCTCGGGCCGAGAATACCTGAGCTCCGCGGGGAGAAGCTTGCTGGTATAGTATACCGGCCGCTGGACCCCCTGGCCATCGGTCCGAACCAAGATCGAGCTGACGGCTTCCGGGGGTGACCGCTAGGTAGAGGATAAGCTCCTCCCCCTCCTCGGGCCTGGACAGCAACGGTGGCGATGCAAGCATCTTCTTCAGCTCCTCGAAGGCCTTTTGGCTTCCTCGGTCCAAGCGAAGTCGTTCATTTTTCTCAGCACCTTGAAGAAGGGACGGCAGCGGTCTGCCGACCTTGAGATAAAGTGGCTGAGGGCCGCAACTCGGCCGGTGAGTTGCTGCACTTGCTTCTTGGAGGCGGGCTGCTCCATGTCCAGGATGGCCTGGACCTTCTCCGGGTTGGCCTCAATTCCTATTGGGTCACCATAAATCCTAGGAATTTCCCGGCGGAGATGCCAAAGGCGCACTTCACCGGGTTCAGCTTCATCTGATGGCGTCGGAGGTTGCCGAACGTCTCCGCTAAGTCGGTCACGTGGTCCGAATCGGGTTTGCTCATTACCAGCATGTCATCCACGTACACCTGCATGTTGCGGCTGATCTGGTCTTTGAAAATTCTATTGACCAGGCGCTGGTATGTTGCCCCCATATTCTTGAGGCCAAATGGCATCATCCTGTAGCAAAAAGTTCCACGGTCAGTTATGAAGGCGGTATGCTCTTCGTCCTCCGGGCTCATTCGGATCTAGTTGTATCCGGAGAAGGCATCCATGAACGATAGGAGGCGATGTCCCGAGGTGGTGTCGACCAGCTGGTCGATCTTTGGAAGAGGGAAGCTGTCCTTTGGGCAAGCTCGGTTGAGGTCGGTGTAGTCCACACAGATCCTCCACTTACCACTACTCTTTCTCACCATGACCACGTTTGCCAGCCAGCTGGGATACTGGACCTCCCGCACAAAACCGATGGTGAGGAGCTTCTCCACTTCCTCATTGATCGCCTTCTGCCTTTCCATGGAGAAGCTCCTCTTCTTCTGGCGGACCGGGCGGCAACTTGGGTCCACGTTTAGCCTGTGCGTGATGACCTCGGGCGGGATGCCCAACATGTCGGCTGCTGACCAGGCGAACACGTCAGCGTTCGCGCGGAGGAACTCCAGCAGGCGGGTCCATTCTTCTTCATGGAGCTGGGCCCCAACCTGCACCATCTTCAGCGGATCCGAACCGAGGGGAAAAGTCATCAGGCGCTCTATGGGCCCTCCCCTGGGTTCCTTCTCTCTAAGGTCGAGGTCATCGATATCGGGGGCGAGCTCCGCGCCCCGGGTGCTAGGGACCGTCTGGAGGCAGAGCGGGACTGGTTGGGTCGTCCCCTTCATCTTCCCGAGCCCGAAAGGCATGGGGAACTGTACCAACAACCTTCTCATGGAGATCGTGGCATCCAGTTGGTTGAGCCCGGGACGCCCGAGAATGGCATTGTAAGGCGAAGGGAGTCTGACGACGGTAAATGTTATTAGGATGGTCGTCTGCCAGGGTGGGAATCCGGCGGTGACCGAGAGAGTAATCTACCCTTCGACCCCCATGGAGTTCCCTGTAAAACTTACAAGGGGGGTGTGCACCAGTCTCAGCTGATCGTTGGACAAGTTCATCCGAGAGAAAGCGTCGTAAAAAAGTACATCAGCCGAGCTTCACTATCCACCATGATTCGATGTACAGGATGCTTTGCGATGGTCATCTTGACCACCACGGCATCGTTGTTTACATTTTGATTACCCTTCCCCCCCTCAGGAGGGATTACATTCTCCGGGTTCCCGACTTCCTGGGCTCTCTTCGCCACTCGACCGACCCCGCACGAGATCATGCCCACGGGCTTCTCCGTTGGGCGGTTATCGATTGCAGGGACGGGCGGTAAGGTCGCGAGCGGCTGCCCCTCTGAGGGGGCCTCATTCTTGATGAACTTCCTGAGGTAGCCCCTCCAAATCAGCTCCTCGATCTCCCGTTTCAGGTTGCGACACTCCTCCGTGTCATGACCGTGCTCGCGGTGGAACTGGCAGTACTTCGATTTGTCCCGGGGCTCTGGGGTTCTGAGGAGGAGGTCGGTGGAGGTAACGCTCGCCTCGATTTCCATGAGAATCTTCATTCGAGGTGCAAGGAGAGGGGTGTACCTCTGCTCGGGAGTGGCCTCGCTCCTCGGCCTTGGATTCGGGCGAGGGTCGGCAGATGGCCGGGCTTCCGAGCTCCCGGGGTATCTCTTGGGGGCGGCCTCTTAGGAGTCTTCCCGTCCAAACTCTCGACGGGTGCGGTCGGCCTCCTCCGCTCGGATGTACTTGTGGGCATGGAGGAGGAGCTCGGAGTACGTCCTGGGCGGCTTCTTGTCCAGGGAGTAGGTCTGGCGGGATGTCTTGAGCCCGCGCTTCAGAGCCAACATGGCGACGGGCTCGTCCAGGCTGTAGATTTGCAGGGCTGCGGTCTTGAAATGGGTGATGTAGTCCCGGAGTAGCTCCTGGTCCTGCTGGAGGATGGAGAAGAGGCTGTCCACCTCTCTCGGCACCTTTCGACAAGCGTCGAAGTGTGCCACAAACTTCCCTTCCAGCTGATGGAAGGAGCAAATGGATCCGGGCTCGAGGCGGGTGAACCAGACTCGAGCGGCCTTCCGGAGGGTGGCCGGGAAGGCGATGCACAGAAGAGCATCGGTGGCCCCCTGGATCCTCATGAGAGCTTTGTAGCTCTCCAGATGGTCCAGAGGGTCGGTGGTCCCGTCGTAGGGATCCACCTACGGCATGCGGAACCATTTTGGGATCGGCTCCACCTGGATTTCTTCAGAGAAAGGGGGACGGGAGTCGTAGCCCATCGGGTCCGCCGACGGGTTCTGCAGGTCGGCGAATCGGCGGGCGAACTCCGCTAGCTTGCGCTCATGCTCCTCCAGGCGCCTCTCGGCCTGGCGCCTGATGGCTTCGTCGGTGGAGTCTTCCACCGAGGCTGCGGGTGAAGGGGCGGCGCATGATGGCTTCGTCGGTGGAGTCTTCCACCGAGGCTGCGGGTGAAGGGGGCGCCGATCGGTCTCGGCACGAAGTCAGGCCTCGGCGTCGCTTGCTGTGATGCACCGTTTTAGCCTCGTCGGCGGGGATCGACTCTCGTGATCCTTCGAACCGGAGTAGTTTCTTTTTGTGGAGCTTGGTGGCTCCCATGGGGGTTGGAGACGGCTCTCGGATGGGATGGCCTGCCCTGGATGGAGCGCAGGCTCCCACGCTGCCCCGCGGCTCAGGCCGCGGGGGTCCCTGCCTGCGGCTGCATGGCCAGGGACTGCTGCTGATGCTGAAGCTGTCGGACCGCCGAGGTCAAGGTCTGCAGCTATTGGATGACGGCCGCAAGGGGTCCGTCCATTGAGGTAGGCTGTGGTGGAAGAGGAGGGGGAGCTGGAAGCTCCCTCTCCGGGCTGTGGGCTCCTGGAGGGGAGTGAACCTCCCCCACACGGCTGGTGGATGACTCGCGGCCACGAGTGACCACCATTGTCAGAGAGCGCGACACCTGCAGAAAGCTGGCTCCCGCTTGGGTTTGGTGTCCTGCCCCCCTACCTGGCGCGCCAATCTGTTGCCGCTCTCGTCGCCGCGCCCCATGCCTCAGATCCGTGGATCCTTCCTGACCGCCTGGCGAGGGAGCCTCCCTGGCTGCGGCGAACCTGTAAGAAGGGGTTAGAAGACCCTGGCCGGGGATCCCGGCGAGGGAGCTCCGACGGTCAAGTCAGTAGATGACGAGAAGGAACAGACTCTCCAAGACGGACCCCCGAAAGGGTTCCAGACTTAGAGAATTTACAAGAAAGAAAGGTGCACTGGGGACCAGAAATTCGGCCGGGCCTCCTTGCCGAGCTCACGCCGAGCGATCCCCTCTCGGGATCTTGGATCTCGCTCTCGGAGTGAGGCCTTTTGCCGCTGCTTCTTCCTTGTCCCCAGGCTTGTTTGCTTACCTTGTCGTCCCCAGATTCCTTCCTTTTATCTCTTCCTGTCGTTCGCCTGTCTTCTCCTCCTGGGAGGCTCCCCTCCCCCGTCCCTTTCTCTTTCCCTTTTCGTGAGGAGGGCTAGGCGGCTTTCCGACCTCGTCTGCCGAGCCCAACAGGAAAAGGCAAGGACAGAAAAGGGGGGTGCGGCGCTGGTAAGGCGGCCGGTCAGACCTCGGGCCCAGTGAGAGCGCTATCTTTCCCAAGTGTGGGCGCCATCCATCTATGGGGCCTACTTTGTCAGAATCGCGCCTCTCGACTGCGGGGCCTGTCGGGCCGATGCAAATGGTGTTTCGCGTGCCGCCGCCATCCGTACGGGGCACCGTCTGTGATGCGTATGGCCCGAGGGATGACCTCGGGGCGTGCGCCTCCTTCCCTGGGACCTTCTCCGTATGGGTGGCCTGGCTTCGGCTGAGGTGGGCCCGTCTCCGGGGGCCACCTGGCGAAGGAGCGAAGGATCCGCCGACCTCGGCCTAGGTGGACCCCTCCTGGGTGGACACCTAGCGAGGTGGCAGGGGGTCGCCTGGCTTCGGCCGAGGTGGGCCCGTCTCCGGGGGCCACCTGGCGAAGGAGCGAAGGATCGGCCGACCTCGGCCTAGGTGGACCCCTCCTGGGTGGACATGTGGCGAGGTGGCAGGAGGTCGCCTGGCTTCAGCCGAGGTGGGCCCGTCTCCGGGGGCCACCTGGCGAAGGAGCGATGGATCGGCCGACCTTGGCCTAGGTGGAACCCTCTGGGTGGACACCTGGCGAGGTGGCAGGAGGTCGCCTGGCTTCGACCGAGGTGGGCCCATCTCCGGGGGGGGCCACCTAGCGAAGGAGCGGAGGATCGGCCGACCTCGGCCTAGGTGGACCCCTCCTGGGTGGACACCTGGCAAGGTGACAGGAGGTCGCCTGGCTTCGGCCGAGGTGGGCCCGTCTCCGAGGGGGCCACCTGGCGAAGGAGCGAAGGATCGGCCGACCTCGGCCTAGGTGGACCCCTCCTGGGTGGACACCGAGGTGAGGGTGGCAGGAGGTCGCCTGGCTTCGGCCGAGGTGGGCCCGTCTCCGGGGGGGCCACCTGGCGAGGAGCGAAGGATCGGCCGACCTCGGCCTAGGTGGACCCTCCTGGGTGCACACCTGGCGAGGTGGAGGAGGTCGCCTGGCTTCGATCGAGGTGGGCCCGTCTCCGGGGGGGCCACCTGGCGAAGGAGCGAAGGATCGAGCGACCTCGGCCTAGGCGGACCCCTCCTGGGTGGGCGCCAGGCGAGGGGGCAGGAGGTCGCCTAGCTTCGATCAAGGTGGGCCGTCTCGGGGGGGCCACCTGGCGAAGGAGCGAAGGTCGGCGACCTCGGCCTAGGTGGACCCCTCCTGGGTGGTCACCTGGCGTCTCCGGGGGGGCCACCTGGCGAAGGAGCGAAGGATCGAGCGACCTCGACCTAGGCGGACCCCTCCTGGTGGGTGCCAGGCGAGGTGGTAGAGGAGCCCCGAACCGAGCTCGACTTCGGCGAGAGCAGTTCGTCTTAGGAAGTCGTCTGGCGGAGTAGTCTTGCCGAGCTCGACCTTGGCGATGTGGCGCTGACTCGACCGGGAAACCTCCACGTGGCTCGATTATATTCGGCGGTATCTGAGCCCGGCCACGTCACCGTTACGGCCGTAACACATGTCTAATGGCTAGAAACTAGATTTGAGGCCTTAAGAATGTATTTATATGGTCCAAATCAAATCAAGAAAGAGAGTTTTGAAAGAGAAATATCCAAGAGAGAAGAAAAGAGAGCTTTCACTCTTATTCATTGAAGTTCAACCACTTTCAAGCAAAAGCAAGCCTCTAAGCATTCAAGAGCCTTCAAGAGCATTAAAGATCAACCATTCTTGAGCAATCAAAGAGACTTCATCAAGTTAAAAGCATCACAACAACGAGCTTCAAAGAGATTCCCAATTTTTATTAGAAAGCTTATATGTTTCTCTACTTCAAACTTTATTTTTTGTAAGGGTCTTGGTTAGCCTATTGCAAAATCAAGGGAGGTTATTGGCAAGCCTTTGAAAATTAATTAGGTTCTGGGTTAGCCCGAAAAATCAAGGGAGTTGGTGGTGAGCCTTAAAACCATTTAGGTTCTTGGTTAGCCCATAAAACTAAGTAAGGTTTTGACTTGTGAGCTTCGTAAAAATAAGTCAGGTTTGATTATGGACCCGGAAAACTAATCGGTTGTAATTGGTTGAGATTATAGTAAATTTCCAAGGAGATCTTGGAGAGTGGATGTAGGTGCATTGGATAGCACCGAACCACAATACTTCTTTGTGTTTGTGGTTACTTGTCTCCTCTATTTGCTCTTACATTTATTGCTTTATATTCTGCTGCACATTTACTTAAGAGCATTTTATTTGCATTCATAGTACTTGGTTAAATTGTTGGATTGGATCATATACTATTGCATTGCATCAAGTAATTATTTTTTTAGAGACCCAATTCACCTCCCCTCTTAGATTGCTTACTGGGCAACAAGTGGTATCAGAGCCCTGTTCTCAGTTTATAGGCTTTACCGTCTTGAGTAAAGATCTATGGCAGCCCCTATTGGTACTAGTATAGTTGAGGGACAAGCCTCAAATAATCTTCATTTTTTAATGATCAAATTATACATATTGAAAACTAGGGATGAGAATTTATATCATTCTATTGATTATAGCTTGTGGAGAGTAGTTGATAAAGATCCACATATTCCTTCGGTTGTGGTTAATGTTTCCATCCCAAAGGTCGAAGATGATTGGGATGAAATGATATTAAATATTCGAGATCAATGCTAAGGCAATGAATCTTTTTTATTATGCATTAGATCTTAGTGAATTCAATAGGATATCTACTTGTACATCAGCCAAAAAAATATGGGACACACTTGAAATTATCCATGAGGGTACCGATCAAGTGAAGAATACTAGGTGAACATTGTAGTGCATACTTATGAAATGTTCCGAATGGAACCTAACGAGTCTATAACTGACATGTACACTAGATTTACAAATATTATAAATGGAATGAGAAATCTAGAAAAAGTAATATTTAATGCTAATCTTGTTAATAAAATTCTCAGGTCACTTCTAACATTGTGGGATCCGAAGGTGATGGCCATCCAAGAAGTAAAAGATGTTGACAAGCTACCATTGGCGTAGCTGGTTTAATCGCTCATGACTTATGAGCTAAATTTGAAGCAAAAGTCAATGGACGTAAAAGATGTTGACAAGCTACCATTGGCGTAGCTGGTTAGATCGCTCATGACTTATGAGCTAAATTTGAAGCAAAAGTCAATGGACATGGATATGAAGAAAAAAGGGGATTGCATTCAAATCAAATATACAAAAGAATCCTCAACAAATGAGTCCGAAGAAGAAGAAGATGATGAAAGTGAAGAAGCTCTCCTTGCTAAAAAATTTAAAAGATTCATGAAGAGGAGGAAGTTCCCTTACAAGAAGAACTTCCAATCAACCAAAGAAAGGGAAATGAGAATGAGAAAGAGAAAGAAAAGAAAAGGAGAAGGAAATACCTATATGCTTCGAGTGTAAGAAGCCGGGACACTACAAATTCGACTGCCCTCTCCTAAAGAAGTCAAGAAAGAAGCTAAAAAGAAGGCAATGATGGTCACCTGGAGTGATATTGAGGACTCCAGTTCTGAAGAAGTAGACAAAAATTGCAAATCTTTGTCTCAGTCACATCAAGAGCAAGATGAGATAAATTCTGATACCGAAGTAGATTTTACTTTTGATGAGTTAAGAAATGCTTTTGATAAACTTATGCATGATTATAAATTGGTTTTATCTAAAAATAAAAGATTGAAAAGGCATGCAAATTGTTTTTCTCATGAAAATGATTCTTTATTAAATGAAGTTAGTGATTTGAAAAAAAAACTAGATGTTTTAGAAAAGAAAAACAATGCTTTAACAATGAAAAATGAAGTTTTTTAAAAAGACCCAAACTATTATTTCAAATGGTGATCTTTTAAAGAAAAATAAGGATTTAGAATTAGAAAATGCAAAGTACAAAAATGAACTTGATAAAATAAAGCCATTTGTTGAAAAATTTACCTATAGTTCAGAAAAGCTAAACCTACTTTTAAATAGCCAAAGAGCCATTTTTAACAAAGCAGGATTAGGCTATAGACCCCAAAGATAACAAAAGTATTTTAAAAACTTTTTTGTACCTGCATCATCTAGCATAACATATTTTTCTATAAAAATAAGATCATAAATCTTTTCTATGCAATATAAGAAAATTATTTTTTTTGAAAAAGTTTGGATTCCGAAAGGAACCATTTAAAGTGCTAACCCTAAAGGACCCAAGTTGGCTTGGATACCTAAAAACAAAGCTTGATTTTTATTACAGGTGTGTTTTGCAACCAAAGAGAACAAAAGACTTTGGTATCTTGATAGTGGTTGCTCATGGCACATGATAGGAGATGTGAAGCAATTCACTTCTCTTGAAGTAATGAATGGAGGGAGTGTGATCTTCGGGGATAATGGTAAAGAAAAAATCCTTGGTATTGTAAGATTCACATTACTCCTTCTAGTGTATTAGCAATATACTTTTAGTTGAAGGTTTAAAGCATAATATATTAAGTATTAGACAATTTTGCGATAAAGGTTTTCATGTTTTTTTTAAATTTATCTTATTGCATGATTGCTAGTCCAGATAAGAATAGAGTACATTCATTGGAAAAAGGCATGGTAATATTATTTTGTATATTTAGATGATCTATCTTTGCTTTGCCTATGGAGAATGCTTTGTTGCAATGAATTCTACTAAAGATGAGACTAGTTGGCTTTGGCATAGAAGATTAGGTCATGCTAGTATGTATCTACTTTCAAAACTTTGCAAAAAGAATTTAGATAGAGTGGTGCAGGCACCAGACTCAGAAGAAGACTTCAGGGCTCCATCTAGATCTCTGATTGACCTTAACCGAAGAATTAGGGTTTTCTGGTTTTGTAATAAGGGTTGACTTGGTCAACTCAATTTTAGTCTTGAGTATGTATTTCCCTGTAATTTAAATTTTGTGAGTCATGTTGACTCAGTACAAGTCCTAGTAGTGGTCTAGGTCTTCTCTAGGTTGTGCCACTTTTTTTTTTAGTCAAGTCAAGGTCCAGGGTGCCACATTTTCTCTCCCAGGCCAAAGCAAGTGGGCGCCACACTCCCAGCCACACCCAGAGTCCAGGAGGTGCCACGTCTCCATCCAGTGTCTTTGGTCCCTACACCACAAGAAGTAAGTTCCTTTTTTTTCTTGCACCACTTGGGAGAGAAATCCATCAAGATACCTCAATCCAAAGAGGAGCCAATTTCTTTCCAGATAAACCCAAGCCAGGATGGCAAGATTTTTCTTAAAGAGAGGATCAAGGAGGTGCCCCACAATATTCCATAAAAATCCATGTTATAAAAGGGAAGAGAGCATGTCTTGGGGAGAAAATCAAGGAGGCACCCAAAAGTTTCCAAAAGTGCCAAATCCATGAAAGAAAGAAGCCTAAACTTGTGGAGCAAGACTAGGAGGGTGTCCAAATGAGCCAAACCATGAAGGAAAAATCCTTGATTCATGGAGAGATACTAGGAGAAACCCCATAACCTGCCATTTGGAGCTGATTTTCAAGTTTTCTTGGAGTTTTTGGGCTGCCCACTCATGGAAGGAGTCTTGGGAAGAGAATTTGATGCCTAAAGTGTGGGTTACTCCTATTAGTCCCACATGGAAAATGTATAAAATTTTATTTCTTTGTTATGTCTATATATTCAACTCTATGTAACTCTTGAATTTAATGATGAATGAAATCAATTTCTGTGTGAGCAACTTTGTGTTTCTCTCTCCGCACTTGTATTCAAGTGTTGAGCTCCATGATGGAGTAAATCCAGGTTCCCTAGGAATCTTGAGGAGGTGTGAGATCTCCAACCCCAAAACCCTACCAAAACCCTAGGTTAGCCACTTCAATTCCAACCCTAGCCGCTCATCATCTTCTTCATTCCACCAATCATCCAAACCCTAATCTTCTCTCATCATCACGGCCCCTCTCTTCCAAGTAGAGGCCGACCACCAGCATCCAGGTCCAGATCGGCTACTTCGAATACAGAGCAAATCCAGAGGAAGCCAGATCAGCATCCAGGAGAATCAGGATTTCAGCAACATCAATTTTTCAAGTTCTTCTTATCTGGTAAATCCTCTCTTTGAGTATCTGGTTCCTTAACTTGTTCTTCTTCTTTCCCAGATCCTGAGTTCAGGAGAAGCCAACTCTGCCAAAGGACCAGTATTGGAGGATCCATTGCGAAGATATCCGAATCCGAGGATCCAACAATCTGCTCTCGAGAGAGTCCTTCCACCAAACTCTGTGAAGATCACTGCCTGGTACATAACCCTTCCCTCTCTTTATTTCTGTCCTGTTGAAAGTTCAGAGCGAAACCCTAGGTCTGGGAGTTTCTCAATCCCCAGCGATCCTTTACTTCTGAACTACTCTGATAATCTAGTTTCTTTGAATTGTGCTTTCATTATTATATAGTTTCTTTCAATTTAGTTTAACTTTCCTTTGAGTCAAAGCCGACTTCTGAAAATATATATAAAAAAAAAGAATTAGTCTTAATTTACTTCCGCATCACATCATCTCTTTTGTTCTGCATCATTTTTGGTATCAGATCTTTCGTTCTGCATCAATTTTGGTATCGGAGCTTCCGTTCTGCATCAATCTTGGTATTAGAGCTTCCGTTCTGCATCATTCTTGGTATCAGAGCTTTCGTTCTGCATCAATTTTGGTATCAGAGCTTCCGTTCTGCATCATTCATGCCAAAATAACTTTAAGTAATGAAACTTATAAGAAGTTGGCTGATTCTCAAAGACGAGTCAAAACTTTTGTTGAGAGAGACTATGTAATGATTAGGTTAAGGCCTGAGTGGTTTTTTCCTGGAACCGTTAGAAAGTTACATGCTAAAGGAGCTGGACCATTTAGAGTAGTGAAGAGAGTAGGATCCAATGCCTATGTCCTCGAGTTGCCTCCAGAACTAGGCAATAGCTCTACTTTCAACATTACAGACTTGGTAGAGTATAGGGAGCCAGCTGTGATTCCTAGTAAGCCTTTGAAACCTAATCCTGCTATTGAGAGTGATCCCGACCCTGTGTGTCCACCAACAAACTGGCCTGTGATGAAAGAGTAGATTGAAAAGATCCTGGATGA
Organism: Areca catechu; assembly: GCA_021397845.1. Lineage (NCBI taxonomy): Eukaryota > Viridiplantae > Streptophyta > Magnoliopsida > Arecales > Arecaceae > Areca > Areca catechu. Next base: position 45,666,043 of record CM038048.1, on the reverse strand, counting down.
TCAGGTTATCTCTACTCGTAATCGAGGATACCAAAGCCTGGTCCACTGGCAAGGAAGGCAAGATTCTGATGACTCTTGGATCTCCCGAGAAAATTACAAGAATTGGACCCAGACCTCTTGGAGAGATACCAAAGCCAGCTTGATCCATACTCGACAGGGTCGAGTTCCTCCAACCCCGGGAGAATTGGTGCGGGCACCAGACTCAGAAGAAGACTTCAGGGCTCCATCTAGATCTCTGATTGACCTTAACTGAAGAATTAGGATTTCTGGTTTTGTAATAAGGGTTGACTTGGTCAACTCAATTTTAGTCTTAAGTCTGTATTTCCCTGCAATTTAAATTTTGTTGAGTCATGTTGACTCAGTACAAGTCCTAGTAGTGGTCTAGGTCTTCTCCATGTTGGTGCCACTTTTTTATCAGTCAAGTCAAGGTCCAAGGTGCCACATTTTCTCTCCCAGGCCCAAGCAAGTGGGCGCCACACTCACAGCCACACGCCAGAGTCCAGGAGGCGCCACATCTCCATCCAATGTCTTTGGTCCCTACACACCACAAGAAGTAGTTCCTTTTTTTTCTTGCACCACTTGGGAGAGAAATCCATCAAGATACCTCAATCCAAGGAGGAGCCAATTTCTTTCCAGATAAACCCAAGCCAGGATGGCAAGAATTTTTCTTGAAGAGAGGATCAAGGAGGTGCCCCACAATGTTCTATAAAAATCCAAGTTATAAAGGGAAGAGAGCATGTCTTGGGGAGAAAATCAAGGAGGCACCCAAAAGTTTCCAAAAGTGCCAAAGCCATGAAAGGAAAAATGGAGAGATACTAGGAGACACCCCCATAACCTGCCATTTGGAGCTGATTTTCAAGTTTTCTTGGAGTTTTTGGGCTGCCCACTCATGGAAGGAGTCTTCGAAAGAGAATATGATGCCTAAAGTGTGGGTTAGTCCTATTAGTCCCACATGAAAAATGTATAAAATTTTATTTCTTTGTTATGTCTATATATTCAACTCTATGTAACTCTTGAATTTAATGATGAATGAAATCAATTTCTGTGTGAGCAACTTTGTGTTTCTCTCTTCCGCACTTGTATTCAAGTGTTGAGCTCCATGATGGAGTAAATCCAGGTTCCCTAGGAATCTTGAGGAGGTGTGAGATCTCCAACCCCAAAACCATACCAAAACCCTAGGTTAGCCACTTCAATTCCAAACCCTAGCCGCTCATCATCTTCTTCATTCCACCAATCATCCAAACCCTAATCTTCCTCATCATCTCACGGCCCCTCTCTTCCAAGTAGAGGCCGACCACCAGCATCCAGGTCCAGATCGGCTACTTCGAATACAGAGCAAATCCCAGAGGAAGCCAGATCAGCATCCAGGAGAATCAGGATTTCAGCAACATCAATTTTTCAAGTTCTTCTTATCTGGTAAATCCTCTCTTTGAGTATCTAGTTCCTTAACTTCTTCTTCTTCTTTCCCAGATCCTGAGTTCAGGAGAAGCCAACTCTGCCAAAGGACCAGTATTGGAGGATCCATTGCGAAGATATCCGAATCCGAGGATCCAACAATCTGCTCGAGAGAGTCCTTCCACCAAACTCTGTGAAGATCACTGCCTAGTACATAACCCTTCCCTTCTCTTTATTTCTGTCCTGTTGAAAGTTCAGAGCCAAACCCTAGGTCTGGGAGTTTCTCAATCCCCAGCGATCCTTTACTTCTGAACTACTCTGATAATCTAGTTTCTTTGAATTGTGCTTTCAATTATTATATAGTTTCTTTCAATTTAGTTTAACTTTCCTTTGAGTCAAAGCCGACTTCTGAAAATATATATAAAAAAAAAAGAATTAGTCTTAATTTACTTCTGCATCACATCATCTCTTTTGTTCTGCATCATTTTTGTATCAGAGCTTTCGTTCTGCATCATAGAGATCTGCCTGAACTTTATTTTGAAAAAGATAGAGTTTGCCAAGCATGTCAATTTGGAAAACAAGTTAAAACTTCTTTCAAACCTAAAGGTTTTGTAGCTACTAGTATGCTACTAGAACTACTTCATATGGATTTTTTTTTTCCAACTAGAATATCCAATCTAGGAGGCAAGAGATATGGATTAGTCATAATGGATGATTTTTCAAGATTTACATGTGTTTCCTTTCTAGAACATAAAGATGAGTCATTTTTTGTATTTATAAAATTTTATCGAAAGTTTCAAATGATAAAGGTGTTTCAGTTGTTTGCATTTGTAGTGATCATGGAACTAAATTTGAAAATTAGGATTTTGAAAGCTTTTGTAATGAAAAAGGTATTGAACATAACATTTCTGCACCTAGGACATCTCAACAGAATGGGGTAGTAGAAAGAAAAAATCATACTTTAGAAGAAATGGCATGCACTATGCTTTATGAAAATGATTTACCAAGATATTTTTGGGCTGAAGCTATTAATACTGCATGTTATATTTGAATCGAGTTTTAATCCGTTCTATTTTGAAGAAACTCCTTATGAACTTTGAATCAAAGAAAACCAACCTTAAAATATTTTGATTTTTTGGTTATAAATGTTTTATCTTAAATAATGACAAAGATAATCTTGGAAAATTTGATGCCAAATCTGATAAAGATATCTTTTTAGGATACTCTACATCAAGCAAGGCATACATAGTTTTCAACAAAAGAACCTTAGTTGTAAAGGAGTCTGTACATATTATTTTTGAAGAATCTGCTAACAAATCCTCTAGAAAAGAGAATATTTCTGATACATGTGCAAGTGCTGATAAGCTTCAAAAGTTGACATTGAATGATCAACCATCTCAGTCAAATGAAGAAGATCAAGATAAAGATGAGAAAGGTGAAGACACTTCAAAGCACCAAGATCTACCTAAGGAGTGGAGGTATGCTCATGGACATCCTAAGGTATTAATCCTAGGTGATCCATCTAAATGGGTAAGAACTCGAGCCTCAATTAGAAATGAATGTGATTATATAGCTTTTGTTTCTCAAGTAGAGCCTAAATGTTTTGAAGATGTTGAAAAAGACCCTAACTGGATAAATAACATGCAAGATGAACTAATTCAGTTTGATAGAAATAATGTTTGGACATTAATAGAAAGACCATCTAATTGGTGTGGGCACCAGAATCAGGAAGAGACTCCAACCAATTCAAGTCAAATCCGAGTCCTTATGGTTGGATGAGTAAAAGAAAGTCCTGTAATTTTTTCTTTCTTTAATTTTGAGTCCAAATAATTTGTAATTCGAGTCCATTTCAATTTTATGTTGGGACTAGTCCAGCCTGATTAACCTTGTATTTAAGAGTTGGGTCTAAATGAGTCAAGTCCAATCCATGAAGAATCAAACCAAACCACATTTGAAGGCTAAAGAAGACTCAAGACTTATACTCCAAAGCAAGACCAAAGCCACCTCAAGTGGGGACCACATGCCACATGACACATGCCACCTCATCATCCAAGGTTGCTGCCAAATCACACATGCCACCTCACCATCCAAGATTGCTGCCACATCACACATGCCACCTCACCATCCAAGGTTGCCACCCAGAGAAGAAAAGGGGGATTTGAAATTGAATTGGCTACAACCTCCTCCACAACTTCCTCCACTCTTCATGGGACGCCCCATATTTTTCTCCACAAATTTTCTCCATGATATTTGGTGTAGTTTGAATTCAAAATGGCTTAATAGTCTATAAAAGACTCTTAGTCTTCTTGTAAAAGGATGATGAAAAAAGAACAATTAAAAATTTTCTTCTATGTGAGTTCTATGTGCCTAAGTGGTAGTTTTAAATTCTTCTCCCTATCCCACGCCAACCCTAGTTTCTCCTCCTCCATCTCCAACGCCTAAGACACCCTCCTTCTCCAATCTCAAGCTAGCTCTTCAATATTCAAGGTTGATCAAGAAGACCATCACAAGGAGGCCGGCCTAATCCATTTCAAGTAATCTACCATGGCGCCAAGATTATTCTTCAACAATGCTTCCTCGACTCTTCTTTAGTTTCTCCATTTCATGACTAACGTATTTTTACCAAGTTCCTAATCTTGAGGTTTCTTTGTATAGGGTTCTCCGGGATTCTGAATTCAAGAGGAAGGAATTACTTGCCATAATCCAGAAAACAAGAAGTGCCCTCAATTTGTAGTATGGTCTTGTCATTTGGGAGGTCTCTTCATGAGTGATCTTGATCTACTTGAAAGATTAATGCCAGGTATGTTCTAGTGTCGATTAGGTCTGAAATATTAAATTGGCCTAGCTTAACTTGTGTGGTTCGAATCTTATTACTATTTCTTTGTTATTTTGATAGTCTCAATAATTAGGTTTATGTTTGATCGTTCGAGTTCTCTTCATTAGACCTCCTTTGATATTATATGCTGAACTAATCATATGCAAATAAGAAAATTGCTAAGTTAATCTATGCTAATCTCTTTTAGGGTTGCATCGTTACATTCTCATCTTGCATGTCCCGACCACTAATGTTTCTATTATTGACATAAAATTGGTATTTAGGAAAAATTAGATGAAAATGGAATTGTTGTTAGAAATAAAGCTAGGCTAGTTGCCAAAGGCTACAATCAGGAAGAAGGAATTGATTTTGATAAAACTTTTGCTCCTATTGCTAGACTTGAAGCAATTAGACTACTATTAACATTTTCCTGTCTTATGAATTTCAAACTCTTTCAAATGGATGTTAAAAGTACTTTTCTTAATGGTTTTATAACAGAAAAAGTTTTTGTTAAGCAACCACCTGGATTTGAAAATCATGCACTTCCTGATCATGTGTTTTTAAATTGTACAAAGCATTTTATGGATTAAAGCAAGTACCTAGAGCCTGGTATGAAAGACTCAGTAAATTTTTGAAAAAATGAATTTTCTAAAGGCCATGTTGATAAAACTTTGTTTCTAAAAAAGAAAGATAATAATTTATTAATAGTTTAAATATATGTTGATATTATTTTGGGTGCTACTAATGAAATTTTTTGTCAAGAGTTTGCTAAGCTAATGCAGGGTGAGTTCGAGATGAGCATGATGGGAGAACTCATTTCTTTCTCAGACTCCAAATCAAGTAAACTAAAGATGGAATCTTCATCAACCAAGCTAAATATACAAGAGAGATTATAAAGAAGTTTGGGATGGAGACTACTAAATCAATAGGTATACCTATGAGCCCCTCTTGTAAACTTGATAAAGATGAGCATGGTAAATTTGTTGATCATAAATTATACAGAGGTATGATTGGCTCTTTACTGTACTTAACTACTAGTAGACCAGATATAATGTTCAGTATATGCATGTGTGCTAAATATCAGTCTGAACCTAAAGAAGCACATTTGTTGGCTATTAAGCACATTATTAGATATCTATCTAGTACAGTTGATATTGGCTTATGGTATTCTAGAGATTCATCTGCTGAATTAATTAGATATTCTGATGCTGATTTTGTTGGTTATAAATTAGATAGAAAGAGTACTAGTAGAACTTGCCAATTTCTTGGAGTTAACATAATCTCCTGGTTTAGCAAGAAATAAACTTCAGTTGCACTATCCATAGCTGAAGCTGAGTATATTGCAGCAGGAAGTTGTTGTGCACAAATCTTGTGGATTAAGCAATAACTTGAAGATTTTAGAATCAAGTTGACTAGTACACCTATAAAGTGTGATAATACCAGTGCTATTTGCTTGACTAAAAATCATGTTCAACATTCTAGAAGTAAACATATTGAAATTAGGCATCACTTTATTAGAGATCATGTTGAAAATAATGATGTTGTGCTAGAATTTATTTGTACTGAATTTCAATTAGCTGATATTTTGACTAAGCCTCTCCTAGAAGATCGGTTCTGTATGATTATAAGAGAACTCAGAATCATTAATCCTTTTGATTAAATCTTCAATCTTTGACTCAAAATAGATCAAATTTGACATCAAACATATTCATTTATTATAAATTTCATTGAATTACCTGTGATTTTAATCTGCCTTTAATTCTCTTAATTTTTGATTTTAAGTTGATGTGTCAACAAATACAAGTGTTGACACCTGAATGTGTCGACAAATTCATGAGTCGACATATGAACAGTAGTAGACCGAGGTTAAGGACATTCCGAAGCATTTTTTTCCTTATTTCACCTCCCCACTCGAGCCGACACATACCCTAACTCCCTCCACACTGCTCCTTCCCTCCAATCTATGCTCAAAACCCTTCAATTCTTCATTTGGGATGCTTTTTGGTTCAGATTGAGTGACATTCCACCTCCCATTTTCAATTTGAACCTTGGAAATCCTAGGTTTCTCCTCCAAACTTGTTCAAATCCTTATTCTGTGCAATGGGACCCCGAAAACAAGTAGTCCGTCGCCCTTGACCATCTATTCAGGAAGAAGAGCGAAGAACCAAAGGCAGACATGAAGCTAGAGCTATAGATCCACCAGTTTGACCCCTTTTTACATCTTCTAGCCGGATGAGCTCGAAAATGGTTATCGGAGGATGTCATGTGGACTTCAATTTCATCGACCAACAGCACTTCAGGATCGGTCAGTGGATCAAAGATGCTGATCTGACATCTTTCTATTCTCTGAGCAAGAGATACTACCCAGGGCTCATACGAGAGTTCCACGAATCATTAGCCCGTGGGAGTGATGGCTGGTTAGCTCAGGTCAAAGGCAGGGATATCCCCGTTACTTCAGAGATTTTGAGCAGAGTGTGGGATATTCCTATGACTGGTTCAGTTGTTGACAGTTTGATTGATAGAGTGAGTGGTCTCTAGTGTGTATTCGAGGCAGACATTTTGCTTGAAGGAGCCACTGTGCCTGCATCTCGTTTGTCAGCGGAGATGAGACTTCTGCACCACATTGTCACCTGGATCTTTCTGCCAAAGATCGGACATTTTGATTACATCACTGAGCAAGAGCTGCTCGTGGTCTCATTGGTACAGCACACACCGTCTGCCTTCCGGTGCTCATGGTTCATCAAATGATGGAGGCTTCGACGAGTTAGCGACTCTGCTTACCCTATGGGATGGGGTTGACATTGTTGTTTAGAGAGTATGGTGTTACATTTGAGGGCGAGCCCTTCCGTATGCTCCTACATACTGATGTTTATGATATCAGGTCATTACATCGAATGGGTTATCACATGTTCAGAGGCTAGTGGAGACACAGAGTATCTAGTCAGGTCGATGACAGAGATGATGATGATGTTGCAGAGGAGGAGCGCATTCTTTCCAATGAGGCAAGACCTACTGAGGCATCTCTTCCAGAGAGTCAGCCTGAGTGAGCAGCGCAGCTAGAGACTGCTTCTCAGTTTGAGCCTACATCTCAACCTCATCCAATTCAGTCGGATACTCCAGGAGCTTCAGTGAGTTTGATGGATAGAGTCTCTCATGTGGAGACAGAGGTCATGACTATCAGGCAGTGACTTGATAGTTTTATTGCTGAGATCAAAGAGAGCCATAAAGGACTGAGTGATGGCATCTCAGCTATTCTGACTGCAATATCCAGACCTTTTTTAGGGAGTATTCCAGTTTCTGATACAGCTCTACCTGCTCCAGCACTAGTTGTTGATGACAGTGATGATGGTGATGATGAAGATACTGACTCTGATGGATTCAACTTCCTAGATTTGATTTCAGAGCCAGCAGCAGAGGTGACAGCAGACTTGCCTAGGAGTCCCATTTGTAACCCTTCCAGTTCACCTACTCAGACTCCTGTCCTATCTACTCCACCATCCAGATCTGATGATCATGTTCCTATTCCTATTCTTTCACCTATTGTTGATTCACCTGTTGTTAATTCACCTATTGTTAATTCACCTATTGTTCATTCACCTATTGTTGATTCACCTATTATTGATACACCCATTTTTGACACTCCTATTACTAACTCACCGATTACAGATTTACTCATTCATTCTTCAGCTGATTCGCCTATCGTTGATATGCCTATCATTTCATCAGCTGATACACTTATTTTTGACACACCCACTATTGATACACCTACCATACATACATCCTCTCTTATCCAAGAGCTAGGTTTTTACACACCTGGCTTTCAGTATCTTGATTTCGGTCCATCTTTTGATCGTACACCATATTTGATAGTTGTAGAGACTGTTGCCCCGATCTACTCTGTTCCTGCTGAGGACATAGCCTCCACCTCTTCTGCTCTAGCTAGAGGTCAGGCAAATGCTCGACGCAGAGGACATGGTCGTTGTACTCTTCCATGACCAACCAGGACCAGCCTTCGTGATTTCCGATCATGTGGCCCCGAGCTCGCTCTTTTATTGATACTGGACTGATTGAGATTGATCTTTCGATGATGAGGATGAGGATTAGGATATCTTTGTATGTTTAAAAAGTTTACTTTTATGCATCTTTTGTATGGTTTGTTGTTGTACAAATTCTGAATTTAAATGAATATTATGTTGTACTTCATATTATGATCTTAAATGAATGAAATGTTTTAATTTTCTTTAGTACTTCATTGTCTTTTTAGTGGATGAATGAATTTTTATTATACTTCAATGCTATATCTTGAAAGACTTACCTATTTTTTTCCAACCTTTTTAATGATAACAAAAAGGGGGAGTAATAAGACCAATATAAATGTGCAAGAGAGTAATATGAGTAATAGTATATATATATATATATGTGCTTGAAAATTTGTCATGTCTGACAATTTCTTTGTATAAAATTGAAAATTCTTTTGAAAATTCAGTTGAGCTTGAATCGAAAATTCTTTACAAATTCCTTAAGTAAGGGAGAGCAATGTCTCCTTTTATGAAGATTTATTTTGAATTGAATTTCTTGTCAAGTCTTTTCTTTAGATGTTTGAAAAGATGTTTACAAATTCTTTTATGAATCATCTATTCAGGAGGAGCCTAATTTAATGCTGAATTTTTGTCTCTCCTAAATATATTTCTTGTAGAGTATCATGATGCATGAGTTCATATCTTACATATATGTCCCAAAGCTCTAATACTCTTAATTAATATAACAATCTCTGATACTCTTAATCTATATATCACTCTTGCTCTGATACATCATTTCAATAATGCAATTACTTTGATACACCTATTGCATTCTGATATGGCAACATCGTTGACGTGGGGCATTTGTCAGATCCAGCTGGCCGCCAGGTGGCACCGCATGATGTCATCTCAGGATTTTCCTGCCAGGTGGCTCGTTCAGCGGCAAAGCCGACCTCGATGCCGAGCTCAGCACCTCTGCCACTCCTCCAGGTGTCGATCCAGGCGGGAACAACCTTGGCTGGAGTGACCCCACCTCTGCTCCTTCGCCAGGTGGCACCCCTAGATGGGTGCACCTCGTCGAAGTCGAGCCTGGCTCTCCCTGCTCCCTCACCAGGTGGCAATCCTAGATGGGTCCACATTGGCCGAGGTCAAGCTGGCCTCTGCCTCTTTGCCAGGTGTTGATCCAGGCAGGATCCACCTTGGCTGGAGTGGCCCCGCCTCTGCTCCTTTGCCAGGTGGTGCCCCAGATCTGTCCACCACACCAAAATCGAGCCTGGCTCTCCCGGCTCCCTCACTTGGTGGCACCCCCAGATGGGTCCACCTCGATCGAGGTCGAGCTGGCCTCTGCCACTCCGCCAGGTGTCGATCCAGGTGGGATCCACCTCGGTTGGTGTGGCCCTGCCTCTGCTCCTTCGCCAGGTGGCACCCCCAGACGGGTCGACCTCGATCGGGGTTGAGATGGCCTCTGCTACTCCACCAGGTGTCGATCCAAGCGGGATCCACCTCGGCTGGTGTGGCCCTGCCTCTACTCCTTCGCCAGGTGGTGCCCCCAGACAGGTCCACCTCGTCGAAGTTGTGCCTGGCCCTCCCGGCTCTCTCGCCAGGTGGCATCCCCATACGGTCCACCTCGGTCGAGGTCGAGCTGGTCTCTGCCACTCTGCCACGTGATGATCTAGGCAGGATCCATCTCGGCTGGAGTGGCCCCGCCTCTGCTCCTTCGCCAGGTGGCGCCCCCAAATGGTTCCACCTTGCCAAAGTCAAACCTGGCTCTCCCGGCTCCCTCGCCAGGTGGCACCCCCAGACAGGTCCACCTTGCTCGGGGTCGAGCTGGCCTCTGCCACTCCGCCAGGTGTCGATCCAGGCAGGATCCACCTCGGCTGGAGTGGCCCCCCTCTGCTCCTTCGCCAGGTGGTGCCCCCAAACGTGTCCACCTCAACGAAGTCGAGCCTGGCTCTCCCGGCTCCCTCGCCAGGTGGCACCCCTAAACGGGTACACCTCGGCCAAGGTCGAGCTGGCCTCTGCCACTCTGCCAGGTGTCGATCCAGGCGGGATCCACCTCAGCTGGAGTGGCCCCACCTCTGCTCCTTTGCCAGGTGGCGCCCCCAGATGGGTCCACCTTGCCAAAGTATAGCCTGGCTCTCCCTGCTCCCTCGCCAGGTGGCAACCCCAGATGGGTCCACCTTGGCCAAGATCGAGCTGGCCTCTGCCACTCCGTCAGGTGTCGATCCAGACGGGATCCACCTCAGCTGGAGTGGCCCCGCCTCTACTCCTTCACCAGGTGTTACCCCCAGATGGGTCCACCTCGCTGAAGTGGAGCCTAGCTCTCCCGGCTCCCTCGCCAAGTGGCATCCCCAGATGGGTCCACCTCGATCAAGGTCGAGCTGGCCTCTGCCACTCCGCCAGGTGTCGATCCAAGCGAGATCAACCTTGACTGGAGTGGCCCCGCCTCTGCTCCTTCGCCAGGTGGCACCCCTAGATGGGTCCACCTCACTGAAGTCAAGCCTGGCTCTCCCAGCTCCATCACCAGGTGGCACCCCTAGGTGGCTCCACGTCGAAAGAGGTCGAGCTGGCCTCTGCCACTCCACCAGGATAGATCTAGGTGGGATCCACCTTAGCTGGAGTGGCCCTGCCTCTGCTCCTTCGCCAGGTGGCACCCCCAGACGAGTCCATCTCGATCGAAGTCGGCCCTTTTTGTGGAGCACAGAAGAATCGAGGGATGTGAGCTCCGAGGGAGTTGCTGAAGTCGACGCGTGCAGGCGGTGCATCCAATACGGTCTCCCTAAGCTTGTGATGGTGTGCGGAACCTCGTTGGCACCAGTTTGGAAAGGGAATCCTGTCCAAGGAACTAAACTCAGTATTCGGTAGCCTGGCATCCTAGAAAGGGGAGGGTAACAGTCAATGCCTCAAGCTCGAGGGTGCCTTCGCCGAAGATCGGGACCTCGCCAAGTCCCACCTCTCGTGACGGCATGACTTATAAAACCAGTTGACCACTTAACTCCCGACCATAAGAGGGGCGATGGGGAACGGTCGTTGACCCCCAGAGCCCCTGGACGAGATCGAGGCAAGGAGGGAGGCATGGATCGACAACCTAAAAGGAAACCAGGGGCAAGGAGCAAGGTAAGCAATTGAGAGGGCAAGCATCCCTGCAAGAAGGAGAAGCGATCCTAGGCCAAAGACTCCGCAGAAACTTGCAGGACCGAGTCCAAGGAGCCCGGCCACAGGGATCAAGGCACCCTTCTCCCTCATTCTCATTCTTCTCCTCAACTAAGATTCCTCTAAGAACGGAGACCCAGCAGGTTTCTATCTTAACATATCTGTTCCACTTTACCTCTCTCTAACTTGATCGTCGGAGTGCCCCCGGGGATTCTCGGCCCGGGTCTCTAACCTTGTGTTTCCAAGTCCGAAGCATCAAGAGTCCACAATCCAGGGGACCCAGTCTGGTGCCAACTCACAGCTACAGGCCACAGCGGTAAGGTCGGCAACAGATTGGCATGCCGAAAGGGGGACGAGGCCCCTAGACGAGTAAGCCCCCCTCGAGCTTGAGAGAAGCTTGATTCCAAGTATGGTGGTAGCACACGGACATGAAGCCTCCACCAGCGGGCGGGGGAAGTTCCCTCTCCCCCGGGCAGCCTAGAAAGGGAACTCCCCACTCCTGTTCCACCTCCTTAGCTGCCCTCAATAGATGGTCAGTATGCTACCATTGTCCAACAATTACAGACACTGGCCATGGTCGTGAGGCAGCTGCAGCATCAGCAGTGCTCCCTCATGACCCAGCCTCAGCCAGGGACACCCGCGGCCCAAGCCACAGGCCCCAGCAAAAGCCTGTGCTCCATCCAGGGCAAGCCGTCCCACCCGCGGGCATCGATCGTTCCTCGTAGGAGACATCAGACCCCTGCAAAGAGGAACCATTCTAGGTTGGCAGACCCTGAGAGCCGATCCCCGGCGGACAACAATGATGCTACCAAACACAGCAAGCATCACAGGGAAAAGGCTCCTCGCCGCGACCCTTCGGCACCTTCTTCTCCAGTGGCCTCAGTGGAAGGTTCCACTAATGAGGCCATCAGGCACCTAGCTGAGAGGCGCCTGAAAGAGCAAGAGTGCAAGTTGATGGAGCTTTCTCGCTGATTTGCCAACATGCAGGGCTCCTCCAGCGAGCTAATGGGCTATAATGCCCGACCCCCTTCTCCCGAAAAATCCAAGAGGAACCGATTCCGAGTCGGTTCCGTATACCTCCGATGGATCCTTACGATGGGACCACCGATCCCCTGGACCATCTGGAGAGCTATAAGGCTCTCATTAGAGTCCAGGGGATGACGGACACCCTACTATGCATCGCCTTCCCGGCCACCCTCTGGATGGTCGCTCGAGTTTGGTTCACCCACCTTGAGCCTGAATATATCGACTCCTTCCAGCAGTTAGAAGGAAAGTTTGTGGCACACTTCGATGCTTGTCAAAAGATGCCAAGAGAGGTGGACAGTCTCTTCTCCATTCGCCAGCAAGACTAGGAGCTCCTGTGGAACTATGTGACCCTCTTCAAGACTGCCGCCCTAGAGATCTATAGCTTAGATGAGCCCGTCGCCATGCTGGCATTGAAGCGAGGGCTCGAGACCTCCCGTCTGACATATTCGTTGGACAAAAAACCTCCAAGACATACTCCAAGCTCTCCTCTGCATCCACAAGTACATCCGGGCTGAGGAGGCCGATCGTACCAGGTGAGAGCTGGATGGAAAGCCTCAAAAGAAGCCAACCCCAAAGGATGTTCAGGGACTCGCAAGCCCGGGCCGCCCGCAGACTTTCGAGCGGGGCTAAAGCCCAAGAATGGTCCCGTTCTAGACCAGAACTTTACTCCCCTCCTTACTCCCAGAACCAAGATCCTTACGGAGATCGAGGGTGAGAATTACCTCCATTGGCCTCCTACGCAAAACCCAAAGAATCATCGCGATATGCCGAAGTACTGTCAGTTCCACCACGACCACGGCCATGACACGGAGGAGTGTCGCAATCTGAAGCGGAAGATTAAGGACTTGATCAAGAGGGGCTACCTCAAGAAGTTTATGGGAAGAGGAGCCCCGATAAAGGACCAGCCACTTGCAGCCCTTTCTCCCGTCCTTGTAGTCGATAACCACCCTATGGAGAAGTCCGTGGGCACGATCTCTTGGGGGACAGGGCGCATGTCAAAGAGAGCCCAGGAGGGGGAAAATCTGGAAAATGTACTCCCCTTTGAAAAGGAGAATGGAGGTGAAAATGAAAATGTAAATAATGATGTGGTGGTGATCGAAATGACCATCGCCAAACATCCTGTACACCGGATTATGGTTGATAGTGGAAGCTCCACCTATGTACTTTTCTATGATGCTTTATCCCGGATGAATCTCTCTTGTGATCACTTGAGGCCGGTGCACACCCCTCTCGTGGGTTTCACTGGAGATTCTATGGGGTCGAGGGGGAGATCACTCTTGGTCACCGCCGAGACTCCGCCCTTGCAGTGCATGATTTTGATGACCTTCACTGTTGTCCGACTGCCATCTCCGTACAATGCCATTTTGGACCATCCAAGGCTCAACCAGCTTGATGCAGTCATCTCCATCAAGAGATTGTTGGTGTAGTTTCCCACTATTTTCGGTGTGGGAGAGATGAGGGGGGTAGTTCAGCTTGTTCGGCATTGCTTGCAGGCCGTCCTGGGCATCCGGAGTGCTGAGCTTGAACCTGATGTCGACGACCTCAATCAGAGAGTGCAGGATCCCAGGGGCAACTCGATAGAGCGATTGTTGACGTACACCCTTGGCTCGGACCCACAGAAAATAGTGCAGATAGGAGCCCAACTCCCAGAAGATGAGCGGGTTCGCTTGCTAGACTTTCTCCGAGCAAACACGGATGCGTTCGCCTGGTCTGCAGCAGACATGCCAGGTATTCCCCCAGAGATCATCACCTACCAGTTGAAGATCGATCCAAAGTATTGCCCAGTCAGGCAGAAGAAGAGGAGCTTCACTGCAGAAAGGTAGAAGACGATTAATGAAGAGGTGGAAAAACTCAACGCCAGTTTCGTGTAGGAGGTGCACTATCCTAGTTGGCTAACGAACATGGTGATGGTGAAAAAGAACAACGGCAAGTGGAGGATCTGCATGGACTACACCAACCTCAACCGGGCCTGCCCAAAAGACAGCTTCCCCCTCCCGAAGACCGACCAGCTTGTGGACACCACGTCAGGCCACCGTCTCCTATCCTTCATGGATGCCTTCTCTGGATACAATCAGATTAGGATGCACCCAGAAGATGAGGAGCACACCGCCTTTATCATGGATCATGGGACCTATTGCTACAAGATGATGCCCTTTGGCCTGAAGAATGCTAGCATCACGTACAAGCGTTTGGTCAATAAGGTCTTCTGAGACCAAATTGGATGCAACATGCAGGTGTACATGGATAACATGTTGGTGATGAGTAAGCCGACCTCAGACCACATCGATGACCTGGGGAAACCTTTCGTAACCTCTGCCTCCACCAAATGAAGTTGAATCCGGTGAAGTGCACCTTTGTTGTGGCGGCAGGGAAGTTCCTCGGCTTCATGGTGACCCAAAGAGGGATCGAAGCCAACCCGGAGAATGTTCAGGCGATCCTTGATATGGAGTCACCCACCACCATGAAGCAAGTCCAGCGGCTCACCAGCCGGGTGGAGGTGCTGAGTCATTTTATCTTACGATCCGCTAATCGTTGCTAGCCTTTCTTCAAGGTTTTGAGGAAGATGCATGACTTCTCCTGGATGAAAGAATGCCAAGAGGCATTCGAGGAGCTGAAGAAGACCCTGGCATCACCACCATTGCTCTCCCGGCCAGATGAAGGGGAGGAGCTCCTCCTGTATCTAGCGGTCACCCCGGAGGTGTCAGCTCGGTCTTAGTCCGAACGGACGACAAAGGGATCCAGAGACCTGGGTACTATACAAGCAAGCTCCTCCGCGATGCGGAACTTAGGTACTCTCGATCCAAAAAGTTGATTTTTGTGCTAATAATGTATGCCCAGTGCCTTAGGCTTTACTTCAAGCACATCCCATTACAATCCTAATGGATCAGCCCTTGAAAGCCATGCTCTTTTGGCCTGACACATCTGGATGCCAAGTAAAGTGGGTGTTGAAGCTCATCAGTTCGACATCGCCTACTGACCACGATCGACCATGAAGGCACAGGTACTGGCTGACTTTCTAGTTGAGTGCGCAGGCCTGGGCAAGGGGGTAGAGGAGAGCCCCTAGAATCAACAACCAGGGCCTGAGCCAAAGGAGGATATATGGGTCCTGCATGTGGACGGAGCTTCTAATTCCGATGGAAGTGGGCCGGGCTCATCCTAGCCAACAACGAAGGAGTCATAGCTGAATGCGTGCTCCACCTCCAATTTGCCGCCACCAACAACCAGGCAGAATATGAAGCACTCTCATGAGGCTGAGAGTTTCCCGCGAGCTCAGTGTGACCAGCCTGAGGGTCTTCACTGACTCCCAGCTAGTAGCCGGGCAGGTCTCTGGTGAATATGAGGCGCGGGATCCTTAGATGTTGAAGTATCTAGAATTGGTGCGTGCGAGCTCGGTGGGCTTCAAGTGCTTCAGTGTCTCTCATATTTCGCGTGGCGAGAATGCTCGTGCTGATGCCCTCTCTCGCCTAGCAACCCTACCGGACTCATCATTGGGTCACACCCACATCGAGCATCTCCAAACTCTGAGCTATGAGATGATGCAGAACAAATAAAGGGATGCGATGCGGAAGTAAATTAAGATCAACTAATTTTTTGTTGTTTTTATATGTGTGTAGAAGTTGGCTTCAAATCAAAGAAAAGTTAACCTAACATTGAAAGATACTAATATGATAATTGAAAGCACAATTTAAGGAAACTAAATTATCAGAGTAGTTCAGAAGCAACGGATCGCTGGGGGTTGAGAAACTCCCAGACCTAGGGTTTCGCTCCGAACTTTCAACGGAACAGAAATAAAGAGAAGAGATGGTTTACCTAACCAGACAATGATCTTCACAGATTTTGGTGGAAGAACTCTCCCGAGCAGATTGTTGGATCTCGGATTCAGATATCTTCGCATGGATCCTCCAATACTGGTCCTTTGGCGGGTTGGCTTCTCCTGAACTCAAGATCTGGAAGAGAAGAAAAACAATTGATGGAATCAGAGAGTCAAGGGAAAAATTTACCAGGTTGATGAACTTGAAGATGAAATTGCTGAAAACTGGATTCTCCTGGAAGCTGATGTGATTTTCCTTGGAACTGCTCTGGATCTGAAGTAGCCGGACTGGATCTGGATGAAGGTGGACGGCCTGGACTTGTAGAGAGAGAGAGGCTGTGGGAGATGGATGGATCTAGGGTTTGGTGGATGGAAAATAATGAAAGGTGGCTAGGGTTTTGGAATTTCAAGTGGCTAACCTAGGGTTTTGGATAAAGATGGAGATCTCTCACCTCCTCAAGGCTCCAATGGAACCCGGATTACCCCCTCACGGAGCTCAACACTTAGAATAGTGCGGAAGAAGAGAAACCTAGGTTGCTCAACACAAGAGAATAGCAAAAATAATTTTTCTTCATTGATTTTTTTAAAGTTACAAAGAGAGGTCTATTATATAGACCTAAAATTTCTCCTAGCTTGTACAAATTCCCATGTGGGACTAAACTCTTTCAACCCCTAGATTAGGTAGAAAATCCTCTCCCTTGGCCGACCAAGAGTCCAAAAAAAATTGGGACGGCCATAAAGGAATGGTTTTGGAACTTTTATGGCACCTCCTTTGGAGTTGGATTTGGATTTGGAGTCCTCTTCTTCTTATGGTATTTCTTCTTTCTTCCACTCCAAGTTAAGCTCTTTGATTTTGATTTGAACTTCAATTAGGAGTAGGTTGGATGTCCTTCTTTGATTTCTTCTCCAAGAGAAGTTTTCTTCCTTCTTTGCTTAGGTAAATAGGCAGGTGTGGGCGCCTCCTTTAATTTAGCCTCCAATTTGATTTTTTCTTCTTGGATGTGGGGACCATGAACTGGGATGCCTCTACGGTGCCTCCTGGACTCTGGCGTGTGCTCGGAGTGTGGCTGGGCGTGTGGCTTGGAGTGTGGCCTCCACTTGCTTGAACCTTGAGTTGATTGGAAGAGAAATGTGGCACCATTTTGGACCAAATTGAAACCACATTGGGACTTGCAACGAGTCAACATGACTCAACAAAATTTAAATGGTGACTCAAGAAATAAATAAAATAAATAAACTGGTTGACCAGGTCAACCTTTATTACAAACCCTAATTTCTCGGGCAATGTCAATCAGAGATCCAAATGGAGCTCTGAAGTCTTCTTCTGAGTCTGGTGCCCGCACCAATTCTCCCAGGGTGGGAGGAACTCGACCCTGTCGAGTAAGGCTCAAGTTGGCTCTGGTATCTCTCCAAGAGGTCTGGGTCCAATTCTTGTATTCTTCTCGGGAGATCCAAGAGTCATCAGAATCTGGCCTTCCTTGCCAGCGGACCAGGTACCTTTGGTATCCTCGATACGAGTAGAGATAACTTGATCATCCAGGATCTTTTCAATATGCTTTTCCTCAAGGCCAGTTTGTTGGTGGACACAGGGTCGGGATCACTCTCAATGATAGGGTTAGGCTCAAAAGGCTCACTAGGAATCACAGCTGGCTCCCTGTACTCTACTAAGTCTGTAATGTTGAAAGTAGAGCTAATGCCTAGTTCTGGAGGCAACTCGAGCACATAGGCATTGGATCCTACTCTCTTTCCCACTCTAAATGGTCTAGCTCCCCTAGCATGTAACTTTCTAACGGTTCCAGGAGGAAACCGTTCAGGCCTTAACCTAATCATCACATAGTCTCCCTCAACAAAAGATTTGACTCGCCTTTGAGTATCAGCCAACTTCTTATAAGTTTCATTACTTAAATTTATTTTGGCATGAATTTCTTTATGCAAGTCTTTTATATGCTGTGCAAAATTCTCAGCAGATTCGGAGACTCGAGTGTGGACAGGTAGGTAAAGGGACTAGGTCAAGAGGTGTGTGAGGTTTGTACCCATGTACAATTTCAAATGGACTCTTACCCGTAGACCTATTGACCGAGTCGTTGTACGCAAATTCTGCCCTTGGTAGGTATAAATCCCAATTCTAGTATTTTCACCAACAAGACATCTCAGCAGATTTCCTAGGCTACGTTCACTACTTCAGTTTGGCCATCAGTTTGGGGATGATAGGCAGTTGAAAACTTAGTTTTGTCCCTAACTTATGCCAAAGGGTCTTCCAAAAGTAACTGGTGAACCGGACATCCCTATCTGAAACGATTGTCTTAGGTAGGCCATGGAGTCAATATCTCATTGAAGAAAAGTGGCTACCTTAGACGCATCAAAAGTTTGGGAACAAGGCAAGAAGTGGGCCATTTTAGAGAATCGGTCGACTACGACACAGATAGAATCATGTCTCCTCTGGGTCTTAGGTAAACCTAACACAAAATCCATACTCACATCTTGCCAAGGTCGATCTGGGACAGGGAGTGGGGTATAAAGGCCAGTTTTTGTTTTCGCTGTTTGGCAACAGCGCAGGTTCGACATCTAGCTACAATATTAGCTACATCCCTTTTTAAGCTAGGCCAGAAAAAGTGGTCTTCAATAGCTAGAATGGTCTTGTCTTTTCCAAAATGGCCAGCTAAACCTCCAGCATGGATTTCCCAAATCAAAAATTCCTAAGAGAAGTTCTAGGGATGCAAAGCCTATTTTGAGGACAAAAAAACCATCTACAAGGGTATAATCACGGTGATTACTAGATGGTCCTTGAACTAGATCCTGATACACAGTTGTGAAATCCGGACAGGACTCATATTCCTCTTTGATTTGCTCAAACCCTATGACCTCAGTTCTAACAGAAGTTAATAACAGAGATCGACGACTAAGGGCATCAGCTACCTTATTCTCAACTCCAGCCTTATGTTTCAGGACAAAAGTATAGGACTGGATATATTCTACCCACTTAGCATGCCTAGGGTTAAGCTTCTTTTGGGAGTTCAGAAATCTAAGAGCCTCATGGTCCGAAAATAGTACAAATTCCTGCGGTAGCAAATATGTCTCCAGTAACGCAAAGCTTGCACCACGCATAAAATTCCTTATCATAGGTAGAATACCTAAGCTTAGCATCATTAAGTTTTTCACTAAGAATGCTATGGGATGATTCTCTTGGCTTAGGACTCCACCTATTCCTACACCTGAAGCATCACAGGCAACCTCAAATACTTTAGAAAAATCGGGTAATCTTAGAATGGGTGCCTGGGTCATTTTATCCTTAAGATCTAGGAAGGCTTTATGGGCTGACTTAGTCCAATGAAATTCTCCCTTCCTAATACAATCAGTGATTGGAGCAGCTAAAGTACTAAAACCTTGATGAATCGCCATATGAAGGTAGCCAAGCCATGGAAACTTCTAACTTCATGCACATTGGTTGGCTCTGGCCAGTCTACTATGGACTTAATCTTCTCAGGATCGGCCGCCACGCCGTCAGGGGTTACTACAAAACCAAGAAAGATAACTCTACTAGTCATGAATTCACACTTCTTAAGATTTACCGTAGAGTCTTCATACCTCAAAACTTGGCAGACTGCTCTAAGGTGGTCAGGTGTAAGTACCTGGGTCATAATTCATGAAAGTACTAGGGGCATTGGACAACCCAAAGGCATAACAACCCATTCATAAAGACCATCCTTAGTTTTGAAAGCAGTTTTCCATTCATCCCCGTGTCTAATCCTAAACTGATGATAGCCGCTTTTGAGATCAATCTTAGAAAAAACCATTGCACCAGCCATCATATCAAGCATGTCATCTAGTCTAGGGATGGGAAACCTATATTTGATTGTAATTTTATTGATGGCACGACTGTCAACACACATCCTCCACGTGCCATCTTTCTTTGGGGTCAGTAAGGCTGGGACTGCACAAGGGCTAAGACTTTCTCTAATAAACCCCTTCCTCAATAATTCTCCAACCTGCTTTTGCAGTTCTTCATGCTCAGATGGATTCATCCTGTAATGGGGCAAGTTGGGCAAAGTCGCTCCTGGGATTAGATCTATGGCATGCTGGATATCCCTAAAAGGTGGAATGTGGTCTGGCAATCCTCGGGAAAGACATCCTCAAATTCTTTTAACACAGGTTTAACTTCTTGAAGAGGCTCTGAGGGTTCCGAAGTTCTAAGTTCCTTAGCAGTCAACATCCAGATGGGTGAACCACTATGAATTTCTTGTTCTAGATCCTTAGCACTGATTAGGTTCACTCCAGTTTTCATCTCCTTAACCTTACCGGCTCCTTTAGTTACCTTGTTCTTAGGGGGAACGGAATGGATCGTAATCTTCTTCCCATTGAAACTAAAGACACAGGTATTGGATTTTCCTAAGAGGGTGGCATCATGATCATACAACCAAGGTCTTCCGAGAATTATACTGCACCCCCATGGGTAAGACATCGCACCAAATCTTTTCGTGATAAGATTGCATTTGGATTTGGACTTGACATCTAGACTGGATGGGTATGGAGGTAGAATCTACCCAAGAAACCTTATAGGGTTGGGATGGGGAACTGGGATTAAGCCTAACATCTTGACAGTGCTAGTAGAGATGGCATTTACACAGCTCCCACTATCTATGATGATCTTACATACGTTATCCCCTAATTTAAGAAAAGTCTGTAGGATGTTAGTCCTACGCCAATCCTCTTGAACTAGATTCTGGGATAGGATGCATCTTACAACTCCTAATTGGTCAGATTCATTGGGTTCCTCCTCTCCTTCATACTCCTCAACCAAATTCATTCCGGCCTCAAAACTTCTTCTTCAAATTCCTCACTGGGCTCGGAATTATCATTCTCTCCCTCTTCTATGTAAAGGGATCTCCGTGGGCACTGGCTAGCAACATGACCTACCTTATGACACTTGAAACAGGCTATGGCAGTACACTGACTGGAAATGTGACCTGGTTTCTGACACTTAAAACAGGTGATATTTGAACTAGGGGTTCTCTGGGTGTCAGGTGCCTTACCTTTGTCCATGGGCCTAGGGGTAGAAGTACCCTGAAAAGGTTTACTAGGGATAACTTGGCTAGGTCCATTCCTGGGATTGGGGCACTAACCCTAGAAGGTATAGGTCCTCTCTGAAATTTCTCAGTGTTCAGTGCAATCTGGTAGGCTTGGTCTAGATCAGTAACCTCTCTCAGAAATAGTTCTCTCTTGATTTCTTCCCTCAGTCCAGCCTAAATCTAGACAAAGTGACTTCGTGGGCTTCACTCACATCACTCTCATTAGGTATTCATCAAAAGTAGTTATGTAGTCTGAGACAGATCGGTTTCCTTGTTTCAGGTTTTGCCATTGGTCTAACAGGTTTTGCTGGTATGAAATGGGTAGGTATTTATCTCTCAATTTTTCTTTCATACCCTGCCAAGTGGTATGGGCTCAACATTCCGTCTCCTAGTGGTTAGCTCAATGTTCCCCCAGTATAACCTAGCTTGACGCACTAATTTCATCTTGGCAAACTTGTATTTCCTCTCCTCAGACATAGCATACCACTCAAAGTATGATCCATCTCACCCTCCCAATCAGAATACACCTTAGGGTTCAGACTACCATCAAAAGTGGGAGCATCTAATTTGATGTTCCTGATGAACCTATCATCTCTATCTTCAGGCTCTGGGTCAGGCCTCCTATGATTAGGTTCGGGATCTCTATATAAAGGCCTTATAGGCTCTTGATGTGGGTGAGGTTGAGGCACATTAAAATCGGGGTCAGGAGTCCAATTTCGATGTCTAGGTTCTTCAAGTACTTGGACTCGGTCCCTAAGTTGGGTAAGATCCTCATGAATTTGTGCGCTAAACTGGGCCACAGTGTTTGTCATATCCTGATTCATTTTAGCCATACTTTCAGTAAGAGTTATGATCATGGCCTCTAAATCAGGTGGGTTTGACCAGGTTGATATGGCACTCCGTTTCTGGTAGACATGATGATTCAAGCAAGCACACAAAATGAGACTAGACTAAATCGACTACTGGATCACTAGACCTAGAGTCCAAACTAGATGCCCAATCAGAGTGGCAAGCTAGCCTGTAGTAACTCAGGACTCAGCCAGGCAGGTGTAAGGGGAGTGTTAGGTCCCTGATCGCCAATCCTAGACACCAATCAGTGATTGGCCAGGTAGGCGGACCAGCACACAAGCCCTTTGGGACGTAGTCCCTGAACCACCGTTCTAGACACTGAGTGCTAAGCACACACAGAATAACTCAGCAAACTGACTCAACACTAGCCTAGACCCGACCAATTGGTGTCCCTAGCCCACTAGGGCAAATTAGGTCTAACTGATTTTAAATTAGGTCTAGGTTCGAATGATTGGATGGTGGTTTTGGGCTAAGAGAGGTAATCAACTCCTCCCCTTATCTTAGATGCTCAATTGCCCTTAAGTAAATTATGAGATGATCACTCCAAAAAAGAATTGAATTGCAGAACACAAAAAAACAGAGTTGCTGTATTTTAATGCTCAGAATTTTTACCGAAACAATAAATCACAGAAACATTATGAAAAATAGATTCAATTATACTGGTTTCAACGAAGCAAAAATCATGCAATTCGGAGTTTTATGCAGGGAGAAATAATTCAGACAACAGGGCAATTACGGGCTGCAACTAGATTGTCTTCCCCGTTTATAATCCCTGCTACGAGTTATAACCCATGGATCCCCTACACGCCCTAGGAACACCCCGTGGAATGGGAGGAGGAGGCTTGCGCCTCGCTTAGTTCCTAGGACCGGACGTCCTGGGGAGTCTACTTCGAGCAGACAAAATAAAAAGAGAAAACAATCAAAACAAGCAAGCAAGCAAATCAGAAACCCTAGACTGGGCTCTGATACCAAAAATGATGCAGAACAAATAAAGGGATGCGATGCGGAAGTAAATTAAGATTAACTAATTTTTTTTTTTGTTTTTATATGTTTGTAGAAGTTGGCTTCAAATCAAAGAAAAGTTAACCTAACATTGAAAGATACTAATATGATAATTGAAAGCACAATTTTAAGGAAACTAAATTATCAGAGTAGTTCAGAAGCAACGGATCGCTGGGGGTTGAGAAATTCCCAGACCTAGAGTTTCACTCCGAACTTTCAACGGAACAGAAATAAGAGGAAGAGATGGTTTACCTAACCAGACAATGATCTTCACAGATTTTGGTGGAAGAACTCTCCCGAGCAGATTGTTGGATCCTCGGATTCAGATATCTTCGCAATGGATCCTCCAATACTGGTCCTTTGGCGGTTGGCTTCTCCTGAACTCAAGATCTGGAAGAGAAGAAAAACAATTGATGGAATCAGAGAGTCAAGGGAAAAATTTACCAGGTTGATGAACTTGAAGATTGAAATTGCTGAAAACTGGATTCTCCTGGAAGCTGATGTGATTTTCCTTGGAACTTGCTCTGGATCTGAAGTAGCCGGACTGGATCTGGATGAAGGTGGACGGCCTGGACTTGTAGAGAGAGAGAGGCCGTGGGAGATGGATGGATCTAGGGTTTGGTGGATGGAAAATAATGAAAGGTGGCTAGGGTTTTGGAATTTCAAGTGGCTAACTAGGGTTTTGGATAAAGATGGAGATCTCTCACCTCCTCAAGGCTCCAATGGAACCGGATTCCCCTCACGGAGCTCAACACTTAGAATAGTGCGGAAGAAGAGAAACCTAGGTTGCTCAACACAAGAGAATAGCAAAAATAATTTTTCTTCATTGATTTTTTAAAGTTACAAAGAGAGGTCTATTATATAGACCTAAAATTTTCTCCTAGCTTGTACAAATTCCCATGTGGGACTAAACTCTTCCAACCCCTAGATTAGGTAGAAATCCTCTCCCTTGGCCGACCAAGAGTCCAAAAAAATTGGGACGGCCATAAAGGAATTGTTTTGGAACTTTTATGGCACCTCCTTTGGAGTTGGATTTGGATTTGGAGTCCTCTTCTTCTTATGGTATTTCTTCTTTTCTTCCACTCCAAGTTAAGCTCTTTGATTTTGATTTGAACTTCAATAGGAGTAGGTGGATGTCCTTCTTTGATTTCTTCTCCAAGAGAAGTTTTCTCCTTCTGCTTAGGTAAATTAGGCAGGTGTGGGCGCCTCCTTTAATTTAGCCTCCAATTTGATTTTTTCTTCTTTGGATGTGGGGACCATGACACTGGGATGCCTCTATGGCGCCTCCTGGACTCTGGCGTGTGCTCGGAGTGTGGCTGGGCGTGTGGCTTGGAGTGTGGCCTCCACTTGCTTGAACCTTGAGTTGATTGGAAGAGAATGTGGCACCATTTTGGACCAAATTGAAACCACATTGGGACTTGCACCGAGTCAACATGACTCAACAAAATTTAAATGGTGACTCAAGAATAAATAAAATAATAAACTAGTTGACCAGGTCAACCTTTATTACAAACCCTAATTTCTCGGGCAATGTCAATCAGAGATCCAAATGGAGCTCTGAAGTCTTCTTCTGAGTCTGGTGCCCGCACCAATTCTCCCAGGGTGGGAGGAACTCGACCCTGTCGAGTAAGGCTCAAGTTGGCTCTGGTATCTCTCCAAGAGGTCTGGGTCCAATTCTTGTAATTCTTCTCGGAGATCCAAGAGTCATCAGAATCTGGCCTTCCTTGCCAGCGGACCAGGTACCTTGGTATCCTCGATTACGAGTAGAGATAACTGATCATCCAGGATCTTTTCAATCTGCTCTTTCCTCACAGGCCAGTTTGTTGGTGGACACACAGGGTCGGGATCACTCTCATGATAGGGTTAGGCTCAAAAGGCTCACTAGGAATCACAGCTGGCTCCCTGTACTCTACTAAGTCTGTAATGTTGAAAGTAGAGCTAATGCCTAGTTCTGGAGGCAACTCGAGCACATAGGCATTGGATTACTCTCTTTACCACTCTAAATGTGTCCAGCTCCCTAGCATGTAACTTTCTAACGGTTCCAGGAGGAAACCGTTCAGGCCTTAACCTAATCATCACATAGTCCCTCAACAAAAGATTTGACTCGCCTTTGAGTATCAGCCAACTTTTATAAGTTTCATTACTTAAATTTATTTGGCATGAATTTCTTTATGCAAGTCTTTTATATGCTGTGCAAAATTCTCAGCAGATTCGGAGACTCGAGTGTGGACAGGTAAAGGGACTAGGTCAAGAGGTGTGTGAGGTTTGTACCCATGTACAATTTCAAATGGACTCTTACCCGTAGACCTATTGACCGAGTCGTTGTACGCAATTCTGCCCTTGGTAGGTATAAATCCCAATTTCTAGTATTTTCACCAACAAGACATCTCAGCAGATTTCCTAGGCTACGGTTCACTACTTCAGTTTGGCCATCAGTTGGGGATGATAGGCAGTTGAAAACTTAAGTTTTGTCCCTAACTTATGCCAAAGGGTCTTCCAAAAGTAACTGGTGAACCGGACATCCCTATCTGAAACGATTGTCTTAGGTAGGCCATGGAGTCTAACTATCTCATTGAAGAAAAGTGTGGCTACCTTAGACGCATCAAAGTTTGGGAACAAGGCAAGAAGTGGGCCATTTTAGAGAATCGGTCGACTACGACACAGATAGAATCATGTCTCCTCTGGGTCTTAGGTAAACCTAACACAAAATCCATACTCACATCTTGCCAAGGACGATCTGGGACAGGGAGTGGGGTATAAAGGCCAGTGTGTTTTCGCTGTTTGGCAACAGCGCAGGTTCGACATCTAGCTACAATATTAGCTACATCCCTTTTAAGCTAGGCCAGAAAAAGTGGTCTTCAATAGCTAGAATGGTCTTGTCTTTTAAATGGCCAGCTAAACCTCCAGCATGGATTTCCCAAATCAAAAATTCCTAAGAGAAGTTCTAGGGATGCAAAGCCTATTTTGAAGAACAAAAAAACCATCTACAAGGGTATAATCCTGGTGATACTAGATGGTCCTTGAACTAGATCCTGATACACAGTGTGAAATCCGGACAAGACTCATATTCCTCTTTGATTTGCTCAAACCCTATGACCTCAGTTCTAACAGAAGTTAATAACAGAGATCGGCGACTAAGGGCATCAGCTACCTTATTCTCAACTCCAGCCTTATGTTTCAGGACAAAAGTATAGGACTGGATATATTCTACCCACTTAGCATGCCTAGGGTTAAGCTTCTTTTGGGAGTTCAGAAATCTAAGAGCCTCATGGTCCGAAAATAGTACAAATTCCTGCGGTAGCAAATAATGTCTCCAGTAACGCAAAGCTTGCACCACCGCATAAAATTCCTTATCATAGGTAGAATACCTAAGCTTAGCATCATTAAGTTTTTCACTAAAGAATGCTATGGGATGATTCTCTTGGCTTAGGACTCCACCTATTCCTACACCTGAAGCATCACAGGCAACCTCAAATACTTTAGAAAAATCGGGTAATCTCAGAATGGGTGCCTGGGTCATTTTATCCTTAAGATCTAGGAAGGCTTTATGGGCTGACTTAGTCCAATGAAATTCTCCCTTCCTAATACAATCAGTGATTGGAGCAGCTAAAGTACTAAACCCCTTGATGAATCGCCTATAGAAGGTAGCCAAGCCATGGAAACTTCTAACTTCATGCACATTGGTTGGCTCTGGCCAGTCTACTATGGACTTAATCTTCTCAGGATCGGCCGCCACGCCGTCAGGGGTTACTACAAAACCAAGAAAGATAACTCTACTAGTCATGAATTCACACTTCTTAAGATTACCGTAGAGTCTCTCATTCCTCAAAACTTGGCAGACTGCTCTAAGGTGGTCTAGGTGATCTGTTGGGGTCTTACTATAGATCAGGATGTCATCAAATAGACCACCACAAATTTTCCTATGAAAGCTCTAAGTACCTGGGTCATAATTCTCATGAAGTACTAGGGGCATTGGACAACCCAAAGGCATAACAACCCATTCATAAAGACCATCCTTAGTTTTGAAAGCAGTTTTCCATTCATCCCCGGGTCTAATCCTAACCTGATGATAGCCGCTTTTGAGATCAATCTTGAAAAAAACCATTGCACCAGCCATCATATCAAGCATGTCATCTAGTCTAGGGATGGGAAACCTATATTTGATTGTAATTTTATTGATGGCACGACTGTCAACACACATCCTCCACGTGCCATCTTTCTTTGGGGTCAGTAAGGCTGGGACTGCACAAGGGCTAAGACTTTCTCTAATAAACCCCTTCCTCCTAATTCTCCAACCTGCTTTTGCAGTTCTTCATGCTCAGATGGATTCATCCTGTAATGGGGCAAGTTGGGCAAAGTGCTCCTGGGATTAGATCTATGGCATGCTGGATATCCCTAAGAGGTGGAATGTGGTCTGGCAAATCCTCGGGAAAGACATCCTCAAATTCTTTTAACACAGGTTTAACTTCTTGAGGAGGCTCTGAGGGTTCCGAAGTTCTAAGTTCCTTAGCAGTCAACATCCAATGGGTGAACCACTATGAATTTCTTGTTCTAGATCCTTAGCACTGATTAGGTTCACTCCAGTTTTCATCTCCTTAACCTTACCGGCTCCTTTAGTTACCTTGTCCTTAGGGGAACGGAATGGATCGTAATCTTCTTCCCATTGAAACTAAAGACACAGGTATTGGATTTTCCTAAGAGGGTGGCATCATGATCATACAACCAAGGTCTTCCGAGATTATACTGCTCACCCCCATGGGTAAGACATCGCACCAAATCTTTTCGTGATAAGATTGCATTTGGATTTGGACTTGACATCTAGACTGGATGGGTATGGAGGTAGAATCTACCCAAGAAACCTTATAGGGGTTGGGATGGGGAACTGGGATTAAGCCTAACATCTTGACAGTGCTAGTAGAGATGGCATTTACAAGCTCCCACTATCTATGATGATCTTACATACCTTATCCCCTAATTTAGAAAAGTCTGTAGGATGTTAGTCCTACGCCAATCCTCTTGAACTAGATTCTGGGATAGGATGCATCTTACAACTCCTAATTGGTCAGATTCATTGGGTTCCTCCTCTCCTTCATACTCCTCAACCAAATTCATTCCGGCCTCATAAACTTCTTCTTCAAATTCCTCACTGGGCTCGGATTATCATTCTCTCCCTCTTCTATGTAAAGGGATCTCCGTGGGCACTGGCTAGCAACATGACCTACCTTATGACACTTGAAACAGGCTATGGCAGTACACTGACTGGAAATGTGACCTAGATTCTGACACTTAAAAAGGTGATATTTGAACTAGGGGGTTCTCTGGGTGTCAGGTGCCTTACCTTTGTCCATGGGCCTAGGGGTAGAAGTACCCTGAAAAGGTTTACTAGGGATAACTTGGCTAGGTCCATTCCTTGGGATTGGGCACTAACCCTAGAAGGTATAGGTCCTCTCTGAAATTCTCAGTGTTCAGTGCAATCTGGTAGGCTGGTCTAGATCAGTAAACCTCTCTCAGAAATAGTTCTCTCTGATTTCTTCCCTCAGTCCAGCCCTAAATCTAGACAAAGTGACTTCGTGGGCTCACTCACATCACATCTCATTAGGTATTCATCAAAAGTAGTTATGTAGTCTGAGACAGATCGGTTTCCTTGTTTCAGGTTTTGCCATTGGTCTAACAGGTTTTGCTGGTATGAAATGGGTAGGTATTTATCTCTCAATTTTCTTTCATACCCTGCCAAGTGGTTATGGGCTCAACATTCCGTCTCCTAGTGGTTAGCTCAATGTTCCCCCAGTATAACCTAGCTTGACGCACTAATTTCATCTTGGCAAACTTGTATTTCCTCTCCTCAGACATAGCATACCACTCAAAGTATTGATCCATCTCACCCTCCAATCAGAATACACCTTAGGGTTCAGACTACCATCAAAAGTGGGTGCATCTATTTGATGTTCCTGATGAACCTATCATCTCTATCTTCAGGCTCTGGGTCAGGCCTCCTATGATTAGGTTCGGGATCTCTTATAAAGGCCTTCTAGGCTCTTGATGTGGGTGAGGTTGAGGCACATTAAAATCGGGCTCGGAGTCCATTTTGATGTCTAGGTTCTTCAAGTACTTGGACTCGGTCCCTAAGTTGGGTAAGTCCTCATGAATTTGTGCGCTAAACTGGGCCACAGTGTTTGTCATATCCTGATTCATTTTAGCCATACTTTCAGTAAGAGTTCTGATCAGGGCCTCTAAATCAGGTTGGGTTTGACCAGGTTGATATGGCACTCCGTTTCTGGTAGACATGATGATTCAAGCAAGCACACAAAATGAGACTAGACTAAATCGACTACTGGATCACTAGACCTAGAGTCCAAACTAGATGCCCAATCAGAGTGGCAAGCTCCTGTAGTAACTCAGGACTCAGCCAGGCAGGTGTAAGGGGAGTGTTAGGTCCCTGATCGCCAATCCTAGACACCAATCAGTGATTGGCCAGGTAGGCGGACCAGCAACAAGCCCTTCGGGACGTAGTCCCTGAAACACCGTTCTAGACACTGAGTGCTAAGCACACACAGAATAACTCAGCAAACTGACTCAACACTAGCCTAGACCCGACCAATTGGTGTCCCTAGCCCACTAGGGCAAATTAGGTCTAACTGATTTTAAATTAGGTCTAGGTTCGAATGATTGGATGGTGGTTTTGGGCTAAGGAGAGGTAATCAACTCCTCCCCTTATCTTAGATGCTCAATTGCCCTTAAGTAAATTATGAGATGATCACTCCAAAAAAAGATTGAATTGCAGAACACAAAAAAAACAGAGTTTCTGTATTTTAATGCTCAGAATTTTTACCGAAACCAATAAATCATAGAAACATTATGGAAAATAGGATCAATATACTGGTTTCAACGAAGCAAAAATCATGTAATTCGGAGTTTTATGCAGGGAGAAATAATTCAGACAACAGGGCAATTACGGGCTGCAACTAGATTGTCTTCCCCGTTTATAATCCCTGCTACGAAGTTATAACCCAATGGATCCCCTACACGCCCTAGGAACACCCCGTGGAATGGGAGGAGGAGGCTTGCGCCTCGCTTAGTTCCTAGGACCGGACGTCCTGGGGGGTCTACTTCGAGCAGACAAAATAAAAGAGAAAACAATCAAAACAAGCAAGCAAGCAAATCAGAAACCCTAGACTGGGCTCTGATACCAAAAATGATGCAGAACAAATAAAGGGATGCGATGCTGAAGTAAATTAAGATTAACTAATTTTTTTGTTGTTTTTATATGTTGTAGAAGTTGGCTTCAAATCAAAGAAAAGTTAACCTAACATTGAAAGATACTAATATGATAATTGAAAGCACAATTTTAAGGAAACTAAATTATCAGAGTAGTTCAGAAGCAACGGACGCTGGGGGTTGAGAAACCTCCCAGACCTAGGGTTTCGCTCCGAACTTTCCACGAACAGAAATAAAGAGAAGAGATGGTTTACCTAACCAGACAATGATCTTCACAGATTTTGGTGGAAGAACTCTCCCGAGCAGATTGTTGGATCCTCGGATTCAGATATCTTCGCAATGGATCCTCCAATACTGGTCCTTTGGCGGGTGGCTTCTCCTGAACTCAAGATCTGGAAGAGAAGAAAAACAATTGATGGAATCAGAGAGTCAAGGGAAAAATTTACCAGGTTGATGAACTTGAAGATTGAAATTTGCTGAAAACTGGATTCTCCTGGAAGCTGATGTGATTTCCTTGGAACTTGCTCTGGATCTGAAGTAGTAGCCGGACTGGGATCTGGATGAAGGTGGACGGCCTGGACTTGTGAGAGAGAGAGGCCGTGGGAGAGATGGAGATCTAGGGTTTGGTGGATGGAAATAATGAAAGGTGGCTAGGGTTTTGGAATTTCAAGTGGCTAACCTAGGGTTTTGGATAAAGATGGAGATCTCTCACCTCCTCAAGGCTCCAATGGAACCCGGATTACCCCCTCACGGAGCTCAACACTTAGAATAGTGCGGAAGAAGAGAAACCTAGGTGCTAAACACAAGAGAATAGCAAAAATAATTTTTCTTCATTGATTTTTTTAAAGTTACAAAGAGAGGTCTATTATATAGACCTAAAATTTTCTCCTAGCTTGTACAAATTCCCATGTGGGACTAAACTCTTCCAACCCCTATAGTAGGTAGAAAATCTCTCCCTTGGCCGACCAAGAGTCCAAAAAAAATTGGGACGGCCATAAGGAATGTTTGGAAATTTTATGGCACCTCCTTTGGAGTTGGATTTGGATTTGGAGTCCTCTTCTTCTTATGGTATTTTTTTTCTTCCACTCCAAGTTAAGCTCTTTGATTTTGATTTGAACTTCAATTAGAGTAGGTTGGATGTCCTTCTTTGATTTCTTCTCCAAGAGAAGTTTTCTTCCTTCTTTGCTTAGGTAAAATTAGGCAGGTGTGGGCGCTCCTTAATTAGCCTCCAATTTGATTTTTTCTTCTTTGGATGTGGGGACCATGACACTGGGATGCCTCTGTGGCCTCCTGGACTCTGGCGTGTGCTCGGAGTGTGGCTGGGCGGTGGCTTGGAGTGTGGCCTCCACTTGCTTGAACCTTGAGTTGATTGGAGAGAAATGTGGCACCATTTTTGGACAAATTGAAACCACATTGGGACTTGCACGAGTCAACATGACTCAACAAAATTTAAATGGTGACTCAAGAAATAAATAAAAATAATAAACTGGTTGACCAGGTCAACCTTTATTACAAACCCTAATTTCTCGGGCAATGTCAATCAGAGATCCAAATGGAGCTCTGAAGTCTTCTTCTGAGTCTGGTGCCGCACCATGAGATCATCTAGAGAGTCCAGCAGGTTACCCCGGAGCCCAGTTGGATAGACAAGTATGTCAAGTACCTCACCGATGGCACCTTGCCTGAGGATCGGATCACCATGAGATCTCTAGAGAGATCCAGCAGGTTACCCCGGAGCCAGTTGGATAGACAAGTATGTCAAGTACATCACCGATGGCACCTTGCCTGAGGATCGGATAGAGGCCGGTCTCATCAAGAGGAAGGCCACCCGCTTCGTCGTGATGTACGGGCTGCTCTACCGGAGGTCATTTTCCTATCCGCTCTTTAAGTGTTTAAGGCCCACGGAGGCTGCACTTGTGCTCCAAGAAATTCACAAGGGCCTCTGTAGAAACCATGTGGGGGGCAGGACTCTGGCATACAAAGCTCTCCATCAAGGATACTAGTGGGAGACGATGAGGGAGGATGCAGCCAACTTTGTCAAGAGGTGCGACCGCTGCTAACATCATGCCGTCGTGCAACGCCAGCCGGCTGCACTGCTCTCCCAACTCTCTGCCCCTTGGCCTTTTATCCAGTGGGGCATGGACCTCCACGGTCCCTTTCCTCCCGCATCCAGGCAACGTATGTTCCTAATTGTCACCATTGACTACTTCATGAAGTGGGTCAAGGCCGAACCATTGGCCTAGATCACGGAGGAGAATGTCAGTAAGTTCTTATGGAAGTCGATCATATGCCACTTCGGACTTTCCCATACTATAATCATCGACAACGGACGTCAGTTCGACTACCAAAAATTTGAGGAGTTCTGCAATGACCTCGGGATCCGTCACTGCTTCACCTCAGTGGTGAATCCACAGACCAACGGGAAAGCCGAGGTGACCAACCAAACCATCCTGCAAGGGCTCCGAACCAGGTTGGACAAGCTAAAGGGAGATGGACTGAAGAACTCCCCAGCATCCATAAATGAAACATCCTTCAACCTTGTCTTTGGATTAGAGGCGGTAATCCTAGTGGAGCTTAGCTTACCGATACTGTGCATGGAGCAGTATGACGAAACTGAGAACCCAGCGCAGCTGCTGCTCAACCTGAATCTCCTTGAAGAAACGAGGGACAAGACACGAGTTCGAATGGTGGCCTACTAGCAACGGGTGGCCAGGTACTACAACTCCAAGGTAAGGCCAAAGACCTTTCGCCTAGCGGATCTAGTGTTGCACCGTGTTGAAGCTTCCCAACCTCAAGAATGCGAGAAGCTCTCTCCGAATTGGGAAGGTCCTTATCAGGTGGTGGAAGCACTTCCTCACGGTGCTTATTATCTTGCCGAGCTTGGTGGGGATCGATTTTCGCGGACTTGGAATGCTACAAACCTGAGGATGTACTAGCAATAATGTAAGATTCCTCGAGTATTGATAATGAAATTCTTTCCTTGCGCAATCTTTGTTTTTGTCTTGTAGGGCCAATGCACCCCCGGCCTTAAGTCCGACGAACGAAGGTGAAACAAAGGTCCGCAAAGTGGTCCGCATGAAGCACAAGTCCCCCAGAGTTTAGTCTGGAGTGCCGAATGGAACCGAGTTCCAGGCCACAGAGTGCAGTCCGAAAGGTGGCACGGAACCCAGTTCCCCCATGAAATCCTGGAGTTCAGTCCGGAGAGCCGAACGGAACCCAATTCTGACTTGAGGCACTGGAGTTCATTCCAGAAGGTGGTGCGGAACCCAGTTCCCCATGGAATCTTGGAGTTCAGTCTGGAGTGCCAAGCGAAACCAAGTTACAGGCCCAAAGTTCAGTCCGGAAGGTGGCACGGAGTCCACGGAATCCCAGAGTTCAGTCTGGAGCACCACATGGAACCCAGTTCCAGGATCCAGAGTTCAGTCCGGAAGATACTCCGGTGACCTAAGTCCTGGAGCCATTAGATCCTAGAGTTCAATCCGAAGGGTGCCCCAGCGACTTAAGTCCCGGTGCCAAAGCTTTCCGAGGTGCAAGCCAAAAACACCAGGAGTTCCTTCATGGAGCTTGGAAGCCCCTGAACTTCATTCCAGACCCAAGGTCCAAATCAAGTCAGGCAGGCAACACCACAACAACACAAGCAGGCAGCAGAAAGGAAGTTCAGTAAAACACTGAGGGAAAATCAACTTTCATTCCCAAGTGCAAACTTCATACAAAATGGAGGGCCCCGACAGACTGGGCACCCCACAAAAAAAAAAAAACCAAAACAACAGAAAGACAATGACAAACAAAGAAAAACCTATACAAAGGTATGGAATGAGATCACTTGGCCGCTGCACCCTCCTCCGGCTGGGAGACCTCCGCACCATCGGCTGCATCCTCAGATGGCTTCCCGGGAGCCTCCTCGTCGGCGGCCTCCGACGCTGCTTCTCCCCCCAAAGACTGCCCCCGGGCCTGCCAAGGATGATCCGGTCAGGTCAAGCTTAGGGAACTGGGTGGCCACCTATTTCTAGCAGACTCCGAAGCCCTTGAGGAAGGAATCCACTATGGCTTCGTTCATCTCCTTCTCAAACTCCCCAGAGGCCCAGAACCTCGGCACGGTGATGCGGGACTAATATGCATGCAATTCCTTTTGTATATTTTATATGTGGGGTTAGGTGATTAATTCCAAATTTCAGATCAAAATTAATTGTAGAAAATTTTGTATGAATTTTTGAATCCAAGCATGCAGATTAGAACCTAGAAAAGTACTAAAGAAGGATCGCCGGGACTGAGAAGCCTCGGTTAGGACAAGTTCTCCTACAAATAATTACTGGAGGTAGAGGGGGTGTACCTGACAATGTCTGAAAAGCCTGGTGAAGATCACAATGAAGAGATCTCTCGTTCCTCGATGGATGCGACCTGAAAAATCAAGCCAAAGACCCATGGATACCCGACTTTCTGCTCGGTGGTGCGATTGAGGATTGGCTGGAGTCGTTGGATTTGTAGGAACTCGAGGACCTGCAAACGACCTGTTAGGGGTTAGAAAACTCATAAGGGAGCAAAGAAATAAAGGAAAACAGCAAAGAAAAGGTATCTTTTGAAGTGGGCGACCAGGGTTCTGGAAGGTTGGCTGGCGGCAGGAAGATGGTTGCAACACCGGAAAGAAGAAAACTCTTAAACCCCTTTATGCACATAGCAGGGTAACACTCAAAGCAATAGAAGAACTCAAGGTTTATTTCATATATCAAAATCAAGTTTCATACAAGAGACTAGGGTCCCTTAAATAGACCCTTAACCTTGGGCCCCAAGTAAGGGTACTTTAGACTTTACATAGGACTCCTTCTCCTTTCAAACCCTAACTAGGAATATAAGGTAACATAGGTAGAAAATCCCACACAAATTGCTCTCCCTCTCCTTGTCTTGGTCGGCCAAGGGGGTGACCATAAGTGGCCGACCAAGAGGAGGGTCACCATAAGAGATGGCGCCCTAATTCCTTCCTGGGCCTGGGCTGGCCCAATTTCCTTCCGGCTGGTTCAGGGTTTCAGGTTTGTGCTTGTTTTAATTTTCTCCTCCTGGGATCTTCAAGTCTTCATGCTAGGTTGGACTTGGGCTCAACTTCCATGTCTTCAATCAGGTTGGACTTGGTCTTCACTTATATGATATGGTCTTGAGTCTTCGATATGCTTAGAAAGGATACAAAAAAATAAAATTAACTCGACATGAGCTGACTAATACTGAACTGAACTAGCTCAACATGAGTTGACTAATTACAGGACTCAAATAAAAACAACTCAACTAGACTAAGCTTTATTACAGTGGACTCAAATGTCAATTAAGTGATCCACAGAGGGTTGAGAAGCCTCTGCCTTATTCTGGTGCCTTTGGTGTCCGCACCAATTCTCCCGGGGTGGGAGGAACTCGACCGTATCGAGTGAGAATCAGACTGGCTCACATATCTCTCGAGAAGGTCTGGGTTGAGGCATTGCAAGTCCTCTCGAGAAATCCATGAATCATTCGACTCTGGCCGGCCTTGCCATCAGACCAAGAAGCGTTGATAGTCACGACCCCGGGTCGTGATGGCTTGATCGTCCAGGATACGCTCGATCCGTTCTCCTCTCTCAAGCCAAATTTGTTAGTGGACACTCTGGGTTAGGGTCACTCACAATGAAAACGAATAGGTCCAAAGGCCTCACTAGGTATCGCTGTCGGTTCCCTATACTCAACCACGTCTGTAATATTGAAGGTAGAAATAATGCCCATATCCGAAGGCAAGTCTAACACATAGGCATTTGATCCAACCTTCTCTAACACTTTAAAAGGTCCGGCTCTGTGATAATGAAGCTTCTTTTAGGCCTAAGCCTATCCAAGATAGAATCCACTACATCAAATTCTTTGATCCTTCTTCAGGAATTAGCCAGTTGTCTTAAGATTAGTGCGGGTGGTGAACATGCTAGGCACATGCAATCTCCTAACAAGATGATGCAAGGACTCAAACCTATACCTAATAGACTCGACTAAAGAGGTTTATTAGATCTTAACTACCACTTGGGCATGGGTGATGGGGGACTAATATGCATGCAATTCTTTTTGTATGTTTTACATGTTGAGTTAGGTGATTAATTCCCGAGTTTCAGATCAAAATTATTTGTAGGGAATTTTTTTTGAATTTTTGAAGATGAGCATGCAGATTAGGACTTAGAAAAGTAACAAAGAAGGACCGCCGGGGCTGAGAAGCCTCGGTTAGGGCAAGTTCTCCTACAATAAAACTACTGGAGGTAGAGGGGTGTACCTGACAATGTCTGTGAAGATCACAGCGAATGGGTCTCTTGTTACTCGATGGATGCGGCTTGGAAACCGAGCCAATGACCGCGGATACCCGGCTTTCTGCTCGGTGGTCCGATTGAGGCGTGGCTGGAGTCGTTGGATTCGTAGGAACTCAGGGACCTGCAAACGACCTGTCAGGGGTTAGAAAATTCATGAAGGAACAAGAAAACAAAGGAAAAATAGCAAGGGAAGGCTTCTTTGGAGTGGGCGTCTAGGGATCTGGAGGGTTTGTTGGCAGCAGGAAGATGATTGCAAACACCGGGAAGAACTCTCACAAATCCCTTTATACACACAGCAGGGTATCACACAACTCAATAGAAGAACTCAAGGTTTTAATTCATATCAAAATTTCCCTTCATACAAGAGGCTAGGGTCCTTTAAATAGACCCTTAACCTTGGGCTCCAAGTAAGGGCACATTAGTCTTTACATAAGAATCCTTTACCCTCTCAAACCCTAGCTAGAAAATAAGGAAACATTAGATAGAAAAATCCCTAAAAATTCTTTTGACTTGGCCAACACTCCAAGGATGCCTAAGGTGGCGTGTTAGGCTTCTAAGAGCAGCAAGGGGCCGGCCCAAAGGGGCCGGGTGCATGGGTTTGGGCCTCTGGAAGTTGGGGTGGCCTGGTAGCCAGGTAGCAGGAATATTCCTTGGTATCTTGCTTCTTAGGGGCTTGGGCTTGGCGCCTGGGCTTGATTTCTTTGGGCTAGGATGCAGATGGACCTCTAGAATCATTGATGCCTTGGTATATGAATATATTTTGGCATTTGGAAGGGAATTTGGGCATCTGGAGGGCATCTGCAAGGAATCAGGATTTTCTGAATTTTTCCTCCTGGGGTCTTCAAATCTTCAAGCTGGGTTGGACTTGGGCTATACTTCCATGTCTTCAATCTGGTTGGACTTGGTCTTCACTTGTATGATGGTCTTGAGTCTTCAATATGGTTGAATAGGACTCAAAAAAATAAAATTAGCTCGACATGAGCTGACTAACACTAGACTGAACTAGCTCAACATGAGCTGACTAGTACATAACTGAAATTCAAAAGACTCAAATAACAACTAAAATGGACTCAGATGGGCTAAGCCCTTATTACAGATGGACTCATAAATTATTGATCAATTCGTAGAGGGTTGAAAAGCCTCTGTCTTATTCTAGTACCTCCGGTGTCCCCACCAATTCTCTCGGGGTGGGAGGAACTCGACCCTGTCGAGTGAAGGTCAGACTGGCTCATATATCTCTCGAGAAGGTCTGGGTTGAGGCGTTGCAAGTCCTCTCGAGAAATCCATGAATCGTCTGACTCTAGCCGGCCTTGCCATCGGACCAGGAAGCGTTGATAGTCATGGCCCTGGGTAGTGATGGCTTGATCGTCCAGGATACGCTCGATCCGTTCTCCTCTCTCAGGCCAAATTTGTTTGTGGACACTCTAGGTTAGGGTCACTCACAATGAAAAGGAATAGGTCCAAAGGCGTCACTAGATATCGCTGCCGGTTCCCTATACTCAACTAGGTCAGTAATATTGAAGGTAGAACTAATGCCCAAATCCAAAGGCATGTCTAACACCTAGGCATTGATCCAACCTTTTCTATCACTTTAAAGGTCCGGCTCTGTGAGCATGAAGCTTCTTTTAGGCCTAAGCCTAACCAAGATAGAATCCACTACATCAAATTCTTTGATCCTTCTTCAGGAATTAGCCAGTTTGTTTAAAATTGGTGTAGGTGGTGAACATGCTGGGCACATGTAGACTCCTAACAAAATGATGCAAAGGACTCAAACTAACACCTAATAGACTCGACTTTGCATTCCTATCGAAAGAAATTTATTAGACTTTTATGGGCCTAAACCTAAGAGACTATAGACTCTCTAGGTCTGACCCTAGTGTAGTTTGCACAAGATTATTTACAATGGACTCCAAGCAAATGCCAAAGGGTATGCCAGAAGTATAATACAAACCTAACATGCGTAATGAATGCATGCAGTACGCTAATCTCAACTAAATGCAATCTAATGATCCTAGAATTGTTGGAGATGTCTGGAAAGGGCAGAAAATAGGAAGTGGATTCAGAATTAGTTTGGTAGGGTAGAAAAAAAGGATCCAGGATAGTTGGATACAGTAGGATAAAAGACAGGGTGTCAGGAACTAATCCAATACTAATGAGGTTAACCTTACGAGGTTGAGCTATATCTACAGGGTTTGCATAATGGAAGGATGGGTCACCAATTTCGGGGAAGAGGTCCTTAATGGGAACTATAGGAGGGACTCATCTTGGAGGTATTGATTCAAAGAGATCAGGTCCTTAATAAATTCTTCTGGTTCTTGTATTTTTGGACTAGACTCTATAATTTGTCTCTCCTCTATGGTTTCCTCAGGTAAGGCTCTAGCAGCAATACCTAGGTTTTCTTCCTCTATTTGTTCTTCCATTATAGCTTTAGGTTGGATGTGGTCAAGGTCAACTAGCTCTGGGTTGGTTTCTACCTGGGTATCTACTAGGTCAGCTAATTCTAGGTCTACTAAAGGTGTCTCCTCTCCTCCTTCATACACATCCACTAGGCTCGCATCAGCTTCATACACTTCTGCGTTAATGTAAGCCTTGTCAAACTCAGGAATGGTTGGAGAAGGTCGGCTAGGAAAAAATTGGCTAGGTCCTAGTTTCTGGTTATGGACACTAATCCTAGTAGGTTCAGGTTGCGTAAGGGGTAGTGGCTCACTATTGGGCTCATATTTAGGGGTACTAATCCTATGGGATTCAAGTTGACTAAGGAAAACCTGATTAGTACTAGATTGATACTTAGGGGTTATGGGTTCTCTGGGCTCATAGGACAAGGGTGCAGATCTATGGGTCATGGGATTATAAGATCTGGGGTCATAGGATTTTAGGTCAGCTCTATGGTCAGGTTCTAAGGATGGATCATGGTATGGGGTCCTCCTAAGGTTGGGCTCTCTATATGGGTCAGGATATTGGGTCCTCCTAGGGTTGGACTCCCTATATGGGTCAGAATACTGGGTTCTCCTAGGGTTGGACTCCCTATATGGGTTAGAATATTGGATTCTCATAGGGTTGGACTCCCTATATGGATCAGAATATTAGGTGTTGGGTCTACTAGGCTCATAGGGTGTGGGTGCATAGGATCTATGATCAAGGGATCTAGAGTCATAGGATCTAGGTTCTTAGGTTAGGGATTCATAGGTTCTAGGTTCATAGGATTTGGAGTCATAAGATCTATAGGTTGTGGGTATACTAGGCTTATAGGAAGAGGGTAAATAGGATCTATCTTCCTAGTCTATAAAATCCTGATTGGGTCTTCTAGGACTAACCTTAGGGATTGGGTCATGATGATGGGCTTCTAGGTTCAGCCTCAAGGTATGGATCAGGGTTTGGGGTCCTCCTAGGTTGAGGATTGTAGTACGGGTCAGGATAAGGGGCTCTCCTAGGTTCGACCTCATGGTATAGATCAGGGTTTGGGGTCCTCCTAGGTTGAGGTGAATCAGGATCTGGCTCAGACTGTGACCCATGGGTTTTTCTTAGGGTCCCTACCCGGACTTTTAACTGATCAAACCTATTGGCAAGATGGTCAATTCTATCATTGGTTTGAATACCAGACTGAGTTAACTGAGTCATCTGGGTAGCCATCTGGGCCATTTGATCAGCTAGGGCTTTCATTTGAGCTTGCAAATTTTCCATGGATTCAGACATTTGTGAAGGAGGTGGGTGATATGAAACTCCTGATCTAGTGCTCGTGCAAGACTCGATCAAACCAACTATAGCTGACTAGACCTAGAGTCCAAAACTGGATGCTCAATCAGGGTGGCAAACTAGCCTATAGTAACCCTGTACTCAGCCAGGCAGGTGTAAGGGGAGTGTTAGGTCCCTGATTGCCAAACCTAGACACCAATCAGAGATTGGCCAGGTAGGCGGACCAGCACAAAAGCCTTTCGGGATTGAATCCCTAAACCACCATTCTAGACACCAAGCACAAGGCACACACAGGTTAGCTTGACATAGTGATCTAACACGTAGCCCGGACCCGACCAGTTTGTGTCCCTAGTCCACTAGGGCAAATTAAGTCTAGTTAATTTTAGGTTAAGGCTTGGGACCGAATGCAAAGGATGTGATTTTAGGCTAAGGAGAGGTGATCAAATCCTCCCCTCATCTGATATAACAAAAGTGCCCTTAAAAGTAAATTGTGCAATGATGGCAGGCAGATGAGGATACAAATTAGGGTTTAGATATTTTTGGTATTTTGGAGAATATGTATTTTTTTTTGGTATTTTTAAATATAAGAAAATATGCAATTTATGCCCTAATATGCAGGAAATAAACTAAAATTAAAAGATATGCAAAAAGATGCTAATCAAAACCCTAAAACTTCCAAACTTGTCTTGTTGAAAAAATAGAGCCAGAAATTTGTAGGCTGTATTTTGGCATGCAAAAAATTCACAGGACATAATAAAATCTGAAAAAACTATTAAAATTACTGTGAGTTATGATGAGTCCAACAAAATGAATTTCCGAATTTTTGGAGTTTTCATCAGGAAGAAATTAGTAAAATAACAGAGCATATACAGACTAAAAAAATTGCAGAAAACAAGTCCTAATCTATGCTCTGATACCAAATGATGGGAGACTAATATGCATGCAATTTTTTTTTCATGTTTTACAGGTTGAGTTAGGTGATTAATTCCCGAATCTTAGATCAAAATTATTTTTAGGAATTTTGTATGAATTTTTGAAGATCAACATGTAGATTAGGACTAGAAAAGTAGCTAAGAAGGACTGCCGGGGTTGAGAAGCCTCGGTTAGGGCAAGTTCTTCTATAATAAAACTATTGGAGGTAGAGGGGTGTACCTGACAATATCTGTGAAGATCGCAAAGAAGGGGTCTCTCGTTCCTCGATGGATGCAGCCTGGAAAATCGAGCCAATGACCCGCGGATACCCGGCTTTCTGCTCGGTGGTCCGATTGAGGTGTGGCTGGAGTCGTTGGATTTGTAGGAACTCAGGGACCTGCAAATGACCTGTCAGGAGTTAGAAAATTTACAAAGGAACAAGAAAACAAATGAAAAATAGCAAGGGAAGGCTTCTTTTGGAGTGGGCGTCCAGATATCTGGAGGGTTTGTTGGCAGCAGGAAGATGATTGCAAACACCGGGAAGAAGAACTCTCACAAACCCCTTTATGCATACAGCAGGGTATCACACAACTCAATAGAAGAACTCAAGGTTTTAATTCATATCAAAATTTCCCTTCATACAAGAGGCTAGGGTCCTTTAAATAGACCATTAACCTTGAGCTCCAAGTAAGGGCACATTAGTCTTTACATAAGAATTCTTTTCCCTCTCAAACCCTAGCTAGAAAATAAGGAAACATTAGATAGAAAAATCCCTAAAAATTCTCTTGACTTGGCCAACACTCCAAGGATGCCTAGG
This sequence comes from Areca catechu, assembly GCA_021397845.1. Classification (NCBI taxonomy): domain Eukaryota; kingdom Viridiplantae; phylum Streptophyta; class Magnoliopsida; order Arecales; family Arecaceae; genus Areca; species Areca catechu. The sequence continues at coordinate 45,623,971 of CM038048.1, read as the reverse complement.
GGGGCGTGTTGGGCTTCTAAGAGCAGCAAGGGGCTGGCCCAAAGGGGCCCGGGTGCATGGGTTTGGGCCTCTGGAAGTTGGGGTGGCCTGGTAGCCAGGTAGCAGGAATATTCCTTGGTATCTTGCTTCTTAGGGGCTTGGGCTTGGCGCCTGGGCTTGATTTCTTTGGGCTAGGATGCAGATGGACCTCTAGAATCATTGATGCCTTGGTATATGAATATATTTTGGCATTTGGAAGGGAATTTGGGCATCTGGAGGGCATCTGCAAGGAATCAGGATTTTCTGAATTTTTCCTCCTGGGGTCTTCAAATCTTCAAGCTGGGTTGGACTTGGGCTATACTTCCATGTCTTCAATCTGGTTGGACTTGGTCTTCACTTGTATGATGTGGTCTTGAGTCTTCAATATGGTTGAATAGGACTCAAAAAAATAAAATTAGCTCGACATGAGCTGACTAACACTGGACTGAACTAGCTCAACATGAGCTGACTAGTACAGAACTGAAACTCAAAAGACTCAAATAACAACTAAAATGGACTCAGATGGGCTAAGCCCTTATTACAGATGGACTCATAAATTATTGATCAATTCATAGAGTGTTGAAAAGTCTCTGTCTTATTCTGGTGCCTCCGGTGTCCCCACCAATGGGGGCATGAGTCATGGTTGATGGATGACATGTAGAAGAAAATTTGTTACTAACTCCTAATAGGTGCCAGAGGGTCTACCAAAAGTAAGTAGCAAAGGTGATGGGCTCTATGGATCCTTGCAACCTAGTAACCTCAACAAAATGTAACCTTATAGTTCTTGACACATGAGAAGACTCGGGAAAGGGTAGGAAATAGGAAGTGGGTTTATAATTAGTATGGTAGGGTGGAGAAAAAGGTTCCGGGTTAGTTGGATAAAATAGAATAAAAGAAAGCATGTCAGGGACTAATCCTAGACTAATGAGGTTAACCTTACGAGGTTGAGCTATATCTATAGGGTTTGCATAATGGAAGGATAGGTTACTAATCTCAGGGAAGAGGTCCTTAATGGGAACAATAGGAGGGGGTCATCTTGAAGGTATTGATTCAAAGAGATCAGGGCCTTAATAAATTCTTCTGGTTCTTGTATTTTTGGACTAGACTAGACTATATAATTTGGCTCTCCTCTATGGTTTCCTCAGGTAAGGCTCTAGCAGCAGTACCTAGGTCTCTTCCTCTATTTGTTCTTCCACTATAGCTTTAGGTTAGATGTGGTCAAGGTCAACTAGCTCTGGGTTGGTTTCTACCTGGGTATCTACTAAGTCAACTAATTCGAGGTCTACTAAAGGTGTCTCCTCTTCTCCCACATACTCATCCACTAAGTTCACAAAAGCTTCATATATTTCTGCTTTAATGTAAGCCTTGTCAATCAAAGGGATTGTAGGGAAGGTCGACTAAGGAAAAATTGGTTAGGTCCTGGTTTCTGATTATGGGCACTAATCCTAGTAGGTTCAGGTTGCCTAAGGGGTAGTGGCTTACACTGGGTTCATATTTGGGGGTACTAGTCCTATAGGGTTCAAGTTAACTAGGGAGAACATGACTAGTACTAGGCTGATACATAGGGGTTATGGGCTCCCTAGGCTCATAGGACAAGGGTGCAGATCTATGGGTCATGGCATTATACGATCTGGGGTCATAGGATTTGGGTTCAGCTCTATGGGTCTTGGGTCTACTGGGCTCATGGTATATGGGCTCATAGGTTCTAGAGTCATAGGATTTGGAGTCATAAGATCTATAGGTTGTAGATATACTAGGATTATAGGATGTGGGTAAATAGGATCTAGAGTCATAGGATCTAGGTTCAGTATAATAGTATGGGTTAGGATGATGGGCTCTCCTAGGTTCAACCACATGGTATGGATCAAGATTTGGGGTCCTCCTAGGTTCAATATCATAATAAGGGTCATGACGAAGGGTTCTCCTAGGTTGGGGAGGTGACTCAAGTTCTGTTTCAGGTTTGGAGCTGGTTTGGGTCCTACGGATTTTCTTTAAGGTTCCTCGTCGGGCATCTAGTTGATCAAGTCTACGATTGAAGGATTGGACTAACCTCTCTCCAAGGGCATCAATTTAGCATCAAGATGATCTATGGATTCAGGGAGATGGTGAATGAGATGGGACTCCTGATCTAATGCTCATGCAAGACTCGATCAAACCAACTACAGCTCTCTAGACCTAGAGTCCGAAACTAGGTGTTCAATCAGGGTGGCAAACTAGCCTATAGTAACCCTGTACTCAGCTAGGCAGGTGTAAGGGGAGCGTTAGGTCCCTGATTGCCAATCCTAGACACCAATCAGAGATTGGCCAGGTAGGCAGACCAGCACACAGCCCTTCAGGATTGAATCACTAAACCACCGTTCTAGACACCGAGCACAAAGCACACACAGGTTAGCTTGACACAATGATTTGACACTTAGCCCGGACCCGACCAGTGTGGTGTCCCTAACCCACTAGGGCATATTATGTCTAATAAATTTTAAGTTAGGCTTGGGATAGGATGCAAAGGTGGTTGTTTTGGGCTAAGAAAAGGTAATGACCCCCTTCCCTTATCTGGCATAAAGAGAGTGCCCTTAAAGTAAATTATGCAATGATGGTAGGCAGATGGAGCAAATTAGGGTTAGATGTTTTGGTAGCATTTTATATATGTATTTTTTTTAATTTTTTTTTTGGTATTTTCTTAAATAATAGAAAAATTGAAAATTAAGGCCTAATATTCAAGAAATATACTAAAATTAAAAGATATGCAAAAAGATGCTAAACAAAATCCTAAAACATCCAAACTTGTCTTGTTGAAAAAAAATAGAGCCAAAAATTTGCAGGCTGTAGTTTGGCTTGCAGAAAATTCACAGGCCGAAATAAAATTAGAAAAGATTCTGAAAATTATTTTGAATTAGGATGAATCCAGAAAATAAATTTTATAATTTGTGGAGTTTTGAACAGGGAGAAATAAATAAAATAACAGAGTATATACGGACTAAAGAATTGCAGAAAACAAGCCCTAACCTGGCTCTGATACCAAATGATGCGGGACTACTATGCATGCAATTTTTTGTATATTTTATATGTGGGGTTAGGTAATTAATTCCCAAATTTTAGATCAAATTAATTGTAGGGAATTTTGTATGAATTTTTGAAGCCAAGCATGCATATTAGAACCTAGAAAAGTACTAAAGAAGGATCGCTGGGGCTGAGAAGCCTCGATTAAGGCAAATTCTCCTACAATATAATTACTGGAGGTAGAGGGGGTGTACCTGACAATGTTTGAAATACCTAGTGAAGATCGCAGCGAAGGGATCTCTCGTTCCTCGATGGATGCGGCCTGGAAAATCGAGCCAAAGACCCGTGGATACCCGGCTTTCTGCTCAGTGGTCTGATTGAGGCTTGATTGGAGTCGTTGGATTCATAGGAACTCGGAGACCTACAAATGACCTGTTAGGGGTTAGAAAAATCACATGGGAGCAAAGAAATAAAGGAAAATAGTAAAGAAAAGGTTTCTTTTGAAGTGGGCGGCCAGGGTTCTGGAAGGTTGGCTGGTGGCAGGAAGATGGTTGCAACACCGGGAATAAGAAAACTCTCAAACCCCTTTATGCACACAGCAGGGTAACACTCAAAGCAATAGAAGAACTCAAGGTTTATTTCATATATCAAAATCAAGTTTCATACAAGAGACTAGGGTTCCTTAAATAGACCCTTAACCTTGGGCCCCAAGTAAGGGTACTTTAGACTTTACATAGGACTCCTCCCTTTCAAACCCTAACTAGGAATCTAAGGTAACATAGGTAGAAAATCCCACACAAATTGCTCTCCCTCTCCTTGTCTTGGTCGGCCAAGGGGGTGACCATAAGTGGCCGACCAAGAGGAGTGTCACCATAAGAGATGGCACCCTAATTCCTTCCTGGGCCTGGGCTGGCCAAATTTCCTTCCGGCTGGTTCAGGGTTTCAAGTTTGTGCTTGTTTTAATTTTCTCCTCCTGGGATCTTCAAGTCTTCAAGCTGGGTTGGACTTGGGCTCAACTTCCATGTCTTCAATCAGGTTGGACTTGGTCTTCACTTGTATGATGTGGTCTTGAGTCTTCGATATGCTTGGATAGGACTCAAAAAAATAAAATTAACTCGACATGAGTTGACTAATACTGAACTGAACTAGCTCAACATGAGTTGACTAATTACAAGACTCAAATAAAAACAACCCAGCTAGACTAAGCTTTATTACAGTGGACTCAAATGTCAATCAAGTGATCCACAGAGGGTTGAGAAGCCTCTGCCTTATTCTGGTGCCTTTGGTGTCCGCACCACACGGCCTCCTGTGTCTCCTTCCGCGAGGCCGCCAGCAGCCCGTTGATGTAGCAGTTCTTCTTGGTGGCCACTGCCAACTCCTTGAGGACCTCCTCCACCCGGCACTCCAGAGACCGGGATTGCCCCCTAAGGCAGGCGATCTCAGCAGCATTGTCTTCAGCCTGGTGCTGGCTCAAAATCCTCTCCTTGGAGAGTGATGACTCGAGTTCCCTGACCCGACCATTAGAGTGGTCCAGGTCTCCCAGAGGGACTCGTTCCTCCCCCGCAGCTCCTGGCCCTTGTCGACCAGGTCCTTCATGTCAGCCGCTAACTTATTTAGCTTCAGCTCCTTCTTGGCCTCCTTCGCTGAGGCAAACAGAAAGTCCCGGAGCAGTAGCACATCAGTCCCAATCTACATCAGAGGAAGAGGTGAAGGGTTGAGAGGGCCCAACTGGAACATTAAAATGAAAGAGCTGGATGCTTACCATGAAGAAAAGGGGGAGAGTCCTGAGCAGCTCCTCTATGTAGTCTCGGTCGACCCTCAGGCGGCGATCCCAGGGTCGCTCTACGAACTCCATCATCCTCTCCATGAGACCGTGGTCATGGATGACGGAGGAGCCCCCATGGAGGGCGGGCGGTGCCAACAGAGGATCGAAAGGGGACTGAGCTGGAGTCCCCTCGCCGGGCAGAGCTACAATCAACGGTGCCACCCTCGGCACGGTCGTCACCACCGCCGACGTAGCGGCTGGCGCAGCAGTAGCACGGGGAGGTGCTGATCGCCCAACCTCCCCGGGCTCATCAAGCTCCACGATGTTCATGGAGAGCATCTGTCGCTGCAGTGGCCTAGTAGCCAGACCCGCCACCCTGGGCCCAGCAGAATCTAGAGTGGGCCTGGGCCCTGGCCCGCCTCCGTTCGGGCCTCTTTGGGGAAGCCTCCTGGGTCCCTTCGAGGGTGTTCCTTTTCTGGGCTCCCTCCATCAGACTCTCGATGGAGAACATCATCCCTGAAGAAAAAAGAGACCAATGTATCAGATGGCCCAATAAAAAAAAAGGAGAAAAAGGAGAAAAGGTGGAGGCCCACCTATTGTCCGTACTTGGCTGACCCTTGCATCGAACAGGTTCTACTCTGAGAGCAGAACGTCAAGAGATGGGACCACATCACCCAGCAGCTGGGAGTAGACCTCCTGATCTTCCGACTCGACCTGGAAATTCCTGCTCGAAGACCGATCCGGCTCACACCAAACCCAATCGACATCCCGGACTGAAGCAAAAAAGAACAAGTTCTTCCATCCCTTGATCGATGTAGGGAGGTCAAACCGGAGACACCTGGGACGGGGTGAAAGATACCACCAACCGTCATCGGTGGAGTACTGTTTCAGGATGTAAAGGGCCCTAAATAGCGAGAAACGGGCAATGAACTCGTGGAAATGGCAAAAAATGATGAAGGTGAAGATGACCCTGATGGCATTGAGAGCCAATTGGGCCGGAATGAGATGGAAATGGCTAAGGAAAGATAGGAAGAATGGATGAAGAGGAAAGCGAAGACCTCCAGCAAGGAAGTCTTCGTAGAAGGCGATTCTACCAGGGCCGCTAGAAGTCACCCGATCCCTTGGCCCTAGGAGTGAAAGTTGAATGGAGTCTGGGACCCCATACATGTCTTGGATCCAGGAAAGATCATCTTCGATCATCGTCGAAACAAAGCCGGAGGGATCAAAAGAAATCTCTGCCACTATAGGAGGAAGGGTAGAGACGGGGATGGCAGGAATGGCTGGAGGAGCCCTAGGGACACCGATGGTTATGCCGCCCGGTCGCAGCCACCGCCGGACATCGAGGGGAAGGTCCTCGTCGAAAGAGGAGGGTGACGGAGTCCTCAGCAGGGATGGACAAGCCTCGTCTGGGTTAGAAGAGAAGTGGCGATGACGGGCCATGGAGATGAGGAAGGATCGGATGAAAATGAAGGAGAAACAAATAGAGGAAATTGGGTCACAAGGCACTCACCGGGATATTGTGGTGGAAGAATGGCGAATTGAGTGAAGAAGAGGGATCACTGCAACCGCAGGCAAGGTGTGAGAAAACCAAAAGACCTCATTTCTAGAAAGTCTCCTCTCTTTTCAAACCAATCAATAGCAGCAGTACAACACCTTTTTTGCCAGTGCCATCGGATGAGCGCCAAATGGGAAGGTGCCCGACGAAGATGCTTCGGTTCGCTGGAAACTACCTCAAGTCTGGCGCGGTGCAACTATAACCCCTGGACACACTGACGTGGCATACGCGTATTGGACCTTAGGCATGGTAAGCAGATTGGCTGCGATCCCAGCATTTATTGCATAGGATTTTATTTCCGCACGTCATCTCCGAATTAACTCCCCATGTCCCTGCAGCGGCGATTCAATGGGACTTGGGAGTGGGGGGAACTGATATGGCAACATCGATGACGTGGAGCATTCGTTAGATCCAGCTGGTTGCCAGGCGGCACCGCGTGACTTTATCTCAAGATTTTCCTGCCAGGTGGCTTGTTCAGCGATAGAGCTGACCTCGAGGCCGAGCTCGGCACCTCTGCCACTCCGCCAGGTGTCGATCCAGGCGGGATCAACCTCAGCTAGAGTAACCCAGCCTCTGCTCCTTTGCCAGGTGGTGCCCCCAGATAGGTCCATTTCATCAAAGTCGAACATGGCTCTCCCTACTCCCTCGCCAGGTGGCACCCCTAGGTGGGTCCACCTCGGCCGAGGACGAGCTGGCCTCTACCACTCTGCTAGGTGTCAATCTAGGCGATATCCACCTCGATTGGAGTGGCCCTGCCTCTGTTCCTTCACCAAGTGTCACCACCAGATGGGCCCACCTTGCCGAAGTCTTGCCTGGCTCTCCCGAATCCCTCACCAGGTGGCACCCCCAGACGGGTCCACCTCGACCAAGGTCGAGCTGGCCTCTGCCACTCCGCCAGGTGTCGATCCAGGCGGGATCCATCTCGATTGGAGTGGCCTCGCCTCTACTCCTTCACTAGGTGACGCCCCCAGACGGGTCCACCTCGTTGAAGTCGAGCCTGGATCTCCAGGCTCCCTTGCCAGGTGGCACCCCCAGACGGGTCCACCTCGGCCGAGGTCGACCTGGCCTCTACCACTCTGCCAGGTGTCGATCCAGGAGGGATCCACCTCGGCTGGAGTGGCCCCACCTCTGCTCCTTCACCATGTGGCGCCCTAGACGGGTCCTCCTCATCAAAGTCGAGCCTTGCTCTCCCGGCTCCCTCGCCAGGTGGCACCCATAAACGAGTCCACCTCGGCTGGGGTCGAGCTGGACTCTGCCACTCCGCCAGGTGTCGATCCAGGCGGGATCCACCTTGGCTGGAGTGGCCCTGCCTCTGCTCCTTCGCTAGGTGGTGCCCCTAGACAGGTCCACCTCGTCGAAGTCGAGCCTGGCTCTCCTGGCACCTCGCCAGGTGGCACCCTTAGATGGGTCCACCTCAGCCAGGGTCGAGCTGGCCTCTACCACTCCGCCAGGTATCGATCCAGGCGGGATCCACCATGGCTGGAGTGGCCCCACCTCTACTCCTTCGCTAGGTGGCACCCCCAGATGGGTCCACCTCATCGAAGTCGAGCCTAGCTCTCCCTGCTCCCTCGCCAGGTGGCACCCCTAGATGGGTCCACCTCGGCTGAGGTCGAGCTGGCCTCTGCCACTCCGCCAGGTGTTGATCCAGGTGGGATCCACCTCAGCTGGAGTGGCCCCGCCTCTACTCCTTTGCCAGGTGGTGTCTCTAGATGGGTCCACCTCATCAAAGTCGAGCCTGGCTCTCCCGGCTCCCTCGCTAGGTGGCACCCACAGATGGGACCACCTTGGTCGAGGTCGAGCTGGCCTCTGCTACTCCACCAGGTGTCGATCCAGGCGGGATTCACCTCGGCTGGAGTGGCCCCACCTCTTCTCCTTCGCTAGGTGGTGCCCCCAGATGGGTCCACCTCATCGAAGTCGAGCCTGGCTCTCCCTGCTCCCTCACCAGGTGGCAACCCCGGTGGCTCCACATCGGCCGAGGTCGAGCTAGCCTCTACCCACTCACCACGTATCGATCTAGACAGGATCCACCTTGACTGGAGTGGCACTGCCTCTACTCCTTCGCCAGGTGGTGCCCCCAGATGAGTCCACCTCAGTCGAAGTCGGCCCTTTTTGCAGAGGATAGAAGAATAGAGGGATGAGAGTCCAGAGGGAGCTGCTAAAGATGATGCGTATAGGTGGCGCATCCAGTACGGTCTCCCTAAGCCTGTGATGGTGCGCGGAACTCGTTGGCACCAGTTTGGAAAGGGAATCCTGCCCAAGCCACCGAACCCAGTATTCGATAGCCCAGCATCCTAAAAAGGGGAGGGTCACGATCAACGCCTCAGGCCCGAGGGTGCCTTCGCCGAGGATCGGGATCCCGCCAAGTTCCCCCTCTCGTGACAGAATGACTGACGAGAACGGTTGACCACTTAAGTCCCAACCGTAAGAGGGGCGAGGGGGGACGGTCGTTGACCCCCATAGCCCCCGGAGGGGATCGAGGCAAGGAGGGAGGCACGGATTGACAACCTAAAAAGGAAAACCAGGGGCAAGGAGCAAGGTAAGCAATCGAAAGGGCAAGCACTCCCACAAGAATGAGAAGCGATCCTAGGCCAAAGACTCCACAGGAACTCGTAGGACCGAGTCCAACAAACCCACCCGCATGGATCGGAGTGCCCTTCTCCCTCATTCTCATTCTTCTCCTCAACTAAGATTCCTCTAAGAACGGAGACCCAGTCTGGTGCGGGCACCAGAATCAAAAGAAGACTTCAGGGTTCCATCAGGATCTCTGATTGACCTTGCCCAAAAAAATTAGGGTTTGTAATAAGGATTGACCTGATCAACCCAATTTTGAGTCTGTAATTTTGTCATTTCATTTTTTTGAGTCATGTTGACTCAGACCAAGTCCAGGTCCAGGTTGGCACCATTCCCTTTGCCATAGGGTGCCACATTTTTTCTTCCATGGTCCAGCTACAAGTGGGTGCCACACTCCTGCCACATCTCCATCCAGTGTCTTTGGTCCCCACACCATAAGAAGTAAGTTCCCTTTTTCTTGCACCACTTGGGGGAGAAATCCATCAAGATACCTCAATCCAAGGAGGAGCCAACTTCTTTCCACATAAACCCAAGCTAGGATGGAAAGAATTTTCTTGAAGAGAGGATCAAGGAGGTGCCCCACAATGTTCCATAAAAATCCAAGTTATAAAGGGAAGAGAGCATGTCTTGGGGAGAAAATCAAGGAGGCACCCAAAAGTTTTCTAAAGTGCCAAAGCCATGAAAAGAAGAAGCCTAAACTTGTGGAGAAAGGCTAGGAGGTGTCCAAAAGAGCCAAACCATGAAGGAAAAATCCTTGATTCATGGAGAGATACTAGGAGACACCCCCATAACCTGCCATTTGGAGCTGATTTACAAGTTTTCTTGGAGTTTTGGACCGCTCACTCATGGAAGGAGTCTTGGTTGGCCAAGGGAAGAAATTTGATGCCTAAAGTGTAGATTAGTCCTATTAGTCCCACATGGGAACTTGTATGGTTTTGATTTTTCTTATAGGTCTATATATTAGACACCATTTATAACTTGAACTTATCTTATGAAATCTTATGAATGAAATCCCTTTGTTTTTTGAGCAAAGTCTTGTTCTTCCGCACTTATTCTGAGTGTTGAGCTCCGTGAGGGAGTAAATCCGGGTTCCCTTGGAACCTTGATGAGGTGTGAGATCTCCAATCCCAAAACCCTAGCTTAGTCCACCCATCTCTACTCCACCACTACCAAACCCTAGCCTCTACACCATCTCCAAGGTTCTTCTTCCAAAGGGAGGCCGACCACCAGGACCCCAGTCCAGCCATCTTCAAGTCAGCAACCACTACTTCAGAGTCCATCCAGCAGATCCAGGAGAAGAAGTCCCAAATTCCCAGTCTAAAAGTTTCAGATCAGCTGAAGACCTTCAGATCCCATCCTTTCTTCTACTCTGGTAACTCTCTTCCCTGAGTCTCTTGTTCCTAACCTTGTTCTTCTTCACTCCAGGATCCAGGGTTTAAGAAGAGGCCAACTTTGCCAAGGACCATTATCGGAGGATCCATTGCGAAGATACCTTGACTCCCGGGATCCAATAATCTGCTCGAGAGAGTCTTTTTCCACCAAATGGAGAGATATCACTGCTAGGTAACAAGAACCTTCCCTTCTCACTTTGTCTGTTTCGTTGAAACTCAGAGCAAACCCTAGATCTGGGGGTTTCTCAATTCCCAGCGATCCTACTTCTGAGTTACTCTGATAATCCACTCCTTTTAATTGTGCTTTCTGTCATTCTCAGTTTCTTTCAACATTAGTTTATCTTTCCTTTGAGTCAAAGTCGACTTCTGAAAATATATATATATAAAAAATATATATATATTAATTTTAATTTGCTTCTGCATTCCACATATCTGCTCTGCATCATTTTTGGTATCAGAGTTTTCGTTTTGCATCATTTTGGTATCAGAGCTTTCGTTCTGCATCATTTTGGTATCAGAGTCCTGTCTAGGGTTCTTGATTGTTGATTATTTTTTTTCGTTCCTTTTTACTTTTGCTGCCTGGAGTAGACTCCCCTGGACGTCCGGTCCTAGTAACAAGTGAGATGCAAGCCTCCTCCTCCATTCCATGGGGGTCTAGGGCGTGTAGGGGTGCCGCTGGGTTATAACTTCTAGGCAGGGATTGTAAACGGGATACATGTTCTATTTTCTGTTAGTAACTACCCTGTTATTCGAATTGTTTCTCCTTACAAAAAATTCAAAATTAAGTAATTCTTATTTTTCTAGAACCAGTATAATTGAAATTAATTTACATAAAATTTTCATAATTTATTATTTCTGTAGATTTTCTGAGATCAATTTTACTGTTGTTCTACTTTTTATTTTCTGCAAGCTATTTTTTGTTTGAGTTTGCATAAATTGAATCTATCTTAAGGACACCGAAGTTGCAACATAAGGGGAGGATTGAGACCCTCTCCTTAGCCAAAACCACCTCCCGTGCATTCTAACCTAAGCCTTTAATCTTAAAATTAATTAGACTAATTTGCCCTAGTGGGCTAGGGACACCAACTGGTCGGGTCTAGGCTAGTGTTGAGTCAGTTTGTCTAGTTACTCTGTATGTGCTTTGTACTCAGTATCTAGAACGATGGTTCAGGGATTCTATCCTGAAGGGCTTGTGTGCTGGTTCGCCTACCTGGCCAATCACTGATTGATGTCTAGGATTGGCAATTTAGGGACCTAACACTCCCCTACACCTGCCTGGCTGAGTCCGAGTTACTACAGGCTAGCTTGCCACTATGATTGGGCATCTAGTTTGGGCTCTAGGTCTAGTTAGCCCGTAGTCATTTCAGTCGAGTCTCATTTGGTGTGCGTGCTTGCATCATCATGTCCACCCGGAATGGAGTACCCTACCAACCTGGTCAAACCCAACTGATTTAGAGGCCATGATTAGAACTCTTACCGAAAGTATGACCAAATTGAGTCAGGATATGAATAAGAGTTTTGCCCAGTTTAGAGACCGTGTCCAGGTACTTGAGGAACCTAGGCATAGAAATTGGACCCCTGACTCAGAATTTGGTAGACCCAACCTCACCCACACCCAGAGCCTAGGAGACCTTTATACAAGGATCCTGAACCTAATCATTGGAGGTTTGATCTAAGAGCCTATGACCATGATCTTGCCCCTGAGTTTAGCCTAGGAGCCTATACCCATACTTGGTTGACTCAGAGAAGGGACCGTTAGGAACATCGAACCTTATGCACCCACTTTTGATGGAAGACATATATTAAGTGGGAAGACAAATTGATCGGTATTTTGAGTGCACTAACATATCGGAATTAGGACAAGTTAGGTTGGCCAAAACCAAGTTCACCAAACATGCTAGGTCGCATTGGTATGCTATTGAGCATGAGTGTTATCAAAGAAAAGAGGAAAATATACTTGGAGAGATATGAGAAGTAAGTTGAGAGATAGGTACCTAGGTAGATCCTATGAGAAAAGACTTTTAGACCAATGGTACCAATTGCAACAAGGTAATAGGCCTGTGTCTAAATATATCGAGGACTTCCAGTGGTATGACATGAAATGCAATACCATTGAGACCGAAGCTCAGATCACATCGAGGTTTAGGGTTGGGTTACACCCAGACATTTATAGGAAGCTATGCCTTGAAAAGACCAATAAGTTAGACTGAGCCAACCATGAAACCAAGACTATGAGTGGTCTTTAAGATATAACCAATCAAGTACTATGGACTTAAAGCCAACCTCTACCAACTTGAGTCAAGTTCCGATTGATCCGACACTCGTAGTGAACCAGACTTTGTTTGTTTGTCAATTCCCACTTGTGTCACCGCTTGACCAGAAGGATAACACTAAGAAGGAGTTAGGCATGGCCATCCCAAAATTTGTTGACCTGACCAGAGCCGTACTTAAAAAGGAATCAAAGGAGGATAGATTAGAACCTTTCAGTGAGATTGAGGAAGAAATATATGAGCCTAACATAAGTTTGATAGATGAATATGAAAAAGAAGAATTTGAGGATATCTCTCCCGATAATTCAATTAACCAACTCCTACTGATGGGGTTATTGAGGGGACCCCTGCCACTCAAGGAATTCAGGAGCTAACCCTAAGAGAAGACCCTTTTGAGGAAGTTCAGGGAGAGGAAATTGGACCCAATAAGAGTTTAAGTGAGAATACCCCTGAACTCATTGAGGAATCCAAAGAAGACACCCCTGAGTCAAATCTGGTAAAGAAGTGTGAAGAAGGAAGGGGTTCACAAGAATTGCCCATTGAGAAGGTCCAAGAACAAGAAAAAGATAGTAGCTTAGAAGACTTTCTAGATAAACATTCCAAAGACCTTCCTGTTAACCTTCCACCTTCTAGGAGCACCCAGCCTACCTTGGAACTTGCACTTGTAGACCCTCTAGAGCAAATCATGAGGTTTGGATGAGTGCACCTATAGAACAATGTCCTCATTTTAAGGTCGTCCTGAATAACCAAGGTATGTTTCTTGTTTCCTATAAGCCACCTCAAAACTCTGATTCTTATTTCCTACCCTTCCCTGAATCTTCTCATGTTTCTAGAGCTATGGGATTACACTTTACTGAGATTTCTAGGTTGCAAGACTCCTTAGAACCTATTAGGTTTGCAACCTACTTCTGGAAGACCTTATGGCACCTACTAGGCACCCATGATAAGTTTTCATGCTCTGCATGCCATCCTCCGACCCAAGGTCAAATCTAGAGAGCCTTAGTTTGTTAGGTTTAGACCTAGGGTTCCTTTGAATAAAGTCCATTCTTTAGGATTGCGTCGTCAGTCGAGTTTAGGACATTGACTCAGATTTTGGTTGAGTGGGAATACCAGGAATTGGGATTTGTTTTTACCCAGGGCTGAATTTGCAATAGGTCTATAGGTAAAAGCCCTTTGAGATTGTTCATGGGTACAAGCCTCACACACCACCTGACCTAGTTCCTTTGCCAGTCCACACACGAGTCTCCGAGTCTGCTGAAGACTTTGCACAGCATGTAAAGAACTTGCATAAAGAAATTCATGCCAAAATAACTTTAAGTAATGAAACTTATAAGAAGTTGGCAGATTCTCAAAGGTGAGTCAAAACTTTTGTTGAGGGAGGGTATGTAATGATTAGGTTAAGGCATGAGCGGTTTCCTCCTGGAACCGTTAGAAAGCTACATGCTAGAGGAGCTGGACCATTTAGAGTGATGGAGTGGGACCCAATGCCTATGTGCTTGAGTTGCCTCCATAGCTAGGCATTAGCTCCACTTTCAACATTACAGACCTAGTAGAGTACAGGGAGCTAGCTGTGATTCCCAGTGAGTCTTTTGAACCTAATCCTGTTATTGAGAGTGATCCCGACCCTGTGTGTCCACCAACAAACTGGCCTGTGAGGAAAGAGCAGATTGAAAAGATCCTGGATAATCAAGTTATCTCTACTCGTAATCGAGGATACCAAAGATACCTGGTCCACTGGCAAGGAAGGCCAGATTCTGATGACTCTTGGATCTCCCGAGAAGAATTACAAGAATGGGCCCAGACCTCTAGGAGAGATACCAAAGCCAGCTTGATCCATACTCGACAGGGTCGAGTTCCTCCCATCCCGAGAGAATTGGTGCGGGCACCAGAATCAGAAGAAGACTTCAGGGTTCCATCTGGATCTCTGATTGACCTTGCCCAAAAAAATTAGGGTTTGTAATAAGGATTGACCTGATCAACCCAATTTTGAGTCTATAATTTTGTCATTTCAATTTTTGTTGAGTCATGTTGACTCAGTCCAAGTCCAGGTCCAGGTTGGCGCCATTCCCTTTGCCATAGGGTGCCACATTTTTTCTTCCATGGTCCAGCTACAAGTGGGTGCCACACTCCCTGCCACATCTCCATCCAGTATCTTTGGTCCCCACACCATAAGAAGTAAGTTCCCCTTTTTCTTGCACCACTTGGGGGAGAAATCCATCAAGATACCTCAATCCAAGGAGGAGCCAACTTCTTTCCAGATAAACCCAAGCCAGGATGGCAAGAATTTTTCTTGAAGAGAGGATCAAGGAGGTGCCCCACAATGTTCCATAAGAATCCAAGTTATAAAAGGGAAGAGAGCATATCTTGGAGAGAAAATCAAGGAGGCACCCAAAAATTTCCAAAAGTGCCAAAGCCATGAAAAGAAGAAGCCTAAACTTGTGGAGCAAGACTAAGAGGTGTCCAAAAGAGCCAAACCATGAAGGGAAAATCCTTGATTCATGGAGAGATACTAGGAGACACCCCATAACCTGCCATTTGGAGCTGATTTTCAAGTTTTCTTGGAGTTTTTGGGCCGCTCACTCATGGAAGGAGTCTTGGTTGGCCAAGGGAAAAATTTGATGCCTAAAGTGTAGATTAGTCCTATTAGTCCCACATGGGAACTTGTATGGTTTTGATTTTTCTTATAGGTCTATATATTAGACACCTTTTGTAACTTGAACTTATCTTATGAAATCTTATGAATGAAATCCCTTTGTTTTTTTAGCAAAGTCATGTTCTTCCGCACTTATTCTGAGTGTTGAGCTCCGTGAGGGAGTAAATCCGGGTTTCCTAGGAACCTTGAGGAGGTGTGAGATCTCCAATCCCAAACCCTAGCTTAGTCTACCCATCTCTACTCCACCACTACCAAACCCTAGCCTCTACACCATCTCCAAGGTTCTTCTTCCAAAGGGTGGCCGACCACCAGGATCCCAGTCCAGCCATCTTCAAGTCAGCTATCACTGCTTCAGAGTCCATCCAGCAGATCCAGGAGAAGAAGTCCCAAATCCGCAGTCTAGGAGTTCCAGATCAGCTGAAGACCTTCAGATCCCATCCTTTCTTCTACTCTGGTAACTCTCTTCCCTGAGTCTCTTGTTCCTACCTTGTTCTCTTCTCTCCAGGATCCAGGGTTCAAGAAGAGGCCAACTTTGCCAAGGACCATTATCGGAGGATCCATTGCGAAGATACCTTGACTCCCGGGATCCAATAATCTGCTCGAGAGAGTCTTTTTCCAACAAATGGAGATATGTCACTGCTAGGTAACAAGAACCTTCCCTTCTCACTTGTCTGTTTCGTTGAAACTCAGAGCAAACCTTAGATCTGGGGGTTTCTGAATCCCCAGCGATCCTACTTCTGAGTTACTCTGATAATCCACTCCTTTTAATTGTGCTTTCTGTCATTTCTTAGTTTCTTTCAACATTAGTTTATCTTTCCTTTGAGTCAAAGCCGACTTCTGAAAATATATATATATATAAAAAAAAATATATTAATTTTAATTTGCTTCCGCATTCCATATATCCATTCTGCATCATTTTTGGTATCAGATTTTCGTTCTGCATCACAGTCGGAGTGCCCCCGCCGAGATCCCCGGCCCGAGTCTCTAACTTGTGTTTGCAGGTCTAGAGCATCGGTAGTCCGCAGTCCAGGGATCCAGTCCGGTGCCAACTCACAGCTATAGGCCACAACGGCAAGGTCGGTAACACATTCAGCTCTTCGCACCTTATAAATTCTTTTAAAAGCTTTTTATGCAATTTATACTTAATGATTTTGTCATCATCCAAAAGGAGGAGATTGTTGACTCCGTTATTGATTTTGATGATAAGCAAAATGCTTAAGTATAAGTTGAGTACTAATTATTTCTTTGAAGTGTGTTTTAGAAAAATGGTACTTATCAATTTGATAAAAGATTGTTTGATTAAAGAAGCAAAGTTTAGATGAAAGAACTACTCAAAGAAGACTTGGATAGTTAAAATTTGCTTGAATCAGTACAAGTTCAGTTATCTTTGTGAAGATCTCAATGAAGTGTCGACTCAAAGTGTCGACACATGACACCAAATGTCGACACATGACAGTGAATTGTCAACTCAAGCCGGTACGCAAAGAATGTTTCAGATGGCATGGCTGAAGTGTCAACACGTGGACTTGAAGTGTTGACTCAAAGTGTCGACACATGGATCAATTCATCGCCTGAGATTTTTAAGTCATAGAACTTGCTAAAGATGAAGAACTGCAGGAGTGTCAACACATGGATACGAAGTGTCGATTCAAAGTGTCGACTCACCTAAAGAAGTGTCGATACATCTGAGATTTTCAGAAAGCTAGATTGAAGATATTTGAACTGGGTGTCGACTCAAGAAGTTCAAGTGTCAACCTAAAGTATCGACTCATATCCTGAAGTGTCGACACATGAAGTTTTGGAAACAGTAACAGCTAGTTTTTCAAATGCAGAAGTTATCTCTTTTCACCCCCAATGGCTAGATTTTCGTGTCTAATGGCTAGAAACCAGATTTGAGACCTTGAGAAGGTATTTATATGGTCCAAATCAAATCAAGAAAAAAAAGTTTGAAAAAGAAATTTCAAGAGAGAAGAAAAGAGAGCTTTCACTCATATTCATTGAAGTTCAATCACTTTCAAGCAAAAGCAAGCCTCCAAGCATTCAAGAGCCTTCAAGAGCATTAACGATCAACCATTCTTGAGCAATCAAAGAGGCTTCGTCAAGTTGAAAGTATCACAACAACGAGCTTCAAAGAGATACCCGCTTTTTTTTAGAAAGCTTATATTGTTTCTCTACTTCAAACTTTATTTGTTATAAGGGTTCTTGGTTAGTCTATTGCAAAATCAAGGGAGGTTATTGGTAAGCCTTTGAAAATCAATTAGGTTCTTGGTTAGCTCGGAAAACCAAAAAAGGTTAGTGGTAAGGAAAACGGGGGACTTCGAATAAGGGCTAAGTATTCTCTTCCTGCTCCATAAGCTTATCTCGTTGATTCATCCATTATGTTGCCCTCAAGCTCCCGCTAACTTAAGCATCGAAGTGTCCCCCGCCGGAACACACCGGCCCTTGGGGACCCTTTTTGTAGGAATCGGAAGAAGAGCGCTCTAGCCAAGCCTGCCTGAACCTGGTCTAGGAGAAGTTGCAGCAACATATTGGCGCTAGAAGGAGGGCTTGAATCTTTGTTCCTGTGTTCCCTTCTCTAAAAGGAGGAATCCATCCACCAAGAAGAACAATGGCAAAGAAAGAGCTCAGAACACCTCCACCAGGAGAGGTTACTCTCCATCCAAATCGGAAGGACTTCTCAAAGAGAATGACATTGCTGAGCCCACCATCACTCTAAGACAACAATAGCTCCAGACCCTCCTGAACCATATTGACACCCTCGCTGCCGCGGTTC
Source organism: Areca catechu (assembly GCA_021397845.1). Lineage (NCBI taxonomy): Eukaryota > Viridiplantae > Streptophyta > Magnoliopsida > Arecales > Arecaceae > Areca > Areca catechu. The sequence continues at coordinate 45,605,978 of CM038048.1, read as the reverse complement.
AAAACCTCCAAGATGCAGCTATCAACTAGCAATGGCTACCTGTAGTGTCTCGCACCAACCACTAGCCTGCTGATGAGGGAAGCCGACGGTGTGAAGTCCCTCAGCCCCATTCCTACAATGTTCTCGAGCCTCGAAGGTCATAGAGGGCACATGTTGATGGTAAGAGAGTGAGGTCCGCCTCACCTTCCTCCGCTGACTCGATCCCCGATAGTGGCAAGAACTGCAACGAGGTCCCGAGGGACTACACCAGCAAATTCTAGCGCACGGAGGAGAAGATCGTCATGCTGGTCGATCGGCAAAAAAGTTGATGGGGTGTAGGTGTATGACTCCCGTCCAGCTTTTTCTACCGAAATCATGGGGGAGCCTATTTCCCGCCACTTCAAGATCCCACAAGTGGACCCTTACGACGGTACCATCGATCTGCTGGACCATCTAAGCACCTACAAGGCCCACATGATGGTACAAGGCATCTCCGATGCCCTCCACTGCATCGCCTTCCCAACAACTCTCAAGAAGGTGGCTCGGATGTGGTTCTCCGCCATTCAACCAGGTACGATCCACTCCTTCCCTCAGCTTGAAAAACTCTTTCTCTTCCATTTCAAGACTTGTAGTCGGACATCGAGGAACACCGACTTTCTCTCCTTGTACTGCAAAAAGAGGGAGAGACCCTCCGGGACTACATGGCCCATTTCAACTCAGCGACCATGGAGATCCCGAACTTGAATGAAGATGTAGCTATGTCAGTCTTCAAGAGAGGGCTGCGCTCACCAGGCTCACATTCTCCCTGGACAAGAGATTTTTGACAAGCTACTCCGAGCTACTGGCCCAGGCATAAAAGTATGCCCTGGTAAAAGAACAGGTAGCAAGCCGACACCAGGCTTAAGGGAGATCGACTCCTAAGAAGCTGAGTGACAAGGCTCCCGAAGTTTGACCTCCCAGCGATGGAAATAACTCGGCCCGGCACCGCAGTCCAAAGCCAAAGGACTTCCCCAGGAGGTTCGAAACTTATGCTCCCCTCTCCCTTCCAAGAGAGAAGATCCTCCTGAAAATTGAGAATGAGACCTTCCTGCAAAGGCCTCATCCGATGAGGGGCCCCTCTGCATCCAGAAATAAAGACAAATACTATCGGTTCCATCAGGACCACGGACACAACAGTAAAGATTGCCTCAACTGAATGATGCAATTGAAGACCTCATCAGAAGGGGATACCTACACAAGTATGTCCGACCTCAAAGGAATCGGGCCGAAGCTTCAACTGCTAGAGATCCCCGGAGGAGACAGAGCTCCCCAACCAGCATCTGACCGATGGGAATGTTGGCATGCTGCACCATCAGTCCGACTGGAGATATGAAGAAGACCAGGACATTGTGAACAGGTCTAGGGGTTCTAATGTAATTAGCTTCTCCAATGAGGACCTCCAAGAATCCCTCATTCTGGGAATGATCCTGTAGTTGTGTTGGCAGTAATTGCCAACTATGAAGTAAAGAGGATCCTTATTAAAAATGGAAGCTCCATGGATGTGTTGTTGTATGATGCCTTTGTCAGAATGAATCTATCCAGATCAAAGCTGCAAGTGTCCCCTATGCTGCTGACAGGCTTCGGGGGAAACTCCATTGGAGTTAAAAGGGAGATAACATTGCCTGTGACCATCGAAATGGAGTCTTTCTAGAAGACTCTCCCCATCAACTTTGTGGTCGTATGTACGACCTCAGCATACAATGCCATCTTGGGTCGACCGGCCTTCAACAAGTTTTGGGCCATAGTCTCTACCTACCACCTGCTAGCAAAATTTCAACTCAGAACGAGGTTGGAGTTATGAGGGGAGATCGCAAGATGGCCAGGCAATGTTTAACCATCCAAGACAGGCAGTCGGAAGATCATTCCACTCTGGATCAGCTTGACCCCAAGGCCGAAGCCGATGGTCGTGGCCAACCAGTTGAAAGAATTCTGTTTGTTCCCCCTCAGGAGGACAATCCTACTAAGGTCCTCCAAATTGGAAGCACTCTTAGTGAGGAGGTCAAGTTGGAACTGATTGACTTCCTAAGGAATAATGCCAACATCTTTGCTTGGTCGGCATCGGACATGCCAAGCATTCCGTCAGAAGTCATAATTCACCAGCTTAAAGTAGATCCAACCACAGGCTTGTCAGGCAGAAGAAGAGGAGCTTCACTCCCGAAAGATAGAGGGCAATTGATGAGGAAGTCAAGAAGCTCTCTACATTGGCTTCATCAGAGAGGCCCACTATCCTGACTGGCTGGTGAATGTTATAATGGTGAAGAAGGCTAATGGAAAATAAAGGATATGCATGGACTACACCGACCTCAACAAGGCTTGTCCAAAGGATAGCTTTCCTTTGTCGAAGATTGACCAACTGGTGGACGCCACATCCGGTCATCAGCTGTTGAGCTTCATGGATGCCTTCTCCAGCTACAACCAAATCAGGATGCATCTGGAGGATGAAGAAAAGACAACCTTTGTCACCGACAAAGGACTGTATTGCTACAAAATGATATCCTTCGACCTGAAGAATGCTGGTGCTACTTTCCAAAGGTTGATCAACCGAATCTTCGAAGGGTAGCTTGGAAGGAATATAGAGGTATATGTTGATGATATGATAGTTAAAAGCCTCCACAAAGCTGACCACATTAGAGACTTGCAGGAATCCTTTGATGCATTAAACATCATCGGATGAAGCTAAATCCTGCCAAGTGCACCTTTGGGGTGACTTCTGGAAAGTTTCTTGGTTTCTTGGTTACGTAGAGAGTAATTGAAGTCAACCTTGATAAGATCAAAGCTATCATGGACATGGGGCATCCGACCAACAAGAAGCAAGTACAAGAACTTACAGGCTGAATAGCCTCTCTCAATCGCTTCATTTCCCAGTCAGTTGAGAAATCTCTACCTTTCTTCAAGACCTTGTAGTGGTCGAACCACTTCCATTAGACCAACAAGTGTCGGTCAGCCTTTGATGCATTGAATACCTATCTAAAGAACCCTCCATTACTGCCAAGCCGACGGAGGGAGAGCCCTTATACTTGTACTTATCGACATCGAACGAGGCGATAAGCTCCATCCTTGTTCGAATGGGAGAAGGCAATCAACAATGACCTGTCTATTACATCAGCAAAGTTCTCCACGATGCCGAAATGAGATACCCCAAGATACAGAAACTTGTCTATTCTTTGGTCATAGCAGCCAAGCAACTGTGACCCTACTTCTAGGCACATCCGATTGTCATCCTGTCCGATTAACCTCTCAAGGCAATCCTCAGGAGCCCAGACACATCTAGTCGGCTTGCCAAATGGGCCATCAAGCTTGGTGAATTTGACATTTCTTCCTAACCTCGGTCGGCCATGAAGGCTCAGGTAATCGCTGACTTCATCACAGAATGTACTTGGAGACAGGAGGCACCATCACAAGCTGTCGATGCACCTGAAGATAATGCAATTGAAGAAGCAAAACCTGCTTGGACTCTCCCTGTGGATGGAGTGTCCAACCTTGCAGGTTGTGGAGCAGGCCTGATCCTAGCCGACCCTGACAGACAGAGCTTGGAGTATACTTTACAATTTGCATTTCAGGTTTTAAATAACCAAGTAGAATATGATGCCCTCCTTGTAGGACTAAGAATAGCCAATGAGCTAAGCATCAGTCGAATCAGGGTTTTCGCCAACTCCCAGCTGGTGGTGAACCAGGTAAAGGGTGAATTCAAGGCGAGAGATCCAACCCTAGCCAAGTACTTAAGCAAGGTACAAAGCCTCATGTCTAGGCTTAAATTTTCAAAAATTCTCCATATACCTCGACTGCAGAACTCTCGAGTTGACGCTTTGTCATGGTTGGCTATGGCTGTTACCAACACCTGTTACCGGACCGTTATGGAGTATTTGTAGCACCCAAGCATTGTTGAAGAGCCAACAGAAGTTCACCAAGTGGAGCAAGAAGCCTCTTGGATGGATCCTATTTTTGCATTCCTTGTCAAAGGACTCTACCGGAAGATACGACCGAAGCCAAGCATATATGCTGGACGGCTTCAAAGTACGTCATCCTCGATGGCACCCTTTACAAGCTGTCATTCTCACAACTGTTGCTAAAGTGCTTGGAGCCAACTGACACCGACTACACACTCAGATAAGTGCACGAAGGCATCTGTGGTGACCACCTAGGAGGGAGGTCCCTGGCTTACAAGATCATCCGACAGGGATACCACCAACCAACCATCTAAAGGGATGCGTCAAACTTCATCAGAAGGAGTGATGCATGCAAAGATACTCCAACATTCAAAAAAGGCTGGCCAGTTAGCTAACCCCACACACCGCATCTTGGCCATTCATGCAGTGGGAAATAGACATCCTAGGGCCATTCCCCAAGCATCCGGCCAGCGAAAATTCTTGATTATGGTGATTGATTACTTTACCAAGTGGGTGGAGGCCGAACCACTAGCACAGATGACAGAAGCTAAGTGGAGAATTTGTTCGTAACTACATCATCTTCCGGTTCAGCATACCAAAGATGATTATCATTAACAATGGGAAGGCAGTTTGACAACCCCAAGTTTTGGGACTTCTATTAACAATATCACATGCTCCATCGACTAACATCAGTCGGCCATCCTCAGTCCAACAGAGAAGCCGAAATCACCAATCGGATGATCCTGCACAGATTGAAGACCCGACTGAATGATGCCAAAGGACTTTGGGTAGAGAACTTCACTCGGTGCTCTGGGCTTATTGGACGACCTCCTGAACGATGATTGGGGAGACTCCATTCAATCTGACCTATGGAAGTGAAGCAGTCATCCCTGTAGAAATTTCCTTACAATCCTTGCAAATTGATCATTTTGTCGAACCGACCAATTTAGAGCAAAGGAGGGCTGACTTAGACCTGCTTGATGAAACCATGCTTCAGGTAGGCTTGAAGATGATGACTTACAATCAGAAGATGGCCAGATATTATAACTCTCGAGTCAAGGCTCGAACCTTGCGGGTCAGAGATCTGGTTTTGCGGAGGACATAAATTTTAAAATCGACTAAGCAAGAGAAACTCTCCCCTAATTAGAAAGGCCCTTATCAAGTTGTTGAAGTACTTCGAGCCAGAACTTACCAACTCGAGCATTTGGATGGATGGCAAGTGGCGCGTTCATGGAATGTAGACAACCTTCACAGATACTATCAATAAGGGCCATCACTTTTTCTATGAAGCACTTCCAAAAGTCCGACTCCGGTCGATAAAGGCTCTAGGGCATCCCACTTTTGAAAGTCTAACTCCAGTCGGCAAAGGCTCTAGGGCAACCCAATTTCAAAAAGTCCGACTCTGGCCGGTAAAGGCTCTAGGGTAGCCTACTTTCGAATGTCCGACTCCGGTCAGTAGAGGCTCTAGGGCAGCCCACTTTCGAAAGCTGACTCGGTTGGTAGAGGCTCTAGGGCAGCCCACTTCTAAAAGTTCAACTCCAGTTGGCAGAGGCTCTAGGGTAGCCCACTTCCAAAAGTCTGACTCTGGTTGGCAAAGGCTCTAGGGAATCCCACTTTCGAAAGTTCGACTCCGGTCAGTACAGGCTCTAGGGCAGCTCACTTCTGAAAGTCTGACTTCGGTAGACAGAGACTCTAGGGCAGCCCTTCTGAAAGTCTGACTCTGGTCTGACTCTGGTCGACTCTAAAGCTCTAGGGTAGCCCACTTTTGAAAGTTTAACTCTGGTCGGTAGAGGCTCTACGACAGCCCACATCCGAAAGTCCAATTCAGGTCGGCAGAGGCTTCAAAAAAGCCCCCTTGAAAATCTGACCTCGCATTCAGACAAGCCGATGGACCAACACTTAGAAAAATTTCTAAGTGATTGGTTCGGACTGATCCACCATTCAGTAGTCACTTCGAAAGATCCGACCTCGCGAGTCGACGGACCAACACTTAGAAAAATTTCTAAGTGATTGAGTTCAGACTAAGCCATCGTTCAGCAGCTACTTTGAAAGATCCGACCTTACGTTCGGACGAGTCAACGGACCAACACTTAGAAAATTTTCTAAGTGATTGGGTTCGGATTCAGCCACTGTTCAACATCTATTTCTGAGAACCTGTAGCTCAGCTAAGCCGATCGTCAGCACTTAGAAACATTTTGAAAGAAAATGGTTTCAATCAATCTGGTCGATCCTCATATTCACAGATACACACAATAGATGTATCAAAAGAAAGAGAAAAAGATGGGTTCGGACAAAGCTGACCACTCACATCAAAATAAGCATACATGGAAGATGCATATCAGAGGAAAGAAAAACTTTATTAGTTAAACAAAAAGTTTTATACAAAAGGGGGTAGCCTGTTACAATCAGTCAGCCTTGCCCGGCAGGTACAAAGAGAAGTTGGATGAAAGGGCTTCGACTTCGGCTTTCCCTGCCATGTCCGAAGTCTCGATCCGAACCCCTGATAGACCTGCTTCAGAAGGAACTTACATGTCGGCCCCACCATCGGTCGGGTGCTCCGCTCCCTCGGCTAACCGACTCAACTGGGTGCTAGATAGATCAAGTTTTGGGAAGAGCTTGGCTACCTTCTTTAAGAAATCATCATAGCCACTCGTGTAGAACTCCAACACGGCCTCTTCCACCTCGTCAACGAAGTCCGCAGAAGCCTTGTACTCTATTACAACGTCACGAACCTGTTCCACCGCCAGCACCTTGGCCTCGCTTAGCTGATGATGCGGATGATATGGAATGATGCAATCTAGGAGGAGATAGTAGTTTAAATGAAAAATGAAAAAAAATAGGCTACTTTTCCATGTAAACAAAAGTGAAATCTTCAAGGAGGAATTTGCATGTTAAATTAAACCTGAATGAAAATCTTCAAAGTAGTAAAGAGAGACGATCGTTGTGGTTAAGAAACCACACAGGCTAGGGCTTAATTACTCTAATATCTCAGATCTAAAAGTATTAAAAGAGGGATACCCAGCCATTAACATTTCAACAATTGGAAAGGTTATACTCAAGGATGAAGCTCTTGGATGACAAGGAAATTCCTCTAAATGGAAGGGCTTCTTGTCTCTATTTCTTAACTTGGAAACCTTCTTCTTTGGAACCTGGAAATCTCGAGGATCCTACACAAACCATATTAGAATTAGAAAGAAATTTGAAAGATTGAATGCTAATGAAATAAGGATTGAAGTTGAGAAGAAGCTTGATGAAGTGGAAGTAGCTTGGCCGGCCTCCTTGTCTGACTTCCATGCACCCTTGAAGATGGAATGGGATGATTAGATGGAATGGAAAATCACTCTTGGCATGGAAGATTGATTGTAGTAGCTAAGGGTCTCTCACTCACTCCCTCTCGGAGGACATTTGATAACACAAATGGAATACAAGAAACTTTGATTTTTCATTCATATCAAGTACCCTTTACAAGAGAGTGTGGAGTATTATTTATAAGCCTCAAAGAAACTTTTGAAAATTTGAAATACATGGAGCTTTTCATGGGAGGTTCATAGCTATAAGGGTGGAAATTCGAATTTCATGGAGATCTTCATGGAAATAGCCACCTTAGCTACCTAAAATGGTGGAAATTCAAACTCCTTGGCCGCCCACTTTAAATTTGAAATTCCTTGGTGATGTGGCTTAAAATCCTCTTGGTGATCTGGCTTGATGAGGTGTACACCAAGTGATGACATGGCATCCAAAAGTGCTTGCTAAAGTGGCATCCTCCTTGGATTATTTTGTTGGAGTGGTTGAGTGCATCCAATATTCAAGTGAGCTTGCTTACATTGAACCAATTCCAAACCTCTCTTGGACCCAACTACTAAACTCATTAAATACAAGACCAATTTTACCCTAATTGGACTCAAAAACCCAAATGGACTCAAAAGAAAAACCAAATTGAAATAAACCCAACCTAATTACATGACTCAAATTCAATTAAAGAAGTAAAATTACTCTATTTACAAGATACAAGTTTAATAGAAAAATTAAAGCCATACTGAATTAGACTGCAGTCTCTTTTGAACCATGGTGCCCTCACCAATTCTCCCAGGGAGGGAGAAACTCGACCTTATCGAGTATGGACTGGTCTGACTTTGATACCTATCTAGTAGGTCTAGATCAATTTGCTGTAGATCCTCTCGGATGATCCAAGAATCCTCCAATTCAGGTCTTCCTTGCCATCAAACTAGATAACGTTGATAGCCCTTATTTCTAGTGGTAATTACCTGGTCATCCAAGATACTTTCAATCCTATCTCTCCATTCTAGCTATGGTGCTAGTGGACACTCGGTAGAGTTTCACTCTTAAAGGCTGGATAAGGTCCAAAAGGCTCATAGGAATTAAATGTTAAACTAATGCCATAATCCGGTGGTAACTCTAACACGTATGCATTAAGTCCAACTCTCTTTAATACTTTGAAAGGTCTAGCTCCTCGGGCATGCAGTTCTTCATAGTTCCCGATGAGAACCTTTCAGGTTTAAGTTTAATCATTACAGAGTCTTCTATATTGAATTCTTTCATTCGTTTACATGAATTGGCCATATGCTTATAGACTTCATAGCTCATTTGAATTTTCCTACTAATCTCCTTATGCAAGTCCTTAACATACTATGCATATGACTCGGCGGACTCAGACATTCATGCATGAGTAGGTAATGGAATGAGATCGATAGGTCTCCTAGGTTTATAACCATGGACAATTTCAAAGGGACTCTTAACAGTAACTTATTGATTGAACTGTTATAAGTGAATTCGGCATGAGGTAATAGCAAATCCCAGTTTCCCAGGCTCTCTCCAACAAGGCACCTCAATAAGTTTCCTAGACTTCTGTTTACTAGTTCGGTCTATCCATCAGTCTGGGGGTGGTAAGCAGTTGAGAAGTTCAGTTTTGTTCCTAGTAGGTGCCAAAGGATTTTCCAAAGTAACTCATGAAATGGACATCCCTATCAAAAACAATGGTCTTAGATAACCCATGCAGTTTAATTACTTGATCAAGAAAGAGCTTGGCTACCCTAGAGGCATCAAAAGTTTGGGAACAGGGTATAAAATGGCCCATCTTTGAAAATCTATCGACTACTACAAAGATTGAATCGTGTTTCCTAAGGTTTTGGGCAATCCTAAAATAAAGTCCATGCTAAGATCCTGCCATCGACACTCAGGCACAGGTAAAGGAGTGTATAACCCGGTGTTTTATCTTTAATATTTAGCAACAGCACACGTCCTACATCGGGCAACAATATTGGCTACGTATCTTTTAAGGCCTGGCCAAAAAATTTCTCCTCAACTATTAAAATGGTTATATTTTTTCCAAAGTGGCCAGCCAATCCTCCAGCATGAATTCCCATACTAAGAAGTCTCTAATTGATATTCATGGGATACATAGCTTATTGTCCTTAAAAAGAAAACCATCACATAAGGTGTAATCGCTAAATATGCTAGATGGTCCATGTTGAAGAGTTTGATGAACTTCACTAAAGTCAAGACAATTGGGATATTCTTCCTTTAACCTATCGAATTCTATGACTTTAGTGCTGACTGATGTCAAAAACAAGGATCTACGACTCAGGGCATCGGCTACATGATTTTTAGTCCTGGCACGTGTTTTCAATATAAATGTATATGCCTGAATGTATTCTACCCACTTACCATGCCTAGGGTTCATTTTTTCTAAGAATTGAGGAACCAGACTGCTTTATGATCAGAGAAAAGGACAAACTCCTATGGTAAAAGGTAGTGCCTAATTGATATTCATGGGATACATAGCTTATTGTCCTTAAAAAGAAAACCATCACATAAGGTGTAATCGCTAAATATGCTAGATGGTCCATGTTGAAGATTTTTATGAACTTCACTAAAGTCAAGACAATTGGGATATTCTTCCTTCACCTATCGAATTCTATGACTTTAGTGCTGACTGATGTCAAAAACAAGGATCTACGACTCAGGGCATCGGCTACATGATTTTTAGTCCTGGCACGGTGTTTCAATATAAATGTGTATGCCTGAATGTATTCTACCCACTTACCATGCCTAGGGTTCAATTTTTTCTGAGAATTGAGGAACCAGAGTTCTTCATGATCAGAGAAAAGGACAAACTCCTATGGTAAAAGGTAGTGCCTCCAATACCTTAAAGCCTGGACTACCGCATAAAGTTCCTTATCATAGGTAGAGTATTTTAATTTAGCCTCATTCAGTTTTTCACTAAAAAAGGCTACGGGGTGATTCTCTTGGCTCAAAACTCTACCAATACCTACTCCATAAGCATCACAAGCTACCTCAAAAATCTTGAAAAAATCAAGCAGTCTTAAGATAGGTGCTTGTGTCATTTTCTTCTTAATGTCCAGGAAGGCCCTATTAGCAACTTTGGTCCATTCAAAATGGCCCTTCCTAATGCAATTCGTGATTGTGCAACTATGGTACAAAACCCCCGAATGAATCTTCTATAAAAAGTAGCTAGGCCATGAAAACATCGTACTTCATGAACACTATTTGGCATAGGCCACTCTATAATTGACTTAAATCTTTTCAGGGTCAGTAGAAACTCCGTCAGGTGTGACAACAAAACCTAGGAAAATGACTCTATTGGTGAGAAAATCACACTTTTTCATGTTTGCATAGAGACTATTTTTCCTTAGAGCTAAACAGACTTGCCTCAAATGATCCAAATGATCCTCCTGGGTCCTACTATATATAAGAATGTCGTTGAAGTAAACTACGACAAACTTTCCTATGAATAAGCATAAGACTTGGTTGATTATTCACATAAAAGTGCTAGGAGCATTGGATAGTCCGAAAGGCATTACTATCCATTCAAAAAGACCCTCCTTGGTCACGAACTGATGGGGACATCAAAACCCATTAGGGTTTTCCTTTTCTTTTTTCAGATTTTTTTATTTTTGGTTAATTTTTTTATCCCAGCTATTTCACCTATTCTTATTATTCTAGCTTTATTCCAGACTTATCCATATTTTATCCCTCTATTATTCCAATCGTCTTCTTCCTCCCAGAAAACTCCCAAAACTCCATTTTTTTCTTATTTTTTCTTCTTGTTCATCCCAGATTTGCCACGCCCGACCACTGGCACCCCCTCGATGTCCGTCCCACCTTCCCCGACGACAATCTTATCGTGGGAATGCCAGCGAATCCCATGAATTTTGCACGACCGTTTCCCCCCATGCGGCTCCGCCCATGCCATGCCCCTCTCCGTCGCGCCGCTGATCGCTGCCCCTGCAGACACCGTGCCGCACCCTCTCCACTGCATCACTGACCGTCGCCCTGCTCCACCGTCGCTCCCTCCCGTTTGGAAGACCAACGGCCAAGCCACGCTCATGGCCGGTCTCCACCATCTCCGCCATCGCCACCGACCGTGTCGCCGCCTTCCACCAGCTGCCGGCACCGACGAAGTCTCCCACAAGCCCCCCTCTCCGCCCCTGTTCCACGGTCACAGGAGTTTTTTGCACAGTTCTCAGAGCAGAACAATTTTGTATGATTTCCAAAATGCATGCTTCTCAAAGCAAGAATTTTCTACATAGTCATCGAGCCTGCATGGATTTCAGAACAACTCAGCATGGATCTTGATGAATTTGGATTTTAATTTATTTATTTTAAATCTGGATGTATGGACCAGTTAAGAAATATTTAAATTAGTTTTAGATTAGGATTAATTTGATTTTTTTCCAGCATATAGGGAGGATTGTGTTTAGTTTTCTACAATATTTTGAGGCTACAAACAAAGTAGGTTTGGAATGTCACCTTTTATGAGCTGCATGCCTTATATTCTTTACATGGACCCCAAGTTTTGTAAGCCTATATAAAGGCACCTCATCTCTTGAATAAAATATGATGAAGAATATGAATTCTTGAAAATAGTGTTCTTGGTTCTACCTCCGTTAGGAGTGGGCATGAGGCTCGTCTTTCCTTCACTTGTGGGTGTCGAGGGGTGTGAGACCGCACTACCTTCGCTTTCGAGCATCGAAGGACGTGAGGCCCTAGTTATCTTCTCCCTTGCTGAGTCCCCTCTATGATCTTGGAGCTTCTCCTTCACGACCCCAGGTAGTGATTTGGGTGGGATGCCTTAGGCTCCCAATGTAGTGAGATGGGTGGGATGCCTTAGACTACATGTTGTGGGATGGGTGGGATGCCCTAGAGGTGCGACGTCTCTCCGTGAAGGTAAGTCCCAAGTCATCGAGTATCTATCTTTCTTTTCCCTGCATATTTTTTTTCCACCTTCTTGACCCTAATCACAGGAGACTTCTCAGCTCTCCAACGATCCTCCTAGCCCCCCCTTTGTCCCGCATCAATTTTGGTATCAAAGCGGGTTAGGATTAGGGTTGAAAAAAAAAGAAGAGAGAAAAAAAAATGCAGCGAACCTGACTCGACGGAGTCGAGTTTTCCCCACCTCAGGAAAATGATGGGGACATCAAATCCCATTCGGTTTTCCTTTTTTTCAGATTTTTTTTATTTTTAGTTTAATTTTTTATCCCAGCTATTCCACCTATTTTTATTATTCTAGCTTTATTCCAAACTTATCCCTATTTTATCCCTCTGTTATTCCATCATCTTCTTCCTCCCAGAAACTCCTAGAACTCCATTTTTTCACATTTTTTCTTCCAATTTGTCCCGGATCTGCCACGCCCGACCACCGGCGCCCCCCCAGATGTCCGTCCACCTTCCTCGGTGAAAATCTTCTCGTGGAAATGCCAACGAGTTCCATGAACTGTCCACGGTCGTTTCCCCCCATGCGGCTCTACACATGCCGCGCCCCTCTCCGTCGCACCACTGACCACCACCCTTGCTGCCACCGTGATGTGCCCTCTCCACCGCACCACCGATCGCCACCCTGCTCCACCATCTCTCCCTCCCGTTCGGAGGACCCATAGCCAATCCATGCTCATGAATGGTCTCCACCATCTCCATCATCGCCACCAGCCATGCCGCCACCGTGCTGCTGCCTTCCACCAGCCACCGGCCGTGCCGCCTCCTTCCACTAGCCACCGGTGCCAACGAAGTCTCCCGCAAGCCCCCCCCCCTCTCCGCCCCTATTCCATGGTTATAGAAAGAGTTTTTTGCACAGTTCTCAGAGCATAACAATTTTGCATGATTTCCAAAGTACACGCTCTCAGAGCAAGAATTTTCTACACAGTCATCAAGCCTACACGGATTTCAGAACAACTCAGCATGGATCTTGATGAATTTGGATTTTAAATTATTTATTTTAAATCTGGATGTATGGACCAGTTAGAAAATATTTAAATTAATTTTAGATTAGGATTAGTTTGATTTTTTTCCAGCATATGGGAAGAATTGTGTTTAGTTTTTTACCATTTTTTCAGGCTACAAACAAAGTATGTTTGGATGTTACCTTTTATGAGCTGCATGCCTTGTATTCTTTGCTTGGACCCTAAGTTTTTTAAGCCTATATAAAGGCACCTCCTCTCTTAAATAAAATATAATGAAGAATATGAATTTTTGAAAATAGTGTTCTTGGTTTTGCCCCCATTAGGAGTGGGCATGAGGCCCGACTTTCCTTCACCTATGGGTGTCGAGGGGTGTGAGACCCCACTGCCTTCGCTTTCGAGCATCGAGGGGCGTGAGGCCCTAGTTATCTTCTCCCTTACTGAGTCCCCTCTATGATCTTGGAGCTTCTCCTTCACGACCCCAGGTAGCAATTTGGGTGGGATGCCCTAAGCTCTGCATGTAGTGAGATGGGTGGGATGCCCTAGACTACATGTAGTGGGGTGGGTGGGATGTCCTAGAGGTGCGACGTCTCTCCGTGAAGGTAAGTCCCAAGTTAGCGAGTATCCATCTTTCTTTCCCCTACATATTTTTTTTCTGCCTTCTTGACCCTAATCACAGGAGACTTCTTAGCTCTCCAACGATCCTCCTAACTCCCCCTTTATTCCGCATCATAAACGCAGTCTTTCATTCATCCCCAAGTCTAATCCTAACCTGATGATAGCCACTCTTAAGGTCAATCTTTGAAAATACTGTTGCTCCGGCCATCATATCTAACATGTTATCCAAACGGGGTATGGAAAACCTATATTTAGTTGTGATTTTATTAATGGCATGATTGTCAACGCACATCCTCCAAGTGCCATCCTTCTTAGGGGTCAATAATGTGGGTACTACACAAGAACTCAAACTTTTCCTAATGAATCCATTCCTAAGGAGGTCCCCTACTTGTCTTTGTAATTCTAGGTGTTCGATTGGGTTCATCCTATAATGTGGGAGGTTGGGTAGGGTTGCTCCTGGGACTAAATCAATGGTATGTTGGATGTCCCTAAGTGGTGGAAGGTGGTCAGGTAGGTCATTTGGAAACACATTCTTAAAGTCCTCTAACACTTCAACCACTTTCTGAGGGTGTTCTTTCTAGGAAGGCTCTTGAATTTTCTTAGTAGTTAAGACCCAAATAGGTGTACCCTCAATGAGCTCTTTCTCAATTTCCTTTGCGATTATCAGGTTGACTCCAGTCTTTTTTTTCTTTAGGTGTCTCAATCCTCTCTAATAGTGTCCTTAGGTGGTGTAGGGTTGATCACAAACTTCTTTCCAAAGTGCATGAATGCATAAGAATTAGATCGACCATAAAGGGTTGCATCATGGTCAAATAACCAGGGTCGACCTAAGATGATACTACTCATGCCCATTGGTAGGATGTCACACCACACCTTCTCCCTATAGGACTGCAACTGGATTTGGACTAGACACCTAAACTTAATAGGAATTGAGGTGGAGTCTATCCAAGAAACCATATAGGGATTTGGATGAGGAACTGTGGATAATCCTAAAGTTTTGACAGCATTAGTGGATATGGTATTCACACAACTCCCACTATCTATGATTATCTTACACACCTTATCCCCTAATTTGACAAAGGTTTGTAGGATGTTAGTCCTACGCCAATCTTCCTGGATCTTAGTTTGGGTAAGGATGCATCTAACTACTCCCAAAAGGTCAGGCTCTACATGATCCTCGTCACCTTCATACTTATCTGCCAAATTATCCTCAGCCTGATATACTTCTTCAACACAATCATCTAGGGGCTCTATGGGTTCAGGCTCGTTCTCCGCTAACTCTCCTATGTGTAAGGCTCTCATTGGGCAATTGCTAGCATAATGGCCTACCTTATGACATCAGAAACAAGGAGCATTAGGGTTTGGGGTTCTTTGAACTTCTAGTGCTTACCCTTATCGTCTCTATGAGTCAAAGGTGTACTAGGGTTTGGTCGATTTGGTAGCATCTGACTTGGTCCTGGCTGCTGTCCTGGTGCACTAGTTCTAGGGGGTTCTGGTCTACGATAAATTGGTCCCCTATTAAATCTCTCAGCATCTCGTGCTACTTGGTAAGCTAGCTCTTAGTCGTGGACTTCTCTCAAGAACAACTCCTTCTGGATCTCTTCTCTTAATCTGGCTCTGAACCTAGATAGGATAACTGATTCAGACTCATCGACATTGCATATCATCACAAACTCATCAAAATTTGCAATGTACTCAGCTACACTCTTGATCCCTGGGTCAATCTCTGCCACTGGTCTAACAGTCTTTGGTGGTAAGACATGGGAAGGTACTTCTCTCTAAGCCTAAGCTTCAATGCCCTCCAAGTTACTATGGGAACATCACCTCTTTGTCTAATGAATCTTTCAACATTTCCCTAGTACAACCTGGCCTGACGAACTAGCCTAAGCTTTGCAAACTTGCACTTCCTCTTCTCAGTCATGTCATACCAATCAAAATATTGGTCCATCTCTCCCTCCTAATTTATAACAACCTTAGGATCTAGATGCCCATCAAAAGTTGGTGCTTCCAACCTAATATTCCTAAGGGTTCGGTCATCATGGTCCATTTGATCCTGATTGGGTCTCCTAGGATTTGCCTTATAGGCTGGGTCATGGTGTGCTCTCCTAGGGTTTGGGTCATGGACTCGATCAGGTTTGGGTCTCCTAGGATTTGGCTCAAGGAAAGGATCTTGATGAGGCCACCTAGGATTTGGTTTAGGGAAAAGGTCTTGGTGTGGGGCCCCTCTAGGATTGATGGGTGTACCAAACTCTGGTTCAGGTTCTAATTCATTCTAGACTTCATGGGTTCTTCCAAGGGTACGAGCCTATAATTGGTCAAGCCTAGTAGTGATGAGGGCCATCTGATCAGTCATGCTTTGGTTGGTCTGGGCCAATTGGTTAGTTAGGTTTTGGTTCAGTCAGGTCATTTGGTCATTCAAGGTTTTCATCAAGGTCTCAAGATTTTGGTCTATGATTATACTCGATTGAGCTTGGGTTTGCTAGTAAGGTGCTCCTGATCTAGTTGCCATGCACACATAGACTCAAACTTGGGCTAGGGGTTTGCTAGACCTAGTAGCTCAAGTAAGGTTAGTTGACTAGGTACAACCAAATCAACAGCTATCATGTCCACTGGCCAAGTAGGGGTGGGTCTGTGGGAGGCTCCCCCAGCTCTCACTAGGTCCTAATTAAAATCACAAGAACCACTTAAAGCATTTGCCACTTGACTCCTAGCCTAAACACCAGCTTTCAGAAATAGATGCAGGAGTGGGTGCACCGGTTTTCCCAAATGACTTGAACTAGACCTGTGCATGTCCTTAGAAATTAGAGTACTGCTCGGTTTTAATTAAGGATTGGATTCGTTATGCAGGGTGGTGGTTTTGGGCTAGGGACAGGTAATGAAATCCTGCCCCCATGTCATATTGATGCCCTTAAATTGATTTATCATGAGATGAGTGCAAACATGCAAATGAACCCTAATTTCAGGTGCAGAATTATGTGTGTTGCAGCTCTAATGTGGGGCAGAAAAGTGATATGTAACAGTATCAAAAAATTCTGAAAAAATCATAGAACATTAATAACTCATAGATGATATACCAGATGAAAGAAAATTAAAAAATAAAAATCTATGCTATGCTGGGCAGATCCTGGAACTCAGATCCTGCAAATAGGATAGAACAACAAAAATTTAAAGAAGCTAGATTCTAATGATGCAAACATTTTTTTTTGATTTAAAACTTATCTTTTATGTTCCCCTTCAAGGGTCAATCACATCGGCACCCCTGCATGCTATAGGAAATCCCCGTGGAATGGGATGTGAGGGTCTTGTAACCCTTCTTTTTCCTATGATCGGATGGCCATGGTGAAGCACCCAATTCAAGTACTGAAGAAGATGCTATACCCTAACCTACCATGCTCTGATACCAATTTGATGTGGGATGATATAGAATGATGCAATCTAGGAGGAGATATTAGTAGTTAAATGAAAAATGAAAAAAAAACTAGGCTACTTTTCCATGTAAACAAAAGTGAGATCTTCATGGAGGAATTTGCATGTTAAATTAAACCTGAATGAAAATCTTCAAACTAGTAAAGAGAGATGATCGTTATGGATATGAAACCACATGGGCTAGGGTTTAATTACTCTAATATCTCAGATCTTAAAGTATTAAAAGTGGGATACCTGGCCATTAATATTTCAACAATTGGAAAGGTTATACTCAAGGATGAAGCTCTTGGATGACAAGGAAACTCCTTAGATGGGAGGACTTCTTATCTCTATTTCTTAACTTGGAAAGTTTTCTTCTTTGGAACCTGGAAATCCTGGAGATCTTACACAAACCATATTAAAATTAGAAAGGAATTTGAAAGATGGAATGTTAATAAAATAAGAATTGAAGTTGAGAAGAAGCTTGATGGAGTGGAACCAAAGCCAGGAACCACAGTACCCTGTACCAAAGCCGGAAAACTCCTGAAGCCCCGCACCAAAGCCAGGAACCTCCGACTCCCCATACCAAAGCCGGGAGCCACAACACCCTGCACCAAAGCCAGGAGCCATAGTGCCCCACACTCAAGCCCGAAGCTACGGCACCAAAGCCAGGAAACCTCCTAAGCCCGGCACTCAAACCCGAAGTCGCAACACCAAAGCCTAGAGACTCCTGAAGCTCGGTACTCCAAGTCCGGAAACTTATGAAGTCGCAACACGCTCCTATTTCAAGGAAAGATTAGGGTGAACGAAGAGAAGGAAAGTAGCAAAATCAATAGACTAAATGCAAGGGGAAAGGTCAGTCAATGGTGGTGGCCCCCTGTCCCACCTAGGAGCGTGTGGCCGCTGACCCCTACCTGATGAAGGGTGTCTTCCGAAGCAATTCAAACACCATGGTAGGGCCGACCCCTTCTATGTTGTTAAAGCTGGCCTAGTCGGCCATCAATTTGCCCTTCCCTCGTAGAGCCTCGGTCTTGGTTCCCTCCACAGCAGCTCAAAACCCCAAGGCTGGAGACTATCTACGAAGAAGAACTTGGCCTTCCACTCGTGGATGGCTGACTGGAGGCCCCCTAACTTCCTTTGGCCAGGGTGGGGACAAAACATCCACCACTCCTGGCTCATAAAATCCTTCTTCAAAATGAAAATGTTGGCAAAGAGGGAAATCCTGGGTTCGGTCTTGGCTTTGTGACATAGGACCATGAAGCAACTGATCGCCCGAATGCTGTTCGGGATCAGCTATGCGCGGGTCACCCCATAAGAATTGAAGACCTCTACGAAGAAATTGCATAAGGGGAACCTAAGGCCGGCCTTAAGGTGGTCTTCATGCATCGGAAGGTTTCCTAGCCTAAGTGGATTCTTCACTCTCCCTCTCGGTCCGGGACTGTGAGATGCAGGGTCGAAGGTATGTTATACCTTACCCTGAGGTTTTCAACCCATTCCCGAGTCATCTCTGATCGAATCTCGCTCGGGCCTGGTTCCCTATTTCTATGAATGGGACCACGACTGTCGAAAGCTATTGACATGAAGATGGAGAAAGGAAGGGAAGACTAACCTAGCACTGGTTTCCTAGAAGGTTGAAGGTGATGGAAGGGGGAGTCGCTCTCTTTCTCGCGTCAAACATGATTGCAGTGAGAAGTTCCTCCCAGGTACCTCACATCTCCTTTTATAGACCTTCGAAAAGGTGTCTTCCCCCGTCCCTCGGGCATCGCAACCTTTTTGTCAAACGGTATGACTCTCCATGTTATGGAAGTCGATGCGACAGATTGATGGGAGCAAGCAGACGGTGATCCACATGGATGCCAAATCAATGGCGAGGGGATCGACCCCGGCACGGTGCCGGCCGCTCAGATGCTGCCATGTAGCACGGCTTGCCTCCGGAGTCCAACGACCAAGCGGGCCAGGCTAGCCCTTCATCATTGCACCCCTTTTGCATTAACTGCAACTCCCTCACCCCCAATGCAGGGTCGACACCTATCCTAGATGCTGATCTTGGGAGATTCAGAGTGACCAGACGCGACGTGCCCAATCAAATTCACAGTCATTTCAAAGACAGGCACAGTCTACTCAAGGATGGTGCTCTTGCCCTTCGAAGCCACGTGTCCTCTCAAAGGCCAAGAGCAAGGGGGCAACTGTTATACCCAACCGGCTTTTTCCTGAACCAGACCGGAGTTGACGGTCCTTCGAATGGGGCAGATCAAGGGTCCAGCTGACCCACTCCTGCTGAGGTTCGGCTGACCATCTTCATCAGAGGTCTAGTCGGCCTTCTCTCATCATGATCTGACCGGCCCTCTCTAATTGAAGTTCGATCGATCCACTCTAATAGCAGAAGTCGACATTGAGCTCAGAAGAATAACTCCAGGGCTAGCTCAAAGGCTCCAAAAGTCTCTTCCAGCTGGTACCATATTCTATTACAACATACCTCATGACATGGCCACGTTCTGGTGCCACATGGCCATCACCCTGATTCTCCTAGGGGCAAATCGAATATTCATAGCCTGGCCCTTAATAGAATTTGGCAGTATTCCATGCCTATATAAGAAAAATGGGGAACTTCAAGTAAGGACTAAGTATTCTCTTTCCTGTTCCATAAGCTATCTTGTTGATTCCTCCATTCTGTTGCCCTCAAGCTCCCGCTAACTTAAGCATCGGAGTATCCCCCGCTGGAACACCACCAGCCCTTGGAGACCCTTTTTGCAGGAACCGGGAGAAGAGCGCTCCAGCCAAGCTTGCCTGAACTTGGTCCGCAAGAAGTTGCAGCAACATCCTGCCACTACAAAAAAACTGAGCTACACCCACACAAAAATACATGGATAAAAGCTTAAAAACATGGATATATGCCTACTCCCATATTGGTACACACGTTGGTTAAACGTGGGTTTGTCCGGCGTGTGGTGTAGCTTATTATTTTTTTTTTTCCGTATGTAGGCATGCTTTATCCACAAATATCTAACATAAGTAAGATTGTATGCATGGATATAAATCTAGTCTATACCCTCCTTTATAAAATGTGGGTAATTAAATATACACAAATTATAATTCGTTAGAATTAACAAAGCGTGGGTATAAATGAACCTGTACTATCAATAATAAAACATGGGTATATAATTAAATATAGTCCTGCTCAATCCAATTTCAAAATATGGGTCACCTGTAATAACAAATAAAAATAAAAAGATATAAAATAACTACAAACAAGATAATTTTCATCATTATATTAAATATAGTTGAATATACATAGCATAATCTCACAAAAATATTATCTCAACAACTTTGCTAATTTTATCAAAATCCAAAGAACAAGAAACAAAACGAGTACTAATTTCAAAAGAAAGTAAATACTAGAACTCAAAACATATCATAAACAAGTTTCAACATTTTTGCTATGCCATAAAGAGAATAAAGATAAATTAAACTTTGCAAAATCTCTATATTTCCTTGACACCTTTCATTATATCACCTGAATCTGCAAAAAAAAAACAGATATACCTAAGTCTGCATTTAATCGGACTATCATAAAAAATAAGATATAATCTATAAATAAGACAAGCTAAGAGATTTACTGAAATTAAACACATGTTCAGGGGCCTTGACAATAACATTTATAACAGTTCCAATAGAATACCTGATTTCTCAATATATGGATTCCCAGATATCATGACATAATCAGTTTTCTCTAGTATCCACTCATTGAAGGACAGATGCAGAACATATCATTTAGTCCCGATTTTAGTTTTCAAAATAGATAATATTAAAGAAACAACTCCTTTTGTTCAGAAATAAATAAAAAAAAGATTCATGAATGGCTTATTAAAATCTTTGTTCCATGCTTCTGGTGGTTAAACATAAGGTTCTTAGATGGCGAACCCATGTAATGCTACAATATGGTGGAACAATGTTGGAACAGATGCAGTATTCCCATATGGGCATCAAACTACATACATATGAAAACAAATAATTACACTCAATAAGCAAGACATAGAAGATAACAGACATGTACATAAACTGAACATATCAAGGTTTGGAGATCTATACATAGGGTGGGCATGGATAAGTGGTGCTATTGTCTCTCTCATTCATTCATCAGGCACATGCAGTCAATAAGGACAGGTTAATTCAGAGACAAGTCATACATCTTGATCAGAAGTTGCCTGGGCAAGGATTTGCAATCAGCATACGGTTTCTTGAAAAGCCCATACAAAGGTGTCAAAACTTGATAGATCATTTGTTGATACATCAATCAAACCTGTGTGTACGGAAGTAAGCTTTCTACTGAAAGCATGATTATAATATACTCAATAATTTTTAATTTTCATTTCAAAGTGGCTATGTCAATGGTTCAAACATGTTAAGAGACTCTATATTGGAGAGACCACAAACCCTTATATTCACTTGGATAAGACATCATTTCCTTAGAACTATAGTAAACCACCTCTAACGCAAGAGAAGATGACAAGAGATTATGTAAGGATAGGGACATTGATAAAGAGAAGATTGCCACCTTTCTCTAATCTATTGTTCTCTAGCATTCTCCCTCACAAGCTATAGGTCTGGCCATGGCACATCTAAGCCTATGAATGCTTTATATTCTCCACTTGCAACCAACCAGATATGACTTTCCTGGAGAACAAACAAAATGTAGTGCTGACACTATGATTTACAAAGCCGATTCAATGAGCCAATGCTTTGATGCATGCATGAGATCAAAATATTTTTCATTTATTTATTTTGTACATTGCTAAGAAGAAGCATGAAACCTTTACGATCTGCCACAGATGGAAAAGCCTCCATGAAGCATTTCAGATTCTCAGCCAAATAGTAGCAATCAGAATTATACGATCAAAGATGCAGAATTTACCGCCATCGCTGCATTCTGGTACTGCTTGAATGGAGACACAGAGAGGAATTTCCCAAATAAGTTGTAATTCAGGTTCTCCGTCTCCTCGCTCTGCCACATATCAGATGGCGGTGGGCTGTCGACCACCGGCTCAACTCCTTCACCACCCCGACGACGGCGACGGCGTCCGGGATGGATGCCTGACGACCACCATTCGATGATCGTCAATGGCCCCAGGATCCACGAATCTCGCCATCTTCGGCGGCCAGCGGTGCGCCCAGTGCTCCTCCTGCACCACCTCGCCATCCGCCGGAGCCCTAACCTCCTCCACTACTAGGAATTGGACCGGGGGTTCTGGATGGCTTCGGAGGCGTGGGAGTTTTTTTTCTCAAATAATATATTATGACATATTATAATATTATAATATTTTTAATTTTTGAAAATATAAAATTAACATAATAATTATAATAAATATAGAATATACTATATTACATTATATTATATTACGTTACATTATATTATATAAAATAAACATAATAAATTATAATAAATTATAGAATATACTATATTACATTATATTATATTACGTTACATTATATTATATTACATTGCTTTATATCATATTATATGGTTTTATCATACAAAATCATATAAAATCATGTTAAATCAAATTAAGTTATATAATAATATAATATAATATAATATTATATATTTTAATATAATTAAAATCAATATTTGATATTATATGAAATTTAAAAATATAAATAATATGATACATTATAATATATTATGGTAAACTGTAATATAGTATAATTATATTTTTAATAGTTCGAAATATAAATATAACATAGTAAATTAAAAAAATTTAAAATATGCTATATTATATTATATTATATTGTATTATATTGTATTGTATTGTATTATATTACATTATACTATATAATGCTATATTATATATATATACTATATTATATTATATTATATTGCTTTATGTTATATTATGCGATTTTACAATATAAAATTATATAAAATAATATGATATATTATAATATAGTGTAATATTTTTGATATTTAAAAATATAAAATATAAAATAGTATATTATAATAAATTATAAATATGCTATATTACATCAAACTATATTATATTATATTATATCATATAATATTGCGCGTGCTTTATGTTGTATTATGTGATTTTAATTGATAAAATTATATAAAATCATATAAAATCATGTAAAATAAAATACAAATATATAGAACTATATTATATTATCTATTAATATATTTTAATATGATTTAAATTAGTATTTGACATTATATTAAATATAATAGAATATAACATAATACGATATATTATGATATATTATGACATATTATAATATAGCATAATATTTTTAATATTAAAAATATAAAATATAACATCATATATTAAATTAAATTATAAAATATGCTTTATTGCATCATATTATATTATATTATGCTATATTATATTATATTACTTTATATTATATTATATGTTTTATCATGCAAAATTATATAAAATCATGCAAAATCAAATTAAATTATATAAAACTATATTATATTAAATATTAATGCATTTAATATAACAAAAATCAATATTTGGCATTATATTAATATAATAGAATATAAAATAATATGATACATTTTAATATATTATGATAAATTATAATAAAGTGTAATTATATTTTTAAATAAAATATAAAATAGATAGTATAATAATTATAAATATATACATATTATATTATATTATATTATTTAAATATATATTATATCATATTTTTAGTCGTCTCGGGTCTGGATATTAAATATTCAGATCCGACCCATTTATGTTGGAGTTAATCGAATCCGAGTCTGGAATAGCTATAGACCTGATCAGTATTAATTTTTTTTGGACACTCTTTTCTAGACATACCAACGTTTATCCATTATATTTGATTTACTCATGTTTAATAGTTGAAACATAAGTTACAAACTGATTATAGCATTTTCACGTTTGCCAAACATGGATATATAATTATTTTTTTAAAAATTTGAACTTTTACTCACGTATGTATTTTACGTGTCTAAAAGCATGTATGTGACTTTTTTTGTAGTGTGCATCAAGTTTGTTATCAGAGTGAAGGTTAAATTAGGGTTTAACTACTAGTTCTGAAATTTCTGCATACCTAGAACTAGGCTGAAATTAAACTGCATAATACCTATCTAAAAAAATTCAAAAAACTAGAATTAATTTTTTGATAATCCTCAGTTATTCTCAAAAAAAATTAGATAATTTTTTTATTTACTGCTTTCTGGTGGAAGGAAATCACGCCTCCTGAGCGGGTATACACAAGTATACTGTCACAACCCATGGAAGTATTGAGCTACGGCCAGACGTGATATCTCAATATTGGATCAGATCTGAAATTAATTTTGAGATTAAAAAAATTAATTAATTTCTATTTTTGCTATTTTTAATTATTTTATTGCTTCATTGTATATTAGGATTTCATCTTGTATGTGCATCATCAAGTAACCGAATCTTAAGGGCACTTGAGCATCTCAATCAGGGCAGGATCTTATCAACTATCCTGGGCCCACAACAACCTTCTTTTGCATCCGATCCTAGCCTAAATAAAAATAAATTAGATTTAATTTGCTCTAGTGAGCTAGGGACACCAACAGGTCGGGTTCCAAGTATTGTGTGAAAGCTAGTGCACCCAATCCTTTGATTATCACTTGAATCTGGTGTCTAAGGCTAGAGATCTAGAAGCAAACATCCTAAGCGATTTTATGGTTTTTAATTAGGACCCTGCGAGAGCAGGGGGAGCCTCCTATGACCCCACCTCTTACCTGGCCAGTAGATAGGGTAATTACTGAATTGGTTGTAATTTGAGCTGACCCATTCTACTTGAGCTCTAGGTCTAGGAAATCCTAGTTCGCTTTGTGTGTTTATATGCATGGCTACTAGATAAGAGCTCAATACTAGTAGCCTCACCCTAAACTAGTGTGACCATGGAGTTCAGCTTTGAGACCTCCTTAGGACCATGAATGATCAATTGCCCTGATGAACAATAAGTTCGACTAATTAGATAACCATCTAGGAAACTTAGAGAGGACTAATAAGACCCGTCCTGAACCTAAACTTGAGACACCTTTCTCTACACCTCCCAACCCTAGGAGAGCCCCACACTATGACCCAATCTGGGAACCCAATCCTAGGAGACCCCCACACCATGACCCAACCTGGGAATCTAACAATAGAAGATCCAATTATGATTTCATAGACCTGGATGAGGGAACCACTAGGAACTTTAGGATTGAAGCACCTATATTTGGTGGTGATCCTGAGTTTGAAAATTATCTTGATTGGAAAAGAAATATGGATCTGTATTTTGAGAAGGATCAAATGACTGAGGAAGGAAAGTTTAAGATTGCTAAACCCAAATTAGTATGCCAGGCTAGAATTTATTGGGATGATGTCGAAAGAATGATCAGACAAAGAAATGACATACCCATAACTACTTGGAGTAACATGAAACTTAAACTAAGAAAAAGTACATACCCAGATCATATGAACCCAGCTCCTACGAACCTAGATCCATAACCCATAGGTCTAACCCTATCCTATGAACTAAGGAACCCATAACCCATAGGTATCAATCTAGTGCTAGTCAGGTTTCCCTTGGTTTGCCTGAATCCCATAGAAATAGTATCCCTATATATGAGCCTAGTATTAGTCCACTTCCACTTCAATGTCAACCTGAACCTACTAGGTTTAGTGCACCTAGTCAAAATCCTGGAGCCAGCCAGTTACCCCTTAGTCGACCTACACTTACTACTCCATTAGTCCACCAAGATACCATTGAAGAAGAAGTTTATGAAGCTGATGTGAACTTAGTGGATGAGTATAAGAAAGAAAAGGAGATACCTACGGCTGACCTAGAATTAGCTGACACGGTAAGCACCCAGGTTGAAGCCAGTCCAGAGTTAGTTGACCATGACGTACCCTGACTGAAACTTTGTACTGGTAGGATCCTTAGAAAAAGAGACCAATGAGGAGTCTAACACTACTGCTAGGACCTTACCTGAGAAAACACTAGAGGAGAGCCAAATCATAGAGCCTAGTCCTGAAATCCAATAACAGAGAAAATTGGTGAGGACTTGGCTTATTTAGTCCAGTATCCTCAAGAAGACTTCACCCCTATGGTCCCAATTGAAGATCTTTTTCCTGAAATCACTGACTCATCCTTCCATAAGGCTGACCTTTTTTTACCAATTCATGCAACGCAATGTCCAAACCTTAAGGTTAACCCCGTTAGTCTAGGACTAATCCATGAGCGCTTTTCTTATTTCCTATCCTAACCAAATCACCCCCAAATCCATTTCTTACATCCTACCTTTTCCTGAAGCTTCCCATGTTTCTAGGACCATTAGATTATATTTTGTAGAGGTCAGTATGTTACATACATTCATTGAGCATGTTAGGTTTGCATCAAATTTCTGGAAAACACGATGGCATCTATTAGGAGTTTATGTTAAGTTTTCATCTGCATGTCACCCACCGACCAAGGGTCAAACTCAGTTATAATTTAGGATTTAGTCTAGTCTAGAGTCCATTAGGTTATAGTTATTAGTCATTTACATGCATGTCAATAGAAAAAAAAAGGAAACAAAAAAGAGAAAAGACTCAAAGAATTCAATGAAGGAGACTTTGTCATGGTAGACTATGACCTAAACGGTTCCCACCTGGAACCATGAAAAAGTTACATGCCCATAGTAGTGGACCATACAAAGTAATTAAAAAAATTAGACCTAATGCTACGTGCTTGAGTCACCACCAGAACTAGGTATTAGTCCTACTTTCAATGTTTCGGACCTTATTGAGTATAAGGAGCCAATGTTGATTCCTAGTGAGCCTTTTGGAACTAATCCAGTCCTTGAGAGTAAGCCAACCCAAGTGTGTCTACCTGCCATGCAACTAGCCCAGAAAGACAAGATCGAGTGGATCTTGGATGACCAGATAATCGCTACTTGGAGCAAAGGCTATCAGCGATATCTTGTTCGTTGGCAAGGATGACCTGAGACTAACTTGCAGAGAGTTGACCCAGACTTACTAGAACGCTATAATAGTGAAGTTGACCCATACTCGACAGGGTCGAGTTTCTCCCACCCGGGGAGAATTGGTGTGGACACCAGGGCTAGAAAAGATTGATAGGTCAAACCCACATCTCTGTGGATCATCTATGAATAAAGTCCTGAACCCAAATCCTTTTTACCAAGTTGAAATATTTATTTACATGTCTATGCCTTTTGATCAAATTGGGTTTCAATTGATCAAGTTGGGCTTTAGTTATTTGGTTGGTTTAATTAGTTTTAAATCATGTGATTAGTTAGTTGAGTCCTGTAACATAAGGGGGGACCCAATTGAAGACCCATATGACTACATGTGCACTCAAATCAAGACCCATATGCACCTGAATCAAGACAAGCCATGTGACTCTATGTGCTAGCCCAAGTCACTTATCATATGCAACCACTTCTTGGCACCACCTTTTTCAAGAATTTGGACAACATCACATGACTTTTGGACATCACTTGCCATATCATTTGGGACAACACTTGCCATGTCACTTATTTTATATGGGACCCCAATCAAGAAGCCAAGAAGTTAGTGCCACATTTTAAGAGGAGTAAAGCAGAAGGAGTCCAACCATATTGGCACCATTTTCCTCCTCCCTTTTTATCGCCAATTCCAAGAGAGATGTCAACCAAAAATCCTTCCCTAAGGGTGCCTATCAAAGAGAATTTCAATGGATTTCTACCTTAAGTGTTTTGATCAAATATGTTCCAAGTTACTTAAAATTAGAGAACTCAAGAATCCAAAAAAACTCGAGTCTTTTTTCTATCCAGACTGAAGAGTCCACTATCCTGCAGGAGCCCACATCATATTATATTATATTATGTTATATTATATTATATTACGTTATATTATATTATATGTTTTTATCATGCAAAATTATATAAAATCATGCAAAATCAAATTAAATTATATAAAACTATATTATATTAATATTAATACATTTAATATAACAAAATCAATATTGGCATTATATTAAATATAATGGGAATATAAATAAAATGATACATTTTAATATATTATGATAAATTATAATAAAGTGTAATTATATTTTTAATATTTAAAATATAAAATATAAATAAGATAGTATAATAAATTATAAAATATATCATATGATATTATATTATATTATTTAAATATATTTATCATATTTTTCGGGTCTCGGATCTGGATATTAAATATCCAGATCCGACCCATTTATGTTGGAGTTAATCGAATCTAAGTCTGGAATAGCTCTAGATCTGATCAGTATTAATTTTTTTGGACACTCTTTTCTGGGCATACCAACGTTTATCCATTATATTTGATTTACTCATGTTTAATAGTTGAAACATAAGTTACAATTGATTATAGTATTTTCCCATTTGCCAAATATGGATATATAATCATTTTTTTTAGAATTTGAACTTTTACTCACGTATGTATTTTACGTGTCTAAAAAGCATGTGTGTATGTGACTTTTTTTGTAGTATGCATCAAGTTTGGTATCAGAGCGAAGGTTAAATTAGGGTTTAACTACTAGTTCTGAAATTTCTGCATACCTAGAACTAGGCTGAAATTAAAAATGCATAAAACCTGTTGGGATATCCTGGTTCAGCTACGACCCAGGCTTCGTTTCGACTTATTGAAGCCCGGTTCTCTAGACTACGGACTTCGGACTAAGCGAAGGTCACTACAAGCAACTCAAGGCTTTACACTGAACTACAACATCTGAAGGCCAGTCCTTCGGGTAGCACCTTCGGCCCCGGCCGAAGTCTGAACTACTCATCGACTTCCGAAGACACGAACTTCGGTCTCGACACGAACTTCGGTCTCCGCCGTAGACATGATCTCCGGCCTTGGGAAAATATCAAGCCTTCGGCCCATGCAAGGGTAAACCCAAAGCTTGAACCACAATCTGTTTCGAAAAGGAAACTGTAACCAACAGTTACAGTCGACACTCATCAAGCCTTGATCATGACACGCAATTCCTACAGCCATGCCTTCGATCTGGCCAGAACCGCTCATTGACAACCCACGATCGCCAATCATGGAAGAAATTGGCTCCCCATGATCTTCGAAAAAAGAGCGGGCCATAGACCGAAGGCCATCTTTTAAATATGGGTAAGAAGGATAGCTCGAGAGGCACGCGTGAATAATCTCGCACATATACACTGTCAATCTCCAAGAACTCTTTTTCTCTTCCACTCTCGACACCTTCTCCATTCTGTGGCTGGAATCCGCCACTGACTTAGGCATCGGAGTGTCCTCCGCCGGAACAACTCCAGTAAGGGACCTGTTTTGCAGGTGAACCAGGGAGCAGTCCTGCGATGCAGAAGCTCCGACCTGCCGATCCAGGGACTCCACGCCAACAGATTGGTGCACCAGGTAGGGGGCGTATTACTAACACTTGTTAAGCTCCCTCCCAGACAAGGGGAAAAAAATAAAGAATTTTTTGATGGCAAGAGAAAAAGCTCAAAATGCTTCTACAAGCCGGAGTCGTGCTCCGTCTCAGGGGGTTGCACCCCCAGAGGAGAACGATGCTCCACCTCCCATAATTGTTGTGGGAGCACAGCAGTTCGAAGCTCTTATGAACTAGGTCGCCAACCTGACGGCCATGGTTCAAGAGTTTCAAGACAAAGCCTTTCCGATGGCAAACCCACCGGCTGGTTCTAGACATAGCTCTCAATCTCGAAGAAAGAGAGCACCACAGGAGGATTCAGTGCATCCCTCCCCTCGTTCTCGGCCCTCTCCCGAAGGCCAAACTTGGAGACTGCCTAGGTCCGCCGATTCCCCACAAAAAGGGAAAAGGCCTAGGCAAACTTCCTTCTCCTCCTCCGAAGACTCCACTCCGATGGAGAGAGAAGCCCAAGCAAACTCCCGATTATGACGGGAGGTTCAGAGCCATCGAATCATAGATGGCAAGGGCACGAGAACAAAGAATGCGGGATCAGAGAGATCCCTAGGACCTGATTGTGGGTGATCTACGTCCACATTACACCGATCGCATCATGGCTAAGGACATTCCTCGGCACTTCAGGGTTCCCCAGATGGAACCCTACGATGGCACCTCCGACCCCTTCGACCATTTGGGTAGCTTCAAAGACCATATGATGATTCAAGGAGCTTCGAACGTAATGTACTGTCTAGCGTTCCCGGCTACCTTGAAGAAGTCCGCTCGGATTTGGTACTCGAGCCTGCGCCCAGGTACCATTGATTCCTTTTTCGAGTTAGAAAAATTATGTCTTGCATTTCAGAACCGACCGCAAGACTCCTCAGAATACGGAGACACTCTTCATTCTTTAGCAAAATGAAGGAGAGAGCCTGAGAGATTACATCTCCAGGTTCAATGCGGCCATGCTTGAGATCCCCAATCTCAACGAGCACGTGGCCATGTCAGCACTGAAGAAGGGGCTTCAAACCTCCAAGCTTACTTTTTTTCTAGATAAGAAGTTTCCTAAAAGCTACGCTGAGCTCCTATAAAGGGCTCAGAATACGCCGATGCTGAAGAGCAGGTGGCAAATCGATATTTGATTGAAGGAAACCCCCTCAAAGAAGAAGAATAATAGGGGGCAAGGCTTCCAAACTTTAAATAACAACAGTGGCAGATATGCAAACCGCCGGAGAAGCCCTCCTAAGCCCAGAGCATTGGGAGGAAGATTCAACTCATACACCCCCCTCAACCATTCTCGAGAAAAGATCCTCATGGAGATAGAAAAAGAAAACTATCTCCAACGGCCCCATCCCATGAAGGCCTCCTCTTCCACAAGGAACAGGAATAAATTCTATCGATTCCACCGGGACCACGAATACAACACAGAAGAATGCATCCAGCTGAGGGATGCAATCGTGGATCTCATCAGAGAGGATACCTAGGGTGGTACATCGGTCACCAGGGACCCCGATCGGAAGAACTATTCCCCAGCCACCTCCCGAGGAGGCCGAATTGCCAAATCAAAGGCCCACCAACAGAGGTGTAAGGATGATACACTGGCCCACCAACTAGAGAAGGGATGAAGATGAAGCTTCAAAGCAACTGAAAGATAGCAACTCCATCCTTTTCTCCGACGATGACCTTGTGGGAGTCCGGCTCCCGCACGACGACCCTCTTGTATTTCGATCGTAGTGGCCAATTATGATGTACAGAGAGTACTTATTGATAATGGAAGTTTGACTGATGTCTTGATGTACGTGCATTCTCCAAAATGTGTTTGCCTAGACATCAACTACAAAGATCCCCCATACCACTCTCCGGTTTCGGGGGCAACCAAGTTTATGCCGAAGGGGAGATAGTGTTGCTTGTAACCCTCGGCTCCAAGCCTCAACAAAAGACATTGCTGATCAACTTCATGGTGGTCCAGATCTCCTCTGCATACAACATTATTCTGGGGAGGCCCACCTTGAACAGGTTCCGGACCGTGATCTCCTCTCACTACCTCTTGTATGCTTCCTCACCAGGAATTGTGTTGGAGAAGTTAGAGGGAACAAAAGGATGGCACGGCAATGTATAATGATTGAAGACAGGCATTTCAAGGATTCGACTACCCCAGATCAGTTGGATCCGAGGGATTCAACCACAAACCTTGGTGAACCCATGGAGAGGACCATCCCGATACCTTTGAAAGAGGAAGATCCCTCCAGAGTTGTGTAAATCGGGAGCGCCCTTGACGAGGGAACCAGAAAAGCTGATCCATTTCCTTAGGGACAACACCAATGTTTTAACCTGGTCGGCTTCGGACATGCTCGGGATTCCCGCCGAAGTGATTACTCATCGGCTAAAAGTAACCCCTAGGAACAAGTCGGTGCGATAGAAGAAGAAGAGCTTCACTCCCAAAAGATAGCAAGCTATTGATGAAGAGGTTAGCAAGCTCCTCAAGGCAGGGTTCATCAGAGAGGCCCGCTATCCAAGTGGCTGGCCAATGTGGTAATGGTGAAGAAAACTAGTGGCAAGTGGAGGATCTGCATTGACTATACAGACCTCAACAAGCTTGCCCAAAAGATAGCTTCCCTCTTCCAAAGATTGATCAACTGGTCGACGCTACCACCACCGACCACCAGTTGTTGAGCTTTATGGATGCCTTCTCTGGCTATAATCAGATTAGAATGGATTCGCAAGATGAGGAGAAGATGGCATTCATCACTGACAAAGGTCTCTACTACTATAAGATGATGCCGTTCGGCCTCAAGAACGTCGGAGCAACATTTCAAAGACTCATCAATAAGGTGTTTGAAAAGCAACTGGGAAGAAATATGGAGGCCTATGTTGACGACATGATCGTCAAGAGTCTCCACCGGAGAGACCACATCCGTGACTTGGAGGAGTCATTTAGTGCTCTCCGGCACTACCAAATGAAGTTAAACCCGGCGAAGTGCGCCTTCGTGGTCATGTTGGGTAAATTCCAGGGATTCCTTGTCACCAAACGAGGGATTGAGGCCAACCCCGAGAAGATCCAGGCCTTGAAGGATATGTGACATCCCTCCTGTAAAAAGGAAGTCCAACAGTTCATAGGGAGGATTTCCTTCCTAAGTAGATTTATCTCTCGATCCACCAAGAAATGTCTTCTGTTCTTCAAGGTACTTCGGCAATCAAAGGACTTCGAATGGGTCCAAAGACTGTCACGTTGCCTTTGAGAAATTGAAGAAGTATTTGGAGACCCCACCCTTACTCTCCAAGCCAAAAGAAGGCGAGGTCCTCTACCTGTACCTCTCTGCTTCAAACGAAGCAGTGAGTTCAGTTCTTGTCTGGAAGAAAGAAGATGGGTCCCACAAGTCGATCTACTACATCAACAAGATCCTGCATGATGTAGAAATGCGGTACGCAAGGATGCTGAAGCTGATCTACTCTTTAGTGATTGCAGCAAAGCGACTACGGCTATATTTTCAGTCCCATGCTATCGTGGTGCTGACTGATCAACCTCTCAAGGCCGTTCTCCAATCTCCAGACACTTCTGGAAAGATAGCCAAGTGGGCTGTGAAGCTAAGCAAATTTGACATTAGCTTCCAGCCCCGAGAGGCTATGAAGGCCCAGGTGCTCTCCGATTTTCTGGCCGAGTGCACCTGGAAGTCCGAAGATGAAGCCTCTTTGGATGAAGAAGAAACCCAAAGGAGATGAATGGTTGGTTGCTTCATGTGGACGGAGCTTCCAATGCTCCAGGTGCGGGGCAGGACTCACGTTGGCCGAACCTGACGGCCAGATTATAGAGTATGCACTCCGTTTCTCCTTCCACACATCCAATAATCAGGCTGAATATAAGGCCCTACTCGTTGGACTTCGGATCGCCAAAGATCTAGGAGTCTGGCAACTCCGAACCTTCTCCGATTCTCAACTGGTTGTGAATCAAGTCAATGGAGAGTACGCAGCCAAAGATCCAACCATGATGCAGTACCTGGAGAAGGTTCAGGCTTTATCCTCCCAACTGGAACATTTTGAAATTATTCATGTTCCCCGATTGGAGAACTCCTGGGTGGATGCACTATCTCGACTAGCAACTACAGCACCAGAGTCTCTCGGTGCACCTTTGTTAAACATCTTGAAACTCTAAGCATTGCCGAAGAGGCTGCAGAGGTGCGGCAGATTGATGCTGAGCCAAGCTGGATGGATCCCATCGTCAGATTTCTAAATGAAGGAGAACTGACCGAAGATAAGGCAGATTCCAGAAAGATCCGCTGGATGGATCTCAGTACGTCATCTTAGACGGAATCCTCTACAAGAGTCATCTCCCAACCATTGCTGAAATGCCTCGGACCCACCGATGCAGATTATGCATTGAGAGAGGTCACGAGGGCATATGCGGGGATCACTTGGGAGGCAGATCTCTATCATGCAAGATTATTCGACAAGGGTATTACTGGACCCTCCATCCAAAAGGACTCAGCTGATTTCGTGCGGAAGTGCGACCAATGTCAGAGGTATGCTAATGTGCAGAGACAACCTGCGAGTCACCTGACTCAGTTGGCAGCCCCATGGCCCTTGGCCAGTGGGGGGATGGACATTCTTGGCCATTCCACCAACATCAGGGCAAAGGAAGTTTCTCTAGTGGCCATCGACTATTTCACTAAATGGGTGGAAGCCGAACATTTGTCCAAATCACAGAGGGCAAGGTGGAAAGTTTTATGAAAATTCCATCAACTTCAGGTTCAGTATCCCACATGTCATCATCCAGACAACGGGAGATATTCGACAATCCGAAGTTCAAGGACTTCTGTGCTCGGTACCATATCCAGCTTCGCTAACAATCCGTTGCTCATCCACAGTCCAACGGAGAAGCTGAAGTCACCAACCGGACCATCCTCCATGGTCTAAAAGACAAGGACACAAACACCGCCAGGGCTTTGGGCTGAAGAACTAACATCTGTTCTTTGGCATACCGAACTACCCCAAGAATACCACCGGTGAATCTCCGTTCAACCTAGCCTACGGTCCGAAGCCATGCTACCTATCGAAGTCCCTACAGTTTCTGAGAATTGACACTATGAAGAGCCTAAGAATTCCAATCGCAGAAGGATCGATCTGGATCTGCTATCAAGCACTAGGCTACAGGCCCAGATAAGAATGGCGGCATACCAACAAAAAGTTGCCAAGTACTATAATGCAAGGGTGAAGGAGCAAACTTTTCGCACGGGGATATGGTATTGCGAAGAGCAAAGGTGTCCAGGCCAACGGAACAGGATAAACTCTTCCCAACTGGGAAGGCCCATATCAAGTCGAAGAACTCATTCGACCAGGGACATATCAACTCAAGACCCTGGAGGGGAAGACCCTGTCCCGGCCATGGAATGTACAAAACCTTCGCAAATACTATTAATGAAAAAGTTCCAAAAAATTCCTGTGCAAAGCTCCTTAACCCTACTCAACTCAAAACAGCTAGTTGCATCGACTGAACGACAACAGCCCAAATGACCCGATCTGAAAAATCGGTCAACTGCGTAAAGGAGAGTCTGATCCACTAACCTTATCGGTATGCTCGACGAGCGCAATGGATGGCCTAACCAGGCCACCAAAAAGATCAAAGGCGTAGGGATGGTTTTCGTAACCTACCATATGGTGAATCTGAACACGCGCTTAGGTGGGCCTGAACAGCCTACCTTAATCACGACAGAAAGTGCATAGGGATGGTGTAAACACCCTACCCTACGAAAAATCTGAACACGTGCCTGAAAGGACCATTGTTGTCCTCTCTGTCAACAACAAACACTCTCAGAATGGTCCAACGAACCTACTTCTTCCCTACAAATCGCAAGTGGTTTATGGAGTCTACATTATGGACAAATGTGATGCAACACATCGCGGAAAATATACGGGAAGAGGTAAAAAAAAAAATCTTTCATTTCATTCAATTTTTCTTACAAAAAGAAAAGAAAGAACTCTCCTAAAAGAGAGTAAGAAAAAGAAAAGAAACTCTCCTAAAGAGAGATACCAAAAAAAAAAAAAAAAAGCAGCAGCAGCAGCAACAGCAAGGTTGGGAAATTTGCATTAACTCCTCGATGGATTTTCCCGTACCATTGGGAGAGACCAGATGGGACGATGAAGGGCCCCGGGGTTCCCGTCCGAACTCGAGTCCGACCCCTCATCGGAGTCAGAATCGAATTGTGGTCGGGGAGGGAATGGAGGGTTGACCCCTCATCGGAGTCAGAATCGAATTTGTGGTCGGGGAAGGGAATGGAGGGTTTGATATTATCCAAGCCCTTCAAGTCATAAAACTTGGAGGCTTTCCTCCAGCACTCCCAAAACCCATGGTGGAAGGAGTCCAGGGCCACCCCGGTGAGCTCATCCTTGAATGAGGCAGAAGTTGTAAAGTTTGCGATGGTATTTGCCGCATCCTTCTTCGCCTCCTCCGCCATCGTGGTCACCACCGTGACTTGGGCCCGGGCCTCCCTCAATTGAGCCTCCAAAAGGCGGACCTTCTTTTCGAGACGGTCCACGAGAAGCTCCTCTCTTCGCCTACAGGCCCAGATGACTCTGGACTTTGCTTCCTCTTGGGGTCAATAGCCCTCCTCTTCGCTACACGATGGAGCTCGGAAGTACTGAACCTCATGGTTAATAGAAGGAAGACACCAATAGAAATGATGGCCTTCGACAGCAGGGGACAGGGTCCTGTTTATAGAAACCCTGCGCCCACAATCGACTGCGGGGAGGCGCATCCCATATCCTTCTCTGCTATATGAGAAGGTGCCACGTGTCCGGGTGACGCTTCGAGAACCAGAAAGTCTCTTAGAAGCCATCCCCAGGACCGCAACCACCATCGCTTCGAATCTGGAAAAATCTGCATCATGCGACAGCATCATTAATGGTCTCTTTTTGGCAAAAAGAGGCCCGACGGCTCATAAGGCACAAGAGATTATGATTGTACAAATTTCGACGTGCCACATAGATGACGGTGATCCTAATCAAATCCCCCTAATTATTGATTGGCAGGGAGATGACTCCTGTACGCCCCAATGGACAAGCTAAACATTCGAAGGAAGGTAACGCAACGGAGTTTGGTCCGTTCAAGGGTTCATTCTTACCGACTGAACAGCCTTTGGCCATGACTATTCAACCAAGTAGAAAAGAGAACGGTAAAACCAGCTCTTATCGACTGGACGGCCTTTGGAGGCTATCGTTCGACTAGGCAAAAGGAGAAACGATAGAACTGTTCAGGCTACACATGAGGCATAACAATGCATATGCAAAGAAAGGAGAATTCATTCCAAAATCTGAAAAAATTGCAGTACAAAGTTCATTGGCAATACAAGTAAGAAAGGAAGAAAATACATTCAGAGTGATCTAGGTCACTCGACATTAGCAGGAGAAGGCTCCACACCACAGGACTGGAGCAACCTATCAACTTGTTCAGAGAGGATCTCATCAATCTGGACCAGGACGGGGAGAACCTTAAGCCTGGACTCCTGCAGCCTGAGTCACCTCCTGGGCCGAGATCAAAGTTGGGGGACTCCTCGACCTCCCTGCGACTTCGGCCTCCTACGCTTCTTCTCCTTCCTCTCCAATTATGCTGTAGGAGGGGATTTTCGAAAAGGCGAGGTGAGGGAGGGTCTCCTTTACCTTGGAAAGTCCATCATTGAAGCCGTGCTGTTAGGCATACAATGATGCTTCATCAATCTCTGTCTGAAATTGCGAAGACATCTTGAAGTCAGCCATGGCATTGTCTATTTGCTTCTTCAAAGCTTTGGACTCCCTCTTGGCAGCATCGGCCTCCCTCTTGGCAGCTTCGAATTCCAGGATTGCCTCTTCGGCCCTCCAAGAAGCCTCCTTTGCCACCTTGGACAGGCTCTCCATCCTTTCCTGATTCTCCCTGGCAGTTTGCTCCAGGGATTCAACTTGCTTCCTGCTCCTATTCCACCCTGCCTCTTGTCCCGTTATTCTCGAGTGGGCACTCTTTAGTTCGCCCTTCAGGTCATGAACTTCATCAGTTACCTGGACAAGACGATCCTCCATGGATTGCTTCAGCTCCTCGGCTACTTCCCTGGCAGCCCTAGCAGTCTGAAGCTCCTCCTTGAGGTCGTAGATGAGGCTGTCCACATTCCCCAGGCCTTCCTCCATGAAGGTGAAGTCATAGACCAACTACATCAAAAAAAGAAGAATTGAGGGTCAAATAACTCTCAAGGCAAAGGAGGTGGTGATAGTCATACCTGTTGCAAGGCGGCGAAGCCGAAATCAGACACCTTGAGAAAGCTCCGGTTTCGAAGAATTGCCAGGTTGTAAGGCTGTATCGTACCCTTCAATGCCTGTCTGGCTTCCTCCGGAACTAGCAGCTCTCCTATAGGTGGGAGCTCCTTAGGGTTCATCGAGCGACCTCCGGCTGAAGAAGCTCCGTAGATGGACTTTCTTTCGACTTGCCGTGCTTTGCCCCTATCGGCAGCAGAGGGGCAAACCGGTGGCACATCCACACCCTGAGGTGGGCCCCCCATTGTGTCGACTGGGGAGGCGACCACCGCTGGAGTCTCGACTGGACAGGGCCTCACTGGAACCCCTTCCGCGGTCGCTGCATTTTCCCCCGAGGTGCCTCAGGAATACGAAGTGCTTTGGTCCCCTTCGGGACCATCTCTCCGAGCTTTTTTCCGAGATGCAGACCTGGTGGAACGGGCCTGTGCCACCCTCCTCTCCAAAGTCTGGCGAAGCCAGATCAAATTGCGTTTCATCCCGCCACCTACAGGCAAAGGGGATCACCTCAATTAAATGAACTACAACGAAACCTAAAGAAGAAGAGCAGAAATTTCCACTGCTATACCTAGTGAGGGGACTTTACTGATTCCTGCTCGATTGAGGTTCCTCTCCTCCAACAACTCCCGAATAGGAGCAACTTCCAAGTTGGTCAGAAGATCATAATCCAACTGATCGGCCGCCAAGACTTTCTTTCCATCATTGGCGGTTAGGCAAGGCTTCTTTCACTCAGTGTCGAAGCCCCATGGGTCGAAGGACAACACAAATACAAAGATAGGTTTCCACCCGTGGATGGCGCTGGGCATATCCTTAATCACCCTGCGGCCCAATCTGGGACTGATCACCCACCATCCGTTGCTATGGAAGTCCCTCTTGAGGATAAAAAGGGCCGAGAATAAGTTGGTCCTAAGCTCTATGTTGGCGATGCTGCACATGACCAGGAACCTGTAGATGTTCCTGATGCTGTTTGGGGTCAACTGCGATGGCACTACTTGGTACAAGCAAAAAATCTTAACAAAGAAGGGGTGCAGGGAAAACGAAGACCAGCCTTCAGGTGAACTTCGTATACAGCTAGGCACCTAGGGGGAGCTTTGTTCGCCCGCTCCTCGGGCACGGGGAGGACAAAGGAAAATTTCTCAGGAATGCGGTAGCATTCCCAAAGAAGGGTTGCCTTGCTCTAAGAAATCAAGCTGGGGATCGAATCTGGACCTACTGCATCTCCGACCCCCGAGGGCCCAACCTGCTTCCCCTGACTCTCTACGATCTCTTCCATGACAAAGGAATGAAGCAAAGGGACGGAAAGAGGATTCTACCTGAAGAATATACTGGTACTCCAAAATGATTTGGGCAGAGGATGAGACAAGGTTGAAGAAGCTTTCTTGCCCAGACCTTCACCCTTCCCGAAAAGAAAAGTAAGGGTCTCTGGACCCTCATAGAGGATTAATTTGACTCAAGGTTAGCCTGGGAGGTAACCCACTTACAACTGACTGCCAGGATAAGATCTATCCTTCATCCAACGGGCGGAGAACAGCCACCACAACTATCCAAATCCTAACCAAAAGATTGTCTCAACCACTGTACAACAGGACGAGGAGAGATAGCCTTAGGGCCACCTACTTTTCTCCAATCCAGGAATGGCACCTATCCACCATCTAATTCTCGGATCATGATGGGTGATGCGGCACGATGATGAGAATGCAATCTAAATGATGGATTGAGAAATGAGAGCAATGAAGCCTATTAACAGGTACTAAATTTCAGATCAAAAGTACTAAGGTAAAGCTATGGAAGGAGCACTGAAATTTGGAACTTACGCCGCGATATAGTTATTTAAATCCTAAAGAAGATTAGGGCTAATGAATATTGAATTTAAACCTTAGCAATGATCTTCAATAAATCAGACTTAAGAGATTAGGAGGTGTTATTTACCCAAGATGATCACTCCCTGGTAGATCCATTGAAGCTCTTAGACGAACTAGCCCTGAAGTGGAAGATTGGCATTCCGAAGAAACTAGTTTCATTCAATATTGATATTTGGCAAGAGAACCCTTTCTTGAACTCCGAATCGTAGAAGGATCCTGCACAATGAACGGGTTAGACTGGGACCAATTTGAAAGATATCAAAAAAAAGAAACCAAACAGGCAAGGGAACTTCGATGGAGGCATGGATCCCTAGTGGAGGATGTTGGCATTGGACACTTGAAAGCTTGAGAAGAGAAAATAAAAACACCCAAAGAAAACAAGAGGATACTACCAAAAAAAATACCTTCTTCAACTACTACTTCACTTAAATTTCATTTCATCCAAAAAGCTTCCTTTCTACCATGGGCGTACAAGAGGCTTTTAATGGCCTTTCAATTAATTTGAAATTCCCATATCATGGAGAAATATTAGGGGGGGTTACATGAAATGTGGAGGATTTGGTGGAGGGTTACATGGAATATGGAGGATTTGGTGGAGCGGGTTGCATGATTTGTGGATGGAGTTGGCCGACCTCCTTTGAATTTGAAAACACTCCTTGGTCGACCACTTGTAGCTTTCATGTAATTTAAAATTTGAATGATGCCACGTGGCAGGTGAGGTGGCAATGATGTGGCGTGGCAAGGTGGCATGGTGACATGGCACATCCTTCACCAATGGCGCCCCTTGGAGATGACATGGCAAAGGTGATGTGATGTCCTCTCGTGATGAGTTGGCACCGGTGGTCCATGATGATGTGGCATTCCAAGTAAAGCTGGTCTGGCCTAATTTCAAGTAGCTCTTGAACTTGACTCAGTACAAAGCCTAATTGACTAATTGAACTCTTGATTGAATTCTAATTAAACTTTAAAACCCCAAAAGAAAATAAAACAGGACTCAATAAACATACAGGACTCATACGAGACTTGAGTTCCTAGTCTCAATCCATAAAGAACTTGGTATTAGTTGAAGCTTCTTCTTTCTGAGCCTGGTGCCCCCACCAATTCTTCCTGGGTGGGAGGAACTCGACCCTGTCGTGTATGGTTCAGCCTGGCTTTGATATTGTTCAAATAAGTCCGGGTCCAGTCATTGCAGGTCCTCTCTAGCGATTCAGGAGTCGTCAGATTTTGGTCTCCTTTGCCAACGGACCAAATATCGATAGTAATCCTTGTTTCTGGTAGTGACAATCTTATTATCCATGATTTGTTCTGTTTTCTCTCATTTTTGAGGAATGGTTGTTTGTGGATACTCGGGTAATGGTTCACTCTCAAAAATATGGTCAGGCGCAAAAGGCTCACTAGGTATTATCATGGGTTCCTTATATTCTATCAAGTCTGAGACATTGAAGGTCGGGTTGATACCTAGGTCTGAAGGTAATTCCAATATGTAAGCATTAGATCTAATCTTCTTTAGGACTTTAAAGGGGCATGCACCACGGGTATGTAGTTTCTTGAAAGTCCCGGATGGGAACATGATCTCTCTCATAGAATTCCTTAACTTTCTTTCTTGAATTAGTCTTATGTTTATAGGATTCATTGCTCAAATTTATTTCATGATGTAAATCCTCAACATGCTATGCATAGGACTCAGCAAACTCAGAAACTTACACAAGCACTTAGGATTGAACTAGGCATCCTTATTGAGAGGAATTTTATTGGACTCTCTAGGGCCTAAACCTAATAGATTAATGACTCTCTAGGTTTGACCCTGGTCTGGTATGCACATGAGAATTTACCATGGGTTCCTAGCAAATGCCATAAGGTTTTCCAAAAGTAGGTAGCAAAAGGAATAGGCTTTAAAGGCTCATGCAACCTAGTAATCTCATCAAAATGAAACTTAATGGCTCTAAAATTAGGATAAGACTTAAGGAAAGGCAGGAAATAGGAATCTGAGTCTTGGGATAATTTAGGAAAATCTTGAAACAAACCTTGGTTACTCATGATGACCTTAAGATTTGAATATTGATCTACGGGCGGGATGCTTCTAGGTAGTTGAAGGTCATTGGCAAAGTCTTCTAAAATAATGATTGGGTTCTTCTCAGTTAACTGTAGGAGTTCTTGTGTCGAAGCTAAAGTATTGGGTTCTTCCTGAGGGTATTGTCTTACGGGAACCAAGTCCTCACTAAAGTTTGGTTGTTCTGATGTTTCAGGACTAGGCTCAATAATCTTTTCTTTACCAAAGGTTTCCTCAGGTAAGGTACTAAAGTTGTTCTCTTCACAGTCTTCCCCTTCATATTCATCTATAAAACTGATGTCAGTCTCATACACATATTTACTAGGTTCAGACTTGCCTTCTTCCTTCCCTAGCCCTTCAGTTTGAGGATATCCTAAGTCTTGAGTATTCATGAACTCAACTTGTACTTCAGGGTTCTTACTCCTATCATTCATATGAGCTAATGGGATAGTAGGAGTTGGTTGGTCTAAGGAAAATTGTTTAGCCAGCATTTGGTTCAATTGGGCCACTAGATCATTTTGGCCTTTCAGCATGGTTTCAAGATTTGGGTCCATGGCTATACTGGACTAGGTCTGGACTGGTGAATATGAGGCTCCTAATCTAGTTTTCATGCATGTAAGTAGACTCAAGCTCGAGCTAAGGTTTCCTAGACCTAGATCACAAATTAGAGGTCTAATTAAGTGAACCAACTAGCTAGTAGTACTTATGAGACTTAGCCAGGTAGGTGGTGGGGAGTGAAGGTCCCTGATTGCCAACCTTAGACACCAATCTGAGATTGGCCAGGTAGGCTGACCAAATCACAAGCCCTGATGCACCAATCCTAGACACCAAGCCAGTAAGCACACACCAATTAGCTGACACAGTTAACTTGACCCTAACCTGAACCCAACTTGTTGGTGTCCCTAACCCACTAGGGCAATTAACGTTCTACTCAATTTAATTAACGGGCTGGGATCGATATGCTGGTTGGTGATTTTTGGGCTAGGGACAGGTGATGAAACCCTGACCCTATATCAAATTGATGCCCTTAATTTGATTTCTCATGAGATGAATGAAATGCAAAGGTGCTGCAGAAGTGTGTTGCAGTTTGAAAGTGGTGTGGAAAACGTGATGAAAAAAATATCCAAAAATTCTAAAAAATTCACAGAGGATTCCTAACTTATATTTTCAATGCAGATGAAAGAAATTTTAAAACTAAAATCTGTACTACTTTAAGCAGATCCTACAAATGAAAATAAATAAAAAAGATAGAACAGAACCCTAATGACAGTGTCAAACTGCAAAAATTTCCATTTTTTTTATAATTTTTCTGATGATGAAATTTAATATGGTGATAACTGACTTAAAATGGAACAAGAAAAAAAATATTTCAACAAAAAATTAGTGACTTGCCTTTGGAGCTGCAGATGGATTACAGTAAATAGATGCAAATTTTCAGAAAAACAGAACCTAATCAAACAAGTGCAATGGCTTACCCAAACTTCAATCTAAAAAATTCACGTCCGGCCAGGGGATCATTATTCCCATGGGTCGTGATAGTGTACTGGAGTACACCGCTCAGGAGGCATGAATTTTAGATCATGCTTGGATTTAAAGAAAACTATTCTACCCTAATGCAACCATGCTCTGATACCAAAATGATGCGGCATGATGATGAGAATGCAATCTAAATGATGGATTGAGAAATGAGAGCAATGAAGCCTATTAATAGGTACTAAATTTCAGATCAAAAGTACTAAGGTAAAGCTATGAAGGAGTACTGAAATTTGGAACTTACGCCGCGATGTAGTTATTTAAATCCTAGAGAAGATTAGGGCTAATGAATATTGAATTTAAACCTTAGCAACGATCTTCAATAACTCGGACTTAAGAGATTAGGAGGTGTTATTTACCCAAGATGATCACTCCCTGGTAGATCCATTGAAGCTCTTAGACGAACTTGCCCTGAAGTGGAAGATTGGCATTCCAAATAAACTAGTTTCATTCAACATTGATCTTCGTCAAGAGAACCCTTTCTTGAACTCAGAATCGTAGAAGGATCCTGCACAATGAACGGGTTAGACTGGGACCAATTTGAAAGATATCAAAACAAAGAAACCAAACAGGCAAGGAAACTTCGATGGAGGCATGGATCCCTAGAGGTGGATGTTGGCATTGGACACTTGAAAGCTTGAGAAGAGAAAATCAAACACACCCAAAGAAAACAAGAGGATACTACCAAAAAAAATACCTTCTTCAACTACTACTTCACTTAAATTTCATTTCATCCAAAAAGCTTCCTTTCTACCATGGGCGTACAAGAGGCTTTTAATGGCCTTTCAATCAATTTGAAATTCCCCATATCATGGAAAAATATTACGGGGGGTTACATGAAATGTGGAGGATTTGGTGGAGGGTTACATGGAATGTGGAGGATTTGGTGGAGCTGGTTGCATGATTTGTGGATGGAGTTGGCCGACCTCCTTTGAATTTGAAAACACTCCTTGGTCGACCACTTGTAGCTTTCATGTAATTTAAATTTGAATGATGCCACATGGCAGGTGAGGTGGCAATGATGTGGCATGGCAAGGTGGCGTGGTGACATGGCGCATCCTTCTCCATGGCGCCCCTTGGAGATGACATGGCAAAGGTGATGTGACGTCCTCTCGTGATGAGTTGGCACCGGTGGTCCATGATGATGTGGCATTCCAAGTAAAGCTGGTCTGGCATAATTTCAAGTAGCTCTTGAACTTGACTCAGTACAAAGCCTAATTGACTCTAATTGAACTCTTGATTGAATTCTAATTGAACTTTAAAATTCCAAA
Source organism: Areca catechu (assembly GCA_021397845.1). NCBI lineage: Eukaryota > Viridiplantae > Streptophyta > Magnoliopsida > Arecales > Arecaceae > Areca > Areca catechu. The sequence continues at coordinate 45,561,449 of CM038048.1, read as the reverse complement.
AGAAAATAAAACAGGACTCAATAAACATACAGGACTCATACGAGACTTGAGTTCCTAGTCTCAATCCATAAAGAACTTGGTATTAGTTGAAGCTTCTTCTTTCTGAGTCTGTTGCCCCCACCAATGGGCAGCCCATTAGAGGTCCCGTAATCATTTACTGCGCCGTCTCTGAGGAAGAAAGCGACAAGGCCATAATACTCTCATGTCTCAAGGCAGATCTTCGCTTCGACAACTGAGAGTATGGGCAACTGTTGGGATATCCTGGTTCAGCTACGAACCAGGCTCCGGTTCGACTTATCGACGCCCCGGTTCTCTAGACTACAGACTTCGGACTAAGCGAAGGCCAACTGCGAGCAACTCAAGGATTCATACCGAACTACAACATCCGAAGGCCAGTCTTTCGGGTAGCACCTTCGACCCTGGCCGAAGTCTGAACTACTCATCGACTTCCAAAGACATGAATTTCAGTCCCCGCCATAGACATGATCTCCGGCCTAGGGGAAATATCAAGCCTTCGGCCCATGCAAGGGGAAACCCGAAGCTTGAACCACAATCTGTTTTGAAAAGGAAACTGTAACCAACAGTTACAATCGACACTCATCATTCCATGATCATGGCATGCAATTCATGCAGTCACGCCTCCGATCTGGCCGGAACTACTCATTGACAACCCATGATCGCCAATCATGGAAGAAATTGGCTTCCCATGATCTCCGGAAAAAGAGCGGGCCACAGACCGGAGGCCATCTTTTAAATATGGATAAGAAGGATGGCTCGAGAGGTACGCACGAATAATCTCGCACATATACACTGTCAATCTCCAAGAACTCTTTTTCTCTTCCACTCTCGACACCTTTCCCATTTTGTAGCTGGAATCTGCCACTGACTTAGTCATCGGAGTGTCCTCCGCCGGAACAACTCCGGCAAGGGACCTATTTTGCAGGTGAACCAGAGAGCGGTCCTACGATGCAGCGGCTCCGACCGGCCGATCTAGGGACTCCACGCCAACAAAACCTATCTAAAGAAATTCAAAATAAATAGAAATAAATTTTTTGATAATCCTTCGTTAATCTCAAAAAAAATTAGATAATTTTTTTATTTTCTGCTTTCTGGTGGAAGGAAATCATGCCTCCTGAGTGGGTATACACAAGTATACTGTCATGAACCATGGGAGTATTGAGCTACGACCAGACATGATATCTCGAGATTGGATCAGATCTAAAATTTAATTTTGAGATTAAAAAAATTAATTAATTTTTATTTTTTTACTATTTTTAATTATTTTATTGCTTCATTGCATATTAGGATTTCATCTTGTGTGTGCATCATCAAGTAACCGAATCTTAAGGGCACTTGAGTATCTCAAATCAGGGCAGGATATCATAACTATCCTGGGCCCACAACAACCTTCTTTTGCATCCGATCCTAGCCTAAATAAAAAGCAATTAGACTTAATTTGCTCTAGTTAGCTAGGGACACCAACAGGTCAAGTACCAAGTATTGTGTGAAAGCTAGTGCACCCAATCATTTGATTATCACTTGAATCTGGCGTCTAAGGCTAGAGATCTAAAGGCAAACATCCTAAGTGATTTCATGGTTTTAATTAGGACCCTGCGAGAGCAGGGGGAGCCTCCCATGACCCCACCTCTTACCTGGCCAATAGATAGGGTAATTACTGAATTGGTTGTGATTTGAGCTGACCCATTCTACTTGAGCTCTAGGTCTAGGAAACCCTAGTTCGATTTGTATGTTTACATTGCATGGCAACTAGATTAAGAGCTCAATATTAGTAGTCTCACCCTAAACTAGTGTGACCATGGAGTTCAGCTTTGAGACCTTCCTTAGGACCATGAATGATCAATTTGCCCTGATGAACAATAAGTTTGACTGATTAGATGACCGTCTAAGAAACTTAGAGAGGACCAATAAGACCCGTCCTGAACCTAAACTTGAGACACCTTTCTCTACACCTCCCAACCACAGGAGAGCCCCACACTATGACCCAATCCTAGGAGACCCTTACACCATGACCCAACCTGGGAATCTAACCATAGAAGATCCAATTATGATTTCATAAACCAGGATGAGGGAACCACTAGGAACTTTAGGATTGAAGCACCTAAATTTGGTGGTGATCCTGAGTTTGAAAATTATCTTGATTGGAAAAGAAATATGGATCTGTATTTTGAGAAGGATCAAATGACTGAGGAAGGAAAGTTTAAGATTGCTAAACCCAAATTAGTATGCCAAGCTAGAATTTATTGGGAAGATGTCGAAAGAATGATCAGACAAATAAGAGACATACCCATAACTACCTAGAGTAACATGAAACTTAAACTAAGGAAAAAGTACATACCCAGATCATATGAACCCAGCTCTTACGAACCTAGATCCATAACCCATAGGTCTAAACCATATCCTATGAACTAAGGACCCATAACCCATAGGTATCAATCTAGTGCTAGTCAGGTTTCCCTTAGTTTGCTTGAATCCCATAGAAATAGTATCCCTAGATATGAGCCTAGTATTAGTCCACTTCCACTTCAATGTCAACCTGAACCTACTAGGTTTAGTGCACCTAGTCAAAATCATGGAGCTAGCTAGTTACTGGTGCGGGCACCAGACTCAGAAGAAGACTTCAGAGCTCCATCTAGATCTCTGATTAACCTTGCCCGAAGAATTAGGGTTTTTGGTTTGTAATAAGAGTTGACTATATCAACTCAATTTAGCTTGAGTCTACATTACCTGCATTTTATTTTGTTGAGTCATGTTGACTCAGTAGTGGACTAGGGCTTCAACCTGGGGTGTTACATTTTCTCCCAAGGCCTAGCAAGTGGGCGCCACACTCCCAGCCACACTCCCAGCCATACGCCTGAGTCCAGGGGGTGCCATATCTACATCCAGCAGCCTTTGGTCCCCACGCCACAGATAGCAGCTTCCTTCTCTCATGCGCCAGTTGAGGAAAAATCCACCAGGAGTCCACAAATCAAGGGGGCAGCCCAAGTCTTTCCCAAAAGAACCAAACTAAGAAAGGGAAGAAATTCTCTTGGAGAGAACTTCAAGGAGGTGCCCACTACCTGCCAAAAATATCCAAAACAAAGATGGGAAGGGCCTTGACTTAGGGAGGAAGAAAAGGAGGAGTCCAAAAGAGTTGATCCATGGAAGGAAAGAAATTCTCTTGAAGACCCAAGCAAGGAGGCACCATCTACCTGCCTTTTATAACCCTAATCAAATTTTTTGGTACCTTGGCCGACCATATGTGTATGGATTATCCTGATTTGTAGATCCCCTCCTTTAGTCCCACATGGGAAGATGTAAAACCCTACTCCCTTGTAAAGCCTTATAAATTAAACCCCTCTTGCAAGTTTAAAAAATCAGATGAATGAAACCAAATTTTTTTGTGAGCAAACTTTGTGTTTTCTCTCTTCCGCACTTGCATCCAGGTGTTGAGCTCCGTGAGGGAGTAAATCTGGGTTCCCCAGGAACCTTGAGGAGGTGTGAGATCTCCAAAACCCAAACCCTAGGTTAGCCACTCCACTCCCAAACCCTAGCCGCCATCACCCTTCTCTTTCCACTAAGCCATAGCATATTCCACCTCCCACGGCCTCTCTCTCCAAGTCCAGGCTGACCACCAACATCCAGCTCCAGTCCGGATGCTTTAGATCTACAGCAATTCTAAGAGGAAGTCAGATCAGCCTCCAGGAGAATCCTGATTTCAGCAACTTCAGCTTTCAAGTTCTTCAACCTGGTAAATATTTTCTTGAGTCTCTGAATTCCATCACTTGTTCCTCTTCTTTCCCAGATCTTGAGTCCAGGAGAAGCTGACCAAACCACAAGACCAGTATTGGAGGATCCATTGTGAAGATAGCCGACTCCGAGGATCCCACAATCTGCTCGAGAGAGTTCTTCCACCCAAATTCTGAGAAGATAACTGTCTGGTTGGTAAACCATCTCTCCTCTCTATTTCTGTCCTGTTGAAAGTTCAGAGTGAAACCCTAGGTCTGGGAGTTTTTCAACCCCTAGCGATCCGTTACTTCTGAACTACTCTGATAATTTAGTTTCATCTAAATTGTGCTTTCAATCCTTACCTAGTTTCCTACAACTTAGTTTAGCTTTACTTTGAGTCAAAGCCAATTTCTGAAATAAAAAAAAAAAAAAGAATTAATCTTAATTTTACTTCCGCATACGCTTCTTTGTTCTTTGTTCTGCATCATTTTTGGTATCAGAGCCCTGTCTAGGGTTTCTGTTTTGATTGCTTGTTTGAGTCTCTCTCTTTTTACTTTGTCTGCTCGAAGTAGACTCCCCAGGACGTCCGGTCCTAGGAACGAAGCGAGGTGCAAACCTCCTCTTTCCATTCCACGGGGTGTTCCTAGGGCGTGTAGGGGATCCGTTGGGTTATAACTTCATAGCAGGAATTGTAAACGGGGAAGTGCTCTGTTTTCATCCGTAATTTCCCTGTTGAAGGAATTATTTCTCACTGCAAATAACTCCAAATTCGATGATTTTTGTTTTGCTGAAACCAGCATAATTGAAACTATTTTTCATAATTTTCTTGTGATTTATTGGTTTCTGTGGGATTTTCGAAAATTAAATTACTGCAACTCTATTTTTGTGTTCTGCAATCCAATTATTTTTGAGTGTTCATCTCTTAATTCATCTTAAGGGCATTTGAGCATCTAAGATAAGGGGAGGAGTTGATAACCTCTCCTTAGCCCAAAACCACCACCCACTCATTCGAACCTAAGCCTTTAATCTAAAAATTGATTAGACCTAATTTGCCCTAGTGGGCTAGGGACATCAACAAGTCAGGTCAAGGCTAGTGTTGAGTCAGTTTGTCTGGTTACTCTGTGTGTGCTTTGTACTCAGTGTCTAGAATGGTGGTTCAGGGATTCCATCCCGAAGGGCTTGTGTGCTGGTCCGCCTACCTGGCCAATCTCTGATTGGAGTCTAGGATTGGCATTCAGGGACCTAACACTCCCCTTACACCTGCCTGGCTGAGTCCTGAGTTACTACAGGCTAGCTTGCCACTCTGATTGGGCATCTAGTTTGGGCTCTAGGTCTAGTTAGCCCGTAGTCGTTCAGTTGAGTCTCATTTTGTGTGCTTGATTGCATCATGTCTACCCGAAATGGAGTACCCTACCAACTGGTCAAATCCAACCTGATTTAGAGGCCATGGTTAGAGCTCTTACTGAGAGTATGAACAAATTAAGTCAGGATATGAATGAGAATTTTGCCCAGCTTAGGGATCGAGTCCAAGTACTTGAGGAACCTAGGCATCGGAATTGGACTCCTGACCCAGATATTAATGTGCCTCAACCTCACCCACACCAAGAGCCTAGAAGACCTTTATACCGAGATCCTGAACCTAATCATAAGAGGCCTGACCCAGAACCTGAGGATAGAGATGATAGGTTCATTCGGAACATCAAGTTAGATGCACCCACTTTTGATGGTAGCTTAAATCCTAAGGTGTATTCTGATTGGGAGGGTGAGATGGACCAGTACTTTGAGTGGTATGCCATGTCTGAGGAGAGGAAATTCAAGTTTTCCAAGATGAAATTAATACGTCAAGCTAGGTTATACTGGGGAAACATTGAGCTGACCACTAGAAGACGAAATGTAGAGCCCATAACCACTTGGCAGGGTATGAAAGAGAAACTTAGAGACAAGTACCTACCCATTTCATACTAGCAAAATCTGTTAGACCAATGGCAAACTTTGAAACAAGGGAACCGATCTGTTTCAGACTACATAACCACCTTTGATGAATACCTAATGAGATGTGATGTGAGTGAAGCCCATGAGGTCACTTTGTCTAGATTTAGGGCTGGGCTTAGGAAGATATTAAGAGAGAGTTGTTTCTGAGAGAGGTTACTGACCTAGACCAAGCCTATCAGATTGCACTGAACACTGAGAAGTTTCAGAGAGGACCCATGCCATCTAGGGTTAGTGCCCCAATCCCAAGAAATGGACCTAGCCAGGTTAACACTAGCAAGCCTAATCAGGGTATCCCCACCCTTAGGCCCATGGACAAAGGTAAGGCACCTGACACCCAGAGAACCCCTAGTATCGTCTGTTTTAAGTGTCAGAAGCCCGGTCATATCTCCAATCAGTGCACAGCCATAGCTTGTTTTAAGTGTCATAAGGTAGGTCATGTTTCTAGCCAGTGCCCTCGTAGATCCCTATATATAGAAGAGGGAGGAGAAGAGAATTCCGAGCCTAATGAAGAGTTTGAAGAAGAAGTTTATGAGGCTGGAATGAATTTGGTTGATGAGTATGAAGGAGAGGAAGAATCCGCTGAGTCTGACCACTTAGGGGTTGTGAGATGCATCCTGTCCCAGACTAAAGTTCAAGAAGATTGGCGTAGGACTAACATCCTACAGACTTTCCTTAAACTAGGGGATAAGGTTTGTAAAATCATCATAGATAGTGGGAGCTGTGTGAATGCCATTTCTACTAGCACTGTCAAAATGTTAGGCTTAACCCCAGTCCCCCACCCCAACCCCTATAAGGTTTCTTGGGTAGACTCTACCTCTTTACCCATCCAGTCTAGATGTCAGGTCCAAATCCAAATGCAATCCTATCAAGAGAAGATTTGGTGTGATGTCTTGCCCATGGGGGTGAGCAGTATAATTCTTGGAAGACCTTGGTTGTATGATCATGATGCCACCCTCTTAGGAAATCCAACACCTGTGTCTTTAGTTTCAATGGGAAGAAAATCACAATCCATTCAGTCCCTCCTAAGGACAAGGTAGCTAAAGGAACCAGTAAGGTTAGGGAAATGAAGAATGGAGTGAACCTAATTAGTGCCAAGGATCTAGAACAAGAAATTCATAGTGGTTCACCCATTTGGATGTTGACTGCTAAGGAACTTAGGACTCCTACACCCTCAGAGCCTCCTTAGGAAGTTAAACCTTTATTAGAAGAATTTGAGGATGTTTTTCCCGAGGATCTGCCAGACCACCTTCCACCTCTTAGGGATATTCAGCATTCTATAGATTTAGTCCCAGGAGCTACCTTACCCAACTTGCCCCATTATAGGATGAATCCATCTGAGCATAAAGAACTGCAAAAGTAGGTTGGCGAATTGTTGAGGAAGGGGTTCATTAAAGAGAGTCTTAGCCCTTGTGCAGTCCCTGCACTTCTAACCCGAAGAAGGATGGCACGTGGAGGATGTGTGTTGACAGTCGTGCCATCAATAAAATCACAATCAAGTATAGGTTCCCCATCCCTAGACTAGATGACATGCTTGATATGATGGCCGGTGCCATGGTTTTTTCTAAATTGATCTCAAGAGTGGCTATCATCAGGTTAGGATTAGACCAGGGGATGAGTGGAAAACAGCCTTCAAAACTAAGGATGGTCTCTTTGAATGTGTTGCCTTTTGGGTTGTCCATGCCCCTAGTACTTTCATGAGGATTATGACCCAGGTACTTAGAGCTTTCATAGGAAAGTTTGTAGTGGTCTATTTTGATGACAACCTGATCTATAGTAAGACCCCTGCAGATCACCTAGGCCACCTTAGACAAGTCTGTCAAGTTTTGAGGAATGATAGTCTCTACGGTAATCTCAAAAAGTGTGAATTTATGACCAGTAGGATTATCTTCCTTGGATTTGTTGTAACCCCTGACGGCGTGGCTGCCGATCCTGAAAAGATTAGGTCCATAGTAGAATGGCCAGAGCCGACCAGTGTGCATGAAGTCAGATGTTTCCATGGCTTGGCTACCTTCTATAGGCGATTAATCAAGGATTTTAGTACCGTAGTTGCTCTTATCACAGACTGCATTAGGAAGGGAGAATTTCAGTGGACCAAAGCAGCCCATAAAGCCTTCCTAGATCTTAAGGATAGGATGACCCAGGCACCCATTTTGAGACTACCGGACTTTTCAAAGGTATTTGAGGTTGCCTGTGATGCTTCAGGAGTAGGTATAGGTGGAGTCCTAAGCCAAGAGAACCATCCCGTAGCATTCTTTAGTGAAAAACTTAATGATGCTAAGCTTAGGTATTCTACCTATGATAAGGAATTTTACGCGGTAGTGCAAGCTTTGCGTTACTGGAGACATTATTTGCTACCGCAAGAATTTGTGCTGTTTTTGGACCATGAGGCTCTTAGATTCTTGAATTCTCAGAAGAAGCTTAACCCTAGGCATGCTAAGTGGGTAGAATATATCCAGTCCTATACTTTTATTTTGAAGCATAAGGCTGGGTCTGAAAATAAGGTAGCTGATGCCCTTAGTCGTCGATCTTTATTGTTGAATTCTGTTAGGGCTGAAGTCATAGGGTTTGAGCAAATCAAAGAAGAATATGAGTCGTGTCCGGATTTTAAGGCTGTGTACTGGGATCTAACTCAAGGACCATCTAGTGAACATAAGGATTATTCCCTTTTAGATGGCTTTCTGTTCTTTAAGAATAGGCTTTGCATCCCTAGAACCTCTCTTAGGGAATTCTTGATTTGGGAAACTCATGCTGGAGGTTTAGCTGGCCATTTTCGAAAAGATAAGACCACCCTGGCTATTGAAGACCATTTTTTCTGGCCTAGCTTAAAAAGAGATGTAGCACACATTGTGGCTAGGTGTCGGACCTGCGCTGTTGCCAAACAGCGAAAACAGAACACCGACCTTTATACCCCACTCCCTGTCCCAGATCGTCCTTGGCAAGATGTGAGCATGGACTTTGTGTTAGGTTTGCCTAAGACCCAGAGGAGGCATGACTCTATCTGTGTTGTAGTAGACCAATTTTCCAAGATGGCCCATTTCTTGCCTTGTTCCTAAACATTTGATGCGTCTAAGGTAGCCACCCTGTTCTTTAATGAGATAGTTCGACTCCATGGCCTACCCAAGACCATTGTTTCAGATAGGGATGTTCGGTTCACCAGCTATTTCTGGAAAACCCTTTGGCATAAGTTAGGGACGAAACTTAAGTTTTCAACTGCCTATCATCCCCAGACTGATGGCCAAACTGAAGTAGTGAACCGTAGTTTAGGCAATCTGCTAAGGTGTCTTGTTGGTGAAAACATTAGGAACTGGGATTTGTACTTACCTAGAGCTGAATTTGCATATAATGACTCGGTCAATAGGTCTACGGGTAAGAGTCCATTTGAAATTGTGCATGGTTACAAACCCCACACACCTCTTGACCTAGCTCCTTTACCAGTCCACACATGGGTCTCCGAGTCTGCCGAAGTTTTTGCACAGCATATAAAAGACTTGCATAAAGAAATTCGAGCCAAAATAAATTTAAGTAATGAAACTTATAAGAAATTGGCTGATTCTCAAAGGCGAGTCAAAACTTTTGACGAAGGAGACTATGTAATGATTAGGTTAAGGCCTGAATGGTTTCCTCCTGGAACCGTTAGAAAGTTACATGCTAGGGGAGCTGGACCATTTAGAGTGGTAAAGAGAGTAGGATCCAATGCCTATGTGCTCGAGTTACCTCCAGAACTAGGCATTAGCTCCACTTTCAACATTACAGACCTAGTAGAGTATAGGGAGCCAGCTGTGATTCCCAGTGAAGCTTTTGAACCTAATCCTGCTCTTGAGAGTGAACCTGACCCTGTGTGTCCACCAACAAATTGGCCTGTGAGGAAAGAGCAGATTGAAAAGTCCTAGATGATCAGGTTATCTCTACTCGTAATCGAGGATACCAAAGATACCTGGTCTGCTGGCTAGGAAGGCTAGATTCTGATGACTCTTGGATCTCCCGAGAAGAATTACAAGAGCTGGACCCAGACCTCTTGGAGAGATACCAGAGCCAACTTGATCCATACTCTACAGGGTCGAGTTCCTCCCCCCTGGGAGAATTGGTGCGGGCACCAGACTCAGAAGAAGTCTTCAGAGCTCCATCTGGATCTCTGATTAACCTTGCCCGAAGAATTAGGGTTTTTGGTTTGTAATAAGAGTTGACTAGATCAACTCAATTTAGCTTGAGTCTACATTACCTGCATTTTATTTTGTTGAGTCATGTTGACTCAGTAGTGGACTAGGGCTTCAACCTGGGGTGTTACATTTTCTCCCAAGGCCTAGCAAGTGGGCGCCACACTCCTAGCCACACTCCCAGCCATACGCCTGAGTCCAGGGGGCGCCATATCTACATCCAGCGGCCTTTGGTCCCCACGCCACAGATAGCAGCTTCCTTCTCTCATGCGCCAGTTGAGGAGAAATCCACCAGGAGTCCACAAATCAAGGGGGCGGCCCAAGTCTTTCCCAAAGAACCAAACTAAGAAAGGGAATAAATTTTCTTGGAGAGAACTTCAAGGAGGCGCCCACTACCTGCCAAAAATATCCAAAACAAAGATGGGAAGGGCCTTGACTTAGGGAGGAAGAAAAGGAGGAGTCCAAAAGAGTTGATCCATGGAAGGAAAGAAATTCTCTTGAAGACCCAAGCAAGGAGGCACCATCTACCTGCCTTTTATAACCCTAATCAAATTTTTTTGGTACCTTGGCCGACCATATGTGTATGGATTATCCTGATTTGTAGATCCCCTCCTTTAGTCCCACATGGGAAGATGTAAAACCCTACTCCCTTGTAAAGCCTTATAAATTAAACCCCTCTTGCAAGTTTAAAAAATCAGATGAATGAAACCAAATTTTTTTGTGAGCAAACTTTGTGTTTTCTCTCTTCCGCACTTGCATCCAGGTGTTGAGCTCCGTGAGGGAGTAAATCCGGGTTCCCTGGGAACCTTGAGGAGGTGTGAGATCTCCAAAACCCAAACCCTAGGTTAGCCACTCCACTCCCAAACCCTAGCCGCCATCACCCTTCTCTTTCCACTAAGCCATAGCATATTCCACCTCCCACGGTCTCTCTCTCCAAGTCCAGGACGACCACCAACATCCAGCTCCAGTCCGGATGCTTCAGATCTACAGCAATTCTAAGAGGAAATCAGATCAGCCTCCAGGAGAATCCTGATTTCAGCAACTTCAGCTTTCAAGTTCTTCAACCTGGTAAATCTTTTCTTGAGTATCTGAATTCCATCACTTGTTCCTCTTCTTTCCCAGATCTTGAGTCCAGGAGAAGCCGACCAAACCACAAGACCAGTATTGGAGGATCCATTGCGAAGATAGCCGACTCCGAGGATCCCACAATCTGCTCGAGAGAGTTCTTCTACCCAAATTCTGAGAAGATCACTGTCTGGTTGGTAAACCATCTCTCCTCTCTATTTCTGTCCTGTTGAAAGTTCAGAGCGAAACCCTAGGTCTGGGAGTTTCTCAACCCCCAGCGATCCGTTACTTCTGAATTACTCTGATAATTTAGTTTCATCTAAATTGTGCTTTCAATCCTTACCTAGTTTCCTTCAACTTAGTTTAGCTTTACTTTGAGTCAAAGCCAATTTCTGAAATATATATATAAAAAAAAAAGAATTAATCTTAATTTTACTTCCGCATACGCTTCTTTGTTCTTTGTTCTGCATCAGTTACCCCTTAGTCGACCTACACTTACTATTCCATTAGTCCACCAAGATGCCATTGAAGAAGAAGTTTATGAAGCTGATGTGAACTTAGTGGATGAGTATGAGAAAGAAGAGAAGATACCTATGGCTGACCTAGAATTAGCTGACTCAGTAGGCACCCAGGTTGAAGCCAGTCCAGAGTTAGTTGACCATGACTGTACCCTGACTGAAACTTTGTACTGGTAGGATCCTTAGAAAAACAGACCAATGAGGAGTCTAACCCTACTGCTAGGACCTTACCTGAGAAAACACTAGAGGAGAGCCAAATCATAGAGCCTAGTCCTGAAATCCAAGAACAAGAGAAAATTGGTGAGGACTTGGCTTATTTAGTCCAGTATCCTCAAGAAGACTTCATCCCTGTGGTCCCAATTGAAGATCTTTTTCCTGAAATCACTGACTCATCTTTTCATAAGGCTGACCTTTCTTTACCTGTTCATGCAATCTAATGTCCAAACCTTAAGGTTAACCCCATTTGTCTAGGACTAATCCATGAGCGCTTTTCTTATTTCCTATCCTACCAAATCACCCCCAAATCCATTTCTTACACCCTACCTTTTCCTGAAGCTTCCCATGTTTCTAGGACCATTAGATTACATTTTGTAGAGGTTAGTATGTTACATGCATTCATTGAGCATGTTAGGTTTGCATCAAATTTCTGGAAAACACGATGGCATCTATTAGGAGTTTATGTTAAGTTTTCATCTGCATGTCACCCACCGACCAAGGGTCAAACTCAGTTATAATTTAGGATTTAGTCTAGTCTAGAATCCATTAGGTATAGTTATTAGTCATTTACATGCATGTCAATAGGAAAAAAAGGGGTAAAAAAAAGAGAAAAAGACTCAAAGAAATTCAATGAAGGAGACTTTGTCATGGTTAGACTATGACCTGAACGGTTCCTACCTGGAACCATGAAAAAGTTACATGCCCATAGTAGTGGACCATACAAAGTTATTAAAAAAATTGGACCTAATGCCTATGTGCTTGAGTTACCACCAGAACTAGGTATTAGTCCTACTTTCAATGTTTCGGACCTTATTGAGTATAAGGAGCCAATGTTGATTCCTAGTGAGCCTTTTGGAACTAATCTAGTCCTTGAGAGTAAGCCAACCCAAGTGTGTCTACCTGCCATGCAACTAGCCTAGAAAGACAAGATTGAGTGGATCTTGGATGACCAGATAATCGCAACTCGGAGCAAAGGCTATCAGTGATATCTTGTTCGTTGGCAAGGATGACCCAAGACTGACTTGCAGAGAGTTGACCCAGACTTACTAGAATGCTATAATAGTGAAGTTGACCCATACTCGACAGGGTCGAGTTTCTCCCATCCGGAGAGAATTGGTGCGGACACCAGGGCTAGAAAAGATCGACAAGTCAAATCCACATCTCTGTGGATCATCTGTGAATAAAGTCCTGAACCCAAATCCTTTTTACCAAGTTGAAATATTTATTTACATATCTATGCCTTTTGATCAAATTGGGTTTCAATTGATCAAGTTGGGCTTTAGTTATTTGGTTGGTTTAATTAGTTTTAAATCATGTGATTAGTTAGTTGAGTCCTGTAACATAAGGGAGGACCCAATTGAAGACCCATATGACTACATGTGCACTCAAATCAAGACCCATATGCACCTGAATCAAGACAAGCCATGTGACTCCATGTGCTAGCCCAAGTCACTTATCATATGCAACCACTTCTTGGCACCACCTTTTTCAAGAATTTGGACAATATCACATGACTTTTGGACATCACTTGCCATTTCATTTGGGACAACACACTTGCCATGTCACTTTTTTTATATAGGATGCCCAATCAAGAAGCCAAGAAGTTAGTGCCACATTTTAAGAGGAGTAAAGCAGAAGGAGTCTAACCATATTGGCAGCATTTTCCTCCTCCTTTTTATCGCCAATTCCAAGAGAGAAGTCAACCAAGAATCCTTCCCTAAGAGGTGCCTATCAAAGAGAATTTCAATGGATTTCTACCTTAAGTGTTTTAATCAAATATGTTCCAAGTTGCTTAAAATTAGAGAACTCAAGAATACAAAAAAACTCTTGAGTCTTTTTCTATCCAGACTGAAGAGTCCACTATCCTATAGGAGCCCACATCATATTATATTATATTATGTTATATTATATTATATTACCTTATATTATCCTGCAGGAGTCCACTAACCCCAGTTGATGACCTTTTTCTGGAACTGACTAAGTCTTCCCTTCTTGAAAAACCTGCACTTATAATGACCAAATTCTCCATCCATCAATTTGACCTTACGACACCCATAGAACAATATTCAAATCTTAAGGTCATCCTGAGTAACCATGGTCTGTTTCATGCTTCGCATAGATTGCCCCAAGACTCTAATTCCTATTTCCTACCCTTCCCTGAGTCTTCTCATGTTTCTAGAGCCATAGGGTTACAATTTGTAGAGATTACCAGGTTGCATGAACCCTTAGAGACCATCCAATTTGCTACCTACTTTTGATATACTTTATGGCATTTGCTAAGGATCTATGGTAATTTTCTTGTGCATACCAAACCAGGGTCAAACCTAGAGAGTTAATAATCTGTTAGGTTTAGGCCCTGGAGAGCCCAGTAAAATTCCTCTCAATAGGAATGCATAGTTGAGTCTACATTTTGCATCATGATAGAATTCTGCATTAAGTACAAATTTTAAAATAATTTGGCTGATTCCCGGAAATGAGCCAAAGAGTTTGAAATTAGGGATTCTATAATGGTTAGGCTTAGTCCTGAATGGTTTCCGCCAGGAACCGTTAAGAAACTTCATGCTCTTGGAGCTGGCTTCTTTAGAGTGATAAGGAGAGTTGGCCCTAATGCCTATGTGCTCGAGCTAACCCTGAATTATGGCATTAGCTCGACTTTCAATATCCTGGACTTAGTCGAGTATAATGAACCAGCAAACATACCTAGTGAACCATTTGGGCCTAACCTTTCATATGAGAGCGAACCCAACCCAGAGTGTCCACCTCCAATTTTACCTGAGAGAGGAGAGCGGATCGAGCATGTCCTGGATGATCAAGCGATGACCACCCGGGGCAAAGGCTATCAGCATTACTTGGTCTGATTGCAAGGCCGACCATAGTCCAGTGATTCGTAGGATACACGAGAGGACTTGCAGCACCTCGACCCCAACCTTCTGGAAAAGTATCAAAGCCAAATCAATCCTTACTCGACAAGATTGAGTTCCTCCCACCCTGGGAGAATTGGTGTGGGCACCAGGATTTGACAGAGGCTCCTCAACCATCTAAGGATCTCGGATTAGGGTTTCATCTTTTGGGTTATATAATTAGGCTTCAAGCCTATGTAATTCTTTACTTTGAGTCATGCACTTTCGTTTTAGTCCTGTACCTTGGCCAATATGGTAAACTTAGGTCAATAAATATTGTATTTAGTTGAATTGATCCAAGCCCAAGTCTATTTGAAGATTGGACCCAAACCTGTTCGAAGAAGAAGTGGACATTGAGTCTAGTCCAATCACTTTTGGGCCAAGCCATGAAGGATGCCAATTCAGCCCTTGGGTGCCACCTCATCATCCTATGTGGTGCCACTTCACCTTGCCAAGTGGGAGGCACAAATTTGATTTCTTGGATACCAAAGGGGACAACATCACTTGATACATTCCCTCCTTCCCTCCCCCTATCATGCTTATCTCCAAAAATAGGTTGGTGGCCAATGGAAGGTCAATGAGAGTTGAAGATTATGAAGACAAGTCCCTTGCTTCAAGCCCCCATATCAAGCCATTTTCCCAAAATGCTTGGTCGGCCTTGGAAGGTCAATAGGAGTTAAAGATATGAAGAGACAAGTCCCTTGCTTCAAGCCCTCATATCAAGCTTTCTTTCCAAAATATTTGATCAACCATAGAAGAAATTCAAAAGTCCAAAGGTGCCAAAACAAGATCCATGCTTCATGCCCCACATCAAGCCTTTCTCCATAAAAGCTTGGATGGTCAAGGAAAGAAGCAAAGATCAAGGGGCGCCCATGATTCTTGAAGACATGCTCTCCTTCCTCACTCCCCGAATCAAGCCCTCCATCAAATCAAGATCGACCAAGAGAGCATTCCATGAATCAAATTTAGATTTTAGGCACCTTGATGAAGACCTTTGTAGCAAATTTTCATTTGAATTTAAATGGGACCTAGGAGCCTATTTAAAGCCCTACCCTCCCTTTGTAGAAGTTAAAGATGATGAATGAAAAGAAAAGATTTGAGATCCACTGATCTTGTTAGCTGCCTTCATTCCTTAAGAACATCGATCTCCGTGAGGGAACGCCTTTGCCTTCGAGCGTCGAGAAGTGTGAGGCCTCAAGTTACCTTCTCTTTCACCAATCCATCTTCCATCTTCGAGTTCGGAGGCCAACTGGATGATCCATCTAGGCGCCCAGCAAGAAGACCCATAATCAACATCATCTTCAACCTTTCTTCCATTATTTCTTCCTGCAACTTGTTGATTCCTAATCTTTCCCTTGATTGCTTGCAGGTCCTCCAGGTACCACGAAAAATGGAGTCGGTCTCCCTTCCCTTCGAGACCTTCGAACAGAATGCCGACGCATCTACAAGGGTTGAAGGCTTGATCATCCAGGCTGCATCTATGAGAGTGAGTGAACTTGGCATCGGGCACTTCAGAGCTTTTAAGGTTTGCAACCCTAAAACTCCTAAGTTGATATTGATTCGAAAGCTAAGTCCTATGGGGTTTCTCAATCCCAGGGTCCTCTTCCTATCCTGTTTAGAGACTTGCTCGCTTGAATTTCTTATTATTATAGAACCCTAGATCTACTTTTTGTCTATCTTCGGGAATCCTAAATCCTAAAAAAAAAACTAAAAATCATAAAGAACAAAATCACTTGCATCTTTCTCTCATCTTGCATCTAGTTAGTCCCGCATCAAGTACAGTGGCATACTCTGCAGGTGCTGGTGCTGGATGATAGGGACATCGCAGCACTAATCCCAGAGCAGCACTACTCTTAGAGTAGTGCTAATCTCGGAGTAACACTAATCCCAGAGCAGCACAGATCTTGGAGCAACATATATTTTTATAAATTCAAATTCAAAAAATTAGTTGCTTAGGATTGATTGTTTTGAATTTTGATTTATGATTTGGTTGGTTGGGATTGAGATATGGATAGGCCTTATCTTATCCTATCCGGTATTTGAATTTTAACCATCCTTATCTTTTTATCTTGTATTAAAATTCAAATGAGGGTTGGAAAGGTCTATAAATACCATCCTTATCTTTTTATCTTTCCCCTATTCTTTGAATTTCTTTTTTCCCTCTCCAAACTCCCCACATCCCCCGACCCTCACCGCGTCATCACCCCTTTCGTCACCCCAATCCTACCCCCAAGCTGCCTCCGATATCTTTGGTTTCTAGATCTGCTCTCCCTCCCTCCCTCTCCATATAGCGGCGATCGATGATCAAAAAGGTTAAGATTTTTAGATTTTTCTCTTGATTTCATCCATGACTCAGCTCGAAGCTTCGGTCCATTAAGAAGAACCCCAATTTTCTTGATTTCTGTTCCATTTTCAATCATAAAGGATGCTGATCTAAACCTGGGCTTCCTGATGAAGTGCGACACGAAGGTGAAGGTCCCCTATCCGACCCGCATGAAGAACAAGACTGGCCCCCAATCTCTCATTCGCCACCCTCCACTGGCTCTATGTCTCCTTCCTCCACCCCACTAAGAACCTCCGCGCCCGCTACGGCTCCTAGGCCATCATCACCGGCTCCACCGATGGCATTGGCAAGGCCTTCCCCATCCGTGCAAGCCACCCGTCTCTCTGCCCACTACCTTCCATGATGCCTCCCCATCTCCTGTTGCATTCCCCAGCAGCCGATGATGACTCGCTTCAAGAAGAACCGGAAGAAGTGCGGCCACATGAGCACCGGGCACGGCCGCATCGGCAAGCACCGGAAGCACCCCGGAGGCCATGGTAATGCCAGCGGCCTACACCACCACCGCATCCTCTTCGACAAGTATCACCCTGGGTACTTCGGCAAGGTCGCCGCTACTTCCATGGCCTCCACAACAAGTTCTATTGCCCCACCATCAACATTGACCGCCTTTGGTCCCTCATCCTTGACGATGTCAAGGAGTCCGCCACTGCTGCTAGCGACAGCTCTGCCCCCCTCATTGACGTCACCTAATTCGGCTACTTTAAGGTCCTCAGTAGAGGCATGCTACCCCCTTCCCTCCCCATCATCGTCAAAGCCAAGCTTGTGTCCAAGATCATGGAGAAGAAGATCAAGGCCTTTAGTGACACTGTCCTACTCACCTTCGATGACCGATCGCGCATCGCCCATAGCAAGATCTTCCCGATGCCGCCACCAAGTCGATTTCTCCATTCGTCATCATCGGCGCACCGCTCGAAATCGAGCACGCTCGTCTTCCCCTCCAACCCCACCTCCGATCGCCTTATCCCATCCATCCGTGAACCATCTACCACGCAGCCCCCTTCCACCATCACCAGCCGCCGCCCATGCCGTCTACCGAAATCAACACCCGTGCCACCGCCTTCAGTCCATCACCGCCTCTGGTGAGAACTCGCCGGATCTGCCCTCGAAAGACCTCCCCTGCATCAGTCGATCCATGGATAGGGAAGATGTGCACGAATGTGAAGGTGCATGAATTTCAAAGCAAGACTCTCTCTACACGCTTCTTGAAGCAAGATGACCTTTCCTTTTATCGATTTCAGAATCCCACACACCTCAAAGCCACACCAATCTCAAAGCTACACTATTTTCAGAGCAAAGCCTCTT
The DNA here is from genome assembly GCA_021397845.1 of Areca catechu. Lineage (NCBI taxonomy): Eukaryota > Viridiplantae > Streptophyta > Magnoliopsida > Arecales > Arecaceae > Areca > Areca catechu. The sequence goes on along the minus strand of CM038048.1, from coordinate 45,543,232 downwards.
TTGATTGGATGCGGTTCACTAGAGTCCCTGCTAATCCACACTCGACAGAGTCGAGTTTTTCCCACCTCAGGGGAATGATGGGGACATCACTAGCACAGATCCCAAAGCAAGCACAAATCTTGGAGTGCATGAATTTTGGAGCATATCCAAAATAAATTAGTTTGGAATTTATCTTTTGTTTGAAATTTGAATTAGGATTTGGTTGGTTATGATTGAAATATGGATAGGCTTATCTTATCCTATTTTGTATTTGAATTTGAATCATCCCTATCTTTTTATCTTGTATTCAAATTCAAATGAGGGTTGGACAGGTCTATCACCCTCAATTCTTTGTAAAAAATAGTTTGGTCAATTAAAGATGAGTTTTTAGAAAAAAGAGTCACTTCGTGAGGAGAGGGTGTGAGGCCCAACCCCAAGACATGATGATAGGTCATGTCTAGTTATCCCCTTGATTCCATCCTCTTTATCCCCTCATGTCCTTTGAGATTCATCATAATGCCTCCAAGTATCGAGGTGGATGGAATGTCCTAGAGGTGAGATGTCTCTTCATTAGGGTGAGTCTCAAAGTCCATGAGATTTAGATCTCTGTCTTTAATCTTCATTATTCCCTTCACCACTCCCTTAAAAAAAATACAAAAAAAAATGGTACCCTAATCTAGGTGACTTTTAGGCTCACCAACGATCCTACCCATCTATCCCCCATCAATATTTGGTATTCTTTTATTTTGCTCCGTAAGGAAAGGGTGTGAGGCCAAATCCCAGGACATGATGATAGGTCATGTCTAGTTATCTCCTTCCTTGATTCCATCTTCTTTACCCCTATGTCCTTTGAGATTTATCCTAATACCTCCAAGTATTGAGGTGGGTGGAATGCCCTAGAGGTGAGAGGTCTCTTCGTTAGTGTGAGTCCCAAAGTCTATGAGTTTCAAACCTTAAGTCTTCCATCCCCATTATTCCTGCACCATCCCAAAAAAAAAAATCCAAAAAAAAATAGTAGTTTCCTAATCTAGGTGACTTCTAGGCTAGCCCCCGATCCTACCCCCACCCATCCCACATCAATTTTTGGTATCAGAGCTAGAAACAATTAGTGTACGTTTCTTCTTCCCCAATCACCCCATTCCCCATCACTGTTTCCCCCTCCAATAATCCACCTCCTGGGAAGACACTATCCTCAACCTTTTCTCCCGTGACGACTCCCATCTCCATCGCCTGCAACTGAATGAAATAGCCACTGCCCGTGCCTTCTCCTTCATGCCTATGCCATTGTCCTGATTCATCAAATCCAAGGGAGGAACCATCGTTGCCCGACCATCAACATTCCACCGTCGCCTTCTTCCTCTCGCCTTTCCATTCTTCCGCCTATGAAACCCCCATCCAATCTCCACCAAACCGATCAGAGAACCACCTTCGTCCTCCACCCCTCCATGGTGTCGATCGCTCTATCCTCTACCCTCCTTGCACCACTAAACCACCATGCCACCCATCCCACCGACCTGCTACCATGATGTCTGATCGTTGCATCTCCACCAGATCCATGCCGGATCTTCCCCCTGTGAAGCCTTACCACTAGATTTTCTAGACACTAACAACCCTGTCATCCCAACTGCCATGATGCCCGACACGTACCAGAGAGCCCGAGTCGACAAAATCGTGCCCTCCTCTCCCTGCATCTGTGTCGCCCACGCCCATGATGCCTCCTCATCTCCGTGCCCGATGCCCCTCCGCCCAGAGTCATCTCCAGCCACTGCTTCTCCCAGGCCGAGGCCCTCGTCGATGAGATCCTCGCTAGTGCTTGCACCCCTGATCTCGCCTTCTTCTATGCTGCCATTCACTTCTACTGTTCCAGCCACCATCGACACTGATCAGATCCCGCTGGATCCACCGCTGTCGAGTCTTCTACCCACTATCGTCTACTGCCAACCGAGCTCACTGCCATCCGTTCCAAGGTCTCTGTCCAGCACCACCCTGCCGAACACCGCCTTCAAAGAAAAAAAGCTCGCTTCCCTACCGATCGACACCGCCAAACACCATTGCCGCCCATGCCATTATCTTCTTCCCAGTTGCCATCACCATCCGCTGCCGATTATGTCGTGACCACCGTCGCCCTACCAGACTATCCTCCACCCAGCGCCGACATCGACGAGCCCCTCCGCGAGCCTCCCATGTTCGCTGGTTTCAATCCATGGAGAAGAAGAAGCCACGCAAACGTGAAAGCATTTCCCCTCCCTATTGCCGACTTCATGTTCAATGCAATTCTCAAAGCTGCACCAATCCCAAAGCTACATCAATTTCAAAGCTACATGCTCCTCAAAGTTGCACGATTCTCAATGCCATAAGATTTCAGAGCAGTCTTTGGATGTGGTTCATCAAAGTCCCCCACTGATCTTAACTCGACGGAGTCAAGTTTTCCCAACTTCAATGGAATGATAGGGACATCACAGCATTAATCCCAGAGCAGCACTAATCTCAAAGTAGCACTACTCTCAAAATAGCACTAATCTCGGAGTAACACTAATCTCGAAGCAGCACAGATCTTGGAGCAGCACATATTTTTATAAATTCAAATTCAAAAAAATTAGTTGCTTAGGATTGATTGTTTTGAAATTTGCTTTATGATTTGGTTGGTTAGGATTGAGATATGGATAGGCCTTATCTTATCCTATCCTGTATTTGAATTTGATCCATCCTTATCTTTTTATCTTGTATTAAATTTTAAATGAGGATTGGAAAAGTCTATAAATACCATCCTTAGTCCTTTGCAAAAAAAATAGTTTGGTGAATAAAAAAATGAGTTTTTTTTAGAAAAGAGTAATTCTTTTCTTTCGCTCTGTAAGGAGAGGGTGTAAGGCCCAATCCTAGGACATGATGATAGGTCATGTCTAGTTATCCCCTTCCTTGATTCCATCTTCTTTACCCCCATGTCCTTTGAGATTCATCCTAATGCCTCCAAGTATGAAAGTGGGTGGAATGCCCTAGAGGTGAGAGGTCTCTTCGTTAGTGTGAGTCCCAAAGTACATGAATTTCAAACCTTAAGTCTTCCATCCACATTGTTCCTGCACCATCCCAAGAAAAAAATCTAAAAAAAAAATAGTTGTACCCTAATCTAGGTGCTTCTAGGCTCGCCCCTGATCCTACCCCCACCCGTCCCACATCACTAGAGCTAGTGGAGATGCTAGTGCTAGTGGAGATGCTGGTGCTGGTGGAGATGCTGGTGCTGGTGGAGATGCTGGTGCTGGTGGAGATGAAGTCCTAGTACTCTCAGACACTCTCTTTATGCTCTAACTCCTTAACATCAGGAACAGTATGCTCAGCAGCAGTGGTAGTCTTCTCAGGTATCTTCTCCTCATGCTCCTCATCATCATCATCACTAGATGAGCCAACTACCCTCAGTACAAATCTTTTCATCCTCCATGTTCCATCTATTATTTGGTAACCCATTCTTTGCAATGACTTGGAAAAGTAGGTGTCTGTATGATGTAGTGGCCTACCATCCTCACCAATTAAGTCAACTCTGGAAGCCTGAAATAATAGTGTGAAAACCATTCCGTATGGGAGACAAGCCTTGTTGACCCCATAAGTGATTTTGATGATAACCAAACATTGAAGCATGTACATTTATTACTGATAACTCTTCAAGTGTTTGACAAGTTTTTGTAGGATGTATAACATGTTCAAACTTCAACTCCTATATTTCTATTTTTCTTGCTTGAGTTGTGTTTTAAGTATTTTTGTAAAGAAGAACCCAGTGAAAATGCTGAGAAAAATCAAGTAAAAGGGTTACTTCTATAAGTGTGTGTGCCTTAGATTTTGCCTTGAGTTGGTTTGTGTGAAATTGTAAAAGAGTTGGTGAGAGTTTTCTTTAAGTTGAAATTGTAAAAACCTGAAGAAGATGCTCGAGCAACCCCAAGACAAGAAGAACCGACTTTGATTACTGGCATGTAGCAAGGATTCTAAAATTTGGGATAAACTCGAAGTGACCCATGAATGAACTTCTCAAGTGAAATCTTCTAAGATTAATCTTCTTGTACATAATTATGAATTGTTTAAGATGGAACCAAATGAAACAATATCTGCCATGTTTTCACGATTCACTAATATTATTAATGGCCTAAAAAGTCTTGGAAGGGTATATACTAATGCAGATCTAGTGCAAAAAATTCTAAGATCTCTTCCGGATAAGTGGGATCCGAAAGTGACTGCCATCCAAGAAGCAAAAGATTTGAACACCTTATTACTGGATGAATTGCAAGGATCTCTTATCACACATGAACTAAACATGCAGCATCAAACTGAAGATGATCAAAAGAAAAAGAGACCGATCGCCTTTAAAGCTGCTATGGATTCCAAAAAGGATGAAGAATCGGAAGAAGAAAGCTCCTCTACTGAAAGCGACATGGAAGATGAAGACATTGCCATGGTCGTAAGAAGATTCAAAAAATTCTTGGGAAGAAGAAAAGGAAGATATTTTAAAAAATTCTACAAGAACAAAGAGTTCAGTAAGGAGAAGGACAAGGAAAAGGAGAAAGAATGAGAAGTGACCACATGTAATGAGTGTAAAAAGCCAGGGCACATCAGACCAGACTGTCCTTTAATGAAAAAAGGAATTAAGAAAAAGAAAAAGAAAGCAATGGTAGCAACGTGGAGCAACAACGAAGCATCCTCATCCATTGAAGACAAAGAGGCTCCGAAATCTACAAATCTTTGTTTAATGGGTCTCGAGAACGAGGTATCATCCCCTGAGCTTCAAACTGAGTTTACTTATGATGAACTGAGTTCAGCATTTCATGATTTACTTATCAAATTCAAGAAAGCTGGAATTAAAATCAAGTCCTTAAAGAAATAAAATGATGTTTTATTAAAAGATAAGGATGAAATTTTGAAAAGAATAACATTTTGCAAAGAAAATTGGATAACCTTTCTGAAAGTGTTATAGTCTTGAACAATGAAAAATATTTATATGAAACAAACAATGTTTTAGTTACTGAAAATGCCGATTTAAAAAAGGTGGTTGAAAAGCTTAAGCCTTTAGTAGAAAAAATGACCTTGAGTTCAAATAAGCTTGAGCTAATTTTAAAAGAACAAAAAGAATCTAAAAGTAATGTTGGAATTAGACTTAGTGCTTTAAGAGCTAAAGGGATTTTAGCAACGAAGTTTGTACCCTCAAAAGCTTCAGCTTCAAAATCTAAACTTGAAAAAGTTTTTTCGTCAAAATCAATTACAAATGGCTTGAAATATGTTCCTAAAAATACTATGCAAAAATGGTGGGGACACCTGAGGCACCAGAATAAGATAAAGGCTTTTCAACCCTCTGTAAATTGATCAATAATTTATAAGTCCATCTGTAATAAGGGCTTAGCTCATCTGAGTCCATTTTAGTTGTTATTTGAGTTTTTGAGTTATTATTTCAGTTCTGTACTAGTCAACTCATGTTGAGCTAGTTCAGTCCAATGCCGGTCAGCTCATGTTGAGCTAATTTTTTTTTTTTTTTGAGTCCTATCCAAGCATACTGAAGACTCAAGACCACATCATACAAGTAAAGACCAAGTCCAACCAGATTGAAGACATGGAAGTTTAGCCCATGTCCAACCTAGCTTGAAGATTTGAAGACCCCAAGAGGAAAATCAGAAACCCTGATTCCTTGCAGATGCCCTCCAGATGCCCAGATTCCCTTCCAGATGCCAAAATATATTCATATACCAAGGCATCCATGATTTTAGAGGTCCATCTGCATCCTAGTCCAAAGAAATCAAGCCTAGGCGCCAAGCCCAAGCCCCTAAGAAGCAAGATACCATGGAATATTCCTGCTACCTGGCTACCAGGCCACCCCAGCTTCCAGAGGCCAAAACCCATGCACCCGGGCCCCTTTGGGCCGGCTCCTTACTGCTCTTAGAAGCCCAACATGCCCCCTAGGTGTCCTTGGAGTGTTGGCCAAGTCAAGAGAAATTTTAGGGATTTTTCTACCTAATGTTTCCTTATTTTCTAGCTAGGGTTTGAGAGGGAAAAGGATTCTCATGTAAAGACTAATGTGCCCTTACTTGGAGCCCAAGGTTAAGGATCTATTTAAGGGACCCTAGCCTCTTGTATGAAGGGAGACTTTTGATTTGAATTAAAACCTTGAGTTCTTCTATTGAGTTGTATGATACCCTGCTTTGTGCATAAAGGGGTTTGTGAGAGTTCTTCTTCCCGGTGTTTGCAATCATCTTCCTGCTGCCAACAAACGCTCCAGATCCCTGGACGCCCACTATAAAAGAAGCCTTCCCTTGCTGTTTTTCCTTTGTTTTCTTGTTTCTTTGTGAATTTTCTAACCCTTGACAGGTCATTTGCAGGTCCCTGAGTTCCTACGAATCCAACGACTCCAGCCAAGCCTCAATCGGACCACCGAGCAGAAAGCCGGGTATCCGCAGATCATTGGCTCGATTTTCCAGGCTGCATCCATCGAGGAATGAGAGACTCCTTCGCTGCAATCTTCACAGACATTGTCAGGTACACCCCTCTACCTCTAGTAGTTTTATTGTAGGAGAACATGCCCTAACCGAGGCTTCTCAGCCCCGGCGGTCCTTCTTTGCTACTTTTCTAGGTCCTAATCTGCATGCTGATCTTCAAAAATTCATACAAAATCCGCTACAAATAATTTTGATCTGAAACTCGAGAATTAATCACCTAACTCAACATGTAAAACATACAAAAAGAATTGCATGCATATTAGTCCCGCATCAAAAAATCCTTCAATTCAAGTATTTTTGTTTCTGCATCCACTATAGCTTCAAAGCATGCATCATTCAAAGATGATAAAATTATCTGTTATGCATGTCATAGATTTGGGCATAAATCTTTCCAATGCAATTCTTTGAAAAGTTCCATGAACAATGCATTAAAGTGTAGAACCATTTGGGTTTCAAAAGGAACCAATGTTGCTAACTCGAAAGGACCCAAGTTAGCTTGGGTAACTAAAATCACTCCTTGACTATTTTACAGGATTATCTTGTAGCCCAAAAATTAAAGAAAAGATAGTATCTTGATAGTGGCTATTCAAGGCATATGACGGGTGACAAGGATCAGTTTATCACCCTACAAATGAAAGAAGGAGGATTGGTTACCTTTGGAGATAATAGCAAAGGAAAAATAATCAAAATCGATAAGATCAAGTTAACCCCTTGTACTTTTATTGAAGATGTATTGCTAGTAGATAAGTTGAAGCACAATCTATTGAGCATTAGTCAATTATGTGATAAAGGCTTCAAAGTTATCTTTGAATCATCTATGTGTATAATAACTAACTCTTTTGACTTTAGTAACAAATTCATTGGCCATAGACTCGGGAATATCTATGTGGTAGATCTAAATAATCTAGCCATGACAAGTAGTTCTAGCCTAATAGCCATGAATGCTAAGATCAAGGAGTCATGTCTATTATGACATAGACAATTAGGTCATGCTAGCATGCATACTATTGCCAAATTAATCTCAAAAAACCTAATTAGAGGCTTGCCACATTTCAAAGTTGATCTTAACTATATTTGTGATGCTTGTCAATTAGGCAAACAAACTAGGGAGAGTTTTAAATCGAAAAATGTTATTTCAACAACTAGACCCCTTGAGCTACTTCACATGGACTTTTTTGGACCAACTAGGACCACAAGCCTAGGAGGTATGAAATATGGACTTGTGATTATATATGACTTTTCTAGGTTCACATGGGTATTATTCATTGCACATAAAGATGAAACTTTTGGTGTATTTCGAGAATTTCATAAGAAAGTTTCAAATGAGAAAAATCTTTCTGTTGTTTCTATAAGAAGTGATCATGGAACTAAATTTCAAAATCAATTATTTGATGAATATTGCACTGAACACAGCATTGATCACAACTTCTCCGCTCCTAGAACACCACAACAAATGATGTTGTAGAGAGGAAAAATAGGATATTAGAAGAAATGGCTAGAACAATGTTATGTGAAGGTAATCTTCCAAGGTACTTTTGGGCAGAAGCCGTGAACACTGCCTGTTATATATTAAATCGAGTTCTGATACGACCAATTTCAAAGAAAACCCCCTATGAGCTCTAGAAAGGAAGAAAACCAAATATTAATTATTTTCATATTTTTGGGTGTAAATGCTTTGTATTAAATAACGACAAAGATAACCTAGGAAAGTTTGATACAAAATCTGATGAATCTATATTCCTTGGTTATTCATCACATAGCAAAGCATACAGAGTATTTAACAAGAGGTCTCTCACTATAAAAGAGTTAATTCATGTTATTTTTGATGAAGCTAACCCTTCACCATCTAGAAAAGATGAGTGCTTAGATAATGATGCAAGTATTCTACAAAAGAAAATAGAAGATCTTAACATCCAGGACAAACCAACACAAAATGGAAGTGAAATGGTGAGTAAGGATCATACTGATCTACCAAGAGAATGGAGGTATGTAACTTCACATCCTAAAGAATTAATTATTGGTGATCCTTCTCAATGTATAAGGACTAGGTCATCACATAGGACTGCACATGATTACCTAGCCTTCATATCTCAAATTGTACTACAAAGTTTAGAAAAAGCTAAAAATGATCATGACTAGATATTGGCCATGCTTGATGAACTAAACCAGATGGGTCAATATGAACACATCAAATGAAAATGTTTGGTAATAAATGAATTAAATCCAGAAGAGGATATTGATTTTGATGAAACCTATGCTTTGGTAGCAAGACCTGAGACTATTAGATCACTCCTTGTATTTGCCTACTACATGAACTTTAAACTATTTCAAACAAATCTCAAAAGTTCTTCTAGTCCTGAATAAAGTTTTTGTAAATCAGTCAATAGATTTTAAAAATCTTTCTTTTCCAAATCATGTGTTTAAATTGAACAAAACTTCACATGATTTGAAACAAGCATCTAGCACTTAGCATAAGCATGTTATTACTTGAAAATGTTTTGAAGAAAATGATTTGATAATTGTACAAATAATTCATTGATGATACTATCTTTGGTACAACTAATGAAGATTTTTTGTAAAGGGATTTACTGAGTTAGTACAAGTTTGGATGAACTCAACCACTTCCTTGGCTTACAAGTCAATCACTGAAGGAAGGTATCTTTATAAATCAAACCAAGTACATCAAAGAATTCATCAAAAAATTTGGCATGGAAACAAGCAAAGAGGCTAGCACACCAATAAGTTCTATCTGCAAGTTAGACAAAGATAAAAATGGATCCAACATTGATCAAATGCTATATAGAGGTATGATCGGATCCTATTTTATATTTGACAGCAAGGAGGCCTTACATCTTGTATTGTGTATGTGTTTGCACTAAATTTCTCTCAAACTAAACACATCAAAATTTAGGCACCATTCAATAAGAAAACATGTTTTGAACAATGTCATTATTCTTGAAAATATACCTATGGAAAATTTACTTGCGAATATTTGTATAAAACCATTAGATTTAGACAAGTTTGCATTGATTAAATTAGGATTATATGATCCCATCTAAAAGAATTCTCAAAAACTCTAAGGATAATGCATCTAGACAACCTTCTAATTCAAATCCTAAATCTCTTGAGGATTTGATTAATACAAAAATATATCTTTGTGCTCCCTCTGCTCAAGTCGACTCGAGCAGATGATCTATTGATTGAGCTGACTCGAATGTCGAGTCGTCTCTTTTAACTCGAGCCGTAGGGTTTTGTATGTGACATTTTTACTTCCAAACCCTCATCAGCTCCCTCCTAAGAAATTTCTAAATTTCTTTAAACTTCCCCAAAAACTTCTTTAAACCCAATTTCCTTGGAATGGTGCCAAAAAGATCAGTTGGGAAGAAATCTAGCAGAAGTGTTGTTGCAGCTCCACAAGAAAGGAGAAGCAAATACCGTGAAGATATTGCTCCTCGAAATGAACCTCAGTCAGAAGAGGAAGGTAGCCCAGTTTCTCCTAGCCAGCAAAGATCCCTAGGTATGAGACCAGTCACCTCTGGCCGACGCATTCTTTTTGAATATCTTAAAGAAATCGATTTTGTGATTGGGGATTTAATTGAGGACCAGGGCTGGAGAAATTTATGTTCATTGTATGTTAAGACATATCCTAATTTAGTTAGAATGTTCTACGAGAATCTGAGATATGGGAAAAATTTTATTGAGTCTACAGTCAAAGGAAAAAGAATAATCATTACTACTGAGATCTTAGGAAGTATCTTGGAGATGCCATTTGAAGGAATTGAATATCTTGTATTAAAGGATAGATCCAAGGCTCTGCAAACTATTTTGGAAAGGACTGAAATTGATGAGATAGGGATTCTTAAAGCAAATATGCTATCTATTGAAATGAGGGTCCTTCATAACTTCATTAGTCATATTTTCCTACCCAGAACAGGTCGATTTGATTGGGTGAGTGAAAGGGACTTGTGCTTCATGGAACTCCTAATCATTGGTGAGAAAATTAATTTACCAGCAATCATGATTAGTCAGATGAAAGAGGTAGTTAGGAAAGTCAAAGCCTGCCTGCCAAATGGAATGGTCCTCACAATCCTTTTTCAAAGAGCCAATGTTGACTTGATAGGAGAAGATAACAGGGTATTACTTCACACTAACACCTATACAGCGAAGACTTTTCAGAGAATGGGGTACTTATTGATCGATGGTACCCGGAAGAAAAAGTCTAACCCTTCTGCAATTGAAGGAACTGAAGAAGTCTAGGAACAGAGAGAAGAAGAGGCTGGTGAAGGTACTACTTCACACATCCCTGAGCCTCAGCCACAGCATGACTCTCCAGTTCAGATGGAGTTTGATATTTCCTTCCCAGATATTTCTGGCTTGCCTGATATACCCTACAGCACACCCATATTTGATCAGGCTACTGACATTCTGAGTCAAAGTCAAGCTGCTACTGCTCCTACTTTGGATACTTCAAGGATACAAGACTTTTTGGCACAATAAATGAACAATATGACTGAGTCCATCAAGTCTTCAATGAGTGAAATGTTTGAAGTATTTCAAAGATCTATTGATAATAAGCTAAACCAGTTTGGAAAACAATTAGATAATTTGAAAGAAAGAATTGATATTCTCGAGAACTCCAAAACTGCATCTGGTATAAATGAAAGTGATATCCAACCAATACTCCAATTAATTGCATCCAGTTCTGATTTAACCAAAAATTCAGTTACTCAAGTCCTAGAAGCATACAGAACAGAAATGGATAACTTAAGAGTCATAATGGGATCTCTTGAGGTAGGAAAGAAAATGGAAGAGGATTATACCAAGGGCATAGGTATAATCAGAAGTGAATTTGGAAGGCTAAGAGGATCTACAGAGGCTTTTGCTAATGTCTAGGCTTCGAAAATGCTTACTCTACAAAAGGAAGTGGCAGTAATCAAAGAATAAATGGAAGACTTGGCAGCTTCTAGAAGCATGAAAAATGTTGAAGCTAAATTGAAGTCAACGAATAGCTTTCTATGGAAGATGATGGGCAAAATTGAAGATATTCTAGCTACTCTCAAAACTCCTTCTATATCTGTTCCTAGTCAATCAAGCCATCCAAGACAACCTGCCCCACACATTAGGACACCTGGATCTCATAATATTCCACAATTCGTTGATCCTATAGCTTCTTTACCTCCTGGAATTCAAATCCCTGGCCAAACTTCTTCAAAACCTAGCATAGATGTAGACAGTGACTAAATGTATTACCTTTTTACACTTTGTACTGAACTTTTGGAATAGAATGAAGTATATCTTTTGCTTCACAAACTCTTCTCTATAGATTGAATGTTTGATTACTTCACATTGATTAATTTTTAATTAGAATTTCAAGATGAATATGAGAAAGTGAAATTATCTCAAACAAATATTAAGGACTTTCTCAATCTATTTTAAAATCTAAACCTTATTTGAAATCACCTTTTTGATTGGTTAACAAAAATGGAGAGAAAGCATTGCATGAAAAGGATAAAACATTGATACTTCAAAGCTTTGGTACACCTGTGATATATGTTTGCTCTGATACATGTTATGTTTGCTCTGATACATGAAAAGAACATGTACTTCAACCTCTGATGCTTTAAATTCTGACTTACAATGTTTAAAGTGTCAAGCTTTAAGCTCTGATGCTTTAAGTTCTCATTGAAAATGTTTAAAGCTTTCAATGACAATTTTTTACAAACTCTGACACATAATGTCTCACACTTCAACCTTTGTCAGCTCTGATAATCAGAGCCTGAGAGCTTTGAAATATAAAAAGGAATGAAAAGTTTGCCAAAACACAGAGTATTTTATTGAGGGGGATATTATCTCTCTATGCCCTAATTCTCCTCTCATTGTTTGGCACTAATAGAAGTAAACTTGGTCTACTTGTTCACATACTTTTGAAAATGCTATTATACAAGTAAGTGTAAAATTTTATACTGATTTTTCATACCCAGTGTTTTGTCATCATCAAAAAGGGGGAGATTGTTGACCCCATAAGTGATTTTGATGATAACCAAATATTGGAGCATGTACATTTATTACCGACAACTCTTCAAGTATTTGACAAGTTTTTGTAGGATGTATAACATGTTCAAACTTCAACTCTTACATTTCTATTTTCTTGCTTGAGTTGTGTTGTAAGTTTTTTTGTAAAGAAGAACCCAGTAAAAATGCTATGAAAAATCAAGTAAAAAGGTTACTTCTATAAGTGTGTGTGCCTTAGATTTTGCCTTGAGCTGGTTTGTGTGAAATTGTAAAAGAGTTGGTGAGAGTTTTCTTTAAGTTGAAATTATAAAAATCCTGAAGAAGATACTCGAGCCGACCCCAAGACAAGAAGAGCTGACTCTCATTACTGGCACGCAGCAAGGATTCTGGAACGCAGCAATCCGAGTCGACTCAATGGAAAGCAAGCCGACTCTAATGAATCCGAGTCGATTGGAATCAGTCCAAGCCAACTCCTCCAGAGTCCATTTCCTAAAGTTTTCTGAGAACAGCCAGGCGAGCCGACCTGACCTAGAAAGAGTCGACTCTGTCAGACCTAATTTCAAAAACCTGAGAAAGCGAGTCGACTTACTGCATCGAGCTAACTCTTCCAGAGTAAGGTTTTCCGAACTTGAGAAGAAGAGCCGACCCAAGATGAAAAGAGCCGACTCCTCGAGTTCAAGAATTTCAAGATTCAAGTTCGAGCCGACCCGAGCTGTAAAGAGCCGACTCGTCCAGAATGACATTTTGCGCCCTGAGCAAAGAGTCGACTGCATTGAAGAACTAGTGACTCGAACCTATCGACTCGACAAATCCGAGCCAACTCGAATGACACTTCCAGGTATCTAATGGCTAGTTCCAGAATTAATTTTTGAATGCAAAAAAGTGCTCCAATGGTCAAAAACCATTCCCCAATGGTCTACAATGGCTAGAACTGCCTTGGGATGATGGAAGACTTTAAATTTGAAGGATTTGAACTACCAAGAAGAACAATAATTGGAAAAGAAGAGAGTTCAAAAAGGAAAAAGAGAGAGCTTCATTGAATATCCAACCAACCACAAGAGATAGAGCACAAGTGCATTCAAGTCTGCATTCAAGCCCTCAACAACTCTGATCAAAAGTTTGAATCAACTTTGGAAGAAGCCACTAAAGTCATTAAAGCTTATTCAAGTGCATTCAATGGACTTCCAACGAGCTGCACCAGCAAATATCCGATAACTTGAGTTTGTCATTTATTGTTGCATTTATTTTCAATTCAATCTTTGAATTGTTGGATTATTGGTGAGCTCGGTTGAAAAACCAAATAGATTTTTGGTGAGCCTTATCAAAACCAAGGTTTAGGTTCTTGGTGATCTTGTGAAATCCAAGTTTAGGTTTCTTTGGTGAGCCTGTTAAAACCAAAGGGTGTTGGGTTTTCTTTGGTGATCCCGTAAAACCAAAGTGTAGAGATTTTGGATTGTGATCCTGTAAAACAATCCTACTATATTCGGGTATGAATATAGTGGAAATCCCAAGTGGTATCTTGGGTAGTGGACGTAGGAGTTGGGTAGCTCCGAACCACTATAAATTTGCTTTGTTTGTGTTGTGCTTTCTCTACTTTGTTTAGCTACTGCATTCTATAACCTTATCACAAAACCTACCACTTGCAAAGGATTTTGAAATAGCACATTACTTGTTTAAATTTTTAAAAGACCCAATTCACCCTCCTCTTGGGTAGCCACCTAGGCAACAAGCCTTCACCTTCCTTATAGCTTCCTTCTTTTGTAGTAACATAATATGTGGTAAATTGAGGGCCTCCGCTCAATCAGGTGTCCCATGAAGCACAGGTCTCTCTCACTCACCCAGTCAAATCGACCTGTTCTTGGGAGAAAAATCCTACTGATAAAGTTGTATAGCAGTCTCATCTCTTAGGAAAGGGAGTTAGCTTTTACATTTCCAACTCCACTCACATCACTCCTTTCCAAGATGGTTCTAAGCATTTTTTGTTTGTCCTTTAGAACTAGATGGCTAAGGCCCTCATTAGGCATTTCAAGCAGACTACTCCACCTTTCTTTTATCATAATTATTCTTTTTCCTTTGACAGTGGATTCAATGTGATGTTCTTCTAAAATTAGATTCTCATTAAAACTTCATACCAGGTTGGGATATGTAGAAACATTCAAAGAACAAAAGAATGACCAACCTTAATCTTCAATCATGTCACCAATCCGAAGCCCTAGGTCTTTTAGGAATGAAAAAGTTATCCTTCTTCCACTTGTGACCGGACGGATTGCCATGGAAACTACTTGTCTTGGTGGAGAAGGTGAGGCCTCTTGTTCTTCTACTTGTTGTCGACTTTGAGTCGACTCATCTTCTCTTCTTTTTTATCTTCTTTCTCTTGGAGAGCTTTCTTCATTGGTTTGGGGTCATTTTGCAATAGCTTTCTTCAGTGCCATTGCTCAAGCTCAAGAGGATTTCAAGGGTTTAAGCTAGAAAAGGTCGGTCGAGATGGAAGGAAGGAGTTCTTAGGTTGGAAACTAGAGTTCTAAGCCAATAGGAATGAAATAACAAAGTATAAGGGCTTAGGTTAAGTCCTACGGCTCAAAGAAAAAATGCCTAACCCGACATCCGAGTTGGCTCGGCTCAACCTAAATTGCCCGAGTCGACTCGAGCAAAAACTCCATAGAAAGCTCCAAACAATTCAAAAATGGTCTCAAATTAAAGATATACACTAAGAGAGATGGTCATTATCCTTAGTTTGATGTAGGAGGCTTTCTAGATAATGTTTCCTTAATTTGAAGAATTTAGGTCAAGTTTTCTAAAATGGGTCACATAAACCTAATTCACCTCTAATCAATTGAAATCTATCTAAGTTAAGAGATTTAGTAAAAATATCGGCAAGTTGATTTTTAGTAGGAACAAATTCAAGCATAATATCACCATTTAAAACATGATCCCTAATAAAATGATGTCTAATCTCTATATACTTTGTTCTAGAATGCTAAATTGGATTTTTTAATAAATTTATAGCACTTGTGTTATCATATTTGATAGAAATTTTAGATTGTATAACACCAAAGTCTTCTAGTTATTGTTTAATCTAAAGCACTTGAGCACAACAACTCCCTGTAGCTACAACTCTGCCTCAGCAATAGATAGTGCTACAGAGTTTTATTTCTTACAATGCCATGAGATTAAATTCAACCCTGAAAATTGGCATGTACTACTAGTACTTTTTCTATCTATTTTGCATCCACCATAATCAGCATCAAAAAAATCAATTAAATTTAATAAAGATTGCTTTAAATACCATAAACCTAAATTACTTGTTCCTCTTAGATATTTTATGATTCTTTTATTGCAAGCATATGTGTTTCTTTAGGAATAGATTGAAATCTAGCACAAACATATATGCTAAATAAGATATCAGGTCTACTAGCAGTTAAGTATAATAGTGATATGATCATACCTCGATAGAGTTTTTGATCAATGTTGTTGCCATCTTCATCTTTATCTAATCTGTAGGTAGGACTCATGGGTGTGCTTGCTTCTTTGCTTGTCTCCATACCAAACTTCTTGATGATTTGTTTGATGTATTTGGCTTGGTTTATGAAGATCCCATCCTTTGTTTGTTTCTCTTGAAGTCCAAGGAAGTAATTTAGTTTACCTATTAGACTCATTTCAAATTCATCCTGCATCAACTCAGCAAATTCTCTACAAAAAAAATTATTAGTTGTACCAAATATAATGTCATCAACATAAATTTGTACAACTAACATGTCATTATTCTTCTTTTTGATAAAAAGAGTTTTATCTATATTTTCTCTTATAAAATCATTTACAAGTAAAAATTTGCTCAATCTATCATACCAGGTTCTAGGTGCTTGTTTAAGTCCATACAATGCTTTATTGAGTTTATAAACATGATTAGGAAAAGCATGACTTTCAAAACCTGGTGGCTATTATACAAAAACTTGTTCTGATATAAAATCATTTAAAAATATAATTTTTACATCCATTTGGAAAAGCTTGAAATTTATGTAGCAAGCAAATGCAAGTAGTAATCTTATGGCCTCTAATCTTGCTATGGGTGCATAGGTTTCATCAAAATCTATTCCTTCCACTTGGTTATATCCTTTAGCTACCAACTTATCTTCATTTCTAATTACTTTACCATGTTCATCTAGTTTATTTCTATAGACCTGTTTTGTTCCTATAATGGGATGGTCTGATGGTCTATCAACTAGAGTCCACACATTATTTCTTTCAAACTGGTTTAGTTCTTCATGCATGGCCATCATCCAGTTTGGATCAATTTCAGCTTCTTCTAAACTATGTGGCTCTATTTGTGATACAAATGCTAGGTAATCATGTGCTTCTCTATGTGATGACCTAGTCCTAATACCTTGAGAAGGATCACCAATAATTAAATCTCTTGGATGAGAAGTTACATACCTCCATTCCTTTGGTATATCAGCATGATCTTTACTTACCACTTCTTCTCCTTCTTGAGTTGGTTTCTCTTGTATGCTCATATCTTCCATTTTCTTTTCAAGTGTACCTGCATCATTATCTATACACTCTTCTTTCTTTGAAGGTGAGGGGTTAATTTCATCTAATATAACATATACTGATTTTTTTATAGTTAATGTTATTTTATTAAATACTCTATATGCTTTGCTATGTATTGAATAACCAAGGAATATAGCTTCATCAGATTTAGCATCAGATTTTCTTAAATTATCCTTTCCATTATTTAATATAAAGTATTTACAACCATAAACATGAAAGTAATTAATATTTGGTTTTTTTTCATTCCAAAGCTCATAAGGGACTTTCTTTAACATTGGTCGTATTAAAATTGGTTTAAATATAACAAGCAGTGTTCACCACTTCTGCCCAAAAGTATCTTGGAAGATTGTCTTCATATAGCATTGTTCGAGCCATCTCTTTCAAAGTTCTATTTTTTTCCTCTATAACACCAATTTGTTGTGGTGTTCTAGGAGCGGAGAAGTTATGATCAATGTCATTTTCTATGCAATAATCATCAAAAAATTGATTTTCAAATTTCATGCCGTGATCATTCCTAATAGATACAATTAAAAGATTTTCTAGTTTGAAACTTTTTTATGAAATTTTTGAAAAACTTTGAAAGTTTCATCTTTATGTGCAATAAACAAGATCCTTGTAAATCTAGAAAAATCATCTACTATTACAAGTGAATATTTCATACTACCTAGGCTTGTGGTCCTAGTTGGTCCAAATAAGTCCATGTAAAGTAGTTCAAAGGGTCTAGAAGTTAAAATCATATTTTTAGATTTAAAACTTCCCTTAGTTTGTTTACCCATTTACAAGCATTGCAAACATGTTCAAAATCAACTTTAATTTTAGGTAAACCTTTAACGAGATTCTTGGAAATTAATTTGACAATAGTATGCATGCTAGCATGACCTAATTGTCTATGCCAAAGTAACCAAGACTCCTTGGCCTTAACATTCATTGCTACCAGACTGGAACTACTAGACATGGCTAGATCATTTAGATCTACCACATAAATATTTCCAAGTCTATGTCTAATGAATTTGTTGCTGGAATCAAGTGAGTTAGTTACTATACACATAGATGATTCAAAGACAACCTTGAAGCCTTTATCATATAATTGACTAATACTTAACAAATTATGCTTTATTTTGTCTACTAGCAATGCATTTTCAATAAAAATAGAGGGGGTTATTTTTATCTTATCAATTCTAATTATTTTCTCCTTGCCATGATCTCCAAAAGTTACTAAACCTCCTTCTTTCATCTCTAGGGTGATGAATTGATCATTGTCACCCATCATATGTCTTGAATAGCCATTGTCCAGATATCATCTTTTTTTCATTTTTTGGGCTGCAAGACATTCCTGCAAAATAATTAAAAAGTTCTTTTAGGTACCTAAGCTACCTTGGATCCTTGCAGGTTAGCAGAGGTGGTTCCTTTAAGAATCCAAATCTTTCTAATCTATTCTTTGTATTATCATTTTTCTTTAACAAATTGTATTGGAAAAACTTGTGTCTAACCCCATGACATGCATAACAAACAATTCTAGTATTTTGAAAAGATGTAAATTTGAAGTTCTAGATGTAGAAGCATGTGATGTAGATGTAGAACCATTTGACTTAAAAGACTTTTGATTTGAAATCTTAGATATGTACTTTGAAGCTCTTGAAATGGATGTGGAAGCATTTGATACAAAAGCTTTTTGAGGTATAGATATTGGTGCATATGCTTTTGAAGATATAAATTTAGTAGCTGAAATTTATTTGTATTTGAAGAGTTATAATCAATTCCAGCCTTATTACTTGAATTTCTTTGCTCTTTTAAAATCAACTCAAGCTTATTTGAACTTAAATTAAGCTTTTCAACCAAAGGCTTCAATTTTTCCATCTTCTTTTTCAAATCAATATTTTCATTAATCGAAGTTTTGTTTTTCTCAAGATATAGATTTTTTCAATTTTCAAAGCTTTGTTATTTTTAGAAAAGACAGTTAATTCTTTTTGCAATAACTTGTTCTTTTCTGAAATCTTTTCCTTTACATTTCACAAAGAATCATTATTATTTTTTAAAGCTCTAATTTTTATTCTAACCTTTTAAATTCTGAAAGCAAATCATGGAATGCAGAATTTAGTTCATCAAAAGTACATTCAACTTGAGGTTCAGGAGACATTACCTCATCTTCGAGACCCATAAGGCATAGATTGGCAGTATCACTCCAAGTCGCAACCATTGCTTTCTTTTTCTTCTTCTTAAATGTTTTCTTTAACAAAGGATAATCGGGATGGATATGCCCATGTTTCTTACACTTATAACATGTGGGCATTTGATCCTTTTCTTTTTCTCTTTCCTTGTCCTAACTTTATTCACCTTTTTTGTAAAATTTTTTGAAGTACCTTCCCTTCTTTCCCATAAACCTTCTAAATCTATTTACGACCATAGCTATATCTTCATCTTCTAAGTCATCTTCGGAGGAGGAGCAGTCATCTTCCGATTCCTCATCTTGTTTCTTTGATTCCGATGTGGCTGAAGGCAATAGTTTTCTTCTTTTTTTGATCATCTTCATTCCTATACTGCATCATCAATTCATATGTGATGAGAGAACCCAACATTTCATCTAGAGGTAGTGTATTTAGATCTTTTCCTTCCTAGATGATAGTTACTTTAGGGCCCCATTTGTCTGAAAGTGATCTTAGAATCTTCTATACTAAGTCTGCATTAGAATAAACCCTGCCAAGACTTTTCAATCCATTAATAATATCTGTAAATCTTGAAAACATGGCAGAGATAGTCCCATTTTTCTCCATTTTAAATAGTTCATAGTTATGTACTAGAAGATTATTTTTTGAGTTCTTCACTTGGGAAGTTCCTTCAAGGGTCACTTCGATTTTATCTAAAATTTTCTTGGCTAAATTGCATGTAGAAATTCGGTTAAATTCGTCTACATCCAAAGTCAATATAGTAAGTTCATGGCTTTGGCATTCAGTTCACCCATTTTTATGTTGTGTTCATCCCAATCCTCTTTAGGTTTTGGGACATCCATGCCATCAACTTTAATCATGGTTGTATATGGACCCTTAAGAATGACCTTCCATAATTAAAAATCAATAGCTTGAATATATATCTTCATTCTAGCTTTCCAGTAAGAATATTTCGTGCCAATGAATAGTGGAGGTCTATTAGTAGATTGGCCTTCAACCAAGGAGGTACTCATGGGATGAGCCATTAATCTTTACTCTAAATAAGTTCAGAGACACAGCTCTGATACTAGTTGTTGCCTAGGTTGCTTTTCTAAGAGGGGGTGAATTGGGAATTAAAAATTTGAACAGATATATGCTCTTTTAATTCTTCTTTAGTGTAGAGGTGTTGTGATTTAAATAATTAAAAGCAAAAGAAAACAAAAATAGAAAAAGTATAATACAAACACAGCAAATTTATAGTGGTTCAGAGTACCCTTGCTCCTACATCCACTATCCAAGATACCACTTAGAATTTTTACTATATTCACCACCGGAATATAGTCAAATTATTTTACCGAGCTCACAATCCAAAACCCAACTTGGTTTTTAACCAGGCTCACCAAAAACCCAACTCTTGGTTTTCAATAGGATCACCAAGAATCTAACCTTAGTTTGAAAGGAAAGTGCCCCAAAAGCCAATCATATGTAAGGGCATTTTTGTAATCTTCTAACTCTTGTATGACATATAATATATTAATAAAGGCATATTATTTCATCATATTGCTGTGTCTTATATAAAGATTATGATGAACCCCATAGGTTATGGAAAATTAAATTAGGTAGTGAGACCTAAGTTCCTATAAACCCTAACCTAAAATGTTCCTAGTCGATGGACCATCGGTTCGGGGATCGATAAGTCTAGAAAGACTAGCTTATCCTATGTATGCTCTAAAAAGAGGGTGGTTGGTCTCACAGCCACTTGTGTAGAGACACTAATACAAGGATAAAGGTGCTCATTAGGGTATGAGTTCACTGAACTGATCCGCACAAAGAATATCTTATGGAAGTCTTACTACTTGTCAAAAGATAGATCTTGAAGTAGGAGTTATGCATGTGATCTTTTGACCTGAGGTCACCATGATTCCTTTTGCACACTAAGACATGTTTTGGTTCATACTCATTCATGACATTAAATCATGTACGGGTGTTCTCGAATATGGTGGAAGGTGTACGAAGGATATGAGTGGATCAATAAGGAATCGATCATTTTTAGTAAGAGGAATTGTTATCCCAGGTGATCTTTTCGATTGATGACTCAAGAAGTTTTTGATCGAAGTAGGATGAGATTAGAAGTGGTTTCTAATCAGTCATCAACTGAGTCTTTATTATCGAATAAGATACCAAAATAAGACAGAGGCTTCTCAACCCTCTATGGATTACTTAGTCACATTTGAGTCCATTTGTAATAAAGGCTTAGTCCATTTGAATTATTTTTTTCTTAATGGAGTCCTGTACTAGTCAGCTCATGTTAAGCTAGTCTTTTTTCAGAGTTCAGTACATGTCTAGTAATGACTCATACAAGCAAAGACCAAGCCAACCCAAGTGAAGACCAGCCCAACTGATGCTATGAGGATCATGGAAGGCCTAGGAGGAGAAATCAAAAGCCTAGGAGAAGAAATCAGAAGCCTGGGAGCAAAATTCGAAGACCTAAAGCCCTGTACCGTAGCTTGAAATAGATTGGGCCAATAAGGGCCAAGGAAGAGAACCAAGGAGCGCCAAGTTTATGGTCACCCTCCCCTTGGTCGGCCACTTAGAGTCACCCCTCTTGGCCGACCAAGGCAAGTGAGAGAGGGAGTAAATCAAGGGATTTTTCTACCTAGCCTACCATGTTTTCTAGCTAGTGTTTGATTTGGATTAGAATTCCTATGTAAAGTCTCTTTTAACCTTACTTGGGGGCCAAGTTTAAGAGTCTATTTAAGAGACTCTGATCTCTTATATCAAGACACTTTTTATCATGAAATAATATTGAATTTCTCTAATTGCTATGTGCTACCTGCTGTGTGCTTAAAGGGATTCTGTGTGAGCCCTTCTTCTTCCCAGTGTCCTGTGCCTAACTCCAACCTCCATCTGCCACTCCAAGCCCTAGCCGCCCTCCTCAAATATCATCTTTCCTTTACTGGTTTTTTAATTAACTCTTTAGCTGTGCTTTGTTTTCTCACCCTAGAATGGTTGTTTGTAGGTCCCTCAACTCTGACAAATCCAACGACTCCAGCCGGGCCACAATCGGATCATCGAGCAGAAAGCCGGGAATCCACGGGTCTCTAGCTTGATTTTCTAGGCCATATCCGGGAGTGAGAGCGATCTCTTCACATACAATCTATACCAGGCACATCTACCATTGCCAGGTACACCCCTTTTGCCCTCCAGATGCTTTATTGTAGATGAACTGGCCCAACCGAGACTTCTCAGCCTCGGGGTCCTCTTTCCATTGCTTTTTAGATCCTATTATGCATGCTTTAGTTTATTATATTCATATTGAACTCTTTACATTATTTCTTGGTCTGATATTTGAGATTAAAACATATTCTTCAATATTTAAAACACAAAAAAAATTAATTGCATGCATTATAGTTCCGCATCATTTGGTATCAGAGCCTGTTTGGGCTCAGTTCTCTTTGGATATTCGGATCGGGTGCTTCACCATGGCCGTCCGGTCATAGGAGACTAGTAGGGCTGCAAAATCCTCTTTCTTAATCGATGGGATCTCCTATGGCGGTAGGGGTGCCACTGTGAATTGACCCCTGAAGAAGAACACAAAGAGTTCCTTTAGAATTTTTTTTCAATTTTGGCATTTCAGTATATATCCTGTTGTTTTAATTGTTTCTGTCTACATAGAACTCAGAGAATTCTGAAATTTATTTTTCTAGATTCCTCATAATTCAATTAATTTTCAAGATTTTATCAGGAATTATTTAATTCTGTGGATTTTCTTCCAGCTGAAACAGTGCCTAAGAACAGTTCTACTCTGTTTTGGCAGCAAAGCCGATTTCAGAAAGTTCAAGGTTTTGAGTAAAATCTTTGCATATCTTTAATTTTAGCATATTTCTGTATATTAGATCATAATCTACAATTATCTCTCTATTTAAGAAAAATCCCAAAATAAAAAAAAATTACATATATTCAAAAAAAAAAAAACTAAAACACCTAAACCCTATTTTGCATCTTCATCTACCAGCTATCATTGCATAAATTACTTTAAGGGCACTTTCTATATGTCAGATAAGGGGAGGAGTTGATAACCTCTCCTTAGCCCAAAACCATATCCCTTGCATTCGGTCTCAAGCCTAATTTAAAATTACCTAGACTTAATTTGCCCTAGTGGGTTAGGGACACCCATCAGTCGGGTTCTGTCATTTTGGGATGACTAGTGCATCTAATTCATCTTCTATTACTAGATTCTGGTATCTAGGCAAGAGGTACAGTGTCAAATGATCTAAACGGATTGGTGGTTCCTTAATTGGGTCCCTGCGAGAGCAAGGGGGCCTCCCACCATCCCACCTCTTACCTGGCCAGATTGAAGGATTAGGATTTGAGTTGTGTGTAAGTTGAGTCAACCCATTCAGATTGGGCTCTAGGTCTAGGCAGCTATAGTCGAGTCAGTGTTGAGTCTTACATGAGCACTAGATCAGGGGCATCATATCATCCACTATCTCCACTTTTGGCTAAACCCATGGATAAGCTGGAAGCCCAAATTCAAGCCCTTGTAGATCAAATGGCCCAGATGAACCATAGGTTTGAACATATAGACAACCGACTTGGAACCCTAGAGGAGGCACGTAGGCCTCATAGTGAGCCAGATCTAGAGTCACCTCCCCATCTTAGGAGAACCCCTCGTCGTGACCCAAACTATGAGGTGAAACTAGGAGGACCCCAAACATTGATCCCTACTTTGAGGCTGAACCTAAGAGAGCCCATCGTCATGACCTAGTCCCAAAGGTTTGTCCAAGGAGACCCAATCAGGACTTCATTGACCAGAAGGATAGAGCCTACAAGACCATAAGGTTAGAAGCCCCCACTTTTGATGGTTGTCATGATCCTAAGGTCTATATAGATTGGGAGGGAGAAGTTGATCAATACTTTGAGTGGTACGATGTGTCGAAGGAGCATATGTTTAGATTTGCCAAGCTTAAATTGGTCCGTGAGGCCAGGTTATATTGGGCTAGTGTTGAGAGAACTCTTAGACTAGGAGGTCATGAACCCATAGTCACCTGGAGGGCCATGAAGGGTAAGCTTAGAGTGAAATACGTTCCTATCTCATATCGTTATGGTTTAATGGATCAGTGGCAGCGATTGAATCAAGGTAGCAAGAGTGTAGATGAGTACATGACAAAATTTGATGAGTATTCCATGCGATGTGACTTAAATATTATGCGATGTGACTTAAATGAGTATGAGGACGTTGTTCTGTCTAGATTTAGGGCAAGCCTAAGAGATGATATCAAGAGGGAGCTCTACTTGAGAGAGGTTAGGGACCTAGACCATGCCTACCAGATTGCTAGGGATTATGAGCATTTCCAGAGAGGGCCCGTCTATCGTAAACCTGAGCCCACTGGATACCCTAGTCAGTACCCAGGAGCTAGCCAGTCCCACCAGAGCTGATCTAGCCCTAGCCAACCTAATTCGAGTCGACCCTATCTGAGTCACCTTGACCCAAGTCGACCCCAGCCTAGTACTCCTTTGACCCGTAAAGATGATAGAGGTAAATCTGTTGAGGTCCACAGGAGTCCCAATCCCAAAAGACCTGTTTTAAATGTTGGAAACCAGACCACTTTGCTAGCTAGTGCCCAGTTAGTGCCCTATACTTAGGTGAGCTAGAGGAAGAGGAGCCTGAACCTGTAGCTGAACTTGAGGAAGAAATCTATGAGGCTGATGACCAGTTATTAGATGAGTATGAAGGAGAGGAAGAGATACCTGAGTCTGAGAACCTGTTAGGTATGGTTAGGTGCATCTTGACCCAAACCCCAGTTAAGGAAGATTGGCATATGACTAACATCCTACAGACCTTTGTTAAGGTAGGGGGTAAGGTACTTAAGATCATTATAGACAGTGAGAGTTGTGTCAATGCCGTCTCTGCCAATACAGTCAAATCTTTTGGATTGACCACAATTCCCCATCCTAGCCCTTACAAAGTTTCTTGGGTAGATTCCACCTACATCCACATCAAGTCTAGGTGCCAAATCTTAGTTAAACTGCAAACCTATGAGGAAAAGATTTGGTGTGATGTCATCCCCATGGAAGTAAGTAGTATCATTCTAGGTTGACCTTGGCTTTTTGATCATGATGCAACCATGTATGGTCAAACCAACATCTGTGCTTTTAGCCACCATGGTAATAAGTTTTTTATCCATCCAACTCCACCTAGAGACCTAGTCAAGAGAGGTTCTAGTAGCCTTAAGGGCAAGAAATTATGAGTTAATCTAATTAAGGCTAAGGAGTTAGAGAAAGAGATTGCTGAGGGTAGCCCTGTTTGGATCTTGACCACCAAAGAAATCCATGAGTCGACCCAAAAGGAACACCCTCTAGAGATTGTTGAGGCTCTTAAAGAATTTGAGAATGTCTTCCCTGATGATTTACCTCATTAATTACCACCCCTTAGAGACATCCAACATACAATAGATCTAGTTCCAGGAGCCACTTTACCAAACCTTCCTCACTATAGAATGAACCCCAGTGAGCAACAAGAATTACAGAAACAAGTAGGAGAGATACTTAGGAAGGGTTTCATTAGGGAGAGCTTGAGTCCATGTGCAGTCCCTGCTCTACTGACCCCTAAGAAAGATGGTAACTAGAGGATGTGTGTAGACAGTAGAGCCATCAATAAGATAACTGTGAAGTATAGGTTTTCCATCCTCGGTTTGGATGACATGCTAGATATGATGGCCGGTGCTAAAATTTTCTCAAAGATAGACCTAAAGAGCAGCTATCATCAGGTTAGGATTAGACCTAAGGATGAGTGGAAGACCATTTTGAAAACTAAGGATGGCCTATTTGAGTGGGTTGTGATGTCTTTCAGACTTTCCAATGTACCAAGTACATTTATGAGGATTATGACCCAAGTCCTGAAAGAATATACTAGAAGATTTATTGTGGTCTACTTTGATGACATCTTGAATTATAGAAGGACTAAAAAGGACCACCTTAGTCATCTGAGATTAGTATGCCAAACCCTTAGAGAGAATAGCCTCTATGCCAATTTTAAGAAGTGTGAGTTCATGACATATAGAGTTATCTTCCTAGATTTTGTTGTCACCCCTGAAGAAGTTTCTGCAGATCTTGAAAAGGTTAGGGCAATTATAGAGTGGCCTATACCCACTAGTATCCACGATGTGCATAGTTTCCATGGCCTAGCAACCTTTTACAGGAGATTTATTAGGGGTTTTAGTACATTCATCGCACCTATAACTGATTACATTAGGAAGGGTACATTTGAGTGGACCAAAGCAGCTGATAAGGCCTTCCCAGAGCTTAAGGATAAGATGACCCATGCACCCATTCTTAGATTACCTGATTTCATTAAGGTGTTTGAGGTCACTTGCGATGCCTCGAGAGTAGGAATAGGTGGGGTACTGAGTCAAGAAAATCATCCTGTACCCTTCTTCAGTGAGAAGTTGAATGAGGCTAAACTTAAGTACTTTACATATGATAAGGAGTTTTATGCGGTAGTTCAGGCCCTTAGATATTGGAGACTTTATTTACTACCACAGGAGTTTGTCTTATTTTTTGACCATGAGGCACTCCGGTTTCTAAACTCCCAAAAGAAACTTAACCCATGGCACGGAAAATGGATCAGTTCATTTAGGCCTACACCTTTGTCTTGAAACACCGTGCTGGAACAGATAAAAAGGTAGCAGACACCCTTAGCCGTAGGTCTTTGCTGTTAGGATCAGTCAGCACCCAAGTCATAGGGTTTGATAGGTTAAAAGATGAATATGAAACCTGCCTAGACTTTGGAGACATTTACTAGACCCTCAGGCTAGGACCATCAAGTATCCATAGTGAGTATACCATTCAGGATGGCTACCTTTTCCAAAATAATCGACTCTATATACCCAGAACTTTTCTTAGAGAATTTTTGATTTGGGAGACCCATGCAGGAGGTTTAGCTGGTCACTTTGGTAGGAATAAGACCATCTTAGCGATAGAAGAACAATTATTTTGGCTAGGTTTGAAAAGGCACGTTGCTCAGATTGTAGCCAAGTGTAGGACTTGTGCTGTTGCAAAATAGCAGAAGCAAAACACTTGTCTCTACACACCTTTACCAGTGCCTGATCACCCTTGGCAGGACCTAAGTATGGACATCATGTTAGGATTACCTAAGACCCAGAAGAGACATGATTCTATCTTTATAGTGATCGATAGGTTCTCTAAGATGGCTCACTTCATCCCATGTTCCCAAACCTTTGATATGTCTAGAGTAGCCAATCTTTTCTTAGACAATGTGGTTAGACTCCATGGCCTACCCAAGACTATCATATCTGATAGGGATGTTAGGTTCACCAGTTATTTCTGGAAAACCTTATGGCACCTGTTAGGGACCAAGCTTAAGTTTTTGACGGCCTACCATCCCCAAACAGATGGCCAAACTGAAGTGGTGAACCGTAGTTTAGGAAACCTCCTTAGATGACTGGTAGGTGAACACATTGGAACTTGGGAATTATTGTTGCCTAGAGCAGAGTTCGCCTATAATAGCTCAGTAAATAGGATAATGGGCAAGAGTCCTTTTGAGATAGTCCATGGGTACAAGCCTAATCAAACTATTGATCTGATTCATTTACCTATTCATGCATGAGTTTCAGAGTTTGCAGAATCATTCGCACAGCATATTAGAGACTTGCATAAGGACATTAGCCAAAAAATAAACCTAAGCAACAAAACATATAAGAAACTGGCTAATTCCTGAAGAAGGGCCAAGGAATTTGATGTAGGGGATTCTGTCATGATTAGGCTTAGACCTGAGTAGTTCCCACCCAGGACCATTAAGAAGCTTCATGTTCATGGAGCCAGACCTTTTAAAGTGATTGAGAGGGTTGGACCAAATGCCTATGTGTTAGATTTGCCTTCTGATTTGGGCATCATTTCTACCTTCAATATCACAAACCTGGTTAAGTACAGAAATCGGCAGCGATACCTAGTGAGGCCTTTGGACCTTTTCCTCCCATTGAAAGTGACCCTAGCCTAGAGTGTCCACCAATTATTTGGCCTGAGAGAGGAGAACGGATCGAGCATATCCTGGATGATCAAGCCATAACGACCCGGGGCCATGGCTATCAACGCTACCTGGTTAGATGGCAAGGCTGGTCAAAGTCAGATGATTCATGGATTTCTTGAGAGGACTTACGGTGCCTCAACCCAGACCTTCTCGATAGATATATGAGCCAGCCTGATCTTCACTCAACAGGGTCGAGTTCCTCCCACCCCGGGAGAATTGGTGCGAACACCAGAGGCACCAGAATAAGAAAGAGACTTCTCAACCCTCTATAGATTACTTAGTCACATTTGAGTCCATTTGTAATAAAGGCTTAGTCCATTTGAATTATTTTTTCTTACTTGAGTCCTGTACTAGTCAGCTCATGTTGTGCTAGTCTTTTTCCAGAGTTCAGTACATGTCCAGTAATGACTCATACAAGCGAAGACCAAGCCAGCCCAAGTGAAGACCAACCCAACTAAAGCTATGAGGATCATGGAAGGCCTAGGAGGAGAAATCAAAATCCTAGGAGAAGAAATCAGAAGCTCGGGAGACAAATTCGAAGACCTGAAGCCCTGGACCACAGCCTGAAGCAGATTAGGCCAATCAGGGCCTAGGAAGAGAACCAAGGGGCACCAAGCTTATGGTCACCCTCCCCTTGGTCAGCCACTTAGAGTCACCCCTCTTGGCCGACCAAGGCAAGTGAGAGAGGGAGTAAATCAAGGAATTTTTCTACCTAGCCTACCATGTTTTCTAGCTAGAGTTTGATTTGGATTTGAATTCCTATGTAAAGTCTCTTTTAACCTTACTCGGGGGCCAAGTCTAAGAGTCTATTTAAGAGACTCTGATCTCTTGTATCAAGATACTTTTTATCATGAAATAATATTGAATTTCTCCAATTGCTGTGTGCTACCTGCTGTGTACTTAAAGGGATTCTGTGTGAGCCCGTCTTCTTCCCGGTGTCCTGTGTCTGCCTCCAACCTCCATTTGCCACTCCAAGCCCTAGCCACCCTCCTCAAATCCCATCTTCTCTTTGCTGGTTTTTCAATTAACTCTCCACCTATGCTTGTTTTCTTATCCTAGAATGGCTATTTGCAGGTCCCTCGACACTAACGAATCCAACAACTCCAACCGGGCCGCAATCGGATCATCGAGCAGAAAGCCGGGAATCCACGAGTCTTTGGATTGATTTTTTAGGCCGCATCCAGGAATGAGAGTGACCTCTTCACAAATGATCTGTACCATGCATATCTACCATTGCCAGGTACACCCCCTCTGCCCGCCAAATGATTTATTGTAGATGAACTAGCCCAATCGAGACTTCTCAGCCTCGGCGATTCTCTTTCCATTACTTTTTAGGTCCTATTATGCATGTTTTAGTTTATTAAATTCATATATAACTCTTTACATAGTTTCTTGGTCTGATCTTCGGGATTAAAACATATTCCTCAATATTTAAAACTCAAAAAAAATTAATTGCATGCATATATAGTTCCGCATCAATGTGAAACCCAAAGGGTCACACATGTTAGGGAGTTGACCAAGGAAGTCATACATAATTTAATTAGGGTCATGGGATCCTAATTGGTTAGCTAGATTGCACACTAGCATGTGTAGAACAACCTATTCCTAACCCAAGTTGATTTGGGTCTAGTTGCTTGCTATTTTGATTAACCAATTTAAGAGAGACTTAAATTAGGTTATGTCTAGGTTAAGACAACATTTATCAGGTTTTATCCTGATTTATTTGGGCTTGGAACACCACTTGGACTAGAGTCCAAGTTGACATGGACTCTTGGGCACAATATTGCACGCGGTAAGGAGGAGAAGATGCAGAAGGACCAAGAGTCCTTCTGCATATGAAATTCTTTTGTTAATTTCATCTGGACTCCTCTTAGCTGACATCCCATTCCTTATTTGAATTTAATTGATCAATCAAAACATTTTAAATTGTCATGGAAGTTGGGAGAAGTGCACAGGTGCATGAAGAGTCGCAACTCTTCATGTGGCACGTGGTTCTGAAGTAGTATCCTTCTACTATCAGGACTCTTCAAGTTCTCTGATGCTTGGAGAGTGAAGAGACGTCCCTTGGCTTCCCAGAGATCGGTACTTGCCATGTGGGAAGTGAAAAATCATCAAGAAATGGGAAGGGATGCTGATATGGGCTTTGGTGCATGATAAGATATATTAGATATGATTTTTCAAGCCAGATAACTTCTCTTCAATCTTGAAAAATCATATCTGATAAGTTAATAGTAGGACATATCACACTCACCTCTTAAAACTATAAATAGGGATGGTGATATGAGTTTCAGATATACAATCCACTGTAAAGTTATTCTGAGAGTTTATTCTCCCTCCCTCCTCCTTTAAGACAAACCTTGTCTCTTTAAGACAACGTTGTTCTTACTAGGACAAGTCTTAGAATTTAAGACATAAGCCTAGAGTGTTCCAAAGGAGGGAAATACCACATTCAAGAGTGGTTTTGGAAGGCATTCAAAGTACCCTACATGAGGATACGGTATCCTACAAAGGTCAAAGTCCAGAAGGCTATCAAGAAGAGTCCTAGTCAAGCAAGCAACTGAAGTAGGAGTTCTTCCTTGGGTCAATTCCTGTGTGGATCACCATTGGAGGGCTTGCACTTGTGAGTCTTATGGAAAGAAGTGGAAAATAGCATTCCAGGTATTTATCATCAACCAAATTAGTGTTATATTTGTGTATATGAATGAGGAGATCTTGGGATTAGGGTTTCTAGCCAATAAGGGTTTTTCTTTGTATAAAATTTTGAAATTCAATGCATCATACATGCTTGATGACCCTTAAGAAACCCATCATTGATATCAGAGCAACCCTTAGTTCATTCAATTAATTGTCATCTATATGATCAAATGCTTATTAGATAGCTAGTTTGATTATAAGCTTTTGATGCATGCTATTACTTAGGGTTCAGTGGAATGTTGTATCATTATGAAAAATGATCATAGTATGATGTTTGCCATTGAATTTGGGGCTGTTATTCTTAAACCATAATCTATGAATGATAGAGAATATTATCATGAATAGAGCATGTTATTGTTTCAATATGAAATTATGTATATTACTAATCAAATGCATCTTAATAACAAGTCTTATCATAGTAACTGCTTTGGATTAGGTTAGTCACCATGGCCATCAGATCATAGGGGTTAAGTAGGGTTTAAAGGCCCTCTCTTTCCATTCAATGGGGTCTCTTATGGCGTGTAGGGGTGCCGATGTGGCCATATCCCATGAAAAAGTGAGGTGAACAGACAATTGTAAAATCATGCTATGATTTGCATTTGAGATAAATATGCTTAATGGATAATCATATTTTTACATATGCTAGATTGATATGCTTGTTATGAACAATGATAACATGATTATTTAGGATGCGTATGAGACCATCAAAGCCCTCATAAAACATATTTAGTCATAGTATAAACTTAATCATGATGCAAGACTGAATAGGGTTTGATCAGCCAGTGGTGTCTAGGCAAGTGGTTCTAGGAAGGTAAAGGGAATGAGATTTTTTAATTGGTTCCATTGTCTGACCTGGTGATGCGGGACTAATATGCATGCAATTCATTTTGTATGTTTTATATATGGGGTTAGGTAATTAATTCCCGAATTTCAGATCAAAATTAGTTATAGGGAATTTTGTATGAATTTTAAAGCCAAGCATGCAGATTAGAACCTAGAAAAGTACTAAAGAAGGATCGCCGGGGCTAAGAAGCCTCGGTTAGGGCAAGTTCTCCTACAATATAAAGACTAGAGGTAGAGGGGGTGTACCTGACAATGTCTGAAGTGCTCAGTGATGATCGCAGCTAAGGGATCTCTCGTTTCTTGATGGATGCGGCCTGGAAAACCAAGCTAAAGACCCGTGGATACCCAGCTTTCTGCTCGGTGGTCCGATTGAGGCTTGGCTGGAGTCGTTGGATTTGTAGAAACTCGGGGACCTGCAAACGACTTGTCAGGGGTTAGAAAACTCAAAGGATATCAAGAAAATAAAGGAAAATAGCAAAGGAAAGAAAGTTTTGGAGGGGTTGGAAGGATGGTTGGCGGCATGAAGATGATTGCAAACACTGCTCAAGCCCCTTTATGCACACAGCAGGTGTAATAGGAACTCAAGGTTTATTTCATATATCAAAATCAAGCTTTATACAAGAGGCTAGGGTCCTTTTAAGACCCTTAACCTTGGGCTCCAAGTAAGGGCCATTAGTCTTTATATAAGCCCCTAAAAATTCTCTTGCTAGGCCCTTGACTTGGCCAAGCATGGTGCTTGGGCCTTGGGCCTGGAAGCTGGGTGTGGCCTGGTAGCCAGGTAGCAGGAATATTCCCTCGTATCTTGCTTCTTAGGGGCTTGGGCTTGGCACCTGGGCTTGATTCCTTTGGGCTAGGATACAGATGGACCTTTGGAATCATGGATGCCCTGTCTATGAATATACTTTGGCATATGGAAGGGAATTTGGGTATCTAGAGGGCATCTACAAGGAATCAGGGTTTTTCTGAATTTTCCTCCTGGGGTCTTCAAATCTTCAAGCTGGGTTGGACTTGGGCTATACTTCCATGTCTTCATTCTGGTTGGACTTGGCCTTCACTGTATGATGTGGTCTTGAGTCTTCGATATGCTTGGACAGGACTCAAAAAAATAAAATTAGCTCGACATGAGCTGACTAATACTGAACTGAACTAGCTCAACATGAGCTGACTAATTACAGGACTAAAAACAACTCAGCTGGACTAAGATTTATTACAGTGGACTCAATGTCAATTAAGTGATCCACAGAGAGTTGAGAAGCCTCTGCCTTATTCTGGTGCCTTGGTGTCCGCACCACCTGGCCAATTCAATTAGTGTCTAAGGAAAGCAACGAGGGGACCCCCTCACCCCTTCCATTTACCTGGCCAATTTGATCATATCTAAACCTTAACTTGGGAATGCTAATTGATTGAGCATACTAAAATTGGCCTTCCTTCATTCTAAGCCATATTAATATCAAAACTATAGTAGGTTTGTTGTGTAAAACAAGGCCTACTTTAGGATTTGATATAAAATTTGTCTTGGTGCACTTAGTGCTTTATGGCATGATTGGAAATTGTTGCTTTGTTTTGTAATAAAAGGGAAACATTATTCCATCATGACTGTATAGAATTGAAGGGTCTGACTAAACTAAGATATTATTGTTTGTTGTGTAACATAAGAATATAAGTATCTTAGAGGAAATTTATTTATTGAGAATTGCATGGGTTGCAATTGGAAAGGAAGTCCTACGTTGAACTCATGAGTATTATTGTGTAACACAAGGCACTCATGGGGAATTGGGATCTCAACCCCATTAAAGAAACTAGTAAGGTTTCTCGCTTACCATAAATTGAGGGTTATGGTATTCGAATAAAAATAGTGGGAAACATAATTAGATATAAAGTCCTTATCTAATTATGAATGTCATCTTGAGTGGTCTGCTGATATTGTTCTTAATTAAATATAGGATTTTTATAATGGCTTCAAATTTATCACTGCGGGACATCTTAGATGCAAACAAGTTAACCGATCCCAATTATGTGGACTGGTTGAGGAACCTGAGTATAGTTCTTACTTAAGAAAAGCTTTCTTATATTCTGCACTCTCCGGACCCTGAGCCAGTCAGAGAAGATGCATCAGAGGAGAAAATTGTCATATACAAAATGTGACAAAATGATAGTACAACTATCAAGTGCATCATGTTAGCCTCTATGAGTAACGAGCTCCAGAGGCAACATGAAGGTATGGAACCTCAGTCCATATTACTCAACTTAAAGGAGCTATATGGAGAGCAAAGTAGGGCTACTCGATATGGGATATTGAAGTAGTTGTTCCATGCACGGATGAGTGAGGGATCATCTGTACAAACCCATGTATTAAAAATGATTGACTTAATCACCCGATTAGGTCAATTAGTGTTTGTGATGGATGGTGAACTCAATCAGGATTTAATCCTGCAATCACTTCCAGATTCCTTCTCTCAGTTTATTTTAATTATCACATAAACAAACTGAATATATCATTGCTTGAACTGTTGAATATGATAAAGACAGCAAAGAGTCACTCAAAAGGTGATAAGGCTCATCTTTCTCA
This sequence comes from Areca catechu, assembly GCA_021397845.1. Taxonomy (NCBI): domain Eukaryota; kingdom Viridiplantae; phylum Streptophyta; class Magnoliopsida; order Arecales; family Arecaceae; genus Areca; species Areca catechu. The sequence goes on along the minus strand of CM038048.1, from coordinate 45,508,930 downwards.
TTGACAAGAAGAAGAAACAGGCAAATTGAAAGGGTTTGAAAAGAAAGTTCAACCTTAAAAAGAGCATCCACAAGAAGAAGAAAGTTAAGAAGGCAGTTAATGATGGAGCTAGTTTACACTGTGGCAAGTAGGGGCATTGGAAAAAGAATTGTAAGACATATCTTGCAAGTGTGAAGCCAGATGCAAGTGGAGCATCTAAAGGTTTGTACATGATACAAACTAATTTATCATTGAGTGCTTCCATTTCTAATTCATGGGTATTGGATACCGTATATGGGTCTCATATCTGTAAATCTTTACAGGGACTCACAGAATTAGAGAATTGAAGAAAGGTGATTTCAAGCTATATGGTGCTAGTGGAGAAGCCATGTATGCTAAAGCTGTAGGCACCTATCTTCTATTATTACCTTCGGATAATATTTTAAAGTTAGAAGAATGCTACTATATACCGGATTTTGTAAATAACATTGTATCAATACCCTTGTTGCTACAACAAGGATTTGAGATAAATGTAAAGAGCAGTGGCTGCTCTATTCTTCATTGCAATAAATATTCGGACATGGTTATTTTATAAATGGTCTTTTGACATTAGAACTCAATGATGAAATATTACTTGTTGATAACAAGAAGAGAAAGAGAGATAATATCAATGTCATATTTCTCTGGCATTGACAGTTAGGTCATATTAGCGAGTCAAGAATAAACAAGTTAGTCAAAGATAATTACTTTGACCCTTATGATTTTCAATCATTAGGAACTTGTGAGTCTTGCCTCAAAGGAAAAATGACCAAGTCTCCATTCACTGAACATGGTGGCAGGGCAATTGAGTTATTAGGTCTTGTGCATACTGATATGTGTTGACCTATGACAACTCAAGCCAAAGGTGGATATTCTTACTTCATCACTTTTATTGATGACTTATCTAGGTTTGGTCATGTGTATCTAATGAAACACAAGTCTGAAGCCTTTGATAAGTTTAAAGAATATCAAAGCATAGTTGAAAAACAAACTGGACACAGTATTAAAACTCTTCGTTCTGATCGAGGAGGTGAATACTTATCTAGTGAGTTTCTAAACCATCTCAAGGACAAAGGCATAATCTTTGAATGGACCCCTCCTTATACATCCCAATTAAATGGTGTGGCAGAAAGGAGAAATTGCACTTTGTTAGACATGGTGAGGTCCATAATGAGCTTCACAGATCTTTCCATTTCTTGTTGGGGACATGCCCTGGAGATTGCTGCCTATGTTTTGAACAGGGTACCATCTAAGTCAGTGATTAGCACTCCATATGAGTTATGGAATGGCAAAAGACCAAATCTTAGGTACTTAAAGATTTGGGGTTGTTATGCTTATGTCAAGAATAATTTGGACATAAGTTAAGTGCTAGGGCTGACAAATGTAGGTTTGTTGGTTATCTTAAAGAGGGTGTTGGATACCTCTTTTATAATACTACTAAACAAAAGGTTTTTGTCAATAGACATGCTACATTCTTGGAGAAAGAATTCATCCAAGAAAGAAGTAGTAATTCTACACTTGAATTAAGTGAAGAACAGAACCAACAACCGATGTGTCTTCAAGTGAAATTCCTCAACCAGAAGTTCTTGTAGATCAAGAATAGCCACAACACACACCTCCTCTTTGAAGGTCAGAGAGAGTGCGAGGAGCACCTCTTAGATATGTCTTTGTCATCGGTAATGACAATAAAGCCAGTATCATTCAGGATGATGATCCTGTGACCTATTTGGAAGCTGTCGAGAGAAAAGACTCTAACAAATAGCTAAGTTCCAAGAAGTCTGAGATGGACTCCATGTATTCCAATCAGGTATGGATCTTGGTAGATCCACTTGAAGGAATTAACCCAATAAGGTATAAATGGATCTTCAAGAAGAAGACATGAGCTGATGGTCAAGTAGAAACCTACAAGGCCAGGCTGGTAGCAAAAGGTTTATGCAAAAACATGGCATTGACTATGATGAAACATTTTCACCAGTAGCCATGCTCAAGTCCATTCGGATATTGCTTGTAATAGCTACATACCATGATTATGAAATCTAGCAGATGGATGTCAAGACTACTTTCCTTAATGGAAATCTTGAGGAAGAAGTCTATATGACACAACTAGAGGGATTTATCTCAAGTAGGAGACCAAATCAAGTATGCAAGCTAAAGAAGTCCATTTATGGACTAAAACAAGCATCGAGGAGTTGGAACATCCGCTTTGATGAAACAATCAAGGAATTTGGTTTTGTCAAAAATGTGGATGAACCATGTGTGTATAAGAAGACAAGTGGGAGAGCACTTGTTTTCTTGGCATTGTATGTTGATGACATACTGATCATTGGGAATGATGTCCCAATATTACAATCATTAAAACTTGGCTATCATCAAAGTTTTCCATGAAGAATTTGGGAAAAGCATCCTATATATTAGGTATAAGGATCTATAAAGATAGATCTAAGAGGATGCTAGGCATATCCCAGTCCAGGTATATTGACTTAGTATTGAAGGGATTCGACATGGATGGAAGTAAAAGGGTTACTTACCTATGAGTCAAGGCATACATCTCTCTAAGAAATTGTCTCCTAAGACATCAGAAGAAAGAGAAAGATTGGATATGATTCCTTATGTTTCAGCTATAGGATCAATTATGTATGTTATATTATGTACCAGGCCTGATGTTGCTTATGCCTTAGGCATAATAAGTAGATTCCAAGCAGATCTAGGTGAGGATCATTGGAAAGCTGTAAAAAATATTCTTAAGTACCTTAGAAGGACTAAAGATATTTTTTTTATTTATGGAGGATTAAAGTTGAAACTAGAAGGATATACAGATTCTAGTTTTTAATCAGATCCTGATGATAGCAAATCCATATCAGGGTATGTCTTCACCCTATATGGTGGTCTAGTAAGTACAAAGCAGCCAACCATAGCTGACTCAGTTACTGAGGCAGAATACATAGCTGCAAGCGAAGCCACGAAGGAAGCTATCTGGATGAAGAAATTCATCATGAAATTGGGTGTGGTTCCTGAAATACAACAGCCAGTGTCGCTATACTGTAATAACACTATAGCTATTGCATAAGCAAAGAAACCAAGGTCTCATCATAAGTCCAAGCACATCCTAAGACGTTTCCACCTCGTTCGAGAAATCATAGAAAGACAAGATGTTATTATTGAACGAGTTGATACTAAGAACAATATAGTAGACCCATTCACTAAATCATTACCTCAGCAGCAATTTGATCATCACTTAGATTGTATGGGCATAAAGTACAAGGAAGATTGGCTTTAGTGCAAGTGGGAGATTGAAAGGAAAGTGCCCTAAAAGCCAATCTTAAATAAAGGCATTTTTATAATCTTCCAACTCCTGTATGACATTTAATATATTAATAAAGGCATATTATTTCATCATATTGCTGTGTCTTATATAATGATTATGATGAACCCCATAGGTTATGGCAAATGGAATTAGGTAGTGAGACCTAAGTTTCTATAAATCCTAACCTAAAATGTTCCTAGTTGATGGACCATCGGTTCGGGGATCGATAAGTCCGGAAAGACTAGCTTATCCTATATATGCTCTGAAAAGAGGGTGGTTGGTCTCACAGCCACTTACGTAGAGACACTAATACAAGGATAAGGGTGCTCATTAGGGTATGAGTTCACTGAACTGATCTGCACAGAGACTATCTTATGGAAGTCTTACTACTTATCAAAAGATAGATCTCGAAGTAGGAGTTGTGCATGTGATCTTTAGACCTGAGGTCACCATGGTTCCTTGTGCACACTAAGCCATATTTTGGTTCATACTCATTTGTGTCATTAAGTCATGTACGGGATGTTCTCGGATATGATGTAAGGTGTACGAAGGATATGAGTGGACCAACAAGGAATCAATCATTCCTGGTAAGACGTATTGTTATCCCAAGTGATCTCTTCGATTGATGACTCAAGGAGTCTTTGATCAAAGCAGGATGAGATTAGAAATAGTTTCTAATCAGTCATCAGCTAAGTCTTCATTATCGAATAGAGATTCGAAATGACTAAGTGCAAGGGTTTGACATTTATCCATATCCATCACTTAATCGGGATAATGGGAGATCGAAAGATTGAATTGCACGATAACTTTCTACTAAAGGATATTTTTGTACTTTCAACCAAATTCCTCATCTTCCAAGTAGGCATGACATGTTGCTAGACGTCGATCATATCTTGTAGGTATTCATAAACTAATTGGATTGGTTTCATGAGTCTATTTGATGGACAGATTGAATTGGCAATTTAGGTCAGCTCAATTTGACCTAATTAGGTCAATTGGGTTTGATTGATTCGAATCGGCTAAATATAAACCTATAGCTAGATTGCACACTAGCATGTGTAAGCTAACCTAATTCCTAACCCAAGTCGATTTGGGTCTAGTTGCTTGCTATTTTGATTAACTAATTTAAGAAAGACTTAAATTTGGTTATGTCTAGGTTAGGACAACATTTATTAGGTTTCATCTTGATTTATTTGGACTTGGAATGCCACTTGGACTAGAGTCCAAGTTGGCATGGACTCTTGGGACAATATTGCGCACACCAAGGAGGAGAGGGCGTAGAAGGACCTAGAGTCCTTCTGTAGATGAAATTCCTTTGTTAATTTCTTCTAGACTCCTCTTTGCTGACATCCCATGCCTCATTTGAATTTAATTTATCAATCAAAACATTTGAAATTGGCGTGGAAGTTGGGAGAAGTGCATGGGTGCATGAAGAGTCGCAACTCTTCATGTGGCACGTGGTTCTGAAGCAGTATCCTTCTACTATCAGGACTCTTCAAGTTCTCTGATGCTTCGAGTGTAAAGAGACATCCCTTGGCTTCCGGAGATCGGTACTTGCCATGTGGCAAGTGAAAAATCATCCAGAAATGGGAAGGGATGCTAATATGGGCTTTGGTGCATGATAAGACATATTAGATATGATTTTTCAAGCTAGATAACTTCTCTTCGGTCTTGAAAAATCATATCTGATAAGTTGATGGGAGGACATATCACATGCCTTTCTTAAAACTATAAATGGGGGTGGTGATATGAGTTTCAGATATACATTCCATCGTAAAGTTATTCTGAGAGCTTATTCTCCCTTCCTCCTCCTTTAAGACAAACCTTGTCTCTTTAAGACAAGGTTGTTCTTACCAGGACAAGTCTTAAAATTTAAGAAATAAGCCTAGAGTATTCTAGAGGAGGGCAATACCAAATCCAAGAGTGGTTTTGGAAGGCATTCAGAGTACCCTACAGGAGGATAGGATGTCCTACAAAGGTCAAAGTCCAGAAGGCTGTCAAGAAGAGTCCTAGTCAATCAAGCAACTGAAGTAGGAGTTCTTCCTTGGGTCAATTCTGTGTGGATCATCATTGGAGGGCTTGCACTTGTGAGTCTTATGGAAAGAAGTGGAAAACAGCATTCCAGATATTTATCATGAACCATATTATTGTTATATTAGTTGTACATGAATGAGGGGATCTTGGGATTAGGGTTTCTAGCCAATAAGGGTTTTTCTTTGTATATTTTTTAAAATTCAATGCATATACATGCTTGATGACCTTTAAGAAACCCATCATGGTTTTGACGGGGCTCACCAAAAATCCTTACAATGTTAGTTTTAAAAACGGGATTACTGACAACCCACACTTAGTTTTTAATTAGGCTCACCAAGAACCTACATTTGGTTTTTCAACCGGGCTCACCAATAACCCACAAACTCACAAAAGAGTTAAAAAAAAGTAAGCAACTAATGACAAACCCAAGTTATCTGATGGTTGTAGTTGCAGCTCAAGAGAAGCCTTCTTAAATACCCTTTAATGTACTTTAATGGCTTCTTCTTATTCCTTAATAAGTGCTTCAAGCTTCTGATTGGAGTTGGTGAAGACTTGAAGGTTGACTTGAATGATCTTTTTCTGTGCTTTCTTACTCATAAGCTCATTAATGTTCAATTATCCATTTTTTTCCAAGGTTGTCCAAATCTCTCATTTATAAAGTCTTGTGCTTTTCTTAGGTGGATATAGTCATTGTAGACCGTTGGGATTTGACATTAGACCATTGGAGCACTTTTTCAATTAAAAAATAAAGTTCTATAACTAGCTGTTACTTGCCTGGAATTGATGTTGGAGTCGACTCAGATGCTTCGAGTCAGCTCGGATGCTTCGAGTCTGCTCGAATCCTCAGAGAGTTGACTCTTCACTCTGGTCGAGTCAGCTTGAATCCTCGGTGTTGATGATTCCTTACTCTAGTTGAGTCGGCTCATCTCAGTCAAGTCGGCTCGGATCCTTAGTGTCAATGATTCTTTACTCTAGTTAAGTCGGCTCGCCTCAATCGAGTCAGCTCGGATTCTCAGGTCTTTGAAGTATACTCTGGAGGAGTTGGCTCACCTTAGAAGAGTCGACTCTCCTGGCTGTTCTTTCAGAACTGATTTTCTCTAGACTCTGGAGGAGTCAGCTTGGATTACTGAAGGGTCGACTCAGATGCCTGACTGAATGGTTGAGTTGGCTCGGATTGCCTTCGGGTCGACTCGCCTGTCTGATTCAAGAAATGAAGCTCTGGACAAGTCGGCTCGAATCTCTGCATGCCAGAATTCTTCAACTATGCCATGAACTAGAGTCGACTCTCCTTGCATGAGTCTACTCGAATCAATTTAATAAATCTTCAACTCTTCTCCATAATTCATCTAGCGACTTAATCACTCAAGACTTTTCCCAACTCAACTAACAACAGATTCTAAAGAATTTTAAGCTTGAAAAATACATAAAAGCAACCCATTTTCATGAATATTACATCATTTTTCTTTGGGTTCTTCTTACATGAAGCTTTTACAACACTACACATGATATATAATAAGGTTGCAGGAGTTGCAATTGAGCATTAAAATCATCCTACAAAAACTTGTAATGCACTTGAAAAGTATTAGTAAGACAAATGCATGCTCCAATATTTTGTTATCATCAAAATCACTCAAGAGGTCAACAGTAAGAGGCCCAACCAACATTATACCAGTTCCACCTTCAAGCATCCCAGTCCCAAGCCACCATCTCCAAGCCCTGGCCACCAGCTTTGGACCATCAAGCAGGCCACCACCTTCCTACTCTCAAGCAGGCTGCCCTGTTAAGCATCCTTGCTGCCTCGTCAAGCAGCCAAGCCGCCCTCTCCTAGTAGCCAGGCCACCACCATTCAGTCTCCAGGCCACCACCATCAGGCCTCTAGGTTTCCACCCTCAAGCCACCAAGTCGCCCTCCCCATCAAGCCCCAGGCATCTTCCCCATGCCTAGGCTCTTTAGCCTCTTCCACAGCCTCTTCTTTAATTCCATCCTACTTCATTTTTTTTTCACTTTGAGGGCCTCTAACTCTTAGTGTTTTGCAAGATCCCTTCAGTACCACGATCCTTGGAGGAGGCCTTCTTTGCCTTCAAGACCATCTGATGGAAAGCTGGTGCATCCTCGGAACAACCTTCTTCTTCTAGGTGCCAATCCTAAAAGTGTGAGAACCCATCTATAATGAGAAAGAAATCATTACTAGGTAATCAAACCCATCCCTTCTCTTATGTCTGTTTTATTGAAAACCTAGCATGTTCTAAATTAGTGGTTCTCAACCCTAGGATCCTTCTTTCTTTATCACTTCTTGGTATCTTAATTTGCAGGTAGGACTTTAATCTTTACATGACAACCCTTACTTGTTCTTAACCTTTTTCGGGAACAAAACCATCATAAAAATCTAAACTTATTGCTCTCTAAAACTGTAATTTCTTTATGATAATCTCTAGCATGTTTCATCCCACATCAGATGGCAAGCTACAGGGCTTGAGCCCTGGTGGAGCACTCTTCTTGCAGGAGGTGCGGGCTGCGTGCTATAGGGCCTAGAGCCTTGATGAAGCACTCTTCTTGTAGGAGGTGTGGGCGGTGTGCTATAGGGCTTGGAGTCCTAGTGGAGCACTCTTCTTGTAGGAGGTGAGGGTGACGTGCTATAGGGCCGGGAACATTGATGGAGCATGCACCTCCATGAGAGTTGCTACTGGTTAGCAAAGATGATGGTGTTGCACCCTATGTCACCATCCAGGCCTCTCACATGTCTATCCTCCAAGAGTCATGTCCCACCTTCTACTATTCCTCCCACCATGGTCGGGGGGATGTCTTCTTATCTCCAGGGACATGGTTTGGCTGGGAGCTTGACTGGTCCGAAGCCCTCTTCGACTAGGAGCTTAAACCCGGATGAAAGCTCACCTTAGACAGAAGCTCGCCTCGGATGAGAGCTCGACCTCAGATGGGAGCTCATCTCAGATGGTAGCTCGACCTCGGCTAGGAGCTCACCTCGGATGGGAGCTCAACCTTGGATAGGAGCTCGACCCAGATGGGAGCTTGACCTCGAATGGGAGCTCGACCTCAGGGGATAGCTCAACCTTGGCTTAGAGCTTAACTCAGACAGGGGCTTAACCTCAGCTGGGAGCTCACCTCGGTTGGGCCAAGTGGTGCTCTATGCCACCTCATTAGCAAGTTGTGTCAGACATGGGTGCCATGTCAGTAGCTTGCCACATCAAGATGGAAACTTGAAAACCGTTGATCGATCCAAATTTGAGCAAGCAAAGATAAAATTTTATTACCATTGATAACAAATGCCCAAGGGCTATATGAAAAAGTTACAGGATATAAAAAGGAATAAAATGAAATCTCTAGTAGAAGGCTAATTCTTCTTAGTCTCAGGATCTATGATTCCATTCTAGGTGGCTACTAGTCATCGGAGCTGCTCCAAGATCCTATCTTGGATGACTAGCCTTCTTTGTTGCCCAGTCCTATAGGCTCCTTCATGACAGGTGGTAGATCCTTTATAGTTCTTGAGGTCCCTAAAGAGTCTTTTGCCTAAGAAGCCACTCCACAGGGGGTGTCAGGCCCTGTATCTATGCGTAGGCTTAGATCTGATGCAAGTTGCATGCTGAACTTCCCTACATCCATGCAAAAGAATGCAAATGACTGAGATTTGGACCCATACTGGAGCCTTACAATTTGGGAATCCTAATTGGTGACCCTAGTCAAACATCATTCCCCCCATATATCCACTTTCCCATGTCTCTTGTGTTGCAATCCAGCTGGTGCAGATGAAGACTGGGTTTCAAAATTTTCTTTATTAAAACCCTAATCGATCGGAACCCTAAACCCTAGGACCACTTGACCATGATAATTAATAACTCAAAACTTTAGGATTATAGAAGAATACCTGGAGTACTATACTTCTTAATTTCATGAGACATACAAGTATATGCCCTCCAGAGGTGATCCACACAGGAACCAGACCAAGGAAGCACTCCTACCAAGCTTGCTTATTTGACTAGGACTTTTTGGTAGCCTTTCAAACATTCTCCCTTTGTTGGAACCCCTACTAGTGGGGACACTAGGCTCAGACATAGATCACTAGATTCCATTTGGTTTACCTAGTCATGTATCAAAGTTTTGAAAATTTTGTACTCAATTAAGATTGAGTCCTGTAATAAATTGAGGTTAGTTGATTTGTCTCAATCCTTAACCTAATCAGCATTTTGAGTCCTATACATTAGTTATGAGTCTAGTATGAGCCTAATTTTTGTAAAAAATAGGAGGTTCCATTATTTTAGAGTTCTACCAGGACACATCCAGGAGTTAGAGGCCATTACATCAGCCCATTGGATTTTGTATGACAACCCAGGATCCAAGATACTTCCAGAAACCCTGATTCCTTCCAAATGCCCTCCAGATAGTCAGATTCCCTCTAGATGCTTCCAGAATATTCCATATGCCAAGAGCCCATGTTTTTCAGGTTATCCTAGCACTCCAAGCCTTCAAATTCAAGTCCAAGCACCAAGCCCATGTCCATTAAGAAGCAAGATTCCAAGAATATTCCCCTATCAGGCCATCCCAGCTTCCAAAGCTCAAAGCCCAAGCACCCAAGCCCCCTTGGCCGGCCCACTTCCTGCCCATGAAGCCCAACATGCCATTCCAAGAGGGCTTAGGCATCCTCACATGTTGACTTGGTCCAAAGCCAAGTGGGGAGAGGAAAGAAGAGAAGACTAGGTCAAATTCTAACCTAGTTGGGAATCCTAATCTTTTTAAACCTTGTAATTCTAACCTAGCTAGGAAAGGACTTATAGTCTAAATAGGAAGAGAACTTGTAACCTAAGTGTAACCATGGTTAGAGAGGGCATGGGAACTCTATAAATACCCTACCCCTCCTCCTCTTGTAATCATCTCTTTCTTATGAATACAACTTGCTGAAATTTTGTGTTATTGCCTTGTGATTGGTGTCTTTGTTTTGGTTCTTTACTTTGAGTGCTCTCCTTGTGTATCCTAGTCAAATCCCTACTGCCCTAGCATCCTTTTGCATCCTTGGAGACCATCCATGTCCAAGCAAAGGAAGCCTTATCGGCCGTCCAAGACAAGGAGTTTCTTCCTCCCCGGTTGCCATCTCCTAACCCTAATCCCGATTCCTTCAAAACCCTAGTTCCTTTTCTCTTTTTTTATTTGCTATTTTGATTGACCTTGATGCTTGCAGGATCCCCGAGGTGTTTCACCTCCCTAGAGGAGGCTTTCCTTGCCTCCAGGACCGCCCAAATTAGCCATCTAATCAAGGAAACCGAGTTTCATCATCCAGACTCCAATCAGAGTGCTGTGTGATATCACTCTTCATCTGAAGTTCTTCAAATCACTGATTGGTAACATCCTTCCATTCTTTTAATTTCTGATTTGATGAAGATAAGCTATCCTAAATCGAGAGTTTCTAAACTCTCGGGTTCTGGCTACTTATTATCTTGCATGAGTTCTTTACGATACGATGATTCTTTGCATTGCTACTCCTTATACTAGTTTTTATTTTGTTTGGAAATTTAGCCTACAAACATAAATTTTAAAAATCACAAAAAAATTATTTTATTATTTTTCCTGTATGTTTAGCAATCTTAGAGTCATCTCGCATCACCTACTGATGCAGAACAAATAAAGGGACGCGATGCGGAAGTAGATTAAGATTAACTAATTTTTTTGTTGTTTTTATATGTTTGTAGAAGTTGGCTTCAAATCAAAGAAAGTTAACCTAACATTGAAAGAGACTAATATGATAATTGAAAGCACAATTTTAACGAAACTAAAGTATCAGAGTAGTTCAGAAGCAACGGATCGCTGGGGGTGAGAAACTCCCAGACCTAGGGTTTCGCTCCGAACTTTCAGCAGAACAGAAATAAAGAGAAGAGATGGTTTACCTAACCAGACAATGATCTTCACAGATTTTGGTGGAAGAACTCTCCCGAGCAGATTGTTGGATCCTCGGATTCAGATTTCTTCGCAATGGATCCTCCAGTACTGGTCCTTTGGCGGGTTGGCTTCTCCTGAACTCAAGATCTGGAAGAGAAGAAAAACAATTGATGGAATCAGAGAGTCAAGGAAAGAATTTACCAGGTTGATGAACTTGAAGATTGAAATTGCTGAAAACTGGATTCTCCTGGAAGCTGATGTGATTTTCCTTGGAACTTGCTCTTGATCTGAAGTAGCCGGACTGGATCTGGATGAAGGTGGACGGCCTGGACTTGTAGAGAGAGAGAGGCCGTGGGAGATGGATGGATCTAGGGTTTGATGGATTGAAAATAATGAATGGTGGCTAGGGTTTGGAATTTCAAGTGGCTAACCTAGGGTTTTGGATAAAGATGGAGATCTCTCACCTCCTCAAGGCTCCAATGGAACCCAGATTACCCCCTCACGGAGCTCAACACTTAGAATAGTGCGGAAGAAGAGAAACCTAGGTCACTCAACACAAGAGAATAGCAAAAAAATAATTTTCTTCATTTCTTCCACTCCAAGTTAAGCTCTTTGATTTTGATTTGAACTTCAATTGGATGTCCTTCTTTGATTTCTTCTCCAAGAGAAGTTTTCTTCCTTCTTTGCTTAGGTAAAATAGGCAGGTATGGGCGCCTCCTTTAAATTAGCTTCCAATTTGATTTTTTTCTTCTTTGGGTGTGGGGACCATGACACTGGGATGCCTCTGTGGCACCACCTGGACCCTGGCGTGTGCTCGGAGTGTGGCTGGGCGTGTGGCTTGGAGTGTGGCCTCCACTTGCTTGGACCTTGGTTTGATTGGAAGACAAATGTGGCACCATTTTGGACCAAATTGAAACCACATTGGGACTTGCACTGAGTCAACATGACTCAACAAAATTTAAATGGTGACTCAAGAAATAAATAAAATAAATAAACTGGTTGACCAGGTCAACCTTTATTACAAACCCTAATTTCTCGGGCAATGTCAATCAGAGATCCAAATGGAGCTCTGAAGTCTTCTTCTGAGTCTGGTGCCCGCACCAATTCTCCCAGGGTGGGAGGAACTCGACCCTGTCGAGTAAGGCTCAAGTTGGCTCTGGTATCTCTCCAAGAGGTCTGGGTCCAATTCTTGTAATTCTTCTCGGGAGATCCAAGAGTCATCAGAATCTGGCCTTCCTTGCTAGCGGACCAGGTACCTTTGGTATCCTCGATTACGAGTAGAGATAACCTGATCATCCAGGATCTTTTCAATCTGCTCTTTCCTCACAGGCCAGTTTGTTGGTGGACACACAGGGTCGAAACTCTCAACGATAGGGTTAGGCTCAAAAGGCTCACTAGGAATCACAGCTGGCTCCCTGTACTCTACTAAGTCTGTAATGTTGAAAGTAGAGCTAATGCCTAGTTCTGGAGGCAACTCGAGCACATAGGCATTGGATCCTACTCTCTTTACCACTCTAAATGGTCCAGCTCCCCTAGCATGTAACTTTCTAACGGTTCCAGGAGGAAACCGTTCAGGCCTTAACCTAATCATCACATAGTCTCCCTCAACAAAAGACTTGACTCGCCTTTGAGTATCAGCCAACTTCTTATAAGTTTCATTACTTAAATTTATTTTGGCATGAATTTCTTTATGCAAGTCTTTTACATGCTGTGCAAAATTCTCAGCAGATTCGGAGACTCGAGTGTGGACAGGTAAAGGGACTAGGTCAAGAGGTGTGTGAGGTTTGTACCCATGTACAATTTCAAATGGACTCTTACCCGTAGACCTATTGACCGAGTCATTGTACGCAAATTCTGCCCTTGGTAGGTATAAATCCCAATTTCTGGTGTTTTCACCAACAAGACATCTCAGCAGATTTCCTAGGCTACGGTTCACTACTTCAGTTTGGCCATCAGTTTGGGGATGATAGGCAGTTGAAAACTTAAGTTTTGTCCCTAACTTATGCCAAAGGGTCTTCCAAAAGTAACTGGTGAACCGGACATCCCTATCTGAAACGATTGTCTTAGGTAGGCCATGGAGTCTAACTATCTCATTGAAGAAAAGCGTGGCTACCTTAGACGCATCAAAGGTTTGGGAACAAGGCAAGAAGTGGGCCATTTTAGAGAATCGGTCGACTACGACACAGATAGAATCATGTCTCCTCTGGGTCTTAGGTAAACCTAACACAAAATCCATACTCACATCTTGCCAAGGACGATCTGGGACAGGGAGTGGGGTATAAAGGCCAGTGTTTTGTTTTCGCTGTTTGGCAACAGCGCAGGTTCGACATCTAGCTACAATATTAGCTACATCCCTTTTCAAGCTAGGCCAGAAAAAGTGGTCTTCAATAGCTAGAATGGTCTTGTCTTTTCCAAAATGGCCGGCTAAACCTCCAGCATGGATTTCCCAAATCAAAAATTCCCTAAGAGAAGTTCTAGGGATGCAAAGCCTATTTTTGAAGAACAAAAAACCATCTACAAGGGTATAATCCTGGTGATTACTAGATGGTCCTTGTACTAGATCCTGATACACAGTTGTGAAATCCAGACAAGACTCATATTCCTCTTTGATTTGCTCAAACCCTATGACCTCAGTTCTAACAGAAGTTAATAACAGGGATCGGCGACTAAGGGCATCAGCTACCTTATTCTCAACTCCAGCCTTATGTTTAGGACAAAAGTATAGGACTGGATATATTCTACCCACTTAGCATGCCTAGGGTTAAGCTTCTTTGGGAGTTCAGAAATCTAAGAGCCTCATGGTCCGAAAATAGTACAAATTCCTGCGGTAGCAAATAATGTCTCCAGTAACGCAAAGCTTGCACCACCGCATAAATTCCTTATCATAGGTAGAATACCTAAGCTTAGCATCATTAAGTTTTTCACTAAAGAATGCTATGGGATGATTCTCTTGGCTTAGGACTCCACCTATTCCTACACCTGAAGCATCACAGGCAACCTCAAATACTTTAGAAAAATCGGGTAATCTCAGAATGGGTGCCTGAGTCATTTTCTCCTTAAGATCTAGGAAGGCTTTATGGGCTGACTTAGTCCAATGAAATTCTCCCTTCCTAATACAATCAGTGACAGGAGCAGCTAAAGTACTAAACCCCTTGATGAATCGCCTATAGAAGGTAGCCAAGCCGTGGAAACTTCTAACTTCATGCACATTGGTTGGCTCTGGCCAGTCTACTATGGACCTAATTTTCTCAGGATCGGCCGCCACGCCGTCAGGGGTTACTACAAAACCAAGAAAGATAACTCTACTAGTCATGAATTCACACTTCTTAAGATTACCGTAGAGTCTCTCATTCCTCAAAACTTGGCAGACTGCTCTCAGGTGGCCTAGGTGATCTGCTGGGGTCTTACTATAGATCAGGATGTCATCAAAATAGACCACCACAAATTTTCCTATGAAAGCTCTAAGTACCTGGGTCATAATTCTCATGAAGGTACTAGGGGCATTGGACAACCCAAAAGGCATAACAACCCATTCATAAAGACCATCCTTAGTTTTGAAAGCAGTTTTCCATTCATCCCCGGGTCTAATCCTAACCTGATGATAGCCGCTTTTGAGATCAATCTTAGAAAAACCATTGCACCAGCCATCATATCAAGCATGTCATCTAGTCTAGGGATGGGAAACCTATATTTGATTGTAATTTTATTGATGGCACGACTGTCAACACACATCCTCCACGTGCCATCTTTCTTTGGGGTCAGTAAGGCTGGGACTGCACAAGGGCTAAGACTTTCTCTAATAAACCCCTTCCTCAATAATTCTCCAACCTGCTTTTGCAGTTCTTCATGCTCAGATGGATTCATCCTGTAATGGGGCAAGTTGGGCAAAGTCGCTCCTGGGATTAGATCTATGGCATGCTGGATATCCCTAAGAGGTGGAAGGTGGTCTGGCAAATCCTCGGGAAAGACATCCTCAAATTCTTTTAACACAGGTTTAACTTCTTGAGGAGGCTCTGAGGGTTCCGAAGTTCTAAGTTCCTTAGCAGTCAACATCCAGATGGGTGAACCACTATGAATTCTTGTTCTAGATCCTTAGCACTGATTAGGTTCACTCCAGTTTTCATCTCCTTAACCTTACAGGCTCCTTTAGTTACCTTGTCCTTAGGGGGAACGGAATGGATCGTAATCTTCTTCCCATTGAAACTAAAGACACAGGTATTGGATTTTCCTAAGAGGGTGGCATCATGATCATACAACCAAGGTCTTCCGAGAATTATGCTGCTCACCCCCATGGGTAAGACATCGCACCAAATCTTTTCGTGATAAGATTGCATTTGGATTTGGACTTGACATCTAGACTGGATGGGTATGGAGGTAGAATCTACCCAAGAAACCTTATAGGGGTTGGGATGGGAACTGGGATTAAGCCTAACATCTTGACAGTGCTAGTAGAGATGGCATTTACACAGCTCCCACTATCTATGATGATCTTACATACCTTATCCCCTAATTTAAGAAAAGTCTGTAGGATGTTAGTCCTACACCAATCCTCTTGAACTAGATTCTGGGATAGGATGCATCTTACAACTCCTAATTGGTCAGATTCATTGGGTTCCTCCTCTCCTTCATACTCCTCAACCAAATTCATTCCGGCCTCATAAACTTCTTCTTCAAATTCCTCACTGGGCTCGGAATTATCATTCTCTCCCTCTTCTATGTAAAGGGATCTCCGTGGGCACTGGCTAGCAACATGACCTACCTTATGACACTTGAAACAGGCTATGGCAGTACACTGACTGGAAATGTGACCTGGTTTCTGACACTTAAAACAGGTGATATTTGAACTAGGGGTTCTCTGGGTGTCAGGTGCCTTACCTTTGTCCATGGGCCTAGGGGTAGAAGTACCCTGAAAAGGTTTACTAGGGATAACTTGGCTAGGTCCATTCCTTGGGATTGGGGCACTAACCCTAGAAGGTATAGGTCCTCTCTGAAATTTCTCAGTGTTCAGTGCAATCTGGTAGGCTTGGTCTAGATCAGTAACCTCTCTCAGAAATAGTTCTCTCTTGATATCTTCCCTCAATCCAGCCCTAAATCTAGACAAAGTGACTTCGTGGGCTTCACTCACATCACATCTCATTAGGTATTCATCAAAAGTAGCTATGTAGTCTGAGACAGATCGGTTTCCTTGTTTCAGGTTTTGCCATTGGTCTAACAGGTTTGCTGGTATGAAATGGGTAGGTATTTATCTCTCAGTTTTTCTTTCATACCCTGCCAAGTGGTTATGGGCTCAACATTCCGTCTCCTAGTGGTTAGCTCAATGTTCCCCCAGTATAACCTAGCTTGACGCACTAATTTCATCTTGGCAAACTTGTATTTCCTCTCCTCAGACATAGCATACCACTCAAAGTATTGGTCCATCTCACCCTCCCAATCAGAATACACCTTAGGGTTCAGACTACCATCAAAAGTGGGTGCATCTAATTTGATGTTCCTGATGAACCTATCATCTCTATCTTCAGGCTCTGGGTCAGGCCTCCTATGATTAGGTTCAGGATCTCTATATAAGGCCTTCTAGGCTCCTGATGTGGGTGAGGTTGAGGCACATTAAAATCGGGGTCAGGAGTCCAATTCCGATGTCTAGGTTCTTCAAGTACTTGGACTCGGTCCCTAAGTTGGGTAAGATCCTCATGAATTTGTGCGCTAAACTGGGCCACAGTGTTTGTCATATCCTGATTCATTTTAGCCATACTTTCAGTAAGAGTTCTGATCATGGCCTCTAAATCAGGTTGGGTTTGACCAGGTTGATATGGCACTCCGTTTCTGGTAGACATGATGATTCAAGCAAGCACACAAAATGAGACTAGACTAAATCGACTACTGGATCACTAGACCTAGAGTCCAAACTAGATGCCCAATCAGAGTGGCAAGCTAGCCTGTAGTAACTCAGGACTCAGCCAGGCAGGTGTAAGGGGAGTGTTAGGTCCTTGATTGCCAATCCTAGACACAATCAGTGATTGGCCAGGTAGGCGGACCAGCACACAAGCCCTTCGGGACGTAGTCCCTAAACCACCGTTCTAGACACTGAGTGCTAAGCACACACAGAATAACTCGGCAAACTGACTCAACACTAGCCTAGACCCGACCAATGGTGGTCCCTAGCCCACTAGGGAAATTAGGTCTAACTGATTTTAAATTAGGTCTAGGTTCGAATGATTGGATGGTGGTTTTGGGCTAAGGAGAGGTAATCAACTCCTCCCCTTATCTTAGATGCTCAATTGCCCTTAAGTAAATTATGAGATGATCACTCCAAAAAGAATTGAATTGCAGAACATAAAAAAACAGAGTTTCTGTATTTTAATTCTCAGAATCTTTACCAAAACCAATAAATAACAGAAAAAATTATGGAAAATAGGTTCAATATACTGGTTTCAACGAAGCAAAAATCATGCAATTCAGAGTTTTATGCAGGGAGAAATAATTCAGACAACAGAGAAATTACGGGCTGCAACTAGATTGTCTTCCCCGTTTATAATCCCTGCTACGAAGTTATAACCCAATGGATCCCCTACACGCCCTAGGAACACCCCGTGGAATGGGAAGAGGAGGCTTGCGCCTCACTTAGTTCCTAGGACCGGACGTCCTGGGGAGTCTACTTCGAGCAGACAAAATAAAAAGAGAACAATCAAAGCAAGCAAGCAAATCAGAAACCCTAGACTGGGCTCTGATACCAAAAATGATGCAGAACAAATAAAGGGACGCGATGCGAAAGTAGATTAAGATTAACTAATTTTTTTGTTGTTTTATATGTTTGTAGAAGTTGGCTTCAAATCAAAGAAAGTTAACCTAACATTGAAAGAGACTAATATGATAATTGAAAGCACAATTTAAGGAAACTAAAGTATCAGAGTAGTTCAGAAGCAACGGATCGCTGGGGGTTGAGAAACTCCCAGACCTAGGGTTTCGCTCCGAACTTTCAGCAGAACATAAATAAGAGAGAGATGGTTTACCTAACCAGACAATGATCTCACAGATTTTGGTGGAAGAACTCTCCCGAGCAGATTTTTGGATCCTCGGATTCAGATTTCTTCGCAATGGATCCTCCAGTACTGGTCCTTTGGCGGGTTGGCTTCTCCTGAACTCAAGATCTGGAAGAGAAGAAAAACAATTGATGGAATCAGAGAGTCAAGGAAAGAATTTACCAGGTTGATGAACTTGAAGATTGAAATTGCTGAAAACTGGATTCTCCTGGAAGCTGATGTGATTTTCCTTGGAACTTGCTCTGGATCTGAAGTAGCCGGACTGGATCTGGATGAAGGTGGACGGCCTGGACTTGTAGAGAGAGAGAGGCCGTGGGAGATGGATGGATCTAGGGTTTGATGGATTGAAAATAATGAAGGGTGGCTAGGGTTTTGGAATTTCAAGTGGCTAACTAGGGTTTTGGATAAAGATGGAGATCTCTCACCTCCTCAAGGCTCCAATGGAACCCGGATTACCCCCTCACGGAGCTCAACACTTAGAATAGTGCGGAAGAAGAGAAACCTAGGTCACTCAACACAAGAGAATAGCAAAAAAATAATTTTCTTCATTTCTTCCACTCCAAGTTAAGCTCTTTGATTTTGATTTGAACTTCAATTGGATGTCCTTCTTTGATTTCTTCTCCAAGAGAAGTTTTCTTCCTTCTTTGCTTAGGTAAAATAGGCAGGTATGGGCGCCTCCTTAAATTAGCTTCCAATTTGATTTTTTCTTCTTTGGGTGTGGGGACCATGACACTGGGATGCCTCTGTGGCGCCACCTGGACCCTGGCGTGTGCTCGGAGTGTGGCTGGGCATGTGGCTTGGAGTGTGGCCTCCACTTGCTTGGACCTTGGTTTGATTGGAAGACAAATGTGGCACCATTTTGGACCAAATTGAAACCACATTGGGACTTGAACTGAGTCAACATGACTCAACAAAATTAAATGGTGACTCAAGAAATAAATAAAATAAATAAACTGGTTGACAGGTCAACCTTTATTACAAACCCTAATCTCGGGCAATGTCAATCAGAGATCCAAATGGAGCTCTGAAGTCTTCTTCTGAGTCTGGTGCCCGCACCACCTACCCTCCTGTAGGGCACTCAAAGATCTATTGAATCCTCTCTCATAATCAAAATATCCCTTCTTTATCTCTCATAGGCTCTTATCTTAAATATACAAGCCTTGTCTTAAAAGGGCAAGCTTTGTCTTAAAAGGACAGCCTTGTTAAAGAGGAAGAGAAAATAGAAAGTACTTCTATTTGATTAGAATGGAATGCCTGGCATTAGATTACCGATGCATATTTATAAAGAGGGATGAGGTGCTTGATAAATCTCTTTCTCAGCCCTTGATAAGTCCTTTCAAGTAGGAGTCTTTTGGATGAGAGGACTTATCATGAAAAGTCTATTCATACACCAAGAGACATATAGATGTCTCTTCATAATTCCACCAATTTTTCCCATATGCCATCTGGCATAATACCGATCAAAAATAGGCTAGAGGGCGTGGGACTCCATGAGACATATTGGAGAAACCAGGAGCCTTCAATAGGACTCTTGCCTCTTTAATTTATGATAAAAATGAAGGGACACGACCCTTCAATTTGTGCGCCTCATTTCTTCCATGCCAAACACCGCTTTGACCAGTCAAAGCCCATCAAAAAACATGTAGAGATAAGGAAGAATTCCCTAATGTATGTGACCCTTTGAGTTTCACATATAGTATGTCAATTAGATATATGCTAACATATGCTAGTATGTCAATTAGCAAGCCAATTAGGATCCAATAATCCTAATAAAAATATAATTACATCCTTGGCCAATTCCCTAATGTGTGTGACCCTTTGGGTTTCACATCTAGCCAACAGTAGGTCTAGGTTGAAGCTGTTTTGATCCAACCAAAAATTGATTGACCTAATTAGGTCAAAATCGAGCTGACCTAAGTTGCCAATTCGAACCAGCTTTCAAATTGACTCATGAATCAACCAATGATTCATAAAACCTACAAGACATGATTGACATCTAGCAATATGTCATGCCTACCCGAAAGATGAGGAATTGGTGAAAATTACCAAAATACCTTTCAATGAAAAGTTACCGTGCAATTCAATCCTTCGATCTTCCTTTATCATGATTAAGTGAAGGGCATGGATAAATGTAAAACCATTGCACTTAATCCTTTCGAATTTCAATTTGATAATGAAGACTCGATCGATGAAAGATTACAAACTCTATCTAATCTTATCCTACTTTGATCAAAGACTTCCTGAGTCAACAATCAAAGAGATTACATGGGATAAGTCCTTCTCTTACTAGGAGTGATCGATTTCTTGTTGACCTACTCATTACCTTCATATACAATCCATAATATTCGGAAGTATCCCGTACATGACTTAATTGCCATGAATGAGTATGCACTAAAACATGGGTTCATGTGCATAAGATACTATGATAGTCTCAAGTCTAAGGATCACATGCACAACTCCGACTAAGAGAACATTCTTTTTGACAAGTAAGTAAGACTTCCATTAGATATTCTTTTGTCAGCTCAATTTAGTGAACTCATAATCTAATGAGAACCCACATCCTTGTACTAGCATCACTACACAAGTGGTCGTGAGACCAACCACCCTCTCCATCGAGCATATATAAGATGTGCTAGTTTATCTGGATTCATCGATCTTTGAATCGATGATCCTATAACTAGGAATATTCCATATTAACGTTTATAGGTTTTAAGTCTCACTGTTATCCCTGTAAACCTAAAACCATTGCCCTGATCTATGGGATTCATCATAATCTTATAAGATGCAGCAGTATGAGGAATCAACAATTGCCTTTTATTAATAAGTAATATCATACATAAGCTGGAAGATTATAAAAATGCCCATGCAAAGATTGGCTTTTAAGGCATAATTCTTTCAATCTCTCACTTGCACTAAAGCCAATTGCCCTTGTATTTAATGCCTATGCAATCTAAGTGGTGATCTAACTGCTATTGTGATAGTGCTTTAGTGAATGGGCCTGTTATGTTGTTCTTTGTATCAACTCGTCCTATCACTACATCATTTCTTTCAATGATTTCTCAAACAAGGTGGAAGCATATCAGGATGTACTTGGACTTGTGGTGAGACCTCGGTTCCTTTGCTTGTGCAACAGCTCCACTATTATCACAATATAATGGCACTGGTTGATGTATAGCTGGAACCACGTCCTATTCCATGATGAACTTCTTCATCTAGATAGCTTCCTCATGACTTTACTAGCAACTATGTACTCTGCCTTAGTGACTAAGTCAGCTATAGTTGGTTGTTTGGTGCTCTTCCAACTCACTGCTCCTCCATTCAGAGTACAGACATACCCTGATATAGATTTACTATCATCTAGATCAATTTGAAAACTAGAATCCATATAGCCTTCTAGTTTAGATCCGATCCTCCATATATTAGAAAAATATTTTTAATCCTTTTCAGGTACTTAAGAATATTTTTCATATCTTTTTAATGATCCTCTCCCAGATCAACTTGGTACCTACTTACTATACCTAAGGCATAAGCAACATCAGGCTTGGTATATAGCATTGCATACATTATTGATCCTACTACCGAAGCATAAGGGATCTTATTCACCCTATCTCTTTCTTCTGGAGTCTTAGGTGACATCCTTTTAGATAGGTGTTTGCCTTGACTCATGGGCAAGTAACCCTTCTTACTTCCCTCCATATTAAATATGTTCAATATCAAGTCTATGTACCTGAATTGGGATAATCCTAGCATCCTTTTGGATCTATCTTTATAGATTTTTATTTCTAAAATATAGGATGCTTCTCCAAAATCCTTCATGGAAAACCATTTTGACAACAATGCTGACTGTATCATTGGAATATCATTTCCAATGATAAGTATGTCATCGACATAGAAGACCAAGAAAATAATGGCACTCCCACTTGTCTTCTTATACACATATGGCTCATCCAT
Source organism: Areca catechu (assembly GCA_021397845.1). Lineage (NCBI taxonomy): Eukaryota > Viridiplantae > Streptophyta > Magnoliopsida > Arecales > Arecaceae > Areca > Areca catechu. The sequence goes on along the minus strand of CM038048.1, from coordinate 45,486,703 downwards.
ATTCTTGATGAAACCAAATTCTTTAATAGTTTCATCAAAATAAATGTTCCATCTCCTTGATGCTTGTTTCAATCCATAAATGAATATTCTAAGCTTGCATACTTTATTTTATCTCCCATTTGAGATAAAACCCTTTGGCTATGCTATATAGACTTTTTTTCAAGATTTCCATTAAGGAATGCAGTCTTAACATCCATCTACAGATCTTATAATCATAGTATATAGCAATGGCAAGCATAATCCTAATGGACTTCAGCATGGTAACTAGCAAAAAGGTTTCATCATAGTCAATATCATGCTTTTGCCTGAAACCTTTTGCCACCAGCCTAGTCTTGTAGGTTTTTATTTGCCCATCTGCTCCAATCTTTCTTTTGAAGATCCATTTGCACCCTATTGGGACAATTTCCTTAGGTGGGTCAACCAAGGTCCAAACCTGGTTGTCATACATGGAGTCCATTCTAGATTTCAATGCACTAAGCCATTTGTCAAAGTCCTTACTAAAGACTGCTTCCGTATAGGTCAGTGGGTCATCATCTTCAATGATGCTAGTTCCTAATCATAAAACCATATTTAAGAGGTGCTTCCCATACTCTTTCTAACCTATGGAGAGGAGGTGTGTGTTGCGGTTATACCTGATCAACTGGTACTTCTGGTTAAGGAATTTGAGTTTGTTCATCTTGAACTTCACTAAATTTAAATATTCTCCCATTACCTTTTTCTTGAATAAATTCTTTTTCCAAGAAGATGGCATGCCTACTAAAAAAAATCTTTTGTTCAGTAGGATGATAAAATAGGTATCCAATACCCTCTTAAGAATAATCAATAAACCTATATTTCTTATCCCTAGCACTTAGCTTATGTCCAAATTCCTTTTTAACATAAGCTGGACAACCCCAAATCTTAAGATGTTTAAGACTTGGCTTCTTGCAATTCCACAATTCATATGGAGTGCTAGGTACTGATTTTTATGGTACCATGTTTAATACATATGCAACAGTTTCTAGAGCATATCCCCAAAAAGATATTGAAAGATCTGTGAAGCACATCATGGACCTTACCATGTCAAACAAGGTATGATTCCTTCTTTCTGCTATACCATTTAATTGTGGTGTATGTAGAGGGATCCATTTAGAGAGAATACCATTTTCTTAAGATGATTAAGAAATTCACTAGATAAGTATTCTCCTCATCGATCAGACCGAAGGACTTTAATACTTTTCCCAGTTTATTTCTCAACCATATTTTGATACTTTTTAAATTTATCAAAGGCTTCATATTTTTGTTTTATGAGATACATATATGAGAACTAAATAAATCATCAATAAATGTGATGAAATAAGAGTATCCTTCTTTAGCCTGAGTTGACATAGGTCCACATACATTTAAATGTATTAACCCTAATAATTCAGTTGCCTTTTCTCCATGTCTAGTGAATAGAGACTTGGTCATTTTATCCATGGGGCAAGATTCACAAGTCCCTAATGATTTATAATCATAAGGGCCAAAGAAATCATCTTTTTAACTTGTTAATCCTTGACTCACTTATAGGACCTAATCAGCAATGCCAAAGAAATGTTTCATTGGTATCATCTCTCTTTCTCTTTTTGTTTTCTACAAGTAATACTTCATCATTGAGCGATAGAATTAAAAGACCATACAAATTTTTTCATTCCAAAATAGTTATTAGAATGAAAAATGGAGCAACATTTTTTCTCAACTTTTATTTCATAACCTTGTCTTAATAATAAAGGTACAGAAATAATATTTATAACAATACTTGGAATGTAATAACAGTCTTTTAATTCCAATATCTTACCTGAAGGCAATAATAACATGTAGGTTCCAACAACTTTAGCATTAATGGCCTCCCCACTTGTACCAAAAAGCTTGAAGTCATCTTTCTTCAAATTTCTTGGTCTTTATAACCCCTACAATAACTTGCAGATATAAGACCCACATGAGATATGCAATATCCATGTATCAGAAGTTGAAGAACTCAATGATAAGTTTGTTTGTATCATAAACAAACCTCTTGATGCTCCACTAACATCTTGCTTTAAACTTGTAATGTACACCTTGCAGTTCTTCTTCCAATATCCCTTCTTGCCATAGAAGAAATAGGATCCATCATTTGAAGGCCTCTTGAAGTGGCTCTCAGCTATCTAAGCATGTCAAGCAGCTCTGGTAATGAAAGGTTTAGTTTATTCATGTGGTAGTTCATGACAAACTGAGAGAAGGAATCTAGGAGTGATTACATGATTAAATCCTAGTTAAGCTCTCCGTCCATGACAAAGCCTAATTAACCTAATTGAGTGATTAAGTCAATTATCTAAGAACATGGACTTGTACAAACGAGACCTCACTTAACGTGCCCGGAGCAACTCTTCAATATTTCATATATAGCAGTCCTACTATGCTCTCCATACAGGTCTTTGAGATTGAGTAGTATGGACTGAGGTTCCATATCTTCATTTTGCCTTTGTAAATTGTTGCTCATCGAGACTAACATGATACACTTAACAGACAAGCTGCCATTCTGCCATATTCTATAAGTGGCCTTTTCCTCCTCTGTTCATCATCTTTGATTGGATCTGGATCCGGAGAATCGAGAATGTAGGATATTTTTCTTGAGCAAGTAATATTTTCAGTTTCCTCAACCAGTCCACATAGTTTGGCCCGGTCAGTTTATTGGTATCTAGTATGCCTCACAATGATAATGATGAAGCCATTAATTAAATCTATGATCAAACAAGAACAATACATAAGAGACCACTCAAGATGATAATCACAATTAGATAAGGACTTCAAATCTAATTATATCTCCATTATTTTTTACGAATACCATAACCTCAACTATAGTAAACAAGAAACAAATATCTAGTTTCTTTAGTGGGGTTGAGATCCCAATTCCTTATAAATGTCTTGTGTTTACATAACAAACATTTATAAGTTCAAGGGTGAAAATTCCTTTTCCAATTGCATCCCTTGTAATTCTATATAAACACTTGCCTGTAAGATACTTATAGCCTTGTGTTTGCACAAAAAATCATAATGTCTTAGTTTAGTTGACCCTTCATTTTATATAGTCATGATTGAATAATGTATCCTTAAGTTTGCTCAACTATGTAACATTATCAAACATACTATAAAGCATAAAATGCACCATGTCAAATTTATATCAAACCCTAATAGTAAGCCTTGAGTTTGCTCAACAAACTTATACAAATTTGGCTTGGCATGAAGGAAGGCAAATTATAGTGTATTTAAAATCAATTGCATTTCCAATTATAAGGTCTAAATTAATCGAATTGGCCAAGTAAGTGGAAGAGGTGTGGGAGCCCCCCGTTTGCCTTAGACACCAAATAATTTTGGCTAGGTTAGAAATGGAACCAATTAAAAACTACATTTTTACCTTCCCAGAACCACTTTTTTCCGATTTTTATCTCTTTTGAGGGTTCTTTTGCATTCTTGTAGTCTAGAATTTCTATAGGATTATCTCTTATCTATTTGACTTGAAATTTAGAAATTAAAATCCTAACTTAATGTTGAATCCACAAAAAATCTCTTGCATGCTAATTAGTCCCCCATCATGGAGCCACCGGTGACGATCTCATAAACACGACGCCTTCACCTAAGGGTATGCCAGACCCGACCGGACCGCTTGAGGTGCTGAGACAGGAAGCCAAGAGGTTCACCGTCATCCTTCTCATGGGTTCCATGATATCCTAGGATGGGAAGCTAGTGAAAGATATCCTTAACTCCCTGATCCAGCCATCGGATCACCAAAATCGAATAGGGAGGCCAGTGGTGGGGCTCGCCACTGAGGCATTTGCCCGGTTGATCTCGGTAAGCCATTTTTAGATCTGTACCTCTTTTTCTATCCTTTTCACAAGGGGCGTCCATCATTATTTTTGGTGCAAGTGGAGGTGGATATGTAGCTCCGTGGGGATGCCTATCGAGCGATGGAAAAGTGCGAGACTCACCTCCGTCAGGAGAGGGATGAGGCCCGGGGCTAGAGGCTCAGTTGACTAGTACCAGGACAGGTAGCTGAACTTGAGAAGATGGTGGCCGAGCTCGAGGCCGCCAGGCTGAGGAGAGGGGGGTCAGCTCCTGCTGAGCTAAAGAGGTGGCCACCACTACGGCAGAGGTAGCCCGCCTGAAGGGGAGAGCATAGACCCTCTAGGCTCAACTGAAGGAGCAGATGGCTAGGGCCATGGTGATGGCAAAAAAGGCTACAGTGGTCGTCGCGCTGATGGAGATGGCCAAGAAAGAAGCTATCGAGGTCGTCCTCAAATTCATGGCATCCCAGACCTTTAAGGACGAGGTTGCCGAAGCCATTCTGGATTTCTTCCACCAGGGATTTAGAGACTTCAAGGATAAGGCCTTTCATTTCTATGGGATGAAGGGGCTGGACAACATCCAACCTTCTCTCCCATTTCCTGGGCAGCAGGGCGAGCCTATCATTGAGGTGGGGCTAGAGCTAGAGTAGGCTAAAGTCAAGGCAGAATCTGAAACTGCCCAGGATGCTCCACAGGTGACGGAGGTCGCTCACCAGCCCGAGAAGGAGCTGGCGATCGATGCATAGGTTTTTCTCTTCTCTTTTTGTACATGGAATCTTAGGAGGGCTCCTGGTTTGTCAGTGGTGCTTCACAGGAAATGTAAAGGGAATTTTGTTGATGAAACATCTTTTTTTCAGCTGCTATTCCTCACTCAACCCCTCTCCCTCTTCTCTTTTTTTTTTTTTTCTTCTTCCTTTTTTTTTGAAATACTTTTAAGGAATTCCTTGAAGTGCATAGGGGGCTCATCTTGATAGTGATGAAATAGGCTGATTCGCCCAACGAACTTGGTGTAGTTCCATACCACCTTTCCTTCAATTATTGTGCAGGTGCCTTCTTTAGGCCTTGACTGCTACATGCCTACTTTAAGGCCTTACGATGGGCATGAAGGTCCTTGGGAGCACCTCACCCTTTTTCCCTTGATTCTTGAGGCCATTTGAGCTAGAATGCAAGACCTCTGGATCTTCTTGCTTCACCGGGCTATGAGTCAAGCGATAGATGGAGGGATTACTTGGAGTTCCCATCGACATCTTCGGACTATAAACAAGGCGGTAGAGTATCTCCGGACCTCAAAGGTGGGACTGCTGCTATCTCCTGGCTTCAGAGATGGGATTGGTGGTGTCTCCTGACCTCAGAGACAGGACTGCTAGTGTCTCCGAACCTTGGAGGTGGGACTGTTGGTGTCTCCTAACCTCGGAGGTGGGATTGCTGGTATCTCCTGACCTCAGAGAAGGGACTGTTGGTATCTCCTGACCTCGAAGGCAAGACTGCTAGTGTCTCCTGGCCTTGGAAGTGAGATTATTGGTGTCTCCTGACCTCGGAGTCGGGACTGCTGGTGTCTCTTGACCTTGGAGGTGGGACTGCTGACTTTGAGTGTCGAGCTTCATAAGTTTGTGGGCTTAGAGTGCTGGGCTTCATAAGTTTCCGGGCTTAAAGTGCTAGGCTTCATAAGTTTCCAGGTTTAGAGTGTCGGACTTCATAAGTTTCCAGGCTTAGAGTGTCGAGCTTCGTAAGTTTTCGAGCTTAAGGTGTCAGGCTTCATAATATCCGAGCTTAGGGTGCCGGGCTTCATAAGTTTTCGGGCTTAGGGTGCCGGGCTTTGTAAGTTTCTGGGCTTAGAGTGCCAGGCTTCATAAGTTTTCAGGCTTATTCCGTTGGACTTGGAGTTAGACGGACAAGTTCCTACATAAGTAAAAAGTGAAGTTACACCAAAAAGGAACTTTAATTTATTATGAAAAGATCTTACATTATTGGTAGTACATTTTTAAGTTGCTGGCATTCCAAGTTTGCATGAATCAGGCACCATCGAGCCCAGCGACGTAGTAGGCCCCACCCGATAAGGCCTCTACCACTTTGTATGGTCCTTCCCAATTCAGGGAGAGCTTCTCTCATTCTCTTAGTTGGGATACCTCTGCCCTTCTAAGGACGAGGTCATCTGGATGGAACACTTTGGGCCCCACACAAGAGTTGTAGTTGCATGCAACTTGTTGCTAGTAGGCTACCATCCGGAGTCGGGCCTTGTCTTTTGTCTCATCCAATAAGTCCAGATTGAGGAGGAGACAAGCTAGATTCTTTGCTTCATCATATTGTTCTACCCATAGCATGGGTAGGCCAAGTTCTACTGGAATCATAGCTTCAATATCGAAGATGAGGTTAAAGGGCATCTCGTTGTAGCCATGCGGGGTGTAGTGTGGTAGGTCCATAGCATGCTGGGTAGCTCATCAACCCATCGAACCTTGGCTTTGTCCAGCCTCGTGCAGAGCCCTTGCATGATGGTCCGGTTGGTCACCTCGGTCTCATCATTGGTCTAAGGGTGAGCCATCGAAGTGAAATGATGGCAGATGCTGAGGTTGGCACAGAATTCTTTAAAAGTCTGATTATCGAATTGCTTCCCATTATCGGTGATATTCGAGTATGGGAGGCCGAATCAATAAATTATGGACTTTTAGAAGAATGAATGGACCTTCGCCTCTGTTATCTGGGCCAGTGGTTCGGCCTCGACCCACTTGGTGAAGTAGTCGATGGCCACAATCAAGAATTTTCATTGCCCGAATGTAGTAGGGAAGGGACCTAAGATGTCCATCCCCCATTGGGCAAATGGCCATGGAGCTGATAGTTAAGAGAGTGGGGATGCCAGTTGCCACTGAATGTGGGTGTGATATTGGCACCGGTCATACTTCCTCACAAAGTTGGTGGTGTTTTACTGCATCGTTTCCCAAAAATACCCGTACCAGATCACTTTGTAGGCCAAAGTTCTACCCCCCACATGGTTGCCACAAATGCCTTCACGTATTTCCTGGAGCATGTAAGTGGCCTTTGAGGGCTTTAGGCACTTCAGAGGGGGTAAGAGTAGGACCTTCGGTATTGCTACCCATCCATCATCACATAACGCGCGGCCTCTTCTTGAGCAAGCCAGCTTCTTTTTGATTGTCTGGTAGGTGCCAGTGGTGATATACTTAATGTAGGGTTCCTTCCAGCTAGCTTCGATGATCACTTGCTAGACTTCAGCTTTAAGCTCGTAACTGGGGGTCTCGAGATATTCGACGAAGGTACTTCCCAGCAAGGACTCTGACAGAGTGGTTGGTCTGGAGAGAATGTCAGCCCAGGTATTCTCTGTTCGAGAGATATAAAAGATGCTGAAGTACTGGAGGGCCACCATATGTCAGCACAACCTGTCCAGGTACTTTGCCATCATGGGGTCCCGGGTTTCGTACTCATTGGAGACTTGGCCCACTTCTAGATGAGGGTCAGTGAAGACCTTTAGCCTCTTAACACTCAGCTCTCAGGATACCTTTAGCTGGTGCGGACACCAGAGGAACCAGAATAAGATAGAGGCTTCTCAACCCTCTATGGATTACTTAGTAGTGTTTGAGTCCAATTTGTAATAAGGGCTTAGCCGAATTGAGTTTTCCTTTAGCCTTTGAGTCATGTTCTTTTTGGGCCTTCATCATTTGAGTCCTGTATTCAGAGTTTGATTCATACTAGTAGGGTTTGGATCAGTCAGTCCAGTTAGCTCATGTTGAGTTAGTCTTATTCTGAGTCCTGTAAATTAGCACATGTTGAGCTAATGATGGGGACCTGAAAGCTATCAACTGCCACGTGGAGTCCCAGCAGGCATTATCCATCCTATTAGGTATCCCAGGATTTTCATATATCTATTTAAGCACAAAAGGCAGCAGATCAACATCCCATATGGAAATTAGGGACTGCCTAGAAGAAGATGGAAGGGAGTATCAAGCAAATCAAGCAGCATTTGGGTGCCCACTCTCCTTCCCTCTTTCATGAGATTTTATTTCCTTATGTTGACCATCCTTTTATGGAATACTTGTGGCACCTCCTTTTATGCAAATCCTCCAAAGGCAGCATGTTGACACCTTCTCTCTTTGCTTTTCATTCCATGTAATTCAAGGGCTAGGGTCAACTATAAAAGGACCCATTTCATGTATGAAAATAACCATGGATGAATAAAAAAATTTCTTGAGTTCTATGTGAAGGATCAGTGTGATCCTAGGGTTTCTGTGTGATCCTTGATTTGGGCATCTATGTGAGCCCAGGATATCTATGTGATCCCTTCCCCTTCTTCTCAGGGTTTCTATGTGATCCCTGATTTGAGCATCTATGTGAGCCTAGGTTATCTGTGTGATTGCTTATCCTTTTTTTCAGGGTATCTGTGTGATCCCTAGGGCATCTATGTGAGCCCTTTGCTGTGTGCTTGTCCTTCTTGGGGAATATGTGTGAACCCCGATTATCTCTTCTTTCTTCTCTCCTACAAACCCTAATCTTTGGTGACTTCTACACTCGCCAGCAATCCTATCCCGTGCATCTGTTCCACATCAAATGGTATCAAAGCATGGAGGATTAGGGTATGTTTCATCCTTCATGCCAGACTAGTTCATCCATAGCTTCCGCAGCCTCCATGACATATCCTGCCCCCACCAAGCAGGATCCACACCGCCAGCCTCCACCACCGTCACCATCGAGACCTTCCCTGAATTCCCTGCCATCGCTGCCACATCCTCCCCATCCTCCTTCACAATCCTGATCAAGGCCTGTGCCCTGCCTCTCACCTGCACCCACCCCCTCCATGATGCTTATGCTGCCCTCGACCTCGTCACCGTGCTTGATGTCAGCCAGAACATGAATGGCCACAAGCTCGCACTCCTCAAGCATGCCATCAGCTTCATAATCCAAAGCCCCTTCCCCCTCCGACCGCCTTGCCATCATTGCCTTCTCCAACACCGCCAATCACGTGCTTAGTCTCCACCTCATGTCGGACGCCAGACGAGTAAAGGCGGCCAACGCTATGAACTCCCTTTTCATCTCTAGAGGGACAGACATGGCCGTTGGCCTCCCAGTCATCATTCACATCCTCGAGGAGCACCGTTTCCATAACCCCATGATGAGCATCATCCTCCTTTCCGATGCATTGATACGGTGGATCGCTTCTTGGTTGCCATCCCATAGAGCTCATGCCGGATGAGAGCTGTTGGCATGGAATCCTTGGATCAGCCGGTCAGAGCCGTTGCATCGCAGGACCGCTTCCTGGTTCACCTGCAAAATAGGTCCCTTGCCGGAGTTGTTCCGGCGGAGGACACTCTGGTGCCTAAGTCAATGATGGATCCTAGCCACGGAATGGGGAAGGTGTCAAGAGTGGAAGAGAAAAAGGGCTTTTGAAGATTGTAAGCATATGTGAGCAGGTATATTCATGTCCCTCGAGCAATCCTTCTTAACCTTATTTAAAGAAGGCCTCCGGCCTGCGCCCCGCTCTTTTACTGGTGATCATTAGGAGCCAATCTCTTGCATGATTGGCGATCATAGGTTGTCATTGAGCGGTTCCAGCCAGATCGGAGGTGTGGCTGCAGGAGTTGCATGCCATGATCATGGCATGATGAGTGTCGATTGTAACCGTTGGTTACAGTTGCCTTTCTAGAATAGATTGTGGTCCAAGCTTTGAACTTTTCCTTGCGTGGGCCGAAGACTTGGTATTTCCCCGAGGTCGGAGATCGTGTCCATGGTGGGGACCGAAGTACGTGCCTTTCGAAGTTGATGAGTAGTTCGGTCTTCGGTCGGGGCCGAAGACGTTACCCGAAGGACCAGCCTCTAGATGTTGTGGTCCAGTATGAAGCCTTGCTTGGTCCGAAGTTCGTAGTCCGGGGAAACAGGCTTCGACCAGTCGAACTAGAGTTTGGTTTATAGCTGAACTGGGATATCCCAACAGTTGCCCCCTACTCTTAGTTTTTGAAGCAGAGATTTGCCTCAAGAAGTGAGAGTATTAATGCCTTGTTGTTTTCCTCCTAAGAGACGGTGCAGTGGATGATTACGGGATCATTGATTGGACTGTCCATCATGATCTGATAATCAGATGGTGGATAGGTTTCACTCCTGGAATGGGGAAGAAAGAAAAAGTGGGTGGCCCTGGGGCCATCTTTTCTTTTCCCGTTGCATGGTGGTTGAGGCAATCTTTTGGTTGGGATTTGGATGGTTGTGGTGGCTGTCCTCCATCCGTTGGATGAAGGGTATACCTTATCATGGTAGTCAGCTGCAGGTGGGTTACCTCCCAGGGTAACTTTGAGTTAATTTAACTCCGGCGGGGCTCTAGAGACCCTTACTTTTCTTTTGGGGAAGGGCGAAGGTCCGGCCAAGGAAGCTTCTTCAACCTCGTCTCATCCTTCGCCCAAATTGATCTGGACTACCCGTCAATTCCTTAGGTAGAATCTTCTTTCTACTCCCTTGCTTCATTCCTTTATCATGGAAGAGACTGTAGGGAGTCAGGGAGAAAAGGTTGGGCCCTCGGGGGCCAGAGACATAGTAGGTCCGAAGTCGGTCCCCAACTCGATTTCTCAGGGCAAAGCAGCCCTTCTTTGGGAATGCTACAGCATTCTTGAGGAGTTTTCCTTCATCCTCCCCATGCCCGAGGAGTGGGTGAGCGAACCTCCCACTGGGTGCCTAGCCGTATACGAAGATCACCTGAAAGCTGGTCTTCAGTTTCCCCTACACCCATTCTTCGTCAAGATCTTTTGCTTGTACCAAGTGATGCCAGCGCAGTTGACCCCGAACAGCATCAGGAACATCTGCAAGTTCCTGGTTATGTGCAGCGTCGCGAACATAGAGCCTAGGACCAATTTGTTCATGGCTCTTTTCATCCTCAAGAGGGATTTTCACAGCAACGGAAGGTGGGTGATTGGCCCTAGATCAGGCTGTAGGGTTATCAAGGATATGCCCAATGCCATCCATGGGTGGAAACCCATTTTTGTGTTTGTGTTGTCTCTTAATTCATGGGGCTTCGATACGGTGTGGAAGAAGCCTCGCCTGACTGCCAATGACGGGAAGAAGGTCTTGGCGGCCGATCAGTCGGACTACGACCTCTTGGTCAACTATGAAGTTGCCCCCATTCAAGAATTGTTGGAGAAGAGAAATCTCCACCGGGGGGAATTAGCAGATTCCCCTCATTAGGTATAACTATAAGAATTTCTGCCCGTCTTTCTTGGATTTATTATAGCCCAATCAATTAAAGTGAAATCCTTTGCTTGTAGGTGGCGGGATGAAGCCCGGCTTGAGCTGGCTCCATCAGACTTCAGAGAAGAGGGTGTCATAGGGCCCTCCTACCATGTCTGCAGTTCGGAAGAGAGCTCGGAGGGATGGTCCCGAAGGGGACCAAAGCACTTCATCTTCCCGGGGGACCTCAGGGAAAGATGTAGTAACTGCGGAAGTGGCTCCGTCAAGATCCCATCCAATCGAAGCTCTGCTGGCGACTGTTTCCCTAGTTCGCACAGCGGGTAGCTTGCCTCAGGGAGTGGATGTGCCACCATTTTGCCCCCTACTACTGATAGGGGTGAAGCGTGGCAAGTCGAAGGATAGTTCGCCTACGGGGCCTCCTCAGTCGAAGTCCGTTCGATGAACTTCTTAGAGCTTTTGCCTATGGGGGGACTGCTGGTCCCGGCCATAGCCAGGCAGGCATTGAAGGGTACACTCCTGCCTCACAACTTGGCTATTTTCAAAACCGGAGCCTTCCAGGGTGTCTGATTCTGCCTTCTCTGCCCTGCAACAGGTATGATCCTGCCACTTCTCTTTGTCTTGAGAATTGTTCGATTCATGATCTCTCTCTTTTGCTATAGTTGGTCTACGACCTCACCTTCATGGAGGAGGGCCTGGAAAATGTAGACAGCCTCATCCATGACCTTAAGAAGGAGCTTCAGACTGCTAGGGTTGTGAAGGAAGTAGCCAAGAAGCTGAAGCAATCCATGGAGGACCGTCTTGCCCGAATGAATGATGAAGTTCGCGAACTGAAGGGCGAACTGAGAAGTGCTCATGTGACAATGACGAGGCAAGAGGCAGGGTGGAGGAGGAGTAGGAAGCAAGTTGAATCCCTGGAGCAGGCTGCCAGGGAGAATCAGGAGAAGATAGAGAGCCTGACCAAGGTGGTGGAGGAGGCTTCCAGGAGGGCCGAAGAGGCGATCCTGGAGTGCAAAGCTGCTAAGAGTGAGTCTGTATATTCGAAGAAGCAGGTAGACGATGCCGTGGCGAACTTCAAGATGTCTCCGTAGTTCTAGGTGGAGATCAATGAAGTAACTTTGTATGGCTACCAGCACGGCTTTAATGATGGACTCTCCAGGATGAAGGGGGCCTTCCCTTACCTCGACCTTTCCAGCATTCCACCATTCAATATAGCTGGAGAAGAAGAGGAAGTGGAGGGGGACGAAGCCATGGTAGAGGCTGAGGAGGTGCCATGTTCGGAGGAGGAGGCTGCTACCTCAGTCAAAAATTTGGAGGTGACCCCGACTCTGACCCCGGTTCAGGAGGAAACTCAGACTGGAGGAGTCCAAGCTGAAGGTTCTCCGGTCCCGGCCCAGATTGATGAGGTCCTCTTAGAGCAAATTGATAAGGTGCTCTAGTCCTGTGGTGTGGAGCCTTCTCCTGCTGATGTTGAGTGACTTGGATCGCTCTGGATGTATTTTCCTTCTTTCCTTTTGTTTTATCAATGAACTTTGTATGACAGCTTTTCTAGGTTTTGGAATGAATTTTCTTTCCTTTGCATACACCATGTTGTACTTCATGTGTGGCTCAAAACGGTTTTACCATTCTTTCTTTTGATTAGTTGAACAGTCATGTCCGAAGGTCGTTCAGTTGACAAGAATCGATTTTATTGTTCTCTTTCCTGTTTGGTTGAGGAGTCGTAGCTGAAGGCCGTTCAATCGATGAGGATGAATTCAGGAATGGACCAGAACTCCATTGCTAAAGATCGTCACCTTCCTTCGGATGTTAAGTTTGTTCGTTGGGGCGGGCAAGAGTCATTCCCCTACCAATCAGTGATCAGGGAGATTTGATCATAATTATTTTTGTCCACGTGGCACGTCGATATTTGTACAATTGTGATTTCTTGCACCTTGTGAGCCGTCGGGTCTGCTTTTTCCAAAAAGGAGCATTAATGATGCCGTCGCACGATGAGGATTTCTCCGGATTCGAAGCGATGGTGGTTATTGTCCTGGGGATGGCTCCGAGCTATTTTTTGGTTCTCGAAACATCGTCTGGACACGTGGCGCTTTCTAATACGGCTGGGAAGGATGTGGGGCACGCCTCCCCGTAGTCGGTCATGGGTGCAGGGTTTCTATAAATAGGACCCTGCCCTCCGCTGTCAAAGGCCATCATTTCTGTAGGCTTCTTTTCTCCATTAACAATGAGGTTCAGCACTTCTGAGCTCCACCATGCAACGAAGTGGAGGGCTATCGACCTGAAAAGGAGGCGAAGTCTAGAGTCACCTGTGCTAGAGGATGATGAAGAGGAGCCTCTTGTGGACCGCCTCGAGAAGAAGGTCCACTTGCTGGAGGCTCGGCTGAGGGAAGCTTGGGCCCAAGTCACGATCACGACCACGATGGCAGAGGAAGCGAGGAGGGAGGCAGCGGACGCCATCTCAAACTTCAAAGCTTCTGCCATCTTTAAGGACGAACTCACCGGGGTGGCTCTGGACTCCTTCCACTAGGGGTTTTGGGAATGTCGGAGGAAGGCCTCCAAGTTTTAAAACTTGAAGGGCCTGGACAACATCAAGCCCTCCGTTCCCTTTCCCGACCACGAATTCGATTCCGACTCTGATGAAGTGTCCGATTCGGGTTCGGACGGGAACCTCAGGGGCCCTTCGTCGTCCCACCAGATCTTTCCCCGCCGGTATGGGAAAAATCTGGCGGGGAGTTATTGAAAATTTCCCACATCTCTCTGCTGCTACTATTATTTTTTTTGTCTCTCCTTATGAGAGTTTCTTCCTTTCTTCTTTTTTTTTGTGTAAAAACATGAAAGGAATGAAAAATCTTTTATGTTACCTCTTCCCGTGTACTCTTTGTGATGTGTTACATCATAATTTGTCTGTAGTGTAGACTCTGCAGACCACTTTCTGTCTATAGAGAAGAAGTGAGGTCAATTGGACCATTCTGAGAATGTCTGTTGTTGACAGAAAGGACGACAGTGGTCCTTTTAAGCACGTGTTCAGGTTTTTCGTAGGGTAAGGTGTTTACACCGTCCCTGTGCACTTTCTGTCATGATTAAGGTAGGCTATTCAGGCCTGCCTCGGCATGTGTTCGGATTTACTGTAGGGTAGGTTACGAGAACCATCCTTGTACCTTTGATCTTTTGGTGGCCTGGTTAGACCATCCATTGCGCTCATCGGGCATACTGATAAGGTGAGTGGATCAGACTCTCCTTTGTGTAGTTGATCGATTTTTCAGATCGGGTCACTCAGGCTGTTGCCGTTCAGTCAATGTAACTAGTCGTTCTGAGTTGAGTAAGGTTGAGAAGCTTTGCACAGGAATTTCAGGAACTCTTTTATTGATAATATTTGTGAAGGTTTTGTACGTTCCATGGCTGGGATAGGGCCTTCCCCTCCAGGTTCTTGATTCGATATGTCCCTGGTCGAATGACTTCCTCGACCTGATATGGACCTTCCCAGTTGGGAAAGAGTTTACCCTGTTCCATTGGCCTGGACACTTCTGCTCTTCGCAATACCATGTCCCCCATGCAGAAAGTTTGATCCTTCACCCTTGAGTTGTAATACTTGACGACCTTTTGCTGGTATGCCACCATCCTTATCTAGGCCTGTAGCCTGGTGCTTGATAGCAAATCCAGATCAATCCTTCTATGATTGGAATTCTCAGGCTCTTCATAGTTGTCAATTCTCAGGGACTGTAGGGAGACTTCGATAGGTAGTACAGCTTCTGTACCATAGGCCAGGTTGAACGGAGATTCGTCGATGGCCATTCTCGGGGTAGTTCGGTATGCCCAAAGAACGGAGGTTAGTTCTTCGGCCCAAAGCCCTTTGGCGGTGTTCAACCTTGTCTTCAGACCATGGAGGATGGTCCGGTTGGTAGCTTCGGCTTCTCCATTGGACTGTGGATGAGCAACGGATGTCAGCAGATGCTGTATATGGTACCAAGCACAGAAGTCCTTGAACTTCTGATTTTCGAACTGTCTCTCATTGTCCGTAATGAAGACATGTGGGATGCCGAACCTGAATATGATGGAATTTTTTACAATATTTTTCACCTTGCCTTTTGTGATTTGGGCTATTGGTTCGGCTTCTATCCACTTCGTGAAATAGTCGATAGCCACTAGGAGAAACTTCCTTTGCTCTGATGCTGGTGGGAATGGGCCAAGAATTTCCATCTCCCACTGGGCAAAAGGCCATGGGGCTGCCAGTTAAGCCAGGTGACTCGCAGGTTATCTCTGTACATTGGCATACCTTTGGCATTGGTCACACTTTCGTACAAAATTAGCTGAGTCCTTCTGGATGGAGGGCCAATAATACCCCTGTCGAATGATCTTGTACGCCAGAGATCCGACTCCCAAGTGATCACCGCATATGCCCTCGTGGACCTCTCTCAAAGCATAATCTACATCGGTGGGCCCTAAGCATTTTAGCAGTGGCTGGGAGAACGATCTCTTGTAGAGGGTTTCGTCTAAGATGACGTACTGGGATGCCATCCAGTAGATCTTCTTGGCCTCTGCCTTATCTTCCGGTAGTTCTCCCTAATTCAGGAATTTGTTGATGGGATCCATCCAGCTTTGCTCAATGTTGATCTGGCGCACCTCTGCAGCCTCTTCGGCTATGCTAGGAGTCTCAAGATGTTTAACAAAGGTGTGTCCAAGGGACTCCGGTGCTGTAGTTGCCAGTCGAGACAGTGCATCCGCCCAGGAGTTCTCTGATCGTAGAACATGGATAATATCAAAATATTCCAGTTGGAAAGATAAAGCCCGTACCTTCTCCAGGTATTTCACCATGGTTGGATCTTTGGCTACATATTCTCCGTTGACTTGATTCACAACTAGTTGGAAATCTAAGAAGGCTCGAAGTTGCCGGACTCCCAGATCCTTGGCGATCCGAAGTCTGACAAGTAGGGTTTCATATTTGGCTTGATTATTGGAGGCGTGGAAGGAGAAACGGAGTGCATACTCTATGGTATGGCCGTCAGGTTCGACCAACATGAGTCCAGCCCCACACCTAGTATTATTGAAGCTCCGTCCACATGAAGCACCCAACGGACTTCGTCTCCTTCGGGGCTTCTTCTTCTATCAAAGATGCTTCATCTTCAGACTTCCAAGTGCACTCAGCCAAAAAATCGGAGAGCACCTGGGCCTTCATAGCTGCTCGGGGTTGGAAGCTGATGTCAAATTCACTTAGCTTCACAGCCCACTTGGCTATCCTTCCAGAGGTGTCCGAAGATCGGAGAACGACCTTGAGAGGTTGATCAGTTAGCACCACGATGGTGTGGGCCTGAAAGTATGGCCGTAGTCGCTTTGCCTTGCCTATCACATTTCTGCATCATGCATGACCTTCCTGATGTAGTAGATCAGCTTGTGAGACCTGTCTTCCTCTTTCCGGACAAGAACCGAACTTACTGCTTCATCTGAAGCAGAGAGGTATAGGTAGAGGGCATTGCCTTCTTGTGGTTTGGAGAGCAATGGCGGGGTCTCCAGATATTTCTTCAGTTCCTCGAAGGCAGCACGATAGTCTTCGGGCCATTCGAAGTCCTTTGATTGCCGGAGTACCTTGATGAATGGAAGACATTTCTCGACTGATCGAGAGATAAATCTGCTTAGGGAGGCAATCCTTCCTGTCAACTGCTGGACTTCCTTTTTGCAGGAGGGATGTCTCATATCTTTTAAGGCTTGAATCTTCTCAGGGTTCACCTCAATCCCTCGTTTGGTGACAAGAAAGTCCAGGAATTTGCCCGAAGTGACCCCAAAGGCACACTTTACCAGGTTTAGCTTCATATGGTAGCGCTGAATGATTCCTCCAAGTCACGGATGTGATTTCTCCGGTGGAGGCTCTTGACGATCATGTCGTCAACATAGGCCTCCATATTTCTCCCCAGTTGCTTTTCGAACACCTTATTAATCAGCCTCTGAAATGTCGCTCCGGCGTTCTTGAGGCCAAATGGCATCATCTTGTAGCAGTAAAGGCCCTTATCAGTGATGACTGTCATCTTCTCCTCATCTTGTGGATCCATTCTAATTTGATTGTAGTCGGAGAAGGCATCCATGAAGCTTAGCAACTGGTGGCCGGCGGTAGCATCGACCAGTTGATCAATCTTTGGAAGAGGGAAGCTATCTTTTGGGCAAGCTTTGTTAACGTCTGTATAGTCGATGCAAATCCTCCACTTGCCACTAGCTTTCTTCACCATCACCACATTGGCCAACCACTCGGGGTATCGGGCCTCTCTAATGAACCCTGCTTTGTAGAGCTTGCCAACCTCTTCATCTACAGCTTGCTGTCTTTCAGGGCGAAGCTCCTCTTCTTCTGTCGTACCGTCTTGTACCCAGGGGTTACATCCAACTGATGAGTAATCACTTCGACAGGAATCCCGGGCATGTCCAAAGCTGACTAGGCGAAGACATCGACGTTGTCCCTGAGGAAATGGATCAACTCCATTCTGGTTTCCTCATCAAGTGCGCTCCCGATCTGCACAACTCTAGAAGGATCTTCATCTTTCAAAGGTACTAGAATGGTCCTCTCCATGGGCTCACTAAGATTTGTAATTGCATCCCTCGGATCTAGCTGATCTGGAGTTGTTGAATATTTGAAATGCCTGTCTTCAATCATCAGACACTGCCGTGCCATCCTCTGGTTTCCTCTAACTTCTCCAACACCATTCCTGGTGGGGAAGCGTACTAAGAGGTAGTGAGAGGAGATCACGGTCCGGAACTTGTTCAAGGCAGGCCGCCCCAGATTAATATTGTATGCTGAGAGGATCTGGAGTACCGTGAAGTTGATCGGTAGTATCTTTTGTCGAGGTTCGGTGATGAGGGTTACAGGCAGGACTATTTTCCCCTCGGCATAAACTTGGTTGCCCCCAAAACCAGAGAGCGGTATGGGGGACCTTTGCAGTTGATGTCTAGGCAAACATATTTTAGAGAATGCATCATACATCAAGACATCTATCAAACTTCAATTATCTACAAGGATCCGCTGTACATCATAATTGGCCACTACAGCCAAAATTACAAGAGGATCATCATGTGGGAGCCGAACTCCCGCAAGGTCGTCGTCGGAGAAGAGGATGGCGTTGTTGTCTTTAAGTCGCTTTGGAGCATCATCTTCATCTCTTCTCCAGTTGGTGGGTTGGTGTATCATCCCTACACCTCCATTGGTGGGCCTTTGATTTGGCAATTCAGCCTCTTCAGGAGGTGGCAGGGGAATAGTTGCTTCCAACCGGGGACCTTGGTGACCGATATACCATCCCAGGTAGCCTCTCTTGATGAGATCCTTAATTACATCCTTCAGCTGGATGCATTCTTCTGTGTTGTGGCCGTGGTCCCGGTGGAATCGATAGTATTTGTTCCTGTTCCTGATGGAAGAGGAGGCCTTCATGGGACGGGATCGTTGGAGATAGTTTACTTTTTCTATCTCCAAGAAGATCTTCTCTCGAGGGAGGTTAAGGGGGGTGTAGGAGTCGAATCTTCCTTCCAATTCTCTGGGCTTGGGAGGACTTCTTCGATGGTCTGCATATCTGCCACCGTTGTTATTAGAAGTTTGGGGACCTTGTCCCCTATTATTCTTCTTCTTTGAAGGGGGTTTTCCTTCAATCAATCGTCGATTCGCTGCTTGCTCTTCAGCATCGGCGTATTTCTGAGCCCTTGATAGGAGCTCAGCGTAGCTTTAAGGGAACTTCTTATCCAGGGAGAAAGTAAGCTTGGAGGTACGAAGCCCCTTCTTCAGTGCTGACATGACCACGTGTTCGTTGAGATCTGGGATCTCAAGCATGGCCGCATTAAACCTGGAGATGTAATCTCACAGGCTTTCTCCTTCGTTCTGGTGAAGGAGGAACAGTGTGTCCATATTCTGAGGAATCTTGCAGCTGGTCCTAAAATACAAGACAAATAGTTTTTCTAACTCGGAAAAAGAATCGATGATACCCGAGCGCAGGCTCGAGTACCACATCTGAGCATACTTCTTCAAGGTAGCCAGGAATGCCAAGCTGTACATCGCATCCGAAGCTCCTTGAATCATCATATGGGCCTTGAAGCAATCCAAATGATCGAGGTGGTCGGTGGTGCCATCGTAGGGCTCCATCTGGGGAACCCTGAAGTGACGAGGGATGACCTCGACCATGATGCAGTCGGTGTAAGGTGGGCAAAGGTCACCCAAATCAGGTTGTCGGGATCCTTAAGATCCCGCATCCTGTGCTCTCGCACCTTTGCCATCTCTGATTCGATGGCTTTGAACCTCCTATCATAATTGGGAGTCTGCTTCGGCACTCTCTCCATAGAAGTGAAGTCTCTGGAGGAGGGTGAGGGAGTTTGCCTAAGCCTTTTACCTTTGTGTGGGAAATTGACGGACCTGGGCAATCTCAAAGTTCGGCCTTCAAGAGAGGCCCGAGAATGGGGGGAGGGATGCGCGGAGTCCTCTTGTGGAGCTCTCCTTCTTCGGGATCGAGAGCTATGTCTAGAAACAGTCGATGGGTTTCCCACCGAAAAGGCTCTGTCTTAGAATTCTTGAACCATGGCCGTAAGGTTGGCGACCTGGTTCATAAAAGCTTCAAACTGCTGTACTCCCACAGCAACTGTAGGAGGTGGAGTATCGTTCTCCTCTGGGGGTGCACCCCCCTGAGACGGAGCACGACTCCGGCTTGTAGAAGTGATTGGAGCTTTTCCTCTTGCCATCAAAAATTTTTTTTTCTTCCACTTGTCTGAGAGGGAGCTTAAAAAATGTTAATGCCCCCCTACCTAGTGCGCCAATCTATTTGCGTGGAATCCCTGGATTGGCCAGTCGGAGCCACTGTGTCGCAGGACCGCTCCCTGGTTCACCTACAAAACAGGTTCCTTGCCGGAGTTGTTCCGGTGGAGGACACTCCGATGCCTAAGTCAATGGCGGATCCCAGCCATAGAATGGGGAAGGTGTCGAGAGTGGAAGAGAAAAAGGGCTTTCAGAGATTGTAAGCATATGTGAGCCAGGATGTTCGCATCCCTTGAGCAATCCTTCTTACCCTTATTTAAAGAAGGCCTCCAGCCTGCGTCCCGCTCTTTTTTCGGTGATCATGGGGAGCCAAACTCTCCCATGATTGGCGATCGTGGGTTGTCATTGAGCGGTTCCAGCCAGATCAGAGGTGTGGCAACAAGAGTTGTGCGCCATGATCATGGCATGATGAGTGTCGATTGTAACCATTGGTTATAGTTACCTCTCTTGAACAGATTGTGGTCCAAGCTTCAGATTTCCCCTTGCGTGGATCGAAGACTTGGTATTTCTCTGAGGCCGGAGATCGTGTCCATGGCGGAGACCGAAGTATGTGCCTTCGGAAGTCGATGAGTAGTTCGGTCTTCGGCCGGGGCTGAAGACGTTACCCGAAGGACCAGCCTTCGGATGTTGTGGTCCGGTATGAAGCCTTGGGTTGCCTGCAGTTGACCTGTCCCTTGCTTGGTCCGAAGTCCGTAGTCCGGGGAAACAGGCTTCGACTAGTCGATCCAGAGTTTGGTTTATAGCTGAACTGGGATATCCCAACAAGAGCCTTCTTCCACCACCTGCCCCCTCTACCCAAAGCATCGGGCCAATCCACTCCTTTGGTTTCTGTGTCGACCACAACCCGGGCATCATGTACACCATGGCCGAAGCCACCGGCGGGACCTTCTCTTTCATTGAGGAGGAGGCGATGGTCTTGGACATGTTTGCAGCATGCCTCGCTAGCCTGCTCAGCGTGGTCGCCCAGTACTTGTTTCTAACCGTATCACCGGCATCACTGGGTGTCTACCTCTCTTGCTCGACCACAAGCTACTTCGATCTCCCCTAGCAGAGCTGCTCATCCGATGGCTCCACCTGCCAGTACTCCTACAGCTATGGGGATGGATCAGGAACATCTAGCAATCTTTCATCTGAGACCTTCACCTTTTGCCGTCGCCGGCAACAGCTCCATCAAAATCCTGAAGGTGTCGTTCGATTGTTCGCATGAAAGCCAGGGGACCTTCAACAACGCAATCACCAGGATTGTAGGCCTTGGTGGTTGTCTTCTATCCCTGGTAACCCAGCTGGGTTCCGTCATTGACAAGAAATTCTCTTTCTTTGTTCCTTACACCAAGGAGAAAGTCGCCTCCAAGCTCCGAGCTCTTAGATCTGGCCACGGTGATGCGATGCCCTCCGATGCCCGATCTCTACCTTCACTCCTACCCCAGCTCGTCCGTGTCCTCCGCTCACCATCTTCGCTCGCGATGCCTCATCGGCACTCGCCCAGCTCCCAACTGCTATCACTAGCCATCGCCGACTACGTCGTGACCACCGCCGCCCTGCCGGACTGTCCTCCATCCTGCACCGACACCGACGAGCCCCTCCATGAAGCCTCCCCGCAAGCTCCTCTATTCCTTTGTTTGTGAAGAAGACGCGGAGAAGCCGCACGAACGTGAATGCATAACCTGCATTCGTTCACCGACTTTAAGCATAGAAGGAAAAGAACAGTGAAAAAAAAGAAAGAAAAAGAGAAAATCAATGAAAAAAAATTCAGAGGAAAAAAAAAAGAAAGAAAAAAAGGTGAAAAAAGAAAAAAATGTGAAAAAAAAAAACCTAGCTAGCTTTGATTTGATTAGTTTCGGTTCCATCAAATTACACTGAGACTGACTTGATCGAGTCGAGTTCTCCCCACTCCAAGGGAATGATGGGGACCTGAAAGCTATCAGCTACAACGTGGAGTCCTAGTATGCATTATCCATCCTATTAGGCATCCCAGGATTTTCATATATTCATTCAAGCATAAAAGGCAGCAGATCAACATTTCGTATGGAAATTAGGGACTGCCTAGAAGAAGATGGAAGGGAGTATCAAGCAAATTAAGTAGCATTTGGGTGCCCACTCTCCTTCCCTCTTTCATGAGATTTTATTTCCTTATGTTGACCATCCTTTTATGGAATACTTGTGGCACCTCCTTTTATGCAAATCCTCCTAAGGTAGCATGTTGACACCTTCTCTCTTTGCTTTTCATTCCATGTAATTCAAGGGCTAGGGTCAACTATAAAAGGACCCATTTCATGTATGAAAATAACCATGGATGAATAAAAAAATTTCTTGAGTTATGTGTGAAGGATATGTGTGATCCCAGGGTTTTTGTGTGATCCCTGATTTGGGCATCTATGTGAGCCCAGGGTATCTATGTGATCTCTTTCCCTTCTTCTCAGGGTTTCTATGTGATTCGTGATTTGGGCATTTATGTGAGCCCAGGATATCTGTGTGATCCCTTCTCCTTCTTTTCAGGGTATCTGTGTGATCCCTAGGGCATCTGTGTGAGCCCTTTGCTATGTGCTTATCCTTCTTGGAGAATTTGTGTGGACCCCAGTTATCTCTTCTTTCTTCTGTCATGCAAACCCTAATCTCTGGTGACTTCTATGCTCACCAGCGATCCTACACCATGCATCTATTTCGCATCAGTTTTCCTTTGGTCTCTGAGTCATGTTCTTTTTGGGCCTTCATCATTTGAATTCTGTATTCAGAGTTTGATTCATACCAGTAGGGTTTGGAGAAGTCAGTCAAGTTAGCTCTTGTTGAGCTAGTCATATTCTGAGTCCTGTAAATTGTAGTCCAAGTCCAATAAAGACTCAATACAATTGAAGACCAACCCAGCTTGAAGTCATGAAGACCATGGAAGGCCCAACAGGAGAAATTGAAGGCCCTGGAATCTTGGATCGTAGCTTGGAGCCCTGGACCATAGCCTGAAACAAACTGGGCCACCCAAGGCCCAAGAGGAGCATCATATGGTGCCATGAACTCTTATGGTCACCTCCTCTTGGTTAGCCACTCAGGGTCACCTCCTTTCACTGACCAAGGCAAGTGAGAGAGGGAGAGTTTGAGGGAATGAGGGAGAGTGGGATACCATGTATTCTCGCTAGGGTTTGGGTGGAATTCAAAATCCTATGAATTGTCTTTTATATCCTTACTTGGGGGACAAGTTTGTGAGACTATTTAAGAGGCCCCCCTCTCTTGTTTTCAAGGCTAATTATTCATGAAATATATTAAGCCTTTACTCCATTGCTATATGCTAAGGGAAATCTGTGTGAACCCCTTCTTCTTTCTAGCCTCCTGCGCCCTACCACCAGCTGCCATCAAAACCCTAGAAGCAACCTTCTCCAGCCTTGGCCGTCCAACACAAAACCTCTTCTTTCTTTGTTGTTTTCTAATTTTTTATACATCCTTACATCATTTTCTAACCGCTGATAGGTGATTTGCAGGTTCCTCGAAGTCTATGAATCCATAGATTCCAGCCGGGCAACTTTCGGATCATCGGGTTGAAAGCCGCGAATCTGCGGGGTCTTCAGCTTGATCGTCTAGGCTGCATCCGGGAGCGAAGAGTGACCTCTACAAGGATTCATCTGCAAGATTCTATCAGGTACACCCCCTTGACTTGCTAGTAGCCATATTGAAGGAGGACTAGCCCAAATGGGGCTTCTCAGCCTCGATGGTCCTCTTCTCTATCATTTTTGGGCCTATTTTGCATGCAACTGTTTCTAAGATTTTTGTAGAACTCTCTACTTTAGATCTTGCATTTATTTTTGAGATTCAAACACATAACTCAATCTATAAAAGTACAAAAATACTTTGCATGCATATTTAGTCCCACATCATTAGCCCTGCAAGGTGTGCTTCATACTTAGCCTGGTTGTTGGTTGCTCTAAAACGGAAGCACAGGGCATACTCTGCAACGACCCTGTCAGGATTGGCAAGGATAAGGTTGGCTTTGCTCCCTTCGATGTTAGATGCACCGTCAATATGAAGTATCCATGTTACCACTATTGGGGTTGGGTCCAGCCTAGGCCCGGTTTGCTGGTCCATCTCCTCTGTGCCCTCCTCCATCCAGGTGCATCCACCAAGAAATTGGCTAGGACTTGAGCCTTCTGCACCAGCCGTGGGCGATTTGTGATTTCGAACTCATTGAGTTTTAGTGCCCATTTAGCCAGGCACCACGAGATATCGGTATAGCTGAGGATGGCCCTCAGAGGCTGATTGGTGAGGACGACAATGGGATGCGCTTGAAAATATAGCCCAAGGCACTGCGCGGACTTTATTAGTACAAAAATGACTTTTTTGGATTGGGTGTACCTGATTTCTGTATCATGAAGTAGTTTGTTGGCATAGTAGACTGGCCGCTGGATGCCCTCCTTATCAGTGCAGACTAGTTTCGAGCTGACCACTTCAAGTGAGACAACTAGATACAGGAGAAGCTCTTCTCTAGGTTCTGGTCTGGACAGTAGCAGCGGTGAGGCGAGGAGCTTCTTCAACCCCTCAAATGCCCCTCGGCAATCTTCCATCTAAATGAAATTGTTCATCTTTTGAAGCACCTTGAAGAATTGTTGATAGCACTCAACGGAGTGCAAAATGAAGTGGCTTAACACCAAGATGCACCCAGTCAAGCACTGTACCTCCTTCTTGGGAGTGGGGTGCCTCATATTAGTGATCACTTGGATCTTCTCTAGATTGGCCTCTATTCCTCTCTGGGTGACCAGGAACCCTAGAAATCTTCTAGCCACGACCCTAAAAGCACACTTGGTGGGGTTTAGCTTCATCTGGTGGGAGTGGAGGTTACCAAAGGCTTCCGTTAGGTCGGTGACATGGTCCGACTTTGGGCTGCTCATGACAAGCATATCGTCTATGTACACCTGCATGTTGCGGCCAATCTGATCCTTGAAGACTTTATTGACCAGCCATTGGTATGTGGCTCCCACATTCTTGATGATGAATGGCATCACCCTGTAGCAATACGTACCTCTGTTGGTCACAAATGCCAAATGCTTTTCATCTTTCGGATGCATGCAGATTTGATTGTATTCGGAGAATACACCCATGAAGCTGAGGTATCTGTGACCCAAGGTCGCATCCACCAATTAGTCAATCTTGGGGAGTGAAAAGCTATCCTTCGGGCATGCCCAGTTGAGATTGGTGTAATCCACATAGATCCTCCACTTTCTAGATGCTTTCCTGACCATCATGGTGTGGACACCAGAGGCACCAGAATAAGACAAAGACTTCTCAACCCTCTATGGATTAATTAGTAGTATTTGAGTCCATTTGTAATAAGGGTTTAGTCTAGTCGAGTTGTTATTTTATTATTTGAGTCCTGTACTAGTCAGCTTATGTTAAGTTAGTTATCTTCTGGAGTTTTATATATGTCAATCCTAGTACAAGTGAAGACATGTCAGTCCAAGTACAAGTAAAGACCAACCAATCCAAGTGAAGTCCAACCCAACTAGAAGCTATGAAGACCATGGAAGGCCTAGGAGAAGAAATCAAAAGCTTGGAAGACACATTAGAAGCCCTGAAGCCTAGGACCGCAGCCTGAAGCAAACTAGGCCAGCCAGGGCCTAGGAGGAGAACCAAGGAGTGCCAAGCTTAGTGTCACCTTCTCCTTGGTCGGCCACTTAAAGTCACCCCTCTTGGCTGACCAAGGCAAGTGAGAGGAGAGAAACTTGAGGGATTCTTTCTACCTAAACCTACCATGTATTCTAGCTAGGGTTTGGGTGGGATTAGAACTCCTAGGTAATGACTATTGTATCCTTACTTGGGGGCCAAGTCTAAGAGTCTATTTAAGAGACTCTACTCTCTTGTATCAAGACAACTTTTATTCATGAAATAAAATTGAATTCCTTCAATTGCTGTGTGCTACCTATTGTGCGCTAAAAGGGATTCTGTGTGAGACCTTCTTCTTCTTGGTGTTATGCGCCCTGCTTCGAGCCACCATCCTGCTCTCCAAACCCTAGCCGCCCTCTTCAAACAACCTCTTTTCCTTGCTATTTTTCCTTTCTTACTTCATCCCTACTATGTTTTCTAACCCTTGGAAGGTTGTTTGTAGGTCCCTCGGCTTCTACGAATCCAACGACTCCAGCCGGGCCACAATCAGATCATCGAGCAGAAATCTGGGAATCCACGGGTCTCCGTCTTGATTTTTAAGGCCGCATCCGGGAGTGAGAGCAATCCCTTCACATACGAACTGCACGAGGAACATCAACCATTGTTAAGTACATCCCCTTTGCCTACCAGATGCTTTATTGAGGATGAACTAGCCCAACCAAGGCTTCTCAGCCTCGGTGATCCTCTTTCTATTGCTATTAGGTCTTATATGCATGCTATTGCTTTGTAATTTCATATAAAACTCTCTACTTAGTTTCTTGATCTGATCTTCGGGATTCAAACATATAATTTAATATATAAAATATAAAAATAATCTGCATGTATATATAGTTCCGCATCATATGGTATCAGAGCCTGTTTGGGTTCAGTTCTCTTTGGATATTCGGGTCTGGTGCTTCATCATGGCCATCCGATCATATGAGACTAGTAGGGCTATAAGACCCTCTCTTCCCAATCTACGGGATCTCTTATGGTAGTAGGGGTGCCGCTATGAATTGACCCCTGAAGAAGAACACAAAGAGTTCCATTAGGGTTTTGCATTCTCAGCCTTCTCAGTATATCTTCTATTATTTTAATCTTTTCTGCCAGCATAGAACTCAAAAAATTCTAAAATTTATTTCTTTGAATTCCTCATAATTGAAATTAATTTTTAGCGTTTTCTCAAGAATTATTTTGATATGTGGATTTTCTCCCAGCCGAAACACTGCTTGAGAATAGTTCTGCTCTATTTTGGTAGCAAAGTCAATTTTGGAAAGTTTAGGGTTCTTTTAGTATAATTCTTGCATATCTTTAATTTTAGCATCTTCCTTGCATATTAGGTCATAATCTACAATTTATTTTTCTATTTAAGAAAATACCAAAATAAAAAAAATTTATTCATACTCAAAAAATCCAAAAACACTTAAACCCTATTTTGCATTTTCATCTGCCTGCAATCATTGCATAATTAATTTAAGGGCATCAATATCCAAGATAAGGGAAGGAGGTCATTACCTTTCCTTAGATCAAAAACCACATCCTTTGTATTCGGTCCCAAGCCTAATTTAAAATTAACTAGACTTAATTTGCCCTAGTGGGCTAGGGACACCAATCGATCGGGTTCGATTATTGTGGGTTAACTAGTGCATCCAATTCATTTCCTATTA
This sequence comes from Areca catechu, assembly GCA_021397845.1. Taxonomy (NCBI): domain Eukaryota; kingdom Viridiplantae; phylum Streptophyta; class Magnoliopsida; order Arecales; family Arecaceae; genus Areca; species Areca catechu. Next base: position 45,459,644 of record CM038048.1, on the reverse strand, counting down.
CTGGATACCAGTGTCTAGGCAAGAGGTACAGTGTCAAACGATCTAAGCAGATCGGTGGTTCCTTAGTTGGGACCCTGCGAGAGCAGGGGGCCTCCTACCATCCCACCTCTTACCTGGCCAGTTGAAGAACTAGGATTTAAGTTGTGTGTAAGTTGAGTCAACCCATTCTAATTGGGTTCTAGGTCTAGGCAGCTATAGTCAAGTCAGTGTTGAGTCTTGCATGATCACTAGATCAGGAGTCCCATTTCATCCACCATCTCCCTGAACCCATGGATAAGCTGGAAGCCAAGATTCATGCCCTTGTAGACCAAATAGCCCAGATGAATACCCAGATGACCCAGTCCAATACCCGAACCCACGATAGACTTAACCACTTAGCCAATAGGTTTGACCAGGTAGAGAAAACTTATAGGACCCAGACTAGATCCAAACTTGAGCCACCTTTATCCACACTACCCAAATTATATGAACCTAGAACCTATTTACCCAAAACCTATGAACATAGATCCTATGCACCCACTCCCTATAAGCCAAGTATACCCACAACCTATAGATCTTATGACTCCAAATCCTATGACTCTAGAACCTATAAGCCCATATCCCATGAGCCCAGTAGACCCAAGACCCATAAAGCTGAACCCAAATCCTATGACCCCAGATCCTATAATCCCAGGACCCATAGATCTGCACCCTTGTCCTATGAGCCCAAGGAGCCCATAACCCCTAGGTATCAGCCTAGTACTAATCATGTTTCCCCTAGTCAACTTGAATCCCATAGGATTAGTACCCCTAAATATGAGCCCAGTAGTAAGCCACTACCCCTTAGGCAACCTAAACCTTCTAGGAGTAGTGCCCATAATCAGAAGGCAGGACCTAGACAATTTTTCCTTAGCCGACCTTCCCCTACCACCCCTTTGATTCACAAGGCTTACATTAAAGCAAAAGTGTATGAAGCTGATGTGAACTTAGTGGATGAGTATGAGGGAGAAGAGGAGACACCTCTAGAAGACCAAGAATTAGTTGATCCTGTAGGTACCCAGGTAGAAGCCAATCAGGAGTTAGCTAACTCTGACCACGCCCAGATTGAAACTGTAGTAGAGGACCAATTAGAAGAAGAGAACTCTGATACTAGGGTTTTACCTAAGAAAACACTAGAAAAGGGCCTAATTGTAGAGCCTAGTCCTAAATTCCATGAACTAGAAGACTTTATTGAGGATTTGGCTTACTTAACCCATTGCCCTCAGAATGAATCCCTTCCTGCCATTCCTATTGAAGATCTCTTCCCAGAAATTGTTGACCCATCCTTCCATAGCATGGACCTTTTCTTGTCCATAGATATAACTCCATATTCATACATTAAGATCAGTCTCTTTAGCCCAAAATCAGTCCCTGAATCCCCTTCCTAGTTCCTACCATTTCTTGAGTCTTCTCATGTGTCTAAAACTATTAGGTTATATTTTGTTGAGGTTACTAGGTTGCAAGAATCCATAGAGCCCATCCCATTTGCTGCCTACTTTTGGCAGACCCTTTGGCATATATTAGGAGTTACTAGCAAATTTTTTTCTGCATGTCATCTAACAACCACAACTCATGCCCCATACCCAAGTTGTAGTTAAGACCTAATAAACCTCTTTTGATAGGAATGCATAGTCGAGTTTGTTAGGTGTTGGTATGAATCCTTTGCATTACTTATTAGGAGTCTGCATGTTCCCAGCATGTTCACCACCTGCACTAATTTTGAAACAAACTGGCTAATTCCCGAAAAAAGTGCCTAGAAATTTAATGTAATGGATTCTATCTTGGTTAGGCTTAGGCCTAAAAAGAAGCTTCATGCTCGCAAAGTCAGACCTTTTAAAGTGATAGAGTAGGTTGGACCAAATGCCTATGTGTCAGATTTGCCTTCAGATTTGGACATTAGTTCTACCTTCAATATCATAGACCTGGTTAAGTATAGGAACCGGTAGAAATTCCCAGTGAGGCCTTTCAACCTATCCCTTCCATTGTGAGTGACCCTAACCAGAGTGTCCACCAATAAATTGGCCTGAGAGAGGAGAATGGATTGAGCATATCCAGGATGATCAAGCCATAATGACCCAAGACCGTGGCTATCAACGCTACCTGGTCCGATGGCAAGGCTGACTAGAGTCGAACAATTCATGGATTTCTTGAGAGGACTTGCAGCGCCTCAACCCAGACCTTCTCGAGAGATATGTAAGCCAATGTGATCCTTACTCGACAGGATCGAGTTCCTCCCACCCCGGGAGAATTGGTGGGGACACCAGAGGCACCAGAATAAGACAGAAACTTCTCAACCCTCTATGGATTAATTAGTAGTATTTGAGTCCATTTGTAATAAGGGCTTAGTCCAGTCGAGTTGTTATTTTATTATATGAGTCTTGTACTAGTCAGCTCATGTTGAGCTAGTCATCTTCTGAAGTTTAGTACATGTTAGTCCAAGTACAAGTGAAGACATGTCAGCTCAAGTACAAGTGAAGACCAACCAATCCAAGTGAAGTCCAACCCAACTAGAAGCTATGAAGACCATGGAAGGCCTAGGAGAAGAAATCAGAAGCCCGGAAGACACATCGGAAGCATTGAAGCCTTGGACTGTAACCTGAAGCAAACTGGGCTAGCTAGGGCCTAGGAGGAGAAGCAAGGGGTGCCAAGCTTATGGTCACCATGCCCTTGGTTAGCCACTTAGAGTCACCCCTCTTGGCCAACCAAGGCAAGTGAGAGGAGAGGAATTTGAGGGGTTTTTTTTACCTAAACCTACCATGTATTTTAGCTAGGGTTTGGGTGGGATTAGAACTCCAAGGTAATGACTATTGTATCCTTACTTGGGGGCCAAGTCGCCCTCCTCAAACAACCTCTTTCCCTTGCTATTTTTCCTTTCTTACTTCATCCCTACTGTGTTTTCTAACCCTTGGAAGGTTGTTTGCAGGTCCCTTAGCTTCTACGAATCCAACGACTCTAGCGGGCTGCAATCAGATCATCGAGCAGAAAGCTAGGAATTTGTGGGTCTCCGACTTGATTTTCCAGGCCACATCTGGGAGTGAGAGCGATCCCTTCACAGACGATCTGCACCAGGTGCATCAGCCATTGTCAGGTACACCCCCTCTACCTGCCAGATGCTTTATTGAGGATGAACTAGCCCAACCGAGACTTCTTAGCCTCGGCGATCCACTTTCTTCTTGATTTTAGGTTCTACTTTGCATGCGTTAGCTTCTTATTTTGCATAGTTTTCTCTACTTAGATTCATGGCTTGTTCTTCAGGAATTATATTCACAACTTAACCTAAAAAAAATCCAAAAATATACTTGTATGCAATTTTAGTTCCATATCATATCACCATATTAGCGAGCCAGTCAAGATAGCATACCTCACGGATGACCGCCACTACTGGAACACGATTTCCATTCCCAACGCTCAGAAACTATTCTACATCTTCAAATCTTCTGCTAACTTAAAGTCCCTGTAACAAATTACAAACGTGAATTGGACTACCAGTATCCAATACCCAGTTAGCAGTATCAACAATAGAGTAATTACAAGGTTTTATCATATAAATACCTTGTTCGGCAGACTTCTGCTTCCTCGGCCTGTTCGGATCAAGGGACGCAATATAAAGAGGACAGTTTCTCTTCCAGTGTCCCTTCTTCTTGCAGTAGAAACACTCTGCAGAAGATTGATCAGCCTTATACTTCCTGGTCTGACTAGGGCCAGGAGCATTCAGCACCTTCTTTCCCTTTTTATTTATTTTCTTCTTCCCTTTCTTAAAGGGACGACGACCTCTACTACCTCCCACTAAATTCACCACCCCCTTATTCAGTTGGTGGTCTTTCTCGAAAGTCTGCAGCAACCCCAAAAGACCATGGTAGTTGACTGCAGGCTTGTTCATTCTATAATGATCGAGAAAATCAAGATAGGAGGAGGGAAGAGAATTCAGGATCGCATCCTTGCCGAGCTGCTCATGAAAGGGGCATCCGAGTTTGCCCAACTTTTCAATCAGCTCGATCATGTACAGTACATGATCAGTGACTGAACCGCCATTCGGCATCTTGGAATTGTAGATGGCACAAGACACTTTGTACCATTCTACATCATCCGGGGTGCCGAAGGATTCCTTCAACTTTTGAAGGATTTCATCAGGTTGGGCCTCCTCGAATATGCGACCGAACTCGTCGTTCATCGCTGCTAACATAATGCACTGGACAGTAGTACGATCAAAGACCCACTTCAGATAAGCGTCTCTGACCGCATTCCGTGCATTAGCAGGAGGGATTTCAGGTGCCGGATCCGTTATCACATAGAGGATCCGTTAATGCTCCAGAATGATTCTCAATCTTCGATACCAACTATCGAAGTTGTGACCCTTTAACTTCTTGTTATCGAGAAGTGATCGGAGCGATAAATTTGAAGACATCTGAAAAGAAAATAAGACCAAATTAGTGTATGAATTAATAATTTAACCAAAAGACTTGGACTTTAGTTTAAAGGCTTCTCCCACTAATTTTTCAGATTGGTAGCCTCTAACTCCAATCCGTGAAAATACTTTTTCAAGTGGGTACTGAAATCCAATAGGCCACGCATGAGCCCGACTTTGGCCAGCTCACCCATACGAGCCTAAAGGTAGGTTCGTAAACCAATTGCTTCCCTAAATAATTTGCAGTATTTCATTTTGCCCCAGAGAACACCCCAATCGGCCTAGGGGCCTCCTATTGCGGGTCTCTGGTTAGGTCCAACCATTAAAATGACAAATCCAATGCTTCCAGCTAACTAAAAACCAAGCCCAACTTTGGCCGGCCCACCTGGTCCTGTTAAGGAGGTTGCACTGAACCATCATCGATCAGATAGAAATTTCAGTCGCCGGATGTACACCCGTTCTTTAGAACTATCGATGCACACCAAGCTAGTGGACACATTTCTATCCAACTTAATGGGAGGCTAAGACACTGTCAACTCTTTGACTTTGTCTTTTTACGGACCTAATAATTTTAGAGGATTTTTTTTTTTTTTAGTTGTGACAGAAGAAAAAGACAAGGACATGGATCATCCTCCCACTGAATCAATCAAATTCCAGGAGGGTTGAAATAAATCAACAAATGATCCATGGGCACCTATAGATCAGTCAGACCGATCAACCTGGGTGACATGGGTTAACTCGAGTCATTGAGCTTTTGCAATCAGTTCTGGTCGACTCGACTAGCCAGGTAGGTGAGATCATCGGTGAGTATCCACCATTAACCATCTTTCCTAGACACCAACCAAGTTGGCCAGGAAAGAGGTACCCTCATACAACCATGATCACAATGCCAAACCTACCTCGATACCAGTCGGTTTACCAGACTCGATCAAGCTAGCCTAAAGACTCGGGCATCCACTGAGCCACTAATTGGATCCATTTTAGATGAACGGATAAACTAATCTAACTATTAGATAGTTCTAAAGAAGGGCCTTAAACAACTTTTGTTTAATCTTCTTGTTATCCGGTTCAACTGAACTTAGGTCTAACCCATTGAAGGACCCAACTAGTCAGCTAACTCAATTTAACCTAAAATGGCTTATGCAAATTTGATTAGATTTCATAAACCTAAAACTTTTAATAAGCCAAATACTTAATTAAAATAATTTTTAATTAAGTCACTATGTAAAACAAGTTTTACATAAACCAATCATGCATCTAGATTCAAATATTTTACAAATATTTCATATAAAACATGCCCAAAACCATGTATCAACAAATTAAAACATTTTTAATTTTAATATTCTTTAAGGATCCTTCTGAAGAGGCCAACACAGACGATCCGCATCATGTCAAAGACACACGGTCATGGTGAAGGTCTCAACTAGGTTCCAAAAAGAAATCAGGATACATTTTAGATTAAACAATTTTTAATCTATAAACATACATACAGGAATAGGTTACACATGCAACCTGCTCTGATACCACTGAAAGAAAATGGTGCAGGTGGTTTGACATGATCCTACACTAGGCATGCAAACAGCTGCGGGAGCAGAATGGATTTTAAAACTTTTTTTAAAATTCGCGTAGCGGAAATCTGCTCCGCCCAGAAACTAATCTATTCATGTTGCATGTAGGCATGTATCATGATATAAAAATATTTGCAAAAAAATAAACAAATAAATCTTTTTATGCATGATAAAAAAAATAATTTTTCATACCTTTATTCCTCTTGGAATAACTCAAGAATAAACCTGGAATAGGCTGGAATAGCTGGAATAAAACTATTCCGGTCTTCTTCCTCCTTGGACGTTGAATACCCTATTTTTGAGCTTTAAAAACAATGTTGAAACGTCACCTTCCAGGCCTCCATTTCCTCCCGAATCGAAGCTACAGCAAGGGGATGAAGTGGTCTTTGTTTTGCCACCGAGATCTGCAAGCAAAAACCAGCAAAAACGGTGTACAATTCACCCAAAATCTGTTGCCAGAAGTTTGCTGCAGAACAGGACAGCAGCTTTTTTCTTCGCATTTGGAGCAACAACAGCAAATCCGGCTCGCCTTGCTTGCTCCCAGGAGTAGAAGAGTACTCCCTCTAGAGGGGAGACACACCCGGGCTCTCGGATCCACCTTCACGCGCGGTGCTAGCCGCTGGAAGGAGACACGGTCACAGGTAGATGGCAGCAACACACCTTTGCTGCAGTGCAGATTTGAGCACAATAAACAACAAAGAAAATGGCCTTGTTTCTCTCCCTCAAACACTCTAAAACCCAGTCCAAAGAATACTCAATGGAATGAAGGAATGATCTCTCAAAATGAAAGATCTCACTCAGCCTTTCAAAAAGAAGAACAACGCCCGGTTTAAACTTGCTGTTCCTTTTTTTTTTTCGCTGAAACAGGGGATAGCTGTTTATAAAGACAGCAGGGAAAAGGGAAAGGCAGGGAGGCCGGGAAATCAAGAGGCAGCGGCTGCCGTTCTCCCAATTAAATAGCCATTATATAAGGTTTAAAGCAGCGGGTGGGGAGAGGAAGAGATGCCCAGTGATGTATGGTTCGTTCGGTTGTTTTGGTTTCCAGGCGCTTGGATTTCAACGTATAAACCGGTTACACGGTAGAAAAGCAAATGCTAGTTCAATTAACCGGTCAAAATTCATTTAAACCAAGTGATGGTTCAATCCAATTGAACCGGTTCAAACCCAATAAAATTGGTTCAAGGGATTAAAATTGGTTCACAACCAATTGAAGGCTGAAACGAACTCCGAATCAGTTCAAAACTAATTCAGAAAAAAAAACTGGTGCAGTCCTGGTCAGCCCGGAATAATTTCCAGTTGACACAGACAAGGGTAAGACGGAGAAAAGAGTGCTCAAAATATACCGTGACCATAAAACCGAGACGATTCCCAATCATAATCGGTATCCGGATCAGAGAGTAATCCTCTGTGGCGTGTGACCTCATAGGTTCGAACCTAAATGGTAGCACTAGAACAATTCTAGTACCAGCACAGGAAACCATCTAGCAATGGGTCCCGACATCCGGATAGGTCGAAGATGCGGAAGCAAACTATCGAACCTCTGGCATATGGTTACCGTATAATTCATCCTTTGACCACTAATACTCAGGACGACTGAAATTGGGCTGCCAACCCAGACTGAGTCAGTCGACTACGTGTCTCAACCTCGCAAGCCCAGTGACTCTTCACTAGGACTACCCCGGTCGAGGATTTGCTAAATTGAGATACTGCGAGACATTCAATCCAAACTGTTTGGACCGGTCAATTCCATCTTGGTCCATCACTGCTCCATAAGTACTTGCCTGTACCCAGAAACCTTCCGTCACTGGATTAAAAATCCGGGTAGTCACCAAAGCACAGGTAGTTGCTTGCAAGCTACCGTGATGACCTCAGGTCGGAGGGAGACATATACCCATATCCAATCGTGAGTATCCCTTTGGCAGAAAGGGCTGCACGGAGTCACGTTAAATAAGATATCACATATCCCACTTGCAGATCACATCAGTGTCACCACACTCATTTGGTCAAGAGGACAACCAAACGATGTGAACTACAACAACCTATACTTGATATATTGCCGTCCAGTACAATATATCCTTTAGTTGTAAACAAGGTTTAAGGACCACTCGATACATCCTCTCTGTATCGAAGTCAGTGTAGTCCTAAGGACTTCATCACATGGAAAGAGTTCATTTCAGGGAAATATAAAACGTGATGAGCTGTCAAAAAATATATTTTATTAATTCAAAGAGAGAGTACAATACTTAGCTCAACCGCCTACAACCCAGGCGATTGGCTTTGGGACTCAATTCCCAACAAGGAGTGCCAACTCATGAAATGCCACATCATCAATTCCACATGGCATGGGTGGTGCCACTTCAATAAGCACCATTGGGTGGCCAAGTTCAAGATGAAAAGTTCAAATTCAAATTCCATGTTGGATGCCTATTAACCTACCCTTGATACAAGCAAGACAACATCCTCACTCCACTCCCCAAATCATGCCATTCCACCAAGATCAAGCCAAGTCATGGTCAGCCAAGCTTCATGAAAAAGGATTTCAAATTTCAAGTTGGATGCCCCTTGGAATGAAATTTCAAATTCAAATTAGATGCCCCCTTGATTCATCCTCAAATCAAGTTTTGTAACTCCTTTTATTTGAATTCAAATGAGGACTTGGGAGCTTATAAATATGGCCCTAACCCTCTTGTAAATGATGATTGATGATGAATGAAAAAAACCTAAATTTTCTTTTCTCTAGCCCTTGTCTTGTGACTTGGAACTCTATGAGAGAGTGAGCCTTTGTTCTTCGAAACATCAAGGGGTGCGAGAACCTAGGTATCTTCTTCTTAGGCAAGCCAGCAATCCACCTCCCAAGCTGGGATGCCCTACTTGAAGCTCTTCTTGGATGCCCAACAAGAAGAACCCCTCTTGACCGCCACCCTCAACTTCTTTCCCCTTCATTTCTTTGCTATCTTATGCCTTTTTATTTTCTTCTAACTCGCTTATAGGTTGCTTGCAAGTCCTTTCGGTACCACAGATAGAGTAGGCCTACCTTGCCTTCAATACCATATGATGGAAAGCTGACGAATCCACAGGATCGAGGGCTCGATCTTCCAGGCGGCATATGTGAGTGTGTGAGAACTCGGCATCGGGTGCTTCAGAATTTCAAAAGGTTTGTGCTCCGTAATCTTATGAGTAGGGTATTGATTTAGAGCTAAGTCCTACCAGGGTTTCTCAATTCTGAGATCCTTCTTTATCACTGTTTAGGGTCTATGTCTGCATGCTAGAGTTTCTTGTCATTATGCGGATCTCTAGATCTATTCTTAGTTTGATTTTAGGAATCAGTCAATCCATTAAAACATAAAACAACAAAGAATCACTTGCATGCATCCTAGGTCCTACATCATGTTTGGTATCAGAGCATGGTTAGGACTTAGTTTCTCTTTAAGTACTCGGATCGGGTGCTTCACCATGGTCGTTCGGTCATAGGAAAAAGTAGGGCTGCAAGACCCTCACATCCCATTCAAAGAGGATTTCCTATGGCATGTAGGGGTGCTTATGTGATTGATCCTTGAAAAGAAAGTAAAGATATAGGTATCATAGGTCCTAAAGAAAATTTTAGATTTACTAATTTCAGTATCATTAATTTTCAGCATCTTGTCCGACCAGTATATGGCCTGTTGTTTTGATTGTTTCTATATGTAGGAGTTTCAGAATCTGCTGATTCTTATTTTGCTAGATCCCACAATTGATAGTATTTTTATGGATTTTGTCAGAATTTATTTTAGTCTGTAGGTTCTCTACATGCCTGATTACTACTTGAGAACAAATCTATCCTGAAATTTCAGCATGTCCAATTTCAACATACTTTCATAGTTTAATTTTTGCACTTAGGTTCATCTCATTTAATTTTAGCAACTCATATTTCTGTGTATACATATCAAACACAAAAAAATTTTAGTTCACTTCATTAGACATCATGTGTATGCCATCATATGCATAATTGGCTTAAGGATGACAATATCATAAGATAAGGGAAGGAGGTCATTACCTTTCCTTGGCCCAAAAATAACCACCCTTGCATTCCGAACCTACGCCTAACTTAAAACCAATTAGAAACCTAATAGCTTAGGGACATCAATGAGTCGAGTTTAACTATTGTGGGAAACTAGTGCATTTAACCCTTCAATTAGAACTGGGAAGCTGGTGTCTAATACAAGAAGTCTAGTGTCAAACGACCTAAGTGGTGTCGTGGTTCCTTAATTGGGTCCCTGCGAATAGGAGGGGGGGCTCCCACACTCCCACCTCTTACCTGGCCGATGAAAGGGCTAGTTGTTGTGCTGTGTGTAGTCTAAGTTAATCTATTCTATTTGAGCTCATAAGTCTAGCAAACCGTAGTACCTTCCGTTATGTATTGAATGTCAACTAGGTAGGAGTCCAGTATCACCCACATCACACTTAGTCAGGTGAACCCAAGGATAGTCCAAATCTTGAAGCCAGTATGGCCCATGCTAAACATAAATCATCTAGGCCCAATTTCCTTGATCCAAGACCCTATTATCATGATCTTGCCCCTGAGTCTAACCCTAGATGTCCATACCCATACTTGGTTGACTCAGAGGAAAGACCCATTAGGAGCACCCAACTTTATGTACCCACTATTGATGGAAGCCTAGATCCTGAGGTGTATATTGATTGGGAGGAGAGAATGGATTAGTATTTTGAGTACACTAAGATGTTGGAGTTAGGAAAAGTTAGATTGGTCACTCGTAGGTTAACTCGACATGCTAAGTGGCATTGGAAAGTTATTGAGGATGAATGTTATCGAAGAAGAGATGAAATACTTACTTGGAAAGCCGTAAGGAGTAAGTTGAGAGAAAAGTACCTAGGTCAATTTTATGAAAAAAGATTTTTAGACCGATGGTACATATTGAGACAAAATAATAAAACTATGTCTGAATACATTGACCAATTTAATAAATTTATTAGGAGATGTAACATAGTTGAACCTGAGTCTAAGATCATACTGAGGTTTCGAGCTGGCCTACGTAGGGACATCCAGTGAGAACTATTCCAATGGAGAATTTATGACTTGGATGATGCTTATCAACTTGCTATGGAATTCGAGTCAAGTCAAAGGAAACCCATGAACTATCGAGTTGAGCCCAGTAGAATTAGTACCTCTAAACCCAAACCAAATCTTTACCCATGTTGACCCAACCCTAATTCGAGTCGACCCACCCCTGCTACCCTGTGTTCACTAGGATGACATTAAAGAGGAGGAATATATTGCAGACCTATAATTGGTTAACCTAGAAAACACCCAGACTGAAGCTATATTGGAAGGACCCTTAGAAGAAGATCCTGAACCCACTAGTGAGCCTAAAGTAGAAGTGTATGAAGCTGAAATACACTTAGTGGATGAATATGAAGAACAGTTAGAGGGAAAAAGCCATGACACTGATACTACAATGGCTTTACCTGAGGAGACATTAGAAGAGAATCTAATTATCAAGCCTAGTCCTAAAATCCAAGAGAAAATTATTGATGATATGGTCTCTTTAATTCGGTACCCTCAAGAGGAGCTCACCCCGTCAATCCCAGTTCAAGATCTCTTCCCAGAAATTGTTGACCCATCCTTCCATAGCATTGACCTTTACTTGCACATAGATATAACTTAATCTTCATACATTAAGGTCAGTCTCTTTAGCCTAGAACCAGTCCTTGAGTCTCCTTCCTATTTCCTACCCTTCCATGAGTCTTCTTATGTTTCTAGAACCATTAGGTTACATTTTGTTAAGATTACTAGGTTGCATGAGCCCTTAGAGCCCATCCCATTTGCGACCTACTTTTGGAAGACCTTATGGAATTTGCTAGGAATCCATTATAAATTTTCGTGCACATACCAAACCAGGGTCAAACCTAGAAAGTCTATAGTTTGTTAGGTTTAGGCCCAAAGAGTCCAATAAAATTCTTCTCAATAGGAATGCATTGTTGAGTCTGCATTTTGTTAGGTGTCAATACGAGTCTTAGAGTCCACAGAGTCATTCACATAGCATGTATAAGGAGATTAGCCAAAAATCAATCTAAGTAATAATACATACAAGAAATTGGCTAATTCCCGAAAGAGAGCCAAAGAATTTGACATAGGAGATTCTGTAATAATTAGGCCTAGACCTGAATGGTTCCCATTAGGAACCATTAAAAAACTACATGCTTGTGGAGCTGGCCCCTTTAGAGTGATAAGGAGAGTTAGCCCTGATGCCTATGTCCTTGAGCTACCCCCGGATTATGGCATTAGCTCAACTTTCAATATCTCAGACTTAGTCGAGTATAGGGAGACGGCAACAATACCCAGCAAGCTATTTGGGCTTGACCTATCCTTTGAGAGTGAACCTAACCTTGAGTATCCACCTCTAATTTTACCTGAGAGAAGAGAACGGATCAAGCATGTCCTGGACGATCAAGCTATCATAACCCGAGGCAAAGGCTATCAACATTAGCTGGTCCGTTGGCAAGGTCGGCCGGAGTCCGATGATTCGTGGATTACTCGAGAGGACTTGCAGCACCTTGACCCTGACTTTCTTGAGAGATACCAGAGCCAAGCCAACCCTTACTCGATCGGGTCGTGTTCCTTCCACCCCGGGAGAATTGGTGTGGGTACTCGGGTTTGATAGAGGCTCCTCAACCCTCTGTGGATTTCTGATTAGGGTTCTTATTCTTTTGGGTCCTGTAATAAGGCTTAAGACATTTAAGCCTAAATAATTTGCATTTGAGTCATGTAATTAGTATTTAGCTGGTTTCAATTTTGATTTAGTCTTGTAATTTGGCCAGATTGAGTTAATTTGGTCAAGTTAGGGTTAGTTGGTCCTGTAATTTACAAAGTTGGTTCACAAACTCAAGTCAATTTGAAGATGGGTTCGAGCTAGTTCGAAGATGGGTCCATAAGTGGGCAATCAAGTCAAGCCCAATTGAAGAAGAGTCAAGCCACCTCTCCTCCATGCCAAATTAGGAGTGCCAATTCATGGAATGCCACATCATTAATGCCACGTGGCATGGGAGGAGCCACTTCACCAAGCACCATTGGGTGGCCAAGTTCAAGATGAAAAGTTCAAATTCAAATTCCATGTTGGATGCCCATTAACCTCCCCTGGATCCAAGCAAGACAACATCCTCACTCCACTCCCCAAATCATGCCATTCCACAAAGATCAAGCCAAGTCATGGTCAACCAAGCTTCATGAAAAAGGATTTCAAATTTCAAGTTGGACGACCCTAGGAATGAAATTTCAAATTCAAATTAGATGCCCCATTGATTCATCCTCAAATCAAGTTTGTAACTCCTTTTATTTGAATTCAAATAAGGACTTGGGAGATTATAAATATGGCCCTAACCCTCTTGTAAATGATGATTGATGATGAATGAAAAAAAATTGAATTTTCTTTTCTCTAGCCCTTGTCTTGTGACTTGGAACTCTATGAGAGAGTGAGCCTTTGTTCTTCGGAACATCGAGCGGTGCGAGGCCCTACGTTTCTTCTTCCTACGCAAGCCAGCAATCCACCTCCCAAGCTGGGATGCCCCACTGGAAGCTCTTCTTGGATGCCTAACAAGAAGAACCCTTCTTGACCGCCACCCTCAACTTCTTTCCCCTTCATTTCTTTGCTATCTTATGCCTTCTTGTTTTTTTCCAACTTGCTTCTAGGTTGCTTGCAGGTCCTTTCAGTAACACGGACAAAGGAGTAGGCCTACCTTGCTTCAGGACCATCTGACAAAAAGCTGACGAATCCACAGGGTCGATGGCTCGATCTTCCAGGCCACATCCGTGAGTGTGAGCGAACTCGGCATCGGGCACTTCAAAATTTCAAAAGGTTTGCACGTCCTAATCTCCTAAGTAGGGTATTGATTTAGAGCTAAGTTCTACCAGGGTTTCTCAATTCTGGGGTCCTTCTTTATCACTGTTTAGGATCTATGTCTGCATGCTAGAGTTTCTTGTCATTATGTAAATCTCTAGATCTATTCTTTGTTTGATTTTATGAATTGATCAATCCATTAAAACATAAAAAAACAATAATCACTTGCATGCATCCTAGGTCCCGCATCAGGCACCTTGGACTGGGTCAAAGCATGGGCGCCAATTATGAATGGGCCAGGGAGGGGTGACAATTGCTATGGGCCTTGGACTGGGGTGCCAAGGCTAGGGATCTAGGGTGCCACTTCTTCATGAGATCTTATGGGCTTGAGGCATCTAAGGCCTGGTATGTTGGAGTGCCGTTCCTTCAGGGGTCTGGTTAGCATGAATGGAGTCCAAATGCTTGGCTGGCTGACTTGAGTGGTGGTCTACTGGCTTCTCCTTTTGAGCATGACTTAAATGAAAGCAAAATAAGACTCAAAGGGCCTAACTGACAAGACTCAAGGTAGGCGATCGAATAAATAAATGGACTCAATTGATAGACAAACAAGACTCAATGGACTTAGTGAATCCAATTGACTCACTTTATTACATGACTCAGAAATTAAACTTCATTACAGGACTCAACAAAATTGACCAACACATGATTCAAAGATTGGAACCTTGAAATCCTGGTATGCTCCTGATGTTCCTACATTAATTCTCCCGGGGTGGGAGGAACTCGACCCTGTTAAGTAAAGTCGATCTGGCTCTAGTATTACTTTGACGGGTCTAGGTTGAGGCATTGTGGATCCTCTCGAGTGATCCACAAATCCTCAGATCTTGGTCGACCTTGCCAACGAACCAAGTGATATGGTAGCCTTTGATCTGGGTACTAATGGCTTGGTCATCCAGGATACGCTCAATCATTTTCTCTCATAGGCTAATATGATGGTGGACACTTAGGGTTGGTTCGCTCTTCTCTCTGGCTACAGAATGTGGGGTCAGCTGGTCTCAAAACTCATTGGTTATCATTGCTGGCTCCCTTATACGCAACTAGGTCTAAAATATTGAAGGTTGACTTAATGCCTAATCTAGGGTACGGCCTAGGCCTAATCATCACAAGATTTCCCTAGTGAACTCTTGTAACAGCCTACTTTTTCCCGAGAATTAACCATATTTTTTTATAAAATCATTGCTTACATTAATCTAATGATTAATTCCTCATGCAGATCTCTAATCATGTAGTGTAAAAACTCATACACCTAATGCTGGCAAATGACTCATGCCAGCACTTATTGATATGCAGACTTGACAAAACCCTAAGCTACACTATGGATTTCTCTGGTGAGGGCACCAGGCTCAGGAAAGACTCCAACTGATCCAAATTAGGAAGATTCTTTATGGTTGAAAATTGAGGCTCGAGTCCTGTAAAAATTTTTATTTGAGTCTATTAGTCTTGTACTCATTTCAATTTAGTAATTGAGTCCAGTATTTGCTTTAATTAAGTCTTTATTGTATTGAGTCAAGGAGAGTCAGCCAAGACCAACATGGTTTCAGCTCAACAAGTCAAGAAGACTAGTGGGCACATAGACCATGGGTTTCACCAACTTGGAAGCCACTACATCATTCTTCCTTGCCACATCACCTAGACACATCACATGGAATCTCGCCCAAGGAAGAAGGAATTTGAAATGGCCTAAATCCCTCCATAAATGGCACCCCCATCTTCATGAAGTCAGCCACCATTCTCTCCCCTCATTTTTGTATTTTTTTGAATTTCAAAATTTGAATTTCAAATGGCTTGGTGTCTATAAATTAGGCTCCAAACCTTATTGTAAACACTTATAAAATTTGAATAAATGAAGAAAATAATTTCTTAGATTTTCCCTTGCTTAAATGCTTGGTCCCTTGTGAGAAGGTGGGCGTGAGGCCTAGAGTTCTTCCTCTTTCCAACTTCCCCTCTTCTACCTAGTTTCCTCCATCCTTCTTAGTCCATTCGGCCACACAAGAAGCATCTCAAGAGTCCACATCTCCATCATCTATAATGAAGCCAACCATTCAAGGAGTTCTTTACAAGATCAAGCCAAGAGTTGTCAACCAAATGAAGCCACAGAAGATGATGCGGGACAATTAAATAGCAATTGATAAAATAGTAATTAATATTTTTTTATATGTTTAGATTTTAGAAGGAGAGCTCACAGAAAATAATAAAGAAAACTAGTAGCCTATTGCCCGCACAAGTAAACCTAAAAGCAATTAAAATAGCAGGACCTGGTGGTTGAGAAACCACCGTAAACTAGGATTTCAACGAATCAAAATTATCAGAGGGAAAGGTTTAGTGTTACCAATGTAGATCGCTCTTTTGGTGCAGATCCGGCAGGACTCTCAAGATCGAAGAGTTGGAACTTCAGGATCTTGCTTCCAAGCTCAGATTTTCCATGCAATGCCGGTTCCAAGGCAAGAACAACTAATCTGGATTGTTGGTCACTTGCAAGATACTCAGCAAAGAAACTAAGGTTAAAACAATTGAAGGGAAAGGAAAGAAAGGAAAGGTAAAGAAGTAAAGAAGAGATCTTCTTGTCGGATTGATAATTAGGGCCTCACACCCCGCGATGCTCCAAAGGAACAAAGGAAAGGGCCTTACACCCCCGCGATGCACATAGCATAGGAAACAATTCAACAGAATTTTGTTGGATTTCTCTAATATTTCATGAATTACAGGGGGAGAGGAGTAGGGTATTTATAGACCCCTAACCAGAGAAGTGAGGGACTCAGATACAAGAGTTTCATTACAACTCTAGACTTCAAGTTTACATTGACTGGACTCCTGCTGGATAAAAAAACAAGGACTCTATCCATAGTTGGCGCCAGATGAGACTTTGATGGAGGGTCATGATCGCTTCTGGGTTGGTCATGATGATTGGACTCCAGTGTCTTAATAATGCATTCTTCTATAGCTGCTTGGACTCTTCAGTCTGGATTGGAGAGAACTCTAGAGCCCTACTAAAATTCTAGAGTCCTTGAAGATTGAACAGTTAGCATCTTATTTGAATGGAATGCTAGGAACCCTTGGACCTCCAACACTAGGTGAGAAGACAACTCAAACTCCTTTGAAGTATGTTTGACCTTGCTTGGCCAAACTCTTTTGGCATGAATATTATGAGTAGAAGGGCACCATCTAGGAAGTCCTTCTGCTTTACTTCTCTTAAAATATGAGGTGCCAATTATTTCTCTACATGGCCGACCAAAAGAAATTGTCTTGATGAGTGTATCTTGTCCAAATTTAGTGGTAGGCTATGTGTCATTGTCCTCCTGGTGACGTGGCAATCGTTGTCTTGAAATCATGCAAAGTTGACATGCAAAATAGGCTAGCATATGACAAGAGCTTGTGCTAGCACATGGTTTAGATGGGCTTGTCTGAACTAGCACATGGGTCTTGATTTGAGTTACATGGGTCTTACAATTGGTCTTCCCTGTAATACAAGACTCAACAACTAATTTTTACACGACTCAATAAATAGCTAAAGTCCTATTTGATCAATTGGAACCCAATTTGATCAAAAGGGTAAGACATGTAAATACGTAGTTCAACTTGGTAAAAGGGGTTTAGCCTAAAGGCTAAATAAATAAATCCTAATTCTAGTTGGTAAAAGAGGCTAACCTTACTAACCAAAAATAATAAAAATTAAAATAAATTATTTACATGGATAAAAGGATTAGGTCCAGGGCTTTATTCACAGGTGATCCATAGGGATGTGGATTCAACCTGTCGATATTTTTGGGCCCTGGTGTCCACACCAATTCTTCCCAGGTGGGAGAAACTTGACCCTGTCGAGTATGGATAAATGTTGCTAATATAGCGCTCTAGCAAGTCTGGGTCAATTCTCAGCAAGTCCTCTCTGGTGATCCAAGAATCATCAGACTCAGTCATCCTTGCCAAACGAACCAGATATCGCTGATAATCCTTTCCTAGGGTATCAATGGTCTTGTCATCCAAGATTCGTTCGATCTTGTCTCTCCGGGCTGGTGGTATGGCAGGTGGACACACTTGGTTTGGCTCACTCTCAAGGACAGGGTTAGGCCCAAATGGCTCACTAGAAATCAACATTGGTTCCCTATACTCGATAAGGTCTGAAATGTTGAAAGTATTACTAATGCCTAGTTCAAGTGGCAATTCAAGCACGAAGGTATTAGATCCTATTTTTTTAATTACTTTGAAGGTCCACTACTATGGGCATGTAGTTTTTTCATGGTTCCAAGTGGGAACCGTTTAGATCATAGTCTAACCATTACTAGTCTCCTTCAGTATATTCTTCGA
The DNA here is from genome assembly GCA_021397845.1 of Areca catechu. NCBI lineage: Eukaryota > Viridiplantae > Streptophyta > Magnoliopsida > Arecales > Arecaceae > Areca > Areca catechu. The sequence continues at coordinate 45,441,462 of CM038048.1, read as the reverse complement.
GTCTCCATTTTGTGTTAGATATATGTTTATAAGTTTCGTTGCTTTCATTAATTTTTTTGACTTATTTCTGTATGAACTCTTTAACATGTTCAGCATATGACTTGTTTATAAGTTTCGTTGCTTTCATTAATTTTTGACTTATTTCTGTATGAACTCTTTAACATGTTCAGCATATGACTAAGCAGATGTCTAATAGACTCACTATGCATTACTAGTGAAGAAATTTATTTATTTATTTATTATTGTTATTATTATTATTATTTGTCTTTTAAGTCCTTAATTTTAATTATATGCTTGATCCTTGGTCGTTGGGTGACATGCAGATGAAAACTTGACATGCACTCCTAATAAATGCCATAGGGTCTGCCAGAAATAGGTTATAAACTGAACATGCTCAATGGGCTTATACAACATGCTAACATCTACAAATGCAAACTAATGATCCTAAAAATGCTGGAAGCTTCAGGAAAAGGTAAAAAATAAGAACTGGGTTCAGGGTTGACATAGTAGGGTAGGAAATAAGAAAAGGGTTCGGGGATTTATCCTAGACTAATGTGGTTGACCTTAAGGGTTTGAGGTATAGCTACAGGGTCTACCCTATAGAAGAATGGGTCACTAATCTCAGGGAAGAGATCTCTAATGGGAACTACATGAGAGGATTCATCCTGAGGGTATTGGATTAAATAAGCCAAGTCCTCACTAATTTCCTTTGGTTCCTGAATTTCAGGACTAGGCTCTATGACTTGAGTCTCTTCTAGTATTTCCTCAGGTAAAGTCTCAGCAGTAGGGTTAGGTTCCTCTTGGATCTATTTTTCTAAGGATCCTACTAGTATAGTTTTAGTCTGGGTAGGGCCATGGTTAACTAATTCTGGGCTAGCTTCAGTCTGGGTTCGATCAAGATTATCTATCTCTGGGTTGGATTTAGTTTTTTTATCAATTGCTATTTAATTATCCCACATCAAAGGATCTTCACAAGACTACTCCGAGCATCCTTTTATCTTTCAAAGATCTCTCCCTTCACTTCTCCACCTCAACCCTTTACTCTAATCTCCCTCCACATTTTTTTGTCAGGATCACCTGGCTTCCAGACTCCTAAGAAGAAGGTCTCCCATGCCAAAGAACCGAATACAAGAAGCCTTGCAACTATGGAATCTCCCTGTCATACTGTAATGTTCTTCTTGAGGTTCCCAGGGGTAAAGTTATGCTTATCTCTTTATTTCTTTGAATGGTTATTCTTCTAGTCAAGTTTAAATTTTAGAATCCTATCTTTGAATTTCTAGTTTATTATGTGAGTAGCTGCATCTATTTACTTCATCTTTCATTTAATTATTACTGATTTCATATGAAATGCATCATTCATAATCATCCCGCATCATTCTCCCATGGTCAAGTGGGTGACATGCAAATGAGAATGGTGCATGCACTCCTACTAAATGCCATAGAGTATACTAGAATAAGATGCAAACCTAACGTGCACAAGAATGTATGCAATATGCTCATTCTACAAAATGCAATCTAATGGTCCTAGAAATGCCTGAAGTTTCTGGAAAGGAAAGGGTAGAAAATAAGAGGTTGGTTCAGGGTTAGTCTGGTAGGGTAGAAAAAAAGGTTCGGCGTTGATTAGATAGAATAGGATACAAGAAGGGGTTTCCGGGATTAGTCCTAGACTAATAAGGTTAACCTTATGGGGTTGAGGTATATCTATAGTGTCTACATAATGGAAGAATAGATCACTAATCTCAGTGAAGAGATCGTCAATGGGAACTATAGAAGGGGATTCTTCCTAAGGGTACTAGTTTAAGGAGATCAGGTCCTTAATAATTTCTTTGGGTTCTTGAATTTTAGGACTAGGCTCTATAATTGGACTCTCTTCTAAAATCTTCTAGGAATAATTCTAACATTAGGGTTGGGTTCCTTATGGTTCTCTTCCTTCAACTGTACCTCCACTATAGGTTCAGTTTGAGTGTCGTCAGGGTCAACTACTTTGGGTTAGCTTCTATCACGGTATGGTTTGGGTTAACTAATTCTTGGTTGGCTTAGTCTGGTATCTACTAGGTCAACTATTCTGGTCTTTTATAGGTATCTCTTCTTCTTCCTTATATCCATCTGCTAAGCTCACATTAGCTTCATATATCTCTTCTTTAATGTCTTCTTTGTGAACTAATGGGGTGGTAGGAGGGGGTTGGCTAAGGGAAAATTGACTAGTATATAGGATAGCAGAGGTGGGTCGACTAAGGGGTACCTGACTTATACTTAGTTCATCTCTAGGGGTACTAATCTATTGGATTCAGGTCGACTAAGGGGAAGTGGATTACTATGGGCTCATATCTAGGGGTACTAATCCTATTGGATTTGGATCGACTTGGGTTAGCTTAGCTCGGGCTGGATTGGCTCGGATATACCTGACTAGATCCTAGGGTCTGGCTAGGGGCAATGAGAATTGGTTGGTCTAAAAGAAGTCAGCTAGATCTGGGCTTGATTTAGGAGGGTTACTCTGTTGGACTTAGATTTACTGATCATGAGTTTCCTCTGATATGACTCGAATTTCTTAGCTATGTGATAGGCCTCCTCTAGGTCTTGAATTTGCCATTGAAACAGTTCCCATTGGATGTCCCTATGTAGGCCAGGTTGAAACTCGATGTGAACCTCATAGCGATCCATGTAGACTCAACTATGTTACATCTTTGATAAACTCATTAAATTGGTCAATGTACTCAGACATAGTTTTTATTCTGTCTCAATATGTACCATTGGTCTAAAAGCCTTTGCTCATAAAAATGACCTAGCTACTTTTCTCTCAACTTACTCTTCATGGCTTTCCAGGTACTTACCTATTCTTCCCTCAAATAACATTGGTCCTCATACTTCCCATGCCACATAGCATGTGGGTTAACTATGTGTGACCAATCTAACTTTTCCTAACTCTGACATCTAGTGTACTCAAAATAGTGATCCATGCTCTCCTCCAATATCAATATACAACTCAGGATCTAGACTTCTATCAAATGTTGGTGGCATAACGTTGGGTGCTCTCAATGGGTCTTTTTTCTGGGTCAACCAAGTATGGGTAATGGTGTGGGGTTCTCCTAGGGTTAGGCTTCAAGTATGGGTCATGGTATGGGGTTCTCCTAGGGTTGGGCTCCATGGTCACACTAGGTTGGGTTGGGTTGAGGCTATTGGTATTGGGTTCCTAGTCTAGAGGACATGCAAACAAGCACACATCGAGTCCATGGTTAGACTTGGTTGGGGTTGAGACGGATGGGGTTAGACACAAATCGACTACAGTTTGCAAGACCTAGAGTCAAAGTAGATTTGGTCAACTCAACACTTAATCCTTCCACTGGCCAGGTATAAGATGGGGTGGTAGGAGGCTCCCCCTGCTTGTCACAGGATCATAATTATGTAACTACCAGTCCATTTATGGCATTTGCCTCTAGAGCTCTAGCCTTAGACACCAGTTTCCAGTAATAAGTGAAGGGTTGAATGCACTAGTTCTTCCACAAAACTCGGACCCGACCTGGGGTGTCCCTAAATTAGGTTTCTACTCAATTTTAATTTAGGCTTGGGTTCAAATGTAGGGTGGGTGATTTGGGCTAGTGAAAGGGGATCAAATCCTTCCCCCATCTGACATAGCAAAATTGACCTTAGGTGATTTAGGTATGATGCACACATGCAACACATGCAATCTAAAATTAGAAAAATCAAAAAAATCAAAGAAGAAATTTTTTTGTGTGTGGGTGTTTATGAGGTGGTAGACTTAATACTTAATTCAAAGTTGATTAAGTGATCAATCAAATTGGCTTGGGTTGGGGGGGGGTTTGGTAGTTGATTAGGTTTAGTAAAGTCAAGTATGCAGAATTAGCAGAAAATGATGAAGTTTTGGTTCTGCTTTGATGAAGGGATTAGCATGGATTTTGGAGTAGAAAATTCTAAAAAATCTGAGATAGAAAGGTTATATGTGAAGATGGTTCCTACCAAATTCATGAAAATCAAAAATAGTATGATGATGCAAAAACATAGGGTTTCTAACGGATGTAGGAAACTTAGAAAGACAGAAATTTTGTTAGGATTTTTGTTTTGCTGATTTTTTTTTTATATCTTTAAAAGTTATATAAAATGCTGGAAAAATAGAGGACTCGACTAGATGACATGATGAACATTTCAGAGAAAAATAGTATGAAACTATTGGAAAACCAGACCTAAATTTAGACTACTAGTGCAGGTTCAGTATGCAAAAATTTTGTTAGGGCTGTGTTCTCATGAAGGTTTCACCCTGTTTTAGATCAGAAAATTTAACTAAAATTATATAAAATAGACGATTAAATAGAGATCAATTATCATGAAAACAAAGAAAAAAAAATTGTTTTGATGGGGTAAACAGCCCTATGTTTATACTACTATCATAGATTTTAGGATGCAGAAAACCTAAACTATGATGCAAGAATATGCCCAAAGAAAAAAAAAATTGTTTTGATGGGTAAACAGCCCTATGTTTATACTACTATCATAGATTTTAGGATGCAGAAAACCTAAACTATGATGCAAGAATATGCCCTAATCCTGCTCTGATACCAAAAATGATGAGGGACAGGATTCTAACATGATGCATGCAGATGAATGACATGAAAAGGATAAAAAAATAAGATTAAAATAAACAAGGATTTTCAAATTTTTTAAATTGATTTATTCCCGAAAAGAAACTAGACTAGGTTAGGGTTTAGTGAGATGGTTAGAATCCGACCCACATGCTAGGACTATCAAAGAGATAAAAAACTAAGGATCCTAGGATTAAGAAACACCTATAGGACATGTTCTAAACATCAATAAAATAGAAAAAGTGAGATGGGAAGGGGTCAACATACCTAGCAATGATTGCCTTGATGTTGTAGAAGAGATTGTTCTGCTCGGATCGGTGCCTGGATGATCGAGTCACTTTCCTGTGAACCCGTTAGCTTTTTATCTGATCAATTTGGAGGCAAAGAAGACCTTATCTGAAGGGCATGGCACTAGAGAGATCCTGCAAATGTCAAAGGTTAGGCTTACAGATGATGAGAAAAATATATAATTGGAAGAAAGAAGAATAGAGGGATGGAATGGATCTCCAGGTTGGCTGGCGGCCAGTTGGAGAAGGAGGATGCCTGGCTTGTAAGAAGTTGGGATGTCCTAGGGCTTCAGCTGGGATGGATGATGGCTAGGGTTTGCACTCAAGAAAAATAAAAAAATGGGTCTCACACCCACTCCAATCTGGAGGAAACAATTTGACAAATAACTTCAAGTTGTATTCATGAAAAAGAGATTAGTTACAAGAGGGAAAGGGGTGGGTATTTATAGGCTCACCCAGGGCCCTTTCCTTATCAAAGTTGGAGTATAGGTTTGTATCAAAGTTGGAGTACAAAAGTGAATAAAATAAAAAACTGATCTACGTGTAGAATTGTGCTAGCTGACTCCTTGTTGGACTTGGAAGCTTTGACTTTTCTCTATGGGCTTGGACTGGTAAGAATTCTTGCTGGGCTTGGACTGGACTTAGATGGTTGACTCCTTGCTGGGCTGGGAGGACAACCACTTGGACTGGGTCAAGCCTTGGGCATCTTGGACTGGGTCAAAGCATGGGGCACCTTGGACTAGGTCAAAGCATGGGCATCGATTATGAATGGGCCTGGGAGGGGTGCCAACTGCTATGGGCCTTAGACTGGTGATGGGGACCCAAAGTCTATTATAGCTTTTTTGAGTCTTGTAGTCCATTAGTCCTGAGTTACTTGAGTCCTATACTGAAGTAAGTCAGTTAAGTCCCTTTAGTCCTGTGAGTCATTTTGGTTCAGTCAGGTTCGATCAAGTCATTCAGGTCATATACAAGAGGAGAGTTCGTAGCCAAAAGATTCACCAGGGCCCCCTAACTAGAGCTGGCCTTCATGCACCTGGGCCCTTTCATGCCACCAAGCCAGCAAGAGAGAGCTCCAGTCTAAGACAGGCCAAATGTTGACCAGGTTCACTAGGGTTCTTGGCCCATAAGTTAGGGTTTCTTAGCCCTCAAGTTATGTACCCTGGGTTGAATCTATAAATACCGCCCCTCCCTTTTGTATAAATTATCTTTTTCTTATGAATACAAACAAAAAATTATTTTGATTTGAGTTTTGAGTTTTTTCCAAATTGGGTGGGTGTGACGCCCTGGTTCCCTGTTCTTGAGTGCATGCCCTAATCCCCTGGTGACTTCTACGGTCATGAGCGATCCTCCCCCGCTCTGTCCTGCATCAACTTCGGTATCAGAGCCTAGCAGATTAGGATTTTCTTTTCCTCCCCGGCTTTCCATCGTTCCTTCTGTCTAGATCTCCTTGTGCAAGACTTCTCAAACATCGGTCAGCCACCGAGGTTCGTCAATGTCCTGCACCCGAGCTCCTTTCCTCTCCATGACCCGTGAAGCCCGTCTCCAGTACTGCCTCCGATAAAGTCTCCCCCTCTGCCTCGATCGTGTGAAGCCTCCCATAGCCCCCTATTCATGCTCACCGCCTGCAGCTGACGCCCCAACCCCCTTCCCCAGCGGGATCTCATGTCCCTCGCCATACCCCTCCTCCTCTCTCCCCCTCCACCTCGATGAGTCCCGCGCCAAGGCCCAGACCGCCGCCACCGCCCTCGTCGACCCCGACCTCGATCGCGCAGCCGGCGCGGCATCCCATCCATGGGTTGTTTGTCCCCTGTAGATGACGGGCTTCCCCCAGCTCCCATGGGCGCCCGCCCTCTTGCGGCCCCTGTGCAAGTCGTCGCCAGGCCAGGGGCATCGCCCATGCCGCCACCGCCAAGGCCCGGGATGCCCCCCACCGCCGCCCTCGTCAACCCCGGCCTCGGCCATGCAGCCAGCCGTGGCATCCCGTCCGCCCACCCATGCCCCAACTCTCTGCTCCACCGAATCTCCTCCCATCCGTTCCGTCATCTCCGCCCAGTGCCAACCGTCGGCTACCATCCAGAATCTTCGGCCATCATCTTGACTCTCTGCCACTACCGGAACCCCATCCCGCTTGTAGCCGAATGGAACTGACCTAGCCCTGGATCCATCCGTGCCACCTGCCATGGCATCTCCTCCCTTTCGATCAGAGAACCTCACCGGAGAGCGCTTCGCCGACCTAGCCGTGCCATCGTCCAGCATCTCTGTCATCTCCGGCGCGCTCTCTTCCATTCCCGCCATCATCCCTGTTCTGGTTTTGGACCGCGGAGAAGGAGAATAGCCATAGCACGATCGTGAAGGCAAATGCCTTCACTGTTACCAACTTCAGCACACTGGAGCAACACTGTTGGCTTTGGCTCATTAGTTTTGATGATTAACAAAAGGTTGAGTATATGTTTCGACTAATGTTTCATTTCGAGATAAAGTTTCAGGCCATAGGTTATTCAAAAAGAGTATGAAGAGTACAATGATGAAACCAAGCTTGCTTGATTTGGAAAAGAGCTCTTCTACCTTAAACAAGATCGAATTTCTCATATTGGACCTTCTTATTAACAAGTAATTGATAAAAGAAACAAAGGCTTAGAGAAACTCAAGCATGACACGCACCTCTCCAGAGTTTCAGAAAATTTCAGATCAGAGGTCGACCACCAGAGGTCGACTCATGAAGAAAACAAAAGTTCAGCAATGCCGGCATGGCAAAATTTCAGTGGCACGCTTCAAAGGTCACTACCTGAGGTCGACACCTATCCAGAGGTTGACACCATAGGTCGACTCAGCGCTTGAGAATTCAAACTGGGCAGAACTATGGTTTCTGGATTTTTGCCTAAGATAAACTGGAGGTCGACTCATGAGGTTGACACTTGACCCGAAGGTCGACTCATGAGGTCGACTCATGGCATAACGACTAGTTTTTCTGAACATTTGATTTGATTTCTAACGACCATAAACGACCATATTTTTGATTCTAATGGTCTTGTGGAGTTGTTTCAGCTTGAATGAAGTATTTAACCTCCACCTAACTTCAAAAAAGACAAGGAGACAAAGTAAAAAAGAAGAGAGAGAAAAAGTACAAAGCTTTAAATCAATCCTAAGCCAAAAAGAGTGAAAAACCAAGAGATTCCTTAGCCAAAAGCTTTCCATTTTTGAGGAATCCAGCTTTCAAGTCTTTGGCATTTAGTGAGGTCCAAGATTCCAAGAGGAAGACTTGAAGAGTCTCCAACAAGAGCTACATCGAATTATTTTGCTCAAAAAGGAGTTTGTCTTGTTTTATTCATTGTATTCATACTCTATTTGTGTTAGCCTAGTTTCAAGGAAATTTGAAACTAGTGTGAGGTTTGTTGGTGAGCCAATTGATAAAACAACTAGGGTTGCTTGTAAGCCCGAAGCTAAAATAAGTGTATAAGGTTTGTTGGTGAGCTAATTGATAAAACCAACTAGGGTTGCTTGTAAGCCCGAAGTTAAAACAAGTGTGTAAGGTTTGTTGGTGAGCCTAGATAGCAAAACCAACTTAGGTTTTGACTTGTGAGCCTTGTAAAACAAGTCGGCTGTAATCTAGATAAGATTATAGTGAAAATTTCCAAGTAGAGCTTGGGGAGTGGATTAGATAGGTGCTAGGTGACCGAACCACTATACATTTTGTGTGTTTGCATTGCTTTACTCTCTATCTTCTTTGCTCTTTAATTGTTGTTATCTTTCATTGCTTCCGTTGCACAATTACTTGAGCACTATCACTCTTCACATTTGAAATTGATAGCACATATATTGCTTTATTTTATAAGACCCAATTCACCCCCCCCTCTTGGGCACCATATCTGGGCAACAAGTGGTATCAGAGCATCGGTACCCTCTTGTAGGTCCAACGATCTTGAGTGAAAGATCATGGCCGCCCCAATTGGAATGGGTGTAGTTGAAGGTCAAGCATCAAATCGCCCTCCTTTCTTTAATGGCACAAACTACACATACGGAAAACTCGTATGCGCATTTATTTATAAGCTGTAGATTATAATATAAGGAGAGTAATTACTAAATGGCCTCATCAGCCCACTCACTTGGTTAATGGCATTATCACCTCAAAATCTGAAGAAGAATGGGATGACAATGACATCAAACAAGCTGAGTTAAATGCTAAGGTAATGAATTTGCTATTCTGTGCACTTGACCCAAGTGAATTTAACAGAATATCAAATTATATTTCCGCCAAAGAAATTTGGAATACACTTAAGGTTACCCATGAGGGTACACACCAAGTGAAGACCACAAAGGTGAACATGCTCATTCATACGTATGAGATGTTCAGGATAGAACCAACTGAAAGTATTAGTGAAATATACACTAGATTTACCAATATAGTAAATGGTATGAGGAGTTTGGGAAAGATTATATCTAATGGTGAACTTGTTAACAAACTTCTCAAGTCACTTCTAGCTTCATGGGATGCGAAAGTAACGACCATAGAAGAAGCCAAGGATGTCAATACTCTACCTCTTGAGCAGCTTCTTGGATCACTGATGACTTATGAGCTTTCACTAAAATAGAAGACAGTGCACAATGACAAGAAAAAGAAAGCCATAGCCTTCAAGTCCACTACAAAGGAAGAGTCAAGTGATGAATCAGAAGAAGAAGCTGATGATGATGAGACATCCCTCATTACAAGAAAATTCAGAAGATTCATGAAAAAGAAGAAGGGCTTCTACAAGAAAAGGCCACACAATGGTGATTACAATAAAGATAAAGAGAAAGAAAAAGAAAGGGATCCACCCATCTGCTTCGAGTGCAAGAAGCCTAGACATTATAAAATGGATTGCCCTTTGCTTAAAAAGAGTCGAAGGATGTTGAGAAAGAAAGCCATGATGGCTACCTGGAGTGAGAGTGAGGACTCCAGCAGTGATGAAGAGCAGCAGGAAGTCGCCAACCTGTGTTTCATGGCCAATGAAGATGATGAGGTAAATTCTGAACCTGAAAATGAATTTACTTTTAATGAATTACATGATGCTTTTGATGATTTAGTTATGGAGTATGAAAAACTAAAACTGAAAAATAAGAAATTAAGAAAGCTAAATCAAGAGCTTACCAAAAGTTTAGACAAGTTTTCAACTGAAATTGAAGATTTAATTCAAGAAAATAAGAAATTAACTGAACATGTAAAGACCTTGAAAAATGATAAGGACGATTTTATAAAAGAAAATGATTCTTTGAAAAATAATAGAAGTTTTGAAACTAATGAGAAAATTGAAAAACAAAACAAAGAACTATTGCTTCAAAACAAGAATTACAAAGAAGAATTAGAAAAAGTGAAACCTTTTGTAGAAAAGTTTACTTATAGTTCAGAAAAATAAGTATGCTTTTAAACAGTCAACATGCAATTTTTAACAAAGCTGGACTTGGATTTAAGCCACAGAATCAGCAAAGACTTTTCAAAAACTTTTTCATACCTGCATCTTCTAATATTACTGCTATGCATGTGGTAAGTTAGGACATAAATCATATACTTGTAATAGAAGAAAATCAAGTACCTTTGGAAAGATTTGGATTCCAAAAGGAACCAATTTGTCTAACCCTAAAGGACCCAAGATGACTTGGGTACCTAAAGTTTCAACTTAATCAATTTCTGCAGGTGTGTCTTGCAACCAAAAATAAAAGAAGAATGTGGTATCTGGACAGTGGTTGCTCAAGGCACATGACTGGGGATGTGAAGCAATTCTCATCACTAGTAGCTATAAATGGAGGAAATGTTACTTTTGGTGATAATGGAAAAGGTAAAATCATCAGAATTGATAAAATCCATATCACCCCTAATGCTTATGTGGATAATGTATATTTTTGTTGATGGTTTGAAGTATAATCTTTTTAGCATTAGTCAGTTTTGTGATAAGGGATTTAAAGTAATTTTTGAATCATCTTTGTGCATGGTGTCTAGTCTAGATGTCGATGGCATCAAGTTCACTGGTCATAGGCATGAAAACATTTACATGGTTGATCTTGATGATCTAGCCATGGAAAGTGATCAATGCCTAGTGGCTAGGGAAGCCAAGGCAAGTGAAACTAATTGGCTTTGGCATCACAGGCTAGGGCATGCTAGTATGCATTTGATTTCAAAATTAAGTAAAAAGGATCTTGTGCCAAAACTCACATTTGAAAAAGATAAGATTTGTGCTGCATGTCAATTTGGAAAACAAACTAAATCTACTTTCGAACCTAAAGGAGTAGTATCTACTACTAGACCCCTTGAATTATTGCATATGGACCTCTTTGACCAACCAGAACAACTAGTTTGGGAGGTAAGAAATATGGGCTTGTAATTGTAGATGATTACTCACGATTTACTTGGATAATGTTTTTAGCTCATAAAGATGAAACGTTTTCAGCTTTTGTTAAATTTCATAAAAGGGTTTCAAATGAAAAAGATCTCACTATTGTTTCTTTACGTAGTGATCATGGAACTGAATTTGACAATCATGATTTTGAAGCTTTTTGTAATGATAATGGCATTAGTCATAATTTTTCTGCACCTAGGACACCTCAACAAAATGGGGTGGTAGAAAGAAAAAACATGACTCTTGAAGAAATGGCACGCACAATGCTTTGCAAAAACGATTTACCTAGATATTTTTGGGCAGAAGCCATTAATACTTCCTGTTACATTTTAAATCATGTTTTAATTCGATCTATTTGAAGAAAAACACCATATGAGCTTTGGAAAAATGAAAACCTAATCTTAAATATTTCGTGTATTTGGTTGCCGCTATTTCATATTAAACAATGGCAAAGACAATATCAGTAAATTGATGCCAAGTCAGATGAGGGTATCTTCTTAGGATACTCTACTTCTAGCAAGGCATATAGGGTCTTCAACAGAAGAACTCTTCTAGTTGAAGAATCAATTCATGTAGTGTTTGATGAAACTAATGAAAAATCTTCTAGAAAAGAAGATTCTATTGATGATGAAATAGGTACAAAGAAGCTTGAACAATTGACAATCAATGAAGATGTGCCCAAAGGAAATGATGATCAAGAAAATGAAGATCAAATTTAAGTGATCAATGCAATGTCACCAAAACCTTTACCTAAAGAGTGGAGGTATGCACACGGACACCCAAAAGAGCTAATTATTGGTGATCCGTCAAAGGGAGTAAGTACACGCTCTTCTATCATAAATGTTTGTGATTATTTAGCTTTTCTTTCTCAAATAGAGCCTAAGTCAATTGAAGAAGCTGAAAAAGAGTGTAACTGGATTAATGACATACAAGATGAACTAAATCAATTTAAAAGAAATAACGTTTGGACTTTAACTGAAAGACCCCCTAATATTTCTGTAATTGGCATAATGGGTTTTTAGAAATAAACTTGATGAACATGGTATTGTAACTAGAAACAAAGCTAGACTTGTTGCTAAAGGCTACAACCAGGAAGAAGGGATTGACTTTGATGAAACCTTTGCTCCTGTTGCTAGGCTAGAAGCAATTAGACTTTTACTTGCTTTTGCTTGTTTTATAGATTTCAAGTTATTTCAAATGGATGTTAAAAGTGCTTTTTAAATGGATTTATTGAAGAGGAAGTTTATGTTGAACAACCTCCTGGTTTTGAAAATCATGAATTCCTAACCATGTTTTTAAATTGCATAAAGCATTGTATGGTTTAAAGCAATCTCCTAGAGCTTGGTATGATAGATTAAGTTCATTTTTGGTGAAGAATGATTTTCTAGAGGTAATGTAGATAATACATTATTTTTAAAAAAGAAAAATGATGATCTCTTAGTAGTACAAATCTATGTAGATGATATTATTTTTGGTGCTACTAACGAATGTCTTTGTCAAGAGTTTGCAAAGTTAATGCAGAGTGAGTTCGAGATGAGCATGATGGGAGAACTCAACTTCTTTCTTGGACTCCAAATTAAGCAAACCAAAGAGGGGATCTTCATCAACCAAGCCAAGTACATAAGAAAATATTGAAAAAGTTTGGGATGGAGACTACCAAACCAATAGGTACCCTATGAGCTCTTCATGTAATTAGACAAAGATGAATGTGGTAAATCAGTAGACCAAAAATTATATAGAGGCATGATTGGTTCATTGCTATATCTAACTGCCAGTAGACCAGATATAATGTTTAGTGTTTGTATTTGTGCACGTTTTCAGTCTGCTCCTAAAGAATCACATCTCTTAGCTGTAAAACGTATTTAGATACTTATCTAGGTCAATTGAAATTGGTCTTTGGTACTCTAGAGAGTCATCATATGAATTGATTGCTTATTCTGATGCTGATTTTGCTGGGTGTAAACTTGATCATAAAAGTACTAGTGGAACTTGTCAATTCCTAGGAGTTAATTTGATTTATGGAGCAGCAAGAAACAGAATTCGGTTGCTCTATCTACGGACGGAAGCTGAATATATAGCAGGGAAGCTGTTGTGCTCAGATTCTATGGATCAAACAACAACTCGAGGACTTTGGAATCAAACTAACTAAGACACCCATAAGATGTGATAATACTAGTGCAATCAATTTAACGAAAAATCCTGTACAACATTCAAGAAGCAAACATATTGAAATAAGACATCACTTCATAAGAGATCATGTTCAAAACTCTAATGTGTTGTTTAGAATTTATTTGTACTGATTATCAATTGGCTGATATATTCACAAAACCATTGAATGAAGATAGATTTTGCATGATCAGAAGAGAATTGGGAGTCATTGATCCTTTTGCTTGAAACTCTTCAATTTCTTCAAAATTCCTCAAAAATGATTTATAAATTCTCAAAAATATTTAAAGCTTCTCTAATAATTCATTCTAAATTTATCAATTTTTACCAAATCTTATTTTGATTAATTTATTTTGGGAGGTCGACACTTGAAATTTTGGAGGTCGACACTTGGGGTCGACCCCTGTGAATTTTTGAGAGGTCGACACTTGAACGGAAAACCTATTTTTTAAACCCATCCACGAGCCCTTTTTTCTTCCATTTCCTTTCGTTTTCTCCTCGTGTGGTCCCCCTCCATCATTCCTAAACACTGAACAGTGGATTTCCAACCCTCTCCTTCCTCTTTTTGGATAATCTTCTCCTCCCTCTCGTTTTCTTTTGGACGAGCCGTTTTGACCATGTTCTTTGTTTTTGGGCAACCGTAAGCTTTTGCCTCTATTTATCCTCAATTATCGGTTGATATTCGATTGAAAACACTCATTTCTTCCATCCATTTCGTGCATTTCCTCTATTTGCTCTCTTTTTTGTCAATTTCACAAACCCTCACTTACCTTTGCACATTCCTTCATTCGCCCAACTGTGAAATCCTTTTCCTCTCCAAAATTCTTGGTTCTTCTTTCTTAGCACTACATTATCCTACTTCCCCTAACTTACCCCCTTCCATCCATATGGGTCCAAGGAAGCATTTGGCTGTAAGGAAAAGGAGATTGGAACAAGGCCAGGGTAGTACTGAGCGACGAAGAAAGACCAGACATGAGCGTGAGCCACCCCAGAGGCACCTGCACCAGTGCCAGCCAGCTTAGTATGGAAGAGCATTGCGAGCGGGAGACGTGTGGATATACCCTTCTGGGATCAGCAGCATCACTTTTTATAGGAGATGTACTGAGAGATGCAGGTCTGGTTCACTTCTGCACGATGACTGAGAGATCTATCCAGACCTCATCAGGGAGTTCTATGCATCCATGGCCACTGATGGCATTGGATGGTTGCTACTATTCGTGGGATTGAGATTCCAGTGACACCGGAGGTCATCAGTCATGTTTGGAGGATTCCACTTCATGGCACAGCCGCCACTACTATCAGCGACGAGAGCGCGCCTCAGATGTATCCTAGAGTGCGAGGATGTTAGCGGCATTCCACAGTAGCCGCTAACCAGCTATCATTGGAGATGAGAGTGCTGCATCATATCATCGTTCGCATCTTGATTCCAAAGCGCAGGAGGTTCGACTTTATTACTGAGCGTGAGCTAGTGTTGATGGTGTCCCTGAGACAGCGAACTCCCATCAACCTTCCCAGGATCATGCTTCAGCAGATGGGGAGAGGGCAGCATCTCATAGGAGACTAGTTCAGCCATATGGCATGGGGCTGACTCAGTTATTTAGGGAGTATGGAGTATCATTTGTAGTATACCCTTCAGTCAGCTACAGCATACTGACACATATAGAGTGAAATCCCTGCATAGGATGGGATTTCGACTGATTGGTGATCGATGGGTGCGACGTGAGTCTGGCCAGGAGCCAGATGAGGAGAAGGAGATTCGAGTAGCTGAGGCAGGGCCTTCAGAGCCTACTGATCATTGTACACCTCCTCGTCCAGCACCATAGTCAGAGATTGTGGAGCCTGAGCTATTCACGCCACCACCCTCATCAGCTCCAGCACCTTTTGCTACTGCTACACCACAGAGGACTATAGCGAGATCATCAAACTTTGAGCAGAGAGTGACTGATCACATTTCAGAGATCTGGACAGAGATTGCTGGTGTACGACAGGAGCTACATGGTCTGCGGATCCACAAGACATGCGCATTGAACTCTGTCAGCTACTGTCAATACAGGATTCCAACAGATCCTAGCTTACTGAGATTGGCATTGCCACCAGGGCTATAGATCCGACAGTGCCTCCTCCACATTTAATGATGATGATGATGTGATGATGATGATAATGATGATGATGACACCAGTGGCTACAAGTGATAGGATGGAGTTAGCCTAGAGCAGGTAGCTCTGATGTTCCACCTGCTGATCCGATACCAGAGATTCCCCCTTCTGCTGAATCCTCCTACTGAACTTCCCAGTACTGATCCTCCAGCTACAGATATGCCAGTAGATACTGAGATTACTGAGTCACTCTTTGAGACTATTATAGGCATTCCAGATGATAGAGTGGAGCATACAGAGACTGATATTGATGATCCCACTGCTTATGAGCTTGTCAGCAGGCACACTCCAGCTCAGTCTACTCAGCATACTGATCCACCTACTATACTGCTACTACTTCTGTTAGGACCTTCGGAGTCTTTTCCACGGACCTATAGATCTCGTAGGACTATCCCTAGCTATAGTACCTCTCTATGGACTCAGAGTCTCACTCATAGGACTCCAAAATCCTCATATAGGATCTCGGCTCCTATCTCTTTTGATGTACCTTCTGATGAGGAGTAGCCTCATAGATTTGCTTGATGTATGATGGTACTAGTTTGCGTTGTGTCTGATGTATCAGTGTTTTGTGCTTACTATGTAAGCAATTTTGTAACTGAATATATTCATTTATATATTTATCTACATTGTAGTATTTTACTGTCTGATGCCAGCTCTTAGCATTTATCTTTTTAAACCTGCAAGTTAGAATTCTTTGCTATATCGAATGCACAAATTGAGGGGGAGCATGTATCTTATGCAACTAAGTACTTCATTGTAATGGAACATAATTTCTTTAGTATATCTTTTACTACAAAGAATGCACTTTTTGATTCTTGACAAAAGGGGGAGTAATATAAAGTATATATGATTTATATATGGTTCTTATGACTCTTTCATAGAGTAGAGTAAAGCTTGTATGGTTCTTAACTTTTTGACTCATGAGATGTTTTCACAAAAAAGGGAGAGTAGATGAAAAGTAAATTTTATGATATACTCATATATGTGAGGTTTCTTTGAAAAATTTTTAATGCTATGTTTGCTTTTGGACTTAATTGCATATATACTCAAGGTTTTGTCATCATCAAAAAGGGGAGATTGTTGGCTTTGGCTCCTTAGTTTTGATGATTAACAAAAGGTTGAGTTTATGTTTGGACTAATGTTTCATTTAGAGATAAGTTTCAGGCCATAGTTATTCTAAAAGAGTATCAAGAGTACAATGATGAAACCAAGCTTGCTTGATTTGGGAAAGAGCTCTTCTACCTTAAAAAGATCGAATTTTCATATTGGACCTTCTTATAACAAGTAATTGACAAAAGAAACAAAGGCTTAGAGAAACTCAAGCATGGCACGCACCTCTCCAGAGTTTCAAAAAATTTTAGATCAGATGTCGACCACCAGAGGTGACACCTTGCCAAAGGTCGACCACCAGAGGTCGACTCATGAAAAAAAGAAAAGTTCAGCAATGCGGCACGGCCAAAATTTCAGTGGCACGCTTAAAGGTCACCACCTGAGGCGACACCAGAGGTCGACTCATCGCTTGAGAATTCAAACTGGGCAGAACTATGGTTTTCTGGATTTTTGCCTAAGATAAACTGGAGGTCGACTCATGAGGTCAAACTTGACCCAGAGGTCGACTCATGAGGTCGACTCGCCATAACGGTTAGTTTTTCTGAACTTTTGATTTGATTTCTAACGGCCATAAATGGCCATATTTTTTATTCTAACGGAGTTGTTTCAGCTTGAATGAAGTATTTAACCTCCACCTAACTTCAAAAAAACAGGAGACAAGTAAAAAAAAGAGAGAAAAGTACAAAGCTTTCAATCAATCCTAAGCCAAAAAGAGTGAAAAACCAAGAGATTCCTTAGCCAAAGCTTTCCATTTTTTGAGGAATCCAGCTTTCAAGTCTTTGGCATTTAGTGAGGTCCAAGATTCCAAGAGGAAGACTTAATGAGTCTCCAACAAGAGCTACATCGAATTATTTTTGCTCAAAAGGAGTTTGTCTTGTTTTTATTCATTGTATTCATACTCTATTTTGTTAGCCTAGTTTCAAGGGAATTTGAAACTAGTGTGAGGTTTGTTGGTGAGCCATTGATAAAACCAACTAGGGTTGCTTAAGCCCGAAGCTAAACAAGTGAGTAAGGTTTGTTGGTGAGCCATTGATAAAACCAACTAGGGTTGCTTGTAAGCCCGAAGCTAAACAAGTGTGTAAGGTTTGTTGGTGAGCCTAGGTAGCAAAACCACTTAGGTTTTGACTTGTGAGCCTTGTAAAACAAGTCGGCTGTAATCTAGAGAAGATTATAGTGGAAATTCCCAAGTAGAGCTTGGGGAGTGGATGTAGGTGCTAGGTGCACCGAACCACTATATTTTTGTGTGTTTGCATTGCTTTACTCTCTATCTTCTTTTGCTCTTTAATTGTTGTTATCTTTCATTGCTTCCATTGCACAATTACTTGAGAACTATCACTCTTCATATTTGCAATTGATAGCACATATATTGCTTTATTTTTTAAAAGACCCAATTCACCCACCCTCTTGGGCACCATATATGGGCAACAAACATGCTTTCTGGAGCAGCACGGATCTCAGTACTGCACAATCTTCAAGCTGCACTAATCTCAAAGTAGCAAAAAAAAATAAAATCAGTGAAAAAATTAGAGAAGAAAAAAAAGAAAGAAAGGTGAAAAAAAAAAATTGAAACTAGCATCTTTGCTTTGATTTGCTTAGTTTCGGTTCCATCAACCCCGTTGAGCCTGACTAACGGAGTTTAGTTCTCCCCACCGTAGGGGAATGATGGGGACCCAAAGTCTATTACAGTTTTGTCGAGTCCTGTAGTCCATTAGTCCTGAGTTACTTGAGTCCTGTACTAAAGTAAGTCGTTAAGTCCCTTTAGTCCTATAAGTCATTTTAGTTCAGTCAGGTCCGATCGAGTCATTCAGGTCATATACAAGAGGAGAGTTCATAGCCAGAAGACTCACCAGGCCCCCTTAACCAGAGCTAGCCTTCATGCACTTAGGCCCTTTCATGCCACCAAGCCCGCAAGAGAGAGCTCTAGTCCAAGACAGGCCCACTATTGACTAGGTCCACCGGGATTTCTTGGCCTACAAGTTAGGGTTTCTTAGCCCTCAAGTTATGTACCCTAGGGTGAATCTATAAATACCACCCCTCCCTTCTTGTATAATTATCTTTTTTTCTTATGAATACAAACAAAAAATTTTGATCTGAGTTTTGAGTTTTCTCTGGATTGGAGTGGGTGTGATGCCCTGGTTCCCTATTCTTGAGTGCAAGCCCTAATCCCCTAGTGACTTCTATGCTCGTCAACGATCCTCCCCTGCTCTATCCCGCATCAACTGGGGTGCAAGGCTATGGATCTGGGGCACCACTTCTTCATGAGATCTTGTGGGCTTGAGGCGCCTAAGGCCTGGTATGCTGGGGTGCCAATCTTTCATGGGTCTGCGTAGCATGAATGGAGTCCAGATGCTTGGCTGGGTGACTTGAGTGGTGATCCACTGGCTCTCCTCTTGACTATAACTTAAATGAAAGCAAATACAAGACTCAAAGGGCCTAACTGTCAAGACTCAAAGTAGGTTGAATAAAATAAATGGACTCAATTGACAGACTAAACAAGACTTAATAGACTTAGTGAATCCATTGACTCACTTTATTACATGACTCAGAAATTAGACTTCATTACTGGACTCAACAAAATTGACCAACACATGATTTAGATATTGGAACCTGAAATCCTGGTCTACTCCTAATTTTTCTACATCACTTCTATCGCTCCGGGGGTGAAGCTCCTCTTTCTACTAGACCGGGTGATAATTGGGATCGACATTCAACCTGTGAGTAATCATCTCCAGTGGGATGTCGGGCATGTCGGTGGTGGTCCAGGCAAAGACATCCATGTTGGCCCATAGGAAGCCAAGCAGACGAGATCTCTCTTCTTCAGGCAGCAGGGCACCCACTTGCACCATCCTTGAAGGATCCTCCCCCAAGGGAAAATATAGCAAGGTGATGCGGGATGCAATAGGAAGGGATGAACATGCAGAAAAATAAAAATTAATAATTTTAATTAATTTTTAGATTTTTTGTTTGATGGTTATGTTTTTGAGAAAGATAAAAAGAACTAGCAAAGGATGATGTAAAGACCAACTACACTACTCGTAGTTAAGAACATGCTAGAAATAAGATTAAGACTGTGAGGGTTGAGCAACCACTCAGTTAGGATAGTCTAATCTTCAACAAAATAGAACTATGAGAAGGGTTTGGGTTAATACCTGGCAAAGATGTTGTCTTGATCAAAGATGGGGTCACTCTGCCTCCTAGATCGTGCCTGGATGAACGAGTCTCTTTCTCGTGGACTAGCCAACTCTCTATCAGCTAGTCTCGAGGGCAGGAGGACCTCTTCCTTGGACGATTTCACCAGAAGGACCTTGCACATGTCACGGGCCTGGTTCACAGGTGACAAGAAATTAAAACATAGGGTGAGGATGGAAGAGGAAGTGAGAGGGGCTGTTGGAGTGGCTGGCGGCCTACTTGAGAAGATGGATGCCTGTCTTGGAGAGGGGTGCCTAGCTATTGGTGGGGATGCCTAGGAAGAAGTCCCTAGTGGCCTGTGGGCATGGGCATGCTCGGAATAATGCGGGACTAATATGCATGAGATTATTTTTGTGTGTTTATATGTGGGGTGAGGTGGCTAAATCTCGAATATCAGATCAAAATAAGAAGTAGAGTTTTCTATATGAATTTAAAAACTATGCATGCAGATGAGGACCTAAGAAAGCAGTAAAGAGGGATCACCAGGACCAAGAAGCCTCGGTTAGGGCTAGTTTACCTACAATAAAATTACTGGGGGCAGAGGGGGTGTACCTGGCAACGTCTGATGTGCTTGGTGAAGATCGCAGCGAAGAGATCACTAGTTCCTCGATGAATGCGGCTTGGAAAATCAAGCCAGGGGCCCGTGGATTCCCGGATTTCTGCTCGATGGTCCGATTGCGTTCTGGTTGGAGTCATTGGATTCGTAAGAACTCGGGAACCTGCAAACACCATCAAGGATGAGAAAATAAAGGTTAGAAATAAGAATAATTTCAGAGAAATGTAGCAAGGGCTTGTTGGAAGAAGAGGCTTGGAAGAAGGTTGGTCGGCTAGCACTTCAATAGGACATTAGGCTCACACAAGATCCCTTGATGCACACAGTAGGGAGGCACACAGCAGTTGTAGAAAACTCAATTGTATTTCATATCAAAAATTAATTATCAAACAAGAGACTAGGGTCCATTAAATACACACTTAATCTTGGGCTCCAAGTAAGGGTACAATAGTATTTATCTAGGAATTCTACTCCCACCCAAACCCTAGCTAGAAAATAAGGAAACCCAGGATAGAAAATATCCCTACAATCTCTCTCCCTCTCCTTGCCTTGGTCGGCCAAGAGAGGTGACTTTAAGTGGCCGACCAAGGGAAGGGTCACCATAATCCTATGGCACCCTAGCTCCTCTCCTAGGCCTGGATTGGCCGAACTGGATTCCAGCTGTGGTCCACGTCTTCAGGGTTTCTAATTTCTCCTCATGAGGTCTTCAAATCTTCAAGCTGGGTTGGACTTGGGCTTCAATCCATATCTTCAAAGTGGTTGGATTTGGTCTTCACTTGTATGATGTGGTCTTGAGTCTTCAGTGTACTTGGACAGGACTCAAAAAAATAAAATTACATGAGCTGACTAGCACTGGATTGAACTAGCTCAACATGAGATGACTAATACAGGACTTAAGTAAAGACAACTTAGATGAACTAAGCTTTATTACAATGAACTTGAATGTAACTAAGTGATCCACAGAGGGTTGAGAAGCCTTTGTCGTATTCTGGTGCCCTTGGTGTCCCCACCATGGAAGAGAGAGTGGAAGGGGCGGCCAAGGGTTGGAGAGGTTTTGTGTTGGTGGTTTGATGGAAGATGGGAGAGAGGGTGGTGGCCTGGGGCTTGGGTATGGAGGGCAACTTAGGGTCTGTGAGGATGCTAGGGGTTGGGTTTGGAGAAGAGAGAGAGGCTAGGGCGGCTAGGGGCACACACAAAGAAAACACAATGAGTCTCACACCCACTCCATTTGGAGGAAATACTTGAACAAACTCACATAAATTTTATTTCATGAAAAGAGGTACCCATACAAGAGGGGAGGGGTGGGTATTTATAGAGTTACCTTAGTCCCTGGACTCTAATACAACCAGGACTATATTACTTGAGGGCTAAGAAATCCTGGTGGACCTGGTCAACAGCAGGCTTCTTCCTAGGCTCTAGTGCCAACTTTGGAGGGCTTGGGCTGGGGCACCAAACATGAGAACGGCGAAGGGACACCAAGGGCCTGGAATGGGGGTGCCTTCTCTTGATGGGCCAAGGCACTGATGGCTTAAGGGGTGCCTGAAGTATATGGACCTAGTAGGGTGCTGGACTAGGGAGGTGCCATCTGGAGGGTGCCTATATTGGGCTTGGCGGCATGAAGGCCCATTCCTTGGGTGCCAAAGCTATATGGCCTGAGTAGGGTCCAGTGTATGTAGTGCTACTCTGGTGGAAGGGCCTGGTGACTCTTCTGGCCTGGTGACTCTCCTCTTGAATGAAAACCAAAATTACATGACTCATGATATTGAGATAAAGGATTTACTGGATTCAACTGGACCTTCTTGTCTCAAATTATTACAGGGCTTGTTTCTCATTACAGGACTCATTGATGGACAGGACTTGGCTCAGTTTAAAATAAGTGACTCAGTAATACTGAACTATAGGACTTATAAGAAGACTTAATTAGAAAACCACATCGAGACCAGTAATCGTTTCCTGGTCCTGGTGCCCACACCAATACTCTCGGGATGGGAGGAACTCGACCTTGTCGAGTAAGGGTCATCTTAGCTCTCGTATTGCTCTAATAGGTTTGGGATGAGGCATTGCAGATTCTCTCAAGCGATCCATGAATCCTCGGATTTTGGTCGACCTTGCCATCGAACCAGATACCGTTGGTAGCCTTTGTTCCGGGTACTAATGACTTGGTCGTCCATGATGTGTTCAATCCTTTCATCTCTCACAAGCCAGTTTGTTGGTGGACACTTTGGGATGGGCTCATTCTCAAGGGAAGGGATAGATCCAAAGGCTCGCTGGGTATCGTTGCTGGTTCCCTATACTCAACAAGGTCTTAGATGTTAAAGGTTGAACTAATACCTAATTTGTATGGTTCGGTGGCAAGGTGGAAACATAGATTTCAAATTTTTATCTTTATGAAATCTTCACCAAACCCTTAACCTAAGATCTCCTTAAAAGAATTAAAACATATAACATGTATATATAAGATTTAAACTCATATTAAAGTACTAACTTGTATTGCTAAAATCCAAACATTAAATCTCCACCAGGTGCCTAACTGTTCACCCTCCAATGGTGATCCACACAGAAAAAGATGAAGACTACAATTTCTTGTTCTTGGCTCCTCTTCTTGAATTCTTTTTCAAGAATTCAATTCTTGGACTTTTAGGCTGAAATTTCTCTTTCTTGAAAATTTCTTTTCTTCCTTCTTTCCTCTTCTTGAGTTCTTTTCTTGAATTCCCTTTCTTGAATTTCTTTTCTTGAATTGAATTGGAAGAAGAAATTAAGACAAGTAAAGTCTTAATTCAAGAAAGAAAAGAAGAAGAACATACCCTTCCTTTTCCCTTTCCTTTACCGTTCAAGACCTTCCTCTTATTCTTGTTTAGGGTCAGAGTTTCGACAGAGATTATCTCTGTAAGGGAAACAATATCCAACAAGCATAAAGGGAAGGAGTATTCTGGAGAGGAGGAGAGGAATATGATCTCTGTATTTTATTATCTAAAAAAAAACTCCCGAGAACCCAAACCCTTTTATAGATTTCAGAGGGGCATTTTCTCAAAATATCGCAACCCTCTGAAACCCCAGGAATAATGATCCCTCATTCTTCACGCATCCCCTCAACCAAAAATCATGATTGTCCGATTTAATTTTCATTTTTCCAACTAGGAGGACTCACAGAAAAACTTCAGGAAGAATCGCAACTTTTGAAGACGGACTTGCGACCGAAAAATGACGGATCCTTTTCCTTAATTTTTCTGGCCATCAGATCCATATCCAAGGATGTCAGACAAGGATCCAAATCGCCCCCTTTTCTTGATTTTTCTTCGATGGAATTTCCTTCCCACGTGCGTGAAGAGGAGTCCATACGTGCGTGGACTCTTCTTCTTGGCGCGCGCGGGTGAGGAAGGGTGTGGGCGGCTTGGAGAGAGAGTCTCAGTGCACTTGATTCACTTGGGTTCAGCCATGGGTTATCCCAATATCCTAAAATTTAAATTAGACCTTAATCTGGTTCAATTAGAACCCAATTAAGCCCAATTCGGAACCAAATTCAAATCAAATTCGAATAGAAATTGGGTCTGCAACACATGCTAGTGTGTTTATCCTGCAAACATGATTTAATTCCAAATTAAATCCTTCATCAATTCTCTTTTGTGCGTGACCCATTGGGTTCCACACCTAGCCAGCAGTAGGTCCGAGTGCTATTTGACTTAATTCGGTTAGATCTCAACTAAGCCGATTTAGGTCAACTCAAACTATCTCGACTAGGTCAATTAGAATCTAATTCTAATTAACTGATTTGAATTACCATAATTCAATCATATACCTACGAGACAAGATTGACGTCTAGCAACGTATCATGTCTACCCGGAAGATGTGGAGTTTTTGGTGGAATTACAAAAATACCCTTCAGTGGTGAGTTACCGGGCAATTTAGTCCTTTGATCAACTTGCATCCCGAATATGATTATGAATATGGATACTTGTCAAATCCAATTTCATATTCATCCCTAGCTCAATCTTTATAATGATGATTCATTAATGAACCATTATAAATTAACTCTAATGTTCATACTTTGATCAAAGATTTCCTGAATCCATCATTTGATCAAAATTAGTTGGATGCAATTCCCTCTTACTAGGGCTGATCAATTGCTTGTTGACCTACTCACAACCTCCATATACAATCCACCATACCCAGTATCACCTCGTGCATGACTCAGTGTCATGATTGATTGCGAACCAAAGTATGGATTCATATATATAAGGTACCATGGTAGTCTCAGGTCAAAGGACCACATGCACTTCTCCCACTATGAGAATTATCTATTGACAAACAGATAAGGTTCCATTAGATATTCTCAATCTGGATCAATTCAGTGAACTCATTCTCTAATGAACACTCACATCCTAGTATTAGTGTCAAACACAAGTGACTGTGAGATCAGTCACCCTCATCACAAAGCATATATAGGATGTGCTGATCTTGCCAGAAACATTGATCCCCAACTCAATGTCCCATCGACCAGGAATATTTTAGATTAGAGTTTTAAGGCTTTAGGTTTCACTGGTATGATCTCATCATAATCCTAAAACCATAGCCCTAATCTATGGGGTTCATCATATAATCATAAAGACACAGCGTATGATAAAATAATGCCTTTATTATAATAATGTCAATTCATTGATTTTGGGATCGAAATATAATATTTCAATTGGCTTTCAGGGCACAATCTTTCATAATTCAGGTGGTAACTCGAGCACATAGGCATTGGGTCCAACTCTCTTTATTACTTTGAAGGGTCCAGCTCCATGAGCATGTAGTTTCTTCACATTCCCTAAAAGAAATTGCTCAGGCCTAAGCCTAATCATTACATAATCCTCTGCAGAAAATTCTTTAAATCTTTTTTGGGAGTTAGCCAAATTTTTATAGATTTCACTGCTTATGTTAATCTTTTGACTAATTTCTTTATGCAAATCCCTAACATGCTGTGCAAACGACTCAACCAACTCAGAGACTCATGCATGCAAGGGTAAGGAGATTAGGTCAATGGGCTTATTAGGCTTGTAACCATGGACGATTTTGAATGGGCTCTTACTTGTGGACCTATTGACTGAACTGTTATAGGCAAATTTGGCTCTAGGTAAGAGAAGGTCCCAATTGATGCGGGATAAAAGGGGGCTAGGAGGATCATTGGAAAGCTGAGAAGTCTCTTGTGATTATGGTCAAGAAGGCGGAAAAAATATGTGGGGGTGAGAAAGATGGATACTCTATGGACTTAGGACTTACCTTCATGGAGAGATGTCGTACCTTTAGGGCATCCCACCCATCCCACTACATGCAGTCTAGGGCGTCCCACCCATCTCACTAGATGCGGAGCCTAGGGCATCCCACTCAAATCACTACCTGGGGCTGTGAAGGAGAAGCTCCAAAATCATAGAGGGGACTCAGCAATGGAGAAGATAACTAGGGCCTCATGCCCCTCGATGTTCGAAAGCAAAGGCAGTGGGGTCTCACACCCCTCGTGGTGCGGGCACCAGACTCAGAAGAAGACTTCAGAGCTCCATCTGGATCTCTGATTAACCTTGCCCGAAGAATTAGGGTTTTGGTTTGTAATAATAGTTGACTAGATCAACTCAATTTAGCTTGAGTCTACATTACCTGCATTTTATTTTGTTGAGTCATGTTGACTCAGTAGTGGACTAGGGTTTCAACCTCGGGTGTTACATTTTCTCCCAAGACCAAGCAAGTGGACACCACACTCCCAGCCACACTCCCAGCCATACGCCTGAGTCCAGGGGGTGCCATATCTATATCCAGCAGCCTTTGGTCCCCACTCCACAGATAGCAGCTTCCTTCTCTCATGCGCCAGATGAGGAGAAATCCACCAAGAGTCCACAAATCAAGGGGGCGGCCAAGACTTTCCCAAGAGAACCAAAGTAAAGATGGGAAGAAATTTTCTTGGAGAGAACTTCAAGGAGGCGCCCACTACCTGCCAAAAAATCCAAAACAAAGATGGGAAGTACCTTGACTTAGGGAGGAAGAAAAGGAGGAGTCCAAAAGAGTTGATCCATGGAAGGAAAAAAAATTCTCTTGAAGATCCAAACAAGGAGGCGCCATCTACCTGCCTTTTATAATCCAAATCAATTTTTTGGTACCTTGGCCGACCATATGTGTATGATTTATCCTGATTTGTAGATCCCCTCCTTTAATCCCACATGGAAAGATGTAAAACCCTACTCCCTTGTAAAGCCTTATAAATTAAATCCCTCTTGTAAGTTTAAATCAATCAGATGAATGAAACCAAATTTTCTTATGAGCAAACTTTGTGTTTTCTCTCTTCCGCACTTGCATCCAGGTGTTGAGCTCCGTGAGGGAGTAAATCCAGGTTTCCTAGGAACTTTGAGGAGGTGTGAGATCTCCAAAACCCAAACCCTAGGTTAGCCACTCCACTCCCAAACCCTAGCCGCCATCACCCTTCTCTTTCCACCAAGCCCTAGTCTATTCCACTTCTCACGGCCACCCTCTCCAAGTCCAGGCCGGCCACCAGCATCCAGCTCCAGTCCAGATACTTCAGATCTACAGCAATTCTAAGAGGAAGTCAGATCGGCCTCCAGGAGAATCCTGATTTCAGCAACTTCAGCTTTCAAGTTCTTCAACCTGGTAAATCTTTTCTTGAGTATCTGAATTCCATCACTTGTTCCTCTTCTTTCCCAGATCTTGAGTCCAGGAGAAGCCAACCAAACCACAAGATCAGTATTGGAGGATCCATTGCGAAGATAGCCGACTCCGAGGATCCCACAATCTGCTCGAGAGAGTTCTTCCACCAAAATCCTGAGAAGATCACTGTCTGGTTAGTAAACCATCTCTCCTCTCTATTTCTGTTCTGTTGAAAGTTCAGAGCGAAACCCTAGGTCTGGGAGTTTCTCAACCCCCAGCGATCCGTTACTTCTGAACTACTCTGATAATTCAGTTTCATCTAAATTGTGCTTTCAATCCTTACCTAGTTTCCTTCAACTTAGTTTAGCTTTACTTTGAGTCAAAGCCAATTTCTAAAATATAAAAAAAAAAGAAAAAAAGAATTAATCCTAAATTTACTTCCGCATATGCTTCCTTGTTCTTTGTTCTGCATCATTTTTGGTATCAGAGCCCTGTCTAGGGTTTCTGTTTGATTGCTTGTTTGAGTCCCTCTCTTTTTACTTTGTCTGCTCGAAGTAGACTCCCCAGGACGTCCGGTCCTAGGAATGAAGTGAGGTGCAAACCTCCTCTTCCCATTCCACGGGGTGTTTCTAGGGCGTGTAGGGGATCCATTGGGTTACAACTTCGTAGCAGAAATTGTAAACGGGGAAGTGCTCTATTTTTAGCCCGTAATTACCCTGTTTTAGGAATTATTTCTCATTGCAAGTAACTCCAAATTTAGTGATTTTTATTTTGTTGAAACCAGTATAATTGAATCTAATTTTCGTAATTTTCTCATGATTTATTGGTTTTCGTGCAATTTCTGAGAATTAAATTACTGCAACTCTATTTTTGTGTTCTGCAATCCATTTATTTTTGAGTGTACATCTCTTAATTCATCTTAAGGGCATTTGAGCATCTAAGATAAGGGGAGGAGTTGATAACCTCTCCTTAGCCCAAAACCACCACCCCTTCATTCGAACCTAAGCCTTTAATCTAAAATTGATTAGACCTAATTTGCCCTAGTGGGCTAGGGACATCAACAAGTCGGGTCAAGGCTAGTGTTGAGTCAGTTTGTCTGGTTACTCTGTGTGTGTTTTGTACTCAGTGTCTAGAACGGTGGTTCAGGGATTCCATCCCGAAGGGCTTGTGTGCTGGTCCGCCTACCTGGCCAATCTCTGATTGGTGTATAGGATTGGCATTCAGGGACCTAACACTCCCCTTATACCTGCCTGGCTGAGTCCTGACTTACTACAGGCTAGCTTGCCACTCTGATTGGGCATCTAGTTTGGGCTCTAGGTCTAATTAGCCCATAGTCGTTCAGTTGAGTCTCATTTTGTGTGTTTGCTTGCATCATGTCTACCCGGAATGGAGTGCCCTACTAACATGGTCAAACCCAACCTGATTTAGAGGCCATGGTTAGAGCTTTTACTGAGAGTATGAACAAACTGAGTCAGGATGTGACTACCACTGTTGCCCAGTTTAAAGAACAAGTCTATGAGGATTTTGCCCAGCTTAGGGATCGAGTCCAAGTGCTAGAGGAACCTAGGCATCGGAACTGGACTCCTGACCCAGATTTTAATGTACCTCAACCTCACCCACACCAAGAGCCTAGAAGACCTTTATACCGAGATCCTGAACCTAATCATAGGAGGCCTGACCCAGAACCTGAGGATAGAGATGATAGGTTCATTCGAAACATCAAGTTAGATGCACCCACTTTTGATGGTAGCCTAAATCCTAAGGTGTATTCTGATTGGGAGGGTGAGATGGACCAGTACTTTGAGTGGTATGCCATGTCTGAGAAGAGGAAATTCAAGTTTGCCAAGATGAAATTAATACATCAAGCTAGGTATATTGGGGGAACATTGAGCTGACCACTAGAAGATGAAATGTAGAGCCCATAACCACTTGGCAGGGTATGAAAGAGAAACTTAGAGACAAGTACCTACCCATTTCATACCAGCAAAATCTGTTAGACCAATGGCAGACTTTGAAACAAGGGAACCGATCTGTTTCAGACTAAATAACCACCTTTGATGAATACCTGATGAGATGTGATGTGAGTGAAGCCCATGAGGTCACTTTGTCTAGATTTAGGACTGCACTTAGGGAAGATATTAAGAGTGAGTTGTTTCTGAGAGAGGTTACTGACCTAGACCAAGCCTATCAGATTGCACTGAACACTGAGAAGTTTCAGAGAGGACCCATGCCATCTAGGGTTAGTGCCCCAATCCCAAGAAATGGACCTAGCCAGGTTACCCCTAGCAAGCCTAATCAGGGTATCCCCATCCCTAGGCCCATGGACAAAGGTAAGGCACTTGACACCCAGAGAACCCCTAGTATCGTCTGTTTTAAGTGCCAGAAGCCCGGACATATCTCCACTCAGTGCACAACCATAGCTTGTTTTAAGTGTCATAAGGTAGGTCATGTTTCTAGCCAGTGCCCTCGTAGATCCCTATATATAGAAGAGGGAGGAGAAGAGAATTCCGAGCCTAATGAGGAGTTTGAAGAAGAAGTTTATGAGGCCGGAATGAATTTGGTTGATGAGTATGAAGGAGAGGAAGAATCCACTAAATCTGACCACTTAGGGGTTGTGAGATGCATCCTATCCCAGGCTAAAGTTCAGGAAGATTGGCGTAGGACTAACATCCTACAGACTTTCCTTAAACTAGGGGATAAGGTTTGTAAAATCATCATAGATAGTGGGAGCTGTGTGAATGCCATTTCTACTAGCACTATCAAAATGTTAGGCTTAACCCCAGTCCCCCACCCCAACCCCTATAAGGTTTCTTGGGTAGACTCTACCTCTATACCCATCCAGTCTAGATGTCAGGTCCAAATCTAAATGCAATCCTATCAAGAGAAGATTTGGTGTGATGTCTTGCCCATGGGGGTGAGCAGTATAATTCTTGGAAGACCTTGGTTGTATGATCATGATGCCACCCTCTTAGGAAAATCCAACACCTGTGTCTTTAGTTTCAATGGGAAGAAAATCACAATCCATTCAGTCCCTCCTAAGGACAAGGTAGCTAAAGGAACCAGTAAGGTTAGGGAAATGAAGACTGGAGTGAACCTAAGTAGTGCCAAGGATCTAGAATAAGAAATTCATAGTGGTTCACCCATTTGGATGTTGACTGCTAAGGAACTTAGGACTCCTACACCCTCAGAGCCTCCTCAGGAAGTTAAGCCTTTATTAGAAGAATTTGAGGATGTTTTTCCCGAGGATCTGCTAGACCACCTTCCACCTCTTAGGGATATTCAGCATTCCATAGATTTAGTCCCAGGAGCTACTTTACCCAACTTGCCCCATTATAGGATGAATCCATCTGAGCATAAAGAACTGCAAAAGCAGTTGGCGAATTGTTGAGGAAGGGGTTCATTAGAGAGAGTCATAGCCCTTGTGCAGTCCCTGCACTTCTAACCCCGAAGAAGGATGGCACGTGGAGGATGTGTGTTGACAGTCATGCCATCAATAAAATCACAATCAAGTATAGGTTCCCCATCCCTAGACTAGATGACATGCTTGATATGATGGCCGGTGCCATGATTTTTTCTAAAATTGATCTCAAGAGCGGCTATCATCAGGTTAGAATTAGACCAGGGGATGAGTGGAAAACCGCCTTCAAAACTAAGGATGGTCTCTATGAATGGATTGTTATGCCTTTTGGGTTGGCCAATGCCCCTAGTACTTTCATGAGGATTATGACCCAGGTACTTAGAGCTTTCATAGGGAAGTTTGTAGTGGTCTATTTTGATGACATCCTGATCTATAGTAAGACCCCTGCAGATCACCTAGGCCACCTTAGACAAGTCTATCAAGTTTTGAGGAATGATAGTCTCTACGGTAATCTCAAAAAGTATGAATTTATGACCAGTAGAATTATCTTCCTTGGATTTGTCGTAACCCCTGACGGCGTGGCTGCCGATCCTGAAAAGATTAGGTCCATAGTAGAATGGCCAGAGCTGACCAGTGTGCATGAAGTCAGAAGTTTCCATGGCTTGGCTACCTTTTATAGGCGATTCATCAAGGGGTTTAGTACCATAGTTGCCCCTATCACAGACTGCATCAGGAAGGAAGAATTTCAGTGGACCAAAGCAGCCCATAAAGCCTTCCTAGATCTTAAGGATAGGATGACCCAGGCACCCATTTTGAGACTACCGGACTTTTCAAAGGTATTTGAGGTTGCCTGTGATGCTTCAGGAGTAGGTATAGGTGGAGTCCTAAGCCAAGAGAACCATCCCGTAGCATTCTTTAGTGAAAAACTTAATGATGCTAAGCTTAGGTATTCTACCTATGATAAGGAATTTTACGCGGTAGTGCAAGCTTTGCGTTACTGGAGACATTATTTACTACCGCAAGAATTTGTGCTGTTTTCGGTCCATGAGGCTCTTAGATTCTTGAATTCTCAGAAGAAGCTTAACCCTAGGCATGCTAAGTGGGTAGAGTATATCCAGTCCTATACTTTTGTTTTGAAGCAAAAGGCTGGGTCTGAAAATAAGGTAGCTGATGCCCTTAGTCGTCGATCTTTGTTGTTGAATTCTGTTAGGGCTGAAGTCATAGGGTTTGAGCAAATCAAAGAAGAATATGAGTCGTGTTCGGATTTCAAGATTGTATACCAGGATCTAACTCAAGGACCATCTAGTGAACATAAGGATTATTCCCTTTTAGATGGCTTTCTGTTCTTTAAGAATAGGCTTTGCATCCCTAGAACCTCTCTTAGGAAATTCTTGATTTGGGAAACTCATGCTGGAGGTTTAGCTGGCCATTTCGGAAAAGATAAGACCACTCTGGCTATTGAAGACCATTTTTTCTGGCCTAGCTTAAAAAGAGATGTAGCACACATTGTGGCTAGGTGTCGGACCTGCGCTGTTACCAAACAGCGAAAACAGAACACTAGCCTTTATACCCCACTCCCTGTCCCAGATCGTCCTTGGCAAGATGTGAGCATGGACTTTGTGTTAGGTTTGCCTAAGACCCAGAGGAGGCATGACTCTATCTGTGTTGTAGTAGACCGATTTTCCAAGATGGCCCATTTCTTGCCTTGTTCCCAGACATTTGATGCATCTAAGGTAGCCACCCTGTTCTTTAATGAGATAGTTCGACTCCATGCCTACCCAAGACCATTGTTTCAGATAGGGATGTTCGGTTCACCAGCTATTTCTGGAAACCCTTTGGCATAAGTTAGGGACGAAACTTAAGTTTTCAACTGCCTATCATCCCCAGACTGACGGCCAACCGAAGTAGTGAACCGTAGTTTAGGCAATCTGCTAAGGTGTCTTGTTGGTGAAAACATTAGGAACTGGGATTTGTACTTACCTAGAGCTGAATTTGCATATAATGACTCGGTCAATAGGTCTACGGGTAAGAGTCCATTTGAAATTGTGCATGGTTACAAACCCCACACACCTCTTGACCTAGCTCCTTTACCAGTCCACACACGGGTCTCCGAGTCTGCCGAAGTTTTTGCATAGCATATAAAAGACTTGCATAAAGAAATTCAAGCCAAAATAAATTTAAGTAATGAAACTTATAAGAAATTGGCTGATTCTTAAAGGCGAGTCAAAACTATTGACGAAGGAGACTATGTAATGATTAGGTTAAGGCCTGAACGGTTTCCTCCTGGAACCGTTAGAAGGTTACATGCTAGGGGAGCTGGACCATTTAGAGTGGTAAAGAGAGTAGGATCCAATGCCTATGTGCTCGAGTTGCCTCCAGAACTAGGCATTAGCTCCACTTTCAACATTACAGACCTAGTAGAGTATAGGGAGCCAGCTGTGATTCCCAGTGAGGCTTTTGAACCTAATCCTGCTCTTGAGAGTGAACCTGACCCTGTGTGTCCACCAACAAATTGGCCTGTGAGGAAAGAGCAGATTGAAAAGATCCTGGATGATCAGGTTATCTCTACTCGTAATCGAGGATACCAAAGATACCTGGTCCGCTGGCTAGGAAGGCCAGATTCTAATGGCTCTTGGATCTCCCGAGAAGAGTTACAAGAGCTGGACCCAGACCTCTTGGAGAGATACCAGAGCTAACTTGATCCATACTCGACAGGGTCGAGTTCCTCCCACCCTGGGAGAATTGGTGCGGGCACCAGACTTAGAAGAAGACTTCAGAGCTCCATCTGGATCTCTGATTAACCTTGCCCAAAGAATTAGGGTTTCTGGTTTGTAATAAGAGTTGACTAGATCAACTCAATTTAGCTTGAGTCTACATTACCTGCATTTTATTTTGTTGAGTCATGTTGACTCAGTAGTGGACTAGGGTTTCAACCTGGGGTGTTACATTTTCTCCCAGACCAAGCAAGTGGACACCACACTCCCAGCCACACTCCCAGCCATACGCCTAAGTCCAGGGGTGCCATATCTACATCCAGCAGCCTTTGGTCCCCACTCCACAGATAGCAGCTTCCTTCTCTCATGCGCCAGATGAGGAGAAATCCACCAAGAGTCCACAAATCAAGGGGGCGGCCAAGACTTTCCCAAGAGAACCAAAGTAAAGATGGGAAGAATTTTCTTGGAGAGAACTTCAAGGAGGCGCCCACTACCTGCCAAAAAATCCAAAACAAAGATGGGAAGGACCTTGACTTAGGGAGGAAGAAAAGGAGGAGTCCAAAAGAGTTGATCCATGGAAGGAAAAAAATTCTCTTGAAGATCCAAACAAGGAGGCGCCATCTACCTGCCTTTTATAACCCAAATCAAATTTTTTGGTACCTTGGCCGACCATATGTGTATGATTTATCCTGATTTGTAGATCCCCTCCTTTAGTCCCACATGGGAAGATGTAAACCCTACTCCCTTGTAAAGCCTTATAAATTAAACCCCTCTTGTAAGTTTAAATCAATCAGATGAATGAAACCAAATTTTCTTGTGAGCAAACTTTGTGTTTTCTCTCTTCCGCACTTGCATCCAGGTGTTGAGCTCCGTGAGGGAGTAAATCCGGGTTCCCCAGGAACTTTGAGGAGGTGTGAGATCTCCAAAAACCCAAACCCTAGGTTAGCCACTCCACTCCCAAACCCTAGCCGCCATCACCCTTCTCTTTCCACCAAGCCCTAGTCTATTCCACTTCTCACGGCCACCCTCTCCAAGTCCAGGCCGGCCACCAGCATCCAGCTCCAGTCCAGATACTTCAGATCTATAGCAATTCTAAGAGGAAGTCAGATCAGCCTCTAGGAGAATCCTGATTTTAGCAACTTCAGCTTTCAAGTTCTTCAACCTGGTAAATCTTTTCTTGAGTATCTGAATTCCATCACTTGTTCCTCTTCTTTCCCAGATCTTGAGTCCAGGAGAAGCCAACCAAACCACAAGATCAGTATTGGAGGATCCATTGCGAAGATAGCCGACTCCGAGGATCCCACAATCTGCTCGAGAGAGTTCTTCCACCAAAATCCTGAGAAGATCACTGTCTGGTTAGTAACCATCTCTCCTCTCTATTTCTGTTCTGTTGAAAGTTCAGAGCGAAACCCTAGGTCTGGGAGTTTCTCAACCCCTAGCGATCCGTTACTTCTGAACTACTCTGATAATTCAGTTTCATCTAAATTATGCTTTCAATCCTTACCTAGTTTCCTTCAACTTAGTTTAGCTTTACTTTGAGTCAAAGCCAATTTCTGAAATATAAAAAAAAAAAGAAAAAAAGAATTAATCCTAAATTTACTTCCGCATACGCTTCCTTGTTCTTTGTTCTGCATCACCTCGACACCGTAGGTGAAGGAAAGACAAGCCTCATGCCCGAAAGCAGAACCAAGAACACTCTTTTCAAAAATTCATATTCTTCTTTATTATTCAAGAAAGGAGGTGCCTTTATATAGGCTTACAAACTTGGGGTCTAAGTAAAGAATACAAGGCATGTAGCTCAAAAAGGTGACATCCCAACTTACATGTAGCCCAAACTTACTTTGTTTGTAGCCTGAAATATGGTAGAAAACTAAACACAATCCTTCCTATATGGTGAAAAAATCAAACTAATCCTAATCTAAAACTAATTTAAAAAACTTTCCAACTGATCCATACATCCAGATTTAAAAATTTAAATAAATAAAATAATCTAAATTCGATCCATCAGTGTTGAGCTGCTTTAAGATCTGTGCAGGCCTGATGACTTTGTAGAAAAACTCCTGATTTTAAGAAGTGTGATGCCCTGAGATTTGTACAAAGTTGTTTTGCTTTGGGATATGTGCAGGTTTTCTTCTCCCGTGATTGTGGAATAGGGAGGCGACGGATGATGGCTTCAAGGCTGTGCCCGTTGGAGGAGGGCACTGCAGGCGGAGCGGCGGTGCTAGAGTCGATGGCGGAGGATAGGCGGTGGCAGGTGGAGTTGATGGTGGAGGACGGGTGGCGGCATGGTGGTGGCTGGTGACGGCAGCAGGGAGGAGATTTATGGGCTGGCTGAGGATGACTCCAGGTGGAGGGAGGGGCTGAGGAGATGGCGAGGATGGGGGCAGAGTGGGAGAACGGGGCGGCGACCGAGAGGCGGAGGTCACTGGTGGTGGAGGAGGAGCGCGGCACGATGGCAACAAGGGGAGATGGATGGCCATCGGGGTCCATCCAATCATCAGGCATGATGGTGCGGGAGAGATGGAGGGCCATCGGGGAGTCGCTGGTGGTCGGGCATGGCAGATCTGGGACCAATGGTAAAAAAAATTGGGACTCTGGGCGATGAATGGAAGAAGAAGTTGACAGGGATAGGTCGGGGATAAGTCAGGGATAGTCAGGAATATAGTGGAATACCGGGGATAGATGGAATATGCGGAATAAGAAAATCAAAAATAAAAAGAAAATCTGGGATAAAAAAAAAAGAAAAACTCGGATGGGTTTTGATGTCCTCATCACCAATTCCTGATGTTCTCATCTACTAGGCTTCTTAGTAGGTTTCCTAAACTTCAATTTACTATCTCGATTTGGCCATCGGTTTAAGGGTGGTAGGATGTGGAAAACTTAAGCTTGCTTCCTAATAAGTGCCAAAGGGTCTTCCAGAAGTAACTAGTGAAATGGACATCCCTATCAGACACTATGGTCTTAGGAAGGTCATGTTACCTAACCACTTGATCAAGAAAGAGCTTTTATACTTTGGAGGCATCAAAGGTTTGAGAGCAAGGTATAAAATGGGCCATTTTCAAGAACCTATCGACCACTACAAAAATTAAGTCATGTTTCCTTAGGGTCTTAGGTAGTCCTAACATAAAGTCCATGCTAAGGTCTTGCCATGGGCGATCTGGTACAGGTAA
Source organism: Areca catechu (assembly GCA_021397845.1). Classification (NCBI taxonomy): domain Eukaryota; kingdom Viridiplantae; phylum Streptophyta; class Magnoliopsida; order Arecales; family Arecaceae; genus Areca; species Areca catechu. The sequence goes on along the minus strand of CM038048.1, from coordinate 45,405,166 downwards.
AGGAGTGTATAAGCCAGTGTTTTGCTTCTACTGTTAGGCAACAGCACAAGTACACCATCTGGACACAATGTGGGTAACATCCCTTTTCAAACTAGGCCAGAAGAACTAGTCTTCTATGGCTAATATGGTCTTATTTCTACCAAAATGACCAGGTAGACCTCCTGCATGGGTTTTCCAAACTAAAAATTCTCGAAGTGAGGTCCTGGGAATACATAGTCTATTCTCCCTAAAAAGGTAACCATCCAAAAGGGTGTACTCACTATGGGAACTAGATGGTCCATGTTTAATAGATTGGAAAATCTCACTGAAGTTAGGGCAAGTCTCATGCTCTTCATTCAATCGGTCAAATACTATAACTTCAGTCCCAACAGTATCAGAAGCAAGGCACAGTGGGTAAGGGCATCAAGTACCTTATTTTCGGTTCCAGCTCGATGTTTTAGCATAAAGGTATAGGCTTGGATGTATTCGACCCACTTAGCATGCCAGGGTTCAGCTTTTTTTGGTAGTTTAGAAAATGAAGTGCTTCATGGTCAGAGTAAAGGACAAACTCTTGCGGTAATAGGTAATGTCTCCAGTACCTAAGGGCTTGCACTAGCGCATAGAATTCCTTATCATAGGTGGAATACTTAAGTTTAGCCTCATTGAGTTTCTCGCTAAAGAAGGCTACAGGGTTACTTTCTTGGCTCAGTACTCCTTGTTGCCCAGAAATGGAGCCCAAGAGGGGGGTGAATTGGGTCTTTTAAAAAATTAAGACGATAAAATGAAGGTCTTAGTGGTGCTTGTGAGCAATGATAAATTTGATGCAAGATGTTAGCAACAATTAGAGAGCAAGAGAGGAAAGAGCAATCACACACACAACAAAGTTTATAGTGGTTCGGTGCAAACCTAGCACCTACATCCACTCCCCAAGCCACCCTTGGGATTTCACTATAATCTATACTAGATTATAGTCGACTTGTTTTTCACAAGGCTCACAAGTCAAAACCTAAGTTGGTTTTGTCACTTAGGCTTACCAACAAACCTTAACACTTGTTTTGTCTTCGGGCTCACAAGTTAACCCTAGTTGGTTTATCCCTTTGGCTCACCAACAAACCACAATAACCTTCTTTCAAGACACCCTTGAAAGCAAGGTCAAACACAATAAAAATAGATATGTAATTTAAAACTACAACAAACTCTCTTCAAGAGTAGATTGGAATCTTTGAAGCTCAAGTGGATGCTTTGTCTTCACTCTTCCTTGGAATCTCTTTCAAGGTGCCTCTTTTTGGAATGAAGTAAGGATGAGCTTGTAGGCTTTTCAGTGGAATCAAGCTAGAAGGGGCTTTTGATGTGAAGTATGGAGAGAATATTGGCTTTTTGGCATTTGAGTAGACTTCAATGCACTTGAATACACTTCTCTTCACTTCTCTTGCTTAAAAATTAGGTTGGTGGAGCTTAAATACACCAAAAACCTTCCAAAAAATGGTTTGTGACCGTTGGTACCTTGGAAATAGCCATTTGGAGCTTGAAAAGCAAGTTCTGCAAGCCAGAAAAATAGATCCGTTAGAGCTGTCAGGCTGCAAGTGTCGACACTTGGCTGTCAGGTGTCGACACTTGGCTGTCAGGTGTCGACACTTGATCTCTGGGTGTCGACACTTGAACATTCAAGTGTCGACACTTGATACACAGGTGTCGACACTTGACACAAAAATCCTCAATATTACAAAGTTCTGTATTTTCAAAAATCTTAGGCCTTGAGTCGACACTTGGTATCGACACTTGGTATCGACACTTGAATATAGGTGTTGATACTAGGCATGCCACGAATTTTTGTCTGTGCCAAATGCTGAAGTGTCGACACTTGACTGTCCAGGTGTCGACACTTGATACTGAAAACTTTCAGATTCAAGTGAAAATAACTCGAAAACATAAATAAAATTCTTGAATACATAAACACATAATATTTAAACATTTAGAAGCCCTTTTTCAATGAAGAGGATGCCCGGATTTGTGAGAATTGCTTCGTGCCATTAGGTGCCATACACCATAAGTTTTTGAGATTTTGAGGTGCTTTCTTCCTGAAAACTCACAATTTGAAATTCTCATTAGAATACAATATGCACTCAATGTTTTGTTATTCATCAAAATCACTGGGTGGAGCCAACAATCTCCCCCTTTTGATGATGACAAAACCTTGATTAAAAGGCAGCATATTTCAAACTTTAACCATTTAATTTTTGAATATGAATTTAAGTCCATTAGAGAATCAATCTCCCCCTTAATTAGATACTTCTTATTAAGGTAAACTTCAAAGATTCTTACAAGGCGAAAAATCAACACTATCAATACAATTTCTCAACAAATTTATGAGTTAACACCTTTTTCTCAACAAATTATACATCAATAAAATTAATACTCTTTCTCCCCCTTTTTGTCAATCATTAGAAGGGGAATTTTTTCTCCCCCTCACAATGAGCATGGAGACAAAAAGATAGCAGAGAAACACATATCATAGATATCAGAGTCAAAATTATGCTAATATCAAAGAGTATCAGAGCTAAAATATACCAAGTTAAAAGAGTATTAGAGCCAAAAAATAGTAAATTGATTCATTGAAGCACAAATAAAGAGTACTGAACAGAAATATATATATATAAGATAAGTTTTCAGTACAAAATTTGCTGAGTCATCAGCAAGAGCTGAAACATACATATATCATCAGAGTCAAATAAGTATCAAACATACAACATAAGAGCTAAAATAAACATCTGTGAGGCTAATCCTCATCAGATGGAACATCAAGACTGAATGGAGCACTGATCTTAGATCTGGTGGCTAATGCCCTAGGAGGTGCTAAAGCTCTACGACTCCTAGTACGGCTGGAAGGACCAAAGGCGGGTACAACCCTAGATGATCTAGTGGAAGGTGGTAAAAGATGATCAGCTAGCGCAATAAGGTCCGGTGTGGAAACAACCAAGGTGGTAGTAGGAGCTGGTGTACTAGGAGGATCTCGACTGACCACCTCATAAGCATCGGCACCGCCAACACTGTCTCTGTCACTGCCCACTACCTCTGTAGCTCGATCAATATCCTGATCACCACCCTCAGCAGAATCAGCATGGTCGCTCTGGTGATTGCCGCCATCATCATCATCATTGTCATCATCGTCAGATCATGTAAGTGCAGGGGCTGCAGGAGGTATAAGGGATCTCAACAGACTCTCAATGCGAGAGAATCCCTCCTCCATGGATTTGCGAATCTCAGCATGCTCCGAGGTAGTATGTGCTCATAGAAGCTCGACCTCGCTACGTTGTTGAGTCACCTCACCTCTGATCTCTGTGAACTGTGCTCTGGCATGCTTTTCAAAAGATAGTCCTGTAGATGGTGGTGGAGGAGCTGAAGTGTCAGGAGACAAGTGCTCTGTCTGTGTCAATGGGATATCGACTGGAGGAAAAACTGCTGGCTCAAATGGTCCAGCCTCAGCCTCTCGAATCTCGTCCTCCTCATTTAGCTCCTGGCCAGACTCTCTGCGAACCCATCGACCTCCAACTAACCTGTATCCCATCAGGTGCAATGACCTCTCGTCGTACACATCTGTGTGTAGTATCTCCTTGGGGATCTCCCCCTCCAATGATACTCCACATGCTCTGAAAAGTGTGTCAGTGCCATGCCGTATGGTAAATAGTGTCGGTGCTGAGTAGCAGCATCATACATCTAAGTGAGCATCAGGGACGGAATATCTATCTGCCTTTTCTCAATCAGACTCGTCATCACCATCAACTCGCTCTCGGTGATGAAGTCAAATCTCCCAGACTTCGGTAGTAGGATTCGTGCAGTGATATGGTGCAAAAGCCGCATCTCCAATGACAACTGGTTCGCGGTAACTACTGATATACCGCGAACATCCTCTCTCTCAAGGATACACCTAAATGCCACCTCTCTATCATCCACTGAAAAGGCACAGACTCCTCTCCGGGGTATCTCCCATACACGGCTCAGAAGCTCATCAGTCAATGAAATCTGAATACCCCTGACTGATGTCGTCCACAGTAGTCGTCGACAGTCCACTGCACCATAAAACTCCCTCACTAGGTGAGGATAGTACCTCTCCTGCATGGTGCAGAATGGTACTAGTCCTGCATCAGTGAGTACCTGTCAAATGCTGAAGTGGTGCCATCGAAACACTGCAAGTCGACTCTCCTCCCTCAAGCTACTAACTTCCCTGCCATCCTCTCTGCAGGGGGGAGCTCGGTGTGGCTGTACTGCTCGGCTGTGCTGTATCAAATCTGGCCTTCGACCTCCTCTCAACACCATGACTGGGCCTCTCCCTAACTACAAGTCTCTTCCTAGGACCCATTATAGCCAACAGACCAGGAAAAAAGAAAGAAAGGCTTAGAACAAGGGACTGGCTACAGGTTGAGATTAGAAAAATATTCAGATAGGTTTTGAAAACCAGAATCAACAACGTTTGAAAAATTATAAAAATAATATTTGTAGAAAATATATTTTGATTAAATGACAAACTTCAGAACAATATTTGTAGAAAATATTTTTGTTTGGTAGAACATATTTGAATCTTTGGAAAAATAATTTTTGTAAGGTCTAAAAATCAAAAACCATGGGATTTGGGTCTAAACACTTAGGGTTTTAGCAAATAGGTGAAAATGTCACAAATGTATCATGAAAAACCTTTCTAAATCATCAATAAATAGATTTAGTATGTTTAATTTAGATGAAAACCCAAATTATTTCGGGCAAAATTAATAAAACAGTGTTTTTTTTGCGAAAAGTGGGTGAAAACGGTCAAAAGATGAGGGAAATCCGAGAAAAATATGTTTAAATCACTATTCCCTCAAATGGAGTTTTAGAAATCCACTAAAACATGCAAAAATCTGGTTAGATTCATGAAAAATACTCGAAAAACCCAAATCATGGTTGTTTGGTTCGAAAACGACAAAACCAAAAATAAGGAAAAATAAGATAAAATTGGAAGGGGGAATACCATATTTGTGATGGATTAGAGAGTAGAAGGAAGGATTTGGACAGAGGGGACCGCTGTTGCAAGAAATCGACGAGGGAAAGAAAAAAACAAAACCCTCGTTCGGTCATTTTAAAAACAAAATCTGTTTCGCAAGTGTCGACACTTCGTATCTGTCAAGTGTCGACACTTGGTCAGGTGTCGACACTTAATAATTTCCAAGTGTCGACACTTGGCCAAAAAATCGAGAGAATCCGGAAAAAAATAGGAAAAATTTTGATAAAATTTTGGGGCTTTAATCAATAGGTTTTGAGCTCTAGGATTTAGGTATAATTGATACTAAGAGAGTTCTATGTGAATGGATCAATGACACCTAACTCTCTTCTAATCAGACAGAACCTATCCTCACTCAAAGGCTTGGTAAACACATCTGCTAACTGATCATCAGTACAAACAAAATCAAGAATTACATTAGAATTTTATACATGATCTCTTATGAAATGATGTCTTATTTCAATGTGTTTACTTCTTGAATGTTGCACAGGATTTTTAGATAGGTTGATTGCACTAATATTGTCACATCTTATGGGTGTCTTAGTTAGTTTAATGCCAAAATCTTCCAGTTGTTGTTTGATCCAGAGGATTTGAGCACAACAGCTTCCAGCTGCTATATATTCGGCTTCCGTCGTAGATAGAGCAACTGAGTTCTGTTTCTTGCTACTCCAAGAGATCAAATTTACTCCAAGAAACTGACAGGTTCCACTAGTACTTTTACGATCAAGTTTACACCCAGCAAAGTCAGCATCAGAATAAGCAATTAAATCAAATGAAGAATCTCTAGAGTACCATAAACCAATTTCAATTGAGCCAGATAGATATCTGAGTATGCGTTTAACAGCCAAAGATGAGACTCTTTAGGATTAGACTGATATCTAGCACACATACAGACACTAAACATGATATCTGGCCTACTAGCAGTAAGATATAACAATGAACCAATCATGCCACGATATAATTTTTGGTCTATAGACTTACCTGATTCATCCTTGTCAAGTCTACATGTAGAGCTCATAGGGGTACCTAAAGGCTTTGTGTTCTCCATCCCAAACTTCTTGAGTATTTTTATGTTTTTTTGTTTGGTTGATGAAGATCCCCTCTTTGGTTTGCCTTATTTGGAGTCCGAGGAAGAAATTCAGTTCTCCCATCATGCTCATCTCGAACTCACCCTACATTAATCTTGCAAAATCTTGACAAAGAGATTCATTAGTAGCACCAAATATTATATCATCTACATAGATTTGTACTACTATGAGATCATCATTCATTTTCTTTAAAAACAAAGTTTTATCTACATTACCTCTAGTAAAATCATTTTTCAGCAAAAAGAGCTTAAACGATCATACCAAGCTCTTGGAGCTTGTTTCAATCCATATAAAGCTTTATGAAGTTTATAAACATGATTTGAAAATTCAGAATTTTCAAAACCAGGGGGTTGCTCAACATAAACTTCTTCTTCAATTAATCCATTTAAAAGGCACTTTTAACATCCATTTGATATAGTTTAAAATTCATGAAGCAAGAAAAGCCAACAATAGCCTAATTGCCTCAAGTCTAGTCACAGGAGCAAAGGTTTCATCAAAATCTATCCCTTCATCTTGATTGTATCCTTTGGCAACTAGTCTAGCTTTATTTCTAATTACTATTCCATTTTCATCAAGTTTATTTCGAAAACCCATTTTGTGCCAATAATTGATGTGTTTGAAGGCCTATCCACTAGTGTCCAACATTGTTCCTTTTAAATTGATTAAGTTCATCTTGCATAGCATTTATCTAATTACTATCACATTCAGCTTCCTCAATAGTTTTAGGTTCAATTTGAGACACAAAACCTAAGTAATCACAAATATTTCTAAGGGATGATCGAGTACTTATACCTTTAGATGGATCACCAATAATTAGTTCTTTTGGGTGTCCATGAGCATACCTCCATTCTTTTGGTAATGGATCAATAGTTGATGTATTTTCATCACCTTGTGCTTGATCTCCTTCAGTGTTTTGATCATCGTTCTGTTCCTTGGTAAGCCCTTCATTGTTGCTTATTTCTTCAGTTTTCTTGCTACCTGTTTCATCAAAAAGTACATCTTCTTTTCTTGAAGATTTTTGGTTAGTTTCATCAAATAGCATATGTATGGATTCTTCAACAACAAGTATTCTTCTGTTGAAGACCCTGTATGCCTTACTAGATGTGGAGTAGCCTAGAAAGACTCCCTCATCTGATTTGGCATCAAATTTACTCAAATTATCTTTACCATTGTTTAAGATGAAATAACGGCATCCAAAAACATGAAATAATGAATTGAGGGTTTCTCTACCCTTCCAAAGCTCATAAGGGGTTTTCTTTAAAATTGGTCAAATTAAAACTCGATTTAAAATATAGCATGCAGTATTTATGGCTTCCACCCAAAAATATCTAGGTAAATCATTTTCACAAAGCATGGTGCGTGCCATTTCTTCAAGAGTTCTATTTTTTCTTTCTACTACCCCATTTTGTTGAGGTGTCCTAGTGCAGAAAAATTATGATGAATTCCATTTTCAATACATAATTTATCAAATTCGGCATTTTCAAATTCGATTCCATGATCACATCTTAAAGATACTACTGAAACACCTTTTTCATTCAAAACTCTTTTGTGAAATCTAATAAATTCAGAAAACGTTTCATCTTTATGTACTAAAAACATGATCCATGTAAATCATGAAAAATCATCTACAATGACTAGACAATACTTCTTACCTCCCAAACTAGATATTCTAGTAGGTCCAAAGAGGTCCATGTGAAGCAATTCCAAGGGTCTAGATGTAGAGATCACTCCTTTTGGTTTGAAAGATGATTTTGTTTGTTTTCCAAGTTGACATGCACTGCAAATTTTATCTTTTTTAAAATTGAGTTTAGGCAAATCCTTTACCAAATTCTTTTTGCTAAGTTTTGAAATTAAATGCATGCTTGCATGTCCTAGTCTACGATGCCAAAGCCAACTAGTTTCATCGATCTTGGCTTCCATTACCACTAGACATTGACCTTTCTGAATAGGGACATCATCAAGATCAACCATATAAATATTGCCATGCCTATACCAATGAACTTAATGCCATTATCATCTAGACTAGAAACAATACACAAAGAAGATTCAAAAACAACTTTAAAGTTTTTGTCATAAAATTGACTAATGCTAAGCAAGTTATGTTTTAAACAATCAACATATAAAACATTATCAATATAAGAGGTAGGGGTGATATGGATTTTACCAATACCGATAATTTTGCCCTTTTCATTATCACCAAAAGTTACATTGCCACCATTTTGATATGTGAGTGATGAGAACTGCTCCACATCTCCTGTCATATGCCTTGAGCAACCGCTATCAAGGTACCACATCCTTTTCTTGTTGGTTGCAAGGCATACCTCATCATGGTCGGCCATCAGGCAGAAGTTTGCTACCTCCTGCTGTTCTTCCTCAAAACTGGAGTCTTCACTTTCACTCCAGGTTGCCATCATGGCTTTCTTTCTTAGCTTTCTTCTACTTTTCTTTAACAAGGGGCAGTTTACCTTGAAATGCCCGGGTTTTTTACACTCAAAACACGTAGGCTGCTCCTTCTCCTTTTCTGTCCTTTTCCTTACTCGGCTCACCTTTCAGAGGTTTCTTTTTGTAGTTGAACTTTTTCTTCCTCATGAACCTTCTGAATTTCTTAGCTAACAGAGCCGTTTCATCTTCTTCGTCATCTTCTTTGGAGTCTTCGCTTGAGTCCTCTCTAGTAGTAGATTTGAATGCTATCGCCTTCTTCTTTTTGTCCATCTCTCCATTCTTTTGTTTGAGGGAGAGCTCATAAGTCATTAAAGAGCCCAGCAGTTGTTCCAGTGGGAGAGTATTGACATCTTTAGCTTTTTCAATCGCAGTGACCTTTGCATCCCATGAAGCTGGTAGAGACCTGAGAAGTTTATTCACAAGTTCACCATTATAAATTATTTTTCTAGGCTTTTCATGCCATTCACAATGTTTGTGAACCTAGTATACATTTCGCTAATTGACTCAGTAGGTTCCATTTTAAACATTTCATATGTGTGAATAAGCATGTTGACCTTGGTGGTTTTCACTTGGTGTGTACCCTCATGGGTAACCTCAAGTGTATCCCAAATCTCCTTGATGGAGAGACAATTTGATATTCTATTAAATTCACTTGGATCAAGAGAACAAAATAAAAGGTTCATTGCCTTAGCATTAAGCTCAATTTGCTTAATGTCATTCTCATCCCAATCATCTTCCATTTTTGGAATGAGAATGCCATTAATCATCATTGTAGGCTGATGAGGACCTTTTACAATTGTTCTCCACAAATTATAATCAAGAGCTTGTATAAATATGCGCATGCGTGTCTTCCAGTATGTGTAATTTATGCCATTAAAAAGTGGGGGTCGATTTGAAGCTTGACCTTCAACAACACCCATTTCTATTGGGGCTGCCATGATCTTTTACTCAATATCCTTGGACCTACAAGAGAGTACCGGTGCTTCGATACCACTTGTTGCCCATAAATGGAGCCCAAGAGGGGGGATGAATTGGGTCTTTTAAAAAAATTAAGACAATAAAATGAAGGTATTAGTGGTGCTTGTGAGCAATGATAAATTTGATGCAAGATGTTAGCAACAATTAGAGAGCAAGAGAGGAAAAGAGCAATCACACACAAACATAAGGTTTATGGTGGTTCGGTGCAAACCTAGCACCTACATCCACTCCCCAAGCCATCCTTGGTAATTTCACTATAATCCACACTAGATTACAGTCAACTTGTTTTTCACAAGGTTCACAAGTCAAACCTAAGTTGGTTTTGTCACTTAGGCTTACCAACAAACCTTAACACTTGTTTTGTCTTCGGGCTCACAAGTTAACCCTAGTTGGTTTTATCCCTTTGGCTCACCAACAAACCACAATAACCTTCTTTCAAGACACCCTTGAAAGCAAGGTCAAATCACAATAAAAACAGATATGTAATTCAAAACTACAACAAACTCTCTTCAAGAGTAGATTGGAATCTTTGAAGCTCAAGTGGATGCTTTGTCTTCACTCTTTCTTGGAATCTCCTTCAAGGTGCCTCTTTTTGGAATGAAGTAAGGATGAGCTTGTAGGCTTTTCAATGGAATCAAGCTTGAAGAGGCTTTAGATGTGAAGTATGGAGAGAATATTGGCTTTTTGGCTTTTAAGTAGACTTCAATGCACTTGAATACACTTCTCTTCACTTCTCTTGCTTTAAAATGAGGTTGGTGGAGCTTAAATACACCAAAAACCTTCCAAAAAATGGTTTGTGACCGTTGGTACCTTGGAAATAGCCATTTGGAGCTTGAAAAGCAAGTTTTGCAAGCCAGAAAAATAGATCCGTTAGAGCTGTTAGGCTGCAAGTATCGACACTTGGCTATCAGGTGTCGACACTTGGCTGTCAGGTGTCGATACTTGATCTCTAGGTGTCGACACTTGATGCACAGGTGTCGACACTTGACACAAAAATCCTCAATCTTACAATGTTCTGTATTTTCAAAAATCTCAGGCCTTGAGTCGACACTTGGAACCTAAGTGTCGACACTTGGTGTGGACACTTGAATATAGGTGTCGACACTTGGCGTGCCAAGGATTTTTGTCTGTGCCAAATGCTGAAGTGTCAACACTTGACTGTCCAGGTGTCGACACTTGAGACTGAAAACTTTCAGATTCAAGTGTAAATACCTCAAAAACATAAATAAAATTCTTGAATACATAAACACATAATATTTAAACATTTAGAAGCCCTTTTTCAATGAAGAGGATGCCCGGATTTGTGAGAATTGCTCCGTGCCATTACGTGCCATACACCATAAGTTTTTGAGATTTTGAGGTGCTTTCTTCCTGAAAACTCACAACTTGAAATCCTCATTAGAATACAATATGCACTCAATGTTTTGTTATTCATCAAAATCACTGGGTGGAGCCAACACTCCTCCTATGCCTACTCCTGAAGCATCACAAGTAACCTCAAAACTTTGGAAAAATCTGGCAGTCTCAGGATGGGTGCTTGGGTCATTTTATCCTTAATCTCTAGGAAGTCTCTATATGTAGCTTTGGTCCACTCAAATTATCCTTCCTAATACATTCAGTAATGGGCACTACAATGAAACTAAATCCCTGGATAAATCTTCTATAGAAGATGGCTAGACCATGGAAACTACGTACATCATGAATACTAGTGGGTACCGGTCACTTAACTATGGACTTAACTTTCTCAAGTTAGCTGAGACTCCCTTGGGGGTGACTACGAATCCTAGAAGATGACTTTATAGGTCAGGAAATCATATTTTGATGGGGAACAAGATTCGAATGATGCATCTCTAAGGATTAAAGAGGTTAAATGTTGATGAGGCAAATAGGCATGCAGCTATTCTATAAAAGAAATAGAAATTCAGGAAAGGAACATAGAGAAAAACATGACTAGAAAGAAACTCTCTCAAAGTAATTAAGAAAGGACCTTTATGGTTAGGAAACCACACAGGTTAGGGCTAGCTTACCTTGCTATTTCAGATCTGAAAGAAAGTATAAGAATGGTTACCCGGCTATTAATGTTCTGAAAATGGGATAAAGGACACTCAAGATGAGGTACCTAAATGACAAAGAAATTACTCTAGGTTTCAAGGCCACCTGCTTCTGATTCTTTGGCATAGTAAACCTTCATCTTGGAAACCATGAGACCCGGGGATCCTGCACAAGGAGATGGAAAGATTAACAGGTTTAGATGGGAGGTTGTAGGAATGGATAAAGAGAATTTGGAATGGAGTAATAAGGATTAAGCTTAGCTTGAAGTAGATCTTCCTTGGCGTCCATAACCAAAACCTCCTTCACTTGTTGGAATGCTGAACTTCTTTGTAGAAGACGCCTTTGGAAGAGGAGATGGATGAATTTTGGAGTGGATTGTAGGAGAGTCTTCAAGGTTGATCAAATAGAAATGGAGTATGGGTTAGAAATTGGATTGGCTAGGTAACTTAGGTCTCACACCTTTCCTTCTCTCAAGGGACTTTGGCTAGCAAAGGGAAAAGCTTTAAAAAATTTTTTTTTTTCATTCATCATTACCATTACAAGAGAATTCCAGGAGCTTTTATAAACCTTAAGCTCCTTTTCAAATTCAAAATGCAACACTTTTCATGGAGAAAATCAAGGGGTGTCCCATAAAGATAGGAGTGGCCCATTCAAATTTAAATATCCTAATTACAAGGTAGGCACCCATAAAGAGTGGAGCATCATTCAAATTTGAAAATTTATGGTTGATGTGTCTTGGTGATGTGGCATGATTTATCCTCCAAGTTGGCATGACTTGTCTTCCAAGGTGGCATGGTGCTTTGATGATGTGGTGCTCTAAGTAGTTGGTGAAGTTGGTTGCATTCATTCTTGCTTAATTGAAGCCCAATACAAGTAGATCTTGAACCTGACTCAATACAAAGCCAATTTAACTCTATTGGACCCAAATTAAAATAAAACAGGACTTAATTATTCAAATAAAAATAAATACAGGGCGCATAGACTTATTACAGGACTTAAATTCCTAGTCTTCTATCCATAAAGAACTTGGCATTAGCTAAAGCCTCTTCCTGAGCCTGGTGCCCATACAAATTCTCCCCAGGTGGGAGGAACTCGACCCTGTCGAGTAAGGATCGGTTTGACTGTGGTATTTTTCTAATATATCTGGATCAATTTGTTGTAGATCCTCTCGGGTAATCCAGGAGTCTTCAGATTCTGGTCGACCATGCCAACGAGCCAGATAACGCTGATAACCCTTATTTCTAGTAGTAATCACTTGGTCATCTAAGATACATTCAATCTTGTCTCTCCAGTCTAGTGGAATTGCTGGTGGACACTCAGGTAGGGTTTTGCTCTCAAAGGCAGGGTGAAGTTCAAAAGGCTCACTCAGAATTAATGCCGGTTCTTTAAATTCTTTCAGATTAGAAATATTAAAAGTGGAGCTAATGCCGTAATCAGGTGGTAACTCTAAAACATATGCATTATATCCTATTTTCTTAATTATTTTGAAAGGTCCAGCTCCCCGAGCATGCAATTTCTTCATAGTTCCTGGTGGAAACCTTTCAGGTCTATGTTTTATCATGACATAGTCCCCTTCATTAATTCCTTTATCTGTTTACATGAATCAGCCACATGCTTATAAACTTCATTACTCATTTGAATTTTGTTACTAATTTCCTTATGTAATTCTTTAAGATGCTGTGCATATGACTCGGCAGACTCAGATACACGTGCGTGTGTGGGTAATGGGATAAGGTCGATAGGTCTCCTAGGTCTATAACCATGGACAATCTTGAAAGGACTTTTACCAGTAAACCTATTGACCAAGCTGTTGTATGCGAACTCAGCATGAGGTAAAAGTAAATCCCAATTTCCTAGACTCTCTCCAACAAGGCACCTTAATAAGTTCCCCAGACTTCTATTTACAACTTCAGTTTGTCCATCAGTATGAGGGTGGTAAGCAGTTAAGAATTTTAGTTTTGTTCCTAGTAGGTGCCAAAGAGTTTTCCAAAAATAGCTTGTGAAACGGACATCCCTATCTGAAACAATGGTATTAGGTAACCCATGTAACTTTACTACTTGATCGAGAAAAAGCTTGGCTACCATGGAGGCATCAAAAGATTGGGAACAGGGTATAAAATTGGCCATTTTTGAAAATCTATCGACCACTACAAAGATTGAATCATGTTTTCTAAGGATCTTGGGTAGTCCTAAAACGAAGTCCATGCTAAGATCCTGCCATGGACAATCCGGCACAGGTAAAGAAGTGTATAATCCGGTGTTTTGTCTCTGATGTTTGGCAACCGCACATGTCCTACATCGGGCAACAATATTGGCTACTTCTCTCTTAAGGCCTGGCCAGTAAAATTTCTCCTCAATTATCAATATGGTCTTGTTTCTTCCAGAATGGCCAGCAAAACCTCCAACATGGGTTTCCCAAATTAGAAAATCTCTCAGGGAAGTCTTCGAAACACAAAGCTTGTTTTCCTTAGACAGATAATCATCTAAAAGGTGTACTCATTGTGGTCACTAGATGGTCCTAATTTCAGAGCTTGGTAAACTTCATTAAAGTCTGGACAATTATCATAATCATCCGTAAGTCTTTCAAATCCAACGACTTCAGTGCTAATCGAGTTCAGAAGCAGGCTCTACGACTTAATGCATCGGCCACCTTATTCTCAGTTCCAGCACGGTGTTTTAGGACAAACGTGTAGGCCTGGATGTATTCGACCTACTTGGCATGCCTAGGATTCAGCTTTTTCTGGGAACTAAGGATCTAAGGGCCTCGTGATCAGAAAACAAGACAAATTCATGCGGTAGTAGATAGTGCCTCCATACCTTAAAGCTTGCACTACCGCATAGAGCTCCTTATCATAGGTGGAATACTTAAGCTTGGCTTCATTTAATTTTTCACTAAAGAAAGCTATGGGATGGCTCTCCTGGCTTAAAACTCCACCTATTCCAACTCCAGATGCATCACAAGCAACCTCAAAAACCTTGGAAAAATTAGGCAATCTTAAGATAGGTGCTTGTGTCATTTTCTTCTTAACATCTAGGAAGGCCCTATCAGCAGCTTTTGTCCATTCAAATTGGCCTTTCCTAATGCAATCTGTGATTGGCACAACTATGGTACTAAACCCTCGAATGAATCTTCAATAAAAAGTAGCTAGGCCATAAAAACTTCGTACTTCATGAACACTTTTTGACACTAGCCACTCTACAATTGATTTGATATTTTCAGGGTCAGCAAAACTCCATCAGGTGTGACAACAAAACCTAGGAAAATGACTCTATGGGTAAAAAGTCACATTTCTTAAGGTTTGCAAAGAGACTATTTTCCCTAAGAGCTAAACAGACTTGATTCAAGTGGTCCAAATGGTCCTTCCGGTCATGCTATATATAAGAATGTCGTCGAAGTAAACTACGACAAACTTTCCTATAAATAACCGTAGGACTTGATTCATAATCCGCATAAAGGTACTAGGAGCATTGGACAGTCCGAAAGGCATTACTACCCACTCAAAAAGACCCTCCTAGGTCTTGAATGCAGTCTTCCACTCATCCCCTGGTCTAATCCTAACCTAATGATAGCCACTCTTAAGGTCAATCTTTGAAAATATTGTTGCTCCGGCCATCATATCTAACATGTCATCCAAACGGGGTATGGGAAACCTATATTTCGTTGTGATCTTATTAATGGCATGACTATCAACGCACATCCTCCAACTGCCATCTTTCTTAGGGGTCAGTAATGCGGGTACTACACAGGGACTCAAACTATCTCTAATAAATCCTTTCCTAAGGAGATCCCCTACTTGTCTTTGTAACTCTAAATGTTCGGTAGGGTTCATCCTATAGTGTGGAAGGTTGGGTAGGGTGGCTCCTGGGACTAAGTCAATGGCATACTGGATGTCCCTAAGTGGTGGAAGCTGGTCAGGTAGGTCATCTGGAAATATATCCTTAAAGTCTTCTAACACTTTAGCCACTTCCTTAGGGCATTCTTTCTTGGAAGGCTCCTGAATTTTCTTAGTGGTTAAAAACTAAACATGTGTACCCTCAGTGAGTTCTTTCTCAATTTCCTTTTCAATGATCAAATTGACTCCCGTTTTCTTTTCCTTTAGGTGGCTTGATCCTCTCTTAACAGTGTCCTTAGGTGGTGTTGGGTTGATCACAAACTTCTTTCCTAGGTGCATGAATGAGCAAGAATTTGATTGGCCGTATAGTTTCGCGTCATGGTCAAATAACCAGGGTCGACCTAGGATGATACTGCTCACTCCCATTGGTAAGACATCACACCACACTTTCTCCTGATAGGACTGTAACTGGATTTGGACTAGGCACCTATGTTTGATAAGAATCGAAGTGGAGTCTATCCAAGAAACCTTATATAGAGTCGGATGGGAAACTGTGGACAAGCCTAAAGTTTTGACAGCACTAGTGGATATGGCATTTACACAACTCCCACTATCTATGACTATTTTACATACCTTATCCCCTAACTTGACGAATGTTTGTAGGATGTTAGTCCTACTCCAATCTTCCTATGTCATGTTTTGGGTAAGGATGCATCTAACTACTCCCAACATATCAGGCTCTATTTGTTCCTCGTCTCCTTCATACTCTTCAGCCAAATTGTCCTCAGCCTGATATACTTCCTCGACATTATCACCTAGGGGTTCTTTGGGTTCAGACTCACTTTCTTCTAATTCTCCTATGTGTAAGGCCCTAGTTGGACAATTGCTAGCGTAATGGCCTAACTTATGATATCTATAGCAAGCCACATTAGAATTTGGAGTCCTCTGAACTTCTGGTGCTTTACCCCTATCATCTCTACGGGTCAGAGGGGTGTGGGTCAGAGGGGTGCTAGGGTTGGGTCGATTGGGTCACATTTGATTTGTTCCTGGCTGCTGACTAGGTGCACTAGTTCTAGGGGGTTCGGGTTTCCGATAAAATGGTCCCCTATGAAATCTCTCAGCATCTCGTGCTACTTGGTAAGCTAGCTCTAAGTCATGGACTTCTCTCAGAAATAACTCCTTCTGGATCTCTTCTCTCAATCCTGCCCTAAATCTCGACAAAGTAACTGACTCGAACTTATCTACATTACATCTCATTACAAATTCATCAAATTTGGCAATGTATTCGGCTACACTCTTGGTTCCCTGGGTCAATCGCTGCCACTGGTCTAGAAGTCTCTGGTGGTAGGACATAGGAAGGTATTTCTCTCTAAGTCTAAGTTTCATTGCCCTCCAGGTTACTATGGAAACATCACCCCTTTGCCTAATGAACCTCTCAACATTTCCCCAGTAAAGCCTAGCCTGATGAATTAACCTAAGCTCGCGAACTTGCATTTTCTCTCCTCTGTCATGTCATACCAATCGAAGTACTGATCCATCTCTCCCTCCCAATCTATGTAAACCTTAGGATCCAGATTTCCATCGAATGTTGGTGCTTCCAATCTAATACTCCTAAGGGTTCGCTTGTCACGGTCTGTCTGATCCTGATTGTGTCTCCTAGGGTTTGGCTTATAGACTGGATCATGGTGTGCTATCCTAGGATTTGGGTCATGGACTCGATCAGCATTGGGCCTCCTAGGATTTGGCTCGAAGAAATGGTCTTGATGAAGAGTTCTTCTAGGGTTGATGGGTGTCTCAAACTCGGATTCAGGCTCTAACTCATTTTGGACTTCATGATTTCCTCCAGGGGTACGACCTTCTAATCGATCAAGTCTAGCTGTGATGTGGGTTATCTGATCAGCCAAGTTTTGATTGGTCTGGGCTAATTGATCAATTAAGTTTCGGTTCAGCCTGGTCATTTGGTCATTCAAGAATTTCATTAGACTCTCAAAGTTTTGTTCCATGGTTACACTAGATTGGGCTTGGGTTTGCTGATAAGGTGCTCCTGATCTAGTTGCCATGCACATGGACTCAACTCGGACTAGGGGTTTTGCTAGACCTAGAGTACAAATCAAATGTAAGGTCAAATTGACAAGCCGGGTTGTAGTAACTTGGCACCTGGCCAGGTAAGTGTAAGGTTAGTGGAGGTTCCTCTTTGCTTGCCTTAGACACCAATTTGAAATTGGCCAGGTAAGCGAACCAACCTACTTTCCTTCGGGCTCTAATCCCTGAACCACTAACCTAAACACCAGATACAAGCACACACAAACAGGGTGTCAAAGTTGGCTTGACACTTGACTCGAACCGACCTTGTGGGTGTCCCTAGCTCGCTAGAGCAATTAAATGTCTAATCCATTTTAATTAGGATTGGGCTCATTATGCAAGTTGTGATTTTTGGGCTAGGGACAGGTAATGAAATCCTGACCCTATGTCAATTTGATGACCTTAATTTTGTTTACCATGAAATGAATGCAACAAACATATGGATCCAAATTTCAAGTACAGAATTAGTGTGTTGCAGTTCTCAAGTGATAGAAAAGTGCAATGCAACAGATTCAAAAAAATTTAAAAAATTCACAAAAGATTGCTAACTTCTAGATGATATTCCATATGAAAGGAAATTTAAAAATAAATTCTATACTATGCTGAGCAGATACTGAAAACTAGATAAAAAAATAGGACTGAACATAAGGAATTTCAGTGATAGTGATGGAATGCGAGAATTTTCATTTTTTTTGTAATTTTTTTCTGAGGATTAAATTTTATGTGATGATAACTATCTTAATATGGAGTAGGAAAAAAATTATCTCAATGAAAATTAACTACTTTCATTCAGACTTTTATGCGAATCTCAGTCAGCCCATTCAGAAATACAGCAAGCAGAATTTAAACAACAAAGGGCATTTACATACCAAATTTCAACCTAAAAATTCACATCGCGCCAGGGGCTCATTATTCTCATGGATCGTGACAGTGTACTGGTGTACACTCGCTCAGGAGACGTGAATTTTAGATCTAGATTGGATTTTAAAAACAATAACTAAGTAGCATGTATGAATGCTATGCATGCAGAAAATTTGAGCAACTTACCTAAATGCACAAATTCAAAAGTAACCCTAACCTACCATGCTCTGATACCAAATTGATGGGAACAAGATTCGAATGATGCATCTCTAAGGATTAAAGAGGTTAAATGTTGATGAGGCAAATAGGCATGCAGCTATTCTATAAAAGAAATAGAAATTCAAGAAAGGAACATAGAGAAAAACATGACTAGAAAGAAACTCTCTCAAAGTAATTAAGAAAGGACCTTTGTGGTTAGGAAACCAAACAGGTTAGGGCTAGCTTACCTTGCTATTTCAAATCTGAAAGAAAGTATAAGAATGGTTACCCGGCTATTAATGTTCTGAAAATGGGATAAATGACACTCAAGATGAGGTACCTAAATGACAAAGGAATTACTCTAGGTTTAAGGCCTCCTGCTTCTGATTCTTTGGCATAGTAAACCTTCATCTTGGAAACCATAAGACCCGGGATCTTGCACAAGGAGATGGAAAGATTAACAGGTTTAGATGGGAGGTTGTAGGAATGGATAAAGAGAATTTGGAATGGAGTAATAAGGATTAAGCTTGGCTTGAAGTAGATCTTCCTTGGCGTCCACAACTAAAACCTCCTTCACTTGTTGGCATGCTGAACTTCTTTGTAGAAGATGCCTTTGGAAGAGGAGATGGATGAATTTTGGAGTGGATTGTAGGAGAATCTTCAAGGTTGATCAAATAGAAATGGAGTATGGGTTAGAAATTGGATTGGCTAGGTAACTTAGGTCTCACACCTTTCCTTCTCTCAAGGGACTTTGGCTAGCAAAGGGAAAAGCTTTCAAAAAAATTTCTTTTTCATTCATCATTACCATTACAAGAGAATTCTAGAGCTTTTATAAACCTTAAGCTCCTTTACAAATTCAAATGCTACACTTTTCATGGAGAAAATCAAAGGTGTCCGATAAAGATAGGAGTGGCCCATTCAAATTTAAATGTCCTAATTACAAGGTAGGCACCCATAAAGAGTGGAGCATCATTCAAATTTGAAAATTCATGGTTGATGTGTCTTGGTGATGTGGCATGATTTATCCTCCAAGTTGGCATGACTTGTCTTCCAAGGTGGCATGGTGCTTTGATGATGTGGTGCTCCAAGTAGTTGGTGAAGTTGGTTGCACTCATTCTTGCTTAATTAAAGCCCAATACAAGTAGATCTTGAACTCGACTCAATACAAAGCCAATTTAACTCTAATTGGACCCAAGTTAAAATAAAACAGGATTTATTTATTCATAAAAATAAATACAGGACTCATAGACTTATTACAGGACTTAAATTCCTAGTCTTCTATCCATAAAGAACTTGGCATTAGCTGAAGCCTCTTCCTGAGCCTGGTGCCCACACCATATTTCTTCAAATTGGCATAGAGATTCTCCTTCCTAAGGGTCAGGGAAACTTGTCTGAGGTGGTTCAGGTAGTCTTTCTTAGTCCTACTATAGATCAAGATGTCATCGAAGTAAACCACTACAAATTTTTCTATGAACACATGTAAGACATGGGTCATTATCCTTATAAAGGTGCTACGGGCATTGGAAAGACCAAAAGGCATCACTACCCATTCATATAAACCATCCATAGTCTTAAATACAGTTTTCCAATCATCCCCAGGTCTGATCCTAACCTAATGATAGCCACTCTTAAGGTCAATCTTTAAGAAGATGGTTGCACTGGCCATCATATCTAACATGTCATCCAATCAGGGGATAGGAAACCTATATTTCACCCTGATTTTGTTTATGGCATGATTGTCTACACATGTTCTACATGTGCCATCTTTCTTAGGGGTGAGCAGGGTAGGTACGGTACATGGGCTCAGGCTCTCCCTAATAAATCCTTTTCTAAGGAGTTCTCCTACCTATTTTTGCAATTCTAGGTGTTCAGTTGGGTTCATCCTATAGTGGGTTAGGTTAGGTAGGGTTGCTCCTGGGACTAAGTCTATGGCATGCTGGACGTCTCTTAGTGTTGGTAATTGCTCAGGCAAATCTTCTGGGAATACATCTTTAAACTCACTTAAGATTTCCTTAACCTCCTGAGGGTGTTCTTTATCAGTTGGATCAGGCACTTCCTTAGCAGCTAACCCAAATAGCTAAACCCTCAAAAATCTCTTTTTCTAGCTCCTTAGCAATAATCAAGTTAACTCCAGATTTCTTCTCTTTCAATGAGCTAGATCCCCTCTTAACATTATCCTTAGGTGGCGTTGGGTGAATCAAAATCTTCTTCCCATGAAAATTGAATGAGCATGAATTTGATCGGCCATGTCAGATAGCATCATGGTCAAATAGCTAGGGTCTACCTAGGATAATGCTATAACTCTCATGAGTATGACATCACACCACACCTTTTCCTGATAAGATTGAAGCTAGATCTGGATTGGGCATCTAAGTCTAATGGGGATGGAGGTCGAGTCCATCCAGGAAACCTTATAGGGGCTAGGATGGAGAACTGGGATCAATCCTAAGGTTTTAACTGCCTTGTCTGAGATGACATTCACACAGCTCCCATAATCTATGATGATTTTGCATACCTGATCCCCTAATTTTATAAAAGTCTGTAGGATGTTGGTCATATGCCAGTCCTCTTGTTTCTTAGTTTGGGCTAGGATGTACCTAACTATCCCTAACTGGATCTACTAGGTTTTCCACAGCTTCATAGACTTCCTCTCCAAATTCATCTATGTGTTCAAGCTCTTCCTCCTCAAGCTCCCCTATGTGTAAGGATCTGGTTGGGCATTGGCTAGCATAATGTCCTACCTTATGACATTTAAAACAGGCATTGGGATTGGGACTTGGGTTCCACTAGGTTTCAGGTGCCTTACCCTTGTCTTCCCTATTGGCTGTGGGGTTCTAGGGCTGGGTCGGGCTAGGTTAGAGTTGGGCCGGTTTGGGTAGGCTTGGCTAGGTCCTGGTCTTGGTTTTGGGCACTAGTCTTAATGGGCTCAGGTCGACGGGTTTGCAGGTGCCCTCTGGAATCTCTCATAGTTTCTAGCTATCTAGTAGGCCTGCTCAAGATTACCGACCTCCCTTAAAATTAGCTCTCTCTGGATGTCCTCACGAAGGCCAGCCCTAAACCTAGATAGGACCACAAACTCTTCCTCTTTCATGTTACACCTATGGCACACTCATCAAATTTGGCGATGTATTCTGACACAGACCTATTCCCTTGACTTAACCTCTACCAGTGGTCTAGGAGTCTCTGGTGGTAGGATGTAGGAAGGTATTTTTTTCGTAAGTTTCATCTTCATGGCCTACCAGGTGTCTATGGGAAGGTCATCTCGTTGTGTGATTATGTGCTCAACATTCTCCCAGTACAGCTTAGCTTAGTGGACTAACCTTAGTTTGGCCAACTAACCTTTCTTTCCTCACTCATTTCATACTAGTCAAATATTGTTCCATCTCTCCTTCCCAATCTATGTAGGTCTTAGGATTTAGGCTACCATCGAATGTGGGTGCATCTAGTCTGATGTTCCTAATCCAAGAAGTCATGATTGGGCCTCCTAGGGTTGGGTTCCAGAAAGGGGTTAGGGCATGGGGCTCTCCTAGGGTTGGGCTCCAGGAGGGACATGACTCAGGCTTGGGCTCAGTATTGGACTCTTGGGTTCTCTCTAGTGTTCCTTAGCGATTTATACTCGATCAAACCTTTAGGTCATTTGGTCATTCATCTAAGGTAGCTAATCAGTAAGGGCCCTCAGTTGGGCACCAAAATTGTTGTCCATGGTTAAGCTGGGTTGGGCTTGGGACTGATGATAATGGACTCCTGACCTGGTGGTCATGCAACAAGCACACAGGACTTGGACGTTCTAGGATTTGCTAGACCTAGAGTCAAAGTAGAGTGGGTCAACTTAACTTACACCCAACTCAACACTTAATGCTTCCACTGGCCAGGTAAGAGGTGGGGTGGTGGGAGGTTCTCCCTGCTTGTCACAGGATCCTAATAAAAACCACTAGTCCACTTAGGGTGTTTGCCTTTGGACCTTTAGCCTTTGACACCAGTTTCTAGTAATAAGTGAAGGGTTGAATGCACTAGTTTTCCTACTAGACTCGAACCCAACCTGTTGGTGTCCCTAAATCAATTAGGTTTTTAGTTGATTTTTATTAAGCTTGGGTCGGTATGTAGGTAATTGTTTTGGCCTAGGATAGATGATGAAATCCTTCCTTGATCTGATAGAGTAGAGTGCCCTTAAGATTAGGTTAATGCAAATTTAAATGATGCGCATACGATGAAACCCTAATGCAGTCTAAAATCAGAAAATATAGAAAATATTTTTTTTTTATTTTATGAGGTTGCTAGCTTAAATTTGAGTTGGTTAGATGGTCAAACAAAATTGGCTTGGGTTGGGGGGGTTTGGATGTAAGTTAGGTTCAGCCTTAGGTTAACATGCAGAATTTCGGCAAGCTATTTTTTTGTCAGGTTTTTTTATATGCAATTTTTTTTGGCTTTTATGAACTATAAAATTCAGTAAAAGTAACAGTAAATAAAATGACAACTCATAGAATATTCAGTCTAAAACTCAGAAAAGAATAGTAAGTCTAAGATGGGAAACTAGACCTAAATTTGGACCCCTAATGCAGAAAATAGCATGCAAATTTTTTTTGTGTGTTGTTTTTATGTTTAGGGAAGATGCAACTATCCTAATCTCAAGCTCTGATACCAAATTGATACAGGATGCAATGGAAAGAGATGAACATGTAAAAAACAGCAATTAATAATTTTAATTAATTTTTAGATTTTTGTTTGATGGCTATGTTCCCGAGAAAGATGAAAAGAACTAGCAAAGGATGATGTAAAGACCAACTACACTACCTGCAATTAAGAACTTGCAGAGAAATAAAGATTAGGACCATGAGGGTTGAGAAACCACTCAGTTACGATAGTCTAATCTTCAACAAAATAGAACTATGAGAATTGTTTGGGTTAATACCTGGCAATGATGTTGTCTTGATCGAAGACGGGGTCACTCTACACTCCTGGATCGGTGCCTGATTGAACGAGTCTCTTTCCTGCAGATCAGCCAGCTTTCTATCAGCTGGTCTCGAGGGTAAAGAGGACATCTTCATTGGATGGTTTCACCAGAAGGACCCTGC
Organism: Areca catechu; assembly: GCA_021397845.1. NCBI lineage: Eukaryota > Viridiplantae > Streptophyta > Magnoliopsida > Arecales > Arecaceae > Areca > Areca catechu. The sequence goes on along the minus strand of CM038048.1, from coordinate 45,381,549 downwards.
ACACGTCATGGGTTAGGTTCATAGGTGACAAGAAAATTAAGAAATAGGGTGAGGATGGAAGAGGGAGCGAGAGGGGCTGTTGGAGAGGCTGACAGCTTGCTTGAGAAGATGGATGCCTGGCTTAAAGAGGGGTGCCTAGCTGCTGGTTGGGACACTTGGGAAGAAGTCCTTGGCAGTCTGGGGGCCAGGGCACATCTGGAAGAGAGAGTGGAAGGGACGGCCAAGGGTTGGAGAGGTTTGGTGTTGGTGGTTTGATGGAAGGTGGGAGAGAGGGTGGCGGCTTGGAGCTTGGGTATGGAGGGCAGCTTTGGGTCTGTGAGGATGCTTGGGGTCGGTTAGGGTTTGGAGAAGAGAGAAAGGCTAGGGCGGCTAGGGTTTGCACACACAAAAAAAACACAACTGGTCTCACACCCACTCCAATTTGGAGGAAACACTTGAACCAAACTCACTTAAATTTTATTTCATGAAAAGAGGTACCCATACAAGAGGAGAGGGGTGGGTATTTATAGAGTTACCTAGGTCCCTGGACTCCAATATAGACTAGGACTACATTACTTGAGGGCCAAGAAATCCTGGGGGACCTGGTCAACAGCAGGCTTCTTCCTTGGGCTTGGGTGCCAACTTTGGAGGGCTTGGGCTGGGGTGCCAAACATGAGAACCTAGAGAAAGCGCAAAGGGCCTGGAATAGGGGGCGCCTTTTCTTGATGGGCTAGGGTGCTGATAAGCTTGAGAGGTGCCTAAAGAATGTAGACTTGGTAGGACGTTGGACTGGGGAGGGTGCCATGTGGAGGGGCACCTATATTAGGCTTAGCGGCATGAAGGCCTATTCCTTAGGCGCCAAAGCTAGGGGACCTGAGTAGGGTCCAGGTGTATGTAGCGCTACTCTGGTGGAGGCGCCTGGTGACTCTTCTGGCTTGGTGACTCTCCTCTTGAATGAAAACCAAAATTAAAGGACTCATGGGATTGAGACAAGGGACTTACTAGACTCAACTATACCTTCTTGTCTCAAATTATTATAGGACTCATTTCTCATTATAGGACTCACTGATGGACAGGACATGGCTCACTTTAATACAAGTGACACAGTAATACTAAACTACATGACTTAAGAGAAGACTTAATTAGAAAACCACATGACCATCAATTATTTCTTGATCCTGGTGCTAGCACCACAAGGGCTCACTTGGTCCACCCTTCAGCTCTAGGTCTACTGGATTTGGCTAGTCGATCGACGGGCTCAGATCAGTGACTTGAGGCCTTGGAATGGTTTGCATGCAGTACAAAACCGTTGGTGTGACCCTCTCATCTCCCTAATCCCCCACAGGGTCAGAAATTGAACGAGGAGATGCTTTGTGGAGATAGTGGCATCGAGCAGGTTAAGTTCGAGATGCCCTATGACGGCATTATAAGATGAGGGAAGCCTCACGATGGTGAATGCCATCAGCACTGTACTCTATCAGGACAGAGCTTTGATAGTTATTAAGAGTGTAATCTCTCCCTCAACTCTAACTGAATCTCCGGTAAAGCCCACCAGGGGCATGAATACCAGCTTTATTTGGTCAACAGACAAATTCATCCTTGTAAAAGCATCATAAAAAAGGATATCTATTGAACTTCCACTATCAACCATAATTCTCTTTACAAGGTGCCTTGCCATCATCATTTCAATGATGAGTGTCATTATTGGGGTTGTCCACCCTAGCAGACCCCTCTCCCATGCAGGGGAGTACATCATCACTCTCCTCTCTTCCCCTAGCCCTCTTCGGGGTTTTCCCTGCCCCCAAGATATCATCCCGATTGGATTCTCAATGGAGCGATTATCAATGAGAGAGGTTGGGGCTCCTCACTCTAGTCTACTAGGGGTGCCCTTCCTCATGTGCTTATCGAGGTAGTCATGCTTGATCAACACTTCTATTTCCCTCTTTAGGTGGTGGCATTTCTTAGTGTCATGGCCATGGTCCCGGTGGAAGCGGCAGTAACAAGACCACCTCATCTAGTGGATGGCCTCAGGGGAGGAGGACGATACAAGAAGTGCTCACCCTCGATCTCCATCAAGATCTTCATTTTGGGGACAAGGAGAAGAGTGAACTTCTCTTCTTTGGTGGGGTCAATTCTGGGTCTTAGCCCCGGTCGCTGGACCGGCACCATCTTCTGAACTGGGGGAGTAGATGCTTCCCTGATGGCCTACCTCTTTGGGGCCTCCAGTTCAGCTCTCTCTTGGTATGGTCTACCTTCTTGGCATGGATGTACTTCTGCACCCGAAGGAGGATCTCCTTATAAGTCTTCGAAGGCTTCTTGTCAAGGCAGTAAATGAAGCGGGAGGTCCACAACCCTCTCTTCAGGGCCAGCATCACAACTGACTCATCGAGGTTATAGATCTCTAGGGTGGTGGTCTTGAACTGGGATACGTAGTCCCAGAGAAACTCTCGGTCCTGCTATCAGATCGAGAAGAGACTATCAGCCTCGTGTGGCACCTTCCTGTATGCGTCGAAGTGTGCCACGAACTTCTTCTCTAGTTAGGAAAAGGAGTCGATACTCTCGGACTCAAGTTTAGAGAACCAGACTTGAGTGGCCTTTCATAGGGTGGACAGGAAGGTAATGTAGAGGAGAGCATCGATAGCCCCATGGACCCTCATAAGGGACTTGTAGCTTTTTAAGTATCAGTCGTCCCATCATAGGGGTCGACCTACAACATATGGAACCGGCTAGGGATCGGTTCCTCTTGGATTCTCTAGGAGAAGGGAGGACAGGTGTCATAACCCAGGCTCACTCGGGGAGCCCTAAACTTCCATGAATTGATGGGCTAGATCTGCCAGTTTGTGCTCATGCTCTTCGAGGTGCTTCTCCACTCGATGGTGGATGGCCTCGTTTATCGATTCCTCATTAGAAAATGTCAGGGGTGAGGGAGGTTCAGAGTGGAGGAACTCTCGCCTGAGTTCCTGGCCACGTTGACACCACTGGTGTGAGGGTGTGCAGTGGTTTGAGACCGGGGAACGGCTCTCCTGGCCGGTCGAACCATGCCATGGCCACTTTTCGATCACCCGGTGGACCTCTCGAGGGTTTGATACCGCATGAAACGGCCCCTCCCAGAAAGACCATAAGCTGGTTTGGGGATCAGCAGTATGGGCTGCTGGAGTCCCTGGTTGATGTTAAGTTTCCAGGAACCAATGCTTCTAGTAGAGCTGATGCATTATCACAGCAAAGGCATGGACCTACTAGACTAGTGAAGTAATCTAGGGATCCGTCAGAGATGATGGTGGTAGAATAGGAAGCTCCTTCTTCAGGCACTGATCACTGCAGTGAGAGGGACCCCCCGCCCAACCGATGGAGGCTTCACATGCTCTGTGGTCACCATCAGACCTTGGATTTCCACGGATGTCTTTTTCATAATGGAGGGACCTGGTATCTAACCAGTCAGTTCTCTTGCCCTCCTTCCTGGTGTGCCAATCTGTTGCCGCCAAGATCGTCGTGGCCCATAGCTCTAACGCATCGGGCTCTCGTTGAATGCTCATTCCTTCTATTCCTGGTCGGCTCCCTCGTTCGGAGGCCCTGCAAAATAGAGGAGACCCAGGCTAGGGATTTCGATGGGGACACTCCGATGATCAAGTTAGTGGGATGATCGAGAGGAATAGAACTTTGTGGCAGAGAGCTTGGGGGACTCTCCGCATCTAGAGGGTGAAGAAGAAAGAAGGATGAGATGAACTCTATGAAATAAGATAATGGAGGACCAAGAGCATGTCCATTGCTTACCTCTTTTTTTCTTTACTTACCTTTCTCGTTGATCTTCTCTAGATGGGGTGGCCCAGACCAAGTTTGAGGCTTTGTCTGGGCATCCGATCCCAAGAATTCCTTTTTGTAAAGGACTTTCCATTATTCGTTGTTGCCTCCCTATCGGGCCATTTTTACAGGGGAAAGCCTTCTACCTTGGGCGTTCGTTGAGCCTCGAGCCATGATGGGATGTTTTCATTTCAGGGAAGATCGTCGGAGTGTCATAGGACCTGGGACCCTAGTGGAATACCCTTCTTGGAAAGGTGCAGGTTCCCTATCGTAGGGGTTGAGTCTTCTAATTATGCAGTCATCGATGTGGTACAGGGCTGGGAACTTGGTGTAGCTTGCATCGTGCAGGTCATGCATGGGCATGCAGCAAGCCTTGAATTTATGGTAGGGTATGTACTACCTCTCGGAGGTCGCAGGTGGTTAAGCCCATTCTTGTCTTGGTTTTGTTGGGTTTCTAGGGTTTCGATGGCATAACAGAAGCATGGATTTCAAAAAATTTCTTTCTTGAACCTCCAAACATCTTGAAACCCTAAGCCCAAGATCCCCTATTCATTACAATTAACAAGTTATGCAATTAAGGTTTGGAAAAATATCTAGAATGCTAATTCCTTCTTTCCACTAGGCACTAATGTGCATACCCTCTAGCAGTGATCCACATAGGAATCAAACTAGGAAGCTCTCCTTAGTAGGTTACTTAAGCCACTGGGACTCTTCTGATGGCCCTTCTTCCTTTGGCAGCCTCTCCTTCCTTGCTCAGACCTTTGCTCTGTAGTAGAGCACTCTGAGCCCTCTCCAAATCCTCTCTTTACTTCCTTTTGCACTTTCTAAATCTCTTCCTAAACCCTTGTCTTAAAATGATGGACTTGTCTTAAGACAAGACCTAAACTCTAACAAGGGAAGGGGGAGACAAGGAGAGTGAGTGGCAGAGTGTGAGTGAATGCAGGAAAGAAATGATGGAATCAGATACCATCGGCATTTTAATCCTTCGATCTCCCAGTATCCCGATTAAATGATGGGCATGGATAAATATCAAGCCCTAGCACTTAATCATTTTGAATCTCAATTCGATAAGGAAGGCTCGATCGATGAATGATTAGAAACCCCATCTAATCTCATCCTGTTTTGGCCAAAGACTTCCTGAGTCATCATTCGAAGAGATCACACGGGATAACTTCTCCTCTTACTAAGAGTGATCGATTCCTTATTGACCTACTCATTACCTTCATACATAATCCACCATATCTAGAAACACCCCATACATGACTTAATTGCCATGAGTGAGTATGCACCAAACATGGGTTCGTGTGCACAAGATACTATGGTATTCTCAGGTCTAAGGATCATATGCATAACTCCCACTAAGAGAATATTCTTTTGACAAGTAAGTAAGACTTCCATTTGATGTTCTCTTGTCGGATTAGTTCAGTAGACTCATAACCTAATGAGCACCTACATCCTTGTATTAGTGTCTTTACACAAGTGGTTGTGAGACCAACCACTCTCTCCATCGAGCATACATAGGATGTGCTAGTCTTTCCGAATTCATCGATCTCCAAATCGATTATCCAATGACTAAAATATTTTAGATCAGGGTTTATATGAACTTAGGTCTTACCATTATGATCTCCATTATAACCCTAATTTCATTGCCCTAACCTCTGAGATTTCATCATAATCTTGATAAGATGCAGTAGTATGATGAATCAAAAGATACCTTTTATTGATAAATTATATCATACATGAGTTGGAAGATCATAGAAATGCCCTTACAATGATTGGCTTTTAGGGCACCATTCTTTCTGGTTTGAACTTCTGCTGATCCCCCCTCCTTGTGCCATTGGCAGGAACCTTAACTCCCTCTGGATGAGGGGTGGGGTCCTATCTCAGACACCTGGCGCTTGGAAGCATGAGCTCGACCCCGACTAGGAGCAAGCCTCAGTCGGAGGGCTCACCATATGAGCACGACCCCGACTAGGAGCTGACCTCGGCAGGAGGGCTTGCCTTGAGAGCATGAGCTCGACCTCGACCAAAAGCTGGGCTCAATCAGAGGGCTCGCCCTATGAGCATAACCTTGGTTGGGAGCTAACGTCAGTAGGAGGGCTCACCTTGGGAACATAAGCTCAACCCTGGCCAAGAGTTGGCCTCAGTCGGAGGGCTCGCCCTATGAGCATGACCTCGATTGGGAGCTGACCTCGGTAGGAGGGCTCATCTTGGGAGCATGAGCTCGACCCCAGCTGGGAGCTGGCCTCAGTTAGAGGGCTCTCCCTTTGAGCACGACCCTGACTGGGAGCTGACCTTGGTAGGAGGGCTCACCGTGGGATCATGTGCTCAACCCCGGTTGGGAGCTGGCCTCGGTCGGAGGGCTCACCCTATAAGCACGACCCCGACTAGGAGTTGACCTCGATAGGAGGGCTCGTCTTGGGAGCATAAGCTCGACCTCGGCCTAGAGCTGGCCTCAGTCGGAGGGATTGCACTATGAGCATGACCCCGACTGGGAGCTGACCTCAGTAGGAGGGCTTGCCTTGGCTTTTTATCTGGCCATTATGCCCAGGTGGCAGGTCTCTTAGCAGCGTGGCTGCTTGCAGGCTCCATTCTGTAGATATATGACATCACTATAATCTCACTTGATTACAGCCGATTAGTTTTCCGGGTTCACTAATCATAACCCCTTGGTTTTTACAAGGCTAACCAAAAATCTCTTGTTTTTCACAAGGCTTACCAAAAACCTCTTGGTTTTTGGGGATAACCAAAAACCTAGTTGGTTTTTACAAGATTTACCAATAACCTAAGTTGGTTTTTAATACAAGGCTCACCAACAATCCAAACACTAGTTTCAATTCACTTGAGACTAGGAATCAATAAGATAAATAAGTATATTGAAGAAATATAACAAGCTTTCGAAAATAAAAGCAAATATCACTTTGAAGCTCTTTGATGATGTTGAAGATACTTATCTTCAAGTTGTTGAAATCGAGTAGACTTAATTTGCCCTAGAGGACTAGGGACATCAACAGGTCAGGTTCAACCATTGTGGGATGACTAATGCACCCAATTCATCTCCATTACTAGACGCTGGTGTCTAGGCTATTGGTACAGTGTCTAACGACCTAAGTTGATCGGTGGTTCCTTAATTGTATCCCTGCGAGAGTAGGGGGCCTTCCACCATCCCACCTCTTACTTGGCCAGTTGAAGGACTAGGAGTTGAGTTATGTGTAAGTTGAGTCAACCCATTCTGATTGGGCTCTAGGTCTAGGTACCCATAGTCGATTGGTTTGAGTCTTGCATGTGCACTAGATCCAGAAGCTTCATATCATCCACCACCTCCATAACTAGCTGAATCCATGGATAATCTTGAAGCCCAGATTAAAGCCCTTATTAAGCAGCTAGCCCAATCCTTCACCCAGGTGATTCAGAGGTTTGACCAGATGGAGAATAAAAATGGAGAATAAAATAGGAACCCTAGAGGAGACACATAGGTCCCATTCTGAAATAGGTCTTGAGTCACCTCCCCATCCTAGGAGAACCCCTCGCCATGATCCTTACTATGAGGCTGACCCTAAGAGGACCCCAAACCCTGATCCCTACTTTGAAGCTGAACTTAGGAGAGCCCATCATTATGACCCAGTCCTAGAGGTTCATCCAAGAAGATCCAATCAGGATTTTATAGACCAGGAAGACAGAGCCTATAGAAACATTAGACTTGATGCACCTACTTTTGATGGTTGTCTTGACCCAAAGGTTTATATAGATTGGGACGGAGAAGTTAACCAGTATTTTGAGTGGTACAATATGTTTGAGGAGCGTAAGTTTAGGTTTGCCAAGCTTAGGTTGGTCCGCCAGGCCAAGTTATATTAGGCTAATGTTGAGAGAGCACTTAGACTAGGAGGCCATGAACCCATAGTCACCTAGAGAGCCATGAAGGCTAAGCTTAGAGGAAAATACGTTCCAACCTCATATCATCATGGTTTATTGGATCAGTGGCAAAGATTGAGTCAGGGTAGCAAGAGTGTAGATGAGTACATCATGAAATTTGATGAGTATTCCATGCGATGTGACTTAAATGAGGATGAGGATGTTGTCCTGTCTAGATTTAGGGCTGGCCTTAGAGATGATATTAAGAGGGATCTCTACATAAGAGAGGTTAGTGACCTGGACCATGCCTGCCAGATTGCTAGAGATTATGAGCACTTTCAGAGAGGGCCCATCTACCATAGACCAGAGCCCACTAGATACCCTAGTTAGTACCTAGGAGCTAGCTAGTCCCACCAGAGCCGACCTAGCCCTAGCCGACCTAGCCCAAGTTGACCCAGTCTAAGTCACCCTGACCCGAGTCAACCCCAGCCTAGTACTCCTTTGACCCGTAGAGATGATAGAGGTAAATCTATAAAGGTCCACAGGAGTCCCAATCCCTAGAAGACCTGTTTTAAATATCGAAAACTAGGTTACTTTGCTAGCCAGTGCCCAGTTAGTGCCCTACACTTAGGTGAGCCAGAGGAAGAGGAGCCTAAACCCATAGCTGAACCTGAGGGAAAAATCTATGAGGCTATGACTAGTTTTGGATGAGTATGATGGAGAGGAAGAGATACCTGAGTCTGAGAACCTGTTAGGTGTTGTTAGGTGCATCTTGATCTAAACCCCAATTAAGGAAGATTGGCGTAGGGCTAACATCCTACAAACCTTTGTTAAGATAGGGGATAAGGTTTTCATGATCATCATAGACAGTGGGAGTTGTGTCAATGCCGTCTCTTCTAGTACAGTCAAATCTTTAGAGTTGACCATAGTTCTCCATCCTAGCCCCTACAAGGTTTCTTGGATAGATTCCACCTCCATCCAGATCAAGTCTAGGTGCCAAATCTTAGTTAAACTGCAATCCTATAAGGAAAAGATTTGGTATGATGTCCTTCCCATGAAAGTAAGTAGTATCATTTTAGGTTGACCTTGGATTTATGATCATGATGAAACCTTGTTTGGTCGAACCAATGTCTGTGCTTTTAGCCACCATGGGAATAAGTTTGTTATCCACCCAACTCCACCTAGAGACATAGTTAAAAGAGGTTCTAGTAGCCTTAAGGACAAGAAACCAGGAGTTAATATGATTAAGGCTAAGGAGTTAGAGAAAGAGATTGCTGAGGGTAACCCTATTTGGATCTTGACCACCAAAGAAATTCATGAGCTAACCCAAAAGGAACACCCTCCAGAAATTGTTAAGGCTCTTAAAGAATTTGAGGATGTCTTCCTTAATGATTTACTTGATCAATTCCACCCCTTAGAGACATCCAACATGCCATAGACCTGGTCCTAGGAGCCACTTTATCAAACCTTCCTCATTATAGAATGAACCCTAGTGAGCATCAGGAATTACAAAAATAAGTGTGAGAGTTACTTAGGAAGGGTTTCATTAGGGAGAGCTTGAGTCCATGTATAGTCCCTACTCTGTTGACCCCTAAGAAAGATGGTACCTGGAGGATGTGTGTAGACAGTAGAGCCATTAACAAAATAACTGTGAAGTATAGGTTTCCCATCCCCCGATTAGACGACATGCTAGATATGATGGCCGGTGCTAAAGTTTTCTCAAAGATAGACCTTAAGCGTAGCTATCATCAAGTTAGGATTAGACCTGGGGATGAGTGGAAGACTGCATTCAAGACTAAGGATGGCCTGTTTGAGTGGTTGTGATGCCTTTTGGCCTTTCGAATACACTAAGTACATTTATGAGAATTATGACCCAAGTCCTGAAAGAATATACTGAAAAATTTGTTATGGTCTATTTTGATGACATCTTGATTTATAGTAGGACTAGAAAGGACCACCTTAGTCACCTTAGGTTAGTATGTCAGACCCTTAGGGAGAATAGCCTCTTTGCCAACTTTAAGAAATGTGAGTTCATGACACATAGTGTTATCATCCTAGGTTTTGTTGTCACCCATGAGAGAGTTTCTGCAGATCATGAAAAGGTGATGGGGGCACCAGGATCAGACATAGATTATTGGATCCTATTTGGTTTACCTAGCCATGTGTCAAATTTTATAATCAACTAGAATTGAGTCCTGTAATAAGTTGAGGTTAGTTAATTTGTCTTAACCCTCAACCTAGTCCAGTACATTGAGTCCTGTATACCAATATGAGTTCACTTCTTGTACAAGAGAGGAGGCTACGCTATTTTGGAGTTCCACCATACCTCATTCTGAAGTCAGAAGTGGTTACATCAGCTTAGGAGAGCATAATCGACACCCAGATGCCCTGATTGTGCCCTGATTTTCCTTGGGTGCCATTTTAGATGCCAGATTCCCTCCAAATGCTTCCAAAATATTCCATATGCAAGGATCTCAAGTTTACCAAGCTATCCCAGCACTCCAGGCCTCCAAATTCAAGCCCAGAGAGCAAGCCCAAGCAAGGAGAACCAAGATTCTCTTTTGATGCCGAAAATATGCCAGCCTAGGGAACCAGGCACCCCAACTTCTAGGGGGCCCAAGCCCAAGATCTCCAAGCCCATGGCTGACCTTCCCCTTGCTGCCCTAAAGCCTACACACCCAAAGGAGGGGCATCCAAAGAGGTTTGACCAAGTCCAAGTTGAAGAAAAGTGGGAGAAGACCAAGCCTTTTCCTAACCTAGTTGGGAATTCTAATCCTTTTAAACTTTGTAATTCTAACCTAGCTAGGAGAGGACTTGTATTCCAATTTGGAAGAGGATTTGTAACCCAAGTGTAATCATGGTTAGTGAGGGAATGGGAACTCTATAAATACCCCACCCTCCCCCTCTTGTAAGCATCTTTTTCTTATGAATAAACCTTTGCTGAAATTTGATTGAATTGCCTTGTGTTTGAGTTTTGGTTATCTCTTTGAGTACTCTCCTTGTATTCCTAGTTTGAAAGCCTGCTGCCCTAGCACCCTCTTGCATCCCTGGAGATTAGCCACACCCAAGGAATTGAAGTCCTTGCTGCCATCCAAGTCCAAGAGCTTCTTCTTCCTCGATTGCCAGCTTTTAGCCATAATCCTGATTTCCTTCAAACCCTAGTTCCTTTTTTGATTTTATTTGCTATTTTGATTAACCTCTGATGCTTGCAAGATCCCTGAGGTGGTTTCCCTCCCCTGAGGAGGCCTTTGTTGCTGCCCGAATTGCCTAGATTCACCATCGGATTCAAGGGAAACAAGGCTTCTTCTTCCAAGCTCCAATCAGAGTTGTGAGTGATCTCTTCTACTACTGAATTTTAATCTCTGACTGGTAAGAATTCTTCCCTTCTCTTATTATCTATTTTAATGAAGATAAACTATCCTAAACTGGGAGTTTCTCAACTCTCGGGTCCTGGCTATTCTATTAGTTTGCATGAGTTTGCCTGCGATCCGATGATTCTTAGTACTGCTAGTCTTTCCGCTAGTTCTTACTTTATTTTGGAAATCTAGCCTAAAAATAAAATTATAAAAATCACAAAAAAATATTTTATTATTTCTTATGCATGTTTAGTAGTCTTAGAGTTATCTCACATCAGTTTGGTATCAGAGCAGGTTTAGGATAGTTTTTTTATTTGCTTTGCACTCATAAACCCTAATTCTGCATTCTATCCACTGCATTAGGGGTCTAGTTTATATCTAATTTTAGCATCATAAACATTTTATTTTTCTGTGAAATTTGATTTGAATGTCCTTACTCAGTTCTAGTAATTATAAGAATTTTTAATTAATTTTACTGAAACCCTAAATCTCTAAAAGTTTGTATAATAGAAATCCTAACAAAATCCTAATAATTTTTGTAGCAGTCTAGAAAACCCTAGGTTTGCATTATCATATGATTTTTTTTCTACATGAAATTTGGTAGGCATTATCACCACTGTCCATCCTCTATTTCAAATTTTCTTTGATTTTTTTTTGCATTGAGATCTATGTGAAACTTTGCAACCACTGAAATCCTAATTCACTAATTTCTGCTACATTCTACATCTTGACTCAACCTAACCTAATCAACTACCAAACCCCCAATCCCAAGCCAAACTTTGTTTGATAATCTTAGTTAACTTAAACCTAACTTGACACATCATAAATCATTAAAAAATATTTTATTTTTTAATTGTTTTAGATTGCATTAGGGCCATTGATTGTCATCATTTTAACCTAATCTTAAGGGCAACTCAAAATCTCAGATCAGGGCAGGATTTCATCACCTGTCTTGGGCCCAAACCACCATCATCATAGTAATCCAAGCCTAATTAAAATCAATTAGACCTAATTTGCCCTAGTGGACTAGGAGACATCAACAGGTCGGGTCCAAGCTATGTGGGCCAACTAGTGTATTTAACCTTTTAGCTATTACTGAAAGCTGGTGTCTAAGGCAGGGGGTCCATAGTCAAACAACCTAAGTGGTGTTGTGGTTTTTAATTGGGTCCCTACGAAAGCAGGGGGCCTCCCACACTCCCACCCCCTACCTAGCCAGTGGAAGGATTAGCTATTGGGTTAGGTATAAGTTGAACTGACCCACCCAGTTTCTGGCTCTAGGTCTAGGAAACCCTAGATTATACTAGCCTTTTTCTTTTTCTTTTGCATGCTTGGTTGCATCATTTCATTTTGATTGTATGATTTGTTGCATGAGCACTAGATTAGGAACCCAATACCAAAAATATAAACCCCAACCTAGCTCAACCATGGACCCTAGTCTAGAAGCTTTCATGAAATCCATGATCGAACGACTTGACCGAATTGATTTATCCAATAACCAATCCCAAACCAACTTATCCAAATGAACCAAGCCAATACCCAAACCCAAGCCCAGCTTGCCCAAATAGACCGTAGGTTCGACCAATCCGATGCTAAACTTGACCAAATGAACCAAAGATTCAACCAAGTTAGAACCCTAGGCAAGACCCATAGAGTTGAACCCCGCGAACCCATAGTCCCTAGATATGAACCCAATAGTAACCCACTATCCCTCAATCAACCTGAACCCTATAGGATTGATACCCCTAGATTTGAACCCATAAACTTTAAACCCATAAACCATAGTTTACCCACCCCTGTTATCCCAAACCTTAGTCAATTTTCCATTAGCCAAACCCCTCTTACCACCCTATTGGTTCACCAAGATGACTTTGAAGAAAAAATATATGAGGCTGACCCAAGTCTAGTAGAGGAGTATGAAGATAATGAGTCTATTGAAGATCTAGAAGAGTACCCTATAGAAGACCCAGGATTAGTTGATTATGACCAAACCCAGGTAGAAGCCAACCCAGTGTTAGTTGAATCAATAGAGATCCAGGTAGAAACTAACCTAGAATCAGTTAACCCTGACCACATTCACATAGAAGACCAAGCAACATTAGTTGAACCTGACCACACCCAAGTTGAACCTGTAATGGAAGAGAAATTAGAGGAAGAGAACCCTAATACTGCTGTTAGAGTCTTACCTGAGGAGCCACTAGATGAAAGCCCAAGTATAGAGCCTAATCCTAAATTTCTTGAAACAGATGACTTTATTAAGGAATTGGCTTATTAGTACCCTCAGGAAGAATCCCATCCTATAGTTCCCATTGAAGATCTCTTCCTTGAGATTAGTGACCCACTCTTCCATACTATAGACCTTGTAGGTACCCATCAACCCCATAAGGTCAACCTTATTAATCTAAGATTAATCCTTGATACCCCTTCCTGCATCCTATTCTACCTGATAAACCTCTAATGGTGCGGACACCAGAGGCACCAGAATAAGACAGAGGCTTCTCGACCCTCTGTGGAGCACTTAGTTACATTCAAGTCCATTGTAATAAAGCTTGGTTTATCTAAGTTGTCTTTACTTGAGTCCTGTATTGTATTAGTCAGCTCACATTGTGCTAGTTCAGTCCAATGCTAGTTAGCTCATGTTGAGCTAATTTTATTTTTTTTGAGTCTTGTCCAAGTACACTGAAGACTCAAGACCACATCATACAAGTGAAAACCAAGTCCAACCAGTTTGAAGACATAGAAGTGAATCCCAAGTCCAACCCAGCTTGAAGATTTCAAGACCTCAGAGGAGAAAACAGAAGCCCTGGACTGCAGCTGGAAGCAAATTGGGCAAGCCCAGGCCTAGGAGAAGAGCTACGGGGCCACTTGCTATGGTGACCTTCCCCTTTGTCGGCCACTTAAAGTCACCCCTCTTGGCAGACTAAGGCAAGGAAAGGGAGAGAAATTCTAGGGATTTTTCTACCTATGTTTCCTTATTTTCTAGCTAGGGTTTGGGTGGAAATAGAATTCCTAGGTAAATACTATTGTACCCTTACTTGGAGCCCAAGACTAAGAGTCTATTTAAAGGATCCTGGTCTCTTGTATGAGAAGTGAATTTTGATATATGAAATACTTTGATTCTCTAATTGATGTGTGCCTCCCTGCTATGTGCATTAAGGGATCTTGTGTGAGCTTGAAGTCCTGCCGAAGTGCTAGCCGACCAACCTTCTTCCAAGCCTCTTCTTCCAACATGCCCTTGCTACCTTTTTCTGAAATTATTCTTGTTTTCAACCTTTATTTTCTCATCCTTGATGATTGTTTGTAGGTCCCCGAGTTCCTACAAATCCAACAACTCCAGCCGGGCTGCAATTGGACCACCAAGCAAAAAGTCGGGAATCCGCGGGTCTCTGGCTCGATTTTTCAGGCCGCATCCATCGAGGAACGAGTGATCTCTTCACTACAATCTTCACCAAGAACATCAGACATTGCTAGGTACACTCCCTCTACCACCATTAGTTTTATTGTAGGTGAACTAGCCCTAACCGAGGCTTCTCAGTCCCGGCGATCCCCTTTTTACTACTTTCTTAGGTCCTGATCTACATGCATAGTTTCTAAAATTTATATACAACTCTCTACATCTTATTTTGATCTGATATTTGGGATTTAACTATCACACCCCATGTATAAAACACAAAAAAATAATCGCATGCATATTTGTTTCGCATCATCTGGTATCAGAGCTTAGATTAAAGCTCATTTTCTGCACCCTTCATAGTCTGTATATGCACTATTCTTTTAATTGTTTCTCCCTGCTCAAAACTCCAAAAGCTCTGATTTTTACTTTTCTAGATTTTTATTTATTCAAAGTATTTTACAAAATTTTTTCAGATTTTATTTCAGTCTATGCAGTTTCTGTAAGCCGAAATACAACCTATAAATTTTTGGCTCTATTTTTTTCAGCAAGACAACTTTGGAAGGTTTAGGGTTTTGTTTAGCATCTCTTTGTGTATCTTTTATTTTTAGTATGTTTCTAGCATATTAGGTCATTGTCTGCAAATCATATTTCTAGAAAAGAACAAAAAAAAAATTACATATATACAAAAACTTCAAAAAAACACTTAAACCCTAATTTGCATCATCTGCCTGCCATCATTGCATAAACTATCTTTAAGGGCACTCTTGCTATGTCAAATGGGGGGAGGATTTAATCACCTCTCCTTAACCCAAAACCACATCCCCTGCATTCGGTCCCAAGCCTAACTTAAAATCTATTAGACTTAATTTGTTCTAGTGGACCAGGGACACCAACTAGTCGGGTCCGGCTAAGTGTCAGTCAATATGTCAAGCTAACCTGTGTGTGCCTGGTGCTTAGTGTCTAGAATGGTCGTTCAGGGATTCAATCCTGAAGGGCTTTTGTGCTGGTCCGCCTACCTGGCCAATCTCTGATTGGTATCTAGGATTGGTAATCATGGACCTAACACTCCCCTTACACCTGCCTGGCTGAGTACAGGGTTACTATAGGCTAGTTTGCCACCCTAATTGAGCATTTAGTTTTGGACTCTAGGTCTAGGGAGCTGTAGTTGGTTTGATCGAGTCTTGCATGAGCACTAGATCAGGAGCAACCTATCATCCACCATCTCTACTTTTGTCTGAATCCATGGACATCCTTGAAGCCCAGATTAAAGCCCTTGTAGACCAAATAGCCCAGATGAATACCTAGATGACCCAGACCGATAACTGAACCCACAATAGACTTGACCATTTTGCCAATGGGTTTGATCAATTAGAGGATCGTCTAGGGACCATAGACAGAACCCATGGGTCACAGTCTGAACCAGATCCTGAGTCACCACCCCATTCTAGGAGGACCCCTCGTCATGTCCCATACTATGATACTGAACTTAGGAGGACCCCAAACCCTAATCCATACCATGAGGCTGAACCTAGGAGATTCCATCATCATGACTCGATCCTAGAGGTTCACCCTAGAAGATCCAATCAGGATTTTGTAGACCAGGAATACAGATCCCATAGACACATTAAGCTTTATGCCCCCACTTTTGATGGTTGTCTTGATCTGAAGGTCTATATAGATTGGGAGAGAGAGATTGATCAATATTTTAAGTGGTATGATATGTCAGAGGAGTGTAAGTTTAGGTTTGCTAAGCTTAAGTTGGTTCGGGAGGCCAGGTTACATTGGACTAGTGTTGAGAGAACCCTAAGATAGGAGGGCAGGATCCCATAGTCACCTGGAGGGCCATGAAGGGTAAGCTTAGGGAAAAATATGTTTCACCATCATATTATTGTGGTTTACTAGATCAGTGGCAGTGATTGAATCAGGGTAGCAGGAGTGTAGATGAGTACATTGCAAAATTTGATGAGTATTCCATGCGATGTGACTTAAATGAATATGATGATGTTGTTTTATCTAGGTTTAGGACTAGACCGAGAGATTATATTAAGAAGGAGCTCTATATGAGAGAGGCTATAGACCTGGACCATTGATGCGGTGGCAAGGGGGTTAGGGCTAGGGATGCTGGATGCCAATATGGATGCTTATGAGGCAAGGAATTTTTTTTACGTTTTTTTTTTTTTTTTTTTTTTTTTTTTAGTGTTGATGTTTTTTTTTTTGTTATGTTTCTGTTGTTCTTCTTCATTGTTTAGGGTTAAGTAAGAACAAGAACAGGACCCCGGGATTAAGAAACCCCGGTAGGACTAGCTCGACCTACAATATCTACTTAGGAGATATAAAGAAGGCAAACCTCAAACTTCTGAAGCGCCCGGTGCAGAGATCGCTCAACTCGGTGGATGCGGCCTGGATGCCCGAGCAGTCAAACCTGTGGGAGCTCTGGCTTTGGGTCTGGAGGTCGCGATGGCAAAGCTAACTGTCTCCAATGCTTGAGATGCCTGGGAGGACCTGTAGGCAAACAAAAGAGAGGTTAGCGAAATGTGGAGATGTACGGAAAGGAACTGAACTAGAGTTGGGAAGGGGCTTCGAGCCCAGCGTCTGGCTGGATTCCGAAGTCGAAGCTAGAGATAACTTGGGGCCTCGCACCCCGTGACGTCCTGGAGGATGAAGGAATGTGGCCTCACACCACATGACATCCCGGAGAATGAAGGATTCGCGCCGTCCTGGGGCGACGGACAGGTGGCCTCGCACCACTCGACGTCCCTGGGGACGAAGGCAATTCCACTCGGACCTAGCCTAAGAGACAAGGGTTGGAGGGTGAAAAAAACTCAAACTCATTCACTCAAATTTTCATTCATTCATTAAGTTCTACAAAGGGAGGGATTGGGTCCTTTAAATAGGCACCCAAGGCCCTTTTGAAATTCAAAATACAAATCTCATGGTGGCGCCAAAAATTTTCCACATCCCTATTTCTTTGGCCGACCAAATATTTGGAGTTGGGAGTGGCATGAGCAAAGGCTTGGAGGGGGGGATTGGTCCCTTGACTTCCTTCCTTAGCATGCTTAATTTGGGAAGATGAGTGGGGCATGGCTTGCTTGGAGGGATGTGTTCCCTTGGGCTCTTCACGCCATCTTTTAGGATTGATTCTTGGCCGACCAAGGGTGAGCTTCATGGGGCATTGCATGGTTGAGGGCTTGAAGAGGGGAGTGTATCTTGTGACCTTCCTTCCTTGCAAGAGCATTTTGGGAAGAAAACTTGGGAGGAGGCTTGCTTGGGGCTTGGTTCCTTCAAAGATCTTCAACGCCCTCTTTAGATGGAACAAGGCATGATATGGGGGAGGGAAGAGGGGGGATGTTGTCCAAGGCGTGTGGCAAGCAAGAGGAGGCCACTTTGTTTCCCTTCTTGGATGCCCATGTGGTAGTTGATGTGGCGCCACGTAGGTAGTTGAGGTGGCATCTGAGTTGGCATTATCCCAAGTAGAAGGGGTGGGTTGGCCCACAAGAACTTGAGTTGGAGAAGAAAACCAGAGTGACTTCAATTGGGCTTGGGCCCAGACCAAACTCGGACTCGAACAAATACAGGACTCAAGACATAACTTTACCCAAATTGGCCAAGGTACAGGGCTAAACAACTTTGACAAGAAATTATAACAATGTTTTTGGGCTCAAGGCCTTATTATAGGACTCATTGAAAGGGGAACCCTAATCTGAGATCCATAGAGGGTTGAGGAGCCTCTGTCAGATCCTGGTGCCCACACCAACCATGCCTATCAGATTGCTAGGGATCACGAGTGTTTCCAGAGAGGGCCCATCTACCGTAAACCTGAGCCCACTAGATACCCTAGTCAGTACCCAGGAACTAGCCAGTCCCACCAGAGCCGACCCATGCCTAGCCGACCTAGTCCGAGTCGACCCAGTCCTAGTTAGCCAGGCCCGAGTTGACCTCAACCTAGCACTTCTGTGGCCCGTAGAGATGATTGAGGTAAACCTGTAGATGTCAATAAGAGTTACAATCCTCAGAAGGCCTGTTTTAGATGTAAGAAACCAGGCCACTTTATAAGCCAATGCCCAGTTAGTGCCCTACACTTAGGTGAGCAAGTGGAAGAAGAGCCTGAACCAGTAGCTGAACTTGAGGGGGAGATTTATGAGGCTGATGACCAATTGTTGGATGAGTATGAAGGTGAGGAGGAGGAGGAACCTGAGTTTGAGAACCAATTTGGAGTGGTTAGGTGCATCTTAACCCAAACCCAGTTAAGGAAGATTGGCGTAGGACTAACATCCTATAGACTTTTTTAAGGTAGGGGGTAAGGTACTTAAGATCATCATAGATAGTGGGAGTTGTGTCAATGCCATCTCTGCCAACATAGTTAAATCTTTAGGATTGACCACAGTTCCCCATCCTAGCCCTTACAAACTTTCTTGGGTAGATTCCACCTCCATCCAGATTAAAGCTAGGTGCCAAATCTTAGTTAGATTGCAAACCTATGAGGAAAGATTTGGTATGATGTCATCCCCATAGAAGTGAGTAGTATCATTCTAGGTCGACCCTGGCTTTTTGATCATAATGCAACCCTGTATGGTCGAACCAATGTTTGTGCTTTTAGCTACCATGGGAATAAGTTTGTTATTTACGCAACTCCCCCTAGAGACCTAGTTAAGAGGGGTTCTAGTAGCCTTAAGGACAGAACCTGGAGTTAACCTGATTAAGGCTAAGGAGTTAGAAAGAGAGATTGCTGAGGGTAACCCTATTTGGATCTTGACCACCAAAGAAATACATGAGCCAACCCAAAGGAATACCCTAAAGAAATTATCGAGGCTCTGAAAGAATTTGAGGATGTCTTCCCTGATGATTTACCTTATCAATTACCATCCCTTAGAGACATCCAACATGCATAGACTTAGTCCCAAGAGCCACTTTACCTAACCTTCCTCACTGTAGAATGAACCTTAGTGAGCATCAACATTATAGAAACAAGTGAGAGAATTGCTTTGGAAGGGTTTCATTAGGGAGAGCTTGAGTCCTTGTGTAGTCCCTGCTCTACTGACCCTTAAGAAAGATGGTACCTGGAGGATGTGTGTAGACAGTAGAGCCATCAACAAAATAACTGTGAAGTATAGGTTTTCCATCTCCCGATTGGGCGATATGTTAGACATGATGGCCAGAGCCAAAGTTTTCTCAAAGATAGACCTTAAGAGCGGCTATCATCAGGTTAGGAATATACCTGGGGATGAGTGGAAAATCGCATTCAAGACTAAGGATGGCCTATTTGAGTGGGTTGTGATGCCTTTCGGACTCTCCAATGCACCAAGTACATTTATGAGGATTATGACCCAAGTCCTAAAAGAATATACTGGAAAATTTATTGTGGTCTACTTTGATGATATCTTAATTTATAGCAGGACTAAAAAGGACCACCATAGTCATCCGAGATTAGTATGCCAGACCCTTAGGAAGAATAGCCTCTATGCCAACTTTAAGAAGTATGAGTTCATGACACATAGGGTTATCTTCCCAGGTTTTGTTCTCACCCTTGAGGGAGTTTCTGCATATCCTGGAAAGGTCAGTGCAATGTCGAGTAGTCATACCCACTAGTGTCCACAATGTGCATAGCTTCCATGGCCTAGCAACCTTTTGCAAGAGACTCATCAGGGGTTTTAGCACAGTCATCGCACCTATAACTGACTGCATTAGGAAGGGTACATTTGAGTGGACTAAAGCAGCTGATAAGGCCTTCCTAGAGCTTAAGGATAAGATGACCCATGCACCCATTCTTTGATTACCTGACTTTTCTAAGATATTTAAGGTCACTTGTGATGCCTTGAGAGTAGGAATAGGTGGGGTACTAAGTCAAGAGATTCATCTTGTAGCCTTCTTTAGTGAGAAGCTGAATGAGGCTAAACTTAAGTACTCTACCTATGATAAGGAATTTTATGCGGTAGTCCAAGCCCTTAGATATTGGAGACATTACTTACTACTGCAGGAGTTTGTCTTATTTTCTGACCATGAGGCACTCCGATTCCTAAACTCCCAAAAGAAACTTAACCCACGGCATGGTAAATGGATTGAGTACATTCAGGCCTACACCTTTGTCCTGAAGCACCATGCCGGAACAGAAAATAAGGTAGTAGATGCCCTGAGCCATAGGTCTTGCTGTTAGGATCAATTAGAACCCAAGTTATAGGATTTGATAGGTTAAAGGATGGATATAAAACCTGCCCAGACTTTGGAGAAATTTACCAGATCCTCAGGCTAGGACCATCTAGTACACAAGTGAGTATACCATTCAGGATGGCTACCTTTTCCAAATAATCGACTCTGTATAAACTTCCCTTAGAGAGTTCCTAATTTGGGAGACCCATGCTGGAGGTTTAGCTGGTCACTTTGGTAGGAATAAGACAATCTTAGCGATAGAGGACTAGTTCTTTTGGCCAGGATTGAAAAGGCATGTTGCACAGATTATAGCCAGGTGTAGAACATGTGCTATTGCAAAACAGCAAAAGCAAAACTGGTCTCTATACACCTTTACCAGTGCCTGATCGCCCTTAGCAGGACCTAAGTATGGACTTCGTGTTAGGATTACCTAAGACCCAGAAGAGGCATGATTCTATCTTTGTAGTGGTCGATAGGCTCTCTAAGATGGCTCACTTCATTCCCTGTTCCCAGACCTTAGATGCGTCTAGAGTAGCCAGGCTTTTCTTAGATAATATGGTTAGACTCCATGGCCTACCCAGACTATCATATCTGATAGGGTGTTAGGTTCACCAGTTATTTCTAGAAAACCCTATGGCACCTGTTAGAAACCAAGCTTAAGTTTTCTACAGCCTACCACCCCCAATAGATAGCCAAACTGAAGTGGTGAACCGTAGTTTAGGAAACCTCCTTAGATGCCTGGTAGGTGAACACATTGGAACGTGGGATCTATTGTTGCCTAGAGCAGAGTTCACCTACAATAGTTCAGTAAATAGGACAATGGGCAAGAGTACTTTTAAGATAGTCCATGGGTACAAGCCTAATCACCCCATTGATCTGATTCCTTTACCTATTCATGCACGAGTCTCAGAGTCTGCAGAGTCATTCGCACAGCATATTAGAGACTTTGTTGGCTCCACCCAGTGATTTTGATGAATAACAAAACATTGAGTACATATTGTATTCTAATGTGAATTTCAAGTTGTGAGTTTTCAGGAAGAAAGCACCTCAAAATTCCAAATATTTATGGTGTATGGCACGCAATGGCACGGAGCAAATCTCACATATCCGAGCATCTTCTTCATTGAAAAAGGGCTTACAATTGCTTAATTATTATGTGTTTATGCTTTCATGAATATCATTTTTGATTTCAAGGCTTTTACTCTTGATTCTGGATGTTTTCAGTCTCAAGTGTCGACACCTGGACAGTCAAGTATCGACACTTCAGCATTTGGCACGAAAAAAAATCCTTGGCATGCCAAGTGTCGACACCTAGAATTCAAGTGTTGACACCAAGTGTCGACACTTAGGTTTCAAGTGTCGACTCAAGGTCTGACAATTTTGAAAATACAAAACTTTGTTGGTTCAAGGATTTTTGTGTCAAGTGTCGACACCTGTGCATCAAGTGTCGAAACTTGAATGATCAAGTGTCGACTCCCAGAAATCAAGTGTCGACACCTGACAGCCAATTGTCGACACTTGCAGCCTGACAGCTCTAACGGATCTATTTTTCTGGCTTGCAGAAATTGGTTTTCAAGCTCCAAACGGCTATTTTCAATGCTCCAACGGTCACAAAACATTTTTAGAAGGTTTTTGGTGTATTTAATCTCCACCAACCTCATTTTAAAGGTAGAAAAGTGTGAAAAAGTCAAGAAAAAGAGAGAAGTCTATTCAAGAGCATTCAAGTCCACTCAAAAGCCAAAAAGCCAATATTCTCTCTAAACTTCAAATCAAAAGCCTCTTATAGCTTGATTCCACTGAAAAAGCCTGCTTGCTCAACTTTACTACATTCCAAAAGGAGGCAACTTGAAGAAGAGTGAAGTCAAAGCATCCCTTGAGCTTCAAAGATTCCAATCTACTCTTGAAGAGAGTTTGTTGTAGCTTTTAAATTTCATATCTGTTTTATTGTGCTTTAACCTTGCTTTCAAGGATGTCTTGAAAGAAGGTTATTGTGGTTTGTTGGTGAGCCCAAGTGTTAAAACCAACTAGGGTTAACTTGTGAGCCTGACAATAAAACAAGTAGTTAGGTTTTTTGTGAGCCTAGGTGATAAAACCAACTTAGGTTTTGACTTGTGAGCCTTGTAAAAACAAGTCAACTGTAATCTGGTGGGATTATAGTGAAATTTCCAAGGGTGGCTTGGGGAGTGGATGTAGGTGCTAGGTTTGCACCGAACCACTATATATCTTGTGTTTGTGTGTGATTGCTCTTTTCCTTTTGCATTCTTTAATTAAGTGCTATCATCTTGCATCTAATTATTATTACTCACAAGCACCACTAGACATTTATTTTATTGTGTTAAATTAGAAAAAGACCCAATTCACCCCCTCTTGGGCTCCATTTCTGGGCAACAAGTGGTATCAGAGTACCGGTACTCTCTTGTAGGTCCAAGGATCTTGAGTAAATGATCATGGCAGCCCCATAGGCATGGGTATTGTTGAAGGTCAAGCTTCAAACCGACCCCTACTTTTTAATGGTATAAATTACACATACTGGAAGACAAGCATGCGCATATTTATACAAGCTCTTGATTATAATTTGTGGAGAACAATAGTAAAAGGTCCTCATCAACCTACAATGATGATTAATGGCATTCTCATCCCTAAAATGGAAGATGATTGGGATGAGCGTGACATTAAGCAAATTGAGCTTAATGCAAAGGCAATGAACCTTTTATTTTGTTCTCTTGATCCTAGTGAGTTTAACAGAATATCCAACTGTCTCTCCGCAAAGGAGATTTGGGATACACTTGAGGTTACCCATGAGGGTACACACCAAGTGAAGACCACCAAAGTTAACATGCTAATTCATACTTATGAAATGTTTAAAATGGAACCTACTGAGTCTATCAGTGAGATGTATACTAGGTTCACAAACATTGTGAATGGCATGAGAAGTTTAGGAAAAATAATTTTTAACGGTGAACTTGTAAATAAACTTCTCAGGTCTCTACCAGCTTCATGGGATGCAAAGGTCACTGCAATTGAAGAAGCAAAAGATGTCAACACTCTCCAGCTGGACAACTGTTGGGCTCTTTAATGACATATGAACTATCTCTCAAACAGAAGAACAGAGAGGTGGACAAAAAGAAAAGACAATAGCATTCAAATCTACTACCAGAGAAGACTCGAGCGAAGACTCTGAAGAGGATGACGAAGAAGATGAAACCGCTATGTTAGCAAGGAAATTCAGAAGGTTTATGAGGAAAAAGAAATTCAATTACAAAAGAAACCTCTGAAAGGTGAGTCCAGTAAAGAAAAAGATAAGGAAAAGAAGGAGGAGCAGCCCACATGTTTTGAGTGCAAAAAGCCAAGGCATTTCAAAGTAGACTGCCCCTTACTAAAGAAAAGCAGAAGAAAGCTAAGAAAGAAGGCCATGATGGCAACCTGGAGCGAAAGTGAAGACTCCAGCTCTGAGGAAGAACAACAGGAAGTAGCAAATTTCTGTCTAATGGCCGATCAAGAAGAGGTATGTTCTGAAACCGAAAATGAATTTTCTTTTGATTAGTTTCATGAAATTTTTGATGAACTAGTCATAGAATTTCAAAAATTAAAGTCAAAACATAAAGACTTAAAGAAGCAAAATCTGGAACTAGCTAAAATAAATAACAACCTTTCAAATGAAAATGAATACCTTCTAATACAAAATAAAAATTTAAATGATAAGATTATGGGTCTTGAAAATGAAAGAATATACTTGAAAGAAAAGTAACTTACTTTCAAATGAAAATTTGTCAAGACAATACAAAGAAATTTAATGGAAAACAAGATATAAAGAGGAAATCGATAAACTAAAGCCTTTGTTGAAAAATTTACTTACAGTTCTGAAAAGTTAAATTTACTGTTAAATAACCAAAGAGCAGTATTTGACAAAGCTGGATTAGGATTCAGAACTCATAAGAAACAGAAACTCCTTAAAAATTTCTTTGTGCCTGCATCTTCATCAATTACATGCTATACTTGTGGTGTTAAAGGACATAAATCGTACATGTGCAACAAAAGAAAATTAAGAAAAACTAAGAAAGTTTGGGTTCCAAAAGGAACCAATGCCACTAACCAAAAAGGACCCAAGATGGCTTGGGTACCTAAAGTCTCCACTTGATCTTTATTGCAGGTATGCCTTGCAACCACAAGAAAAGAATGTGGTATCTTGATAGCGGTTGCTCAAGGCATATGACAGGAGATGTGGAGCAGTTCTCATCACTCACATATCAAAATGGTGGCAATGTAACTTTTGGTAATAATGGAAAAAAAAAATCATCGGTATTGGTAAAATCCATATCACCCCTACCTCTTATATTGATAATGTTTATATGTTGATGGATTAAAACATAACTTGCTTAGTATTAGTCAATTTGTGACAAAAATTTTAAGTTGTTTTTGAAACTTCTTTGTGCATTGTTTCTAGTCTAGATGACAATGGCATTAAATTCATCGGTCATAGGCATGGCAATATTTATATGGTTGATCTTGATGATCTCCCTATTCAGAAAGGTCAATGTCTAGTGGCAATGGAAGCCAAGATCGATGAACTAGTTGGCTTTGGCATCGTAGACTAGGACATGCTAGCATGCATTTAATTTCAAAACTTAGCAAAAAGAATTTAGTAAAAGATTTGCCTAAACTCAATTTTGAAAAAGATAGATTTGCAGTGCATGTCAACTTGGAAAACAAACAAGTCTTCTTTCAAACCTAAAGGAGTAATCTCTCATCTAGACCTTTAGAATGCTTCATATGGACCTCTTTGGGCCTACTAGAACATCTAGTTTGGGAGGTAAGAAGTTTGGTCTAGTCATTGTAGATGATTTCTCACATTTTACTTGGGTCATGTTTTTAGCATATAAAGATGAAACGTTTTCTGAATTTATAAGATTTCATAAAAGAGTCTTAAATGAAAAAGGTGTTCAGTAATTTCTTTAAGAAGTGATCATGGATGAATTTGAAAATGCCGATTTTAGTAAATTCTGTATTGAAAATGGAATTAATCATAATTTTTCTGCCCTAGGACAGCTCAACAAAATGGGGGTAGTAGAAAGAAAAAATAGAACTCTGAAGAAATGGCATGCACCATGCTTTGTGAAAATGATTACCTAGATACTTTTGGGCGGAAGCCATAAATACTGCATGCTATATCTTAAATCATGTTTAATTGCTATATCTTAAATCATGTTTTAATTTGATCGATTTTAAAGAAACTCCATATGAGCTTTGGAAGGGTAGAAAACCTTCAATCCGTTATTTTATGTTTTTGGTTGCCGTTGTTTCATCTTAAATAATGGTAAAGACAATCTAAGTAAATTTGATACCAAATCAGATGAGGGAGTCTTTCTAGGCTACTCCACATCTAGTAAGGCATACAGGGTCTTCAACAGAAGGACACTTGTTGTTGAAGAATCCATTCATGTAGTATTTGACGAAACTAACCAAAAATCTTCAAGAAAAGAAGATGTACTTTTTGATGAATCAGGTAACAAAAAAACTGAAGAAAGAAACAACAATGAAGAACTTACCAAGGAACAGAATGATGATCAAAACACTGACAGAGATCAAGCACAAGGTGATGAAGATACCTCAACTGTTGATCCTTTACCAAAAGAATGGAGGTATGCTCATGGACACCCAAAAGAACTAATTATAGGTGATCCATCTAAAGGTGTAAGTACTCGATCATCTCTTAGAAATATTTGTGATTATTTAGCTTTTGTGTCTCAAATTGAACCTAAAACTATTGAGGAAGCTGAATATGATAGTAATTGGATAAATGCTATGCAAGATGAACTTAATCAATTTAAAAGGAACAATGTTTGGACACTGGTGGATAGGCCCTCAAATACATCAATTATTGGCACAAATGGGTTTTTCGAAACAAACTTGATGAAAATGGAATAGTAATTAGAAATAAAGCTAGACTAGTTGCCAAAGTATACAATCAGGAGGAAGGGATAGATTTTGATGAAACCTTTGCTCCTGTGGCTAGACTTGAGGCAATTAGGCTATTATTGGCTTTTTATTGTTTCATGAACTTTAAACTGTATCAGATGGATGTTAAAAGTGCTTTCTTGAATGGATTAATTGAAGAAGAAGTTTATGTTGAACAACCCCTGGTTTTGAAAATTCTGAATTTCCAAATCATGTTTATAAACTTCATAAAGCTTTATATGGATTAAAACAAGCTCCAAGAGCTTGGTATGATCGTTTAAGCTCTTTTATGCTGAAAAATGATTTTACTAGAGGAAATGTAGATAAAACATTATTTTTAAAGAAAAAGAATGATGATCTCTTAGTAGTACAAATCTATGTTGATGATATAATATTTGGTGCTACTAATGAATCTCTTTGTCAAGATTTTGCAAGTCTAATGCAGGGTGAGTTCGAAATGAGCTTGATGGGAGAACTGAATTTCTTCCTTGGACTCCAGATAAGGCAAACCAAAGAGGGGATCTTCATCAACCAAACAAAATACACAAGAGAAATACTCAAGAAGTTTGGGATGGAGAACACTAAGCCATTAGGTACCCCTATGAGCTATACATGTAGACTTGACAAGGATGAATCAGGTAAGTCAATTGATCAAAAATTATATCGTGGCATGATTGGTCATTATTATATCTTACTGCCAGTAGGCCAGATATCATGTTTAGTATATGTATGTGTGCTAGATATCAGTCCAATCCTAAAGAGTCTCATCTTTTGGCTGTTAAACGCATACTTAGATATCTATCTGGCTCAATTAAAATTGGTTTATGGTACTCTAGAGATTCTTCATGTGATTTAATTGCTTATTCCGATGCTGATTTTGCTGGGTGTAAACTTGATCGTAAAAGTACTAGTGGAACCTGTCAGTTTCTTGGAGTAAATTTGATCTCCTGGAGTAGCAAGAAACAGAACTCTGTTGCTCTATCTACGGTAGAAGTGATGCAGAACAAATAAAGGAATGCGATGCGGAAGCAAATTAGGATTAACTAATTTTTTGTTGTTTTTATATGTTTGTAGAAGTTGGCTTCAAATCAAAGAAAAGTTAACCTAACATTGAAAGATACTAATATGATAATTGAAAGCACAATTTTAGGGAAACTAAATTATCAGAGTAGTTCAGAAGCAACGGATCGCTGGGGGTTGAGAAACTCCCAGACCTAGGGTTTCGCTCCGAACTTTCAAAAGAACAGAAATAAAGAGAAGAGATGGTTTATCTAACCAGACAATGATCTTCACAGATTTGGTGGAGAAACTCTCCCGAGCAGATTGTTGGATCCCGGATTCAGATATCTTCGTAATGGATCCTCCAATATGGTCCTTTGGCCGGTTGGCTTCTCCTGAACTCAAGATCTGGAAGAAGAAGAAAAATAATTGAAGAAGAGAGTCAAGGGAAAGATTTACCAGGTTGATGAACTAGAAGATTGAAATTGCTGAAAACTGGATTCTCCTGGATTGATGTGATTTTCCTTGGAACTTGCTCTGGATCTGAAGTTGCCGGACTGGATCTGGATGAAGGTGGACGGCTGGACTTGTAGAGAGAGAGGCCGCGTGGGAGAGGATGGAGCTAGGGTTTGATGGATTGAAAATAATGAAGGGTGGCTAGGGGTTTGGAATTTCAAGTGGCTAACCTAGGGTTTGGGATAAAGATGGAGATCTCTCACCTCCTCAAGGCTCCAATGGAACCCGGATTACCCCCTCACGGAGCTCAACACTTAGAATAGTGCGGAAGAAGAGAACTAGTAGTACTACTCAACACAAAAGAATAGCAAAAATATTTTTCTTCATTGATTTTCAAAGTTACAAAGAGAGGTCTATTATATAGACCTAAAATTTTCTCCTAGCTTGTACAAATTCCCATGTGGGACTAAACTCTTCCAACCTCTAGATTAGGTAGAAAACCCCCTCTCTTGGTCGACCAAGACTTCAAAAAAATTGGGACGGCCATAAGGAATTTTTTTGGAATTTTATGGCGCCTTTGGAGTTGGATTTGGATTTGGAGTCCTCCTCTTCTTATGGCATTTCTTCTTTTCTTCCACTCCAAGTTAAGCTCTTTGATTTTGATTTGAACTTCAATTGGATGTCCTTCTTTGATTTCTTCTCCAAGAGAAGTTTTCTTCCTTCTTTGCTTAGGTAAAATAGGTAGGTATGGGCGCCTCCTTTAAATTAGCTTCCAATTTGATTTTTTTTCTTCTTTGGTGTGGGGACCATGACACTGGGATGCCTCTGTGGCGCCACCTGGACCCTGGCGTGTGCTCGGAATGTGGCTGGGCGTGTGGCTTGGAGTGTGGCCCCCACTTGCTTGGACCTTGGTTTGATTGGAAGACAAATGTGGCACCATTTTGGACCAAATTGAAACCATATTGGGACTTGCACTGAGTCAACATGACTCAACAAAATTTAAATGGTGACTCAAGAAATAAATAAAATAAATAAAATGGTTGACCAGGTCAACCTTTATTACAAACCCTAATTTCTCGGGCAATGTCAATCAGAGATCCAAATGGAGCTCTGAAGTCTTCTTCTGAGTCTGGTGCCCGCACCAATTCTCCCAGGGTGGGAGGAACTCGACCTGTCGAGTAAGGCTCAAGTTGGCTCTGGTATCTCTCCAAGAGGTCTGGGTCCAATTCTTGTAATTCTTCTCGGGAGATCCAAGAGTCATCAGAATCTGGCCTTCCTTGCCAGCGGACCAGGTACCTTTGGTATCCTCGATTATGAGTAGAGATAACCTGATCATCCAGGATCTTTTCAATCTGCTCTTTCCTCACAGGCCAGTTTGTTGGTGGACACATAGGGTCGGGATCACTCTCAACGATAGGGTTAGGCTCAAAAGGCTCACTAGGAATCACAGCTGGCTCCCTGTACTCTACTAAGTCTGTAATGTTGAAAGTAGAGCTAATGCCTAGTTCTGGAGGCAACTCGAGCACATAGGCATTGGATCCTACTCTCTTTACTACTCTAAATGGTCCAGCTCCCTAGCATGTAACTTTCTAACGGTTCCAGGAGGAAACCGTTCAGGCCTTAACCTAATCATCACATAGTCTCCCTCAACAAAAGATTTGACTCGCCTTTGAGTATCAGCCAACTTCTTATAAGTTTCATTACTTAAATTTATTTGGCATGAATTCTTTATGCAAGTCTTTTACATGCTGTGCAAAATTCTCAGCAGATTCGGAGACTCGAGTGTGGACAGGTAAAGGGACTAGGTCAAGAGGTGTGTGAGGTTTGTACCCATGTACAATTTCAAATGGACTCTTACCGTAGACCTATTGACCGAGTCATTGTACGCAAATTCTGCCCTTGGTAGGTATAAATCCAATTTCTGGTGTTTTCACCAACAAGACATCTCAGCAGATTTCCTAGGCTACGGTTCACTACTTCAGTTTGGCCATCAGTTTGGGGATGATAGGCAGTTGAAAACTTAAGTTTTGTCCCTAACTTATGCCAAAGGGTCTTCCAAAAGTAACTGGTGAACCGACATCCCTATCTGAAACGATTGTCTTAGGTAGGCCATGGAGTCTAACTATCTCATTGAAGAAAAGCGTGGCTACCTTAGACGCATCAAAGGTTTGGAAACAAGGCAAGAAGTGGGCCATTTTAGAGAATCGGTCGACTACGACACAGATAGAATCATGTCTCCTCTGGGTCTTAGGTAAACCTAACACAAAATCCATACTCACATCTTGCCAAGGACGATCTGGGACAGGGAGTGGGGTATAAAGGCCAGTATTTTGTTTTCGCTGTTGGCAACAGTGCAGGTTCGACATCTAGCTACAATATTAGTTACATCCCTTTTCAAGCTAGGCCAGAGAAAAAGTGGTCTTCAATAGCTAGAATGGTCTTGTCTTTTCCAAAATGGCCGGCTAAACCTCCAGCATGGATTTCCCAAATCAAAATTCCCTAAGAGAAGTTCTAGGGATGCAAAGCCTATTTTGAAGAATAAAAAACCATCTACAAGGGTATAATCCTGGTGATTACTAGATGGTCCTTGAAACTAGATCCTGATACACAGTTGTGAAATCTGGACAAGACTCATATTCCTCTTTGATTTGCTCAAACCCTATGACCTCAGTTCTAACAGAAGTTAATAACAGGGATCGGCGACTAAGGGCATCAGCTACCTTATTCTCAACTCCAGCCTTATGTTTCAGGACAAAAGTATAGGACTGGATATATTCTACCCACTTAGCATGCCTAGGGTTAAGCTTCTTTTGGAAGTTCAGAAATCTAAGAGCCTCATGGTCCGAAAATAGTACAAATTCCTGCGGTAGCAAATAATGTCTCCAGTAACGCAAAGCTTGCACCACCGCATAAAATTCCTTATCATAGGTAGAATACCTAAGCTTAGCATCATTAAGTTTTTCACTAAAGAATGCTATGGGATGATTTCTTGGCTTAGGACTCCACCTATTCTACACCTGAAGCATCACAGGCAACCTCAAATACTTTAGAAAAATCGGGTAATCTCAGAATGGGTGCCGGGGTCATTTTCTCCTTAAGATCTAGGAAGGCTTTATGGGCTGACTTAGTCCAATGAAATTCTCCCTTCCTAATACAATCAGTGATAGGAGCAGCTAAAGTACTAAAACCCTTGATGAATCGCCTATAGAAGGTAGCCAAGCCGTGGAAACTTCTAACTTCATGCACATTGGTTGGCTCTGGCCAGTCTACTATGGACCTAATTTTCTCAGGATCGGCCGCCACGCCGTCAGGGGTTACTACAAAACCAAGAAAGATAACTCTACTAGTCATGAATTCAACACTTCTTAAGATTACCATAGAGTCTTCATTCCTCAAAACTTGGCAGACTGCTCTCAGGTGGCCTAGGTGATCTGCTGGGGTCTTACTATAGATCAGGATGTCATCAAAATAGACCACCACAAATTCTCCTATGAAAGCTCTAAGTACCTGGGTCATAATTCTCATGAAGGTACTAGGGGCATTGGACAACCCAAAAGGCATAACAACCCATTCATAAAGACCATCCTAGTTTTGAAAGCAGTTTTCCATTCATCCCGGGTCTAATCCTAACCTGATGATAGCCGCTTTTGAGATCAATCTTAGAAAAAACCATTGCACCAGCCATCATATCAAGCATGTCATCTAGTCTAGGGATGGGAAACCTATATTGGATTGTAATTTATTGATGGCACGACTGTCAACACACATCCTCCACGTGCCATCTTTCTTTGGGGTCAGTAAGGCTGGGACTGCACAAGGGCTAAGACTTTCTCTAATAAAACCCTTCCTCAATAATTCTCCAACTGCTTTTGCAGTTCTTCATGCTCAGATGGATTTATCCTGTAATGGGGCAAGTTGGGCAAAGTCGCTCCTGGGATTAGATCTATGGCATGCTGGATATCCCTAAGAGGTGGAAGGTGGTCTGGCAAATCCTCGGGAAAGACATCCTCAAATTCTTTTAACACAGGTTTAACTTCTTGAGGAGGCTCTGAGGGTTCCGAAGTTCTAAGTTCCTTAGCAGTCAACATCCAGATGGGTGAACCACTATGAATTTCTTGTTCTAGATCCTTAGCACTGATTAGGTTCACTCAGTTTTCATCTTTTAACCTTAACGGCTCCTTTAGTTACCTTGTCCTTAGGGGGAACTGAATGGATCGTAATCTTCTTCCATTGAAATAAAGACACAGGTATTGGATTTCCTAAGAGGGTGGCATCATGATCATACAACCAAGGTCTTCCGAGAATTATACTGCTCACCCCCATGGGTAAAACATCGCACCAAATCTTTTCGTGATAAGATTGCATTTGGATTTGGACTTGACATCTAGATTGGATGGGTATGGAGGTAGAATCTACCCAAGAAACCTTATAGGGGTTGGGATGGGGAACTGGGATTAAGCCTAACATCTTGACAGTGCTAGTAGAGATGGCATTTACACAGCTCACTATCTATGATGATCTTACATACCTTATCCCTAATTTAAGAAAAGTTTGTAGGATGTTAGTCCTACGCCAACCCTTGAACTAGATTCTGGGATAAGATGCATCTTACAACTCCTAATTGGTCAGATTCATTGGGTTCTCCTCTCCTTCATACTCAAACCATTCATTCCGGCCTCATAAACTTCTTCAAATTCTCCTGGGCTCGGAATTATCATCTCTCACTCTTCTATGTAAAGGGATCTTCGTGGGCACTGGCTAGCAACATGACCTACCTTATGACACTTGGAACAGGCTATGGCAGTACACTGACTGGAAAATGTGACCTGGTTTCTGACACTTAAAACAGGTGATATTTGAACTAGGGGTTCTCTGGGTGTCAGGTGCCTTACCTTTGTCCATGGGTCTAGGGGTAGAAGTACCCTGAAAAGGTTACTAGGGATAACTTGGCTAGGTCCATTCCTGGGATTGGGGCACTAACCTAGAAGGTATAGGCCTCTCTGAAATTTCTCAGGTTCAGTGCAATCTGGTAGGCTTGGTCTAGATCAGTAACCTCTCTCAGAAAATAGTTCTCTCTTGATATCTTCCCTCAGTCCAGCCCTAAATCTAGACAAAGTGACTTCGTGGGCTTCACTCACATCACATCTCATTAGTATTCATCAAAAGTAGCTATATAGTCTGAGACAGATCGGTGTCTTGTTTCAGGTTTTGCCATTGGTCTAACAGGTTTTGCTGGTATGAAATGGGTAGGTATTATCTCTCAGTTTTTATTCATACCCTGCCAAGTGGTTATGGGCTCACATTCGTCTCCTAGTGGGTAGCTCAATGTGTCCCCCAGTATAACCTAGCTTGACGCACTAATTTCTCTTGGCAAACTTGTATTTCCTCTCCTCAGACATAGCATACCACTCAAAGTATTGATCCATCTCACCCTCCCAATCAGAATACACCTTAGGGTTCAGACTACCATCAAAAGTGGGTGCATCTAATTTGATGTTCCTGATGAACCTATCATCTCTATCTTCAGGCTCTGGGTCAGGCCTCCTATGATTAGGTTCAGGATCTCTATATAAAGGCCTTCTAGGCCTGATGTGGGTGAGGTTGAAGCACATTAAAACTCGGGGTCAGGAGTCCAATTCCGATGTCTAGGTTCTCAAGTACTTGGACTCGGTCCCTAAGTTGGGTAAGATCCTCATGAATTTGTGCGCTAAACTGGGTCACAGTGTTTGTCATATCCTGATTCATTTTAGCCATACTTTCAGTAAGAGTTCTGATCATGGCCTCTAAATCAGGTTGGGTTGACCAGGTTGATATGGCACTCCGTTTCTGGTAGACATGATGATTCAAGCAAGCACACAAAATGAGACTAGACTAAATCGACTATGGATCACTAGACCTAGAGTCCAAACTAGATGCCCAATCAGAGTGGCAAGCTAGCCTGTAGTAACTCAGGACTCAGCCAGGCAGGTGTAAGGGGGGAGGTGTTAGGTCCCTGATGCCAAATCCTAGACACAAATCAGTGATTGGCCAGGTAGGCGGACCAGCACACAAGCCCTCGGGACGTAATCCCTACACCACCGTCTAGACACTGAGTGCTAAGCACACACATAATAATCGGCAAACTGACTCAACACTAGCCTAGACCCGACCATTGGTGAAGGAGAGGTAATCAACTCCTCCCTTATCTTAGATGCTCAATTGCCCTTAAGTAAATTATGAGATGATCACTCCAAAAAGAATTGAATTGCAGAACAAAAAAAAACAGAGTTGCTGTATTTTAATGCTCAGAATTTTACCGAAACCAATAAATCACAGAAAAATTATGGAAAATAGGTTCAATTATACTGGTTTCAACGAAGCAAAAATCATGCAATTCGGAGTTCTATACAAGGAGAAATAATTCAGAAAAAGGGCAATTACGGGCTGCAACTAGATTGTCTTCCCTGTTTATAATCCCTGCTACGAAGTTATAACCCAATGGATCCCCTACACGCCCTAGGAACACCCCGTGGAATGGGAGGAGGAGGCTTGCGCCTCGCTTAGTTCCTAGGACCGGACGTCCTGGGAGTCTACTTCGAGCAGACAAAATAAAAAGAGAACAATCAAAGCAAGCAAGCAAATCAGAAACCTAGACTGGGCTCTGATACCAAAAATGATGCAGAACAAATAAAGGAATGCGATGCGGAAGTAAATTAGGATTAACTAATTTTTTTGTTTTTTATATGTTTGTAGAAGTTGGCTTCAAATCAAAGAAAAGTTAACCTAACATTGAAAGATACTAATATGATAATTGAAAGCACAATTTTAGGGAAACTAAATTATCAGAGTAGTTCAGAAGCAACGGATCGCTGGGGGTTGAGAAACTCCCAGACCTAGGGTTCGCTCCGAACTTTCAAAAGAACAGAAATAAAGAGAAGAGATGGTTTATCTAACCAGACAATGATCTTCACAGATTTTGGTGGAGAAACTCTCCGAGCAGATTGTTGGATCCCGGATTCAGATATCTTCGTAATGGATCCTCCAATACTGGTCCTTTGGCGGTTGGCTTCTCCTGAACTCAAGATCTGGAAGAGAAGAAAAACAATTGATGGAATCAGAGAGTCAAGGGAAAGATTTACCAGGTTGATGAACTAGAAGATTGAAATTGCTGAAAACTGGATTCTCCTGGATGTTGATGTGATTTTCCTTGGAACTTGCTCTGGATCTGAAGTTGCCGGACTGGATCTGGATGAAGGTGGACGGCCTGGACTTGTAGAGAGAGAGGCCGTGGGAGATGGATGGAGCTAGGGTTTGATGGATTGAAAATAATGAAGGGTGGCTAGGGTTTGGAATTTCAAGTGGCTAACCTAGGGTTGGGATAAAGATGGAGATCTCTCACCTCCTCAAGGCTCCAATGGAACCCGGATTACCCCCTCACGGAGCTCAACACTTAGAATAGTGCGGAAGAAGAGAAAACTAGGTTACTCAACACAAGAGAATAGCAAAAATAATTTTTCTTCATTGATTTTCAAAGTTACAAAGAGAGGTCTATTATATAGACCTAAAATTTTCTCCTAGCTTGTACAAATTCCCATGTGGGACTAAACTCTTCAACCTCTAGATTAGGTAGAAAACCCCCTCTCTTGGTCGACCAAGACTTCAAAAAAAATTGGGACGGCCATAAAGGAATTTTTTTGGAATTTTTATGGCGCCTCCTTTGGAGTTGGATTTGGATTGGAGTCCTCCTCTTCTTATGGCATTTCTTCTTTTCTTCCACTCCAAGTTAAGCTCTTTGATTTTGATTTGAACTTCAATTGGATGTCCTTCTTTGATTTCTTCTCCAAGAGAAGTTTTCTTCCTTCTTTGCTTAGGTAAAATAGGCAGGTATGGGCGCCTCCTTTAAATTAGCTTCTAATTTGATTTTTTTTTCTTTGGGTGTGGGGACCATGACACTGGGATGCCTCTGTGGCGCCACCTGGACCCTGGCGTGTGCTCGGAATGTGGCTGGGCGTGTGGCTTGGAGTGTGGCCCCACTTGCTTGGACCTTGGTTGATTGGAAGACAAATGTGGCACCATTTTGGACCAAATTGAAACCATATTGGGACTTGCACTGAGTCAACATGACTCAACAAAATTTAAATGGTGACTCAAGAAATAAATAAAATAAATAAACTGGTTGACCAGGTCAACCTTTATTACAAACCCTAATTTCTCGGGCAATGTCAATCAGAGATCCAAATGGAGCTCTGAAGTCTTCTTCTGAGTCTGGTGCCCGCACCAAGAAGCCGAATATATAGCAGCTGGGAGTTGTTGTGCTCAAATCCTCTGGATCAAACAACAACTCGAAGACTTTGGCATTAAACTAACCAAGACACCCATAAGATGTGATAATACTAGTGCAATCAACTTATCTAAAAATCCAGTGCAACATTCAAGAAGTAAACACATTGAAATAAGATATCATTTCATAAGAGATCATGTACAAAACTCAAATGTAATTCTTGATTTTGTTTGTACCAATGATCAATTAGCTGATGTGTTTATAAAGCCTTTGAGTGAGGATAGGTTCTATCTGATTAGAAGAAAGTTAGGTGTAATTGATCCATTCTCCTAGGACTCTCTTAGTATCATTTTACCTAGTCCTAAAAGCTCAAAACTTATTGTTTAAAACCCAAGAAATTTGTCAAAAATTTTTAATTTTTTCCGGATTTTCTCGAATTTTCTTGGCCAAGTGTCGACACTTGGAAAGTGTCAAGTGTCGACACCTGACCAAGTGTCGACACTTGACAAATCCGAAGTGTCGACACTTGCGAATCTGAACTGTTTTAAAACGGACCGAACAAAGGCTTTTTTGAAAATTTTCTCCCCCAAATTTCTTGGAACAGTGGTCCCCCCTGTCCAAACCGTCTTTTCACCCTTCAATCCATCACAAATCAGGTATTTCCCTCTCTAATTTCATTTTATTTTTCTATATTTTAATTTTATTATTTTTAAACCAAACGATCGTGTTTAGGTTTTCGAACATTTTTTTCAATCTAACCAGATTTTGAGTGTTTTAGTAAATTTCTAAAACTCCACTTGAGGGAATCATGTTTTAGATTATTTTTCTCGAATTTCCCTCATCTTTTGGGTGTTTTCAACCCTTTTCACAAAAATCACTATTCATCAATTTTGACCAAAATAAAATGGGTTTTCATCTAATTTAAGCATACTAAATCCTTTTATTGGTGATTAAGAAGGATTTTTAGTAATGCATTTTGAACATTTTCGCCTATTTGCAAAAACCCTAAATGATTAAAACCCAAATCCCATGGTTTTTGATTTTTTGGACCTTACAAAAATAATTCTTTTGGGATTCAAATGTGCTCCACCTAACACAAATTTTTCCTACAAATTTTACTCAAAAATTTTGTCAAAACTATTGAGTCTGGTTTTCGAAACCAATTTGAACTCTAATCTCAACCTATGGCCAGTCCTTTGTTCTGAATCCTTTTTCTCTTTCTTCTTGGTCAGTTGGCTGATATGGGTCCTAGGAAGAGACTTGCAGTTAGAGCAAGGCCTAGTCAGGGTAGTGAGAGGAGGTCGAAGGCCAGATTCGATCCTGCTCAGCTGAGCAGTACAGCCACTCCGAGCTCCCCCTTGCAGAGAGGATGGCAGGGAAGTCAGTAGCTTCAGGAAGGAGAGTTGATCTGCACTATTTCGACAGGCACCATTTTTGCATTAGAGAGATACTCACAGATGCAGGACTAGTACCCTTCTGCACCATGCAGGAGAGATACTATCCTCACCTGGTGAGGGAGTTCTACGGTACACTGGATTGTCGACGTCTCTTATGGACGACATCCGTCAGGGGTACACAGATTTCTTTGACTGATGAGTTGCTGAGCCGAGTATGGGAGATAGCCCAGAGAGGAGTCTGTGCATTTTCAGTTGATGATAGAGAGGCTGCTTTCAGATGCATCCTTGAGCGAGAGGATGTTCGCGGTATCTCAGTGGTTACCGCGAACCAGTTATCATTAGAGATGCGACTGCTGCACCATTACCGCACGGATCCTTCTATCGAAGACTGGCAGATTCGATTTCATCACAGAGAGAGAGCTGATGTTGATGACCAGTCTGATCGAGAGGAGACAGTTGATATACCGCCTTGATGCTGTCACAGATGCATGATGCTGCCACTCAGCGATGACACTGTTTGCCATACGGGATGGCACTGACCCGTCTTTTCAGAGCCTGTGGAGTATCATTGGATGGGGAGATCCTAAGGAGATACTGCACACAGATGTATATGATGAGAGGTCATTGCACCGCATGGGATTCAAGATGGTTGGAGGTCGATGGGTTCGGAGAGAGTCTGGCCAGGAGCCAGATGAGGAGGATGAGATTCGAGAGGCTGAGGCTGGACCATCTGAGCCAGCAGTCCTTCCTCCAGTGGATGTACCATCGACACAGGCAGAGCACCTTCACCTGATGCTTCAGCTCCTCCACCAAACCATCTACCGGATTATCCTTTGAGGAGCATGCCAGAGCATAGTTCACACAGATCAGAGGAGAGGTGACTCAGCTGCGTAGCGAGGTCGAGCTTCTACGAGCACAGACTATCTCAGAGCATGCTGAGATCCGCAGATCCATGGAGGAGGGATTTACACGTCTTGAGAGTCTTCTGAGATCACTTATACTTCCTGCTGCACCTGCACTTGCTCGATCTGATGATGATGATGATGATGATGATGATGACGGCGGCGATCACCAGAGTGACCATGCTGATTTTGCTGACGGAGGTGATCAGGATGTTGACCGAGCCACTGAGGTAGTAGGCACTGACAGCGACAGTGTAGGCGGAGCTGATGCTTATGAGGTGGTCAGTTGAGATCCTCCTACTACACCTGCTCCTTCTACTGCACTAGTTGACTTCGTTCCGGATCCTATTGAGCCAGCTGATCGTCTTTCACCTCCTTCTACCAGATCTTCTAGGGTTGTACCCATTTTTGGTCCTGCCGGCCGTACCAGGAGTCTTAGAGCTTTAGCACCTCCTAGGGCTTTAGCCACCAGATCTAGGATTAGTGCTCCTTTCAGTCTTGATGTTCCATCTGATGAGGATTAGCCTCACAGATGACTGTTTCAGATCTTATTTAGTATGGTTGATATATGTATGTTTCAGCTCTTTGTACTGAAAATTTATCTCATATATATATGTTTGTTATCTTAAACCTTTTGTACTTCAGTTTATCATATTTTAGCTCTGATATAATGGGATATTTTAACTCTAATACAAGCACAATTTCAGCTATGATATTTGTTTCTCTACTCTCTTTTGTATCCATGCTAATTGTAAGGGGGAGGTTATTTTTTATGATTGACAAAAAGGGGGAGAAAAAGTAATGTTAAAAAGTAATGTAAAAAGTGATGAATGTTAAAAAGTTGTTATGGAATTGTTATGGAGAAAAAGAGTGATGTTAATGGATGTTTAAGTAATGATGTTAATTGTTATTGAGAATTTGAGAATTGAGAACAAGTATTTTTTTATTAAGAAAAAGATGCATTATATTGATTTGAAGTTTACCTTAATAAGAAGTATCTAATTAAGGGGGAGATTGTTTCCTATCTCTATTATGATTAGATGCTCATGGTTATAAAAGTTTGAACTATATTGTCTCTTTTTCTCAAGATTTTGTCATCATCAAAAAGGGGGAGATTGTTGGCTCCACCCAGTAATTTGATGAATAACAAAACATTGAGTACATATTGTATTCTAATGTGAATTCCAAGTTGTGAGTTTTCAGGAAGAAAGCACCTCAAAATTCCAAATATTTATGGTGTATGGCACTCAATGGCACGGAGCAAATCTCACATATCCGGGCATCCTCTTCATTGAAAAAGGGCTTACAATTGCTTAATTATTATGTGTTTATGCTTTCATGAACATCATTTTTGATTTCAAGGCTTTTACTCTTGATTCTGGATGTTTTCAGTCTTAAGTGTCGACACCTGGACAGTCAAGTGTCGACACTTCAGCATTTGGCACGGACAAAAAATCCTTGGCATGCCAAGTGTCGACACCTAGATTCAAGTGTCGAGACCAAGTGTCGACACTTAGGTTTCAAGTGTCGACTCAAGGCCTGAGAATTTTGAAAATATAGAACTTTGTTGGTTCAAGGATTTTTGTGTCAAGTGTCGACACCTGTGCATCAAGTGTCGACACTTGAATGATCAAGTGTCAACTCCCAGAAATCAAGTGTCGACACCTGATAGCCAAGTGTCGATACCTGATAGCCAAGTGTCGACACTTGCAGCCTGATAGCTCTAATGGATCTATTTTTCTGGCTTGCAGAAATTGGTTTTCAAGCTCCAAACGGCTATTTCCAATGCTCCAACGGTCACAAACCATTTTTAGAAGGTTTTTGGTGTATTTAATCTCCACCAACCTCATTTTAAAGGTAGAAAAGTGTGAAAAAGTCAAGAAAAAGAAGAGAGAAGTCTATTCAAGAGCATTCAAGTCCACTCAAAAGCCAAAAAGCCAATATTCTCTCCAAACTTCAAATCAAAAGCCTCTTCTAGCTTGATTCCACTGAAAAAGCCTACTTGCTCAACTTTACTACATTCCAAAAGGAGGCAACTTGAAGAAGAGTGAAGTCAAAGCATCCCTTGGGCTTCAAAGATTCCAATCTACTCTTGAAGAGAGTTTGTTGTAGCTTTTAAATTTCATATCTGTTTTATTGTGCTTTAACCTTGCTTTCAAGGGTGTCTTGAATGAAGGTTATTGTGGTTTGTTGGTGAGCCAAAGTGTTAAAACCAACTAGGGTTAACTTGTGAGCCCAACAACAAAACAAGTAGTTAGGTTTGTTGGTGAGCCTAGGTGATAAAACCAACTTAGGTTTTGACTTGTGAGCCTTGTAAAAACAAGTCAACTGTAATCTGGTGTGGATTATAGTGGAATTTCCAAGGGTGGCTTGGGGAGTGGATGTAGGTGCTAGGTTTGCACCGAACCACTATATATCTTGTGTTTGTGTGTGATTGCTCTTTTCCTTTTGCATTCTTTAATTAAGTGCTATCATCTTGCATCTAATTTATTATTACTCACAAGCACCACTAGACCTTTATTTTATTGTGTTAAATTAGTAAAAGACCCAATTCACCCCCCTCTTGGGCTCCATTTCTGGGCAACAGACTTGCATAAGGATATTAGCCAAAAGATTAACCTAAGCAATGAAACTTATAAGAAATTGGTTAATTCCCGAAGAAGGATCAAAGAATTTGATGTAGGGGATTCTGTCATAATTAGGCTTAGGCCTGAGAGGTTCCCACCCAGGACCGTTAAGAAACTTCATGCTCGTGGAGCCGGACCTTTTAAA
This sequence comes from Areca catechu, assembly GCA_021397845.1. NCBI lineage: Eukaryota > Viridiplantae > Streptophyta > Magnoliopsida > Arecales > Arecaceae > Areca > Areca catechu. Next base: position 45,340,288 of record CM038048.1, on the reverse strand, counting down.
GTATTAAAGAAGGTTGGATCAAATGCCTATGTGTTAGACTTACCTTCGGATATGGGCATTAGTTCTACCTTCAATATTACAGACCTGGTTGAGTACAAGAAACCGGCAGCGATACCCAATGAGGCCTTTGGACCTATCCCTTTTGTTAAGAGTAACCCTTACCTAGAGTGTCCACCAATTAATTGGCCTAAGAGAGGAGAACGGATCGAGTGTATCTTGGACGATCAAGCCATTACAACCAGGGGCCGTGGCTATCAATGCTTCCTGGACTGATGGCAAGGCCGGCCAGAGTTGAATGATTTATGGATTTCTCGAGAGGACTTGCAATGCCTCGACCCAGACATTCTCGAGAGATATATGAGCCAGCCTGATCTGCACTCGACAAGGTCGAGTTCCTCCCACCCTGGAAGAATTGGTACAAACACCAGAGGCACCAGAATAAGATAGAGGCTTCTAAACCCTTTGTGGATCACTTAGTTATATTCAAGTCCATTATAATAAAGCTTAGTTCATCTAAGTTGTCTTTACTTGAGTCCTGTATTAGTCAGCTCATGTTGAGCTAGTTCAGTCCAGTGCTAGTCAGCTCATGTTGAGCTAATTTATTTTTTTTGAGTCCTGTCCAAGTACACTGAAGACTCAAGACCACATCGTATAAGTGAAGACCATGTCTAACCAGTTTGAAGACATGGAAGTGAAGCCCAAGTGTAACCCAGCCTGAAGATTTAAAGACCTCAGAGGAGAAAATAGAAGCCATGGACTGTAGCTGGAAGCAAATTAGGCCAGCCCAGGCCCAGGAGAGGAGCTAGGGCGCCACTTGCTATGGTGACCTTCCCTTAGTCGGCCAATTAAATTCACACCTCTTGGCCGACCAAGGAAAGGAGAGGGAGAGAAACTCAAGGGAATTTTCTACCTATGTTTCCTTATTTTCTAGCTAGGGTTTGGGTGAGAATAGAATTCCTAGGTAAATACTATTATACCCTTACTTGGAGCCCAAGACTAAGAGTCTATTTAAAAGACCCTGGTCTCTTGTATAAGAAGTGAATTTTGATATATGAAATACTCTTGATTCTCCAATTGCTGTGTGCCTCCCTGCTGTGTGCATTAAGGGATCTTGTGTGAGCCTGAAGTCCAGCCGAAGTGCTAGCCGACCAACCTTCTTCCAAGCCTCTTCTTCCAACATGCCCTTGCTACCTTTTTTTGAAATTATTCTTGTTTCCAGCCATTGTTTTCTCATTCTTGATGGTTGTTTGCAGGTCCCCGAGTTCCTACGAATCCAACGACTCCAGTCAGGTCACAATCAGACCACCGAGTAGAAAGCTGGAAATCCGTGGATCTCTGGCTTGATTTTCTAGGCCGCATCCATCGAGGAACTAGTGATCTCTTTGCTGAAATATTCACCAAGCACATCAGACATTGCCAAGTACACCCCTCTGCCACCAATAGTTATATTGTAGATGAACTAGCCCTAACCGAGGCTTCTCAGTCCCGGCGATCCCTTTTTACTGCTTTCTTAGGTCCTGATCTACATGCGTAGTTTTTAAAATTTATATAGAACTCTCTACATCTTATTTTGATATGATATTTGGGATTTAACCACCTCACCCCACATATAAAACACACAAAAATAATCGCATGCATATTAGTTCGGCATCACCGAACCCTTTTCTTATTCCTTACCTAATCAGACTAATCCTGAAACCACTTTTTATTTTTTACCGTTTTATGAAACTTTTCATGATTTTCTAACCCTTAATTACATTTCATAGAGGTTTGCATACTGCATTCATTTATCGAGTTTGTCATGTTTGCTTCCTACTTCTGGAAGACCCTCTGGCATCTACTAAGAGTTCATGTCACATTTTCATGTGCATGTTATGATAGGATCAAACCTAAAGAGTCTATAGTATGTTAGGTTTTGTCCCTTAGAGTCTAATAAAATATCCTTTGATAGGGATGCCTAGTCGAGTCTATTAGGTATTAGTTGAGTCTAATAAATGCACAGCCTGAATTACTTGTCTGCACTTGCACTACCCTCTGCACCGCATAAGTATATGGAAATTAGTCAATAGCTGAACATAACTAATGAACTAAATAACAACTTGGCTAGTTCCCAAAAGAGAGTTAAAGAATTTTGCTGGGGATTTTGTAATTGTAAAGAATTTTCTGCTCATGAAGCTAGCCCATCCAAGATAATGAATCGTAATGGATCCAATGCCTATGTGCGTGAGATACTACCTGATTTAGGTAGTAGCTCCACCTTCATCATTTCAGATCTTATAGAGTCTAGGGAGCCAGCAGTGATACCTAGCGAGCACCTTGAGCCTATCCCTCCCTTTGAGAGATAACCCATCCCAAAGTATCCACAAACAATTGGCCTTTTGGTGAGAAAAAGATTGAGAGAATCCTAGATGATCAAGCCATATGTACTTGAAATAGAGGCTATCAGAGATATTTGGTCCGGTGGCAAGGTCGGCAAGAATCTGAGGGCTCGTGGACCACCTATGAGGATCTACAATACCTCAACCCAGACCTACTCGAGCACTATGAGAGCCAAGTTATCCCACACTCGATGGGGTCGAGTTCCTCCCACCCCAGAAGAATTGGTGGGGGCACCAAGATCAAACACAGATTACTGGGCCCTATTTAGTTTACCTAGCCATGTGTCAAATTTTGTAATCAACTAGAATTGAGTCCTGTAATAAGTTGAGGTTAGTTGATTTGTCTCAACCCTCAACCTAGTCCAGTACATTGAGTCCTGTATACCAGTATGAGTCCAGTATGAGTTCACTTCTTGTATAAGTGAGGAGGCTACACTATTTTGGAGTTCCACCAGACCTCATTCTGAAGCTAGAAGTGGTTACATCAGCTTAGGAGAGCTCAATCGACACCCAGGTGCCTTGATTTCCCTAGGGAAAATTTCAGATACCAAATTTCCTCCAGATGCTTCCAAAATATTCCATATGCCAAGAGCCCATATTTACCAAGCTATCCCAGCACTCTAGGCCTCCAAATTCAATCCCAAGAAGCAAGCCCAATCAAGGAGAACCAAAATTCCCTTTTGATGCCGAGAATATGACAGCCCAGGGAACCAGGCGCCCTAGCTTCCAGGGGGCCCAAGCCCATGGCCGACATCCCCCTTGCTGCCCTAAAGCCCACACACCCAAAGGAGGGGTGTCCAAAGAGGTTTGACCAAGTCCAAGTTGAAGAAAAGTGGGAGAAGACCAAGCCTTTTCCTAACCTAGTTGGGATTTCTAATCCTTTTAAACTTTGTAATTCTAACCTAGCTAGGAGAGGACATGTATTCCAATTGGAAGAGGATTTGTATCCCAAGTGTAACCATGGTTAGTGAGGGCATGGGAACTCTCTAAATACTCCACCCCTCTTCTTGTAAGCATCCTTTTCTTATGAATAAACCTTTGCTGAAATTTGATTGAATTGCCTTGTGTTTGAGTTTTGGTTCTCTCTTTGAGTGCTCTCCTTGTGTTCCTGGTTTGAAACCCTACTGCCCTAGCACCTTCCTGCATCCTTGGAGATTAGCCATGCCCAAGCAATTTAAGTCCTTGCTATCGTCCAAGTCCAAGAGCTTCTTCTTCCCTAGCTGCCAGCTTTTAGCCCTAATCTTGACTTCCTTCAAACCTTAGTTCCTTTTCTGATTTTTATTTACTATTTTGATTAACCTCTGATGCTTGAAGGATCCTTGAGGTGCTTCCCCTCCCCTAAGGATGCCTTCTTTGCTGCCCGGAGCACCCAGATTTGCCATTAGATTCAAGGGAAACAAGGCTTCTTCTTCCAAACTTTGATCGGAGTTGTGAGTTATCTCTTTTGCTACTGAATTTTAATCTCTGACTAGTAAGAATCCTTCCCTTCTCTATTATCTAATTTGATGAAGATAAACTATCCAAATCGGGAGTTTCTCAACTCTTGGGTCTTGGCTATTCCATTAGTTTGCATGAGTTTGCCTGCGATCCGATGATTCTTAGCACTGCTAGTCTTTCCGCTAGTTCTTACTTTATTTTGGAAATCTAGCTTGAAAATAAAAATTATAAAAATCATAAAAAAATTATTTACTATTTTTCATGCATGTTTAGCAATCTTAAAATCATCCCGCATCAAAAGGTTAGGGCAATTGTTGAGTGGCCTGTACCCACTAGTGTTCACGACGTGCATAGTTTCCATGGCCTAGCAACCTTTTACAAAAAAATTTATTAGGGGTTTTAATCGTACCTATAACCTATTGCATTAGGAAGGGTACATTTGAGTGGTCTGAAGCAGCTGATAAGGCCTTCCTAGAACTTAAGGATAAGATGAGCCATGCACCCATCCTTAGATTACCTGATTTCTCTAAGGTGTTTGAGGTCGCTTGTGATGCCTCGGGAGTAGGAATAAGTGGGGTACTGAGTCAAGAGAATCACCCTGTAGCCTTCTTTAGCGAGAAGCTGAATAAGGCTAAACTTAAGTACTCTACCTACGACAAGAAATTTTATGTGGTAATCTAGGCTCTTAGATATTGGAGACATTACTTACTACCACAGGAGTTTGTCTTATTTTTTGATCATGAGGCACTCTGATTCTTCAACTCCCAAAAAAACCTCAACCCAAGGCATGGTAAATGGATCGAGTACATTCAGGCATACACCTTTATCCTGAAATACCATGCCAGAATAGACAATAAGGTAGCAGATGCCCTTAGCCATAGGTCTTTGTTTTTAGGTTCAATCGGCACCCAAGTCATTGGGTTTGATAGATTAAAGGAAGAGTATGAAGCCTACCTATACTTTGGTGACATTTTCTAGACCCTTAGGCTAAGACCATCCAATACCCATAGTGAGTATACCATTCAGGATGGCTACCTATTCCAAAATAATAGACTCTGTATCCTTATAACTTCTCTTAGAGAATTCTTGATTTGGGAGATCCATGCTGGAGGATTAGCTGGTCACTTTGGTAGGAATAAGACCATCTTGGTGATAGAAGACCAGTTTTATTGGCCAGGTTTGAAAAGGCATGTTGCTCAAATTGTAGCCAGGTGCAGAACTTGTGCCATTACAAAACAGCAAAAGCAAAACACTAGTATCTACACACCTTTACCAGTGCCTGATCGCCCTTGGCAGGATCTCAGTATGGATTTCGTGTTAAGATTACCTAAGACCCATAAAAGACACGATTCTATCTTTGTAGTGGTCGATAGGTTCTTTAAGATAGCTCACTTCATCCCATGTTCCCAGATATTTGATGCATCTAGAGTAGCCAAGCTTTTCTTAGACAATGTGGTTAGACTCCATGGCCTACCCATGACCATCGTATCAGATAGGGATATTAGGTTCACCAGTTATTTTTGGAAAACCCTCTGGCACCTATTAGGGACCAAGCTTAAGTTTTCTATAGCCTACCACCCACAAATAGATGGCCAAACCAAAGTGGTGAACTGTAGCCTAAAAAACCTCCTTAGATGCCTGGTAGGTGAACACATTGGAAGTTGGGACTTATTGTTGCCTAGAGCAGAGTTCGCCTACAATAGCTCAGTATATAGGACCACGGGCAAGAGTCCTTTTGAGATAGTCTATGGGTATAAGCCTAATCATCCCATTGATCTGATTCCTTTACCTGTTAATGCACGAGTCTCAGAGTCTGTAGAGTCATTTGCATAGCATATTAAAGACTTGCATTAGGACATTAGCCAAAAGATTAACCTAAGTAATGAAACATATAAGAAACTGGCTAATTCCCGAAGAAGGGCCAAGGAATTTGATGTAGGGGATTCTGTCATGATTAGGCTTTGGCCTGAGTGGTTCCCACCCGGGACCGTTAAGAAGCTTCATGCTCACAGAGTTTAACCTTTTAAAGTGATAAAAAAGATTGGACCAAATGCCTATGTGTTATATTTGCCTCCGAATTTTCGCATTAATTCTACCTTCAATATCGTAGACCTAGTTGAGTATAGGGAACCGGCAGCAATACCTAGTGAGGTCTTTAGACCTACTCCTTCCATTATAAGTGACCTTAGCCCAGAGTGTCCACTAATTAATTGGCCTGAGAGAGGAGAATGGATCGAGCGTATCCTGGATGATCTAGCCATCATGACTTGGGCTATGGTTATCAACACTACCTGGTCCGATGGCAAGGCCGGCCAGAATCGGACGATTCATGGATTTCTCAAGAGGACTTGCAATGCCTCGACTCAAACCTTCTCGAGAGATATGTGAGCTAGTGTGATCCTTATTCAACAGGATCGAGTTCCTCCCACCCCGGGAGAATGGTGCAGACACCAAAGGCACCCGAATTAGACAGAGGCTTCTAAACCCTTTGTGGATTACTTAATAGTGTTTGAGTTTAATTTGTAATAAGGGCTTAGCCTATTTGAGTTGTCATTTTCATTATTTGAGTCATGTACCAGTCAGCTCATGTTGAGCTAGTTTCCTTTCAGAGTCCTATATATGTTAGCCCAAGTCCAATGAAGACTCAATACCAAGCCAATACAAGTGAAGACCAACCTAGCTTGAAGTTATGAAGACCATGGAAGGCCCAGCAGGAAAAATCCAAAGCCTTGGAACCCTGGAGAAGCTTGGAGCCCTGGATCGCAGCCTAAAGCAAAATGGGCCAGCCAAAGCCCATGAGAGAAACCAAGGGGCACTACTTTCTTATGCTTACCACCTCTTGGTCGGCCACTTAGGGCCACCTCCTTTGGCCGACCAAGGCAAGTAAGAGAGGAGAAATTTGAGAAAAAGAGGGCTAATAAAGAGTTTCCATGTTTTCTAGCTAGGGTTTGTGATGCGGGACTAACTAGATGAGAAGATGAAGAATAATGCAAGTGATTTTTCTTTGATGATTTTTAGGGTTTTAATTAAGTTAAGGATTCCCAAAGATGAGAGAGAATAGATCTTAGGGTTCTATACTAACAAGAACTTTAGGCAAGCAAGTAAGTCCCTAAGCAAGGATAAAAAGAGGACCCCGTGATTGAGAAACCCTGTAGGACTTAAATCTCAGATCAATACCTACTTAGGAGTCAGGGTGGCAAACCTCACAGATCCGAAGCACTCGATGCCGAGTTCACTCACTCTCACGGATGCGTCTTGGATGATCGAGCACTCAACCACACGGATGCACCGGCTTTCTGTCCGAAGGTCACAACGGCAAGGGAAACCGACTCCGTGTTCGTGGCACCTGGAGGACCTACAGGCATTCAAGAGAAGAGTTAGGATTCAATCAAAAGAAAGCAATAGATGAAAGGATGAGAGTTGATGTGGTGATGGGTGGAGTTCTTCTTGCTAGGCACCTGGTTGGATGATCCCAATGGACTCCAATTCGATGTTGGAGGATAGGGTTGTTGAAGAGATAGTAACTCGAGGTCTCACACCTCTCGACATCCGAAGGCGAAGGCGCTCCCTCACGGAGATCGATGTTCTTAAGGAACAAAGGCAACTAAAGAGAATTGGCTCTCAAAACCTGTATATTTTTCATTCATTAATCAATAGCTTTACAAAGGAGGGGTAAGGTCCTTTTTATAGGCACCTCAGGATCCAATTTGAATTTCAAATGAAAATACAAGTCCTCTCTTGATGAGGCACTAAAAAATCTTAGAAATCCTCTTCCTTGGTCGACCATGAATTTCAAAGTGATTGGGCATGGCTTGTCTTGAGGCTTGGAAGAAGGGTCTTGGTGCCCTTGGACTTGTAAGGATGGTCTCTCACTTTGGAAGAAGACATGACATGGGGCTTGTAGCAAGGCTTGTGTTCTCCTCCTTTCCTTGGTTGTTCATCTGCCTTTGGTATAAGACATGATATGGGGAGTGGAAGATGGAGCTTGTCTTGGCACCCATGGATTATTGCTTTTCCTTCCATACTTGGTCAACTACTTTGGGAAGAAAACTTGATGTGAGGGCTTGAAGCAAGGCCTTATCTCTTCAAATCTCTAACCTCCTTTGACCTTCCCATTGGCCAACCACCCATACTTGGAAAAGAGCATGATAGGGGGGAGGGAAAGAGGGAATGTATCAAGTATTGTGTCCCCCTTTTGGGTGTCCAAAAATCTGAATTGTGCCGCCCACTTGGCAAGTTGACATGGCACCACATAGGATGAAGCGGTGGCGCCCCTGAGCTGAGTTGGCTTCCTTCATGGCTTGGCTCAAAAGTGACTAGACTTCATGACCAATCTTGCTTGGACCCATACTTCTAACAGACTCGGATTGGACTCAATACAGGATCGGACTCAGTACAGGACACAACTTGACCGAATTGGTCAAAGTACAGGACTAGCCACAAATACTTGAGACTCAATTCATAATTAAAAAAAATTCCAAAGTTTAGGCTTGAAGCCTTATTACAAGACCTAAAAAGTTGGAACCTTAATTAGACAACCACAGAGGGTTGAGGAGCCTCTGTCGGATTCCGGTGCCCACACCAGTTCTCTCGGGGTGGGAGGAACTCAACTCTGTTGAGTAAGAGTTGATTTGGCTAAGGTATTCTTCCAAAAGGTCGGGGTCGAGGTTGATGCGGGACAGATGAGATGTAACCTAATTTATTGAAAAAATAGGGGAAAACCTAAACAAACTAGGACTGTGGGAGAGCTAAGAAGCCACCCGGGACTAGGGTGAACTGACACTAAGCCCTAAAACAGCCAAACTCTTTTGGTTTTCAATTTTTCTAGGTGGAGAAACATGGGATGGAGGATAGGAAACATGGACACTCTAGGACTGGGGATTCACCTTCACAGAGAGGCATCGCACATCCAGGGCATCTCACCCACCCCACTACATGTAGTTTAGGGCGTCCCACCCATCTCACTACATGCGGAGCCTAGGGCATCCCACCAAATCGCTACCTAGCACCGTAAAGAAAAATCCCTAAGACCTAGAGGGGGACTCGATGGAAAAGGTGGATAACTAGGGCCTCGCGCCCCTCGACGCTCGCATGCGAGCGAAGGAAGTGGGGTCTCACACCTCGCGACCCCCGCAGGTGAAGGAAAGATGGGCCTCAGCCCAGAACCAGAACCCAGGGAAAACCCAAAAATTTAAATCAAAACTTAATTATTACAGGGGGAGAGGGGGCCTTTACATAGAAAAACCAAAACCCTTACTTACTTGGCCTACAAGAAACCCAAAAAAAAAAAAAATTACGTCAAAATCCATGCTACATCAATATTGGTGCTGATATACTCTAAAAAGCATGTTGGCTTGATGATCTGCTCCAGAAAGCGTGCTGCACTAAAAAACTGGACTGCTTCGAAATCCATGCAAAATCCTCTCACGACCGTGCACAGTGGAAGATGATCTCCGTCGAGCACTGGCGGACTGTCGATGGCCAGGAAGCAGGCGACGAACGGGGCCGGCGGACGATGAGCGGTGGACGGTCGGTGGCGGGCTGCAGGCGGGGCGGCGGAACGTGGGGGCACGGCATGCTGGGTGTGCCGTTTGGTCTCCCACGGTTGTGGGAGACCCCATGGGCACCGGCGTGGCCTCTGGCAGACGAACGGGCGGTGGGCAGCAGCAGGCGGGCGACGACGGCAGGCGACGGCGGTGCAGGCCGGCGGTAGCGCAGGGGCTGACGGACACCTCTCGCGTATGTTCGTCTTCCCGCGGGCATGGGGCCCAAGGGTGCCAGCTAGGGCGGCGGCGGCCAGGCATGGGCCGGCGGACGGCAGGAGAGCTACCGGTGGCAGGTCGGCGGCGGCGGCGCGTGGGCAGATGGAAGCCTCCCGCCTTTGTTCATCTTCCCACGGGCATGGGCGGCGATGCCGGATTTTCGACTAGGGCGGGGCCGGCAGGCACTAGCGGGCGGGCCGGCGGGGGCGGCGGGGGTCGGGCGGCTCGGATCTGGGGCCGGCAAGGCAGTGGGCTAGGGTTTTGAAAATTTTTTAAAATCACGGGAATAGGATGGAATAAGATTAGAATAAGGTGGGAATAAGATCGAGATAAAACTGGAATAGAGGAAATAGCTGGAATAGCTAGAATAAGTAAAAATAAAAAATGTGAAAAAATAATAAATAATGGAAAAAAATACCCAGACCTGCCGTGGATCCCCATCATTCTCCTCGACCGTGAAGAACTCAACTCCGTCGAGCTCGAGAAAAGGAGCACACCTTAATCCACAACTCGCTCTGATACCAAACTGATGTGGGACAGATGAGACGTAACCGATTTATTGGGAAAACAGGAGAAAACCTAAACAAACTAAGACCGTGGGAGAGCTAATAAGCCTCTCGGGACTAGGGTAAACTGACATTAAACCCTAAAACAGCCGAACTCTTTTGGTTTTCAATTTTTTGTGTGGAGAAACATAGGATGGAGGATAGGAAACATGGACACTCTAGGACTGGGGATTCACCTTCACGGAGAGATGTCGCACCTCTAAGGTATCTCACCCACCCCACTACATGTAGTCTAGGGTGTCCCACCCATCTCACTACACGCGGAGCCTAGGGCATCCCACCCAAATCGCTACCTAGGGCCGTAACGAAAAATCCCTAAGACCTAGAGAAGGACTCAATGGAAAAGGAGGATAACTAGAGCCTGTGCCCCTCTATGCTCGCATGCGAGCGAAGGAAGTAGGGTCTCACACCCCGCGACACCCACAGGGGCAGGAAAGATGGGCCTCAACCCAGAACCAGAACCCAGGGAAAACCCAAAAATTTATATCAAAACTTAATTATTACAAGGGGAGAGGGGGCTTTTATATAGAAAAACGAAAACCCTCACTTACTTTGGTGCGGGCACCAGACTCAGAAGAAGACTTCAGAGCTCCATCTGGATCTCTGATTAACCTTGCCCGAAGAATTAGGGTTTTTTTGGCTTGTAATAAGGGTTGACTTGATCAACTCAATTTTAGCTTGAGTCTATATTACCTGCATTTTTATTTTGTTGAGTCATGTTGACTCAGTAGTGGACTAGGGCTTCAACCTGGGGTGTTACATTTTCTCCCAAGGCCAAGCAAGTGGGCGCCATTCTCCCAGCCACACTCCCAGCCATATGCCTGAGTCCAGGGGGTGCCACATCTCCATCCAGCAGGCTTTGGTCCCCACACCATAGATAGCAGCTCCCTTCTCTCATGCGCCAATTGAGGAGAAATCCACCAGGGGTCCACAAATCAAGGGGGCGGCCCAAGACATTCCCGAAAGAACCAAACTATGAGAGGGAAGAAATTCTCTTGGAGAGAACTTCAAGGAGGCGCCTATTACCTGCCAGAAATATTCAAAACAAAGTTAGAAAGAGCCATAACTTGGGGAGAAAGAAAAGGAGGTATCCAAAAAGGGTTGAAACATGGAAGGAAGGAGGTTTCTCTTGAAGAGCAAGGTTAGGAGGCGCCCTAATCATTCCAACTAAAGCCAGATATAAAAGGAAACAAATTTTCTCTTGTAGGGCAAGGTTAAGAGGCGCCCAAACACTTCCAGATAAGGCCAAGCATAGAAGGAAAAAAAATATTTTTCTTGGAGGTCAAGACAAGGAGGCACCACCCACTTTCCTTTTTGAAGCCTCAATCATCTTTGGAATTATTTGGCCGGCCATATGAGTAGGGATTGATCCTACAATCCTAATTTGAAGATCCCCTCCTTTAGTCCAACATGGGAAGATGTAAAACCCTACTATCTTGTAATGTCCTATAAATTAAAACCCCTTTGTAAGTTCTAAGAATCAGATGAATGAAACCAACTTTTTTTTGTGAGCAAACTCTGTGTTTTCTCTCTTCCGCACTTGCATCCAGGTGTTGAGCTCCGTGAGGGAGTAAATCCGGGTTCCCCAGGAACCTTGAGGAGGTGTGAGATCTCCAAAACCCAAACCCTAGGTTAGCCACTTCTACTCCAAACCCTAGCCGCCCACCATCCACTTCAATCCACCAAACCCTAGCCTATTCCACCTCCCACGGCCTCTCTCTCCAAGTCCAGGCCGACCACCAGCATCCAGCTACAGTCCAGATACTTCAGATCCAAAGCTCTTTCCAGAGGGAGTCGAATCAACCTTCAAGAGAATCCGGATCTCAGCGACATCAGCCTTCAAGTTCTTCGAACTGGTAAATCCTTTCCTGAGTCTCTGAATCCATCACTTATTTTTCTTCTTCCCAGATCTTGAGTCCAGGAGAAGCTGACCCAGCCACGAGACCAGTATTGGAGGATCCATTGCGAAGATAGCCGAATCCGAGGATCCAACAATCTGCCCGAGAGAGTTCTTCCACCCAAATTCTGTGAAGATCACTGTCTGGTTGGTAAACCATCTCTCCTCTTTATTTCTGTCCTGTTGAAAGTTCAGAGCGAAACCCTAGGTTTGGGAGTTTCTCAACCCCCAGCGATCCGTTACTTCTGAACTACTCTGATAACTTAGCTTCTTCTAAATTGTGCTTTCAATCCTTACCTAGTTTCTTTCAACTTAGTTTAACTTTACTTTGAGTCAAAGCCAATTTCTGAAATATAAAAAAATAATAAAAAAAAAGAATTAATCTTAATTTTACTTCCGCATACGCTTCTTGTTCTTTGTTCTGCATCATACTTGGCCTATAAGAAACCCAAAAATGGAAAAATAAATTACATCAAAATCCATGCTACATCAATATTGATGATGATCTGCTCTGGAAAGCGTGTTGGCTTGATGATTTGCTCCAAAAAGCGTGCTACACTAAAAAACTGGACTACTCTGAAATTCTTGCAAAATCCTCTCACGGTTGTGCACAGGGAAAGATGATCTCCGTCGAGCACTGGCAAACTGTCGGTGGCCGGGAAGCGGGCGGCGGATGGGGCCGATGGATGGCTGGTGGCGGGCTGCAGGCGGTGCGGTGGCACGGGGGGCCACGGCACGCTGGGCATGCCGTTTGGTCTCCCACGGTCGTGGGAGACCGATTGGGCACCGGCAGGGCCTCCGGGGGATGAGCAGGCAGCGGACCGGCAGCGGGATGCAGTAGGCGAGCAACGATGGCAGGCGACGGCGGTGCAGGCCGACGGCAGCGGGGGGTGGACGGACGCCTCCCGCGTCCGTTTGTCTTCTCGTGGGCATGGGGCCAAGGGCGCCGACGAGGATGGCGGCGGCCGGGCATGTGCCGGTGGATGGCGGGCGGGCGGCCGGTGGTAGGTCGACGGCGGTGGCGCGTGGGCGGACGGACGCCTCCCGCGTCAGTTGTCTTCCCACGAGCATAGGCTGCGGTGCCGGATTTCCACCGAGGATGGGGCCAGCGGGCGGGATGGTGGGGGCGGAAGAGGGTCGGGCGGCCCAGATCTGGAGCCGGCGGGTGGTGGGCTAGGGTTTTGAAAACTTTTTAAAATCATGGGAATAGAATGGAATAAGACATGAATAAGGTGCGAATAAGATCGGGATAAAACTGGTATAGAGGGAATAGGTGGAATAGTGGGAATAAGTAAAAATAAAAAATGCAGAAAAATAAGAAAAAATGGAAAAAAATACCCGGACCTGCCCTGGATCTCCATCATTCTCCTCGACCATGAAAAACTCAACTCCGTCGAGTTCGAAAAAAGGAGCACAACCTACTCCACAACTCGCTCTGATACCAAACTGATGCGGGACAGATGAGATGTATCCGATTTATTGAGAAAACAGGGGAAAACCTAAACAAACTAGGACCGTGGGAGAGCTAAGAAGCCTCCCGGGACTAGGGTGAATTGACACAAAACCCTAAAATAGCCTAACTCTTTTGGTTTTCAATTTTTCTGGGTGGAGAAACATGGGATGGAGGATAGGAAACATGGACACTCTAGGACTGGGAACTCACCTTCACGGAGAGACGTCGCACCTCTAGGGCATCTCACCCACCCCACTACATGTAGTCTAGGGTGTCCCACCCATCTGACTACACGCGGAGCCTAGGGCATCCCACCCAAATCGCTACCTGGGCTTGTAAAGAAAAATCCCTAAGACCTAGAGGGGGACTCAATAGAAAAGGGGGATAACTAGGGCCTCGCGCCCCATGATGCTCGCATGCGAACGAAGGAAGTGGGGTCTCACAACCCGTGACACCCGCAGGTGAAGGAAAGATGGGACTCAGCCCAGAACCAGAACCCAGGGAAAACCCAAAAATTTATATCAAAACTTAATTATTACAGGGGGAAATAAGAAAAACCAAAACCCTCACTCACTTGGCCTAGAAAAAACCCAAAAAGGAAAAATAAATTACATCAAAATCCATGCTACATCAATATTGGTGCTAATCTGCTCTAGAAAGCATGTTGGCTTGATGATCTACTCCAGAAAGCTTGCTGCAAAAAACTTGACTGCTCCGAAATCCATGCAAAATCCTCTCGCGGCCGTGCACAAGGGAAGATGATCTCCGTCGAGCACCGGTGGACAGTCGACGACCGGGAAGCGGGCAGTGGACGGGGCTGGTAGATGACAAGCGATGGAGGGCCGGTGGCGGGCTGCCGGTGTGGCGGCGGCACTTGGGGGGGCACGGCACGCTGGGCATGCCGTTTGGTCTCCCACGGTCGTGGGAGACCCCCTGGGCGCCGGCGTGGCCTCCGGTGGACGAGCGGGCTGTAGGGTTCGGTGGCAAGGCGGAAACATAGATTTCAAAATTTTTATCTTTATGAAATCTTCACCAAACCCTTAACCTAGGATCTCCTTAAAAGAATTAAAACATATAACATGTATATATAAGATTTAAACTCATATTAAAGTACTAACCTGTATTGCTAAAATCCAAACTTTAAATCTCCACCAGGTGCCCAAATGTTCACCCTCCAATGGTGATCCACACAGAAAAAGATGAAGACTACAATTTCTTGTTCTTGGCTCCTCTTCTTGAATTCTTTTTCAAGAATTCAATTCTTTGACTTTAGGATGAAATTTTCTTTCTTGAAAATTTCTTTTCTTCCTTCTTTCCTCTTCTTGAATTCTTTTCTTGAATTCCCTTTCTTGAATTCCTTTTCTGAATTGAATTGGAAGAAGAAATTAAGACAAGTAAAGTCTTAATTCAAGAAAGAAAGAAGAAGAACAGACCCTTCCTTTTCCTTTCCTATACCGTTCAAGACCTTCCTCTTATTCTTGTTTAGGGTCAGAGTTTCGACAGAGATTATCTATGTAAGGGAAACAATACCCAACAAGCATAAAGGGAAGGAGTATTCCGGAGAGGAGAGGAATATGATTTCTGTATTTGATTATCAGAAGAACCCCCGAGAACCCAAACCCTTTTATAGATTTCAGAGGGGCATTTTCTCAAAACATTGCAACCCTCTGAAACCCCAGGAATCACGATCCCTCATTCCTCATGCATCCCCTCAACCAAAATCATGATTCTCTGATTTAATTTTCATTTTTTCGACGAGGAGGACTCTCGAAAAAACTTCAGGAAGAATCGCGACTTTTGAAGACGGACTTGCGACCGAAAATGATGGATCTTTTTCCTTAATTTTTTTGGCCATCAGATCCAGATCCAAGGACGTCAGACAAGGATCCAAATCGCCCCCCTTTTCTTGATTTTTCTCCGATGGAATTTCCTTCCCACGCGCGGATGAGGAGGGTGTGGGCGGCTTGGAGAGAGAGTCTCAGTGCACTTGATTCACTTGGGTTCAGCCTTGGGTTAGCCCAATGTCCTAAAATTTAAATTAGACCTTAATCTGGTTCAATTAGAACCTAATTAATCCCAATTCGAAACCAAATTCGAATCTGATTCGAATAGAAATTGGGTCTGCAACACATGCTAGTGTGTTTATCCTGTAAACATGATTTAATTCCAAATTAAATCCTTTATCAATTATCTTTTGTGTGTGACCCATTGGGTTCCACACCTAGCCAGCAGTAGGTCCGAGTGCTATTTGGCTTAATTCGGTTAGATCTCAACTAAGCCGATTTAGGTCAACTCAAACTAGCTCGACTCGGTCAATTAGAATCTAATTCTAATTAACTAATTTTAATTACCATAATCAATCATATACCTACGAGATAAGATTGACGTCTAGCAACGTATCATGTCTACCCGGAAGATGTGGGATTTTGGTGGAATTACCAAATACCTTCAGTGGTGAGTTACCAGGCAATTCAGTCCTTTGATCAACTTGCATCCCGAATATGATTATGAATATGGATACTTGTCAAATCCAATTTCATATTCATCCCTAGCTCAATCTTTATAATGATGATTCATTAATGAACCATTAGAAATAACTCTAATGTTCATACTTTGATCAAAGATTTCCTGAATCCATCATTTGATCGAAATTAGCTGGATGCAATTCCCTCTTACTAGGGCTGATCAATTCCTTGTTGACCTACTCACAACCTCCATACAATCCACCATACCCAGTATCACCTCGTGCATGACTCAGTGTCATGATTGATTGCAAACCAAAGTATGGATCATATATAAGGTACCATGGTAGTCTCAGGTCAAAGGACCACATGCACTACTCCCACTATGAGAATTATCTATTGACAACAGATAAGGTTCCATTAGATATTCTCAATCTGGATCAAATTCAGTGAACTCATTCTCTAATGAACACTCACATCTTAGTATTAGTGTCAAACACAAGTGACTGTGAGATCAGTCACCCTCATCACAAAGCATATATAGGATGTGCTGGTCTTGCCGGAAATATTGATCCCCAACTCAATGTCCCATCGACCAGGAATATTTTTAGATTAGGGTTTTAAGGCTTTAGGTCTCACTGGTATGATCTCTCATAAACCTAGAACCATAGCCCTAATCTATGGGGTTCATCATATAATCATAAAGACAGCATATGATGATGAAATATGATGAAAATAATGCCTTTATTATAATAATGTCAATTCATTGATTTTGGGATCGAAATATAATATTTCAATTGGCTTTCAGGGCACAATCTTTCATGAGCAACGGACCGGCGACGGGTGACAGCAGGCGTGTGGTAGTGGCAGGCGATGGCGGTGCAAGCTGGCGACGGTGCAGGGGCGGACGGACGCCTCCCGCATCCGTTCATCTTGCCACTGGCATGGGGCCCAAGGGTGCTGGCGAGGGCAACGACGGCCGGGCGTGGGTTGGCGGACGGCGGGCGAGCGGCCAGTGGATGGCGAGCAGGCGGCTGGTGGCAGGTCAGTGGCGGAAAATGATGGCGGCGGCACGTGGGCGGATGGATGCCACCACATCCGTTCGTCTTCCCACGGTGTGGGCGGTAGTGCCGGATTTTCGGCAAAAGCGGGGCCGGAAGGCAGGCCGGCGAGGGCACCCGGGGGTCGGGCAGCCCGGATCTGAGGCCGGCGGGGCGGTGGGCAAGGGTTTTGAAAATTTTTAAAATCACGGAAGAGGATTGAATAAGACTGGAATAAGGTGGAATAAGATCGGGATAAAACTGGAATAGAGGGAATAGTCGAATAGCAGGAATAAGTAAAAATAAAAAATGCAAAAAAATAAAAAACATGGAAAAAATACCCAGACCTGCCCTGGATCTCCATCATTCTCCTCGACCGCGAAGAACTCGACTCCGTCGAGTTCGAAAAAAAGAGCACACCATAATCCACAACTCGCTCTGATACCAAGTTGGTGCGGGATAGATGAGACGTAACCTGATTTATTGGGAAAGCAGGGGAAAACCTAAACAAACTAGGACCGTGGAATAGCTAAGAAGCCTCCCTGGACCAGGGTGAACTAACACTAAACCCTAAAACAGCCAAACTCTTTTGGTTTTCAATTTTTCTAGATGGAGAAACATGGGATGGAGGATAGGAAACATGGACACTCTAGGACTAGGGACTCACCTTCACGGAGAGACGTCGTACCTCTATGGCATCTCACCCACCCCACTACATGTAGTCTAGGGCGTCCCACCCATCTCACTACACGCGGGCCTAGGGCATCCCACCAAATCACTACCTGGGGCCGTAAAGAAAATTCCTAAGACCTAGAGGGGGACTCGATAGAAAAGGGGGATAACTAGGGCCTTGCGCCCCGTCGCTCGCATGCGAGTGAAGGAAGTGGGGTCTCACACCCCACGACACCCGCAGGTGAACGAAAGATGGGCCTCAGCCCACAACCAGAACCCAGGAAAAACCCAAAATTTATATCAAAACTTAATTATTACAGGGGGAGAGGGTGCCTTTATATAGAAAAACCAAAACCCTCACATACTTCACCTACAAGAAACCCAAAAAAAAAAAATAAATTACATCAAAATCCTTGCTACATCAATATTGGTGCTGATCTGCTCTGGAAAGCATTTTGGCTTGATGATCTGCTCCAGAAAATGTGCTGCACTAAAAAACTGGACTGCTTTGAAATTCGTGCAAAATCCTCTCGCGGTCGTGCACAGAGGAAGATGATCTCTGTTGAGCACCGACGGACGGTCAACGGCCAGGAGGCGGGCGGCGGACGAGGCCAACGGACGACGAGTGGCGGACAGTCAGTGGCGGGCTGCAGGCAGGGCAGCGGCACGGGGTGGGGCACGGCATGCTGGGCATGTCGTTTGGTCTCCCATGGCCGTAGGAGACCCCCTGGCGCTGGCGTGGCCTCCGACGGACGAGCGAGCAGCAGACCGGCAGTGGAAGACGGCAGGCGGGCAGCGACGGTAGGCGATGGTGATGCAGGCCGATGGCGGCGCAGGGGTAGACGAACACCTCCAACATCCATTAATCTTCCAACGGGTGTGGGGCCCAAGGGCGCCAGCGAGGGTGGCGGCAACCGGCGTGGGCCGGCGGACGGCGGGTGGGCAGTCGGTGGCAATTGGGCGGTGATAGACGGTGGCGGCGGTGCATGGGCGGACTGATGGCTCCCGCATCCATTCATCTTCCCACGGGCATGGGCGGCGATGCCAGATTTCCGGCGAGGTCGGGGCCGGCGGGCACCGATGGGCGGGCCGGCGGGGGCGGCTAGGGTTCCGGCGACCCGGATCTTAGGCCGGCGAGGTGGTGGGCTAGGGTTTTGAAAATCTTTTAAAATCACAGGAAGAGAATGGAATAAGACTGGAATAAAGTGGGAATAAGATCGGGATAAAACTAGAATAAAGGAAATAGGTAGAATAGTGAGAATACGTAAAAATAAAAAATAAGAAAAATAAGAAAAAATGAAAAAAATACCTGGACCTACCTTGGATCCCCATCAGAGGTGCTGCAAGTCCTCCCGAGTAATCCACGAGTCATCGGACTCAGGTCGGCCTTGCCATCGGACCAAGAAATGTTGATAACCTTTGCCCCGGGTTGTAATAGCTTGGTCATCCAAGACACTCTCGATCCGCTCTCCTCTCTCAGGTAAAATTGGAGGTGGACACTCTGGTTTAGGTTCACTCACAAAAGAAAGGTCAGGCCCAAATGCTCGCTAGGTATGTTTGCTAGTTTCCTGTACTCGACTAAGTCTGAGATATTTAAAGTCAAACTAATGCCATAATCCGGGGGAAGCTCAACAACGTAGGCATTAGGGCCAACTCTCTTTATCACTCTAAAGGGGCCAGCTCCACGAGCATGAAGTTTCTTAACAGTTCCTAGTGGAAACCATTCAAGCCTAAGCCTAATCATTACAGAATCCCCAATTTCAAACCCTTTGGCTCATTTCCGGGAATCAGCCATTCTTTTATATGCATTATTACTTAGATTAATTTTTTTGCTAATTTCCTTATGCATGTCCCTGATATGTTGTGCAAAGGATTCGACGGACTCAGAGACATGAGCATGGATAGGTAGTGGAATCAAATCAAGAGGTCGGTTAGGCTTGTAACCACTTACAATCTCGAAAGGACTTTTTCTGGTGGTCCTATTCACAGAACTGTTGTAGGTAAACTCAGCTCAAGGTAAAAGAAGATTCTAGTTCCCGGTATGTTCACTTATCAAACATCTCAAGAGGTTCCCTAGGTTGCAGTTGACTACCTTAGTTTGGCCATCGGTCTGCGAGTGGTAGGCAGTTGAAAACTTTAGCTTGGTGCTTAGTAAGTGCCAAAGGTTTTCCAAAAGTAACTAGTGAATCAGACATCCCTATCGGATGCTATAGTTTTGGGAAGGCCATGTAACTTAACCACATGCTCGAGAAAGAGCTTGGCAACTTTGGAAGCATCCAGGGTCTGGGAGCAGGGTATGAAATAGGCCATTTTGGAGAACCTATCAACCACTAAATAGACTAAATCATGCTTCCTTGCGGTCTTGGGCAATCCTACTACAAAGTCAATGCTAAGGTCTTCCCAAGGGCAACTAGGCACAGGCAGAGGGGTGTACAGGTTAGTATTCTGCTTCTGCTGTTTGCCAACAGCACAAGTTCGGCACTGGGAAACATTGTTAGCTACATCCTTCTTCAGGCTAGGCCAAAAGAACTGGTCTTCTACTGCTAAGGTGGTCTTTTCTCTACCGAAGTGACTAGCTAGACCTCCTGCATGGGTCTCCCAAACTAATAATTCTCGAAGAGAGGTCTTGGAAATGCACAATCTATTTGCTTTGAAAAGGTAACCATCCTGGAGGGTGTACTCGCTATGGGCGCTAGATGGTTCTTGTTTCTTGGATTGGAAAATCTCACCAAAGTTAGGACAGGTCTCATATTGCTCTTTTAATCGATCAAATCCTATAACCTCAATCCTAACGGTATTTAGCAATAGGGCACGATGGCTAAGGGCATCAGCTGCCTTGTTCTCAGTACCAGCACGATGTTTAAGCACAAAGGTATAGGCCTGGATGAATTCTACCCGCTTAGCGTGCCTCGGGTTTAATCTTTTCTAGGAGTTTAGGTACCGAAGGGCTTCATGGTCAGAGAAAAGGATGAATTCTTGGGGTAATAGGTAATGCCTCCAATACCTAAGAGCGTGAACAACTGCATGGAACTCTTTATCGTAAGTCGAGTACTTAACTTTGGCCTCATTGAGTTTCTCGCTAAAGAAGGCCATGGGGTGATTTTCTTGACTAAGTACTCCTCCAATGCCAACTCTCGAAGCATCACAAGCAACCTCAAAAATCTTAGAAAAATCAGGTAATCTTAGGACAGGTGCTTGTATCATTTTATCTTTGATTTCTTGGAAGGCTTTCTCTATAGCTTTGTTCCATTAGAAGCCTCCCTTCCTGATGCAGTCGGTGATGGGTGCTACGATAGAACTAAATCCCCGAATAAATCTCCCATAAAAGGTGGCTAGGC
This sequence comes from Areca catechu, assembly GCA_021397845.1. Lineage (NCBI taxonomy): Eukaryota > Viridiplantae > Streptophyta > Magnoliopsida > Arecales > Arecaceae > Areca > Areca catechu. The sequence continues at coordinate 45,319,283 of CM038048.1, read as the reverse complement.
CATGGAAACTACGCACATCATGGACACTAGTTGGGACCGGCCACTCAACTACGGCTTTAACCTTCTCGGGATTAGCAGAGACTCCATCTGGGGTGACTACGAAACCTAGGAAGATAACCCTCGTTGTCATGAACTCATATTTCTTTGGATTGGCATAAAGGCTATTTTCCCTAAGGGTCTGGCAAACTAACCTAAGATGATTAAGGTGGTCCTCTTTAGTCTTGTTGTATATCAAAATGTCATCGAAATATACCACCAAAATTTTCCAGTAAATTCTTTCAGGACTTGGGTCATGACACTCATAAAGGTGCTAGGTGCATTAGATAGTCCAAAAGGCATCACTACCCATTCGAAAAGGCCATCCTTAGTCTTAAAAGCCATCTTCCATTCATCCCCGAGTTTAATCTAATCTGGTGGTAGCCACTCTTAAGGTCTATCTTGGAAAAGATAGTGGTTTCGGCTATCATATTAAGCATATCATCCAAATGGGGGATGGAAAACCTATATTTTATCATGATTTTGTTTATGGCTCTGCTATCTACACACATCCTCCAGGTTCCATCTTTCGTAGGGGTTAGCAAAGCAGGGATGGCACAGGGACTTAAACTCTCCCTAAGAAACCCTTCCAAAGAAACTCTCCCACTTGTTTCTGCAATTCCTGGTGTTCGGTGGGGTTCATTCTATAATGAGAAGGTTGGGTAAGGTGGCTCCTGGGACAAGGTCTATGGCATGTTGGATGTCCTTAAGAGATGACAGATGATCAGGTAATTCATCGGGGAAAACATCCTTAAATTCTTCCGGAGCCTTAACTACTTCTCAGGGGTGCTCTATTTGGGTCGGCTCATGACTCCCTTTGGTGGCCAAAATCCAAACAGGGGCTCCCTTAGCAATCTCTTTTTCCAAATCCTTGGACTTGATCAGGTTAACTCCAGGCTTCTTTTCCTTAAGGCTACTTGATCTTCTTTTAGCCTAGTCCTTAGGCTGAACTGGATTAATAGTAAATTTCTTTCCATGGTGGTTGAAGGTATAGCTATTGGTCCAACCATAAAGAGTATCATCATGATCGTAATGCCAAGGTCATCCTAAGATAATACTACTAACACCCATGGGAAGGACATCACACCAAATCTTCTTTTTATAAGACTACAACTTGATCAAGACTAGGCACCTAGACTTTATGGGTATGGAAGTTGAATCGATCCAAGAGACCTTGTAAGGGTTGGGGTGAGGGGCTGGGGTCAATCCTAAGGCTTTGACAGTACTTGAAGAGATAGCATTTACACAACTCCCACTAACAACTATGATTTTGCACACCTTATCTCCTAGTTTAACAAAGGTTTGTAGGATGTTTGTCTTACGCCAATCTTCTTGCACTACGTTTTGGGTAAGGATGCACCTAACTACTCCTAGAAGGTCTTCAGATTCAAACTATTCTTCCTCTCCCTCATAATCTTCCAGCAACTGATCTTCTGGCTCATAGACTTCTCCTTCTTGATCAACAATGGGTTCTATCTCATTCTCAGCTGGCTCTTCTATGACTAGGGCTATGGAGGTGCACTGGCTAGCATAATGTCCAGGTTTATGACATCTAAAGCAACTGTTTTGGGGAGTGGGGCTTCTCTGGACTCCAATGGCTTTACCCTTTTCTTCTCTACTAAAATGGGGTTGGTTTAGGTCTGGTCGTCTCGGATTGGGTCGGCTGGGGTTAGGTTGACTTAGGTCGGGTCGGTATGGATTGGGGCGTCTCGGGTAGGCCTGACTATACCCTTGGTTAGGTCCTGGGATTCGACTAGGGTTCCTAAAGGGTTCAGGCTATGATAGGTGGGAGCCCTCTGGAAATGCTCACAGTTCCTTGCAACTTGGTAAGCATACTCTAAATCAGTGACCTCTTTAAAGTAAAGCTCTCTCTGGATGTCTGGGTGGAGGCCAGCCCTAAACCTAGACAGGGTCACAGAAGCAGATTCATTAACATGACATCGCATGACATACTCGTCGAACTTCATGATATATTCAGCTACACTCTTGTTCCCTTGACTCAGATTCTGCTATTGGTCCAATAAATTATGGGTGTAAGAAAGTGGTCAGTATTTCTCTCTAAGCCTGGCTTTCATGTCCCTCCAAGTTGCTATGGGTTCTAGTCCTCTTTGCTCTACTAGCCTTTCGACACTATTCCAAAATAACCTAGCCTGGTGAACCAACCTATATTTGGCAAACTTAAACTTCATCCTCTCCGTCATTATGTACAAGTCAAAATACTACTTCATGTCCTCCTCCCAATCTATGTACACCTTAGGATCTAGACTACCATCGAAGGTAGGGGCTTCTAGCTTGATGTTTTTAATGGCCCTTTCTTCCTGGTCTACAATCTTTGGATTGGGTCTCCTAGGTTCAAACTCTTGGGCTGGGTTAAAACGGGAAATTCTCTTGGGCTCAGCCTCCATAGAAGGTTCATGATGAGGGTAATCCCTAGGGAAAAAAGGTGACTCAGACTCAGATTCGATAGATGGTCTTGGACTATTCTTCTCTAAGGCTCCAATTCTATCGTCGAACTTATCGAGCCTACTGTTCAACCTAGCCAATTATTCAAGGATGACCTTTAATTGATCTTCTTGTTCATTCTCCATGGGTTCACCTGATTGGGAATGATGGGGATGATAAGGGACTCCGGATCTAGTCGACATGCACACTCAATGGAAGATGTTATGGGTTTGCTAGACTTAGAAGATCAAACCAAATATTAGGTCAAGAAGACTAACTCGGAAGTAGTAACTTGGCACCTGGCCAGGTAAGTGTAAGGTTAGTGGAGGTTCTTCTTTGCTTGCCTTAGACACCAACTTGAAATTGGCCAGGTAAGTGAACTAACCCACCTTCCTTCGGGCACTTGTCCCTGAACCACTTGCCTAGATACCAGCTACTCAAGCACACACAAAAAAGCTGTCTAACTTGGCTTGACACTTGGTTCGACCCGACTTCGTGGGTGTCCCTAGCTCAATAGAGCAAGTTAAGTGTCTATTTAATTATAATTAGAGGTTGGGGTTTGATATGCTGGGTGATGATTTTTTGGGCTAGGGACAGGTAATGAAATCCTAACCCTATGTCAAATTAGTGCCCTTAAGATGATTTATGGAAATGATGGCATAGAAATGATCTAATGAAATGTCTCTAAGTTATATTTTTTTGGATTTTGATGTATGGTAACAGAAATAAAATGATGGAAATAAAAATATGACCCTAAATGCAAAATTAAACTATATGAAAGATGAGATGAGATGAGATGTACTTGCTAAATTTTCAGAGCATAATTTTTATCAGATGGTAATCAGTTGTGTAGAAATTCTACAGACTGAAATAAAATCTAAAAGAATTTTGAAAATATTTTTAATTATGCAAAGTCCAGCAAAATAAAAATCATAAAAATATGATATTCTTACAAACAGAAATAATCAAAATAGCAGACTATGTACGGAAATGCTAAATTTTTAAAAGGCTGAAATTAAAGATGCAAAACTTTTTTTCTAATAGATCTAAACCTATCTCCTTGTGTTCCCCTTCATAGGTAATAATATTGGCACCCCTACATGCCTTAGGAGATCCCCGTGGAATGAAAGGAGAGGGTCTTGAAACCCTACTCTTCTCCTAAGACCGAATGGCCTGGTGAAGCACCTAATCCAAGTACTTAAGAAGTGCTAAGTCCAAACCATGCTTTGATACCAAATATGATGCGGAACTAATTAGTTGCAAAGATGAAGAATGATGCAAGTGATTTTTCTTTGATAATTTTTTGGGTTTTAATTAAGTTAAGGATTCCCGAAGATGAGAGAGAATAGATCTTAGTGTTCTATACTAACAAGAACTTCAGGCAATCAAGTAAGTCCCTAAGCAAGGATAAAAAGACAACCCCGGGATTGAGAAACCCCATAGGACTTAGCTCTCAGATCAATACCTACTTAGGAGTCAGGGTGGCAAACCTCAAAGATCCAAAGTGTCAGATGCCGAGTTCACTCGCTCTCATGGATATGGCCTGGATGATCGAGCACTCAACCCCACGGATGCGCCAGCTTTCTGTTCGAAGGTCACAACGGCAAGGGAAACCGACTCCGTGTTCGTGGCACCTGGAGGACCTGTGGGCATTCAAGAGAAGAGTTAGGATTCAATCAAAAGAAAGCAATTGATGAAAGGATGAGAGTTGATGTGGTAATGGGTAGAGTTCTTCTTGCTAGGTGCCCGGTTGGATGATCCCAATGGACTCAGATTCGAAGTTGGAGGATGGGGTTGTTGAAGAGATAGTAACTCAAGGCCTCACACCTCTCGACACCTAAAGGCAAAGGCGCTCCCTCATGGAGATCGACGTTCTTAAGGAATGAAGGCAACTAAAGAGAATTGGTTCTCAAAACTTGTATTTTTTTCATTCATCAATCAATAGAATTATAAAGGAGGGGTAAGGTCCTTTTTATAGGCAACTTAGGACCCAATTTGAATTTCAAATGAAAATACAAGTCCTCTCTTGATGAGGTGCCAAAAAATTTCAGAAATCCTCTTCCTTGGTTGACCATGAATTTCAAAGTGATTGGGCATGGCTTGTCTTGAGGCTTGGAAGAAGGGTCTTGGCGCCCTTGGACTTGGAAGGTTGGTCTCTCACATTGGAAGAAGACATGACATGGGGCTTGTAGGAAGGCTTGTGTTCTCCTCCTTTCCTTGGTTGTTCATCCACCTTTGGTACAAGACATGATACGGGGAGTGGAAGATGGATCTTGTCTTGGTGCCCATGGATTCTTGCTTTTGCTTCCATACTTGGTCAACTACGTTGGGAAGAAAGCTTGATGTGAGGGCTTGAAGCAAGGCCTTATCTCTTCAAATCTCTAGCCTCCTTTGACCTTCCATTGGCTGACCACCCATACGTGGAAAAGAGCATGATAGGGGTGAGGGAAAGAGGGAATGTATCAAGTGTTGTGTCCCCCTTTTGGGCATCCAAAAATCTGAATTGTGCCATCCACTTGGCAAGTTGACATGGCGCCACATAGGATGAAGAGGTGGTGCCCCTGAGATGAGTTTGCTTCCTTCATGGCTTGGCTCAAAAGTGACTAGACTTCAAGACCAATCTTGCTTGGACCCATACTTCAAACAGACTCGGATTGGACTCAATACAGGACTGGACTCAGTACAGGACATAACTTGACCGAATTGGTCAAAGTACAGGACTAGACACAAACACTTGAGACTCAATTCATAACTAAAAAAAATTCCAAAGTTTAGGCTTGAAGCCTTATTACAAGACCTGAAAAGTTGGAACCCTAATTAGACATCCACAGAGGGTTGAGGAGCCTCTGTCGGATTCTGGTGCCCACACCAGTTTGTGTGGGAATGAAATTGTTATGTAAAGACCTTTCTATCCTTACTTCGGGGGCAAGCTTATGAGTTTATAAAAGAAGACCTCCTCTCTTGTACGAGACACTTTTTGAATAAATATTATTGAGTTTTCATATCTGTTGTGTGCTTTTGTTGTGTGCTAAGGGGATTCTGTGTGAGCCCCTCCTTCCTCCTTGTCTCCTGTGCCTAGTCTCCAGCCACCCTCAAACCCTAGAAGCCTCTTCTCCAAGTCTTGGCCGTCCACATCAAACCCTCTCTTTCCCTTGCTTTAAATTTATATCTTCATCCTTGCTTTGTTTTCTACCCCTTGACAGGTGATTCGTAGGTCCCTCGAAGCCTATGAATCCATTGATTCCAGCCGGGCAGCGATCGGATCATTGGGTTGAAAGCCAAGAATCTTCAAGTCTTCAGCTTGATCATCCAGGCTGCATCCGGGAGTGAGAGTGATCTCTTCGAATACGATCTTCATCAGGTGCTTCAACCGTTGTTAGGTATACCCCCTCTGCTTGCTGATGAGAATTCTCCCTGGGTACCGGAAATCATGCAACATGCGGAAGTAAATTTCAAAACAAAGATTCTAAGCATGAAATCCTAATTGGCTAGAAAACCCTAATTCCTAGGAACCCCTTATGCAATACCAATTAATGAAACATAAATGGAGTGGGAAAAAACATACATGAACTGCTAAAATGCAATCATTTCCACGAGGCTCACAAGTGCAAGCCCTCCAATGGTGATCCACACGAGAATGGTACCAAGAAAGAATCCCTATTGGGGTTGCTTGCTTCAACAAAACTCTTAGGATAGCCTTTGGACCTTTGACCATTGTAGGACACCGTATCCTACTATAGGGCACTAAGAACACTGTCCTGCACCACTCTTGGTCTTAGGACAACCCTCCTCTAGGACTCCTTAGGCTTATATCGTAAAACAAAGCCTTGTCCTAAAAGATTAGACCTTGTCTTAACAAGACAAGTCTTGTCTTAAAGAAAGGAGGAGGGAAGGATAGATAGAGAGACACTCAGAATATCTTTACGGTGAAAAAGATATCTAAAACTCATATCACCACCCCTATTTATAGTTGTAAGAGGGACGTGTGATATGTCCTCCAACAGGTTATCAGATATGATTTTTCAAGATCGAAGAGAGGTTATCTGGCTTGAAAAATCATATCCAATATGTCTTATCATGCATCAAAGGGCATATTAGCATCCATTCACTTTCCTGGACAATCTATGACCTGCCACATGGCAAGTACCAGTCTCTGGGAGGCTAAGAGGCATCTCTTCAATCTCCAAACATCGAAGAATATGAAGAGTCCTGATAGCAGAAGGACTCTGCTTCAGGGCACGTGCCAAATGAAAAGACGCGTCTCTTCATGCGCACTTTTTTTGCTTCCACACTTTGCATGCCATTTCAAAATAGGCATGACCGGTCAAATATTATCCTAAGGGGTATGGGGATTAGATAAGAGGCATTCCAGATATGAAACTCTCAGATTTTCATTTACAAAAGGACTCTTAGTCCTTCTGTGCGCACTCTCTATCTCTCGCGCACATCAAGAGGTGCCAAGAGTCCTATGCACCTAGGACTCTTCATAAAATCGATATATTGCCCAAATAAAAACCAGATAAAACTTGATTTAAGCTGCCCCACTTAGGACTCAACCTAATCTGGGTTTCCCTTAAATAGGTTAGTCCAAATACCAAGCAATCGGACCCAATCCAATTGGGTTAGGAATCGGGATAGCTTACACATGCTAGTGTGTAATCTGGCTAACAAATTAGGATACCATGACCCTAATTAAATCACGAATGACTTCCTTGGCCAACTCTCTAATGTGTGTGATCCTTTGGGTTCCATATTTAGCCAATAGTAGGTTTAGGTTTGAGCCGATTTGAACCAATCAAACCCGATTGACCTAATTAGGTCAAATTGGCTCACATAATTATCCAATTTGAATCACACATCAAATTGACTCATGAAACCAAATCAATTGGTTCATGAAAACTTATAAGACAGGATTGATATCTAACAACATATCATGCCTACCCAGAAAATATGGAAGTAGAAAGTACCAAAATTTCATTTAGTAGTAAGTTACCATGCAATTTAATATTTCGATCTCCCATTATCTCGATTAAGTGATAGGTATGCATATATGTCAAACCCTAACACTTAATCATATCGAATCTCATCTTGATCATGAGGACTCAGCTAATGATTGATTATAAACCACTTCTAACAATTTCTCTTAATCATATCGAATCTCATCCTGCTTTGATCAAAGGCTCCTTGATTCACTCATCGAAGAGATTACATGGGATAACAATTCCTCTTACTAGGAAGAATTGATCTTTGTTGGTCCACTCACATCCTTCATACACCTTCCACCATATCCAGAACATCCCGTACATGACTCAATGCCATTAATGAGTACGAACCAAAGGATGGCTTAGTGTGCACAAGGAACCATTGTGACCTCAGGTCTAAAGACCACATGCACTACTTCTACTCTAGGTCTATCTTTTGACAAGCAGTAAGACTTCCATAAGATAGTTCTGGTGAGGATCAGTCCGGTGTACTCAAATCCTGATGATCACCCTTATCTTTGTATTAGGGTCTCTACACAAATGGTTGTGAGATCAACCACCCTCATCAACTGAGCATACATAGGATAAGCTAGTCTTTCCGGATTCATCAATCCCCGAATCGATGGTCCAACAACTAGGAACATTCTAGATTAGGGTTTATAGGAAATAAGTCTTACTATTATTTTATCATAACCCTAATTTCATTGCCCTACTCTATGGGATTCATCAAAATCAAACAAAACATGACATGGCAGTATATGATGAATTAAATGCCTTTATTAATATGAATAATATGTCATACATGAGCTGAAAGTTTACAAAAAGGCTCTCATAATGATTGGCTCTTAGGGCACTTTTCTATCACTTACCAGTAGCATTATTGAAGGGAAACTAGCCCAACCGAGACTTCTCAATCTCGGCGGTCCTCTTTTCTATTACTTTTTAGGTTCTATTTTTTATGCTGTTGCTTATTATTTTGCATAGAACTCTCTACTTAGATTCGTGGCTTGATCTTTGGGATTTGGATACATAGCTTAACCTATAAAAATAAAAAATAATTATGCATGCATTTTAGTTCCACATCATAAAAATAAAGATATATAGTGGTTCGGTGTACATCAAAGCACCTACATCAATTCTCCAAGATCCACTTGGAAATTTTACTATAATCCCACTTGAATATAGTTGATTAGTTTTTCAGGCTCACTAATCACAACCCTTTGATTTTCATAAGGCTAACCAAAAGCCTCTTGGTTTTCTCAAGGCACACCAAAAACCTCTTTGTTTTCCAGGATAACTAGAAACCTAGTTGGCTTTCACAAGGCTTACCAACAACTTAAGTTAGTTTTTCAAACAAGGCTCACCAACAACCCAAATACTAGTTTCAAACAACTTGAAACTAGGAACAACAATGAAGTTGAATACAAAGTAATAATACAATCAAGCTTTCAAAAATAAAGTAAATATCTCTTTGAAGCTCTTTGATTGCTGTTGAAGATGCTTGTCTTCAAGTTGTTGAAGCTTTAATGGATGCTTGAAGGATGGACTTGAATGCTTCTTGAATACTCTTGAATACTTGAAGGTTCAACTTCACTCAAATATAGTTTTTCTTCAATGAATATTTGAATAAAAGCTCATTACTCATTTCCTAAAGAGTTTGGTCCACTTTAAATACCTTTCCAAGCCTTAAATGATCATTTTTAACCATTGGAGAGGTGAAAATAGCCATTAGGGATGAAAAAGATTAATTCTGTACTTCAAAAAACTAGCCATTATTGTTCATCAAGAACTTTAAGTGTCAATACTTCAGATCATGAGTTGATACTATGTCAAAATTATCTTCTGAAGCTCTTTGGAATGCACTGGTGCATCAACACTTTGATGAGGGACAAAGATCGGGGGATCGCTGGCGAGCATAGAAGTCACCAGGGGATTAAGGCTTGCTCTCAAATAGGGAACACAACATCACACCCACTCCAATTTGGAGAAAACATAGACAAAATACCTTTTAATTTGTATTTATGAGAAAAAATATACTCATACAAGAGGGGAGGGGTGGTATTTATAGATTCACCTTAGGGTACATGACTTGAGGGCTAAGAAACCTTGACTTGTGGGCCAAGAAATCTTGGTGGACCTGGTCAATAGTGGGCCTTTATCTTGGACTAAAGCTCTCTCTTGTGGGCTTGGCGGCATGAATGGGCCCAGGTGCATGAAGGCCAGCTCTGGTTGGGGGGGCTTGGTGAATCTCCTGGTTGTTGACTCTCCTCTTGACTTGAACGACATTACATGACTCTTGACTTGAAATAAAAGACTCATAGGACTAAACAGACTCAACTGGACTCACATGTTCCACTTTATTACAGGACTCAATTGGCTCACTTTGACTCAAGTGACACAGTACTAATGGACTCTAATAGACTCTTGGATCCCCATCATTTCCCTGCAGTGGGGAGAACTCGACTTCGTCGAGTCAGGCACTGCAGGGATTTTGATGGGACTGAATCCAAGTATATCAAAAGAGATAAATCCATAAAGTAAACTAGATCAATTAAACCCAAAATATAACCAAGTAGGCTTGAAACAAAGAGAAGGCTCTGCTTTGAAATCTATGCAACTATGAAATTCCTGCTTCTCTGAGAATCATGTGCTCTAAAAATCATGTAGCTCCAGAAACCGTGCAGCACTAAAGTCAGCAACATGGGATGGCACTGCTTTCACGTTCATGCTGTCCCCTTCCTCCTCCTTCACGGACCAAAACCAAGTAATAGAGGGGCTTGCGAGGCGAGATTCTGGCAGGCTTCATCAACAATAATGCTGAGAACAACGGTGGCGGCACGGATGGGGGGCAGGTCTCCGGCGGCTATGGAGATGGTGGAAAGGTGCTACACGGAAGACTGAATCTTAGGTGGCTAGAGGGGCTTTGAAGGAGGAGATGGGTGGCCAGAAGGGGGGGAATAGCTTCTCGCCGTTCGAAGGTGGCCGACTTTAGGTAGGGGAGTAGGGATGGTGAGGCATCACGGGCGTGGGCGGCACAGGTGGTCGACAGGGAAGGGAGGCGATCCAGTGGACGCACCGATCAAATCTGGGTGATGGCAGCAGGGGCATCGATCAACTAGGAAGAGGTCTTTGGAGGAGGAGATCGGTAGGGTGGCGTCGCATGGATCTGCGGCACAGGGTAGTGGTGGTGGGTGTGCAGCGGTCATGGGATGTGGTCATGATTCATATTTGGAGGCATCGATCTGGTGGCCTAGGGAGGTGTCGGTCGGTGGGAGGAGCTTGGCAGGAGATGGGCCATCGGCTACTGGCGAGGCGGGAAAGCGGGGAGATCGCTTGCGAGCATAGAATTCACCTAAGGATTAGGGCTTACACTCAAGAACAGGAAACACGGGCATCATACCCACTCCAATCTAGAGAAAAACTCAGACAAAATAACTTTTAATTTGTATTCATGAGAAAAAATATACTTCATACAAGAGGGGAGGGGTGGTATTTATAGATTCACCCCAGGGTACATGACTTGAGGGCTAAGAAACCCTGACTTGTGGGCTAAGAAACCCTGGTGGACCTGGTCAACAATGGGCCTTTGTCTTGGGCTAGAGCTCTCTCTTGTGGGCTTGGTGGCATGAAAGGGCCCAGGTGCATGAAGGGCAGCTCTGGTTAGGGAGGCCTGATGAATCTCCTGGCTACGAACTCTCTTATACATGACCTGAATGAAAACTACATTGACTCGATTGGACTTTACTAGACTAAAAGACTGGACCTGACTAAGTGGACTCAACTAGACTCAGTTGTCTCACTTTATTACAAGAGTCAAATAAAATAAAATAAAATAGACTTTCAGTCCCCATCATTCACCTTCGGTGGAGAGAACTCGACTCCATCGAGTTTGGGTGATCGGGGGTTTGATGGAACCAGAACCAATCACATCAAAACAAAAAGGCTAGGTTCTTCACTTTCTTTTTTTTTGTTTGTTCCTTTTTCCCCTTTTTTTTAAAATTTTTGGCATGTACTTAAAGTCAGCAAGGGAAGCCAGCTTTGCTTCTCTGACCATGGAAAGGAGCCTTCCTGCTTTGACAAATGTGCAAAAGCTCCGGTTGTGGAACTTCGTCAGGGTCGTTGGCGACAAGGCTGGGAATGACGATGGTGGTTTGGGGGAATGGCGGTGTGGCCCTGCTCGGGCGAATGGTGGTGGCACGATGGGGAGAAGGTGGCACATATAGTGGCCATGGGTACGGCTTCGGAGGGGTTTCGTCGGTGGGAGCGCCGATCGCGGTCGGCCAGTAGTGGCAGCGATGGATCTTCTAGTGGGGGCATGGGTGGCCGATGGCTGGTGAGGGCTTGGATCAGGGTGGATGATGCATGGTCATCGATTGCTATGGATTTGAGCAGAAGAGTGTGGAACGACGATGGAATGGGAGATTAACCGGTGTTTGTGGATTGTTGATGATTGGTGATCCTTGTCATTGGTGGAAGTGAGCGGCGGCGGTCGACGGAGGCGACCGTTTTAAGAGAGGAATGGTAGATGATGGCTTCTCGGTGGTAGTGGAAGGAAGAACCAAAGAAGACTTTGGCAAAGGCGGTTGATGGGTCTGCAGCTCGGTCAGGCCTGGGTGGAGAGAAGGTGGAGATGGCTCGGGCAGCGGTGGATGATACCGTGGTGGTGTCCAGATCGGCTGTGGAGGCATCGATCAAAGAGGGAGCTGCGGTCGCTTGGCTCGATGCTCGGCTGCTTTAATTGTTTGGATGTGATGAGGCTGATCGAAGAAGACGGATGGCTCAAAGCCTTAATCGGTCTTTCAAGGAGCGATCGTGAAGAAGGTGTCACTGCTTGCTCTATTCCTGGAGATGACAGTGTGGATGGAAGGGGGGCAGCATCGGTGGTGTAGATTCAATGGGTTGTGGGCAACGAGGTTTCAGGATGCCTGATGATGGGTTGATGGTAGACTCAGAGAAGAAGTAGAAAACCTAATCCTCTAGGCTCTGATACCAAGTTGAAGCGTGATGGGGAAGTAGGGGGATCGCTGGCAAGCGTAAAAGTCACCAGGGGATAAGGGCTTGCACTCAAGAACAAGAAACACGGATGTCACACCCACTCTAATCCGGAGAAAAACTCAGATAAAATAACTTTTAATTTGTATTCATGAGAAAAAGGATACTTTATACAAGAAGGGAGGGGTGGTATTTATAGATTCACCCCAGGATACATGACTTGAGGGCTAAGAAACCCTGACTTATGGACCAAGAAACCCTGGTGGACCTGGTCAATAGTGGGCCTTTGTCTTGGACTGGAGCTCTCTCTTGTGGGCTTGGCGGCATGAAAGGTCCCAAGTGCATGAAGGCCAGCTCTGGTTGGGGGGCCTGGTGAATCTCCTGGCTGCGAACTCTCTTATATATGACCTGAATGAAAACTACATTGACTTGATTGGACTTGACTGGACTAAAAAACTGGACCTGACTAACTGGACTCAACTAGACTCAGTTGTCTCACTTTATTACAGGACTTAAATAAATAAAAAAAAATAGACTTTCGGTCCCCATCACACTTCTTCTAGTGAGTTGACACTTGAGTCGATACTTCATCTTCATAAGTCGATACTTGAGAAAAGACTTGAATTCAATATATTCTGTATCATTGTTGTCTCAGTCCTTGAGTCGACACTTCATGCATTCCATCCAAAATTTCTTCTGTGTATCAACTCAAGCTTCTATAAGTCGACACCTTGAGTCGACACTTCACTTCCATGAGTCAACACTTGGTTGAAACTTTATTGAAACTCTGCTGAAACTTCTTTAAACTTAAGACATGAGTCCTTCAATGTTATTCTTATATATCAAGGTCTATTTAACTCAAATTTTCAACTATAAAACTGACTTTTTCAACAAGATGACAAGCAATTAAACATGTGAGTACCGTGTTATAATAAACATACTTTGAACACACAGTTAATACTCAAATATGCTTAAGTATTTTATTATTCATCAAAATCAATATAGGAGTTAAAAAAGTTCATCTTTGAATTTCTTGTTCTCTATCTCAAGGTCCTTATTTTTTAAAAAAAGTTCATTATTTGAAACAACAACCTTGGATCTTTTCAAAACTTTTATTTCCATTGATATAGCATTCTTTTATTTTTCTAAAGCATCAATCTTAGTTTTTAAATCATTGTTTTCATTTGTAAGATTGGTGTTTTCATAAGAAAATGAATCAGCATGCTTTTTCAACCTTTAAATTTTAATTTTCAGTAATTTATATTCATGCATGAGTTCATCAAAAGCATCTCTAAGTTTATCAAATATAAAATCAAGTTCAAGTTCAGATTGTACCTCATCTTCTTGAGCCATGAGGCAACGATTGGCTACTTCTGGTTATTCTTCCTCTAAATTGGAGTCTTCACTGTCATTCTAAGTTGCCATCATTACCATCTTTTTAAACTTGTTTTTGGATTTCTTGAGGAGAGGACAATCAAATTTGTAATGTCTAGGCTTCTTGCACTCGAAGCAAATTGGTTGATCCTTCTTCTCTTTTTCTTTTTCTTTTTCCTTTTCTTTGCTAGGCTGAGGCTTCTTTTTATTAAAAATTTTCTTCTTCCTCATAAATCTACTGAATTTTCTTGCAATAAGTGCCTCTTCATCCTCATTTTCTTCTTCTTCAACTTCTTCACTTGAAGGTTCATCTGGTGTAGTGGAATTGAATGCAATGGTCTTCTTCTTCCTATTTGCATCCACTGCCTTTTGCTTCATATTCAACTCATAAGTCATGAGTGAACCAACAAGTTGCTCCAAGGGAAGTGTCTCAACATCTTTACCTTCTTATATTGCCGTCACTTTTGGATCCCAAGATGTTGGCAATGACCTGAGAATTTTATTACAAGATCAGCATTAGACATTATTTTTTCAAGACTTCTCATACCATTTATAATATTAGTAAATGTAGTATACATTTTAGTAATAGATTCATTAGGCTCCATTATAAACATCTCAAATGTATGAACAAGCATATTTACTTTTGTATTGTTTACTTGATTGGTACCCTCATGAGTAACATCAAGTATATTTCATATTTTCTTCATAGAGGTGCATGTGAAAATCCTATTAAATTCATTAGGATCCAATGCACAATAGAGTAAGTTCATTGCCTTAGCATTAACCTCGGATTGCTTAATATCATTTTCATCTCAATCCTCTTCAAATTTTGGAATGAAAATGCCATTAACAATAATTCAAAGAATATGTAGACCTTATCAACTACTTTCCAAAGATTGTAATTTATAGAATGCATATAAATTCGCATGCATGTCTTCCAATACGTGTAATTTGTGCCATTAAAATAAGGTGGTCTTTTGAGGCTTGACCCTCAACAACACTAGAACCTAAAGGGACTACCATAGATCTTTAACTCAAGGTGGTTAGACCTAAAAGCTGAGTATGTGGCTCTGATACCACTTGTAACCTAGCGAAGCAACCCAAGAGGGGGGGTGAATTTGGTTTTAAAAACTTTTTGCAATGATTTAGACAAGTACATGCCAATTCAAATACAATGAAGGTACTAGTGATTCAAGTGTATGTGTGCTTGAAGATATGCAACAAAATCAGTAAAATAAATGCATAATAAAAGAGGTCAAATAATAAGAAAGAACAAGCAGCCATAAACATAAAAATATATAGTGGTTCGGTGCACACCAAAGCACCTACATCCACTTTCCAATATCCACTTAGAGATTTCACTATAATCTTGTTCACTATAATCTCACTTGATTATAGCCGATTAGTTTTTTGTGCTCACTCATCACAATCCCTTGGTTTTCACAAGGCTAACCAAAAATCTCTTGATTTTCAAAAAGGCTCACCAAAAACCTCTTAGTTTTTCAGGATAACCAAAAACCTAATTAATTTTCACAAGGCATATCAACAACCTAAGTTGGTTTTTAATACAAGGCTCACCAACAATCCAAACACTAGTTTCAATTCACTAGAAACTAGAAATCAATAAGATAAAACAAGTATATTGAAGGAATACAATAAGCTTTCAAAAATAAAAGTAAACATCTCTTTAAAGCTCTTTGATGATGTTGAAGATGCTTTTCTTCAAGTTGTTGAAGCCTTAAATAATGCTTGAAGGATAGACTTGAATACTTCTTGAATGCTCTTGAATGCTTGAAGGCTCAACTTCACTCAAATATAGTGAATACTCAATAAATTCTCATTAGTGTTTCATTAGTTGCATCCCTCTTGAGTTTGGTCCACTTTAAATACTTTTCCAAGCCTTAAATGACTATTGTTGATCATTGTAGAGGTGAAAATAGCCAATAGGGTTGAAAATGATCAATTATGTGCTTCAAAACACTAGTCATTATTGTTTATCTAGAACTTCAAGTATCGACACTTGATGTCATGAGTCGATAGTTGAGTCGACACTAGATCAAAAATGCTTTCTGAAGCTCTCTAGAATGCACTAGTGCATCGACACTTTTTCTGGTAAGTTGATACTTGAGTTGACACTTCATCTTCATGAGTCGACACTTGAGGAAAGTCTTGAATTTAGCATGTTCTATATCATTTTTGTCTTAGGCCTTGAGTTGACACTTGAGTTGACACATGAGTGGATACTTGAGCTTCATGAGTCGACACTTCATATGTGTTATCTAAAATTTTTTCTGCATATCAGCTCAAACTTCTGTGAGTCGACACCTTGAGTTGACACTTCACTTCCATGAGTTGACACTTGGCTGAAACTTTTTTGAAACGCTACTGAAACTATGCTGAAACTTCTTCAACTTCAAGATTTGAGTTCTTCAAGGTTATTCTTATGTACCAAGATCCATTTAACTTGAGATTTCATCCATGAAATTGACTTCTTCAACAAGATGACAAGTAATTTTAATTTTTAACATGTGAGTATCCTTTTTCGATAAACATACTTTTAACATATAGTTAGTACTCAAATATCCTTAAGTATTTTATTAATCATCAAAATCAATATAGGAGTCAACAATCATTAAGGCTTTAACTGATAGCAACTCGATCACTTGGAGCCATGGCATCGTAATGCCTTTATACGAGCCATTAAGAGGGCCGTCGACACTCTGATTGATCACTACTCAATCACTTAGAGCCATGAAATCTAAGTATCTCTATACAGGTTATTGAGGCTTTGACCAATCATGACTCGATCACTTGGAGCCATGGCATTGTAATGCCTTTATATAGATTGTTGAAATGGTCATTGAATGTTCGACCAATCATGACTCGATCACTTGGAGCCATGGTATCATAATGCCTTTAAACAGGCTATTAAAAGGGTTGTTGAGGCTTTGACCGATCTGACTTGGTTACTTGGAGTCGTGACATTTGAGCACCTTTATATGAGCTATTGAGAGAGCTATTAAGGCTCTGACCAATCATAACTTGGTCACTTGGAGCAATGGCATCGTAATACCTTTATATAGGCCATTGAGGCTTTGACCGATCATGATTTGGTCACTTAAAACTATGGCATCATAATATCTTTATACAGGCCATTGAGGGTCTAATCGATCGTAAATCTATCACCTGGAGCTATGACATCTGAGCAGCTTTATACTGATTGTTGAGAAGGCCATTAAGGCTTTGACCTACCATGACATGGTCACTTGGAGCTATGATGTTATAATGCCTTTAGACGAACCATTGAGAGGGTCGTTGACGCTCTGACTGATCATAACTTATTCACTTGGAACTACGGCATCTAAGCACCTTTATACAGGCCATTAAAAGGGCTATTAAGGCTCTGACTAATCACGACTCAGTTACTTAGAGCATGGCATCTTAATACCTTTATATGAGCCATTGAGAGGGCATGGAGGCTCTGATCGATCATGACTTGGTCACTTGGAGCCATGATATTATAACACCATTATATGGGTTGTTAAGGCTCTGATCGATCATGATTTGGTCACTTGGAGCCATGTTATGTAAGTTCTTTTATACGGTCTATTGAGAGGGCTATTGAGGCTCTGACCAATCGTGACTCAGTCACTAGGAGTCATGGCATCATAACATCTTTATACAGGCTATTGAGGCTCTGAATGATTGTGACTCAATCACTTAGAGCCATGGTGCATAACCCCTTTATATGGACCATTAAGAGGACCATTGAGGCTCTGACCGATCATGACTCGGTCACCTAGAACCATGACATCTAAGCACCTTTATATAAGCCATTGAAAGAGCCATTGAGGTTCTGATCAACCATGATGCAATCAGTTGGAGCTATGATATCATAATACCTTTATATGGGCCATTGAGAGGGTTGTTAAGGCTCTAACTGATCACAATTCAGTCACTTGGAGCCATGATGTCATAACACCTTTATATAGGCTATTGAGAGGGCCATTAAGGTTCTGAACGACTGTGACTCGATCACTTGGAGCCATCACATCTGAGTACTTTATACGAGCCATTAAGAAGGCTGTTAAGATTCCAACCAATCATGACTTGATCACTTAGAGCCATGGTATCGTAATGCCTTTATATGGATCGTGAGGCTTTGACCGATCGCGACTTGATCACTTGGACCATGGCATCATAATATCTTTATACAGATCATTGAGAGGACCGTTGAAGATTTGATCGACCATGACATAGTCACTTGGAGCCATGGCATCATAATGCCTTTAGGCGGTGCCTCTATTTCTTCAACTCCCAGGGATGCCCCAATGCTAAGATGTGCCACTTGTTACGGTATTTGATTTTCAAGGAGCTTTGACCCTGACACATTTTAAATAGGATGGGTCCTCCAGACACCATTTATGAGAAGAAGATGGGAGAAGTTAGCTACTACCCCAGTTTTCCCTTCTTGGTGATGCTTATTCTCGAGTGGAAGACGTATGCTAGACTTTGATTGGATGCATGGGCGATGAACCTTCCTTCAAATCCATTATATAAGGATAGTTAGGGGTGCTAGATTCTTATAGCTCTTTGCCACCATGTTGCTAAGAATGCCCAAGGGGACATTGCACTAGTTGGAGCAAGATCACACCATGAAAACCCGGGATCCTCTTTGATACCATCATGATGGAAAGGGAACTCATGATCAAGGAAGAGATGGGGCTTGCCATCCGCTCCCATCGTAGAGGCACGCCCCCATGGGGCTGAACACACGAGAGAGAATCAAGGAGAGGGAGAGAGAAGGAAGAACAAGATCTGGAAGAAAAGAGGGTTCTCCTTTCTGATATGTTTCCTTGGGAGGTTACAAGGATTCTTCCTCTCACTCTACTCATCTCCATCCCCGTATACATATATATACACATCGATCACAAAGGACCTACACCTCCAAAAAAAACTTTCAAGCATGGCAACACATGATTCAAAGAATCCCATTATCCAAGTCGGCTCGAACCTCATGAGTCGACTCCTTGTAGCAGATAGCACTCTTGACGAGTCGACTCTCAGACCTCGAGTTGGCTCTTCTAGAACACTGACATTTTTGTGTCACCGAGCCGACTCCCATAGAACCGAGTCGACTCACCAGCAACCGAGCTGACTCGCAGCAGTACTAAGCCGACTCTCCATAAAACTTTTCCTGCTACCATGCCATGCCAACCACTAGAGCCGACTCGAACCAGAACTGAGCCAACTCTAATATCCAAACTGACCAAAAACTCAGTCTAACATCTAGGACTCATCTTGGACTCACTCCTAGCCCTAGATACATCATGTGTGACTCCTCTCAAGACTTGGAGCACTATATTTGCCTCAACAATCTCTATCTTGGTGCTATAAGTCTTGACAAGCACCGCGTGACCGTCTGTACCCTTCCTGCTATCTCCAGAGCTGACATCTTCCTGTCGAAGCCACATCTCCTCCCTAGCTAGAATATCAACCCGTGCTCCATAACTCCTGAGACTCATGCTCCACTGTACTCCTGACCTCGAACTGATATCTTCTGGCTCTATCTCTATGACTGCAACACCAACCCATGCTTATGCAGTACACCCAGATAGCTATGCAAGCCTAATGCCAATGTCAGACCTGGTGAGGGCACCAAGATTCGAAGGAGACTCAATTCAATTTGGTTTGACTGATGCTTAGTCAATTTTCTTTGAATCATGTCAACTGGTTTATTACATTTTACTTTTTGTTAATTGAGTCCTATAAAGTTTGAGTCCTGTAACCAGTGAGCTAGCCTTGACCAAATGAAGGAGCATTATATTAAAGAAGACCAAGATGTGCACCCAAATGCTAAGTGGCGTCCAACACATGATGACACATGAATGCCAAGTGGCGCCTAAGACATGATGACTCATGAATGCCAAGTGGTGCCCATGCATGCAGATTTTCAGATTTGCCAACGCAAGGAGACACTTGGCACCCATGCATTTTGCCACCCCTTTTCATGAAACTTGAAATTCAAATTTGTAGCCACCTTCCTCCTCTTTCCATGTAAAATTTGAATTTCAAATGGGGCTTAGAAGGTTATAAATAGGCCCTCTAATCTCTTTGTAAAAAGATGCTATCTTTGAATGAAAAAAAATTCATTTTAAGCTCCCATTACTATGAGTTTTCATTTCTAGTGTGAGATGCATTGTCCTCCGAGAGGGAGAGGGTGTGAGAACCAATCTACCATCTAGTTTTCATAGTTCATCCATCTCCCATCTACCAAACCTTGGTGTTGACATTCCTCACCACCCCAACCCAAGGAGTCGATGCCCCTATCCATGAAGCAGCCGGTCTAGTCTTCATCAAGGCACCATGCATTCTCAAGCCATCAATCTCCATCCCTCTTTACTTTCTTAGGTTGTTTGCTGCATGACTTCATCTTTGCTAAGTTCTCTTCTTGCTTGCAAGGTTCTCAAGAGTGCCGGTCCGAGGAGGAAGCTTATCTAGCCAAAGAACCCCTACAATGGTGCCTACTATCCGAGAAGTGTTGATTTCTTCATCCTAAGTGCTGGATCCAGAGGGGAGAGTACCTTCTTTTGGAAGCAGATCAATTCGTTGCTCGGTATCACCCCCCTTTACTCTTGCTCTATTTGTTGAAGGTAGCCTTAGCCCTATTCTTGAGAGATTTCTTAATCCTTTTAGGTCCATGGTTCTTTACACTTAGAAGACTAGTTATGAGCATGTCTTTACCTCTCTCTTTGTAGTTTTCTATAGATAGTTTCTTTTCATCTTTAATAAAAAATTTAAAAAAATATAAAAAAATTGGTTCATTACTGTAATCATCAAAATCTTAGTTAGTTGGTGGGGACACCATAGGCACCAGAATAAGATAGAGGCTTCTCAACCCTCTGTGGATTACTTAGTAGCATTTGAGTCCATTTGTAACAAGGGCTTAGCCTAATTGAGTTATCATTTAAGTCATGTACCAGTCAGCTCATGTTGAGCTTGTTTTCTTTCTAAGTCCTGTATGTAGTATTTGATCCATACTATTAGGGTTTTGGATCAGTCGGTCAAGTCAGTTCATGTTGAGCTAATCATATTCTGAGTCTTGTATTCATATCCAGTTGTATTGAGTCTGTTTAAGTCAAGCCCAGTCAAAGAAGATTCAAGCATGTGAAGGACACCACCCAGCATGCCACCTCAGCAGCTGCATGGAGTCCCAGTCACACCCTGGATTTCACCACCTAGGATTAGTTGGAGGATATTGAAGTCGGCCCATGCATGAGGAGTTTATGACCACACGCCAGCACACCCCTTCCACACCCCAAGCACACCAACTCCACATGCCAGCATGACAAGAAGGAAAGTCAAAACAGAGAAGCATGAATCCCTTGATTCATGCCAGCTTGGTTGGGAAAGAAGTGGTCCCCCCCTTTTGATGTCCACTACCTACCTTGTTTGGAGGGATTTTGTATGGCATGAGAGTGTTTTCTTCCATGTATTCAGCCCTACACTTTAGGAAGAAAGTGGTCACCTCTTATTTTCCTTGTTTTCTTTTGCTTGGGCCCTAAGTCTCATGACTCTATATAAGGGACCCCTTGTATGAAGATTTAATAACTTTTTATCATGAAATAATATTGAAATTATCCAATTGTTGTGTGCTACCAACCGTGTGCTAAAAAGGGATTCTATGTGAGCCTTTCTTCTTACCGGTGTCCTACGCCTGCCTCTAGTCTCCATCTGCCTCTCCAAGCCCTAGCCGCCCTCTTCAAACACCTTCTTCCCTTTGCTGGTTTTTCAATTAACTCTCCTTTTGCACTTTATTTTATGATCCTAGAATGGTTGTTTACAGGTCCCTCAGTTTTTTTGAATCCAACGACTCCAGCCGGGTCACAATCGGATCATCGAGCAGAAAGCCGGGAATCCACGGGTCTCTGGCTTGATTTTCCAAGGCGCATCCAGGAGTGAGAGCAATCTCTTCGCATACAATCTGCACCAGGCACATCTACCATTGCCAGGTACAACCCCTCTCTTGCCAGATGCTTTATTACAGATGAACTGGCGTAACCGAGACTTCTCAGCCTCGGCGGTCCTCTTTTTGTTGCTTCTAGGTCCTGTTTTGCATGCTCTTAGTTCTTAGTTTCATATAGAACTCTTTACATCATTATTTGGTCTAGTTTTCAGGAATAAACATATAACTCAATATTTAAAAAATTAAAAAAATAATTGCATGCATATATAGTTTCGCATCATTTGGTATCAGAGCCTGTTTGGGCTCAGTTCTCTTTGGATATTCGTATCGGGTGCTTCACCATGGCAGTCTGATCATAGGAGACTAGTAGGGCTTCAAAACCCTCTTTCCCAATTGATGGGATTTCCTATGGCACTAGGGGTGCCATTGTGAATTGACCCCTGAAGAAGAACACAAAGAGTTCCTTAGGATTTTTTCATTTTAGCCTTTCAGTATATATCCTGTTATTTTAATTATTTCTGCAGCATAGAACTCAAAAAATTCTAAATTTTTTTTTGATAGATTCCTCATAATTGCTTTAATTTTTAGAATTTTGTAAATAATTATTTTGATCTGTGAATTTTCTCCCAGCTGAAACACTGCCTGAGAATAGTTCTGCTCTATTTGGCAGCAAAGCCGATTTCGAAAAGTTCAGGGTGTTTTTAGTATAATCTTTGTATATCTTTAATTTTAGTATATTTTTGCATATTAGATCATAATCTGTAATTATATTTCTATTAAGAAAAATCTCCAAAAAAAAAAATTACGGATATCCAAAAACAGCAAAAATATGTAAACCCTATTTGCATTCTCATGCCTACCATAATTGCATAAATTACTTTAAGGGCACTTTCTATATGTTAGATAAGGGAAGAGTTGATAACCTCTCCTTAGCCCAAAATCACATCCCTTGCATCGATCCCAAGCCTAATCTAAAATTTACTAGACTTAATTTGCCCTAGTGGGCTAAGGACACCATCGGTCGGGTTCAGTCTTTGTGAGATGATGGTGCACCCAATTCACTTTCTATACAGGATACTAGTATCTAGGCAAGAGGTACAGTATCAAACAACCTAAGCAGATCGGTGGTTTCTTAATTGGGTCCCTGCGAGAGCAGGGGGGCCTCCCACCATCCCACCTCTTACCTGGCCAGATTGAAGGATTAGGAATTGAGTTGTGTGTAAGTTGAGTCAACCCATTCTGATTGGGCTCTAGGTCTAGGCAGCTGTAGTCAAGTTAGTGTTGAGTCTTGCATGAGCCCTAGATGAGGAGCATCATATCACCCACCATCTCCACCTTTGGTTGAACACATGGATAACCTTGAAGCCAAGATTAATGAACTCACTAAGCAGCTAGCCCAATCCATGGCCCAGATGACTCAGCTGACGCAGTCCAATACCCGAACCCATAATAGACTTGATCACTTGGCCCATAGGTTTGAACATATAGACAACCGACTAGGAACCCTAGAGAAAACCCATAGGACCCAGACTAGATCCAAACCTGAGCCACCATTACCCACACTATCCAAATTATATGAACCTAGAACCTATGTATCCAAAACCTATGAACATAGATCCTACGCACCCACTCCCTATAAGCCTAATAGACCCATGACCTATAGATTCGAACACATAGGCCATCAATCGAAACCCTATAAGGTTAGTACTCCTAGATATGAGCCCAGTAGTAAGCCACTACCACTTAGACAACCTGAACCTACTAAGATTAGTGGCCATAATCAGAAACCAGGACCTAGCCAATTTTTTCTTAGCCGACCTTCCCCTACCACCCTTGTGATTTAGAAGGCATACATTAAAGTGGATGATGGGGACATCGCTAGCACGGATCCCAAAGCAAGCATGAATCCTAAAGCTACACGAATCTCGAAGCATATCCAGAATAAAGTAGTTTGGGATTTATCTTTTGTTTGAAATTTAAATAAGGATTTGGTTGGTTAGGATTTAGATATGGATAGGCTTATCTTATCCTATCTTGTATTTGAATTTGAATCATCTCTATCTTTTGTCCTGTATTCAAATTCAAATGAGGGTTGGACAAATCTATAAATACCACCCTCGGTCCTTTGTAAAAAAAAAGTTTTAGAGTTTAGTCAAGTTTTGGGAATGAAAATGAGTTTTAGAATAGAGTGGTTTTTTATTTCACTCCATGAGGAGAGGGTGTGAGGCCAATCCCAAGACATGATGTGAGGTCATGCCCAGTTATCCCCTTCCCATTCCATCTTCTCTATCCCTCGTGGCCTTTGAGATCCATCCTAGCACCTCCAACTATCGAGGAGGGTGTAATGCCCTAGAGGTGAGAGGTCTCTTCATTAGGGTGAGTCCCAAAGTCCATGAGATCCATATCCTATCCTACATCCCCACTATTCCTTCGCCACCCCTAGAGAAAAAAAATACCAAAAAAAAATAGTACCCTAATTTTCGTGACTTCTAGGCTCGCCAACAATCCTACATATCTCTGTCCCTCATCAATTTTGGTATCAGAGTCCAAAAAAATTAGGGTATCTTCAAATTAATCCAAATCCTTTTTTACCAGTCCTTACACTGATCCATCTGTTCTATCCTATCATCCTCCCACATAAAAAAAAAAAAAAATAGATCTCCCAACCAATGTCTTCCCTTCCCTGTGATCCAGTGCCACTGCCACCATCGCTGCCCTACTACCCCGTCGCTTCACCACAGTCCCCTCGCCTCTCTGGTGAACTGTCCGCGCTGCCTCACCAACGCCTCATCGCCGCCCCTGGATGCTGTGACTTCCACCACCGCTCCCCGGCTACCGTCGCTAGATCCACCATCATGCCGTGCCATCCGCCCCTCCAATGTTGTCCATCCAGACAATCCACGACCCAAAGTCGATCGGTGGCAACATCTTCCTGCTCACTGCTGCAGGCCGACGATCCTCCCATCGCCAAGATCCCACTCCGATGACCTCGAGCCACCAAACCTCTCTTCCACATCTCCCATCGCCAAAGCACCCCCCGCTCTGTTTCACTCTGCAAGGTCTTCCCTGAAGCTCAGATCCAAGCTCCACCGCCATGCCTGCAATGTCTGTTCTCCCCGCATCTCCCTCTCCGCCGTGATCGCTCGCCTCCGCCAGCACCTCGACCAACCTCTCTGTCATCCGAAACCCCTCCTCCGGCATCTCATTGCCAGGCATCCCTCATTCGGTCCACCGCGACGCTGTCAACAGCCCCAGCTTCCCTCCACGGAGTGCTCGCCCAAACCAGCATCTCTCCCCTCCCCCCTGCTCTCTCGGGTCTCAGTGACGGTGTCGGACGTCCGCCCGGCCGATCTCCATCGGAGCCCCATCCTCCGTCCCCATCACCGTCGTCTTCTCCGAGCCACCACTCCACGAGAGCCGCCCAGATCCCCTGTTCCACGAAGCCCCTGTTCACTCATCCAAAGAAGCCCGTCCTAAGCCTCCTCTCGGCTTCTCCGTCACCGGATCTCCTTCTCTGGTCCTTCCCCATCGCCGGATCTCCTTCCTCCGGTCCGCCCGAAGCCGTCTACACCTCCGATCTGCTCCCCCATGAAGCTTCAAAACTCCTGTTCGAAGAAGCGTGTAAGTTGAATTGTTGAGCGGCTGTTGAAGAAGACCAGAATAGCTATTCTTGCTATTCCACATATATCCGAATTTATTCCAGCTTGGAATAAATCCTGCTTACTTTAAATTGGGTCATGTGCATCTTAGAGCCAGCCTAACTCGATGGAGTCGAGTTTCCCCCACCTCAGGGGAATGATGGGGACATCGCTAGCACGGATCCTGGAGCAAGCATGAATCCTGAAGCTGCACGAATCTCGAAGCATATCTAGGATAAAGTAGTTTGGGATTTTATCTTTGTTTGAAATTTAAATAAGGATTTGGTTGGTTAGGATTTAGATATGGATAGGCTTATCTTATCCTATCTTGTATTTGAATTTGAATCATCTCTATCTTTTTTTCCTGTATTCAAATTCAAATGAGGGTTGGACAAATCTATAAATACCACCCTCAGTCCTTTGTAAAAAAAAAAGTTTTTAGAGTTTAGTCAAGTTTTGGGAATGAAAATGAGTTTTAGAATAGAGTGGTTTTTTTATTTCACTCCGTGAGGAGAGGGTGTGAGGCCCAATTCCAGGACATGATGTGAGGTCATGCCCAGTTATCCCCCTTCCCATTCCATCTTCTCTATCCCCTCGTGGCCTTTGAGATCCATCCTAGCACCTCCAAGTATCGAGGAGGGTGTAATGCCCTAGAGGTAAGAGGTCTCTTCGTTAGGGTGAGTCCCAAAGTCCATGAGATCCAGATCCCTATCCTACATCCCTACTATTCCTTCACCACCCCTAGAGAAAAAAAATACCAAAAAAAAATAGTACCCTAATTTTGATGACTTCTAGGCTCGCCAACAATCCTACCTATCTCTGTCCCTTATCAGTGGAAGTGTATGAAGCTGATGTGAACTTAGTGGATGAGTATGAGGAAGAAGAGGAGACACCTCTAGAAGACCTAGAATTAGTTGACCCCATGGTACCCAGGTAGAAGCCAATCTAGAGTTAGCTAACCCTGACCATGCCCAGATTGAACCTGCAATAGAAGAACAATTAGAGGAAGAGAACTCTGATACTAGGATTTTACCTAAGGAAACACTAGAAAAGGGCCTAATTGTAGAGCCTAGTCCTAAATTCCATGAGCTAGAAGACTTTATTGAGGATTTGGCTTGCTTAACCCATTGCCCTTAGGATGAATCCCTTCTTGCCATTCCTATTGATGATCTTTCCCAGAAATTGTTGACCCATCCTTCTATGGCATGGAATTTTTCTTGCCCATAGATATAACTCCATATTCATACCTTAAGGTTAGTCTCTTTAGCCTAGAACCAGTCCCTGAATCCTCTTCCAATTCCCTACCCTTCCCTGAGTCTTCTCATGTGTCTAGAACTATTAGGTTACATTTTGTTGAGGTTACTAGGTTGCAAGAATTCATAGAGCCCATCCCATTTGCTACCAACTTTTGGCAGACCCTCTAGCATCTATTAGGAGTTACTAGCAAATTTTCTTCTACATGTCATCCATCAACCACAACTCATGCCCCATATCCAAGTTATAGTTAAGACCTAATAAACCTCTTTCGATAGGAATGCATAGTCGAGTCTGTTAGGTGTTGGTAGAGTCCTTTGCATCATCTGTTAGGAATCTGCATGTGCCCAGCATGTTCACCACCTGCACTAATTTAGAAACAAACTAGCTAACTCCCAAAGAAAGGGCCAAGGAATTTGATCTAGTGGATTTTATCTTAGCTAGGCTTAGGCCTAAAAGAAGCTTCATGCTCGTGGAGCTAGACCTTTTAAAGTGATAGAGAGGGTTGGACCAAATGCCTATGTGTTAGATTTGCCTCCGGATTTGGGTATTAGTTTTACCTTCAATATCACAGACCTGGTTAAGTATAGGGAACCGGCAGCGATACACAGTGAGGCCTTTGGACCTACTCCTTCCATTATGAGTGACCCTAACCCAGAGTGTCCACCAATAAATTGGCATGAGAGAAGAGAACGGATCGAGCATATCCTGGATGATCAAGCCATAACAACTCAGGGTCGCGACTATCAACGCTACCTAGTCCGATGGCAAGGTCAGCCAGAGTCAGACGATTCATGGATTTCTCGAGAGGACTTGAAACATCTCAACCCAAACCTCCTCGAGAGATATATGAGCCAGCCTAATCTTCACTCGATAGGGTCGAGTTCCTCCCACCCCGAGAGAATTAGTGGAGACACTAGAGGCACCAAGATAAGACAGAGGTTTCTCAACCCTCTGTGGATTACATAGTAGCATTTGAGTCCATTTATTATAAGGGCTTAGCCTAATTGAGTTGTCATTTGAGTCCTATACTATTCAGCTTATGTTGAGCTAGTTTTCTTTCTGAGTCCTGTATGCAGCATTTGATCCATACTATTAGGATTTTAGATTAGTCGATCAAGTCAACTCATGTTGAGCTAATCATATTTCGAGTCTTGTATTCATGTCTAGTTGTGTTGAGTCTGTTTAAATCAAGCCCAGTCAAAGAAGACTCAAGCAAGTGAAGGACATCGCCCAGCATGCCACCTCAGCAACCGCATGGAGTCCTAGTCACACCCTAGATTTCACCACCTAGGATTACTTGGAGGATCATGAAGTTGGCCCATGCATGAGGAGTTGATGACCACATGCCAGCACACCCCTTCCATATCCCAAGCACACCAACTCCACATGCCAGCATGATAAGAAGGAAAGTCAAAATAGATAAACATGAATCCCTGATTCATGCTAGCTTGCATAGGAAAGAAGTGGTCCCCCCCTTTTGATGTCCACTACCTACCTTGTTTGGAGGGATTTTATATGGCATGAGAGTGTTTTCTTCCATGTATTCCGCCCCACACTTTAGGAAGAAAGTGGTCACTTCTTATTTTCCTTGTTTTCTTTTGCTTGGGCCCTAAGTCTCATGACTCTATATAAGGGATCCCTTGTATGAAGATTTAATAATTTTTTATCATGAAATACTATTGAAATTCTCCAATTAATATGTGCTACCTGCTGTGTGCTAAAAAGAAATTCTATATAAGCCCTTCTTCTTCCCGGTGTCTTGTGCCTGCCTCCAGTCTCCATCGGCCTCTCCAAGCCCTAGCCGCCCTCTTCAGACACCTTCTTTCCTTTGCTGGTTTTTCAATTAACTCTCCATCTGTGCTTTGCTTTCTAACCCTAGAATGGCTGTTTGCAGGTCCATCAATTTCTACGAATCCAACGAGTCCAGTCGGGCCGCAATCGGATCATCGAGTAGAAAGCCAAAAATCTGCGGGTCTCTCGCTTGATTTTCCAGGCTGCATCAGGGAGTGAGAGCGACCTCTTCGCATACGATCTACACCAGGCGCATCTACCATTTCCAGGTACACCCCCTCTACCTGTCAGATGCTTTATTGTAGATGAACTAGCCCAACCGAGACTTCTCAGCCTCAGTGGTCCTCTTTCTGTTGCTTTTAGGTCCTGTTTTGCATGCTTTTAGTTTCTTAGTTTCATATAGAACTCTTTACAATGTTCTTTGGTTTGATCTTCGAGATTAAAACATATAACTCAATATTTAAAAACACAAAAAAATAATTGCATGCATATATAGTTCTGCATCATTAGTCATTTCGTCCCACATCAATTTTTGGTATCAAAGCATGTAGAGTAGGGCTAGTTTTCATGTTCATTGCTATAATTTCTGCACCCAGAAATTTTGCACGTGCCTGAGATTCACGTTCATTGAAACTTATTAGATCTAGTCATTTATGCTTGCCATTACTTCTCTATTAACCATCAGTAAGTCTACTATTACCAGCTAAAATTTCATATTAAAAGTATAAAAAAATATTTTCTGTAATTTATTTTCTGTCACTGTTACATCTTGAAATTTTTGTAATTAGGTTTTTCTTGCTTGCTAGTTCATCACTTCTCCATCACACTTGTTACATTTTTTTTATTATCTATTCAAACACACCACACCTGCACTTTCATTCTCAGATCTGAACCAATGACTTTGAAAAAAAAAAAAAAAAAGAAAAATATATAATATACCATATAAAATCTCTAAGAAAGGTTGAACTTAATCAATCTATTAAAAGCTTGTGTGTCAACTTGATTGTGCATTCATATTCAAGCTACTTAATGGCAATTGATATCCAAGATAAGGTGAGGATTTCATCACCTCTCCTTGGCCCACAAACCACCACCCACATATTGCATAGTCCCAAGCCTAATTCTAAATCAACTAGACTTAATTGCTCTAGTAAGCTAGGTGACACCAATCGGTTAAATTCAAGGTATTGTGGGAAAGCTGGTGCACTCAACTTATTAGTTACATCTTGAAGCTAGTGTCTAAGGCAAGAGATCAAGTGGCAAACACCCTAAGTGGTTCCTATGGTTTTTAATTAGGACCCAGTGAGAGTTGGGGGAGCCTCCCACAGACCCACCTCTTACCTGGCTAATGGATTGATTAGCTGATGAATTGGCTGCAAAGTTAGCTGGCTCATCGTACTTTGAATTTCTAGGTCCAGGAGCCCTAAAACATTAATAGTCTAATTGATTGAAGTCTTGTATTGTATGACCACCAAGGCAGGGACCCAATTTAGACCACCCACACCCCATCTAATTCACCCATGGAACCTAATCTTGAGGTCACCTTGAGGACCCTACTTGACCGACTAGATCAGATGGATGATAGGGTTGCCCAAATGAACACTAATTTTCAAACTAGATTTGACCAAAAGATGACCCATGTGGAGACACTGGTAGAAACTTGCAGGGCCCATACTAAATTCAAATCCCCTGGTCCCGATCCTTTAACCCAAGAGCCCATCATCATGATCTCACCCCTGAGTATAGCCCTAGAAGCCCATACCCATACTGATGTGGGATGATTCTAAGAATGCTAAATATACAGGAAAAATAGTAAACTAATTTTTTTATGATTTTTAGATTTAGGGTTTGTAGGCTAATTTCTCAAAAGTAAAGTAAAGACTAGCAGGTAATCAGTAATTCTAAGATTCATCATATCACATGCTGAATCATGCAAGATAAATAAAAGACAGGACTCGAAAATTGAAAAATTCCAACTTAGGATAGTTGATCTTCAATAAATCAGAAAATTAAGAGAAGAGATGGTTTCTTACCAGTCAAAAATTGTAAATTTGATAATTGAAGGGATCACTCACACTCTGAACGGAGCCTGGAAGAAGAAGCCTTGTTCCCTTGAATATGAAGGCGGATCTGGGTGGTCTTGGAAGCAAAGAAGGCCTCCTCAAGGAAGGGGAAGCACCTTAGGGATCCTACAAGCATCTGGGTCAATCAAAATAGTAATTAAACAAAGGAAAAGAAACTAGGTTTAGGTGTGGATGTCCCGGGGAAGAAGCAGTTGCTTTATTGGGGCAGTAGCTAGGGCATCTTCCTCTTGGCATGGCTGATCTCTAAGGATGTAGATGGAAGCTAGGGCAGTAGGGATTTAGCTAGGGCACACAAGGAGAGCACTCAAAGTAGAGAACCAAAGCAAAGATACCAATCATAAATTAATAAATAGCACAAAATTTTAGCAAGTTGTATTCATAAGAAAGAGATGATTATAGGAGGGGGAGGGGTGGTGTATTTATAGAGTTCTCATACCCTCACTAACCATAGTTACACTTGGGTTACAAGTCCTCTTCCAAATTAGACTACAAGTCCTTTCCTAGCTAGGTTAGAATTACAAGATTTAAAAGGATTAGGAATCCCAACTAGGTTAGAAAAGACTTGGTCTTCTCCCTCTTCACTTCAACTTGGACTTGGTCAAACATCTTTGGACGCCCCCTCCTTTGGGTGTGTGGGCTTTAGGGCAGCAAGGGGAGGTTGGCCATGGGCCAAGGATGGGCATGGGCCCCCTGGAAGTTGGGGCGCCTGGTTCCCTCGGCTGGTATATTCCCGGTATAAAAAGGGAATCTGGTTCTTCTTGCTTGGGCTTGCTTCCTGGGCTTGAATTTACAGGCCTGGAGTGCTAGGATAACCTGGAAAACATGGGCTCCGGGCATATGAAATATTCCAAAAGCATCTGGAAGGAATCTGGCATCTGAAATGGTATTTGGAGGGAATCAGGGCACCTGGGTGTCAATTGGGCTCCCCTAGGCTAATATAATTAACTTTGGCTTCAGAATGAGGTATGGTGGAACTCCAAAATAGTGTAGCCTCTTCTCTTGTATAAGAAGTGGACTCATACCAGACTGATACTGATGTACAGGACTCAATGTACTGGATTAGGTTGAGGGTTGAAACAAATTAACTAACCTCAACTTATATAGGACTCAATCTTGGTTGATTACAAAACTTTGATGCATAACTAAATAAACCAAATAAGGCCTAGTAATCTATGTCTGATCCTGGTGCCCCCACCATATACTTGGTTGGCTTAGAGGAAAGACCCATTAGGAGCACCCAACCTTATGCACCCACTTTTGATGGAAGTGTAGATCCTGAGGTGTATATTGATGGGAGGAGAGCATGGATCACTATTTTGAGTACACTAAGATATCAGAGTTAGGAAAAGTTAGATTGGCCACACGTAGGCTAACCCGACATGTAAGTGGCATTGGGAAGGTATTGAGGACCAATGTTGTTTGAGAGAAGATCAGATAAGTACCTGAAAATCCATGAGAAGTAAGTTGAGAGAAGAGTACCTAGGTCGATTTTTTGAGCAAAGACTTTTAGATCAATGGTATAGATTAAGGCAGAATAATAAAACTGTGTCTGAGTACATTAACCAATTTAATGAGCTTATCAGGAGATGTAACACAGTTAAGTCAGAGACTATGATTATATTGAGGTTTCAAGCTAGCCTACATAGGGACATCCAATGGGAACTGTTTCAATGGAAAATTCAGGACCAAGAGGAAGTCTATCACATAGCTAGGAATTCGAGTCATATCAGAAGGAACTCGTGATTAGTCAATCTAAGTCCAATAAGATTAATCCCCCTGAACCTAAGCCCAGACCTAGCCGACTTTGTTTAAACCAGCCAACTACCATTGCCCCTAGCCAGATCCTAGGACCTAGTCAGGTATGTTTGAGCTGACCCAGCCTGAGCCAACCCAACCCGAGCCGACCCAGCCTGAGTCAACTCGACCTTAGCCGACCCGAGCCCAGTATCCCACTAGTTCCCATGAATGATAGGAGTGAGGACCTTGAAGTTCAAATTGATTGTACTGATATTCAAGACTTAGGGTATCCCCATGTTGAGGAGCTAAAGAAGAATAAGAGCAAGCCACTGGAGGTTCAGAGGAGTCCCAACATCACATGCTATAGATGCCACAAACCGGATACTATGCTAGCCAATGTCCAACCAAAACCTTACAAATGGGAAAGCTAGAAGACGACGAGTCTGAACCCATTGTTGAACCTAAAGAAGAGGTGCATGAGGTTGACTCAAGTCTGATCGAGGAGTATGAAGATGATGAACCCATTAAAAATTTAGAAAAAGAAACTCCTAAGCCCATTGAAAAATCTAAAGAAGACACCTATGAGTTGAGTCCAATAAAAGAATCAAAGGAAGAAGATCCTGAACCCACTATAGAGTTTGAAGAAGAAATGACCAAGCCAAGATCACATTTAATAAATGAACATGAGGGTTCACTAGTCTTGTCCACAGAAGGAGTTCATGAACACACCCTTAATGACCTACCATGAGAAGTTCATCAAGATAAACTTCTCAAAAATTTTCTTGATTCCATTCTACCATCTAGGAACATCCAGCCTATCCTAGATCTAATACCTATAGATCTTCCTAGTGCTAATTATGAGGTTAGGACAAGTACACCATTGATTGCGCTTAAGCACAGAAGTTCATTGAACCACATCTATCCTAAGGAGTTCTATGCTATAATCCATGACCTAAAATTCTGGAGGAATTATCTACTTCCACGAGGTTTAGTTTTATACCCCTATCAAAAGACTTTCAGGGTTTAATTCACAAGGATTTTAAGCTTAAAACTTGAATGATGGACTGAATTCCTAAGGATATATACATCTTCGTGCGAAGTAGCTATAGGTAGTGAAGTAGTATCTGGTTATGAGCCCAATAAGTCCACAGACCTAATCCATCTGTCCACACTTGCACCGATCTCTACACAGCATCTGCATCAGAGCATTAGCACTCATTTGAACACTGATAATAACATGGCTAATTTCCATAAAAGGTTTAAAGAATTTTCTGAAGGAGACTATGTAATGATCAGGCTTAGACATGAATGGTTTCCACCCACGATCGTGAAGAAATTGCATGCCCATGGTACTGGTCCTTTTAAAGTGTTAAAAAAAGTTGGACCTAATGCCTATGTGCTTGAGTTACACTAAGAATTAGGCATCAGTTCCACCTTCAACATTACAGATCTTGTAGAATATAGGACACCAGCAGTAATACCTAGTGAGCCTTTCGAGCCTGAACTAATTTTTGAGAGTGAGCCCATCCCTGTGTATCCACCAACTAACTTATTGAAGAGGAGAAAATGAATCGAGCGCATCCTGGATGATCAAATTATCATGACCCAGCATAAGGACTACCAACATTACCTGGTTCGATGGCAAGGTAAGCCAAAATCTGAGGACTCATGGATCACTCACAAGGACCTACAGCGGATTGATCCAGACCTACTTAAGCATGACCAAAGTCAGAAAGATCCTTACTCGATAGGGTTGAGTTCCTCCCACCCCAGAAAAATTGGTGAGGGCACAAAGATTCGAAGGAGACTCAATTCAATTTGATTTGACTAATGCTTAGTGAATTTTCTTTGAATCCTATTAACTAGTTTATTACAATTTACTTTTTGTTAATTGAGTCCTGAAAAGTTTGAGTCCTGTAACCAATGAGCTAGCCTTGACCAAGTGAAGGAGCATTATATTGAAGAAGACCAAGATGTGCAACCAAATGCCAAGTGGCGCCCAACACATGATGACACATGAATGCCAAGTGGTGCCCAACACATGATGACTCATGAATGCCCACATGAATGCCAAGTGGCACCCATTTCAGATTTTGCCAACACAAGGAGACACTTGGCACCCATGCATTTTGCCACCCTTTTCATGAAACTTGAAATTCAAATTGTAGCTACTTTCCCCCTCTTTCCATATAAAATTTGAATTTTAAATGGGGCTTAGAAGGCTATAAATAGACCCCTAAAATCTTTGTGAAAAGATGCTATCTTTGAATGAAAGAAAATTTTCTTTTGAGCTCCCATTACTATGAGTTTTTATTTCCGATATGAGATGCATTGTCCTCCGAGAGGGAGAGGGTGTGAGACCTAATCTACCATCTAGTTTTCATAGTTCATCCATCTCCCATCTGCCAAACCTTGGTGTTGACATTCCTCACCACCCCAACCCATGGAGTCGATGCCCCTATCCATGGAGCAGCTGGTCTAGCCTTCATCAAGGCGCCATGCATTCTCAACCCATCCCTCCTTACTTTCTTAGGTTGTTTGCTACATGTCTTCATCTTTGTTAGGTTCTCTTCTTGCTTGCAAGGTTCTCAAGAGTACCGGTCTGAGGAGGAAGCTTATCTTGCCAAAGAACCCCTACAATGGAGCCTACTATATGGGAAGTGTTGATTTCTTCATCCTAAGTGCCGGATCCAGAAGAGAGAGTACCTTCTTCTGGGAGTAGATCAAATCGCTGCTTGGTATCACCCCACTTTACTCTTGCTCTGTTTGTTGAAGGTAGCCTTAGCCCTATTCTTGAGAGATATCTTAATCCTTCTAGGTCCATGGTTCTTTAAACTTAGAAGACTAGTTATAAGCATGTCTTTACTTCTCTCTTTGTAATTTTTTTTGGAGAGTTCTTTTCATCTTTTATAGGAATATTAAAAAATTATAAAAAACTAATTCATTACTGTAATCATCTAAATCTTAGTTAGGCCTTTCATCCCGCATCAAGACCTCTTTAGCTTCTGAGCTCCCTAGGAGGCCTTTGGGATGATCGCCCCCTGAGTTGAAGATCAGTACAAGTTCCTTGGAACCAACCTATACCTTCTCCATAGCACCAACTTGAGATCTCTGTTGTAGGCTCCCTTCTGCTAAGCAGCTGCATCACTCACCCTAGACTTCCTCTCTCTCCCTCTCCTTGGTTCTTTCTCGTGTGTTCAGCCCCATGGGGGTGCACCTCCACGATGGGAGCAGACGACGAGCCCCATCTCTTCCCTGATCATGAGTTCCCTTTCTGTCATGGTAGCATCAAGGAGGATCCTGGGTTTTCGTGGAGCGATCTTGCTCCAACATTTGGAATCAGAGCCGATCTTGATGCGGTGGCTGAAGGAAGAAAAGAAGAGGACATCATGATGATATGGCATGTAAATCTCTGGTGGTGAGATCTGGAGGAGGTTGACGATGGCATACAGATCTCTGGTGCTGAGATCTAGAGGTGAGGACCTACTGCCCTCCCTGGAAATAGAGAGAGATGAAGCGGCACTACAACAGTTCTATTGTAGATCTGAAGCATGGATCTGGGGAAGTAGCAGAAGCATGGTGTCCATTGGTGGTGCTGGTCTAGATAGAATACCAGTAGAGAGGACTTGAGGGCATCACCCTCGTTGGATCTGATGGCATAATGATGAGGATGTGGTCCTCATTATGGAGATAGTTGTTAGGTTCAGTCATTAGGTTAGAGGAGTTGAGATGAGCTCCTAGATTTTAGAGGTTCCTACAAGATTGCAGAGTATCTAAAATAGACTCGGAGGGATCCATGGTGATGCGGAGGGTCCAAGGAGGCAGCGACGATTTAGGTGCAGGCTCAGTAGGGCAGTGTTGAGTTGCTGGCCTTGGGGGTTTACTTCCGTGGCATCAGGTGGACTTCGGTTTTAGGTGGAGAACTGGTTGGAGGTGTCTTCATGGCTAGAGAGAGTTTTTTGACATGAGTTCAGAGCGGGAGGTGCTGGGATACTTGCCATATTCTAGCACGAGCGCCAGGGGTGCACTTAGCCCGGTGGAGTAGAGTGTGCAAAGATTGGCGTGCCTCTGTGGTGATGGTGTCAAGTGGAGCTCTCGGTGATGTGAGTGCCGGTTTCAGGATCGTTGCGGGTCTTTCCCGGAAGTTCAGGGTGAGTGATGCAGTTGCTAAGCAAAAGAGAGCCAACTACATAGATCTCAAGTTGGTGCTATGGAGCTGGTCAAGACTTATAGCACCAAGGTAGAGATTGTTGGGGCAAATGTGGTGCTCCAAGTTTTGAGTGTCTAGGACTGGTTTGGGTCCTACATCTAGGATGGGTTTTGATCCTAGGGTGGAGTACGGTATGCCACGGGCTCGAGATCCGGGTTTGGGGATCTTGAGGGTTGAAGTCTATTTGGGTTATGTTGGAGTTGACTCGAAATGGTTGAGTCGGCTCGGTCATTGCAGGAGCCGACTCTTGTAGGTTAATAGCAAGGAAGTGTTCTGGTCGAGTCGACTCTTCGGTGTGCGAGTCGACTCAGATGTCATCGAGTTGACTTGACTGACACGATTCAGACTTCCATGAGTTGGCCTGAGGGGAGTTTTTTAAGTAGGGTTTTGACCTATTCTTTTATGGGTATATATACATGTATTAGGGATTATTGAAATGAGAGGAAATATAGCTATCTTTCTCCCCAGCCATCATTCCTCCTCTCCCTCTTCTTGGTTCTCTCTCATGTGTTCAGCCCCATGGGGGCGTGCCTCCGTGATAGGAGCAGACGGTGTGCCCTATCTCTTCCTTGATCATTAGTTCCCTTTCCGCCATGGCGACATCAAGGATGATCCCAGGTTTTCGTAGAGCGGATCTTGCTCCAATAGCACTAGGCATCCAATTATAAGGAACTTGGGACATGGTGCTTCCTTTTCAAAAGGATGGATTCTCCCAAGGGAATAGTTCCGTAGATGTTTGACACCACCATGTGATCACCACTGCTATAGTTGGTTAGCAGACTTAACCACTGGTGCTCTACCTACATCATTGTAGTTGTAGCTAGTTGGCAGATTTAATGTCAGCAAGAGGGCTC
Organism: Areca catechu; assembly: GCA_021397845.1. NCBI lineage: Eukaryota > Viridiplantae > Streptophyta > Magnoliopsida > Arecales > Arecaceae > Areca > Areca catechu. The sequence goes on along the minus strand of CM038048.1, from coordinate 45,281,920 downwards.
CGACTCCACGCTGCTTTATCCAAACCTTCCTTAGAAGGTTACTCTACTTCATTCACAAGGCAGATCGAAAGCTCCCATTGTAAGTTGTAGGTGGCAGTATTGGTTCTAGCATGGATTAAGGATAGTTTCCTAATTTTTGGTTGGCCTGCACTCATCGGTGAACTTCCTCTTCTCGGTGGTGAGCTATTTCATTGATTGATACCTCTTGCTGGAGTCATCGTACATTCCCTTAATCACACTGGGTGTCATTAAGAGTGGGGTCACATCCGCCTCCTCGATCACCTTGCCTTTATGGCATAGTACCTACTAGCAATCCTATCTTGTTCACTTGACCATTAAGGCATGCTGAGGGCTTCCTTCCAGCTTAATGGAAGAACTTAAGAGCTTTAGAGTCCTCTAGTTCTTTGATGAGTAGCCTCATCGCTTTTTCTAAATTTTAGGAAGTCTAGGAAATAATGTAATTAGCCAGAGGCTCTATAATAATGTAATCTAGCCACAAGGCTGCATGTATATAATCCAATTTTATTGATGAAGAACTTTGTGTTTTTGTGCCTTTGTTGCTTCTATCCACTATCTCCTGAATTATTGTTTATTTTGTATTATGCAACCACATTTTAAACTATTTAATAGATGATAGTGGGTTGGGTGATTGAGCAATGCATTCCTGATCATGATCTTTTTGACCTCTCTTGTGGGCTTTCGGTCATAGTATTACTAATCATTTGAGCCTATGGACTATTGACACAGTATTTCTGATCGGTTAAGCCTATAGTTTTCAATCATAATATTTCTTATCGATCGAACCTATGGACTTCTAATTGTTTGAGCCTATTGCCGCCAAGATTATCATGGCCCGTAGCTCTGATGCATTGGGTTCCCGCCACTGGATCCTTGGCTCCCTGCCTTGCGGTTGGCTCGCTCGCTCGCTTGGGATCCTGCAAGACAGAGAAAACCTTGTGCCGGGAATTTTGGCAAAAGCACTCCGAAGATCAAGTCAGTGGGATGATCGAGGGGAACAAAAATCTCTCTAGTAGAGAGCTTGGGGGACTCTCTGCATCGAAAGGGTGATAAGAGAGAAGATAATGCCGAAATGAAAGAGTCTCTGTTATTTTTTTCTTTCTCTTTGCTTACCTTCACTTACCTTTCCGTGTGGGTCTTATATAAGTAAGTGGCTTCTTGTTTGCTTCCATGTTCTCTCCATCGAAGAAGGTTTTCTGTTGCCAGCTATCGCCTCTCTATCGAACCGATTCTGCACTTGAGCCATTAGCCATAACAGAATGTTGCCATTTTGAAGGAGGCTGCTCGGGTACCACAGTGCCTAAGGTTTAGAGCTTGGGGTCCAGGTGTCCTGTCATGGAAGTCGCAGTCTCCCAATTATGCGGTCATCAACATGTTGGCACACTGCAAGGCTGGGAGCCTGGTGTTGCCTAGATTGTGCGGATCATGTGTATGGCACATCGTATGGGGCCTACACCCATGGCAGGGCATGCACCACCTCTCGGAGCCTCTACATGATCAGGTATTTCCTCGTCTTCATTTTGAATTCTGGCCTCTTTATGCCTTTGGTGGGAATCAACGCCCCTACTGGTAGGAGAGTCCACTTCGGAGGGGTGGACTCGACCTTGACCGAGAGCTGACCTCCAATATGGGGCCCGCCCAATGAGCCCTACCTAGACTAGGAGCTAACATTGGCAAGGTGGTCCATTCTGGAAGCATGAGCTCGACCCCGACCGAGAGATGTCCTTAATCAGAAGGCTCGCCTTGGTGGGATGGACTAGACCTCAACCTGGAGCTGACCTCAGATGGGAGACCCGCCCAATGAGCCCTACCTCAACTGGGAGCTAACCTCGACATGGTGGTCTGCCTCAGTTCTTCGTCATGTAGCCTTGCACAGGTGGTGGGTCTTTTGCCATCATGGCCGTCCGCAAGCTCCACGTCAGCAGATGTCACCATATCAGTCCGTAGTCTCCACGTCAGTGGATGTCACCATATCAGAGGCTATGGGCTCTTAACATAATATTTTCAATTGGTCGAGCCTATAGGGTTCTGATCGTCTGAGCCTATGGGCTCCCAATCATAGTTCTGTGCTCAGAGACCATTGGACTCTTTAAGGATTTGACTGATGGCCATTATGGTCTTAACCAAAAGTCTCGGACAGCAATCCCTTGATGGTGAATTCAATAGGCTAATGGTCTTTTAAGTCACTTGATATGGGATCTCAATCCTGCGGGTGGTTTAGTTTCTAGCCAAAGATTACTTCAAACAATTTTTTGGACCCTATTCAGCCTAAGGAAATCTCCCTTGTAGGACTTTTGTCAGAGATATCTCTTACCACAAGCATAGATAGGAAAAAGAATTTTATATAATGGAAGTGGTAAATTACTGATGAAAAATCTGTAGATTCATAGAGTTCCATGGTTGGAGAAGAGGAGTTCCATGTAGTTGCTTTAGCTAATAGGTCTTGGGCTTGACAATTTCCTCCACCTAATAGGGCCCCTTCTAGTTTGACAAGAGTTTACCTCTTTGGCTAGCTTGGAAAACTTCTACCCGATGTAGTGCTAGGTCACCAACCTTAAAGGCCTTGCCTCAAACCTTGGAATTGAAATAACAAATGACCCTCTGCTGGTATGTTTCCATGTTGATGTATGCTATTTTTTAAACCTCGTCTATCAGGTCTAGGTCTACTAGTCACTTTTTCAAGTTGGTTTGCTCATCTATCAGGTAGAGAGCTGACCTCGATTAGGGACTAACCTTAAACGGGGAGCCCACCCAATAAGCCCTACCTTCGATGGGAGCTGACCTTGGCAGGGTGGTTCACCTCGGTTCTTCGTCATGTAGCCTTGCCTAGGTGGCGGGTCTCTTGCCATCGTGGCCATCCATAGGCTCCACATCAGTGGATGTCACCATATCAATACACAAGCTCCACATCAGTGGATGTTGCCATATCGGTTTCCCCCCACTCCCGAGCCCGGAGAACGAAGCATCTGCTCGGGGCGAAGGAAATAATGATTGTGCTGGCGAAGTGGGAGTGCCCCTTCCATTACCAATGCTGGATGTGCTAGCATTTGGGCAGTCATGCTTCCATGCTATCTAGGTGTCACCATGACTTCTCTCCTCAAAAACTGTCATTAATGCTGCATCAACTTCAAGGAAATTGCTCTGGGTTCAAAGCATCACTTCGGTACGTGGTATCTCTCAGTTGGCTTGGCACGGGATACGGTACACATCTTCTACGGGCTCAAGGTGACAGGACTCCAGGCCATTAAATAGGATCGATCTTCTCAGTCCATAGAGATTCTTCAAGCGGTGAAAAGATGAGACTTTTGCTCCAGAGCTACTCTCCCCTTCCCCTTGGATGAAGTCTTGAAAAGTTAGGCTCCCTTCCTTTTTTCCCCCCTTTTTTCTTCTTGAGTTGGGGGAGTACCCTTGCTAGGGTCTCCAGGTCCCTGTATGACCTTTATCTTCATTCTTTATACTATAGGGATGAAGTTCAGCCTCAAGGATCTCCAGGAGATGTTCCGAAAGAGGGCTGCTATCGAGGAGCCTGAGGGGGAGCACAGTGTGAAGGCCCAGGAGGGCGACGCGGGGACTACGGAGGTGGTCAGGCTTGAGGTGGCTCCTGCCGGAGGGAGGGATGCTGACTCCCTTCGGGCGAAGGAGATGGCCCATTTGGAAAGGAGGGTGCAAACCCTCTAAACTCAACTAGAGAAGGAGAAGGCTCGAGCTGTGGTGGCAGTTGAGAGGGCGACGGTGGCTGCTACACTGGTGAAGATGGCCAAAAAGGAGGTGGCAGAGGCTATCCCCAAGTTCATGGCATCCCAGGCCTTTAAGGATGAGGTCACTGAGGCTATCTTGGATTCCTTCCATCAAGGATTCCAGGACTTCAAGAGCATGGCCTTTCACTATTATGGGCTGAAAGAGCTAGACAACATCAGGCCTTCCATTCCATTCCCTGGGTAGGAGGATGAACCTAGCTTCGAGGAGGAGTTAGAGATAGAGGAGGCTGAGGTTGAGGCGAGATCCGAGGCCTCCCCAAGCACCTCGCGAGAGGTGGGGGATGCCCGTCGGTCTGGAAAGGAGCCAATCATTGATGTTTTAGATCTTCTTTTCCTTTTTGTGTTTGTAAGTTAAGGGGGTCTTCAATTTATTGGTGACACCTCACAGGGAATGTACAAGAAGTTTTCACCATATCAATGAAACCCCTTGGCTATCATTTCGCTTCTTTCTCTTCCGCCTTTTCTTCTCTTCTTTCTCTCTTTCTTTTTTTTGTGTTGCCTGGCTATGGGTCAGGCGGTAGATGGTAGCACTTGCTTGGAGCTCCCATCTGACATCTTCGGACTTTGAGCTGGGTGATGAAATTGCTTATCTCTGAGTGCCGGGCTTCGAGAGTCTCCAAGCTTGAGTGTGGGCTTCAGAGGTTTTCCTGCTTTGATGTGGAGTGCTATGGCTCTGGGCTTGAGTGTGGGGCTTTGGAGGTTTCCCGACTTTGGTACGGGGTGCTATGGCTTCGGGCTTATGTTCGGGGCTTTAAAGGTTTCCCAGCATTGGTGTAGGGTGTTGTGGCTCCCGGCTTTGGTGCAGGGCGCTGTGGCTCCTAGCTTTGGTGTGGGGCACTGTGGCACCCAACTTTGGTGTGGGGCACTATGGCTCTCGGCTTGAAGTGGGGTGGATGAGTTCCTGCACAGGTGAAACACAAGGTTGCACCAAAAAGAAACTTGAATTTATTATGGAAGAGCCTTACATTATTGGTGCTACATCCTTAAGTTGCTGGCATTCCAGGTTCACGTGAACCAAACGCCGCTGAGCCCAATGAGGTAGTAGGCCCCATCCCTCAAGGCTTCGATCACCTGGTAAGGACCCTCCCAATTTGGGGTGAGTTTCCCACACTCCCCCGATTGGGATGCTTCTGCTCACCTAAGAACGAGGTCACCTGGGCAGAACACCTTGGGCCACATGTGGGAGTTGTAATTATGCGCGACTCGCTATCGATAGGCTGCCATTTGGAATTGAGCTTTGTCCCTTGTCTCATCTAGCAAGTCCAGGTTGAGGAGGTGGTGTGCCGGGTTTTCAACTTCATCGTATTGCTCAATCTGGATCATCAGTAAGCCGAGTTCCACTGGGATTACCGCTTCAATCCCAAAGACGAGGTTGAAGGGCATCTCGTCAATGGCAATACGGGGAGTGGTTTGGTAGGCCCATAGCATGCTAGGTAGCTCATCTACCCACCGGTCCTTGACTTCATCCAGCCTTGTATGGAGCCCTTGGAGGATGGTGTGATTAGTCACTTCAGCCTCCCCATTTGTTTGAGGATGAGCCACCGAGGTGAAGCAGTGGCGAATGCCAAGATTGGAGCAAAATTCTTCAAAGTCTTGGTTGTCAAACTGCTTCCCATTTTGGTGATAACTATGTGTAGGAGGCCGTATCTACAGATTATGGATTACCAGAAGAAAGACTGGACCTTCACCTCTATTATCCATGCCAGAGATTCGGCCTCGACCCACTTGGTGAAGTAGTCGATGGCCATAATCAGGTACCTCCATTGGTCGAACGCCATAGGGAAGGGACCTAGGATGTCCATTCTCCACTGGGCAAATAGCCACGGGGCTGATAGCTAGGAGATAGGGGCTGCCGGCTACCACTGGATGCATGCGTGGCACTGGCACTTATCGCATTTCTTCACAAAGTTGGTTACGTCTTCCTGCATAGTTTTCCAGAAGTATCTCTACCATATCACCTTGTAGGCTAAGGCCTTGCCCCCCACATGGTTGCCGTAGATGCCTTCATGTATCTCCTGGAGCACGTAAGTGGCTTCTAAGGGCTTTAGGCACTTTAGCAGGGGTAGGAGTAGGACCTCCGGTAGAGCTTCCCATCCAAAATCTCATAACATGTGGCCTTCTTCTTGAGAAGGCCGACCTCCTTTCGATCCTCTAGTAGGGTGCCAGTGGTGATGTACTTAATGTAGGGATCCATCCAACTGGCCTCGTTGGAGACATGCTGGACTTCGGCCATAGTTTTGTAGCTAGGGGCCTCGAGATGTTTGATGAAAGTGCTCCCCAGCAAGGTCTCCGGTAGGGTGGCTGACTTGGAAAGGATGTCAGCCCGAGCATTCTCTGCTCGTGGGATATGGAAGATGTCGAAGTGCTAGAGGGTCGATGCATGAGAGCGCACCCGATCCAGGTACTTTACCATCACGGGGTCCTGCGCTTTGTACTCATCAGAGACTTGGCCCGCTACTAGCTACGAGTCTATGAAGACCTTTAGCCTCTTGATGCCTAGTTCATAGGATACCTTCAGCCCCGTAAGGAGTGCTTCATATTCCACCTGGTTGTTGGTCACTTTGAAGAGGAAGCGCAGTGCGCATTCCACGTTGACACCATCAGGACTGGCAAGGATGAGGCTAGCTCTGCTTCCTCCCATGTTGGACATGCTGTCCACGTCGAGTATCCCTGTCTCCTCCATTAGAGTCAGGTCCTGCCCAAGCTAGGGCTGTTGGTCTGCCCCCTCTGAACTTCCCTTGGCCCAGGTGTATTCCATCATAAAATCAATTAGAACATGGGCCTTCTACACCTGCTGCGGGTGATAGGTGATGTTGTATTTGGTAAGCTTCAATGCCCACTTGGCCAAGCACCCGGAAGTGTCGAGATGACTCAAGATAGCCCTCAGGGGCTGATTAGTAAGGACGGTGATGGGGTGCACTTGAAAGTAAGGCATGAGATGCTGTGTAGATGTTATTAGTGCAAAAATAATTTTCTTGGATCAGGTGTACCTAGTTTCAGCATCACGGAGTAGCTTGTTGGTGTAGTAGACTGGCCGTTGAGAGCCATCCTTGTCAGCACGAACCAACATGGAGCTAACTGCCTCCGTTAAGACCACTAGGTATAGGAGGAGCTCTTCTCTGGGCTCTGACCTAGATATTAGTGGCGGTGAGGCGAGGATCTTCTTTAGTCCCTCAAATGCTTCTTGGCATTCTTCTATCCAAGTGAAGTCATTCATCTTCCGGAGGACCTTGAAGAATGGTGGGCAATTCTCGGCAGAGCATGAGATGAAGTGGCTCAAAGCCGTGATGCACCCAGTCAAATGCTAAACTTCCTTCTTGGAGGTGGGATGCCTCATGTCTGTGATTGCCTGAATCTTCTCGGGGTTGGCCTCTATCCCCCTCTAGGACACCATGAACCCTAAGAACTTTCCCGCCGCCATACTGAAGGCGCACTTGGCGAGGTTCAGCTTCATTTGATAGTGGCGAAGGTTATCGAAAGCCACTGCCAAGTCGATGATATGGTCCTTCTCCAGGCCACTTTTGACAAGCATGTCATCCACGTACAATTGCATGTTGCGACCGATATGGTCCTGGAAGAACATGCTGACCAAGTGCTGGTAGGTGGCCCCTGCATGTTTAAGACCAAAGGGCATCATCTTGTAACAATACATACCTCGGTCAATCACAAATGCTATGCACTCCTCATCCTCGGAATGCATGTAGATCTGATTATATCAAGAGAATTCATCCATGAAGTTGAGGTTCTTGTGGCCCGAAGCTGCATCCACCAGCTGGTCAATCTTGGGGAGGGGAAAACTATCCTTTAGGCATGCCTTGTTGAGGTATGTGTAGTCTACACAGATCCTCCACTTCCCAGAGTCTTTCCTGACCATCACCATGTTAGTAAGCCAGTCAAGATACCGTACATCTCGAATGAAGCCTGCTGTGAGGAGTTTATCGATCTCCTTGTTGATTGCTTTCTGTCATTTCGGGGTGAAGCTCCTTTTCTTCTACTGAATTGGGCAATGATTGGGGTCAAATTCAGCTTGTGAGTTATCACCTCCGGTGGGATACCGAGCATGTCAACGATGGTCCAGGTAGAAACATCTGCATTAGCCTATAGGAAGCTGAGCATATGGGTTCTCTCTTCCTGAGTCAACAAAGCCCCAACCTGTATCATCTTTAAGGGATCCTCCCCTAAAGGAAAAGATAATAGGGGTTCGATCGGCTCACTCTTTGATTATGGTGCCACTAGGTCGGGCTAGTCTTTGGCAGGGCTGGAATCTACTCTCCTTAGGCTTGGGATTGTCTGCCAACGGTCCTGCACTGGCACCAGGACCCTCTCATCTCTCTAGTTCCCATGGGGTCAGGAACTGGACAAGGAGGCATTTCGTGGAAATGGTGGCATCAAGCAGATTGCATCCCGAGCATCATAGGATGGCATTATAGGGTAAGGGGAGCTTTACAATAATAAAGGTCACCAGCACGGTGCTTTGCTGGGATGGTGTCCCAGTAGTTATTAGGAGCGTGATTTCTTCCTTGACTCCAACTGAGTCTCTGATGAAGCCTACAAGAGGCGTGAACATCGGTCTTATTTGGTTAATGGACAAATTCATCCTTGCAAAAGCATCATAAAAAAGGATGTCCGAGGAGCTCCCACTGTCTACCATGATTCTTTTTACAAGATATTTGGCTATCATCATTTCAACGATAATAGCATCATTATTTGGGTTGTCTACCCCAGCTGACCCTTCTCCCATGCAGGGAGTACATCATCACTCCCCTCTCCCCCCTAGCCCTCTTTAGGGTTTTTCTTGTCCTCCAGGATATCATCCCTACCGGCTTCTTAGTGGGATGGTTGTCGATGGTGAGAGGCCAAGGCCCTTCAATCTGGGCTGTAGGAGGCACTCCCCCCTCCACATACTGGCCAAGGTAGCTGTGCTTGATCAGCTCTTCAATCTCCCTCTTCAGGTTGTGGCATTTCTCTATGTCATGGTCTTAGTCCTGGTGGAAATGATAGTAGTAGGATTTGTCCCATCCAACTTATGGCTTCAATGGTTGGGGTCGATGTAGAAAATGCTCGCCCTCAATCTCCATCAGGATCTTCACTCTAGGGACGAGGAGAGGAGTGAAACTCTCTTCGTTGGCAGGGTCAGCCTTAGGCCTTGGCTCCGGTCATGGGACCTGCACCATCCTCTAGGTCGGGTGATCGGAGGTCTCCCCGATGGCCTACCTCTTTGAGGGCCTCCCATCCAGCTCCGTCTTGGCATGATCTGCCTCCTCAGCACGGATGTACTTTTGCACCCGGAGCAGGAACTTCGAGTATGTCTTTGGGTGTTTCATGTCAAGGGAGTAGGTGAAGCGAGAGGTTTGCAGCCCCCTCTTCAGGGCTAGCTTGATGATGGACTCATTGAGGTTGTAGATCTCCAGGGTGGTAATCTTGAACCGGGACACATAATCTCGGAGAAGTTCCCGGCCCTGCTGTTAAATCAAGAAGAGGGTATCAGCCTCGCACGGTGCCTTCCGGCAAGTGTCGAAGTGTTCCATGAACTTCCTCTCCAACTGAGGGAAGGAGTCTATACTCTCAGGTTTGATTCTGGAAAACCAAACTCGAGTGGCCTTTCACAGAGTGGCCAGGAAGGTGATGTAAAGGAGGGTGTCGATGGCCCCCTGGACCCTCATGAGGGCCTTGTAACTTTCCAGGTGGTCCAGGAGGTAGGTTGTCCCATCGTAGGGGTCAACCTATGGCAAACAAAACTAGCTAGGGATCGGCTCCTCTTGAACTTTCTTCAAGAAGGATGGACAGGTATCGTAACCCGTGGGCTCACTAGGGGAGCCCTGAACTTCCGTAAACCGGCGGGCTAGATTTGCTAGCTTGTGCTCATGCTCTTCAAGGCACTTTTCCACTCGGTGGTGGATGGCCTCATCAATCGACCCCTCAGTAGAGGATGCTTGTGGTGAGGGAGGGCTGGAATGGAGGAACCCGCACCTGAGTTCCCAACCATTATGGTGCTGCTGGCACGAGGGCGCATAGTGGTCCAAGGCCAGGGAGCAGCTTTCCCGGTCAGTCGGATCATGCTGTGGCTGCTTGCTGCTCGCCTGGTGGGCCTTCTGATGGGGGATGCCACATGTAGTGGCCCCTCCTAGAAGGACCATGGGCTGGTGCAAGGATCGACTACGCGAGCTACCAGAGTCCCTGGCTACTATTGTGTTTCCAGGGAGCGATGCTTCTAGTGGAGCTGATGCACCACCGTAGCTAGGAGCTGGACCTGGTGGGTGAGTGCGATGTACTGGGGGTCCGCCGAAGGTGGTTGCGATGGAGCGGGATGCTCCCCCTCCAGGCATTGGTCACCGAGGTGAGGGGGGTCCCCCGCTCGACTGGCCGGGGCTTCAAGGGCTCGCCTAGTCACCATCGGACTATGGGTGTCCATGTGGTCTTTCTTGTTATGGGAGGGACGGTGCTTTCTTCTGGCCCCCCTACCTAGTGTACCTATCTATTGCCATCAAGATCATTGTGGCTCATAACTCTGACACATCGGGTTCCCACCGACCGATCCTTGGCTCCCCGCCTCGCGATCAGCTCGCTCGCTCGCTTAGGGGTCCTGCAAGATAGAGAAAACCTTGGACCGAGGATTCTGACGAAGACACTGCAATGATCAAGTCAGTGGGACTATCGAGAGGAATAGAAACCTCTCTAGCAGAGAGCTTGTGAGACTCTCCACGTCTAGAGGGTGATAAGATAGAAGATAATGTCCAAATGAAAGAGTCTCTATTATTTTTTTCTCTTTGCTTACCTTCACTTACCTTTTCGTGCAGGTCTTATATAGGTGAGTGGCTTCTTGTTGGCTTCCAGGTTCTTTCCTTCGAAGGAGGCTTTTCATTGCCTGCTGTCACCTCTCTGTCAGGCCGGTTCTATGCCTGAGCCCTCAACAATAACGGGATGTTGCAATTTTGAAGAAGGCTACCTGGGTACCATAGCACCTAGGGTCAGGGCCCAGGGTCCAGGCATCCTATCATGGAAGTCACAGTCTCCCAGTCGTGCGGTCATCGACGTGTTGGCACACTGCAAGGCTGGGAGCCTGGTGTTGCCCAAATCCTGTAGATAGTGCGCACGGTGCACTGCAGGGGGCCTGTACCCATGGCAGGGCATGCGCCACCTCTCGAAGGCTCTGCATGATCAGGTATTCCCTCGTCTTCGTTTTGAATTTTGACCTCTTTACGTCTTTGGCGGGAATCCATTATCCTGCTAGTAGGAGTGTCCACTTCAGAAGGGTGGACTTGACCTCGACTGGGAGCTGACTCAGATGGGGGGCCACCCCAATGAGCCTTGCCTCGGCTGGAAGCTGACCTTGGCAGGGTGGTCCGTTCTGGAAGCATGAGCTCGACTCCGACCGAGAGCTATCCTCGATTGGAGGACTTGCCTTGGAGGGATGGACTCGACCTCAACTGGAAGCCAACCTTAGATGGGGGACCTATCCATTGAGCCCTACCTCAACTGGGAGCTGACCTCGGCAGGGTGGTCTGCCTTGGTTCTTCGTCATGTAGCCTTGCCTAGGTGGTGGGTCTCTTGCTATCATGGCCATCTGCAGGCTCCATGTCAGCGGATGTTGCCATATCAGTCCGTAGGCTCCATGTCAATGGATGTCGTCATATCAGAGGCTATGGGCTCCTAACATAATATTTTCAATTGGTCGGGCCTATAGGCTTCTGATCGTTTGAGCCTATGGGCTCCCAATCATAGTTCTGTGCTCAGAGACCATTGGACTCTCAGGGATTTGACTGATGGCAATTCTGGTCTTAACCAAAAGTCTCAGACATCAATCCCTTTATAGTGAATTATGAAGGCCAATGGTCTTTTAAGTCACTTGATATGGGATCTCAATCCTGCGTGTGGTTTAGTTTTTAGCCAAAGATTACTTCAAACAAATTTTTGGACCCCATTCAACCTAAGGAAATCTCCCTTGCAGGACTTTTGCCAGAGATATCTCTTACCACAAGCATAGATAGGAAAAAGAATTTTATTTAATGGAATTGGTACATTACTGATGAAAAATATGTAGATTCGTAGAGTTCCATTGTTGGAGCAGAGGAGTTCCATCTAGTTGCTTTAGCTAATAGGTCTTGGGCTTGACGATTTTCTCCACCTAGTAGGGCCCCTTCTAGTTTGACAAGAGTTTACTTCTTTGGCTAGCTTGGAAAACTTCTACGAGATGTAGTGCTAGGTCACCAACCTTAAAGGCCTTGCCTCAAACCTTGGAATTGAAATAACGAGTGACCCTTTGCTGTTATGCTGCCATGTTGATATATGCTTTTTTTTAAACCTCGTCTATTAGGTCTAGGTCTACTAGTCACTTTTTCAAGTTGGTTTGCTCATCATAATTTGCAACCCATACCAAAGGCATCCTAATTTTGATGGGTATCATCGCTTCAGTCTCAAATGCCATGCTGAAGGGTGTCTCTTCCATCGAAACTCTTGGTGTTGTTCAATATGTCTAAAGTACATGGTGGAGATTGTCTACCCATGATCCTTTAGCTTTGCTGAGCTTCTTATTAATTTTTTAGAGGATAGTTTGATTTGTAACTTCAGCTTTTCCATTAGCTTGGAGATGAGCCATGGAGGTGAAGTGGTATAAGGTCCCTTGGTCTTCATGAAATTTCTTGAATTAGGCTCTAACGAACTACCATCCATTGTTTTTGATCAATACCTAGGGATGCCGAAGTGGCAGATGATATCCCTCCACAAGAAATCTATTACTTTAGACTCGATGATATGAACTAGTGGCTCGACTTCCACCCATTTTATAAAATAGTCAACAGTAACTAGCAAGAATTTATGATGACTTGAAGCTGATGGAAATGGACCAAGGATATCCATCTCTCACCATGCAAAAGGCCATGGGATGCATATGGGAGTAATCAGTGTGGCTGGGAGATGTTGAATATTTTTATTTCTTTGACAAGCATCTCATCTCATAACAAAGCTCTCAGCATTCTACTGCATAGTCGACCAGTAATAATCTTGTTGGAGCATTTTGTATACTAATACCCTTTTTTTGATATGGTCTCTACAGATTCCTTCATGGACCTCCCTTAGCATGAATTCCATCTCAAATGGTCGCAAACATCCAAGGAGGGACAGAGTGAATGATCATTTATAGAATTTCTCCTCATGCATCAAGTATTTAGAGGATCTATAGTTGATCATGTAGGCTTTCTCTCGGTCTACGGGGAGCTAGCTATTCATTAGGAAGTCGATTAGTGGATTAATCCAGCATGGTTCACCATTGAGCTGCATGACTTTGGATGATTCCTCAATGGTCAGATTTTTTATTTATTGGAAGTAAGCCCCTCGAAGAAGTATTATTGGTATAGTGGTCACCACTCTGGCCAGCAAGTCCACCCAGGAGTTGTCTCCTCTTGCAATTTGTTGAATCTCAAAGCTATGGAGATCACTGGTTAGTTGTTTGACTTTCTGGAGATATTTCATCATGTTTTCTTTTTGAGCCTCAAAATCATCCCTATCATGGCTGACAAATAGTTGAGAGTCACTGTGGACTCTTAGATCTTGTACTCCTAGCTCCTTGGTGATTTTGTGCCCCATGATTAGGCTTCATACTCTACTTTATTGTTAGTTGCAAGGACTTCAAGACGTAGCCTTGCTCGATGATGATTCCTTCAGGGCTGAAGAAGACCACCCGGCCCCTGATCCTTTGAGATAGGATGATCCATCCACATATATCTCCCAAGTATTATTTTGGCTCAAGAGGGTGTCTGACATAGGCTCTGATGGTTCCATAGCTTCCAACTCAGTCGACTTATTGGGGATAGTGCATTTGACCAGGAAATCATCAATATTTAAGCTTTGATTGATAACCAGGATTGGAATTTGATATTGAATTTTAAGAGCTTGATTGCCTACTTGGTAATATGCTTAGATGTATTGGGTTGATAGAGAATATTTTCATGGGCTGATCGGTCAACAAGATGATAGTGTTGTTGAAAATTGTGTCCCAAAGGCAATCGCCTAGGTTGTAGGCTGTTGTGTTGAGTATTATGATCTGTATATGAATTACTAAAACATTGTTTTGGTAGCTCATCACATCATTAATTTCCCTGTAATGAACTCAATTTATGTGATGAATTCCTTAGGACTGCACTGACTTCGATATAGAGAGGATATATCGAGTGGTCCTTTAAAAGGTTCATAACCAAAGGATACATTGTACAGGAAGCAATGTATCAAGTGTAGGTTGTTGTGGTTCACATTGTTTGGTTGTCCTCTTGACCAAAGGAGTGTGGTGACACTGATGTGATCTGCAAATGGGATGTGTGACATCTCATTGAATGTGACTCCGTAGAGCTTCTTTATGCCAAAGGATTGCTCGCAATTGGATATGGGTATATGTGTCCCTCCGGCCTGAGGTTATCATGGTAGCTTGCAAGCAACTCCCTGTGCTTTGGTGCCAGACTACCCGGATTTCTAATCCGTTGATGAAAGATTTCTGGGAACAGGCAAGTACTTGTGGAGCAGTGGTGGACCAAGATGGAATTGACCTGTCCAAATTGGTTGGATTGAATATCTTGTAGTGTCTCAATTTAGCAAATCCTTGGCCAAGGTAGTCCTAGTGAGGAGTCACTGGACTTGCGAGGTTGAGACATGTTGTGGATTGACTTAGTTAGGGTTGGCGGTCTAGCACTAGGTCATCTTGAGCATTGGAGATCAAAGGGATGAATTATACGGTAACCATATGCTAGAGGTTTAATAGATTGCTCTCACATCTTCGGCCTATCCGGACGCCGGGACTCATTGCTAGATGGTATCTTGTGCTGGTACTGGAAGTGTTCCAGTGCTACCATTTAGGTTCGAGCCTATAGGTCACACGCCATCAAGGATTTCTTTCTGATAAAGGAACTGATGAATGATTAGGAATCGTTTCGGTATTTAGGTCAAACGGACTGATTGAGCACACATTGGATTTTTCTGGTTTAATTTTGATCGACCAGGATTGGTTTGTGTCAACCAGAAATTATTCCTGGTATACCAGGACTGAACCGAGTTTTATTACTCATTGGGTTTAGTCGGACCGGGTTTTATTAAATCAATTTTTGAAATTGGTGAACCAAGTTTTGGTTTATGGAACCGGTTTAAATACTTGTTGGTTTACACGGCAATATGGTTCAACGTGGCTTCTCCCCTGTTTCACCGAATTGGATGAAGATTGAGATAAGGAATTTTTTTTTAGAATAATAAAAAAAAACTTATTACCAAAATAAGTGATCCATAATATATTTACGGATTTAGGTGGCACGTGGAAAAAATTGGGGCAATTTAGGAAAAAGAATTTGACATGTCAGACGGCCAGACAAAATGCCTGAATTCATCTTTTGAAAAGATGAATTCTCAGTTGAATTCATATTTTCAAAAGCCGAACTCAAGCCCCATACGTTACCCATCTCGGAAGCCGGCCACTGCTCTGCGAGCTCGCCACGTGGATTTGGATTTCTGAATTCATCTTTCGAAAGATGAATTTAGGCAGAAAGCCCCCCCGGGCCTTCTTCTTCTGTTCTTCGCTGTTCTTCCTCCATCCCTCCCCCCCGGCCCCATCCCCCTCTCCCAGTCCCATCTTCTTCGTTGTCTCCGGGTCCATTTTAAATATATTTGTTTATATCTGGTCCAGCCCCATCCCCTTTTAAAGGTTTGGTTTTATTTTGATCCGGTCCAATTTAATTTTTTTGATTCTTCAATGGTCTCTATGATTTATTATTTAAAAATTTTTATTTGTTTGTTGCTAGATCTGTTCGAAGGAATTCGGTACGAAAGAAGTCCAAGAATATTTGGAAATATACTTTCTTCTAGGTAATTACTATATTTCTTTTGTTATTATATTTTTTTGAATAATATTATTATGTTGTTTGTTTGGCATGAAATTTAGAATAATTAGTAGGATAATTTTGGTTTGAAATTTAGAATAATTAGTAGATAATTTTGTTTGATTTTGCTGTTTTTGTTATAATATAATTGTAATATATATTTTGTTTATATTTGTTAATATTGTAATTGTATAATTATATTTGTATTGATAATAATTAATTAATTAAAAAATATATATTGTAATTATGTATTGATATTATCATTGTAATATATTATTCTAATTATTAAAATTTTAATATTTAGTATTATAATATAATTGTAATTGTATTGATAATGATTATTAAATAAAAGTATATATTATAAATTAATGTATTTATATTTTATTTATAATATCATTATTCTAATTATTAAGATTTTAATATTTAGTATTATGATATAATTGTAATTGTATTGATAATGATTAATTAAATAAAAAAGTATATATTACAAATAAATGTAATGATATTATATTGTAATATAATTATTCTAATTATTAAGATTTTAATATTTAGTATTATGATATAATTATAATTGTATTGATAATGATTAATTAAATAAAAAAGTATATATTATAAATTAATGTATTGATATTATATTTATAATATCATTATTCTAATTATCAAGATTTTAATATTTTGTATTATGATATAACTGTAATTGTATTGATAATGGTTAATTAAATAAAAAAAGTATATTATAAATAAATGTATTGATATTATATTTGTAATATCATTATTTTAATTATTAAGATTTTAATATTTAGTATTATGATATAATTGTAATTGTATTGATAATGGTTAATTAATAAAAAAAGTATATATATAAATAAATGTATTGATATTATATTTGTAATATCATTATTTTAATTATTAAGATTTTAATACTTAGTATTATGACATAATTGTAATTG
Source organism: Areca catechu (assembly GCA_021397845.1). Lineage (NCBI taxonomy): Eukaryota > Viridiplantae > Streptophyta > Magnoliopsida > Arecales > Arecaceae > Areca > Areca catechu. Next base: position 45,265,342 of record CM038048.1, on the reverse strand, counting down.
TATTGATAATGGTTAATTAAATAAAAAAGTATATATTATAAATAAATGTATTGATATTATATTTGTAATATCATTATTTTAATTATTAAAATTTTAAGATTTAGTATTATGATATAATTCTAATTGTATATCTTGTAAATAATTATGTAGTTAAATAATTATTTAGTAATACTTAATTATGAATGAAGTTAGAAGTTTACATATTTGTAAATTTTTATTATTATAAAATGTACAGAATGAATTTTTATAGCATGCATTATGAATTTTTAGGTTAAGCATTTGATTTTCTATATATATTTTTATAAAATTTATATTTCATTGAACCGTAGACCCGTCAATTGCTTGATATGCATATTCTGTAGTATCCGTACATTTTTCTATACTTATACAGATCTAAGAATTATGCATGTTGATCAATTGATTGTCCAATTTGGACAGTTTGAGAATTGTAAATAATTTTACAGGTCAATTTATAATAATCAAACGGTGTGCAATGAAGGCCAAATAAAATTTCGATCACCATTTTCCTTTGTTCTTCCATACATAAATATTTGTATGTGGAGAACTAAGAGGAAATGCTGCCGAAATTTCATTCGGTCTTCATTGCATACCGTTTGATTACTATAAGTTGACCCGTAAAATTAATACAATTCCTGAATGGGATAGGGCCTTTACCTAGTAGTTGATGATAGGATGCATTCATCGTGATAGTAAAATAATTATATTTTTAATTTTATTATCATATTAATTATGTAATTTAATTAGTTTGTTAATGATATCAATATATAAGAAAGTTATTTCTAAATATATTTTGTTAATTAAACATTTAGGATATGATGGGAGAAACAATCACAGCATTATGTTATATGGGTGGTTCTATGATTAATGGATCAAATGGAATTGAGTACAATCAGGGACCAAAAAAGATAATTAGAATCAGTTCTGATATGACATTCCAAGAGTTGGAGAACAAAATATGTAGAGTTCTCCATATTGATAGAATTGGAAAAAAAGTTTTAATAGTAGTGTACTACACGATCAGCCTTCACATAGATCATCTTTGGTTGGGAGGGATAGGATGTTGTTTTGCACTGTCGACGTTGAGAGATGGTTATGCGCAGATCGATACTACTCGATCGTCGTATTATGCCATTGCTGATGCAGTCCGGATTCTATGGTCTGGCATGTATTGGATTTATTAGATTGGACTGGCATTTGATCACTGCTCTCATCAAGCGGTGGCATCCAGAGATGCATACTTTTCATTTATCCCATGGAGAGGCCACCATCACCCTACAGGATGTTGATGTTCAACTAGGTTTGCCAGTAGATGGTCTACCAGTGACGGGTAGTACACGGGTAGACTGGAGGCAGCTTTGTCTTGAGTTATTAGGGGTCGTCCCACTGGATGATAGATTGCATGGATCACGACTGAGCTTGGTCTGGCTTACCAAGCACTTCCAGAATTTAGCATTCGATGCGAACGAGGCAGCCATTCAGTGCTATGCTCGAGCATATATTTTATAGTTGATGGGTGGGTGCCTTTTTATGGATAAATCTGGGAACAACATGCATCTATTATTTCTACCTTTATTAGCAGATTTCGAGCCGGACAGTATAGTTGAGGTAGCGCTGGACTCACTTGGTTGTATAGAGAGATATGCAGGGCAAGCCACAGAGATGTTACTGATATTGCTTGTCCGCTGTTGCTACTACAGCTGTGGGCATGGGATAGAGTTCCGATTCTTGCACCCCACAAATTACTTCGACAGGCTCCAGATCCGATGAACGATTTTGATGATAATGGAGCCGGTTTACCATAGGGACCATTAGGGATGAGGTGAGTTTAGAATTTACATAATATTTTTATGCCATGTATGATATATACTATTTTATTTAATTAATTTAATTTATTTATTTTGTAGATAGAGAAATCTTTTTTCTGTCACACAGGTACCTATGCATGTGGTCTCTTTGTATCGTTATTTACTTGATCAATTGCAACCCGACGAGGTAATGAATATTGAATTTTTGGTAATGATTGACTTGTTTTATTTATTCTTGTTTAATAAATTATGCTTTAAATTATTTATAAACAGGTCATATGGCAGCCATATATTGCCACTATGATTGCACAGTTACCAGACTACTGTCTATAGGGTCAGGAGATCTGGTGTAGTAGAATGCCACTAGTATGTTTTTATATAGTAGAGTGGCATTTACCCGATAGAGTGATGCACCAGTTCGGGATGCGACAGGTCATGTCAGATCAGTTTGATACATTGTCTGCACTACATCGTATTGATATGAGAAGACGATTTGATCAGGATTGGTCCACCGTTCATCGGGATTATATACAGTTATGGATGAGTCGTCATGACAATATTATACATGGTGATCTATTCAATGGTACCATGGATTATCATGATCCTTATATGTAGTGGTATCGTAGGATCACTCGTCGATTCATCAGTCGCAATAGTGTAGTATATGATTACATGGTAAGTAATTTAAATTATATTATTTAAATTATAATATATGTTTAAATTTTGTCAAACTAATTATTTTTTTATTTATAGGTAGTAGTTTTGCGACGATACTTGAGTGTGTGACGACCTCCCCGATATATAGGATATATGTCATTCTGCCCTCCATACTCTTGGCGAGCATGCACGGATTCCACTACGTGAGTTTTATCAGGAGGGAGACAGGGAGGATGAGACTCCTTTACCTTATTATCCATATGCATCTTCATCCGGAGCACCTCTGCCAGCTCATCACAGACGAGGTACGAGACGAGATAGCATTATTCCACATCCGATGCACGAGTTCATATCTATTGAGGATGTGGCAGCACATTTTGATTATACTATTGTACCGGATTTCATGGACTGGCAGCATGATTATTCCGGACATGGAGCATCGTCGTCACATCATGTATCTGCACAGTAGGCATCATATGATGTAGAGCATGCTGCATATCAGGCATCACACGATATAGAGCATGAGACAGAGCAGCATCAGCCACCTCCGATACGTCGTCGTATACAGCCTGCACGCACTAGGAGACGGTCACCATGTGGGACCGAATAGTCATTTATTTTAGAATTTATTGTAATTCATGTTTTCTTGTTAATTTTAAAAAATTGTGTTTTTAATATATGTGTTTATTTATATGTGTTATGGTCCAAATATATAAGAATTATTTATATAAGTGTTTATTTATATATGTGTTTTATATGTGTTCTGGCCTAAATAGACAAGAATCATTTATTTACTGAACTAAATTTAAAATAATATAAATTATAAAATTCAAATTATGAAAATAATAAAAAATTTATTTTTCGTTGATTCTGTCATCTATTCGGTTCTCAGTCCTGTCATCGTTTCGGTTGCCAGTCCGATTACCAGGATCGATCATCGGTTCACTTACTGGTCTTGCTACTGATTCGATCATCCGTCCACCTACTGATCCGATCATCGGTCCACGTATCGATCTTAAAATGATAATAATCATTTATTTGCTCAAGTAAATTAAAAATTATATAAAATATAAAATTAAATTTATGAAAATAATAATTATTTTAGGATTTATTAAAATTCATGATTTCCCGTTAATTTTTAAATTTTTTTTATTAAATTTTAATTAAAAGAATATTATTTGGTGAAATCGTAGATACAATCGGTGATTTATCATTATTTTATTTTATAAAAAAAATATAAATTTTTAACAATTTTTTAATAATTTTATTTTTTTAATTTTTAATGTAATTTGGTAAATAAATATTTAAAATATTTTAATTTAAATTATTAATTATTTAATAATAATAATAATATTTTTTTTCTTTTTTTAGTAAAATCGTGGAAGGATACGACCCTCGGTCCTGTCACCGTCCCGATTGCCAGTCCGACTACCACCAGGATCCGATCATCAGTTCACTTACCGGTCCTGCTTCCAGTCTGACCATCGGTCCACCTATCGGTCAGACCATCGATCCACCATCGGTCAGACCATCGATCCACCTATCGGTCAGACCATCGGTCCACCTATCGGTCAGACCATCGGTCCACCTATCGGTCAGACCATCGATCCACATATCGGTCCTGCAATTTTTTTTATTTTTTTTATTTTTTATAAAATTTTGATACATCCATGTATAAGTTATTCATAGGTTAATTTTTTTTCAGATTTTTTTAAAAAATTTCATTTTAATCAAAAAAATTTTAATATAATAAATTAATATTTTAAAATTAAAAATATCTTCCTTTCAATCAAGGATTCGTCTTTTGTAAACACGAATTCAGTTTAACTTACTTCGTCTTTTCGAAAGGCGAATTCAATTAAATTGAATTCGTCTTTTCGATAGACGAATTCATTCATGTCAGCCTTCCCACCTAGTTTCGTAAATAATTTTGCATCACTTATTTTCATAATTTTTTTAAAAAATATTATTTTAAAAATAATTCTGAGATAAGTTCACGTGGAGTTCGTTTGTGATTGGGATATCTGATTTCATCCTTAGCACCGTGTGTTGGATTGGCTCTCTACAGTGGTTTCCTCCCTCTCGGTCTCTCAGTTTTTCACGGTATTATTGCGGAGGGTCTCTCTTGTTTTTCTCTCCCGCACGCGGCTTCCTACTCTTGGTCGAGCCTTCTCGGTGTCTTCGCTGCTGCCTTCACGGGAGTTCCAGGTTATAAAAGGCCGATCAAAGCAATTGATAACAGATAGGTTGTATGACGGTGATTCCAATAGGGAGGCGTTCTTCCAGTTTGCTGCAGACCGAGAGATAGTAAGATAGTGAGAGGGAGGAGAGAACAGGGGCTTGCGGTGTCTTCCTTGTTTCACGTGTTTCTACAGCCTCTATTATTTCTTGGTTGAAAATCAGTTTTTATTTTGCTTGCTGGCCGTGTGGTGTGAGGTTGGGAAGAAAACCAGGCCGTGGCTTGTGGTCTCTCGGCCTCTTGTATTCCTGGTTGCGGGCCGTCAGAGAGGAAGGAAGAAGTTCGGTTGCTTGCCGTGAGATAGTTTTGGGTTACCTCATCTCATTTTTCTGCGCAGCAGGCCGTAAGTTTGTGGGAGAAGGAAGTTAGATGTGTTGTAACAGGGGATAAGAGAGAGTAGAGAACGAGCCTTTGGGTCAAATCTCTGCGTGCGGAAATTTATTCTGCATCCGTATATTCCTTCCATGTTTTTAAGTATTTCAGTGCGCTCTTTAGGTGGAGTTTGGGCGGTGTTGCTGCATATTTATCGGTGTCATGCCACTTCCAGGTTCTTCCTCTCTGTAAGCCTGCAAAATAGAGAATGCCTCATGCCGGAGGCTTCGACGAAAACACTCCGACGATCAAGTCAGCGGGACTATCGTAGAGAATGGGAGACCTCTGGCATGGAGAGCTTGGGGGTCTCTCCAAGTACCAGAGGGTGAGAAGAGAAGACCCATAATTGAAAAAGATGGGTTCTGCCTCATACCTAGGGTTTGCCTTGCTTTACCTTATATAGGCGTAGAGTAGTGCCAAAATCTGTTAGGGAGGAGGTCGAACAAGACCGATTTGTCCCCAGGAGAAACAGCGTGGTGGCAGGGTCATGGCCTGGCGGCGTGGCAGAATCGTGGTATGGCGGCATGGCAAGATCGTGGCCTGACGGCGTGGCAGAATCGTGGCCTGGCGGTGCCGTCAGGAGGATCAGAGTGATGGGGGCTTCTAGAGCCTTCGAGCGGTTCCCTGGATGGGAATGAGTCGGTCTGACAGAGGAGAGTCGTCTGGCCGAGGGAAAATGTCCATCAAGCTCAGCATAAGTGAATCAGTCGGACCTCTACTTTTGTCAGTCGGCCTTCTGGGGTTGGCCTTCTGGGGTCAGTCTTCTGGCCTTCTGGGTCGGCTAGTCTTCAAGTTGATTGGCCTTCTGGCCTTCTGGGTTGGACTTCTGGGGTCGGCCTTCTAGGGTCGGCCTTCTAGGTCAACTAGTCTTCAAGTTGATTGGCCTTCTGGCCTTTTGGGTCGGCCTTCAGAAGAGAATGGTAGAAACATTGAGGCCTTGCATTCTCATCCACGCATGTCTGCTTCCAAACAACCTCATGGGCATGATCATATATCAGTCTTCCACTGGCATAAGCTACTTTTAATGGGTGCTGTCATCATGTGGTGGTCGATTTGCCCACCTAAACCAGGTATTGAATGCTGAGATCAGGTGTGGGCAGTCATCCACATTGCGAGTGGAGAAGCTGAGGCACTGCTGCAGCAATTCTTTGGCACTGACATGGGCAGGGTGGATATAATCATTAGAAATGTTTCTTCCATCTCCTATCTGGGAGCCAAGATCGACCCGACAGCCACAGCATTGGTAAGCCGACTGGTGCACCTCATCACCAGCGACGACAGGCCAAGTGCAATGTTTCGCCATGCATCATCCCTGGACATCCTCTAGAGGTCAGCCACGAGCGCCGCCTGCTCGCTCCACTCACTCACCGCCGTGTCCGCCACCCTCAGCTCGATCATCCTCTTCACCAGCCACAGTAGGTTCCTTGCATTTACCATTGCCTTGTGGAGGTTCAGCCTTTTGATATAACAGGCGGTCTTGGAGAAGACCATCGGTATGGATTATTTGATATTTCCTGCTCCACATTACCGTGACCAGTTTATGGATTCCTGGTGGACTAGCATCCATATGGGAGTCGGATCAGTGAGAGCCCGTGCATGGATACTCTAGAGGGTGGATGCTTAGACACCTCGAGAGGTCAGATTGTTCCTCTTCTTGCTATTGTTGCAGATCTTATTCTTGCTGCAGATCTTATTTGCGGTTGAAAGAGTTCAACTGGTCGCTGCTGATCTATTCTGACGACTGAGGGAGCTAGCATCTTCCTCTTCGGTCAGGTATGATTTTATTTTGGTTATCATGCATGCTTAGATCTAGGTTTTATCATACTGTTTATATTTATTGCAGTTGCCTATACATGCCTCTGTAATTATTACATGCTTCATGTTATGTTAGATCCTGTGCATGAGTAGATTTTTTTCGCTGCATACTTAAAATTTTAATTATGCAATACCTGCTCCCTGGTGTTGCATGCATAGGGTAGGCTTCTACTGCACCAGGTTTTCCTTCGAGTGTGATCCTGAAAATATAGATAGAGTTTTTGGGTTGTAATAAAGAGGGTGTATACTAGCTTGCCTAGCCTCAAAAATTGTGTCTCTGTATCTCTTTAGATCCTACTGACGTAGTACGTAGGCTTCTGAATTACATCCTTCTCTTGGATCAGCATTACACCCATCGCTGCAAGGGAGGCCATCAAATACAAGAATAATTTCTTGCCGAGGTCTGGCTTCCTTAGTAGCAGCGAGGAGCTAATATAGCTCCTAAGATCATCAAAAGCCTTCTAACATTCTTCCATCCAATGAAAATCCTTTGGATACTTTAAAGTCTAAAAGAAAAGGAGGTAGCTCTAGGTCAACTTTGAGATGAACCGATTGAGGGCTGCAATCATACCAGTGAGGTGCAGGACATCTTTGACTTATTTAAGGGCTCATGTCAGAGATGGACTTGATCTTCTTCGGATTAGATTCCATCCCCTATTGGAGACCTTAAAATCCAAAATTTACTTGAGACTGCTCCAAAGGCATATTTGGTGGTGTTGCCGATCTCGCCGTCACGCCCGTGCCTCGGAACCGCCGATCCTGCTAGACCATCTTGCTCCCGGGGCCTCCTGGCTGGACCGAACCTGCAAGGCGAGGTCAGAAGACCCTGGCCGGGGATCCCGGCGAGGGAGCTCCGACGATCAAGTTAGTGGACGGCGAGAGGGAACAGATTCTCCAAGATGGACCCCCGAAGGAGTCCCAGACTCAGAGAATTTACTAGCAAAAAAGGTGCCGGAGGGACCAGAAACCCGGCTGGATCTCCTTGCCGAGCTCACGCCAAGCAATCCCCTCTTGGGCCCTGGATCTCACCCTCGGAGCGGAGCCTTCAGCCTCTGTTTCTTACTCATCCCACCTTACCTAGTCGCCTCCTCTTTCCTTCCTTTTATCTCCTCCCGCTACCCGCCTATTTTCCGCTCTTGGGAGGCTTCCCTCCTTGCTCTCGTTGTCCCCTCTCCATCCTTTTCTCTTTCCCCTCTTGGTTTCGAGGGCCAGGCGGCTTTCTGGCCTCGTTTGTTGAGCCCAGTGGGGAAAGGGTAAAGGAAGGGGGGTGGCGCCGGCAGGGCGGCCGGTCAGACCTCGGGCCCGGTGTGGGTGCTCCCCTTCTTAGGTACCGGCGTTGTCCATTGACGGGCCCTGTTTTGCCAGAACAGCATCTCTCGACTGCAGAACTTGTCGGGCCGAAGTAAGTGATGTTTCGCGTGCCGCAGCCATCCGTACGGGGTGCCGTTTGTGGCGCACACAGCTCGAGGGCCAACCTCGGAACCTGCACCTCCGATATTTGGGACCTTCTCTGTACGGGTGGCCTGACCTCGGCCGAGGTGGACCCCTCCTGGGTGGACACCTGGCGGAGCGGCAGAAGGGCGCTTGGCTTCGGTCGAGGTGGACCCGTCTCCGGGGGGCCACCTGGCGAAGGAGCGAAGGGGCCCGGCTCGACCTCGGCATTGGTGGGATCGTCTCTGGGCGCCACCTAGCGAGGGAGCGGGGGAGCAGCCGACCTCGGTCGAGGTGGACCCCTCCTGGGTGGACACCTGGCGAGGTGGCAGGAGGGCGCTCGGCTTCGGTCGATGTGGACCCGTCTCCGGGGGCCACCTAGCGAAGGAGCGAAGGGGCCCGGCTCGACCTCGGCATTGGTGGGACCGTCTCTGGGCACCACCTGGCGAGGGAGCGGAGAGCAGCCGACCTCGGCCGAGGTGGATCCCTCCTGGGTGGACACCTGGCGAGGTGGCAGGAGGGCGCTCGGCTTCGGTCAAGGTGGACCCGTCTCCGGGGGCCACCTGGCGAAGGAGCGAATGAGCCCGGCTCGACCTCGGTACGGTGGGACCGTCTCTGGGCGCCACCTGGTGAGGGAGCGGGGGAGCAGCCGACCTCGGCCGAGGTGGACCCCTCCTGGGTGGACACCTAGTGAGGTGGCAAGAGTGGGCCCGAACCGAACTCGTCTTCGACGAGGGCGGTAACGTCTCAGGATGTCACCTGGCGAGGTAGCCGGGGGGGCAAGGGCCGAGCTCAACCTCGGTGGCATGGGACCCGCAGCTGACTCGGCCGAGGAAACCTCCACGCGGCTCAATCAAGCCCGACGGAATCTGAGACCGGCCACGTCATCATTATGGCCGTAACAGGTGGGGTTCAACTTCATTTGGTACTTCCAAAGGGTGTTGAAATTTTCTTGGAGATCTCAACATGGGTTATGGTAACTTTGCTTTTTACTAGAGTGTCATCTATGTACACCTCCATATTCCATCCGATCTGGTCTTTAAAGATCTTATTCACCTGACGTTGATAAGTACCACCTACATTCTTTAGACTGAATGGTATAACCTTATAACAAAATAGTCCTCGATCAGTAACAAAAGTAATTTTTTTTCTCATTTTCAAGAGCCATCTAGATTTGGTTGTAGCTAGAGAAGGCATGCATGAAGCTAAGAAGATCATGGCCAAAGTGGCATCCACCATTTTATCAATTCTAGGAAATGGATAGCCATTCTTTAGGCATGCTCAGTTGAGGTCAGTGAAATCTATATAGATTCACCATTTGCCATTCACCTTCTTTACCAGGATAAGATTTGCGATCCACTCCGAGCTGGTGGTTTTCCTGATGAAGCCAGCATCGAGTAGTTTGTCGACCTCCTTGACTATAACTTTTTGGTACTCGGGTGCAAAACTTCATTTTCTTTTACTTGATGGATTGATGCAACGGATTTACCTTCAACTAGTATACCATCACCATGAGATCGATGCCTGGCATATCTACTAGTGCCCAGGTGAAGATATCGGTGTTCTCTTATAAAAATAATTTAGTTGATCCTGGGTTACTTGATCAAGTAGGAGCCAATTCTGATCGTATGTTTAGGGTTTCTATCGGCCAAAGATATGATGGAAATCCCGGATCAGAGTATATACCGCAGAAGCTACGAGGGAGAGTTCTTGATGTAATGATGGTAGCCTTCTTTATAATCCAAGAAGTAGGAGAAGATATAGAAGAGAGATTAGGAGAAAACAGAGACTGTATTATTAATCCTTGAAGAAGAACTTGTTACAACAAGAGATACCAGCCTCCTCTCACAAACCCGAGAAGAAGTTCCAACCTGCGGACTCCTTCACGCATGGCTTCCCTTCTCCAAGCCTCGTGAAATACCTCACGATCCCAAGCCCACATGGTTCCAAGAGGCTCCACGCATAAGAAAACCCCTTCGTGCACCCTCTCTTTGATTTCTCCCTTCCAGTTCAAGACCTCAAAATGTCGCCCCCCTTCTTTATAGCATATGGGTGGTTATCTTGGTCTTGGGCGGTTTGGACACCAAAAGAGGTTGGGCTTCCTAGTTGGTTACAACCAACCAACTAATTCTTGGGCTTGGACACTAGGATCAAGGTAGTTAGGACCCCTAGGTAGTTAGGATACTTAGTTGGTAGGGCTAACCAACTAACCAACTAATTACCTAGCCTTAAAACCCTTTAACACCAAAGGGAACCGACTACACCTCTAGACCTAAATCCCATAACCCAACAAGGTTATGTTACAATCTCTCAAAAACTCCTCCTAAACAAGTTAATTGAGAAAATCCTTAAACCCGAGCCCATGTACACCCATGTCTCACATTCTCTCTCAACCCTAGGTCATACCCCTTGACCCAATATGACTCTGGGACCATCTGGAGCTTATAAACCTAAGCCTCTCAAACCTTGTTGCCTTCCTTAGAACACCTCCAGGACCTCTGGAACACCTTTAGAATAGCTTGGCACACCTCCAAGATCTTAGGGATCTTTGAACATCCCTGCCATGGCCTTTCAAGTCTTTCCAAGGCTTGGGAGCACCACACAAAAATCCTACAGTCTTCACCTTAGTACCCCCAAGCCTTCGCAAACCTGGCAATGTCCTCCTGCATAACCCCACTATAATTGTGTATCCTGACAGCTCCTTATGGGACCTCCTTGACTCTACCAATACCCTTCAGCTACTGCTTGCCCTTGGAGGCCTTTGGGATGACCATCTCCATAGCTGAAAATCTTTACTTATATCCTTGCACCATGATTATAGCCTTCCTTGATGGGGGTACTAGGATCATACACAGATTACTGGGCCCTATTTGGTTTACCTAGCCATGTGTCAAATTTTGTAATCAACTAGAATTGAGTCCTGTAATAAGTTGAGGTTAGTTGATTTGTCTCAACCCTCAACCTAGTCAGTATTTTGAGTCCTGTATACCAGTATGAGTCCAGTGTGAGTTCACTTCTTATACAAAGGAGGAGGCTATGCTATTTCGGAGTCCCACTAAACCTCATTCTGAAGCCATAAGCAGTTACACCAGCTTAGGGGAGCTCAATCGACACCCAGGTGCCCTATTTGTGCCCTGATTTTTTTCGAGTACCATTTTAGATACTAGATTCCTTCCAGATGCTTTTGGAATATTTCATATACCAGGATCCCATGTTTACCCGGCTATCCCAACACTCCAGGCCTCCAAATTCAAGCCCAGGAAGCAAGCCCAAGATAAGAGAACTAAGATTCCTTTTTGATGCCGGGAATATACTTGCCTAGAGAACCAGGCAACCCGACTTCCAGGGGGCCCAAGCCCAAGCTCTCCAAGCCCATGGCTGACCTTCCCTTGCTTCCCTAAAGCCCACACACCAAAGGAGGGTCATCCAAAGAGTTTTGACTAAGTCCAAGTTGAAGAAAACAAGGAGAAGACCAAGTTATTCTAACCTAGTTAGGATTCCTAATCCCTTTAAACTTTGTAATTCAAACCTAGTTAGGAAAGGACTTGTATTCCAATTTGGAAGAGGACTTGTAACATAAATGTAACCATGGTTAGTGAGGGCATGGGAACTCTATAAATACCCCACCCCTCCCCCTCTTATAAGCATCTCTTTCTTATGAATACAACTTGCTGAAATTTTGAGTTATTACCTTGTGTTGGTGTTTTGTTTTGGTTCTTTGGTTTGTGTTCTTATATTTGGACGAATTCCTTGCTGCCCTAGCTTCCTTCCACACCCTAAATCACTGTCATCCAAGCCTTCACACATCCAAGGAGGAGTGCCTTAGGCCACCAAGCAAGGAGATCTTCAACAAGCTTCAACAGCCCAGCTTCTAATCCCTAACCTGATTTCTTCTAAACCCAGTTTTCTTTCTTTTTCTTACTTCCTATTTTGATTGACCCTTGATGTTTTGCAAGATCCCTGAGGTGCTTCCCCTCCCTGGAGGAGGCCTTCTTTGCTGCTCGGACCGCCCAGATTCTCCATCAGATTCAAGGGAAACAAGTCTTCTTCTTCCAGGCTCCAATTAGAGTGCATGTGATCCCTACTGCTACTGAATTTTTACTCTGACTGGTAGGAAACCTTCCCAACTCTAATTTTTTGATTTAATGAATATAAGATATCCTAAACCGGGAGTTTCTTAACTCTCGGGTCCTGGATATTTCATTGGTTTGCGTGAGTATGCCTGCGACCCGATGATTTTTTGCACTGCTAGTCCTTCTGCTAGTTTTTACTTTATTTTAGAAATCTAGCTTGCAATTAAAATTATAAAAATCATAAAAAAATTATTTTATTATTTTTCATGCATGTTTAGCAATCTTAGAATTGTCCTGCATCAGTTTGGTATTAGAGCAGGTTTAGGATAGTTTTTATCTGCTTTTCATTCACAAACCTTAATTTCATCATTCTATCCACTGCATTAGGTATCAGATTTGCATCTATTTTTGACCATCTAGAGATTTTATTTTCTCTGAAATTTAAATGAATTGTTCTCTATTGAGTCCTATGTTTTATTAAAACTTTTAATTAATTTTATAGAAACCCTAAATTATAAAAATCTGACATATTAGAAACCCTAACAGAATCCTCATAATTTTTGCAGCAGTTCAAAAACCCTAGGTTTGCATCATCATATGATTTTCTTTCTACATGAAATTTGGTAGGCACATCATCACCATCCATCCTATTTCCAAATTTTTTTTTGATTTTTCTATGCATCGAGATATGTGTCAAACTCTACAACAACTGAACCCTAATTCACTGATTTCTGCTACATTCTGCATCTTGACTCAACCTAACCTAATCAACTACCAAACCCCCAATCCCAAGCCAAACCTTGTTTGATAACCCCAGTTAACTTAAATCTAACTTGACACATCATAAATCATTAAAAAAATATTTTATTTTTGATTGTTTTAGATTGCATCAGGGTCATCGATTGCCATCATTCTTAACCTAATCTTAAGGGTAATTCTCTATCTCAGATCAGGGCAAGATTTCATCACCTGTCCTGGGCCCAAAACCACCATCATCATACTAACCCAAGCCTAATTAAAATTAATTAGACCTAATTTGCCCTAGTGGGTTAGGAGATATCAACAGGTTGGGTCTGAGCTGTGTGGACCAACTAGTGCATTTAACCTTTTAGCTATTACTGAAAGCTGGTATCTAAGGCTGGGGGTCCAGAGTCAAACGACCTATGTGGTGTTGTGGTTTTTTAACTGGGTCCCTGCGAAAGCAGGGGGGGCCTCCCACACTCCCACCCCCTACCTAGCCAATGGAAGGACTAGCTATTGGGTTAGGTGTAAGTTGAGCTGACTCACCCAGTTTCTGGCTCTAGGTCTAGGAAACCCTATATTATACTAGCATTTTCTTTCACTTTTGCATGCTTGGTTGCATCATTTCATTTTAATTGTTTGATTTGTTGCATGACCACTAGATTAGGAACCCAATATCAAAAGTCTAAACCCAACCAAATCCAACTATGGATTCCAGTTTTGAGACCATGATGAAGGCTATGAGTGATCAGATTATCTCCCAAATGAACCTCAAGCTTGACCAAACCCAAGCCCAGCTTACCCAAAAAACCAGTCCAACACCCAACCCAAAATCAGCTTACCCAAATAAACCGTAGTTTGACCATCCGGCACTAAGCTTGACCAAATGAACCATAGATTCAACCAAGTAGACCAACGATTTGATCAAGCAACCTATAAATCTGAGCCCACATCCTATGAGCCTAATAGAATTAGTACCCCTAGCTATCAGCTTAGAGTCAGTCAAGTTTCCCTCAATCGACCTGAATCCTATAGGATTGATACGCCTAGATTTGAACCCATAACCTTTAAACCCATATCCTATGAATCCATAACCCTTAGTTTACCCATCCTTGTTACCCCAGGCCCTAGTCAATTTTTCATTAGCCAAACCCTCTTACCACCCCATTGGTTTCCCAAGATGACTTAGAAGAAAAAATATATGAGGCTGATCCAAGTTTGGTAGAGGAGTTGAGGATAATGAGTCCATTGAAGATTTAGAAGAAGAGATACCTATAGGTGACCTAGAGTTAGAGTCAACCCATAATTGTTGACCCAGTGGAAACCCAATAAAGTCAACCCATGTTAATTGATCCAGTAGAAGCCATCCTAGAGTTAGCTGACTTTAATCACACCCAACCTGTAAGGGAACCTTTAAAGGAAGAAGACCATGAGGAATCCAGTCCCACTATTAGAGCTTTATCTGAGGAGCCACTAGAAGAAAGCCTAATTAGAGAGCCCAGTCCTTTGATTTATGAACTAGAAGAGTTTATTAAGGACTTAATCTCTTTAGATCAATGCTCTCAAGATGACGTTACCTCTTTGACTCCACTTGACCTCTTTCCTAAAATCAATGACCTTTCTTTCATTATGCAGACCTAGTAGATAGACACCAACCATTTAAGGTCAACCTTATTAGTTTAGGATTAATCCCTGACACCCTTCTATACCCTAGTCTATCCATTAACCTCGAACCCTTTCCTTACTCTCCACCCAATCTGACCAACCCTGAACCCACCTCGTATTTTCTACCATTTCCAGAAACTTCTTCTGTTTTCTTTACCATTAGGTTACATTTTATAGAAATTTGCATGATGCATTCATTCTTTAATCATGTCATATTGCATCTTACTTTAGGAGACCCTATGGCACCTGGTAGGGGTACATAGTAAGTTCACATGTGAATGTCATGATAGGATCAAACCTAAAGAGTCTATAATCTGTTAGGTTTTGTCCCTAGAGTCCAATAAAATGTCCTTTGATAGGGATGTCTAGTCGAGTCTATCAGGTATTAGTTGAGTCCAATAAATGCACAGCTTGAATTACACGTCTGCACCTGCACTACCCTCTACACAGCATATGCATATGGAAATTAGTTAAAAGCTGAACATAACTAATGAACTAACAACTTGGCTAATTCCCAAAAGAGAGATAAGAAATTTTGCAGGGGATTTCGTAGTTGTAAAGAATTTTCTGCTCGTGAAGCTGGCCCATTCCAAGAAAATGAATATCGGTGGACCCAATGCCTATGTGCGTGAGATACTACCTGATTTAGGTGTTAGCTTCATCTTCATCATCTCAGATCTTATAGAGTCTAGGGAGCCAACAGCAACACCTAGCGAGCACCTTGAACCTATACCTCCCTTTGAGAGAGAACCCATCCTAGAGTGTCCACCATCTAATTGGCCAAATAGTGAGGAAAAGATCGAGAGAATCCTGGATGATCAAGCCATATGTACCCATAAATTGCTATCAGAGATATTTGTCCGGTGACAAGGTCGGCCAGAATCTGAGGACTCGTGGATCACCCGTGAGGATCTGCAGTGCCTCAACACATACCTACTCGAGCACTATAAGAGCAAAGTTATCCCACACTCGATGAGGTCGAGTTCCTCCCACCCTGGGAGAATTGGTGGGGGCACCAAGATTAGACACAGATTACTGGGCCCTATTTGGTTTACCTAGCCATGTGTCAAATTTTGTAATCAACAAGAATTGAGTCTTGTAATAAGTGAGGTTAATTGATTTATCTCAACCTCAACCTAGTTAGTATTTTGAGTTCTGTATACCAGTATTAGTCTAGTGTGAGTTCACTTCTTGTACAAGAGAGGAGGCTATGCTATTTCAGAGTCCCACTAAATCTCATTCTGAAGCCAGAAGTAGTTACACCTGCTTAGGAGAGCTCAATCGACACCCAGGTGCCCTGTTTGTGCCCTGATTTTCCCGGGTACCATTTTAAATGCTAGATTCCCTCCAAATGCTTCTAAAATTTTTCATATGCCATGAGCTCATGTTTACCAAGCTATCCCAACAATCCAGGCCTCCAAATTCAAGCCCAGGAAGCAAGCCCAAGACAAGGGAACCAAGATTCCTTTTTGATGCTGGGAATATACTAGCCTAGAGAACCATGCAACCCGACTTCCAGGGGGCCCAAGCTCAAGCTCTCCAAGCCCATGGCTAACCTCCCTTGCTACCCTAAAGCCCACACACCAAAGGAGGGTCGTCCAAAGAGTTTTGACTATGTCCAAGTTGAAGAAAAAAAGGAGAAGACCAAGTTATTCTAACCTAGTTAGGATTCCTAATCCCTTTAAACTTTGTAATTCTAACCTAGTTAGGAAAGGACTTGTATTCCAATTTGGAAGAGGACTTGTAACTTAAATGTAACCATGGTTAGTGAGGGCATGGGAACTCTATAAATACCCCACCTCTCCCTCTCTTGTAAGCATCTCTTTCTTATGAATACAACTTGCTAAAATTTTGAGTTATTGCCTTGTGTTGGTATTTTGTTGTGGTTCTTTAGTTTGTGTTCTTGTGTTTGGACGAATTCCTTGCTGCCATAGCTTCCTTCCACATCCTAAATCACTGCCATCCAAGCCTTCACACATCTAAGGAGGAGTGCCCTAGGCCACCAAGCAAGGAGATCTTCAACAAGCTTCAAACAGTCCAGCTTCTAATCCCTAACCTGATTTCTTCTAAACCTAGTTTCCTTTCTTTTCATGCTATTTTGATTGACCCTTGACATTTTGCAAGATCCTTGAGGGGCTTCCCCTCCCTGGAGGAGGCCTTCTTTGCTGCCTTCTTTGCTGCCTGGATCATCTAGATTCGCCATCAGATTCAAGGGTAACAAGGCTTCTTTTTCCAGGCTCCGATCAGAGTGCGTGTGATCCCTACTGCTATTGAATTTTAATCTCTGACTGGTAGGAAACCTTCCCAACTCTTATTTTCTGATTTAATGAAGATAAGCTATCCTAAATCGGGAGTTTTTCAACTCTCGGGTCTTGGATATTTCATTGGTTTGCGTGAGTATGCCTGCGACCCGATGATTCTTTGCACTGCTAGTCCTTTTGCTAGTTTTTTCTTTATTTTGGGACTCTAGCTTGCAATTAAAATTATAAAAATCACAAAAAAAATATTTTACTATTTTTCATGCATGTTTAGCAGTCTTAAAATCATCCCGCATCATTCCTTCTACCTGGCAACTTGGTGGGGACACCAGAGGCACCAGAATAAGACAGAGGCTTCTCAACCCTCTATGGATTAATTAATAGTATTTGAGTCCATTTGTAAGAAGGGCTTAGTTCAGTGGAGTTATTATTTTATCACTTGAGTTATGTACTAGTCAGCTCATGTTGAGCTAGTCTTCTTCCTAAGTCCTGTACATGTCTGCCAATGCCAAGTACAAGAGAAGACCAAGCCAGTCTAAGAGAAGACCAACCCAATTGAAGACATTAAGACCAACCCAACTAAAGATATGAAGACCATGGAAGGCCCAGTAGAAGAAATCAGAAATCCTGGAGTCACATCGGAAGCCCGAGAGCCCTGGACTGCAATACGAAGCAGATTGGGCCAGCCAAGGCCTAGGAAAGGAGCTAAGGCACCAAATGCTTAAGGTTACCTTCCCTTGGTCAGCCACTTAGAGTCACCCTCTTGGCAAACCAAGCCAAGAGAGGAGGAGAGAATTAAGGGATTTTTTCTACCTAAACCTACCATGTATTCTAGCTAGAGTTGGGGTTGGATTAAAACTCCTAGATAATCACTAATGTATCTTACTTGGGGGCAAAGTCTAAGAGTCTATTTAAGAGACTACTCTTGTATCAAGACATCTTTTCATGGAAATAATATTGAGTTCTTCGATTGCTGTGTGCTACAAGTGATTTTGTGTGAGCCCTTCCTCTTCCTGGTGTTCTGCGCCAAGCCTCTAGTCGCCATCTAGCTCTCCAAACCATGGTAGCCAACTCCATATTCATCTTCCCCTTGCTATTTGCCCTTTTCTATTCATCATTGCTTTGATTTCTCACCCATGAAAGGTGTTTGCAGGTCCCTCGACTCCACGAATCCAATGATTCTAGTCGGGGCAGCAATTGCATTTTAGGTCCTGTTTATGCATGCTTTTTTCTTCTTAATTTTTAAAAAGAACCCTCTACATAATTTCTTCATATGATATTCGGGATTCAAAATACAACTTAATATAAAAAATACAAAAATAATCTGCATGCAATTTTAGTTCCGCATCATTCGGTATCAGAGCCTGTTTGGGTTCAGTTCTCTACTTTCTATTGCATTTTAGGTCCTGTTATGCATGCTTTTTTCTTCTTAATTTAAAAAGAACCCTCTACATAATTTCTTCATATGATATTCGGGATTCAAACATACAACTTAATATAAAAAATACAAAAATAATCTGCATGCAATTTTAGTTCCGCATCATTCGGTATCAGAGCCTGTTTGGGTTCAGTTCTCTTTGGATATTCGGATCGGGTGCTTCACCATGGCCGTTCGTGAAGGAAAAACAGTGCAACAGATACCTACCCTAGGCATGCTACACAAGGGAGTAGGTATTGCATAATTAAACTTTTTAAATGCATATGAAAAAACCTACTCATGCATAGGATCTAACATAAACATGATGCATGAAATAGATACAGAGGCATGTAAAGCCAAGTACAATAATTATAAATAACATGATAATTTCTAAATCTAAGCATGCATGATAACAAAAATAAATAATATACCTGATTGAAGTAGGAAGAAGCCGACTCCCTCAGTCTTCAGAACAGATCAGCAGCAAATCAAAGCAGCCGGTTGAACTCCTTCAACAGCAAATCAAATCTGCAACACAGCAAGAAGAGGAGAGGATCGGTCCAATCTCTCGAGGTGTCCAAATGTCTCCCTCTAGAGTATCCACGCATGGGCTCTCGCTGATCCAACTCCCAGAAGGATACTAGTCCTCCGGGAATCAATAACAGGTCACGGCAATATGGAGCAGGGAAATTAAAAGATCGTCACGGATAGTCTTCTCCAAGATAGCCCAAACTCCACCAAAAGCACACAAAGGAGAAATCAAAAACTAGGGAAGGAATCCATGGAAAGCAAAATTATCAAAAACTAGGGAAGGAATCCATGGAAAGCAAAATGAATTTTGGACTCAAAAATCCATCCCAAAAACTTCGTTCACTACTCCTCTCAAATCCCATGCCCTGAAACAATGATCTTCTCCTTCTCTCACAAATGGGTCTCGACTCCTCTTAAAACACGTGTTCTTCCCCTCTCAAATCACATACCCCTGCATCTTCCTCTCATCACCCTCTCTCTCAGCCTATGACCAGAATCAAAAATAATAGGCGGAGAATCAACCCATGAAGCCCAAGAAGGCAGGGAAGACGATCATGAGATGTAACCGAGAAAAATAAAACACGGTTTGAAAAGCTCTTGATCGGTGAAACAAAACTGGGAACCACAGGCTTCCACACGGTGATAACAGCAACCGAGAGGAAGGAGTTGTGAATGGGAGGAAACCACAGAGAGCCAATCTTTTTCCGATCGACTCCATGCGGTTCAAAAACCAAATAGCAATCGATCAACAGCAGGCCTTATCCCATTCAGCATTCAAAATTCATATTGATCTTTATCCCATTTACACGGTTAAAACACAGCGCATTCGAACAGGGGAAGAGGGATATAAAACAAAATAGCGTGAAACATTTAAAACATCATGATAAACAAGCCAAGATTTTAAACCAGTTCAATAAACAAATAAAACCGGTTCAAAAACCCAAAACGATTCAACCAAAATCGATCAAGAAGAAAAAATCGGGTCCAGTCTTGGTCTACCAGGAATAGTTCCTGGTTGACGCAAACCAAACCTGGTCGACCCAAACCAAACCTGGTCGATCCAAATCAGACCAGATTGATCAAAAAAAATTCAATGTGTGCTCAATTAGACCGTTTGACCTTAATACCGAAATGATTCCCAATAATTGATCGGCTCCCATATCAGGAAGAAATCCTCTATGGCATGTGATCTCATAGGTTCGATCCTAAACGGTAGCATTGGAACACTTCCAGTACCAGTACAAGATACCATCTAGCAATGGATCCCGGCATCCGGATATGTCGAAGATGCGAGAGCAATCTATCAAACCTCTGGCATATGGTTATCGTATAATTTATCCCTTTGACCTCCAATGCTTAAGATGACCTAGGGTTAGACTGCTAATCCTAACTAAGTCAATCAACAACATGTCTCAACCTCGCAAGTCTAGTGACTCCTCACTAGGACTACCCTAACTGAGAATTTGCTAAATTGAGACACTGCGATACATTTAATCCAAACAACTTGGACAGGTCAATTCCATCTTGGTCCACCACTACTCCACAAGTACTTGCCTGTACCCAGAAACCTTCCATCACCGAATTAGAAATTCGGGTAGTTGAGCACCAAAGCATAGGGAGTTGCTTGCAAACTACCATGGTGACCTCAGGTCAGAGGGACACATATACCCATATCCAATCGCGAGCAATCCTTTAATAGAAAGGAGCTCTGGGAGTCACGTTCAATGAGATATCACACATCCCACTTGCAGATCATATTAGTGTCACCACACTCCTTTGGTTAAGAGGACAACCAAACGATGCGAATCACAACAACCTACACTTGATACATTGCCGTCCTGTATAATGTATTATTTGGTTATCAACCTTTTTAAGGACCACTCGATATACCCTCTCTATCGAAGTCAGTGCAATCCTAAGGACTTCATCACATAAATAGAGTTCATTACAGGAAAATGAATGATATGATGAGCTACCAAAATAAAGTTTTATTAATTCATATACAAATTATAATATTGAGCTCAACTACCTACAGTCTAAGTAATTGGCTTTGGGACACAATTCTCAACAACTCCCACTTGTACTAAAGCCAATCAGAATAGTATCTAAGACCATTTCCCTTTTATAATAGTGAACTCTTTAATTCCGAGGGCTTTAGTGAAAGGGTCAGCCAGATTCTCCCTTCCATCGATCTTCATAAGATTGATGTCTCCTCGTTCCATGATCTCTCGCACGAGGTGATAAGGCCATAGAATGTGCTTGGTGTGGTGATGAGACTTTGGCTCTTTAGCTTGAGCAATGCCTACTGTGCTGTCACAATACACTGGAATAGAACTATCTAGGGAAGGTGCCACCCCTAGCTCTCCAAGGAACTTCTGCAACCACATGGCTTCCTTTGCTACATCTGATGATATAATGTACTCTGCTTCGCATACCGAATCTACAACAGTTGCCTGCTTGGAACTCTTCCAGCAGATCGCTCCTCCATTCAAGGTAAACACAAACCCTGACACACTCTTGCTATCATCTCTATCTGACTGGAAACTGGAGTCAGTATATCCCACAAGTTTCAAGTCAGATTCTCAATAAATTAGCCATTAGTTCTTAGTATTTCTCAAATACTTTAAAATGGTCTTAACCACCTTCCAATATGCCTCACCTGGGTCAGACTGATATCTGCTCACCATTTCTAGTGAGTATGCCATGTCTGGTCTAGTACATGTCATAGCATATATGATAGAGACCACTACAGAAGCATAAGGAACTCTACTCATGTGCTCTCTTTCCTCAGGAGTTGTTGCACAATCCTTCTTAGAAAGAGCAATTCCAGAAACTATCGAGAGATAGCCTTTCTTGAAATTCTCCATGCTGAACCATTTCAGCACGGTATCAATGTACGTAGACTGGAACAATCTCAGAAGCCTCTTAGATCTATCTCTATAGATCTTCATACCCAGTATGAAAAAAGCTTCACCCAAGTCCTTCATGGAGAACTGAGATGACGACCAAACATTTATTCCATGCAATGTTGCGATGTCATTCCCGATTAAGAGAATGTCATCAACATACAGTACCAGGAATACAATCACAGAACTATTAACCCACTTATAGATGCAGGGTTCCTCTTCGTTCCTAATGAAGCCATATGATTTGATACACCTACAAATCGCATGTTCCAACTTCGAGATGCTTGCTTGAGACCATAAATGGACCTCTGCAATTTGCACACTTTTGACTTATCTATGGATGTGAACCCTTCAAGCTATATCATATACACCTCCTCATCTAGCTCCCCATTCAGGAAAGCGGTTCGAACATCCATCTATCAGATCTCATAGTCAAAATGTGTTGCCAAAGTAAGCATGATCTGAATGGACTTGAGCATTGCCACAGAGGAGAACGTCTCATCATAATTGATACCATATCGCTGATGATACCCCTTGGCAACCATATGGGCTTTATAGGTCTCCACCTTCCTATCCGTGCCCTTTTTTCTCTTGAAAATCCACTTGCACCCGATGGGTTTTATCCCTTCAGGTGGATCAACTAATGTCCATACATTATTGATCTCCATGGACTCCATCTCGGATCGCATGGCTCCAAGCCAGGTCTCAGAGTTAGATCTCTGAAATGCATCCATATAGGTGATCGGATCCTCATCGTTCTCGTCGAGCTCAATGGGAATCATTGTCCCGGACCAAGAAACCGTAGAGTACTGTCTTGTTGACGTGGTACTCTACCGGATCTCCTGATAATGGATTCCGGGTGTGAACCAATCACAACCGATTTTATGATATCCTTAGAGTGTGCAGGTTCTTCTTCTACTGGTTAAACTTCACCAAGTTCAATCTTAGAGGCTACAGTTCCTTCTCTAAGAAACTCCTTTTCCAAAAAGATAACCATAAGAGCAACGAACACTTTATGTTCATCCTCCAAGTAGAAGAAATATCCTTTTATTTACTTAGGGTACCCAATAAACATGCACCGATCAGACCTATGACCAAGTTTATCTGAGTCTAAACACTTTACATAAGCAAGACAACCCCAGACCCGAAGGTATGAAATTGAGGGCTTACGTCCAATCCATAACTCATATGGAGTGGAGACAATAGACTTACTCAGAACATTATTTAGCAAGTAACAAGCTATCTCAAGTGCATATCCCCAGAAGGATAGTGGCAGAGTTGCAAAGCCCATCATGGATCGAACCATGTCCAACAGGATTCGATTCCTCCTTTCGGACACACCATTCAACTGAGGTGTTCCTAGAGGAGTCCACTAAGAGAGAATCCCATTCTCCTCAGGATATGTCATGAACTCACTGGATAGGTATTCACTACCTCGATCAGATCGAAAATACTCTATCTAGTTTGTTTCTCCACTTCATTACGATATTGTTTGAACATTTTAAATGACTCAGATTTATGTCTCATCAAGAAGACAATCATACCTAAAAAGGTTGTTTGTAAATGTAATAAAATATCTATATCCACCTCTGGCACTAACTGTCATGGGTCCACATACATCAATATGTACGAGACTCAAAAGTTCTGTAGCACATTCACCTTTTCCAGTAAAAGGTGACTTGGTCATTTTACCAAGCAAACAGGATTCACAAGTGGGCAATGGGTCAGAATCACTGACCTCGATGAGGCCTTCTCCTCGCAACTTGTTTATCCTACTCTGGTTCACATGACCTAGCCTACAGTGCCATAGATATAGGTCACTGACATTTTCTATCCTTGGGCATTTGCTAGACGTGTACATTACAGGCCATGACAAAAATAGAGAAATTACAAGGTTTTATCATATAAATACCTTGTCCAGCAAACTACTGTTTTCCCTTCCTTGGCCTGTTCGGGTCTAAGGATGCCTGATAAAGAGGACAGCTCCTTTTCCAGTGTCTCTGCTTCTTATAATAGAAGCACTCTGCACTAGCTTGATCAGCTTTCACTTTCTTGGTCTGACTAGGGCCAGGAGCACTCTGCACATTCTTTCCCTTACATTTCTTCTTCCCTTTCTTAAAGGGACGACGACCTCTAAAACCTGTCACTAAATTATCACCCCCTTATTCAGTTGGTGGTCCTTCTCATAAGTCTGCAACAATCCCATTAAATCATGGTAATTGACTGCAGGCTTAATCATTCTATAATGGTCGAGAAAGTCAAGATATGAGGAGGGTAGAGAATTCAAGATCGCATCCTTACCGAGTTGCTCGTGCAAGGGACATCCAAGTTTGCCCAATCGTTCGATCATCTCGATCATGTACAATACATGATCAGTGACTGAACTGCCATTCCGCATTTTGGCATTGTAGATGGCACAAGATACTTTGTACTGCTCCACATCGTCTGGCGTGCTGAAAGATTCCTTCAACTTTTGAAGAATCTCGTCTGGCTGGGCCTCCTCGAATATGCGATTGAACTCGTCGTTCATTACCGTCATCATTATGCATCGGATAGTAGTCTGATCAGAAACCCACTTCAAATAAGTGTCCCTGACCAAACTCCGAGCATTAGCAGAAGGGATTTCAGGTGCTGGATCCGTTATCACATAAAGGATCCGCTCATGCTCCAGGACTATCCTCAATTTTCGATAAAAGCTATCGAAATTGGGACCCTTTAACTTCCCGCTTTCAAGAAGTGACCGGAGCAAAATGTTTGAAGTCATCTGAAAGAAAAATTAAGACCAAATAGTATATGAATTAATCAGTTAAACCAAAAGACTTGGACTTTAGTCTAAAGGTCCCTCTCACTAATTTTTTAGATTGGGAGCCTCTAACTCCAATCATGAAATCATCATTTCATAGTGGGTAATGAAATCCAATAGACCACGTATGAGCCCGACTATGGTCGGCTCACCCATACACGCCTAAAGATAGATTCTCTAATCAATTGCTTCCCTAAGCAACTTCCAGTAATAAATTTTGCCCCATAGAACCCCTAATCGGCCTGGGGCCTCTTATTGTGAGTCTCTAGTTAGGTTCAACCATCAATACGACAAATCCAATGCTTCCAGCTAATGAATGACCAAGCCCGATTTTGGCCGGCCCACCTGATCACCATTAAGAATGTTGCATTGAACCATCATTTATGAGAGATTAATCCTAGTAACCGGATACACACCCGTTCTTTGGAACTGCCAATGTACACCAAGCTAAAGGACTCATTACTAACCCACTCAATGGAAGGCTAAGAAACCATCGACTCATCGACTTAGTCTTTTTAAGGACCTAATAATTTTAGAGGATTTTAATTAAATTGTGACAGAAGAATAGAGAGAAGAACATGGATCAACCTTCCACTGAACAAACCAATTCTCAAGAGGGTTGAATTAAATTCAACAAGTTGGTCCATGGGCACCTAAAGATCAGATAGGCTGATCAACTGGGTGACATGGGATAACTCGAATCAAGCTCTTCTAATCAGTTCTGGTTGATCGAATTGGCTAAATGGGTGAGATCATGGGTGAGTATCCGCCATTAACCATCTTTCCTAGACACCAACCAAGTTGGCCAGGAAAGAGGTAGCCTCATACAGCCATGATCAAAAATGTCAAACCTGCCTAGACACTAATCGATTTACTAGACTTGATTAGACCAACCTAAGAACTCGTGCTTACCATAGAGCCACTAATTAGATCCATTTTAGAAGAATGGACTAACCCATCTAGCTATTAGATAGATACTAAAGAGAAGGTCCTTAATCAATTTGATTAGTTCTCTTAAGTCCAATTCAACTAACCTAGGACTAACCCAATAAATGGATCCAATCAGGCAGCTAACCTATTTAACCTGGATGGCTTATTCAAATCACATTAGGTTTCATAAACCCTAATTTGGCTTGTCATTTAATTAATCTTTCAATCATAATTATTAGATTATAAGCCAACTTTAAATAAAACATTTTTAAGTGAATTCATATAAAACCTTTTACATGTTTCATGCATCATATATAGTCTATCATATTAATTTATAATATTGCAAGCCATTAGCAATTAAAGACATGCCAATGTATCATCATATATCAGGATTAAAACATTTTTAATACCGCAGGTTTCCTTTAAGGATCCTTCTGAAAAGGCCAACACAAACGAACCACCTTGTGTCATAGAAAATTAGGGATTTTAATCCCTGATTAATTCATACACACGACCATGATGAAGGTCTCAACTAGGTTCCTAAATGTAATCCCTAAACTAGATACAGATCCAACAATACATGCAATCATGATATGCTACACAGGAACCTGGTGCTCTGATACCACTGAAGGAAAAACCAGTGCAACGGACACCTACCCTAGGCATGCTACACAAGGGAGTAGGTACTGCATAATTAAATTTTTTAACATCCATACGGAAAAACCTACTCATGCACAGGATCTAACGTAAACATGATGCATGAAATAGATATAGAGGCAGGTAAAGGCAAGTGCAATAATTATAAATAACATGATAATTCTAGATTTAAGCATGCATGATAACAAAAATAAATAATATACCTGATCGAAGCAGGAAGAAACTGACTCTCTCAGTCTTCAGAATATATCAGCAGTAAATCAAAACAACCAGTTGAACTCCTTCGACAATAAATCAGATCTTGCAACACAGCAAGAAGAGGAGAGGATCGGTCCAATCTCTCAAGGTGTCTAAATGTCCATCTTCTAGAGTATCCACGTGCGGGCTCTCACTGATCCAACTCCCAGAAGGATGTTAGTTCTCCGGGAATCAATAACAAGTCACGGCAATATGAAGCAGGGAAATCAAAAGATCCTCATGTACGGTCATCTTCAAGACCGCCCAAACTCCACCAAAAGCACACAAAGGAGAAATAAAAAACCAGGAAGGAATCCATGGAAAGCAAGACAAATTTTGGGCTTAAAAACCCATCCCAAAAACTCTCGTTCACTGCTACTCTCAAATTCCCATGCCCTGAAACAACCGATCTTCTCCTTCTCTCACAAATGGCTCTCGGCTCCTCTTAAAACCCGTGTTCTTCCCCTCTCAAGTCACATACCCCTATTTCTTCCTCTCATCACCCTCTCTCTCGGCCTACGACCAGAACCAAAAATAATAGGCAGAGAACCAACCCATGAAGCCCAAGAAGGTAGGGAAGACGATCGTGATATTTAACGGAGAAAAACAAAAACATGGTTTGAAAAGCTCTTGATCGGTGAAACAAACTGGGAACCACAGGCTTCCACACGGTGATAACAATGACCGAGAGGAAGGAGTTGCGAACGGGAGGAAATCAGGGAGATATCTTCATCCGATCGACTTCATGTGGTTCAAAAACCAAACAACAATCGATCAACAACAGGCCTTATCCCATTCAGCATTCAAAAATCAATTGATCTTTATCCCATTTACACGGTAAAATCACAGGGCATTTGAACAGGGAAGAGGGATAAAACAAAACAGTGTGAAACATTTAAAACACCATGATAAATGAGACAAGATTTAAACCGGTTCAATAAACAAAATAAAACCGGTTCAAAAACCCAAAACGGTTCAACCAAAATCGATCAAGAAGAAAAAATCGGGTCTAGTCTTGATCTACCAGGAACAGTTCTTAGTTGACCCAAACCAAACCTGGTCGATCCAAATCAGACCAGATTGATCAGAAAAAATCCAATGTGTGCGCTCAATCAGACCGTTTGACCTTAATATCGAAAAGATTCCCAATGGTTGATCAGCTCCCGGATCAGGAAAAAATTCTCTATGGCGTGTGACCTCATAGGTTCAGACCTAAACAGTAGCACTGGAATACTTCCAGTACCAGCACAAGATACCATCTAGCAATGGGTCCTGGCAACCGGATAGGCCGAAGATACGAGAGCAATCTATTGAACCTGGCATATAATTACCGTATAATTCATCCCTTTGACCTCTAATAATTAAGATGACCTAGGGTTACACTGCCAACCCTAACTAAGTCAATCCATAACATGTCTCAACCTCGCAAGTCCAGTGACTCCTCACTAGGACTATCCCGGTCGAGGATTTTCTAAATTGAGACACTATAAGACATTCAATCCACATAACTTGGACATGTCAATTCCATCTTGGTCCACCACTGCTCCACAAGTACTTTCCTGTACCCAGAAACCTTCCATCACTAGATTAGAAATCTGGGTAGTCCATCTCTAAAGTACAGGGAGTTGCTTGCAAGCAACCATGGTGACCTCAGGTCAGAGGGACACATACCCATATCCAATCATGAGCAATCCTTTGGCAGAAAGGAGCTCCCCGGAGTCACGTTCAATGAGATGTCACACATCACACTTGTAGATTACAACAGTGTCACCACACTCCTTTGGTCAAGAGGACAACTAAACGATACGAACCACAACAACCTACATTTGATACATTGCGATCCTGTACAATATATCCTTTGGTTGTGAACCTTTTTAAAGGACCACTCGATATATCCTCTCTATATCGAAGTCAGTGCAGTCCTAAGGACTTCATCACATAAATAGAGTTTATTACAGGGAAATGAATGATGTGATGAGCTACCAAAATAAAGTTTTATTAATTGATATACAAATTACAATACTGAGCACAACCGCCTACTGCCTAGGCAATTGACATTGGGATACAATTCCCAATAGTCCGATCATAGGAGACTAGTAGGGTTGTAAGACCCTCTCATCCCAATCTATGGGATCTCCTATGGCGGTAGAGGTTCCACTGTGAATTGACCCCTGAAGAAGAACACAAAAAGTTCCATTAGGATTTTTGTATTCTCGGCCTTCTAAGTACATCCCCTGTTGTTTCAATTGTTTTTACCTGCATAGAACTTAGAAAACTCTAAAATTTATTTTCTGAATTCCTCATAATTGAAATTAATTTTTAAAATTTTTTTAGGAATTATTTCATTTTGTGAATTTTTGCCCAGCCGAAAAAGTCCCTTAGAATAATTTTGTGCTATTTTGGCAGCAAAGCCGATTCGAAATATCTAGGGTTCTTTTAGTATAATTCTTGCATATCTTTAATTTAGCATATTCTCTACATATTAGGTCATAATCTACAAGTTATTTTCTATTAATAAAATACCAAAACAAAAAAAAAATTACATATACTCAAAATCACCAAAATCACCTAAACCCTAATCTGCATTTTCATCTGCCTGCCATCATTGCATAAATTACCTTAAGGGCACTTTCTATATGTCAGATAAGGGGAAGAGGTGGTAACTCTCTTAGACCAAAACCACATCCCTTGCATTCTGTCCCAAGCCTAATTTAAAATTAACTAGACTTAATTTGCCCTAGTGGGCTAGGGACACCCATTGGTCGGGTTCAATCATTATGGGACAACTAGTGCATCCAATTCATCTCCTATTACTAGATAATGGTGTATAGGCTAGAGGTACATTATCAAATGACCTAAGCAGATCGGTGGTTCATTAATTAGGTCCCTGCGAGAGCAGGGAGGTCTCCCGCCATCCCACCTCTTACCTGACCAGATTGAAAGACTAGGATTTGAGTTGTGTGTAAGTTGAGTCAACTCTTTCTGATTGGGCTCTAGGTTTAGGCAACTATAGTCGAGTCAGTGTCGAGTCTTGCATGAGCACTAGATCTGGAGCATCATATCACCCACCATCTCCTCCTTTGGCTGAATCCATGGATAAGCTGGAAACCCAAATTCAAGCCCTTGTAGACCAAATGGTCCAGATGACTACCCAAATGATTCAGTTGACCCAGTCCAATACCCAAACCCGCAATAAACTTGACCACTTAGCCAATAGGTTTGACCAGGTAGATGTTCGGATAGGAACCCTAGAGAAAACCCGTAGGACCCAGACTAGATCCAAACCTGAGCCACCTTTACCCACACTACCCAAATTATATGAACCTAGAACCTATGTACCCAAAACCTATGAACATAGATCCTATGCACCCACTCCTTATAAGCCTAGTTGACCCATGACCTTTAAATTCAAACCCATAGGCCATCGACCAAAACCCCATAAGGCTAGTATTCCTAGATATGAGCCCAATAATAATCCACTATCTCTTAGTCAATTTGAACCCACCAGGAATAGTGCTTGTAATCAAAAACTAGGACCTAGCCAATTTTTCCTTAGTCGACCTTCCCCTACCATCCCTTTGATTCACAAGGCTGACATTATAGTGGAAGCGTATGAAGCTAATGTGAACTTAGTGGATGAGTATGAGGGAGAAGAGGAGACACCTCTAGAAGACCTAGAATTAGTTGACCCCGTAGGTACCCAGGTAGAAGCCAATCTAGAGTTAGTTGACCCTGACTATACCCAGCCTAAAGTTATAGTGGAAGGACAATTAGAGAAAAAGAACCTAGATACTGCTGCTAGAACCTTACCTGAGGAAACCATGAGGAGAGCCAAATTATAGAGTCTTGTCCTAAAATACAAGAACCAGAAGAATTTATTAAGGACCTGATCTCTTTGAATCAGTACCCTCAGGATGAGCCCCGTCCTATAGTTCCCATTAAAGACCTCTTCCCTGAGATTAGTAACCCATCCTTCCATTATGCAAACCCTGTAGATATATCTCAACCTCGTAAGGTTAGCCTTATTAGTCTAGGATTAGTCCCTGACACTCCTTCTTATATCTTACTTTATCCAACTAACCCTAAACTTTTTCCCTACCCTACCGGACTAATCCTGAACCCACCTCTTATTTCTGCCCTTTCCAAAAACCTTCAACATTCTAGGATCATTAGATTGCATTTAGTTAAGATTAGCATACTGTGTGCATTCATTATGCATGTTAGGTTTGCATCTTACTTCTGGCATACTCTATGAAATTTGCTAGGAGTCCATTGTAAATTTCGTGTGCATGTCAAACTAGGATCAAACCTAGAGAACCTATAATCTGTTAGATTTAGGTCCAAAGAGTTTAATAAAAATTCCTTCGATAGGAATGCATAGTGAGTCTGTTAGGTGATAGTTTGAGTCTTTTGCATCACCTATTAGGAGTCTGTATGTGCCCGGCATGTTCACCACCTGCTCTAATTTTGAAAGAAACTGTCTAATTCTCGAAGAAGGGCCAAGGAATTTGATTTAGAAAATTCTATCTTGGTTAGGCTTAGGCCTAAAAGAAGCCTAATGCTTGCAGAGCCAAACCTTTTAAAGTGATAGAAAGAGTTGGACCAAATGCCTATGCATTAGATTTGCCTCCGGATTTGGGCATTAGTTCTACCTTCAATATTGCAGACCTGGTTGAGTATAGGGAACCGGTAGCGATACCCAGTGAGGCCTTTGGACCTACTCCTTCCATTGTGAGTTACCCTAATGTAGGGTTCGATGGCAAGGCGGAAACATAGATTTCAAAATTTTTATCTTTAGGAAATCTTCACCAAACCTTTAACCCAAGATCTCCTTAAAAGAATTAAACATATAAGATGTATATATAAGATTTAATCTCAATTAAAATACTAACCTGTATCGCAAAAACCCAAACTCTGAATCTCCACCAGGTGCCCAAATGTTCACCCTCCAATGGTGATCCACACAGAAAAAGATGAAGACAACAATTTCTAGTTCTTGGCTCCTCTTCTTGAATTCTTTTCAAGAATTCAATTCTTGGACTTTTAGGCTGAAATTTTCTTTCTTGAAATTTCTTTTTCCTTCTTTCTCTTCTTGAATTTTTTTTTTTCAAAAATTCCCTTTCTTGAATTCCTTTTCTTGAATTGAATTGGAAGAAAAATTAAGACAGGCAAAGTCTTAATTCAAGAAGGAAAGAAGAAGAACAGATCCTTTCCTTTTCTTTCCTTTACCGTTCAAGACCTTCTTCTTATTCTTGTTTAGGGTCAGAGTTTTGACAGAGGATACCTCTGTAAGGGAAACAATACCCAACAAGAACAAGGGGAAGGAGTATTCTGGAGAGGAAGAAAAGGAATCGGATCTCTGAATTATGTTACGTGAAAACCCCCGAGAACCCAACCCTATTTATAGATCTCAGAGGGGCATCTTCTCAAAACAACGCAACCCTCTGAAACCCCAGGAATCACGATCCCTCATTCCTCACGCGTCCCCTCAACCAAAAATCATGATTCTCCGATTTAATTTTGTTTTTCCGACGAGGAGGACTCTCGAAAAAACTTCAGGAAGAATCGTGACTTTTGGAGACGGATTTGCGACCGAAAAGCGATGGATCTTTTCCTTAATTTTTCTGGCCATCAGATCCAGATCCAAGGGCGCCAGACAAGGATCTGAATCGCCCCTTTTTCAGATTTTTCTCTGATGTTATTTTCTTTCTCACGCGCATGTAAAGGAGTCCACGCGCGTGGACTCTTCTTCTTGGCGCGCGCGGGTGAGAAAGGGAGAGGGCGGCTTGGAGAGAGGGTCTCAGTGAACTTAATTCACTTGGGTTCAGCCATGGGTTAGCCCAATGTCCTAAAAATTAAATTGGACCTTAATCTGGTTCAATTATAACCCAATTAAGCCCAATTCGGAACCAAATTCGAATCTGATTCGAATAGAAATTTGGTCTGCAACACATGCTAGTGTGTTTATCCTGCAAACATGATTTAATTCCAAATTAAATCCTTCATCAATTTTCTTTTGTGTGTGACCCATTGGGTTCCACACCTAGCCAGCAGTAGGTCCGAGTGCTATTTGACTTAATTCGGTTAGATCTCAACTAAGCCGATTTAGGTCAACTCAAACTAGCTCGACTCGGTCAATTAGAATCTAATTCTAATTAACTGATTTGAATTACCATGACTCAATCATATACCTACAAGACAAGATTGACGTCTAGCAACGTATCATGTCTACCCGGAAGACGTGGAATTTTGGTAGAATTACCAAAATACCCTTCAGTGGTGAGTTACGGGCAATTCTGTCCTTTGATCAACTTGCATCCCGAATATGATTATGAATATGGATACTTGTCAAATCCAATTTCATATCATCCCTAGCTCAATCTTTATAATGATGATTCATTAATGAACCATTAGAAAATAACTCTAATGTTCATACTTTGATCAAAGGTTTCCTGAATCCATCATTTGAAATTAGCTGGATGCAATTCCCTCTTACTAGGGCTGATCAATTCCTTGTTGACCTACTCACAACCTCCATAAACAATCCACCATACCCAGTATCACCTCGTGCATGACTCAGTGTCATGATTGATTGCGAACCAAAGTATGGATTCATATATATAAGGTACCATGGTAGTCTCAGGTCAAAGGACCACATGCACTACTCCCACTATGAGAATTATCTATTGACAAACAGATAAGGTTCCATTAGATATTCTCAATCTGGATCAATTCAGTGAACTCATTCTCTAATGAACACTCACATCCTAGTATTAGTGTCAAACACAAGTGACTGTGAGATCAGTCACCCTCATCACAAAGCATATATAGGATGTGCTGGTCTTGCCGGAAACATTGATCCCAACTCAATGTCCCATCGACCAGGAATATTTTAGATTAGGGTTTAAGGCTTTAGGTCTCACTGGTATGATCTCATCATAACCCTAGAACCATAGCCCTAATCTATGGGGTTCATCATAAAATCAAAAGACACAGCATATGATGAAAATAATTCTTTTTAAAAATGTCAATTCATTAATTTTGGGATCAAATACAATATTTTAATTGGCTTTCAGGACACAATCTTTCAATCTCCCACTTGCACTAAAGCCAATCGCCTTTAAATCTAACCCCATACAATCAAGGTGGCGATCAAACTCTCGCTGTGCTAGAGCCTTAGTGAACGGGTCTGCTATGTTGTTCTTGTTTCTACCCTTTAATGCAGACTTTTGTCTTTCGACAATCTCTCGAACGAGATGGAAGCCTCTCAGAATGTGCTTTGATTTGTGATGAGCTCTTGGTTCCTTGCTGAGCAACAGCCCCCGTATTATCATAGTAAAGTGATACTGGACCTTCAATCTCAAGAACTACGCCCAACTCTGATATGAACTTCTTCATCCAGACAGCTTCCTTGGCAGCTTCACTAACAGCAATGTACTCTGCCTCAGTTGTTGAGTCAGCTACAGTTTGCTGTTTAGAACTTTTCCAGCTTACAGCTCCTCCATAAGGGTAAAAAATACCCAGATATAGATTTGCTGTCATCTGGATCTAATTAAAAACTAGAATCTGAATAAGCTTCTAGTTTAAGATCAGATCCTCCGTATATTAGAAAAATATCCTTAGTTCTTCTTAAGTACTTAAGAATATTTTTCACAGCCTTCCAATGATCCTCTCCTGGATCAGCCTGAAACCTGCTGGCTATACCTAAGGCATATGCCACATCAGGCCTAGTACATAGCATAGCATACATAATAGACCCTACTGCGAAGCATAAGGTATAGAATTCATTCTATTTCTTTCTTCAGGTGTCTTAGGAGACATCTTCTTAGAAAGAGTATGCCATGACCAATAGGTAAGTAACCTCTTTTACTTTCCTCCATGCTAAATCTTTTAGCACTTGGTCAATGTACCTAGACTGGGATAAACCTAGCATCCTCCTAGATCTATCTCTATAGATCTTGATGCCTAGTATATAAGATGCTTCTCCCAAGTCTTCATGGAAAATTGTTTAGATAACCATACCTTGACCGATTGTAACATTGGGATATCATTCCCAATGAGGAGTATGTCATCTACATACAGAACCAAGAAAACTATGGCACTCCCACTAGTCTTCTTGTACACACAAGGTTCATCCTCATTTTTGATAAAGTCCAACTCCTAGATGCTTGCTTTAATCCACAAATAGATTTCTTTAGCCTACATACCTGATTAGGTTTAGTCTCCAAGACAAAACCTTCTGGTTGTGACATATAAACCTCTTCCTCAAGGAAACCATGAGGAATGCAGTTTTCACATCCATCTGCCAGATTTCATAATCATGATATGCTGCTATAGCAAGCATGATCCGAATAGATTGAGCATGGCAACAGGAGAAAATGTTTCATCATAATCTATTCCCTGTTTTGTCTGAAACCTTAGCCACTAATCTGGCTTTATAAGTTTCAACTTGGCCATCTGCCCCAATCTTTTCTTATAGACCCATTTGCATCCAATAGGGTTAACACTCTCTGGTGCATCAACCAAAGTCCAGGTTGACATACATGGAGTCCATTCGGATCTCATGGCTTCCAGCCATTTGACTGAGTCACTACTTATGGCAGCATCCGTATATGTTAGAGGCTCATCATTATCAATGATTCGGGCTTCATTATTTTCAATAATAAACCCATACCTTTCAGGTGCATGTCGCACCCTATCAGACCTACGGATAGGAGTGGTGTGTTCAGGTTCTATACTAACTATGTTATGATTTTGTTGAGATGTATCTATTTGTTGAACTTCTTCAAGTTCAATATTTCTCCCACTGCCCTTTTGTAGGATGAACTCTTTCTCCATAAAAATGGCATGCCTACTGACTAAAACCTTTTGTTCAGTAGGGTGGTAGAATAGATATCCTATAATATCTTTAGGATATCCAACAAATAGACACTTTTCTGCTCTAACATCAAGCTTATGTCCAAAATTTCTTTTGACATAGGCTGAACATCCCATATCTTAAGGTGCTTAAGATTGGGTTTCTTTCCCTCCATAACTCATATGGAATGCTAGATACAGATTTGGATGGTACTCTATTTAAAATATTAGCCACTGTTTCCAAGGCATATCCCAGAAAGAAACAGGTAAGTCTATGAAGCACATCATGGACCGTACCATATCTAATAAAGTATGATTTTTTCTTTCAGCAACACCATTTAATTGTGGTGTGTAAGGAGGAGTCAATTCAGAGATGATTTCCTTTTGTTTAAGGTGATCAAGAAACTCGGTGGATAAGTATTCACCTCCTCTATCTGATCAAAGGAACTTAATACTTTTCCCCGTTTGTTTCTCTACCATACTTTGATACTCTAAAAATTTCTCAAAAGCTTCGGACTTATGTTTCATTAGATACACAAATCCGTACCTTGAAAAATCATCAGTGAATGTGATGAAATATGAGTATCCACCCTTGGCCTGAGTGTCATAGGTCCACATACATCAGTGTGTATGAGTCCTAATAACTCTGTTGTCCTTTCATTATGTCCACTAAATGGAGTCTTGGTCATTTTACCCATGAGACATGATTCACAAGTTCCTAATGATTCATAGTCATAAGGATTAAGGAATTTTTCCTTGTATAACTTGTTAATCCTCTGCTCACTAATATGTCCAAGACGACAGTGCCAAAGTAAAGTATTGTTTACTTCATCTCTTTTTCATTTATTACTAACATGTAGTATATTGTCATCAGAAGATAAAGTTAAGAGACCATTGCAAAATATGCCATTAAATATTATTCATTAGAAAAACTGATTGAGCAGCCACTGCTCATTACATTCATAATATATCCTTGTTTAAGTAACAAGGGTACAGATATGATGTTTCTAATGATTCTAAGCATAAATAATAATTTTTAACTCTAAAATCTTCCCAGAAGGTAGCTTCAACATATAAGTCCCTACAGCTTCTGCTTGGATGGAATCTCTTCCAGCACCGTAGAGCTCGAAGTCGCCTTCCTTCAAAACTCTAATATTCTGTAGTCCCTGCAATGATTTGTAGATATGATGACCACAAGCAGTATCCAATACCCAAGAGTTTGAATTAGAAGGGTCTAATGACAAAATTGCATGTATCTCATACATACCTTTTGGTGCATCACTAGCACCAGGCTTCACACTTGCAAGGTAAACCTTGCAGTTTCTTTTCCAGTGACCCGGCTTGCCACAATGAAAGCAGGTCATTTGTCCGGAGGCCTTCTTTCCTTTCTTTTTCTTGATGCCCCCTTTGGGTTCAACCTCCTCTTGGAACCCTTTTTGCCTATTTTCTTCTTGTTTACACCATCACAAGAAGAAGTGGAGCCTTATTTTCTTTAAATGGCTCTCTGCTATTTTTAACATATTCAACAGCTCAGGCAAAGATGTGTTAAGTTTGTTCATATGATAATTAAGAACAAACTGTGAAAATGATTCTGGGAGTGACTGCAGGATTAAATCCTGATTCAACTCCCCATCCATAACAAAACCCAATTGAACCAATCGGGTGATTAGGTCAATAACCTTTAATACATGGTCTTGTATGGATGTACCTTCTGTCATCCTTGCACGGAATAACTACTTAGATATTTCATATCTTGCAGTTCGACTATGTTCTCCATAAAGTTCTTTTAAATTGAGCAATATGGAGTTTGTGTCCATGCTTTCATGTTGCCTCTGTAACTCATTGGTCATAGAGGCAAGCATTATACACTTGACAGTAAGTGAGTCATTTTGCCACGTGTTATATGTGGTCTTATCCTCTTGCGAGGCATCTTCCCTAATGGTTCCAAGGTTGGGGTATCAAGAATATAAGAAATTCTTTCTTGGCTGAGTACTATCTTCAGGTTTCTCAACCAATCAACATAGTTTGGTCCAGTCAATTTATTTGCATTAAGAATGCTACGGAGTGAGAGTGAAGAGGCCATTTAATCTACATTATCAAATAACATTACATAAGCAAAAATCATGTTGACAAAACATAATTAAATTAGGACTTTAACTTAATTATATCTTCCACTATTTTATCAAGCATCATAACCCTCAATGTGATGATCGAGAAAACCCTAATGGTTCTCTTAGTGGGGTTGAGATCTTAATTCCTTATAAAAGACCTTATGTGTACACAACAAATCTTATATAAGTCAAAGGTCTCTTTCCAATTGTAATTCATACAATTCTCAACTTATCTTGGCCTCTAAAATATTAATAACCTTGTGTGTACACAACAAACTATAATATTTTAGTTAAGTTAGACCTTCATTGCTATATAGTCATGATATTAATTATAATACCCTTGGTGTACACAACAAAGTATTATATTAAATCATGCCATAAACATCAAATGTACCAAGCCAAAATCATGTTAGTCACCATAAAAAAAAGGCCTTGTGTGTACACACAAAACCTAATATGGATCATAACATAATAATGACTTGGCATGAAGGAAGGCCATATGTAGTGAATATACACTAAGCATATCAATCAATAATTAAGTTAATCATATTGGCCAGGTAAGTGGGAGAGGGTGGGAGTCCCCCCGTTGCTTTCCTTAGACACCAATAAGAATTGGCCAGGTCAGTCAACGGAACCAATTAAAAAACCACGTCCTCTTTACCGATCATGAACCACTTTTCCTAGACACCGAATGATAAACTAATCATATTGATTATTTTGCTTTTGGTATATGACACTATAACTTAATATGTTTTTTAAGAGGGCTTTATTAAAACAAAGCACATTCTAGCAAATATTTGCCATAGTGTGCCATCATACTAGGACAACCATTTACCACATAATGGATCCACCATTATGCCAGGGCACCTTATTTCAGTATGATGACTAGAAGGCTAAACATATCTCTATACAAATTAAGGTTTAAGTGAAAACCTTAATTAGTGGCATACATCAAACATATATGCATAATTAACACAAATATGTGAATAGTGTGTCATCATACTAGGACAACCATTACCACATAATGGATCCACCATTATGCCAGGGCAACCTTATTTCAGTATGATGACTAGATCTCTAAACATATCTCTACAACAATTAGGGTTTGAGTGAAAACCCTAATTGGTGACATTACATCAAACATATACTACATCTCATGTTACTTATATAAATATGCATCTAAAAATCAGCATATATATTTTAATCTAATAAGGAGGCTCTGATACCACTGT
Organism: Areca catechu; assembly: GCA_021397845.1. Lineage (NCBI taxonomy): Eukaryota > Viridiplantae > Streptophyta > Magnoliopsida > Arecales > Arecaceae > Areca > Areca catechu. The sequence continues at coordinate 45,226,585 of CM038048.1, read as the reverse complement.
ATGGTTCGATGGCAAGGCGGAAACATAGATTTCAAAATTTTTATCTTTATGAAATCTTCACCAACCTTAACCCAAGATCTCCTTAAAAGAAAATAAAACATATAAGATGTATATATAAGATTTAATCTCAAATAAAATACTAACCTGTATCGCAAAAAATCCAAACTCTGAATCTCCACCAGGTGCCCAAATGTTCACCCTCCAATGGTGATCAACACAGAAAAAGATGAAGACAACAATTTCTAGTTCTTGGCTCCTCTTCTTGAATTCTTTTTCAAGAATTCAATTCTTGGACTTTTAGGCTGAAATTCTTTCTTGAAAATTTCTTTTCTTCCTTCTTTCCTCTTCTTGAATTTTTTTTTCAAGAATTCCCTTTCTTGAATTCCTTTCTTGAATTGAATTGGAAGAAAATTAGACAGGCAAAGTATTAATTCAAGAAGGAAAAGAAGAAGAACAGATCCTTCTTTTTCTTTCCTTTACCATTCAAGACCTTCTTCTTATTCTTGTTTAGGGTCAGAGTTTCGACAGAGGATACCTCTGTAAGGGAAACAATACCCAACAAGAACAAGGGGAAGGAGTATTCTGGAGAGGAAGAAAAGGAATCGGATCTCTGAATATGTTACATGAAAACCCCGAGAGACCCAACCCTATTTATAGATCTCAGAGGGGCATCTTCTCAAAACAACGCAACCCTCTGAAACCCCAGGAATCACGATCCCTCATTCCTCACGCGTCCCCTCAACCAAAAATCATGATCTCCGATTAATTTTTATTTTTTTGACGAGGAGGATCTCGAAAAACTTCAGGAAGAATCGCGACTTTTGGAGACGGATTTGCGACCGAAAAGCGACAGATCTTTTCTTAATTTTTCTGGCTATCAGATCAAGATCCAAGGGCGCCAGACCAAGGATCTAAATCTCCCTTTTTCAGATTTTCTCTGAGTTATTTTCTTTCTCACGCACATGAGAGGAGTCCAACCGCTTGGACTCTTCTTCTTGGCGCACGCGGGTGAGAAAGGGAGAGGGCGGCTTGGAGAGAGGGTCTCAGTGAACTTAATTCACTTGGGTTCAGCCATGGGTTAGCCAATGTCCTAAAAATTAAATTGGACCTTAATCTGGTTCAATTAGAACCCAATTAAGCCAATTCGGACCAAATTCGAATCTGATTCGAATAGAAATTTGGTCTGCAACACATGCTAGTGTGTTATCCTGCAAACATGATTTAATTCCAAATAAATCCTTCATCAATTTTCTTTGTGTGTGATCCATTGGGTTTCCACACCTAGCCAGCAGTAGGTCCGAGTGCTATTTGACTTAATTCGGTTAGATCAACTAAGCCGATTTAGGTCAACTCAAACTAGCTCGACTCGGCAATTAGAATCTAATTCTAATTAACTGATTTGAATTACCATGACTCAATCATATACCTACAAGACAAGATTGACGTCTAGCAACGTATCATGTCTACCGGAAGACGTGGAATTTTGGTGGAATTATCAAAATACCCTTCAATGGTGAGTTACCGGGCAATTCAGTCCTTTGATCAACTTGCATCCCGAATATGATTATGAATATGGATACTTGTCAAATCCAATTTCATATTCATCCCTAGCTCAATCTTTATAATGATGATTCATTAATGAACCATTAGAAAATAACTCTAATGTTCATACTTTGATCAAAGGTTTCCTGAATCCATCATTTGAAATAGCTGGATGCAATTCCCTCTTACTAGGGCTGATCAATTCCTTGTTGACCTACTCACAACCTCCATATACAATCCACCATAACCAGTATCACCTCGTGCATGACTCAGTGTCATGATTGATTGCGAACCAAAGTATGGATTCATATATATAAGGTACTATGGTAGTCTCAGGTCAAAGGACCACATGCACTACTCCCACTATGAGAATTATCTATTGACAAACAGATAAGGTTCCATTAGATATTCTTAATCTGGATCAATTCAGTGAACTCATTCTCTAATGAACACCCACATCCTAGTATTAGTGTCAAACACAAGTGACTGTGAGATCAGTCACCCTCATCACAAAGCATATATAGGATGTGCTGGTCTTGCCGGAAACATTGATCCCCAACTCAATGTTCCATCGACCAGGAATATTTTAGATTAGGGTTTTAAGGCTTTAGATCTCACTGGTATGATCTCATCATAACCTTAGAACCATAGCCCTAATCTATGGGGTTCATCATAAAATCATAAAGACACAGCGTATGATGAAAATAATGCCTTTATTATAAAATGTCAATTCATTAATTTTGGGATAAAAATACAATATTTCAATTAGCTTTCAAGGAACAATCTTTACCTAACCCAGAGTGTCTACCAATAAATTGGTCTGAGAGAGGAGAATGGATCGAGCGTATCCTGGATAGCAAGCCATCACGACTTGGGGCCATGGCTATCAACACTACCTAATCCGATCCGACCTAGACCACTTGAGATGGCTCGCTCCCCTGGTCTCAGGAGTGAGAGGTGGATGAAATCTGGGACCCCGTATTTTCTTGGATCAAGGAAAGGTCCTCTTCGATCATTTTTGAAACAATACCGGAAGGACAGATCGAAGCCGCTGCGCTGCCAAAGGTGTGACAGTAGGGACAGAAGGAGCGGTAAGAACCCTAGGGCTTCCTATGACTATCCGCCAGGATGTAGATGCTTCCAAACTTCGAGGGGGACTTCGTCTTCCTCATTGGAAGATGGAGTCCTCAGCCAGGAGGGGCTTGCCTCATTCGGGTTGCTAGAGGGTCGAGCATGTCAGCCCGAAGGAGCCATTCAAGCAAGCAAAGATGAAGAAGAAGAAGATGAAAGACCTAGGAGAAGGTTTCGGTCCACGAAAGAAGGGGGGAGAACTTAAAACACTGCTGGTCAGAAAGAAGAAAAAGATAAAGGAGGAGGGTCGCAGAATACCAACCTGCTTGACTTGGCGAAAGGGGACAGCCAGGAAGAAGAAGAAACTCAAAATTGCTAGTGAAGCATGAGAAATTGAAAGAAGTCAGTTTCTGGAAACTTCCCTCTCTTTTCAAAAGCTGATAGACAGTGGCCGTGCAGCCCCTTTTACATCTCCACCATCGGATGAGCACCACGTGTGCAAACGGTTAGTGTCGATGCTTCGGTTTGCTAAAAATCATCTCAGATCTGGCACAACGTAATTATGGTTTCTCAAACTCACGGATTGGCACCCGCGCATTTGACACCGAGGCATGGCATGCGAAGTGGCGGTGATCATGGTAATAATTATACCAGGTTTTCATTCTTCCATGTTAGCCCCGCATTAACTCCCTCATCCCAGTCGCTACATTTCAACGGGACTTGGGAGTAGGGGGAAATGATGTAGCAAGACCACTGTCGTGGAGTACACCTCGGGTCCATTTGGGGGAAGGCAAGTAGCATCGCCATGTTGGACATCTCCCAAGCTCCTTCACTAGGTGGCTCCCCAAGGGTCGAGTCCACCTCAGCCGAAGTGGAGCCCTCTCCGCTTCTTCGCAAGGTGGATCCCTAAGGGTCGCGTCTATCTCGGCCAAAGTGGAGCCCACTACACTCCTTGGCTAGGTGGCTCCCCAAGGATCGAGTCCACTCGGTCGCGGAGTCGAACCCTCTCCACTCCTTTGCCAGGTGGCTCCCCAAGGGTCGAGTCCACCTCGGTCAAAGTGGAGCCCTCTCGCTCCTTCACCAGGGGTGGCGCCCCAAGGGTCGAGCCCACCTCGATCAGAGTGAGCCCTCTCTGCTCCTTCGCCAGGTGGCTCCCCAAGGGTCGAGCATACCTCGACGAAGTGGAGCCCTTTTCGCTCATTCGCCAGGTGGCTCCCCAAGGGTCGAGCCATCTCGATCGAAGTGGAGCCCACTTAGCTCTTTCGCCAGGCAGCTCCCAAGGGTCAAGCCCACCTTGACCGAAGCGGAGCCCTCTCCGCTCCTTCGTCAGGTGGCTCACCTAAAGGTTAAGCCCACCTCGGTCGAAGTGGAGCCTCTGCGCTCCTTCGCCAGGTGGCTCCCCATGGGTTAAGCCCACCTCGATCGAAGTGGAGCCCTCTTCGCTCTTCGCCAGGTAACTTTCCGAGGGTCGAGCCCACCTCGCCAAAGTGGAGCCCTCTTCGCTCCTTCGCCAAGTGGCTCCCCAAGGGTCGAGCCCACCTCGACCGGAGTCGAGTCCTCTCCTTGAGAGCATGAAAAGAATGAAGGCACTGGCCACCAAGATGCCACAAATCCGGCACGCGCGGTGCGGTGCGCCCAGTATGGTGACCCAAAGCTAGAAAGGTGTGCCTACCCTTGTTTGCACTAGTTAGGAAAGGGCACCCGATCGACGGGTGTCAGTTCCTGCAGCTGACAACCTGAACCGCCCAGAATGAGAAGGCTACATTAGGAGCTTCAGACCTGAAGGCAGCCACCCTAGATCGAGGCCCTGCAAAATTTTCACAATGGTGATGCCCATTAAGAAAACAAGGTTCATGGCTTAACTCACTACTATAAGGGGTAATGACCTCGGGAGTGCTTCCAACGGGCTCCATTGACTCCTGAGCCCTCGAAGGGCAAGAATTGAGGAACTAGGAGGACTGGTGATCTAAAAGGGCACTGAACGGGGGGGAACAGGGGATAGGATAAGCAACTCCACGAAGGAGCACGAGGACAAGTCTAAAAATGGGAGAATGGGCGAAGGGAAGGCACAGGGACTTCCTGAAAGACTCATGGAGAGAGTCCCAAGGGAAGGCACAGGGACTTCAAGAAAGACTCATGGAGAGAGTCCCAATGGACATAACGGCCAAGACTTGAGCATCCCCCTCTTTAACATCTTTTATTCAATTCTCTATTGAAAACTCCCCTCTGAGTGCGGTGACTGAAGTGGAATCTGCCTTGGGAGATCTATTTCTTTTTACCGTCCACTAACTTGATTATCGGAGTGCCCTCGCTGGGATCCCCAGCCCGGCTCTCTAACTCCATTTTGCATGAACGAGAACCGCAGGATTCTGGAGTAAAGGGCCTGACATCCGGCACACATCACAACTACAGCCACGACGGTAAGGTCAGTAACACAAATAGAATCATGAGTCATCTATAAGGACACTTAACCCAAGATTCAAAGATCCTATGATTGGGTTCAATGGAAAGAACGAATCAAATGGTGATCATAAAAAAATGCACTATTATTTGTTTTTAAATAATATATTGTTTAGTTTTTTGAATCCATCTCTATGGTGTGAGTACATTTACTTGTAATATTTTGGAGGTTAAGTTTTCTAAAACTTTAATAAAAATCTGGAGCTCTCATGAGTAGGATATTAGAGCTGTAGGAGCACCTTTAATAGATTTCATCTATATGAGCATGGGGGTGAGGCCACTCCTTATGGTAGTGTTTGGATACAAAAAATTTATTCCTAAAAGGAATATCAATTCTCAGGGAATAGCTATTCATCATTATTATTCTAAATTCTCTTTGATTGAAAATCTAAAATAACAACTTTATTCCAGCATAATTATTGCAGCAGAGCTTATCATGGTGCGGGCACCAGACTCAGAAGAAGACTTCAGAGCTCCATCTGGATCTCTGATTAACCTTGCCTGAAGAATTAGGGTTTTTGGTTTGTAATAAGAGTTGACTAGATCAACTCAATTTAGCTTGAGTCTACATTACCTGCATTTTATTTTGTTGAGTCATGTTGACTCAGTAGTGGACTAGGGCTTCAACTAGGGTGTTACATTTTCTCCCAAGGCCTAACAAGTGGGCGCCACACTCCAGCCACACTCCCAGCCATACGCCTGAGTCCAGGGGGCGCCATATCTACATCCAGCAGCCTTTGGTCCCACCACAACAGATAGCAGCTTCCTTCTCTCATGTGCCAGTTGAGGAGAAATCCACCAGGAGTCCACAAATCAAGGGGGCGGCCCAAGTCTTTCCCAAAAGAACCAATCTATGAAAGGAAAGAAATTCTCTTGGAGAGAACTTCAAGGAGGCGCCCACTACCTGCCAAAAATATCCAAAACAAAGATGGGAAGGGCCTTGACTTAGGGAGGAAGAAAAAGGAGGAGTCCAAAAGAGTTGATCCATGGAAGGAAAGAAATCCTCTCTTGAAGACCCAAGCAAGGAGGCGCCATCTACCTGCCTTTTATAACCCAAATCAAATTTTTTGGTACCTTGGCCGACCATATGTGTATGGATTGTCCTGATTTGTAGATCCCCTCCTTTAGTCTACATGGAAGATGTAAAACCTACTCCCTTGTAAAGCCCTATAAATTAAACCCTCTTGTAAGTTTAAAGAATCAGATGAATGAAACCAAATTTTTTTGTGAGCAAACTTTGTGTTTTCTCTCTTCCGCACTTGCATCCAGGTGTTGAGCTCCATGAGGGAGTAAATCTGGGTTCCCCAGGAACCTTGAGGAGGTGTGAGATCTCCAAAACCCAAACCCTAGGTTAGCCACTCCACTCCCAAACCCTAGCCGCCATCACCCTTCTCTCTCCACTAAGCCCTAGCATATTCCACCTCCCATGACCTCTCTCTCCAAGTCTAGGCCGACCACCAGCATCCAGCTACAGTCCAGGTACTTCAGATCCAAAGCTCTTTCCAGTGAGAGTCGAATCAGCCTTCAAGAGAATCCGGATCTCAGCGACATCAGCTTTCAAGTTCTTCGAACTGGTAAATCCTTCCCCTGAGTCTCTGAATTGTTGGGTTCGGTAACCAGTGCGGAAGCGTGGATTTCAAAAATTTATGAAACCAGGTCCGAACCCTAATCCCAAATCTCCTTATTAGCAATTAAAAACTATGACTACATGCATGTCCAAATTTAAACATTGTTTAAATACTAACCTCAGATTGCTATTACAGTCTGATGCAGAAATGAACTCCAAATTGAGCAGCCTCTTGAACACACCAGGCGTCCACTTGTCCGCCCTCCGATGGTGATCCACACGGGCAGATGATCAAGACACTGACTCCTTAATTGGGTTCCTTCCAATCAAGTTCTACCCCAAGAACTTGATATATGGGCTATTGGCTAGGACTCCTCTAGCCAAACTGGGACTAAACCTTCTCTCTTACCCTTCTCCTTGTCTTCTAGCAACTTTGGCTCCTTAAGACACTCTTGTCTTAAGAATAAGCCCTTGTCCTAAAATGAGACAAGGCTTGTCTTGGAGGGAGAAGAAAATTAAGACAAGATTGTCTTAATGTAAGAAAGAAAGGAGAGGCGCCTTCTTCCTTTACCGTCGGAGAGTTTCTCTCTAACTCTCCTTCTGTTCTGAGATTCGACAGAGCCAAGGCTCTGTAAAGGAATCAAAGAGGAAAGAGAGGAGGGGAAACAATCTTCTGGAGAGGGAGAAGAAAAAAAAGAGGCAAGGCTTCGCTGTAGAAAAACTTAGAATTATTTTACGGTGAAGTCTTCTCCTTAAATAGGCGACAGAGAGGCGCCTACCCATCTGTAATCGCCCTCTCACGCCCCTCTCTCCCTTCTCACATCCTTTCCCTTCATCTCACGGCCCTTGAATTAATCTCAAGGCCTTTGGGATGGGAAGACGCAGGAAAGAGTCGCGAAAAATACAGAAGGGCGCGCGCATAAGAGAAGAGTCGCGCCCCTTCGGTGTTTTTTTTTTTCTTTCACGGTAATCCCGTTTTTGAAGAGTCCACGCCTAGGTGGACTCTCTTCCACGCCTCTTCAACCAAAACACCGACCCCCCTTTTTCTTTTCTCACGTAAAAACGTCGCTTGGAGAGAGTCCACGCGCGCGTGGACTCTTCTCCTTGCGCGCGCGCGTGGGAAGAGAGGGGAAGGTGATGCGGCAAGCATATGATTAATGTTTTGAATATGGTTTGTAGAGCAATGAAACCTAATTACACTAGCATTGTACTCATCATAATAAGACTTAAGGATTATAAGAAATTGGACTTTTACTTGATTAGACACAATCCTAAACTAAGAAGGAAGAAGATCTAGACAATAGGGGCTAATGATTGTGGACTTACCTTGATGAGCTTTCCAACCTTCTTTGATTCATACCTTGAAACTACCAATGCTCAGAACTGAAGAATCTGGATAACAGAGATCAGAACCCTGGACTTGGGGCTTCAGCTTGTTTGTTCTTTGTTAAGGTGAACCCAGCCCACAACTCAAAGACTTCGAAGGACCCTGCAATGAAGATCAAAGTTAAGGAAGAAGGATAGGAACATATAGAAGGGATGGAAGATTGATGAACTAAGAACAGAAATTTGAGTAGATCTGGCCGACTCCAATGCCTTCACTTGAGCTTGGAAGATGCTTTGCTAGGGAAAAAGAATGGCTTTGGCGTGGAGGAAGAGGATGGAAAACTTTCACATAAGAAAAAAAAATACAAGACAACTTCTACTTCCAAAATTTCAACTTCAATTTTCATTCATTCCCAAAATCAATCTCTTTTACAATGGGCGTCCAAGGCTTTTAATAGCCTCACAAAGCTAGCTTTTGAAATTTAAAAACTCCCCAAATCGAGGAGGATTACAAGGGGGGTTGGAGGATTTGGTGGAGAGTTTGGAGGGATGTGGGGGGGGTTGGAGGATTTGTTGGAGGACTTGGAGGGATGTGGCCAACCTCCTTGAATTTGAATCTTCCTTGTTGGCGCCCAAAGGGTGATGAGGTGGCTGGTGACGTGGCACCTGATGACGTGGCATGGTGAGGTGGTCTTCTACTTGGATAAGAATGACATGTGGCGCCCAGTGGTCCTAGTTGATGGTCCTTTTCTCTTGCTTGATTGATGTGTCTTCTCTTCTTCATGTGGTCAAATTCTGGGGTCTAGAATTTGAGTCTTGTTGCTGGTTTTCATGGCTTTAAGACTTGATTAGACTTAACTCAACTGAATTAGACTTAACTCAACTGAACTGACTTGACTGACCTAGACTTTAAAACTTGAAATGGACTTACAGAAAATGAAATTTTAAAAGTAATTACAGGACTCAATAAACACTCTTGATTTGAAACTCAAAATTAATTACAGGACTCTTGAAAAGGAAATGACTCTTGAAAATAAAATATTTTTGAACTAAAGGATACAAGGTAACCTAATTATCTTCGATCCAAATTGGGATAAGGCTAACCTTGTTGGAGTGAAGTTTCTTTCGGCTTCTGGTGTCCACACCAATTCTCCTAGGGTGGGCAGAACTCGACCCTGTCGAGTATGGTTCAGTTTTGCCCTGGTAATGCTCGAACAAGTCTGGGTTAAGTCTTTGCAGGTCCTCTCGAGTAATCCAAGAGTTGTCGGACTCAGGTCGACCTTGCCATTGAACCAGGTATCGCTGATAGTCCTTATTCCTGGTAGTAATGATCTTGTCATCCAGGATTCTCTCAATCCTCTCTCTCTGCTCAGGTAAGGTTGGTGGTGGACACTCGGAAATATGCTCACTCTCAATGAAAGTTTCTGGCTCAAAAGGCTCACTAGGTATTAGTAGTGGTTCTTTGTATTCTACTAGGTCTGAAACATTGAAGGTTGTACTAATACCCATATCAGGTGGAAGTTCCAAAACATATGCATTAGGCCCTATTTTCTTTAAGATCTTAAAAGGTCCCGCTCCGCGGGCATGCAGCTTCTTTATGGTTCCAAGAGGAAACCATTCAGGGTTGAGCCTAATCATCGCATAATCCCCTTCACATAATTCTTTAGCCCTCTTATGTGAGTCAGCTAAGTGTTTATAAGTTTCATTGCTCAGGTTGATCTTATTATTGATTTCTTTATGCATATTGTGACATGCTGTGCAAAAGACTCAGCAGACTCAGAAACTTACACAAGCACTTATGAAATGCAGACTGAACTAGGCATCTTTAATAAGAGGAATTTTATTGGACTCTCTAGGGCCTAAACCTAACAGATTAATGACTCTCTAGGTTTAACCCTGGTCTGGTATGTACATGAGAATTTACCATGGGTTCCTAGCAAATGCCATAAGGATTTCCAAAAGTAGTTAGCAAAAGGAATAGGCTTTAAAGGCTCATGCAACCTAGTAATCTCATCAAAATGAAACTTAATGGCTCTAAAATTAGGATAAGACTTAAGGAAAGGCAGGAAATAGGAATCCGAGTCTTGGGATAATTTAGGGGAATCTTGAAATAGACCTTGGTTACTCATGATGACCTTAAGATTAGAATTTTGATCTACAGGCAGCATGCTTCTAGGTAGTTGAAGGTCATCAGGAAAGTCTTCTAGAATAATGATTGGGTTCTTCTCAGGTACCTGAAGGAGTTCTTGTGTCGAAGCTAAAGTATTGGGTTCTTCCTGAGGGCATTGTCTTACGGGAACCAAGTCCTCACTAAATTTTGGTTGTTCTGATGTTTCAGGACTATGCTCAATAATCTTTTCTTTACCAAAGGTTTCCTCAGGTAAGGTATTAAAGTTGTTCTCTTCACAGTCTTCCCCTTCATTTTTATCTATTAAACTTATGTCAGTCTCATACATATATTTACTAGGTTCAAATTTGCCTTCTTCCTTCCATAGCCCTTCAGTTTGAGGATACCCTAAGTCTTGAGTATTCATGAACTCAACTTGTACTTCAGGGTTCTTACTCCTATCTTCATATGAGCTAATGGAAAGTAGGAGTTGGTTGGTCTAAGGAAAATTGATTAGCCAGCATTTGGTTCAATTGGGCCATTAGATCATTTAGGCCTTTCAGCATGGTTTCAAGATTCGGGTCCATGGCTACACTGGACTGGGCTTGGATTGGTGAATATGGTGTCCCTGCTCTACTTGTCATGCATACAAATGGACTCAAGCTCGAGCTAAGGTTTCCTAGACCTAGAGCACAAATTAGAGGTCTAATTAAGTGAACCAACTAGCTAGTAGTACTTATGGGACTTAGCCAGGTAGGTGGTGGGGAGTGAAGGTCCCTGATTGCCAACCTTAGACACCAATCTGAGATTGGCCAGGTAGGCGGACCAAATCACAAGCCCTGATGCACCAATCCTAGACACCAAGCCAGTAAGCACACACCAATTAGCTGACACAGTTAACTTGACCCTAACCTGAACCTAATTTGTTGTGTCCCTAACCCACTAGGGCAATTAACGTTCTACTCAATTTTAATTAATGGGCTGGGATCGATATGCTGGTTGGTGATTTTTGGGCTAGGGACAGGTGATGAAATCCTGACCCTATGTCAAATTGATGCCCTTAATTTGATTTCTCATGAGATGAATGAAATGCAAAGGTGCTGCAGAAGTGTGTTGCAGTTTGAAAGTGGTGTGGAAAACATGAAAAAAAATGTCCAAAAATTTTGAAAAATTCACAGAGGATTCCTAACTTATATATTTCAATGCAGGTGAAATGAATTTTAAAAATAAAATCTGTACTACTCTAAGCAGATCCTACAATTGAAGATTAATAAAAAGGACAGAACAAAACCCTAATGACAGTATCGAACTGCAGAAATTTTCATTTTTTTTATAATTTTTTTCTGATGATGAAATTTAATATGGTGATAACTGACTTAAAAAGGAACAAGAAAAAAAATATTTCAATAAAAAATTAGTGACTTTTCTTTGGAGCTGCAGATGGATTACAGTAAACAGATGCAAATTTTCAGAAAACAAAACCTAATCAAACAAGTGCAATGGCTTACCCAAACTTCAATCTAAAAAACTCACGTCCGGCCAGGGGCTCATTATTCCCATGGGTCGTGACAGTGTACTGGAGTACACCCGCTCAGGAGGCGTGAATTTTAGATCTTGCTTGGATTTAAAGAAAACTATTCTACTCTAATGCAACCATGCTCTGATACCAAGATGATGCGGCAAGCATATGATTAATGTTTTGAATATGGTTTGTAGAGCAATGAAACCTAATTACACTAGCATTGTACTCATCATAATAAGACTTAAGGATTATAAGAAATTGGACTTTTATTTGATTAGATACAATCCTAAACTAAGAAAGAAGAAGATCTAGACAATAGGGGCTAATGATTGTGGACTTACCTTGATGAGCTTTCCAACCTTCTTTTGATTCATACCTTGAAACTACCAATGCTCAGAACTGAAGAATCTGGATAACAGAGATCAGAACCCTGGACTTGGGGCTTCAGCTTGTTTGTTCTTTGTTAAGGTGAACCCAGCCCACAACTCAAAGACTTCGAAGGACCCTGCAATGAAGATCAAAGTTAAGGAAGAAGGATAGGAACATATAGAAGGGATGGAAGAATTGATGAACTAAGAACAGAAATTTGAGTAGATCTGGCCGACTCCAATGCCTTCACTTGAGCTTGGAAGATGCTTTGCTGGGGAAAAAGAATGGCTTTGGCGTGGAGGAAGAGGATGGAAAACTTTCACATAAGAAAAAAAAATACAAGACAACTTCTACTTCCAAAATTTCAACTTCAATTTTCATTCATTCCCAAAATCAATCTCTTTTACAATGGGCGTCCAAGGCTTTTAATAGCCTCACAAAGCTAGCTTTTGAAATTTAAAAACTCCCCAAATCGAGGAGGATTACAAGGGGGGTTGGAGGATTTGGTGGAGAGTTTGGAGGGATGTGGGGGGGGTTGGAGGATTTGGTGGAGGACTTGGAGGGATGTGGCCAACCTCCTTGAATTTGAATCTTCCTTGTTGGCGCCCAAAGGGTGATGAGGTGGCTGGTGACGTGGCACCTGATGACGTGGCATGGTGAGGTGGTCTTCTACTTGGATAAGAATGACATGTGGCGCCCAGTGGTCCTAGTTGATGGTCCTTTTCTCTTGCTTGATTGATGTGTCTTCTCTTCTTCATGTGGTCAAATTCTGGGGTCTAGAATTTGAGTCTTGTTGCTGGTTTCATGGCTTTAAGACTTGATTAGACTTAACTCAACTGAATTAGACTTAACTCAACTGAACTGACTTGACTGACCTAGACTTTAAAACTTGAAATGGACTTACAGAAAATGAAATTTTAAAAGTAATTACAGGACTCAATAAACACTCTTGATTTGAAACTCAAAATTAATTACAGGACTCTTGAAAAGGAAATGACTCTTGAAAATAAAATATTTTTGAACTAAAGGATACAAGGTAACCTAATTATCTTCGATCCAAATTGGGATAAGGCTAACCTTGTTGGAGTGAAGTTTCTTTCGGCTTCTGGTGTCCACACCAGAAGGGGCTTAGGCGATGTGGGAAAGGGGTTTAGCCTCTTGGGTTAGCCCAATTGCTAGCCTATTATTAGCCCAATGGCTTGAATCTTCAATTAGATTCAAACCGGAATGAATTTGGATCTAAAAAAGACCAAATCGGAACCCTAACTCGAATCCGATTCAAGTAGAAGCCATGGTTTGCAACACATGCTAGTGTGTTCATCTGCAAACGAGATTTAATTCCAAATTAAATCCTTGATTATCTATCCTAAGTGTGTGACCCATTGGGTTCCATACCTAGCCAGCAGTGGGTCCGAGTGCAAGTTGACCTAATTTGATCAGAACTCATTCTAATCGATTTAGGTCAAATCGAGCTAACTCGAGTTAGTCAATTAGGACTCCTCCTAATTAGTGATCCAATTAAACCATTTAATTTGATCAACCCACAAGACAAGATTGACGTCTAGCAACGTGTCATGTCTACCCGGAAGATATGGAAATTCTGGTGAAATTCCAAAACTACCCTTCAGTGGAAAGTTCCCGTACAATTCGATCCTTCAATCATCTTGCATCCCGAATATAACTATGGATATGGAAACATGTCAAAACCAGCTTATACTCATTCCCAGCTCAGTCATACACTAATGATTCAATTAATTCGATATTAGAAATCATTTCTAATATCTGTACTTTGATCAAAGATTTCCTGAATCATCATCTGACCTAATTTGGCTGGATGCAATCTCCTCCTACTAGGAGTGATCAATTCCTTGTTGACCTACTCATTACCTTCATATACAATTCACCACACCCAGCATCAACCTCGTGCATGACCCAGTGTCATGATTGAGATTGAACCAAAGCATGGGTTCATGTACATAAGGTATTATGGCAGTCTCAGGTCATAGGACTACTTGTACAACTCCCACTATGAGAAAAATCTATTGACATGCAGCTAAGGCTCCATTAGATGTTCTCAAACTGGATCTATTCAGTAAACTCATTCGCTAATGAGCACCCACATCCTTGTATTAGTGTCCCACACAAGTGACTGTGAGAGCAGTCACCCTTTTCAGCATACATAGGATGTGCCAGTCTAACCGGAAACCCTGATCCCCAACTCAGGGTTCCTATGACTAGGAATATTCTAGATTAGGGTTTTAAGGCCTTAGATCTCACTGGTATGATCTCATCATAGCCCTAGGACCATAGCCCTAATCTATGGGGTTCATCATATAATGACACAGCGAATGATGGAAAAATATTGCCTTTATTAACTTGTCAATTTATAATGGTCTGGGAGATACAAATATTGGCTTATAGGGCATAAACCTTTCATGAATCCCTCACTTATTTTTCTTCTTCCCAGATCTTGAGTCCAGGAGAAGCTGACCAAACCACAAGACCAGTATTGGAGGATCCATTGCGAAGATAGCCGAATCTGAGGATCCAACAATCTGCTCGAGAGAGTTCTTCCACCCAAATTCTGAGAAGATCACTGTCTGGTTGGTAAACCATCTCTCCTCTCTATTTCTGTCCTGTTGAAAGTTCAGAGCGAAACCCTAGGTCTGGGAGTTTCTCAACCCCCAGCGATCCGTTACTTCTGAACTACTCTGATAATTTAGTTTCTTCTAAATTGTGCTTTCAATCCTTACCTAGTTTCCTTCAACTTAGTTTAGCTTTACTTTCAGTCAAAGCCAATTTCTGAAATAAAAAAAAAAAAAAATCTTAAATTTACTTCCGCATACGCTTCTTTGTTCTTTGTTCTGCATCATTTTGGTATCAGAGCCCTGTCTAGGGTTTTTGTTTGATTGCTTGTTTGAGTCTCTCTCTTTTTACTTTGTCTGCTCGAAGTAGACTCTCCAGGACGTCCGGTCCTAGGAATGAAGCGAGGTGCAAACCTCCTCTTCCCATTCCACGGGGTGTTCCTAGGGCGTGTAGGGGATCCGTTGGGTTACAACTTCATAGCAGGAATTGTAAACGGGGAAGTGCTCTATTTTTAGCTCGTAATTACCCTGTTGCAGGAATTATTTCTCACTGCAGGCCACTCCAAATTTGGTGATTTTGTTTTTCTAAAACCAGTATAATTGAAACTATTTTGCATAATTATCCTATGATTTATTGGTTTCCGTGCGATTTCTGAGAATTAAATTTCTGCAACTCTATTTTTATGTTCTGCAATCCATTATTTTTGAGTGTTCATCTCTTAATTCATCTTAAGGGCATTTGAGCATCTAAGATAAGGGGAGGAGTTGATAACCTCTCCTTAGCCCAAAACCACCACCCCTTCATTCGAACCTAAGCCTTTAATCTAAAAATTGATTAGACCTAATTTGCCCTAGTGGGCTAGGGACATCAACAAGTCGGGTCAAGGCTAGTGTTGAGTCAGTTTGTCTGGTTACTCTGTATGTGCTTTGTACTCAGTGTCTAGAATGGTGGTTCAGGGATTCCATCCCGAAGGGCTTGTGTGCTGGTCCGCCTACCTGGCCAATCTCTGATTGGTGTCTAGGATTGGCATTCAGGGACCTAACACTCCCCTTACACCTGCCTGGCTGAGTCCTGAGTTACTACAGGCTAGCTTGCCACTCTGATTGGGCATCTAGTTTGGGCTCTAGGTCTAGTTAGCCCGTAGTCATTCAGTTGAGTCTCATTTTGTGTGCTTGATTGCATCATGTCTACCGGAATGGAGTACCCTACCAACCTGGTCAAACCCAACCTGATTTAGAGGCCATGGTTAGAGCTCTTACTAAGAGTATGAACAAATTAAGTCAGGATATGAATGAGAATTTTGCCCAGCTTAGGGATCGAGTCCAAGTACTTGAGGAACCTAGGCATCGGAATTGGACTCCTGACCCAGATTTTAATATGCCTCAACCTCACCCACACCAAGAGCCTAGATGACCTTTATACCGAGATCCTGAACTAATCATAGGAGGCCTGACCCAGAACCTGAGGATAGAGATGATAGGTTCATTCGGAACATCAAGTTAGATGCACCCACTTTTGATGGTAGTTTAAATCCTAAGGTGTATTCTGATTGGGAGGGTGAGATGGACCAGTACTTTGAGTGGTATGCCATGTCTGAGGAGAGGAAATTCAAGTTTGCCAAGATGAAATTAATATGTCAAGCTAGGTTATACTGGGGGAACATTGAGCTGACCACTAGAAGACGAAATGTAGAGCCCATAACCACTTGGCAGGGTATGAAAGAGAAGCTTAGAGACAAGTACCTACCCATTTCATACCAGCAAAATCTGTTAGACCAATGGCAGACTTTGAAACAAGGAAACCGATCTGTTTCAGACTATATAACCACCTTTGATGAATACCTAATGAGATGTGATGTAAGTGAAGCCCATGAGGTCACTTTGTCTAGATTTAGGGCTGGATTTAGGGAAGATATTAAGA
Organism: Areca catechu; assembly: GCA_021397845.1. Lineage (NCBI taxonomy): Eukaryota > Viridiplantae > Streptophyta > Magnoliopsida > Arecales > Arecaceae > Areca > Areca catechu. The sequence goes on along the minus strand of CM038048.1, from coordinate 45,210,115 downwards.
GAGAGTTGTTTCTGAGAGAGGTTACTGACCTAGACCAAGCCTATCAGATTGCACTGAACACTGAGAAGTTTCAGAGAGGACCCATGCCATCTAGGGTTAGTGCCCCAATCCAAGAAATGGACCTAGCCAGGTTATCCCTAGCAAGCCTAATCAGGGTATCCCCACCCCTAGGCCCATGGACAAAGGTAAGGCACCTGACACCCAGAGAACTCCTAGTATCGTCTGTTTTAAGTGCCAGAAGCCCGGTCATATCTCCAATCAGTGCACAGCCATAGCTTGTTTTAAGTGTCATAAGGTAGGTCATGTTTCTAGCCAGTGACCTCGTAGATCCTATATATAGAAGAGGGAGGAGAAGAGAATTCCGAGCCTAATGAGGAGTTTGAAGAAGAAGTTTATGAGGCCGGAATGAATTTGGTTGATGAGTATGAAGGAGAGGAAGAATCCACTGAGTCTGACCACTTAGGGGTTGTGAGATGCATCCTATCCTAGACTAAAATTCAGGAAGACTGGCGTAGGACTAACATCCTACAGACTTTCCTTAAACTAGGAGATAAGGTTTGTAAAATCATCATAGATAGTGGGAGCTGTGTAAATGCCATTTCTACTAGCACTGTCAAAATGTTAGGCTTAACCCCAGTCCCCCCCCCAACCCCTATAAGGTTTCTTGGATAGACTCTACCTCTATACCCATCCAGTCTAGATGTCAGGTCCAAATCCAAATGCAATCCTATCAAGAGAAGATTTGGTGTGATGTCTTACCCATGGGGGTGAGCAGTATAATTCTTGGAAGACCTTGGTTGTATGATCATGATGCCACCCTCTTAGGAAAATCCAACACCTGTGTCTTTAGTTTCAATGGGAAGAAAATCACAATCCATTCAGCCCCTCCTAAGGACAAGGTAGCTAAAGGAACTAGTAAAGTCAGAGAAATGAAGACTGGAGTGAACCTAATTAGTGCCAAGGATCTGGAACAAGAAATTCATAGTGGTTCACCCATTTGGATGTTGACTGCTAAGGAACTTAGGACTCCTACACCCTCAGAGCCTCCTCAGGAAGTTAAGCCTTTATTAGAAGAATTTGAGGATGTTTTTCCCGAGGATCTACCAGACCACCTTCCACCTCTTAGGAATATTCAGCATTCCATAGATTTAGTCCCAAGAGCTACTTTACCCAACTTGCCCCATTATAGGATGAATCCATCGGAGCATAAAGAACTGCAAAAGCAGGTTGCCGAATTGTTGAGGAAGGAGTTCATTAGAGAGAGTCTTAGCCCTTGTGCAGTCCCTGCACTTCTAACCCCGAAGAAGGATGGCACGTGGAGGATGTGTGTTGACAATCGTGCCATCAATAAAATCACAATCAAGTATAGATTCCCCATCCCTAGACTAGATGACATGCTTGATATGATGGCCGGTGCCATGGTTTTTTCTAAAATTGATCTTAAGAGCGGCTATCATCAGGTTAGGATTAGACCAGGGGATGAGTGAAAAACAGCCTTCAAGACTAAGGATGGTCTCTTCGAATGGGTTGTTATGCCTTTTGGGTTGTCCAATGCCCCTAGTACTTTCATGAGGATTATGACCCAGGTACTTAGAGCTTTCATAGGGAAGTTTGTAGTGGTCTATTTTGACGACATCCTGATCTATAGTAAGACCCCTGCAGATCACCTAGGCCACCTTAGACAAGTCTGTCAAGTTTTGAGGAATGATAGTCTCTACGGTAATCTCAAAAAGTGTGAATTTATGACCAGTAGGATTATCTTCCTTGGATTTGTTGTAACCCCTGACGGCGTGGCTGCCGATCCTGAAAAGATTAGGTCCATAGTAGAATGGCCAGAGCCGACCAGTGTGCATGAAGTCAGAAGTTTCCATGGATTGGCTACCTTCTATAGGCGATTCATCAAGGGTTTGGTACCGTAGTTGCTCCTATCACAGACTGCATTAGGAAGGGAGAATTTCAGTGGACCAAAGCAGCCCATAAAGCCTTCCTAATCTTAAGGATAGGATGACCCAGGCACCCATTTTGAGACTACCGGACTTTTCAAAGGTATTGGAGGTTGCCTGTGATGCTTCAGGAGTAGGTATAGGTGGAGTCCTAAGCCAAGAGAACCATCCCGTAGCATTCTTTAGTGAAAAACTTAATGATGCTAAGCTTAGGTATTCTACCTATGATAAGGAATTTTATGCGGTAGTGCAAGCTTTGCGTTACTGGAGACATTATTTGCTACCACAAGAATTTGTGCTGTTTCGGACCATGAGGCTCTTAGATTCTTGAATTCTCAGAAGAAGCTTAACCCTAGGCATGCTAAGTGGGTAGAGTATATCTAGTCCTATACTTTTGTTTTGAAGCATAAGACTGGGTCTGAAAATAAGGTAGCTGATGCCCTTAGTCGTCGATCTTTATTATTGAATTCTGTTAGGGCTGAAGTCATAGGGTTTGAGCAAATCAAAGAAGAATATGAGTCGTGTCCGGATTTTAAGGCTGTGTACCAGGATCTAACTCAAGGACCATCTAGTGAACATAAGGATTATTCCCTTTTAGATGGCTTTCTGTTCTTTAAGAATAGGCTTTGCATCCCTAGAACCTCACTTAGGGAATTCTTGACTTGGGAAACTCATGCTGGAGGTTTAGCTGGCCATTTCGGAAAAGATAAGACCACCCTGGCTATTGAAGACCATTTTTCTGGCCTAGCTTAAAAAGAGATGTAGCACACATTGTGGCTAGGTGTCGGACCTGCGCTGTTGCCAAACAGCGAAAACAAAACACCGGCCTTTATACCCCACTCCCTGTCCCAGATCGTCCTTGGCAAGATGTGAGCATGGACTTTGTGTTAGGTTTGCCTAAGACCCAGAGGAGGCATGACTCTATCTGTGTTGTAGTAGACCGATTTTCCAAGATGGCCCATTTCTTGCCTTGTTCCCAAATATTTGATGCGTCTAAGGTAGCCACCCTGTTCTTTAATGAGATAGTTCGACTCCATGGCCTACCCAAGACCATTGTTTCAGATAGGGATGTTCGGTTCACCAGCTATTTCTGAAAAATCCTTTGGCATAAGTTAGGGACGAAACATAAGTTTCAACTGCCTATCATCCCCAGACTGACGGCCAAACCGAAGTAGTGAACCATAGTTTAGGCAATCTGCTAAGGTGTCTTGTTGGTGAAAACATTAGGAACTGGGATTTGTACTTACCTAGAGCTGAATTTGCATATAATGACTCGGTCAATAGGTCTACGGGTAAGAGTCCATTTGAAATTGTGCATGGTTACAAACCCCACACACCTCTTGACCTAGCTCCTTTACCAGTCCACACACGGGTCTCCGAGTCTGCCGAAGTTTTTGCACAGCATATAAAAGACTTGCATAAAGAAATTCAAGCCAAAATAAATCTAAGTAATGAAACTTATAAGAAATGGCTGATTCTCAAAGGCGAGTCAAAACTTTTGACGAAGGAGACTATGTATGATTAGGTTAAGGCCTAAACGGTTTCCTCCTGGAACCGTTAGAAAGTTACATGCTAGGGGAGCTGGACCATTTAGAGTGGTAAAGAGAGTAGGATCCAATGCCTATGTGCTCGAGTTACCTCCAGAACTAGGCATTAGCTCCACTTTCAACATTACAGACCTAGTAGAGTATAGGGAGCCAGTTGTGATTCCCAGTGAGGCTTTTGAACCTAATCCTGCTCTTGAGAGTGAACCTGACCTGTGTGTCCACCAACAAATTGGCCTGTGAGGTAAGAGCAGATTGAAAAGATCCTGGATGATCAAGTTATCTCTACTCGTAATCGAGGATACCAAAGATACCTGGTCCGCTGGCTAGGAAGGCTAGATTCTGATGACTCTTGGATCTCCTGAGAAGAATTACAAGAGCTGGACCCAGACCTCTTGGAGAGATACCAGAGCCAACTTGATCCATACTCGACAGGGTCGAGTTCCTCCCACCCTGGGAGAATTGGTGCGGGCACCAGACTCAGAAGAAGGACTTCAGAGCTCCATCTGGATCTCTGATTAACCTTGCCCGATGAATTAGGGTTTTTGGTTTGTAATAAGAGTTGACTAGATCAACTCAATTTAGCTTGAGTCTACATTACCTGCATTTTATTTGTTGAGTCATGTTGACTCAATAGTGGACTAGGGCTTCAACCTGGGGTGTTACATTTTCACCCAAGGCCTAACAAGTGGGCGCCACACTCCCAGCCACACTCCCAGCCATATGCCTGAGTCCAAGGGGTGCCATATCTACATCCAGCAGCCTTTGGTCCCCACACCACAGATAGCAGCTTCCTTCTCTCATGCACCAGTTGAGGAGAAATCCACCAGGAGTCCACAAATCAAGGGGGCGGCCCAAGTCTTTCCAAAAGAACCAATCTATGAAAGGGAAGAAATTCTCTTGGAGAGAACTTCAAGGAGGCGCCCACTACCTGCCAAAAATATCCAAAACAAAGATGGGAAGGGCCTTGACTTAGGGAGGAAGAAAAGGAGGAGTCCAAAAGAGTTGATCAATGGAAGGAAAGAAATCCTCTCTTGAAGACCCAAGCAAGGAGGCGCCATCTACCTGCCTTTTATAACCAAATCAAATTTTTTGGTACCTTGGCCGACCATATGTGTATGGATTGTCCTGATTTGTAGATCCCCTCCTTTAGTCCAACATGGGAAGATGTAAAACCCTACTCCCTTGTAAAGCCTTATAAATTAAACCCCTCTTGTAAGTTTAAAGAATCAGATGAATGAAACCAAATTTTTTTTATGAGCAAACTTTGTGTTTTCTCCTTCCGCACTTGCATCCAGGTGTTGAGCTCCGTGAGGGAGTAAATCTGGGTTCCCCAGGAACCTTGAGGAGGTGTGAGATCTCCAAACCCAAATCCTAGGTTAGCCACTCCACTCCCAAACCCTAGCCGCCATCACCTTCTCTCTCCACTAAGCCCTAGCATATTCCACCTCCCACGGGCCTCTCTCTCCAAGTCCAGGCTGACCACCAGCATCCAGCTACTGTCCAGGTACTTCAGATCCAAAGCTCTTTCCAGTGGGAGTCGAATCAGCCTTCAAGAGAATCCGGATCTCAGCGACATCAGCTTTCAAGTTCTTCGAACTGGTAAACCCTTCCCCTGAGTCTCTGAATCCCTCACTTGTTTTTCTTCTTCCCAGATCTTGAGTCCAGGAGAAGCCGACCAAACCACAAGACCAGTATTGGAGGATCCATTGCGAAGATAGCCAAATCCGAGGATCCAACAATCTACTCGAGAGAGTTTTCCATCAAATTCTGAGAAGATCACTGTCGTTGGTAAACCATCTCTCCTCTCTATTTCTGTCCTGTTGAAAGTTCAGAGCGAAACCCTAGGTCTGGGAGTTTCTCAAACCCCAACGATCCATTATTCTGAACTACTATGATAATTTAGTTTCTTCTAAATTATGCTTTCAATCCTACCTAGTTCCTTCAACTTAGTTTAGCTTTACTTTGAGTCAAAGCCAATTTCTAAAATATAAAAAAAAAAATAAAAAAAAAATAAAAAAAAAATTAATCCTAAATTTACTTCCGCATATACTTCTTTGTTCTTTGTTCTGCATCATATCACATAGAAACAAAATGACCTGAAAGAAGCTATTCCAGATCCATCATAGAATAACTATTATAGAATACTAAAGATTGACCAGAATAGCTTATTTTAGATAGCTTATCTTGATTTTTGTAGTTGTTTCAAAAAATAACCTGGAATATGAGCTTATTCTGGGTAGAAATATGGCATCCAAAATAACCATAGGAGAATTGGGCTTATTGTCAAATATGCTCATGAAAAATTGACATAAGCACAAGGCCACAACATGCCTACAAATTAAGCTTATGTAACACCTAGATTGTTATGTGCGAGCTGTGATACTTTGCTTGACTTAAGCAGTCATAGCTCAAGTCTGCAACTACAATTGAATCTAGTGTAGAGGTTATTTGTTTTATTAAGTGAAGGTTCTATGCAGAGTACACCTTCATGAGGCATAATAATCCCTCTATGATTGGTAAATTTTCTTCTATCATTTTAATAATAAAATGCATTGATATTATCCAATCATTTTAATATTAAAATGAAAGAAGAAAGTTCACTAGTTAAAGGGGATTATTGTATCACATGAAGGTGTGCTTTACATTGAACCTTTATTTGGTGAAACATCAACTCTACTCCAAAGTCAATAGTAGTCTTAGACTTGAACCATGACTTCTTAAGGAGGAAAATAAAGTACACTGCCAACACTTAATAATGCAAGTATTGACATGAGTAATGACCTCAAAATAAGAAACTCCCAAATATTTATATTCTACCCTATCTCAAAATTATTTAAAAATTATTTTATTTTAATAATATAATGAACCAACACATTATACAGAATGATGCTACTGGAAACAATGTTTGGCTCGTAGATATTGTTGGGATATGTCTGTTCAAGCACAGATCAGCCACTGGTTCGACTGGTCGAAGACATTTCTCAGTCAACCTGTGCCTTGCTGAAGACAGGGCCCTCAACTTGAATCGAAGATATGATCTTCACTATCAGTCGAAGACACAATTTTTGGTCTACGTCGAGGACCAAGTCTTCGACCTATGCCGAAAACATGATCTGCGATCTATCTCAAAGTGTCTGAAGATGAAGGCACCCCTTCAATTCAGCTACAAATATTTCTCCAAAAAGAAGCCTGAAGATAGATCTTTGATCTATCTCAAATATCCACAAACGTGGCAAATAATGGTTATCATCGACTACCTAACTACCTCCGGAGCATGACCATGACTCGTGATCATTAACTCCAGTGGCAATGTCTCCAGCCTAGCCAGAACCATTTAGTAACCATCGACGATTGCAATAGAGAAAAAGAAATTACTCCCCCATCGTAACCATAGGAGAGAGAATGGAACCGTAGGCTGGATGATTCAATACAAATACTGGTAAGAGAGGACACTCGAGGTAAGGCACAAGATACTCCTAAAAGTTTTAGAGTCTTTTTCTCTCCATTTATCCTCCTCAGAATCTTGCCCATTCTGTGGCTAGAGCCCGCCTCTGACTTAGGCATTGGAGTGTCCCCCGCTCGAGCAACTTCGGCCAGGGATTTGTTTTACAGGTGAACCAGGGAGCGGACCTGCGATCCAGTAGCTCCACCCAGTCGAAAAAGGGACTCTACGCCAATAGATTGGCATGCTAGGTAGGGGGCCTGACATTTAGAATCCATGTTAAGCTTCCCTCCTTGAAAAAGGGGAAGTATAAGAAGTTCTCGATTGACAAAAAGAAATACCCATATTGTCTCAGCAAGTCAAGTCGTGCTCCTTCCCAAGGGGTGGACCCCCGGTAGAGAATGACATTCCACCTTCCACACTTGTCATGGGATAACAACAGTTTGAAAATCTCCTAAACCAGGTCAATAATCTCTCGGTCATGGTTCAAGACTTCCAGAATAAAGCTTTTCAGTGGGGCATCCACCAGCCACCTCTAGACATAGCTCTCGATCCTAGAAGAAGAGAACCCCTCGAGAGGGGTCTACCCATCTTTCCCTCCATCCTCGACCCTCCCTTGAGGGTCAAAGTTCAAGAATGCCCAGGTCCACTGATTCCTTGCAAGAGAAAAAAGGCCTAGGCAAACTCCCTCTCCTTCTTCTGAAGACTCTACTCCTGTAGAGATCCGTCGAAGCAAGTTCTCCCCGATTACGATGGGAAGTTTAAAGCCATCGAATCGGAGATTGCAAAAATTCAGGAGCGAAGGGATTATAATGATCTAGTGGCATGTGAACTGTGCCCTCCTTATACTGACCACATCATGGCTGAAGTTGTTTCTCAGTACTTTAGGGTTCCCCAGATGGAGCCCTACAATGGCACCTCCGATTCTTTTGATCACCTGGACAGTTTCAAAGCCCACATGATGATCCAAGGAGCTTCGGACGCGATGTACTACCTCGCATTCCCGGACACCTTGAAGAAGCTGCTAAGATGTGGTACTCGAGTATACGTCTAAGTACCATTGATTCTTTTTCTGAGCTAGAAAATTGTTTTGCCTTGCATTTCAGGACCTGTCGCAAGACCCCCCGCAATACGGACACACTGTTCCTCCACTAGAACGAAGAGAAGTCTTGAGATTACATCTCTAGATTTAATGCGGCCACGCTCGAGATCTCTGATCTCAACGAGCACGTGGCCATGTCTGCCTTAAAAAAGGGGCTTCGTATATCCAGCTTACCTTTTCACTGGACAAGAAGTTCCCTAAAAGCTATGCTGAGCTCCTATTGAGAGCCTAGAAGTATGCCGACGCTGAGGGGCTAGTGGCGAATCAGTGTTTAGCCGAAGGGAAGCCCCCTTCGAAGAAGAAGAATAATGGGACAAGGCCCCTAGCTTCAACACAACAACAACAACAATATACAGACCGATGACGGAGTCCTAGCCCAGAGCATCAGGTGGGAGATTCGACTCCTATACCCCCCTCAACCTCCCTCGAGAAAAGATCCTCTTGGAGATAGAGAAGGAAAATTATCTCCAATGGCCACGTCCCATGAAGGCATCATCTTCTGCAAGGATCAGGAACAAATACTTCTAATTCCATCGAGACCATGGCCATAATACTAAAGAACGCATCCAGTTGAGAGATGCTATAGAGGATCTTATCAAGAAAGGATATCTGGGGTGGTACATTGGTCGCCAAGGACCTTGGTCAAAAGCTACAGTTCCCTAGAGGGCCCCTGAAGAGGCTAAACTGCCGAATCAGAAGCCCACCAACGGAGATGTGGGGATGATACATCGACCTACCAACTGGAGAAGAGTCGAAGATGATGCCCCAAAGTAGCTCAAGGATATTAATGATATTCTCTTCTCTGACGATGACCTTGTGGGGGTCCGACTCCGACATGATGATCCTATTATAATTTTGACCATCGTGGCCAATTATGATGTAAAACGAATCTTGGTTATAATGGATGCTCAGCCAATGTCTTGATCTATGATGCATTCTCTCGGATGTATTTGCCTAAAAATAATTACAAAGATCTCCTATGCCACTTACCGGCTTCGGTGGTAACCAAGTTGATGTCGAGGGAGAAATAATACTGCCTGTAACCCTCGGCACTGAACCCCGATAGAAGACATTGCCAATCAATTTCACGGTGGTCCGAACCCCTTCGGCTTATAACATGATTCTGGGATGGCCCGTCCTAAACAAATTTTGGGCCATAGTGTCAACTTACTACCTCTTGGTACATTTTTCCATCAGAATGGTATCGGAGAGGCCAAAGGAGATTAGAGAATGACACGATAGTGCTTGATGATTCAGACAGGCACTCTAACGACCCTACAACTTGGGATCAATTAGATCTGAGGGACCGACGCAGACTCTGGTGAACCCATGGAGAGAACTATTTTAATACCATTGATAGAAGAGGACCCCACCAGGGTCATGCAGATCGGAAGCATGCTTGATGAAAACCAAAGCGGAGCTGATCTATTTTCTCAGAAGTAATGCTGATGTATTCACTTGGTCAGCTTCAAACATGCCAGGGATTCCAGCCGAAGTAATTACTCATCGGCTGGAAGTTGCTCCTAAATATAAGCCATCCAGTAGAAAAAAGAAGTTTCTGATGGAATTCTCCTAGGGTGCCGGGAATCATGCAGCTTGCAGAAGTGAATTTCAAAACAAAATTTTAAGCATGAAACCCTACTATGGCTAGAAAACCCTAATTCCCAGGAACCCCTTATACAATACCAATCAACGAAACATAAATGAATTTAGAATACATACCTGGATCGCTAAAATCAAATCCTTTCCATGAGGCTCACAAGTGCAAGCCCTTCAACGGTGATCCACATGAGAATGGTACCAAGGAAGAATCCCTACCAGGGTTGCTTGCTTCAATATAACTCTTTTGTCAGCCTTTTGACCTTTGACCATATATAGGACACCCTGTCCTACTATAGGGCTCGCTAGACACAGTCCTAACCACTCTTGGTTTTAGGACAACCCTTCTCTAGGATCCCTTAGGCTTATGTCCTAAAACTAAGCCTTATCCTAGTAGAAAAGACCTTGTTTTAACAAGACAAGTCTTGTCCTAAAGTAAGGAGGGAGGTAGAAGTGGAAGAACACTCAGAATATCTTCATGGTGTAAAAGAAGATCTAAAACTCATATCACCAATCCTATTTATAGTTTTAAGAGCGGCATGTGATATGTCCTCTAACAGGTTATCAGATATGATTTTTCAAGACTGAAAAATCATATACAATATGTCTCCTCATGCACCAAAAGACATATTGGCATACGTCCATTTTCCTGGACAATCTGTGACTTGGCACATGGCAAGTACCAGTTCGTGGGAATCCAAGAGGTGCATCTTCAATCTCCAAACACTGAAGAATATGAAGAGTCCTGAAAGCAGAAGGACTCTGCTTCAGGGCGCGCGCCACATGAAGAGACGTGTCTCTTCATGCGTGCTTTTGCTTCCATCCCTTTTTCACGTCCTTTCAAAAGGCCTTGACCAGTCAAACATGTCCAAGAGGCATGAGGTAAGATGAAAAAGCACCCTCTTGAAATGAAAAACTTCAGTGTTTCATCTGTAGAAGGACTTTTGTCCTTCTACGTGCACCTTCATCTCCCGCGCGTGCCAAGAGGCGCCAAGAATCTTGTGGTCAACTTTATCCATACTCCATGCATCCTTTGACTAGTCAAAGCATATGGAATATGGGTCTCGAAAGAAGAGCATTAAGTCCTCTTTACATCCATATAATATTTTTTAGATCAAGACTATAGACTCTTTTAGGCCTTTTTGAATGCCAATGTGTCATTTTGGCATCTAGAGTCCCAACTCAAATGGACTCCTCAATAAGACGTCCAACATACCAAAATAAAATTAGATCAAGCTCTGATTTGGCTATCCCCACTTAGGAGTCAACCTAATTTAGTTTTCTTTGATTAGGTTAGCCTAATTAGCAAGCACCAGACCTAATCCAATTGGGTTAGGAATTGGGTTAGCCTATATATGCTAGTATGCAATCTGGCTAACTAATTAGAATCCCATGACCCAATTAAACCATGAGTGACTTCCTTGGCCAACTCTCTATTATGTGTGACCTATTGGATTCCACATCTAGCCAGCATTAGGTTTAGGTTTGAGTCGATTCGATCTGATCGAACCCGAATGACCTAATTAGGTCAAAACTGCTCACCTTATTGTCCAATTTGAATCACACAACGAATTTACTCATGAAACTAATCCAATTAGTTTATGAAAACACACAATACAAGATTGACATCTAGCAACGTGTCATGCCTATCCGGAAGATGAGGAATTTGATAGAAATTACCAAAATACCCTTCAGTAGTAAGTTACCGTGCAATTCAATCTTTTGATCTCCCATTATCCCGATTAAGTGATGGGTTTGGATAAATGTCAAACCCTAACACTTAATCATATCGAATCTCAGCTCGATCATGAGGACTCAGCAGATGACTGATTAGAAGCCACTTCTAATCTCATCCCACTTTGAAATGATTCCTTGAGTCACTCATCGAAGAGATTACACGGGATAACATATCCTCTTACCAGGATTGATCAATTTCTTGTTGGTCCACTCACATCCTTTGTGCACCTTCCACCATACCCAGAACACCCCGTACTTTTCACAATGCCATGAATGAGTATGAACTAAACTATGGCTTAGTGTGCACAAAAAACCATGGTGACCTCAGGTCTGAAGATCACATGCATAACTTCTACTCTGGGACCTATCTTTTGATAATGAGTAAGACTTCCATAAGATAGTCCCGATGCAGATCAGTTTAGTGTATTCATAACCTAATGAACATCCTTATCCTTGTATTAGTGTTTCTACACAAGTGGTTGTGAGACCAACCACCCTCATCAACTGAGCATACATAGGATAAGCTAGTCTTACTGGATTCATCGATCCCCAAATCAATGGTCCAATGACTAGGAACATTCTAGATTCGGGTTTATAGGAATTAGGTCTCACTATTATTTTATCATAACCCTAATTTCATCTCCCTACTCTATGAGGTTCATCATAGTCAAAAACATGACACAACATTATATAATGAATCAAATGTCTTTATTATAATTAATGATGTCATACACGAGTTGGAAGTTTACAAAAAGGCCCATACAATGATTGGCTCTTAAGGCATTTTTCTATCAAACTCCCACTTGCACTAAATCCAATCGCCCTTATACTTTATGCCCATACAATCCAAGTGGCGATCTAACTGCTGCTTGGCTAATGCTTTAGTGATTGGTTTTGCTATACTGTTCTTTGTGTCAACTCGTTCGACGACAACATCTTGTCTTTCTATAATCTCTCGAACAAGGTGGAACCATCTTAGAATGTGCTTGGACTTGTGATGAGACCTTGGTTCCTTAGCTTGTGCAACAGCCCTAGTGTTATCACAGTATAATGGCACTGGCTATTGTACATCAGGAGCCACATCCAATTCCATGATGAATTTCTTCATCCAGATAGCTTCTTTTGCGGCTTCACTAGTAGCTATGTACTTTGTCTCAGTGACTAAGTTAGCTACTGTTAGCTACTTTGTACTCTTCCAACTCACTGTACCACCATTCAGGGTGAAGACATACCCCGATGTGGATTTGCTATCATCTGGATCTGATTAAAAACTAGAATTTGTATAGCCTTCTAGTTTCAACTCAGATCCGTCATACACTAGAAAAATATCTTTAGTTCTTCTCAGGTACATAAGAATATTTTTCACAACTTTCCAAGGATCCTTCCCTGGATTTGCTTGAAACCTGCTCACTATGCCGAAGGCATAAGCAACATCAGGCCTGGTACATAATATGGCATACATAATCAATCCTACAGCCGAAGCAAAGAATCATAGCCATCCTCTCTCTTTCTTCTGATGTCTTTGGAGACATCTTCTTAGAGAGTTGTATGCCTTGGCTCATTGTCAAGCAACCTTTCTTACTTCCATCCATGTTGAATCTCTTCAACACTAAGTCAATGTACCTAGATTGGGATAAGCCCAGCATCCTCTTGGATCTATCTCTATAGATCTTTATACCTAGTATATAGATGCTTCTCCCAAATCCTTTATGGAAACTTTGATGATAGCCAGTTTTAACCGACTGTAACATTGGGATATCATTCCAATGATCATTATGTCATCCACATACAAAATTAAGAAAACAATGGCACTCCCACTTATCTTCTTATACACACATGGTTCATCCACATTTTTAATAAAACCAAATTCTTTGATTATTTCATCAAAATGGATGTTCCAACTCCTCGATGCTTGCTTAAGTCCATAAATGGACTTCTTTAACTTGTATACTTGGTTTGGTCTCCCACTTGAGACAAACCCCTCTGGCTATGATATATAGACTTTTTCCTCAAGGTTTCCATTGAGGAAAGCAGTCTTTACATCTATTTGCTAGATCTCATAATCATGGTATGCTACTATGGCAAGCAGTATCCGAATGGACTTGAGCATGGCTATTGGAGAAAAGGTATCATCCTAGTCTATACCATGTTTTTGTCTAAAATCTTTTGTTACCAGTCTAGCTTTATAGGTCTCAACTTGACCATTTGCTCCAATCTTCTTCTTGAAGACCCATTTACACCCTATTGGGTTAATTCCTTCAGATGGATCTACCAAGGTCCAAACCTGATTGAAATACATGGAGTCCATTTCAGATTTCATGGCACCAAGCCACTTGTTGGAGTCCCTACTCTCGACAGCTTCCAAATATGTCATAGGATCATCATCCTGTATGATACTGGCTTCATTGTTATCCCCAACGACAAAGCCATATCTGAGAGGTGCTCCCCGCACCCTCTCTAACCTTCGGAGAGAAGGTGTGTGTTGTGGCTGTTCATGATCCACAAGAACCTCTGGTTGAGGAACTTCAATTGAAGGCTCATCTGTTTATTGGTTCTGTTCTTCACACTACTCAAGTGAAGAATCACTACATCCTTCTTGGATAAACTCTTGTTCCAAGAATGTAGCATGCCTACTGACAATTATCTTTTGCTCAGTAGCATTATAAAAGAGGTATCCCTTACCTTCTTTTGGGTACCAACAAACTTACACTTGTCAACCCTAGCACTTAACTTATGTCCAAAATTATTCTTGACATAAGCATGGCAACCCCAAATCTTTAAGTACTTAAGACTTGGTTTTTTAACCATTCCATAACTCAAATGAAGTGCTACTTACTGACTTAGATGGAATCCTGTTTAATATATATGCAGCATTTTCCAAGGCATGTCCCCAGAAGGAAATGGAAAGATCTGTGAAGCTCATCATGGACCTCACATGTCCACCAACATGCGATTTCTCCTTTCTGTCACTCCATTTAACTGGGATGTATAAGGAGTGTTCCATTCAGAAATAATGCCTTTGTCCTTAAGATGGTTCAAAAGCTCACTACATCAGTATTCCCTTCCTCGATCAGACCGAAGAGCTTTAATACTAAGTCTAGTTTGTCTTTCAACCATACTCCGATATTCTTTAAATTTATCAAGGCTTCGAACTTATGTTTCATAAGATACACCTAACCGAACTTGATAAAATCAATAAAGTGATGAAATAAGAATATCCTCCTCTGACCTGAGTTGACATAGGTCCACACACATCAGTATGTACAAGACCTAACAATTCAGTTGCCCTTTCTCCATATCCAGTGAATGGAGACTTGGTCATTTTCCCTTGAGGCAAGACTCACAATTTCTAATGATTGAAAATCATCAGGGTCAAGTAATCCTCTTTAACTAACTTGTTTATCCTTGACTCACTGATATGACATAACCGCAATGCCGGAGATATGTGACTTGACATTATCTTTTTTTCTCTTCTTGTCATCTACAAAAATATTTCATCATTGAGTACTAAAGTTAGAAAACCATTCACAAAGCAACCATGCCCATGCCCAATTGTATTATTATGAAGGATAGAGTACCCACTACTCTTTACACTTATTTCATATCCTTGTTATAACAACAGGGTATAAAATAATATTTTTTACAAATTTGGCACATAGTAGCATTTTTCCAACCTTATGATATTACCCGAAGTAATAATAGAAGATAGTGCCCACAGCTTCACATATATGGGTTCTTCACTTGCCCCATATAATTTGAAGTCGCCTTTCTTCAAATTTCTAATTCTATGGAGTCCTTGAAAGATTTACAAATATGTGACCTACATGCGGTTTCAAACCCCATGAACTAGAAATAGATTCACTCAATGATAATTGGATTGTATCATGTACAAATCCCTAATGCACCACTTGCATCTAGCTTCACATTTGCAAGAAAAGTCAGGCAATCATTCTTCCAATGCCCAAACATGCTGCAATGGAAATAGGCACCATCAGCCTTCTTCCTCAACCATCCACATAGTTTGAACCGTTAACTTATTAGCATCCAGATGCCATGCAATGATAATTTGAAGCCATAAAATAATGTCCCTATTTAATTAAAGAATAATATCAGTAGTCCACTGAAGATGACATCCATAACTAGATAAGGACTTTCTATCTAATTATGTCTCCCACTATTTTCTTCAAATACCATAACCCTCAACTATGGTAAGTGAGAAACATTTCCTAGTTTCCTTAGTGGGGTTAGATCCTTATTCCTCACGATGCCCTGTGTGTACACAACAAATGCCACATGAGTTCAAAGGTAGCAACCTTTCCAATTGCAACCCATGCAATTCTCAATAATTATCTTTGCCTCTAGGACACTTATGGCCTTGTGTGTACACAACAAACCATAATGTCTTAGTTTAGTCAGACCCTTCATTTCTATATAGCCATGATTAAATAATGTTGCCCATGTGTGTACACAGCAAAGCTACATATCCAAACATGCTATAAAGCACTAAGTGCACCACGACAAATCTTATATCAATTCCTAGAGTAGGCCTTGTGTGTACACAACAACCTACTATAGTTTTGACATAAATTTGGCTTAGCATGAAGGAAGGCAAATTATAGTATACTTAACTAATTAGCATTACCAATTAAGATTTAGATATGACCAAATTGGCCAGGTAAGTGGGAGGGATGAGGGGGTCCCCCCGTTGCTTTCCTTAGCACCAATTAGATTGGCTAGGTCAGACAATGGAACCAATTATAAACTCATTCCCTTTACCTTCCTAGAACCACTTGCCTAGACACCATTGGTTGATCAAACTTTAACCGCTTTGAATCTTGACTAAGTTTTATATACTAGACTAAATATGCTTTTGATGAGGACTTTGATGGTCTCGAAACACATTCTAAAACTATCATGATAATAGTGTTTGTTACTGCAAGTATAAATATAAACATAATATCCAAGTTTATAACAAATATAAACCCATGCATATCACTCTAGAATATGCATTAAAATTTATGTCATCAGCATATTACCCTAACATGCATAGCATTATATGAACAATTAGCATATTACCCTACTATGCAAATCAAGACATGATAAAATACCTTTCACCTCACTTATTCATGGGATATGGCCACAGCGGCACCCCTACATACCATAGGAGACCCATTGAATAGGAAGAGAGGGCCTTTAAACCCTACTTGGGTTCTATGACTGGACGGCCATGGTGACTAACCCATCCAAAGCAGTTATTAGGCAATCACATGCATAATTTCATACATGACATAATATCAACATTTCATAAAAACTTGATTAAACATATTACCCTAATATGCAAAATTTTCATACAATTGCATTATCATGTCATTTCATAAAAACTAGAAATCATACATACGAGTTTAGTCAGGTCGACTTGACAGGGTTCGGGTCGGCTCGACAGTGTCCTGGTCGACTCGATTGGGCTCGGGTTTGCTCAATAGTGGAATTTCATAAAACTCCAAAAATGGTTCAAAACTGGTTTGCCACAATGATGGATCTGATACCACTGATGGAAATTCTCCCGGGGTGCCGGAATATGCAGCATGCAGAAGTGAATTTCAAAACAAAATACTACGCATGAAACCCTAATATGGCTAGAAACCCTAATTCCCAGGAACCCCTTATGCAATACAATCAATGAAAAATAAATGAAGTCAGAAACATACTTGGATCGCTAAAATCAATCCTTTCTACGAGGCTCACAAGTGCAAGCTCTCCATGGTGATTTCACACAAGAATGGTAACCAAGGAAGAATCCCTATCGAGTTGCTTGCTTCCACAGAACTCTTTTGTTAGCCTTTTGACCTTTGACCACTGTAGGACACCCCTGTCCTACTGTAGGGCTCTCTGGACACAGTCCTAACCACTCTTGGTTTTAGGACAACTCCTCTAGACCCCTTAGGATTATGTCATAAAACTAAGCCTTGTCCTAGTAGAAAAGACCTTGTCTTAAAGACAAGTCTTGTCCTAAAGTAAGAAGGAGGGAGGGAGAAGTGGAAGAACACTCAGAATACTTTTACAGTGTAAAAGAAGATCTAAAACTCATATCACCATCTCTATTTATAGTTTTAAGAGGGGCATGTGATATGTCCTCCAATAGGTTATCAGATATGATTTTTCAAGACTGAAAAATCATATCCAATATGTCTCCTCATGCACCAAAAGACGTATTGGCATACGTTCCATTTTTTCTGGACATCTGTGACATGCCACATAGCAAGTACCGGTCCCTGGGAAGCCAGAGATGCCTGTTCAATCTCCAAATATTGGAGAATATGAAGAGTCTTGAAAGTAGAAGGACTCTGCTTCAGGGCGCGCGCCACATGAAGAGATGTTTCTCTTCATGCGCGCTTTTGCTTCCATCTCTTTTTCACACCCTTTCAAAAGGCCCTGACTGATCAAACATGTCCAAGAGTCATGGGGTAAGATGAGAAGGTGCCCCCTTGAAATGAAACACTCCAGTTTTTCATCTACAGAAAGACTTTTGTCCTTCTGCGCGCACCTTCATCTCCACACGTGCCAAGAGGCACCAAGAATCTCATGGTCAGATTTAGGTGTCAAAAGAAAGAGCATTAAGTCCTCTTTCCATCCATATAAATATTTTTCATATCAAAGGACTATAGACTCTTTTAGGCCTTTTTGAATGCCAATGTGTCATTTTGGCATCTAGAGTCCCAACTCAAATGGACTCCTTAATAAGACGTCCAACATACCAAAATAAATCAGATCAATCTCTGATTTGGCTATCCCCACTTAGGACTCAATCTAATTTAGGTTTTCTTTGATTAGTTTAGCCTAATTAGCAAGCAATCAGACCCAATCCAATTGGGTTAGGAATTGGGTTATTTCTATATATGCTAGTATGCAATATGGCTAACCAATTAGAATACCATGACCCAAATTAAACCATGAGTGACTTCCTTGGCCAACTCTCTATTATGTGTGACCCATTGAGTTCCACATCTAGCCAGCAGTAGGTTTAGGTTTGAGCCGATTCAATCCAATCAAACCTGATTAACCTAATTAGGTCAAATCGGCTCACCTTATTGTCCAATTCGAATCACACATCGAATTGACTCATGAAACCAATCCAATTAGTAATAAAAACCCACAAGATAAGATTGATGTCTAGCAACGTGTCATGCCTACCCAAAAGATGAGAAATTTGGTAAAAATTACTAATATACCCTTCAGTAGTAAGTTACCATGCAATTCAATCTTTTGATCTCCTATTATCCCGATTAAGTGATGGGTATGGATAAATGTCAAACCCTAACACTTATCATATCAAATCTTAGCTCAATCATGAGGACTCAACTGATAACTGATTAGAGCCACTTCTAATCTCATCCCACTTTGCAAAGATTCCTTGAGTCACTCATCGAAGAGATTACACGAGATAACATATCCTCTTAATAGGATTGATCATTTGATGAGGCACGGGATAGGGATAGGATCGTCGGCGAGCTAAGAAGTCGCCGAAGATTAGGGTATCCTATTTTTTTTCACTATTTTCTGATTTCTTTATGGTGGTGACGAAGGAAAAAATAGGGATGGAGGATAACGAGAATGGACTACCACGAACCCTGAAACCCCTCTCACAGAGAGACTTCACACCTCTAGGGTATTATACCTACACCCCCCCTCACTACATGCAGTCTAGGGTATCTCACCTACCACCCATCTCACTACAAGCGGAGCCCAGGGTATTTCACCTGCCACCCAGGTCACTCCGGAGCCATGAGGGGGGATTTCAAAGAACGTGGAGGAAAACGAAGATGGGGGGATAACTAGGGCATCACGCCCCTACGATGTCCCGAAGGACAAAGACAACATCAACACCCGCAGGTGAAGACATAATGGGCCATAGCCCTGAACAACAACTGCACCAACTGACAAACCAAATCCCAAAAATTCAATTTCTTCTCCCTTTTTACAATAGGAATGAGGGGTTTTTATAAGCTCCATAACCCTCATTTGAATTTGAATACAGGATAGGGATAACTCAAATTTAAATACAAGATAGGATAAGATAAGCCTATCCATATCCAATCATAACCAACAAAATCCTAATTTAAATTTCAAATAAAAGATAGGATAAGATAAGCCTATCCATATCTCAATCATAACCAACAAAATCCTAATTTAAATTTCAAATAAAAGATAAATCCTAAATTATTTTTCAAATTTATTTGCTGCTCTGAAATTTGTGCTGCTCCGAGATTCGTGCAGGATGATGTCCCCATCATTCTCCTGAGGTGGGGAGAACTCGACTCCGTCGGCGACAACTTCTGGATCGGCTGCAGGCGATGGAGACGGTCTTCACGAGCGATGGTAGCAGGGGGTGTCAACATAGAAAAGAGTTGGGAAAAAGAAACGTACCCTAATCTGTCTAGGCTCTGATACCAAGTTGATGGGGGACGGAAAAGGGATAGGATCGTCGGCGAGCTAAGAAGTCGCCGAAGATTAGGGTATCCTATTTTTTTTTCTATTTTCTGATTTCTTTATGGTGGTGACGAAGGAAAAAATAGGGATGGAGGATAACGAGGATGGACTACCACGAACCCTGAAACCCACTCTCACAGAGAGACTTCACTCCTCTAGGGCATTATACCTGCCACCACACCTCACTACATGCAGTCTAGGGTATCTCACCTACCACCCATCTCACTACACGCGGAGCCCAGGGTATTTCACCTGCCACCCAGGTCACTCCTGGAGCCATGAGGGGGATTTCAAAGAACGTGGAGGAAAACGAATTGGGGGATAACTAGGGCATCACGCCCCTACGAAGTCCCGAAGGACAAAGACAACATCAACACCCGCAGGTGAAGACATAATGGGCCATAGCCCTGAACAACACTGCCAAACCAACTGACAAACCAAATCCCAAAAATTCATTTTCTTCTCCCTTTTTACAATAGGAATGAGGGGTTATTTATAAGCTCCATAACCCTCATTTGAATTTGAATACAGGATAGGGATAACTCAATTTAAATACAAGATAGGATAAGATAAGCCTATCATATCTCAATCATAACCAACAAAATCCTAATTTAATTTCAAATAAAAGATAGGATAAGATAAGCCTATCCATATCTCAATCATAACCAACAAATCCTAATTTATTTCAAATAAAGATAAATCCTAAATTTATTTTTCAAATTTATTTGCTGCTCTGAAATTTGAAATGATGGGGACATCATCCTGCACGAATCTCGGAGCAGCATGAATCTCGGAGTAGCAAATAAATTTGAAAAATAAATTTAGGATTTATCTTTTATTTGAAATTTAAATTAGGATTTTGTTGGTTATGATTGAGATATGGATAGGCTTATCTTATCCTATCTTTTATTTGAAATTTAAATTAGGATTTTGTTGGTTATGATTGAGATATGGATAGGCTTATCTTATCCTATCTTGTATTTAAATTTGAGTTATCCCTATCCTGTATTCAATTCAAATGAGGGTTATGGAGCTTATAAATAACCCCTCATTCCTATTGTAAAAAGGGAGAAGAAATTAAATTTTTGGATTTGGTTTGTCAGTTGGTTTGGCAGTTGTTGTTCAGGGCTATGGCCCATTATGTCTTCACCTGCGGGTGTTGATGTTGTCTTTGTCCTTCGGGACATCATAGGGGCGTGATGCCCTAGTTATCCCCCCATCTTCGTTTTCCTCCACGTTCTTTGAAATCCCCCTCATGGCTCCAGGAGTGACCTGGGTGGCAGGTGAAATACCCTGGGCTCCGCGTGTAGTGAGATGGGTTGTAGGTGAGATACCCTAGACTGCATGTAGTGAGGTGGGTGGTAGGTAAAATGCCCTAGAGTGTGAAGTCTCTCTGTGAGAGTGGGTTTCTGGGTTCGTGGTAGTCCATCCTCGTTATCCTCCATCCCTATTTTTTCCTTCGTCACCACCATAAAGAAATCAGAAAATAGAGAAAAATTAGGTATCCTAATCTTCGGCGACTCTTAGCTCGCCGACGATCCTATCCCTATCCCGTGCCCCATCACAATTCCTTGTTGGTCCACTCACATCCTTCGTGCACCTTCCACCTACCAAGAACACCCTGTACATGTCACAATGCCATGAATGAGTATGAACCAAAGTATGGCTTAGCGTGCACAAGGAACCATGGTGACCTCAGGTCTGAAGATCACATGCACAACTTCTACTCTGGGACCTATTTTTTGATAATGAGTAAGACTTCCATAAGATAGTCCCGATGTGGATCAGTTTAGTGCATTCATAACCTAATGAACATCCTTATCTTTGTATTAGTGTCTCTACACAAGTTGCTGTGAGACCAACCACCTTCATCAACTGAGCATACATAAGATAAGCTAGTTTTACTAGATTCACCGATCCCCGAATCGATGGTCCATTGACTAGGAACATTCTAAATTAGGTTTTATAGGATTAGGTCTCACTGTTATTTTATCATAACCCTAATTCCATTGCCCTACTCTATGGGGTTCATCATAGTTAAAAATATGACACAGCAGTATATGATGAATCAAATACCTTTATTATAAATAATGATGTCTTACATGAGTTGGAAGTTTACTAAAAGGCCCATACAATGATTGGCTCTTGGACATTTTTCTATCAGTTTCACCCCCGAAAGATAGAAGGCAATAGTTGAAGAAGTAAATAAGCTCCTTAAGGCAGGGTTCATTCGAGAAGCTCATTATCCTGAGTGGTTGGCCAATGGGTGGTAATGGTGAAGAAAGCTAATGGCAAGTGGAGGATCTTCATTGATTACACAGACCTCAATAAGGCTTGCCCAAAAGATAGCTTTCCTCTCCCAAAGATCGACCAACTGGTCGATGCCACTACTGGGCACTAGCTGCTAAGCTTCATGGATGCCTTCTCTGGATACAATCAGATCCAAGTGGATCCCAGGACGAAGAGAAGACGGCCTTCATCACAGACAAAGGTCTATATTGCTACAAAATGAAACCATTTGGGCTCAAAAATACTGGGGCGACATTCCAAAGATTGATCAACAAGGTGTTCAAAGAGTAATTGGGGAGAAACATGGAGGCCTATGTTGATGACATGATCGTCGAAAGCCTCCTTAGAAAAGATCACATCAAGGACCTGGAAGAATCGTTTAGTGCCCTGCTACACCATCGCATCAAGTTAAATCCAACGAAGTGCGCCTTCGAGTTAACTTCGGGCAAGTTCTTGGGGTTCCTTATTACCAAACGAGGGATTGAAACCAATCCTGAGAAAATCTAGGCCCTTAAAGATATGAGGCATCTATCTTGCAAGAAGAAAGTACAACAGCTGACAGGAGGATCACTTCCTTGAGCAGATTCATCTCTCGGTCGGTCGAGAAATGCCTCCCTTTCTTCAAAGTACTTTGGCAATCTCGAGGCTTCAAATGGATCGAAGACTGCTGTACTACTTTTGAAGAGCTGAAGAAGTACTTGGAGACCCCACCTCTACTCTCTAAACCTCAAGAGGGAGAAGTACTCTACTTATACCTTTCCGCTTCGGATGAAGCAATCAGTTCAATCCTTGTCCGAAGTGAAGGAGATGGCTCCCACGAGCCGATTTACTACATCAGCAAAGTCCTGCATGATGCTAAAATGAAATATTTGAAAATGCAGAAGATGATCTATTCTTTAATAATTGCGGTAAAGTGACTACGGCCTTATTTCCACGCCCATGCCATCGTGGTGCTGACTGATCAGCCTCTTAAGGTCATTTTCCAATGCCCCGATACTTTAGGAAGAATAGCCAAATGGGTTGTGAAGCTAAGTGAGGTCGATATTAGTTTCCAGCCTCGATCGGCTATGAAAGCCCAGGTGCTCTTAGATTTCTTGGCTGAATGCACCTGGAAGTCCGAAGATAAAGCACATCCAGCAAAAGAGGAAATTTTGAAGGACATGGAGTCTGTTTGGGTGCTCCATGTAGACGGAGCCTCCAACTTCGCTGAGTGTGGAGCTAGTCTCATACTGGCTGAACCAGATGGGCATACGATGGAGTACGCACTCTGATTTTTCCTTCTGCATTTCAAACAACTAGGCTGAATATGAAGCCGTACTTCATGCATGACTTCAGATCGCCAAGAGCTTAAAAGTTTAGAGACTCTAGGCCTTTTCAGATTCCTAGTTGGTGGTGAACCAGGTCAAAGGGGAATATGAAGCTAGAGATCCCACCATGGTACAGTACTTGGAAAAGGTTCAAGCCCTATCTTCTCAACTGGAGTTCTTCAAAATCATTCATGTTCCTCGATCAAGAACTCCTGGGCATATGCATTATCCAACTTGCTATGACCATCCCGAAATCCCTTGGTCGCACCTTCATCAAACACCTCGAAACCCTATGCATAGTTGAAGAAACTTTGGAGGTGCACCAAATCGAGATCGAACCAAGTTGGATGGATCCCATCCTCAAGTTCATAAATGAAGGTGTATTGCTAGAAGACAAAGCACAGGCCAAAAAGATCCACTAGATGGCTTTCCAATATGTCATCTTAGACAAACCCTCTACAAAAATCATTCTCTCAACCTCTGTTGAAATGCTTGGGCCCATCAGATGCTGACTATGCTTTGGGGGAGGTCCATGAAGGAATATGTGGTGATCACTTGGGGGGCAGGTCACTGGCATATAAAATAATATGCCAGGGATACTATTGGCCCTCCATTCAAAAAGATTCAGCTAACTTCATATGGAGATGTGATCAATGCCAAAGATATGCCATATACAGAGATAACTAGCAAGTCATTTGACCCAGCTGACAGCACCCTGGCCCTTTGCCTAATGGGGCATGGATATCCTTGGCCCATTTTCATCGGCATCTGGGTAGAAGAAGTTCCTCCTTGTGGCAATCGACTACTTTACTAAATGGGTCGAAGCTGAACCACTAGCTCACATCACAGAGGGCAAAGTCAAGAATTTTTCCAGGAATTCCATCATATATTGATTTGGGATTCCACATGCAATTATCATCGACAACGGGAGGTAGTTCGATACTCCAAAGTTTAAAGACTTCTACACTCAGTACCATGTGCAACATAGGCTGACTTCCATCGCCCATCTACAGTCTAATGGAGAAGCCAAAGTGACTAATCGGACCATTCTCCATGACCTGAAGACAAGGTTGAACGCTGTCAAAGGACTTTGGGCAGAAGAGCTGACCTCCATTCTCTAGCATATAGGACGACCCTGAGAATGGCTACTGGCGAATCTCCATTCAACTTGGCGTATGGTACTGTAGCCATCCTCCCTATCGAAGTCTCCCTCCAATCTTTGAGAATCGACAAGTATGAAGAGCCTGAAAACATCGATCATAGAAGAGTTGACCTAGATCTATTTCCAAGTACCAGGCTCCAGGCCCAAAAAAAAATGGAGACATATCACAAAAAGTCACCAAATATACAACTCCAGAGTAAAGGAGCAGATTTTTCGCACAGGGGACATGGTGCTAAGAGGAACTAAAGTATCCAAGCCAATGAAGAAAGGCAAGCTTTCTCCCAACTAGGATGGACCATACCAAGTTGAAGAAGTCATACGTCCAAGAACATATCGACTCAAGACCTTGGATGGTAGAGTCCTGTCCCGGTCATGGAATGTATAAAATCTTCACAAGTACTATCAATAAACAGACCTTATGTCTTTGGTGAAAAATCTGGTCAACTCTAAAAAACCTGTTGTACTAGCAGAATGATAATATTTCAATGGTCCAATCGAAAGAATCGGCCAAAAGTGCAAAGGAGAGACTGATCCACTCACCTTATCGGTATGCCCGACGAGCATGACGGACGACCCAATCAGGCTGCCAAAATGATCAAAGGCACATGGATGGTTCATGTAACCTACCCTACGGTAAATCGAAAAAACATGCCAGGGTGGGCCTAATCAGCCTACCTTACATCAAAGAAGGCACAGGGATAGATTGTATAACCTACCTTATGGTAAATCCGAAGATGCACCGAGATGGACCTGAATAGCCTACCTTAATCATGACAGGGATGCATAGGGAGGGCTTAAATGCCCTACCCTACGGTAAATCCGAAAACATACTGAAATGAATCTACATCACTCACCCTGTTAGTAGCAAACATTTGGTGAGATGGCTTAACCGATCGCATCCCCTCTACAGATCCTTAATGGCTCTATAAAATCTACGCTTTCGTCATATCACAAGGTCTATATTTCATAGTACCTTAAGATATACCATTCACAGAGAAAGAAAGAAGTGAGAAGAAAATCGATTTATTCATTTCATTCCTACAATCTTACAAAAAAAAAATAGTGCAGATAATGGGAAAGTAGATCTAGAGACCACCTACCAACCCTTTCCCATGCCGATAGGGGGTGTCGAAGCCCTGAAAAAGGGATGAAGAGGCTCTGGAGTTCCCTCTGATTCTGACTCCAACTCTTCTTCAAAGTCGGAGTCAATTCATGACCAGGGAAGGGACGAAGGCCTAATATTTTTCAAGCCCTTCAGAATGAAGAACTTGAAAGCCTTGTCCTGGTGCTCTCGGAACCACCGGTGGTATGAATCCAGGACCGCCTCGGTGACTTCATCCTTATAGGCAAAAGACACCATAAAATTTAAGATGACCTTCGCCACCTTCCTTCCTTTGCCTTCTCCACCTCTGTAGCGGCTACCTCGACTCGAGCCCTGGCCTCCTCCAAATGGGCCTCCAAGACCCAGATCTTTCTCTCCAAGCAAGCAATGACCCCCTGCAGGTCATCATCATCACCTCTCTAGGGAGCCTTTGACCTAGGCTCACCCTCTGTTCGAGTGCTAGAGGCCCTCTTCATACCACCTTCTAAGATCAGAAATGCTAAACTTCAGTTTGGTTGTGTGTTGAGGGAAAGAGGGTAGTTTTAGGCTCACCCTCTGTTCGAGTGCTAGAGGCCCTCTTCATAGCCACCTTCTGAAGATCAGAAATGCTAAACTTCATTTGGTTGGTGTGTTGAGGGAAAGAGGGTAGTTTTCAAAATGGGAGTCTGAAATTCTGATGACCTACGACAGGAAAAGACAGGGTCCTATTTAAAAGGATCCTACACCCTTGAACGGTCGCTGGGAAACATGCTCCACACCTTTCCCCAGACATGCCAAAGGGTGCCATGTGTTGAGACAATGCCTCAGAACCCAGGTGGCCACTTGGGAATGGTGTGATCATCAATAACTAATCTCGAGGATGGAGATCGTCAGTGCTGGGAACCCAGAATGATCTCCCTCGGACGGTTACAACATTAATGGCCTTCTCTCGGAAAGGGAATATATGGCAGCACCCAGATGCGCAGGGATGCGATCGTTCAAATACCCATGCACTCGACATGGGCAACAAAAATTATGCTCAATGTTCCTCAATCAATGGCCAATGGGAAAATGACACCTATATGCCACGTCCATTCTAAAACAAAAGGAATAATTACGATAGGTAAATGACATCAGCCTAATCTAATCGAGGTCATTCATCGGCAGCAGCATTTCAATCTTACTTCAGAAATCATCTTCAACATCAACCTCAAATTGAATAGTCTTCGGCTTACCCATCAACTAAAAAGAATCAACCCAAAAGAGACTAGTTTGAAGGAAATTAGTCATTTATTTCGAGAATGAAAAACCTTATCCAAAAGGAGGACATTACAGATAGCTGAGAAAAGAAAAAATATAGCAGATTTACTTCTCGTCAGCCTCTTCGGTAGTCAAAACGAGAGTAAGGGTCAATGTCATTTCAGGCTAAACCTTGGAGGCTATAGATCTATCCTCTAGAATGGTGAGCAAGGAGAAGTCTAGGCTGGGGTAAAGCTCCTTAATTTTACCCAGAAAATCGACGTAACCTGAATAGTATCCTTCCGACGCAACTTTACTCGCCTCATCTTTGAAGGCCTAAGAAGTTTTATAATCCTCAATAGCCTCGAAAGACCTCTTTTCGGCCTGCGCAGTCCTTTGGTTGGCTGCCAAAAGGCTTGTCTCTAGCTCCTCGACCCTCCAATTCAATTCGACCAGACGAGATTTCGGCTCCTTAGCATCTCGTTCTCGTAGGGTCTCCCTTAGCATATATTCAAGAGACTACCTTCCTCCTTCTCTCCTACGCAATGATCGACACTTTGGTCGCCTGTGACTGAATAGTACTTATCTGTCTCTTCAAGATATTGTTCGAGGCTTTATCCCTCTTTTCTTCTGCAGCAGCTCGAAGCTTCTCGGCGACATCTTTTTCAGCTATGGCTAAAGCCATACGGCTTCGAAGGTCTTCGTTGTAGCTGATAGATTCATGAGCACCTTTCTCCAACAAAGAAAGGTCGCAAGAAACCTGCAAAATGAGGAACACATACAAGGTCAGTTCAATCGACAAATGTGGATAGGTAACACGCATGCCAAAGACTACCTGTTGTATCCCAAGGAGGATAGCAGGAAAAGGATTCCCATATTCCTACCTCCCGGATCCAGTGATAGGGGTATTGCATCCCACTGGACTTCTTTTCTCCATAACCGGAGTCGTAGGCTTGGCACCTTCAACATATGGAGAAACCCCATCAACATCCTGTGGGCTCAACCTCTCAGATGGTGAGAAGAACCTATCTCAATAAGATCTCTATTCTTGGCCTTGGCACACGGTAACGCCAACACATATCTTTGCCTTCGATCTGATCTCCTCACCTAGAAGCCTCTCATTGGTTTCCCCTTGGCTGCTCGCCTGAGTTGTGCTAGGTTCGGCCTCATGGTGTAGTAAACTGTTGACCCCTAAAGTGATTTTGATGATAACAAAATATTGGAGCATACATTTGGTTATCTAACAACTCTTCAATTGATTGACAAGTTTTTGTAGGACAACTACATTGACACATTTTTCAATTCCTACAATCTTTAATATTTTGTGTTGAGTTGTAAAATACTTAGATTCTTGTAAAAAAAAACCATACAAAAAGTTTCCTGTTAAAATTAGTTAAAGGGTTACTTCTACTAGTTCTTCTTGCTTCAAGTTTTCTTGAATTTATTATAAGTAGTGCTTGAAGAAGATTGTTAAAGCTTGGGATAAGTGTTCTGGAAGTTTGAAGCTGATCTAGCTGAAGAACCACCTTCGAGCCGACTGGATGAACAACCCAGCCGACTCTGGCACTAGCACTGAAGACAAGTCTCTGGCACGCAGATTCAGCCGACTGGCACCAAGGTCCAGCCGACACGTCCAGAACAAGGTTGAGAACATTCTGAGATTCTGGTGCGGGCACTAGAATCAGAAGAAGACTTCAGGGTTCCATCTGGATCTCTGAATGACCTTGCCCGAAGATTAGGGTTTGTAATAAGGGTTGACCTGGTCAACCAGATTATTTTATTTCTTTGAGTCTGCATTTCATTTTGTTGAGTCATGTTGACTCAGTCTAAGTCCAAGTCAAGTCCTGGTTGGTGCCATTCCCTAGGGCATCATTTTTTCTTCCAAGGCCAAATGCATGTGGACGCCACACTCCCAGCCACACTCCCAAGACCAGTTGGCGCCACATTTCATCCTAGTATCCCTAGTCCCCATGCCCAAGAGAGCAAGAAAATTTTCTTAGGAAAAGTCAAGGAAGGCGCCCACAAGCTGCCAAAAGTAACCAAGCTAAAGGAGCAGGGGATTTTTCTTGGAGAGGACTTCAAGGTAGGTGCCCACACCTACCTAAAGTACCTGGCTATGAATGGAAGGAGCCTAGTCTTGGGGAGAAAGACTAGGAGATGAGTATTTTCTTCCAAGAAAGAGCAAGTCATGGAAGGAAAACCCATGACTTAAGGAGAAGAACTAGGAGGTGCCCCACATACCTGCCATATGAAGCCATCACCTTGCATTTGAGGCCGCCCACTCCAAGGAAAGAAGCCTGGTCGGTCAAGGAAAAGTTTTTCATGCTTAGGATGAATGTTTAGTCCCACATGGGAAGTAGTGTAATTTTGTTTCTCTTGCAAGGTCTATATATCGGACCCTTATGTAATCTTTTGAGGAGAATAAGTAAATGAAATCTTTTCTTGTGTTGAGCAACCTTGTGTTCTCTTCTTCTGCACTTCTTTGAGTGTTGAGCACTGTGAGGGAGTAAATCCGGGTTCCTTTGGAGCCTTGAGGAGGTGAGAGATCTCCAAAGTTACCAAAACCCTGCCCTGCTTTCATCCCTGGCTGCCACCCTAATTTCCTTTCATCATCCTAGCCGCCAACACCCAAATTCCTAAACCCTATTCCCACTTCATTCAAGGCCGCCATCTCCTTCTCCAAGCCATCGCCCACTATATCAAGCCCTAGGACCTTTTCATCTGCAAGCCACCGCCCTACCAGCCAAACCCTAAATCCACTCCATCTTCCACCGCCACCTCCATACTCTTCCCTCATCTTCAAAGTTCGAGCAGTCCGGAGCTATCCCAGGTAACGGTCTCTTCCTTGAGTTTCTTACATCCTTATCTTGTTCTTCATCTTTTCCAGATCCAGAGTACGAGAAGAAGGCCAACCTTGCCATAGGACTACAATTCGAGGATCCATTACGAAGATACCCCATCTCCAAGGATCCTACAATCTGTTCAAGAGTATCCTTGAATTGAAGCAAAGAGAGATATCACAGTTAGGTATAAAACCTTCTCTTCTCTCTTCGTCTCTTTCTTGAAAGAGGAGTAAACCCTAGGTCTGGGGGTTCTCAATCCCCAGCGATCCTACTTCTTTATTACTCTGATAATCTACTCTTTTGAATTGTGCTTTCTTTCAGTGCATATTTTCTTTCAATATTAGTTAGCCTTGTTTTTGAGTCAAGCCAACTTCTAACAAAACACAAAAAAAAAAATAAAGTTTTAATTTACTTTCGCATCGCATCATCTTATTTGTTCTGCATCATTTTTGGTATCAGAGCCCTGTCTAGGGTTCTTGCTTGTTTGATTGTTTATTTCGTTCCTTTTGACTTTTGCTGCCTGGAGTAGACTCCCCTGGCCGTCCGGTCCTAGGAACAAGCGAGACGCAAGCCTCCTCCTCCCATTCTACGGGGGTTCTTAGGGCGTGTAGGGGTGCCGCTGGGTTATAACTTCTAGGCAGGGATTGTAAACGGGACACACGTTCTATTTTCTGTCAGTAACTACCCTGTTATTCGAATTGTTTCTCCCTGCAAAAAATTTCAAATTAAGTAATTCTTGTTTTTCTGGAACCAGTATAAATGAAAGTAATTTACATAAACTTTCAGGATTTATTAATTTATGTAGTTTCTGAGATCAATTTTACTGTTGTTCTGCTTTTTTATTTTCTGCAAGCTGTTTTTTATTTGAGTGTGCATAAATTGAATCTATCTTAAGGGCACCGAAGTTGCAACCTAAGGGAAGGATTAAGACCCTCTCCTTAGCCCAAAACCACCTCCCATGCATTCGAACCTAAGCCTTTAATCTTAAAATTAATTAGACCTAATTTGCCCTAGTGGGCTATGGACACCAACTGGTCGGGTCTAGGCTAGTGTTGAGTCAGTTTGTCTAGTTACTCTGCGTGCTTTGTACTCAGTGTCTAGAATGATGGTTCAGGGATTCTATCCCAAAGGGCTTGTGTGCTGGTTCGCCTACCTGGCCAATCACTGATTGGTGTCTAGGATTGGCAATTAGGGACCTAACACTCCCCTTACACCTGCCTGGCTGAGTCTCGAGTTACTACAGGCTAGCTTGCCACTCTGATTGGGCATATAGTTTGTGCTCTAGGTCTAGTTAGCCCATAGTCATTTCAGTCGAGTCTCATTTGGTGTACTTGCTTGCATCATCATGTCCACTCGGAATGGAGTACCCTGCCAACCTGGTCATACCCAACTTGATTTAGAGGCCACGATTAGAACTCTTACCGAAAGTATGACCAAATTGAGTCAGTAAATGACTGATACTGTTGCCCAGTTTAGGGATCAAGTCCGTGAGGATCTTACCCAGCTTAGGGATCGAGTCCAAGTACTTGAGGAACCTAGACATCAGAATTGGACTCCTGACCCAGATTTTAATGTGCCTCAACCCACCCACCAGGAGCCTAGAAGACCTTTATACAGAGATCCTGAACCTAATCATAGGAGGCCTGACCCAGAGCCTGAAGATAGAGATGATAGGTTCATCTGGAACATCAAATTAGATGCAACCACTTTTGATGGTAGTTTAAACCCTAAGGTGTATTCTGATTGGGAGGGTGAGATGGACCAGTACTTTGAGTGGTATACCATGTCTGAGGAAAGGAAGTTCAAGTTTGCCAAGATGAAGTTAGTGCATCAAGCTAGGTTATACTGGGGGAACATTGAGCTAACCACTAGGAGATGAAATGTTGAGCCCATAACCACTTGGCAGGGTATGAAGAGAAGCTTAGAGATAAGTACCTACCCATTTCATACTAGCAGAATCTGTTAGACCAATGGCAAACCTTGAAACAAGGGAACCGATCTGTCTCAGACTACATAGCCACCTTTGATGAGTGCTTGATGAGATGTGATGTGAGTGAAGCCCATGAGGTCACTTTGTCTAGATTTAGGGCTGGACTTAGGGAAGACATTAAGAGGGAGTTATTTCTGAGAGAGGTTACTGACCTAGACCAAGCCTATCAGATTGCACTGAACACTGAGAAATTTCAGAGAGGACCTATACCTTCTAGGGTTAGTGCCCTAATCCCAAGAAATGGACCTAGCCAAGTTACCCCTAGCAAACCTTTTCAGGGTATTCCCACCCCTAGGCCCATGGACAAAGGTAAGGTACCTGACACCCGGAGAACCCCTAGTTCTAGTATCACCTGTCTTAAGTGTCAAAAACCAGGTCATATCTCCAGCCAGTGTACAGCCATAGCCTGTTTTAAGTGCCATAGGGTAGGTCATGTTTCTAGCCAGTGCCCACGTAGATCCCTTTACATAGAAGAGGAGAGGAAGAGAATTCTGGGCCAATGAGGAATTTGAAGAAGAAGTTTATGAGGCCGGAATGAACTTGGTTGATGAGTATAAAGGAGAGGAGGAACCCACAGAGTCTAACCAGTTAGGAGTTGTGAGATGCATCCTATCCCAGAGTAGAGTTTAGGAGGATTGGCGTAGGTCTAACATCCTACAGACTTTCCTTAAATTAGGGGATAAGGTATGTAAGATTATCATAGATAATGGGAGCTGTGTGAATGCCATTTTGCTAGTACTGTCAAAATGTTAGGCTTAACCCAGTCCCCTACCCCAACCCCTATAAGGTTTCTTGGGTAGACTCTACCTCTAAACCCATCCAGTCTAGATGTCAGGTCCAAATGCAGATGCAATCCTATCAAGAGAAGATTTGGTGTGATGTCTTACCCATGGGGGTGAGCAGTATAATTCTTGGGAGACCTTGGTTATATGATCATGATGCCACCCTCTTAGGAAAATCCAATACCTGTGTCTTTAGTTTTAATGGGAAAAAGATCACAATCCATTCAGTCCCTCCTAAGGACAAGGTAGCTAAAGGACCCAATAAGGTCAAAGAGAAGAAGACTGGAGTGAACCTAATTAGTGCTAAGGATCTAGAACAAGAAATTCATAGTGGTTCACCCATTTGGATGTTGACTGCTAAGGAACTTAGGACTCCTACACCCTCAGAGCCTCCTCAGGAAGTTAGGCCTTTGTTAGAAGAATTTGAAGATGTTTTTCCCGAGGATCTGCCAGACCACCTTCCACCTCTTAGGGATATCCAGCATTCCATAGATTTAATCCCAGGAGCTACTTTACCCAACTTGCCCCATTATAGGATAAATCCATCTGAGCATGAGGAACTGCAAAAGAAGGTTGGAGAATTGTTGAGGAAGGGGTTCATTAGAGAGAGTCTAAGCCCTTGTGCAGTCCATGCACTACTGACCCCAAAGAAAGATGGCACGTGGAGGATGTGTGTAATAGTCGTGCCATCAACAAAGTCACAATCAAGTATAGGTTCCCCATCCCTAGACTAGATGACATGCTAGATATGTTGTCGTGCAATGGTAATTTTTTTCCAAAATTGATCTCAAGAGCGGCTATCATCAGGTTAGAATTAGACCAGGGGATGAGTGAAAAACCACTTTCAAAACTAAGGATGGTCTCTACGAATGGGTTGTTATGCCTTTTGGGTTGTCCAATGCCCCTAGTACTTTCATAAGGATTATGACCTAGGTGCTTAGAGCTTTCATAGGAAGTTTGTAGTGGTCTATTTCGATGACATCCTGATCTATAGTAAGACCCCTGTAGACCACCTAGGCCACCTTAGACAAGTCTGCCAAGTTTTGAGGAATGATAGTCTCTACGGTAATCTCAAGAAGTGTGAATTGATGACCAGTAGAGTTATCTTCCTTGGTTTTGTAGTAACCCCTGACGGCGTGGCTGTTGATCCAGAGAAGATTAGGTCTATAATAGAATGGCCAGAGCTGACTAGTGTGCATGAAGTTAGGAGTTTCCATGGCTTGGCTACCTTCTATAGATGACTCATCAAGGGGTTTTGTACTGTAGTTGCTCCTATCACAGACTGTATTAGGAAGGGAGAATTTCAGTGGACTAAAGCAGCCCATAAAGCCTTCCTAGATCTTAAGGATAAGATGACCCATGCACCCATTTTGAGGTTACCCAACTTTTCTAAAGTTTGAGGTTGCCTGTGATGCTTCAGGTGTAGGTATAGGTGGAGTCCTAAGCCAAGAGAATCATCCCGTAGCATTCTTTAGTGAAAATCTTAATGATGCTAAGCTTAAGTATTCTGCCTATGATAAAAAATTTTATGCGGTAGTGCAAGCTTTGCGTTACTGGAGATATTATTTGCTACCGCAGGAATTTGTGCTGTTTTCGGACCATGAGGCTCTTAGATTCCTGAATTCCCAGAAGAAGCTTAACCCTAGGCATGCTAAGTGGGTAGAGTATATCCAGTCCTATACTTTTGTTTTGAAACATAAGGCTGGGACTGAAAATAAGGTAGCTGATGCCCTTAGTTGTCAATTTTTGTTATTGAATTCTGTTGGGGCTGAAGTTGTAGGGTTTGAGCAGATCAAAGAGGAATATGAGTCATGTCCGGATTTTAAGACTGTGTATCAGGATCTAGCTCAAGGACCATCTAGTGATCATAAGGATTATACCCTTTTAGATGGCTTTCTATTATTTAAGAATAGGCTTTGCATCCCTAGAACTTCTCTTAGGGAATTTTTGATTTGGGAAATTCATGCTGGGGGTCTAGCAGGCCATTTTGGAAAAGACAAGACCACCTTGGCTGTTGAAGACCACTTTTTCTAGCCTAGCTTAAAAAGAGATGTAGCACACATTATGGCTAGGTGTCGGACCTGCGCTGTTGCCAAACAGTGAAAATAGAACACCAGCCTTTATACCCCACTCCCTATCCCAGATCGTCCTTGGCAAGATGTGAGTATGGACTTTGTGTTAGGTTTTCCTAAGACCCAGAGGAGGCATGACTCTATCTGTGTCGTAGTCGACCGATTTTCTAAGATGGCCCACTTCTTGCCTTGTTTCCAGACTTTTGATGCATCTAAGGTAGCCACCCTGTTCTTTAATGAGATAGTTAGACTCCATAGCCTACCTAAGACAATTGTTTCGGATAGGGATGTCCGGTTCACCAGCTATTTTTGGAAATCCCTTTGGCATAAGTTAGCGACAAAACTTAAGTTTTCAACTGCCTATCATCCCCAAACTGATGGCCAAACCGAGGTAGTGAACCATAGCTTAGGCAATCTGCTAAGATGTCTTGTTGATGAAAACACTAGGAATTGGGATTTGTACTTACCTAGGGCTGAATTTGCATACAATGACTCGGTCAATAGGTCTACAGGTAAGAGTCCATTTGAAATTATGCATGGGTACAAACCTCACAAACCTCTTGACCTAGCCCCTTTACCAGTCCACACACGAGTCTCCGAGTCTGCTGAAGTTTTTGCACAGCATATAAAAGACTTGCATAAAGAAATTAATGCCAAAATAAATTTAAGTAATGAAACTTATAAGAAGTTGGCTGATTCTTAAAGGCGAGTCAAGACTTTTGTTGAGAGAGACTATGTAATGATTAGGTTAAGGCCTGAACGGTTTCCTCTTGGAACCGTTAGAAAGTTACATGCTAGAGGAGCTGGACCATTTAGAGTTGTAAAGAGAGTAGGATCCAATGCCTATGTGCTCGAGTTGCCTCCAGAACTAGGCATTAGCCCCACTTTCAACATTACAGACCTAGTAGAGTATAGAGAGCCAGCTGTGATTCCCAGTGAGCCTTTTGAGCCTAATCCTGTTCTTGAGAGTGAACCCAACCCTGTGTGTCCACTAACAAATTGGCTAGTGAGGAAAGAACAGATGAAAAGATCCTAGACGATCAGGTTATCTCTACTCGTAATCGAGGATACCAAAGATACCTGGTCCGCTGGCAAGGAAGGCCAGATTCTGATGACTCTTGGATCTCCCGAGATGAATTACAAGAGCTGGATCCAGATCTCTTAGAGAGATATCAGAGCCAACTGAGCCTTACTCAACAGGGTCGAGTTCCTCCCACCTCGGGAGAATTGGTGCGGGCACCAGAATCAGAAGAAGACTTCAGGGTTCCATCTGGATCTCTGAATGACCTTGCTCGAAGATTAGGGTTTGTAATAAAGGTTGACCTGGTTCAACCATATATTTTATTCTTTGAGTCTGTATTTTATTTTGTTGAGTCATGTTGACTTAGTCTAAGTCCAAGTCAAGTCCTGGTTGGCGCCATTCCCTACGGTGTCATTTTTTCTTCCAAGGCCAAATGCAAGTGGACCCCACCCCCAGCCACACTCCTAGGACTAGTTGACGCCACATTTCATCCCAGTATCCCTGGTCCCACGCCCAAGAGAGCAAGAAAATTTTCTTAGGAGAAGTCAAGAGAAGGCGCCCAGAAGCTGCCAAAAGTAACCAAGCTAAAGGAGCAGGGGATTTTTCTTGGAGAGGACTTCAAGGTAGGCACCCACACCTGCCTAAAGTATGGCTATGAATGGAAGGAGCCTAGTCTTGGAGAGAAAGACTAGGAGATGAGTATTTTTCTTCCAAGAAAGAGCAGTCATGGAAGGAAAACCCATGACTTAAGGAGAAGAACTAGGAGGTCCCCACATACATGCCATATGAAGCCATCACCTTGCATTTGAGGCCGCCCACTCCAAGGAAAGAAGCTTGGTCGGTAAGTGAAAGTTTTTCATGCTTAGGATGAATATTTAGTCACACATGGGAAGTAGGTAATTTTGTTTCTCTTGAAAGGTCTATATATTGGACCCTTATGTAATCTTTTGAGGAGAATGAGTAAATGAAATCTTTTCTTGTGTTGAGCAACCTTGTTCTCTTCTTCCG
Organism: Areca catechu; assembly: GCA_021397845.1. Lineage (NCBI taxonomy): Eukaryota > Viridiplantae > Streptophyta > Magnoliopsida > Arecales > Arecaceae > Areca > Areca catechu. The sequence goes on along the minus strand of CM038048.1, from coordinate 45,173,464 downwards.
CACTTCTTTGAGTGTTGAGCTCCGTGAGGGAGTAAATCTGGGTTCCATTGGAGCCTTGAGGAGGTGAGAGATCTCCAAATTTACCAAAAACCTGCCCCGCTCATCCCTGGCCAACCCTAATTTCCTTTCATCATCCTAGCCGCTAACATCAACATTCGAGCATTCCAGAGCTATCTCAGGTAAAGGTCTCTTCCTTGAGTTTCTTACATCCTTATCTTGTTCTTCATCCTTTCCAGATCCAGAGTACGAGAAGAAGGCCAACCTTTCCATAGGACTACAATCCGAGGATCCATTGCGAAGATACCCCATCTCCAAGGATCCTACAATCTGCTCGAGAGTGTCTTTCAATTGAAGCAAAGAGAGATATCATAGTTAGGTATAAAATCTTCTCTTCTCTCTTCGTCTATTTCTTGAAAGAGGAGTAAACCCTAGGTCTGGGGGTTTCTCAATCCCCAGCGATCCTACTTCTTTATTACTCTAATAATCTACTCTTTTGAATTGTGCTTTCTTTCAGTGCATATTTTCTTTCAATATTAGTTAGCCTTGTTTTTGTGTCAAGCCAACTTCTAACAAAACACAAAAAAAAAAAATTAAAAAAAAATAGTCTTAATTTACTTCCACATCGCATCATCTTATTTGTTCTGCATCAGATTCTCAGGAATCCAGTCGACTCGATTAGATCCAGCTGACTCATCCAGAATTTAGTTGAAAATGGTCTGAGAAGCCTCTGAAATTCTAGCCAACTGGAATTTAGCCCAGCCGACTCGTCCGGAGTGAGGTATTTTTTCAACTTTGGAAGCTAGCCGACTAGCACTCAGCCTAGTCGACTCGAACTTCATTCGAGCCGACTCGAAGTTTGTTCGAGCCGACTGGAATGACGGGGTCACATCCACGGCTAGTTCCAGTTCTCAGTTTTTGAATTCCAAAAGTGCTCCAAGGGTAACCTGTCACCTCCCAACCATTCTACAACGTTCAAATCATGGGAAGGCAGTTGAAGTCTCTATAAATAAAGTATGAGAACATCGTTGATGAGGCTAATGATTTATTGAGCATTTATTGAACACTTATTGAAGTGAAGTGAGAGAGCACTAGAGCTTTAAGATTATCTTCACCTGCAACAACTCTTACCAGAAGCTTGAAGCCCCTTTTGAGGAAAAGCAAGGAAGCCATTGAAGTACATTGAAGAGCATTCAGTGGATCTTCACTCGAGCTGCATTAGCAACCACCCAGACAACATAGTTGGTCTTTATTGTTGCTTTTCTTATTCTATCATTTAGAATATTTGGGTTATTGGTGAGCCCTGTTGTAAAAACCAAATAGGTTACTTTGATGAGCCTTTAAAACCAGAGTGTAGAGGTTTCTTTGGTGAGCCTAGCTAAAAACTAAAGTGTAGAGGTTTTAGGTGAACCTGTAAAACCTAGCTTGGGTTTCTTTGGTGAGCCCAGTTTCAAAAACCAAAGTATAGAGGTTTGGATTATGAGCCTGCAAACAATCCGATTGTATTCTGGTTTGGGGATATAGTGGAAATCCCGAGTGGTGAACTTGGGTAGTGGACGTAGGAGCTAGGTTACTCTGAACCACTATAAATCTACTTTGTTTGTGTTGTGTTTTCTTTATCTTTTAGCTTCTGCTTTCTTTCTCTGATTAGCATAGCACCTAATCACTAATTGAAATTAATGTGCACATACTTGCGAAAATTTTATAATTCCCAATTCACCCCCATCTTGGGACTAAGCCACCTGGGCAACACAAACCCTCAAAATGACGTGAGGATGAGAAAATAGGAATGGCGTTAGAAATGGCATTATCAGGGGTGAATGGCAGTTGATCCAAGGAAATTCCATTCCTTATATCGAGATTAGCATAATTTAAAAGCCCTCATTTGCAACGGGCTTCTAAGCACGCCACGCGCGGTCACCCTAATGAATTAGGGCCTCAACTAGTGTGCTTGGAGGGACCACCAAAGGCTGTAGCCATAATGATCCCTGCTCTCATGCACAATCATTATGGACTTGATCACCACTACCTCTCCAAGCGATGACATGGCAGTCACTACACCCCTAGTAAGCCGGTAAGCTAGGGGTTCCCCTTATATAGGAACTTTGATGCAAGATGACTCTAAGACTACTAAACATGCATGAAAAATAGTAAAAATTTTTTTTATGATTTTTATAATTTTAATTGCAAGCTAGATTCTTAAAATAAAGTAAAAACTAGCAGAAGGACTAGCATTGCAAAGAATCATCGGGTTGCAGGCATACTCATGCAAACCAATGAAATATCCAGGACCCAAGATGGTGCGGGCACCAGACTCAGAAGAAGACTTCAGGGCTCCATCTGGATCTCTGATTGACATTGCCCGAAGAATTAGGGTTTTCTGGTTTGTAATAAGGGTTGACTTGGTCAACTCAATTTTAGTTTGAGTCTGTATTTCCCCTGCAATTTAAATTTTGTTGAGTCATGTTGACTCAATACAAGTCCTAGTAGTGGTCTAGGTCTTCTCCAAGGTACAACATTTTCTCCCAGGACCAAGCAAGTGGGCGCCACACTCCCAGCCACACGCCAGAGTCCAGGAGGCGCCACATCTCCATCCAGTGTGCCTTGGTCCCACACCACAAGAAAGCAGGTCCCTTCTTTCATGCGCCACTTGGGGGAGAAATCCATCAAGATACCTCAATCCAAGAGGAGCCAACTTCTTTCCAGATAAACCCAAGCCAGGATGGCAAGAATTTTTCTTGAAGAGAGGATCAAGGAGGTGCCCCACAATGTTCCATAAAAACCCAAGTTATAAAAGGGAGAGAGCATGTCTTGGGGAGAAAAATCAAGGAGGCACCCAAAAGTTTCCTAAAGTGCCAAAGCCATGAAAGGAAGAAGCCTAAACTTGTGGAGCAAGACTAGGAGGTGTCCAAAAGAGCCAAACCATGAAGGGAAAATCCTTGATTCATGGAGAGATACTAGGAGACACCCCCAAAACCTGCCATTTGGAGCTGATTTTCAAGTTTTCTTGGAGTTTTTTGGGTTGCCACTCATGGAAGGAGTCTTGGGAAGAAAATTTGATGCCTAAAGTGTGGGTTAGTCCTATTAGTCCCACATGGGAAGTGTATGAAATTTTATTTTTTTGTTATGTCTATATATTCAACTCTATGTAACTCTTGAAGAAATGATGAATGAAATCAATTTCTTTGTGAGCAACTTGTGTTTCTCTCTTCCGCACTTGTATTCAAGTGTTGAGCTCCGTGAGGGAGTAAATCCGGGTTCCCTAGGAACCTTGAAGAGGTGTGAGATCTCCAACCCCAAAACCCTAGCTTAGTCCACCCATCTCTACTCCACCACCACCAAACCCTAATTTTCCATCTTAATCCCATGGCCCCTCTCTTCCACATCGAAGCCGGTCACCAGCATCCAGATTCAGATCAACTGTTTCAACTACAGAGCAAGTTCAAAGAAGAGTCAGATCAGTATCAAGATCTCCGGAACTTCTACATCCAACAATCTTCATTAGTCCTCAGGTCAGTGTCTTTCTTTGAGTTTCTGGTTCTTCTTTTGTTCTTCTTCTTCCAGATCCTGAGTTCGAGAAGAAGGCCAACCTTGCCATAGGACTACAATCCGAGGATCCATTGCGAAGATACCCCGTCTCCAAGGATCCTACAATCTGCTCGAGAGTGTCCTTCAATTGAAGCAACGAGAGATATCACAGTCAGGTATAAACCTTCTCTTCTCTCTTCGTCTGTTTCTTGAAAGAGGAGTAAACCCTAGATCTGGGGGTTTCTCAATCTCCAGCGATCCTACTTCGAGTTACTCTGATAATCCACTCCTTTTAATTGTGCTTTCTGTCATTTTTTAGTTTCTTTCAATATTAGTTTATCTTTCCTTTGAGTCAAAGCCGACTTCTGAAAATATAAAAAAAAAATTACATTAATCATAATTTGCTTCCGCATCGCATCATCCTTTTTGTTCTGCATCATTTTTGGTAACAGAGCTTTTGTTCTACATCAATTTTGGTATCAGAGCTTTCGTGCTGCATCATTTTTGGTATCAGAGCTTTCGTGCTGCATCATTTTGGTATCAGAGCCCTGTCTAGGGTTTCTGTTTCATTTGCTTGCTTGAGTCTCTCTCTTTTTACTTTGTCTGCTCGAACTAGACTCCCCAGGACATCCGGTCCTAGGAACGAAGCGAGGTGCAAACCTCCTCTTCCCATTCCACGGGGTGTTTCCTAGGGCGTGTAGGGGATCCGTTGGGTTATAACTTCGTGGCAGGAATTGTAAACGGGGAAGTACTCTGTTTTCAGCTCGTAATTACCCTGTTGCAGGAATTATTTCTCACTACTGGTAACTCCAAATTTGGTGATTTTTATTTTGCCGAAACTATTATAATTGAAACTATTTTGCATAATTTTCTTGCAATTTATTGGTTTCTATGGGATTTCTGAGGATTAAATTACTGCAACTCTATTTTTGTGTTCTGTAATCCAATTATTTTTGAGTGTTCATCTCTTATTCATCTTAAGGGCATTTGAGCATCTAAGAAGGGGAGGAGTTGATAACCTCTCCTTAGCCCAAAACCACCACCCACTCATTCGAACCTAAGCCTTTAATCTTAAAATTAATTAGACCTAATTTGCCCTAGTGGGCTAGGGACACCAACAAGTCGGGTCTAGGCTAATGTTGAGTCAGTTTTGTCTAGTTACTCTGTATGTGCTTTGTACTCAGTGTCTAGATAGTGGTTCAGGGATTCTATCTCGAAGGGCTTGTGTGCTGGTCCGCCTACCTGGCCAATCTCTGATTGGTGTCTAGGATTGGCAATTAGGGACCTAACACTCCCCTTACACCTACCTGGCTGAGTCCTGAGTTACTACAGGCTAGCTTGCCACTCTGATTGGGCATCTAGTTTGGGCTCTAGGTCTAGTTAGCCCGTAGTTGTTTCAGTCGAGTCTCATTTGGTGTGCTTGCTTGCATCATCATGTCCACCCGAACGAAGTACCCTACCAACCTGGTCAACCCAACCTGATTTAGAGGCCATGATTAGAACTCTTACCGAAAGTATGACCAAATTGAGTCAGGATATGAATGAGGGTTTTGCACATTTTAGAGACCGAGCCCAGGGACTTGAGAAACGTAGACATCAAAATTGGACCCCTGATCCAAAATTTAATAGGCCCCAACCTCACCCATGCCAGGAGCCTAGGAGGACCTTATACCGTGATCCCGAGCATAACCCTAGGAGCCTATATCCATACTTGGTTGACTCAGAAAAGGGACCTGTTAGGAACACTGAACCTTATGCACCCACTTTTGATGGAAGACAAGAGACATATATTAAGTGGGAAGAACAAATGGATCGGTATTTTGAGTGCACTAATATATCGAAATTAGGACAAATTAGGTTGGCCAAAACCAAGTTCACCAAACATGCTAGGTCGCATTGGTATGCTATTGAGCATGAGTGTTATCAAAGAAAAGAGGAAATATATACTTGGAGAGATATGAGAAGTAAGTTGAGAGATAGGTACCTAGGTAGATCCTATGAGAAAAAACTTTTAGACCAATGGTACCAATTGCGACAAGGTAATAGGCCTGTGTCTAAATATATCGAGGACTTCCAGTGGTACGACATGAAATGCAATACCATTGAGACCGAAGCTCAGATCACATCGAGGTTAGGGTTGGGTTACACCCACATTTATAGGAAGCTATGCATTGAAAAGAACAATAAGTTAGACCGAGCCTACCAAGAAGCCCAAGACTATGAGTGGTCTTTAAGATATAACCAATCAAGTACTTTTGGACTTAAAGCCAACCTCTACCAACTTGAGTCAAGTTCCGATTGATTCGACCCCGTTGTGAACCAGACTCTTGTTTGTCAATCCCACTTGTGTACCTCTTGACCAGAAGGATAACACTGAGAAGGAGTTAGGCATGGTCATCCCAAAATTAGTTGACCCGACCAAGCTGTACTTAAGAGGAATCAAAGGAGAATAGATTAGAACCTTTCAGTGAATTGAGGAAGAAATATGAGCCTGACATAAGTTTGATAGATGAATATGAAAGAAGAAGAATTTGAGGATATCTCTCCTGATAATTCAATTAACCACTCCTACCTAATGGGTTATTGAGGGGACCCCTGCCACTCAAGGAATTCAGGAGCTAACCCTAAGAGAAGACCCTTTTGAGGAAGTTCAGAAGAAGAAATTACACACCAATGAATGTTTAAGTGAGAATACCCCTGAACTCATTGAGGATCCAAAGAAGACACCCCTGAGTCAAATCTGGTAGAGAAGTGTGAAGAGGAAGGGGTTCACAAGAATTGCCCATTGAGAAGTCCAAGAATAAGAAAAGATAGTAGCTTAGAGGACTTTTTAGATAAACATTCCAAAGACCTTCCTGATAACCTTCCACCTTCTAGAGCACCCAGCCTACCCTAGAACTTGCACTTGTAGACCCTCCTAGAGCAAATCATGAGGTTTGGATGAGTGCACCTATAGAACAATGTCCTCATTTTAAGGTCATCCTGAATAACCAAGGTTTGTTTTCTTATTTCTGATAAGCCACCTCAAAACTCTGATTCTTATTTCCTACCCTTCCCTGAATCTTCTCATGTTTCTAGAGCTATGGGATTACACTTTACTGAGATCTCTAGGTTGCAAGACTCCTTAGAACCTATTAGGTTTGCCACCTACTTCTTGAAGACCTTATGGCACCTACTAGGCATCCATAATAAGTTTTCATGCTCTGCATGCATCCTCCAACCCAAGGTCAAACCTAGAAGCCATAGTTTTGTTAGGTTTAGACCTAGGTTCCTTTGGAATAAAGTCCATCCTTAGGATGCGTCGTCAGTCTAGTTTAGTTTTTTCTTGACCCTTTACTAGGCTTTGACTCAGTTTTTTGGTTTGATTGAGAGCACACTCTAGTTTAGTTTTTCTTGACCCTTTACTAGGCTTTGACTCAGATTTTGGTTTGATTGAGAGCACCAGGAATTGGGATTTGTATTTTGTCCAGGACTAAATTTGCATATAATGTTTCGATCAATAGGTCTATAGGCTAGAGTCCCTTTGAAATTGTTCATGGATACAAGCCTCACACACCACTTGATCTGATTTCACTATTAGTCCCCACCACAAGTCTCTTGATGCACTTGCATAGCATGTAAAGGACTTGCATAAAGAAATTCATGCCAAAATAAATTTAAGTAATGAAACTTAAAAGAAGTTGGCTGATTCTCAAAGGCGAGTCAAAACTTTTGTTGAGGGAGACTATGTAATGATTAGGTTAAGGCCTGAACAGTTTCCTCCTGGAACTGTTAGAAAGTTACATGCTAGAGGAGCTGGACCATTTAGAGTGGTGAAGAGAGTAGGGTCCAATGCCTATGTGCTCGAGTTGCCTTCAGAACTAGGCATTAGCTCCACTTTCAACATTACAGACCTAGTAGAGTATAGAGAGCCAGCTGTGATTTCCAGTGAGCCTTTTTGAGCCTAATCCTGCTCTTCAGAGTGAACCCAACCCTGTGTGTCCACCAACAAACTGGCCTGTGAGGAAAGAGCAGATTGAAAAGATCCTGGATGATCAGGTTATCTCTACTCGTAATTGAGGATACCAAAGATACCTGGTTCGCTGGCAAGGAAGGCCAGATTCTGATAACTCTTGGATCTCCCAAGAAGAATTACAAGAATTGGACCCAGACCTCTTGGAGAGATACCAGAGCCAGCTTGATCCATACTCGACAGGGTCGAGTTCCTCCCACCCGGGAGAATTGGTGCGAGCACCAGACTCAGAAGAAGACTTCAGGGCTCCATCTGGATCTCTGATGACATTGCCCGAAGAATTAGGGTTTTCTGGTTTTGTAATAAGGGTTGACTTGGTCAACTCAATTTAGTTTGAGTCTGTATTTCCCTGCAATTTAAATTTTGTTTAGTCATGTTGACTCAATACAAGTCCTTGTAGTGGTCTAGGTCTTCTCCAAGGTGCAACATTTTCTCCCAGGACCAAGCAAGTGGGCGCCACACTCCCAGCCACACGCCAGAGTCTAGGAGGCGCCACATCTCCATCCAGTGTGCCTTGGTCCCCACACCACAAGAAAGTAGGTCCCTTCTTTCATGCGCCACTTGGGGGAGAAATCCATCAAGATACCTCAATCCAAGGAGGAGCCAACTTCTTTCCAGATAAACCCAAGCCAGGATGGCAAGAATTTTTCTTGAAGAGAGGATCAAGGAGGTGCCCCACAATGTTCCATAAAAACCCAAGTTATAAAAGGGAAGAGAGCATGTCTTGGGAGAAAATCAGGAGGCACCCAAAAGTTTCCTAAAGTGCCAAAGCCATGAAAGGAAGAAGCCTAAACTTGTGGAGCAAGACTAGGAGGTGTCCAAAAGAGCCAAACCATGAAGGAAAAATCCTTGATTCATGGAGAGATACTAGGAGACACCCCCATAACCTGTCATTTGGAGCTGATTTTCAAGTTTTCTTGGAGTTTTTGGGTTGCCCACTCATGGAAGGAGTCTTGGGAAGAAAATTTGATGCCTAAAGTGGGGTTAGTCCTATTAGTCCCACATGGGAAGTGTATGAAATTTTATTTTTTTGTTATGTCTATATATTCAACTCTATGTAACTCTTGAAGAAATGATGAATGAAATCAATTTCTTTGTGAGCAACTTTGTGTTTCTCTCTTCCGCACTTGTATTCAAGTGTTGAGCTCCGTGAGGGAGTAAATCCAGGTTCCCAAGGAACCTTGAGGAGGTGTGAGATCTCCAACCCCAAACCCTAGCTTAGTCCACCCATCTCTACTCCACCACCACCAAACCCTAATTTTCTATCTAATCCCACGGCCCCTCTCTTCCACATCGAAGCCAGTCACCAGCATCCAGGTTCAGATCAACTGTTTCAACTACAGAGCAAGTTCAAAGAAGAGTCAGATCAGTATCAAGATCTCCGGAACTTCTACATCCAACAATCTTCATTAAGTCCTCAGGTCAGTGTCTTTCTTTGAGTTTCTGGTTCTTCTTTGTTCTTCTTCTTCCAGATCCTGAGTTCGAGAAGAAGGCCAACCTTGCCATAGGACTACAATCCGAGGATCCATTGCGAAGATACCCGTCTCCAAGGATCCTACAATCTGCTCGAGAGTGTCCTTCAATTGAAGCAACGAGAGATATCACAGTCAGGTATAAAACCTTCTCTTCTCTCTTCGTCTGTTTCTTGAAAGAGGAGTAAACCCTAGATCTGGGGGTTTCTCAATCTCCAGCGATCCTACTTCTGAGTTACTCTGATAATCCACTCCTTTTAATTGTGCTTTCTGTCATTTCTTAGTTTCTTTCAATATTAGTTTATTTCCTTTGAGTCAAGCCGACTTCTGAAAATATAAAAAAAAAATTACATTAATCATAATTTGCTTCCGCATCGCATCATCCTTTTTGTTCTGCATCATTTTTGGTAACCGAGCTTTTGTTCTACATCAATTTGGTATCAGAGCTTTCGTGCTGCATCATTTTTGGTATCAGAGCTTTCGTGCTGCATCACGAGAGTTGAGAAACTCCCAGTTTAGGATAGCTTTAATTCATTAAATCTGATAATAAGAGAAGGAAAGGTTTCTTACCAGTCAGATATTGAGATTTAGAAGCATAAGAGATTACTCACAACTCTGATCGGAGATGGAAGAAGAAGCCTTGTTTCCCTTGAATCTGATGGCGAATCTGGGCAGTTCGGGTAGCAAAGAAGGCCTCCTCAAGGGAGGGGAAGCACATCGAGGATCCTAAAAGCATCAAGGTTAATCAAAATAGCAATTAAAAAATAAGAAAAGGAACTATGGGTTAAAATGAATCAGGATTAGGGTTAGAAGATGGTTATTTGAAGCTTGTTGAAGATCTCCTTGCTTGGCAGCCTAGGGCACTCATTCTTGGATGTGTGAAGGCTTGGATGGCAGTGATTTAGGGCATGGAAGGAAGCTAGGGCAGCAAGAAATTCGTCCAAACATAAAAACACAACCTAAAGAACCAAAACAAAACACCAACACAAGGCAATAACTCAAAATTTCAGCAAGTTGTATTCATAAGAAAGAGATGCTTACAAGAGGGGGAGGGGGGGGTATTTATGAAGCTCCCATGCCCTCACTAACCATGGTTACACTTGGGTTACATGTCCTCTTCCCAATTGGAATATAAGTCCTTTCCTAGCTAGGTTAGAAAAACAAATCCCCATTAGGTTAGGAAATGACCTAGTCTTCTCTTTTTTCCTTCATGCTTTGACTAGTCCACTCAAGGACACATCTTGGACTTGGTAAACACTTGAAGGATGCCTAGGGGGGCATGTTGGGCCTCTAGGAGCAGCAAGGGACTGGCCCAAAGGGGCTTGGATGCATGGGTTTGGGCCTTTGGAAGCTGGGGTGGTCTGTCAGCCTAGTAGCAAGAATATTCCCTGGAATCTTGCTTCTTAAGGGCTTGGGCTTAGCACCTGGGCTTGATTATTTGGGCTTGGATGCAGGTGGACCTCTGGAATCATGGGTTCCATGTTCTGGGAATATGCTCTAGCATTTGGAAAGGAATCTAGGCATCTTGAGGGCAACTGGAAGGAATCAAGATTTCTGGAAGCATCTTTAATCCTGGGTTGTCACACAAAATCCAATGGGCTGATGTAGTGGCCTCTGACTCCTAGATGTGGCCTGGTGAAACTCCAAAATATGGTAACCTTTTCTCTTGTATAAAAATTGAGCTCATATTGGACTCATAACTGATATACGGGAGTCAAAATAATGACTAGGTTGAGGGTTGAGACAAATCAACTAACCTCACATATTACAGGACTCAATTCTAGTTGATTACAAAATTTGACACATGGCTAGGTAAACCAAATAAGGCCCAGTAATCTGTGTCTGATCCTGTTGCCCCCACCAATTCTCCCAGGGTGGGAGGAACTCGACCCCGTCGAGTATGGGATAACTTGGCAATCATAGTGCTCGAGTAGGTCTGGGTTGAGGCGCTGCAGATCCTCACGGGTGATCCACGAGTCCTCAGATTCTAGCCGACCTTGCCACCAGACTAAATACCTCTGATAGCCTCTATTCCGGGTACATATGGCTTGATCATCCTTGATTCTGATCTCAATCTTTTTCTCATTATTTGGCCAATTGGTTGGTAGACACTCTAGGGTGGGTTCTCTCTCAAAGGAAGGAATAAGCTCAAGATGCTCGCTAGGTATCACTGCTGGCTCCCTAGACTCTATAATATCTGAGATGATGAAGATGGATCTAATACCTAAATTAGATAGTATCTCATGAACATAGGCATTGGGTCCACAGATATTCATTATCTTGGATGGGCCAGCTTCACGAGCAGAAAATTTTTACAACTACAAAATCACCTGCAAATTCTTTATCTTTCTTTTGAGAATTAGCCAAGTTGTTAGTTAGTTCATTAGTTATGTTTAGATTTTGACTAATTTCCATATGCATATGCTATGCAGAGGGTAGTGCAGGTGCAGACAAATGGGTTGGACTATGAATTTTATTGGACTCGAGATTAACACCTAAATGACTCGACTAAACATCCTTTTTAAAGAAATTTTTTGAACTTTATGGGACAAAACCTAGTAGACTATAGATTTATTAGGTTTGACCCTCGCATGACATGCACATGAAAACTTACTATGTGCTTTTAGTAAATGCCAAAGGGTATGCAAGAAGTATGATGAAAACCTACCATGTGCAAGGAATGAATGTAACATGCAAACCTCTACATGATGCAGGTGAATGGTTAAAGAAATATAAGAAAACTCAAGAAAAGGCAAAAAATAAGAGGTGGATTCGGGGTTAGTCTGGCAGGAAATGGGTTCGGGATTGATTGGATAGAATGGAATGCAAGAAGGTGTGTTATGAATTAGTCCTAGACTAATGAGATTTACCTTATGGGGTTGATGTCTATCTAAAGGGTCTGCATAATGGAAGAAAGGGTCATTGATTTCAGGAAAAAGATCAAGTGGAGTCAAAAAGGTGACTTCATCTTGAGGGCATTGATCTAAAGAGATTAAGTCCTTAATAAACTCTTCTGGTTCATAAATCAAAGGACTGGGCACTCTAATTGGGCTTTCTTTTAGTGGCTCCTTAAGTAAAGCTCTAATAGAGGGACTGGATTCATCATGGTCTTCTTCTTTTAAAGGTTCTTCCACTACAGGTTGGGTGTGGTTAAAGTCAGCTAACTCTAGGGTGGCTTCAACCTGGGTATCTACAAGATCAACTAACATTGGATTGGCTTCTACCTGGGTTTCTACTAGATCAACTAACATTGGATTGGCTTCTAATTCAGTTTCCACTAGGTCAACTAATTCTAGGATGACTCCTAACTCTAGGTCGACCCCTAACTCTAGGTCACCTATAGGTATCTCTTCTTCTAAATCTTCAATGGACTCATTATCCTCATACTCCTCTACCAAATTTGGATCAGCCTCATATATTTCTTCTTCTAAGTTATCTTGGTGAACCAATAGGGTGGTAAGAGGGGTTTGGCTAATGGAAAATTGACTAAGGTTTGGGGTAATAGGGGTGGGTAAACTAAGGGTTTTGGGTTTAGAGGTTATGGGTTCAAAGGTTATGGATTCAAATCTAGGGGTATCAATCCTATAGGGTTCAGGTCGACTGAGGGATGGTGGGTTATTTTGGGTTCATATCTAGGGATTTTGGGTTCATGTGTTCAGCTCTATGGGTCTTGCTTAGGGTTCCTACTTGGTTGAGTCTATGGTTCATTTGGTCAAGCTGGTTTATTCGGGCGGCCAATTGGGCATTCATTTGGACTAACTGATTGTGGGTCTGGATATTGGATTGGTTTATTTGGGTAAGCTGGGCTTGGGTTTGGGTATTCATTTGGGCAAGCTGAGCTAGGATGGTCTCCAAAGTGGGTTCCATGGTTGGGCTGGCCTGAGGTTTGGACTTTTGATATCGGATTCCTAATCTAGTGGTCATGCAACAAATTAATCAATCAAAATGAAATGATGCAACCAAGCATGCAAAAGAGAAAGAAAAGGCTTGTATAATCTAGGGTTTCCTAGACCTAGAGCCAAAAACTGGGTGGGTCAGCTCAACTTATACCTAACCCAATAGCTAGTCCTTCCACTGGCTAGGTAGGGGTGGGAGTGTGGGAGGCCCCCCTGCTTTCGCGGGGACCCAATTAAAACCACAACACCACTTAGGTCATTTGACTCTAGACCCCCAGCCTTAGACACCAGCTTTTAGTAATAGCTAAGAGGTTAAATGCACTAGTTGGCCCAACAGCTCGGACCCGACCTGTTGATGCCTTCTAGCCCACTAGGGCTAATTAGGTCTAATTGATTTTAACTCGGCTTGGGTTAGCATGATGATGGTGGTTTGGGCCCAGGACAGGTGATGAAATCCTACCCTGATCTGAGATAGAGAATTGCCCTTAAGATTAGGTTAAGAATGATGGCAATCGATGGCCCAGATGCAATCTAAAACAATCAGAAAATAAAATATTTGTTTAATGATTTATGATGTGTCAAGTTAGGTTTAAGTTAACTGGGGTTATCAAACAAAGTTTGGCTTTGGATTTGGGGGTTTGGTAGTTGATTAGTTAGGTTGAGTCAAGATGCAGAATGTAGCAGAAATCAGTGAATTAAGGTTTCAGTTGTTACAGAGTTTGACATAGATACTAATGCATGCAAAAATAAAAAAAAACATGGAATATAGGATGGACGGTTTTGATTATACCTACCAAATTTCATGCAGAAAAAAAATCATGGTAATGCAAACCTAGGTTTTCTGGACTGCTACTGAAATTATCAGAATTCTGTTAGGGTTCTTATTATGCCAAATTTAGAGATTTAGGGTTTTAGTAAAAATAATTAAAAATTATGATAATTACTAGGACAAAATAGAGGACATGAAGTGCAAATTTCAAAGAAAAATAAAATGTTTATTATGCCAAAATCAGATGAAACATAGACACCTAATGCAGTGGACAGAATACAGAATTAGGGTTTGTGAATGAAAAGCAAATAAAAACTATCCTAAACCCGCTCTGATACCAAACTAATGTGGGACGACTCTAAGACTGCTATACATATATGAAAAATAGTAAAATAATTCTTTTGTGATTTTTATAATTTTAATTGCAAGCTAGATTCTCAAATTAAGTAAAAACTGGCAGAAGGACTAGCAGTGCAAAGAATCATCGGGTCGCAGGAAACCAATGAAATATCCAGGACCCGAGAGTTGAGAAACTCCTGGTTTAGGATAGATTTCTTCATTAAATCAGATAATAAGAGAAGGGAAGGTTTCTTACCATTCAGAGATTGAAATTTAGAAGCAGAAGAGATTACTCACAGCTCTGATCAGAGCCTGGAAGAAGAAGCCTTGTTTTCCTTGAATCTGATGGCAAATCTGGGTGGTTTGGGAAGCAAAGAAGGCCTCCTCAAGGGAGGAGAAGCTCCTCGAGGATCCTACAAGTGTCAGGGTTAATCAAAATAGCAATTAAAAAATAAGAAAAGGAACTATGGGTTGAAAGGAATTAGGATTAGGGTTAGAAGATGGCTGTTTGAAGCTTGTTGAAGATCTCTTTGCTTGGCGGCCTAAGGCACTCCTTCTTGGACATGTGAAGGCTTGGATGGCAGTGATTTAGGGTTTGGAAGGAAGCTAGGGTAGCAAGGAATTCGTCCAAACACAAAAGCACAACCTAAAGAACCAAAACAAAACACCAACATAAGGCAATAACTCAAAATTTCAGCAAGTTGTATTCATAAGAAAGAGATGCTTACAAGAGGGGAAGGGGTGGGGTATTTATAGAGTTCCCATGCCCTCACTAACCATGGTTACACTTGGGTTACAAGACCTCTTCCCAATTGGAATACAAGTCCTTTCCTATCTAGGTTAGAAAAACAAATCCCCATTAGGTTAGGAATTGACCTAGTCTTCTCCTTTTTCCTTCATGCTTTGACATTCCACTCAAGGACACCTTTTGGACTTGTTCAACACTTGAAGGATGCCTATGGGGCATGTTGGGCCTCTTGGAGTAATAAGGGGCCGGCCCAAAGGGGCTTGGGTCCATGGGTTTGGGCCTCTGGAAGCTGGGGTGGCCTGTTAGCCTGGTAGCAAGAATATTCCCTGGAATCTTGCTTCTTAAGGGCTTGGGCTTGGCACTTGGGCTTGATTTATTTGGGCTTGGATGTAGGTGGACCTCTGGAATCATGGGTGCCCTGTTCTGAGAAAATGCTCTGGAATCTTGAAGGGAATCTGGGCATCTAGAGGGTATCTGGAAGGAATCAGGATTTCTGGAAGCATCTTGGATCTTGGGTTGTCACACAAAATCCAATGGGCTGATGTAGTAGCCTCTGACTCCTGGATGTGGTCTGGTGGAACTCCAAAATATGGTAACCTCTTCTCTTGTACAAAAATTAAGCTCATATTGGACTCATAACTAATATATGACTCAAAATAATGACTAGGTTGAGGGTTGAGACAAATCAACTAACCCAACTTATTACAGGACTCAATTCTAGATGATTATAAATTTGACACATGGCTAGGAAAACCAAATAGGGCCCAGTAATCTGTATCTAATCCTGGTGCCCCCACCAAACTTTCTTATTTGTTTTGCAGTTCAAAAGGAGAAGCCTATATTCGCAAGAATAGACTCCACAAAGGGTAACGTGATTTAAGCCATCACCAAAACCAATAACTCTACCTAAACCAAGTTCAAAAAATGCAACACTTAGAAAGCATCATAGTCCACACAGAAAAGAAAAAATGCTTGTTAATTTAGGAGAGTTTGTCGGTTACATGCCAAAGGAAGGAAAAGAAAAGATATAGTGCCCAAAGCCTAACAAGTCCCTAAGGATCAGCTGAGAGGGATCCAGCATCGCAAGATTGGAGTATCCTATCAATCTGTGCAAAAAGAGTCTCTTGAACTTGGGCTAGATCCAGGGAGCCTTCAGCCTGTACCCCCTCTTCACCCTGAACTCTCTATTTAGCCTGGACCGAAATTATACCTGAGTAATCGACTACGATTAGGGTTTCTTCTCTCCGGCTTGGCATCTCTTCAGCCTCTTCTATGGCCCCGATCTCCTCTTCTTCCTTAATGTCAAAAGCAGGCATGCTGGAAAGATCAAGATCTAGGAAAACTACACTAATTTTGACAAGTCCGTCATTAAAGCCATGCTGGTAGCTGTATAAACTCGCTTCATTCATCTCTTATTGGAACTGTGAGGACTTCCTGAAATCCGCAATAACTCTAGCTGCCTGCTCTTTCATGACTTCAGACTCCCTCCTAGCTGCCTCGACCTCCAAGGCCACCTCTTCGGCTCTTGAAGATGCCTTTTCAGCTCTTAAAGATGCCTCCTCGGCCATCTTGGTTGCCTCCTCAGCCACCTTGGTCAGGTCTTCAGCCCTCTCCTGACTCTCCTTGGCAGATTTTCCAAGGAGTCAATCTGCTTCTTATTTTTCCTCAACTCTGCCCCTTGCCCTGAAATCATCAAGTGGGCATTCTTCAGTTCACCCTTCAGGCCCCGAACTTCAGCATCCACACAAGTAAGCCGATTCTCCATCGATTGCTTCAGTTCCTCGACCACCTCCCTTTCGGCCCTGGCCACTTGGAGCTCCTCCTTCAAACCGTGAATGAGGCTATCAACGCTCCCCAGGCCTTCTTCCATGAAGGTAATGTCATAGACCAGCTACACCAACAAAACAAGATATAAGATCACTCACAGACTGAATGAACCATTGGGCAAAGAAGGGATGATGAGGATCTCGCCTGTTGCAGGGAAGAATAGGCAAAATCAGATATTCAGTAAGGCTTTGACCTCGGATAACTACCAAGTCATGAGGTAACAAAGTATCCTTCAGTACCCGCCTAGCCACGACGGGAACCAAAAGACCCCCCATAGGGGAAAGCTCAGAAGAGCCCACGGGATGGCTCCCACTCGGAGAAGCCTCCCGAATGGACTCCTCCTTGAATTGCGGTGCCTTGCCCCCATCCATCGTAGGGGGGCAAGGCAGTGCATCAACCACCAGAGACTGACTCTCCCTTATCTAAACTGGAGAGCTAGCCATCAGTAGAGATTCAACTAGCAGAGGCCCTGCCGGGGCCACCATCATCGATACCCCATCTCCCCTAGAGGTTCCTTTGGAGGACAAGGTGCTTCTACTTCTCTCAGGATCATTCCCTCGGGCCTTCTTCCGGGCCTCCAATCTTGAAGGAGGGGCCGAAGCCATCCTCTTTTTGGAAGACTGGTGGAGCAAGCCCAAGTTAGGCTTCATTCCACCACCTGCAAATAGAAAGGCCTCTCTAAATCAACTGGACTATAAAGGAGATAAAAGAGAAGAGGTGATAACTTCAGCCATTTATACCTAATACAGGGAACTCGCTGATCCCTGTGAGATGGAGATTCCTCTTCTCCAACAGTTCATGGATGGGAACAGCCTCTGAACTAGTTAGTAAGACATAATCAGACTGATCGACTGCCAAAACCATTTTTCCATTATTGGCAACTAGGCGTGGTTCCCTCCACTCGCTATTGAAATCTCATGGTTCGGTAGACGACATGAAAATAAAGTTGGGTTTCCATCCATGGATGGTGCTGGGCATATCCTTTATGATCTTGCGACTAGGCCTAGGACTGATCACCCACCATCCACGATCATGGAAATCTATCTTGAGAATAAAAGAGTGGTGAACAAATTGGTCCCAGGATTCACGTTGGCTATGTGGCACCGGACCAAAAACCCACAGATATTCCGAATGATGTTCGGAGTCAACTACACAGGCACTATTTGGTACATGCAAAAGACCTTGACGAAGAAGGGATGCAAGGAAAATCGAAGACCGGCCTTTAAATGATCCTCGTATGTGGCAAGACACCAGACGGGAGGCTTATATACCCGCTCTTCAGACGTGGGAAGTATTAAAGGAAATCCTTCGGGAACATGATAACGCCCTCGAAGGTGAGCGATCTTACCCAGTGAGACGGAACTGGAAACTAACTCCAGACTCACCACATTATCAGTCCCAGAGGGCCCAACTTTTTTCCCTTGTCCTATAATCTCAGCCATGACAAAAGAATGAAACAAAGAAACAAAAGAAAGATTCTACCTATAGAAGGGGCCGATGGCCAAGAACAGGGAAAGCTGGGCCAAAGCTAAAGGTATAAAAGGATGAAGAAGCTTCCTCAGCCATACCTTTTCACCTTCTCATAAAGGACAAAGAATGATGCAGAACAAATAAAGGGATGCGATGCGGAAGTAAATTAAGATTAACTATTTTTTTTTTTGTTGTTTTTATATGTTTGTAGAAGTTGGCTTCAAATCAAAGAAAAGTTAACCTAACATTGAAAGATACTAATATGATAATTGAAAGCACAATTTTAAGGAAACTAAATTATCAGAGTAGTTCAGAAGCAACGGATCGCTGGGGGTTGAGAAACTCCCAGACCTAGGGTTTTGCTCCGAACTTTCAACATAACAGAAATAAAGAGAAGAGATGGTTTATCTAACCAGACAATGATCTTCACAGATTTTGGTGGAAGAACTCTCCCGAGCAGATTGTTGGATCCTCGGATTCAGATATCTTCGTAATGGATCCTCCAATACTGGTCCTTTGGCGGGTTGGCTTCTCCTGAACTCAAGATCTGGAAGAGAAGAAAAATAATTGATGGAATCAGAGAGTCAAGGGAAAGATTTACCAGGTTGATGAACTTGAAGATTGAAATTGCTGAAAACTGGATTCTCTTGGATGTTGATGTGATTTTCCTTGGAACTTGCTCTGGATCTGAAGTAGCCGGACTGGATCTGGATGAAGGTGGATGGCCTGGACTTGTAGAGAGAGAGAGGCCGTGGGAGATGGATGGAGCTAGGGTTTGATGGATTGAAAATAATGAAGGGCGGCTAGGGTTTTGGAATTTCAAGTGGCTAACCTAGGGTTTTGGATAAAGATGGAGATCTCTCACCTCCTCAAGGCTCCAATGGAACCCGGATTACCCCCTCACGGAGCTCAACACTTAGAATAGTGCGGAAGAACAGAAACCTAGGTCACTCAACACAAGAGAATAGTAAAAATAATTTTTCTTCATTGATTTCTTTAAAGTTACAAAGATGGGTCTATTATATAGACCTAAATTTTCTCCAAGCTTGTACAAATTCCCATGTGGGACTAAACTCCTCCAACCTCTAGATTAGGTAGAAAATCTCCTCTCTTGGCCGACCAAGAGTTCAAAAAAATTTGGGACGGCCATAAAGGAATTTTTTTTGGAATTTTTATGGCGCCTCCTTTGGAGTTGGATTTGGATTGGAGTCCTCTTCTTATATGGCATTTCTTCTTTTCTTCCACTCCAAGTTAAGCTCTTTGATTTTGATTTGAACTTCAATTGGATGTCCTTCTTTGATTTTTCTCCAAGAGAAGTCTTTTCCTTCTTTGCTTAGATAAAATTGGCAGGTATGGGCGCCTCCTTTAAATTAGCTTCCAATTTGATTTTTTTCTTCTTTGGATGTGGGGACCATGACACTGGGATGCCTCTGTGGCGCCTCCTGGACTCTGGCGTGTGCTCGGAGTGTGGCTGGGCGTGTGGCTTGGAGTGTGGCCTCCACTTGCTTGAACCTTGATTTGATTGGAAGACAAATGTGGCACCATTTT
Source organism: Areca catechu (assembly GCA_021397845.1). Taxonomy (NCBI): domain Eukaryota; kingdom Viridiplantae; phylum Streptophyta; class Magnoliopsida; order Arecales; family Arecaceae; genus Areca; species Areca catechu. The sequence goes on along the minus strand of CM038048.1, from coordinate 45,153,858 downwards.
GGACCAAATTGAAACCACATCGGGACTTGCATCGAGTCAACATGACTCAACAAAATTTAAATGGTGACTCAAGAAATAAATAACTAGTTGACCAGGTCAACCTTTATTACAAACCCTAATTTCTCGGGCAATGTCAATCAGAGATCCAATGGAGCTCTGAAGTCTTCTTCTGAGTCTAGTGCCCGCACCAATTCTCCCAGGGTGGGAGGAACTCGACCCTGTCGAGTAAGGCTCAAGTTGGCTCTGGTATCTCTCCAAGAGGTCTGGGTCCAATTCTTGTAATTCTTCTCGGGAGATCCAAGAGTCATCAGAATCTGGCCTTCCTTGCCAGCGGACCGGTACCTTTGGTATCCTCGATTACGAGTAGAGATAACCTGATCATCCAGGATCTTTTCAATCTGCTCTTTCCTCACAGGCCAGTTTGTTGGTGGACACACAGGGTCGGGATCACTCTCAATGATAGGGTTAGGCTCAAAAGGCTCACTAGGAATCACAGCTGGCTCCCTGTACTCTACTAAGTCTGTAATGTTGAAAGTAGAGCTAATGCCTAGTTCTGGAGGCAACTCGAGCACATAGGCATTGGATCCTACTCTCTTTACCACTCTAAATGGTCCAGCTCCCCTAGCATGTAACTTTCTAACGGTTCTAGGAGGAAACCGTTCAGGCCTTAACCTAATCATCACATAGTCTCCCTCAACAAAAGATTTGACTCGCCTTTGAGTATCAGCCAACTTCTTATAAGTTTCATTACTTAAATTTATTTGGCATGAATTTCTTTATGCAAGTCTTTTACATGCTGTGCAAAATTCTCAACAGATTCGGAGACTCGAGTGTGGACAGGTAAAGGGACTAGGTCAAGAGGTGTGTGAGGTTTGTACCCATGTACAATTTCAAATGGACTCTTACCCGTAGACCTATTGACCGAGTCATTGTACGCAAATTCTGCCCTTGGTAGGTATAAATCCCAATTTCTGGTGTTTTCACCAACAAGACATCTCAGCAGATTTCCTAGGCTACGGTTCACTACTTCAGTTTGGCCATCAGTTTGGGGATAATAGGCAGTTGAAAACTTAAGTTTTGTCCCTAACTTATGCCAAAGGGTCTTCCAAAAGTAACTGGTGAACCGGACATCCCTATCTGAAACGATTGTCTTAGGTAGGCCATGGAGTCTAACTATCTCATTGAAAAAAAGTGTGGCTACCTTAGACGCATCAAAGGTTTGGGAACAAGGCAAGAAGGGGCCATTTAGAGAATCGGTCGACTATGACACAGATAGAATCATGTCTCCTCTGGGTCTTAGGTAAACCTAACATAAAATCCATACTCACATCTTGCCAAGGACGATCTGGGACAGGGAGTGGGGTATAAAGGCCAGTATTTGTTTTCGCTGTTTGGCAACAGCGCAGGTTCGACATCTAGCTACAATATTAGCTACATCCCTTTCAAGCTAGGCCAGAAAAAGTGGTCTTCAATAGCTAGAATGGTCTTGTCTTTCCAAATGGCCGGCTAAACATCCAGCATGGATTTCCCAAATCAAAAATTCCCTAAGAGAAGTTCTAGGGATGCAAAGCCTATTTTGAAGAAAAAAAACCATCTACAAGGGTATAATCCTGGTGATTACTAGATGGTCCTTGAACTAGATCCTGATACACAGTTGTGAAATCCGGACAAGACTCATATTCCTCTTTGATTTGCTCAAACCCTATGACCTCAGTTCTAACAGAAGTTAATAACAGATCGGCGACTAAGGGCATCAGCTACCTTATTCTCAACTCCAGCCTTATGTTTCAGGACAAAAGTATAGGACTGGATATATTCTACCCACTTAGCATGCCTAGGGTTAAGCTTCTTTGGAGTTCAGAAATCTAAGAGCCTCATGGTCCGAAAATAGTACAAATTCCTGCGGTAGCAAAAATGTCTCCAGTAACGCAAAGCTTGCACCACCGCATAAATTCCTTATCATAGGTAGAATACCTAAGCTTAGCATCATTAAGTTTTTCACTAAAGAATGCTATGGGATGATTCTCTTAGCTTAGGACTCCACCTATTCCTACACCTGAAGCATCACAGGCAACCTCAAATACTTTAGAAAAATCGGGTAATCTCAGAATGGGTGCCTGGGTCATTTCCTTAAGATCTAGGAAGGCTTTATGGGCTGACTTAGTCCAATGAAATTCTCCCTTCCTAATACAATCAGTTGATAGGAGCAGCTAAAGTACTAAACCCTTGATGAATCGCCTATAGAAGGTAGCCAAGCCGTGGAAACTTCTAACTTCACATTGGTTGGCTCTGGACCAGGCTCTGGGAGTCTACTATGGACCTAATTTCTCAGGATCGGCCGCCACGCCGTCAGGGGTTACTACAAAACCAAGAAAGATAACTCTACTAGTCATGAATTCACACTTCTTAAGATTACCGTAGAGTCTCTCATTCCTCAAAACTTGGCAGACTGCTCTAAGGTGGCCTAGGTGATCTGCTGGGGTCTTACTATAGATCAGGATGTCATCAAAATAGACCACCACAAATTTTCCTATGAAAGCTCTAAGTACCTGGGTCATAATTCTCATGAAGTACTAGGGGCATTGGACAACCCAAAAGGCATAACAACCCATTCATAAAGACCATCCTTAGTTTTGAAAGCAATTTCCATTCATCCCCGGGTCTAATCCTAACCTGATGATAGCTGCTTTTGAGATCAATCTTAGAAAAAACCATTGCACCAGCCATCATATCAAGCATGTCATCTAGTCTAGGGATGGGAACCTATATTTGATTGTAATTTTATTGATGGCAAGACTGTCAACACACATCCTCCACGTGCCATCTTTCTTTGGGGTCAGTAAGGCTGGGACTGCACAAGGGCTAAGACTTTCTCTAATAAACCCCTTCCTTAATAATTCTCCAACCTGCTTTTGCAGTTCTTCATGCTCAGATGGATTCATCCTGTAATGGGGCAAGTTGGGCAAAGTCGCTCCTGGGATTAGATCTATGGCATGCTGGATATCCCTAAGAGGTGGAAGGTGGTCTAGCAAATCCTCGGGAAAGACATCCTCAATTCTTTTAACACAGGTTTAACTTCTTGAGGAGGCTCTGAGGGTTCCGAAGTTCTAAGTTCCTTAGCAGTCAACATCCAGATGGGTGAACCACTATGAATTTCTTGTTCTAGATCCTTAGCACTGATTAGGTTCACTCCAGTTTTCATCTCCTTAACTTTACCGGCTCCTTTAGTTACCTTGTCCTTAGGGGGAACTGAATGGATCGTAATCTTCTTCCCATTGAAACTAAAGACACAGGTATTGGATTTTCCTAAGAGGGTGGCATCATGATCATACAACCAAGGTCTTCCGAGAATTATACTGCTCACCCCCATGGGTAAGACATCGCACCAAATCTTTTCATGATAAGATTGCATTTGGATTTGGACTTGATATCTAGACTAGATGGGTATGGAGGTAGAATCTACCCAAGAAACCTTATAGGGGTTGGGATGGGGAACGGGGATTAAGCCTAACATCTTGACAGTGCTAGTAGAGATGGCATTTACACAGCTCCCACTATCTATGATGATCTTACATACCTTATCCCCTAATTTAAGAAAAGTCTGCAGGATGTTAGTCCTACGCCAATCCTCTTGAACTAGATTCTGGGATAGGATGCATCTTACAACTCCTAATTGGTCAGATTCATTGGGTTCCTCCTCTTCTTCATACTCCTCAACCAGATTCATTCCGGCCTCATAAACTTCTTCTTCAAATTCCTCACTGGGCTCGGAATTATCATTCTCTCCCTCTTCTATGTAAAGGGATCTCCGTGGGCACTAGCTAGCAACATGACCTACCTTATGACACTTGAAACAGGCTATGGCAGTACACTGACTGGAAATGTGACCTGGTTTCTGACACTTAAAACAGGTGATATTTGAACTAGGGGTTCTCTGGGTGTCAGGTGCCTTACCTTTGTCCATGGGCCTAGGGGTAGAAGTACCCTGAAAAGGTTTACTAGGGATAACTTGGCTAGGTCCATTCCTTGGGATTGGGGCACTAACCCTAGAAGGTATAGGTCCTCTCTGAAATTTCTCAGTGTTCAGTGCAATCTGGTAGGCTTGGTCTAGATCCGTAACCTCTCTCAGAAATAGTTCTCTCTTGATATCTTCCCTCAGTCCAGTCCTAAATCTAGACAAAGTGACTTCGTGGGCTTCACTCACATCACATCTCATTAGGTATTCATCAAAAGTAGCTATGTAGTCTGAGACAGATCGGTTTCCTTGTTTCAGGTTTTGCCATTGGTCTAACAGGTTTTGCTGGTATGAAATGGGTAGGTATTTATCTCTCAGTTTTTTCTTTCATACCCTGCCAAGTGGTTATGGGCTCAACATTCCGTCTCCTAGTGGTTAGCTCAATGTTCCCCCAGTATAACCTAGCTTGACGCACTAATTTCATCTTGGCAAACTTGTATTTCCTCTCCTCAGACATAGCATACCACTCAAAGTATTGATCCATCTCACCCTCCCAATCAGAATACACCTTAGGGTTCAGACTACCATCAAAAGTGGGTGCATCTAATTTGATGTTCCTGATGAACCTATCATCTCTATCTTCAGGCTCTGGGTCAGGCCTCCTATGATTAGGTTCAGGATCTCTATATAAAGGCCTTCTAGGCTCCTGATGTGGGTGAGGTTGAGGCACATTAAAATCGGGGTCAGGAGTCCAATTCCGATGTCTAGGTTCTTCAAGTACTTGGACTCGGTCCCTAAGTTGGGTAAGATCCTCATGAATTTGTGTGCTAAACTGGGCCACAATGTTTGTCATATCCTGATTCATTTTAGCCATACTTTCAGTAAGAGTTCTGATCATGGCCTCTAAATCAGGTTGGGTTTGACCAGGTTGATATGGCACTCCGTTTCTGGTAGACATGATGATTCAAGCAAGCACACAAAATGAGACTAGACTAAATCGACTACTGGATCACTAGACCTAGAGTCCAAACTAGATGCCCAATCAGAGTGGCAAGCTAGCCTGTAGTAACTCAGAACTCAGCCAGGCAGGTGTAAGGGGAGTGTTAGGTCCCTGATTGCCAATCCTAGACACCAATCAGTGATTGGCCAGGTAGGCGGACCAGTACACAAGCCCTTCGGGAATGGATCCCTGAACCACCGTTCTAGACACTGAGTGCTAAGCACACACAGAATAACTCGGCAAACTGACTCAACACTAGCCTAGACCCGACCAATTGGTGTCCCTAGCCCACTAGGGCAAATTAGGTCTAACTGATTTTAAATTAGGTCTAGGTTCGAATGATTGGATGGTGGTTTTGGGCTAAGAAGAGGTAATCAACTCCTCCCCTTATCTTAGATGCTCAATTGCCCTAAGTAAATTATGAGATGATCACTCCAAAAAGAATTGAATTGCAGAACATAAAAATAGAGTTTCTGTATTTTAATGCTCAGAATTTTTATCAAAACCAATAAATCACAGAAAAATTATGGAAAATAGGTTCAATTATACTGGTTTCAACGAAGTAAAAAATCATGCAATTCGGAGTTTTATGCAGGGAGAAATAATTCAGACAACAGGGAAATTACGGGCTGCAACTAGATTGTCTTCCCCGTTTATAATCCCTGCTACGAAGTTATAACCCAATGGATCCCCTACACGCCCTAGGAACACCCTGTGGAATGGGAGGAGGAGGCTTGCGCCTCGCTTAGTTCCTAGGACCGGACGTCCTGGGGAGTCCACTTCGAGCAGAAAAAATAAAAAGAGAACAATCAAAGCAAGCAAGCAAATCAGAAACCCTAGACTGGGCTCTGATACCAAAAATGATGCAGAACAAATAAAGGGATGCGATGCGGAAGTAAATTAAGATTAACTATTTTTTTTTTTTGTTGTTTTATATGTTTGTAGAAGTTGGCTTCAAATCAAAGAAAAGTTAACCTAACATTGAAAGATACTAATATGATAATTGAAAGCACAATTTTAAGGAAACTAAATTATCAGAGTAGTTCAGAAGCAACGGATCGCTGGGTTGAGAAACTCCCAGACCTAGGGTTTCGCTCCGAACTTTCAACAGAACAAAAATAAAGAGAAGAGATGGTTTATCTAACCAGACAATGATCTTCACAGATTTTGGTGGAAGAACTCTCCCGAGCAGATTGTTGGATCCTCGGATTCAGATATCTTCATAATGGATCCTCCAATACTGGTCCTTTGGCGGGTTGGCTTCTCCTGAACTCAAGATCTGGAAGAGAAGAAAAACAATTGATGGAATCAGAGAGTCAAGGGAAAGATTTACCAGGTTGATGAACTTGAAGATTGAAATTGCTGAAACTGGATTCTTCTGGATGTTGATGTGATTTTCCTTGGAACTTGCTCTGGATCTGAAGTAGCCGGACTGGATCTGGATGAAGGTGGACGGCCTGGACTTGTAGAGAGAGAGAGGCCGTGGGAGATGGATGGAGCTAGGGTTTGATGGATTGAAAATAATGAAGGGCGGCTAGGGTTTTGGAATTTCAAGTGGCTAACCTAGGGTTTTGGATAAAGATGGAGATCTCTCACCTCCTCAAGGCTCCAATGGAACCCGGATTACCCCCTCACGGAGCTCAACACTTAGAATAGTGCGGAAGAACAGAAACCTAGGTCACTCAACACAAGAGAATAGTAAAAATAATTTTTCTTCATTGATTTCTTTAAAGTTACAAAGAGGGGTCTATTATATAGACCTAAAATTTTCTCCAAGCTTGTACAAATTCACATGTGGGACTAAACTCCTCCAACCTCTAGATTAGGTAGAAAATCTCCTCTCTTGGCCGACCAAGAGTTCAAAAAATTTGGGACGGCCATAAAGGAATTTTTTTTGGAATTTTTATGGCGCCTCCTTTGGAGTTGGATTTGGATTTGGAGTCCTCTTCTTCTTATGGCATTTCTTCTTTTCTTCCACTCCAAGTTAAGCTCTTTGATTTTGATTTGAACTTCAATTGGATGTCCTTCTTTGATTTTTTCTCCAAGAGAAGTCTTTTCCTTCTTTGCTTAGATAAAATTGGCAGGTATGGGCGCCTCCTTTAAATTAGCTTCCAATTTGATTTTTTTTTCTTTGGATGTGGGGACCATGACACTGGGATGCCTCTGTGGCGCCTCCTGGACTCTGGCGTGTGCTCGGAGTGTGGCTGGGCGTGTGGCTTGGAGTGTGGCCTCCACTTGCTTGAACCTTGATTTGATTGGAAGACAAATATGGCACCATTTTGGACCAAATTGAAACCACATCGGGACTTGCATCGAGTCAACATGACTCAACAAAATTTAAATGGTGACTCAATAAATAAATAACTAGTTGACCAGGTCAACCTTTATTACAAACCCTAATTTCTCGGGCAATGTCAATCAGAGATCCAAATGGAGCTCTGAAGTCTTCTTCTGAGTCTAGTGCCCGCACCAAAGAAACTCCAAGGCAACATCTCGATAGACAGAACCATCTCTCCAAATCCTCCATGGATACTCAAGATGGGTGCGCAATTCCAAGCAGCCCTAAACTGATTTGACATGGAATGGATCGAAGGTTATAATCTGCACGAATCAATGGCTAAGGTGGAACGCACTTCTTATTTGAGGGATAGGAAGAGGCCACGACCGCATCCCAAATCCCAACCAAAATATTGGCTGAACTGTCGCACAATAAAAAAAAGAGGGACAGTTGGTGCGGGCACCAGGCTCAGGAAAAGTTTCCGACTGATCCAAATTAGGAAAGATTCTTTATGGTTAGAAAATTGAGAGCTCGAGTCCTGTAATAAATTTATATTTGAGTCTATTAGTCTTATACTCATTTCAATTTGGTAATTGAGTCCAGTATTTGCTTTAATTAAGTCTTTATTATAATTGAGTCAAGGAGAGTCAGCCAAGACCAACCTAGTTTCAGCTCAACCAAGTCAAGAAGACTAGTGGGTGCATAGACCATGGGTTCACCAACTTGGAAGCCACTTCGTCATTCCTCCTTCCCACATCACCTTGACACATCACCATTAAATCTCTCCCAAGGAAGAAGGAATTTGAAATGGCTACATTTCATCCACAAATGGTGCCCTCATCATGAAGTCAACCACCATGAAGTCGGCCACCAATCTCTTCCCTCCTTTCATGAAGTCGGCCACCAATCTCTCCACTCATTTTGTAATTGTGAATTTCAAATGGTTTGGTGTCTATAAAATAGGCTCCAAAATCCATTGTAATCACTTATGAAATTTGAATCAATGAAGAAAATATTTTCTTAGAGTTTTCCCTTGCTTAAATGCTTGGTCCCTTGTGAGAAGGTGGGCGTGAGGCCTAGAGTTCTTCCTCTTTCCAACTTCCTCTCTTCAACATAATTTTCTCCATCCTTCTTAGTCCATTCGGCCAACACAAGAAGCATCTCAAAAGTCCACATCTCCATCATCTATAATGAAGCCAACCATCCAAGGAGTTCTTTGCAAGATCAAGCCAAGAGTTGTCAACCAATGAAGCCATAGAAGATCTTCAACAAGACTACTCTGGGCATCCTTTCATTTTTCAAAGATCTCTCCCTTCACTTCTCCATATCAACCCTTTTTCCCTAATCTCCCTCCACATTTTTGTTGCAGGATTCTCGGGCTTCTAGATTGTTGAGAAGAAGGTCTCCCGTGCCAAAGAACCGGATACAAGAAGCCTTGCAACCTATGGAATCTTCCAGTCATCCTAGAGTGTTCTCCTTTGCGTGTTCCCAGTGCTAAAGTTATACATATTAATTACCGAATAACCCTTTTAGATAGACTTTCATATTCGTAATTATTAGAATAACTAAACCCTAATTTGAATAGTTTCTTAACCACGAAGGTCCGCCTCTCTTTATTTCTTTGAATGGTTTATTCTTCCAGTCAAGTTTAAATTTTAGAATCCTATCTTTGTATTCCTAGTTCATTACATGAGTAGCTGCATCTATTTACTTCATCTTTCATTTGATTATTATTGATTTCATATGAAATGCATCATCTCCTAAATGTCCCCCATCAACAGTCCCTGGTCCGCCAGCTCCTTTTTCATATCCCAATCAGGGGGTGACAATTGTCCGTCACCTGATCCTCGAATTAGCTGGTAGTTATGGCAGATGGTCCAATCAAAGATTTTGTAATCATCTGTTGCACCATTCTCCAAGAGAAAATGACAAACCAGTAATACTCTCACTCTTCGAGGTAGATCATCACTTCAAAAATTGAGAGTGGGGGGCAACTATTGGGATATGTCAGTTCAAGCACAGATCAGCCACTAGTTCGATTGGTCGAAGACATTTCTCCCGAACCAGGCACTTTAAACCAAAGTGTCCAGAGGACACCGAACAACTGACGGACAAGCCGAAGTTGAAGCTCTTAACTTTATCTGAAGAGTCAGCCTGTGCCCCTGCTGAACACAGGGCCCTCAGCTTGAATCGAAGATATGATCTTCACTATCAGCCGAAGGCACTATTTTCAGCCTACATCGAGGACCAAGTCTTCGACCTGTGCTAAAAACATGATCTCCGATCTATCTCAAAGGTGTCCGAAGATGAAGGCACCCCTTCAATTCAGCTATAAATATTTTCCCAAAAAGAAGCCTGAAGACAGATCTTCGATTTGTCTTAGATCTCCATGAACGTGGTAAATAACGATTGTCATCAACTACCTAACTTCCTCCAAAGCACGACCATGACACGTGATCATTGACTCCAACAGCAATGTCTCCGGCCTAGCCAGAATTATTTAGTAACTATCCATGATTATGAATAAAGGGAAAGAAATTAACTCCCCCATCGTAACCACAGGAGAGAGAACAGAACTGTAGGCCGGATGATTCAATATAAATACTGGTAAGAGGGGACACTCGAGGTAAGGCACAAGATACTCCTGTGTTGCCCAGTAAGCAACCCAAGAGGAGGGGTGAATTGGGTCTCAAAAAAAAATTTACTTGGTACAATGCAATACTATGCAATCCAATCCAATAATCAATTAAGGTACAAAGAAATCAAATGTAATGCTCTTAAATAAAAGTGTAGCAAAAATAAAGAGCAATAAGTGAAAAGCAAGTAAAGAGAACAATCAACCACAAAAATCAAGAAATATAGTGGTTCGGTGCTATCCAATGCACCCAGATCCACTCCCCAAGATCTTCTTGGAAATCACTATAATCACATCGATTATAGTTGATTAGTTTTGCGGGCTCACTAAACAAAAACACAACTTATTTTCACAAGGCCAACAAGTCAAAATCTCACTTGGTTTTACGGGCTAACAAAGAACCTAAATGGTTTTACAGGCTAACCACCAACCTCCCTTGGTTTTTCGAGCTAACCAAGAACCTAATTGGTTTTCAAAGGATCACCAATAACCTCCCTTGGTTTTACAATAGGCTAACCTAGAACCCTTACAACAAATAAGTTTTGAAGTAATGAAATAATGAAAACTTTCTAAAATAAAGCGGGTATCTCTTTGAAGCTTGATGTAGAGATGCTTTGAACTTGTTGAAGCCTCTTGAATGCTCAAGAATGGATGATCTTCAATACTCTTGAAGGCTCTTGAATGCTTGGAGGCTTGCTTTTGCTTGAGAGTGGTTGAATCTTCAATGAATAGGAGTTGAAGCTCCCTTTTCTTCTCTCTTGAATGCTTCTATTTCATTCTCATCAATAGTTACCCTTTTGATTTGATTTGGAGAATATATATACCTTCCCAAGGCCTCAAATCTGTTTTCTAGCCGTTAGACTAGAAAAGCTAGCCATTGGAGGGCAAAAGGGTTGAGTTCTGTGTTTGAAAAACTAGCCGTTACTATTCCCAGAACTCTGTGTCGACACTTTAGGCTGTGAGTCAACACTTTAGGTCAACACATGAACTTCTTGAGTCGACACCCAGTTCAAAAATTTTCAATCCGGTTCTCTGGAAATTTTAGATGTGTCGACACTTTGATGGGGACAACGGCTTGTACAAATCCTGGTGCAAGGACATCGACCTGTACAAATCCCAGAGTAGCATGATTCCGGAGTAGCAAATAAATTGGAAGAATATTTATTTAGGATTTATCTTTTGTTTGAAATTTGAATTAGGATTTAAGATTGAGATATGGATAGGATTATCTTATCTTATCTTGTATTTGAATTTGAATCATCCCTATCTTTTTATCTTGTATTCAAATTCAAATGAGGGTTGGACAGGTCTATAAATACCACCCTCAGTCTTTTGTAAAAAGAAAAGAGTTTTGGTCAATTAAAAATGAGTTTTTGGAAAGAAGGATTCTTTTCTTCCACTCCATGAGGAGAGGGTGTGAGAACCAACCCTAGGACATGATGTGAGGTCATGTCTAGTTATCCCCTTCTTTATCCCCTCGTGACCTTTGAGATTCATCCTAGCACCTCCAAGTATCGAGGAGGGTGTAATGCCTTAGAGGTGAGAGGTCTCTTCGTTAGTGTGAGTCCCAAAGTTCATGAGATCTAGATTCCTATCCTACATCCCCACTATTCCTTTGCCACCCCTAAAAAAAAAATATCCAAAAAAAATATTACCCTAATTTAGGTGACTTCTAGGCTCGCCAACGAACCTACACATCCATCCCACATCAATTTTGGTATCAGTGCCCATAAAAATTAGGATACCTTCGAATCAACCCAAATCCTCTTTTACCAGTCCTTACACTGATCCATCTGTTCTATCCCATTATCTTCCCGATAAAAAAAAGAAATCTCCCAACCATGTCTTCCCTCCCATGACTCCTCCCACACCCCTGCTACCACCGTTGCCTCCTTACTGCCCCGCCACCTCCCCGACCCACCGCTGCCACTTGCTCCGTGATCGATGCCTTCCTCTACCGCCATGCCTTCGACCAGTCCCAGCCACATTCATCAGCTCATCTCCCTCTCTCTCTTCCTCTGCTCCAACCTGGTTTCTCTTTTCCACCCATCTCACCATTCCCTGTGGATCCGAGCATCACCTTCTTTCCTTCTTCACGGAATCTTGCTGCCAACGGTCGCTGGCCACGATCATCTCAAGAATCATCTTACGCCATCCATTGCTGCTGGCCTCCTTTCCACCAAGCTGCTGCCCATTTTCTTAGCCGGTCGCTCCCTCTTCCTTTGCCGATCTCCCATCTTCATCATTAATGGCCTGCACTTCTTCTTCCTCCTCCACGGCCAATTAACAGTCTGTCCAAGATGGAGTCACTCCTGCGATTCTGAGAGAAAGACAACCATGGTGGATTCCGCTTCGATCCCGAGCACACCATTATTGAAGGATGAGCTCGACATCGTGATCCCGACAATCCGGAACCTGGATTTCTTAGAGATGTGGAGGCCCTACTTCTAGCCGTATCACTTAATCATCATTCAGGATAGGGTTTTTGCTTGCTACCAATGGGCTTTTAGTGCTTTACATTGCAATCAATGTATTCAAGTCGTATTATGGTGATGATTGGAAGGCCTTTTTGAGGCAATTACTGGTTATGGTCTTGGTGGATCTTTCATGTCTCTTTTCGACTGAGTTGGGGGAGGCATCTATACAAAAGCTACTGATGTTGGTGCTGATATTTTTGGCAAGGTTGAGAGGAACATCCCCAAAGATGACCCAAGAAATCCAGCGGTGATTGCTAACAATGTTGGAGATAATGTTGGGGATATTGCCAGGATGGGTTCTAATCTTTTTGGCTCATATGTCGAATCTTCCTATGCCGCCCTTGTTGTTGCTTCAATCTCATCTTTCGGAAACAACCATGATTTGACTGGGATGTGCTATCCACTGCTTATCAGCTTTATGGGTATCATTGCTTGTTTGATCACCACTCTGTTTGCAACTGACTTGTTTGAAATAAAGACAGTAAAGGAGATTGAGCCTGCACTGAAGAAGCAGCTTATAATCTCAACTATTCTTATGACTGTGGGTATTGCAATTATCAATTGGATTGCCCTCCCATCTACCTTCACAATCTTCAATTTTGGTGCCCAGAAGGAAGTAACAAACTGGCAGCTGTTCTTCTGTGTTGCAATTGGTCTATGGGTTGGCCTGGTTATTGGGTTTGCCAGTGAATACTTCACAAGCAATGCATGCAGTCCTGTGCAAGATGTAGCTGATTCCTGCAGAACTGGAGCTGCCACTAATGTTATTTTTGGGCTTGCTTTTGGATACAAGTCTGTCATCATTCCAATTTTTGCTATTGCTGTCAGCATCTTTGTTAGTTTTAGCCCTGCTGCCAACTTCACTTGAGGGATCCACACCTTTCTTAAAGCCGCACCAATCTCAAAGCTGTACCATTTTCAGAGTGGAGCCTTTTTTGATTAAATGCAATCCACTAGAGTCCCTGCCGATCCACACTCTACGGAGTCGAGTTTTCCCCACCTTGGGGGAATGATGTGGACATCGACCTGTACAAATCCCGAAGCAAAGACATCAGCCTACACAAATCCAGGAGTAGCATGGATTTTGGAGCACCAAATAAATTGGAAGAATATTTATTTAGGATTTATCTTTTGTTTGAAATTTGAATTAGGATTTAAGATTGAGATATGGATAGGCTTATCTTATCTTATCTTGTATTTGAATTTTAATCATCCCTATCTTTTTATCTTGTATTCAAATACAAATGAGGGTTGGACAGGTCTATAAATACCCCCTCAGTCCTTTGTAAAATGAAGGGAGTTTTGGTCAATTAAAAATGAGTTTTAGGAAAGAAGGATTCTTTTCTTTAACTCTGTGAGGAGAGGGTGTGAGACCCAACCCCAGGACATGATGTGAGGTCATGTCTAGTTATCCCCTTCCCATTCCATCTTCTTTATCCCCTCATGACCTTTGAGATTCATCCTATCACCTCCAAGTATCGAGGAGGGTGTAATGCCTTAGAGGTGAGAGGTCTCTTCGTTAGTGCAAGTCCCAAAGTCCATGAGATCCAGATTCCTATCCTACATCCCCACTATTCTTCGTCACCCCTAAAAAAAATATCAAAAAAAATATTACCCTAATTTAGGTGACTTCTAGGCTCGCCAACGGAAGAATAAAACCATATTAATAGTTGAAGAGAAATTTTATTGGCCAGGCCTTAAGAAACATGTAGCCAATATTGTTGCCCGATGTAGGACGTGTGATGTTGCCAAACATCAAAGACAAAACACAGGATTATACACTCCATTACCTGTGCCTGAGTGTCCATGGTAGGATCTTAGCATGGACTTTGTTTTAGGATTCCTCAAGACCCTTAGGAAGCATGATTTAATCTTTGTAGTGGTCGACAGATTTTCAATGATGTCCCATTTTATACCCTATTCTTAGACTTTTGATGCCTCTAGGGTAGCTTAGCTTTTTCTCGATCAAGTAGTCAAATTACATGGGTTACCCAAGACCATTATTTCTGATAGGGATGTTCATTTAACGAGTTACTTTTGGAAAACCCTTTGGCACATACTAGGAACAAAACTAAAATTCTCAACTGCTTACCACCCTTAGATTGATGGACAAACCGAGGTTGTAAATAGAAGTCTAGGGAACTTATTGAGGTGCCTTGTTGGAGAGAGTCTGGGAAACTGGGATTTGCTTTTGCCTCGTGCTGAATTTGCTTACAACAGCTCAGTCAATAGGTCTACCAGTAAAAGTCCCTTTGAGATTGTCCATGGTTACAGACCTAGGAGACCTATCGACCTCATTCCATTACCCACACATGCACGAATGTTTGAGTCTGCCAAGTTATATGCATAGCATATTAAAGAATTGCATAAGGAGATTAGAAAAAAAATTCAAATGAGTAATGAAGTCTATAAGCATATGGCCAATTCACGTAAACGAGTGAAAGAATTCAATGTAGGGGACTCTATAATGGTTAACGTTAGACCTGAAAGGTTCTCACCGGGAACTATGATGAAACTGCATGCCCAGAGAGCTAGACCTTTCAAAGTATTAAAGAGAATCGGACCTAATGCATACATGTTAGAGTTACCACCAGATTATTGCATTAGTTCCACGTTTAACATTTCTGATATGAAAGAATACAAAGAGCCAGCATTAATTCATAGCGAGCCTTTTGGACCTTACCTAACCTTTGAGAGTGAAACCCTACCGGAGTGTCCACCAGCACTTCAACCAGAATGGAGAGATAAGATTGAAAGTATCTTGGATGGCCAGGTAAATACCACCAGAAATAAGGGCTATCAACATTATCTGGTTCGATGGCGAGGAAGACCCGAATCCAAGGATTCCTAGATCACCCGAGAGGATCTGCAACAAATCGACATAGACCTGCTAGAAAGGTACCAAAGTCAAATCAGTCATTACTCGATAGGGTCGTGTTCCTCCCACCCCGGGAGAACTGGTGCAGGCACCAAAGTTTGGAAGAGGCTTCAGTCTAATTCAGTATGGCTTTAATTCTTTCATGTCTTATAAATAGAGTCAGTTTATTTCTTTAATTAGATTTGAGTCATGTAATTAGAGTAGGTTTATTTCAAGTTGGCTTCTTTGAGTCCAATTAGGATCAAATTGGTCTTGTAATTATTAAGTTTAGTAGTTGAGTCCAAGAATTTAGTAGTTGAGTCCAAGAAAGATTTGAAATTGAGCAAGCTTACTTGAAGATAGAATGCACTCAACCACTTCAACCATTTAAGCCAAGGAGGATGCCACCTCATCAAGCCATGTGGGATGCCATGTCAACCCCCCAAACCATGTGGAATACACATCAGCAAGCCTCCTCATCACATTCCACATCACCAAGGATTCAAATTCAAAGTGGGCAGCTAAGAGCTTTACTCTTCCACCATTTTAGCTAGCTATCCCATAAAATTCTCCATATAATTTGAATCCCACCCTTATAGCTAGGAACCTCCCATGAAAATCTCCTTGTAATTTGAAATTTCAAAATGTTCTTGGAGGCTTATAAAATCAACTCCAAGCTCTCTTATAAGGAATGATGAATTCGAATGAAAATAGGAGTGTTTTTTCTTCCATTTGGTGGTATCCAATGTCCTCTGAGAGGGAGTGGGTGAGAGACCTTTAGTTACTTCAAGAGAGTTCTTCTTCCATGCCATTAGCCATTAGCAAGTCTTCTAATCCATCCAAGCTCTCCATCCCCAATGTTCAAGTTGCAAGAAGATGCATTCCAGGAGGGCCGGCCAAGCTTCTTCAAATCCAATAGCTTCTTCTCAACTTCAACCATGAATTCCATTGTTTCCTACCTCTCAAGTTATTTCTTAACTCTACTATATTTTGTGTAGGATTTCCGGGATATCCAGGTTCCAAAGAAGAGGGTCTTCCAAGGCAAGAAACAGAGACTAGAAGTCCCGATATCTGAAGGAATCATCCCGTCATTCAAAGACTTCGTCCTTGAGTGTATCTTTTCAAACCCTTAAGATATTAATGCTTGGTTACCCCTCTTATAATATTTTTTCAAATCTGAAATGTTAATTTAATTAAGCCCTATCCTGTGTGGTTTCTTAACCATGAAGATCCATTCCTCTTTAATATTATGAAAGTTTTCATTCAGGTTTAGTTTATAAGCAGAATTCTTTCATGATAGTTTCATTTCTTTATATGGAAAGTAGCCTTGCTTTACTCCATTTCTTGTTTAATTATTATTGTCTCCTCTTAGATTGCATCATTTCATCTCTTCCCATATCACACTTCCTTAGGTGAGTCGACACTTTGAGTCGATACTTCTCTTCCATGTGTCGACACTTCGCAGTTCTTCATTTTTAGCAAGTTTTATGGCTTGAAAATCTCAAGCGATGAGCTGATCCATATGTCACACTTTGAGTTGACACTTCAGGTCCATGTGTTGACACTTCAGCCATGCCATCTGAAACATTCTTAGTGTACCAGTTTGAGTTGATACTTCATCTCCATGTGTCGACACTTGATGTCATGTGTCGACACTTTGAGTCGACACCTTACTGAAATCTTCTCAAAAATTCTTGAACTTGTGCTGAACCAAATTTATGCTTCACTTAGATGTCCAATCAAGCAAATTTTTACTTTTCAAGTACTCTTTGAGCAATTCTTTTCATGTAAACTTGGCTTCTTCAAATAAATAAACTTCTACAAATTTTTGAGTACCTTTTTCTATAAAAACACACTTCAAGGAAACCATTAGTACTTAACTTATACTTAACCATTTTGCTTATCATCAAAATCAATAATGGAGTCAATAATCTCCCCCTTTTTGATGATGACAAAATCTTTAAGTATAAATTGTATTAAAGCTTTTAAAAGAATTCATCAAGGTGCATAAAATTAAATACAACAGGTGTATCAAGGTAATTTTCAATATTGACAAGATGTATCAGAATAAGAGTGATATAAAGATTTATGATTATCAGAGCAAGTTGTAATGATTGAGAGTATCAGAGCTTTGGGATATACATGAAACATAAATACATGTATCGTGATACTCTATAAGAAAATTCAGCAATAAGTAAAGCTCCCCTGAATTGATGATCCATAAAATAGTTTGCAAAAGTCTTTTCAAACACTTAAAGAGGGGTTTAAAGATGAAATTCATTTTAAAAAGAATTTTCAATGAAAACAAAGTATAGCTCCCCCTTTCTTAAGGAGTTTGTAAATAATTTCAATTCAAGTTTTCAAAATAATTTTCAAATTTTGCAAATACTCTTATTTATCCCTTGCACATCACAAATACACTTTACATTTATTCTTTAATCTTTACTACTCCCCGTTTTTGTTATCATTATAAAGATAGGAAGGCAATAGAATTAAGATATTGACTTGAAGTGTAATGTAAAATCTTCATTCATTCATAAAGACAATGAAATACCAAGGAAATTTATGTTATTCATTCTTTTAAAGTCACAAACATGAAGTACAACATGATATTTCATTTCAAGTCAGAATTTGTACAATAAAAGACAAAACATACATAGATGCATAAAAGTAAACTATCTAAAAATACATAGATATCCTAATCCTCATCCTCATTAGCATCATCAGAAGATGATCCGATCTCAATCGGTCCTGTATCAGTAAAAGATCGAGCTCAAGGCCACATCGATATGAGATCTCGGAGTCGGGTCCTGGTCGATCGTGGAGGGGTACGATGACCATGTCCTCTACATCGAGCATATGTCCGACCTCTGGCTAGAGTAGTAGAGGTGGAAGCAATGTCCTCTATAGGAATGAAACTGATCAGGTCGACAGTCTTTATGACTGCCAAAAGAGGCGTACGATCAAAGGAAGGACTAGAGTCAAGATACTGAAAGCCAGGTGTATAAAAACCAAGCTCTCGGATAAGTGAGGATTTGTAAATGGTAGGAGTATCAACAATGGGTGTGTCAAAAACAGGAGTATCAGTTAACGATACGATAGGTGTATCAAAGATAGATGTATTGACTGAAGAATGAATGGGTAAGTCTGTAATCAGTGAATCAATGATAGGAGTGTCAATCATGGGTGTGTCAATAATAGGGGTATCAATAATAGGTAAATGAGTAACAAGAAAATCAATAACTGGTGAAAGAATAGGAATAGGAACATGATCATTTGATCTAGAAGGAGAGGATAGGACTGGAGTCTGGGTAGGTGAACTTGAAGGGTCAAGAGTAGGACTCTGGGGCAAGTCTGCCATCACCTCCGCCATAGGTTCTGAAGTCAGATCTGGGAAGTCGAATCCATCAGAGTCTGTCTCCTCATCATCTCCATCAACATCAACACCATCATCATCTCCATCAACAATAGGTGCAGAAGCAGGTGGAGTTGTATCCGCAATTGGAGTACTCACTGAAGGTCTGGACAGTGCGGTCAGTATAGCTGAGATGCCATCACTCAGTCCACTATGACTCTCTCTGGTCTCAGCTATGAAGCATTCAAGACATTGTTTAATGATCAAAAGATCAATCTCAATGCATCTAACTCTGTCCAATAAGCTATCAGAAACACCTTGAGTCTCCATCTGAGTTGGCTGAGGCTGTGCTGAAGTAGTAGGATCAGACTGAGATGCAACCTCTAGCTGTGCTGCTATCTCAGGCTGACTCTCGCTAGGTCCTGCTTAGAAATGCTTTTGATGAAAAGTAAAATCTATTTCTGTGTCAAAATTTATCTCATCTTGCTCTTGATGTGCCATTAAACAGAGATTTGCAACTTCTGTCTGCTCTTCTTCAGAACTGGAGTCTTCACTGTCACTCCGGGTGGCCATCATTGTTTTCTTTTTTAATTTCTTCCTTGACTTTTTAAGTAGAGGGCAATCGAACTTGTAGTGACCCAGCTTCTTGCATTCGAAGAATGTAGATATTTTCTTCTGCTTTTCTTTTTCTTTTCCTTCTCTTTCTCTTTCCTTTTTTTTTTGATTGAAATTTCTTCTGTAAGGAAACTTCCTCCTCTTCATGAATCTTTTGAATTTTCTTGCAAGGAGGGCTTCTTCACCTTCATCATCATCTTCTTCTTCAGACTTATCTATTGAGGATTCTTCTTGTATGTTTGATTTGAAAGCTATCCCCTTTTTTTTATGCATGTCTATTGACTTTTGTTTCAAATTCAGCTCATAAGTCATGAGCGATCCAACCAACTGCTCTAGAGGTAGTTTGTCAATGTCCTTGGCTTCTTGAATTGCAGTCACCTTTGAATCCCACGATGTTGGAAGTGACCTAAAAATTTTATTCACAAGATCAGCGTTAGACATTACCTTTCCAAGACTTCTCATACCATTTACAATATTTGTAAATCTTGTGTACATGTCAGTGATTGACTTATTAGGTTCCATTCGAAACATTTCATAAGTATGCACTAACATATTCACCTTTGTATTCTTTACTTGATCGATACCATCATGGGTAACTTCAAGTGTATCTCATATTTCTTTAGCAGAGGTGCATGTAGATATCCTATTGAATTCACTAGGATCTAATGCACAATAAAGGAGATTCATTATCTTAGCATTGATCTCGGATTGCTTAATATCATTTTCATCCCAATCCTCTTCGAGCTTTGGATGGAAACACCATTAACCACTACTGAAGGAATATGACGACCTTTATCTATAACTCTCTATAAATTATAATCAATAGAATGCATATAAATTCTCATCTTAGTTTTTCAATATGTATAATTTGATCCATTAAAAAATGGAGTCTATTTGAGGCTTGACCTTAACTATGCTAGTACCAATAGGGGCTGCCATAGATTTTTACTCAAGGCGGTAAAGTCTATACACTGAGAACAAGGCTCTGATACTACTTGTTGCCCAGTAAGCAACCCAAGAGGGGGGGTGAATTGGATCTCAAAAAAAAATTTACTTGATGCAATGCAATGCTATGCAATCCAATCCAACAATTAATTAGGTATAAAGAAATCAAATATAATGCTCTTAAATAAAAGTGCAGTAAAAATAAAGAGCAATAAGTGAAAAGCAAGTAGAGAGAACAATCAACCACAATAATCAAGAAATATAGTGGTTCAGTGCTATCCAATGCACCTACATCCACTCTCCAAGATCCCCTTGGAAAATCACTATAATCACACTGATTATAGTTGATTAGTTTTGCGGACTCACTAATCAAAAACCTAACTTATTTTCACAAGGCCAACAAGTCAAAATCTTACTTGGTTTACGAGCTAACCAAGAACCTAAATAATTTTATAGGCTAACCACCAACCTCCCTTGGTTTTCGGGCTAACCAAGAATCTAATTAGTTTTCAAAGGATCACTAATAACCTCCCTTGGTTTTACAATAGGCTAACCAAGAACCCTTACAACAAATAAGTTTTGAAGTAATAAAACAATGAAAGCTTTCTAAAATAAAGCGGGTATCTCTTTGAAGCTCGATGTAGAGGTGCTTTGAACTTGTTGAAGCCTCTTGAATGCTCAAGAATGGATGATCTTCAATGCTCTTGAAGGCTTTTGAATGCTTGGAGGCTTGCTTTTGCTTGAGAGTGGTTAAATCTTCAATGAATAGGAGTTAAAGCTCTCTTTTCTTCTCTCTTGAATGCTTCTATTTTATTCTCATCAATTGTTACCCTTTTGATTTGATTTGGAGCATATATATACCTTCCCACGGCCTTGAATCAGGTTTCTAGCTGTTAGACTTGAAAAACTAGCCATTGGAGGGTAAAAAGGTTGAATTCTATATTTGAAAAACTAGCCGTTACTATTCCCAAAACTCCATGTGTCGACACTTCAGGCTATGAATCGATACTTGAACTTCTTGAGTCGACACCCAGTTCAAAATTTTTAATTTGGTTCTATAGAAATATCAGATATGTTAACACTTCCTCAGGTGAGTCGACACTTCTCTTCCATGTATCAACACTTCTACAGTTCTTCATTTTCAGCAAGTTCCGTGGCTTGAAAATCTCAGGCGATGAGCTGATCCATGTGTCGACAATTTGAGTCGACACTTCAGGTCCATATGTTGATACTTCAGTCATGCTATCTAAAATATTCTTTGCATACCGGCTTGAGTCGACACTTCATCTCCATGTGTCGATACTTGGTGTCATGTATCAACACTTTGAGTCGACACCTTACTGAAATGTTCTCAAAATTCTTGAACTTGTGCTGAACCAAATTTATGCTTCATTCAAATGTCCAATCAAGTAGATTTTGACTTTCCAAGTTCTCTTTGAGCAGTTCTTTTCATGTAAACTTGGCTTCTTCAAATAAATAAACTTCTACAAATTTTTGAGCACCTTTTTCAATAAAAACACACTTCAAGGAAACTATTAGTACTCAACTTATACTTAACCATTTTACTTATCATCAAAATCAATAATGGAGTCAACATCCTGAAAATTCCAGAGTCTTTTCCTCTCCATTTATCCTCCTCAAAATCTTTCCCATTCTGTGACTGGAGCCCTCCTCTGACTTAGGCATCAAAGTGTCCAGGGATTTGTTTTGCAGGTGAACCAGGGAGTGGACCTGCGATCTAGTAGCTCCACCCGGTCAGTAAAGGGACTCTATGCCAACAGATATATTTTGGCAATTTGGACAAATCCTTGAGAAACTGAATTATTAAGAGAGATATTATGCAGAGTATACAAGTATGGAGAACAATGGTCACAAGTAATGTGTTCAAATTGAATGTTAGATATATACAAAAAAAGAAATAAATATTGAAATATTACTATTCTTTCATTGTTGAAAATATTTGTTTTTTATCGTAAAAGCTCAAAATGTTCTTCGATAATTAGTTGCTAACCAAAAATGAATGTGCATAGAAAGTATTCAATATAAATTTATCAATAGAAAGGCTTGTATATATGGAAGAAATTTAATCATATATGGTGTTCTTCTCTATAACACTAATAGAAAATGAAAAAATTGTATAGTTGACATGGACTTTTACATTTCCAGGTAACAATCAGTCAACAATAAGAATTTCTGACCAATTCCTTTTGGTTTTATTTCACTTTTCATTTATGGCTTCACTAGTAGTGCATTTGGTTTATAACCAAATCAGAATGGGAATGTATTGGAAAGGAAATCAGAATAGTCATATCCTCTGAGGTGTTTGGTTTATGATTAGAATTGAAATCAGAATAGATGATTTCCATTGCTATTATTTAGTTCATTTAAAATAGAAATTGGAATCAATCAAATTTGTAATGTTATATATCTTTGAACTAAAAGTCTTTAAAACTTGATTATTTTTAGTTATTTTAATATACTTATCCTATTTGACTGCAAAAATGTATATCAATAGATTTGAAATTGAACATAATTTATTTATTTGGATCATCTAACTCTTAGGCTAGTGGGCTAGTTTAGCTGCCGTGTCATGTTATAGAAGGCTCATCATGGTCCATACAATGGATGCATTTCAAAAAGCTCTCTATAGAAATCACACGATTCTGCTGCAAAAGGATAAAAATTATAATCCTCTGTTTGCCCTTTTGGTTCATTTCTCTATTTTGGACCTTACTATCATGCACTATGCAACAAAAATTAAGAAATCAAGATTATTTGAGATAAATATTTAACACCTCAATAAATAAACATATATAATATATATATGGAACAATCCCATTTTGTTGGTGGTTTTAGTCTCTATTAATCCTCCCTACTCATCCCATCATTACCCCCATAGTCCTAACATTCAAAAAAACCTAGCATTCAACAACCCCTACCTATAATAACTTTAGAACTTCACATTAGTTTTTTTTCTTGTTTATTTTTTTAAAAAAAATCTGATTTGAGATCCTAACACCACCTAATGAGATTACCTCATAGGCCACATCCAGGCCCACCAGGCTTCAGTCCATGTGGCACTAGTTTGTGGCAAGATATCACCTCTATCTTTTTTTTCTTTTCCCTCTTTTACTCCCTTAAGTGACCAAGTAACATGCCAGGAGGTGCTAGCAAGTGGGGAAATGTGGACACCATCAATAGCAATTACAAAGGAGGAGGAGGAGGATGACAAGACAGGGAGGACACTAGCCCAAATCTCAGTGAAGGCTTGGAGGATTAGGTGGTGCTTTGAGGGAGAGTTGTAGGCAAGGAAGCAATGAAGGAGGTCATCCCTTACATAGATCTCCTTCTCCATGATCATTTAGAGCATCAAGACCTAGTCATCATTGATGAGATCATATAGGCACACCACACATTGAAAAAAGATATTATTTTAAAAGAGATTATATTCAAAATAATGATGTAATGTTTGATTTTGAGAGTACTAATAGATAATTAGCAGGCATTTTTACCAAGCCCTTAAGTAAGAAAAGGTTTAGCATGATTAAGAGAGAGTTAAAAATGTGTCATCTCTTTGATTAAATAATCTCCTAATCCTCTTCCTTTAGTTTTTCTCAATTTGATCTTGCTTTAATCCTTATTTGATGGATCTTTGATTGAATATCCTCTTCATTTTTATCCTTAGGGTCGTCTCATGGCCTTAAGAGTCCACACTCTATTAAAAAGGGTCAACTCTTTTAGCTCGAGATGGAGCTCAAGTTGACTTGTACTTTAGTTTGAGTTGACCCCTTACTATAAGAAATTTGAGTATTAGTGTTGGCTAATCAGCCATCACTAATAATTATTTTTACCACTAAAAAATGGACTAAAAAAAGTTCTATCACTAATACTATTAGCAATAGAAAGAGAACTATTAGTGATGGTAAAAGCTATTGCTAAAAGTTTTAAAATTTTAATTTTTTAAATTTTCATAATTTATTATTAGTAACAGCTTGGGTCATTAGTGATGGCAAAATGCCATCGCTATAAGTTTCATATATTTTTTAAATTATTATTATTGATGGAAAGCAACATTAACAATGGTAAAAGCTATTATTAAAAGTTTGAAATTTATTTTTTTAATTCTAAAAACTTATTATTAGCAATGGCTTGGAATCATTGGCGATGATAAAATATTGTACTTAAAACTTTCATATTTTAATTTTTTTTAAAAATATTATTAGTGATAGAAAGTGATATTAGAAATGATAAAAGCCCTTGCTAAAAGTTTTAAAATTTTATTTTTTAAGATTTTAGAAATTTATTATTAGTGATGGCTATGGTTCATTCATGATGGTAAAATGCTGTCATAAAAAATTTCAAATTTTTATTTTTTTAAAATTATCATTAATAAGGATAGAAAGTGGTATTAGCAATGGCAATATGCTGTCACTTATACCCCTAAAATTCCCTTCTTGCCCCCTAATCGGATTCCTCACGCTCGTCCCTCGATTTTTTGCTCCATGCCCTCTTTTTCTCTACTCCCTCTCAATTTTCTGGGTGGCTCTCACATCGATGACCGATTGACCCCCTTCTCTCATTCTCACCGTATTCTCCCCCAACAAGCCTTAATTTTCATCTTCCCCACCAATGACCAATCGACTCCCCCACCCTCCTCTCCCATTTTCCCAGCTTTGGCGACTGACTGACCCTTCCTCTCTCGTTCTCCCCTTATTCACCCTCGGTCCTCGATTTTCATCTCCCCCATCGGCGACCAATTGATCCCCCTGTCCCCCTCTCTCGGTTCCCTAGATCACATGAGCCACCATCCCCATCGGCATCCTTGCACCACTACCCCATTGCCATCGTCTACCTGCCAGGTTCCCTACACCTTATTCTCTCCTAATTCTCCAGCTCATGCCCTCACCATCCATGTGCTGCCAACTCCCACTTTATCATCCCCGTGTTGTCGGGTCTTTGCACCACCGTCTTTGAGCCCCAGCCCTACGCTGCTGTTCCCGTGGCCCTATAACCACCCCTACTATCACTTATGTCCCCATGGCCATTTGTGATGTATACTTCACTAATCATGTAGAACTCGGTACCTGGTTACAGTTTTTGTAAGCTTTCTGCCACACAATAGAAGGAGTTTTGTCTACTATATTAGGTTTATAACTTATTTATGTTCTTCTTCTAAACTTAATATCTACAAATACTTTTACTTTCAAAATGATTCGTTCCTTGTGTTTGGCTTTTCTTCTCCTCTATTATTGGGTAATTGAAAGTCTTTATGATATTTATCTTTGTAGGAATTTGTCAGCATTATTTCCCACTTAAATCCACTTGACTTCTTATGCAATTTTTGACTATGAAATACCTTCTTAGCATTAACCTTATAGTTCCATACTATTCCAATCAAGAGGTTTAATCAACCAAGCTTGATGATACATGGGCATATTCAACCTTGGTCTGTAATTAATTTCAAGCTTGAATGTGGTATCAGAATTCTCTGGTATGAATAAGCTTGTGTAAACTACATCAGGCTTAGCTCAAAATCAAGATTTTGCATAACATGTTTTTATCACATGTAATTAATTAGTATTTTTGATCACTAGCTCAATGTAGCAACTAGAGATGGCAGTTTTTACAAACCTAGTGGATACCTGACTCGACCCGACATTAATGGGATGGGTAAAACCCGACCCTTCTAATTTATAAGTGAATATAGATTATATAAAAAAATCTTACTCGGGCTCGGGTCGAGTACGGGTAGTAGTATGCCCAGACCCAAACCCAACCCATTTATATATAAAAAAAGCTATGTTTATAAAATATTTAAGTAAATTAGATATGAGATGGATATACCCGACCTGCCCCATTTATATTTTATGTAAACTAGATTTTATGAGATCGGGTATACCCAACTTGACTCGATCCAAACATGATTTTTTAATGCCCGCCTGACTCGACACAAGATGGGTATGGGGTGGAGAATTTTTTAGCAGGACGGGTATGGTTTTTGGGTGACCCAACCTGAACCCGACCCATTGCCATCCCTAGTAGCAACTTCATGTTATATTTGCCAAATGTGAATATTATGGCTTAAATGCAAGTCAAAACATTATTTGCATGTGAGCTAGCAACTCATTACTATTTCATACTCTGAATTACAATATGTGGCGAAGGAGTCTACCATAACTTTCATGGGTCTGGCTGCTCCTAGGTGAGCATGAATTTTTTCCTCGTGAGGCTGCTTTGTCCTATTTTCTTTCTTTCTTTCCTCCTTCTGGTAGAGGAACATTCCTTCTTCAGTGTAAGCATACTTCCTGGCATGCTCAAGGAGCTTAAGATAACTCCTTAGAATGTTCTTGTCCAAGGAGAGACTTAAATGGCTATTTCGGAGTCCTTGTTTCAGGATGGACATCATGATGGACTCGTTGAGATCCTTGACCTCTAGCATGGTTGTGTTGAAGCATGCCACTAGCTTCGAAGTGTTTCTCCCTCTTCTTGCTTGAAGAAAAAGAGGCTATCATTATTCTTAGGAGGTGGTCGATGGCTTCCAAAGTGGGTTACTATCTAATGGCCTAGCTATTGGAATGAGTGAATAAATTCGAGCAGTAAGCTTGAGAACCATATCATTGTAGCTTTCTTTAAAGTCATCAGGAAAGTGAGATAGAGCAAAGAGTCGAACATGCCCTGGAGCTGCATGAGCACCTTGTATCATTTTAGGTGGTCGATAGGATCAGTAGAGCCATCATAAGAATCAATCGATGGCATCTTGAATCAATGGGGAATTGATTTATTTAGGATTTTATCAGAGAAGGGAGACTGGGTGTTGAAGTTATGGGAATCATTTCGGTGGTGATTTTCTATGTAGATCTCTCCCAACCTAGCTTCCACGTCCTTGACCTTATCAAGATCAACCCCTAGTTGAGAGTAGCAATTCGAGAGTGATGCATAACGAATGCTCTGATACCAAAATGATGCAGAACGAAAAAAGAGATGATGCGATGCGGAAGTAAATTAAGACTAATTCTTTTTTTTTTATATATTTTCAGAAGTCAGCTTTGACTCAAAGGAAAGTTAAACTAAATTGAAAGAAACTATGTAATAATTGAAAGCACAATTTAAAGAAACTAGGTTATCAGAGTAGTTCAGAAGTAAAGGATCGCTGGGGGTTGAGAAACTCCCAGACCTAGGGTTTCACTCTGAACTTTCAACAGGACAGAAGTAAAGAGAAGAGAAGGGTTACAGACCAGGCAATGATCTTCTCAGAGTTTAGTGGAAGGACTCTCTTGAGCAGATTGTTATATCCCCGGATTCAGATATCTTCGTAATGGATCCTCCAATACTGGTCCTTTGGCAGAGTTGGCTTCTCCTGAACTCAAGATCTGGGAAAGAAGAAGAACAATTTATGGAACCAGATACTCAAGGAAGGATTTACCAGATAGAAGAACTTGAAAGTTGATGTTGCTGAAGTCCTGATTTTCCTGGATGCTGATCTGGCTTCCTCTGGGATTTGCTCCATATTCGAAGCAGCCGAACTGGACCTGGGTGCTGGTGGTCAGCCTCTACTTGGAGAGAGGGGCCGTGAGAGATGGGGTAGGCTAGGGTTTGGTGGAGTGAAGAGGATGATGGGCGGCTAGGGTTTGGAAGTGAAGTGGCTAACCTAGGGTTTTGGGGTTGGAGATCTCACACCTCCTCAAGGTTCCTAAGGAATCCGGATTTACTCCCTTACGGAGCTCAATACCTGAATGCAAGTGCAGAAGAGAGAAACACAAAGTTTGCTCACACATAAATTGAATTCATTCATCAGTTTTGTTTTTCTTAAACTTACAAGAAGGGTTTATTTTATAGGTCTTTACAAGAGGTCAGGGTTTTACATCTTCCCATGTGGGACTAATAGGATGGATCTTCAAATTAGGCTTGTAGAATCAAATCCTTCTCATATAGCCGGCCAAGAGCTTCCATAAGTTTTGATTGGTGGCTCCAAATGGTAAGTAGGTGGCACCTCCTAGCCTTGCTCTTCAAGAAAAAATTTTTTTCCTTCCATGATTGGTTTTATTTGGAAGTATTTGGGTGCCTCCTAGTCTTGCTCCACAAGTTTAGGCTTCTTCCTTTCATGGCTCAACTCTTTTGGACACCTCCTTTTCTTTCTCCCCAAGTCATGGCTCTTCCCAACTTTGCTTTGGTCTTTTTAGGCATGGATTGGGCGCCCCTTGAAGTGCTCCCCAAGAAATGCCTCTTTCCTCCTTTAGCTTGGCCTTTCAAGATATATATGGGGCGCCTCCTTGATTTTGGCTTCAAGAAAAATTCTTTCTCCCTTGGGTGTGGGGACCAAGACACTGGGATGGAGATGTGGCACCCCCTGGACTCTGGCATGTGGCTGGGAGTGTGGCGCCCACTTACTTGAGCCTGGGAGAAAAATGTGGCACCCTGGACCTTGACTTGAAAAAGGTGGCACCAACCTGGAGAAGACCTAGACCACTACTAGGACTTGTACTGAGTCAACATGACTCAACAAAATTTAAATTACAGAGAAATACAGACTCAAGACTAAAATTGAGTTGACCAAGTCAACCCTTATTACAAAACCAGAAAACCCTATTTCTTCGGGCAAGGTCAATCAGAGATCCAGATGGAGCCCTGAAGTCTTCTTCTGAGTCTGGTGCCCGCACCAGAGAGATGTAGCGGAGTTGAATCCATTTTAGAATCTTTAAGAATGTGATCATGATGGTTTCTTCCTTAATGGGAAGGAACTAAATGTCAGATTCCTTCCACCCTATAGGGAGGTTGCTATGATGATTCCACCAGCAGAGCAAGACGGATAGTGGATTCTTGGAGGTGTTGGATAGTATTTGCCAACAATTGGACATGCTCAATCAAAGCATCCTTTCCTGGATTGGTAATAGAAGTAATTTGAGAGTTTGTTTATCTCTGCTTCAACAACACTGTATGCATTCTAGGTTGATCATTGCCAAATTGCAAGATTGAGAAGAGGTCTCTCTCTTATCATTTTCTTGAAAGATTTGGATACGGAGTCCTTTCTCTAGTACCAATCTATTATTGCATTTCTCCAAGCTAATCAAGCGAGCTGTGTTGGAGTTGGTTGAGCTCTTGAGGATATTCTAAAGACTGGCTGAGGACCTATCGATGTCTTATAGTTGAATTTGGTCTCCTTCTTGACCTATAAAAAAAGTTCTCATTCTCTAGTACTCATCTATTGGTGCATTTCTCCAAGCTAATCAAGCGAGCTGTGTTGGAGTTGGTTGAGCTCTTGAGGATATTCTAAAGTTTGCCTGAGGACCTATCGATGTCTTATAGTTGAATTTGATCTCCTTCTCGACCTATAAAAAAAGTTCTTAATATTGAAGAAACCAGTGGGATTCTCCAATGGAGAACCGTCCAATACTTAAGTCAGCTTTGAAAGGGATAACAGTGAGAAGAAAATGAAGAGAGTATATTCAAAAGTTATTCTCAGAAGATTTCCTTGGCCCTTTATTTATAAAGGGAGATCGAGTTTGTTAGGCAATTATAACTATTTGTATGGTGGTTATGTCATTATGAAAGTGGTTAAGTTGGTTAGGCCATTAAGAGATTAGTTAGCAAAATAGTTTATTAAATGGTCTATTACACTTCTTGATAATCACTTTATCAACCTTGTCATAATAGCTTTAATAACTATGAGACATATGCTTTGTATTAAGTAATGAAACTATATACTTGATTCAGATAAGTGATCAGAACCTATCCGATGAGTTTAGTATATATCCGATGAGTTAGGCACTTATCTGATGAGTTATTGAGCAAATTGTGCTTCATAGAAGAGATTGATACCTTGTACCTAAGATAAGAGATCAACAACTTGTGCCTTATATAAGAAATCAGCACTCCATGCCTGGTATAGGAAATCGACACCTCATGCCTTACATAAGAGATCGGCACTCTGTGCCTAGTATAGGAGATCAGCACCCTGTGCCTTATACCTTTTTATGTACGATAGGTTATCCATACCGTAATAATTCTATTTCACCCTTTCCTATAAAATAAAGCTAGGTAAATTGGATCATTTATTTATGAATTGACTAATAAAGTTTTGTATATATATAACTTGAATTCAAATGGATTGGTGAGTTACAAAAATGAACAAAAAGCAAGGCTTAGTTTGCTTGCACTTGGCTCTACCGGTTGGCGCGCACCTATTTCTTTTAGACCTTTGATGTGTGTAAAAGGGATTGCCCTTTTAATTATCCCAAGAAGCTTGTATCTACCTGAACTGAAGAAGAGGACGCTATTCTTTCCCATCAATGAAAAGAAGAAAGAAAAGAAAAAAGCAAAAGAAAAAGAGTCAAGTGGCTTGTTTAACCTCTGAAAGAAAAAGAGAAAGTATTATATAAAATTGACATCCCAACTCAATAGGATGAAAAAGTATATGCATCTTGTTGGTGTAGAGTCCCTTTCTGACTGGGCAGAGCTACTGGATCGCAGGGCTGCTCCCTGGTTTACCTGCAAAACAAATCCCTAATCGGAGACACTCTGATGCCTAAGTCAGAGATGGGCTCTAGCCACAGAATGGGGAAGATTCTGTGAAGGATCAAATGGAAAAGGAAGAGAATCTAAGATTTTCAAGAGTATATTGTGCCTTACCTGGAGCATTCACTCTTACCATTATTTATAATGAGTTGCCCAGCCTGTGGTTCCGTCCTTCCTCCAGCTGTTACGATGGGGAGGAGTTAATTCTTTTCCCTCAATTCGCAATCGTGGACGGTTACAAAACGGTTTCGGACAGACTGGTGGCATTGCTGCTGGAGTCATGCACCATGACTGCACTCTTGGAGATAGTCGATGGTAACCATTATTCATTGTATTCGTAGAGACCTGAGATAGATCGGAGATTTGTCTTTAGGTTTCCCTCTTAAGGAAATACCTGTAGTCGAGTTGGGGAATTGTCTTTGTCTTCGGACTCTTTTGGGACAGATCAGGGGTTATGTCCTAGGCAAAGATTGAAGACTTTGTCTTGGTTATAGGCCGAAGCCGATGTCTTTGTCATAATCCGAAGACTGTCCTCGGTCGATAGTGAAGATCATGCTTCGGCATGGACCGGGGACCTTGTATTCGGTAGGGACCGTAGACTTGCTTTTCGGACGGAGTTAAAGGCTTTAATTTTGACTTGTCCAGTTTCTTCCAAACACTTTGGTTTAACATGCATGGTTTGAGAAAATGTCTTCGACCGGTCGAGTCGATGGTTGGCTTGTACTTGGACCAACATATCCCAACAGTTGTCCCCATACTCTCAATTTTTGAAACGAGGATTTTCCTCGAAAGGTGAGACTATTACTAGTTTGTTATTTTCCTCCTGGGAGATGGTGCAGTGGATGATTACAAAATTTTTGATTGGACCGTCTATAATAACTGCCGATTGATCTGAGGATCAGGTGATGGATAGCTGTTATCCCCTGATTGGGGGATAAAAAAGGAGCAGTTCACCCAATCTTTTGGTTAGGATTTGAGCATCGGTCGTGGCTTTTCCCTGTCCCTCAGATAAGAAGTGCGCTCCACCTGGGCCATTGATTTATACAGATTATGACCTTTGGTCTATTCCGTGTCAAATCAGCTTAGGGTCGTTTTAGGGTTACGCAACCATCTCGAGCATCCATGACAGACTTAGGAAGATGGTTTTGTTTATCGAGATGTTGTCTTGATACCACTTTGTCTTTTTATGAGGAGGAAAACGTCGAGTTGAGGAAGCTTCTTTAACCTCGCACTTTCTATTTTGGCCCAGCTTTCACCGTTCTTGGCCATCAGTCCCTTCCGCAGGTAGAATCTTTTTTTTGTTTCTTTGCCTCATTGTTTTATCATGGCTGAGAATGTAGGAATCCAAAAGGAAAAGGTCGGGTGCTCGGGGGTCGATGATGTGGTTAGTCCGGAGTCAGTTTCCAGTTCTGTTTCATCAGGAAAGGTTGCCTACCTTCGAGAATGCTATCATGTTCTCGAAGGATTCCCTTTACTCCTTTCCACATATGACGAATGGGTGAACCAGCCTTGACGAGGGACGGATCATGGTAGGATCGTCGACGAGTGATGCGCGTCGCAATGCACCAATTTAATTACCTTAAAACTACTATTCTAGAATAGGATAGCAGGAGCAAGGGTCGAATCCACAGGGACTTTCTTGATTACTTTGAAAACAATAAATGCGCAATAGAAATTGAAATCTTAAAACTAAAAAGGAGATTAACATGTAATTAGCAGTAAAGGTAACTCAAGAAATGATCTATACAAGTGAGAGCACGGCCCGTATCCGTGAATCACAGCCTGTCCCTTTTTGGGAATAGATTGATCTAAATTCTAGTGAAATAACCTAGTTATGATCTATCTCACGAGAGCACAACCTGTACCCACTTGGGAATAGATCAGTCATGAGTAATTTCACTTGACTTACCTCCAAAGCTTTTCCCTAACAACGCATCTAATTCAAAAGCAAAAGAACAAGAATTAATCAAAAGATACTTTTATTTCATGTAGGAGGGAGTACATCAAAGTAATACAACTAAAAATTAAAACCTCCTTTTCCTAAGTGAAGTTCAGGCCTCCAGTGACTTCGCATGCTCAAAAGTTGAAGATGGCGCTGACCAGTAGAGAATAGGGCTGCTGGAATAGGATTGGGATAAGCTTGGAATAGTGATGGAATATTGGGAATAAGGCCGGGATAAGTGGAATAGCAGAAATCTAAAGGAACTACGGGGAAGAACAGATGGATCCGGTCTGTGGCTGGACTGTGACTGAGCCTAGAATTTGGGAGAACGAAGAGATGGATTGTACTTCTGGAATGGGGTCGACCTCTGCAACTAAGCTGGAAGCTCACTGCTCTCTATGGAATCGAAAAGAAAAAGGCACACTATTCTCTGTGATGGAGAAGAAAAAACCACAAATGACCAGATGATCGAATGCTCGACTCCATGAATGCCCGAATCTGGCTCCCGTGGACCACATTTTATAGGCTCTCCCTGCTCCCAATCCGCTCCTCCGTTTAAACCAACCCGCTCCACCATTGAACCAACCCGCTCCACCGTTGCACCAGCCCAACAGAACAACAGATACCGCTCCACGGTTGCAACGAAGCTCGAGCTCCAATCGATCTCCAACTCATCCGGTGAAGCTTTAGAATTTTATCCCCGGTTCGGTCCATCCCAGCACACGGTTCGGTCCACATTTGGTTCAGACTGAAAGAAATCTCCCACGACTGCAACTCACTATAAGGACCCTCCAAGCGGTGAGGAAGAGCACTCCATCGTCATCTCCGTCCGGTGGTGGACTGGGTATGGCGGTCGGTGGTGTGGGACGGAGGTTTCGGTTAGGTTCGGCTAGAAGGAAAAAATCATGTTGAACAACCCACTTTGGAGGTGTTTTTTTGGCCACCGGGGGGCTTCTCCGACCGATGGTGAGCATGCCGGTGACCTCCTCGATGGTGGATGAGGCTCTCCGGCGAGTCTCGACGTGACTGGGGCATGGCGGTCCACGATTCTACTTCCGTGGACCGCATCAATGGCAGATCACAGTCAGATCGCAGTGCACGGGATGGAAAATGGACCGAGCGGCCGGTCCACTATGGACCGGCTGCTTTAAATGTCGTGCAAGTTCTTAGTAATTTCTTCAAAAATTCATTTTGGGCCCATTTTGAGTTCGATTCGAGTGCCGTTCGCACCGTTGGACTTCTAAAATTGGGCTCTCCATGTTGGCGATATTTTTTCTTGTAAATGACATATAAAAGTATTAATTTTGGAGGAATAATGACATTTTAATATTGAATTAATACTTTTATATTTATGCTTAATGTAGTTATCATACCTCCTAACTTGAACTTTGCTCGTCCTCGAGTAAAGCAAATAGATTATACATGTGTATCAACCCATCCTTGAATTAGATGTTAACCCAAGCAACCCTAAAAGCAGATGATACCTAGTCAGACTATTACTAAGATACTTCATTGGATTATTAATTCAACTCTTCTTAGTGGTCAGGTTGAGTTCATAAAGATTTATAGAGTTCTTCTTCTGCCAACTTTCCATCTCACTCTTAAAATTCTCTAACTTTTTGGGATTTATTTCAATACCTTTCTGCTAGATGATTTTTCCCCTTTCTTCTTCTTCTTCTTTTTTTTTTTTTTTTTTTTTTGCATGTGTTATATCCAAGCCTCGTAAGTATTAGTATTCTCCCCTTTTGATGCGAACCAGAATACTTTCTTAGGCGAAGGGGCCCGGTTACTCAGGGAGGTACCATTGCTTAATAGATTTCTTGACCTTCTCACCTTTTGACATGAACCACAACGCTTACTTAGGCGAAGGGGCCCGGTTACTTAGTAAGAGTTCAAGTAAAGCTGTGAGACTAGACTAACTTTTTTTTTTTTTTTCAAAAGGGAAAAACCTTACCATACTTGATCTTTTGATTTATATCCCCAAAAAGTAGACTCTTTATTAAGATCAATGGTCAAAAGGCTTTGGAATTACTCCATGAAATTATTTATGATCTATACCCTACCATTTATTGAGTTTCTTTAATAATTTATCCCTCAGCATCTCTAGTATTATCTAGGCCATTAATCAATCATTTGATTAAGGTACATAAGTAACTCTAGTTCGAGATAATAATTAGGTATACATAACCTAATCATTTCTAACCGCACTCAAAGATCTAAGCAAGTCAAATTAATCTTCCCCTCCCAATTTAATCGATATTATCCTCAATGGAGTAGGAAAGAAAATGAGAAGTATAATAGGAAAGAATACACCTTGGGAAAATGTGCTTCGAAGGTTTCATGAAGTAGCAGGTTCTTTTGTTGCTGTGCTCCCTCACATTATTCTTCTAAAAAGAAAAGAAAAGAAACTAGTTAAAAATTAAAAACATAAACTAGGTTGCCTCCTAGGAGCGCTAAGTTTAACATCTTCAGCCAAACACTGAGATGGAGTGTTACAGATATTGAACTTAGGTACATCCCACAAGAAAGTTTTAAAAGATAGGTCAATCAGGAGGCCTTGTCAACATGGCAGAAAAATGTTCGTAGAATATTCTACGACGAAGATTATCCCTGATCTAGAAAATACTGGAGGTAAGCGTGCTAGACCAAGATTGAAAAACCCTATAATAATTTTGCAAAAGATTAGGAAGGGATTATGTGTTTTGGACCGAGAGTGGAGGTGGGGGCTTAAAAATTTATCGATCGCTATAAAGGTCTACCCTAATCCCATTCTCGGGTATGGTATGTCTTGATATCATCCCTTCCTGATGGCACTTTATCAGGATAAATTGTAAGTCTGTCTCCAAACATCGTTTCAGAATAAAAGATGGATTTTGGAGGCGATCTTCGAAAGTAGTGCCAAACATAGAAGAATCAGTCATAAACTTCTTAAAATCATTATCCCTCAGGTCATACACCTCCCATCCAATAGCTTGTCTATGCATCTTTAGATCACCAACTATTAGGTCTTCCTGATTAGAGATCACTGGTAGGGTGTCAATAGGTGTGACAGGAAGCGATGTCAATTCTAAATAATCTGGTGGTGACTATAACGGAGGAGCTATTGGGGTGCTAGGTGTTGGCTCAACTTGTTCTGTCAAAAGTGGGGTAGGTTTGAAAGGTGGATCATCCCTCCCTATGATATCTTTATCTTCATTGAAATCATCTACCTCACATTGAGCTGTAAAAGGATCTAATGAGTTCTCGGGATAACTAGGAGGTATGGCTTTATTCTGTTGTAATTCTTGGGGTGCCTCAATAAATTCCATCATATCATTAAAGGAAGTCATCGATGAGTAAGATGATGATGGAAATAGTTCATCCCACAAATTTGGTTTTTCTGCCTCAATCGAATCATAAACATTAAGCTCCTTAATAGATTGCTGCTGAGGCATGATCGGTTGTTGATATTGGGCAAATCTATCAGCTTCTAGGTTAGTCCGAGGAAGAAATGAGTTCTGACTAATCTTAAGTAGGTTCTGATTAATTTCAAGCCGGTCTAGTGCTTGTAAAAGCTTTTCTTGAAAAGCTAGGCTATAAGGACTAGGAGAAGGTTGATAATCTGAATAGGATGGATCGTGATAAAAAACATCTGCAAATGAAGATCTTTGGGATACCGGGGCAACTACTGGGTGTGGTTGCCATGAAAAATCTAATTGGGATACCGGGGCAACTACTGGGAGTGGTTGCCATGAAAAATCTAATTGAGCTCCCTAACCAGGGTTATAAGCATCAAAATTTTCTCTTGGTCTATATAAGTTATAAGTTTGATCTAGATAAATTTGGTCGTACCTAGACTCAGGAAATTAGTACATGGTTGGGTATTTTATTTTATTTTATTTTTATTATTTTTAAAAAATAGAAGGGTGATGGAAAGAAAATATCTAAAGAAAAAACTCCTAAGAGAGTCCTATAACTATATGATATTTGTTTTTTTTCATTTTTCATTTTTTTTTCAAATAATTTACACAAACAATTTACACAACTCTATCCTAGGGTTAGCTTAGACCTAGACAGCTCCTAACTGTTCCAAGGTCACCTTTGAGCACTCCAAGTCCAAAATCACCCAACTAACTTGGCCAGGTAAGTGTAAGGTTGGTGAAGGTTCCCTTATCACTTGCCTTAGACACCAATTAAAAATTGGCCAAGTAAGCGGAACCAAAACACCTCTCTTCGAGCTCTTGTCCCTGAACCACTTTCCTTAGACACCAAGTAGTTAATTGACCTGAACCCAGTATAACTCTAGGGTTCCCTTGTCCTATTGAGCTCGAATTCCTTAGGGCTGGCATCTAATTGATTTTAGGGTTAGAGGCTTAGGTGAATGCAAATGATGGGAAATGATTTGTGGGCCAAGGAAGGATAATGAAATCCCCACCTTATCTGATTAATTAGGTTAGTGCCCTTAAGATGAGTTATGAAGAAATGAAATGGATGCAATAAGCAAGGTGTCCATATCTTGAAATTATCAAACAAAATTAAACTAAACTAATTACTTTTTTTTTTTAAATTTTGATGGTTAAGTATCTAATTCCCTAATGAATTATGAATTTTTTTTTTTTGATTTGATTTTGCATGAAAGTAAGTTTACCTAAGTAATTCTAAAAAGAAGATCAAATAGAACAATACAAAAATACCAAAAATTTGAATTTTTGAAATTTTCAAAATAATGCCAAAAGTCCCCGGCAATGGTGCCAAAAACCTGATGCACGTCGCAACGCACCGATTTAATTACCTTAAAACTACTATTCTAGAATAGGATAGTAGGAGCAAGGGTCGAATCCACAGGGACTTTCTTGATTACTATGAAAATAATAAATGCGCAGTAGAAATTGAAATCTTAAAACTAAAAAGGAAATTAACAAGTAATTAGCAGTAAAGGTAACTCAAGAAATGATCTATCCAAGTGAGAGCATGGCCCGTATCCATGAATCACGTCCCGTCCCTTTTTGGGAATAGATTAATCTAAATGCTAGTGAAATAACCTAGATATGATCTATCTCACGAGAGCACAACCTATACCCACTTTGGAATAGATCAGTCATGAGTAATTTCACTTGACTTATCTCCAAAGCTTTGCCCTAACAACGCATCTAATTCAAAAGAAAAAGAATAAGAATTAATCAAAAGATACTTTTATTTCATGTAGGAGGGAGTACATCAAAGTAATACAACTAAAAATAAAAACCCCCTTTTCCCAAGTGAAGTTCCGACCTCCAGTGACTTCGCTTGCTCAAAAGTTGAAGATGGCGCTGACCGGTAGAGAATAGGGTTGCTGGAATAGGATTGGGATAAGCTTGGAATAGTGATGGAATAGTGGGAATAAGGCTGGGATAAGTGGAATAGCAGAAATCTAAAGGAACTATGGGGAAGAACAGATGGATCCGGTTTGAGGTTGGACTGTGACTGAGCCAAGAGTTTGGGAGAATGAAGAGATGGATTGTACTTCTGGAATGGGGTCGACCTCTGTAACTAAGCTGGAAGCTCACTGCTCTCTGTGGAATGGAGAAGAAAAAGGCACATTGCTCTCTGTGATGGAGAAGAAGAAGCATGGAGAAGAATAACACAGGGGAAGAATGGAACTGGTAGACTCTGTGATGGAGAAGAAAAAAACACAAATGATCGGATGATTGAAAGCTCGACTCCATGAATGCCCGAATCTAGCTCCCCTGGACTGCTTTTTATAGGCTCTCCCTGCTCCCAATCTGCTCCTCCGTTTAAACCAACCCGCACCACCGTTGAACCAACCCGCTCCACTGTTGCACCAGCTCAACAGAACAACATATACCGCTCCACGGTTGCAACGAAGCTTGAGCTCCCATCGATCTCCAGCTCATCCGGTGAAGCTCTGGAATTTTCTCCCCGGTTCGGTCCATCCCAGCACACGGTTCGATCCACAGTTGGTTCAGACTGAAAGAAATCTCCCATGGCTGCAACTCACCGTAAGGACCCTCCCAGCGGCGAGGAAGAGCACTCCACCATCATCTCCGGCTGGCGGTGGACTGGGTATGGCGGTCCAGCGGTGTGGGATGGTGGTTTCGGTGAGGTTTGGCTGGAAGGAAAAAATCATGTTGAACAGCCCACTTCGGATGTGTTTTTTTGACCACATGGGCTTCTCCGACTGGTGGTGAGCGTGCCGGCGACCTCCACGACGGTGGGGGAGGCTCTCCGGTGAGTCTCGGCGTGACTGGGGCATGGCGGTCCACGGTTCTACTTTCGTGGACCACATCAATGACAGATCACGGCCCACGGGATGGGAAATGGACCGAGCAGCCAGTCCACTATGGACCGGCTACTTTAAATTTCGTGCAAGTTCTTAGTAATTTTTTCAAAAATTCATTTTAGGCTCGTTTTGAGTCCGATTCGAGTGCCGTTCATGCCGTTGGACTTCTAAAATCAGGCTCTCCATGTTGGCGATGTTCTTTCCTGTAAATGATATATAAAAGTATTAATTTTGGAAGAATAATGATATTTTAATATTAATTTAATACTTTTATATTTATGCTTAATATAGTTATCAATGAGTTGAGAAGTCACCGAAGATTAGGGTATCCTATTTTTTTAATTTTTTTTTGATTTTTCTATGGTGGTGGTGAAGAAAAAAATAGGGATGGAGGGTAGGAAAATTGGACACTCTAGGACATGGAACTTACACTCACAGAGAGACATCTCACCTATAGGGCATCTGGTGCGGGCACCAGACTCAGAAGAAGACTTCAGAGCTCCATCTGGATCTCTGATTAACCTTGCCCGAAGAATTAGGGTTTTTGGCTTGTAATAAGGGTTGACTTGATCAACTCAATTTTAGTTTGAGTCTGTATTATCTGCAATTTTATTTTGTTGAGTCATGTTGACTCAGTAGTGGACTAGGGCTTCAACCTGGGGTGTTACATTTTCTTCCAAGGCCAAGCAAGTGGGCGCCACACTCCCAGCCACACACCCAGCCATACGCCTGAGTCAAGGGGGCGCCACATCTCCATCCAGCAGGCTTTGGTCCCCACACCACAGATAGCAGCTCCCCACTTTCATGCGCCAATTGAGGAGAAATCCACCAGGGGTCCACAAATCAAGGGGGCGGCCCAAGACTTCCCAAAAGAACCAAACTATAAAAGGGAAGAAATTCTCTTGGAGAGGAATTCAAGGAGGCTCCCATTACCTGCCAGAAATACTCAAAACAAAGTTAGAAGGAGCCATAACTTGGGGAGAAAGAAAAGGAGGTATCCAAAAAGGGTTGAGCCATGGAAGGAAGGAGATTTCTCTTGAAAAAGCAAGGTTAGGAGGCGCCCTAATCATTCCAACTAAAGCCAGATATAAAAGGCAACAAATTTTCTCTTGGAGGGCAAGGTTAAGAGGCACGCAAACACTTCCAGATAAGGCCAAGCAT
The DNA here is from genome assembly GCA_021397845.1 of Areca catechu. Classification (NCBI taxonomy): domain Eukaryota; kingdom Viridiplantae; phylum Streptophyta; class Magnoliopsida; order Arecales; family Arecaceae; genus Areca; species Areca catechu. The sequence continues at coordinate 45,113,867 of CM038048.1, read as the reverse complement.
AGAAGGAAAAAAATATTTTCTTGGAGGTCAAGACAAGGAGGCGCCACCCACTTTCCTTTTTGAAGCTTCAATCAACTTTGGAATTAATTGGCCAACCATATGAGTAGGGATTGATATCCTAATTTGAAGATCCCCTCCTTTAGTCCCACATGGGAAGATGTAAAACCCTACTCTCTTGTAATGGCCTATAAATTAAACCCCCATGTAAGTTTGAAAAAAGATCAGATGAATGAAATCAATTTCTTTGTGAGCAACTTTGTGTTTCTCTCTTCCGCACTTGTATTCAAGTGTTGAGCTCCGTGAGGGAGTAAATCCGGGTTCCCTAGGAACCTTGAGGAGGTGTGAGATCTCCAACCCCAAAACCCTAGCTTAGTCCACCCATCTCTACTCCACCACCACCAAACCCTAATTTTCCATCTACATCCCACGGCCCCTCTCTTCCACATAGAGGCTGGCCACCAGCATCCAGGTTCAGATCAACTGTTTCAACTACAGAGCAAGTTCAACGAAGAGTCAGATCAGTATCAAGATCTCCGGAACTTCTACATCCAACAATCTTCATCAAGTCCTCAGGTCAGTGTCTTTCTTTGAGTTTCTGGTTCTTTTTTTTGTTCTTCTTCTTCCAGATCCTGAGTTCGAGAAGAAGGCCAACCTTGCCATAGGACTACAATCCGAGGATCCATTGCGAAGATACCCCATCTCCAAGGATCCTACAATCTGCTCGAGAGTATCCTTCAATTGAAGCAACGAGAGATATCACAGTCAGTTATAAAACCTTCTCTTCTCTCTTCGTCTGTTTCTTGAAAGAGGAGTAAACCCTAGGTCTGGGGGTTTCTCAATCCCCAGCGATCCTACTTCTGAGTTACTCTGATAATCCACTCCTTTTAATTGTGCTTTCTGTCTTTTCTTAGTTTCTTTCAACATTAGTTTATCTTTCCTTTGAGTCAAAGCCGACTTCTGAAAAAAAATAAATAAAAAAATATATTAATTTTAATTTACTTCCACATCACATCATCTTTTTTGTTCTGCATCATTTTTGGTATCAGAGCTTTCGTTCTGCATCAATTTTGGTATTAGAGCCCTGTCTAGGATTTCTGTTTTGATTGCTTATTTAAGTCTCTCTCTTTTTACTTTGTCTGCTCGAAGTAGACTCCCCAGGACGTCCGGTCCTAGGAACGAAGCGAGGTGCAAACCTCCTCTTCCCATTCCACGGTGTGTTCCTAGGGCGTGTAGGGGATCCGTTGGGTTACAACTTCGTAGCAGGAATTGTAAACGGGGAAGTACTCTATTTTCAGCCCGTAATTACCCTGTGCAGGAATTATTTTTCACTGCAGGTAACTCCAAATTTGGTGATTTTTGTTTTGCTGAAACCATTATAATTGAAGATATTTTGCATAATTTTCTTGTGATTTATTGGTTTCCATGAGATTTCTGAGAATTAAATTACTGCAACTCTGTTTTTATGTTTCTGCAATTCAATTATTTTTGAATGTTCAACACTTAATTCATCTTAAGGGCATTTGAGCATCTAAGATAAGGGGAGGAGTTGATAACCTCTCCTTAGCCCAAAACCACCACCCACTCATTCGAATCTAAGCCTTTAATCTTAAAATTAATTAGACCTAATTTGCCCTAGTGGGCTAGGGACATCAACAAGTCGGGTCAAGGCTAATGTTGAGTCAGTTTGTCTAGTTACTCTGTGTGTGCTTTGTACTCAGTGTCTAGAATGGTGGTTCAGGGATTCTATCCCGAAGGGCTTGTGTGTTGGTCCGCCTACCTGGCCAATCTTTGATTGGTGTCTAGGATTGGCATTCAGGGACCTAACACTCCCCTTACACCTGCCTGGCTGAGTCCTGAGTTACTACAGGCTAGCTTGCCACTCTGATTGGGCATCTAGTTTGGGCTCTAGGTCTAGTTAGCCCTTAGTCGTTCAGTTGAGTCTCATTTTGTGTGTTTGCTTGCATCATGTCTACCCGGAATGGAGTGCCCTACCAACCTGGTCAAACCCAACCTGATTTAGAGGCCATGGTTAGAGCTCTTACTGAGAATATGAACAAAATGAGTCAGGATGTGACTGCTACTGTTACCCAGTGTAAAGAACAAGTCCATGAGAATTTTACCCAGCTTAGGGATCGAGTCCAAGTACTTGAGAAACGTAGACATCAAAATTGGATCCCTGATCCAAAATTTAATAGGGCCCAACCTCATCCATGCCAGGAGCCTAGGAGGACCTTATACCGTGATCCCGAGCATAACCTTAGGAAGCCTAACCATGATATCTATAGTGTGGATCGTGTCTATGAGAGGTCCTTACAATATTCTAGACCAGTCACTCAACAACCCAAGTCTTCTAGATCAAACCATTTAGATCCACACCCATGCCCAAGTAAGGTCTCTACTAGCTTGAAACCCAGTGTGACCCAGGTTCCTATATCTCAAGAATGTTTGTTTTGTGGAGAAAGATGCCATAAATCTAGTCGGTGCCCATGCATAGGACTGGCTTGTGCACAGCTAAGTGGTAAGAATCCTAAGGATAACATTAATGAGGGAGAATCCAAGCCTACCAATGAGGAAGAACGGTTAGGTATGACAAGCCTAGAATCAGTTGACCCGATTACCACTGACCCGAAACCCATTGAAGATGGCATCAAGGAAGTATATGATGCTGGCTTGAGTCTAGTTGATGAATGTGAGGGGGAAGAACTTGAAGAATGTGACATCGATACTATTGGTTCCTTACCTGAGGAGACCTTGGAGAGCAACCAAGTGGTAGGACCTAGTTCATAAATTCAAGAGATTTGTGAGAATCAGGTTTCTTTAGTCAAATACCCCCAGGAAGAACTCATAGTGTTAGCCCGAGCTATCAGTTTGTACCCTCTAATGACAGTCATTCCCCAAGTACCAATTGAAGATCTTTGCACTGAACTGTTTAAGTTTGCCCACCCTATGGTAGATCCTCTCCTTAGGATGACTGAATCAAGCCTCTTACAATTGTACCTTGTCCCATGCCCAGGCACTAAGGTCTCTCCCGTAACCTCAGTTGGACATCCTTTTCTTGAGCGGATTGATTCACCCAGTCCTGTAGAAGTCCTCCTTATGACCCCAGATCCCTTCCTTCGCAAGACTGACCTACCCTTCTATAGAGTTTACCTTTCCTCACCCATAGGTCAAATTTCAAGTCTTGAGGTCATCATCCATAGGCCCCTCCATGAATCATTCTCTAATCCATTTCTTGAAAAAGTGGATCATTATTTGCTTAGAGAACAAACCTTAACTGTTGCAATCACATGTCCTAGGCTACTCCCCGAACCATCTCTTGATCCATTCCTGGGAGTAGCAAACTTTTCCTTTCGTAAGGATGACCAGTTGACATTCATAGATCACCATTCAAACCTTCAGGTCATCACCTTTAGCCAGCAGGTAATTCGAGACTCCACCTCATATTTCCTCCCTTTCTCTAGGACTTCCAATGCTTCTTACACCATCCAAGTATACTTTGTCGAAGTCTTTAGAGTGAACCACGTGTCAGAACCTATTAGGTTTGCCACCTACTTCTGGAAGACCTTATGGCACCTACTAGGCACCCATGATAAGTTTTCATGCTCTGCATGCCATCCTCCGACCCAAGGTCAAACCTAGAGAGCCTTAGTTTGTTAGGTTTAGACCTAGGGTTCCTTTGGAATAAAGTCCATTCTTTAGAAATGCGTCGTCAGTCTAGTTTAGTTTTTCTTGACCCTTTACTAGGCTTTGGCTTAGATTTTGGTTTGATTGAGAGCACTAGGAATTGGGATTTGTATTTTGTCCAGGGCTGAAATTGCATTCAATGTTTCGATCAATAGGTCTATAGGCTAGAGTCCCTTTGAAATTGTTCATGGATACAAGCCTCACACACCACTTGATCTGATTTCACTATTAGCCCACACACACAAGTCTCTTGATGCACTTGCATAGCATGTAAAGGACTTGCATAAAGAAATTCATGCCAAAATAACTTTAAGTAATGAAACTTATAAGAAGTTGGCTGATTCTCAAAGACGAGTCAAAACTTTTGTTGAGAGAGACTATGTAATGATTAGGTTAAGGCCTGAGCGGTTTTTTTCTGGAACTGTTAGAAAGTTACATGCTAAAGGAGCTGGACCATTTAGAGTAGTGAAGAGAGTAGGATCCAATGCCTATGTGCTCGAGTTGCCTCCAGAACTAGGCAATAGCTCTACTTTCAACATTACAGACTTAGTAGAGTATAGGGAGCCAGCTGTGATTCCTAGTAAGCCTTTGAAACCTAATCCTGTTATTGAGAGTGATCCCGACCCTGTGTGTCCACCAACAAACTGGCCTGTGAGGAAAGAGCAGATTGAAAAGATCCTGGATGATCAGGTTATCTCTACTCATAATCGAGGATACGAAAGATACCTGGTCCACTGGCTAGGAAGGCCAGATTCTGATGACTCTTGGATCTCCCGAGAAGAATTACAAGAGTTGGACCCAGACCTCTTAGAGAGATACCAGAGCCAACTTGATCCATACTCGACAGGGTCGAGTTCCTCCCATCCTGGGAGAATTGGTGCGGGCACCAGACTCAGAAGAAGACTTCAGAGCTCCATCTAGATCTCTGATTAACCTTGCCCAAAGAATTAGGGTTTTTGGCTTGTAATAAGGGTTGACTTGATCAACTCAATTTTAGTTTGAGTCTGTATTATCTGCAATTTTTATTTTGTTGAGTCATGTTGACTCAGTAGTGGACTAGGGCTTCAACCTAGGGTGTTACATTTTCTTCCAAGGCCAAGCAAGTGGGCGCCACACTCCCAGCCACACTCCCAGCCATACGCCTGAGTCCAGGGGGCGCCACATCTCCATCCAGCAGGCTTTGGTCCCCACACCACAGATAGCAGCTCCCCTCTTTCATGCGCCAATTGAGGAGAAATCCACCAGGGGTCCACAAATCAAGGGGGCGGCCCAAGACTTCCCAAAAGAACCAAACTATAAAAGGAAAGAAATTCTCTTGGAGAGGAATTCAAGGAGGCACCCATTACCTGCCAGAAATACTCAAAACAAAGTTAGAAGGAGCCATAACTTGGGGAGAAAGAAAAGGAGGTATCCAAAAAGGGTTGAGCCATGGAAGGAAGGAGATTTCTCTTGAAAAAGCAAGGTTAGGAGGCGCCCTAATCATTCCAACTAAAGCCAGATATAAAAGGCAACAAATTTTCTCTTGGAGGGCAAGGTTAAGAGGCACCCTAACACTTCCAGATAAGGCCAAGCATAGAAGGAAAAAAATATTTTCTTGGAGGTCAAGACAAGGAGGCGCCACCCACTTTCCTTTTTGAAGCTTCAATCAACTTTGGAATTAATTGGTCGGCCATATGAGTAGGGATTGATATCCTAATTTGAAGATCCCCTCCTTTAGTCCCACATGGGAAGATGTAAAACCCTACTCTCTTGTAATGGCCTATAAATTAAACCCCCATGTAAGTTTGAAAAAAGATCAGATGAATGAAATCAATTTCTTTGTGAGCAACTTTGTGTTTCTCTCTTCCGCACTTGTATTCAAGTGTTGAGCTCCGTGAGGGAGTAAATCCGGGTTCCCTAGGAACCTTGAGGAGGTGTGAGATCTCCAACCCCAAAACCCTAGCTTAGTCCACCCATCTCTACTCCACCACCACCAAACCCTAATTTTCCATCTACATCCCACGGCCCCTCTCTTCCACATAGAGGCCGGCCACCAGCATCCAGGTTCAGATCAACTGTTTCAACTACAGAGCAAGTTCAACGAAGAGTCAGATCAGTATCAAGATCTCCGGAACTTCTACATCCAACAATCTTCATCAAGTCCTCAGGTCAGTGTCTTTCTTTGAGTTTCTGGTTCTTTTTTTTTGTTCTTCTTCTTCCAGATCCTGAGTTCGAGAAGAAGGCCAACCTTGCCATAGGACTACAATCCGAGGATCCATTGCGAAGATACCCCATCTCCAAGGATCCTACAATCTGCTCGAGAGTGTCCTTCAATTGAAGCAACGAGAGATATCACAGTCAGTTATAAAACCTTCTCTTCTCTCTTCGTCTGTTTCTTGAAAGAGGAGTAAACCCTAGGTCTGGGGGTTTCTCAATCCCCAGCGATCCTACTTCTGAGTTTCTCTGATAATCCACTCCTTTTAATTGTGCTTTCTGTCTTTTCTTAGTTTCTTTCAACATTAGTTTATCTTTCCTTTGAGTCAAAGCCGACTTCTGAAAATAAATAAATAAAAAAATATATATTAATTTTAATTTACTTCCGCATCGCATCATCTTTTTTTTTTGCATCATTTTTGGTATCAGAGCTTTCGTTCTGCATCAGCATCTCACCCAACCCACTACATGTAACAAGGGCATCCCACCCAACTCACTACATGCGGAGCCTAGGGCATCCCACCCAAATCACTACCTGGGGCCGTGAAGGAAAATCTCTAAGACCTAGAGGGGACTCGACGGGGAATAGGGGATAACTAGGGTCTCTCACCCCTCGACCCCCAAAGGTGAAGGACTAGGGTCTCTCACCCCTCGACACCCGAAGGTGAAGGACTAGGGTCTCTCACCCATCGACGCCTGAAGGTGAAGGATTAGGGTCTCTCACCCGTCGATGCCGAAAGGCGAAAGGACAGATGGGCCTCTCACCCTCCCCATACAGGTCGAATGAAAAGAAAAAAACTCTTTTCAAAAAAACTCTTTATTGACTAAACTATTTTTTACAAAGGACTGAGGGTGGTATTTATAGACCTGTCCAACCTTTATTTGAATTTGAATACAAGATAAAAAGATAGGAATGATTCAAATTCAAATACAAGATAGGATAAGATAAGCCTATCCATATCTAAATCCTAACCAACCAAATCCTAACTCAAATTTCAAATAAAAGATAAATCCTAAATTTATTCTGGATATGTTCCGAGATTCGCGCGGCTATAAGATTCGTGCTTGCTCTGAGATTCAGGATGGTGAGGTCCCCATCATTCCCCTGAGATGGGAAGAACTCGACTCCGTTGAGTCAAGGTCAGTGGGGACTTTGGTGGAACTGAATCCATTTAGAAAGAAGTTCTGCTTTGAGATCTGTGCAACTTTAAAATCTATGCAGCACTGCTTGTGTCAAAATCTGTGCAGCTCTGAGATCGATGCTTCACCATCTCAATTCATTCAAAACCCAACATTTCTTTTTTTTTTTTTTTGACAGCCCTGCTCTGAGATTTATGGAGCTTTGACATCCGTGTAGCTCTTAGATTCGCACAGCTTCGAAATTCATACAACATCGAAATGAGTGCAGCTCAAACTCGTGCGGGACCTGAAGTCGACAACAGGGGGTTTCTTCTCCACGGATCGAAGGGGAACAGAGCAGGGTGGGTCTTTCGGCCGGATCTCAGGCGTTCACCGGCGGTGGGCTGGGCGGCTGGCAATGGTGGAGATCTGATGGGTGATCATCATGATCCGAGTGGTGGTGAGGATGGCAGAGGTGGAGTCCGGTGGCTGGGAGTCGGTGCGCTAGGAGGAAACAAGCGGAGGAGATGAGGGGGGACACGGCGGTGGCAGCGGGCTCGAGATCGTCGTGGACGGCGGGATTTAGATCCGACTTGGGTTTGGGTGGAGAACGGTCGGCGACTGCAGGTTCTAGCGGAAGATCCGATTGAGGAGGCATGGATGGGCTGGAGCCGGCAAGAAGATCTCCCAGATCTTGGCCCGGATGGCTAGGATCCGACGGCTGTGGCGATGGCGGCGGTAACGTCATCAGAGTCATCATCTTCTTCAAGGGAGTAGTTGGATGAGGAGTTGGCATTGCAGAAGGAGAGGCAGAGGAGCAGCAGGGGCTTGGATCTGGCTTTGTTCCGGTGATCAACGGTGGACGGAAGGGGGCCGAGAGCACCCTCCTCGAAGATGGCATGGCGGGAGGCATCGGAGGTGATGGAGAGGAGGGAGGCAGCTGCGGTGGCCTCGTCATGGATGAGATGGGGAAAGAAGATGATAGGCATAAATCAGGGATAAATCAACGATAGGAAGAGAATAAACTAGGAATAGAGGGGTATATGGAATAGCTGGAATAAGAAAATATATATATTTTTTAACCCTAATCCTAACCAGCTCTGATACCAATTTTGATGGGGGACGGATTAGGGTAGGATTGTCGGCGAGCTGAGAAGTCGTTGAAGATTAGGGTATCCTATTTTTTTTAATTTTAATTTTTTTTTTGATTTTTCTATGGTGGTGGCGAAGAAAAAAATTGGGATGGAGGGTAGAAAAATTGGACACTCTAGGAGTTGGAACTTACATTCACGGAGAGACATCTCACCTTTAGGGCATCTCACCCATCCCACTACATGTAGCCTAGGGCATCCCACCCATCTCACTACATGCGGAGCCTAGGGCATCCCACCTAAATCATTACTTGGGGCCGTGAAGGAAAATCTCTAAGACCTAGAGGGGACTCGATGGGGAAAAGGGGATAACTAGGGTCTCTCACCCCTCGACGCTCAAAAGTGAAGGACTAGGGTCTCTCATCCCTCGACGCTCGAAGGTGAAGGACTAGGGTCTCTCACCCCTCGACGCTCGAAGGCGAAGGATAGACGAGCCTCTCACCCTCCCCATATGGGGCGAACGAAAAGAAAAAACTCTTTTCAAAAAAACTCTTTATTGACCAAACTATTTTTTACAAAGGACCGAGGGTAGTATTTATAGACCTGTCCAACCCTCATTTGAATTTGAATACAAGATAAAAAGATATGAATGATTCAAATTCAAATACAAGATAGGATAAGATAAGCCTATCAATATCTAAATCCTAACCAACTAAATCCTAATTCAAATTTCAAATAAAAGATAAATCTTAAATTTATTCTGTATATGTTCCGAGATTCATGTAGCTCCAAGATTCATGCTTGCTCCGGGATTCGTGCTAGTGAGGTACCCATTAAGCCTTCTGCTGGGTGTCTGGCTATAAACGAAGACCATTTGAAGGCTGGCCTTCAATTTCCACTGCATCCCTTCTTTATCAAGATTTTTTGCCTGTACCAAGTAGTGCCTGTGCAGTTGACTCCGAATAGCATTCAAAACATCTGTGGGTTTTTGGTCCAGTGTCACATAGCCAATGTGAAACCCAGGACCAATTTGTTTACTGCCCTATTTGTTCTCAAAAGAGATTTTCATGGTCGTGGGTGGTGGGTGATCGGTCCTCGACCTGGTCGCAAGATCATCAAGGATATGCCTAGCGCATCCATGGGTGGAAGCCCAACTTTGTTTTTGTGTTGTCTGTCTATCCATGGGGTTTCAGCAACGAGTGGAAGGAGCCGCGCCTAACTGCCAACGATGGAAAAAAGGTTTTGATGGCCGATCAGTCTGATTATGACTTGCTGACTGATTCGGAGGCTATTCCTTTCCACGAATTATTTAAGGAGAGGAATCTCCATCATGCAAGGATCAGCGAATTCCCTGCATTAGGTATAAATGGTGGAAGTTTTTCACCTCTTCTCCTTCATCTCTTTGTAGCCCAGTCGACTCAGAGGGGCTTTTCTTTTCACAGGCGGTGGAATGAAGCCTAACTTGGGCTGGCTTCGCCAATCTTTTGAGAAAAGGATAGCTCAGGCCCCTCCTTCAAGGTCGAAGTCTCGGAAGAAGGCTGAAGGGATGATCCTGAGAGGAGTATAAGCACTTCATCCTCCAGAGGAACCTCTGGGGGAAACGGGGTGCTGATGATGGAGGTCCCAATAGGGCCTCAGCCAGTTAATTTTTTGCCGGTGACTATCTCTCTAGTTCAAATTAGGGAGAGTCCGTCTCCGGTGGTTGACGCACCACCACCTTGCCCCCCTATGGTGGATAGGGGCGAGGCACTGCAAGTTGAGAAAGAGTCCGTTCGGGAGGTTTCTCTAGTTGGGAGCCATCCCATGGACTCTTCAGAGCTTTCCTCCATGGGGGGTTTGTTGGTCCTTGCCATGGCTAGGCGGGTGCTGAAGGACACTTTGCTACCCCATGATCTGGCAGTCATCTGAGATCAAAGCCTTGCCAGAATATCAGATTCTGCCTTCTCCTCCTTGCAACAGGTGAGATCTTCATTGTTTTTTTTTTGTTCAAAGGGTTATTCAATCTGTGATCTTATTTTGTTGACGTAGCTAGTCTACGACATCACCTTCGTGGAGGAGGGACTGGAAAACATTGATAGCCTCATTCATGGCTTAAAGGAGGAGCTCCATATGACCAGGGCCGAGAAGGAGGTGGCCGAAGAATTGAAGCAGTCCATGGAGAACCGACTCACCCATGTGGATATTGAAGTTCGTGGCCTGAGGAGCAAGCTGAAAAGTGCTCATTTGATAATTGCGGGGCAAGATGAAGAGTTGAAGAAGAATAAAAAATATATTGACTCCTTGGAATAATCTGCTAAGAATCAGGAAAGGATGAATGGCCTGACCAAGGTGGTTGTGGAGGCAACCAGGAGGGTTGAAGAGGCATCTTTAAGAGCCAAAAAGGCATATTTAAGAGCCGAAGAGGCAGCCTTGGAGTCCGAAGTAGCCAAGAGGGAGTCCGAAGTGGCCCGGAGGGAGTCTGAAGCCATGAAAGAGCTGGTGGATAAAGCTGTAGCAGATTTTAGGAAGTCCTCACGGTTCCAAGAGGAAATGAACGAGGTGACTTTATACAGCTATCAGCACGGCTTCAACGATGGACTTGCCAAGGTCAGTAGGGCCTTCCCTGATCTTGATCTTTCTGATGTTCCTGCTTTTGACATAGCGGAAGGAGAAGAGGAAGAGGATGAGGCTGTAGAGGAGGTCGAAGAGATGTCAAGCCCAAGGGAGGAGATCCTAGTCATGGTCGAGGGTTCAGGCGAAATCTCGATCCAGGTCGAAGAAGCCAAAGAAGTGCCAAGCCTGAGGGAAGAAGTTCATATCGTAGCCAAAGACTTGAGTGTAATTCCGGTCCAAGTAGATAGCAGAGTTCAGGCTGAAGAGGGAGCCCAAGCTAAAGAGCGCGCCCAGGTTGGAGACTCTCTGAACCTAGCTCAAGTTGAGGAAACCCTTTCTGCATAAATCGACAGGCTGCTCCGGTCTTGCAATGCCGAATCTCTTCTGACCGATCCTTAGGGACCTATAGGGCATTATATCTCTTCTCCTCTTTCCTCTGGCGTGTAACTGCCAAATCTTTTTGAATTAACGAGTAACTTTCCCTTTTCGTGTATTTCGTATTGCATCTTTGAACTTGATCTAGGTAATGTTGTTGATTTTTGGTGATGTTTTGAATCACATTGCCCTTTGCGGAGTCTTTTCTTGCAAATGCAAGCTTCTCCTCCCAAGCTACGGAGCAGATAGGGAGGTATCCACATAAAGAAAACCTTTAACTTACTAGTTTACCGGGGTGGTGAATGCTATGTCATTGCTTGGAGAGGTAGTGGTGACCGAGTCGATGGCAATTACATGTGGGAATAAAGACCATCGTGGCTGCAGCCTTTTAATGGTCCCCCCAACATGTTAGTTGAGGCTCTAACCTGTTAGGGATCCTGCACATGTCACGTCTAGGAAACCGTTGCGATCGAGGGCTTTTGAATTTCGCTAGTCTCGATATCCTTGGATCAAGTGTTATTCGCATCAGGCAACGCCATTTTTAACGCCATACCTACTCCTTCCTCCTTGCACCACTCTGAGGGCTTGTTGTGCAATGAGGCCAAACCTTGCACAACTCAGGCGAGCAGCCAGAGGGAAACCAATGAGAGGTTTTCAAGTGAGGACATCAGATCGAAGGCGGAGATATGTGTTGGCGCTGCCATGTGCCAAGATCGAGAGCAATGAACCTATCGAGATAGGTTCTTCCTCAGGGGAGGAGCCAGTTACTCCTAGGAGGGTCATGGCTGCTGGACCATCCGTGAGACTAAGCCGACAAGATGTTGATGGCCCCCTTCCTCATGCTAAAGACATTAAGCCAGTAGTCCCGGTCATAGGAGGAAATGGGTCAGTGGGGTATGATACCCCTGTGAGTGGAACCAGGAAGGAGGAATCCGGGGATCCGTTACCTACCCTCTTTCTTAGAATACAATAGGTAACCTTTAGTCATGAATGTCACCTATCCGCATCCATTAATTGAGCTGATTTCATAGGTGGCCCTTGCTTTGCAGGTTTCTTGTGACCTTTCTCTATTGGAGAAGGGTGCCCGTGAATGTATTGGCTATGGCGAAGGCCTCCGAAGTCGGGTGGCCTCGGTCGTAGCTAAAAAAGATGTCGCTGAAATGTTTCGGGCTGCTGCAGAAGAAGAAAGGGACAGGGTCATCGCCTCTAATGATGTCTTGAAGAGACAGATGAGCATCATTCAGGCATAGGCAGCTGAGGTGGCGATCATCGCACAGGAGAGTAGGAAGAAGATTGGCTCTCTTGAACTGTTGCTAAGAAAGGTGCTACAAGATGTTGAAGAGTCGAAGTCTCGTCTGGTCGAATCGGAGAGGAGGGTTGAGGAACTGGGGATGTACTTTTTGGCAGCCATCCAAAGGGCTGTACAGGCCAAAGAGAGGTCTTCCAGGGTTGTTGAAGGTTACAAGTCTTCCCAGGCTTTTAGAGACGAGAAAAGCAAGGCTGTGTTGGAAGGATATTCCTTGGGTTATGTCGATTGTATTGGTAAACTTAAGGAAATTTACCCTGGCATGGACTTCTCCTTGCTCGCCATCCCGGAGAATGAACCTGTGGCCTCGAGGGCCCAGCTTGGGGAAGCGTTGACTCTAACTCCTGTTTCGACTGCCAGAGAGGCTGACAAGACGGAATTTTGTTGTAATTTCTCCTCTTCCTGGCTATTTGTAATATTCTCCCTTTGGATGTAGTTTTTTATCCTTGAAATAAGAAACTTTGGTTTCTTAAATTGGTTCCTTTCGGTTTGATCCTTTCTGGTTGATGGATGAGCCGAAGGCTATTTGATTTGAGGTTAGTGTCAAAGATAAATTCCGAAGTGAAGTCGGAACGCCGCTGTAATTACTCCTTTTATTCAGGAATGGACATGACAGACGAGCATCACTTTCCTATTAACCATTGATTGAGGAACATCGAGCATGATTCTCGTTGCCCGCGTCGAGTATATAGACATTCGAACAGTTGCATCTGCGTGCATCCCAGGTGCCACCATATCCTCCCTTCCCGAGGGGAGGCCATTAATGTTGTCACCATACGATGAAGACCATTTTGGATCAGAAGCACCAACGATTGCCATCCCCGAGAGGAGTTATTGGCGATCATACCATTCCAAGGCAGTCACTTGTGTTCCGAGGCATCGTTTCGACATGTAGCATCCCTTGGTGCACCTGGAAAAAGGTGTGGAGCCCATTTTCCTACGACCGTTCGTAGATATAAGATCCTTTTAAATAAGACCCTATCTCTCCCTATCAAAGGCCATCAAAATTTTAGACTCCTATTTTGGGATTTTCCCTTCTTTCTCCAATGTACCAGCGAAATGAAGTTCAGCATCCCCGAACTTAAGAAGGTGGCAATGAAGAGGGCCTCTGAGGCACTATTTGAGGGCGAGCCTAGTTCTAAGGCCCCTCGGAGAGGCGACCATGATGACCCACAGGGGGTCATTGCTTGCCTGGAGAGAAAAATCTGGGTCTTAGAAGCTCGCTTGGTAGAGGCCAAGGCACGGGTCAAGGTCATCGCTGCAGAGATGGAGGAGGCTAGGAAGAAGTTGGCGGAGGCCGTCTCAGACTTCATGGCTTCTCCCACCTACAAGGACGAAGTTGCATAGGCAGTCCTGGATTCGTACCACCAGGGTTTCTGAGAGCATCGGGACAAGGCTTTCAAGTTCTTCAATTTGAAGGGCTTGGAAAATATTAGGCCTTCCATCCCGTTCCCTGGTCATGAATTTGACCTCGATTTTGAAGAATTGGAGTCAGACTCAGAAGGGGATGCCGGAGCTTCTTCATCCTTCTTCCTGGGCTTCGAAGCCTCCCGCTAGCAAGGGAAAGGACTGGCTGGCGGTCTCTAGATCCACTTTCTCGCAATTTGCACTGCTTCCTATTTTTTTTTTCTCTTTTCTTCTTTCTTTTCTTTTTTTTTTTGTAAAATATTCAAAATGAAATGAAGTGTTATGACTTCTTCCATACTTCTTTTGTGACTTGTCGTACTGTTGAATGCAATCCTTATGACATGTCGAAGGTGTAAATTTCTCAAAACATTTGGGATCTGCAGAAGGGTTGAGTCGGTTGGGTCGTCTCATCAAGTACTAACTACTGACAGGATGAGTGATATCCATTCACTTCATTACATTTTCAGATTTATCATAGGGTAGGGCCTCTAGGCCATCCCTGTGCATTCCTGTTATGATTAAGATAGGCTTTTCAGGCTTGCCTTGGTGCGTCTTCAGATTTACATAGGATAGGTTAAAAAAAACCATCCCTGCACCTTCTTTGGTATAAGGTAGGCTGGTTAGGCCTGTCCCGGTACATCTTTGGATTTACCATAGGGTAGGTTATAAAAACCATCCCTGTGCCTTTGATCATTTGGCAGCCTGATTGGGCCGTCCATTGCGCTCGTCGGGCATACTCATAAGGTGAGCGGATCAGACTCTTCTTTGCATCATTGGTTGATTCCTTAGATCGGGCCATTCATGCCGTTGTCATCCAGTTGGTGCAACAGGCCATTCAAAGTGGAATCAAATTTGTACAAAAGATTTTGGGGTTTGTTTATAGATAATATTTGCGAAGGTTTTGTACATTCCACGACCGGGATAGAATTTTACCGTCCAAGGTCTTGAGTTGATACGTTCCCGGACGTCTGATTTTCTCAACTTGGTACGGCCCATCCCAATTGGGAGAAAGCTTGCCCTACTCAGTTGGCCTGAATATTTCAGCTCTTCACAACACCATGTCCCCCGTGCGAAAAATCTGTTCCTTTATCCTGGAGTTATAATACTTGGCTACCTTTTGTTGATATGTCACCATTTTCATCTGGGCTTGAAGCCTGGTACTTGGCAATATATCCAGGTCAACTTTTTTGCAATTAGAGTTTTCAGGCTCTTCATATTTATCGTCCTTAGAGATTGGAGGGAGACTTCGATAGGGAGAACAGCCTCAGTACTGTATGCCGAGTTGAACGGCGATTCACCAGTAGCTGTTCTCAGAGTCGTCCTGTATCTCTAGAGAATGGAGGTCAGCTCTTCTATCCAAAGTCCTTTGGCAGGTTCAACCTTGTCTTTAGACCATGGAGAATGGTCCAATTTGTGACTTCGGCTTCTTTATTGGACTGTGGATGGGTGACGGAAGTCAGCCTATGTTGTACATGGTACTGGGCGTAGAAGTCCTTGAACTTCAGATTATCGAATCTCAACTTGATAATGAGGACTCAACTGATGACTGATTAGATTCCACTAATCTCATCCTACTTTGATCAAAGGCTCCTTAAGTCACTCATCGAAGAGATTGCATAGGATAACAATTCCTCTTACTAGGAATGATCGAATCCTTGTTGGTCCAGTCATATCCTCCATACACCTTCCACCATACCCAGAATATCCTGTACATATCGCCACGGCATGAATGAGTATGAACCAAAATATGGCTTAGTGTGCATAAGGAACCATGGTGACCTCAGGTCTAAAGATCACATGCACAACTCCTACTCAGGGATCTATCTTTTGACATGTAGTAAGACTTCCATAAGATAGTCCCGATATAGATCAGTTCAGTGTACTCATACCCTGATGAGCACCCTTATCCTTGTATTAGTATCTCTACACAAGTGGTTGTGAGACCAACCACTCTCATTATCTGAGCATACATAGGATAAGCTAGTCTTACTGGATTCATTGATCTCCAAATCAATGGTCCAATGACTAGGAACATTTTAGATCAGGGTTTATAGGAAATTAGGTCTCACTGTTATGAACTTCATCATAACCCTAATTTCGTTGCTCTAATCTATGGGGTTCATCATAATCATAAATAAGACACAACAGTATATAATGAAAACAGATGCCTTTATTAATATATAATGTCATACAAGAGTTGGAAGAATACAAAAAAGGCCCTTACAATGATTGGCTCTTAGGGCACTTTTCTATCACATTCCTGGTGGGAAAGCATATCAGGAGGTAGTAAGAAGACACTACGGTCCAGAATTTCTTCAAGGTGGGCCATCCCAAAATAATATTATAGGCTGAAGGGGTTCGGACCACTGTGAAATTAATCGGTAGTGTCTTTTATCAAGGTTCGGTACCGAGGATTATAGGCAGTACTATTTTCCCTTCGGCATCAACTTGGTTGTCTCCGAAGCCAGTAAATGGTATAGGAGACCTTCATAGTTTATTCCTAGGCAAACACATTCGAGAGAATGCATCGTAGATCAAGACATCAATCGAGCTTCCATTATCAACTAAGATTCGTTGTACATCATAATTGGCCATAACGGTCGAAATTATAATAGGGTCGTCATGCTGGAGCCGAACTCTCGTGAGTTCATCATCAGAGAAGAGGATAGCGTTGTTATCTTTGAGCCACTTCGGGGCATTGTCTTCGTCTCTCCTCCAGTTGGTAGGTCGATGTATCATCCCCACGCCTCCATTGGTGGGCCTTTGGTTTGGCAGTTCAGCCTCTTCAGGAGCTAGCTGAGGAATAGTAGCTTCTGACTGGGGTCTTTGGCGACCAACGTACCACCCCAGATATCCTCTCTTGATAAGATTCTCTATCTCATCTATCAGTTGGATGCATTCTTTAATATTATGGCCGTGGTCCCGGTGAAATTGACAGTATTTGTTCCTATACCTTGCGGAAGAAGATGCCTTCATGGGACGCGGCCGCTGCAGATAGTTTTCTTTCTTTATCTTCAAGAGAATCTTCTCACAGGGGAGGTTGAGGGGGGTATAGGAGTCGAATCTTCCGCCCAATGCTCTGGGTCTAGGAGGACTCCTTCGGCGGTCAGCATACTTGTTGTTATTGTTGGTAGTAGTAAGGGGACCTTGTCCCCTATTATTTTTCTTCTTTGGAGGGGGCTTCCCTTTGGTCAGTCATCAATTTGCCGCTTGCTCTTCGGTGTCGACATATTTCTGAGCCCTCGATAGGGCTCAGCATAGCTTTTGGGAAACTTCTTGTCCAAGAAAAAGGTGAGCCTAGATGTACGAAGCCCCTTCTTCAATGCAGGCATGGCCACGTGCTCGTTGAGATCGGGGATCTCAAGCATGGCTACATTAAATCTGGAGATATAATCTCGCAGACTTTCTTCTTCATTCTGGTGAAGGAGGAATAGTGTATCCGTATTCCGGGAGGTCTTGTGACAAGACCTGAAATGCAAAAGAAATAATTTTTCTAACTCATAGAATGAATCGATGGTACCTGGATGTATGCTCAAGTACCACATCCGAGCTGCCTTCTTCAAGGTGGCTAGGAATGCGAGGCAGTACATCACGTCCGAAGCTCATTGGATCATCATATGGGCCTTAAAACTGCCTAAATGGTTCGGAGTCTTTAGTCTTATTATTATTATTATATAATTTTATTAGTGGCGTGATCTCTTGATTATTTTTTTTTTTTTTAAAAAAAATTCGTTTGAAGAGTTTCACGCAAGAGTCAGCGTGGAGTTTGTTACATTTGTTTTTTTTACTCCCTTTAGTCATGTGGAGGACTTTACCTCTTGTAATGATGCTTTAAAAAATAAAAAATGGAACCCAAGAAGCGGGGAACATTTTTGTTTTGGGAATTTTTCCTTTGGACGTGTTGTTTTTGGGGTGTTTCCATGGAAGGCCGCCGGCCACTCTTTTTTTCCCTTGCGCACACCAGGCCGAAAGCCTGGTTGGGAGAAGACGATTCTGTGAGGAATCTCTTCCTTCCGTTCCAAGTTCTTGATAAAAAAAAAAAAAAGAAACAGGGACTCACGGTGAGAAACCCATCGTTCGTCCGTTCCGTTCGTGAAGACCCGGATTGAAATCCGGTAGAGGGCTGGCAACGTGAGGAATCACGCTGCACTTCCAGCGCTTGATCGTTGCAGGTTTCAAAGGATCTTCCCCATCTTGCTCAATCCTAGCATCCAAGAATTCTCAGAACCCGTTCTCGCAGAGCCGGGGTTTTGGTCGCTGCAGGCATTTGACATCCGCCCTGCACCATGCGGGCACCAGAATCAGAAGAAGACTTCAGGGTTCCTTCTAGATCTCTGAATGACCTTGCCCGAAGATTAGGGTTTGTAATAAGGGTTGACCTGGTCAACCAGATTATTTTATTTCTTTGAGTCTACATTTCATTTTGTTGAGTCATGTTGACTCAGTCTAAGTCCAAGTCAAGTCCTGGTTGGCGCCATTCCCTAGGGCATCATTTTTTCTTCCAAGGCCAAATGCAAGTGGATGCCACACTCCCAGCCACACTCCTATGACCAGTTGGCGCCATATTTCATCCCAGTGTCCCTGGTCCCCATGTCCAAGAGAGCAAGAAAATTTTCTTAGGAGAAGTCAAGGAAGGCACCCACAAGCTGCCAAAAGTAACCAAGCTAAAGGAGCAGGGGATTTTTCTTGGAGAGGACTTCAAGGTTGGCGCCCACACCTGCCTAAAGTACCTGGCTTTGAATGGAAGGAGCCTAGTCTTAGGGAGAAAGACTAGGAGATGAGTATTTTCTTCCAAGAAAGAGCAAGTCATGGAAGGAAAACCCATGACTTAAGGAGAAGAACTAGGAGGTGCCCCACATACCTGCCATATGAAGCCATCACCTTGCATTTGAGGCCGCCCACTCCAAGGAAAGAAGCCTGGTCGGTAAAGGGAAAGTTTTTCATGCTTAGGATGAATGTTTAGTCCCACATGGGAAGTAGTGTAATTTTGTTTCTCTTGCAAGGTCTATATATTGGATCCTTATGTAATCTTTTGATTAGAATGAGAAAATGAAATCTTTTCTTGTGTTGAGCAACCTTGTGTTCTCTTCTTCCGCACTTCTTTGAGTGTTGAGCTTTGTGAGGGAGTAAATCCGGGTTCCATTGGAGCCTTGAGGAGGTGAGAGATCTCCAAAGTTACCAAAACCCTGCCCCGCTTTCATCCCTGGCCGCCAACCCTAATTTCCTTTCATCATCGTAGCCGCCAACACCCAAATTCCTAAACCCTATTCCCACTTCATTCTAGGTCGCCATCTCCTTCTCCAAGTCACCGCCCACTATATCAAGCCCTAGGTCCTTTTCATCTGCAAGCCGCCGCCCTACCAGCCAAACCCTAAATCCACTCCATCTTCCACCGCCACCTCCATACTCTTCCCTCATCTTCAAAGTTCGAGCAGTCCGGAGCTATCCCAGGTAAAGGTCTCTTCCTTGAGTTTCTTACATCCTTATCTTGTTCTTCATCCTTTCCAGATCCAGAGTACGAGAAGAAGGCCAACCTTGCCATAAGACTACAATCCGAGTTCCATTGCGAAGATACCCCATCTCCAAGGATCCTACAATCTACTCGAGAGTGCCCTTCAATTGAAGCAAAGAGAGATATCACAGTTAGGTATAAAACCTTCTCTTTTCTCTTCGTCTGTTTCTTGAAAGAGGAGTAAACCCTAGGTCTGGGGGTTTCTCAATCCCCAGCGATCCTACTTCTTTATTACTCTGATAATCTACTCTTTTGAATTGTGCTTTCTTTCAGTGCATATTTTCTTTCAATATTAGTTAGCCTTGTTTTTGAGTCAAGCAAACTTCTAACAAAACACAAAAAAAAAAAAAAAAGTCTTAATTTACTTCCGCATCGCATCATCTTATTTGTTCTGCATCACCTAGGCCTTTTCCCTTTCTGCAGGGAATCGGTGGGCCTGGGCATTCTTGAACTTCGGCCTTCAGGAGAGGATCGAGGATGAGGGGAGAGATGTGTGGACCCCTCTCTAGGGGTTCTCTTCCTCCGGGATCGAGAGCTGTGTCTAAAGGTGGCCGGTGGATGCCCCACTTGGAAAGCTCTGTATTAGAAGTCCTGAACCATAGTCGTGAGGTTAGTGACTTGGTTCAGGAGAGCTTCGAATTGTTGTTGTCCCACGATAATGGTGGGAGGTGGAACGTCGTTCTCTGGGGGTGCACCCTCCTAGGATGGAGCATGATTTTGACTCATCTAGGTGATCTGAGTCTTCCCTCTTGCCATCGAGAATTTCTTACTTCCCTTTTTTTTTTAGGAGAGCTTAACAATGGATTTTTAGATGCCTCCCCCGTACCTAGCATGCCGATCTGTTTGCGTAGAGTCCCTTTCTGACCGGGCGGAGCTACTGGATCGCAGGGTCGCCCCTGGTTTACCTGCAAAATAAATCCCTGGCCGGAGTTGCTCTAGCGGGGGACACTCCGATGCCTAAGTCAGAGATGGGCTCTAGCCATAAAATGGGAAAGATTCTATGAAGGATCAGATGGAAAAGGAAGAGACTCTGAGATTTTAAAGAGTATATTGTGCCCTACCTGGAGCATCCCCTCTTACCGTTATTTATAATGAGTTGCCCAACCTGTGGTTCAGTCCTTCCTCCAGCAGTTATGATAGGGAGGGGAGTTAATTCTTTTCCCTCAATTCACAATCATGGATGGTTACAAAATGGTTCCGAACAAACTGGGGGCGTTGCTGCTAGAGTCATGCGCCATGATTGCACTCTTGAAGATGGTCGATGGTAACGATTATTTATTGTGTTCGTAGAGACCTGAGATAGATCGGAGATCTGTCTTTAGGTTTCTCTCTTCGGGAAATACCTATAGTCAAGTTGGGGAATTGCCTTTGTCTTCGGACTCTTTTGAAAAAGATCAGGGGTTATGTCCTCGGCAAAGATCGAAGACTTTGTCTTGGTTGTAGGCCAAAGCTGATGTCTTCATCATAATCCGAAGACTGTGTCCTTGGTCGATAGCGGAGATCACGATTCGGCGTGGACCGAGGACCCTATCTTCGACGGGGACCCTATCTTCGACAGGGACCGTTGACTTGCTTTTTGGATGGAGTTAAGGGCTTCAATTTTGACTTGCACAGTTTCTTCCGAACACTTTGGTTTAACATGCATGGTTTGAGAAAATATCTTCGGCCGGTCGAGTCGATGGTTGGCTTCTATTTGGATCGACATATCCCAACACATCTATATATATTTTCAATTTTCTTAATGGCAGAGTCCTATTCACTAAAATCATCTTTCCTCCATTTTGATCCCTATCATATTTTGTTTGAGAAATTGACAGACATCAGAAGTATTGCTTGATCTAAAATCTACATCCACAAGCAAAGCGTCTCTGCTGCGAAGTTGTACCATGTCGACTTCACGTTCTTTTTGCTTTTTGACTAATCTTATAAATACTTTGTTGTGCTGAAGTTCAAGGGATGAATCCACCTACAAATACTACATAAGAAAATAGATACTAATTATTCAAGCATTTTGTTAAAAGATTCTATTCATTTAATTTTTGCATAGCAAACTATTTTCCACCTATTTAGGTATCTATCATTTAGAGTTCTCTTCCTACAAATAGCCTATCATATCGGTCCATGAAGAACAAATTAAATCACGCGTTTCGCGTGCGCTGATATCTAATCTTTTCCAAAAGCCAAAGAGAAAGATGTCATCACTGGAGCAAATGGGAAGATAATGCCTATACCGCTTAAATTTTCTTTATGGAACTGCTTTGGAACACCCATTGATTAATTAGCCACCTTTAAGGAGCACGCAGCTGGCTTCCGCAATTGCCCTATGAGGCCTTGGACTCTGTTTCTCATGACTGGATTCCCAAATTATAACTTCTGAGTTAGACCAATAAAACTTCAGACTTTTGAATGTGTTTTTTTAATTTTGAGTGGGTGGGAAATAACAAGAAGCAAATAAAGTTCTTTTAAAAATCCACAAAATCACACTTCATATGGGAGCATGCTCCAAGTTTGCAGAAAAATGGTCTTACCTGCTTTGATCGTGTTAAGCAGCCAAACATGATGGTTGATAAGCGCACGGATTCTTAGTGGCACATAATTTGCAGCACAGAGTCTAGTACAAAACTCAATGACATCATTAAAAAATGAATAATTATCAAATAAGATGCTTTTATATCATACCCAATGCATTTTGTTTGATGGTCATTATTGGCATGGAGTCCCTGAATTGGCCGGTTGGAGTTGCTGCACCACAGGGCCGCTCCCTGGTTCACCTGCAAAACAGGTTCCTTGCCGGAGTTGTTCCGGCAGGGGACACTCTGATGCCTAAGTCAGTGATGGATCCTAGCCACAGAATATGGAAGGGTATCGAGAGTATGAGAGGAAAAGCTCTTAGAGTTTGTGTGAGTGTATGCGAGCATACCTCCCAAGCTATCCTTCTTACCATTACTTAAAAGAAGGCCTGCGGCCTGTGGCCCGCTCTTTTTTTGGTGATCATGGGAGTCTATTTCTCCCATGATTGGCGATTGTGGGTTGTCAATGAGCAGTTCTGGCCAGATCAAATGCATGGCAGCAGGAGTCTTGCACCTTGATCATGGCATGAAGAGTGTCGATTGTAACCGTTGGTTACAGTTGCCTTTCTGGGCCAGATTGTGGTCCAGGCTTTGGGTTTCCCTTGCATGGGTCGAAGACTTGGTATTTTCCTTAGGGATGGAGATCGTCTCAATGGCAGGGACTGAAATACGTGTCTTCGGAAGTCGATGAGAAATTTGGTCTTCGATCAAGGCCGAAGACGTTATCTGTAGGACTGGCCTTGGGATGTTGTAGTCTGGTGGGAAGCAGTGGGTTGCCTGCAGTTAGACTGTCTCTTGCCTGGTTCGAAGTTCGTGGTCCGGAGAAAAGGGGCTTCGACTAGTTAAATCGGAGTTCGGTTCGTAGTTGAACCAGGATATCCCAACAGTTACCCCCCTACTCTCAATTTTTGAAGCGAAGATTTGCTTCGAGAAGTGAGAGTATTAGTGCATTTTCGTTTTTCTCCTGGGTGATAGTGTAATGGATGATTACGGGATCTCTGATTGAACTGCCCATCATGATTTGGAAATCTGGTGGTGGACAGCTGTCACTCCTGGGTTAGGGAAGAAAGAAAATGTGGGTGGCCCTAGGGCCATCTTTCCTTTTCCCGTTGCGCGATGGTTAAGCTAATTTGTTGGTTGAGATTTGGATGGTTGTGGCCACTTTCCCTTGTCCGTTGGATGATGAGTGCACCTCATCTTGGATGTTAGTTGAAGGTGGGTTACCTCCCGGGTAACCTTGGGTCAAATCACCCCTGGCGGGGCCTTAGAGACCCTTGCTTTTCTTTTTGGGAAGGGGAAAGGTCCGGCCAAGAAAGTTTCTTCAACCTCGTCTCATCTCTCGTCCAACTTGTTCTGGACTACCAGTCTACTTCATAGGTAGAATCTTCTTTCTGCTCCCTTGCTTCATTATTTTGTCATGGAAGGAACCGTAGAAAGTCAAGGGGAATATGTTGGGCCCTCGGGGGCCGGTGAGGTAATAGGTCCGGAGTCGATTCCCAGCTTTGTTTCTCAGGGTAAGGTGGCCCTTCTCTGGGAACGATATCGCATTCCCGAGGAGTTCCCCTTCATTCTCCACGCACTCGAAGAACGAGTGAACGAACCTCCCCATGGGTGCCTAGCCGTGTATGAAGATCATTAGAAAGCTGGTCTTCGGTTTCCCCTGCACCCTTTCTTCGTCTAGATTTTCTACTTGTACCAAGTGGTGCTGGCATAGTTGACCCCGAATAGTAGCTAGAACATCTGTGGGTTCCTGGTCATGTGCAGCGTCACAAATGTAGAACCTAGGACCAATTTGTTCATGACCCTTTTCATTCTCAAGAGGGACTTCCACAGCAATGAATGGTGGGTGATTGGCCCTAGGTCGGGCCGTAGGATCATCAAGGACATGCCTAGAGCCATCCACGGGTGGAAACCCATTTTTGTATTTGTAGTGTCTTTCGATCCATGGGGCTTCGATACTATATGGAAGAAGCCTCGCCTAATCGCCAATGACGGGAAGAAGGTCTTGGCGGCCGATCAGTCGGACTACGACCTTTTGGTCAACTCCGAAGTTGCCCCCATCTGGGAACTGTTGGAGGAGAGAAATCTATACCGGATAGGAATTAGTAGATTCCCCTCATTAGGTATAGCGATGGAAATTTCTGCTCCTCTTTCTTGATTTTATTGTAGTTCAGTCTATTGAGGTGAACTCTTTTGCTTGGAGGTGACGGGATGAAAACCGGTGTGAGCTGGCTTTGTTAGACTTTGGAGAAGAGGGTTGCACAAGCCCCTCTCACCAGGTCTGCAGTTCGGAAGAGGGCTCGGAGGGATGGTCCCGAGGGGGACCAAAGCACTTCATCTTCCCGAGGCACCTCAGGGGAAGATGCAGCAGCCATGGAAGGGGCTCTGTCAAGACCCTATCTAATCGAAACTCCACCGGCGGCTGTCTCCCCAGTTCGCACAATGGGGAGCCCACCTCAGGGAGTGGGTGTGCCACCATTTTGCCCTCCTGCCACTGATAGGGTCAAAGCATGGCAAGTCGAAGGAGAGTTCGCCCGCGGGGCTTCCTCAGCTGGAGGCCATTCGACGAATTCTTCAGAGCTTTCACCTATGGGGGGACTGCTGGTCCCGACCATAGCCAGGCAGGCATTGAAGGGTATGCTACTGCCTCATGACTTGGCATTTCTTCAGAATCGAAACCTTCCAAGGGTGTCCGATCTTGCCTTCTCCGCCCTACAACAGGTATGATCCTCACCGCCCCCTTTGTTCTGAGAGTTGTTCGATCCATGACCCCTCACTCCTGATGCAGTTGGTCTACGGCCTCACCTTCATGGAGGAGGGCCTGGGCAACATTGACGGCCTCATCCATGGCCTCAAAGAAGAGCTTCAGACTACCAGGGCTGCCAAGGAAGTAGCTGAAGAGCTGAAGCAGTCCATGGAGGATCGTCTTGCCCGGGCGAGTGATGAAGTTCACGAATTGAAGGATGAACTAAAATGTTCCCATCTGACAATGGCAGGGCAAGAGGCAGGGTGAACAAGGTGCAGAAAACAAGTCAACTCCCTGGAGTAGGCTGCCAGGGAGGATCAGGAGAAGATAGAAAACCTCACCAAGGCGGCGGAGGAGGCTTCTAAGAGGGCCGAAGAGGCAATCCTGGAATCCGAGGCTACTTAGAGGGAGTCCGTATCTTTGAAGAAATAGGCAGACGATGCCGTGGCTGACGTCAAAATGTCTTCACAATTCTAAGCGAAGATTAGTGAAGCATCTTTGTATGGCTATCAGCACGGCTTCAACGACGGACTCTCCAAGGTGAAGGAGGCCTTCCCTCACCTCGACCTTTTTGGCATTCCTCCCTTCGATATAGCTAGAGAAGAAGAAGAGGAAGTGGAGGGGGTCGAAGCCATAGTAGAGGCTGAGGAGGTGCCATGTCCGGAGGAGGAGGCCATTGCCTTAGTTGAAAATCTGGAGGTGACTCCAACTCCAACACCGGTTCAGGAGGAAGCTCATGCTAGAGGGGTCCGAGCCGAAGTCCTCTCAGAACAGGTTGAGAGGTGGATTCAGTCCTGTGGTGTAGAGTCTCTTCCTGTCGATGCTGAGTGACTTGAGTCACTTTGGATGTGTTGTCTTTCTTTCTCCTTTATGTCATCAATGAATTTTGTATGATAATTTCACCAGATTTTGAAATGAATTCTCCCTTCTTTGCATATACAATGTTATACTACATATGTAGCTTGAACTTGCTTTACTGTTCCTTCTTCTACTTAGTCAAACAGTCGTGTCCGAAGGACGTTTAGTTGATAAGAACTGGTTTTACCATTCTTTTTCCTATTTGGTTGAGTAGTCATGGCCGAAGGCTGTTTAGTCGATAGTTGACGAAGACGAACTCTGAAATGGATCAGGACTCCATTTTCGAAGGCCATCTATAATTGGTCAGGCTGGTATCACTTTCCTTTTGATATTAAACTTGTCCATTGGGGTGAACAAGCATCATCTCCCCATCAACCAGTGATTAGGGATATTTGATTGTGATCCTTGTTATCCACATGGCATGTCGATATTTGTACAGTCATGATTTCTTGCACCTTGTGAGCCACCAGGTCTCTGTTTTCCAAAAAGAAGCCATTAATGTTGCCATCGCACGATGAGGATTTCTCCAGATTCGAAGCGATGGCAGTTGTTGTCCTGGAGATGGCTCCCGAGTGACATTCTGGTTCTCGAAGCATCGCCCAGACACGTGGCACTTTATGATGTGGCTGGGAAGGACGTGAAGCATGCCTCCCTGCAGTCGGTCGTGGGTGCAAGGTCTCTATAAATAGAACCCTGCCTTCCACTGTCAAGGGTCATAGTTTTCATAGACTCCTTCCCTTCATTAGAGATGAGGTTTAGCACTTCTGAACTCCGCCGAGCTGCAAAAAGGAGGGCCATTGATCCAAAAAGGAAGAGAAGTCTTGAGTCCTTTAGACCAGGTGACAACGATAAGGAGCCTCTCATGGACCGTCTTGAAAAGAGGGTCTGCCTGCTGGAGGCCCAACTGAGGGAGGCCCGAGCCCAGGTCGCGGTGGTGACCACGGAGGTGGAGGAAGCAAGGAGGGAGGCGGCAAATGCCATCTCAGTCTTCAGGGCTTCTGCTGCCTTAAAGGATGAAGTCGCCGAGGCGACTCTGGACTCCTTCCACCAGGGGTTTCGGGAATGTAGGAGGAAGGCCTTCAAGTTTTATAACTTGAAGGGCCTGGATAACATCAAGCCCTCCATTCCCTTTCCCGGACAAGAATTTGATTTTGACTTCGATGAGGGTTCAGATTCTGGTTCGGACGGGAACCCTGGGGGCCCTTCGTCGTCCCTCCAAATCTCTCCCTGCCGGTATGGGAAAAACCCTATGGGGGGTTATTGAAAATTTCCCACATCATCCTGGTGTTACTCTCTCTTTTTTTTTATATCTCTCCTTATGAGAGTTTCTTTTTATTTTCTTGTTCTCTCTTCATGAGAGTTTTTCCTTTCTCCTTTTTTCTTTTTTTTTTGTAAAAAATTGAAAGGAATGAAATATCTTTTTGTTACCTCTTCCATGCATTCTTTGCGATATGTTGCATCATGCTTCGTCTGAAATGTAGACTCTGCAGACCATTTTTGGTCTACAGGGAAGAGATGAGGTTGGTTGGATCGTTTTTGTAATGTATGTTGTCGACAGAAAGGATGATAGTGGTCCTTTTAGGCACGTTTTCGGATTTTCCATAGGGTAGGGTATTTACACCACCCCTGTGCACTTCTGTCATGATTAAGGTAGGTTGTTCAGGCCCACCTCGATGCATCTTCGGATTCACCATAGGGTAGGTTATGAAAACCATCCCTACGTCTTTGATCTTTTTGGTAGCCTGGTTAGACCATCCATTGCACTCATCGGGCATAACGATAAGGTGAGTGGATCAGACTCTCCTTTGCGTAGTTGACCAATTTTTTAAATCATGTCACTCAGGCTGTTGTCGTTCAGTCGATGCAACTAGCCATTCTGAGTTAAGTAGGGTTGAGTAGCTTTGCACAGAAATTTCAGGAACTCATTTATTGTAGTATTTGAGAAGGTTTTGTATATTCCATGGCCAGGATATGGTCTTCTCCTCCAGGGTCTTGAGTCGATATGTTCCTGGTCGAATGACTTCTTTGACTTGATATGGACCTTCCCAGTTGGAAGAGAGTTTTCCCTCTTCCGTTGGCCTGGATACCTTTGCCCTTCGCAATACCATGTCCCCCATGCGGAAAGTTTGCTCCTTTACACTTGAGTTGTAGTACTTGGTGACCTTTTGCTGGTACACCGCCATCCTTATCTGGGCCTGTAGTCTGGTGCTTGATAGCAAGTCCAGGTCAATCCTTCTACGATCGGAATTCTCAGGCTCTTCATAGTTATCAATTCTCAAGGACTGTAGGGAGACTTCAATAGGTAGCATGGCTTTGGTACCGTATTCCAGGTTAAATGGAGATTTGTCGGTGGCCGTTCTTGGGATAGTTTGGTATGCCCAGAGAATGGAGGTTAGTTCTTCAGCCCAAAGCCCTTTGGCGGCGTTCAACCTTATCTTTAGACCATGGAGGATGGTCCGGTTAGTGACTTCGGCTTCTTCGTTGGACTGTGGATAAGCAACAGATGTCAGCTGATGTTGGATATGGTACCGAGCACAGAAGTCCTTGAACTTCAGATTGTCAAACTGTCTCCCGTTGTCCGTGATGATGACATGTGGGATGCCGAACCTGAATATGATAAATTTTTTATAAAATTTTTCACCTTGCCCTCTATGATCTGGGCCAATGGTTCGGCTTCTACCCACTTCGTGAAGTAGTCGAATGCCACTAGGAGAAACATCCTTTGCCCTGATGCTAGCAGGAATGGGCCAAGAATGTCCATCCCCCACTTGGCAAAAGGCCATGGTGCTGCCAGTTGAGTCATGTGACTTGCAGGTTGTCTCTGTACATTGGCGTACCTCTGGCATGGGTCGCACTTTTGAACGAAATCAGCTAAGTCCTTCTGAATGGAGGGCCAGTAATATCCCTGTTGAATGATCTTGTATGTAAGAGATCTGCCTCCCAAATGCTCACCATATATGCCCTCGTGGACCTCTCTTAGAGCATAATCCGCATCTGTAGGTCCTAAGCCTTTTAGTAGTGGCTGAGAGAATGATCTCTTATAGAGGGTTCCGTCTAAGATGACGTACTGAGATGCCATCCAGTGGATCTTCTTGGCCTCTACCTTATCTTCTGGTAGTTTTCTCTCATTCAGGAACTTGATAATGGGATCCATCCAGCTTGGCTTAGTGTCAATCTGGAGCACCTTTGTAGCCTTTTCGGCTATACTTGGAGTTTCAAGGTGTTCAACAAAGGTGCGCCTGAGAGATTCCGGTGTTGTAGTTGCCAGTCAAGACAATGCATCCACCCAGGAGTTCTCTGATTGTGGAACATGGATAATCTCAAAATTTTCCAGTTGGGAGGATAAAGCCCACACCTTCTCCAAGTATTGCACCATGGTTGGATCTTTGGCTATATATTCTCCGTTGACTTGATTCACAACCAGCTGAGAATCTGAGAAGGCTCAGAGTTGCTCCACTCCTAAATCTTTGGTGATCCGAAGTCCGGCGAGTAGGGCTTCGTATTCTGCTTGGTTATTAGAGGCATGGAAGGAGAACCAGAGTGCATACTCTATGGTATGGCCATCAGGTTTGGCCAACATAAGTCCAACCCCGCACCCAGTAGCATTGGAAGCTCCATCCACATGGAGTACCTAAACGGACATCGTCTCCTTCGGGACTTCTTCTACTGAAGATGCTTCGTCTTCGGGCTTCCAGCTGCACTCAACCAAAAAATCGGTGAGCACCTGGGCCTTCATAGCCGCTCGGGGCTAGAAGCTGATGTCAAATTCACTTAGCTTCACAGCCCACTTGGCTATCATTCTAGAGGTTTTGGAGATCGGAGAACGGCCCTAAGAGGTTGATCTGTTAGTACCATAATAGCGTGGGCCTGAAAATATGGCTGTAGTCGCTTTGCTGCAATCACCAAAGAGTAGATCAGCTTCTGCATCCTTTCATATCATGTTTCAGCGTCATGAAGGACCTTGCTGATATAGTAGATCATCTTGTGAGATCCGTCTTCCTCTTTCTGAACAAGAACCGAACTGATTGCTTCATCTAAAGCAAAGAGGTATAGGTAGAGGACCTCGCCTTCTTGTGGCTTGGAGAGCAATGGCAGGGTCTCCAGGTACTTCTTCAGCTCCTCAAAGGTAGCATGACAGTATTCGGTCACTTTGCATTATAAATTGAACCAAGGGATGCCCACTTCTGTCCATTCGACTTTGAGTTCCTCAGATCGCTTTCACTTCAAGAATCAAGAAGAGAGGATCCACCTCCTCGATCGCATCGTCTCCAATGACGGCATCTCCGATCCCTCTGATGTTCACAAAATCCGCTCAATCATAGACAAGTATCAAGAACAAGCTCGAGGCCACTTTCGATGAACTTCTCAAGATCATCAAGCCTTTGTGCATCATTATCTATTCTCTTGTTACCGTCTACAGATACAAGAGCATTATTTAGTTCTTCCCCATCAGGTATCGGATCTTGAACTTGCAGTGGCACTTTTGGAAAAGTGCCACCAAACAAAATTGATGATGTCACTGCAACAAGAAAGCACTAGAGAGATAGAGGTGAAGTGTGTCATGCTCCTGTGGCTTTATATTCTTGTTTTGATTCCTTTTGATATCACTTCAGTGGATACCAATATCGTAAATAGAAATTATCTGGATGGATCAGAGCCTTCACCACTGGTTAGGAGGATATTGGAGATTTGCAAGGATTATCTTTCAAGTGCTGCTCCTATGCGTCGGATTTCAGGATTGTTGCTTGCAAGGCTCCTTACTCGTCCAGACAAGCCAAAGGCTTTCCATAGATGTTTCATATTCTGTTTCCAATAAAAATAATCTGTGCTACTCATCAGGCCTACTAAGGTCCATGAAGCTCAAAACTGTGAGTATGTCATTATCCTACATTTTTTAAATATAATCTTTCATCTTGTGTGTGTAGGCTTCAGAGAGAATTATGGATGAGAAATTATAGACTCGCTCTTGAGCCAAGAAATTAATTAACTTTTGTGATTCTTGAAATCACTTCCTAGCTGACCCACTGAAGTCCATAGAAATGCTCACCAAAGTCTATCTTATCAGGATCCCCTGAAGCCCATGGAAAGGCTAACCAAAGCCTATCTTATCAGGATCCACTGAAGTCCATGAAAAGGCTCATCAAAGCCTATATTATTAGGGCCCACTGAAGCCCAGGGAAACGCCTACTAAAGCCTATCTTATTCTCTATCAAAAGGTATAAGGATGATCTCCGTGATCTACCCTACGAAATATCGAGGTGAGCTTAACCAGCCTATCTTAATTTTCTTTTGTTTAAGGCATAAGGATGATCTCCATGATCTACCCTACGAAGTGCCGAGTTGGGCTTAACCAGTCCATCTTAATCAAAAAGGCATGAGGATGATCTCCATGATCTACCTCACGAAGTGCCGAGGTGGGCATGATCAGCCTGTCTTAATCCCATTTTTTGAAAGGCATGAGAATGATCTCCGTGATATACTCTACGACATGCCGAGGTGGGCCAGATCAGCCTACCTTAATCTTTAATTAAATGGTATATGGATGATCTATGTGATGTATCTTACGAAATACGGAGGTGGGTCTGATAAGCCTATCATATTCTCTATCAAAAATTCAGAAATGATCCATATGGTTTACTACTATAAATTTGATGAAGTTCCAAAATGGCCCAATCTTTATTCAAGGATGACCTACATGGTCTATCTTACAGCAAATCCGGTGATGCACCAAAATGCATCTAATCAATATATATTACTCGGCAGCTTATTGATGATCTGACCTACCTATCTTATTCTCTATCACTATCAATCAAAGGCAATTGACAAAGTGCAAAGGCTATTATTTATTACTCCCTTCACTGAAAGTGAAGTCAAAGTCGGAACAGTTCAATAGCAATATTTTTCAGCTCGGGAGTGGGGGGCTATGTTATATTTCTATCATCCAGGTCCATTAAAAGCCCTAGGCCCATTAAGGCCCATGAAGGCCCAAAGCCCACTAAGGCCAACCGCTTCGGTTATTCTGTTATTTGGTTACAACCATATTCGATTATTTGGTTATTCTGTTACAATCACATTCGGTTATTCGGTTATGTGGTTACAACCACATTCGGTTATTCGATTATTCAGTTACAACAACTTCAACCATATTTGGTTATTACAACCTCTATAAATAGGGTAAGAGGGGACACTCCAAGGGTAAGCAAGGTCTAAGGCCACTCCACTTTACTCACTTTCTCCTTTTCCATCTATGCTATTCTTGAATTCTCCATTCTGTTGATGCCTAGACCACCCACTGACTTGAGCATCGGAGTGTCCCCATCAGAAATCTAGTCCGGAGTCTTTTGTAAATAGGGTAAGGGGGGACACTCCAAGGGTAAGCAAGGTTTGAGGCCACTCCACACTACTCACTCCCTTTTTCATCTATGCTATTTTTGAATTCTCCATTCTGTTGATACCTAGACCGTCCACTGACTTGAGCGTCAGAGTATCCCTACTAGAAATCTAGTTTGGGGTCTTTTGTGGGTGTCCAATCCATGCCCGGGAGCAGGATCAGAAGCGCAAGTGGATGCCCGAGCCATCGAAGTTCCAATCCAGGTGATCTAGCAGTAACATGTATCTTGTTTGATGAACATCAATTTCTTAATGATAATCATTAAATGCTATATTTGGTTTTATAGTACAAAGACGATCCTTGGCTTGTTGGGGCATGAAACATTCATGGTGCATGTTGGTGTGGAGTCCCTGTATCGATCGGTCAGAGTTGCTGCATCACAAGACCGCTCCCTGGTTCACCTACAAAATAGGTCCCTTGCTGGAGTTGTTCCGACGGGGGACACTCCGATGCCTAAGTCAGTGGCGGATCTCAGCCACAGAATGGAAAAGGGTGTCGAGAGTATGAGAGAAAAGCTCTTAGAGTAAGTATGAGTGTATGTCAGCGTTTGCATACCTCCCTTCCCATTGTTCTTACCACCATTTAAAATGAGGCCTCCGGCCTGTGGCCCTCTCTTTTTCGGTGATTATGGGAAGTCAATTTCTCCCATGATTGGTCATCGTGGGTTGTCATTGAGCGGTTCCGCTAGATCGAAGGCGTGGTAGCTGGAGTTGCATGCCATGATCGTGGTATGGAGAGTGTCAATTGTAACCGTTGGTTATAGTTGCTTATTTGGGCCAGATCATGGTCCCATCTTCGGATTTCCCCCTTGCATGGGCTGAAGACTTGGTGTTTTCCCCAGGGACGGAGATCATGTCTACGGCTGGGACCGAAGAGTGTGTCTTCGGAAGTCGGCGAGAAACTTGGTCTTCGGTCAGAGCCGAAGATATCGTCCAGTTTTGTCCTTCGGATGTCGTAGTTCGGTGAGAAGCCTTGGGTTGCTCGCAGTTGGCCTGGCCCTTCCCTGGTCCGAAGTCCGTGGTTCGAAGGAAAAAGGGCTTCGGCCAGTCAAGCCGGAGTTCGGTTCATAGCTGAACCGGGATATCCCAAAAGTTACCCCCTACTCTCAGTTTTCGAAGTGGAGGTTTGCCTTGAGAAGTGAGAGTATTAATGCTTTGTTGTTTTCCTCCCAGTGGATGATTACGGGATCTCTGATTGGACTGTCCAGAATGACTGCTGGATGATCCAGGAATCAAGCGGTGGACAGCTGTCACCCCCAGTTTGGGGAGGAAGGAAAAAGCGAGTGACCTTGGGACCGTCTCTCCTTTTCCTATCGCAGATGGTTAAGCCAATCTATTGGTTGAGATTTTAGTGGTTATGGCGGCTTCCTTTCATCCGTTGGATGATGGATGCGCCTCATCTCGGTGGTTAGTTGAAGGTGGGTTACCTCCCAGGGTAACCTGGGGTCAAATCAACCTGGTAGGGCTTCAGAGACCCCTGCTTTTCTTTTGAAAAAGGGTGAAGGTCCGGCTAAGGAAGCTTCTTCAACCTCATCTCACCCTTCGTCCAACTTTCCTTGCTCTGGACTACCAGTCTATTATGCAGGTAGGATCTTCCTTCTACTCCCTTGCTTCATTCTTTTGTCATGGAGGAAACCGTAGGATGTCAAGGGGAACAGGTTGGGCCCTCAGGGGCCGGTGACGTAGTAGGTCCAGAGTCGATTTCCAGTTCAGTTTCTCAGAGTAAGGCGGCTCTTCTTTGGGAATGCTTTCGCATTCCCAAGGAGTTCCCCTTTATCCTCCCCGCACTCGAGGAATGAGTGAACAAACCTCCCCCTGGGTGTCTAGCCCTGTATGAAGATCATCTGAAAGCTGGTCTTCGTTTTCTCCTGCACCCTTTCTTCATCAGGATCTTCTGCTTGTACCAAGTGGTTCTGGCACAGTTGACCCCGAACAACATCCGGAACATCTATGGATTCCTGGTCATGTGCAGCATCGCAAACGTAGAACCTAGGACCAATTTGTTCATGGCCCTTTTCATTCTCAAGAGGAGTTTTAACAGCAATGGATGGTGGGTGATTGGCCCTAGATCAGGCTGTAAGGTCATCAAGGACATGCCAAGCACCATCCATTGATGGAAACCCATTTTTGTATTTGTGTTGTCTTTCGGTCCATGGGGCTTCGACACTGTGTGGAAGAAGCTCATCTAACCGCCAATGATGGGAAGAGGGTCTTGGCGGCTAATCAGTTGGATTACGATCTCTTGGTCAACTCCGAAGTTGCACCCATCTGGGAACTGTTGGAGAAGAAAAATCTCCATTGGGCGGGAATTAGCCGATTCGCCTCA
This sequence comes from Areca catechu, assembly GCA_021397845.1. Classification (NCBI taxonomy): domain Eukaryota; kingdom Viridiplantae; phylum Streptophyta; class Magnoliopsida; order Arecales; family Arecaceae; genus Areca; species Areca catechu. Next base: position 45,079,698 of record CM038048.1, on the reverse strand, counting down.
TTAGGTATAGCAATGGGAATTTCTACTCTTTTTTGCTGGTTTTTATTGTAGATCAGTCAATTGAAGTGAACTCTTTTATTTGTAGGCGGCGGGATGAAGCCCAGTGTGAGCTGGCTCGTCAAACTCAAACTTCGGAGAAGAGGGTAGCGCAGGCCCCTCTCACCAGGTCTGCATTTTGGAAGGGGGCTCGAAGGGACGGCCCCGAACAGGACCAAAGCACTTCATCTTCCCAGGACACCTCAGGTGAAGATGCAGTAGCCACGGAAGGGGCTCTGGCGAGATCCTGTCCAGTTGAAACTCCACCCGCGGCAACCTCCCCGGTTCGTATAGCGAGGAGTCTGCCTCAGGGAGTGGATGTGCCATTATTTTTGCCCCTTGCAATTGATAGGGAAAAAGCATGGCAAGTCGAGGGAGAGTTCGCCTGCGGGGCTTCCTCAGCTGGAGGCTATTCGATGAACTCTTCGGAGCTTTCACCTATGGGGGGACTGCTGGTCCCAGCTGTAGCCAGGTAGGCGTTGAAGGGTACACTGCTGCCTCATGACTTGGCAGTTCTTCAGAATCGAAACCTTCCCAGGGTGTCCGATTCTACCTTCTCCGCCCTGCAACAGGTACGATCCTCACTGTTCCCTTTGTCTTGAGAGTTGTCCGATCGATAACCCTTCATTTTTGATACAGTTGGTATACGACCTCACCTTCATGGAGGAGGGCCTGGGGAACGTCGACAGTCTCATCCATGGCCTCAAGGAGGAACTTCATACTGCTAGAGCTGCAAAGGAAGTAGCCGAAGAGCAGAGGCAGTCTATGGAGGACCGCCTCATTCGGGTGAACAATGAAGTCCGCGAGCTGAAGGGTGAACTGAAAAGTGCCCACCTGACAATGGCGGAGAAAGGGGCAGGGTGGAGAAAAAGAAGGAAACAAATCGACTCCCTGGAGCAGGCTGCCAAGGAGGATCAGGAGAAGATAGAAAGCCTGACCAAGGCAGTGGAGGAAGTTTCCAGGAGGGCTGAAGAGGCGATCCTGGAGTCCGAAGCTGCTAAGAGAGAGTCTGTATCTTTGAGGAAGCAAGTAGACGATGCCGTGGTAGATTCCAAAATGTCTTCACAATTCCATGCAGAAATAGTTGAAGCATCTTTGTACGGCTACCAGCATGGCTTCTACGATGGACTTTTCAAGGTACAGGAGGCCTTCCCTCACCTCGACCTTTCCGGCATCCCTCCCTTTGATATAGTTGAAGAGGAAGAAGAGAAAGTGGAGGGGGCCGAAGCCGTAGTTGAGGCCGAAGAGATGCCATGTTCGGATGAGGAGGCCTTTACCTTAGTCAATAATCCGGAGGTGACCCTCACTCAGATTCCGGTTCAGGAGGAAGTTCAGGCCGGAGGAGTCCATGTCGAAGGTTCTCCAATCCCGGCACTAACTGATGAGGTCCTTTCAGCACAAGTTGATAAGCTGCTTCAGTCCTATGGTGTGAGTCTCCTCCTGTTGATGCTGAGTGATTTGGGTCACTCTGGATGTATTTTCTTTCTTTATCCTTTGTATTGTCAATGGATTTGTATGATAATTTCTCTAGATTTTGAAATGACTTCTTCCTTCTTTGCATATGCAATGTTATACTTCATATGTAGCTTGAACTAGTTTTACTGTTCTTTCTTCTGTTTGGCTGAGCAGTCGTGGCCAAAGGCCGTTTAGTTGATAGTTGACGAAGACGAACTTGGAAAGGACCAGAACTCCATTATCGAAGGCCATCTACGGTTGGTCAGGCTGGTGTCACCTTTTTTTTGATATTAAATTTATCCATTAGGGAGGACAAGCATCAACTCCCCGTCAGCCAGTGATTAGGAAAATTTGATTGTAATCTTTGTTGTCCACGTGGCACATTGATATTCGTATGGTTGCGATTTCTTGCACCCTATGTGTCGCCAGGTCTCCCTTTTCCAAAAAGGAGCCATTATTGTTGCCATCGCACGATGAGAATTTCTTCGGATTCGAAGCGATGGCAGTCATTGTCCTGGGAATGGCCCCCGAGCGATCATCTGGTTCTCGAAGCTTTGCCCGGACACGTGGGACTTTCTGACACAACTGTGAAAGGACATGGAGCATGCCTCCCTGTAGTCGATCGTGGGTGCAGGGTCTCTATAAAAGGGGCCCTGCCTTCTGCTATCAAGGGCCATCATTTTTGTAGACTCCTTCCTTCCATTATAAATGAGGTTCAGCACTTCTGAACTTCGTCGAGTCGCAAAAAGAAGGGCCATGGATCCAAAGAGGAAGAGAAGTCTAGAGTCCTTTGATGATGACGAGGAGCCTCTCGTGGACCATCTTGAAAGGAGGGTCCGCCTATTGGAGGCCCAACTAAGGGAGGCTCGGGCCCAGGTCATGGTGGCAACCACGAAGGTGGAGGAAGCAAGGAGGGAGGCGGCGAATGCCATCTCAGACTTCAGGGCTTCTACTGCCTTCAAGGAGGACGTCACTGAGGTGGCTCTAGACTCCTTCCATTAGGGGTTCCGGGAATGTAGGAGGAAGGCCTTCAAGTTTTATAACTTGAAGGGCCTGAACAAAATCAAGCCCTCCATTCCCTTTCTCGAATATGAATTTGATTCTGACTCCGATGAAGGGTCGGATTTTGGTTCGGATGGGAATCCCGGGGGCCCTTCGTCGTCCCTCCAGATCTCTCCCTACCGTTACGGGAAAAACTCGATGGGAGGTTATTGAAAATCTCCCACATCTTTCCGATGATACTCTCTTTTTTTTTTTGCCTCTCAGTTTGAGAGTTTCTTTTTCATCTTTTTTTTTGTTCTCTCTTTATGAGAGTTTCTTCTTTCTTTTTCCTTTCTTTTTTTTGTAAAAAACTGAAAAAAGAAATGAAGTGTCTTTCTGTTACCTCTTCCATGCATTCTTGTGATATGTTGTATCATTGCTTTGTCTGAAATGCAGACTCCGTGGACCATTTTTGGTCTATAGGGAAGGAGTGAGGTCAGTTGGACCATTCTTGGAATCTCTGTTGTCGACAGAAAGGACGACAGTGGTCCTTTTAGGAATGTTTTCGGATTTACCATAGGGTAGAATGTTTACACCGTCCCTGTGCACTTTTGTCGTAATTAAGGTAGGCTATTCAGGCCCGCCTTGGCGTGTTTTTGGATCCACCATAGGGTAGGTTACGAAAACCATCCCTGCACCTTTGATCTTCTTGGTGGCCTAGTTAGGCCATCCGTTGCACTCGTCGGGCATACCGATAAGGCGAGTGATCAGACTCTCCTTTGCGCAGTAGACCGATTTTTTAGATCAGGTCACTCAAGCTGTTGTCGTTCAGTCGATGCAACTAGCCATTCTGAGTTGAGTAGGGTTGAGTAGCTTTACACAGGAGTTTTAGGAACTTATTTAGTGATAGTATTTGCGAAGGTTTTGTACAGTTCATGGCCGGGATAGAGTCTTCCCCTCAAAGGTCTTGAGTCGATATGTTCCTAGTCGAATGGCTTCTTCGACTTGATGTGGGCCTTCCTAGTTAGGGGAGAATTTACCCAGTTCCATTGGCCTGGATACTTCTGCCTTTCGCAATACCATGTCTCCCGTGCAGAAAGTTTGCTCTTTCATCCTTGAGTTATAGTACTTGCGACCTGTTGCTGGTACGCCACCATCCTTATTTGGGCTTGTACCCTGGTGCTTGATAGCAAGTCCAGATCAATCCTTCTACAATCGGAGTTCCCAGGCTCTTCATAGTTGTCAATTCTCAAGGAATATAGGGTGACTTCAATAGGTAGCACAGCTTCGGTACCGTATGCCAGTTGAACGGAGACTCGCTGGTGGCCATTCTCGGGGTAGTTCGTGTAGGGATCCGGTGCAACGCAGCGAAGGGTAATTTCAAAATTGAAACTAAATTCACACCAAAACCCTAAACCAGGAACTCCTTAAATAAGACTAGAACATATAACAAGCATATCTATGCAAATTAGGATTAGCGTACCAACCTGTAATCGCTTATTCCAACAAACTTGAAGTTGAAGGGGCTAACTGAATTCACCAGGCATCCAGGTGTCCGCCCTCCGATGGTGATCCACACAGAGCAATGATCAAGAACACTATCTTCTTGTCCAATGGTTCCTCCTACTGAGTTCTTCTTCCTAGAACTCAATTCTTCGGATTATGGCTGGAATTCTTCCACACAAGAGGTTGCCTCCCTTTCTTTGATCTCTTCTCCTCCTTCCACTAAGACCTTGGCCCTTTAAGACACCCTTGTCTTGAAGATAAGACCTTGTCCTAAGAATATAGGATTGTCTTAAATGGAGGAGAAATTAAGACAGAATGTCTTAATGTAAGAAAGAAAGGAAGAAAATCAGAACTCCTTCTTTCCTTTACCGTCGGAGACCTTCTCTTTTATTCTTGTTCAGCAACAGAGTTTTGACAGAGGAGTCCTCTGTAAAGGAAACAATGTAAAACAAGAAAAGAGGGAAGGAGTCTTTTGGAGAGGAAGAAGAAAAATAAAAGCACATCAGATTACAATCACCGAGTTCTGATTTTCCTGACCCCTAAAATAGATTTCAGAGAGGCCCCAAACAACTCTCTGTAAACTCTTTCTCACACACTTCTCATTTTCTCACGCCCCTTCCCTCCTTCTCACAGCCTTCTAGATTAAATCCCACGGCTTTCTTAAAGGAAAAGTCGCGATGTTTTTAAAAGAAAGGAGTCGTGAATTTAAATCTCCGAAGAGATGTTATTTCGCGCGACCGGGAAGAAACAACGCTTTCTTTCTTTCTTAAAACCCCACCACCTGTTAGATTTCCATCCAAGGGAGGACAAGTGAGGCGCCAAGGTGAAAAAGAAGGGCCGCTCCATCTTAATTCATCGGAGAATTAAGTGGGCGCGCCAAGAGTCCATGCGCCCATGGACTCCTCCAAATGGCGCGCCAAGAGTCCATTAGCGCATGGACTCTTGGCGGCCAAGAGTCCATGCGCCCATGGACTCCTCCAAATGGCGCGCCAAGAGTCCATTAGCGCATGGACTCTTGGCATTTTGGCGTGAAAACTCAATGAGCGGGTGGAGGGGCTAGCCTAAATACTTGGTTAGCCAATAGGGTTAGCCATAATCCCTATAAACTCAATTAGGGTCTAATTAGATCCAATTAGTGTCTAATTAGATCCAATTAGAACCTAAATTGAACCAATCCGGAACCCTAATTCGAATCTAATTCGAATAGAAGATAGGATTTGCAACACCTGCTAGTGTGTCATCATGCAAAATGATTTAATTATAAAATTAAACCCTGGATCAATTCTCTTAAGTGTGTGACCTATTGGGTTCCATATCTAGGCAGCAGTGGGTTCGAATACAAGTTGACCTAATTTGATTAGAACTCTTTTTAATCGATTTAAGTCAAACCGGGCTTATCCGATTATGATCAATTAGGACTATTTCCAATAAGTGATCATTCAATTTAATCAACCATAAGACAAGATTGACGTCTAGCAACGTGTCATGTCTACCCGGAAGATATGAAAATTCTGGTGAAATACCAAAAATATCCTTCAGTAGAAAGTACCGTATAATTAAATCCTTCGATCAGCCTGCACCAAGAATATAATTATGGATATGAATATATGTCAATTCCAATATTACATTCGTTTCTAGCACAATCTTATATTGATGATTCAATTATCTTGATATTAGAAATCATCTCTAATATCTTTACTCTGATCAAAGATTCTCTGAATCATCATCCGATTGATAACTAGCTGGATGCAATCTCCTCTTACTAAGAGTGATCGATTCCTTGTTGACCTACTCATTACCTTCATATCCAATTCACCATTCCCAGTATCAATCCTGTGCATGACTCAGTGTCATGATTAGAATTGAACCAAAGCATGGGTTCATGTATATAAGGTACTTATGGCCGTCTCAGGTCAAAGGATTACTTGTACCACTCCCACTATGAGAACCTTCTATTGACATGTAGCTAAGACTCTATTAGATGTTCTCAAGTTGGATCATATCAGTGAACTCATTCTCTAATGAGCACCCACATCCTAGTATTAGTGTCATACACAAGTGACTGTGAGAGCAGTCACCCTCTCCAGTATACATAGGATGTGCTAGTCTTACCGGAAAAACCCTGATCCCCTACTCAGGGTTCCTTTGAATAGGAATATTTTAGATTAAGGTTTTAAGACTTTAGGTCTCACTGGTATGATCTCATCATAACCCTTAAATCATCCCTTAATCTATGAGGTTCATCATATAATATAAATACAGCGTATGATGAAAAATAATGCCTTTATTAGAATATTGTCAATTACAATGGTTTGGAAGATACAACATAGATTGGCTTGTAGGGCATATCCCCTTCAATCTCCCACTTGCACTAAAGCCAATCACCTTTAAATCTTAATCCCATACACTCAAGGTGGCGATCAAACTCTCGCTATGGTAGAGCCTTCGTGAACGGGTCTGCTACATTGTTCTTTGTATCAACTCTATTTATGTAGACATCTTGTCTTTCTACTATTTCTCGGACGAGATGGAAGCGTCTCAGAATGTGCTTGGACTTATGATGAGCTCTTGGTTCCTTAGCTTGAGAAACAGCCCCAGTGTTGTCACAGTAAAGTGGCACTGGGTTTTCAATCTCAGGAACAACACCCAACTTTGTGATGAACTTCTTCATCCAGACTGCTTCCTTGGCGGCTTCACTGACAGCTATGTATTCTGCCTCTGTGGTTGAGTCAGCTACAATATGCTGCTTGGTACTCTTCCAACTCACTGCTCCACCATTTAGGGTAAAAACATATCCCGAAATGGATTTGCTATCATCAGGGTCTAATTGAAAACTAGAATCGGAATAAGCTTCTAGATTAAGATCAGAACCACCATAAACCAGAAAAATATCCTTAGTCCTTCTCAAGTACTTAAGAATATTTTTAACTGCTTTCTAATGATCCTCTCCTGGATCAGCCTGAAACCTACTGACAATGCCTAAAGCATATGCCACATCAGGCCTGGTACATAACATGGCATACATTATGGACCCTATTGCCGAAGCATAAGGTATAGAATTCATTCTATTTCTTTCTTCAGGTGTCTTAGGAGACATCCTTTTAGAAAGATGTATGGCTTGACTCAAAGGAAGATAACCTCTTTTACTTCCATCCATGCTGAATCTTTTCAGCACTAAGTCAATGTACCTAGATTGGGATAAACCTAGCATCCTCTTAGATCTATCTCTATAGATCTTAATAGGATGCTTCTCCCAAATCTTTCATAGAAAACTGGTTTGATAGCCAAACCTTGACTGATTGCAACATTGGGATATCATTCCCAATGAGGAGTATGTCATCTACATACAGAACCAAGAAGACTATGGCACTCCCACTAGTCTTCTTATAAACACAGGGTTCATCCACATTTTTGATAAAACCAAACCTTTTAATAGTTTCATCAAAGCAGATGTTCCAACTCCTTAATGCTTGATTTAATCCATAAATGGATTTCTTTAGCTTGCATACTTGATTAGGTTTATTCTTTGAAATAAAACCTCTGGCTATGACATGTAGACTTCTTCCTCAAGGAAACTATTGAGGAATGTAGTCTTCATATCCATCTGCCAGATCTCATAATCGTGGTATGCTGCTATAGCAAGTAAAATCTGGATTGATTTGAGCATGGCAACAGGTGAGAATGTTTCATCATAATCAATTCCCTATTTTTGTCTAAAACCTTTTGCCACTAATCTGGCTTTATAGGTTTCAACTTGGCCATCAGCCCCAATCTTTTTCTTATAGACCCAATTGCACCCAATAGGATTAACACCCTCTGGTGCATCGACCAAAGACCATACTTGGTTTACATACATAGAGTCTATCTCAGATTCCATGGCTTCTTGCCATCTATCTGAATCAGTACTCAAGATAGCTTCCGTATAGGTCAGAGGTTCATCATTTTGAATGACTTGGGCTTCATTATTTTCTATAATAAACCCATACCTCTCAGGTGCCCGTGGCACTCTCAGACCTACGGGAGAAGTTTTGTGTTCTGGTTCTGTCCTAACTATATGTTCTAAGGCTGAGAACTGTCTATCTATGTTTCTTGTACTTCTCCAAGTTCAACAGTTCTACCATTTCCCTTTTCTAAAATGAACTCTTTTTCTAGAAAAGTGGCATGCCTTCTGACAAAAATCTTTTATTCAGTAGGATGGTAAAACAGATATCCTTTACCCTCTCTAGGATATCAACAAATAGACATTTATCCGCTCTAGGTTCCAACTTATGTCCAAAATTTCTTTTAACATAAGCTGGACATCCCCATACCTTAAAATATTTAAGATACAGTTTCTTTCCACTCCAAATTTCATATGGAGTACTAACAACGGATTTAGAAGGTACCTTGTTCAGAATGTAAACAGCAGTTTCTAGGGCATGACCCCAGAAGGAAATGGGTAAATTTGTGAAGCACATCATGGATCGTACCATATCTAATAAGGTACGATTCCTCCTTTCAGCTATACCATTTAGCTGTGGTGTATAAGGAGGGGTCCATTCAGAAAGAATTCCATTAACTTAAGATAGTCTAAAACTCTATGGATAAGTATTCTCCTCCTCGATCAGAACGAAGAACTTTAATACTTTTCCCGATTTGTTTTTCGACCATACTTTGATACTCCTTAAATTTATCAAAGGCTTCAGATTTATGTTTCATAAGATACACACATCCGAACCTAGATAAATAATCTGTAAAAGTGATAAAATATGAGTATCCACCTCTGGCCTGAGTTGTCATTGGACCACATACATCAGTATGTATAAGTCCTAATAACTCAGTTGACCTTTCTCCATGTCCAGTAAATGGAGTCTTGGTCATCTTACCCATGAGACATGATTCGCAAGTTCCTAATGATTCATACTCATAAGGATCAAGGAATTTTTCCTTGTATAACTTGCTTATCCTAGACTCATTAACATGACCAAGTCGATGATGCCAAAGTAAGTATCATTAAACTTTTCTTTTTCTTTTATTATTGACATGAAAACACTATCATTGGAAAAAGAGTTAAGAGCCCATTGCTAAATATGCCAGAACAAATAATTTTATTAGACAACATTATCGAGCAACCAGTGCTCGTTACATCCATTACATATCCTTGTTTTAATAACAAAGGAATAGATATAAGTTCCTAATAATCTTAGGCTATAATAACAATTTTCTAACTCCAAGATCTTCCCTGAAGGCAACTTCAGAATATAGGTCCCTACAGCTTCTGCTTGGATGATATCACCACTAGCACCATAGAGATTGAAGTCACCTTCCTTCAATACTTTAAGCTTGTGAAGGTCTTGCAAAGATTTGCATATATGGTAACCACAAGCGGTATCCAATACCCAAGTATTTGATATAGATGAATTTAATGTCAATATAGCATGTATCTCATACATACCTTTTGGTGCATCTGACGCACCAGGCTTCACAGTTTCAAGGTAAGCCTTGCAATTCCTTTTCCAATGTCCCGCTTTGCCGCAAAAGAAACAGGTTGACTGTTTTGAGGCCTTCTTTCCTTTCTTATACTTATTGATGCCACCCTCAGGGTTTAGCCTCCTATTAAAACCTTTTTTGACTGATTTCTTCTTATTGGTCTTATCAACAAGAAGAAGTGGAGCCTTTTCTTTCTTAACGTGGCTCTCCGCTGTTTTTAACATATTTAACAGCTCAGGCAAGGAAGTGTTCAGTTTGTTCATGTGAAAATTCAAGACAAACTGAGAAAATGACTCCGGGAGTGATTGCAGGATTAAATTCTGATTAACTCCCCATCCATAATAAAACCTAACTGACCCAATCTGGTGATTAAGTCAATTATCTTCAAAACATGATCCTGAATGGATGTTCTCTCTGTCATCCTAGCATGGAATAATTGCTTAGATATTTCATATCTAGCAGTTCTGCTATGTTCTCCATAAAGCTCTTTTAAATTGAGCATTATGGATTGAGTATCCATGCTTTCATGCTGTCTCTCTGTAACTCATTGGTCTAGAGGCTAGTATGATACACTTGACAGTAAGGGAGTCATTCTGCACATTTTGTATGTGGCCATATCTTCCTCTGTGGCATCATCCCCTAGTTGATTAAGACTAGGGGTATCAAGAATAAAGTAAGAAATAATTCTGAACTCAGTACAATCTTTACATTTCTCAACCATCCCACATAGTTCGGACTAGTCAGTTTGTTGGTGTCTAGCAAACAACCATAAAATGACTTACATAATAAATTAGGTCTTCAATTTAATTAGTCTCCCACTATTTTATCAAAAATCATAGCCTCACTATGATAATCGAGGAAGAACCTGATCGATTTTTCTAGTGAGATTGAGATCCTAATAACTATAAAAGATCTTGCAGAAAACACAACAAATCTTTTATAAGCTCAAAGGTAGGAAACTCTTCCAATTATATCTCATATAATTCTCATTCTCAAGAAGTAACTGGCTCTAGAACATTATTTAGTCTTGCAGAAATATAACAAACCATAATGTTCTAGTTAAGTCAAGATCCTTTCATTCTATACAGTCAATACTCAAATATAATGCCCTTGCAGATAACACAACAAAGCATTATACTGAATATATTGTAAGCATATCTATGCACTAGACTAGTATCATGTCAATCACCATATTAGGTCTTGCAGATAGCACAACAAACCTAATGTGGTTCATAACACAATAATGATCCAGCATGAAGGAAGGCCAATATATAGTATTTTAACACTAAGCATTTTAGTCAAGATTTAAATTAATCAAATCAGCAGGCAAGTGAAGAGATGTGGGAGTCCCCCCATGCTTTCCTAGATACCAATAAAAATTGGCCAGGTCAGTCAACGGAACCAATTAAAAACCACAATTCTCTTACCTTCCCAGAACACCTTTAGACACCGAATGATCAATTGTACATCATGACTAGTGATGCTTATTAGTTAAATATACTAAGACTTAATATAATTTTAAAAGGAGGAATTTATAAATTGCCAGCACTTCTTATAGAATGTATCACAATCACATATCACTTATAAACAAATATGTGCTAAGTGTGTCATCATACTAGGACAACCATTTACCACATAATGGATCCACCATTATGCCAGGGCAACCTTATTTCAGTATGATGACTTCAAAACTAAACATATCCCTATAATAATTAGGGTTTGAGTGAAAAACCGAACTAGTGGCCTCATCATCAAAACATATATGCAATCAAAAGATATGCTAAGTGTAGTAGCATATTAGGATTTAAAAACCCTAAGATGTGACATACAAGATATCATAAATTATAGTCCTAATTAAGGTGGCACTGATACCACTGTAGGGATCCGGTGCAACGCAGTAGAGTAGAGAAGTAGTTTCAAAATTCAAAAAACTAAATTCAGACAAAAAAACCCTAAACCAGGAACTCCTTAAAAAAGATAAGAACATATGACAAGCATATCTATGCAAATTAGGATTAGGGTACGAACCTGTAATCGCTTATTCCAACAAACTTGAAGTTGAAGGGGCTAACTGAATTCACCAGGCATCCAGGTGTCCGCCCTTCGATGGTGATCCACACAGAGCAATGATCAAGAACACTATTCTTTTGTCAAATGGTTCCTCCTACTGAGTTCTTCTCCTAGAACTCAATTCTTCGGATTATGGCTGGAATTCTTCCACACAAGAGGTTGCCTCCCTTTCATTGATCTCTTCTCCTCCTTCCACTAAGACCTTGGCCCTTTAAGACACCCTGTCTTGAAGATAAGACCTTGTCTAAGAGGATATAGGCTTGTCTTAAATTGGAGGAGAAATTATGACAAGAATGTCTAATGTAAGAAAGAAAGGAAAAAAAATCAGAACTCCTCTTCCTTACCGTCGAAGACCTTCTCTTTTATTCTTGTTCAGCAACAGAGTTTCGACAGAGGAGTCCTCTATAAAGGAAACAATGTTAAAACAAGAAAAGAGGGAACGAGTCTTTGGAGAGGAAGAAGAAAAATAAAAAGCCATTAGATTACAATCACCGATTCTGATTTTCCTGACCCTTAAATAGATTTCAGAGAGGTGCCCACACAAACTCTCCGTAAACTCTTTCTCATGCCCTTCTCATTTTCTCATGCCCTTTCCCTCCTTCTCATGGCTTCCATATTAAATCCCACGGTCTTTCTTAAAGGAAAAGTCACGATGTTTTAAAAGAAAGGAGTCGCGAATTAAATCTCCGAAGAGATGTTATTTCGCGCGACCGGGAAGAAACAATGCTTTCTTCTTCTTAAAACCCCACCACCCATAGATTTCCATCCAAGGGAGGAAAAGTGAGGTGCTAAGGTGAGAAAGAAAGGCCGCCCCATCTTAATTCATCGGAGAATTAAGTGGGCGCGCCAAGAGTCCATGCACCCATGGACTCCACAAATGGCGCGCCAAGAGTCCATTAGTGCATGGACTCTTGGCATTTTGGCGTGAAAATCAATGAGCGGGTGGGAGGCTAGCCTAAATACTTGGTTAGCCAATAGGGTTAGCCATATCCCTATAAACTCAATTAGGGTCTAATTAGATCCATTAGAACCCAAATTGAACCAATCCGGAACCCTAATTCGAATCTAATTCGAATAGATGATAGGATTGCAACACCTGCTAGAGTGTCATCATGCAAATGATTTAATTACAAATTAAAAACTTGATCAATTCTCTTAAGTGTGTGGCCATTGGGTTCATATTTAGGCAGCAGTGGGTTCGAATACAAGTTGACCTAATTTGATTAGAACTCTTTTAAATCGATTTAGATCTCGTCTTACTAAGAGTGGTCGATTCCTTGTTGACCTACTCATTACCTTCATATCCAATTCACCATTCCAGTATCAATACTGTGCCTGACTCAGTGTCATGATTAGAATTGAACCAAAGCATGGGTTTCATATATAAGGTACTTATGGCAGTCTCAGGTCAAAGGATTACTTGTACCACTCCCACTATGAGAACCTTCTATTGACATGTAGCTAAGACTCCATTAGATGTTCTCAAGTTGGATCATATCAGTAAACTCATTCTCTAATGACACCCACATCCTAGTATTAGTGTCATACACAAGTGACTGTGAGAGCAGTCACCCTCTCCAGTATACATAGGATGTGTGCTGTCTTAACGGAAAACCCTGATCCCCTATCAGGTTCCTTTGAATAGGAATATTTTAGATTAAGGTTTTAAGACTTTAGGTCTCACTGGTATGATCTCATCATAACCCTAAAATCAAACCTAATCTATGGGGTTCATAATAATATAAACACTGCGTATGTTGAAAAATAATGCCTTTATTAGAATATTGTCAATTACAATGGTTTGGGAGATACAACATAGATTGGCTAGTAGGGTATATCCCTTTCAATCTCGCACTTGCACTAAGCCAATCGCCTTTAAATCTTAATCCCATACACTCAAGGTGGCGATCAAACTCTCGCTATGGTAGGCTTATAAACGGTCTGCTACATTGTTTTGTATCAACTCTATTATGTAGACTCTTGTCTTTTATATTTCTCGGACGAGATGGAAGCGTCTCAGAATGTGCTTGACTTATGATGAGCTCTTGGTTCCTTAGCTTGAGCAATAGCCCCAGTGTTGTCACAAAAAAGTGGCACTGGATTTTCAATCAGGAACAACACCCAACTCTGGATGAACTTCTTCATCCAGACTGCTTCCTTGATGGCTTCACTGACAGCTATGTATTTTAAGCCAATCGCCTTTAAATCTTAATCCCATACACTCAAGGTGGCGATCAAACTCTCGATGGTAGAGCCTTAGTAAACGGGTCTGCTACATTGTTCTTTGTATCAACTCTATTTATGTAGACATCTTGTCTTTTACTATTTCTCGGACGAGATGGAAGCGTCTCAGAATGTGCTTGGACTTATGATGAGCTCTTGGTTCCTAGCTTGAGCAATAGCCCAGTGTTGTCACAAAAAAGTGGCACTGGATTTTCAATCTCAGGAACAACACCCAACTCTGTGATGAACTTCTTCATCCAGACTGCTTCCTTGATGGCTTCACTGACAGCTATGTATTTTTGTCAGCAGGCATGCCACTTTTCTAGAAAAAGAGTTCATTTTAGAAAAGGGAAATGATAGAACTGTTGAACTTGGAGAAGTACAAGAAACACAGATAGACAGTTCTCAACCATTAGAACATATAGTTAGGACAGAACCAGAATACAAAACTCTCCCCGTAGGTCTGATAGAGTGCCACGGGCACCTGAGAGGTATGAGTTTATTATAAAAAATAATGAACCCAAGTCATTCAAAATGATGAACCTCTGACCTATACATAGAGTACACACTCAGTTCTTTGGCCCAAAGCCCTTTGGCGGCGTTCAACCTCATCTTCAGACCATGGAGAATAGTCCAATAAGTGACTTCGGCTTCTCCGTTGGACTGTGGATGAGCAACGAATGTTAGCCGATGTTGGATATGGTACCGAGCGCAGAAGTCCTTGAACATCGGATTGTCAAACTATCTTCTATTGTCCATGATAAAGACATGTGGGATGCCGAACTTGAATATGATGGGATTTTTACAAAATTTTTCACCTTGCCTTCTGTGATCTGGGCTAGTGGTTCAGCTTCTACCCACTTCATGAAGTAGTCGATGGCCACAAGGAAAAGCTTCCTTTGCCCTGATTCTAGTGGGAATGGGCTAAGAATATCCATTCCCCACTGGGCAAAAAGTCATGGGGCTGCCAGTTGAGTCAGGTGACTTGTAGGCTGTCTCTGTACATTGGCATACCTTTGGCATTGGTCGCACATTCGCATGAAATCAGCTGAGTCCTTCTGGATAGAGGGCCAGTAATACCCCATTGAATGATCTTATATGCCAGAGATCTGCCTCCCAAATGATCACCGCATATGCTCTCATGGACCTCTCTCAAAGCATAATCCGCATCTATAGGTCCTAAGCATTTAGCAGTGGCTGAGAGAATGATCTCTTATATAGGGTTCCGTCTAAGATGACGTACTGAGACACCATCCTATGAATCTTCTTGGCCTCTGCCTTGTCCTCTGGTAGCTCTCCCTCATTCAGGAACTTGATGATGGGATCCATCCAGCTCGGTTTGACGTCGATCTGGCGCACCTCCGCAGCCTCTTCGGCTATGCTTAGAGTTTCAAGATGTTCAACAAAGGTGCGCCCGAGAGATTCCAGTGCTGTAGTTGCCGATTGAGACAATGCATCCGCCCAGGAGTTCTCAAATCATGGAACATGGATGATCTCAAAATATTCCAGTTGGGAGGATAAAGCCTGGACCTTCTCCAGGTACTGCACCATGGTTGGATCCTTGGCTGCATATTCTCCGTTAACTTGATCATAACCAGCTGGGAGTCTGAGAAGGCTCGAAGCTACTGGACTCCCAGATCTTTGCCGATTCGAAGTCCAACGAGCAAGGCTTCGTATTCAGCTTGGTTATTAGTGGCATGGAAGGAGAACCGGAGTGTGTACTCTATGGTATGGCCATCAGGTTTGGCCAACATGAGTCCACCTTCGCACCTAGTAGCAATGGAAGCTTCGTCCACATGAAGCACCCAGACAGACTTCGTCTCCTTCGGGACTTCATCTTCTACCGAAGATGCTTCATCTTCGGACTTCTAGGTGCACTCAGCCAAAAAATCAGAGAGCACCTGGGCCTTCATAGCCGCTCGGGGCTGGAAGCTGATGTCAAATTCACTTAGCTTTACAGCCCACTTGGCTATCCTTCCAGAGGTATCCGGAGATCGGATAACGGCCTTAAGAGGTTGATCGGTTAGCACTATAATAGCGTGGGCATGGAAATGTGGCCGTAGTCACTTTGCCGCAATCACCAAAGAGTAGATCAGCTTCTGTATCCTTGCATATTGCATTTCGACATCATGCAGGACCTTGCTGATATAGTAGATCGGCTTGTGGGATCCGTCTTCATCTCTCTGGACAAGAACTGAATTGATTGCTTCATCTGAAGCAGAGAGGTATAAATAGAGGACCTCGCCTTCTTGTAGCTTGGAGAGCAATGGTAGGGTCTCCAAGTACTTCTTCAGCTCCTTAAAGGTAGTGCGATAGTCTTCGGACCATTCAAGCCTTTTGACTACCGAAGCACCTTGAAGAATGGAAGGCATTTCTCGGCTGACCGAGAAATGAATATACTTAGGGATGCAATTCTCCTTGTCAACTGCTGGACTTCCTTTTTGCAGGAGGGATGTCTCATATCTTTCAAGGCTTGAATCTTCTCAGGGTTTGTCTCAATCCCT
Organism: Areca catechu; assembly: GCA_021397845.1. NCBI lineage: Eukaryota > Viridiplantae > Streptophyta > Magnoliopsida > Arecales > Arecaceae > Areca > Areca catechu. The sequence continues at coordinate 45,063,454 of CM038048.1, read as the reverse complement.
CATTTGGTGATGAGGAAGCCCAAGAATTTATCCGAAGTGACCCCAAAGACACACTTTACTGGGTTTAGCTTCATGCGGTAGCACCGTAAAGCACTGAATGACTCCTCCAAGTTATGGATGTGATCTTTCTGGAGGAGGCTCTTGATGATCATGTCATCAACATAGGCCTCCATGTTTCTCCCCAGTTGCTTTTCGAATACCTTGTTGATCAGCCTTAGAAACGTTGCTTCGATGTTCTTGAGGCCGAACGGCATCATCTTGTAGCAGTAGAGACCTTTATCAGTGATGAAAGCCATATTCTCCTCATCTTGCAAATCCATTCTAATTTGGTTGTAGCCGGAGAAAGAGTCCATGAAGCTCAACAATTGGTGGCCGGCAGTAGCGTCGACCAGCTAATCAATCTTCGGAAGAGGGAAGCTATCTTTTGGGCAAGCCTTGTTGAGGTCTGTATAGTCGATGTAGATCCTCCACTTGCCACTAGCTTTCCTTACCATTACCATATTGGCCAACCACTTGGGGTAGTGGGTCTCTCGGATGAACCCTGCCTTAAAGAGCTTGCCAACTTCTTCGTCCATAGCTTGCTGTCTTTCGAGAGTGAAGCTCCTTTTCTTCTGCCGCACCGGCTTGTACCCATGGGTCACTTCCATCCGATGAGTGATTACTTCGGTAGGAATCCCCAGCATATCCGAAGTCGACCAGGCAAAGATGTCGGTGTTGTTTCTGAGGAAATAGATCAACTCCGTTCTGATTTTCTCATCAATTGTGCTCCCAATCTGCATGACTCTGGAGGGGTCCTCCTCTGTCAAAGGTACTGGGACAGTCCTCTCCATGGGCTCACAAAGGTTGGTGGTTGCATCCCTCGGATCCAGCTGATTCGGAGTTGTTGAATCATTGAAATGCTGTCTTCAATCATCAGGCACTGCCGTGCTGTCCTCTGGTTTCCTCTAACTTCTCCGACACCATTCCTGATGGAGAAGCGCACCAAGAGGTAGTGAGAGGAGATCACGGTTCAGAACTTGTTCAAGGCATGCTGTCCCAGAATAATATTGTATGCTGAGGGGATCCGGACCATCGTAAAGTTGATCGGTAGTTCTTTTGTCGAGGTTCAGTGCTAAGGGTTACAGGCAACACTATTTACCCCTCGGCATAAACTTGGTTGCCCTCGAAACTAGAGAGCGGTACGGGGGATCTTCGTAGTTGATGTCTAGGCAAACACATTTTGGAGAATGCATCGTAAATCAAGACATCAGTTGAACTTCCATTATCAACAAGGATTCGTTGTACATCACAATTGACCACTACGGTCAAGATTACAAGGGATCGTCATGTGGGACCCGAACTCCCGCAAGGTCGTTGTCGGAGAAGAGGATAGTGTGTTATCCTTGAGTCGCTTTGGGGCTTCATCCTCATCCTTCTCCAGTTGGTGGGTCGGTGTATCATCCCTACACCTCCATTGGTGGGCCTTTGATTTGGCAATCGGCCTCTTCGGGAGGTGGCTGGGGAACAGTAGCTTTCGATCGAGGTCCTTGGTGACCAATGTACCGCCCCAAGTACCCTCTCTTGATAAGATCCTCAATCGCATCCTTTAACTGGATGTACTCTTTAGTGTTGCAGCGTGGTCCCGGTGGAATCGGCAGTATTTGCTCCCATTCCTCACGGAAGAGGAGGCCTTCATGGGACCGGGCCGTTGGAGATAGTTTTCTTTCTCTATCTCCATGAGGATCTTTTCTCGATGGAGGTTGAGGGGGGTGTAGGAGTTGAGTCTTCCTCCCGATGCTCTAGGCCTGAGAGGGCTTCTTCGGTGGACTGTATATCTGCCGCCATTGTTATTGGAAGTTTGGGGACCTTGTTCCCTATTATTCTTCTTCTTTGAAGGGGGTTTCCCTTCGATCAGTCATCGAATTGCCGCCTGCTCTTCAGTATCGGCATATTTCTGAGCCCTTGATAAGAGCTCCGCATAGCTTTTAGGGAACTTCTTATCTAGAAAAAGGTAAGCCTGGAGGTACGAAGCCCCTTCTTCAATGCAGACATGGCCACGTGCTCATTGAGATCGGGGATCTCAAGCGTAGCTGCATTAAACCTAGAGATGTAGTCTCACAGGCTTTCTCCTTCATTCTGGTGAAGGAGGAACAATGTGTCCGTGTTTCGTGGAGTCTTGCGGCAGGTCCTAAAATGCAAGACAAATAATTTTTCTAACTCGAAAAAAGAATCGATGGTACATGGGCACAGGCTCGAGTACCACATCCGAGCAGACTTCTTCAAGGTAGACAGGAATGCTAGGCAGTACATCACGTCCGAAGCTCCATGGATCATCATATGGGCCTTGAAGCTGCTCAAATGGTCAAGGGGGTTGGAGGTGCCATCGTAGGATTCCATCTAGGAAACCCTGAAGTGCCAGGGGATAACCTCGGCCATGATACGGTCTGTGTATGGTGGGCGTAGATCACCCACAATCAAGTCGTCAGGATCCTCAGATCCCGCATTCTCTATTCCTGCACCTTCGTCATCCATGATTCGATGGCTCTGAATCTCCTGTCATAATCAAGAGTTTGCTTCGGCGCTCTCTCCATAGAAGTGGAGTCTTCAGAGGAGGGTGAGGGAGTTTGCCTAGGCCTTTTCCTTTTTTATGGGGAATTGGCAGACCTAGGCAATCTCGAAGTTCAGCCTTCGGGAGAGGGCCGAGAATGGGGGGAGGGATGCATAGAATCCTCCCGTGGGGCTCTCTTCCTTCGAGACCGAGAGCTATGTCTAGAGGCGGCCGGTGGGTTCCCACCGGAAAGGCTCTACTCTGGAAGTCTTGAACCATGGCCATGAGGTTGGTGACCTGGTTCACAAGGGCTTCAAATTGTTGTAGTCCCATAACAACTTTGGGAGGCGGGAAATCGTTCTCCCATAGGGGTGCGCCCCCTGGGACGGAGCATGACTTTGACTGGTGGAAGCTATTTGAGTCTTTCCTCTCGCCATCAAGAATTTTTTACTTCCCCTTGTCTAGGAGGGAGCTTAAAAAATGCTAACGCCCCTGTACCTGGTGCGCCAATCTGTTGGCGTGGAGTCCCTGTATCGGCCGGTCGGAGCTGCTGCACTGCAGGACCGCTTCCTGGTTCACCTGCAAAACAGGTCCCTTGCAGGAGTTGTTCCGACGGGGGACACTTCGATGCCTAAGTCAGTGGCCGATCCCAGCCATAGAGTGGGGAAGGGTGTCGAGAGTATGAAAGGAACGCTCTTAGAGTATGTATGAGTGTATGTTAGTGTTTGCGTACCTCCCTTCCCATATTCTTACCACCATTTAAAAGGAGGCCTTCGGCCTGCAGCCCGCTCTTTTTCCAGTGATTATGGGGAGTCAATTTCTCCCATGATTGGCGATCGTGGGTTGTCATTGAGCGGCTCTAGCCAGATTGGAGGTGTGGTAGCTGGAGTTGCACACCATGATCGTGGCATGGAGAGTGTTGATTGTAACCATTTGTTACAGTTGCCTATCTGGGCCAGATCGTGGTCCCATCTTTGGATTTCCCCCTTGTGTGGGTCGAAGACTTGGTGTTTGCCCCAGGGCCGGGATCGTGCCTACGGCTGGGACCGAAGAGCATGTCTTCAGAAGTCAGCGAGAAACTTGGTCTTCGGTCAGAGCCGAAGATGTCATCCGGAGTTCTATCCTTCGGATGTCGTAGTTTGGTGAGAAGCCTTGGGTTTCCCGTAGTTGGCCTGGCCCTTCCCTGGTCCGAAGTCCATGGTTCGAAGATAAAGGGCTTCGGCTAGTCAAGCCAAAGTTCGGTTCATAGCTGAACTAGGATATCCCAACAGTGCATGGCTGCAAAACTAACCACAATGCTTGATGGTTATCATTCAAAAAAAAAAGAGAGAGGATATACAGAATCAAATAAATGCTTTTATTATCGTGCATGGCATATTTTGTTTGATGGCTATGGATGCTGTGATGGATGCTTATGATGTAAATAGGGCATCATAGAGGATATCAGTTTCATTAAGGCCAGAATTTTGGACCGGTAATTAGTGGATCCATGGACGCTGAGAGGGTGCCACATCAGTCGAAGGGTTATTTTGTATTACATCACTTCCAGGGGTCAGATTTCGAATTCGTATGTTGCTTTCTTTGCCCTCTTTCTAGAATTTGTGCATGAGGATAGTGTTGGAATATGCCAGCCCAGGCACACGCTGGCCATCGATTTGACCGACCGAAGACCGCCGGCCGAAGACATTCCCTCCGAACCCAAAGTGCTAGGCCCAGGTATTCGAAAAAGCCGAATAACCACGAGCAAACGAAAGCTCTCGACAGGTCCACGGCTTCAAAGACCAAGTCCTCATTCTGGATCAGAATACGACCTCCGAAGACATGATCTACGGATTATGCCGAAGACACAGTCTTCTGTCTATGACAAGGATCAAGTACAAGATCTGCACCAATGACACGACATCTGATCTATCCCCAATCTCTATGAAACATGGCAAGCAACAGTTATCCTCAACTATCTTCGACATGATCATGGCACGTGATTCCTACGACAGCGCCCCTGGCCTGGCCACCGAAACCGTCCCAATAACCACCCAAGATCCTGATTAAGGGAAAGAAAATAACTCCCTCATCGTAACTGCTGGAGGGAGAAAGAAAACCATAGGCGGGACAACTCCTTATAAATAATGGTAAGAGGGGACACTAGAGGGAAGAGGCTGGATAACCTTGATTATATCAAAGCTTTTCCCTTCTCCGTCTTCTCCATTCTATAGCTAGAGCCACCACTAACTTAGGCATCGGAGTGTCCCCCGTCGGAGCATCTCGGCAAGGAATCTATTTGCAGGTGAACCAGGGAGCAGTCTAGCAAACCAGTAGCTCTGCTCGGTTGGAAGAAGGGGTTTGATGCCAACAGATTGGTGTGCTAGGTTGGGGCACTGCGCGAGAGTACAAATCGCATCGTTAAGCTCCCTCCACCGATAAAGGGGAAGAAAGGAATTCTCAATGGCAGGAGGAAAAGCTCAGATCTTCTTGACCAGTCAAAATCGTGCTCCATCTCAGGAGGATACACCCCCTATGGAGAACGAAGTCCCACCTACCACAATTATCATAGGATAGCAACAGTTTAAAGCCCTCCTGGACCAGGTCGCTAACCTCATGGCCATGGTTCAGGATTTTACAATAGAACCTTCCAGGAGGCTCATCCTCCGGCCACCTCCGGACATAGTTCCATATCTCAGAGTAGAGCCCCTTGCGAGGATCCACACACCTTTCCCTCCACCCTCGATCTTCTCTCGAAGGTCAAAGTTCAGGGGAGCCTAGGCCTACTGCTTCCCCACAGAGATGGAAAAGACCTAGGCAGGCTTCCTTAACTTCTTCTAAAGACTTTACTCCCATAGAGAAGGGGCCAAAGAAGGCTCCCCTGATTATGACGGGAAGTTCAACGCCATCGAATCAGATATGGCAAGGATGCGGGAGCAGAGGGGCCACGATGACTTGGCGGCATGCGATCTGCACCCGTCCTTTACCGACCGCATCATGGCTAAAGTCACTCCTCGGCATTTCAGGATTCCCCAGATGGAGCCCTATGACAGCACCTCCGATCCTTTTGACCACCTAGACAGTTTTAAAGCCCATATGATGATCCAGGGGGCTTCGGATGTGATGTACTGACTCGCATTCCCAGTTACCCTGAAAAAAATGGCTCGGATGTGGTACTCGAGCATACACCAAGATACCATCGATTCCTTCTCCGAGTTGGAAAAATTATTTGTCTTGCATTTTAGGACTTGTCGCAAGACCCCCCGAAATACGGACATACTATTCCTCCCTCACCAGAATGAAGGAGCAAGCCTATGAGACTACATCTCCAGGTTTAATGCGGCCACACTTGAGATCCCTAATCTCAATTAGCATGTGGCCATGTCACACTGAAGAAGGGACTTTGCACATCCAGGCTCACCTTCTCCCTGGATAAGAAGTTTTCTAAAAGCTACGCTGAGCTGCTCGCAAGGGCTCAGAAATATGCCGATGCTGAAGAGCAGGCGGCAAACTGATGATTGATTGAAGGGAAGCCCCCTTCAAAAAAGAAAAACAACAGGGGACAAGGTCCCCCAACCTCCAACAACAACAACAACTATACTGACCGCCGAAGGAGTCCCCCCAGGCCCAGAGCATCGGGTGAAAGATTTGACTTCTATACCCCCCTCAACCTCCCTCGAGAAAAAATCCTCATGGATATTGAGAAAGAAAACTTTCTCCAGCGGCCTCATCCCATGAAGGCATCCTCTTTCGTATGAAATAAGAACAAATACTGCCGATTCCATCGGGACCATGGCCATAACACTGAAGACTGCATCCAACTAAGAGATGCAATTAATGATCTTATCAAAAGGGGGTATCTGGGGTGGTATATTGGTTACCAAGGATCTCGATCAGAGGCTGCTATTCCCCAACCAACTCCCGAAGAGGCCGAACTACCAAATCAAAGGCCTACCAACGGAGGTGTTTGGATGATACATTGACCTACCAGCTGGAGAAGGGAAGAAGACGATATCCCGAAGCGACTCAAGGACAACAATGCCATTCTATTCTCTGATGATGACCTTGCAGGAGTTCGCTCCCGCACGATGACCCCATTGTAATCTCGACCATTGTGGCCAACTATGATGTACAATGAGTCTTGGTTGATAATGAAAGTTCGACTGATGTCTTGATCTATGATGCATTCTCTAAAATATGTTTGCCTAGACATCAACTGTGAAAATCTCCCATTCCACTTACTGGCTTCGGGGGTAATCAGGTTGATGCCGAGGGAGAGATAGTACTACCTGTAACTCTTGGCATAGAATCTCGACAAAAGACACTACCAATCAACTTCACGGTAGTCTGAACCCTCTCGGCCTACAACATTATTTTAGGACGGCCTGCCTTGAGCAAGTTTCAGACCATTGTGTCTTCTTATATCTCCTAGTATGCTTCCCCACCAGGAATGGTGTTGGAGAAGTTAGAGAAAACTAGAGAGTGGCACGACAATGCTGATGATCCAGGACAAGCATTCCAGTGACCCTACATCTGGAGATTACCTGGACCCATGAGACTCAACCACAGATTTTGGTGAGCCCATGGAGAGGACCATTTCTATACCCTTGACCAACGAAGACCCCTCCAAGGTCGTGTAAATCGGAAGCATGCTAGATGAAAAAATCAAGGCCAAGATGATCTGCTTTCTCAAAGATAATGCTGATATCTTCGCTTGGTCGGCTTCAGACATGCCAGGAATTCCCACTGAAGTAATCACTCATCAGCTGGAGGTCACTCCTAGATACAAGCCAGTCCGACAAAAGAAGAGGAGCTTTTCCCCTAAAAGGAAAAAATGCCATAGATGAAAGGTGAACAAGCTCCTCAAGGCAGGGTTCATCCAGGAAGCCCACTACCCCGATTGGCTGGCCAACGTGGTCATGGTAAAAAAAGCTAGTGGCAAGTGGAGAATTTGTATCGACTATACAGACCTCAATAAAGCTTGCCCAAAAGATAGTTTCCCTCTCTCAAAGATTAATCAATTGGTTGACGCCACCGACGGCCACCAACTGCTAAGTTTCATGGATGCTTTTCCCAACTACAACCAGATTCGAATGGACCCTCGAGATGAAGAGAAAATAGCCTTTGTCACCGACAAAGGCTTATACTATTACAAAATGATGCCATTCGGGCTCAAGAATGCTGGGGCAACATTCCAAAGGCTAATCAACAAGGTATTCAAAGAGCAGCTGGGGAGAAATCTGGAAGCCTATATTGACGACATGATCGTCAAGAGCCTCTTTAAGGAAAGTCACATCCGAGACCTAGAAGAATCATTCAACACCTTGCGACATCATCGAATGAAGCTGAATTCCATGAAGTGTGCCTTCATGGTCACTTCAGGCAAATTCCTGGGTTTTCTTGTAACCAGATGAGGGATTGAAGCAAATCCATAAAAGATTCAAGCCCTCATGGATATGAGACACCCATCCTGTAAGAGGGAGATACAGTAATTAACTGGAAGGATCGCCTCCTTGAGCAGATTCATTTCTCATTCTATTGAGAAGTGTCTTCCCTTTTTCAAAGTACTTCAACAGTCTCGAGGTTTCGAATGGACTGAAGACTGCCGTACTACCTTTGAAGAATTAAAGAAGTACTTGGAAACCCCACCTCTACTTTTCAAACCTCAAGAGGGGGAGGTGCTCTACTTATACCTCTCCGCTTCGGATGAAGTCGTCAACTCGATCCTTGTCCGAAAAGAAGAGGACGACTCTCACAAGCCGATCGATTGCATCAGCAAAGTTCTGCATGATGCTGAAACAAGATACTGAAAGATGCAGAAGCTAATCTACTCTGTGGTAATAGTTGCGAAGTGACTACGGCCTTACTTCCATGCCCATGCCATCATGGTGGTAACAGATCAGCCTCTCAAGGCCATTCTCCGATGCCCTGATACTTCGGGGAGGATAGCCAAGTTGGCCATGAAGCTAAGCGAGTTTGATATTAGTTTTCTGCCCCGATCAGCTATGAAGGCCCAGGTGCTTTCAGATTTTCTGGCTGAATGCACCTGGAAGATCGAAGATGAAGCATCTCCATCCGAAGAAGGAGATTCGAAGAGTACGGAATCCATCTGGGTGATGAGCTTTAGGCTCCTTAGCTTGAGCAATGGCTCCAGTGCTGTCACAGTACACAGGAACAGGAACATCTAGGGAAGGTGCCACCCCTAGCTCTCCAAGGAACTTCTGCAACCACACAGCTTCCTTTGCCGCATCTGATGCTGCAATGTATTTTGCTTCGCATACCGAGTCTGCAATAGTTGCATGCTTAGAACTTTTCCAGCATATCGCTCCACCATTCAGGGTAAATACAAACCCTGACACACTCTTGCTATCATCTCTATCCGACTGGAAACTGGAGTCAGAGTACCCCACAAGTTTCAAGTCAGGTTCTCCATAAATCAGCCATTGATATTTAGTATTTCTTAAATACTTAAGGATGGACTTAACCACCTTCCAATGTGCCTCACCTGGGTCAAACTGGTATCTGCTCACTACTCCTAGTGAGTATGCCACGTCTGGTCTAGTACAAGTCATAGCATGGTCTAGTACAAGTCATAGCATACATGATAGAGCTACTACAGAAGCATAAGGTACTCTACTCATGCGCTCTCTTTCCTCAGGAGTTGTCGCATAATCCTTCCTGGAAAGAGTAATTCCAGAACCTATCAGGAGATAGCCTTTCTTGGAATTTTTCATGCTGAACCGTTTCAACACAGTGTCAATGTACGTAGACTAGGACAGTCCCAAAAGCTTCTTAGATCTATATCTATAGATTTTCATTCCTAGTATGTAAGAAGCTTCACCCAAGTCCTTCATGGAGAACTGAGATGATAACAGAACATTTATTCCTTGTAATGCTGCGACATCATTCCCGATTAAGAGAATGTCATCAACATACAGTACTAGGAATACAATCACAGAACCATTAACCCATTTATAGATGCACGGTTTTCTTCCGTTCCTAACGAAGCCATACGATTTGATATACCTATCAAACCGTAAGTTCTAACTTCAAGACGTTTGCTTGAGTCCATAAATGGACCTCTGCAACTTGCATACTTGATTCATCTGGGATGTGAACCCTTCAGGCTGTATATATACACCTCTTCTTCCAGCTCCATATTAGGAAAGCGGTTCGGACATCCATCTGCCAGATCTCATAATCAAAATATGCTGCCAAAGAAATCATGATCCGAAAGGACTTGAGCATTGCCACAGGGGAGAAAGTCTCGTCAAAATCGATACCATATCGCTGACGATACCCTTGGCAACCAGACGGGCTTTGTAGGTCTCTACCTTCCATCTGCGCCCTTTTTCTCTTGAAGATCCATTTACACCCGATGGGTTTATTCCTTCAGGTGGATCAACCAATGTCCAAACATTATTGATTTCCATGGACTCCATTTCGGATCGCATGGCTCCAAGCCATGCCTCAGAGTCAGATCTCTGAAGTGCATCCATATAGGTGATCGGATTCTCATAGTTCTCATCGAGCTCAATGGGATCGCGTCCCGGACCAAGAAATCATAGTATCTGTCCGGTGACGCGGTATTCTACCGGATCTCCTATGGGTTCTGGGTGTGATTCAATCACAACCGGTTCTACGATGTCCTTAGAGTGTGTAGGTTCTTCTATTGGCTGAACTTCATCAAGTTCAATCTTAGAAGCTATAGTTCCTTCTCCAAGGAACTCTCCAAAAAGATAGCTCTAAGAGCAACGAACACATTTTGTTCATTCTCCAAGTAGAAGAAATACCCTTGGTTTCCTTAGGATAACCAATGAATAAACATCGGTCAGACCTAGGACCAAGTTTGTCTGAGTCTAAACGCTTTACGTAAGCCGGACAACCCCAGACCTGAAGGTGTGAGATTGAGGGTTTACGTCCATTCCACATCTCATACGGAGTGGAGACAACAGACTTACTTGGAACATTATTTAATAAGTAAAAGGCTGTTTGAAGTGCAAATCCCTAAAAGGATAGCGACAGAGTTGCAAAGCCCATCATGGATCTAACCATGTACAACAAGGTTCAATTCCTCCTTTTGGATACACCATTAAACTATGGGTTTCCTGGAGGAGGTCCACTGAGAGAGATTTCCATTCTCCTCAAGATATGTCAAAAAAGCACCAGATAAGCATTCACTACCTTGATCAGATCGAAGGGTTTTAATACTTTTTCTAGTTTGCTTTTCTACTTCATTACGGTATCGTTTGAACATTTCAAACGATTCAGACTTATGTCTCATTAAAAGACATAACTGAATCTTGAAAAGTTGTCTGTAAAAGTAATGAAATATTGTATCCTTCTCTGGCACTAACTGACATCGGTCCACATACATCAGTATGTATTAGACTTAGAAGTTCTGTAGCTCGTTCCCCTTTCCAATAAAAGGGACTTGGTCATTTTACCAAGTAAACAGATTCACAAGGGGTAGTGATTCAGAATCACTGACCTCGAGGAGTCCATCTCCTCGCATCATGTTTATCCTAATTTGGTTAATATGACCTAGCTACAGTGCCAAAGATATAAATCATTGACATATCTAACCTTGGGCGTTTGCTAGAAGTGCATTACACAACAGCCCTTGATAGTACGTATATGTCATTATTTAATCTAACTTTCATTATAACAGAGTTATTCAAAATACATTGCAAAAATCTCTTTTATTGATAGTTCAAAACCATAATTGGGCAAAAGGGCCTACAGAGATTATGCTCATAATGAAACTAGGACAATAGTGACAGTCGATAGTTCGACAGTACAAGACTCAAAGACAAGATGCAGGACTCCGATCGCCAGTACTGGAACACGATTTCCATTCCCGACGCAGGACTCCGATCGCCAGTACTGGAACACGATTTCCATCCCGACGCTCAGAAAACTGTTCTCCATCTTCAAATCTTCTACTAACTTGAAGTCCCTGTAATGAATTACAAACATGAATGGACTACCAGTATCCAATACCTAGTTAGCAGTATCAACAATGAGTAATTACAAGGTTTATCATATAAATACCTGTTCAGCAGACTTCTGCTTCTCGGCCTGTTCGGATCAAGGGACGCAATATAAAGAGGACAGTTCCCCTTCAGTATCCTTCTTCTTGCAGTAGAAGCACTCTGTAGAAGACTGATCAGCCTTATACTTCCTGGTCTGACTAGGGCAGGAGCATTCAGTACCTTCTTTCCTTCTTATCATTTCTTCTTTCTTTCTTAAAGGGATGACGACCTCTACTTCCTCCCACTAAATTCACCACCCCCTTATTCAGTTGGTGGTCTTTCTCGAAGTCTGCAGTAACCCCAAGACCATTGTAGTAACTGTAGGCTGTTCATTCTATAATGATCGAGAAAATCAAGATAGGAGGAGGGAAGAGAATTCAGGATCGCATCCTTGCCGAGCTGCTGTGCAAGGGGCATCCGAGTTTGCCAAACTTTTCAATCAACTCGATCATGTACAATACAGATCAGTGACTAAACCACCATTCGGCATCTTGGAATTGTAGATGGCACAAGATACTTTGTACGTTCTACATCATCCGGGTGCCGAAGGATTCCTTTAACTTTTGAAGGATTCATCAGGTTGGGCCTCCAGAATTGCGACTGAACTCGTCGTTCAGCCGCTAACATAATGCATCGGACAGTAGTCCGATCAGAGACCCACTTCAGATAAGCGTCTTTGACTGCACTCCATGCATAGCAGGAGGGATTTCAAGTGCCAGATCTGCTATTACATAGAGGATCCGTTCATGCTCCAGAACGATTCTCATCTTCGATACCAACTATCGAAGTTGAACCCTTTAACTTCTCGTTATCGAGAAGTGACCGGAGCGAGAAATTTGAAGACAACTAAAAAGAAAATAAGACCAAATTAGTTTATCCGTGAAATACTTTTTCAAGTGGGTACTGAAATCCAATAGGCCTCGCATGAGCCCGACTATGGCCAGCTCACCATACGAGCGTAAGAGTAGGCGTAAACCAATTGTTTCCTAAATAATTTTTAGTATTTTATTTTGCCCAGAGAGCACCCCAATCGGTCTAGGGGCCTCCTATTGCGGGTCTCTGGTTAGGTCCAACCATTAAAATGACAAATCCAATGCTTCCAGCTAACTAAAGACCAAGCCTGACTATGGCCGCCCACCTGGTCCCATTAAGGAGGTTGCACTGAACCATTATCGATCAGATGAAATGCCAGTCACGGATGTAACCCCCATTCTATGGAACTTGTTGACTTTGGCTCCTTAGTTTTGATGATTAACAAAAGGTTGAGTATATGTTTTGACTAATGTTTCATCTCAAGATAAAGTTTCAGGACTTAGGTTATTCAAAAAGAGTATCAAGAGTACAATGATGAAACTAAGTTTGCCTGATTTGAAAAGAGCTCTTCTACCTTGGACAAGATCAAATTTCTCATATTGGACCTTCCTGTTAAGAAATAATCAACAAAAGAACAAAGGCTTAGAAAAACTCAAGCATGGCACCATCTCTAAGAGTTTCAGAAAATTTCAGATCAGAGGTCGACCACCAGAGGTCGACACCTTGTCAAAGGTCGACCACCAGAGGTCGACTCATGAAGAGAAGAAAAGTTCAGCATGGCCGGCACGGCAAAATCTTAGTGGCACGCTCCAGAGGACGACCACCAGAGGTCAACACCTATCCAGAGGTCGACACCAGAGGTCGACTCATAGCCTGAGAATTCAAATGGGCAGAACTATGTTTTCTGGATTTTTGCCTAAAACAAACTAGAGGTCGACTCATGAGGTCGACACTTGATCCAGAGGTCGACTCATGGCATAACGGCTAGTTTTTCTGAACTTCTGATTTGATTTCTAATGGCCATAAATGGCCATATTTTTGATTCTAACGGTCTTGTGGAGTTGTTTCAGCATGAATGAGGTATTTAACCTCCACCAAACTTCAAAAAAGACAAGGAGACAAAGTGAAAAAGTTTAGAGTCAAAGTACAAAGCCTTCAATCAATTCCAAGCCAAAAGAGTGAGAAAACCAAGAGATTCTTTTGCCAAAAGCTTTCCATCTTTGAGGAATCCAACTTTCAAGGATTTGGCATTTAGTGAGGTCCAAAGATTCCAAGGGAAAAGGCTTGAAGAGTCTCCATCAAGAGCTACAAAATTTCTTATTGCTCAAAAGGAGTTTGTCTAGTTTTATTAATTGTATTCATATTCTTTTGTCTTTAGCTAGTTTCAAGAGAATTTGAAACTAGTGTGAGGTTTGTTGGTGAGCCAATTGATAAAACCAACTAGGGTTGCTTGTAAGCCTGAAGCCAAAACAAGTGAGTGAGGTTTGTTGGTGAGCCAATTGATAAAACCAACTAGGGTTGCTTGTAAGCCCGAAGCCAAAACAAGTGTGTAAGGTTTTGACTTGTGAGCCTGGTAAAACAAGTCGGCTGTAATCTAAAGATTATAGTGGAAATTTCCAAGTGGAGCTTGGGGTGGATGTAGGTGCTAGGTGCACCGAACCACTATACTTCTTGTGTGTTTGCATTGCTCTTCTTTTTGCTCTTTAATTGTTGATTTATTTTATTGCTTCCGTTGCACAATTATTTGAGCACTATCACTCTTCACCATAAAACTTGACAACACATATTTGCTTTAATTTTTTAAATACCAATTCACCCCCCCTCTTGGGCACCATATCTGGGCAACAAGTGGTATCAGAGCACCGGTACTCTCTTGTAGGTCCAACGATCTTGAGTTAAAGATCATGGCCGCCCCAATTGGAATGGGTATAGTTGAAGGACAAGCATCAAATCGCCCTCCTTTCTTTAATGGCACAAACTACACATACTGGAAAACTCGTATGCGTATTTATTTACAAGCTGTAGATTATCATATATGGAGAATATTACTAAAGGGCCTCATCAGCCCACTCACTTGGTTAATGGGATTATCACCCCAAAGTCTGAAGAAGAATGGGATGACAATGACATCAAACAAGCTGAGTTAAATGCTAAGGCGATGAATTTGCTATTCTGTGCACTTGACCCTAGTGAATTCAACAGAATATCAAATTGTATTTCCGCCAAAGAAATTTGGGATACACTTGAGGTTACCCATGAGGGTACACACCAAGTGAAGACCACAAGGTGAACATGCTCATTCATACGTATGAGATGTTCAGGATGGAACCAACTGAAAGTATAAGTGAAATGTATACTAGATTTACCAATATAGTAAATGGTATGAGGAGTTTGGGAAAAATTATATCTAATGGTGAACTGGTTAACAAACTTCTTAGGTCTCTTCCGGCTTCATGGGATGCGAAAGTAACAGCTATAGAAGAAGCCAAGGATGTCAATACTCTACCTCTCGAGCAGCTTCTTGGATCACTGATGACTTACGAGCTTTCACTAAAGTAGAAGACAGTGGACAATGACAAGAAGAAGAAAGCCATAGCCTTCAAGTCCACTACAAAAGAAGAGTCAAGTGATGAATCAAAGAAGAAGCCGATGATGATGAGACAGCCCTCATTACAAGAAATTTCAAAAGATTCATAAGAAAGAAGAAGGGCTTCTACAAGAAAAGGCCACAAAAAGGTGATCACAATAAGGAAAAGAGAAAAGAGAAAGGGGATCCACCCATCTGCTTCGAGTGCAAAAAGCCTGGACATTACAAAATGGATTGCCCTTTGCTTAAAAAGAGTCGAAGGATGTTGAGAAAGAAAGCCATGATGGCTACCTGGAGTGAGAGTGAGGACTCTAGCAGTGATGAAGAGCAGCAGGTAGTCGCCAACTTATGTTTCATGGCCAATGAAGATAATGAGGTAATTCTGAACCTGAAACTGAATTTACTTTCAATGAATTGCATGATGCTTTTGATGACTTAGTTATGGAATATGAAAAATTAAACTGAAAAATAAGAAATTAAGAAAGCTAAATTTTGAGCTTACCAAAAATTCAAAAAGTTTTCAACTAAAATTGAAAATTTAATTCAAGAAAACAAGAAATTAACTGAACATGTAAAGGACTTGACAAATGATAAGGATAATCTTTTAAAAGAAAATGATTCTTTGAAAAATATAGAAGTCTTAAAACTAATGAAAACATTGAAAAACAAAATAAAGAACTATTGCTTCAAAACAAGAATTACAAGGAAGAGTTAGAAAAAGTAAACCTTTTGTAGAAAAGTTTACTTTTAGTTCAGAAAAACTGAATATGCTTTTAAATAGTCAACATGCAGTGTTTAACAAAGCTGGACTTGGATTTAAGCCACATAATCAGCAAAAACTTTACAAAAACTTTTTCATACCTGCATCTTCTAATATTACCTGCTATGCATGTGGTAAATTAGGACATAAATCATATGTTTGTAATAGAAGAAAATTAAATACCTTTAAAAAGATTTGGGTTCCAAAAGGAACCATTTGACTAACCCTAAAGGACCCAAGATGACTTGGGTACCTAAAGTTTCAACTTGATCAATTTTTTGCAGGTGTGCCTTGCAACCAAAAATAAAAGAAGAGTGTGGTATCTGGATAGTGGTTGCTCAAGGCACATGACTGGGGATGTGAAACAATTCTCATCACTAGCAGCTATTGATGGTGGAAATGTTACTTTTGGTGATAATGGAAAAGGCAAAATCGTCGGAATTGGTAAAATCCATATCACCCCTAATACTTATGTAGATAATGTATTATTTGTTGATGGCTTGAAGCATAATCTTTTTAGCATTAGTCAGTTTTGTGATAAGGGTTTTAAAGTAATTTTTGAATCATCTTTGTGCATGGTATCTAGTCTAGATGTCGATGGCATCAAGTTCGCTGGTCTTAGGCATGGAAACATTTACATGGTTGATCTTGATGATCTAGCCATGGAAAGTGGTCAATGCCTAGTGGCTAAGGAAGCCAAGGCAAGTGAAACGTTGGCTTTGGCATCGTAGGCTAGGGCATGCCAGTATGCAGTTGATTTCAAAATTAAGCAAAAAGAATCTTGTAAAAGAATTGCCAAAACTCACATTTGAAAAAGATAAGATTTGTGCTGCATGTCAATTTGGAAAACAAACTAAATCTACTTTCAAACCTAAAGGAGTAGTATCTACTACTAGACCCCTTGAATTATTGCATATGGACCTCTTTGGACCAACCAGAACAACTAGTTTGGGAGGTAAAAAATATGGGCTAGTAATTGTAGATGATTACTCACGATTTACTTGGGTAATGTTTTTAGCTCATAAACATGAAACATTTTCAGCTTTTGTTAAATTTCATAAAAGGGTTTCAAACGAAAAAGATCTCACTATTGTTTCTTTGCATAGTGATCATGGAACTGAATTTGACAATCATGATTTTGAAGCTTTTTGTAATGAAAATGGTATTAGTCATAATTTTTCTGCACCTAGGACACCTCAACAAAATGGGGTGGTAGAAAGAAAGAACAGGACACTTGAAGAAATGGCACGCACAATGCTTTGCGAAAATGATTTACCTAGATATTTTTGGGCAGAAGCCATTAATACTTCCTGTTACATTTTAAATCGTGTTTTAATTCGACCTATTTTGAAGAAAACACCATATGAGCTTTGGAAAAATCGAAAACCTAATCTCAAGTATTTTCGTGTATTTGGTTGCCGCTGTTTCATATTAAACAATGGCAAAGATAATATCAGTAAATTTGATGCCAAGTCAGATGAGGGTATCTTCTTAGGATACTCTACTTCTAGCAAGGCATACAGGGTCTTCAACAGAAGAACTCTTCTGGTTGAAGAATCAATTCATGTAGTGTTTGAATCTAACGAAAAATCTTCTAGAAAAGAAGATTCTATTGATGTTGAAACAGGTACAAAGAAGCTTGAACAATTGACAATCAATGAAGATGAGCCCAAAGGAGATGATGATCAAGAGAATCAAGATCAAATTCAAGAGATCAATGCAACTTCACCAAAACCATTACCTAAAGAATGGAGGTATGCACACGGACACCCTAAAGAGCTAATAATTGTGATCCATTAAAGGGGATAAGTACACGCTCTTCTATTAGAAATGTTTGTGATTATTTAGCTTTTGTATCTCAGATAGAGCCTAAGTCAATAGAAGAAGCTGAAAAAGATTGTAACTGGATTAATGCTATGCAAGATGAACTAAATCAATTTAAAGAAATAATGTTTGGACATTAACTGAAAGACCCCTTAATGTTTCTGTAATTGGCACAAAATGGGTTTTTAGAAATAAACTTGATGAACATGGTATTGTAACTAGGAACAAAGCTAGACTTGTTGCTAAAGGCTACAACCAGGAAGAAGGGATAGACTTTGATGAAACCTTTGCTCCTGTTGCTAGGCTAGAAGCAATTAGACTTTTACTTGCTTTTGCTTGTTTTATGGATTTCAAGTTATTTCAAATGGATGTTAAGAGTGCCTTTTTAAATGGATTTATTGAAGAGGAGGTTTATGTTGAACAACCTCCTGGTTTTAAAAATCATGAATTTCCTAATCATGTCTTTAAATTGCATAAAGCATTGTATGGTTTAAAGCAAGTTCCTAGAGCTTGGTATGATAGATTAAGTTCATTTTTTATGAAAAATGATTTCTCTAGAGGTAATGTAGATAATACATTGTTTTTGAAAAAGAAAAATGATGATCTCTTAGTAGTACAAATCTATGTAGATGATATTATTTTTGGTGCTACTAACGAATGTCTTTGTCAAGAATTTGTAAAGTTAATGCAGAGTGAGTTCGAGATGAGCATGATGGGAGAACTCAACTTCTTCCTCGGACTCCAAATTAAGCAAACCAAAGAGGGGATCTCCATCAACCAAGCCAAGTACACAAGGGAAATATTGAAAAAGTTTGGGATGGAGACTACCAAACCAATAGGTACCCCTATGAGCTCTTCATGTAAATTAGACAAAGATGAATGTGGTAAATCAGTAGACCAAAAATTATATAGAGGCATGATTGGTTCATTGCTATATCTAACTGCCAGTAGACCAGATATTATGTTTAGTGTTTGTATGTGTGCACGTTTTCAGTCTGCTCCTAAAGAATCACATCTCTTAGCTGTAAAACGTATATTAGATACTTATCTGGGTCTATCAAAATGGTCTTTGGTACTCTAGAGAGTCATCATATGAATTAATTACATATTCTGATGCTGATTTTGCTGGGTGTAAACTTGATCGAAAAAGTAATAGTGGAACTTGTCAATTCCTAGGAGTTAATTTGATTTCATGGAGCAGTAAGAAAAAGAATTCGGTTGCTCTATCTATGGCGGAAGCTGAATATATAGCAGCTGGAAGCTGTTGTGCTCAGATTCTATGGATCAAACAACAACTCGAGGACTTTGGCATCAAACTAATTAAGACACCCATAAGATGTGATAATACTAGTGCAATCAATTTAACGAAAAATCCTGTACAACATTCAAGAAGCAAACATATTGAAATAAGACATCACTTCATAAGAGATCATGTTCAAAACTCTAATGTGTTGTTAGAATTTATTTGTATTGATTATCAATTGGCTGATATATTCACAAAACCATTGAATGAAGATAGATTCTGTATGATCAGAAGAGAACTGGGAGTCATTGATCCTTTTGCTTAAAACTCTTCAATTCTCATCAAAATTCCTCAAAAGTGATTTATAAATTCTCAAATATATTTAAAGGTTATTTTTCTAAATTTTATCAATTTTTTAAATTTACAGAATTTTATTTTGGGTAACTTATTGTTGGAGGTCGACACTTTAAATTTTCAGAGGTCGACACTTGAGGTCGACCCCTAAGGCTTTTGGAGGTCGACACTTGAGGTCGACCCCTGAAAATTTTTAGAGGTCGACACTTGAATGGAAAACCTCTTTTTTAAAACCCGTCCGCAAGCCTTTTTTCTCCATTTTCTTTTCACTTCTCCTTCGTGTGGTCCCCCTCCAACTTCCCTAAACCTCTAAACAATAGATTTCCACCCTTCTCCTTCATCTGTTTGGGTAATCCTCTCCTCTCCTCTCCTCTTGCTTTCCTTGGAATCAAACCTCTTTTTGATTGTGTTCTTGGTTTTGGACAACCGAAAGCCTTTGCATCTATCTACCCTCAAATCTCTGTTGTTTTTCAATTGGAATCACTTATTTCTTTCGTCCGTTTCTTACTTTTTCTTCGTTTACTCTCTCTTTTTCTCCATTCTCACAAACCCTATCTCACCATTTCACCTTCTCCTCTTTTTCTCAATCCGTGAACCTCTCTTTCCCTCTCCTTTCCTCTTAGCCTTGCTTCATTGCGCTTCTCCCTAAGTTACCCCTCTTCCTTTCATATGGGTCCGAGAAAGCACTTGGCAGTAAGGAAAAGGAGATTGGAACAAGGCCAGGGTAGTACTGAGCGACGACGAAAGGTCAGACATGAGCGTGAGCCGACCCCAGAGCCACCTGCACCAGTGCCAGCCAGCTTAGTTCGGAAGAGCATTGCTAGTGGGAGGCGTGTGGATATACCATTCTGGGATCAGCATCACTTCTTTATTGGAGATGTACTGAGAGATGCAGGTCTGGTTCATTTCTGTACGATGTTTGAGAGATTCTACCCAGACCTCATCAGGGAGTTTTATGGATCCATGGCCACTGATGGCGTTGGATGGTCTGCTACAGTACGTGGGATCGAGATTCCAGTGACACCGGAGGTCATCAGTCACGTTTGGAGGATTCCACTTCACGGCACTGCTGCCACTTTGATCAGCGACAGAGAGCACGCCTTCAGATGTATTCTAGAGCGTGAGGATGTTAGCGGCATTTCCACAGTAGCCGCTAACCAGCTTTCACTGGAGATGAGAGTGCTGCATCATATCATCGCCCTATCTTGATTCCGAAGAGCGGGAGATTCGATTTTATCACTGAGCATGAGCTGGTGTTGATGGTGTCCCTGAGACAGCGGACTCCCATCAACCTTCCCAGGATCATGCTTCAGCAGATGGGTGAGGCAGCATCTCACAGGAGACTTGTTCAGCCTTATGGCATGGGGCTGACTCAGCTATTCAGGGAGCATGGTATTTCATTTGACGGTATACCCTTCAGTCAGCTGCAGCATACTGATACTTATGGAGAGAAATCCCTGCATAGGATGGGATTTCGACTGATTGGTGACCGCTGGGTACGACGAGAGTCTAGCCAGGAGCCAGATGAGGAGGATGAGATCCGAGCAGCTGAGGCAGGGCCTTCAGAGCCTACTGATCATGCTACACCTCCTCGCCCAGCACCAGAGTCAGAGACTGCGGAGCCTGAGCCATTCACGCCACCACCCTCATCAGCTCCAGCACCTACTACTACTACTACTGCTACACCACGGAGAACTTCAGCGAGGATATCGAACTTTGAGCAGAGAGTGACTGATCACATTTCAGAGGTCCGGACAGAGATCACTGGTGTACGACAGGAGCTACATGATCTGCGGATACACACAGACATGCGCATTGGTGCTCTCTCAGCTAGTATGGATACAGGATTCCGACAGATCCTCAGCCTACTGAGATTAACACTGCCATCAGGGACTGCAGATCCGACAATATCTCCTCCACATTCTGATGATGATGATGATGATGATGACTCCAGTGGATACAGTGACAGTGATGGAGATCAGCCTGGAGCAGGTAGTTCTGATATCCACCTACAGATCCGATTCCAGAGATACCCCCTGCTACTAATCCTCCAGCTACAGATCTTCCGAGTACAGATCCTCCAGCCACAGATGTGCCAGTTGATACTGAGCTTACAGAGTCACTATTTGAGACAATCACTGGGATTCCGGATGATATAGATGAGCATACAGAGACAGACATTGATGATCCCACAGCTTATGAGCTAGTCAGCAGCCAGACCCCAGCTCAGTCTACTCAGCATACTGATCCATCTACTCCTTCTGCTACTGTTTCAGTCGGGACACCTGTGGAGCCCTTTCCTCGGACCTATAGATCTCGTAGGACTACCCCTAGGTCTGGTCCCTCTCTGAGGACTCGGAGTCACTCTCATAGGACTCCAAAATCCTCATCTAGGATCATGGCTCCTGTCTCTTTTGATATACCTTCTGATAAGGAGTAGCCTCATAGATTTACTTGTTGTACTTAGTTTGCTTTTGTTGTACTCTAGTACCAGTGTTTTGTGCCTACTATGTAAGCATTTTGTAACTGAATACATTTGTTTTTATCTATATTGTGATATTTTACTGTCTGATACCAACTCTTAGCATTTATCTTTTTAAACCATCACTATAGAATATTTTTGTTATAATGAATGCACAAATTGAGGGGGAGCATGTATTTTATGCAACTAAATACTTCATTAAATTGAACATAAGTTTCCTTAATATATCTTTCACTACAAAAATGGACTTTTTGATTCTTGACAAAAAGGGGGAGTAGTAAAGTATATATGAGACTCCTTCTTATGTGTAGTAAAGTAATATATGATTCTTATGAGTAAAGCTTGTACGTTTCTTATCTTTTTGACTCATGAGAATGTTTTCACAAAAAGAAAGAAGTAAATGAAAAGTAAAATCTTTTTGACTCTTGAGAATGGTTTCACAAAAAGTAGATGAAAAGTAAAATTTTTATGATATACTCATGCATGTAAGGATTCTTTGAAGATTTTTATCATTGCTATATTTTGCTTTTGGACTTAATTGCATATATACTCAAGGTTTTGTCATCATCAAAAAGGGGGAGATTGTTGACTTTGGCTCCTTAGTTTTGATGATTAACAAAAGGTTGAGTACATGTTTGGACTAATGTTTCATCTCAAGAAAGTTTCAGGACTTAGGTTATTCAAAAAGAGTATCAAGAGTACAATGATGAAACTAAGTTTGCCTGATTTGGAAAAGAGCTCTTCTACCTTGGACAAGATCAAATTTCTCATATTAGACCTTTCTGTTAAGAAATAATCACAAAAGAAACAAAGGCTTAGAGAAACTCAAGCATGGCACGCACATCTCTAAGAGTTTCAGAAAATTTCAGATCAGAGGTCGACCACCAGAGGTCGACACCTTGTCAAAGGTCGACCACCAGAGGTCGACTCATGAAGAGAAGAAAAGTTCAGCATGGCCGGCACGGCAAAATCTCAGTGGCACGCTCCATAGGTCGACCACCAGAGGTCAACACCTGTCCAGAGGTCGACACCAGAGGTCGACTCATAGCCTGAGAATTCAAAATGGGCAGAACTATGGTTTTCTGGATTTTTGCCTAAAACAAACTAGAGGTCGACTCATGAGGTCGACACTTGATCCAGAGGTCGACTCATGAGGTCGACTCATGGCATAACGGCTAGTTTTTCTGAACTTCTGATTTGATTTCTAACGGCCATAAACGGCCATATTTTTGATTCTAACAGTCTTGTGGAGTTGTTTCAGCATGAATGAGGTATTTAA
Organism: Areca catechu; assembly: GCA_021397845.1. NCBI lineage: Eukaryota > Viridiplantae > Streptophyta > Magnoliopsida > Arecales > Arecaceae > Areca > Areca catechu. The sequence continues at coordinate 45,040,571 of CM038048.1, read as the reverse complement.
CCTCCACCAAACTTCAAAAAGACAAGGAGACAAAGTGAAAAAGTTTAGAGTCAAAGTACAAAGCCTTCAATCAATTCCAAGCCAAAAGAGTGAGAAAACCAAGAGATTCCTTTGCCAAAAGCTTTCCATCTTTGAGGAATCCAACTTTCAAGGATTTGCATTTAGTGAGGTCCAAAGATTCCAAGGAAAAAGGCTTGAAGAGTCTCCATCAAGAGCTACAACGAATTTCTTATTGCTCAAAAGGAGTTTGTCTAGTTTTATTAATTGTATTCATATTCTTTTGTCTTTAGCTAGTTTCAAGGGAATTTGAAACTAGTGTGAGGTTTGTTGGTGAGCCAATTGATAAAACCAACTAGGGTTGCTTGTAAGCCCGAAGCCAAAACAAGTGAGTGAGGTTTGTTGGTGAGCCAATTGATAAAACCAACTAGGGTTGCTTATAAGCCCGAAGCCAAAACAAGTGTGTAAGGTTTTGACTTGTGAGCCTGGTAAAACAAGTCGGCTGTAATCTAAAGATTATAGTGAAATTCCCAAGTGGAGCTTGGGGAGTGGATGTAGGTGCTAGGTGCACCGAACCACTATACTTCTTGTGTGTTTGCATTGCTCTTCTTTTTGCTCTTTAATTGTTGATTTATTTCATTGCTTCTGTTGCACAATTATTTGAGCACTATCACTCTTCACCTTAAAACTTGACAGCACATATATTGCTTTATTTTTTAAATACCCAATTCACCCCCCTCTTGGGCACCATATCTGGGCAACAGAACTGCCGATGCACACCAAGCTAGTGGACACATTTCTATCCAGCTTAATGGGAGGCTAAGACACTATCAACTCCTTGACTTAGTCTTTTTAAGGACCTAATAATTTTAGAGGATTTTTTATAGTTGTGACAGAAGAAAAAGATAAGGACATGGATCATCCTCCTACTGAATCAATTAGATTCCAGGAGGTTGAAATAAATCAACAAATGATCCATGGGCACCTATAGATCAGTCAGACCGATCAACCTGGGTGACATGGGTTAACTCGAGTCATTGAGCTTTTCCAATCAGTTATGGTCGACTCGATTAGCCAGGTAGGTGAGATCATGGGTGAGTATCCGCATTAACCATCTTTCCTAGACACCAACCAAGTTGGCCAGGAAACGGGTAGCATCATACAGCCATGATCACAATGCCAAACCTACCTCGACACCAGTCGGTTTACCAGACTCGATCAGACTAGCCTAAAGACTCGGGCGTCCACTGAGCCACTAATTGGATCCATTTTAGATGAACGGATCAACCAATCTAACTATTAGATAGTTCTAAAGAATGGCCTTAAACAACTTTTGTTTAATCTTCTTGTTATCCAGTTCAACTAAACTTAGGTCTAACCCAGTTATGGACCCAACTTCTCAGCCAACCCAATTTAACCCAAAATGGCTTATGCAAATTTGATTAGATTTCATAAACCTAAAAATTTTTTATAAGCCAAACACTTAATTAAAATAATTTTTAATTAAGTCTTTATGTAAAATATTTTTTTACATAACAAATCATGCATCAAAATATTTACAAATATTTTATAAAACATGTATCTCAAATTAAAATAATTTTTAATTTTTATATTCTTTAAGGATCCTTCTGAAGAGGCCAACACAGATGATCTGCATCGTGTCAAAGACACACGGTCATGGTGAAGGTCTCAACTAGGTTCCAAAAAGAAATCTAGATACATATTAAGATTAAACAATTTTTAATCTATAAACATGCATACTAGATTAGATTACAAATGTAACCTGGCTCTGATACCACTGAAGAAAACTAAGCAGGTGGTTTGACAAGATCCTACACTAGGCATGCAAACATCTGCGAGTGCAGAATGGATTTTAAAATATTTTTTAAAATTCGTGCAGTGGAAATCTGCTCCGCCAGGAACTAATCTAAATCTAGTTGCATTTAGGCATGTATGACCATATAAAATATTTGCATAATATTAAACAATTAAGCTTTTCCATGCATGATAAAAAAATAATTTTCCATACCTTTGCTCTTCTTGGAATAACTCTGGAATAAACCTAGAATAGGCTGGAATAACTGGAATAAAATTATTCCAGTCGTCATCCTCCTTGGGCTGTTTGAAAACTTTATTTTTGGCTTTCCTTTGACGTATGAAATTCCAACGAAAGAAGTTTCAACAACGTGAATAACACCGTGTAAACCGGTCCAAGTGGAAAAGAAATGTTGGTTCAATCAACCGCCCAAATCCAATAAACCACTTGGTTCAATACAATTAAACCACTTGGTTCAATACAATTAAACCGGTCCAAGCCCAATAAAATTGGTTCAATTGGTTCACAACCAATTGGAGACCGAAACGAACTCCGAATCAGTTCAAAACTGATTTAGTAAAATCCTGGCGCAGAGCTGGTCAGCCCGGAACAATTTCCGATTGACATAGACAAGGGCAAGATGGGAAAAGAGTGCTCAAAAATATTGTGACCATAAAATCGAGACGATTCTCAATCGTAATCGGTATCCGAATCAGAGAGTTATCGTCTGTGGCGTGTGACCTCATAGGTTCGAACCTAAACGGTAGCATTAGAACAATTCTAGTACCAGCATAGGAAACCATCTAGCAATGGGTCCCGACGTCTGGATAGGTCGAAGATGCTGGAGCAAACTATCGAACCTCTGGCATATGGTTACCGTATAATTCATTCCTTTGACCTCTAATGATCAGGACGACTGAGATTGGGCTGCCAACCCAGACTGAGTCAGTCGACTACGTGTCTCAACCTCGCAAGCCCAGTGACTCTTCACTAGGGCTACCCCGACCGAGGATTTGCTAAACTGAGATACTGCAAGACATTCAATCCAAATTGTTTGGACAGGTCAATTCCATCTTGGTCCATCACTGCCCCACAAGTACTTGCCTGTACCCAGAAACCTTCCATCACCGGATTAAAAATCTGGGTAGTCCGGCACCAAAGCACAGGGAGTTGCTTGCAAGCTACCGTGATGACCTCAGGTCAATGGACATATATACCCATATCCAATCGTGAGGTTCCCTTTGGTAGAAAGGGGCTGCACGGAGTCACGTTCAATGAGATATCACATATCACACTTGCAGATCACATCAGTGTCACCACACTCATTTGGTCAAGAGGACAACCAAACGATGTGAACTGCAACAACCTATTCTTGATATATTGCCGACCAGTACAATATATCCTTTGGTTGTGAACAGGGTTTAAGGACCACTCGATACATCCTCTCTGTATCGAAGTCAATGTAGTTCTAAGGACTTCATTACATGAAAAGAGTTCATTTCAGGGAAATTTAAAATGTGATGAGCTGCCAAAAATATAATATTTTATTAATTCATAAAATGAGTACAATACTAAGCACAACCGCCTACAACCCAAGCGATTGGCTTTGGGACACAATTCCCAATAGTTCCCACCCAGGCCTCTAGTCGTTCAAATCTATCGTTCTGTTGGTTGCTTAATTGAGTCATGGCTTGGGTTAGGGCTTCAATCTTGGTTTGAATTTGGTCCATGGCTTCAGTAGGGATTGGAGACGGTGGGTGAAAAAGGACTCCTGATCTGGTGCACATGCAAACACACAAAACAGTACTACGGTGTGCTAGACCTAGGAGATCTCACCAAATGAAAAGTCAAGAAGACGAACCTGGTAGTAGTAACTTGGCACCTGGCCAGGTAAGCGTAAGGTTAGTGGAGGTTCCTCTTGCTTGCCTAGACACCAATCTTGCAATTGGCCAGGTAAGCGAACCAACCCACTTCCCTTCGGACCTAGTCCCTGAACTGCTTGCCTAGACACCAGCTACACAAGCACACACTTCCAAGCAATCTAGCATGGCCCGACACTTGGGTTGACCCGACTTCGTGGGTGTCCCTAGCTCACTAGAGCAGATTAACATCTAATTGATTTTAGTTAATGGCTAGGTTTCGAAATGCCGGGTGGTGGCTTTTGGGCTAGGGACAGGTTATGAACTCCTGACCCTATATTAACTTGTCGTCCTTGAGTATTTTATGAACAATGTATGCACACAAATGTCCAAGAAAATGATTTAATATTTTATTATTATTATTATTATTATTATTATTTTTTTTTTTTGTGACTTTCAGATGTATGGATGCTATGAAAATGTAAAAATCTAAACATGAACTAAATACATGAACTAATTAAATGAGACAAGAAAGAGATGCTTGCTGAAACTGCAGGCCTGAGATTTTCTCAGGTGGTTTTTCAGCTTGTAGAATTTCTACAGGATGAAATAAAATTTGAGAAAATAACAGAAAAATCCTCTAAATGCATAGATCCAGCAAAAGAAAAATGAAACAAAATAGAAATTCCTACAAAATGAAAAATTAAAATAGCAGACCAATTATGAACTGGACAGAATGTAGAAACTAAATGCAAGAGCACTAGTCCTAGCCTAGGCTCTGATACCAAGAATGATGCGGAAAAAAGGATGAGGTGATGATGCTAGCACGGATGATGCAAAGGTGGTTATATCTTGTTTTTTTTAGGGTTTTATCTTGATTCCCGAAGACGAACAAAGGGCAAACATAGGATAAATTGTAACAACGAAACCAATGCCAGCAGGTAGAATCTCTAGAGAGTAGGGATGGAGAATAGGACCCCGGGATTGAGAAACCCTGATAGGACTAGCTCGCCAAACAATACCTTACCTGGGAGAAATAGGCACAAACCTCCACGCTTGTCGCACCCGATGACGAGATCGCTCTCACTTGGCGGATGCGGCGTGGATGCCCGAGCAGTCGGTTCCCGCGATGGCGCCAGCCTCTAGGTTACGTGATCGTGAAGGTGAAGTGAACCATCTCTGATGCCCGTGGTACTTGGAAAGACCTGAAACAAATCCGTGACATAATCAATGGAGAGTTGAGGAGTAGTGAAGTAGAAGTAGGGTTAGGGTTAGGAAAGGTTTCGAGCCCGGCGCCTGGAGGGATCCGAAGTCGAAAGGATAGCTTGGGGCCTCACACCCCGCGACGTCCCGGAGGATGAAGGAATGTGGCCTCTCACCACACGACGCCCTCAGGCGAAGGATGTGGCCTCTCACAATGCGACGCCCTCAGGCGAAGGAATGTGGCCTCTCACCACGCGATGCCCTCAGGCGAAGGAATGTGGCCTCTCACCATGCGACGTCCCGGAGGATGAAGGAAGCTCTCACTCAACCTAGCCTAAGAGACAAGGATTGAAGAAGAGGATGGAACACACAAGCTTTCTTTCATTAATCATCAATAATCCTTTACAAGAGGGGTTTGGGTCCTTTAAATAGGCACCCAAGAGCACTTTGAAATTAAACTACCCCATTACACTTGGCGCCCAAATTTGGAGGACTTCTTTGGCCGACCAGCTTGGATTGGCATGAATCTTGGCTTGGAGTGGGGCGTTGCACCTTGACTTCCCTCTTTGGGTTGCTTGGTTTTGGTAGAAGGCGTGAATGGAGGCTTGATGTCTTCACCATGCCTTTCTTGCTTAACTTCATTGTGGAAGGAGGCTTGAGTGGAGGCTTGCATCAAGGAATCATGCCTTTCTTGCTTAACTTCTTTATGGAAGGAGTCTTGAGTGGAGGCATGCATCAAGGGATTTAAAACTTCTTTCCATGACCGCCCATCCTAGATTGGAAGAGAGCTTGAAGAGGGGAGGGAAGGGGGCATGGATCATGTGAGTGGTCCCCTTTCTTGGGCGCCCAAAACAAACCACATGTCATCACCTCAGTGCGCCACATAAATAGATAAGGTGGGCCCTGAGCTGACTGGGCTTCCTTCGAGTTTTGGCTCCAAAAAGACACAAAATTGAGACCTAGACTTACAAAGGACTCATACTGAGACTCAGACTGAGACTCGACTCGATACAGGACTCCTTGACCTAATGGGTCAGACATAACTCAAAACAAAAAGGAATAGGTTTGAGGCTTATGGCCTTATTACAAGACTCGATAAAACTAGAACCCTAATCTGAGATCCACAGAGGGTTGAGGAGCCTCTGTCGGATCCTAGTGCCCACACCACCAGGTTCAGAAAGAAGCTTCAACTAATACCAAGTTCTTTATGGATTGAGACTAGGAACTCAAGTCTCGTATGAGTCCTGTATGTTTATTGAGTCCTGTTTTATTTTCTTTTGGGGTTTTAAAGTTCAATTAGAGTCAATTAGGCTTTATACTAAGTCAAGTTCAAGAGCTACTTGAAATTGGGCCATACCAGCTTTACATGGAGCGCCACATCATCATGGACCACCTATGCCAACTCATCACCAAGAATGCCACATCACCTTTTTGCCAAGTCATCTCCAAGGGGTGCCATGGAGAAGGATGCGCCATGTCACCATGCCATTTCACCTTGCCACATCATTGGATTTGGAAACCACCTCACCATGCCAACTCACTTTGCCAAGTCATCACCAAGTGGTGCCACATCAAAACAACTTCAAAGTGGGGACCTCACCATGCCAACTCACCTTGCCAAGTAATCACCAAGAGGCGCCAACTTCAAGTGGGGACCAAGGATTCAAATCCTCCACACTCCATGTAACCCTCCACCAAATCCTCCACATTCCATGTAACCCTCCACCAAATCCTTCACATTTCATGTAACCCCCCCTAATATTTCTCCATGATATGGGATTTCAAATTGATTGAAAGGCCAATAAAAGCCTCTTGTACGCCCATGGTAAAGGGGGCTTTTGGATGATGAAACAAGAAGGAGTAGTTTTTCTATGAAGTAAGTGTTTTGTAGTGTGGTTGTGTTTCAATCTTGGCGCATGATCTTCTACCTCCCAAGCCAACGACTTCTCCAAGGATCCCATCTTCCCTCAACGACCACTTGTTTTCTTAGTTCCTTCCTCCTACTTTGATTTGGTATTCCTTCAAATCAGCTTTGTCCTAATTCCTTCATTGCACAGGGTTCCTTCTACGATCCAGAGTTCAAGAAGGGGGTCATTGCCATCAGATCAAGTATGGTGAGAACTTGTTTCGATGGAAGAGTCATCTTTTCATCCAGGGATTGTTTATTTGATTGCTTCAATGAATCTACACCATCAAGGAGTGTTCATCATGGTAACAATTCCCTTCTAATATTCTTAAGTCTTGGTTATTGAAGACAATTTTCCTAGGTTTAGAATCCATAATCATTAGCCCTAATCTTCTATAGGATTTAAATAACTATATCGCGGCATAAGTTCCAAATTTCCGTTCTCCTTCCATAGCTTTACCTTAGTACTTTGATCTGAAATTTAGTACCTGTTAATAGGCTTCATTGCTCTCATTTCTCAATTCATCATTTAGATTGCATTCTCATCATCATGCCGCATCACTCCAAGCTTTTTCGGACTCCCAGTTGATTGTGAATCAGGTTAAAGGGGATTACAAAGCTAGAGAACCCACCATGGCTTAATACCTAGGGAAGGTATGGATCTTGTCTTCGTAACTAGAATACTTTGAAATCATTCATGTTCCTCGTTCAGAGAGTTCCCGGGTAGATGCGTTATCTCGACTTGCCACTACCGCCCCAGAATCCCTTGATCGTACATTCATTGAACATCCTGAGGCCCCAAGTATTGCTGAAGAAGCTAGGGAAGTGCATCAGATAGAAACTGAACCAAGCTGGATGGATCCCATCGTCAAGTTTTTAAACGAGGGTGTGCTATCGAAAGATAAAGCCAAGGCCAAAAAGACCCGCTGGATGGCATCTCAATATGTCATCTTGGTTGGGGTCCTTTATAAAAGGTCATTCTCTTAGCCTCTGCTGAAATGGTTGGGGCAATCAGATGCAGACTACACCTTAAGAGAGGTCCATGAGGGGATATGTGGTGATCACATGGGAGGCAGGTCCTTAGCTTACAAAATCATACGCCAAGGATATTATTGGCCCTCCATCCAGAAGGACTCGACTGACTTCGTGCGGAGGTGTGATCATTGCCAAAGATATGCCAACATTCAAGGCAACCAGCGAGTCACCTGACCCAGTAATAGCACCCTGGCATTTTGCCCAATGGGGAATGGACATTCTTGGCCCTTTTCCACCTGCACCAGGACAAAGGAAATTCCTTCTCGTAGCGATCGACTATTTTACAAAATGGGTTGAGCCGAACCACTGGCCCAAATCACGGAGGGTAATGTTGAGAATTTTGTTAGAAATTCTATTATATTTCGGTTCGGGATCCCACATACGATAATTACTGATAATGGAAGGTAGTTCGATAATTCGAAGTTCAAAGACTTCTGCACTGAGTACCACATACAACATAGACTAATTTCTATTGTGGTGCAGGCACCAGTCTCAGGAAGAGGCTTCAACTAATCCCAAGCTCTTTATGGTTAGAAGACTAGGAATTTAAGTCCTGTAATAAGTCTTTGAGTCCTGTATTTATTTTATTTGAATAATTGAGTTCTGTTTTATTTTAATTTGGGTCCAATTAGAGTTCAATTAGGCTTTGTATTATGTTGGGTTCAAAAGCTACTTGAAGCTGGGTTTCAATTAAGCCAGACTAAGTGCAACCAGCTTCACCAACTGCTTGGAGCACCACATCATCATTGAACCATGCCACCTTGGAAGACAAGTCATGCCACTTGAAAAGAGAACATGCCACATCACCAAGACAAGTCAACCATGGATTCCCACCAAAGAAAAATTCAAATGAAGCTCCACTCTTGATGGGACACCACCTTGCAAGAGCCATTCCACCTTCTTTGGGACCCCTTGATTTTCTCCCTTGTAAGTAGGAATTTCAAATTTGAAATGGCCCTCCTCTCTTCATGGGATGCCCCTTGATTTTCTCCATGAAAGGAGGTATAGTTTGAATTTTGAAAGGAAGCTTAAAGTCTATAAAAGCTCCTAAGTTCTCTTGTAATGGGGATGATGAATGAAATGAAATTTTTTTCTAAGAAAGCTTTCTTCCTTTGCTAGCCAAAGACCCTTGAGAGAACGTAGGTGTGAGACCTAAGATACTTAAACAAACAGCCACTAATCCCTCTTCCAATCCCATTCAGCCACCCTTGAAGAACCCTTTTCAAGCTTCTCCAAATTCGTCCATCCCACCTTCCAAAGGAGATCATCTACAATGGAGTTCACCACGCCAACAAGCAAAGCATATTCAAGCTATGGGCACCAAATTGGATCTACTTCATTCCAAGCCTAAACCTCTTCGTCTATTCGTAATTTTCCATTTCCATTCCTCCAACCTTCCTTCTTAACCATTTAATGTTTCCATCTATTTGTGTAGGATCCCCGGGTCTCATGGTTTCTAAGATGAAGGTCTACTGTGCCAAAGATTCAAATATGGAGTGCCTTGAAACCTAGAGTAATATCTTAGTCATTTAGTACTTCTTCTTGAGTGTCCTTTTCCTCATTTTAGAATATTACACCGGATAACCATCTTAATCTTCCTTCAAATCTGAAATAGTGAGTAAGTTAACCTAATCTGTGTGGTTTCCTAACCACGAAGATCCTTTTTTTAGTTATTTTGATAGAGTCTTTTTTAGTCTAGTTTTTTTCATTATGTTCCTTTCATGTAATCATGTTCCTTTACGTAGAATAGCTGCATGTTTATCTGTTTTATTTTCATTTAGTCCCTATAATTCCTAGAAATGCATCATTCGATACTTGTCCCCCATCATATATGGTATCAGAGCATGGTAGGTTAGGGTTACTTTTGAATTTGTGCATATAGGTAGGTTGCTGAAATTTTCTGCGTGCATAGCATTCATACATGCTACTTAGTTATTATTTTTAAAATCCAATCTAGATCTAAAATTCATGCCTCCTGAGTGGGTGTACACCAGTACACTATCACGACCCATGGGAATAATGAGCCCCTGGCCGGACGTGAATTTTTAGGTTGAAGTTTGGTATGTAAATGCCTTTGTTTGTTTAATTCTGCTTGCTGCATTTCTGAGTTGGTTGACTGAGATTCGCATAAAAGTTTGAATGAATTAGTTAATTTTTCATTGAGATAGTTTTTTTCCTACTCCATATTAAGTTAGTTATCAGAACGTAAAATTTCATCCTCAGAAAAATTACAAAAAAAATGAATTCCTTCATTCCATCACTATCGCTGAAATTCCTTTATGTTTAGTCCTATTTTTTTTCTCATTACTAGTTTTCAGTATTTGTTCAGCATAGTATAGATTTTATTTTAAATTTTCTTTTGTATGGCATATCAACTAGAAGTTAGTAATCTTCTGTGAATTTTTTAAATTTTTTGAATCTGTTACATTGCACTTTCCACCACTTTAGAACTGCAATACACTAATTCTGCACCTAAAATTTGGATCCATATGTTTGTTGCATTCATTTCATGATCAACCAAATTAAGGGCATCAAATTGACATAGGATCAGGATTTCATTACCTATTCCTAGCCCAAAAATTACCAACTTGCATAACGAACCCAACCCTAATTAAAACATATTAGACATTTAATTGCTCTAGCGAGCTAGGGACACCCACAAGGTCGGGTCGAGTCAAGTGTCAAGCAACTTTGACACTCTGTTTGTTTGTGCTTGTATCTGGTGTCTAGGCAAGTGGTTCAGGGATAAGAGTTCGAAGGAATGTTGGTTGGTTCGCTTACCTGGCCAATTTATGGTGCGGGCACCAGACTCAGAAGAAGACTTCAGGGCTCCATTTGGATCTCTGATTGACCTTGCCCAAAGAATTAAGGTTTTTTGATTTTGTAATAAGGGTTGACTCGGTCAACTCAATTTTAGTTTGAGTCTGTATTTCCCTGTAATTAAATTTTATTGAGTCATGTTGACTCAGTGCAAGTCCTAGTAGTGGTCTAGGTCTTCTCCAGGGTGCCACATTTTCTCCCAGGCCCAAGCAAGTGGGCACCACACTCCCAGCCACACTCCCAGCCACACGCCAAGTCCAGGAGGCGCCACAAATCCATCCCAGTGTCTTGGTCCCCATACCCAAGGGAGCAAGAAACTTTCTTGAAGCCAAATCAAGGAGGCACCCCATATGTACCTTAAAAGGCCAAGCTAAAGGAGGAAAGAAGCATTTCTTGGGGAGCACTTCAAGGGGGTGCCCAATCCATGCCAAAAAAGCCCAAAGCAAAGTTGGGAAGAGCCATGACTTGGGGAGAAAGAAAAGGAGATGTCCAAAAGAGTTGAGCCATGAAAGGAAAAAAATATTTCTTGAAGAGCAAAGCTAGGAGGCACCACCTACTTACCATTTGAAGCTTTCAATCAACATTTATGGAATCTCTTGGCCGGTCATATGGGGAGGAATTGATTCTACAAACCTAATTTGAAGATCCATCCTATTAGTCCCACATGGGAAGATGTAAACCCTGACCTCTTGTAAAGTCCTATAAAATAAACCCCTCTTGTAAGTTTTGAAAACATCTGATGAATGAATCCAATTTATGTGTGAGCAAACTTTGTGTTTCTCTCTTCAGCACTTGCATCCAAGTGTTGAGCTCCGTGAGGGAGTAAATCCGGGTTCCCCAGGAACCTTGAGGAGGTGTGAGATCTCCAACCCCAAAACCCTAGGTTAGCCACTTCACTTCCAAACCCTAGCCGCCCATCATCCTCTTCAATCCACCAAACCCTAGCCTACTCCATCTCTCACGACCCCTCTCTTCAAGTAGTGGTCGACCACCAGCATCCAGGTCCAGTTCGGCTACTTCGAGTACAGAGCAAATCCCAGAGGAAGCCAGATCAGCATCCAGGAGAATCAGGACTTCAACAACATCAACATTCAAGTTCTTCTATCTGGTAAATCCTTCCTTGAGTATCTGGTTCCATAATTGTTCTTCTTCTTTCCCAGATCTTAAGTTCAGGAGAAGCCAACTCTGCCAAAGGACAGTATTGGAGGATCCATTATGAAGATATCTGAATCCGGGGATCCAACAATCTGCTCAAGAGAGTCCTTCCACTAAACTCTGTGAAGATCACTGCCTGGTCTGTAACCCTTCTCTTTTCTTTACTTCTGTCCTGTTGAAAGTTCAGAACGAAACCCTCGGTCTGGGAGTTTCTCAACCCCCAGCGATCCTTTACTTCTAAACTACTCTAATAATCTAGTTCCTTTAAATTGTGCTTTCAATTATTACATAGTTTCTTTCAATTTAGTTTAACTTTTCTTTGAGTCAAACCGACTTCTGAAAATATATAAAAAAAAAGAAAATAATAGTCTTAATTTACTTCCGCATCGCAACATCTCTTCTTTCCGTTCTGCATCATTTTTGGTATCAGAGCCCTGTCTAGGGTTTCTGACTTGCTTGCATGTTTTGAGTCTCTCTTTTTTACTTTGTCTGCTCGAAGTAGACTCCTAAGGACGTCCGGTCCTAGGAACGAAGTGAGGTGCAAGCCTCCTCTTCCCATTCCACGGGATGTTCCTAGGGCATGTAGGGGATCCGCTGGGTTACAACTTCGTAGCAGGAATTGTAAACGGGGGAAGCATTCTATTTTTAGTCCATAACTGCCCTATTGCAGGAATTGTTTCTCATTGCAAGTAACTCCAAATTGCATGATTTTTATTTTTCTGGAACCAGTATAATTAAAACTATTTCACATAATTTTACTGTAATTTATTGGTTTCTTTGAAATTTCTGAGTGTTAAATTACAATAATTCTGTTTCTGTGTTTCTGCAATTCAATTTTTTTTGAGTGATCAACTCCTAATTCATCTTAAGGGCAATTGAGCATCTAAGATAAGAGGAGGAGTTGATAACCTCTCCTTAGCCCAAAACCACCACCCATTCATTCGATCCTAAGCCTAATTTAAAATTTATTAGACTTAATTTGCCATAGTGGGCTAGGAACACCAACTGGTCAGGTCCAGCCTAGGGTTTAGTCAGTTTGTCTGGTTACTCTGTGTGTGCTTTGTACTCAGTGTCTAGAACGGTGATTCAAGGACTACGTCCCGAAGGGCTTGTGTGCTGGTCCGCCTACCTGGCCAATCTCTGATTGGTGTCTAGGATTGGCATTTTGGGACCTAACACTCCCCTTACACTTGCCTGGCTAAGTCCCGAGTTACTACAGGCTAGCTTGCCACTCTGATTGGGCATCTAGTTTGGGCTCTAGGTCTAGTTAGACCGTAGTCGTTTCAGTCGAGTCTCATTTAGTGTGTTTGCTTGCATCATCATGTCTACCCGGAATGGAGTACCCTACCAACCTGGTCAAACCCAACCTGATTTAGAGGCCATTGTTAGAGCTCTTACTGAAAGTATGAACAAATTGAGTCAGGATATGAATGAGAATTTTACCCAGCTTAGGGATCGAGTCCAAGTAGTTGAGAAACGTAGACATCAAAATGGGACCCCTGATCCAAATTTAATAGGCCCCAACCTCATCTATGCCAGGAGCCTAGGAGGACCATATACTGTGATCCCGAGCATAACCTTAGGAAGCCTAACCATGATATCTATAGTGTGGATCGTGTCTATGAGAGGTCCTTACAATATTCTAGACTAGTCACTCAACAACCCAAGTCTCTAGATCAAACCATTTAGATCCACACCCATGCCCAAGTAAGGTCTCTACTAGCTTGAAACCCATGTGACCCAGGTTCCTATATCGCAAGAATGTTGGTTTTGTGAGAAAGAGGCCATAAATCTAGTCAGTGCCCATGCATAGGACTGACTTGTACACAGCTAAGTGGTAAGAATCCTAAGGATGACATTATGAGGGAGAACCCAAGCCTACCAATGAGGAAGAAAGGTTAGGTATGACAAGCCCATAATTAGTTTGACCCGATTACCACTGACCCGAAACCCATTAAAGATGGCATCGAGGAAGTATATGATGCTGGCTTGAGTCTAGTTGATGAATATGAGGGGGAAGAACTTGAAGAATGTGACATCGATACTATTGGTTCCTTACCTGAGGAGACCTTGGAGAGCAACCAAGTGGTAGGACCTAGTTCAGAAATTCAAGAGATTTGTGAGAATCAGGTTCCTTTAGTCAAATACCCCCAGGAAGAACTCATAGTGTTAGCCCGAGCTATCAGTCCATACCCTCTAATGACAGTCATTCCCTAAGTACCAATTGAAGATCTTTGCACTGAACTGTTTATGTTTGCCCACCCCATGGTAGATCCTCTCCTTAGGATGACTGAATCAAGCCTCTTATAATTGGACCTTGTCCCATGCCCAGCCACTAAGGTCTCTCCCGTAATCTCAGTTGAACATCCTTGTCTTGAGCGGATTGATTCACCCAGTCCTGTAGAAGTCCTCCTTATGACCCCAGACCCCTTCCTTCGCATGACTGACCTACCCTTCTATAGAGTATACCTTTCCTCACCCATAGGTCAAATTTCAAGTCTGAGGTCATCATCCATAGACCCTCCCATGAATCATTCTCTAATCCATTTCTTGAGAAAGTGGTTCATTGTTTGCTTAGAGAACAAACCTTAACTATTGCAATCACATGTCCTAGGCTACTCCCCGAACCATCTCTTGATCCATTCCTAGAGTAGCAAACATTTCCTTTCGTAAGGATGACTAGTTGACACTCATAGATCACCATTCAAACCTCAGGTCACCACCCTTAGTCAGCAGGTAATTCGAGACTCCACCTCATATTTCCTCCCTTTCTCTAGGACTTCCAATGCTTCTTACACCATCCAAGTATACTTTGTCGAAGTCTTCAGAGTGAACCACGTGTCAGAACCTATTAGGTTTGCCACCTACTTCTGGAAGACCTTATGGCACCTACTAGGCACCCATGATAAGTTTTCATGCTCTGCATGCCATCCTCCGACCATGGTCAAACCTAGAGAGTCGTAGTTTGTTAGGTTTAGGCCTAGGATTCCTTTGGAATAAAGTCCATTCTTTAGGAATGCGTCGTCAGTCTAGTTTTGTTTTTCTTGACCCTTTACTAGGCTTTGACTCAGATTTTGGTTTGATTGAGAGCACCAAGAATTAGGATTTGTATTTTGTCCAAGGAAGAAATTGCATTCAATGTTTCGATCAATAGGTCTATAGGCTAGAGTCCCTTTGAAATTGTTCATGGATACAAGCCTCACACACCACTGGATCTGATTTCACTATTAGCCCACACACACAAGTCTCTTGATGCACTTGCATAGCATGTAAAGGACTTGCATAAAGAAATTCTTGCCAAAATAACTTTAAGTAATGAAACTTATAAGAAGTTGGCTGATTGTCAAAGGCGAGTCAAAACTTTTGTTGAGGGAGACTATGTAATGATTAGGTTAAGGCCTGAACGGTTTCCTCCTAGAACCGTTAGAAAGTTACATGCTAGAGGAGCTAGACCATTTAGAGTGGTGAAGAGAGTAGGGTCCAATGCCTATGTGCTCGAGTTGCCTTCAGAACTAGGCATTAGCTCCACTTTCAACATTACAGACCTAGCAGAGTATAGAGAGCCAGCTGTGATTCCCAGTGAGCCTTTTGAGCTAATCCTGATCTTGAGAGTGAACCCAACCCTGTGTGTCCACCAACAAACTGGCCTGTGAGGAAAGAGCAGATTGAAAAGATCCTGGATGATCAGGTTATCTCTACTCGTAATCGAGGATACCAAAGATACCTGGTCCGCTGGCAAGGAAGGCCAGATTCTGATGACTCTGGATCTCCAGAGAAGAATTACAAGAATGGACCCCCACCTCTTGGAGAGA
The DNA here is from genome assembly GCA_021397845.1 of Areca catechu. NCBI lineage: Eukaryota > Viridiplantae > Streptophyta > Magnoliopsida > Arecales > Arecaceae > Areca > Areca catechu. The sequence continues at coordinate 45,024,968 of CM038048.1, read as the reverse complement.
TACCAGAGCCAACTTGATCCATACTCGACAGGGTCTAGTTCCTCCACCCCCCGGGAGAATTGGTGCGGGCACCAAACTTAGAAGAAGACTTCAGGGCTCCATCTGGATCTCTGATTGATCTTGCCCAAAGAATTAGGGTTTTCTGGTTTTGTAATAAGGGTTGACTCGATCAACTCAATTTAGTTTGAGTCTGTATTTTCCTGTAATTAAATTTTATTGAGTCATGTTGACTCAGTGCAAGTCCTAGTAGTGGTCTAGGTCTTCTCCAGGGTGCCACATTTTCTTCCAGGCCCAAGCAAGTGCGTGCCACACTCTCAGCCACATGCTAAGTCCAGGAGGCGCCACAAATCCATCACAGTGTCTTGGTCCCCACACCCAAGGGAGCAAGAAATTTTATTGAAGCCAAAATCAAGAGGCGCCCCATATGTACCTTAAAAGGCCAAGCTAAAAAAAGGAAAGAAGCATTTCTTGGGGAGCACTTCAAGGGGGCGCCCAATCCATGCCAAAAAGCAAAGTTGGGAAGAGCCATGACTTGGGGAGAAAGAAAAGGAGGTGTCCAAAAGAGTTGAGCCATGGAAGGAAAAAAATATTTCTTGAAGAGCAAAGCTAGGAGGCACCACCTACTTACCATTTGAAGCTTTCAATCAACATTTATGGAACCTCTTGGCCGCCATATTGGGAGGAATTGATTCTACAAACCTAATTTGAAGATCATCCTATTAGTCCCACATGGGAAGATGTAAAACCCTGACCTCTTGTAAAGTCCTATACAATAAACCCCTCTTGTAAGTTTTGAAACATCTGATGATGATCTAATTTATGTGTGAGCAAACTTTGTGTTTCTCTCTTCCGCACTTGCATCCAGGTGTTGAGCTCCGTGAGGGAGTAAATCCGGTTCCCCAGGAACCTTGAGGAGGGTGAGATCTCCAACCCAAAACCCTAGGTTAGCTACTTCACTTCCAAACCCTAGCCGCCCATCATCCTCTTCAATCCACCAAACCCTAGCCTACTCCATCTCTCACGGCCCCTCTCTTCAAGTAGTGGCCGACCACCAGCATCCAGGTCTAGTTCGGCTGCTTCGAATACGGAGCAAATCCCAGAGGAAGCTAGATCAGCATCCAGGAAATCAGGACTTCAACAACATCAACTTTCAAGTTCTTCTATCTGGTAAATCCTTCCTTGAGTATCTGGTTCCATAAATTATTCTTCTTCTTTCCCAGATCTTGAGTTCAGGAGAAGCCAACTCTGCCAAAGGACCAGTATTGGAGGATCCATTGCGAAGATATCTGATCCGGGATCCAACAATCTGCTCAAGAGAGTCCTTCCACTAAGCTCTGTGAAGATCACTGCCTGGTCTTGTAACCCTTCTCTTCTCTTTACTTCTGTCCTGTTGAAAGTTCAGAGCGAAACCCTAGGTCTGGGAGTTTCTCAACCCCCAGCAATCATTTACTTCTGAACTACTCTGATAATCTAGTTCCTTTAAATTGCTTTCAATTATTACATAGTTTCTTTCAATTTAGTTTAACTTTCCTTTGAGTCAAGCCACTTCTGAAAAATATATATATATAAAAAAAAAGATTAGTCTTAATTTACTTCCGCATCGCACATCTGTTCTTTCTGTTCTGCATCATTTATAATTGTGTCTAAGGCAAGCAAAGAGGAACCTCCACTAACCTTACACTTACCTGGCCCAGGTGCCAAGTTACTACAACCCGGATTGTCAATTTGGCCGTACATTGATTTGTACTCTAGGTCTAGCAAAAATCCTAGTCCGAGTTGAGTTGTGTGCATGGCAACTAGATCGGGAGCACCTTATCAGCAAACCCAAGCCCAATCTAGTGTAACCATGGAACAAAACTTTGAGAGTCTGATGAAATCTTTGAATGACCAAATGACCAGGCTGAATCAAAACTTAACTTATCAATTAGCCCAGACCAATCAAAACTTGATCAATCAGATAACCAATATCACTGCTAGACTTGATCGATTAGAAGCTCGTACCCCTGGAGGAAATCATGAAGTCCAGAATGAGTTAGAGCCTGAATCTGAGTTTGAGACACCCAACAACCCTAGAAGGGCTCTTCTTCAAGACCAATTCTTCGAGCCAAATCCTAGGAGACTCAATCCCGATCGAGTCCATGACCCGAACCCTAGGATAGCATACAATGATCCAGTCTATGAGCCAAACCCTAGGAGACACAATCAGGATCAGGGAGAGTGTGGCGAGCGAACGCTTAGGAGTATTAGGTTGGAAGCACCAACATTTGTTGGAAATTTGGATCCTAAGGTTTACGTAGATTGGGAGGGAGAGATGGATTAATACTTTGATTGTTATGACATGACGAAGGAGAGAAAAATGCAAGTTCGTGAAGCTTAGGTTAATTTGTCAGGCTAGGCTTTACTGGAGAAACGTCGAGATGTTCATTAGACAATGGGTGTGTTCCCATAATAACCTGGAGGGCAATGAAACTTAGGCTTAGAGAGAAATACCTTCCTATGTCTTACCACCAGAGACTTCTAGATCAGTGGCAGAGATTGACTCAGGGAACCAAGAGTGTAGTCGAATACATTGCCAGGTTTGATGAATTTGTAAGAGATGCAATGTGGATGAGTCTGAGTCAGTTACTTTGCCTAGATTTAGGGCAGGATTGAGAGAGAAAATCCAGAAGGAGTATTTTTGAGAGAAGTTCATGACTTAGAGCTAGCTTACCAGGTAGCACGAGATGCCGAGAGATTCCCTAGGGGACCATTTTATCGCAGACCCGAAACCCCTAGAACTAGTGCACCTAGTCAGCAACCAGTATCGAATCAGATGCGACCCCATCGACCCAACCCTAGCTCCCTTCTGACCCGTAGAGATGATAGGGGTAAAGCACTAGAAGTTCAGTGGATTCCAAACCCTAATATGGCTTGCTACAGATGTCATAAGTTAGGCATTACGCTAGCATTATTCCAACTAGGGCCTTACACATAAGGGAATTAGAAGAGAACGAGTATGAACCCAAAGACCCCTAGGAGATAGTGTTGAGGAGGTATATCAGGCTGAGGAAAATTTGGCTGAAGAGTATGAAGGAGACGAGGAACAAATAAAGCCTGATATGTTGGGAGTAGTTAGATGCATCCTTACCCAAAACGCGACACTGGAAGATTGGCATAGGACTAACATCCTACAATATTTCGTCAAGTTTGGGGATAATATATGTAAAATAATCATAGATAGTAGTTGTGTAAATGCCATATCCACTAGTGCTGTCAAAACTTTAGGCTTGTCCATAGTTCCCCATCCGACTCCCTATAAGGTTTCTTGGATAACTCCACTTTGATTCCTATCAAACCTAGGTGCCTAGTCCAAATCCAGTTACAATCCTATCAGGAGAAAGTGTGGTATGATGTCTTACCAATGGGAGTGAGCAATATCATCCTAGGTTGACCCTGGTTATTTGACCATGCGCGACCCTATACGGCCGATCAAATTCCTGCTTCATCATGCGCCTAGGAAAGAAGTTTGTGATCAACCCAACACCACCTAAGGACATTGTTAAGAGAGGATCAAGCCACCTAAGACCCTGGTTATTTGACCATGACGCGACCCTATACGGCCGATCAAATTCCTGCTCATTCATGCGCCTAGGAAAGAAGTTTGTGATCAACCCAACACCACCTAAGGACATTGTTAAGAGAGGATCAAGCCACCTAAAGGAAAAGAAAACGGGAGTCAATTTGATCACTAAAAAGGAAATTGAGAAAGAACTCACTGAGGGTATACATGTTTGGATTTTAACCACTAAGGAAATTCAGGAGCCTTCCCAGAAAGAATGCCCTCAGGAAGTAGCTAAAGTGTTAGAAGACTTTAGGATGTATTTCCAGATGACCTATCTGACCAGCTTCCACCACGTAGGGACATCTAGCATGCCATTGACTTAATCCAAGGAGCCACCCTACCCAACCTTCCACACTATAGGATGAATCTTACCGAACATTTAGAATTACAAAGACAAGTAGGGGATCTCCTTAGGAAAGGATTTATTAGAGAGAGTTTGAGTCCCTGTGATGCGGGACTAATATGCATGCAATTCTTTTATATATTTTATATGGGGTTAGGTAATTAATTCCCAAATTTTAAATCAAAATTAGTTGTAGAGAATTTTGTATGAATTTTTAAAGCCAAGCATGCATATTAGAACCTATAAAAGTACTAAAGAAGGATCGCCGGGGCTAAGAAGCCTCGGTTAGGGCAAGTTTTCCTACAATATAAAGACTGGAGGTAGAGGGGGTGTACCTGATAATGTCTGAAGTGCCGGGTGAAGATCGCAGTGAAGGGATCTCTCATTTCTCAATGGATGCAGCCTGGAAAATTGAGCCAAAGACCCGCGGATACCCGGCTTTCTGCTCGGTGGTCCGATTGAGGCTTGGTTGGAGTCGTTGGATTCGTAGGAACTCAGGGACCTGCAAACGACCTATCAGGGGTTAGAAAACTCAGAGGAAATCAAGAAAAAAATAAAACAGCAAAGAAAAGAATGTTTGGAGGGGGCTGGAAGGATGGTTGGTGGCAGGAAGATGGTTGCAAAACCGGGAAGAAGAACTCTCAAACCCCTTTATGCACACAGCAGGGTAATCACACAAAGCAAATGAAGAACTCAAGGTTTATTTCATATATCAAAATCTCTCTTCATACAAGAAGCTAGGGTCCATTAAATAGACCCTTACCTTGGGCTCCAAGTAAGGGCACATAAGTCTTTATATAAGAATCCTTTTCCCTCTCAAACCCTAGCTAGAAAATAAAGAAACATTAGGTAGAAAAATCCCTAAAAATTCTCTTGACTTGGCCAACACTCCAAGGACGCCTAGGGGGGTGTGTTGGGCTTCTAGGAGCAGCAAGAGGCCAGCCCAAAGGGGCTCGAGCGCATGGGTTTGGGCCTCTGGAAGCTGGGGTGGCCTGGTAGCCAGGTAGCAGGAATATCCCTGGTATCTTGCTTCTTAGGGGCTTGGGCTTGGCGCCTGGGCTTGATTTCTTTGGGCTAGGATGCAGATGGACCTCTAAAATCATGGATGCCTTGGTATATGAATATATTTTGGAATCTGGAAGGGAATCTGGGTATCTGGAGGGCATCTGCAAGGAATCAGGGTTTCTGAATTTTCCTCCTAGGGTCTTCAAATCTTCAAGCTGGGTTGGACTTGGGCTATACTTCCATGTCTTCAATCTAGTTGGACTTGGTCTTCACTTGTATGATGTGGTCTTAAGTCTTCAATATGGTTGAATAGGACTCAAAAAAATAAAATTAGCTCGACTGAGCTGACTAACACTGGACTGAACTAGCTCAACATGAGCTGACTAGTACAGAACTGAAACTCAAAATACTCAAATAACAACTAAATGGACTCAGATAGGCTAAGCCCTTATTACAGATGGACTCATAAATTATTGATCAATTCATAGAGGGTTGAAAAGCCTCTATCTTATTCTGGTGCCTTTGGTGTCCCCACCAATTCTCCCGGGGTGGAAGGAACTCGACCTTGTCGAGTGAAGATCAAGATGGCTCACATATCTCTCGAGGAGGTCTAGTATGAGGTGCTGCAAGTCCTCTCGAGAAATCCATGAATCATCCGACTCTGGCCGGCCTTACCATCGAACCAAGAAACATTGATAACCACGGCCCCAGGTCATAATGGCTTGATTGTCTAGGATGCGCTCGATCCGTTCTCCTCTTTCAGGCCAAATTTATTAGTGGACACTCTGAGTTAGGGTCACTCACAATGAAAAGGAATAGGTTCAAAAGCCTCACTAGGTATCGCTGCCGGTTCCCTATACTCAACCAGGTCTGTAATATTGAAGGTAGAACTAATGCCCAAATCCGAAGGCAAGTCTAACACCTAGGCATTTGATCCAACCTTCTCTATCACTTTAAAAGGTCCGGCTCTGCGAGCATGAAGTTTCTTTTAGGCCTAAGCCTAACTAAGATAGAATCCACTACATCAAATTCTTTAATCCATCTTCGAGAATTAGCTAGTTGTTTTAAGATTAGTGCAGGTGGTGAACATGCTTGGCACATGCAGACTCCTAACAAGATGATGCAAAGGACTCAAACTAATACCTAATAGACTCGACTTTGCATTCCTATCGAAGAAACTTTATTAGACTTTTATGGGCCTAAGCCTAAGAGACTATAGACTCTCTAGGTCTGACCCTAGTGTGGTGTGCACAAGAGTATTTACAATGGACTCCAAGCAAATGCCAAAGGGTATGCCAGAAGTATAATGCAAACCTAACATGCATAATGAGTGCATGTAATACGCTAATCTCAACTAAATGCAATCTAAAGATCCTAGAAATGCTGGAGATATCTGGAAAGGGCAGAAAATAGGAAGTGGGTTCAGAACTAGTTTGGTAGGGTAGAGAAAAAGGTTCCGGGTTAGTTGGATACAGTAGGATAAAAGAAGGCATGTCAGGGACTAATCCTAGACTAATGAGGCTAACCTTACGGGGTTGCAATTTATCTATGGGCAAGAAAAGGTCCATGATATGGTAGGATGGGTCAATAATTTCTGGGAAGAGATCTTCAATAGGAATGGCAGGAAGGGATTCATCCTGAGGGAATGGGTTAAGTAAGCCAAATCCGCAATAAAGTCTTCTTGTTCATGGAATTTAGGAATAGGCTCTATAGTTAGATCCTTTTCTAGTGTTTCCTCAGGTAAAATCCTAGTATCAGAGTTCTCTTCCTCTAATTGTTCTTCCACTATAGCTTTAGATTGGATGTGGTCAAGGTCAATTAGCTCTGGGTTGGTTTCTACCTGGGTATCTATTGGGTCAGCTAATTCTAGGTCTACTAAAGGTGTCTCCTCTTCTCCTTCATACTCATCCACTAGGCTCGCATCAGCTTCATACACTTCCGCGTTAATGTAAGCCTTGTCTATCTCAGGAATGGTTGGAGAAGGTCGGCTAGGCAAAAATTGGCTAGGTCCTGGTATCTGATTATGGACATTAATCCTAGTAGGTTCAGGTTGCCTAAGGGGTAGTGGCTCACTACTGGGCTCATATTTAGGGGTACTAATCCTATGGGGTTCAAGTTGACTAAGGAAACCTGACTAGTACTAGATTGATACCTAGGGGTTATTGGTTCTCTGGGCTCATAGGACAAGGGTGCAGATCTATGGGTCATGGGATTATAGGATTTGGGGTTGTAGGATTTTGGGTCAGCTCTATGGTCAGGTTCTAAGGATGGATCATGGTACGGGGTCCTCCTAAGGCTGGGCTCCCTATATGGGTCAGGATATTGGGTTCTCCTAGGGTTGGACTCCCTATATGGGTTAGAATATTAGGTTCTCCTAGGGTTGGGCTCCCTATATGGGTCAGAGTATTGGGTTCTCCTAGGATTGGACTCCCTATATGGGTCAGAGTATTGGGTTCTCCTAGGATTGGACTCCCTATATGGGTCAGAGTATTGGGTTCTCCTGGGTTCAGTATCATAATAAGGGTCATGGTAAGGGGTTCTTCTAGGTTCAGTATCATAATAAGGGTCATGGTAAGGGGTTCTTCTAGGTTCAGTATTATTGTATGGGTCAGGCTGAGGGGCTCTCCTAGGTTCAACCTCTCGGTATGGATCAGGGTTTGGGGTCCTCCTAGGTTGAGGGCACTCAAGATCTGGCTCAGACTGTGACCCATGGGTTCTTTGTATGGTCCCTACACGGCCTTCTATCTGGTCAAACCTATTGGCAAGATGATCAATTCTATTATTGGTTTGGGTACTAGACTGAGTTAACTGGGCCATGGATTGGGTTAGTTGCTCAGTGAGTGCTTTTATTTGGGCTTGCAAATTTTCCATGGGTTCAGACATTTGTGAAGGAGGTGGGTGATATGAAACCCCTGATCTAGTACTCATGCAAGACTCGATCAGACCGACTACAGCTGACTAGACCTAGAGTCAAAACTAGATGCTCAATTAGGGTGGCAAACTAGCCTATAGTAACCCTGTACCAGCAGGCAGGTGTAAGGGGAGTGTTAGGTCTCTGATTGCCAATCCTAGACACCAATCAGAGATTGGCCAGGTAGGCGGACCAGCATACAAGCCCTTCGGGATTGAATCCCTGAACCACCGTTCTAGACACTGAGCATAAGGCACACACAGGTTAACTTGACACAGTGATCTAACACTAGCCCGGACCTGACTAGTTGGTGTCCCTAGCCCACTAGGACAAATTAAGTCTAGTTAATTTTAGGTTAAGGCTTGGGAACGAATGCAAGGGATGTTTTTTGGGCTAAGGAGAGGTGATCAAATCCTCCCCCATTTGATATAGCAAGAGTGCCCTTGAAAGTAAATATGCAATGATGGCAGATACATGAGGATGCAAGTTAGCATTAAGATGTTTTTGGTATTTTTGGAGAATATGTAATTTTAATTTTTTTTTATTTTGGTATTTCTTAAATAGAAGAAAACTTTCAAATTATGGCCTAATATGCAGGAAATATACTAAAATTAAAAGATATGCAAAAGATGCTAAACAAAACCCTAAAACTTCCAAACTTGTCTTGCTGAAAAAAATAGAACCAAAAATTTGCAGGCTGTATTTCGGCTTGAAGAAAATTTACAGGACGAAATAAAATCTGAAAATTTTGGAAATTACTGTGAATTATGATGAATCCAGAAAAATAAATTTTAGATTTTTGGAGTTTTTATCATAGAGAAATAATTTAAATAACAGAGCATATATGGACTGAAAAAATTGCAGAAAACAAGCCCTAATCTAAGCTCTGATACCAAATGATGCGGGACTAATATGCATGCAATTCTTTTTGTATATTTATAGGTGGGGTTAGGTAATTAATTCCTGAATTTCAGATCAAAAGTTATAGAGAATTTTGTATGAATTTTTAAAGCCAAGCATGCATATTAAAACCTAGAAAAGTACTAAAGAAGTATCGCCGGGGTGAGAAGCCTCGGTTAGGGAAAGTTCTCCTACAATATAAAGACTGGAGGTAGAGCGGGTGTACTTGACAATGTCTAAAGTTCCGGTGAAGATCACAGTGAAGGGATCTCTCGTTTCTCGATGGATGCGGCCTGAAAAATCGAGGCAAAGACCCGTGGATAACGGCTTTCTGCTCGGTGGTCCGATTGAGGCTTGGCTGGAGTCGTTGGATTTGTAGGAACTCGGGGACCTGCAAATAACCTATCAGGGGTTAGAAAACTCAGAGGAAATCAAGAAAACAAAGGAAAATAGCAAAGGGAAGAAAGTTTGGAGGGGGCTGGAAGGATGGTTGGCGGTAGGAAGATGGTTGCAAACAACAGCAGGGTAATCACACAAAGCAATTGAAGAACCCAAGGTTTATTTCATATATCAAAATCTCTCTTCATACAAGAGGCTAGGGTCCTTTAATAGACCATTAACCTTGGGCTCCAAGTAAGGGCACATAAGTCTTTACATAAGAATCTTTTTCCCTCTCAAACCATAGCTAGAAAATAAGGAAACATTAGGTAAAAAAATCCCTAAAAATCTCTTGACTTGGCCAACACTCCAAAGATGCCTAGGGGGGCATGTTGGGCTTCTAGGAGCAGCAAGAGGCTGGCCCAAAGGGGCTCGAGCGCATGGGTTTGGACCTCTAGAAGCTGGGGTTGCCTGGTAGCCAGGTAGCAGGAATATTCCCTGCTATCTTGCTTCTTAGGGGCTTGGGCTTGGTGCCTGGGCTTGATTTCTTTGGGCTAGGATGCAGATGGACCTCTAAAATCATGGATTCCTTGGTATATGAATATATTTTGGCATCTGGAAGGGAATCTGGGCATCTGGAGGGCATCTGCAAGGAATCAGGGTTTTCTGAATTTTCCTCCTGGGGTCTTCAAATCTTCAAGCTGGGTTGGACTTGGGCTATACTTCCATATCTTCAATATGGTTGGACTTGGTCTTCACTTGTATGATGTGGTCTTGAGTCTTCAATATGGTTGAAAAGGACTCAAAAAAATAAAATTAGCTCGATATGAGCTGACTAACACTAGACTGAACTAGCTCAACATTAGCTGACTAGTACAGAACTGAACTCAAACTCAAATACACTAAATACTCAAATACTACAACAATGGACTCAAATTATTGACAATCATAGTAAGCCTCTTCTACTACTCTATCTCTCATATTCTTCCTTCTGTCCTCTCTGGTGCCTTGGTGTCCCCACCACCCTGTGCTGTTCTCGCATTACTGATCCCTAAGAAGATGGCACTTGGAAGATGTGCGTTGATAGTTGTGCCATTAATAAGATCACAACAAAAATAGGTTTCCTATACCCTGTTTGGATGACATGTTAGATATGATGGCCGGAGCAATAATATTCTCAAAGATTGACCTTAAGAGTGGCTATCATCAGGTTAGGATTAGACCTGGGGTTGAGTGGAAAACTGCGTTCAAGACCAACGAGGGTCTTTTTTAGTGGGTAGTAATGCCATTCAGACTGTCCAATGCTCCTAGTAGCTTTATGCGGATTATGAATCAAGTCCTACGGTTATTTATAGAAAAGTTTGTCGTAGTTTACTTTGACGACATTCTTATATATAGCAGGAACAAGAAGGATCATTTGGACCATTTGAATCAAGTCTATTTAGCTCTTAGGGAAAATAGTCTCTTTGCAAACCTAAAGAAATGTAATTTTTTTATCCATAGAGTCTTTTTCCTAGGTTTTGTAGTCACACTTGATGAAGTTTCTGTGGACCCCGAAAAGATTAAGTCAATTGTAGAGTGCCTATTTCCAAAAATGTTCATGAAGTAGGAAGTTTTTATGGCCTTGCTACTTTCTATAGAAGCTTCATTCGGGGGTTTAGTACCATAGTTGCACCAATCACGGATTGCATTAGGAAGGCCAATTTGAATGGACAAAAGCTGCTGATAGGGCCTTCCTAGACGTTAAGAAGAAAATGACACAAGCACCTACCTTAAGATTGCTTGATTTTTCCAAGGTTTTTGTGGTTGCTTGTGATGCATCTGGAGTTGGAATAGGTGGAGTTTTAAGCCATGAGAGCCATCCCATAGCTTTCTTTAGTGAAAAATTAAATGAAGCCAAGCTTAAGTATTCCACCTATGATAAGGAGCTCTATGCGGTAGTGCAAGCTTTAAGGTATTGGAGGCACTATCTACTACCGCATGAATTGTCCTGTTTTCTGCTGATCACGAGGCCCTTAGATTCCTTAGTTCCTAGAAAAAGCTAAATCCTAGGCATGCCAAGTGGTTCAAATACATCCAGGACTACACGTTTGTCCTGAAACATCATGCTAGAACTGAGAATAAGGTGGCCGATGCATTAAGTTGTAGAGCCCTGCTTCTGAACTCGATTAGCATTGAAGTCGTTGGATTTGAAAGACTTACGGATGAGTATGATATTGTCCAGACTTTAGTGAAGTTTACCAAACCTTGAAATTGGGACCATCTAGTGACCATAGTGAGTACACCCTTTTAGATAGTTATCTGTTTAAGGAAAACAAGCTTTGTGTCCCAAAGACTTCCCTGAGAGATTTTTTAATTTGGAAAACCCATGCTGGAGGTTTGGCTGGCCATTTTGGAAGAAACAAGACCATATTGATAATTGAGGAGAAATTTTACTAGCCAGGCCTTAAGAGACAGGTAGCCAATGTTGTTGCCTGATGTAGGACATGTGCGGTTGCCAAACATCAAAGACAAAACACGGGTTATACACTCCTTTACCTATGCCGGATTGTCCATGGCAAGATCTTAGCATGGACTTCATTTTAGGACTTCCCAAGACCCTTAGAAAACATGATTCTATCTTTGTAGTGGTTGATCGGTTTTTGAAAATGGCCCATTTTATACCATGCTCCCAAACTTTTGATGCCTCTAGGGTAGCCAAGCTTTTCTCGATCAAGTAGTCAAATTACATGGGTTACCTAAGACAATTGTTTATGATAGGGATGTCCGATTCACAAGCTATTTTTGGAAAACCCTTTGTCACCTATTAGGAACAAAACTAAAATTCTCAACTGCTTACCACCCTTAGATTGATGAACAAACTGAAGTTGTAAATAGAAGTCTAGGGAACTTATTAAGGTGCCTTGTTGGAGAGAGTTTGGGAAATTGGGATTTACTTCTACCTCGTGCTGAGTTCGCATACAATAGCTCGGTCAATAGGTCTACCGATAAAGTCCCTTTGAGATTGTCCATGGTTATAGACCTAGGAGACCTATCGACCTTATCCCATTACCCACACTCACGTGTATCTGAGTCTACCGAGTCATATTCACAGCATCTTAAAGAATTATAAAAGAAAATTACTAAGAAAATTCAAATAAGTAATGAAGTTTATAAGCATGTGGCTGATTCACGTAAACGGATAAAAGAATTTAATGAAGGGGACTCAGTCATAACAAAACTTAGATCTGAAAGGTTTCCACCAGGAACTATGAAGAAATTGCATGCCCGGGGACCTGGACCTTTCAAAATAATTAAGAAAATAAGATCTAATGCATATGTGTTAGTGTTACCACTTGATTATGGCATTAGCTCCACTTTTAATATTTCTGATTTGAAAGAATTTAAAGAACCGGCATTAATTCCTAGTGAGCCTTTTGGACCTCACCCTGCCTTTGAGAGTGAAACCCTACCTGAGTGTCCACCAGCAATTCCACTAGATCGGAGAGACAAGATTGAACGTATCTTAGATGACTAAGTGATTATTACTAGAAATAAGGGTTATCAGCATTATCTGGTTCGTTGGCATGGTCAACCTGAATCTGAAGACTCCTGGATTACCCGAGAGGATCTACAACAAATTGACCTAGACATATTAGAAAATACTATAGTCAAACCAATCCTTACTCGATAGGGTCGAGTTCCTCCCACCCGGGAGAATTGGTGCGGGCACCAGGCTCAGGAAGAGGCTTCAACTAATGCGAAGATCTTTATGGTTAGAAGACTAGGAATTTAAGTCCTGTAATAAGTCTTTGAGTCCTATATTTATTTTATTTGAATAATTGAGTTATGTTTTATTTTAATTTGGGTCCAATTAGAGTTCAATTAGGCTTTGTATTAAGTTGGGTTCAAAAGCTACTTGAAGCTGGGTTTCAATTAAGCCAGATTAAGTTCAACCAGCTTCACCAACTGCTTGGAGCACCACATCATCATTGAACCATGCCACCTTGGAAGACAAGCCATGCCACTTGGAGGAGAGAACATGCCACATCACCAAGACAAGTCAACCATGGATTCCCACCCAAGAAAAATTCAAATGAAGCTCCATTCTTCATGGGACGCCACCTTGCAAGAGCCATTCCACCTTCTTTGGGATGCCCTTGATTTTCTCCCTTGTAAGTAGGAATTTCAAATTTGAAATGGCCCTCCTCTCTTCATGGGACGCCCCTTGATTTTCTCCATGAAAGGAGGTGTAGTTTGAATTTTGAAAGGAAGCTTAAAGTCTATAAAAGCTCCTAAGTTCTCTTGTAATGGGAATGATGAATGAAATAAAATTTTTTCCTAAGAAATCTTTCTTCCTTTGCTAGCCAAGACCCTTAAGAGAAGGTAGGTGCGAGACCTAGGATACTTAACCAAACAAGCCACTAATCCCTCCAATCCCATTCAGCCACCCTTGAAGAACCCTCTTCAAGCTTCTCCAAATTCGTCCATCCCACCTTCCAAAGGAGATCATCTACAATGGAGTTCCCCACACCAACAAGCAAAGTAGATTCAAGCTATGGGTGCCAAATTGGATCTACTTCATGTAGGGTTCGGTGGCAAGGCGGAAACATAGATTTTAAAATTTTTATGAAATCTTCACCAAACCCTCAACCCAAGATCTCCTTAAAAAAAATTAAAACATATAACATGCATATATAAGATTTAAAGTCATATTAAAGTACTATCCTGTATCGCTAAAATCCAAACTTTAAATCTCCACCAGGTGCCCAAATGTTCACCCTCCAATGGTGATCCACACAGAAAATGATGAAGACAACAATTTCTTGTTCTTGGCTCCTCTTCTTGAATTCATTTTCAAGAATTCAATTCTTGGACTTTTAGGCTGAAATTTTCTTTCTTGAAAATTTCTTTTCTTCCTTCTTTCCTCTTCTTGAACTCTTTTCTTGAATTCCCTTTCTTGAATTCCTTTTCTTGAATTGAATTGGAAGAAAAATTAAGACAGGCAAAGTCTTAATTCAAGAAGGAAAAGAAGAAGAACATATCCTTCTTTTTTCTTTCCTTTACCGTTCAAGACCTTCCTCTTTGGTGCGGGCACCAGAATCAGAAAGAGACTCCAACCAATTCAAGCCCATTCCGAATCTTTATGGTTGGACTAGAGAGTCCGGTAACCTTTCTTTATTTTGAGTCCAAAAGAATCATGTAAGTCGAGTCCATGTTGGGTCCTGTAATCTTTCTTTTGAGTCCAAACTAATCATGTAAGTCGAGTCCATGTCGGGTCTAGTCTTAATCCAAATGGGTCAACTAGCATCAAGCCTAAAGAAGATTCACAATGTATACCCCAAATCAAGACCAAAGCCAACTCAATTGGGGACCACATGCCACATCACTTGCGCTACCTCAACTTGGGACCACATGCCACGTCAAGAAGGGACCACATGCCACCTCACATGCCACCTCACCACAAGAGGGTTCCATCCCAAGTTCAAATTCAAGAAAGTTGGCCAAGGAGGATTTCAAGCAAGAAAATCAGCCCTCTCCCCTTATATTACTCCACTTGTTTGGGGATTTGAAATTTCAAAATTTGTGAGGCTTTATTTAAAGTCTTGGACGCCCCTTGTAAAGAGGGATGGATGAGTGAATACAAATTTCCAGCAATTTTCTATGTGTTTCTATGTGCCTATGTGGATCTTTGTGCCTAAGTGAACCTCTTCCTCTCCTCCATCATTTCTTCTCCCTAATCCTTCTCTTTTATTCTTCAACTTCCAAGCAATCATCTTCCTTCAAAGCGAATTAAGGACATCCTCACAAGAAGAAGATCAACACCACACAAGCTTCCACCATGGCGCCAAGGATCATTTCCAACAACTCTCCTTTTGAGTTCCATCAATCTTCTCACTTCTAATTAAGTATCTAATCATCTTGGTTTCTTTGTTGCAGGGTTCTCTAGGCTCCAGATCCAAGAGGAAGGATTACTTGCTACAAACCAGAAATTTAGAAGGCCCATCTTATGTGGTATGATCTTTCATTTGAGAACCTTAAGAGTGAATCCCTTGTGCTTGAGATTTCAATGCTTGAACTCCTAGTATTTTAAGATCGGGATCATTAAATAGGGCTAGCTTGACTTGTGTGCGAATTCTAATCTTGTCCTATTTCTTTAAGATTTTGATAGTCCTCCTAGCTGGGTTTAAGTATAAGCATTTAGGGTTTCTTATTTAGATCTCCTTGATCTTATATGTTGAATCACTCATATGCAAGTAGGAATTGCTAGTTAAATTTTGGTTAATTTCCTTTAGAGTTACATGTTTGCATCCTCATCATGCATATCACACCACTCTTATCTTGTTTAGGGTCAGAGTTTCGACAGAGATTATCTCTGTAAGGGAACAATACCCAACAAGCATAAAGGAAAGGAGTATTCCAGAGAGGAGGAGAAGGATCTGATTTCTAAATTTAATTGTCTGATAAAACTCTCGTGAACCCAAAGCCTTTTATAGATCTTAGAGGGGCGTTTACTCAAAACATCGCAACCCTCTGAAACCCCAAGAATCACGATCCCTCATTCCTCACGCGTCCCCTCAACCAAAAATCATGATTCTCTGATTTAATTTTCATTTTTTCCGACAAGGAGAACTCTCGAAAAAACTTTAGGAAGAATCGTGACTTTTGGAGACGGATTTGCGATCGAAAAGCGACGGATCTTTTCCTTAATTTTTCTGGCCATCAGATCCAGATCCAAGGGCATCAGACAAGGATCCGAATCGCCCCTTCTTTTAGATTTTTCTTCGATGCTTTTTCTTTCTCACATGCGTGAAGAGGAGTCCACACGCGCATGGACTCTTCTTCTTGGCGCGCACGGGTGAGGAAGGGAGTGGGCGGCTTGGAGAGAGGGCCTCAGTGAAATTGATTCCCTTGGGTTCAGCCATAGGTTAGCCCAATGTCCAAAAAATAAATTAGACCTTAATCTGGTTCAATTAGAACCCAATTAATTCTAATTCGGAACCAAATTCGAATCTGATTCGAATAAAAATTGGTCTGCAACACACACGCTAGTGTGTTTATCCTGCAAACATGATTTAATTTCAAATTAATCCTTCATCAATTTTCTTTTGTGTGACCCATTGGGTTCCACACCTAGCCAGCAGTAGGTCCGAGTGCTATTTGACTTAATTCAGTTAGATCTCAACTAAGCCGATTTAGGTCAACTCAAACTAGCTCGACTTAGTCAATTAGAATCTAATTCTAATTAATTGATTTGAATTACCATAATTCAATCATATGCCTACAAGACAAGATTGACGTCTAGCAACGTATCATGTCTACCCGGAAGATGTGGAATTTTGGTGGAATTACCAAAATACCCTTCAGTGGTGAGTTACCGGGTAATTCAGTCCTTTGATCAACTTGCATCCCGAATATGATTATGAATATGGATACTTGTCAAATCCAATTTCATATTCATCCCTAGCTCATCTTTATAATGATGATTCATTAATGAACCATAGAAATTAACTCTAATGTTCATACTTTGATCAAAAATTTCCTGAATCCATCATTTGATCGAAATTAGCTGGATGCAATTCCCTCTTACTAGGGCTGATCAATTCCTTATTGACCTACTCACAACCTCCATATACAATCCACCATACCCAGTATCACCTCATGCATGACTCAGTGTCATGACTGATTGCGAACCAAAGTATGGATTCATATATATAAGGTACCATGGTATCCTCAGGTCAAAGACCATATGCACTACTCCCACTATGAGAATTATCTATTGACAAACGATAAGGTTCCAATAGATATTCTCAATCTGGATCAATTCAGTGAACTCATTCTCTAATGAACACTCACATCCTAGTATTAGTGTCAAACACAAGTGACTATGAGATCAGTCACCCTCATCACAAAGCATATATAGGATTGCTGGTCTTGCCGGAAACATGATCCCCACTCAATGTCCCATCAACCAGGAATATTTTAGATTAGGGTTTTAAGGCTTAGGTCTCATTGGTATGATCTCATCATAACCCTAGAACCATAGCCCTAATCTATGGGTTCATCATATAATCATAAAGACAGCGTATGATGAAAATCATGCCTTTTTTATAATAATGTCAATTCATTGATTTTGGGATCGAAATACAATATTTCAATTGGCTTTCAGGGCACAATCTTTCACTTCATTCCAAGCCTAAACCTCTTCTCCTATTCATAATTTTCCATTTCATTCCTCCAGCCTTCTTAACCATTTAATGTTTCCATCTATTTGTGCAGGATTGATGGGGAACTAATATGCATGCAATTTTTTTTTGTATGTTTTACATGTTGAGTTAGGTGATTAATTCCCAAATTCTAGATCAAATTATTTGTAGAGAATTTTGTATGAATTTTTGAAGATCAGCATGCAGATTAGGACCTAGAAAAGTAGCAAAGAGGACCGCCGGGGCTGAGAAGCCTCGGTTAGGGCAAGTTCTCCTACAATAAAACTACTGGAGGTAGAGGGGTGTACCTGACAACATCTGTGAAGATCGCAGCGAAGGGGTCTCTCGTTCCTCGACGGATGCGGCCTGGAAAACCGAGCCAAAGACCCGCGGATACCCGGCTTTCTGCTCGGTGATCCGATTGAGGCTTGGCTGGAGTCGTTGGATTCGTAGGAACTCAGGGACCTGCAAACGACCTGTCAGGGATTAGAAGCTCATAAAGGAACAAGAAAACAAAGTAAAACAGCAAGGGAAGGCTTCTTTTGGAGTGGGCGTCCAGGGATCTGGAGGGTTTGTTGGCAGCAGGAAGATGATTGCAAACACCGGGAAGAAGAACTCTCACAAACCCCTTTATGCACACAGCAGGGTATCACACCACTCAATAGAAGAACTCAAGGTTTTCATTCATCAAAAATTCTTCTCATACAAGAGGCTAGGGTCCCTTAAATAGACCCTTAACCTGGGCTCCAAGTAAGGGTACATAAGTCTTTACATAAGAAATCCTTTTCCCCTCAAACCCTAGCTAGAAAATAAGGAAATATTAGGTAGAAAAATCCCTAAAATTTTTCTTGACTTGGTCAAGACTCCAAGGACGCCTAGGGGGGCGTGTTGGGCTTCTAGGAGCAGCAAAAGGTCGGCCCAAAGGGGCCCGTGTGCATGGGTTTGGGCCTCTGGAAGCTGGGGTGGCCTGGTAGCCAGGTAGCAGAATATTCCCTGGTATCTTGCTTCTTAGGGCTTGGGCTTGGCACCTGGGCTTGATTTCATTGGGCTAGGATGTAGATGGACCTCTGGAATCATGGATGCCCTTATTTATGAATATACTTTGGCATCTGGAAGGGAATCTGGGCATCTGGAGGGCATCTGCAGGAATCAGGGTTTCTGATTTTTCTCCTGGGGTCTTCAAATCTTCAAGCTGGGTTGGACTTGGGCTAAACTTCCATGTCTTCAATCTGGTTGGACTTGGTCTTCACTTGTATAATATAGTCTTGAGTCTTCAGTATGCTTGGACAGGACTCAAAAAAAAAAATTAGCTCAACATGAGCTAACTAGCATTGGACTGAACTAGCTCAACATGGCTGACTAGTACAGAACTGAAATAACAACTAAAATGGACTCAGATGAGCTAAGCCCTTATTACAGATAGATTCATAATTATTGATCAATTTACAGAGGGTTGAAAAAGCCTCTGTCTTATTCTGGTGCCTCAGGTGTCCCCACCAATTCTCCCGGTGTGGGAGGAACTCGACCCTGTCGAGTGAAGGTTAGACTGGCTCACATATCTCTCGAGAAGGTCTGGGTTGAGGAGTTGCAAGTCTCTCGAGAAATCCATGAATCGTCCGACTCTGGCCAGCCTTGCCATCGGACCAGGAAGCATTGATAGTCATGGCCCTGGGTCGTGATGGCTTGATTGTCCAGGATACGCTCGATCCGTTCTCCTCTCTCAGGCCAATTTGTTTGTGGACACTCTAGGTTAGGGTCACTCACAATGAAAAGGAATAGGTCCAAAGGCCTCACTGGGTAGCGCTGCCGGTTCCCTATACTCAACCAGGTCTGTAATATTGAAGGTAGAACTAATGCCCAAATCCGAAGGCAAGTCTAACACCTAGGCATTTGATCCAACCTTCTCTATCACTTTAAAAGGTCCGGCTCTGCGAGCATGAAGCTTCTTTTAGGCCTAAGCCTAACCAAGATAAAATCCACTACATCAAATTCTTTGACCCTTCTTCGGGAATTAGCCAGTTGTTTTAAGATTAGTGCAGGTGGTGAACATGCTAGGCACATGCAGACAAATGATGCAAAGGACTCATACTGATACCTAACAGACTCGACTATGCATTCCTATCGAAGGAAATTTTATTGAACTCTTTGGATCTAAACCTAATAATTATAGGTTCTCTAGGTTTGATCCTAGCTTGACATGCACATGAAAATTTACAGTGAACTCCTAGCAAATTCCAAAGAGTATGCCAGAAGTAAGATGCAAACCTAACATGCGTGATGAATGCATGCAGTATGCTAATCTCATTAAATGCAATCTAATGATCCTAGAAATGCTGGAGGTGTCAGGAAAGGGCAGAAAATAGGAAGTGGGTTCAGAATTAGTTTAGTAAGGTAGAGAAAAAGTTCATGGTTAGTTGGATAAAGTAGGAAAAAGACGGGGTGTCAGGAACTAATCCTATACTAATGAGGTTACCTTATGAGGTTGAGCTATCTACAGGATTTGCATAATGGAAGGATGGGTCACTAATTTCGGAGAAGAGTCCTTAATGGGAACTATAGGAGGGACTCATCTTGAAGGTATTGATTCAAAGAGATCAGGTCCTTAATAAATTCTTCTGGTTCTTGTATTTTAGGACTAGACTCTATAATTTGGCTCTCCTCTATGGTTTTCTCAGGTAAGGCTCTAGTAGCAGTACCTAGTTCTCTTCCTCTATTTGTTCTTTGTTCTTCATTATAGCTTTAGGTTGGATATGGTCAAGGTCAACTAGCTCTGGGTTGGTTTCTACCTGGGCATCTACTGGGTCAGCTAATTCTAGGTCTACTAAAGGTGTCTCCTCTTCTCCCTCATACTCATCCACTAGGCTCACATCAGCTTCATACACTTTCGCGTTAATGTAAGCCTTGTGAATCTCAGGAATGGTTGGAGAAGGTCGGCTAGCAAGAAATTGGTTAGGTTCTGGTCTCTGATTATGGGTACTACTCCTAGTAGGTTCAGGTTGTAAAGGGGTAGTGGCTCACTACTGGGTTCATATTTAGGGATACTAATCCTATGGGGTTCAAGTTGACTAGGGGAAGCATGACTAGTACTAGGTTGATACTTAGGGGTTATGGGTTCTCTAGGCTCATAGGACAAGGGTGCAGATCTATGGGTCATGGGATTATAGGATCTGGGGTCATATGATTTTGGGTCAGCTTTATGATCAGGTTCTAAGGATGGATCAAGGTATGGGGTCCTCCTAAGGTTGGGCTCTCTATATGGGTCAGGATATTGGGTCCTCCTAGGATTGGACTCCCTATATGGGTCAGAATACTGGGTTCTCCTAGGGTTGGACTCCCTATATAGGTCAGAATATTGGGTCCTCCTAGGGTTGGACTCCCTATATGGGTCAGAATATTGGGTGTTGGGTCTACTAGGCTCATAGGGTGTGGGTGCATAGGATCTATGATCATGGGATATAGAGTTCATAGGATCTGGAGTCATAAGATCTATTGGTTGTAGGTATACTAGGCTTGTAGGGAGAGGGTAAATAGGATCTATCTTCCTGGTCTATAAAATCCTGATTGAGTCTTCTAGGACTAACCTTAGGGATTGGGTCATGACGATAGGTCTCCTAGGTTCAGCCTCAAGTATGGATCAGGGTTTGGGGTCCTCCTAGGTTGAGGATTGTAGTACGGGTCAGGATAAGGGGCTCTCCTAGGTTCGACCTCATGGTATAGATCAGGGTTTGGGGTCCTCCTAGGTTGAGGGGAGTAAGGATCTGGCTCAGACTGTGACCCATGGGTTTTTCTTGGGGTCCCTACCCGGACTTTTAACTGATCAAACCTATTGGCACGATGGTCAATTCTATCATTGGTTTGAATACGAGACTGAGTTAACTGGGTCATCTGGATAGTTATCTGGGCAATTTGATCAGCTAGGGCTTTTATTTGGGCTTGTAAATTTTCCATGGGTTCAGACATTTATGAAGGAGGTGGGTGATATGAAACTCCTGATCTAGTGCTCATGCCAGACTCGATCAGACCGACTATAGCTGACTAGACCTAAAGTCCAAACTAGATGCTCAATCAGGGTGGCAAACTAGCCTATAGTAACCCTGTACTCAGCCAGGCAGGTGTAAGGGGAGTGTTAGGTCCCTGATTGCCAATCCTAGACACCAATCAGAGATTGGCCAGGTAGGCGGACCAGCACACAAGCCCTTCGGGATTGAATCCCTAAACACCGTTCTAGACACTAAGCACAAGGCACACACAGGTTAACTTGACACAGTGATCTAACACTAGCCCGGACCCGACCAGTTGGTGTCCCTAGCCCACTAGGGCAAATTAAGTCTAATTAATTTTAGGTTAAGGCTTGGGACTGAATGCAAGGGATGTGGTTTTGGGCTAAGGAGAGGTGATCAAATCCTCCCCCCATCTGATATAGCAAGAGTGCCCTTAAAGTAAATTATGCAATGATGGCAGGCAGATGAGGATGCAAATTAGGGTTTAGATATTTTTTTGGTATTTTTGGAGAACATGTATTTTTTTTTTTTGGTATTTTTTAAATAGAAGAAAACTTGCAAATCATGGCCTAATATACTGGAAATATACTAAAATTAAGAAATATGCAAAAACTCCTAAACAAAACCCTAAAACTTCCAAACTTGTCTTGCTAAAAAAAACAGAGCCGAAAATTTGCAGGCCCTATTTCGGCTTTCATAAATTCACAGGATAATAAAATCTGTAAAAATTTTTAAATTACTGTGAATTATGATAAATCCAGGAAAATAAATTTCAGAATTTTTGGAGTTTTTAACAGAGAGAAATAATTAAAATAACAGAGTATATACGGACTGAAAAATTGCAGAAAACAAGCCCTAATCTAAGCTCTGATACCAAATGATGGGGAACTAATATGCATGCAATTTTTTTTGTATGTTTTACATGTTGAGTTAGGTGATTAATTCCCAAATTATAGATCAAATTATTTGTAGAGAATTTTTTATGAATTTTTGAAGATCAGCATGCAGATTAGGACCTAGAAAAGTAGCAAAGAAGGACCGCCGGGGCTGAGAAGCCTCGGTTAGGGCAAGTTCTCCTACAATAAAACTACTGGAGGTAGAGGGGTGTACCTGACAACATCTGTGAAGATCGCAGCGAAGGGGTCTCTCGTTCCTCGACGGATGCGGCCTGGAAAACCGAGCCAAAGACCCCGGATACCCGGCTTTCTGCTCGGTGAACCGATTGAGGCTTGGCTGGAGTCGTTGGATTCGTAGGAACTCAGGGACCTGCAAACGACCTGTCAGGGGTTAGAAAGCTCACAAGGAACAAGAAAACAAAGTAAAAACAGCAAGGGAAGGCTTCATTTGGAGTGGGCGTCCAGGGATCTGGAGGGTTTGTTGGCAGCAGGAAGATGATTGCAAACACCGGGAAGAAGAACTCTCACAAACCCCTTTATGCGCACAGCAGGGTATCACACCACTCAATAGAAGAACTCAAGGTTTCATTCATCAAAAAATTCTTCTCATACAAGAGGCTAGGGTCCCTTAAATAGACCCTTAACCTTGGGCTCCAAGTAAGGGTACATAAGTCTTTACATAAGAATCCTTTTCCCTCTCAAACCCTAGCTAGAAAATAAGGAAATATTAGGTAGAAAAATCCCTAAATTTTTCTTGACTTGGTCAAGACTCCAAGTACGCCTAGGGGGCGTGTTGGGCTTCTAGGAGCAGCAAAAGGTCGGCCCAAAGGGCCCG
This sequence comes from Areca catechu, assembly GCA_021397845.1. NCBI lineage: Eukaryota > Viridiplantae > Streptophyta > Magnoliopsida > Arecales > Arecaceae > Areca > Areca catechu. The sequence continues at coordinate 45,001,912 of CM038048.1, read as the reverse complement.
GGTGCATGGGTTTGGGCCTCTGGAAGCTGGGGTGGCCTGGTAGCCAGGTAGCAGGAATATTCCCTGGTATCTTGCTTCTTAGGGGCTTGGGCTTGGCACCTGGGCTTGATTTCATTGGGCTAGGATGCAGATGGACCTCTGGAATCATGGATGCCCTTATTTATGAATATACTTTGGCATCTGAAGGGAATCTGGGCATCTGGAGGGCATCTGCAAGGAATCAGGGTTTCTGATTTTCTCCTGGGGTCTTCAAATCTTCAAGCTGGGTTGGACTTGGGCTAAACTTCCATGTCTTCAATCTGGTTGGACTTGGTCTTCACTTGTATAATATAGTCTTGAGTCTTCAGTATGCTTGGACAGGACTCAAAAAAATAAAATTAGCTCAACATGAGCTAACTAGCATTGGACTGAACTAGCTCAACATGAGCTGACTAGTACAGAACTGAAATAACAACTAAAATGGACTCAGATGAGCTAAGCCCTTATTACAGATAGATTCATAAATTATTGATCAATTTATAGAGGGTTGAAAAAGCCTCTGTCTTATTCTGGTGCCTCAGGTGTCCCCACCAAGGATCCTCAGGTCTCATGGTTTCCAAGATGAAGGTCTACTGTGCCAATGATTCAAATATGGAGTGCCTTGAAACCTAGAGTAATCTCTTAGTCATTTAGTACTTCTTCTTGAGTGTCCTTTTCCTCATTTCAGAATATTAACACCGGATAACCATCTTAATCTTCCTTCAGATCTGAAATAGTAAGTTAACCCTAATCTATGTGGTTTCCTAACCACGAAGATCCTTTTTTTAGTTATTTTGATAGAGTCTTTTCTAGTCTAGTTTATTTCATTATGTTCCTTTCATGTAATCCTGTTCTTTTACATAGAATAGTTGCTTGTTTATCTGTTTCATTTTCATTTAGTCCCTCTAATTTCTAGAAATGCATCATTCGATACTTGTCCCCCGTCACGTTGCCCATCAACAGTCCAATGGAGAAGCCGAAGTAACTAATCGGACCATTCTTCATGGTCTGAAGACAAGGTTGAATGCTGCCAAGGGACTGTGGGTCGAAGAGTTAACGTCTGTTCTCTGGGCATATAGAACTACACCAAGAATGGCCACCGGCGAGTCTCTGTTCAACATAGCATACAGTACTGAAGCCATTCTCTCTATCGAGGTCTCCCTCCAATCCTTGAGAATCGACAGATATGAAGAGCCTGAAAACTCTGATCACAGGAGGGTTGATTTGGATCTGTTACCAAGCACCAGGCTCCAAGCTCAACTAAAAATGGTGACATACCAGCAGAGAGTCGCCAAGTACTACAATTCCAGTGTAAAGGAGAAAGTTTTTCGAATCGGGGACATGGTGTTGTGAAGAACAGAAATTTCCAGGCCAACAGAATAGGGTAAACTTTTCCCTAATTGGGAAGGTCCATATGATGCAGAACAAATAAGATGATGCGATGCGGAAGGAAATTAAGACTTGAAAAAACAAGGCTAACTAATATTGAAAGAAAATATGCACTGAAAGAAAGCACAATTCAAAAGAGTAGATTATCAGAGTAATAAAGAAGTAGGATCGCTGGGGATTCAGAAACCCCTAGACCTAGGGTTTACTTCTCTTTCAAGAAACAGACGAAGAGAGAAGAGAAGGTTTTATACCTGACTGTGATATCTCTCTTTGCTTCGATTGAAGGACACTCTCGAGCAGATTGTAGGATCCTTGGAGATGGGGTATCTTCGTAATGGATCCTCGGATTGTAGTCCTATGGCAAGGTTGGCCTTCTTCTCGTACTCTGGATCTGGAAAGGATGAAGAACAAGATAAGGATGTAAGAAACTCAAGGAAGAGACCTTTACCTGGGGTAGCTCCGGACTGCTCGAACTTCGAAGATGAGGGGAGAGTATGGAGGGGGCGATGGAAGATGGAGTGGATTTAGGGTTTGGCTGGTAGGGTGGCGGCTTGGAGAAGGAGATGGCGGCCTTGAATGAAGTGGGAATAGGGTTTAGGAATTTGGGTGTTGGCGGCTAGGATGATGAAAGGAAATTAGGGTTGGCGGCCAGGGATGAAAGCGGGGCAGGGTTTGGTAACTTTGGAGATCTCTCACCTCCTTAAGGCTCCAATGGAACCCAGATTTACTCCCTCATGGAGCTCATCACTCAAAGAAGTGCGAAAGAAGAGAACACAAGGTTGCTCAACATATGAAAAGATTTTATTTACTCATTCATAATCAAAAAATTATATAAGGGTCCAATATATAGACCTTGCAAGAGAAACAAATTACACTACTTCCCATGTGGGACTAAACATTCATCCTGAGCATGAAAAACTTTCCCTGACCGACCAGGCTTCTTTCCTTGGAGTGGGAGGCCTCAAATGCAAGGTGATGGCTTCATATGGCAGGTATGTGGGGCACCTCCTAGTTCTTCTCCTTAAGTCATGGGTTTTCCTTCCATGACTTGCTCTTTCTTGGAAGAAAATACTCATCTCCTAGTCTTTCACCTTAAGTCATGGGTTTTCCTTCCATGACTTGCACTTTCTTGGAAAAAAATACTCATCTCCTAGTCTTTCTCCTTAAGTCATGGGTTTTCCTTCCATGACTTGCTCTTTCTTGGAAGAAAATACTCATATCCTAGTCTTTCTCCCCAATACTAGGCTCCTTCCATTCATAGCCAGGTACTTTAGGCAGGTGTGGGCACCTACCTTGAAGTCCTCTCCAAGAAAAATCCCCTGCTCCTTTAGCTTGGTTACTTTTGGCAGCTTGTGGGCGCCTTCCTTGACTTCTCCTAAGAAAATTTTCTTGCTCTCTTGGGTGTTGGGACCAGGGACACTGGGATGAAATGTGATGCCAACTGGTCCTGGGAGTGTGGCTAGGAGTGTGGCGTCCACTTGCATTTGGCCTTGGAAGAAAAAAATGATGCCCTAGGGAATGGCGCCAACCAGGACTTGACTTGGACTTAGACTAAGTCAACATGACTCAACAAAACGAAATGTAGACTCAAAGAAATAAAATAATCTGGTTGACCAGGTCAACCCTTATTACAAACCCTAATCTTCGGGCAAGGTCATTCAGAGATCCAGATGGAACCCTGAAGTCTTCTTTGATTCTGGTGCCCGCACCAATTCTCCAAGGGTGGGAGGAACTCGACCCTGTCGAGTAAGGCTCAAGTTGGCTCTAGTATCACTCCAAGAGATCTGGATCCAGCTCTTGTAATTCATCTCGGGAGATCCAAGAGTCATCAGAATCTGGCCTTCCTTGCCAGCGGACCAAGTTTCTTTGGTATCCTCGATTACGAGTAGAGATAACCTGATCGTCCAGGATCTTTTCAATCTGTTCTTTCCTCACTGGCCAGTTTGTTGGTGGACACACAGGGTTGGGTTCACTCTCAAGAATAGGATTAGTCTCAAAAGGCTCACTGGGAATCACAGCTGGCTCTCTATACTCTACTAGGTCTGTAATGTTGAAAGTGGGGCTAATGCCTAGTTCTGGAGGCAACTCGAGCACATAGGCATTGGATCCTACTCTCTTCACCACTCAAAATGGTCCAGCTCCTCTAGCATGTAACTTTCTAACGGTTCCAGGAGGAAACCGTTCAGGCCTTAACCTAATCATTACATAGTCTCCGTTAACAAAAGTTTTGACTCGCCTTTGAGAATCAGCCAACTTCTTATAAGTTTCAATACTTAAATTTATTTTGGCATGAATTTCTTTATGAAAGTATTTTATATGCTGTGCAAAAACTTCAGCAGACTCGGAGACTCGTGTGTGGACTGGTAAAGGGGCTAGGTTAAGAGGTGGAAGGTGGACTGGCAGATCCTCGGGAAAAACATCCTCAAATATGTCTAACAAAGGCCTAACTTCCTGAGTAGGCTCTGAGGGTGTAGGAGTCCTAAGTTCCTTAGCAGTCAACATCCAAATGGGTGAACCACTATGAATTTCTTGTTCTAGATCCTTAGCACTAATTAGGTTCACTCCAGTCTTCATCTCTTTGACCTTATTGGGTCCTTTAGCTACCTTGTCCTAAGGAGAGACTGAATGGATTGCGATCTTTTTCCCATTAAAACTAAAGATACAGGTATTGGATTTTCCTAAGAGGGTGGCATCATGATCATATAACCAAGGTCTCCCAAGAATTATATTGCTCACCCCATGGATAAGACATCACACCAAATCTTCTCTTGATAAGATTGCATCTGGATTTGGACCTGACATCTAGACTGGATGGGTATAGAGGTAAAGTCTACCCAAGAAACCTTATAGGGGTTGGGGTGAGGGACTGGGGTTAAGCCTAACATTTTGACAGGGCTAGCAGAAATGGCATTCACACATCTCCCACTATCTATGATGATCTTACATACCTTATCCCCTAATTTAAGGAAAGTCTGTAGGATGTTAGTGTTGGGATTCCGGTGCACCGCAGCGGAAGTGTAATTTCAAAAATGATGAAATTTGCACCATAATCCCTTAGCCAAGATCTCCTTATTCAGAATTAAAACATACAAACTAACATTGTTGGAATTAGGGCACTAACCTTTAACGCTAAGTCCAATTTTGATGTAGAATCAGAACTTGGTGTTGAATGCTTCTTTTGATTTCACCAGGCGTCCAAATATCCACCCTCCAATGGTGATCAAAATCTCGCTGTGGTAGAGCCTTAGTGAACGGTCTGCTACATTGTTCTTTGTATCAACTCTATTTATGTAGACATCTTGTCTCTCTACTATTTCTCGGACGAGATAGAAGCGTCTCAGAATGTGCTTGGACTTATGATGAGCTCTTGGTTCCTTAGCTTGAGCAACAGCCCCAGTGTTGTCACAGTAAAGTGGCACTGGGTTTTCAATTTCAGGAACAACACCCAACTCTGTGATGAACTTCTTCATCCAGACTGCTTCCTTGGCGGCTTCACTAATAGCTATGTATTCTGCCTCTGTGGTTGAGTCAGCTACAGTCTGCTGCTTGGTACTCTTCCAACTCACTGCTCCACCATTTAGGGTAAAAACATATCCCAAATGGATTTGCTATCATATGGGTCTGATTGAAAACTAGAATCAGAATAAGCTTCTAGTTTAAGATCAGAAACCACCATAAACTAGAAAAATATCCTTAGTCCTTCTTAGGTACTTAAGAATATTTTTAACTGCTTTCCTAAGATCCTCTCATGGATCAGCCTGAAACCTACTGACAATGCCTAAAGCATATGCCACATCAGGCCTAGTACATAACATGGCATACATTATGGACCTATTGCCGAAGCATAGGGTATAGAATTCATTCTATTTCTTTCTTCAGGTGTCTTAGGAGACATCCTTTTAGAAAGATGTATGCTTTGACTCATAGGAAGATGACCTCTTTTACTTCCATCCATGCTGAATCTTTTCAGCACTAAGTTAATGTACCTAGATTGGGATAAACCTAGCATCCTCTAAGATCTATCTCTATAGATCTTAATACCTAGTATATAGGATGCTTCTCCCAAATCTTTCATGGAAAACTGATGCAGAACGAATGCTCTGATACCAAAAATGATGCAGAACAAAGAACAAAGAAGCGTATGTGGAAGTAAAATTAAGATTAATTCTTTTTTTTTTTTTTTTTTTATATTTCAGAAATTGGCTTTGACTCAAAGTAAAGTTAAACTAAGTTGATGGAAACTAGGTAAGGATTGAAAGCACAATTTAGAAGAAGCTAAGTTATTAGAGTAGTTCAGAAGTAACGGATCGCTGGGGGTTGAGAAACTCCCAGACCTAGGGTTTCGCTCTGAACTTTCAACAGAACAGAAATAGAGAGGAGGGATGGTTTACTAACCAGACAGTGATCTTCTCAGGATTTTGGTGGAAGAACTCTCTCGAGCAGATTGTGGGATCCTTGGAGTCGGCTATCTTCGCAATGGATCCTCCAATACTGGTCTTGTGGTTTGGTCGGCTTCTCCTGGACTCAAGATCTGGGAGAGAAGAGGAACAAGTGATGGAATTCAGATACTCAAGAAAAGATTTACCAGGTTGAAGAACTTGAAAGCTGAAGTTGCTGAAATCAGGATTCTCCTGGAGGCCGATCTGACTTCCTCTTAGAATTGCTGTAGATCTGAAGTATCTGGACTGGAGTTGGATGCTGGCGGCCGGCCTGGACTTGGAGAGGGTGGCCGTGAGAAGTGGAATAGACTAGGGCTTGGTGGAAAGAGAAGGGTGATGGCGGCTAGGGTTTGGGAGTGGAGTGGCTAACCTAGGGTTTGGGTTTTGGAGATCTCACACCTCCTCAAGGTTCCTGGGGAACCCGGATTTACTCCCTCACGGAGCTCAACACCTGGATGCAAGTGCGGAAGAGAGAAAACACAAAGTTTGCTCAAAAAAAAATTTGGTTTCATTCATCTGATCTTCAAGAGTTACATAGAGTTGAATATATAGACATAACAAAAAAATAAAATTTCATACACTTCCCATGTGGGACTAATAAGACTAACCCACACTTTGGCATCAAATTTTCTTCCCAAGACTCCTTCCATGAGTGGGCAACCCAAAAGCTCCAAGAAAACATGAAAATCAACTCCAAATGGCAGGTTATGGGGGTGTCTCCTAGTATCTCTCCATGAATCAAGGATTTTCCCTTCATGGTTTGGCTCTTTTGGACACCTCCTAGTCTTGCTCCACAAGTTTAGGCTTCTTCCTTTCATGGCTTTGGCACTTTAGGAAACTTTTGGGTGCCTCTTTGATTTTCTCCCCAAGACATGCTCTCTTCCCTTTTATAACTTGGGTTTTTATGGAACATTGTGGGGCACCTCCTTGATCCTCTCTTCAAAGAAAAATTCTTGCCATCCTGGCTTGGGTTTATCTGGAAAGAAGTTGGCTCCTCCTTGGATTGAGGTATCTTGATGGATTTCTCCCCCAAGTGGCGCATGAAAGAAGGGACCTGCTTTCTTGTGGTGTGGGGATCGAGGCACACTGGATGGAGATGTGGTGCCTCCTGGACTCTAGCATGTGGCTGGGAGTGTGGCGCCCACTTGCTTGGTCCTGGGAGAAAATGTTGCACCTTGGAGAAGACCTAGACCACTACTAGGACTTGTATTGAGTCAACATGACTCAACAAAATTTAAATTGCAGGGAAATATAGACTCAAACTAAAATTGAGTTGACCAAGTCAACCCTTATTACAAAACCAGAAAATCCTAATTCTTCGAGCAATGTCAATCAGAGATCCAGATGGAGCCCTGAAGTCTTCTTCTGAGTCTGGTGCCTGCACCAATTCTCCCGGGGTGGGAGGAACTCGACCCTGTCGAGTATGGATCAAGCTGGCTCTGGTATCTCTCCAAGAGGTCTGGGTCCAATTCTTGTAATTCTTCTTGGGAGATCCAAGAGTTATCAGAATCTGGCCTTCCTTGCCAGCGGACCAGGTATCTTTGGTATCCTCGATTACGAGTAGAGATAACCTGATCATCCAGGATCTTTTCAATCTGCTCTTTCCTCACAGGCCAGTTGTTGGTGGACACACAGGGTTGGGTTCACTCTCAAGAGCAGGATTAGGCTCAAAAAGGCTCACTGGGAATCACAGCTGGCTCTCTATACTCTACTAGGTCTGTAATGTTGAAAGTGGAGCTAATGCCTAGTTCTGAAGGCAACTCGAGCACATAGGCATTGGACCCTACTCTCTTCACCACTCTAAATGGTCCATCTCCTCTAGCATGTAATTTTCTAATAGTTCCAGGAGGAAACCGTTCAGGCCTTAACCTAATCATTACATAGTCTCCCTCAATAAAAGTTTTGACTCGCCTTGAGAATCAGCCAACTTCTTATAAGTTTCATTACTTAAATTATTTTGGCATGAATTTCTTTATGCAAGTCCTTTACATGCTATGCAAGTGCATCAAGAGACTTGTGTGTGTTGACTAATAGTGAAATCAGATCAAGTGGTGTGTGAGGCTTGTATCCATGAACAATTTCAAAGGGACTCTAGCCTATAGACCTATTGATTGAAACATTATATGCAAATTAGTCCTGGACAAAATACAAATCCCAATTCCTGGTGCTCTCAATCAAACCAAAATCAGAGCCAAAGCCTAGTAAAGGGTCAAGAAAAACTAAACTAGACTGACGACGCATTCCTAAAGAATGGACTTTATTCCAAAGGAACCCTAGGTCTAAACCTAAGAAATTAAGGCTCTCTAGGTTTGACCTTGGGTCGGAGGAGGGCATGCAGAGCATGAAAACTTATTATGGATGCCTAGTAGGTGCCATAAGGTCTTCCAGAAGTAGGTGGCAAACCTAATAGGTTCTAAGGAGTCTTGCAACCTAGAGATCTCAGTAAAGTGTAATCCCATAGCTCTAGAAACATGAAGATTCAAGGAAGGGTAGGAAATAAGAATCAGAGTTTTGAGGTGGCTTATTAGAAACAAGAAACAAACCTTGGTTATCAGGATGACAAAATGAGGACATTGTTCTATAGGTGCACTCATCCAAACCTCATGATTTGCTCTAGGAGGGTCTACAAGTGCAAGTTCTTGGGTAGGTTGGGTGCTCCTAGAAGGTGGAAGGTTATCAGGAAGGTCTTTGGAATGTTTATCTAAAAGTCCTCTAAGCTACTGTCTTTTTCTTGTTCTTGGACCTTCTCAATGGGCAATTCTTGTGAACCCCTTCCTTCTTCACACTCTCTACCAGATTTGACTCAGGGGTGTCTTCTTTGGATTCCTCAATGAGTTCAGGGGTATTCTCACTTAAACTTTCATTTGGTGTAATTTCCTCTTCCTGAACTTCCTCAAAAGGGTCTTCTCTTAGGGTTAGCTCCTGAATTCCTTGAGTGGCAGGGGTCCCCTCAATAACCCCTTAGGTAGGAGTTGGTTAATTGAATTATCGGGAGAGATATCCTCAAATTCTTCTTCTTCATATTCATCTATCAAACTTATGTCAGGCTCGTATATTCTTCCTCAATCTCACTGAAATGTTCTAATCTATTCTCCTTTGATTCCCCTTTAAGCACGACTCTGGTCAGGTCAACTAATTTTGGGCTGGCCATGCCTAACTCCTTCTCAGTGTTATCCTTCTGGTCAAGGGTGACACAAGTGGGAATTGACAAACAAAAGTCCGGTTCACTACGGGTGTCGGATCAATCGGAACTTGACTCAAGTTGGTAGAGGTTGGCTTTAAGTCCAAAGTACTTGATTGGTTATATCTTAAAGACCACTCATAGTCTTGGGCTTCTTGGTAGGCTCGGTCTAACTTATTGGTTATTTCAAGGCATAGCTTCCTATAAATGTCTGGGTGTAACCCAACCCTAAACCTCGATGTGATCTGAGCTTCGGTCTTAATGGTATTGCATTTCATGTCGTACCACTGGAAGTCCTCGATATATTTAGACACAGGCCTATTACCTTGTCGCAATTGGTACCATTGGTCTAAAAGTCTTTCTCATAGGATCTACCTAGGTACCTATCTCTCAACTTACTTCTCATATCTCTCCAAGTATATATTTCCTCTTTTCTTTGATAACACTCATGCTCAATAGCATACCAATGCGACCTAGCATGTTTGGTGAACTTGGTTTGGCCAACCTAATTTGTCCTAATTTCGATATGTTAGTGCACTCAAAATACCAATCCATTTGTTCTTCCCACTTAATATATGTCTCTTGTCTTCCATCAAAAGTGGGTGCATAAGGTTCGGTGTTCCTAACAGGTCCCTTTTCTGAGTCAACCAAGTATGGATATAGGCTCCTAGGGTTATGCTCGGGATCACGGTATAAGGTCCTCTTAGGCTCCTGGCATGGGTGAGGTTGGGGCCTATTAAATTTTGGATCAGGGGTGCAATTTTGATGTCTACATTTCTCAAGTCCCTGGGCTCGGTCTCTAAACTAGGCAAAACCCTCATTCATATCCTGACTCAATTTGGTCATACTTTCGGTAAGAGTTCTAATCATGGCCTCTAAATCAGGTTGGGTTTGACCAGGTTGGTAGGGTACTTCATTCCGAGTGGACATGATGATGCAAGCAAGCACACCAAATGAGACTCGACTGAAATGACTACGGGTTAACTAGACCAAGAGCCCAAACTAGATGCCCAATCAGAGTGGCAAGCTAGCCTGTAGTAACTCGGGACTCAGCCAGGCAGGTGTAAGGGGAGTGTTAGGTCCCTAATTGCCAATCCTAGACACCAATCAGAGATTGGCCAGGTAGGCGGACCAACACACAAGCCCTTCGGGATAGAATCCCTGAACCACCATTCTAGACACTGAGTACAAAGCACACACAGAGTAACTAGACAAACTGACTCAACATTAGCCTAGACCCGACTTGTTGGTGTCCCTAGCCCACTAGGGCAAATTAAGTCTAATAAATTTTAAAATTAGGCTTAGGATCGAATGAATGGGTGGTGGTTTTGGGCTAAGGAGAGGTTATCAACTCCTCCCCTTATCTTAGATGCTCAAATGCCCTTAAGATAAATAAAGAGATGAACACTCAAAAATAATTGGATTGCAGAACACAAAAATAGAGTTGCAGTAATTTAATTCTCAGAAATCGCACGGAAACCAATAAATTATAGGAAAATTATGTAAATTAGTTTGAATTATACTAGTTTACAAAAACAAAAATCACTGAATTTGGAGTTACCTACAGTGAGAAATAATTCCTGCAACAGGGCAATTACGGGCTGAAAACATAGCACTTCCCCGTTTACAATTCCTGCTACGAAGTTATAACCAACGGATCCCCTACATGCCCTAGGAACACCCCGTGGAATGGGAAGAGGAGGTTTCATCTCGCTTCATTCCTAGGACCCGACGTCCTGGGGAGTCTACTTCGAGCAGACAAAGTAAAAAGAGAGAGACACAAACAAGCAATCAAACAGAAACCCTAGACAGGGCTCTGATACCAAAATTGATGCAGAACGAAAGCTCTGATACCAAAAATGATGCAGAACAAAGAACAAAGAAGCGTATGCGAAAGTAAAATTAAGATTAATTCTTTTTTTTTTTTATATTTCAGAAATGGCTTTGACTCAAAGTAAAGTTAAACTAAGTTGATGGAAACTAGGTAAGGATTGAAAGCACAATTAGAAGAAGCTAAGTTATCAGAGTAGTTCAGAAGTAACGGATCACTGGGGGTGAGAAACTCCCAGACCTAGGGTTTCGCTCTGAACTTTCAACAGAACAGAAATAGAGAGGAGGGATGGTTTACTGACCAGACAGTGATCTTCTCAGGATTTTGGTGGAAGAACTCTCTCGAGCAGATTGTGGGATCCTCGGAGTCGGCTATCTTCGCAATGGATCCTCCAATACTGGTCTTGTGGTTTGGTCGGCTTCTCCTGGACTCAAGATCTGGGAGAGAAGAGGAACAAGTGATGGAATTCAGATACTCAAGAAAAGATTTACCAGGTTGAAGAACTTGAAAGCTGAAGTTGCTGAAATCAGGATTCTCCTGGAGGCCGATCTGACTTCCTCTTAGAATTGCTATAGATCTGAAGTATCTAGACTGGAGTTGGATGCTGGCGGCCGGCCTGGACTTGGAGAGGGTGGCCGTGAGAAGTGGAATAGACTAGGGCTTGGTGGAAAGAGAAGGGTGATGGCGGCTAGGGTTTGGGAGTGGAGTGGCTAACCTAGGGTTTGGGTTTTGGAGATCTCACACCTCCTCAAGGTTCCTGGGGAACCCGGATTTACTCCCTCACGGAGCTCAACACCTGGATGCAAGTGCGGAAGAGAGAAAACACAAAGTTTGCTCACAAAAAAATTTGGTTTCATTCATCTGATCTTCAAGAGTTACATAGAGTTGAATATATAGACATAACAAAAAAATAAAATTTCATACACTTCCCATGTGGGACTAATAGGACTAACCCACACTTTAGGCATCAAATTTTCTTCCCAAGACTCCTTCCATGAGTGGGCAACCCCAAAAGCTCCAAGAAAACTTGAAAATCACTCCAAATGGCAGGTTATGGGGGTGTCTCCTAGTATCTCTCCATGAATCAAGGATTTTCCCTTCATGGTTTGGCTCTTTTGGACACCTCCTAGTCTTGCTCCACAAGTTTAGGCTTCTTCATTTCATGGCTTTGGCACTTTAGGAAACTTTTGGGTGCCTCCTTGATTTTCTCCCCAAGACATGCTCTCTTCCCTTTTATAACTTGGGTTTTTATGGAACATTGTGGGGCACCTCCTTGATCCTCTCTTCAAGAAAAATTCTTGCCATCCTGGCTTGGGTTTATCTGGAAAGAAGTTGGCTCCTCCTTGGATTGAGGTATCTTGATGGATTTCTCCCCCAAGTGGTGCATGAAAGAAGGGACCTGCTTTCTTGTGGTGTGGGGACCGAGGCACACTGGATGGAGATGTGGCGCCTCCTGGACTCTAGCGTGTGGCTGGGAGTGTGGCGCCCACTTGCTTGGTCCTGGGAGAAAATGTTGCACCTTGGAGAAGACCTAGACCACTACTAGGACTTGTATTGAGTCAACATGACTCAACAAAATTTAAATTGCAGGGAAATACAGACTCAAACTAAAATTGAGTTGACCAAGTCAACCCTTATTACAAAACAAGAAAATCCTAATTCTTCGGGCAATGTCAATCAGAGATCCAGATGGAGCCCTGAAGTCTTCTTCTGAGTCTGGTGCCCGCACCAAAAATTGGTTTGATAGCCAAACCTTGACTGATTGCAACATTGGGATATCATTCCCAATGAGGAGTATGTCATCTACATACAGAACCAAGAAGATTATGGCACTCCCACTAGTCTTCTTATAAACACAGGTTCATCCACATTTTTGATAAAATGAAACTTTTTAATAGTTTCATCAAAGCGGATGTTCCAACTCCATGAAGCTTGCTTTAATCCATAAATGGATTTCTTTAGCTTGCATACTTGATTAGGTTTATTTTTTGAAATAAAACCTTCTGGCTGTGACATGTAGACTTCTATCTCAAGGAAACCATTGAGGAATGCAGTCTTCACATCCATCTGCCAGATCTCATAATCATGATATGCTCTATAGCAAGTAAAATCCGTATTAATTTGAGCATGGCAACAGGTGAGAATGTTTCATCATAATCAATTCCCTGTTTTTGTCTAAAACCTTTAGCCACTAATCTGGCTTTATAGGTTTCAACTTGGCCATCAGCCCCTATCTTTTTCTTATAGACCATTTGCACCCAATAGGATTAATACCCTCTGGTGCATCAACCAAAGACCATACTTGGTTTACATATATAGAGTCTATTTCGGATTCCATGGCTTCTTGCCATCTATCTGAATCAGTACTCAAGATAGCTTCCGTATAGGTCAGAGGTTCATCATTTTGAATGACTTGGGCTTCATTATTTTCAATAATAAACCCATACCTCTCAGGTGCCCGTGGCACTCTATCAGACCTACGGGGAGGAGTTTTGTGTTCTGGTTCTGTCCTAACTATATGTTCTAATGGTGAGAATTGTCTATCTGTGTTTCTTGTACTTCTCCAAGTTCAATAGTTCTACCATTGCCCTTTTCTAAAATGAACTCCTTTTCTAGAAAAGTGGCATGCCTGCTGACAAAAATCTTTTGTTCAGTAGGATGGTAGAACAGATATCCGCTACCTCCTCTAGGATATCCTACAAATAGATATTTATCCGCTCTAGGTTCCAACTTATGTCCAAAATTTCTTTTAACATAAGCTGGACATCCCCATACCATAAAATATTTAAAATATGGTTTCTTTCCACTACAAATTTCATATGGAGTACTAACAACGGATTTAGAAGGTACCTTGTTCAGAATGTAAACAGCAGTTTCTAGGGCATGACCCCAGAAGGAAATGGGTAAATTTGTGAAGCACATCATGGAACGTACCATATCTAATAAGGTACGATTCCTCCTTTCAGTTATACCATTTAGTTGTGGTGTATAAGGAGGGGTCCATTCAGAAAGAATTCTTTTAACTTTAAGATAGTCTAAAAAACTCCGTGGATAAGTATTCTCCTCCTGAATAAGAACGAAGAACTTTAATACTTTTCTCGGTTTGTTTTTCGACCATACTTTGATACTCCTTAAATTTATCAAAGGCTTCAGATTTATGTTTCATAAGATACACATATCCGAACCTAGATAAATCATCTGTAAAAGTGATAAAATATGAGTATCCTCCTCTGGCCTGAGTTGTCATTGGACCACATACATCAGTATGTATAAGTCCTAATAACTAGGTTGACCTTTCTCCATGTCCTGTGAATGGAGTCTTGGTCATCTTATCCATGAGACATGATTCGCAAGTTCCTAATGATTCATACTCATAAGGATCAAGAAGTTTTCCTTGTATAACTTGCTTATCCTAGACTCATTAACATGACCAAGTCGATGATGCCAAAGTAAAGTATCATTAAAGTCTTTTCTTTTCCTTTTATTATTGACATGAAAAACACTATCGTTGGAAGAAAGAGTTAAGAGCCCATTGCTAAATATGCCAGAACAAATAATTTATTAGATAACATTATCGAGCAACCAGTGCTCGTTACATCCATTACATATCCTTGTTTTAATAACAAAGGAATAGATATAATGTTCCGAATAATCTTTGGCATATAGTAACAATTTTCTAACTCCAAGATCTTCCTTGAAGGCAACTTCAGAATATAGGTCCCTACAGCTTCTGCTTGGATGATATCACCACCAGCACTGTAGAGATTGAAGTCGCCTTCCTTCAATACTTTAAGCTTGTGGAGGTCCTGCAAAGATTTGCATATATGGTAACCACAAGCGGTATCCAATACCCAAGTATTTGATATAGACGAATTAATGTCAATATAGTATGTATCTCATAAATACCTTTTGGTGCATCTGACTCACCAGGCTTCACAGTTGCAAGGTAAGCCTTGCAATTCCTTTCCCAATGTCCCACTTTGCCTCAAAAGAAACTGGTTGACTGTTTTGAGGCCTTCTTTCCTTTCTTGTTCTTATTGATGCCACCCTTAGGGTTTAGCCTCCAACTAAAACCCTTTTTGCCTGATTTCTTCTTATTGGTCTTATCAACAAGAAGAAGTGGAGCCTTTTCTTTCTTAACGTGGCTCTCTACTATTTTAACATATTTAACAGCTCAGGCAAGGAAGTGTTCAGTTTGTTCATGTGATAATTCAAGACAAACTGAGAAAATGACTCCGGGAGTGATTGCTGGATCAAATCCTGATTCAGCTCCCCATCCATAATAAACCCTAATTGACCCAATCTGGTGATTAAGTCAATTACCTTCAGGACATGATCCTGAACGGATGTACCTCTGTCATCCTAGCACGGAATAACTGCTTAGATATTTCGTATCTAGCAGTTCTGCTTTGTTCTCCATAAAGCTCTTTTAAATTGAGCATTATGGATTGAATATCCATGCTTTCATGCTACCTCTGTAACTCATTGGTCATACAGGCCAGTATGATACACTTGACAGTGAGGGAGTCATTCTGCCACATTTGTATGTGGCCATATCTTCCTGTGTGGCATCATCCCCTAATGGATTAAGACTAGGGGTATCAAGAATATAAGAAAGTTTTTCTGAACTCAGTACAATCTTTAAGTTTCACAACCAGTCCACATAGTTTGGACCAGTCAATTTGTTGGTATCTAAGATGCTTCGCAGTGATAATGAAGATGCCATTTATCTACATTTAATAAAGAACAATACATAAGCAAACAACCATGAAATGACTTACATAATTAAATTAGGCCTTCAATTTAATTATGTCTTCCACTATTTTATCAAAATCATAGCCCTAACTATGATAATCGATAAGAACCCTGATCGATTTTCTTAGTGAGATTGAGATCCTAATAACTTATAAAAGATCTTGCAGATAGCACAACAAATCTTTTATAAGCTCAAAGGTAGGAAACTCTTCCAATTATATCTTGTTACGGCCATAATGATGATGTGGCCGGTCTCAGATTCCGTCGGACCTGATTGAGCCGCGTGGAGGTTTCCTCGGCCGAGTCAGCTATAGGTCCCATGCCGCCGAGGTTGAGCTCAGCCCTTGCCTCCCGGCTACCTCGCCAGGTGACATCCCGAGACGTTGCCACCCTCGCCGAAGTCGAGTTCGGTCCGGGCGCCCTCCTGCCACCTCGCCATGTGTCCACCCAGGAGGGGTCCACCTCGGCCGAGGTCGGCTGCTCCCTTGCTCCCTCGCCAGGTGGCGCCCAGAGACGGTCCCACCGTACCGAGGTCGAGCCAGGCTCCTTCGCCAGGTGCCCCCGGAGATGGGTCCACCTCGACCGAAGCCGAGCGCCCTCCTGCCACCTCGCAAGGTGTCCACCCAGGAGGGGTCCACCTCGGCCGAGGTCGGCTGCTCCCCCACCCCTCGCTAGGTGGCGCCCAGAGACGGTCCCACCAATGCCAAGGTCAAGCCGGGCCCCTTCGCTCCTTCGCCAGGTGGCCCCCGGAGACGGTCCACCTCGACCGAAGCCGAGCGCCCTCCTGCCACCTCGCCAGGTGTCCACCCAGGAGGGGTCCACCTCGGCCGAGGTGGCTGCCCCCCCCCTCCCTCGCTAGGTGGCACCCAGAGACGGTCCCACCAATGCCGAGGTCGAGCTGGGCCCCTTCGCTCCTTCGCCAGGTGGCCCCCGGAGACGGGTCCACCTCGATCGAAGCCAAGCGCCCTTCTGCCGCTCCGCCAGGTGTCCACCCGGGAGGGGTCCACCTCGATCGAGGTCAGGCCGCCCGTACAGAGAAGGTCCTAAAGAGCGGAGGCGCAGGTTTCGAGGTTGGCCCTCGAGCCGTGCGCGCCACAAACGGTGCCCCGTATGGATGGCGGCGGCAAGCGAAACATCACTTACGTCGGCCCGACAGGTTCTGCAGTTGAGAGGCACGGTTCTAGCACAACAGGGCCCGTCAACGGACAACGCTGGGAAGGGGAGCGCCCACACCGGGCCCGAGGTCTGACCGGCCGCCTTGCCGGCGCCACCCCCCCTTCCTTAACCCTTTCCCTGCTGGGCTCGGCAAACGAGGCCAGAAAGCTGCCTGGCCCTCGAAACCAAGAGGGGAAAGAGAAAAGGATGGAGAGGGGACAACGAGAGCAAGGAGGGAAGCCTCCCAATAGCGAAAAAAAGGCGGGCAGCGAGAGGAGATAAAAGGAAGGAAAGAGGAGGCGACCAGGTAAGGCGGGACGAGTAAGAAACAGAGGCTGAAGGCTCCGCTCCGAGGGTGAGATCCAGGGCCCCGAGAGGGGATCGCTTGGCGTGAGCTCGGCAAGGAGATCCAGCCGGGTTTCTGGTCCCTCCGGCACCTTTTTTGCTAGTAAATTCTCTGAGTCTGGGACTCCTTTGGGGGCCCGTCTTGGAGAATCTGTTCCTTCTCGCCGTCCACTAACTTGATCGTCGGAGCTCCCTCACCGGGATCCCCGGCCAGGGTCTTCTGACCGCGCCTTGCAGGTTCGGTCCAGCCAGGAGGCCCCGGGAGCAAGATGGTCTAGCAGGATCGGCGGTTCCGAGGCACGGGCGCGGTGGCGAGATCGGCAATAGATTGGCGTGCCAGGAAGGGGGGCAGGACAACACCCCCTAGCGGGAGCCAGCTTTCTGCATGCACCGCGCTCTCTGACAATGGTGGTCACTCATGGGCACGAGGCATCCACCAGCCGTGTGGGGGAGGTTCCCTCCCTCAAGGGCCCATAGCCCGGAGAGGGAGCTCCCAGCTCCTCCACCTCTTCCACTACCGCCGACCTCGGCGGACGGGCCCCTCGCGGCCGTCATCCAACAGCTGCAGACTTTGACCTCGATGGTCCGGCAGCTTCAACATCAGCAGCGGTCCCTAGCCACGTAGCCGTAGCTAGGGACCCCCGTGGCTCGAGCCGCGGGGCTGCGTGGGAGCCTGCGCTCCATTCATGGCAGGCCATCCCACCCGAGGGCAGTCTCCAACCCCTGCGGGAGCCACCAAGCTCCCGCAAAAAGAAACTACTCCGGTTCGGCGGATCACGAGAGTCGATCCCCGACCGATGAAGCCGAGATGGCGCATCGCAGCAAGCGGCACCGAGGCGTGACTTTGCGCTGGGACCGATCGGCGCCCCCTTCGCCAGCGACCTCGGTGGAAGACTCCACCGACGAGGCCATCAGGCGTCAGGCCGAAAGGCGCCTGGAGGAGCACGAACGCAAGTTGGTGGATTTCGCCTGCCGATTTGCCGACCTGTAGAACTCATCGGTGGACCCGGCGGGCTACGACTCCCGTCCTCCCTTCTCTGAAGAAATCCAGGCGAAACCAATCTCAAGCCGGTTCCGCATGCCGCAGGTGGATCCCTACGACGAGACCATCGACCCTCTGGACCATCTGGAGAGCTACAAGGCTCTAATGAGGGTCCAGGGGGCCACTGACACCCTTTTGTGCATCGCCTTCCCAGCTACCCTCCGGAAGGCCGCTCGAGTCTGGTTCACCCGCCTCGAGCCCGGATCTATTTGCTCCTTCCACCAGCTGGAAGGGAAGTTTGTGGCGCATTTTGACGCTTGTCGGAAGGTGCCGAGAGAGGTGGATAGCCTCTTCTCCATCCGCTAGCAGGACCAGGAGCTGCTACGGGACAACATCACCCGGTTCAAGACCGCAGCCCTGGAAATCTACAGCCTGGATGAGCCCGTCGCCATGCTACTTTGAAGCGCGGGATCAAGACGTCCCGCCTGACCTACTCCCTGGACAAAATGCCTCCCAGGACGGACTCCGAGCTCCTCCTCCGCGCCCACAAGTACATCCGAGCAGAGGAGGCCGACCGCACCCACCGAGAGCTGGACGCGAAGACTCTGAAGAGGCCATCCCCGAGGGATCTTCCAGGAGCTTGAAAGCCCGGGCCACCTGCCGACCCTCACCTGAATCCGAGGTCGAAGGGCGAGGCCACTACGGAGCGGAGGTTCACCCCTCTCCTCGCCCCTCGAACGAAGATCCTCATGGAAATTGAGTGCGAGCACTACCTCCGCCGACCTCTTCCACAGAACCAAGAGGTATCCGGGACAAGTCAAAGTACTGCCAGTTCCACCGCGAGCATGGCCATGACACGGAAGAGTGTCGCAACCTGAAGCGGGAAATCGAGGAGCTAATCAAAAGGGGCTACCTCAGGAAGTTCGTCAGGAACGAGGTCCCCCGGAGGGGCAGTCGCTCGCGGCCTTACCACCAGTTCCTGCAATCGATAACCGCCGACGGAGAAGCCGGTGGGCATGATCTCATTGGGGTGGGCGGGCGGCGAAGAGAGCCGGGAAGTCGGGAACCGGAGAATGTAATCCACCCTGAGGAGGGGAAGGAAAACAAGAATATAAACAATGATGTCGTGGTGGTCGAGATGACCATCACGAAGCATCCTGTACATTGAATTATGGTGGATAGTGGAAGCTCGGCTGACGTGCTTTTTTACGATGCTTTCTCTCGGATGAATTTGTCCCATGATTAGCTGAGACCGGTGCATACCCCCCTGGTGGGCTTTACCGGGGACTCCGTGGGGGTCGAAGGGGAGATCACTCTCCCAGTCGCCGCCGGATCCCCACCTCGGCAGACGACGTCCTGATGACGTTTACGTCATCAAGCTCCCTTCGCCTTACAATGCAATTCTCGGGCATCCCGGGCTCAACCAACTGGATGCCATGATTTCCAAGAAAAGGTGTTGGTGCAGTTCCCATGCCTTCTGGGCTCGGGGTGATGAAGGGGACGACCCAGCCGGTCCCGCATTGCCTCCAGACGGTCCCGGGTGCCCGAGGTGCGGAGCTCAGCCCCGATGTTGACGACCTCGACCTAAGGGAGAAGGAACCCAGGGGGGGCCGTAGAACGCTTGTTGACTTATCCCCTTGGTTCAGACCGTTAAAGACGGTGCAGGTCGGGGCACAACTCCCAAGAAGAAGAACGGGCCCGCTGCTAGAGTTCCTCCGCGCGAACGCAGACGGTTCAGACCCGTTAAAGACGGTGCAGGTCGGGGCACAACTCCCAGAAGAAGAACGGGCCCGCCTGCTAGAGTTCCTCCGCGCGAACGCAGACGTGTTCGCCTGGACGGCGGTCGACATGCCGGGCATTCCCCCCGAGGTCATTACGCACAGACTGAACGTGGATCCGAGCTACCGCCCGGTCTACCAGAAGAAGAGGAGCTTCGCCATGGAGAGACAGAGGGCCATCAACGAGGAGGTGGAGAAACTCCTTGCCACCGGCTTTGTACGGGATGTCCAATATCCCAGTTGGCTAGCGAACGTGGTCATGGTAAGGAAGAGCAGTGGTAAGTGGAGGATCTATGTGGACTACACCGACCTCAACCGAGCATGCCCGAAGGACAGCTTCCCTCTCCCAAAGATCGACCAGCTGGTCGACACCACCTCAGGGCATCGGCTCCTGTCATTCATGGACGCCTTCTCGGGATACAACCAGATCCGAATGAACCCGGAGGACGAGGAGCACACCGCTTTCATCACCGACCGCGGAACTTTTTGCTATAGGATGATGCCGTTCGGCCTCAAGAACGCCGGGGCCACGTACCAACGTCTGGTCAACAGGATCTTCAAGGACCAGATTGGCCGCAACATATAGGTGTACGTGGACGATATGCTGGTAATGAGCAAACCCGATTCGGACCACGTAGCTAACATGGCGGAGACATTCGGCAACCTCCGACGTCATCAGATGAAGCTGAACCCTGCGAAGTGTGCCTTCGGCGTCTCCGCCGGGAAGTTCATAAGATTCATGGTGACCCAAAGAGGAATTGAAGCCAACCCGGAGAAGGTCCAGGCCATCCTGGACATGGAGCAGCCCGCCTCTAAGAAGCAAGTGCAGCAACTCACCGGTCGGGTTGCGGCCCTCAGCCGCTTTATCTCCAGGTCGGCAGATCGTTGCCGTCCCTTTTTCAAGGTGCTAAGGAAGATGAACGACTTCGCCTGGACTGAGGAATGCCAGGAGGCCTTTGAAGAGCAGAAGAAGATGCTCGCATCGCCACCGCTGCTTTCCCGGCCCGAGGAGGGAGAGGAGCTCATCCTTTAGCTGGCGGTCACCCCGGAAGCCGTCAGTTCGGTCCTGGTTTGGACCGACGACCAAGGAGTCCAGCGGCCAGTGTACTATACCAGCAAACTTCTCCGCGATGCGGAGCTCAGGTATTCTCGACCTGAGAAGCTCGTTTTTGTGCTAATAGTGTCTGCTCAACGTCTCAGGCCCTATTTCCAAGCGCATCTCATCGCCATCCTGATGGATCAGCCACTGAAAGCGGTGCTCAGCCGACCCGACACCTCGGGGCGATTGGCGAAGTGGGCACTGAAGCTCAGCGAGTTCGACATCGCGTACAGGCCCATGTCGGCCATGAAAGCGCAGGTGCTAGCCGACTTCTTGGTCGAATGCGTGGGTCTAGGCAAGGATCCCGAAGAGGATTCCTTGCACCGGCAGCTGAAAGCGTGATGCAGAACGGAAGCTCTGATACCAAAAATGATGCAGAACAAAAGAGATGATGCGATGCGGAAGTAAATTAAAATTAATATATATTTTTTTATTTATTTATTTTAGAAGTCGGCTTTGACTCAAAGGAAAGATAAACTAATGTTGAAAGAAACTAAGAAATAACAGAAAGCACAATTAAAAGGAGTGGATTATCAGAGTAACTCAGAAGTAGGATCGCTGGGGATTGAGAAACCCCAGACCTAGGGTTTACTCCTCTTTCAAGAAACAGACGAAGAGAGAAGAGAAGGTTTATACCTGACTGTGATATCTCTCGTTGCTTCAATTGAAGGACACTCTCGAGCAGATTGTAGGATCCTTGGAGACGGGGTATCTTCGCAATGGATCTTCGGATTGTAGTCCTATGGCAAGGTTGGCCTTCTTCTCGAACTCAGGATCTGGAAGAAGAAGAACAAAAAAAAGAACCAGAAACTCAAAGAAAGACACTGACCTGAGTACTTAATGAAGATTGTTGGATGTAGAAGTTCCGGAGATCTTGATACTGATCTGACTCTCCTTTGAACTAGCTCTGTAGTTGAAAGAGTTGATCTGAACCTGGATGCTGGTGACCGGCTTCGATGTGGAAGAGAGGGGCCGTGGGATGAAGATGGAAAATTAGGGTTTGGTGGTGGTGGAGTAGAGATGGGTGGACTAAGCTAGGTTTTGGGGTTGGAGATCTCACACCTCCTCAAGGTCCTAGGGAACCCGGATTTACTCCCTCACGGAGCTCAACACCTGAATACAAGTGCGGAAGAGAGAAACACAAAGTTGCTCACACAGAAATTGATTTCATTCATCATCATTTTCAAGAGTTACATAGAGTTGAATATATAGACATAACAAAGAAATAAAATTTTATACATTTTCCATGTAGGACTAATAGGACTAACCCACACTTTAGGCATCAAATTTTCTTCCCAAGACTCCTTCCATGAGTGGGCAGCCCAAAAACTCCAAGAAAACTTGAAAATCAGCTCCAAATGGCAGGTTATGGGGGTGTCTCCTAGTATCTCTCCATGAATCAAGGATTTTCCCTTCATGGTTTGGCTCATTTGGACACCTCCTAGTCTTGCTCCACAAGTTTAGGCTTCTTCCTTTCATGGCTTTGGAACTTTTGGAATCTTTGGGTGCCTTCTTGATTTTCTCCCCAAGACATGCTCTCTTCCCTTTATAACTTAGATTTTTATGGAACATTGTGGGGCACCTCCTTGATCCTCTCTTCGAGAAAAATTCTTGCCATCCTGGCTTGGGTTTATCTGGAAAGAAGTTGGCTCCTCCTTAGATTGAGGTATCTTGATGGATTTCTCCCCCATGTGGTGCAAGAAAAAAGAACCTGCTTACTTGAGGAGTGGGGACCAAGGTACACTGGATGGAGATGTGGTAGGGATGTGGCACCTACTTGTAGCTGGAAAATGTGGTGCCCTATGGCAAAGGGAATGACACCTACCTGGGCCTTGGACTTGGACTGAGTCAACATGACCCAACAAAATTGAAATGACAAAATTACAGACTCAAAATTGAGTTGATCAGGTCAACCCTTATTACAAAATCAGAAAACCCTAATTCTTCGGGCAAGGTCAATCAGAGATCCAGATGGAGCCCTAAAATCTTCTTCTGAGTCTGGTGCCCGCACCAATTCTCCCTGGGTGGGAGGAACTCGACCTTGTCGAGTAAGGCTCAAGTTGGCTCTAGTATCTCTCCAAGATGTCTGAATCCAAATCTTGTAGTTCTTCTCGGGAGATCCAAGAGTCATCAGAGTCTGGCCTTCCTTGCCAGCGGACCAGGTATCTTTGGTATCCTCGATTACGAATAGAGATAACCTGATCATCCAGGATCTTTTCAATCTGCTCTTTCCTCATAGGCCAGTTGTTGGTGGACACACAGGGTTGGGTTCACTCTCAAGAGCAGGATTAGGCTCAAAAAGGCTCACTGGGAATCACAGCTGGCTCTCTATACTCTACTAGGTCTGTAATGTTGAAAGTGGAGCTAATACCTAGTTCTGAAGGCAACTCGAGCACATAGGCATTGGACCCTACTCTCTTCACTACTCTAAATGGACCAGCTCCTCTAGCATGTAACTTTCTAACGGTTCCAGGAGGAAACCGTTCAAGCCTTAACCTAATCATTACATAGTCTCCCTCAACAAAAGTTTTGACTCGCCTTTGAGAATCAGCCAACTTCTTATAAGTTTCATTACTTAAATTTATTTTGGCATGAATTTCTTTATGCAAGTCTTTTATATGCTGTGCAAAAACTTCAGCAGACTCTGAGACTCGTGTATGGACTGGTAAAGGATCTAGGTCAAGAGGTGTGTGATGTTTGTAACCATGCACAATTTCGAAGGGACTCTAGCCTATAGACCTATTGATCGAAACATTGAATGTAATTTCAGCCCTGGACAAAATACAAATCCCAATCCTGGTGCGCTCAATCCAACCAAAATCTGAGCCAAAGCCTAGTAAAAGGTCAAGAAAACTAAACTAGACTGACGACGCATTCCTAAAGAATGGACTTTATTAAAAGGAACCCTAGGTCTAACCTAACAAACTAAGGCTCTCTAGGTTTGACCTTGGGTCGGAGGAGGGCATGCAGAGTATGAAAACTTATTATGGATGCCTAGTAGGTGCCATAAGGTCTTCCAGAAGTAGTAGGTGGCAAACCTAATAGGTTCTGACATGTGGTTCACTCTAAAGGCTTCGACAAAGTATACTTGGATGGTGTAAGAAGCATTGGAAGTCCTAGAGAAAGGGAGGAGATATGAGGTGGAGTCTCGAAACCTGTTGACTAAAGGTGGTGACCTGAAGGTTTGAATGGTGATCTATGAGTGTCAACTGGTCATCCTTACGAAAAGAAAAGTTTGCTACTCCCAGGAATGGATCAAGAGATGGTTCAGGAAGTAGCCTAGGACATGTGATTGCAATAGTTAAGGTTTGTTCTCTAAGCAAATAATGATCCACTTTCTCGAGAACTAGATTAGAGAATGATTCATGGGAGGGCCTATGGATGATGACCTCAAGACTTGAAATTTGACCTATGGTTGCGGAAAGGTATAATCTATAGAAGGGTAGGTCAGTCATGCGAAGGAAGGGGTCTGGGGCCATAAGGAGGACTTCTACAGGACTGGGTGAATCAATCCGCTCAAGACAAGGATGTTCAACTGAGATTACGGGAGAGACCTTAGTGGCTGGGCATGGGACAAGGTCTAATTATAAGAGGCTTGATTCAGTCATCCTAAGGAGAGGATCTACCATAGGGTGGGCAAACATAAACAGTTCAGTGCAAAGATCTTCAATTGGTACTTGGGGAAGGACTGTCATTAGAGGGTACAAACTGATAGCTCGGGCTAACACTATGAGTTCTTCTTGGGGGTATTTGACTAAAGGAACCTGATTCTCACAAATCTCTTGAATTTCTGAACTAGGTCCTACCACTTGGTTGCTCTCCAAGGTCTCCTCAGGTAAGGAACAAATAGTATCGATGTCACATTCTTCAAGTTCTTCCCCCTCATATTCATCAACTAGACTCAAGCCAGCATCATATACTCCTCGATGCCATCTTCAATGGGTTTCAGGTCAGTGGTAATCGGGTCAACTGATTCTTGGCTTGTCATACCTAACCCTTCTTCCTCATTGGCATCCTTCTGGTCAAGAGGTGACACAAGTGGAATTGACAAACAAAAGTCTGGTTCACTACGGTGTCGGATCAACCGGAACTTGACTCAAGTTGGTAGAGGTTGGCATTAAGTCCAAAGTACTTGATTGGTTATATCTTAAAGACCACTCATAGTCTTGGGCTTCTTGGTAGGCTTGGTCTAACTTATTGGTCTTTTCAAGGCATAGCTTTCTATAAATGTCTGGGTGTAACCCAACCCTAAACCTCGATGTGATCTGAGCTTCGGTCTCAATGGTATTGCATTTCATGTCATACCACTAGAAGTCCTCGATATATTTAGATACAGGCCTATTACCTTGTCGCAATTGGAACCATTGGTCTAAAAGTTTTTTCTCATAGGATCTACCTAGGTACCTATCTCTCAACTTACTTCTCATATCTCTCCAAGTATATATTTTCTCTTTTCTTGATAACACTCACGCTCAATAGCATACCAATGCGACCTAGCATGTTTGGTGAACTTGGTTTTGGCCAACCTAACTTGTCCTAATTCTGATATGTTAGTGCACTCAAATACCGATCCATTTGTTCTTCCCACTTAATATATGTCTCTTGTCTTCCATCAAAAGTGGGTGCATAAGGTTCGGTGTTCCTAACGGGTCCCTTTTCTGAGTCAACCAAGTATGGGTATAGGCTCCTAGGGCTAGACTCAGGGGCAAGATCATGGTCATAGGCTCTTAGATCAAACCTCCAATGATTAGGTTCCGGATCCCTGTATAAAGGTCTCCTAGGCTCTGGGTATGGGTGAGGTTGGGGTCTACCAAATTCTGAGTCAGGGTCCAATTTCGGTGCCTAGGCTCCTCAAGTACCTGGGCTCGGTCTCTAAATTGGGCAACAGTATCAGTCATATCCTGACTCAATTTGGTCATACTTTCGGTAAGAGTTCTAATCATGGCCTCGAAATCAGGTTGGGTTAGACCAGGTTGGTAGGGTACTCCGTTCTAGGTGGACATGATGATGCAAGCAAGCACACCAAATGAAACTCGACTGAAATGACTACGGGCTAACTAGACCTAGAGCCCAAACTAGATGCCCAATCAGAGTGGCAAGCTAGCCTGTAGTAACTCAGGACTCAGCCAGGCAGGTGTAAGGGGAGTGTTAGGTCCCTAATTGCCAATCCTAGACACCAATCAGTGATTGGCCAGGTAGGCGGACCAGCACACAAGCCCTTCGAGATGTAGTCCCAGAACCACCATTCTAGACACTGAGTACAAAGCACACACAGAGTAACTAGACAAACTGACTCAACACTAGCCTTGACCCGACTTGTTGATGTCCCTAGCCCACTAGGGCAAATTAAGTCTAATAAATTTTAAAGTTAGGCTTAGGATCGAATGAGTGGGTGGTGGTTTTGGGCTTAAGGGGAGGTTATCAACTCCTCCCCTTATCTTAGATGCTCGAATGCCCTTAAGATGAATTAGGAGATGATCACTCAAGATAATTGAATTGCAGAAACACAAAAATAGAGTTGCAGTAATTTAACTCTCAGAAATCTCACGAAAAATAATAAATCATAGGAAAATTACACAAAATAGTTTCAAATATACTTGTTTCAGCAAAACAATAATCACCAAATTTGGAGTTATCTTTGTGATAAAAAATTCCTGCAACAGGGTAGTTATGGACTGAAAATAGAGTACTTCCCCGTTTACAATTCCTGCTACGAAGTTGTAACCCAACGGATCCCCTACATGCCCTAGGAACATCCCGTGGAATGGGAAGAGGAGGTTTGCACCTCGCTTCGTTCCTAGGACCGGACGTCCTGGGGAGTCTACTTCGAGCAGACAAAGTAAAAACAGAGAGACTCAAACAAGCAATCAAAACAGAAACCCTAGACAGGGCTCTGATACCAAAATGACGTAGAACAGAAGCTCTGATACCAAAAATGATGCGGAACACAAAGAGATGATGTGATGCGGAAATAAATTAAAATTAATGTATTTTTTTTTATTTATTTATTTTCAGAAGTCGGCTTTGTCTCAAAGGAAAGGTAAACTAATGTTGAAAGAAACTAAGAAATGACAAAAAGCATAATTAAAAAAAGTGGATTATCAGAGTAACTCAGAAGTAGGATCGCTGGGGATTGAGAAACCCCAGACCTAGGGTTTACTCCTCTTTCAAGAAACAGACGAAGAGAGAAGAGAAGGTTTTATACCTGACTGTGATATCTCTCGTTGCTTCAATTGAAGGACACTCTCGAGCAGATTGTAGGATCCTTGGAGACAGGGTATCTTTGCAATGGATCCTCGGATTGTAGTCCTATGGCAAGGTTGGCCTTCTTCTCAAACTCAGGATCTGGAAGAAGAAGAACAAAAAAAAGAACCAGAAACTCAAAGAAAGACACTGACCTGAGTACTTAATGAAGATTGTTGGATGTAGAAGTTCCAGAGATCTTGATACTGATCTGACTCTTCTTTGAACTGGCTCTGTAGTTGAAATAGTTGATCTGAACCTGGATGCTGGTGACCGCTTCGATGTGGAAGAGAGGGGCCGTGGGATGAAGATGGAAAATTAGGGTTTGGGGGTGGTGGAGTAGAGATGGGTGGACTAAGCTAGGGTTTTGGGGTTGGAGATCTCACACCTCCTCAAGGTTCCTAGGGAACCCGGATTTACTCTCTCACGGAGCTCAACACCTGAATACAAGTGCGGAAGAGAGAAACACAAAGTTGCTCATACAGAAATTGATTTCATTCATCATCATTTTCAAGAGTTACATAGAGTTGAATATATAGACATAACAAAGAAATAAAATTTTATACATTTCCATGTGGGACTAATAGGACTAACCCACACTTTAGGCATCAGATTTTCTTCCCAAGACTCCTTCCATGAGTGGGCAGCCCAAAAACTCCAAGAAAACTTGAAAATCAGCTCCAAATGGCAAGTTATGGGGGTGTCCTAGTATCTCTCCATGAATCAAGGATTTCCCTTCATGGTTTGGCTCATTTGGACACCTCCTAGTCTTGCTCCACAAGTTTAGGCTTCTTCCTTTCATGGCTTTGGAACTTTTGGAATCTTTTGGGTGCCTTCTTGATTTTCTCCCCAAGACATGCTCTCTTCCCTTTTATAACTTGGATTTTTATGGAACATTGTGGGGCACCTCCTTTATCCTCTCTTCAAGAAAAATTCTTGCCATCCTGGATTGGGTTTATCTGGAAAGAAGTTGGCTCCTCTTGGATTGAGGTATCTTGATGGATTTCTCCCCCAAGTGGTGCAAGAAAAAAGAACCTGCTTACTTGAGGAGTGGGGACCAAGGTACACTGGATGGAGATGTGGTAGGGAGTGTGGCACCCACTTGTAGCTGGAAAATGTGGTGCCCTATGGCAAAGGGAATGACACCTACCTGGGCCTTGGACTTGGACTGAGTCAACATGACCCAACAAAATTGTAATGACAAAATTACAGACTCAAATTGAGTTGATCAGGTCAACCCTTATTACAAAACCAGAAAACCCTAATTCTTCGAGCAAGGTCAATCAGAGATCCAGATGGAGCCCTGAAGTCTTCTTCTGAGTCTGGTGCCCGCACCAAAGCGGGCCCCGAGGGGCCCGGAGAGGACACATGGATCCTCCACGTAGATGGAGCCTCGAACTCTGGTGGGAGCGGAGCCGGACTCATTCTTGCCAACAGCGATGGGGTCATCGCTGAATGCGCGCTCGATTTCTAGTTCGCCGTGACAAACAATCAGGCGGAGTATGAGGCGCTCCTCGCCGGGCTAAGGGTCTCCCGCGAGCGGGCGTGACTAACCTTAAGGCCTTCACTGACTCCCAGCTCGTGGCAGGACAGGTCTCCGGGGAGTATGCCGCGCACGACCCCCAAATGGCGAAATACTTGGAGCTCGTCAAGGCGGGCACGACCGGCTTCCGACGCTTCAACATCTTCCACATCCCCCTTAGGGAGAACGCCCGTGCGGACACTCTTTCCCGGCTGGCGACCCTGCCGAACTCGATGCTGGGTCGCGCTCACGTGGAGCACCTTAAGGCCCCAAGCCACGAGATCCCAGTGGAGGTCCACCAGGTCAGCCGTGAGCCTAGCTGGATAGACAAGTATGCCGAATACATAACTAGCGGCACCTTGCCAGAGGATCGCGAGGCGGCCCACCTCATCAGAAAGAAGGCCGTGCGTTTCATCCTGATGGATGGGAAATTGTATCGAAGATCCTTCTCCTACCCCCTCCTTAAATGCGTAGGACCCGCGGAAGCCAGACTCGTGCTCTAGGAGATTCACGAGGGTGTGTGTGGGAACCACGTGGAGGGCAGAGCGTTGGCCTACAAAGCCCTTCGTCAGGGCTACTTTTGGGAGACGATGAAGGAAGATGCCGCTGATTTCGTGAAGAGGTGCGATCGGTGCCAGCATCATGCCACGGTGCAACGGCAGCCCTCCAACCCAATCTCCCAGCTTTCAGCTCCGTGGCCATTCGCCCAATGGGGGATGGACCTTCTGGGCCCATTCCCGCCGGCATCTGGACAGCGAAAATTCTTGATCGTGGCCAACGACTACTTCACGAAGTGGGTCGAGGCCGAACCTTTAGCACGGATCACCGAGGCAAACGTCGCCAAGTTCTTCTGGAAGTCAATTATTTACCGCTTTGGCCTCCTCCACACCGTGGTCACTAACAACGGACGCTAGTTCGATTGTCGGGAATTTGAAGAGTTCTACGGCAAACTCGGCATCAGGCATCGCTTCACCTCGGTGGCGCATCCTTAGACCAATGGAGAGGCCGAAGTCACGAACAGGACCATTTTGCAGGGCCTCCACACGTGGCTGGACCAGGCCAAGGGCAGATGGGCCGAGGAGCTCCCCAGCATCCTTTGGGCATACCATACCACCCCGAGGATGATGACCGACGAGACCCCGTTCAACCTCGTCTTTGGAGCCGAAGCGGTCATCCCGATCGAGCTCAGCCTACCCACACTACGTGTGGAGCAATATGATGAGACAGAGAACCCCGCCAGAATGATGCTCAACCTTGACCTTCTTGAAGAGACGAGGGACAAGGCCCGAGTTCGGATGGCGGCGTATAGGCAGCGGGTGGCCAAGTATTACAACTCCCGAGTGCTGCCGAAGTCCTTTCATCCCGGAGATCTGGTCCTCCGGCGAGCTGAAGCTTCTCAGCCACGGGAGTGCGGCAAGCTCTCACCAAACTGGGAAGGCCCGTACCGGGTAGCAGAAGCCCTCTCCCATGGCGCCTACTACCTGGAGGAATTGGGAGGGCCAGGTTTCCCCGGACGTGGAACGCCTCGAACCTAAGAATGTATTATCAGTGATGTAAGGTTCCCCACTCCTGCAATAAAGTTTCTTTGCTTCAAACACTTTTCTCACCTCGTAGGGAAACCGACGCATGGCCATGGGCTCGGCACGCCCGATCATGGCCGAAGGCCGAAGGAAGCGAGAAGTCCCGAACCTTAGTCTGGAAGGCGGGCAGAACCCAGTTCGCCCACGCGAGCACGGAGAACAGCTCGACAAGCCGTGCAAGGCTTGTGAAAGCCTGCGGCCCGGGGTTCAGTCCGGAAGTCCCGGGCTTCGGCCTGGAAGGCGGGGCAGAACCCAGTTCACCCACGCGAGCACGGAGAATAGCTCGGCAAGCCGCGCAATGCTTGGGAAAGCTTGCGGCCCCGGGGTTCAGTTCAGAAGTCCTGGGCTTCGGCCTGGAAGGCGGGGCAGAACCCAGTTCGCCCACGCGAGCACGGAGAACAGCTCGGCAAGCCGCGGAAGGCTGGGAAAGCCTGCAACCCCGGGGTTCATTCCGGAAGTCCCGGGCTTCGGCCTGGAAGGCGGGGCAGAACCCAGTTCGCCCACGCAAGCACGGAGAACAGCTCGGCAAGCCGCGCAAGGCTTGAGAAAG
This sequence comes from Areca catechu, assembly GCA_021397845.1. Classification (NCBI taxonomy): domain Eukaryota; kingdom Viridiplantae; phylum Streptophyta; class Magnoliopsida; order Arecales; family Arecaceae; genus Areca; species Areca catechu. Next base: position 44,971,045 of record CM038048.1, on the reverse strand, counting down.
CCTGCAGCCTCGGGGTTCAGTCCGGAAGTCCCGGGCTTCGGTCTGGAAGGCGGGGGCAGAACCCAGTTCCCCAATGCGAGCATGAAGGCAATCCCAAAGATGGACCCGCTCAAGGCCTACTCTAACGCCACGCGGTCCGGAATGTCCCAACCTTGATCTGAGCGACGGACGGGACCAGGTCCACCCTCGTTCCGGCACTCCACATCAACATCTCAAGAAGGAAAAAGAGAGATGAGAGAGTGGAAAAGAAGGCGAATTCGAGACATGGACAAACTGTGTTTTCATTGATCCGAGAAGGAGAAGTACAAGCTGGGAATCCCGACAGGCCGGGAGTCCCCAAAAAGATAAGTGAGAAAAAAACAACAACAACAAAGAAAAAGAAGAAGATAAATGGTTCAGTTCGGCGCGGGGAGCGAAGGGGCCCTCAGCCTGGGTCGCAGGCTCCACTTCCTCGCCATCGGCGGCTGCTGGCTCAGGGGGTTGCTCCGGAGCTTTGGCCGAGTCGCTCACCGGGGCTGCATCTGTGGCGTCGACCGTGCCGGAAGACCTTCGGTCGTGTCCCTGCCTCCTACCTCCGAGCGCCACCCCACTGAGGTCAAGCTCGGGGTAGAAGGACCCTACCTTCTCCCGGCACATCCGTAACCCCTTCAGGAAGGAGTCTACGGCGGCCTCCCAGACCTCCGAGATGTACTCGTCGGAGGCCCGGAATTTCAGGACGGCTTCCTGTGCCCCCCGTTTCGCGGCCTCCAGGAGCCTGTTGACGTAGGTGCTCCGCTTCTCTCGCCGCACTTGCCTCCCATCTGGCCTCTTCCAGCTAGCGCTCAGCCACTAGGAATGGGCCCGAAGGCGAGCCCTCTCGGCCGCGTCCTCTTCCGCGTGGCGCTGGGGGGAGTTCCTCTCCTTAGACAGAGAGGACTCCAGGTCCTTGTTTCGCCCCTCGGCGTGCGTCAGGTCCGCCTGGAGGGTCTAGTTGCTCGCTCGCAGCTCGACCCCCTTTTCCATAAGATCTTTGACGTCGACCACGAGCTTGCCAAGCTTCTCTTCCTTCTCGGCATCTTTCTTCGCGTACCCACGAGGAAGTTCCTCAGCAGGAGCACGTCGTTCCCAATCTGCACAGCAAAGCAATCGGGTTAGTGTAAAAGCTAACCGAGGCCAAAGAAGACAAAGGAGCCTGAGTTCGGACTTACCATGAAGAGCTGCGGGAGGATCCCGAGCAGGGCGTCGGCGTAGTCCCTACCGCCTCGAGATCGGCGGTCCGGTGCGGTGGAGGCATACTCCATCACTTTCTCTGTGAGCACTTTATCATGGATCACGGAGCAGCGGTTGGTGATCATCGGTGGTGGAGCCGTCAGGTCGGCTGCGGCGGCGACTGCCCCTCCAGCAAGAATTGTCGTCGACGGTGCGGCAGAGGTCACAAGCTGCGCTGTCGGAGCCGCGGCAACGACGGGGACGATGCTGGGCGGAGCTGCTGGTGGTGGAGCCCCCTCGTCGGCAACACCGCAGGGTCTTACGGCGGGAGCATCAATGGCCCCGCCCCGAGGCAGTCTGGGCGGGGGAGCAGCGGCCACCGGGCTAGGTACGGTCGCCGGCACGACCTCCTGGCTCGCCTCTGTGCGAGCCCTCTTCGCCACGGGCTCATCCACCTCAACGACGTCCCTTCGGGCCGCGCCCTCCAGAAGGTTCTCCAGCGAAAATTTCATGCCTGCAACGCAAAAGAAAAGAAGGTCAGCCAGCTCGGCTAAAAATGAGAAAGAATACAGAAGTCAAGGGAGGACTGAATCTCACCCGGCTCGCGGATGGGACTGATCCTGGCCTCAAATAGATTCTGCTATGAGAGCAGAACCTCGAGCACCGGGACCACATCGCTTAGGAGCAAGGAGTAGGCCTCTTGGTCCGCCAACTCGACCTGGGAGTTCCGGTTCGGAGACCGGTCCGGTTCGCTCCAGGCCCAGTCAACATCCTCGACCGAGGCAAAGAAGAACCGGTTCTTCCAGCCCTTGATAGAAGAAGGGAGGTCGAACTGGAGACACCTAGGCCGGGGTGAGATGTACCACCAACCGTCGTCAGTGGAGTACCTCTTCAGGGTAAACAGAGCCCTGAAGAGGGAGAAACGGGCAACAAACCCATGGAAGTGGCAAAAAAAATAAAAGAAAAGATGACCCGGATGGCGTTGGGAGCCAACTGGGCCGGAACGAGATGGAAGTGGCTAAGCGGCCGGGGCTGGAACGAGATGGGGTGCAGAGGAAATCGAAGACCCCCGAGGAGGAAGTCTTCATAGAAGGCTATGCGGCCGGGGCCACTCATGGTGACGCAATCCTCGGGCCGCGGAACAAGCAGACGGATTGATCCGGGGATGCCGTAGGCCTCCAGAGCAAAGAGAGGTCGCCTTCGGTCATTGTGGAAGCATGACCGGAGGGACCGGCAGAAAGAAGAGGTGGAGCAGGAAGGGAAAGAAATGGAAGAGCGGAAGCGACAGGAGGAGACCGAACACCCCTGGGGATGCCAATGGTGATACCCCCAGGTTGCAGTCGCCTGCGGGTCTCCTCTGGGATCGCTTCCTCCTCTGAGGAGGAAGAAGACGGAGTCATCGACCGAGACGAACCGGCCTCGTCCGGAATAGAGGAAAGGCGATGACGCGCCATGACAAAGAAGAAAGCAAGGAAGATTCAGGGAAGAAGAAGAGGGGAACTAGGGAGAAAATGGAGGCACTCACCGAAAATACACAGAGCGAATGCAGGGCAGTGGAAGTTAGCCTGCAGCAAACCGCCAGGAAAAGGCCTCATTCCGGAAAGTCCCCTCCTTTTCAAACTCAGTTGACAGCGACCGTACCCGTTATTCCACTCCGAGCCACTGGATGATCACCGCGTGGACGCACGCCCGACACCAACTCCTCGTTAGCAGGGAAACGGCCTCTGCTTCGAAGTGACGCATTTATTATGGGCAAGTGGGCGATGCGTGGCGGCCTCCTATAGGGCTTCGGGCGCACCGAGAAGCGGCGACAAGGATCGCGGCAATTATGACGCAAGATCTTCGCCTCCCCACGTCATATCCGCATTTAATCCCGACGTTCCGTTATACGATGCCCCAACGGAACGACGGATTGGGGGGCAACTATTACGGCCATAATGATGACGTGGCCAGTCTCAGATTCCGTCGGGCCTGATTGAGCCATGTGGAGGTTTCCTCGGCCGAGTCAGCTGCGGGTCCCATGCCGCCGAGGTCGAGCTCGGCCCTTGCCCCCCCGGCTATCTCGCCAGGTGACATCCCGAGACGTTGCCGCCCTCGCCGAAGTCGAGTTCGGTCCGGGTGCCTTCCTGCCACCTCGCCAGGTGTCCACCTAGGAGGGGTCCACCTTGGCCGAGGTTGGCTGCTCCCCGTTCCCTCGCCAGGTGGCGCCCAGAGACGGTCCCACCGTACCGAGGTCGAGCCAGGCTCCTTCGCTCCTTCGCCACGTGTCCCCCGGAGATGGGTCCACCTCGACCGAAGCCGAGCGCCCTCCTGCCACCTCGCCAGGTGTCCACCCAGGAGGGGTCCACCTCAGCCGAGGTCGGCTGCTCCCCCGCTCCCTCGTCGGGTGGCACCCAGAGACGGTCCCACCAATGGCGAGGTCGAGCCGGGCCCCTTCGCTAGGTGGCCCCGGAGACGGGTCCACCTCGACCGAAGCCGAGAGCCCTCCTGCCACCTCGCCAGGTATCCACCCAGGAGGGGTCCACCTCGACCGAGGTCGGCTGCCCCCCCCCGCTCCCTCGCCAGGTGGCGCCTAGAGACGGTTCCAACAATGCCGAGGTCGAGCCGTGCCCCTTCGCTCCTTCGCCAGGTGGCCCCCCGGAGATGGGTCCACCTCGACCGAAGCCAAGCGCCCTTCTGCCTCTCCGCCAGGTGTCCACCCGGGAGGGGTCCACCTCGGCCGAGGTCAGGCCGCCCGTGCAGAGAACGTCCCAAAGAGCGAAGGTGCAGGTTTCGAGGTTGGCCCTCGAGCCGTGCGCGCCATAAACGGTGCCCCGTACGGATGGCGGTGGCACGCGAAACATCACTTACGTCGGCCCGACAGGTTCTGCAGTCGAGAGGCATGGTTCTGGCATAATAGGGCCCATCAACGGACAACGCTGGCACCTGGGAAGGTGAGCGCCCACACCGGGCCCGAGGTCTGACCGGCCGCCCTGCCGGCGCACCCCCCTTCCTTTACCCTTTCCCCGCTGGGCTCGGCAAACGAGGCCAGAAAGCTGCCTGGCCCTCGAAACCAAGAGGGGAAAGAGAAAAGGATGGAGAGGGGACAACGAGAGCAAGGAGGGAAGCCTCCCAAGAGCGGAAAATAGGCGGGCAGCGGGAGGAGATAAAAGGAAGGAAAGAGGAGGCGACCAGGTAAGGTGGGACGAGTAAGAAACAGAGGCTGAAGGCTCCACTCCGAGGGTGAGATCTAGGGCCCCGAGAGGGGATCGCTTGGTGTGAGCTCGGCAAGGAGATCCAGCCGGGTTTTGGTCCCTCCGGCACCTTTTTTGCTAGTAAATTCTCTGAGTCTGGGACTCCTTCGGGGGCCCGTCTTGGAGAATCTGTTCCCTCTCGCCGTCCACTAACTTGATCGTCGGAGCTCCCTCGCCGGGATCCCCGGCCAGGGTCTTCTGACCTCGCCTTGCAGGTTCGATCCAGCCAGGAGGCCCCGGGAGCAAGATGGTCTAGCAGGATCGGCGGTTCCGAGGCACGGGCGTGGCGGCGAGATTGGCAACATAGCTCATATAATTCTCAAAAATAACTTGGCCTCTAGAACATTATAAGTCTTGTAGAAAACACAACAAACCATAATGTTCTAGTTAAGTCAAGACCCTTTCATTTCTATACAGTCAGTATTCAAATATAATGCCCTTGCAGATAACACAACAAGGCATTATATTGAATATACTGTAAGCATATCTATGCACTAGACTAATATTATGTCAATCACCATATTAGGTCTTGCAGATAGCACAACAAACCTAATGTGGTTCATAACATAATAATGATCCAACATGAAGGAAGGCCAATATATAGCATTTTTTTAATACTAAGCATTTAAGTCAAGATTTAAATATAATCAAATCGGCCAGGCAAGTGGAAGAGATGTGGGAGTCCCCCCGTTGCTTTCCTAGACACCAATAAAATGGCCAGGTCAGTCAACGGAACCAATTAAAAACCACGATTCTCTTTACCTTCCCAGAACCACCTTTCTAGACACCGAATGATCAATTGTTCATCATGACTAGTGATGCTTATTACTTAAATATACTATGACTTAATATAATTTAAGAAGAGGGCTTTATAAAATTGCCAGCACATTCTTATAGAACATATCACAACCATATCACTCAGATAAAAACAAATATGTGCTAAGTGTGTCATCATACTAGGACAACCATTTACCACATAATGGATCCACCATTATGCCAGGGCAACCTTATTTCAGTATGATGACTTCAAAACTAATCATATCTCTATAATAATTAGGGTTTGAGTGAAAAAAAAAACCCTAACTAGTGGCATACACCAAAACATATTTGCAACAAAAATATGCTAAGTGTTATCAGCATTCAAGGGTTTAAAACCCTAACATGAAACACTACATCAAAACCACATAAAAATTTCATATGTTTTAACTGTAATAAGGGTGGCTCTGATACTACTGTTGGGATTCCGCTGCGGTGCACCGGAATCCCAACAGTTAGTCCTACGCCAATCCTCCTGAACTCTACTCTGGGACAGGATGCATCTCATAACTCCTAACTGGTCAGACTCTGTGGGTTCCTCCTCTCCTTCATACTCATCAACCAAGTTCATTCCGGCCTCATAAACTTCTTCTTCAAATTCCTCATTGGGCCCGGAATTCTCTTCCTCCCTCTTTTATGTAAAGGGATCTACGTGGGCACTGGCTAGAAACATGACCTACCCTATGGCACTTAAAATAGGCTATGGCTGTACACTAGCTGGAGATATGACTTGGTTTCTGACACTTAAAACAGGTGATACTAGAACTAGGGGTTCTTTGGGTGTCAGGTGCCATACCTTTGTCCATGGGCCTAGGGGTGGGAATACCCTGAAAAGGTTTGCTAGGGCTAACTTGGCTAGGTCCATTTCTTGGGATTGGGGCACTAACCCTAGAAGGTATAGGTCCTCTCTGAAATTTCTCAGTGTTCAGTGCAATCTGATAGGCTTGGTCTAGGTCAGTAACCTCTCTCAGAAACAACTCCCTCTTAATGTCTTCCCTAAGTCCAGCCCTAAATCTAGATAAAGTGACCTCATGGGCTTCACTCACATCACATCTCATCAAGTACTCATCAAAGGTGGCTATGTAGTCTGAGACAGATCGGTTCCCTTGTTTCAAGGTTTGCCATTGGTCTAACAGATTCTGCTGGTATGAAATGGGTATGTACTTATCTCTAAGCTTCTCTTTCATACCCTGCCAAGTGGATATGGGCTCAACATTTCGTCTCCTAGTGGTTAGCCTAATGTTCCCCCAGTATAACCTAGCTTGACGCACTAACTTCATCTTGGCAAACTTGAACTTCCTTTCCTCAGACATGGTATACCACTCAAAGTACTGGTCCATCTCACCCTCCCAATCAGAATACACCTTAGGGTTTAAGCTACCATCAAAAGTGGGTGCATCTAATTTGATGTTCCGGATGAACCTATCATCTCTATCTTCAGGCTCTGGGTCAGGCCTCCTATGATTAGGTTCAGGATCTCTGTATAAAGGTCTTCTAGGCTCCTGGTGTGGGTGAGGTTGAGGCACATTAAAATCTGGGTCAAGAGTCCAATTCTGATGTCTAGGTTCCTCAAGTACTTGGACTAGATCCCTAAGCTGGGTAAGATCCTCACAGACTTGATCCCTAAATTGGGCAACAGTATCAGTCATATCCTGACTCAATTTGGTCATATTTTCGGTAAGAGTTCTAATCATGGCCTCTAAATCAGGTTGGGTTGACCAGGTTGGTAGGGTAATCCGTTCGGGTGGACATGATGATGCAAGCAAGCACACCAAATGAGACTCGACTGAAATGACTACGGGCTAACTAGACCTAGAGCCCAAACTAGATGCCCAATCAGAGTGGCAAGCTAGCCTGTAGTAACTCGGGACTCAGCCAGGTAGGTGTAAGGGGAGTGTTAGGTCCCTAATTGCCAATCCTAGACACCAATCAATGATTGGTCAGGTAGGCGGACCAGCACACAAGCCCTTCGAGATAAAATCCCTGAACCACCATTCTAGACATTGAGTACAAAGCACACACAGAGTAACTAGACAAACTGACTCAACACTAGCCTAGACCCGACCAGTTGGTGTCCCTAGCCTACTAGGATAAATTAGGTCTAATTAATTTTAAGATTAAAGGCTTAGGTTCGAATGCACGGGAGGTAGTTTTGGGCTAAGGAGAGGGTCTCAATCCTCCCCTTATGTTGCAACTTTGGTGCCCTTAAGATAGATTCAATTATGCACACTCAAATAAAAAAAATAGCTTGCAGAAAATAAAAAAATAGAACAGCAGTAAAATTGATCTCAGAAAATCTACAAAAATTAATAAATAATGAAACTTTTATGTAAATTACTTTCAATTATCTTGGTTACAGAAAAATAAGAATTACTTAATTTGGAATTTTTTGCAGGGAGAAATAATTCGAATAATAGGGCAGTTACTGGCAGAAAATAGAACGTGTGTCCCGTTTTCAATCCCTGCCTAGAAGTTATAACCCAGCGGCACCCCTACACGCCCTAGGAACCCCCATGGAATGGGAGGAGGAGGCTTGCGTCTCGCTTGTTCCTAGGACCGGACGGCCAGGGGAGTCTACTCCAGGCAGCAAAAGTAAAAAGGAACGAAAAAATAATCAAACAAACAAGAACCCTAGACAGGGCTTTGATACCAAAAATGATGCAGAACAAATAAGATGATGCAATGTGGAAGGAAATTAAGAATAATTTTTTTTTGTGTTTTGTTAGAAGTTGGCTTGACTCAAAAACAAGGCTAACTAATATTGAAAGAAAATATGCACTGAAAGAAAGCACAATTCAAAAGAGTAGATTATCAGAGTAATAAAGAAGTAGGATCGCTGGGGATTGAGAAACCTCCAGACCTAGGGTTTACTCCTCTTTCAAGAAACAGACGAACAGAAAAGAGAAGGTTTTATACCTGACTGTAATATCTCTCTTTGCTTCGATTGAAGGACACTCTCGAGCAGATTATAGGATCCTTGGAGACGGGGTATCTTTGCAATGGATCCTCGGATTGTAGTCCTATGGCAAGGTTGGCCTTCTTCTCGTACTCTGGATCTGGAAAGGATGAAGAACAAGATAGGATGTAAGAAACTCAAGGAAGAGACCTTTACCTCGGGTAGCTCGGACTGCTCGAACTTCGAAGATGAGGGGAGAGTATGGAGGTGGCGGTGGAAGATGGAGTGGATTTAGGGTTTGGCTGGTAGGGCGACGGCTTGGAGAAGGAGATGGCGGCCTTGAATGAAGTGGGAATAGGGTTTAGGAATTTGGGTGTTGGCAGCTAGGATGATGAAAGGAAATTAGGGTTGGCGGCCAGGGATGAAAGCGGGACAGGGTTTTGGTAACTTTGGAGATCTCTCACCTCCTCAAGGCTCCAATGGAACCCGAATTTACTCCCTCACGGAGCTCGACACTCAAAAAAGTGCGGAAGAAGAGAACACAAGGTTGCTCAACACAAGAAAAGATTTCATTTACTCATTCATAATCAAAAGATTACATAAGGGTCCAATATATAGACCTTGCAAGAGAAACAAAATTACACTACTTCCCATGTGGGACTAAACATTCATCCTAAGCATGAAAACCTTTCCTTGACCGACCATGATGCAGAACAAATAAAGGGATGCGATGCGGAAGTAAATTAAGATTAACTAATTTTTTTTTTGTTATTTTTATATGTTTGTAGAAGTTGGCTTCAAATCAAAGAAAAGTTAACCTAACATTGAAAGATACTAATATGATAATTGAAAGCACAATTTTAAGGAAACTAAATTATCAGAGTAGTTCAGAAGCAACGGATCGCTGGGGATTGAGAAACTCCCAGACCTAGGGTTTCGCTCCGAACTTTCAACAGAACAGAAATAAAGAGAAGAGATGGTTTATCTAACCAGACAATGATCTTCACAGATTTTGGTGGAAGAACTCTCCCGAGCAGATTGTTGGATCCTCGGATTCAGATATCTTCGTAATGGATCCTCCAATACTGGTCCTTTGGCGGGTTGGCTTCTTCTGAACTCAAGATCTGGAAGAGAAGAAGAACAATTGATGGAATCAGAGAGTCAAGGGAAAGATTTACCAGGTTGATGAACTTGAAGGTTGAAATTGCTGAAAACTGGATTCTCCTGGATGTTGATGTGATTTTCCTTGGAACTTGCTCTGGATCTGAAGTAGCGGACTGGATCTGGATGAAGGTGGACGGCCTGGACTTGTAGAGAGAGAGAGGCCGTGGGAGATGGATGGGGCTAGGGTTTGATGGATTGAAAATAATGAAGGGCGGCTAGGGTTTTGGAATTTCAAGTGGCTAACCTAGGTTTTGGATAAAGATGGAGATCTCTCACCTCCTCAAGGCTCCAATGGAACCCGGATTACCCCCTCACGGAGCTCAACACTTAGAATAGTGCGGAAGAAGAGAAACCTAGGTCACTCAACACAAAAGAATAGCAAAATAATTTTTCTTCATTGATTTTTCAAAGTTACAAAGAGAGGTCTATTATATAGACCTAAAATTTTCTTCAAGCTTGTACAAATTCCCATGTGGGACTAAACTCCTCCAACCTCTAGATTAGGTAGAAAATCTTCTCTCTTGGCCGACCAAGAGTTCAAAAAAAATTGGGACGGCCATAAAGGAATTTTTTTGGAATTTTTATGGCGCCTCCTTTGGAGTTGGATTTGGATTTGGAGTCCTCTTCTTCTTATGGCATTTCTTCTTTTCTTCCACTCCAAGTTAAGCTCTTTGATTTTGATTTGAACTTCAATTAGGAGTAGGTTGGATGTCCTTCTTTGATTTCTTCTCCAAGAGAAGTCCCTTTCCTTCTTTGCTTGGACAAACTTGGCAGGTATGGGCGCCTCCTTTAAATTAGCTTCCAATTTGATTTTTTTTTCTTTGGGTGTGAGGACCATGACACTGGGATGCCTCTGTGGCGCCTCCTGGACTCTGGCGTGTGCTCGGAGTGTGGCTGGGCGTGTGGCTTGGAGTGTGGCCTCCACTTGCTTGAACCTTGATTTGATTGGAAGACAAATGTGGCACCATTTTGGACCAAATTGAAACCACATCGGGACTTGCACCGAGTCAACATGACTCAACAAATTTAAATGGTGACTCAAGAAATAAATAAAAATAAATAAACTGGTTGACCAGGTCAACCTTTATTACAAATCCTAATTTCTCGGGCAATGTCAATCAGAGATCCAAATGGAGCTCTGAAGTCTTCTTCTGAGTCTGGTGCCCGCACCAGACCAGGCTTCTGTCCTTGGAGTGGGCGGCCTCAAATGCAAGGTGATGGCTTCATATGGAAGGTATATAGGGCACCTCCTAGTTCTTCTCCTTAAGTCATGTGTTTTCCTTCCATGACTTGCTCTTTCTTAGAAGAAAATACTCATCTCCTAGTCTTTCTCCTTAAGTTAGGGGTTTTCCATCCATGACTTGCTCTTTCTTGGAAGAAAATACTCATCTCCTAGTATTTCTCCTTAGGGGTGTGGGTGCCTACCTTGAAGTCCTCTCCAAGAAAAATCCCCTGCTCCATTAGCTTGGTTACTTTTGGCAGCTTGTGGGTGCCATCCTTGACTTCACCTAAGAAAATTTTCTTGCTCTCTTGGGCGTGGGGACCAGGGACACTGGGATGAAATGTGGCGCCAACTGGTCCTGGGAGTGTGGCATCCACTTGCATTTGGCCTTGAAAGAAAAAAATGATGCCTTATGGAATGGCGCCAACCAGGACTTGACTTGGACTTAGACTAAGTCAACATGACTCAACAAAATGAAATGTAGACTCAAAGAAATAAAATAATCTGGTTGACCTGGTCAACCCTTATTACAAACCCTAATCTTCGGGCAAGGTCATTTAGAGATCCAGATGGAACCCTGAAGTCTTCTTTTGATTCTGGTGCCGCACCACCATACCTGGTTGAAGAAGTCATACATCCAGGGATGTATTGGATCAAGACCTTAGAAGGAGAAATTCTATCCTGGCCATGGAATGTACAAAACCTTCGCAAATACTATCAATAAATCGACCCCCAAGTTTTTTTGTGCAAACTTGCCCAACTCTAAGCGGCCTATTACGTCTATAAAATGACAATGGCTTGAATGGCCTGATCTGAATAATCTGCCAACGGTGCATAGGAAAGTCTGATCCACTCACCTTATCGGCATGTTCGACGAGCACAACGGATGGCCCCATCAGACCACCAAAAAGATCAAAGGCACAGGGATGGTTCAAGCGACCTACCCTACGAAAAATCCGAAGACGTGCTAGGGCGGGCCTAACCAGCCTGCCTTATACTAAAGAAGGTGCAGGGATGGTTTTCATAACCTACCCTACAGAAAATCCGAAGACGCGCCGGGGCGGTCCTGAACAGCCCACCTTGATCACGACAGAAATGCACTGGGATGGCATAAATGTCCTACCCAACAGTAAACCCGAAAACGTGTTCGAACAGACCTACATTGTCCTTCCTGTCATCAACAAAATGTTCATGAGACAGCCATGCCGATCTCATCTCTCCCTCACGGATCACAAGTGGTCTGGGAAGTCTACGCTTTTGGCATACTTTAATTCAACAAATCACAGTGGAGATGCAGGAAAAGGTTGGAAAAGTCAAGATATTCCATTTTTTTCTAAATTCTTTAAAAAAAAAAAAAGAGATTGCAGAAATTTAGAAAGCACATTCAATGATCGCCCGTCGATGCCCGACGGCCCTTTCCCATGCCAGCGGGGGAGTCTTGGAAGGAGGATGAAGGGACCCCAGGGTTCCTCTCTGGATCAGAATCTGACTCCTTGAAGTCAGAGTCAAATTCATGTCCGGGAAAGGGAACTGAGGGCTTGATGTTGTCAAGGCCCTTCAAGTCATAAAACATGAAGGCCTTATCCCTGCATTCCCGGAACCCCTGATGGTAGGCATCCAGAGCCACCCAGGCGACCTCCATCTTGAAGGCAGGTGAAGCCTTGAAGTCCATAATGGCATCCGCAGCCTTCTTCTTGGCCTCCGCCGCCTCCACGTTGTTCGCCTCCACCTGGGTCCTAGCCTCCTCAAGTTGGGCCTCTAGGACCCGAATCCTCCTCCCCATGTGATCGATGACCGGGCCTTCATCGTCACCCAGCCCAAAGGATATTGGGCTGCCCCCTGCTCCATTGCTGATGGCCCTCTTCTTTGCCACCCTTTGGAGTTCCGGAATGCTGAACTTCATTATAGCAGATTCGTTAGGGGATGAAAGGTTTCAAATGAAAAGTCTGTGCTACGATGGCTTTTGACAGGAAATATAGGATCCTATTTATAAGAACCTGGCACCCATGAATGGCTAGAAGGGAACGTGCTCCATGCCTTTTCCCAGGCATACCAAAGAATGCCATGTGTTAAAGCGACGTTTCAAAATCCCATGTGGCCGTGCAGAAGCGGAGTGATCACCAATAACCACTCTCAGGAATGGAGATCGACGATGCTTTGAATTCAAAACAATCTTCATCGAACGGTGACAACAATAATGGTTCCATTTCAGAAAGGGAAGATATGGCAGCACCTAGGATGCAGGGGAATGCGACTGTTCAAATATCGATGCACCCAGTGCAAGAAGCGAGAATCGTGATCAATGTCCCTTAATCAACGGTCGACAAGAAGGTGATACCTGTTCATCGTGTCTATTCCGGGATGGCCAGATTACTTATGATGAAGAAAGACTGGCGTTAGCTTGGCACGATCATGGCCAATCATCGGCTACAATCATTACCAGTCATCAGCTACGATCATGGCCAGTCATCGGCTATGATCATGGCCAGTCATCGGCTACTCTCATGGCCAGTCATCGGCTATGATCACGATAAGTCATCGGCTACGATAATATGACTCTACTTTGAAATTTGACCAAAAGGGTGAAGAAGCGATAAACGTCAAACCCTCACCAAGGCTAGTAACCTGGCCTAAACTATGTTCAAGAGTATAACACAACGCGCGCAAAAAGCTACTTGGGAGCTCCGGAAATTACTTGAAAGTTCAAGAGGCCATTTGGAAATTCACAATACTTATTAATTACATCTTGGAAGAAAGAAGAGATACAAGATCTAGGGCCACTCTAATTCCTAAAAATCAGGAGGAGGGGACCCTACACCACAGGATTGAAGCAACCTGTCGATCTACATAGTAAGAGCTTCATCGGCTTGGGCTGGGACTGGAGAGCCTTCAACTTGGACCTCCTCCCCTGACCGAACCCCCTCCGGAGCCGAGGTTAGAGTTAAAATCACCTCCATGCCTTCTACTAAGGCAGGAGCCTCCTCTCCCAAGCATGACAACTCTTCAGCCCTGTTAGCCCCTTCGGTTTGCTCCGAAGCTGCACCAATGTCTTCGACTGCTATTGGGATCTCTTCCCTCGGGCCCGATATCTTTTCATCCTCTTCTATGGCCTCGACCTCCTCTTCTTCTTCGGCTATGCTGAAAGCAGGGATGCCAGAAAGATCAAGGTGTGGGAAGGCCCCTCTGACCTTGGCGAGTCCATCATTGAAGCCATGCTAATAACCATACAAGGTTGCCTCATTTATCTCCTCCTGGAATTGTGAGGACCTCGTAAAATCTACCACAGCAACACATGCCAGCTTCCTCAGGTCTGCGGACTCTTTCTTGGCTTCCTCGGACTCCAGGTCTAACTCTTCAGCCCTCTGGCAGCCTCCTTAGCTGCCTTGGTCTAGCCCTCCAATCTTTCCTGATACTCCTTGGTAGATTGTTCCAAGGACTCGACCTGTTTCCAGCATTTTCTTAACCCTGCCCTCTGCTCCGCAATTGTCGACTGGGCACTCTTCAACTTGCCCCTCAATTCACAAACTTCAGCATCCGCATGAGCGAGACAATTTTCCATAGACTACCAACTTGCCCCTCATTCACACAGCTTCAGCCCTCTGGCAGCCTCCTTAGCTGCCTTGGTCTAGCCCTCCAATCTTTCCTGATACTCCTTGCCAAGGACTCGACCTGTTTCCAGCATTTTCTTAACCCTGCCCTCTGCTCCGCAATTGTCGCTTCTTCAACTTGCCCCTCAGCATCCGCATGAGCGAGACAATTTTCCATAGACTACCTCAGCTCTTCGGCCACCTCTTTTGTAGCTTTGGCCGTGTAGAGTTCCTCTTTGAGACTTTGGATGAGGTTGTCAACATTCCCCAAGCCTTCTTCTAGGAAAGTAACGATATAGACCAGCTATATCGACAATATGAGATAATGAGCCAACTAATCCCCGGAATGGAAGAAGTATGGCAGGAACCTTACCTCTTATAGGGAAGAAAATGCAGAATCAGACACCCTAGCAAGACTTCAGCCTCAGATAACTGCCAAATCATTAGGCAGCAATGTGTTCTTCAATGCCTGCCTGGCCACGGCAGGAACCAACAATCTCCCCATAGGGGAAAACTCTGATGAATTAGTGGGACGGCTCCCAGCGAGAGGAGCTTCATGCACAAATTTCCCCTTGACTTGTGGCACCTTACCCCTATAAACTATAGGGGGGTGAGACAGCAGCACACCTACCCTCTGAGACGGGCTCTCCCTCGCACAAACCGGAGAAGTGTCCGCCGAGGAATTTTGATTGGATGAGGTCCTATTGTGACCCCCCTGTCAGCACCACGTCTTCCCCAGAGGTTCCCTGGGAGGATGAAGTTCCCTGATCTCTTTCAGGACCCTCTCTTCGGGCCCTTTTCCGAACTGTCGATCTTGTAAGAGGAGCCTGAGCTACCCTCTTCTTAGAGGTCTTACGAAGCCAACCCAAGCCAAACTTCATCCCTCCTCCTATGAATGGGAAAACACCTCAATGATGACCAAATTATAGCAAGAATGGAAAGGAAGCGATAGAAATTTTCGTCAGTATACCTAGCACAGGGAACTTGCTGATCCCTGCAAGATGGAGATTTGTCTCCTCCAACAACTCGCTGATGGGAACAACCTCCGAATCAATCAGTAAATCATAATTGGACTGACCAGCTGCTAAGACCTTCTTTTCATCGTTGGTGGTCAGACACGATTCCCTCCAATCGCTGCCAAAACCCCATGGGTTGACAGACAACACAAAGGCAAAAACAAGTTTCCACCCGTGAATGGCACTGGGCATATCCTTGATAATCTTATGACCCAGTCGAGGGCCAATCACCCACCATCTACTACCATGGAAATCCTTTTTGGGTACGGAAAGGGCAGTAAATAAGTAGGTTCTGGGCTCTATATTCACTATGTGGCACCAGACCAAAAAATCACAGATGTTCCGAATACTATTGGAGTCAACTGTGCAGATACTACTTGATATAGATGGAAGATTTTAATGAAGAACGGGTGAAGAGAAAATTGAAGGCCGGCCTTCAGATGGTCTTCGTACACAGCTAGACATCCAGCAGGGGCTTTGTTCACTTGTTCCTCAGAGGTAGGGAGTATTAGAGGAAATCCCTCTAGAATGTGATAACGTTCTCGAAGATAAGTAATCCTTCCCTGAGAAATAGAACTAGGAATCGACTTCAAACTCACTATGTCACTAACACCCGAAGGCCCAACCTGTCCCCTTTGGCTTCCTACGGATTCGGCCATGACAAAAGAATGAGACAAGGAGGCAGAAGGAAGATTCTACCTGCAGAAAAGGCCGATAGTTGAGAACAAAGAAAGCTGGACTGGGACTGGGAGCGCGAGGTTGAAGAAGCTTCCTCACTAGGGCCTTTCCTCCTCCTTGAAAAGAGATGGGAAAAGCCTAAGGCAGTGCATCTAAAAATGGGATCATCTTTAGAAAGCCATCGCGGATGCTCGAGACAGTTGTAGCCATAAATTGATTTGATGCGGAATGACCAAAGATTTTAACCCGTATGAATCAATGGCCATGGTGGAGCATACTCATCATCCAAGGGTAGGAAGAACCATGACCGCCGTTCAAATCCCAACTAAAAGATTGGGTGAACTGTCACATTGCGGAAAAAGGAGGGACCGTTCTAGGCACGCCCGCTCCTTTTCCACCCTTCAATCAAAGACTGACAACTGTCCATCACCTGATTTTCAGCTTAGTCATCAGTTATGGGAGATGGCCCAATCAAAGATTTTTGAAATCATCCAATACACCACCTCCCAGGAGGAAAATGACAAATACTCTCAATCTTTGAGGCAAATCCTCGCTTCGAAACTGAGAGTAGCGAGGAAACTGTTGGGATATGCCAGCCCAGGCATGGGCCGGCCATCGTTTTGATCGATCGAAGACCTCCGATCGAAGACATTCCCATTGAACCATAAGCGCCAGGCCCAGGTATTCGAAAAAAGTTGAATAACCATGGGAAAACGAAAGCTCTCGGCAGGTCCATGGCTTCAGAAGACCAAGTCCTTAGCCTAGATCAGAATACGACCTCCGAAGACATGATCTACGAATTACGTCAAAGACATAGTCTTCGGTCTACGACAAGGATCAAGTCCATGATCCGCACCAAAGACACAACATCCGATTTGTCCCCAATCTCTACGAAACATGGCAAGCGACAGTTATCCTCAACTATCTTCGGCATGATCATGGCACATGATTCCAGTGGCAGCGCCCACGGCCTGGCCACCAGAACCGCCCCAATAACCACCCACGATCCCTGTTTAAGGGAATGAAAATAACTCCCCTGTCATAATTGCTGGAGGGAGAAAGAAAACTGTAGGCGGGACAACTCCTTATAAAAAATGGTAAGAGGGGACTGGTGCGGACACCAGAGGCACCAGAATAAGGCAGAGGCTTCTCAACCCTCTGTGGATCACTTAGTTAATATTTGAGTCCCCTGTAATAAAGCTTAGTCCAGCTACATTGAGTCCTGTAATTAGTCCAGCTCTTGTTGAGCTAGTTTAGTTCAGTACTAGTCAGCTCATGTTGAGCTAATTTCAATTTTTGAGTCCTGTCCAATCAAATTGAAGACTCAAGACCACATTATACAAGTGAAGACCAAGTTCAACCTAATTGAAGACATAAAATCTAAGCCCAAGTCCAACCCAGCTTGAAGACTTGAAGAGTCCAGGAAGAGAAGACAAAATCAGGAACAAATTCGAAACCATGGACCAGCCGGAAGGAATTTGGGCCAGCCCAGGCCCAGGTAGAATTTAGGGCGCCCCTCCCTAGGGTCACCTCCCTTCTTGGTCGGCCACTTATGGTCACCACCTTGGCTGACCAAGAGAAGGACAAGAAGAGAGTGTTTGAGTTGAAGTTTTCTACCTATTTGCCTTGTATTCCAATTAGAGTTTGAAAAGGAAAATGAGTCCTATGTAAAGTCTAAAGTGCCCTTACTTGGAGCCCAAGGTTAAGGGTCTATTTAAGGGACCCTAGCCTCCTGTATGAAACACACTTTTTGATATGAATTAAAACCATGAGTTCTTCTATTGAGTTGTGTGATACCCTACTGTGTACATAAAGGGGTTTGTGAGAGTTTTTCTTCCCGGTGTTTGCAATCATCTTCCTGCTGCCAACAAACCCTCCAGATCCCTGGATGCCCACTCCAAAAGAAGCATTCCCTTGCCATTTTTCCTTTGTTTTCTTGTTTCTTTGTTAGTTTTCTAACCCCTAACAGGTCGTTCACAGGTCCCCGAGTTCCTACGAATCCAACGACTCCAACCAAGCCTTAATCAGACCACCGAGCAGAAAGCCGGATATCCACGGGTCATTGGCTCGATTTCCAGGCCGCATCCATCGAGGAACGAGAGACCCCTTCACTGCGATCTTCACAGATGTTGTCAGGTACACCCCCTCTACCTCCAGTAATTATATTGTAGGAGAACTTGCCCTAATCGAGGCTTCTCAGCCCCGGCGATCCTTCTGTAGTATTTTTCTAGGTTCTAATATACATGCTTGGCTTCAAAAATTCATACAAAATTCTCTACAACTAATTTTGATCTGAAATTCGGGAGTTAATCAGCTAAGCCCACATATAAAATATACAAAAAGAATTGCATGCATATTAGTCCCGCATCAGGGACACTGGAGGTAAGAGGCTAGACACCCTCGATGTTATCAAAGCTTTTCCCTTCTCCGTCTTCTCCATTCTGTAGCTAGAGCCCACCACTGACTTAGGCATCGGAGTGTCCCCCGCCGGAGCATCTCCGGCAAGGAATCTATTTTGCATGTGAACCAGGGAACGGTCTAGCAAACTAGTAGCTCCGCCCGGTCGAAAGAAGGGTTCGACACCAACAGATAGCAAAAATTCATAACCATGCATGGATCATTTGAATTGTAACTGTTATCTTTTATTTTCTAAAACATAATATTTATTCATAAATTTACAATTTTTTTCTTAAAAATAGTAAGGATATGTTTGATTATTATGGCTTTTTAAGCAAATTATAATTTTTGATAAAAACTACATGTTGATGTAAAATCTATTTTAGGATAAGTTGGACTATTATATTTAAACTGTTTTAAAACAATAAAAATATTTTGTTTCATGTTTCATTAATAAATTCAAAATCTACTTTGAATAAAAATTAATCAAGGATGAGATGTGTTATACCCTATCGGTTCACCGTCAGACTGGACCGGCCTCTCTTTATGGTCCGACCGGGTTGCTCTTCTAAAGCTTCGATGGCCATACCTTACCAAAGTCCGACCCATCGAAGTAGGGGTCCGAACGACCCACTCCTGCTAGGATCAAGCTCATTGCTCTCTTTTAGAAGTCCGACCCAATGGAGCAGAGGTTCGAACGACCCACTCCTACTAGGAACCGGTCCATTGCTCTCCTTCAGAAGTCCGACCCACCGGAGTAGAGGTTCAAATAACCCACTCTTGCTGGGATCCGGCTCATTGCTCTCCTTCGGAAGTCTGACTCTCTATCCGACCGACTGGCCTTCTTGGTCGGCATCCGATGGACATACTTCAAGACCGAGAGGATTCCAGAAATCTCCTTTCTGTTTCAACGAAATCCTGCAACACCAGAAGTCCTACTCTACTACTTCCATGACGCTGCCCTATCTAGGCACCACGTGACCACTCTACAGATTCTCTTAGGGATAGATTGGTCCTTTTCAGCCTCTCCTCTAATGGATTATGGACTGTTCCGTGCCTACATAAGGTACCCGGGGGATCCCGTTTTGAGCTAAGGACTCTCTACCATATCCATATGCTATCTCCTTGATTCCTACATTCTGTTGCCCTTAAGCTCGTGCTAACTTAAGCATCAAAGAGTCCCCCGTCGAAGCACCATCGATGCCCTGGGAACTTTGTTTCAGGTTGACCTGGAAAGGAGCGCCCCAGCATAGCCAATCAAGCCCAGTCTAGGAGAAGTCGCCGCAACAGATTGGTGCTAGAGGAAGGGGCCTCAACCCTTCTCTAAAAGGAGGAATCCGTCTGTTCAGCCAAGCAATGGCTAAAGGAAGAGCTCAAAATACCTTTGTCAGAAGAGGTCATTCCCCATCTAGGTCTGAGGGACCTCCGAGGGAAAATGATGCCACCGTTACTGCTGCTGTCGCCTAGCCTACCATTACTCTGGGACTGCAGTAGTTCTAGATGTTGATGAACCATATTGAAATGCTAACCACCATGGTTCAATATTTCTAGGAGGTGACTGACAACCAACGGCAATCGCTAGCTACCACCTACACTAACCCTCTAACTTTCGCTAAAGGAAGTCGATAGCCGGAATCCCCTCAGCATTGTCCTCCTTCCACCGTGGAGCCCCGAAGGTCCTTTGGCGCTCGCGCCGATGGCAAGAGGGCAAGATCTACTTCGCCCTCCTATGCTGAATCCATCCCTGCTAGCGTTCGGCCTACTGCCGAGCACCCGAGAGACTACACCAGCAAGATTTTGTGCATGGAGGAATGCATTGCTAAAATTGTTCACTAGCAGAAGGCGGAAGGGGGGCAGGTATACGACTCCCATCCTCCATTCTCCAATGAGATTCTAGTAGAGATGATTCCCTGCCACTTCAAAATCTCTCAAGTGGACCCCAACATTGGCACCACCGACTCGCTAGACCATCTAGCCACTTATAAGGCCCACATGATGGTGCAAGGCACCTTCGACGCCCTCCACTACATCGCCTTTCCGGCCACTCTTAAGAAGGTCGCCCGGATGTGGTTCTCTGCGATCTGACCAGGTACGATCCACTCTTTCCCTCAACTTGAAAATCTTTTTCTTTCCTTTTTCAAGACCTGCAATCGGACCCCGAGGAACACCGACTGCCTCTTCCTCATACTGCAAAAGAGGGAGAGACTCTCCGGGATTACATGGCCCGTTTTAACTCAGCGGCCATGGAGATCCTGGACCTAAACAAAGACGTAGCTATGTTAGCCTTCAAGCGAGGGCTCTGCTCGTCCAGGCTTACTTTCTCCTTGGACAAGAGGTTTTTGACAAGCTATAGTGAACTCTTGGCTAGGGCGCAGAAGTACGCCCTAGCGAAAGAACAAGCAGCCAGTCGATGCCAGACAGATGGGAGGTCGGCCCCTAAGAAGTAGAGCGATAGGGCTCCTGAAGTCCAACCTCCAAACGACAGCCACCGGTCAGCCGAGCATTGAAGTCCGAGGTCGAAGGACTTCCCCAGGAGGTTCTAGACAATTGCACCGCTCTGCCTTCCAAAGGAGAAAATCCTCCTGGAGATCGAGAATGAGACCTTCCTTGATGGGAACCTCACCAGCATGGATCCCGGAGCAAGCACGAATCTTGGAGCCATGCAAATCTCGGAGCATATCCAGAATAAATTTAGGATTTATCTTTTATTTGAAATTAGAATTAGGATTTTGTTAGTTAGGATTGAGATATGGATAGGCTTATCTTATCCTATCTTGTGTTTGAATTTAAATCATCTCTATCCTTTTATCCTATATTCAAATTCAAATGAGGGTTGGACTGGTCTATAAATACCACCTTCGGTCCTTTGTAAGAAAATAGTTTTGAGAAAAAAAATTTTGAGATTTTAGAAGAGTGATTCTTCTTGCCTTCACCTTCAGGCATGGGTGTGATGCCCTAGTTATCCCCCTTCCCATTCCATCTTCTTTATCCCCTCGTGACATTTGAGATTCATCCTGGGGCCTCCAAGTATCGAGGAGGGTGTAATGCCCTAGAGGTGAGCGGTCTCTTCGTTAGGGTGAGTCCCAAAGTCCATGAGTTCCAAACCCTGTCTTCCAGCCCCACTATTCCTTCGCCACCCTTTACCTAAAAACTTTCAAAAAAAATTTGATACCCTAATTTTGTAGACTTCTACGCTCACCAACGATCCTACCCCTGTCCCCCATCAAATTTGGTATCAGAGCTCAGAAAACTAGGGTACCTTCATATCATCTCAGATTCTCTTTTATCGGTTGTCCCTCTACTTTCAAGATTCAAAAAAAAAAAAAAAATCAAATCTCCCAAACAGTTCATCACCGTCACCTAAAAAAATAAAAAAACCCAATGCCACCTTCACCACAAACGAATCCCTCCTCCCCACCGGCGAGGACCTCGTCCTCCTCCCACCTAACGCCTTTGTCCTCTCCTCCCCTCCTAGTCACCGACCGGGGAAAAAGAAGTCGCCACCACCGCCATCCCGCCCGAGGCCACCGTGTCGAGCCTGCCACCACCGCTGCGTCCCCCACATCTCCCTTCACCGGATCCCAGGGTCGGCGATCACTCTCTTCTGCCCACCCCACTCCACGTCCCCAGGGTCCTTCACTCTCTTCCGTCGGAGACCTAGTCTGCCGCCCCGAGATGCCCACAGCCACATCTTCCGGATGCTCCGCCCATCTCCCTGCTACCGCGAACACCTGTCGCCAGGGCAATCACCCTTACCAAGCTTGGTGCCCTCGCCTCCCGTGGGATCAAGCTCACCGATGCTACTGCCCGAAGCCCCATTCCTCCGGCTCAAACATAGAACGCCGGCACCGCGTCCATTGCAAGCAGTCGACAATTGGGGATCCATCGATCAGCCTCCGCCCAACCTTCACCTGTCCAGGTCCGCCTGTCCCAACTGGACTGCCTCCCCTGCTCCACCCCGCAACGCTCCGTGAAGAAGCTGACCGCCTCCATAGCCTGCAACTGAATGGAAGCAGCTTCATCCTCCGGTCTAGATCTCCGTGCTACCCCTTCTCTAATGACAGCTCCTTCGAGAACACCGGTGGAGATCCTATTCGAAGCCTCCATACAAGCCCCCTTGTGCCAAAGGTCCGTTGATGCCCCTGCTATCACAACCACCGCGGTCTCCTGTAAAGCCCTTTCCTCCATCATCCGGTCGTCAATTCCATCGCCCATCAGATTGCTCCCTGAAAGCCATCCCCTCTGCCCTGTGCTAGCTGAGCTCGTGTCTGTCTTCTTCCTCTATGGTCGAAGCTCCTCGGATCGGAGCCTCCACAGTCGCCTGAGCCTCTACCTTCCCCCGTCCAGAAGATTCGATGACCACCATCGTCCGAGCCGCCGTCTCTACCCCAGCGCCATCGCCAGCGAATGCCCACCGGACTACCCTCTACGAGCCTCCCCTGTTCCAGATTTCGGTCCATGCAGAAGGGAGAAGAAGAAGCTCCAGCGCACGATCGTGAAGGCAACATCTGCCCCTGTTGCCGACTTCACATCCTGCATGGTTCTCAAAGTTGCATGGTTTTTGGAGTTACATGGATCTCAAAGCAGGCACATATCTCGAAGCTGCACAACTTTCAAAGCTATACAGATTTTAAAGTAGAGGAGAATAAAAAAATAAAAATAATAAAAACAAAAATAATAATCTCTTGAAGCTGGATTCTGACCCTGACTCGACGGAGTCGAGTTCGCCCCACCTCAGGGGAATGATGGGAACCTCACCAGCATGGATCCCGGAGCAAGCACGAATCTTGGAGCCATGCGAATCTCGGAGCATATCCAGAATAAATTTGGGATTTATCTTTTATTTGAAATTTGAATTAGGATTTTTTTAGTTAGGATTGAGATATGGATAGGCTTATCTTATCCTATCTTGTATTTGAATTTAAATCATCTCTATCCTTTTATCCTGTATTCAAATTCAAATGAGGGTTGGACAGGTCTATAAATACCACCCTCAGTCCATTGTAAGAAAATTGTTTTTGAGAAAAAAAATTTTGTGTTCTTAGAAGAGTGATTCTTCTTGCCTTCACCTTCAGGCATGGGCGTGATGCCCTAGTTATCCCCCTTCCCATTCCATCTTCTTTATCCCCTCGTGACCTTTGAGATTCATCCTGGGGCCTCCAAGTATCGAGGAGGGTGTAATGCCCTAGAGGTGAGCGGTCTCTTCGTTAGGGTGAGTCCCAAAGTCTATGAGTTCCAAACCCTGTCTTCCAGCCCCACTATTCATTTACCACACTTTACCTAAAAAATTCCAAAAAAAATTTGATACCCTAATTTTGGTGACTTATACGCTCACCAACGATCCTACCCCTGTCCCCCATCAAATTTGGTATCAGAGCTCAGAAAATTAGGGTACCTTCATATCATCTCAGATTCTCTTTTATCGGCTGTCCCTCTACTTTCCAGATTCAAAAAAAAAAAAAAAATCAAATCTCCCAACCAGCTCATCACCGTCACCTAAAAAAATAAAAAAACCCAACGCCACCTTCACCACAGACGAATCCCTCCTCCCCACCGGCGAGGACCTCGTCCTCCTCCCACCTAACGCCTTTGTCCTCTCCTCCCCTCCTAGTCACCGACCGGGGAAGAAGAAGTCGCCACCTTCGCCATCTCACTCAAGGCCACCGCGTCGAGCCCCTCATCTTCCCCCACCTGCGGCTGCCATGATCCTTCATCCGGAGCCTTCCGACCGCTCTCCTTCCAAGCAAAAGATCAAGGAGGTTGAAGTCGCCACCACCGCCATCCCGCCCGAGGCCACCGTGTCGAGCCCGCCGCCACCGCCGCGTCCCCCACATCTCACTTCACCGGATCCCAGGGTCGGCGATCACTCACTTCTGCCCACCCCACTCCACGTCCCCAAGGTCCTTCTCTCTCTTCCGTCGGAGACCTAGTCTGCCGCCCGGAGACGCCCACAGCCACATCTTCCGGATGCTCTGCCCATCTCCCTGCTACCGCGAACACCCGTCGCCAGGGCAATTGCCCTTACCAAGCTTGGTGCCCTTGCCTCCTATGGGATCAAGCTCACCGATGCTACTGCCCGAAGCCCCATTCCTCCGGCACAAACACGGAACACCGGCACCGCCTCCATCGCCAACAACCGACGATTGGGGATCCATCGATGAGCCTCCACCTGACCTTCACCTGTCCAGGTTCGCCTGTCCCAACCGGACTGCCTCCCCTGCTCCACCCTGCAACGCTCCGTGAAGAAGCTGACCGCCTCCATAGCCTGCAACCGAATGGAAGCAGCTTCGTCCTCCGGTCCAGATCTCCGTGCTGCCCCTTCTCTGATGACAGCTCCTTCGAGAACACCAGTGGAGATCCTGTCCGAAGCCTCCCTATAAGCCCCCTTATGCCAAAGGTCCGCTGATGCCCCTGCTGTCACAAACACTGCGGTCTCCCGTAAAGCCCTTTCCTCCATCGTCCGGTCATCAATTCCATCTCCCATCGTATTGCTCCCTGAAAGCCATCCCCTCTGCCCTGTGCTAGCTGAGCTCGTGATTGTCTTCTTCCTCTACGGTCGAAGCTCCTTGGACCGGAGCCTCCATAGTTGCCTGAGCCTCTACCTTCCCCCATCCAGAAGATCCGATGACCACCATCGTCCAAGCTGCCTTCTCTGCCCCAGCGCCACCGCTAGCGAATGCCCACCGGACTGCCCTCTGCGAGCCTCCCCTGTTCCAGATTCCGGTCCATGGAGAAGGGAGAAGAAGAAGCTTCAGCGCACGATCGTGAAGGCAACTTCTGCCCCTGTTGCCGACTTCACATCCTGCATGGTTCTGAAAGTTGCATGGTTTTTGGAGTTACATGGATCTCAAAGAAAGCACAAATCTCGAAGCTACACAACTTTCAAAGCTACACAGATTTTAAAGTATAGGAGAATAAAAAATAAAATAATAATAAACAAAAATAATAATCTCTTGAAGCTGGATTCTGACCCTGACTCGATGGAGTCGAGTTCGCCCCACCTCAGGGGAATGATGGGAACCTCACCAGCATGGATCCTGGAGCAAGCACGAATCTTGGAGCCATGCGAATCTCGGAGCATATCCAGAATAAATTTAGGATTTATCTTTTATTTGAAATTTGAATTAGGATTTTGTTGGTTATGATTGAGATATGGATAGGCTTATCTTATCCTATCTTGTGTTTGAATTTGAATCATCTCTATTTTTTTATATTGTATTCAAATTCAAATGAGGGTTGGACAGGTCTATAAATACCACCCTCAGTCCTTTGTAAGAAAATAATTTTTGAGAAAAAAAATTTGAGTTTTTAGAAGAGTGATTCTTCTTTTCTTCGCCTTCAGGCATGGGCGTGATGCCCTAGTAATCCCCCTTCCCATTCCATCTTCTTTATCCCCTCGTGACCTTTGAGATTCATCCTGGAGCCTCCAAGTATCGAGGAGGTTGTAATGCCCTAGAGGTGAGTGGTCTCTTCGTTAGGGTGAGTCCCAAAGTCCATGAGTTCCAAACCCTGTCTTCCAGCCCCACTATTCGTTCGCCACCTTTTACCTAAAAAATTCCAAAAAAAATATGATACCCTAATTTTGGTGACTTCTAGGCTCACCAACGATCCTATCCCTGTCCCCCATCATTCCTTCAGAGGCCTCGATCGATGAGGGGCCCTCCTGCATCCAGAAATAGAGATAAATTATGTCAGTTCCATAGGGACCATGGGCACAGCACCGAAGAATGCTTATAGCTGAAGGATGCCATTGAAGACCTCATCCGGAAGGGGTACCTATGAAAATATGTCCAAACCCATCAAGATCGGGCCAAAGCCTCAAATGCTAGAAACTCTCCGGAGGAGGCAGAGCTTCCAAACCAATGGTCGACCGGTGGAGATGTCTGCATGTTGCATCAACGGTCTGAGTGGAGCTATGAAGATGGCCCAGATATTGTCAAGAGGTCCAGGGGCTTCAATGCAATTACCTTCTCCGACGAAGACCTCCTAGAGTCCCATGTTTTTGAAAATGATCTCGTAGTCATGTAGACAGTGATTGCCAATTACGATGTAAGAAGAATACTTATAGATAATGGAAGCTCCACAGATGTATTACTGTATGATGCTTTTATAAGAATGAACCTATCTAGGTCAATGCTACAAGAATCCCCCATATTATTGACAGGTTTCGGGGGAAATTTCATTGGAGTTGAGGGGGAGATAGTTCTCTATGTAACGATCGGGATGGAGCCTTTCCAGAAAACTCTCCCCATCAACTTTGTGGTCGTCTGGACGACCTTAGCTTACAATACCATTTTGGGCTGACCGGCTCTCAATAAGTTCCAAGCCATCGTGTCTACTTATCATATGTTGGTGAAGTTTCCAACCAGGAACAGGGTCAGAGTTAAGAGGGGAGACCGTCGGAAGGCCAGACAATGTTTAACTATTCGAAACCAATAGTCAGAAGACCGTCCTACTCTGGAGCTACTCGACCCGAGGGCTTAGGCCGATGGCCATGGTCAACAAATGAAAAAATCTTGTTTGTCCCCCTTTCGAAGGATGACCCTACCAAAGTCCTCCAGATCGGAAGCTCCCTTAGAGAAGACATCAAGTCAAAGCTGATCGACTTTCTTAGAAGTAATGTCGATGTCTTTGCTTGGTCGGCATCGGACATGCCGGGCTTACCATCGTATGTTATCACTCACCAGCACAAGGTGGATCCAACCTATAGACCCATCCGATAGAAGAAGAGGAGCTTCGCTGCTGAAAGGCATAGAGCTATCGACGAAGAAGTAAAGAAGCTCTCTGATGCTGGCTTCATCAGGGAAGCTCACTACCCTGAATGGCTAGCGAATGTTGTTATGATGAAAAAGGCTAACAAGAAGTGGAGGATCTGTGTAGATTACACCGACCTCAACAAGGCTTGTCCCAAGGACAGGTTCCCCATATCAAAGGTTGATCAATTGGTGGATGCTATGGCCGGCCACCAGTTCCTCAGCTTTATGGATGCATTCTCTGGCTATAAGCAGGTCAAGATGCATCCGGAGGACAAGGAGAAGACCTTGTCGGTGCCCGACTGACTCATTTTGGAGGCCTAGCAAATTCTGGAAACATCTTCTGTTACAACAAACTCCTGCCACTTCAGTGATACTGCTCCACTACTTTCACGAAGCCGCCCTCTCTGGGAACCACATGATCACTCTCCAGATCCTTCTAGGGGTAGATTGATCTTCTTCAGCCTCTCCCCTAATAGATTTTGGATTGTTCCACGCCTATATAAGGCACCTGGGGGACCCCATTTCAGGCTAAGGACTCTCTTCCCTCTCCTTACGCTATCTCTTTAATTCCTCCATTATGTTGCCTTCAAGCTCCTGCTAACTTAGGCATCGAAGGTTCCCCCGCCGGAACACCACCGGTGCCTTGGGGACTTTTGTTGCAGGTCTACTAGGCGAGGAGAAATCCAGCATAGCCTACCGGACCCGGCCCAGGAGAAGTCGCCGCAATAGATTGGCGCTAGAGGAAGGGGCCGCATCCCTTCTCTAAAAGGGGGAATCCATCTCCCTGGCCAACCAATGGCTAAGGGAAGATGATGCGGAAAAAAAAGGATGAGGATGATGCTAACACGGATGATGCAAAGGTGGTTATATCTTGTTTTCTTTTAAGGGTTTTATCTTTGGTTCCCGATTGCAAGCAAAGAGAACCTATGAAAACTGAAAGAAAAGAGGTCTATGCTAGCAGATCAATCCCTAAGAAATGATAGACCAGGACCCCGAGATTAAGGAACCCCAGGATTAGGACTAGCTCGATACACCCAATACCTACCTAGGAGATGGGGATGCAAACCTTTCAAATTCTAAAGCGCCTGGTGCAGAGATCGCTCCACTCGACGGATGCGGCCTGGATGTCCGAGCAATCACGCCCGTGGATGAGCCGGTTCTCGATCATGTGGTTATGATGGCAAGACGACCCATCTCCGATGTCCGTAGCACCGAGGAAGACCTGTAGGACCTGTAGGCAGCAAGAGAAAGAACGGTTAGCGAAGAGATGAGAAGTGTTGAAGTTGAAATAGGGTTAGGGTAGAGAAATAGGGCTTCGAGCCCGGTATCCAATTAGAGTCTGAAATCGAAGTTGATAACTTGGGGCCTTGCACCCCGTGACGTCCCGGAGGACGAAGGAATTGTGGCCTCCCACCACTCGACGCTCTCAAGCGAAGGAATGTTGCCTCACACCACTCGACGCCCTCAGGCGAAGGAACGTGGCCTCACACCACTCATCATCCCTGGGGATGAAGGAAGAGTTTCACTCACTCATAACCTAGTCTAGGAAGACTGAGGATTGGAGAAGAAAACACTAAAAAAATTTTTTGTATTCATTCACTAACTATTACAAAGAGGGGTTTGGGTCCTTTAAATAGGTACCCAAAGATACATTCAAAATTCAAAAGAAAACCCATTCAAAATTTGAACCAAAAATACAACTCAATTTGAAAGTGGCACCCAAGTTTTGGAGAGCTTTCTTCTTGGCCGACCAGCTTGGTATGGCATGATGCTTGGCTTGGAGTGGAGGAGTTGCTCCTTGGACTTCCTTCTTTGCTTGCTTGGTTTTGGTAGAAAACATGAAGTGAGGCTATCTTGGAGGGATTTGTCCCACTTTGACTTTTCTTGGCTTGATTCAAGGCCGACCAAATGGGAATAATCCTAGGCGTGGCATGATTGGAGGCTTGGAGAGGGGGATTGGTCTTTGACCTTCCTTCCTTGCATGGCTTATTTTGGTAGAAGGCTTGGATTGAGGCTTGATGTCTTCACCATGCCTTTCTTGCTTAACTTCATCAAGGGATCATGTCTTTCTTGCTTAACTTCTTTATGGAAGAAGGCTTGAGTGGAGGCATGCATCAAGGGATTTGAAACTTCTTTCAACTTGGAGAATGGAGGATGCCTTTCTTGCTTGACTTCTTTATGGAAGGAGTCTTGAGTGGAGGCATGCATTAAGGGATTTGAAACTTCTTTCCATGACCGCCCATCCTAGATTGGAAGAGAGCTTGAAGAGGGGAGGGGAAGGGGGCATTGATCATGTGAGTGGTCCCCTTTCTTGGGCGCCCAAAACAAACCACATGTCATCACATCAGTGCGCCACATAAACAGATAAGGTGGGCCCTAAGCTGACATGTCTCCTTGCCTTTGTTAGGCTTAAAAGAGACTTAACTTTTGAACCACTAAAGACTTCAAGGGCTTAGACTCGGCCCGACTTATTACAAGACTCAGCTCGACCCGATGGGTCGAGGTACAGACTCCATTTAAGCAAATAAACTAGTGGCTGACAGCCTTATTACAGGACTCGATAAACACAGAACCCTAATCAGAGATCCCCTGAAGTTTGAAGTGCTCAAGTCAAACCCTGATGCCCACATCAATTCTCCCGGGATGGGAGAAACTAGACCCTGTCGAGTGGAAGTTGATTTTGCTTTGGTACTTCTCCAGCAGTCGGTGAATGGCAGGTCCTCCTGGGTGATCCACGAGTCATCAGATTTGGGATCGACCTTGCCAACGGACCAAGTAACCTGAAAGCCTTTGCCCTGGGCTGCGGTAGCTCGACTATCGAAGATATGCTCGATCCGCACTCCTTACTCAGGTCAATTTGGAAGTGGACACTCTGGTCAGGTTTACCCTCCAAAAGGATTAGGCTCAAATCACTCGCTAGGTGGTTTGTGATAAATCTTGGATTTACACGATTATTTTAAGTATTTTAGTTAATTATTGGTGCTAACATTCTTTTAATAACCTAATTTCATAATTAATTTGGACTTTTTTGCAAAACTAATTATTTTAAAAATATATTTGAAAAGTGTGAAATTAGAGTACGTTCATGACAAATAGATTTCAAGTCAAAGCACCACACACCCATTTAAATGATTAATAAAATATTTAATAATTA
Organism: Areca catechu; assembly: GCA_021397845.1. Classification (NCBI taxonomy): domain Eukaryota; kingdom Viridiplantae; phylum Streptophyta; class Magnoliopsida; order Arecales; family Arecaceae; genus Areca; species Areca catechu. The sequence goes on along the minus strand of CM038048.1, from coordinate 44,940,938 downwards.
TAATTAATGATCATGGAATTGGTAAAATTAATAAGATTGAAACCCACCAATAGGTAGAGCTTGATTTATGGAATCCAACGACGCAAACGGTACTTAAATCAGGTTTGAAATGAAGAAGTTATGAATTTTCTAAGATTTTTGCACACATTTTGATGCTGCACGGTTTTTGGAGCAGCCCGTCCTTGTTTTTTTTATTTTGCATTTGGTTCACCGACAGCCATGGCTGCCATGGCTGCCGGTCCACGGAATAGGCCGTGGACCACGACCCTCCAGAAGCGCCGAAATTCGCCGGGAAGCACGCCGGTGATGTCCCTGGCCGGAGGAGAAGCTCTGGCGATGGTTTGATGGGCGGTGGTGGCGGTTTTTGGTGGCAAACAAGAGGAGCAGTCCACATCTTCACGAGCTTCCTCCACTCACGTTGCCGGAGCGTAGTCCACGGGCAAGTCCACGGCCGGAGGAGGAGCTCCACGGTGGAGTTTCCAAGCGATCTCCACGGGCACGGACGAGGTGTCCACGGCCGGAGGAGGAGCTCCACGGTGACGTTGCCGAGCTTCTCCACGGTGGTGTTCACGAGCACTCCATGGGCAAGTCCACGTTGCCAAGCCTCCACGGGCAAGTCCACGTTGCCGAGCCTCCACGGGCAAGTCCACGCTGCCGAGCTCCTCCACGCGCGTTGTCGAGCCTCCACGCGCGTTGGCGAGCAATCCACGGTCACGGCGTGATCCAGGCGAGCAGTCCACGGGAACAAGCATTCTTCGCCATGGGCACGGGCTTTGCGGGCCTCACGCTGCAGTCTACGGGTGGTGAGCACGGCGGGTTCTACTCCGATGATGGTGGCTAACATCCAGCTTGTTCCACGGAGCAGCAACAGCAGTCACGGTACTCCTTTTGTCCCACATCGCTAGTGTGCAATGAGCTACCCTCTCCGGTCAATTATAAAATGAACCCCATTGTGCAAGATAGAGGGATCCCCGTAGAAAAGACAAGGTACAGGGTAAAGGGCATTGCTTGGGTTACGGGTTGGCTTTTGGGAGTGAGGTTTCTCAAAGGTGAGCGTGTCCCTACACCATCTTCCAGCCTTCTCTCTCTCTGAGATCAGGATCCGAAGAAGAAGACGCAGAGGAAGCCCAGTTCGCTCCACGGAGTACGAAGGAAGGAGCTATCTTCCCGACGAGGCTGCGCCGATCTGTTCTTATCTTTGTTACTTATTTTGTTAATTTAATTTTTTTTTTGCATTGTATCTAGACATTAAATTTCAATCAATGCAATATTTTTTTTTACTCCTGTCTTTCGTCTTGTCTGCACGTAGATGCTAGGATCTAAATAATAGATCCCAGTTCCAAGTTTACTTTTCCTGGAATTTTAATTTTTTATACTTTTCGACTTCAAATAATTTTTTTTTACAAGATCAAAAAGATTTCAAATCCTAAACACCGCCTTCTTTGTGGATTCGACCCGACTCCTCTTGCTACGCATTTTTAAATATTTTAAGAAGTCGGATTTTAAACTGATAGCCACGGTGTTTTAACGACAACCCCGGGCCCTATCAAGTTTTTGGCACCGTTGCCGGGGAGGGCATTAAAATAATAGTTTTTGATCTTTTTGATTTTTTTATACCATGCTAACTTTTCTTTTTCTTGCAGATTAAAAAAAAAAAAAAGGGGGAGAAAAGCAGAAGAGGAAGGAAGTCTCCCAATCAGTAAACTTTCTTTCCTCTTTTACATATTAATTATTTATCTTTTTAGTTTATTTTCTTATCTCAAAAAAAAAAAAAAAAATTCAAATTTCAAATTTTTTAAAAAAAATTCAAATTTCAAATTTTAAAAAAAATTTCAAATTTCAAATTTTAAAAAAATTTCAAATTTCAAACAAAATTTTTTTTTTTTTTTTTCATTTTTACATTCATTTAGGTAAATTTATCTTTTCTGCAAAATCCAAAAAAAAATCGCCCAGACATTTCATAATTTATTAGGATTAGAAACTTAATCACAAAATTAAAAAATATATATAGCTTTAATTTAATTTTGTGTGTTTATAACTTTTATTTTGGACATCCTATTGCATTTCATAATCTCATAATCATCTTAAGGGCACTTATCCATAAACAAGATAAGGTGGGGAGTTCAATACCCTTCCTTAGCCCAAACCATCACCCCTCATTCTGCATACCTAAGCCTTCTAAATAAAATTAACTAGACGTCAGCCCTAAGGAACTCGAGCTCAATAGGACAGGGCACCCGGAAGAGTTGGACCGGGTCAAGATTAGTTGGTTGACTGGTGTCTAGGAAAGGGGTTCAGGGATTACGTCCCGAAGGAAGGTGGTTGGATCCGCTTACCTGGCCAATTTTCAATTGGTGTCTAAGGCAAGCAAAGAGGGAAACTCCACCGACCTTACCCTTACCTGGCCAGTTAGCTAATTGGTCTTTGACTTGGAGGGCTCCAAGGCGGTCTTGGAAGTTAGGAGCTGTCTAGAATTAGGGAGCCTAGGATAGAAATCTGTTTGATAAGTGTTTGAAAATAACAAAAAAAATCATATATATATATAAATAAATAAATTTTTTTTTTTGGGTTGCACTGTTTCATGCACGGTAGAAGATCTCTATTTCCAGACCTAGTTGACTTCAATCCTGAAATTGAACGGCTGATCCATAGTACACCAAAAAATCAAATGGCTGGAAACCCAAAAGAACCACCTAGACAGATGAAGGAATACTTTATTCCTTCCACCTACAACCCATCGACTTGTATCCATTTACCTGAAATACCTGCTAGACAATATGAGATCAAGTCTGCCACAATCCAAATGCTCCCTTCCTTTTATGGGAATACCAACGAAGATCCTTATAAGCATCTAGATGAGTTTTTAGAAATCTGTTCTACGGTGAAGATCCAAGATTTCACTGATGATGCCCTTAGGCTAACCTTGTTTCCCTTCTCACTTAAGGATAAGGCCAAGTACTGGCTTGGCACAATAGGGAAACCAATTCGAACTTGGGCTGAAATGCAGCACGAGTTCCTTAAGAAATTCTATCCTATAGGTCGAACCAACACCATGAGGCGAGCCATCACTGGATTTGCTCAGCTTCCTGGTGAACAAATTCATGAATCATGGGAGAGACTTAAGGAACTCCTTAGAAAATGCCCACATCATGGTCTGTCTAAGTGGCAAATTGTCCAAGCTTTTATGAGGGATTAGGAGACCAGTATAGACATATGGTGGATGCATCTTGTGGAGGTGCATTCATGAGTAGAAGTGAGGATGAGGCCTATACCTTGTTTGAAACCCTAAGTGAAAATTCGATCAACCATGCTTCTTTGACTTCATATGAAAGATCGATTCCTCACCAAAACGGGCAGGGATTTATGAAATTACACATTCAAATTCCAATGTCGACTTGAACCTAATATCCCAAAGATTAGATACAGTCGACCTCCTTTCTCAAAAGTTGGACCAAGTCCTAGCCCTCAGTCAACAATCTCAATCTCCTGCACAATACCCATCACACCCATCACAATACCCATCACCCTCTAATCATCAGGAGATTTGTTCTATCTATGCTAGCCCAGCCCATCACATGAATGAATGTCCTACGGTTGCACAGTTACCACCTTTCATCCAAGAACAAGTCCAAGCTGCTCAAGGTTGCTCCAAGCCGGGTAATGACCCATTTTCAAATACTTATAACCCGGTTGGAGAAACCATCCTAATTTTTCTTGGAAACCACAACAGACTTAGGTTCAGACCCAAACTCCTCCTGCACGGAACTTTCAAAATAGGCCCCCATACCAAAACTATGCCTATAATAGAGGTCAGCCTAGTCAGCCTGCTCAGCCACCATATCAGCCACCATATCATCATCAGTCATCATATCAACCTCCTCAACAGACCAATCTAGCCGACGACAGGTTTGATCAACTTCAACAATTAATCATGACCCAACAACAATCTATCGCCAGGTTAGAAGTTTAAATAGGACAGTTAGCTGAATCTACTATGAGGAGAGAACCAGGTCAACTACCGAGTCAACCAATACCGAATCCTAGAAACAACCCACTCATTCTTCAGCCTAATGTTCCATCTAAGAACCCTCAATTTGAGAATGCTAAAGCAATTTCTGAGCTTAGAAGTGGTAGGATTCTTAGGGACCCATATCAAAACCAGGAGAGAGAGGCTAGTACTGATGCTAGCAAGAATGAGAAGTTAGAAGATGAGACTAACCATGTAGAAGAGCCTGAGCCCGAGACTAGTACTAATACTGGTTCCTATTTAAATGAGAAAGGGAAGAAGAGAGCAGATGAATTACCTGAGACTTATAAACCTAGAGTCCCGTTCCCTTCAGCCCTAGAAGCTGGCTTTTCCCGTAAAAAGCAAGGAGCACGCAACGAGGAGCTAATGGAATTATTCAAGCAAGTTCATATTAATTTACCCCTCCTCGATGCAATTCAGCACGTTCCAGCTTACGCTAAATTTCTCAAAGAACTCTGCACCCAAAAGCGTGAGCCACGAACCATAAAGAGAATCATTTTGTCTGAGGATGTAAGTGCAGTTTTGTTGAATCAATTACCTCAGAAAATGAAAGACCCCGGTGTTCCTTTGATTTCTTGTGTTATAGGAGGCATTACCTTTGACCGAGCCCTGTTAGACCTAGGAGCTAGTGTGAACCTTCTTCCAACCTCGGTCTATGAAAAATTTGGGATAGGTGAACTAAAACCCACGTCAGTCATTCTTCAACTAGCCGATAGATCTGTCAAGACACCACGTGGTTTGATTGAGGATGTCTTAGTTAGAGTGAACCAATGTTATTTCCCAGTAGACTTCCTTATACTAGACATGGAACCATCCCAAGAGCTAAATCAGAATCCCATAATCTTAGGTCGTCCATTCCTAGCCACTGCCAATGCCAATATCAATTATAAAACGGGAGCTATGGACATTTCTTTTGGGGATCAAAAGGTGAGAATCAATATTTTTAATGCCTCAAAGTTTGCTCGAGAGGAGGAAAATTGTTCTGTGATTAGTTTAGTAGATGAGATTGTTGAGTCTGAATTTTCCTCCAATTTGATGGAAGATGATGAGCCTATTGCTGAAACCCAAGTCCAAGAGGTAAATGCCCTACCTGATTCACCTCAACCTTCACCACCCTGGTCAATGCAAACTGAATCCTTACCTGACCTAGGAACTGAGCCTTTGCACCCTTCGATTCAGGCCCCACCACAACTTGAACTAAAAACTTTGCCTGAATCACTTAAGTATGTATTTTTAGGACCTGACAAAACCCTGCCTGTGATCATTGCTTCTGACCTAACCATTGAGGAGGAAAACCAATTGATAGATGTTCTGAAAACACATAGGGAGGCCATAGGTTGGGCCATTGCTGATTTAAAAGGCATTAGTCCATCAATTTGTATGCACCATATCTATACTGAGGATAGTGCCAAGCCAACTAGAGAAATGCAAAGACGGCTCAACCCAAACATGCAAGAAGTGGTCAAGAAGGAAGTGATTAAATGGTTAGATGCTGGTATTATTTATCCTATTTCTGATAGCCATTGGGTGAGTCCTACTCAAGTCGTTCCAAAGAAATCTGGACTCACGGTTGTCCGTACTGACCATGGGGATTTAGTGCCAACACGACTTTCTACTGGGTGGCGTGTCTGTATAGATTATAGAAAACTTAATGCAGCTACCCGCAAAGACCACTTTTCCTTACCATTTATTGATCAGATCCTAGAAAGATTAGATGGCCAGCAATACTTTTGCTTCTTAGATGGATACTCAGGATACAACCAGGTAGCTATCTATCCAGGAGACCAGGAAAAGACCACCTTCACATGTCCCTTTGGAACCTTTGCTTTCCGTAGAATGCCTTTCGATTTGTGTAATGCACCTGCAACCTTTCAAAGGTGCATGATATCAATTTTCTCGGACATGGTAGGAGATTTCTTGGAAATTTTTATGGATGATTTTTCAGTCTTTGGAGAATCTTTTGAGAGTTGCCTCAATAATTTGAAGAAAATTTTAAAACGATGTATTGAGGCTAATTTAGTTCTGAGCTGGGAGAAGAGCCATTTCATGGTTCGAGAAGGGATTGTTTTATGACATATTGTATCTAAGAGAGGGATCGAGGTAGATAAAGCAAAGGTTGAATTGATCTCTAAACTTCCTCCACCCATCTCTATCAAACAAATTCGATCTTTTCTCGGCCATGTAGGATTCTATCGTCGCTTCATCAAAGACTTTTCCAAAATTTCTCATCCTTTGTGTAATCTGCTCGCCAAGGACATTCCTTTCAATTTTGATGAAGATTGTCTTAAGGCTTTTGAGTTTCTAAAGGAAGCTGTGACCCAAGCCCCAACCATCCAACCCCCAGATTGGTCACTACCTTTTGAAATCATGTGTGATGCTTTAGACTTTGCCATAGGAGCTGTCTTGGGCCAAAGGGTAAACAAATGTCCCATAGTGATTTATTATGCTAGTAGAACTTTGAATGATGCCCAAAAAAATTATACCACTACTGAAAAGGAGTTGCTAGCCGTAGTGTTTGCCCTGGAAAAGTTTAGATCATATCTTTTAGGTTCCAAGATTGTGGTTTATTCGGATCACTCGGCTTTGAGATACCTGCTCTCAAAGAAAGATGCTAAACCACGATTGATTAGATGGATCTTACTGCTACAAGAGTTTGATATTGAAATTTGAGACAAGAAAGGATCCGAGAATGTTGTAGCAGACCATCTATCTAGGATTTTAGTTGAAGAGTGTGAACCTGCATCAATTGAAGAATCTTTTCTAGATGAACAACTCTTAGCAGTTTCACATGCAAAGGCCCCTTGGTTTGCAGATATTGTGAACTACTTAGTGGTTGGACAAATCCCTGATGGCTGGTCCAAGAATGAAAAGGATCGATTCTTTGCTCAAATTAAATACTACTTTTGGGAAGATCCTGAACTCTTTCGAATCTGTGCTAATCAAATCATCCGTAGGTGTATTCCTGAATCTGAACATCTGAGTATTTTGAATTTTTGCCACACCCTTTCCTGCGGAGGACATTTTTCTGGTCGAAAACTGCGGCTAAAGTTTTGCAAAGTGGATTTTACTGGCCGACTTTGTTTAAGGATGCCTATACTTTTGGCAAAGAATGTCTTAAATGTCAAGCCTTAGGAAATATTTCAAGAAAAGACATGATGCCTTTAAATCCAATCTTGGTAGTTGAAATCTTTGACGTTTGGGAATTGATTTTATGGGACCCTTTCCACCCTCTAATGGTTTTGAATATATTTTGGTGGCTGTCGATTATGTTTCTAAATGGATTGAGGCAATGGCTACACGAACCAATGATCATAAGGTAGTCATAAAGTTTGTTCAAAAGAATATCTTCTCTAGGTTCGGATTTCCTCGTGCCATCATTAGCGACGGAGGTGCCCATTTCACAAACTACCAATTTCGAATGCTTTTGCAAAAATATGGGGTCACACATAAAGTAGCTACACCTTATCACCCGCAAACAAGTGGCCAAGTAGAAGTATCCAATAGGGAGATCAAGAACATTTTGCAAAAGACTATTAGGCCCGATCGTAGAAACTGGTCAGATCGATTAGATGATGCATTATGGGCCTATCGGACAGCTTACAAGAATCCCATTGGAATGTCTCCCTATAGGATGATCTTTGGAAAAACATGTCATCTTCCGGTAGAACTTGAACATAGAGCATATTGGGCGATTAAGCAATTAAATTTTGATTTAAAGCAAGCTGGTTCTAACCGGATGTTGCAACTGAGTGAACTAGATGAACTGAGGCAAGAGGCTTATGAAAACTTGCGTATTTATAAAGAGAAAATGAAAGCCTTTCATGATCAATTTATTTCTAGGAAAATCTTTAAGCCAAATCAACAAGTCTGGTTATTTAATTCAAGGCTTCGATTATTTCCTGGAAATTGAGATCTAGATGGGATGGACCTTACATTGTTAACCAAGTTTTCCCCCATGGTGCTGTCAAAGTTTATGATCCTAGGTCAGGAAACTTCTTTAAGGTAAATGGTCAACGTTTAAAACCATACATTGAAAGAATATCAACAAATCGAACCATTGACCAAGTAACATTAACTGACCCACACTAAACTGAGCTGCATTATGTCTGGCTGAAGACATTAAACTTAGCGCTCGTTGGGAGGCAACCCAATATGTACTCTTTATTAAAAAAAAAAAAATAAAAAAAATAAAAAAAATTTGCAGCCTCTACATTGTTCACAAGCTCCTCTTCTCAGGTATCCCTTTACATTTTTAGTTCTTTTCATACCATTAGGGACAACGGTATTTAAGTTGGGGGGTCAAGACAAATATTTTTTAAATTTTTTTTAATTTAAAAAAAATAATAATAAAAAAATAAAAATATAAAAAATAAAATAGTAATAATAATAATAATAACAAATAAATAAATAATAAATAAATAAAATAATAAATAAATTTAAAAAAAAAAAAGTTTCATATGTCAAAAATTAATCTGGAGCACGATAGACTAGGAAAAGTAATAAGAGTTAGAGAGTGTTGCTAATGACTGTTAGCGAGTCAAGAAGTAGACTAGCGTGTCAGACTTTTAGGGCCTACTTAGATCACCTAAAGGCTATTAGCACTTCCATTGCACATGCACGCTGACGAGACAAAGTAAGTATTAGTTGTAAGGACAATTGAGGACTTAATTATCATTGAAAACTGGTAATTGATATATATCCCATTTAAAATTTTTTTTGAATTGAGGAAAGAGCTACCTACCTGAAATAAAAGTGCAAAACATAGAGTATATGTGGATCACCCTAAACTTAGTAACCGGGTCTCTGCACCTAAGTCAAGTGTGGAGGTTCGTGTCAAACGGTGAAGGGAAGGCCAGGATGCTCAGCACAAAAAAATAAAAATAAAAATAAAAAATAAAAAAAATAAAAAAAAATCAGGTATTGTGAAAGCTAACTCAGTTCATAAGCTTAATTTAGGGATGTATAGAAAATTAACCAAAGTAAGTGTTAATCAAAGATACATTTGTTCTTGCAAACTAGTACCAAAATGTTAAGTTAATCATCACAAACACAAGTGCTGTAGATCTTTAGATGAACTCTAAGAAAGTTTCTAATTATGTTGACTGCAAAATTTATTTCTGAAACTCAATACTTAATTAGTGATACTTGCTAGATCTTTTTACTTTCAAACCTTGATCTATTTTTGCAAAGGATGATCTTTGTGTCACATAGTTATACTTTTTGCATTGCTAAGGGACTAGCAATATTTAAGTTGGGGGGTGTGATAAATCTTGGATTTACACGATTATTTTAAGTATTTTAGTTAATTATTGGTGCTAACATTCTTTTAATAACCTAATTTCATAATTAATTTGGACTTTCTTGCAAAACTAATTATTTTAAAAATATATTTGAAAAGTGTGAAATTAGAGTACATTCATGATAAATAGATTTCAAGTCAAAGCACCACACACCCATTTAAATGATTAATAAAACATTTAATAATTATAATTAATGATCATGGAATTGGTAAAATTAATAAGATTGAAACCCACCAATAGGTAGAGCTTGATTTATGGAATCCAACGACGCAAACGGTACTTAAATCAGGTTTGAAATGAAGAAGTTATGAATTTTCTAAGATTTTTGCACACATTTTGATGCTGCACGGTTTATGGAGCAGCCCGTCCTTGTTTTTTTTATTTTGCATTTGGTTCACCGGCAGCCATGGCTGCCATGGCTGCCGGTCCACGGAATAGGCTGTGGACCACAGCCCTCCAGAAGCGCCGAAATTTGCCGGGAAGCACGCCGGTGATGTCCCTGGCCAGAGGAGAAGCTCCGGCGATGGTTTGATGGGCGGTGGTGGCGGTTTTTGGTGGCAAACAAGAGGAGCAGTCCACATCTTCACGAGCTTCCTCCACGCACGTTGCCGGAGCGCAGTCCACGGGCAAGTCCACGGCCGGAGGAGGAGCTCCACGGTGGCGTTTCCAAGCGATCTCCACGGGCACGAACGAGGTGTCCACGGCTAGAGGAGGAGCTCCATGGTGACGTTGCCGAGCTTCTCCACGGTGGTGTTCATGAGCACTCCATGGGCAAGTCCACGTTGCCAAGCCTCCACGGGCAAGTCCACGTTGCCGAGCCTCCACGGGCAAGTCCACGGTGCCGAGCTCCTCCACGCGCGTTGCCGAGCCTCCACGCGCGTTGGGGAGCAATCCACGGTCACGGCGTGATCCAGGCGAGCAGTCCACGGGAACGAGCGTTCTTCGCCATGGGCACGGGCTTTGCGGGCCTCATGCTACAGTCTACGGGCGGTGAGCACGGCGGGTTCTACTCCGATGATGGTGGCTAACATCCAGCTTGTTCCACGGAGCAGCAACAGTGGTCACGGTACTCCTTTTGTCCCACATCGCTAGTGTGCAATGAGCTCCCCTCTCCGGTCCATTATAAAATGAACCCCATTGTGCAAGATAGAGGGATCCCCGGAGAAAAGACAAGGTACAGGGTAAAGGGCATTGCTTGGGTTACGGGTTGGCTTTTGGGAGTGAGGTTTCTCAAAGAAGAGCGTGTCCCTACACCATCTTCCAGCCTTCTCTCTCTCTGAGATCAGGATCCGAAGAAGAAGACGCAGAGGAAGCCTAGTTCGCTCCACGGAGTACGAAGGAAGGAGCTATCTTCCCGACGAGGCTGCACCGATCTGTTCTTATCTTTGTTACTTATTTTGTTAATTTAATTTTTTTTTTGCATTGTATCTAGACATTAAATTTCAATCAATGCAATATTTTTTTTTACTCCTGTCTTTCGTCTTGTCTGCACGTAGATGCTAGGATCTAAATAATAGATCCTAGTGCCAAGTTTACTTTTCCTGGAATTTTAATTTTTTATACTTTTCGACTTCAAATAATTTTTTTTTACAAGATCAAAAAGATTTCAAATCCTAAACACCGCCTTCTTTGTGGATTCGACCCGACTCCTCTTGCTACGCATTTTTAAATATTTTAAGAAGTCGGATTTTAAACTGATAGCCACGGTGTTTTAACGACAACACCGCGGCCCTATCAGTTTGCTAGTTCCCTATACTCAACTAAGTGCAAGATATTGAGAGTCGAGCTAATATCCCAAATCAGGTTATTAGGGTCACTCTCCTATCACTCTAAGAGACCAATTCAGCAAGCATAAAAACTTCTTTATTATTTCAGAATCCCCAATTTTCTACTTAGCTTGCTTTTAGGAACAACCAAATTTTAATTATTAATTTTCGTGTCCCTAGTATGCAATGCAAGAGATCATGCAGATTCTGAGACTCAAGTAACACTCAACAAAAGCAAACTAAACTAGGTATTCCTAGTAAGAGGAATTTATTGGGGTCCTAGGGTCTAAACCTACTAGACCATTGGTTCTCTAGGCTTGACCCTAGCCTGGTATGCACAAGAAAAATTTTTTAGGATTCCTAACAGGTGCCATAAATTATACCAGAAGTAGAGGGCGAATGGGATGGGCTCTAAGGAATCACACATTCTAGTAGTCTCAATAAAAAGTAACCTCCTAGCTCTAGGGATATGAGATGGCTTAAGAAAAGGCAGGGAATAAAAAGGAGACTCAGGGACTGGTTCGAAGTTTAGGCAGCTGACCTTAATGTATGAATGAAGGTCTAAAGGTGTGCTCATCTTAACCTCATGGTCAGTACTAGGAGGATCGATAGGTGCAAGTCCTCGGGTAGGCGGGATGCTCCTAGATAGTGGAGGGCTTTCGGGAAGGTCTTTGGAACATTCATCTTGAGAATCTATACCTTCATCTATTTCGTTTGATCCTGGCTTGGTCAATTCTACTACAAGATCTATAGTGGACTCAGGATCATTATCATTTGGGTCCTTGCTAAGTTCTGGGGTATCCTTAATGATTCCATCAGGTGGGAGCTGATCAATTAAATTATCAGGCGATACCTCCTCACATTCTTCTTCTTCTTCATATTCATTAATCAAGTTTATGTTAGGCTCATATATGACCTCTTCAAACTCACTGAAGGGTTCTAATCCTTTCTCCTTTGGTTCCTCTATAGGCACGACTATGGTTGGGTCAACTACTTTTGGGATGGCCATACCTAACTCCTTCTCAGTGTTTTCTTTCTGGTCAAGAGGTGACACGGGTGGGGATTGATAAACAAAAGTCTGGTTCACTACAGATGTCGGATCAATCGAGATTTGATTCAAGTTGGTAGAGGTCGGCTTTAAGTTCAAAGTATTAGATCGAGTATATCTTAAAGACCACTCACAGTCTTGGGCTTCTTGGTAGGCTTGCTCTAACTTATTGGTCTTTTCAAAGCCTAATTTTCTATAGATGTCTGGGTGTAGCCAAGCCCTAAACATCAATGTGATCTGAACCTCGGTCTCAATGGTATTACATTTCATGACATACCACTGGAAGTCCTCGATATACTCAGACACTGGCCTATTACCTTGTCTCAATTGGTACCACCGGCCTAGAAGTCTTTGTTCATAGGATTTACCTAGGTACCCTGCTCTCAACTTACTTCTCATGTGTTTCCAAGTTACCTTAGACTCTTGTCTCTCATACTTCATTCTTCCTCTAACATCAAACCAATAACATTCGGCTGAACCCCGAAGATGCATTTGGGCAAACCTGACCTTACTATCCTCACACAGATCGCTCCACATAAAATATTCATCCATATCGTCCTCCCAATCAATATAAACCTGACGATCATGACTTCCTTGAAAAGGATGAAACAGAGGATAGACTCTAGGGTTAGATGCCATGAAAATATTGACTAGCTAAAGGGTAGTTAGGCTAAAGGACTCCTAATTCTAGACTAGTCATGCAACACACAATGAACGTCTAAGATCTAATAGACCTAGAATCTCAACCAGTTGCCTAGGTCAGAGTGGCAAACCAGTCTGTAGTAGCCTTGTCCTTGGCCAGGTAGGTGGAGGGGAGTGGAGGTTCTTCTCTGCTTGCCTTAGATACCAATTTTGCAATTGGCCAGGTAAGTAAACCAACCCATAAGCCCTGATTCACCAAGCCTAGACACCAAGAACTCAGTACAAACAGATTAGGCTGTCACCAAGATTAGACACTTGGTCTCGACTCGACCAAATGGGTGTCCCTAAGCTCTCTAGAGCAATTAGGTGTCTAACTGATTTTAGTTAGGGTTTGGGTTCGGGATGCAGGTTAGTGGTTTGTGGGCTAGGGACAGGTGATGAACTCCTGACCCTATGTCAAATTGCTACCCTTAAGTGTTTTATGAACAATGTAGGCACAGAAATGTCTAAGAAAAAGATTTTATATATATATATATATATATATATATATATTTTCGGATATATGGATGATAAGCAAAGTGCAAAAGAAGTCTAAATATGAACTAATTGCATGAACTAACTAAATGAGACAAGAAAGAGATGCTTGCTGAAACTGCAGGCCTGAGATTTTCTCAGATGGTATTTCGGCTTGTAAAATTTTTATAGGCTGAAATAAAATCTGAGAAAAGAGTAGAAGAATCCTCTAAATGCAGCAGATCCAGAAAAAAAAAAATCAAATAAAACAGAGATTCCTACAAAGAGAAAAAATTAAAATAGAAGACTATATATGGGCTGGACAAAATGTAGAGACCTAAATGCAAGAGAACTAGTCCTAGCCTAGGCTCTGATACCAAGAATGATGCGGAAAAAAAAAGATGAGGATGATGCTAACATGGATGATGCAAAGGTGGTTATATCTTGTTTTCTTTTTAGGGTTTTATCTTTGGTTCCCGATTGCAAGCAAAGAGAACCTAGGAAAACTGAAAGAAAAGAGGTCTATGCTAGCAGATCAATCCCTAAGAAATGATAGACCAGGATCCCGAGATTAAAGAACCTCGGGATTAGGACTAGCTCGATACACCCAATACCTACATAGGAGATGGGGATGCAAACCTTTCAAATTCTGAAGCGCCTGGTGCAGAGATCGCTCCACTCGACGGATGCGGCCTGGATGTCCGAGCAATCATGCCCGTAGATGCGCCGGTTCCCGATCATGTGGCGATGATGGAAAGATGACCCATCTCCAATGTCCGTAGCACCGAGGAAGACCTGTAGGCAGCAAGAGAAAGAACGGTTAGTGAAGAGATGAAAAGTGTTGAAGTTGAAATAGGGTTAGGGTAGAGAAACAGGGCTTCGAGCCCGATATCCTACTGGAGTCCAAAATCGAAGTTGATAACTTGGGGCCTCGCACCCCGCGACGTCCCGGAGGATGAAGGAATTATGGCCTCCCACCACTCGACGCTCTCAGGCGAAGGAATGTGGCCTCACACTACTCGACGCCCTCAGGCGAAGGAACGTGGCCTCACACAACTCGACATCCCTGGGGATGAAGGAAGAGTTTCACTCACTCGCAACCTAGTCTAGGGAGACAAAGGATTGGAGAAGAAAACACTCAAAGTTTTTTTTTGTATTCATTCACTAACTGTTACAAAGAGGGGTTTGGGTCCTTTAAATAGGTACCCAAAGATACATTCAAAATTCAAAAGAAAACCCATTCAAAATTTGAACCAAAAATATAACTCAATTTGAAAGTGGCACCCAAGTTTTGGAGAGCTTTCTTCTTGGCTGACCAGCTTGGTATGGTATGATGCTTGGCTTGGAGTGGAGGAGTTGCTCCTTGGACTTCCTTCTTTGCTTGCTTGATTTTGGTAGAAAACATGAAGTGAGGATAGCTTGGAGGGATTTGTCCCACTTTGACTTTTCTTTGCTTGATTCAAGGCCGACCAAATGGGAATAATCCTAGGCATGGCATGATTGGAGGCTTGGAGAGGGGATTGGTCTTTGACCTTCCTTCCTTGCATGGCTTATTTTGGTAGAAGGCTTGGATTGAGGCTTGATGTCTTCACCATGCCTTTCTTGCTTAACTTCATCAAGGGATCATGTCTTTCTTGCTTAACTTCTTTATGGAAGAAGGCTTGAGTGGAGGCATGCATCAAGGGATTTGAAACTTCTTTCCACTTGGAGAATGGAGGATGCCTTTCTTGCTTGACTTCTTTATGGAAGGAGTCTTGAGTGGAGGCATGCATCAAGGGATTTGAAACTTCTTTCCATGACCGCCCATCCTAGATTGGAAGAGAGCTTGAAGAGGGGAGGGGAAGGGGGCATGGATCATGTGAGTGGTCCCCTTTCTTGGGTGCCCAAAACAAACCACATGTCATCACCTCAGTGCGCCACATAAACAGATAAGGTGGGCCCTGAGCTGACATGTCTCCTTGCCTTTGTTAGGCTTAAAAGAGACTTAAATTTTGAACCACTAAAGACTTCATGGGCTTAGACTCGGCCTCACTTATTACAAGACTCAACTCAACCTGATGGGTCGAGGTACACACTCCATTTAAGAAAATAAACTAGAGGCTGACAGCCTTATTACAGGACTCGATAAACACAGAACCCTAATCAGAGATCCCTCGAAGTTTGAAGGGCTCAAGTCAAACCCTGATGCCCACTTCAGAAGAGTTCCAAATGCAAATGCCAGGAGAGGTCTTTCCCCATCCAGGTCTGAGGGACTTCCCCAGGAAAATGAAGCCACCGCCACCGTCGCTGAGCCCACCATCACTTTGGGACTGTAGCAGTTCCAGATGTTAATGAACTGCATTGAAACGCTAACCACCATGGTTTAGCATTTCTAAGAGATGGCTGACCATCGATAGCAACCTCCAGCCACTTTCTGCACTAATCCTCAGATGGCTGCCGAGGGGAGCCAACAGTCGGAGGCCCATCAGCATTACCCTCCTACCGTCGCAGATCCCCGAAGGACTTTTAGTGCCTGTGCCAATGGCAAGAGGGCGAGGCAGAGCCGACGGCAAGAGGGCGAGATCTGCCTCACCCTCTTACACTGAATCCATTCCTGCTAGCATTCGACCCACCGCCGAACTCCCGAGAGACTACACCAGCAAGATTCTGTGCATGGAGGAGTGCATTACAGAAATTGCTAACCGGTAAAGGCCGAAGGGTGGTAGGTATATGATTCCCGTCCCCTGTTCTCCGATGAGATCCTGGCGGAGATGATTCCTCTCCATTTCAAAATCTCTCAGGTGGATCCCTACGATGGCACCATCGACCTGCTGGACATCTGGGCACCTACAAGGCCCACATGATGGTGCAGGGTGCCTCCGACGCCCTCACTATATAGCCTTCCCAGCAACCCTGAAGAAGGCTGCTCAGATGTGGTTCACCGCCATCTGACCAGGTATGATCTATTCTTTCCCTCAACTTGAAAACATTTTTCTCTTCCATTTCAGGACATGCAGTTGGATCCCAAGGAACACCGACTACCTCTTCCTCATGTTGCAAAAGGAGGGGGAGACCCTCCGAGACTACATGGCCCGTTTAAACTCAGCGGCCATGGAGGTCCCGGATCTGAATGAAGCGGTCGCTATGTCGGCCTTCAAAAGAGGACTCCACTCGTCCAGGCTTACCTTCTCCCTTGACAAGAGGTTTCCGATGAGCTACACCGAGTTGCTCGCTAGGGCACAGAAGTATGCCCTGGCTGAAGAACAAGTGGCGAGCAAATGTCGAGAAGAGGGGAGGCCAGCCCCTAAGAGGTGGAGTGACAAGGCTCCTAAAGTCCGACCTCCGAATGACAGCAACTGGTCAGCCCGGTGCCGAAGTCCAAAGCTGAAGGACTTCCCTAGGAGGTTCTAGACCTACACACCCCTCTCCCTTCCGAGGAAAAAAATCCTCCTGGAGATCGAGAACGAGACTTTCCTTCAGAGGCCTCGATTGATGAGGGGCCCTGCTGCGTACAGAAATAAAGACAAATTCTATCGATTCCACAAGGACCATGGGCAAAGCACTGAAGAATGCCTGCAGCTGAAGGATGGCATTGAAGACCACATCCAGAAGGGATACCTGCATAAATATGTCTGACCCCATCAGGATCGGGCTAAAGCATCCAACACCAGAAACACTCTGGAGGAGGCGGAGCTTCCCAACCAATGGCCGACAGGTGGGGGTGTCGGCATGCTACATCGATAATTCGAATGGAGCCATGGAGACAGTCTGGACATTGTAAAGAGGCCCAGAGGCTCCAATGCAATCATCTTCTCTGATGAGGACCTCCCGGAGTCCCATGTTTTTGAAAATGATCCTGTAGTCGTGTCGGTAGTAATCGCCAACTACAATGTAAAAAGGATACTTATTGATAATGGAAGCTCCATGGAGGTATTATTGTATGATGCTTTTGTGAGAATGAGTTTATGCAGGACCATGCTGCAAGAATCCCCCATGCCACTGACTAGCTTCAGAGGTAATTTTGTCAGAGTCGAAGGGGAAGTAGTTCTTCCCATGATGATTGGGATGGAGCCTTTCCATAAAACTCTCCCCATCAACTTTGTGGTCGTCTGGACGACCTCAGCTTATAATACCATTTTGGGCGGACCGGCCCTCAACAAGTTTCAGGCCATTGTATCTACTTATCACCTGTTGGCAAAGTTTCCAACCAGGAGCTGGGTCGAACTGATGAGGGGAGACCGTCAGATGGCCAGACAGTGTTTAACTATTTTGAACCAGCAGTCCATAGGTCGTCCTTCTCTAGAGCAACTCGACCCGAGGGCTGCGGTCAGCCAGAAAAAAAAACCATGTTTGTCCCCCTTCGAGAGGATGATCCCACTAAAGTCCTCCAGATAGGAAGCTCTCTCGGTGAAGACATCAAGTTAGAGCTGATCGGCTTCTTTAGAAGTAATGCTGACGTCTTTGCCTGGTTGGCTTTAGATATGCCAGGTATTCCGTCGGAGGTCATCACCCACCAGCTCAAGGTGGATCCAACCTATAGGCCCGTCTGGCAGAAAAGAGGAGATTCACTACCGAAAGGCAGAAAGCTTTGATGAAGAAGTAAGAAAGCTCTTGGACGCCAGCTTTATCAGGGAAGTCCATTACCCTAAGTGGCTGGCAAATGTCATTATGGTGAAGAAGGCTAATGGAAAGTGGAAGATCTGTGTGAACTACACCGACCTCAACAAGGCTTGTCTGAAAGACAGCTTTCTTATGCCGAAGATTAATCAACTGGTGGACACTACAGCCAGCCACCAGCTCCTTAGCTTTATGGATGCCTTCTCTGGTTATAACCAAGTCAAGATACATCCGGAGGATGAGGAGAAGACCGCCTTCGTCACCGACAAAGGCATGTATTGTTATAAGATGATGCCTTCGACTTGAAGAATACCGGTGTCACCTTCCAAAGACTGATCAACCGAGTGTTCGAAGGGTAGCTGGGTAGAAACATGGAGGCTTATGTGGATGATATGATAGTAAAGAGCCTCCATAAGGCCGACCATATCAAGAACTTGCGGGAATCCTTTGACGCACTCAGACATCATTGGATGAAGCTGAATCCCATGAAGTGCACTTTTGGGGTAACTTCTAGCAAGTTCCTCGGCTACTTAGTTACCTAGAGAGGAATTGAAGTAAACCTCGACAAGATAAGAGCTGTCATTGAGATGGCACATCCGACCAACAAGAAGCAGATGCAAGAGCTCACAGGCCGAATTGTCTCCCTCAGTCATTTCATCTTCGATTCGGCTAAAAAGTCCCTGCCATTCTTCAAGACCCTGCACTGGTCGAAATGTTTTATTTGGACTGATGAATGTCGGTCAGCTTTCGAAGCCCTAAAAAAATATTTGAAGAATTCCCTGTTACTAGCCAAACCGACGGAGGGGAAGCCTTTGTATCTCTACCTGTCGACATCGAACGAGGCGGTCGGTGCCGTCCTCGTGCGAGTCAGAGAGGATGGTCAGCAGAAGCCTGTCCATTATATCACTAAAGTCCTCCATGATATCGAAACAAGGTATCCTAAGATGCAAAAGCTGGTTTATTCTTTGGTCATATCTGCCAAGCGGCTCCAACCGTACTTCCAGGCATATCCGATAATGGTGATGATCGACCAACCTCTTAAGGCGATCCTCCAGAGTCCAAACACATTCAGTCGGCTTGCCAAGTGGGCTATCAAACTTGGTGAGATTGACGTAACCATCCTATCTCGATCTTCCTTGAAGGTCTAGGTAATCACTGACTTCATTGCAGAGTGCACCTGGAAGCAGGAGGCATCCCCTTAAATGGCTGAAGCA
Organism: Areca catechu; assembly: GCA_021397845.1. NCBI lineage: Eukaryota > Viridiplantae > Streptophyta > Magnoliopsida > Arecales > Arecaceae > Areca > Areca catechu. Next base: position 44,921,832 of record CM038048.1, on the reverse strand, counting down.
CCTAAAGCTGACGCCATCTATGAAGCCGAACTAGCCTAGTGTGGATAGAGTGTCCAACCTTGTAGGCTGCGTCACCGGCCTAATCTTAGCTGACCCAGATGGAGAAAGCCTGGAGTATGCATTGTATTTTTTATTTCAGGTGTCAAACAATCAGGTAGAGTATGAAGCCCTCCTCGCAGGATTGCGAATCGCCAACGAGCTAGACATCAACCAAGTGAGAGCCTTCTCCGACTCCCAGCTGGTGGTGAACTAGTTAAAGGGTGAATTCGAAGCAAGGGAGCCTACCCTGACCAAATACTTGGATAAGGTAAAAAGTCTCATATCTCGGTTCAAATTCTTCGAGATTCTCCATATACTCCACCTGCAGAACTCCCGAGCGGATGCATTGTCGAAGCTAGCCATGGCTGCCACCACTACCTCCGACCGAACCTTTGTGGAGCACCTGCGGCATCCAAGTATCATTGAGGAGCCGACCGAGGTCCACCAAGTAGAATAGGAAATCTCTTGGATGGATCCAATTCCTGCTTTCCTGGTCAAAGGGACTCTTCCAGAAGATCCAACTGAGGCCAAGTGAGTGCGCTGGATGGCCTCTAAGTACGTCATCCTTGACAATGTCCTGTACAAGCAGTCATTCTCACAGCAGCTGCTGAAGTGTTTAGGGCCAACCGATGCAGACTATGTACTCAGAGAAGTCCATGAAGGCATTTACGTTGACCACTTAGGAGGAAGGTCCCTAGCCTACAACATCATCCGACAGGGATACTATTGGGCCTACCATTCAGAAAGATGTGTCAGACTTTGTCCAAAGGTGCGATGCATGTCAAAGATATTCTATCATCCAAAGGAGGCCTGCTAGCCAGCTGACTCCGATCACTGCACCATACCCATTTGCACAGTGGGGGATGGATATCTTGGAACCCTTTTCCCCGGCATTTGGGCAACGAAAGTTTCTACTTGTGGCCATTGACTACTTCACCAAATGGATGGAGGCTGAACCGTTGGCACAAATAACAGAGGCCAAGGTGGAGAACTTCGTCCGGAATGGTATTATCTTCCGATTTGGCATTCCACAGACAATCATTACTGATAATGAAAGATAGTTTGACAACTCTATGTTTCGAGACTTCTATCAGCAATATCACATCTTCCATCGGCTTACGTCGGTCGGTCACCTTCAATCCAATGGAGAAGCTGAGGTCACCAATCGAACGATCCTGCACGGACTGAAGACTCGACTAAATGAAGCCAAAGGACTTTAGACAGAAAAACTCCACTCAGTGCTGTGGGCATATTGGACGACCGCCCGAATGGCGACCGGGGAGACTCCATTTAACCTTATGGAAGTGAAGCCATCATCCCCGTCAAGATATCTCTGCAATCCCTATGGATTGACCACTATGCCAAACCGGCTAACTCTGAGTAGAGAAGGGCTGACCTGGACCTACTTGAAGAAACTAGACTCCGAACAAGCTTGAAGATGGTGACCTACCATCAGAAGATGGCAAAATATTACAACTCATGGGTCAAGGCACGAGCTTTGCGAGTCGGAGATCTAGTCTTGCAGAGGATGGAGATTTGAAGATCGATCGAGCAAGGGAAACTTTCTCCAAATTGGGAAGGACCTTATCGAGCCGTTGAAGTAATCCGGGCCGAAACCTATCGACTCAAGCATTTGGATGGACGACAGATAGCATGCCCATGGAATGTAGATAACATTCGCAAGTATTATTAATAAAGTCCACAACTCTTTTTATGAAGTACTTCCGAGAGTCTGACTCCGATCGGCAAAGGCTCTATGGCAGCCCACTTTCGAAAGTCCAACTCTGGTTGGCAAAGGCTCTAGGGTAGCCCACTTCCGAAAGTCTGACTCCGGTCAGCAAAGGCTCTGGGGCAGCCCACTTCCGAAAGTCTGACTCCGATCGGCAAAGGCTCTAAGGCAGCCCACTTCCGAAAGTCCGACTCTGGTCGGTAAAGGCTCTAGGGCAGCCCACTTCCAAAAGTTTGACTCCGGTTGGTAAAGGCTCTAGGGTAGCCCACTTCCAAAAGTTTGACTCCGGTCGATAAAGGCTCTAGGGCAGCCCACTTTCTAAAGTCCGACTCCGGTCGGCAAAGGCTCTAGGGCAGCCCACTTCCGAAATTCTGACTTCGATCGACAAAGGATCTAGGGCAGTCCACTTTTGAAAGTCTGACTCCGATCGGCAAAGGCTCTAGGGCAGCCCACTTCCGAAAGTCCGACTCCGGTAGGCAAAGGCTCTAGGGTAGCCCACTTCCAAAACACCGACTCCGGTAGGCAAACGCTCTAGGGCAGCCCACTTCTAAAAGTTTGACTCTAGTCGGCAAAGGCTTTAAGGCAGCCTGAATCCAAAATTCAATTCCAGTCGGCACTATCTTTGGGTTCGGACCAACCGATGGACTAACACTGGTGCGGGCACCAGACTCAGAAGAAGACTTCAGGGCTCCATCTGGATCTCTGATTGACATTACCCGAAGAATTAGGGTTTTCTGGTTTTGTAATAAGGGTTGACTTGGTAAACTCAATTTTAGTTTGAGTCTGTATTTCCCTGTAATTTAAATTTTGTTGAGTCATGTTGACTCAATACAAGTCCTAGTAGTGGTCTAGGTCTTCTCCAAGGTGCCACATTTTCTCCCAGGACCAAGCAAGTGGGCGCCACACTCCCAGCCACACACCAGAGTCCAGGAGGCGCCACATCTCCATCCAGTGTGCCTTGGTCCGCACACCACAAGAAAGCAGGTCCCTTCTTTCATGCGCCACTTGGGGGAGAAATCCATCAAGATACCTCAATCCAAGGAGGAGCCAACTTCTTTCCAGATAAACCCAAGCCAGGATGGCAAGAATTTTTCTTGAAGAGAGGATCAAGGAGGTGCCCCACAATGTTCCATAAAAATCCAAGTTATAAAAGGGAAGAAAGCATGTCTTGGGGAGAAAATCAAGGAGGCACCCAAAAGTTTCCTAAAGTGCCAAAGCCATGAAAGGAAGAAGCCTAAACTTATGGAGCAAGACTAGGAGGTGTCCAAAAGAGCCAAACCATGAAGGGAAAATCCTTGATTCATGGAGAGATACTTGGAGACACCCCCATAACCTGCCATTTGGAGCTGATTTTCAAGTTTTCTTGGAGTTTTTGGGCTGCCCACTCATGGAAGGAGTCTTGGGAAGAGAATTTGAAGCCTAAAGTGTGGGTTAGTCCTATTAGTCCCACATGGGAAGTGTATGAAATTTTATTTCTTTGTTATGTCTATATATTCAACTCTATGTAACTCTTGAAAAAAAGATGAATGAACCAAATTTTTTTATGAGCAAAACTTTGTGTTTCTCTCTTCCGCACTTGCATCCAGGTGTTGAGCTCTGTGAGGGAGTAAATCCGGGTTCCCCAAGAACCTTGAGGAGGTGTGAGATCTCCAAACCCAAACCCTAGGTTAGCCACTTCTACTCCAAAACCCTAGCCACCCACCATCCACTCCAATCCACCAAACCCTAGCCTATTCCACCTCCCAAGTCCAGGCCGACCACCAGCATCCAGCTACAGTCCAGGTACTTCAGATCCAAAGCTCTTTCCAGAGGGAGTCGAATTAGCCTTCAAGAGAATCCGGCTCTCAGCGACATCAGCCTTCAAGTTCTTCGAACTGGTAAATCCTTCCCTGAGTCTCTGAATCCATCACTTGTTTTTCTTCTTCCCAGATCTTGAGTTCAGGAGAAGCCGACCCAGCCACGAGACCAGTATTGGAGGATCCATTGCGAAGAAAGTCGACTCCGAGGATCCAACAATCTGCTCGAGAGAGTTCTTCCACCCAAATTCTGTGAAGATCACAGTCTGGTTGGTAAACCGTCACTTCTCTTTATTTCTGTCCTGTTGAAAGTTCAGAGCGAAACCCTAGGTCTGGGAGTTTCTCAACCCCCAGTGATCCGTTACTTCTGAACTACTCTGATAACTTAGCTTCTTCTAAATTGTGCTTTCAATCCTTACCTAGTTTTCATCAACTTAGTTTAACTTTACTTTGAGTCGAAGCCAATTTCTGAAATTAAAAAAAAAAAGAAAAAGAATAATCTTAATTTTACTTCCACATACACTTCTTTGTTCTTTGTTCTGCATCATTTTTGGTATTAGAGCTTTCATTCTGCATCAATTTTGGTATCAGAGCCCTGTCTAGGGTTTCGGTTTTGATTGCTTGTTTGAGTCTCTCTCTTTTTACTTGTCTGCTCGAAGTAGACTCCCCAGGACGTCCGGTCCTAGGAACGAAGTGAGGTGCAAACCTCCTCTTCCCATTCCACGGGTGTTCCTAGGGCATGTAGGGAATCTGCTGGGTTACCACTTCGTAGCAGGAATTGTAAACGGGGGAAGCGTTCTGTTTTCAGTCTGTAACTACTCTATTGTAAGAATTGTTTCTCATTACAGATAACTCCAAATTGTATGATTTTTGTTTTGCCGGAACCAGTATAATTGAAACTATGTTTTGTAATTTTACTGTGATTTATTGGTTTCCGTGAAATTTCTGAGAGTTAAATTACAGAAACTTTGTTTCTGTGTTTCTGCATTTCATTTTTTTTTTTTTTGAGTGATCATCTCCTAATTCATCTTAAGGGCAATTGAGCATCTAAGATAAGGGTAGGAGTTGATAACCTCTCCTTAGCCCAAAACCACCACCCATTCATTCGATCCTAAGCCTAATTTTAAAATTTATTAGACTTAATTTGCCCTAGTGGGCTAGGGACACCAACAAGTCGGGTCTAGGCTAATGTTGAGTCAGTTTGTCTAGTTACTCTGTGTGTGCTTTGTACTCAGTGTCTAGAATGGTGGTTCAGGGATTCTATCCCGAAGGGCTTGTGTGCTGGTCCGCCTACCTGGCCAATCTCTAATTGGTGTCTAGGATTGGCAATTAGGGACCTAACACTCCCCTTACACCTGCCTGGCTGAGTCCCGAGTTACTACAGGCTAGCTTGCCACTCTGATTGGGCATCTAGTTTGGGCTCTAGGTCTAATTAGCCCGTTGTCGTTTCAGTCGAGTCTCATTTGGTGTGCTTGCTTGCATCATCATGTCCACCCGGAATGAAGTACCCTACCAACCTGGTCAAACCCAACCTGATTTAGAGGCCATGATTAGAACTCTTACCGAAAGTATGACCAAATTGAGTCAGGATATGAATGAGGGTTTTGCCCAGTTTAGAGATCGAGCCCAGGGACTTGAGAAACGTAGACATCAAAATTGGACCCTGATCCAAAATTTAATAGGCCCCAACCTCACCCATGCCAGGAGCCTAGGAGGACCTTATACCGTGATCCCGAGCATAACCCTAGGAGCCTATATCCATACTTGGTTGACTCAGAAAAGGGACCTGTTAGGAACACCGAACCTTATGCACCCACTTTTGATGGAAGACAAGAGACATATATTAAGTGGGAAGAACAAATGGATCGGTATTTTGAGTGCACTAACATATCGAAATTAGGACAAATTAGGTGGCTAAAACCAAGTTCACCAAACATGCTAGGTCGCATTGGTATGCTATTGAGCATGAGTGTTATCAAAGAAAAGAGGAAATATATACTTGGAGAGATATGAGAAGTAAGTTGAGAGATAGGTACCTAGGTAGATCCTATAAGAAAAGATTTTTAGACCAATGGTACCAATTGCGACAAGGTAATAGGCCTGTGTCTAAATATATCGAGGACTTCCAGTGGTATGACATGAAATGCAATACCATTGAGACCGAAGCTCAGATCACATCGAGGTTTAGGGTTGGGTTACACCCAGACATTTATAGGAAGCTATGCCTTGAAAAGACCAATAAGTTAGACCGAGCCTACCAAGAAGCCCAAGACTATGAGTGGTCTTTAAGATATAACCAATCAAGTACTTTGGACTTAAAGCCAACCTCTACCAACTTGAGTCAAGTTCCGATTGATCCGACACCCGTAGTGAACCAGACTTTTGTTGTCAATTCCCACTTGTGTCACCTCTTGACCAGAAGGATAACACTGAGAAGGAGTTAGGCATGGCCATCCCAAAATTAGTTGACCTGACCAGAGCCGTACTTAAAGAGGAATCAAAGGAGAATAGATTAGAACCTTTCAGTGAGATTGAGGAAGAAATATATGAGCCTGACATAAGTTTGATAGATGAATATGAAGAAGAAGAATTTGAGGATATCTCTCCCGATAATTCAATTAACCAACTCCTACCTGATGGGGTTATTGAGGGGACCCCTGCCACTCAAGGAATTCAGGAGCTAACCCTAAGAGAAGACCCTTTTGAGGAAGTTCAGGAAGAGGAAATTGCACCCAATGATAGTTTAAGTGAGAATACCTCTGAACTCATTGGGGAATCCAAAGAAGACACCCCTGAGTCAAATCTGGTAGAGAAGTGTGAAGAAGGAAGGGGTTCACAAGAATTTCCCATTGAGAAGGTCCAAGAACAAGAAAAAGACAGTAGCTTAGAGGACTTTTTAGATAAACATTCCAAAGACCTTCCTGATAACCTTCCACCTTCTAGGAGCACCCAGCCTACCCTAGAACTTGCACTTGTAGACCCTCCTAAAGCAAATCATGAGGTTTGGATGAGTGCACCTATAGAACAATGTCCTCATTTTAAGATCATCCTGAATAACCAAGGTTTGTTTCTTGTTTCTGATAAGCCACCTCAAAACTCTGATTCTTATTTCCTACCCTTCCCTGAATCTTCTCATGTTTCTAGAGCTATGGGATTACACTTTACTGAGATCTCTAGGTTGTAAGACTCCTTAGAACCTATTAGGTTTGCCACCTACTTCTGGAAGACCTTATGGCACCTACTAGGCATCCATAATAAGTTTTCATGCTCTGCATGCCCTCCTCCGACCCAAGGTCAAACCTAGAGAGCCTTAGTTTGTTAGGTTTAGACCTAGGGTTCCTTTGGAATAAAGTCCATTCTTTAGGAATGTGTCGTCAGTCTAGTTTAGTTTTTCTTGACCTTTACTAGGCTTTGGCTCTGATTTTGGTTTGATTGAGAGCACCAGGAATTGGGATTTGTATTTTGTCCAGGACTAAATTTGCATATAATGTTTCGATCAATAGGTTTATAGGCTAGAGTCCCTTTGAAATTGTTCATGGATACAAGCCTCACCACCACTTGATCTGATTTCACTATTAGTCCACACACACAAGTCTCTTGATGCACTTGCATAGCATGTAAAGGACTTGCATAAAGAATTCATGCCAAAATAAATTTAAGTAATGAAACTTATAAGAAGTTGGCTGATTCTCAAAGGCGAGTCAAAACTTTTGTTGAGGGAGACTATGTAATGATTAGGTTAAGGCCTGAACGGTTCCTCCTGGAACTGTTAGAAAGTTACATGCTAGAGGAGCTGGACCATTTAGAGTGGTGAAGAGAGTAGGGTCCAATGCCTATGTGCTCGAGTTGCCTTCAGAACTAGGCATTAGCTCCACTTTCAACATTACAGACCTAGTAGAGTATAGAGAGCCAGCTGTGATTCCTAGTGAGCCTTTTTGAGCCTAATCCTACTCTTGAGAGTGAACCCAACCCTGTGTGTCCACCAACAAACTGGCCTATGAGGAAAGAGCAGATTGAAAAGATCCTAGATGATCAGGTTATCTCTACTCGTAATCGAGGATACCAAAGATACCTGGTCCGCTGGCAAGGAAGGCCAGATTCTGATAACTCTTGGATCTCCCGAGAAGAATTACAAGAATTGGACCCAGACCTCTTGGAGAGATACCAGAGCCAGCTTGATCCATACTTGACAGGGTCGAGTTCCTCCCACCCTGGGAGAATTGGTGCGGGCACCAGACTCAGAAGAAGACTTCAGGGCTCCATCTGGATCTCTGATTGACATTGCCCGAAGAATTAAGGTTTTCTGATTTTGTAATAAGGGTTGACTTGGTCAACTCAATTTTAGTTTGAGTCTGTATTTCCCTGCAATTTAAATTTTGTTTAGTCATGTTGACTCAATACAAGTCCTAGTAGTGGTCTAGGTCTTCTCCAAGGTGCCACATTTTCTCCCAAGACCAAGCAAGTGGGCACCATACTCCCAGCCACACGCCAGAGTCCAGGAGGTGCCACATCTCCATCCAGTGTGCCTTGGTCCCCACACAACAAGAAAGCAGGTCCCTTCTTTCATGCGCCACTTGGGGGAGAAATCCATCAAGATACCTCAATCCAAGGAGGAGCCAACTTCTTTCCAGATAAACCCAAGGCAGGATGGCAAGAATTTTTCTTGAAGAGAGGATCAAGGAGGTGCCCCACAATGTTCCATAAAAATCCAAGTTATAAAAGGGAAGAAAGCATGTCTTGGGGAGAAAATCAAGGAGGCACCCAAAAGTTTCCTAAAGTGCCAAAGCCATGAAAGGAAGAAGCCTAAACTTATGGAGCAAGACTAGGAGGTGTCCAAAAGAGCCAAACCATGAAGGAAAAATCCTTGATTCATGGAGAGATACTTGGAGACACCCCCAAAACCTGCCATTTGGAGCTGATTTTCAAGTTTTCTTGGAGTTTTTGGGCTGCCCACTCATGGAAGGAGTCTTGGGAAGAGAATTTGATGCCTAAAGTGTGGGTTAGTCCTATTAGTCCCACATGGGAAGTGTATGAAATTTTATTTCTTTGTTATGTCTATATATTCAACTCTATGTAACTCTTGAAAAAAAGATGAATGAAACCAAATTTTTTTGTGAGCAAAACTTTGTGTTTTCTCTCTTCCGCACTTGCATCCAGGTGTTGAGCTCCGTGAGGGAGTAAATCCGGGTTCCCCAAGAACCTTGAGGAGGTGTGAGATCTCCAAAACCCAAACCCTAGGTTAGCCACTTCTACTCCAAAACCCTAGCCACCCACCATCCACTCCAATCCACCAAACCCTAGCCTATTCCACCTCCCACGGCCTCTCTCTCCAAGTCCAGGCCGACCACCAGCATCCAGCTACAGTCCGGGTACTTCAGATCCAAAGCTCTTTCCAGAAGGAGTCGAATTAGCCTTCAAGAGAATCCGGCTCTCAGCGACATCAGCCTTCAAGTTCTTCGAACTGTTAAATCCTTCCCTGAGTCTCTGAATCCATCACTTGTTTTTCTTCTTCCCAGATCTTGAGTTCAGGAGAAGCCGACCCAGCCACGAGACCAGTATTGGAGGATCCATTGCGAAGATAGTCTACTCCGAGGATCCAACAATCTGCTCAAGAGAGTTCTTCCACCCAAATTCTGTGAAGATCACAGTCTGGTTGGTAAACCGTCTCTTCTCTTTATTTTTGTCCTGTTGAAAGTTCAGAGCGAAACCCTAGGTCTGGGAGTTTCTCAACCCCCAGCGATCCGTTACTTCTGAACTACTCTGATAACTTAGCTTCTTCTAAATTGTGCTTTCAATCCTTACCTAGTTTCCATCAACTTAGTTTAACTTTACTTTGAGTCGAAGCCAATTTCTGAAATTAAAAAAAAAAAAGAATTAATCTTAATTTTACTTCTGCATACGCTTCTTTGTTCTTTGTTCTGCATCATTTTTGGTATCAGAGCTTTCGTTCTGCGTTAAACACTTTGGAAAAATCCTAAGTAAATTGGTTTGGCCTGAGCCACAGTCATTCACCCACCTGCACTATCTTCGAGTTCGGACAAGGCAACGGATCAACACTTAAGAAGAAAATCCTAAGTAAATTGATCTGGCTGGGGCTACAGTCCAATGGCAACCTCAGCCACTCTCGACTTTGGATGAGCTGACGGATCAACACATAGGGTGAAAATTCTAAAGTAGTTTGGTTCGCCTTGAGCTACTATCCAACATCTACCCCAGTGGTCTGACCATCCTTAAAAAAATTCCAAAAGCAATGACTTCAATCAATCTCACCAACTGATGACGCAAACATGCACAAGAGATACTATAAAAAGTTCTATTGAATTAAAGAGTTCTTTACAAAATGGAAGGTCAAACCTTTACAAAAATCTAGGTCTGACCCTCGGGAAGTATAGATAAAGTGTCGACTTTGGCTTCCTCGACTCCTCCTGAAGCTCCAACGGGAATGGCTGCCGCTCCCACATCGGCTTCGGCCAGGGCATCCGATCCGGCCACCACTACGATGGCTTCAACGGGGGTCTCGACTGCATTGGCGGTCAGATCCGCCACCTCTATGATATCCTCTTCCACCGGCTTCGACAGCTGAAGGGAGGAGAGATTGAGCTATAGAAAGAAGGTGACAACCTTCTTTAGACACTCTTCGTATCTATAGCCGAAGCCAACTATGCCAGCCTCGTTCATTTCCTCCACGAAGTCTTCGGAGGCTTTATACTCAGTTACGACCTTTTCAGTTACCGTCTTCAATAGTTCATGGGTCGTCTTCAACAGACCCTTGTACTGCTCTGCCACCGTTTGGTGACCATTTGCATGCTTCTCGAAATCAGCCAGGCGCTCTTCCTCCTCTGCTAGCCGGCGGGTCAAAGCTTTGACCTCTCGCTTCTTATCATTCAGCCTCGCCTCCCGGTCAGCCTCCGTGGCTGGTGAGTCTTCGAGCTACTTCCTTTGGGCCTCCGACTCGGCCTGCAAGGCAGACATTTCTCCTTCAAACACCTGAAGATAGGTCAACACCGCCCTAGCAGCTGTCAGCGCCACCCACACGGTGTCCCTCGCCACCTCCGCTGCCTCCGCTCTCTTAGTCAAGTGCTCTTTCAGATGGAGCAACTCGCCCAAGCCATCATCTACCAGCAACAAGTCTCGGACAAGCTACCGACAGATATACAATTAGAAGATTATAAATAATAAAGTAAGGGCTGAAGGCTCAAATCTAAAACTCACCCCCAATAAGTGATGAAGAGAACTCCTGACGGCCTCCTTCACTGACCATATGTCGACACTAGTAACGGCCCTCTGGAGCTTCTCTTTGACCTGTTTGGTGTCATGGATAGCTTGCCACCTCTTGCGGTCCCCATCATCGCCAACATCGTCGACCCTCCCCTCGACAGCCGATGGCCCTTCAGCTACCTGTTTTCCCTGGACCGCCGGGGAAGTCTCCTCCATTAGCTTTAGTGGCATAGACGATGGAGTCACCTCCACCTTGGTCAACACTGGGAATCCCTCCCCCGCCCGGGCAATTGACTGACCGATCGATGATGAACGCTCCAGTGCCATCGCCCTTTGGTGACCCACCAGCGGTACGTTGTCTTCTGACTCCATTGAAACTATTATCGGGGATGGCTCTTCCATCTATTGGTTCATCGACCTCTCGGGGACTGGCTTTGACACTCATTGTCTCTTCGGCTCCCGAGGGGTCGGCTTCGAAATGCAGACGGCCCTCCTCTGTGCCAACCATGCTGAAAGGATCGCCCGATCTGGCTTCATTTTGCCACCTGCCAGCAAATAAGGCTAGAGTCAGTAACAACATCACAATCAACAAAAGAAAGAACAATAGGTCCCTCTCAACGGCCTCCGTCCTAACCAGCATTCGATGTCGGCTGATTACAGCCCGATGGAGACTCCCCTCTTGGAGCAGGAAGCTGACAGACTTCAGGTCTTCATCGTTCAGCTAATGGAAGTTGGCCTCATCGGCCATCGATACCTTCCTTCCATTCATGGCATTCGGCCTTGGCTCTCTCCATGCTGATTTAAAGGCCCATGGTTCTAGGCTATCTACGAAAAAGTATCGGGACTTCCATCCATGAATAGCTGATGGAAGTCCCCCTAATATCTTCCTGCCAGGACGGGGGCTGAACATCCACCACTCTTGACTCTGGAAGTCCTATTTCAAGAGGAAAAAGTTCAAAAACAATGATGGCCTTGGCTCAATGTCAGCCTCCCGACAAAGAACCACAAAATCGCAGAGCACCCGAATACTGTTCGGGGTTAGCTGGGAAGGTGTAATCCTATACAGGTTGAAAACCTGTATGAAGAAGTTATGGAGTGGAAATCAGAGACTAGCTTTTAGATGGTCTTCGTACAAAGGAAGGGCTCCTAAATTTAGGGGGCCGTTCACCCTACCCTCATGGCTGGGGATGGTCAAGTGCAAGGTGGAGGGGATGCTGTACATGACCCTAAGACTCTCAGCCCTCTCCCGGGTCATGGTCGAAGAGATGTCATACGGGCCAGGTTCCCTATTCCTACGAGCCGAACTCTGACTCTCGGATGCCATCCTAATGGAGTTACAGAAAAAGAGGAAGACGGTTGCGGGACTAACCTGGACTTTTGATTTTCTAAAGAGGCTAGAGCAGTGGAAGGACGAGGTTTTCTCTCCAAACCCAGGCACGGTGGAAAACTCCCTTTGAGAATTGGTCCCTCCCTTTTATAGGAACCAAGGGGCAGTTTCCTAATGCCTCCCATGAGCTGCGACCCGATGGCAAGCAACTTGGTTCTCTGGTTTGGCGAGAATCCGATGGGATGCACTAGATGGTATCCGATCGTGATCCGCATGATCGTCAAAGCAATGGTGAATGGATCGCTTCAGACACCACGCCGACCGCTCGGATGAGGCCACGTGGCCCACATCATGTCAGGAGCCACGTGGCCCACATCATGTCAGGAGCTCAACGGGCATGTGTTTCCGGACTAGCGATCATCATGCGCTGTACCAATAAAAACCGCCTCTTCTGTCGCCACAAACCCAATGTTGACACCTATCCAAGAGTGAAAAGTAAAGCAGAAGATGGCTAGCAATAGCATGCTGGGTCAGATTCACCATCATCTTGAGGACTGGCGCATTAATTACCATGTAATGCCCTCATCCTTTGAGCCTGCGGGCTCGCTCGAAGGCCAAGGGCAAGAGGGCAATAGTTATACCCTATCGACTCACTGTCAGACTGAACTGGCCCCTCTTTGCAGTCCGACCGGGTCGCTCTTCTAAAGCTCCGATGGCCACACCCTACTGACGTCTGACCCACCGGAGCAGGGGTCTGAATGACCCACTCCTGCTGGGATCCGACCCGTTGCTCTCCGAACGGCCACACCCTACCGAAGTCTGACATTCTTATATATAACAGGACCAAGAAGGATCATTTGGACCATTTGAATCAAGTCTGTTTAGCTCTTTGGAAAAATAGTCTCTTTGCAAACCTAAAGAAATGTGATTTTTTTACCCATAGAGTCATTTTCCTAGGTTTTGTAGTCACACCTGACAGAGTTTCTACTGACCCCGAAAAGATTAAGTCAATTGTAGAGTGGCCTATGCCCAAAAATGTTCATAAAGTATGAAGTTTTCATGGCCTCACTACTTTCTATAGAAGGTTCATTTAGAGGTTTAGTACCATAGTTCAACCAATCACGGATTGCATTAGGAAAGGCCAATTTGAATGGACAAATGCTGCTGATAGGGCCTACCTAGATGTTAAGAATAAAATGACACAAGCACCTATCTTAAGATTGCCTAATATTTTCAAGGTTTTTTAGGTTGCTTGTGATGCATCAGGAGTTGGAATAGGTGGAGTTTTAAGCCAGGAGAGCCATCCCATAGCTTTCTTTAATGAAAAATTAAATGAAGCCAAGCTTAAGTATTCCTGATGCGGGACAGGGATTGGACTGGATCGCTGGCGAGCATGAAAGTCACCAGAGATTAGGATTTGCAAAGGAGGAAAGAAGAGGGTGCAGGGTTAAAAAAAATACTGGGGTTCACATAGATTCCCCAAGAAGAACAAGCACATAGCAAAGGGGCTCACACAGATGCCCTAGAAGAATAAGCACATAGAAAAGGGGCTCACATAGATGCCCTGGGCTCACATAGATGCCCAAAATTAGGGATCACACAGAAATCTTGGGAAGATGGAGAAGGGATCATACAGATACCCTAGGATCACATAGATCCTTCACACAGAACAATAGAAATTTTATTCATCCATCCTCCTCATTACAAAAGGCTGAGGATGGTATTTATAGATTTTCCAACCCTCATTTGAATTTGAATACAAGATAAAAAGATAAGAACGAATCAAATTCAAATATAAGATAGGATAAGATAAGCCTATCCATATATCAATCCTAACCAACCAAATCCTAATTCAAATTTTAAACAAAAGATAAATCCTAAATAAATTTATTCCAAAAAATGCTTCAAGATCTGTGCCACTCCAAGAATTATGCTTGCTCCAAGATCCGTGCTTGAGATGTCCCCATCATTCTCCTACGGTGGGGAAAAAAACTCGACTCTGTCGAGTTTGGGTCAGGCTCTAGCTTCAGCTTGACTTCAGCTCCGGGAACTCCAAACTTTTAGCTTGACATAACCATGATTTTTTTTTAATCAACTTTGCTTTGAAAATGGTGCAGCTTTGAGATCGGTGTGCTTTGAAATCTGTGCTTTGAAAATGGGCTGCAGGCAGTTCTTGGAGAGCTTGGCATAGACGAAGCAGAAAACAGGGGTGAGGGCTGGAAGGGAGGAATGGTGGTGGGTGACCGGCTGGGGGGAGGGTGGTCCGACATCGATGTTGGGAAGGATCCGTTGACGAGATTTGAAACAGGGAAGAAAGAGAACAGTGGGCCGGTGATGAAACAGAAAAATCCTAATCCTTTAGCTCTGATACCACTTGATGCGGGACAGGGATTGGACTGGATCGCTGGCGAGCATGAAAGTCACTAGAGATTAGGATTTGCAAAGAAGGAGGAAAGAAGAGGGTGCAGGGTTAAGAAAAATACTGGGGTTCACATAGATTTCCCAAGAAGAATAAGCACATAGCAAAGGGGCTCACACAGATGCCCTAGAAGAATAAGCACATAGCAAAGGGGCTCATATAGATGCCCTGGGCTCACACAGATGCCCAAAATTAGGGATCACACAGAAACCCTGGGAAGATGGAGAATGGATCATATAGATACCCTAGGATCACACAGATCCTTCACACAGAACAATAGAAATTTTATTCATCCATCCTCCTCATTACAAAAGGCTGAGGGTGGTATTTATAGATTTTCCAACCCTCATTTGAATTTGAATACAAGATAAAAAGATAAGAACGAATCAAATTCAAATATAAGATAGGATAAGATAAGCCTATCCATATATCAATCCTAACCAATCAAATCCTAATTCAAATTTTAAACAAAAGATAAATCCTAAATAAATTTATTCCAAAAAATGCTTCAAGATCTATGCCACTCCAAGAATTATGCTTGCTCCAAGATCCGTGCTTGAGATGTCCCCATCAATTCCACCTATGATAAGGAGCTCTATACGATAGTGCAAGCATTAATGTATTGGAGGCACTATCTACTACCGCATGAATTTGTCCTATTTTTTGATCATGAGGTCCTTAGATTTCTTAGTTCTCAGAAAAAGTTGAATCCTAGGCATGCCAAGTGGGTTGAATACATCCAGGCCTACACGTTTGTCCTGAAACACCGTGCCAGAACTGAGAATAAGGTAGCCGATGCATTAAGTCGTAGAGCCCTGCTTCTGAACTCGATTAGCACTAAAGTCGTTGGATTTGAAAGACTTATGGATGAGTATGATAATTGTCCAAACTTTAGTGAAGTTTACCAAACCTTGAAATTGGGACCATCTAGTGACCATAGTGAGTACACCATTTTAGATGGTTATCTATTTAAGAAAAACAAGCTTTGTATCCCAAAGACTTCCCTGAGAGATTTTTTAATTTGGGAAACCCATGTTGGAGGTTTGGCTGGCCATTTTGGAAGAACAAGACCATATTGATAATTGATGAGAATTTTACTAGCCAGGCCTTAAGAGACAGGTAGCCAATGTTGTTGCCCAATGTAGGACATGTGCGGTTGCCAAACATCAAAGACAAAACACCGGGTTATACGCTCCTTTACCTGTGCCGGATTGTCCATGGCAAGATCTTAGCATGGACTTCATTTTAGGACTGCCCAAGACCCTTAGAAAACATGATTCTATCTTTGTAGTGGTCGACTAATTTTCGAAAATGGCCCATTTTATACCCTGCTCCCAAACTTTTGATGCTTCCAGGGTAGCCAAGCTTTTTCTCGATCAAGTAGTCAAATTACATGGGTTACTAAAGACCATTGTTTCTGATAGGGATGTCCAATTCACAAGCTATTTTTGGTAAACCTTTTGGCACCTATTAGGAACAAAACTGATATTCTCAACTGCTTACCACCCTCAGACTGATGGACAAACTGAAGTTGTAAATAGAAGTCTAGGGAACTTATTAAGGTGCCTTGTTGGAGAGAGTCTGGGAAATTGGAATTTACTTCTACCTCGTGCTGAGTTCGCATACAACAGCTCGGTCAATAGGTCTATCGGTAAAAGTCCCTTTGAGATTGTCCATGGTTACAGACCTAGGAGACCTATCAAACTTATCCCATTACCCACACACTCACGTGTACCTGAGTCTGCCGAGTCATATGCACAGCATCTTAAAGAATTACATAAGGAAATTAGTAAGAAAACTCAAATGAGTAATGAAGTTTATAAGCATGTGGCTGATTCACGTAAACGGATAAAAGAATTTAATGAAGGGGACTCAGTCATGATAAAACATAGACCTGAAAGGTTTCCACCGGGAACTATGAAGAAATTGCATGCCTGGGGACCTGGACCTTTCAAAATAATTAAGAAAATAGGATCTAATGCATATGTGTTAGAGTTACCACCTGATTATTGCATTAGCTCCACTTTTAATATTTCAGATCTAAAAAAATTTAAAGAACCGGCATTAATTCCTAGTGAGCCTTTTGGACCTCACCCTGCCTTTGAGGGTGAAACCCTACCTGAGTGTCCACCAGCAATTCCACTAAACCGGAGAGATAAGATTGAACATATCTTAGATGACCAAGTGATTACTACTAGAAATAAAGGTTATCAGTGTTATCTGGTTCGTTGGCATGGTCGACCAGAATTTGAAGACTCCTGGATTACCCTAGAGGATCTACAATAAATTGACCCAGACATATTAGAAAAATACTATAGTCAAAACAATCCTTACTCGACAGGGTCGAGTTCCTCCCACCCAGGGAGAATTGGTGCGGGCACCAGGCTCAGGAAGAGGCTTCAACTAATGCCAACCTCTTTATGGTTAGAAGACTAGGAATTTAAGTCCTGTAATAAGTCTTTGAGTCCTGTATTTATTTTATTTGAATAATTGAGTTCTGTTTTATTTTAATTTGGGTCCAATTAGAGTTCAATTAGGCTTTTATTAAGTTCGGTTCAAAAGCTACTTGAAGCTGGGTTTTAGTTAAGCTAGATTAAGTGAAACCAGCTTCACCAACTACTTGGAGCACTACATCATCATTGAACCATGCCACCTTGGAAGACAAGTCATGCCACATGGAGGAGAGAACATGCCACATCACCAAGACAAGTCAACCATGGATAACCACCCAAGAAAAACACAAATGAAGCTCCACTCTTCATGGGACGCCACCTTGTAAGAGCCATTCCACCTTCTTTGGGATGCCCTTGATTTTCTCCCTTGTAAGTAGGAATTTCAAATTTGAAATGGCCCTCCTCTCTTCATGGGATGCCCCTTGATTTTCTACATGAAAGGAGGTGTAGTTTGAATTTTGAAAGGAAGCTTAAAGTCTATTAAATCTCCTAAGTTCTCTTGTAATGGGAATGATGAATGAAATAAATTTTTTTCCTAAGAAAGCTTTCTTCCTTTGCTAGCCAAAGACCCTTGAGAGAAGGTAGGTGTGAGACCTAGGATACTTAACCAAACAAGCCACTAATCCCTCTTCCAATCCCATTCGGCCACCCTTGAAGAACCCTCTTCAAGCTTCTCCAAATTCTTCCATCCCACCTTCTAAAGGAGATCATTTACAATGGAGTTCCCCATGCCAACAAGCAAAGCAGATTCAAGCTATGGGCACCAAATTGGATCTACTTCATTCCAAGCCTAAACCTCTTCGTCTATTCCTAATTTTCCATTTCCAATCCTCCAACCTTCCTTCTTAACCATTTAATGTTTCCATCTATTTGTGCAGGATCCCCGGGTCTCATGGTTTCCAAGATGAAGGTCTATTGTGCCAAAGATTCAAATACGGAGTGCCTTTAAACCTAAAGTAATCTCCTAGTCATTTAGTACTTCTTCTTGAGTGTCCTTTTCCTCATTTCAGAATATTAACACCGGATAACCATCTTAATCTTCCTTCAGATCTAAAATAGTAAGTTAACCCTAATCTGTGTGGTTCCCTAACCACGAAGATCCCTTTTTAGTTATTTTGATAGAGTCTTTTCTAGTCTAGTTTATTTCATTATGTTCCTTTCATGTAATCCTGTTCCTTTTACATAGAATAACTGCATGTTTATCTATTTCATTTTCATTTAGTCCCTCTAATTTCTAGAAATGCATCATTCGATACTTGTCCTCCATCATATTGCCCATCCACAGTCCAATAGAGAAGCCGAAGTAACTAATCAGACCATTCTTCATAGTCTGAAGACAAGGTTGAATGCTGCCAAGGGACTATGAGCCGAAGAGCTAACATCCGTTCTCTGGACATATAGAACTACACTAAGAATGGCCACCAGCGACTCTCCGTTAAACCTAGCATACGGTACTGAAGCCATCCTCCCTATCGAGGTCTCCCTCCAGTCCTTGAGAATCGATAGATATGAAGAGCCTGAAAACTCCGATTGCAGGAGGGTTGATTTGGATCTGTTACCAAGCACCAGGCTCCAAGCTCAACTGAAAATAGTGACATACCAACAGAGAGTCGCCATGTACTACAATTCTAGAGTAAAGGAGCAAGTTTTCCGAATCGGGGACATGGTGTTGTGAAGAACAGAAATATCCAGGCCAACATAACAGGATAAACTTTCCCCTAATTGGGAAGGTCCATACCTGGTTGAAGAAGTAATACATCCAGGGACGTATCGGCTCAAGATCTTAGAAGGAGAAATTCTATCCTGGCCATGGAATGTACAAAACCTTTGCAGATACTATCAATAAACTGACCCCCAAGTTTTTTTGTGCAAACTTGCCCAACTCTAAGTGGCCTATTACGTCTACAAAATGACAACGGCTTGAATGGCACGATCTGAACAATCTACCAACAGTGTAAAGGAGAGTATGATCCACTCACCTTATCGGCATGTCCGACGAGCGCAACGGATGGCCCCATCGGACTACCAAAAAGATCAAAGGCACAGGGATGGTTCAAGCAACCTACCCTACGAAAAACTCGAAGACATGCCGGGACGGGCCTAACCAACCTGCCTTATACTAAAGAAGGTAACCAACCTGCCTTATACTAAAGAAGGTGCCGGGATGGTTTTCGTAACCTACCCTACAGGAAATCCGAAGATGCGTCGTGGTGGGCCTGAATAGCCCACCTTGATCATGAAAGAAATGCACTGGGACGGTATAAATGTCCTACCCAACGGTAAACCCGAAAACATGCTCGAACAGACCTACATTGTCCTTCCTGTCATCAACAAAACGTTCATGAGATAGCCTAGCCGATCTCATCTCTCCCTCATGGATCACAAGTGGTATGGGAAGTCTATGTTTTTGGCGTACTATAATTCAACAAATCATAGTGGAGATGTGGGAAAAGGTTGGAAAAGTCATGATATTCCATTTTTTTCCATATTCTTTACAAAAAAAAAATGAGTTTGCAGGAATTTGGAAAGCACATTCAATGACCGCCCACCGGTCCTTTTCCATGCCGGCAGGGGGAGTCTTGGAAGGAGGATGAAGGGGCCCCAGGGTTCCTCTCCGAATCAAAATCTGACTCCTCGAAGTCGGAGTCAAATTCATGTCCGGGGAAGGGAGCTGAGGGCTTGATGTTGTCATGGCTCTTCAAGTCATAAAACATGAAGTCCTTATCCCTACATTCCCGAACCCCTGATGGTAGGCATCCAGAGCTGCCCAGGCGACCTCCTCCTTGAAGGCAGGTGACACCTTGAAGTCCACAATGGCATCCGCAGCTTTATTCTTGGCCTCCGCCACCTCCATGTTGGCCGCCTCCACCTGGGTCCTAGCTTCCTCCAGTTGGGCCTCCAGGACCCGAATCCTCCTCTCCATGCGATCGACGACCGGGCCTTCATCGTCACCCAGCCCGAAGGATATTGGGCTGCCCCCTACTCCACCGCTGATGGCCCTCTTCTTTGCCACCCTCCGGAGTTCCGGAATGCTGAACTTCATTATAGCGGATTCGTTAGGGAAGGAAAGGTTTCAAAAGAAAAGTCTGTGCTATGATGGCTTTTGACAGGAAATACAGGGTCCTATTTATAAGAACCTGGCACCCATGAATGGCCAGAAGGGAACATGCTCCATGCCTTTTCCCAGGCATACCAAAGAATGCCACGTGTTAAAGCGATGTTTCGAAATCCTAGGTGGCCGCGCGGAAGCGGAGTGATCACCAATAACCACTCTCAGGAATGGAGATCGACGACACTTTGAATTCAAAACAATCTTCATCGAAGGGCGACAACATTAATGGTTCCCTTTCAGAAAGGGAAGATATGGCAGTACCTGGGATGCAGGGGAATGCGACTGTTCAAATATCGACATGCCCAATGCGAGAAGCGAGAATCGTGATCAATGTCCCTTAATAAACGGTCGACAAGAAGGTGACACCTGTCCATCGTGTCTATTCTAGGATGGCCAGATTACTAATGATGAAGAAAGATCGGTGTTAGCTTGGCACGATCACGGCCAATCATCGGCTACGATCATGACCAATCATCGGCTACGATCATGACCAATCATCGGCTATGATCACGGCCAGTGATTGGCTACGGTCATGGCCAGTCATCAGCTACGATCATGGCCAGTTGGTGTGGACACTAGAAGCAGAAGCAGAATAAAACCCCGCTCAAATAAGGTTAACCTGATTCCACTTTGGATCGAAGATCACTAGGTTAAATTTTTCTTGTAAAGGGCAATTTACTTTCAAGAGTCCTGTAATTACTTAGTTTCAATTTCATGAATCCTGTAACTATGTCCAATCGAGTCCTGTAATTATGTCCTGTCTCAATCTGGGTTCAAATAAGAACACAATTAGAGTTCCATTAGGTTTATTTAAATCAAGTCCAAGCTACTTCAAGTTGAGGTTCACCAAACCACTTGGAGCTTCCAAATCAAGACCTTGGTCTACCAAGCTGGAATTCCACATCACCATGCCAACAAAGCAGCCACCAGGGATGCCACATCATCAGCCACGTCACCTTCAAATGGGTGCCTAAAGGGGAGATCGACCAAGCATTTTAAATTCAAAGAAACTGGCCAATCTCCATGAATTTCTCCTTATCCCATGTAACAAGGCCCCATATCCTCCAACCTCCCTTGTAATCCTCCAAAATTTGTGGAGAATCTCCTTGAATTTCTCCTTATCCCATGTAACAAGGCCCCATATCTCCAACCTCCCTTGTAATCCTCCATAATTTGGGGAGTTTTCAAATTTCAAAGTTTTGTAAGGCTATTAAAAAGCCTTGGATGCCCCATTTTAAAGGGGATTTGATTTTTGGAGATTAATGAAAGTTGAAGTTGAATTGAAGTTTTATGTTTTGAGTGATTGTCTCTAAGCCCCTCTTCCACACCAAATTATTCTCTCTTCCAAGCATCCAACGCCCAAGTCAAGAAGAAGGCCTTGGAGTCGGCCAAGCCATCTCAAATCTCTTTCTTTGCTCACAATTATGGAGGGGTTTGACCTTGGAGTCAAGAAATCCGTAGTAGTTTAGGCTCTAACCATGGCCTCTAAATCAGATTAGGTTTGACCAGGTTGGTAGGGCACTCCATTCCGGGTAGACATGATGCAAGCAAACACACAAAATAAGACTCAACTGAACGACTATGGGCTAACTAGACCTAGATGCCCAATCAGAGTGGCAAGCTAGCCTGTAGTAACTCAGGACTCAGCCAGGCAAGTGTAAGGGGAGTGTTAGGTCCCTAGATGCCAATCCTAGACACCAATCAGTGATTGGCCAGGTAGGCAGACCAGCACACAAGCCCTTCGGGATGGAATTCCTGAACCACCGTTCTAGACACTGAGTACAAAGCACACACAGAGTAACCAGACAAACTGACTCAACACTAGCCTTGACCCGACTTGTTGATGTCCCTAGCCCACTAGGGCAAATTAGGTCTAATTAATTTTAAGATTAAAGGCTTAGGTTCGAATGAGTGGGTGGTGGTTTTGGGCTAAGGAGAGGTTATCAACTCCTCCCCTTATCTTAGATGCTCAAATGCCCTTAAGATAAATTAAGAGATGAACACTCAAAAATAATTGGATTGCAGAACACAAAAATAGAGTTGCAGTAATTTAATTCTCAGAAATCTCACAGAAACTAATAAATCACAGGAACATTACAAAAAATATATCAATTATACTGGTTTCAACAAAAAAAAAATCACCAAATTTGGAGTTACCTACAGTAAGAAATAATTCCTGCAACAAGATAATTACGGGCAGAAAATAGAGTACTTCCCCATTTACAATTTCTGCTACGAAGTTGTAACCCAACGGATCCCCTACACGCCCTAGGAACACCCCGTGGAATGGAAAGAGGAGGTTTTCACCTCGCTTCGTTCCTAGGACCGGACGTCCTTGGGAGTCTACTTCGAGCAGACAAAGTAAAAAGAGAGACTCAAATAAGCAATCAAAACAGAAACCCTAGATAGGGCTCTGATACCAAAAATGATGCAGAACAAAGAACAAAGAAGCGTATATGGAAGTAAAATTAAGATTATTTTTTTATTTATTTATTTTTTTTTTTTATATTCAGAAATTGGCTTCGACTCAAAGTAAAGTTAAACTTAGTTGATGGAAACTAGGTAAGGATTGAAAGCACAATTTAGAAGAAGCTAAGTTATCAGAGTAGTTCAGAAGTAACGGATCACTGGGGGTTGAGAAACTCCCAGACCTAGGGTTTCGCTTTGAACTTTCAACAGGACAGAAATAAAAGAAGAGATGGATTACCAACCAGACAGTGATCTCATAGAATTTGGGTGGAAGAACTCTCTCGAGTAGATTGTTGGATCCTCGGATTTGGCTATCTTCGCAATGGATACTCCAATACTGGTTTTGTGGTTAGGTCAGCTTCTCCTGGACTCAAGATCTAGGAAGAAGAAAAACAAGTGATGGATTCAGAGACTCAGGGAAGGATTTACCAGTTCGAAGAACTTGAAGGCTGATGTCGTTGAGATCCGGATTCTCTTGAAGGCTGATTCGACTCCCTCTGGAAAGAGCTTTGGATCTGAAGTACCCGGATTGTAGCTGGATGCTGGTGGTCGGCCTTGACTTGGAGAGAGAGGCCGTGGGAGGTGGGATAGGCTAGGGTTTGGTGGATTGAAGTGGATGGTGGGCGGCTAGGGTTATGGAGTAGAAGTGGCTAACCTAGGGTTTGGGTTTTGGAGATCTCACACCTCCTCAAGATTCCTAGGGAACCCGGATTTACTCCCTCACAGAGCTCAACACCTGGATGCAAGTGCGGAAGAGAGAAAACACAAAGTTTGCTCACAAAAAAAATTGGTTTCATTCATCTGATTCTTAGAACTTACAAAGGGGTTTTAATTTATAGGACATTACAAGAGAGTAGGGTTTTACATCTTCCCATGTGGGACTAAAGGAGAGGATCTTCAAATTAGGATTGTAGGATCAATCCCTACTCATATGGCCGGCCAAATAATTCCAAAGATGATTGAGGCTTCAAAAAAGGAAAGTGGGTGGCGCCTACTTGTCTTGACCTCCAAGAAAACTATTTTTTTTCTTCTATGCTTGGCCTTATCTAGAAGTGTTTGGGCACCTCTTAACCTTGTCCTCCAAGAGAAAATTTGTTTCCTTTTATATGGCTTTAGTTGGAATGACTAGGGCGCCTCCTAACCTTGCTCTTCAAGAGAAATCTCCTTCCTTCCATGGCTCAACCCTTTTTGGATACCTCCTTTTCTTTCTCCCCAAGTTATGGCTCTTTCTAACTTTGTTTTGAGTATTTTTGGCAGGTAATGGGCGCCTCCTTGAAGTTCTCTCCAAGAGAATTTCTTCCCTTTCATAGTTTGGTTCTTTTGGGAATGTCTTGGCCGCCCCCTTGATTTGTGGACCCCTGGTGGATTTCTCCTCAATTGGCGCATAAGAGAAGGGAGCTGCTATCTGTGGTGTGGGGACCAAAGCCTGTTGGATGGAGATGTGGCGCCCCCTGGACTCAGGCGTATGGCTGGGTGTGTGGCTGGGAGTGTGGCGCCCACTTGCTTGGCCTTGGGAGAAAATATAACACCCCAGGTTGAAGCCCTAGTCCACTACTGAGTCAACATGACTCAACAAAATAAAATGCAGGTAATATAGACTCAAGCTAAAATTGAGTTAATGAAGTCAACCCTTATTACAAGCCAAAAAATCCTAATTTTTCGGGCAAGGTTAATCAGAGATCCAGATGGAGCTCTGAAGTCTTCTTCTGAGTCTGGTGCCCGCAGCAATTCTCCCAGGGTGGGAGGAACTCGACCCTGTCGAGTATGGATCAAGTTGGCTCTGGTATCTCTCCAAGAGGTCTGGGTCCAATTCTTGTAATTCTTCTCGGGAGATCCAAGAGTCATCAGAATCTAGCCTTCCTTGCCAGCGGACCAGGTATCTTTGGTATCCTCGATTACGAGTAGAGATAACCTGATCATCCAGGATCTTTTCAATCTGCTCTTTCCTCACATGCCAGTTTGTTGGTGGACACACAGGGTCAGGTTCACTCTCAAGAGCAGGATTAGGTTCAAAAGCCTCACTGGGAATCACAGCTGGCTCCCTATACTCTACTAGGTCTATAATGTTGAAAGTGGAGCTAATGCCTAGTTCTGGAGGCAACTCGAGCACATAGGCATTGGATCCTACTCTCTTCACCACTCTAAATGGTCCAGCTCCTCTAGCATGTAACTTTCTAACGGTTCCAGGAGGAAACCGTTCAGGCCTTAACCTAATCATTACATAGTCTCCCTCATTCAAAGTTTTGACTCGCCTTTGAGAATCAGCCAATTTCTTATAAGTTTCATTACTTAAATTTATTTTGGCTTGAATTTCTTTATGCAAGTCTTTTATATGCTGTGCAAAAACTTCGGCAGACTCAGAGACTCGTGTGTGGACTGGTAAAGGAGCTAGGTCAAGAGGTGTGTGAGGTTTGTAACCATGCACAATTTCAAATGGACTCTTACCCATAGACCTATTGACCGAGTCATTATATGCAAATTCAGCTCTAGGTAAGTACAAATCCCAGTTCCTAATGTTTTCACCAACAAGACACCTTAATAGATTGCCTAAACTACGGTTCACTACTTCGGTTTGGCCATCAGTCTGGGGATGATAAGCAGTTGAAAACTTAAGTTTTGTCCCTAACTTATGCCAAAGGGTTTTCCAGAAATAGCTAGTGAACCGGACATCCCTATCTGAAACAATAGTCTTTGGTAGGCCATGGAGTCGAACTATCTCATTAAAGAACAGGGTGGCTACCTTAGACGCATCAAATATTTGGGAACAAGGCAAGAAATGGGCCATCTTGGAAAATCGGTCTACTACAACACAGATGGAGTCATGCCACCTCTGGGCCTTAGGCAAACCTAATACAAAGTCCATGCTCACATCTTGCCAAGGACGATCTGGGACAGGGAGTGGGGTATAAAGGCCGGTGTTCTGTTTTCGCTGTTTGGCAACAGCGCAGGTCCGACACCTAGCCACAATGTGTGCTACATCTCTTTTTAAGCTAGGCCAGAAAAAATGGTCTTCAATAGCCAGGGTGGTCTTATCTTTTCCGAAATGGCCAGCTAAACCTCCAGCATGAGTTTCCCAAATCAAAAATTCCCTAAGAGAGGTTCTAGGGATGCAAAGCCTATTCTTAAAGAACAGAAAGCCATCTAAAAGGGAATAATCCTTATGTTCACTAGATGGTCCTTGAGTTAGATCCTGGTACATAGTCTTAAAATCTGGACACGACTCATATTCCTCTTTGATTTGCTCAAACCTTGTGACTTCAGCCCTAACAGAATTCAACAACAAAGATCGACGACTAAGGGCATCAGCTACCTTATTTTCAGACCCAGCCTATGCTTCAAAACAAAAGTATAGGACTGGATATACTCTACCCATTTAGCATGCCTAGGGTTAAGCTTCTTCTGGGAATTCAAGAATCTAAGAGCCTCGTGGTCCGAAAACAGCACAAATTCTTGCGGTAGCAAATAATGTCTCCAGTAATGCAAAGCTTGCACTACCGCATAAAATTCCTTATCATAGGTAGAATACCTAAGCTTAGCATCATTAAGTTTTTCACTAAAGAATGCTACGGGATGGTTCTCTTGGCTTCATCCTATCCTTAAGATCTAGGAAGGCTTTATGGGCTGCTTTGGTCCACTGAAATTCTCCCTTCCTAATGCAGTCTGTGATAGGAGCAACTACAGTACTAAACCCCTTGATGAATCGTCTATAGAAGGTAGCCAAGCCATGGAAACTTCTAACTTCATGCACACTGGTCAGCTCAGACCATTCTACTATGGACCTAATCTTTTCAGGATCGGCAGCCACGCCGTCAGGGGTTACAACAAAATCAAGGAAGATAATTCTACTGGTCATAAATTCACACTTTTTGAGATTACCGTAGAGACTATCATTCCTCAAAACTTGGCAGACTTGTCTAAGGTGGCCTAGGTGATCTGCAGGGGTCTTACTATAGATCAGGATGTCATCAAAATAGACCACTACAAACTTCCCTATGAAAGCTCTAAGTACCTGGGTCATAATCCTCATGAAAGTACTAGGGGCATTGGACAACCCAAAAGGCATAACAACCCATTCAAAGAGACCATCCTTAGTTTTGAAGGCGGTTTTCCACTCATCCCCTGGTCTAATCCTAACCTGATGATAGCCGCTCTTGAGATCAATTTTAGATAAAACCATGGCACCGGCCATCATATCTAGCATATCATCTAGTCTAGGGATGGGGAACCTATACTTGATTGTGATTTTATTGATGGCACGACTATCGACACACATCCTCCACGTGCCATCCTTCTTTGGGGTTAGAAGTGCAGGGACTGCACAAGGGCTAAGACTCTCTCTAATGAACCCCTTCCTCAACAATTTGCCAACCTGCTTTTGCAGTTCTTTATGCTCAGATGGATTCATCCTATAATGGGGCAAGTTGGGTAAAGTAGCTCCTGGGACTAAATCTATGGAATGCTGAATATCCCTAAGAGGTGGAAGGTGGTCTGGCAGATCCTCGGGAAAAACATCCTCAAATTCTTCTAATAAAGGCTTAACTTCCTGAGGAGGCTCTGAGGGTGTAGGAGTCCTAAGTTCCTTAGCAGTCAACATCCAAATGGGTGAACCACTATGAATTTCTTGTTCTAGATCCTTGGCACTAATTAGGTTCACTCCAGTCTTCATTTCTCTGACCTTATTTGTTCCTTTAGCTACCTTGTCCTTAGGAGGGACTGAATGGATTGTGATTTTCTTTCCATTGAAACTAAAGACATAGGTGTTGGATTTTCCTAAGAGGGTGGCATCATGATCATACAACCAAGGTCTTCCAAGAATTATACTGCTCACCCCCATGGGCAAGACATCACACCAAATCTTCTCTTGATAGGATTGCATTTGGATTTGGACCTGACATCTAGACTGGATGGGTATAGAGGTAGAGTCTACCCAAGAAACCTTTTATGGGTTGGGGTGGGGGACTGGGGTTAAGCCTAAGACAGTGCTAGTATGGGTTGGGGTGGGGGACTGGGGTTAAGCCTAAGACAGTGCTAGTAGAAATGGCATTCACACAGCTCCCACTATCTTTGATGATTTTACATACCTTATCCCCTAGTTTAAGGAAAGTCTGTAGGATGTTAGTCCTACGCCAATCTTCATGAACTTTAGTCTGGGACAGGATGCATCTCACAACCCCTAATTGGTCAGACTCTATGGATTCTTCCTCTCCTTCATACTCATCGACCAAATTCATTCCGGCCTCATAAACTTCTTCTTCAAACTCCTCATTGGGCTCGGAATTCTCTTCTCCTCCCTCTTCTATATAAAGGGATCTACGAGGGCACTGGCTAGAAACATGACCTACCTTATGGCACTTAAAATAAGCTATGGCTATGCACTGGTTGGAGATATGACCGGGCTTCTGCCACTTAAAATAGATGATACTAGGGGTTCTCTGGGTGTCAGGTGCCTTACCTTTGTCCATGGGCCTAGGGGTGGGAATACCCTGATTAGGCTTGCTAGGGGTAACCTGGCTAGGTCCATTTCTGGGGATTGGGGCACTAACCCTAGAAGGCATGGGTCCCCTCTGAAACTTCTCAGTGTTCAGTGCAATCTGATAGGCTTGGTCTAGGTCAGTAACCTCTCTCAGAAATAACTCTCTCTTAATGTCTTCCCTAAGTCCAGCCCTAAATCTAGACAAAGTGACCTCATGGGCTTCACTCACATCACATCTCATCAGGTATTCATCAAAGGTGGTTATGTAGTCTGAAACAGATCGGTTCCCTTGTTTCAAAGTCTGCCATTAGTCTAACAGATATTGCTGGTATGAAATGGGTAGGTACTTGTCTCTAAGTTTCTCTTTCATACCCTACCAAGTGGTTATGGGCTCTACATTTCGTCTTCTAGTGGTCAGCTCAATGTTTCCCCAGTATAACCTAGCTTGACGTACTAACTTCATCTTGGCAAACTTGAATTTCCTCTCCTCAGACATGGCATACCACTCAAAGTACTGGTCCATCTCACCCTCCCAATCAGAATACACCTTAGGATTTAAGCTACCATCAAAAGTGGGTGCATCTAACTTAATGTTCCGAATGAACCTATTATCTCTATCTTCAGGTTCTGGGTCAGGCCTCCTATGATTAGGTTCAGGATCTCGGTATAAAGGTCTTCTAGGCTCTTGGTGTGGGTGAGGTTGAGGCACATTAAAATCTGGATCAGGAGTCCAATTCTGATGCCTAGGTTCCTCAAGTACTTGAACTCGATCCCTAAGCTGGGCAAAATTCTCATTTATATCTTGACTTAATTTGTTCATACTCTCAGTAAGAGCTCTAACCATGGCCTCTAAATCAGGTTGGGTTTGACCAGGTTGGTAGGGCACTCCATTCCGGGTAGACATGATGCAAGCAAACACACAAAATGAGACTCAACTGAATGACTACGGGCTAACTAGACCTAGAGCCCAAACTAGATGCCCAATCAGAGTGGCAAGCTAGCCTATAGTAACTCATGACTCAGCCAGGCAGGTGTAAGGGGTGTTAGGTCCCTAGATGCCAATCCTAGACACCAATCAGAGATTGGCCAGGTAGGCGGACCAGTATACAAGCCCTTCGGGATGGAATCCCTGAACCACCATTCTAGACACTGAGTACAAAGCACACACAGACTAACCAGACAAACTGACTCAACACTAGCCTTGACCCGACTTGTTGATATCCCTAGCCCACTAGGGCAAATTAGGTCTAATTAATTTTAAGATTAAAGGCTTAGGTTCGAATGAGTGGGTGGTGGTTTTGGGCTAAGGAGAGGTTATCAACTCCTCCCCTTATCTTAGATTCTCAAATGCCCTTAAGATAAATTAAGAGATGAACACTCAAAAATAATTAGATTGCAGAACACAAAAATAGAGTTGCAGTAATTTAATTCTCAAAAATCTCACGGAAACTAATAAATCACAGGAAAATTATACAAAATAGATTCAATTATACTGGTTTCAGCAAAATAAAAATCACCAAATTTAGAATTACTTGCAGTGAGAAATAATTCCTGCAACAGGATAATTATGGACTTAAAATAGAGTACTTCCCCGTTTACAATTCCTGCTACGAAGTTGTAACCCAACGGATCCCCTACACGCCCTAGGAACACCCCGTGGAATGGAAAGAGGAGGTTTGCACCTCGCTTCGTTCCTAGGACCGGGTGTCCTGGGGAGTCTACTTCGAGCAGACAAAGTAAAAAGAGAGACTCAAACAAGCAATCAAAACAGAAACCCTAGACAGGGCTCTGATACCAAAAATGATGCAGAACAAAGAACAAAGAAGCGTATGCGGAAGTAAAATTAAGATTATTAATATTATTATTATTATTATTATTTATATTTCAGAAATTGGCTTCGACTCAAAGTAAAGTTAAACTAAGTTGATGGAAACTAGATAAGGATTGAAAGCACAATTTAGAAGAAGCTAAGTTATCAGAGTAGTTCAGAAGTAACGGATCGCTGGGGGTTGAGAAACTCCAGACCTAGGGTTTCGCTCTGAACTTTCAACAGGACAGAAATAAAGAGAAGAGATGGTTTACTAACCAAACAGTGATCTCACAGAATTTGGGTGGAAGAACTCTCTCGAGCAGATTGTTGGATCCTCGGATTCGGCTATCTTCGCAATGGATACTCCATTACTGGTCTTGTGGTTGGGTCGGCTTCTCCTGGACTCAAGATCTGGGAAGAAGAAAAACAAGTGATGGATTCAGAGACTCAGGGAAGGATTTACCAGTTCGAAGAACTTGAAGGCTGATGTCGCTGAGATCCGGATTCTCTTGAAGGTTGATTTGACTCCCTCTGGAAAGAGCTTTGGATCTGAATTACCCGGACTGTAGCTGGATGCTGGTGGTCGGCCTTGACTTGGAGAGAGAGGCCATGGGAGGTGGGATAGGCTAGGGTTTGGTGGATTGAAGTGGATGGTGGACGGCTAGGGTTATGGAGTAGAAGTAGCTAACCTAGGGTTTGGGTTTTGGAGATCTCACTCCTCCTCAAGGTTCCTGGGGAACCCGGATTTACTCCCTCACGGGGCTCAACACCTGGATGCAAGTGCAGAAGAGAGAAAACACAAAGTTTGCTCATAAAAAAAATTGGTTTCATTCATCTGATTCTTAGAACTTACAAAGGGGTTTTAATTTATAGGACATTACAAGAGAGTAGGGTTTTACATCTTCCCATGTAGGACTAAAGGAGGGGATCTTCAAATTAGGATTGTAGGATCAATCCCTACTCATATGGCCGGCCAAATAATTCCAAAGATGATTGAGGCTTCAAAAAAGGAAAGTGGGTGGCGCCTCCTTGTCTTGACCTCCAAGAAAACTATTTTTTTTCTTCTATGCTTGGCCTTATCTGGAAGTGTTTGGGTGCCTCTTAACCTTGCCCTCCAAGAGAAAATTTGTTTGCTTTTATATCTGGCTTTAGTTGGAATGACTAGGGAGCCTCCTAACCTTGCTCTTCAAGAGAAATCTCCTTCCTTCCATGGCTCAACCCTTTTTGGATACCTCCTTTTCTTTCTCCCCAAGTTATGGCTCTTTCTAACTTTGTTTTGAGTATTTTTGGCAGGTAATGGGCGCCTCCTTGAAGTTCTCTCCAAGAGAATTTCTTTCCTTTCATAGTTTGGTTCTTTTGGGAATGTCTTGGGCCGCCCCCTTGATTTGTGGACCCCTGGTGGATTTCTCCTCAATTGGCGCATGGGAGAAGGGAGCTGCTATTTGTGGTGTGGGGACCAAAGCCTGCTGGATGGAGATGTGGCGCCCCCTGGACTCAGGCGTATGGCTGGGAGTGTGGCGCCCACTTGCTTGGCCTTGGGAGAAAATGTAACACCCCAGGTTGAAGCCCTAGTCCACTACTGAGTCAACATGACTCAACAAAATAAAATGCAGGTAATATAGACTCAAGCTAAAATTGAGTTGATCAAGTCAACCCTTATTACAAGCCAAAAAACCCTAATTCTTCGGGCAAGGTTAATCAGAGATCCAGATGGAGCTCTGAAGTCTTCTTCTGAGTCTGGTGCCCGCACCATATTCTTTATGTGCAGGGTCCTTCGAGGTTTCGAGTTGCAAGCAGGGTCTTCCTTGACAAGGAACCAACAAGCTGAAGCCCAAGTCCAGGGTTCTGATCTCTGTTATCCAAGGTTCTTCAGTTCTGAGCATTGGTAGTTTCAAGGTATGATCAAAAGAAGGTTGGAAAGCTCATCACGGTAAGTCCACAATCATTAGCCCCTATTATCTAGATCTTCTTCCTTCTTAATTTAGGATTGTGTCTAATCAAGTAAAAGTTCCATTTCTTATAATCTTTAAGTCTTATTATGATGAGTAAATGCTAGTGTAATTAGGTTTCATTGCTCTACAAACCATACTCAAAACATTATTCATATGCTTGCCACATCATCTTGGTATCAGAGCCAGGTTGCATTAGGGTAGAATAGTTTTCTTTAAATCCAAGCAAGATCTAAAATTCACGCCTCCTGAGCGGGTGTACTCCAGTACACTGTTACGACCCATGGGAATAATGAGCCCCTGGCCGGATGTGAATTTTTAGATTGATGTTTGGGTAAGCCATTGCACTTGTTTGATTAGGTTCTATTTTCTGAAAACTTGCATATGTTTACTGTAATCCGTCTGCAGCTCCAAAGGATAGTCACTAATTTTTTGTTGAAATATTTTTTTCTTATTCCTTTTTAAGTCAGTTATCACCATATTAAATTTCATCATCAGAAAAAAATTATAAAAAAAATAAAAATTTTTGCAGTTTGACACTATCATTAGGGTTCTGTTATGTCCTTTTTATTTATCTTCCTTTGTAGGATCTTCTTAGAGTAGTATAGATTTTAGTTTTAAAATTCCTTTCATCTACATTGAAATATATAAGTTAGGAATCCTCTGTGAATTTTTCAGAATTTTTGAACATTTTTTTTATCATGTTTTCCACACCACTTTCAAAACTGCAACACACATCTGCAGCACCTTTGCATTTCATTCATCTCATGAGAAATCAAATTAAGGGCATCAATTTGACATAGGGTCAGGGTTTCATCACCTGTCCCTAGCCCAAAAATCACCAACCAGCATATCAATCCCAGCCCGTTAATTAAAAATGAGTAGAACATTAATTGCCCTAGTGGGTTCGGGACACCAACAAGTTTGGGTTCATGTTAGGGTCAAGTTAACTGTGTCAGCTAATTGGTGTGTGCTTACTGGCTTGGTGTCTAAGATTGGTGCATTAGGGCTTGTGATTTGGTCTGCCTACCTGGCCAATCTCAGATTGGTGTCTAAGGTTGGCAATTAGGGACCTTCACTCCCCTCCACCTACCTGGCTAAGTCCCATAAGTACTACTAGCTAGTTGGTTCACTTAATTAGACTTTTAATTTGTGCTCTAGGTCTAGGAAACCTTAGCTCGAACTTGAGTCCATTTGCATGCATGACAACTAGAGCAGGGACACCATATTCACCAATCCAAGCCCAGTCAAGTGTAGCCATTTACCAAAACTTAAGGAATTTGATCAAAGGCCTAAATGATCAAGTGGCCCAACTGACTAAGAGTTTAACTGAGCAATTGGCCCAAACAAATTAGAATGTGGCACAAACCAACCAAGACATGAATGAGTAGTTAGCCCACATCACTACTAGGTTGGATCAGTTAGAGGCTAGAACCCCTGAAAGCAATCATGAAGCCCAGACTGAGCCTGAGCCTAGTCTTGCACCTGAACTCGAGACCCCATTGAACCCTAGAAGGATTCCATATCAAAACCCTCTCTACGAAACAAACCCTAGGAGAGCTTCCCAAGATCAGTTTTATGATCCAATTCCTAGAGGACCCCACCCTGATCAAACCATCGATCCCAATCCAAGGAGATTCCATCATGAGCCTAACTATGAACCCAATGTCAGGAGACCCACCCCAATTCACTTTGATCAAGATGACCGAACCATAAAGAACATTAGGCTGGAAGCTCCCACCTTTGATGGAATTTTAGATCCTAAGATCTACATTGATTGGGAAGGTGAGATGGACCAGTATTTTGACTGGTTTGAGATGAGTGAAGAGTGCAAGTATAAGTTTGCAAAGCTTAAACTTGTACGCCAAGCTAGGTTATATTAGGGAAATGTTGAGAGACTCACTAGACAGAGAGGTGATGTGCCCATAGTGACCTGGCGAGCTATGAAACATAGGCTTAGGGAGAAATACCTTCCTATGTCCTACCACCAAAGACTCCTAGATCAATGGCAAAGACTTACTCAAGGAAATAGGAGTGTCGCAGAGTATATAGCGAAGTTTGACAAATTCGTTATGAGGTGCAATGTTGATGAATCTGAGTCGGTGACCTTGTCTAGATTTAGAGCCGGACTGAGGGAAGAAATTCAAAGAGAATTGTTCATGCGAGAGGTACATGACCTAGAATTGGCCTATCAGATAGCTAGGGATGCTGAGAGATTCCATAGAGGTCCAGTTTATCGTAGGCCCGAAGCCCCTAGGACTAGTGCACCTTACCAGCAGTCAGGATCCAATCAGCCTAGATTCAACCGACCCAATCCTAATGTGCCTGTGACCCGAAGAGATGACAAGGGGAAAACACCTAAGACCCAAAGAACTCCAAACGCCTGTTTCAAGTGTAACAAAGTGGGTCACTATTCTAGCAGCTGTCCCAATAGCGCCCTACACATAGGGGAAGTAGAAGAGGAAGCCGTAGAATCCCAAGGTGAATTTGAGGAGGAAGTATACCATGCAGATGAGAACTTGGCTGAAGAGTATGACGAAGAGGAAGTCCTGGTAGATCAAGAGCTGATAGGAGTGGTTAGGTGTATTCTCACCCAGGCTAAAACCCAAGAAGATTGGCATAAGACTAGCATCCTACAGACATTCATTAAGATAGGTGAGAAAGTATGCAAAGTCATTTTAGATAGCGGTAGCTGTGTCAATGCCATATCTACCAACACAGTAAGAACCCTAGGATTGCCCACCGTACCCCACCCCAATACTTATAAGGTATCCTGGATAGACTCAACCATGATTTCCATTAAGTCTAGGTGCCTAGTAACCATTCAGTTCCAATCTTACCTAGAGAAAGTATGGTGTGATGTACTTCCAATGGGAGTAAGTAGCATAATCCTTGGCCGACCATGGTTGTACGATCTTGATGTAACACTCTATGGTCGTTCTAATTCATGCTCGTTCACTCATAATGGAAAGAAGATCGTAATCCATTCTTTTCCACCTAAGAACCCCATTAAGAGATGATCAAGCCAATTGAGTGATAAGAAAAAAGGGATAAACGTGATCACTGCTAAAGAAATGGAGAAAGAATTTAGCAATGGATCATCTGGTTGGATTTTGACCATTAAGGATCATCAAGAACCTCTTTCAAAAGAACAACCTCTAGAAGTCAGTGAGGTGCTAGAGGAGTTCAAAGACGTGTTCCCCGACGAGTTACCTGACCAACTCCCACCTCTGAGGGATATACAACATGCGATAGATTTAGTCCCTGGAGCAACCCTACCGAACCTTCCCCATTATAGAATGAACCCTACCGAGCACCAAGAATTACGACGACAAGTAGGAGAACTCCTAAATAAAGGATTCATTAGGGAAAGTTTGAGTCCATGCGTAGTCCCAACCTTACTTACCCCTAAGAAGGATGGCAAATGGAGAATGTGTGTTGATAGTCATGCCATAAATAAAATCACGATGAAGTATAGGTTTCCCATTCCCCGCTTGGATGATATGTTAGATATGATGGCCGGTGCAACTATATTTTTTAAGATTGACCTGAAGAGCGGCTATCACCAAGTTAGGATCAGACCAGGGGATGAATGGAAGACTGCCTTTAAAACTAAGGACGGGTTATTTGAATGGGTAGTCATGCCTTTTGGGTTATCAAACACCCCTAGCACTTTTATGCGAATCATGAATCAAGTCCTACGGGCCTTTATTGGGAAATTTATTGTCGTTTACTTTAACGACATACTATCTATAGTAGGACTAGAGAAGATCATCAACAACATCTGAGGCAGGTCTGTTTAGCACTTAGGAAAGATAACCTCTATGCCAACCTAAAGAAATGTGCTTTCATGACTACTAGAGTTATCTTCGTAGGATTTGTTGTAACCCCTAAAGGAGTATCCGCTGACCCTGAGAAGGTTAAGTCAATTGTAGAGTGGCCAACACCCAATAATATTCACGAAGTAAGAAGTTTTCATGGCCTCACTACGTTTTATCGAAGATTTATTAGAGGGTTTAGCACTATAGTTGCTCCTATCACGGATTGTATTAGGAAGGGCCAATTTGAATGGATGAAGTTAGCTGATAAGGCCTTCCTTCACATCAAAGATAAGATGACCCAAGCACCAGTCTTAAGGCTACCGATTTTTCTAAGGTCTTTGAAGTAGCATGCGATGCTTCGGGAGTAGGGATTGGTGGAGTTTTGAGTCAAGAAAACTATCCCGTAGCATTCTTTAGTGAGAAATTGAATGAAGCCAGGAAGAAATACTCCACATATGATCGGGAGCTTTATGCGATAGTGCAAGCATTAAGGTATTGGAGGCATTATCTCCTACCGCAAGAATTTATTTTTTTTCAGACAATGAAGCTTAGGTTTTTGAGTTCCCAAAAGAAACTAAACCCTAAGCATGCCAAATGGGTAGAATACTCAATCCTATACTTTTATCCTAAAACATCAATCGGGAACTAACAATAAGGTTGCTGATGATGCCCAGTCGTAGAACGTTACTTTTATCTTCAGTCAGTACTGAAGTCATAGGTTTTGAAAGACTTAAGGAACAGTACAAAACCTGTCCAGATTTTGGTGAATTTATTAGGTTTTGCATCAAGGACCATCTAGTGATCATAGTGACTATATCTTCTAGATGGTTATCTTTTTAGAGAGAATAGGCTTTGCATCCCAAGAACCTCCTTAAGAGATTTTTAGTTTTGGGAGATACATGCGGGAGGTTTGGCTGGGGCTGTTGAGGAACAATTTTATTGGCCAGGCCTTAAGAAACAAGTAGCAAACCTTGTAGCCCGATGTAGGATATGTGCTATTGCAAAGCAGCAAAAGAAGAATACTGGGCTATACACTCCATTACCTGTACCTGAGTGTCCATGGCAGGATCTAAGCATGGACTTTGTTCTAGGATTACCCAAGACCACTCGAAAACATGATTCAATCTTTGTGGTGGTCGACCGGTTTTCAAAAATGGCCCATTTCATATCTTGCTCCCAAACTTCCGATGCCTCTAGGATAGCCAAACTCTTTCTTGATCAAGTAGTCAGACTCCACGGGTTACCAAAAATCATAGTTTCTGATAGTGATGTCCGCTTCACAAGTTACTTCAGGAAAACACTTTGGCACCTATTAGGAACCAGACTAAAATTCTCCACAGCCTACCATCCCCAGACTAATGGACAAACCGAGGTTGTAAATAGAAGTCTAGGGAACTTGCTGAGATGCGTAGTGGGAGAAAGTCTAGGGAACTGGGATTTGTTATTGCCACGTGCTGAGTTCGCTTACAACAGTTCGGTCAATAGATCTACAAGCAAAAGTCCCTTTGAGATAGTCCATGGTTACAAACCTAGGAAGCCTTTAGATCTAATCCCATTACCTATTCACACACGAGTCTCTGAGTCTGCTGAGTCTTTTGCACAACATGTCATAAATCTGCATAAAAAAATTAGTAACAAGATCAACCTGAGCAATGAAACTTACAAACACTTAGCTGACTCACATAAAAGGGCTAAAGAATTCTGTGAAGGAGATTATGCGATGATTAGGCTCAACCCTGAACGGTTCCCCTCTGGAACCATAAGAAGCTGCATGCCCGCGGAGCGGGACCTTTCAAGCTCTTAAAGAAAATAGGGCCTAATGCGTATGTTTTGGAACTTCCACCTGATATGGGTATCAGTACAACCTTTAATGTTTCAGACCTAGTAGAATACAAAGAATCTGTACTAATACCTAGTGAGCCTTTTGGGCCAGAAACTTTCATTGAGAGTGAACATATTTCCGAGTGTCCACCACCAACCCTACCTGAGCAGAGAGAGAGGATTGACAGAATCCTGGATGACAAGACCATTACTACCAGGAATAAGGACTATCAGCGATACCTGGTTCAATGGCAAGGTCGACCTGAGTCCGACAACTCTTGGATTACTCGAGAGGATCTGCAAATACTTAACCCAGACTTGTTCGAGCATTATCAGGGCAAAACTGAACCATACTCGACTGGGTCGAGTTCTGCCCACCCCAGGAGAATTGGTGTGGACACCAGAAGCAAAAGCAGAATAAAACCCCGCTCAAATAAGGTTAACCTGATTCCACTTTGGATCAAAGATCACTAGGTTAAATTTTTCTTGTAAAGGGCAATTTACTTTCAAGAGTCCTGTAATTACTTAGTTTTAATTTCATGAATCCTGTAATTATGTCCAATCGAGTCCTGTAATTATGTCCTGTCTCAATCTGGGTTCAAATAAGAACTCAATTAGAGTTCCATTAGGTTTATTTAAATCAAGTCCAAGCTACTTCAAGTTGAGGTTCACCAAACCACTTGGAGCTTCCAAATCAAGACCTTGGTCCACCAAGCTGGAATTCCACATCACCATGCCAACAAAGCAGCCACCAGGGATGCCACATCATCAGCCACGTCACCTTCAAATGGGCGCCTAAAGGGGAGATCGACCAAGCATTTTAAATTCAAAGAAACCTGCCAATCTCCATGAATTTCCTTATCCCAGGTAACAAGGCCCCATATCCTCCAACCTCCATTGTAATCCTTCACAATTTGGGGAGAATCTCCATGAATTCTTCTTATCTCATGTAACAAGGCCCCATATCCTCCAACCTCCCTTGTAATCCTCCACAATTTGGGGAGTTTTCAAATTTCAAAGTTTGTAAGGCTATTAAAAAGCTTGGACGCCCCATTGTAAAGGGGATTTGATTTTTGGAGATTAATGAAAGTTGAAGTTGAATTGAAGTTTTATGTTTTGAGTGATTGTCTCTAAGCCCCTCTTCCACACCAAACTATTCTCTCTTCCAAGCATCCAACGCCCAAGTCAAGAAGAAGGCCTTGGAGTCGGCCAAGCCATCTCAAATCTCTTTCTTTGCTCACAAATTTCCATCCCTTCCATATGCATGCCTTTCTTCTTCCTTAACTCTTATTCTTTATGTGCAGGGTCCTTCAAGGTTTTCGAGTTGCAAGCAAAGTCTTCCTTGACAAGGAACCAACAAGCTGAAGCCCAAGTCCAGGGTTCTGATCTCTGTTATCCAAGGTTCTTCAGTTCTGAGCGTTGGTGGTTTCAAGGTATGAATCAAAAGAAGGTTGGAAAGCTCATCACGTTAAGTCCACAATCATTAGCCCTTATTATCTAGATCTTCTTCCTTCTTAATTAGGATTGTGTCCAATCAAGTAAAAGTTTCATTTCTTATAATCCTTAAGTCTTATTATGATGAGTACAATGCTAGTGTAATAAGGTTTCATTGCTCTACAAACCATACTCAAAACATTATTCATATGCTTGCTGCATCACCAGTCATCGGCTACGATCATGGCCAGTCATCGGCTTTGATAACGGCCAGTCATCGGCAATGATAATATGACTTTGCTTCGGAATCGACCAAAAGGGAGAAGAAGCGATAAACGTCAAACCCTCACCAAGGCTAGTAACCTGGCCTAAACTATGTTCAAGAGTATAACACAACGCACGTAGAAAGCTACCTGGGAGCTCCGGAAACTACTTGAAAGTTCAAGAGGCCATTTGGAAATTCATAAAACTTATTAATTACATCTTGGAAGAAAAAAGAGATACAAGATATAGGGCCACTCCAATTCCTAAACATCAGGAGGAGGGGACCCTACACCACAGGATTGAAGCAGCCTGTCGATCTGCACAGTAAGAGCTTCATCAGCTTGGGCTAGGACTAGAGAGGCTTCAACTTGGACTTCCTCCCTAGACCGAACCCCCTCCGGAGCCACGGTTATAGTTGGAACCACCTCTATGACTTCTACTGAGGCAGGAGCCTCCTCTCCCAAGCGTGACAACTCTTCAGCCCTGTCAGCCCCATTGATTTGCTCTGGAGCTGCACCAATGTCTTCGACTGCGATTGTGATCTTTTTCCTCGGGCCTGATATCTCTTCAGCCTCTTCTATGGCCTCGACCTACTCTTCTTCTTCGGCTTTGCTGAAAGCAGGGATGCTAGAAAGATCAAGGTATGGGAAGGCCCCTCTGACCTTGGCGAGTCTGTCATTGAAGCCATGCTGAAAACCATACAAGGTTGCCTCATTTATCTCCTCCTGGAATTGTGAGGACCTCCTAAAATCCACCACGGCATCACATGCCAGCTTCCTCAAGGCTGTGGACTCTTTCTTGGCTTCCTCGAACTCCAAGGCTAACTCTTCAGCCCTCCTGGTAACCTCCTTAGTTGCCTTGGTCTGGCCCTCCAATCTTTCTTGATCTCCTTGGTAGATTGTTCCAAGGACTCGACCTGTTTCTAGCTTTTTCTTACCCTGCCCTCTGCTCCACAATTGTCGACTGGGCACTCTTCAACTCGCCCATCAATTCATGAACTTCAGCATTCGCAAGAGCGAGACAATTTTTCATAGATTGCCTCAGCTCTTCGGCCACCTCTTTTGCAGCTTTGGCCATGTAGAGTTCCTCTTTGAGGCTGTGGATGAGGTTGTCAACATTCCCCAGGCCTTCTTTTAGGAAAGTAACGTCATAAACCAACTACATCACAATGTGAGATAATGAGCCAATTAATCCCTGGAATGGAAGAAGTATGGCGGGAACCTTACCTGTTGCAGGGAAGAAAATGCAGAATCAGACACCCTAACGAGGCTTCGACCTCGGATAACTGCCAAATCATGAGGCAACAATGTGTTCTTCAATGCCTGCTTGGCCACGGTGGGAACCAACAATCCCCCCGTAGGGGAAAACTCTGAAGAATTAGTGGGACGACTCCCAGCGGGAGAAGCTTCATGCACAAATTCCCCCTCAACTTGTGGTGCCTTACCCCTATCAGCTACGGGGGGCGAGACGGTGGCACACCTACCCTCTGAGATGTGCTCTCCCTCGCATGAACCGAAGAAGTGTCCACCGAGGAAGTTTCGACTGGATGAGGTCCTATTGGGATCCCCCCCGTTAGTGCCATGTCTTTGTCGGAGGTTCCTCGAGAGGATGAAGTTCCCCAGTCTCCTTCAGGACCCTCTCTTCGGTCCCTTTTCCGGACTGCCAATCATGTAAGAGGGGCCTAAGCTACCCTCTTCTTAGAGGTCATACGGAGCCAACCCAAGCAAGGCTTCATCCCTCCACCTACGAACAGGAAAATATCTTAATGATGACCAAATTACAGCAAGAATGGAAAGGAAGCGATAGAAATTTTTGTCAATATACCTAGCACAGGAAACTTGGCGATCCCTGCAAGATGGAGATTTCTCTCCTCCAACAACTCACTGATGGGAACAACCTCCGAATCAGTCAGTAAATCACAATCAGACTGATTAGCTGCTAAGACCTTCTTTCCATCGTTGGCAGTCAGACGCGGTTCCCTCTAATCGCCGCCAAAACCCCATGGGTCAACAGACAACACAAAGGCAAAAACAGGTTTCCACCCATGAATGGCGCTGGGCATATCCTTGATAATCTTACGACCCGGTCGAGGGCTAATCACCCACCATCCACTACCATGGAAATCCTTTTTGAGTACAAAACGGGCAGTAAATAAGTTGGTTTTGTTCTCTATATTCACTACGTGGAACCGGACCAAAAAACCACAGATGTTCTGAATACTTTTCGGAGTCAACTATGCAGGTACTACTTGATACAGACGTAAGATTTTAATGAAAAAAGGGTGCAGAGGAAATCAAAGGCCGGCCTTCAAATGGTCTTCATACACAGCTAGACATCCAGCAGAGGCTTTGTTCACTCGTTCCTCAGAGGTAGGGAGGATTAGAGGAAATCCCTCTGGAACGTGATAACGTTCTCAAAGATAAGTAATCCTTCCTTGAGAAATAGAACTAGGAATCGACTCCGGACTCACTATGTCACTGACATCCGAAGGCCCAACCTGTCCCCTTTGCCTTCCTATGGATTCGGCAATGACAAAAGAACGAGACAAGGAGGCAGAAGGAAGATTCTACCTACAGAAAAGGCCGATAGTTGAGAACAAAGAAAGCTGGACTGGGACTAGGAGCGTGAGGTTGAAGAAGCTTCCTCACTAGGACCTTTCCTCCTTCTCGAAAAGAGACGGGAAAAGCATAAGGCAGCACCTCGAAAAACGGGATCATCTTCAGAAAGCCATCGTGGATGCTCGAGACAGTTGCGGCCATAAATTGATTTGATGCAGAATGAACCAAAGATTTTAACCCGTACGAATCAATGGCCAAGGTGGAG
Organism: Areca catechu; assembly: GCA_021397845.1. NCBI lineage: Eukaryota > Viridiplantae > Streptophyta > Magnoliopsida > Arecales > Arecaceae > Areca > Areca catechu. The sequence continues at coordinate 44,879,875 of CM038048.1, read as the reverse complement.
CATACTCATCATCCAAGGGTGGGGAAGAACCATGACCGCCATTCAAATCCCAACTAAAAGATTGGGTGAACAGTCGCTTTGCGAAAAAAGGAGGGACCGTCCTAGGCACTCCCGCTCATTTTCCACCCTTCAATCAAAGACTGATAGCTGTCCATCACTGATTTTGGATCAGTCGTCAGTTATGGGAAATGGCCCAATCAGAGATTTTTGTAATCATCCACTACACCACCTCCCAGGAAGAAAATGACAAATACTTTCACTCTTCGAGGCAAATCCTTGCTTCGAAGACTGAGAGTAGGGGGCAACTATTGGGATATGCCAGCCCAGGCACGGGCCAGCCATCGATTTGACCGATCGAAGACCTCCGGTCGAAGACATTCCCTCCAAACCATAAGTGCCAGGCCCAGGTATTCGAAAAAAGCCAAATAACCACGGGCAAACGAAAGCTCTCGACAGGTCCACGGCTTCAGAAGACCAAGTCATTAGCCTGAATCAGAATACAACCTCCGAAGACATGATCTATGGATTACGCCGAAGACACGGTCTTCTATCTACGACAAGGATCTAGTCCATGATCCGCGCCAAAGACATGACATCCGATCTGTCCCCAATCTCTACAAAACATGGCAAGCGATAGTTATCCTCAACTATCTCCAGCATGATCATGGCACGTGATTCTAGTGGCAGCGCCCCCGACCTATCCACCAGAACTGCCCCAATAACCACCCACGATCCCTGATTAAGGGAATGAAAATAATCCCCCATCATAACTACTAGAGGGAGAAAGAAAAATGGTAGGCGGGACAACTCCTTATAAATAATGGTAAGAGAGGATACTGGAGGTAAGAGGCTAGACCTTGATGATATTAGAGCTTTTCCTTCTCCGTCTTCCCCATTCTGTGGCTAGAGCCCACCACTGACTTAGGCATCGGAGTGTCCCCCACCGGAGCATCTCCTGAAAGTAAACTATGCAGGTGGTTTGACAAGATCCTACACTAGGCATGCAAACATCTGCGGGAGCAGATTGGATTTTAAAAATAATTTTTAAAATTCACGCAGCGGGTATCTGCTCCGCTAGGAACTAATCTAAATCTAGTTGCATTTAAGTATGTATAAGCATATAAAATATTTATAAAATATTAAACAATTTAATCTATCCATGCATGATTAAAAAATAATTTTCATACCTTATATTCCACCTGGAATAACTCTAGAATAATCCTGGAATAGACTGGAATAACTGGAATAAAGTAATTCCAGTCATCTTCCTCCTTGGATTCTGTTTTTGGCTTGCAAACCGTCGTCGGAACACCGCCTTCGGACCTCCGTTTGCTCCCAAATTTGAGCAGCAGCAACTTGGACAAGTCTTCTTCGATTTTCCACAATAACTGCAATCAAATCTTAGCCAAAAAAATAAAATAAATCACCAAAGTCTGCTGCCAGATTTTTGTAGCAAAACTGGGCAGCAGACTTTGGCCTCGTTTCAAAGCAGCTGGAGCGATCCCGGCTCGCGAGGTTTGCTCCTAGGAGTAGAAAGGTACTCCCTCTAGAGGGAGACATGCCCGGGGCTTTCGAATCTGCCTCCACGCACGGTGCTAGCCGCCGGAAGAGGGCTTCACGGTCACAGAATTCTGCAGCAGAACTGGGTAGAACTTGAGCACTTCAAACAATGGGATTTTCTCCCCTTCTAAAGCTCTAAACCCAGCCCCAAAGGTCTCTACTTAAGCCTCTCAAAGAAGAGGATTGCCCAGATCTTTTTATTGCTTTCCTTGGATCTCACACGGTGGATAATTTCCCAACTCACGGTGAAAACTTTTCCAACGTTGAAACTCAACTCACAACCAAACAGGAGAGGGATGGGTTGTATAAAAAGGTTGCAGCAGGGAGAGGGAGGTGGAGCGTCGGTGAGGTGGAGAGACGGTGGCTTTAACCCAATAAACAGCCATTAATCCATGGGATTAAAGCCTTCAAAACCAGAGGGTGGAGAAGAAAAGACGCGAGCTTTAGGAGATACTGTCGTTTGGCCTTCCAGGAAAAACAAATGACCGTGTAAACGGTCACGGGAGAAAAACCATGGAATAAAACAAACACCGGTCCATGGCTTAATTTGGTTCAAACCATTTAAACCAACCCATTTGGTTCAATCCAATTGAACCTGGTTCAGGGAATATAATTGGTTCACAACCAATTGGAGGCCGAAACGAACTCCGAATCAGTTCAAAACTGATTCAGAAAAATCCTGGCGCAGAGCTGGTCAACCTAGAACATTTTCTAGTTGACACAGATAAGGGCAAGATAGGGAAAAGTGTGCTTAAAAATACTGTGACCATAAAACCAAGACGATTCCCAATCGTAATCGGTATCGGATCAAAGAGTTATCCTCTGTGGCGTGTGACTCATAGGTTTGAACCTAAATGGTAGCACTAGAACAATTTCTAGTACCAGCACAGGAAACCATCTAGCAATGGGTCCCAGCGTCCAGATAGGTCGAAGATGCGCGAGCAAACTATCGAACCTCTAGCATATGGTTACCGTATAATTCATCCATTTGACCTCTAATGCTCAGGACGACTAAGATTGGGCTACCAACCCAGACTGAGTTAGTCGACTACGTGTCTCAACCTTGCAAGCCCAGTGACTCTTCACTAGGACTAGCCCGGCCGAGGATTTGCTAAATTAAGATATTGCGAGACATTCAATCCAAACTGTTTGGAAAGTCAATTCCATCTTGGACCATCACTGCTCTACATGTACTTGCCTGTACCAGAAACCTTCTTCACGGATTAAAAATCCGGATAGTCCGGCACCAAAGCACAGGGAGTTGCTTGCAAGCTACCGTGATGACCTCAGGTCAGAGGGACACATATACCCATATCCAATCGTGAGTATCCCTTTGGCAGAAAGGGGCTGCACGGAGTCGCGTTCAATAAGATATCACATATCCCATTTGCAGATCACATTTGTGTCACCACACTCATTTGGTCAAGAGGACAACCAAACGATGTGAAACTAAACCTATACTTGATATATTGTCATCCAGTACAATATATCCTTTGGTTGTGAACAGGGTTTAAGGACCACTCGATACATCCTCTCTGTATCGAAGTAAGTGTAGTCCTAAGGACTTTCATCACATGGAAAAAGTTCATTTCAGGGAAATTAAGTATGTGATGAGCTGCCAAAAATAATATTTTATTAATTCATAAAATGAGTACAATACTGAGCACAACCGCCTACAACCCAGGCAATTGGCTTTGGGACACTATCCAACATCTTCGGCAAGGAATCTATTTTATAGGTGAACCATGGAGCAGTTTAGCAAACCAATAGCTCTGCCCGGTCAGAAGAAGGGGTTCGATGCCAATAGATAGCAAAAATTAATTACCATGCATTGATGTGGGCATCAGGGTTTGACTTGAGCCCTTCAACCTTCGGGGGATCTCTTATTAGGGTTTTACCATTGAGTCCTGTATTAAGGCTTCAAGCCTTTAATTTTGTAATTATCTTTGCTTTGAGCCAAGTCTAAATCTTGTACCTTGACCAATTGGGTCAAGATTAGGTCAACTCGAGTCCTGTAATTTATTTTAATCCAAGTCGGGGTCTGCCTGAACTTCGGGTCCCAACCCAATGAGAGAAAACTTGTCCTTTGGGTCAAGCCCATTTTAGTGGACCAAGCTTTGACTTGACACTGCCACTTCATCAGCTGCATGGCGCCACATCAATGCCACCTGTGCACCCAAGAATGGAAGCAAGGAGGCGCCCATAAGCATTCCACACGCCTCCATTATCCCCTCCCCATATCATGCCATGAGCCATCATATTTGGGTTGTTGAAGATTCAAGCCACAAAGCAAGCCCTCCAATCAAGTCCTCTTCCTAAAATATTCATGCAAGAAAGGAAGACCAAGGAGCACACTCCCCATGCCAAGCCATCAAATGTGCAACGCCCAATCTTCTTCTCCCTTGGTCGGCCAAGGATCAAGCCTAGAAGAAATTTTGGAGGACAGATTCCACAAGCTTGCCTCCATCCAAGCTTCTTTCCAAAACTATGCACACAAGGAAGGAAGGCAAGCATCAAGCCCCCTCTTCAAGCCAATCATCAAGCCATACCCAATCTGTCTTCTCCCTGGTCGGCCATGAATCACTCCATCTAGGTATGGAAGAGACTCCAAAGGGGGACAAACATCCCTCCAAGCAGTTGCCCTACTTCAAGTTTTACCAAACTGAGCAAGCAAATAAGGGGAAGCCAAAAGGACAAACTCCCTCCCCAAGCATTGTATCTTGCTGCCATTATTCTCCCTCTTGGTCGGCCTTGAAGAACTCCCTCCAAAGCTTTGGGCGCCACTTTTATTTGGATTGTATTTTGGGTTCAAAATTTGAATGGTTTCTTCATTTGAAATTTGAATGTACTCTAGGGTGTCTATAAAAGGGGACCCAATCTCTCCTTGTAGGGAGAATTGATGATTAATGAAAGAAAGCTTTGAAAGGATTATGCCCTATAAGCCAATATCTGTATCTCCCAGACCATTGTAAATTGACAAATTAATAAAGGCAATAATTTTTTCATCATTCGCTGTGTCATTATATGATGAACCCCATAGATTAGGGCTATGGTTGTAGGGCTATGATGAGATCATACCAGTGAGATCTAAGGCCTTAAAACCCTAATCTAGAATATTCCTAGTCATAGGAACCCTGAGTTGGGGATCAGGGTTTCCGTAAGACTGGCACATCCTATGTATGCTAAAAAGGGTGACTGCTCTCACAGTCATTTGTGTAGGACACTAATACAAGGATGTGGGTGCTCATTAGTGAATGAGTTCACTGAATAGATCCAGTTTGAGAACATCTAATGGAGCCTTAGCTGCATGTCAATAGATGTTTCACATAATGGGAGTTGTACAAGTAGTCCTATGACCTGAGACTGCCATAATACCTTATGTACATGAACCCATGCTTTGGTTCAATCTCAATCATGACACTGGGTCATGCACGAGGTTGATGCTGGGTATGGTGAATTGTATATGAAGGTAATGAGTAGGTCAACAAGGAATTGATCACTCCTAGTAGGAGGAGATTGCATCCAGCCAAATTAGGTCAGATGATGATTCAGGAAATCTTTGATCAAAGTACAGATATTAGAAATGATTTCTAATATCGAATTATTGAATCATTAGTGTATGACTGAGCTGGGAATGAGTATAAACTGGTTTTGACATGATTCCATATCCATAGTTATACTCGGGATGCAAGATGATTAAAGGATCGAATTGTACGGGAACTTTCCACTGAAGGGTAGTTTTGGAATTACACCAGAATTTCCATATCTTCCGGGTAGACATGACACGTTGCTAGACGTCAATCTTGTCTTGTGGGTTGATCAAATTAAATGTTTTAATTGGATCACTAATTAGGAGGAGTCCTAATTAACTGACTCGAGTTAGCTCGATTTGACCTAAATCGATTAGAATGAGTTCTGATCAGATTAGGTCAACTTGCACTCGGACCCACTGCTGGCTAAGTATGGAACCCAATGGGTCACACACTTAGGACAGATAATCAAGGATTTAATTTGAAATTAAATCTCGTTTGCAGATGAACACACTAGCATGTGTTGCAAACCATGGCTTCTACTTGAATCGGATTCGGGTTAGGGTTCCGATTTGGTCTTTTTTAGATCCAAATTCATTCCGGTTTGAATCTAATTGAAGATTCAAAATGTTGGGCTAACAGTAGGCTAGCAATTGGGCTAACCTAAGAGGCTAAACCCCTTTCCCACATCGCCTAAAACCCCTCCCCTTCTCTTCCCACGCCGCGCGCAAGGAGAAGAGTCCACACCGCGTGGACTCTCTCCAAGTCGCGTCTTTGCGTGAAAAAAGAAGAGACCGCGTCTTTTGGCTGATGAGGCGTGGATCAGAGTCCACCTAGGCGTGGACTCTTCAAAAAATTGGAATTACCGTGAAAAGAAAGAAAAACACCGAAGGGGCGCGACTCTTCTTTCTGCGCGCGCCCTTCTGAGTTTTTCACGGTCCTTCTTCGCATCTTCCCATCCCAAAGGCCGTGAGATTAATCCAAGGGCCGTGAGATAAAGAGAGAAGACGTGAGAAGAGAGAGAGGGACGTGAGAGGATGTTTTCAGATGAGAAGGCGCCTCTCTGTCGCCTATTTAAGAAGAAGGCTTCACCGTAAAATTTTATTCCAGATTTTCTACGGCGAAGCCTTGCTTCTCTTTCCTTCTCCCTCTCCAGAAGATTGTTCCCCCTCCTCTCTTTCCTCTTTGATTCCTTTACAGAGCCTAGGCTCTGTCGAATCTCAGAACAGAAGGAGAGTCAGAGAGAGAAACTCTCCGACGGTAAAGGAAGAAGGCGCCTCTTATCTTTCTTTCTTACATTAAGACAACTTTTGTCTTAATTTTCTTCTCCCTCCAAGACAAGCCTTGTCTCATTTTAGGACAAGGGCTTATTCTTAAGACAAGAGTGTCTTAAGGGGCCAAAGTTGCTAAAAACTAGGAGAAGAGTAAGAGAGAAAGTTTAGTCCCCATTTGGCTAGAGGAGTCCTAGCCAATAGCCCATATATCAAGTTCTTGGGGTAGAACTTGATTGGAAGGAACCCAATTGAGGAGTCACTGTCTTGATCATCTGCCCGTGTGGATCACCATCGGAGGGCGGACAAGTGGACGCCTGGTGTGTTCAAAAGGTTACTCAATTTGGAGTTTATTTCTACATCGGATTGGATATAGCGATCTGAGGTTAGTATCTAAACTATGTTTAAATTTGGACATGCATGTAGTCATAAGTTTTAATTGCTAATAAGGAGATTTTGGGATTAGGGTTCGGACCTGATTTCATAAAATTTTGAAATCCACACTTCCGCACTGGTTCCCGAATCCAACAAGCTTGTGTGTTCCATCCTCTTCTTCAATCCTTGTCTCTTAGGCTAGGTTGAGTGAGAGATTCCTTCATCCTCCGGGACGTCGCGTGGTGAGAGGCCACATTCCTTCGCCTGAGGGCGTCGTGTGGTGAGAGGCCACATTCCTTCGCCTGAGGGCATCGCGTGGTGAGAGGCCACATTCCTTCGCCTGAGGGTGTTGCATGGTGAGAGGCCACATTCCTTCATCCTCCGGGACATCGCGGGGTGCGAGGCCCCAAGTTATCAACTTTGATTTCGGACTCCAGTCGGATATCGGGCTCGAAGCCCTGTTTCTCTACCATAACCCTATTTCAACTTCAACACTTCTCATCTCTTCGCTAACCATCTTCTTTCTCTTGCTGCCTACAGGTCTTCCTCAGTGCTACGGACATCAGAGATGGGTCATCTTGCCATCACGGCCACATGATCGGGAACCGGAGCATCCACGGGCACGATTGCTCGGACATCCAGGTCGCATCTGTCGAGTGGAGCAATCTCTGCACCAGGCACTTCAGAATTTGAAAGGTTTGCATCCCCATCTCCTAGGTAGGTATTGGGTGTATCGAGCTAGTCCTAATCCCGGGGTTCCTTAATCTCGGGATCCTGGTCTATCATTTCTTAGGGATTGATCTGCTATCATAGGCCTCTTTTCTTTCAGTTTTTCTAGGTTCTCTTGCTTGCAATCGGGAACCAAGAAAAACCCTAAAAAGAAAACAAGATATAACCACCTTGCATCATCTTTGCTAGCATCATCATCTTCATCCTCTATTTCTGCATCATGCATGGATCATTTGAATTGTACCTGCTATCTTTTATTTCCAAAAATAATACTTATTCATAAATTTGCAATTTCTTTCTCAAAAAATAGTAAGGATCTGTTTGATTATTATGGCTTTTTGAGCAAATTATAATTTTTGATAAAAACTACATGTTGATATAAAATCTATTTTAGGATAAGTTGGACTAATATATTTAACTATTTAAAATAATAAAAACATTTTGTTTCATGTTTCATTGATAAATTCAAAATCTACTTTGAATAAAAATTAATCAAGGATGGAGATGTGTTATACCCTATCGGCTCACCGTCAGACTGGACCGGCCCCTCTTTGCGGTCCGATCGGGTCGCTCTTCTAAAGCTTCGATGGCCATACCCTGCCGAAGTCCGACCTACCAGAGTAGGGGTCCGAACGACCCACTCCTGCTGGGATCTGGTCCATTGCTCTCTTTTAGAAGTCCGACCCACCGGTAGAGGATCGAACAACCAACTCCTGCTGGGAACCGGCCCATTGCTCTACTTCAGAAGTCCGACCCACCGGAGCAGTGGTTTGAATGACCCACTCCTGCTGGGATCCTGCCCATTGCTCTCCTTCGAAAGTCTGACTCTCTGTCCGACTGACTGGCCTTCTCGGTCAGCGTCCGATGGACATGCTTCAAGACCTAGAGGATTCCAAAAATCTCCTTTCTGTTTCAACGAAATCCTGCCACACCAGCAGTCCTGCTCTACTACTTCCATGACGTCACCCTATCCGGGCACCACGTGGCTACTCTCTACATTCTCTTAGGGGTAGATTGGTCCTTTTCGTCCTCTCCCCAAATAGATTTTGGACTGTTCCGTGCCTACATAAGGTACCCGAGGGATCCCATTTTGAGCTAAGGACTCTCTTCCCTCTCCATTTGCTATCTCTTTGATTCCTCCATTCTGTTGCCCTCAAGCTCCTGCTACTTAGGCATCGGAGGGTCCCCCACGGAGCACCACTGGTGCCCTGGAAACTTTGTTGCAGGTCGACCGTGAAAGGAGCGCCCAGCACAGCCGATCGAGCCCAGTCCAAGAGAAGTCGCCGCAACAGATTGGCGCTAGAGGAAGGGGCCTCAACCCTTCTCTAAAAGGAGGAATCCATCTGTTCAGCCAAGCAATGGCTAAGGGAAGAGCTCAAAATACCTATGTCAGAAGAGGTGATTCCCCATCTAGATCCGACGGACCTCCCAGGGAAAATGTCGCCGTCGTTACTGCCGCTGTCATCGAGCATACCATTACTCTGGGACTGCAGCAGTTCCAGTTGTTGATGAACCGTATTGAAATGCTAACCACCACGATTCAGCAATTCTAGGAGGAGACTAACAACCGACAGCAATCACTAGCTGCCTCCCACACTAACCCTCCAGCTGCCGCTAAGGGAAGCTAACAGCCGAAGAACCCTCAGCATTGTCCTCCTGCCACCACGGAGCCCCGAAGGTCCTTGGGCGCTCGCGTCGATGGCAAGAGGGCAAGATCTACTTTTCCCTCCTATGCTGAATCCATCCCTACTGGCGTTCAGCCTACTGCCGAACTCCCGAGAGATTACACCAGCAAGATTTTACGCATAGAGGAGTGCATTGCTGAAATTGTTCATCGACAGAAGGCTGAAAGGGGGCAGGTATACGACTCCCATCCCCCATTCTCCAATGAGATTCTGGCAGAGATGATTCCCCGCCACTTCAAAATCCTCAAGTGGATCCCTACGATGGCACCACCGACTTGCTGGACCATCTAGGCACTTATAAGGCCCACATGATGGTGCAAGGCACCTCCGATGCCCTCCACTGCATCGCCTTTCCGGCCACTCTTAAGAAGGCCGCCCGGATGTGGTTCTCTGCCATCCGGCCAGGTACAATCCACCTTTTTTTTTAACTTGAAAATCTTTTTCTTTCCTATTTCAGGACCTACAGTCGGACCTCGAGGAACACCGACTGACTCTTCCACGTACTGCAAAAGGAGGGAGAGACTCTCCGGGATTACATGGCCCGTTTCAACTCAGCGGCCATGGAGATCCCGGACCTAAATGAAGACGTAGCTATGTCAGCCTTCAAGCGAGGGCTCCGCTCATCCAGGCTTACTTTCTTCCTGGATAAGAGATTTTCGATAAGCTACAGTGAACTCTTGGCTAGGGCGCAGAAGTACCCCCTGGCAGAAGAACAAGCAGCTAGCCAACACCAAGCAGAGGGGAGGCCGGCCCCATGAAGCGGAGCGACAAGGCTCCTAAAGTCCGACCTCCAAACAAAAGCCACCGGTCAGCCCAGCACCAAAGTCCGAAGTCGAAGGACTTCCCCAGGAGGTTTGAGACCTATGCACCCCTCTCCCTTCCAAGGGAGAAAATCCTCCAGCAGATCGAGAACGAGACCTTCCTTCAAAGGCCTCGACCGATTAGGGGCCCTCCTGCATCCAGAAATAGAGAAAAATTCTGTCAGTTCCATAGGGACTATGGGCACAACAACGAAGAATGCCTACAACTGAAGGATGCCATTGAAGACCTCATCCGGAGGAGGTACCTGTGCAAATATGTCCGACCCCATCGAGATCGGGCCGAAGCCTCAAATGCTAGAAACCCTCCAGAGGAGGCGGAGCTTCCCAACCAACGGTCGATCGGCAGAGATGTCGGCATGCTACATCAACGGTCATAGTGGAGCTACGAAGACGGCCCAGATATTGTCAAGAGGTCCAGGGGCTTTAATGAAATTACCTTCTCCGACGAAGACCTCCTGGAGTCCCATGTTTTTGAAAATGATCTTGTAGTCATGTCCACAGTGATTGCCAACTACGATGTAAGAAGAATACTTACAGATAATGGAAGCTCCACGGAGGTATTACTGTATGTGCTTTCATAAGAATGAACCTGTCTAGGTCAATGCTATAAAAATCCCCCATATCGTTGACAGGTTTTGGAGAAAGTTTCATCGGAGATGAGGAGGAGATAGTTCTCCCCATAACGATCGAGTCAGAGCCTTTCCAGAAAACTCTCCCCATCAACTTTGTGGTCGTCTGAATGACCTCAGCTTACAATACCATTTTGGGTTGACCGGCTATCAATAAGTTCCAAGCCATCATGTCTGCTTATCATCTGTTGGCGAAGTTTCCAACCAAGAGCGAGGTCAGAGTTATGAGGGGAGACCGTCGGATGGCCAGACAGTGTTTAACTATTCTGAACCAACAATCGGAAGACCATCCTACTCTAGAGCAGCTCGACCCGAGGGCTGAGGCCGATGGCCATGGTCAAAAGACAAAAAAATCTTGTTTGTCCCCCTTCGAGAAGATGACCCCACCAAAGTCCTCCAGATCGGAAGCTCCCTCGGCGAAGACATCAAGTCAGAGCTGATTGGCTTCCTTAGAAGTAATGCCGATGTCTTTGCTTGGTCAGCGTCAGACATACCGGGCTTACCATCATATGTTATCACTCACCAGCTCAAGGTGGATCCGACCTATAGGCCCATCCGGTAGAAGAAGAGGAGCTTCGATGCTGAAAGGCAGAGAGCTATCGACGAAAAAGTAAAGAAGCTCTCTGACGCTAACTTCATTATGGAAGCTCACTATCCTGAATGGCTAGTGAATGTTGTTATGGTGAAAAAGGCTAATAGGAAGTGGAGGATCTGTGTAGATTACACCGACCTCAACAAGGCTTGTCCGAAGGACAACTTCTCCCTGCCAAACATTGATCAACTGGTGGATGCTACGGCCGGCCACCAGCTCCTCAGCTTTATGGATGCCTTCTCCGGCTATAACCAGGTCAAGATGCAACCAGAGGACAAGGAGAAGACCTTATCGGTGCCTGACTAACTCATTTCAGGGGCCTGGCGAATTCCAAAAACATCTTATGTTACATCAAACTCCTGCCACTTTAGTGATACTGCTCCCGATGCGGAACTAATTTGCACGCGATATTATTTTTATATGTTTTGTATGTGGAGTTAAGTGATTAAATCCTGAAAATTAGATCAAAATAAGTTGTAGGGAATTCTATATGAATTTTAGAAGCTAAGCATGTAGATTATGATCTAAGAAAGCAGTAAAGATGGATCGTCGGGGCTGAGAAGCCTCTGTTAGCAAAAGTGATGCAGAACAAAGAACAAAGAAGCGTATGCGGAAGTAAAATTAAGATTAATTCTTTTTTTTATTTTTTTATATTTCAGAAATTGGCTTTGACTCAAAGTAAAGTTAAACTAAGTTGAAGGAAACTAGGTAAGGATTGAAAGCACAATTTAGAATAAGCTAAGTTATCAGAGTAGTTCAGAAGTAACGGATCGCTGGGGGTTGAGAAACTTCAAGACCTAGGGTTTCCCTCTGAACTTTCAACAGGACAGAAATAAAGAGAAGAGATGGTTTACCAACTAGACAGTGATCTCACAGAATTTGGGTGGAAGAACTCTCTCGAGCAGATTGTTGGATCCTCGGATTCGGCTATCTTCGCAATGGATCCTCCAATACTGGTCTCGTGGCTGGGTCGGCTTCTTCTGGACTCAAGATCTGGGAAGAAGAAAAACAAGTGATGGATTCAGAGACTCAGGGAAGGATTTACCAGTTCGAAGAACTTGAAGGCTGATGTCGCTGAGATCCGGATTCTCTTGAAGGCTGATTCGACTTCCTCTGGAAAGAGCTTTGGATCTGATGTATCCGGACTATAGCTGAATGCTGGTGGTCGGCCTGGACTTGGAGAGATAGGTCGTGGGAGGTGGGATAGGCTAGGGTTTGGTGGATTGAAGTGGATGGTGGGCGGCTAGGGTTATGGAGTAGAAGTGGCTAACCTAGGGTTTGGGTTTTGGAGATCTCATACCTCCTCAAGGTTCCTGGGGAACCCGGATTTACTCCCTCACGGAGCTCAACACCTGGATGCAAGTGCGGAAGAGAGAAAACACAAAGTTTGCTCACAAAAAAATTTGGTTTCATTCATCTGATTTCATTTCAAATTTACATGGGGGTTTAATTTATAGGACATTACAAGAGAGTAGGGTTTTACATCTTCCCATGTGGGACTAAAGGAGGGGATCTTCAAATTAGGATTGTAGGATCAATCCCTACTCATATGGCCGGCCAAATAATTCCAAAGATGATTGAGGCTTCAAAAAAGGAAAGTGGGTGGCGCCTCCTTGTCTTGACCTCCAAGAAAACAATTTTTCTCCTTCTATGCTTGGCCTTATCTGGAAGTGTTTGGGCGCCTCTTAACCTTGCCCTCCAAGAGAAAATTTGTTTCCTTTTATATCTGGCTTTAGTTGGAATGACTAGGGCACCTCCTAACCTTGCTCTTCAAGAGAAATCTCCTTCCTTCCATGGCTCAACCCTTTTTGGTTACCTCCTTTTCTTTCTCCCCAAGTTATGGCTCTTTCTAACTTTGTTTTGAGTATTTTTGGCAGGTAATGGGTGCCTCCTTGAAGTTTTCTCCAAGAGAATTTCTTCCCTTTCATAGTTTGGTTCTTTTGGGAATGTCTTGGGCCGCCCCCTTGATTTGTGGACCCCTGGTGGATTTCTCCTCAATTGGCGCATGAGAGAAGGGAGCTGCTATCTGTGGTGTGGGGACCAAAGCCTGTTGGATGGAGATGTGGTGCCCCCTGGACTCAGGTGTATGGCTGGGAGTGTGGTTGGGAGTTTGGCACCCACTTGCTTGGCCTTGGGAGAAAATGTAACACCCCAAGTTGAAGCCCTAGTCCACTACTGAGTCAACATGACTCAACAAAATAAAAATGCAAGTAATATAGACTCAAGCTAAAATTGAGTTGATCAAGTCAACCCTTATTACAAGCCAAAAAACCCTAATTCTTCGGGCAAGGTTAATCAGAGATCCAGATGGAGCTCTGAAGTCTTCTTCTGAGTCTGGTGCCCGCACCAATTCTCCTAGGATGGGAGGAACTCGACCCTGTCGAGTATGGATCAAGTTGGCTCTGGTATCTCTCCAAGAGGTCTGGGTCCAATTCTTGTAATTCTTCTCGGGAGATCCAAGAGTTATCAGAATCTGGCCTTCCTTGCCAGCAGACCAGGTATCTTTGGTATCCTCGATTACGTGTAGAGATAACCTGATCATCCAGGATCTTTTCAATCTGCTCTTTCCTCATAGGCCAGTTTGTTGGTGGACACACAGGGTTGGGTTCACTCTCAAGAGCAGGATTAGGTTCAAAAGCCTCACTGGGAATCACAGCTGGCTCTCTATTTTCTACTAGGTCTGTAATGTTGAAAGTGGAGCTAATGCCTAGTTCTGGAGGCAACTTGGCATAGGCCTACTCTCTTCACCACTCTAAATGGTCCAGCTCCTCTAGCATGTAACTTTCTAACGGTTCTAGGAGGAAACCGTTCAGGCCTTAACCTAATCATTACATAGTCTCTCTCAACAAAAGTTTTGACTCGTCTTTGAGAATTAGCCAACTTCTTATAAGTTTCATTACTTAAAGTTATTTTGGAATGAATTTCTTTATGCAAGTCCTTTACATGCTATGCAAGTGCATCAAGAGACTTGTGTGTGTGGGCTAATAGTGAGATCAGATCAAGTGGTGTGTGAGGCTTGTATCCATGAACAATTTCAAAGGGACTCTAGCCTATAGACCTATTGATCGAAACATTGAATGCAATTTCAGCCCTGGACAAAAAACAAATCCCAATTCCTGGTGCTCTCAATCAAACCAAAATCTAAGTCAAAACCTAGTAAAGGGTCAAGAAAAAAAACTAAACTAGACTGACGAAGCATTCCTAAAGAATGGACTTTATTTCAAAGGAACCCTAGGTCTAATCCTAACAAACTATGGCTCTCTAGGTTTGACCTTGGGTCGGAGGATGGCATGCAGAGCATGAAAACTTATCATGGGTGCCTAGTAGGTGCCATAAGGTCTTCCAGAAGTAGGTGGCAAACCTAATAGGTTCTGACACGTGGTTCACTCTAAAGACTTCAACAAAGTATACTTGGATGGTGTAAGGAGCATTGGAAGTCCTAGAGAAAGGGAGGAGATATGAGGTGGGGTCTCGAATTACCTGTTGACTAAAGGTGGTGACCTCAAGGTTTGAATGGTGATCTATGAGTGTCAACTGGTCATCCTTACGAAAGTAAAATTTGCTACTCCCAGGAATGGATCAAGAGATGGTTCGGGAAGTAGCCTAGGACATGTGATTGCAATAGTTAAGGTTTGTTCTCTAAGCAAATAATGATCCACTTTCTCAAGAACTGGATTAGAGAATGATTCATGGAAGGGCCTATGGATGATGACCTCAAGACTTGAAATTTGACCTATGGGTTTGGAAAGGTATACTCTATAGAAGGGTAGGTCAGTCATGCAAAGGAAGGGGTCTGGGGCCATAAGGAGGACTTCTACAGGACTGGGTGAATCAATCCGCTCAAGACAAGGATGTTCAACTGAGATTACGGAGAGACCTTAGTGGCTGGGCATGGGACAAGGTCCAATTGTAAGAGGCTTGATTCAGTCATCCTAAGGAGAGGATCTACCATAGGGTGGGCAAACTTAAACAGTTCAGTGCAAAGATCTTCAATTGGTACTTGGGGAATGACTGTCATTAGAGGGTACGAACTAATAGCTCGGGCTAACACTATGAGTTCTTCCTGGGGGTATTTGACTAAAGGAACCTGGTTCTCACAAATCTCTTGAATTTCTGAACTAGGTCCTACCAGTTGGTTGCTTTCCAAGGTCTCCTCAGGTAAGGAACCAATAGTATCAATGTCACATTCTTCAAGTTCTTCCCCCTCATATTCATCAACTAGACTCAAGCCAGCATCATATACTTCCTCGATGCCATCTTCAATGGGTTTTGGGTCAGTGGTAATCGGGTCAACTGATTCTAGGCTTGTCATACCTAACCGTTCTTCCTTATTGGTAGGCTTGGGTTCTCCCTCATTAATGTCATCCTTAGGATTCTTACCACTTAGCTGTGCACAAGCCAGTCCTATGCATGGGCACTGACTAGATCTATGGCCTCTTTCTCCACAAAACAAACATTCTTGAGATATAGGAACCTGGGTCACACTGGGTTTCAAGCTAGTAGAGACCTTACTTGGGCATGGGTGTGGATCTAAATGGTTTGATCTAGAAGACTTGGGTTGTTGAGTGACTGGTCTAGAATATTGTAAGGACCTCTCATAGACACGATCCACACAATAGATATCATGGTTAGGCTTCCTAAGGTTATGCTCGAGATCACGGTATAAGGTCCTCCTAGGTTCCTGGCATAGGTGAGTTGGGGCCTATTAAATTTGGATCAGGGGTCCAATTTTGATGTCTACGCTTCTCAAGTACTTGGACTCGATCCCTAAACTGGGAAAAACCCTCATTCATGTCCTGACTCAATTTGGTCATACTTTCGGTAAGATTTCTAACCATGGCCTCTAAATCTGGTTGGGTTTGACTAGGTTGGTAGGGTACTCCATTCTGGGTAGACATGATGATGCAAGCAAGCACATAGAATGTGACTAGACTAAAGCGACTACTGGCTCACTAGACCTAGAGTCCAAACTAGATGCCCAATCAGAGTGGCAAGCTAGCCTGTAGTAACTTAGGACTCAGCCAGGCAGGTGCAAGGGGAGTGTTAGGTCCCTAAATGCCAATCCTAGACACCAATCAGAGATTGGCCAGGTAGGCGGACCAGCACACAAGCCCTTCAGGATAGAATCCCTGAACCACCGTTCTAGACACTGAGTACAAAGCACACACAGAGTAACTAGACAAACTGACTCAACACTAGCCTTGACCCGACTTGTTGATGTCCCTAGCCCACTAGGGCAAATTAAGTCTAATAAATTCTAAAATTAGGTTTAGGTTCGAATGAGTGGGTGGTGGTTTTGGGCTAAGGAGAGGTTATCAACTCCTCCCCTTATCTTAGATGCACAAATGCCCTTAAGATGAATTAGGAGATGATAACTCAAAAATAATTGAATTGCAGAAACACAAAACAGAGTTACAGTAATTTAATCCTCAGAAATCTCATGGAAACCAATAAATCACACGAAAATAATGAAAAATAGGTTCAATTATATTGGTTTTATCAAAATAAAAATCACCAAATTTGGAGTTACCTGCAGTGAGAAATAATTCCTACAATAGGATAATTACGGGCTAAAAATAGAGTACTTCCCCATTTACAATTCCTGCTACGAAGTTGTAACCCAACGGATCCCCTACATGCCCTAGGAACACCCCGTGGAATGGAAAGAGGAGGTTTGCACCTCGCTTCGATCCTAGGACCGGACGTCCTAGGGAGTCTACTTCGAGCAGACAAAGTAAAAAGAGAGAGACTCAAACAAGCAATCAAAACAGAAACCATAGACAGGGCTCTGATACCAAAAATGATGCAGAACAAAGAACAAAGAAGCGTATGCGGAAGTAAAATTAAGATTAATTCTTTTTTTTATTTTTTTATATTTCAGAAATTGGCTTTGACTCAAAGTAAAGTTAAACTAAGTTGAAGGAAACTAGGTAAGGATTGAAAGCACAATTTAGAAGAAGCTAAGTTATCATAGTAGTTCAGAAGTAACGGATCGCTGGGGTTGAGAAACTCCCAGACCTAGGGTTTCGCTCTGAACTTTCAACAGGACAAAATAAAGAGAAGAGATGGTTTACCAACTAGACAGTGATCTCATAGAATTTGGATGGAAGAACTCTCTCGAGCAGATTGTTGGATCCTCGGATTCGGCTATCTTTGCAATGGATCCTCCAATACTGGTCTCGTGGCTGGGTCGGCTTCTCCTGGACTCAAGATCTGGGAAGAAGAAAAACAAGTGATGGATTCAGAGACTCAGGGAAGGATTTACCAGTTCGAAGAACTTGAAGGCTGACGTCGCTGAGATCCGGATTCTCTTGAAGGCTGATTCGACTTCCTCTGGAAAGAGCTTTGGATCTGATGTATCCGGACTATAGCTGAATGCTGGTGGTCGGCCTGGACTTGGAGAGAGAGGCCGTGGGAGGTGGGATAGGCTAGGGTTTGGTGGATTGAAGTGGATGTGGGCGGCTAGGGTTATGGAGTAGAAGTGGCTAACCTAGGGTTTGGGTTTTGGAGATCTCACACCTCCTCAAGGTTCCTGGGGAACCCGGATTTACTCCCTCACGGAGCTCAACACCTGGATGCAAGTGCGGAAGAGAGAAAACACAAAGTTTGCTCACAAAAAAATTTGGTTTCATTCATCTGATTTCATTTCAAATTTACATGGGGGTTTAATTTATAGGACATTACAAGAGAGTAGGGTTTTACATCTTCCCATGTGGGACTAAAGGAGGGGATCTTCAAATTAGGATTATAGGATCAATCCCTACTCATATGGCCGGCCAAATAATTCCAAAGATGATTGAGGCTTCAAAAAAGGAAAGTGGGTGGTGCCTCCTTGTCTTGACCTCCAAGAAAACTATTTTTTTCCTTCTATGCTTGGCCCTATCTAGAAGTGTTTGGGCGCCTCTTAACCTTGCCCTCCAAGAGAAAATTTGTTTCCTTTTATATCTGGCTTTAGTTGGAATGACTAGGGCGCCTCCTAACCTTGCTCTTCAAGAGAAATCTCCTTCCTTCCATGGCTCAACCCTTTTTGGATACCTCCTTTTCTTTCTCCCCAAGTTATGGCTCTTTCTAACTTTGTTTTGAGTATTTTTGGCAGGTAATGGGCGCCTCCTTGAAGTTTTCTCCAAGAGAATTTCTTCCCTTTCATAGTTTGGTTCTTTTGGGAATGTTTTGGGCCGCCCCCTTGATTTGTGGACCCCTGATGGATTTCTCCTCAATTGGCGCATGAAAGAAGGGAGCTGCTTTCTGTGGTATGGGGACCAAAGCCTGCTGGATGGAGATGTGGCGCCCCCTGGACTCAGGCATATGGCTGGGAGTGTGGTTGGGAGTGTGGCGCCCACTTGCTTGGCCTTGGGAGAAAATGTAACACCCCATGTTGAAGCCCTAGTCCACTACTGAGTCAACATGACTCAACAAAATAAAAATGCAGGTAATATAGACTCAAGCTAAAATTGAGTTGATCAAGTCAACCCTAATTACAAGCCAAAAACCCTAATTCTTCGGGCAAGGTTAATCAGAGATCCAGATGGAGCTCTGAAGTCTTCTTCTGAGTCTGGTGCCCGCACCAAAAAGTTCTCCTACAATAAAATTACTGGTGGCAGAGGGGGTGTACTTGACAATGTCTAAAGCACCTAGAGAAGATCACAGTGAAGGGATCTCTCATTCCTCGATGGATGTGGCCTGGAAAATCGAGCCAAAGACCCGCGGATACCCGACTTTCTGCACAATGGTCCGATTGAGGCTTGGCTGGAATCGTTGGATTCATAGGAACATGGGGACCTGCAAACGACCTGTCAGGGGTTAGAAAAATCATAAGTGAACAAGTAAACAAGAGAAAATAGCAAGGAAAAGAAAGTTTTGGAGGAGGGCGTCTAGGGCTCTGGAAGGTTGGTTGGCTGCAAAAATCTGTTACAACACCGGGAAGAAGAAAGCACCAATAAAACCCCTTAAGCACAAAACAGGGTAGTACAAAGCAATTGAAGAGAACTCAAGTTTTAATTCATATATCAAAATTAATCCTCATACAAGAGACTAGGGTCCTTTAAATAGACCCTTAGTCTTGGGCTCCATGTAAGGACACATTAGTCTTTACATAAGAATCCTACTCCTACACAAACCGTAGCTAGAAAATAAAGAAACATTAGGTAGAAAAATCCCTAAAAATTCTCTTGACTTGGTCAACACTCCAAGGATGCCTAGGGGGCATGTTGGGCTTCTAAGAGTAGCAAGGGGCCGTCCCAAAGGGCTTGGGTGCATGGGCTTGGGCCTCTAGAAGCTGGGTTGGCCTGGTAGCCAGGTAGCAGGAATATTCCTTGGTATCTTGCTTCTTAGGGGCTTGGGCTTGGTGCCTGGGCTTGATTTCTTTAGGCTAGGATGTAGGTGGGCCTCTGGAATCATTGATGCCCTGGTCTATGAATATATTCTGGCATCTGAAAGGGAATCTGGGCATCTAGAGGGCATCTGCAAGGAATTAGGGTTTTCTGAATTTTCCTCCTTGGGTCTCAAATCTTCAAGCTGGGTTGGACTTAGGCTATACTTCCATGTCTTCAATTTGGTTGGACTTGGTCTTCACTTGTATGATGTGGTCTTGAGTCTTCAATATGGTTGAACATGACTCAAAAAAATAAAATTATTTTGACATGAGCTGACTAACACTAGACTGGACTAGCTCAACATTAGCTGACTAATACTGAACTAAAATAACAACTCAAAGACTCAAATGTCAAACTAAAATGGACTCAAATGGGCTAAGTAATCCACAGAGGGCTGTGAAGACTCTGTCTTATTCCGGTGCCTCTGGTGTCCCCACCAATTCTCCCGGGGTGGGAGGAAACTCGACCCTGTCGAGTGAAGATCAGGCTGGCTCACATATCTCTCGAGGAGGTCTGGGTTGAGGCACTGCAAGTCCTCTCGAGAAATCCATGAATCGTCCGACTCTGGTCGGCCTTACCATTGGACCAGGAAGCGTTGATAGCTGTGGCCCTTGGTCGTGATGGCTTGATCATCCAGGATACGCTCGTTCCGTTCTCCTCTCTCAGGCCAAGTTTGTTAGTGGACACTCTAGGTTAGGGTCACTCATAATAGGAGGGGATAGGTCCAAAGGCCTCACTAGGTATCGCTGGGTCCCTGAACTCAACCAGGTCTATAATATTGAAGGTAGAACTAATGCTCAAATCCGAAGGCAAGTCTAACACCTAGGAATTTGATCCAACCTTCTCTATCACTTTAAAAGGTCTGGCTCTACGAGCTTGAAGCTTCTTTAGGCCTAAGCCTAACCAAGATAGAATCCACCACACCAAATCCTTTGGTCCATCTTCAGGAATTAGCCAGTTGTTTCAAAATTAGTGTAGGTGGTGAACATGCTGGGCACATGCAGACTCCTAACAATATGATGCAAAGGACTCAAACCTAAACCTAACAGGCTCGACTATGCATTCCTATAGTAGGAAATTTTATTGAACTCTTTAGATCTAAGCCTAACAGATTATAGGTTCTCTAGGTTTGATCCTAGCTTGACATGCACATGAAAATTTACAGTGTGCTCCAAGCAAATTCCAAAGGGTATGCCAGAAGTATAATGCAAACCTAACATGCGTAATGAATGCATGCAATATGCTAATCTCAACTAAATGCAATCTAATGATCCTAGAAATGCTGGAGGTGTTTGGAAAGAACAAAAAATAGGAAGAGGGTTCAGAATTAGTCTGGTAGGATGGAAAAATAGGTTCAATGTTAGTTGGATAAAGTAGGATAAAAGAAGGGGCATCAAGGACTAATCCTAGACTAATGAGGCTAACCTTACGGGGTTGCGGTATATCTATGGAGTTTGCATAATGGAAGGATGGGTTATTAATCTCAGGGAAGAGGTCCTTAATGGAAACTATAGGAGGAGGCTCTTCCTGAGGGTACTGATTCAAAGAGATCAGGTCCTTAAGAAATTCTTCAAGTTCTTGTATTTTAGGACTAGACTCTATAATTTGGCTCTCCTCTATGGTTTCCTCAGGTAAGGCTCTAGCAGCAGTATCTAGGTTCTCTTCCTCTAATTGTTCTTCTACTACAAGTTTCTCTAGTAGACTAAACTCATAGGTGGCCTCCTTAGATGTCTTAGTGGGCTCAGGAGTTTCTTTCTCTAAATTTTCAAGAGGTTCATCCTCTTCAAAGCCTTCTCCTTCATATTCTCTACTAAACTAGGGTCAGCCTCATACACTTCTTCCTTAGGATCATTAATGGGTTCTAGGGTCTTTTCCTTGCAACCTAATGGGACAGGAGTAGTAGGATGGTCTAAAGGAAGTCGGCTAGGTTTGGACTTAGGCTCAAGGGATTTATCCTTATTGGACTTAGATTGATTGATCATGAATTCCCTCTCATATAACTCGAATTCCCTAGCTAGGTGATAGGATTCCTCTAGGTCCTTAATTTGACAATGATATAGCTCCCACTGGATATCTCTACACAGGCCATCCTGAAATCTAGCCATGATCTTAGACATAGGTTCGACTGTGTTACATTTCCTACTAAACTCATTAAATTGGTCAATGTACTCGGACACAATCATGTTCCCTTATTTCAATTTGTACCATTGATCTAAAAGTTTGTATTCATAAGATTCACCTAGGAACTCTTCTCTCAATTTACTTCTCATGGCTTTCCAAGTATCTATTCCATTCCCCCATCGATAACATTCATCCTCAGTATGTTTCCAATTTTGCTTGGCATATCTAATTAACCCATGTGTAGCCAAACTAATCTTATCTAACTCTAACAACCCAGTATACTCAAAGTGCTGATCCATCATATCCTCCCATTCAGTATACACCTCAGGATCTAGTCTTCCATCAAACAGGGGTACATAAGGTTTGGTGGTCCTAATGGGTCATTCATCTTGGCTCAGGTAATCATAATTGGATCTCCTATGATTAGGTTCTAAGGGTGGATCATGGTATGGGGTTCTCCTAGGGTTGGGCTCCCTATATGGGTCAGAGTATTGGGTTCTCCTAGGATTGGACTCCCTATATGGGTCAGAGTATTGGGTTCTCCTAAGATTGGTCTCCCTATATGGGTCAGAGTATTGGGTTCTCCTAGGATTAGACTCCCTATATGGGTCAGAGTATTGGGTTCTCCTAGGTTCAGTATCATAATAAGGGTCATGATAAGGGGTTCTTCTAGGTTCAGTATCATAGTTTAGTATCATAATAAGGGTCATGGTAAGGGGTTCTTCTAGGTTTAGTATCATAATAAGGGTCATGGTAAGGGGTTCTTCTAGGTTCAGTATCATAATAAGGGTCATGGTGAGGGGTTCTCCTAGGATTGGACTCCATGGTCATACTAGTTGAATTGGATTAAGTTACTGGCATTGGGTTCCTATCCTAATGGTCATGCAATCAAACACACACATTGACTCCTAAGCTAGTGCACATGCAAGACTTGATCAAACTAACTACAGCTTCCTAGACCTAGAGTCCAAAACTAGGTACTCAATCAGAGTAGGAAACTAGCCTATAGTAACCTTGTACTCAGCTAGGCAGGTGTAAGGGGAGTGTTAGGTCCCTGATTGCCAATCCTAGACACCAATCAGAGATTGGCCGAGTAGGCAGACCAGCACACAAGCCCTTCAGGATTGAATCCCTGAACCACCATTCTAGACACTAAGCTCAAGGCACATATAGGTTAGCTTGACATAGTGATCTAACCCTAGCCCGGACCCGACCAGTTGGTGTCCCTAGCCCACTAGGGCAAATTAAGTCTAATAGATTTTAGGTTAGGCTTGGGACAGAATGTAAGGGGTGTGGTTTTGGGCTAAGGAGAGGTTATCAACTCCTCCCCTTATCTGATATAGCAAGAGTGCCCTTAAAGGTAGATTATGCAATGATGGCAGGCAGATGATGCAAATTAGGGTTAGATGTTTTAGTAGCTTTTATATATGTATTTTTTTTTAAATTTTTTGCAAAGATATGATTTTTAGCAAATGACCTAATATGCTAGAAACATACTAAAAATAAATATATGCAAAGAGATGCTAAACAAAACCCTAAAACTTCCAAACTTGTCTTGCTAAAAAAAATAGCCAAAAATTTGTAGGCTGTATTTCGGCTTGCATAAAATTATCATATCGAAATAAAATCTACAAAACTTTTGGAAAATACTTTGAATTATGATGAAACCAGCAGAATAAATTTTAGAATTTTTTGAGTTCTTAACATGGAGAAATAACTAAAATAACATAATATATATGCACTGAAAAGATGCAGAAAACAAACCCTAATCTAAGCTCTGATACCAGATGATGCGGAACTAATATGCATGCAATTATTTTTGTGTGATTTATATGTGGAGTTAAGTGGTTAAATCCCAAAAATTGGATCAAAATAAGTTGTAGGGAATTCTATATGAATTTTAGAAGCTAAGCATACATATTAGGACCTAAGGAAGTAGTAAAGATGGATCGCTGGGGCTGAGAAGCCTCGGTTAGGGCAAGTTCTCCTATAATAAAATTACTGATGGCAGAGGGGGTGTACCTGACAATGTTTGAAGCACCCGGGGAAGATTATAGTGAAGGGGTCTCTCGTTCCTCGATGGATACGGCCTGGAAAACTGAGCCAAAGACCCGCGGATACCCGGCTTTCTGCACGGTGGTCCGATCGAGGCTTGGCTAGAGTCGTTGGATTCGTAGGAACTCGAGGACCTGCAAACGACCTGTCAAGGGTTAGAAAACTCACAAGCAAATAAGAAATAAGAGAAAACAGCAAGGAGAAGAAAGTTTTGGATGAGGGCGGCTAGGGCTCTGGAAGGTTGGTTGGCTGCAGGAATCTGTTGCAACATCGGGTAGAAGAAAGCACTAATAAACCCCTTAATCACAATGCAGGGTAGTACAAAGCAATTGAAGAGAACTCAAGTTTTAACTCATATATCAAAATCAATCTTCACACAAGAAACTAGGGTCCTTTAAATAAACCCTTAGTCTTGGGCTCCAAGTAAGGACACATTAGTCTTTACATAAGAATCCTACTCCTACTTAAACCGTAGCTAGAAAATAAAGAAACATTAGGCAGAAAAAATTCCTAAAAATTCTCTTGACTTGGTCAACACTCCAAGGATGCCTAGGGGCATGTTGGGCTTCTATGAGCAGCAAGGGGCCAGCCCAAAGGGGCTTGGGTGCATGGGCTTGGGCCTCTGGAAGCTGGGGTGGCCTGGTAGCTAGGTAGCAGGAATATTCCTCGGTATCTTTCTTCATAGGGGCTTGGGCTTGGTGCCTGGGCTTGATTTCTATGGGCTAGGATGCAAGTGGACCTCTGGAATCATGGATGCCCTGGTCTATGAATATATTCTGGCATCTGGAAGGGAATCTGGGCATCTGGAGGGCGTCTACAAGGAATTAGGATTTTCTGAATTTTCCTCCTGGGTCTTCAAATCCTCAAGCTGGGTTGGACTTGGGCTATACTTCCATGTCTTCAATCTAGTTGGACTTGGTCTTCACTTGTATGATGTGGTCTTGAGTCTTCAATATGGTTGAACAGGACTCAAAAAAATAAAATTAGCTCGACATGAGCTGACTAACAGTAGACTGGACTAGCTCAATATGAGCTGACTAATACTGAACTGAAATAACAACTCAAAGACTCAAATGACAAACTAAAAATGAACTCAAATGGGCTAAGTAATCCATAGAGGGCTGTGAAGCCTCTGTCTTATTCCGGTGCCACTGCTGTCCCAACCAGCTCCACTACTCCCACGACGTCGCCCTCTTCGGGCGCCACGTGGCAACTCTCCAGATCCTCCTAGGGGCAGATTGATCTTTTTCGGCGTCTCCCCTAACAGATTTTGGACTGTTCCATGCCTGTATAAGGCACCTGGGGGATCCCATTTCAGGCTAAGGACTCTCTTCCCTCTCCTTATGCTATCTCTTTAATTCCTTCATTTTGTTGCCTTCAAGCTCTTGCTAACTTAGGCATCGGAGGGTCCCCCGCCGGAACACCACCAGTGCCTTGGGGACTTTTGTTGCAGGTCTACTGGGCGAGGAGAACTCCAGCACAGCCTACCAGACCTAGCCTAGGAGAAGACGCCGCAATAGATTGGCGCTAGAGGAAGGGGCCGCATCTTTTCTCTAAAAGGAGGAATCCATCTCCCCGGCCAAACAATGGCTAAGGGAAGAGTTCCAAATGCAAATGCCAGGAGAGGTCTTTCCCCATCCATGGTGCGGGCACCAGAATCAGAAGAAGACTTCAGGGTTCCATCTGGATCTCTGATTGACCTTGCCCAAGAAAATTAGGGTTTGTAATAAGGATTAACCTGATCAACCCAATTTTGAGTCTGTAATTTTGTCATTTCAATTTTTGTTGAGTCATGTTGACTCAGTCCGAGTCCAGGTCCAGGTTGGCGCCATTCCCTTTGCCATATGGTGCCACATTTTTTCTTCCATGGTCCAGCTACAAGTGGGTGCTACACTCCCTGCTACATCTCCATCCAGTGTCTTTAGTCTCCACACCATAAGAAGTAAGTTCTCCTTTTTCTTGCACCACTTGGGAGAGAAATCCATCAAGATACCTCAATCCAAGGAGGAGCAAACTTCTTTCCAGATAAACCCAAGCCAGGATGGCAAGAATTTTTCTTGAAGAGAGGATCAAGGAGGTGCCCCACAATGTTCCATAAAAATCCAAGTTATAAAGGGAAGAGAGCATGTCTTGGGGAGAAAATCAAGGAGGCTCCCAAAAGTTTCCTAAAGTGCCAAAGCCATGAAAAGAAGAAGCCTAAACTTGTGGAGCAAGACTAGGAGGTGTCCAAAAGAGCCAAACCATGAAGGGAAAATCCTTGATTCATGGAGAGATACTAGGAGACACCCCCATAACCTGCCATTTGGAGCTGATTTTCAAGTTTTCTTGGAGTTTTTGGGCCGCTCACTCATGGAAGGAATCTTGGTTGGCCAAGGGAAGAGAATTTGATGCCTAAAGTGTAGATTAGTCCTATTAGTCACACATGGGAACTTGTATGGTTTTGATTTTTCTTATAGGTCTATATATTAGACCCCTTTTGTAACTTGAACTTATCTTATGAAATCTTATGAATGAAATCCATTGTTTTTGAGCAAAGTCTTGTTCTTCCACACTTATTCTGAGTGTTGAGCTCCGTGAGGGAGTAAATCCGGGTTCCCTAGGAACCTTGAGGAGGTGTGAGATCTCCAACCCCAAAACCCTAGCTTAGTCCACCCATCTCTACTCCACCACCACCAAAATCTAGCCTCTACACCATCTCCAAGGTTCTTCTTCCAAAGGGTGGCCGACCACCAGGACCCCAATTCAGCCATCTTCAAGTTAGCTACCACTGCTTCAAAGTCCATCCAACAGATCCAGGAGAAGAAGTCCCAAATCCACAGCCTAGGAGTTCCCGATCAGCTGAAGACCTTCAGATCCCATCCTTTCTTCTACTCTGGTAACTCTCTTCCCTGAGTCTCTTGTTCCTAACCTTGTTCTTCTTCTCTCCAGGATCCAGGGTTCAAGAAGAGGCCAACTTTGCCAAGGACCATTATCGGAGGATCTATTGCAAAGATACCTTGACTTCTGGGATCCAATAATCTACTCGAGAGAGTTTTTTTTTTCCACCAAATGGAGAGATATCACTGCTAGGTAACAAGAACCTTCCCTTCTCACTTTGTTTCGTTGAAACTCAGAGTGAACCCTAGATCTGGGCATTTCTCAATCCCCAGCGATCCTACTTCTTTATTACTCTAATAATCTACTCCTTTTAATTGTGCTTTCTGTCATTTCTTAGTTTCTTTCAACATTAGTTTATCTTTCCTTTGAGTCATAGCCGACTTCTGAAAATATATATATAAAAAAATATACATTAATTTTAATTTGCTTCCACATTCCACATTTTCGTTCTGCATCATTTATGGTATCAGAGCTTTCGTTCTGCATCAATCCAGGTCCGAGGGACCTTCCTAGGAAAATGAAGCCATCGCCGCCATCGCTGAGCCTACCATCACTTTGGGACAGCAGCAGTTACAGATGTTAATGAACTGCATTGAAACACTAACCACCGCGTTCAGCATTTCTAGGAGATGGTTGACCACCGACAGAATCACTAGCTGCTTTCTGCACTAATCCTCCGATGGATGTCGAGGGGAGCCGACAGCCGGAGGCCCATCAGCATTGCTCTCCTGCCATCGTAGATCACAGAAGGTCTTTCGGTGCCTGTGCCAATGGCAAGAGGGCGAGGCAGAGCTGACGGCAAGAGGGCGAGATCTGCCTCGCACTCTTACACTGAATCCATTCCTGCTGGCATTCGGCCCACCGCCGAACTCCCGAGAGACTACACCAGCAAGATTCTGTGCATGGAGGAGTGCATTGCAGATATTGCTAACCGGCAGAAGGCCGAAGGGAGGCAGGTATATGATTCCCGTCCCTTGTTCTCCAATGAGATCTTGGGGGAGACGTTTCCTCTCCATTTCAAAATCCCTCAGGTGGATCCATACGATGGCACCATCGACCTGCTAGACCATCTGGGCACCTACAAGGCCCACATGATGGTGTAGGGCACCTCTGACGCCCTCCACTATATAGCCTTCCTAACAACCCTGAAGAAGGCCGCTCGGATATGGTTAAATGCCATCTGACCAGGTACGATCCATTCTTTCCCACAACTCGAAAACCTTTTTCTCTCCCATTTCAGGACATGCAGTCGGACCCTGAGGAACACCGACTGCCTCTTCCTCATGTTGTAAAAGGAGGGGAGACCCTCCAGGACTACATGGCCCGTTTCAACTCAGCGGCCATGGAGGTTCTAGATCTGAATGAAGCGGTTGCTATGTCAACCTTCAAAAGAGGACTCCGCTCGTCCAGGCTTACCTTCTCCCTGGACAAGAGGTTATGGGGATCCAGGGCAAGTCCGGGTATTTTTTTATTTTTTATTATTTTCTTGAAATTTTTTTATTTTTCCTATTCTCGCTATTCCACCTATCCCAGCTATTATGGTTTTGTTCTGGACTTATCCCCGAGTTATCCCAGCCTTATTCCACCTCCTACAACCTTTCTCCCATGAATATTTTTAAAAGTTCCGAACCTTAGCCCACCGCCCCTCCAGCCCCAGATCCGGGCCGCCCGACCCCCGGCTACCCCCGCCAGACCATCGCCGAAGCTCACCGGCCCCCGCCCTCACCGGAGAAGCCGCCGCCTCCACCCACGCCCATGGGAAGACGAACAGATGCGGGAGGCATCCGTCTGCCCACGCGCCGACACCGCCGTTTGCCACCGTCGGCGTGCACCGACTGCCTGTCCGCCATCCACCGGCCCCCGCCTGGCCGCCGGAGCGCCCCGCCGGCGACTTGGGCCCCATTCCCGTGGGAAGCGCAAGCGGCACGGTGCCGTGCCACCACTGTGTGCCGCCCTTACACCGTCGCCTGCCTGTGCCACCGCCTGCATGCCGCCGCTCGTCGCTGGTCTACCGCCCGTTTGGCCGCCGGAGGCCATCCGGTGCCTAGGAGGTCTCCCACGGCCGTGGGAGACCAAACGGCATGCTGGGCGTGCCCTGCCAGTCCCTGTGCCACCTTGCTTGCAGCCTGCCGCCAGCCATCCGCCGCTCACCGTCCGCCGGCCCCGTCCGTCGCCTGCTTCCCGGTCACCGACCATGTGCTCCGTCCGGCGATCCTTCTCCGCACGGTCATGTGAGGAGTTTGCATGGATTCCAGAGCGGCCCAAATTTCAGAGCAGCACGCTTTCTGGAGCAGATCATCAAGCTGACACGCTTTTCAGAGCATATCAGCACCACTTTTGATGCAACATGAATTTTAATGTAATTTATTTTCCTTTTTTAGTTTTCTTGGAGGCTAAGAAACTGAGGGTTTTGGTTTTTCTATATAAAGGCCCCCTCTCCCCCTATAATAATCAGAGATGAGTTGAAATAGATTTTTGGGTTGGTTCCGATTCTTATTCTGGTGGGGACACCGGAGGCACCAGAATAAGACAGAGGCTTTTTCAACCCTCTGTAAATTGATCAATAATTTATGAGTCCATCTGTAATAAGGGCTTAGCTCATCTGAGTCCATTTTAGTTGTTATTTGAGTATTTTTAGTTGTTATTTCAGTTCTGTACTAGTCAGCTCATGTTGAGCTAGTTCAGTCCAATGCTAGTCAGCTCATGTTGAGCTAATTTTATTTTTTTGAGTCCTGTCCAAGCATACTGAAGACTCAAGACTATATCATACAAGTGAATACCAAGTCCAACTAGATTGAAGACATGGAAGTATAGCACAAGTCCAACCCAGCTTGAAGATTTGAAGACCCCAGGAGGAAAATTCAGAAAACCCTGATTTCTTGCAGATGCCCTCCAGATGCCCAGATTCCCTTCCAGATGCCAAAGTATATTCATAGATAAGGGTATCCATGATTCCAGAGGTCCATCTACATCCTAGCCCAAAGAAATCAAGCCCAGGTGCAAAGCCCAAGCCCCTAAGAAGCAAGATACCAGGGAATATTCCTGCTACCTGGCTACCAGGCCACCCCAGCTTCCAGAGGCCCAAACCCATGCACCCGAGCCCCTTTGGGCCGGCCTTTTGCTGCTCCTAGAAGCCCAACACGCCCCCCTAGGCGTCCTTGGAGTCTTGACCAAGTCAAGAAAATTTTTAGGGATTTTTCTACCTAATATTTCCTTATTTTCTAGCTAGGGTTTAAGAGGGAAAAGGATTCTTATGTAAAGACTTATGTACCCTTACTTGGAGCCCAAGGTTAAGGGTCTATTTAAGGGACCCTAGCCTCTTGTATGAGGAGAGTTTTTGATGAATGAAAACCTTGAGTTCTTCTATTGAGTGGTGTGATACCCTGCTGTGTGCATAAAGGGGTTTGTGAGAGTTCTTCTTCCCGGTGTTTGCAATCATCTTCCTGCTGCCAACAAACCCTCCAGATCCCTGGACGCCCACTCCAAAAGAAGCCTTCCCTTGCTGTTTTTACTTTGTTTTCTTATTCCTTTGTGAGTTTTCTAACCCCTGACAAGTCGTTTGCAGGTCCCTGAGTTCCTACGAATCCAACGACTCCAGCCAAGCCTCAATCGGATCACCGAGCAGAAAGCCGGGTATCCGCGGGTCTTTGGCTCGGTTTTCCAGGCTGCATCCGTCGAGGAACGAGAGACCCCTTCGCTGCAATCTTCACAGACGTTGTCAGGTACACCCCTCTACCTCCAGTAGTTTTATTGTCGGAGAACTTGCCCTAACCGAGGCTTCTCAGCCCCAGCGGTCCTTCTTTGCTACTTTTCTAGGTCCTAATCTGCATGCTGATCTTCAAAAATTCATACAAAATTCCCTACAAATAATTTTGATCTGAAATTTGGGAATTAATCACCTAACGCAACATGTAAAACATTAAAAAAAAAATGCATGCATATTAGTTCCCCATCATTTGGTATCAGAGCTTAGATTAGGGCTTGTTTTCTGCAATTCTTCAGTCCGTATATACTCTGTTATTTTAATTATTTCTCCCTGTTAAAAACTCCAAAAATTCAAAAATTTATTTTCATGGATTTATCATAATTCACAGTAATTTTAAAAATTTTTCCATATTTTATTATGGCCTGTGAATTTTCTGCAAGCTGAAATAGGGCCTGCAAAGTTTTGGCTCTGTTTTTTTTAGCAAGACAAGTTTGGAAGTTTTAGGGTTTTGTTTAGGAGTTTTTGCATATTTCTTAATTTTAGTATATTTCCGGTATATTAGGCCATGATTTGCAAGTTTTCTTCTATTTAAAAATACCAAAAAAAATACATATTTTCCAAAAATATCAAAAAAAATATCTAAACCCTAATTTGCATCCTCATCTGCCTGCCATCATTGCATAATTTACTTTTAAGGGCACTCTTGCTATATCAGATGGGGGGAGGATTTGATCACCTCTCCTTAGCCCAAAACCACATCCCTTGCATTCAGTCCCAAGCCTTAACCTAAAATTAATTAGACTTAATTTGCCCTAGTGGGCTAGGGACACCAACTGGTCGGGTCCGGGCTAGTGTTAGATCACTATGTCAAGTTAACCTGTGTGTGCCTTGTGCTCAGTGTCTAGAACGGTGGTTTAGGGATTCAATCCCGAAGGGCTTGTGTGCTGGTCCGCCTACCTGGCCAATCTCTGATTGGTGTCTAGGATTGGCAATCAGGGACCTAACACTCCCCTTACACCTGCCTGGCTGAGTACAGGGTTACTATAGGCTAATTTGCCACCCTGATTGAGCATCTAGTCTGGACTCTAGGTCTAGTCAGCTATAGTCGGTCTGATCGAGTCTTGCATGAGCACTAGATTAGGAGTTTCATATCACCCACCTCCTTCACAAATGTCTGAACCCATGGATAATTTACAAGCCCAAATAAAAGCCCTAGCTGATCAAATGGCCCATATGACTACCCAGTTAACTCAGTCTGCTACCCAAACCAACAATAGAATTGACCATCTTGCCATAGGTTTGACCAGTTAGGAGGCCGTGTAGGGACCATAGCAAGAACCCATGGGTCACGATCTGAGCCAGATCCTGAGTCCCCTCAACCTAGGAGAACCACAAATCCTGATCTATACCATGAGGTCGAACCTAGGAGAGTCCCTTATCCTGACCCGTACTACAATCCTCAACCTAGGAGGATCCCAAACCCTGATCCATACCGAGAGGTTGATCCTAGGAGAGCCCCTCAGCCTGACCCATACTATAATCCTGAACCTAGGAGGACCCTAAACCCTGAACCATATCATGAGGTTGAACCTAGGAGAGCCACTCAGCCTGACCCATACTATGATACTGAACCTAGATCCTATGACTCTAGATCCTATTTACCCACATCCTATAAGCCTAGTATACCCACAACCTATAGATCTTATGACTTCAAATCCTCTGACTCTAGAATCTACGAACCCATATCCCATGAGTCCAGTAGACCCAAGACCTATAGAGCTGAACCCAAATCCTATGACCCCAGATCATATAATCCCGTGACCCATAGATCTGCACCCTTATCCTATGAGTCTAGGGAGCCCATAATCCCTAGATATCAATCTAGTACTAGTCAGGTTTCCCTTAGTCAACTTGAACCCCATAGGATTAGCACCCCTAAATATGAGCCCAGTAGTAAGCCACTACCCTTTAGACAACTTGAACCTACTAGGATTAGTGTCCATAATCAGAAACCAGGACCTAGCCAATTTTCCCCTAGCCGACCTTCTCCAACCATTCCTGAGATTGACAAGGCTTACATTAACGCGAAAGTGTATGAAGCTGATGCAAACTTAGTGGATGAGTATGAGGGAGAAGAGGAGACACCTTTAGATGACCTAGAATTAGCTGACCCAATAGATACCCAGGTAGAAGCCAACCTAGAGGTAGTTGACCTTGACCACATCCAACCTAAAGCTATAGTGGAAGAACAAATAGAGGAAGAGAACCTAGGTACTGCTGCTAGAGCCTTACCTGAGGAAACCATAGAGGAGAGCCAAATTATAGAGTCTAGTCCTAAAATACAAGAACCTGAAGAATTTATTAAGGACTTGATCTCTTTGAATCAGTACCCTCAGGATGAGCCTCCTCCTATAGTTCCCATTAAGGACCTCTTCCCTGAGATTAGTAACCTATCCTTCCATTATGCAAACCCCATAGCTATACCGCAACCTCGTAAGGTTAGCCTCATTAGTCTAGGATTAGTCCCTGACATGCCTTCTTATATCGAACTTTATCCAACTAACTTTGAACATTTTTCCCTACCCTACCAAACTAATTCTGAACCCACTTCCTATTTTCTGCCCTTGCCTAACACCTCCAGCATTTCTAGGATTATTAGATTGCATTTAACTGAGATTAGCATACTGCATGCATTCATCACACATATTAGGTTTGCATCTTACTTCTGGCATACTCTTTGGAATTTGCTAGGAGTTCACTGTAAATTTTCATGTGCATGTCAAGCTAGGATCAAACCTAAAGAACCTATAATCTATTAGGTTTAGATCCAAAGAGTTCAATAAAATTTTCTTCGATAGGAATGCATAGTCGAGTCTTTAGGTGTCAGTATGAGTCCTTTGCATCATCTTGTTAGGAGTCTGCATGTGCCCAGCATGTTCACCACCTGCACTAATTTTGAAACAACTGGCTAATTCCCTAAGATGGATTAAAGAATTTGATGTAGTGGATTCTATCTTGGTTAGGCTTAGGCCTAAAAGAAGCTTCATGCTCGCAGAGCCGGACCTTTTAAAGTGATAGAGAAGGTTGGATCAAATGCCTAGGTGTTAGAATTGCCTTCGGATTTGGGCATTAGTTCTACCTTCAATATTACAGACCTGGTTGAGTATAGGGAACCGGCAGCGATACCTAGTGAGGCCTTTGGATCTATTCCTTTTCATTGTGAGTGACCCTAACCTAGAGTGTCCACAAAAAAATTTGGCCTGAGAGAGGAGAACGGATCGAGCGTATCCTGGATGATCAAGCCATCACGACCCAGGGCCATGTCTATCAACGCATCCTGGTCCGATGGCAAGGCCGGCCAGAGTCGGACGATTCGTGGATTTCTCGAAAGGACTTGCAACGCCTCAACCTAGACCTTCTCGAGAGATATGTAAGCCAGTCTGACCTTCACTAGACAGGGTCGAGTTCCTCCCACCCCGGGAGAATTGGTGGGGACACCGGAGGCACCAGAATAAGACAGAGGCTTTTTCAACCCTTTGTAAATTGATCAATAATTTATGAGTCCATCTGTAATAAGGGCTTAGCTCATCTGAGTCCATTTTAGTTGTTATTTGAGTATTTTTAGTTGTTATTTTAGTTCTGTACTAGTCAGCTCATGTTGAGCTAGTTCAGTCCAATGCTAGTCAGCTCATGTTGAGCTAATTTTATTTTTTGAGTCCTGTCCAAGCATACTGAAGACTCAAGACTATATCATACAAGTGAATACCACGTCCAACTAGATTGAAGACATGGAAGTATAGCACAAGTCCAACCCAGCTTGAAGATTTGAAGACCCCAGGAGGAAAATTCAGAAAACCCTGATTTCTTGTAGATGCCCTCCAGATGCCCAGATTCCCTTCCAGATGCCAAAGTATATTCATAGATAAGGGCATCCATGATTCCAGAGGTCCATCTACATCCTAGCCCAAAGAAATCAAGCCCAGGTGCAAAGCCCAAGCCCCTAAGAAGCAAGATACCAGGGAATATTCCTGCTACCTGGCTACCAGGCCACCCCAGCTTCCAGAGGCCCAAACCCATGCACCCGAGCCCCTTTGGGCCGGCCTTTTGCTGCTCCTAGAAGCCCAACACGCCCCCCTAGGCGTCCTTGGAGTCTTGACCAAGTCAAGAAAATTTTTAGGGATTTTTCTACCTAATATTTCCTTATTTTCTAGCTAGGGTTTGAGAGGGAAAAGGATTCTTATGTAAAGACTTATGTACCCTTACTTGGAGCCCAAGGTTAAGGGTCTATTTAAGGGACCCTAGCCTCTTGTATGAGGAGAGTTTTTGATGAATGAAAACCTTGAGTTCTTCTATTGAGTGGTGTGATACCCTGCTGTGTGCATAAAGGGGTTTGTGAGAGTTCTTCTTCCCGGTGTTTGCAATCATCTTCCTGCTGCCAACAAACCCTCCAGATCCCTGGACGCCCACTCCAAAAGAAGCCTTCCCTTGCTGTTTTTACTTTGTTTTCTTGTTCCTTTGTGAGCTTTCTAACCCCTGACAGGTCGTTTGCAGGTCCCTGAGTTCCTACGAATCCAACGACTCCAGCCAAGCCTCAATCGGATCACCGAGCAGAAAGCCGGGTATCCGCGGGTCTTTGGCTCGGTTTTCCAGGCTGCATCCGTCGAGGAACGAGAGACCCCTTCACTGCGATCTTCACAGACATTGTCAGGTACACCCCTCTACCTCCAGTAGTTTTATTGTCGGAGAACTTGCCCTAACCGAGGCTTCTCAGTCCCAGCGGTCCTTCTTTGCTACTTTTCTAGGTCCTAATCTGCATGCTGATCTTCAAAAATTCATACAAAATTCCCTACAAATAATTTGATCTGAAATTTGGGAATTAATCACCTAACTCAACATGTAAAACATAAAAAAAAAATTGCATGCATATTAGTTCCCCATCATATTCTGGGCTGAGGCCCATTTTCCTTCGTTCCCTGATGTGTGCATTATGGGTTCGATGAGGGGTGTGAGGCGTTCCCTGCTATGAGCATTATGGGTTCGACGAGCACCCTAGTTATTCCCTATCTCATTTTCTTTATCCCCTCGTGTCCTTCGAGAGTCATCATAGTACATCTATGTGAGCCCTGCTGTGTGCATTATGGGTTCGATAAGAGCTCAGGGTAGCTGGTGCTGTGACCCCTTCGGGAGGGTAGCTTTATGCTCAGGGAAGATGGTGCTGTGATCCCTTGGGAGAATAGCTTTAGAATTTGACCCTTGACTTTCTGTGTGCGTTCCCCGCTAGAGTGAGTCTCAGGGCCATGAGTTCCACTTCTCGATCCCCCATCTCCATCCTTCCTTCACCACATCCACCCAGAAAATTGAAAACAAAAGAGATCAGCTGTCTTAGGATTTTAGAGTCAGTATGCCCTAGTCTCGGAAGGCTTCTTAGCCCTCCCATGGTCCTAGTTTGTTTAGTTGTTTCCGTGTTTTCCAAATAACCAGGTTACATCGATTTTTCGTCCCGCTTCAATTTTGGTATCAGAGCGAGTTGTGGAATAGGGTGTGCTCCATCTTTCAAACTCGACGGAGTCGAGTTCTTCACGGTCGAGGAGAATTATGGGGATCCAAGACAGGTCCGGATATTTTTCTATTTTTTCTTATTTTCTAAGATTTTTTTTATTTTTCCTATGCCCGCTATTCCACCTATCCCAGCTATTCTAGTTTTATTCTCGATTTATCCCCAAGTTATCCCAGCCTTATTCCACCTCCTGCAACCTTTCTCCCGTGAATTTTTTTAAAGTTTCGAACCCTAGCCCACCGCCCCTCTGATCCCAGATCCGGGTAGCCCGACCCCCGACTGCCCCCGCTAGACCGCCATCGAAGCTCGCCGGCCCCCGCCCTCGCCGGAGAAGCCGCCGCAGCCGCCACCCACGCCCGTGGGAAGATGAACGGACGCTGGAGGCATCCGTACACCCACATGCCTTTGCCACCGTTTGCCACCACCGGCCTGCACCGACTGCTTGTCCACTGTCTGCCGGCCCCCACCCGGCCGCCGGAGTGCCCCACTGGCGACTTGGGCCCCACGCCCGTGGGAAGCCCAAGCGGCACGGTGCCGTGCCGCCACTGCGTGCCGCCCTTGCGCTGCCGCCCGCCTGTGCCACCGCTCGCCTACCGCCGCTCGTCGCTGGTCTGCCGCCCGTTTGGACATTGGAGGCCAGCGAGTGCCTAGGAAGTCTCCCACGGTAGTGGGAGACCAAACGGCATGCTGGGCATGCCGTGCTAGTCCTTGTAACGCCTCGCTTGCAGCCCGCCACCAGCCATCCGCCGCTCGCCGTCCGCCGGCCCCGTCCGCTGCCTGCTTCCCGGTCACCGGCCATATGCTTCGTCCAGCGATCCATCTCCGCACGGCCGTGTGAGGAGTTTGCACGGATTCTACAGCAGCCCAAATTTCAGAGCAGCATGCTTTCTGGAGCAGATCATCAAGCCGACATGCTTCTCAGAGCATATCAGCACCACTTTTGATGCAACACGAATTTTGATGTAATTTATTTTCCTTTTTTAGTTTTCTTGGAGGCTAAGAAACTGAGTGTTTTGGTTTTTCTATATAAAGGCCCCCTCTCCCCCTATAATAATCAGAGATGAGTTGAAATAGATTTTTGGGTTGGTTCCGATTTTGATTCTGGGCTGAGGCCCGTTTTCCTTCATTCCCTGCTGTGTGCATTATGGGTTCGATGAGGGGTGTAAGGCGTTCCCTGCTGTGTGCATTATGGGTTTGATGAGAGCTCAGGGTAGCTGGTGCTGTGACCCCTTCGGGAGGGTAGCTTTATGCTCACGGTAGCTGGTTCTATGATCCCTCGGGAGGGTAGCTTTAGGCTTTGACCCCTGACTTACTATGTGCGTTCCCCGCTAGAGTGAGTCTCAGAGCCATGAGTTCCACTTCCCGGTCCCCCATCTCCTTCCTTCATTCGCCACATCCACCCAGAAAATTGAAAACAAAAGAGATCAGCTGTCTTAGGATTTTATAGTCATTATGTCCTGGTCCTGGGAGGCTTCTTAGCCCTCCCACATTCCTCATTTGTTTAGTCATTTCCATGTTTTCCAAATAACCAGGTTACATCGATTTTTCATCCCGCTTCAATTAATGATGAGGATCCAGGGTAGGTCCGGGTATTTTTCTATTTTTTCTTATTTTTCCAGAATTTTTTTATTTTTTCTATTCCCGCTATTCCACCTATCCCCACCATTCTGGTTTTGTTCTCAGTTTATCACCAAGTTATCCCAGCCTTATTCCACCTCCTGCAACCTTTCTCCCGTGAACTTTTTTAAAAGTTCCGAACCCTAGGCCACCGCCACTCCGGCCCCAGATCTGGGCCACCCGACCCATGGCCACCCCTGCCGGACCACCGCCGAAGCTCACCGGCGCCCACCCTCGCTGGAGAAGCCGCCGCCCACACCCATGGGAAGATGAACGGACGCGGGAGGTGT
This sequence comes from Areca catechu, assembly GCA_021397845.1. Classification (NCBI taxonomy): domain Eukaryota; kingdom Viridiplantae; phylum Streptophyta; class Magnoliopsida; order Arecales; family Arecaceae; genus Areca; species Areca catechu. The sequence goes on along the minus strand of CM038048.1, from coordinate 44,842,088 downwards.
CCATCTGGCCATGCGCCGCCGCCACCGTTTGCCACCACCGGCCTGTACGGGCTGCCTATCCGCCATCCACCAGCCCCCACCCGGCCACCGGAGTGCCCCACCGGCAACTTGGGCCCCACGCCCGTGGGAATCCCAAGTGGCACGGTTCCGTGCCACCACTGCATGTCGCCCTTGCGCCGCCGCCCGACTGCTGCCGCTCACCGCTGGTCCATCACCCATCTTGCCACCGGAGGCCAGCCAGTACCTGGGAGGTCTCCCACGGCCGTGGGAGACCAAACGGCACACTGGGCGTGACGTCCCAGACCATGTGCCGCCTCGCCTGCGAACGCCGTCGGCCATCCGCCGCTCGCCGCCCGCCAGCCCCGTCCGTCGCCTAATTCCCAGTCACTAGCCATGTGATCCGTCTGGCGATCCATCATCCGCACAGCCGTGTGAGGACTTTGCATGGATTCCAAAGCAGCCCAAATTTCAGAGCAGCATGCTTTTTGGAGAAGATCATCAAGCCGACACGCTTCTTAGAGTAGATCAGCACCACTTTTGATGCAACATGAATTTTGATGTAATTTATTTTCCTTTTTAGTTTTCTTAGATGCTAAGAAAATAAGGATTTTGGTTTTTCTATATAAGGGCCCCCTCACCCCTGTAATAATTAAAGAGATTTGATATAGATTTTTGGGTTGGTTCCGATTCTGGTTCTTGGCTAAAGCCCATTTTCCTTCGTTCCCTGCTGTGTGCATTATGGGTTCGATAAGCACCCTAGTTATCTCCTATCTCGTCTTCTTTATCCCCTTGTGTCCTTTGAGAGTCATCCTAGCGCATCTATTTAAGAGCCCTGCTGTGTGCATTATGGGTTCGATGAGATCTCAGGGTAGCTGGTGCTGTGACCCCATTGGGAGGGTCTCTTTATGCTCAGCGTAGCTGGTGCTGTGACCCTTCGGGAGGGTAGCTTTATTCTCAGCATAGCTGGTGCTGTGATCCCTCGGGAGGGTAGCTTTAGGCTTTGACCCCTGATTTTCTGTGTGCGTCCCCTGCTAGAATGAGTCTCAGGGCCATGAGTTCCACTTCCCGGTTCCCCATCTCTATCCTTCCTTCGCCACATCCACCCAGAAAATTGAAAACAAAAGAGATCAGCTGTCTTAGGATTTTAGAGTCAATATGTCGTAGTCTCGGGAGGCTTCTTAGCCCGCCCACGCCCTTGTTTTCCAAATAACCAGGTTACATCAATTTTTTGTCCCGCATCAAGAGGTTTCCTACAAGCTACACCGAGTTGCTCGCTAGGGAGCAGAAGTACGCCCTAGCTGAAGAACAAGCGATGAGCAGACGCTGAGAAGAGGGGAGGCTGGCCCCTTAGAGGTGGAGCGACAAGGATCCTAAAGTCTGACCTCCGAATGACAGCAACCGATGGGCCCGGCACCGAAGTTCGAAGCTGAAGGACTTCCCCAAGAGGTTCAAGACCTACACGCCACTCTCCCTTCCGAGGGAAAAAATCCTCCTGGAGATCGAGAACGAGACTTTCCTTCAGAGGCCTCAACCGATGAGGGGCCCCGTTGCATACAGAAATAAAGACAAATTTTATCGATTCCACAAGGACCATGGGCAAAGCACTGAAGAATGCCTGCAGCTGAAGGATACCATTGAAGACCTCATCCAGAGGGGATACCTGCACAAATATGTCCGACCCCATCAAGATCGGGCCGAAGCATTCAACACCAGAAACCCTCCGAAGGGGGCGAAGCTTCCCAACCAATGGCAGACAGGCAGGGATGTTGGCATGCTGCATCGGCGATCCGAATGGAGCCATGGAGATGATGCAGAACAAAGAACAAAAAGCATATACGGAAGTAAAATTAAGATTAATTCTTTTTTTTTTTTTTTTTTTTTTATATTTCAGAAATTGGCTTTGACTCAAAGTAAAGTTAAACTAAGTTGAAGGAAACTAGGTAAGGATTGAAAGCACAATTTAGAAAAACTAGGTTATCAGAGTAGTTCAGAAGTAACGGATCGCTGGGGGTTGAGAAACTCCCAGACCTAGGGTTTCACTCTGAACTTTCAACATAACTGAAATAGAGAGGAGAGATGGTTTACCAACCAGACAGTGATCTTCTCATAATTTGGGTGGAAGAACTCTCTCGAGCAGATTGTGGGATGCTCGGAGTCGGCTATCTTCGCAATGGATCCTCCAATACTGGTCTTGTGGTTTGGTCGGCTTCTCCTGGACTCAAGATCTGGGAAAGAAGAGGAACAAGTGATGGAATTCAGATACTCAAGAAAAGATTTACCAGGTTGAAGAACTTGAAAGCTGAAGTTGCTGAAATCAGGATTCTCCTGGAGGCTGATCTGACTTCCTCCTAGAATTGCTGTAGATCTGAAGTATCTGGACTGGAGCTGGATGCTGGTGGTTGGCCTGGACTTGGAGAGGGTGGCCGTGAGAGGTGGGATAGGCTAGGGCTTGGTGGAAAGAGAAGGGTGATGGCGGCTAGGGTATGGGAGTGGAGTGGCTAACCTAGGATTTGGGTTTTGGAGATCTCACACCTCCTCAAGGTTCCTGGGGAACCCGGATTTACTCCCTCACGGAGCTCAACACCTGGATGCAAGTGCGGAAGAGAGAAAACACAAAGTTTGCTCACAAAAAGATTTGGCTTCATTCATCTGATTGATTTAAACTTACAAGAGGGGTTTAATTTATAAGGCTTTACAAGGGAGTAGGGTTTTACATCTTCCATGTGGGACTAAAGGAGGGGATCTACAAATCAGGATAATCCATACATATATGGTCGGCCAATGTACCAAAAAAAATTGATTAGGGTTAAAAGGCAGGTAGATGGCGCCTCCTTGCTTGGATCTTCAAGAGAATCCTTCCATGGATCAACTTTTTGGACTCTCCTTTTCTTTTTTCAAGGCCCTTATTTTGTTTTGGATATTTTTGGCAGGTAGTGGATGCCTCCTTGAAGTTTCTCCAAGAGAATTTCTTCCTTTTTAGTTGGTTTCTTTGGGAAAGACTTGGGCCGCCCCCTTGATTTGTGGACTCCTGGTGGATTCTCCTCAACTGGCGCATGAGAGAAGGAAGCTGCTATCTGTGGCATGGTGACCAAAGGCTGCTGGATGTAGATATGGCGCCCCTGGACTCAGGCGTATGGCTGGGAGTGTGGCTAGGAGTGTGGCGCCCACTTGCTAGGCCTTGGAAGAAAATGTAAACCCCAGGTAGAAACCCTAGTCCACTACTGAGTCAACATGACTCAACAAAATAAAATGCAGGTAATGTAAACTCAAGCTAAATTTAGTTGATCTAGTCAACTCTTATTACAAACCAAAAACCCTAATTCTTCGGGCAAGGTTAATCAGAGATCCAGATGGAGCTCTGAAGTCTTCTTCTGAGTCTGGTGCCCGCACCAATTCCCCAGGGTGGGAGGAACTCGACCCTGTCGAGTATGGATCAAGTTGGCTCTGGTATCTCTCCAAGAGGTCTGGGTCCAACTCTTGTAATTCTTCTCGTGAAATCCAAGAGTCATCAGAATCTGGCCATCCTAGCCAGCGGACCAGGTATCTTTGGTATCCTCGATACGAGTAGAGATAACCTGATCATCCAGGATCTTTTCAATCTGCTCTTTCCTCACAGGCCAATTTGTTGGTGGACACACAGGGTCAGGTTCACTCTCAAGAATAGGATTAGGTTCAAAAGCCTCACTGGGAATCACAGCTGGCTCCCTATACTCTACTAGGTCTGTAATGTTGAAAGTGGAGCTAATGCCTAGTTCTGGAGGTAACTCGAGCACATAGGCATTGGATCCTACTCTCTTTACCACTCTAAATGGTCCAGCTCCCCTAGCATGTAACTTTCTAACGGTTCCAGGAGGAAAACCGTTCAGGCCTTAACCTAATCCTTACATAGTCTCCTTCGTCAAAAGTTTTGACTCGTCTTTGAGAATCAGCTAATTTCTTATAAGTTTCATTACTTAAATTTATTTTGGCTTGAATTTCTTTATGCAAGTCTTTTATATGCTGTGCAAAAACTTCGGCAGACTCGGAGACCCGTGTGTGGACTGGTAAAGGAGCTAGGTCAAGAGGTGTGTGGGGTTTGTAACCATGCACAATTTCAAATGGACTCTTACCCGTAGACCTATTGACCGAGTCATTATATGCAAATTCAGCTCTAGGTAAGTACAAATCCAGTTCCTAATGTTTTCACCAACAAGACACCTTAGCAGATTGCCTAAACTACGGTTTACTACTTCGGTTTGGCCGTCAGTCTGGGGATGATAGGTAGTTGAAAACTTATGTTTCGTCCCTAACTTATGCCAAAGGGTTTTCCAGAAATAGCTGGTGAACCGAACATCCCTATCTGAAACAATGGTCTTGGGTAGGCCATGGAGTCGAACTATTTCATTAAAGAACAGGGTGGCTACCTTAGACGCATCAAATGTTTGGGAACAAGGCAAGAAATGGGCCATCTTGGAAAAACGGTCTACTATAACACAGATAGAGTCATGCCTCCTCTGGGTCTTAGGCAAACCTAACACAAAGTCCATGCTCACATCTTGCCAAGGATGATCTGGGACAGGGAGTGGGGTATAAAGGCCGGTGTTCTGTTTTCACTGTTTGGCAACAGCGCAGGTCCGACACCTAGCTACAATGTGTGCTACATCTCTTTTTAAGCTAGGCCAGAAAAAATGGTCTTCAATAGCCAGGGTGGTCTTATCTTTTCTGAAATGGCCAGCTAAACCTCCAGCATGAGTTTCCCAAATCAAGAATTCCCTAAGAGAGGATCTAGGGATGCAAAGCCTATTCTTAAAGAACAGAAAGCCATCTAAAAGGGAATAATCCTTATGTTCACTAGATGGTCCTTGAGTTAGATCCTGGTATACAGTCTTGAAATCCGGACACGACTCATATTCTTCTTTGATTTGCTCAAACCCTATGACTTCAGCCCTAATAGAATTCAACAACAAAGATCGACGACTAAGGGCATCAGCTACCTTATTTTCAGACCGAGCCTTATGCTTCAAAACAAAAGTATAGGACTGGATATACTCTACCCACTTAGCATGCCTAGGGTTAAGCTTCTTCTGAGAATTCAAGAATCTAAGAGCCTCATGGTCCGAAAACAGCACAAATCTTGCGGTAGTAAATAATGTCTCCAATAACGCAAAGCTTGCACTACCGCGTAAAATTCCTTATCATAGGTAGAATACCTAAGCTTAGCATCATTAAGTTTTTCACTAAAGAATGCTACGGGATGGTTCTCTTGGCTTTGGACTCCACCTATACCTACTCCTGAAGCATCACAGGCAACCTCAAATACCTTTGAAAAGTCCGGTAGTCTCAAAATGGGTGCCTGGGTCATCCTATCCTTAAGATCTAGGAAGGCTTTATGGGCTGCTTTGGTCCACTGAAATTCTTCCATCCTAGTGCAGTCTGTGATAGGAGCAACTACGGTACTAAATCCCTTGATGAATCTCCTATAGAGGTAGCCAAGCCATGGAAACTTCTGACTTCATGCACACTGGTTGGCTCTGGCCATTCTACTATGGACCTAATTTTTTCAGGATCGGCAGCCACGCCGTCAGGGGTTACAACAAATCCAAGGAAGATATCCTACTAGTCATAAATTCACACTTTTGAGATTACCGTAGAGACTATCATTCCTCAAAACTTGACAGACTTGTCTAAGGTGGCCTAGGTGATCTGCAGGGGTCTTACTATAGATCAGGATATCATCAAAATAGACCACTACAAACTTCCCTATGAAAGCTCTAAGTACTTGGGTCATAATCCTCATGAAAGTACTAGGGGCATTGGACAACCCAAAAGGCATAACAACCCATTCGGAAGAGACCATCCTTAGTCTTGAAGGCTATTTTCACTCATCCCTGGTCTAATCCTAACCTGATAATAGCCGCTCTTGAGATCAATTTTAGATTAAACCATGGCACCGGCCATCATATCAAGCATGTCATCTAGTCTAGGGATGGGGAACCTATACTTGATTATGATTTTATTGATGGCACGACTATCAACACATATCCTCCACGTGCCATCCTTCTTCGGGGTTAGAAGTGCAGGGACTGCACAAGGGCTAAGACTCTCTCTAATGAACCCCTTCCTCAACAATTCGCCAACCTGCTTTTGCAGTTCTTTATGCTCAGATGGATTCATCCTAATGGGGCAAGTTGGGTAAAGTAGCTCCTGGGACTAAATCTATGAAATGCTGAATATCCCTAAGAGGTGGAAGGTGGTCTGGCAGATCCTCGGAAAAAACATTCAAATTCTTCTAATAAAGGCTTAACTTCTTGAGGAGGCTCTAAGGGTGTAGGAGTCCTAAGTTCCTTAGCAGTCAACATCCAAATGGGTGAACCGCTATGAATTCTTGTTCTAGATCCTTGGCACTAATTAGGTTCACTCCAGTCTTCATTTTCCTAACCTTACTGGTTCCTTTAGCTACCTTGTCTTAGGAGGGACTGAATGGATTGTGATTTTCTTCCCATTGAAACTAAATGATGGGGAACTAATATGCATGCAATTTTTTTTGTATGTTTTACATGTTGAGTTAGGTGATTAATTCCCAAATTTCAGATCAAAATTATTTGTAAGGAATTTTATATGAATTTTTGAAGATCAGCATGCAGATTAGGACCTAGAAAAGTAGCAAAGAAGGACCGCCGGGGTTGAGAAGCCTCGGTTAGGGCAAGTTCTCCTACAATAAAACTACTGGAGGTAGAGGGGCGTACCTGACAACATCTGTGAAGATTGTAGTGAAGGGGTCTCTCGTTTCTCGATGGATGCGGCCTAGAAAACCGAGCCAAAGACCCGCGGATACCGGCTTTCTGCTCGGTGATCCGATTGAGGCTTGGCTGGAGTCGTTGGATTCGTAGGAACTCAGGGACCTGCAAACGACCTATCACGGGTTAGAAAGCTCACAAAGGAACAAGAAACAAAGTAAAAATAGCAAGGGAAGGCTTCTTTTGGAGTGGGCGTCCAGGGATCTGGAGGGTTGTTGGCAGCAGGAAGATGATTGCAAACACCGGGAAGAAGAACTCTCACAAACCCCTTTATGCACACAGCAGGGTATCACACCACTCAATAGAAGAACTCAAGGTTTTCATTCATCAAAATTCTCCTCATACAAGAGGCTAGGGTCCCTTAAATAGACCCTTTACCTTGGGCTCCAAGTAAGGGTACATAAGTCTTTACATAAGAATCATTTTCCCTCTCAAACCCTAGCTAGAAAATAAGGAAATATTAGGTAGTAGAAAAATTCCTAAAAATTTTCTTGACTTGGTCAAGACTCCAAGGACACCTAGGGGGGCATGTTGGGCTTCTAGGAGCAGCAAAAGGCCGGCCCAAAGGGGCTCGGGTGCATGGGTTTGGGCCTCTAGGAGCTGGGGTGGCCTTGTAGCCAGGTAGCAGGAATATTCCCTGGTATCTTGCTTCTTAGGGGCTTGGGCTTGGCACCTGGGCTTGATTTCTTTGGGCTAGGATGCAGATGGACCTTTGGAATCATGGATGCCCTTATCTATGAATATACTTTGGCATCTGGAAGGGAATCTGTGCATCTAGAGGGCATCTGCAAGAAATCAGGTTTTCTGAATTTTCCTCCTGGGGTCTTCAAATCTTCAAGCTAGGTTGGACTTGGGCTATACTTCCATGTCTTCAATCTAGTTGGACTTGGTCTTCACTTGGATGATATAGTCTTGAGTCTTCAGTATGCTTGGACAGGACTCAAAAAAATAAAATTAGCTCAAATGAGCTGACTAGCATTGGACTGAACTAGCTCAACATGAGCTGACAAGTACAGAACTGAAATAACAACTCAAAATACTCAAATAACAACTAAAATAGACTCAGATGAGCTAAGCCCTTATTACAGATGGACTCATAAATTATTGATCAATTCACAGAGGATTGAAAGGCCTCTATCTATATTCTGGTGCCTCCGGTGTCCCCACCAATTCTCCCGGGGTGGGAGGAACTCGACCCTGTCGAGTGAAGGTCAGACTGGCTCAATATCTCTCGAGAAGGTCTGGGTTGAGGCGTTGCAAGTCCTCTCGAGAAATTCATGAATCGTCCGACTCTGGCCGGCCTTGCCATCGGACAGAGGAAGCGTTGATAGTCATGGCCCTGGGTCGTGATGGCTTGATTGTCCAGGATATGCTCGATCCGTTCTCCTCTCTCAGGCCAAATTGTTTGTGGACACTCTAGGTTAGGGTCACTCACAATGAAAAGGAATAGGTCCAAAGGCCTCACTAGGTAGCGCTGCCGGTTCCCTATACTCAACCAGGTCTGTAATATTGAAGGTAGAACTAATGCCCAAATCCGAAGGCAAGTCTAACACCTAGGCATTTGATCTAACTTCTCTATCACTTTAAAAGGTCCGGCTCTGCGAGCATGAAGCTCTTTTAGGGCTAAGCCTAACCAAGGTAAAATCAACTACATCAAATTTTTTGATCCATCTTTGAGAATTAGCCAGTTGTTTTAACATTAGTGCGGGTGGTGAACATGCTAGGCACATGCAGACTCTAACAAGATGATGCAAAGGACTCAAACCTACACCTAGCAGACTCGACTAAAGAGGTTTATTAGGTCTTAACTACCACTTGGGCACGGGGGCATGAGTCGTGGTTGATGGATGACATGTAGAAGAAAATTGCTAGTAACTCCTAATAAGTGCCAGAGGGTCTGCCAAAAGTAGGTAGCAAATGGGATGGGCTCTATGGATCCTTGCAACCTAGTAACCTCAACAAAATGTACCTAATAGTTCTAGACACATGAGAAAACTCAGGAAAGGGTAGAAAATAGGAAGTGGGTTCAGAATTACTCGGTAGGGGAGGAGAAAAAGGTCTAGGTTAGTTGGATAAGTAGAATCAAAGAAGGCATGTCAGGGACTAATCCTAGACTAATGAGGTTAACCTTATGGGGTTGCGATATATCTACGGGGTTTGTATAATGGAAGGATGGGTTATTAATCTCAGGAAAGAGGCCATAATGGGAACTATAGGAGGAGACTCATCCTGAGGGTACTGATTCAAAGAGATCAGGTCCTTAATAAATTCTTCTGGTCTTGTATTTTAGGACTAGACTCTATAATTGGCTCTCCTCTATGGTTTCCTTAGGTAAGGCTCTAGTAGCAGTACCTAGGTTCTCTCCTCTATTTGTTCTTCCATTATAGCTTTAGGTTGGATATGGTCAAGGTCAACTAGCTCTGGGTTGGTTTCTACCTGGGTATCTACTGGGTCAGCTAATTCTAGGTCTACTAAAGGTGTCCTCTTCTCCCTCATACTCATCCACTAGGCTCACATCAACTTCATACACTTTCGCGTTAATGTAAGCCTTGTCAATCTCAAGAATGGTGGAGAAGGTCGGCTAGGTAAAAATTGACTAGTCCAGGTGTTCTGATTATGGACACTAATCCTAATAGGTTCAGGTTGCCTAAGGGGTAGTGGCTCACTACTGGGCTCATATTTAGGGGTGCTAATCCTATGGGGTTCAAATTGACTAAGGGAAACCTGACTAGTACTAGGATGATACTTAGGGGTTATGGGTTCTCTGGGCTCATAGGACAAGGGTGCAGATCTATGGGTCATGGGATTATAGGATCTGGGGCATAGGAATTTGGGTCAGTTCTATGGTCAGGTTCTAAGGAGGATCATGGATCATGGTATGGAGTCCTCTTAAGGTTGGGCTCTCTATATGGGTCAGGATATTGGGTCCTCCTAGGGTTGGACTCCATATATGGGTCAGAATACTGGGTTCTCCTAGGGTTGGACTCCCTGTATGGGTCAGAATATTGGGTTCTCCTAGGGTTGGACTCCTATATGGGTCAGAATATTGGGGTGTGGTTCTACTAGGCTCATAGGGTGTGGGTGCATAGGATCTTTGATCATGGGATCTAGAGTCATAGGATCTAGGTTCATAGGTTATGGATTCATAGGTTCTAGGTTCATAGGATTTGGAGTCATAAGATCTATAGGTTGTAGGTATACTAGGCTTATAGGGAGAAGGTAAATAGGATCTATCTTCCTGGTCTATAAAATCCTGATTGGGTCTTCTAGGACTAACCTTAGGGATTGGGTCATGACGATGGGCTCTCCTAGGTTCAGCCTCAAGGTATGGATCAGGGTTTGGGGTCCTCCTAAGTTGAGGGGAATTAGGATTTGGCTCAGACCGTGACCATGGTTTTTTTCTGGGGTTCCTACCCGAACTTTTAACTGATCAAACCTATTGGAAAGATGGTCATTCTATCATTAGTTTGAATACGAGACTGAGTTAACTGGGTCATCTGGGTAGCCATCTGGGCCATTTGATCAGCTAGGGCTTTTATTTGAGCTTGTAAATTTTCATGGGTTCAGACATTTGTGAAGGAGGTGGGTGATATGAAATCCTGATCTAGTGCTCATGCAAGACTCGATCAGACCAACTATAGCTGACTAGACCTAAAGTCCAAACTAGATGCTCAATCAGGGTGGCAAACTAGCCTATAGTAAACCTGTACTCAGCCAGGCAGGTGTAAGGGGAGTGTTAGGTCCTGATTGCCAATCCTAGACACCAATCAGAGATTGGCAGGTAGGCGGACCAGCACACAAGCCTTCGGGATTGAATCCCTAATCCACCGTTCTAGACACTGAGCACAAGGCACACACAGGTTAACTTGACACAGTGATCTAACACTAGCCCGGACCCGACCAGTTGGTGTCCCTAGCCCTAGGGCAGATTAAGTCTAATTAATTTTAGGTTAAGGTGGGGACTGAATGTAAGGGATGTGGTTTTGGGCTTAGGAGAGATGATCAAATCCTCTCCCATCTGATAGCAAGAGTGCCCTTAAAAGTAAATTATGCAATGATGGCAGGCAGATGAGGATGCAAATTAGGGTTTAGATATTTTTTTTTGGTATTTTTGGAGAATATATATATATTTTTTTGGTATTTCTAAATAGAGGAAACTTGCAAATCATGGCCTAATATACTGGAAATATACTAAAATTAAGAAATATGCAAAAACTCCTAAACAAAAACCTAAAACTTCCAAATTGTCTTGCTAAAAAAAACATAGCCGAAAGTTTGCAGGCCCTATTTCGGCTTTCAGAAAATTCACAGCTATAATAAAATCTGGAAAAAATTTTAAAATTACTGTGAATTATGATAAATCCAGGAAAATAAATTTCATAATTTTTTGAGTTTTTAACATGGACAAATAATTAAAATAATAGAGTATATATGGACTGAAAAATTGCAGAAAATAAGCCCTAATCTAAGCTCTGATACCAAATGATGGGGAAAACTAATATGCATGCAATTGTGTTTGTATGTTTACATGTTGAGTTAGGTGATTATTCCCAAATTTTAGATCAAAATTATTTGTAGGGAATTTTGTATGAATTTTTGAAGATCAGCATGCAGATTAGGACCTAGAAAAGTAGCAAAGAAGGACCGCCGGGGCTGAGAAGCCTCGGTTAGGGCAAGTTCTCCTACAATAAAACTATGGAGGTAGAGGGGTGTACCTGACACATCTGTGAAGATCGCAGCGAAGGGGTCTCCCATTCCTCGATGGATGCGGCTGGAAAACGAGCCAAAGACCGCGGATACCCGCTTTCTGCTCGGTGATCCGATTGAGGCTTGGCTGGAGTCGTTGGATTCGTAGGAACTCAGGGACCTGCAAACGACCTATCACGGGATAGAAAGCTCACAAGGAATAAGAAAACAAAGTAAAAATAGCAAGGGAAGGCTTCTTTTGGAGTGGGCATCAGGGATCTGGAGGTTTGTTGGCAGCAGGAAGGATGATTGCAAACACCGGGGAAGAAGAACTCTCACAAACCCCTTTATGCACACAGCAGGGTATCACACCACTCAATAGAAGAAACTCAGGTTTCATTCATCAAAATTCTCCTCATACAAGAGGCTAGGGTCCCTTAAATAGACCCTTAACCTTGGGCTCCAAGTAAGGGTACATAAGTCTTTACATAAGAATCCTTTTCCCTCTCAAACCCTAGCTAGAAAATAAGGAAATATTAGGTAGAAAAATCACTAAAAATTTTCTTGACTTGGTCAAGACTCCGACGCATAGGGGGGCATGTTGGGCTTCTAGGAGCAGCAAAAGGCGGCCCAAAGGGGCTCGGGTGCATGGGTTGGGGCTCTGGAAGCTGGGGTGGCCTGGTAGCCAGGTAGCAGGAATATTCCCTGGTATCTTGCTCTTAGGGGCTTGGGCTGGCACTTGGGCTTGATTTCTTGGGGCTAGGATGCAGATGGACCTTTGGAATCATGGATGCCATTTATCTATGAATATATTGGCATCTGGAAGGGAATCTGGGCTCAACATGAGCTGACAAGTACAGAACTGAAATAACAACCTCAAAATACTCAAATAACAACAACTAAAATAGACTCAGATGAGCTAAGCCCTTATACAGATGGACTCATAAATTATTGATCAATTCACAGAGGATTGAAAAGCCTCTATCTTATTCTAGTGCCTCTGGTGTCCCCACACTAAAGACACAGGTGTTGGATTTTTCTAAGGAGGGTGGCATCATGATCATACAACCAAGGTCTTCAAGAATTATACTGCTCACCCCCATGGGCAAGACATCACACAAATCTTCTCTTGATAGGATTGCATTTGGATTTGGACTGACATCTAGACTGGATGGGTATAGAGGTAGAGTCTACCCAAGAAACCTTATAGGGGTTGGGGTGGGGGACTGGGTTAAGCCTAGCATTTTTGACAGTGCTAGTAGAAATGGCATTTACACAGCTCCCACTATCTATGATGATTTTACAAACCTTATCCCATAGTTTAAGGAAAGTCTGTAGGATGTTAGTCCTACGCCAGTCTTCCTGAACTTTAATCTGGGACAGGATGCATCTCCAACCCCTAAGTGGTCAGACTCAGTGGATTCTTCCTCCCTTCCATACTCATCAACCAAATTCATTCCGGCCTCATAAATTCTTCTTCAAACTCCTCATTAGGCTCGGAATTCTCTACGAGGGCACTGGCTAGAAACATGACCTACCTTATGACACTTAAAATAAGCTATGGCTGTGCACTGATTGGAGATGACCGGCTTCTGGCACTTAAAACAGACGATACTAGGGGTTCTCTGGGTGTCAGGTGCCTTACCTTTGTCCATGGGCCTAGGGGTGGGGATACCTTGATTAAGCTTGCTAGGGGTAACCTGGCTAGGTCCATTTCTTAGGATTGGGGCACTAACCCTAGATGGCATGGGTCCTCTCTGAAACTTCTCAGTGTTCAGTGCAATCTGATAGGCTTGGTCTAGGTCAGTAACCTCTCTCAGAAACAACTCTCTCTTAATATCTTCCCTAAGCCCAGCCCTAAATCTAGACAAAGTGACTTCATGGGCTTCACTCACATCACATCTCATTAGGTATTCATCAAAGGTGGTTATGTAGTCTGAAACAGATCGATTCCCTTGTTTTAAAGTCTGCCATTGGTCTAACAGATTCTGCTGGTATGAAATGGGTAGGTACTTGTCTCTAACCTTTTCTTTCATACCCTGCCAAGTGGTTATGGGCTCTACATTTCGTCTTCTAGTGGTCAGCTCAATGTTCCCCCAGTATAACCTAGCTTGACATATTAATTTCATCTTGGCAAACTTGAATTTCCTCACCTCAGACATGGCATACCACTCAAAGTACTGGTCCATCTCACCCTTCCAATTAGAATACACCTTAGGATTTAAGCTACCATCAAAAGTGGGTGCATCTAACTTGATGTTCCGAATGAACCTATCATCTCTATCCTCAGGTTCTGGGTCAGGCCTCCTATGATTAGGTTCAGGATCTCGGTATAAAGGTCTTCTAGGCTCTTGGTGTGGTGAGGTTAAGGCACATTAAAATCTGGGTTAGGATTCCAATTCCGATGCCTAGGTTCCTCAAGTACTTGGACTCGATCCCTAAGCTGGGCAAAATTCTCATTCATATCCTGACTTAGTTTGTTCATACTCTCAGTAAGAGCTCTAACCATGGCCTCTAAATCAGGTTGGGTTTGACCAGGTTGGTAGGGTACTCCATTCCGGGTAGACATGATGCAATCAAGCACACAAAATGAGACTCAACTGAACGACTACGGGCTAACTAGACCTAGAGCCCAAACTAGGTGCCCAATCAGAGTGGCAAGCTAGCCTGTAGTAACTCAGGACTCAGCCGGCAGGTGTAAGGGGAGTGTTAGGTCCCTGAATGCCAATCCTAGACACCAATCAGAGATTGGCCAGGTAGGCAGACCAGCACACAAGCCCTTCGGGATGAATCCCTGAACCACCGTTCTAGACACTGAGTACAAAGCACACACAGAGTAACCAGACAAACTGACTCAACACTAGCCTTGACCCGACTTGTTGATGTCCCTAGCCCACTAGGGCAAATTAGGTCTAATCAATTTTTAGATTAAAGGCTTAGGTTCGAATGAAGGGGTGGTGGTTTTGGGCTAAGGAGAGGTTATCAACTCCTCCCCTATCTTAGATGCTCAAATGCCCTTAAGATGAATTAAGAGATGAACACTCAAAAATAAATGGATGGCAGAACACAAAAATAGAGTTGCAGTAATTTAATTCTCCGAAATTGCACGGAAACCAATAAATCATGAGAAAATTATGCAAATTAGTTTCAATTATATTGGTTTCATCAAAACAAAAATCACCAAATTTGGAGTTAACTGAAATGAGAAATAATTCCTGAAACAGGATAATTACAGGCTGAAAACAGAGCACTTCCCCGTTTACAATTCCTGCTATGAAGTTATAACCCAACGGATCCCCTACACGCCCTAGGAACACCCTGTGGAATGGGAAGAGGAGGTTTGCACCTCGCTTCGTTCCTAGGACCGGACGTCCTGGGGAGTCTACTTCGAGCAGACAAAGTAAAAAGAGAGAGACTCAAACAAGCAATCAAAACAGAAACCCTAGACAGGGCTCTGATACCAAAATGATGCAGAACAAAGAACAAAAAGCGTATTCGGAAGTAAAATAAGATTAATTCTTTTTTTTTATTTTTATTTTTTTATATTTCAGAAATTGGCTTTGACTCAAAGTAAAGTTAAACTAAGTTGAAGGAAACTAGGTAAGGATTGAAAGCACAATTTAGAAAAACTAGGTTATCAAAGTAGTTCAGAAGTAACGGATCGCTGGGGGTTGAGAATCTCCCAGACTAGGGTTTCGCTCTGAACTTTCAACAGAACAGAAATAGAGAGGAGAGATGGTTTACCAACCAGACAGTGATCTTCTCAGAATTTGGGTGGAAGAACTCTCTCGAGCAGATTGTGGGATCCTCGGAGTCGGCTATCTTCGCAATGGATCCTCCAATACTGGTCTTGTGGTTTGGTCAGCTTCTCCTGGACTCAAGATCTGGAAAGAAGAGGATAGTGATGGAATTCAGATACTCAAGAAAAGATTTACCAGGTTGAAGAACTTGAAAGCTGAAGTTGCTGAAATCAGGATTCTCCTGGAGGCTGATCTGACTTCCTCTTTGAATTGCTGTAGATCTGAAGTATCTAGACTGGAGCTGGATGCTGGTGGTCGGCCTGGACTTGGAGAGGGTGGCCGTGAGAGGTGGGATAGGCTAGGGCTTGGTGGAAAGAGAAGGGTGATGGCGGCTAGGGTTTGTGAGTGGAGTGGCTAACCTAGGGTTTGGGTTTTGGAGATCTCACACCTCCTCAAGGTTCCTGGGGAACCCGGATTTACTCCCTCATGGAGCTCAACACCTGGATGCAAGTGCGGAAGAGAGAAAACACAAAGTTTGCTCACAAAAAAATTTGGCTTCATTCATCTGATTGATTTAAACTTACAAGAGGGGTTAATTTATAAGGCTTTACAAGGGAGTAGGCTTTTACATCTTCCCATATAGGACTAAAGGAGGGGATCTACAAATCAGGATAATCCATACACATATGGTCGGCCAAGGAACCAAAAAAATTTGATTAGGGTTATAAAAGGCAGGTAGATGGCGCCTCCTTGCTTGGATCTTCAAGAGAATTTTTTTTCCTTCCATGGATCAACTCTTTTGGACTCCTCCTTTTCTTCCTCCCTAAGTCAAGGCCCTTCCCATCTTTGTTTTGGATATTTTTGGCAGGTAGTGGCGCCTCCTTGAAGTTTTCTCCAAGAGAATTTCTTCCCTTTCTTAGTTTGGTTTCTTTGGGAAAGACTTGGGCCCCCCTTGATTTGTGGACTCCTGGTGGATTTCTCCTCAACTGGCGCATGAGAGAAGGAAGCTGCTATCTGTGGCGTGGGGACCAAAGGCTGCTGGATGTAGATATGGCGCCCCATGGACTCAGGCGTATGGCTAGGAGTGTGGCTGGGAGTGTGGCGCCCACTTGCTAGGCCTTGGAAGAAAATGTAACACCCCAGGTTGAAACCCTAGTCCACTACTGAGTCAACATGACTCAACAAAATAAAATGCAGGTAATGTAGACTCAAGCTAAATTGAGTTGATCTAGTCAACTCTTATTACAAACCAAAACTAATTCTTCGGGAAAGGTTAATCAGAGATCCAGATGGAGCTCTGAAGTCTTCTTCTGAGTCTGGTGCCCGCACCAGGAGATGGTCCGGACATTGCAAAGAGGCTCAGAGGCTCCAATGTGATCATCTTCTCCAACGAGGACCTCCTGGAGTCCCACATTTTTAAAATGATCCTGTATTCGTGTAGGTAGTAATCGCCAACTATGATGTTAAAAGGATACTTATTTGTAATGGAAGCTCCTTGGAGGTATTACTATACGATGCTTTTATGAGAATGAATTTATGCAGGACCATGCTGCAAGAATCCCCCATGCCACTGACTGGCTTCGAAGGTAATTTTGTCAGAGTCAAAGGGTAAATAGTTCTTCCAATGACGATTGGGATGGAGCCTTTCTAAAAAACTCTCACCATCAACTTTGTGGTCGTCCAGACGACCTTGGATTTTAATGCCATTTTGGGCCGATCGACCCTCAACAAGTTCCGGCCATGGTATCTACTTATCACCTGTTTGTAAAGTTTCCAACCAGGAGCTAGGTCAGACTGATGATGGGAGACCATCGGATAGCCACACAGTGTTTAACTATTTTGAACCAGCAGTCCAAAGGCCGTCCTACTCTGGAGCAACTCGACCCGAGGGCTGAGGCCAAGGGACGCGGTTAGCCAGATGAAAAAATCCTGTTTGTCCCCCTTCGGGAGGATGATCCCACTAAAGTCCTCTAGATAGGAAGCTCCCTTAGTGAAGACATAAAGTCAGAGCTGATCGGCTTCCTTAGAAGTAATGCTGACATCTTTGCCTGGTTTGCTTCGGACATGCCAGGTATTCCATCGGAGGTCATCACCCACCAGCTCAAGGTGGATCAGACCTACAGGCCCATCTGGCAGAAAAATAGGAGCTGTACTACCGAAAGGCAGAAAGCTATTGATGAAGAAGTAAGAAAGCTCTTGGATGCCAGCTTTATCTGGGAAGTCCATTATCCTAAGTGGCTGGCGATGTCATTATGGTGAAAAAGGCCAATAGAAAGTGGAAGATCTGTATGGACTACACCGACCTCAACAAGGTTTGTCCGAAAGACAGCTTCCATGTGCTGAAGATTGATTAACTGGTGGATGCTACGGTCGGCCACCAGCTCCTTAGCTTTATGAATGCCTTCTCTGGTTATAACCATGTCAAGATACATCCGGAGGATGAGGAGAAGACTGCCTTCATCATCGACAAAGGCCTGTATTGTTATAGGATGATGCCCTTCGGCTTGAAGAATGCCGGTGCCACCTTCCAAAGACTGATTAACCGAGTATTCGAAGGGCAGCTGGGCAGAAACATGGAGGCTTATGTGGATGATATGATAGTGAAGAGCCTCCATAAGGCCGACCACATCAAGAACTTGCGGGAATCCTTTGACACACTCAGGCATCATTGGATGAAGCTGAATCCCATGAAGTGCACTTTTGGGATAACTTCTGGAAAGTTCCTCGGCTTCTTGGTTACCTAGAGAAGAATTGAAGTAAACCCTGACAAGATAAGAGCTATCATTGAGATGGCACATCCGACCAACAAGAAGCAGATGCAAGAGCTCACAGGCCGAATTGCCTCCCTTAGTCATTTCATCTCCTATTCGGCTAAAAAGTCCCTACCATTCTTCAATACCCTGCACCAGTCAAAAAGTTTTATTTGGACTGATGAATATCGGTCAGCTTTCGAAGCCTTGAAAAAATATTTGAAGAATTTCCTATTACTGGCCAAACCGACAGAGGGGGAGCCTTTGTATCTCTACCTGTCATTATCGGACGAGGTGATCGGTGCCATCCTCGTACGAGTCAGAGAGGATGGTCAGCAAAAGCTTGTCTATTATATCAGTAAAGTCCTCCATGATACCAAAACAAGGTACCCTAAGATGCAGATTCTGGTTTATTCTTTGGTCATATCTGCCAAGCAGCTTCGACCGTACTTCCAGGTGCATCAGATTGTGGTGATGACCGACCAACCTCTTAAGGTGATCCTCCAGAGTACGAACATATCCGGTCGGCTCGCCAAGTAGGCTATTAAACTTGGCGAGTTTGACGTAACCTTCCAATCTCAATCTACCTTGAAGGTCCAGGTAATCACTGACTTCATTGCAGAGTGCACCTGGAAGCAGGAGGCATCCCCTTAAATGGCCGAAGCACCTGAAGCTGACGCCGTCTACAAAGCCGAACCAACCTGGACCCTCCATGTGGATGGAGTGTCCAACCTTGTAGGCTACATGGCTGGCCTGATCTTAGCTGACCCAGATGGAGAAAGCCTGGAGTATGCATTGCATTTTTCATTTCAGGTGTCAAACAATCAGGCAGGGTATGAAGCCCTCCTTGATGGGGACCCGAAAACCTATTTTATTTTATTTGAGTCCATTAGTCTTGTATCACTTGAGTCAAAGTAAGCCACTTCAGTCCTGTAATAAAGTGGGACAACTGAGTTAGTTGAGTCCACTTAGTCAGGTCCAGTCATTTTAGTTCAGTCAAGATTCCCGTTAAGTTGTTCAAGTCAAGAGGAGAGTCATCAGTAGCCAGGAGATTCACTAGACCCCTCCAACCAGAGCCTGCCTTCATGCACCTGGACCCTTTCATACCGCCAAGCCCGCAAGAGAGAGCTCCAGTCCAAGATAGGCCCACTATTGACCGGTCCACCAGGGTTTCTTGGCCGACAAGTTATGGTTTCTTGGCCCTCAAGTAATGTACCCTGGGGTGAATCTATAAATACCAACCCTCCCCTTTTGTATTAAACATCTTCTTTTCATGAATACAACTTAAAAAGTTATTTTGTCTGAGTTTTGAGTTTTCTCTGGATTGGAGTGGGAGTGATGCCCTGGTTCCTGGTTCTTGAGTACAAGCCTAATCTTTTGGTGACTTCTATGCTCGCCAGTGATCCTCCTCCCTGCTACACTATCGCGCATCAACTTGGTATCAGAGCCGAGCAGATTAGAGTTTTCTCCTCTCCCCGGCTTCCCATCGTTCCTTCTGTCCAGATCTCCATGTAGCTTCTCAAACTTCGATTAGCTGCCTAAGCCAGTCAACACCCTGCACCTGAGCCCCTCTCCCCTACTGCCATCGCCTGTGAAGCACGCCTCCACCGCTGCCAATCCAGAAGTTCTCGCTCGTGAAGCCCATCTCCAAACTTCCACTTCCATCCTGTGACCCTCCCCTTCCCCGACGAGTCCTGTGCCAAGGCCCAAGCCACCGCCACCGCCCTTGCCGACCCCGACATTGGTCGTGCGGCCGGCCGCGACATCCCATCCACCCCTCCCATCGGATACCCTGCGGCCGTGACTCCCGTGACCAGCACCTCCAAAGCCTCCGACAGCGACTGACGCACACTCTGGCATGGCCAATCCCCACACCGCGTGACCAGCCACAGCATCCTATCCTGCCCCCTCGTTTAGCCCCAGCTCTCCGCCCCACCGGTAACCTACTTGCAGGGGCCCGAATTTCCCCAGCTTCCATGGGCACCTGCCCTCCTGCGGCCCCCGTGCGAGTCACCGCCAGGCCAAGGGCATCGTCCGCGCCCGTCACCATGCCGCCACCCCCTCATATCCTCCTTTCGGCCATGGATGGCGGGGATCCGGGTGACGGAAGCCCGATCTGACCTGCAAGCCATCATTTTCTTTGACAAGTTCGGCTTCTCCCACTACCGATGAAGCCGCCGAACACCATCACCCCCGTGCCGTCCACCGGAGTCATCACCCCGAGCCAACATCGCTGCCCTGGCGCCACTGCCGGTGAGCACCTGCCGGACTGGCCTATGCAAACCTCCCCTGTTCCGGCTTTGGTCCGTGGAGAGGAAGTCCGTCCAAAGCACGATCGTGAATGCAAGATCGTTCACTGCTCCGATTTCATCCACACGGACATCAGGGCTGAACGGATTTCAGAGTGACAGATTTTTGAGGCTGCCCAGATTTTATAGCAGCCAATAAAAAGAAAAACAGAAAAAAAATGAAACTAGCCTTTTTTTTTTGATTTGGTTAGTTTCGGTTCTGTCAAACCCCCCTGAACTTGACTCGACGGAGTCGAGTTCTCCTATCGTAGGGGATGATGGGGACCCGAAAAACCTATTTTATTTTATTTGAGTCCATTAGTCGTGAGACACTTGAGTCCTGTAATTAAGTGAGACAACTGAGTCAGTTGAGTCCACTTAGTCAGGTACAGTCATTTTAGTTTAGTCAAGAGTCCCGTTAAGTTGTTCAAGTCAAGAGCAGAGTCATCGACAGCCAGGAGATTCACTAGACCCCTCCAACGAGAGCCAGCCTTCATGCACCTGGACCCTTCCATGCCACCAAGCCCGCAAGAGAGAAACTCCGGTCCAAGATAGGCCCACTATTGACTAGTCCACCAGGGATTCTTGGCCCACAAGTTAAGGTTTCTTAGCCCTCAAGTAATGTACCCTAGGGTGAATATATAAATACCACCCCTCCCCTCTTGTATTAAACATCTTCTTTTCATGAATACAACTTAAAAGTTATTTTGTCTGAGTTTTGAGTTTTCTCCAGATTGGAGTGGGTGTGACGCCCTGGTTCCTGGTTCTTGAGTACAAGCCCTAATCTTCTGGTGACTTCTACGCTCGCCAGCGAACCTCCTCCCTGCTACTCTGTCCCGCATCACTCCTCGCAGGATTGCGAATCGCCAACGAGCTAGGCATCAGTCAGGTGAGAGCCTTCTCCGACTCCCAGCTGGTGGTGAACCAGATAAAGGATGAATTCGAAGCAAGGGAGCCTACCCTAACCAAATACTTGGATAAGGTAAAAAGTCTTGTATCTCGGTTCAAATTCTTCGAGATTCTCCATATACCTGCCTGTAGAACTCTCGAGCGGATGCCTTGTTGAAGATGGCCATGGCCACCACCACTACCTCCGATCGAACCTTTGTGGAGCACCTGCAGCATCCATGTATCATGGAGGAGTGGTGGGGACACGAAAGGCACCAGAATAAGATAGAGACTTTCAACCCTCTATGAATTGATCAATAATTGATGAGTCCATCTGTAATAAGGGCTTAGCCCATCTGAGTCCATTTTAGTTATTATTTGAGTCTTTTGAGTTGTTATTTCAGTTCTGTACTAGTCAGCTCATGTTGAGCTATTCAGTCTAATGCTAGTCAGCTCATGTTGAGCCAATTTTATTTTTTTAAGTCATGTCCAAGAATACTGAAGACTCAAGACTATATCATACAAGTGAAGACCAAGTCCAACTAGATTGAAGACATGGAAGTATAGCCCAAGTCCAACCCAGCTTGAAGATTTGAAGACCCCAGGAGGAAAATTTAGAAAACCGTGATTTCTTGCAGATGCCCTCCAGATGCCCAGATTTCCTTCCAGATGCCAAAGTATATTCATAGATAAGGGCATCCATGATTCCAGAGGTCCATCTGCATCATAGCCCAAAGAAATAAAGCCCAGGAGCCAAGCCGAAGCCCCTAAGAAGCAAGATACCAGGGAATATTCCTGCTACCTGGCTACCAGGCCATCCCAGCTTCCAGAGGCCCAAACCCATGCGCCCGAGCCCTTTTGGGCTGGCCCCTTGCTGCTCTTAGAAGCCCAACATGCCCCCCTA
Organism: Areca catechu; assembly: GCA_021397845.1. Taxonomy (NCBI): domain Eukaryota; kingdom Viridiplantae; phylum Streptophyta; class Magnoliopsida; order Arecales; family Arecaceae; genus Areca; species Areca catechu. Next base: position 44,820,056 of record CM038048.1, on the reverse strand, counting down.
GGCATCCTTGGAGTGTTGGCCAAGTCAAGAGAATTTGTAGCGATTTTTCTACCTAATGAATCCTTATTTTCTAGCTAGGGTTTGAGAGGAAAAAGGATTCTTATGTAAAGACTAATGTGTGCCTTACTGGAGCCCAAGGTTAAGGGTCTATTTAAGGGACCCTAGCCTCTTGTATGAAGGGAAATTTTGATATGAATTAAAACCTTGAGTTCTTCTATTGAGTTGTGTGATACCTGCTGTGTGCATAAAGGGGTTTGTGAGAGTTTTTCTTCCCAGTGTTGCAATCATCTTCCTGCTGCTTTGTGAGAGTTTTTCTTCCCAGTGTTGCAATCATCTTCCTGCTGCCAACAAGCCTCTCAGATCCTTGGACGCCCACTCCAAAAGAAGCCTTCCTTGCTGTTTTCCCTTTCTTTTCTTGTTCCTTTGTGAGTTTTCTAACCCCTGATAGGTCGTTTGCAGGTCCCGAGTTCCTACGAATCCAACGACTCCAGCCAAGCCTCATTCGGATCACCAAGTAGAGAGCCGGGTATCCGCGGGTCTTTGACTCGATTTTCCAGGCCGCATCCATCGAGGAACGAGAGGCCCCTTGCTGTGATCTTTACAAACATTTTCAGGTACACCCCCTCTACCTCCAGTAGTTTTATTGTAGGAGAACTTGCCCTAACCGAGGCTTCTCAGCCCCGGCGATCCTTCTTTTCTACTTTTCTAGGTCCTAATCTGCATGCTGACCTTCTAAAATTCATATAAAATTTCTTACAACTTATTTAAATCTAAAATATAGGAATTAATCACTCAACCCCACATATAAAATATACAAAAAAAATTGCATGCATATTAGTCCCCCATCATCTGGTATCAGAGCTTAGATTAGGGCTTATTTTCTGCAATTTTTTAGTCTATATATGCTCTGTTATTTTAATTATTTCTCCCTAATAAAAACTCCAAAAATTATGAAATTTCTTTTTCCGGATTCACCATAACTCACAGTAATATTAAGAATTTTTATAGATTTGATTATGGCCTGTGAAATTTTTTGCAAGCTGAAATACAGCCTGCAAAATTTTGGCTCTGTTTTTTTTTCAGCAAGACAAGTTTGGAAGTTTTAGGGTTTTGTTTAGCATTTTTTGCATATCTTTTAATTTTAGTATATTTCCTGCATATTAGGCCATAATTTGCAAGTTTTCTTCTATTTAAGAAAATACCAAAAAAAAATTACATATTCTCTAAAAATACCAAAAACATCTAAACCCTAATTTGCATCCTCATTTGCCTGCCATCATAGCATAATTTACTTTTAATGGCACTCTAGCTATATCAAATGGGGGGAGGATTTGATCACCTCTCCTTAGCCCAAAACCACATCCCTTGCATTCAGTCCCAAGCCTTAACCTAAAATTAACTAGACTTAATTTGCCCTAGTGGGCTATGGACACCAACTGGTCAGGTACGGGCTAGTGTTAGATCACTGTGTCAAGTTAACCTGTGTGTGCCTTGTGCTCAGTGTCTAGAACGGTGGTTTAGGGATTCAATCTCGAAGGGCTTGTGTGCTGGTCCGCCTACCTGGCCAATCTCTGATTGGTATCTAGGATTGGCAATCAGGGACCTAACACTCCCCTTACACCTGCCTGGCTAAGTACAGGGTTACTATAGGCTAGTTTGCCACCCTGATTGAGCATCTAGTTTGGACTCTAGGTCTAGTCAGCTATAGTCGGTCTGATCGAGTCTTGCATGAGCACTAGATCAGGGGTTTCATATCACCCACCTCCTTCACAAATGTCTGAACCCATGAAAAATATGCAAGCCCAAATAAAAGCACTCACTGAGCAACTAACCCAATCCATGGCCTAGTTAGCTCAGTCTAGTACCCAAACCAACAATAGAATTGACCATCTTGCCAATAGGTTTGACCAGTTAGAAGGCCATGTAGGGACCATACAAAGAACCCATGGGTCACAGTCTTATCCACATCCTGAGTCTCCTCAACCTAGGAAGACCCCAAACCCTGTTCCATACCATGAGATCGAACCTAGGAGAGCTCCTCATCCTGACCCATACTATAATCCTGAACCTAGGAGGACCCCAAACCTTGATCCATTCTATGAGGTTGAACCTAGGAGAACCCCCCAGCTTGACCCATACTATAATCCTGAGCCTAGGAGGACCCCAAACCCTAATCCATACCTTGAGGCTGAACCTAGCAGAGCCCATCGTCATGACCCAATCCCTAAGGTTAGTCCTAGAAGACCCAATCAGGATTTTGTAGACCTGGAAGATAGATCCTATTTACCCTCTCCCTATAGCCTAGTATACCCACAACCTATAGATCATATGACTCCAAATCCTCTGACTCTAGAATTTACGAACCCATATCCCATGAGCCTAGTAGACCCAACACCCAATATTCTGACCCATATAGGGAGTCCAACCCTAGGAGAATCCAATATTCTGACCCATATAGCGAGTCCAATCCTAGGAGAACCCAATATCCTGACCTATATACAGAGCCCAACCTTAGGTGGACCCCATACCATGATCCATCCTTAGAACCCGACCATAGAGCTGACCCAAAATCCTATGACCCCAGATCTTATAATCCCGTGACCCATAGATCTGCACCTTGTCCTATGAGCCTAGGGAGCCCATAACCCCTTGGTATCAATCTAGTACTAGTTAGGTTTCCCTTAGTCAACTTGAATCCCATAGGATTAGTACCCCTAAATATGAACCCAGTAGTGAGCCACTACCCCTTAGGCAACCTGAACCTACTAGGACTAGTGTCCATAATCAGAAACTAGGACCTAGCCAATTTTCCCCTAGCCGACCTTCTCCAACCATTCTTGAGATTGAAAAGGCTTACATTAACACGGAAGTGTATGAAACTGATGCGAGCCTAGTGGATGAGTATGAAGGAGAAGAGGAGACACCTTTAGTAGACCTAGAATTAGCTGACCCAGTAGATACCCAGGTAGAAACCAACCCAGAGCTAGTTGACCTTGACCACATCCAACCTAAAGCTATATTAGAAGAACAATTAGAAGAAGAGAACCTAGGTACTGCTGCTAGAGCCTTACCTGAGGAAACCATAGAGAAGAGCCAAATTATAGAGTCTAATCCTAAAATACAAGAACCTGAAGAATTTATTAAGGACCTGATCTCTTTGAATAAGTACCCTCAAGATGAGCCTCCTCCTATAGTTCCCATTAAGGACCTCTTCCCTGAGATTAGTAACCCATCCTTCCATTATGTAAACCCTGTAGATATAGCTCAACCTCGTAAGGTTAACCTCATTAGTATGGGATTAGTTCCTTACACCCCATCTTTTATCCTACTTTATCCAACTAACCCGGAACCTTTTTCTCTACCCTACCAAACTAATTCTGAACCCACTTTCTTTTTCTGCCCTTTCCAGACATCTCCAGCATTTCTAGGATCATTAGATTGCATTTAATTGAGATTAGCGTACTACATGCATTCATTACGCATGTTAGGTTTGCATTATACTTCTGGCACACCCTTTGGCATTTGCTTGGAGTCCATTGTAAATACTCTTGTGCACACCACACTAGGGTCAGACCTAGAGAGTCTATAGTCTCTTAGGTTTAGGCCCATAAAAGTTTAATAAATTTCCTTCGATAGGAATGCAAAGTCGAGTCTATTAGGTGTTAGTTTGAGTCCTTTGCATCATCTTGTTAGGAGACTGCATGTGCCTAGCATGTTCACCACCCGCACTAATCTTAAAATAACTGGCTAATTCCCGAAGAACGGTCAAAGAATTTGATGTAGTGGATTCTATCTTGGTTAGGCTTAGGCCTAAAAGAAGCTTCGTGCTCGCAGAGCCAGACCTTTTAAAATGATAGAGAAGGATTGGATCAAATGCCTATGTGTTAGACTTGCATTCGGATATGGGCATTAGTTCTACCTTCAATATAACAGACCTGGTTGAGTATAGGAAACTGGCAGCGATACCTAGTGAGGCCTTTGGACCTATTCCATTTCTTTGTGAGTGACCCTAATCTAGAGTGTCCACTAACAAATGGTCTGAGAGAGGAGAATGGATCGAGTGTATCCTGGACGATCAAGCCATCATGACCTAGGGCCGTGACTATCAACCCTTCCTAGTCCGATGGCAAGGCTAGCCAGAGTTGGTCGATTCATGGATTTCTCGAGAGGACTTGCAACACCTCAACCCAGACCTTCTCGAGAGATATGTGAGCCAGTCTAATCTTAACTCGACAGGGTCGAGTTCCTCCCACCCCGGGAGAATTGGTGGGGACACCAAAGGCACCAGAAAAAGATAGAGGCATTTAACCCTCTATGAATTGATCAATAATTGATGAGTCCATCTATAATAAGGGCTTAGCCCATCTGAGTCCATTTTAGTTGTTATTTGAGTATTTTGAGTTGTTATTTCAGTTCTGTACTAGTCAGCTCATGTTGGGCTAGTTCAGTCCAATGCTAGTCAGCTCATGTTGAGCCAATTTTATTTTTTTGAGTCATGTCCAAGCATACTGAAGACTCAAGACTATATCATACAAGTGAAGACCAAGTCCAACTAGATTGAAGACATGGAAGTATAGCCCAAGTCCAACCCAGCTTGAAGATTTGAAGACCCCATGAGGAAAATTTAGAAAACCGTGATTTCTTATAGATGCCCTCCAGATGCCCAGATTCTCTTCCAGATGCCAAAGTATATTCATAGATAAGGGCATCCATGATTCCAGAGGTCCATCTGCATCATAGCCCAAAGAAATAAAGCCCAGGTGCCAAGCCGAAGCCCCTAAGAAGCAAGATACCAAGGAATATTCCTACTACCTAGCTACCAGGCCATCCCAGCTTCCAGAGGCCCAAACCCATGCGTCCGAGCCCCTTTGGGCTGGCCCCTTGCTGCTCTTAGAAGCCCAACATGCCCCCCTAGGCATCCTTCGAGTGTTGGCCAAGTCAAGATAATTTTTAGGGATTTTTCTACCTAATGATTCCTTATTTTCTAGCTAGGGTTTGAGAGGAAAAAGGATTCTTATGTAAAGACTAATGTGCCCTTACTTGGAGCCCAAGGTTAAGGGTCTATTTAAGGGACCCTAGCCTCTTGTATGAAGGAAAATTTTTGATATGAATTAAAACATTGAGTTCTTCTATTGAGTTGTGTAATACCCTGTTGTATGCATAAAGGGGTTTGTGAGAGTTTTTCTTCCCAGTGCTGCAATCATCTTCCTGCTGCCAACAATCCTCTCAGATCCCTGGATGCCCACTCCAAAAGAAGCCTTCCCTTGCTATTTTTCCTTTGTTTTCTTGTTCCTTTGTGAGTTTTCTAACCCCTGACAGGTCGTTTGCAGGTCCCCAAGTTCATACGAATCCAACGACTCCATCCAAGCCTCAATCGGATCACCGAGCAGAAAGCCGGGTATCCGCGGGTCTTTGACTCGGTTTTCCAGGCCACATCCATCGAGGAACGAGAGACCCCTTGCTGCGATCTTCACAGATGCTGTCAGGAACACCCCCTCTACCTCCAGTAGTTTTATTGTAGGAGAACTTGCCCTAACCGAGGCTTCTCAGCCCCGGTGATCCTTCTTTTCTACTTTTCTAGGCCCTAATCTGCATACTGATCTTCTAAAATTCATATAAAATTCCCTACAACTTATTTAATCTAAAATTTGGGAATTAATCACTCAACCCCACATATAAAACATACAAAAAATTACATGCATATTAGTCCCCCATCAAGGAGCCAACCGAGGTCCACCAAGTGGAACAGGAAACCTCTTGGATGGATCCAATTCTTGCTTTCCTGGTCAAAGGGATTCTTCCGAAAGATCCAACTGAGGCCAAGTGAGTGCGCTGGACGGCCTAAGTACGTCATCCTTAACAATGTCCTGTACAAGCCATCATTCTCACAGTAGCTGCTGAAGTGTTTGGGGCCGACCAATGCGGACTATGCACTCAGAGAAGTCCATGAAGGCATTTATGGCGACCACCTTGGAGAAAGGTCCCTGGCCTACAAGATCATCCGACAGGGGTACTATTGGCCTACCATTCACAAAGACGTGTCGGACTTCATCCGAAGGTGCGACGCATGTCAAAGATATTCCATCATCCAAAGGAGGCCTGCCAGCCAGCTAATTCCGATCACTGCACCATGCCCGTTCGCATAGTGGGGGATGGATATCTTGGAGCCATTTCCCCCGGCATTCGGGCAACGAAAGTTTCTACTTGTGGCTATTGACTACTTCACCAAATGGGTGTAGGCTGAACTGTTGGCACAAATAATAGAGGCCAAGGTGGAGAACTTCATCCGTAATGGCATTATCTTTCGGTTCGGCATTCCACAAACAATCATTACTGATAATGAAAGACAATTCGACAACTCTACATTTCGGGACTTCTATCAGCAATATCACATCTCCCATTGGCTTATATCGGTCGGTCACCCTCAGTTTAATGGAGAAGCTAAGGTCACCAATCGAACGATCCTGCATGGACTGAAGACCCGACTAAACAAAGCCAAAGGGCTTTGGGCAGAAGAACTCCACTCAGTGCTGTGGGCATATCAGACGACCGCCCGATGGCGACCGGGGAGACTTCATTCAACCTTACTTATGGAAGTGAAGCCGTCATCCTCGTCAAGATATCTCTATAATCCCTATGGATTGACCACTGTGCCGAACCAGCTAACTCTGAGCAGTGAAGGGCTGACCTAGACCTACTTGAAGAAAATAGACTCCGAACAAGCTTGAAGATTATGACCTACCATCAGAAGATGGCAAAATATTACAACTCACGAATCAAGGCATGAGCTTTCCGAGTCGGAGATCTAGTCTTGCGAAGGACTGAGATTTCAAGACCGATCGAGAAAGGGAAACTTTCTCCAAATTGGGAAGGACCTTATCAAGCCGTTGAAGTAATCCGGGCCAAAATCGACCAACTCAAGAATTTGGATGGACGACAGATAGCATGCCTGTGGAATGTAGACAACATTCGCAAGTATTATCAAAAAAGTCCACAACTCCTTTTATGAAGCACTTCCGAAAGTCTGACTCCGATCGGCAAAGGCTCTAGAGCACCCACTTTCGAAAGTCCAACTCTGGTTGGCAAAGGCTCTAAGGTAGCCCACTTCCGAAAGTTTGACTCGAGTCAACAAAGGCTCTAGGGCAGCCCATTTCCGAAAGTCTGACTCCGATAGGCAAAGGCTCAAAGGAAGCCCACTTTCGAAAGTATGACTTCAGTCGGCAAAGGCTCTAGGACAGCCCACTTCCAAATTTTTGACTCCGGTTGGTAAAGACTCTAGGGCAGCCCACTTCCAAAAGTTCAACTTTGGTCAGCAAAGGCTCCAGGGCAGCCCACTTCTGAAAGTCCGACTTCGGTCGGCAAAGGCTCTAGGGTAGCCAACTTTTGAAAGTCCGACTCTGATCGACAAAGGCTCTAGGGCAGCCCACTTCTGAAAGTCTGACTCCGATCGGCAAAGGCTCTAGGGTAGCCCACTTCCGAAAGTCTGACTTCGATCAAAGGCTCTAGGGCAGCCCGCTTCCGAAAGTCTGACTTCGGTCGGCAAAGGCTCTAGGGCAATCTACTTTTGAAAGTCTGACTCCGATCGGCATAGGCTCTAGGATAGTCCACTTTCAAGAGTCTGACTCCAGTCAGCAAAGGCTTTAAGGCAGCTCGCATCCAAAAATTCAATTTCGGTTGGCACTATCTTTGGGTTCGGACCAGCAGATGGACCAACACTTTGGAAAAATCCTAAGTAAATTGGTTTGGCCTAAGCCACAGTCCTTCACCCACCTGCACTATCTTCGAGTTCAGACAAGCCGATGGATCAACACTTAAGAAAAAAATCCTACGTAAATTGATCTTGTCGGGGCTACAGTCCAATGGCAACCTTAGCCACTCTCGACTTCGGATGAACCGACGGATCAACACTTAGGGTGAAAATTCTAAAGTAGCTAGGTTCACCCTGAGCTACTATCCAACATCTACTCCAGTGGTCCGACCGTCCGCTCAGACAAGTTGACAGACCCATACTTAGAAAAATTCCAAAAGCAATGACTTCAGTCAATCTCACCAACTAATGATGCAAACATGCACAAGAGATACTATAAAAAGTTCTATTGAATTAAAGAGTTCTTTACAAAATGGAAGGTCAGACCTTTACAAACATCTAGGTCTAACCCTCGGGAAGTATAGATAAAGTGTTGACTTCGGCTTCCTCGACTCCTCCTGAAGCTCCAATGGAATGGCTGCCGCTCCCACATTGGATTCGGCTTGGGCGTCCGATCCGACTGCCACTTTGATGGCTTCAACGGGCGTCTCGACTGCATTAGCGATCAGATCCACCACCTCTGCGATCTCCTCTTCCACCGGCTTCGACGGCTGAAGGGAGGAGAGATTGAGCTCCAGAAAGGTGGTGCCAACCTTTTCCAGACACACTTCATATCTGTAGCCGAAGCCGACTGTGCCAGCCTCGTTCATTTCCTCCACGAAGTCTTCAGAGGATTTGTACTCAGTTATGGCCTTTTGAGTTGCCATCTTCAATAGTTCATGGGTCATCTTCAGCAGACCCTTGTACTGCTCTGCCACCATTTGGTGACCCTTTGCATGCTTCTCGGATTCGGCCAGGCGCTCCTCCTCCTTTGCTAGCTGGCAGGTCAAAGCTTTGACCTTTCGCTTCTTATCTTTCAGCCTCGCCTACCGGTCAGCCTCCCTGGCTAGTGAGTCTTCGAGCTGCTTCCTTTTGGCCTCTGACTTAGCTCGCAAGGCAGACATTTCTCCTTCGACCACCTGAAGACAGGTCAACTCCGCCCTGGTAGTTGTTAGTGCCACCCATGCGGGGTCCCTCGCCACCTCCGCTGCCTCCGCTCTCTTGGTCAAGTGCTCTTTCAGATTGAGCAACTCGTCGAAGCCATCATCTACCAGCAACAAGTCCTGGACGAGCTACCGACAGATATACAGTTAGAAGAATATAAATAATAAAGTAAGGGCTGAAGGCTCGAACTTGAAACTCACCCCAACAAGTGATGAAGAGAACTCTTGATGGCCTCGTTCAATGACCGTCTGTCGACACCAGTAACAGCCCTCTGGAGCTGTTCTTTGACCCATTTAGTGTCATGGATAGCTTGCCACCTCTTGTAGTCCCCATCATCGTCGATGTCATCAACCCTCTCCTCGACGGTCGATGGCCCTTCAGCTACCTGTTTTCCCTTGACTGCCGGGGAAGTTTGCTCCATTAGCTCTACTGGCAGAGACGATGGAGTCGCCTCCGCCTAGGTCAGCGCTGGGAGTCCCTCCCCCGCCCAGGCAGCTGACTGACCGATCGATGATGAACACTCCAGTGCCATCGCCCTTTGACGATCCGCCAGCGGTACGTCATCTTCTGACTCCACTGAAACTATTATCGGGGACGGCTCTTCCATCTGTTGCTTCATCGACCTCTCAGGCACTGGCTCTGACACCCGTTGTCTCTTCGGCTCTTGAGGGGTCAGCTCTAAAATGCAAACGGCCCTCCTCTATGCCGACCGTGCTGAAAGGATCGCCCGATCTAGCTTCATTTTGCCACATGCCAGCAAACATGGCTAGAGTCAGTAACAACATCATAATCAACAAAAGAAAGAACAGTAGGTCCCTCTCAACGGCCTCCATCCTACCCAGTATCCGATGTCGGCTGATTCCAGCCCGATGGAGACTCCCCTCTTGGAGCAGGAAGCTAACAAACTTCAGGTCTTCGTCATTCAGCTTATGGAAGTCGGCCTCATCTGGTTCGGGCACCAGACTCAGAAGAAGACTTCAGGGCTCCATCTGGATCTCTGATTGACCTTGCCCGAAGAATTAGGGTTTTCTGGTTTTGTAATAAGGGTTGACTTGGTCAACTCAATTTTTTTTTTGAGTCTGTATTTCCCTGTAATTTAAATTTGTTGAGTCATGTTGACTCAGTACAAGTCCTAGTAAGTGGTCTAGGTCTTCTCCAGGGTGCCACATTTTCTCCAAAGCCCAAGCAAGTGGGCGCCACACTCCCAGCCACACGCCAGAGTCCAAGAGGCGCCACATCTCCATCCCAGTGTCTTGGTCCCCACACCCAAGGGAGCAAGAATTTTTCTTGAAGCCAAAATCAAGGAGGCGCCCATATATACCTTAAAAGGCCAAGCTAAAGAGGAAAGAGGCATTTCTTGGGGAGCACTTCAAGGGGGCACCCAATCCATGCCTAAAAAGACCAAAGCAAAGTTGGGAAGAGCCATGACTTGGGGAGAAAGAAAAGGAGGTGTCCAAAAGAGTTGATCCATGGAAGGAAAAAAAATTTTCTTGAAGAGCAAGGCTAGGAGGCGCCACCTACTTACCATTTGGAGCCACCAATCAACACTTATGGAAGCGCTTGGCCAGCCATATGGGAAGGATTTGATTCTACAAGCCTAATTTGAAGATCCATCTTATTAGTCCCACATGGGAAGATGTAAAACCTGACCTCTTGTAAAGACCTATAAAATAAACCCCTCTTGTAAGTTTTAAAAAAATAACTGATGAATGAATTCAAATTTTGTGTGAGCAACTTTATGTTTCTCTCTTCCGCACTTGCATCCAGGTGTTGAGCTCCATGAGGGAGTAAATTCGGGTTCCCCAAGAACCTTGAGGAGGTGTGAGATCTCCAACCCAAAACCCTAGGTTAGCCACTTCACTTCCAAACCCTAGCCGCCCATCATCCTCTTCATTCCATCAAACCCTAGCCTATCCCATCTCTCACGGCCCCTCTCTCCAAGTAGTGGCCGACCACCAGCATCCAGGTCCAGTTCGGCTACTTTGAATACGGAGCAAATCCCAGAGGAAGCCAGATCAGCATCCAGGAGAATCAGGACTTCAGCAACATCAACTTTCAAGTTCTTCTATCTGGTAAATCCTTCCTTGAGTATCTGGTTCCATAAATTGTTCTTCTTCTTTTCCAGATCTTGAGTTCAGGAGAAGCCAACTCTGCCAAAGGACCAGTATTGGAGGATCCATTGCAAAGATATCTGAATCCGGGGATCCAACAATCCACTCAAGAGAGTCCTTCCACTAAACTCTGAGAAGATCATTGCTTGGTCTGTAACCTTCTCTTCTCTTTACTTCTGTCCTGTTGAAAGTTCAGAGCGAAACCCTAGGTCTGGGAGTTTCTCAACCCCCAGCGATCATTTACTTCTGAACTACTCTGATAACCTAGTTTCTTTAAATTGTGCTTTCAATTATTACATAGTTTCTTTCAATTTAGTTTAACTTTCCTTTGAGTCAAAGCCGACTTCTAAAAATATTAAGAAAATAATAAAAAAAGAATTAGTCTTAATTTACTTCCGCATCGCATCATCTTTCTTTCATTCTGCATCATTTTGGTATCAGAGCATTCGTTCTGCATCAATTTTGGTATCAGTGCCCTATCTAGGGTTTCTGACTTGCTTGCATGTTTTGAGTGTCTCTCTTTTTTACTTTGCATGCTCGAAGTAGACTCCCCAGGATGTCCGATCCTAGGAACAAAGCGAGGTGAAAGCCTCCTCTTCCCATTCCATGGGGTGTTCCTAGGGCGTGTAGGGGATCCGCTGGGTTACAACTTCGCAGCAGGAATTGTAAACGGGGGATGCGTTCTGTTTTCAGTCTGTAACTATCCTGTTGCAGGAATTGTTTCTCATTCAGGTAACTCCAAATTGCATGATTTTTGTTTTACTGGAACTAGTATAATTGAGACTATTTACATAATTTTACTGTAATTTATTGGTTTCTGTAAAATTTTTGAGAGTTAAGTTACAGCAATTCTATTTATATGTTTCTGCAATTCAATTTTTTTGAGTGATCATCTCCTAATTCATCTTAAGGGCAATTGAGCATCTAAGATAAGGGGAGGAGTTGATAACCTCTCCTTAGCCCAAAATCACCACCCATTCATTCGATCCTAAGCCTAATTTTAAAATTATTAGACTTAATTTGCCCTAGTGGGCTAGGGACACCAACAAGTCGGGTCTAGGCTAATGTTGAGTCAGTTTGTCTAGTAACTCTATGTGTGCTTTATACTCAGTGTCTAGAATGGTGGTTCAGGGATTCTATCCCGAAGGTCTTGTGTGCTGGTCCGCCTACCAGGCCAATCATTGATTGGTGTCTAGGATTGGCAATTAGGGACCTAACACTCCCCTTACACCTGCCTGGCTGAGTCCCGAGTTACTACAGGCTAGCTTGCCACTCTGATTGGGCATCTAGTTTGGGCTCTAGGTCTAGTTAGCCCGTAGTCGTTTCAGTCGAGTCTCATTTGGTGTGCTTGCTTGCATCATCATGTCCACCCGGAACGGAGTACCCTACCAACCTGGTCAAACCCAACCTGATTTAGAGGCCATGATTAGAACTCTTACCGAAAGTATGACCAAATTGAGTCAGGATATGAATGAGGGTTTTGCCCAGTTGAGAGACCGAGCCTAGGGACTTGAGAAACGTAGACATCAAAATTGGACCCCTGATCCAAAATTTAATGGGCCCCAACCTCACCCATGCCAGGACCCTAGGAGGACCTTATACCGTGATCCCGAGCATAACCCTAGGAGCCTATATCCATACTTGGTTGACTCAGAAAAGGGACCCGTTAGGAACACCGAACCTTATGCACCCACTTTTGATGGAAGACAAGAGACATATATTAAGTGGGAAGAACAAATGGATTGGTATTTTGAGTGCACTAACATATCGGAATTAGGACAAGTTAGGTTGGCCAAAACCAAGTTTACCAAACATGCTAGGTCGCCTTGGTATGCTATTGAGCATGAGTATTATCAAAGAAAAGAGGAAATAAATACTTGGAGAGATATGAGAAGTAAGTTGAGAGATAGGTACCTAGGTAGATCCTATGAGAAAAGACTTTTAGACCAATGGTACCAATTGCGACAAGGTAATAGGCCTGTATATAAATATATCGAGGACTTCCAGTGGTATGACATGAAATGCAAGACCATTGAGACCGAAGCTCAGATCACATCGAGGTTTAGGGTTGGGTTACACCAAGACATTTATACGAAGCTATGCCTTGAAAAGACCAATAAGTTAGACCGAGCCTACCAAGAAGCCCAAGACTATGAGTGGTCTTTAAGATATAACCAATCAAGTACTTTGAACTTAAAGCCAACCTCTACCAACTAGAGTCAAGTTCCGATTGATCCGACACCCGTAGTGAACCAGACTTTTGTTTGTCAATTCCCACTTGTGTCACCTCTTGACCAAAAGGATACCAATGAGGAAGAAGGGTTAGGTATGACAAGCCTAGAATCAGTTGACCCGATTACCACTGACTCGAAACCCATTGAAGATGGCATCGACGAAGTATATGATACTGGCTTGAGTCTAGTTGATGAATATGAGGGGGAAGAACTTGAAGAATGTGACATCGATACTATTGGTTCCTTACCTGAGGAGACCTTGGATAGCAACCAAGTGGTAGGACCTAGTTCAGAAATTCAAGAGATTTGTGAGAACCAGGTTCTTTTAGTCAAATACCCCTAGGAGGAACTCATAGTGTTAGCCCGAGCTATCAGTTCGTATCCTCTAATGACAGTCATTCCCCAAGTACCAATTGAAGATCTTTGCACTAAACTGTTTAAGTTTGCCGACCCTATGGTAGATCCTCTCCTTAGGATGACTAAATCAAGCCTCTTACAATTGGACCTTGTCCCATGCTCAGCCACTAAAGTCTCTCCCGTAATCTTAGTTAGACATCCTTTTCTTGAGCGGATTGATTCACCCAGTCCTGTAGAAGTCCTCCTTATGGCCCCAGACCCTTCCTTTGCATGACTGAGCTACCCTTCTATAGAGTATACCTTTCCGCACCCATAGGTCAAATTTCAAGTCTTGAGGTCATCATCCATAGGCCCTTCCATGAATCATTCTCTAATCCAGTTCTTGAGAAAGTGGATCATTATTTGCTTAGAGAACAAACCTTAACTATTGCAATCACATCTCTTGATCCATTCCTGGGAGTAGCAAACTTTTCCTTTCGTAAGGATGACCAGTTGACACTCATAGATCACCATTCAAACCTTCAGGTCACCACCTTTAGTCAACAGGTAATTCGAGAATCCACCTCATATCTCCTCCCTTTCTTTAGGACTTCCAATGCTTCTTACACCATCCAAGTATACTTTGTCGAAGTCTTTAGAGTGAACCACGTGTCAGAACCTATTAAGTTTGTCACCTACTTCTGGAAGACCTTATGGCACCTACTAGGCACCCATGATAAGTTTTCATGCTCTGCATGCCATCCTCCGACCCAAGGTCAAACCTAGAGAGCCGTAGTTTGTTAGGTTTAGACCTAGGGTTCCTTTGGAATAAAGTCCATTCTTTAGGAATGCGTCGTCAGTCTAGTTTAGATTTTCTTGACCCTTTACTAGGCTTTGGCTCAGATTTTGGTTTGATTGAGAGCACCAGGAATTGGGATTTGTATTTTGTCCAGGGCTGAAATTGCATACAATGACTCGGTCAATAGGTCTACAGGTAAGAGTCCATTTGAAATTGTTCATGGTTACAAACCTCACACACCTCTTGACCTAGCTCCTTTACCAGTCCACACACGAGTCTCCGAGTCTGCTAAAGTTTTTGCACAGCATATAAAAGACTTGCATAAAGAAATTCATGCCAAAATAAATTTAAGTAATGAAACTTATATTAAGTTGGCTGATTCTCAAAGGCGAGTCAAAACTTTTGGTGAGGGAGACTATGTAATGATTAGGTTAAGGCCTGAACGATTTCCTCCTGGAACCGTTAGAAAGTTACATGCTAGAGGAGCTGGACCATTTAGAGTGGTGAAGAGAGTAGGGTCCAATGCCTATGTTCTCGAGTTGCCTTCAGAACTAGGCATTAGCTCCACTTTCAACATTACAGACCTAGTAGAGTATAGAGAGCCAGCTATGATTCCCAGTGAGCCTTTTGAGCCTAATCCTACTCTTGAGAGTGAACCCAACCCTGTGTGTCCACCAACAAACTGGCCTGTGAGGAAAGAGCAGATTGAAAAGATCCTGGATGATCAGGTTATCTCTACTCGTAATCGAGGATACCAAAGATACCTGGTCCGCTGGCAAGGAAGGCCAAATTCTGATGACTCTTGGATCTCCCAAGAAGAATTATAAGAATTGGACCCAGACCTCTTGGAGTGATACCAGAGCCAGCTTGATCCATACTCGACAGGGTCGAGTTCCTCCCACCCCAAGAGAATTGGTGCGGGCACCAGACTCAGAAGAAGACTTCAGGGCTCCATCTGGATCTCTGATTGACCTTGCCCGAAGAATTAGGATTTTCTGGTTTTGTAATAAGGGTTGACTTGGTCAACTCAATTTTTTTTTTGAGTCTGTATTTCCTTGTAATTTAAATTTTGTTGAGTCATGTTGACTTAGTACAAGTCCTAGTAAGTGGTCTAGGTCTTCTCCAGGATGCCACATTTCTCCCAAGCCCAAGCAAGTGGGTGCCACAATCCCAGCCACACGCTAGAGTCCAGGAGGCGCCACTTCTCCATCCCAGTGTCTTGGTCCCCACACCCAAGGGAGCAAGAGTTTTTCTTGAAGCCAAAATCAAGGAGGCGCCCCATATATACCTTAAAAGGCCAAGCTAAAGGAGGAAAGAGGCATTTCTTGGGGAGCACTTCAAGGGGGCACCCAATCCATGCCTAAAAAGACCAAAGCAAAGTTGGAAGAGCCATGACTTGGGGAGAAAGAAAAGGAGGTGTCCAAAAGAGTTGAGCCATGGAAGGAAAAAAAAATTTCTTGAAGAGCAAGGCTAGGAGGCGCCACCTACTTACCATTTGGAGCCACCAATCAACACTTATGGTAGCTCTTGGCCAGCCATATGGGAAGGATTTGATTCTACAAGCCTAATTTGAAGATCCATCCTATTAGTCCCACATGGGAAGATGTAAAACCTGACCTCTTGTAAAGACCTATAAAATAAACCCCTTGTAAGTTTTAAAAAATAACTGATGAATGAATTCAAATTTTGTGTGAACAACTTTATGTTTCTCTCTTCCGCACTTGCATCCAGGTGTTGAGCTCCATGAGGGAGTAAATCCGGGTTCCCCAGGAACCTTGAGGAGGTGTGAGATCTCCAACCCCAAAACCCTAGGTTAGCCACTTCACTTCCAAACCCTAGCCGCCCATCATCCTCTTCATTCCACCAAACCCTAGCCTATCCCATCTCTCACGGCCCCTCTCTCCAAGTAGTGGCCGACCACCAGCATCCAGGTCCTGTTCGGCTGCTTCGAATACGGAGCAAATCCCAGAGGAAGCCAGATCAGCATCCAGGAGAATCAGGACTTCAGCAACATCAACTTTCAAGTTCTTCTATTTGGTAAATCCTTCATTGAGTATCTGGTTCTATAAATTGTTCTTCTTCTTTCCCAGATCTTGAGTTCAGGAGAAGCCAACTCTGCCAAAGGACCAGTATTGGAGGATCCATTGCGAAGATATCTGAATCCAGGGATCCAACAATCCGCTCAAGAGAGTCCTTCCACTAAACTCTGAGAAGATCATTGCCTGGTCTGTAACCCTTCTCTTCTCTTTACTTCTGTCCTGTTGAAAGTTCAGAGCGAAACCCTAGGTCTAGGAGTTTCTCAACCCCCAGCGATCCTTTACTTCTGAACTACTCTAATAACCTAGTTTCTTTAAATTGTGCTTTCAATTATTACATAGTTTCTTTCAATTAGTTTAACTTTCCTTTGAGTCAAAGCCGACTTCTGAAAATATTAAAAAAATAATAAAAAAAAGAATTAGTCTTAATTTACTTCCGCATCGCATCATCTTTGTTTTGTTCTGCATCATTTTTGGTATCAGAGCATTCGTTCTGCATCATCATCGGCCCTCGATACGTTCCTTCCATTCATGGAATTTGGCCTCGGCTCTCTCCATGCCGATTCAAAGCCCCACAGTTCTAGGCTATCTATGAAAAAGTATCGGGACTTCCATCCATGAATGGCCAATGGAAGTCCCCCTAATATCTTTTGGCTAGGACGGAGGTTGAACATCCACCACTCCTGACTCTGGAAGTCCTGTTTCAAGAGAAAAAAGTTCAAAAACAATGATGGCCTTGGCTCGATGTCGGCCTCCTGACCAAGAACCACAAAACTGTAGAGCACCCGAATACTGTTCGGGGTCATCTAGGAAGGTGTACTCTTATATAGGTTGAAAAACTCGACGAAGATGTTATGGAGTGGAAATCAGAGGCTGGTTTTTAGATGGTCTTCATACAAGGGAAGGGCTCTTAAATTTAGGGGGTCGTTCACCCTACCCTCATGGCTAGGGATGCTCAAGTGCATGGTGGAGGGGATGCTGTACATGACCATAAGACTCTCAGCCCTCTCCCAGGTCATGGTTGAAGAGATGTCACACAGGCCAGGTTCCCTATTCCTACGAGCCGAACTCTGACTCCCGGAGGCCATCCTAATAGAGTTACAGAAAAAGAGGAAGATGGTTGCGAGACTAACCTGGACTTTTGGTTTTCTAAAGATGCAAGAGCAGCGGAAGGAGGAGGATTTCTCTCCAAACCCAGGCACGGTGGAAAACTCCCTTTGAGCATTGGTCCCTCCCTTTTATAGGCACCAAGGGGCAGTTTCCTAATGCCTACCACGTGCTGCGACCCGACGGCAAGCAACTTGGTTCTCGGGTTTGGCGAGAATCCGATGGGATGCGCCGGATGGTATCTAGTCATGATCTGCATGACCATCAAAGCAAAGGTGAACGGATCACTTTAGACACCATACTGACTGCTCGGATGAGGCCACGTGGCCCACGTCATGTCAGGAGCTCAACGGGTGTATGTTTCCGAACTGGCGATCATCATGCGCTGTACCAGTAATAACTGCCTCTTCTGTCGCCACCAATCCAATGTTGACACCTGTCCAAGAGCGAAAATCAGAGCAGAGGATGGCCAGCCATAGCATGCTAGGTCAGATTCACCATCATCTTGAGGACTGGCGCATTAATTACCAAGTAATGCCCTTGTCCTTCAAGCCTGCAGGCTCGCTAGAAGGCCAAGGGCAAGGGGGCAACTGTTATACCCTATCGGCTCACCGCCAGACTGGACAGGCCCCTCTTTACAGTCTGATCGGGTCTCTCTTCTAAAGCTCCGATGGCCACACCCTACCAAAGTCTGACCCACCGGAGTAGAGGTCCGAACAACCCACTCCTGCTAGGATCCAACCCATTTCTCTCCTTCAGAAGTCCGACCCACCAGAGCAGAGGTCCGAACGACCCACTCCTGCTGAGATTTGGCCCATTGCTCTCCTTCGGAAGTTTGACTCTCTGTCCGATTGACTGGCCTTCTCGATTGGCGTCCGACAGACATGCTTCAAGACCCAGAGGATTCCAGAAACCCCCTTTCTGTTCCAACGGAATCCTGCCACACCAGCAATCCTGCTCTACTACTCCCACGACGCCGTCCTATCCGGGCACCACGTGGCCACTCTCCAAATTCTTTAGGGACAGATCGATCCTTTTAACCTCTTCCCTAATGGATTTTGGACTGTTCCGTGCCTATATAAGGTGTCCGAGGGACCCCGTTTTGAGCTGAGGACTCTCTTCCCTCTCCATATGCTATCTCCTTGATTCCTCCATTCTGTTGCCTTCAAGCTCCTGCTAACTTAGGCATCAGAGGGTCCCCCGCTGGAACACCACCGGCGCCCTGGGGACTTTGTTGCAGGTCGATCCGGAAAGGAGCACCCCAGCACAGCCGATCGAGCCCGGTCCAAGAGAAGTCGCCGCAACAAGATGAGAAAAGATTAATCCAAAAAAAATTCTAATAAAGAAGAAAATTAGGAACACGAATAGAGATGAAAGAAAATTAACAAAACAATAAGGAATCTTGAAATTAGACATGGATAGGGATGAAATGAAAAAAGATTATTCTAAAGAAAAAAGAGGTCTAATATACAAAATTAGAAAAAAAACATGGACGATAAGATTAATTAGAATATGTAGATTAATCTAAAAAAGAAAGAGCTCTGATGGCAATAAAATTAATTAGGAATGTGAACGAAGATGATAGAAGATATAAAGAGTCACAGAAAAAAATGTGAGGGGTATTGAAAATGATATTTGCATGGAAAGCAGGAAAGGTTAGCTTTATGTAAACATTGTAGTCAAACATTCAAAATTTTACTGGTAAATGTAGAATCACTTTTAGCTAATATAAATATACTCTTAAATATGTACTAAGTGTTCTCATTATTAATTATTATCTAATACAAACTTTGGCCTTTGTGGCCTCACAGCTAAATGAATAGCACGGCATTCTCCACTAAACCATTCATACATACTACAAATTAAACAATCTCCAAAACCATAAGGAGCCAAACAGAAGGTAGCATAATGGTAATCTTAACTAAGTCTCAAACTTGTCACTTTTTTCTTATTGCTAATCCTGTAGTTAGACAGCGCTCGGTAGTTCCTACAAGAATTATTGTTAAAATGCAATCTTGCTTTTAGATGGTTCTCAGTGCTTCCTACAAAAAAAAAAAAAGTGCAATCTTGCTTCTATGTGGTGCTCAATGCTTCCTACCAAAAAAAAAAGTCCCATTTGGCTGGTAGTTTTTCCGTGAAAGACCTTTTGATGCTCAATTTAGTCGTGATTTGGATAATAGTGGAACTAAAAAGAGTGAGAGCTTGTGGTAAGTGTGAGCCTGAGCATGAATGAGTGTAATTGTAAGTCTACCTTCAGAAGATCCCCACTTATTTAATTATAGTAGTCGGAGATAACTATTTTCAATTTGGGGATAATCTCTTTCAATTGAGATAACTTGTTGCCCAAGTGGCTTTTTTCAAGTGGGGGGTGAATTGGAAATTTAAAAAATTAAGAAAATATGTGCTCTTTCAATGTTCTTTAGAGTGGAAAGTGCTATGATTCAAATAATTAAAGAGAAGCAGAAAAAGCACAATCACAAACACAACAAGTTTATAGTGGTTCGAAGCAACCTCGCTCCTACATCCACTATCCAATATACCACTTAGGATTTCACTATATTCACCCACGGAATACAGCCGGATTATTTTCACGGGCTCACAATCCAAAACACAAAATAGTTTTAATCGGGCTCACCAAAAACCCAAACTTGGTTTTAACCAGGCTCACCAAAATCCACTACAATGTTAGTTTTAAGATGGGTTCACTAACAATTCATACTTGGTTTTCAACAGGCTCACCAAGAACCTAACAAACTCACAAAAAGAGTTAAGAAAAATACAAGCAACTCTATGACAAACCAAGTTGTCTGATGGTTGCAGTTGCAGCTCAAAGGAAGCCTTCTTAATTCCACTTGAATGCTCCTTAATGGCTTCTTAGAAACCCAATAAATGCTTCAAGTTTCAGATGAGAGTTGGTGAAGACTTGAAGACTCTCTTGAATGCTTTCTCTGGAATGTTCTCACCAAATAAACATTAAAGCTCATTAACCTGTTAATAGATGTCCAAATCCCTTATAAATAGAGTCTTGTACTCTTCTCTAGTATTGGGATTCAAACAAGTTCTAAAACTAGCCGTTACTTGCCTAAAACTAGGATTTGATTCAGCTTGGATGCTTTGAGTTGGCTTGGATTTTCAAATTGGTCAGAAATTTGTACTGGTCGAGTCGGTTCGCCTAACTTGTTCTCATAGAACTATTTTAACTAATCTCTATAAGAGTCGACTCTTCTAGCCATGAGTAAGCTCGTCTGTCTGTCTGAGAAATCCTTACTCTGGTCGAGTCAGCTCGGATACTCTCGAGTCGGCTCGAATCTTCTGAATTTTAGAACATGTACTCTGCTCGAGTTTGCTCTTTGCCTTTGGGTTGGCTGGAAAGTTTGATTGAGAAACTGAAGCACTGGACGAGATGGCTCGACTTCCTTCGAGTCAGATACCTGCATGCTAGTGAATTATGTTTTGTACCAGAATTTGAGTCGGCTCTTCATGACTTGAGTCGGCTCTTCAGTGAAGTTGCCTATTTTCATGAACTTTTGAGTGAATTTTCTTGGACACTTCTTTTCATCAAATATTTCCAATATTTCCAGAGATTTGCTTGACATACTTACAAAGTTGTAGGAAGTGTGAATATGCATTAAAATCATCCTACAAAAACTTAGAAAACATTTGGAAATAGTTAGCAAAATAAATGCATGCTCAAATGTTTTGTTATCATCAAAATCATTCAAGGATTCAACAATCTTCCCCTTTTTGATGATGACAAAACATGGGGCATGGAAAAGAAAACTTTACAATTACATGTATAAAAGTATTTGAAAGTTAGTATCAACATGTATGAGCTATAAATTACAAATGTATCAGAGTATATTAACAGAGTATCCAAGCTTTTGAAATAGTTTTATTATGTATTAACATTTATCCAAGCCTATTTTTGCCTAAATTAAAGTCAATAGGCATAAGGCAAAATTGATAGAAAAAATATATCATAGTTCAACATTTGCAAATAGCAAAAGGTATTGGTGTTGGCAATAATGTATCAGAGCTTATTCAGAGCTAATGATAGTAGAGCTATTGAATGTATCAAAGCTTGATATGTATCAAATATGTATCAAAGCTAAATTTAGGAAATAGCTCATCAAGTTCAAAAGCTAAAAATTCATAGCACATCAACATAAAGCTCCCCCTTGTATATTTCTCCGAAATAATGAATGTTTTCCATGCACATACACTTCATTAATATCATTCATCATTCTCCCCCTTTTGTCATTAATCAAAA
Organism: Areca catechu; assembly: GCA_021397845.1. Taxonomy (NCBI): domain Eukaryota; kingdom Viridiplantae; phylum Streptophyta; class Magnoliopsida; order Arecales; family Arecaceae; genus Areca; species Areca catechu. The sequence goes on along the minus strand of CM038048.1, from coordinate 44,798,372 downwards.
AGGTATACAATTAATTGCTCCCCCTGTGTTAAGTAATTTAAGCTCGATTTTGAAATAGAATGAGAAGATTATTAACATTGTTTGAGATAATTTCACTTTCTCATAAAAAGTTTGATAATCTAATTTAAATTAATCTTGAGTAGATGTTGAATATACAATCATCATAGCACAGATAATATTGCATACATAATAAGTAAGAAATATATACTTTCATTGCTTTCAAAGTTTTTCATTACAGCTTACAAAATTTGGAAGTAGAAATACTAATGACTAGCCTACTCATTGTCACTAGGCTCAACTTTAATAGATTCGGACCTACCATACCAAGATATAGGATGACTAGAAGGTGGTGCGGGCACCAGGCTCAGGAAGAGGCTTCAGCTAATGCCAAGTTCTATATGGATAGAAGACTAGGAATTTAAGTCCTGTAATAAGTCTATGAGTCCTATATTTATTTTTATTTGAATAATTGAGTCCTGTTTTATTTTAATTTGGGTCCAATTAGAGTTAAATTGGCTTTGTATTGAGTCAGGTTCAAGATCTACTTGTATTAGGCTTCAATTAAACAAGAATGAGTGCAAACAACTTCACCAACTACTTGGAGCACCACATCATCAAAGCACCATGCCACCTTGGAAGACAAGTCATGCCAACTTGGAGGACAAATCATGCCACATCATCAAGACACATCAAACATGAATTTTCAAATTTGAATGATGCTTCACTCTTTATGGGTTCCTACCTTGTAATTAGGAGATTTAAATTTGAATGGGCCACTCCTATCTTTATGGGACACCCCTTGATTTTCTCCATGAAAAGTGTTGCATTTTGAATTTGAAAAGGAGCTTAAGGTTTATAAAAGCTCCTAGAATTCTCTTGTAATGGGAATGATGAATGAAGAAGAAATTTTTTTTGAAAGCTTTTCCCTTTGCTAGCCAAAGTCCCTTGAGAGAAGGAAAGGTGTGAGACCTAAGTTACCTAGCCAATCCAATTTCTAACCCATACTCCATTTCTATTTGATCAACCTTGAAGACTCTCCTACAATCCACTCCAAAATTCATCCATCTCCTCTTCCAAAGGCATCTTCTACAAAGAAGTTCAGCATGCCAACAAGTGAAGGAGGTTTAAGTTGTGGATGCCAAGGAAGATCTACTTCAAGCCAAGCTTAATCCTTATTACTCCATTCCAAATTCTCTTTATCCATTCCTACAACCTCCCATCTAAACCTGTTAATCTTTCCATCTCCTTGTGCAGGATCACCGGGTCTCATGGATTCTATGATGAAGGTTTATTATGCCAAAGAATCAGAAGCAGGAGGCCTTGAAACCTAGAGTAATTCCTTTGTCATTTAGGTACCTCATCTTGAGTGTCCTTTATCCCATTTTCAGAACATTAATAGTCGGGTAACCATTCTTATACTTTCTTTCAGATCTGAAATAGCAAGGTAAGCTAGCCCTAACCTGTGTGGTTTCCTAACCACAAAGGTCCTTTCTTAATTACTTTGAGAGAGTTTCTTTCTAGTAATGTTTTTCTCTATGTTCCTTTCCTGAATTTCTATTTCTTTTATAGAATAGCTGCATGCCTATTTGCCTCATCAACATTTAACCTCTTTAATCCTTAGAGATGCATCATTCGAATCTTGTTCCCCATCATTTTGGTATCAGAGCATGGTAGGTTAGAGTTACTTTTGAATTTGTGCATTTAGGTAGGTTGCTGAAATTTTCTGCATGCATAGCATTCATACATGCTACTTAGTTATTGTTTTTAAAATCCAATCTAGATCTAAATTCATGTCTCCTGAGTGGGTGTACACCAGTACACTATCACAACCCATGAAAATAATGAGCCCCTGGCCGGACGTGAATTTTTAGGTTGAAGTTTGGTATGTAAATGCTTTTGTTTGTTTAAATTCTGCTTGCTGTATTTCTGAATGGGCTGACTAAGATTCGCATAAAAGTCTGAATGAAAGTAGTTAATTTTTGATTGAGATAATTATTTTCCTACTCCATATTAAGCTATTTATCATCACATAAAATTTCATCCTCAGAAAATAATTACAAAAAAAATGAAAATTCTCGTATTCCATCACTATCACTAAAATTCCTTATGTTCAGTCCTGTTTTATTTTATCTAGTTTCCAGTATCTGCTCAGCATAGTATAGAATTTATTTTTAAATTTCCTATCGTATGGCATATCATCTAGAAGTTAGAAATCTTTTTGAATTTTTTAAATTTTTTGAATCTGTTACATTGCACTTTGCCATCACTTGAGAACTGCAACACACTAATTCTGCACCTGAAATTTTGATCCATATGTTTGTTGCATTCATTTCATGGTAAACAAAATTAAGGGCATCAAATTGACATAGGGTCAGGATTTCATTACCTGTCCCTAGTCCAAAAATTACCAACTTGCATAACGAGCCCAATCCTAATTAAAATGGATTAGACATTTAATTGCTCTAGCGAGCTAGGGACACCCACAAGGTCAGGTCGAGTCAAGTGTCAAGCTAACTTTGACACCCTGTTTGTGTGTGCTTGTATCTGGTGTCTAGGCAAGTAGTTCAGGGATTAGAGCCTGAAGGAAAGTGGGTTGGTTCGCTTACCTGGCCAATTTTAAATTGGTGTCTAAGGCAAGCAAAGAGGAACCTCCACTAACCTTATACTTACCTGGCCAGGTGCCATGTTACTACAACCCGGATTGTCAATTTGACCTTACATTTGATTTGTACTCTAGGTCTAGCAAAACCCCTAGTCCGAGTTGAGTCCGTGTGCATGGCAACTAGATCAGGAGCACCTTATCAGCAAACCCAAGCCCAATCTAGTGTAACCATGGAACAAAACTTTGAGAGTCTCATGAAATCCTTGAATGACCAAATGACCAGGCTGAACCAAAACTTAATTGATCAATTAGCCCAGACCAATCAAAACTTGATTGATCAGATAACCCACATCACTGCTAGACTTGATCGATTAGAAGCTCGTACCCTTGGAGGAAATCTTGAAGTCCTAAATGAGTTAGAGCCTGAATCCGAGTTTGAGACACCCATCAACCCTAGAAGAACTCTTCATCAAGACCATTTCTTTGAGCCAAATCCTAGGAGGCCCAATCCTGCTCGAGTCCATGACCCAAATCCTAGGATAGCACACCATGATCCAGTCTATGAGCCAAACCCTAGGAGACACAATCAGGATCAGATAGACCGTGATGAGCGAACTCTTAGGAGTATTAGATTGGAAGCACCAACATTCGATGGAAATCTGGATCCTAAGGTTTACATAGATTGGGAGGGAGAGATGGATCAGTACTTCGATTGGTATGACATGACAAAGGAGAGAAAATGCAAGTTCGCGAAGCTTAGGTTAATTCGTCAGGCTAGGCTTTACTGGGGAAATGTTGAGAGGTTCATTAGGCAAAGGGGTGATGTTTCCATAGTAACCTGGAGGGCAATGAAACTTAGACTTAGAGAAAAATACCTTCCTATGTCCTACCACTAGAGACTTCTAGACCAGTGGCAGAGATTGACCGAGGGAACCAAGAGTGTAGCCGAATACATTGCCAAATTTGATGAATTTGTAATGAGATGCAATGTAGATGAGTCCGAGTCAGTTACTTTGTTGAGATTTAGGGCAGGATTGAGAGAAGAGATCCAGAAGGAGTTATTTCTGAGAAAAGTCCATGACTTAGAGCTAGCATACCAGGTAGCACGAGATGCCGAGAGATTTCATAAGGGACCATTTTATCGCAAACCCGAACCCCCTAGAACTAGTGCACCTAGTCAACAGCCAGGAACAAATCAGATGCGACCCAGTCAACCAAACCCTAGCACCCCTCTGACCCATAGAGATGATAGGGGTAAAGTACCAGAAGTTCAGAGGACTCCAAATTCTATTGTGGCTTGCTATAGATGTCATAAGTTAGGCCATTATGCTAGCAATTGTCCAACTAGGGCCTTACACATAAGAGAATTAGAAGAAAGTGAGTCTAAACCCAAAGAACCCCTAGGTGATAATGTCGAGGAAGTATATCAGGCTGAGGACAATTTGGCTGAAGAGTATGAAGGAGACGAGGAACAAATAGAGCATGATATGTTGGGAGTAGTTAGATGCATCCTTACCCAAAATGCGACACAGGAAGATTGGCGTAGGACTAACATCCTACAAACATTCGTCAAGTTAGGGGATAAGGTATGTAAAATAATCATAGATAGTGGGAGTTGTGTAAATGCCATATCCACTAGTACTATCAAAACTTTAGGCTTGTCCACAGTTCCCCATCCGACTCCATATAAGGTTTCTTGGATAGACTCCACTTCGATTCCTATCAAACATAGGTGCCTAGTCCAAATCCAGTTTCAGTCCTATCAGGAGAAAGTGTGGTGTGATGTCTTACCAATGGGAGTGAGCAGTATCATCCTAGGTCGACCCTAGTTATTTGACCATGATGCGACCCTATACGGCCGATCAAATTCTTGCTCATTCATGCACCTAGGTAAGAAGTTTGTGATCAACCTAACACCACCTAAGGACACTATTAAGAGAGGATCAAGCCACCTAAAGGAAAAGAAAACGGGAGTCAATTTGATCACTAAAATGGAAATTGAGAAAGAACTCACTGAGGGTACACATGTTTGGATTTTAACCACTAAGGAAATTTAGGAGCCTTCCTAGAAAGAACGCCCTCAGGAAGTGGCTAAAGTGTTAGAAGACTTTAAGGATATATTTCCAGATAACCTACCTGACCAGCTTCCACCATTTAGGGACATCCAGCATGCCATTGACTTAGTCCCAGGAGCTACCCTACCCAACCTTCCACACTGTAGGATGAACCCTACTGAACATTTAGAGTTACAAAGACAAGTAGGGGATCTCCTTAGGAAAGGATTTATTAGAGAGAGTTTGAGTCCCTGTGCAGTACCCGCATTACTGACCCCTAAGAAAGATGGCACTTGGAGGATGTGCGTTGATAGTCATGCCATTAATAAGATCACAATGAAATATAGGTTTCCCATACCCCGTTTGGATGACATGTTAGATATGATGGCCGGAGCAATAATATTTTCAAAGATTGACCTTAAGAGTGGCTATCATCAGGTTAGGATTAGACCAGGGGATGAGTGGAAGACTGCATTCAAGACCAAGGAGGGTCTTTTTGAGTGGGTAGTAATGCCTTTCGGACTGTCCAATGCTCCTAGTACCTTTATGCGTATTATGAATCAAGTCCTACGGCTATTTATAGGAAAGTTTGTCGTAGTTTACTTTGACGACATTCTTATATATAGCAGGACCCAGAAGGACCATTTGGACCACTTGAATCAAGTCTGTTTAGCTCTTAGGGAAAATAGTCTCTTTGCAAACCTTAAGAAATGTGACTTTTTTACCCATAGAGTCATTTTCCTAGGTTTTGTTGTCACACCTGACGGAGTTTCTGCTGACCCTGAAAAGATCAAATCAATTGTAGAGTGGCCAGTGCCAAAAAGTGTTCATGAAGTATGAAGTTTTCATGGCCTAGCTACTTTTTATTGAAGATTCATTCGAGGGTTTAGTACCATAGTTGCGCCAATCACAGATTGCATTAGGAAAGGCCAATTTGAATGGACAAAAGCTGCTGATAGGGCCTTCCTAGACGTTAAGAAGAAATGACACAAGCACCTACCTTAAGATTGCATGATTTTTTGAAGGTTTTTGATGTTGCTTGTGATGCATCTGGAGTTGGAATAGGTGGAGTTTTAAGCCAGGAGAGCCATCCCATAGCTTTCTTTAGTGAAAAATTAAATGAAGCCAAGCTTAAGTATTCCACCTATGATAAGGAGCTCTATGCGGTAGTGCAAGCTTTAAGGTAATGGAGGCACTATCTACTACCGCTTGAATTTGTCCTGTTTTCTGATCACGAGGCCCTTAGATTCCTTAGTTCCCAGAAAAAGCTGAATCCTAGGCATGCCAAGTGGGTCGAATACATCCAGGCCTACACGTTTGTCCTAAAACATCATGCTAGAACTGAGAATAAGGTGGCCGATGCATTAAGTCGTAGAGCCCTGCTTTTGAACTCGATTAGCACTGAAGTCATTGGATTTGAAAGACTTACGGATGATTATGATAATTGTCCAGACTTTAGTGAAGTTTACCAAGCTCTAAAATTAGGACCATCTAGTGACCACAGTGAGTACACCCTTTTAGATGGTAATTTGTTTAAGGAAAACAAGCTTTGTGTTCCGAAGACTTCCCTGAGACATTTTCTAATTTGGGAAACTGGTGCGGGCACCATACTCAGAAGATGACTTCAGGGCTCCATCTGGATCTCTGATTGACCTTGCTCGAAGAATTAGAGTTTTCTGGTTTTGTAATAAAAGTTGACTTGGTTAACTCAATTTTTTTGAGTCTGTATTTTCCTGAAATTTAAATTTTGTTGAGTCATGTTGACTCAGTACAAGTCCTAGTGAGTGGTCTAGGTCTTCTCCAGGGTGCCACATTTTCTTCCAAGCCCAAGCAAGTGGGCGCCACACTCCCAGCCACATGCCAGAGTCCAGGAGGCGCCACATCTCCATCCCAGTTCCTTGGTCTCCACACCCAAGGGAGCAAGAATTTTTCTTGAAGCCAAAATCAAGGAGGCGCCCCAAATGTACCTTAAAAGGCCAAGCTAAAGGAGGAAAGAGGAATTTCTTGGGGAGCACTTCAAGGGGGCACCCAATCCATGCCTAAAAAGTTCAAAGCAAAGTTGGGAAGAGCCATGACTTGGGGAGAGAGAAAAGGAGGTGTCCAAAAGAGTTGAGCCATGGAAGGAAAAAAATTTTCTTGAAGAGCTTGAAGAGCAAGGCTAGGAGGCGCCACCTACTTACCATTTGGAGCCATCAATCAACAATTATGGAACCTCTTGGCCGGCCATATGAGGAGGAATTGATTCTACAAACCTAATTTGAAGATCCACCCTATTAGTCCCACATGGGAAGATGTAAAACCCTGACCTCTTGTAAAGACCTATAAAATAAACCCCTCTTGTAAGTTTTGAAAACAACTGATGAATGAATTCAAATTTTGTGTGAGCAACTTTATGTTTCTCTCTTCCGCACTTGCATCCAGGTGTTGAGCTCCATGAGGGAGTAAATCCGGGTTCCCCAGGAACCTTGAGGAGGTGTGAGATCTCCAACCCCAAAACCCTAGGTTAGCCACTTCACTTCTAAACCCTAGCCGCCCATCATCCTCTTCATTCCACCAAACCCTAGCCTATCCCATCTCTCATGGCCTGATGTAGAACAGAAGCTCTGATACCAAAAATGATGCAGAACAAAGAACAAAGAAGCGTATGCGGAAGTAAAATTAAGATTAATTTCTTTTTTTTTTATTTCAGAAATTGGCTTCGACTCAAAGTAAAGTTAAACTAAGTTGATGGAAACTAGGTAAGGATTGAAAGCACAATTTAGAAGAAGCTAAGTTATCAGAGTAGTTCAGAAGTAATGGATCGCTGGGTGTTGAGAAACTCCCAGACCTAGGGTTTCGCTCTGAACTTTCAACAGGACAGAAATAAAGAGAAGAGATGGTTTACCAACCAGACAGTGATCTTCACAGAATTTGGGTGGAAGAACTCTCTTGGGCAGATTGTTGGATCCTCGGATTCGGCTATCTTCGCAATGGATCCTCCAATACTGGCCTCGTGGCTGGGTCGGCTTCTCCTGAACTCAAGATCTGGGAAGTAGAAAAACAAGTGATGGATTCAGAGACTCAGGGAAGGATTTACCAGTTCGAAGAACTTGCAGGCTGATGTCGCTGAGATCCGGATTCTCTTGAAGGCTAATTTGACTCCCTTTGGAAAGATCTTTGGATCTGAAGTATCCGGACAATAGCTGGATGCTGGTGGTCGGCCTGGACTTGGAGAGAGAGGCCGTGGGAGGTGGAATAGGCTAGGGTTTGGTGGATTGAAGTGGATGGTGGGCGGCTAGGGTTTTGGAGTAGAAGTGGCTAACCTAGGGTTTGGGTTTTGGAGATCTCACACCTCCTCAAGGTTCCTGGGGAACCCGGATTTACTCCCTCACGGAGCTCAACACCTGTATGCAAGTGCGGAAGAGAGAAAACACAAAGTTTTGCTCACAAAAAAATTTGGTTTCATTCATCTGATCTTTTCAAACTTACATGGGGGTTTAATTTATATGCAATTACAAGAGAGTAGGGTTTACATCTTCCCATGTGGGACTAAAGGAGGGTATCTTCAAATTAGGATATCAATCCCTACTCATATGGCCGGCCAATTAATTCCAAAGTTGATTGAAGCTTCAAAAAGGAAAGTGGGTGGCGCCTCCTTGTCTTGACCTCCAAGAAAATATTTTTTTCCTTCTATGCTTGGCCTTATCTGGAAGTGTTTGGGTGCCTCTTAACCTTGCCCTCCAAGAGAAAATTTGTTGCCTTTTATATCTGGCTTTAGTTGGAATGATTAGGGCACCTCCTAACCTTGCTTTTCAAGAGAAATCTCCTTCCTTTAATGGCTCAACCCTTTTTGGATATCTCCTTTTCTTTCTCCCCAAGTTATGGCTCCTTCTAACTTTGTTTTGAGTATTTCTGGCAGGTAATGGGCGCCTCCTTGAATTCCTCTCCAAGAGAATTTCTTCTCTTTTATAGTTTGGTTCTTTTGGGAAGTCTTGGGCCGCCCCCTTGATTTGTGGACCCCTGGTGGATTTCTTCTCAATTGGCGCATGAAAGAGGGGAGCTGCTATCTGTGGTGTGGAGACCAAAGCCTGCTGGATGGAGATGTGGCGCCCCCTGGACTCAGGCATATGGCTGGGAGTGTGGCGCCCACTTGCTTGGCCTTGGGAGAAAATGTAACACCCCAGGTTGAAACCCTAGTCCACTACTGAGTCAACATGACTCAATAAAATAAAATGCAGGTAATATAGACTCAAGCTAAAGTTGAGTTGATCCAGTCAACCCTTATTACAAGCCAAAAAAATCCTAATTCTTCGGGCAAGGTTAATCAGAGATCCAGATGGAGCTCTGAAGTCTTCTTCTGAGTCTGGTGCCCGTACCAATTCTCCCAGGATGGGAGGAACTCGACCCTGTCGAGTATGGATCAAGTTGGCTCTGGTATCTCTCCAAGAGATCTGGGTCCAACTCTTGTAATTCTTCTCGGGAGATCCAAGAGTCATCAGAATCTGGCCTTCCTAGCCAGCGGGCCAGGTATCTTTGGTATCCTCGATTACGAGTAGAGATAACCTGATCATCCAGGATCTTTTCAATCTGCTCTTTCCTTACAGGCCAGTTTGTTGGTGGACACACAGGGTTGGGTTCACTCTCAAGAGCAGGATTAGGTTCAAAAGCCTCACTGGGAATCACAGCTGGCTCTCTATACTCTACTAGGTCTGTAATGTTGAAAGTGGAGCTAATGCCTAGTTCTGGAGGCAACTCGAGCACATAGGCATTGGATCCTACTCTGTTCACTACTCTAAATGGTCCAGCTCCTCTAGCATGTAACTTTCTAACGGTTCCAGGAGAAAACCGCTCAGGCCTTAACCTAATCATTACATAGTCTCTCTCAACAAAAGTTTTGACTCATCTTTGAGAATCAGCCAACTTCTTATAAGTTTCATTACTTAAAGTTATTTTGGCATGAATTTCTTTATGCAAGTCCTTTACATGCTATGCAAGTGCATCAAGAGACTTGCGTGTGTAGGCTAATAGTGAAATCAGATCAAGTGGTGTGTGAGGCTTGTATCCATGAACAATTTCAAAGGGACTCTAGCCTATAGACCTATTGATCGAAACATTGAATGCAATTTCAGCCCTGAACAAAATACAAATCCCAATTCCTGGTATTCTCACTCAACCAAAATCTGAGTCAATGTCCTAAACTCGACTGACGATGCATTCTTAAAGAATGGACTTTATTCAAAGGAACCCTAGGTCTAAACCTAACAAACTACGGCTCTCTAGGTTTGACCTTGGGTCGGAGGATGGCATGCAGAGCATGAAAACTTATCATGGGTGCCTAGTAGGTGCCATAAGGTCTTCCAGAAGTAGGTGGCAAACCTAATAGGTTCTGACACGTGGTTCACTCTAAAGACTTCGACAAAGTATACTTGGATGGTGTAAGAAGCATTGGAAGTCCTAGAGAAAGGGAGGAAATATGAGGCGGAGTCATGAATTACCTGCTGACTAAAGGTGGTGACTTGAAGGTTTGAATGGTGATCTATGAGTGTCAACTGATCATCCTTACGAAAGGAAAAGTTTGCTACTCCCAGGAATGGATCAAGAGATGGTTCGGGAAGTAGCCTAGGACATGTGATTGCAACAGTTAAAGTTTTTTCTCTAAGCAAATAATGATCCATTTTCTCAAGAACTGGATTGAAGAATGATTCATGGAAAGGCCTATGGATGATGACCTCAAGACTTGAAACTTGACATATGGGTGCAGAAAGGTATACTCTATAGAAGGGTAGGTCAGTCATGCGAAGGAAGGGGTCTGGGGCCATAAGGAGGACTTCTACAGGACTGGGTGAATCAATCCGCTCAAGACAAGGATGTTTAACTGAGATTACGGGAGAGACCTTAGTGGCTGGGCATGGGACAAGGTCCAATTGTAAGAGGCTTGATTCAGTCATCCTAAGGAGAGGATCTACCATAGGGTGGGCAAACTTAAACAGTTCAGTGCAAAGATCTTCAATTGGTACCTGGGGAATGACTGTCATTAGAGGGTACAAACTGATAGCTCGGGCTAACACTATGAGTTCTTCCTGGGGGTATTTGATTAAAGGAACCTGATTCTCACAAATCTCTTGAATTTCTGAACTAGGTCCTACCACTTGGTTACTCTCCAAGGTCTCCTCAGGTAAGGAACCAATAGTATCGATGTCACATTCTTCAAGTTCTTCCCCCTCATATTCATCAACTAGACTCAAGCCAGCATCATGTACTTCCTCAATGCCATCTTCAATGGGTTTCGGGTCAGTGGTAATCGGGTCAACTGATTCTAGGCTTGTCATACATAACCTTTCTTCCTCATTGGTAGGCTTGGGTTCTCCCTCATTAATGTCATCCTTAGGATTCTTACCACTTAGCTGTGCACAAGCCAGTCCTATGCATGGGCACTGACTAGATTTATGGCCTCTTTCTCCACAAAACAAACATTCTTGCGATATAGGAACCTGGGTCACACTGGGTTTCAAGCTAGTAGAGACCTTACTTGGGCATGGGTGTGGATCTAAATGGTTTGATCTAGAAGACTTGGGTTGTTGAGTGACTGGTCTAGAATATTGTAAGGACCTCTCATACACACGATCCACACTATAGATATCATGGTTAGGCTTCCTAAGGTTATGCTCGGGATCACGATATAAGGTCCTCCTAGGCTCCTGGCATGGATGAGGTTGGGGCCTATTAAATTTTGGATCAAGGATCCAATTTTGATGTCTACATTTCTCAAGTACTTGGACTTGATCCCTAAGCTGGGTAAAATTCTCATGGACTTGTTCTTTACAATAGGTAACAGTAGCAGTCAAATCCTGGCTCAATTTGTTCATACTTTCAGTAAGAAATCTAACCATGGCCTCTAAATCAGGTTGGGTTTGACCAGGTTGGTAGGGTACTCCGTTTTGGGTGGACATGATGATGCAAGCAAGAACACCAAATGAGACTTGACTGAAATGACTACGGGCTAACTAGACCTAGAGCCCAAACTAGATGCCCAATCAGAGTGGCAAGCTAGCCTGTAGTAACTCGGGACTCAGCCAGGCAGGTGTAAGGGGAGTGATAGGTCCCTAAATGCCAATCCTAGACACCAATCAGTGATTGGCCAGGTAGGCGGACCAGCATACAAGCCCTTCAGGATAGAATCCCTGAACCACCATTCTAGACACTGAGTACAAAGCACATAGAGTAACTAGACAAACTGACTCAACACTAGTCTTGACCAGACTTGTTGATATCCCTAGCCCACTAGGGCAGATTAAGTCTAATAAATTTTAAATTAGTCTTAGGATCGAATGAGTGGGTGGTGGTTTTGGGCTAAGGAGAGGTTATCAACTCCTCCCCTTATCTTAGATGCTCAAATGCCCTTAAGATGAATTAAGAGATGATCACTCAAAAATAATTAAATTGCAGAAACACAAAAATAGAGTTGCAGTAATTTAATCCTCAGAAATCTCACGGAAACCAATAAATCACAGGAAAATTATGAAAAATAGTTTCAATTATACTGGTTTCAGAAAAATAAAAATTATTTAATTTGGAGTTACCTGCAGTGAGAAATAATTTCTGCAACAGGGCAATTATGGGCTGAAAATAGAGTACTTCCCCGTTTACAATTCCTGCTACGAAGTTGTAACCCAATGGATCCCCTACACGCCCTAGGAACACCCCGTGGAATGGGAAGAGGAGGTTTGCGCCTCGCTTCGTTCCTAGGACCGGACGTCCTGGGGAGTCTACTTCGAGCAGACAAAGTAAAAAGAGAGAGACTCAAACAAGCAATCAAAACAGAAACCCTAGACAGGGCTCTGATACCAAAATGATGTAGAACAGAAGCTCTGATACCAAAATGATACAGAACAAAGAACAAAGAAGTGTATGCGGAAGTAAAATTAAGATTAATTCTTTTTTTTTTTTTATTTCAGAAATTGGCTTCGACTCAAAGTAAAGTTAAACTAAGTTGATGGAAACTAGGTAAGGATTGAAAGCACAATTTAGAAGAAGCTAAGTTATCAGAGTAGTTCAGAAGTAACGGATCGCTGGGGGTTGAGAAACTCCCAGACCTAGGGTTTCGCTCTGAACTTTCAACAGGACAGAAATAAAGAGAAGAGATGGTTTACCAACCAGACAGTGATCTTCACAAAATTTGGGTGGAAGAACTCTCTTGGACAGATTGTTGGATCCTCGAATTCGGCTATCTTCGTAATGGATCCTCCAATACTGGCCTCATGGCTGGGTCAGCTTCTCCTGAACTCAAGATCTGGGAAGAAGAAAAACAAGTGATGGATTCAGAGACTCAGGGAAGGATTTACCAGTTCGAAGAACTTGCAGGCTGATGTCGCTGAGATCCGGATTCTCTTGAAGGCTGATTTGACTCCCTCTGGAAAGAGCTTTGGATCTGAAGTATCTGGACTATAGCTGGATGCTGGTGGTCAGCCTGGACTTGGAGAGAGAGGCCGTGGGAGGTGGAATAGGCTAGGGTTTGGTGGATTGAAGTGGATGGTGGGCGGCTAGGGTTTTGGAGTAGAAGTGGCTAACCTAGGGTTTGGGTTTTGGAGATCTCACACCTCCTCAAGGTTCCTGGGGAACACGGATTTACTCCCTCACGGAGCTCAACACCTGGATGCAAGTGCGGAAGAGAGAAAACACAAAGTTTTGCTCACAAAAAAATTTGGTTTCATTCATCTGATCTTTTCAAACTTACATGGGGGTTTAATTTATAGGCCATTACAAGAGAGTAGGGTTTTACATCTTCCCATGTGGGACTAAAGGAGGGGATCTTCAAATTAGGATATCAATCCCTACTCATATGGCCGGCCAATTAATTCCAAAGTTGATTGAAGCTTCAAAAAGGAAAGTGGGTGGCGCCTCCTTGTCTTGACCTCCAAGAAAATATTTTTTTCCTTCTATGCTTGGCCTTATCTGGATGTGTTTGGGCGCCTCTTAACCTTGCCCTCCAAGAGAAAAATTTGTTGCCTTTTATATCTGGCTTTAGTTGGAATGATTAGGGCACCTCCTAACCTTGCTTTTCAAGAGAAATCTCCTTCCTTCAATGGCTCAACCCTTTTTGGATATCTCCTTTTCTTTCTCCCCAAGTTATGGCTCCTTCTAACTTTGTTTTGAGTATTTCTGGCAGGTAATGGGTGCCTCCTTGAATTCCTCTCCAAGAGAATTTCTTCCCTTTTATAGTTTGGTTCTTTTGGGAAGTCTTGGGCCGCCCCCTTGATTTGTGGACCCCTGGTGGATTTCTCCTCAATTGGCGCATGAAAGAGGGGAGCTGCTATCTGTGGTGTGGGGACCAAAGCCTGCTGGATGGAGATGTGGCGCCCCCTGGACTCAGGCGTATGGCTGGGAGTGTGGCGCCCACTTGCTTGGCCTTGGGAGAAAATGTAACACCCCAGGTTGAAACCCTAGTCCACTACTGAGTCAACATGACTCAATAAAATAAAATGCAGGTAATATAGACTCAAGCTAAAGTTGAGTTGATCCAGTCAACCCTTATTACAAGCCAAAAAAACCCTAATTTTTTGGGCAAGGTTAATCAGAGATCCAGATGGAGCTCTGAAGTCTTCTTCTGAGTCTGGTGCCCGCACCACGGCCCCTCTCTCCAAGTAGTGTCCGACCACCAGCATCCAGGTCCAGTTCGGCTGCTTCGAATACGGAGCAAATATCAAAGGAAGCCAGATCAGCATCCAGGAGAATCAGGACTTCAGCAACATCAACTTTCAAGTTCTTCTATCTGGTAAATCCTTCCTTGAGTATCTGGTTCCATAAATCTTCTTTTTTCCCAGATCTTGAGTTCAGGAGAAGCCAACTCTGCCAAAGGACCAGTATTGGAGGATCCATTGCGAAGATATCTGAATCTGGGGATCTAACAATCTGTTCAAGAGAGTCCTTCCACTAAACTTTGTGAAGATCACTGCCTGGTCTGTAACCCTTCTCTTCTCTTTACTTCTGTCCTATTGAAAGTTCAGAGCGAACCCTAGGTCTGGGAGTTTTCAATTCCCAGCGATCCTTTACTTCTGAACTACTCTGATAACCTAGTTTCTTTAAATTGTGCTTTCAATTATTACATAGTTTCTGTCAATTTAGTTTAACTTTCTTTGAGTCAAAGCCGACTTCTGAAAATATTAGAAAAAAAAAAAAAAAAAAAAGAATTAGTCTTAATTTACTTCCGCATCGCATCATCTCTTCTTTCGTTCTGCATCATTTTGGTATCAGAGCCCTGTTTAGGGTTTCTGACTTGCTTGCATGTTTTGAGTGTCTCTCTTTTTTACTTTGTTTGCTCGAAGTAGAATCCCCAGGATGTCCGGTCCTAGGAACGAAGTGAGGTGCAATCCTCCTCTTCCATTCCATGGGGCATTCCTAGGGCATGTAGGGATCCGCTGGGTTACAACTTCGTAGCAGGAATTGTAAACGAGGGAAGCATTCTATTTTCAGTCTGTAACTACCCTGTTGCAAGAATTGTTTCTCATTGCAGGTAACTCTGAATTGCATGATTTTTATTTTACTGGAACTAGTATAATTGATCCTATTTTACATAATTTTACTGTAATTTATTGGTTTTCATGAAATTTCTGAGAGTTAAATTACAGCAACTCTGTTTCTGTGTTTCTGCAATTCAATTTTTTTGAGTGATCATCTCCTAATTCATCTTAAGGGCAATTGAGCATCTAAGATAAGGGGAGGAGTTGATAACCTCTCCTTAGCCCAAAACCACCATCCATTCATTCGATCCTAAGCCTAATTTTAAAATTTATTAGACTTAATTTGCCCTAGTGGGCTAGGGACACCAACAAGTCGGGTCTAGGCTAGTGTTGAGTCAGTTTGTCTAGTTATTCTGTGTGTGCTTTGTACTCAGTGTCTAGAACGGTGGTTCAGGGATTCTATCCCGAAGGGCTTGTGTGCTTGTCCGCCTACCTTGCCAATCACTGATTGGTGTCTAGGATTGGCATTTAGGGACCTAACACTCCCTTACACCTGCCTGGCTGAGTCCCGAGTTACTACAGGCTAGCTTACCACTCTGATTGGGCATCTAGTTTGGGCTCTAGGTCTAGTTAGCCCGTAGTCGTTTCAGTCGAGTCTCATTTGGTGTGTTTGCTTGCATCATCATGTCTACCCGGAATGGAGTACCCTACCAACCTGGTCAAACCCAACCTGATTTAGAGGCCATGGTTAGAGCTCTTACTGAAAGTATGAACAAATTGAGTTAAGATATGAATGAGAATTTTACCCAGCTTAGGGATCGAATCCAAGTAAGGAACCTTGAATTGGACTCCTGACCTAGATTTTAATGTGCCTCAACCTCACCCACACCAGGAGCCTAGAAGACCTTTATACAGAGATCCTAAACCTAATCATAGGAGGCCTGACCCAGAGCCTGAAGATAGAGATGATAGGTTTATTCGGAACATCAAATTAGATGTACCCACTTTTGATGGTAGCTTAAACCCTAAGGTGTATTCTAATTGGGAGGGTGAGATGGACCAGTACTTTAAGTGGTATGGCATGTCTGAGGAAAGGAAGTTCAAGTTTGCCAAGATAAAGTTAGTACGTCAAGTTAGGTTATACTGGGGAACATTGAGCTAACCACTAGAAGACGAAACGTTGAGCCCATAACCACTTGGCAAGGTATGAAAGAGAAGCTTAGAGATAAGTACCTACCCATTTCATACCAGCAGAATCTGTTAGATCAATGGCAGACTTTGAAACAAGGAAACCGATCTGTCTCAGACAACATAACCACCTTTGATGAATACCTGATGAGATGTGATGTGAGTGAAGCCCATGAGGTCACTTTGTCTAGGTTTAGGGCTAGACTTATGGAAGACATTAAGAGGGAGTTGTTTCTGAGAGAGGTTACTGACCTAGACCAAGCCTATCAGATTGCACTAAACACTGAGAAGTTTCAGAGAGGACCTATGCCTTCTAGGGTTAGTGCCCCAGTCCCAAGAAATGGACCTAGCCAAGTTACCCCTAGCAAACCTAGTCAGGGTATTCCCACCCCTAGGCCATAGACAAAGGTAAGCACCTGACACCCAGAGAACCCCTAGTATCACCTATTTTAAGTGCCAGAAGCCTGGTCATATCTCCAGCCAATGCACAGCCATAGCTTGTTTTAAGTGCCATAGGGTAGGTCATGTTTCTAGCCAGTGCCCTCATAGATCCCTTTACATAGAAGAAGAGAGGAGAGAATCCGGGCCCAATGAAGAATTTGAAGAAGAAGTTTATGAGGCCGGAATGAATTTGGTTGATGAGTATGAAGGGGAGGAAATCCACAGAGTCTGACCAGTTAGGGGTTGTGAGATGCATCTTGTCCCAGAATAGAGTTCAGGAGGATTGGCGTAGGACTAACATCCTACAGACTTTCCTTAAACTAGGGGATAAGGTATGTAAGATCATCATAGATAGTGGGAGCTGTGTGAATGCCATTTCTGCTAGCACTATCAAAATGTTAGGCTTAACCCCAGTCCCCCACCCCAACCCCTATAAGGTTTCTTGGGTAGACTCTACCTCTATACCCATCCAGTCTAGATGTCAGGTCCAAATCCAAATGCAATCCTATCAAGAGAAGATTTGGTGTGATGTCTTGCCCATGGGGGTGAGCAGTATAATTCTTGGAAGACCTTAGTTATATGATCATGATGCCACCCTCTTAGAAAAATCCAATACCTGTGTCTTTAGTTTTAATGGTAAAAAAATCACAATCCATTCAGTCCCTCCTAAGGACAAGGTAGCTAAAGGACCCAATAAGGTCAGAGAGATGAAGACTGGAGTGAACCTAATTAGTGCTAAGGATCTAGAATAAGAAATTCATAGTGGTTCACCCATTTGGATGTTGACTGCTAAGGAACTTAGGACTCCTACACCCTCAGAGCCTCCTCAGGAAGTTAAACCTTTGTTAGAAGAATTTGAGGATGTTTTTCCTGAGGATCTGCCAGACCACCTTCCACCTCTTAGGGATATCCAGCATTCCATAGATTTAATCCCAGGAGCTACTTTACCCAACTTACCCCATTATAGGATGAATCCATCTGAACACAAGGAACTGCAAAAGCATGTTGGAGAATTATTGAGGAAGGGGTTCATTAGAGAGAGTCTTAGCCCTTGTGCAGTCCCTGCACTTCTGACCCCAAAGAAAGATGGCACGTGGAGGATGTGTGTTGATAGTCGTGCCATCAACAAAATCACAATCAAGTATAGGTTCCCCATCCATAGACTAGATGACATGCTAGATATGATGGCCGGTGCAATGATTTTTTCCAAAATTGATCTCAAGAGCGGCTATCATCAGGTTAGGATTAGACCAGGGGATGAGTGGAAAATTGCTTTCAAAACTAAGGATGGTCTCTACGAATGGGTTGTTATGCCTTTTGGGTTGTCCAATGCACCTAGTACTTTCATGAGGATTATGACCCAAGTGCTTAGAGCTTTCATAGGAAGTTTGTAGTGGTCTATTTTGATGATATCCTGATTTATAGTAAGACCCCTGCAGACCACCTAGGCCACCTTAGACAAGTCTGCCAAGTTTTAAGGAATGATAATCTCTACGGTAATCTCAAAAAGTGTGAATTCATGACCAGTAGAGTTATCTTCCTTAGTTTTGTAGTAACCCCTGAGGACGTGGCTGCCGATCCAGAAAAGATTAGGTCCATAGTAGAATGGCCAGAGCCGACCAGTGTGCATGAAGTCAGAAGTTTCCACGGCTTGGCTACCTTCTATAGGCGATTCATCAAGGGGTTTAGTACTGTAGTTGCTCCTATCACAGACTGTATTAGGAAGAGAGAATTTCAGTGGACCAAAGCATCCCATAAAGCCTTCCTAGATCTTAAGGATAGGATGACCCAGGCACCCATTTGAGGTTACCCGACTTTTCTAAAGTATTTGAGGTTGCCTGTGAAGCTTCAGGAGTAGGTATAGGTGGAGTCCTAAGCCAAGAGAATCATCCCATAGCATTCTTAGTGAAAAACTTAATGATGCTAAGCTTAGGTATTCTACTTATGATAAAGAATTTTATGCGGTAGTGCAAGCTTTGTGTTACTGGAGACATTATTTGCTACCGCAGGAATTTGTGCTATTTTCGAACTATGAGGCTCTTAGATTCTTGAATTCCTAGAAGAAGCTTAACCCTAAGCATGCTAAGTGGGTAGAGTATATCCAGTCCTATACTTTCGTTTTGAAACATAAGGCTGGGACTGAAAATAAGGTAGCTGATGCCCTTAGTCGTCGATCTTTCTTATTGAATTCTGTTAGGGCTGAAGTCGTAGGGTTTGAGCAGATTAAAGAGGAATATGAGTCGTGTCCGAATTTTAAGACTGTGTACCAGGATCTAGCTCAAGGACTATCTAGTGATCATAAGAATTATACCCTTAAGATGGCTTTTTGTTCTTTAAAATATAGGCTTCACATCCCTAGAACTTCTCTTAGGGAATTTTTGATTTGGGAAATTCATGCTGGACGTCTAGCTGGCCATTTCGGAAAAGACAAGACCACCCTGGCTATTGAAGACCACTTTTTCTGGCCTAGCTTAAAAAGAGATGTAGCACACATTGTGGCTAGGTGTCGGACCTGCGCTGTTGCCAAACAGCGAAAACAGAACACCGGCCTGTATACCCCACTCCCTGTCCAGATCGTCCTTGGCAAGATGTGAGCATGGACTTTGTGTTAGGTTTGCCTAAGACCCAGAGGAGGCATGAATCTATCTGTGTTGTAGTCGACCGATTTTCTAAGATGGCCCATTTCTTGCCTTGTTCCCAAACATTTGATGCATCTAAGGTAGCCACCCTGTTCTTTAATGAGATAGTTCGACTCCATTGCCGGACCTAAGACCATTGTTTCAGATAGGGATGTTCGGTTCACCAGCTATTTCTGGAAAACCCTTTGGCAGAAGTTAGGGACAAAACTTAAGTTTTCAACTGCCTATCATCCCCAAACTGATGGCCAAACCGAAGTAGTGAACCGTAGTTTAGGCAATCTATTAAGGTGTCTTATTGGTGAAAACATTAGAAACTGGGATTTGTACTTACCTAGAGCTGAATTTGCATACAATGACTCGATCAATAGGTCTACAGGTAAGAGTCCCTTTGAAATTGTGCATGGTTACAAACCTCACACACCTCTTGACCTAGCTCCTTTACCAGTCCACACACGAGTTTCCGAGTCTGCTGAAGTTTTTGCACAGCATATAAAACTTGCATAAAGAAATTCATGCCAAAATAAATTTAAGTAATGAAACTTATAAGAAGTTGGCTGATTCTCAAAGGCGAGTCAAAACTTTTGTTGAGGGAGACTATGCAATGATTAGGTTAAGGCCTGAACGGTTTCCTCCTGGAACCGTTAGAAAGTTACATGCTAGAGGAGCTGGACCATTTAGAGTGGTGAAGAGAGTAGGGTCCAATGCCTATGTGCTCGAGTTGCATTCATAACTAGGCATTAGCTCCACTTTCAACATTATAGACCTAGTAGAGTATAGAGAGCCAGCTGTGATTCCCAGTGAGCCTTTTGAACCTAATCCTATTATTGAGAGTGATCCCGACCCTGTGTGTCCACCAACAAACTGGCCTGTGAGGAAAGAGCATATTGAAAAGATCCTGGATGATCAGGTTATCTATACTCATAATCGAGGATACCAAAGATACCTGGTCTGCTAGCAAGGAAGGCAAGATTCTAATGACTCTTGGATCTCCCGAGAAGAATTACAAGAATTGGACCCAGACCTCTTGGAGAGATACCAGAGCCAACTTGATCCATACTCGACAGGGTCGAGTTCCCCCCACCCCGGGAGAATTGGTGCGGGCACCAGACTCAGAAGAAGACTTCAAGGCTCCATCTGGATCTCTGATTGACCTTGCCCAAAGAATTAGAGTTTTCTGGTTTTGTAATAAAAGTTGACTTGGTCAACTCAATTTTTTTGAGTCTGTATTTCCCTGTAATTTAAATTTTGTTGAGTCATGTTGACTCAGTACAAGTCTTAGTGAGTGGTCTAGGTCTTCTCCAGGGTGCCACATTTTCTCCCAAGCCCAAGCAAGTGGGCGCCACACTCCCAGCCACACGCCAGAGTCCAGGAGATGCTACATCTCCATCCCAGTGTCTTGGTCCCCACACCCAAGGGAGCAAGAATTTTTCTTGAAGCCAAAATCAAGGAGGCGCCCCATATGTACCTTAAAAGGCCAAGCTAATGGAGGAAAGAGGTATTTCTTGGGGAGAACTTCAAGGGGGCGCCCAATCCATGCCTAAAAAGCCCAAAGCAAAGTTGGGAAGAGCCATGACTTGGGGAGAAAGAAAAGGAGGTATCCAAAAGAGTTGAGCCATGGAAAGAAAAAAAAATTTTCTTGAAGAGCAAGGCTAGGAGGCGCCACCGACTTACCATTTGGAGCCATCAATCAATACTTATGGAACCTCTTGGCTGGCCATATGAGGAGGAATTGATTCTACAAACCTAATTTGAAGATCCACCCTATTAGTTCCACATGGGAAGATGTAAAACCCTGACCTCTTGTAAAGACCTATAAAATAAACCCCTCTTGTAAGTTTTGAAAACAACTGATGAATGAATTCAAATTTTGTGTGAGCAACTTTATGTTTCTCTCTTCTGCACTTACATCCAGGTGTTGAGCTCCGTGAGGGAGTAAATCCGGGTTCCCCAGGAACCTTGAGGAGGTGTGAGATCTCCAACCCCAAAACCCTAGGTTAGCCACTTCACTTCCAAACCCTAACCGCCCATCATCCTCTTCATTCCACCAAACCCTAGCCTATCCCATCTCTCACGGCCCCTCTCTCCAAGTAGTGGCCGACCACCAGCATCCAGGTCCAGTTCGGCTGCTTCGAATACAGAGCAAATCCCAGAGGAAGCCAGATCAGCATCCAGGAGAATCAGGACTTCAGCAACATCAACTTTCAAGTTCTTCTATCTAGTAAATCCTTCCTTGAGTATCTGGTTCCATAAATTGTTCTTCTTCTTTCCCAGATCTTGAGTTCAGGAGAAGCCAACTCTACCAAAGGACCAGTATTGGAGGATCGATTGCGAAGATATCTGAATCCGGGGATCCAATAATCTGTTCAAGAGAGTCCTTCCACTAAACTTTGTGAAGATCATTGCTTGGTCTGTAACCCTTCTCTTCTCTTTACTTCTGTCCTGTTGAAAGTTCATAGTGAAACCCTAGGTCTGGGAGTTTCTCAATCCCCAGCGATCCTTTACTTCTGAACTACTATGATAACCTAGTTTCTTTAAATTGTGCTTTCAATTATTACATAGTTTTTGTCAATTTAGTTTAACTTTCCTTTGAGTCAAAGCCGACTTCTGAAAATATTAAAAAAATAATAACAAAAAAAGAATTAGTCTTAATTTACTTCCGCATCGCATCATCTCTTCTTTCGTTCTGCATCAGAAACCCATGCTGGAGGTTTGGCTGGCCATTTTGGAAGAAACAAGACCATATTGATAATTGAGGAGAAATTTTACTGGCCAGGCCTTAAGAGACAAGTAGCCAATATTGTTGCCCGATGTAGGACATGTGCGGTTGCCAAACATCAGAGACAAAACACCGGGTTATACACTCCTTTACCTATTCCGGATTGTCCATGGCAGGATCTTAGCATGGACTTCGTTTTAGGACTGCCCAAGACCCTTAGAAAACACGATTCAATCTTTGTAGTGGTCGATAGATTTTTGAAAATGGCCTATTTTATACCCTGTTCCCAAACTTTTGATGCCTCCACGGTAGCCAAGCTTTTTCTCGATCAAGTAGTCAAGTTACATGGGTTACCTAAAACCATTGTTTCAGATAGGGATGTCTGTTTCACAAGCTATTTTTGGAAAACTCTTTGGCACATACTAGGAACAAAACTAAAATTCTCAACTGCTTACCACCCTCAAATTGATGGACAAACTGAAGTTGTAAATAGAAGTCTGGGGAACTTATTAAGGTGCCTTGTTGGAGAGAGTCTAGGAAATTGGGATTTACTTTTACCTCGTGTTGAGTTCGCATACAACAGCTTGGTCAATAGGTCTACTGGTAAAAGTCTCTTTGAGATTGTCCATGGTTACAGACCTAGGAGACCTATCGACCTTATCCCATTACCCACACACGCACGTGTATCTGAGTCTGCCGAGTCATATGCACAGCATCTTAAAGAATTACATAATGAAATTAGTAAAAAAATTCAAATGAGTAATGAAGTTTATAAGCATGTGGCTAATTCATGTAAACGGATAAAAGAATTTAATGAAGGGGACTCTGTCATGATAAAACTTAGACCTGAAAGGTTTCCACCGGAACTATGAAGAAATTGCATGCCCGGGAGCTGGACCTTTCAAAATAATTAAGAAAATAGGATCTAATGCATATGTTTTAGAGTTACCACCTGATTATGGCATTAGCTCCACTTTTAATATTTCTGATATGAAAGAATTTAAAGAACCGGCATTAATTCCGAGTGAGCCTTTCAAACTTCACCCTTCCTTTGAGAGCGAAACCCTACCTGAGTGTCCACCAGCAATTCCACTAGACCGGAGAGACAAGATTGAACGTATCTTAGATGACCAAGTGATTACTACTAGAAATAAGGGTTATCAGCGTTATCTGGTTCGTTGGCATGGTCGACCAGAATCTGAAGACTCCTGGATTATCCGAGAGGATCTACAACAAATCAACCCAGATATATTAGAAAAATACCACAGTCAAACCGATCCTTACTCGACAGGGTCGAGTTCCTCCCATCTGGGAAGAATTGGTGCGGGCACCAGGCTCAGGAAGAGGCTTCAGCTAATGCCAAGTTCTTTATGGATAGAAGACTAGGAATTTAAGTCCTGTAATAAGTCTATGAGTCTTGTATTTATTTTTATTTGAATAATTGAGTCCTGTTTTATTTTAATTTGGGTCCAATTAGAGTTAAATTGGCTTTGTACTAAGTCGGGTTCAAGATCTACTTGTATTGGGCTTCAATTAAGCAAGAATAAGTGCAACCAACTTCACCAACTACTTGGAGCACCACATCATCAAAGCACCATGCCACCTTTGAAGACAAGTCATGCCAACTTGGAGAATAAATCATGCCACATCATCAAGACACATCAACCATGAATTTTCAAATTTGAATGATGCTCCACTCTTTATGGGTGCCTACCTTGTAATTAGGAGATTTAAATTTGAATGGGCCACTCCTATCTTTATGGGACACCCCTTGATTTTCTCCATGAAAAGTGTTGCATTTTGAATTTGAAAAGGAGCTTAAGGTTTATAAAAGCTCCTAGAATTCTCTTGTAATGGGAATGATGAATGAAGAAGAAATTTTTTTTGAAAGCTTTTCCCTTTGCTAGCCAAAGTCCCTTGAGAGAAGGAAAGGTGTGAGACCTAAGTTACCTAGCCAATCCAATTTCTAACCCATACTCCATTTCTATTTGATCAACCTTGAAGACTCTCCACAATCCACTCCAAAATTCATCCATCTCCTCTTCTAAAGGCGTCTTCTACAAAGAAGTTCAGCATGCCAATAAGTGAAGGAGGTTTAAGTTGTGGACGCCAATGAAAATCTACTTCAAGCCAAGCTTAATCCTTATTACTCCATTCCAAATTCTCTTTATCCATTCCTACAACCTCCCATCTAAACCTGTTAATCTTTCCATCTCCTTGTGCAGGATCCCCGGGTCTCATGGTTTCCAAGATGAAGGTTTACTATGCCAAAGAATCAGAAGCAGGAGGCCTTGAAACCTAGAGTAATTCCTTTGTCATTTAGGTACCTCATCTTGAGTGTCCTTTATACCATTTTCAGAACATTAATAGCCGGGTAACCATTCTTATACTTTCTTTCAGATCTGAAATAGCAAGGTAAGCTAGCCCTAACCTGTGTGGTTTCCTAACCACAAAAGTCCTTTCTTAATTACTTTGAGAGAGTTTCTTTCTAGTCATGTTTTTCTCTATGTTCCTCTCCTAAATTTCTATTTCTTTTATAGAATAGCTGCATGCCTATTTGCCTCATCAACATTTAACCTCTTTAATCCTTAGAGATGTATCATTCGAATCTTGTTCCCCATCAGAAGGACATCTAGCCCTAGTAGATGGTCCAGGAGGTGGTTTAGAAGAAATAGGTATTGGATCAAACAATCCAGGAGGTACAAAAGGTGGTTGAGTTGAATGAAGTGGTGGCTATCTTAGAGTAGATGAGCTGCCTCCTCTAGCAGTAGAAGATAGCTGAGACAAGAATAGCTAAATAGTGCTAAGCTCAGTCTGTATCTTCTTCATCCCCTCATGAAGTGTAATGATCTCACTAGCTTGAGCATTGGCAAAAGCTTCTGCAGATCCTCTCAATCGACCAAATTCAGCTAGGAGTATCCCCACTCCTGTAGTGTAGTCATCCTCACTCTTCCTAGTCTCCTTTAGTGATCCCATTCGAAAAGATAGTTCTCGCAAATCAGATCCGAACTCCTGTATGCTATGATCAACTATCTGTCGGATATCATCAAACACAGACCTGAAAGAATCTGTCAGTGACTGAAAGTCTCTCTATGGCTCTACTCTCGTAGACTCAATTGTGTCCACCCTAGAGTGTAACTATCTCGGCTCTCCACAGATCTTATGAAGTCTTGTATCGATTGTTTGATGAAGCTCGCCAAACATCGATCCAACAGTGCTCGTCAGGGACTATGTAACTGTCTGACATGTTGAGCAAAGAAGGCATGTGACATTGATGGTCCTAGAGTATCAGCAGATGGTCCTAGAGCAGGTGTAGTAGAAGGTGTAAGAGTAGAAGTCTCTACTGGTGCTGGTGCTGGTGAAGGTGTTGATGGTGGTGAAGGTGTTGATGGTGCTCGTGAAGTCCTAGGACTCCGAGGCTCTCTCAGTATATGCTTATTAGCCTATATGTCATCATCTCCTCTGTCAATAGTATCGGTACCAACAACAGGGTGCTCAATCTGATCATCTTCACCTTCCTCCTTATCTGAAGAGGTCTCAGCTCTCTGTTCTGATGACTTCTTCAACCAAACTCCAATTTGATGGTAGCCCATCCTTTGAAGAGATTTAGCTAAATAAGTGTCAGTGTGATGTAATAATCTGCTGTCCTCTCCATCTAGGTCAACACCAAAATGTTTAAATACTAGGGTAAAGGCCATACCATAAGGTAGACATGCTTTGGCCTTTCAAACTGCATCCCACATCTAAATCAGCATAATATAAGGTAAATTGAGGACCTCCCCCTCAATCATGTATCTCATGAACATCAGATCCCTTTCGCTGACCCAGTCAAAATGCCAGTATGAGGCAAGAAAATCCTGCTTATAATGTTGTGTAGAAGCCTCATCTCTAGGGATAAATCATTGGCTTTCACATTTGTTATCCCATCTACACACTGGACTCTAGAATAAGCCTTAAAGTTCTTTGCCTATCCTTCATGATTATGTGACAATCTCCTCTGTTAGGCATTTGAGGAATTTGGCTTAGATTAGCTTCATTCACAGATATTCTAACCCCATTAACAACTAATATTATCCCGTGCTCTTCTAGGGTTAGATTTTCAAAGAAGGTTCTTTTAAGGCTTGGGTAAGTACGAACATCTAAAAAGCAAAAGAATTCCCAACCTTGAATTTCAATCAATTGCCTATCCGAAACCCTTGGATTTCCAAAAATGAAAAATCTACCTTCTTACCAGTGGTTACGGGGTAATTTCCCATTCGGATGACTTGTCTTGGAGCCGCTGGAGATGGATTTCTGATCTCTTCTTGTTCTTCCTGGTCTTCCATATGAGTCGGCTCTTCCTATCTTCATTTAGTTCTTCTTTCTCCTTCTGCTCTTGGTTCAACCTTGTGAGATCTCTTGCCGACTGCTTTTTTTGGTGCCATTGGAAGAGAAGAAATAGGTTTGGATTGTATGAGTGGATTTTAGGAGACTAGGGTAGGAGAGAAAGCTTAGAGAGAGAAAGCTTTAATCCTCAGCTAGGGTTCGACTGAAAATGAAATCTAAAAGAGGGTTCTGCGAGTTTTATATAAAAATACCCAACCTGATATTTGAGTCGGCTCAACTTGAGCACTTATGCTCAAGTCGACTCGAACCAAAACTCTCTAGATGGTTCAAAAAAGGTTTTGAATTGGTTTTTAAAGAAGGGTATACACTTATAAAGATGGTCAATGTCCTTAAGTTGATGTAGGAGGCTTTCTAGATAATTTTTTCTTAATTTTATGGAGTAAATAAGTAAACAAACACTAAAATGGGTCACATAAGCCTAATTCACCTCTAATCATCTCAAATCTCTCTTCATTAAGTGGCTTAGTGAAAATGTATGTAAGTTGGTTCTCAGTTGGAATTAATTCAAGTTCAATTTTTTCATTTAAAATATGATCTCTTATGAAATGATGTCTTATTTCAATGTGCTTTTTTCTTGAATGCTGACTAGGATTTTTTATCAAATTTATAGCACTTTTATTATCACATTTGATAGAAATTTAGTTTGTGAAACACCAAAGTCTTCTAGTTATTGCTTAATCCATAACACTTGTGCACAATAACTCCCTGCAGCTATATTCTCTACCTCAGCAGTAGATAGTGCTACAGAATTTTATTTCTTACAGTGCCATGAAATTAAGTTCAACCCTAAAAATTGGCAAGTACCACTAGTACTTTTTCTATCAATTTTACAACAAGCATATCAGCATCTAAGAATCCAATTAAATTTAATGAAGTTGCTTTGAATACCATAGACCTAGATTACTTATTCCTCTTAGATATTTTATAATTCTTTTTACTGCAAGCATATGTGATTGTTTAGGATTAGATTGAAATCTACATATACACATATGCTAAACAAGATATCATGTCTACTTGCAGTTAAATACAACAATGATCCAATCATCCCTCTATATAGCTTTTGATCAATGTTGTTGCCATCTTCATCTTTGTCTAATCTGCAGGTAGGGCTCATGGATGTGCTCAATTGTTTACTTCTTGACTCCATACCAAACTTCTTGATGATCTCCTTGATATACTTTGCTTGGTTTATAAAGGTTCCATGATGTGGAAAAAGGGGGGGTAGGGATGCTAGCATGGATGCTTATGATGCAAAGGAATTTTTTATAGTTGATGAGTTTTAGATGTTCTTCTTAGGGTTTTGATTCCCGATCCTAAGCAAAGACTAGAAATAAGAGAAGTGAATAACAGAAGCTTACACTAGCAGTTCAAGTCCCTAAATAGTGAAAATGAGAACAGGATCCCGGGATTAAGAAACCTCGGTAGGACTAAGCTCGAAATACAATACCTACTTAGGAATATGGGCAAACCTCACATGTCTGAAGCGCCAAATGCAGAGATCGCTCAACTCGATGGATGTGACCTGGATGCCCGAGCAGTCGAACCTGCGGATGCACTGGCTTTTGATCAGATGGTCACGATGGCAAAGCAGACTATCTCCGGTGCCCGAGATACCAGGGAGGACCTGTAGGCAATCAAAGTAGGGATTAGCAAAATGGAGGGACGTAGTGAAATGGACTAAGATAGGATTGAGAAGGGGCTTCGAGCCCGGTGTCCGGCTGGATTCCGAAGTCGAAGAAGGAGATAACTTGGGGCCTCGCACCCCGCGATGTCCCGGAGGATGAAGGATTGTGGCCTCACACCACTTGACGTGCAGGAAGATGAAGGACTTGCGATGCCCTGAGGCAACGGAAAGGTGGCCTCACACCACTCGATTTCCCTGAGGACAAAGGAAACTTCACTCAAACCTAGTCTAGGAGACAATGGTTGGAGGATAAACAAAACTCAAGCTCTCTTTTTTATTTAATCATTCAATAACCTTACAATGGAGGGATTGGGTCCTTTAAATAGGCACCCAAGACATTCAAATTTCAAATAAAACAAAAATTATAAATTTTCTTGGGTGGGCGCCAAAAGCTTTGACTTTCTCCTCTCTTTGGCCAACCAAAGGTAGCTTGGATTGGGCGTGGCATGATGCATGGCTTGGAGTGAGGTTCTTGGCACCTTGAACTTGGTAAGAATCTTCTTGGTTTTGGAAGAAGGCTTGAAGAGGGACTTGGAGCAAGGCATGTGTTCTTCCTCCTTCCTTTGTTGGTGTTCTTTCTTTGGTACAAGGCTTGACAAGGGGAGTATTAGGTGGAGGCATCCAAGGCTCTTGTGTTTCCCTTCCAAAGAGGTTGAAGCAAATTGGGAAGAAGGCTTGATTGGAGAGCTTGAGGTAAGGGATTTGAATTCCCTACATTATCTTCCATTGATTTCTTCCTTGGCCGACCACCCTTACATGGAAATAAGCTTGATGGGGGGAATGATGCAGAACAAAGAACAAAGAAGCGTATGCGGAAGTAAATTTAGGATTAATTTGTTTTTTTTTTTTTTTATATTTCAGAAATTGGCTTTGACTCAAAGTAAAGCTAAACTAAGTTGAAGGAAACTAGGTAAGGATTGAAAGCACAATTTAGAAGAAACTAAATTATCAGAGTAGTTCAGAAGTAACAGATCGCTGGGGGTTGAGAAACTCCCAGACCTAGGGTTTCGCTCTGAACTTTCAACAGAACAGAAATAGAGAGGAGAGATGGTTTACCAACCAGACAGTGATCTTCTCAGAATTTGGGTGGAAGAACTCTCTCGAGCAGATTGTTGGATCCTCGGATTCGGCTATCTTCGTAATGGATCCTCCAATACTGGTCTTGTGGTTTGGTTGGCTTCTCCTGGACTCAAGATCTAGGAAGAAGAAAAACAAGTGAGGGATTCAGAGACTCAGGGAAGGATTTACCAGTTCGAAGAACTTGAAGGCTGATGTCCCTGAGATCCGGATCCTCTTGAAGGCTGATTCGACTTCTACTGGAAAGAGCTTTGGATCTGAAGTACCTGGACTGTAGCTAGATGCTGGTGGTCGGCCTGGACTTGGAGAGAGAGGCAGTGGGAGGTGGAATATGCTAGGGCTTGGTGGAAAGAGAAGGGTAATGGCGGATAGGGTTTGGGAGTGGAGTGCCTAACCTAGGGTTTGGGGTTTTGGAGATCTCACACCTCCTCAAGGTTCCTGGGGAACCCGGATTTACTCCCTCACGGAGCTCAACACCTGGATGCAAGTGCGGAAGAGAGAAAACACAAAGTTTGCTCACAAAAAAATTGGTTTCATTCATCTCATTGATTTAAACTTACAAGAGGGGTTTAATTTATAGGGCTTTACAAGAGAGTAGGGTTTTACATCTTCCCATGTGGGACTAAAGGAGGGGATCTACAAATCAGGATAATCTATACACATATGGTCGGCCAAGGTACCAAAAAAAGTTGATTTGGGTTATAAAAGGCAGGTAGATGGCGCCTCCATGCTTGGGTCTTCAAGAGAGGATTTCTTTCCTTCCATGGCTCAACTCTTTTGGACTCCTCCTTTTCTTCCTCCCTAAGTCAAGGTCCTTCTCATCTTTGTTTTGGATTTTTTTGGCAGGTAGTGGGTGCCTCCTTGAAGTTCTCTCCAAGAGAATTTCTTCCCTTTCTTAGTTTGGTTCTTTTGGAAAAGTCTTGGGCCGCCCCCTTGATTTGTGGACTCCTGGTGGATTTCTCCTCAACTAGCGCATGAGAGAAGGAAGCTGCTATCTATGGTGTGGGGACCAAAGGCTGCTGGATGTAGTTATGGCGCCCCCTGGACTCAGGCGTATGGCTGGGAGTGTGGCTGGGAGTGTGGTGCCCACTTGCTTGGCCTTGGGAGAAAATGTAACACCCCAGGTTGAAGCCCTAGTCCACTACTGAGTCAACATGACTCAACAAAATAAAATGCAGGTAATGTAGACTCAAGCTAAATTGAGTTGATCTAGTCAACTCTTATTACAAACCAAAAACCCTAATTCTTCGGGCAAGGTTAATCAGAGATCCAAATGGAGCTCTGAAGTCTTCTTCTGAGTCTGGTGCCCGCACCAGGGAAGGGACAAAGGCTTGAACCAAGTGAAGTGGTCCTCCCCATTGGGCATCCTTGCATGCCAAGTGTGATTCTCACATGGCGAGATGTTATGGCACCATGTAGGATGCATAAGTGGGCCCTGAGTTGACTTGGCTTCTTTCCTTACTTGCTTCCAAGGAGACTAAATTTTAAGACCCATGCCTGCAATGGACCCATACTTCTAAGAGACTCAGACTGGACTTGATTTGCGACTCGACTTAGTATAGGACTCAATTTGACCTAATTGGTCAAGGTATAGACTCAATTCAAAGCAAAAGATAAGTACAATTTTGAGGCTTAGAGCCTTATTACAAGACACAAAGAAGTGGAACCCTAGTCTGAGATCCACAAAGGATTGAGGAGCCACTATCAGATCCTGGTGCCCATACCAGTTCTCCCTGGGTGGGAGGAACTCGACCCTATCGAGTAAGGGTTAGTCTAGCTTTGGTACCTCTCCAGGATATCGGGGTCGATGCACTGCAAGTCCTCCCGTGTGATCCACGAGTCATCGGATTCAGGTTAGCCTTGCCATCGGACCAAGTAACGTTGATAGCCTTTGCCCCAGGTAGTGATAGCTTGGTCATCCAAAACATGCTCGACCGCTCTCCTCGCTCTGGTATATATGGATGTGGACACTCAGGTTCAGGTTCACTCTCAAAAGGGAGGTCAGGCCCAAATGGCTCACTGGGTATGTTTGCGGGTTCCCTATACTCGACTCAGTCAGAGATATTGAATGTCGAGCTAATTCCATAATCCGGAGGTAATTCTAGCACATAGGCATTAGGGCCCATTCTCCTAATCACTTTAAAGGGACCCGCCCCACGAGCATGAAGCTTCTTAATGGTTCCCGGTGGAAACTGTTCAGGCAGGAGCCTAATCATTACAAAATCACCTATTTCAAACTCTTTTGCTCGCTTTCGGGAATCAGCCAGCCTTTTATATGTGTTATTACTTATATTAATTTTCTGGCTAATTTCTTTATGCATATCACTAATATGCTGTGCAAGTGAATCAGTGGACTTGGAGACACGTGCATGGATGGGTAGGGGAATCAGGTCAAGAGGTCAGTTAGGCTTGTATCCACAGACAACTTCAAAAGGACTCTTCCCGGTGGTCCTATTCATAGAACTGTTGTAGGCGAACTCGGCTCGAGGTAAAAGAAGATCCCAATTTCCTGTATGTTCGCCTATCAAGCATCTAAGAAGGTTTCCTAGGCTGCGGTTGACTACCTCAGTTTGTCCATCAGTTTGCGGGTGGTAGGCAGTGGAGAACTGGGGCTTGGTGCCTAGGAGGTGCCAAAGGATTTTCCAGAAATAGCTAGTGAGTGGACATCCCTATCGAACACTATGGTCTTGGGTAGGCCATGTAACTTAACCACATGTTCCAGAAAAAGCTTGGTAACCTTGGAAGCATCTAGGGTCTGGGAGCAGGGTATAAAATGAGCCATTTTGGAGAACCTATCCACTACTACAAAGACAGAATCGTGCTTCCTTGCGGTCTTGGGTAATCCTACCACAAAATCCATACTGAGGTCTTGCCAAGGGTGACTAGGTATGGGCAACGGTGTGTAAAGGCCAGTATTCTATTTATGCTGCTTGGCCACAGCACAGGTCCAGCACCTAGAGACAATGTTGGTGACATCTTTCTTAAGGCCAGGCCAAAAGAACTGGTCTTCAATAGCTAAAGTGGTCTTCTCCCTACCAAAGTGACCAGCTAGGCCTCCCGCATGGGTTTCCCACACTAAAAAATCTTGGAGTGAAGTCTTGGGAATGCACAACTTATTACCCTTGAAAAGGTAACCATCCTGTAAGGTATAATCACTATGGGCACTAGATGGTTCTTGAAGCTTAGACTGGAAGATTTCACTAAAGTCAGGACAAGATTCATATTGCTCCTTAAGTCGGTCAAGTCCTACAACCTCAGTCCAAACTATGTTTAATAAAAGGGCACGATGGCTAAGGGCATCAGCTACCTTTTTCTCAGTACCAGCATGATGTTTAAGCACAAAGGTATAAGCTTGGATATACTCGACCAACTTAGCGTGCCTAGGATTCAATCTTTTCTGGGAGTTCAAGTACCGAAGGGCTTCATGGTCTGAAAACAGAACAAACTCATGGGGTAACAGGTAGTGCCTCCAGTATCTAAGGGCTTGGATGACTGCATAAAACCCTTTATCATAAGTCGAATACTTAATTTTGGCCTCATTAAGTTTTTCTCTGAAGAAGGCCACGGGGTGATTTTCCTGACTAAGTACCCCACCAATCCCAACTCTCGAAGCATCACAAGCAACCTCGAAAACCTTAGAAAAATAAGGCAATCTTAGGATGGGTGCTTGTATCATTCTATCGTTAATTTCAAGGAAGGCTTTGTCTGCAGCTTTAGTCCATTGAAAACCTCCCTTCCTGATGCAGTCAGTTATAGGTGCTACAATTGAAATAAATCCCTGAATGAAACGTCTATAAAATGTGGCTAGGCCATGGAAACTACGTACATCATGGATACTAGCAGGGACAGGCCACTCAACTATAGCTCTAACTTTTTCAGGATCGGTGGAAACTCCTTTAGGGGTAACTACAAAGCCTAAGAAGATAACCCTAGTTGTCATAAATTCACACTTCTTAGGGTTGGCGTAAAGGCTATTCTCCCTAAGGGTTTGGCAGACTAACCTTAAGTGGTTAAGATGGTCCTCTTTGGTTTTGCTATATATCAAGATGTCATCAAAATATACTACTAAGAAATTTCAAGTGAACTCGTGCAATACTTAGGTCATGACTCTTATAAAGGTACTAGGTGCATTAGACAACCCGAAAGGCATCACTACCCACTCGAGCAGACCATCTTTAGTCTTAAATGCTGTCTTCCATTCATCCCTCGGTCAAATCCTAATTTGGTGGTAACGATTCTTGAGGTCTATCTTGGAAAAGATAGTGGCACCGGCCATCATATCGAGCATATCATCCAAGCGGGGAATAGGAAACCTATATTTTATTGTAATTTTGTTGATAGCCCTGCTATCAACACACATTCTCCAAGTCCCATCTTTCTTTGGGGTAAGTAGGGCAGGGATGGCACAGGGACTTAAACTCTCCCTAAGAAAACCCTTCCTAAGCAACTCTCCCACTTGTTTCTGAAGTTCCTGGTGTTCAGTGGGGTTCATCCTATAGTGGGGAAGGTTGGGCAAAGTGGATCCTGGGACCAAATCTATAGCATGCTGGATGTCCCTAAGGGGTGGCAATTGATCAGGTAATTCTTCTGGGAAAACATCCTCAAATTCTTTTAGAGTCTTCACTACCTCTTGGGGGTGTTCTACGTTGGTTGGTTCATGACTCTCCTTGGTGGCTAGAATCCAAACAGGGGCTCCCTCTAAAATCTCTTTCTCTAGCTCCTAAGGTGTGATCAGGTTGACTCCTATTTTCTTCTCTTTAAGGCTACTAGATCCTTTCTTGATGGGGTCCTTAGGTTAGATTGGGTTGATTGTGATCTTTTTCCCCTGGTGGAAAAAGACATAGGTATTGGATTGACCATAAAGGGTGTCATCATAGTTGAAAAGCTAGGGTCGTCCTAGGATGATACAACCAACACCTATGGGTAAGACGTCACACCAAATCGATTCTTCATAGGAACTCATTTTTATCTTGATTTGGCACCTAGATTTTACTGGGATTGAAGTTGAATCTATCCAGGAGACTTTGTAAGGGTTGGGGTGGGGAACTGTGGCTAGTCCTAAAGATTTGACTGTACTCAAGGAAAGGGCATTAACACAGCTTCCACTATCAATGATGACCTTACATGCCTTATCTCCTAGCTTGATCAGGGTCTGTAGAATGTTAGTCCTATGCCAGTCTTCCTGCACTACATTTTGGGCTAAGATGCATCAGACTACTCCTACAAGATCTTCAGATTCATACACATCTTCCTCTCCCTCGTACTCTTCCAACAACTGATTTTCAGGATCATAGACTTCCTCCTTAGGTTCAACAATTGGTTCGGGTTCAGTCTCAATTGGTTCATTTATAAGTAGGGCAGAGGCGGTGCACTGACTAGCAAAATGACCAGGTTTATGACACCTATAGCATTTACCTTGGGGATCGGGTCTCCTCTGGACTTCAATAGCCTTACCGTTGTCCTCTCTACTGTATTGGGGTCGGTTCAAGCTAGGATGACTAGGACTGGGTCGGGCTAGGTTTGGTTGACTTGGGTCAGTTTGGTTTGGGCTTGCTCGACTTGGGTAAGCTTGGCTATAACTTTGGGTGGATCCAGGGATACGGCTCTGGTTCCTAAAGGGCTCAGGTCTTCTGTAGGTGGGAGCTCTCTGGAAATTCTCATAGAGCGTAGCAACTTGGTAAGCTTCTTCCAAGGTTCTGGTTGCTCTAAAGTACAGCTCTCTCTGAATGTCTGGGTGTAGGCCAGCCCTAAACCTAGACAGGGTTACCTCAGACGACTCTACAACCTTACATTGCATAACATATTCATCAAACTTGGCGATGTAGTCGGCCACACTCTTACTCCCTTGACTTAGGGTTTTCCATTGGTCCAATAGTTTCTGGGTGTAGGATGCAGGTAGGTATTTCCTTCTAAGCTTATCTCTCATTTCCCCCCAGGCAGTTATGGGTAATTGTCCTTTCTGCTCTATGTAATTTTCGATGCTATTCCAAAACAACCTAGCTTGGTGAACCAACCTAAGCTTGGCAAACTTAAACTTAGTTCTTTCTGACATAGAGTACCAATCAAAATACTGTTCCATGGCAGACTCCCAATCTTCATACACCCTGGGATCTAAACTTCCATCAAACATTGGTGCCTCAAGCTTGATGCTCCTAATGGCCCTTTCTTCATGGTCATCCAGATTGGATCTCCTAGGACGGGTATCAATGAAGGGATCAGGGTCTCTCCCAAATTCATCCTCAAAAGTAAGGGTCTTGTTGCAGGTTTCTCCTGGGATGAGGGGACTCAGGACCGGCTTCAGGTCGGGGCCTAGCAGCTTCCTCTAGGGGTCTTAGTCTAGCCTCTATTTGATCCAGTCTATTGGTCAACTGGTTGCCTAACTGGGTCATGAATTGAGTCATGGATTGAGTTAGGGCTCCAATGTCAGCTAGAAGTTGGTCCATGATTTCGGTAGAGGGTGGAGAAGGTGGGTGAAAAGAGGTTCCTGATCTAGTGCACATGTAACACTCACACAGAACGGTGCTATGGTTTGCTAGACCTAGGAGATCTCTCCAAATGTGAAGTCAAGAAGATGAACTTGGAAGAAGTAACTTGGCACCTGGCCAGGTAAGGGTAAGGTTAGTGGAGGTTCCTCTTTGCTTGCCTAGACACCAATTAGAAATTGGCTAGGTAAGCAAACCAACCCACTTTCCATCGGGATCTAGTCCCTGAACCACTTTCCTAGATACCAGCTACTCAAGCACACACCAACAAGTGATCTAGCTTGGCTCGACACTTGGGTCGACCCGACTTCGTGGGTGTCCCTAGCTCACTAGAGCAGATTAAGCATCTAATCAATTTTAGTTAATGGCTAGGGTTCGATATGTCGGGTGGTGGTTTTTGGGCTAGGGACAGGTAATGAAATACTGACCCTATGTTAATTTGATGCCCTTAGGATGAGTTATAGAAAATGATGCACAAAAATGACTAATGAAATGACTTAAAATTTTCTTGTTTTTTTTGTGTCTTTTAGATGTGTGAATGCTAAACAAAATTCAGGAATTAAAATATGCCCCTAAATGCAAGAAATAAGCTAGATGGATGAATGAAGCAAGAAATAAGATGCTTGCTAGAATTTCAGACCTGAGATTTTCTCAGGTAGTATTTTAGCTTGTAGAAATTCTACAAATTGAAATAAAATCTGAGAAAATAACCAAAATACCCTGAATTAAATGTGATCTAACAGAATAGAAATCACAAAATTTGGAGGTCTTTACAGAGGGAAACAATTCAATGATCAGATCATATATGGGCTAACCAGAATGCAGAAAATGAAAGAAAAGAAAAAAAAATGCACTAGTCCTAGCCTGGCTCTGATACCAATAATGATGTGGAAAAAGGGGGGGTAGGGATGCTAGTATGGATGCTTATGATGCAAAGGAATTTTTTATAGTTGATGAGTTTTAGATGTTCTTCTTAGGGTATTAATTCCCGATCACAAGCAAAGACTAGAAATAAGAGAAGTGAATAATAGAAGCTTACACTAGCAGTTCAAGTCCCTAAATTGTGAAAATGAGAATAGGATCCGGGATTAAAAAACCTCGGTAGGACTAAGCTCGAAACACAATACCTACTTAGGAGATAGGGGCAAACCTCACACGTCTGAAGCGCCCAATGCAGAGATCGCTCAACTCGGTGGATGTGGCCTGGATGCCCGAGCAGTTGAACCCGTGGATGCACTAGCTTTCGGTTGGATGGTCGCGATGGCAAAGCATACTGTCTCCGGTGCCCGAGATACCAGGGAGGACCTGTAGGCAATCAAAGTAGGGATTAGCGAAATGGAGGGACGTAGTGAAATGGACTAAGATAGGGTTGAGAAGAGGCTTCGAGACCGGTGTCTGGCTGGATTTTGAAGTCGAAGAAGGAGATAACTTAGGGCCTCGCACCCCGTGATGTCTCGGAGGATGAAGGATTGTGGCCTCACACCACTCGACATCCAGGAGGACGAAGGACTTGCAACACCCTGGGGCAACGGAAAGGTGGCCTCACACCACTCGACATCCCTGGGGACAAAGGAAACTTCACTCAAACCTAGTCTAGGAGACAATGGTTGGAGGATAAACAAAACTCAAGCTCTCTTTTTCATTTAATCATTCAATACCCTTACAATGGAAGGATTGGGTCCTTTAAATAGGCACCCAAGGCCCATTCGAATTTCAAATGAAACAAAAATTACAAATTTTCTTGGGTGGGAGCCAAAAGCATTGACTTTCTCCTCTCTTTGGCCGACCAAAGGTAGCTTGGATTGGGCATGGCATGATGCATGGCTTGGAGTGAGGTTCTTGGCGCCTTGAATTTGGTAAGAATCTTCTTGGTTTTGGAAGAAGGCTTGAAGAGGGGCTTGGAGCAAGGCATGTGTTCTTCCTCCTTCCTTTATTGGTGTTCTTTCTTTTGTACAAGGCTTGACAAGGGGAGTGTTAGGTGGAGGCATCCAAGGCTCTTGTCTTTCCCTTCGAAAGAGTTTGAAGCAAATTGGGAAGAAGGTTTGATTGGAGAGCTTGAGGTAAGGGATTTGAATTCCCTCCATTATCTTCCATTGAATTCTTCCTTGGCCGACCACCCTTACATGGAAATAAGCTTGATGGGGGGAAGGGACAAAGGCTTGAACCAATTGAAGTGGTCCTCCCCATTGGGCATCCTTGCATTCCAAGTGTGATGTTCACATGGTG
This sequence comes from Areca catechu, assembly GCA_021397845.1. Classification (NCBI taxonomy): domain Eukaryota; kingdom Viridiplantae; phylum Streptophyta; class Magnoliopsida; order Arecales; family Arecaceae; genus Areca; species Areca catechu. Next base: position 44,760,441 of record CM038048.1, on the reverse strand, counting down.
AGATGTTATGGCACCATGAAGGATGCATAAGTGGGCCCTGAGTTGACTTGGCTTCTTTTCTTACTTGCTTCCAAGGAGACTAAATTTTAAGACCCACTCTTGCAATGGACCCATACTTCTAAGAGACTCAGACTGGACTTGATTTGCGACTCAACTTAGTACATGACTCAATTTGACCTAATTGGTCAAGCTACAAACTCAATTCAAAGCAAAAGATAAGTACAATTTTGAGGCTTGGAGCCTTATTATAAGACACAAAGAAGTGGAACCCTAGTCTGAGATCCATAGAGGGTTGAGGAGCCTCTGTCGGATCCTAGTGCCCACACCATTCCATCCTTTGTTTGCTTTATTTGGAATCCAAGGAAGTAGGTTAGTGTTGGGTGCGCCAGCTCACACCCTCTTAGCTCGTTCGGATGGGAGGTCTGGGCCCATGGGTATGTGGGTGCCACTGGTGAGGTGAGGCTGGTGCCACGTCAATGCCCCTTTGGTGGTGATGTAATGCTCATCCTCAGGCGAGAGCTTGCTCGATGATAGTATGCTGGGTTGGTGCTATGGTGCTCGGTGGGGGGGTCGACTCGTGCACCCGGGGTTGCTGCGCTGCCTACTTAAAAAAGATAAATCGCCATTTCTAAATAGGGAGCTTCCTTTTGGATAATTGGTTGGGGTGTCGATCCTAGAGTTGGTATCAAAGTCGAGGTCACGGGTTCGAGTGATGAGGACCTCACCAGCATGGATTTTGGAGCAAGCACGAATCTTGGAGTCGTACGAATCTCGGAGCATATCCAGAATAAATTTAGGATTTATTGTTTATTTGAAATTTGAATTAGGATTTGGTTGGTTATGATTGAGATATGGATAGGCTTATCTTATCCTTCTTGTATTTGAATTTGAATCATTCCTATCTTTTTATCTTGTATTCAAATTCAAATGAGGGTTGGACAGGTCTATAAACACCACCCTCAGTCCATTGTAAAAAAAAATTTAGTCAAGTTTTGGGAATGAAAATGAGTTTTAGAAAATAGTGGTTTTTTTATTTCACTCTGTGAGGAGAGGGTGTGAGGCCCAACCCCAGGACATGATGTGAGGTCATGCCTAGTTATCCCCATTTCCATTCCATCTTTTCTATCCTTTTGTGGCCTTTAAGATCCATCCCAGTGCCTCCAAGTATGGAGGAGGGTGTCATGCCCTAGAGGTGAGAGGTCTCTTCGTTAGGGTGAGTCCCAAAGTCCATGAGTTCCAGGTCCCTATCCTACATCCCCACTATTCCTTCGCCACCCATAGGGAAAAAAATACCAAAAAAAATAGTATCCTAATCTAGGTGACTTCTAGGCTCACCAACGATCCTATCCCTTTGTCCCTCATCAATTTTTGGTTTTTTTTGAGGGACAAAGGGGTAGGATCGTTGGCGAGACTAGAAGTCACCTAGATTAGGATACTATTTTTTTTTGGTATTTTTTTCCTAGGGGTGGCGAAGGAATAGTGGGGATGTAGGATAGGGATCTAGATCTCATGGACTTTGGGACTCATCCTAACGAAGAGACCTCTCACCTCTAGGGCATGACACCTTCCTCCATACTTGGAGGTGCTGGGATGGATCTCAAAGGCCACAAGGGGATAGAGAAGATGGAATGGGAAGGGGGATAACTGGGCATGATCTCACATCATGTCCTGGGGTTGGGCCTCACACCCTCTCCTCACGGAGTGAAATAAAAAAACCACTCTTTTCTAAAACTCATTTTCATTCCCAAAACTTGACTAAACCTTTTTTTTACAAAAGACTGAGGGTGGTATTTATAGACCTGTCCAACCCTCATTTGAATTTGAATATAAGATAAAAAGATAGGAATGGTTCAAATTCAAATACAAGAAGGATAAGATAAGCCTATCCATATCTCAATCCTAACCAACCAAATCTTAATTCAAATTTCAAATAAAAGATAAATTCTAATTTATTCTGGATAAGCTTCGAGATTCATACGACTCCAAGATTCGTGCTTGCTTCGGAATCTATGCTGGTGAGGTCCCCATCATTCCCCTGAGGTGGGGATAACTCGACTCCGTTGAGTTAAGGTCAGAATCTAGCTTCAAGAGATTATTATTTTTATTTATTTTTATTTTAATTTTTTATTCTACTCTGCTTTAAAATCTATGTAGCTTTGGAAGTTATACAGCTTTGAGATATGTGCCTGCTTTGAGAGTCGTGTCACTCCAAAAATCGTGCAACTTTGAGAACCATGCAGGATGTGAAGCTGCTAACAGGGGCAGAAGTTGCCTTCACGATCGTGCGCTGGAGCTTCTTCTTCTCCCTTCTTCATGGATCGGAATCTGGAACAGGGGAGGCTCGCAAAGGGCAATCCGACGGGCATTCGTCGGTGGCGGTGCTAGGGCGGAGACGGTGACTCGGATGGTGGTGGTCATCGGATCTTCTGGACGGGGAAGGCAGAGGCTCAGGTGGCTGTGGAGGCTCCGATCTGAGGAGCTTCGGCTGTAGAGGAAGAAGACGATCGTGAGCTCAGCTAGCATAGGGTGGAGGGGACGACTTTCAGCGAGTAATCTGGCAGGCAATGGAATTGGCGACCGGACGACGGAGGAAAGGGCTTTGTGGGAGACCGTGGTGGTTGCGACAACAGGGAAGTTAGCGGACCTGTGGCACAAGGGAGCTTGCAGGGAGGCTTCAGACAGGATCTGCACTGGTGTTCTCGAAGGAGCCATCGCTGGAGAAGGGGCGGCACGAAGATATGGACCGGAGGACGAAGCTGCTTCTATTCGGTTGCAAGCTATGGAGGCGGTCGGCTTCAAGGAGCGTTGCGGGGTGTTGACGGTCGGTGACTGCTGGGTGGGTGAGAAGACAGTGGTGCTGTTGCCAGAGGAGGTGGGAGACGCGGTGGGCCTGGATGGTGAGGAAGAAGGTGGATCTAGGGAGTGCCACGGTTGATTTGGTCCGGAGGGGGGCGATCGGATGAGGCCGGTGTTGGCATGGCGAAATCAGCAACGACGTCGGGCTTCATGGGAGGTAGAGAAGAGGGGGGCTCGGCCTGGAATTGTACACCGGAGGAAGGGAGGGATCCAAAGAGAATGGGCGACCGGAGGAGTCCTTGGGTGGGGAAGCTCTTGGTGAGGCGAACCATGGTGTGGGCCGGCAAGGTCCAGACATCTACGAGGGGGTCGGCAGTAATCACCGACAGCAACGCCGGCTGGGGCGACGAAGAGGAGCCGGTTGGGTGGATTCCGGTTGAGAGGAGAGAGAGGGAGTGCCAGAGGAGCGAGCCGGCGAGGACAATGATGGTGGTGGTGCCGTCGTCGGTGGCGGGAGGGAGGACCGATCTCCTTGCGGAAGCGGAGGACCGAGTCCGGGTTCTCGGTGGACTGACATTTGGCAGGGAGGGTGCGGGATGCCATGAGGGGCAAGTCGGGGTAGACGTTGTTCTGGGGCTCTCCGGTTGGGTGATTTGGGAAAAAAAAAAGGTGACGGGTTTTGGCTCGATGGTGGTTCGTAGGTGGGAAGCAAAAAAAAAGATAAAAGGAGATCAACGATGGGATTAGGATCGTCGGAGGAGTGCATGGCGGAGGGGATGCTCGAGACGGCCGGCAATGATGAAGTTCTCGGATCTAAGGAGGAAAAAATGACTGTCGGTGAAGGATGGAGTTTGGGAGGAAACATGGAAAAAAAGAAATTGAATTGTTGGCAACTTCGATATTCTTTTTTCTTTTTTTCTTTTTTTTTTTTGATCTAGGAACATAATAGGATGAAAAAAAAAAAAAAAACTGTATCAGTGGTGGAGAATCAGGATTGATATAAAGGTACCCTCATTTTCTAGCTCTGATACCAAAAATTGATGAGGGACAAAGGGGTAGGATCGTTGGTGAGCCTAGAAGTCACCTAGATTAGGATACTATTTTTTTTTGGTATTTTTTTCCTAGGGGTGGCGAAGGAATAGTGGGGATATAGGATAGGGATCTGGATCTCATGGACTTTGGGACTCATCCCAATGAAGAGACCTCTCACCTCTAGGGCATGACACCCTCCTCGATACTTGGAGGCGCTGGGATGGATCTCAAAGGCCACAAGAGGATAAAGAAGATGGAATGGGAAGGGGGATAACTGGACATGACCTCACATCATGCCTGGGGTTGGGCCTCACATCCTCTCCTCATGGAGTGAAATAAAAAACCACTATTTTTTAAAACTCATTTTCATTCCCAAAACTTGACTAAACTTTTTTTTTACAAAGGACTGATGGTGGTATTTATAGACCTGTCCAACCCTCATTTGAATTTGAATACAAGATAAAAAGAAAGGAATGATTCAAATTCAAATACACGATAGGATAAGATAAGCCTATCCATATCTTAATCCTAACCAACCAAATCCTAATTCAATTTTCAAATAAAAGATAAATTCTAAATTTATTCTGGATATGCTCCGAGATTTGTACTGCTCCAAGAGTAATTCTTGCTCTGGAATCCGTGCTTGTGAGGTCCCCATCATCCAGTCCCCATACAGGCGGAATTCTTGAGGGGTCTTTTGCTAGGGGGGATTGTTGGGTGGGCCAGCTCACACCCTCTTGGCTCGTCCGGATGGGGGATCTATGCCCACGGGTATATGGGTGCCACTGGTAAGGTGAGGCTGGTGCCACGTCAACGTCTCTTGGGTGGTGCTGCGGTGCTTGTTCCCAGGCGAGAGCCGGCTGGATGATAGTATGCTAGGTTGGTGCTACGGTGCTCGGTGGGGGGTCGACTCATACGCCCGTAGTTGCTGCACTGCCAACTTAAGAAAGATAAACCGCTACTTCTAAATAGGGAGCTTCCTTTTGGATAGTTGGTTGGGGTGTCGATCCTATAGTTAGTTCACTCATCAAGCTCATCTCAAATTCTCCCTGCATTAACTCAGCAAATTCTCTACAAAGATTCTCATTAGTTGCACCAAATATAATATCATCTACATAAATTTATACAACTAACATATTATTATCTTTCTTTTTGATAAATAAAGTTTTATCTATATTTTCTCTTACAAAATTATTTTCAAATAAGAATTTGCTTAATCTATCATACCAGGCTCTAGGTACTTATTTTAGTCCATACAATGCTTTATTAACTTCAATAATATGATTTGGAAAAGTATGATCTACAAAACTTGGTGGCTATTTTACAAAAACTTGTTCAGATATAAAACCATTTAAAAATACACTTTTTACATCCATTTGGAATAGTTTGAAATTCATGTAGCAAGCAAATGCAAGTAGTAATCTTATGGCTTCTAGTCTTGCTAAGGGTGCATATGTTTCATCAAAATCTATTCCTTCCTCTTGATTATATTCTTTAGCCACAAATCTGGCTTTGTTTCTAATAACATTTCCTTTTTCATCTAGTTTATTTCTATAAACCCATTTAGTTCCTATGATAGGATGGTTTGATGGTCTATTTACTAATGTCCATACATTGTTCCTCTTGAATTGATAAAGTTCTTCATGCATGGCCATCATCCAATTAGGATCATTTTCAGCTTCTTCTAAACTATGTGGCTCTATTTGTGATACAAATGCTAGGTAGTCATGTGCTTCTCTATGTGATGACCTAGTCTTAAAACCTTGAGAAGGATCACCAATAATTAAATCTCTTGGGTGTGAAGTTACATACCTCCATTTCCTTGGTAGATCACCATGATCTTTAGTTACCACTTCTTCTCCTTCTTGTGTTGGCTTGTCTTTTAAGCTCATATCCTCCATCTCTTTTTCAAGTATACCTACATCATTATCAATACACTCTTCTTTCTTTGAAGGTGAGGGGTTAGCTTCATCAAAAATGACATGAACTGATTCTTCTACAGTTAGTGTTCTCTTATTAAACAATCTATATGCTTTGCTATTAATTGAATAATCTAGAAATATAGCTTCATCAAATTTTGCATCAAATTTTTCTAGGTTATCCTTTCCATTATTTAATACAAAGTATTTACAACCAAAAACATGAAAGTAATTAATATTTGGTTTCTTTTCATTCCAAAGCTCATAAGGGGTTTTCTTTAAAATTGGTCTTGTTAAAACATGGTTTAAAATATAGCAAGCAATGTTCACCACTTCTGTCCAAAAATACCTTGGAAGATTGCCTTCACATAGCATTGTTCAGGCCATTTCTTCCAAAGTCCTATTCATTCTCTCTACAACACCATTTTGTTGTGGTGTTCTAAGAGCGGAGAAGTTATGATCAATGCCATTTTCTGTGCAATAATCATCAAAAAATTAATTTTTAAATTCTGTGCCGTGATCACTTCTAATAGATATAATTGAAAGACTTTTCTGGTTTGAAACTTTCTTATGAATTTTTGAAAAACTTTAAAAGTTTCATCTTTTTGTGCAATAAACATGATCAATGTAAATCTAGAAAAATCATCTACTATCACAAGTACATATTTCATACCACCTAGGCTTGTGGTCCTAGTTGGTCCAAATAAATCCATGTGAAGTAGCTCAAGGGGTCTAGAAGTTGAAACCATATTTTTAGATTTAAAACTTTCCTTAGTTTGTTTATCCATTTGACAAGCATCGCAAACATGTTCGTAATCAACATTGAATTTAGGTAAACCTCTAACTAGATTTTAGAAATTAATTTGGCAATTATATGCATGCTAGCATGACCTAATCGTCTATGCCAAAGTAAGCTAAACTCCTTGGTTTTAGCATTCATTGCAACTAGACTTGTATTACTAATCATGGCTAGATCATTCAGATCTACCACATATATATTTCCAAGTCTATGTCCAATGAGTGTAGTGCTAGAATCAAGTGAGTTAGTTACTATACACATAGATGATTCAAAGACAACCTTGAAGCCTTTATCACATACCTTTATCACACAATTGACTAATACTTAATAAATTATGCTTCAATTTGTCTACTAGCAATACATTTTCAATGAAAGTAGAGGGGGTTATTTTGATCTTACTAATTTTGATTATTTTTCCTTGCCATTATCTCCAAAAGTTACTAATCCTCCTTCTATCATTTGTAGGGTGATGAATTATTTTTTATCACCCGTCATATGCCTTGAGCAGCCGCTATCCAGATACCATCTTTTTTTTAATTCTTGGCTACAAGACATTCCTGTAAACAGTCACAGAGTATTTTTAGGTACCCAAGCCACCTTGTGTTCTTTCAGGTTAGTAGGATTGATTCCTTTAGGAACCCAAATTTTTCTAATTCTGTTTTTATTTTTCTTTAACATATTACATTGAAAATATTTGTGTCCAACCCCATTACATGCATAATAAACAACTTTGGAATTTTGAAAGGATATAAATTTTGATGCTCTAGAAGTAAAAGTATTCGATGCAGATATAGAATCATTTAACTTGAAAGATTTTTGATTTGAAGTTTTGGGTACATACTTTGAAGTTTTAGAAATAGATATGGAAGCATTTGATATTAAAGCTTTTTGAAATAAAAGATTCAGTACATAAGCTTTTGAAGATACAAAGCTAGTAGCTGAAATTCAATTTTATTCAAAGAGTTATAGCCAATTTCAGCCTTATTACTTGAATCTTTTGTTCTTTTAAAATTAACTCAATCTTGTTTAAACTCAAAGTTAGCTTTTCAACCAAAGGCTTGAGCTTTTCTACTTCCTTTTTCAAACCAATGTTTTCTTCTAGTAAAACTTTGTTTTTCTCAAAGTAACTATTCTTTTCAGTTTGCAAAGCTTTATGATTTTCAGAAAAGGTAATCAGTTATTTTTGCAATAAGTTATTCTTTTCTGAAATTTCAACATTTTCTTTCATTAATGAATCATTGCTATTCTTTAAAGCTCAAATTTTTATCCAAGCTTTTTTAAATTCAGATAGTAAATCATGGAATTCCGAATTTAGCTCCTCAAAAGTAAATTCATTATGAGGCTCAGGAGACATTACCTCATCTTCGAGACCCATAAGACATAGATTGGCAGTTTTAGTGGTCTCCTACTCTTCAGTTGAAGTCGACTCCTCACTGTCGCTCCAAGTAGCAACCATCGCTTTCTTTTTTTCTTATATGTCTTCTTTAATAAAGGATAATTAGTATGGATATGCCATGGCTTCTTACACTCATAACAGATGGGCATTTAATCATTTTCTCTTTCTTTCTTCTTGTCCTTTTCATTGCTGTATTCACCTTTCTTGTAAAACTTCCTGAAATATCTTCCCTTTTTCTTGCCCATAAATTTTTTAAATCTCCTTATGACCAGTGCTATGTCTTCATCTTCTTATTCATCTTGGAGGAGGGGCAATCTTCTTCAGATTCATCTTCTTGTTTCTTCATTTCCAATGTAGCTTTGAAGGAAATAATCTTTTTCTTTTTCTGATCATCTTCATTCCTATGCTGCATGGCCAACTCATGTGTTATTAAAGAACCCATCAGTTCATCTAAAGGTAGTGTGTTCAGGAATTTTGCTTCCTGAATGGCAGTTACTTTAGGGTTCCACTTGTCTGAAAGTGATCTTAAGATCTTTTGTACTAGATCTGCATTAGAGTAAACCCTGCCGAGACTTTTCAAATCGTTAATGATATCTATAACATGTGAAAATATGGCAGAGATAGTTTCATTCTGTTCCATCTTAAACAGTTCATAGTTGTGCATAAGAAGATTAATTTTAGAAGTCTTCACTTGGAAAGTTCCTTAATGGGTTACCTCGAGTTTGTCCCAAACTTCTTTTGTGGAGAAGCAAGTAAAAATTTGATTGAACATATTTGCATCCAAAGCATAATATAACAAGTTCATGGCTTTGGCATTTAACTCACCCATTTTCATGTCATGTTCATCCTAATCCTCTTCAGGTTTTCGAACATCCATGCCATCAACCTTTATCATGGGTATATGAGGTCCCTCGAGAATGACCTTTCATAATTAAAAGTCTAAAACTTGAATGTATATTTTCATTTGAGCTTTCCAATAAGAATAGTTTATGCCACAGTGGAGGTTTATTTGTTGATTGGCCTTCGACCAAGGAGGTACCCATGGGATGAGCCATTTATCTTTACTCTAATTAAAATTCAAAGACATTGCTCGGATACCTGTTGTTGCCTAGGTGGCTTTTCCCAAGAGGAGGGTGAATTGAGAATTTAAAAAATTTAAGCAAATTATGATCTTTCAATGTTCTTTAGAGTGGAAAGTGCTGTGATTCAAATAATTAAAGTAGAAGTAGAAAAAGCATAATCACAAACATAGCAAGTTTATAGTGGTTCGGAGCAATCTTGCTCCTACGTCCACTACCCAAGATACCACTTGGGATTTTTACTATATTTACCCACGGAATACAGCCGAATTGTTTTCACAGGCTCATAATCCAAAACCCAAACTTGGTTTTAATCGGGCTTACCAAAAACCTAAACTAGGTTTTAACCGAGCTCACCAAAATCCACTACAATGTTGTTTTAAGATAGGATCACTAACAACCCACACTTGGTTTTCAACAGCCTCACCAAGAACCTAACAAAATCATAAAAAGAGATAAGAAAAGTATAAGCAACTCTATGACAAACACAAGTTGTCTGATGGTTGCAGTTGCAGCTCAAAGGAAGCCTTCTTAATTCCACTTGAATGCTCCTTAATGGCTTCTTAGAAATCCCAATAAATGCTTCAAGCTTCAAATGAAAGTTGGTGAAGACTTGAAGACTCTCTTGAATGCTTTCTCTGGAATGTTCTCACCAAATAAACATTAAAGCTCCTTAACCTTGTTAATAGATGTCCAAATCCCTTATAAATATAGTATTGTACTCTTCTTTGGTGGTTATAGCCATTGTAGACCGTTGGGATTCGAAATATGACCATTGGAGCTTGATTTGATTTCAAACAATAAGTTCTAGAACTAGCCATTACTTTTCTAAAATTGGGATTCGAGATGGCTCAGATGCTTCGAGTCGGCTTAGATTCTCGATAGATCAGAAAGTTGTACTGGTCGAGTCAGCTCCTCTTCATCGAGTCAGCTTGCCTGGTTTGTTCTCATAGAATTGTTTTAACTGATCTCTATAAGAGTCAGCTCTTCTATTCTTAAGTTGGCTCATTTGTCTGTCTAAGAAATCCTTACTCTGGTTGAGTTAGCTCGGATACTCTCGAGTTGGCTTGGATCTTCAAAATTTCAGAACATGTACTCTGCTCGAGTTGGCTCATTGCCTTTGGGTCGGCTCGAAAGTCTGACTGAGAAATTGAAGCACTAGACGAGTCAGCTCGGATACCTGCATGCTAGTGAATTATGTTTTATGCCAGAATTCGAGTTGGCTCTTCATGATTTGAGTCCGCCCTTTAGTGAAGTTGCCCATTTTCATGAACTTTTGAGTGAATTTTCTTGGACACTTCTTTTCATCAAATATTTTCAATATTTCCAGAGATTTGCTTGACATACTTACAAAGTTATAGGAAGTATGAATATGCATTAAAATCATCCTACAAAAACATAGAAAATACTTGGAAATAGTTAGCAAAATAAATGCATGCTCCAATATTTTGTTATCATCAAAATCATTCAAGGGTACATCATAACCTCTTTCAGGTAAGATAACCTATTTTAACTAACATAGCCTCTTTCAGGTAAGATAAGCTCTTATGGTTGACAAAATCTCTTTTGGTCGAAATAATCTCTTTTGTTTGAGATTACAGCTTCTTGTTATGATAGCTTTTCATTTGTCAGTCTCTTGCTCACGCATCATAAATTATGGCATCAGTGGATGATTTAACATCCCTACTCATGCCTTGTTTTTCATCGATAGTAACAGCCTTGATGCTTGGAATCCTATCACTTTGGATTATTTACTATGTTTTGCCTTGGCAGTTAGTCGGGTTAGACTAATTATTCAGCCTTTATGTATCAAGTAATGTCATACTGATTTGGCTTGTAAGTACTCGATCGTGAGCATCACAGTTACTCAATTTTGCTAATAATTTGTAGTCCCCAACTTAATCACCAATCTTGGTATTCCTCAAGGTTCACTATCTGAGTAGTTGTCATAATAGTTGTCCCCCACTCCTAAGCACAAGACATCGCTAATTAATTATTTCTACATTTATCATTTTTGGAAAAAGGGAGTAGAGTTATTTTATCAGCCTCGATAGTCAAGTAGAAGTTTTTTTGCCACCTTGGTATTCTTGTTTCTTTAGAAACTATTGCTAGTCATTTTATTACCTCAATTATGGAAAAAAGATGAATCATTAGCATTGTACTCAAAAATATCGTATATTAATTTCTTAAATGGCTCAATGATTTGATCGATTTTTCTTGGCTAGTCAGGCCTTTCTATGTGGGTGATAGCTATGGTATATTAATAATTTGCACAAATCCCAAAAATATGAGTTAATCGCTTAATTAGAATTTCAAAGCAGTATAGTGTTGCTTAGCACAGATTAAGCCATATGTCAAAATCTGATAGCTTTGGCTAAATCAAGGATGTAATCTCAACTATCCAAGTTAAGTATATATAGACCTTCCTTGCCGTTATTGCAGTAATTTTCTTATAGAGCAGAGAGATTTTTTTTCCCAGGGCTTTAGGCACTCCACCCCCCAAGACCTTCAATACTCCCAGGTTGGTGGTCCATCCTTGTTTTCTTTTGTTTGCTTATATTTTCATTGGAAACTCCTTCCCTCTAGCTTCTCATAGTCTTTCTTCTTCTTTTTGATAGTACTTTTCTTTGTAGCTTTTTCTATCTCATCTCCTTTTGGATAGCCTTTCATCAATTTTTCTTCTATTTTTCACCATCCTTTGATCTTTATTTCGATCTTTTCTCTCTTTTTCAAGTCAGTTTAAGAGATATCATCATCCAAGGGTCAAAGCCATTCGATGAGCAAAGTTGCTCGGCTCCAAGGCTCTCGAGAACCCTCTCCAAAGGAGATAGTATCTCGAAACCCAGAGGAGGTTGAAGTTTACTCCCTCCAGGAATCTCTTTGGGCAAGTCAGTTTGGCAGCCCTGATGTTGTTCCTTCCTTGAGTCTAGCAAACAAGTCTTGGCTAAGACCAAACCCGAGGTTCTATGACTCTAAGAACTATATTGGTTCTCAATTGGGTATCAAGTTTATGCTCTTAGGCTAGATAGTTAAGTAACTCTGGCCTGATTGGCCACCTCACTATTTATGAGGAATTTTTTCATGCTGGCTTTTATCTTCCTTTCCATTCCTTTATCTTGAATGTACTCAATTTCTTCTGAGTTGTTCCAACCCAGTTAGCTCCAAATTTCTTTTGCCTCCTTTGTTCTTTTATCATTATCTATGACATGCTCGGGATCCAATTAAGGATCTCTTTGTTCTAAGAATTTTTTTATCCATAGGAAGTACCCAATGGCTAAGGGCTGGTGGTATATCAGACCTTATCATGGTCACCCATTATCCATAACCTTCCTTCTTCCATCCATGGATGGAAGAATAAGTTCTTCTTCATTTCCTCTGACTAGCCTTGGGGGATCAATTGCTGACTAATCACCAAATTAAAATGACAAAGTCCTCATAGTCGATGAGGAAGACTTTTGAAAGCTAAGCGACATTGAGATCCCTCCTCAAAGGATTCTACTATTAGAATAGAACCTGCACGATGCTGAACTTAGTCTTGTGTCTTCTCTTCATAACTTTTTAAGAAACTTTTCTTTTTCTTTATGCACCTTCATTTTGATTATAATCACTTATTTGGTTTTTGTAGGTATGTGACCTCTATCCAAAAATATATGAAATGCCATCCAAAAGAGGGCCTCAGGCTAGGTGGGTCCTTTAAAGAAGCTCATCTCTAAGAAGTCTCTGATGGGAATTCTCCTAGGGTGCCAAGAATCATGCAGCAGGCAGAAGTGAATTTCAAAATGAAAATTCAAAGCATGAAACCCTAATTGGCTAGAAAACCCTAATTCCCCTGAACCCCTCATGCAATACCAATTAATAAAACATAAATGGAGTTAGAAAAATATACTTGGATCGCTAAAATCCAATCCTTTCCACGAGGCTCACAAGTGCAAGCCCTCCAATGGTGATCCAGATAGGAATAAAACCTAGGAACCTCTCCCTTGTAGGTTGCTTGATCAATTGGGACTCTTCCGATGGACTTTCTTCCTTCGGCAGCCTCTCCTTCCTCGCTTAGACCTTCGCCCTCCAGTAGAGCACACTAAGCCCTCTCTAAAATCTCTCTTCTCTATTTCTATCACTTCCTAATTCTCTTTTTAAACCCTTATCTTAAAATGGCAGACTTGTCTTAAAGGAAGACCTATGTCCTAACAAGGGAAGGAAGAGACAAGGTGGATAGATATAAGAGTATAAGAAAGAAACCAAAAATATGATACCATCGGAAAAAATACTGATGGCTATTTATAGGAAAAGAGGAGGTGCCAGATAATCCTTCTCATCAGCCTTTGATTTTTCCAAACACAGATTAAATAAGACCCTTCACTAAGAAGGAGTCTTATCTTGAAACACCATGTCCCTTTATGCGCCAACCACCAAATTCAAGTCCCTTCAATTTTTTATCCGACTTCTCCCTTTGCCACTTGGCATTACGGGTTAAAATGAAGCCAAGGGATGCAACTTATGAATGAGAAGCATCGATGATTCAAAAGGACTTAAAGTAGGACTCTACTTGAATTAGCGCCAAAGTGAAGAGACACGACTCTTCACTTTGCACCAACTTCTCCATACCATATGCACCTTTGACCTAGTCAAAGTATATACAATATGAGTGTCATATGAAAGGGCATTAAGTTTACTTTCCAACCATATAATTTGTTTTCATATTCGAGGTCAACTGGTCCTTGTGCGCCCTTTTGAATGCAGAGGTGTCACTTAGGCATCAAGAGTCCTATGCCTTTTGGACTCTTCATATATGGTGCATAAAATATCCAAAAAATATCAGATAAAATCTGATAAATTCATCCCACTTAGGACTCAACCCAATATAGGTCTCCCATAAAAAGGTTAATCAATTTAGCAACCTTTCAAACCCAATCCAATTGGGTTAGGAGATTAGGTCATCCTACACATGCTAGTGTGCAATCTTGCTAACCAATTAGGATCCCTTGACCCTAATTAAATGTCAATTGAGTTCTTAGGCTGACTCCCTAATGTGTGTAACCCATTGGGTTCCACATCTAGCCAGCAGTAGGTTTAGGTTTGAGCCGATTCGATCTGATCGAACACGATTGACCTAATTAGGTCAAATTGGCTCACCTAATTATCCAAATCGAAGCACATATCAAATTGACTCATGAAACCAAATCAATTAGGTCATGAAAGTCTACAAGACAAGATTGATTTCTAGCAATGTGTCATGCCTACCCAGAAGATAAGGAATTTAGTAAAAATTATCAAAGTACCCTTCAGTAGAAAGTTACTGTGCAATTCAATCTTTCGATCTCCCATTATCCCGATTAAGTGATAGGTATGGATATATGTCAAAGCCTAGCACTTAATCATATCGAATCTCATCTCGATCATGAGGACTCAGCTGATGACTGATTAGAAACCAATTCTAATCTCATCCTGCTTTGATCAAAGGCTCCTTGAGTCACTCATCGAAGAAAATTGCATAGGATAACAATTCCTCTTACTAAGAAAGATTGATTCATTGTTGGTCCACTCATATCCTTCGTAAACCATCCACCATACCCAGAACACCCCGTACATGTTGCAATGGCATGAATGAGTATGAACCAAAGTATGGCTTAGTGTACACAAGGAACCATGGTGACCTCAGGTCTAAAGATCACATGCACAATTTCTACTCTGGGATCTATCTTTTGATAAGTAGTAAGACTTCCATAAGATAGTCCCGGTATGGATCATTCAAGTGTACTCATACCCTGATGAGCACCCTTATCCTTGTATTAGTGTCTCTACACAAGTGGTTGTGAGATCAACCACCCTCATCAACTGAGCATACATAGGATAAGCTAGTCTTTCCAGATTCATCGATCCTCGAATAGATGGTCCAATGACTAGGAACATTCTAGATTAGGGTTTATAGGAATTAGGTCTCACTGTCATTTTATCATAATCCTAATTCCATTACCCTACTCTATGGGGTTCATCATAATCAACAAAAACATGACACTGCAGTATATGATGAATCAAATGCCTTTATTAATATGAAAAATATGTCATACATGAGCTGGAAGTTTACAAAAAGGTCCTCATAAAGATTGGCTCTTAGGGCACTTTTCGATCAAACTCCCACTTGCACTAAAACCAATCGCCCTTGTATTTTATGCCCATATAATCTAAGTGATTATCTAACTACTGCTTGGCTAATGCTTTAGTGAATGGGTCTGCTATATTATTCTTTGTGTTAATTGGTTCAATGCTAACATCTTGTCTTTCAATGATCTCTCGAACGAGGTGGAACCATCTTAAAATGTGCTTGGACTTGTGATGAGACCTTGGTTCCTTAGCTTGTGCAACAGCCCTAATGTTATCGCAGTATAATGGCACTCGCTGTTGTACATCAGGAACCATGTCCAATTCCATGAAGAATTTCTTCATCCAGATAGCTTCCTTCACAGCTTCACTAGCAGCTATATACTTTGCCTCAGTGACTGAGTCAGCTACTATTGGCTGCTTTGTACTTTTCCAACTCACTGCACCACTATTCAGGGTGAAGACATACCCCGATTTGGATTTGCTATCATCTAGATCTAACTGTAAACTAGAATCTGTATAACCTTCTAGTTTCAACTCAGATCCTCCTTATACTAAAAAAATCTTTAGTCCTTCTAAGGTACTTAAGAATATTTTTCACAACTTTCCAATGATTCTCTCCTGAATCTGCCTGAAACCTGCTTACTATGCCCAAGGCATAAGCGACATCAGGCTTGGTACATAACATGGCATACATAATCGATCTTACAGCCAAAGTATAAGGAATCATAGCCATTCTATCACTTTCTTCTGATGTCTTAGTAGACATTTTCTTAGAGAGATATATGCCTTGACTTAAAGGCAAGTAACCTTTCTTACTTCCATCCATGTTGAATCTCTTCAACACTAAGTCAATATACCTAGACTGAGATAAGCCTAGCATCCTTTTAGATCTATCTCTATAAATTCTTATACCTAGTATATAGGATGCTTCTCCCAAATCTTTCATGGAAAACTTTGATGATAGCCAAGTTTTAACCGACTGCAACATTGGGATATCATTCCTAATGATCAGTATGTCATCTACATACAAAACAAAGAAAACAAGTGCACTCCCACTTGTCTTCTTGTACACACATGGTTCACCCACATTTTTGACAAAACCAAATCCTTTGATTATTTTATCAAAACATATGTTCCAACTTCTCGATGCTTGCTTAAGTCCATAAATAGACTTCTTTAATTTGCATACCTAATTTGGTCTTCCACATGAGACAAAACCCTCTGGCTGTGATATATAGACTTCTTCCTCAAGGTTTCCATTGAGGAAAACAGTCTTTACATCCATCTGCCAGATCTCATAGTCATTGTATGCTGCTATAGCAAGCAGTATCTGAATGGACTTGAGCATAGCTACTAGAGAAAAGGTTTCATCATAGTCTACACCATGTTTTTGTCTTTTGCTACCAGTCTAGCCTTGTAGGTCTCAACATGACCATCTTCTCCAATCTTCTTCTTGAAGACCCATTTACACCATATTGGGTTAATTCCTTCAGGTGGATCTACCTAAGTCCAAACCTGATTGGAATATATGAGTCTATTTCAGATTTCATGGTGCCAAGCTATCACAGGATCATCATCCTATATGATACTGGCTTCATTGTCATCCTCGATGACAAAACCATATCTGAAAGGTGCTCCCCATACCCTTTTTGACCTTCGGAGAGGAAGTGTATATTATGGTTGTTCTTGATCCACAAGAATCTCTGGTTAAGGAACTTCTCTTGAAGGCTCATTGGTTTGTTGGTTATGTTCTTCACATAACTCAAGTGAAGAATCACTACATCCTTCTTGGATAAACTCTTGTTCCAAGAATGTAGCATGCCTGCTGACAATTATTTTTTGTTCAGCAGCATTATAAAAGAGATATCCAACACCCTCTTTTGAATAACCAACAAACCTGCATTTATCAGCCCTTGCACTTAGCTTATGTCCAAAGGTATTCTTGACATAAGCATGGCAACCCCAAATCTTCAAATACTTAAGATTTGACCTTTTACTATTCCATAATTCATATGGAGTGCTATTCACTGATTTAGATGGAACCCTATTTAATATGTATGTAGCAGTATCAAGGGGATGTCCCCCGAAGGAAGTAGGAAGATCTGTGAAGCTCATCATCGACCTCACCATATCTAACAAGGTGCGATTTCTTCTTTTTGCCACTCCATTTAACTAGGGTGTATAAGGAGGGGTCCATTTAGATATAATTCCTTTGTCCTTGAGATGGTTCAGAAACTCACCAGATTGGTATTCACCTCCTTGATCAGACCAAAGAGCTTTAATACTAAATCCAGTTTATTTTTCAACCATACTCTAATATTCTTTAAACTTATCAAAGGCTTCAAACTTGTGTTTTAAAAGATACACATGACCAAACCTTGATAAATCATCAATTAAAGTGATGAAATAAAAATATCCTCCTCTAGCCTGAGTTGACATAGGTCCATAAACATCAATATGTATTAGACCTAACAATTCAGTTACCCTCTCTCCATGTCCAGTGAATAGAGACTTGGTCATTTTTTCTTTGAGACAAGATTCACAAGTTCCTAATTATTGAAAATCATCAGAGTCAAAGTAATTATCTTTAATTAACTTGTTTATCCTTGACTCACTGATATGACCCAATCAGCAGTGCTAGAGATATGTGACATTGTCATTATCTCTTTTTCTTTTCTTATCATCAATAAGAAAAACTTTTTCATTGAGTTGCAAAGTTAGAAGACCATTTATAAAACATCCATGTCCAAATACTTTATTATTTTGAAGAATAGAGTAGCCACTGCTCTTTACATTTATTTCATATCCCTGTTGTAATAACAAGGGTATGGAAATAATGTTTCTAATAATATCCGGTACATAGAAGCATTCTTCTAGCTTTATCACATTACCTGAAGATAATAACAGAAGATAGGTACCCACAGCTTCAGCATGTATGGCTTCACCACTAGCCCCATGCAGGTTGAAGTCACCCCTCTTCAGGCTTCTAATTCTATGGAGTCCTTGTAATGAATTGCATATGTGAGATCTACACCCATGAATTAGAAATGGAAGCACTCAATGATAAATTAGTTTGTATCATGTACAAACCTTTAGATGCACCACTTACATCTTGCTTCACATTTGCAAGGTAAACCTTGCAATTCTTCTTTCAATGCCCTGTCTTGCCACAATGGAAACAGGCTTCATCAGCCTTCTTAACTTTCTTGTTCTTCTTCTGGATGCTCTTCTTAGGGTTGAATTTTCTTTTCATATTCTTCTTCATTGCTTGCTTCTTTCTATCAACAAGAAGCACCTGAGCCTTATCTCCTTTAGAGTAGCTCTCAACTGTCTTAAGCATGTTAAGCAGCTTTGGCAATGAAGTATTCAGTTTATTCATATGGTAATTAAGAACAAACTGAGAGAAGGAATCTATGAGTGATTGTAGGATCAAGTCCTGATTGAGTTCATTATCCATGACAAATCTTAATTGACCCAATCGAGTGATCAAGTCAATCATTTTGAGTACATGGGTTTGCATAGGTGAACCCTCACTCATCCGTGCTCGGAACAACTGCTTCGATATTTCATATCGGGTAGCCATACTTTGCTCTCCATAAAGCTCCTTTAGATTGAGCAATATGGACTGAGGTTCCATACCTTCATGTTGCCCTTGGAGCTCGTTGATCATCGAGGCTAACATGATGCACCTGACAGTTGTACTGTCATTTTGCCATATTCTATGTGTGGCAATTTACTTCTCTGATGCATCTTCTTCGATCACCACTGGATCCAGAGAATCAAGTATATATAAAAGCTTCTCCTGAGTCAAAACAATACTCATGTTCCTCAGCCAGTCCACATAATTTGGACCGGTTAACTTGTTGGCATCCAGGATGCTCCTTAGTGATAAGTTTGAAGCCATTAAAATAAATGTCCTACATTTTATTAAAGAACAATATTAGCAGACCACTCAATGATGACATTCATAACTAGATATAGACTTTATATCTCATATGTCTCCCATTATTTTCTTCGAATACCATAACCCTCAACTATGGTAAGCGAGAAACCTTCCTGGTTTCTTTAGTGGGGTTGAGATCCTGATCCCTCATTAATGCCTTATATCACACAACAAACACTAATGAGTTCAAAGGTAGGACAACCTTTCCAATTGCAACCCATGCAATTCTCAATAATTATCTTTGCCTCTAAGACACTTATAGCCTTGTGTCACACAACAAACTATAATGTCTTAGTTTAGTCAAACCCTTTATTTCTATACAACCATGATTGAACATTGTTATCCTTGTGTCATATAACAGAGCAACAACTCCAATCATGCCATAAAGCACTAAGTGCAACAAGACAAATTTCATATCAAACCCTATAGTAGGCCTTGTGTCACACAACAAACCTACTATAGTCTTGACATGAATCTAGCTTAGCATGAAGGCATATTATAGCATACTTAACCAATCAGCATTACCAAAATAGGATTTAGATGTGACCATATTGGCCAGGTGAGTGGGAGGGGTGAGGGGGTCCCCCTATTGCTTTCCTTTGACACCAATTAAATTGGCCAGGTCAAACAACGGAACCAATTAAAAATCTCATTCCCTTTACCTTCCCAGAACTACTTGCCTAGACACCAATTGGCTGATCAAACCCTAATTAGTTTTGCATCATGACTAAGTTTTTTTGCTATGACTAAATATAATTTTGATGAGGGCTTTTTATGGTCTCAAAACACATTCTAAATTATCATGATTATTATGCTTATAACATATATAACATGTAACATATGATCATAACATAACATCATAACATAACATGCAAGCATAATATAATATGTAAATCAAGGCATGATAGATACATAAAAATACCTTTCACCTCACTTTTTTATGGGATATGGCCACAGTGACACCGCTACATGCCATAGGAGATCCATTAAATGGGAGGAGAGGGCCTTTAAACTCTACTTGGCTCCTATGACCGGATGGCCATGGTGACTAACCCAATCCAAAGCAGTTACTTGGTTCAATCAACATGCATAATTTCATACTTGACATAATATCATGCATTTCATAAAAAATTGAAATTAAACATATTACCCTAATATGCAAAATTTTATACAATTGCGTTATCATGTCATTTCATAAAGAAATCATAAATCATGCATATGAATTTGGTCGGATCGACTCGACAGGGTTATAGTCAGCTCAGATAGTGGAATTTCATAAAACTCCAAACATGGTTCATAACTGGTATGCCACAAGGATGGCTCTGATACCACTGATGGACATTCTCCCAGGGTGCCGGGAATCATGCAGCATGTGGAAGTGAATTTCAAAATAAAAATTCAAAGCATGAAACCCTAATTGGCTAGAAAACCCTAATTCCCAGGAACCCCTTATGCAATGCCAATTAATGAAACATAAATGGAGTCAGAAAAATATACCTGCATCACTGAAATCCAATCCTTTCCACGAGGCTCACAAGTGCAAGCCCTCCAATGGTGATCCATACAGGAATCAAACCTAGGAACCTCTCCCTTGTAGGTTGCTTGATCAATTGGGACTCTTCCAATGGACTTTCTTCCTTCGGCGGCCTCTCCTTCCTTGCTTAGACCTTCGCCCTCCAATAGAGCACTCTAAGCCCTCTCCAAAATCTCTCTTCTCTTTTTCTATCACTTCCTAATTCTTTTCCTAAATCCTTGTCTTAAAATGGTGGACTTATCTTAAAGGAAGAGTTACATCCTAACAAGGGAAGGAAGAGACAAGGTGGATAGATATAAGAGTATAAGAAAGAAACCAAAAATATGATACCATCGGAACAAATACTGATGGCTATTTATAGGAGAAGAAAAGGTGCCAGATAAGCCTTCTCATCAGCCTTTGATTTTTCCAAACACAGATTAAATAAGACCCTTCACTAAGAAGGAGTCTTATCTTGAAACACCATGTCCCTTTATGCGCCAACCACTATATTCAAGTCCCTTCAATTTTTTATCCGACTTCTCCCTTTGCCACCTGGCATTACTGGTTAAAATGAAGCCAAGGGATGTAACTTATGATTGAGAAGCATCGATGATTCAAAAGGACTTAAAGTAGAAGGACTCTACTTGAATTAGCGCCAAAGTGAAGAGACACAACTTTTCACTTTGCACCAACTTCTCCATGCCATATGACACCTTTGACCTAGTCAAAGTATATGAAATATGGGTGTCGTATGAAAGGTCATTAAGTCTACTTTCCAACCATATACTTTTTTCATATTGGTGGTCAATTGGTCCTTGTGCACCCTTTTGAATGCAGAGGTGTCACTTAGGTGTTAAGAGTCCCATGCCTTTTGGAATCTTCATATATAGCATATAACATATCCAAAAAATATCAGATAAAGTCTGATAAATTTATCTCACTTAGGACACAACCCAATCTAGGTCTTCCATAAATTAGTTAGTCCATTTAGCAAACTTTCAGATCCAATCCAATTGGGTTAGGAGAATAGGTCAGCCTACACATGCCAGCATGGAATCTTGCTAACCAATTAGGATCCCTTGATCCTAATTAAATGTCAATTGAGTTCCTAGGAAGACTCCCTAATGTGTGTGACCCATTGGGTTCCACATCTAGCTAGTAGTAGGTTTCGGTTTGAGACGATTCAATCTGATTGAACCTGATTGACCTTATTAGGTCAAATTGGCTCACCTAATTGTCCAATTCGAATCACACATCGAATTGACTTATGAAACCAAATCAATTGGTTCATGAAAACCTACAAGACAAGATTGACGTCTAGCAACATGTCATGCCTACCCGGAAGATGAGAAACTTGGTAGAAATTATCAAAGTACCGTTCAGTAGTAAGTTACTATGCAATTCAATATTTCGATCTTCCATTATCCCGATTAAGTAATAGGTATGGATATATGTCAAACCCTAGCACTTAATCATATCGAATCTCATCTCGATCATGAGGACTCAGCTGATGACTGATTAGAAACCAATTCTAATCTCATCTTGCTTTGATCAAAGGCTCCTTGAGTCACTCATCGAAGAGATTGCTTAGGATAACAATTTCTCTTACTATGAAAGATCGATTCCTTGTTGGTCCACTCATATCCTTCATACACCTTCCACCATATCCAGAACACCCCGTACATATCGCAATGACATGAATGAGAATTAACCAAAGTATGTCTTAGTGTGCACAAGGAACCATGGCGACCTCAGGTCTAAAGATCACATGCACAACTTCTACTCTGGGATCTATCTTTTGACAAGTAGTAAGACTTCCATAAGATAGTCCCGATGCGGTTCAGTCCAGTGTACTCATATCCTGATGAGCACCCTTATCCTTATATTAGTGTTTCTACACAAGTGGTTGTGAGATCAACTACCCTCATCAACTGAGCATACATAGGATAAGCTAGTCTTTCCGGATTCATCGATCCCCGAATTGATGGTCCAATGACTAGAAACATTCTAGATTAGTGTTTATAGGAATTAGGTCTCACTATTATTTTATCATAACCTTAATTCCATTGCCCTACTCTATGGGGTTCATCATAATCAACAAAAATATGACATAGCAGTATATGATGAATCAAATGAATTTATTAATATGAAAATTATGTCATATATGAGTTGAAAGTTTATAAAAAGGCCCTCATAAAGATTGGCTCTTAGGGCACTTTTCTATCAGTCTCAAGTAGGACCTTCCACTAGAGGTCCTTCAGCACTAGCTGGTATCCAAGTACCATAGTCGGGGGTTCCACAACCCCTGTGGAAGTTGATGATAAGGTGGTGGTCATTCCAGCTTCTCTTTCATCTTCTCGAGTGTTGACTCCACACCCAACTTCGACCCTTAAGCCCAGACAACAATGGGTCCATCTTAAGGGAAGGCTCCATAAACTTTCTTAAGACTTTAAGCTATAGCTCCTTATCAAGAAGGGGGGAGTTTTGTTCTACTAGAGGCCCAGGTTAGGCCTCAGGACTCAACCCTACATGATGCTCGAGTCATGCGGGATTTGATAAAGTTACTCCTCCCCTTGGACTAGGAGGAACGAAAATCTGGTCTCTTAGGTGAAATCATCTCTTCTTTCTTCTCAACTCTCATCGGGGTAAGTTGCTTATACTTTATGTTTTCTTTGTCGAGTAAATTTCTTACAAGTAACTTTAGTTTTTTTTGGATGTAGCTAGCTCAAGATATAAGTCTAGTATAGGAGGGATTTTCAGGTTTTGCCCAACTTAGTCATCCTTTGAACAACAAAGTTGAGACTGCTAAAGCTTGGACTGAGGTCACCAAGGAGGTTCTGAAGGCATCTGAGGAATAGGAGTTGAAGCTTTGGGAGGAGCTGACTACCTCCCAAAACACCATTTAAGAATTGGAAGCTCGAGTAGGAAAAAAGAAGGAAATAATTGCCAAGAGATGGGCCTGTGCCACCAAGTTGGAGGAAAGACTCGACAATGCCGAGACTCTTCTTTAGATTATCAAGAATGAGTGACTTCTATTGCCACCCAGGTGATCGAGAAATACAAGGAGTCAAAAGACTTCTCGTAGGAGGTCATTGAAGACTCAACAAAAGCATACCAACTAGGGCTCTTTGATTGTACAAAAAAGGTCACTCATATCTACCTACAACTAGATCTGAGAAAGATTGTCATTGGTGGAGAATCCTTTCAACCTAGGACTTCATTGGCATGAGAGTCATGTTTCTCGGCCTGGCTCATATCCAGTCCTTCTTGGGCCTGCATCTTCTTGGATCTTTTTTTATTTTCTTGCTGATAAAGTGTGCCTTCCTCTACCTGAATGTATTTTTGAGCGTATATGCATTAAGATTTTTGAATAAGACTTGGAAAACATCTTATCTAATAAGAAAGTAAATAAAAAAGGCTGCAGTTCTTATTTCATGGCCAACATGGCCATAAATTCATTCAAGTGATAGATTTTCAATGTGGCTGATGTGGCAACATCCATTGACGTAGAGCGTATACAACCGCTAGTCAGTAGCCGCATGGGTGGGGTCTGCCATCTAGATATGGCCCCTCGATGGAATGCCGAGGTCAGCACCTGATCGGGGTCGAGCTAATGAAGCGAGGCCCCCATCGAGGATAGCTCCCAGCCAAGGTCAGGCTCATGGGGTGAGCTCTCTGTCTGAGATCAGCTCCTGACCGAAGCAGAACTCATAAAGTCAGCCCTCTCGTCAAGGTCAACTCCCAGCCGAGGTTGAGCTCATGGGGTAAGCCCTCCATTTGAGGTTAGCTCCCAACTGGGGTCGAGCTCATACTACTGAAGGTGGACCTCTCTAAGAGGTCCTTCCCTACCATACGAAGGCCAGAATTCCAACCAGCAATAAAGGAGGAAAAGATCAACAAGAATTCAAACCACGCACAGAGGTCCCTGTTCACATGCAACCATTGGAATGTGGCACATGACCTGCCACCAATGCCAATTTTGCAACACGCCACCCCCATGCTCTGTGCGAGGTAAGCCCTGTTAGACCTAGGGCCTTGTAGCGAGCCGCCATGTCAACAACCCTATGGCCAGAGACCCAGAGTTCCCCCAAAATGGAAATCCTATCAAAGCAATAGGCTCTGCAATGCTCGGGCAGGCGGTCCGGGAATAGAAACTCCCTATGATGGCATGGGGCTCGATGGCATAGTGCCTGCCCATGAAAAGCAGAAAGAGACAACACCCCCGAAAAAGGAGAAGGAAACATGTGAGGAAGAAGGGAAGATCCTGGAGAAAAGGGAGGAGAGAAAGAGTCCTCCAGAGAGCTCTCAATAGAGTGTCAGACTTCTCCCAGGAATGGTATATTGCATCAAAAGTCAAGCCTCATAATCAGAGTGATGCAGCGAAAGCAGATACAAAATAATTTTATATCCAATATACAATATAAATAAATCTAATTTATTCATGATAATATTCTTAAACATGCATTAGAGGATGAGAACAAGATCAAATCTAAAAATATGATTATTTTAAGTAACAGTTACATACCTGGATCGCTATCCTAGCTTGCTTTGATATCCAAGACGATCCTCTTTTGGACCGAAGTTCAATTGTAGCAGCGCAAATGCCCGGCCTCTGCTGATATCCATACAGGGCTTATCGTAGCAGATTCGTAGAGGGCACTGGACTGCTAGATCCTTGTAGCCTTCTCCTCTTTCAACAAATTGGGCTTGCTTTAAAAGCTGTGCCGATTGGTAACTGGACAGGCTTCTGGCTTTAATCTTACAAAATGGCCTTTGCAAGATTTAGGACCTCCTTTCCTCTTCTTACTCTTATCTAAATAACCTCTCAACACTTGAAAGAATAACTAAGAGAAGAAGTAATAATGAATGGAAGGGAGAGAGAAACTCTAGTAGCAAGATGCCTAAAGAGCCTCACACACCTAAGTGAATGGAATGAAAATTTTTCATTCCATTCTCTCATTCATCTCTTGGCCTTCCACCCCCTCTCCTTATATAGACTAACATCCCATTAATGATATAAGACTAAGTGTATGAAAACATTTAAAGAGGAGAACAAGAACTTCTCCCTTTTAATGCTTTCACACTCCATGTAAGACTTTCTTAAGTCTTTTCTTGTTTTCACATGGAAGGATTTCTTCCCTCTTCTCCACTCCCATGAACAAGGTCAAATTCCCCATTCCATGTCACCACCCACATGTTTCATGACAAAATAATGGAGGCTTTTCCAAGTCAAAAATGGGTGGAGACTAGTGTGAAAACAAGACTTAAGAATTTGTCCAAGTCAAAAATGGGAGGATACTTGGTTTTGATGTGGGACGAAAGGGGGCGCTAGGAGGATTGTTGGAGAGCTGAGAAGTCTCCTGTGATTAGGGTCAAAAAGGCAAAAAAAATATGTGGGGGCAAGAAAGATGGATACTCTATGGACTTGGGACGTACATTCACAGAGAGACGTCGTACCTTTAGGGCATCTACCCGCCCCACTACATGCAGTCTAGGGCGTCCCACCCATCTCACTACATGCGGAGCCTAGGGGCATCCCACCCAAATCGCTACCTGGGACCGTGAAAGAGAAGCTCCAAGATCCTAGAGGGAACTCAGCTAGGGAAAAGATAACTAGAGCCTCACACCCCTCGATGCTCGAAAGCGAAGGAAGTGGGGTCTCACACCCCTCGACACCCGCAGGTGAAGGGAAGATGGGCCTCATGCCCAGAGGCAGAACCAAGAATACCTTTTTTTCAAAAATTCATAATCATCATCATTTTCATTCAACAGAGGGGGTGCCTTTATATAGGCTACAAAACTTGGGGCCCAAGAAATAAATACAAGGCATGCAACTCAAAAAAAAGTAACAACCCAAACCTGCTTTGTTTGTTGCATGAAAACATGGTAGAAAATCAAACACAACCCTCCTTATATAGTGAAAAATAAAACTAATCCTAATCTAAAAGTAATTTAAGTAATTTCTTAATTGGTCCATACATCCAGATTTAAAAAAAATAAAATAAAATCCAAATTCATCAAGATCCGTGCTGAGTTGCTCTGAAATATGTGCAGGCTTGATGACTGTGCAAAAAATTCTTGCATTGAAAAGTGTGTGCTCTGAGATCCATGCAAAATTGTTCTGCTCTAAGTCTGTGCAGAAAAAATACCTCTTTGTGACCGTGGAACAGAGGAGCAGAGAGGGAGAGGGACTTGGGGAGGCATGGCCGGCAGCTGGGGGAAGACGGTTGCATGGCGGCTGCACGGTGATGGCACGGTGGTGGCACATCGATATGGGCGGCATGGAGGTGTCGGTGCTGGGCGATGCACGGAGCCGCGTGCAGAGTAGCGGGGCACAGGCACTCACCGGTCTCTCGAGCTCGGCGGGGAAGACAACAGCTCGGCCGGCGGCGTGGAGATCTGGTAGGGCATGGCAGAGGCATCACGGGCATGGGCAGAGCAGCAGGGGTGGGACCGCCTTGGGAGGAGCCGCATGGGAAAAATGACCATGGGCGGTTCGTGGGATTCGCCAGCATTCCCACGAGGAGTTCGATGCCAGGGGAAGGTGGACGACCATCGGGGGTGGCGCCAGAGGTTGGGCATGGCAGATCTAGGATGAACAAGAAGAGAAAAATCAAAAAAATGGAGTTCTGGGAGTTGTCTGGGAGGAAGAAGATGACAGGGATAACATGGAATAAGTCAGGAATAACAGAAGGATAAAGTTGGAATAGTGGGGATAGGTGGAATAGGTGGAATAAGAAAATAAAAAATAAAAAGAAAATTTGTGATAAAAAAATCTAAAACCCAGATGGGTTTTGATGTCCTCATCATTCTCCTGGGGTGGAGAAAACTCGACTCTGTCGAGTCAGGCTCGATGAAAATTTTTTTTTTCTCTTTTTTTTCAACATTTTTTTCAACCATAATCTTCTCCTGCTCTGATACCAAAATTAATATGGGATGAAGCTCTGAAACCAAAATTGATGCGAGAAAAAAGCGAGGGCTAGGAGGATCATTGGAGAGCTGAGAAGTCTCCTATGATTAAGGTCAAGAAGGTGGAAAAAAGATGTGGGGGCAAGAAAGATGGATACTCTATGGACTTGGGACTTACATTCATGGAGAGACGTCACACCTCTAGGGCATCCCACCCACTCCACTACATGTAGTCTAGGGCGTCCAACCCATCTCACTACATGTGGAGCCTAGGGCGTCCCACCCAAATCACTACCTGGGTTGTGAAGGAGAAGCTCCAAGATCATAGAGGGAACTCAGCTAGGGAGAAGATAATTGGGGCCTCACACTCTTCGACACCCACAGGTGAAGGAAAGACGGACCTCATGCCCGGAGGCAGAACCAAGAACACCTTTTTTTCAAAAATTCATAATCATCATCATTTTTATTCAACAGAGGGGGTACCTTTATATAGGCTATAAAACTTAGGGCCCAAGAAATAAATACAAGGCATGTAGCCCAAAAAAAAGTAACAACCAAAACCTGGTTTGTTTGTAGCCTGAAAATATGGTAAAAAATCAAATACAACCCTCCTCATATTGTGAAAAATAAAACTAATCCTAATATAAAAGTAATTTAAGTAATTTCCTAACTGGTCCATATATCCAAATTTAAAATAAATAAAATAAAATCCAAATTCATTAAGATCCATGCTGAGTTGCTCTGAAATATGTGCAAGCTTGATAACTGTGTAGAAAATTCTTGCTCTGAATAGTGTGCACTCTGAGATCCATGCAAAATTGTTCTGCTCTGAGAACCATGCAGAAAAAAACACCTCTCTATGATCGTGGAACAGAGGGGCGGAGAGGGAGAGGGACTTGGGGAGTCACGTCGATAGCTGGGGGAAGGCGGCTGCATGGTGGCGGCACGGCGATGCGGGCGGCATGGAGGTGCCGGTGCTAGGCGATGCACGGAGCCGCGCGCAGAGTAGCGGGGCGCGGGTGCTCGCCGGTCGCTCGAGCTTGGCGGGGTAGATGGCGGCTTGGCCGACAGCATGGAGATCCAACAGGGCACGGTGGAGGCGTCACGAGCATGGGTGGAGCAGCAGGGGATGGATGGCCATGGGAGGAGCTGCATGGGGGGAATAGCCATGGGCAATTAGTGGGATTTGCCGACGTTCCCATGAAGAGATCAACACCGAGGGAAGGTGGACGGCCGTCAGGGGTGCTACCGGAGGCCGGGCATGGTAGATCCAGGATGAATGGAAAGAAAAAAATCAAAAAAATGGAGTTCTGAGAGTTGTCTGGGGAAGAAGATGACAGGGATAAACATGGAATAAGTTAGGAATAACATAAGGATAAAGTTAGAATAGTGGGGATAGGTAGAATAGGCGGAATAAGAAAATAAAAATAAAAAGAAAATTTTGGATAAAAAAATAAAAACCTGGATGGGTTTTGATGTCCCCATCAGGTTTCCTTATGTCATTCCACTTAGCCCATGAAGCCATTCATGAAACTCTCTTCCATGTGGCATGTGGAAACTAGGAGAGAGGGAGAGATATGGAGAGAGAGTTCCAGTCCAACTGGGCTCTAACTCAGTCCAATTTCAAATTGATTTGATACTCAAATCAAAAGCCAAATTTAAATCGAATCGAACCTATTTCAAAAAGGCTATTGACCCAATACAATTTGGATTAATTAAAATCAAATTAAATATGATTTAATTCAAATAACAATTAATCCATAATTAATTATGTCAAATCTTAATTGTAATTCTTACAATTAGGTCCAAATTGATTTGCTGATTAGTTACTTAAGCCCTTAATGTATGTGACCCCTCAAGTCCTATCCTGTCTGGTAATGAGACATATTATAATCTCTATTATACATCATCGAAACACATTTTGATGGACAGAAATAATTTCTGCTTAACCCAAATTAGGATCATCGAATAAAGAATGATCCTAATGGGCTCTCACAATCCACCATTGACACCTAGTAATATGTAGTGGCAACCCAGCAGAATAAGATTGGAACCCCTAGGTGTAGTTACCGTGTGATTCGGTTCCTCTATCAAAATCCCTAACTCCATGTTGGTTACGAAATCTCACCAAACCCATCAGTCATATGCTTAAACTTAATTGACTCAAGTCCAGCTGTGATACCAATGAAAATACCTTTTTCATCATTACACTGCTATGGCCATAGACTTTTTGGACTTAGTCTTAATAAGTTGCATAGGATTATTCCTTACTACTAAGGCTGATAGATCCCTATGAGTGAATACCCTGTCCTACAACAAACTTACTGCAGCCAACAAATATCACAAGGTCCCATATGGATAAGAACCATGAGATTGTGCTGTCAAACTACAGCAACCTTATTGTGAGTAGTCAAGACACTCTAGGTCAAAGAACTATTCACACAACTACAGCATCAGGAAGTTATTGATGAGTGAGTAGTCATCCATATAACTTTTCATAGATGGTCATCCTTAGTACTGTTGATCTCCATCAACTACCTGCACTCTCACTCCAGTGTCACCACACTGTATGTCAGAGGCTCACCTACCCAGAATGGAAGTGATCCGTGTATCGATTTTAACGAATCAATCACCATCCTTATGATATTCCAACAATCGGGAGCTTTAATGAGTTAATCTATAAAGACACAAGCCTCAGATTCTCAACTCTTGAGAATATGTGTCATTATCCATTAACTTAATGGATGATTCATAGACACATCAATATGAATGATAATATTGCTCTTTATTATGAAAAATAATTAAGTTCAAAATCCATGCGCTAAAATTGTAATGTGTCATGCCAACTTGGCTTTTAGGGCACACATCTAACAATCT
Source organism: Areca catechu (assembly GCA_021397845.1). NCBI lineage: Eukaryota > Viridiplantae > Streptophyta > Magnoliopsida > Arecales > Arecaceae > Areca > Areca catechu. The sequence goes on along the minus strand of CM038048.1, from coordinate 44,730,073 downwards.
TTCCCTTGCACTAGAGCCAATTAGCTACATATCTAAGTCCCATCTTCTCAAGGTGGATCTCAGTCTTTTGCTGGCTCAAAGGCTTAGTCAGTGGGTCTACCACCTTATCCGTGGAGTCTACTCTGTGCACCTTATTATACATCTTATTGAGGCAGTCGCTGATGCGGGACAGAGATCAGGGAAGGATCGCTGGCGAGCGTAGAAGTCACCAAGGATTAGGGCTTGCTTGGAAGAAGAAAGAAGAGGGCGAAGTGTTTAGAAAGATAACTGGGGTTCACACAGATTCTCCTAGAAGGACAAGCACATATCAAAGGACTCACACAGATGTCCTAGGGATCACACAGATACCCTGAAAAGAAGGGAGAAGGGATCACATAGATATCCTTAGAATAATAGGGATCACATAGATACCCTGGGCTCACACAGATGCCCTCACACAGTAAATCAGGGATCACATAGATACCCTGGGCTCATAAGATGCCCTCATACAGTAAATCTAGGATCACACAGATCCTTCACACAGAATGCCCTCACACAGTAAATCAGGGATCACACAGATCCTTCACACAGAACTCAAGAAATTTTATTCATCCATCGCATTCCTCATACATGAAAGGGGTCTTTTTATAATTGACCCTAGCTCTTGGATTACATGGAATGAAAAGCAAAGAGATGGGGGGGCAGTAACATGATGCCTTATGGGTGGATTTGCATGAAAGGGAGATGCCACAAATTTTTATATTTGTGGGTTATACATAGCAATAAAGGGAGATGAAAATCTATGACTCCTACTTGCTTGCTTCTTTTGCCTAGCATAATTGCATAAAATAGGGATGGGGACTACTTCAAAGCTGGGCGCCAAGTTTCTTCCTCTTCTAGCTTGCATGAAATAGGGGGCACTATATGAGACATGAGATGCCATATAATTCCTTCCATTTTTCTTGGGCAACCAACATCTACCATAAGGGGTGCTGATCTACTTCCTTTTATGCTTAGATGACTTCAAGAAAATTCTGGACTACTTTGATTAAATAGATGGCACTTACTGTGATTGGGATCCCATGTGGCTGCTGAAGTGGCTGGGCTCTTGAGTCCCCATCAGTCATGTATAATATGAAATCACCGCTCATATGCTTAGACTTTTGGTGAGACCTGGACTCCTTCGCCAGAGCTATTGCACCATTATTGTCAGAATATATGGGGATGGCATCAGATGACATCACTCCAAGCTCTGTAACAAACTTTTTATACCAGAAGGCTTTTTTTGTAGCTTCAAAGGTAGTGATGTACTCTACTTCTATTGTTGAATCTGCTATGATGGGCTACTTGGAACTCTTCCAACTTATTACCCTACCTTTGCACAAAAACACAGACCCTGATGTAAACTTTCTATCATCAGGATCAAACATAAAGTCCGAGTCTGTATATCCCTTTATCCCTAATTCTGAACTCCCTCCAAAGACTAAGAACAAATCTTTAGTTCTTCTCAAGTACTTAAGAATATTCTTCATAGCTATCTAGTGTTCATCACCTGGATTCGATTGATATCTATTCGTGACACTCACAGCAAGAGCTATATTAGGTCGAGTACATAACATGGCATACATGAGGCTTCCAATTACCGAAGCATATGGAATCTTGCTCATACATTGAATCTCTTCAAGTGTGTTGGGACACATTTTCTTGGAGAGATTAATGCCATACCGAAGAGGTAACAATCCTCTTTTAGAGTTCTCCATGCTGAATCTTTTCAGTACTTCCTCTATGTATAATTTTTGTGAATGGCCAAGCATCCGATTAGATTTATCTCTATAGACCTTAATCCCTAATATATAAGATGCTTCACCTAAGTCTTTCATAGAGAATTCCTTAGATAACCAACTTTTGACCAAAGTCAACATGGGAACATCATTCGCTATAGGAGGATGTCATCCATGTATAATACGAGGCATGTCACCACCCTCCCACTGGCCTTCCTGTAAACATAAGGCTCATCTTCATTCTTAATAAAACCAAATGATTTGATTACCTCATCAAAATGAGTATTCCAACTCCGAGAAACTTACTTCAATTCGTAGATTGATCTATGTAGCTTGCAGATCTTATGATCTTCATCATTGGAAGTGAAACCCAAAGGCTGCTCCATATAGATATCTTCTTCAAGATATCCATTTAGGAATGTAGTTTTCACATCCATCTACCATATCTCATAATCATGATATGCTGCAATTGCAAGTAGTGTACGGATGGAATTTAGCATAGCTACTAGTGAAAATGTGTCATGATAGTCAATGCCTTTGTGCTGACTATAACCTTTTGTCACTAGCCTAGCTTTAAAGGTCTCTACCTTACCATCTGCACCTAATTTTTTTTTGTAAATCTATTTACAATCAATAGGTACAATACCCTCTGGTGGATCCACTAAGGACCATACTTGGTTAGAATGCATTGAATCAATTTCTGACTTCATAGCATTCACCCATTTCTCGGAATCGATGTCTGACATCGTCTCATCATAAGTCTTAGGATCAACCATTTGATCCTTGTCCCCAACTAGGAACATTTCCTTTATATCCTTTGTAAGCATTCCCAAATACCTTTCAGGAGGTTTGGAGACTCTAATAGACCTGCGAGGTGAAAGAGCATTTGTGTGTATTGGTTGATTAGGTTCGATCTGATCTCTAGCTGGTTGCTCTTCAGAGACTTTCTCATCGAGCTTAATTAGCCTCCCACTGCCACCTTCCTGAATAAACTATTTTTCAAGAAATGTGGCATGCCTACTCCAATCACATTGTGATCTTCTAGAAGGTAAAAGTAATACCCTAAACTTTCTTTAGGATATCTTATGAAGCAAGCTTTCACAGATCCAGGTTCTAGTTTATCCGTCACTAGTCTTTTGACATAGGCTAGACATCCCCAAATCTTGAAATAAGCAAGACTCGATTTCTTACCATGCCAAATCTTATATGGTGTTGATACGGGACAAAAAGGGGGGCTAGGAAGATTGTTGGAGAGCTGAGAAGTCTCCTGTGATTAGGATAAAAAGGTGAAAAAAATATGTGGGGCCAAGAAAGATGGATACTCTATGGATTTGGGACTTACCTTCACAGAGAGACGTCGCACCTCTAGGGCATCTCACCCACCCCACTACATGTAGTCCAGGGCATCCCACCCATCTCACTACATGCAGAGCCTAGGGCGTCCCACCCAAATCGCTACTTGGGGCCACGAAGGAGAAGCTCCAAGATCATAGAGGGGACTCAGCAAGGAAAAAGATAACTAGGGCCTCACGCACCTCGATGCTCGAAAGCGAAAGCAATGGGGTCTCACACCCCTTGACACCCACAGGTGAAGGAAAGATGGCCTCATGCCCGGAGGCAAAACCAAGAACACTCTTTTCAAAAATTCATATTCTTCATATTTTATTCAAGAGAAGAGGTGCCTTTATATAGGCTTACAAAACTTGGGACCCAAGAAAAAATACAAGGCATGTAGCTCATAAAAGGTGACATCCCAAATCTACTCTGTTTGTAGCATAAAAATATGGTAGAAAGCTAAACACAATCCTCCCCATATGATGGAAAATCAAACTAATCCTAATCTAAAATTAATTTTAAAAAAAAATTCTCAAATGGTCCATACATCCATATTTAAAATAAATAAATTAGGCATACTCTGGATTCACCAAGATCAGTGCCTGCTCTGAAATCTGTGTAGAAGGATTGAGATCTCTTTGAAATCTGTATATTTTTTTTTTTTTTGAGATCTATGCCAACTCTTGGGCTTTGAGATCCATGCACAAATTTCTCCTTCCCATGGCCGTGGAACAGAGGGAGGCATTCGTGGTCCCGAGAATAACCTGGTCATTTATTTCTAGTCTGAACATAATCGATTACTGAGGATGAGAGTTCCGGCCCATACCGAAGGTCTTCCTTGCTTGGGGCTATATATTCCCCATCACTACTATTTAGTTTCTTGCAAATTACACATTTTCACTACCCCAAACCAATTAAAATCTCAGAATAAAGGTTTGCATAAGCTTCATAATTTTGGTAATGGTGTGGGTCATGTTATACTACCTCAGGACCAAGTGCAATCTTTCTTCCAGGGGAGACCAATGCTCCAAATCCCAGACTTGAAAATTTGCTAGCCTCTTGTGTTTCAACACCTTGTGAGCAAAAAGAGTACATATGGTGATTCAAAACTGGACTCATCAACCCTAGCAGCATGGTGCACAGGAAACTCATAGGATCCATTAGTATAAAGCGGTGGAGATGATGTGGGCAAAGAAGAGCATGAAGAAAAGGGCATTGGCTGAGGAGTTGCTGGTGATGTCCGGAAAGGCACAGTAGCTGGGTGTAGTGGTGAAGAGAAGACAGGAGGGTGAAGTGATGGCGTCACTTGCCTTGGAACATGGAATAGAGGAGAAGGGCTTGGGGACGGCCGGTTCATGTTCTCAGCATCTCCTCCGACTGCGAGCAGCTCTCAGTGATGTGATTCCGAATGATAGTGGCGGACGGTGACGCGGGGGAGAGGGGTGTGGCATGGCACAGGCGGAGCAGCATGGGGCAGCCGTGGGCGGTTCTGTGGGATTCGCCGGCATTCCCATGAGGAGATTGTCGCCGGTGGAAGGTGGACGGCCATCGGGGGTCACCAGTGGTCGGCGTGGTGGATCCAGGATCGGTGGTGAGAAAAATGGAGTTCTTGTAACTTAGATTTTAGGTTGAAGATGACAGGGATAAGGAGGAATAAGTCAAGAATAAATAGGATAAAGTGGGAATAGTGGAGAAAACTAAAATAGGTGGAATAAGAAAAATTAAAAAATTAAAAAAATTAAAATCTGGAAAAAGAAAATTCGAATGGGTTTTGATATCCCCATCATTCCCTTGGGGTGGGGAAAACTCAACTCCATCGAGTCAGGCTCGCTGTAATTTTTATTTTCTCTTTTTTTCTCTTCTCTTTTTTTTTTCCAATCCTAATCCTCTCCTGCTCTGATACCAAAATTGATGCGGGACAACTCTAGGATTGCTAATCATGTAGGAAAAATAGTAAACTAATTTTTTGTGATTTTTTATAATTTTATTTGCAGGCAAGATTTCCAAAATAAAATAAGAACTAGCATAAGGAGTAGAAATGCAAAGAATCATCGTATCATAGGCAAACTCATGCAAAATAATAAATTACTAGGATTCGAAAGTTGAGAAACTCCCGAATTAGGATAGCTTATCTTCATCAAATCAAAAATTAAAGAAGGGAAGGATGTTACCAGTCAGTGATTTGAAGAACTTCCAATGAAGAGATCACACAGTACTCTGATTGGAGTCTGGATGATGAAGCTCGGTTCCCTTGATTAGATGGCTAATTTGGGTGATCTTGGAGGCAAGGAAAGTGTCCTCTAGGGAGGTGAAATATCTTGGGGATCCTACAAAATGTCAAGGGTCAATCAAAATAGCAAGTAAGAAAAAGAAAAGAAACTAGGTTTAGAAGAAATCATGTTAGGGTTTAGAAGCTGGGCTGTTTGAAGCTTGTTGAAGATCTCCTTGCTTGGCAGCCTAGGGCACTCCTTCTTGGAGGTGTGAAGGCTTGGATGGTATTGAGTTAGGGTGTGGAAGGATGCTAGGGCAGCAAGGAATTCGGCCAAGCAAGAGAACACAAACAAACACCAAAGAACAAAAGCAAAATAACACAAGCTCGCAAGCTCAAATAAATTTACCAGGGTTTTAATACATGAATAAAAATTGATTACAATAGGGGGAAGGGATGGGGTATTTACAGAGTTCCCATGTCCTCTGACTAGGGTTACACACTTGGGTTACAAGTCCTCCCCTAGCTAGGTTAGAAAAATAAATCTTAAAATAATTAGGAGCATAAGTCCCAACTAGGTTAGGATTTGACCTAGTCTTCTCCTTCTCCCTTCATGCTTTGACTATTCCACTCAAGGATACCTCTTGGACTTGGTCAACACTTCAAGGATGCCTAGGAGGGCATGTTGGGCTTCTAAGGGCAGCAAGGGTTCAGCCCAAAGGGGCTTGGTGCATGGGCTTGGGCCTCCTGGAAGCTGGGGTGGCCTTGTAGCCTAGTAGCAGGAATATTCCATGGAATCTTGTTTCTTTAGGGCTTGGGCTTGGCACCTAGGCTTGATTTTCTTGGGTTGGGATGCAGGTGGACCTCTAGAATCATGGAGGCCCTGGTTTAGAAATATGCTCTAGCATCTGGGAGGAATCTGGGCAATTGGAGGACATATAGAAAGAATCAGGTTTTCTGGAAGTATCTTAGATCCTAGGTTGTCACACAAAATCCAATGGACTGATATAGTGGCCTCTAACTCCTGGATGTGGCATGGTGAAACTCCAAATAGGGTGACCTCCTCTTTTGTATAAAAATTGGGCTTATACTAGACTCATAACTATTTACAGGACTCAAAATACTGACTAGGTTGATGGTTGAAACAAATCAACTAACCTCAACTTATTACATGACTCAATTGCAAAACTTTCAAAACTTTGATACATGACCAAGTAAACTATCTAGGATCCAGTGATCTATGTCTAATCCTGGTGTCCCCACCAAGTGTGGTAGGAACAGATTTAGAATGTAAATTGAAGTTGTAGGGCATATCTCCAAAGAAATAAAAGCGAGTCAGTGAAGCTCATCATGGATCGGACCATATCCAATAATGTCCTATTTCTCCTCTCAGACATCCCATTGAGCTGAGGCATGCCAAGTGGAGTCCATTGTGAGACTATGCCATTGTCCTTAAGATAAACCCAAGAATTCTCCACTATGGTATTCACCTCCTTGATCTGATCAAAGAACCTTAAGGGTTTTAACTATTTGTTTTCCTACTCCATATCTGAATTCCTTGAACATTTCAAAAGCTTCAGATTTGTGTCTCAAAAGATACACATAACCATACTATGAACAATCATCAATAAAGGTTATGAAGTAGCAAAAACCACTCCTAGTCTGCACATCAAATGGACCACACACATCAGTGTGTACTAGGGCAAGTAATTCTGTGGCCCTTTCCCCATATCCTACAAAGGGTAACTTGGTCATTTTTCCTTGAAGACATGACTCACAAGGTGGATATGATTTAGAATTAATTGAGTCTTGGATCCCATCCTTTTCTAGTTTGTTAATCCTGTCCTCACTTATATGACCGAGCTTTAAAAGCCACATGTATTTATCATTTTGGTCATCTCTAGGATGTTTATGTCCTATGGCATTCACTTTGACTTTCTCATTAATGTTCAGAGATGCATCAGCATGCAAATAATAGAGACTGTCAATTAAAATGGCTTTTACAACCAATTTATTTATCAAATAAATGTTAAAAAGTATTTATTGAATGAAAATTCAAATCCTTCCTGTGCTAGCATAGAGACAGAAATCAAAATTCTATTAGCTCCAGGCACAAAGTAATAGTCTCTAAGGACTAATCTAAATCCTAAAGGTAACTCCAAAGAATATGATCCAATGGCTTGTGCAGCAATTTTTGCTCCATTCTCAATACGTCGGACCATCTCACCTTCTCTAAACACTCTACTTCTTTCCAGGCCCTGCATCGAAATGCATATATGAGCATTAGAGCCAGAGTCTAAAATCCAACTTGAAGTAGATGAAAACGTTAGGTTAGATTCAATAACGTGAATGGATATGCCTTCAGAACGTGCATCCTGCATTTGTTTCTTCATGCTTTCCAGGTAGAGAGGACAATTCCTTTTCTAGTCGCCATCTATATTATAGTGGAAACATTTTCCTTTGCTAGCCTTGGCTTTCTTAGGAGTGTCCTTCTTCTTCTATTTAAGTTCTTTCTTCTGTTTCTTTGTAGGTCTTTTCTTCTTCCAAGCAAACTTTTTTTTTTGGAAGAAGACTGCTCCACCAAAAGAAAATAGATCCCTTTGAACTCTTCAAGGTCCCCTCATTGCTTACCAACATGTTTAATAATTCAAGTAGAGTGTAATTCAACTTGTTCATTTATAGTTCATTACAAACTGACCATATGAACCGGTTAAGGACTCAAGGATTAAATCAACCTGAAACTACTTATGAATGGGAATGCCCAGCATTTTAAGCTATTCTATGTCCTTAATCATTGATAGGCAATGATCGTGGACTGACTGCCCTTCATGCATCTTATAGTTGAAGAGCCTCTTGACACCTCAAAGCATGCAATCCGACTCTATTTTCCATACAACTCTTGTAGGTGAACCAGAATCGATCTAGCAGTCGGCATATCCTCATGTTGGCTCTATAATTCATTAGACATTGAGGCCAATATGTAACACTTAACCTTATTATCATCTTCCATCCATTGTTCATATGTAGCCGTTTGACGGGCATTAGGATGGTCAGGTAAAATAGGGGTTTCCTGATCAAGCACATAGCCCAACTTCTCATAACTCAAAACAATTGTGATGTTCCTCCACAACCAATCTTTAAAGTTAAGGCCAACAAGTTGGCTTGTCTCTAAAATACGGGCTAAAGGATTTGAAGCAAACATGGTTGACTGCAAGAGTAGAAGATTCAAATTAGATGCTTTATACTTAATTACAAAATTTATTCTAGGGTCTTTAAGAAATAATTTTAAAACTCCTACTTATCCCCATAATACTCCCCAGCTAGCATCTGCTGAATATAAATCAACAATTCGAGCTAACTGGAGCCCATCAAGTCAACTCCATTATCTGGAATACTGGTTCTCCAAACAATGCCAATCAATTGAGTTGACTCAATCCAGAGTTGAGCCAACTCGAAGACATAGAATTCAGAATTTTGATCTTTTGAAGATGGGAAATCCTGCAACTTTAGGTTTCTAGTGGGTGCTACGGTCCCATCGATGTGCGGCACCTTAACGTGCCCGTTTATTGGTAACACGCTATACCAATGAGTGGGCAACTCTTGTCCAATGTATCTCATACAAGTTGTAGCTGGGTCTCTAAATCAGGAACCTCAACATGCCCGTTTATTGATCCAATCATTAGTTAAGTCTAACCACCATTTTTGCTAAACAAAGCACTCATTGAGTCCTCAACATGCCCGTTTATTGGGCCCAACCCCATCAGTGCTAGCAGCATCTCATGCTTAATAGGGTGGTTGTGTCTTCCCGATGCAAGTAGCCACTATATCCAGCCGAGAATAATCAACACTAGTAGGATACCCATACACCTACATTGGCGGAAGACCAAAGACTTAATATTTATGAGGATCTTAAGTTTAGATCTCTTTTAAATTGATCAACCAACTCATATCTGACTAATTACATTAAGTCAGCATAATCTCATGTTTAACTTAAAACTTTGAGTCAGCACAATCTCATGTCTGACTAAAGTGCTAGTGATGGGGGACCCGAAACCTATCCGGGTTTCACCTTTTATTTTTTTTATTTTTTTAGAATTTTAAAAAAAAAATTAGAATGTTGGTATTTAGTTATTCTCGCTATTCCACCTATTCCCTTTATTCCATGTTATCCCGATGTTATTCCAACTTTATTCCAAGCTATTCCTATCTCCTTCAACCTCCAGAAAAATCACAGAGGCTATTTTTTTCCGATTTCTTTGCCCCAGGGCCGCGATCGGCCATGCCCGACCCCGCCACCGCCGCCCGCTTGCCGGCGCTCCGCCGATCCGCCGCCCCGCCGGCATCCCGCTGTGCCTCATGCCCGTGGGAAGACCGCGGACCGTGGAAGACCAACGGTCAACCACGGCCGCCGCCGCCGTCGTGCCGCCGTGCCGCCCCGCCACCGCCGTCCGCCCGCCGGCGCGCCCACCAGGCCGCCCCGCCGACGCCCGCTGGGCCTCACGCCCGTGGGAAGACCCGCGGACCGTGGAAGACCAACGGTCATCCACGGCCGCCGCCGCCGTTCGCCGCCGCCGTCGTGCCACCGTGCCGCCCCGTCGCCGCCGTCCGCCCGCTGGGCCGGGTGGCGAAGATCGAGATGCCCCTGTTGCTCGGCCGTGAAGGGAGCTTCCGCATGCTTTTCAGAGCAGCCAAATGAAGCTTCTGCATGCTTCTCAAAGTGGTGGAAGAAGAGTTGTTTTGCATGATTTTTGGAGTAGCACGAGTTTCAGAGCAGAGGGGATTTCAAAATTCAAATAAACGGGATTTATTTGGTAATTTTTTTAATGGATGTAATTTGGGAAATTTGGGGATTTTGATTTTGGATTTGATTTCAAAATCAAGAGAGGATTTCAGGGGATTTATTTTGAATTTCAAAAGGGATATGGGCATCTATAAATACCCATACTCCCCTTGTAAAAAAAAATAGTTGAATGAAATTTTTGAGTGTTCTTCAGTGTGTGGTTCTGGGCTGAGGCCCTTTTTTCCTTCGTCCTTCGGGACGTCGAGGGTGTGAGGCCCCAAGTATCTCCTTTCTCCCTCCCACTTTCGTGTCTTCCCCTCGTGGTCTTGAGAACCATCCTAGCGCCTCTAAGTACTAAGGAGGGCGTAATGCTTAGAGGTGGACGGTCTCTTCGTTACGGTGTGAGTCCAAGATCCGAGTTCTTCCCCCCCCGTCCTTCGTGACCTTGAGATCATCCTAGCGCCTCTAAGTATTGAGGAGGGCGTAATGCCTTAGAGGTGGACGGTCTCTTCGTTAGGATGAGTTCCAAGGTCTGGGAGTTCTCCCCCACCCCCGTCCTTCGCGACCCTGAGATCCATCCTAGTGCCTCTAAGTATTGAGGAGGGCGTAATGCCTTAGAGGTGGATGGTCTCTTCGTTAGGATGAGTCCCAAGGTCTAGGAGTTCCCATCCAAGCATCCCATCCCCATCGTTCCTTCGCCACCTCCGCCAAAAAAAAAAAAAAAATTTTAAAAAAAAGAGAGCCCAGTCATTTCAGGATTTTCGGGGGTCGTTCTATCCTAGTCCCGGAGGCTTCTTAGCCCTCCCACGATCCTTGATTTGCTTTAGGTGTTTTTCCTCTTTTCAAAATAAATATAGGTTTTCTTCGTGTCCTTCGTTCTACATCAATTTGGTATCAGAGCTCTCGTCCTACATCATTTTGGTATCAGAGCTAGCAGCGAGCTAGGATTTGCTTAGTCCTCGAACTCGATGGAGTCGAGTTCTTCGTGCTGCAGGAGAATGATGGGGGACCCGAAACTTATCCGGGTTTCACCTTTATTTTTTTATTTTTTTATAATTTTAAAAAAAAATTTAGAATGTTGGTATTTTAGTTATTCCCGCTATTCACCTATTCCCTTATTCCCATGTTATCCCGATGTTATTCCAACTTTATTCCAAGCTATTCCTATCTCCTTCAACCTCCAGAAAAATCACAGAGGATATTTTTTTCCGATTTTTTTGCCCCACCCGGTCCGTGATCGGCCGTGCCCGACCCCCGCACCGCCGCCCGCCCGCCGGCGCTCCGCCGATCCGCCGCCCGGCCGCCCCGCCGGCATCCCGCTGGGCCTCACGCCCGTGGGAAGACCCGCGGACCGTGGAAGACCAACGGTCATCCACGGCCGCCACGGCCGTCGTGCCGCCCCGCTGCCGTCACCCACGCCGCCACCCGTCCACCAGCCGGCGCGCCACCAGGCCGCCCCGCCGACGCCGCTGGGCATCACGCCCGTGGGATGACCCGCGGACCGGAAGACCAACGGTCATCCACGGCCGCCGCCGTCGTTCGCCGCCACCGTCGTGCCGCCGTGCCGCCCTCCGCCGCCGTCCGCTCGCTAGCGCGCCACCAGGCCACTGTGCCGCCGCCCGCTGGGCCGAGTGCCGAAGATCGAGATGCCCCTGTTGCTCGACATGAAGGGAGCTTCCGCATGCTTTTCAGAGCAGCCAAATGAAGCTTCTGCATGCTTCTCAAAGCGGTGGAAGAAGAATTGTTTTGCATGATTTTTGGAGTAGCACGAGTTTCAGAGGAGAGGGGATTTCAAAATCAAATAAACGGGATTTATTTGGTAATTTTTTTAATGGATGTATTTGGGAAATTGGGGATTTTGATTTTGGATTTGATTTCAAAATCAAGAGAGGATTTCAGGGGATTTTATTTTTTAATTTCAAAAGGGATATGGGCATCTATAAATACCCATACTCCCTTGTGAATGAAATTCTGAGTGTTCTTCCAGTGTGTGGTTCTGGGCTGAGGCCCTTTTTCCTTCGTCCTTCGGGACGTCGAGGGGTGTGAGGCCCCAAGTATCTCCTTTCTCCCTCCCACTTTCGTGTCTTCCCCTCGTGGTCTTGAGAACCATCCTAGCGCCTCTAAGTACTGAGGAGGGCGTAATGCCTTAGAGGTGGACGGTCTCTTCGTTAGGGTGAGTCCCAAGATCCATGAGTTCTTCCCCCCCCGTCCTTCGTGACCTTGAGATCCATCCTAGCACCTTTAAGTATTGAGGAGGGCGTAATGCCTTAGAGGTGGACGGTCTCTTCGTTAGGATGAGTCCCAAGGTCTAGGAGTTCTCCCCCCCCCGTCCTTCGCGACCCTGAGATACATCCTAGCGCCTCTAAGTATTGAGGAGGGCGTAATGCCTTAGAGGTGGACGGTCTCTTCGTTAGGATGAGTCCCAAGGTCTAGGAGTTCCCGTCCCAGCATCCCATCCCTATCGTTCCTTCGCCACCTCCGCCAAAAAAAAAAATAAATAAAAAAAAAAAAGAGAGCCCAGTCGTTTCAGGATTTTCGGAGGTCGTTCTATCCTAGTCCCGGAGGCTTCTTAGCCCTCCCACGATCCTTGATTTGCTTTAGGTGTTTTTCCTCTTTTCAAAATAAATGTAGGTTTTCTTCGTGTCCTTCATTCTACATCAGCTAGCATGGGTGACCCTCTTGAAAACTTAATCAATCAATTTGGCCAGGTCGAGAATGATGCATGGGAGGGTTGCCATATACCCTCTTTCCATCAAATGAGATTGGTTAAGAAAGAGTTAGCCCAACTTATCAGACCATGATCAAAACCTTCCTTAGACACCAATTGATTGACAAGATTCAAAAAGGTCAATCTATTGATTTGGGCTCATCATTGAGCCAAATTAGGTCTTAACTCATCGACTCACCATCATATGAGTCAATCTGACTAGACATCGTTTAAAACAATTTTAGGGTGACTGGACCTAATTGTTTAACCCAAAACTTCATGCACCTAATTTAATTTTCTTGATCTAATCAATTTTAAAGTTGGTTCAAGTGCATGATATCTAGTGGTTATGATCATGAATCAAATTTATGATCTAAACCTAATTTGGTGTATCAACATTCTAGATCATATAAACTGCATCTAATGTAATTAAATACATGTAAAACATGATTAAACAATATATCACATATATCATCATTAATTGATCAAAAACTTTTGAAAACCCTTTTTCAAAATAGGTATACATCAAAGTAGGACAACCTTTTCACTATATGGGGTAAACCCTATGGTAGGACAACCTTATTTCTCTTTGTGCAACCTTTGATCAATTAATTTTAGATTTAAATATATAAATTTCATGTCTAAAAGTTATGATTATAATTTTGAAAATAATTTTTCAAAACATATCAGCTCTTGACATAATCATCATTTAACTTTCAAATCTGAATATGTTTCATATCTGATTCTCATCCATGCATGTTTAAGAAGGGAAAACCATGGCTCTGATACCACTATCAGACTTCTCATGGGAACAGTATATTGCATCAAAAATCAAGCCTCACAATCAGAGTGATGCAGCAAAGCAAATATAAAAATAATTTTATATCCGGTATGCAATATAAATAAATATGATTTATTCATAATAATATTCTTAAACATGCATTAGAGAATGAGAACAAGATCAAATCCAAAAATATGATTATTTTAAGTAATAGTTATATACCTAGATCGCTATCCCGGCCTGCTCTGATATCCATGCTAATTCTCTTTTGGACTGGGGTTCAATTGTAGCTGCGCAAATGTCCGGCTTCTACTGGTATCCATACAAGGCTTGTCGTAGTAGAGTCGTGGAGCACACTGGACTACTAGATCCTTATAGCCCTAATGCGGGATGACTTTAAGAATGCTAGATATGCATGAAAAATAGTAAACTAATTTTTTTGTGATTTTTAGATTTAGGTTTGTTGGCTAATTTCTCAAAGCAAAGTAAAGAACTAGCAAGTATTCAGCAATTCTAATAATCAACTTGTCGCATGCTGAATCATGCAAGATAACTAAAAGACAAGACCCAAAAATTGAAAAATTCCTGGCTTAGGATAGTTAACTTCAATCATATCAGATAATAAGAGAAGGAAAGGTTTCTTACCAGTCAAAGATTGAAATTCAGTAGCAGAAGGGATCACTCACACTCTGATCGGAGCCTGAATGAAAAAGCCTCGTTTCCTTGAATCTGATAGCTGATCTGGGCGGTCCAGGCAGCAAAGAAGGCCTCCTCAGGGAAGTTGAAGTACCTCGAGGATCTTGCAAGCGTCGGGATCAATCAAAACAGCAATTAAACAAAAGGAATAAGAAACTAGGATTTAGAATTGAAAGAACTAGATTTAGGTGTATATGTCCCGGGGAAGAAGCAGTTGCTTGATTGGGGCAACAGCTAGGGCATATTCCTCTAGGCATGGCTAATCTCCAAGGATGCAGAAGGGTACTAGGGCAGTAGGGTTTCGATCAAGGAACACAAGGAGAGCACACAAGAACAAGAGAATTAATACTAGAACACTAAACACAAAGCAAATACTCAAAATTTAGCAAGGTTGTATTCATAAGAAAAAGGTGATTACAAGAGGGGGAGGGGTGGGGTATTTATAGAGTTCCCATGCTCTCTCTTAAAGAGATTACAAGTCTTCTCCTAGTTAAAATAGGTTTACATAATTTAAGTGAGAGAAAGACTATAAAATAAACCTAGAACTAGGAGTATACAAGTTGAATGAATAAAAACTCAAACTCCTTATATTTGAACTCTTCCTCCATGTTGGACTTGGTCAACTCATGGAGGACGCCTATCCTAAGTGTGTTGTGCTTCAAGACGCAGCAAGGGGTCATCCTCCATTGGATTGGTGCATGGGCTTTTGGCCTTGGAAGCTTGGGTGCCCTGGTATCAGCATATTCCACGGAATCTTGGGTTCTTGCTTGTGCTTGCTTCCTGGGCATGAATTTGAAGGCCTGGAGTGCTGGGATAACCTGGAAAACATGGACTCCTAACATATGAAATATTCTGAAAGCATCTAGAGGGAATCTAGCATCTGAAATGGTATTTGAAGGAAATCAAGGTACCTTGAGGGCATCTGGAGGGCATTTAGGACTCCTGGTGTCAATTGAGCTCCCATAAGCTAATGTAATTACCTCTAGCTCCTGAATGAGGCCTGGTGAAACTCCAAAATAGGGTAACATTCTCTCTTGTATAAAATTTGGACTCATACTGGACTCATACAGATGTATAGGACTCAATATACTAGACTAGGTCGAGACAAACCAACTAGTCTCACCTTATTACAACTCAATCTTATTTTTTTACAAAATTATGACACATGACTAAGTAAACCAAATAGGGTCTAGTAATATGTGTCTAATCCTAGTGCCCCCACCAAGCCCTCTCCCCTTTCAGCAAATTGGGCTTGCATTAAAAGCTGTGCCAATCAGTAACTGGATCGGCTTCTGACTTCTATCTTGCAAACTAGCCTTTACAAGATTTAGGACCTCCTTTCCTCTTCTTACTCTTCTTTAAATAACCTCTCAACACTTGAAAGAAGAACTAAGAGAAGAAGTAACAATGAATGGAAGGGAGAGAGAAACTCTGGTAGCAAGATACCTAAAGAGCCTCACACACCCAAGTTGATGGAATGAAAATTTTTCATTCCATTCTCTCATTCATCTCTTGGCCTTCCACCCCCTCTCCTTATATAGGCTAACATCCCATTAATGGAATAAGACTAAGTTTATGAAAACATTTAAAGAGGAGAAGAACTCCCTTGTAATGCTTTCACACTCCATGTAAGACCTTCTTAAGTCTTTTTTGTTTTCACATGGAAGGATTTCTTCCCTCTTCTCCACTCCCATGAACAAGGTCAAGTTCTCCATTCCATGTCACCACCCACATGTTTCATGACAAAATAATGAAGGCTTTTTGAAGTCAAAAATGAGAGGAGACTAGTGTGAAAACAAGACATAAGAATTTGTCCAATTCAAAATTGGGAGGAGACTTGGTTTCCTCATGTCATTCCACTTAGCCCATGAAGCCAATCATGAAACTCTCTTCCATGTGGCACACGAAAACTAGGAGAGAGGGAGAGATATGGAGAGAGAGTCCCAGTCCAACTGGGCTCTGACTCATGGTCCAATTTTAAATTGATTTGACACTCAAATCAAAAGCCGGATTTAAACCCAATAGAACCTATTTCAAAAAGGCTGTTGACCCAACACAATTTGGATTAATTAAAATCAAATTAAATCTGATTTAATTCAATTAACAATTAATCCATAATTAATTATGTTAAATCTTAATTGTAACACTTACAATTAGGTCCAAATTGATTTGCTGATTAGTTACTTAAGCCTCTAATGTGTGTGACCCCTCAGGTCCTATCCAGTCTAGTAATGAGACATGCTTTAATCTCTATTATACATCATTGAAACACTTTTCGATGTACAGAAACAACTTCTGCTCAATCCTAATTAGGATCATCAAATCGAGAATGATCCTAATGGGCTCTCATAATCCACCATTGAGACCTAGCAGTATATAGTGGCAACCTAGCAAAGTAAGTTGGAACCCCTAGGTGTAGTTACCGTATGATTCGGTTTCTTTATCAAAATCCCTGACTCAATATTGGTTACGGAATCTCACCAAACCCATCAGTCATATGCTTAAACTTAATCAACTCAAGTCCAACTGTGATACCAATGAAAATACCTTTTTCATCATCACCCTGCTATGGCCATAAACTTTTTGGACTTAGTCTCAATAAGTTGCATAGGATTATTTCTTAATACTAAGGCTGATGGATCCCTACGACTGAACATCCTACTTCTACAATAAACTTACTACAACCAATGAACATCGCAAGGTCCAGTATGGATAGGAACCATGACATTATGCTGTCAAACTATAGCAACCTTATTGTGAGTAGCCAAGACACTCTAGGTCAAAGAATTATTCACACAACTATAGCATCAGAAAGTTATCAACGAGTGAGTAGTCATCCGTATAACATTTCATAGATAGTCACACTCAGTACCGTTGATCTCCATCAACTACCTATACTCTCACTCTAGTTTCACCATATTGTAGGTCAGAGACTCACCTACCTAGAATGGAAGTGATCCATGTACCAATTTTAACAGATCAGTCACCATCCTTGTGATGTTCTAACAATCGAGAGTTTTTAGGAGTTAATCTATAAAGACACAGGCTTCAGATTTTCAACTCTTGAGAATATGTGTAATTGTCCATTAACTCCATGGACGATTCATAGACACATCAATATGAATGATAATATTGTCCATTATTATGAAAAAGAATTAAGTACAAAATCCATGCCCTAAAATTGTAATGTGTCATGCCAACTTGGCTTTTAGGGAACACATCTAATATAGAGCTCTCCATAGGGCTCACTGAAGCTGGAAGGAGGACTAGTCTGAGAGCGAAGGAGAGGCTCCAAGAGGCCTAAGGATCACCTCCTCCTCCAGAAGGACCATTCCAAGAGGGGGAAGGGAAGAAGGAGAAGCCATGGGCAGTGGCTAGCCCCATCAAAGAAGACACTATGAGAGGGCAAGTCAAGGACACCAGGACCAAGCCCCTGATTTGGGTGGGGCCATCACCCAATGCATGAGGTAAGAAAGGTAAGAGACAGACGCAGGAGGAGCAGGGAAAGGTAAGCAAGCAAGTGCCCCGAGAGCTCGGCGGCAAAGAAATCGGCCAGAAAACCTCCACGCTCCCTGCTCCCACTCTCCATTCCTTCTTTCTGCCACTTAGGCATTATCATATTATTCTTTATATTATTTGAATTTCTTTATCATGTCACCTTTTAAGGCGAGGGAGTCCTCCAAGCTCTCCATCTCAGAGATTTCTGTTGCCTTCGATCATCCCACTGACTTGATCATCGAAGTGTCCTCACCAAAATTCCAGGTCTGGATCTCCCCTATTTTGCAGGATGAGCAGGCCGAAAGAGCTGACCCCAGAGGAGGAGGAAGCACCCCGATGGAAGAAGGAGGCACCTGACATGGTGGCAATGCGTTGGAGCTACGGGCCACGATGATCCAAGCGATAATAGATTGGTGTGCGAGGTAGGGGTCGAGCGATAGATGACTTAGGAGTTGAGAGGATCTCGACCAAGGTTGAGGATCCGGGCCCTCCAACCGATGAAACGACCATAGTCGCCTCCCTGGGGGTTAGGTGGGGGACATGAGAGCTCCCTCTTTGGGGGCCCGCCCAAAGAACAAGAAGAGAAGGGTCTAACGATCGTGGAGAGAGGGGCTTGTGTTCATGGGTTTCCCGAACACCTACGACCCCTCGCGCTACTCTTCGGTTAGATCCCAAGTCCAGGCAGTCCCTTATAGGTGGAGGCTTCCATCATCTCGTGCAAGCCTGACGGGTAACTCCCTTCCCCTTTACCCTTGTAATATGAAAGCTATATTATAGCTCTGTAGGAGAAGCCCCTGCATCACCGTCAAAGGCAAGCACCATAGCCTCGCCCACGGTCGGTAGATGGTAGCAGAATGCCACCCACTGCATGACCTGCAATGAGGCAGATTAACAAGAGACGGGACCTGACCCCAAGGGGCAACCTGTCGATCATGGATGGTGCACAACTACAACCACATAGAGGACACCAACAAAGGGGTCGAAGCCCGACAAAACGGAGCCTACTACCTAGCCGGTCCCTGATGCTCGTGGACTGGGAACACGAGCAATTCAAGAGGGCACTACCAATGATGTAAAACTTCCTCTCAATTATCTAAGCCCCTTTTTCATGCAACTCTACCTTTCACATATGCAGGGACATCTCCATCTGACTCAATGTCCGGTGGGAACAAGTCGGGCCCCATATCGGGCCTACCTCCATAGCCATGCTCATAGCCCATAGGTGGCACCAAGATGTCATCTACCACGAGACTCACAACATGGTAGCTCATCAACAATTCGGGCCCCTCCATCAGGCCCGCACTCACTAGCCAAGCTCGCAGCTCGGGGGTGGCACCAAGATGTCTACCGCATGACTCACAGCTTGGCTTACCTGTAAGTCTGGCATCCCATAGCCTTATGGCCATGCTCATAGCCCGAAGGCGCTACCAAGATTTCATCTACCGCATGACTCGGCATGTTAAACCGAGAAGCTCGGTGCCCCACAATACCACAGTCATGCTCATAGCCCGGAGGCAGCATCGAGATGCCATCTACTAAGAGACTCATCATGGCAACTTCTCATCAGCAAGCTAGGCCCTCCTTTAGGTCCACCTTCCTTAGTCATGCTCATAGCTCAAAGGCGGCACCAAGATGCCATCTACCGTGAGACTCACAGCATGGTGACGTCCTAATCAGCAAACGGGCCCCATATTAGGCTCGCCTTCCTCAGCCAAGCTCACAGCCCGGGGACGGCACCAAGATGTCGTCTATCACGTGACTCATAGCTTGCTTACCCATATGTCTGGCACCTCACAGCCTCATGGCCGCACTCACAGCCCAGAGGTGGCACGAAGATGTCATCTACTGCGTGACTCACAACATGGTGAACCAAGAAGCTCGGCACCCCACAACCCCATAACCGTGCTCATAGCCTAGAGGAGACACCAAGATGCCATCTACCACGAAACTAACAGCATGACAACTCCTCATCAGCAAGCGAGCCCCATATCAGGCCCACCTTCCTCAACCAAGCTCATAGCTCGAGGGCAGCACCAAGATGTCGTCTACTGCATGACTCATAGCTTGGCTTACCCATAAGTCTGGCACCTTGCAGACTCATGGCCATGCTCATAGCCTAGAGGTGGCACCAAGATGTCGTCTACCATGTGACTCATAGCATGGCGAACCAAGAAGCTTGGTGCCCCACTACCCCATAGCCATGCTCATAGCCTGGAGGTGGCACCAAGATGCGGTCTACCATGAGACTCATAGCATGGCAACTCCTCATTAGCAAGCTGGGCCCTCCATCAGGCTCGCCTTCCTCAGCCATGTTCACAACCTGGAGGCGGCACCAAGATATCGTCTATCGCGAGACTCACAGCATGGCGGCCTCCTCATCAACAAGTCGGGCTCTCCATCAATCTTGCCTTCCTTAACTATGCTCATAGCCCGAGGTGGCACCAAGATGCCGTATACCGCAAGACTCATAGCATGGTGACGTCTTCTTCAATAAGCGGGCCCCACATCAGGCTTGCCTTTTTCAACCATGTTCACAACTCGAAGGTGGCACTAAGATGCCATCTACCATAAGACTCACAGCATGGCAACACCCTCTTCAACAAGCTGAGCCCACTTCATCAGGCCCATACTTTTCGACCGTGCTCATGACCCTAAAGCGATGATATGAAAACCCGCCATTTACTAAGAGGCCCATAACTGGGCAATCTCCAAGCTGGGCCCTTCCGATAGGCCCGCACTCAGTCACCCCACTCATAGTCCTGAGGCATAGTTGGGGATTCTTGGAACCCTGCCATCTATCACGAAACTCATAGTTTGGCACCTATAAGCTGGGAAACTCATGAAGCCCCGCATCCACTGCCTTACTCACAGTCTGGAGATGTCTACCGAGAAACTCCAAAAGTCCCACCATCTATCCCTTGAATCATAGTGTAACGAACCAAGCCGGGACACTCCGGAAGCCATGCATCCGATTGCCTTGCTCACTACTCAATGATGTTGGTGAGGAATCCTTGAATTCCCATCATCGATGATGGAGACATCACCAGCATGGATCTCGAAGCAAGCACGAATCCTGAAATTGCATGAATCTCAGAGTAGCATGAATTATGAAGTAGCATGAATCATAATGTAGTATGAAGATCGTTTCATCCTCCAAATAAGAAGGTCCTGACATGAATGCCAAGTGGCACCCAACACATGATGACACATGAATGTCAAGTGGGGCCCAACACATGAAGACACAAGAATGCCCACATGAATGCCAAGTGGCACCCATGCATGTAGATTTTCATATTTAAACACTTGGCAACCACAAGGAGACACTTGGCACCCATGTATTTTGCCATCCCTTTTCATGAAACTTGAAATTCAAATTTGTAACTACATTTTTCCCTCTTTTCATGTAGAATTTGAATTTCAAATGGGGCTTAGAAGGTTATAAATAGGCCCATAATCTCTTTGTAAAAGGAAGTTGGTGATGAATGAAAGTTTTTTTTAGAGAAGAGTGACTCTTCTTTTGCTCCATGAGGAGAGGGGTATGAGGCCCAACCACAGGACATGATGTGAGGTCATATCTAGTTATTCCTTCCTTAATTTCATCTTCTTTACCACCCTATGTCCTTTGAGATTCACCCTAATGGCTCCATTAGTGAGGTAGGTGAGATGCCCTAGAGGTGAGAGGTCTCTCCGTGAGTGAGTCCCAAAGCCCATGAAATCCAGATCCCTATCTTTCATCCCCATTATTTCCTTCTCCACTCCCTAAAAAAGATACAAAAAAAATGAGAAAAAAAAATTGGAACAACTTTCAGAGCTGCACAAATTTTGACACAAGAAGCTGTGCTACACAGATCTCAAAGTTGCACAGATCTCAAAGCAAAGCTTCTTCTGAATGGATACGGTTCCACCAAAGTCCCCTCTGACCTTGACTCAACGAAGTCGAGTTCTTCCCACCTCAAGAGAATGATGGGACATCGCCATCATGGATCCCGGAGCAAGCACGAATCTTAAAGTTGCATGAATCTCAAAGCAACATGAATTCTATAGCAGCATGAACCATGATGCAGTATGAATTTCGATACAAACAAATTTGAAGATCATTTCATCCTCTACATAAGAAGACATGAATGCAAGAAACAAATGATGACCATGACCAAGTGAACACATGAAGACCAAGTGGCCAAGTGGCATCATGCATGCAGATTTTCAGATTTAAACACTTGGCAACCACAAGGAGATACTTGGTACCCATGCATTTTGCCATCCCTTTTCATGAAACTTGAAATTCAAATTTGCAACTATTTTTCCCTCTTTTCATGTAAAATTTGAATTTCAAATGGGGCTTAGAAGGTTATAAATAGGCCCATAATTCTTTGTAAAAGGAAGTTGGTGATGAAAGAAAGGCTTTTTTTAGAGAAGAGTGACTCTTCTTTTGCTCCGTGAGGAGAGGGTGTGAGGCCCAACCCCAGGACATGATATGAGGTCATGTCTAGTTATCCCCTTCCTTGATTCCATCTTCCTTACCACCCTCATATCCTTTGAGATTCATCCTAATGGCTCCATTAGTGAGGTGGGTGAGATGCCCTAGATATGAGAGGTCTCTCCATGAGTGTGTGTCCCAAAACCTATGAGATCCAGATCCCTGCCTTTCATCCTCGTTATTTCCTTCGCCATCCCTAAAAAACAATACAAAAAAACTAGTAGTACCCTAATCTTGGTGATTTCTTAGCTCGTCGACGATCCTACCCCGATCCCGTGCTGCATCAATTTTGGTATCAGAGCCCAGAGATTTAGGGTATTCAATATTTTATTTTTATCCCATCTTATTCCACTTATCCCCGCTATTCCTATTTTATTCCAACTTATCCCAGACTTATCCCTCTTCTATTCCTGTTGTCTTCTTCCTACCACCGTCACAAACCATCCACCCAGATCTAAGCCCTATCTCTACCCACAATGCCTCCCGACCTCCGGGACACCATCTTCTTTGGCATTCGCTCTGACCTCATCTTTCCAGACCTCGACATTGCCATCGCTGCCCTCTCCGCTCCATCCACCGTGGCCAACCTTCGCCACCCGAACACCATCTCCTCGGATTTGGTAAGACCGAGTGCACCACCGCCTCTTCCGCTTGTGAGAAGCACCACGGCCAACGCTTCCGCCTGCAGCCCCCTTCCTCCACCATTCGGTCATCGATCCCATAGCCGCCGAACCTCCCCTGCTACCTCCTAGAGGCGGGGCCTCTTGAGCCATCCAAACCATCCATCCGACCCCTCATCTCCCTGCCGGATCTCCTCACCGCTGTGACGCCTCACCAATGCCCCGTCTTTGCCAAATTTCTACCAGATTTCCCTGATGCTTTCCAAATCACAACCAATTACCGATCTCCATCACCCCGAAATGCTCAATCGAAGCCCGTGCTGTCATCATTCTCCACGTATGGGTCATCCTTCACATCTTCGAGATATTGCCACCACCTTGCCAGCCATTATCGTCTCCTCCCCAGTCCGGTCACAGCTACACCAAGCCACTGTCGTGCCTGTCGACTCCCAAGCTAGTCGTTCCGCCATGCCGCCGACCGTCCTCCCTATTTCAAAACCTTATCCTGAGCCACCACCTTTAGCTCCTCCCGCTGCCACTGTCGCTAGCGAAGATGCTAGATTCCCATGCCTAAAAGTCAAGTGTGCCATCGAATGTCGTTGCCGCCCGTGCCATCATCTTCCTCCTTGCTGCCATCGCCACCCGCCGCCGATTACGCCATGACCACCAACGCCCAGCACCGACGCCGGCGAGCCCCTCTGCGAGCCTCCCCTGTTCACTAATTCAGTCCATGAAGAAGAAGATGGGCTGTTGCACAAACGTGAAAGCAACTCCCATCCCATTTGCCAATTTCAAAATCCTGCACGCTCCTCAAAGTGCATGATTCTCATAGCAGAGCTGAAAAAAATAGAAAAAAAAGAGAAAAAAGAGAGGAAAAAAAATTGGAACAACTTTCAGAGCTACACAGATTTTGACACAAGAAGCAGTGCTGCACAGATTTCAGACTTGCATAGATCATGGAGCAAAGCTTCTTTTTGAATGGATTCTGTTCCACCAAAGTCCCCGCTGATCCTGACTCGATGAAGTCAAGTTCTTCCCACCTCAGAAAAATGATGGGGACATCGCCAGCACAGATCCCGAAGCAAGCACGAATCCTGAAGTTGCACGAATCTTGTTGCAGCATGAATTCCGGAGCAGCATGAATCATGATGCAGTATGAATTTCGACACAAAAAAATTTGAAGATCATTTCATCCTCCACATAACAAGGTCCCCATATGAATGCTAAGTGGCACCCAACACATGATGACACATGAATGCCAAGTGGCACCCAATACATGAAGACACAAGAATGCCTACATGAATGCCAAGTGGCACCCATGCATGCAGATTTTCAGATTTAAACACTTGGCAACCAAAAGGAGACACTTGGCACCCATGCATTTTGCCATCCCTTTTCATGAAACTTGAAATTCAAATTTGTAACTACATTTTCCCCTCTTTTCATGTAAAATTTGAATTTCAAATGGGGCTTAAGAGGTTATAAATAGGCCCATAATCTCTTTGTAAAAGGAAGTCGGTGATGATTGAAAGTTTTTTTTTAGAGAAGAATGACTCTTCTTTTGCTCCGTGAGGAGAGGGTGTGAGGCCTAACCCCAAGATATGATGTAAGGTCATGTCTAGTTATCCCCTTCCTTGATTCCATCTTTCTTTCCACCCACATGTCCTTTGAGATTCATCCTAACGGCTCCATTAGTGAGGTGGGTGAGATGCCCTAGAGGTGAGAGGTCTCTCCATGATTGTGAGTCCCAAAGCCCATGTGATCCAGATCCTTGTCTTTCATCCCCGTTATTTCCTTCGCCATCCCTAAAAAAAATACAAAAAAACTAGTAGTACCCTAATCTTGGTGACTTTTCATTTCACCGACGATCCTACCCCGATCTCGTGCCGCATCAATTGGTTGCCTGACTTATAGCTTGGCAAACCAAAAAGACTCCCCAGAGGCAGTCTGACTCGAAGAAAAGAAAAATGACGAGCAAAGTGAAGGGAACACAAAGCATTTTGACCGGAGGAAGAAGAAAGAAAACCACCCTCATCGGAACGTCCCTCACTTCGAAGAAAGGCCCCCAACAGCCCGGGAGGCTGAGCAGCAGATTCCAGCTCAAAAAAAAGAAGACAGAAGACATAACAGCAATCGTAAAGGAAGGAAGCTTTGCAAAACCCTGGCCATCTACACCGGAAGGCCTTTTAAAAGCCACGCAGCCAACTGGAAGTCACCACGTGTCAGCTTGAGGCACCTCCCAATGCTTCGATTCACGGGATGGGCACCCTGATCTAGCCAGGGCATTGATGATCCCTGCATTGGGAGATGAGCGCAACACCCTGTTAATGTAAAGGTGCGGTCTTCGAGGCATGGCCAATCAAAGCATTGATGGAGTAGAAGGCATGTCCCTCCATGTCTGCATGGTGATTACTCTCATCACCCTGAGTGATGCTTCATTCTCTGGACTTAGAACTGCGGGGCATCTAATATGGCAACATCCGTTGATGTGGAGCCTACACATCTGTCAGCTAGTAGCCGCATGGGTGGGGTCTACTACCTAGATGTGACCTCTTGGTGGAATGCCGAGGTCGTCTCTCAGTCAGGGTCAAGCTCATGAAGCGAGCCCCCGTCGAGGTCAGCTCCAAGTCGGGGTCAGGCTCGTGGGATGAGCCCTCCATCTGAGGTCAGCTCCCGATCGAAGCAGAGCTCATAAAGCCAGCCCTCCCATCGAGGTCAGCTCCTAGCTGGGGTCGAGCTCACGGGGAGAGCCTTCCATCTGAGGTCAACTCCCGACCAAGGTCAAGCTCATGCTGCTAAAGGAGGACCTCTCTGAGAGGTCCTTCCCTGCCATATAAAGGCCAGAATTCCTAATAGTGGTGAAGGAGGGAAAGATCAACAAGAATTCAAACCATGGCATGTAGGCCCCTATCCTCCTGCAACCTCCAGAAGGTAGCACATGTCCTGCCACCAATGCCAGTTCTGCAACATGCCACCCACATGCTTTGTGCAAGGTAAGCCCCATCAGACCCATGGCCCTGTAGCGTGCTGCCATGTCAATAACCCTATGGTCGGAGATTTAGAGTTCCCCCAGAAAGGAAATCCTGTCAAAGCCATAGACCCTGCAATGCTCGGACGACTGGTACAGGAATGGAAACTCCCCATGATGGCATGGGGCTCGATGGTGCAATGCCTTTCCTTGAAAAGCAAAAAGAGACAACACCCCCAAAAAATGATAAGGAAAGGGGGGAGGAAGAAGGGGAGATCCAGGAGAAAAGGGAGGAGCAAGAGGGTCCTCCAGAGAGCTATCAGGAGAGCTCTCCAGAGGGCTCACTGAAGGCTAGAAGGAGGACCAGTCTGAGAGTGAAGGAGAGGCTCCAAGAGGCCCAAGGATTGCCTTCTCCTCTAGAAGAACCATTCCGAGAGGGTGAAAGGAAGAAGGAGAAGCCACAGGCAGTGACAAGCCCCTTCGGAGAAGACACCATGAGAGGGCACCACGAGAAGGATAGAGGGACCAAGCCCCCGATCCAAGCAGGGCCATTGCCCAAGGCAAAAGGTAAGAAAGGTAAGAGGCAGATGCAGGAGGAGCGAGGAGAGCTAAGCAAGCAAGTGCCCCAAGAGCTCGGTGGCCAAGAAACTAACCAGAAAACCTCCCCACTCCCTGCTCTCCATTCCTTCTTTCTGCCGCTTAGGCATTATCATCTTGTTCTTTATATTATATGAATATCTTTATCATGTCACCCCCTGAGGTGAGGGAGTACCCCAAGCTCTCCATCTTAGAAGTTTCTGTTTTCCTCGATCGTCCCACTAACTTGATCATCAGAGTATCCTCGTCGAAATCCCGGGCTCGGGTCTCCCCTATTTTGCAGGCCAAGTGGGCTGAAGAGCCAACCCCTGAGGAGGAGGGAGTGCCCCTGGTGGGAGAAGAAGGCACTCGACATGGTGGTGATGTGCCGGAGCTACAGGCCATGATGATCTAGGTGGCAACATTGGCTACTTGAAGCAAGCCACATAGTCTTTTAGCAACTTCCCATCTTGCTAACAGATTAAGAAGAGGTTGTCAAGATCTTGTGGCAACATTCTACTAGCATTGAAGTATGCCATAAATTACTTTTCAAAATGCTTGAAGGAGTTGATGCTTTACGGCTCAAGTTTAGAGTACCAGACATGAGCAACTTTTTATAGAGTGGCCAGGAAGGCCAAAAAAGTAGGGTATTTATAGCACCTTGAATTACCAACAACATAGGGACAAACCAAGGCCTAATACTCAAAATGTCAAGCTAACATTTTGATCAAAACCTCATCTATTAGACTACTTAAGCATCAGGTTGATTCCAATTAATACAATAGATATTGTTACTACCTAGATGCAGGACTAAGATGCATGCAAGTGATTGTTTTGTGTTTTATGTTCAAATGAGTTGGCGAATTCCCGAAAATCAAGTTAAGAAGAGATCTGGAGACTCGCATAGTGATCAAGAAACTCTAGCATATAAAAATAGACCCTAAACAAAGATAAGGTAGGACCCTGGGATTGAGAAACCTCGATAGGACTTAGCTCTTAATCAATAACTCTACTAAGTAGAATAAGGAGTGCAAACCTCTCGAAACTCTGAAGCACCCGATGCCAAGTTCGCTCACACTTCCGGATGCAGCCTGGAAGATCAAGCCCTCGACCCTACGGGTTCATTGGCTTCCTTCAGATGGTTCTGAAGGCAAGGTAGGCCGACTCCTTTGTCCGTGGCACCTAAGGGACCTATGAGCAACCTAGGACTGAATTAGAAAACAAGAAAGAATAAGGTAACAAAAATATGAAGAGGAGTGAGGTTGAGGGTGGTGGTCAATAGGAGATCCTTCTTGTTGGGCATCCAAGAAGAGCTTCCAGTGGGGCATCCCAGCTTGGGAAGTGGGTTGCTGGCTTGTGTAAGAAGAAGGTACCCATGGCCTCACACCCTCTGATGTTCCGAAGAACAAAAGTCACTCTCTCATAGAGTTCCAAGTCACAAGACAAGGGCTAGAAAAAAAAATTCAGATTTTCATTCATGCATCATTGTTTTTTTTTTTTATAAGAGGGTTAGGGCCATATTTATAAGCTCCCAAGTCCTCATTTGAATTCAAATTGAAAAGGGGTTACAAAACTTGATTTGAGGAGTGGAATGAGCATGGTTGTCCACATGAATCAAGGGGCATCCAACTTTGAATTTTTTCATGATGCTTGGCTTGATCTTAATGAAGTGGCTTGATTTATGGAGTAGATTGAGGGGGGTTGTCTACTTGAATCAAGGGGGTGCCTAACTTAGAGTTTGAATTTGAAATTTCATCATGAAACTTGGTCGCCCAAAGTGTTTGACATGGCTTTGGTGATGTGGCACCTCTCATGACGTGTGGCATTGGTGATGTGGCACTCTCATGACATGTGGCATTGGTGATGTGGCATTCTCCATGGCTTGGAAGATGAGTTTGCAATCCTATCATGTCATGAAGGAGAAGTGGTTTGATTAGGCTTGACTTGTTTGCTCACTTGTGGACCCATCTTCATATTTGCTTGAGCCCATCTTCAAATTGACCTGAATTCATGAACCTACTTGGCTAATTACAGGACTTATTAACCCTAGCTTGACCAAATTAACTCACTGTGGCCAAATTACAAGACTAAACCAAAATTGAAAACAACTAGATACAAATTACTCAGGCTTAAATGTCTTAAGCCTTATTATAGGACCCAAAAAGACTTAGAACCCTAATCAAAAATTCACAAAAGGTTGAAGAGCCTCTGTCTAATCCTGGTACCCGCACCAATTCTCCTGGGATAGGAGAAACTTGACCCTATCGAGTAAGGGTTGATCTGGCTCCGGTATTTCTCAAGAAGTCAGGGTCGAGGTGCTGCAAGTCCTCTCGGGTAATCCATGAATCATCGGATTTCGATCGGCCTTGCCAATGGCCAGTTTGAAGTGGGGATCTACTATACCTACCTTGTAGTTGAGAAGGTGGTGGTGACCAAAGCACAATGATGATGAATAGTATGTGTGGGAGTCCCATGCCGGTGGATCGTTCACTGTGACCAGGGACACCTCTAGGGAGAACCTAGGATGGGGCACCAAGATCACTCTTTTCCTCAAGGAGGATCAGTTGGAGTACCTTGAAAAGCACTGCCTTAAGGATCTGATCAAGAAGCATTTTGAGTTTTTCAGCTATCGCATCTCCCTGTGGACTGAGAAGACCACCGAGAAGGAAATTTCTGATGAAGAAGATAAGGAGTAGCCCAAGGCCATGGTAGCCTCCCCTCCCCTCCCGATGTCGTCTCGATCGCTTTCCAAGCCAGCAACTAGACCGTGCCCGCCATTGCCCTCGCTGCCTCTGCTATCCCCTACCTCGTCATGAGTCGTGGATCTCCTTGGCCATCGGGACCTCGCCACTTATCATTTCCCTTCGCCGGACCGTCACCTTCATCGCTGTCTTTGCCATCCGGATGCATGCCCAAGCCGAGCTCCTCCGGACGCACACCCATGTCGAGCCTCTTCACACCGTTGCCATCGCCAATCACCGCCAACTCCACTACCACCATGCCAGATCATCCAGGCAGCACATATATCAAAGCCGCACACCTTTCATAGCTGCATGGCTTGCAAAGCCACATAGATCTCAGAGCAGCCAAAAAAATTTAGAGAGAAAAAAAGGAGAAAAAAAAATTGAAACTAGCCTCTTTGCTTTGATTTGCTTAGTTTCAATTCCATCAAACCCCGCTAAGCCTGACTCGATGGAGTCGAGTTCTCCCCACTACACGGGAATGATGGGGACCCGAAGTGGACCCGAAGTCTATTACAATTTTGTCGAGTCCTGTAGTCCATTAGTCCTGAGTTACTTGAATCTTGTACTGAAGTATGTCAGTTAAGTCCCTTTAGTCCTGTGAGTCATTTTAACTCAGTCAAGTCCGATCGAGTCATTCAGGTCATATATAAGAGGAGAGTTCGCAGCCAGGAGATTCACCAGGCCCCCAACCAGAGCTGGCCTTCATGCACCTGGACCCTTTCATGCCGCCAAGCCCGCAAGAAGGAGCTCTAGCCCAAGATAGGCCCACTGTTGACCAGGTCCACTAGGATTTCTTGGCTCACAAGTCAGGGTTTCTTAGCCCTCAAGTTATGTACCCTGGGGTGAATCTATAAATACCACCCCTCCCCTCTTATATTAATTATCTTTCTTCTTATGAATACAAACAAAAAATTATTTTGATATGAGTTTTGAGTTTTCTTCGGATTGGAGTGGGTGTGACGCCCTGGTTCCTTGTTCTTGAGTACAAGCCCTAATCCCCTGGTGACTTCTATGCTCGCCAGCGATCCCACACCTCCCTGTCCCACATCAAAACTCTATGGCTCTCTTTCAGGAATTAGCCAGATTATTTCAAAATTAGTGCTTAATGCAGATCTCTAACATGATGCACCTGTGACTCGTACTGACACCTAACAAAGTGCAGACTCAACTATGCATTCCTATTGAGAGGAATTTTATTAGACTCTTTGGGCCTAAACCTAAATGACTATAGACTCTCTAGGTTTGACCCTGGTTTGGCATGTACATGAAAATTTAAAATGGACTCCTAGCAAATACCATAAGGTCTTCCAAAAGTAGGTCGTAAACCTAACATACTCAAAAAACTGGTACAACGAAACGGCCTCAACAAGGTGTAATTGGAATGTTTGGGGAACATTGGAAGCCTTAGGATAGATATGGTTCAATGAACTTCTTTGCTTAAGACCAATCAATGGTGTACTTGTCCTAACCTCATAATTAGTACTAGGAGGATCTATAGGTGTAAGGTCTAGGGTAGGCTGGATGTTCCTAGATGGTGGAAGGTCATCAGGAAGGTCTTCGAGAAGTTTATCTTAAAAGTCTTCTAAAATAATGTCTACTTCCTGGGGTTGTTCCTTAGGGACTTGTTCCTGGACCTCCTCAATGGATAACTCTTGTGAACCCTCACTTCCATCTACTATGTTTGATCCTAGCTCAGTCACTCCTTTAAATTCTATAGTGGGTTCAAGATCTCTTTCTATTAGTTCCTCAGTGATTTCAACCTTGGATCCATCTTTATCATACTCCTCCACTAGACTTGATTCATAGATGTCTTCTTTGAATTCTTCAATGGGCACAGGAGTTTCTTCATTTAAATTCTCAGTGGGTTCAACCTTTTTATTCCTGAAATTCTTCAAAGGGTTCTTCCTCATCCCCTTCATATTCATTAATTAAACTCGGTTCGGCCTTATATACTTCTTCCTCAGGCTCACTAATAGGTTAAAGGGTCTTTTCCTTGCAAACTAATAGGATAGTAGTAGTAGGCTGGTTTGAAAGAATTGGCCTAGAGGTGCTAATCATGTTTGGCTTAGGTCGGCTGCTCATGCGTTCCCTTTGATAAGACTCAAACTCCCTAGCTATGTGATAGACTACCTCTAGATCCTAAATTTGTCATTGAAACAATTCCCATTGGTGGCCCCTCTGTAGACCACCTCAAAATCTAGCTATGATCTTAGACTCAAGTTCAACTATGGTACATTTCCTAATAAACTCATTAAATTGGTCAATGTATTCAGACACAGTTTTATTATTCTATCTCAACCTGTACCATTGGTCTAAAAGTTTGTGCTCATAAAATCTACTTAGGTACTTGATGTGGGACAATTTATGCATGCCAATTATTTTTTTATTGTTAGGCATTAAGTTAAGAGTTTGTATCCCAAATTTTAAGCCAAGATATTAAGCAAAAAATTCTATAAAAAATTTGAAGCACAAGCATGCAGAAATAAACCCTAAAAGTGAAGAAACAAGACTGCCAAGCCTGAGAAGCCCTGGTTAGGACTAGCTCTTCTGCAATACCACTACCAAAGCAGTCTAGGGGGTGTACCTGGTAGAGATTTGGAGATCAATCAATGAAGAGTTCACTCTGCGCTCTCAGATGTGGCCTGGAAAATAAAGCTATCGACCTTGTGGATTCGCGGCTTTCAATCCAATGACCCGAAAGCTGGTCAAATGGAATCTTTGGATTCGTGAACTTTAAGGGACTTGCAAGGCACCTTTCATGGGTTAGAAAATAAGGAAGAGAAGGTTAGAAGGCTGAAAGAAGAAGAAGGGGAAGAGGCTTGAGGATGGCGGCCAAGAGATGAAGAAGGCTGGTGGCTTGGAGGCAGGGAGCAAGGATCACACAGAAACCCTGAGGGATCACATAAATACCCTTAATCATACAAAAATTCATACATAATTCATACAGAAAGTTGAGAAGAACTCAAGAAAATTTTCATATTCAATAATATCAAATATACATGAGAGAGGAGCCTTTATATAGGCATACAAGCTTGGGCTCCAAGTAAGGGTATACATGTAAAACCCTAAGTATCCTTTTTCCATTCAAATACATGGAAGTGTCCTCTCCTAATTGGGCTGATACTTTCTCTCTTCTTCTCCTTATTAGATTGGGCAGCCAAAATTGGTAACCATAAGAGGGGCACAATTTGGAGGGTGACCATAAGGTGGGGTGCCTAATTCATGAAGAGCATTTGGCATAGGGCAGCCCACTTCAATCTCGGGTAGGGTTTAGGGTTTCTTCGATTGTCCTTCTTCCTGGTAGGCTGAAGCTATTGTCCTGGTCTTCAAGGATGATGATCTTCAAGGTTCTTGTCATGCAATCCAAGGAGGCATATTCAAGTATAATTGGGACTCCTTGAAGTTGTCAAATTTTCACTCTGGCTGGGATCCATTAGTGTCTTGAGTCTTCTTCTTACTGAATTGGACTAGACTTAACATAAAACTTGAACAAAACTACAGTACTCAAATTGATACAAGACATAACAAGACCAAAATGACTAAAGACTCATAATGAGCTGACTTGAACAACTAAGCTTAACTTAGCTAAACATAACCCAAAACTGGACTCATAAACCCTAATGGCATGAGTCGATTCTAAATACAGGACTCAAGTGCAACAAGGCTTAAAAAATAAAACTCAAGACCCAAATATAGGACTCAAATA
The DNA here is from genome assembly GCA_021397845.1 of Areca catechu. NCBI lineage: Eukaryota > Viridiplantae > Streptophyta > Magnoliopsida > Arecales > Arecaceae > Areca > Areca catechu. The sequence continues at coordinate 44,697,216 of CM038048.1, read as the reverse complement.
GTTAACACAGCCAGATTATTGAACTCAAAGATAAAATTTGAATCATAACTAAGAGACTCAAAACTCAGGGACCCATAGTCAACTAAGGTTAACCTGATGTCCCCATCAATTCTCCCAAGGTGGGAGGAACTCGACTCCACTGAGTAAGGGTCACTGTGGCTCTGGTATCGCTCAAGGAGGTTTGGGTCAAGGCACTGCAAGTCTTCTCAAGTAATTCATAAATCATCGAATTTTGGTCGACTTTGCCAATGGACCAGGTAGCGTTGATAGCCGTAGCCTTGGGACGTGATAGCTTGATCATCCAAGATACACTCGATCCATTTTCATCTCTCAGGCCAATTTATAGGTGGACACTCTGGGTTAGGTTTGCTCTCAAAGGATGGAGTAGGTCCAAAAACCTCACTAGGAATCACTGCTAGTTTCCTATACTCAACCAAGTCCGCAATATTGAAGGTAGAGCTAATGCCAAAGTCTGGGGGCAGATCTAGCACATAGGCATTGGATCTTACGTTCTCTACCACTCTATAGGGTCCAACTCCACGAGCATGAAGCTTTGTAACCATAATAGAATCTCCTAGATTTAATTTCTTGGCTCTTTTCTAGGAATTAGCCAATTTGTTTCAAAATTAATGCTTAATGCATATGATGCACCTGACTTGTACTGACACCTAACAAAAATGCAGACTCAACTATGCATTCCTATTGAGAGAAACTTTATTGGACTCTTTTGGGCCTAAACCTAACAGACTGTAGGCTCTCTATGTTTCACCATAGCTTGGCATGCACATGAAAATTTACAATGAACTTCTAGTAAATGCCATAGAGTATGCCAGAAGTAAGATGCAAACCTAACATGCACAATGAATGTATGCAGTATGCTAATCTCAACAAAATGAAATCTAATGATCCTAAAAATGCTGGAGGTTTCTAGAAAGGGTAGAAAATAAGAGGTGGGTTCAGGATTAGTTTGGTAGGATAGCAAAAAAGGTTCAGGATTAGTTGGATAAAGTAGGATATAAAAAGGAGTGTCAGGGACTAATCCTAGACTAATGAGGCTAACCTTACGAGGTTGAGGTATATCTACAAGGTTTGCATAATGGAAGAATGGGTCACTAATCTCAGGGAAGAAGTCTTTAATGAAAACTATGGTAGGGGATTCATCCTAAGGGTACTAAATTAAAGATATCATATCCTTAATAAATTCCTCGGGCTCTTGAATTTTAGGATTGGGCTCTATAATTAGGCTTTCTTCTAGTGGCTTCTTAGGTAAGATTCTAATAGAAGGGTTAACTTCCTTAAGGACTTGTTCCTAGACCTCCTCTATGGACAAATCTTGTGAACCTTCACTTTCATCTACTATGTTCGATCCTGGCTCAGTCATTCCTTCTCCAAATTCTATAGTGCATTCAGGATCTTTATCCTTTGATTCCTCAATGGGTTCACTCTCTTCTTCCTCCTCTTCACATTCCTCCTCAAAGTCTTCTCCTTCGTATTCATCTACTAAGCTTGGATTAGCCTCATATACTTCTACATTGGGTTCAATAATGGGTTCAGACTCATCTTCATCTAGCATACCTAGGTGTAGGGCACTGACTGGACACTGGCTTACAAAATGGCCTAGTTTGTGACATCTAAAACACACTCTCGAAGGATTGGAACTCCCTTGAACCTCTACAGACTTGCCTCTATCTTCTCTACAGGCCATAGTGGTACTGGGCCGGGGATGGCTCGGGTTGGGCTAGTTAGGATCTAGTTCTGGGCTAGGGGTACTAGTCCTAAAGGATTTAGGTTTACTAAAAAGAAGTGGACTAACATTAGGCTCATATCTAGGGGTATTGATCTTATGAGATTCTGGTTAACTAGGAGAAACTTGACTGGTACTAGGCTGATACCTAGGGATTATGGGTTCTTGGGACTCATAGGACAAGGGTTCAGCTCTATAGGTCTGGGGTTTATTGGGCTCATATAATATGGGTGCATAGGTTCTAGGGTCATAGGATCTAGAGTCATAGGAGCTAGTGTCATAGGATTTGGGCTTAGATCTATAGGTTGTGGATCTCCTAGATTCAGGGTATGGGGCTATGCTAGGGTTTAGGCTCTGAGTATGGGTCAAGGTATTGGGCTTTATAGGGTTGGACTTAGGTTTAGGTTAGGGATGGGTTTTAGGGGTTTTCTCTAAATCTCCTAATTGGTTCTCTACTTGGTCAAAACTATTGGTAAAGGGTCAAGCCTTTCGTAGGTTTGGGTATTGCATTGGGTCCATTCGTCAAATCTATGATTCAATTAGGTCATCTGGGTGGTCATTTGGGTATTGCATTGGTCAAGCTTGTGGTTCAATTGGGTGGTTAATTGTGTATTGGATTGGTTTATTTGGGTGATTAATTGCTCATTCATGGCCTTAATGAGAGCTTCAAAATTGGATTCCATGGTTGAGCTGGGTTGGGGTCTAGACTAGTTATATTGGGTTCCTGACCTGGTGGTCATGCAATAAATCAAACAAGGTGTATGATGCAGTCAGGCACACAGGATGAAAATGGACTACAGTTTGCTAAACTTAGAGCCAAAATTGAATGGGTCTACTCAACTTACACTTAACTTAGCAGCTAATCCTTCCACTGGCCAAGTGATGCAGAACGAATGCTCTGATACCAAAACTGATGCAGAACGAAAAAAGAGATGATGCGATGCGGAAGTAAATTAAGACTAATTCTTTTTTTTTTATATATATATTTTCAGAAGTCGGCTTTGACTCAAAGGAAAGTTCAACTAAATTGAAAGAAACTATGTAATAATTGAAAGCACAATTTAAAGAAACTAGGTTATCATAGTAGTTCAGAAGTAAAGGATCGCTGGGGGTTGAGAAACTTCCAGACCTAGGGTTTCGCTCTGAACTTTCAACAGGACAAAAGTAAAGAGAAGAGAAGGGTACAGACCAGGCAGTGATCTTCACAGAGTTTAGTGGAAGGACTCTCTGAGCAGATTGTTGGATCCCCGGATTCAGATATCTTCGCAATGGATCCTCCAATACTGGCCCTTTGGCAGAGTTGGCTTCTTCTGAACTAAAGATCTGAGAAAAAAGAAGAACAAGTTATGGAACTAGATACTCAAGGAAGGATTTACCAGATAGTAGAACTTGAAAGCTGATGTTGCTGAAATCCTGATTCTCTGGAATGCTGATCTGACTTCCTCTAAGATTTGCTCTATCTTCGAAGTAGCCGAACTGGACCTGGATGCTAGTGGTCGGCCTCTACTTGGAGAGAGGGGCTATGAGAGATAGGGTAGGCTAGGGTTTGGTGGAGTGAAGAGGATGATGGGCGGCTAGGGTTTGGAAGTGAAGGGCTAACCTAGGGTTTAGGGGTTGGAGATCTCACACCTCCTCAAGGTTCCTGGGGAACCCAGATTTACTCCCTCACGGAGCTCAACACCTGGATGCAAGTGCGGAAGAGAGAAACATAAAGTTGCTCACACAAAATTTGAATTCATTCATCTGATTTTTCAAGAGTTACATAGAGTTGAATATATAGACATAACAAAGAAATAAAATTTCATACACTTTCCATGTGGGACTAATAGGACTAACCACACTTTAGGCATCAAATCTCTTCCCAAGACTCCTTCCATGACTGGGCAGCACAAAAACTCCAAGAAAACTTGAAAATCAGCTCCAAATGGCAGGTTATGGGGTTGTCTCCTAGTATCTCTCCATGAATCAAGGATTTTCCTTCATGGTTTGGCTCTTTTGGACACCTCCTAGTCTTGCTCCACAAGTTTAGGCTTCTTCCTTTCATGGCTTTGGCACTTTAGAAAACTTTTGGGTGCCTCCTTGATTTTCTCCCCAAGACATGCTCTCTTCCCTTTTATAACTTGGGTTTTATGGAACATTGTGGGGCACCTCCTTGATCCTCTCTTCAAGAAAAATTCTTGCCATCCTGGCTTGGGTTATTGGAAAGAAGTTGGCTCCCTTGGATTGAGGTATCTTGATGGATTTCTCCCCAAGTGGCGCATGAAAGAAGGGACCTGCTTTCTTGTGGTGTGGGGACCAAGGCACACTGGATGGAGATGTGGCGCCTCCTGGACTCTGGCGTGTGGCTGGGAGTGTGGCGCCCACTTGCTTGGTCCTGGGAGAAAATGTGGCACCTTGGAGAAGACCTAGACCACTACTAGGACTTGTATTGAGTCAACATGACTCAAAAAATTTAAATTACATGGAAATATAGACTCAAACTAAAATTGAGTTGACCAAGTCAAACTTATTACAAAACCAGAAAATCCTAATTCTTCGGGCAATGTCAATCAGAGATCAGATGGAGCCCTGAAGTCTTTTTCTGAGTCTAGTGCCCGCACCAATTCTCCCGGGGGGAGGAACTCGACCCTGTCGAGTATGGATCAAGCTGGCTCTGGTATCTCTCAAGAGGTCTGGGTCCAATTCTTGTAATCTTCTCGGGAGATCAAGAGTTATCAGATCTGGCCTTCCTTGCCAGCAGAAGGTATCTTTGGTATCCTCGATTACGAGTAGAGATACCTGATCATCCAGGATCTTTTCAATCTGCTCTTTCCTCACAGACCAGTTTGTTGGTGGACACACCGGGTTGGGGTTCACTCTCAAGAGCAGGATTAGGCTCAAAAAGGCTCACTGGGAATCACAGCTGGCTATCTCTACTCTACTAGGTCTGTAAATGTGAAAGTGAGCTTAATGCTAGTTCTGAAGGCAACTCGAGCACAAGGCATGGGGACCCTACTCTCTTCACCACTCTAAATGGTCCAGATCCTCTAGCATGAACTTTCTAACAGTTCAGTGAGGAAAACCATTCAGGCATTAAACCTAATCATTACATAGTCTCCTCAACAAAAGTTTTGAATCGCCTTTGAGAATCAGCCAACTTGCCTTTGAGAATCAGCCAACTTTTTATAAGTTTCATTACTTAAATTTATTTTGCAAGAATTTCTTTATGCAAGTCCTTTACATGCTATGCAAGTGCATCAAGAGACTTGTGTGTGTGGACTAATAGTGAAATCAGATCAAGTGGTGTGTGAGGCTTGTATCCATGAACAATTTCAAAGGGACTCTAGCCTATAGACCTATTGATCGAAACATTATATGCGAATTTAGTCCTGGACAAAATACAAATCCCAATTCCTGGTTCTCTCAATCAAAACCAATCAGAGCCAAAGCCTAGTAAAGGGTCAAGAAAAACTAAACTAGACTGACGACGCATTCCTAAAGAATGGACTTTATTCCAAAGGAACCCTAGGTCTAAACCTAACAAACTAAGGCTCTCTAGGTTTGACCTTGGGTCGGAGGAGGGCATGCAGAGCATGAAAACTTATTATGGATGCCTAGTAGGTGCCATAAGGTCTTCCAGAAGTAGGTGGCAAACCTAATAGGTTCTGACACGTGGTTCACTCTAAAGACTTCGACAAAGTATACTTGGATGGTGTAAGAAGCATTGGAAGTCCTAGAGAAAGGGAGGAGATGTGAGGTGGGGTCTCGAATTACCTGTTGACTAAAGGTGGTGACCTGAAGGTTTGAATGGTGATCTATGAGTGTCAACTGGTCATCCTTACGAAAGTAAAAATTTACTACTCCCAGGAATGGATCAAGAGATGGTTCGGGAAATAACCTAGGACATGTGATTGCAATAGTTAAGGTTTGTTCTCTAAGCAAATAATGGTCCACTTTCACAAGAACTGGATTAGAGAATGATTCATGGAAGGGCCTATGGATGATGACCTCAAGACTTGAAATTTGACCTATGGGTGTGGAAAGGTATACTCTATAGAAGGGTAGGTCAGTCATGTAAAGGAAGGGGTCTGGGGCCCTAAGGAGGACTTCTACAGGACTGAGTGAATCAATCCGCTCAAGACAAGGATGTTCAACTGAGATTACGGGAGAGACCTTAGTGGCTGGGCATGGGACAAGGTCCAATTGTAAGAGGCTTGATTCAGTCATCCTAAGGAGAGGATCTACCATAGGGTGGGCAAACTTAAACAGTTCAGTGCAAAGATCTTCAATTGGTACTTGGGGAATGACTGTCATTAGAGGGTACGAACTAATAGCTCGGGCTAACACTATGAGTTCTTCCTGGGGGTATTTGACTAAAGGAACCTGGTTCTCACAAATCTCTTGAATTTCTGAACTAGGTCCTACCAGTTGGTTGCTTTCCAAGGTCTCCTCAGGTAAGGAACCAATAGTATCAATGTCACATTCTTCAAGTTCTTCCCCCTCATATTCATCAACTAGACTCAAGCCAGCATCATATACTTCCTCGATGCCATCTCCAATGGGTTTCGGGTCAGTGGTAATCGGGTCAACTAATTCTAGGCTTGTCATACCTAACCGTTCTTCCTCATTGGTAGGCTTGGGTTCTCCCTCATTAATGTCATCCTTAGGATTCTTACTACTTAGCTGTGCAGAAGCCAGTCCTATGCATGGGCACTGACTAGATTTATGGCCTCTTTCTCCACAAAACAAACATTCTTGAGATATAGGAACCTGGGTCACACTGGGTTTCAAGCTAGTAGAGACCTTACTTGGGCATGGGTGTGGATCTAAATGGTTTGATCTAGAAGACTTGGGTTGTTGAGTGACTGGTCTAGAATATTGTAAGGACCTCTCATAGACACGATCCACACTATAGATATCTTGGTTAGGCTTCCTAAGGTTATGCTCGGGATCACGGTATAAGGTCCTCCTAGGCTCCTGGCATGGATGAGGTTGGGGCCTATTAAATTTTGGATCAGGGATCCAATTTTGATATCTACGTTTCTCAAGTACTTGGACTTGATCCCTAAGCTGGGTAAAATTCTCATGGACTTGTTCTTTACACTGGGTAATAGTAGCAGTCAAATCCTGGCTCAATTTGTTCATACTTTCAGTAAGAGCTCTAACCATGGCCTCTAAATCAGGTTGGGTTTGACCAGGTTGGTAGGGTACTCCATTCCGGATATACATGATGATGCAAGCAACACACAAAATGAGACTCAACTGAATGACTACGGCTAACTAGATCTAGAGCCCAAACTAGATGCCCAATCAGAGTGGCAAGCTAGCCTGTAGTAACTCAGGACTCAGCCAGGCAGGTGTAAGGGGAGTGTTAGGTCCCTGAATGCCAATCCTAGACACCAATCAGAGATTGGCCAGGTAGAAGGACCAGCACACAAGCCCTTCGGGATGGAATCCCTGAACCACCATTCTAGACACTGAGTACAAGCACACACAGAGTAACCAGACAAACTGACTCAACACTAGCCTTGACCCGACTTGTTGATGTCCCTAGCCCACTAGGGCAAATTAGGTCTAATTAATTTTAAGATTAAAGGCTTAGGGTCGAATGAGTGGGTGGTGGTTTTGGGCTAAGGAGAGGTTATCAACTCCTCCCCTTATCTTAGATGCTCAAATGCCCTAAGATGAATTAAGAGATGAACACTCAAGAATAATTGGATTGCATAACACAAAAATAGAGTTGCAGTAATTTAATTCTCAGAAATTCCACGGAAACCAATAAATCACAGGAAAACTATGCAAAATAGTTTCAATTATACTGGTTTCAAAAAATAAAAATCACCGAATTTGAGTTACTGTAGTGAGAAATAATTCCTGTAACAGGACAATCCGGGCTGAAAATAGAGCACTTCCCCGTTTACAATTCCTGCTACGAAGTTATAACCCACGGATCCCCTACACGCCTAAGAACACCCCGTGGAATGGGAAGAGGAGGTTTGCACCTTGCTTCGTTCCTAGGACCGGACGTCCTGGGGATTCTACTTCGAGCAGACAAAGTAAAAAGAGAGAGACTCAAACAAGCAATCAAAATAGAAACCCTAGACAGGGCTCTGATACAAAAATTGATGCAGAACGAAAGCTCTGATACAAATCTGATGCAGAACGAATGCTCTGATACCAAAACTGATGCAGAACGAAAAGAGATGATGCGATGCGGAAGTAAATTAAGACTAATCCTTTTTTTTTATATATATATTTTCAGAAGTCGGCTTTGACTCAAAGGAAAGTTCAACTAAATTGAAAGAAACTATGTAATATTTGAAAGCACAATTTAAAGAAACTAGGTTATCAGAGTAATTCAAAAGTAAAGGATCGCTGGGGGTTGAGAAACTCCCAGACCTAGGGTTTCGCTCTGAACTTTCAACAGGACAGAAGTAAAGAGAAGAGAAGGGTTACAGACCAGGCAGTGATCTTCACAGAGTTTAGTGGAAGGACTCTCTTGAGCAGATTGTTGGATCCCCGGATTCAGATATCTTCGCAATGGATCCTCCAATACTGGCCCTTTGGCAGAGTTGGCTTCTTCTGAACTTAAGATCTGGGAAAAAGAAGAACAAGTTATGGAACTAGATACTCAAGGAAGGATTTACCAGATAGTAGAACTTGAAAGCTGATGTTGCTAAAATCCTGATTCTCCTGGAATGCTGATCTGACTTCCTCTGGGATTTGCTCTATCTTCGAAGTAGCTGAACTGGACCTGGATGCTAGTGGTCGGCCTCTACTTGGAGAGAGGGGCTGTGAGAGATGGGGTAGGCTAGGGTTTGGTGGAGTGAAGAGGATGATGGGCGGCTAGGGTTTGGAAGTGAAGTGGCTAACCTAGGGTTTGGGGGTTGGAGATCTCACACCTCCTCAAGGTTCCGGGGAACCGGATTTACTCCCTCACGGAGCTCAACACCTGGATGCAAGTGCAGAAGAGAGAAACATAAAGTTGCTCACACAAAATTTGAATCATTCATCTGATTTTTCAAGAGTTACATAGAGTTGAATCACTTTAGGCATCAAATTCTCTCCCAAGACTCCTTCCATGACTGGGCAGCCCAAAAACTCCATGAAAACTTGAAAATCAGCTCCAAATGGCAGGTTATGGGGTTGTCTCCTAGTATCTCTCCATGAATCAAGGATTTTCCCTTCATGGTTTGGCTCTTTTGGACACCTCCTAGTCTTGCTCCACAAGTTTAGGCTTCTTCCTTTCATGGCTTTGGCACTTTAGGAAACTTTGGGTGCCTCCTTGATTTTCTCCCCAAGACATGCTCTCTTCCCTTTTATAACTTGGGTTTTTATGGAACATTGTGGGGCACCTCCTTGATCCTCTCTTCAAGAAAATTCTTGCCATCCTGGCTTGGGTTTATCTGGAAAGAAGGTGGCTCCTCCTTGATTGAGGTATCTTGATGGATTTCTCCCCCAAGTGGCGCATGAAAGAAGGGACCTGCTTTCTTATGGTGTGGGGACCAAGGCACACTGGATGGAGATGTGGCACCTCCTGGACTCTGGCGTGTGCTGGGAGTGTGGCGCCCTCTTGGTGTGTTGCTTGGTCCTGGGAGAAAATGGCACCTTGGAGAAGACCTAGACCACTACTAGGACTTGTATTGAGTCAACATGACTCAACAAAATTTAAATTACAGGGAAATACATACTCAAACTAAAATTGAGTTGACCAAGTCAACCCTTAGTACAAAACTAGAAAATCCTAATTCTTCGGGCAATGTCAATCAGAGATCCAGATGGAGCCCTGAAGTCTTCTTCTAAGTCTGGTGCCCGCACCACCAAGTAAGAGGTGAGATGGTGGGAGACTCCCCCTACCTATGACAGGGTCCTAATTAAAAACCACCAGTCCACTAAGGGCATTTGCCTCTGGACCTTTAGCCTTAGACACCAGTTTTCAGTAATAGTTGAGGAATTAGGTATACTAGTTTACCCACACAACTCGAACCTGACCTGTTGATATCCCTAAGCTAACTAGAGCAATTAGGTTGCTAATTGATTTTAGTTAAGACTTTGGTTCTAATGCTGGGTGGTTGTTTTGGGCCCAGGACAGGTGATGAAATCCTGTCCTGATCTGAGATGGGAAATTGCCCTTAATTGATTGAATGAGATGATGACAATCAATAAGCCCTAATGCAACTAATAACAATCAAAAAATAAAAATATTTTTTATCTTTTATGAGGTGGCAAATTAAATTTAAGTTGATTAAATTCAAACAAAATTTGGGCTTGGTGAGGTAGGGTTTGGAAGAGAATTAGATTTAGTTTAATCAAGCATGTAGAATTCTCAGAAGCTGAAATTAGGGTTTGATTTGAAGCAAAATTTGGTATAGTTTTCTATGCAAAAAAAAATCAAAAAATATTCAAGATATAAGAATAACAGTGCAGATGATCCCTACCAAGTTTGATATTGAACAAAATTTAGATGATGATGCAACACCTAGGGTTTCAGACTATGTACAGAAAATCAAAATTTCTTTTAGGGTTTCTAAAATGTAATTTTTTAATATTATTTTTTGGTAAAAGTAATTAAAAATTATGAAAATTCTTAGGACTGAATAGATAGTATACAGTGCAAATTTCAAAGAAAATAAAATACCTAAGTTGATGAAATAGACTGAAACTCAAACCCCTAATGCAGACAGGATGTAGAAGATTTCTAAGGCAAAAGAAAATAGGTGTGAATAAATTCTACAAATAGAAATAAATCATGGGGAAATTTTTAAAAATAATATCAATTATAGAAAACCCAAATAAATAAAAATCAGAATTTTCTGATTTACCTACATACAAGAACAATAAAGAAAATAGACCATGTATAGGAATTACAGGATGCAAAAATTTGCCCTAAGACATGATCTAATACCAAATGATGCGGCACTATTTATGAATGCCAATTATTTTTTTGTTGTTAGGTATTAAGTTAGAAGTCTATATCCTGAATTTCATGCCATGATATTAAACAAAGAATTTTATAGAAAATTTGAAGTACATGCATGCAGAAATAAATCCTAAAAGTGAAGAAACAAGACCGCCAAGGCTGAGAAGCCCTGGTTAGGACTAGCTCTCCTACAATACCTCTACCAGAGGAGTCTAGGGGTGTACCTAGTAGAGATTTGGAGATCAATCTATGAAGAGTTCATTCTGTGCTCTCAGATGCGGCCTGAAAAATAAAGCTATCGACCTTGCGGATTCATGGCTTTCAATCCGGTGACCTGAAAGCTAGTCAGATGGAATCCTTGGATTCGTGAACTCTGAGGGACCTGCGAGGCACCTTTCATGGTTAGAAAACAAGGAAGAAAAGGTTAGAAGGCTGAAAGAAGAAGAAGGGGAAGAGGCTTGAGGATGGTAGCCAAGAGATGAAGAAGGCTGGCGGTTTGGAGGCAGCGTGCAGGGATCACACAGAAACACTGAGGGATCACACAGATACCCTTAATCACACAAAAATTCATACAAAATTCACATAGAAAGTTGAGAAGAACTCAAGAAATTTTCATATTCAATAATATCAAATATACATGAGAGGGGGGCCTTTATATAGGCATACAAGCTTGGGCTCCATGTAAGGGTATAATAAAACCCTAAGTATCCTTTTCCCACTCAAATACATGGAAGTGTCCTCTCCTAATTTGGCTGATACTCTCTCTCATCTTCTCCTTATTGGATTGGGCAGCCAGGGAGGTAACCATAAAAGGGACATCATATGGAGGGTGACCATAAGGTGGGGCGCCTAATTCATGAAAAGCATTGGGCTTAGGGTGGCCCACTTCAATCCCGGGCAGGCTTTAGGATTTCTTCGGTTGTCCTTCTTCCTGGCAGGTTGATGCTGTTGTCCTAGTCTTCAAGGATGATGATCTTCAAGATCCTTCTCCAGCAATACAAGGTGGCACATTCAAGTATAACTGGGACTCCTTGAAGTTGTCAAATTTTCACTCTAGCTGGGTTCCATCAGTATCTTGAGTCTTCTTCTTACTGAACTGAACTAGACTCAACATAGGATTTGAACAAAACTACATGACTCAAATTGACACAAGACATAACAAAACCAAAATGACTAAAGACTCACAATGAACTGAATTGAACAACTAAGCTCAACTGAGTTGAACATAACCAAAACTTGACTCATAAATCCTAATGGTGTGAGTCGATTCTAAATACAAGACTCAAGTGTAACAAGGCCTGGGGTGGGGGCACCAGGATCAGACATAGATTACTAGAACCTATCTAGTTTATTTAGTCATGTGCCATAATTTTGTAACCAAGTAAGATTGAGTCATGTAATAAATTTAGGCTAGTTGATATGTCTCAACCCTAGCCAGTCTATTGAGTCCTATATAAGTCTAGTGAGAGTCCAGTTTTTGTACAAGAGAAGAGGATATACTACTTTAGAGTTCCACCAAGCCTCATCCAGGAGCCAGAGGCCTCTACATCAGCCAAGTGGACCTTGTATGCCAACCCAAGGTCCAAGATTCCTGCAAGATGCCCAGATGCCTTCCAGATGATTTTTAGATGCCAGATTCCCTCCGGATGCTAGAGAATATTCCACATACCAGGCCACCCCAGGATCTTAAAGATATACCTGCACCTCAACCCAGGAGAATTAAGGCCCAGGTCCATAAAGAACCAAGATTCCATATTGATTCTAGGTATATTCCAGCCCAGGGTATCTCAGCTTCTAGGAGGCCCAAAGCCCATGCGCCCAAGCCTTTGGCCGGCCCCCTTGCTGCCCTATGATCCCAACACACCATTCAAAGGAGGAATCCCCACTTGTTGACTTGGTCCAAGCTAAGAACAAGAATTCAAATGAAGAAGGAAACCTAGTTTCATTCAACTTGTATACTCCTAGTTCTAGATTTATTTTGTAGTCTTTCTCCCACTTAAATTGTGTAAACCTATTCTAACGAGGAGAAGACTTGTAATCCCTTTAGAAGAGGGCATGGAGCTTTATAAATACCCCATCCCTCTTCCTCTTGTAATCAACTTTTATCTATGAATTATACTTTGCTAAAATTTGTCTTGAGTATTGTTCTTGTGTTGGAGTTTTGTGTGTTTTGTGGAGTGTTCTTCTTGTGCTTGGCCGAACCCCTGCTGCCCTATCATCCTTTTGCATCCTAGAAGATTAGCCATGCCTAAGAGAAGAGTGCCCTTGCTACCATCCAAGTGAAGGAACCCCTCCTTCTCTAGCCACCAGCTTCTAACCCTAATCCTGCTTCAACCCAAACCCTAGTTTCTTTCCCTTCTATTATTTGCTATTTTGATTGACCTCTGATGCTTGCAGGATCTTCGAGGTGTTTCACCTCCTCAGAGGAGGCTTTCCTTGCATCCAGGACTACCCAGAATAGCCTTCTACTTTAAGGGAACTAAAGCTTCATCATCCAGGCTCCAATCAGAGTGTGAGTGATCTCTTCAATTGCAGATTCTTCAATCTCTGACTAGTAACATTCTTCCCTTCTCTTGATTTCTAATTTGATGAAGATTAGCTATCCTAAGTCAGGAATTTCTTAATTCTCAGGTCCTCGTTCTTATTATGTTGCATGAGTATGCCTGCGATATGATGATTCTTTTCATTGCTATTCATCTTGCTAGTTCTTACTTAATTTTGAGAATTTAGCCTGCAAATTTAATGTTAAAAATTATTAAAAAAATAGTTTACTATTTTTTCTGCATATTTAACAATCTTAGAGTCATCCTGCATCAGTTTGGTATCAGAGTAGGATTAGGATAGCATTCATCTATATTAGAATCATAAACCCTAATTTCTGCATCCTGTAACCTACATTGGAGGTCTAGGTTTTGATCAATTTCAGCATTTTAAACATTTTAGTTTTCTATGAAATCTACATGTCATGTCCTCTGTTTGGTCCTGATAATTTTCATAATTTTCAATTAATTTTATCGAAACCCTAATTTCCTATAAGTTGGCATATTAGAAACCCTAACTAAAATCCTAAGATTTCTATATCAATTCGAAAACCTTAGGATTTGAATTATCATCTGATTTTTTTTTTGCATTAAATTTAGTAGAGTTCATTATCACCATCCATCCTCTGTTTTGTGATTTTTTAGATTTTTTTATGCATCAATAACTATGTCAAAATCTGCATCATCTAAAATCCTTATTTTCTGAATTCTGCTATTTCTGCATTTTGACTCAACAAACCTAACCAACTTCCACACACCCCAATCCCAAGCCCAATTTGTTTGCTAACCTAATCAACCTAAACTTAACTTGCCACCTCATAAAACACCCAAAAATATAATATTTTTTTGATTGTTAGTGGATTGCGTTAGGACCATCGAATGTCATCATCTATATTAAACTAATCTTAAGGGCACTTTCACTATCTCAGATCAGGGTAGGAGGTCATAACCTATCCTGGGCCCAAAACAACCTCCTTGCATTATCACCCAAGCCTTAATTAAAATTAATTAGACTTAATTTGCTCTAATAGGTAGGTGACACCAACAGGTCGGGTCCGAATTATGTGGGCTAACTAGTGCATTCAATTCACCAACTATTATTGGAATCTTGTGTCTAAGGCTGGGGGTCCATAATCAAACGACCTAAGTTGTGTTATGGTTTTTAATTGGGTCCCTGCAAAAGAAGGGGAGTCTCCCACACTCCCACCCCCTACCTAGCCAGAGGAAGGATTAGTAAATGAGTTGGGTGTAAGTTGAGCTGACCCACTTAGTTTTGGCTTTAGGTCTAGGAAACCCTAGCTTATAATAACCTTTTGCATGCTTGACTATATCATGATTTCTTGTTTGATTGTTTGCATGATCAGTAGATTAGGAACCCAATACCAATAGCCTCAACCCAACTCAACCTAGTGTAACCATGGAGCCCAACCCTAGGAGAGCCATTAGGTATATTGCATCACAAGTCGATAAATTTGGTGGTGATGCTAAGTTTGACAATTATCTTAGGTGGGAAAGAGATATGGATATGTATTTTGAAAATCATAATTGTTACAGCCGTGACAGTGACGTGGCCAGGCTCAGGTACCACCGAATACGAGCAAGCCACGTGTGTGTTTCCCCGGCCAAGTCAGCGCCCCATCCTCAAAGCCAGGTTCGGCAAGACTACACCACCCGACGACTGCCTGAGGCAAACCGCCCTCGCCGAGGTCGAGCTCGGCTCGGAATTCCTCTAGCACCTCATTGGCGCCCGGGCCCGAGGGGTCCGCCTAAGTGAGGTCGGCCGAGGTCGGGCGACCCCCCTGCCACCTCGCCAGGTGTCCACCCAAGAGGGGTCCACCTAAGCCGAGGTCGGCTGATCCTTCGCCCTTCGCCAGGTGGCCACCCGGAGACGGGCCCAACTCAGCCGAAGCCAGGCGACCTCCTGCCACCTCGCCAGGTGTCCACCCAGGAGGGGTCCACCTAAGCCGAGGTCGGCTGCTTCGCCCTTCGCCAGGTGGCCACCCCGAGACGGCCCACCTCGCCGAAGCCAGGCGACCTCCTGCCACCTCGCCAGGTGTCCACCCAGGAGGGGTCCACCTAAGCCGAGGTCGGCTGACCTTCGCCCCTCGCCAGTTGGCCCCCGGAGATGGGCCCAACTCAACCGAGGTCAGACCGCTCGTACGAAGAGGGCCCTGGGGAGAGAGACGGGCCCCGAGGCCATCCCTCGGGCCGTACGAATCCCAGACGGTGTCCCGTACGGAGGGCGGCGGCACGTGGAACATCATTAGCATCGGCCCGACAGGTCCCGCTGCCGAGAGACGCAATCCTGATGACACAGGCCCCATAGATAGATGGCGCCCACGCTTGGGGAAGAGAGCGCTCTCACGGAGCCCGAGGCCTGACCGGCCGCCCTGCCAGCACCGCCCCCCCTCTTTCTCTTCTGTCTTTGCCTTTCCCTGCTGGGCCCGGCGGACGAGGTCGGAAAGCCGCCTGGCCTCCTTCACCAAAAAGGGAAAGAGAAGAGGACGGGGGAGGGGAGTTTCCGAGGAGGAAAAGACAAACGCACGACGGAGGGAATAAAGAGGGAAGAATCTGGGGACGACAAGGTAAGCCAATGAGCCTGGGGACAAGGAGGAAGCACCGGCACAAGGCCTTGCTCCGAGAGAGAAACTAGAGATCCCGAGAGGGGAACACTGGGCGTGAGCTCGGCAAGGAGGCCTAGCCGAGATTCTGGTCCCCAGAGCATTTCCTTCACCAGTTAACTCTCTAAGTTTGGAGCCCTTTCGAGGTCCGCTGGAGAGTTTGTTCCTTCTCGTCGTCTACTGACTTGACCGTCGGAGCTCCCTCGCCGGGATCCCCGCCAGGGTCTTCTAACCCCTTGTTGCAGGTTCTCCGCGGGAAGGGAGACTCCCTCGCCAGGCGGTCAGGAAGGATCGGCTGATCCGTGGCACGGGCGCGATGACGAGAGCGGCAACAGATTGGCGCGCCAGGTAGGGGGCAGGACACTAACCCCTAGTGGGAACCAGCTTTCTGCAGGTGTCACGCTCTCCAAATGGTGGTCACTCGTGGTCGCGAGGCGTCCACCAGCCGTGTGGGGGATGTCCACTCCCCTCCAGGGGGCCACAGCCCCGAAAGGGAGCTTCCGACTCCCCCTCCTCTTCCACAGCAGCCTACCCCGGTGGATGGATCCCTTGCGGCCATCGTCCAGCAGCTGCAGACCTTGACCTCAGCGGTCCGACAGCTTCAGCATCAGCAACGGTCCCTGGCCACTCAGCCGCAGCCAGGGACCCCCGCGGCCCGAGCCGCGTGGAGCGTGGCAGCCTGCGCTCAACCCAGGGCAGGCCATCCCATCCGAGGGCCATCTCCAACCCCCGTGGGAGCCACCAAGCTCTCGCAAAGAGAAACTATTCCGGTTCGGAGGATCACAAGAGTCGATCCCCGCTGACGGGGCCGAAACGGTGCATCGCAGCAAGCGACGCCGAGGCCAGACCTCGCGCCGAGACCGATCGGCGCCCCCTTCACCCGCAGCCTCGGTGGAAGACTCCACCGATGAAGCCATCAGGCGCCAGGCCGAGAGGCGCCTAGAGGAGCATGAGTGCAAGCTGGTGGAGTTCGCCCACCGATTCGCCGACCTGCAGAACTCGTCGGCAGACCCGGCGGCTACGACACCCGCCCCCCTTTCTCTGAAGAAATCCAGGTGGAACCAATCCCGAAACGGTTCCGCATGCCGCAGGTGAATCCCTACGACGGGACCACCGACCCTCTGGATCATTTGGAGAGCTATAAGGCTCTCATGAGGGTCCAGGGGGCCGCCGACGCCCTTCTATGCATCGCCTTCCCGGCAACCCTTCAGAAGGTCGCTCGAGTCTAGTTCACCTGCCTCGAGCCCGGATCCATTTGCTCCTTCCATCAGTTGGAAGGAAAGTTCGTGGCGCACTTCGACGCTTGTCGAAAGGTGCCAAGAGAGGTGGACAGCCTCTTTTCCGTCCGCTAGCAGACCAGGAGCTGCTCCGGGACTACATCACCCGGTTCAAGACCGCAGCCCTGGAATCTACAGCTTGGACGAGCCCGTCGCCATGCTAGCCTTGAAGCGTGGGCTTAAGACGTCCTGCTTAACCTATTCCCTGGACAAAAAGCCGCCCAGGACGTACTCCGAGCTCCTCCTCCGTGCCCACAAGTACATCCGAGTAGAGGAGGCTGACCGCACCCGTTGAGAGCTGGACGGGAAGACTCCGAAGAAGCCGCTCCCGAGGGACACCCCGGAGCTCGGAGGCCCGGGCCGTCTGCCGACCCTCGCCCAAATCCAAGGCCGAGGGGCGAAGCCACTCCCGAGCGGAGGTACACCCCCCCCCTCGCACCTCGAACGAAGATCCTCATGGAACTCGAGGGCGAGCGCTACCTCCGCCGACCTCCTCCTCAGAACCCGAGAGCCGTCCGAGACAAATCGAAGTACTCTGCCAGTTCCACCGCGAGCACGGGCATGACACGGAGGAGTGTCGCCATCTGAAGCGGGAGATTGAGGAGCTAATCACGAGGGGTTACCTCAGGAAGTTCGTCAAGACGAGGCCCCCCTGAAGGGCAGCCGCTCACGGCCCTACCACCTGTCCCTGTGATCGACAACCGCCCAACGGAGAAGCCCGTGGGCATGATCTCACGCGGGTCCGGCCGAGCAATGAAGAGGGCCCGGGAAGTCCCGGAGAATGTAATCCCTCCCAAGGGATGGGAAATTAATGATAATGTAAACAACGATGCCGTGGTGGTCGAGATGACCATCGCGAAACATCCTGTACATCGAATCATGGTGGATAGTGGAAGCTCGGCTGACGTACTTTTTTACGATGCTTTCTCTCTCGGATGAATTTGTCCCCCGAACAGCTGAAGCCAGTGCACACCCCCCTGGTAGTTTTACAGGGACTCAGTGGGGTCGAGGGGGAGATCACTCTCCCGGTCACTGCCGGATCCCCGCCCCGGCAGGCGACCGTCCTAATAACTTCACCGTCGTCAGGCTCCCTTCGCCTTACAACGCCATTCTCGGGCGTCCCGGGCTCAACCAACTGGACGCCACCATCTCCACGAGGAGGCTTTGGTGCAGTTCCCCACGCCTTCCGGCTCGGGGAGATGAAGGGACGATCCAGCAGTCCCCTCTCGCCTCCAGACGGTCCCAAGTGCCAGGGCGCGGAGCTCGCCCATGATATTGACGACCTCGATCTGAGAGAAAAGGAACCCAGGGGAGGGCCCGTAGAGTGCCTACTGACTTTTCCCCTCGGTTCGAATCCCCTGAAGATGGTGCAAGTCGGGGCCAGCTCCCCGAGGAAAGCGAACCCCCTGCTGGAGTTCCTCCGCGCCAACGCTGACATGTTCGCCTGGTCAGCAGCCGACATGCCGGGCATCCTGCCCGAGGTCATCATGCACAGGCTGAACGTGGATCCAAGTTGCCACCCGGTCCGCCAGAAGAAGAGAAGCTTCGCCATGGAGAGGCAGAAGGCCATCAACGAAGAGGTAGAGAAGCTCCTCGCCGCCGGTTTTGTCCGAGAGGTACAATACCCCAGTTGGCTGGCAAACGTGGTCATGGTAAAGAAGAATAGTGGTAAGTGGAGGATCTGTGTGGACTACACCGACCTCAACCGAGCTTGCCCAAAGGACAGCTTCCCTCTTCCAAAGATCGACCAGCTGGTCGACGCCACCTCGGGGCATCGCCTCCTGTCGTTCATGGACGCCTTCTCCCGATACAACCAAATCCGATGAACCCGAGGACAAGAGCACACTCCTTCATAAACTGACCGCGGGACTTTTTGCTACAGGATGATGCCTTTCGGCCTCAAGAACGCAGGGGCGACGTACCAACGTCTGGTCAATAAAATCTGACTTTTTGCTACAGGATGATGCCTTTCGGCCTCAAGAACGCAGGGGCGACGTACCAACGTCTGGTCAATAAAATCTTCAAAGACCAGATAGGCCGCAACATGCAGGTGTACGTGGACGACATGCTGGTGATGAGCAAACTCGATTCGGACCACGTGGCTGACTTGACGGAAACGTTCGGCAACCTCCGGCGCCATCAGATGAAGCTGAACCCGGTGAAGTGCGCCTTCGGCGTCTCCGCCGGGAAGTTCCTAGGGTTTATGGTGACTCAAAGAGGAATCGAGGCCAACCCGGAGAAGGTCCAGGCCATCCTGGACATGGGGCAGCCCGCCTCCAAGAAGCAAGTGCAGCAACTAACCGGCCGAGTCGCGGCCCTTAGCCGTTTATTTTCCAGGTCGGCGGACCGCTGCCGTCCCTTCTTCAAGGTGCTGAGGAAGATGAATGGCTTTGCTTGGACCGAGGAGTGTCAGCAGGCCTTCGAGGAGCTAAAGAAGACGCTCGCATCGCCACCTTTACTGTCCAGGCTCGAGGAGGGAGAGGAGCTTACCCTCTACCTGGCGGTTACCCGGAGGCCGTCAGCTCTGTCTTGGTCCGAACCGACGACCAGGGGGTCCAGCGGCCGGTGTACTATACCAGCAAACTCCTCCGAGACGCGGAGCTCAGGTATTCCCGGCCCGAGAAACTTGTCTTTGCACTAATAGTGTCTGCCCAGCGTCTCAGGCCCTATTTCCAAGCGCACCCCATCGCCGTCCTGACGGATCAACCGCTGAAAGCGGTGCTCAGCCGACCTGATACTTCGGGATGATTGGCCAAATGGGCACTGAAACTCAGCGAGTTCGACATTACATACAGGCCAAGGTCGGCCATGAAGGCGCAGGTGCTGGCCGATTCTTGGTCGAATGTGCAGGCTTGGGCAAGGAGCCCGAGCAAGGCCCCCCGGCCCAGCCGATGGAGGTTGGCACCGACGAGCCCGGAGAGGACGCCTGGATCCTCCATGTAGACGGAGCCTCAAACTCCGGCGGGAGCGGAGCTGGGCTCATCCTTGCCAACGACGATGGGGCCGTCACCGAGTGTGCACTCCGTTTCCAATTCCCCGCAACAAATAACCAGGCGGAGTACGAGGCACTTCTTGCCGGACTGAGAGTCTCCTGCGAGCTGGGCGTGACCAACCTCAGAGCTTTCACTGACTCCCAGCTCGTGGCGGGGCAGGTATCCGGGGAGTACGTCGCACACGACCCCAAATGGCGAAGTACTTGGAGCTCGTCAAGGCGGGCGCGTCCAAGTTCCGGCGCTTCAACATCTTCCATATCCCCCGCGGGGAGAACGCCCGCGCGGATGCCCTCTCTCGGCTGGCGACCCTGCCGGACACGATGCTGGGATGCACTCATGTGGAGCGCCTTGAGGTCCCAAGCCTCGAAGCACCGGTGGAGGCCCATCAGGTCAGCCAGGAGCCCAGCTAGATGGACAAGTACGCTGTGTACATCACCAGCGGCACCCTGCCGGAGGACCGAGAGGCGGCCCGCCTCATCAGGAAGAAGGCCGTGCGGTTCGTCCTAATGGACGGGCAGCTGTATCGAAGATCCTACTCCTACCCCCTCCTCAAGTGCGTAGGACCCACAGAAGCCAAGCTTGTGCTCCAGGAGATTCACGAAGGCATCTGCGGGAACCACGTGGGGGGCAGGGCATTGGCGTACAAGACCCTCCGTCAGGGTTACTTCTGGGAGACAATGAAGGAAGACGCCGCCGACTTCGTGAAGAAGTGCGACCGGTGCCAGCGTCACGCCACGGTGCAGCGGCAACCCACCAACACAATCTCTCAGCTCTCAGCCCCCTGGTCGTTCGCCCAGTGGGGGATGGACCTCCTGGGCCCATTCCCGCCGGCATCTGGCCAGCGGAAGTTCTTGATAGTGGCTATCGACTACTTCACGAAGTGGGTCGAGGCCGAACCCTTGGCGAGGATCACCGAAGCAAACATCGCCAAGTTCTTCTGGAAGTCCATCGTCTGCCGCTTCGGCCTCCCCCACACTGTGGTCACCGACAACGGACGCCAGTTCGACTGCCGGGAGTTCGAAGAATTCTGCAGCGACCTCGGCATCAAGCATGGCTTCACCTCGGTGGCGCACCCTCAGACCAACGGGGAGGCCGAAGTCACGAACAGGACCATTCTTCAGGGCCTCCGCACGCGGCTGGACCGGGCCAAGGGCAGGTGGGCCGACGAGCTTCCCAGCATCCTTTGGGCATACCACACCACCCCAAGGACGGCTACCGACGAAACCCCATTCAACCTCGTCTTCGGAGCTGAGGCAGTCATCCCGATCGAGCTCAGCCTACCCACGCTGTGCATGGAGCAATACGACGAGACAGAAAACCCAGCCAAGATGATGCTCAACCTAGACCTTCTCGAGAAAACGAGGGACAAGGCCCGGATCCGAATGGCGGCGTACCGGCAACGTGTAGCCAGATATTACAACTCCCGAGTGCGGCCGAAGGTTTTTCGTCCCGGAGACCTGGTCCTCCGGCGCGCCGAAGCCTCCCAGCCACGGGAATGCGGCAAGCTATCGCCCAACTGGGAAGGCCCATATCGGGTGGCCGAAGCCCTCCCTCATGGAGCATATTATTTGGAATAATTGGGAGGTGCCAGGTTCCCCCGGACGTGGAACTCCTCGAACCTGAGGATGTACTATCAGTGATGTAAGGCTCCCAGTTCCTGTAACAAAGTTCCCCCACTTCAAACACTCCCTTCTAACTTCGACAAGAGGCCTACGGCATCGGGTTCAGTCCGCAGATCCTGGGCTTCGGCCTGGAAGGTGGCGCCGAACCCAGTTCGCCCACGCAAGCCCGGAGCGCCAGCTCAGAAAGCCGCGCAAGGCTTGAGAAAGCCTGCGGCATCGAGCTCAGTCCGGAGATCCTGGGCTTCGGCCTGGAAGGTGGCGCCGAACCCAGTTCACCCACGCAAGCCCGGAGCACAGCTCAGCAAGCTGTGCAAGGCTTGAGAAAGCCTGCAGCATCGAGCTCAGTCCGGAGATCCTGGGCTTCGGCCTGGAAGGTGGCGCCGAACCCAGTTCGCCCATGCAAGCCCGGAGCACAGCTCAGCAAGCCGCGCAAGGCTTGAGAAAGCCTGCGGCATCGAGCTCAGTCCGGAGATCCTGGGCTTCGGCCTGGAAGGTGGCGCCGAACCCAGTTCGCCCACGCAAGCTCGGAGCACAGCAGCAAGCCGCGCAAGGCTTGAGAAAGCCTGCGGCATCGAGCTCAGTCCGGAGATCCTGGGCTTCGGCCTGGAAGGTGGCGCCGAACCCAGTTCGCCCATGCAAGCCCGGAGCACAGCTCAGCAAGCCGCGCAAGGTTTGAGAGAGCCTGCAGCATCGAGCTCAGTCCGGAGGTCCTGGGCCTCGGCCTGGAAGGTGGCGCCGAATCCAGTTCGCCCATGCAAGCCCGGAGCACAGCTCAGCAAGCCGCGCAAGGCTTGAGAAAGCCTGCGGCACCGAGCTCAGTCCGGAGATCCTGGGCTTCGGCCTGGAAGGCGGTGCAGAAACCGTGTTGCCTGCGCAAGCATGAGGGCGACCCAAAGTCGGGCCCGCTTAAGGCTTGCCCTGCTATGACGCAACTCAGCAGGCCCCATCCTTCGATTTGAGCAATGGGAGGACCAGGCCTGCAACTGTTTCAAGTGTTCCAAACCGACATCTCAGAAAGAAAGGAAAAGGAAGGTGAGATGAAACAAAAATCAAGGTTTCTATAAAGTCAGATTTCCATTGATGTGAGAAGTCGGTACAAGCTGGGTGGTGCGGACACCAAAGGCACCAGAATAAGGCAGAGGCTTCTCAACCCTCTGTAAATTGATCAATAATTTATGAGTCTATCTGTAATAAGGGCTTAGCTCATCTGAGTCCATTTTAGTTGTTATTTGAGTATTTTTAGTTGTTATTTCACTTCTGTACTAGTCAGCTCATGTTGAGCTAGTTCAGTCCATTGCTAGTCAGCTCATGTTGAGCTAATTTTATTTTTTTTGAGTCCTGTCCAAGCATACTGAAGACTCAAGACTATATCATACAAGTGAAGACCAAGTCCAACTAGATTGAAGACATGGAAGTATAGCACAAGTCCAACCCAGCTTGAAGATTTGAAGACCCCAGGAGGAAAATTCAGAAAACCCTGATTTCTTGCAGATGCCCTCCAGATGCCCAGATTCCCTTCCAGATGCCAAAGTATATTCATAGATAATGGCATCCATGATTCTAGAGGTCCATCTGCATCCTAGACCAAAGAAATCAAGCCCAGGTGCCAAGCCCAAGCCCATAAGAAGCAAGATACCAGGGAATATTCCTGCTACCTGGCTACCAGGCCACCCCAGCTTCCAGAGGCCCAAACCCATGCACCCGAGCCCCTTTGGGCCGGCCTTTTGCTGCTCCTAGAAGCCCAACACGCCCCCCTAGGCGTCCTTGGAGTCTTGACCAAGTCAAGAAAATTTTTAGGGATTTTTCTACCTAATATTTCCTTATTTTCTAGCTAGGGTTTGAGAGGGAAAAGGATTCTTATGTAAAGACTTATGTACCCTTACTTGGAGCCCAAGGTTAAGGGTCTATTTAAGGGACCCTAGCCTCTTGTATGAGGAGAATTTTTGATGAATGGAAACCTTGAGTTCTTCTATTGAGTGGTGTGATACCCTGCTGTGTGCATAAAGGGGTTTGTGAGAGTTCTTCCCGGTGTTTGCAATCATCTTCCTGCTGCCAACAAACCCTCCAGATCCCTGGACGCCCACTCCAAAGAAGCCTTCCCTAGCTATTTTTTCTTTGTTTTCTTATTCCTTTGTGAGCTTTCTAACCCCTGACAGGTCGTTTGCAGGTCCCTGAGTTCCTACGAATCCAACGACTCCAGCCAAGCCTCAATCGGATCACCGAACAGAAAGCCGGGTATCCGTGGGTCTTTGGCTCGGTTTTCCAGGCCGCATCCGTTGAGGGACGAGAGACCCTTTGCTACGATCTTCATAGAAATTATCAAGTACACCCCTCTACCTCCAGTAGTTTTATTGTAGGAGAACTTGCCCTAACCGAGGCTTCTCAGCCCCGGCGGTCCTTCTTTGCTACTTTTCTAGGTCCTAATCTGCATGCTGATCTTCAAAAATTCATACAAAATTCCCTACAAATGATTTTGATCTGAGATTTTGGAATTAATCACCTAACTCAACATGTAAAACAAACAAAAAAAATGGCATGCATATTAGTCCCCATCATTTGGTATCAGAGCTTAGATTAGGGCTTGTTTTCTGCAATTTTTCAGTCCGTATATACTCTGTTATTTTAATTATTTCTCCCTGTTAAAAACAACAAAAATTCTTAAATTTATTTTCCTAGATTAATCATAATTCACAGTAATATTAAAAATTTTCCAAATTTTATTATGGCCTGTGAATTTTCTGCAAGCCGAAATAGGGCCTGCAAATTTCGGCTCTGTTTTTTTTAGCAAGACATTTGGAAGTTTAGGGTTTTGTTTAAGAGTTTTTGCATTTTTCTTAATTTTAGTATATTTCCAGTATATTAGGAGATGATTTGCAAGTTTTCTTCTATTTAAAAATACCAAAAAAACATATATTTTCTAAAAATACTAAAAAAATATCTAAACCCTAATTTGCATCCTCATCTGCCTGCCATCATTGCATAATTTACTTTTAAGGGCACTCTTGCTATATCAGATGGGGGGAGGATTTGATCACCTCTCCTTAGCCCAAAACCACATCCCTTGCATTCAGTCCCAAGCCTTAACCTAAAATTAATTAGACTTAATTTGCCCTAGTGGGCTAGGGACACCAACTGGTCGGGTCCGGGCTAGTGTTAGATCACTGTGTCAAGTTAACCTGTGTGTGCCTTATGCTCAGTGTCTAGAACGGTGGTTTAGGGATTCAATCCCGAAGGGCTTGTGTGCTGGTCCGCCTACCTGGCCAATCTCTGATTGGTGTCTAGGATTGGCAATCAGGGACCTAACACTCCCCTTACACCTGCCTGGCTGAGTACAGGGTTACTATAGGCTAGTTTGCCACCCTGATTGAGCATCTAGTTTGGACTCTAGGTCTAGTCAGCTATAGTCGGTCTGATCGAGTCTTGCATGAGCACTAGATTAGGAGTTTCATATCACCCACCTCCTTCACAAATGTCTGAACCCATGGAAAATTTACAAGCCTAAATAAAAGCCCTAGCTGATCAAATGGCCCATATGACTACCCAGTTTACTCAGTCTGCTACCCAAACCAACAATAGAATTGACCATCTTGCCAATAGGTTTGACCAGTTAGGAGGCCGTGTAGGGACCATAGCAAGAACCCATGGGTCACGATCTGAGCCAGATCCTAAGTCCCCTCAACCTAGGAGAACCCCAAACCCTGATCTATACCATGAGGTCAACCTAGGAGAGCCCCTTATCCTGACCCGTACT
This sequence comes from Areca catechu, assembly GCA_021397845.1. Lineage (NCBI taxonomy): Eukaryota > Viridiplantae > Streptophyta > Magnoliopsida > Arecales > Arecaceae > Areca > Areca catechu. Next base: position 44,671,769 of record CM038048.1, on the reverse strand, counting down.
ACAATCCTCAACCTAGGAGGACCCCAAACCCTGATCCATACCGAGAGGTTGAACCTAGGAGAGCCCCTCAGCCTGACCCATACTATAATCCTAAACCTAGGAGGACCCCAACCCTGAACCATATCGTGAGGTTGAACCTAGGAGAGCCACTCAGCCTGACCCATACTATGATACTGAACCTAGATCCTATGACTCTAGATCCTATTTACCCACATCCTATAAGCCTAGTATACCCACAACCTATAGATCTTATGACTTCAAATCCTCTGACTCTAGAATCTACGAACCCATATCCCATGAGTCCAGTAGACCCAAGACCTATAGAGCTGAACCCAAATCCTATGACCCCAGATCATATAATCCCGTGACCCATAGATCTGCACCCTTATCCTATGAGTCTAGGGAGCCCATAATCCCAAGATATCAATCTAGTACTAGTCAGGTTTCCTTTAGTCAACTTGAACCCCATAGGATTAGCACCCCTAAATATGAGTCCAGTAGTAAGCCACTACCCTTTAGACAACTTGAACCTACTAGGATTAGTGTCCATAATCAGAAACCAGGACCTAGCCAATTTTCCCCTAGCCGACCTTCTCCAACCATTCCTAAGATTGACAAGGCTTACATTAACGCGGAAGTGTATGAAGCTGATGCAAACTTAGTGGATGAGTATGAGGAGAAGAGGAGACACCTTTAGATGACCTAGAATTAGCTGACCCAATAGATACCCAGGTAGAAGCCAACCTAGAGGTAGTTGACCTTGACCACATCCAACCTAAAGCTATAGTGGAAGAACAAATAGAGGAAGAGAACCTAGGTACTGCTGCTAGAGCCTTACCTGAGGAAACCATAGAGGAGAGCCAAATTATAGAGTCTAGTCCTAAAATACAAGAACCTGAAGAATTTATTAAGGACTTGATCTCTTTGAATCAGTACCCTCAGAATGAGCCTCCTCCTATAGTTCCCATTAAGGACCTCTTCCCTGAGATTAGTAACCTATCCTTCCATTATGCAAACCCCATAGCTATACCGCAACCTCGTAAGGTTAGCCTCATTAGTCTAGGATTAGTCCCTGACATGCCTTCTTATATCGAACTTTATCCAACTAACTTTGAACCTTTTTCCCTACCCTACCAAACTAATTCTGAACCCACTTCCTGTTTTCTGCCCTTGCCTAACACCTCCAGCATTTCTAGGATTATTAGATTGCATTTAACTGAGATTAGCATACTGCATGCATTCATCACACATGTTAGGTTTGCATCTTACTTCTGGCATACTCTTTGGAATTTGCTAGGAGTTCACTGTAAATTTTCATGTGCATGTCAAGCTAGGATCAAACCTAGAGAACCTATAATCTATTAGGTTTAGATCCAAAGAGTTCAATAAAATTTTTCTTCGATAGGAATGCATAGTCGAGTCTTTAGGTGTCAGTATGAGTCCTTTGCATCATCTTGTTAGGAGTCTGCATGTGCCCAGCATGTTCACCACCTGCACTAATTTTGAAACAACTGGCTAATTCCCGAAGATGGATTAAAGAATTTGATGTAGTGGATTCTATCTTGGTTAGGCTTAGGCCTAAAAGAAGCTTCATGCTTGCAGAGCCAGACCTTTTAAAGTGATAGAGAAGGTTGGATCAAATGCCTAGGTGTTAGACTTGCCTTCGGATTTGGGCATTAGTTCTACCTTCAATATTACAGACCTGGTTGAGTATAGGGAACCGGCAGCGATACCTAGTAAGGCCTTTGGACCTATTCCTTTTCATTGTGAGTGACCCTAACCCAGAGTGTCCACTAACAAATTGGCCTGAGAGAGGAGAACGGATCGAGCGTATCCTGGACGATCAAGCCATCACGACCGGGGCCGTGACTATCAATGCTTCCTGATCCGATGGCAAGGCCAGCCAGAGTCGGACGATTCGTAGATTTCTCGAGAGGACTTGCAATGCCTCAACCTAGACCTTCTCGAGAGATATGTGAGCAAGCCTGATCTTCACTCGACAGGGTCGAGTTCCTCTCATCCGGGAGAATTGGTGCGGACACCAAAGGCACCAGAATAAGGCAGAGGCTTCTCAACCCTCTGTAAATTGATCAATAATTTATGAGTCCATCTGTAATAAGGGCTTAGCTCATCTGAGTCCATTTTAGTTGTTATTTGAGTATTTTTAGTTGTTATTTCATTTCTGTACTAGTCAACTAGTCATGTTGAGCTAGTTCAGTCCATTGCTAGTCAGCTCATGTTGAGCTAATTTTTTTTTTTTGAGTCCTGTCCAAGCATACTGAAGACTCAAGACTATATCATACAAGTGAAGACCAAGTCCAACTAGATTGAAGACATGGAAGTATAGCACAAGTCCAACCCAGCTTGAAGATTTGAAGACCCCAGGAGGAAAATTCAGAAAACCCTGATTTCTTGCAGATGCCCTCCAGATGCCCAGATTCCCTTCCAGATGCCAAAGTATATTCATAGATAATGGCATCCATGATTCTAGAGGTCCATCTACATCCTAGACCAAAGAAATCAAGCCCAGGTGCCAAGCCCAAGCCCATAAGAAGCAAGATACCAGGGAATATTCCTGCTACCTGGCTACCAGGCCACCCCAGCTTCCAGAGGCCCAAACCCATGCACCCGAGCCCCTTTGGGCCGGCCTTTTGCTGCTCCTAGAAGCCCAACACGCCCCCCTAGGCGTCCTTGGAGTCTTGACCAAGTCAAAAAAATTTTTAGGGATTTTTCTACCTAATATTTCCTTATTTTTAGCTAGGGTTTGAGAGGGAAAAGGATTCTTATGTAAAGACTTATGTACCCTTACTTGGAGCCCAAGGTTAAGGGTCTATTTAAGGGACCCTAGCCTCTTGTATGAGGAGAATTTTTGATGAATGAAAACCTTGAGTTCTTCTATTGAGTGGTGTGATACCCTGCTGTGTGCATAAAGGGGTTTGTGAGAGTTCTTCCCGGTGTTTGCAATCATCTTCCTGCTGCCAACAAACCCTCCAGATCCCTGGATGCCCACTCCAAAGAAGCCTTCCCTAGCTATTTTTTCTTTGTTTTCTTATTCCTTTGTGAGCTTTCTAACCCCTGACAGGTCGTTTGCAGGTCCCTGAGTTCCTACGAATCCAACGACTCCAGCCAAGCCTCGTTCGGATCACCGAACAGAAAGCCGGGTATCCGTGGGTCTTTGGCTCGGTTTTCCAGGCCGCATCCATCGAGGGACGAGAGACCCCTTTGCTGCGATCTTCACAGACATTATCAAGTACACCCCTCTACCTCCAGTAGTTTTATTGTAGGAGAACTTGCCCTAACCGAGGCTTCTCAGCCCCGGCGGTCCTTCTTTGCTACTTTTCTAGGTCCTAATCTGCATGCTGATCTTCAAAAATTCATACAAAATTCCCTACAAATGATTTTGATCTGAAATTTTGGAATTAATCACCTAACTCAACATGTAAAACAAACAAAAAAAATGGCATGCATATTAGTCCCCCATCACTGGGAGTCCCGACAGGCCGGGACTCCCCAAAAAAAAGAGAGAGACAACACAAAACAAAAACAACAAACAGACGCAAAAGAGAAGACGGCGCCGGGTTCACTGAGGTGCGGGGTCGGGGCCCTCTGCCGAGGCACGGGTGCTGCGTCCTCGACTTCTACAACGGCCGGCTCCTGGGGCTGCTCCGGAGCCGCGGCATCGCTGGTCGACGGCGCCCAGGAGTCGCTTCGGCCGTGCCGGAGGCCCTGCTCTCGCCCCCTGGCCTCCTGCCACCGATCACAACTCCACTCAGATCCAGCTAGGGGAAGAAGGCCCCCACCTTCTCCCGGCACATCCGGAACCCCTTCAGGAAGGAGTCCACGGTGGCCTCCCGGACCTCCGACGTGTACTCGTCGGAAGCCCGGAATTTGGGGACAGCCTCTTGCACCTCCCGCTTGGCTGCCTCCAGAAGCCCGTTGACATAGGCGCTCCGGTCCTTCGCCGCGGCCATGTCTCGCCGGGCCTCCTCCAGCTGGCGCTCCAGCCACTAGGAGTGGGCCTGCAGGCGGGCCTTCTCCGCCGCCTCTTCCTCTGTTCGGCGCTGGTTGGAGGTCCGCTCCTCCGACAAGGAGGCCTCCAACTCCTTGTTCCGCTCCTCGGAACGTGCCAGGTCGGACTGGAGGGCTTGTTTATCGGCTCGCAGCTCGGCCCCCTTCTCCATCAAGTCCTTGACGTCGGCCGCGAGCTTGCCGAGTCTCAGCTCCCGCTCGGAGTCCATCTTGGCGTTCCCTACGAGGAAATTCCTCAGTAGGAGGACGTCGTTCCCGATCTGCAATGACAAAAGCAATACAGGTCAGAATAAAGGAAGCTAAGTATCGAAAGGAAAAAGGAGAAGGGAGATGCTCGGACTCACCGTGAAGAGCTGCGGGAGGATGCCGAGCAACGCGTCCGCGTAATCCCGGCCGCCCCGAGCTCGGCGGTCCCGGGCGGTGGAGGCGTACTCCATGATCTTCTCTGCCAGCCCTTTGTCGAGGATGACAGAGTCCCGGTGGGTGATCACCGGCGCCGGAGCCTTCGGGCCGGCCCCTGCAGTGGCTGCCCCCTCAGCGAGGCCGCAACCGACGGGCCGGCGGTCGCCACGGGCGGCGCTGTCGAGCTGGCAGCAATGACGGGCCCGCGATGGGCGGAGCAGCAGGCGCTGGAGCCCTCTCGGCGGCGCCACCAGGTCGCGCGCGCCGAAGTATCAGTACCCCGCCCTGAGGTGGCCTGGGCGGGGAAATGACAGCAACCGGGCTGGGCACGGTCGCCGCCATGACCTCCCGGCTCGTCTCCGTGCAAGCCCTCTTCGCTGCGGGCTCGTCCACCTCCACGACGTCCCGCTGGGCTGCCCCCTCCAAAAGGTTCTCCAATGAAAACTTCATCCCTGCAAAACAAAAGGAACAGGAAGTCAGCCGGCTCGGTTATGAAGAGAAAGGGGGGCAGAGGTCAGAGTGGGGCCAAATCTCACCGGTCTCATGGATGGGACTGATACCGGCCTCAAAAAGATTCTGCTCAGAGAGCAGAACTTCGAGTGCCGGGACCTCGTCGCCCAGGAGCTGGGTATAGGACTCCTGGTCCGCCGACTCGACCCGGGAATTTCGGTTCGGGGTCCGGTCCGGTTCACTCCAGGCCCAGTCGACGTCGTCGACCGAGGCGAATTAAAACCGGCTCTTCCAGCCCTTGACCGAGGAAGGGAGGTCGAACCGGAGACACCTGGGCCGGGGCGAAATGTACCACCAGCCGTCATCGGTGGAGCACTTCTTCAGGGTGAACAAGGCCCTGAAGAGAGAAAAACGGGCAACGAACCCGTGGAAGTGACAGAAAATAATAAAGGAAAAGATGACCCGGATGGCATTAGGAGCCAGCTGGACCGGGACAAGCCGAAGTGGCTGAGGAAGGAAGAAAGAAAGGATGCAGAGGAAACCGAAGACCCCCAAGGAGGAAGTCTTCGTAGAAGGCTATGCGGCCGGGGCCACTCATGGTGACGCGCTCCCCGGACCGCGGAACGAACAAACGAATTGACCCCGGAATGCCGTAGGCATCCCGGAGCAGAGAAAGATCACCTTCGGTCATGGTGGACGCATGACCGGAGGGACCGGCAGGAAGAGAAGGCGGAGCAGGAAGAGAAGGCAGAGCAGGAAGAGAGCGGAGGGGCACGGCAGGTGCAACCGGAGGGGACCGGATCCCCTGGGGATACCAATGGTGATACCCCCGGGTTGCAGACGCCGGCGGACCTCCTCCGGGATTGTCTCCTCATCTGAGGAGGAAGAAGATGGAGTCCTCGACCGGGATGGACCGGCCTCGTCCGGGTTGGAAGAGACATGGCGACGGCGCGCCATAGAAAGGAAAGGGCGAAAGATCAGAAAAGAAACAAGAAAGAAGGAGGGGGACTAGAGGAGAAGAAGGAGGCACTCACCGAAAATGCACAGACGAGCGCAAGCAACAGGAGTTGTTAACCTGCAGCAAACCGCCCACAAAGCAAGGGAAAAGGCCTCAATCTAGAAAGTCCCCTCCCTTTCAAACTCAGCTGACAGCGGCCGTACCCGTCATTCCGTCTCAGGCCACTGGATGATCGCCACATGGGCGCACGCCCAACACCGATGCCTCGTTAGCAGAGTAATGGCCTCTGCCTCGAAGCGACGCATTAATTACGGGCAAGTGGGCGACGCGTGGCGGCTCCCCATAGGACTTCAGCTGCATCGAGCCATGGCGACGAGGATCGTGGCAATTATGATACAAGATCTTCGCCTCTCCACGTCATGTCCGCATTTAATCCCGACGTTCCGTTCTACGACGCCCCGACGGAACGGCGGGCTGGGGGGCAACTGTTACAGCCATGACAGTAACGTGGCCAGGCTCAGGTACCACCGAATACGAGCAAGCCACGTGTATGTTTCCCCGGCCAAGTCAGCGCCCCATCCTCAAAGCCAGGTTCGGCAAGACTACACCACCCGACGACTGCCTGAGGCAAACCACCCTCGCCGAGGTCGAGCTCGGCTCGGAATTCCTCTACCACCTCATTGGCGCCCAGGCCCGGAGGGGTCCGCCTAAGTGAGGTCGGGCGACCCCCTGCCACCTCGCCAGGTGTCCACCCAAGAGGGGTCCACCTAAGCCGAGGTCGGCTGATCCTTCGCCCTTCGCCAGGTGGCCATCCGGAGACGGGCCCAACTTAGCCGAAGCCAGGCGACCTCCTGCCACCTCGCCAGGTGTCCACCCAGGAGGGGTCCACCTAAGCCGAGGTCGGCTGATCCTTCGCCCTTCGCCAGGTGGCCACCCAGAGACGGGCCCACCTCGGCCGAAGCCAGGCGACCTCCTGCCACCTCGCCAGGTGTCCACCCAGGAGGGGTCCACCTAAGCCGAGGTTGGCTGACCCTTCGCCCCTCGCCAGTTGGCCCCCGGAGACAGGCCGAACTCAGCCGAGGTCAGACCGCTCGTACGAAGAGGGCCCTTGGGAGAGAGACAGGCCCCGAGGCCATCCCTCGGGCCGTACGAATCCCAGACGGCGTCCCGTACGGAGGGCGGCGGCACGTGGAACATCATTAGCATCGGCCTGACAGGTCCTGCAGCCGAGAGACGCAATCCTGACGACACAGGCCCCATAGATAGATGGCACCCACGCTTGCGGAAGAGAACGCTCTCACGGAGCCCGAGGCCTGACCGGCCGCCCTGCCAGCGCCGCCCTCCCCTCTTTCTCTTCTGTCTTTGCCTTTTCCCTGCTGGGCCCGGCGGACGAGGTCGGAAAGCCGCCTGGCCTCCTTCACAAAAAGGGAAAAGAGAAGAGGACGGGGGAGGGGAGTTTCCGAGGAGGAAAAAGACAAACGCACGACGGAGGGAGATAAAGAGGGAAGAATCTGGGGACGACAAGGTAAGCCAATGAGCTTGGGGACAAGGAGGAAGCACCAGCACAAGGCCTTGCTCCGAGAGAGAAACCAGAGATCCCGAGAGGGGAACACTGGGCGTGAGCTCGGCAAGGAGGCCCAGCCGAGATTCTGGTCCCCAGAGCGTTTCCTTCACCAGTTAACTCTCTAAGTTTGGAGCCCTTTCGAGGGTCCGGCTGGAGAGTCTGTTCCTTCTCGTCGTCTACTGACTTGACCGTCGGAGCTCCCTCGCCGTGATCCCCGGCCAGGGTCTTCTAACCCCTTTGTTGCAGGTTCTCCGCGGGAAGGGAGACTCCCTCGCCTGGCGGTCAGGAAGGATCGGCTGATCCGTGGCACAGGCACTGTGGCGAGAGCGGCAACAATAATGATTTCTATTCTAATAGAAGCCAATTCAATTTTGCTAAACCTAAGTTAGTTCACTAGGCTAAGATATACTGGAATGAAGTTGAGAGAATGGCTAGACTAGAAGGAAAACCCATAACTACTTGGACAACCATGAAAAGCAAACTTAAGGAAAAGTACCTACGTAGATCCTATGACCGTAGATCCTATGACTCTAGATCCTATGACTCTAGAACCTATGAACCCATATCCCATGAGCCCAGTAGACACATGACCCATAGAGCTGAACCCTGGGCCTATAAGCCCAAGGAACCCATAACCTATAGAACTGAACCTAGGAGACCCACAACCTATATATCTAAGCCCACATCCTATGAGTCCAATAGGATTAGTACCCTTAGATATGAATCCAGTGTTAGTCCACTTTCTTTTAGTCAACCTAAACCCACTAGGATCAGTGCCCATAGTCAGAACCCTAGTATTAATCAGGAACCCCTTAGTCAACCCATCACTCCAAAATTAGTTGACTATGACCAAACCCAGATAGAAACCAACCCGGAGTTAGTTGAGTTGGAAGTCCAGTACAACCAACCCAACTCAATTATGGAATCCAATTTTAAAGCTTTCATGAATACCAAGATTGAACGATTCGATCAAATGATCCACAAGCTTGACCAAACCAATACCCAACTCTAATCCTAGCTTGCCCAGTCGACCACCCAAACCAACCAAATGACCCAAACCAATAACCAAGTAACCAATAGGTTGGACTAGGTAGAAGTCAATCCAGTGTTAGTTGATCCAGTAGATATCCAGGTAGAAGTCAACCCAGAGTTAGATGGCCCAGATCACACCCAAGCAATAATGGAAGAGCAATTAGAGGAAACGAACTTAGATCCTATAACTAGAGCATCACCTGAGGAAACTTTAGAAGAGTACCCAATTATAGAGCCTAGTCCTGAATTTCATGAGCTAGAAGAATTTATTAAGGACTTGATCTCTTTAAATCAGTACCCCCAGGATGAAGTTACTCCATTGCCTCCAATTAATCTTTTTCTAAAATTAATGACCCATTCTTCTATAATGCAGACCCTGTAGGTATACATCAACCCCATAAGGTCAATCTCATTAGTTTAGGACTCATCCCTAAAATCCCTTCTTGTATTCTACTCTTTTTGATTAACCTTGAGCCATCTTCTTATTTCTCATCCTGCCAGACTAATCCCGAACCTACATCTTATTTTCTACCCTTTCCTGAAACTTCTTATGTTTCTTTGACTATTAGGTTGCATTTTATAGAAGTTTGCATATTGCATTCATTCATTGAGCATGCCATGTTTGCATTTTACTTCTGGAGAACCCTATGGCAATTAGTAGGAGTACATAGTAAATTTTCATGTGCATACCATGCTAGGGTCAAACCTAAAAAGTTTATAGTGTATTAGGTTAGACTTAAAGAAGTCCAATAAATTCCTTCGATAAGGAAAGCCTAGTCGAGTCTTTTAGGTATTAGTTTTGAGTCCAATAAATTTACAACCCTGATTCATCTGTCCACATGCACTTTGCATAGCATTTGCATTTGGAAATTAGTCAAAAGCTGAACCTAAGTAATGAATTAAATAAAAACTTGGCTAATTTTCAAAAGTGAGATAAAGAAATCTTTGCAAAGAATTCTGTAATTGTGAAGGAATTTCATGCTCGGAAGCTAGCCCATCCAAAATAATGAAGAGAAGTGGACCCAATGCCTATATGTTTGAGATATCACCTGATTTAGGAATTAGCTCCACCTTCATCATCTCAGATCTTATAGAGTCTAAGGAGCCAGCAGTGATACCCAGCGAGCCCTTTGAGCCACTCCTTTCTTTGTGAGTGAACCCATCCCAGAGCGACCACATACAATTTGGCCTTTTGGTGAGGCAAAGATTGAGAAAATCCTGGATGATCAAGCCATCAGTACCCGGGATGGAGACTATCAACGGTACTTAGTTCGGTGGCAAGGTTGGCCAGAATCTGAGAACTTGTGGAATGCTGGTGCAGATCTGCAGCGCCTCAACCTAGACCCTCCTTGAGCTGCCAAATTGATCCTTACTCGATGGGGTCGAGTTCCTCCCACCCCGGGAGAATTGGTGGGTGCACCAAGATCAGAATAGATTACTGGCCCTATCTGGTTTATTTATTCATGTGTCATAATTTTGTAACCAAGTAAGATTGAGTCCTGTAATAGTTGAGGCATGTTGATCTGTCTCAACCCTAGCTAGTCTATTGAGTTCTATATGAGTCCAGTAAGAGTCCAGGTTTTGTACAAGAGGAGAGGATACACTAATTTAAATTTACACCAGGCCTCATCTAGGAGCCAGAGGCCTCTACATCAGCCAAGTGGACCTTGTATGCCAATCCAGGGTCCAAGATTCTTGCAAGATGCCCAGATGCCCTCCAAATGATTTCCAGATGCCAAATTCCCTCCAAATGCTAGAAAATATTCCACAAGCCAGGCCATCCCAAGATCCTAAAGACATACTTGCACCCCAACCCAAGAGAATTCAAGGCCTAGGTGATGGGGATATACTTTGATTAACTCTATTTTTGCAGCTATAATCAATAATGTTTTCGAAGCAAGTTATAAATTTTCTTGAAGCATGTTCATAAGTCAAATTTTCTTGAAGCATGATTTGGCTCAAAAGTCAACACATAGAAGAAGCCCATGTTAGGAATTATGTCCCAAAGCCAATCGTCTAGGTTGTAGATGGTTGTGCTACCTTGTATTTTATATATAAATTCTTTTAATAAATAAAAGTTATTTATTTTGGCTGTCCATCATATCTACATTTTTCTGTAAAGAACTCTTGTGTGATGGAGTCTTTAGACTGGTTCACAACCAAAGGATACATTGTTATAGGATGACGATGTATCAAGTGTAGGTTGTTATATGTCACATTTGTTGGTTGTCTTCTTAACCAAGGAGTATGGAGACACTGGCATGACATGCAAGTGAAATGTATGACATTTCACCGAACATGACCATCTACGGAGCTCCCTTCTACCAAAGATTACTCGTGAAGGGATATGGGTATATGTGTCCCTCAGACCTGAGGTCACCATGGCAGCTTGCAAGTAACTCACTGTACTTTGGTGTCGGACTATCTGGATTTCTAATTCAGTAATGGAAGGTTTCTGGGTGCAGTCAAGTACTTGTAGAGCGGTGGTGGATCAAGATGGAATTGACCTTTCCAAATAGTTTGGAGTGAATGACTCACTATATCTCAATTTAGCAAAATCTTGACCAAGGTAGTTCTTGTGAGGAGTCACAGAACTTATGAGGTTGAGACACGATCTAGATAAACCAAATTAGGTTGGCAGTCGAACCCTAGGTAATCTTGAGCATTATGAGGTCAAAGGGATAAATATGCGGCAACCATATGCCAAAGATTCTTGTGAGGTGCTCTGCATCTTCGACCTATCTGGACATTAGGTATCGTTGCTAGATGAGGACTTTGGCTGGTACTAGAAATGTTCTTATGCTATTGGCTTAGTATTCGAACCTATGGGGTCACACACCATAAGGAATTTCTATCTGATCTTGTGGTTAATCGATGATTGGAAATCATTTGTCACTACCAGAAGTCAATATGATGACTTTGTCAAGTGTCAACACTTGGAATTTTGCAGGTGTTGACACTTGGTGAAGATCGACACTTGGCAATTTTTAGGTGTCGACACTTCCTTTGACGAACTAAAATTCTGGAAAGATTTCATGGGAGGATTTGGGCATGTTTTGACTTGATTTGAATTTCGAGTTCAAATCAGTTTTGCTCCAAGGTTTTATGGTACGAAGGTCATACTTACCTCTTTGGGTTGGACCCATTTGGTATGACCTTGATCCTCTCCCCCGTTCTCTCCCCTCATCTCTCCTCCTTCCTTCTTCTCCCTCTCATGGCTGCACCTATAAATGAGGGTCATTCTATAGGCTACAGAGGTTATAACACAACACCACTAGAGAGAAAAGTAAAAGGGTTTACTAGAAGGAGAAGGGTTTATGAGGTCTTGAGTTGGGTGTGTGCTGCCTAGCATCTAGATAGGTCTTGGGAAGAGAGTCTTTGGGAAAGGGTTCCAGCTTTCCTCTTTTGTCTTCTTGGAAGAAGAAGATCGACACAAGGATTCCGAAGAGCTAGCACTCTAAAGGAGTTGATCAGAGTCGAGCCCAGGTATGGATTTCTTATAGAGGCCAACACGTGTGTGGCTTAAGCGTCCTCCTCCTTCTACTGCTTCTCTCTTGATATAAAGGTATGGTACTTTTGTATTTGTAGTTTTGTCTTGCTTTGATGTTATGTTGCATGCTAGATTATTATGCTATATCCTTTTGTGGGCAGATCGATAGATCGTTTAGATCTATCTACCGAGCCTTCCGCTGTGCATGCTTTAAAATTATTTTAAAATACATATCTTCTACCCTATTTTTCTTGCATATGGTCTAGGTGTAGATGTTTTTCACCTTCAATGTTATCAGAGTAATAGGTTCATTTTTATAGTATAATGATTCTAGCATACTAATAACATCCTTCTTAAGTACTTGGATTGAGTATTTCACCATGGCCGTCCGGTCATAGTAGAGAAGTAGGGCTGCAAGACCGCTCTTCCCATTCAATGGGATCTCCTATGCATGTAGGAGTGCCGATGTGATTGTAGATTAAAAATTTAGATAAGATCTAAATGATGTTTTGATCATTTTGTTGAATGTTTAAGGAAACTTGGATCTGAAGTCACTATTTTTCCCTATCTCAAGCGAAGTGTCGACACTTGGACAGCAAGTGTCGACACTTGGATTTCGTGAGCCGACACTTGGCCCTTGCAGTGTCGACTCATGGGTCTGTGCCAGATTCTGGCATTCTATTTTTTCCTATCTCAAGCTAAGTGTCGACACTTGACCTGGAAGTGTTGACACTGGCAGCAGAATGCAAAAATAGTGAATTCATATTTTAATTTTTTTTGTAAAATTATTTTACACTTGTAAATTAAATTGTTTTAATTTAATTTAAGGCTATTGAACTTAATTTTGAATTAAGATTGACTAAGAATCTAGGAATATGATTCAAAGATCTTAAGTCATTTCAATAAGCCTTAAGGGTCTGGGTTAGCTTCTATTAGGTCCTTGGTTGTGTTAGATCTAAGTTTAGAGCATTGGACTAATAGAGAACTAATCTAATCAAATGTTGAGTGGGATTTCTTCTCTAGATCTCTCTAATAGTTAGATTGATTAGTCCATAATCTAAATGGACCTAAATTTATAGCGCAGTGGAAAGCCCGAGTCTTTAGACTAGTCTAATCAAGTATGATGAACCGATTGGGTCTAGGTAAGTTTGGCATTGTGATCATGGTTCTTTGGGGCTACCTCTTACTGGCCAACTCTATTGGTGTTTAAGACAAGATGGTTAATGGCGGAACCCTGCCCATGGATCATTAGTTATGTGTAACCCTCCTTGTTTGCTGATTTGGTCATTGGAGGTTGATCCAAGTCTTCTCATCTCTTCATCTGTCATATTATTTAAAAATCCTCTAAATTATTAGGTCCTTAAAAGGACAAAGTTATAGAGATACCAAGTCCTAGCCTCCATTAAATGGGATAGTAATGTGTCCAGTAGTTGGGTTTATCGGCAGATCCAAAGATCAGGTGTTCATCATGCTATTGGAATTGTTGTTCCTAATATGATGGTTCAGTGCGACTCTCTTAACGGTGGTTAAGTGGGCCGGCCAAAGTCGAGCTTGACTATTCATTAGTTAGAAGCATTGAATTTTGTCATGTTAATGGTTGGACCTAATCGAGACCTTCAATAGGAGGCCTAAAGGTCGATTGAAGTACTCCTTGGGGAAAAACCTAATTGCTAGAGGTTACTTGGAGAAGTAATTGATTAAAAATCCTACCTTTAGACATGCATGGATGGGCCAGCCAAAGTTGGGCTCATGTGTTATCTATTGGACTCTGGTACCCACTAGGAAATTAAAGTAATTCCTCGAATTAGAGGTAGAGGCTACCAATCTGAGCAAAATAGTGGGAGGGACCTTTAGACTAAAGTCAATGTCTTTAGGTTAATAATTCATATACACTAATTAGCTTTGGTTTTTCTTTCAGATGTCTTCTAATCTATCACTCCGGTCTCTTCTCGACAATGAGAAACTCAATGGACCCAACTTCGATAGCTGGTATCGAAGGCTCAGGATTGTCCTGGAGCATGAATGGATCCTATATGTGATATCGAATATGGCACCTGAGATCCCTGCTGGTAATGCTCGAGGTTTGATCAGAGAAACTTATCAGAAGTGGCTCTCTGATAGGACCACTATCTGATGCATCATGTTGGCTATGATGAACGATGAGTTCAGTCACAAGTTTGAGAAAGCCCAATCAAAAGAAATCCTTCAAAGGTTGAAGGAGTCTTTTGGAGCACCAAACAATGTTAAGAGGTATAGGGTCTCCTGTGCTACTTACAACACACGGATGCATGATGAGGCCTCTGTCACTGATCATGTATTGTACATGATCGAGATGATTGAGCGCTTGGGCAAGCTCGGTTGTCCCTTGCATGAATAGCCTTGGAAATATACGATACTAAATTCCCTCCCCTCTTCTTATCTAGATTTTCTTATTTATTACAGAATGAATAAGCCTGTAGTCAACTACCACGGTTTGTTGGGGTTACTGCAGACTTATGAGAAGGACCACCAATTAAATAAAGGGGTGGTGAATCTAATGGGAGGATCTTCAGGAGGGCATCATCCCTTTAAGAAAGGAAAGAAGAAAAATAAAAGGAAAAAGGTGCTAAGTGCTTCTGGGCCCTATCAGGACAAGAAAGTGAAGGCTGATCAGAGTCATGCAGAGTGCTTCTTCTACAAGAAGCAGGGTCATTGGAAGAGGAACTATCCTCTTTATATTGCATCCCTTAACCCGAACAGGCCCAAGAAGAGAGAGCTATAGGATGGTCTTGGATAAGGTATTTATATGATAACACCTTGTAGTTTCTCTGTTTGCGATACTACTAACTGGGTATTAGATACAGGAAGTCCAATTCACATTTACAATTCTTTGCAGGGACTTCAAGTTAGTAGAAGATTCGAGGATGGCGAGAGGTTCTTGAACGTGGAAATGGAAGCCGAGTTCCAGTTATGGCTTTGGGAGTTCTTAAACTTGTTTTCAAGTCCTGTACTATCATTTTAAACAAATGTCATTTTTGTCTGTCTTTCATTTTGAATTTTATTTCTGTAGGCCAACTGGCCATGTGGTGCGGACACCGGAGGCACCAGAATAAGATAGAGGCTTTTCAATCCTCTGTAAATTGTTCAATAATTTATGAGTCCATCTGTGATAAGGGCTTAGCTCATCTGAGTCCATTTTAGTTGTTATTTGAGTATTTGAGTTGTTATTTCAGTTCTGTACTAGTCAGCTCATGTTGAGCTAGTTCAGTCCAATGCTAGTCAGCTCATGTTGAGCTAATTTTATTTTATTTTTTTTTGAGTCCTATCCAAGCATACTGAAGACTCAAGACCACATCATATAAGTAAAGACCAAGTCCAACCAGATTGAAGACATGGAAGTTTAGCCCAAGTCCAACCCAGCTTGAAGATTTGAAGACCCCAGGAGAAAAATCAGAAACCCTGATTCCTTGCAGATGCCCTCCAGATGCCCAGATTCCCTTCCAGATACCAAAGTATATTCATAAATAAGGGCATCCATGATTCCAGAGGTCCATCTGCATCCTAGCCCAAAGAAATCAAGCCCAGGTGCCAAGCCCAAGCCCCTAAGAAGCAAGATACCAGGGAATATTCCTGCTACCTGGCTACCAGGCCACCCCAGCTTCCAGAGGCCCAAACCCATGCACCCGAGCCCCTTTGGGCTGGCCTTTTGCTGTTCCTAGAAGCCCAACACGCCCCCCTAGGTGTCCTTGGAGTCTTGACCAAGTCAAGAAAATTTTAGGGATTTTTGTACCTAATATTTCCTTATTTTCTAGCTAGGGTTTGAGAGGGAAAATGATTCTTATGTAAAGACTTATGTACCCTTACTTGGAGCCCAAGGTTAAGGGTCTATTTAAGGGACCCTAGCCTCTTGTATGAGGGGAATTTTGATGAATGAAAACCTTGAGTTCTTCTATTGAGTGGTGTGATACCCTGCTGTGTGCATAAAGGGGTTTGTGAGAGTTCTTCTTCCCGGTGTTTGCAATCATCTTCCTGCTGCCAACAAACCCTCCAGATCCCTGGATGCCCACTCCAAAAGAAGCCTTCCCTTGCTGTTTTTACTTTGTTTTCTTGTTCCTTTGTGAGCTTTCTAACCCGTGACAGGTCGTTTGCAGGTCCCTGAGTTCCTACGAATCCAACGACTCCAGCCAAGCCTCAATCGGATCACCGAGCAGAAAGCCGGGTATCCGCGGGTCTTTGGCTCGGTTTTCCAGGCCGCATCCGTCGAGGAACGAGAGACCCCTTCGCTGCGATCTTCACAGACATTGTCAGGTACACCCCTCTACCTCCAGTAGTTTTATTGTAGGAGAACTTGCCCTAACCGAGGCTTCTCAGCCCCGGCGGTCCTTCTTTGCTACTTTTCTAGGTCCTAATCTGCATGCTGATCTTCAAAAATTCATACAAATTCCCTAAAAATAATTTTGATCTGAAATTTGGGAATTAATCACCTAACTCAACATGTGAAACATATAAAAAAATTGCATGCATATTAGTTCCGAATCATTTGGTATCAGAGCTTAGATTAGGGCTTGTTTTCTGCAATTTTTCAGTCCGTATATACTCTATTATTTTAATTATTTCTCCCTGTTAAAAACTCCAAAAATTCTGAAATTTATTTTCCTGGATTTATCATAATTCACAGTAATTTAAAAATTTTTCCAGACTTTATTATGGCATGTGAATTTTCTGCAAGCCGAAAAAGGGCCTGCAATTTTCGGCTCTGTTTTTTTAGCAAGACATGTTTGGAAGTTTTAGGGTTTTTTTAGGAGTTTTTGCATATTTCTTAATTTTAGTATATTTCCAGTATTAGGTCATGATTTGCAAGTTTTCTTCTATTTAAAAAATACCAAAAAAAAAATACATATTTCCAAAAATACCAAAAAAAAAATATCTAAACCCTAATTTGCATCCTCATCTGCCTGCCATCATTGCATAATTTACTTTTAAGGGCACTCTTGCTATATCAGATGGGGGGAGGATTTGATCACCTCTCCTTAGCCCAAAACCACATCCCTTGCATTCAGTCCCAAGCCTTAACCTAAAATTAATTAGACTTAATTTACCCTAGTGGGCTAGGGACATCAACTGGTCGGGTCGGGGTAGTGTTAGATCACTGTGTCAAGTTAACCTGTGTGTGCCTTGTGCTCAGTGTCTAGAATGGTGGTTTAGGGATTCAATCCCGAAGGGCTTGTGTGCTGGTCCGCCTACCTGGCCAATCTCTGATTGGTGTCTAGGATTGGCAATCAGGGACCTAACACTCCCTTACACCTGCCTGGCTGAGTACAGGGTTACTATAGGCTAGTTTGCCACCCTGATTGAGCATCTAGTTTGGACTTTAGGTCTAGTCAGCTATAGTCGATCTGATCGAGTCTTGCATGAGCACTAGATCAGGAGTTTCATATCACCCACCTCCTTCATAAATGTCTGAACCCATGGAAAACTTACAAGCCCAAATAAAAGCCCTAGTTGATCAAATGGCCCAGATGACTACCCAGATGACCCAGTTAACTCAGTCTCGTATTCAAACCAATGATAGAATTGACCATCTTGCCAATAGGTTTGATCAGTTAAAGTTCGGGTAGGGACCCCAAGAAAAAACCCATGGGTCACAGTTTGAGCCAGATCCTGATTTCCCTCAACCTAGGAGGACCCCAAACCCTGATCCATACCTTGAGGCTGAACCTAGGAGAGCCCATCGTAATGACCCAATCCCTATGGTTAGTCCTAGAAGACCCAATCAGGATTTTATAGACCAGGAAGATAGATCCTATTTACCCTCTCCCTATAAGCCTAGTATACCCACAACCTATAGATCTTATGACTCTAAATCCTATGAACCTAGAACTTATGAATCCATAACCTATGAACCTAGATCCTATGACTCTAGATCCCATGATCATAGATCCTATACACCCATACCCTATGAGCCTAGTAGACCCAACACCCAATATTCTGACCCATATAGGGAGTCAAACCCTAGGAGAACCCAATATTCTGACCCATATAGGGAGTCCAACCCTAGGAGAACCCAGTATTCTGACCATATAGGGAGTCCAATCCTAGGAGGACCCAATATCCTGACCCATATAGAGAGCCCAACCTTAGGAGGGCCCATACCTTGATCCAACCTTAGAACCTGATCATAGAGCTGACCCAAAATCCTATGACCCCAGATCCTATAATCCCATGACCCATAGATCTGCACCCTTGTCCTATGAGCTTAGAGAACCCATAACCCCTAAGTATCAGCCTAGTACTAGTCATGCTTCCCTAGTCAACTTGAACCCTATAGGATGAGTATCCCTAAATATGAACCCAATAGTGAGCCACTACCTCTTATACAACCTGAACCTACTAGGAGTGGTACCCATAATCAGAGACCAGAACCTAACCAATTTCCTGCTAGCCGACCTTCTCCAACCATTCCTGAGATTCGCAAGGCTTACATTAACGCGGAAGTGTATGAAGCTGATGTGAGCCTAGTGGATGAGTATGAGGGAGAAGAGGAGACACCTTTAGTAGACCTAGAATTAGCTGACCCAGTAGATACCCAGGTAGATTACAACCCAGAGCTAGTTGACCTTGACCACATCCAACCTAAAGCTATAATGGAAGAACAAATAGAGGAAGAGAACCTAGGTACTGCTGCTAGAGCCTTACCTGAGGAAACCATAGAGGAGAGCCAAATTATAGAGTCTAGTCCAAAAATACAAGAACCAGAAGAATTTATAAGGACCTGATCTTTGAATCAATACCTTCAAGATGAGTCCCCTCCTATAGTTCCCATTAAGGACCTCTTCCCCGAAATTAGTGACCCATCCTTCCATTATGCAAATCCTGTAGATATAGCTCAACCTCATAAGGTTAACCTCATTAGTATAGGATTAGTTCCTGACACCCCGTCTTTTATCCTACTTTATCCAACTAACCATGAACCTTTTTCTCTACCTTACCAAACTAATTCTGAACCCACTTCCTATTTTCTGCCCTTTCCTGACACCTCCAGCATTTCTAGGATCATTAGATTGCATTTAGCTGAGATTAGCATACTGCATGCATTCATCACGCATGTTAGGTTTGCATCTTACTTCTGGCATACTCTTTGGAATTTGCTAGGAGTTCACTGTAAATTTTCATGTGCATGTCAAGCTAGGATCAAACCTAGAGAACCTATAATCTATTAGGTTTAGATCCAAAGAGTTCAATAAAATTTTCTTCGATAGGAATGCATAGTCGAGTCTGTTAGGTGTCAGTATGAGTCCTTTGCATCATTTGTCTGCATGTGCCTAGCATGTTCACCACCCGCACTAATCTTAAAACAACTGGCTAATTCCCGAAGAAGGGTCAAAGAATTTGATGTAGTGGATTCTATCTTGGTTAGGCTTAGGCCTAAAAGAAGCTTCATGCTCGCAGAGCCGGACCTTTTAAAGTGATAGAGAAGGATTGGATCAAATGCCTAGGTGTTAGACTTGCCTTCGGATTTGGGCATTAGTTCTACCTTCAATATTACAGACCTGGTTGAGTATAGGGAACCGGCAGCGATACCTAGTAAGGCCTTTGGACCTATTCCTTTTTATTGTGAGTGACCCTAACCCAGAGTGTCCACTAACAAATTGGCCTGAGAGAGGAGAACGGATCGAGCGTATCCTGGATGATCAAGCCATCACGACCCGGGGCCGTGACTATCAATGCTTCCTGATCCGATGGCAAGGCCAGCCAGAGTCGGACGATTCGTAGATTTCTCGAGAGGACTTGCAATGCCTCAACCCAGACCTTCTCGAGAGATATGTGAGCCAGTCTGATCTTCACTCGACAGGGTCGAGTTCCTCCCACCCCGGGAGAATTGGTGCGGACACCGGAGGCACCAGAATAAGATAGAGGCTTTTCAATCCTCTGTAAATTGTTCAATAATTTATGAGTCCATCTGTGATAAGGGCTTAGCTCATCTGAGTCCATTTTAGTTATTATTTGAGTATTTTGAGTTGTTATTTCAGTTCTGTACTAGTCAGCTCATGTTGAGCTAGTTCAGTCCAATGCTAGTCAGCTCATGTTGAGCTAATTTTATTTTATTTTATTTTTTGAGTCCTATCCAAGCATACTGAAGACTCAAGACCACATCATATAAGTAAAGACCAAGTCCAACCAGATTGAAGACATGGAAGTTTAGCCCAAGTCCAACCCAGCTTGAAGATTTGAAGACCCCAGGAGAAAAATCAGAAACCCTGATTCCTTGCAGATGCCCTCCAGATGCCCAGATTCCCTTCCAGATACCAAAGTATATTCATAAATAAGGGCATCCATGATTCCAGAGGTCCATCTGCATCCTAGCCCAAAGAAATCAAGCCCAGGTGCCAAGCCCAAGCCCCTAAGAAGCAAGATACCAGGGAATATTCCTGCTACCTGGCTACCAGGCCACCCCAGCTTCCAGAGGCCCAAACCCATGCACCCGAGCCCCTTTGGGCTGGCCTTTTGCTGTTCCTAGAAGCCCAACACGCCCCCTAGGTGTCCTTGGAGTCTTGACCAAGTCAAGAAAATTTTTAGGGATTTTTGTACCTAATTTCCTTATTTTCTAGCTAGGGTTTGAGAGGGAAAAGGATTCTTATGTAAAGACTTATGTACCCTTACTTGGAGAGCCAAGGTTAAGGGTCTATTTAAGGGACCCTAGCCTCTTGTATGAGGGGAATTTTGATGAATGAAAACCTTGAGTTCTTCTATTGAGTGTGTGATACCCTGCTGTGTGCATAAAGGGTTTGTGAGAGTTCTTCTTCCCGGTGTTTGCAATCATCTTCCTGCTGCCAACAAACCCTCCAGATCCCTGGATGCCCACTCCAAAAGAAGCCTTCCCTTGATGTTTTTACTTTGTTTTCTTGTTCCTTTGTGAGCTTTCTAATCCGTGACAGGTCGTTTGCAGGTCCCTGAGTTCCTACGAATCCAACGACTCCAGCCAAGCCTCAATCGGATCACGAGCAGAAAGCCGGGTATCCGCGGGTCTTTGGCTCGATTTTCCAGGCCGCATCCGTCGAGGAACGAGAGACCCCTTCGCTGCGATCTTCACAGACATTGTCAGGTACACCCCTCTACCTCCAGTAGTTTTATTGTAGGAGAACTTGCCCTAACCGAGGCTTCTCAGCCCCGGCGGTCCTTCTTTGCTACTTTTCTAGGTCCTAATCTGCATGCTGATCTTCAAAAATTCATACAAAATTCCCTAAAAATAATTTTGATCTGAAATTTGGGAATTAATCACCTAACTCAACATGTGAAACATATAAAAAAAATTGCATGCATATTAGTTCCGCATCACCATGTATGGTTATGAACTATCAATAAAGAATGATATTTGCAAAATCATTTGGAATGGTTCTATAATTTTGACTGGACAAATGCGTGATGGCATCTATGTACAATCGCAACCTATTAGTGTAATGTACACGTCTAGCAAAGGCCCTATGATAGATAATGTCAG
Organism: Areca catechu; assembly: GCA_021397845.1. Classification (NCBI taxonomy): domain Eukaryota; kingdom Viridiplantae; phylum Streptophyta; class Magnoliopsida; order Arecales; family Arecaceae; genus Areca; species Areca catechu. Next base: position 44,650,366 of record CM038048.1, on the reverse strand, counting down.
CGAAGTGTATCTATGGCATTGTAGGCTAGGTCATATCAATAGGAACAGGATAAACAGGTTGAAACTGAGGGTCTTCTCAATTTTAGTGAAGATAGTTCACTTTCAACCTGTGAGTACTGTCTTCTTGGAAAAATAACTAAGTCACCTTTTACTGTAAAAGGTGAACGAGCCAAAGAAATTTCGAGTCTGGTACATACTGATGTATGAGGACCCATGAATGTTAGTGCCAGGGGTGGGTATATTTTTTTATTACATTTACAGATGACCTTTCGAGATATGGTTATGTTCTTAATGAGACATAAATCTGAGTCATTTGAAATGTTCAAACGATATCGTAGTGAAGTAAAAAAATAAACTGAAAAGTGTATCAAAACCCTTCGATCCGATCGAGGTGTTAAATACCTTTCCAGCGAGTGTCTGACATATCTCGAAGAGAATGGCATTCTCTCTCAGTGGACACCTCCAGGGACACCTCAATTAAATGGAGTGTCTGAGAGGAGGAATCGAATCCTGCTAGACATGGTTCGATCCATGATAGGCTTTGCTTCTCTGTCGGTATCCTTTTGGGGATATGTTTTAGAATTAGCATGTTATCTCTTGAATAGGGCTCCAAGTAAGTCAGTTAGTAAAACAACATATGAGATATGGACTAGACGTAACCTGACACTATCACACCATCGGGTTTAGGGGTGCCTGGCTTATGTAAAACATTTGAAAATGGACAAACTTGGACCTAGGTCTGACCGGTGCCTATTTATTGGATATCCAAAAGAATCTAAGGGGTATTACTTCTACTTAGCTGAGGAACAAAAGTTGTTCATCAGTCTTAAGGCTATCTTTTTGGAAAAGGAGTTCCTTGATAAAGGGACTATAGACTCTAAGATTGAACTTAGTGAAGTTCAACAAGTAGAAGAACCGACACACTTAAGGAACAACATAGAACCGGCTATGATTATATCATACCCAGAGCCCACTCAGGAACCACTAAGGAGATCCAGTAGAGTACCGAACCGACCAGACAGATACTACGATTTTTTGGTCTGGGATGGTGATCCCATTGAACTCGATGAGAATAATGAGGATCCAATCACCTATATGGATGTCATGCAGAGGTCCGACTCTGAGAAATGGCTTGGAGCTATGAAATCTGAAATGAAGTCCATGGAGATCAATAATGTATGGACATTGGTTGATGCACCTAAAGGGATAAAACCCATTAGGTGCAAATGGATTTTCAAAAGGAAAAGGGGCGTAGATGGGCAGGTGAAGACCTATAAAGCCCGTATGGTTATCAAGGGGTATCGTCAATGTTATGGTATTAACTATGACAAAAAGTTCTCCCCTGTTGCAATACTCAAATCCATTCAGATTATGCTTGCTTTTTAGCATACTTTGACTATGAGATCTGGCAAATGGATGTCCGAACAGCTTTCCTCAATGGTGAGCTGGAAGAGGAGGTGTATATGATACAACCTGAAGGGTTCACATCCATATATGAGTCAAAGGTGTGCAGGCTTCAAAAGTCCATCTATGGACTGAACAAGCATCAAGGAGTTAGAACATGCAATTTGATAAGTGTATCAAGTCATATGGCTTCGTTAGGAACGGAGAAGAACCTTGCATTTATAAATGGGCTAATGATTCTGTGATTGTATTCCTTGTATTGTATGTGAATGACATTCTTTTAATCGGGAATGACATCCCAGCACTACAAGGAATAAAGATCTGGTTATCATCTCAGTTCTCTATGAAGGACTTGGGTGAAGCCTTTTACATACTAGGTATGAAGATCTATAGAGATAGATCTAAGAGGCTTCTGAGACTGTCCCAGTCTATGTACATCGATACCATGCTGAAACGGTTCAGCATAGAAAATTTTAAGAAGGGCTATCTCCTGATAGGCATTGGAATTGATCTCTCTAAAAGGAATTATGCGACAACTCCTGAAGAGAGAGCGTATGAGTATAATCCCATATGCTTTGGCAGTAGGTTCTATCATATACGCCATGACATGTACTTGACCAAACATGGCATACTCACTAGGCATAGTGAGCAGATACCAGTTTGACCCAGGTGAAGCTTATTGGAAAGTGGTAAAGACCTTCCTTAAGTATTTACGAAATACTAAGGACCAATGGCTAATTTATGGAGAATTTGACTTGAAACTTGTAGGGTATACTGACTCCAGTTTCCAGTCAGATAAGGATGATAGCAAGAGTGGTCAGGATTTATCTTTACCCTAAATGGAGGAGCTGTCTACTGGAAAAGTTCCAAGTAGCCTACTATGGCAGACTCAGTTTGCGAAGTAGAGTACATTACAACATCAAATGCAGAGAAAGAAGCTGTATGGTTGTGGAAGTTTCTTGGCGAGCTGGGAGTGGCACCTTCCCTCAATGGTCCTGTTCTGGTGTACTGTGATAGCACTGAAGCCATTGCTCAAGCCAAAGAGCTGAAGTCTCATCACCGCACAAAGCATATTCTGAGGTGCTATCACCTTGTATGAGAGATCATGGAACGAGTGATGGGGGATGGATGGGTAGGATCGTTGGTGAGCCTAGAAGTCACCAAAATTAGGGTATCATGTTTTTTTGAAATTTTTTAGGTAAAGGGTGGCGAAGGAATAGTGGGGCTGGAAGACAAGGTTTGAAACTCATGGACCTTGGGACTCACCCTAATGAAAAGACCTCTCACCTCTAAGGCATTACACCCTCCTCGATACTTGGAGGTGCTAGGATGGATCTCAAAGGCCACGAGGGAATAGAGAAGATGGAATAGGAAGGGGGATAACTGGGCATGACCTCACATCATGCCTGGGGTTGGGCCTCGCACCCTCTCCTCGCGGAGTGAAATAAAAAAAACCACTCTTTTCTAAAATTCATTTTCATTCCAAAACATGACTAAACTCTAAAAAAACTATTTTTACAAAAAATGAGGGTGGTATTATAGACTTGTCTAACCCTCATTTGAATTTGAATATAGGATAAAAAGATGGAGATGATTCAAATTCAAACACAAGATAGGATAAGATAAGCCTATCCATATCTAAATCCTAACCAACCAAATCATAATTCAAAATTCAAAATATAAAGATATCCTAAATAAATTTATTGAAATCTATGCTGCTTCGAGATCAATGCTGCTCCGGGATCGGTGCTACTCAGGGATTTGTGCTGGTGATGTCCCCATCATTCCCTTAAGGTGGGAAGAACTCGACTCCGTCGAGTCAGGATCAGCGGGGACTTTGATGGAACCGAATCCATTCAGAAAGAAATTTTGCTCTGAGATCTGTGCAACTCTAAAATCTATGCAGCATTGCTTGTGTCAAAATCTGTGCAGCTCTGAGATCAATGCTTCACCATCTCGATTCATTCAAAACCAACACATTTTTTTTTTTGACAGCCCTGCTTTGAGATTTATGGAGCTTTGACATCCGTGTAGCTTTGAGATCCGCACAGCTTCAAAATTCGTACAACTTTGAAATGCATGCAGCTCAAACTCGTGCAGGACCTGAAGTCGACAATTGGGGTTTCTTCTCCATGGATCGAAGGGGAACGGAACAGGGGGGTCTTCCGAAGGGCAGTCTGGCGGGCGTTCACCAACGGCGGTGCTGGGGCGGAGACGACATGAGCCAGGGACGGGGAGGCCGAGGGCAGGGAGACGGGTAGGACGAGGGCAGGGAGACGGGTGCGGGGGTAGGGCCTTCTTCTTCCTCGGCCAGTGACTGGGATCGGGGATGGAGGCCAGCGGCTAAGAAGACTTCATGGGTGGCAGTGGATGGAAGATGGGCTCGAATGGAGGGGTTTCGCCGGGGAATGGAGAGGCGGGAGGGGGGCGATGTTGGCCGAAGACTAACGCCGGTTGGGGGCTTCTTCCCTTGGATCTGATGTGGAGTCTTCGATCGGATCTGGGTGGTTCGGTGGCAGAGGTGAAACATCGAGTGTTGCAGCACATATGCAGAGAGAGGGAGAAGGAGTTCGGCCATTGGGGAAGGCTAGCATCATCTAGGAATGGAGGAGATGGCCGGTCGGACTCAGAGGTGATGCAGGGTTCGGAGGTGGAAGGGCCTGCAGGGAGCGGGCGAGCGGTGGCTGGTCTCGATCGGTGCCTTGAATGATGAAGGGAAAGCACGATTGGCTTGGTGGGCGAGGGCGAGAGATGGACGAAGGTGTGGAGGCTTCAGTAGCGATCGAAAAGACGGTCAGTCGGAGTCTTTCACGGGTGGTGAACTTGGAGTCATCGGAGGGGTGGACGATGGTGAGTCTGTAGTTGATCATTTTCGAATAAACCGGCGATTGGTAGACATGGAAGCCTTTCGAGCAACATCGGATCCTGAGTTGGACTCGTCCTGGACCCATCCCACCATCCTCCAGACCTCCAGAACGAACTGGGAAATTCCTTCTTTGGCAGTCTGGCACTTCTCGCGGATCTCGTGGATGGTGGCGGAGAGCTTCCAGTAGAGGGGGAAGCCAACGTAGGAAGCGACGAGGAGAATGGCGACGGCGGCGGCGACGCGGAGAGAAAACCTAGTGGTAGAGGAGACCATGGCGGAGGTCTACTGCTTGTGGGGGACACCTGCGACGGTGGAGGCAACAGGTGGTGCGGTGATCGAAGGGGAGAGGAGGGAGGCGTTGGGTAGGATGGGGACGAGGTCCTCGTCAATGGGGAGGAGGGGTTCGTCGGTGGCAGAAGGGTGTTGGTGGGGTGTGGGATGAGTCACGAAAGGGAAGGCACTGGTTGGAGATCTATTTTTTTTTTTTTTTGAATCTGGGGAGGGGAAGGATGGCTAATAAAAAGAAAATCTAGGATGGGATGATATGAAGGAATCCTAATTTTCTGGGCTCTGATACCATAATTGATGGGGGACGGATGGGTAGGATCATTGGTGAGCATAAAAGTGACCAAAATTAGGGTATCATGTTTTTGGGAATCTTTTAGGTAAAGGGTGGTGAAGGATAGTAGGGCTGGAAGACAGGGTTTAGAACTCATGGACTTTGGGACTCATCCTAATGAAGAGACCTCTCACCTCTAAGGCATTACACCCTACTCGATACTTGGAGGTGCTAGGATGGATCTCAAAGGCCACAAGGGAATAGAGAAGATGGAATGGGAAGGGAGATAACTGGGCATGATCCTATCATGCCTGGGGTTAGGCCTCGCACCCTCTCCTCATGGAGTGAAATAAAAAAACCACTCTTTTCTAAAACTCATTTCATTCCCAAAACTTTACTAAACTCTAAAAACTATTTTATACAAAGAACTGGGGGTGGTATTTATAGACTTGTCCAATCCTCATTTGAATTTGAATATAGGATAAAAAGATATAGATGATTCAAATTCAAACACAAGATAGGTTAAGATAAGCCTATCCATATCTAAATCCTAACCAACCAAATCATAATTCAAAATTTAAAAGATAAAGATATATCCTAAATAAATTTATTGAAATCTGTACTGCTCCGAGATCAATGCTACTCCGGGATCGCTGCTACTTCGAGATTAGTGCTGGCGATGTCCCCATCAATGAGGTGACATTGACCTTCTGAAGATCGATGGAAAAAAAACCTGGTTAACCCCTTCACTAAAGCTGTCAAAGTTCAAGAGCTTGACTATTGTAAACAGAAATGGGAATGAGATTCTGTACTAATTAGCTATAGTCTATGTGGGAGTTGTTGGAAATTATGTCCCAAAGCCAATCATCTAGGTTGTAGATGGTTGTGCTACCTTGTATTTTGTATATGAATTCTTTTAATAAATAAAAATTATTTACTTTGGCTGTCCATCATATTTACATTTTCCTGTAAAGAACTCTTATGTGATGGAGTCCTTAGAACTACATTGTTTGATATAGAGAAGGATATATCAGGTAGTTCGTAAATTAGTTCACAACCAAAGGATACATGTTATAGGATGATGATGTATCAAGTGTAGGTTGTTGTATGTCATATTTTATGGTGTGTCGTCTTAACAATGTGTACACATGTGACATCAAATGTGAAATGTGATGAATTTCATTGAAGTGACACATGCGGAGCTCCTTTCTGCCAAAGGGTTGCTCACAAAAGAATATGAGTATATGTGTCCCTCAGACCTGAGGTCACTATGGTAGCTTGCAAGAAACTCACTGTACTTTGGTGCCAGACTACTTAGATTTATAATCCAATGATGAAAGGTTTCTGGGTGTAGTCAAGTACTTGTGGAGCGATGGCGGATCAAGATGGAATTGACCTCTTCAAATAGTTTGGAGTGAATGACTCACTATATCTTAATTTAGCAAATCTTGGCCATGGTAGTTCTTGCAAGGAGTCACAGAACTTGTGAGGTTGAGACATGATCTAGATAAACCAAATTAGGGTTGGCAGTCGAACTCTAGGTCATCCTGAGCATTATGAAGTCAAAGGGATGAATTATGTGGCAACCATATACTAGAGGTTCTTGTGAGGTGCTATGCATCTTCGACCTATCCGGACATCAGATATCATTGCTAGATAAAGACTTTAATTAGTACTGGAAATATTCCAGTGCTATCGGCTTAGTGTTCAAACCCATGGGGTCACACACCATAGAGGATTTCTATCTGATCTTGTGGCTAATTAATGATTGGGAATCGTTTGTCATCACCAGAAGTCAATATGATTAACTTTGTTCCAAGTGTCGACATTTGGAATTTTGTAGGTGTCGACACTTGGTGAAGTGTCAACACTTGGCAATTTTCGGGTGTCGACAGTTCCTATGACGAACTAAAATTCTAGGAAGATTTCATGGGAGGATTTTGGGCAAGTTTTGACCTGGTTTGAATTTTGAATTCAAACCAGTTTGGCTCCAAGGTTTTATGGTATGAAGGTCATACTTACCTCTTTGGGTTGGACCTATTTGGTATGACCTTGATCCTCTCCCCCATTCTCTCCCCTCATCTCTCCTCCTTCTTCTTCTCCCTCTCATGGCTGCACCTATAAATGAGGGTCATTCTATAGACTGCAGAGGTTACAACACAACACCACTGGAGAGAAAAGTAAAAGGGTTTACTAGAAGGAGAAGGGTTTGTGAGGTCTTGGGATTGGGTGTGTGCTACCTAGCATTCTAGCTAGGTCTTAAGAAGAGAGTCTTTGGGAAAGGGTTCCAGCTCTCCTCTTTTATCTTCCTGGAAGAAGAAGATTAGCCCAAGGATCCCGAAGAGCTAGCACTCTGAGGGAGTTGATCAGAGTCAAGCCCAGGTATGGATTTCCTATAGAGACCAGACACGTGTGTAGCTCGAGCACCCTCCACCTTCCACTGCTTCTCTCTTGATATAAAGGTATGGTACTTTTGTATTTATGGTTTTGTCTTGCTTTGATGTTATGTTGCATGCTAGATCCTGTTGCGGGCAAATCGATAGATCATTTAGATCTATCTACCGAGCCTTCCGTTGTGCATGCTTTAAAATTGTTTTAAAATGCATATCTTTTGCCCTATTTTTCTTGCATATTGTATGCTAGGTGTACGTGTTTTTCACTTTCAGCCCATTTGGCTCTAGCCCAAAGCATGATGGAGGGCATCCTCTTCAAGTCCAATACTAACCATTCAAGCCTCTTCAAGACCAAGCCTAAGTCTAATTCATGCCAAGATTTGAAGCACATGAGGGAACAACTCATCAAACAACTATGGGAGAGAAGGAATTACACTACATCAAGAGTTTTATGGGGAACATAAAGATTCCTTTCACTACCCCAACAATATTTGACATGTGGGATGCCACAACTTATGACACCTAAGCCTCCACATCAGCATTTCAAAGCTACATTAGGATCTTCTAGATGCCACTGTCAAAATGGTTGTAACTTTCTACCAATAAGTTATTTTTAGTTAAAACCACTTACCTAAAAATTGTTGGAGCCAACTAAGCCATCCTTATCCCCTCTTCTCTATCCTTGGATGAAATTCCTAGCATTGGAGCCTATAAATAGGGCCCCTAGGCTCTCATTGTACTCATTTTATACTATGATTTTAATTAATGAAAGGATTGTTTCCTTGTGTTATAGTTTTCTTGAGTTCTTATTGGAGTGAAAGTTTTCTAGCTAGTTTGAGTGTATAAATCCTTATCCAAGGAGAGAATGAGAGTTTTCTAAGTTCGAGTGAGAGTGAAGAGTGCTTTTGCAAGGAGTAAAGGATGGGATGCCCATTGATGGATCTATGATCAAGCTCCAAGTCCCAAGCCGCCAGCCACTTTCTTCTTCATTTTTTTCTTTGTTTCCATTCCAACTCCAATTCTTCTTCCATGTCTAATCCCAAATTTCTTTATAGGTTCTCTCAAGTTTCTAGGTCAAGGATGAAGGTCTCCATGCTATGGATCAAGGCCAAGGTGAGTCTCAAAATAGAGAGTGCCAATCTTGACTTCTAGGCCTCAATCATTGAGTGATGAGAGCTCCTTCTTCCACCAAATAATTAGCCATCATTGCTGGTAGGAAAACTCTTCCTAAGCTTCATTAGATCTGATCATTTGAAAGTTAACTTGCACTAGTAGTGATGGTTTCCTTGCCATGAAGATCCTAATCTTTATTTTGAACTTGATCTACATTGCGGGTATCATAACTTAGATCAACTAGTCTCCCTGTGAAATTCTTTTCTTGGATTAATTTAGCCCATTTATTTGATAATTAATTACTCAAGTTTTCTTGCTAGTTAGCTTTCTAAAACTCTCTATTCATTATTTATTTGTCCCCCATCAACTTTTGGTATCAGAGCTTATGGTTTACTAGGTCAAGTGTTTGATTGCTGAAATTTCTGTTCTAGTATTCACCTGATTTTTCACAAATTTAATAATTTCTTCAAATTGCAAAAAAAAATACAAAAAAATCTTTTTGATACATATTAGGACGTTAGGATCTAATATCTAAAATTTTAAAAAAATATATTTTTTTTAATTCTTAGTTTAATTTCGTTACTTTAAGTTGCTGCCTTAACTAGTTCACAACTTGTTTCAATTCTAGTTTCCCTCCATTTAGTTGCTCTATTCAATTCAAAAAAATTAAAAAAAAAATATTTTCATTGAGTTATAGGTTTGGATCTGAGATCTCCACTGGAAACAACTTGGATTCTAGAATTCTTCTGATCTAAATTTTAAATTTTAAATCATATATGGTTAAGGGTTTGTTGATTAGAAGCTTCTTGTAACAATTTTCATAACAAGTTTCTAAAACGAGTTTCCTAGCCATATTTTGAGAATTAAAACTCATATTTTGAGATCTGAATCATTTAATCTGTTATGTAACAATCTAAATTTAAATTCCATTTTTTTTGAAATTTTAAATTTTTAATTTTGAATTTTTAAACTAGCTAGTTGAAAGTTGTTCCCTGCTAAAATTTTCTTTTACAACAAGATTTCAAAATGAATTTCTTAACCAAATCCCAGGAATTAAATTTCAAAATTTAGAATCTAGAATTTTCACTGAGAGGTTTAGCAATTCAATTTTAATTTTAATTTTTTTAAAATTTTAAAATTTTAATTTTGAATTTTTAAAACTAGTTGACTAAAAGTTGTTAGGGTTGAAACTATCTTGCAACAACTCTAACTTCTAGAATGAATTTTAATCCTAATTCAAGATTTAAATTTTAAAATTTGATTTCTGAAATCTGGACTTCAAATCTAAATTTTTTTTTTTTTTTTTGAATTTTAATTTTTTAAAATTCGGGTTTGAATCACATGTTTGTGCTAATACTAGTTGTTGTATTATCTAGTTGGTGAATTATTTGTGCATCCATTCCTAATTCTAATTAAGGGCATTCAATCATAACATAAGGGAAGGAGGTCATTACTTTCCTTGGCCCAAAAAAATCATCCACATTTGCATTGACCTAAACCATAATTGAAATCGAGTAGGAACCTAAAACTAGGGACACCCACAGGTCGGGTTCGAGTGCAAGATGAGACCAAATATTAGTTGAGTTTATACTTACTTCTGAAAATTTATGCTAAGGCTAGAGATCCAATGGCAAATGCCTTAAGTGGACTTGCAGTTTTTAATTAGGACCTCGTGAAAGCGAGGGGAGCCTCCCACAACCCCACCTCTTACCTGGCCAGTGGAAAAAATAATTACAACTTTAACTAGTACTTAGTCAAATTCCTGTATTTTGAACTTTTAGGTCTAGGAGCCCTAGAAGTTAGGTTTGTACTCCTTGTTTTGAAGCTCCATACCAATAGTCCCACACTCAGTCTATTTTATCCATGGATCCTAATCTTGAATTCTTTATGAGAACCCTGACTAAAAAGTTTGATACCATAAATGGACAATTAGGACAAATGAGAAAGGAATTAGGTCAAGTGAAGGACCATGTTGGGACACTTGAAGAGATCCCAATGACCCCCACCGAACCTGAGTCACTAGGTCAATTTCCCGAGGCCCAAGAGTCCATCATCATGAATCACTCCTGAATACAACCCAAGACGACTTCACCATGACTTCATAGAAGAAGCCCATAGGATTTATGCTGAGCCTGAATCACCTAGTCCACCTCCCCTTAGTCCAGGAGCCCAATGTCATGATCTCACCCCTGAGTATATTCTTAGATACCCCTGCTAAGACTTCGTAGATCAGGAGGAGAGAGTCTTTGGAGCAATCGACCCTATGCATCCACTTTTGATGGAAATTTAGATCCTGAAGCGTATATCGATTGGGAGAAGAAAATGGATCATATTTTGAGTGGGATGAAATGTTGGAAGTAAGAAAGTGTCAATTTGCCAAATCAAAGTTAGTCCAACATGCTAAAGCATTTGGGGAGAAGTTGAGCAAAAAAGTTATTTTAGTGGGGATAAAATAAATACTTGGAGAGAATGAAGAGTAAACTGAGGGAAAAGTATCTAGGTAAATATTTATGAGCAAAAACTTTTAGACTAATGGTACAAATTGAGACAAGATGATACAACTGTATCTGATTATAATGCCAAATTCAATGAGTATATCAGGAGATGTAGTACAGTCGAATCTGAAGCAATGATCATATTTAGATTTCGAGCTGGTCTACATAAGGACAACCAGTGAGAATTATTTCAATGGGAAATCACTATCTAGTAGATGCTTATCAAATTACAAGGATTTTGATACATATCATAAGGAACTCTTGATTAATCAATCTAAGTCTAATAGGAATTATATATCTGGACATAGGTCAAATCTAACCAAATTCCTTCAAGCAAGCAACTCCTATCATCTAGTAATTAGTAAGGAAGAAATCATTGAACCCATTGAAGAGCCTAAGTAGAAATATATAAAGCTAAACCAAGTCTAATTGATGAATATGAAGGAAGAAGAGGCTGAACCCACTGAGAATTTAGAGGAAAGATCTCCTAAGCCATTAAAGAATTAAAAGATGAAATAGAATCAAAATCTTATCCAAATGAAGGGCTAGAAAGAAGAAAATCTAACCTTATGGACGAATATGATCAAGAACAATTACTTGAAGATAAAATAATTATCCGTTGAAACTTAAGAATTAAGAAAAACCATGAAGAATCAAAATCTTATCCAAATGAAGGGCTAGAAAGAGAAAATCCTAAACCCGTTGAAGAACTTAAGGAAGAAGTTTATGAAGCTGAGTCTAACCTTATGGACGAATATGATCAAGAACAATTACTTGAAGATAAAATAATTATCCAGCCTAAAGAAATCAATAATAGGGATGATCAAAATGAAATTCAAGGACAAAACCATGGAGATCAATCTAAGGATAACATAGAAGATCTGGAATTAATTGATGTTGAAGGTTTAGATCTAAGATCGATGAAGGATCACATATTGGGGTATTGACTGTCAAAGAACAAAACACTACGGATCAACCCCAAGAAGCTGTAGAGCCTTTGTAAACCCTGCAAAATATTTTTCCTAACAATTTTTCTATCCTTGACTCCCCATTTCTAAACATCCACCATCCCGATCCACCATTACATTTCATTCACCCTTCTATTCTATCCGGCTGGGACATCTACCATACCATTGATCTGGTCCCACTGATATTCAACAATTACTTTATTAAGACTCTTTAGCATATGTTGGGAGCCAAACTAAGATTCACTACAACCTACCTAAAGTTTTGTGCCAGAGTCTTCAAAGCCATTTAGGGAATATTGGAAATTAGGAACCTTGTTTCCTAGCCCAATAATAAAGTTTAGTCCATAGATAATAAAGTCCATTTGAGCTTGTTTTGTTTTTGTTTATCTTTTACCATTTAGTATCATTTGCATTTGTCTCTTGTCATTTGGTGTCCCATGCATAAGTATCCATGATTACAAGAGTCATATGCATAGCGTGATTAGTATAACAAATTTTAAGCAATGAAATTAACAAGCATATGGCTAAATTTTGTAAAGAAAACCAAAGAATTTCAAGAAGAAGACTACACTTGATTAGGCTCAAAATGATTATATGCCTATGGTATAGGTCCTTTTCAAAATAGTAAGAAAAATTGGACCTAATATATGCTAGATATACCATCCGACTTAGTATCAGTTCCACTTTCACATTTTAGATCTAGTAAAATATAAGGAACCAACAATGATACCTAGTGAGCTATTCAGGCCTGATTCCACCTTTGAGATTGAACCAATCCTTAAGTATCCACCAGCCATATTACCAAAGTGGCAAGATAGGATTGAGAGAATCTTCGATGACAAGATTATCACTACTCAAACAAACACTATCAGCGCTACTTGGTTCACTGGCAAGGACATCCAGATTTTGAAGACTCATGGATCACTCAAGAGGACTTACAAAAAAATAGATCCTAAACTCCTAGAGTACTACCAAAGCCAGATGAATTCCTACTCGACAGAGTCGAGCTCTTTCCACCCCGGGAGGACTAATGGAGACATCCATAATAAGAATATATACTTTGACTAACTCACTTTGTTTTTTGCAGCTATAGTCAATAAAGTTTTCGAAGCAAGTTACAAAATTCTTAAAGCATGTTCATAAGCCAAATTTTCTTGAAGCATAATTTGGCTCATTAGCCAACACATGGAAGAAGCCTATTCGGCTCAAGCCCAAAGCATGTTGGAGGGCACCCTCTCAAGTCCAAGACCAACCATTCAAGCCTCTTCAAGTCCAAGCCCAAGATCAATTCATGCAAAGATTTGAAGCACATAGAAGAACACAATATTTGACATGTGAGATGCCACAACTTATGATACCTAAGCCTCCACATCAACATTTGGAAGCCATATTAGGATCTTCTAGATGCCACATATTAAAGTTGTTATAACTTTCTACCAATAATTTGTTTTTAGTTAAAACCACTTACCTAAAAGTTATTGGAGCCAACTAAGCCATCCTTATCCCCTTCTCTCCACCCTTGGATAAAATTCCTAGCATTGGAGCATATAAATAGGGCCCCTAGGATCTCATTGTATTCATTCTATGCTATGATTTGAATTAATGAAGGATTATTTCCTGTGTTCTAGTTTTCTTGAGTTCTTGTTAGGAGTGAAAGTTTTCTAGCTAGTTTGAGTATGTAGATCTATCCAAGGAGAGAGAATGAGAGTTTTCTAAGTTTGAGTTGAGAGTGAAGAGTGCTTTTGCAAGGAGTAAAGGATGGGATGCCCATTGATGGATCTATGATCAAGCTCCAAGTCCCAAGCCGCCGGCCACTTTCTTCTTCTTCCTTTTTTTCTTTATTTCCATTCCAACTTCAATTCTTCTTCCATATCTAATCCCAAATTTTTTTGTAGGTTCTCTTAGGTTTCTAGGACAAGGATGAAAGTCTCCATGCCATGGATTAAGGCCAAGGTGAGTCTCAAAGTAGAGAGTGCCAATTTTGACTTCTAGGCCTCAATCCTTGAGTGATGAGAGCTCCTTCTTTCACCAAATAATTAGCCATCATTGTTGGTAGGAAAACTCTTCCTAAGCTTCATTAGATCTGATCATTTGAAGGTTAACTTGCCCTAGTAGTGATGGTTTCCTTGCCATGAAGATCCTAATCTTTATTTTGAACTTGATCTACATTGCGGGTATTGTAACTTAGATCAACTAGTCTCCATGTGAAAATTCTTTTCTTTGATTAATTTAGTCCATTTATTTAATAATTAATTGCTCAGGTTTGCTTGCTGGTTAGCATTCTTAAACACTCTATCCATCATTTCATTTTTGTCCCATATCACCAGGTCCATAATGAACCAAGATTCCATATTGATTCTAGGTATATTCAAGTTCAGGGCATCCCAGCTTCCAGGAGGTCCAAAGCCCATGAGCCCAAGCCTTTGGCCGGCCCCCTTGCTTCCCCATGAGCCCAACACACCATTCAAAGGAGGTGTCCCCACTTGTTGACTTGGTCCAAGCTAAGAAGAGGAATTCAAATGGAAGAAGGAAACCTAGTCTCATTTAACTTGTATACTCCTAGTTCTAGGTTTATTTTGTAGTTTTTCTCCCACTTAAATGTGTAAACCTATTCTAACTAGGAGAAGACTTGTAATCCCTTTAGGAGAGGGCATGGGAGCTCTATAAATACCCCACCCCTCTTTTGCTTGTAATCAACTTTTATCATATGAATTAAACTTTGCTGAAATTTGTCTTGAGTATTGTTCTTGTGTTGGAGTTTTGTGTGTTTTGTGGAGTGTTCTTCTTGTGCTTGGCCGAAACCCTGCTGCCCTAGCATCCTTCTGCATCCCAGAAGATCAGCCACACCCAAGATAAGAGTGCCCTTACTGCCATCCAAGTAAAGGAACCTCTCCTTCTTTAGGCCACTAGCTTCTAACCCTAATCCTGCTTTAACCCAAACCCTAGTTTTTTTCCCTTTTATTATTTGCTATTTTGATTGACCTTTGATGCTTGCAGGATCCTCGAGGTATTTCACCTCCCTAGAGGAGGCTTTCCTTGCCTCCAGGATCACCCAGAATAGCCTTCTACTTCAAGGGAACTAAAGCTTCATCATCTAGGCTCCAATCAGAGTGTGAGTGATCTCTTCAATTACAGATTCTTCAATCTCTGACTGGTTACATCCTTCCCTTTTCTTAATTTCTGATTTGATAAAGATTAGCTATCCTAAGCCGGTAATTTCTTAATTCTTGGGTCCTGGTTCTTATTATTTTGCATGAGTATGCCTATGATATGATGATTCTTTGCATTGCTATTCATCCTGCTAGTTCTTAATTTTAAAAATTTAGCCTGCAAGTTTATTATTAAAAATTATTAAAAAATAGTTTAATATTTTTCATTCATATTTAGTAATCTTAGAGTCGTCCCATATCATCCTGAAAAATAAAACTCAATGCCCAAATACAAGACTCAAATGGTTAACACAGCCAGATTATTGGATTCAAAGATAAAATTTGAATCATAGCTAAGAGACTCAAAACTCAGGGATCCATAGTGAACTAGGGTTCACCTGATGTCCCCATCAGTACTTTTCTCTCAGTCTACTTCTCATGGATCTCCAAGTAAGTATTTCATCTCCTCTTTGATAACATTCATCAACAATAACTTTCCAATGCCACTTAGCATGTCGGGTTAACCTACGTTTGGCCAATCTAACTTTTCCTAACTCTGACATCTTAGTATACTCAAAATACTGATCCATTCTCTCCTCCCAATCAATATACACCTCAAGATCTAGGCTTCCATCAAAAGTGGGTGCATAAGGTTGGGTGCTTTTAATGGATCTTTTCTCAGAGTCAACCAAGTATGGGTATGGGCATCTAGGGTTAGACTCAGGGGCAAGATCATGATAATAGGCTCTTGGATCAAGGGAATTAGGCCTAGATGATTTACGTTTAGCATGGGCCATACGGGCTTCTACCCTTGTTTCCACCTAGTTGAACCCTTGGTTCATCTGGGTAAATGATTGGGCCATCTGTTCAGTGAGGGCTCTAAGCTGGGCTTCAAGATTCGGACTATCCATGGGTTCACTAAAATGAGTGTGATGTGGGTGATACTGGACTTCTGGTCTAGTTGACATGCAACACACAATGGAAGGTACTACTATTTACTAGACCTATGAGCTCAAACAGAATGGGTTGACTTAGATTACACACAACACAACAACCAGCCCTTTCACTGGCTAGGTAAGAGGTGGGAGTGTGGGAGGCCCCCCTGCTATTTGCAGGGATCCAATTAAGGAACCACAACATCGCTTAGGTTCTTTAACACCAGACCTCTTGCATTAGACACTAGCTTCCCAGTACTAATTGAAGGGTTGCATGCACTAGTTTCCCATAATGATTGAACCCGACTTGTTGATGTCCCTAAGCTATTAGGTTGCTAATAGATTTTAAGTTAGGCTTAGGTTTGAATGCAAAGGGGTTGTTCTTGGGCCAAGAAAGGCAATGACCTCCTTCCCTTATCTTATGATATTGTCGCCCTTAAAGAAAGTTATGCATATGATGGCATACATATGAAATCTGATGATGTGCACTTAAGCTTTTTTTGTATTTTGATATATTTTGGTAGAAATATAAATTGTTGAAAATTAAATGATATGAACCTAAAGTGCAGAAATTAAACTATGCTAGAATTTAAAGAAGCTAAAATAACTATATGCTGAAACTAAAGATGCAAAAATCTAATGATGCAGAAACCTAATCATACATTATATGATGCAGAATTTAATTATGCAGCAAATTCTTTAGGACCTAAAATACCTATCTTTTTACCTTCTTTTTCAAGGGTCAATCACAATGGCAACCCTACACGTCATATGAGATTCCTTCAAATGGGATGAGAGGGTCTTACAGCCCTACTTTTCTCCTATGACCAGACGGCCATGGTGAAGCACCCAATCCGAGTACTTAAAGAGAAACTAAGCCCCAAATAGGCTCTGATACCAAGATGATGCAGGACTAAGATGCATGCAAGTCATTGTTTTGTGTTTTATGTTCTAATGAGTTGGCAAATTCCCAAAAATCAAACTAAGAAGAGATCTGGAGACTCGCATAGTGATCAAGAAACTCTAGCATGCAAAAATAAACCCTAAACAGAGATAAGGTAAGATCCCAGGATTGAGAAACCCCAGTAGGACTTAGCTCTAAATCAATAACTCTACTAAGGAGAATAAGGAGTGCAAACCTCTCGAAACTCTGAAGCGTCCGATGTCGAGTTCGCTCACATTCTGGATGCTACCTGGAAGATCAAGCCCTCGACCTTGCAGGTTTGTCGGCTTTTGTCAGATAGTCCTAAAGGCAAGGTGGGCCAACTCCTTTGTTCATGGCACCTAAGGGACCTATGAGCAACCTAGGACTGAATTAGAAAAAAAGAAGGAATAAGGTAACAAAAATATGAAGAGGAGTGAGGTTGAGGGTGGTGGTCAATAGGAGATCCTTCTTGTTGGGCATCCAGGAAGAGCTTCTAGTGGGGTATCCCAACTTGGGAGGTGGGTTGCTAGCTTGTGTAGAAAGAAGATACCCAGGGCCTCACACCCCTCAATATTCTGAAGAACAAAAGCTCACTCTCTCACAGAGTTCCAAGCCACAAGATAAGGGCTAGAGAAAAAAATTCAGATTTTCATTCATGCATCATTGTTTTTTTTTTCTACAAGAGGCTTAGGGCCATATTTATAATCTCCCAAGTCCTCATTTGAATTCAAATTGAAAAGGGGTTACAAAACTTGATTTGAGGAGTGGAATGAGGATGGTTGTCCACATGAATCAAGGGGCATCCAACTTTGAATTTTGAATGTTTTTTTTTCATGGAGCTTGGCCGACCATGATGCCTGGCTTGAACTTAGTGAAGTGGCTTGATTTATGGAGTGGAGTAAGGGGGTCGTCTGCTTGAATCAAGGGGGCGCCCAACCTTGAGTTTGAATTTGAAATTTCATCATGAAACTTGGCCGCCCAAGGTGTTTGACATGGCTTTGGTGATGTGGCACCTCTCATGACATGTGGCATTGGTGATGTGGAACTCTTATAACATGTGGCATTGGTGATGTGGCATTCTCTATGGCTTGGAAGATGAGTTGGCAAACCTATCTTGGCATGGAGGAGAAGTGGTTTGATTAGGCTTGACATGTTTGCTCACATGTGGACCCATCTTCATATTAGCTTGAACCCATCTTCAAATTAACCTGAATTCGTGAACCTACTTGGCTAATTATAGGACCCATTGACCCTAACTTGACCAAATTAACTCACTTTGGCCAAATTACAAGACTAAATCGAAACTGAAAATAACTAGTTGCTAATTACTCAAGCTTAAATGTCTTAAGCCTTATTACAAGACCCAAAAGACTTAGAACCCTAGTCAGAAATTCACAGAGGGTGAGGAGCCTCTGTCTAATCCTGGTGCCCACACCAGGATGGCCCAAACCAAGTCTGGGGCTTCATTGAGATGTTATATTCCTGGTATCCCTTTTTGGAGAGGTCTTCCTTTGTTTGCAACCTTCCCCCTATCGGACCAATCCTCAAAAGAAGATCCTTCTATTGAGGGTGTTCACCGGTGTAGTACAGATCTTCTTCCTCTAGTGGTGCAATTTTCTGTGAGAGGGGCGGGCACCATGCCGCTAAGCCCTGAGCCATGGTGAGGTGTTTTTATTCCTGGAGGGACCGTCGGAGTGTTGCAGGGCCTGGGGCCTTAATGGAATACTGTTGGCTCCACCCAGTGATTTTGATGAATAATAAAACATTGAGTGCATATTATATACTAACGTGTATTTCAAGCTATGAGTTTTCAGGAAGAAAGCACCTCAAAATCTTAAAAACTTATGTATCATGGCACGCCATGGCATGAAGCATTTCTTGCAATTCTGGACATCCTCTTCATGGAAAAAAGAGCTTTTACATGTTCAATTATTATTTATTTATGTTCCATTTAAATTTCAATATCAATATTTGTGTTTTTGGCTCAAATTCACTTGAATCTGAATTTTTTCAATCTCAAATGTCGACACCTGGAAAGCCAAGTGTTGACACTTCAGCATTTGGCACGCAGAAAAATCCTTGGCATTCCAAGTGTCGACACCCAGAACTCAAGTGTCGACACATGCATTTCAAGTGTCGACACTTAGGTTTCCAAGTGTCGACTCAAGGCCTGAGATTTTTGAAAATCCAGAACTTTGCCATCTGAGGGTTTTTGTATCAAGTGTCGACACCTGTGCATCAAGTGTCAACACTTGAAAGTTCAAGTATCGACACCTAGAAATCAAGTGTCGACACCTGACAGCCAAGTGTCGACACCTGATGAGCCAAGTGTCGATACTTGAAGCCTGACAATCCTAACAGATCTATTTTTCTGACTTGCAGAACTTGCTTTTCAAGCTCTAAATGGCTAGATTCGATGCTCTAACGGTCACAAACTATTTTTTGAAAGTTTCTTGTTGTATTTAACCTCCACCAACTTCATTCTAAAGGTATTGAAATGTATTGAAGTCCATTGAAAGCCAAAAAGCCAATATTCTCTCAAGAACATCACATCAAGAGCCTTTTATAGTTTGATTCCCTAAAAAAGCCTACAAGCTCATCCTTACATCATTCCAAAAGAAGTGTTTTTGAAGGATATTCCAAGGAGGAGACAAGACAAAGCATCAACTTGAGCTTCAAAGCTTCCATTCTATCCTTGAAAAGAGTTTGTCTTAGTTTTAAAATTGTATATCTGTTTTTTATATTATGATTTGACCTTGCTTTCAAGGGTGTCTTGAAAGAAGGTTGGTGTGGTTTGTTGGTGAGCCAAAGGGATAAAACCAACTAGGGTTAACTTGTGAGCCCGAAGACAAAACAAGTGTAAAAGGTTGTTGGTGAGCCTAGGTGACAAAACCAACATAGGTTTTGACTTGTGAGCCTTTTGAAAAACAAGTCGGCTGTAATCTTGATTGGATTATAGTGAGATTTTCAAGGATGGCTTGGAGAGTGGATGTAGGTGCTAGGTTTGCACCGAACCACTATAAACCTTGTGTTTGTGTGTGTTTGTCCTCTTTCTCTTTTTCTCTTTGGTTATTGCTATTCATTTACTGTTTTACACTACATTTATCTAGAGCATTAAATTTATTACACATAAACACCACTAGACCTTCACATTACTACTTTAAATTTTAAAAGACCCAATTCATCCCCCCACTTGGGCTCCATTTCTGGGCAACAAGTGGTATCAGAGCGCCGGTACTCTCTTGTAGGTCCAATGATCTTGAGTGAAAGATCATGGCAGCCCCAATAGGAATGGGTGTAGTTGAAGGTCAAGCTTCAAATCATCCCCCCACTTTTCAATGGCACAAATTACACATATTGGAAAACATGCATGCGCATTTTTTATTCAAGCTATTGATTATAATTTATGGAGGACAATTGTAAAAGGTCCTCATCAGCCTACTATGTTGGTTAATGGCATTCTCACTCCAAAGATGGAAGATGATTGGGATGAGAATGACATTAAGCAAATAGAGCTTAATACTAAGACTATGAACTTGTTATTTTGCTCTCTTGATCCAAGTGAATTAATAGAATATCTAATTATCTCTCCGCCAAGAAGATTTAGGATACACTGAGGTTATCCATGAGGGTACACACCAAGTGAAAACAACCAAGGTTAACATGCTATTCATACATATGAAATCTTAAAATGGAACCTACTGAGTCTATTAGTGAGATGTATACTAGGTTCACAATATTGTGAATGGCATGAGAAGCCTAGAAAAAATGTTTCTAATGGTGAACTTGTAAATAAACTCCTCAGGTCTCTACCAGCTTCTTGGGATACAAAGGTAACAGCTATTGAAGAAGCCAAGGATGTTAACACTCTTCCACTTGAACAACTGTTGGGCTCACTGATTCCCTCAAGCAAAAGAATGTGGAAGTCGACAAAAGAAGAAAGTGATCGCTTTCAAAATATACTGCTAGAGAATAATCAAGCGATGACTCCAAAGAAGATGATGAAGAAGATGAGACGGCTCTAATGGTAAGAAAATTCAGAAGGTTTATGAGGAAGAAAAGGTTCAACTTTAAGAAGAAACCTCTGAAAGGTGAGCCAAGTAAAGAGAAAGACAAGGAGAAGGACAAGGAGCAGTCCACTTGTTTTGAATGCCAGAAACCCGGTCATTTTAAGGTGGACTGCCCCTTGCTCAAGAAAAGCAGAAGAAAGTTAAGAAAGAAGGCCATGATGGCAACCTGGAGTGATAGTGAGGACTCTAGTTCTGAGGAAGAACAACAGGAGGTTGCAAACTTCTGTCTGATGGCGGATCATGATGAGGTATATTCTAAAACCGAAAATGAATTTACATTTGATGAACTTCATGAAGTTTTTGATGAATTAGTCATAGAATTTCAAAAACTAAAGTCAAAACATAAAGATTTGAAAAGGCAAAATTTGGATTTAGCCAAAACAAATGATAAGCTTTCAAATGAAAATGAATGCCTTCTTCTTCAAAATAGAAAATTAAATGATAAAATTTTAGTTCTTGAAAAGGAAAAAGAAGTTTTGAAAAAGAAAAGTTTTTCAATTTCAAATGAAAATCTTTCAAAACAAAGCAAGAAATTTTGGATGAAAATAAAAGATATAAGAAAAAAATTAAAAAATTAAAAACTTTTGTAGATAAATTTACTTATAGTTCTGAAAAATTAAATTTGCTTTTGAACAAGCAAAGAGTGTTTTTGATAGAGCAGGTTTAGGGTTAGAACTCATAAGAAACAAAAACTTTTCAAAAATTTTTTTATGCCTGCATCTTCATCTATTACTTGTTATGCATGCGGTACTAAAGGGCATAAAACCTTATATGTGCAACAAAAGAAGATTGAGTAATATAAAAAAGTTTGGGTTCCAAAAGAAACCAATGCCACTAACCTAAAGGACCCAAGATGACTTGGGTACCTAAAATCTCTACTTGATCTTACTGCAGGTATGCCTTGCAACCAACAGAAAAGAATGTGGTACCTTGATAGCGGTTGCTCAAGGCATATAATAGGAGATGTGGAGCAGTTCTCATCGCTCGAAAACCAAAATGGTGTTAATGTGACTTTTTGTGATTATGGAAAGGATAAAATAGTCAGTATTGGTAAAGTCCATATCACCCCCTCTTCTTTCATTGATAATGTTTTATATGTTGATGGTTTGAAACATAACTTGCCTAGTATTAGTCAATTTTGCGACAAGGATTTTAAAGTTGCTTTTGAATCTTCTATGTGCATTGTTTCTAGTTTAGATGACAATGGCATCAAGTTCATTGGTCATAGGCATGGCAATATTTATATAGTTGATCTTGATGATCTTCCAATTCAAAATGGTCAATGCCTAGTGGCAATGGAAGCCAAGATCAATGAAACTAGTTGACTTTGGCATCGTAGACTAGGACATGAAAGTATACATTTGATTTCAAAACTTAGCAAAAAGAATTTGATAAAAGATTTGCCTAAACTCAGTTTTGAAAAAGATAAGATTTGTAGTGCATGTCAACATGGAAAACAAACCAAATCCTCTTTCAAACTAAAAGGAGTAATCTCTAAATCTAAACCCTTAGAGTTGCTTCACATGGACCACTTTGGGCCAACTAGAACATCTAGTTTAGGAGGTAAGAAGTACGGTCTAGTTATTGTAGATGATTTCTCACGATTTACATGGGTTATATTTTTAGCACATAAAGATGAAACATTTTTAAATTTATTAGATTTCATAAACGAGTTTCAAATGAAAAAGGTATTTCAGTCGTATCTTTGAGAAGTGATCATGGAACCGAATTTGAAAATATTGATTTTGATAAATTTTGTATTGAAAATGGCATTCATCATAATATTTCTCCACCTAAGACACCTCAACAAAATGGGGTAATAGAAAGGAAAAATAGAACTCTTGAAGAAATGGCACGCACCATGCTTTGTGAAACTGATTTACCTAGATATTTTTGGACGGAAGCCATAAATACTGCATGCTATGTTTTAAATTGAGTTTTGATCTGACCGATTTTAAAAAAATACCTTATGAGCTTTGGAAGGGTAGAAAACCCTCAATTCGTTATTTTCGTGTTTTTGGATGCTGTTATTTCATTTTAAATAATGGTAAGGATAATTTGAGCATATTGATGCCAAATCAGATGAGGAAGTCTTTCTAGGCTACTCCACATCTAGTAAGGCATACAGGGTCTTCAACAGAATAACACTTGTTGTTGAGGAATCCATACATGTGGTATTTGATGAATCTGACCATAATCTTCGAGAAAAGAAGATGTGCTTTCTGATGAAACAGGTACCAAGAAAACTGAAAGTATAAACACAATAAAGAGCCTACCAAGGAACAAGAAGATGATCAAGACACTGAAAGAGATCAAGCACAAAGTGATGAAAATACATCTATAGTTGATCCACTTCCGAAAGAATAGAGGTATGCTCATGGATACCCAAAAGAACTAATTATTGGTGATCCATCTAAAGGTGTAAGTACTCGATCATCCCTTAGAAATATCTGTGATTATTTAGCTTTTGTTTCTCAAATTGAACCTAAAACTATTGAGGAAGCTGAATGTGATAGTAATTGGATAAATGCTATGCAAGATGAACTTAACCAATTCAAAAGAAACAATGTTTGGACATTAGTAGATAGGCCTTCAACTACTTCAATTATTGGTACAAAATGGGTTTTTCGAAATAAACTTGATGAAAATGGTGTTGTTACTAGAAATAAGGCTAGACTAGTTGTCAAAGGATACAATCAGGAGGAAGGGATAGATTTTGATGAAACCTTTGCTCCTGTGGCTAGACTTGAGGCAATTAGGCTATTGTTGGCTTTTGCTTACTTTATGAATTTTAAATTATTTTAAATGGATGTTAAAAGTACCTTTTTAAATGGTCTTATTGAAGAAGAGGTTTATGTTGAACAACCTCCTGGTTTTGAAAATTCTGAATTTCCAAATCATGTTTATAAACTTCATAAAGCTTTGTATGGTTTGAAATAAGCTCCTAGAGCTTGGTAAGATCGTCTAAGCTCTTTCTTACTCAAAAATGATTTTGCTAGAGGTAATGTAGACAAAACTTTGTTTTTGAAGAAAAAGAATGATGATCTCTTAGTAGTACAAATCTATATAGATGATATCATATTTGGTGCTACTAACGAATCTCTTTGTCAAAAATTTAAAAGCTAATGCAGGGTGAGTTCGAGATGAGCAAGATGGGAGAACTGAATTACTTCCTCGGACTCCAAATAAAGCAAACCAAAGAGGAGATCTTCATCAACCAAGTAAAGTACACAAAAGAAATACTCAAGAAGTTTGGGATGGAAAACACCAAGCCTTTAGGTACCCCTATGAGCTCTACTTGTAGACTTGACAAGGATGAATCAAGTAAATCTATTGACCAAAAATTATATCATGGCATGATCAGTTCATTGCTATATCTTACTGCCAGTAGGCCAGATATCATGTTTAGTGTTTGTATGTGTGCTAGATATCAGTCTAATCCTAAAGAGTCTCATCTTTGGTTGTTAAATGCATACATAGATATCTATCTGGTTCAATTGAAATTGGTTTGTGGTACTTTAGAGATTCTTCATTTGAATTGATTGCTTATTCTGATGCTGACTTTGCTGGGTATAAACTTGATTGAAAAAGTACTAGTGGAACCTGTTAGTTTCTTGGAATAAATTTGATCTCTTGGAGTAGCAAGAAACAGAATTCAGTTGCTCTATCTATGGCGAAAGCTGAATATATAGTAGCTGAAAGCTGTTGTGCACAAATCCTTTGGATCAAACAACAACTCGAAGATTTTGGCATTAAACTAATTAAGACATCCATAAGATGTGACAATACTAGTGCAATCAATCTAACCAAGAATCCTATGCAACATTCAAGAAGTAAACACATTGAAATAAGACATCATTATAAAAGAGATCATGTACAAAACTCTAATGTTATTCTTGAATTTGTGTGTACTGATGATCAATTAGCTGATGTGTTTACCAAACCATTGAGTGAAGATAGGTTCTGTCTGATTAGAAGAGAGTTAGGTGTCATTGACCCATTCTCCTAGAACTCTCTCAAACTTCATCTTACCCAAGGCATTTTACTCAAAAAATACTTGCTTTGAGTCCCAAAAGCTTTTAAATATTTTCTTAGATTTTTTGAAAATTTTTTCGAATTTTATTGGAATTTCTTGGCCAAGTGTCGACACTTGACAAATACTAAGTGTCGACACTTATGAAATGAAATATATTTTTTAACCATGCAACCGAGGGTTTGTTTTTACATTTCCCCCATCAATTTCAAGCGACAGTGGTCCCCTACACTCCGAATACTCCCTCTTCCTGTTTAGCCCATCACATCTCAGGAATTCCCTTTCTAATTTCATTTTATTTTTATTCCACATATTTCATTTTCCTTTTTATTTTTGACAACCGTTTGACCAAGATTTGGGTTTTTTGATTTTTTTTGGGATTTCAATCAGATTTTCATGGGTTTTTTTGGTTTTCTAGAACTCCATTTGAAGGA
This sequence comes from Areca catechu, assembly GCA_021397845.1. NCBI lineage: Eukaryota > Viridiplantae > Streptophyta > Magnoliopsida > Arecales > Arecaceae > Areca > Areca catechu. Next base: position 44,625,022 of record CM038048.1, on the reverse strand, counting down.
ATGACAGTTTAGTGGAATTTCTCTTGGAATTCCCACAGTTTTTGGCCGATCTTCACACTCATTCCATCCAAATTTGGGAAAAACCACTATTTGATTGCTATTGGCTGAAAAATTGGGTATTCACCTAAAATCTAGTATTTTAAACTTATTTCTATTGTTTTATCATAGTTTTTCATGTGTTTTGCATTTTTACCATTTTGCTAAAACCCTAAATTTTTAAGCCCAAATCCCATGTATTTTGATATTTTAACAAATTGTATTTTTACAAAAGTTCAAATATATTTTATCAACCAAAAACATTTTCTAGCTTGTAAAATCCCCGCTTTCAAATTGTTTGTAGATCTCCTAAATTTTAGGGTATTTTACAACCCAAAATTCTTTCAAAACTGTCTTTACACCTCTTGTGAAATAATTTTTTCCTTAGCTCAACCTGTAGCCGTCCCATAGCTCTAAGTTTGATTGGATCTATCCTCTTTTCCTTCCTATCCAGCTAGTTTGTCATGGGTCCTAGGAAGAGACTAGCTGTTAGGAGACCAAGTCAAAGGACATAAAGGAGAACAAAGGCTAGGCATGACACTGGTGAGTCGAGCAGTTCAATCGCACCTGGTTCCCCTGTGGAGAGGATGGCAGGAAGGCTGTTGCTTCTGGTCGACGAGTGGACTTAGAGTTTTTCGACCGCCAGCATTTTCAGATCCGACAAACTCTTACCGATGCAGGTTTGGTGCCCTTCTACACTATGCAGGAGAGGTATTACCCTCATCTGGTACGTGAGTTCTATGGAGCTTTGGATTGCCGGCGTATGACTTGGAGGACATCTGTGCGAGGTGTGGAGATTATACTGACAGAGGAGCTCTTGAGCAGAGTTTGGAAGATACCACACCGAGGGACTAGCATTTTCTCTATGGATGATAGGGAGGCCACATTCCATTATACTTTGGAGAGAGATGATGTTCACGGTGTGACAGTAGTCATCGCGAACCAGTTATCGATGGAGATGTGGCTCCTTCATCACATCACGGCCCGAATTCTTCTACCGAAGATAGGATGATTTGATTTTATCACAGAGAGGGAGCTTATACTCATTGTCTGCTTGACACAGAGGATGCAGGTAGACATTCCTTCCATGATGCTAATTCAGATGAGAGATGCGGCCAGCTAGCACCGTCATTGTCTGCCCTATGGGATGGGTCTGACCCGATTATTCTGACCCTATGGTGTATCCTTGGAGGGGAAGATCCCCAAGGAGATCTTACACACAGATGTTTATGATGAATGGTCGCTCCATAGGATGGGATACAGAGTGGTTGGTGGCAGATGGATCAGGAGAGAATCTGGCCAGGAGCCAGATGAGGAGGATGAGTTACGTGAGGTTGAGGCAAGACCATCTAGGCCAATCAGTTCACCTGTTCATATAGCACATGCATCAGAGACCTAGCCGGCGATGCCTTCTGCCACACCTTTGGCAGCTCCTCCAGCTTCTACTAGAGTACACTTTGAGGACTATTCGCATGAGTAGTTTGCAGAGGTGAGAGGCAAGCTCGCCAGTCTGGGAGCTAGGATGACTCAGCTTCGGATCGAGATTGATAGCCTTAGAGCTAACACTACTGCTGAGCATGTCGAGATTTGCCAGACTGTGGAGGCTGGTTTGCATGCATTGAGAGTTTGATCAGATCTCTGCTCCCTCCAACTGCTCCTGCTATTCCTCCGGATGATGATGATGTTGATGGTGACGACCACCGGGATGACCATGATGATACTGTAGAGGATGGTGATCGCACTGATGACAGGGCTACAGATGTTCTTGACGACGGCAGCGACAGTGATGATGGTGCCGATGGTTATGAGGTCGTCAATCATGAGCAGGAGACCCCTGATGTACTTTCAGCTGATGCTACTAAACTATAGCTGCCACTGAGCCAGTCTTTGTTACGCCCACTGAGACTCTACCTCCTCCTTCTTCTAGGGCCTCTAGAGTAGCACCTCGTTTTGGGCCATCCACTAGGACTAGGAGCCATGGTATCCTGAAGACTCCTGGTAGTCTAGCTTGTAGAACTAGAGTTACCGGTCCTATCTCTTTTGAGATTCCATCTAATGAGGATTAGCCTCACAGATGCTTATTGTTGTATGGCTTTATGTTTCATTCTACTTTGTATGTTTCTTATTGTTGTATGACTCTGATACATTTTGTATGTTTCAGTCTTACTGATGAGTGGTGCAGGCACCAGACTCAGAAAAAGACTTCAGGGCTCCATCTGGATCTCTGATTGACCTTGCTCAAAGAATTAGGATTTTCTAGTTTTGTAATAAGGGTTGACCTGGTCAACCATATTATTTTATTTCTTTGAGTCTGCATTTCATTTTGTTAAGTCATGTTGACTCAGTACAAGTCCTAGTAGTGGTCTAGGTCTTCTCCAGGTTGGTGCCATTTTTCCAGTCAGGTCAAGGCCCAAGCAAGTGGGCGCCTCACTCCCAGCCACACACCAGAGTCCAGGAGGCACCACATCTACATCCCAGTGTCTTGGTCCCCACACCCAAGGGAGCAAGAATTTTTCTTGAAGCCAAAATCGAGGTGCCCCATATATACCTTAAAAGGCCAAGCTAAAGGAAGAAAGAGGCATTTCTTGGGGAGCACTTCAAGGGGGCGCCCAATCCATGCCTAAAAAGACCAAAGCAAAGTTGGGAAGAGCCATGACTTGGGGAGAAAGAAAAAGAGGTGTCCAAAAGAGTTGAACCATTGAAGGAAGAACCCTAAATTCAAGGAGAAGACTTAGGAGGCGCCATCTTTCTACCTTTTGAGAGGATTTTCATGACTTTTAGGGCTGCCTACTCCTTATAGGACTCTTTGGTTGGCCAAGAGGAAGAATATTTTCTACCAAAAGTATAGGCTAGGGAGTTTAGTCCCACATGGGAAATGTATGAAATTTTATTTCTTTGTTATGTCTATATATTCAACTCTATGTAACTCTTGAATCATAATGATGAATGAAATCAATTTCTTTGTGAGCAACTTTGTGTTTCTCTCTTCTGCACTTGTATTCAGGTGTTGAGCTCCGTGTAGGAGTAAATCCAGGTTCCCTAGAAACCTTGAGGAGGTGTGAGATCTCCAACCCCAAAACCCTAGCTTAGTCCACCCATCTCTACTCCACCACCACCAAACCCTAATTTTCCATCTTCATCCCACGGCCCCTCTCTTCCACATCGAAGCCGATCACCAGCATCCAGGTTCAGATCAATTGTTTCAACTACAGAGCCAGTTCAAAGGAGAGTCAGATCAGTATCAAGATCTCCGGAACTTCTACATCCAATAATCTTCATTAAGTCCTCAGGTCAGTGTCTTTCTTTGAGTTTCTGGTTCTTCTTTTGTTCTTCTTCTTCCAGATCTTGAGTTCAAGAAGGAGGCCAACCTTGCCATAGGACTACAATCCGAGGATCCATTGCGAAGATACCCCGTCTCCAAGGATCCTACAATCTGCTCGAGAGTGTCCTCCAATTGAAGCAACGAGAGATATCACTGCTAGGTAACAAGAACCTTCCCTTCTCACTTTGTCTGTTTCATTGAAACTCAGAGCAAACCCTAGATCTAGGGGTTTCTCAATCCCCAGCGATCCTACTTCCGAGTTACTCTGATAATCCACTCCTTTTAATTGTGTGCTCTGTCATTTCTTAGTTTCTTTCAACATTAGTTTATCTTTCCTTTGAATCAAAGCCGACTTCTGAAAATATATTAAAATATATATATATATTAATTTAATTTGCTTCCACATTCCACATATTTATTCTGCATTATTTTTAGTATCAGAGTTTTTGTTCTGCATCATTTTGGTATCAGAGCCCTGTCTAGGGTTCATGCTTATTTGATTATTTTTTTTTTCGTTCCTTTTTACTTTTGCTGCCTGTAGTAGACTCCCCTGGCTGTCCGGTCCTAGGATCAAGCGACATGCAAGCCTCCTCCTCTCATTCCACGGGGGTTCCTAGGGCATGTAGGGGTGCCGCTGGGTTATAACTTCTAGGCAGGGATTGTAAACGGGACACACGTTCTGTTTTCTGCTAGTAACTATCTTGTTATTCGAATGTTTCTCCCTACAAAAAATTATAAATTAAGTAATTCTTATTTTGATGGAACAAGTATAATTGAAAGTAATTTACATAAAATTTTCATGATTTATTAATTTCTATATATTTTCTGAGATCAATTTTACTGATGTTCTGCCTTTTATTTTCTGCAAGCTGTGTTTTATTTGAGTGTGCATAAATTGAATCTATCTTAAGGGCACCGAAGTTGCAATATAAGGGAGGATTGAGACCCTCACCTTAGCCCAAAACCACCTCCCGTGCATTCGAACCTAAGCCTTTAATCATAAAATTAATTAGACCTAATTTGCCCTAGTAGGCTAGGGACACCAACTGGTCGGGTCTAGGCTAGTGTTGAGTCAGTTTGTCTAGTTACTCTATATGTGCTTTGTACTCAGTGTCTAGAACGGTGGTTCAGGGATTCTATCCCGAAGGGCTTGTGTGCTGGTCCGCCTACCTGGCCAATCACTGATTGGTGTCTAGGATTGGCAATTAGGGACCTAACACTCCCCTTACACCTGCCTGGCTGAGTCCGGAGTTACTACAGGCTAGCTTGCCACTCTGATTAGGCATCTAGTTTGGACTCTAGGTCTAGTGAGCCAGTAGTCGCTTTAGTCTAGTCACATTCTGTGTGCTTGCTTGCATCATCATGTCCACCCGGAATGGAGTACCCTCCCAACCTCGTCAAACCCAACCTGATTTAGAGGCCATGATTAGAACTTTTACCGAAAGTATGACCAAATTGAGTCAGGATATAACTGATACTGTGGCCCAGTTTAGGAATCCAGTCCATGAGGATCTTACCCAGCTTAGGGATCGAGTCCAAGTACTTGAGAAACCTAGACATCAGAATTGGACTCCTGACCCAGATTTTAATATGCCTCAACCTCACCCATACCAGGAGCCTAGGAGGACCTTATACCATGATCCCGAGCATAACCCTAGGAAGCCTAACCATGATATCTATAGTATGGATCATGTCTATGAGAGGTCCTTACAATATTCTAGACCAGTCACTCAACAACCCAAGTCTTCTAGATCAAACCATTTAGATCCACACCCATGCCCAAGTAAGGTCTCTACTAGCTTGAAACCCAGTGTGACCTTGGTTCCTATATCGCAAGAATGTTGGTTTTATGGAGAAAGAGGCCATAAATCTAGTCAGTGCCCATGCATAGGACTGGCTTGCGCACAGCTAAGTGGTAAGAATCCTAAGGATGACATTAATGAGGGAGAACCCAAGCCTACCAATGAGGAAGAAAGGTTAGGTATGACAAGCCCAGAATCAGTTGACCCGATTACCACTGACCCGAAACCCATTGAAGATGGCATCGAGGAAGTATATGATGCTGGCTTGAGTCTAGTTGATGAATATGAGGGGGAAGAACTTGAAGAATGTGACATCGATACTATTGGTTCCTTACCTGAGGAGACCTTGGAGAGCAACCAAATGGTAGGACCTAGTTCAGAAATTCAAGAGATTTGTGAGAACCAGGTTCCTTTAGTCAAATACCCCAAGGAAGAACTCATAGTGTTAGCCCGAGCTATCAGCTCGTACCCTCTAGTGACAGTCATTCCCCAAGTACTAATTGAAGATCTTTGTACTGAACTGTTTAAGTTTGCCCACCCTATGGTAGATCCTCTCCTTAGGATGACTGAATCAAGCCTCTTACAATTGGACCTTGTCCCATGCCCAGCCACTAAGGTCTCTCCCGTAATCTCAGTTGAACATCCTTGTCTTGAGCGGATTGATTCACCCAGTCCTGTAGAAGTCCTCCTTATGGCCCCAGACCCCTTCCTTCGCATGACTGACCTACCCTTCTATAGAGTATACCTTTCCGCACCCATAGGTCAAATTTCAAGTCTTGAGGTCATCATCCATAGGCCCTTCCATGAATCATTCTCTAATCCATTTCTTGAGAAAGTGGATCATTATTTGCTTAGAGAACAAACCTTAACTGTTGCAATCACATGTCCTAGGCTACTCCTCGAACCATCTCTTGATCCATTCCTGGGAGTAGCAAACTTTTCCTTTCGTAAGGATGACCAGTTGACACTCATAGATTACCATTCAAACCTTCAGGTCACCACCGTTAGTCAGCAGGAAATTTGAGACTCCACCTCATATTTCCTCCCTTTCTCTAGGACTTCCAATGCTTCTTACACCATCCAAGTATACTCTGTCAAAGTCTTTAGAGTGAACCACGTGTCAGAACCTATTAGGTTTGCCATCTACTTCTGGAAGACCTTATGGCACCTACTAGGCACCCATGATAAGTTTTCATGCTCTGCATGCCATCCTCCGACCCAAGGTCAAACCTAGAGAGCCGTAGTTTGTTAGGTTTAGACCTAGGGTTCCTTTGAATAAAGTCCATTCTTTAGGAATGCGTCGTCAGTCGAGTTTAGGACATTGACTCAGATTTGGTTGAGTGAGAATACCAGGAATTGGGATTTGTATTTTTCCCAGGGCTAAATTTGCATATAATGACTCGGTCAATAGGTCTATAGATAAAAGCCCTTTTGAGATTGTTCATGGGTACAAGCCTCACACACCACTTGACCTAGTTCCTTTGCCAGTCCACACACGAGTCTCCGAGTCTACTGAAGACTTTGCACAGCATGTAAAGAACTTGCATAAAGAAATTCATGCCAAAATAACTTTAAGTAATGAAACTTATAAGAAGTTGGCTGATTCTCAAAGGCGAGTCAAAACTTTTGTTGAGGGAGACTATGTAATGATTAGGTTAAGGCCTGAGTGGTTTCCTCCTAGAACCGTTAGAAAGCTACATGCTAGAGGAGCTGGACCATTTAGAGTGATGAAGAGAGTGGGACCCAATGCCTATGTTGCCTCCAGAGCTAGGCATTAGCTCCACTTTCAACATTACAGACCTAGTAGAGTACATGGAGCTAGCTATGATTTCCAATGAGCCTTTTGAACCTAATCCTGTTATTGAGAGTGATCCCGACCCTGTGTGTCTACCAACAAACTGGCCTGTGAGGAAAGAGCAGATTGAAAAGATCCTGGATGATCAGGTTATCTCTACTCGTAATCGAGGATACCTAAGATGCCTGGTCCGCTGGCAAGGAAGGCCAGATTCTGATGACTCTTGGATCTCCCGAGAAGAATTACAAGAATTGGACCCAGACCTCTTGGAGAGATTCCAGAGCCAGCTTGATCCATACTCGATAGGGTCGAGTTCCTCCTACCCTGGAAGAATTGGTGCGGGCACCAGACTCAAAAAAAGACTTCAGGGCTCCATCTGGATCTCTGATTGACCTTGCCCGAAAATTAGGGTTTTCTAGTTTTGTAATAAGGGTTGACCTGGTCAACCAGATTATTTTATTTCTTTGAGTCTGCATTTCATTTTGTTGAGTCATGTTGACTCAGTACAAGTCCTAGTAGTAGTCTAGGTCTTCTCCAGGTTGGTGCCATTTTTCCAGTCAGGTCAAGGACCAAGCAAGTGGGTGCCTCACTTCCAGCCACACGCTGGAGTCCAAGAGGCACCACATCTACATCCCAGTGTCTTGGTCCCCACACCCAAGGGAGCAAGAATTTTTCTTGAAGCCAAAATCAAGGAGGCGCCCCATATATACCTTAAAAGGCCAAGCTAAAGGAAGAAAGAGGCATTTCTTGGGGAGCACTTCAAGGGGGCGCCCAATCCATGCCTAAAAAGACCAAAGCAAAGTTGGGAAGAGCCATGACTTGGGGAGAAAGAAAAGGAGGTGTCCATAAGAGTTGAACCATTGAAGGAAGAACCCTAAATTCAAGGAGAAGACTTAGGAGGCGCCATCTTTCTACCTTTTGAGAGGATTTTCATGACTTTTAGGGCTGCCTACTCCTTGTAGGACTCTTTGGTTGGCCAAGAGGAAGAATACTTTCTACCAAAAGTATAGGCTAGGGAGTTTAGTCCTACATGGGAAATGTATGAAATTTATTTCTTTGTTATGTCTATATATTCAACTCTATGTAACTCTTGAATCATAATAATGAATGAAATCAATTTCTTTGTGAGCAACTTTGTGTTTCTCTCTTCCGCACTTGTATTCAGGTGTTGAGCTCCGTGAGGGAGTATGGTGGGGACACCTGAGGCACCAGAATAAGATAGAGGCTTTTTCAACCCTCTGTAAATTGATCAATAATTTATGAGTCCATCTGTAATAAGGGCTTAGCTCATCTGAGTCCATTTTAGTTGTTATTTGAGTATTTTTAGTTGTTATTTCAGTTCTGTACTAGTCAGCTCATGTTGAGCTAGTTCAGTCCAATGCTAGTCAGCTCCTGTTGAGCTAATTTTATTTTTTTGAGTCCTGTCCAAGCATACTGAAGACTCAAGACTATATCATACAAGTGAAGACCAAGTCCAACTATATTGAAGACATGGAAGTATAGCACAAGTCCAACCCAGCTTGAAGATTTGAAGACCCCAAGAGGAAAATTCAGAAAACCCTGATTTCTTGCAGATGCCCTCCAGATGCCCAGATTCCCTTCCAGATGCCAAAATATATTCATATACTAAGGCATCCATGATTTTAGAGGTCCATCTACATCCTAGCCCAAAGAAATCAAGCCCAGGTGCCAAGCCCAAGCCCCTAAGAAGCAAGATACCAGGGAATATTCCTGCTACCTGGCTACCAGGCCACCCCAGCTTCCAGAGGCCCAAACCCATGCACCCGGGCCCCTTTGGGCCAGCCCTTGCTGCTCCTAGAAGCCCAACACGCCCCCCTAGGCATCCTTGGAGTGTTGACCAAGTCAAGAGAATTTTTAGGGATTTTTCTACCTAATATTTCCTTATTTTCTAGCTAGGGTTTGAGAGGGAAAAGGATTCTTATGTAAAGACTTATGTACCCTTACTTGGAGCCCAAGGTTAAGGGTCTATTTAAGGGACCCTAGCCTCTTGTATGAGGAGAATTTTTGATGAATGAAAACCTTGAGTTCTTCTATTGAGTTGTGTGATACCCTGCTGTGTGCATAAAGGGGTTTGCGAGAGTTCTTCCCAGTGCTGCAATCATCTTCCTGCTACCAACAAGCATCTCAGATCCCTGGACGCCCACTCCAAAAGAAGCCTTCCCTTGCTGTTTTTCCTTTGTTTTCTTGTTCCTTTGTGAGTTTTCTAACCCCTGACAGGTCGTTTGCAGGTCCCCGAGTTCCTACGAATCCAACGACTCCAGCCAAGCCTCAATCGGATCACCGAGCAGAAAGCCGGGTATCCACGGGTCTTTGGCTCGATTTTCCAGGCCGCATCCATCGAGGAACGAGAGACCCTTTTGCTGCGATCTTCACAGACGTTGTCAGGTACACCCCTCTACCTCCAGTAGTTTTATTGTAGGAGAACTTGCCCTAACCGAGGCTTCTCAGCCCCGGCGATCCTTCTTTTCTACTTTTCTAGGTCCTAATCTGCATGCTGATCTTCTAAAATTCATATAAAATTCCCTATAACTTATTTTAATCTGAAATTCGGGAATTAATCACCCAACCCCACATATAAAACATATAAAAAAAATTGCATGCATATTAGTTCCGCATCAGAGTAAGTCCGGGTTCCCTATGAACCTTGAGGAGGTGTGAGATCTCCAACCCCAAAACCCTAGCTTAGTCCACCCATCTCTACTCCACCACCACCAAACCCTAATTTTCCATCTTCATCCCATGGCCCCTCTCTTCCACATCGAAGCTGGTCACCAGCATCCAGGTTCAGATCAACTGTTTCAACTACAGAGCCAGTTCAAAGGAGAGTCAAATCAGTATCAAGATCTCAAGAACTTCTACATCCAACAATCTTCATTAAGTCCTCAGGTCAGTGTCTTTCTTTGAGTTTCTGGTTCTTCTTTTGTTCTTCTTCTTCCAGATCCTGAGTTCGAGAAGGAGGCCAACCTTGCCATAGGACTACAATCGGAGGATCCATTGCAAAGATACCCCATCTCCAAGGATCCTATAATCTACTCGAGAGTGTCCTCCAATTGAAGCAACAAGAGATATCACTGCTAGGTAACAAGAACCTTCCCTTCTCACTTTGTCTGTTTCGTTGAAACTCAGAGCAAACCCTAGATCTAGGGATTTCTCAATCCCAAGCGATCCTACTTCTGAGTTACTCTGATAATCCACTCCTTTTAATTGTTCTCTCTGTCATTTCTTAGTTTCTTTCAATATTAGTTTATCTTTCCTTTGAGTCAAAGCCGACTTCTAAAAATATATTTAAAAAAAATACATTAATTTTAATTTGCTTCCACATTCCACATATTCATTCTGCATCATTTTTAGTATCAGAGTTTTCGTTCTGCATCAATGAGTCAGCAAATTTTGTACTAAAAACTCCACTTATCATATATACATTTCAATTTGGATGTTTAAAAATTGTGATTCACCTTGATTGTTTGATTAGTTACTTTTATTCTCTTTAGCTCTGATACTCTCTTTAAATCTTTTTGGCTCTGATACTTGTCATTTCTAATACTCAACCACTTTTTGTCTGCATGCTCATTGTGAGGGGGAGGTTATTCCCCTTTCTAATGATTGACAAAAAGGGGGAGTAATAGTATAGATTGTATGGGAGTATGGCATATTTGGCATATATTTGGCATAAATTATTTATGAAATTTTGAAAATTTTATCTGCTTTGATAACCTGGTATAACATATTATTTGTTATGATTAGAAATATGTAATTGAGGGGGAGATTGATTTTTCCTAACTATAAAAATTATGGCTCATATGGACTTACAATCATACTCATGAATACTTAATGCTATTTTACTCAAGGTTTTGTCATCATCAAAAAGGGGGAGATTGTTGGCCCAACCCAGTGATTTTGATGAATAACAAAACATTGATTGCATATTGTATACTAACGTGTATTTCAAGCTATGAGTTTTCAGGAAGAAAGAACCTCAAAATCTTAAAAACTTATGTATCATGGCACGCCGTGGCACGGAGCATTTCTTGCAATTCTGGACATCCTCTTCATGAAAAAAGGGCTTTTACATGTTCAATTGTTATTTATTTATGTTTCATTTAAATTTCAATATCAATATTTGTGTTTTTGGCTCAAATTATACTTGAATCTAAATTTTTTCAGTCTCAAGTGTCGACACCTGGGAAGCCAAGTGTCGACACTTTAGCATTTGGCATGCAGAAAAATCCTTGGCATGCCAAGTGTCGACACCCAGAACTCAAGTGTCAACACCTGCATTTCAAGTGTCGACACTTAGGTTTCCAAGTATTGACTCAAGGCCTAAGATTTTTGAAAATCCAGAACTTTGCCATCTCAGGGTTTTTGTGTCAAGTGTCGACATCTAGAAATCAAGTGTCGACACCTGACAACCAAGTGTCGACACTTGATGAGCCAAGTGTCGACACTTGAAGCCTCACAGCCCTAACGGATCTATTTTTCTGACTTGCAGAACTTGCTTTTCAAGCTCCAAATGGCTAGATTCGAGGCTCCAAATGGCTAGATTCGAGGCTCCAACGGTCATAAACCATTTTTTGGAAGTTTCTTATTATATTTAACCTCCACCAACTTCATTCTAAAGGTATTGAAGTGTATTGAAGTCCATTGAAAGCCAAAAGCCAATATTCTCTTAAGAACTTCACATCAAGAGCCTTTTATAGTTTGATTCCCTGAAAAAGCCTACAAGCTCATCCTTTCATCATTCCAAAGAAGTGTTTTTGAAGGATATTCCAAGGAGGAGACAAGACAAAGCATCAACTTGAGCTTCAAAGCTTCCATTCTATTCTTGAAGAGAGTTTGTCTTAGTATTAAAATTGTATATCTATTTTTTATATTATGATTTGACCTTGCTTTCAAGGGTGTCTTGAAAGAAGGTTGGTGTGGTTTTTGGTAAGCCAAAGAGATAAAACCAACTAGGGTTAACTTGTGAGCCCGGAGATAAAACAAGTGTAAAAGGTTGTTGGTGAGCCTAGGTGACAAAACCAACATAGGTTTGACTTGTGAGCGTTTTGAAAAATAAGTCGACTGTAATCTTGATTGGATTATAGTGAAATTCCCAAGGGTGGCTTGGGGAGTAGACGTAGGTGCTAGGTTTGTACTGAACCACTATAAACCTTGTATTTGTATCTGTTTGCCCTCTTTTTCTTTTGCTCTTTGGTTATTCCTATTCATTTTCTGCTTTACGCTGCATTTTATCTAGAGCATTAAATTTATTATTCATAAAACCACTAGACCTTTATATTACTGCTTTAAATTTTAAAAGACCCAATTCACCCCCCCCCCCCCCACTTGGGCTCCATTTCTAGGCAACAAATACTCCTCTTGAAAGAGGTATAGGTTCCGTGTCACAAGGACCGGAGCCCCCGGTTGCACAGTCGTTGATGTGGTGGCTTGCTATGGGGCATGGAAACTGGTGGAGCATATATTGCGCAGTGTGTGGATGGCACATTGCAAAGCTTGAATTTTTCGGTAGGGCATGCACCACCTCCTGGAGGTTGCAGGCAACTGGGAGCTCCCATGCCATGGTCTGTACTTCTGCTGATCTTCCCCCTCGGCTTCTGGAGGGAACTTCGATCTTGGCAAAAAAATGAGGGAGCTCAATCTTGGGAGCTCAACCCTAGGAAGTAGAGCATGACCTCAACTAGGAGCTCGACCCCGATGGGAGCTAACCTTAATCGGGGGCTCGACCTCAGTAGATGGGGAGAGCTCTATCTTGGGTGCTCGACCTTAGGAAGCGAGAGCGTGACCTTGGTTAGGAGCTCAACCTCGGATGGGAGCTGAAATCGATCAGGGGCTCGACCTCGATAGAATGCGGGAGCTCTATCTCAGGAGCTCGACCCCGAGAAGTGGGAGCACAACCTTGGCTAGGAGCTCGACTCGAGATGAGAGTTGACCTCGATCGGGGACTCGACCTTGGTAGAATAGGGGAGCTCTATCTCGGGAGCTCGACCTCAGAAAGTGAGAGCGTGACCTCAGCCAGGAGCTCAACCCTGGATGGGAGCTGACCTCAATTGAGGGCTCAACCTCGGTAGAATGGGGGAGCTCTATCTCGAGAACTCAACCCGGGAAGCAGGAGAATGACCTCGGCTAGAAGCTGGACCCCGGATGGGAGCTAACCTCGGCTGGGGACTCAACCTTGGTAAAATGGTGAAGCTCTATCTCGGGAGCTCGACCTCGGGAAGCAGTAGTGTGACCTCAACTAGGAGCTCAACCCCGGATGGGAGCTGGCCTTGACCAAGGTCTTGACCTCGGTAGATGGGGGAGCTCTATCTCAGGAGCTCGACCATGGGAAGCAGGAGTGCTGCCCCGATTGGGGGCTCCACTTAAGAAGGCAGGAGCGCACTCCAAGTGCCATGGCGGCTCGACACCAGATCTGCATTCTCATCGCCGTGTCCAGGCACTTTCCTCTAGCATGGCTGCCAGCTGGTACCATCATGGGTTCCACATCAGCAATAGTGCCACATCAGGTACCCCCCACTCCCAAGCTTGGAGAACGATGCAATGCTCTAGGCAAAGGGAGTAATGATCATGCTAGCATGGAGGGATGCATTCTCCTATGCCATTAATGCCTCGAATGCTGGTGCCCCAGAGATCGTGCTTCCACACCAATGAAGTGATGCCACGTATGCCCTTCCAAAAGGAGGCCAAAAATGCTGCACCTGATCCAAAGTGTCCACCTCCGAACTGAAGCATCGGCTCCATTGGATCCCAACACGTGGCAGGCCCTCATTGGTTGAGGTGACAGGGCACATGCCTTCGACCGGTACGAGATGATGGGGTTGTAGGCTTTTTGAAAGGGACTCATCCTCTCTTCCCTTAAGGGTTTTTCGAGCGAGGGAGACAAGTCTTCTCTACAGAGTCCTTCTCTTCCTCAATCATCTTGATCCAACATTCAAGGTCATAGCAGGTTAGCCCCTCCTTCTCCTTTCTTCTCCTTCTTCTTTCCGTGCTCTTCTCCTTTAACCTGTGCTGGAGGAGATCTTGTAAACTCTCTAGGCTCCTATCCTTTCTTTGTCTTCCCCTTCTTTGTTCATTATGAGTTCTACTGGCAGGGAGCACCATGGTGGGGGCACCAGGATCAGACATAGATTACTGGACCCTATTTGGTTTACCTAACCATGTGTCAAATTTTGTAATCAACTAGAATTAAGTCCTGTAATAAGTTGAGGTTAGTTGATTTGTCTCAACCCTCAACCTAGTCAGTATTTTGAGTCATGTACATCAATTATGAGTCCAGTATGAGCCCAATTTTTGTACAAGAGAAAAGGTCACCTTACTTTGGAGTTCCACCAAGCAACATCCAAGAGTCAAAGGCCACTACATCAGCCCTTTGGATTTTGTGTGACAACCCGGGATCCAAGATGCTTCCAAAAATCCTGATTCTTTCCAAATATCCTCCAGATGCCCAGATTCCTCCCCAGATGCCAGAGCATATTCTTAAACCAAGGCATCCATGATTCTAGAGGTCCGCCTACATCCTAGCCCAAAGAAATCAAGCCCAGGTGCTATGCCCAAGCCCTTAGAAGTAAGATTCCGGAGAATATTCCTGCTACCAGGCTACTAGGCCACCCCAACTTCCAGAGGCCCAAACCCATGCACCCAAGCCCCTTTGGGCCGGCCCCTTGCTGCTTCTAGAGGCCCAACATGCCACCCTAGGCATCCTTGAGATGTTGACCAAGTCCAAGGGGTGTCCTTGAGTGGAATAGTCAAAGCATGAAGGGAGAAGGAGAAGACTAGGTCAAATCCTAACCTAGTTGGGACTTATGTTCCTAATTGTTTTAAGATTTGCTTTTCTAACCTAGTTAGGAGAGAACTTGTAACCCAAGTGTGTAACCCTAGTTAGAGGGCATGGGAACTCTATAAATACCCCACCCCTCCCCCTCTTGTAATCAATTTTATTCATGATATCAAACCCTGGTGAAATTTATTTGAGCTTGTGAGCTTGTGTTACTTTGTTTTTTTTGGTTCTTTGGTTTGTGTTCTTGTGCTTGGCCGAATTCCTTGCTGCCTTGACATCCTTCCACGCCCTAAATCACTACCATCCAAGCCTTCACACATCCAAGGAGGAGTGCCCTAGGCCACTAAGCAAGGAGATCTTCAACAAGCTTCAAACAACCTAGCTTCTAATCCCTAACATGATTTCTTCTAAACTTAGTTTCCTTTGTTTTTCTTACTTGCTAGTTTGATTAACCTTTGATGCTTGCAGGATCCCCGAGGTGCTTCCCCTCCCTAGAGGATGCCTTCTTTGCTGCCCGGACCGCCCAGATCCACCATCAAATTCAAGGGAAACAAGGCTTCCTCTTCCAGGCTCCGATCAGAGTGCGTGTGATCCCTTCTACTTTTGAATTTCAATCTCTGACTGGTAAGAAACCTTTCCTTCTATTATTATCTGATTTATATGAAGATAAACTATCCTAAACTGGGAGTTTCTCAACTCTCAGGCCCTGGATATTTTATTGGTTTGCATGAGTTTGCCTGCGACCCGATGATTCTTTGCACTGCTAGTCTTCCCGCTAGTTTTTACTTTATTTTGGGAATCTAGCCTGCAAATAAACTTATAAAAATTAAAAAAAAATTATTGTACTATTTTCAATGCATGTTTAGAAGTCTTAGAGTTGTCTCGCATCAGTTTAGTATCAGAGTGGGTTTAGGATAGTTTTTATTTGCTTCGCATTCACAAACTTTAATTCTGCATTCTATCCACTGCATTAGGTGTCTAGTATCAATCATATTTTGGCATCATAAACATTTTATTTTTTTGTAAAATTTGCAATTCATGTCCTATGTTCATTCCTAGTAATTATTAAAATTTTTAATTAATTTTATTGAAATGCTAAATCTTTAAAATTTGGTATAATAGAAATCCTAACAGAATCCTGATAATTTCTATAGCAGTCAAAACAACCCAAGGTTTTCATCATCATATGATTTTTTTTCTACATGAAATTAAAAAGCATCATAAATACCATCCATCCTCTATTTCAGATTTTTTTTGATTTTTTTCTCCATCGGGATCTGTGTCAAACTCTGCAACAACTGAAACCCTAATTCATTGATTTCTGTTTGTTTTGCACTTGACTAACTCAAACCTAATCAACTTTTACACACCCCAATCCCAAGCCTAATTTGATTGCTAACATAATCAACTTAAACCTAATTTGTCATTTCATAAAATATACATAAAATATTTTTATTTTTCTGATTGCTTTAGATTGCATCAGGACCATTGAATGCCATCATCTCTTTAATCTAATCTTAAGGGCAATCAATATAACATCAGGGCAGGATTTCACCACCTGTCCTGAGCCCAAAACAACCACCAGCATTCTAACCCAAGCCTATTTAAAATTAACTAGACCTAATTTTCCCTAGAGGGCTAGGAGACATTAACAAGTCGGGTCCGAGCTGTGTGGGCCAACTAGTGCATTTAACCTTTTAGCTATTACTAAAAGCTGGTGTCTAAGGCTGGGGGTCCAGAGTCAAACGATCTAAGTGGTGTTATGGTTTTTAATTGGGCCCCTGTGAAAGCAGAGGGGCCTCCCACACTCCCACCCCCTACCTGGCCAGTGGAAGGACTAGCTATTGGGTTAGGTGTAAGTTAAGCTGACCCACCCAGTTTCTGAATCTAAGTCTAGGAAACCATAGATTATAGTAGCTTTTCCTTTCTTTTGCATGCTTGGTTACATCATTTCATTTTGATTGTTTGATTTGTTGCATGACCACTAGATTAGGAACCCAATATCAAAAGTCTAAACCCCAACCAGACTCAACCATGGATCCTAATTTTGAGGCTTTCATAAAAGCCATGAATGACCAGATGGTGACCCAATTAACTGCCCAAATGAACCGTAGGTTTGACCAATCCGATGTCCAAATTAATGCTAAGCTTGACCAACTGATCCAATCAAGTAATCAAGCAATCCATAGTTTTGATCCATTGGATAACCAAGTAGGAACCCTAGGCAAGACCCATAGAGCTGAACCGCAGGAACCCATAGTCCCTAGATATGAACCCAGTAATCGACCTGAACCCTATAGGATTGATACCCCTAGATTTGAACCCCTAACCTTTGAACCCATAATCTATAAATCCATAACCTTTGAACCCATAACCTTTAAACCCATAACCTATGAACCCATAACCCTTCGTTTACCCACCTCTGTTACCCCAGACTTTAGTCAATTTCCTATTAGCCAAACCTCTCTTACCTCCCCATTGGTTCACCCAGATGACTTAGAAGAAGAAATATATAAGGCTGAACCAAGTCTGGTAGAGGAGTATGAAGATATTGAAGATCTAGAAGAGTACCCTATAGAAGACCCAGGATTAGTTGATCTAGTAGAAACCAATCCAATATTAGTTGAACCTGACCATACCCAAGTAGGAGCAGACCTAGATTTAGCTAACCCTAACCATACCCAGACAGTAACCGACATAGAGTTAGCTGACCATCTAATGGAAGAACCCTTAAAGGAAGAAGACCATGAGGAACCCAATCCAACTATTAGAGTTTTACCTGAGGAGACACTAAAAGAAAGCCCAACTATAGAGCCTAGTCCTTTGATTCAAGAGCCAGAAGAATTTATTAAGGACTTGATCTATTTGAATCAGTACCCTCAGGATGAAATCATTCCATTTACTCCCATTAATCTCTTTCCTGAAATTAATGACCATTTCTTCCATTATGTAGATCCTTTAGATATGCCTCAAACCCATAAGGTAAATCTCATTAGTATAGGACTCATCCCTGAAACACCTTCTTGTCTCTTAGTTTACCTGATTAACCCCAAACCTTTTTTCAATCAGACTAACCCTGAACCCACTTCTTATTTTCTATTTTTTTCTGAAACTTCTCCTAATTTTCTCACTATTAGATTGCATTTTATAGAAGTCAGCATACTATATACATGCCTTGTGCATATTAGGTTTGCATCTTACTTCTCGCAGACCCTCTGGCATTTAGTAAGTATACATAGTAAATTCTCCTGTGCATGCCATGCTAGGCTCAAACCTAAAGAGTCTATAATCTATTAGGTTTTGTCCTTTAGAGTCCAATAAAAAATGTCCTTTGATAGGGATGTCTAGGTGAATCTGTTAGGTATTAGTTGAGTCCAATAAATACACAACCAGAATTACATGTCTGCGCTTGCACTACCCTCTGCACAGCATATGAAAATTAGTCAAAAGCTGAACATAAATAATGAACTAACTAACAACTTTGCTAATTCCCAAAAAAGAGATAAAGAATTTTGTAGGGGATTTTGTAGTTGTAAAGAATTTTCTGCTCGCAAAGCTGGCCCATCCAAGATAATGAATATCTATGGACCCAATGCCTATGTGTGTGAGATACTACCTGATTTAGGTATTAGCTTCTCCTTCATCATCTCAGATTTTATAGAGTCTAAGGAGTCAGCAGCGATATCTAGCGAGCACCTTGAGACTATCCCTCCCTTTGAGAGAGAACCCATCCCAGAGTGTCCATATACAATTGACCAAATAATGAGAAAAAGATCGAGAGAATCCTGGACGATCAAGCCATATGTACCCGGAATCATGGCTAATAGAGGTACTTGGTCTGGTGGCAAGGTCGGCCAAAATCTGAGGACTCGTGGATCACCCGTGAGGATGTGTAGCACCTCAACCCAGACCTACTCAAGCACTATAAGAGCTAAGTTATCCCATACTTGACAGGGTCGAGTTCCTCCCACCCCGAGAGAATTGGTGGGGGCACCAGAATCAGACAGATTATTAGGCCCTATTTGGTTTACCTAGCCAAGTGTCAAATTTTATAATCAACTAGAATTGAGTCATGTAATAAGTTGAGATTAGTTGATTTGTCTCAACCCTCAACCTAGTCAGTATTTTGAGTCCTGTATATCAATTATGAGTCTAGTATGAGCCCAATTTTGGTACAAAAGAGGAGGTCACCTTACTTTGAAGTTTCACCAGGCAACATCCAGGAGTCAGAGGCCACTACATCAATCCATTGGGTTTTGTGTGACAACCCAGGATCCTAGATGCTTCCAGAAATCCTGATTCTTTCCAGATATTCTCCAGATGCCCAGATTCCTCCCCAGATGCCAGAGCATATTCCTAAACCAAAGGATCCATGATTCCAAAGGTCCACCTGCATCCCAGCCCAAAGATATCAAGCCCAGGCCCTTAAGAAGCAAGATTCAAGGGAATATTCCTGCTACCAGGCTACCAGGCCACCCCAGCTTCTAAAGGCCCAAACCCATGCACCCAAGCCCCTTTGGGCCGGCCCCTTGCTGCTCCTAGAGGCCTAACACACCACCCTAGGCATCCTTGAGGTGTTGACCAAGTCCAAGGGGTGTCCTTGAGTGGAATAGTCAAAGCATGAAGGGAGAAGGAAAGGACTAGGTCAAATCCTAACCTAGTTGGGACTTATGTTCCTAATTGTTTTAAGATTCGTTTTTCTAACCTAGTTAGGAGAGGACTTGTAACCCAAGTGTGTAGCCCTACTTAGAGGGCATGGGAACTCTATAAATATCCCACGCCTCCCCCTCTTGCAATCAATTTTTATTCATGATATCAAAACCCTGGTGAAATTTATTTGAGCTTGTGAGCTTGTGTTACTTTGTTTTTTTTAGTTCTTTGGTTTGTGCTCTTGTGCTTGGCCGAATTCCTTGCTACCCTAGCATCCTTCCATGCCCTAAATCACTACCATCCAAGCCTTCACACATCCAAGGAGGAGTACCCTAGGCCACCAAGCAAGGAGATCTTCAATAAGCTTCAAACAGCCCAGCTTCTAATCCCTAACTTGATTTCTTCTAAACCTAGTTTCCTTTCTTTTTTTACTTGCTGTTTTGATTAACCTTTGATGCTTGCAGGATCCCCGAGCTGCTTCCCTTCCCTAGAAGAGGCCTTTTTTGCTGCCCGAACCGCACAGATCTGCCATCAGATTCAAGGGAAACAAGGCATCTTCTTCCAGGCTCCGATCAGAGTGCATGTGATCCCTTCTACTTCTGAATTTCAATCTTTGATTGGTAAGAAACCTTTCCTTCTCTTATTATCTAATTTAGATGAAAATAAACTATCCTAAATCGAGAGTTTCTCAACTCTTGGATCCTGGATATTTCATTGGTTTGCATGAGTATGCCTGCAACCTGATGATTCTTTGCACTGCTAGTCTTCGCTAGTTTTTACTTTATTCTGAGAATCTAGCCTGCAAATAAACTTATAAAAGATTATAAAAAAATTATTGTACTATTTTCCATGCATGTTTAGCAGTTTTAGAGTCATCCCGCATCACACCGTTGCCCAAATTATTCTAGTAAGGTGAGGCCATTTTGTCCAAGGCCTCCTTCCTCGGATATCAAGGAGGAGGAAGTTCCTATAGTGGCCCGCAAGGGTCCCTACCGAATTGGGATTGTCATTGGACCCCCTGTGGCTCCTCCCCCTCCTCCTCCTTCTCCTTCTCCTCCTATCAGGGAGTCGGCTGGTCCCACTAGCATTACTTCGGTGATGACCAGTGAGGACCTCCTCCGCATCCAGAGGGCATATAAGATCCCTGATTCCATCCGGCTCTCAATCCAGGGAGCGAAGGAGCGGGTCACTTTTAGTGGCCCAGGCTAGATCGCCTTATACAATGATTTTTTCTTCGGGGGCCTCCATCTTCCACTTCACCCCTTCTTTCTTTCTTTTCTAAGCAATTATCGCCTGGTCCCAGCCCAACTCGCTCCCAACACCATCAAGACCATTTTATGTTTCATTATTCTTTGTCACTTCTACAGGATTGTTGCTCATTTCTCTCTCTTTAAGGTCCTGTTCAAACTTATGTGACACCCAGTTGACAATGGGTGGTGGTTCATGGCCCCCTGCCTGAAGGTCATCAAGCTTGACCTGCCCTTTTCCATCAAGGGGTGGAAGAGCAGGTTTATGTTTGCCTCGATTGAGGGGGTTGACTGGGTTTGGAGTGACACGGATCACTCCCCCAACCAACAGTATGTAGTCAAGCTAGCCGATAAGAAAGTGTACGACTGGCTCGTCACTTCTGATGTCCCAGCTCTTCGAAACCTAGTGACTGAGCAGAACCTCATCAACACCGGGGTCAGCCAGGCCTAACCTCAAGGTAAGCCTCGCTGCTAGGCTTCGTTTTCTTCCAAGTTGATCGGGCTTCGATAAAGGACTAACTACTTTTTTTTATCTAGCAGGGATAAAGTTCACCATGGACAAGATCCTTAGCATGTCCAAGAAGAGGGCTACTTATATGGGGCCCAAAGGAGAACTTGCGAAGAAGGCCCGGGAGGAGCTGAGGCAAAGGCCCAATGATGAGCCCACCAGAAGAGAGTCTGGCGAGGAGCCTGCCAGAAGAGTGTTGGGAATTGTGTCCCAAAGGCAATCGCCTGGGTTGTAGGCGGTTGTGCTGAGTATTGTATTCATTTTATGAATTAATAAAATTATTATTATTTGGCAGCTCATCACATATTGAATTTCCCTAAAAATGAACTCTTTCCCAGTGATGAAGTCCTTAGGGCTACACTGACTTCGATACAGAGAGGATGTATCAACTGGTCCTTAAACCCTGTTCACAACCAAAGGATATATTGTACTGGACAGCAATATATCAAGTATAGGTTGTTGCAGTTCACATCGTTTGGTTGTCCTCTTGACCAAATGAGTGTGGTGTCACTGATGTGATTTGCAAGTGGGATATATGATATCTCATTGAACGTGACTCCGTGAAACCCCTTTATGCCAAAGGGATACTCACGATTGGATATGGGTATATGTGTCCCTCTGACCTGAGGTCATAACAGTAGCTTGCAAGCAACTCCCTGTGCTTTGGGGCCGGACTACCCGGATTTTTAATCCGGTGATGGAAGGTTTCTGGGTACAGGCAAGTACTTGTGGAGAAGTGATGGACCAAGATGGAATTGACCTGTCCGAACAGTTTGGATTGAATGTCTCGCAGTATCTCAATTTAGCAAATCCTCAGCCGGGGTAGCCCTGGTGAAGAGTCATTGGGCTTGCAAGATTGAGACACATAGTCGACTGACTCAGTTTGGGTTGGCAGCCCAAATATCAGTCATCCTGAGCATTAGAGGTCAAAGGGATGAATTATACAGTAACCATATGCCAGAGGTTCGATAGTATGCTCCCACATCTTCGACCTATTCGGACGTCGGGACCCATTGCTAGATGGTTTCCTGTGCTGGTACTGAAATTGTTCCAGTGCTACCGTTTAGGTTCGAACCTATGAGGTCACACGCCACAGAGGATAACTCTCTGATCCAGATATCGATTATGATTGGGAATCGTCTCGGTTTTATAGTTATGGTATTTTTGAGCACTCTTTTCCCGGTCTTGCCCTTATTTGGGTCAACCAAAAATTATTCCGGGCTGACCAGGCCTGCGCCAGGATTTTTCTGAATCAATTTTGAACTGATTCGGAGCTAAATTCGGCCTCCAATTGGTTGTGAACCAATTGAACCAAATTTTATTTGGGCTTGAACCGGTTCAATTTTGTTTGAACTATTGGGTTTAATTGGATTTGTTTGAACCATTGGTTTTAATAAAATTGAACCAGAATTTTTGAACCGTTGGTTTTTTCCTCAATTGACCGGTTTACACGGTATTTCATCAAGCTGGGCAAATTCCAAGCGTCGGACGCTGTTCGGCGTCTTCTCGCCTCCCTTCCACCCGATTACCTTAAACCCATTTTATTAGTCCTTATGGTTGTTTAATGGGTGATTAGGCCACCGACGTCCTTTGGCCTCCCTCCCTCTCCGTTGTAACTTCTCCCAGCAGCCTTTTAACTCTTCCAGCACCCCCCTTTTTTTGCAGCAGGTTTTCATCACCGTGTAAAAGGTTAGAAATCTGTGAGAGTTCCTTTTCCTTGCAAAAATTCTTTCCCATTCCACCGGTGAATTTGAGGGTTGGGTTTTGGTGAGTGATAGGAGGAGAGAACACCAATTAATCTCTGTTTTCTGGTGATCAAATTTGGAGGAAGATGAACTCTGTTTTGCTGAAAAACAAGTTCTAAAATTCTGTTTCATTCCCTCTTCCCTCCCACCGTTCCATGTCTTCCGGCGACTAGCATCGACCGAGAGACGGATCAGAGCTAGCCCCTGGCGTTCCCCCTCTTGAGAGTGTTCAACCGAGCACTTGGAAGCCGGATCGACCTTTTTTTCTTGCTGTTCTTATGCTCTGTTTTCAGGTTGCAGATTTTCAAGTTGCTGAATTTCTGGTGCTATTTTTGGCTGAAAGGAAGGGGACCAAAACCTTGAATCGTCTTCTCCCCCTTGAAGGAACATCAACCATCTTGTTCCCTACATTTTGGTGTTGGAAGGAAGATCAAACGCTGCCAGATTTTCCTCTGTTTTGCAGCAATTTTTGGTGAAAAGAACAGCTACCTGTCAACGTGCTGAAAGTGGAAGACAACAGGAATAAATTTATTCCTGTTATCCCAGCTATTCTAGAACTATACCAGATTTATTCCATGCAGGAATAAGGTATGGGTTTCGTTTTAAAATTCATGCATGCGAAGATCTATGGATTTAAAACTTTTTATAAACATTACATGCCCATATTATTACATGTTTTTGTCTGTACATGCTTCCAGATTGTGTTAGATCCTGTGTGGAGCATGTTTTCTGCTATGCATTTTAAAATTATTTTAAAAATACTTACCTGCTCCCTGATGTTGCATGCTTAGGGTAGGCACCTGCAAAAGCCCCTTTCAACTTTCATTGGTATCAGAGTGAGGCTGACAGGTGTAACATAATCTTGATGCATGTTAGATTAAAAAATAGTTTAATCTATTTTTGTATCCTGATAGTACTTTTAGGAACCTAGTTGAGACCTTCACCATGACCGTGTGTATTTGACACGAAGCGGATCATCTGTGTTGGCCTTTTTAGAAGGATCCTTTAAGGAAATCTTGGAATTAAAATTGTTTTAGTTCAGATACAGTTTTGACATGTCTGTTAATTATTGGGCCATGAAATGTTTATAAAATAAAATCTAGATATGATGCATGATTTTGTTATTTAAAAATGTTTTACATTATGACTTAATTAAAAATTATTTTAATTAAATCTTTGGCTTATTAAAATCTTTTAGGTTTATGAAATCTAAAACACTCGAATAAACCTTTTTGGGTTAATTTGGGTTAGTTATCTAATTGGGTCCTTAACTGGGTTAGACCTAGGTTTAGTTGAACCGGATAAAAGAAGATTAATCAAAAGTTGATTAAGGTCCTTCTTTAGAACTATCTAATAGTTAGAATAGTTGATCTGTTCATCTAAAATGGATCCAATTAGTGGCTCTGTGGACGCCCGAGTCTTTAGGCAAATCTGATCGGATCTGGTAAACCGACTGGTGTCGAGGTAGGTTTGGCATCTGTGATCATGGTTGTATGAGGCTACCTCTTTCCTGGCCAACTTGGTTGGTGTCTAGGAAAGATGGTTAATGGCGGATACTCACCCATGATCTCACCTACCTGGCTAGTCGAGTCGACCAGAACTGATTGGGAAAGCTTAATTACTCGAGTTAACCCATGTCACCCAGGTTGATCGGTCTGGCTGATCTTTAGGTGCCCATGGATCATTTGTTGATTTATTTCAACCCTCCTGAAATCTGATTGATTCAGTGGGAGGATGATCCATGTCCTTGTCTCTTTTCAAGTTAGCAGAAGATTTGAAGATGGAGAATAGTTTCTGAGCGTCGGGAATGGAAATCGTGTTCCAGTACTGGCAGTTGGAGTCCTGCGTCTTGTCTTTGAGTCTTGTACTGTCGAACTAGTCAACTGTCAATATTGTCCTAGTTTCATTATGAGCATAATCTCTGTAGGCCTTTTGGCCAATTATGGTTTTGAACTATCAATAAAAGGAGATTTTTGCAATATTATTTTGAATAATGGTGTTATAATGAAAGCTAGATTAAATAATGGCATATACGTACTATCAAGGCCTGTTAGTGTAATGTACACTTCTAGCAAACGTCCAAGGTTAGATAATGTCAATAATTTGTATCTTTGGCACTGTAGACTATGTCATATTAACCAAAATAGGATAAACAAGATGCGAGGAGATGGACTTCTCGAGGTCAGTGATTCTGAATCACTGCCCACTTGTGAATCCTGTTTACTTGGTAAAATGACCAAGTCATCTTTTTCTGGAAAAGATGAACGATCTACAGAACTCCTAAGTCTAATACATACTGATGTATGTGGACCAATGATGATTAGTGCCAAAGGAGGATACAAATATTTCATTACATTTACAGACGACTTTTCGAGGTTCGGTTATGTCCTTCTAATGAGACATAAGTCTGAGTCGTTTGAAATGTTCAAACGATACCGTAATGAAGTAGAAAAGCAAACTGAAAAATGTATTAAAACCCTTCGATCTGATCGAGGTGGTGAATTCTTATCTGGTGCTTTTTTGATATATCTTGAGGAGAATGGAATTCTCTCTCAGTGGACTCCTCCAGGAACACCGCAGTTGAATGGTGTGTCTGAAAGGAGGAATCGAACCTTGTTGGACATCGTTCGATCAATGATGGGCTTTGCAACTCTACCGCTATCCTTTTGGGGATATGCGCTCCAGACAACTTGTTACTTGTTGAATAATGTTCCAAGTAAGTCTGTTGTCTCCACTCTGTATGAAATGTGGAATGGACGTAAACCCTCAATCTCACACCTTCGGGTCTGGGGTTGTCCGGCTTACGTAAAATGTTTAGACACAGACAAACTTGGTCCTAAGTCTGACAGGTGTTTATTCATTGATTATCCTAAGGAAACCAAAGGGTATTTCTTCTACTTGGAGAATGAACAAAAAGTGTTCGTTGTTCTTAGAGCTATCTTTTTGAAAAAGGAGTTCCTTGGAGAAGGAACTATAGCCTCTAAGATTGAACTTGATGAAGTTCAGCCAATAGAAGAACCTGCACACTCTAAGGACATCGTGGAACCGGCTGTGATTGACTCACACCCTGAACCCATTAGGAGATCTGGTAGAATACCGTGTCAGCCGGATAGATACTACGGTTTCTTGGTCCGGGACGGCGATCCCATTGAGCTCGATGAGAACAATGAGGATCCGATCACCTATATGGATGCACTTCAGAGATCTGACTCTGAGGCATGGCTTGGAGCCATGCGATCCGAAATGGAGTCCATGGAAATCAACAATGTTTGGACATTGGTTGATCCACCTGAAGGAATAAAATCCATCGGGTGTAAATGAATCTTCAAGAGGAAAAGGGGCGCAGATGAAAAGGTATAAACCTATAAATCCTGTCTGGTTGCCAAGGGGTATTGTCAGCGTTATGGTATCGATTATGACGAGACATTCTCCCCTGTGGCAATGCTCAAGTCTATTCGGATCATGCTTGCTTTGGCAGCATATTTTGATTACGAGATATGACAGATGGATGTCCGAACCGCTTTCCTAAATAGGGAGCTGGAAGAAGAGGTGTATATGATACAGCCTGAAGGGTTCACATCCACAGATGAATCAAAAGTATGCAAATTGCAGAGGTCCATCTATGGACTCAAGCAAGCGTCTCGAAGTTGGAACTTACGGTTTGATAGGTGTATCAAATCGTATGGCTTCGTTAAGAACGGAGAAGAACCGTGCATCTATAAATGGGTTAATGGTTCTGTAATTGTATTCCTAGTACTGTATGTTGACGATATTCTCTTAATCAGGAATGATGTCGCAACATTACAAGGAATAAAGGTCTGGTTATCATCTCAGTTCTCCATGAAGGACTTGGGTGAAGCTTCTTACATACTAGGTATGAAGATCTATAGAGATAGATCTAAGAAGCTTTTGGGACTGTCCCAGTCTACGTACATAGACACCATGCTGAAACGGTTCAGCATGGAAAATTCCAAGAAAGGCTATCTTCCGATAGGTTCTGGAATTACTCTTTCCAAGAAGGATTGTGCGACGACTCCTGAGGAAAGAGAGCACATGAGTAGAGTACCTTATGCTTCTGCAGTAGGCTCTATCATGTATGCTATGACATGTACTAGACCAGACGTGGCATACTCACTAGGAGTAGTGAGTAGATACCAGTCTGACCAAGGTGAGGCGCATTGGAAGGTGGTTAAAACCATCCTCAAGTATTTAAGAAATACTAAAGATCAATGGCTGATTTATGGAGAACCTGACTTGAAACTTGTGGGATACACTGACTCCAGTTTCCAGTCAGATAGAGATGATAGCAAGAGTGTGTCAGGGTTTGTATTTACCCTGAACGGAGGAGCGATTTGCTGGAAAAGTTCCAAGCAGGCAACTATTGCAGACTCGGTATGCGAAGCATAATATATTGCAGCATCAGATGTAGCAAAGGAAGCTGTGTGGTTGCGGAAATTCCTTCGAGAGCTAGGGGTGGCACCTTCCCTAGATGGTCCTGTTCCGGTGTACTGTGACAGCACTGGAGCCATTTCTCAAGCTAAGGAGCCTAAAGCTCATCACCGCACCAAGCACATATTGCGGCGCTACCACCTCGTACGAGAAATCGTGGAGCGAGGCGACATCAATCTTCTGAAGATCGATGGAAAAGAAAATCTAGCCGACCCCTTCACTAAAGCCCTTGGAATCAAAGAGTTCGACTTTTGTAAATGGGAAATGGGTATAAGATACTCTTCTAATTGGCTTTAGTACATGTGGGAGTTGTTCGGAATTGTGTCCCAAAGGCAATCGCCTGGGTTGTAGGCGGTTGTGCTGAGTATTGTATTCATTTTATGAATTAATAAAATTATTATTATTTGGCAGCTCATCACATATTGAATTTCCCTAAAAATGAACTCTTTCCCAGTGATGAAGTCCTTAGGGCTACACTGACTTCGATACAAAGAGGATGTATCGACTGGTCATTAAACCCTGTTCACAATCAAAGGATATATTGTACTGGACGGCAATATATCAAGTATAGGTTGTTGCAGTTCACATCGTTTGGTTGTCCTCTTGACCAAATGAGTGTGGTGTCACTGATGTGATCTGTAAGTGGGATATATGATATCTCATTGAACGTGACTCCGTGAAACCCCTTTATGCCAAAGGGATACTCACGATTGGATATGGTTATATGTGTCCCTCTGACCTGAGGTCATCACGGTAGCTTGCAAGCAACTCCCTGTGCTTTGGTGCCGGACTACCCGGATTTTTAATCCGGTGATGGAAGGTTTCTGGGTACACACAAGTACTTGTGGAGCAGTGATGGACCAAGATGGAATTGACCTGTCCGAACAGTTTGGATTGAATGTCTCGCAGTATCTCAATTTAGTAAATCCTCGGTCGGGGTAGCCTTAGTGAAGAGTCACTGGGCTTGCAAGATTGAAACATGTTGTCGACTGACTCAGTTTGTGTTGGCAGCCCAAATATCAATCGTCCTGAGCATTAGAGGTCAAAGGGATGAATTATATAGTAACCATATGCCAGAGGTTCGATAGTATGCTCCCGCATCTTCGACCTATCCGGACGCCGGGATCCATTGCTAGATGGTTTCCTGTGCTGGTACTGAAATTGTTCCAGTGCTACCGTTTAGGTTCGACCCTATGAGGTCACACGCCACAGATGATAACTCTCTGATCCGGATACCGATTACGATTGGGAATCATCTCGGTTTTATGGTTATGGTATTTTTGAGCACTCTTTCCCGGTCTTGCCCTTGTTTGGGTCAACCGAAAATTGTTCCGG
The DNA here is from genome assembly GCA_021397845.1 of Areca catechu. Classification (NCBI taxonomy): domain Eukaryota; kingdom Viridiplantae; phylum Streptophyta; class Magnoliopsida; order Arecales; family Arecaceae; genus Areca; species Areca catechu. The sequence continues at coordinate 44,596,338 of CM038048.1, read as the reverse complement.
GCTGACCAGGCCTGTGCCAGGATTTTTTTGAATCAATTTTGAACTGATTCAGAGCTAAATTCGGCCTTGAACCAATTCAATTTATTTGTTTGAACCATTGAGTTTAATTGGATTTGTTTGAACCATTGGTTTTAATAAAATGGAACCATAATTTTTGAACCGTTGGTTTTTTCCTCCTTTGACCGGTTTACACGGTCTTTCATCAAGCTGGGCGAATTCCAAGCGTCGGACGCTGTTCGGCGTCTTCTCACCTCCCTTCCACCCGATTACCTTAAACCCATTTTATTAGTCCTTATGGATGTTTAATGGGTGATTATGCCACCAACGTCCTTTGGCCTCCCTCCCTCTCCGTTGTAACTTCTCCCAGCAGCCTTTTAACTCTTCCAGCACCCCCCTATTTCTGCAGCAAGTTTTCATCACCGTGTAAAAGGTTAGAAATCTGTGAGAGTTCCTCTTCCTTGCAGAAATTCATTCCCATTCCACCGGTGAATTTGAGGGTTGGGTTTTGGTGAGTGATAGGAGGAGAGAACACCAATTAATCTCTGTTTTCTGGTGCTCAAATTTGGAGGAAGATGAACTTTGTTTTGCTGAAAAACAAGTTCTGAAATTCTATTTCATTCCCTCTTCCCTCCCACCGTTCCATGTCTTCCGGCGACTAGCATCGACCGAGAGACGGATCAGAGCTAGCCCCTGGCGTGTTCCCCCTCTTGAGAGTGTTCAACCGAGCACTTGGAAGCCGGATCGACCTTTTTTTCTTGCTGTTCTTGTGCTCTGTTTTCAGGTTGCAGATTTTCAGGTTGCTGAATTTCTGGTGCTGGTTTTGGCTGAAAGGAAGGGGACCAAAACCTTGAATCGTCTTCTCCCCTTTGAAGGAACATCAACCATCTTGTTCCCTACATTTTGGTGTTGGAAGGAAGATCAAATGCTGCCAGATTTTCCTTTGTTTTGCAGCAATTTTTGGTGAAAAGAACAGCTACCTGTCAACGTGCTGAAAGTGGAAGACAACAGGAATAAATTTATTCCTGTTATCCCAGCTATTCCAGAACTATACCAGATTTATTCCATGCAAGAATAAAGTATGGGTTTCGTTTTAAAATTCATGCATGCAAAGATCTATGGATTTAAAATATTTTATAAACATTACATGCCCATATTATAACATGTTTTTGTCTGTACATGCTTCCAGATTGTGTTAGATCCTGCGTGGAGCATGTTTTCCGCTGTGCATTTTAAAATTGTTTTAAAAATACTTACCTGCTCCCTGATGTTGCATGCTTAGGATAGGCACCTGCAAAAGCCCCTTTCAACTTTCAAAGAGGACCTACTGCCACATTGGCCGCACCTGGGCCAGCAGTCTAGCCTCCAGCCCGCAGGCCCAAGAGTGAGGCCAGGCCCATGGAGGGGGCCGTGCCACCAACCCCGGCAGCCCCTGCATGAATTGAAGCTCCACCTTAGCCAGAGGTGGTGGAGGTGGCGAGAGACACTGCCACAAGAAGGCCATCTCCACCACCCAAAGACAGAGCCATCGATGGCCAGCTTGGTGCTACCATGCCTCCACCATCATCTGCACCGGAGTCCTCGGAGCCATCCATAACAACGAAGTGAGGGATGAAGAAGGTGTCCCTCTACTTGCCCCAGGATGTGATGCTAACGAGGGATGACAAGTTGATGAAGGAAATCCTCAATTCCCTCCCAAGAGAAGAGCAGCCGACAACTGGTGAACTGTTCACCAGCATGTTCCCTTAGCTTCTATCGGTAACTCACCTCCTCAACTACTTCATTTTCCTCTTTTGCCCATCGAGGCACTAACTAACATTTTTCGTGTAGGTGGTCACCAACATCTAGCTCCTTCGAGATTCCTGCCAGGGGCTGATGAAGCGGGACTACCATCTCCGCAAAGAGCGAGATGAAGCCTGGACTCAAGCCACCTAGGCTCAAGAACTGGAAGGTCAGGTGAAGGTCCTCCAGGACCAGCTAGCCAACTCCCAGGCAAGGGTGATGGAGCTAGAAAAGAGATCCATTAAGCTTGACAGAGCCTTGAAGGCAGAGAGGGGGAAGACCCTCTGTCTAGTAGAGAAGGAAGCAAGCTTTACAGTGGAGGTGGCCCGCCTAGAGGGAAAGATGCAAACCCTCCAAGCGCAGCTCGAGGAGGAAGTAGCCTAGACCGTGGTGGCCTTAGAGAAGGCCATGGCGGTCATGGCATTAATGGACGCGGCAAAGAAGGAAGCTGCCCAGGCTGTCCCTCGCTTCAAGGTGTCCAAAGCCTTCAAGGACGAGGTCGCCGAGTTAGTTTGGACTCCTACCATAAGGGGTTCAACAACTTCAGGGGTAAGGCCATCTGCCTCTTCGGGCAAAAAGGACTGGACTATTGGGAATTGTGTCCCAAAGCCAATCACCTAAGCTGTAGGTGGTTGTGCTCAGTATTGTAATTTGTATATGAATTAATAAAATTTTATTTTGGCAGCTTATTACATTATTCATTTTCTTGTAATGAACTCTATTTATGTGATGAAGTCCTTAGGACTGCACTAACTTCGATATAGAGAGAATATATCGAGTGATCCTTTAAAAGGTTCACAACTAATGGATACATTGTACAGGACGGCAATGTATCAAGTATAGGTTGTTGTGGTTCACATTGTTTGGTTATCCTTTTGACCAAAGGAGTGTGGTGACACTGATGTGATCTGCAAGTGGGATGTGTGACATCTCATTGAAAGTGACTCTATGGAGCTCCTTTTCTGCTGAAGGATTGCTCACAATTGGATATGGGTATATGTGTCCCTCCGATCTGAGGTCACCATGGTAGCTTGCAAGCAACTCCCTGTGCTTTGATGCCGGACTACCCGAATTTCTATTTTGATGATGGAATGTTTCTGGGTATAGGCAAGTACTTATGGAGCGTTGGTGGACCAAGATGGAATTGACATGTCCAAATTGTTTAGATTGAATGTCTCACAGTGTCTCAATTTAGCAAATCCTTGACCGGGGTAGTCCTAGTGAGGAGTCACTGGACTTGCGAGGTTGAGACATATTGTGGATTGACTCAGTAAGGGTTGGCAGTCTAACCCTAGGTCATCTTGAGCATTGGAGGTCAAAAAGTTGAATTATACGGTAACCATATGCCAGAGGTTTCATAGATTGTTCTCGTATCTTCAGCCTATCCAGATGTCGGGACCCATTGCTAGATGGTATCTTGTGCTGGTACTGGAAATGTTTCAGTGCTATCGTTTCGAACCTATGAAGTCACACGTCATAGAGGATTTCTTCCTGATCCGGGAGTCGATCAACGATTGGGAATCGTTTCGGTATTAAGGTCAAACGGTTTGATTGAGCACACATTGATTTTTTTTGGTCCACCTGGTCTAATTTGGATCGACCAGGATTGGTTTGGGTCAATCAGGAATTATTTCTAATAGACCATGACTAGATCCAATTTTTTATTGATTGGGTTTGGTCAGACCGGGGTTTTTCTCTTGAACCAGTTTTTCGGGTTTAATTAAACTGGTTTAATGCATGGTTTAAATCACTTGTTTTGTTTACACGGTGATTTAAATGTTCAACGTATTTGTTTTTATCCCTTCCCCTGCTTTCGAACTTCTCTATTTTTATCGTGTGAAGAGATAAGGACCTCGTGTTGATCGGATTACCGCTTGGGATATCCGATGGTTTCATTTGCACCATGATCTTGAAGGAGTCTCTCGGTTTTTCTCCCGCACGTCTATCTTTTCTATCAGTCTCTTGTTTTCTCGGAAAAGCCATTCTCTTCCAGCGAGTTTTCTCAGTCTTGTTTTCATCTTGGTTTCACAGCCGTGAGGTGCGATTGAGAGGAGAAGCAAGGCATGCGAGATTGAGTGGAAGAACAGGGCGTGAGAAAGAGGTTCTCCTTGCTTCACGGGTTTTTGGTTTTGATCTGGCATTCTCTCAGGGTGATTTCCTTGGGCTTCATAGGTGTTCTCAGCGGTTGGCATCTCTCGGTTGAAGGCTGTGAGATCGTGAGAGGGGAAGAGAGGCAGCAGGGCGTGAGATGGTGAGAGAGAGAAGAACAGATCTCATGGTATCTTCACGGGCTTCATGAGTTTTCTTAGCCTCGGATTTATTTTGTTTGAAGGCCATGCGTTGGGATGGAGAAATAGAAAGAGAGCGTCCCTATTTTTCCTTCCCTATTCTTTTGTTTTCCATTGTATGCTCTTGGTTGAGTTTTGGCTGTCTTCGAGAAGACCGTCCATGAGGATTTGTTCAATTTTCCCGACCTATTTGTGACCTGTTGTTTGACTCCGGGAGGATTAGTATCCTTCCGGGAGTTGGATCAGTGAAAGCCCATGCATGAATACTCTAGAATGTAGACATTTAGATACCTTGAGAGATTGGATCGATCTCTTCCGTTCTTCTTGCAATTGCAGATCTGATTTACTGTTGAAGGAGTTCAACCGTCTGCCATGTTTTGCCTTGTTTTGCTGTTAAAGGAAGCTCTACAATGTATGTGATTTAATTTTTGTTAATCATGCATGTTTAATCTAATTTTATCATATTATTTATGATTATTGCAATTGCCTATACATTCCTATGTTTGAGTTACATGTATCATATTTATGTTAGATCTTGTGCATGAGTAGGTTATTCCATATGCATGTTAAAAATTTTTAATTATGTAATACCTACTCCCTAGTGTAGCATGCCTAGGTAGTCTTGGACTCTTACCATAAGGGGTTCAACGACTTCAAGGATAAGGCCATATGCCTCTTCGGGCTGAAAGGACTGGATAACATCCAGCCCAAGCTACCTTTTTTCGGGGCACCAAGAGATCCTATAGTAGAAGCGGAGCTAGAGTCGGAGCCAGAGTCCAAGGCAGAAGTCAAGGCTGGATCTACTACCCGAGGTGCCCCCAGTCTGATGCTACATAGGTGTCGGGGGGAGTCAATCATCAGCCAGGGAAGGAGCCGGTGACTGAAGCCTAAATTTTTCTTTCATTTTGTAACTAAATTTTGAAAGACTTCCTGGCCTATCGAGAGTCTTTACTCTGTAAAAATTTTTTGATCAATGAAGACATTATTCCTTCAAATGCTTCTTTTCTTTTCCTTTGTGTTTGAGTTCATTTAATAGCTTCCCGACATGTCCGGAGCCTTGACTAATGTAAAGAATACTTCAAATAATATATGATACAATTTTCCTTTCCAACTGATGTGTCTTCTTTCTTTTCTTCTATCTCTCTTCTTTTTTTTTGCCTTGACATACTTTGTGACATACTTTGAAACATTTCCAAGGGATCTCCCAGATTGTAAAATACTTAATTCTATGATAGAGAACAAGCCTCGCTCGGGCTGTGAAGGACTTGCTTCTGGTTAGGAAACTTTTTCTCACTCTTTTCTTCCTTCAGCTCTTCTACTTTCTTGCATGATAGGACGATAGGCTCCATGATTGCCATGTGCGAGCCTCTCCATAATCTTGGCCATCTTGGACTGATTCTGGAATCTCGGGACTGGCATGGAGGACTTTGAAAATACTCCACCCCTATTCCATTGGTTTTGAGGTCGCGCAGACTTAGAGTGCAGGGCTTTTGGAGTTTCTTGGCTTGGTTTGCCGAACTATGAGTCAAGCAATGGATAGCAAGACTTCGGAGGCTTCCCGGCTTACATCTCCAGACTGTGAGTAAGGCAATTGTGTGCGGGGCGTCAGGAATCTTCTGACTTTACCGGACTTGGAGTCGGGCAAGTGGGTTCCTACACAAGTGAAAGACAGTGTTGCACCAAAAAGGAACTATAATAATTGATAAAAAGCCTTACATTGTTGGTAGTACATCCTTAGATTGTTGGCATTCCATGTTCAAGGGAATCAGTCACCATTGAGTATGGCGAGGTAGTAGGCTCCGTTTGGCAGAGCCTCGACCACCTTGTGGGGGCCTTCCTAGTTCAGGAATAACTTTCCACATTCCCAAGGTTGGGATACTTTGGCTCGCTTGAGGACTAAGTCACCTGGACATAAGGTTTTGGGCTTGACATGGGCATTGTAGTGGTGCACTACTCATTGCTGATATGCCACCATCCAGAGTTGGGCTTTGTCCCTCATCTCATCCAGAAGGTCCAAGTTGAGAAAGAGGCAGGCCAGATTCTTAGCCTCGTTGTATTGCTCTACCCATAGCATGGGCAGACCAACCTCCACTGGAATCATAGCTCCCGAACCAAAGATGAGGTTAAAGGGTATCTCACATATTGTCATCCGAGGTGTGGTGTGGTAGGCCCATAGTGGTGCGGGCACCAGACTCAGAAGAAGACTTCAGAGCTCCATCTGGATCTCTGATTAACCTTGCCCGAAGAATTAGGGTTTTTGGTTTGTAATAAGAGTTGACTAGATCAACTTAATTTAGCTTGAGTCTACATTACCTGCATTTTATTTTGTTGAGTCATGTTGACTCAGTAGTGGACTAGGGTTTCAAAATGGGATGTTACACTTTCTTCCAAGACCAGGCAAGTGGACACCACACTCCCAGCCACACTCCCAGTCCAGGGGGTGCCATATCCACATCCAGCAGCTTTTGGTCCCCACTCCACAGATGGCAACCTCCTTCTCTCATGTGCCAGATAAGGAGAAGTCCACCAAGAGACCACCAATCAAGGGGGCGGCCAAGACTTTCCCAAGAATTCCAAAACAAAGAAGAGAAGAAATTCTCTTGGAAGAGAACTTCAAGGGGGCGCCCACTACCTGCCAAAAACAATCAAAACAAAGATGGGAAGGACCTTGACTTAGGGAGGAAGAAAAGGAGGAGTCCAAAAGAGTTGATCCAGGGAAGGAAGAAAATTTTTCTTGAAAATCCAAGTAAGGTGGCGCCATCTACCTGCCATTTATAATCCAAATCCTATTTTTTGGTATTTTGGCCGACCATATGTAAGGGATTTGCCCTAATTTGGAGATCCCCTCCTTTAGTCCCACATGGGAAGATGTGAAACCCTCCTCCCTTGTAATGCCTTATAAATTAAATCCCTCTTGTAAGTTTACAACAATCAGATGAATGAAAGAAATTTTTTTATGAGCAAACTTGTGTTTTCTCTTTTCCGCACTTGCTTCCAGGTGTTGAGCTCCGTGAGGGAGTAAATCCGGGTTCCCCTGGAACCTTGAGGAGGTGAGAGATCTCCAAAACCCCAAACCCTAGGTTAGCCACTCCACTCCCAAACCCTAGCCGCCATCACCCTTCTCTTTCCACCAAGCCCTAGTCTATTTCCCTTCTCTCGGCCACCATCTCCAAGTCCAGGCCGACCACCAGCATCCAGCTCCTGTCCAGATACTGCAGATCTACAACAATTCTAAGAGGAAGTCAGATCGGCCTCCAGGAGAATTCGATTTCAGCAACTTCGGCTTTCAAGTTCTTTAACCTGGTAAGATCTTTTCTTGAGTTTCTGAATTCCTTCACTTGTTCCTCTTCTTTCCCAGATCTTGAGTCCAGGAGAAGCCGACCAAACCATGAGACCAGTATTGGAGGATCCATTACGAAGATAGCCGACTCCGAGGATCCCACAATTTGCTCGAGAGAGTTCTTCCACCAAAATCCTGAGAAGATCACTGTCTGGTTAGTAAACCATCTCTTCTCTCTATTTCTGTTCTGTTGAAAGTTCAGAGCGAAACCCTAGGTCTGGGAGTTTCTCAACCCCCAGCGATCCGTTACCTCTGAACTACTCTAATAATTTAGTTTCTTCTAAACTGTGCTTTCAATCCTTACCTAGTTTCCTTCAATGTAGTTTAGCTTTACTTTGAGTCGAAGCCAATTTCTGAAATATATATATAAAAAAAAAATTAATCTTAATTTTACTTCCGCATACGCTTCTTTGTTCTTTGTTCTGCATCATTTTTGGTATCAGAGCTTTCGTTCTGCATCAATTTTGGTATCAGAGCTTCCGTTCTGCATCACATAGTATACTGGGGACCTCTTCCACCTATCGACCCTTGGCCTCATCCAATCTGGTACGGAGTCCTTGCAAGATGGTTCGGTTGGTCACCTCAGCCTCCCCGTTGGTCCGAGGGAGAGCCACCAAAGTGAAGCGATGGTGGATGTTGAGCTTGGTGCAGAACTCTTCAAAAACCTAGTTGTCAAACTATCGCCCGTTGTCAGTGATGACTAAGTGCGGGAGTCTAAAGTGGCAGATGATTGACTTCCAGAAGAATGATCTGACCTTGGCCTCAGTGATCCATGCCAAGGGTTCGGCCTCGACCCATTTGGTGAAGTAGTCGATGGCCACAATCAAATACTTTTGTTGGCTAGATATAGGAGGAAATGGACCTAGGATGTCCATTCAATTCTAGGCGAATGGCCACGGGACTAATAGCTGGGAGAGTATGGTAGGTAGCTAACACTGGATGTGGGCATGACGTTGACAACGGTCACATTTCCTCACAAAATCGATGGTGTCCTCCTACATGGTCTCCCAAAAGTATCCTTACTAGAGTGCCTTGTAAACAAGAGTTCTATCCCCCACATGATTCTCGTAGACACCTTCATGTATCTCTTGGAGCACGTAGGCAGCTTCTGAGGGCTTCAAGCACTTCAGCAGGGGGAGGAGTAAGACCTTCGATAGAGCTGCCCATCTATCAACACATACCATGCAGCCTTCTTCTTAAGGAGGTTGGCTTCCTCGTGATCTTCAGGTAGGGTGCCAGTGGTAATGTATTTGATGTAGGGGTCATCCAGCTGGCCTCAGAGGAGAACTGTTGGACCACTGTTGTGGACTCGAAGTTGGGGGTCTCTAGATATTCAATAAAGGTACGCCCAATAAAGGTACGCCCCAACAACGAATCTGGTAGGGTTGCTAACCTGGAGAGTACTTCAGCCCAGACGTTCTCCACACGAGGGATATGAGAAATGTTGAAGTCTTGGAGGTTCGCTGTGTATGAGCATTCCTTGTCCATATACTTCGGCATCATGGGACTCGAGCTTCACACTCACCAGAGACCTAACCCACCTTGAGCTGTGAGTCTATGAAGACTTTCAAGTGCTTTACACCCAGCTTGCGAGACACCTTCAATCCTACTAGGAGTGCCTCGTACTTAGCCTGATTGTCAGTTGTCTTGAAGAGGAAATGCAGTGCACATTCAGCGATGACCCCATCGAGGTTGGTGAGGATGAGCCCGGCTCCACTCCCTCCAGTGTTGGATGCACTATCGATGTGAAGGATCCACATCATCACTCCCGGGGTTGGGTCCGACCCGGGTTCATCTTGCCAGTCTGCTTCTTCCAGGTCTTTGGGCACCCAGGTGCATTCCATCAAGAAATCAACAAGGACTTGGGCCTTTTGCATGGGTCATGAATGGTCAGTGATGTCAAACTTATTGAGCCTCACCACCCACCTGGCCAGATGCCCTAACATGTCAGGGCAGCTTAGGATGGTCCTCAGGGGATGGTCAGTGAGGATGGCGATCGGATGTGGTTGGAAATAAGGCTTGAGATGCTGTGTAGACACAATGAGTGAAAAGATAATTTTTTCGAATCAAGTGTACCTAGTTTCAGCATTGTGGAGTAGCTTGCTGGTGTAGTAGACTTGTCGTTGGGTGCCGTCCTTGTTAGTATGGACCAGCATTGAGCTAACCACCTCCAGTGAGACCGCCAGGTATAGGAGGAGCTCTTCCCTGGGCTCCAGCCTGGATAGCAATGGTAGGGAGGCAAGAAGCTTCTTCAGTACCTCAAAAGCCTCCCGGCACTCCTCCATCTAGGTGAAGCTGTGCATCTTGCACAGCAACTTGAAGAAAGGCTTGCAGCATTTGACAGAATGCGAGATGAAATAGCTTAGTGCCGCTATGCATCTAGTAAGGCGCTGAACCTCCTTCTTGGAGATAGAGTGCCTCATATCAGTGATCACTTAGATCTTCTCGAGGTTGGCCTCTATCCTCCTCTAGGTGATCATGAATCCTGGGAACTTTTCTGTCGCAATGCCAAATATGCATTTGGCAGGGTTCAGCTTCATTTGGTAGAGGTGGAAGTTGTCAAAGGTCTCCACTAGGTTAGCAATATGGTCTGACTCCTAGCCATTCATGACAAGCATGTCATCCACATATACCTACATGTTATGGCCGATCTGGTCTTTGAAGATCCTGTTGACCAGGTACTGGTACATGGCCCCTGCATTCTTAAGGCCAAATGGCATATCCTGTAGTAGTACATACCTCTATCGATCACAAATGCTGTGTGCTCCTCATCCTCTGCATGCATGCAAATTTGATTGTATCTGGAGAATGCATCCATGAAGCTAAGGAGCTTGTGGCTCGAGGTCACATCCACCAGCTGGTCAATCTTGGAAAGTAGAAAGCTATCCTTTGGACAAGCCCTGTTGAGGTCGGTGTAATCCACATAGATCCTTCTCTTTCTAAAAGCATTCCTGACCATCACTACATTAGCAAGCCAATCAGGATATCTTATCTCATGGATGAAACCTGACCGTAAGGAGCTTTTCGACCTCCTCATGAATCTCTTTCTGCTACTTTGGGGCAAAACTCCTCTTCTTCTGCTAGACTGGGTGGCAGTTGGGGTCAACATTGAGCCTATGGGTGATCACCTTAGGCGGGGTCCTGGGCATGTTTGCTGCAGTCCAAGCAAAGATATCTGCATTGGCCCGTAGAAAGCTGAGCAGACGAGATCTCTCCTCTTCGGGCAGCAAGGCTCCCACTTGAACCCTCTTCAGGGGGTCCTGCCCTAGGTGAAAAGATAGTAGGGGCTCGACTAGCCTGCCCTTCAGTTCTTGCTCTGTCGGGCCTGACTGGTCGATGACCAGACCCTGTGTAGCCTCTTGCACTCCCAAGACCATCTACAGGCAGTGTTGGATTGGCTGCTGGGAGCCTCTTATCTTTGCAGTCCCTCAAGGAGTGGGGAACTCGATGAGAAAATGCCGGGTGGAAATGGCAGCATCGAGCAGGTTGAGTCCAAGATGCCTCAGGATCATGTTATAGAGAGAAGGAAGCCTCATAATGGTGAATGTCATCAGCACAGTACTTTGTAGGTCCTAGAAGTTATTGGGAGTGTAATTTTTCCTTCAACTCCAATCGAATCCTCGATAAAGCCCACTAAGGACATGAACACCGGCTTTATTTGGTCGGTAGACAAGTTCATCCTTGCAAAAGTACTATAAAAAATGATGTCAGCAGAGCTTCCACTATCAACCATAATTTATTTTATAGGGTGTTTTGCTATCATCATTTCTATGACAATAGCATCATTATTTGGGTTATCTATCCTAGCTGACTCTTCTCCCTTGCAAGGGAGTACATCATCACTTCCCTCTCACCCCCTAGCCCTCTTCGAGCTTCTCCCTGGGCCCCAAGAGATCATTTTGATTGACTTCTCAATAGGGTGGTTGTCGATGGCGAGCGATCGGGGCTCTTCATTCTAGGCTACTGGAGGTGCTCCTCCCTCCATGTACTTTCCAAGGTAGCCATGCTTGATTAGATTTTCTATCTCCCTCTTCAGGTGGCAGCATTCTTTTATATCATGGTCGTGGTCCCGGTGGAAGCGGTAATAGCGAAATCTGTCACATCCAGTGGATGGCCTCAACGGGGGAGGATGATGTAAGAATCACTTGTCCTCAATCTCCATCAAGACTTTGCTCTCGGGGCAAGGAGAAGTATGAAGTTTTCTTCCTTGGTAGGGTCGACTCTAGGCTTGGTCTTTAGCTGCGGGGCCGGCATAGCTTTCAAGGCCGGGAGGCCAGATGTTTCCCCCATGGCTTGTCTCTTCAACAACCTACTGTCTAACTCCCTTTTGGTGTGGTCGGCCTCCTCTGCATGGATGTACTTGTAGGCCCAAAGGAGGAGCTCTGAGTAAGTCTTCGGAGGCTTCTTATTGAGGGAGTAGGTGATGCAGGAGGTCCTGAGTCCCCTCTTCAGGGCTAGCATGGTGACTGGTTCATCGAGGTGATAGATCTCTAGGATGGTGGCTTTAAACTGGGACACGTAGTCTTGGAAGGGCTCTCGATCCTGCTGGTGGATCGAGAGGAGACTATCAGCTTCATGAGGCACCTTTTGTAGGCATCAAAGTATGTCACAAACTTTTTCTCCAACTATGTGAAGGTGTCAATGCTTTCTGACTCGAGCAGCCTTCCGGAGGGTAGCCAAGAAGGTGATGTAAAGGAGAGCATCGATTGCCCCATGGACCCTCATGAGGGCCTTGTAGCTTTCTAGGTGGTCCAGGAGGTCGGTTGTCCCATCGTAAGGGTCAACCTGATGCATGTGGAACTAGCTAGGGATCAGCTCCTCTTGGATTCTATGAGAGAAAGGTGGACAAGTGTCGTAATCCATGGGCTCACTTAGGGGAGCCCTGAATCTTAGTAAACCAACGGGACAAGTAAGCCAACTTGCGCTCTCGCTCTTCAAGGTGCCTTTCTACCTGGCGACGAATGGCCTCATCTGTTGACCCTTTTGTGGAGGCCATCAAAGGTGAAGGGGGCGCGGAGTGGAGGAACTCTCACCTGAGTTTTTGGCCATACTGGTGTCGTCAATGCAAGCATGCACCATGGTTTAAGGTCTGTTGGTCCATCATGTTGCTTCTTCATGACCATTTGATGGTCTCCCCACAGGTGGGAGGCTGCATGTAATGGCCCCTCTGTGAAGGATTGTAGGCTGGTACGGGGATCGATGGTGTAGGCCACTAGCATCCCTGGCTACTGCTACATGGCTAGGGACCAATGTCTCTGCTGGAGTTGGTGCACTGCTGTAGCCAGGTCATGGACTTGCTGAGCCAGTGTGGTGATCTGGGGATCCATTGGAGGTGGCGGTGATGGAGCGGGGAGCTCCCCCTCAGGGCTCTTTGGGTCGCCATGATGAGGGGGGCCCCTTACACGGCTGGTGGAAGCCTCCCGTGTGTGCATTGTCACCATGGGGCCATTGATGTCCACGAGTGTCCTTCTCATGGTAGGGGACTTGCTTCCATAACATCCATAGTCAATGGAATTTCTTTCCCTTCTTGGTGTGCCAATCTATTGCCACCTGGATCATCATGGCCTGTAGCTTTAATGTGTCATGGACACATTGAGCTTCTATTGGATGCTTGGTCTTCTTCCCCAGTCAACTCCAGGACCAGCGTGACCTACAAAAGAGAGGAGACCCAGGCCAGGGATTCCGACGGGGATACTCCAATGATCTAGTCAGTTAGGATGACCAATGGAAATAGAACCTCTAAGTCAGAGAGGTTGAAATCTCTCTGCGTAGAGGATAAAATATGAGATATATGAAATGGAAAGACAGGGTAAAGTGGAGATCAGAGAGTTGGGAGGTTCTTTTGACTGGTTCCTTGCCCATTTGCTCTCTGTGTCTTACTAGTTGCCTCCCCTTTCTTAAGGGTCCTTTCTTCTATTTTTATATTAGGAGATGGCTCAGACCAAGTCTAGAGCTTTATTAAGATATCCCTTTCTTGGTATCCCTTTCTGGAGTGGTTTTCCTTTGTCTACAGTCTCACCTCTGTCGGACTAGTCCACTGAAGGAGGTCCTTCTATTGGGGGTGTTCGCCGGTGTAGTACAAATTTTGTCCCTTTAGTGATATAGTTTTTCGTGGGAGGGGCGGGTGCCGTGCTGCGAGCCCCTAGCCATGGTAGGGTATTTCTATTCCATGAGGGACCATCAAAGTATTGCGGGGCTTGGGGCCTTAAGAAATACTCCTCTTGGAAGAGGTACAGGTTCCGTATCGCAAGGGTCGGAGCCCTTGGTTGCATGGCCATTGACATGGTAGCATGCTGTGGGGCCTAGAGCCTAGTGGAGCACACACTGCACAGAGCGTGCGGATGGCACATTGTAGAATTTGAATTTTTTGGTAGGGCATGCTCCACCTCCTGGAGGTTGCAGGTGGCTAGGAGCTCCCATGCCATGGTCTATACTTCTGCTGATCTTCCCCCTCGGCTTCTGGCAAGAACTTCAATGATGTGGGAGAAAATAAAATGATGCAATCTAAAAGGAGACAATAACAATTAAACGAGAAATGGAGTAAAGCAAGGCTACTTTCCATATAAAAGAAATGAAACTATCATGAAGGAATTCTGTATATAAACAAAACCTGAATGAGAACTTTCATAATATTAAAGGGGAATGGATCTTCGTGGTTAGGAAACCACACAGGATAGGGCTTAATTATGTTAACATTTTAGATCTAGAAAAACAATATAAGAGGGGTAACCAAGCATTAATATCTCAAGGGTTTGAAAAGATACACTCAAGGACAAGTCTTTGAATGATAGGGTGATTCCTTCAGATATCGGGACTTCTAGTCTTTATTTCTTGCCTTAGAAGACCCTCTTCTTTGGAACCTAGATATGCCAGGGATCCTACACAAAACATAGCAGAGTTAAGAAATAACTTGAAAGGTAGGAAACAATGGAATTCATGGTTGAAGTTGAGAAGAAGCTGTTGGATTTGAAGAAGCTTGGCTGGCCCTCTTGGAATGCATCTTCTTGCAACTTGGACATTGGGGATGGAGAGCTTGGATGGACTAGAAGACTTGCTAATGGCTAATGGTGTGGAAAAAGAACTCTCTTGAAATAACTATGGGTCTCTCACCCACTCCCTCTCGGAGGATATTGGATAACACCAAATGGAAGAAGAAACACTCCTTTTTTCATTCAAATTCATCAATCCTTACAAGAGAGCTTGGAGTTGATTTTATAAGCCTCCAAAAATATTTTGAAATTTCAAATTACAAGGAGATTTTCATAGGAGGTTCCTAGCTATAAGGGTGGGATTCAAATTACATGGAGAATTTTATGGGATAGCTAGCTAAAATGGTGGAAGAGTAAAGCTCTTGGCCGTCCACTTTGAATTTGAATCCTTGGTGATGTGGCGTGTGATGAGGTGGCTTGCTGATGTGTACTCCACATGGTTTGGGGGGTTGACATGGCATCCCACATGGCTTGCTGAGGTGGCATCCTCCTTGGCTTAAATGGTTGAAGTGGTTGAGTGCATTCTATCTTCAAGCGAGCTTGCTCAATTTCAAACCTTTCTTGGACTCAACTACTAAACTTAATAATTACAAGACCAATTTGATCCTAATTGGACTCAAATAAGCCAAATTGAGATAAATCTACTCTAATTGCATGATTCAAATTTAATTAAAGAAATAAACTGACTCTATTTATAAGACATGAAAAAATTAAAGCCATACTGAATTATACTGAAGCCTCTTCCAGACTTTGGTGCCCGCACTAGTTCTTCCGGACCTTTTTAGCAAGTCTGGGTCATTTTGTTGCAGATCCTCTCAGGTGATCCAGGAATCCTTGGATTCGGGTCTTCCTCGCCATCGAACCAAATAACGTTGATAGCTCTTAATTCTGGTGGTAATTACCTTGTCATCCAAGATACTTTCAATCCTATCTCTTCATCCTGGCTGAAGTGTTGGTGGACACTCAGGTAGGGTTTCACTCTCAAAGGTTGGGTAAGGTCCAAAAGGCTCGCTAGGAATTAATGCTGGCTCTTTGTATTCTTTCATATCAAAAATGTTAAACATGGAACTAATGCCATATTCCGATGGTAACTCTAACATGTATGCGTTAGGTCCAATTCTCTTTAATACTTTGAAAGGTCTAGCTCCCCGGGCATGCAGTTTCTTCATAGTTCCTAGTGAGAACCTTTCAGGTCTAAGTTTAACCATTACAGAGTTCCCTACATTGAATTCTTTCACTCGTTTACGTGAATTAGCCATATGCTTATAGACTTCATTACTCATTTGAATTTTTTTACTAAGCTCCTTATGTAAATCTTAATATGTTGTGCATATGACTCGGTGGACTCAGACATTCATGCATGTGTGGGTAATGGAATAAGGTCGATAGGTCTCCTAGGTCTGTAACCATGGACAATCTCAAAGGGACTTTTACCAGTAGACCTATTGACTGAGCTGTTGTAAGCGAATTCAGCACGAGGCAAAAGCAAATCCCAATTTCCCAGACTCTCTCCAGCAAGGCACCTCAATAAGTTCCTTAGACTTTTATTTACAACCTCGGTTTGTCCATCAGTCTAAGGGTGGTAAGCAGTTGAGAATTTCAGTTTTGTTCCTAGTAGGTGCCAAAGGGTTTTCTAAAAGTAACTCATGAAACGAACATCCCTATCAGAAACAATGGTCTTAGGTAACCTATGTAATTTGACTACTTGATCAAGAAAAAGCTTGGCTATCCTAGAGGCATCAAAAGTCTAAGAACAGGGTATGAAATGGGCCATCTTTGAAAATCTGTCGACCACTACAAAGATCGAATCATGCTTCCTAAGGGTCTTGGGCAATCCTAAAACAAAGTCCATGATAAGATCCTGTCATGGATACTCAGGCACAGGTAATGGAGTGTATAACCCGGTGTTTTGTCTTTGATGTTTGGCAATAGCGCATGTCCTACATCGGGCAACAATATTGGCTACATGTTTCTTAAGGCCTAGCCAATAAAATTTCTCTTCAACTATTAATATGGTTTTATTTCTTCCAAAGTGGCCAGCTAGACCCCCATCATGTGTCTCCCAAACTAGAAAATGTCTTAAGGAAGTTTTTGGAACATAGAGCTTATTTTCTTTAAATAGATAACCATCTAGAAGGGTATACTCACTATGGTCACTAGATGGTCCTTGACTCAAAGCCTGGTAAACCTCACTAAAGTCTAGACAGGTTTCACATTCATCCTTAAGTCTCTCAAATCCAACGACTTCAGTGCTGATTGAATTCAGGAGTAAGGCTCTATGACTCAAAGAATCGGCTACTTTATTCTCAGTTTCGGCACGGTGCTTTAGGACAAAAGTGTAGGCTTGGTTGTATTCTACCTATTTGTCATGCCTAGAATTCAGCTTTTTCTGGAAACTAAGAAATCTAAGGGCTTCGTGATCAAAGAATAGAACAAATTCTTGTGGTAGAAGATAGTGTCTCCAATACCTTAAAGCTTGCACTACCACATAGAGCTCCTTATCATAGGTGGAATACTTAAGGTTAGCTTCATTTAACTTTTCACTAAAAAAAGCTATGGGGTGGCTTTCCTGGCTTAAAACTCCACCTATTCCAACTCCAGATGCATCACAAGCGACCTCAAAAATCTTGAAAAAATCAGGTAATCTTAAGATAGGTGGTTGTATCATTTTCTTCTTAATGTCTAGGAAGGCCCTATTAGTAGCTTTGGTCCATTCAAAATGGCCTTTCCTAATGCAATCCGTGATTGGTGCAACTATGGTACTAAACTCCCGAATGAATCTTCTATAAAAAGTAGCTAGGCCATGAAAACTTCGTACTTCATGAATACTTTTTGGCACAGGCCAATCTACAATTGACTTAATCTTTTTGGGGTTAGCAGAAACTCCGTCAGGTGTGACAACAAAACCTAGAAAAATGACTCTATGGATGAGAAAATCACATTTTTTAAGGTATACGAAGAGACTATTTTCCCTAAGAGCTAAATAGACTTGATTCAAGTGGTCCAAATGATCCTCTTGGGTCCTGCTATATATAAGAATGTCATCGAAGTAAACTACGGCAAACTTTCTCATAAATAACCATAGGACTTGATTCATAATCCGTATAAAGGTACTAGGAGCATTGGACAGTCCGAAAGGCATTACTACCTATTCAAAAAGACCCTCCTTGGTCTTGAATGAAGTCTTCCACTCATCCTCAGGTCTAATCCTAACTTGATGATAGCCACTCTTAAGGTCAATCTTTGAAAATATTGTTGCTTCGGCCATCATATCTAACATGTCATCCAAACAGGGTATGGGAAATCTATATTTTGTTGTGATCTTATTAATAGCACGACTGTCAATGCACATCCTCCAAGTGCCATCTTTCTTAGGGGTCAGTAATGTGGGTACTGCACAAGAACTCAAACTTTTCCTAATAAATCCTTTTCTAAGGAGATCCCCTACTTGTCTTTGTAACTCTAAGTGTTTGGTAGGATTCATCCTATAATATGGAAGGTTGGGTAGGGTTGCTCCTAGGACTAAATCAATGGCATGCTGGATGTCCTTAAGTGGTGGAAGGTGGTCAGGTAGGTCATCTGGAAACACATCCTTAAAGTCTTCTACCACTTTAACCACTTGCTGAGGGCGTTCTTTCTAGGAAGGCTCCTGAATTTTCTTAGTGGCTAAAATCCAAACAGGTGTACCCTCGTGAGTTCTTTCTCAATCTCCTTATCAATTATCAAATTGACTCCAGTTTTCTTTTCCTTTAGGTGGCTCGATCCTCTCTTAACAGTGTCCTTAGGTGGTGTTGGGTTGATCACAAACTTCTTTCCAAGCTACATGAATGAGCAGGAATTTGATCGGCCATATAGGGTCGCATCATGGTCAAATAACCAAGGTCGACCTAGGATGATATTGCTCACTCCCATTGGTAGGATGTCACACCACACTTTCTCCTGATAGGACTGTAATTGGATTTGGACTAGACACCTATGCTTGATAAGAATTGAAGTGGAGTATATCCAAGAAACCTTATAGGGAGTTGGATGGAGAACTATGGACAAGCCTAAAGTTTTGATAGCACTAGTGGATATGGCATTTACACAACTCCCATTATCTATGATTATTTTACATACCTTATCTCCTAACTTGACAAATGTTTGTAGGATGTTAGTCCTATGCCAATCTTCCCGTGTCACAGTCTGGGTAAGGATGAATCTAACTACTCTCAAAAGATCAAGCTCTACATGTTCCTAGTCACCTTCATACTCTTCAGCCAAATCATCCTCAGCTTGGTATACCTCCTCAACATTATCACCTAGGGGCTCTATGGGTTCAGACTCATTCTCTTCTATTTCTCCTATGTGCAAGGCTCTAGTTGGACAATTGCTAGCATAATGGCCTAATTTGTGACATATGAAGCAAGGAGTATTAGGATTTGGGGTTCTCTGAATTTCTGGTGCTTTATCCCTATCGTCTCTACGGGTTAGAGGTGTGTTAGGGTTGGGTCGATTAAGTCACATCTGACTTGTTCCTGGCTGATGATTAGGTGCACTAGTTCTAGGAGGTTCTGGTCTATGGTAAATTGGTCCCCTATGAAATCTCTCAGCATCTCCTGCTACCTGATAGGCTAACTCTAAATCCCGAACTTCTCTCATAAACAACTCTTTCTGAATCTCTTCTCTTAATTCGGCCTTAAATCTAGACAAAGTAACTGACTTAGACTCATCTACATTGTATCTCATCACAAATTCGTCAAACTTTGCAATGTATTCAGCTACACTCTTGGTTCCTTGGGTTAATCTTTGCCACTAGTCTAGAAGTATCTAATGGTAGGACATGGGAAGGTATTTCTCTCTAAGCCTAAGTTTCATTGCTCTCCAGGTTACTATGGGAACGTCACCTCTTTGTCTAATCAATCTCTCGACATTTCTCCAGTAAAGTCTGGCTTGATGAATTAACCTAAGCTTTGCAAATTTTCATTTTCTCTCCTCAGTCTTATCATACCAATCGAAGTACTGATCCATCTCTCCCTCCCAGTCTATGTAAACCTTAGGATTTAGATTTTCATCAAATGTTGGTGCTTCCAACCAAATATTCCTAAGGGTTCGATCATCATGGTCCATTTGATCTTGATTGGGTCTCCTAGGGTGTGGCTCATAGGCTGGGTCATGGTGTGCTCTCCTAGGGTTCGGGTCATGGACTCGATCAAGGTTGGTCTCCTAGGATTTGGCTCAAAGAAATGGTCCTGATGAAGCCTTCTAGGATTGGGTTCAGGAAAAGGTCTTGTTGCAGAGCCCTTCTAGGGTTGATGTGTATATCAAACTCACGTTCAGGCTCTAACTCATTCTGGACTTCCTGAGTTCCTCTAGGGTTATGAGCTTCTAATCGATTAAGCCTAGCAGTGATGAGGGTTTTCTAATCAGTCATGCTTTGGTTGGTCTGGGCCAATTGATCAGTCAAGTTTTGGTTCAGCTTGGTTATTTGGTCATTCAAAGATTTCATCAAGTTCTCAAAGTTTTGTTCCATGGTTACACTGGATTGGGCTTGGGTTTGCTGGTAGAGTGCTCCTGATCTAGTTGCCATGCACACATGGACTCAAACTCGGACTAAGGGTTTGCTAGACATAGAGCCCAAACTAAATGTTAGGTCAAGTTGACAATCCGGGTTGTAGTAACTTGGCACCTGGCCAAATAAGTATAAGGTTGGTGGAGGTTTCTCTTTGCTTGCCTTAGACACCAATTTGAAATTGGTCAAGTAAGCAAACCAATCCACCTTCCATTGGGCTCTTGTCCCTGAACCACTTGCCTAGACACCAGATACAAGCACACACAAACATGTTGTCAAAGTTGGCTTGACACTTGATTCGACCTGACCTTGTGGGTGTCCCTAGCTCGCTAGAGCAATTAAATGTCTACTCCATTTTAATTAGGGTTGGGTTCGCTATGCAGGTTGGTGATTTTTGGGCTAGGGACAGGTAAGGAAATCTTAATCCTATATCAAATTGATGCCCTTAAGATGATTTATCATGAAATGAATGCAAGCATGCAAATGAACCCTAATTTCAGGTGCAAAAATCAATGTGTTGCAGTTTTGATGTGGGGTAGAAAATTGATGCGTATCAATCTTAGAAAAATCTGAAAAAATAACAAAACACTTCTAGCTTGCAGGGGATATACCAGATTAAAGGAAATTTAAAAATAAAATCTGTGTTAGGCATGGTAGTTCCAGGAACATAGATAATGCATGCAGGACAGAATAGCATAAATTCTAAAGATAATAGATTTGAAAGATGCAAAAACTATTAATTAGGATCTAAAACTTACCAACTAATGTTCCCCTTCGAGGGTCAATCACAATGGAACCCCGACATGCCTTAGGAGATCCCCGTGGAATGGAAAGAGATGGTCTTGAAACCCTACTTTTCTCCTAAGACCTGACGTCTTGGTGAAGCATCCAAATCCAGGTACTGAAATGATGCAAAGCCCTAACATACCATGCTCTGAAACCAATTTGATGTGGGAGAAAATAAAATGATGCAATCTAAGAGGAGACAATAATAATTAAATGAGAAATGGAGTAAATCAAGGCTACTTTCCATATAAAAGAAATAAAACTATCATGAAGGAATTCTGCATATAAACTAAACCTGAATGAGAACTTTTATAATATTAAAGGGGAATGGATCTTCGTAGTAAGGAAACCACACAAGATAGGGCTTAATTAAGTTAACATTTTAGATCTGGAAAAACATTATAAAAAGGGTAACCAAGCATTAATATCTTAAGGGTTTGAAAAGATACACTCAAGGACAAGTCTTTGAATGATAGGGTGATTCCTTCAGATATCGGGACTTCTAGTCTTTATTTCTTGCCTTGGAAGACCCTCTTCTTTGGAACCTGGATATGCCAGGGATCCTACACAAAACATAGCAGAGTTAAGAAATAACTTGAAAGGTAGGAAACAATGGAATTCATGGTTGAAGTTGAGAAGAAGCTGTTGGATTTGAAGAAGCTTGGCTGGCCCTCTTGGAATGCATCTTCTTGCAACTTGGACATTGGGGATGGAGAGCTTGGATGGACTAGAAGACTTGCTAATGGCTAATGGTGTGGAAAAAGAACTCTCTTGAAAAACTAAGGGTCTCTCACCCACTCCCTCTCGGAGGATATTGGATAACACCAAATGGAAGAAGAAACACTCTTTTTTCATTCAAATTCATCAATCCTTACAAGAGAGCTTGGAGTTGATTTTATAAGCCTCCAAAAATATTTTGAAATTTCAAATTACAAGGAGATTTTCATAGGAGGTTCCTAGCTATAAGGGTGGGATTCAAATTACATGGAGAATTTTATGGGATAGCTAGCTAAAATGGTGGAAGAGTAAAGCTCTTGGCCGCCCACTTTGAAATTGAATCCTTGGTGATGTGGCATGTGATGAGGTGGCTTGCTGATGTGTACTCCACATGGTTTGGGGCGTTGACATAGCATCCCACATGGCTTGCTGAGATGGCATCCTCCTTGGCTTAAATGGTTGAAGTGGTTGAGTGCATTCTATCTTCAAGTGAGCTTGCTTAATTTCAAACCTTTCTTGGAATCAACTACTAAACTTAATAATTACAAGACCAATTTGATCCTAATTGGACTCAAAGAAGCCAAATTAAAATAAACCTATTCTAATTACATGACTCAAATTTAATTAAAGAAATAAATTGACTCTATTTACAAGATATGAAAGAATTAAAGCCATACTGAATTATACTGAAGCCTCTTCCAGACTTTGGTGCCCGCACCATCTGATCTTGGTAGAAAAAGGGGAGAGCTCTATCTCGGAAGCTTGACATCGAGAAGTGGGAGCACGACCTCGACCAGGAGCTTGACCCTGGATGGGAGCTGACCTCAACTGAGAGCTTGACCTCAACAAAATGGGGGGAGCTCTACCTTAGGAGCTTGACCCCGGGAAGTGGGAGTGTGACCCCAATCGTGAGCTTGACCCCGGATGGGAGCTGACCTTGGCCAGGGGCTCGACCTCGATAGAATGGGGGAGCTCTATCTCGAGATCTCAACCTTGGAAAGCGGGAGCATGACCTCGACCAGGAGCTCGACCCTGGATGGGAGCTAACCTCAGCCAGGGGCTCGACCTCAGAATGGGGGAGCTCTATCTCTGGAGCTATTAGCTTTAGTCCTTGATTTTGATAAATAACAAAACATTGAGTATATGTTTGGTACTAATGTTTCAATTGGAGTTATGAATTAGGTTACAGGAACTTCAAATTTCTTACACAAAAGTATCAAAGTTATTCACTTGAATGCAAGATAAATTTCAAATTTTAAGAAGTCTTCTCATCTTGGAAAGCTATGAAATTGATCACTTTGGCCTTAATGAAGAAGAACTGGAAGTTTATTAGACAAATTTAAGAATTTCAAAGTTTGGCACACTTTTTAGAATTGGCACAGACCAAGTGTCAACCTAAGTGTCGACTCATGAAGCAAGTGTTGACACCTTTGAAGACTGACACACAGAGTTTCAGCTAGCATGCTAAGTGTCGACTAAAGTATCAACCTAAGTGTCGACTCACAGGTCGACTCACAGATCGACTCAAGGCCTGAGAACAAAAATGGACATAACATGATTTTTGGACTTCAATGAAGTATCGATCCAAGTGTTGACTCACAGATTAGCTCAAGGCCTGAGATAAGAAAGAAAATAGAATAATGTCATTTCTAAACTTTTTGCCTAGTGTTAACTCAAGTTTCGACTCAAGTGTCGACTCACAATTTCAAGTGTCGACTCATGGCCTAAGAATAGAAATGAAACAGAACCATGGATTTCAAGGAATTATATCTAGTGTTGATCCAAGTGTTGACTCATGAAGACTCAAGTATCGATCCAAGTATTGACTCACATGTCGACTCACAGGTTTTGATAATAGTAATAGCTACCTTTTCAGAAATTCTGAATTGGTTCAAATGGTCCATAACGGCTAGATTCTTCACTCTAATGATCTAAATAGTTTTTGAAGGTTTTGGAGTATTTATTACTCACCAAACTCATTGAAGATACAAGAGAAAGAAATAAATACTAGAGACAAATCCTATCTTTTAAGAAAGCTTTTGAAAATACAAGAGTGAGTCATAAAGAAGATTCCACCTGAAAAAGCCTTCATTCTTTCTATTGTGCCTTCAAATCACTATCCAAAAGTATTATTGATAGCTTGCAAGAAGAAGAAGACAACTTAAGCATTCAAGAAGAGCTTCATCAACTTTATTTCTACGTTTTAAGAGTTTTATTCTTGTGCTCAAATATGTACTTTGGTTTAAATTATTGTAACTAGTTTCAAGGTTATTGAAACTAGGGTTAGGCCCTTCCAAGCTGTGAATTAGAATTCAAGCCTAGGGTTGGCTTGAGAGAAAAGTTGTTGGTGAGCCTAGGTGACAAAACTAACAAGGGTTTTAACTCGTGAGTTCGGAAAACAAGTTAGCTATAATCTTGGTAATTATAGTAGAAATTTTCAAGGGATAGCTTGGGGAGTGGATATAGGTGTTTGGTGTAAACCGAACCACTATAAATTTTATTTGTTTGTGTGTGTGCTTTATCTTCGTATTTACTTCTGTTACATTGCTATTTATTACTTAAAGCATAGCATCTAGATTATATTTACACATTCACTTTATCTCACAACCACATTAATCTAGCACATAATTACTTTAGTTTAAACTTTTAAAAACCCAATTCACCCCCTCTTGGTTGTTACACTGGGCAAGAAATGGTATTAGAGCCTGGTACTCAGCGTATAGGTCAAACGATCTTGAGTCAAAGATCTAATGATAGCCCGAATTGGTATTGGTATTGTTGAGAGTTAAGCCTCAAACCATCCCCTACTCTTTAATGGCACAAATTACACATACTGGAAGACACGCATACGTATCTACATTCAAGCAATAGATTACAATATTCATAAGACCATAGTTAAAGGTCCTTACTAGCCTACTATCTTGATTAATGGCATTCTCACTCCCAAATTAGAAAAAGATTGGGATGAGAATGACATTAAGCAAGCTGAGCTTAATGTTAAGGGTATGAACTTATTATTTTGTACACTAGACCCTAGTGAATTTAATAGAATATCAAATTGTTCCTCGCCAAGAAAATATAGGACACACTTAAAGTTATCCATGAGGGCACACATCAAGTGAAGACTACCAAAGTTAACATGCTCATCCATACTTATGAGATGTTTAGGATGGAACCAAATAAAATAATTAGTGAAATGTATACTAGGTTCACTAATATTGCTAATGGTATGGGGAGTTTAGGAAAAGTTGTATCTAATGCTGAACTTGTTAACAAAATTCTCAGGTCTCTTTTATCATCTTAGGGTCCAAAAGTGATCGCTATTGAAGAAGTCAAGGATGTCGACACTCTTCCACTTGAGTCGCTCTTGGGATTACTAATGACATAGAGCTATCCTTAAAATAGAAGGTTATGGACAATGATAAGAAAAAAAAGATTATTGCATTCAAGTCCATAAATAAGGAGAATTCAAGTGATGATTTCGATGAGGAAGATGAAATGGCTCTCATCTCAAGGAAATTTAAGAAATTCATAAGAAAGAAAAGATTTAACTACAAGAAAAAGCCACAAAGAGGGGAGCCCAATAAGGAGAAAGAAAAAGAAAAGGAAAGGGAGCAACCAATATGTTTTGAGTGTAAGAAGCTGGGAAATTACAAAATAGATTGCCCCACTCTCAAAAAGGGCTAGAAGAAATACGAGAAGAAAGCAATGATGGCGATGTTAAGTGAGAGCGAAGATTCAAGCTTTGATGAAGAGCAGCAAGAGGTGGCCAATATTTGCTTCATGGCAAATGATGAAGAGGTAAGATCTGAACCTGAAAATGATTTACTTTTGATGAATTACATGATATTTTTGATGAACTTGTTGTTGAATATCAAACTTAAATGAAAAACAAGGATTTGAAAAAGCAAAACTTGGATCTTTCTAGAATGATTGATAACTTTTTGATAGATAATGATAGTTTGCTTCAAGAGAAAGAAAATTCAATGATCAAATTACATCTTTGAAAATGAAAAAGAAAATCTTTTAAAAGAAAAAGATGCTTTAAAGAAGGACAAAGTTTTTGTAATAAATGAAAATTCATCAAAAAAAGAAAGAACTTTTGCTAGAAAACAGAAATGCAAAACTTAAAAAAAGTAAAATCATTTGTTGAAAAAATTATTTATAGTTTAGAAAAACTAAACTTTCTTTGAATAGTCAAAGAGCAGTTTTCAACAAAACAGGCTTAGATTTTAAACCTCAAAAATAACAAAAAATATTTCAAAAATTTCTTTGTACCTACACCTTCTAGCATTACATGTTATTCTTGTAGTAAGCTAGGACACAAATCTTATATGTGTGATAAAAGAAAATTAAATAGTGTTAGAAAAGTTTGGGTTCCAAAGGAACCACATCAACTAACCCTAAAGGACCCAAGATGACTTGGGTACCTAAAGTCTCTACCTGATTTGTTTTTGTAGGTATGCCTTGCAACCAAGGACAAAAGAAGATTGTGGTACCTTAATAGCGGTTGCTCAAGACACATGACCGGAGATATAAAGCAGTTCATATCTCTTGAGGTTTAAATAGTGGAAATGTGATATTTTGTGATACTAGAAAGGTTAAAATTATTGGTATTGGTAAAGTCCATATCATCCCCTCTACTTATATTGATAATGTTTTACTTGTTGATGGTTCATAATTTGCTTAGTATAAGTCAATTTTATGATAAAGGATAAAATAGTTTTGAATCTTCTATGTGCATTGTATCTAGTCTTGATGACAATGGCATCAAGTTCATTAGTCATAGGCATTGCAATATTTACATGGTTGATCTTGATGATCTACCTATACAAAATATTCAATGCCTAGAGGCGATGGAAGCCAAGATCAATGAAACTAGTTGCTTTGGCATCGTAGACTAGGGCATGCTAGTATGCATTTACTTTTCAAATTGAACAAACTGAATCTTATAAAAGATTTGCCAAAACTCACTTTAAAAAGGATAAGATTTGTAGTGCATATTAACTTGGAAAATAAACAAAATCATCTTTCAAACAAGAGGAGTGGTCTCTACATCTAGACTCTTAGAATTACTTCATATGGATATCTTTGGACCTACTAAAATAACTAGTTTGGGAGGCAAGAAGTATGGTCTAGTTATTATAGATGATTTCTCACGTTTTATATGGATAATATTTTTAGCTCATAAAGATGAAATATTTTCTGCATTCATTAAGTTTCATAAGAAAGTTTCAAATGAAAATGGTATTTTAATTATTTCTTTACATAGTGATTATGGTACCGAGTTTGAAAATCATGATTTTGAAATATTTTACAATAAAAAAAAATCATCATAACTTTTTGTACCAGGACATCATAACAAATGGGTGGTAGAAAGGAAGAATAGGATATTAGAAGAATTGGTATGCACCATGCTTTATGAAAATGATTTACCTAGATATTTTTGGACATAAGCCATAAACATTATATGCTATATTTTAAGTCATGTTTTGATCCGACCAAATTTGAGAAAACACCATATGAGCTTTTGGAAAGGTAGAAAACCAACCATCAAATATTTTCGTGTGTTTGGATTCCATTGTTTCATTCTAAATAATGGTAAAGACAATCTAAGTAATTTGATGCCAAGTCTGATGAGGGTATCTTTTTATGATACTTTAATTCTAGCAAGGCATACAGGATCTTCAACAGAAGAACACTTCTTTTAAAGAGTCCATTCATGTTGGTTTTGATGAGACTAACAAAAATCTTCTAAAAAAGAAGATGCTATTGATGATCAAATAAGTTTCCAAAGGATTAAAAAGATGACCATCAATGAAGGACATTCCAAAGAGAAAGAAGGTGATCTAAACCATGAAGAAGAATAAGTACAAGAAGTTGGAGCGTCATCAACACCCAAGCCATTACCTAAAGAATGGAGGTATGTCCATGACATCCTAAAGAACTTATATTGGTGATCCATTAAAGGGATAAGTACTCGTTTCTAAATTATTTAACTTTTGTATCACAAGTAGAATATAAATTAATTGAAGAAGTTGAAAAAGATTCAAATTGGATAAATGCCATGCAAGATAAACTAATTCAATTCAAAAGAAATAAAGTTTAGACTTTAGTTGAAAGACCTTCTAATGTTTCAATAATTAGAACCAATGGGTTTTCAGAAATAAACTTAATGAAAATAGAGTAGTAACTAAAATAAAGCTAGATTAGTAGCAAAGATTATAACCAAAGAGAGTATTGATTTTGATGAGACTTTTGCTTTAGTTGCTAGATTTGAAGTAATTAGATTATTACTTGCTTTTGCTACTTTGTGGATTTTAAGTTATTCAAATGGATATCAAAAGTATATTTTTAAATGGTTTTATTGAAGAAGTGCATTTGAATAGTCCCCTGGTTTTGAAAATCATGCTTACCTTAATCATGTTTTTAAACTTCATAAGGCTTTATATGGTTTAAACAAGCTCCAAGAGCTTGGTATAAAGGGCTAAGTAAATTTTTGCTTGAAAATGAATTTTTTAGAGGTAATGTAGACACTATACTATTTTGAAAAAGAAAAATGATGATCTTTTACTAGTACAATTTTATGTTGATAATATCATTTTCGGTGCTACTATGAAACACTTTGTCAAGAGTTTGCCAAGCTTATGCAGGGAGAGTTCGAGATGAGCATGATGGGAGAACTAAATTTTTTTCTCGGACTCCAGATCAAGCAAACTAAAGAAGGGATCTTCATCAACCAAGCTAAGTACACAAAAGAAATCTTAAAGAAGTTTTGGATGGAGATAACCAAGCCATTAGGTACATCTAGAGCCCTTCTTACAAACTTGAGAAAGATGAATCAATTAAAAATATTGATCAAATTATATAGAGGTATCATTGTTCGTTGTTATACTTAACTACTAGTAGGCCAAATATTATGTTCAGTATATGTATGTGTGCTAGATATTAATCTGCTCCTAAAAAATCTCATTACTGCTGTTAAATGCATACTTAGATATCTGTCTGGCATAATTGATATTGGACTATGGTATTCTAGAGATTCATCAATTGAATTGATTACCTATTCTAATACTGATTTTGCTGGATGTAACTAGATAGGAAAAGCACTAGTAGAACTTGTCAATTTCTTGGAGTTATTTGATTTCATGGTTTAGCAAGAAACAAAATTCAGTGCTCTATCTATGATAGAGGCTGAATATATAGCAGCTTGAAGTTGTTGTGCTTAAATCTTATAGATCAAACAACAACTCGAAGACTTGGCATTAGTTAAATAACACACCCATAAGATGTGACAATATAAGTGCTATCAACTTAACTAAAAATCTAGTTCAACATTCAAGAAGCAAATATATTGAATAAGATATCATTTTATAAGAGATCTGTAAAAATGGTGAAGTAATGCTTGATTTTGTGCGTGCTGATAGATAATTAGCAGACATATTCACTAAGCCCTTTAGTGAAGATAGGTTTTACATGATTAGGAAAGATTATTCATTATTGACCTCTTTGATTAAACTCTTTCAAATTTATTGTTGAATTCCTTCATTATTCCAAAATCTCTCAAATTATGCTTAGTATAATCTCTAAAAATCCCCTTGATTTTGCCAATTTATTGGATCTTTTTCCTAATTTTTCTTAGATTTTTGACCAAGTATCGACACTTGCATTATGCCCAAAGTGTTAACACTTGAGCAAATTACAAGTGTTGACTCACGAACGATTGGACTATTTATCTAGGACATCACCGAAACCTTTTCTCTCATTCTTTTTTCCAATTTCTCTCTCCATAGTGGTCCCCACCTTCTAATCACCCTCAAACAATGTCTTCTTAGATCTACCCTTCCATTTTTAGCAAAATCCCTTTCTTCGGTTCCTAGTCATTTTTGGTGGCATGGGTCCTAGAAAGCAAGTGGGATTCCACAAGAAGAGGTCTCGTTTTGAAAGAGGAGATGCTAGCTCAAGTGAAAAAAGATCCAAGGCTCGTCAAGACCCAGTTGAGCAGCACAAGGAGCCGAGGCTCAGGTAGCAGATAGGGCACCCCCACTACAGTATCCCTCATGGCCATGCATGTAGTAGGAAAAGTAATTGCTTGTAGGAGGAAGATTGACCTACATTTCTGGGACTCCGAGGGTTTGTCTATTGGGAAATGTATGTCCCAAGCCAACGTCTAGGCTTTAGACAGTTGTGTGACTCATGTATATATATAGAATTATTGAATTGAATAAAGGTTTATCTGATTGTTCATCATATGACATCTTCCTAATTAAACTCTTGTGTGATGATGTCCTTCGGCTACTTGTATGTGATGTTGAGAGGATGCATCGTGTAGTTCATAAATTGGTTCGTGATTAAAGGATATGTTGTTTTAAGATGATGGTGTATCGAGAGTAGGTCATTGATGTCATATATGTTGGTTGTCCTCTTAACCAAGTAGCATGGAGATGCTGGTATGATATCAGGTATTGTGTTTGATACTTCACTGAACATGACTCTCATGCCGAATTTTCTTTCTGCCAAAGAGAAGTTTTGCATTAGAATGTGGACATAATTATTCCTCTGACTTGAGATCATTATGGTAGCTTGTGAGTAACTCACTATTCTTAGGTGCCGGACTACCCAGATTTCTAATCCGGTGATGGAAGGTGGTTGGGTACAGTCAAGTAGTTGTGAAGCGATAGTAGGATCGAGATAGGATTGATCTCTCCAAATAGTTTGGATTGAATGCTTAATATGCCTCAATTGAGAAAGATCATGGCCAGGGCATTCCTTGTAAGGAGTTACCAGGATTCTTTGTTTGAGATATATTGAGAAGGACTGACTAGGGTGGGGCAGTTCAACCCTAAGCCATCTAGAATATTAGGAGATTAAAGGAATAAGTTCACTGATATTCCATATTCGATAGGTTCATGTTGCTCTGCAACCTTCAACCTATCCGGATGTCAGGTATCATTGCTAGATTGCAACTTTGGCTAGTACTGGAAATGTTCCTGTACTACCGATTTAGTGTTTGAACCTACGGGGTCACACACCATAGGGTTTCTTCTTGCTTTAATGGCATGCAAATGATTGGGAATCGTTCCGAACTAGTTTGACAAGAGTTTTCAATGCTGCTCTCGAGCCGACTCAAATGGTTGAGTCGACTCAGCTTGAGTCAACTCGTCTGACAGACTGCTGAATTCAAGAATGCTTTATTAAAGTTGTAATGGTTATGAATTAGTGCTGGGCATTTTGAGATTTTAATTATTGCTATTGCTGAATCCCAAGTGGCTTGTGACTCCCCTGAATCCCAAAGGTCTCAACTCTCTTTATAATCTCTTCAGATATGATTATGAAGTGTTCACGTTCATGTTTCCCTTTGGCTTCCTAGTTTTCTGTTCTGGGTTTTTCTGAAGAATAGAGAACGAGACCAGCAGCTCTTTTGATTTCTAAGAGATTATCTTAGAGAGGACAATGAGGTTCGGGTCGGATCTTTGAGTGCATACCTTCTATTGAAGGTTAGGATAGAGCATTGGGAAGGGGTTCTCAAGGACTTTGTTGCAGCACACTGCACCAACAGCCCCTTAAGGAGTTGAAGGAGTCCGCACATCTTCAATGAGTTGAGGAGTCACTGGTGCCAATATTGTTTCCCAAGGGGCTAGCACCCCAAAGGAAGGGGAAGTCCCTCTATCTGGTGTGAACCACCCGTAGAGGCAGTATGTGTGTGCCACTCACAGAGCCCGATAATCTTTTTGTAGGGCTGATCTCCATCGAGTGCTGTTTCACCTTGCTGTCGGAGTACATGCCTTCCAGTGATCGTCATCTCCAAGGTATACCTCTATATTATTTTTTTGACACACCTAATCTGTTACATCATTGTGGAATCTAGAATAGTTCTGTTTTTCATTCAATGGATGCTTGATTCATACAACATTATTCTACACATGCCTCAAGATCTGCTTAGGGCAATGTTAATTAGATTGACATTCTTTGATAAAATGGTTTTATCCTTTTTCGCTATGCCATGCATTTAGAAAAAGTTTTTAAATTGCATGCTCTTACCCTATACCTTGGTTCCCTAATAGTGGTATTAGAGTGACCAAGTTGGATGCACATGTATTTTAATGTTTTTGTATGAAATCAGATATTTTCTTACAAAGTACTTGGATTAATGTGGATTTGCCATGGTCATCCGATCATAGGAGATAAGCATGGTTTAAAGATCATCTCTTTCCATTCCAAAGGATTCTCCTATGACATGTAGGGGTGCCGCTGCGTCACGACCTTATGAAGAAGAAAGTGAAGGAATTTGACAAATTAAAATGGTTTTAATATGGTTGATAGATCCTAACTATGTTTAGATGAGATCTAAAAGATGTTGATCTAAAATTTTGAAAGTTCAAGTGGAAATGACCAAAATTTGAAGATACTATTCTGCTCGAGTCGACTCAAACCTGCAGAGTTGACTTAATTCTACAAATAGTTCATTTGTCTATTTTTTGTATCTAGAAGAGCTGACTTGACCTCCAAGAGCTGACTTGACCAGAAAACTATGAAACAGTAATTTTAAGCTTCAATTTTTATGAAATTGTTCACTTGATTTTGAAAATGTTTCATTAGTGTGATACACATATTAGGAATTAAGTTATATATTTTTAAGCTTTAGGATATGACCTGGCTTAACCCTCCCTTGCTTACCTAGCTAATGTGGTGAACCAAACTTGATTAGATTATCTATGATTTGAGTTGACCCATGTCAACTAAGGTTAATCAGTCTGACTGATTTATAGGCGCCTATGGGTCAAATTGATCTAGAAACCCTATAAGTATTTGGTAGGAGTTTCTTGATCAAGGTCCATGTCTTCTTTCATATATCACAAAGATAAAATCCTCTAAATATTAGGTCCATAAAAAGACTAAGTTATGTTCCAAAGAACGGGTGGTCATCAGGTGAGTGGAATTACCATTTAGCATATGATGTCTTAGTGTGACTAACTTAACACTTGGTCAAGTGTGCTGGCCAAAGTTGAACTTGATCATGGGCTAGTTAGAAGTATTGAATTGATCATGTTAATGGTGAACCTAACCAAGACCTTCAATAGGAGGCCCAAAGGTCAATTATGAGAATCCCTGGGGCAAAATGATTACTAGGAGGTTTAGAAAAGCAATTGGTATTGTACCTACTTTAGATGCATTTGAGTTGGCCTACCAAAGTTGGGCTCATATGTAGTCTATTAGATCCTAGTACCGCTTAAAGATAATTGTAATTCTTCGAATTGGAGTGTAAAGGCTACCAGTCTGAATAAAATAGTGGAGAAGTCTTTAGACTAAAATCCATGTCTTTAAGATTTTAATAAATTATATACTGATAGGTCTTGTTCTTCTTTTTCAGATAATGTTGACCACTTTGTCACTCGGTCATTATTAGATAATGACAAACTTTCGGACCCAACTTCGATAGCTGGTATTGAAAACTCAGGATTGTCCAGGAGCACGAGCAGATCCTTTATGTGATAATGGATCTAGCACTTGAGATCCAGCCCCTAATGCTTATGGCACTATCAAGGACACTTACTAGAAGTGGATCTCTGACCGCACCATGGTGCATTGCATAATGTTGGCTATGATGAACGATGAATTCAATCGCAAGTTCAAGGAGGCCTAGCTAGAGGAGATTCTTCAAAAGTTGAAAAAAATCTTTTGGCACTCGGATGATACGGATAGATACCGGATCTCTTTCGCCATCTATAACACACGTATGTATGATGGAGCTTCGATAATGATCATGTAATGTACATGATCGAGTTATTTGAATTTTGGACAAACTCGGATGTCCTTTGTATGAGCAGCTCAGCAAGAACACGATACTAAATTCTCTACCTCCTTCCTACCAGAACTTTCTTGACAATCTCAAAATGAATAGGCCTGCAGTAAACTATCATGAGATGTTAGGGTTACGTAGACTTATGAGAGAGACCATAATCTCAACAAGGGATTAGTGAATCTGGTGGGAGGCTGACAAGAGGGTAAAGGTTGACAAGAGTAAGGTAGGTAGAGGTCTTCTGCAAGAAGCCAGGTCATTGGAAGCAGAACTATTCGGCTTACCTCGCAACTCTGGACTCGAACAGGCAAGGAAAAGAAAAGCAGCAAGGTGTTGCTGGACAAGGTATCTATATGATAAATCCTTATAGTTTTTCTATTTGTGATACTACTAGCTGGGTATTGGATACGGAAGTCCTTACCATATTTGCAATTCTTTGTAGGGACTTCAAGTTAGTAGGAGATTCGAAAATGGTGAGAGGTTTCTGAATGTTGGGAATGGAAGTCAAGCTCCAATTCTGGTGTTGGAAACTATTTCTTTGTATTTCGAGTCTTGTACTGTCATTCTTAATGATTGTCATTTTTGTCCTTCTTTTCTTGTAAATATCATTTCTGTAGGCCTGTTGGCCAATGATAGTATGAAATATCTATAAAGAATGATATTTGTAAAATCACGTTGAATGATTTTAATGTGATGAATGGATAATTGAAGAATGATGTATATGTACTATCATAGCCTGTTACTATATTATACATTGCTAATAAATGCCCTAGGTTAGATAAGGTCAGTGATATTTATCTCGGTACTATAGTCTATTGGTGGGGGCACCAGGATTAGACATAGATTACTGGGTTCCATAGATTTATGATTAGGGTTTAGAGCCTTAGTCATGTCATAATTTTGTAATCAAGTAAGATTGAGTCCTGTAATAAATAAGCCTAGTTGATTTGTCTCAACCCTAGTCTAGTTATTGAGTCCTATACTTGAGTACTAGTCCAGTATGAGTTCAATTTTGTACAAGATGAGAGGTTACAAAGTTTTGAAGTTCCACCAGGCCTCATCCAGGAGCTAAAAGCTTCATAGCAGCTTTATGGGCCTTGTTTGCCACCCAGGGTCCAAGATTCCTTCCAAATACCCCAGATGCCCTCTAGATATCTCAGATGCCCAGATTCCTCTCCAGATGCCAGAGCATATTCCCAGACTAGGGCACCTATGATTCCAGAGGCCCATCTGCACCCTGGTTCAAAAAAAATCTGCCCAGGTGCCAGGACCAAGCTCATAAGAACCAAGATTCCAGGTATATTCTAGTCCAGAACCAAGATTACAGGTATATGCTAGCACAGGCATCCCGGGCTTCCAGGGGGGCCAAAGCCCATGTGCCCTAGACTCTTGGCCGCCCAATCTTGCTGCCAATGAAGCCCACACACCAAGGAGAGGCATCCTTAATGGTTGATGTGGTGTGGGCACCAGGATCCGAAAGAGGCTCCTCAACCCTCTATGGATCTCAGATTAGGGTTCCACTTCTTTGTGTCTTTTAATAAGGCTTCAAGCCTCAAATTATAATTGTCTTTTGCTTGAATTGAGTTGTACTTAACCAATTAGGTCAAATTGAGTCTGTACTAAGTCAAGTCGCAAATCGAGTCAGTTTGAGTCTCTTAGAAGTATGGGTCCATTGCAAGAGTGGGTCTTAAAATTTAGTCTCCTTGGAAGCAAGTACGGAAAGAATCCAAGTCAACTCAGGGCCCACTTATGCATCCTACATGGTGCCAAACATCTCGCCATGTGAGCAGCACACTTGGCATGCAAGGATGCCTAATGGGGAGGACCACTTCACTTGGTTCAAGCCTTTTTCCCTCCCCCCATCAAGCTCATTTCCATGTAAGGGTGGTCAGCCAAGGAAGAAGTCAATGGAAGATAAGGAGGGAATTCAAATCCCACTTCAAGCTCTCCAATCAAGCCTTCTTTCCAATTTGCTTCAACCTCTTAGGAAGGGAAAGACAAGAGCCTTGGACACCTCCACCTAACACTCCCCTTGTCAAGCCTTGTACCAAAGAAAGACACCAAACCAAGGAAGGAGGAAGAACACATGCTTGCTCCAAGCCCCTCTTCATGCCTTCTTCCAAAACCAAGAAGATTCTTACCAAGATCAAGGCACCAAGAACCTCACTCAAAGCCATGCATCATACCATGCCCAATCAAGCTACCTTTGGTCGGCCAAAGAAAGGAGAAGGTCAATGCTTTTGGCGCCACCCAAGAAATTTGTAATTTTGTTTCATTTGAAATCGAATGGGCCTTGGGTGCCTATTTAAAGGACCCAATCCCTCCATTGTAAGGGTATTGAATGATTAAATAAAAAAGAGAGCTTGAGTTTTGTTTATCCTCCAACCATATCTCCTAGACTAGATTGAGTGAAGTTTCCTTCGTCCCCAGGGACGTCGAGTGGTGTGAGGCCACCTTTCCGTCGCCCCAGGGCGTCACAAGTCCTTCATCCTCCTGGACGTCGAGTGGTGTGAGGCCACAATCCTTCATCCTCCAGGATGTCATGGGGTGCGAGGCCCCAAGTTATCTCTTCTTCGACTTTGAAATCCAGTCGGACACCAGGTTCGAAGCTCCTTCTCAACCCTATCATAGTCCATTTCAATACGTCTCTCCATTTCGCTAATCCCTACTTTGATTGCCTAAAGGTCCTCCCTGGTATCTCGGGCACCGAAGAAAGTCTGCTTTGCCATGTGACCATCCGACCGAAAGCCAGTGCATCCACGAGTTCGACTGCTCGGGCATCCAGGCCGCATCCGCCGAGGTGAGCGATCTCTGCATCGGGCGCTTCAGACGTGTGAGGTTTGCCCCTATCTCCTAAGTAGGTATTGTGTTTCGAGCTTAGTCCTACCGGGGTTTCTTAATCCCAGGATCCTGTTCTCGTTTTCCTATTTAGTCACTTGAATTGCTAATGTAAGCTTCTATTATTCAACTTCTCTTATTTCTAGTCTTGTTTGTGATCAGGAATCAAAACCCTAAGAAAAACATCTAAAAATCATCGACTATAAAAATTCTTTGCATCAAAAGCATCTATACTAGCATCTCTAGCCCTATCCCCTACTTCATTAGTGGTATCTGAGTTTATTCCACATCATTATTGGTATCAGAGCATGGCTAGGACTAGGCATCTTTTCCTTCATTTTTTGCATTTTGGTCAGCCCGTATATGGTCTAAACATGAATTGTTTTCTTTGTAGAGACCTCAAATTTTGTGCTTTATTTGTGTAGATCACACTTAATTTAGAGTATTTGGTTATTTTCTCATATTTTATTTAGTTGTAGAATTTCTACAAGCTGAAATACTACATGAGAAAATCTCAGGTCTGAAATTCCAGCAAGCATCTCATTTCTTGCTTCATTCATCCATCTAGCTTATTCTTGCATTTAGGGGCAATTTTAATTCTTGAATTTTGTTTAGCATTCACACATCTAAAAGACAAAAAAACAAGAAATTTTAAGTCATTTATTAGTCTTTTTTGTGCATCATTTTACATAACTCATCCTAAGGGCGTCAAATTAACATAGGGTCAGGATTCATTACATGTCCCTAGCCCAAAAACCACCACCCAACATATCGAACCCTAGCCATTAACTAAAACTGATTAGACGCTAATCTGCTCTAGTGAGCTAGGGACACACGAAGTCGGGTCGACCCAAGTGCCGAGCCAAGCTAGATCACTTGTTGGAATGGCTTAAGTAGCTGGTGTTAGGCAAGTGGTTCAGGGACTAGATCCCGAAGGGAAGTGGGTTGGTTCGATTACCTGGCCAAGTTCTAATTAGTGTCTAGGCAAGCAAAGAGGAACCTCTACTAACCTTACACTACCTGGCCAGGTGCCAGTTACTACTTTCAGGTTCATCTTCTTGACTTCACATTGGAGAGATTTCCTAGGTCTAGCAAACCGTAGCACCATTCTGTGTGTGTTACATGTGCACTAGATCAGGAACCTCTTTTACCCACCTTCTCCACCCCCTACCGAAGCCATGGACCAACTTTGAGCTGACATTGGAAACCCTAACTCAATCCATGACTCAATCCATGACCCAATTAGGCAACGAGTTGACCAATATACTTAATCAAATAGAGGCCAGACTAAGACCCCTAGAGGAAGTGCTAGGCCCCGACCTGAAGCCGATCCTGAGTCCCCTCATCCCAGGAGAAACCTACAACAAGACCCTTACTTGAGGATGAATTTGGGAGAGACCCAGATCCCTTCGTTGATACCCATCCTAGGAGACCCAATCTGGAGGACCATGAAGAAAGGGCCATAGGAGCATCAAGCTTGAGGCACCAACTTTTGATGGAAGTTTAGATCCCAGGGTGTATGAAGATTGGGAGTCTGCTAGGAACACAATATTTTGATTGGTATTATATGTCGGAAAGAACTAAGTTGAAGTTTGCCAAGCTTAGGTTGGTTCACCAAGCTAGGTTGTTTTGGAATAGCGTCGAAAATTACATAGAGCAGAAAGGATAATTACCCATAACCGCCTGGGGGGAAATGAGAGATAAGCTTAGAAGGAAATACCTACCGCATCCTACACCCAGAAACGTTGGACCAATGGCAAACCCTAAGTCAAGGGAGTAAGAGTGTGGCGACTACATCGCCAAGTTTGATGAATATGTTATGCGATGTAAGGTTGTAGAGTCGCCTGAGGTAACCTGTCTAGGTTTAGGGCTGGCCTACACCCAGACATTCAGAGAGAAACTATACTTTAGAGCAACCAGAACCTTGGAAGAAGCTTACCAAGTTGCTAGGCTCAGTGAGCGTTTCCAGAGAGCTCCCACCTACAGAAGACCTGAGCCCTTTAGGAACAAGAGCGGCATCCCTGGATCCACCCAAAGTTATAGCCAGGCTACCAAGTCGACCAAGACCAAACCGATCTGACCCAAGTCAACAAACCTAGCCCGACCCAGTCTAGTCGTCCCAGCCTAAACTGACCCCAATATAGTAGAGAGGACAAGGGTAAGGCTATTGAAGTCCAGAGGAGACAATCCCAAGGTAAATGCTATAGGTGTCATAAACCTGGTGGTTTGCTTGTCAGTTCACCGCCCCTGCCCTACTTATAGATGAACCAACTAAAAGACTGAACCCAAACCAATTGTGAACCTGAGGAGGAAGTCTATGATCCTGAAAATCAGTTGTTGGAAGAGTAAGTGGGAGAGGAAGAAGTGTATGAATCTGAAGACCTTATAGGAGTAGTCCGATGCATCTTAGCCCAAAACGTAGTGCATGAAGACTGGCATAGGACTAACATCCTACAGATCCTAATCAAGCTGGGAGATAAGGCATGTAAGGTCATCATTGATAGTGGAAGCTATGTTAATGCCCTTTCCCTGAGTACTGTCAAATCTTTAGGACTAGCCACAGTTCCTACCCCAACCCTTACAAAGTCTCTGGATAGAAATCAACTTCAATCCCAGTAAAATCTAGGTGCCAAATCAAGATAAAATGAGTTCCTATGAAGAATCGATTGGTGTGACGTCTTACCCATGGGTGTTGGTAGTATCATCTTAGGATGACCCTGGCTTTCGACCATGATGCCACCTTTATGGTCGATCCAATACTTGTATCTTTTTCCACCAAGAGAAAAAGATCACAATCAACCCAATCCAGCCTAAGGACCCGTCAAGAAAGGATCTAGTAGCCTTAAAGAGAAGAAAATAGGAGTCAACCTGATCACACCTAAGGAGCTAGAGAAAGAGATTTTAGAGGGAGCCTTGTTTGGATTCTAGCCACCAGGAGAGTCATGAACCAAACCAACATAGAACCACCCCAAGAGGTAGATGAAGACTCTAAAAGAATTGAGGATGTTTTCCCGGAAGAATTACCTGATCAATTGCCACCCTTAGGGACATACAGCACGCTATAGATTTGGTCCCAGGATCCACTTTGCCAACCTTCTCCCACTATAGGATAAACCCACTGAACACCAGGAACTTCATAAACAAGGGGAGAGTGCTTAGAAAGGGTTTCTTAGGAAGAGTTTAAGTCCCTAAGCCACCCTGCCCTACTACCCTAAGAAAGAGGGACCTGGAGAATGTGTGTTGATAGCAGGGCTATCAACAAAATTACAATCAAATATAGGTTTCCTATTCCACCCTGGATGATATGCTCGATATGATGGCTGGTGCCACTATCTTTTCCAAGATAGACCTCAGAGTGGTTACCACCAAATTAGGATTCGACCGGGGGATGAATGGAAGATGGCGTTTTAAGGACTAAGGATGGTATGTTCGAGTGGGTAGTGATGTTAGGGTGTCTAATGCACCCAATACCTTTACGAGAGTCATTACCCAAGTCTTGTGCGAGTTCACTGGAAAATTCTTAGTAGATATTTTGATGACATCTTGATATATAGCAAGACCAAAGAGGACCATCTTAACCACTTAAGGTTAGTCTGCCAAACCCTAGGTAGAATAGCCTTATGCCAACCCTAAGAAGTGTGAATTTATGATAACTAGGATTATCTAGGCTTTGTAGTTACCCTAAAGGAGTTTCCGCCAATCCCGAAAAAGTTAGAGCTATAGTTGAGTGGCCTGTCCCTGCTAGTATCCACGATGTACATAGTTTCCATGGCCTAGCCACATTAGGTTTCCTATTCCCGCCTGGATGATATGCTCGATATGATGGCGGTGCCACTATCTTTTCCAAGATAGACCTCAAGAGTGGTTACCACCAAATTAGGATTCGACCGGGGGATGAATGGAAGATGGCGTTTAAGACTAAGGATGGTATGTTCGAGTGGGTAGTGATGCCTTTCGGGTTGTCTAATGCACCCAATACCTTTACGAGAGTCATTACCCAAGTCTTGTGCGAGTTCACTGGAAAATTCTTAGTAGTATATTTGATGACATCTTGATATATAGCAAGACCAAAGAGGACCATCTTAACCACTTAAGGTTAGTCTGCCAAACCCTTAGGTAGAATAGCCTTTATGCCAACCCTAAGAAGTGTGAATTTATGATAACTAGGATTATCTTCTTAGGCTTTGTAGTTACCCCTAAAGGAGTTTCCGCCAATCCCGAAAAAGTTAGAGCTATAGTTGAGTGGCCTGTCCCTGCTAGTATCCACGATGTACATAGTTTCCATGGCCTAGCCACATTTTATAGATGTTTCATTCGGGGATTTAGTTCAATTGTAGCACCTATAACTGACTGCATCAGGAAGGGAGGTTTTCAATGGACTAAAGCTACAGATAAAGCCTTCCTTGAAATTAAGGATAGAATGATACAAGTACCTGTCCTAAGATTGCCAGATTTTTCTAAGGTTTTTGAGGTTGCTTGTGATGCTTCGAGAGTTGGAATCGGTGGGGTACTTAGTTAGGAAAATCACCCCGTGGCCTTCTTTAGTGAAAAACTTAATGAGGCCAAAATTAAGTACTTGACTTACGATAAAGAGTTTTATGCAGTCATCCAAGCCCTTAGGTACTGCAGGCACTACCTGTTACCCCATGAGTTTGTTCTATTTTCAGACCATGAAGCACTTCGGTACCTGAACTCCCAGAAAAGATTGAACCCTAGGCACGCTAAGTGGGTCGAGTATATCCAAGCTTATACCTTTGTGCTTAAACATCGTGCTGGTATTGAGAAAGGTAGCTGATGCCCTTAGCCATCGTGCCCTGTTGTTAAACATAGTTAGGACTGAGGTTGTAGGATTTGACCAACTTAAGGAGCAATATGAATCTTGTCCTGACTTTAGTGAGATCCTCCAGTCTAAGCTTTAAGAAACATCTAGTGCCCATAGTGACCATACCTTACAGGATGGTTATCTTTTCAAGGGTAATAAGTTGTGCATTCCCAAGACTTCACTCCGAGATTTTTTAGTGTGGGAAACCCATGCGGGAGGCCTAGTTGGTCACTTTGGTAGGGAGAAGACCACTTTATCTGTTGAAGACCAGTTCTTTTGGCCTGGCCTTAAGAAAGATGTCACCAACATTGTCTCTAGGTGCCAGACCTGTGCTGTGGCCAAGCAGCAGAAATAGAATACTGGCCTTTACACACCCTTGCCCATACCTAGTCACCCTTGGCAAGACCTCAGTATAGATTTTGTGGTAGGATTACCCAAGACCGCAAGGAAGCATGATTCTGTCTTTGTAGTAGTGGATAGGTTCTCCAAAATAGCTCATTTTATACCCTACTCCCAGACCCTAGATGCTTCCAAGGTTGCCAAGCTTTTTCTGGAACATGTGGTTAAGTTACATGGCCTACCCAAGACCATAGTGTCTGATAGGGATGTCCGCTTCACTAGCTATTTCTGGAAAATCCTTTGGCACCTCGTAGGCACCAAGCTCCAGTTCTCCACTGCCTACCACCGCAAACCGATGGACAAACTGAGGTAGTCAACCACAGCCTAGGAAACCTTCTTAGATGCTTGATAGGCGAACATACGGGAAATTGGGATCTTCTTTTACCTCGAGCCGAGTTCGCCTACAACAGTTCTGTGAATATGACCACCGGGAAGAGTCCTTTTGAAGTTGTCTGTGGATACAAGCCTAACCGACCTCTTGACTGATTCCCCAACCCATCCATGCAAGTGTCTCCGAGTCCCGCTGATTCACTTGCACAGCATATTAGGGACATGCATAAAGAAATTAGCTAGAAAATTAATATAAGTAATAACACATATAAAAGGCTGGCTGATTCCCGAAAGCGAGCAAAAAAGTTTGAAATAGGGGATTTTATAATGATTAGGCTCCGGCCTGAACGGTTTCCACCGGGAACCGTTAAGAAGCTTCATGCTCGTGGGGCGAGTCCCTTTAAAGTGATTAGGAGAATGGGCCCTAATGCCTATGTGCTGGAATTACCTCCGGATTATAGAATTAGCTCGACATTCAATATCTCTGACTTAGTCGAGTATAGGGAACCCGCAAACATACCCAGAGAACCATTTGGGCCTGACCTCCCTTTTGAGAGTGAACCTGAACCTGAGTATCCACATCCAAATATACCTGAGCGAGGAGAGCGGATCGAGTGTGTCCTGGATGACCAAGCTATCACTACCCGGGGCAAAGGCTATCAATGTTACTTGGTCGATGGTAAGGCCAACCCGAATATGATGACTCGTGGAACACACGGGAGGACTTGCAGCACATCGACCCCGATATCCTGGAGAGGTACCAAAGCCAGACTAACCCTTACTCGACAGGGTCGAGCTCCTCCCACCCCGGGAGAACTGGTGTGGGCACCAGGATCTGATAGAGGCTCCTCAACCCTCTGTGGATCTCAGATTAGGGTTCCACTTCTTTGTGTCTTGTAATAAGGCTTCAAGCCTCAAATTTGTAATTATCTTTTGCTTTGAATTGAGTCTGTACCTTGACCAATTAGGTCAAATTGAGTCCTGTACTAAGTCGAGTCACAAATCGAGTCCAGTCTGAGTCTCTTAGAAGTATGGGTCCATTGCAAGAGTGGGTCTTAAAATTTTCTCCTTGGAAGCAAGTAGGGAAAGAATCCAAGTCAACTCAGGGCCCACTTATGCATCCTACATGGCGACATAACATCTCGCCATGTGAGCAGCACACTTGGCATGCAAGGATGCCCAATGGGGAGGACCACTTCACTTGGTTCAAGCTTTTTCTCTCCTCCCCATCAAGCTCATTTCATGTAAGGGTGGTCGGCCAAGGAAGAGGTCAATGAAAGATATTGGAGGGAATTCAAATCCCTTACTTCACGCTCTCCAATCAAGCCTTCTTCCCAATTTGCTTCAACCTCTTTGGAAGGGAAAGACAAGAGCCTTGGACGCCTCCACCTAACACTCCCATTGTCAAGCCTTGTACCAAAGAAAGAACACCAACCAAGGAAGGAGGAAGAACACATGCCTTGCTCTAAGCCCCTCTTCAAACCTTCTTCCAAAACCAAGAAGATTCTTACCAAGTTCAAGGCGCCAAGAACCTCACTCCAAGCCATGCATCATGCCATGCCCAATCCAAGCTACCTTTGGTCAGCCAAAAGAGAGGAGAAGGTCAATCTTTTGGCGCCCACCCAAGAAATTTGTAATTTTG
The DNA here is from genome assembly GCA_021397845.1 of Areca catechu. Classification (NCBI taxonomy): domain Eukaryota; kingdom Viridiplantae; phylum Streptophyta; class Magnoliopsida; order Arecales; family Arecaceae; genus Areca; species Areca catechu. The sequence continues at coordinate 44,553,057 of CM038048.1, read as the reverse complement.
TTTTATTTGAAATTTGAATGGGCCTTGGGTTCCTATTTAAAGGACCCAATCCCTCCATTGTAAGGGTATTGAATGATTAAATGAAAAAGAGAGCTTGAGTTTTGTTTATCCTCCAACCATTATCTCCTAGACTAGGTTTGAGTGAAGTTTCCTTCGTCCCCAGGGACGTCGAGTGGTGTGAGGCCACCTTTCCGTTGCCCCAGGGCGTCGCAAGTCCTTTGTCCTCCTGGACGTCGAGTGGTGTGAGGTCACAATCCTTCGTCCTCCGGGATGTCACAGGGTGCGAGGCCCCAAGTTATCTCCTTCTTTGACTGCGGAATCCAGCCGGACATCGGGCTCGAAGCCCCTTCTCAACCCTATCTTAGTTCATTTCAATACGTCTCTCCATTTCGCTAATCCCTACTTTGATTGCCTACAGGTCCTCCCTGGTATCTCGGGCACTGGAGACAGTCTGCTTTGCCATCGCAACCATCCGACCGAAAGCCAGTGCATCCGCGAGTTCGACTGCTCGAGCATCCAGGCCGCATCTGTCAATTTGAGCAATCTCTGCATCAGGCGCTTCAGACATGTGAGGTTTGCCCCAATCTCCCAAGTAGATTTGTGTTTCGAGCTTAGTTCTACCGGGATTTCTTAATCCCGGGATCCTGTTCGTTTTCACTATAGGGTCTTGAATTGCTAGTGTAAGCTTCTGTTATTCAACTTCTCTTATTTCTAGTCTTTGTTTGTGATCGGGAATCAAAACCCTAAGAAAAACATCTAAAACTCATCAACTATAAAAATTCCTTTGCATCATAAGCATCCATACTAGCATCTCTAGACCTAACCCCCTGCTTCATTAGTGGTATCTAAGCTTTATTCCACATCATGATGGGTCCAAGGAAGGTGGAAGAATCCAAGTGGAAGTAGGAAAACAAGTTTTTCTTTCATTCAACTATGTACTCCTAGTTCTAGGTTAATATTGTAGTCCTTCTGAAAGAAAACGGTGCAGGTAGTTTGACATGATACTACACTAGGCATGCAACCAACTACGGGAGCAGATTGGATTTTAAAAATATTTTTAAAATCCGCGCAGCGGATCTACTCTGCCCAGAAACTAATCTAATTCTAGTTGCAAACAGGCATGTAAAATGATATAAAATATTATAAAATATTTGAATTAAAAATTCAATTCATGCATGATAAAAAATTAATTTTTCATACCTTATTCTGGCTGGAATAACTCTGGGATAAAACTGGAATAGGCTGGAATAAGTGAGATAAACTTATTCCAGTCTTCTTCTTCCTTGGACTGCTGAAAACTCTGTTTTGGGGTGGAAAAACGTCGCCAGAACGATGGCTTTCGGACCTCCATTTGCTCCCAAATTTCGGCAGCGGCAAGGGGGACAAGAGGTCTTCGATCTCCAATCAAAATCTGCAAGGAAAAGTCAGCCAAAAAAATGTAAAAATTTGCCAAAGACTGCTACAAGGATTTCTGCAGTAGAACTGGAACAGCAACTTGTTCTTCACGTTGGGAGCTGCAACAGCGATCTCGGCTCCGTGGCTTGTTCCCAGGAGTAGAAGGGTACTCCCTCTAGAGGGGAGACATGCCCGGGGCTCTCGGATCGACCTCCACGCGTGGTGCTAGCCGCTGGAAGGAGACACAGTCACAATGAACGACAGCAATTTGAGTTTGCTGCAGTCCTGCATTAGAGCACTCAAAAGGGGAAGGAAATAGTGCCTAAGACTCTCCCTCTCACCCTCCAAATCCCAGCACCCAAAGGAAGATAAGACCCAGCTCTCAAAACCTCTCAAAGAAGAACGCCCAGGTGCTTTATTCACGGTGTTTTCATGGCTGAAAACTCTTCGTGGAAATAGGGAATAAGCAAGGTTTATATAGGCAGCAAAGGGAGAGAGGGAGGTGGAGAGACAGGGAGAGGAAGAGGCAACAATTGCCATCACCCTATTAACAGCAGATGAATGGGAGTGAATGCCAATGGGTGGAGAAGAAGAAGCGCCCACAGCCAGTGTCGACGTTTGGGATGATTTGGCTTCTTCGAACGCTTGGCATTCCTCCCAGCGAATGGAAAAATTCCAACGTTAAAAACCGTGTTAAACAGTCCAAGGAGAGGAAAACACCAGTCCAAAGGAAAACCGGTCCAAACCCAAAATGGTTCAATCCTATTAAACTACTTGGTTCAATCCAATTGAACTGGTTCAAGCCTAATTAAATTGGTTCAATTGGTTCACAAACCAATTGGAGGCTGAAACAAACTCCGAATCAGTTCAGAACTGATTCAGAAAAATCCTGGCACAGTCCTGGTCAGCCTGAAATAATTTCTGGTTGACACAAACAAGGGCAAGACGGGGAAAAGAGTGCTCAAAAATACTGTGACCATAAACCGAGATGATTCCCAATCGTAATCAGTATCCGTATCAGAGAGTTATCCTCTGTGGCGTGAGACCTCATAGGTTCGAACCTAAACGGTAGCACTGAAACAATTCCAGTACCAGCACAGGAAACCATCTAGCAATGGGTCCCGACGTCCGGATAGGTCGAAGATGCAGGAGCAAACTATCGAACCTCTGGTATATGGTTACCATATAATTCATCCCTTTGACCTCTAATGCTCAGGACGACTGAGATTGGGCTGCCAACCTAGACTGAGTCAGTCGACTACGTGTCTCAACCTCGCAAGCCCAGTGACTCTTCACTAGGGATACCCCGGCCGAGGATTTGCTAAATTGAGATACGGCGAGACATTCAATCCAAACTATTTGGATAGGTCAATTCCATCTTGGTCCATCATTGCTCTACAAGTACTTGCCTGTACCCAGAAACCTTTCATCACCGGATTAAAAATCTGGGTAGTCCGGCACCAAAGCACAGGGAGTTGCTTGCAAGCTACCGTGATGACCTCAGGTCAGAGAGACACATATATCCATATCCAATCATGAGTTTCCCTTTGGTAGAAAGGGGCTGCACGGAGTCACGTTCAATGAGATATCACATATCCCACTTGCAAATCACATCAGTGTCACCATACTCATTGGTCAAGAGGACAACCAAACGATGTGAACTACAACAACCTAACTTGATATATTGCCGTCCAGTACAATATATCCTTGGTTGTGAACAGGGTTTAAGGACCACTCGACATCCTCTCTGTATCGAAGTCAGTGTAGTCCTAAGGACTTCATCACATGGAAAGAGTTATTTCAGGAAAATTTAGTATGTGATGAGCTACCAAAATAATATTTTATTAATTCAAAAAGAATACAATACTTTAGCACAACCGCCCACAACCCAGGCGATTGGCTTTGGGACACAATTCCCAACACCTTCTCCCACTCAAAGCTTGTAAACATATCCTAACTAGGAGAGAGACACAATCCTAATAAGGAGAGGGTATAGGAACTCTTTAAATACCCCACCCCTCCTCTTGTAATCAATCAACTCTTATGAAATATTATTCTGCTAAATTATTTTAAGACTGGTGTCTTGTGTTCTTTTTGGTTTCTTTGATTTGTGTTTTTATGTTGGCCGACCACTATCCTTGCAATTCCTCCATGCCCAAGCCTCCAACCTCACCTCTTGACTTCAGCCTTGGTGTTGGGAAGGAGCCCTGAAGCCGTCCCTGAAAGCAGGAACCTCCCTTCTCCAGGCCGCCTGCCCTTCTTGCCCTAATCCCTTTTCTTTCTTGTTTCATCTTATTATTTTCTCTTTGTTTTTTTATTTTGTGCCTAACCTTGATGCTTGCAGGGTCCCCGAGGTGTTTCCCCTCCCCAGAGGAGGCTTTCCTTGCCTTCAGACCGAGTCCAGATCGCCTTCAGATTCAGGAACTAAAGGCTTGTTCTTCCAGGCGCCATCTAGAGTGTCGAGGGATCTCTTCTTCAAAGTAACTGCAATCGCTGCCTGGTAAAAGCCTTCCCCCCCTGAGTTCTAATATGGTGACAAGTATGCTATCCTAAGCCAGGAGTTTCTCAATTCTCGGGTCCTGGCTTTATTATTCTGCATGAGTTATTTGGGAGTATGATAGTTTCTTGCATTACTAGTCTTCCTGTTGACTCTTTACTTATTTTTGGATCTTTAGCCACTGAATTAAATTCTAAGAAAAATCTAAAAAAATTAGTTTCCTATTTTGCATTAGTCCTAAGATCATCCCTCATCAGTTTTGGTATCAGAGTGGGTTTAGGATAGCATTCATCTGTATTAGGATCACAAATCCTAATTTCTATATCCTGCTAGCTGCATTTGGTATCTATTTTTCATCTAATTTTGACCACATAAGACTTTTATTTTTCTGTAAAATTTGTGTGATGTGTTCTTTGTATTGCCCTCTATCTTATCATGATTCTTAATTATTTTACAAAAAACTAAAAGTCCTAAGATTGGCATATTAGAAACCCTAACTGAAATCCTGATAATTCTACATCAGTCTAAATACCCTAGGATTTGCATCATCATTTGATTTTAATTTTGCATCAAATTTGGTAGAGGTCATCATCTTCGTCCTTCCTCTATCCTATAATTTTTTTTATTTTTTTTGCATCATAATGTGTCAAACACTACATCAAACTGAGCCCTAATGTTTTGAATCTGTGAACTCTACATACTTGTCTAAACCTAACCTAACCAACTTCCAAACCTCTCAATCCCAAGCCCAATTTGTTTACTAACCTAAGCAACTCAAACCTAACTTGCCACATTATAAAATACACATAAAATATTATTTTTTTTATTGTTATTAGTAGCATTAGGACTCATTAAATGTGCATCATTTGATTAACCTAATTTTAAGGGCAATTCACTATTTCAGATCAGGGCAAGATTTCATCACCTGTCCTGGGCCCAAAACAACCATCATCATACTGACCCAAGCCTAATTAAAATTAATTAGACCTAATTTGCCCTAGTGGGCTAGGTGACACCCAACAGGTCAAGTCCGAGCTGTGTGGGCCAATGGTGCGGGCACCAGACTCAGAAGAAGACTTCAGGGCTCCATCTGGATCTCTGATTGACATTGCCCGAAGAATTAGGATTTTCTGGTTTTGTAATAAGGGTTGACTTGGTCAACTCAATTTAGTTTGAGTCTGTATTTCCCTGCAATTTAAATTTTGTTGAGTCATGTTGACTCAATACAAGTCCTAGTAGTGGTCTAGGTCTTCTCCAAGGTGCCACATTTTCTCCCAGGACCAAGCAAGTGGGCACCACACTCCCAGCCACACGCCAGAGTCCAAGAGGTGCCACATCTCCATCCAATGTGCCTTGGTCCCCACACCACAAGAAAGCAGGTCCCTTCTTTCATGCGCCACTTGGGGGAGAAATCCATCAAGATACCTCAATCCAAGGAGGAGCCAACTTCTTTCCAGATAAACCCAAGCCAGGATGGCAAGAATTTTTCTTGAAGAGATGATCAAGGAGGTGCCCCACAATGTTCCAAAAACCCAAGTTATAAAAGGGAAGAGAGCATGTCTTGGGGAGAAAATCAAGGAGGCACCCAAAAGTTTCCTAAAGTGCCAAAGCCATGAAAGGAAGAAGCCTAAACTTGTGGAGCAAGACTAGGAGGTGTCCAAAAGAGCCAAACCATGAAGGAAAAATCCTTGATTCATGGAGAGATACTAGGAGACACCCCCATAACCTGCCATTTGGAGCTGATTTTCAAGTTTTCTTGGAGTTTTTGGGCTGCCCACTCATGGAAGGAGTCTTGGGAAGAGAATTTGATGCCTAAAGTGTGGGTTAGTCCTATTAGTCCCACATGGGAAGTGTATGAAATTTTATTTCTTTGTTATGTCTATATATTCAACTCTATGTAACTCTTGAAAAAATCAGATGAATGAAAGAAATTTTTTTATGAGCAAACTTGTGTTTCTCTTTTCCGTACTTGATTCCAGGTGTTGAGCTCCGTGAGGGAGTAAATCCGGGTTCCCCTGGAACCTTGAGGAGGTGAGAGATCTCCAAAACCCCAAACCCTAGGTTAGCCACTCCACTCCCAAACCCTAGCCGCCATCACCCTTCTCTTTCCACCAAGCCCTAGTCTATTCCTCTTCTCACGGCCACCATCTCCAAGTCCAGGCCGACCACCAGCATCCAGCCCCAGTCCAGATACTGCAGATCTACAACAATTCTAAGAGGAAGTCAGATCGGCCTCCAGGAGAATTCGATTTCAGCAACCTCAGCTTCAAGTTCTTCAACCTGGTAAAATCTTCCTTGAGTTTCTGAATTCCATCTTTGTTCCTCTCCTTCCCAGATCTTGAGTCCAGGAGAAGCCGACCAAACCACGAGACCAGTATTGGAGGATCCATTGTGAAGATAGCCGACTCCAAGGATCCCACAATCTGCTCGAGAGAGTTCTTCCACCAAAATCCTGAGAAGATCACTGTCTGGTTAGTAAACCATCTCTTCTCTCTATTTCTGTTCTGTTGAAAGTTCAGAGCGAAACCCTAGGTCTGGGAGTTTCTCAACCCCCAGCGATCCATTACTTCTGAACTACTCTGATAATTTAGTTTCTTCTAAACTGTGCTTTCAATCCTTACCTAGTTTCCTTCAACGTAGTTTAGCTTACTTTGAGTCGAAGCCAATTTCTGAAATATAAAAAAAAAAAAGAAAAAGAATTAATCTTAATTTTACTTCCGCATACACTTCTTGTTTTTTGTTCTGCATCATTTTGGTATCAGAGATTTCGTTCTTCATCAATTTGGTATCAGAGCCCTGTCTAGGGTTTCTGTTTGATTGCCTGTTTGAGTCCCTCTTTTTACTTTGTCTGCTCGAAGTAGACTCCCCAGGACGTCCGGTCCTAGGAACGAAGCGAGGAGCAAACCTCCTCTTCCCATTCCATGGGGTGTTCCTAGGGCGTGTAGGGGATCCGTTGGGTTACAACTTCGTAGCAGAAATTGTAAACGGGGAAGTGCTCTGTTTTCAGCCCGTAATTACCCTGTTGCAGGAATTATTTCTCATTGCAAGTAACTCCAAATTCAGTGATTTTGTTTTTCTGAAACCAGTATATTGAAACTAATTTGCATAATTTTATCACAATTTATTGGTTTCCGTGCGATTTCTGAGAATTAAATTACTGCAACTCTGTTTTTGTGTTCTGCAATCCATTTATTTTGAGTGTTCATCTCTTAATTCAACTTAAGGGCATTTGAGCATCTAAGATAAGGGGAGGAGTTGATAACCTCTCCTTAGCCCAAACCACCACTCCTTCATTCGAACCTAAGCCTTTAATCTAAAATGATTAGACCTAATTTTCCCTAGTGGGCTAGGGACATCAACAAGTCGGGTCAAGGCTAGTGTTGAGTCAGTTTGTCTGGTTACTTGTGTGTGCTTTGTACTCAGTGTCTAGAATGGTGGTTCAGGGATCCATCCCGAAGGGCTTGTGTGCTGGTCCGCCTACCTGGCCAATCTCTGATTGGTGTCTAGGATTGGCATTCAGGGACCTAACACTCCCCTACACCTGCCTGGCTGAGTCCTGAGTTACTACAGGCTAGCTTGCCACTCTGATTGGGCATCTAGTTTGGGCTCTAGGTCTAGTTAGCCCGTAGTCATTCAGTTGAGTCTCATTTTGTGTGTTTGCTTGCATCATGTCTACTCGGAATGAAGTGCCCTACCAACCTGGTCAAACCCAACCTGATTTAGAGGCCATGGTTAGAGCTCTTACTGAGAGCATGAACAAGTTAAGCCAGGATTTGACTGCTACTGTTACCCAGTGTAAAGAACAAGTCCATGAGAATTTTACCCAGCTTAGGGATCAAGTCCAAGTCCTTGAGAAACGTAGACATCAAAATGGATCCCTGATCCAAAATTTAATAGGCCCCAACCTCATCCATACCAGGAGCCTAGGAGGACCTTATACCGTGATCCCGAGCATAACCTTAGGAAGCCTAACCATGATATCTATAGTGTGGATCGTGTCTATGAGAGGTCCTTACAATATTCTAGACCAGTCACTCAACAACCCAAGTCTTCTAGATCAAACCATTTAGATCCACACCCATACCCAAGTAAGGTCTCTACTAGCTTGAAACCCAGTGTGACCCAGGTTCCTATATTGCAAGAATGTTTGTTTGTGGAGAAAGAGGCCATAAATCTAGTCAGTGCCCATGCATAGGACTGGCTTGTGCACAGCTAAGTGGTAAGAATCCTAAGGATGACATTAATGAGGGAGAACCCAAGCCTACCAATGAGGAAGAAAGGTTAGGTATGACAAGCCTAGAATCAGTTGACCCGATTACCACTGACCCGAAACCCATTGAAGATGGCATCGAGGAAGTATATGATGCTGGCTTGAGTCTAGTTGATGAATATGAGGGGGAAGAACTTGAAGAATGTGACATCGATACTATTGGTTCCTTACCTGAGGAGACCTTGGAGAGCAACCAAGTGGTAGGACCTAGTTCAGAAATTCAAGAGATTTGTGAGAATCAGGTTCCTTTAGTCAAATACCCCCAGGAAGAACTCATAGTGTTAGCCCGAGCTATCAGTTCGTACCCTCTAATGACAGTCATTCCCCAAGTACCAATTGAAGATCTTTGCACTGAACTGTTTAAGTTTGCCCACCCTATGGTAGATCCTCTCCTTAGGATGACTGAATCAAGCCTCTTACAATTGGACCTTGTCCCATGCCCAGCCACTAAGGTCTCTCCCGTAATCTCAGTTGAACATCCTTGTCTTGAGCGGATTGATTCTCCCAGTCCTGTAGAAGTCCTCCTTATGACCCCAGACCCCTTCCTTCGCATGACTGACCTACCCTTCTATAGAGTATACCTTTCCTCACCCATAGGTCAAATTTCAAGTCTTGAGGTCATCATCATAGGCCCTTCCATGAATCATTCTTTAATCCATTTCTTGAGAAAGTGGATCATTGTTTGCTTAGAGAACAAACCTAACTATTGCAATCACATGTCCTAGGCTACTCCCCGAACCATCTCTTGATCCATTCCTAGGAATAGCAAACTTTTCTTTTCGTAAGGATGACCAGTTGACACTCATAGATCACCATTCAAACCTTCAGGTCACCACCTTTAATCAGTAGGTAATTCAAGACTCCACCTCATATTTCCTCCCTTTCTCTAGGACTTCCAATGCTTCTTACACCATCCAGTATACTTTGTCGAAGTCTTTAGAGTGAACCACGTGTCAGAACCTATTAGGTTTGCCACCTACTTCTGGAAGACCTTATGGCACCTACTAGGCACCCATGATAAGTTTTCATGCTCTGCATGCCATCCTCCGACCCAAGGTCAAACCTAGAGAGCCTTAGTTTGTTAGGTTTAGACCTAGGGTTCCTTTGGAATAAAGTCCATTCTTAGGAATGCGTCGTCAGTCTAGTTTAGTTTTTCTTGACCCTTTACTAGGCTTTGGCTCAGATTTTGGTTTTATTGAGAGCACCAGGAATTGGGATTTGTATTTTGTCCAGGACTAAATTTACATATAATGTTTCGATCAATAGGTCTATAGGCTAGAGTCCCTTTGAAATTGTTCATGGATACAAGCCTCACACACACTTGATTGATTTCACTATTAGTCCACACACACAAGTCTCTTGATGCACTTGCATAGCATGTAAAGGACTTGCATAAAGAAATTCATGCCAAAATAAATTTAAGTAATGAAACTTATAAGAAGTTGGCTGATTCTCAAAGGCGAGTCAAAACTTTTGTTGAGGGAGACTATATAATGATTAGGTTAAGGCCTGAACGGTTTCCTCCTGGAACTGTTAGAAAGCTACATGCTAGAGGAGCTGGACCATTTAGAGTGGTGAAGAGAGTAGGGTCCAATGCCTATGTGCTCGAGTTGCCTTCAGAACTAGGCATTAGCTCCACTTTCAACATTACAAACCTAGTAGAGTAAAGAGAGCCAGCTGTGATTCCCAGTGAGCTTTTTGAGCCTAATCCTGCTCTTGAGAGTGAACCCAACCCTGTGTGTCACCAACAAACTGGCTTGTAAGGAAAGAGCAGATTGAAAAGATCCTGGATGATCAGGTTATCTCTACTCGTAATCGAGGATACCAAAGATACCTGGTCCGCTGGCAAGGAAGGCCAGATTCTGATAACTCTTGGATCTCCCGAGAAGAATTACAAGAATTGGACCCAGACCTCTTGGAGAGATACCAGAGCCAGCTTGATCCACACTCGACAGGGTCGAGTTCCTCCCACCCCGGGAGAATTGGTGCGGGCACCAGACTCAGAAGAAGACTTCAGGGCTCCATCTGGATCTCTGATTGACATTGCCCGAAGAATTAGGATTTTCTGGTTTTGTAATAAGGGTTGACTTGGTCAACTCAATTTTAGTTTGAGTCTGTATTCCCTGCAATTTAAATTTTGTTGAGTCATGTTGACTCAATACAAGTCCTAGTAGTGGTCTAGGTCTTCTCCAAGGTGCCACATTTTTCCCAGGACCAAGCAAGTGGGCGCCACTCTCCCAGCCACACGCCAGAGTCCAAGAGGCGCCACATCTCCATCCAATGTGCCTTGGTCCCCACACCACAAGAAAGCAGGTCCCTTCTTTCATGCGCCACTTGGGGGAGAAATCCATCAAGATACCTCAATCCAAGGAGGAGCCAACTTCTTTCCAGATAAACCCAAGCCAGGATGGCAAGAATTTTTCTTGAAGAGATGATCAAGGAGGTGCCCCATAATGTTCCATAAAAACCAAAGTTATAAAAGGAAGAGAGCATGTCTTGGGGAGAAAATCAAGGAGGCACCCAAAAGTTTCCTAAAGTGCCAAAGCCATGAAAGGAAGAAGCCTAAACTTGTGGAGCAAGACTAGGAGGTGTCCAAAAGAGCCAAACCATGAAGGAAAATCCTTGATTCATGGAGAGATACTAGGAGACACCCCCATAACCTGCCATTTGGAGCTGATTTTCAAGTTTTCTTGGAGTTTTTGGGCTGCCCACTCATGGAAGGAGTCTTGGGAAGAGAATTTGATGCCTAAAGTGTGGGTTAGTCCTATTAGTCCCACATGGGAAGTGTATGAAATTTATTTCTTTGTTATGTCTATATATTCAACTCTATGTAACTCTTGAAAAAATCAGATGAATGAAAGAAATTTTTTTATGAGCAAACTTGTGTTTTCTCTTTTCCGCACTTGATTCCAGGTGTTGAGCTCCGTGAGGGAGTAAATCCGGGTTCCCCTGGAACCTTGAGGAGGTGAGAGATCTCAAAACCCCAAACCCTAGGTTAGCCACTCCACTCCCAAACCCTAGCCGCCATCACCCTTCTCTTTCCACCAAGCCCTAGTCTATTCCTCTTCTCACGGCCACCATCTCCAAGTCCAGGCCGACCACCAGCATCCAGCCCCAGTCCAGATACTGCAGATCTACAACAATTCTAAAGAGGAAGTCAGATCGGCCTCCAGGAGAATTCGATTTCAGCAACCTCAGCTTCAAGTTCTTCAACCTGGTAAAATCTTTCCTTGAGTTTCTGAATTCCATCTTTGTTCCTCTCCTTTTCCAGATCTTGAGTCCAGGAGAAGCCGACCAAACCACGAGACCAGTATTGGAGGATCCATTGTGAAGATAGCCGACTCCAAGGATCCCACAATCTGCTCGAGAGAGTTCTTCCACCAAAATCCTGAGAAGATCACTGTCTGGTTAGTAAACCATCTCTTCTCTCTATTTCTGTTCTGTTGAAAGTTCAGAGCGAAACCCTAGGTCTGGGAGTTTCTCAACCCCCAGCGATCCATTACTTCTGAACTACTCTGATAATTTAGTTTCTTCTAAACTGTGCTTTCAATCCTTACCTAGTTTCCTTCAACGTAGTTTAGCTTTACTTTGAGTCGAAGCCAATTTCTGAAATATAAAAAAAAAAAAGAAAAAGAATTAATCTTAATTTACTTCCGCATACACTTCTTTGTTTTTTTTTCTGCATCATTTTGGTATCAGAGCTTTCGTTCTGCATCAGCCAACTAGTGCATTTAATCCTTTAGCTATTACTAGAAGCTGGTGTCTAAGGATGGGGGTCCAGAGTCAAATGACCTAAGTGGACTAGTGGTTTTATTAGCACCCTGTGACAAACAGGAGGAGCCTCCCACCACCCCATCCCCTACTTGGCCAGTGGAAGGATTAGCTGCTGGGTTAAGTGTAAGTTGATCTGACCCATTCAATTTTGTTTCTAGGTCTAGCAAGCCCTAAATTGTACTAACCCTTGCATGCTTGGTTGCATCATTTCACTTTGATTGATTAAATGTTTGCATGACCACTAGGATAGGAACCCAATACTATGACTCATACTTAAATCCCAATCCTATGAGAACCTCATACCATGACCCATACCAAGAACCCAGACCTTATTACCCTTCCAGTCCCTATTACCCTAGTCCTTATTTATCTAGATGCAATGACTCCAGATTCTAGGATCGCAAATGTTTAGTATAGTGATGGGATTTGAGACAGGATAACAAAACTGTGTCTGAATACATTAACCAATTTGATGAGTTTTATGGAACATGTTACACAGTTGAACCTGAGTCGAAAATCATATCTAGGTTTACAGCTGGCCTACATAGAATTATCTAATGGAAACTGTTTAGATGGCAAATTTGAGACCTAGATGATGCCTATCACCTAGATCTGGAATTCGAGTCAACCCATAGGACTGATCCCAAAACCCTTAATCAGCCTGAGCCCAATAGGATAGTACCCCTAGATATGAACCTAGTGTTAATCCACTTTTCCTTAGTCAACCTAAACCCACTAGGATCAGTGCCCATAATCAGAACCCTAGTATTAATCAAGAACCCCTTAGTCAACCCATCCCTGCTACCCTAGTTAATAGCTAGTTTTCCTTTAGCAAAACCCCTCCTACTACCCCATTCATTCACCAGGATGACCTAGAAGAGGAGGTATATGAGGCTGATCCAAGTTTGGTAGAGGAGTATGAGGATGATGAGTTTATTGAAGATCTAGAGAAAGATATACCTATAGAAGACCAGAATTAGTTGACTATGACCAAACTCAGATAGAAATCAACCTAGAATTAGTTGAGTCGGAAGTCCAATGCAACCAAACTAGTTCAACCATGGAGTCCAATCTAGAAACCCTCCTTAAGGTCATGATTGAACAATTGACACAGATGAACACCCAAAACCAAGCCCAGCTTGACCAGATGATCACCCAATCCCAAAGTCAATTTACCCAATTAACCACCCAAACCAACCAAATGACCCAAACCAACAACCAAGCAACCAATAGGCTTGACCATTTAACCAATAGGTTAGACCAGGTAGAAGCCAATCCAGAGTTAGCTGACCCTGACCATACCCAATCCATAGTGGAAGAATCATTAGAAGAAGAAACCATGACCCTGTGACTGCAACTCTACTTGAGGAGACTTTAGAAGAAAGACTTTAGAAGAAAGCCCAATTATAGAGCCTGGTCTTGAATTTCATGAGCCAGAAGAGTTTATTAAGGACTTGATCTTTTTAAATCAGTACCCTCAGGATGAAGTCATCTCTTCGACTCCACTTGATCTCTTCCCTGAAATCAACGACCCTTTTCCATTATGCAGACCCTTTAGGTATACCTCAATCCCATAAGGTCAACCTCATTAGTCTAAGATTAATCCCTGGCACCCTTTCTTATATCCTACTCTTTCCAAATAACCTTGAATCCTTTTTTACTTTCTACCCCACCAGACTAACCCTGAGTCCACCTCATGTTTTTGCCTTTTCTTGGATCTTCTTATGATTCTTAAACCATTCACCTGCATCATGTAGAGGTTTGCATGTTGCATTCATTCATTGCACATGTTAGGTTTGCATATTACTTTTGGTATAATTTGTGGCATTTGCTTGGAGTCCATTATAACTTTTCATGTGCATACCAAACCAAGGTTAAACCTAGAGAGCCTATAGTCTGTTAAAGTTTAGACCCATAGAGTCCAATAGGAATGCATAGTCGAGCCTGCATGTCATTAGTCCCATGCATCATCAGTTTGTATATGTCAGCATGTTTGCATCTGCATCAGGAAATTAGCCAAAGATTAATCTAAGTAATGAAACATATAAGAACTTGGCTAATTCCCGAAAGTAAGCAAAGGATTATGTGGGAGATTATGTGATCGTTAAGAATTTTATGCTTGCAAAGCTGGCCTATTCAGAATAATGAAAAGAGTTGGACCCAATGCCTATATGCTTGAGATGCTACCTAATTTAGGTATTAGTCCCACCTTCAGCATTTCAGACCTTATGGAGCATAGAGAGCCAGCAATGATACCTAGTGAGCCTTTTGAGCCACTCTTTTTCTTTGAGAGAGAACCCACCCCGGAGTGTCCACATACAATTTGGCCAATAGTTAGAAAAGGAGTGAGCGAATCCTGGATGATCAAGCCATCAGTACCTAGAATAAAGGCTATTAGAAGTATTTGGTCAAGTGTCAAGGTCAGCCAGAATTTGAGGACTTATGGAGCACTGGTGAGGATCTGTCGTACCTTAACCCAGACCCTCCTTGAGTAGTATAAGAGCTAAATTGATCCTTACTCGACAGGGTCGAGTTCCTCCCACCCCGAGAGAATTGGTGGGGGCACCAGGATCAGACACAGATTACTGGATTCCATATGGTTTACTGATTAGGATTTAGAGCCTTAGTCATGTGTCACAATTTGTAATCAAGTAAGATTGAGTCCTGTAATAAATTGAGGCTAGTTGATTTGTCTCAACCCTAGTCCAGTTATTGAGTCCTGTACTTGAGTATTAGTCTAGTATGAGTTCAATTTTGTACAAGAGAAGAGGTTACACAGTTTTGAAGTTTCACCAGGCTTCATCCAGAAGCCAGAAGTCTTCACAATAGCTTGTTGGGCCTTGTTTGCCACCCCAGGGTCTAAGATTTTTTCCAGATACCCCAGATGCCCTCTAGATGTCTTCAGATGCTCAAATTCCTCTACAGATACCAGAGCATATTCCCAAACTAGGGCATCCATGATTCCAAAGGTCCATCTGCATCCTAGGCCAAAAGAAATCTGCCCAGGCGCCAGGCCCAAGCTCATAAGAACCAAGATTCCAGGTATATTCCAGCCTAAAACCAAGATACCAGGTATATGCTAGCCCAGGCATCCTAGGCTTCCAGGGGGCCCAAAGCCCATGCGTCCTAGCCTCTTGGCCACCCAATCTTGCTGCCCATGAAACCCATACACCAAGGAGAGGCATCCTTAATGGTTGACTGGTCCAAAGAAGGAGGAAGAATCCAAGTGGAAGTAGGAAAACAAGCTTTTCTTTCATTCAACTATGTACTCCTAGTTCTAGGTTAATATTGTAGTCCTCCCATTCAAAGCTTGTAAACCTATCCTAACTAGGAGAGAGCTACAATCCTAATAAGGAGAGGGCATGGGAACCATATAAATACCCCACCCCTCCTCTTGTAATCAATCAACTCTCATGAAATATTATTCTGATGAATTGTTTTAAAACTGGTGTCTTGTGTTCTTTTTGGTTTCTTTGGTTTGTATTTTTGTGTTGGCCAACCACTATCCTTGAAATTCCTCCACACCCAAGCCTCCAACCTTGCCTCTTGACTTCAGCCTTAGCATTGGGAAGGAGCCCTGAAGCCATCCCTGAAAGTAGGAGCCTCCCTTCTCTAGGCCGCCAGCCCTTCTTGCCCTAATCCCTTTCCTTCATGTTTCATCTTATTATTTTCTCTTTGTTTCTTTATTTCGTGCCTAACCTTGATGCTTGCAGGGTCCCCGAGGTGTTTCCCCTCCCCAGAGGAGGCTTTCCTTTCCTTCAGACCGGGTCCAGATCGCCTTCAGTTTTGGGAACCAAAGGCTTGTTCTTCCAGGTGCCATTTAGAGTGTCAAGGGATCTCTTCTTCAAAGTAACTGCAATCGCTACCTAGTAAAAACCTTCTCCCTCATGATTTTTGATCTGCTGATAGGTACGCTATCCTAAGTTGGGAGTTTTTTAATTCTCAGGTCCTGGCTTTATTATTCTGCATGAGTTATTTTATGGATATGATAGTTTCTTGCATTACTAGTCTTCCTGCTGATTCTTTACTTATTTTGGACTTTAGCCACTGAATTAAATTCTAAAAAACATCTTAAAAAATTAGTTTTCTATTTTGCATCAGTCCTAGGATCATCCCGCATCATCTAGATCATATAAATAAAACAGGATAAATAAGTTGGTGGGAGAATGTCTCCTAGATATCATTGAGAGTTTATCTTTACCAACTTGTGAATCTTGTGCTCTTGGAAAAATGACCAAGTCACCTTTTACTAGAAAAGATGAAAGAGCCAGTGATATTTTAAGTCTAGTACATATTGATGTATGTGGACCTATGAATATCAGTGCAAGAGGTGGATATAGTTATTTATTATATTTATAGATGATCTTTCGAGATACGATTATGTCTACCTCATGCAACATAAATCTGAATCATTTGAAATGTTCAAACATTATCGTAATGAAGTTGAAAAAACAAAAGGGAAGTTATTAAAACTCTTCGATCAAATCAAGGTGGTGAGTATCTTTCCGGCAAGTTTCTAACTTATCTTGAGGAGAATGGGATTCTCTATCAATTGACTCCTCCAGGGACACCTCAGCTAAATGGTGTGTCTGAAAGGAGGAATCAAACTTTATTAGACATGGTTTGATCCATGATGGGCTTAGCTAGTCTACCTAAATCCTTTTGGAGATTTGCTTTAGAGTCAGCGTCTTACCTTCTGAATAGGGTTCCAAGTAATTCCGTTGATAAAACACTATATGAGATGTGGACTGGACATAAGCCAACTCTCTCTCACCTTCAGGTTTGAGGGTGTTCGGCTTATGTCAGACATTTAGAGATGGATAAACTAGGACCTAAGCCTGATAATGTCTTTTTGTTAGATATCCTAAAGAATCAAAAGGATAATTTTATTATACCTAAGGAACAAAAGTTGTTTGTCAGTCTTAGGATAACCTTTTTAGAAAGGGAGTACCTTGGTGAAGGTACTCAAGCTACTGAGGTTGAACTTGAAAAAGATCAACAAATAGAAAAACCTTCACTCTAAGACCACTATAGAACCGAATTTGATTAGATCAGGTCCAGACCCCATTGTACAACCATTAAAAAGATTTGGTAGAGTACCACATCAACCGGACATATACTATGGTTTTTTAGTCCAGGACGGTGATCCTGTTCAACTCGATAAGAACAACGAGGATCCAATCATCTATATGGATGCAATGATAAGGTCTGATTCTGAGTCATGGCTAAGAGCTATGAAATCTGAAATGGAATCCATGAAAATCGACAATGTATGGACATTGGTTGATCCACCTGAAGGGATAAAATCCATTGGGTGCAAATAGATCTTCAAGTGGAAGCGGGGCATAGATGGACAGGTAGAGACCTATAAAGCCCATCTAGTTGCCAAGGGATATCGTCAGCATTATGGTATTGACTATGATGAGATATGTTCCCCTATGGCAATGCTCAAGTCCATTCGGATTATGCTTGCTTTGGTAGCATACTTAGATTATGAAATCTAGCAAATGGATGTCCGAACAGCTTTCTTGAATGGTGAGCTGGAAGAGGAGGTGTATATGATGCAACCTGAAGGGTTCATATCCACAGATAAGTCTAAAGTGTGCAAGCTTCAGAGGTTTATCTATGGACTGAAGTAGGCTTCTTAGAATTGGAATGTGTGCTTTGATAAGTGTATCAAGACATATGGCTTCATTAGGAATGGAGAGGAACCTTGTATATATAGTGGGCAAATGGTTCTATTGTGTTTCTTATTTTATATATGGATTACATTCTCCTAATCGGGAATGACATTCCAGCATTACAAGAATAAAGGACTAGCTTTCATCTCAATTCTCTATGAAAGACTTGGGTGAAGCCTCATATATACTAAGTATGAAGATCTATAGAGATAGATCTAAGAGGCTTTTGGGACTGTCCCAATCTATGTACATAGACACTGTGCTGAAGCAGTTCAGTATGAAAAATTTCAAAAGAGGTTATCTTCCAATAGGTCATAGAATTACTCTTTCCAAGAAGGATTGTACGACAACTCCTGAAGAAAAAGAGCGTATGAGTAGGATTCCATATGATTTGGCAGTGGATTCTATTATGTATGCTATGCTATGTACTAGACCAGACGTAGCATACTCCCTAGGAATAGTGAGCAGATATCAGTCTGACCCAGGTGAAGCTCATTGGAAAGTTATTAAGAACATCCTTAAGTATTTGAGAAATACTAAGGACCAATTGCTTATTATGAGATTCTAACTTAAAACTTGTAGGGTACATTGACTCCAGTTTTCAATCAGATAGAGATGATAGCAAGAGTGTATCTAATTTTGTGTTTACCCTTAATGGTGGAGCTGTCTACTGGAAAAGTTTCAAGCAGCATATAGTGGCTGATTCTATTTGCGAGGCAAAGTATATTGCAGCATCGGATGCAACAAAAGAGGCTGTGTGGTTGTGGAAGTTTCTAGGCGAGCTGGGAGTGGCACCCTCCTTGGATGGACCTATTCTGATGTATTGTGATAGCACTAGAGCCATAGCTCAAGCCCAAGAGCCAAAATCACACCAATGGACCAAGCATATTCTACATCGCTATCGCCTTATCCAGGAGATCATTGAATGAGGTAACATCGACCTTCTAAAGATCGATGGGAAGAACTTGGCCAACCTGGCCCTTCACTAAAACTATTGAAAATCAAGAGTTGGATGACTACAAATGGAAGATGGGAATTAGATTTTATTTCAATTGGCTTTAGTCTAGGTGGGAGTTATTATAAAATGTATGTCCCAAAGTCAATCGTCTAGGTTGTAGATGGTTATGCAACTTATATATATGTAAATGAATTATTGAATTGAATAAAAAGTTTATTCTGGTTGTTCATCACATGACATCTTCCTAATTGAACTCTTGTCTGATGATGTCCTTTGAGCTACCTTGTATGCGATATAGAGATGATGCATCGTGTAGTTCATAAATTGGTTCGCGACCAAAAGATATACTATTTCAGGACGATGGTATATCGAGAGTAGGTCATTGATGTCATATATGTTGGTTGTCCTCTTAACCAAGTAGCATGGAGATGCTGGTATGACATCAAGTATTGTATTCGACACTTCACTGAACGTGACTCTTTTTATACGAGATTCTTTTTCTACCAAAGAGAAGTTTTGCATTAGAATGTGGACATGAATTATTTCTCTGACTTGAGATCACTAAGGTAGCTTGCAAGCAACTCACTGTGCTTAGGTGCCGGACTACCCAGATTTCTAATCCGGTGATGGAAGGTTGATGGGTACAGTCAAGTACTTGTGTAGCGATAGGAGAATCGAGATAAGATTAATCTCTCTAAATGGTTTGGGTTGAATGCTTAATATGCCTTAATTGAGAAAGACCTTGGCCAAGGCATTGTGTGTAAGGAGTTATAAGGATTCTTTGTTTGAGACATATTGAGATGGACTGATTAGGGAGGGGCGGTTCAACCCTAAGCCATCCAGAGCATTATGAGATTAAAGAAATAAGTTCATTGATATTCTATATTCGACAGGTTCATATTGCTTTGCAACTTCAACCAATCCGGATGCCGAGTATCATTGCTAGATGGCAACTTTGGCTGGTATTGGAAATATTCCCATGCTACCAGTTTAGCATTTGAACCTACGGGATCACACACCATGGGGTTTTTTCTAGCTTTGTTGGCATGCAAATGATAAAAATCATTCTGGACTAGTTTGAAAGAGTTATCAATGATGCTCTCGAGCCGATTTGAATGAATCGAGTCAACTCAGCTCGAGCCGACTCGAACAGTCGAGTCGACTCATCTAATGGACTGCTGAAATTCGAGAACACTTCATTAAATACTGTAAAGGTTATGAGATTTAATGCTGGGCATTTCGAGGCTTTAATTATTGCTATTGCTGAATCCCAAGGGACTTGTAACTCCCCTGAATCCCAAAGGTCTCAACTCTTTTTATAATCTCTTCGGATCTGATTATGAAGTGTTCACGTTCATGTTTCCTTTGGCTTCCTGTTTTCTATTATAGATTTTTCTGAAGAACAGAGAACGAGACCAGCAGCTCACTTTTGATTTCTAAGAGATTATCTTAGAAAAGGACAATGAGGTTTGGGTGGGATCTTTGAGTGCATACCTTTTATTGAAGGTTTGGGATAGAGCATTGGGAAGGGGTTCTCAAGGACCTTTGTTCCAGCACCACTGCACAATAGCCCTTCAAGGGTTGAAGGAGTCTGCACATCTTCAAGGTGTTGAGGAGTCAATATGCCAATATTGTTTCCCAAGGGACTAGCACCCCAAAAGGAGGAGAAGTCCCTCTATATGGTGTGAACCACCCATAGAGGTGGTACACGTGTGCCACTGCAGAGCCTGATCATCTTTCTGCAGGGCTGATCTTTATCGGGTGTTGTTCACCTTGCTGTCGAAGCACGTGCCTTCCAGGTGATCGTCATCTCAAAGGTACACCTTTAGATTATTTATTTGACACACTATAATCGATTGCTTCATTGTATGAATCTTGAATAGTTCTATTTTCATTCAATGGATGCTTGATTCATACATACATTATTCTACACATGCATCAAGATTTACTTAGGGCGAAGTTAATAAGATTGACATTCTTTGATAAAATGGTTTATCCTTTTCGCTACACCATGCATTTAAAAAAAGTTTTTAAATTGCATGCTCTATCCTATACCTTGGTTCCCTAACATTGTCATCGAAGATTTACTGAGAGCAACCGGTCTAGTACATTTCTATACTATGAGGGGGGGGGTACTATCCTCACTTGATGTGAGAGTTTTATGGTAGCATAGCTACGGATGGTATTAGGTGAGCTGCACAGGTCAGGGGAGTTCAGATCCTGGTCAACCTAAGATTATTAGTTGGATTAGGGAGATCCCCCTGAGGGGTTTGGTAGTAAATATGTATCTGATAGAGATGCAGCCTTCAGGTGTATTCTGGAGCATGATGATGTCAGAGGTGTATCCATTATCTCAACTAGTCAGCTATCCATGGAGATGAGGTTGTTACATCTATCATTGACAGGATTCTACTCTCGAAGATAGGCAAATTTGATTTTATCACAGAGCGGGAGCTGGTGTGATGGTCACACTGACTCAGAGGATAGCCATCAACCTTCCATTATGATAATCCATTAGATGGGTGAGGCAGCCACCTGAAGGAGACTATGTTTGCCCTACAGGAAGACTATGTTTGCCTACAGGATGGGATTGACCTGTATCTTTGGAGCTTATGGTATACAATTGGAGGGCCAGGCCTCCAAGGAGATTATACATATAGATACTTATAGGAAGAAGTCTCTTCACCGTATGGGCTACAGGAGGATAGCCGATCGATAGACTAGGCGGGAGTCAGGCCAGGAGCCTGATGAGGAGGATGAGATCAGGATAGCTGAGGCAGGACCATCTGCACCTGCTCCACAGTTAACCCCTTCTAGTTGGTGATGATCCTGCTTCTGATGATCAGCATGCCACTGATTCACTTTTGTGATACCTGCAGAGACTCTTGAGACACGTGCCACTAGGACTTCTAGGATTGTAGCCCACTCTAGCCCTTCTCTTAGGACTAGAAGCCTGACCCATAAGACTCCTAGATCTTCAGCTTCTAGAGTTATGACACCGATAGTTCTAGAGTTTCCATTTGATGAGAAGTAGCCTCATAGATACTATGAATGCATTTCATGTACTCTTTATGTTGTATTTTCAGTTTTGCTATGCTTGTATTTCCTGTTGTACTGAAACTTTTTATATATGAAAGTTATGTTTCATGTTCTTACTCATCTTTTTATTTAATCAACATTTATTTTGACAAATGCCCTAATTAAGGGGAGAAACTCCTTTAATTCTTTTAATGATGACAAAAAAGGGGGAGTAAGATAAGATAAGATTGATTATAGAAGCACAATTCTTAAATTTTCAATAATTCACTATGTACTTAAGATAGGGGAAGAAAATCTGAGAAAATTCAACCTTGTTTGATACATCAACTTTGAAATATTGGTGTATGAGCTAAATTGATAATTTATCTTCATGAACTTTAATATGATTGGTGAATTTGTTCAATTCACAATGTCTTTTGAATATATGTTTATTTGAAAGTTTAATATAATAGCCAAATTTCAACTTAATTGCTTGTATACTCAAGTTTTGTCATCATCAAAATGGGGGAGATTGTTAGCTTTAGCCTTGATTTGATGAATAACAAAATATTGAGTATATGTTTGGTACTAATATTTCAATTAGAGTTATAAATCAGGTTACAGGTACATCAAATTTCTAACACAAAAGTATCAAAGTCAATCACTTGAATACAAGATAAATTTCAAAATTTAAGAAGTCATCTCATCTTGGAAAGCCATGAAATTGATCACTTTGGGCTTAATGAAGAAGAAACTGAAAGTCTATTAGACAAAATTTAAGAATTTCAAAGTTTGTCATACATTTTGGAATGGCACAAACCAAGTGTCAACCTAAGTGTCGACTCAAGTATCGACTCATGAAGCAAGTGTCGACACCTCTGAAGACTGGCATGCAAAGTTTTAGCTAGCATGCCAAGTGGCGACCTAAGTGTCGACTCATAGGTCGACTCACAGATCGACTCAAGGCTTGAGAACAAAAATGGATAGAACATGATTTTTTGGACTTCAATGAAGTGTCAACCCAAGTGTCGACTCACAGATCAACTTAAGGCCTAAGACAAGAAGAAAAATAGAACAATATCATTCTTGGACTTTTTGCTTAGTGTTGACTTAAGTGTCGACTCAAGTATCGACTCACAATTTCAAGTGTCGATGCACAAGTTGACTCATAGCCTGAGAATAGAAATGAAGCAGATCCATGGATTTCAAAGAATTATATCTGGTGTTGATCCAAGTGTCGACTCATGGAGACTCAAGTATCGATCCAAGTGTCAGCTCACAGGTTGACTCACAGGTTCTGACAACAGTAACAGCTATATTTTTAGAAGTTCTAAATTAGTTCAAATAGTCCATAATGGCTAGATTCTTCACTCCAACAGTCTAAAATGGTTTTTGAAAGTTTTTGGAGTATTTATCACTCACAACTCATTGAAGACCGAAGAGAAAGAGAAGAAATATTAGAGACAAATCTTATCTTTTGAAAATCTTTTGAAAGACAGAGTGAGCCATAAAAAAGATTCTACCTGAAAAAGCCTTCATTCTTGCTGTTGTGCCTTCAAATCACTATCCAAAAATGTTCATTGATAGCTTCCAAGAAGAAGAAGATAACTCAAGCATTCAAGAAGTGCTTCATCGACTTTATTTTTACTCTTTTGAGAGTTTTATTCTTGTACTTAAATCTGTACTTTGGTTTTAATTGTTGTAACTAGTTTCAAGGTTATTGAAACTAGGATTAAGCCCTTCCAAGCCATGAAATATAATTCAAGCTAGGGTTGGCTTGAGGGAAAGGTTGTTGATGAGCCTAAGTAACAAAACAACAAGAGATTTTAACTTGTGAGCCCGGAAAACAAGTTGGTTATAATCTTGGTGATTATAGTGAAAATTCTCAAGGGATATCTTAGGAAGTGGATGTAGGTGCTTGGTGTGCACCGAACCACTATAAATTTCTTGTATTTATGTGTGTGCTTTATCTTCATATTTACTTCCATTGCATTGCTATTTATTACTCAAAGCATAGCATCTAGATTATATTCATCACATTACTTTGTCTCACAAATACATTAATTCAGCACATACTTGCTTTAGTTTTAAATTTTAAAAATTCAGTTCACCCCCCCTCTTGGATTGCTACACTAAAAATAGGAGCTCAACCCTGGGAAATGGGAGCGTGACCTCAGCTGGGAGCTCTACCCTAAATAGGAGCTAACCTTGTTCGGGGGCACGATCTCGACAGAATGGGGAGCTTTATCTCAAGAGCTCGACACCGAGAAGCAGGAGCATGACCTCGACCAGGACCTCGACCCTGGATGGGAGCTGATCTCGATCGAGGGCTCGACCTTGGCAGAATGGGGGAGCTCTATCTCAGGAGCTTGACCTCCTGTAGCAGGAGCATGACCTCGACCGGGAGCTCGACCCTGGATGGGAGCTGATCTTGGTCGAGGGCTCGACCTTGGTAGAATGGGGGAGCTCTATCTCAGGAGCTTGACCTCCTGTAGCAGGAGCATGACCTCGACCGGGAGCTCGACCCTGGATGGGAGCTGATCTCGGTCGAGGGCTCGACCTCAGCAGAATGGGGAAGCTCTATCTCAGGAGCTCGATCCTGGGAAGCGGGAGTGCTACCCTAGCTGGGGGCTCCACTTAGGAAGGCGGGAGCATGCTCCAAGTGCCAGGGCAGCTCAACTCCAAACCTGCATTCGGTTGCCACGTCCATGTGGCACTTTTCTCTAGCATGGCCACCAACTAGTGTCATTATGGGTTCCACGTCAGCGGTAGTGCCACATCGGATATAATTCCATCTATTTGGTTCTACAGTGCTAGGTCAGATCAGCTTTCTTTTTGTTTTGCTAATAATTTTTTAACTAGCTTTTTATAAATTTTATTTTGGATCTTTTTTGGTTTTTAATCAGCTTTTTATTAGCAAATTTTGAACTTCACGATTTGTAGATGATGTGGATGATTGACTTTTGTAGTGAAGTGCTTAGGTAGCATCTCTTGCTTGAAAAAAATATATATTTTTATGATATGTGTTATGACAAATGATCGGGCCAGCTAAATTAATGTAGGGCCGAGAACATAAGGCTGACAATGTAAAAAGTCTAATAAACTTGACTCAGAGAAATTATAGATAATCAAATGAAAAAAATCAATTGACAAACAAGCCAATGATCAAGATTTCTAACCAACGAATAGAAAGGACACATCTGATGAAGTTGATGGATAAGAAAATAGTTGTCATAATAAGAATATTGTTACACTAACTATCTATTACAATAAGAATAAGTTAATTTTAACAAAATGATGTTTATGCCCAGTAAGCAACCAAGAGAGGGGGTGAATTAGGTCTCTAAAAAATATTTACTTGATGCAATGCAATGCTATGCAATCAATCCAACAATTAATTAAGGTACAAAGAAATCAAATATAATGCTCTTAAATAAAAGTACATCGGAAATAAAGAGCAATAAGTGAAAAGCAAGTAGAGAGATCAATCAACCACAAAGACCAAGAAATATAATGGTTCGGTGCTATCCAATGCACCTACATCCACTCCCCAAGATCTCCTTGGGAATTCACTATAATCACATCGATTATAGTAGATTAGTTTTGCGGGCTCACTAATCAAAAACCTAACTTGTTTTCATAAGGCCAACAAATCAAAACCTCACTGATTTTACAGGCTAACAAGAACCTAAATGGTTTAACGGGCTAACCACCAACCCCTTGATTTTCTGGGCTAACAAGAACCTAATTGGTTTTCAAAGGCTCACCATAACCTCCCTTAGTTTATAATAGGCTAACCAAGAACCCTTATAACAAGTAAGTTTTTGAAGTAATGAAACAATGAAAGCATTCTAAAATAAAGCGGGTATCTCTTTGAAGCTCGATGTAGAGGTGCTGTGAACTTGTTGAAGCCTCTTGAATGCTCAAGAATGGATGATCTTCAATGATCTTGAAGGCTCTTGAATGCTTGGAGGATTGCTTTTGTTTGAGAGTGGTTAAATCTTCAATGAATAGGAGTTAAAGCTCTCTTTTCTTCTCTCTTGAATGCTTCTATTTCATTCTCATCAATAGTTACCCTTTTGATTTGATTTGGAGCATATAATTACCTTTCAAAGACCTTAAATCCGGTTTCTACCTGTTAGACTTGAAAAACTAGCCGTTGGAGGGCAAAAGGGTCGAGTTCTGTGTTTGAAATACTAGCCGTTACTATTTCCAGAACTCCATGTGTCGACACTTCAGGCTGTGAGTCGACACTTTAGGTTGACACTTGATCTTCTTGAGTCGATACCCAGTTCAAAAATCTTCAATCTGGTTCTCTGGAAATCTTAGATGTATCGATACTTCCTCAGTGAGTCGATACTTTGAGTCGACACTTATCTTCCATGCGTCGACACTTCTGCAGTTCTTCATTTTCAGCAAGTTTTGTGGCTTGAAAATCTCAGGCGATGAGCTGATCCATGTGTTAACACTTTGAGTCGACACTTCAGGTCCATGTGTTGACACTTCAGCCGTGCCATCTGAAATATTCTTGGCGTACCGACTTGAGTCGACACTTCACCTCCATGTGTCGATACTTGGTGTCATGTGTCAAACACTTTAAGTCGACACCTCATTGAAATCTTCTAAAAAATTCTTGAACTTGTGCTGAACCAAATTTATGCTTTACTCAGATGTCTAATCAAGCAAATTTTTACTTTCCAAGTCCTCTTTGAGCAGTTCTTTTCATGTAAACTTGGCTTCTTTAAACAAACAAACTTTTTCAAATTATGAGCACCTTTTTCTATAAAAATACACTTCAAGAAAACTATTAGTACTCAACTATACTTAACCATTTTGCTTATCATCAAAATCAATAACAGAGTCAACAATCTTCCCCTTTTTGATGATGACAAAACCTTTAAGTATAAATTGCACAAAAAGCTTTTAAAAGAGGTTCATCAAGGTGCATAGAGCTAAATGCAATAGTTATATCAAAGTAATTTTCAATATCGACAAGATGTATCAGAATAAGAATGATATAATGATTTAAGATTATCAAAGCAAGTTGTAATGATTGAGAGTATCAGGACTTTGGGATATATATGAAACATAAACACATGTAACATAATACTATAAAAAAAATTTAGTAATAAGTAAAGCTCCCCCTGAATTGATGATCCATAAAAGAGTTGTAAATATCTTTTCAAACACTTAAAAAGGGGTTTTAAGATAAAATTCACTTTAAAAGGATTTTCCATGAAAACAAAGTATAGCTCTCCCTTTCTTAAGAAATTTGTAAATAATTTCAATTCAAGTTGTCAAATAATTTTCAAATTTTGCAAATACTCTTATTTACCCCTTGCACATCATAAATAAACTTACATTTATACTTTAATCTTTACTACTCCCCCTTTTTGTTATCATTAAAAGGTAGGAAGGCAATAGAATTAAGATATTGACTTGAAGTGCAATGTAAAATCTTTATTCATTCATAAAGATAATTCAGAAAGACAATGAAATACCAAGGAAATTTAAGTCATCATTTAATCAGAAACAGAAGAAACATGAAGTACAACATGATATTTCATTTCAAGTCAGAATTTGTACGATAAAAGACAAAAGATACATAGATGCATAAAAGTAAACTATCTAAAAGATACATAGATATCCTAATCTTCATCCATATCATCATCATCAGAAGACGATCCGATCTCAATCGGTCCTGTATCAGTAAAAGATCGAGCTTGTGGCCACATCGATCTGAGATCTCGGAGTTGGGACCTGGTCGGTCGTGGAGGGATATGATGACCATGTCCTCTACGTCGTGCATACGTTCGACCTCAGCTGGAGCAGTAGAGGTGGAAGCAATGTCCTTCGCAGGAATGGAACTGATCGAGTCGACAGTCTCTATGACTACCGGAAGTGGCATACGATCAAAGGAAGGACCAGAGTTAAGATACTAAAAGCCAGGTGTATATAAACTAAGCTCTCAGATAAGTGAGGATGTGTGAATGGTAGGAGTATCAACAATGGGTGTGTCAAAAATAGGCGTATCAGCTGACGATACGATAGGTGTATCAAAGATAGATGTATCAGCTGAAGAATGAACGGGTAAGTCTGTAATCAATGAATCAATGATAGGAGTGTCAACCATGGGTGTGTCACAACGGGGGTATCAATAATAAGAGAATTAATAACTGGTGAAAGAATAGGAATAGGACATGATCATCCAATCTGGAATGAGAGGATAGGACTGGAGTCTGGGTAGGTGAACTAGAAGGATCATGAGTAGGACTCCTGGGTAAGTCTGTCGTCACCTCCACCACAAGCTCTGAAGTCAAATCTGGGAAGTCGAATCCATTAGAGTCTGTCTCCTCATTATCTCCATCAACATCATCACCATCATCATCTCCATCAACAACAGGTGCAAGAGCAAGTGGAGCAGTATCAGCTACTAGAGTACTACTGAAGGTCTGGACAGTGCAGTCAGTATAGTTGAGATGCCATCACTCAGTCCACTGTGGCTCTCTCTGGTCTCAGCTATGAAGCAATCAAGACATTGTCTCATGATTAGAATGTCAATCTCAATGCATCTGACTCTGTCCAATAAGCTATCAGAAACACCTTGAGTCTCCATCTAAGCTGGCTGAGGCTGTGCTGAAGTAGTAGGATCAGACTGAGATGCAATCTCTGGCTGTGCTACTGTCTCGGGTTGACTCTTGCTAGGTCCTGCCTCGCTAGAGAGGATGCACTCCTCCTCTGCAGCATCATCATCATCAG
Source organism: Areca catechu (assembly GCA_021397845.1). Lineage (NCBI taxonomy): Eukaryota > Viridiplantae > Streptophyta > Magnoliopsida > Arecales > Arecaceae > Areca > Areca catechu. The sequence continues at coordinate 44,524,705 of CM038048.1, read as the reverse complement.
CTCTGTCCTTGGCCTGACCAGATATCCTGCATCTCCACTGGCCTCGGAACAGATGATAACCCATCTGTTGTAGTGACCTTATGTCATACACATCGATATGAAGTAGCATGCGAAAGGGCTCATCCTCAAAGCTGACATCGTCTCTCTAAATAGAACAATCAATCCCATCCCATGGGGCAGGCAGAGTCGCTGGCTCGTCGACACCTCCGTCATCTGGTAAACCATAAGTACTAGAAGGCAGACAAGCATGCGCTGAACTAATGAGACCATCACTAGCAACTCCCGCTTAGTGATGTAATCAAAGCATTCGGTCTTTGGCAGAAGTATCGGGCCATAATATGGTGCAACAATCTCATCTCTACTGATAGTCAGGTACGGGTACGGTGGCTCCCTCAGGTAATATATCAAACTCAAAGATACACTGGATCCACTCACTCTGTCCATCAGACTGTTTGAGGGATCAGGGCAGGTGCGAGGTCGGGTATTTTTTTCACTTTTTTATTTTTTCTTATTTTTATTTTTACTTATTCCAGCTATTCCAGCTATTCCCTCTATTCCAGTTTTATCCGATCTTATTCCCATCTTATTCCAGTATATTCCATCCTCTTCCCGTGATTTTAAAAAATTTTCAAAACCCTAGCCCACCACCCCACCGGCCCTAGATCCAGGCCGCCCGACCCCGGCCACCCCAGCGGCCCGCCAGTTGGTGCCCACCGGGCCCCGCCCTCACCGGAAATCCGGCGCCCCACGCCCATGCTCGTGGGAAGACGAACATACGCAGGAGGCGTCCGTCCCGCCATGCATCGCCGCCGCCATCTGCCGCCGCCGACCTGCCACCAGTCACCCGCCCGCCGTCCGCTAGCCCATGCCCGGCCGCCGCCGCCCTTGGGCCCCATGGCCGCGGGGAATACGAACGAACGCGGGAGGCGTTCATCCGCCCCTGCGCCACCGCCGGCCTATGCCATCGTCGCTGCCATCGCCGCCCGCCGCCGTCCGCCGCCTGCTCGTCCACCGGAGGCCACGTCGGCGCCCAGGGAGTCTCCCACGCCATGGGAGACCAAACGGCACGCCCAGCATGCCATGCCCACACCCTCGTGCTGCCGCCCCACCGGTCGTCCGTCGCTCGTCGTCCGTCGGCCCCGTCCGCCGCCCACTTCTCGGCCACCGATCGTCCGCCGATGCTTGACGGAGATCATCTTCCCTGTGCACGACCGCGAGAGGATTTTGCATGGATTTCGGAGCAGTCCAGTTTTTTAGTACAGCATGCTTTCTAGAGCAAATCATCAAGCCAACATGCTTTCCAGAGCATATCAGCACCAATATTGATGTAGCATGGATTTTGATGTAATTTATTTTTTCTTTTTTGGGTTTCTTGTAGGCCAAGTAAGTGAGGGTTTTGGTTTTTCTATATGAAGGCCCCCTCTCCCCCTATAATAATTAAGTTTTGATATAATTTTTGGGTTTTTCTGGGTTCTGGTTCTGGGCTGAGGCCCGTCTTTCCTTCACCTGCGGATGTCGACGGGTGTGAGACCCTACTTCCTTCGCTTGCATGCATGCATCGAGGGGTGCGAGGCCCTAGTTATCCCCCTTTTCCATCGAGTCCCCCTCTAGGTTAGGGATTTTCTTTACGGCCCCAGGTAGCGATTTGGGTGGGATGCCCTAGGCTCCGCGTGTAGTGAGATGGGTGGGACGCCCTAGACTACATGTAGTGGGGTGGGTAAGATTCACTAGAGGTGCGACATCTCTCCGTGAAGGTGAGTCCCCAATCCTAGAGTGTCCATGTTTCCTATCCTCCATCCTATGTTTCTCCACCAAGAAAACTAAAACCAAAAGAGTTCAGCTGTTTTAGGTTTAGTTTCAGCTCGTCCTAGTCCCGGGAGGCTTCTTAGCCCTCCCACGGTCCTAGTTTGTTTAGGTTTTCCCCTATTTTTTTAATAAATCAGGTTACGTCTCAGTCGTCCCGCATCAGTTTGGTATCAGAGAGGGTTATGATAGCTTTTATCTGCATTGCATTCACAAATCCTAATTTCAGCATTCTGTCCATTGCATTAGGTATCAGTTTTGCATCTATTTTCAACCATCTAGGAATTTTATTTTTCTTTGAAATTTGCATGAATTGTTCTCTGTTGAGTTCTCTATTTAATCAAAATTTTTAATTAATTTTACAAAATCTAAATCATTAAAATCTGGCATAGTAGAAAACCCTAACAAAATCCTGATAATTTCTATAGCAGTCTAAAACAACCCTAGGTTTTCATTATCATATGATTTTTATTCTACATGAAATTTGGTAGGTTTCATCAACACCATCCATCCTATGTTTCAGATTTTTTTTGATTTTTTATGCATCGAGATCTGTGTCAAATTCTGCATCATTTGAACCCTAATTTCTTTGATTTCTGCTATTTCTATATACTTAACTCAACCTAACCTAATCAACTTCCAAACCCCCAATCCCAAGCCAACCTTGTTTTGCTAACCCTGGTAAACTTAAACTTAACTTGACATCTCATATAAATTAATTAAAAATTATTTTATTTTCTGATTGTTTTAGATTGCATCAGGACCATTGATTGTCATCATCTGTTAATCTAATCTTAAGGGCAATCATATATAACATCAGGGCAGGAGGTCATAACCTGTCCTGGGCCCAAATAACCACCCAACATTTCCACCTAAGCTTTAATTAAAATCAATTAGACCTAATTTGCCCTAGTGGGCTAGGAGACATCAATAGGTCGGGTTCGAGCTATGTGGGCCAACTAGTGCATTTAACCTCTTAGCTATTACTAAAAGCTGGTGTCTAAGGCTGGGGTCCAGAGGCAAACGACCTAAGTGGTGTTGTAGTTTTTAATTGGGTCCCTGTGAAAGCAGGGGGGGCCTCCCACACTCCCACCCCCTACCTAGCCAGTGGAAGGACTAGCTATTGGGTTAGGTGTAAGTTGAGCTGACCCACCCAGTTTCTGGCTCTAGGTCTAGGAAACCCTAGATCATACTAGCCTTTTCTCTCTTTTTGCATGCTTGGTTGCTTCATTTCATTTTGATTGTTTGCTTTGTTGCATGACCACTAGATTAGGAACCCAATATCAAAAGTCCAAACCTCAACCCAGCCCAACCATGAATCCCACTTTGGAGGCCATCCTAGCACAGCTTACCCAAATGAACCAAGCCAATACCCGAACCTAAGCCCAGCTTGCCCAGTTAACTACCCAAATGAATCAAGCCAATGTCCAATCTCAAAATTAGCTTACCCAAATAGACCGTAGGTTTGACCAATCCAATACTAAGCTTGACCGAATGAACTATAGGTTCAACCAAGTAGGAACCCTAGGTAAGACCCATAGAGTTGAACCCTTGCCCTATAGACCCCTGGATCCCATATGGTTTACTTAGTCATGTGTCAAAATTTTAAAAATTTTGTAATCAATTAAGATTGAGTCCTATAATAAGTTGAGGTTAGTTGATTTGTCTCAACCCTCAACCTAGTCATTATTTTGAGTCTTATGTATCAGTTATGAGTCCAATATGATCTCAATTTTTGTACAAGAGAGGAGGTTACCATATTTTGGAGTTCCACCAGGCCACATTCAGGTGTCAAAGGCCACTACATCAGCCCAGTGGATTTTGTGTGACAACCCAGGATCCAAGATGCTTCCAGAAACCCTGATTCCTTCCAGATGCCCAGATTCTAGTCCAGATGCCAGAGCATATTCCCAAACTAGGGCATCCATGATCCCAGAGGTCCCTCTACATTCTAGTCCAAAGAAATTAAGTCCAAGTGCCAAGCCCAAGCCCTAAAGAAGCAAGATTCTATGGAATATTCTTGCTACCAGGCTACCAGGCCACCCAAGCCCCTTTGGGCTGGCCCCTTGCTACCCCTAGAAGCCCAACACTCCCTCCTAGGCATCCTTGAAGGGTTGACCAAGTCCAAGAGGTGTCCTTGAGTTGAATAGTCAAAGCATGAAGGAAAAAAGAGATGACTAGGTCAATTCCTAACCTACTGGGAATTTATTTTTCTAACCTAGCTAGGAAAGGACTTGTATTCCAATTTGGAAGAGGACTTGTAATCCAAGTGTAACCATGGTTAGTGAGGGCATTGGAACTTTATAAATACCCCACCCCTTCCCCTATTGTAATCAACTTTTATTCATGATATCAAAACCTTGATGAATTTATTTTGAGCTTGCGAGCTTGTGTTACTTAGTTTTTTTTTGGTTCTTTGGTTTGTGTTTGTGTTTCCTTGCTGTCCTAGCATCCTTCCACACCCTAACTCACTGCCATCCAAGCCTTCACATGTCCAAGAAGGAGTGCCCTAGGCCACCAAGCAAGGAGATCTTCATCAAGCTTCAAGCCACCTTGCTTCTAAACCCTAACCTGATTCCTTCTAAACCTAATCCCCTTTTGTTTTCTTACTTGCTATTTTGATTGACCCTTGACATTTTGCAGGATTCCTGAGGTGTTTCACCTCTCCAAAGGAGGCTTTCCTTGCATCCGGAACCATCCAAATCAGCCATCTAATCAAGAAAACTGAACTTCATCATCCAGACTCCAATCAGAGTGCTGTGTGATCTCTTCATCGTACATTCTTCAAATCACTGATTGGTAATATCCTTCCCTTCTTTTAATTTCTGATTTGATGAAGATAAGCTATCCTAATTCGGGAGTTTCTCAATTCTCAGGTCCTGGAATTTATTATTTTGCATGAGTTTGCCTGCGATACGATGATTCTATGCATTGCTCTTCTTTTTGCTAGTTCTCACTTTTATTATACTTGAAAAACTAGTCATTGGAGGGCAAAAGGATCGAGTTCTGTATTTGAAAAACTAGCCGTTACTATTCCTAGAACTCTATGTGTCGATACTTCAGGCTGTGAGTCGACACTTTAGGACGATACTTGATCTTCTTGAGTCGACATTCAGTTCAAAAATCTTCAATTTGGTTCTCTGGAAATCTCAGATGTGTCAACACTTTCTCAGGTGAGTCGATACTTTGAATCGACACTTCTCTTCCATGTGTCGACACTTCTGCAGTTCTTCATTTTCAGCAAGTTCTGTGGCTTGAAAATTTCAAGCGATGAGCTGATCCATGTGTCGACACTTGGTATCATGTGTCAAAATTTTGAGTCGACACCTCACTGAAATCTTCTGAAAAATTCTTGAACTTATACTGAACCAAATTTATGCTTCACTTAGATGTCTAATCAAGCAAATTTTGACTTTCCAAGTCCCCTTTGAGTAGTTCTTTTCATGTAAACTTGGCTTCTTCAAAAAAATAAACTTCTTCAAATTTGTGAGTATCTTTTTCTATAAAAACACACTTCAAGGAAACCATTAGTACTCAACTTATACTTAACCATTTTGCTTATCATCAAAATCAATAACGGAGTCAACAATGTTGAAGCTAACTAAAAAGAATTTCTTTCAACATAATTCTGTTACTATGAATGCCTATAAATACAGGTGAGAGGGGACATTCAAGGATAAGAAAAAAAAGACACATGGAAAAACTTTGACACCAATACTTCTCTAAGATTTTTTATCTATTAACCAGAACCCTACTAGCTTAAGCATCGGAGGGTCCCCTACCAAAAAACTTCCAATTAGGGACTTGTTTTGCAAGGATTGAAGGTGATCAACAGCAATTCCGCCATCCGAGACCAATCATCAAGGTTTGACATCAATAGATTGGTGTGCCGAGTAGGGGGTAATGGTCACACATCTCACATACATGGTCATCTCCTAATTGAGAAGGAGAATCTAGAGAAGGCAAATAATGGTGAAAGAAAAGACGTAGAATGCTTGAGCTAGTAGGGGCTATCAATCATCTAGAAGAAACGACCTACTAAACCTCCCATTGGAGGACAACAATATACCTCCCACGATAGTGGTAGAGCAACAATTTTCCAGAAGGGGGCCCATTTATCCTATCATCAATTTGGGAACAAATGCTTCAAAATCCCATGGAATCTTATAATAATCTACAAGTTAGCTACCCTAGAGTCTTTGAGAGAACTCCTTACCTGCTCTGGATGGAGATCCTTCATATTTGGACCTCCTATCTTCAAAAGACTCAAACTCTCAGAGAATTGCTACGAAGTCTCCCCTCTATGGGTAGAAGACCTGCTTGCAACAGGGACTTCCAAAAACCTAACCATACCTAAAAAGGTTTCTTTGGAAATGGAAAAAAGAAAAACAAAGAAAGTTATGCAAGAAAGGACCTAACCTATGGAAGGCTTGAAGAAGAAATACTCAAAGGAGACAAAGACCCTAAGAAAAATTCTTGAAAGTAGCAAAAGTTCAAACCTTGGAGAAGGAAGAAGCCCCATATATAGATAACATCAATGGTTGTGATTCCATTCTTAGATGACGAGAGATGCCCTTGATCATGCCATATGTAAGAATTATAGCCAAAGAAGATGCACTGCTATTGAGAAGGATACAGGTATGTTACCTTAATCCGCGAGAGCGACTTTACCAACAATAGGGATTCGACACCTAGAAAAGGCAAAACGTCCAAGGAAAAAGCAACTTGATTATGCGAATCACCGCCAAAACCTGCCATCATTAATAGCCATCTCTTTGATGATAGCTTTAATAACGAAGTGACAATCACACCACCCTTTTTTTGCAATTCTATAAAAGAGAATATTAATGGCTAGCATGAAGAAGAAAAAAACTCGAGGTGACAAGACTTACCATGAATATCATATACTTCCTTCTCCCAAGATGACAAAATGTTTTGAAATTGGGAGTGTGGATAACCATTATGACAAATGATTGGATCGGCTAGATTGATGTAGGGCCAAAGAACGTAAGGCGAACAATGTAAAAAGTCTGACGAACTTGACTTTAAGAAATTTTAGATAATTAAATGGAATAAATCGGTCGACAAACAAGCCAACAACCAAGATTTGTTGGCTGACGAATAGGAAACATCTGATGAAGTTGATGGATAAGAAAATAGCTATCGTAATGAGAATATTATTACACTAGCTGTCCATTATAATAAGAATAAGTTAACTTCAACAAAATGACATTGAGACTAATTGAAAGGAGTTTCTTCTAATGGAATTATGTTACTAAGAATGCCTATAAATACAGATGAGAGGGGATATTCAAGGGTAAGAGAAAAGATACTCGAAAAAACTTTGACACCAATACTTTTCTAAGATTTCTATTTATTTACCAGATTCCTACTGACTTAAGTATTGAAGGGTTCCCACCGGAAAACTTTTGGTTAGGGACTTATTTTACGTGGCTTGAAGGTGATCCACATGCAATTCTGCCATCCAAGATCAATCATCGGGGTTTGATGTCAACAATATGCATAATAAGATTGTACAATAATTGTAGAAAAGAATATTTTAAAATATTTTGATATATGTATAAAATATAATTCAATGGTTAATGTCAAGAAAAAAAGATCTCTCATTCTTTTGCATAGAAATTTACACTAAACATCTAGGAAACTTCCAACTACCATATGATCTTACAAGGAAACTTGATAACTACGATGTTAAACATCAAAGCCTAGTTTTTTTTTCCCATGATCCTTCAGCAAATCTAATGATGTTGGATTCAATAATTGTTGCCAACTTGCCATTGATCCAAATGGCAACTAATTCTATCAAAGGACAAACATGGCTATCATGCAGCAGAACCATGCACCATCAACATCGGTAAAAAAATAGCTCCACTATTGCTAATGGCCGAGGAAAAAATATGAGTCATTCTTTGTCCACAGCAGTGGAATAGAAAAATTACATCATCAAATATAATTGGAACATGTAAGGACCCTATAAATATTGCTTGTCAATATACATTTAATACCTATAATTTTATTTTTTTATTAAAAAATTTAAATGATAAAAATGTTCTTTTTAAAAAATTATAATATTTTGTGGCTATCATTATGATATACTATCGCTTAGATTATGACACCCTTGTATCATAAGATCGAGGAATATTTTAGTTATTAAAAAAAATTTAAAAATTTTTTAATGATGAAAAATCCATGGCCGTATGATATTCTGCAGATATAGTTATGACATCTTGTTCGCAAAAGGATGTCATAATGAAAAGTATTTTTATTATTCAAAGTTTTTAACAAAAAAAAAACTATAGGCATTAAATATATGTTTGAATAAAGAAAATGCTCTCCTCTTATGATATCCTTTTGTAAAGAAGAGATATCATAACAATCTTGACAAGATATCATAAGGCTGAGAATATTTTTATCATTAAAATTTTTTTAATTTTTTTAATAATAAAAATATCCCTTAGCCTAATTATGATGCATGAGTATTATAATTCAAGCCACGGAATATTATATTTTTTTTTAAAAAAATTATTATTTAAAATTTTTAACAAAAATATAAAGCTACATGTATTAAATATGTATTGAAAAATATAATTTTCATGGTCTAATCAAATTATATGGTATGTTTTTTCTACTAGATATGGTATACAAAGACTTTCTCATATATATAATATATATATATATTACAAACCGAGAGAATGTTAAATGATTAAAATCTCAGGAACCGAGAAAATGTTAAATGATTAAAATCTCAGGATACTTTATTTTTTTTTGAGAGGAATTTTTATAACATGCCTACAATTACAATGTTATTAAAAAGGTGCTGGCCCCTTAAAAAGATATAAAAGAGTAACAATAGTTATCAGCCTTCTGCCTAGCCATCACGTTAATCAAGCTAAATGGGATCACTCCAACGCTGCCATCCAGAAAAGATTCTTGCATTCACCAAGATTAGGGATGGTAATAGGATGTGTAGGTCATTTCCCATATCCATCCCATTCTTATTTTGAGCCAGGATATATACATTTTGACAGGATGGATTAGAGGTATTGGATTGAATAATACTATAAAAATTTAATATTATATATATATATTAGTCTTACAAAAATATTTGTAAAGAGTTATGCATTCCGGTCTGATTTGAAACTGATTTTACTATTATCTACGTGAATTTCAAATCCATTGTTGATCAAAATAAAAAGAAAAATAAAAATCTATCCCATTAGATCAGATCGGATTGAATTGAGTAGATCACCTAAGATACGTCAATCAACTTCCATTTGGATAAGAGAAGAAAATCTCAAACTCTGAAAAAAAAAAATATAAAAAAAAAATCGTAGGACAAGCAAGCTACGAAATTTGCATTGTCACAGCCTCAACAAAAACCATGTTTCATATTTCGGCCATGTTTATGTGCTAAGCAACGAATAAAATTTAGTCTACAAACTTTATAGCCTTTTTCATTTAAAAATATTCCTTCCCATTTGCTTTATGCTTAAGGTATGCCATGCATGTGAGGGTGACAGCTAAAAAGCTCATTAAACCTTTTTTTTTTTTTTTGTAGCTTTATGAGAGGCGGTTTCGTAAGAAACTCCCGTTTGTAGAAACCATTAAAATACTGAATAAAGAAGGGTTAAGGGAGTTAGCGGTGGGCCAGTGGCTACTGGGATAAAGCATCTAGCTCCCAACTCTTGGTTAGCACTTGGGTTAATTTATGTGCGATACTTCAGTCACCGAACACCAAAAAAAATAATCCGACTAAATTCAAAAAAAATTTAAAAATAGTTGTCTGATTGATAGAGACTTCGTCTGACTTTCAATCCCACGTAAATTCGAGATGGTATCCTAAAAATGATTCAATTAATTTAAAAGTTATTTTTTAAAATTTAAAATAATTAATTTGGACGGGAGATCAGAATTTTTTTCTTGCATGTCCCTGTCTATTAAAAAAATAAAAGAAATTTTCCAACCGTGGCGCATGGAATTCCCAACCCAAAGCAAAACCTTAAGATGAGTCTCCAAGACTCCAACCTCGCACAAAATGGCCTTTACCCGATCATATGTTGCCAAGTGGTCACCAAAACCGCTTTAATCTTCTTGGTTGCTGTCTTGTGCTCGTGCTCTGCCCCTCCTATCCTTGCATTTTTTTCAGCCTTTTAGCTTTTTCCACGTTTGCTTCGTGCCCACTCCTACTAGCTTTCGAGAGCGTTCCCGCTAAGTCTAATCGGAAGTAGCACACCACCTTCCTTCCCACCTCTATAAATACCCATCGACTCCAACAGGACAACCTCCATGCCAAAACAACCACCTCTTTTGTGTCTCTAGTTTGACTTAACCTATCATCTCTCTTGCACGCCAAGGCCACTGCCATCTCTCGCCATCTCTCTTCCTATTTCATACTAAACCAGTAAACCACTACCAGCTTCGTACGAACAAATCCGTGTCCTTCTCAATAAATTCAGCAACTCAGCAGTACTCCTCATAGCCTCTTCCTTATCTAAAACTCCTGCCAACTTTTTTCATCTCTTTCTTCCGAGCCACATTTCATGCCCGAGCACTTAAATTCTGAAGCATTTTTGTACACTCATCCCCTCCCTTCATTTCTTCCAGCTGCGTGCATCTTCTCGAACCTCAGTTCTGCAAAGATGAAGAACAAGGCTTCCATCTTCCTCAAGCAGGTATTCTCTGTTATTGTCAGCATGGTCAAGTCCAAGTATATGGCGGTGAAGAGCAAAACTAGTGCCATGAAGAGCCGGCTCCTCATATTTGGTCTCCTTCGGCACAAGAAGCTGTTGATGAGTGCAATCAATCACAAGATCCATGCACTGATGGGCCAAGAGAAAGGTGGAGAAACTCCCACCAACACCGAGGACATCAGCAAGGCCTTGGTGCTTTATAATGCAGGAAAAAACGAGGCTACGCCGAGCACCACACATACCGAGGTTGTCACCTGCGAAGACGATGATGATGATTATCCAGACCTTAGGCACTCATTGTTTGATGATGAGGATGATGATGATGGACTTGGTGACACTACTGGATCGGTGATCGATCTGGTTAGAAACTCCAAGGATGGTGTTCATAAGGAGGTTCCATAGGCAAATAAGGATGCAGAAGCTGGAGTCCTTCAAGAGGTATCAAGAGATGCTGGAAAGGAGTGTGTAGGAGATTAACTAAAGGAAGGTAGAAGAGTACTTCTTCCATTTAGCAAGTGAGGCTTAGAGATGAGCTCATGAGCCTGACCAGAGAGAAACGAAGAAAGGAATTGTGGTGTCTAGCAAGCTGGCTTTAATAAATCCATGTGGGTATCATCATATGGCGCAGTGGTTGATCTCTAGGATCTCTCAGCTTTTTTACTTACTTGTTTGGAGCTATATGTTTAGTTGTAGAACTTCGCTGCTTTACGGAAAACGAAGGCGTGCCTCCATATATATATGTAATCATAAGATAAGAAAAGGCCATGTACCATTTATTTTAGTGCAGTGCACGGTCCTTAAAGCTGCTTCAAATGTATCTTCCCTGAAGTCGTAGGAGTGGAAAGCATGTTTCACCTCCACAAGTTACGAGTAAGATATTCTGACATCCATTCTCCTCAACTCCTAATGATGAGTAATTAAATGGTTTTGCGTTGTAACTTGTATGTCATAGTAATAAATATAATCTCTGAATCAGGATCTGAAAATGTTATTTGTCTATGACTACGAGAGAGCAATGGAAAGTTTAATCTCGTTGGTCAAAAATATTAGTAATAGACGTATACGTGAGCTTACCTGAATCGCGTCCAGGAGTCTATAGCTTAACTCCCAAGGAACTGCAACGCGCATTCTTGTGTCGCTTCTTTTCTGCATAACAATTCCAGGCTTTTGCAGACACCAATGCATCAGATTCGAGTGCTTATTAGCAATCGCTTCAGTCCGATAAGTGAAATATAATTTGAGAAAGGGCGTTTGTTAACGGGTCATAAAGGGACAAGACGTGCTCGTGCCAAGGCTCAAAAGTATCTCATGGTACGACCATAACGCTGGAATACCTTAAACAATCTGACTGGGAAGCACTTTTAAGTAAAGATCGCACGCGCATGGCTTTACGTACGTCCTCAAGTCAAGAGGCTAACCAGTGGCACTGCCAAATCAGCTCTTTTTAATAAGGATTTCTATTTATAATTTTATATTGTTGTTATTCAAAACAATTAAAGATCTCGGTTTTATTTAGGACTTCAATTAGATAAAAAGAAAGAGGATGGCTAAAGAAGAAAGAACTGAAAGTGGAATCAGAAAATTTGGCATGCAGGAATGAAGAATATTTTCTCGAACCAAATACCATGATCCAGAATCCCAAGCTTTCCTTGATGAAAAACCATGGATTATCATAATCTAGAAACTTCTGAAAACCATTTACACTCTTCAACAGGAATTAAGAATCTTGTTTGGAAGCAAATATCATGAAAATACCATGCTATCAACAATTTTTTTTTGACCAGGAAAAATAGCATACAAATAGGGATGGAAAAAGGGTCAGGTTTGGGTTGGGTTATCCAAAATTCATACCCGTCCTGTCAAAAAATTTTCTGTCCCATACTTATTCCATACCCATCTCGGATCGAATCAGGTCGGATATAAAAAAGTCAGATTAGATCGGATTGGGTTGGGTATACCCAGTTTCATAAACCCAATTTACTTAAAACTTAAATGGATCGGGTCGGGACGTACTACTCGTAAATGGATAGAATCAGGATGGGTATACCCATCCCATATCCAGTGTTAATGTCGAACCCTGATGATTGACCTTTGCCGACAGTAGCCATCGGCTGGCTACTTCAAATTCCTGCAAAACAAATCTCAACTAGAAGTTCTCCAACAGGACACCCTCCGATGCTTAAGTCAGTAGGGTTCAAGTAAACAGATAAAAAATTATAGAGAAATTTCTACACCAAGACTTCTCTATGATTTTTTACACCAAGACTTCTTTATGCTCATTAGCATCGGATGGTCCTCCACCAAAGAACTTCTAATCTGGAACTTGTTTTGCAGGAATTTGAAGTAGTCAGCTGGTGATGCTTGTCGACAAAGGTCAATCATCAGGGTTCAACATTAATAGATTGGCATGCCAGGTAGGAGGGTGAACATCCAATCATCCACCTAACTGGGAAAGAGAAACTAGAGAAGATGGTGAAAGAAGAAATGCAAAACGCTTCAGCAAGCAGGGATCGTCAGCCATCCAGAAAGAATGACCCGCTAAATCTTTCATTGGAGGACAACAATGTACATCCCACAATGATGGTAGAGTAATAATAAATTGATGCTCTTCTAAACAAAATTAAAATCTTGACTGTTACTATTCAAAACCTTTCAAAAGATCATGATCAACGGTCAACAGCAACAATAGGGCCAGTTGCTCCAACAATTGCTTCTAAACTTAGCCAACATCTTCTTCGAAAGATATTCGGTGCCAAGAGTCAAGTTAATACTCTCGATATCGACGCTCCTTGAATCAACGGTTTCCTATATGGTAAAATTCTTGACACCATGAACACGAGGAAAGTCGACTCAAAGGGAAATGTCCAAGGTTCTTTTCTGAATCTTTTAGGGACTCCACCCCAAGAATTACTCGACAAGGTAAGGAAGCTCGTCGACATGATGATTATGAAAAGAAATTTCGAAGATTAGAGTGATAACTAGCAGAGTTGGACGACAGGAAAATAAGCGATGAATGGCTTGTATATGATTCTCGACCTCCATTTTCTCAACGGATCATGGAATAAATGATCCTGCCTCACTTTAAAATATCGTAGTCAGAGCCCTACGATGGAACTACGAACCTATTAGATCACTTGGATAGTTTCAAAGCTCATATGATGAATCAGGATGCAAGTGATGCCCCTCACTGTCTTGCTTTCCTAGCAACATTAAGAAAGGCTACACAGATATGATATTCGAGCCTCAAGCTAGGTACCATTTATTCCTTCAATCAATTCAAAGGATAATTTATGGCTCACTTCAAGACAAGCAAAAGAATGTCATGCAATTCATATAGTCTCTTCTCCATCCAGCAAAATGAAGAAGAAATCCTGAAGGAGTACATGGCTCGGTTCAATTCTGCCACACTTGAGATCTCATATTTTAATGAATATGTAGCTATGTCAGAAATGAAGAAGGGACTTCGATTGTCCAAATTTATTTTTTCTCTAGATAAGAAGTTTCCTAAAAGTTATTCAAAACTATTGGCATGCACTCAAAAATATGCGCTAGCTAAAGAACAAGTTGCTAACCGATGCCAAACTGAAGGGAAACCAATATAAAAAAAGAAGAATCAGAGGAACAATGACTCTCTACCCTTCAATGATGAGAATACTCAAGCTTAATGCCAAAGTTCAAAGTCAAATAATATGACCAGAAATTTAACACTTACACTTCTCTACCTCTCCCGAGAAAAAATATTGATGAAAATAGAGACGAAAAAATTCTTGCAGAGACCTTGACTTATGCGAGCACCACCGACATCACAGAACAAGAACAAATATTATCGATTTCATCGAGACTACGACCATACAACTAAAGAGTGTATCCACTTGAAAGATGAAATAAAATATTTGATTAAACATGATTATCTAGGAAAGTATGTTTGTATTAAAGATTATCAGATTAAAGTTGCTACCCGAAAAAAGACTATTGATGGAACAGAGCTTTCCAACCAATAATCCACAAATAGTTTAACTTTCATAGCAACACACGTTCTGGAGTAGATTATCAAGCCGACATGCTTCTCAGAGCAGATCAGCAACAATATTGATGTAGCATAGTTTTTGATGTAATTTATTTTCCTTTTTTGGGTTTCTTGTAGGCTAAGTAACTGAGGGTTTTGGTTTATCTATATAAAGGGGCTCCCTCCCCCCTGTAATCAGAAGTTGAATGAATTTTTGGTTTAGCCACTAGTTCTAATTCTGGGCTGAGGTCCATTTTTCCTTCACCTGCAGGTGTCGAGGGATGTGAGACCCCACTTCCTTCGCTCACATGAGAGCGTCGAGGGGCGCGAGTCCCTAGTTATCCCCCTTTCCATCAAGTCCCCCTCTAGGTCTTAGGGATTTTTCTTTACGGCCCCAAGTAGCAATTTGGGTGGGATGCCCTAGGCTCCGCGTGTAATGAGATGGGTGGGACGCCCTAGACTACATGTAGTGGGATGGGTGAGATGCCCTAGAGGTGCGACGTCTCTCCGTGAAGGTGAGTCCCGGGTCCTAGAGTGTCCATGTTTTCTATCCTCTATCCTATGTTCCTCCAACCAGAAAATTGAAAACCCAAAAGAGTTCAGCTATTTTAGGATTTAGTGTTAGTTCGCCCTAATCTTGGGAGGCTTCTTAGCCCTCCCATGT
Source organism: Areca catechu (assembly GCA_021397845.1). Classification (NCBI taxonomy): domain Eukaryota; kingdom Viridiplantae; phylum Streptophyta; class Magnoliopsida; order Arecales; family Arecaceae; genus Areca; species Areca catechu. Next base: position 44,509,521 of record CM038048.1, on the reverse strand, counting down.
CCTAGTTTGTTTAGATTTTTCCTGTTTTCCCAATAAATCAGGTTACGTCTCAGCCGTCCCGCATCAGTTTGGTATCAGAGCGAGTTATGGATTAGGGTGTGCTCCATTTTTCGAACTTGATGGAGTCGAGTTCTTCACGATCGAGGAGAATGATGGGGGTCCAGGGCAAGTCAGGATATTTTTTCATTTTTTTTTATTTTTCTCACATTTTTTATTTTTCCTATTCCTGCTATTCTACCTATTCCCACTATTCCATCTTTTTCCCAATCTTATTCCCGATATATTCCTATACTATTCCATCTTCTCCCGTAAGTTTCAAAAACATCTTCCAAACCCTAGCCTTCGGCCCCTTCACCCCCAGATATGGCCCGCCCGACCTCGAGCCACCCCCGCCGGACCGCCACCGACGCTCGTCGACCCTCGTCATGGCTGGAGAAGCAGCCACCGCCGCCCATGCAAGTGGGAAGACGAACGGATGCGGGAGGCGTCCGTCCGCCCACCTGCGACAGTGCCGCCCTGCACCACCGCCGGCCTGCTGCCCACCGCCGTTCCCGCTGTCCGCTGGCCCCCGCCCGGCTGCCAGTGGGGTCCGCTGCCACCCCACCCGTGGGAAGATGAACGGATGCAGGAGACGAACATCCTCCCCGTGCGTCCGTGTGATGCCGCCGCCTGACGCCGCCGCCCGCTTGCCATCGTCCTGCCACCCAGCCATCTGCAGGCCAAGGCCGGACCGCCAGAGGCCTCGCCGGTGCCCAGGAGTTCCCATGCCATAGAAGGCCAAACGGTACGCACAGGGCATGCTGTGCCCCCCTGTGCCTCCTCGCTTGCAGCCCGCCGCCAACCCTCCGCCGCTCACCGTCTACCGGCCTCGTCCACTGTTTGCTTCCCGACCGTCAGCTGGTGCCCCGCCGGAGATGGTTCCCTCCCTGTCCACGACCGTGAGATGAGTTTGCATGGATTTCAGAGCAGTCCAACTTTTAGAGCAGCATGCCTTCTGGAGTAGATCATCAAGCTGACTCGCTTCTCAGAGCAGATCAGCACCAATATTGATGCAGCACAGTTTTTTATGTAATTTATTTTCATTTTTTGGGTTGCTTGTAGGCTAAGTAATTGAGCATTTTGGTTTTTCTATATATAGGGGCTCCCTCCCCCGTGTAATCAGAAGTTGAATGAATTTTTGGTTTAGCCACTAGTTCTAGTTCTGGGCTGAGGTCCATTTCTCCTTCACCTGCAGGTGTCGAGGGATGTGAGACCCCACTTCCTTCGCTCACATGAGAGCGTCGAGGGGCGCGAGTCCCTAGTTATCCCCTTTTCCATCGAGTCCCCCTCTAGGTCTTAGGGATTTTTCTTTACGGCCCCAGATAGCGAATTGGGTGGGATGCCCTAGGCTCCGTATGTAGTGAGATGGGTGGGATGCCATAGACTACATGTAGTGGGATGGGTGAGATGCCCTAGAGGTGCGACGTCTCTCCGTGAAGGTGAGTCGCTAGTCCTAGAGTGTCCATGTTTCGTATCCTCCATCCCATGTTCCTTCATCCAGAAAATTGAAAACCCAAAAGAGTTCAGCTATTTTAGGATTTAGTGTCAGTTTTCCCTAGTCCTGGGAGCTTTCTTAGCCCTCCCACGGTCCTAGTTTGTTTAGATTTTCTCCTGTTTTTCCAATAAATTAGGTTACGTCTCAGCCGTCCCGCATCACCATCTTCCCTATTTTTGCTCCACTACTCACAACCACCACGACTCTCAAATTAACCACCGTGTTGATCACATCACCCAAGATTCTTCTTTCACCACCACTAAGCGAGATCCATCCCCATCGACACTGTTGACTCTAGTCTTGATTTTGATGATTGACAAAATGTTTAAGTATATATGAGTACTAATTGTGTTTTAAGTGTATTTCTTAGATCTTAGTACTCAACCATGTTGAATAAAGAAATGCTTGTATTTCAGTTGAAAAAGTCCTTAAATTAATGAAAATTCAAATATATGGACTTTGGAATTAATATGAAAGGATTTGAAGATGGTTCAGCAAGGCCGGCACGGCAAAATTTCAGTGGCACGCTTCAGAGGTCGACACCAGAGATCGACACCTGCCCAGAGGTCGACACCTGAGGTCAACACCTGTCCAGAGGTCGACACCAGAGGTCGACTCATAGCCTGAGAATTCAAACTGGGCAGAACTATGGTTTTCTGGATTTTTGCCTAAGATAAACTGGAGGTCGACTCATGAGGTCGACACTTGATCCAGAGGTCGACTCATGAGGTCGACTCATGGCATAACGGCTAGTTTTTCTGAACTTCTGATTTGATTTCTAACGGCCATAAACGGCCATATTTTTGTTTCTAACGGTCTTGTGGAGTTGTTTCAGCTTGAATGAAGTATTTAACCTCCACCAAACTTCAAAAAAGACATGGAGACAAGGTGAAAAGGATTAGAGTGAAAGTAAAAAGCCTTCAAGCAATTCCAAGCCAAAAAGAGTGAGAAATCCAAGAGATTCCTTAGCCAAAAGCTTTCCATCTTTGAGGAATCCAACTTTCAAGAGTTTGGCATTTAGTGAGGTCAAAGATTCCAAGGGAAAAGGCTTGAAGAGTCTCCATCAAGAGCTTCAACGAATTTCTTATTGCTCAAAAGGAGTTTGTATTGTTTTTATTCATTGTATTCATATTCTTTTGTCTTTGGCTAGTTTCAAGGGAATTTGAAACTAGTGTGAGGTTTGTTGGTGAGCCAATTGATAAAACCAACTAGGGTTCCTTGTAAGCCCGAAGCCAAAACAAGTGAGTGGGGTTTGTTGGTGAGCCAATTGATAAAACCAACTAGGGTTGCTTGTAAGCCCGAAGCCAAAACAAGTGAGTGAGGTTTGTTGGTGAGCCAATTGATAAAACCAACTAGGGTTGCTTGTTAGCCCGAAGCCAAAACAAGTGTGTAAGGTTTTGACTTGTGAGCCTGGTAAAACAAGTCGGCTGTAATCTAAAGATTATAGTGGAAATTCCCAAGTGGAGCTTGGGGAGTGGATGTAGGTGCTAGATGCACCGAACCACTATACTTCTTGTGTGTTTTCATTGCTCTTCTTTTTGCTCTTTAATTGTTGATTTATTTCATTGCTTCCGTTGCACAATTATTTGAGCACTATCACTCTTCACCTTAAAACTTGATAGCACATATATTGCGTTAAATTTTTTAAATACCCAATTCACCCCCCTCTTGGGCACCATATCTGGGCAACAAGTGGTATCAGAGCTCGGTGCTCTGATTGAAAATCTAACGATTTTGAGCTAAAGTTCATGGTGACCCTTGTAGGTATTAGTGTTAGACCACCATTTTTCAATGGCATAAATTATATATTTTGGAAAACTCGCATGCGCATCCATATTCAATCTATTAGTTATCATCTTTGGAAAATCATTATTAGTGGTCCTCATATTCCTTCCATTTTGGTTAATGGCATTTCCATTCCAAAGCTTGAAGAGGATTGGAATGAATATGACATTAAACAAATTGAACTCAATGCTAAAGCAATGAACTTGCTTTATTGTGCATTGGACTTAAATGAATTTAATAGAGTTTCTACATGCACATCAGCGAAGGAAATATGGGACACACTTGAAGTTACTCATGAGGGTACTCTTCAAGTGAAGAACACTAAAATTAATTTGCTTATACATTCTTTTGAAACTTTTGAAATGATGCATTATGAATCTATATCTGATATGTTTTCAAGATTTATGACTATTATTAATGAATTAAAAAGTCTTGGCAAAATCTATACTAATGCTGATTTGGTGAACAAAATTCTTAGATCCTTGCCAAAATCATGGGATCCAAAGGTGACGGCGATCCAAGAAGCTAAAGATGTAGAAACCTTACCTTTGGAGGAGCTTATCGGTTCACTCATGACCTATGAGTTGAACTTATGGCAAAGGATTGTGGAAGCTGATACAGAAAAGAAAATAATAGCTCTCAAGGCCAAAAGGAAATTCAAGGCAATAATGGCAACTTGGAGCGATAGCGAAGACTCAAGTACGGATGATGAAGTTGCCCATCTTTTTTCATGGCTAATGAGAAAAAGGTATGTGCTAAAAATAATTATGATTTTACCTTTAAAGAATCACATGATGCATCTAATGATCTTGTGCATGAATACAGTTTGCTAAAAATTGAGCACAAGAAATTAAATAGGCATGTAGATTCATTTTCTCTTGACAACACCAATCTTGCAAATAAAAATAATGATTTAAATGCCAAGATTGATATTTTAAAAAATGAAAAGAATAATTTTTCTAAAGAAAAAGAATTTTTAGAAAAAGAAAATGTTATTTCAAAAGATTTATGTAAAAAAGTTTTTAATGAGAAAATATTTTGATTGAGGAAAAGAAGCAAAAACTCTTGAAGAACTTCAATTTTCCTGCTTCTTTCAATTCTTCTTATAAATGTGGTTTCAATGCTTATCCTTTTAGAAAAGTTTGGGTTCCAAAAGGAACCATAATTACTAATCATAAAGGACCCAAGAAAGTTTGGGTACCAAAATGTCCACTTAATTTGTTTTGCAGGAATGTCTTGCAACCCAACATGAAGAAAGGAAGTTCTTGAAAAGAGGTTGTACAAGACAATTTAAAGAAGTGGACAAGCTACATTTTGGACTAAATGGTAAAAGGAAGGATTATGTATATTGATAAATTCTAAACATCTCCTTCCATAATTAAAATTGTAGATTAATTTTTATTGCATCAATTACTTTGAAAAATTGTTTTAAATAGTTAATTAGAATCAAGTTTGGACTTATCATCATTGGCTATGATCATGAACTTTTTGGTGTTGATGAATTTCATGCTATCATGATTAAATTTATGATTGTAAGACCTTCACTTGATTTTGATTAATGTATTTCATGAAAAATACTTTTAAAGATGCATATTGATTTGAAAAATATTTTAATTGATTGATTAGAATCAAGCTTAGACTAATAATCATTTGTTGTGATCATGACCATTTTGATGTTGATGGATTTCAAGCTCTCATGGTCAAACTTGTGATTATTAGATCTTCACTTGATTTTGATTAATATAATTTCTAAACTATTTCAAGTGAAATGCTATGATTTATATGTTTTTATTTTTGGCATCTATGCATAATCTAGAAATGATTTGGATCAAGTATAGAACTAGTAGTTAAGGGTTACTTTTAAGAAGAAGGTATGCTTATTGACAAACCCTTGCTCTAATAGCTAGACTTGATATCATATTACTTCTAGCATTTGTATGGATATCAAATCATCTTAAAATGAATTGAAATAATGCTAAACATTTTTATGCGATATAAATGTTTTGTATTTTGAAAATCATGAATATCTTGAAAAATTTCAAATCTTGATGCATAAGCTTTCATGTTTTATTCCTGAAATAAATGCATATTTTTAAAGAAGGAATAACATTCAGGGGGAGCATCCAAAGATTTGTTATCATATTTGATGCTTTAAATATCTTGTTGATATCATGCTTTGCTTATATTGCTCTAGTACTCTTCTTGTTTTCAAATCTAATTCTTTGGAGGAGTTACATTCAAATGGTATCATATTCTATTGGCATCAAATTTTTTTTTATATATAAGAATTCCTAGTAACCGCTTCGGATTGGGTTAGTCACCATGGCCGTCCGGTCATAGGAGATAAGTAGGGCTTAAAGACCCTCTCTTCCCATTCAACGGGCTCTCTTATGACGTGTAGGGGTGCCGCTGTGACCTTATCCCATGAACAAGTAAGGCGAATGGATTATATACATCAAATCATTTCTTGCATGTGCTTACATTCTTTGGTATCTTGTTCAATTTATATCATATTCAATTGATATCATAAATATTTGATTTCATGCATTGATTTTGATGACCTACTTGCTATTCCTTCCAACTTCATTCCCACTTTGTATTGCCTTTCACCCTTTTCATGATGTCAAAAAGGGGGAAAATTGTTAAGTATGAAAAGGGGAAGATTGGATAAACATGAAAAATCAAAAGGGGGAGAAGAATGTAAAATGTTTTATCTAAAGGAAAGAATTAGTAAGAAGAAGAAATTTTGAAAATTTTAAATTTTCTTTTGCATATTTTAAAAAAAAAAAATATTTTTGAAGATTTTTTGGATCATATTTTGAGGGGGAGCTTGGTGCTTATTGTTTTGAGCTTACATGTTTATCTTATTGTTAATCTTTTTAAGCTTACCCTATTCATATACTTAAAGGTTTTGTCATCATCAAAAAGGGGAAGATTGTTGACTCTAGTCTTGATTTTGATGATTGACAAATGTTTAAGTATATATGAGTACTAATTATGTTTAAGTGTATTTCTTAGATCTTAGTACTCAACCATGTTGAATAAAGAAATGCTTGTATTTCAGTTGAAAAAGTCCTTAAATTAATGAAAATTCAAATATATGGACTTTGGAATTAATATGAAAGGATTTGAAGATGGTTCAGCAAGGCCGGCACGGCAAAATTTCAGTGGCACGCTTCAGAGGTCGACACCAGAGGTCGACACCTGCCCAGAGGTCGACACCTGAGGTCAACACCTGTCCAGAGGTCGACACCAGAGGTCGACTCATAGCTGAGAATTCAAACTGGGCAGAACTATGGTTTTCTGGATTTTTGCCTAAGATAAACTGGAGGTCGACTCATGAGGTCGACACTTGATCCAGAGGTCGACTCATGAGGTCGACTCATGGCATAACGGCTAGTTTTCTGAACTTCTGATTTGATTTCTAACGGCCATAAACGGCCATATTTTTGTTTCTAACGGTCTTGTGGAGTTGTTTCAGCTTGAATGAAGTATTTAACCTCCACCAAACTTCAAAAAAGACATGGAGACAAGGTGAAAAGGATTAGAGTGAAAGTAAAAAGCCTTCAAGCAATTCCAAGCCAAAAAGAGTGAGAAATCCAAGAGATTCCTTAGCCAAAAGCTTTCCATCTTTGAGGAATCCAACTTTCAAGAGTTTGGCATTTAGTGAGGTCAAAGATTCCAAGGGAAAAGGCTTGAAGAGTCTCCATCAAGAGCTTCAACGAATTTCTTATTGCTCAAAAGGAGTTTGTATTGTTTTTTTCATTGTATTCATATTCTTTTGTCTTTGGCTAGTTTCAAGGGAATTTGAAACTAGTGTGAGGTTTGTGGTGAGCCAATTGATAAAACCAACTAGGGTTCCTTGTAAGCCCGAAGCCAAAACAAGTGAGTGGGGTTTGTTGGTGAGCCAATTGATAAAACCAACTAGGGTTGCTTGTAAGCCCGAAGCCAAAACAAGTGAGTGAGGTTTGTTGGTGAGCCAATTGATAAAACCAACTAGGGTTGCTTGTTAGCCCGAAGCCAAAACAAGTGTGTAAGGTTTTGACTTGTGAGCCTGGTAAAACAAGTCGGCTGTAATCTAAAGATTATAGTGGAAATTCCCAAGTGGAGCTTGGGGAGTGGATGTAGGTGCTAGATGCACCGAACCACTATACTTCTTGTGTGTTTGCATTGCTCTTCTTTTTGCTCTTTAATTGTTGATTTATTTCATTGCTTCCGTTGCACAATTATTTGAGCACTATCACTCTTCACCTTAAAACTTGATAGCACATATATTGCGTTAAATTTTTTAAATACCCAATTCACCCCCCTCTTGGGCACCATATCTGGGCAACAGACACCCTGCTTCCACTGCCCAACTGAACCTCTCGTTGACAGTGCCCACCATCGCTGGGATCAGAACCTGTGCCATGATCTCTAATCCCATCTCCGGCCAACTCCCAATTCCACCACTACACTGTCGGAAACTGCAACCAAGAGGCTGTGAAGGTTTTTCTCGAACTCGGCATGGCTACCACCAACTGCCCTGCGGGCCCTGCGGGCCTTGTGAGAAATACTCCTCTTCGCTGAGATAGTCTACCCAGATATGGTCGCCGACTCCTTCATCGAGAACTTCTGGAGCCTCGCCCTTGCATCACCGCTCTGGTCTCATCCATCATCTTCCTCGCCCTCCCTCTCCCGAACCTTGCCTCGGCTCTTCCACCATCGCAAGACGTAAGCATTCCCCGTGCTCGTCGTGCCTCAGCTTCCCTTCACTGGATTCTAGGGTCAACGATCCCTCGCTTCTGCCCACCCCCTTCTCTCTGCCTTTTGTGCCACTGCTGTGCCATCGAATCGCCAGTCGTCACGGCCGAAACTCCCCTATTCTTGCTCCATGTCCATTCTAACTACCGGACTCATCCGATCGCCCATCCTCTCTGGATCCGCCCGGAGTCATCTCCAGTCGCTGATTCTCCCAGGCCGAACCCCCCCCCTCTCCTCCCGTGAAGCCCGACGTCATCGCCGATTTCGCACCGCCTCACCTTCATCGTCGAATGCCATCTTCCTCCCTCCTGCCATCGCTAGATCCACCATCGTGTCATCGCCCATCATCGGGATAGGGCTGCGCCTCCATGTCCCCGTGCCGTCACCACCAGTCTAGCTCTGTCGCCGAAGGAGAGCCCGCTGGATCTGCCCTCCAAGGACCGGAACCCCTATTCTAGGTGTTCCGCATGCCCATCAAAGTAATGAACCCCCTCAGCACAAACATGAAAGAAGGGTCCTTTGCACGCTTCTCAGGGCAAACCCGGCTTCCTCTTGATGACTTCAAGTCTAGCATGATTCTCAAGATTGCATGGATCTCAAAGCAATCTCCAAGATGGTGAAGCACCGATCTCAGGGCTACATAGATTTTGATACAAGAAGAGTGCTGCATAGATTTCAGAGTTGCACATATCTTCGAGTAGAGCTTCTTTTTGAATGGACTCGATTCCATCAAAGTCCCCACTGACCCTGACTTGATGGAGTCGAGTTCTTCCCACCATAGGGGAATGATGGGGACATCACCAACATAGATCCCAGAGCAAGCATGAATCCTGGAGCTGCACGAATCTCAGAGGATATTGAAAATAAATTTGTTTGGGATTTATCTTTATCTTTTATTTGAATTTTGAATCAGAATTTGTTGGTTAGGATTGAGATATGGATAGATATATCTTATCCTATCTTGTATTTAAATTTGAATCATCCCTAACTTTTTATCTTATATTGAAATTCAAATAAGGGTTGGACAGGTCTATAAATACCATCTTTAGTCCTTTGTAAAAAATCAGTTTTGGCTAATCAAGTGAGTTTTTTTTAGAAAAGAGTTTTTCCTTTCATTCATCCCGTATGGGGAGGGTGAGAGGCATGTCTATCCTTCGCCTTCGGGCATCGAGGGGTGTGAAACCCTAGTTATCCCCTTTCCCTATCAAGTCCACTCTATGGTCTTAGGATTTTTCTTCATGGCCCCAGGTAGTGATTTGGGTGGGATGCCCTAGGCTACCCATGTAGTGAGATGGGTGGGATGCCCTAGGCTACGTGTAGTGGGATGGGTGAGATGCCCTAGAGATGAGATGTCTCTTCATGAAGTAAGTCCCCAGTCCAAGAGTATCCAATTTTTCTACCCTCCATCTCTATTTTTCCTTCACCACCATCATAGAAAAAAATCAAAAAAAAAAAAGGATACCCTAATCTTCGACAACTTTTTAGCTTGCCGACAATCCTTCGCTGATCTGTCCTCCATTATCTTTGCAGCCAAAACCACAGCCAAGAAGATCCAGGAGTCAGAGATGGCCCGAGCGGTAGAAGAGGCATCTCTGAAGGCCATGGAGGAGAGGCTATCGGCCATCCAGACTAAAGCTAAGTCATCAAGGGAAGCATCGAAGGACCTCCAAATTGACTGGCCAACCGGAAGGCTAGGCTGAAGAAGAAGAAGGCGAAGGTCAACTCCCTCGTTCGTCGGCTGAGGGAGGAGGAAGAATGATTCGCCGAAGCTGACAAAAGGGCCCAGGCTGAGCGGGCATCAGCAACAAAGTGGGTAAGCCAACTAAGTGAGGCCAGGGAGCTGGCGGCGGAACAGGTTCGTGATGCCATAGCAATATACAAGGCCTTTACAGACTTTATCGAGGAAGTAGAAGAAACAGCATCGAAGTTCTATTCAGAAGGCTACAATGATTTGGTGGTGGCACCAGGATCAGATACAGATTATTGAGCCCTATTTGGTTTACCTAGCCATGTGTCAAATTTTGTAAACAACTAGAATTGAGTCCTGTAATAAGTTGAGGTTAGTTGATTTGTCTCAACCCTCAACCTAGTCTAGTACATTGAGTCCTGTATACCAGTATGAGTCTAGTATGAGTTCACTTCTTATACAAAATAGGAGGCTATGCTATTTTGGAGTTCCACCATACCTCATTCTGAAACCAGAAGTAGTTACACCAGCTTAGGGGAGCTCAATCGACACCCTGGTGCCCTGATTGTGCCCTGATTTTCCCCGGGAACCATTTCAGATGCCAAATTCCCTCCAGATGCTTCCAGGATATTCCATAATCTAGGAGCCCATATTTTCCAGGTTATTCTAGCACTCCAGGCCTTAAGATCAAGCCCAGGCATCAAGCCCAAGCCCTTAAGAAGAAAGATTCCAGGGAATATTCCTGCTACCAGGCTAACAGGCCACCCCAACTTCCAGAGGCCCAAACCCATACACCCAAGCCCCTTTAGGCCAGCCCCTTACTACTCCTAGAGGCCCAACACGCCCCCTAGGCATCCTTGAAGTGTTGACCAAGTCCAAGAGGTGTCCTTGAGTGGAATAGTCAAAGCATGAAGGAAAAAGGAGAAGACTAGGTCAATTCCTAACCTAACGGGGATTTGTTTTTCTAACCTAGCTAGGAAAGGACTTGTATTCCAATTGGGAAGAGGACTTGTAACTCAAGTGTAACCATGGTTAGTGAGGGCATGGGAACTCTATAAATACCCCACCCCTCCCCCTCTTGTAAGCATCTCTTTCTTATGAATACAATTTGCTGAAATTTGAGTTATTACCTTGTGTTGGTGTTTTGTTTTGGTTTTGGTTTGTGTTCTTATGCTTGGACGAATTCCTTGCTGCCCTAGCTTCCTTCCACACCCTAACTCACTGCCATCCAAGCCTTCACACGTCCAAGAAGAAGTGTCCTAGGCCGCCAAGCAAGGAGATCTTCAACAAGCTTCGAACAACCATCTTCTAACCCTAATCTTGATTCCTTTCAATCCATAGTTCATTTTCTTATTTTTTAATTACTATTTTGATTAACACTAATGCTTGTAGGATCCCCGAGATGCTTCCCCCCTGAGGAGGCCTTCTTTGCTGCCCGGACCGCCCAGATCAGCCATTAGATTTGAGGGAAACAAGGCTTCTTCTTCGAGGCTCCGATCAGAGTTGTGAGTGATCCCTGCTGCTATTGAATTTTAATCTCTGACTGGTAAGAAACCTTCCCTTCTCTTATTATCTGATTTAATGAAGAAAAACTATCCTAAATCGGGAGTTTCTTAACTCTCGGGTCTTGGTTATTTCATTAGTTTGCAGGAGTTCGCCTGTGACCCGATGATTCTTTGCACTGCTAGTCTTTCCTCTAGTTCTTACTTCATTTTGAGAATCTAGCCTACAAATAAAATTAAAAAAATCATAAAAAAACTATTTTATTATTTTACATGCATGTTTAATAATCTTAGAGTCATCCCGCATCATGATTGCTTGAAAAAGGTAGCCGAACTCTTCTTGGGACTTGACCTATCTGGCGCTCAACTGAGTGGATTAGCCGAGCGAAAGGGATACCCGATTGATGGTGGGGCCGAACCCCAGGCTGAAGGTGGCACAGAAGAGGTTGGGGATGATGCGCAAGTTGAGGCTGACGTAAGGACGACGGACGTCCTAGTGGAAGCATCAACTATATCAAGTGGGGCCAAAGTCGAGGCCCCTGCTATACCTTTGGTGGGTCAGACCTAAGGTGTTTGTAAAGGTCTGACTTTCTTTTGTAAAGAACACCTTTTGATATAATAGAAGAACTTCTTTTTATCATCTCTTGTATGTATTTTTGTGTATACAAAGTCAGTTATGTTGACTGAAGCTCTTCCTTTTTGAAATATTTCTAAGTATTTTCAGTCGGTTTGATAGGATCGCAGACTTTTCCCTTCAGAATGTTTCTAAGTGTTGGCAGTCGGCTTGATAGGATCGTAAGCTTTTTGAAATAGCTGATAGATAGTAGCTCAATCCGAACCTAAACACTTAGAAATTTTTCTAAGTGTTGGTTCGTCGGCTTGCTCAAATTCAAAGCCAGATCTTCATGTGAGTCGCTTTGAAGCTGTTGTTGGCTGGAGTCATATTTTAGAAGTGGGATTTTCTAGAGCCTTTGCCAATCGGGGTCGAATTTTTGGAAGTGGGCTACCCTAGAGCTTTTGTTGACTGGGGTCGGACTTTTGGAAGTGGGCTGCCCTAGAGCCGTTGCCGACCGGGGTCGGATTTTTGGAAGTGGGCTGCCCTAGAGCCTTTGCCGATCGAGTTCGGACTTTTAGAAGTGGGCTGCCCAAGAGCCTTGCCGACCGAGGTCAGACTTTTGGAAGTGGGCTGCCCTAGAGCCTTTGTCGACCGGGATTGGACTTTTGGAAGTGGGTTGCCCTAGAGCCTTTGCTAACTAGGGTCAGAGTTTTGGAAGTGGACTATAGAAGAAGTTGTGGCCTTTATTGATAATACTTGCGAAGATTATCTACATTCCAAGGGAGTGCCACTTGCCACCCGTCCAAATGTTCGAGCTGGTAAGTTCTGGCTCGAATTACTTCAACAACTCGATAAGGGCCTTTCCAATTAGGGGAGAGTTTCCCTTGTTCGGTCGGCCTTGATATTTCAGTTCTTCACAAAACCAAATCTCCAACCTGGAAAACTCGAGCCTTGACTCGAGAGTTATAGTACCTAGCTATCTTCTACCGATAAGTTGCCATCTTCAAACTTGCTCAGAGCCTGGTCTCTTCCAGCAGGTCTAGGTTAGCTTTCCTTCACTCTGAGTTGGTTGGCTCGATGAAATGATCAATTTGCAAGGATTGCAAGGATACCTCCACAGGGATAACTGCCTCACTTCCATAGGTCAGGTTGAATGGAGTCTCCCCAGTCACCGTCCGGGCAGTTGTTCGATAGGCCCAGAGCACCGAGTGATGTTCTTCCGCCTAGAGTCCTTTGGCATCATTCAGTCAGGTCTTCAGTCCATGTAGGATTGTCCTATTGGTGACCTCGACCTCTCCATTGGACTGAGGGTGGCTGACCGATATAAGCTGATGGAAAATGTGATATTGCTAGCAAAAGTCCTGAAACTTAGGGTTATCAAACTGCCTTTTATTGTCAGTGATGATCGTCTGTAGGATGCTGAATCGGAAGATGATGCAGTTCCTGACAAAGTTCTCCACTTGGCCTCCGTTATCTGTTCCAATGGTTCAGCCTCCACCCATTTGGTGAAGTAATCTATGGCCACAAGGAGGAATTTTCGTTGGCCAGGTGCTGGAGGGAATGAGCCCAGGGTATCCATCCCCAATTATGTAATAGCCAAGATGTAGTGAGTGGAACCACCTAACTGGCAGGCCTCCTTTGAATGTTGGAGTACCTTTGGCACGCATCACACTTCTGTCAAAGTCTGATGCTTACTTCAAGATCATGGGCCAATAGTATCCCTATCAGATAATCTTGCAAGCAAGGGTTCTTCCTCCCAGGTGGTTGCCGCAGATGCCTTCATGCACTTCTGTGAGTGCGTAGTCTGCATCTGTTGGCCCCAAGCACTTCAGTAATGGCTGTGAAAATGATTGCTTGTAGAGAGTGCCATCGGGGACAACATACTTCGAAGCCGTCCAGTGTACATGCTTGGCTTCGGTCAGATTTTCTGGCTGGGTCCCTTTAACAAGGAAAGAAAGAATTGGATCCATCCAAGAGGCTTCTTGTTCAACTTGGTGGACTTCCATCGCTCCTCGGTAATGCTTGGGCACTGCAGGTACTCCACAAAGGTTCGGTCAGAGGTGTTGGTGATAGCCATAGCCAATCATGATAAAGCATCCACACGGGAGTTTTGCAGTCGAGGTTTATGGAAAATTTCAAAGAATTTGAACCAAGATATGAAGTTTTGTACCTTGTTCAAGTACTTGGCCAGGGTTGGATCACTCGCTTTGAATTTACCCTTCACTTGATTTACCACCAGCTGAGAATCGTAGAAGGCCCTAATTTTGGCCGATGCCTAGCTCATTGGCCATTCTTAGTCCTGCAAGGAGGGCTTCATACTTTGCTTGATTGTTTGACACTTGAAAGGCAAAGTGCAAAGCATATTCTAGGCTTTGCTCATTGGGGTCAGCTAGGATCAAGCCTGCCCCACATCCTGCAAGGTCGGAGGCTCCGTCCACATGAAGGGTCCAAGCAGGCTCCACTTCTTCGATGGTTTCAACTTCAGGTGTGCCGGTCATCCGCGGGGATGCCTCCTGTCTCCAGGTACATTCTGTAATGAAGTCAATAATTACCTTGGCTTTCATGGCCGACCGAGGTTGAAAAGAGATGTCGAATTCGCCAAGGTTGATGGCCCACTTGGCGAGCCGACCGGACATGTTCAGACTTTTGAGGATCGCCTTGAGGGGTTGGTCGAACAGGAGAATGATAGGATGTGCCTGGAAGTAGGGCCAAAGCCACTTGGCTGCTATGACCAGGGAATAGACAAGCTTTTGCATTTTAGGGTACCTTGTTTCGGTGTTATGGAGAACCTTACTAGTATAATAGACAAGTTTTTGCTGGCCAATTTCTCCCATTTGCACGAGGATGGAGTTGATCGCTTTGTCCGAAGCCGACAGGTATAGGTATAATGCCTCTCCCTCCGTTGGTTTGGCCAACAACGGGGGGTTCCTCAAGTAATCCTTCAAAGCTTCAAAAGCCGATTGACATTTATCGGTCTAATGGAAGCTATCTGACCGGTGCAAGGTCTTGAAAAATGGCAGGGACTTCTCAGTCGACTGGGAGATGAAATGGCTAAGGGAAGCTATACGGCCTGTAAGCTCTTGCACTTGTTTCTTATTGGTCGGATGCCCCATCTCAACAACAGCCTTGATCTTGTCAGGGTTAACTTCAATTCCTCTTTGTGTAACCAAGAAACCAAGGAACTTCCCGGAAGTCACCCCGAATGTGCACTTGGTAGGATTCAGCTTCATTTGATGGTGTCTCAATGCATCAAAGGACTCCTACAAGTTTTTTATGTGGTCTGCCTTGTGGAGGCTCTTAACTATCATATCATCAACATACGCCTCCATGTTCCTTCCAAGCTGTCATTCGAAAACCCAATTGATCAGCCTTTGGAAAGTGGCACCGGCATTCTTTAAGTCGAAGGGCATCGTCTTGTAGCAGTATAGCCCCTTATCGATGACGAAGTCCATCTTCTCCTCATCCTCCGGGTGCATCCTGATCTAATTGTAGCCAGAGAAGTCATCCATAAAGCTCAGAAGCTGATGGCCTACCTTGGCATCCACCAGTTGATCGATCTTTAGCAGAGAAAAGCTATCCTTTGGGCAAGCTTCATTGAGGTCAGTATATGAAAGAAACAGGTGCAGGAGGTTTGACATGAACCTACACTAGGCATGCAAACAGGGCATGGGAGCACAGGGGATTTTAAAACATTTTTAAAAAATCCGCACAGCGAAAATCTGCTCTGCCCAGAAACTAATCTAATTCTAGTTGCAATTAGGCATGTAGGATAATATAAAATATTTGCAAAATATTTGAATTAAAAATTCAAATCATGCATGATTAAAATTTTTTTTTTTTCATACCTTATTCTGGCTGGAATAACCCTGGGATAAAGTTGGAATAGGCTGGAATAAGTGGGATAAACTTATTTCAGTCGTCTTCTTCTTTGGGCTGCAGAAAACTCTATTTTGGGGTTGAAAAATGTCGCTGGAACGATGGCTTCCGGACCTCCGTTTGCTCCCAAAATTTAGCAACGGCAACTTAGACAAGTGCTCTTCGATCTCCAATTGAAATATGCAAGAAAAACTTAGCCAAAAATTTATAAAAAATCACCAAAGTCTGCTGCCATAATTTCTACAGCAGAACTGGGCAGCAGACTTTGGCCTTCGATTTGGAGCAGCTGGAGCGATCCCGGCTCGTGTGGCTTACTCCTAGGAGTAGAAGCATACTCCCTCTAGAGGGGAGACATGCCCGGGGCTCTCGGATCCCACTCCACATGTGGTGCTAGCCGCTGGAAGTTGATTTGGCCACAGTGAACGGCAGCAACAAAGCTTTGCTGCAGTCCAGGGATTAGAGCACTCAATGGGACAATGATAAGGACCTTGAAAATCTCCCTCCCACCCTCCAAAACCCAGCCTATAAGAGGAGAGACTAAGCTCTCAATCTGGGGATCTCTCAACCTCTCTCAAAAAAAGGAACAGCAGGTAAAGTTTCAGGTTCTTCACGGCTGAAACTCATCTCATGAAACAGGGGACTTAGGATGGTATAAATAGGCAACAAAGGAAGAGGGAGATGGAGAGACTGGGAGAGGAAGAGGAAGCAGCTGCCATTACCCCATTAACTAGCAATTAACAAGGTTTAATGGAGGGGTGGAGGAGAGGAAGGGACAATGCCCAGCGATGGAGAAGTTTGGGATGTTCGGCCTTTCTCCCAACGTTTTACCGTGTAAAACGGTCCAAGGGAGAAATTAAATACCGGTTCAAAAGAAAACTGGTCCAAAATACCTTCTATTATTCCTCGACGGATGCGGCCTGAAAAATAAAGCCGGAGGCCTGCGGATTCCCAGCTTTCTGCTCGATGGTCCGATTGCGGCCCGGTTGGAGTCATTGGATTCATAAGAACTCGGGAACCTGCAAACAACCATCAAGGATGAGAAAATAAAGGTTAGAAACAAGAATAATTTCAGAGAAAGGTAGCAAGGGCTTGTTAGAAGAAGAGGCTTGGAAGAAGGTTGGTCGGCTAGCACTTCAGTAGGACATCAGGCTCACACAAGATCCCTTGATGCACACAGTAGGGAGGCACACAGCAGTTGTAGAAAACTCAATTGTATTTCATATCAAAAATTAATTCTCATACAAGAGACTAGGGTCCTTTAAATACACACTTAATCTTGGGCTCCAAGTAAGGGTACAATAATATTTATCTAGGAATTCTACTCCCACCCAAACCCTAGCTAGAAAATAAGGAAACCTAGGGTAGAAAAAATCCTTACAATCTCTCTCCCTCTCCTTGCCTTGGTCGGCCAAGAGAGGTGACTTTAAGTGGCTGACCAAGGGAAGGGTCACCATAAGCCTATGGCACCCTAGCTCTTCTCCTGGGCCTGGATTGGCCGAATTGGCTTCCAGCTGTGGTCCACGTCTTCAGGGTTTCTAATTTCTCCTCATGAGGTCTTCAAATCTTCAAGCTGGGTTGGACTTGGGCTTCACTTCCATATCTTCAAAGTGGTTGGACTTGGTCTTCACTTGTATGATGTGGTCTTGAGTTTTCAGTGTACTTGGACAGGACTCAAAAAAATAAAATTAGCTCAACATGAGCTGACTAGCACTGTACTGAACTAGCTTAATATGAGCTGACTAATACAGGACTTAAGTAAAGACAACTTAGATGAACTAAGCTTTATTACAATGAACTTGAATGTAACTAAGTGATCCATAGAGGGTTGAGAAGCCTCTGTCGTATTCTGGTGCCCTTGGTGTCTCCACCATGGAAGAGAGAGTGGAAGGGGCGGCCAAGGGTTGGAGAGGTTTGGTGTTGGTGGTTTGATGGAAGATGGGAGAGAGGGTGGCGGCCTGGGGCTTGGGTATGGAGGGAAACTTAGGGTCTGTGAGGATGCTAGGGGTTGGCTAGGGTTTGGAGAAGAGAGAGAGGCTAGGGCGGCTAGGGTTTGTACACACAAAGAAAGCACAATGAGTCTCACACCCACTCCAATTTGGAGGAAATACTTGAACAAAACTCACATAAATTTTATTTCATGAAAAGAGGTACCCATACAAGAGGGGAGGGGTGGGTATTTATAGAGTTACCTTAGTCCCTGGACTCTAATACAAACCAGGACTACATTACTTGAGGGCTAAGAAATCCTGGTGGACCTGGTCAACAGCAGGCTTCTTCCTAGGCTAGGGTGCCAACTTTGGAGGGCTTGGGCTGGGGCACCAAACATGAGAACCTGGAAGGGGCACCAAGGGCCTGGAATGGGGGGTGCCTTCTCTTGATGGGCCAAGGCACTGATGGGCTTGAGGGGTGCCTGAAGTATGTGGACCTAGTAGGGTGCTGGACTGGGGAGGGTGCCATCTGGAGGGGTGCCTATATTGGGCTTGGCGGCATGAAGGCCCATTCCTTGGGTGCCAAAGCTATATGGCCTGAGTAGGGTCCAGTGTATGTAGTGCTGCTCTGGTGGAAGGGCCTGGTGACTCTTCTGGCCTGGTGACTCTCCTCTTGAATGAAAACCAAAATTACATGACTCATGATATTGAGATAAAGGATTTACTGGATTCAACTGGACCTTCTTGTCTCAAATTATTACAGGGCTTGTTTCTCATTACAGGACACATTGATGGACAGGACTTGGCTCACTTTAAAACAAGTGACTCAGTAATACTGAACTATAGGACTTATAAGAAGACTTAATTAGAAAACCACATCGAGACCAGTAATCATTTCCTGGTCCTGGTGCCCATACCAATACTCTCGGGATGGGAGGAACTCGACCTTGTCGAGTAAGGGTCATCTCAGCTCTCGTATTGCTCTAATAGGTTTGGGTTGAGGCATTGTAGATTCTCTCAAGTGATCCATGAATCCTCGGATTCTGATCGACCTTGCCATCGAACCAAATACCATTGGTAGCCTTTGTTCCGGGTACTAATGACTTGGTCGTCCAGGATGTGTTCAATCCTTTCATCTCTCACAGGCCAGTTTGTTGGTGGACACTTTTGGATGGGCTCACTCTCAAGGGAAGGGATAGATCCAAAGGGCTCACTGGGTATCGTTGCTGGTTCCCTATACTCAACAAGCTTTTAGATGTTAAGGTTGAACTAATACCTAATTCAGGTGGTAACTCGAGCACATAGGCATTGGGTCCAACTCTCTTTATTACTTTGAAGGGTCCAGCTCCATGAGCATGTAGTTTCTTCACATTCCCTGAAGGGAATTGCTCAGGCCTAAGCCTAATCATTACATAATCCGCTGCAGAAAATTCTTTAAATCTTTTTGGGAGTTAGCCAGATTTTTATAGATTTCACTGCTTATGTTAATCTTTTGACTAATTTCTTTATGCAAATTCCTAACATGCTGTGCAAACGACTTAACCAACTCAGAGACTCATGCATGTAAGGGTAAGGGGATTAGGTCAATGGGCTTATTAGGCTTGTAACCATGGACGATTTTGAATGGGCTCTTACTTGTGGACCTATTGACAGAACTGTTATAGGCAAATTTGGCTCTGGGTAAGAGAAGGTCCCAATTGATGCGGGATAAAGGGGGGGCTAGGAGGATCATTGGAAAGCTGAGAAGTCTCTTGTGATTAGGGTCAAGAAGGCGGAAAAAATATGTTGGGGCGAGAAAGATGGATACTGGTGGGGACAACGGAGGCACCAAAATAAGACAGAGGCTTTTCAACCCTCTGTGAATTGATCAATAATTTATGAGTCCATCTGTAATAAGGGCTTAGCCCATCTAAGTCCATTTTAGTTGTTATTTGAGTCTTTTGAGTTGTTATTTCAGTTCTGTACTAGTCAGCTCATGTTGAGCTAGTTCAGTCCAGTGTTAGTCAGCTCATGTCAAGCTAATTTTATTTTTTTGAGTCCTATTCAACCATATTGAAGACTCAAGACCACATCATACAAGAGAAAACCAAGTCCAACCAGATTGAAGACATGGAAGTATAGCCCAAGTCCAACCCAGCTTGAAGATTTGAAGACCCCAGGAGCAAAAATTCAGAAAATCCTAATTCCTTTCAGATGCCCTCCAGATGCCCAGATTCCCTTCCAGATGCCAAAATATATTCATATACCAAGGAATCCATGATTTTAGAGGTCCATCTGCATCCTATCCCAAAGAAATCAAGCCCAGGCGCCAAGCCCAAGCC
The DNA here is from genome assembly GCA_021397845.1 of Areca catechu. Taxonomy (NCBI): domain Eukaryota; kingdom Viridiplantae; phylum Streptophyta; class Magnoliopsida; order Arecales; family Arecaceae; genus Areca; species Areca catechu. The sequence continues at coordinate 44,489,589 of CM038048.1, read as the reverse complement.
CCTAAGAAGCAAGATACCAGAGAATATTCCTGCTACCAGGCTACCAGGCCACCCCAGCTTCCAGAGGCCCAAACCCATGCGCCCGAGCCCCTTTGCACCAACCTCTTGCTGCTCCTAGAAGCCCAACAGCCCCCCTAGGCGTCCTTGGAGTGTTGGCCAAGTCAAGAGAATTTTAAGGGATTTTTCTACCTAATGTTTCCTTATTTTCTAGCTAGGGTTTGAGAGGGAAAAGGATTCTTATGTAAAGACTTATGTGCCCTTACTTGGAGCCCAAGGTTAAGGACCTATTTAAAGGACCCTAGCCTCTTGTATGAAGGGAGATTTTGATATATGAAATAAACCTTAAGTTCTTCAATTGCTTTGTGTGATTACCCTGCTTTGTGCATAAAGGGGTTTGAGAGTTCTTCCCGGTGTTTGCAACCATCTTCCTACCGCCAACCATCCTTCCAGCCCCCTCCAAAACTTTCTTCTCTTTGCTGTTTTCCTCTATTTTTTTATTTTCTTTGAGTTTTCTAACCCCTGATAGGTTGTTTGCAGGTCCCCGAGTTCCTACGAATCCAACGACTCTAGCCAAGCCTCAATCGGACCACCGAGCAGAAAGCCGGGTATCCGCGGGTCATTGGCTCGGTTTTCCAGGCCGCATCCATCGAGGAACGAGAGATCCCTTCACTGCGATCTTCATCGGGTGCTTCAGACATTGTCAGGTACACCCCCTCTACCTCCAGTAATTATATTGTAGGAGAACTTGCCCTACCGTGGCTTCTCAGTCCCGGCGATCCTTCTTTAGTACCTTTCTAGGTCCTAATCTGCATGCGTGGCTTCAAAATTTCATACAAAATTTTCTACAACTAATTTTGATATGAAAATCAGGAATTAATCACCTAACCCCATATATAAAACATACAAAAGGAATTGCATGCATATTAGTCCCCCATCATTTGGTATCAGAGCTTAGATTAGGGCTTGTTTTCTGCAATTTCTCAGTCCGTATATGCTATGTTATTTAAATTATTTCTCCATTATAAAAACTCTAAAAATTCTAAAATTTATTTTTAGAGATTAATAATAATTCACAGTAATGTTCAGGATTTTCTCAGATTTTATTATGGCCTGTGAAGTTTCTGCAAGCCGAAATACAGCCTGCAAATTTTCAGCTCTATTTTTTTTCAGCAAGACAAGTTTGGATGTTTTAGGGTTTTGTTTAGCATCTTTTGCATATCTTTTAATTTTAGTATATTTCTAGAATATTAGGCCATGATTTGCAAGTTTCTTCTATTTAAAAAAATACCAAAAAAAAAGATTACATATTCTCCAAAAATACCAAAAACATCTAAACCCTAATTTGCATCCTCATCTGCCTGCCATCATTGCATAATTTACTTTTAAGGGCACTCTTGCTATATCAGATGGGGGGAGGATTTGATCACCTCTCCTTAGCCCAAAACCACATCCCTTGCATTCGGTCCCAAGCCTTAACCTAAAATTAACTAGACTTAATTTGCCCTAGTGGGCTAGGGACACCAACTAGTCGGGTCCGGGCTACGTGTCAGATCATTGTGTCAAGATAACCTGTGTGTGCCTTGTTCTCATTGTCTAGAATGGTGGTTTAGGGATTCAATCCCGAAGGGCTTGCGTGCTGGTCTGCCTACCTGGCCAATCTCTGATTAGTGTCTAGGATTGGCAATCAGGGACCTAACACTCCCCTTACACTTGCCTGGTTGAGTACAGGATTACTATAGGCTAGTTTGCCACCCTGATTGAGCATCTAGTTTGGACTATAGGTATAGTCAGCTATAGTTGGTCTGATCGAGTCTTGCATGAGCACTAGATCAGGGGTTTAATATCACCCACCTCCTTCACAAATGTCTGAACCCATGGAAAATTTGCAAGCCCAAATAAAAGCACTCACTGAGCAACTAACCCAATCCATTGCCCAGTTAACTCAGTCTGGTACCCAAACCAATAATAGAATTGACCATCTTGCCAATAGGTTTGACCAGTTAGAAGGCTGTGTATGGACCATACAAAGAACCCATGGGTCACAGTCTGAGCCAGATCCTAAGTCCCCTTAACCTAGGAGGACCCCAAACCCTGATCTATACCATGAGGTCGAACCTAAGAGAACCCCTTATCCTGACCCGTACTACAATCCTCAACCTAGGAGGACCCCAAACCCTGATCCATACCGAGAGGTTAAACCTAGGAGAGCCCCTCAGCCTGACCCATACTATAATACTGAACCTAGAAGAACCCCTTATCATGACCCTTATTATGATACTGAACCTAGAAGACCCAATCAGGATTTTGTAGACCAGGAAGATAGATCTTATTTACCCACATCCTATAAGCCTAGAATACCCATAACCTATAGATCTTATGACTCCAAATCCTATGAACCTAGAACATATGAATCCAGAACCTATGAACCTAGATCCTATGATTCTAGATCCCATGATCATAGATCCTATGCATCCATATCCCATGAGCCTAGTAGACCCAACACCCAATATTCTGACCCATATAGGGAGTCCAACCCTAGGAGAACCCAATATCCTGACCCATATAGGGAGACCAACCTTAGGAGGGCCCCATACCATGATCCATCCTTAGAACCTGACCATAGAGCTGACCCAAAATCCTATGACCCCAGATCCTATATTCCCATGACCCATAGATCTGCACCCTTGTCCTATGAGCCCAGAGAACCCATAACCCCTAAGTATCAATCTAGTACTAGTCTAATTTTTCTTAGTCAACTTGAACCCTATAGGATTAGCACCCCTAAATATGAGCCCAGTAGTGAGCCACTACCCCTTAGGCAACTTGAACCTACTAGGATTAGTAATCAGAAACCAGGACCTAGCCAATTTTTTCCTAGCCGACCTTCTCCAACCATTCTTGAGATTGACAAGGCTTACATTAATGCGGAAGTGTATGAAGCTAATGCGAGCCTAGTGGATGAGTATGAGGGAGAAGAGGAAACACCTTTAGATGACCTATAATTAGCTGACCCAGTAGATACCCAGGTAGAAACCAACCTAGAGCTAGTTGACCTTGACCATATCCAACCTAAAGCTATAGTGGAAGAACAATTAGAGTAAGAGAACTCTGATACTAGGATTTTACCTGAGAAAATACTAGAAAAGGATCTAATTGTAGAGCCTATTCCTAAATTCCATGAACAAGAAGACTTTATTCAGGATTTGGCTTACTTAACCAATTGCCCTCAGGATGAATCCCTTCCTGCCATTCCTATTGAAGATCTCTTCCCAGAAATTGTTGACCCATCCTTCCATAGCATGGACCTTTTCTTGCCCATAGATATATCGCAACCCCGTAAGGTTAGCCTCATTAGTCTAGGATTAGTCCCTGACATGCCTTCTTATATCAAATTTTATCCAACTAACCTTGAACCTTTTTCCCTACCCTACCAAACTAATTCTGAACCCACTTCCTATTTTCTGCCCTTTCCTGACACCTCCAGCATTTCTAGGATTATTAGATTGTATTTAATTGAGATTAGCATACTACATGCATTCATCACGCATGTTAGGTTTGCATCTTACTTCTGGCACACTCTTTGGAATTTGCTAGGAGTTCACTGTAAATTTTCATGTGCATTTCAAGCTAGGATCAAACCTAAGGAACCTATAATCTGTTAGGTTTAGATCCAAAGAGTTCAATAAAATTTTCTTCTATAGGAATGCATAGTCAAGTCTGTTAGGTGTTAGTATGAGTCCTTTGAATCATTTGTTAGGAGTTTGCATGTGCCCAGCATGTTCACCACCTACACTAATTTTAAACAAACTGGCTAATTCCCGAAGATGGATCAAAGAATTTGATATAGTGGATTCTATCTTGGTTAGGCTTAGGCCTAAAAGAAGCTTCATGCTCGCAGAGTCGGACCTTTTAAAGTGATAGAGAAGGTTGGATCAAATGTCTAGGTGTTAGACTTTCCTTCGGATTTGGGCATTAGTTCTACCTTCAATATTATAGACCTGGTTGAGTATAGGGAACCAGTAGCGATACCTAGTGAGGCTTTTGGACTTGTTCCTTTTCATTGTGAGTGATCATAATCCAGAGTGTCCACTAACAAATTGTCCTGAGAGAGGAGAATGGATCGAGCGTATCCTGGATGATCAAGCCATCACAACCCAGGACCGTGACTATCAATGCTTCCTGGTCCGATGGCAAGGCCGGCCAGAGTCGGACGATTCATGAATTTCTCGAGAGGACTTGCAGCACCTCAACTTAGACCTCCTCGAGAGATATGTGAGCCAGCTTGATCTTCACTCGACAGGGTCGAGTTCCTCCCACCCTGGGAGAATTAGTGGGGACACCGGAGGCACCAGAATAAGACAAAGGCTTTTCAACCCTCTGTGAATTGATCAATAATTTATGAGTCCATCTGTAATAAGGGCTTAGCCCATCTAAGTCCATTTTAGTTGTTATTTGAGTCTTTTGAGTTGTTATTTCAGTTCTGTACTAGTCAGCTCATGTTGAGCTAGTTCAGTCCAGTGTTAGTCAGCTCATGTTGAGCTAATTTTATTTTTTTGAGTCCTATTCAACCATATTGAAGACTCAAGACCACATCATATAAGTGAAGACCAAGTCTAACCAGATTGAAGACATGGAAGTATAGCCCAAGTCCAACCTAGCTTGAAGATTTGAAGACCCCAGGAGGAAAAATTCAGAAAACCTGATTCCTTACAGATGCCCTCCAGATGCCCAGATTCCCTTCCAGATGCCAAAATATATTCATATACCAAGGCATCTATGATTTTAGAGGTCCATCTACATCCTAGCCCAAAGAAATCAAGCCCAGGCGCCAAGCCCAAGCCACTAAGAAGCAAGATACCAGAGAATATTCCTGCACTTGGCTACCAGGCAACCCCAGCTTCCAGAGGCCCAAACCCATGTACCCGAGCCCCTTTGGGCCAGCCTTTTACTACTCCTAGAAGCCCAACATGCCCCTCTAGATGTCCTTGGAGTGTTGGCCAAGTCAAGAGAATTTTTAGGAATTTTTCTACCTAATGTTTCCTTATTTTCTAGCTAGGGTTTGAGAGGGAAAAGGATTCTTATGTAAAGACTTATGTGCCCTTACTTGGAGCCCATGGTTAAGGGCCTATTTAAAGGACCCTAGCCTCTTGTATGAAGGGAGATTTTGATATATGAAATAAACCTTGAGTTCTTCAATTGTTTTGTGTGATTACCTTGCTGTGTGCATAAAGGGATTTGAGAGTTCTTCTTCCCGGTGTTTGCAACCATCTTCCTGCCGCCAACCATCCTTCCATCCCCCTCCAAAACTTTCTTTCCTTTGATGTTTTCCTCTATTTTCTTGATCTCCTTTGAGTTTTCTAACCCCTGATAGGTCGTTTGCAGGTCCCCGAGTTCCTACGAATCCAACGACTCCAGCCAAGCCTCAATCAGACCACCGAGCAGAAAGCCGGGTATCCGTGGGTCATTGGCTCGATTTTCCAGGCCGCATCCATCGAGGAACGATAGATCCCTTTACTGCGATCTTCACCGGGTGCTTCAGACATTGTCATGTACACCCCCTCTACCTCCAGTAATTATATTGTAGGAGAACTTGCTATAACCGAGGCTTCTCAGCCCCAGCGATCCTTCTTTAGTACTTTTCTAGGTCCTAATCTGCATGCGTGGCTTCAAAATTTCATACAAAATTCTCTACAATTAATTTTGATCTGAAAATCAGGAATTAATCACCTAAGCCCATATATAAACATACAAAAAGAATTGCATGCATATTAATCCCGCATCAGATACTCTATGGACTTAGGACTTTCCTTCATGGAGAGATGTCGCACCTCTAGGGCATCCCACCCACCCCACTACATGCAGTCTAGGGCATCCCACCCATCTCACTAGATGCGGAGCTTATGGCATCCCACTCAAATCACTACCTGGGGCTGTGAAGGAGAAGCTCCAAAATCATAGAGGGGACTCAGCAAGGGAGAAGATAACTAGGGCCTCATGCCCCTCGATGCTCGAAAGCAAAGGCAGTGGGGTCTCACACCCCTCGACACCCGTAGGTGAAGGAAAGACAGGCCTCATGCCCGGAGGCAGAACCAAGAACACTCTTTTCAAAAACTCATATTCTTCATTATTATTCAAGAGAGGAGGTGTATTTATATAGGCTTACAAAACTTGGGATCTAAGTAAAGAATACAAGGCATGTAGCTCAAAAAAGGTGACATCCCAAACTTACTTTGTTTGTAGCCTGAAAATATGGTAGAAAACTAAGCACAATCCTTCCTATATGGTGAAAAAATCAAACTAATCCTAATCTAAAACTAATTTAAAAAAACTTTCCAACTGATCCATACATCCAGATTTAAAAATTTAAATAAATAAAATATAATCTAAATTCGATCCATCAGTGTTGAGCTGCTTTAAGATCTGTGCAGGCCTGATGACTTTGTATAAAAACTCCTGATTTTTAGAAGTGTGATGCCCTGAGATCTGTACAAAGTTGTTTTGCTTTGGGATATGTGCAGGTTTTCATCTCCCGTGACCGTGGAATAGGGAGGCGACGGACGATGGCTTCAAGGCTGCGCCCATTGGAGGAGGGCACTGCAGGCGGAGCGGCGGTGCCAGAGTCGATGGCGGAGGATGGGCAGTGGCAGGTGGAGTTGATGGTGGAGGACGGGTGGCGGCATGGTGGTGGCTGGTGACGGCAGCAAGGAGGAGATTTGTGGGCTGGCTGACGACTCCAGGTGGAGGGTGGGGCTGAGGAGATGGTGCGGATGGGGGCAGAGTGGGAGAGTGGGGCAGTGGCCGAGAGGTGGAGGTCACTGGTGGTGGAGGGGTGCGCCACGGTGGCAACAAGGGGAGATGGATGGCCATCGAGGTCCATCCAATCATCAGGCATGGCGGTGCGGGAGAGATGGAGGGTCATCGGGGAGTCGCTGGTGGTCGGGCGTGGCAGATCCGGGATCGACGGTAAAAAAATTGGGGCTCTGGGCGATGAATGGAAGAAGAAGATGACAGGGATAGGTCGGGGATAAGTCAGGATAGTCAGGAATATAGTGGGAATACCGGGGATAGATGGAATATGCAGAATAAGAAAATCAGAAAATAAAAAGAAAATCTGGGATAAAAAAAAGAAAAACCCGGATGGGTTTTGATGTCCTCATCACCAATTCCTGATATTCTCATCTACAAGGCATCTTAGCAGGTTTCCTAAACTTCAATTTACTATCTCGATTTGGCCATCGGTTTGAGGGTGGTAGGATGTGGAAAACTTAAGCTTGCTTCCTAATAAGTGCCAAAGGGTCTTCCAGAAGTAACTAGAGAAATGGACATCCCTATCGGACACTATGGTCTTAGGAAGGCCATGTTACCTAACCACATGATCAAGAAAGAGCTTTTATACTTTGGAGACATCAAAGGTTTGAGAGCAAGGTATAAAATGGGCCATTTTCAAGAACCTATCGACCACTACACAGATTGAGTCATGTTTCCTTAGGGTCTTAGGTAGTCCTAACATAAAGTCCATGCTAAGGTCTTGCCATGGGTGATGTGGTACAGGTAAAGGAGTGTATAAGCCAGTGTTTTGCTTCTACTATTTGGCAACAGCACAAGTACACCATCTGGCCACAATGTGGGCAACATCCCTTTTCAAACTAGGCCACCAAAATGACCAGCTAGACCTCCTGCATGGGTTTTCCAAACTAAAAATTCTCGAAGTGAGGTCCTGGGAATACATAGTCTATTCTCCCTTAAAGGGTAACCATCCATAAGGGTGTACTCACTATGGGAACTAGATGGTCCATGTTTAATACACTGGAAAATCTCACTAAAGTTAGGGCAAGTCTCATACTCTTCTTTCAATCGGTCAAATCCTATAACTTCAGTCCCAACAGTATCAGAAGCAAGGCACAGTGGGTAAGGGCATCAAGTACCTTATTTTCGGTTCCAGCTCGATGTTTTAGCATAAAGGTATATGCTTGGATGTATTCGACCCACTTAGCATGCCTAGGGTTCATCTTTTTCTGGTAGTTTAGAAATTGAAGTGCTTCATGGTCAGAGTAAACGACAAACTCCTGCGATAATAGGTAATGTCTCCAGTACCTAAGGGCTTGCACTAGCGCATAGAATTCCTTGTCATAGGTGGAATACTTAAGTTTAGCCTCATTGAGTTTCTCGCTAAAGAAGGCTACAGGGTGACTTTCTTGGCTCAGTACTCCTCCTATGCCTACTCCTGAAGCACCACAAGTAACCTCAAAAACTTTGGAAAAATCTGCCAGTCTCAGGATGGGTGCTTGGGTCATTTATCCTTAATCTCTAGGAAGGCTCTATATGCAGCTTTGGTCAACTCAAAATTTTCCTTCATAATACATTCAGTAATGGGCACTATAATGAAACTAAATCCCTGGATAAATCTTCTATAGAAGATTGCTAGACCATGGAAACTACGTACATCATGAATACTAGTGGGTACCGGCCACTTAACTATGGACTTAACTTTCTCAGGGTCAGCTGAGACTCCCTTGGGGGTGACTACGAATCCTAGGAAGATGACTTTATGGGTCAGGAAATCATATTTTGATGGGGAACAAGATTTGAATGATGCATCTCTAAGGATTAAAGAGGTTAAATGTTAATGAGGCAAATAGGCATGCAGCTATTCTATAAAAGAAATAGAAATTCAGGAAAGGAACATAGAGAAAAACATGACTAGAAAGAAACTCTCTCAAAGTAATTAAGAAAGGACCTTTGTGGTTAGGAAACCACACAGGTTAGGGCTAGCTTACCTTGCTATTTCAGATCTGAAAGAAAGTATAAGAATGGTTACCCGGCTATTAATGTTCTGAAAATGGGATAAAGGACACTCAAGATGAGGTACCTAAATGACAAAGGAATTACTCTAGGTTTCAAGGCCTCCTGCTTCTGATTCTTTGGCATAGTAAACCTTCATCTTGGAAACCATGAGACCCGGGGATCCTGCACAAGGAGATGGAAAGATTAACATGTTTAGATGGGAGGTTGTAGGAATGGATAAAGAGAATTTGGAATGGAGTAATAAGGATTAAGCTTGGCTTGAAGTAGATCTTCCTTGGCGTCCACAACTAAAACCTCCTTCACTTGTTGGCATGCTGAACTTCTTTTCAGAAGATGCCTTTGGAAGAGGAGATGGATGAATTTTGGAGTGGATTGTAGGAGAGTCTTCAAGGTTGATCAAATAGAAATGGAGTATGGGTTAGAAATTGGATTGGCTAGGTAACTTAATTCTCACACCTTTCCTTCTCTCAAGGGACTTTGGCTAGCAAAGGGAAAAGCTTTCAAAAAAATTTCTTTTTCATTCATCATTACCATTACAAGAGAATTCTAGGAGCTTTTATAAACCTTAAGCTCCTTTTCAAATTCAAAATGCAACACTTTTCATGGAGAAAATCAAGGGGTGTCCCATAAAGATAGGAGTGGCCCATTCAAATTTAAATCTCCTAATTACAAGGTAGGCACCCATAAAGAGTGGAGCATCATTCAAATTTGAAAATTCATGGTTGATGTGTCTTGGTGATGTGGCATGATTTATCCTCCAAGTTGGCATGACTTGTCTTCCAAGGTAGCATGGTGCTTTGATGATGTGGTGCTCCAAGTAGTTGGTGAAGTTGGTTGCACACATTCTTGCTTAATTAAAGCCCAATACAAGTAGATCTTGAACTCGACTCAATACAAAGCCAATTTAACTCTAATTGGACCCAAATTAAAATAAAACAGGACTCAATTATTCAAATAAAAATAAATACAGGACTCATAGACTTATTACAGGACTTAAATTCCTAGTCTTCTATCCATAAAGAACTTGGCATTAGCTGAAGCCTCTTCCTGAGCCTGGTGCCCACACCACATTTCTTCAAATTGGCATAGAGATTCTCCTTCCTAAGGGTCAGGGAAACTTGTCTGAGGTGGTTCAGGTGGTCTTTCTTAGGCCTACTATAGATCAAGATGTCATCGAAGTAAACCACTACAAATTTTCCTATGAACACATGTAAGACTTGGGTCATTATCCATATAAAGGTTCTAGGGGCATTGGAAAGACCAAAAGGCATCACTACCCATTCATATAGACCATCCATAGTCTTAAATATAGTTTTCCATTCATCCCCAGGTCTGATCCTAACCTAATGATAGCCACTCTTAAGGTCAATCTTTAAGAAGATGGTTGCACTGGCCATCATATCTAACATGTCATCCAATCAGGGGATAGGAAACCTATATTTCACCATGATTTTGTTTATGGCATGATTGTCTACCTATATTCTACATGTGCCATCTTTCTTAGGGGTGAGCAGGGTAGGTACGGCACATGGGCTCAGGCTCTCCCTAATAAATCCTTTTCTAAGGAGTTCTCCTACCTATTTTTGCAATTCTAGGTGTTCAGTTGGGTTCATCCTATAGTGGGGTAGGTTAGGTAGGGTTGCTCCTAGGACTAAGTTTATGGCATGCTAGACGTCTCTTAGTGGTGGTAACTGCTCAGGCAAATCTTCTGGGAATACATCTTTAAACTCACTTAAGATTTCCTTAACCTCCTGAATTCTTTAAGTTGGATCAGGCACTCCTTAGCAACTTTTAAACTAGCTCCTTAGCAGTAATCAAGTTAACTCCAGATTTCTTCTCTTTCAATGAGCTAGATCCCCTCTTAACATTATCCTTAGGTGGGGTTGGGTGAATCAAAATCTTCTTCCCATGAAAATTGAATGAGCATGAATTTGATCAGCCATGTAGGATAGCACCATGGTCAAATCGCCAGGGTCTACCTAGGATAATGCTATTAACTCTCATGAGTATGACATCACAACACACCTTTTCCTGATAAGATTGAAGCTAGATCTGGATTTGGCATCTAAGTCTGATGGGGATGGAGGTCGAGTCTATCCAGGAAATCTTATAGGGGCTAGGATGGAGAACTGGGATCAATCCTAAGGTTTTAACTGCCTTGGCTGAGATGACATTCACACAGCTCCCATAATCTATGATGATTTTGCATACCTGATCCCCTAATTTTATAAAAGTCTGTAGGATGTTGGTCCTATGCCAGTCCTCTCGTGTCTTAGTTTGGGCTAGGATGTGCCTAACTACCCCTAACAGGTCAGACTGCTCAACTTCTTCCTCATCACCTTCATATGGATCTACTAGGTTTTCCACAGCTTCATAGACTTCCTCTCCAAATTCATCTATGTGTTCAAGCTCTTCCTCCTTAACCTCCCCTATGTGTAAGGATCTGGTTGGGCATTGGCTAGCATAATGTCCTACCTTATGACATTTAAAACAGGCATTGGGATTGGGACTTGGGTTCCACTAGGTTTCAGGTGCCTTACCCTTGTCTTCCCTATTGGCTGTGGGGTACTAGGGCTGGGTCGGGCTAGGTTAGAGTTGGGCCGGTTTGGGTAGGCTTGGCTAGGTCCTGGTCTTGGGTTTGGGGCACTAGTCTTAATGGGCTCAGGTCGACGGGTTGCAGGTGCCCTCTGGAATCTCTCATAGTTTCTAGCTATCTAGTAGGCCTGCTCAAGATTACCGACCTCCCTTAAAATTAGCTCTCTCTGGATGTCCTCACGAAGGCCAGCCCTAAACCTAGATAGGACCACAAACTCTTCCTTTTTCATGTTACACCTTATGGCACACATCAAATTTGGCGATGTATTCTGACACAGACCTATTCCCTTGACTTAACCTCTGCTAGTGGTCTAGGAGTCTCTGGTGGTAGGATGTAGGAAGGTATTTTTTCGTAAGTTTCATCTTCATGGCCTGCCAGGTGTCTATGGAAAGGTCATCTCGTTGTGTGATTATGTGCTCAACATTCCCCCAGTACAGCTTAGCTTAGTGGACTAACCTTAGTTTGGCCAACTGACACTTTCTTTCCTCACTCATTTCATACTAGTCAAAATATTATTCCATCTCTCTTTCCCAATCTATGTAGGTCTTAGGATTTAGGCTACCATCGAATGTGGGTGCATCTAGTTTGATGTTCCTAATCCAAGAAGTCATGATTGGGCCTCCTAGGGTTGGGTTCCAGAAAGGGGTTAGGGCATGGGGCTCTCCTAGGGTTGGGCTCCAGGAATGGGACATGGTGTTGGGCTCTCCTAGGGTTGGGAGGTGTGGGGAGAGGTGACTCAGGCTCGGGCTCAATATTGGACTCTTGGGTTCTCTCTAGGGTTCCTTAGCGATTTTATACTCGATCAAACCTTTAGGTCATTTGGTCATTCATCCGAGCTAGCTGATCAGTAAGGGCCCTTAGTTGGGCACCAAAATTGTTGTCCATGGTTAAGCTGGGTTGGGCTTGGGACTGATGATAATGGACTCCTGACCTGGTGGTCATGCAACAAGCACACAAGACTTGGATGTTCTAGGATTTGCTAGACCTAGAGTCAAAGTAGAGTGGGTCAACTCAACTTACACCCAACTCAACACTTAATGCTTCCACTGGCCAGGTAAGAGGTGGGGTGGTGGGAGGTTCTCCCTGCTTGTCACAGGATCCTAATTAAAAACCACCTGTCCACTTAGGGTGTTTGCCTTTGGACCTTTAGCCTTAGACACCAGTTTCCAGTAATAAGTGAAGGGTTGAATGCACTAGTTTTCCTACTAGACTCGGACCCAACCTGTTGGTGTCCCTAAATCAATTAGGTTTTTAGTTGATTTTAATTTAGCTTGGGTCGGTATGTAGGTGATTGTTTTTGGCCTAGGATAGATGATGAAATCCTGCCTTGATCTGATAGAGTAGAGTGCCCTTAAGATTAGGTTAATGCAAATTTAAATGATGCGCATTCGATGAAACCCTAATGCAGTCTAAAAATCAAAAAAAATAGAAAATAATTTTTTTTTATTTTATGAGGTGGCTAGCTTAAATTTGAGTTGGTTAGATGGTCAAACAAAATTGGCTTGGGTTGGGGGGGTTTGGGTGTAAGTTAGGTTCAGCCTTAGGTTAACATGCAGAATTTCGGCAAGCTATTGTTTTTGTCAGGTTTTTTTATATGCAGTTTTTTTTGGCTTTTATGATCTATAAAATTCAGTAAAAGTAACAGTAAATAAAATAACAACTCATAGAATATTCAGTCTAAAACTCAGAAAAGAACAGTAAGTCTAAGATGGGAAACTAAACCTAAATTTGGACCCCTAATGCAGAAAATAGCATGCAAAATTTTTGTGTGTGTTGTTTTTATGTTTAGGGAAGATGCAAACTATCCTAATCTCAAACTCTGATACCAAATTGATGCAGGATGCAATGAAAAGAGATGAACATGTAAAAAAATAGCAATTAATAATTTTAATTAATTTTTAGATATTTGTTTGATGGCTATGTTCCCGAGAAAGATGAAAAGAACTAGCAAAGGATGATGTAAAGACCAACTACACTACCTGCAATTAAGAACTTGCAGAGAAATAAAGATTAGGACCATGAGGGTTGAGAAACCACTCAGTTATGACAGTCTAATCTTCAACAAAATAGAACTATGAGAAGGGTTTGGGTTAATACCTGGCAATGATGTTGTCTTGATCGAAGACAGGGTCACTCTACACTCCTGGATCGGTGCCTGATTGAACGAGTCTCTTTCCTGTAGTTCAGCTGGCTTTCTATCAGCTGGTCTCGAGGGTAAAGAGGACATCTTCATTGGACGGTTTCACTAGAAGGACCCTGCACACGTCATGGGTTAGGTTCATAGGTGACAAGAAAATTAAGAAATAGGGTGAGGATGGAAGAGAGAGCAAGAGGGGCTGTTGGAGAGGCTGACAGCTTGCTTGAGAAGATGGATGCCTGGCTTGGAGAGGGGTGCCTAGCTGCTGGTTGGGACACTTGGGAAGAAGTCCTTGGCAGCCTGGGGGCCAGGGCACATCTGGAAGAGAGAGTGGAAGGGACGGCTAAGGGTTGGAGAGGTTTGGTGTTGGTGGTTTGATGGAAGATGGGAGAGAGGGTGGCGGCTTGGGGCTTGGGTATGGAGGGCAGCTTTGGGTCTGTGAGGATGCTTGGGGTCGGTTAGGGTTTGGAGAAGAGAGAAAGGCTAGGGCGGCTAGGGTTTGCACACACAAAAAAAACACAACGGTCTCACACCCACTCCATTTTGGAGGAAACACTTGAACCAAACTCACTTAAATTTATAGAGTTACCTAGGTCCCTGGACTCCAATATAGACTAGGACTACATTACTTGAGGGCCAAGAAATCCTGGGGGACCTGGTCAATAGCAGGCTTCTTCCTTGGGCTTGGGCGCCAACTTTGGAGGGCTTGGGTGTGAGACCCAAGGGGGAACCTAGAAAAAGTACAAAGGGCCTGGAATGGGGGGTGCCTTTTCTTGATGGGCTAGGGTGCTGATAAGCTTGAGGGGTGCCTGAAGAATGTAGACTTGGTAGGATGTTGGACTGGGGAGGGCGCCATGTGGAGGGGCACCTATATTAGGCTTAGCGGCATGAAGGCCTATTCCTTAGGCGCCAAAGCTTGGGGACCTGAGTAGGGTCCAGGTGTATGTAGAGCTACTTTGGTGGAGGCACCTGGTGACTCTTCTGGCTTGGTGACTCTCCTCTTGATTGAAAACCAAAATTATAGGACTCATGGGATTGAGACAAGGGACTTACTAGACTCAACTAGACCTTCTTGTCTCAAATTATTATAGGACCTATTTCTCATTATAGGACTTACTGATGGATAGGACTTGGCTCACTTTAATACAAGTGACACAGTAATACTAAACTACATGACTTAAGAGAAGACTTAATAAGAAAACCACATCGGGACCATCAATTATTTCTTGATCCTGGTGCTTGCACCACAAGGGCTCACTTGGTCCACCCTTCGGCTCTAGGTCTACCGGATTCAGCTAGTCGATCGACGGGCTTAGATCGGTGACTTGAGGCCTTGGAATGGTTTGCATGCAGTACAAAATTGGTTGGTGTGACCCTCTCATCTCCCCAATCCCCCATAGGGTCAAAAATTGATCGGGAGATGCTTTGTGGAGATAGTGGCATCGAGCAGGTTAAGTTCGAGATGCCCTATGATGGCATTATAAGATGAGGGAAGCCTCATGATGGTGAATGCCATCAGCACTGTACTCTATCAGGGCAGAGCTTTGATAGTTATTGGGAGTGTAATCTCTCCCTCAACTCTGACTGAATCTCCGGTAAAGCCCACCAGGGGCATGAATACCAGCTTTATTTGGTCAGCAGACAAATTCATCCTTGTAAAAGCATCATAAAAAAGGATATCTATTGAACTTCCACTATCAACCATAATTCTCTTTACAAGGTGCCTCGCCATCATCATTTCAATGATGAGTGTCATTATTGGGGTTGTCCACCCTAGCAGACCCCTTTCCCATGCAGGGGAGTACATCATCACTCTCCTCTCTTCCCCTAGCCCTCTTCGGGGTTTTCCCTGCCCCCAAGATATCATCCCGATCAGATTCTTAGTGGGGCGATTGTCAATGAGAGAGGTTGGGGCTCCTCACTCTAGTCTGCTAGGGGTGCCCTTCCTCTATGTACTTATCGAGGTAGTCATGCTTGATCAGCACTTCTATCTCCCTCTTTAGGTGGTGGCATTTCTTAGTGTCATGGCCGTGGTCCCGGTGGAAGCGGCAGTAACAAGACCTATCTCATCTAGTGGATGGCCTCACGGGAGGAGGACGATACAAGAAGTGATCACCCTCGATCTCCATCAAGATCTTCATTTTGGGGGCAAGGAGAAGAGTGAACTTCTCTTCTTTGGTGGGGTCGATTCTGGGTCTCAGCCCCGGTCGCTGGACCGGCACTATCTTTTGAATTGGGGGAGTAGATGCTTCCCTGATGGCCTACCTCTTTGGGGGCCTCCAGTTTAGCTCCCTCTTGGTATGGTCTACCTCCTTGGCATGGATGTACTTCTGCACCCGAAGGAGGATCTCCTCGTAAGTCTTCGAAGGCTTCTTGTCGAGGCAGTAAGTGAAGCGGGAGGTCCACAACCCTCTCTTCAGGGCCAGCATCACAACTGACTCATCGAGATTATAGATCTCCAGGGTGGTGGTCTTGAACTGGGATACGTAGTCCCAGAGAAACTCTCGGTCCTGCTATCAGATCGAGAAGAGACTATCAGCCTCATGTGGCACCTTCCTGTATGAGTTGAAGTATGCCACGAACTTCTTCTCTAGTAAGGAAAAGGAGTCGATACTCTCGGACTCAAGTTTAGAGAACCAGACTTGAGTGGCCTTTCATAGGGTGGACAGGAATGCGATGTAGAGGAGAGCATCGATAGCCCCATGGACCCTCGTAAGGGCCTTGTAGCTTTCTAAGTATCAGTCATCCCATCGTAGGGGTTGACCTACAGCATATGGAACCGGCTAGGGATCGGTTCCTCTTGGATTCTCTGGGAGAAGGAAGGACAGGTGTCATAACCCACGGGCTCGCTCGAGGAGCCCTAAACTTTCATGAATTGATGGGCTAGATCTGCCAGTTTGTGCTCATTCTCTTCGAGGTGCTCTCCACTCGATGGTGGATGGCCTCGTTTATCGATTCCTCGTTAGAAAATGTCGGGGGTGAGGGAGGGTCGGAGTGGAGGAAGTCTCGCCTGAGTTCCTGGCCACGTTGACACCACTGGTGCGAGGGCGTGCAATGGTTTGAGACCGAGGAATGGCTCTCCTGGCCGGTCGAACCATGCCATGGCCACTTTTCGATCGCCCGGTGGACCTCTCGGGGGTGGGATACCGCATGAAACGTCCCCTCCCAGAAAGACCATAAGCTGGTTTAGGGATCAGCAGTATGGGCCGCTGGAGTCCTTGGTTGATGTTAAGTTTCCAGGAACCAGTGCTTCTGGTAGAGCTGATGCATTATCACAGCAAAGGCATGGACCTACTGGACAAGTGCAGTAATCTAGGGATCCGACGGAGATGGTGGTGGCAGAATGGGAAGCTCCTTCTTCAGGCACTGATCACTGCAGTGAGAGGGATCCCCCGCCCAACCGATGGAGGCTTCACATGCTCTGTGGTCACCATCAGACCTTGGATTTCCATGGATGTCTTTCTCATAATGGAGGGACCTGGTATCTAACTAGTCAGTTCTCTCGCCCCCCTTCCTGGTGTGCCAATCTGTTACCGCCAAGATCGTCGTGGCCCATAGCTCTAACGCATCGGGCTCCCGCTGAATGCTCATTCCTTCTCTTCCTAGATGGCTCCCTCATTCGGAGGCCCTGCAAAATAGAGGAGACCCAGGCTAGGGATTTCGATGGGGACACTCCGATGATCAAGTCAATGGGATGATCGAGAGGAATAGAACTTTGTGGCAGAGAGCTTGGGGGACTCTCCACATCGAGAGGGTGAAGAAGAAAGAAGGATGAGATGAACTCTATGAAATAAGATAATGGAGGACCAAGAGCATGTCCATTGCTTACCTCTTTTTTTTCTTTACTTACCTTTCTCGTTGATCTTCTATAGATGGGGTGGCCCAGACCATGTTTGAGGCTTTGTCTGGGCATCCGATCCCAGGAATTCCTTTTTGTAAAGGACTTTCCATTATTCGTTGTCGCCTCCCTATCGGGCCATTTTTTCAGGGGAAAGCCTTCTACCTTGGGCGTTCATTGAGCCTCGAGCCATGATGGGATGTTTTCATTTCAGGGAAGATCGTCGGAGTGTCATAGGACCTGGGGCCCTAGTGGAATACCCTTCTTGGAAAGGTGCAGGTTCCTTATCGTAGGGGTTGAGTCTTCTAATTATGCAGTCATCGATGTGGCACAGGGCCAGGAACTTGGTGTAGCTTGCATCGTGCAGGTCATGCACGAGGCATGCAGCAAGCCTTGAATTTATGGTAGGGTATGCACTACCTCTCGGAGGTCGTAGGTGGTTAAGCCCATTCTTGTCTTGGTTTTGTTGGGTTTCTAGGGTTTCGATGGCACAACAGAAGCATGGATTTCAAAATATTTCTTTCTTGAACCTCCAAACATCTTGAAACCCTAAGCCCAAGATCCCCTATTCATTACAATTAACAAGTTATGCAATTAAGGTTTGGAAAAATATCTAGAATGCTAATTCCTTCTTTCCACTAGGCACTAATGTGCATACCCTCTAGCAGTGATCCACATAGGAATCAAACTAGGAAGCTCTCCTTAGTAGGTTACTTAAGCCACTGGGACTCTTCTGATGGCCCTTCTTCCTTTGGCAGCCTCTCCTTCCTTGCTCAGACCTTTGCTCTGTAGTAGAGCACTCTGAGCCCTCTCCAAATCCTCTCTTTACTTCCTTTTGCACTTTCTAAATCTCTTCCTAAACCCTTGTCTTAAAATGATGGACTTGTCTTAAGACAAGACCTAAACTCTAACAAGGGAAGGGGGAGACAAGGAGAGTGAGTGGCAGAGTGTGAGTGAATGCAAGAAAGAAATGATGGAATCAGATACCATCAGCATTTTAATCCTTCGATCTCCCAGTATCCCGATTAAATGATGGGCATGGATAATGTCAAACCCTAGCACTTAATCCTTTTGAATCTCAATTTGATAAGGAAGGCTCGATCGATGAATGATTAGAAACCCCATCTAATCTCATCCTGTTTTGGCCAAAGACTTCCTGAGTCATCATTCGAAGAGATCACACGGGATAACTTCTCCTCTTACTAAGAGTGATCGATTCCTTATTGACCTACTCATTACCTTCATACATAATCCCCCATATCTAGAAACACCCCATATGATGGGGGACTAATATGCATGCAATTCTTTTTGTATATTTTATATGTGGGGTTGAGTGATTAATTCCTGAATTTTAGATTAAAATAAGTTGTAGGGAATTTTATATGAGTTTTAGAAGATCAGCATGCAGATTAGGACCAAGAAAGTAGAAAAGAAGGATCGCTAGGGCTGAGAAGCCTCGATTAGGGCAAGTTCTCCTACAATAAAACTACTGGAGGTAGAGGGGGTGTACCTGACAACATCTTTGAAGATCGCAACAAATGGGTATCTCGTTCCTCGATGGATGCGGCCTGGAAAACCGAGCCAAAGACCCGCGGATACCCGGCTTTCTGCTCGATGATCCGATTGAGGCTTGGCTGGAGTCGTTGGATTCGTAGGAACTCGAGGACCTATAAACGACCTATCAGGGGTTAGAAAACTCACAAAGGAAAAAGAAAATAAAGGAAAAACAGCAAAGGAAGGCTTCTTTTGGAGTGGGCGTCCAGGGATCTGAGATGCTTGTTGGCAGCAGGAAGATGATTGCGGCACTGGAAAGAAAAACTCTCGCAAACCCCTTTATGCACACAGCAGGGTATCACACAACTCAATAGAAGAACTCAAGGTTTTCATTCATCAAAAATTCTCCCTTCATACAAGAGGCTAGGGTCCCTTAAATAGACCCTTAACCTTGGGCTCCAAGTAAGGGCACATTAGTCTTTACATGAGAATCCTTTTCCCTCTCAAACCCTAGCTAGAAAATAAGGAAACATTAGGTAGAAAAAATTCCTAAAATTTCTCTTGACTTGGCCAACACTCCAAGGACACCTAGGGGGCGTGTTGGGCTTCTAAGCTCAACAAGGGCCGGCCCAAAGGGGCCCGGGTGCATGGGTTTGGGCCTTTGGAAGCTGGGGTGGCCGGTAGCCAGGTAGCAAGAATATTCCCTTGTATCTTGCTTCTTAGGGGCTTGGGCTTGGTGCCTGGGCTTGATTTCTTTGGGCTAGGATGCAGATGGACCTCTAAAATCATGGATGCCTTGGTCTATGAATATATTTTGGCATCTGGAAGGAAATCTGGGCATTTGGAGGGCATCTGCAAGGAATCAAGGTTTCTGATTTTCCTCCTGGGGTCTTCAAATCTTCAAGCTGGGTTGGACTTGGGCTAAACTTCCATGTCTTCAATCTGGTTGGACTTGGTCTTTACTTGTATGATGTGGTCTTGAGTCTTCAATATGCTTGGATAGGACTCAAAAAAGTAAAATTAGCTCAACATGAGCTGACCAGCATTGGACTGAACTAGCTCAACATGAGCTGACTAGTACAGAACTGAAATAACAACTCAAAAAACTCAAATAACAACTAAAATAGACTCAGATGAGCTAAGCCCTTATTACAGATGGACTCATAAATTATTGATCAATTTATAGAGGGTTGAAAAGCCTCTGTCTTATTCTGGTGCCTCAGGTGTCCCCACCAATTCTCCCGTGGTGGGAGGAACTCGACCCTGTCGAGTGAAGGTCAGACTGGCTCACATATCTCTCGAGAAGGTTTGGGTTGAGGCGTTGCAAGTTCTCTTGAGAAATCCACGAATCGTCCGACTCTGGCCAGCCTTGCCGTTGGACCAGGAAGCATTGATAGTCATGGCCCTGGGTCGTGATGGCTTGATCGTCCAGGATACGCTCGATCCGTTCTCCTCTCTCAGGCCAAATTTGTTTGTGGACACTCTAGGTTAGGGTCACTCACAATGAAAAGGAATAGGTCCAAAAGCCTCACTAGGTATCGCTGCCGGTTCCCTATACTCAACCAGGTCTGTAATATTGAAGGTAGAACTAATACCCAAATCCGAAGGCAAGTATAACACCTAGGCATTTGATCCAACCTTCTCTATCACATTAAAAGGTCCGGCTCTACGAGTATGAAGCTTCTTTTAGGCCGAAACCTAACCAAGATAAAATCCAGTACATCAAATTCTTTGATCCATCTTCGGGAACTAGCTAGTTTGTTTACAATTAGTGTAGGTGGTGAACATGCTGGGCACATGTAGACTCCTAACAAATGATTCAAAGGACTCATACTAACACCTAACAGACTTGACTATGCATTCCTATAGAAGAAAATTTTATTGAACTCTTTGGATCTAAACCTAACAGATTATAGGTTCCCTAGGTTTGATCCTAGCTTGACATGCACATGAAAATTTATAGTGAACTCCTAGCAAATTCCAAAGAGTGTGCCAGAAGTAAAATGCAAACCTAACATGCGTGATGAATGCATGCAGTATGCTAATCTTAGTTAAATGCAATCTAATAATCCTAGAAATGCTGGAGGTGTCAGGAAAGGGCCAAAAATAGGAAGTGGATTCAAAATTAGTCTGGTAGGGTAGGAAAAATGGTTCAAGGTTAGTTGGATAAAGTAGGATAAAAGAAGGGTGTCAGGGACTAATCCTAGACTAATGAGGCTAAGCTTACGGGGTTGCGATATATCTATGGACAAGAAAAGGTCCATGCTATAGAAGGATGGGTCAACAAAGAGATCTTCAATAGGAATGGTAGGAAGGGATTCATCCTCTTCAATCAGGAATGGTAAGGGAAGAGATCTTCAATAGGAATGGTCATCCTGAGGGCAATGGGTTAAGTAAGCCAAATCCTCAATAAAGTCTTCTTGTTCATGGAATTTAGGAATGACTCTACAATTAGATCCTTTTCTAGTGTTTCCTCAGGTAAAATCCTAGTATCAGAGTTCTCTTCATCTAATTGTTCTTCCACTATAGCTTTAGGTTGGATGTGGTCAAGGTCAACTAGCTCTGGGTTGGTTTCTACCTGGGTATCTACTGGGTCAGCTAATTCTAGGTCTACTAAAGGTGTCTCCTCTTCGCCTTCATACTCATCCACTAGGCTCGCATCAGCTTCATACACTTCCACGTTAATGTAAGCCTTGTCAATCTCAAAAATGGTTGGAGAAAGTCGGCTAGGAGAAAATTGGCTAGGTCCTAGTTTCTGATTATGGACACTAGTCCTAGTAGGTTCAGGTTGCCTAAGGGTAGTGGCTCACTACTGGGTTCATATTTAGGGGTACTAATCCTATGGGGTTCAAGTTGATTAAGGGAAACCTGACTAGTACTAGATTGATACTTAGGGGTTATGGGTTCTCTGGGCTCATAGGACAAGGGTGCAGATCTATGGGTCATGGGATTATAGGATCTGGGGTCATAGGATTTTGGGTCAGCTCTATGGTCAGGTTCTAAGAATGGATCATGGTATGGGGTCTTCCTAAGGTTAGGCTCCCTATATGGGTCAGGATATTGGGTTCTCCTAGGGTTGGACTCCCTATATGGGTCAGAATATTGGGTCTCATAGGGTTGGGCTCTCTATATGGGTCAGAGTATTGGGTTCTCCTAGGATTGGACTCCCTATATGGGTCAGAGTATTGGGTTCTCCTAGGATTGGACTCCCTATATGGGTCAGAGTATTGGGTTTTCCTGGGTTCAGTATCATAAAAGGGTCATGGTAAGGGGTTCTTCTAGGTTCAGTATTATAGTATGGGTCAGGCTGAGGGGCTCTCCTAGGTTCAATCTCTCGGTATGGATCAGGGTTTGGGGTCCTCCTAGGTTGAGGATTGTAGTACGGGTCAGAATAAGGGGATCTCCTAGGTTCGACCTCATGGTATAGATCAGGGTTTGGGGTTCTCCTAGGTTGAGGGGACTCAGGATCTAGCTCAGATTGTGACCCATGGGATCTTGCTATGGTCCCTACACGGCCTCCTAACTGGTCAAACCTATTGGCAAGATGGTCAATTCTATTGTTGGTTTGGGTAGCAGACTGAGTTAACTGGGTAGTCAACTTGGTAGTCATCTAGGTAGCCATCTGGGCCATTTGATCAGCTAGGGCTTTTATTTGGGCTTGTAAGTTTTCCATGGGTTCAGACATTTGTGAAGGAGGTGGGTGATATGAAACTCCTGATCTAGTGCTCATGCAAGACTCGATCAGACTGACTATAGCTGTCTAGACCTAGAGTCCAAACTAGATGCTCAATCAGGGTGGCAAACTAGCCTATAGTAACCCTGTACTCAGCCAGGCAGGTGTAAGGGGAGTGTTAGGTCCCTGATTGCCAATCCTAGACACCAATCAGAGATTGGCCAGGTAGGCGGACCAGCACACAAGCCCCTCGGAATTGAATCCCTAAACCACCATTCTAGACACCAAGCACAAGGAACACACAGGTTAGTCTTGACACAGTGATCTAACACTTAGCCCGGACCCGACCAGTTGGTGTCCCTAGCCCATTAGGGCAAATTAGGTATAATCGATTTTAAGTTAGGCTTGGAACAGAATGCAAGGAAGGTGGTTTTGGGCTAAGGAAAGGTAATGACCTCCTTCCCTTATCTGGTATAAAGAGAGTTCCCTTAAAGTAAATTATGTAATGATGGCAGGCAGATGAGGATGCAAATTAAGGTTAGATATTTTTTTTGATATTTTTGGAGAATATGTATTATTTTTTGGTATTTTTTAAATAGAAGAAAACTGGCAAATTATGGCCTAATATGCAGGAAATATTCTAAATTAAAAGATATGCAAAAATGCTAAACAAAACCCTAAAACTTCCAAACTTGTCATGCTGAAAAAAAGAGCCAAAAATTTGCAGGCTGTATTTTGGCTTGAAGAAAATTCACAGGACATAATAAAATCTGAGAAGATTTTTAAATTATTGTTAATTATGATAAATCCAGAAAATAAATTTCAGAATTTTTGGAGTTTAATTCAAAGAGAAATAATTAAAAAATCAGAGCATATATGGACTGAAAAATTACAGAAAACAAGCCCTAATCTAAGCTCTGATACCAAATGATGGGGACTAATATGCATGCATGTTGTTTTATATGTGGGGTTGAGTGATTAATTCCTGAATTTTAGATTAAAATAAGTTGTAGGGAATTTTATATGAGTTTTAGAAGATCAGCATGCAGATTAGGACCTAGAAAAGTAGAAAAGAAGGATCGCCGGGGCTGAGAAGCCTCGGTTAGGGCAAGTTCTCCTACAATAAACTACTGGAGGTAGAGGGGATGTACCTGACAACATCTTTGAAGATCGCAGCAAAGGGATCTCTCGTTCCTCGACGGATGCGGCCTGGAAAACCGAGCCAAAGACCCACGGATACCCGGCTTTCTGCTCGGTGATCCGATTGAGGCTTGGCTGGAGTCGTTGGATTCGTAGGAACTCGGGGACCTGTAAACGACCTGTCAGGGGTTAGAAAACTCACAAAGGAACAAGAAAACAAAGAAAAAACAGCAAGGGAAGGCTTCTTTTGGAGTGGGCGTCCAGGGATCTGAGATGCTTGTTGGCAGCAGGAAGATGATTGCAGCACTGGGAAGAAAAACTCTCGCAAACCCCTTTATGCACACAGCAGGGTATCACACAACTCAATAGAAGAACTCAAGGTTTTCATTCATCAAAAATTCTCCCTTCATACAAGAGGCTAGGGTCCCTTAAATAGACCCTTAACCTTGGGCTCCAAGTAAGGCACATTAGTCTTTACATGAGAATCCTTTTCCCTCTCAAACCCTAGCTAGAAAATAAGGAAGCATTAGGTAGAAAAAATCCCTAAAATTTCACTTGACTTGGCCAACACTCCAAGGACACCTAGGGGGGCGTGTTGGGATTCTAAGAGCAGCAAGGGGCCGGCCCAAAGGGGCCGGGGTGCATGGGTTTGGGCCTCTGGAAGCTGGGGTGGCCTGGTAGCCAGGTAGCAGGAATATTCCCTTGTATCTTGCTTCTTAGGGGCTTGGGCTTGGTGCCTGGGCTTGATTTCTTTAGGCTATGATGCAGATGGACCTCTAAAATCATGGATGCCTTGGTCTATGTATATATTTTGGCATCTGGAAGGAAATCTGGGCATCTGGAGGGCATCTGCAAGGAATCAGGGTTTCTGATTTTCCTCCTGGGGTCTTCAAATCTTCAAGCTGGGTTGGACTTGGGCTAAACTTCCATGTCTTCAATCTGGTTGGACTTGGTCTTTAGTTGTATGATGTGGTCTTGAGTCTTCAATATGCTTGGATAGGACTCAAAAAAAATAAAATTAGCTCAACATGAGCTAGCCAGCATTGGACTGAACTAGCTCAACATAAGTTGAATAGTACAGAACTGAAATAACAACTCAAAAAACTCAAATAACAACTAAAATGGACTCAGATGAGCTAAGCCCTTATTACTGATGGACTCATAAATTATTGATCAATTTACAGAGGGTTGAAAAGCCTCTGTCTTATTCTGGTGCCTCAGGTGTCCCCACCACCATACATGACTTAATTGCCATGAGTGAGTATGCACCAAACATGGGTTCGTGTGCACAAGATACTATGGTAGTTGTTAGACATTAGAATAATAAAAATTAATCCAAATTTATTTGATTAAAATTGATAATTTATGATACTTTGCAGGAATTGACTCCATAAACATGTAGATCTTGATTTTAGGAGTCCAACGACGCAAACGGAATGTAATTCGGATTTCGAACGTGCCCGAAATGGAATTTAGAAGATTTTAGCACAGATTTCGAAGCTGCATGATTTTTGGAGCGGACCTAAAAACTTATAATGGCTCATGGTGGACCGGCTCAATGGTCCACCGCACGACCTCTTGGTCCACAGCAGCCATTACTGCTGCCGGTCCACGGGCAGAGCCGTGGACCACCATGCCCCGATCGCGCCGAAACTCACCGGAGAGCTTCCCCGGCACCGCCGTAGCCGCCGCCAACCTTCCCGCCGGTCGTAGAGTCACCGTTCGACCGGAAAAATGGTCGGAATCCCTACGACTGCACGTTCCAATCCTCCGACGTCGCCTGCTGCTGCATCCTCTCCAGTGAGCCACCGTCCGCACGCCCACCTCCCGCCGGTGAAGCCGTGTCCGCCCCTGCCACCGCCGACGCCCCTGCTGCCGCCGCTGTCCGCCCCAGCCCACAGCCACCTTCCGCCAACCTGCAGCCGTGTCCGCACCTTCACGCCCTCCGCCCACGACCACGCCGTTCGCCCCTTCCGCCGTCCGCCCAGCCGCAGCCACCGTCGCCC
This sequence comes from Areca catechu, assembly GCA_021397845.1. Lineage (NCBI taxonomy): Eukaryota > Viridiplantae > Streptophyta > Magnoliopsida > Arecales > Arecaceae > Areca > Areca catechu. The sequence goes on along the minus strand of CM038048.1, from coordinate 44,463,900 downwards.
CTTCCGCCGTCCGCAGCCGTGTCGCCCAGCCAGAACCACGGCCATGCCGTCTGCTACTGCCTCCTCTCCTGCGTGCCATGCCCACGCCGCCGCCCAGCTCGAAGTCGTCTTCCGCACCGTCGTCGCCGTCGATTGCCACCGCCTGCTGCCGTGCCCGCTGCCGCCATGTCCGCCCCATCCCCGTCGTTCGCCCAGCCATCACCTCCGTTCCCAAGCTCCTGGAGCTGCTTGTCACCGTCCCTGCTGTTCAGACCGGGATGTCCAAGGAAGCATCGGAACGAGAAGAGATGTCAGACGATGCTGGATGTACGCAGGATTATGCGATAGAATTTTTGAGTTTGATTTTTGAGATGGGGATGATCGTAAAAAAATCAGATAAGGAGATAGCGCAGAGTTTGAAAATCAGATTGAGATGAGAAAATCACCGCACTTCCCACGCAGACCCGACACGGTATTTTTCATCTATAAATACCTCGGTGATTCTCTTCTACGAGGAGGGATTTTTGGGGAGGTTCGACTTGTTGTTCGTAGTTCCAGTTCCTGTTGCTATCACAGAGAGTCAGAGTCGGATGAAAAGGGAGAAAGGGACCCTTGTTCCCTTACTTTTCTTTTATTTTCTCTGTACCCCAATTTTTTATACAATAAATATTTATTTGCTTCATATTAATCCATCATTGTTCATTTTTATTTTGAGGTAATGCTGGAGTCATGTTGGATTAGCGTTTAAGGTAAGTCGAAGTGAATTAATTTTGACTGACCTATACCTAAGGGACGGGCCGTGATCCATGGGTACGGGCCGTACTCTTGAGATAGGTCATATCTGAATTATTTTCATAAATTTATTATTTGCATCTATTTCTTGCATTAGTTCTAGTTTATTTTAAATCAAAAGAAAATCCTTTTTCAAGATAACCCCAATGTCTCTGTGGGATCGACCCTTACTCCCGCTATTCTACCCTTTAGAGTAGTGGAATTAAGGTTCTAAATCGGTGCATTGCGACACGCATCCGATTTTTGGCACCATTGTTGGGGACTTTCGGCGTTATTCTGAAAAAAAAAATAAAATAATCAACAATCCAAAAATTCAAAAAAAAAAAATTCAATTTTCTAAATTTTACATTCAAATTTTAAAAAAAATTCAATTTTCAATCTTGAGTGCCCTGACATAAGGTTGTCCTGGCATAACTGGGAGGTTATGTTGAATGGTTGTCCTAGGGTACAAAAAGGTTAAACAAATTTTTTTTTTTTAGATTCACTTAGGTAAATTTATTTTTTTTGCAAAACCAAAAAAAATATTACCCAGACATTTCATAATTTATTAGGATCAGATACTTAATCATCAAAATTTAAAAAAATTTAAATTTAATTTTGTTTGTTTATAACTTTTTGGACACCTTAGTTGTTTCATTTCATAATTTCATAATATACTTAAGGGCACAACCCAATAATCAGATAAGGTGGGGAGATCAATACCCTTCCTTAGCCCACAAATCATCAATCCAGCATCTGCATTGACCCAAGCCTTTAATTTTAAAATTAATTAGACGTCAACCCTAAGGATTTCGAGCTTAATAGGATAAGGAAATCCTAGAATTGGACCGGGTTCAGATCATTTAATTCCTTGGTGTCTAAGGAAAGTGGTTCAAGGACTAGAGCCCGAAGGGAGGTGAGTTGGTTCCGCTTACCTGGCCAATTTTTAATTGGTGTCTAAGGCAAGCGATAAGGGAACCTTCACCAACCTTACACTTACCTGGCCAAGTCAGTTAATTGATCTTAGGCTTGGAGTGCTCGAAGGTAACCTTGGATCAGTTAGGAGCTGTCTAGATCTAGGTTAACCCTAGGATAGTGATTTTGATTTGTTTCACTTGTTTGAAAAAAATGAAAAAAAATTAATTAAATTAACTCTCTCTAGCTTAGGACTCTCTTAGGAACTTCTCCTTTAGACTTCTTCTCATTCTTCCACTTCTCATTAAAAAAAAAAAAAAAAATCTTTGATTGCTGTTTGCTTTAGGAGGGAGGGTGTATGTTAGTATATTCTAGGCGCCGACTTCGAGAACCTAAACACATATCCCTAGATCCGAAAATCGAAGGCTCTAGTAGAGAAACCATGATGGGGGACTAATATGCATGCAGTTTTTTTTGTATGTTTTATATGTTGGGTTGAGTGATTAATTCCCAAATTTTAGAATAAAATAAGTTGTAGGGAATTTTATATGAATTTTAGAAGATCAGCATGCAGATTAGGACCTAGAAAAGTAGAAAAGAAGGATCGCCGAGGCTGAGAAGCCTCGGTTAGAGCAAGTTCTCCTACAATAAAACTACTGGAGGTAGAGGGGGTGTACCTGACAACGTCTGTGAAGATCGCAGCAAGGGGTCTCTCGTTCCTCGTCGGATGTGGCCTAGAAAAATGAGCCAAAGACCCACGGATACCCGGCTTTCTACTCGGTGATCCGATTGAGGCTTGGCTGGAGTCGTTGGATTCGTAGAAAATTGGGGACCTGCAAACGACTTATCAGGGGTTAGAAAACTCACAAAGGAACAAGAAAACAAAGGAAAAACAGCAAGGGAAGGCTTCTTTTGGAGTGGGCATCCAGGGATCTGAGAGGCTTGTTGGCAGCAGGAAGATGATTGCAGCACTGGGAAGAAAAACTCTCACAAACCCCATTATGCACACAGCAAGGTATCAAACAACTCAATAGAAGAACTCAAGGTTTTAATTCATATCAAAATTAGGTTTCATACAAGAGGCTAGGGTCCCTTAAATAGACCCTTAACCTTGGGCTCCAAGTAAGGGCACATAAGTCTTTACATAAGAATCCTTTTCCCTCTCAAACCCTAGCTAGAAAATAAAGAACATTAGGTAGAAAAAATCCCTAAAAATTTTCTTGACTTGGCCAACACTCCAAGAACGCCTAGGGGGCGTGTTGGGCTTCCAGGAGCAGCAAGAGGCCGGCCCAAAGTGGCTCGGGTGCATGGGTTTGGGCCTCTGGAAGCTGGGGTGGCCTGGTAGCCTAGTAGCAGGAATATTCCCTGGTATCTTGCTTCTTAGGGGCTTGGGCTTGGCACCTGGGCTTGATTTCTTTGGGCTAGGATGTAGATGGACCTCTGGAATCATGGATTCCCTTATCTATGAATATACTTTGGCATCTGGAAGGGAATCTGGGCATCTGGAGGGCATCTGCAAGAAATCAGGGTTTTCTGAATTTTTCTCCTGGGGTCTTCAAATCTTCAAGCTGGGTTGGACTTGGGCTATACTTCCATGTCTTCAATCTAGTTGGACTTGGTCTTCACTTGTATGATATAGTCTTGAGTCTTCAGTATGCTTGGACAGGACTCAAAAAATAAAATTAGCTCAACATGAGCTGACTAGCATTAGACTGAACTAGCTCAACATAAGCTGACTAGTACAGAACTGAAATAACAACTCAAAAGACTCAAACAACAACTAAAAAAGGACTCAGATGGGCTAAGCCCTTATTACAGATGGACTCATAAATTATTGATCAATTCACAGAGGGTTGAAAAGCCTCTGTCTTATTCTGGTACCTCCGGTGTCCCCACCAATTCTCCCGGGGTGGGAGGAACTCGACCCTGTCGAGTGAAGATCAAGCTGGCTCACATATCTCTCGAGGAGGTCTGGGTTGAGGTGCTGCAAGTCCTCTCAAGAAATCCATGAATTGTCCGACTCTGGCCGGCCTTGCCATCGGACCAGGAAGCGTTGATAGTCATGGCCCTGGGTCGTGATGGCTTGATCGTCCAGGATATGCTCGACCCGTTCTCCTCTCTCAGGCCAATTTGTTAGTGGACACTCTGGGTTAGGGTCACTCACAATGAAAAGAAATAGGTCCAAAGGTCTCACTAAGTATCGCTGCCGGTTCCCTATACTCAACCAGGTCTGTAATATTGAAGGTAGAACTAATGCCCATATCCGAAGGCAAGTCTAACACGTAGGCATTTGATCCAATCCTTCTCTATCACTTTAAAAGGTCTGGCTCTGCGAGCATGAAGCTTCTTTTAAGCCTAAGCCTAACCAAGATAGAATCCACTACATCAAATTCTTTGATCCATCTTCGGGAATTAGCCAGTTTGTTTAAAATTAGTGTAGGTGGTGAACATGCTGGGCACATGCAAACTCCTAACAAATGATTTAAAGGACTCATACTAACACCTAATAGTCTCGACTTTGCATTCCTATCGAAGGAAATTTATTAGACTTTTATGGGCCTAAACCTAAGAGACTATAGACTCTCTAGGTCTGACCCTAGTGTGGTGTGCACAAGAGTATTTACAATGGACTCCAAGCAAATGCCAAAGGGTATGCCAGAAGTATAATGCAAACCTAACATGCGTAATGAATGCATGCAATATGCTAATTTCAACTAAATGCAATCTAATGATCCTAGAAATGTTTGAGATGTCTGGAAAGGGCAAAAAATAAGAAGTGGGTTCATAATTAGTTTGGTAGGGTAGAGAAAAAGGTTCATGGTTATTTGGATAAAGTAGGATAAAAGATGGGGTGTCAGGAACTAATCCTATACTAATGAGGTTAACCTTACGAGGTTGAGCTATATCTACAGGGTTTGCATAATGGAAGGATGGGTCGCCAATTTCGAGGAAGAGGTCCTTAATGGGAACTATAGGAGGGGACTCATCTTGAAGGTATTGATTCAAAGAGATCAGGTCCTTAATAAATTCTTCTGGTTCTTGTATTTCTGGACTAGACTCTATAATTTGGCTCTCCTCTATGGTTTCCTCAGGTAAGGCTCTAGCAGCAGTACCTAAGTTCTCTTCCTCTATTTGTTCTTCCATTATAGCTTTAGGTTAGATGTGGTCAAGGTCAACTAGCTCTGGGTTGGTTTCTACCTAGGTATCTACTGGGTCAACTAATTCTAGGTCTACTAAAGGTGTCTCCTCTTCTCCTTCATACTCATCCACTAGGCTCGCATCAGCTTCATACACTTCCGTGTTAATGTTGTCAATCTCAGGAATGGTTGGAGAAGGTCGGCTAGGGAAAAATTGGCTAGGTCCTGGTTTTTGATTATGGACACTAATCCTAGTAGGTTCAGGTTGCCTAAGGGGTAGTGGCTCACTACTGGGATCATATTTAGGGGTACTAATCCTATGGGATTCAAGTTGACTAGGGGAAGCATGACTAGTACTAGATTGATACCTAGGGGTTATGGGCTCCCTAGGCTCATAGGACAAGGGTGCAGATATATGGGTCAGGGGATTATAGGATCTGGGGTCATAGGATTTTGGGTTAGCTCTATGGTCAGGTTCTAAGGATGGATCATGGTATGGAGTCCTCCTAAGGTTGGGCTCCCTATATGGGTCAGGATATTGGGTTCTCCTAGGGTTGGACTCCCTATATGGGTCAGAATATTGGGTTCTCATAGGGTTGGGCTCTCTATATGGGTCAGAGTATTGGGTTCTCCTAGGATTGGACTCCCTATATGGGTCAGAGTATTGGGTTCTCCTAGGATTGGACTCCCTATATGGGTCAGAGTATTGGGTTTTCCTGGGTTCAGTATCATAATAAGGGTCATGGTAAGGGGTTCTTCTAGGTTCAGTATCATAATAAGGGTCATGGTAAGGGGTTCTTCTAGGTTTAGTATTATTGTATGGGTCAGGCTGAGGGGCTCTCCTAGGTTCAACCTCTCGGTATGGATCAGGGTTTGGGGTCCTCCTAGGTTGAGGATTATAGTACGGGTCAGGATGAGGGGACTCAGGATCTGGATCAGACTGTGACCCATGGGTTCTTTCTATGGTCCCTACATGGCCTTCTAACTGGCCAAACCTATCGGCAAGATGGTCAATTCTATTATTGGTTTGGGTACTAGACTGAGTTAACTGGGTAGTCAATTGGGCCATGGATTGGGTTAGATGCTCAGTGAGTGCTTTTATTTGGGCTTGCAAATTTTCCATGGGTTCAGACATTTGTGAAGGAGGTGGGTGATATGAAACCCCTGATCTAGTGCTCATGCAAGACTTGATCAGACCGACTACAGCTGACTAGACCTAGAGTCTAAACTAGATGCTCAATCAGGGTGGCAAACTAGCCTATAGTAACCCTGTACTCAGCCAGGCAGGTGTAAGGGGAGTGTTAGGTCCCTGATTGCCAATCCTAGACACCAATCAGAGATTGGCCAGGTAGGCGGACCAGCACACAAGCCCTTTGGGATTGAATCCTTGAACCACTGTTCTAGGCACTGAGCACAAGGCACACATAGGTTAACTTGACACAGTGATCTAACACTAGCCCGGACCCGACCAGTTGGTGTCCCTAGCACACTAGGGCAAATTAAGTCTAGTTAATTTTAGGTTAAGGCTTGGAACCGAATGCAAGGGATGCGGTTTTCGGCTAAGGAGAGGTGATCAAATCCTCCCCCCATCTGATATAGCAAGAGTGCCCTTAAAAGTAAATTATGCAATGATGGCAGGCAGATGAGGATGCAAATTAGGGTTTAGATGTTTTTGGTATTTTTAGAGAATATGTAATTTTTTTTTGATATTTTTTAAATAGAAGAAAACTTGCAAGTCATGGCCTAATATGCTGGAAATATACTAAAATTAAAAGATATGCAAAAGATGCTAAACAAAACCCTAAAACTTCCAAACTTGTCTTGCTGAAAAAATGGAGCCAAAATTTTGCAGGCTATGTTTCGGCTTGCAGAAAATTCACAGGCCATAATAAAATCTGAAAAAATCCTAAAATTACTGTGAATTATGATCAATCCAGAAAACAAATTTTAGAATTTTTGGAGTTTTTATCAGAGAGAAATAATTAAAATAACAGAGCATATACGGACTGAAAAATTGCAGAAAATAAGCCCTAATCTAAGCTCTGATACCAAATGATCGGGGACTAATATGAATGCAATTTTTTTGTATGTTTTATATGTTGGGTTGAGTGATTAGTTCCCAATTCTAGATTAAAATGAGTTGTAGGAAATTTTATATGAATTTTATAAGATCAGCATGCAGATTAGGACCTAGAAAAGTAGAAAAGAAGGATCGCCGGGGCTCAGAAGCCTCGGTTAGGGCAAGTTCTCCTACAATAAAACTACTGGAGGTAGAGGGGGTGTACCTGACAACGTCTGTGAAGATCACAGCAAGGGGTCTCTCGTTCCTCGTCGGATGCGGCCTGGAAAAATGAGCCAAAGACCCGCGGATACCCGGCTTTCTGCTTGGTGATCCGATTGAGGCTTGGCTAGAGTCGTTGGATTTGTAGGAACTCGGGGACATGCAAACGACTTGTCAGGGTTAGAAAACTCATAAAGGAACAAGAAAACAAAGGAAAAATAGCAAGAGAATGCTTCTTTTGGAGTGGGCGTCCAGGGATCTGAGAGGCTTGTTGGTAGCAGGAAGATGATTGTAGCACTGGGAAGAAAAACTCTCACAAACCCCTTTATGCACATAGCAAGGTATCACACAACTCAATAGAAGAACTCAAGGTTTTAATTCATATCAAAAATTAGATTTCATACAAGAGGCTAGGGTCCCTTAAATAGACCCTTAACCTTGGGCTCCAAGTAAGGGCACATAAGTCTTTACATAAGAATCCTTTTCCCTCTCAAACCCTAGCTAGAAAATAAGGAAACATTAGGTAGAAAAATCCCTAAAATTTTCTTGACTTGTCCAACACTCCAAGGATGCCTAGGGAGGCGTGTTGGGCTTCTAGGAGCAGCAAGAGGCCGGCCCAAAGGGGCTCGGGTGCATGGGTTTGGGCCTCTGGAAGCTGGGGTGGCCTGGTAGCCAGGTAGCAGGAATATTCCCTGGTATCTTGCTTCTTAGGGGCTTGGGCTTGGCACCTGGGCTTGATTTCTTTGGGCTAGGATGCAGATGGACCTCTGAAATCATGGATGCCCTTATCTATGAATATACTTTGGCATCTGGAAGGGAATCTAGGCATTTGGAGGGCATCTGCAAGAAATCTGGGTTTTCTGAATTTTCCTCCTGGGATCTTCAAATCTTCAAGCTGGGTTGGACTTGGGCTATACTTCCATGTCTTCAATCTAGTTGGACTTGGTCTTTACTTGTATGATATAGTCTTGAGTCTTCAGTATGCTTGGACAGGACTCAAAAAAATAAAATTAGCTCAATATGAGCTGACTAGCATTGGACTGAACTAGCTCAACATAAGCTGACTAGTACAGAACTGAAATAACAACTCAAAAGACTCAAACAACAACTAAAAAAGGACTCAGATGGGCTAAGCCCTTATTACAGATGGACTCATAAATTATTGATCAATTCACAGAGGGTTGAAAAGCCTCTGTCTTATTCTGGTACCTCCGGTGTCCCCACCAAACCAGCCCAGGTACTATGGATCCTAATCAAGGAATTGACCCTCCGCTGAAAAAGTACTTCACTCCTTCAAAATACACTTATTCACCTTGTATCCAAGTACCCCGTGTAGATGCCATCCAGTATGAAATCAAGTCCAGTGTGATTCAGATGTTACCCTCTTTTTACGGACTTGCGACTGAAGATCCATATAAACATCTAGATGAATTTCTAGAAATCTGTTCCACTGTTAAGGTACAAAATTTCTCCGACGATGCTTTAAGGCTTAGGTTTTTCCCTTTTTCTCTGAACGATAAAGCCAAATATTGGTTGAATTCCCTAGACACTGTGACAATTTCAACTTGGGATCAACTTCAGAGGGAGTTCCTTAAGAAATATTTTCCCATATGAAAGACGAATCAAATTAGAAACGCCATTACTAGTTTTTCCCAATTAGATGGAGAAATGTTTCATGAAACCTGGGAGAGATTGAAAGAGCTGATTAGAAAATGTCCTCACCATGCCATACCCAAATGGCAATTAGTCCAGTGCTTCTATGACGGTTTGTCAGAAAGGCACCGGCAAATGGTGGATGCCTCATGTGGAGGAACGTTCATGCTTAAAATGAACATGAGGCATGGCAGTTGTTTGAAACCTTAAGTAAAAATTCTCTACATCATATGTCAGCTGCCCGTAGAGATCCTCCCATAGGACCTGTAGAACCCAAGAGAAGAGGAATGTATGAAGTTGGTTATGCTGTAGACATCCACAGCAAGGTTGATGAGCTAACTCAGAAGCTTGACCAACTTTTGCAAGCTGGAAATAATTCCTCCTCATCTCATCCTACTCATGAAGTCTGTATTATCTGCTTGAGTTCCACCCACACCTTAGGTGATTGTCCATCAGCTTACCAATTTTTTGAGCTTCTTCAGGAGCAAGCTCATCAGGCTCAAACCCGAATGGCTCCTAGACCAGGAAACGACCTTTATTCGAACACATACAATCCCGGCTGGCGCAATCACCAAAATTTTTCTTGGAAACCCCAACCCGAAATCAATTCATCCGTTAGGCCCAACTATCAGGAGACCAAATTTCAAAGCATGCCATTTCCACAGTATCAAAATGCCCCACAGCCTCCACTACCTCCACCAAGCGATCTTGATCCTTCCTTTCAAGAGAAGCTCCTTCAAACTTTGAAGGAGGGGCTGAACATGAATACCCAAATCCTTCACTCCCATACCCAATCCATTGCCAAGCTAGTGACTCAGATAGGTCAGCTAGCTACAGCTTTCAATCGGAGAAAAGAAGGTAAGTTGCCTAGCCAGCCCATTATCAATCCCAAAGGTCAATATATGGCCGAGAGTTCCACTGGACCTGAAAATTTTTCTAAACATGCTAAATTATAACCTTAAGAAGTGGAAAAACATTGGACCAACCTGACCTGACCCAAGAAGTAGAGGTGGCTAAGCCAGAGAAAAAGAATGAAGAGGAGAAGGAATCCATTGGTCAAGCACCTGTACCTAAGGCTCCATTCCCTAGTGCTTTGGAGTCACCTTTACCATTGCATAAGAAAAATTTGAAAATGAATGAGATGCTTGAATTATTCAAGCAAGTCCAAATCAATTTACCTCTCCTCGATGCCATCAAGCAAGTATCAGCTTATGCCAAATTTCTTAAGGATTTGTGCACTTAAAAATGGAAATCTAAGGCACATATCCCTAAGAAAATCCTCTTAACTGAGCAAGCCAGCTCAGTTTTTCAGTAGATAGCTCCACCCAAACTCAAAGACCCAAGTACCCTAATTATCTCTTGTGTCATAGGGGACCTTACAATCAAGAAAGCCTTGTTAGATTGCGAGTGTAAACCTTCTCCCAGGCTCAGTGTATGATCTGTTTAAATTCGGAGAATTAAAATCCATGATGGTGACTTTACAGTTAGCCGATCGATTTGTCAAGGCACTCCATGGAATGCTCGAGGATGTGTTGGTAAAAGTATATGAGTTCTACTTCCCAGTGGATTTTCTTGTTTTGGACATAGAATCTAGCGATAACCCTAGTCAGATACCCATCATTCTTGGAAGACATTTCCTAGCTACCGCTAATGCTTGCATAAATTGCAGGACAGGGGTTATGGATGTTTCTTTTGGGAATAAGAAAATGTGGTTGAATGTTTTTAATGCATGCCAAGGACAACCCTCTTATGATCATAACGAAGTAAACATGATAGAAGAAGTAGTAAATAGGAATCTTCCTGTGTTGCTTGATTCGGATCCCTTGCAAGCATGTTTGACACATTTTGGAATTGACAATTTTGATATTGATGAATATACAAATGAAGTGAATGCTTTGTTAGAGCCACCCAAGTTTAGCACCATTCCTCCTTGGACTGTGAAATATGAATCATTACCGACTCAATCAAGCCCTTTAGTGCCATCCTTAGAAGCACCACCCAATCTGGAATTGAAGCCTCTTCCTGACAAGTTGAAGTATTCTTTTCTTAGATCCAATGATACCTTTCCGGTAATCATTGCATCTACTTTGACCTTTGATCAGGAACAAAAATTGATGGATGTACTCAGGGAACATAAAGAGGCAATAGGATGGATAATAGCTGATCTTAAGGGAATTGACCCTTCTGTTTGCATGCTCCACATTCACTATGAAGCAGAAGCTAAACCACATAGGGACATGCAACGAAGGCTAAATCCAAACATGCGGGAAATTGTTAAAAAAGAAGTGGTTAAATGGTTGAATGCCGGCATTATTTACCCAATTTTGGATAGCCAATGGGTCAGTCCAACTCAGGTAGTACCTAAAAAGTCAGGAATTACTGTCATTCAAAATGAAAAGGGTGAGTCAATTTCTACCCGAGCAACCACTAGTTGGAGAGTGTGTATAGATTACCGGAAACTGAATGCTGTTACTAGGAAAGATCATTTCCCTCTGCCTTTTATTGATCAAATTCTAGAGTGACTAGCAGGGCAGAGTTTTTTTTGTTTTCTGGATGGATATTCAGGATATAACCAGGTTCCAGTATTTCCTGCAGACCAAGAAAAGACCACCTTTACTTGCCCTTTTGGAATGTTTGCATTCAGGCGTATGCCTTTTGGTCTCTGTAATGCACCTGCCATCTTTCAACGATGTATGTTGGCCTTATTCTCCGATATGGTTGGTCATTTCCTTGAAGTGTTTATGGATGATTTTTCTATCTTTGGATCTTCATTCGAGGACTGTCTCCATAATTTGGCTAAGGTATTGAAATGCTGTATAGAAACCAACTTAGTCTTAAGTTGGGAGAAGAGCCATTTTATGGTTCATGAGGGAATTGTACTCGGACACATTGTTTCTGAGCGAGGGATTGAGGTTGACAAAGCGAAGGTTGAATTAATCTCGAAATTGCCTCCTCCGACCTCGGTTAGGCAAGTACGATCCTTCCTTGGCCATGCTGGTTTTTATAGACGATTCATCAAGGATTTTAGCAAAATCTCTCGATCATTGTGTGATTTACTTGCCAAAGACAAGTCCTTTGATTTTAGTAAAGAATGTTTGGCTGCTTTTAACATTCTTCGAACTACTTTGACCACTGCACCTATCATTAAGCCTCTAGATTGGACTCTGCTATTTGAAATCATGTGTGATGCTTCTGATTATGCTGTAGGAGCTGTTTTAGGATAGAAGCTCAATAGGGAACCCCATGTAATTTACTATGCTAGAAAAACTCTTTCAGATGCACAAATGAACTATACCACTACAGAAAAAGAGTTACTAGCAGTTGTATTCGCCCTAGAAAAATTCCGATCATATTTATTAGGGTCTAAGGTCCTAGTTTACTCTGATCATGCTGCATTAAGACATCTGCTATCCAAAAAGGATACAAAGCCTAGATTGATTCGATGGATCCTTTTGTTACAGGAATTTGACTTAGAAATTTTGGATAAGAAAGGTTCCAAAAATATGGTAGCAGATCACATTTCTAGGATCTTAGTAGAATACAACAAAGAAATTATTGGAGATAGGTTTCCTGATGAGCAGCTATTCTCAATTTCTTCTACCAGCAATCTCCCCTGGTTTGCCCATATTGTGAATTATCTGGTAACAGGGCAAGTTCCTCCATACTGGTCACAACAAGAAAAAGATAGGTTCTTTTTGCAAATCAAATATTACTTTTGGGAGGAACCTGAATTGTTTAAATACTGTTCAGATCAAGTGATCAGGCGATGTGTCCCTGAGAGTGAATTCAAGAGTATACTCAATTTTTGTCATTCTCTTGCATGTGGGGGACACTTTAGTGGGAGAAAAATGGCAGCAAAGGTGTTGCAAAGTGGATTTTATTGGCCAACTCTCTTTAAAGATGCACATGAATTTGGCCGTAATTGTCTCAAGTGTCAACAAAGGGGGAATATTTCACGAAAAGATATGATGCCCCTAAACCCCATTTTAGTTGTTGAAATTTTTGATGTATGGGGTATTGACTTTATGGGACCATTTCCTCTTTCCTTTGGATTTGAGTACATTTTGGTAGCAGTGGATTATGTTTTGAAATGGATTGAAGCTGTGGCAACTCAAACTAATGATCACAAAGTTATAATCAAGTACATTCAGCATAACATCTTTAGTCGGTTTGGGTGCCCAAGGGCCATTATTAGTGATGGGGGTGCGCATTTTACAAATAGACACTTTGACGGACTGATAAAAAAGTATGGAATTACTCATAAAGTAGCCACAACATATCATCCCCAGACTAGTGGTCAGGTTGAAGTTTCGAATAGAGAGATCAAGCACATTCTTGAGAAAACGGTAAGACCTGATAGGAAAGATTGGTCAGAACGTTTGGATGATGCTTTATGGGCTTACCGAACTACTTTCAAGACCCCTCTAGGAATGTCTCCATACCGGTTAGTGTTTGGAAAGGCTTGTCACCTACCTGTTGAATTGGAACACCGTGCATTTTGGGCTATCAAGCAATTTAATTTTGACATGAAGAATGCAGGTTCCCATAGAAAACTTCAGTTAAGTAAGTTGGAAGAGTTACGAAATGAGGCTTATAAGAGTTCAAAAATTTACAAGGCTCGAACAAAGGCTTATCATGACAAATTCATTAGTAGAAAATCATTTTAGCCTAATCAAAAAGTGTGGCTCTACAACTCTAGGTTACGTCTTTTTCCCGGAAAACTCCGCTCATGATGGGATGGACCTTTTGTAGTAACTCAAGTATTTTCCCATGGAGCTGTTGAACTTAAGGATCCTAAGCAAGGGAATATTTTTAAGGTGAATGGCCAGCATTTGAAACCGTATATTTAAGGAATCAGTGATGGAGAAGTTGTTGAAACTCTTGATCTTGAACACCTAGTGTTGCTGTGAAGATCAACTTAGTTTGGCTGAAGACTATAAACTTAGTGCTCCTGGGAGGCAGCCCAGCTCTTTCCTTAGTTCTTGCTTTAAGTTCATATTTTACCTTCTAGTTCTTTATTTTTAGAATAAATGGAGTAATAAGATTGCGGGAACATGGTGATTCAGGGACATCCAATTCCATACCCTGTTGTATCCTTCCATGCCATTATATTTTTAGTATCCTCTTCCATTGGGGACAATGGAAATTAAGTTGGGGGGTGTAATCTAATTAATTAAATCTAATCCTCGAGTAAAATTTTAATTAGTTTTTGTGTACAAAAATTTGTCTCGAATTGAAAATAATCAAGCTCACTAAATGAGGAGTGATTAATGGTTTAGAAAATTTTAGAGATACTGAGGGATGATTTATCAAGAAAACTCTATAAGTGGTAGAATGTAGTCCAGAAAATTTTAGAAAAGTAATTTTAGATCATTCGGCCTATTGATCTTAATAATGAATCTTACTTATTTTGGTATAGGCATTATAAAAAGTCCCCAGTTAAAAAAATTTCTGAGGTTAATAAAGATTTTTAGCATCTCTCACTGAGTAACGGGACCCTTTCGCCTAAGTAAGCGTTGTTGTTCGCGTCAAAAGGTGGGGATGTAACGAAATCTTTTGTAGAGTTAGTCTTGACTTAGCCTTTTTGACTCGAGTCAGTAAGCCCGAGGGATGTTTTACACCTAATGCCCTAAAGCCAACTGGTTTGGGAGTCATTGGCTTAAAGCTCGCTACAAGGGTTAATTAGAAAGCAAGGTGTCAGGACATTGCACTAACTTTACATTAAAAAAAAGAAAAAAAAAGAAAAAAAAAAAAGAAAAAGTGGGGACTAAATAAATATTGCACCAAAACCAAAGTAAGTTGGAAGATTTAGATAGTGAGATAGAAAGTTGGGAAAGAAAAAAAACTCTTAAACCTTCTATGGACTTTATTCTACTACTAAATGGGTGGAATTGGTAATCCAATGAAGTACCTTTTTAATAGCCTAACCAGGTATCCTTTGATTTTAGGATTAGTACGATAATTTTCACTTCATGGACCATCTTAGTACACAAGACTCATCCATTTCCTTTACTCGAGGACGAGCAAAGTTTAAGTTGGGGGGTGTGTTAGACATTAGAATAATGAAAATTAATCCAACATTATTACGATTAAAATTGATACTTTTTATGATACTTTGCAGGAATTGACTCCATAAATGTGAAGACCTTGATTTTAGGAGTCCAACGATGTAAACGAAATGTAATTCGGATTTCGAATGGGCCCGAAATGGAATTTAGAAGATTTTAGCACAGATTTCAAAACTGCACGATTTTTGGAGCGGCCCTAAAAACTTTTAATGGCTCATGGTGGACCGGCCCAATGGTCCACCGCACGACCTCTTGGTCCATGATAGCCATTGCTGCCCGTCCACGGGCAGAGTCGTGGACCACCGTGCCCCGATCGTGCCGAAACTCACTGGAGAGCTTCCCCCGACACCGCCGAAGCCGTCGCCAACCTTCTCGCCGGCCGGAGAGTCGCCAACCTTCTCGCCGGCCGGAGAGTCGCCGTTCGGCCGGAAAAATGGCCGAAATCCCTGCGACTGCGTGTTCCCACCCTTCGACGTCGCCTGTTGCTGCCTCCTCTCCCGTGAGCCACCGTCCGCACGCCCACCTCCCGCCGGTGAAGCCGTGTCCGCCCCTGCCGCAGCCCCTGCTGCCACCGTCGCCCCTGCTGCCACCGCCATCCGCCCCAGCCCGCAGCCGCCTTCCGCCAACCTACAGCCATGTCCGTGCCTTCACGCCCTCCGCCCACGGCCACGCCTTTCGCCCCTTCCGCCGTCCGCCCAGCCGTAGCCACCGTCGCCCCTTCCACCGTCCGCAGCCGTGTCGCCCAGCTGGAACCACGGCCATGCCATCCACTGCTGCCTCCTCTCCCGCATGCCATGCCCATGCCGCCGCCCAGCTCGAAGTTGTCTTCCGCACCGTCATCGCTGTCCACTGCCACCGCCTGCTGCCGTGCCCGCTGCCGCCGTGTCCGCCCCATCCTCGTCGTTCGCCCAGCCGTCACCTCCGTTCCCAAGCTCCTGGAGCTGCTTGTCACCATCCCTGCTATTCAGACCGGGATGTCCAAGGAAGCATCGGAACGAGAAGAGATGTCGATGACGCTGGACGGATGCAGAATTATGCGATAGAATTTTTTAGTTTGATTTTGAGATGGGGATGATCGTAAAAAAATCAGATAAGGAGATAACGCAGAGTTTGAAAATCAGATTGAGATGAGGAAATCACCGTGCTTCCCACATGGACCCGACATGGTATTTTTCATCTATAAATATCTCGGTGATTCTCTTCTGCGAGGAGGAATTTTTGGGGAGGTTCGACTTGTTGTTCGTAGTTCCAGTTCCTGTTGCTATCACAGATAGTCAGAGTCGGATAAAAAGGGAGAAAGGGACCCTTGTTCCCTTACTTTTCTTTTATTTTCTCTGTACCCCAATTTTTTATGCAATAAATATTTATTTGCTTCATATTAATCCATGATTGTTCATTTTTATTTTGAAGTAATGCTGGAGTCATGTTGGATTAGCATTTAAGGTAAGTCGAAGTGAATTAATTTTGACTGACCTATACCTAAGGGACGGGCCGTGATCCATGGGTACGGGCCGAACTCTTGAGATAGGTCATATCTGAATTATTTTCACAAATTTATTATTTGCATCTATTTCTTGCATTAGTTCTAGTTTATTTTAAATCAAAAAAAAATCCTTTTTCAAGATAACCCCAAAGTCTCTGTAGGATCGACCCTTACTCCCGCTATTCTATCCTTTAGAGTAGTGGAATTAAGGTTCTAAATCGATGCATTGCGACACGCATCTGTAGTCTCAGGTCTAAGGATCGTATGCATAACTCCCACTAAGAGAATATTCTTTTGACAAGTAAGTAAGACTTCCATTTGATGTTCTCTTGTCGGATCAGTTCAGTAGACTCATAACCTAATGAGCACCCACATCCTTGTATTAGTGTCTTTACACAAGTGGTTGTGAGACCAACCACCCTCTCCATCGAGTATACATAGGATGTGCTAGTCTTTCTGAATTCATCGATCCCCAAATCAATTATCCAATGACTAAAAATATTTTAGATTAGGGTTTATAAGAACTTAGGTCTCACCATTATGATCTCCATTATAACCCTAATTTCATTGCCCTAACCTCTAGGATTCATCATAATCTTGATAAGATGCTATGATGAATCAAAAGATGCCTTTTATTGATAAATTATATCATACATGAGTTGGAAGATCATAGAAATGCCCTTACAATGATTGGCTTTTAGGGCACCATTCTTTCTGGTTTGAACTTCTGCTAATCCCCCCTCCTTGTGCCATTAGCAGGAACCTTAACTCCCATTGGATGAGGGGTGGGGTCCTATCTCAGACACCTGGCCCTTGGAAGCATGAGCTCGACCCCGACTAGGAGCAGGCCTCAGTCGGAGGGCTCACCCTATGAGCATGACCCCGACTGGGAGCTAACCTCGGCAGGAGATCTTGCCTTGGAAGCATGAGCTCTACCTCGACCAAAAGCTGGCCTCAATCGAAGGGCTCGCCCTATGAGCATGACCCTGATTGGGAGCTAATGTCAGTAGGAGGGCTCACCTTGGGAATATAAGCTCAACCCTGGCCAGGAGTTGGCCTCAGTCGGAGGGCTCGCCCTATGAGCATTACCTTGATTGGGAGCTGACCTCGGTAGGAGGGCTCGTCTTGGGAGCATGAGCTCGACCCCGGCTGGGAGCTAGCCTTAGTTAGAGGGCTCTCCCTTTGAGCACGACCCTGACTGGGAGCTGACCTTGGTAGGAGGGCTCACCGTGGGATCATGTGCTCAACCCCGGTCGGGAGCTAGCCTCGGTCGAAGGGCTCACCCTATGAGCACGACCGCGACTAGGAGTTGACCTCGATAGGAGGGCTCGCCTTGGGAGCATGAGCTCGACCTCGGCTTAGAGCTGGCCTCAGTCGGAGGGATTGCACTATGAGCATGACCCTGACTGGGAGCTGACCTCAGTAGGAGGGCTTGCCTTGGCTTTTTATCTGGCCATTATGCCCAGGTGGCAGGTTTCTTAGCAGCGTGGCTGCTTGCAGGCTCCATTTAGTAGATGTACGACATCACTATAATCTCACTTGATTACAGCCGATTAGTTTTCCGGGTTCACTAATCATAACCCCTTGGTTTTCACAAGGCTAACCAAAAATCTCTTATTTTTCACAAGGCTTACCAAAAACCTCTTGGTTTTCGGGGATAACCAAAAACCTAGTTGGTTTTTACAAGATTTACCAACAACCTAAGTTGGTTTTTAATACAAGGCTCACCAACAATCCAAACACTAGTTTCAATTCACTTGAGACTAGGAATCAATAAGATAAAATAAGTATATTGAAGAAATATAATAAGCTTTCAAAAATAAAAGCAAATATCACTTTGAAGCTCTTTGATGATGTTGAAGATGCTTATCTTCAAGTTGTTGAAATCGAGTAGACTTAATTTGCCCTAGAAGACTAGGGACATCAACAGGTCAGGTTCAACCATTGTGGGATGACTAGTGCACCCAATTCATCTCCATTACTAGATGCTGGTGTCTAGGCTATTGGTATAGTGTCAAACGACCTAAGCGGATCGGTGGTTCCTTAATTGGATCCCTGCGAGAGTAGGGGGCCTTCCACCATCCCAGCTCTTACTTGGCCAGTTGAAGGACTAGGAGTTGAGTTGTGTGTAAGTTGAGTCAACCCATTCTGATTGGGCTTTAGGTCTAGGTACCCATAGTCGATTGGTTTGAGTCTTGCATGTGCTCTAGATCCAGAAGCTTCATATCATCCACCACCTCCATAACTGGCTGAATCCATGGATAATCTTGAAGCCCAGATTAAAGCCCTTATTGAGCAGCTAGCCCAATCCTTCACCCAGGTGATTCAGAGGTTTGACCAGATGGAGAATAAAATAGGAACCCTAGAGGAGACAGATTGGTCCCATTCTGAAATAGGATTTGAGTCACCTCCCCATCCTAGGAGAACCCCTCGCCATGATCCTTACTATGAGGCTGACCCTAAGAGGACCCCAAACCCTGATCCCTACTTTGAGGCTGAACTTAGGAGAGCCCATCGTTATGACCCAGTCCTAGAGGTTCATCCAAGAAGACCCAATCAGGATTTTATAGACCAGGAAGACAGAGCCTATAGAAATATTAGACTTGATGCACCTACTTTTGATGGTTGTCTTGACCCAAAGGTTTATATAGATTGGGACGGAGAAGTTAACCAGTATTTTGAGTGGTACGATATGTCTGAGGAGCGTAAGTTTAGGTTTTCCAAGCTTAAGTTGGTCCGCCAGGCCATGTTATATTGGGCTAATGTTGAGAGAGCACTTAGACTAGGAGGCCATGAACCCATAGTCACCTAGAGAGCCATGAAGGCTAAGCTTAGAGGAAAATACGTTCCAACCTCATATCATCATGGTTTATTGGATCAGTGGCAAAGATTGAGTCAGGGTAGCAAGAGTGTAGATGAGTACATCATGAAATTTGATGAGTATTCCATGCGATGTGACTTAGATGAGGATGAGGATGTTGTCCTGTCTAGATTTAGGGCTGGCCTTAGAGATGATATTAAGAGGGATCTCTACATGAGAGAGGTTAGTGACCTGGACCATGCATACCAGATTGCTAGGGATTATGAGCATTTTCAGAGAGGGCCCATCTACCGTAGAATAGAGCCCACTAGATACCCTAGTTAGTACCTAGGAGCTAGCTAGTCCCACCAGAGCCGACCTAGCCCTAGCCGACCTAGCCCAAGTCGACCCAGTCTAAGTCACCCTGACCCGAGTCAACCCCAGCCTAGTATTCCTTTGACCCGTAGAGATGATAGAGGTAAATCTATAAAGGTCCACAGGAGTCCCAATCCCTAGAAGACCTGTTTTAAATGTCGAAAACTAGGTTACTTTGCTAGCCAGTGCCCAGTTAATGCCCTACACTTAGGTGAGCTAGAGGAAAAGGAGCCTAAACCCATAGCTGAACCTGAGGGAAAAATCTATGAGGCTGATGACTAGTTTTGGATGAGTATGATGGAGAGGAAGAGATACCTGAGTCTGAGAACCTGTTAGGTGTTGTTAGGTGCATCTTGATCTAAACCCCAGTTAAGGAAGATTGGCGTAGGACTAACATCCTACAAACCTTTGTTAAGATAGGGGATAAGGTTTTCATGATCATCATAGATAGTGGGAGTTGTGTCAATGCCATCTCTGCTAGTACAGTCAAATCTTTAGGGTTGACCATAGTTCTCCATCCTAGCCCCTACAAGGTTTCTTGGATAGATTCCACCTCCATCTAGATCAAGTCTAGGTGCCAAATCTTAGTTAAACTGCAATCCTATAAGGAAAAGATTTGGTATGATGTCCTTCCTATGAAAGTAAGTAGTATCATTTTAGGTTGACCTTGGATTTATGATCATGATGAAACCTTGTTTGGTCGAACCAATGTCTGTGCTTTTAGCCACCATGGGAATAAGTTTGTTATCCACCCAACTCCACCTAGAGACCTAGTTAAAAGAGGTTCTAGTAGCCCTAAGGACAAGAAACCAGGAGTTAATCTGATTAAGGCTAAGGAGTTAGAGAAAGAGATTGCTGAGGGTAACCCTATTTGGATCTTGACCACCAAAGAAATTCATGAGCTGATCCAAAAGGAACACCCTCCAGAAATTGTTAAGGCTCTTAAAGAATTTGAGGATGTCTTCCCTAATGATTTACTTGATCAATTCCACCCCTTAGAGACATCCAACATGCCATAGACCTGGTCCTAGGAGCCACTTTATCAAACCTTCCTCATTATAGAATGGACCCTAGTGAGCATCAAGAATTACAAAAATAAGTGTGAGAGTTACTTAGGAAGGGTTTCATTAGGGAGAGCTTGAGTCCATGTGCAGTCCCTACTCCATTGACCCCTAAGAAAGATGGTACCTGGAGGATGTGTGTAGACAATAGAGCCATCAACAAAATAACTGTGAAGTATAGGTTTCCCATCCCCCGATTAGATGACATGCTAGATATGATGGCCGGTGCTAAAGTTTTCTCAAAGATAGACCTTAAGAGTAGCTATCATCAGGTTAGGATTAGACCTGGGGATAGGTGGAAGACTGCATTCAAGACTAAGGAAGGCCTGTTTGAGTGGTTGTGATGCCTTTTGGCCTTTTGAATACACCAAGTACATTTTTGAGAATTATGACCCAAGTCCTGAAAGAATATACTGAAAATTTGTTATGGTCTATTTTGATAACATCTTGATTTATAGTAGGACTAGAAAGGACCACCTTAGTCACCTTAGGTTAGTATGTCAGACCCTTAGGGAGAATAGACTCTATGCCAACTTTAAGAAATGTGAGTTCATGACACATAGGGTTATCTTCCTAGGTTTTGTTGTCACCCCTGAGAGAGTTTTTGCAGATCCTAAAAAGGTGGTGGGGGCACCAGGATCAGACATAGATTATTGGACCCTATTTGGTTTACTTAGCCATGTGTCAAATTTTGTAATCAACTAGAATTGAGTCCTGTAATAAGTTGAGGTTAGTTAATTTGTCTCAACCCTCAACCTAGTCCAGTACATTGAGTCCTGTATACCAATATGAGTTCACTTCTTGTACAAGAGAGGAGGCTATGCTATTTTGGAGTTCCACCATACCTCATTCTGAAGCCAGAAGTGGTTACATCAGCTTAGGAGAGCACAATCGACACCCAGATGCCCTGATTGTGCCATGATTTTCCTTGGATGCCATTTTAGATGCCAGATTCCCTCCAAATGCTTCCGAAATATTCCATATGCCAGGAGCCCATGTTTACCAAGCTATCCCAACACTCCAGGCCTCCAAATTCAAGCCCAGAAAGCAAGCCCAAGCAAGGAGAACCAAGATTCTCTTTTGATGCCAAAAATATGCCAGCCCAGGGAACCAGGCACCCCAACTTCTAGGGGGCCCAAGCCCAAGATCTCCAAGCCCATGGCTGACCTTTCCCTTGCTGCCCTAAAGCCCACACACCCAAAGGAGGGGCATCCAAAGAGGTTTGACCAAGTCCAAGTTGAAGAAAAGTGGGAGAAGACCAAGCCTTTTCCTAACCTAGTTGGAATTCTAATCCTTTTAAACTTTGTAATTCTAACCTAGCTAGGAGAGGACTTGTATTCCAATTTGGAAGAGGATTTGTAACCCAAGTGTATGTTGGGAATTGTGTCCCAAAGCCAATCGCCTGGGTTGTAGGCGGTTGAGCTAAGTATTGTACTCTTTCTTTGAATTAATAAAATATTATTTTTGGCAGCTCATCACATATTGTATTTTCTGAAATGAACTCTTTCTATGTGATGAAGTCCTTAGGACTACACTGACTTCGATACAGAGAGGATGTATCGAGTGGTCCTTAAACCTTGTTCACAACCAAAGGATATATTGTACTGAACGGCAATATATCAAGTATAGGTTATTGTAGTTCACATCGTTTGGTTGTCCTCTTGACCAAATGAGTGTGGTGATACTGATGTGATCTACAAGTGGGGTATGTGATATCTCATTGAACGTGACTCCGTGCAGCCCCTTTCTGCCAAAGGGATACTCACAATTGGATATGGGTATATGTGTCCCTCTGACCTGAGGTCATCAGTATTGCTCATGCTTTGGTGCCGGACTACCCAAATTTTTAATCCGCAAATCCTCGGCCCGGGTAGTCCTAGTGAAGAGTCACTGGGCTTGCGAGGTTGAGACACGTAGTGGATTGACTCTGTCTAGGTTGGCAGGCCAATCTCAGTCGTCCTGAGCATTAGAGGTCAAAGGGATGAATTATACGGTAACCATATGCCAGAGGTTCGATAGTTTGCTCTCGCATATTCGACCTATCCGGACGCCGGGACCCATTGCTAGATGGTTTCCTGTGCTGGTACTAGAATTGTTCTAGTGCTACCATTTAGGTTCGAACCTATGAGGTCACACGCCACAGAGGATTACTCTCTGATCCGGATACCGATTACGATGGGGAATCGTCTCGATTTTATGGTCACAGTATTTTTGAGCACTCTTTTCCCCATCTTGCCCTTATCTATGTCAACCAGAAATTGTTCCGGGCTGACCAGGACTGCGCTAGGATTTTTCTGAATCAGTTTTGAACTGATTCGGAGATCGTTTCGGCCTTCAATTGGTTGTGAACCAATTTTAATCCATTGAACCAATTTAATTGGACTTGAACCGGTTCAATTAGATTAAACCAAGTGGTTTAAATGGATTGGACCATTTTTTGCTTGGACCGGTTTTGAACCGGTGTTCTTTTTTCACCGTGTAAATGTTTTACACGTTGCTGGAAGAAACCCAAGTGCTGGAAGCCTAAACGACCCAAACGATTATGAGCTGGGCATCTTTTCTCCTCCCACCGTCTATGTTTTAACCCTTGTTAATGGCTGATTAATTTGAAGAAATGCAGCCAGCTGCCTCGTCCTCTCCCAGTCTCTCCGTCTTCCTCCATTGCTGCCTTTAAATACCACTACTGTCCCCTGTTTCAAGAAAGTGGTTTTCACCGTACAACAACAAACAAAAGTATTTCTGGGCAATGTTTCCTTTGAGAGTTTTCTCCCATTTTTGAGAGCTTAGTCTTTGCTCTTATAGGCTGGGTTTTGGAGGGTGAGAGGGAGAGTCACAGGCCCCATTTCCTTGTCCATTTGAGTGCTCAAACCCTGGACTGCAGCAAGGCCAGTTGCTGCCGTTCACTGTGGCCGAGTCATCTTCCAGCGGCTAGCACCGTGTGTGGAGAGGGATCGGAGTGCCCCGGGCGTGTCTCCCCTCTAGAGGGAGTACTCTTCTATTCCTAGGAGCAAGCTACACGAGCCGGGTTCACCACTGCAGCTCCAAACATGAAGATCAACTTGCTGTCCTGTTCTACTGCAGTTTTCTGGCATCAGACTTTTGGGGATTTTATACACCTATTTTAGATTATTTCGATTACAGATATCGGTGGCAAATCGAAGTAGATTCATCCACCTTGCCGCTGCTGAAGTTTGGGAGCAAACGGAGGTTAGAAGGTGGTGTTTGGACGACGTTTTCAAACCTCAAAACAGGACATCCCACGGTTCCAAGGAAGAAGAAGGCTGGATAGTTTTATTCCAGCTATTCTAGCCTATTCCAGGTTTATTCTAGAGTTATTCCAGGCGAAATAAAGGTGCGGAAAATTATTTTTTTTTAATCATGCATAAATAGATTTATTTGTTTAATTTTTGAAAATATTTTTATATCATGATACATGCCTACATGCAACATGAATAGATTAGGTTCTGGGCGGAGCAGTTTTCCATTGCACGGATTTTTAAAAAAAGTTTAAAATCCATTCTGCTCCCGCAGCTATTTGCATGCCTAGTGTAGGATCATGTCAAACCACCTGCATCTTTTTCTTTCAGTGTAATCATGGTTAGTGAGGGCATGGGAACTCTATAAATACCCCACCCCTCCCCCTCTTGTAAGCATCCTTTTCTTATGAATAAACCTTTGCTGAAATTTGATTGAATTGCCTTGTGTTTGAGTTTTGGTTCTCTCTTTGAGTACTCTCCTTGTATTCCTAGTTTGAAAGCCTGCTGCCCTAGCACCCTCTTGCATCCCTGGAGATTAGCCACGCCCAAGGAATTGAAGTCCTTGCTGCCGTCCAAGTCCAAGAGCTTCTTCTTCCTCGGCTACCAGCTTTTAGCCATAATCCTGATTTCCTTCAAACCCTAGTTCATTTTCTGATTTTTATTTGCTATTTTGATTAACCTCTGATGCTTGCAAGATCCCCGAGGTGCTTTCCCTCCCGTGAGGAGGCCTTTGTTGCTGCCCGGATTGCCTAGATTCACCATCGGATTCAAGGGAAACAAGGCTTCTTCTTCCAAGCTCCGATCAGAGTTGTGAGTGATCTCTTCTACTACTGAATTTTAATCTCTGACTGGTAAGAATTCTTTTCTTCTCTTATTATCTAATTTGATGAAGATAAACTATCCTAAACTGGAAGTTTCTCAACTCTCGGGTCCTAGATATTCTATTAGTTTGCATGAGTTTGCCTGCAATCCGATGATTCTTAGTACTGCTAGTCTTTCCGCTAGTCTTACTTTATTTTGGAAATCTAGCCTAAAAATAAAAATTATAAAAATCACAAAAATTATTTTACTATTTCTTATGCATGTTTAGTAGTCTTAGAGTTATCTCACATCAGTTTGGTATCAGAGCAGGTTTAGGATAGTTTTTTTATTTGCTTTGCACTCATAAACCCTAATTCTTCATTCTATCCACTACATTAGGGGTCTAGTTTATATCTAATTTTAGCATCATAAACATTTTATTTTTCTGTGAAATTTGTTTTGAATGTCCTTACTCAGTTCTAGTAATTATAAGAATTTTTAATTAATTTTATTGAAACCCTAAATCTCTAAAAGTTTGTATAATAGAAATCCTAACAGAATCCTAATAATTTTTGTAGCAGTCTAGAAAACCCTAGGTTTGCATTATCATATGATTTTTTTTCTGCATGAAATCTGGTAGGCATTATCATCACTTCCATCCTCTATTTCAAATTTTCTTTGATTTTTTTCTACATTGAGATCTATGTGAAACTTTGCAACCACTGAAATCCTAATTCACTAATTTCTGCTACATTCTACATCTTCACTCAACCTAACCTAATCAACTACCAAACCCCCAATCCTAAGCCAAACTTTGTTTGATAATCTTAGTTAACTTAAACCTAAATTGACACATCATAAATCATTAAAAAATATTTTATTTTCTAATTGTTTTAGATTGCATTAAGGCCATTGATTGCCATCATTTTAACCTAATCTTAAGGGCAACTCAAAATCTCAGATCAGGACAGGATTTCATCACCTGTCCTAGGCCCAAAACCACCATCATCATAGTAATCCAAGCCTAATTAAAATCAATTAGACCTAATTTGCCCTAGTGGATTAGGAGACATCAACAGGTCGGGTCCAAGCTATGTGGGCCAACTAGTGTATTTAACCTTTTAGCTATTACTAAAAGCTGGTGTCTAAGGCTGGGGGTCCACGGTCAAACAACCTAAGTGGTGTTGTGGTTTCTAATTGGGTCCCTGCGAAAGCAGGGGGGGCCTCCCACACTCCCACCCCCTACCTGGCCAGTGGAAGGATTAGTTATTGGGTTAGGTATAAGTTGAACTGACCCACCCAGTTTCTGGCTCTAGGTCTAGGAAACCCTAGATTATACTAGCCTTTTTCTTTTTCTTTTGCATGCTTGGTTGCATCATTTCATTTTGATTGTTTGATTTGTTGCATGACCACTAGATTAGGAACCTAATACCAAAAATCTAAACCCCAACCTAGCTCAACCATGGACCCTAGTCTAGAAGCTTTCATGAAATCCATGATCGAATGACTTGACCGAATTGATTTATCCAATAACCAATCCCAAAACCAACTTATCCAAATGAACCAAGCCAATACCCAAACCCAAGCCCAGCTTGCCCAAATAGACCATAGGTTTGACCAATCCGATGCTAAACTTGACCAAATGAACCAAAGATTCAACCAAGTTAGAACCCTAGGCAAGACCCATAGAGTTGAACCCCACGAACCCATAGTCCCTAGATATGAACCCAATAGTAACCCACTATCCCTCAATCAACCTGAACCCTATAGGATTGATACCCCTAGATTTGAACCCATAAACTTTAAACCCATAACCTATGAACCCATAACCCTTAGTTTACCCACCCCTGTTATACCAAACCTTAGTCAATTTTCCATTAGCCAAACACCTCTTACCACCCTATTGGTTCACCAAGATGACTTTGAAGAAGAAATATATGAGGCTGACCCAAGTCTAGTAGAGGAGTATGAAGATAATGAGTCTATTGAAGATCAAGAAGAGTACCCTATAGAAGACCCAGGATTAGTTGATTATGACCAAACCCAGGTAGAAGCTAACCCAGTGTTAGTTGAATCAATAGAGACCCAGGTAGAAACTAACCTAGAATCAGTTAACCCTGACCACATCCACATAGAAGACCAAGCAACATTAGTTGAACCAGACCACACCCAAGTTGAACCTGTAATGGAAGAGCAATTAGAGGAAGAGAACCCTAATACTGCTGTTAGAGTCTTACCTGAGGAGCCACTAGATGAAAGCCCAAGTATAGAGCCTAGTCCTAAATTTCTTGAACCATATGACTTTATTAAGGAATTGCCTTATTAGTACCCTCAGGAAGAATCCCATCCTATAGTTCCCATTGAAGATCTCTTCCGTGAGATTAGTGACCCACTCTTCCATACTATAAACCTTGTAGGTACCCATCAACCCCATAAGGTCAACCTTATTAGTCTAAGATTAATCCTTGATACCCCTTCCTACATCCTATCCACCTGATAAACCTCGAATGGTGCGGACACCAGAGGCACCAGAATAAGACAGAGGCTTCTCGACCCTCTGTGGATCACTTAGTTACATTCAAGTCCATTATAATAAAGCTTGGTTTACCTAAGTTGTCCTTACTTGAGTCCTGTATTAGTCAGCTCACGTTGTGCTAGTTCAGTCCAGTGCTAGTTAGCTCATGTTGAGCTAATTTTATTTTTTTTGAGTCCTGTCCAAGTACACTAAAGACTCAAGACCACATCATACAAGTGAAAACCAAGTCCAACCAATTTGAAGACATGAAAGTGAAGCCCAAGTCCAACCCAGCTTGAAGATTTGAAGACCTCAGAGGAGAAAACAGAAGCCCTGGACCGTAGCTGGAAGCAAATTGGGCCAGCCCAGGCCTACGAGAGGAGCTAGGGGCCACTTGCTATGGTGACCTTCCCCTTGGTCGGCCACTTAAAGTCACCCCTCTTGGCAGACTAAGGCAAGGAAAGGGAGAGAAATTCTAGGGATTTTTCTACCTATGTTTCCTTATTTTCTAGCTAGGGTTTGGGTGGAAATAGAATTCCTAGGTAAATACTATTGTACCCTTACTTGGAGCCCAAGACTAAAAGTCTATTTAAAGGATCCTGGTCTCTTGTATGAGAAGTGAATTTGATATATGAAATACTCTTGATTCTCTAATTGATGTGTGCCTTCCTGCTATGTGCATTAAGGGATCTTGTGTGAGCTTGAAGTCCTGCCGAAGTGCTAGCCGACCAACCTTCTTCCAAGCCTCTTCATCCAACATGCCCTTGCTACCTATTTCTGAAATTATTCTTGTTTTCAACCTTTATTTTCTCACCCTTGATGATTGTTTGTAGGTCCCTGAGTTCTTACAAATCCAACGACTCCAGCCGGGCCGCAATTGGACCACCAAGCAAAAAGCCGGGAATCCGCGGGTCTCTGGCTCGATTTTTTAGGCCGCATCCATCGAGGAACGAGTGATCTCTTCACTACAATCTTCACTAGGCACATCAGACATTCCCAGGTACACTCCCTCTACCACCATTAGTTTTATTGTAGGTGAACTAGCCCTAACCGAGGCTTCTCAGTCCCAGCGATCCCCTTTTTACTACTTTCTTAGGTCCTGATCTACATGCATAGTTTTTAAAATTTATATAGAACTCTCTACATCTTATTTTGATCTGATATTCAAGATTTAACCATCACACCCCATGTATAAAACACAAAAAAAAATCCAATGCATATTTGTTTCGCATCATCTGGTATCAGAGCTTAGATTAAAGCTCATTTTCTGCACCCTTCATAGTCTGTATATGCACTATTCTTTTAATTGTTTCTCCCTGCTCAAAACTCCAAAAGCTCTGATTTTTACTTTTCTAGATTTTTATTTATTCAAAGTATTTTACAAAATTTTTTCAGATTTTATTTCAGTCTATGCAGTTTCTGCAAGCCGAAATACAGCCTATAAATTCTTGGCTCTATTTTTTTCAGCAAGACAACTTTGGAAGGTTTAGGGTTTTGTTTAGCATCTCTTTTGTGTATCTTTTATTTTTAGTATGTTTCTAGCATATTAGGTCATTGGCTGCAAATCATATTTCTAGAAAATAACAAAAAAAAAAAAATACATATATACAAAAACTTCAAAAAAACACTTAAACCCTAATTTTGCATCATCTGCCTGCCATCATTGCATAAACTATCTTTAAGGGCACTCTTGCTATGTCAAATGGGGGGAGGATTTAATCACCTCTCCTTAATCCAAAACCACATCCCCTACATTCGGTCCCAAGCCTAACTTAAAATCTATTAGACTTAATTTGTTCTAGTGGGCTAGGGACACCAACTAGTCGGGTCCGGGCTAAGTATCAATCACTGTGTCAAGCTAACCTGTGTGTGCCTTGTGCTTAGTGTCTAGAATGGCCGTTCAAGGATTCAATCCTGAAGGGCTTGTGTGCTGGTCCGCATACCTGGCCAATCTCTGATTAGTGTCAAGGATTGGTAATCATGGACCTAACACTCCCCTTACACCTGCCTGGCTGAGTACAGGGTTACTATAGGCTAGTTTGCCACCCTAATTGAGCATCTAGTTTTGGACTCTAGGTCTAGGGAGCTGTAGTTGGTTTGATCGAGTCTTGCATAAGCACTAGATCAGGAGCAACCTATCATCCACCATCTCCACTTTTGTCTGAATCCATGGACAACCTTGAAGCCCAGATTAAAGCCCTTGTAGACCAAATAGCCCAGATGAATACCTAGATGACCCAGACCGATAACTGAACCCACAATAGACTTGACCATTTTGCCAATGGGTTTGATCAATTAGAGGACCGTCTAGGGACCATAGACAGAACCCATGGGTCACAGTCTGAACCAGATCCTGAGTCACCACCCCATTCTAGTAGGACCCCTCGTCATGACCCATACTATGATATTGAACCTAGGAGGACCCCAAACCCTAATCCATACCATGAGGCTAAACCTAGGAGAGCCCATCATCATGACCCGATCCTAGAGGTTCGCCCTAGAAGATCCAATCAGGATTTTGTAGACCAGAAATACAGATCCTATAGACACATTAAGCTTTATGCCCCCACTTTTGATGGTTGTCTTGATCTGAAGGTTTATATAGATTGGGAGAGAGAGATTGATCAATATTTTGAATGGTACGATATGTCAGAGGAGTGTAAGTTTAGGTTTGCTAAGCTTAAGTTGGTCCAGGAGGCCAGGTTACATTGGGCTAGTGTTGAGAGAACCCTAAGATAGGAGGGCAGGATCCCATAGTCACCTGGAGGGCCATGAATGGTAAGCTTAGGGAAAAATATGTTCCACCATCATATCGTTGTGGTTTACTAGATCAGTGGTAGTGATTGAATCAGGGTAGCAGGAGTGTAGATGAGTACATCGCAAAATTTGATGAGTATTCCATGCGATGTGACTTAAATGAATATGAGGATGTTGTTTTATCTAGGTTTAGGGCTAGACCAAGAGATGATATTAAGAAGGAGCTCTATATGAGAGAGGCTAGAGACCTGGACTATTGATGCGGTGGCAAGGGGGTTAGGGCTAGGGATGCTGGATGCCAATATGGATGCTTATGAGGCAAGGAATTTTTTTATGTTTTTTTTTTATTTTTTTTATTTTAGGGTTGATGATTTTTTTTTTGTTATGCTTCTTGTTGTTCTTCTTCATTGTTTAGGGTTTCGATTCCTGATCACAAGCAAAGATAAAAAATATGAAGAGCAGTAAGGGAAGCTTACGCTAGCATTTCAAAGCCCTAAAAGTAAGAACAAGAACAGGACCACGGAATTAAGAAACCCCGGTAGGACTAGCTCGACCTATAATATCTACTTAGGAGATATAAAGAAGGCAAACCTCAAACTTCTGAAGCGCCCGGTGCAGAGATCGCTCAACTCTGTGGATGCGGCCTGGATGCCCGAGCAGTCGAACCCATGGGAGCTCTGGCTTTGGGTATGCAGGTCGCGATGGCAAAGCTAACTATCTCCAATGCTCGAGATGCCAGGGAGGACCTATAGGCAAACAAATGAGAAGTTAGCAGAATGTGGAGATGTACGGAAAGGAATTGAACTAGAGTTGGGAAGGGGCTTCGAGCCCGGCGTCTGGCTGGATTTCGAAGTCGAAGCTAGAGATAACTTGGGGCCTCGCACCCCGCGACGTCCTGGAGGATGAAGGAATGTGGCCTCACAACACGCGATGTCCAGGAGGATGAAGGCTTTGCGCCACCCTAGGGCGACGGATAGGTGGCCTCGCACCACTCCACATCCCTGGGGACGAAGGCAATTCCACTCGGACCTAGCCTAAGAGACAAGGGTTGGAGGGTGGAAGAAACTCAAACTCATTCACTCAAATTTTCATTCATTCATTAAGTTCTACAAAGGGAGGGATTGGGTCCTTTAAATAGGCACCCAAGGCCCTTTTGAAATTCGAAACAAATCTATTGGTGGCAAAAATTTTCTCCCTATTTCTTTGGCCGACCAAATATTTGGAGTTGGGCACCAAAAATTTTCCACATCCCTATTTCTTTGGCCGACCAAATATTTGGAGTTGGGCGTGGCATGAGCAAAGGCTTGGAGGGGGGGATTGGTCCCTTGACTTCCTTCCTTAGCATGCTTAATTGGGAAGAGGAGTGGGGCATGGCTTGCTTAGAGTGATGTGTTTTCTTGGGCTCTTCACGCCATCTTCTAGGATTGATTCTTGGCCGACCAAGGGTGAGCTTCATGGGGCGTTGCATGGTTGAGGGCTTGAAGAGGGGAGTGTATCTTGTGACCTTCCTTCCTTGCAAGAGCATTTTGGGAAGAAAACTTGGGAGGAGGCTTGCTTTGGGGCTTGGTTCCTTCAAAGATCTTCAACGCCCTCTTTAGATGGAACAAGGCGTGATGTGGGGGAGGGAAGAGGGGGATGTTGTCCAAGGCATGTGGCAAGCAAGAGGAGGCCACTTTGTTTCCCTTCTTGGATGCCCATGTGGCAGTTGATGTGGTGCCAAGTAGGTAGCTGAGGTGGCATCTGAGTTGGCATTATCCCAAGTAGAAGGGGTTGGTTGGCCCACCAGAACTTGAGTTGGAGAAGAAAACCAGAGTGACTTCAATTGTGCTTGGGCCCAGACCAAACTCGGACTCGAACAAATATAGGACTCAAGACATAACTTGACCCAAATTGGCCAATGTACAGGGCTAAACAACTTTGACAAGAAATTATAATAATGTTTTTGGGCTCAAGGCCTTATTACAGGACTCATAGAAAGGGGAACCCTAATCTGAGATCCATAGAGGGTTGAGGAGCCTCTGTCGGATCCTGGTGCCCACACCAGTTCTCCTGGGGTGGGAGGAACTCGACCCTGTCGAGTAAGGGTTAGCTTGGCTTTGATACCTTTCCAAGATGTCGGGATCGATGCACTGCAAATCCTCCCGTGTGATCCATGAGTCATCGGATTCGGGTCAGCCTTGCCATCGGACCAGGTAACGGTGGTAGCCTTTGCCCCGGGTAGTGATGGCTTGGTCATCCAGGACACACTCGATCCGCTCTCCTCGCTCAGGTATATTTGGAGGTGGACACTCAGGTTCAGGTTCACTCTCAAAAGGGAGGTCAGGCCTAAATGGCTCACTGGGTATGTTTGCGGGTTCTCTATACTCGACTAAGTCAGAGATATTGAATGTCGAGCTAATTCCATAATCCGGAGGTAGTTCTAGCACATAGGCGTTAGGGCCCATTCTCCTAATTACTTTAAAGGGACCCGCCCCCCGAGCGTGAAGCTTCTTAACGGTTCCCGGTGGAAATCGTTCAGGCCGAAGCTATTAGGAATTATGTCCCAAAGCCAATCGCCTGGGTTGTAGGCGGTTGAGCTAAGTATTATACCTTTTCTTTGAATTAATAAAATATATTTATGGCAACTCATCACATACTAAATTTCCCTGAAATGAACTCTTTCCATGTGATGAAGTCCTTAGGACTACACTAACTTCGATATAGAGATGATATATCAAGTGGTCCTTAAACCTTGTTCACAACCAAAGGATATATTATACTGGATGGCAATATATCAAGTATAGGTTGTTGTAGTTCGCATCGTTTGGTTGTCCTCTTGACAAAATGAGTGTGGTGACACTGATGTGATCTACAAGTAGGATATGTGATATCTCATTGAACATGACTCCGTGTAGCCCTTTTCTGCCAAAGGGATACTCACGATTGGATATGGGTATATGTGTCCCTCTGACCTGAGGTCATCATGGTAGCTTGCAAGCAACTCCCTATGCTTTGGTGCCGGACTACCCGGATTTCTAATCCGATGATGGAAGGTTTCTGGGTACAAGCAAGTACTTGTGGAGCAGTGATGGACCAAGATGGAATTGACCTGTCCAAACAGTTTGGATTGAATGTCTCGTAGTATCTCAATTAGCAAATCCTCGATCGGGGTAGTCCTAATGAAGAGTCACTGGGCTTGCAAGGTTGAGACACGTAGTCGATTGACTCTGTCTGGGTTGGCAGCCCAATCTCAGTCGTCCTGAGCATTAGAGGTCAAAGGGATGAATTATATGGTAACCATATGCCAGAGGTTTGATAGTTTGCTCCCGCATCTTTGACCTATCCGGATGCCGGGACCCATTGCTAGATGGTTTCCTGTGCTAGTACTAGAATTATTCTAGTGCTACCGTTTAGGTTCGAACCTATGAGGTCACACGCCACAGAGGATTACTCTCTGATCCGGATACCGATTACGATTGGAAATCATCTCGATTTTATAGTCACAGTATTTTTTTAGCACTCTTTTCCCATCTTGCCCTTGTTTGTGTCAACCGAAAATTATTCCGGGTTGACCAGGACTGCGCCAGGTTTTTTCTGAATCAGTTTTGAACTGATTCAGAGTTCGTTTTGGCCTTCAATTGGTTGTGAACCAATTTTAATCCCATGAACCAATTTAATTGGGCTTGAATCAGTTCAATTGGATTGAACCAAGAGGTTTATTGGGATTGAACCAAATTGGGAATGGACCGGTTTCACCATGTAAAAGTTTCCTAACGTTGGGAGAAGGCCGAACGTCTCCCCTCGCTGGCGCCTCTTCTTCTCCCTCCATCGCTGCTCATTTACCTCTCGTTTATGGTTGTTTTTATGGCTTAACGGTTGCTACCTCTTCCTCTCCCGGTCTCTACGAATTACTCCCTCTCCCAGCTGCCTATATAAACCTCTGCAGCGCCCCTGTTTACAACTCAGTTGAAGTTACACCGTGTGAAGAGAAAGCAAAAAATTATGGGACGTTTTTGAGAGAGTTTTTGCCTGCTTCCATTGGGTACTTATAGGCTGGGTTTTGGAGGGTGAGAGGGAGAGTCTCAGGCCCCATTTCCTTGTCCATTTGAGTGCTCAAACCCAGGACTGCAGCAAGGCCAGTTGCTGCCATTCACTGTGGCCGAATCATCTTCCAGTGGCTAGCACCGCGCGTGGAGGTGGATCAGAGAGCCCCGGTGAGTCTCCCCTCTAGAGGGAGTACCCTTCTACTCCTGGGAGCAAGCCACGCGAGCCGGATCACCTGCTGTTGCTCCAAACATGAAGCAAAAGAGTGTTGTCCAGTTCTACTGCAGAAATTATGGTAGCAGGTTTTTGGCCATTTTGTACATCGTGTACACTATATTTTCCTTGCAGATTTCCATAGGAGATTGAAGAACACTTTTCCACCTTGCCGCTGCTGCGATTCGGGAGCAAATGGAGGTCCGGAAAGTGGTGTTTCACTGCTGTTTTTCAAGCTCAAAATAGAGCAAAATTTCAGCCCAAGGAAGAAGAAGGCTGGAATAGTTTTATTCCAGCTATTCCAGCCTATTCCAGCTTTATTCCAGAGTTATTCCAGGTGGAATAAAGGTATAAAAAAATATTTTTTAATCATGCATGAATAGATTTATTTGTTTAATATTTTGCAAATATTTTATATCATCATACATGCTTACATGCAACATGAATAGGTTAGGTTCTGGGCGGAGCAGATTTCCGCTGCGCGGATTTTTAAAAATATTTTAAAATCCATTCTGCTCTCGCAGTTGTTTGCATGCCTAGTGTAGGACCATGTCAAACCACCTGCACCTCTTTTCTTTTAGAAGCCTAATCATTACAAAATCCCCTATTTCAATTTTTTTGCTCGCTTTCGAGAATCAGCCAGCCTTTTATATGTGTTTACTTATATTAATTTTCTAGCTAATTTCTTTATGCATGTCCCTAATATGCTGTGCAAGTGAATTAGCTGACTCGGAGACACATGCATGGATGGGTAGGGGAATTAAGTCAAGAGGTCGGTTAGGCTTGTAACCAGAAACAACTTCAAAAGGACTCTTTCCGGTGGTCCTATTTACAGAGCTGTTATAGGCAAACTCAGCTCGAGGTAAAAGAAGATCCCAGTTTCCCGTATGTTCACCTATCAAGCATCTAAGAAGGTTTCCCAGGCTGCGGTTGACCACCTCAATTTGTCTGTCGGTTTGCAGGTGGTAGGCAGTGGAGAATTGGAGCTTGGTTCCAAGGAGGTGCCAAATGGTTTTCCAGAAATAGCTAGTAAAACGGACATCCCTATCGGACACTATAGTCTTGAGTAGGCCATGTAATTTGACCACATGATCCAGAAAAAGCTTGGCAACTTTGGAAGCATCTAGGGTTTGGGAGCAGGGTATAAAATGAGCCATTTTAGAAAACCTATCCACTACTACAAAGACAGAATCGTGCTTCCTTGCGATCTTGGGTAATCCTACCACAAAATCCATGCTGAGGTCTTGTCAAGGGTGGCTAGGTAC
The DNA here is from genome assembly GCA_021397845.1 of Areca catechu. Lineage (NCBI taxonomy): Eukaryota > Viridiplantae > Streptophyta > Magnoliopsida > Arecales > Arecaceae > Areca > Areca catechu. The sequence continues at coordinate 44,428,546 of CM038048.1, read as the reverse complement.
GGGCAAGGGGGTGTACAAGCCAGTATTCTGTTTCTGCTTTTTGGCCATAGCACAGGTTCGGCACCTAGAGACGACATTGGCTACATCTTTCTTAAGGCTAGGCCAAAAGAACTGGTCTACTATAGCTAGAATGGTCTTTTCCCTACCAAAGTGACCAGCTAGGCCTCCCACATGGGTTTCCCATACTAAAAAATCTCGGAGTGAAGTCTTGGGAATGCACAACTTATTATCCTTGAAAAGATAACCCTCCTGTAAGGTATAGTCACTATGGGCACTAAAGGGTTCTTGAAGCTTAGACTGGAAGATGTCAATGAAGTCAGGACAAGATTCATATTGCTCCTTGAGTTGGTCAAATCCTACAACCTCAGTCCTAACTGTGTTCAACAAAAGGGAACGACGGCTAAGGGCATCAGCTACATTATTTTCAGTACCAGCTCGATGTTTAAGCACAAAGGTATAGGCTTGGATATACTCGACCCACTTAGCGTCCCTAGGGTTCAATCTCTTCTGGGAGTTCAGGTATCGAAGGGCTTCATGGTCTGAAAACAGGACAAACTCATGGGGTAAAAGGTAGTGCCTCCAATACCTAAGGGCTTGGACGATTGCATAAAACTCCTTATCATAAGTCGAGTATATAAGTTTGGCTTCATTAAGTTTTTCGCTAAACAAGGCCACAGGGTGATTTTCTTGACTAAGCACTCCACCAATCCCAACTCCCGAAGCATCACAAGCAACCTCGAAAACCTTAGAAAAATCTGGCAATCTCAGGATGGGTGCTTGTACCATTCTATCCTTAATTTCAAAGAAGGCTTTGTCTGCAGCTTTAGTCCATTGAAAACCTTCCTTCCTGATGCAGTCAGTTATCGGTGCAACAATTGAACTAAATCCCTGAATGAACCGTCTGTAAAATGTGGCTAGGCCATGGAAACTACATACGTCGTGGATGCTAGCAGGGACAGGCCACTCAACTATAGCTCTTACCTTCTCGGGGTCGGCTGAAACTCCTTTAGGGGTAACTACAAAGCCTAAGAAGATAACCCTAGTTGTCAAAAACTCACATTTCTTAGGATTGGCGTAAAGGCTATTTTCCCTAAGGGTTTGGCAAACTAGCCTTAGGTGGTGAAGATGGTCCTCTTTGGTCTTGCTATAGATCAAGATATCATCAAAATACACTACAAGGAATTTTCCAGTGAACTCGCACAAGACTTGGGTCATGACTCTTAAAAAGGTACTGGGCACATTAGACAACCCGAAAGGCATCACTACCCATTCAAACAGACCATCCTTAGTTTTAAAGGCTATTTTCCATTCGTCCCTTGGTCGAATTCTAATCTGGTGGTAACCACTCTTAAGGTCTATCTTAGAAAAGATAGTGGCACCGGCCATCATATCGAGCATATCATCCAGGCGGGGAATAGGAAACCTATATTTGATTGTAATTTTGTTGATAGCCTTGCTATCAACACACATCCTCCAGGTCCCATCTTCTTAGGGGTAAGTAGGGCAGGGACAGCACAAGGACTTAAACTCTCCATAAGAAAACCCTTCCTAAGCAGCTCACCCACTTGTCTCTGAAGCTCCTGATGTTAAGTGGGGTTTATCCTATAGTGGGGAAGGTTGGGCAAAGTGGATCCTGGGACCAAATATATAGCATGTTGGATGTCCCTAAGGGGAGGCAGTTGATCAGGTAACTCTTCCGAGAAAACATCCTCAAACTCTTTCAGAGTCTTCACTACCTCTTGGGGTGTTCTACATTGGATGGCTCGTGACTCTCCTTGGTGGCTAGAATCCAAACAGGGGCTCCCTCTAAAATCTCTTTCTCTAGCTCCTTAGGTGTGATCAGGTTGACTTCAGCTTTCTTCTCCTTAAGACTGCTAGATCCTTTCTTGACGGGGTCCTTAGGTTGGATTGGGTTAATTGTGATCTTTTTTCCTTGGTGGAGAAAGACAGGTATTGGATCAACCATAAAGGGTTGCATCATGGTCAAAAAGCCAGGGTCGTCCCAGAATGATACTACCCATACTCATGGGTAAGACGTCGCACCAGATCGATTCTTCATAGGAACTCATTTTGATCTTGATCTGGCACCTAGACATTACAGGGATCAAAGTTGAATCTATCCAGGACACTTTGTAAGGGTTGGGGTGGGGTACTGTGGCTAGGCCTAAAGATTTGACTGTACTCAAGGAAAGGGCATTAACACAGCTTCCACAATCAATGATGACCTTACAAACCTTATCTCCTAGCTTGATCAGGGTCTGTAGGATGTTGGTCCTACGCCAGTCTTCCTGTACTATGTTTTGGGCTAGGATGCATCGGACTACCCCTACAAGGTCTTCAGATTCATATACTTCTTCCTCTCCCTCGTACCCTTCCAACAATTGGTTTTCGGGGTCATAAACGTCCTCGTCAGGTGCTATGGTTGGTTCGGATTCAGTCTCAGTTGGTTCTTCTATGAGTAGGGCAGAGGCGGTGCACTGGCTAGCAAAATGTCCAGGTTTATGACATCTAAAGCATTTACCTTGGGAATCAGGTCTCCTTTGGACTTCAACAGCCTTACCCTTTTCCTCTCTACTATACTGGGGTCGGTTCAGGTTAGGACGACTAGGACTAGGTCGGGCTGGGTTTGGTCGACTTGGGTCAGCTCGGTTTGGGTTTGGTCAACTCGGGTAAGCTTGATTGTAACCTTGGATGGATCCAGGGATACGGCTCGGGTTTCTAAAGGGCTTAGGTCTTCTATAGGTGGGAGCTCTTTGGAAATGCTCACAGAGCCTAGCAACTTGGTAAGCCTCTTCCAAAGTTCTGGTTGATCTAAAATACAGCTCTCTCTGGATGTCTGGGTGTAGGCCAGCCCTAAACCTAGACAGGGTTACCTCAGGTGATTCAACAACCTTACATCGCATAACATATTCATCAAACTTGGCGATGTAATCGGCCACACTCTTACTCCTTTGACTTAAGGTTTGCCATTGGTCCAACAATTTCTGGGTGTAAGATGCAGGTAAGTATTTCCTCCTAAGCTTTTCTCTCATCTCCCCCCAGGCGGTTATGGGTAATTGACCTTTCTGCTCTATGTAGTTCTCTACACTGTTCCAGAACAACCTAGCTTGTTGAACCAACCTAAGCTTGGCAAACATAAACTTGGTTCTCTCAGACATAGAGTACCAGTCAAAATACTGCTCCATGGAAGACTCCCAATCTTCATACACCCTGGGATCTAAGCTACCATCGAAAGTGGGTGCCTCAAGCTTGATGCTCCTAAGGGCTCTTTCTTCATGGTCCTCTAGATTGGGTCTCCTAGGACGGGTATCAACAAAGGGGTCAGGGTCTCTCCCAAAGTCATCCTCAAAGTAAGGGTCTTGTGGCAGGTTCCTCCTTGGGTGAGGGGACTCAGGACTGGGTTTAGGTCGGGGCCTAGCAGCTTCCTCTAGGGGTCTCAGTCTAGCCTCTATCTGATCCAGTCTATTATTCAACTGGTTGCCTAACTGGGTCATGGATTGAGTCATGGATTGGGTTAAGGCTCCAATGTCAGCTCGCAGTTGGTCCATGGTCTCGGTAGAGGGTGGAGAAGGTGGGTGAAAAGAGGTTCCTAATCTAGTGCACATGTAACAAAACGATGCTACGGTTTGCTAGACCTAGGAGATCTCTCCAAATGTAAAGTCAAGAAGATGAACCTGGAAGTAGTAACTTGGCACCTGGCCAGGTAAGTGTAAGGTGAGCAGAGGTTCCTCTTTGCTTGCCTAGACACCAATTAAAAATTGGCCAGGTAAGCGAACCAACCCACTTCCCTTCGGGCTCTAGTCCCTGAACCACTTGCCTAGACACCAACTACACAAGCACACACCAACAAGCAATCTAGCTTGGCTCGGCACTTGGGTTGACCCGACTTCGTGGGTGTCCCTAGCTCACTAGAGCAGATTAAATGTCTAATTGATTTTAGTTAATGGCTAGGGTTCGATATGCCGGGTGGTGGTTTTTGGGCTAGGGACAGGTAATGAAATCCTGACCCTATGTTAAATTGACGCCCTTAAGATATGTTATGTAAAATGAAGTACAAGAATGACTAATGAAATGACTTAAATTTTTTTTTTTTTTGTTCTTTTTTGTCTTTTAGATGGGTGAATGCTAAACAAAATGCAGGAACTAAAACATGCAAGAAACTAGCAAGATGGAGGAATGAATCAAAATGAGATGCTTGCTGAAATTTCAGACCTGAGATTTTCTCAGACAGTATTTCGGCTCGTAGAAACTCTATAAACTGAAATAAAATCTGAGAAAATAGACAAAAATACTTTGAAATGAATAAAATCTAAAAAAAGAAATCATGAAATTTGGATGTCTCTACAGGAAGAAACAATCCAATGATCAGACTATATACGGACTAACCAGAATGCAGAAAATGAAACTAATGCACTAGTCCTAGCCTTGCTCTGATACCATGATTGATGCGGTGGCAAGGGGGTTAGGGATAGGGATGCTGGATGCCAATATGGATGCTTATGAGGCAAGGAATTTTTTTTATGTTTTTTTTTTTTTTTTTTTAGGGTTGATGATTTTTTTTTTGTTATGTTTCTTGTTGTTCTTCTTCGTTGTTTAGGGTTTCGATTCCCGATCACAAGCAAAGATAAGAAATATGAAGAGCAGTAAGGGAAGCTTACGCTAGCATTTCAAAGCCCTAAAAGTAAGAACAAGAATAGGATCCCGGGATTAAGAAACCCCGTAGGACTAGCTCGACCTACAATATCTACTTAGGAGATATAAAGAAGGCAAACCTCAAACTTCTGAAGCGCCCGGTGCAGAGATCGCTCAACTCGGCGGATGAGGCCTGGATGCCCGAGCAGTCGAACCCGTGGGAGCTCTGGCTTTGGGTCTGGAGGTCGCGATGGCAAAGCTAACTGTCTCCAATGCTCGAGATGCCAGGGAGGACCTGTAGGCAAACAAAAGAGAGGTTAGCGGAATGTGGAGATGTACGGAAAGGAATTGAACTGGAGTTGGGAAGGGGCTTCGAGCTCGACGTCCGGCTGGATTCTGAAGTCGAAGCTGGAGATAACTTGGGGCCTCGCACCCCGCGACATCCTGGAGGACGAAGGAATGTGGCCTCACACCATGCGACGTGCTGGAGGATGAAGGATTCGCGCCGCCCTGGGGTGACGGATAGGTGGCCTCGCACCACTCGACATCCCTGGGGACGAAGGCAATTCCACTCGGACCTAGCCTAAGAGACAAGGGTTGGAGGGTGAAAGAAACTCAAACTCATTCACTCAAATTTTCATTCATTCATTAAGTTCTACAAAGGGAGGGATTGGGTCCTTTAAATAGGCACCCAAGGCCCTTTTGAAATTCAAAATACAAATCTCATGGTAGCGCCAAAAATTTTCCACATCCCTATTTCTTTGGCGGACCAAATATTTGGAGATGGGCGTGGCATGAGCAAAGGCTTGGAGGGGGGGATTGGTCCCTTGACTTCCTTCCTTATCATGCTTAATTTGGGAAGAGGAGTGGGGCATGGCTTGCTTGGAGGGATGTGTTCCCTTGGGCTCTTCACGCCATCTTCTAGGATTGATTCTTGCTGACCAAGGGTGAGCTTCATGGGGCGTTGCATGGTTGAGGGCTTGAAGAGGGAGTGTATCTTGTGACCTTCCTTCCTTGCAAGAGCATTTTGGGAAGAAAACTTGGGAGGAGGCTTGCTTTGGGGCTTGGTTCCTTCAAAGATCTTCAATGCCCTCTTTAGATGGAACAAGGCATGATGTGGGGGAGGGAAGAGGGGGATGTTGTCCAAGGCGTGTGGCAAGCAAGAGGAGGCCACTTTGTTTCCCTTCTTGGATGCCCATGTGGCAGTTGATGTGGCACCACATAGGTAGCTGAGGTGGCATCTGAGTTGGCATTATCCCAAGTAGAAGGGGTGGGTTGGCCCACCAGAACTTGAGTTGGAGAAGAAAACCAGAGTGACATCAATTGGGCTTGGGCCCAGACCAAACTCGGACTCGAACAAATACAGGACTCAAGACATAACATGACCCAAATTGGCCAAGGTACAGGGCTAAACAACTTTGACAAGAAATTATAACAATGATTTTGGGCTCAAGGCCTTATTACAGGACTCATAGAAAGGGGAACCCTAATCTGAGATCCACAGAGGGTTGAGGAGCCTCTATCGGATCCTGGTGCCAACACCAACCATGCCTATCAGATTGCTAGGGATCACGAGTGTTTCCAGAGAGGGCCCATCTACCGTAAACCTGAGCCCACTGGATACCCTAGTCAGTACCCAGGAACTAGCCAGTCCCACCAGAGCTGACCCATGCCTAGCTGACCTAGTCCGAGTCGACCTTGTCCTAGTTAGCGAGGCTCGAGTCAACCTTAACCTAGCACTTCTATGGCCCGTAGAGATGATCGAGGTAAACCTGTAGATGTCAATAAGAGTTACAATCCTCAGAAGACCTGTTTTAGATGTAAGATACCAGGCCACTTTATAAGCCAATACCCAGTTAGTGCCCTACACTTAGGTGAGCAAGTGGAAGAAGAGCCTGAACCAGTAGCTGAACTTGAGGGGGAGATTTATGAGGCTGATGACCAGTTGTTGGATGAGTATGAAGGTGAGGAGGAGGAACCTGAGTTTGAGAACAAATTAGGAGTGGTTAGGTGCATCTTAACCCAAACCCCAGTTAAGGAAGATTGGCGTAGGACTAACATCCTACAAACTTTTGTTAAGGTAGGGAGTAAGGTCTTAAGATCATCATAGACAGTGGGAGTTGTGTCAATGCCATCTCTACCAACATAGTTAAGTCTTTAGGATTGACCACAGTTCCCCATCCTAGCCCTTACAAAGTTTCTTGGGTAGATTCCACCTCCATCCAGATTAAAGCTAGGTGCCAAATCTTAGTTAGATTGCAAATCTATGAGGAAAAGATTTGGTATGATGTCATCCCCATAGAAGTGAGTAGTATCATTCTAGGTCGCCCCTGGCTTTTTGATCATAATGCTGAAAGGATACTGATGCAGGTGGTTTGACAAGATCCTACACTAGGCATGCAAACATCTGTGGGAGCAGATTGGATTTTAAAATAATTTTTAAAATTCACGTAGCGAGTATCTGCTCCGCCAGGAATTAATCTAAATCTAGTTGCATTTAGGCATGCATAATCATATTAAATATTTATAAAATATTAAACAATTTAATCTATCCATGCATGATTAAAAAATAATTTTCCATACCTTTAATTCTGCCTGGAATAACTCTGAAATAAACCTGGAATAGACTGGAATAACTGGAATAAAGTTATTCCAGTCGTCTTCCTCCTTGGGACCCTATTTTTGGCTTGCAAAACGTCATCGGAACACCACCTTCCGGACTTCTATTTGCTCCCAAATTTGAGCAGCGGCTTCTTGGACAAGTCTTCTTCAATTTGCCACTGGTTGCTGTAATCAAATCTATGCCAAAAAAATTAAATAAATCACCAAAGTCTGCTGCCAGATTTCTGCGGCAGAACTGGATAGCAGACTTTGGCCTTCGTTTTGGAGCAGCTGGGGCGATCTCGGCTCACGTGGTTTGCTCCTAGGAGTAGAATGATACTCCCTCTAGAGGAGAGACATGCCCAGGGCTCTCGGATCTGCCTCCATGCACGGTGCTAGCCGCCAGAAGAGGGCTTCACGGTCACAGAATTCTGCAACTGGGCAGAACAAGAGCACTTCAAACAATGGGATTTTCTCCCTTTCTAAAGCTCTAAACCCAGCCCCAGAGGTCTCTCCTTAAGCCTCTCCAAGAATAAGAATGCCCAGATGTTTTGTAGCTTGTTCTTGGTTCTCACACGGTGGGATAAACTCAACTCACGGTTGAAAACAAAAGCTCTCTCGTTGAAAAAACTCTAACAAAACAAATAGGGGAGGGCTGTTGTTTATAAAGGCTGTTGGGAGGGAGAGGGAATGGAGCGTTGTGAGGCCAAGAGACGGAAACAGCCCAATTAACAAGCCTTAAAACAGGATTAATGCCATTAATACCAAATGGTGGAGGGAGAAGAGGAAGAGACGTGAGCTTGGGAGTCGTTTGGCCTTTTGGACGTTAGGAAAAATTCTCCCAGTGCTTGGACTACTTTTCCAATTACCGTGTAAAACGGTTCAAGGGAGAAAAACATTGGTTCAACCACTTAAACCGGTCCAAGCCAAAAAATGGTTCAAACCCAATTTTGGTTCAATCCCATTAAACCAAACGGTTCAATCCAATTGAACCTGGGTCAGGGAATAAAATTTGTTCACAACCAATTGGAGGCCGAAACGAACTCCGAATCAGTTCAAAACTGATTCAGAAAAATCCTGGCGCAGTTCTGGTCAACATGGAACAATTTTCGGTTGACTCAGACAAGGACAAGATGGGGAAATGTGTGCTAAAAAATACTGTGACCATAAAACCGAGACGATTCCCAATTGTAATCGGTATCCGGATCAGAGAGTTATCCTCTATGGCATGTGACCTCATAGGTTCGAACCTAAACGGTAGCATTAGAATAATTTCTAGTACCAGCACAGGAAACCAACTAGCAATGGGTCTCGACGTCCGGATAGGTCGAAGATGCAGGAGCAAACTATCGAACCTCTGGCATATGGTTACCGTATAATTCATCCCTTTGACCTCTAATGCTCATGACGACTGAAATTGGGCTGCCAACCCAGACTGAGTTAGTCGACTATGTGTCTCAACCTCGCAAGCCCAATGACTCTTCACTAGGACTACCCCGGTCAAGGATTTGCTAAATTGAGATACTGCGAGACATTCAATCCAAACTGTTTGGACAGGTCAATTCCATCTTGGTCCATCACTGCTCCACAAGTACTTGCCTGTACCTAGAAACCTTCCATCACCGGATTAAAAATCCGGGTAGTCCTGCACCAAAGCACAGGGAGTTGCTTGCAAGCTACCGTGATGACCTCAGGTCAGAGGGACACATATACCCATATCCAATCGTGAGTATCCCTTTGGCAGAAAGGGGCTGCACGGAGTCACGTTCAATGAGATATCAAATATCCCACTTGCAGATCACATCAGTGTCATCACACTCATTTGGTCAAGAGGACAACCAAATGATGTGAACTACAATAACCTATACTTGATATATTGCCGTCCAGTACAATATATCCTTTGGTTGCGAACAGGGTTTAAGGACCACTCGATACATCCTCTCTGTATCGAAGTCAGTGTAGTCCTAAGGACTTCATCACATGGAAAGAGTTCATTTCAGAGAAATTAAGTATGTGATGAGCTGCCAAAAAAATATATTTTATTAATTCATAAAATAAGTACAATACTGAGCACAACCGCCTACAACCCAGGTGATTGGCTTTGGGACACAATTCCCAACAACTCCCACTTGTACTAAAGCCAATCAGAAGAGTATCTAATACCCATTTCCCATTTACAATAGTCGAACTCTTTTATTCCGAGGGCTTTAGTGAAGGGGTCGGCCAGATTTTCTTTTCCATCGATCTTCAGAAGATTGATGTCGCCTCATTCCACGATCTCTCGTACGAGGTGGTAGCACCGCAAAATGTGTTTGGTGCGGTGATGAGCTTTAGGCTCCTTAGCTTGAGCAATGGCTCTAGTGCTGTCACAGTACACCGAAACAGGACCATCTAGGAAAGGTGCCACCCCTAGCTCTCCAAGGAACTTCCGTAACCACACAGCTTCCTTTGCCGCATCTGATGCTGTAATGTATTCTGCTTCGCATACCGAGTCTGCAACAGTTGCCTGCTTAGAACTTTTCCAGCAGATCGCTCCTCCATTCAGGGTAAATACAAACCCCGACATACTCTTGCTATCATCTCTATCCGACTGGAAACTGGAGTCAGAGTACTCCACAAGTTTCAAGTCAGGTTCTCCATAAATTAGCCATTGATCTTTAGTATTTCTTAAAAACTTAAGGATGGACTTAACCACCTTCCAATGTGCCTCGCCTCGGTCAGACTGGTATCTGCTCACTACTCCTAGTGAGTATGCCACGTCTGGTCTAGTACAAGTCATAGCATACATGATAGAGCCTATGCAGAAGCATAAGGTACTCTACTCATGTGCTCTCTTTCCTCAGGAGTTGTCGCACAATCCTTCTTGGAAAGAGTAATTTCAGAACCTATCGGAAGATAGCCTTTCTTGAAATTTTCCATGTTGAACCGTTTCAACACATTGTCAATGTACGTAGACTGGGACAGTCCCAAAAGCTTCTTAGATCTATCTCTATAGATTTTCATACCTAGTATGTAAGAAGCTTCATCCAAGTCCTTCATGGAGAATTGAGATGATAACCAGACTTTTATTCCTTGTAATGCTGCAACATCATTCCTGATTAAGAGAATGTCATCAACATACAGTACTAGGAATACAATCACAGAACCATTAACCCATTTATAGATGCACGGTTCTTCTCCGTTCCTAATGAAGCCATACGATTTGATACACCTATCAAACCATAAGTTCCAACTTCGAGATGCTTGCTTGAGTCCATAGATGGACCGCTGCAACTTGCATACTTTTGATTCATCTGTGGATGTGAACCCTTCAGGCTGTATCATATATACCTCTTCTTCTAGCTCCCCATTTAGGAAAGCAGTTCGGACATCCATCTGCCAAATCTCGTAATCAAAATATGCTGCCAAAGTAAGCATGATCCGAATGGACTTGAGCATTGCCACAGGGAAGAAGGTCTCATCATAATTGATACCATATCGCTGACGATACCCCTTGGCAACCAAACAGGCTTTATAGGTCTCTACCTTCCCATCTACGCCCCTTTTCCTCTTGAAGATCCATTTACACTCGATGGGTTTTATTCCTTTAAGCGGATCAACCAATGTCCAAACATTGTTGATTTCCATGGACTCCATTTCGGATCGCAAGGCTCCAAGCCATGCCTCAGAGTCAGATCTCTGAAGTGCATCCATATAGGTGATTGGATCCTCATTGTTCTCATCGAGCTCAATGGGATCGCCGTCCCGGACCAAGAAACCGTAGTATCTGTCCGGGTGACGCGGTATTCTACCGGATCTCCTAATGGGTTCTGGGTGTGATTCAATCACAGCCGATTCTACGATGTCCTTAGAGTGTGTAGGTTCTTCTATTGGCTGAACTTCATCAAGTTCAATCTTAGAGGCTATAGTTCCTTCTCCAAGGAACTCCTTTTCCAAAAAGATAGCTATAAGAGCAACAAACACCGTTTGTTCATTCTCCAAGTAGAAGAAATACCCTTTGGTTTCCTTAGGATAACCAATGAATAAACACCTGTCAGACTTAGGACCAAGTTTGTTTGAGTCTAAATGCTTTACGTAAGCTGGACAACCCCAGACCCGAAGGTGTGAGATTAAGGGTTTACGCCCATTTCACATCTCATACGGATTGGAGACAACAGACTTACTTGGAACATTATTTAATAAGTAACAGGCTATCTGAAGTGCATATCCCCAAAAGGATAGCGGCAGAGTTGCAAAGCCCATCATGGATTGAACCATGTCCAACAAGGTTCGATTCCTCCTTTCGGACACACCATTCAACTGCGGTGTTCCTGGAGGAGTCCACTCAGAGAGAATTCCATTCTCCTCAAGATATGTCAAAAAAGCACCAAATAAGTATTCACCACCTCGATCAGATCAAAGGGTTTTAATACTTTTTCCAGTTTGTTTTTCTACTTCATTACGGTATCGTTTGAACATTTCAAACGATTTAGACTTATGTCTCATTAAAAAGACATAACCGAATCTTGAAAAATTATCTGTAAAAGTAATGAAATATTTGTATCCTTCTCTAGCAGAAACTGACATCGGTCCATATATATCAATATGTATTAGACTTAGAAGTTCTGTAGCCCGTTCACCCTTTCCAGTAAAAGGTGACTTGGTCATTTTACCAATTAAACAGGATTCACAAGTGGGCAGTGATTCAGAATCACTGACCTCGAGAAGTCCATCTCCTCGCATCTTGTTTATCCTATTTTGGTTAATATGACCTAGCCTACAGTGCCAAAGATACAATTCATTGACATTATCTAACCTTGGGCATTTGCTAGAAGTGTACATTACACTAACAGGCCTTGATAGTACCTATATGCCATTATTTAATCTAGCTTTCATTATAATAGAGTTATTCAAAATAACATTGCAAAAATCTCCTTTTATTGATAGTTCAAAACCACAATTGGCCAAAAGGCCTACAGAGATTATGCTTATAATGAAACTAGGACAATAGTGACAGTCAACTAGTTCGACAGTACAAGACTCAAAGACAAGACGCAGGACTCCTATCGCCAGTACTGGAACACGATTTCCATTCCCGATGCTTAAAAACTGTTCTCCATCTTCAAATCTTCTGCTAACTTGAAGTCCCTGTAACGAATTACAAACATGAATTGGACTACCAGTATCCAATACCCAGTTAGCAGTATCAACAATTGAGTAATTACAAGGTTTTATTATATAAATACCTTGTTCAGCAGACTTCTGCTTCCTCGGCCTATTCGGATGAAGGAATGCAATATAAAGAGGACAGTTCCTCTTCCAGTGTCCCTTCTTCTTGCAATAGAAACACTCTACCGAAGACTGATCAGCCTTATACTTCCTGGTCTGACTAGGGCCAGGAACATTCTGCACCTTCTTTCCCTTCTTATTTACTTTCTTCTTCCCTTTCTTAAAGGGACGACGACCTCTACTTCCTCCCACTAAATTCACCACCCCCTTATTCAGTTGGTGGTCTTTCTCAAAAGTCTGCAGCAATCCCAAAAGACCATGGTAGTTAACTACAGGCTTGTTCATTCTGTAATGATCAAGAAAATCCAGATAGGAGGAGGGAAGAGAATTCTGGATCGCATCCTTGCCGAGCTGCTCGTGCAAGGGGCATCCAAGTTTGCCCAGTTTTTCAATCAGCTCGATCATGTACAATACATGATCAGTGACTGAACCGCCATTTGGCATCTTGGAGTTGTAGATGGCACAAGACACTTTGTACCGTTCTACATCATCCGGAGTGCCGAAGGATTCCTTTAACTTTTGAAGGATCTCATCAGGTTGGGCCTCCTCGAATTTGCGACTGAACTCGTCGTTCATAGCCGCTAACATGATGCAACGGACAGTTGTCCGATCAGAGATCCACTTCAGATAAGCATCTCTGACCGCACTCCGTGCATTTGCGGGAGGGATTTTAGGTGCCGGATCCGTTATCACATAAAGGATACATTCATGCTCCAGAACAATTCTCAACCTTCGATACCAACTATCAAAGTTGTGACCCTTTAACTTCTCGTTATCAAGAAGTGACCAGAGCGATAAATTTGAAGACATCTGAAAAGAAAATAAGATCAAATTAGTTTATGAATTAATAACTTAACCAAAAGACTTGGACTTTAGTCTAAAACTTTCTCCCACTAATTTTTCAGATTGGTAGCCTCTAACTCCAATCCGTGAAAGAACTTTTTCTCAAGTGCGTACTGAAATCCAATAGGCCTCGTATGAGCCTGACATGGCCGACTCACCCATACGAGCCTAAAGGTAGGTTCGTAAACCAATTATTTCCCTAAACAATTTTCAGTATTTTATTTTGCCCCAGAGAGCACCCCAATCGGCCTAGGGGCCTCCTATTGCGGGTCTCTGGTTAGGTCCAACCATTAAAATGATAAATCCAATGCTTCAAGCTAACTAAAGACCAAGCCCGACTATGGCCGGCCCACCTGGTCCCGTTAAGGAGGTTGCACTGAACCATCATCGATCAGATAGAAATTCCAGTCGCCGGATGTACACCCGTTTTATGGAACTGTCGATGCACACCAAGCTAGTGGACACATTTCTATCCAACTTAATGGGAGGCTAAGACACTATCAACTCCTTGACTTAGTCTTTTTAGGGACCTAATAATTTTAGAGGATTTTTAATTGTGACAGAAGAAAGAGATAAGGACATGGATCATCCTCCCGCTGAATCAATCAGATTCCAGGAGGGTTGAAATAAATCAACAAATGATCCATGGGCACCTATAGATCAGTCAGACCGATCAACCTGGGTGACATGGGTTAACTCGAGTCATTGAGCTTTTCCAATCAATTCTGGTCGACTCGACTAGCCAGGTAGGTGAGATCATGGGTGAGTATCCGCCATTAACCATCTTTCCTAGATACCAACCAAGTTGGCCAGGAAAGAGGTAGCCTCATACAGCCATGATCACTATGCCAAACCTACCTCGACACCAGTCGGTTTACCAGACTCGATCATACTATTCTAAAGACTCGGGCATCCACTGAGCCACTAATTGGATCCATTTTAGATGAACGGATCAACTATTCTAACTATTAGATAGTTCTAAAGAAGGACTTTAAACAATTTTTGTTTAATCTTCTTGTTATCCGGTTCAACTAAATTTAGGTCTAATCCAGTTATGGACCCAACTAGTCAGCTAACTCAATTTAACCTAAAATGGCTTATGCAAATTATATTAGATTTCATAAACCTAAAAGTTTTTTAATAAGCCAAATACTTAATTAAAATAATTTTTAATTAAGTCTCTATGTAAAACAATTTTACATACCAAAAATCATGCATCAAAAAATATTTTACAAATATTTTATAAAACATGCCTAAAACATGTATCTCTAAATTAAAACAATTTTAATTTTTTTATATTCTTTAAGGATCCTTCTGAAGAGGCCAACACAGACGATCCGTATCGTGTCAAAGACACACGATCATGGTGAAGGTCTCAACTAGGTTCCAAAAAGAAAATTTAATACATCTTTAAGATTAAACAATTTTTAATCTGTAAACATGCATACTAGATTAGATTACAAATTCAACCTGGCTCTGATACCAATGAAAGGATACTGATGCAGGTGGTTTGACAAGATCCTACACTAGGCATGCAAATATCTGCGGGAGCAGATTGGATTTTAAAAAATTTTTTTAATTCACACAGCGAGTATCTACTCCGCCAGGAATTAATCTAAATCTAGTTGCATTTAGGCATGCATAATCATATAAAATATTTATAAAATATTAAACAATTAATCTATCCATGCATGATTAAAAAATAATTTTTCATACCTTTTATTTTGCCTTGAATAACTCTAGAATAAACCTGGAATAGACTGGAATAACTGGAATAAAGTTATTCCAGTCGTCTTCCTCCTTGGGACCCTGTTTTTGGCTTGCAAAACGTCGTCGTAACACCACCTTCCGGACTTCCGTTTGCTCCCAAATCTGAGTAGCGGCTTCTTGGACAAGTCTTCTTCGATTTGCCACTAGTTGCTGCAATCAAATCTAAGCCAAAAAAATTAAATAAATCACCAAAGTCTGCTGCCAGATTTCTGCAGCAGAACTGGATAGTAGATTTTAGCCTTCATTTTTGAGTAGCTGGGGCGATCTCGGCTCGCGTGGTTTGCTCTTAGGAGTAGAATGGTACTCCCTCTAGAGGGGAGACATGCCCGGGGCTCTCGGATCCGCCTCCATGCACGGTGCTAGCCGCCGGAAGAGGGCTTCACGGTCACAGAATTCTGCAACTGGGCAGAACAAGAGCACTTCAAACAATAGGATTTTCTCCCATTCTAAAGCTCTAAACCCAGCCCCAAAGGTCTCTCCTTAAGCCTCTCCAAGAAGAAGATTGCCCAGATGTTTTGTAGCTTGTTCTTGGTTCTCACACGGTGGGATAAACTCAACTCACGGTTGAAAACAAAACCTCTCTCATTGAAAAAACTCTACCAAAACAAACAGGGGAGGGCTGTTGTTTATAAAGGCTGCTGGGAGGGAGAGGGAGGTGGAGCGTTGTGAGGCCAAGAGACGGAAACAGCCCAATTAATAAGCCTTAAAACAGGATTAATGCCATTAATACCAAATAGTGGAGGGAGAAGAGGAAGAGACGCGAGCTTGGGAGTCGTTTGGCCTTTTGGACGTTAGGAAAAATTCTCCCAGCGCTTGGACTACATTTCCAATTACCGTGTAAAACGGTTCAAAGGAGAAAAACATTGGTTCAACCACTTAAACTGGTCCAAGCCAAAAATGGTTCAAACCCAATTTTGGTTCAATCCCATTAAACCAAACGGTTCAATCCAATTGAACCTGGTTCAGGGAATAAAATTTGTTCACAACCAATTGGAGGCCGAAACGAACTCCGAATCAGTTCAAAACTGATTCAGAAAAATCCTGGCGCAGTGCTGGTCAGCCTGGAACAATTTTTGGTTGACTCAGACAAGGACAAGACAGGGAAATGTGTGATCAAAAATATTGTGACCATAAAACCGAGACGATTCCCAATCGTAATCGGTATCCGGATCAGAGAGTTATCCTCTGTGGCGTGTGACCTCATAGGTTCGAACCTAAATGGTAGCATTAGAACAATTTCTAGTACTAGCACAAGAAACCATCTAGCAATGGATCCCGGCGTCCGGATAGGTCGAAGATGCGGGAGCAAACTATCGAACCTCTAGCATATGGTTACCGTATAATTCATCCCTTTGACCTCTAATGCTCATGACGACTGAGATTGGGCTGCCAACCCAGACTGAGTTAGTCGACTACATATCTCAACCTCGCAATCCCAGTGACTCTTCACTAGGACTACCCCGGCCGAGGATTTGCTAAATTGAGATACTGCGAGACATTCAATCCAAACTGTTTGGACAGGTCAATTCCATCTTGGTCCATCACTGCTCCACAAGTACTTGCCTGTACCCAGAAACCTTCCATCACCAGATTAAAAATCTGGGTAGTCCGGCACCAAAGCACAGGGAGTTGCTTGCAAGCTACCATGATGACCTCAAGTCAGAGGGACACATATACCCATATCCAATCGTGAGTATCCCTTTGGCAGAAAGGGGCTGCACGGAGTCACGTTCAATGAGATATCAAATATCCCACTTGCAGATCACATCAGTGTCACCACACTCATTTGGTCAAGAGGACAACCAAACGATGTGAACTACAACAACCTATACTTGATATATTGCCATCCAGTACACTATATCCTTTGGTTGTGAACAGGGTTTAAGGACCACTCGATATATCCTCTCTATATCGAAGTCAGTGTAGTCCTAAGGACTTCATCACATGGAAAGAGTTCATTTCAGAGAAATTAAGTATGTGATGAGCTACCAAAAAATAATATTTTATTAATTCATAAAATAAGTACAATACTGAGCACAACCACCTACAACCCAGGCGATTGGCTTTGGGACACAATTCCCAACAAATGCAACCCTGTATGGTCGAACCAATGTTTGTGCTTTTAGCTACCATGGGAATAAGTTTGTTATTTACCCAACTCTCCCTAGAGACCTAGTTAAGAGGGGTTCTAGTAGCCTTAAGGACAAGAAACCTGGAGTTAATCTGATTAAGGCTAAGGAGTTGGAAAGAGAGATTGCTGAGGGTAACCCTATTTTGATCTTGACCACCAAAGAAATACATGAGCCAACTCAAAAGGAACACCCTAAAGAAATTATCGAGGCTCTGAAAGAATTTGAGGATATCTTCTCTGATGATTTACCTGATCAATTACCATCCCTTAGAGACATCCAACATGCATAGACTTAGTCCCAGGAGCCACTTTACCTAACCTTCCTCACTGTAGAATGAACCTTAGTGAGCATCAAGAATTATAGAACAAGTGGGAGAATTGCTTTGGAAGTGTTTCATTAGGGAGAGCTTGAGTCCATGTGTAGTCCCTGCTCTACTGACCCTTAAGAAAGATGGTACCTGGAGGATGTGTGTAGACAGTGGAGCCATCAACAAAATAACTGTGAAATATAGGTTTTCCATCTCCCGATTGGGCGATATGTTAGACATGATGGCCGGAGCCAAAGTTTTGTCAAAGATAGACCTTAAGAGCGGCTATCATCAGGTTAGGATTAGACCTGGGGATGAGTGGAAAATCGCATTCAAGACTAAGGATGGCCTATTTGAGTGGGTTGTGATGCCTTTCGGACTCTCCAATGCACCAAGTACATTTATGAGGATTATGACCCAAGTCCTGAAAGAATATATTGAAAAATTTATTGTGGTCTACTTTGATGATATCTTAATTTATAGCAGGACTAAAAGGGACCACCTTAGTCATCCGAGATTAGTATGCCAGACCCTTAGGAAGAATAGCCTCTATGCCAACTTTAAGAAGTATGAGTTCATGATACATAGGGTTATCTTCCCAAGTTTTGTTCTCACCCTTGAGGGAGTTTCTACATATCCTGAAAAGGTTAGGGCAATTGTCGAGTAGTCAATACCCCCTAGTGTCCACAATGTGTGTAGCTTCCATGGCCTAGCAACCTTTTACAAGAAACTCATTAGGGGTTTTAGCACAGTCGTCGCACCTATAACTGACTGTATTAGGAAGGGTACATTTGAGTGGACTAAAACAGCTGATAAGGCCTTCCTAGAGCTTAAGGATAAGATGACCCATGCACCCATTCATTGATTACCTGACTTTTCTAAGGTATTTATGGTCGCTTGTGATGCCTTGAGAGAGGAATAGGTGGGGTACTAAGTCAAGAGATTCACCTTGTAGCCTTCTTCAGTGAGAAGCTGAATGAGGCTAAACTTAAGTACTCTACCTATGATAAGGAATTTTATGCGGTAGTCTAAGCCCTTAGATATTGGAGACATTACTTACTACCGCAGGAGTTTGTCTTATTTTCTGACCATGAGACACTCTGATTCCTAAACTCCCAAAAGAAACTTAACCCACGGCATGGTAAATGGATTGAGTACATTCATGCCTTCACCTTTGTCCTGAAGCACCATGCTGGAACAGAAAATAAGGTAGTAGACGCCCTGAGCCGTAGGTCTTGCTGTTAGGATCAATTAGCACCCAAGTTATAGGGTTTGATAGGTTAAAGGATGGATATAAAACCTGCCCAGACTTTGGAGAAATTTACCAGATCCTCAGGCTAGGACCATCTAGTACACATAGTGAGTATACCATTCAGGATGGCTACCTTTTCCAAAATAATCGACTCTGTATAAACTTCCCTTAGAGAGTTCCTAATTTAGGAGACCCATGCTAGAGGTTTAGCTGGTCACTTTGGTAGGAATAAGACAATCTTAGCGATAGAGGACTAGTTCTTTTGGCCAGGATTGAAAAGGCATGTTGCATAGATTATAGCCAGGTGTAGAACATGTGCTATTGCAAAACAGTAAAAGCAAAACACTGGTCTCTATACACCTTTACCAGTGCCTGATCGCCTTGGCAGGACCTAAGTATGGACTTCGTGTTAGGATTACCTAAGACCCAGAAGAGGCATGATTCTATCTTTGTAGTGGTCGATAGGCTCTCTAAGATGGCTCACTTCATTCCCTGTTCCCAGACCTTTGATGCGTCTAGAGTAGCCAAGCTTTTCTTAGATTATGTGGTTAGACTCCATGGCCTACCCAAGACCATCAAATCTGATAGGGATGTTAGGTTCACCAGTTATTTCTGGAAAACCCTGTGGCACCTGTTAGAGACCAAGCTTAAGTTTTCTACAGCCTACCACCCCCAAATAGATAGCCAAACTGAAGTGGTGAACCGTAGTTTAGGAAACCTTCTTAGATGCCTGGTAGGTGAACACATTGGAACGTGGAATCTATTGTTGCCTAGAGCAGAGTTCACCTACAATAGTTCAGTAAATAGGACAATGGGCAAGAGTCCTTTTAAGATAGTGCATGGGTACAAGCCTAATCACCCCATTGATCTGATTCCTTTACCTATTCATGCACGAGTCTCGGAGTCTGCAGAGTCATTCACACAGCATATTAGAGACTTGCATAAGGATATTAGCCAAAAGATTAACCTAAGCAATGAAACCTATAAGAAATTGGTTAATTCCTGAAGAAGGATCAAGGAATTTGATGTAGGGGATTCTATCATAATTAGGCTTAGGCCTGAGCGGTTCCCACCCAGGATCGTTAAGAAACTTCATGCTCGTGGAGCCGGACCTTTTAAAGTATTAAAGAAGGTTGGATCAAATGCCTATGTGTTAGACTTACCTTCGGATATGGGCATTTGTTCTACTTTCAATATTACAGACCTGGTTGAGTACAAGAAACCGGCAGCGATACCCAGTGAGGCCTTTGGACCTATCCCTTCTGTTAAGAGTGACCCTTACCCAGATTGTCCACCAATTAGATGGCCTAAGAGAGGAGAACGGATCGAGTGTATCTTGGACGATCAAGCCATTACAACCAGGGGCCATGGCTATCAATGCTTCCTGGTCTGATGGCAAGGCCGGCCAGAGTCGAATAATTTATGGATTTCTTGAGAGGACTTGAAATGCCTCAACCCATACATTCTCGAAAGATATATGAGCCAGCCTGATCTGCACTCAACAGGGTCGAGTTCATCCCACCCTGGG
Source organism: Areca catechu (assembly GCA_021397845.1). Lineage (NCBI taxonomy): Eukaryota > Viridiplantae > Streptophyta > Magnoliopsida > Arecales > Arecaceae > Areca > Areca catechu. The sequence goes on along the minus strand of CM038048.1, from coordinate 44,408,213 downwards.
AGAATTGGTGCAGACACCAGAGGCACCAGAATAAGATAGAGGCTTATCAACCCTCTATGGATCACTTAGTTATATTCAAGTCCATTGTAATAAAGCTTAGTTCATCTAAGTTGTCTTTACTTGAGTCCTGTATTAGTCAGCTCATGTTGAGCTAGTTCAGTCCAGTGCTAGTCAGCTCATGTTGAGCTAATTTTATTTTTTTTGAGTCCTGTCCAAGTACACTGAAGACTCAAGACCACATCATAGAAGTGAAGACCATGTCTAACCAGTTTGAAGACATGGAAGTGAAGCCCAAGTGTAATCCAGCCTGAAGGTTTGAAGACCTCAGAGTAGAAAATAGAAGCCTTGGACTGCAGCTGGAAGCAAATTGGGCCAGCCTAGGCCTAGGAGAGGAGCTAGGGCGCCACTTGCTATGGTGACCTTCCCCTTAGTCGGCCACTTAAAGTCACCCCTCTTGGCCGACCAAGGAAAGGAGAGGGAGAGAAATTCTAGGGATTTTTCTACCTATGTTTCCTTATTTTCTAGCTAGGGTTTGGGTGGGAATAGAATTCCTAGGTAAATACTGTTGTACCCTTACTTGGAGCCCAAGACTAAGAGTCTATTTAAAAGACCCTGGTCTCTTGTATAAGAAGTGAATTTTGATATATGAAATACTCTTGATTCTCCAATTGCTATGTGCCTCCTTGCTGTGTGCATTAAGGGATCTTGTGTGAGCCTGAAGTCCTGCCGAAGTGCTAGCCGACCAACCTTCTTCCAAGCCTCTTCTTCCAACATGCCCTTGCTACCTTTTTTCTGAAATTATTCTTGTTTCCGGCCTTTGTTTTCTCATCCTTGATGGTTGTTTGCAGGTCCCCGAGTTCCTATGAATCCAACGACTCCAGTCAGGTCGCAATCAGACCACCGAGTAGAAAGCTGGGAATCCGTGGATCTCTGGCTTGATTTTCTAGGCCGCATCCATCGAGGAACGAGTGATCTCTTTGCTGAAATATTCACCAAGCACATCAGACATTGCCAGGTACACCCCCTCTACCATCAATAGTTTTATTGTAGGTGAACTAGCCCTAACCGAGGCTTCTCAGTCCTGGCGATCCCCTTTTTACTGCTTTCTTAGGTCCTGATCTACATGCGTTGTTTTTAAAATTTATATAGAACTCTCTGCATCTTATTTTGATCTGATATTCGGGATTTAACCACCTCACCCCACATATAAAACACATAAAAATAATCGCATGCATATTAGTTCCGCATCACCGAACCCTTTTCTTATTCCTTACCTAATTAGACTAATCCTGAATCCACTTTTTATTTTTTACCATTTTATGAAACTTTTCATGATTTTCTAACCCTTAGATTACATTTCATAGAGATTTGCATACTGCATTCATTTATCGAGTTTGTCATGTTTGCTTCCTACTTCTGGAAGACCCTCTGGCATCTACTAAGAGTTCATGTCACATTTTCATGTGCATGTTATGATAGGATCAAACCTAAAGAGTCTATAGTATGTTAGGTTTTGTCCCTTAGAGTATAATAAAATATCCTTTGATAGGGATGCCTAGTCGAGTCTATTAGGTATTAGTTGAGTCCAATAAATGCACAGTCTGAATTACTTGTCTGCACTTGCACTACCCTCTGCATAGCATAAGCATATGGAAATTAGTCAAAAGCTGAACATAACTAATGAACTAAATAACAACTTGGCTAGTTCCAAAAGAGAGTTAAAGAATTTTGCTGGGGATTTTGTAATTGTAAAGAATTTTCTGCTCATGAAGCTGGCCCATCCAAGATAATGAAGAGTAATGGATCCAATGTCTATGTGCGTAAGATACTACCTGATTTAGGTAGTAGCTCCACCTTCATCATTTCTGATCTTATAGAGTCTAGGGAGCCAGCAGTGATACCTAGCGAGCACCTTGAGCCTATCCCTCCCTTTAAGAGATAACCCATCCCAAAGTGTCCACAAACAATTTGGCCTTTTGGTGAGAAAAAGATTGAGAAAATCCTAGATGATCAAGCCATATGTACCCGAAATAGAGGCTATCAGAGGTATTTGGTCCGGTGGCAAGGTCGGCCAGAATCTGAGGGCTCATGGACCACCCATGAGGATCTGCAATGCCTCAACCCAGACCTAATCGAGCACTATGAGAGCCAAGTTATCCCACACTCGATGGGGTCGAGTTCCTCCCACCCCAGGAGAATTGGTGGGGGCACCAAGATCAGACACAGATTACTGGGCCCTATTTAGTTTACCTAGCCATGTGTCAAATTTTGTAATCAACTAGAATTGAGTCCTGTAATAAGTTGAGGTTAGTTGATTTGTCTCAACCCTCACCTAGTCCAGTACATTGAGTCCTGTATACCAGTATGAGTCTAGTATGAGTTCACTTCTTGTATAAGTGAGGAGGCTACACTATTTTGGAGTTCCACCAGACCTCATTCTGAAGCCAGAAGTGGTTACATCAGCTTAGGAGAGCTCAATCGACACCCAGGTGCCTTGATTTTTCCTAGGGCAAATTTCAGATACCAGATTCCCTCCAGATGCTTCCAAAATATTCCATATGCCAGGAGCCCATGTTTACCAAGCTATCCTAGCACTCTAGGCCTCCAAATTCAAGCCCAAGAAGCAAGCCCAATCAAGGAGAACCAAAATTCTCTTTTGATGCCGAGAATATGACAGCCCAGGGAACCAGGAGCCCCAGCTTCCAGGGGGCCCAAGCCCATGGCCGACCTCCGCCTTGCTTCCCTAAAGCCCACACACCCAAAGGAGGGGTGTCCAAAGAGGTTTGACCAAGTCCAAGTTGAAGAAAAGTGGGAGAAGACCAAGCCTTTTCCTAACCTAGTTGGGATTTCTAATCCTTTTAAACTTTGTAATTCTAACCTAGCTAGGAGAGGACATGTATTCCAATTTGGAAGAGTATTTGTAACCCAAGTGTAACCATGGTTAGTGAGGGCATGGGAACTCTCTAAATACTCCACCCCTCCTTCTCTTGTAAGCATCTTTTTCTTATGAATAAACCTTTGCTGAAATTTGATTGAATTGCCTTGTGTTTGAGTTTTGGTTCTCTCTTTGAGTGCTCTCCTTGTGTTCCTGGTTTGAAACCCTACTTCCCTAGCGCCTTCCTTCATCCTTGGAGATTATCCATGCCCAAGCAATTGAAGTCCTTGCTATCGTCTAAGTCCAAGAGCTTCTTCTTCCCTAGCTGCCAGCTTTTAGCCCTAATCTTGACTTCCTTCAAACCTTAGTTCCTTTTCTGATTTTTATTTACTATTTTGATTAACCTCTGATGCTCGAAGGATCCTCGAGGTGCTTCCCCTCCCCTGAGGATGCCTTCTTTGCTGCCCGGAGCACCCAGATTTGCCATTAGATTCAAGGGAAACAATGCTTCTTCTTCTAGGCTTTGATCGGAGTTGTGAGTGATCTCTTTTGCTACTGAATTTAATCTCTGACTAGTAAGAATCCTTCCCTTCTCTTATTATCTGATTTGATGAAGATAAACTATCCTAAATCGGGAGTTTTCTCAACTCTCAGGTCCTGGCTTTTCCATTAGTTTGCATGAGTTTGCCTGTGATCCGATGATTCTTAGCGCTGCTAGTCTTTCCGCTAGTTCTTACTTTATTTGGAAATCTAGCCTGAAAATAAAAATTATAAAAATCATAAAAAATTTATTTACTATTTTTCATGCATGTTTAGCAATCTTAGAATCATCTCGCATCAAAAGGTTAGGGCAATTGTTGAGTGGCCTGTACCCACTAGTGTTCACGACGTGCATAGTTTCCATGGCCTAGCAACATTTTACAAAAAAAATTATTAGGGGTTTTAGTATTGTAGTCGTACCTATAACCTATTGCATTAGGAAGGGTACATTTAAGTGGACTGAAGCAGCTGATAAGGCCTTCCTAGAACTTAAGGATAAGATGACCCATGCACCCATCCTTAGATTACCTGAATTCTCTAAGGTGTTTGAGGTCGCTTGTGATGCCTCGGGAGTAGGAATAAGTGGGGTACTGAGTCAAGAGAATCACCCTATAGCCTTCTTTAGCGAGAAGCTGAATAAGGCTAAACTTAAGTACTCTACCTACAATAAGAAATTTTATGTGGTAATCTAGGCTCTTAGATATTGGAGACATTACTTACTACCACAGGAGTTTGTCTTATTTTTTGATCATGAGGCACTCCGATTCTTCAACTCCCAAAAAAAACTCAACCCAAGGCATGGTAAATGGATCGAGTACATTCAGGCATACACCTTATCCTGAAATACCATGCCAGAATAGACAATAAGGTAGAAGATGCTTAGCCATAGGTCTTTATTTTTAGGTTCAATCAGCACCCAAGTCATAAGGTTGATAGATTAAAGGAAGAGTATGAAGCCTGCCTATACTTTGGTGACATTTTCTAGACCCTTAGGCTAAGACCATCCAATACCCATAGTGAGTATACCATTCAGGATGGCTACCTATTCCAAATAATAGACTCTGTATCCTTATAACTTCTCTTAGAGAATTCTTGATTTGTATCCTTATAACTTCTCTTAGAGAATTCTTGATTTGGGAGACCCATGCTGGAGGATTAGCTGGTCACTTTGGTAGGAATAAGACCATCTTGGTGATAGAAGACCAGTTTTATTGGCCAGGTTTGAAAAGGCATGTTGCTCAAATTGTAGCCAGGTGCAGAACTTGTGCCATTACAAAACAGCAAAAGCAAAACACTGGTCTCTACACACCTTTACCAGTGCCTGATCGCCCTTGGCAAGATCTTAGTATGGATTTCGTGTTAAGATTACCTAAGACCTAGAAATGACACGATTCTATCTTTGTAGTGGTCGATAGGTTCTTTAAGATAGCTCACTTCATCCCATGTTCCCAGATATTTGATACATCTAGAGTAGCCAAGCTTTTCTTAGACAATGTAGTTAGACTCCATGGCCTACCCATGACCATCGTATCAGATAGGGATGTTAGGTTCACTAGTTATTTTTGGAAAACCTTCTGGCACCTGTTAGGGACCAAGCTTAAGTTTTCTATAGCCTACCACCCACAAATAGATGGCCAAACCAAAGTGGTGAACTGTAGCCTAGGAAACCTCCTTAGATGCCTGGTAGGTGAACACATTGGAAGTTGGGACTTATTGTTGCCTAGAGCAGAGTTCGCCTACAATAGCTCAGTAATAGAGAAGAGTCCTTTTGAGATAGTCTATGCGTATAAGCCTAATCATCCTATTGATCTGATTCCTTTACCTGTTAATGCACGAGTCTCAGAGTCTGTAGAGTCATTCGCATAGCATATTAAAGACTTGCATTAGGACATTAGCCAAAAGATTACCTAAGTAATAAAATATATAAGAAACTGGCTAATTCCCGAAGAAGGGCCAAGGAATTTGATGTAGGGGATTCTGTCATGATTAGGCTTTGGCCTAAGTGGTTCCCACCCGGGACCGTTAAGAAGCTTCATGCTCACAGAGCTGGACCTTTTAAAGTTATAAAGAAGGTTGGACCAAATGCCTATGTGTTAGATTTGCCTCCGGATTTTTGCATTAATTCTACCTTCAATATCGTAGACCTAGTTGAGTATAGGGAACCGGCAGTGATACCTAGTGAGGTCTTTGGACCTACTCCTTCCATTATAAGTGACCCTAGCCCAGAGTGTCCACTAATTAATTGGCCTGAGAGAGGAGAATGGATCGAGCATATCCTGGATGATCAAGCCATCATGACTTGGGCCGTGGTTATCAACGCTACCTGGTCGATGGCAAGGCTGGCCAGAATCGGATGATTCATGGATTTCTTGAGAGGACTTGCAATGCCTCGACTCAGACCTTCTCGAAAGATATGTGAGCTAGTGTGATCCTTATTCAACAGGATCGAGTTCCTCCCACCCCGGGAGAATGGTGCAGACACCAAAGGCACCCGATTAGACAGAGGCTTCTAAACCCTCTGTGGATTACTTAATAGTGTTTGAGTTTAATTTGTAATAAGGGCTTAGCCTATTTGAGTTGTCATTTTCATTATTTGAGTCATGTACCAGTCAGCTCATGTTGAGCTAGTTTCCTTTCATAGTCCTATATATGTTAGCCCAAGTCCAATGAAGACTCAATACCAAGCCAATAGAAGTGAAGACCAACCTATCTTGAAGTTATGAAGACCATGGAAGGCCCAGCAGGAAAAATCCAAAGCCTTGGAACCCTGGAGCAGCTTGGAGCCCTGGATCGCAGCCTAAAGCAAAATGGGCCAGCCAAAGCCCATGAGAGAAACCAAGGGGCACTACTTTCTTATGCTTACCACCTCTTGGACGGCCACTTAGGGTCACCTCCTTTGGCCGACCAAGGCAAGTAAGAGAGGAGAAATTTGAGGAAAAGAGGGCTAATAAAGAGTTTCCATGTTTTCTAGCTAGGGTTTGTGATGCGGGACTAACTAGATGCGAAGATGAAGAATAATGCAAGTGATTTTTCTTTGGTGATTTTTAGGATTTTAATTAAGTTAAGGATTCCCGAAGATGAGAGAGAATAGATCTTAGGGTTCTATACTAACAAGAACTTTAGGCAAGCAAGTAAGTCCCTAAGCAAGGATAAAAAGAGGACCCCGGGATTGAGAAACCCCGTAGGACTTAAATCTCAGATCAATACCTACTTAGGAGTCAGGGTGGCAAACCTCACAGATCCGAAGCGCTCGATGCCAAGTTCACTCGCTCTCGCGGATGCATCTTGGATGATCGAGCACTCAACCACATGGATGCACCAGCTTTCTGTCCGAAGGTCACAATGGCAAGGGCAACCAACTCCGTGTTCGTGGCACCTGGAGGACCTACAGGCATTCAAGAGAAGAGTTAGGATTCGATCAAAAGAAAGCAATAGATGAAAGGATGAGAGTTGATGTAGTGATGGGTGGAGTTCTTCTTGCTAGGCACCTGGTTGGATGATCCCAATGGACTCCGATTCGATGTTGGAGGATAGGGTTGTTGAAGAGATAGTAACTCGAGGCCTCACACCTCTCGACATCCGAAGGTGAAGGCGCTCCCTCACGGAGATCGACATTCTTAAGGAACAAAGGAAACTAAAGAGAATTGGCTCTCAAAACCTGTATTTTTTTCATTCATTAATCAATAGCATTACAAAGGAGGGTAAGGTCCTTTTTATAGGCACCTCAGGATCCAATTTGAGTTTCAAATGAAAATACAAGTCCTCTCTTGATGAGGCACTAAAAAATCTTAGAAATCCTCTTCCTTGGTCGACCATGAATTTCAAAGTGATTGGGGCATGGCTGGCTGGTCTTGTCTTGAGGCTTGGAAGAAGGGTCTTGGTGTCCTTGGACTTGGAAGGATGGTCTCTGACTTGGAAGAAGACATGACATGGGCTTGTAGCAAGGCTTGTGTTCTCCTCCTTTCCTTGGTTGTTCATCCACCTTTGGTACAAGACATGATATGGGGAGTGGAAGATGGAGCTTGTCTTGGCACCCATGGATTATTGCTTTTCCTTCATACTTGGTCAACTACTTTGGGAAGAAAACTTGATGTGAGGGCTTGAAGCAAGGCCTTATCTCTTCAAATCTCTAACCTCCTTTGACCTTCCATTGGCCGACCACCCATACTTGGAAAAGAGCACGATAGGGGGGAGGGAAAGAGGGAATGCATCAAGTATTGTGTCCCTCTTTTGGGTGTCCAAAAATCTGAATTGTGCCGTTCACTTGGCAAGTTGACATGGCACCACATAGGATGAAGAGGTGGCACCCCTGAGCTGAGTTGGCTTCCTTCATGGCTTGGCTCAAAAGTGACTAGACTTCAAGACCAATCTTGCTTGGACCCATACTTCCAACAGACTCGGATTGGACTCAATACAGGATCGGACTCAGTACAGGACACAACTTGACCGAATTGGTCAAAGTACAGGACTAGCCACAAACACTTGAGACTCAATTCATAACTAAAAAAAATTCCAAAGTTTAGGCTTGAAGCCTTATTACAAGACCTGAAAAGTTGGAACCCTAATTAGACAACCACAGAGGGTTGAGGAGCCTCTATCATTCTGGTGCCCACACCAGTTCTCCCAGGGTGGGAGGAACTCAACTCTGTTGAGTAAGAGTTGATTTGGCTAAGGTATTCTTCCAAAAGGTCGGGTCGAGGTTGAAAAGGTCGGGGTCGAGGTTGATGCGGGATAGATGAGATGTAACCTAATTTATTGGGAAAACAGGGGAAAACCTAAACAAACTAGGACTGTGGGAGAGCTAAGAAGCTACCCGGGACTAGGGTGAACTGACACTAAACCCTAAAACAGCCGAACTCTTTTGGTTTTCAATTTTTCTAGGTGGAGAAACATGGGATGGAGGATAAGAAACATGGACACTCTAGGACTGAGGATTCACCTTCACGGAGAGGCGTCGCACCTCCAGGGCATCTCACCCAGCCCACTACATGTTGTTTAGGGTGTCCCACCCATCTCACTACATGCGGAGCCTAGGGCATCCCACCCAAATCACTACCTGGGGCCGTAAAGAAAAATCCCTTAGACCTAGAGGGGGACTCGATGGAAAAGGGGGATAACTAGAGCCTCGCGCCCCTCGATGCTCGCATGCTATTGAAGGAAGTGGGGTCTCACACCCCGCGACACCCGCAGGTGAAGGAAAGATGGGCCTCAACCCAGAACCAGAACCCAGGGAAAACCCAAAAATTTATATCAAAACTTAATTATTACAGGGGGAGAGGGGAACTTTACATAGAAAAACCAAAACCCTCACTTACTTGGCCTACAAGAACCCAAAAAAGGAAAAATAAATTACATCAAAATCCATGCTACATCAATATTGTTGCTGATCTGCTCTGAAAAGCATGTTGGCTTGATGATCTGCTCCAGAAAGCGTGCTGCACTAAAAAACTGGACTGCTTCGAAATCCATGAAAAACCCTCTCACGACCGTGCACAGGGAAGATGATCTCCGTCGAGCACTGGTGGACTATCGATGGCCGGGAAGCGGGCGGCGAACGGGGCCAGCGGACGACGAGCGACGGACGGTCGGTGGCGGGCTGCAGGCGAGGCGGCGGCATGCGGGGGCACAACATGCTGGGTGTGCCGTTTGGTCTCCCATGGTTGGAAGACCCCCTGGGCCCCGGCGTGGCCTCCGACGGACGAGCGAGCGGTGGGCGGCAGCAGGCGGGCGGCGGTGACAGGCGACGGCGGTGCAGGCCGGCGGTAGCGCAGGGGGTGACGGACACCTCTCGCGTCCATTTATCTGCCCATGGGCATGGGGCCCAAGGGTGCCGGCGGATGGCAGGCGGGCGATCGTGTGGCAGGTCGGCGGCGGCGGCGCATGGGCGGACGGAAGCCTCCCGCGTTCGTTCGTCTTCCCATGGGCATGGGTGGCGGCGCCGGATTTCCGGCGAGGGCGAGGCCGGCGGGCACTAGCGGCGGGTCGGCGAGGGCGGCCGGGGTCGGGCAACCCGGATCTGGGGCCGGCTGGGCGGTGGGCTAGGATTTTGAAATTTTTTAAAATCACGGGAATAGGATGGAATAAGATTAGAATAAGGTGGGAATAAGATCGAGATAAAACTGGAATAGAGGGAATAGCTGGAATAGCTAGAATAAGTAAAAATAAAAATATGAAAAAATAATAAATAATGAAAAAAAATACCCAGACCTGCCCTGGATCCCCATCATTCTCCTTGACCATGAAGAACTCGACTCCGTCGAGCTCGAAAAAAGGAGCACACCCTAATCCACAACTCACTCTGATACCAAACTGATGCGGGACAGATGAGACGTAACCGATTTATTGGGAAAACAGGGGAAAACCTAAACAAACTAGGACCGGGGAGAGCTAAGAAGCCTCTTGGGGCTAGGGTAAATTGACACTAAACCCTAAAACAGCCGAACTCTTTTGGTTTTCAATTTTTTTGTGTGGAGAAATATGGGATGGAGGATAGGAAACATGGACACTCTAGGACTGGGGATTCACCTTCACAAAGAGATGTCGTACCTCTAAGGTATCTCACCCACCCCACTACATGTAGTCTAGGGTGTCCCACCCATCTCACTACACGCGGAGCCTAGGGCATCCCACCCAAATCGCTACCTGGGGCCGTAATGAAAAATCCCTAAGACCTAGAGGGGGACTTAATGGAAACAGAGGATAACTAGGGCCTCGCGCCCCTCGACGCTCGCATGCGAGCGAAGGAAGTGGGGTCTCACACCCCGTGACACCCCCAGGTGAAGGAAAGATGGGCCTCAGCCCTGAACCAGAACCTAGGGAAAATCCAAAATTTTATATCAAAACTTAATTATTACAAGGGGAGAGGGGGCTTTTATATAGAAAAACCAAAACCCTCACTTACTTGGCCTACAAGAAACCCAAAAAAAAAATAAATTACATCAAAATCCATGCTACATCAATATTAATGCTGATTTGCTCTGGAAATCGTGTTGGCTTGATGATCTGCTCCAAAAAGTGTGCTGCACTAAAAACTGGACTACTCCAAATTCTTGCAAAATCCTCTCACGGTCGTGCACAGGGAAAGATGATCTCCGTCGAGCACTGGGAACTGTCGGCGGCCGGAAGCGGCGGCGGACGGACGGGCGGGGTGGCGGTGCTGCGCGGCTGCAGGCGTGCGGCGGCACGGGGGGCACGGCACGCTGGGCGTGCCGTTTGGTCTCCCACGGTCGTAGGAGACCGATTGGGCGCCGAAATGGCCTCCAACGGATGAGCGGGCGGCAGACTGGTGGCGGGCGGCAGTAGGCTGGCAACGGCGGCAGGTGACGGCGGTGCAGGCTGAGGCAGCGCAGGGGTGGATGGATGCCTCCCACGTCCGTTCGTCTTCTCGTGGGCATGGGGCCCAATGGTGCCGGCGAGGATGGCGGTGGTCGGGCATGTGCCGGTGGATGGCGGGCGGGTGGCCGGTGGCAGGTCGGCGGCGGGCGGTGCATGGGCGGACGGATGCCTCCCATGTCAGTTGTCTTCCCACGAGCATGGGCGGCGGCGCCGGATTTTCGCCGAGGGCCGGGCCGGCGGGCAGGATGGTGGGGGCGACAGAGGGTCGGGCGGCCCGGATCTAGGGCCGACGGGGTTGGCTAGGGTTTTGAAATTTTTTAAATCATGGGAATAGAATGGAATAAGACAAGAATAAGGTGGGAATAAGATCGGGATAAAACTGGAATAGAGGGAATAGGTGGAATAGCAGGAATAAGTAAAATAAAAATTGTAAAAAAATAAGAAAAAATGGAAAAAATACCCTGACCTGCCCTGGATCCCATCATTCTCCTCGACCATGAAAAACTCGACTCCGTCGAGTTCGAAAAAAGCACAACCTACTCCACAACTCGCTCTGATACCAAACTGATGCGAGACAGTTGATATGTAACCGATTTATTGAGAAAACAAGAGAAAACCTAAACAAACTAGGACCGTGGGAGAGCTAAGAAGCCTCCCGAGACTAGGGTGAATTGACACTAAACCCTAAAATAGCTGAACTCTTTTGGTTTTCAATTTTTCTGGGTGGACAAACATGGGATGGAGGATAGGAAACATGGACACTCTAGGACTAGGGACTCACCTTCACGGAGAGACGTCGCACCTCTAGGGCATCTCACCCACCCCACTACATGTAGTCTAGTGTGTCCCACCCATCTGACTACACGCGGAGCCTAGGGCATCCCATCCAAATCGCTACCTAGGCCCGTAACGAAAAATCCCTAAGACCTAGAGGGGGACTCTATGGAAAAGGGGGATAACTAGGGCCTCGCACCCCACGACGCTCGTATGCGAGCAAAGGAAGTGGGGTCTCACAACCCACGACACCCGCAGGTGAAGGAAAGATGGGACTCAGCCCAGAACCAGAACCTAGGGAAAACACAAAAATTTATATCAAAACTTAATTATTACAGGGGAAGAGCGGGCATTTATATAGAAAAACCAAACCCCTCACACTTGGCCTACAAAAAACCCAAAAAAGAAAAAATAAATTACATCAAAATCCGTGCTACATCAATATTGGTGCTAATCTGCTATAGAAAGCGTGTTGGCTTGATGATTTGCTCCAGAAAGCTTACTGCACTAGAAAACTTGACTGCTCCAAAATTCGTGCAAAATCCTCTCGCGGCCGTGCACAGGGAAGATGATCTCCGTCGAGCAACGGTGGACAGTCGACGACCGGGAAGCGGGCGGCGGATGGGGCCGGCAGATGACGAGCGACGGATGGCCAGTGGCGGGCTGCAGGCGCAGCGGCGGCACTTGGGGGGGCATGGCATACTGGGCATGCCGTTTGGTCTCCCACGGTCGTGGGAGACCCCCTGGGCGCCGGCGTGGCCTCCGACGGACGAGCGGGCAACGGACCGGCGACGGGTAGCAGCAGGCGGGTGGCAGTGGCAGGCGATGGCGGTGCAAGCTGGCGACGGTGCAGGGGCGGACGGACGCCTCCCGCATCCGTTCATCTTGCCGCTGGCATGGGGCCCAATGGTGCTGGCGAGGGCAGCGGCGACCGGGCATGGGCTGGCGGATGGCGGGCGAGCGGCCGGTGGACGGCGAGCAGGTGGCCGGTGGCAGGTCGGTGGCGGCAGACGGTGGCGGTGACGCATGGGCGGATGGATGTCTCCCACATCCGTTCGTCTTCCCACGGGCGTGGGCGATAGTGCCAGATTTTCGGTGAAAGTGGGGCCGGCGAGCAGGCCAGCGGGGCACCCGGGGGTCGGGCGGCCCGGATCTGAGGCCGGTGGGGCGGTGGGCAAGGGTTTTGAAAATTTTAAAAATCATGGGAAGAGGATGGAATAAGACTGGAATAAGGTGGGAATAAGATCGGGATAAAACTGGAATAGAGGGAATAGGTGGAATAGCGGGAATAAGTAAAAATCAGAATGCAAAAAAATAAGAAAACATGGAAAAAATACCCAGACCTGCCCTGGATCCCCATCATTCTCCTCGACCACAAAGAACTCGACTCCGTCGAGTTCAAAAAAAGGAGCACACCCTAATCCACAACTCGCTCTGATACCAAGTTGATGAGGGATAGATGAGACGTAACCTGATTTATTGGGAAAGCAGGGGAAAACCTAAACAATCTAGGACCGTGGAAGAGCTAAGAAGCCTCCCTGGACCAGGGTGAACTAACACTAAACCCTAAAACAACCAAACTCTTTTGGTTTTCAATTTTTCTAGGTGGAGAAACATGGGATGGAGGATAAGAAACATGGACACTCTAGGACTGGGGACTCACCTTCACGGAGAGACGTCGCACCTCTAGGGCTTCTCACCCACCCCACTACATGTAGTCTAGGGCATCCCACCCATCTCACTATACGCGGGCCTAGGGCATCCCATCCAAATTGCTACCTGGGGCCGTAAAGAAAAATTCCTATGACATAGAGGGGGACTTGATAGAAAAGGGGGATAACTAGGGCCTCGCACCCCTCGTCGCTCGCATGCGAGTGAAGGAAGTGGGGTCTCACACCCCGCGACACCCGCAGGTGAAGGAAAGATGGGCCTTAGCCCACAACCAAAACCCAGGAAAAACCCAAAAATTTATATCAAAACTTAATTATTACAGGGGGAGAGGGGCCTTTATATAAAAAACCAAAACCCTCACTTACTTCGCCTACAAGAAACCCAAAAAAGAAAAATAATTACATCAAAATCCATGCTACATCAATATTGGTGCTGATCTACTCTGGAAAGCATGTTGGCTTGATGATCTGCTCCAAAAAATGTGCTGCACTAAAAAACTGGACTGCTTCGAAATCCATGCAAAATCCTCTCGTGGTTGTGCACAGAGGAAGATGATCTCTGTTGAGCACCGACGGACGGTCGATGGCCGGGAGGCAGGCGACGGACGGGGCCGGCGGACGACGAGCAACGGATGGTTGGTGGCGGGCTGCAGGCAGGGCAGCGGCACGGGGTGGGGCACGGCATGCTAGGCATGTCATTTGGTCTCCCATGACCGTAGGAGACCCCCTGGGCGTCGGCGTGGCCTTCGACAGACGAGCAGGCAGCAGACCGGTAGCGGGCGGCAGCAGGTGGGAGGTGACGGTAGGCGAACGCAGGCCGACGGCAGTGCAGGGGTAGATGGACACCTCCAATGTCCGTTTCGTCTTCCCGCGAGCATGGGGCCCAAGGCGCCGGCAGGGTGGCGGCAGCCGGGCGTGGCCGGCGGATGGCGGGCGGGCGGTCGGTGGCAATTCGACAGTGATAGACGGTGGCGGTGGTGCATGGGTGGACGGATGCCTCTCGCATCCGTTCGTCTTCCCATGGGCATGGGTGGCGATGCCAGATTTCTGGCGAGGGCAGGGCCGGCGGGCACGGACGGGCGGGCCGGCGGGGGTGGCCGGGGTTCCGGCGACCCAGATCTTGGGCCGGCGAGGTGGTGGGCTAGGGTTTTGAAAATTTTTTAAAATCACAGGAGAGAATGGAATAAGACTGGAATAAGGAGGGAAATAAGATCGGGATAAAACTGGAATAGAGGGAATAGATAGAATAGTGAGAATAAGTAAAAATATAAAATGCAAAAAAATAAGAAAAAATGGAAAAAATACCCGGACCTGCCAAGGATCCCCATCAGAGGTGCTGCAAGTCCTCCCGAGTAATCCACAAGTCATCGGACTCAGGTCGGCCTTGCCATCGGACCAAGAAACGTTGATAACCTTTGCCCAAGGTTGTAATAGCTTGGTCATCCAGGACACTCTTGTTCCACTCTCTCTCTCAGGTAAAATTGGAGGTGGACACTCTGGTTCAGGTTCACTCACAAAAGAAAGGTCAGGCCCAAATGCTCGCTAGGTATGTTTGCTGGTTTCCTGTACTCGACTAAGTCTGAGATATTTAAAGTCAAACTAATGCCATAATCCGAGGGAAGCTCAACAACGTAGGCATTAGGGCCAACTCTCTTTATCACTCTAAAGGGCCCAGCTCCACGAGCATGAAGTTTCTTAACAGTTCCTGGTGGAAACCATTCAGGCCTAAGCCTAATCATTACAGAATCCCCAATTTCAAACCCTTTGGCTCATTTCCAGGAATCAGCCATTCTTTTATATGCATTATTACTTAGATTAATTTTTTTGCTAATTTCCTTATGCATGTCCCTAATATGCTATGCAAAGGATTCGACGGACTCAGAGACATGAGCATGGATAGGTAGTGGAATCAAATCAAGAGGTCGGTTAGGCTTGTAACCACTTACAATCTTGAAAGGACTTTTTCTGGTGGTCCTATTCACAGAACTGTTGTAGGTAAACTCAGCTCAAGGTAAAAGAAGATCCTAGTTCCAGGTATGTTCACTTATCAAACATCTCAAGAGGTTCCATAGGTTGCAGTTGACTACCTCAGTTTGGCCATCAGTTTGCGGGTGGTAGGCAGTTGAAAACTTTAGCTTGGTGATGGGGACATCTCAAGCACGGATCTTGGAGCAAGCATAATTCTTGGAGTGGCACAGATCTAGAAGCATTTTTGGAATAAATTTATTTAGGATTTATCTTTTGTTTAAAATTTGAATTAGGATTTGGTTGGTTAGGATTGATATATGGATAGGCTTATCTTATCCTATCTTATATTTGAATTTGATTCGTTCTTATCTTTTTATCTTGTATTTAAATTCAAATGAGGGTTGGAAAATCTATAAATACCACCCTCAGCCTTTTGTAATAGGAGGATGGATGAATAAAATTTTATTGTTCTCTGTGAAGGATCTGTGTGATCCTAGGGTATCTGTATGATCCCTTCTCCATCTTCCCAGGGTTTTGTGTGATCCCTGATTTTGGGCATCTGTGTGAGCCCAGGGCATCTATGTGAGCCCCTTTGCTATGTGCTTGTTCTTCTAGGGCATCTGTGTGAGCCCCTTTGCTATGTGCTTGTTCTTCTTGGGGAATCTATGTGAACCCCAGTATTTTTCTTAACCCTGCACCCTCTTCTTTCCTCATTTGCAAATCCTAATCTCTGGTGACTTTCATGCTCGCCAGCGATCCAGTCCAATCCTTGTCCCGCATCAAGTGGTATCAGAGCTAAAGGATTAGGATTTTTCTGTTTCATCACCGGCCCACTGTTCTCTTTCTTCCCTGTTTCAAATCTCGTCCACGGATCCTTCCCCAACATCGACGTCGGACCACCCTCCCCCCAGCCGGTCACCCACCACCATTCCTCCCTTCCAGCCCTCACCCCTATTTTCTGCTTCGTCTATGCCAAGCTCTCTAAGAACTGCCTGCAGGCCATTTTCAAAGCATAGATTTCAAAGCACACCGATCTCAAAGCTGCACCATTTTCAAAGCAAAGTTGATTAAAAAAAATCATGATTTATCAAGCTAAAAGTTTGGAGTTCCCGGAGCTGAAGTCAAGCTGAAGCTGGAGCCTGACCCAAACTCGACAGAGTCGAGTTTTTTCCCCACCGTAGGAGAATGGGGACATCTCAAGCACGGATCTTGGAGCAAGCATAATTCTTGGAGTGGCACAGATCTAGAAGCATTTTTGGAATAATTTATTTAGGATTTATCTTTGTTTAAAATTTGAATTAGGATTTGGTTGGTTAGGATTGATATATGGATAGGCTTATCTTATCCTATCTTATATTTGAATTTGATTTAGATTTGGTTGGTTAGGATTGATATATGGATAGGCTTATCTTATCCTATCTTATATTTGAATTTGATTCGTTCTTATCTTTTTATCTTGTATTTAAATTCAAATGAGGGTTGGAAAATCTATAAATACCACCCTCAGCCTTTTGTAATAGGAGGATGGATGAATAAAATTTTTATTGTTCTGTGTGAAGGATCTGTGTGATCCTAGGGTATCTGTATGATCCCTTCTCCATCTTCCCAGGGTTTTTGTGTGATCCCTGATTTTGGGCATCTGTGTGAGCCCAGGGCATCTATGTGAGCCCCTTTGCTATGTGCTTGTTCTTCTAGGGCATCTGTGTGAGCCCCTTTGCTATGTGCTTGTTCTTCTTGGGGAATCTATGTGAACCCCAGTATTTTTCTTAACCCTGCACCCTCTTCTTTCCTCATTTGCAAATCCTAATCTCTGGTGACTTTCATGCTCGCCAGCGATCCAGTCCAATCCTTGTCCCGCATCACTTGGTGCCTAAAGTAACTAGTGAATCAGACATCCCTATCGGATGCTATGTTTTTGGGGAAGGCCATGTAACTTAACCACATGCTCGAGAAAGAGCTTGGCAACTTTGGAAGCATCCAGGGTCTGGGAGTAGGGTATGAAATAGGCCATTTTGGAGAACCTATCAACCACTACTAGACTGATCATGCTTCCTTGCGGTCTTGGGCAATCCTACTAAAAAGTCAATGCTAAGGTCTTCCCAAGGGCAACTAGGCACAGGCAGAGGGGTGTACAGGTTAGTATTCTGCTTCTGCTGTTTTCCAACAGCACAAGTTCGGCACTGGGAAACATTGTTAGCTATATCCTTCTGCAGGCTAGGCCAAAAGAACTGGTCTTCTACTGCTAAGGTGGTCTTTTCTCTACTGAAGTGACTAGCTAGACCTCCTGCATGGGTCTCCCAAACTAAGAATTCTCGAAGAGAGGTCTTGGGAATGCACAATCTATTTGCTTTGAAAAGGTAACCATCCTGGAGGGTGTACTCGCTATGGGCGCTAGATGGTTCTTGTTTCTTGGATTGGAAAATCTCACCAAAGTTAGGACATGTATCGTATTACTCTTTTAATCGATCAAATCCTATACCTCAGTCCTAATGGTATTAGCATAGGGCACGATGGCTAGGGTTATCAGCTGCCTTGTTCTCAGTACCAGCACGATGTTTAAGCACAAAGGTATAGGCATGGATGAATTCTACCCACTTAGCGTGCCTCGGGTTTAATCTTTTCTAAGAGTTTAGGTACTGAAGGGCTTCATGGTCAGAGAAAAGGATGAATTCTTGGGGTAATAGGTAATGCCCCATACCTAAGAGCCTGAATAACTGCTTGGAACTCTTTATCGTAAGTCAAGTACTTAACTTTGGCCTCATTGAGTTTCTCGCTAAAGAAGGCCATGGGGTGATTTTCCTGACTAAGTACTCCTCCAATGCCAACTCTCGAAGCATCACAACAAGCAACCTCAAAAATCTTAGAAAAATCAGGTAATCTTAGGACAGGTGCTTGTATCATTTTATCTTTGATTTCTTGGAAGGCTTTCTCTATAGCTTTGTTCCATTAGAAGCCTCCCTTCCTGATGCAGTCGGTGATGGGTGCTACGATAGAACTAAATCCCCGAATAAATCTCCCATAAAAGGTGGCTAGGCCATGGAAACTACGCACATCATGGACACTAGTTGGGACCGGCCACTCAACTATGGCTTTAACCTTCTCGGGATCAGCAGAGACCTCCATCTGGGGTGACTACGAAACCTAGGAAGATAACCCTCGTTGTCATGAACTCAAATTTCTTTGGATTGGCATAAAGGCTATTTTCCCTAAGGGTCTAGCAGACTAACCTAAGATGGTTAGGTGGTCCTCTTTAGTCTTGCTGTATATCAAAATGTCATCAAAATATACCACCAAAAATTTTCCAGTAAATTCTTTCAGGACTTGGGTCATGACCCTCATAAGGTGCTAGGTGCATTAGATAGTCCAAAAGCATCAATACCCATTCGAAAAGGCCATCCTTAGTCTTAAAAGCCATCTTCCATTCATCCTCCCGGGTCTAATCTAATCTGGTGGTAGCCACTCTTAAGGTCTATCTTGGAAAAAGATAGTGGTTTCGTCTATCATATTAAGCATATCATCCAAATGGGGGATGGGAAACCTATATTTTATCATGATTTTGTTATGGCTCTGCTATCTACACACATCCTCCAGGTTCCATCTTTCTGGGGTTAGCAAAGCAGGGATGGCACAGGGACTTAAACTCTCCCTAAGAAAACCCTTCCAAAGAAACTCTCCCACTTGTTTCTGCAATTCCTGGTGTTCAGTGGGGTTCATTCTATAATGAGGAAGGTTGGGTAGGTGGTTCCTGGGACAAGGTCTATGGCATGTTGGATGTCCTTAAGAGATGACAGATGATCAGGTAATCATCGGGGAAAACATCCTTAAATTCTTTCGGAGCCTTAACTACTTATCAGGGTGCTCTATTTGGGTCGGCTCATGACTCCCTTTGGTGGCCAAAATCCAAACAGGGGCTCCCTCAGCAATCTCTTTTTCCGAATCCTTGGACTTGATCAGTTTAACTCCAAGCTTCTTTTCCTTAAGGCTACTTGATCCTCTTTTAGCCTGGTCCTTAGGCTGAACTGGATTAATAGTAAATTTCTTTCCATGGTGGTTGAAGGTACAGCTATTGGTCCAACCATAAAGAGTAGCATCGTGATCGTAAAGCTAAGGTCATCCTAAGATAATACAACTAACACCCATGGGAAGGACATCACACCAAATCTTCTTTTCATAAGACTACAACTTGATCAAGAACTTGGGCACCTAGACTTTATGGGTATGGAGTTGAATCGATCCAAGAGACCTTGTAAGGGTTGGTGTGAGGGGCTGGGGTCAATCCTAAGGCTTTGACAGTACTTGAAGAGATAGCATTGACACAGCTCCAACTAACAACTATGATTTTGCACACCTTATCTCCTAGTTTAACAAACGTTTGTAGGATGTTTGTCTTACACCAATCTTCTTGCACTATGTTTTGGGTAAGGATGCACCTAACTACTCCTAGAAGGTCTTCAGATTCAAACTATTCTTCCTCTCTCTCATAATCTTTCAGCAACTGATCTTCTGGCTCATAGACTTCTCCTTCCTGTATCAATATGGGTTTTATCTCATTCTCAGCTGGCTCTTCTATGACTCTACTATGCTATGGAGTTGCACTGGCTAGCATACTGATGTCCAGGTTTATGACATCTAAAAATAAATTGTTTTGGGGAGTGGGGCTTCTCTGGACTCATGGCTTTACCCTTTCCTCTCTACTAAACTGGGGTTGGTTTAGGTCTGGTCGGCTTGGGTTGGTGTATTGGCTCGGGGTGGTTGGTTAGTGTTGGTCGGAGGGGGTGACTAGGGCGTCTAGGTCCTGAACTACCCCTTGTTAGGTCCTGGGATTCGACTAGGGGTTCCTAAAGGGTTCAGCTATGATAGGTGGGAGCCCTCTGGAAACGCTCACAGTTTCCTTGCAACTTGGTAAGCATACTCTATACTACTTTGACCTCTCTTAAAGTAGAGCTCTCTCGTATGTCTAGTGGAGGCCAGCCCTAAACCTAGACAGGGTCACAGAAGCAGATTCATTGACATGACATCGCATGACATACTCGTCGAACTTCATGATGTATTCAGCTACACTCTTTTCCTGACTCAGTCTTCCATTGGTCCAATAAATTCTGGGTGTAAGAAAGTGGTCAGTACTTCTCTCTAAGCTTGGCTTTCATGTCTCTCCAAGTTGCTACGAGTTCTAGTCCTCTTTGCTCTACTATCCTTTCGACACTATTCCAAAATAAACCTAGCCTGGTGAACAACCTATGTTTGGCAACTTAAACTTCATCCTCTCCGTCATTATGTACAAGTCGAAATACTACTTCATGTCCTCCTCCCAATCTATGTACACCTTAGGATCTAGACTACCATAGAAGGTAGGGGCTTCTAGCTTGATGTTTCTAATGGCCCTTTCTTCCTGGTCTACAATATCTGGATTGGGTCTCCCAGGTTCAAACTCTTGGGCTGGGTTAAAATGGGGAATTCTCTTGGGCTCAGCCTCTATAGAAGGTTCATGATGAGGGTAATCCCTAGGGAAAAAAGGTGACTCAGACTCAGATTCGATAGATGGTCTAGGACTATTCTTCTCTAAGGCTCCAATTCTATCGTCGAACTTATCGAGCCTACTGTTCAACCTAGCCAATTGTTCAAGGATGACCTTTAATTGATCTTCTTGTTCATTCTCCATGGGTTCACCTGATTGGGAATGATGGGGATGATAAGGGACTCCGGATTTAGTCGACATGCACACTCAACGGAAGATGTTATGGGTTTGCTAGACTTTGAAGATCAAACCAAATGTTAGGTCAAGAAGACTAACTCGGAAGTAGTAACTTGGCACCTGGCCAGGTAAGTGTAAGGTTAGTGGAGGTTCTTCTTTGCTTGCCTTAGACACCAACTTGAAATTGGCCAGGTAAGTGAACTAACCCACCTTCCTTCGGGCTCTTGTCCCTGAACCACTTGCCTAGACACCAGCTACTCAAGCACACACAAACAAGCTGTCTAACTTGGCTTGACACTTGGTTCGACCTGACTTCGTGGGTGTCCCTAGCTCAATAGAGTAAGTTAAGTGTCTATTTAATTATAATTAGAGGTTGGGGTTTGATATGATGGGTGATGATTTTTTGGGCTAGGGACAGGTAATGAAATCCTAACCCTATGTCAAATTGCTGCCCTTAAGATGATTTATGGAAATGATGGCATACAAATGATCTAATGAAATGTCTCTAAGTTATATTTTTTTGGATTTTGATGTATGGTAACAGAAATAAATGATGGAAATAAAAATATATTACCCTAAATGCAAATTAAACTATATGAAAGATGAAGATGAGATGAGATGTACTTGCTAAATTTCAGAGCAGAATTTTTTTCAGATGGTAATCAGCCGTGTAGAAATTCTACAGATTGAAATAAAATCTAAAAAAAATTTAAAAAATATTTTTAATAATTCAAAGTCTGGAAAAATAAAAATCATAAAATCTGATATTTTACAGACAGAAATAATCAAAATAGCTGACTATGTACAGAAATGCTGAATTTTTAAAAGGCTGAAATTAAGATGCAAAACTTTTTTTCTAATAGATCTAAACCAATCTCCTTGTGTTCCCCTTCATAGGTCAATCATATTGGCACCCCTACATGCCTTAGGAGATCCCCGTGGATTGGAAGGAGAGGGTCTTGAAACCCTACTCTTCTCCTAAGACCGGATGGCCTGGTGAAGCACCTAATCCAAGTACTTAAGAAGTGCTAAGTCCAAACCATGCTCTGATACCAAATATGATGCGGAACTAATTAGATGCAAAGATGAAGAATGATGCATGTGATTTTTCTTTGATAATTTTTAGGGTTTTAATTAAGTTAA
The DNA here is from genome assembly GCA_021397845.1 of Areca catechu. NCBI lineage: Eukaryota > Viridiplantae > Streptophyta > Magnoliopsida > Arecales > Arecaceae > Areca > Areca catechu. Next base: position 44,386,216 of record CM038048.1, on the reverse strand, counting down.
GGACTCCCGAAGATGAGAGAGAATAGATCTTAGGGTTCTATACTAACAAGAACTTCAGGCAATCAAGTAAGTCCCTAAGCAGGTTAAAAAGATGACCCCGGGATTGAGAAACCCCATAGGACTTAGCTCTCAGATCAATACCTACTTAGGAGTCAGGGTGGCAAACCTCAAAGATCCGAAGTGCCCGATGCCGAGTTCACTCGCTCTCACGGATATGGCCTGGATGATCGAGCACTCAACCCCACGGATGCGCCAGCTTTCTGTTCGAAGGTCACAACGACAAGGGCAACTGACTCCGTGTTCATGGCACCTGGAGGACCTGTGGGCATTCAAGAGAAGAGTTAGGATTCGATCAAAAGAAAGCAATTGATGAAAGGATGAGAGTTGATGTGGTAATGGGTAGAGTTCTTCTTGATAGGCGCCCGGTTGGATGATCCCAATGGACTCAGATTCGAAGTTGGAGGATGGGGTTATTGAAGAGATAGTAACTCAAGGCCTCACACCTCTCGACACCTGAAGGCAAAGGCGCTCCCTCATAGAGATTGACATTCTTAAGGAACGAAGGCAACTAAAGAGAATTGGCTCTCAAAACTTGTATTTTTTCATTCATCAATCATAAATTATAAAGGAGGGGTAAGGTCCTTTTTATAGGCACCTAGGACCCAATTTGAATTTCAAATGAAAATACAAGTCCTCTCTTGATGAGGTGCCAAAAATTTCAGAAATCCTCTTCCTTGGCTGACCATGAATTTCAAAGTGATTGGGCATGGCTTGTCTTGAGGCTTGGAAGAAGGGTCTTGGCGCCCTGGAACTTGGAAGGTTGGTCTCTCACTTTGGAAGAAGACATGACATGGGGCTTGTAGCAAGGCTTGTGTTCTCCTCCTTTCCTTGGTTGTTCATCCACCTTTGGTACAAGACTGATACGTGGAGTGGAAGATGGAGCTTGTCTTGGTGCCCATGGATTCTTGCTTTTGCTTCCATACTTGGTCAACTACTTTGGGAAGAAAGCTTGATGTGAGGGCTTGAAGCAAGGCCTTATCTCTTCAAATCTCTAGCCTCCTTGGACTTTCCATTGGCTGACTACCCATACGTGGAAAAGAGCATGATATGGGTGAGGGAAAGAGGGAATGTATCAAGTGTTGTGTCCCCCTTTTGGGCATCCAAAAATCTGAATTGTGCCGCCCACTTGGCAAGTTGACATGGCGCCACATAGGATGAAGAGGTGGCGCCCCTGAGCTGAGTTTGCTTCCTTCATGGCTTGGCTCAAAAGTGACTAGACTTCAAGACCAATCTTGCTTGGACCCATACTTCAAACAGACTCGGATTTGACTCAATACAGGACTGGACTCAGTACAGGACATAACTTGACCGAATTGGTCAAAGTACAGGACTAGACACAAACACTTGAGACTCAATTCATAACTAAAAAAAATTCCAAAGTTTAGGCTTGAAGCCTTATTACAAGACCTGAAAAGTTGGAACCCTAATTAGACATCCATAGAGGGTTGAGGAGCCTCTGTTGGATTCTGGTGCCCACCCAGTTTGTGTAGGAATGAAATTGTTATGTAAAGACCTTTCTATCCTTACTTCGGGGGCAAGCTTATGAGTTTATAAAAGAAGACCTCCTCTCTTTTATGAGACACTTTTTGAATAACATTATTGAGTTTTCATATCTGCTGTGTGCTAAGGGGATTCTATGTGAGCCCCTCCTTCCTCCTTGTCTCCTGCGCCCAGTCTCCAGCCACCCTCGAACCCTAGAAGCCTCTTCTCCAAGTCTTGGCCATCCACATCAAACCCTCTCTTTCCCTTGCTGCTTTAAATTTATTTCTTCATCCTTGCTTGTTTTCTACCCTTGACAGGCGATTCGTAGGTCCCTCGAAGCCTATGAATCCATTGATTCCAGCCGGGCAGCGATCGGATCATTGGTTGAAAGCCAATCTGCAAGTCTTCAGCTTGATCATCCAAGCTGCATCTAGGAGCGAGAGTGATATCTTCGAATACGATCTTCATCGGGTGCTTCAACCGTTGTTAGGTATACCCCCTCTGTTTGCTGATGAGAATTCTTCCAGGGTGCTGGAAATCATGCAGCATGCGGAAGTGAATTTCAAAACAAAAATTCTAAGCATGAAATCCTAATTGGCTAGAAAACCCTAATTCTTAGGAACCCTTATGCATACCAATTAATGAAACATAAATGGAGTTAGAAAAAACATACATGAACTGCTAAAATGCAATCATTTCCACGAGGCTCACAAGTGCAAGCCCTCCAATGGTGATCCACACGAGAATGGTACCAAGGAAGAATCCCTATTGGGGTTGCTTGCTTCAACAAAACTCTTAGGATAGCCTTTGGACCTTTGACCACTGTAAGACACCATATCCTACTGTAGGGCACTAAGAACACTGTCCTACACCACTCTTGGTCTTAGGACAACCCTCCTCTAGGACTCCTTAGGCTTATATCCTAAAACAAAGCCTTGTCCTAAAAGATTAGACCTTGTCTTAACAAGACAACTCTTGTCTTAAAGAAAGGAGGGAAGGACAAACAGAGAGACACTCAGAATATCTTTACGGTGAAAAAGATATCTAAAACTCATATCACCACCCCTATTTATAGTTGTAAGAGGGACGTACAATATGTCCTCCAACAGGTTATCAGATATGATTTTTCAAGATCGAAGAGAGGTTTACCTGGCTTGAAAAATCATATCCAATATGTCTTATCATGCATCAAAGGGCATATTGGCATCCATTCACTTTCTTGGACAATCTATGACTTGCCACATGGCAGTACCAGTCTCTGGGAGGCTAAAAGGCATCTCTTCAATCTCCAAACATCGAAGAATATGAAGAGTCCTGATAGTAGAAGGACTCTGCTTCAGGGCACATGCCAAATGAAAAGACGCTTCTCTTCATGCGCACTTTTTTTGCTTCCCACACTTTGCATGCCATTTCAAAAGAGGCATGACCGATCAAATATTATCCTAAGGGTATGGGGATCAGATAAGAGGCATTCTAGATATGAAACTCCCAGAGTTTCATTACAAAAGGACCTCTTAGTCCTTCTGCGCGCACTCTCCATCTCCCGCGCACACCAAGAGGTGCCAAGAGTCCTATTCACCTAGGACTCTTCACAAAATCGATATATTGCCCAAATAAAAACCAGATAAAACCTGGTTTAAGCTGCCCCACTTAGGACTCAACCTAATCTGGGTTTCCCTTAAATAGGTTAGTCCAAATACCAAGCAATCGGACCCAATCCAATTGGGTTAGGAATTGGGATAGCTTACACATGCTAGGTGTAATCTGGCTAACCAATTAGGATACCATGACCCTAATTAAATCATGAATGACTTCCTTGGCCAACTCTCTAATGTGTGTGATCCTTTAGGTTCCATATTTAGGTAATAGTAGGTTTAGTTTGAGCCGATTCGAACAATCAAACCCGATTGACCTAATTAGGTCAATTGGCTCACATAATTATCCAATTTGAATCACACATCAAATTGACTCATGAACCAAATCAATGGTTCATGAAAACTTACAAGACAGGATTGATATCTAACAACATATCATGCCTACCCAGAATATATGGAAGTAGAAAGTACCAAAATTTCATTTAGTAGTAAGTTACCATGCAATTTAATATTTCGATCTCCCATTATCTCGATTAAGTGATAGGTATGGATATATGTCAAACCCTAACACTTAATCATATCGAATCTCATCTTGATCATGAGGACTCAGCTAATGACTGATTAGAAACCACTTCTAATCTCATCCTGCTTGATCAAAGGCTCCTTGATTCAATCATCGAAGAGATTACATGGGATAACAATTCCTCTGACTAGGAAGAATCGATCCTTGTTGGTCCACTCACATCCTTCGTACACCTTTCACCATATCCAGAACATCTCGTACATGACTTAATGCCATTAATGAGTATGAACCAAAAGGTGGATTAGTGTGCACAAGGAACCATGGTGACCTCAGGTCTAAAGACCACATGCACTACTTCTACTCTAGGTCTATCTTTTGACAAGCAGTAAACTTCCATAAGATAGTTCTGGTGAGGATCAGTCCGGGTGTACTCAAATCCTGATGATCACCCTTATCTTTGTATTAGGGTCTCTACACAAATGGTTGTGAGATCAACCACCCTCATCAACTGAGCATACATAGGATAAGCTAGTCTTTCCGGATTCATCAATCCCCGAATCGATGGTCCAACAACTAGGAACATCTAGATTAGGGTTTATAGGAAATAAGTCTTACTATTATTTTATCATAATCCTAATTTCATTGCCTATTCTAAGGGATTCATCAAAATCAAACAAAACATGACATGGCAGTATATGATGAATCAAATGCCTTTATTAATATGAATAATATTCATACATGAGCTGAAAGTTTATAAAAAGGCTCTCATAATGATTGGCTCTTAGGGCACTTTTCTATCACTTACCAGTAGCATTATTGAAGGAAAACTAGCCCACCGAGACTTCTCAATCTCGGCGGTCCTCTTTTCTATTACTTTTAGGTTCTATTTTTTATGCTGTTGCTTCTTATTTTGCATAGAACTCTCTACTTATATTCGTGGCTTGATCTTTGGGATTTGGATACATAACTTAACCTATAAAAATACAAAAATTAAATGCATGCATTTTAGTTCCACATCACAAAACACAAGATATATAGTGGTTCGGTGTACATCAAAGCACCTACATCAATTCTCCAAGATCCACTTGAAAATTTTACTATAATCCCACTTGAATATAGTTGATTAGTTTTTCGGGCTCACTAATCACAACCCTTTGATTTTCATAAGGCTAACCAAAAGCCTCTTGGTTTTCTCAAGGCACACCAAAAATCTCTTTGTTTTCCAAGATAACCAGAAACCTAGTTGGCTTTCACAAGGCTTACCAACAACTTAAGTTAGTTTTTGAAACAAGGCTCACCAACACTTAAGTTAGTTTTTGAAACAAGGCTCACCAACAACCAAACATCAAGCTTTCAAAAATAAAGTAAATATCTCTTTGAAGCTCTTTGATTGCTGTTGAAGATGCTTGTCTTCAAGTTGTTGAAGCTTTAATAGATGCTTGAAGGATGGACTTGAATGCTTCTTGAATATACTTGAATGCTTCTTGAATACTCTTGAATGCTTGAAGGTTCAACTTCACTCAAATATAGTTTTTTTTCAATGAATATTTGAATAAAAGCTGATTACTCATTTCCTTAAGAGTTTGGTCCACTTTAAATACCTTTCCAAGCCTTAAATGATCATTTTTAACCATTGGAGAGGTGAAAATAGCCGTTAGGGATGAAAAAGATCAATTCTGTACTTCAGAAAATAAGCCATTATTGTTCATCCAGAACTTTAAGTGTCAACACTTCAGATCATGAGTTGATACTATGTCAAAATTATCTTCTGAAGCTCTTTGGAATGCACTGGTGCATCAACACTTTGATGAGGGACAAAGATCGGGGGATCGCTGGCGAGCATAGAAGTCACCAGGGGATTAGGGCTTGCTCTCAAACAGGGAACACGGGCATCACACCCACTCCAATTTGGAGAAAACTTAGACAAAATACCTTTTAATTTGTATTCATGAGAAAAAAGATACTCATACAAGAGGGGAGGGGTGGTATTTATAGATTCACCTTAGGGTACATGACTTGAGGGCTAAGAAATCCTGACTTGTGGGCCAAGAAATCTTGGTGGACCTGGTCAACAGTGGGCCTTTATCTTGGACTATAGCTCTCTCTTGTGGGCTTGGCAACATGAAAGGGCCCAGGTGCATGAAGGCCAGCTCTGGTTGGGGGGGGCTTGGTGAATCTCCTGGCTGTTGACTCTCCTCTTGACTTGATTGACATTACATGACTCTTGACTTGAAATAAAAGATTCATAGGACTAAACAGACTCAACTAGATTCACATGTTCCACTTTATTACAGGACTCAATTGGCTCACTTTGACTCAAGTGACACAGTACTAATGGACTTTAATAGACTCTTGGATCCCCATCATTTTCCTGAGGTGGGGAGAACTCGACTTCGTCGAGTCAGGCTCTACAGGGATTTTGATGGGACTGAATCCAAGTATATCAAAAGAAATAAATCCATAAAGTAAACTAGATCAATTAAACCCAAAATATAACCAAGTAGGCTTGAAACAAAGAGAAGGCTCTGCTTTGAAATCTATGCAACTATGAAATTCCTGCTTCTCTGAGAATCATGTGCTCTAAAAATCATGCAGCTCCAGAAATCGTGGAGCACTAAAGTCAGCAATAGGGGATGGCACTGCTTTCACGTTCATGCTATCCCCTTCCTCCTCCTTCATGGACCAAAACCAAGTAATAGAGGGGCTTGCGGGGCGAGATTCCGGCAAGCTTCATCGGCAATAATGTTGAGAACAACGGTGGCGGCACGGATGGGGGGCAGGTCTCTGGCAGCTGTGGAGATGGTGGAAAGGTGCTGCATGGAAGACCGAATCATAGGTGGCTGGAGGGGCTTTGAAGGAGGAGATGGGTGGCCAGAAGGGGGGGAACGGCTTCTTGCCGGTTCGAAGGTGGCCGGCTTTAGGCAGGGGAGTAGGGATGGTGAGGCATCACGGGCGTGGGCAGCACGGGCAGTGGCGATCCAGTGGACGATCCAGTCAACCGATCAAATCGGGCGATGGCAACAGGGGCATCGATCAACTAGGAAGAGGTCTTTGGAGGAGGAGATCGGTAGGGTGGCGTTGCATGGATCTACGGCACAAGGTAGTGGTGGTGGGTGTGCGGCGGTCATGGGATGTGGTCATGATTCATAGTTGGAGGCATCGATCTGGTGGCCTGGGGAGGTGCCGGTCGGTGGGAGGAGCTTGGCAGTAGATGGCCATCGACTGCTGGCGGGAAGGGAAGCGGGGGGATCGCTCGCGAGCATAGAATTCACCTGGGATTAGGGCTTACACTCAAGAACAGGAAACACGGGCATCACACCCACTCCAATCTAGAGAAAAACTCAGACAAATAACTTTTAATTTGTATTCATGAGAAAAAATATACTTCATACAAGAGGGGAGGGGTGGTATTTATAGATTCATCCCAGGGTACATGACTTGAGGGCTAAGAAACCCTGACTTGTGGGCTAAGAAACCCTGGTGGACCTGGTCAATAATGGGCCTTTGTCTTGGGCTAGAGCTCTCTCTTGTGGGCTTGGTGGCATGAAAGGGCCCAGGTGCATGAAGGGTAGCTCTGGTTAGGGAGGCCTGATGAATCTCCTGGCTACGAACTCTCTTATACATGACCTGAATAAAAACTACATTGACTCGATTGGACTTGACTAGACTAAAAGACTGGACCTGACTAAGTGGACTCAACTAGACTCAGTTGTCTCACTTTATTACAATAGTCAAATAAAATAAAATAAAATAGACTTTCAGTCCCCATCATTCACCTGCGGTGGAGAGAACTCGACTCCGTCGAGTTTGGGTGATCGAGGGTTTGATGGAACCAGAACCAATCACATCAAAACAAAAAAGGCTAGGTTCTTCACTTTTGTTTTTTTTTTGTTTGTTCCTTTTCCCCCTTTTTTTAAGATTTTTGGCATGTACTTAAAGTCAGCAAGGGAAGCCAGCTTTGCTTCTCCGACCATGGAAAGGAGCCTTCCTGCTTTGACAAACATGCAAAAGCTCCGGTTGTGGAACTTCGTCAAGGTCGTTGGCGACAAGGCTGGGAATGGCGGTGCGGCCCTGCTCGGGCGAATGGCGGTGGCACGATGGGGAGAAGGTGGCACATACAGTGGCCATGGGTATGGCTTCGGAGGGGTTTCATCGGTGGGAGCGCCGATCGCGGTCGACCGGTAGTGGCAGCGATGGATCTTCCAGTGGAGGCATGGGTGGCCGATGGCTGGTGAGGGCTTGGATCAGGGCGGATGATGCATGGTCATCGACTGCTATGGATTTGAGCAGAAGAGTGCAGAACGGTGATAGAATGGGAGATTAACCGGCGTTTGTGGATTGTTGATGATTGGTGATCCTTGTCATAGGTGGAAGTGAGCGGCGGCGGTCGACGGAGGCGACCGTTTTAAGAGAGGAATGGTAGATGATGGCTTCTCGGTGGTAGTGGAAGGAAGAACCGGAGAAGACTTTGGCAAAGGCGGTTGATGGGTCTGCAGCTCGGTCAGGCCTGGGCGGAGAGAAGGTGGAGATGGCTCGGGTAGCGGTGGATGATGACCGTGGTGGTGTCCAGATCGGCTGTGGAGGCATCGATCAAAGAGGGAGCGACAGTCGCTTGGCTCGATGCTCGGCTGCTCTGATTGTTTAGATGTGATGAGGCTGATCGAAGAAAAAGGATGGCTCAAAGCCTGAATCAGTGTTTCAGGGAGCGATCGTGAAGAAGGTGTCACTGCTTGCTCTATTCCTGGAGATGACAGTGTGGATGGAAGGGGGGCAGCATCGGTGGTGTAGATTCGATGGGTTGTGGGCAACAAGGTTTCAGGATGCCTGATGATGGGTTGATGGTAGACTCGGAGAAGAAGTAGAAAACCCTAATCCTCTGGGCTCTGATACCAAGTTGAAGCGGGATGGGGAAGCAGGGGGATCGCTGGCAAGCATAAAAGTCACCAGGGGATAAGGGCTTGCACTCAAGAACAAGAAACACGGATGTCACACCCACTCCAATCCGGAGAAAAACTCAGATAAAATAACTTTTAATTTGTATTCATGATAAAAAGGATACTTTATACAAGAAGGGAGGGGTGGTATTTATAGATTCACCCCAAGGTACATGTCTTGAGGGCTAAGAAACCCTGACTTATGGACCAAGAAATCCTGGTGGACCTGGTCAACAGTGGGCCTTTGTCTTGGACTGGAGCTCTCTCTTATGGGCTTGGCGGCATGAAAGGTCCCAAGTGCATGAAGGCCAGCTCTGGTTGGGGGGGCCTGGTGAATTTCCTGGCTGCGAACTCTCTAATATATGACCTGAATGAAAACTACATTGACTTGATTGGACTTGACTGGACTAAAAAACTGGACCTAACTAACTGGACTCAACTAGACTCAGTTGTCTCACTTTATTACAGGACTCAAATAAATAAAATAAACTAGACTTTCGGTCCCCATCACACTTCTTCTAGTGAGTCGACACTTGAGTCGATACTTCATCTTCATAAGTCGATACTTGAGAAAAGACTTGAATTCAGTATATTCTGTATCATTTTTGTCTCAGTCCTTGAGTCGACACTTCATGCGTGCCATCCAAAATTTCTTTTGTGTATCAGCTCAAGCTTCTATAAGTCGACACCTTGAGTCGACACTTCACTTCCATGAGTCAACACTTGGTTGAAACTTTCTTGAAACTCTTTTGAAACTCTGCTAAAATTTCTTTAAACTTAAGACATGAGTCCTTCAATGTTATTTTTATATATCAAGGTCTATTTAACTCAAATTTTCAACTATAAAACTGACTTTTTCAACAAGATGACAAGCAATTAAACATGTGAGTACCGTGTTATAATAAACATACTTTGAACACACAGTTAATACTCAAATATGCTTAAGTTTTTTATTATTCATCAAAATCAATATAGGAGTTAACAAAGTTCATCTTTGAATTTCTTGTTCTCTATCTCAAGGTCCTTATTTTTTAAAAAAAGTTCATTATTTGAAACAACAACCTTGGATCTTTTCAAAACTTCTATTTCCATTGATATAGCATTCTTTTATTTTTCTAAAGCATCAATCTTAGTTTTTAAATCATTGTTTTCATTTGCAAGATTGGTGTTTTCATGAGAAAATGAATCAGCATGCTTTTTCAACCTTTAATTTTTAATTTTCAGTAATTTATATTCATGCATGAGTTCATCAAAAGAATCTCTAAGTTTATCGAATGTAAAATCAAGTTCAAGTTCAGATTGTACCTCATCTTCTTGAGCCATGAGGCAAAGATTGGCTACTTCTGGTTATTCTTCCACTAAATTGGAGTCTTCACTGTCATTCTAAGTTGTCATCATTACCTTCTTTTTAAACTTCTTTTTGGATTTCTTGAGGAGAGGACAATCAAATTTGTAATGTCCAGGCTTCTTGCACTCGAAGCTAATTGGTTGATCCTTCTCCTTCTCTTTTTCTTTTTCTTTTTCCTTTTCTTTGCTAGGCTGAGGCTTCTTTTTATTAAAAATTTCTTCTTCCTCATAAATCTACTGAATTTTCTTGCAATAAGTGCCTCTTCATCCTCATTTTCTTCTTCTTCAACTTTTCACTTGAAGGTTCATCTGGTGTAGTGAATTGAATGCAATGGTCTTCTTCTTCCTATTTGCATCCACTGCCTTTTGCTTCATATTCAACTCATAAGTCATGAGTGAACCAACAAGTTGCTCCAAGGGAAGTATCTCAACATCTTTACCTTCTTATATTGCTGTCACTTTTGGATCCCAAGATATTGGTAATGACCTGAGAATTTTATTTACAAGATCAGCATTAGACATTATTTTTTCAAGACTTCTCATACCATTTATAATATTAGTAAATCTAGTATACATTTTAGTAATAGATTCATTAGGCTCCATTATAAACATCTCAAATGTATATACAAGCATATTTACTTTTGTATTGTTTATTTGATTGGTACCCTCATGAGTAACATCAAGTATATCTCATATTTTCTTCATAGAGGTGCATGTGAAAATCCTATTAAATTCATTAGGATCCAATACACAATAGAGTAAGTTCATTGCCTTAGCATTAACCTCGGATTGCTTAATATCATTTTCATCCCAATCCTCTTCAAGTTTTGGAATGAAAATGCCATTAACAATAATTCAAAGAATATGTGGACCTTTATCAACTACTTTCCAAAGATTGTAATTTATAGAATGCATATAAATTCGCATGCATGTCTTCCAATACGTGTAATTTGTGCCATTAAAATAAGGTGGTCTTTTGAGGCTTGACCCTCAACAACACTAGAACCTAAAGGGACTACCATAGATCTTTAACTCAAGGTGGTTAGACCTAAAAGCTGAGTATATGGCTCTGATACCACTTGTTACCCAGCGAAGCAACCCAAGAGGGGGGGTGAATTTGGTTTTAAAAACTTTTTGCAATGATTTAGACAAGTATGTGCCAATTCAAATACAATGAAGGTACTAGTGATTCAAGTGTATATGTGCTTGAAGATATGCAACAAAATCAGTAAAATAAATGCATAATAAAAAAGGTCAAATAATAAGAAAGAGCATGCAGCCATAAACATAAAAATATATAGTTGTTCGGTGCACACCAAAGCACCTACATCCACTTTCCAAGATCCACTTAGAGATTTCACTATAATCTTGTTCACTATAATCTCACTTGATTATAGCCGATTAATTTTTTGGGCTCACTAATCACAATCTCTTGGTTTTCACAAGGCTAACCAAAAATCTCTTGGTTTTCACAAAGGCTCACCAAAAACCTCTTAGTTTTTCAGGATAACCAAAAACCTAATTGATTTTCACAAGGTTTATCAACAACCTAAGTTGGTTTTTAATACAAGGCTCACCAACAATCCAAACACTAGTTTCAATTCACTTGAAACTAGAAATCAATAAGATAAAACAAGTATATTGAAGGAATATAATAAGCTTTCAAAAATAAAAGTAAATATCTTTTTAAAGCTCTTTGATGATGTTGAAGATGCTTGTCTTCAAGTTGTTGAAGCCTTAAATAATGCTTGAAGGATAGACTTGAATAATTCTTGAATGTTTTTGAATGCTTGAAGGCTCAACTTCACTCAAATATAGTGAATACTCAATAAATTCTCATTAGTGTTTCATTAGTTGCATCCCTCTTGAGTTTGGTCCACTTTAAATACTTTTCCAAGCCTTAAATGACTATTGTTGATCATTGGAGAGGTGAAAATAGCCATTAGGGTTGAAAAGGATCAATTATGTGCTTCAAAAAACTAGTCATTATTGTTTATCTAGAACTTCAAGTATCGACACTTTAGGTCATGAGTCAATAGTTGAGTCGACACTAGATCAAAAATGCTTTCTGAAGCTCTCTGGAAAGCACTAGTGCATCGACACTTCTTCTAGTAAGTTGATACTTGAGTTGACACTTCATCTTCATGAGTCGACACTTGAGGAAAGTCTTGAATTTAGCATGTTCAATATCATTTTTGTCTTAGGCCTTGAGTTGACACTTGAGTTGACACATGAGTGGATACTTGAGCTTCATGAGTCGACACTTCATATGTGTTATCTAAAATTTCTTCTGCATATCAACTCAAACTTCTGTGAGTCGACACCTTGGGTTGACACTTCACTTCCATGAGTTGACACTTGGCTGAAACTTTCTTGAAACTCTACTGAAACTATGCTGAAACTTCTTCAACTTCAAGATTTGAGTTCTTCAAGGTTATTCTTATGTACCAAGATCCATTTAACTTGAGATTTCATCCATGAAATTGACTTCTTCAACAAGATGACAAGTAATTTTAATTTTTAACATGTGAGTATCCTTTTTCGATAAACATACTTTTAACATATAGTTAGTACTCAAATATCCTTAAGTATTTTATTAATCATCAAAATCATTATAGGAGTCAACAATCATTAAGGCTTTAACCGATAGCAACTCGATCACTTGGAGCCATGGCACCGTAATGCCTTTATACGAGCCATTAAGAGGGCCGTCGACACTCTGATTGATCACTACTCAATCACTTAGAGCCATGACATCTAAGTATCTCTATACAGGTTATTGAGGCTTTGACCAATCATGACTCGATCACTTGGAGCCATGGCATTGTAATGCCTTTATATAGATTGTTGAAATGGTCGTTAAATGTCCGACCAATCATGACTCGATCACTTGGAGCCATGGTATCGTAATGCCTTTATACAGGCTATTGAAAGGGCTGTTGAGGTTTTGACCGATCTGACTTGGTTACTTGGAGTCGTGACATTTGAGCACCTTTATATGAGCTATTGAGAGAGCTATTAAGGCTCTGACCAATCATAACATGGTCACTTGGAGCAATGGCATCGTAATACCTTTATATGGGCCATTGAGGCTTTGACCGATCATGACTTGGTCACTTAAAACTATGGCATCATAATATCTTTATACCGGCCATTGAGGGTCTAATCGATCATAACTCTATCACCTGGAGCTATGGCATCTGAGCAGCTTTATACTGATTGTTGGGAAGGCCATTAAGGCTCTGACCTACCATGACATGGTCACTTGGAGCTATGATGTTATAATGCCTTTAGACGAACCATTGAGAGGGTCGTTGACGCTCTGACTGATCATAACTTATTCACTTGGAACTACGGCATCTAAGCACCTTTATACAGGCCATTAAAAGGGCTATTAAGGCTCTGACTAATCACGACTCAGTTACTTAGAGCATGGCATCTTAATACCTTTATATGAGCCATTGAGAGGGCATGGAGGCTCTAATCGATCATGACTTGGTCACTTGGAGCCATGATATTATAACACCGTTATATGGGTTGTTAAGGCTCTGATCGATCATGATTTGGTCACTTGGAGCCATGTTATGTAAGTTCCTTTATACGGTCTATTTAGAGGGCTATTAAGGCTTTGACCAATCGTGACTCAGTCACTAGGAGTCATGGCATCATAACATCTTTATACAGGCTATTGAGGCTCTGAATGATTGTGACTCAGTCACTTAGAGCCATGGTGCATAACCCCTTTATATGGCCCATTAAGAGGACCATTGAGGCTCTGACCGATCATGACTCGGTCACCTAGAACCATGACATCTAAGCACCTTTATATAAGCCATTGAAAGAGCCATTGAGGTTCTGATCAACCATGATGCAATCAGTTGGAGCTATGATATCATAATACCTTTATATGGGCCATTGAGAGGGTTGTTAAGGCTCTAACTTATCACAATTCAGTCACTTGGAGCCATGATGTCATAACACCTTTATATAGGCTATTGAGAGGGCCATTAAGGCTCTGAACGACTGTGACTCGATCACTTGGAACCATCACATCTAAGTACTTTATACGAGCCATTAAGAAGGCTGTTAAGATTCCAACCAATCATGACTTGATCACTTGGAGCTATGGTATCGTAATGCCTTTATATGGATCGTTGAGGCTTTGACCGATCGCGACTCGATCACTTGGACCATGGCATCATAATATCTTTATACAGATCATTGAGAGGACCATTGAAGATTTGATCGACCATGACATAGTGGTGGGGACATGCAAGATGAGAATGCAACTATGCAACCCTAAAGGAGATTAGCAAAGATTAACTTAGCAATTTCTTATTTGCATATGATTAGTTCAGCATATAGTATCAAAGGAGGTCTAATGAAGAGAACTCGAACGATCAAACGTAAACCTAATTAATAAGACTATCAAAATAACAAAGAAATAGGAATAAGATTCGAACCACACAAGTTAAGCTAGGCAAATTTAATATTTCAGACCTAATCGATACTAGAACATACCTGGCATTAATCTTTCAAGTAGATCAAGATCACTCATGAAGAGACCTCCCAAATGACAAGACCATACTACAAATTGAGGGCCCTTCTTGTTTTCTGGATTATGGCAAGTAATTCCTTCCTCTTGAATTCGGAATCCCGGAGAACCCTACAACAAAGAAACCTCGAGATTAGGAACTTGGTAAAATATGTTAGTCATGAAATGGAGAAACTAAAGAAGAGTCGAGGAAGCATTGTTGAAGAATAATCTTGGCGCCATGGTAGATCACTTGAAATGGATTAGGCCGGCCTCCTTGTGATGGTCTTCTTGATCAACCTTGAATATTGAAGAGCTAGCTTGAGATTGGAGAAGAAGGAGAGTGTCTTAGGCGTTGGAGATGGAGGAGGAGAAAGTAGGGTTGGCGTGGGATAGGGACAAGAATTTTAAACTACCACTTAGGCACATAGAACTCACATAGAAGAAAATTTTTAATTTTTCTTTTCCATCCTCTTTTTTACAAGAAGACTAAGAGTCTTTTACAGACTATTAAGCCATTTTGAATTCAAACTACACCAAATATCATGGAGAAAAATTTGTGGAGAAATATGGGGCATCCCATGAGTAGTGGAGGAAGTTGTGGAGGAGGTTGTAGCCAATTCAAATTCAAATTCCCCTTTTCTTCTCTTGGGCGGCAACCTTGGATGGTGAGGTGGCATGTGTGATGTGGCAGCAACCTTGGATGGTGAGGTGGTATGTGTGATATGGCAGCAACCTTGGATGATGAGGTGGCATGTGGTCCCCACTTGAGGTGGCTTTGGTCTTGCTTTGGAGTATAAGTCTTGAGTCTTCTTTAGTCTTCAAATGTGGTTTGGTTTGATTCTTCATGGATTGGACTTGACTCATTTGGACCCAACTCTCAAATACAAGATTAATCAGGCTGGACTAGTCCCAACATAAAATTGAAATGGACTCGAATTACATAATTATTTGGACTCAAATTAAAGAAAGAAAAAAATTACAGACTTTCTTTTACTCATCCAACCATAAGGACTCGGATTTGACTTGAATTGGTTGGAGTCTCTTCCTGATTCTGGTGGCCACACCACATAGTCACTTGGAGCCATGGCATCATAATGCCTTTAGGCGGTGCCTCTATTTCTTCAACTCCCAGGGATGCCCAATGCTATGCTAGATGTGCCACTTGTTACGGTATTTGATTTTCAAGGAGCTTTGACCCTGACACATTTTAAATAGGATGGGTCCTCCAGACACCATTTATGAGAAGAAGATGGGAGAAGTTAGCTACTACCCCAGTTTTCCCTTCTTGGTGATGCTTATTCTCGAGTGGAAGACGTTTGCTAGACTTTGATTGGATGCATGGGCGATGAACCTTCCTTCAAATCCATTATATAAGGATAGTTAGGGGTGCTAGATTCTTATAGATCTTTGCCACCATGTTGCTAAGAATGCCCAAGGGGACATTGCACTAGTTGGAGCAAGATCGCTCCATGAAAACCCGGGATCCTCTTTGATGCCATCATGATGGAAAGGGAACTCATGATCAGGGAAGAGATAGGGCTCGCCATCTGCTCCCATCGTAGAGGCACGCCCCCATGGGGCTGAACACATGAGAGAGAACCAAGGAGAGGGAGAGAGAAGGAAGAACAAGATCTGGAAGAAAAGGGTTCTCCTTTCTGATCAGTTTCCTTGTGAGGTTACAAGGCTTCTTCCTCTCACTCTACTCGTCTCCATATCCATATACATATATATACACATCGATCACAAAGGACCTACACCTCCAAAAAAAACTTTCAAGCATGGCAACACGTGATTCAAAGAATCCCATTATCCAAGTCGGCTCGAACCTCGCGAGTCGACTCCTTGTAGCAGATAGCACTCTTGACGAGTTGACTCTCAGACCTCGAGTCAGCTCTTCCAGAACACTGACATTTTGTGTCATCGAGCCGACTCCCACAGAACCGAGTCGACTCACCAGCAACCGAGCTGACTCGCAGCAGTACTAAGCCGACTCTCCATAAAACTTTTTCCTACTACCATGCCATGCCAACCACTAGAGCCGACTCGAACCAAAACTGAGCCAACTTTAATATCCAAACTGACCAAAAACTCAGTCTAACATCTAGGACTCATCCTGGACTCACTCCTAGCCCTAGATACATCATGTGTGACTCCTCTCAAGACTTGGAGCACTACATTTGCCTCAACAATCTCTACCTTGGTGCTATAAGTCTTGACAAGCACCGCGTGACCGTCTGCACCCTTCCTGCTATCTCCAGAGCTGACATCTTCCTGTCGAAGCCACCTCTCCTCCCTATCTGGAACATCAACCCGTGCTCCATAACTCCTGAGACTCGTGCTCCACTGTACTTCTGACCTCGAATTGATATCTTCTGGCTCTATCCCTATGACTGCAACACCAACCCATGCTTATGCAGTACACCCAGATAGCTATGCAAGCCTAATGCCAATGTCAGACCTGGTGAGGGCACCAAGATTCAAAGGAGACTCAATTCAATTTGGTTTGACTGATGCTTAGTCAATTTTCTTTGAATCATGTCAACTGGTTTATTACATTTTACTTTTTGTTAATTGAGTCCTATAAAGTTTGAGTCCTGTAACTAGTGAGCTAGCCTTGACCAAATGAAGGAGCATTATATTAAAGAAGACCAAGATGTGCACCCAAATGCCAAGTGGCGCCCAACACATGATGACACATGAATGCCAAGTGGCGCCTAAGACATGATGACTCATGAATGCCCACATGAATGCCAAGTGGTTCCCATGCATGCAGATTTTCAGATTTGCCAATGCAAGGAGACACTTGGCACCCATGCATTTTGCCACCACTTTTCATGAAACTTGAAATTCAAATTTGTAGCCACCTTCCTCCTCTTTCCATGTAAAATTTGAATTTCAAATGGGGCTTAGAAGGTTATAAATAGGCCTCTAATCTCTTTGTAAAAAGATGCTATCTTTGAATGAAAAAAAATTTCATTTTAAGCTCCCATTACTATGAGTTTTCATTTCTAGTGTGTGCATTGTCCTCCGAGAGGGAGAGGGTGTGAGAACCAATCTACCATCTAGTTTTCATAGTTCATCCCATCTCCATCTACCAAACCTTGGTGTTGACATTCCTCACCACCCCAACCCAAGGAGTCAATGTCCCTATCCATGAAGCAGCCGGTCTAGTCTTCATTAAGGCACCATGCATTCTCAAGCCATCAATCTCCATCCCTCTTTTCTTTCTTAGGTTGTTTGCTGCATGTCTTCATCTTTGCTAAGTTCTCTTCTTGCTTGCAAGGTTCTCTAGAGTGCCGGTCCGAGGAGGAAGCTTATCTAGCCAAAGAACCCCTACAATGGAGCCTACTATCCGAGAAGTGTTGATTTCTTCATCCTAAGTGCTGGATCCGGAGGGGAGAGTACCTTCTTTTGAAAGCAGATCAATTCGTTGCTCGGTATCACCCCCCTTTACTCTTGCTCTGTTTGTTGAAGGTAGCCTTAGCCCTATTCTTGAGAGATTTCTTAATCCTTTAGGTCCATGGTTCTTTACACTTAGAAGACTAGTTATGAGCATGTCTTTACCTATCTCTTTGTAGTTTTCTATAGATAGTTTCTTTCATCTTTAATAGAAAAATTTAAAAAAAATAAAAAAAATTGGTTCATTACTGTAATCATCAAAATCTTAGTTAGTTGGTGGGGACACCAGAGGCACCAGAATAAGATAGAGGCTTCTCAACCCTCTGTGGATTACTTAGTAGCATTTGAGTCCATTTGTAATAAGGGCTTAGCCTAATTGAGTTATCATTTAAGTCATGTACCAGTCAGCTCATGTTGAGCTTGTTTTCTTTCTAAGTCCTGTATGTAGCATTTGATCCATACTATTAGGGTTTTGGATCAGTCGGTCAAGTCAGTTCATGTTGAGCTAATCATATTCTGAGTATTGTATTCATGTCCAGTTGTATTGAGTCTGTTTAAGTCAAGCCCAGTCAAAAAAGATTCAAGCATGTGAAGGACACCACCCAGCATGCCACCTCAGCAGTCGCATGGAGTCCCAGTCACACCCTAGATTTCGCCACCTAGGATTAGTTGGAGGATATTGAAGTCGGCCCATGCATGAGGAGTTTATGACCACACGCCAGCACACCCCTTCCATACCCCAAGCACACCAACTCCACATGCCAGCATGACAAGAAGAAAGTCAAAACAGAGAAGCATGAATCCCTTGATTCATGCCAGCTTGCTTGGGAAAGAAGTGGTCCCCCCTTTTGATGTCCACTACCACTACTTACCTTGTTTGAGGGATTTTGTATGGCATGAGAGTGTTTTCTTCCATGTATTCAGCCCTACACTTTAGGAAGAAAGTGGTCACCTCTTATTTTCCTTGTTTTTTTTGCTTGGGCCCTAAGTCTCATGACTCTATATAAGGGACCCCTTGTATGAAGATTTAACAACTTTTTATCATGAAATAATATTGAAATTCTCCATTTTTGTGTGCTACCAACTGTGTGCTAAAAAGAGATTCTATGTGACCCCTTCTTCTTCCAGTGTCCTGCGCCTGCCTCCAGTCTCCATCTGCCTCTCCAAGCCCTAGCCACCCTCTTCAAACACCTTCTTCCTTTGCTTGTTTTTCAATAACTCTCCTTTTGCACTTTATATTCTAATCCTAGAATGGCTGTTTATAGGTCCCTCAGTTTTTATGAATCCAACGACTCCAGTCGGGTTGCAATCGGATCATCAAGCAGAAAGCCGGAATCCACGGGTCTCTACCTTGATTTTCCAGGGCGCATCCGGGAGTGAGAGCGATCTCTTCACATACAATCTACACCAGGCACATCTACCATTGCCAAGTACACCCCCTCTCTTGACAGATGCTTTATTACATATGAACTGGCCTAACCGAGACTTCTCAGCCTCGGCAGTCCTCTTTCTGTTGCTTTTAGGTCCTGTTTTGCATGCTCTTAGTTTCTTAGTTTCATATAGAACTCTTTACATCATTATTTGGTCTGGTTTTCGGGAATAAAACATATAACTCAATATTTAAAAAATTTAAAAATAATTGCATGCTATATAGTTCCGCATCATTTGGTATCAGAGCCTGTTTGGGCTCAGTTCTCTTTGGATATTCGGATCGGTGTGCTTCACCATGGCAGTCTGATCATGAGACTAGTATGGCTTCAAAACCCTCTTTCCCAATTGATGGGATTTCCTATGGTGGTAGGGGTGCCATTGTGAATTGACCCCTGAAGAAGAACACAAAGAGTTCCTTAGGATTTTTTTTCATTTTTAGCCTTTCAGTATATATCCTGTTATTTTAATTATTTCTGCAGCATAGAACTCAAAAAATTCTAATTTTCTTTTGATAGATTCCTCATAATTTTCTTTAATTTTTAGAATTATCAAAATAATTATTTCGATCTGTGGATTTTGGATTTTCTCCCAGCCGAAACACTGCCTGAGAATAGTTCTGCTCTATTTTGGCAGCAAACCCGATTTCGAAAAGTTTAGGGTGTTTTTAGTATAATCTTTGTATAACTTTAATTTTAGTATATTTTTTGCATATTAGATCATAATCTGTAATTATCTTTCTATTTAATAAAAATCTCCAAAAAAAAAATTACGGATATCCAAAAACACCAAAATATGTAAACCCTAGTTTGCATTCTCATCTGCCTACCATAATTGCATAAATTACTTTAAGGGCACTTTCTATATGTTAGATAAGGGAAAGAATTGATAACCTCTTCTTAGCCCAAAACCACATCCCTTGCATTCGATCCCAAGCCTAATCTAAAATTTACTAGACTTAATTTGCCCTAGTGGGCTAGGGACACCCATCGGTCGGGTTCAGTCTTTGTGAGATGACTGGTGCACCCAATTCACTTCCTATTACGGGATACTAGTATCTAGGCAAGAGGTACAGTATCAAACAACCTAAGCGGATTGGTGGTTCCTTAATTGGGTCCTTGCGAGAGCAGGGGGGCCTCCCCCCATCCCACCTCTTACTTGGCCAGATTAAAGGATTAGGAATTGAGTTGTGTGTAAGTTGAGTCAACCCATTCTGATTGAGCTCTAGGTCTAGGCAGCTGTAGTCAAGTTAGTGATGAGTCTTGCATGAGCCCTAGATGAGGAGCATCATATCACCCACCATCTTCACCTTTGGTTAACCCATGGATAACCTTGAAGCCAAGATTAATGCACTCACTAAGCAGCTAGCCCAATCCATGGCCCAGATGACTCAGCTGACCCAGTCCAATACCCGAACCCATAATATACTCGATCACTTGGCCCATAGGTTTGAACATATAGACAACCGACTAGGAACCCTAGAGAAAACCCATAGGACCCATACTAGATCCAAACCTGAGCCACCATTACCCACACTATCCAAATTATATGAACCTAGAACCTATGTATCCAAAACCTACGAACATAGATCCTACGCACCCACTCCCTATAAGCCTAATAGACCCATGA
The DNA here is from genome assembly GCA_021397845.1 of Areca catechu. Lineage (NCBI taxonomy): Eukaryota > Viridiplantae > Streptophyta > Magnoliopsida > Arecales > Arecaceae > Areca > Areca catechu. The sequence continues at coordinate 44,365,282 of CM038048.1, read as the reverse complement.
CCTATAGATTCAAACCCATAGGCCATCAATCGAAACCTTATAAGGTTAGTACTCCTAGATGTGAGCCCAGTAGTAAGCCACTACCCCTTAGGCAACCTGAACCTACGAAGATTAGTGCCCATAATCAGAAACCAGGACCTAGCCAATTTTTTCTTAGCCGACCTTCCCCTACCACCCCTGTGATTTAGAAGGCTTACATTAAAGTGGATGATGGGGACATCGCTAGCACGGATCCCAGAGCAAGCATGAATCCTGAAGCTGCACGAATCTAGGAGCATATCCAGAATAAAGTTGTTTGGGATTTTATCTTTTGTTTGAAATTTAAATAAGGATTTGGTTGGTTAGGATTTAGATATGGATAGGCTTATCTTATCCTATCTTGTATTTGAATTTGAATCATCTCTATCTTTTTATCCTGTATTCAAATTCAAATGAGGGTTGGACAAATCTATAAATACCACCCTCGGTCCTTTGTAAAAAAAAAAAGTTTTTAGAGTTTAGTCAAGTTTTGGGAATGAAAATGAGTTTTAGAATAGAGTGGTTTTTTTTTTTCACTCCATGAGGAGAGGGTGTGAGGCCAATCCCAGGACATGATGTGAGGTCATGCCCAGTTATCCCCCTTCCCATTCCATCTTCTCTATCCCCTCGTGGCCTTTGAGATCCATCCTAGCACCTCCAAGTATCGAGGAGGGTGTAATGCCCTAGAGGTAAGAGGTCTCTTTGTTAAGGTGAGTCCCAAAGTCCATGAGATCCAGATCCCTATCCTACATCCCCACTATTCCTTCACCACCCCTAGAAAAAAAATACCAAAAAAAATAGTACCCTAATTTTGGTGACTTCTAGGCTCGCCAACGATCCTACATATCTCTGTCCCTCATCAATTTTGGTATCAGAGCCCAAAAAAATTAGGGTACCTTCAAATTAATTCAAATCCTTGTTTACTAGTCCTTACACTGATCCATCTGTTCTATCCTATCATCCTCCCACATAAAAAAAAAAAATAGATCTCCCAACCAGTGTCTTCCCTTCCCTGTGATCCAGTGCCACTGCCACCGTCGCCGCCCTACTGCCCCGTCGTCTCACCACAGTCCCCTCCCCTCTCTGGTGAACTATCCGCGCCGCCTCACCAATGCCTCATCACCGCCCATGGATGCTGTGACTGCCACCAACGCTCCCCGGCTACCGTCGCTAGATCCACCATCATGCCGTGCCATTCGCCCCTCCAATGTTGTCCATCCGGACAATCCATGACCAAAGTCGATCGGTGACGACATCTTCCTGCTCACTACTGCAAGCCGACGATCCTCCCGTCGCCAAGATCCCACTCCGACGACCCTGAGCCGCCAGACCTCCCTCCCCATCTCCCATCGCCCCCCCCCCCTCTGTTTCACTCCGTAAGGTCTTCCCTGAAGCTCAGATCCAAGCTCCACCGCCACGCCTGCGATGTCCGTTCTCCCCGCCGTCTCCCTCTTCGCCGTGATCGCTCGCCTCTGCCAGCACCTCGACCAACCTCTCTGTCGTCCGAAACCCCTCCACTGGCCTCTCGTCGCCAGGCATCCCTCATTCGGTCCACCGCGATGCTGTCAACAGCCCCAGCTTCCCTCCATGGAGCGCTTGCCCGAACCAGGCGCATCTTCCCTCCCCCTACTCCTCGGGCCACAGTGACCGTGCCGGACGTTCGCCTGGCCGATCTCCATCAGAGCCCAACCTCCCCGTCGCCGTCATCTTCTCCGAGCCACCACTCCACCGAGAGCTGCCCAGATCCCTTGTTCCACGAAGCCCCTGTTCACTCATCCAAAGAAGCCCGTCCGTAAGCCTCCTCTCGGCTTCTCCGTCACCGGATCTCCTTCTCCGGTCCTTCCCCGTCGCCGGATCTCCTTCCTCCGGTCCGCCCGAAGCCGTCTACACCTCCAATCTCCTCCCCCATGAAGCTTCAAAACTCCTGTTCCAAGAAGCGTGCAAGTCGAATTGTTGAGCGATTATTGAAGAAGACCGGAATACACATATATCCCGAATTTATTCCAGCTTGGAATAAATCCTGTTTACTTTAAATTGGGTCTTGTGCATCTTAGAGCCAGCCTAACACGACGAAGCCGAGTTTCCCCCACCTCAGGGGAATGATGGGGACATCGCTAGCATGGATCCCGAAGCAAGAACGAATCCTGAAGCTGCACGAATCTCGGAGCATATCCAGAATAAAGTAGTTTGGGATTTTATCTTTTGTTTGAAATTTAAATAAGGATTTGGTTGGTTTGGATTTAGATATGGATAGGCTTATCTTATCCTATCTTGTATTTGAATTTGAATCATCTCTATCCTTTTATCCTGTATTCAAATTCAAATGAGGGTTGGACAAATCTATAAATACCACCCTCAGTCCTTTGTAAAAAAAAAAGTTTTTGGAGTTTAGTCAAGTTTTGGGAATGAAAATGAGTTTTAGAATAGAGTGGTTTTTTTATCACTCCATGAGGAGAGGGTGTGAGGCCCAATCCCAGGACATGATGTGAGGTCATGCCCAGTTATCCCCCTTCCCATTCCATCTTCTCTATCCCCTCGTGGCCTTTGAGATCCATCCTAGTGCCTCCAAGTATCGAGGAGGGTGTAATGCCCTAGAGGTGAGAGGTCTCTTCGTTAGGGTGAGTCCCAAAGTCCATGAGATCCAGATCCCTATCCTATATCCCCACTATTCCTTCACCACCCCTAGAGAAAAAAAATACCAAAAAAAAAAGTACCCTAATTTTGGTGACTTCTCGGCTCGCCAACGATCCTACCTATCTCTGTCCCTCATCAGTGGATGTATATGAAGCTGATGTGAACTTAGTGGATGTGTATGAGGGAGAAGAGGAAACACCTCTAGAAGACCTAGAATTAGTTGACCCCATAGGTACCCAGGTAGAAGCCAATCTAGAGTTAGCTAACCCTGACCATGCCTAGATTGAACCTGCAATAGAAGAACAATTAGAGGAAGAGAACTCTGATACTAGGATTTTACCTAAGGAAACACTAGAAAAGGGCCTAATTGTAGAGCCTAGTCCTAAATTCCATGAACTAGAAGACTTTATTGAGGATTTGGCTTGCTTAACCCATTGCCCTCAGGATGAATCCCTTCTTGCCATTCCTATTGATGATCTCTTCCCAGAAATTGTTGACCCATCTTTCTATGGCATGGAATTTTTCTTGCCCATAGATATAACTCCATATTCATACCTTAAGGTCAGTCGCTTTAGCCTAGAACCAGTCCCTGAATCCTCTTCCAATTCCCTACCCTTCCCTGAGTCTTCTCATGTGTCTAGAACTATTAGGTTACATTTTGTTGAGGTTACTAGGTTGCAAGAATCCATAGAGCCCATCCCATGTGCTACCAACTTTTGGCAGACCCTCTAGCATCTATTAGGAGTTACTAGCAAATTTTCTTCTGCATGTCATCCATCAACCACAACTCATGCTCCATATCCAAGTTATAGTTAAGACCTAATAAACCTCTTTCGATAGGAATGCATAGTCGAGTCTGTTAGGTGTTGGTAGAGTCCTTTGCATCATCTGTTAGGAATCTGCATGTGCCCAGCATGTTCACCACCTGCACTAATTTAGAAACAAACTGGCTAACTCCCGAAGAAAGGGCCAAGGAATTTGATATAGTGGATTTTATCTTGGCTAGGCTTAGCCCTAAAAGAAACTTCATGCTCGCGGAGCTAGACCTTTTAAAGTGATAGAGAGGGTTGGACCAAATGCCTATGTGTTAGATTTGCCTCCGGATTTGGGCATTAGTTCTACCTTCAATATCGCAGACCTGGTTAAGTATAGGAAACCGGTAGTGATACCCAGTGAGGCCTTTGGACCTACTCCTTCCATTATGAGTGACCCTAACCCAGAGTGTCCACCAATAAATTGGCCTGAGAGAAGAGAACGGATCGAGCGTATCCTGGATGATCAAGCCATAACAACTCAAGGTAGCAACTATCAACGCTACCTAGTCCGATGGCAAGGTCAGCCGGAGATGGATGATTCGTGGATTTCTCGAGAGGACTTGCAGCATCTCAACCCAAACCTCCTCGAGAGATATATGAGCCAGCATAATCTTCACTCGATAGGGTCGAGTTCCTCCCACCCCGAGAGAATTGGTGGAGACACTAGAGGCACCAGGATAAGACAGAGGCTTCTCAACCCTCTGTGGATTACATAGTAGCATTTGAGTCCATTTGTAATAAGGGCTTAGCCTAATTGAGTTGTCATTTGAGTCCTATACTATTCAGCTTATGTTGAGCTAGTTTTCTTTTTGAGTCCTGTACGCAGCATTTGATCCATACTATTAGGATTTTAGATTAGTCGATCAAGTCAGCTCATGTTGAGCTAATCATATTCCGAGTCTTGTATTCATGTCTAGTTGTGTTGAGTCTGTTTGAGTCAAGCCCAGTCAAAGAAGACTCAAGCAAGTGAAGGACATCGCCCAGCATGCCACCTCAGCAGCCGCATGGAGTCCCAGTCACACCCTAGATTTCACCACCTAGGATTACTTGGAGGATCATGAAGTTGGCCCATGCATGAAGAGTTGATGACCACACGCCAGCACACCCCTTCCATATCCTAAGCATACCAACTCCACATGCCAGCATGATAAGAAGGAAAGTCAAAATAGATAAACATTAATCCCTTAATTCATGCTAGCTTGCGAAGGAAAGAAGTGGTCCCCCCCTTTTGATGTCCACTACCTACCTTGTTTGGAGGGGTTTTGTATGGCATGAGAGTGCTTTCTTCCATGTATTCCACCCCACACTTTAGGAAGAAAGTGGTCACTTCTTATTTTCCTTGTTTTCTTTTGCTTTGGCCCTAAGTCTCATGACTCTATATAAGGGATCCCTTGTATGAAGATTTAATAATTTTTTATCATGAAATACTATTGAAATTCTTCAATTACTGTGTGCTACCTACTATGTGCTAAAAAGGAATTCTATATAAGCCCTTCTTCTTCCCGGTGTCCTGTGCCTGCCTCCAGTCTCCATCGGCCTCTCCAAGCCCTAGCCGCCCTCTTCAAACACCTTCTTCCCTTTGCTGGTTTTTCAATTAACTCTCCATCTGTGCTTTGTTTTCTAACCCTAGAATGGTTGTTTGCAGGTCCATCGATTTCTATGAATCCAACGACTCCAGCCGGGCCATAATCGGATCATCGAGTAGAAAGCCAGAAATCTTCGGGTCTCTCGCTTGATTTTCCAAGCCGCATCAGGGAGTGAGAGCGACCTCTTTGCATACGATCTATACCAGGCGCATCTACCATTTCCAGGTACACCCCCTCTACCTCTCAGATGCTTTATTGTAGATGAACTAGCCCAACCGAGACTTCTCAGCCTCAGCGGTCCTCTTTCTGTTGCTTTTATGTCCTGTTTTGCATGCTTTTAGTTTCTTAGTTTCATATAGAACTCTTTACAATGTTCTTTGGTCTGATCTTCGAGATTAAAACATATAACTCAATATTTAAAACACAAAAAAATAATTGCATGCATATATAGTTCTGCATCATTAGTCCCTTCGTCCCACATCAATTTTTGGTATCAAAGCATGTAGAGTAGGGCTAGTTTTCATGTTCATTGCTATAATTTTTGCACCCAGAAATTTTGCACGTGCCTGAGATTCACGTTCATTGAAACCTTATTAGATCTAGTCCTTTTTGCTTGCCATTACTTCTCTATTAACCATCAGTAAGTCTACTATTACCAGCTAAAATTTCATATTAAAAGTATAAAAAAACATTTTTCTGTAATTTATTTTCTGTCACTGTTACATCTTGAAATTTCTGTAATTAGGTTTTTCTTGCTTGCTAGTTCATCACTTCTCCATCACACTTGTTACATTTTTTTTATTATCTATTCAAACACACCACACCTGCACTTTCATTCTCAGATCTGAAACTAGTGACTTTGAAAAAAAAAAGAAAAAGAAAAAAAATATATATACCATATAAAATCTCTAAAGAAAGGTTGAACTTAATCAATATATTAAAAGCTTGTGTGTCAACTTGATTGTGCATTCATATTCAAGCTACTTAATGGCAATTGATATCCAAGATAAGGTGAGGATTTCATCACCTCTCCTTGGCCCTCAAACCACCACCCACATATTGCATAGTCCCAAGCCTAATTCTAAATCAACTAGACTTAATTTGCTCTAGTAAGCTAGGTGACACCAATCGATCAAATTCAAGGTATTGTGGGAAAGCTGGTGCACTCAACTTATTAGTTACATCTTGAAGCTGGTGTCTAAGGCAAGAGGTCAAGTGGCAAACACCCTAAGTGGTTCCTATGATTTTTAATTAGGACCCAGTGAGAGTTGGGGGAGCCTCCCATAGACCCACCTCTTACCTGGCCAATGGATTGATTAGCTGATGAATTGGCTGCAAAGTTAGCTGACTCATCGTACTTTGAATTTCTAGGTCCAGGAGCCCTAGAACATTAAGAGTCTAATTGATTGAAGTCTTGTATTGTATGACCACCAAGGCAGGGACCCAATTTAGACCACCCCACACCCCATCTAATTCACCCATGGAACACAATCTTGAGGTCACCTTGAGGACCCTACTTGATCGACTGGATCAGATAGATGATAGGGTTGCCCAAATGAACACTAATTTTCAAACTAGATTTGACCAAAAGATGACCCATGTGGAGACACTGGTAGAAACTTGCAGGGCCCATACTAAATTCAAATCCCCTGGGCCCGATCCCTTTAACCCAAGTGCCCATCATCATGATCTCACCCCTGAGTATAGCCCTAGAAGCCCGTACCCATACTGATGCGGGATGATTCTAAGAATGCTAAATATACAGGAAAAATAGTAAACAAATTTTTTATGATTTTTAGATTTAGGGTTTGTAGGCTAATTTCTCAAAAGTAAAGTAAAGACTAGCAGGTAATCAGTAATTCTAAGATTCATCATATCGCATGCTGAATCATGCAAGATAAATAAAAGACAGGACTCGAAAATTGAGAAATTCTCAACTTAGGATAGTTAATCTTCAATAAATCAGAAATTAAGAGAAGAGATGGTTTTTTACCAGTCAAAAATTGTAAATTTGATAACTGAAGGGATCACTCACACTCTAAACGGAGCCTGGAAGAAGAAGCCTTGTTCCCTTGAATCTGAAGGCTGATCTGGGTGGTCTTGGAAGCAAAGAAGGCCTCCTCAGGGAAGGGGGAAGCACCTCAGGGATCCTACAAGCATCAGGGTCAATCAAAATAGTAATTAAACAAAGGAATAAGAAACTAGGGTTTAGAATTGAAAGAACTAGGTTTAGGTGTGGATGTCCCGGAGAAGAAGCAGTTGCTTTATTGGGGCAGTAGCTAGGGCATCTTCCTCTAGGCATGGCTGATCTCCAAGGATGCAGATGGAAGCTAGGGAAGTAGGGATTTAGCTAGGGCACACAAGGAGAGCAATCAAAGTAGAGAACCAAAGCAAAGACACCAATCATAAATTAATAAATAGCACAAAATTTTAGCAAGTTGTATTCATAAGAAAGAGATGATTACAGGAGGGGGAGGGATGGGGTATTTATAGAGTTCTCATACCCTCACTAACCATAGTTACACTTGGGTTACAAGTCCTCTTCCAAATTAGACTACAAGTCCTTTCCTAGCTAGGTTAGAATTACAAGATTTAAAAGGATTAGGAATCCCAACTAGGTTAGAAAAGACTTGGTCTTCTCCCTCTTCACTTCAACTTGGACTTGGTCAAACATCTTTGGACGCCCCCTCCTTTGGGTGTGTGGGCTTTAGGGCAGCAAGGGGAGGTTGGCCATGGGCCAAGGATGGGCATGGGCCCCCTGGAAGTTGGGGCGCCTGGTTCCCTCTGCTGGTATATTCTCAGTATAAAAAGGGAATCTGGTTCTTCTTGCTTGGGCTTGCTTCCTGGGCTTGAATTTATAGGCCTGGAGTGCTAGGATAACCTGGAAAACATGGGCTCCGGGCATATGAAATATTCCAAAAGCATATGGAGGGAATCTGGCATCTAAAATGGTATTTGGAGGGAATCAGGGCACCTAGGTGTCAATTGGGCTCCCCTAGGCTAATATAATTACCTTTGGCTTCAGAATGAGGTATGGTGGAACTCCAAAATAGTGTAGCCTCTTCTCTTGTACAAGAAGTGGACTCATACTAGACTCATACTGATGTACAGGACTCAATGTACTGGATTAGGTTGAGGGTTGAGACAAATTAACTAACCTCAACTTATATAGGACTCAATCCTGGTTGATTACAAAACTTTGATGTATAACTAAGTAAACCAAATAGGGCCTAGTAATCTATGTCTGATCCTGGTGCCCCCACCACATACTTGGTTGGCTTAGAGGAAAGACCCATTAGGAGCACCCAACCTTATGCACCCACTTTTGATGGAAGTGTAGATCCTGAGATGTATATTGATTGGGAGGAGAGCATGGATCACTATTTTGAGTACACTAAGATATCAGAGTTAGGAAAAGTTAGATTGGCCACACGTAGGCTAACCCGACATGCTAAGTGGCATTGGGAAGGTATTGAGGACCGATGTTGTTTGAGAGAAGATCATATAAGTACCTAAAAATCCATGAGAAGTAAGTTGAGAGAAGAGTACCTAGGTCGATTTTATGAGCAAAGACTTTTAGATTAATGGTATAGATTGAGGCAGAACAATAAAACTGTGTCTGAGTACATTAACCAATTTAATGAGCTTATCAGGAGATGTAACACAGTTGAGTCAGAGACTATGATTATATCGAGGTTTCAAGCTATCCTACATAGGGACATCCAATGGGAACTGTTTCAATGGCAAATTCAGGACCTAGAGGAAGTCTATCACATAGCTAGGGAATTCGAGTCATATCAGAAGGAACTCGTGATTAGTCAATCTAAGTCCAATAAGATTAATCCCCCTGAACCTAAGCCCAGACCTAGCCGACTTTGTTTAAACCAGCCAACTACCATTGCCCCTAGCCAGATCCTAGGACCTAGTCAGGTATGTCCGAGCCGACCCAGCCTGAGCCAACCCAACCCGAGCAGACCCAGCTTGAGCCAACTCGACCTTAGCCGACCTGAGCCCAGTATCCCACTAGTTCCCATGAATGATAGGAGTTAGGACCCTAAAGTTCAAATTGATTGCATTGATATTCAAGACTTAGGGTATCCCCATGTTGAGGAGCTAAAGAAGAACAAGAGCAAGCCACTAGAGGTTCAGAGGAGTCCCAACATCACATGCTTTAGATGCCACAAACCAGGATACTATGCTAGCCAATGTCCAACCAAAGCCTTACATATGGGAAAGCTAGAAGAGGACGAGTCTGAACCCATTGTTGAACCTAAAGAAGAGGTGCATGAGGCTGACTCAAGTCTGATCGAGGAGTATGAAGACGATGAACCCATTAAAAATTTAGAAAAAAAACTCCTAAGCCCTCTGAAAAATCTATAGAAGACACCTATGAGTTGAGTCCAATAAAAGAATCAAAGGAAGAAGATCCTGAACCCACTATAGAGTTTGAAGAAGAAATGACCGAGCCAAGATCACATTTAATAAATGAACATGAGGGTTCACTAGTCTTGTCCATAGAAGGAGTTCAAGAACATACCCTTAATGACCTACCATGAGAAGTTCATCAAGATAAACTTCCCGAAAATTTTCTTGATTCCATTCTACCATCTAGGAACATCCAGCCTGTCCTAGATCTAATACCTATAGATCTTCCTAGTGCTAATTATGAGGTTAGGACAAGTACACCTTGATTGCTCTTAAGCACAGAAGTTCATTGAACCACATCTATCCTAAGGAGTTCTATGCCATAATCCATGACCTAAGATTCTGGAGGAATTATCTACTTCCACGAGGTTTAGTTTTATACCCCTATCAAAAGACTTTCAGGGTTTTAATTCACAAAGGATTTTAAGCTTAAAACTTGAATGATGGACTGAATTCCTAAGGATATATACATCTTCGTGCGAAGTAGCTGTAGGTAGTGAAGTAGTATCTGGTTATGAGCCCAATAAGTCCACAGACCTAATCCATCTATCCACACTTGCACCGATCTCTGCACAGCATCTGCATCAGAGCATTAGCACTAATTTGAACACTGATAATAACATGGCTAATTCCCATAAAAGGTTTAAAAGATTTTCTGAAGGAGACTATGTGATGATCAGGCTTAGACATGAATGGTTTCCACCCAGGATCGTGAAGAATTGCATGCCCATGGTACTGGTCCTTTTAAAGTGTTAAAAAAAGTTGGACCTAATGCCTGTGCTTGAGTTACACTAAGAATTAGGCATCAGTTCCACCTTCAACATTACAGATCTTGTAGAATATAGGACACCAGCAGTAATACCTAGTGAGCCTTTCGAGCCTGAACTAATTTTTGAGAGTGAGCCCATCCCTATGTGTCCACCAACTAACTTATCGAAGAGCAGAAAATGAATCGAGCGCATCCTGGATGATCAAATTATCATGACCCGGCATAAGGACTACCAACATTCTGGTTCGATGGCAAGGTAAGCAAAATCTGAGGACTCATGGATCACTCACAAGGACCTACAGCGGATTGATCCAGACCTACTTAAGCATGACCAAAGTTAGAAAGATCCTTACTCGATAGGGTTGAGTTCCTCCCACCCCAGAAAAATTGGTGAGGGCACCAAGACTCGAAGGAGACTCAATTCAATTTGGTTTGACTAATGCTTAGTGAATTTTCTTTGAATCCTATCAACTGGTTTATTACAATTTACTTTTTATTAATTGAATCCTGTAAAGTTTGAGTCCTGTAACCAGTGAGCTAGCCTTGAGCAAGTGAAGGAGCATTATATTGAAGAAGACCAAGATGTGCAACCAAATGCCAAGTGGCGCCCAACACATAATGACACATGAATGCCAAGTGGTGCCCAGCACATGATGACTCATGAATGCCCACATGAATGCCAAGTGGTGCCCATTTTAGATTTGCCAACACAAGGAGACACTTGGCACCCATGCATTTGCCACCCCTTTTCATGAAACTTGAAATTCAATTTGTAGCTACTTCCCCCTCTTTCCATATAAAATTTGAATTTCAAATGGGGCTTAGAAGGCTATAAATAGACCCCTAAATATTTGTAAAAAGATGCTATCTTTGAATGAAAGAAATTTTCTTTTGAGCTCCCATTACTATGAGTTTTTATTTCCGATATGAGATGCATTGTCCTCCGAGAGGGAGAGGGTGTGAGACCCAATCTACCATCTAGTTTTCATAGTTCATCCATCTCCCATCTGCCAAACCTTGGTGTTGACATTCCTCACCACCCCAACCCATGGAGTCGATGCCCCTATCCATGGAGCAGTTGGTCTAGCCTTCATCAAGGCGCCATGCATTCTCAACCCATCTCTCCTTACTTTCTTAGGTTGTTTGCTACATGTCTTCATCTTTGCTAGGTTCTCTTCTTGCTTGCAAGGTTCTCAAGAGTACCGGTCTGAGGAGGAAGCTTATCTTGCCAAAGACCCCTACAATGGAGCCTACTATACGGGAAGTGTTGATTTTTTCATCTTAAGTGCCGGATCCAGAGAGAGAGTACCTTCTTCTGGGAGTAGATCAAATCGCTGCTTGGTATCACCCCCCTTTACTCTTGCTCTATTTGTTGAAGGTAGCCTTAGCCCTATTCTTGAGAGATATCTTAATCCTTCTAGGTCCATGGTTCTTTACACTTAGAAGACTAGTTATAAGCATGTCTTTACTTCTCTCTTTATTTTTTTTTGGATAGTTTCTTTTCATCTTTTGTAGGAATATTAAAAAATTATAAAAAAACTAATTCATTACTGTAATCATCAAAATCTTAGCTAGGCCTTTCATCCCGCATCAAGACCTCTTCAGCTTCTGAGCTCCCTAGGAGGCCTTTGGGATGATCGCCCCCCGAGTTGAAGATCAGTACAAGTTCCTTGGAACCAACCTATACCTTCTCCATAGCACCAACTTGAGATCTCTGTTGTAGGCTCCCTTCTGCTAAGCAGCTGCATCACTCACCCTAGACTTCCTCTCTCTCCCTCTCCTTGGTTCTTTCTCGTGTGTTCAGCCCCATGGGGGTGCACCTCCGCGATGGGAGCTGACGGCGAGCCCCATCTCTTCCCTGATCATGAGTTCCCTTTCTGTCATGGCAGCATCAAGGAGGATCCTAGGTTTTCGTGGAGCGATCTTGCTCCAACATTTGGTATAAGAGCCGATCTTGATGCGGTGGCATGAAGGAAGAAAAGAAGAGGGCATCATGATGATATGGCATGTAAATCTCTGGTGGTGAGATCTGGAGGAGGTTGACGATGGCATACGGATCTCTGGTGCCGAGATCTGGAGGTGAGGACCTGTTGCCCTCCCTGGAAATAGAGAGAGATGAAGCAGCACTACAACGGTTCTATTACAGATCTGAAGCATGGATCTGGGGAAGTAGCAGAAGCATGGAGTCCATTGGTGGTGCTGGTCTAGATAGAATACCAGTAGAGAGGACTTGAGGGCATCACCCTCGTTGGATCCGATGGCACCATGATGAGGATGTGGTCCTGTTATGGAGATAGTTGTTAGGTTCAGTCATTAGGTTAGAGGAGTTGAGATGAGCTCCTAGATTTTAGAGGTTCCTACAGGATTGTAGAGTATCTAAAATAGTCTCGGAGGGATCCATGGTGATGCGGAGGGTCCAAGGAGGCAGCGAATGAGTACGAGATTTAGGTGCAGGCTCAGTAGTCAGTTGAGTTACTGGCCCTGGGGGTTTACTTCCGTGGCATCAGGTGGACTTCGTTTTAGGTGGAGAACTGGTTGGAGGTGTCTTCATGGCTAGAGAGAGTTTTTTGACATGAGTTCAGAGTGGGAGGTGCTGGGATACTTGCCAGATCCTAGCACGAGCGCCAGGGGTGCACTTAGCCCGGTGGAGCAGAGTGTGCAAAGATTGGCGTGCCTCTGTGGTGATGGTGTCAAGTGGAGCTCTCGGTGTAGTGAGTGCCGGTTTCAGGATCGTTGCGGGTCTTTCCCGGAAGTTCAGGGTGAGTGATGCAGTTGCTAAGCAAAAGAGAGCCAACTACATAGATCTCAAGTTGGTGCTATGGAGCTGGTCAAGACTTATAGCACCAAGGTAGAGATTGTTGGGGCAAATGTGGTGCTCCAAGTTTTGAGTGTCTAGGATTGGTTTGGGTCCTACATCTAGGATGGGTTTTGATCCTAGGGTGGAGTTTGGTATGCCACGGGCTCGAGATCCGGGTTTGGGGATCTTGAGGGTTGGAGTCTGTTTGGGTTATGTTGGAGTTGACTCGAACGGGTTGAGTCGGCTCGGTCATTGCAGGAGCCGACTCTTGTAGGTTAATAGCAAGGAAGTGTTCTGGTCGAGTCGACTCTCCAGTGTGCGAGTCGACTCAGATGTCATCGAGTCGACTCGACTGATGGGATTCAGACTTCCATGAGTTGGCTTGAGGGGAGTTTTTTGAGTAGGGTTTTGACCTATTCTTTTATGGGTATATATACATGTATTAGGGATTATTGAAATGAGAGGAAATACAACTATCTTTTTCCCCAGCCATCATTCCCTCCTCTCCCTCTTCTTGGTTCTCTCTCGTGTGTTCAGCCCCATGGGGGCGTGCCTCCGTGATAGGAGCAGATGGTGTGCCCTATCTCTTCCTTGATCATGAGTTCCCTTTCCGCCATGGCGACATCAAGGATGATCCCAGGTTTTCGTAGAGAGAATCTTGCTCCAATAGCACTCGGCATCCAATTATAAGGAACTTGGGTCACGGTGCTTCCTTTTCAAAAGGATGGATTCTCCCAAGGGAATAGTTCCGTAGATGTTTGACACCACCATGTGATCACCACTACTATAGTTGGTTAGCAGACTTAACCACTGGTGCTCTACCTACATCATTGTAGTTGTAGCTAGTTGGCAGATTTAATGTCAGCAAGAGGGCTCCGACTCCACGCTGCTTTATCCAAACCTTCCTCAGAAGGTTACTCTACTTCATTCACAAGGCAGATCGAAAGCTCCCATTGTAAGTTGTAGGTGGCAGTATTGGTTCTAGCATGGATTAAGGATAGTTTCCTAATTTTTGGTTGGCCTGCACTCATCGGTGAACTTCCTCTTCTCGGTGGTGAGCTATTTCGTTGATTGATACCTCTTGCTAGAGTCGTCGTACATTCCCTTAATCACACTGGGTGTCATTAAGAGTGGGGTCACATCCGCTTCCTCGATCACCTTGCCTTTATGGCATAGTACCTACTAGCAATCCTATCTGGTTCACTTGACCATTAGGGCATGCTAAGGGCTTCCTTCCAGCTTAATGGAAGAGCTTGAGAGCTTTAGAGTCCTCTAGTTCTTTGATGAGTAGCCTCATTGCTTTTCCTAAATTTTAGGAAGTCTAGGAAATAATGTAATTAGCCATGAGGCTCTATAATAATGTAATCTAGCCACAAGGCTGCATGTATATAATCCATTTTATTAATGAAGAACTTTGTGTTTTTGTGCCTTTGTTGCTTCTATCCACTATCTCCTGAATTATTGTTTATTTTGTATTATGCAACCACATTTTAAACTATTTAATAGATGATAGTGGGTTGGGTGACTGAGCAATGCATTCCTAATCATGATCTTTTTGACCTCTCTTGTGGGCTTTCGGTCATTGTAGTACTAATCATTTGAGCCTATGGACTATTGACATAGTATTTCTGATCGGTTAAGCCTATAGGTTTTCAATCATAATATTTCTTATTGATCGAACCTATGGACTTCTGATTGTTTGAGCCTATTGCCGCCAAGATTATCATGGCCCGTAGCTCTGATGCATCGGGTTCCCGCCACTGGATCCTTGGCTCCCTGCTTTGCGGTTGGCTCGCTCGCTCGCTTGGGATCCTGCAGGACAGAGAAAACCTTGGGCCGGGGATTTTGGCAAAAGCACTCCGACGATCAAGTCAGTGGGATGATCGAGGGAAACAAAAACCTCTCTAGTAGAGAGCTTGGGGGACTCTCTACATCAAAGGGTGATAAGAGAGAAGATAATGCCGAAATGAAAGAGTCTCTGTTATTTTTTTCTTTCTCTTTGCTTACCTTCACTTACCTTTCCGTGTGGGTCTTATATAAGTAAGTGGCTTCTTGTTTGCTTCCATGTTCTCTCCATCGAAGAAGGTTTTCTGTTGCCTGCTATCGCCTCTCTATCGAACCGATTCTGCACTTGAGCCATTAGCCATAACAGAATGTTGCCATTTTGAAGGAGGCTGCTCGGGTACCACAGTGCCTAAGGTTTAGAGCTTGGGGTCCAGGTGTCCTGTCATGGAAGTCGCAGTCTCCCAATTATGCAGTCATCAACATGTTGGCACACTGCAAGGTTGGGAGCCTGGTGTTGCCTGGATTGTGCGGATCATGTGTATGGCACATCGTAGGGGGCCTACACCCATGGCAGGGCATGCACCACCTCTCGGAGCCTCTACATGATCAGGTATTTCCTCATCTTCGTTTTGAATTCTGGCCTCTTTATGCCCTTGGTGGGAATCAATGCCCCTACTGGTAGGAGAGTCCACTTCGGAGGGGTGGACTCAACCTTGACCGAGAGCTGACCTCCGATGTGGGGCCCGCCCAATGAGCCCTGCCTAGACTAGGAGCTAACATTGGCAGGGTGGTTCATTCTGGAAGCATGAGCTCGACCCCGACCGAGAGATGTCCTTAATCGAAGGCTCGCCTTGGAGGGATGGACTCGACCTCAACCGGGAGCTGACCTCAGATGAGAGGCCCGCCCAATGAGCCCTACCTCAACTGGGAGCTAACCTCGACATGGTGGTCTGCCTCAGTTCTTCGTCATGTAGCCTTGCCCAGGTGGCGGGTCTTTTGCCATCGTGGCCGTCTGCAAGCTCCACGTCAGCAGATGTCACCATATCAGTCCGTAGTCTCCACGTCAGCGGATGTCACCATATTAGAGGCTATGGACTCTTAACATAATATTTTCAATTGGTCGAGCCTATAGGCTTCTGATCGTCTGAGCCTATGGGCTCCCAATCATAGTTCTGTGCTCAGAGACCATTGGACTCTTTAAGGATTTGACTGATGGCCATTATGGTCTTAACCAAAAGTCTCGGACAGCAATCCCTTGATGGTGAACTCTTTAGGCCAATGGTCTTTTAGTCACTTGATATGGGATCTCAATCCTGCGGGTGGTTTAGTTTCTAGCCAAAGATTACTTCAAACAAATTTTTTGGACCCCATTCAGCCTAAGGAAATCTCCCTTGTAGGAGTTTTGTCAGAGATATCTCTTACCACAAGCATAGATAGAAAAAAGAATTTATATAATGTAAGTGGTAAATTACTGATGAAAAATATGTAGATTCATAGAGTTCCATGGTTGGAGCAGAGGAGTTCCATGTAGTTGCTTTAGCTAATAGGTCTTGGGCTTGACGATTTCCTCCACCTAGTAGGGCCCCTTCTAGTTTGACAAGAGTTTACCTCTTTGGCTAGCTTGGAAAACTTCTACCCGATGTAGTGCTAGGTCACCAACCTTAAAGGCCTTGCCTCAAACCTTGGAATTGAAATAACAAGTGACCCTCTGCTGGTATGTTTCCATGTTGATGTATGCTATTTTTTAAACCTCGTCTATCAGGTCTAGGTCTACTAGTCACTTTTTCAAGTTGGTTTGCTCATCTATCAGGTCGAGAGCTGACCTCGATCAAGAACTAACCTTAAACGGGGGGCCCACCCAATAAGCCCTACCTTTGATGGGAGCTGACCTTGGCAGGGTGGTTCACCTCGATTCTTCGTCATGTAGCCTTGCCTAGGTGGCGGGTCTCTTGCCATCGTGGCCATCCATAGGCTCCACATCAGTGGATGTCGCCATATCAATACACAAGCTCCACATCAGTGGATGTTGCCATATTAGTTTCCCCCCACTCCCGAGCCCGGAGAACAAAGCATCTGCTCGGGGCGAAGGAAATAATGATTGTGCTGGCGAATTGGGAGTGCCCCTTCCATTACCAATGCTGGATGTGCTAGCATTTGGGCAGTCATGCTTCCATGCTATCTGGGTGTCACCATGACTTCTCCCTCAAAAACTATCATTAATGCTACATCGACTTCAAGGAAATTGCTCTGGGTTCGAAGCACCACTTCGGTACGTGGCATCTCTCAGTTGGCTTGGCACGGGATAGGGTACACATTCTACGGGCTCCGGTGACAGGACTCCAGGCTGTTAAATAGGATCCATCTTCTCAGTCCATAGAGATTCTTCAAGCTACTCTCCCCCTTCCCCTTAGATGAAGTCTTGAAAAGTTAGGCTCCCTTCCTTCTTTCCCCCTTTTTTCTTCTTGAGTTGGGGGAGTACCCTTGCTAGGGTCTCCAGGTCCCTGTATGACCTTTATCTTCATTTTTATACTATAGGGATGAAGTTCAGCCTCAAGGATCTCCAGGAGATGTTCCGAAAGAGGGCTGCTATCGAGGAGCCTGAGGCGGAGCAAAGTTTGAAGGCCCAGGAGGGCGACGCGGGGACTATGGAGGTGGTCAGGCTTGAGGTGGCTCCTGCCGGAGGGAGGGATGCTGACTCCCTTCGAGCGAAGGAGATGGCTCATTTGGAAAGGAGGGTGCAAACCCTCTAAACTCAACTAGAGAAGGAGAAGGCTCGAGTTGTGGTGGCAGTTGAGAGGGCGATGGTGGCTGCTACGCTGGTGAAGATGGCCAAAAAGGAGGTGGCAGAGGCTATCCCCAAGTTCATGGCATCCCAAGCCTTTAAGGATGAGGTCACTGAGGCTATCTTGGATTCCTTCCATCAAGGATTCCAGGACTTCAAGAGCATGGCCTTTCACTGTTATGGGCTGAAAAAGCTAGACAACATCAGGCCTTCCATTCCATTCCCTGGGTAGGAGGATGAACCTGGCTTCGAGGAAGAGTTAGAGATAGAGGAGGCTGAGGTTGAGGCGAGATCCGAGGCCTCCCCAAGCACCTCGCGAGAGGTGGGGGATGCCCGTCGGTCTGGAAAGGAGCCGGTGGTTGATGTTTTAGATCTTCCTTTCCTTTTTGTGTTTGTAAGTTAAGGGGGCTCTTCGATTTATTGGTGACACCTCACAGGGAATGTACAAGAAGTTTTCACCATATCAATGAAATCCCTTGGCTATCATTTCACTTCTTTCTCTTCCACCTTTTCTTCTCTTCTTTCTCTCTTTCTTTTTTTTTGTGTTGCCTGGCTACGGGTCAGGCGGTAGATGGTGGCACTTGCTTGGAGCTCCCATCTGACATCTTCGGACTTTGAGCTGGGTGATGAAATTGCTTATCTCTGAGTGCCGGGCTTCAAGAGTCTCCAAGCTTGAGTGAGGGCTTCAGAGGTTTCCCTGCTTTGATGTGGAGTGCTATGGCTCTGGGCTTGAGTGTGGGGCTTTGGAGGTTTCCCGACTTTGGTACGGGGTGCTATGGCTCCGGGCTTAAGTTCGGGGCTTTAAAGGTTTCCCAGCATTGGTGTAGGGTGTTGTGGCTCCCGGCTTTGGTGCAGGGCGCTGTGGCCCCTAGCTTTGGTGCGGGGCACTGTGGCACCCAACTTTGGTGTGGGGCACTATGGCTCCCGGCTTGAAGTGGGGTGGATGAGTTCCTGCACAGGTGAAAAACAAGGTTGCACCAAAAAGAAACTTGAATTTATTATGGAAAAGCCTTACATTATTGGTGCTACATCCTTAAGTTGCTGGCATTCCAGGTTCACGTGAACCAAACGCCGTCGAGCCCAACGAGGTAGTAGGCCCCATCCCTCAAGGCTTCGATCACCTGGTAAGGACCCTCCTAATTTGGGGTGAGTTTCCCACACTCCCCCGATTGGGATGCTTCCGCTCACCTGAGAACGAGGTCACCTGGGCGGAACACCTTGGGCCACACGTGGGAGTTGTAATTATGCGCGACTCGCTATCGATAGGCTGCCATTTGGAATTGAGCTTTGTCCCTGTCTCATCTAGCAAGTCCAGGTTGAGGAGGTGGTGTGCCGGGTTTTCAACTTCATCATATTGCTCAATCTGGATCATCGGTAAGCCGAGTTCCACTGGGATTACCGCTTCAATCCCGAAGATGAGGTTGAAGGGCATCTCATCAATGGCCATACGGGGAGTGGTGTGGTAGGCCCACAGCATGCTAGGCAGCTTATCTACCCACCGGCCCTTGACTTCATCCAGCCTTGTATGGAGCCCTTGGAGGATGGTGTGATTAGTCACTTCAGCCTCCCCATTTGTTTGAGGATGAGCCACCTAGGTGAAGCGTGGCGAATGCCAAGATTGGAGCAAAATTCTTCGAAGGCCTGGTTGTCAAACTGCTTCCCATTTTGGTGATAACTGTGTGTAGGAGGCCGTATCTACAGATTATGGATTACCAGAAGAAAGACTGGACCTTCACCTCTATTATCCATGCCAGAGATTCGGCCTCGACCTACTTGGTGAAGTAGTCGATGGCCACAATCAGGTACCTCCATTGGTCGAACGCCATAGGGAAGGGACCTAGGATGTCCATTCTCCACTGGGCAAACAGTCACGGGGCTGATAGCTGGGAGATAGGGGCTACCGGCTGCCACTGGATGCATGCGTGGCACTGGCACTTATCGCATTTCTTCACAAAGTCGGTTACGTCTTCCTGCATAGTTTTCTAGAAGTATCTCTACCATATCACCTTGTAGGCTAAGGCCCTGCCCCCCACATGGTTGCCGTAGATGCCTTCATGTATCTCCTAGAGCACGTAAGTGGCTTCTAAGGGCTTTAGGCACTTTAGCAGGGGTAGGAGTAGGACCTCCGGTAGAGCTTCCCATCCAAAATCACATAACATGTGGCCTTCTTCTTGAGAAAGCCGACCTCCTTTCGGTCCTCTAGTAGGGTGCCAGTGGTGATTTACTTAATGTAGGGATCCATCCAACTGGCCTCGTTGGAGACATGCTGGACTTCAGCCATAGTTTTGTAGCTAGGGGCCTCGAGATGTTTGACGAAAGTGCTCCCCAACAAGATCTCTGGCAGGGTGGCCGACTTGGAAAGGATGTCAGCTCGAGCATTCTCTGCTTGTGGGATATGGAAGATGTCGAAGTGCTAGAGGGTCGATGCATGAGAGCGCACCCGATCCAGGTACTTTACCATCATGGGGTCCTGCGCTTTGTACTCATCAGAGACTTGGCCCGCTACTAGCTACGAGTCTATGAAGACCTTTAGCTTCTTGATGCCTAGTTCATATGATACCTTCAGCCCCGTAAGGAGTGCTTCATATTCCACCTAGTTGTTGGTCACTTTGAAGTGGAAGTGCAGTGCGCATTCCACGATGACACCATCAGGACTGGCAAGGATGAGGCTAGCTCTGCTTCCTCCCATGTTAGACATGCCGTCCACGTCGAGTATCCATGTCTCCTCCATCAGGGTCAGGTCCTGCCCAAGCTAGGGCTGCCCCCTCTGAACTTCCCTTGGCCTAGGTGCATTCCATCATAAAATCAATTAGAACATGGGCCTTCTGCACCTGCTGTGGGCGATAGGTAATGTTGTATTTGGTAAGCTTCAATGCCCACTTGGCCAAGCACCCAGAAGTGCCGAGGTGACTCAAGATAGCCCTAAGGGGCTAATTAGTAAGGACGATGATGGGGTGCACTTGAAAGTAAGGTATGAGATGCTGTGTAGATGTTATTAGTGCAAAAATAATTTTCTTGGATCAGGTGTACCTGGTTTCAGCATCACGGAGTAGCTTGTTGGTGTAGTAGACTGGCCGTTGAGAGCCATCCTTGTCAGCATGAACCAGCACGGAGCTAACTGCCTCTGTTGAGACCACTAGTTATAGGAGGAGCTCTTCTCTGGGCTCCGACCTAGATAGTAGTGGCGGTGAGGCGAGGATCTTCTTTAGTCCCTCAAATGCTTCTTGGCATTCTTCTATCCAAGTGAAGTCATTCATCTTTCGGAGGACCTTGAAGAATGGTTGGCAATTCTCGGCAGAGCGTGAGATGAAGTGGCTCAAAGCCATGATGCACCCAGTCAAATGCTAGACTTCCTTCTTGGAGGTGGGATGCCTCATGTCTGTGATTGCCTGAATCTTCTCGGGGTTGGCCTCTATCCCCCTCTAGGACACCATGAACCCTAAGAACTTTCCCGTCGCCATACTGAAGGCGCACTTGGCGAGGTTCAGCTTCATTTGATAGTGGCGAAGGTTATCAAAAGCCACTGCCAAGTCGATGATATGGTCCTTCTCTAGGCCGCTTATGACAAGCATGTCATCCATGTACAATTGCATGTTGCGATCGATATGGTCCTAGAAGAACGTGCTGACCAAGTGCTGGTAGGTGGCCCCTGCATGTTTAAGACCAAAGGGCATCATCTTGTAACAATACATACCTCGGTCAATCACAAATGCTATGCACTCTTCATCCTCGGAATGCATGCAGATCTGATTGTGTCCGGAGAATTCATCCATGAAGTTGAGGTACTTGTGGCTGAAAGCTTCATCCACCAGCTGGTCAATCTTGGAGAGGGGAAAACTATCCTTTATGCATGCCTTGTTGAGGTATGTGTAGTCTACACAGATCCTCCACTTCCCAGAGTCTTTCCTGACCATCACCATGTTAGTAAGCCAGTCAAGATACTGTACATCTCCAATGAAGCCTGCTGTGAGGAGTTTATCGATCTCCTTGTTGATTGCTTTCTGTCATTTCGGGGTGAAGCTCTTTTTCTTCTATCGAATTGGGCAATGATTGGGGTCAACATTCAGCTTGTGATTTATCACCTCCGGTGGGATACCGGGCATGTCAGCGATGGTCCAGGCAGAAACATCTGCATTAGCCTATAGGAAGCTGAGCAGATGGGTTCTCTCTTCCTGAGTCAACAAAGCCCCAACCTGTATCATCTTTAAGGGATCCTCCCCTAAAGGAAAAGATAATAGGGGTTCGATCGGCTCACTCTTTGATTATGGTGCCACTAGGTCGGGCTAGTCTATGGCAGGGCTGGAATATACTCTCCTTAGGCCTGGGATGGTCTGCCAACAGTGCTGCACTAGCACTAGGACCCTCTCATCTCTCTAGTTCTCCATGGGGTCGGGAATTGAACAAGGAGGCATTTCGTGCAAATGGTGGCATCAAGCAGATTGCATCCCGAGCTTCGCAGGATGGCATTATAGGGTAAGGGGAGCTTTACAATAATAAAGGTCACCAGCACAGTGCTTTGCTGGGATGGTGTCCCAGCAGTTATTCGGAGCGTGATTTCTTCCTTCACTCCAACTGAGTCTCCGATGAAGCCTACAAGAGGCGTGAACACCGGTCTTATTTGGTTAATGGACAAATTCATCCTTGCAAAAGCATCATAAAAAAGGATGTCCGAGGAGCTCCCACTATCTACTATGATTTTTTTTACAGGATATTAGGCTATCATCATTTCAACGATGATAGCATCATTATTTGGGTTGTCTACCCCAGCTGACCCTTCTCCCATGCAGGGAGTACATCATCACTCCCCTCTCCCCCCTAGCCTTCTTTAGGGTTTTTCTTGTCCCCCAGGATATCATCCCTACCAGCTTCTTAGTGGGATGGTTGTCGATGGTGAGAGGCCAAGGCCCTTCAATCTAGGCTGTAGGAGGCACTCCCCCCTCCACATACTGGCCAAGGTAGCTGGCTTGATCAGCTCTTCAATCTCCCTCTTCAGGTTGTGGCATTCCTCTATTTCATGGTCTTAGTCCTGGTGGAAATGATAGTAGCAGGATTTGTCCCATCCAACTTATGGCTTCAATGGTTGGGGTCGATGTAGAAAATGCTCGCCCTCAATCTCCATCAGGATCTTCACTCTAGGGACGAGGGGAGGAGTGAAACTCTCTTCATTGGCAGGGTCAGCCTTAGGCCTTGGCTCCGGTCATGGGACCTGCACCATCCTTTAGGTCGGGTGATCGGAGGTCTCCCCGATGGCCTAGCTCTTTAAGGGCCTCCCGTCCAGCTCCGTCTTGGCACGATCCGCCTCCTCAGCACGGATGTACTTTTGCACCCGAAGCAGGAACTTCGAGTATGTCTTTGGGTGTTTAATGTCAACGGAGTAGGTGAAGCGAGAGGTTTGCAGCCCCCTCTTCAGGGCTAGCTTGGCGATGGACTCATCGAGGTTGTAGATCTCCAGGATGGTAGTCTTGAACCGGGACACATAATCTCGGAGAAGTTCTCGGCCCTGCTATTAAATCAAGAAGAGGCTATCAGCCTCGCATGGTGCCTTCCTGCAAGTGTCGAAGTGTTCCATGAACTTCCTCTCCAACTGAGGGAAGGAGTCTATACTCTCAGGTTTGAGTCTAGAAAACCAGACCTGAGTGGCCTTTCACAGAGTGGCCAGGAAGGTGATGTAAAGGAGGGCGTCGATGGCCCCCTGGACCCTCATGAGGGCCTTGTAACTTTCCAGGTGGTCCAGGAGGTCGGTTGTCCCATCGTAGGGGTCAACCTATGGCATACAAAGCTGGCTGGGGATCGGCTCCTCTTAAACTTTCTTCAAGAAGGGTGGACAGGTATCGTAACCCGTGGGCTCATTAAGGGAGCCCTGAACTTTCGTAAACCGGTGGGTTCGATTTGCTAGCTTGTGCTCATGCTCTTCAAGGCACTTTTCCACTCGGTGGTGGATGGCCTCATCAGTCGACCCCTCAGTAGAGGATGCTTGTGGTGAGGGAGGGCCGGAATGGAGGAACCCGCACCTGAGTTCCCAACCATTATGGTACTGCTGGCATGAGGGCGCACAGTGGTCCAAGGCCAGGGAGCGGCTTTCCTGGTCAGTCGGATCATGCTGTGGCCGCTTGCTGCTCGCCTGGTGGGCCTTCTGATGGGGGATGCCACATGTAGTGGCCCCTCCTAGAAGGACCACGGGCTGGTGCAAGGATCGACTACGCGAGCTACCAGAGTCCCTGGCTGCTATTGTGTTTCCAGGGAGCGATGCTTCTAGTGGAGCTGATGCACCACCGTAGCTAGGAGCTGGACCTGGTGGGTGAGTGCGATGTACTGGGGGTCCGCCGAAGGTGGTTGCGATGGAGCGGGATGCTCCCCCTCCGGGCATTGGTCACCGAGGTGAGGGGGGTCCCCCGCTCGACTGGTGGGGGCTTCAAGGGCTCGCCTAGTCATCATCGGACTATGGGTGTCCGTGTGGTCTTTCTTGTTATGGGAGGGACGATGCTTTCTTCTGGCCCCCCTACCTAGTGCACCAATCTATTGCCATCAAGATCATTGTGGCTCATAGCTCTGGCACATCGGGTTCCCACCGACGGATCCTTGGCTTCCTGCCTCGCGATCAACTCGCTCGCTCGCTTAGGGGTCTTGCAAGATAGAGAAAACCTTGGGCCGGGGATTCTGACGAAGACACTGCAATGATCAAGTCAGTGAGACTATCGAGAGGAACAGAAACCTCTCTAGCAGAGAGCTTATGAGACTCTCCACGTCGAGAGGGTGATAAGAGAGAAGATAATGTCCAAATGAAAGAGTCTCTATTATTTTTTTCTCTTTGCTTACCTTCACTTACCTTTTCGTGCAGGTCTTATATAGGTGAGTGGCTTCTTGATGGCTTTCAGGTTCTTTCCTTCGAAGGAGGCTTTTCATTGCCTGCTGTCACCTCTCTGTCAGGCCAGTTCTATGCCTGAGCCCTCAGCAATAATGGGATGTTGCAATTTTGAAGAAGGCTACTTGGGTACCATAGCACCTAGGGTCAGGGCCCAGGGTCCAGGCATCCTATCATGGAAGTCACAGTCTCCCAGTCGTGCGATCATCGACGTATTGGCACACTGCAAGGCTGGGAGCCTGGTGTTGCCCAGATCCTGTAGATAGTGCACACGGTGCACTGCAGGGGGCCTGTACCCATGGCAGGGCATGCGCCACCTCTCGAAGGCTTTGCATGATCAGGTATTCCCTCGTCTTCATTTTGAATTTTGATCTCTTTACGCCTTTGGCGAGAATCCATTATCCTGCTAGTAGGAGTGTCCACTTCAGAAGGGTGGACTTGACCTCGATCGGGAGCTGTCCTCAGACGGGGTCCACCCCAATGAGCCTTGCCTCGGCTGGAAGCTGACCTCGGCAGGGTGGTCTGTTCTAGAAGCATGAGCTCGACTCCGACCGAGAGCTATCCTCGATCAGAGGGCTTGCCTTGGAGGGATGGACTCGACCTCAACTGGAAGCCAACCTTAGATGGGGGACCTACCAAATGAGCCCTACCTCAACTGGGAGCTGACCTCGGCAGGGTGGTCTGCCTTGGTTCTTCGTCATGTAGCCTTGCCTAGGTGGCGGGTCTCTTGCTATCGTGGCCATCTGCAAGCTCCATGTCAGCGGATGTTGCCATATCAGTCCGTAGGCTCCATGTCAATGGATGTCATCATATCAGAGGCTATGGGCTCCTAACATAATATTTTCAATTGGTCGGGCCTATAGGCTTCTGATCGTTTGAGCCTATGGGCTCCCAATCATAGTTCTGTGCTCAGAGACCATTGGACTCTCAGGGATTTGACTGATGGCAATTCTGGTCTTAACCAAAAGTCTCAGATAGCAATCCCTTTATAGTGAATTATGAAGGCCAATGGTATTTTAAGTCACTTGATATGGGATCTCAATCCTGCATGTGGTTTAGTTTTTAGCCAAAGATTACTTCAAACAAATTTTTTAGACCCCATTCAGCCTAAGGAAATCTCCCTTGCAGGACTTTTGCCAGAGATATCTCTTACCACAAGCATAGATAGGAAAAATAATTTTATTTAATGGAAGTGGTACATTACTGATGAAAAATATGTAGATTCATAGAGTTCCATGGTTGGAGCAGAGGAGTTCCATCTAGTTGCTTTAGCTAATAGGTCTTGGGCTTGATGATTTCCTCCACCTAGTAGGGCCCCTTCTAGTTTGACAAGAGTTTACTTCTTTGGCTAGCTTGGAAAACTTCTACCCGATGTAGTGCTAGGTCACCAACCTTAAAGGCCTTGCCTCAAACCTTGGAATTGAAATAACGAGTGACCCTTTGCTGTTATGCTACCATGTTGATGTATGCTTTTTTTAAACCTCGTCTATTAGGTCTAGGTCTACTAGTCACTTTTTCAAGTTGGTTTGCTCATCATAATTTGCAACCCATACCAAAGGCATCCTAATTTTGATGGGTATCATCGCTTCAGTCTCAAATGCCATGCTGAAGGTGTCTCTTCCATCGAAACTCTTGGTGTTGTTCAATATGTCTAAAGTACATGGTGGAGATTGTCTACCCATGATCCTTTAGCTTGCTGAGCTTCTTATTAATTTTTAGAGGATAGTTTGATTTGTAACTTCAGCTTTTCCATTAGCTTGGAGATGCTCCATGGAGGTGAAGTGGTATAAGGTCCCTTGGTCTTCATGAAATTTCTTGAATTAGGCTCTAACGAATTACCATCCATTGTTTGTGATCAATACCTAGGGATGCTGAAGTGGCAGATGATATCCCTCTACAAGAAATCTATTACTTTAGACTCGATGATATGAACTAGTGGCTCGACTTCTACCCATTTTATAAAATAGTCAACGGTAACTAGCAAGAATTTATGATGACTTGAAGCTGATGGAAATGGACCAAGGATATCCATCTCTCACCATGCAAAAGGACATGGGATGCATATGGGAGTAATCAGTGTGGCCGGGAGATGTTGAATATTTTTATTTCTTTGACAAGCATCTCATCTAATAACAAAGCTCTCAGCATTCTACTGCATAGTCGACCAGTAATAATCTTGTTGGAGCATTTTGTATGCTAATACCCTTTTTTTGATATGGTCTCTACAGATTCCTTCATGGACCTCCCTTAGCATGAATTCCATCTCAAATGGTCGCAAACATCCAAGGAGGGACAGAGTGAATGATCATTTATAGAGTTTCTCCTCATGCATCAAGTATTTAGAGGATCTATAGTTGATCATGTAGGCTTTCTCTCGGTCTACGGGGAGCTAGCTATTCATTAGGAAGTCGATTAGTGGATCAATCCAGCATGGTTCACCATCGAGCTGCATGACTTTTGATGATTCCTCAATGGTCAGATATTTTATTTATTGGAAGTAAGCCCCTCGAAGATGTATTATTGGTATAGTGGTCACCGCTCTGGCCAACAAGTCCACCCAGGAGTTGTCTCCTCTTGCAATTTGTTGAATCTCGAAGCTATGGAGATCACTGGTTAGTTGTTTGACTTTCTGGAGATATTTCATCATGTTTCTTTTTGATCCTCAAAATCATCCCTATCATGGCTGACAAATAGTTGAGAGTCACTGTGGACTCTTAGATCTTGTATTCCTAGCTCCTTGGTGATTTTGAGCCCCATGATTAGGCTTCATACTCTACTTCATTGTTAGTTGCAAGGACTTCAAGACGTAGCCTTGCTCGATGATGATTCCTTCAGGGCTGAAGAAGACCACCCGGCCCCTGATCCTTTGAGATAGGATGATCCATCCACATATATCTCCCAGGTATTATTTTGGCTCAAGAGGGTGTCTGACATAGGCTCTGATGGTTCCATAGCTTCCAACTCGGTCGACTTATTGGGGATAGTGCATATGACCAGGAAATCATCAATATTTAAGCTTTGATTGATAACCAGGATTGGAATTTGATATTGAATTTTAAGAGCTTGATTGCCTACTTGGTAATATGCTTAGATGTATTGGGTTGATAGAGAATATTTTCATGGGCTGATCGGTCAACAAGATGATAGTGTTGTTGGAACTTGTGTCCCAAAGGCAATCGCCTAGGTTGTAGGCTGTTGTGTTGAGTATTATGATCTGTATATGAATTAATAAAATATTATTTTGGCAGCTCATCACATCATTTATTTTTCTGTAATGAACTCAATTTATGTGATGAATTCCTTAGGACTGCACTGACTTCGATATAGAAAGGATATATCGAGTGGTCCTTTAAAATGTTCATAACCAAAGGATACATTGTACAGGACAGCAATGTATCAAGTGTAGGTTGTTGTGGTTCATATTGTTTGGTTGTCCTCTTGACCAAAGGAGTGTGGTGACACTGATGTGATCTGCAAGTGGGATGTGAGACATCTCATTGAACGTGACTCCATAGAGCTTCTTTATGCCAAAGGATTGCTCGCGATTGGATATGGGTATATGTGTCCCTCCGACCTGAGGTCATCATGGTAGCTTGCAAGCAACTCCCTGTGCTTTGGTGCCAGACTACCCGGATTTCTAATCCAGTGATGAAAGGTTTCTGGGAACAGGCAAGTACTTGTAGAGCAGTGGTGGACCAAGTTGGAATTGACCTGTCCAAATTGTTTGGATTGAATATCTTGTAGTGTCTCAATTTAGCAAATCCTTGGCCAAGGTAGTCCTAGTGAGGAGTCACTGGACTTGCAAGGTTGAGACATGTTGTGGATTGACTTAGTTAGGGTTGGCAGTCTAGCCCTAGGTTATCTTGAGCATTGGAGATCAAAGGGATGAATTATACGGTAACCATATGCCAGAGGTTTAATAGATTGCTCTCACATCTTCAGCCTATCCGGACGCCGGGACTCATTGCTAGATGGTATCTTGTGTTGGTACTGGAAGTGTTCCAGTGCTACCATTTAGGTTCGAGCCTATGAGGTCACACGCCATCAAAGATTTCTTTTGATAAAGGAACCGATGAATGATTAGGAATTGTTTCGGTATTTAGGTCAAACGGACTGATTGAGCACACATTGGATTTTTCTGGTCTAATTTGGATCGACCAGGATTGGTTTGTGTCAACCAGAAATATTCCTGGTAGACCAGGACTGAACTGAGTTTTATTACTCATTGGGTTTAGTCGGACCGGGTTTTATTAAATCAATTTTTGAAATTGGTGAACCAAGTTTTGGTTTATGGAACCGGTTTAAATACTTGTTGGTTTACACGGCAATATGGTTTAACGTGGCTTCTCCCTGTTTCACCGAATTGGATGAAGATTGAGATAAGGAATTTTTTTTTAGAATATATAAAAAAAACTTAATTACCAAAATAAGTGATCCATAATATATTTACGGATTTAGGTGGCACGTGGCAAAAATCGGGGCAATTCGGGAAAAAAAATTTGACACGTCGGACGGCCATACAAAAATGCCTGAATTCGTCTTTTGAAAAGACGAATTCTCAGTTGAATTCATCTTTTCAAAAGTCGAACTCAAGCCCCATATGTTACCCATCTCGGAAGCCGGCCACCGCTCTGCGAGCTCGCCACGTGGATTGGGATTTCTGAATTCGTCTTTCGAAAGACGAATTCAGGCAGAAAGCCCCCCCGGGCCTTCTTCTTCTGTTCTTCGCTGTTCTTCCGCCATCCCTCCCCCCCCGGCACATCCCTCCCCCCCGGCCCCATCCCCGTCTCCCGGTCCCCTGTCTCTCTTCCCCCCCGGCCCATCCCCTCCCCCCCGGCCCCATCCCCTCTCCAAGTCCCATCTTCTTCGTTGTCTCCGGGTCCATTTTAAATATTTGTTTATATCCGGTCCAGCCCCATCCCCTTTTAAAAGGTTTGGTTTTATTTTGATCCGGTCCAATTTAATTTTTTTGTTCTTCAATGGTCTCTATGATTTATTATTTAAAAGTTTTTGTTTGTTTGTTGCTAGATCTGTTCAAAGGAATCCGGTTTGAAAGAAGTCCAAGAATATTTGGAAATATACTTTCTTCTAGGTAATTACTATATTTCTTTTGTTATTATATTTTTGAATAATATTATTATGTTGTTTGTTTGGTATGAAATTTAGAATAATTAGTAGGATAATTTGGTATGAAATTTAGAATAATTAGGAGATAGTTTTGTTTGATTTATGCTATTTTTGTTATAATATAATTGTAATTATATTTTTTGTTTGTATTTATATATATGTAATTGATAATTGTATAATTATAATTGTATTGATAATAATTAATTAAATTAAAAATATATTGTAAATTAATGTATTGATATTATCATTGTAATATAATTATTCTAATTATTAAAATTTTAATATTTAGTATTATAATATAATTGTAATTGTATTGATAATGATTAATTAAATAAAAGTATATATTATAAATTAATGTATTTATATTTTATTTATAATATCATTATTCTAATTATTAAATTTTAATATTTAGTATTATGATATATTGTAATTGTATTGATAATGATTAATTAAATAAAAAAGTATATATTACAAATAAATGTAATGATATTATAATTGTAATATAATTATTCTAATTATTAAGATTTTAATATTTAGTATTATGATATAATTATAATTGTATTGATAATGATTAATTAAATAAAAAAGTATATATTATAAATTAATGTATTGATATTATATTTAATATCATTATTCTAATTATTAAGATTTAATATTTTGTATTATGATATAACTGTAATTGTATTGATAATGGTTAATTAAATAAAAAAAGTATATATTATAAATAAATGTATTGATATTATATTTGTAATATCATTATTTAATTATTAAGATTTTAATATTTAGTATTATGATATAATTGTAATTGTATTGATAATGGTTAATTAAATAAAAAAAGTATATATTATAAATAAATGTATTGATATTATATTTGTAATATCATTATTTTTATTATTAAGATTTTAATATTAGTATTATGACATAATTGTAATTGTATTGATAATGGTTAATTAAATAAAAAAGTAAATATTATAAATAAATGTATTGATATTATATTTGTAATATCATTATTTTAATTATTAAAATTTTAATATTTAGTATTATGATATAATTCTAATTGTATATCTTGTAAATAATTATGTAGTTAAATAATTATTTAGTAATACTTAATTATGAATGAAGTTAGAAGTTTGCATATTTGTAAATTTTTATTATTATATAAATGTGTGAATGAATTTTTATAGCATGCATTATGAATTTTAGGTTAAGCATTTGATTTTCTATATATTTTTATAAAATTTGCATTTCATTGAACCGTAGACCCGTCAATTGCTTGATATGCATATTCTGTAGTATCCGTATTTTTCTATACTTATACGGATCTGAGAATTATGCATGTTGATCAATTGATTGTCCAATTTAGACAGTTTAGAATTGCAAATAATTTTACAGGTCAATTTATAGTAATCAAACGGTGTGCAATGAAGGCCGAATGAAATTTCGATCATCATTTTCCTTTTGTTCTTCCATACATAAATATTTGTATGTGCAGAACTATGAGGAAATGCTGTCGAAATTTCATTCGGTCTTCATTGCATACAGTTTGATTACTATAAGTTGACCCGTAAAATTAATGCAATTCCTTAATGGGATAGGGCCTTTACCTAGTAGTTGATGATAGGATGCATTCATCGTGATAGTAAAATAATTATATTTTAATTTTATTATCATATTAATTATGTAATTTAATTAGTTTGTTAATGATATCAATATATGAGAAAGTTATTTCTAAATATATTTTGTTAATTAAACATTTAGAATATAATGGGAGAACAATCACAGCATTATGTTATATGGGTGGTTCTATGATTAATGGATCAAATGGAATTGAGTACAATTAGGGACCAAAAAAGGTAATTAGAATCAGTTCTATATGACATTCCAAGAGTTGGAGAACAAAATATGTAGAGTTCTCCATATTGATAGAACTGGAAAAAAAGTTCTGATAGTAATGTACTACACGATCAGCCTTCACATAGATCATCTTTGGTCTGGGAGGGATAGGATGTTGTTTTGCACTGTCGACGTTGAGAGATGGTTATGCGCAGATCGATACTACTCGATCGTCGTATTATGCCATTGCTGATGCAGTCCGGATTCTATGGTCTTGCACGTATTGGATTTATTAGATTGGACTGACATTTGATCACTGCTCTCGTCGAGTGGTGGCGTCCAGAGATGCATACTTTCATTTATCCCATGGAGAGGCCACCATCACCCTACAGGATGTTGCTGTTCAACTAGGTTTGGCAGTAGATGGTCTACCAGTGACGGGTAGTACACGGGTAGACTGGAGGCAGCTTTGTCTTGAGTTATTAGGGGTCGTCCCACCGGATGATAGATTGCATGGATCACGACTGAGCTTGGTCTGGCTTACCGAGCACTTCTAGGATTTAGCATTCGATGCGAACGAGGCAGCCATTCAGTGCTATGCTCGAGCATATATTTTATAGTTGAAGGGTGGGTTCCTTTTATGGATAAATCTGGGAACAACATGCATATTATTTCTACCTTTATTAGCAGATTTCGAGACGGCCGGACAGTATAGTTGGGGTAGTGCTGGACTCGCTTGGTTGTATAGAGAGATATGCAGGGCGAGCCACAGAGATTTTACTGATATTGCTGGTTCGCTGTTGCTACTACAGCTGTGGGCATGGGATAGAGTTCTGATTCTTGCACCCCACAGATTACTTCGACAAGCTCCAGATCCGATGAACGATTTGATGATAATGGAGCCGGTTTACCACAGGGACCATTAGGGATGAGGTGAGTTTATAATTACATAATATTTCATGCCATGTATGATATACACTATTTTATTTAATTAATTTAATTAATTATTTTGTAGATAGAGAGATCATTTTTCTGTCACACAGGTACCTATGCATGTGGTCTCTTCGTATCGTTATTTACTTGATGATTGCGACCTGACGAGGTAATGAATATTGAGTTTTTGATAATGATTGACTTATTTTATTTATTCTTGTTTATAAATTATGCTTTAAATTATTTATAAACAGGTCATATGGCAGCCATATTGCCGCTATGATTGCACAGTTACCAGACTACTGTCTACAGGGTCAGGAGATCTGGTGTAGTTGAATGCCACTAGTACGTTTTATATAGTAGAGTGGCATTTACCCGATAGAGTGATGCGCCAGTTCGGGATGCGACAAGTCATGCCAGATCAGTTTGATACGTTGTCTGCACTACATCGTATTGATATGAGATGACGATTTGATCAGGATTGGTCCACCATTCATCGGGATTATATACAGTTATGGATGAGTCGTCATGACTATATATACATGGTGATTCATTCGATGGTACCATGGATTATCACGATCCTTATGTGCAGTGGTATCGTAGGATCACTCGTCGATTCATCAGTCGCAATGGTGCAATATATGATTACATGGTAAGTAATTTAAATTGTATTATTTAAATTACAATATACGTTTAAATTTTGTCAAACTAATTATTTTTTTATTTATAGGGTAGTAGTTTTGCGACGATACTTGAACGTGCGACGACCTCCCCGGATATATAGGATATATGTCATTCTGCCCTCCACACTCTTGGCGAGCATGCACGGATTCCACTACGTGAGTTTTATCAGGAGGGAGACAGGGAGGACGAGACTCCTTTGCCTTATTATCCATATGCATCTTCATCCGGAGCACCTCTGCCAGCTCATCACAGACGAGGTACGAGACGAGATAGCATTGTTCCACATCCGAAGCACGAGTTCACATCTATTGAGGATGTGGGAGCACATTTTGATTATACTACTGTACTGGATTTCATGGGCTAGCAGCATGATTATTCCGGACATGGAGCATCATCGTCACATCATGTATCTGCACAGTAGGCATCATATGATGTAGAGCATGCTGCATATCATGCATCACATGATATAGAGCATGAGACAGAGCAGCATCAGCCACCTCCGATCCATCGTCGTATACAGCCTGCACGCACTAGGAGATGGCCACCATGCATGACCGAATAGTCATTTATTTTAGAATTTATTGTAATTCATGTTTTCTTGTTAATTTTAAAAAATTATGTTTTTATATATGTGTTTATTTATATGTGTTATAGTCCAAAATATATAAGAATTATTTATATAAGTGTTTATTTATATATGTGTTTATATGTGTTCTGGCCTAAAATAGACAAGAATCATTTATTTACTGAACTAAATTTAAAAAATTTAAATTATAAAATTTAAATTATGAAAATAATAAAAATTTTATTTTTCGTTGATTCTGTCATCTATTCGGTTCTCAATCTGTCATCGTTTCGGTTGCTAGTCCGATTACCAGGATCGATCATCGGTTCACTTACTGGTCTTGCTACTGATTCGATCATCCGTCCACCTACTGATCCGATCATCGGTCCACATATCGATCTTAATATGATAATAATCATTTATTTGCTCAAGTAAATATATAAATATAAAATTAAATTTATGAAAATAATAATTTTTTAGGATTTATTAAAATTCATGATTTCTCATTATTTTTAAATTTTTTTTTAAATTTTAATTAAAAGAATATTATTTGGTGAAATCGTATATACAATCGGTGATTTATCATTATTTTATTTTATAAAAAAATATAAAATTTTTAACAATTTTAATAAATTTTATTTTTTTAATTTTTAATGTAATTGGTAAATAATATATTAAAATATTTTAATTTAATTTATTAATTTTTTAATAATAATTATTTTTTTTTTTAGTAAAATCGTGGAAGGATACGACCCTCAGTTCTGTCACCGTCCCGATTGCCATCTGACTACCACCAGGATCCGATCATCGGTTCACTTACCGTCCTGCTACCATCTGACCATCGGTCCACCTATCGGTCAGACCATCGGTCCACCTATCAGTTAGACCATCGATCCATATATCGGTCATGCAATTTTTTTTTATTATTTTTTTATTTTTTATAAAATTTTGATACATTCATGTATAATATAAAATTTTGATACATTCATGTATAAGTTATTCACGGGTTAATTTTTTTCAAATTTTTTTAAAAAAATTTTATTTTAATCAAAAATTTTTTAATATAAAAATTAATATTTTAAAATTAAAAATTTCTTCCTTTCAATCAAGGATTCGTCTTTTGTAAAGACGAATTCAGTTTAACTTACTTCGTCTTTTGAAAGATGAATTCAATTAAATTGAATTCTCTTTTTGAAAGACGAATTCAATTAAATTGAATTCGTCTTTTCGATAGGCGAATTCGTCCATGTTAGCCTTTCCACCTAGTTTCATAAATAAATTTTGCATCACCTATTTATATAATTTTTTTAAAAAAAAACATTATTTAAAAAATAATTCTGAGATAAGTTCACGTGGAGTTCGTTTGTGATGGGATATCTGATTTCATCCTTAGCACCGTGTGTTGGATTGGCTCTCTACGGTGGTTTCCTCCCTCTCGGTTTTAATGGTATTATTGCGGAGGGTCTTTCTCTCCCGCACGCGGCTTCCTACTCTGGTCGAGCTTTCTCGGTGTCTTCGCTGCTGCCTTCACGAGAGTTCCAGGTTATAAAAGGCCGATCAAAGCAATTGATAACAGAGGTTGTATGACGGTGATTCCAATAGGGAGGCGTTCTTCCAGTTTGCTGCAGAACGAGAGATAGTAAGATAGTGAGAGGGAGAGAGAACAGGGGCTTGCGGTGTCTTCCTGTTTCACGTGTTTCTACAGCCTCTATTATTTCTTGGTTGAAAACAGTTTTTATTTTGCTTGCTGGCCGTGTGGTGTGAGGTGGGAAGAAAACCAGGCCGTGGCTTGTGGTCTCTCGGCCTCTTGTATTCCTGGTTGCAGGCCGTGAGAGAGGAAGGAAGAAGGCCGGTTGCTTGCCGTGAGATAGTTTTGGGTTACCTCATCTCATTTTTCTGGGCAGCAGGCCGTAAGTTTGTGGAGAAGGAGTTAGATGTGTCTTAACAGGGATAAGAGAGAGTAGAGAACGAGCCTTTGGGTCAAATCTCTGCATGCTGAAATTTATTCTGCATCCGGTATTCCTTCCATGTTTTTAAGTATTTCAGTGGGCTCTTTAGGTGGAGTTTGGGCGATGTTGCTGTAGATTTACCGGTGTCATGCCTCTTCCAAGTTCTTCTCTCTGGGAGCCTGCAAAATAGAGAATGCTGCATGCCGGAAACTCCGGCGAAAGACCTCTGGCATGGAGAGCTTGGGGTCTCTCCAAGTACCAGAGGGTGAGAAGAGAAGACCCATAATTGAAAGAGATGGGTTCTGCCTCATACCTAGGGTTT
The DNA here is from genome assembly GCA_021397845.1 of Areca catechu. Lineage (NCBI taxonomy): Eukaryota > Viridiplantae > Streptophyta > Magnoliopsida > Arecales > Arecaceae > Areca > Areca catechu. Next base: position 44,329,396 of record CM038048.1, on the reverse strand, counting down.
GCCTTGCTTTACCTTATATAGGCGTAGAGTAGTGCCAAAATCTGTTAGGGAGGAGGTCGAACAAGACCGATTTGTCCCCAGGAGAAATAGCGTGGTGGCAGGGTCGTGGCCTGGCAGCGTGGCAGAATCGTGGTCTGGCGGCGTGGCAGATCATGGCCTGACGGTGTGGTAGGGTCGTGGCCTGGCGGTGCTGTCAGGAGGATCAGAGTGATGGGGGCTTCTGGAGCCTTCGAGCGATTCCCTGGATGGGAATGAGTCGGTCTGATGGAGGTGAGTCGTCGGCCAAGGGAAAATGTCCATCAAGCTCAGCAGAAGTGAATTAGTTGAACCTCTACTTCTGTCAGTCGGCCTTCTGGGGTCGGCCTTCTAGGGTCGGTCTTCTGGCCTTCTGGGTCGGCTAGTCTTCAAGTTGATTGGCCTTCTGGGTCGGCCTTCTGGGGTCGGCCTTCTAGGGTCGGCCTTCTGGGTCAGCTAGTCTTCAAGTTGATTGGCCTTCTGGCCTTTAGGGTCGGCCTTCAGAAGAGAAGGGTAGAAACATTGAGGCCTTGCATTCTCATCCACGCATGTCTGCTTCCAAACAACCTCATGGGCATGATCATATATCAGTCTTCCACTGGCATAAGCTACTTTTAATGGGTGCTGTCATCATGTGGTGGTCGATTTGCCCGCCTAAACCAGGTATTGAATGCTGAGATCAGGTGTGGGCAGTCATCCACATTACGGGTGGAGAAGCTGAGGCACTGCTGCAGCAATTCTTTGGCACTGACATGGGTAGGGTGGATATAATCCTTAGAAATGTTTCTTCCATCTCCTGTCTGGGAGCCAAGATCGACCCGACAGCCACAGCATTGGCAAGCCGACTGGTGCACCTCATCACCAGCGACGACAGGCCAAGTGCAATGTTCCGCCATGCATCATCCCTGGACGTCCTCTAGAGGTCAGCCACGAGCGCCGCCTGCTCGCTCCACTCGCTCACCGCCGTGTCCGCCACCCTTAACTCGATCATCCTCTTCACTAGCCACAGTAGGTGTCTTGCATTGACCATTGCCTTGTGGAGGCTCAGCCTTTTGATATAACAGGCGGTCTTGGAGAAGACCGTCAGTGTGGATTATTTGATATTCCCTGCTCCACATTACCGTGACCAGTTTATGGATTCCTGGTGGACTAGCATCCATTTGGGAGTCGGATCAGCGAGAGCCCGTGCGTGGATACTCTAGAGGGTGGATGCTTAGACACCTCGAGAGGTTGAATTGTTCCTCTTCTTGCTATTGTTGCAGATCTTATTCTTGCTGCAGATCTTATTTGCGGGTGAAAGAGTTCAACCGGTCGCTGCTGATCTATTCTGACGACTGAGGGAGCTAGCATCTTCCTCTTCGGTCAGGTATGATTTTATTTCGGTTATCATGCATGCTTAGATCTAGGTTTTATCATACTATTTATATTTATTGCAGTTGCCTATACATGCCTCTGTAATTGTTACATGCTTCATGTTATGTTAGATCCTGTGCATGAGTAGGTTTTTTTCGCTGCATGCTTAAAAATTTTAATTATGCAATACCTGCTCCCTGGTGTTGCATGCCCAGGGTAGGCTTCTACTGCTCCAGGTTTTCCTTCGAGTGTGAACCTGAAAATATGGATAGAGTTTTCGGGTTGTAATAAAGAGGGTGTATACTAGCTTGCCTAGCCTCAAAAATTATGTCTCTGTATCTTTTAAGATCCTAGTGACGTAGTATGTAGGCTTCTGAATTACATCCTTCTCTTGGATCAGCATTAAACCCATCGCTGCAGGGGAGGCCATCAATTACAAGAATAATTTCTCACCGGGGTCTGGCCTCCTTAGTAGCAGCGAGGAGCTAATATAGCTCCTAAGATCATCAAAAGCCTTCTAACATTCTTCCATCCATGAAAATCCTTTGGATACTTTAAAGTCTAAAAGAAAAGGAGGCAGCTCTAGGTCGACTTTGAGATGAACCGATTGAGGGCTGCAATCCTACCAGTGAGGTGCAGGACATCTTTGACTTATTTAAGGGCTCATGTCATAGATGGACTTGATCTTCTTCGGATTAACTTCCATCCCCTATTGGAGACCTTAAAATCCAAAATTTACTTGAGACTGCTCCAAAGGCATATTTGGTGGGGTTCAACTTCATTCGGTACTTCCAAAGGGTGTTGAAAGTTTCTTGGAGATCTCAACATGGGTTCTGGTAACTTTGCTTTTTACGAGAATGTCATCTATGTACACCTCCATATTCCATCCGATCTGGTCTTTAAAGATCTTATTCCCTGACGTTGATAAGTAGCACCTACATTCTTCAGACTGAATGGTCTAACCTTATAACAAAATAGTCCTCGATCAGTAACAAAAGTAATTTTTTTCTCATTTTCAGGAGCCATCTAGATTTGGTTGTAGCTAGAGAAGGCATGCATGAAGCTAAAAAGATCATGGCCAAAAGTGGAATCCACCATTTTATCAATTCTAGGAAATGGATAGCCATTCTTTAGGCATGCTCAATTGAGGTCAGTGAAATCTATATAGATTCACCATTTGCCATTCACCTTCTTTACCAGGATAAGATTTGGATCCACTCCGAGCTGGTGGTTTTCCTGATGAAGGCAGCATCGAGTAGTTTGTCGACCTCCTTGACTATAACTTTTGGAACTCGGGTGCAAAACTTCATTTTCTTTTACTTGATGGATTGATGCAACGGATTTACCTTCAACTAGTATACCATCACCATGAGATCGATGCCTGGCATATCTACTAGTGCCCAGGTGAAGATATCCGTGTTCTCTTATAAAAATAAATTTAGTTGATCCTGGGTTACTTGATCAAGTAGGAGCCAATTCGGATCATATGTTTAGGGTTTCTATCGGCCAAGGATATGATGGAAATCCCGGATCAGAGTATATACCGTGGAAGCTACGAGGGAGAGTTCTTGATGTGATGATGGTAGCCTTCTTATAAACCAAGAAATAGGAGAAGATATAGAAGAGAGATTAGGAGAAAAAAGAGACTGTATTATTAATCCTTGAAGAAGAACTTGTTACAACAAGAGATACCAGCCTCCTCTCACAAACCTGAGAAGAAGTTCCAACCTGCGGACTCCTTCACGCATGGCTTCCCTTCTCCAAGCCTCGTGAAATACCTCATGATCCCAAGCCCACATGGTTCTAAGAGGCTCCACGCATAAGAAAACCCCTCCGTGCTCCCTCTCTTTGATTTCTCCCTTCCAGTCCAAGACCTCAAAATGTTGTCCCCCTTCTTTATAGCATATGGGTGGTTATCTTGGTCTTGGGCGGTTTGGACTCCAAAAGAGGTTGGGCTTCCTAGTTGGTTACAACCAACCAACTAATTCTTGGGCTTGGACACTAGGATCAAGGTAGTTAGGACCCCTAGGTAGTTAGGATACTTAGTTGGTAGGGCTAACCAACTAACCAACTAATTACCTAGCCTTAAAACCCTTTAACACCAAAGGGAACCGACTACAACTCTAGACCTAAATCCCATAACCCAACATGATTATGTTACAATCTCTCAAAAACTCCTCCTAAACAAGTCAATTAAGAAAATCCTTAAACCCGAGCCCATGTACACCCATGTCTCACATTCTCTCTCAACCCTAGGTCATACCCCTTGACCCAATATGACTCTGGGACCATCTGGAGCTTATAATCTTAAGCCTCTCAAACCTTGTTGCCTTCCTTAGAACACCTCCAGGACCTCTGGAACACCTTCAGAATAGCTTAGCACACCTCCAAGCTCTTAGGGATCTTTGAACATCTCTGCCATGACCTTTCAAGTCTTTCCAAGACTTGGGAGCACCACACAAAAATCCTACAATCTTCACCTTAGTACCCCCAAGCCTTTGCAAACCTGGCAATGTCCTCCTGCATAACCCCACTATAATTGTGTATCCTGACAGCTCCTTATGGGGACCTTCTTGACTCTACCAATACCCTTCAGTTACTGCTTGCCCTTGGATGCCCTTGGGATAACCACCTCCATAGCTGAAGGTCTTTACTTATATCCTTGCACCATGATTATAGCCTTCCTTGGTGGGGGTACTAGGATCAGACACAGATTACTGGGCCCTATTTGGTTTACTTAGCCATGTGTCAAATTTTATAATCAACTAGAATTGAGTCCTATAATAAGTTGAGGTTAGTTGATTTGTCTCAACCCTCAACCTAGTCAGTATTTTGAGTCATGTATACCAGTATGAGTCCAGTGTGAGTTCACTTCTTATACAAGGGAGGAGGCTATGCTATTTCGGAGTCCCACTAAACCTCATTCTGAAGCCAAAAGCAGTTACACCAGCATAGGGGAGCTCAATCGACACCCAAGTGCCCTATTTGTGCCCTGATTTTTCCCGAGTACCATTTTAGATACCAGATTCCTTCCAGATGCTTTTGGAATATTCCATATACCAGGAGCCCATGTTTACTGGGCTATCCCAACACTCCAGGCCTCCAAATTCAAGCCCAGGAAGCAAGCCCAAGACAAGAGAACTAAGATTCCTTTTTGATGCCGGGAATATACCAGCCCAGAGAACCAGGCAACCCGACTTCCAGGGGGCCCAAGCCCAAACTCTCCAAGCCCATGGCTGACCTCACCTTGCTGCCCTAAAGCCCACAACCAAAGGAGGGTCGTCCAAAGAGTTTTGACTAAGTCCAAGTTGAAGAAACAAGGAGAAGACTAAGTTATTCTAACCTAGTTAGGATTCCTAATCCCTTTAAACTTTGTAATTCAAACCTAGTTAGGAAAGGACTTGTATTCCAATTTGGAAGAAGACATGTAACCTAAATGTAACCCTGGTTAGTGAGGGCATGGAAACTCTATAAATACCCACCCCTCCTCCTCTTATAAGCATCTTTTCTTATTAATACAACTTGCTGAAATTTTGAGTTATTGCTTGTGTGGTGTTTTTGTTTTGGTTCTTTGGTGTGTTTTATATTTGGACGAATTCCTTGCTGCCCTAGCTTCCTTCCATACCCTAAATCACTGATCCAAGCCTTCACACATCCAAGGAGGAGTGCCCTAGGCCACTAAGCAAGGATATCTTCAACAAGCTTCAAACAGCCCAGCTTCTAATCCCTAACCTGATTTCTTCTAAACCTAGTTTTCTTTCTTTTTCTTACTTCCTATTTTGATTGACCCTTGATGTTTTGCAAGATCCCTGAGGTGCTTCCCCTCCCTGGAGGAGGCCTTCTTTGCTGCCCGGACCACCCAGATTCTCCATCAGATTCAAGGGAAACAAGGCTTCTTCTTCCAGGCTCCGATCAGAGTGCGTGTGATCCCTACTGCTACTGAATTTTAATCTCTGACTGGTAGGAAACCTTCCCAACTCTAATTTTCTGATTTAATGAAGATAAGCTATCCTAAACTGAGAGTTTCTTAACTCTTGGGTCCTGGATATTTTATTGGTTTGCGTGAGTATGCCTGCGACCCGATGATTTTTTGCACTGCTAGTCCTTCTGCTAGTTTTTACTTTATTTTAGAAATCTAGCTTGCAATTAAAATTATAAAAATCATAAAAAAATTATTTTATTATTTTTCATGCATGTTTTGCAATCTTAGAATCGTCCTGCATCAGTTTGGTATCAGAGCAGGTTTAGGATAGTTTATATCTGCTTTTCATTCACAAACCTTAATTTCAGCATTCTATCCACTGCATTAGGTATCAGTTTTGCATCTATTTTTGACCATCTAGAAAATTTATTTTCTCTGAAATTTGCATGAATTGTTCTCTATTGAGTCCTATGTTTTATTAAAACTTTTAATTAATTTTACAGAAATCCTAAATTATAAAAATTTGACATATTAGAAACCCTAACAGAATCCTCATAATTTTTGTAGCAGTTCAAAAAAACCCTAGGTTTGCATCATCATATGATTTTCTTTCTGCATGAGATTTGGTAGGCATCATCATCACCATCCATCCTATGTTCCAAATTTTTTGATTTTTCTATGCATCGAGATATGTGTCAAACTCTGCAACAACTAAAACCTAATTCACTGATTCTGCTACAGTCTGCATCTTGACTCAACCTAACCTAATCAACTACCAAACCCCCAAATCCCAAGCCAAACCTTGTTTGATAACCCCAGTTAACTAAATCTAACTGACACATCATAAACATTAAAAAATATTTTATTTTTTGATTGTTTTAGATTGCATCAGGGCCATCGATTGCCATCATTTTAACCTATCTTAAGGGTAATTCTCTATCTCAGGTCAGGGCAATATTTCATCACCTGTCCTGGGCCCAAAACCACCCTCATCATACTAACCCAATCCTAATTAAAATTAATTAGACCTAATTTGCCCTAGTGGGTTAGGAGATATCAACAGGTTGGGTCTGAGCGAGCTGTGGGGCCAACTAGTGCATTTAACCTTTTAGCTATTACTAAAAGCTGGTATCTAAGGCTGGGGGTTCAGAGTCAAACGACCTAAGTGGTGTTGTGGGTTTTAACTGGGTCCATGCGAAAGCAGGGGGGCCTCCCACACTCCCACCCCCTACCTAGCCAGTGGAAGGACTGCTATTGGGTTAGGTGTAAGTTGAGCTGACTCACTCAGTTTCTGGCTCTAGGTCTAGGAAACCTATATTATACTAGCATTTTCTTTCACTTTTGCATGCTTGGTTGCATTATTTCATTTTGATTGTTTGATTTGTTGCATGACCACTAGATTAGGAACCCAATATCAAAAGTCTAAACTCCAACCAAATCCAACTATGGATTCCAGTTTTGAGACCATGATGAAGGCCATGAGTGATCAGATTATCTCCCAAATGACCTCAAGCTTGACCAAACCCAAGCCCAGCTTACCCAAATAAACCAGTCCAACACCCAAACCCAAAATCAGCTTACCCAAATAAACCGTAGGTTTGACCAATCCGACACTAAGCTTGACCAAATGAACCATAGATTCAACCAAGTAGACCAACAATTGATCAAGCAAATATAAATCTGAGCCCACATCCTATGAGCCTAATAGAATTAGTACCCCTAGCTATCAGCTTAGAGCCGGTTAAGTTTCCCTCAATCGACCTGAATCCTATAGGATTGATACCCCTAGATTTGAACCCATAACTTTAAACCCATAACCTATGAATCCATAACCCTTAGTTTACCCATCCTTGTTACCCCAAGCCCTAGTCATTTTTTAGCCAAACCCCTCTTACCACCCCATTGGTTCCCAAGATGACTTAGAAGAAAAATATATGAGGCTGATCCAAGTTTGGTAGAGGAGTATGAGGATAATGCGTCCATTGAAGATTTAGAAGAAGAGATACCTATAGGTGACCTAGAGTTAGGAGTCAACCCAGAATTAGTTGACCCAGTGGAAACCCAATTAGAAGTCAACCCAGTGTTAATTGATCCAGTAGAAGCCATCCTAGAGTTAGCTGACTTTAACCACACCCAACCTGTAATGGAAGAACCTTTAAAGGAAGAAGACCATGAGGAATCCAGTCCCACTATTAGAGCTTTATCTGAGGAGCCACTAGAAGAAAGCCTAATTAGAGAGCCCAGTCCTTTGATTTATGAACTAGAAGAGTTTATTAAGGACTTAATCTCTTTAGATCAATGCTCTCAAGATGACATTACCTCTTTGACTCCACTTGACCTCTTTCCTAAAATCAATGACCCTTTCTTTCATTATGTAGACCTAGTAGATAGACACCAACCATTTAAGGTCAACCTTATTAGTTTAGGATTAATCCCTGACACCCCTTCTTATATCCTAGTCTATCCAATTAACCTCGAACCCTTTCCTTACTCTCCACCCAATCTGGCCAACCCTAAACCCACCTCGTATTTCTACCATTTCCAGAAACTTCTTCTGTTTTCTTTACCATTAGGTACATTTTATAGAAATTTGAATGATGCATTCATTCTTTAATCATGTCATATTTGCATCTACTTTAGGAGAACCTTATGGCACCTGGTAGGGGTACATAGTAAGTTCTCATGTGCATGTCATGATAGGATCAAACCTAAAGCGTCTATAATATGTTAGGTTTGTTCCTTAGAGTCCAATAAAATGTTTGATAGGGATGTCTAGTCGAGTCTATCAGGTATAGTTGAGTCCAATAATGCACAGTCTAAATTACACGTCTGCACCTGCACTACCCTCTACACAGCATATGCATATGGAATTAGTTAAAGCTGAACATAACTAATGAACTAACTAACAACTTGGCTAATTCCCAAAAGAGAGAAAAAATTTGCAGGGGATTTCGTAGTTGTAAAGAATTTTCTGCTCGTGAAGCTGGCCCATTCCAAGAAAATGAATATCGGTGGACCCAATGCCTATGTGCATGAGATACTACCTGATTTAGGTGTAGCTCCACCTTCATCTCTCAGATCTTATAGAGTCTACGGAGCCAACAGCGACACCTAGCGAGCACCTTGAACCTATACCTCCCTTTGAGAGAGAACCCCCTTAGAGTGTCCACCAACTAATTGGCCAAATAGTGAGAAAAAGATCGAGAGAATCTGGATGATCAAGCCATATGTACCCGAAATCATGGCTATCAGAGATATTTGGTCCGGTGGCAAGGTCGGCTAGATTCTGAGGACTCGTGGATCAACGTGAGGATCTGCAGTGCCTCAACCCAGACCTACTCGAGCACTATGAGAGCAAAGTTATCCCACACTCGATGGGATCGAGTCCTCCCACCCCAGGAGAATTGGTGGGGGGTACTAAGATTAGACACAGATTACTGGGCCCTATTTGGTTTACCTAGCCATGTGTCAAATTTTGTAATCAACAAGAATTGAGTCTTGTAATAGGTAAGGTTAATTGATTTATCTCAACCCTCAACCTAGTCAGTATTTTGAGTTCAGTATACCAGTATGAGTCTAGTGTGAGTTCACTTCTTGTACAAGAGAGGAGGCTATGGTATTTCAGAGTCCCACTAAATCTCATTCTGAAGCCAGAAGTAGTTACACCAGCTTAGGGGAGCTCAATCGACACCCAGGTGCCCTGTTTGTGTCCTGATTTTTCCCGGGTACCATTTTAAATGCTAGATTCCCTCCAGATGCTTCTAAAATTTTCATATGCCAGGAGCTATTTACCAAGCTATCCCATACTCCAGGCCTCCAAATTCAAGCCCAGGAAGCAAGCCTAAGACAAGAGAACCAAGATTCCTTTTTGATGCCGGGAATATACCAGCCTAGAGAACCATGCAACCTGACTTCTAGGGGGCCCAAGCCCAAGCTCTCCAAGCCCATGGCTGACCTCCCCTTGCTGCCCTAAAGCCCACACACCAAAGGAGGGTCGTCCAAAGAGTTTTGACTAAGTCCAAGTTGAAGAAAAAAAAGGAAGACCAAGTTATTCTAACCTAGTTAGGATTCCTAATCCCTTAAACTTTGTAATTCTAACCTAGTTAGGAAAGGACTTGTATTCCAATTTGGAAGAGGACTTGTAACCTAAATGTAACCATGGTTAGTGAGGTCATGGGAACTCTATAAATACCCCACCTCTCCCCCTCTTGTAAGCATCTCTTTCTTATGAATACAACTTGCTAAAATTTTGAGTTATTGCCTTGTGTTGTATTTTGTTGTGGTTCTTTAGTTTGTGTTCTTGTGTTTGGATGAATTCCTTGCTGCCCTATCTTCCTTCCACATCCTAAATCACTGCCATCCAAGCCTTCACACATCCAAGGAGGAGTGCCCTAGGCCACCAAGCAAGGAGATCTTCAACAAGCTTCAAACAGTCTAGCTTCTAATCCCTAACCTGATTTCTTCTAAACCTAGTTTCCTTTCTTTTTCTTGCTATTTTGATTGACCCTTGACATTTTGCAAGATCCCTGAGGTGCTTCCCCTCCCTGGAGGAGGCCTTCTTTGCTGCCTGGATTGTCCAGATTCGCCATCAGATTCAAGGGTAACAAGGCTTCTTTTTCCAGGCTCCGATCAGAGTGCGTGTGATCCCTGCTGCTACTAAATTTTAATCTCTGACTGGTAGGAAACCTTCCCAACTCTATTTTCTGATTAATGAAGATAAGCTATCCTAAACCGAGAGTTTCTCAACTCTCGGGTCTGGATATTTCATTGGTTTGCGTGAGTATGCCTACGACCCGATGATTCTTTGCACTGCTAGTCCTTTTGCTAGTTTTTACTTATTTTGGGACTCTAGTGCAATTAAAATTATAAAATCATAAAAAAAAATATTTACTATTTTCATGCATGTTTAGCAGTCTTAAAATCATCCCGCATCATTCCTTCTGCCTGGCAACTTGGTGGGGGACACCAGAGGCACCAGAATAAGACAGAGGCTTCTCAACCCTCTAGGATTAATTAATAGTATTGAGTCCATTTGTAATAAGGGCTTAGTCCAGTCGAGTTATTATTTTGTCACTTGAGTCTGTACTAGTCAGCTCATGTTGAACTAGTCTTCTTCCTAAGTCCTGTACAGTCTGCCCAAGTACAAGAGAGACCAAGCCAGTCTAAGTGAAGACCAACCCAATTGAAGACATGAAGACCAACCCAACTAAAGATATGAAGACCATGGAAGGCCCGTAGAAGAAATCAGAAATCCTGGAGTCAGCAGAGCCCTTGGGCCAGCCAAGGCCCAGGAAAGGAGCTAAGGCACCAAATGCTTAAGGTTACCTTCCCCTTGGTCGGCCACTTAGAGTCACCCCTCTTGGCCAACCAAGTCAAGAGAGGAGGAGAGAATTAGGGATTTTTTCTACCTAAACCTACCATGTATTCTAGCTAGAGTTGGGGTTGGATTAAAACTCCTAGATAATGACTAATGTATCCTTACATGGGGGCCAAGTCTAAGAGTCTATTTAAGAGACTCTACTCTTTTGTATCAAGGCATCTTTTCATGAAATAATATTGAGTTATTCCAATTGCTGTGTGCTAAAAGGGATTTTGTGTGAGCCCTTCCTTCTTCCCGGTGTTCTGCGCCAAGCCTCCAGTCGCCATCCAGCTCTCCAAATCATGGTAGCCAACTCCATATCTCATCTTCCCCTTGCTATTTTACCTTTTCTATTTCATCCTTGCTTTGATTTCTCACCCATGAAAGGTTGTTTGCAGGTCCCTCGACTCCTACGAATCCAACGATTCTAGTCGGGCAGCAATCGGATCACCGAGTTGAAAGCCAGGAATCCATGGGTCTCTGGCTTGATTTTCCAGGCCGCATCTGAGAGTGAGAGCGACCCCTTCGCATACGATCTACACCAGGTGCATCAACTGTTGTCAGGTACACCCCCTTTGCCCACCAATTCCTTTATTGAAGATGAACTAGCCCAACCAATACTTCTTAGCCTTGGCGGTCCACTTTCTATTGCTTTTTAGGTCCTGTTATGCATGCTTTTTTGTTCTTAATTTTAAAAGAACCCTCTACATAGTTTCTTCATCTGATCTTCGGGATTCAAACATACAACTTAATATAAAAAAACACAAAAATAATCTGCATGCAATTTTAGTTCCGCATCATTTGGTATCAGAGCCTGTTTGGGTTCAGTTCTCTTTGGATATTCGGATCGGGTGCTTCACCATGGCTGTTCGTGAAGGAAAACCAGTGCAACTGATACCTACCCTAGGCATGCTACACAAGGGAGTAGGTATTGCATAATTAAACTTTTTTAACATCCATATGAAAAAACCTACTCATGTATAGGATCTAACATAAACATGATGCATGAAATAGATACAGAGGCATGTAAAGGAAAGTACAATAATTATAAATAACATGATAATTTCTAGATCTAAGCATGCATGATAATAAAAAAAATATATACCTGATCGAAGCAGGGAGAAGCCGACTCCCTCAGTCTTCAGAACAGATCAGCAGCAAATCAAAGCAGCCGGTTGAACTCCTTCAACAGCAAATCAAATCTACAACACAGCAAGAAGAGGAGAGGATCGGTCCAATCTCTCGAGGTGTCCAAATGTCCACCCTCTAGAGTATCCACGCATGGGCTCTCGCTGATCCAACTCCCAGAAGGATGCTAGTCCTCCGGGAATCAATAACAGGTCACGGCAATATGGAGCAGGGAAATCAAAAGATCGTCAAGGACAGTCCTCTCCAAGACAGCCCAAACTCCACCAAAAGCATACAAAGGAGAAATCAAAAACTAGGGAAGGAATCCATGGAAAGCAAAATGAATTTTGGTCTCAAAAACCCATCCCAAAAACTCTCGTTCACTAATCCTCTCAAATTCCCATGCCCTGAAACAATTGATCTTCTCCTTCTCTCTCACAATGGGTCTCGGCTCCTCTTAAAACTCGTGTTCTTCCCCTCTCAAATCACATACCCCTGCATCTCCTCTCATCACCCTCTCTCTCAGCCTATGACCAGAACCAAAAATAATAGGCGAAGAATCAACCCGTGAAGCCCAAGAAGGCAGGGAAGACGATCGTGAGATGTAACTAAGAAAAACAAAACACTTTTGAAAAGCTCTTGATCGGTGAAACAAAACTGGGAACCACAGGCTTCCACACGGTGATAACAGCAACCGAGAGGAAGGAGTTGTGAATGGGAGGAAACCATGGAGAAAGCCAATCTTTATCCGATCGACTTCATGCGGTTCAAAAACCAAACAGCAATCGATCAACAGCAGGCCTTATCCCATTCAGCATTCAAAAATCATATTGATCTTTATCCCATTTACACGGTAAAACACAGGGCATTCGAACAGGGGAAGAGGGATAAAACAAAATAGCATGAAACATTTAAAACATCATGATAAACAAGCCAAGATTTTAAACAAGTTCAATAAACCAATAAAAACCGGTTCAAAAACCCAAAATGGTTCAATCAAAATCAATCAAGAAGAAAATATTGGGTCCAGTCTTGGTCTACCAGGAATAGTTCCTGGTTGACCCAAACCAAACCTGGTTGATCCAAATTAGACCAGATTGATCAAAAAAAATCCAATGTGTGCTCAATTAGACCATTTGACCTTAATACCGAAATGATTCCCAATCGTTGATCGGCTCCCAGATCAGGAAGAAATCCTCTATGGCATGTGACCTCATAGGTTCGATCCTAAACGGTAGCATTGGAACACTTTCAGTACCAGTACAAGATACCATCTAGCATAGGTCCCGGCATCCAGATATGTCGAAGATGCGAGAGCAATCTATCAAACCTCTGGCATATGGTTATCGTATAATTTATCCCTTTGACCTCTAATGCTTAAGATGACCTAGGGTTAGACTGCCAATCCTAACTAAGTCAATCCCCAACATGTCTCAACCTCGCAAGTCCAGTGACTCCTCACTAGGACTACCCCAACTAAGGATTTGCTAAATTGAGACACTGCGATACATTTAATCCAAACAACTTGGACATGTGGACATGTCAATTCCATCTTGGTCCACCACTACTCCATAAGTACTTGCCTGTACCCATAAACCTTCCATCACTGAATTAGAAATTCGGGTAGTTCGGCACCAAAGCATAGGGAGTTGCTTGCAAATTACCATGGTGACCTCAGGTCGGAGGGACACATATACCCATATCCAATCGCGAGCAATCCTTTAATAGAAAGGAGCTCTATGGAGTCACGTTCAATGAGATATCACACATCCCACTTGTAGATCATATCAGTGTCACCACACTCCTTTGTTCAAGAGGACAACCAAACGATGTGAACCACAACAACCTACACTTGATACATTACCATCCTGTATAATGTATTATTTGGTTATCAACCGTTTTAAAGGACCACTCGATATACCCTCTCTATATCGAAGTCAGTGCAATCCTAAGGACTTCATCACATAAATAGAGTTCATTACAGGAAAATGAATGATATGATTAGCTACCAAAATAAAGTTTTATTAATTCATATATAAATTACAATATTGAGCACAACTACCTATAGCCTAGGTAATTGGCTTTGGGACACAATTCTCAACAACTCCCACTTGTACTAAAGCCAATCAGAATAGTATCTAAGATCCATTTCCCTTTTATAATAGTCGAACTCTTAATTCCGAGGGCTTTAGTGAAGGGGTCAGCCGGATTCTCCTTTCCATCGATCTTCATAAGATTGATGTCTCCTCGTTTCATGATCTCTCGCACGAGGTGATAGGGCCTCAGAATTTGCTTGGTGTGGTGATGAGACTTTGGCTCCTTAGCTTGAGCAATGGCTACTGTGCTATCCAATACACTGGAATTGAACTATCTAGGGAAGGTGCCACCCCTAGCTCTCCAAGGAACTTCTGCAACCACATGGCTTCCATTGCTACATCTGATGATGTAATGTACTCTACTTCGCATACCGAATCTGCAACAGTTGCCTGCTTGGAACTCTTCCAGCATATCGCTCCTCCATTTAAGGTAAACACAAACCCTGACACACTCTTGCTATCATCTCTATCTGATTGGAAACTGGAGTCAGTATATCCCACAAGTTTCAAGTCAGATTCTCAATAAATCAGCCATTGGTTCTTAGTATTTCTCAAATACTTTAAAATGGTCTTAACCACCTTCCAATACGCCTCACCTGGGTCAGACTGGTATCTGCTCACCACTTCTAGTGAGTATGCCATGTCTGGTCTAGTTCATGTCATAGCATACATGATAGAGACCACTACAGAAGCATAAGGAACTCTACTCATGTACTCTCTTTCCTCAGGAGTTGTCGTACAATCCTTCTTAGAAAGAGTAATTCCAGAAACTATCGGGAGATAGCCTTTCTTGAAATTCTCAATGCTGAACCATTTCAGCACGGTATCAATGTACGTAGACTGGGACAATCTTAGAAGCCTCTTAGATCTATCTCTATAGATCTTCATACTCATTATGAAAAAAGCTTCACCCAAGTCCTTCATGGAGAACTGAGATGACAACCAAACCTTTATTCCATACAATGCTGCGATGTCATTCCCGATTAAGAGAATGTCATCAACATATAGTACCAGGAATACAATCACAGAACCATTAACCCACTTATAGATACAGGGTTCCTCTCTGTTCCTAACGAAGCCATACAATTTGATACACCTATCAAATCGCATGTTCCAACTTCGAGATGCTTGCTTGAGACCATAAATGGACCTCTGCAATTTGCACACTTTTGACTTATCTATGGATATGAACCCTTCAAGCTATATCATATACACCTCCTCATCTAGCTCTCCATTCAGGAAAGCGGTTCAGACATCCATCTATCAAATCTCATAGTCAAAATGTGCTGCCAAAGTAAGCATGATCCGAATGGACTTGAGCATTGCCACAGGGGAGAATGTCTCATCATAAGCGATACCATATCGCTGATGATACCCCTTGGCAACCATACGGGCTTTATAGGTCTCCACCTTCCTATCCGCGCCCTTTTTTCTCTTGAAAATCCACTTGCACCTGATGGGTTTTATCCCTTCAGGTGGATCAACCAATGTCCATACATTATTGATCTCCATGGACTCCATCTTGGATCGCATGGCTCCAAGCCACGCCTCAGAGTTAGATCTCTGAAATGCATCCATATAGGTGATCGGATCCTTATCGTTCTCGTCGAGCTCAATGGGATCATCATCCCGGACCAAGAAACCATAGTATTTGTCTTGTTGATGCGGTACTCTACCGGATCTCCTGATAATGGATTCCGGGTGTGAACCAATCACAGCCGATTTTATGATATCCTTAGAGTGTGCAGGTTCTTCTTCTACTGGTTAAACTTCACCAAGTTTAATCTTAGAGGCTACAGTTCCTTCTCTAAGAAACTCCTTTTCTAAAAAGATAACCCTAAGAGCAACGAACACTTTCTGTTCATCCTCCAAGTAGAAGAAATATCCTTTTATTTCCTTAGGGTACCCAATAAACAGGCACCGATCAGACCTAGGACCAAGTTTATCTGAGTCTAAACACTTTACATAAGCCAAACAACCCCAGACCCGATGGTATGAAATTGAGGGCTTATGTCCAGTCCATTACTCATATGGAGTGGAGACAATAGACTTACTCAGAACATTATTTGGCAAGTAACAAGCTGTCTCAAGTGCATATCCCCAGAAGGATAGTGGCAGAGTTGCAAAGCCCATCTTGGATCGAACCATGTCCAACAGGATTCGATTCCTCCTTTCGGACACACCATTCAACTGAGGTGTTCCTAGAGGAGTCCACTAAGAGAGAATCCCATTCTTCTCAAGATATGTCATGAACTCACTGGATAGTTATTCACCATCTCGATCAGATCGAAGGGTTTTAATAATCTTTCTAGTTTGTTTCTCCACTTTATTACGATATTGTTTGAACATTTTAAATGACTCAGATTTATGTCTCATCAAGAAGACAATCATACCTAAAAAGGTTGTCTATAAATGTAATGAAATATCTATATCCACCTCTGGCACTAACTGTCATGGGTCCACATATATCAATATGTACGAGACTCAAAAGTTCTGTAGCTCATTCACCTTTTCCAGTAAAAGGTGACTTGGTCATTTTACCAAGCAAACAGGATTCATAAGTAGGCAGTGGGTTAGAATCACTGACCTCGAGGAGGCCTTCTCCTCGCAACTTGTTTATCCTATTCTGGTTCACATGACCTAGCCTACAGTGCCATAGATATAGGTCACTGACATTTTCTATCCTTGGGCATTTGCTAGACGTGTACATTACAGGCCATGACAAAAATAGAGAAATTACAAGGTTTTATCATATAAATACCTTGTCCAGCAAACTACTGTTTTCCCTTCCTTGGCCTGTTCGGGTCTAAGGATGCCTGATAAAGAGGATAGCTCCTTTTCCAGTGTCCCTGCTTCTTATAATAGAAGCACTCTACACTAGCTTGATCAGCTTTCACTTTCTTGGTCTGACTAGGGCCAGGAGCACTCTGCACCTTCTTTCCCTTACCTTTCTTCTTCCCTTTCTTAAAGGGATGACAACCTCTAAAACCTGTCACTAAATTTACCACCCCCTTATTCAGTTGGTGGTCCTTCTCATAAGTCTGCAACAACCCCATCAAACCATGGTAATTGACTGCAGGCTTAATCATTCTATAATGGTCAAGAAAGTCAAGATATGAGGAGGGTAGAGAATTCAAGATCGCATCCTTGCCGAGTTGCTCATGCAAGGGACATCCAAGCTTGCCCAATCGTTCGATCATCTCGATCATGTACAATACATGATCAGTGACTGAACTGCCATTCCGCATTTTGGCATTGTAGATGGCACAAGATACTTTGTACTGCTCCACATCGTCTGGCATGCTGAAAGATTCCTTCAACTTTTGAAGAATCTCGCCTGGCTGGGCCTCCTCGAATATGTGACTGAACTCGTCGTTCATTACCGCCAACATTATGCATCGGACAGTAGTCTGATCAGAAACCCACTTCAAATAAGTGTCCCTGACCAAACTCCGAGCATTGGCAGAAGGGATTTCCGGTGCTGGATCCGTTATCACATAAAGGATCCGCTCGTGCTCCAGGACTATCCTCAATTTTCGATAAAAGCTATCGAAATTAGGACCCTTTAACTTCTCGCTTTCTAGAAGTGACCGGAGCAAAAGGTTTGAAGTCATCTGAAAGAAAAATTAAGACCAAATTAGTATATGAATCAATCAATTAAACCAAAAGACTTGGACTTTAGTCTAAAGGTCCCTCTCACTAATTTTTCAGATTGGGAGCCTCTAACTCCAATCGTGAAATCATCATTTTATAGTGGGTACTGAAATCCAATAGACCACGTATGAGCCCGACAATGGCCAGCTCACCCATACGCGCCTAAAGATAGATTCTCTAACCAATTTCTTCCATAAGCAACTTCCAATAATAAATTTTGCCCCATAGAACCTCCAATCGGCCTTAGGGCCTCCTATTGCGAGTCTCTGGTTAGGTCCAACCATCAATATGACAATCCAATGCTTCCAGCTAACGAATGACCAAGCCCGACTTTGGCTGGCCCACCTGATCACCATTAAGAATGTTGCATTGAACCATCATCTATAAGAGATTAATCCTAGTAACCGGATACACACCGTTCTTTGGAACTGCCAATGTACACCAAGCTAAAGGACTCATTACTAACCTACTCAATGGGAGGCTAAGACACCATCGACTCATTGACTTAGTCTTTTTAAGGACCTAATAATTTTAGAGCATTTTAATTAAATTGTGACAGAAGAATAGAGAGAAGAACATGGATCAACCTTCCATTGAACAAACCAATTCTCAAGAGGGTTGAATTAAATTCAACAAGTTGGTCCATGGGCACCTAAAGATCAGATAGGCTGATCAACTTGGGTGACATGGGTTAACTCGAATCAATAAGCTCATCTAATCAGTTCTGGTTGATCGAATTGGCTAAGTGGGTGAGATCATGGGTGAGTATCCGCCATTAACCATCTTTCCTAGACACTAACCAAGTTGGCCAAGAAAGAGGTAGCCTCATACAGCCATGATCAAAAATGTCAAACCTGCCTAGACACTAATCAATTTACTAGACTTGATTAGACTAACCTAAGAACTCGTGCTTACCATAGAGCCACTAATTAGATCCATTTTAGAAGAATGGACTAACCATCTAGCTATTAGATAGATACTAAAGAGAAGGTCCTTAATCAACATTTGATTAGTTCTCTTAAGTCCAATTCAACTAACTTTAGGACTAACCCAATAAACAGATCCAATCAGACAGCTAACCTATTTAACCCGGATGGCTTATTCAAATCACATTAGGTTTCATAAACCCTAATTTGGCTTGTCATTTAATTAATCTTTCAATTCATAATTATTAGATTATAAGCCAACTTTTAAATAAAAC
Source organism: Areca catechu (assembly GCA_021397845.1). Classification (NCBI taxonomy): domain Eukaryota; kingdom Viridiplantae; phylum Streptophyta; class Magnoliopsida; order Arecales; family Arecaceae; genus Areca; species Areca catechu. The sequence continues at coordinate 44,310,668 of CM038048.1, read as the reverse complement.
ATTTTTAAGTAAATTCATGTAAAACCTTTTTACATGTTTCATGCATCATATATAGTCTTATCATATTAATTTATAATATTTCAAGCCATTAGCAATTAAAGACATGCCAATGTATCATCATATATCAGGATTAAAATATTTTTAATACCGCAGGTTTCCTTTAAGGATCCTTCTGAAAAGGCCAACACAAACGAAGCACCTTGTGTCATAGAAAATTAGGGATTTTAATCCCTGATTAATCTGGACACACGACCATGATGAAGGTCTCAACTAGGTTCCTAAATGTAATCCCTAAACTAGATACAGATCCAACAATACATGCAATCATGATATGCTACACAGGAACCTGGTGCTCTGATACCACTGAAGGAAAACCAGTGCAACGGACACCTACCCTAGGCATGCTACACAAGGGAGTAGGTATTGCATAATTAAATTTTTTTAACATGCATATAAAAAAACCTACTCATGCACAGGATCTAACATAAACATGATGCATGAAATAGATATAGAGGCAGGTAAAGGCAAGTGCAATAATTATAAATAACATGATAATTTCTAAATCTAAGCATACATGATAACAAAAATAAATAATATACCTGATCGAAATAGGAAGAAGCTGACTCCCTCAGTCTTCAGAACATATCAGCAGTAAATCAAAGCAGCCAGTTGAACTCCTTCAATAATAAATCAGATCTTGCAACACACCAAGAAGAGGAGAGGATCGGTCCAATCTCTCGAGGTGTCCAAATGTCCATCTTCTAGAGTATCTGCGTGCGGGCTCTCGCTGATCCAACTCCCAGAAGGATGCTAGTCCTCCGGGAATCAATAACAAGTCACGACAATATGGAGCAGGGAAATCAAAATATCCTCACGTACGGTCATCTTCAAGACCGCCCAAACTCCACCAAAAGCATATAAAGGAGAAATCAAAAACCAGGAAGGAATCCATGGAAAGCAAGACAAATTTTGGGCTTAAAAACCCATCCCAAAAACTCATTCACTGCTCCTCTCAAATTCCCATGCCCTGAAACAACCGATCTTCTCCTTCTCTCACAAATGGCTCTCGGCTCCTCTTAAAACTCGTGTTCTTCCCCTCTCAATCACATACCCCTATTTCTTCCTCTCATCACCCTCTCTCTCGGCCTATGACCAGAACCAAAAATAATAGGCAGAGAACCAACCCATGAAGCCCAAGAAGGTAGGGAAGACGATCGTGATATGTAACCAAGAAAAACAAAACACGGTTTGAAAAGCTCTTGATCGGTGAAACAAAACTGGGAACCACAGGCTTCTACACGGTGATAACAATGACCGAGAGGAAGGAGTTGCGAATGGGAGGAAATCAGGGAGATATCTTCATCCGATCGACTTCATGTGGTTCAAAAACCAAACAACAATCGATCAACAACAGGCCTTATCCCATTCAGCATTCAAAAATCATATTGATCTTTATCCCATTTACACGGTAAAAACACAGGGCATTCGAACAAGGGAAGAGGGATAAAACAAATAGTGTGAAACATTTAAAACACCATGATAAATGAGCCAAGATTTTAAACCGGTTCAATAAACCAAATAAAATCGGTTCAAAAACCCAAAATGGTTCAACCAAAATCGATCAAGAAGAAAAAATTGGGTCCAGTCTTGATCTACCAGGAACAGTTCCTAGTTGACCCAAACCAAACCTGGTCGATCCAAATCAGACCAGATTGATCAGAAAAAATCCAATGTGTGCTCAATCAGACCGTTTGACCTTAATATCAAAAAGATTCCCAATGGTTGATCGGCTCCCAGATCAAGAAAAAATCCTCTATGGCATGTGACCTCATAGGTTCGGACCTAAACAGTAGCACTGGAATACTTCCAGTACCAGCACAAAATACCATCTAGCAACGGGTCCCGGCAACCGGATAGGTCGAAGATACGAGAGCAATCTATTGAACCTCTGGCATATGGTTACCGTATAATTCATCCCTTTGACCTCTAATGCTTAAGATGACCTAGGGTTACACTGCCAACCCTAACTAAGTCAATCCATAACATGTCTCAACCTCGCAAGTCCAGTGACTCCTCACTAGGACTACCCCGGTCGAGGATTTGCTAAATTGAGACACTATAAGACATTCAATCCACACAACTTGGACAGGTCAATTCCATCTTGGTCCACCACTGCTCCACAAGTACTTGCCTGTACCCAGAAACCTTCCATCACTAGATTAGAAATCTGGGTAGTCCGTCTCTAAAGTACAGGGAGTTGCTTGCAAGCTACCATGGTGACCTCAGGTTGGAGGGACACATATACCCATATCCAATCATGAGCAATCCTTTGGCAGAAAGGAGATCCCCGGAGTCACGTTCAATGAGATGTCACACATCCCACTTATAGATTACAACAGTGTCACCATACTCCTTTGGTCAAGAGGACAACTAAATGATACGAACCACAACAACCTACATTTGATACATTGCCATCCTGTACAATATATCCTTTGGTTGTGAACCTTTTTAAAGGACCACTCGATATATCCTCTCTATATCGAAGTCAGTGCAGTCCTAAGGACTTCATCACATAAATAGAGTTTATTACAGGGAAATGAATGATGTGATGAGCTGCCAAAATAAAGTTTTATTAATTCATATACAAATTACATACTGAGCACAACCACCTACAACCTAGGCAATTAGTTGGGACATAATTCCCAATAGTCCGATCATAGGAGACTAGTAGGGTTGCAAGACCCTTCATCCCAATCTATGGGATCTCCTATGGCGATAGGGGTGCCACTGTGAATTGACCCTGAAGAAGACACAAAGAGTTCCATTAGGATTTTTGCATTCTCGCCTTCTAAGTACACCCTGTTGTTTCAATGTTTTTACTGCATAGAATTTAGAAAATTCTGAAATTTATTTTCTGAATTCCTCATAATTGAAATTAATTTTCAAAATTTTTTAGGAATTATTTAATTTGAGAATTTTCACCTAGCCGAAAAAGTGCCTTAGAATAATTCTGTGCTATTTGGCAGCAAAGCCGATTTCGAAATATTTAGGGTTCTTTTGGTATTAATTTAGCATATTCTCTACATATTAGGTCATAATCTACAAGTTATTTCTATTAAAGAAAATACCAAAACAAAAAAAAAAATACATATACTCAAAAACACAAAATCACCTAAACCCTAATCTGCATTTTCATCTGCCTGCCATCATTGCATAAATTACCTTAAGGGCACTTTCTATATGTCAGATAAGGGGAAGAGTTGGTAACCTCGGACCAAAACCACATCCCTTGCATTCTGTCCCAAGCCTAATTTAAAATTAATAGACTTAATTTGCCCTAGTGGGCTAGGGCAACCATCGGTCGGGTTCAATCATTATGGGATGACTAGTGCATCCAATTCATCTCCTATTACTAGATAATGCTGTCTAGGCTAGAGGTACAGTGTCAAATGACTAAGTAGATCGGTGGTTCATTAATTGGATCCCTGCGAGAGCAGGGAGGTCTCCCACCATCCCACCTCTTACTTGACCAGATTGAAGGACTAGGATTTGAGTTGTGTGTAAGTTGAGTCAACTCTTTCTAATTGGGCTCTGTTTAGGCAACTGTAGTCGAGTCAGTGTCGAGTCTTGCATGAGAACTAAATCAGGAGCATCATATAACCCACCATCTCCTCCTTTGGCTGAATCCATGGATAAGCTGGAAACCCAAATTCAAGCCCTTGTAGACCAAATGGCCCAGATGACTACCCAAATGACTCAGTTGATCTAGTCAAATACCCAAACCCATAATGAACTTGACCACTTAGCCAATAGGTTTGACCAGTAGATGTTCAGATAGGAACCCTAGAGAAAACCCGTAGGACCCAGACTAGATCCAAACCTGAGCCACCTTTACCCACACTACCCAAATTATATGAACCTAGAACTATGTACCCAAAACCTATGAACATAGATCCTATGCACCCACTCCTTATAAGCCTAGTTGACCCAGACCTTTAAATTCAAACCCATAGGCCATCGACCAAAACCCCATAAGGCTAGTATCCCTAGATATGAGCCCAATAGTAATCCACTATCCCTTAGTCAATCTGAACCCACTAGGAATAGTGCCTATAATCAAAAACTAGGACCTAGCCAATTTTCCCTTAGTCGACCTTCCCCTACCATCCCTTTGATTCACAAGGCTGACATTATAGTGGAAGTGTATGAAGCTAATGTGAACTTAGTGGATGAGTATGAGGGGAGAGAGAAGAGGAGACACTCTAGAAGACCTAGAATTAGTTGACCCTGTAGGTACCCAGGTAGAAGCCAATCTAGATTTAGTTGACCCTGACTATACCCAGCCTAAAGTTATAGTGGAAGGACAATTAGAGAAAAAGAACCTAGATACTGCTGCTAGAACCTTACTTGAGGAAACCATGAGGAGAGCCAAATTATAGAGTCTAGTCCTAAAATACAAGAACCAGAAGAATTTATTAAGGACCTGATCTCTTTGAATCAGTACCCTCAGGATGAGCCCCGTCCTATAGTTCCCATTAAAGACCTCTTCCTTGAGATTAGTAACCATCCTTCCATATGCAAACCCTGTAGATATATCTCAACCTCGTAAGGTTAGCCTTATTAGTCTAGGATTAGTCCCTGACACGCCTTCTTATATCTTACTTTATCCAACTAACCCTGAACCTTTTTCCCTACCCTACCGGACTAATCCTGAACCCACCTCTTATTTTCTGCCCTTTCCAAAAATCTTCAACATTTCTAGGATCATTAGATTGCATTTAGTTAAGATTAGCATACTGTATGCATTCATTATGCATGTTAGGTTTGCATCTTACTTCTGGCATACTCTATGAAATTTGCTAGGAGTCCATTGTAAATTTCGTGTGCATGTCAAACTAGGATCAAACCTAGAGAACCTATAATCTGTTAGGTTTAGGTCCAAAGAGTTTAATAAAAATTCCTTCGATAGGAATGCATAGTTGAGTCTGTTAGGTGATAGTTTGAGTCCTTTGCATCACCTATTAGGAGTCTGTATGCGCCCAACATGTTCACCACCTGCTCTAATTTTGAAAGAAACTGTCTAATTCTCGTAGAAGGGCCAAGAAATTTGATCTAGAAAATTCTTTCTTGGTTAGGCTTAGGCCTAAAAGAAGCTTCATGCTTGCAGAGCCAAACCTTTTAAAGTAATAGAAAGGGTTGGACCAAATGCCTATGCATTAGATTTGCCTCCGAATTTGGGCATTAGTTCTACCTTCAATATTGCAGACCTGGTTGAGTATAGGGAACCGTAGCGATACCCAGTAAGGCCTATGGACCTACTCCTTCCATTATGAGTGACCCTAACCCAGAGTGTCTACCAATAAATTGGCCTTAGAGAGGAGAACAGATCGAGCGTATCCTGGACGATCAAGCCATCACGACTTGGGGCCATGGCTATCAACACTACCTAATTCGATCCGACCTAGATCGCTTGAGATGGCTCGCTCCCCTGGTCTCAGGAGTGAGAGGTGGATGAAATCTAGGACCCCGTATTTTCTTGGATCAAGGAAAGGTCCTCTTCGATCATTTTTGAAACAATACCGGAAGGATCGATCGAAGCCGTTGCCACCAAAGGGGTGACAGTAGGGACAGAAGGAGCGGTAAGAACCCTAGGGCTTCCTATGACTATCCCGCCAGGATGCAGGTGCTTCCAAACTTCGAGGGGGACTTCGTCTTCCTCATCGGAAGATGGAGTCCTCAGCCAGGAGGGGCTTGCCTCATTCGGGTTGCTAGAGGGTCGAGCATGTCAGCCCGAAGGAGCCATTCAAGCAAGCAAAGATGAAGAAGAAGAAGATGAAAGACCTAGGAGAAGGTTTCGGTCCACCAAAGAAGGGGGGAGAACTTAAAACACTGCTGGTCAGAAAGAAGAAAAAGGAAAAGGAGGAGGGTCGCAGAATACCAACCTGCTTGACTTGGCGAAAGGGGACAGCCAGGAAGAAGAAGAAACTCTAAAGTGCTAGTGAAGCATGAGAAATTCAAAAGAAGTCAATTTCTGGAAACTTCCCTCTCTTTTCAAAAGCTGATAGACAGTGGCCGTGCAGCCCCTTTTACATCTCCACCATCGGATGAGCACCACGTGTGCAAACGGTTAGTGTCGATGCTTCGGTTTGCTAAAAATCATCTCAAATCTGGCACAACGTAATTATGGTTTCTCAAACTCACAGATGTGGCGCCTACGCATTCGACACCGAGGCATGGCATGCGAAGTGGCGGCGATCATGGTAATAATTATACTAGGTTTTTCATTCTTCCATGTTAGCCCCGCATTAACTCCCTTCATCCCAGTCGCTACATTTCGACGGGATTTGGGAGTAGGGGGCAAATGATGTAGCAAGACCACTGTCGTGGAGTACACCTCGAGTCCATTTGGTGGGAAGGCAAGTAGGCATCGCCATGTTGGAAATCTTCCCAAGCTCCTTCGCTAGGTGGCTCCCCAAAGGTCGAGTCCACCTCAGCCGAAGTGGAGCCCTCTCCGCTTCTTCGCCAAGTGGCTCCCTAAGGGTCGAATCTACCTCGGCCAAAGTGGAGCCCACTACACTCCTTGGCTAGGTGGCTCCCCAAGGATCGAGCCCACCTCGGTCGGAGTCGAGCCCTCTCCGCTCCTTTGCCAGGTGGCTCCCCAAGGGTCGAGTCCACCTCAGTCGAAGTGGAGCCCTCTCCACTACTTCACCAGGTGGCTCCCCAAGGGTCGAGCCCACCTCGATCAGAGTCGAGCCCTCTCTGTTCCTTCACCAGGTGGCTCCCCAAGGGTCGAGCCCATCTCAATCGAAGTGGAGCCCACTTAGCTCCTTCGCCAGGCAGCTCCCCAAGGGTCAAGCCCACCTCGACCGAAGTGGAGCCCTCTTCGCTCCTTCGTCAGGTGGCTCCCCAAGGGTTAAGCCCACCTCGGTCGAAGTGGAGCCCTCTTTGCTCCTTCTCCAGGTGGCTCCCCAAGGGTTGAGCCCACCTCGATCGAAGTGGAGCCCTCTTCGCTCCTTCGCCAGGTGACTTTCCGAGGGTCGAGCCCACCTCGACCAAAGTGGAGCCCTCTTCGCTCCTTCGCCAGGTGGCTCCCCAAGGGTCGAGCCCACCTCGACCGGAGTCGAGTCCTCTCCTTGAGAGCATGAAAAGAATGAAGGCACTGGCACCAAGACTGCCAACAAATCTGGCGCGCGCAGTGCGGCGCGCCCAGTATGGTCCCCAAAGCTAGAAATGTGTGCCTACCCTCGTTTGCACTAGTTAGGAAAGGGCACCCCGATCGAGGTGTCAGTTCCTGCAGCCGACCACCTGAACCGCCCAGAATGAGAAGGTTGCATTAGGAGCTTCAGACCCGAAGGCAGCCACCCCAGATCGAGGCCCTGCAAAATTTTCACAATGGTAATAGCCCACTAAGAAAACAAGGTTCATGGCTTAACTCACTACTATAAGGGGTAATGACCTCGGGAGTGCTTCCAACGGGCTCCATTGACTCCTGAGCCCTCGAAGGGCATGAATTGAAGAACTAGGAGGACTGGTGATCTAAAAGGGCACTGAACGGGGGGGAACGGGGGATAGGATAAGCAACTCCACAAGGGAGCGTGAGGAAAAGTCTAAAAATGGGAGAATGGGCGAAGGGAAGGCACAGGGACTTCCTGCAAGACTCATGGAGAGAGTCCCAATGGACATAACGGCCAAGACTTGAGCATCCCCCTCTTTAACATCTTTTATTCAATTCTCTATTGAAAACTCCCCTCTGAGTGCGGTGACCGAAGTAGAATCTGCCTTGGGAGATCTATTTCTTTTTACCGTACTGACTTGATTATCGGAGTACCCTCGCTGGGATCCCTAGCCCGGCTCTCTAACTCTATTTTGCATGACCGAAAATCGCAGGATTCTGGAGTAAAGGGCCTGACATCCGGCACCACATCATAACTGCAGGCCACGATGGTAAGGTCAGCAATACAAATAGAATCATGAGTCATCTATAAGGACACTAAACCTAGGATTCAAAGATCCTATGATTGGGTTCAATGGAAAGAACGAATCAAATGGTGATCATAAAAATGCACTATTTATTTTATTTTAAATAATCTATTTGTTTAGTTTTTTGAATCCATCTCTATGGTGTGAGTACATTTACTTGTAATATTTTGGAGGTTAAGTTTTCTAAAACTTTTAATAAAATCTGGAGCTCTCATGATTAGGATATTAGAGTTGTAGGAGCACCTTTAATAGATTTCATCTATATGAGCATGGGGGTGAGGCCACTCCTTATGGTAGTGTTTGGATGCAAAAGATTTATTCCTAAAATAGGAATATCAATTCTCAGGGAATAGCTATTCATCATTATTATTCTAAATTTCTCTTTGATTGAAAATCTAAAATAACAACTTTATTCCAGCATATTATTGCAGTAGAGCTTATCACATAGAAACAAAATGACCTGAAATAAGCTATTCCAGATCCATCATGGAATAACTATTATAGAATACTAAAGATTGACCAGAATAGCTTATTTTAGATAGCTTATCTCGATTTTTGTAGTTGTTTGGAAAAATAACCTGGAATAAGAGCTTATTCTAGGTAGAAATATGGCATCCAAACATAACCATAGGAGAATTGGGCTTATTGTCAAATATGCTCATGAAAAATTGACATAAGCACAAGGCCACAACATGCCTACAAATTAAGCTTATGTTAACACCTAGATTGTTATGTGCGAGCAGTGATACTTTGCTTGACTTAAGAAGTCATAGCTCAAGTCTGCAACTACAATTGAATCTAGTGTAGAGGTTATTGTTTTATTAAGTGAAGGTTCTATACAGAGTACACCTTCATGAGGCATAATAATCCCTCTTTAATTGGTAAATTTTCTTCTATCATTTTAATAATAAAATGCATTGATATTATCCCACTCATTTTAATATTAAAATGAAAGAAGAAAGTTCACTAGTTAAAGAGGGATTATTGTATCACATGAAGGTGTGCTTTACATTGAACCTTTATTTAGTGAAACATCAACCTCTACTCCAAAGTCAATAGTAGTCTTAGACTTGAACCATGACTTCTTAAGGAGGAAAATAAAGTACACTGCCAACACTAAATAATGCAAGTATTGACATGAGTAATGACCTCAAAATAAGAAACTCCCAAATATTTATATTCTACCCTATCTCAAAATTTATTTAAAAATTATTTTTATTTTAATAATATAATGAACCAACACATTATACAGAATGATGCTACTAGAAACAATGTTTGGCTCATAGATATTGTTGGGATATGTCGGTTCAAGCACAGATCAGCCACTGGTTCAACTGGCCGAAGACATTTCTACCGAACCAGACACTTTAAACCAAAGTGTCCGGAGGACAACGAACAACTGATGGACAAGCTGAAGCTGAAGCTCTTAACTTTATCTGAAGAGTTAACCTGTGCCCTTGCTGAAGACAGGGCCCTCAGCTTGAACCGAAGATATGATCTTCACTATCAGTCGAAGACATAGTTTTTGGTCTACGTCGAGGACCAAGTCTTCGACCTGTGCCGAAAACATGATCTGCGATCTATCTCAAAGGTGTCTGAAGATGAAGGCACCCCTTCAATTCAGCTACAAATATTTCTCCAAAAAGAAGCCTGAAGATAGATCTCTGATCTATCTCAAATATCCACAAACATGGCAAATAATGGTTATCATCGACTACCTAACTACCTCCGGAGCATGACCATGACTCGTGATCATTAACTCCAGCGGCAATGTCTCCAGCCTAGCAAGAACCATTTAGTAACCATCGATGATTGCAAATAGAGGAAAAGAAATTAACTCCCCCATCGTAACCGTAGGAGAGAGAATGGAACCGTAGGCTGGATGATTCAATACAAATACTGGTAAGAGGGGACACTCGAGGTAAGGTACAAGATACTCCTAAAAATTTTAGAGTCTTTTTCTCTCCATTTATCCTCCTCGGAATCTTGCCCATTCTGTGGCTAGAGCCCGCCTCTGACTTAGGCATCGGAGTGTCCCCCGCCCGAGCAACTTCGGTCAGGGATTTGTTTTGCAGGTGAACCAGGGAGCGGACCTGCGATCCAGTAGCTCCACCCAGTCGAAAAAGGGACTCTACGCCAACAGATTGGCATGCTAGGTAGGGGGCCTGACATTTAAGAATCCATTGTTAAGCTTCCCTCCTTGAAAAAGGGGAAGTATAAGAAGTTCTTGATTGACAAAAAGAAATACCCATATTGTCTTAGCAAGTCGAAGTCGTGCTCCTTCCCAAGGGGGTGGACCCCCGGTAGAGAATGACATTCCACCTTCCATGCTTGTCATGGGATAACAACAGTTTGAAAATCTCCTGAACCAGGTCAACACTCTCTCAGTCATGGTTCAAGACTTCCAGAATAAAGCTTTTCAGGTGGGGCATCCGCCAGCCACCTCTAGACATAGCTCTTGATCCTGGAAGAAGAGAGCCCCTCGAGAGGGGTCCACCCATCTTTCCCTCCATCCTCGACCCTCCCTTGAGGGTCGAAGTTCAAGAATGCCCAGGTCCACTGATTCCTTGCAAAGAGAAAAAGGCCTAGGAAAACTCCCACTCCTTCTTCTGAAGACTCTAATCTTGTAGAGAATCCGTCGAAGCAAGTTCTCCCCGATTACGATGGGAAGTTTAAAGCCATCGAATCGGAGATTGCAAAAATTCAGGAGCGAAGGGATCATAATGATCTAGCAGCATGTGAACTGTGCCCTCCTTATACTGACCACATCATGGCTAAAGTTGTTTCTCAGTACTTTAGGATTCTCCAGATGGAGCCCTACAACGGCACCTCCGATCCTTTTGATCACCTGGACAGTTTCAAAGCCCACATGATGATCCAAGGAGCTTCGGACGCAATGTACTACCTCGCATTCCCGGCCACCTTGAAGAAAGCTGCTAAGATGTGGTACTCAAGCATACGTCTAGGTACCATTGATTCCTTTTCCGAGCTAGAAAAATTGTTTGCCTTGCATTTCAGGACCTGTTGCAAGACCCCCCGCAATACGGATACACTATTCCTCCTTCACTAGAACAAAGGAGAAAGTCTGTGAGATTACATCTCTAGATTTAATGCGGCCACGCTCGAGATCCCTGATCTCAACGAGCATGTGGCCATGTCTGCCTTAAAAAAGGGGCTTCGTATATCCAGGCTTACCTTTTCACTAGACAAGAAGTTCCCTAAAAGCTATGCTGAGCTCCTGTTGAGAGCCCAGAAGTATACCGACGCAGAGGGGCAAGTGGCGAATCAGCGTTTAGCTAAAGGGAAGCCCCCTTCGAAGAAGAAGAATAATATGGGACAAGGCCCCCAGCTTCCAACAATAACAACAACAATAAATATACAGACCGATGATGGAGTCCTAGGCCCAGAGCATCAGGTGGGAGATTCGACTCCTATACCCCCCTCAACCTCCCTTGAGAAAAGATCCTCTTGGAGATAGAGAAAGAAAATTATCTCCAATGGCCATGTCCCATGAAGGCATCATCTTCTGCAAGGATCAGGAACAAATACTTCTGATTCCATCGAGACCACGGCCATAATACTAAAGAACGCATCTAGTTGAGAGATGCTATAGAGGATCTTATCAAGAAAGGATATCTGGGGTGGTACATTGGTCGTCAAGGACCTTGGTCAAAAGCTACAGTTCCCTAGAGGGCCCCTGAAGAGGCTAAACTGCCAAATCAGAAGCCCACCAACGGAGATGTGGGGATGATACATCGACCTACCAACTGGAGAAGAGTCGAAGATGATGCCCCAAAGTGGCTCAAGGATAACAATGATATTCTCTTCTCTGACGATGACCTTGCGGGGGTCCGACTCTGACACGATGATCCTATTATAATTTTGACCATCGTGGCCAATTATGATGTAAAACGAATCTTGGTTGATAATGGAAGCTCAGTCGATGTCTTGATCTACAATGCGTTCTCTCAGATGTGTTTCCCTAAAAATAAATTACAAAGATCTCCTATGCCACTTACCGGCTTCGGTGGTAACCAAGTTGATGTCGAGGGAGAAATAATACTGCCTGTAACCCTCGGCACCGAACCCCGACAGAAGACACTACCAATCAATTTCACGGTGGTCCGAACCCCTTCGGCTTATAACGTGATTTTGGGATGGCCCGCCCTGAATAAATTTTGGGCCATAGTGTCAACTTACTACCTCCTGGTATATTTTTTCCATCAAGAATGGTATCGGAGAGGCCAAAGGAGATTAGAGAATGACACGACAGTGCTTGATGATTCAAGATAGGCACTCCAACGACCCTACAACTTGGGATCAATTAGATCCGAAGGACCGACGTAGACTCTGGTGAACCCATGAAGAGAACTATTTTAATACCATTGACTGAAGAGGACCCCACCAGGGTCGTGCAGATCGGAAGCATGCTTGATGAGAAAACCAAAGCGGAACTGATCTATTTTCTCAGAAGTAATGCTGATGTATTCACCTGGTCAGCTTCAAACATGCCAGGGATTCCAATCGAAGTAATTACTCATCGGTTGGAAGTTGCTCCTAAATATAAGCCGGTCCAGTAGAAAAAAAGAAGTTTATGATGGGAATTCTCCTAGGGTGCCAGGAATCATGCAGCTTGCGGAAGTGAATTTCAAAACAAAATTCTAAGCATGAAACCCTAATATGGCTAGAAAACCCTAATTCCCAGGAACCCCTTATACAATACCAATCAACGAAATATAAATGAAGTCAGAATACATTCCTGGATCACTAAAATCTAATCCTTTCCATGAGGCTCACAAGTGCAAGCCCTCCAACGGTGATCCACACGAGAATGGTACCAAGGAAGAATCCCTACCATGGTTGCTTGCTTCAACAGAATTCTTTTGTCAGCCTTTTGACCTTTAACCACTGTAGGACACCCTGTCCTACTATAGGGCTCGCTAGACACAGTCCTAAACCACTCTTGGTTTTAGGACAACCCTCCTCTAGGATCCCTTAGGCTTATGTCCTAAAACTAAGCCTTGTCCTAGTAGAAAAGACCTTATCTTAACAAGACAAGTCTTGTCCCAAAGTAAGAAGGAGGGAGGCAGAAGTGGAAGAACACTCAGAATATCTTCATGGTGTAAAAGAAGATCTAAAACTCATATCACCAACCCTATTTATAGTTTTAAGAGCGGCATGTGATATGTCCTCCAACAGGTTATCAGATATGATTTTTCAAGACTGAAAAATCATATCCAATATGTCTTCTCATGCACCAAAAGACATATTGGCATACGTCCATTTTCCTGGACAATCTGTGACTTGCCACATGGCAAGTACTGGTTTGTGGGAATCCAAGAGGTGCCTCTTCAATCTCCAAACACCGAAGAATATGAAGAGTCCTGAAAGCAGAAGGACTCTGCTTCAGGGCACGCACCACATGAAGAGACGTGTCTCTTCATGCGTGCTTTTGCTTCCATCCCTTTTTCACGCCCTTTCAAAAGGCCTTGACCAGTCAAACATGTCCAAGAGGCATGAGGTAAGATGAAAAAGCACCCCCTTGAAATGAAAAACTTCAGTGTTACATCTGTAGAAGGACTTTTGTCCTTCTGCGTGCACCTTCATCTCCCGCACGTGTCAAGAGGCGCCAAGAATCTTGTGGTCAACTTTATCCATACCCCATGCAACCTTTGACTAATCAAAGCATATGCAATATGGGTCTCGAAAGAAAGAGCATTAAGTCCTCTTTATATCCATATAAATATTTTTCAGATCAGAGGACTATAACTCTTTTAGGCCTTTTTGAATGCCAAGGTGTCATTTTGGCATCTAGAGTCCCAACTCAAATGGACTCCTCAATAAGATGTCCAACATACCAAAATAAAATCAGATCAAGCTCTGATTTGGCTATCCCCACTTAGGACTCAACCTAATTTAGGTTTTCTTTGATTAGGTTAGCCTAATTAGCAAGCAACCAGACCTAATCCAATTGGGTTAGGAATTGGGTTAGCCTATATATGCTAGTATGCAATCTGGCTAACCAATTAGAATCCCATGACCCAAATTAAACCATGAGTGACTTCCTTGGCCAACTCTCTATTATGTGTGACCCATTAGATTCCACATCTAGCCAGCAATAGGTTTAGATTTGAGTCGATTCGATCTGATCGAACCTGATTGACCTAATTAGGTCAAAACTGCTCACCTTATTGTCCAATTTGAATCACACATCGAATTTACTCATGAAACCAATCCAATTAGTTCATGAAAACACACAAGACAAGATTGACATCTAGCAATGTGTCATTCCTATCCGGAAGATGAGGAATTTGATAGAAATTACCAAAATATCCTTCAGTAGTAAGTTACCATGCAATTCAATCTTTTGATCTCCCATTATCCCGATTAAGTGATGGGTTTGGATAAATGTCAAACCTGACGCGGCACGATGAAGAGGATGCATTCTAAATAATGGATTGAGAAATGAGAGCAATGAAGCCTATTAACAGGTACTAAATTTCATATCAAAAGTACTAAGGTAAAGCTATGGAAGGAGCACTGAAATTTGGAACTTATGCCGCGATGTAGTTATTTAAATCCTAGAGAAGATTAGGGCTAATGAATATTGAATTTAAACCTTAGCAACGATCTTCAATAACTCAGACTTAAGAGATTAGGAGGTGTTAATTATCCAAGATGATCCCTCCCTGGTAGATCCACTGAAGCTCTTAGACGAACTAGCCCTGAAGTGGAAGATTGGCATTCCCAAAGAAACTAGTTTCATTCAACATTGAACTTTGGCAAGAGAACCCTTTCTTGAACTCCGAATCGTAGAAGGATCCCAAAGAAAACAAGAGGATACTACAAAAAAAAAACCTTCAACTACTACTTAACTTAAATTTCATTTCATCCAAAAAGCTCTTCTTTACCATGGGCGTATAAGAGGCTTTTAATGGCCTTTCAATCAATTTGAAATTTTCCATATCATGGAGAAATATTAGGGGGGGTTACATGAAATGTGGAGGATTTGGTGGAGGATTTGGTGGAGCTGGTTGCATGATTTGTGGATGGAGTTGGCCGACCTCCTTTGAATTTGAAAACACTCCTTGGTCGACCACTTGTAGCTTTCATGTAATTTAAAATTTGAATGATGCCACGTGGCAGGTGAGGTGGCAATGATGTGGCATGGCAAGGTGGCATGGTGACATGGCGCATCCTTCTCCATGGCGCCCCTTGGAGATGACATGGCAAAGGTGATGTGACGTCCTCTGGTGATGAGTTGGCACCGGTGGTCCATGATGATGTTGCATTCCAAGTAAAGCTGGTCTGGCCCAATTTCAAGTAGCTCTTGAACTTGACTCAGTACAAAGCCTAATTGACTCTAATTGAACTCTTGATTGAATTCTAATTAAACTTTAAAACCCAAAAGAAAATAAAACATGACTCAATAACATACAGGACTCATACGAGACTTGAGTTCCTAGTCTTAATCCATAAGGAACTTAGTATTAGTTGAAGCTTCTTCTTTCTGAGCCTGGTGCCCCCACCAATTCTTCCCGGGTGGGAGGAACTCGACCCTGTAGAGTATGGTTCAGCCTGGCTTTGATATTGTTCAAATAAGTCCGGGTCTAGTCGTTGCAGGTCCTCTCTAGCGATTCAGGAGTCGTCAGATTTTGGTCTCCCTTGCCAACGGACCAAATATCGATAGTAATCCTTGTTTCTGGTAGTGACAATCTTATTATCCAGGATTTGTTCACTTTTCTCTCATTTTTGAGGAATGGTTGTTTGTGGATACTCGGGTAATGGTTCACTCTCAAAAATATGGTCAGGCCCAAAAGGCTCACTAGGTATCATCATGGTTCCTTATATTCTATCAAGTCTGAGACATTGAAGGTCGGGTTGATACCTAGGTCTGAAGGTAATTCCAATATGTAAGCATTAGATCTAATCTTCTTTAGGACTTTAAAGGGGCCTGCACCATGGGTATGTAGTTTCTTGAAAGTCCAGGATGGGAACTTGATCTCTCTCATAGAATTCCTTGACTTTCTTTCTTAAATTAGTCCTATGTTTATAGGATTCATTGCTCAAATTTATTTCATGATACAAATCCTCAACATGCTATGCATAGGACTCAGCAGACTCAGAAACTTACACAAGAACTTATGAAATGCAGACTGAACTAGGCATCCTTATTGAGAGGAATTTTATTGGACTCTCTAGGGCCTAAACCTAACAGATTAATGACTCTCTAAGTTTGACCCTGGTCTGGTATGCACATGAGAATTTACCATGGGTTCCTAGCAAATGCCATAAGGTTTTCCAAAAGTATGTAGCAAAAGGAATAGGCTTTAAAGGCTCATGCAACCTAGTAATCTCATCAAAATGAAACTTATTGGCTATAAAATTAGGATAAGACTTAAGGAAAAGCAGGAAATAGGAATCCGAGTCTTGAGGTAATTTAGGGGAATCTTGAAACAGACCTTGGTTACTCATGATGACCTTAATATTTGAATATTGATCTACGGGCGGGATGCTTCTAGGTAGTTGAAGGTTATCGGCAAAGTCTTCTAAAATAATGATTGGATTCTTCTCAGGTAACTGAAGGAGTTCTTGTGTCGAAGCTAAAGTATTGGGTTCTTCCTGAGGGCATTGTCTTACGGGAACCAAGTCCTCACTAAATTTTGGTTGTTCTGATGTTTCAGGACTAGGCTCAATAATCTTTTCTTTACCAAAGGTTTCCTCGGGTAAGGTACTAAAGTTGTTCACTTCATAGTCTTCCCCTTCATATTCATCTATTAAACTTATGTCTGTCTCATACACATATTTACTAGGTTCAGACTTGCCTTCTTCCTTCCCTAGCCCTTCAGTTTGAGGATATCCTAAGTCTTGAGTATTCATGAACTCTACTTATACATCAGGGTTCTTACTCCTATCATTCATATGAGCTAATGGGATAGTAGGAGTTGGTTGGTCTAAGGAAAATTGTTTAGCCAGCATTTGGTTCAATTGGGCCATTAGATCATTTAGGCCTTTCAGCATGGTTTCAAGATTCGGGTCCATGGCTATACTGGACTGGGTCTGGACTGGTGAATATTAGGCTCCTCATCTAGTTTTCATGTATGCAAGTAGACTCAAGCTCGAGCTAAGGTTTCCTAGACCTAGAGCACATATTAGAGGTCTAATTAAGTGAACCAACTAGCTAGTAGTACTTATGGGACTAGCCAGGTAGGTGGAGCGGAGTGAAGGTCCCTGATTGTCAAATCTTAGACACCAATCTGAGATTGGCTAGGTAGGCGGACCAAATCACAAGCCCTGATGCACCAATCCTAGACACCAAGCCAGTAAGCACACACCAATTAGCTGACATAGTTAACTTGACCCTAACCTGAACCCAACTTGTTGATGTCCCTAACCCACTAGGGCAATTAACGTTCTACTCAATTTTAATTAATGGGCTGGGATCGATATGCTGGTTGGTGATTTTTGGGCTAGGGACAGGTGATGAAACCCTGACCCTATGTCAAATTGATGCCCTTAATTTGATTTCTCATGAGATTAATGAAATGCAAAGGTGCTGCAGAAGTGTGTTGCAGTTTGAAAGTGGTGTGGAAAACGTGATGAAAAAAATGTCCAAGAATTCTGAAAAATTTACAGAGGATTCCTAAATTATATGTTTCAATACAGATGAATGAAATTTAAAACTAAAATCTGTACTACTCTAAGCAGATCCTACAAATGAAGATAAATGAAAAGGACAGAACAAAACCCTAATGACAGTGTCAAACTGCAGAAATTTTCATTTTTTTAATATTTTTTTCTGATGATGAAATTTAATATGGTGATAACTGACTTAAAAAGGAACAAGAAAAAAATATTTCAACAAAAAATTAGCGACTTGCCTTTGGAGCTGCAGACGGATTACAGTAAATAGATGCAAATTTTTAGAAAAAAGAACCTAATCAAACAAGTGCAATGGCTTACCCAAACTTCAATCTAAAAATTTCACGTCTGGCCAGGGGCTCATTATTCCCATGTGTCGTGACAGTGTACTAGAGTACACCTGCTCAGGAGGCGTGAATTTTAGATCTTGCTTGGATTTAAAGAAAACTATTCTACCCTAATGCAACCATGCTCTGATACCAATTTGACGTGGCACGATGAAGAGGATGCAATCTAAATGATGGATTGAGAAATGAGTGTAATGAATCCTATTAACAGGTACTAAATTTTATATCAAAAGTACTAAGGTAAAGCTATGGAAGGAGCACTGAAATTTGGAACTTACGCCGCGATGTAGTTATTTAAATCCTAGAGAAGATTAGGGCTAATGAATATTGAATTTAAACCTTAGCAACGATCTTCAATAACTCAAACTTAAGAGATTAGGAGGTGTTAATTACCCAAAATGATCACTCCCTGGTAGATCCATTGAAGCTCTTAGACGAACTAGCCCTGAAGTGGAAGATAGGCATTCCCTTAGCAACGATCTTCAATAACTCAAACTTAAGAGATTAGGAGGTGTTAATTACCCAAAATGATCACTCCCTGGTAGATCCATTGAAGCTCTTAGATGAACTAGCCCTGAAGTGGAAGATTGGCATTCCCAAAGAAACTAGTTTCATTCAACATTGATCTTTTGCAAGAGAACCCTTTCTTGAACTCCGAATCGTAGAAGGATCCTAAAGAAAACAAGAGGATACTACAAAAAAAAAAGACCTTCTTCAACTACTACTTAACTTAAATTTCATTTCATCCAAAAAGCTCTTCTTTACCATGGGCGTACAAGAGGCTTTTAATGGCCTTTCAATCAATTTGAAATTCTCCATATCATGGAGAAATATTAGGGGGGGTTACATGAAATGTGAAGGATTTGGTGGAGGATTTGGTGGAGCTGGTTGCATGATTTGTGGATGGAGTTGGCTGACCTCCTTTGAATTTGAAAACACTCCTTGGTCGACCACTTGTAGCTTTCATGTAATTTAAAATTTGAATGATGCCACGTGGCAGGTGAGGTGGCAATGATCTGGCATGGCAAGGTGGCATGGTGACATGGCGCATCCTTCTCCATGGCGCTCCTTGGAGATGACATGGCAAAGGTGATGTGACGTCCTCTGGTGATGAGTTGGCACCAGTGGTCCATGATGATGTGGCATTCCAAGTAAAGCTGGTCTGGCCCAATTTCAAGTAGCTCTTGAACTTGACTCAGTACAAAGCCTAATTGACTCTAATTGAACTCTTGATTGAATTCTAATTGAACTTTAAAACCCCAAAAGAAAATAAAACAGGACTCAATAAACATACAGGACTCATACGAGACTTGAGTTCCTAGTCTCAATCCATAAAGAACTTGGTATTAGTTGAAGCTTCTTCTTTCTGAGCCTGGTGCCCCCACCAATTCTTTTCGGGTGGGAGGAACTCGACCTTGTCGAGTATGGTTCAGCCTGGCTTTGATATTGTTCAAATAAGTCCGGGTCTAGTCGTTGCAGGTCCTCTCTAGCGATTCAGGAGTCGTCAGATTTTGGTCTCCCTTGCCAACAAACCAAATATCGATAGTAATCCTTGTTTCTGGTAGTGACAATCTTATTATCCAGGATTTGTTCAGTTTTCTCTCATTTTTGAGGAATGGTTGTTTGTGGATACTCGGGTAATGGTTCACTCTAAAAAATATGGTCAGGTCCAAAAGGCTCACTAGGTATCATCATGGGTTCCTTATATTCTATCAAGTCTGAGACATTGAAGGTCGGGTTGATACTTAGGTTTGAAGGTAATTCCAATATGTAAGCATTAGATCTAATCTTCTTTAGGACTTTAAAGGGGCCTGCACCACGGGTATGTAGTTTCTTGAAAGTCCCGGATGGGAACATGATCTCTCTCATAGAATTCCTTGACTTTCTTTCTTGAATTAGTCCTATGTTTATAGGATTCATTGCTCAAATTTATTTCATGATGCAAATCCTCAACATGCTATGTATAGGACTCAGCAGACTCAGAAACTTACACAAGCACTTATGAAATGCAGACTGAACTAGGCATCTTTATTGAGAGGAATTTTATTGGACTCTCTAGGGCCTAAACCTAACAGATTAATGACTCTCTAGGTTTGACCCTGGTCTCGTATGCGCATGAGAATTTACCATGGGTTCCTAGCAAATGCCATAAGGTTTTCAAAAGTAGGTAGCAAAAGGAATAGGCTTTAAAGGCTCATGCAACCTAGTAATCTCATCAAAATGAAACTTAATGGCTCTAAAATTAGGATAAGACCTAAGGAAAGGCAGGAAATAGGAATCCGAGTCTTGGGATAATTTAGGAGAATCTTGAAACAGACCTTGGTTACTCATGATGACCTTAAGATTTGAATATTGATCTACGGGTGGGATGCTTCTAGGTAGTTGAAGGTTATCGGCAAAGTCTTCTAAAATAATGATTGGGTTCTTCTCAGGTAATTGAAGGAGTTCTTGTGTCGAAGCTAAAGTATTGGGTTCTTTCTGAGGGCATTGTCTTACGGGAACCAAGTCCTCACTAAATTTTGGTTGTTCTGATGTTTCAGGACTAGGCTCAATAATATTTTCTTTACCAAAGGTTTTCTTAGGTAAGGTACTAAAGTTGTTCTCTTCACAGTCTTCCCCTTAATATTCATCTATTAAACTTATGTATGTCTCATACACATATTTACTAGGTTCAGACTTGCCTTCTTCCTTCCCTAGCCCTTCAGTTTGAGGATATCCTAAGTCCTGAGTATTCATGAACTTAACTTGTACTTCAGGGTTCTTACTCTTATCATTCATATGAGCTAATGGGATAGTAGGAGTTGGTTGGTCTAAGGAAAATTGTTTAGCCACCATTTGGTTCAATTGGGCCATTAGATCATTTAGGCCTTTCAGCATGATTTCAAGATTCGTGTCTATGGCTACACTGGACTGGGTCTGGACTGGTGAGTATGAGGCTCCTGATCTAGTTTTCATGCACGCAAGTAGACTCAAGCTCGAGCTAAGGATTCCTTGACCTAGAGCACAAATTAGAGGTCTAATTAAGTGAACTAACTAGCTAGTATTACTTATGGGACTTAGCCAGGTAGGTGGAGGGGAGTGAAGGTCCCTGATTGCCAAACCTTAGACACCAATCTGAGATTGGTCAGGTAGGTGGACCAAATCACAAGCTCTGATGCACCAATCCTAGACTCCAAGCCAGTAAGCACACACCAATTAGCTGACATAGTTAACTTGACCCTAACCTGAACCCAACTTGTTGGTGTCCCTAACATACTAGGGCAATTAATATTCTACTCAATTTTAATTAATGGGCTGGGATCGATATGCTGGTTGGTGATTTTTGGGCTAGGGACAGGTGATGAAACCCTGACCCTATGTCAAATTGATGCCCTTAATTTGATTTCTCATGAGATGAATGAAATGCAAAGGTGCTGCAGAATTGTGTTGCAGTTTGAAAGTGGTGTGGAAAACTTGATGAAAAAAAATGTCCAAAAATTCTAAAAAATTCACAAAGGATTCCTAACTTATATGTTTCAATGTAGATGAAAGGAATTTTAAAACTAAAATCTGTACTACTCTAAGCAGATCCTATAAATGAAGATAAATGAAAAGGACAGAACAAAACCCTAATGACAGTGTCAAACTGCAGAAATTTTCATTTTTTTTATATTTTCTTTCTAATGATGAAATTTAATATGGTGATAACTTACTTAAAAAGGAACAAGAAAAAAATATTTCAACAAAAAATTAGCAACTTGCCTTTGGAGCTGCAGACGGATTACAGTAAACAGTTGCAAATTTTTAGAAAAACAGAACCTAATCAAACAAGTGCAATGGCTTACCCAAACTTCAATCTAAAAAATTCATGTCCGGCCAGGGGCTCATTATTCCCATGGGTCGTGACAGTGTACTAGAGTACACCTGCTCAGGAGGTGTGAATTTTAGATCTTGCTTGGATTTAAAGAAAACTATTCTACCCTAATGCAACCATGCTCTGATACCAATTTGATGCGGCACGATGAAGAGGATGCAATCTAAATGATGGATTGAGAAATGAGAGCAATGAAGCCTATTAACAGGTACTAAATTTCAGATCAAAAGTACTAAGGTAAAGCTATGGAAGGAGCACTGAAATTTGGAACTTACACCACGATGTAGTTATTTAAATCCTAGAGAAGATTAGGGCTAATGAATATTGAATTTAAACCTTAGCAACGATCTTCAATAACTCAGACTTAAGAGATTAGGAGGTGTTAATTACCCAAGATGATCACTCCCTGGTAGATCCATTGAAGCTCTTAGACGAACTAGCCCTGAAGTGGAAGATTGGCATTCCCAAAAAAACTAGTTTCATTCAACATTGATCTTTGGCAAGAGAACCCTTTCTTGAACTCCGAATCGTAGAAGGATCCCAAAGAAAACAAGCGGATACTACCAAAAAAAAATACCTTCTTCAATTACTACTTCACTTAATTTCATTTCATCCAAAAAGCTCTTCTTTACCATGGGCGTACAAGAGGCTTTAATGGCCTTTCAATCAATTTGAAATTCCCCATATCATGGAGAAATATTAGGGGGGTTACATGAAATGTGGAGGATTTGGTGGAGGATTTGGTGGAGCTGGTTGCATGATTTGTGGATGGAGTTGGCCGACCTCCTTTGAATTTGAAAACACTCCTTGGTCGACCACTTGTAGCTTTCATATAATTTAAAATTTGAATGATGCCATGTGGCAGGTGAGGTGGCAATGATGTGGCATGGCAAGGTGGCATGGTGACATGGCGCATCCTTCTCCATGGTGCCCCTTGGAGATGACATGGCAAAGGTGATGTGATGTCCTCTGGTGATGAGTTGGCACCGGTGGTCCATGATGATGTGGCATTCCAAGTAAAGCTGGTCTGGCCCAATTTCAAGTAGCTCTTGAACTTGACTCAGTACAAAGCCTAATTGACTCTAATTGAACTCTTGATTGAATTCTAATTGAACTTTGAAATCCCAAAAGAAAATAAAACAGGACTCGATAAACATACAGGACTCATACGAGACTTGAGTTCCTAGTCTCAATCCATAAAGAACTTGGTATTAGTTGAAGCTTCTTCTTTCTGAGCCTGGTGCCCCCACCAAAATCCTAACACTTAATCTTATCAAATCTCAGCTCGATCATGAGGACTCACTGATGAATGATTAGAATTCACTTCTAATCTCATCCCACTTTGCAAAGATTCCTTGAGTCACTCATCGAAGAGATTACACGGGATAACATATCCTCTTACCAGGATTGATCAATTCCTTGTTGGCCCATCACATCCTTTTTGCACCTTCCACCATACCCAGAACACCCCGTACATTTCACAATGCCATGAATGAGTATGAACCAAAGTATGCCTTAGTGTGCACAAGGAACCATTGTGACCTCAGGTCTGAAGATCACATGCACAACTTCTACTCTGGGACCTATCTTTTGACAATGAGTAAGACTTCCATAAGATAGTCCCGATGCAGATCAGTTTAGTGCATTCATAACCTAATGAACATCCTTATCCTTGTATTAGTGTCTCTACACAAGTGGCTGTGAGACCAACCACCCTCATCAACTGAGCATACATAGGATAAGCTAGTCTTATTGGATTCATCGATCCCCAAATCGATGGTCCAATGACTAGGAACATTCTAGATTCGGGTTTATAGGAATTAGGTCTCACTATTATTTTATCATAACCCTAATTTCATCTCCCTACTGTTGGGAATTGTGTCCCAAAACCAATCGCCTAGGTTGTAGGCGGTTGAGCTAAGTATTGTACTCTTTTTTGAATTAATAAAATATTATTTTTGGCAGCTCATCACATATTGTATTTCCCTGAAATGAACTCTTTCCATGTGATGAAGTCCTTAGGACTACACTGACTTCGATACAGAGAGGATGTATCGAGTGGTCCTTAAACTCTGTTCACAACCAAAGGATATATTGTTCTGGACGGCAATATATCAAGTATAGGTTGTTGTAGTTCACATCGTTTGGTTATCCTCTTGACCAAATGAGTGTGGTGACACTGATGTGATCTACAAGTGGGATATGTGATATCTCATTGAACGTGACTCCGTGCAGCCCCTTTCTGCCAAAGGGATACTCACGATTGGATATGGGTATATATGTCCCTCTGACCTGAGGTCATCACGGTAGCTTGCAAGCAACTCCCTGTGCTGTGGTGCCGGACTACCCAGATTTTTAATCCGGTGATGGAAGGTTTCTGGGTACAGGAAAGTACTTGTGGAGCTGTGATGGACTAAGATGGAATTGACCTGTCCAAACAGTTTGGATTGAATGTCTCGCAGTATCTCAATTTAGCGAATCCTCGGCCGGGATAGTCCTAGTGAAGAGTCACTGGGCTTGCAAGGTTGAGACACGTAGTCGACTGACTCAGTCTGGGTTGGTAGCCCAATCTCAGTCGTCCTGAGCATTAGAGGTCAAAGGGATGAATTATATGGTAACCATATGCCAGAGGTTCGATAGTTTGCTCCCGCATCTTCGACCTATCCGGATGCCAGGACCCATTGCTAGATGGTTTCCTGTGCTGGTACTAGAATTGTTCTAGTGCTACCATTTAGGTTCGAACCTATGAGGTCATATGCCACAGAGGATAACTCTCTGATCCGGATACCGATTACGATTAGAAATTATCTCGGTTTAATGGTCACAGTATTTTTGAGCACTCTTTTCCCATCTTGTCCTTGTCTGTGTCAACTGAAAATTATTCCGGGCTGACCTGGACTGTGCCAGGATTTTTCTAAATCAGTTTTGAACTGATTCAGAGTTCGTTTTGGCCTCCAATTGGTTGTGAACCAATTGAACCAATTTTATTGGGCTCAGACCGATTCAATTGAATTGAACCACCGTTGGTTAATTGAACCAATGGGTTTGAACCAAATTGGTTTAAATGGTTTTAATTGGACCGGTGTTTTTTCTCTCCTCTTGACCGTTTTACACGGTAATTCTTTGCGCTGGAGGAGGCCAAACGACCGAAGTTCTTTTCCTGAGCACGTCTCTTCCTCTTCTCCACCGGTTGATTTACACTCCCGTTTATTTGCTGGTTAAATGGAATGGCAGCTGCTGCCTCTTGGCCTCCCCGTCTCTCCACCTCCCTCTTCCTGCTGTCCTATATAAACCATTGCAAGTCCCCCTGTTTCAAAGAGATAGGTTACATCGTGTGAAGAAGAAAACAGCAAGTGTGTTCTTCCTTATGAGAGGTTTTGAGAGCTGGGTCCTATTTTCCATTGGGTGCTGGGATTTGGAGTGTGTGAGGATGAGTTATAAGGCCCTTTTCCTTGTCCATTAGAGTGCTCAAACCCAGGACTGCAGCAAAGCCTGGTTGCTGCCACCCACTGTGACTGTGTCTCCTTCCAGCGGCTAGCACCGCGCGTGAAGGTGGATCGGAGGGCCCCCGGCATGTCTCCCCTCTAAAGGGAGTACTCTTCCACTCCTGGGAGCAAGCCTCGCGAGCCGGGATCGCCGCTGTAGCTCCAAACACCAAGAAGATCGCTGCTGGTTTTCTGCAACCAAAATTTTTG
Source organism: Areca catechu (assembly GCA_021397845.1). Classification (NCBI taxonomy): domain Eukaryota; kingdom Viridiplantae; phylum Streptophyta; class Magnoliopsida; order Arecales; family Arecaceae; genus Areca; species Areca catechu. The sequence continues at coordinate 44,285,151 of CM038048.1, read as the reverse complement.
GCAGCAGGTTTTTGGGCATTTTGTACATCATGTACACTGTGTTTGGTTGCAGATTTCAGTGGCAAATCGAAGAAGACTTCTCCACCTTGTCGCTACTGAAATCTGGGAGCAAACGGAGGTCCGGAAGCCTACTTTGGGATGCTCATTTTCAAGCTCAAAACAGAGTATCCCATGGTCCAAGGAGGAAGAAGGCTGGAATAGATTTATTCCAGCTATTCCAGCCTATTCCAGGTTTATCCCACAGTTATTCTAGCCGAAATAAGGTATGAAAATTATTATTTTTTTTTTTATCATGCATGAATAGAATTTTAATTCAAATATTTTGCAAATATTTTATATTATCCTACATGCCTATTTGCAACTAGAATTAGATTAGTTTCTGGGCGGAGCAGATTTTCGCTGCATGGATTTTAAAAATATTTTTAAAATCCAATCTGCTCCCGCAGTTGTTTGCATGCCTAGTGTAGGATCATGTCAAACCACCTGTACCGTTCTCTTTCAGTGGTATCAGAGCAGGTTGCATGTGTAATCTAATCTAGTATGCATGTTTAATAGATTAAAATTAGTTTAATCTTAATATGTATCCATGTTTTTTTTGGAACCTAGTTGAGACCTTCACCATGACCATGTGTCTTTGACATGATGCGGATTGTCTGTGTTGGCCTCTTCAGAAGGATCCTTAAAGAATATTAAATTAAAAATTGTTTTAATTTGGTGATACATGTTTTAGGCATGTTTTATATGAATATAAATATTTGTAAAATATCTTGATGCATGATTTGCTATGTAAAAATTGTTTTACATAGTGGCTTAATTAAAAATTATTTTAATTAAGTGTTTGGCTTATTAAATTTTTTTTTTTTTAGGTTTATGAAATCTAATCAAATTTGAATAAGCCATTTGGGTTAATTGGGTTAGCTGACTAGTTGGGTCCATAACTGGGTTAGACCTAAGTTTAGTTGAACCGGATTACAAGAAGATTAAACAAAAGTTATTTAAGGCCCTTCTTTAGAACTATCTAATAGTTAGATTAGTTGATCCGTTCATCTAAAATAGATCCAATTAGTGGCTCAGTGGATGCCCGAGTCTTTAGGCTAGTCTGATCGAGTCTGGTAAACCGACTGGTGTCGAGGTTGGTTTGGCATTGTGATCATGGTTGTATAAGGCTACCTCTTTCCTGGCCAACTTGGTTGGTGTCTAGGAAAGATGGTTAATGGCGGATACTCACCCATGATCTCACCTACCTAGCTAGTCGAGTCGACCAGAACTGATTGGAAAAGCTCAATGACTCGAGTTAACCCATGTCACCTAGGTTGATCGGTCTGACTGATCTATAGGTGCCCATGGATCATTTGTTGATTTATTTCAACCCTCCTGGAATCTGATTGATTTAATGGGAGGATGATCCATGTCCTTCTTCTTTTTCTTCCGTCACAACTAAAAATCCTTTAAAATTATTAGGTCCTTAAAAAGACTAAGTCAAGGCGTTGACAGTGTCTTAGCCTCCCATTAAGTCAGTTAGAAATGTGTCCACTAGCTTGGTGTGCATCGGTAGTTCCATAGAACGGGTATACATCCGATGACTGGAATTTCTATCTGATCGATGATGGTTCAGTGCAACCTCCTTAGCGGGACCAGGTGGGCCGGCCAAAGTCGGGCTTGGTCTTTAGTTAGCTGGAAGCATTGGATTTGTCAGTTTAATGGTTGGACCTAACCAGAGACCCATAATAGGAGGCCCCAAGGTCGATTGGGGTGTTCTCTGGGGCAAAATAAAATACTGAAAATTGTTTAGGAAAACAATTGGTTTACGAACCTACCTTTAGACTCGTATGGGTGAGCTGGCCAAAGTCGGGCTCATGCGTGGCCTATTGGATTTCAGTACCCTCTTGAAAAAGTGTTTTCACGAATTGGAGTTAGAGACTACCAATCTGAAAAATTAGTGGGAGAAACCTTTAGACTAAAGTCCAAGTCTTTTGGTTAAATTATTAATTCATATACTAATTTGGTCTTATTTTCTTTTCAGATATCTTCTAATTTATTGCTCCAGTCACTTCTCGATAACGAGAAGTTAAAGGGTCACAACTTCGATAGTTGGTATCGAAGATTGAGAATCATTCTGGAGCATGAACGGATCCTCTATGTGATAACGGATCCGGCACCTGAAATCCCTCCCGCTAATGCACGGAGTGCGGTCAGAGATGCTTATCTGAAGTGGGTCTCTGATCGGACTACTGTCCGATGCATTATGTTAGCGATGATGAACAACGAGTTCAGTCGCAAATTCGAGGAGGCCCAACCTGATGAAATCCTTCAAAAGTTGAAGGAATCCTTCGGCACCACGGATGATGCTCCATGATGATCTTGTTGGCATGAGAATAATGGTTGGCATGATACACTACCGATCAAACATAAGAAGGTGAGAATCGAAGAAGATGCTCCGAAGAGGCATCGGAGTAATAATATTGTTAGCTTTTTTGATGATGACCTGTGGAGCATTTAGATGCCCCATGATGATCTTGTTGTTGTTTCAACTATGATAGTGAACTATGATGTAAGAAAAATTCTGATAGATAATAGAAGTTCTGCTGAGATGTTGTTTTATAATACTTTTGTTAGAATGAACCTCTCTTGAGATAAGTTACAAAAAGTATCAACACCGTTGATGAGATTTGGTAGAAGTTCGGTCAGGGTAAAGGGAGAGATAGTACTCTTAGTAACCATCGAGATAGAGCCCTGATAGAAGACTCTCTCCATCAATTTTATGGTCATTTGAGTATCTTTGGCATATAATGTCATATTAGGATGGCCAGCCTTGAACAAATTCTGAGCAATTGTATCAACTTATTATCTTTGAGTACAATTCTCACCCAAAAATGAGATTAGAAAAATGAAAGGAGATCAAAGAATAGCTCAACAGTGCCTAATGATTCAAGACAAATAATCAGTAAGTTGGATATCTCTAGAATAGTTAGTCAAAGCGAGACTGAAAGACATAGTGAACCAGCTAAGAAAATCATCTTTGTGCCATTTAAAAAGAAGATCCGACGAGAGTCATATAAATTGGAAGTCTACTAGATGAGAAAACAAGGGTGACCTAATAGATTTTCTCCAATACAATATTGATGTCTTCACTTGGTCAGTTGCAGATATATTTGGGATCCCTCCAGAAGTTATTACTCATAAGTTGAGGTCGAATCTAGAGTATAGGCTCATTTGATAGAAAAAAAGAAGCTTTGTCCCAAAATGACAAAGACTTATTGATGAAGAAGTAAGCAAGCTCATGGATGCCAAGTTTATTAAGAAATTCGATTACCTAGATTGGCTCGCTAACATGGTAATGGTTAAAAAGCAAATGAAAAATAAAAAATTTGTATTAATTATACCAACCTTAATAAAGCCTGCTCCAAGGATAGCTTTTCTCTACCAAGAATAGATCAATTGGTTGACACAATAGCTGGACACAAGCTTCTAAGTTTCATGGATGTCTTCTTGGATTATAATCAAATTCATATAGATCTTGAAGATGAGAAAAAGATAGCTTTCATAATTGAAAAAGGGTTGTACTACTACCAAGTAATATCGTTTGGTTTGAAGAAAATAACTTGAAAAAAAAATGGAAGCTTACATCGACGATATGTTGATAAAAAGTATCCGAGAATCGGACTATATCAAAGAATTAGAAGAGGCCTTCAATATGTTACGATGTCATCAGATAAAACTAAATCCAATGAAGTGTATCTCGGAGTAACATCGAGAAAATTTCTCAACTTCCTTGTCACCAATCGAGGAATTGAGGCTAATCCTGAAAAAATAAGTGCAATTCTCGATATGAGACATCCTTTTAACAAGAAAGAAGTGAAATAATTGATTGGGTGTATTGCTTTATTGAGCCGATTCATCTTCCGGTCAGCCAAGAAATGTCTTCCCTATTTTAAAGCCTTGTAATAAATAAAAAATTTTGAATGGTCGATAGTTATCGACAAGCCTTTGAAGAATTAATGAAATATCTGACCAACTCATCTTTGCCCTCAAAACCCCAAGAAGGAGAAACACTATTTTATATCTCTCCACTTGACATGAAGCTGTGAGTTCAGTACTTATCATAAAAGAACCTGGCAATATCCAAAAACCAGTTTATTATTCCAGCAAGGTGCTACATGATGCTGAAGTAAAATATCCGAAGGTGCAAAACCTAGTTTATGCCTTAGTGATAGCGACAAAATGTCTAAGACCTTACTTCCAAACTCACTCAGTGGTAGTATTAACAAATCAACCACTAAAGGCTATCTTGCAAAGTCCTGATACATCAAGGAGCTTAGTAAAGTGGGCCATAAAGTTAGGTGAATTTGATATAACTTATCAACCACGATCGATAATGAAAGCATAGAATTAGCAGACTTCATCGCTAAGTATACTTGGGGTATCGAAGAAGGTAGATGAAAGGTGACTTAAGAAGGTGAAATGGTCGAAGAAGATGACTTTGATATAAAAGTGCCCTAAGAGCCAATCTTTATGATGACCTTTTTATAAACTTCCAGCTCATATATGACATATTTTTCATATTAATAAAGATATTTGATTCATCATATACTACTGTGTCATGTTTTTGTTGATTATGATGAACTCCATAGAGTAGGGTAATCGAATTAGGGCTATGATAAAATAACAGTGAGACCTAATTCCTATAAAGCCTAATCTAGAATGTTCCTAGTCATTGGACCATCGATTCGGGGATCGATGAATCTGGAAAGATTAGCTTATCTTATGTATGCTCAGTTGATGAGGGTGGTTGATCTCACAACCACTTGTGTAGAGACACTAATATAAGGATAAGGGTGCTCATCAGGGTATGAGTACATTGAACTAATTCACACCGGGACTATCTTATGGAAGTCTTGTTGGGAAATGTGTCCCAAAGCCAATCGCCTGGGTTGTAGGCGGTTGAGCTATGTATTGTACTCTCTCTTTGAATTAATAAAATATATTTTGGCAGCTCATCACATTTTAAATTTCCCTGAAATGAACTCTTTCCATGTGATGAAGTCCTTAGGACTACACTGACTTCGATACAGAGAGGATGTATCGAGTGGTCCTTAAACCCTATTCACAACCAAAGGATATATTATACTAGACGGCAATATATCAAGTATAGGTTATTGTAGTTCACATCGTTTGGTTGTCCTCTTGACCAAATGAATGTGGTGACACTGATGTGATCTGCAAGTGGGATATGTGATATCTCATTGAACATGACTCCGTGTAACCCCTTTTTGCCAAAGGGATACTCACGATTGGATATGGATATATGTGTCCCTCTGACCTGAGGTTATCACGGTAGCTTGCAAGCAACTTCCTGTGCTTTGGTGCCGGACTCCCCGGATTTTTAATCCGGTGACGGAAGGTTTCTGGGTACAGGCAAGTACTTGTAAAGCAGTGATGGACCAAGATGGAATTAACCTGTCCAAATAGTTTGGATTGAATGTCTCGCAGTATCTCAATTTAGCAAATCCTCGACCGGGGTAGTCCTAGTGAAGAGTCACTGGGCTTGCAAGGTTGAGACACGTAGTCGACTAACTCAGTCTGGGTTGGCAGCCCAATCTCAGTCGTCCCGAGCATTAGAGGTCAAAGGGATGAATTATACGGTAACCATATGCCAGAGGTTCGATAGTTTGCTCCCGCATCTTCGACCTATCCGGATACCGGGACCCATTGCTAGATGGTTTCCTGTGCTGGTACTAGAATTGTTCTAGTGCTACCATTTAGGTTCGAACCTATGAGGTCATACGCCATAGAGGATTACTCTCTGATCTGAATACCGATTACGATTAAGAATCGTCTCGGTTTTATGGTCACGATATTTTTTGAGCACTCTTTTCCCGTCTTACCCTTGTCTGTGTCAACCGGAAATTGTTCCGAGTTGACCAAGACTGCGCCAGGATTTTTTGAATCAGTTTTGAACTGATTCGGAGTTCGTTTTGGCCTTAAATTGGTTGTGAACCAATTTTAATCCCTTGAACCAGATTCAATTGGATTGAACCGCTCTTAATTGGATTGGGAACCATGAACCGAGGGATTGCTTGGACCGGTTTTGAACCGGTGTTCTTTTTGGTTTCAGCGTGATCGTTTTACATAGTCTTTCGCTGGAAAGAACACAAGAGGCCGAACAACCAAACGTCGCCGTCTCTTCCTTTCCCACCACCCGCTGCATTTTCTCCAGTTTATTGTTGATTAAATGAGAGAATGGCAGCTCTTTGATCGGACTCTTCACCTCCCTAGCCTCTCCATCTTCCCCTACTGTCCTTATAAATTAAGTAGCCCCTGTTTCTGCCAATGACACACCGAGTAACAGCAAGCAACAAAAAAATTCTGGGTACTGTTCTTTGAGAGGCTGATTTGAGCTTGATCCTTTCAATCCAATGGGTGCTTGTAGGGCTGGGTTTTGGAGTGTTTTAGGGAGAGAAAGAAGAGCTTATATCTTGTTCATTGTAGTGCTCAAACCAAGGACTGCAGCAAAGTTCTGTTGCTACTATCAACCGTGACTAACCTCCCTTCCAGTGGCTAGCACCACACGAGAAGGAGGATCCGAGAGCCCCGAGTGTGTCTCCCCTCTAGAGGGAGTATCATTCTACTCCTGGGATCTAGAGAGACGAGCCCAGTTTGCTGCAGCTGCTCCAAAACAAAGGAAACTTGCTGCTATTTTTTCTGCAACAGAGTTTCTGGCAGCAGCTTTTGGGTGAATTTGTATACCCTTTATATTATGTTTTCCTTGCAAATTTTGGTGGAAGATCGAAGAACAATCGATCACCTTGCTGCTGCTTCGATTCGGGAGCAAACGGAGGTCCGGAAGGTAGTGTTCCGATGCCATTTTTCAAGCTCAAAACAGAGTGTTCAAACGTCCCAAGGAAGAAGACAGCCGGAATAGATTTATCCTTGCTATTCTAGCCTATTCCAGGTTTATTCTAGAGTTTTTCCAGCCGGTATAAAGGTATGGAAAAATTATTTTTTAATCATGCATAAATAGATCTTTCTATTTATATATTTTGCAAATATTTTTATATCATGATACATGCCTACATGCAACATGAATAGATTAGGTTCTGGGCGGAGCAGTTTTCCGTTGTGCGAATTTTTAAAAAAAAAGTTTTAAAATCCATTATGCTCCCGCAGCTATTTGCATGCCTAGTGTAGGATCATGTCAAACCACCTGCACCGTTATCTTTCAAGTCTTACTACTTGTCAAAAGATAGATCCCAGAGTAGAAGTTATGCGTGTGATCTTTAGACCTGAGGTCACCATGGTTCCTTGTGCACACAAAGCCATACTTTGGTTCATACTCATTCATGCCATTTTGATATATACGGGGTGTTCTGGGTATGGTGGAAGGTGTAAGAAGGATGTGAGTGGACTAACAAGGAATCGATCTTTCCTAGTAAGAGGAATTGTTATCCTATGCAATCTCTTCGATGAGTGACTCAAGGAGCCTTTGATCAAAGCAGGATGAGATTAGAATTGGTTTCTAATCAGTCATCAACTGAGTCCTCATGATCGAGATGAGATTCAATATGATTAAGTGTTAGGTTTGACATATATCCATACCTATCACTTAATCAAGATAATGGGAGATCGAAAGATTGAATTGCACGGTAACTTACTATTGAAGGGTACTTTGGTAATTTTCATCAAATTTCTCATCTCTGGGTAGGCATGACATGTTGCAAGATGTCAATCTTATCTTGTAGGTTTTCATGAACTAATTGAGTTGGTTTCATGAGTCATATCGATGTGTGATTCGAATTGGACAATTAGGTGAGCCAATTTAACCTAATTAGGTCAATCGGGTTTGATCGGATCGAATCGGCTCAAACCTAAACCTACTGCTAGCTAGATGTGGAACCCAATGGGTCACACACATTAGGGAGTTGTCCTAGGAACTCAAATGACATTTAATTAGGGTCAAGGGATCCTAATTGGTTAGCTAGATTGCACACTAGCATGTGTAGGCTGACCTAATCTCCTAACCCAATTGAATTGGGTCTGAAAGGTTGCTAAATGGACTAACCAATTTATGGAAGACCTAGATTGGGTTGAGTCCTAAGTGGGGCGAATTTATCAGATTTTATCTGATGTTTTTTGGACATTTTATGCACCATATATGAAGAGTCCAAAAGGCATAGGACTCTTGACGCCTAAGTGACACCTCTGCATTCAAAAGGGCGCACAAGGACCAATTGACCTCCAATTTCAAAACAAATTATATGGTTGGAAAGTAGACCTAATGCCCTTTCATATGAAACCCATATTGCATATACTCTTACTAGGTCAAAGGTGTCATATGGCATGGAGAAGTTAGTGCAAAGTGAAGAATCGCGTCTCTTCACTTTGACGCTAATTCAAGTAAGCAAAGTCCTTCTGCTTTAAGTCCTTTTGAATCACCTGATGCTCTCATTCATAAGTCATGTCCCTTGGCCTCATTTTAACTAAAAATGTCAAGTGGCAAAGGGTGAAGTCAGATAAAAAATTGAAGGGACTTGAATTAGGCGATTGGTGCATAAAGGGACATGGTGTTTCAAGATAAGACTCCTTCTTAGTGAAGGGTCTTATTTGATCTGTGTTTGGACATATCAAAGGCTGATGAGAAGGCTTATTTAGTGCCTCCCCCTCTTCTATAAATAGCCATCGGTATTTGTTCCAATGGGATTATTTTTTTGGTTTCTTTCTTACACTCTTACATCTATCCACCTTGTATCTTCCTTCCCTTGTTAGGATATAGGTCTTCCTTGAAGACAAGTCTGCCATTTTAAGACAAGGGTTTAGGAAGAGAATTAAGAAGTGATAGAAAGAGAGAAAAGAGATTTTGGAGAGGGCTTAGAGTGCTCTACTAGAGGGTGAAGGTCTAAGCAAGGAAGGAGAGGCTGTCGAAGGAAGAAAGTCTATCAGAAGATTCCCAATTGATTAAGCAACCTACAAGGGAGAGGTTCCTAGGTTTGATTCCTGTGTGAATCACCATTGGAGGGCTTGCACTTGTGAGCCTCGTGGAAAGGATTGGATTTCAGCGATCCAGGTATGTTTTTCTGTCTCCATTTATGTTTCATTAATTTGTATTGCATAAGGGATTCTTGGGAATTAGAGTTTTCTAGCCAATTAGGATTTCATGCTTTGAATTTTTGTTTTGAAATTCACTTCCGCATGCTGCATGATTCCTGGCACCCTGGGAGAATTTCCATCAGAGCCATCCTTGTGGCATGCCAGTTATGATCCATTTTTGGAGTTTTATGAAATTCCACTATCGAGCCGACCCGAACCCTATCAAGTCGACCCGACCAAATTCATATGCATGATTTATGGTTTCTTTATGAAATGACATGATAATGCAATTGTATGAAATTTTGCTTATTAAGGTAATATGTTTAATTTTAGTTTCTATGAAATGCATGATGATGTGAAGGGATCGCTGACGTGGAGGAACCGGTAGGCGCCACGTCAAGAAAAGATGCCACATCGATTCTCCAGCCCGGATCCCACTATTGAGCTGAGCTGAGCTCCCTCAGAACAACAAGCCGAGCTCAGTCCTCCGCCATGTCATGCCTGCAAGCTCGGGACACCTAGGTCGGAGCCATCTTCTGCTCTCCAAAGCGAGACCCTCGGAGGCTAGTGCCCTGCAGTCGAGGTCAAGTTAAGAGCTCACCCACTGATGTGGAGCCTCTCTGAGCGCGCCCCTCTAGACCGGGCCTACCTTCTGCCCTCCAGAGCGAGACCCTCGTTGGCTAGTGCCCTGCGATCGAGGTCGAGCCAAGAGCTCACCCGTCGATGTGGAGCCTCTCCGAGCGCGCGCCCTCTGGACCGTGTCCGCTTCTGCCCTCTAGAGTGAGACCCTCGGAGGCTAGTGCCCTGCGATCGAGGTCGAGCCAAGAGCTCACCTGCCGATGTGGAGCCTCTCCGAGCACGCGCCCTCTGGACCGGGCCCGCCTTTCACCCTCCAGAGTGAGACCCTCGGAAGATAGTGCCCTGCGGTCGAGGTCAAGCCAAGAGCTCACCCGCCAATGTGGAGCCTCTCCGAGCGCACGCCCTCTGGACCGGGTCCACCTTCTGCCCTCCAGAGCGAGACCCTCGGAGGCTAGTGCCCTGTGATCAAGGTCGAGCCAAGAGCTCACCCGCCGATATGGAGCCTCTCCGAGTGCGCGCCCTCTGGACCGGGTCCACCTTCCGCCCTCTAGAGCGAGACCCTAGAGGCTAGTAGCCTGCGGTCGAGGTCGAGCCAAGAGCTCACCCGTTGATGTGGAGCCTCTCCAAGCACGCGCCCTCTGGACCAGGTCCGTCTTTCGCCCTCCGTAGTGAGACCCTCAGAGCTTAGTGCCCTGCGATCGAAGTCGAGCCCAGCACTCACCCACTGATGTGGAGCCTCTTTGAGCACGCGCCCTCCGGACCGGGCTCGCACTCTGCCCTCCTCCACCAAGGCACCCTCGCAAGCTCAGTGTGTCTAGGTCGGAGAGAGTCCTGCCATCCCAGTTCAGCCCCAGCCCGGATGAGGTCCTCACCAGACTAGAACACCGACAAGCCGCCCGAGGACTGCACTGAAGCGCCTTCCAAGCCGTATTGACCACTTGTGACCGCCAGTTACACCATAAAGGAAAGTAGCACGTTGATCGAGATGCCACAATCCTCACTAACCACTTAAATCACCTAAGAGAAGAAGCCAACCAGAAGATTCGAATCTCGTCGGCAGCGGCCCGCCATTCGAGGCACGGACAAGTTTCTCGGAATGAGACAACCAGAGGAGTGCTGGAGCGCCTAACAACTCTCCTTATCATGAATCAGGAAAGACTCCTCGGACACCGTCGCTTGCACCTGACAGCCCGTGGGGATCCCGAGACAAGCGCCCAACGGTAACCTAGTTTGCAACAAGTTTAGAGGTAACACAACAACAAAAAAAAACACAAGCAAAAAAAACTCAAGCAAGAGAGAGAGAAAAAAAGGAGTGCAACCCCCACCAGCAAAAGGGGCATGGCACCACCACCACCACGAGCACAAGCGCAAGCCCGACCAGAGGGCGAAGTGCCACTATCACCATAGCTGAAGGAAATAAGGGACACAGAGAGGCAGAGGAACAGGGCACCCCTCTGTCCTCGCTATCACTCTTCCCCTGCAACGTTTCACCTTCGCACACATTTTCCACTCCTCCTAGTGCAGAGTACATCAAGAGAGGCCCGGCTAGGAGGATCTATTCCCCTGGATCGTCACTGACTTGATCGTCGGAGTACCCCCATCGGAAACCCCAGCCCGGATCTCTAACCCCTGTCTCACAGGTCTGGGAATGGAGGACCGCCGAGCGGCAAGATGACCACACTCAGCGCGGAGGTCCGGAACCCGAGGACGACAGGAGGCAAGGGGGGAGCGCACTCCAGCGCCAACAATTGCTACGGGCCACGACAGTCTTGGCAGCAACAGATTGGCATGCCAGGTAGGGGGCAGGATGGGCGTGACTAGGTCCTCCACCTCCTCATAGGTCAACATATCGTGGAAGAATGGTGACGACACAAGCTAGAAAGGTCAACAGATTGGCGATCTTCTCTAGGCCTTTCCAGGATGTCACTCCCTCCGTCCCTTTCAACGGGGAATCCACTGACAAAACCGCCAGGCACACAGCGGATGCACGCCTGGAGAAGCAAGAGTGCAAGATGGCGGGATTCTTCCGCCGGTTCATCAGCATGCGAGGCTCAGCTGGCAAGCCACCGGACTACAACGCCCACCACCAGTGAAGCCCTTCACCAGTCATGGTGAGATAGAGTATCATCACTTCCACCATGATCATGGCCATGGTATCGAAAAATGTCACAACCACGAGTAGGAGATCGAAAAGCTTGTCAAGGAGGCTCTCCTCCAAAGGTTTGCGAGGGGGGGCAGACCTCAAGTGGGGTCCCAAGCATTCACCACTCTCCCATCAACTTCGACCACCGATAGTCACCCCACCGCAAAACCGATGGGCGTGATTGCCTGGAGAATCACGTGTGCATCTAAGAAGACTCAGGGGGCATGGGACCCCGAGGGTAATCGCCTCGCCATAAGGGGAGAAGAGAGAGAAGGAGAAAGGTAAATAAAGATGCCTCGGATGCCGGGACGATGGTCGCAACCACCGTGGGAAGGCCCCCACAAGGCGGTCGAAGCTCCATCACAAGGGGTCCATTACCTCAAAGAACTTGACGGCGTCAGGCTCCCCCGAGGGAGGAGGGCCTGCAACCTACAAAGATGCCCACAATAAGGTAAGTTCCCTTACCAACAATCATAATAACAATTTTTTTCTTGCATGGGTATCCACATGTCTTGCAGGAAAGAATTGGTGGCGCCCCCGAGCCTAGATCCAGGATATCAAAGAATCTTCGAGCCACGTAGCTTCCAAATTCCAAGCATCCCCGAGCCCAGCTCCAGGACGTCAAAGAACTTCGAGCCACGTAGCTCCCAATTCCAAGCATCCCCGAGCCCAGCTCCAGGACGTCAGAGGATCTTCGAGCCATGTAGCTCCCAAATTCTAGGCATCCCCGAGCCCAGCTCCAGGACGTCAAAGAACTTCGAGCCACGTAGCTCCCAAATTCCAGGCATCCCCGAGCCCAGCTCCAGGATGTCAAAGAACTTCGAGCCACGTAGCTCCCAAATTCCAGGCATCCCCGAGCCCAGCTCTAGGACGTCAAAGGATCTTCGAGCCACGTAGCTCCCAAATTCCAGGCATCCATGAGCCTAGCTCCAGGATGTCAAAGGATCTTCGAGCCACGTAGCTCCCAAATTCCAGGCATCCCAGAGCCCAGCTCTAGGACGTCAAAGAACTTCGAGCCACGTAGCTCCCAATTCCAAGCATCCCCGAGCCCAGCTCCAAGACGTCGAAGAACTTCAAGCCACGTAGCTCCCAATTACAGGCATCCCCGAGCCCAGCTCTAGGATGTCAAAGAATCTTCGAGCCACGAAGCTCCCAATTCCAAGCATCCCCGAGCCCAGCTCCAAGATGTCAGTGTATCTTCGAGCCACGTAGCTCCCAAATTCCAGGCACCCCTGAGCCTAGCTCTAGGACATCAAAAAATCTTCGATCCACGTAGCTCCCAATACCAGGCATCCCTGAGCCTAGCTCCAGGATGTCAAAGAATCTTCAAGCCACATAGCTCACAAACTCAAGCATCCCCGAGCCCAGCTCCAGGACACCAACTCAAAACCGGGCTCAGATCTCCGACCAAGAGAACTTTGAGCCAAGCTGCTCTCCATCTCAAACATCTTCGAGCCCAGCTTCGAGATGCCAAGAGATCATGGGGCCACGTAGCTCCCATCAATGCCTTGAGCCTAGCTCCAAGGCACCAAAGACCTGAGCCAAGATCTCAGGCAACCCCTGGGCCCGAGCTTAGCTCCACGTCCAGGAAGGCCTCGAGCCTAGCTCCAAGGCAATCAAGACCGGTAACCCCCTTCTCTGATCTCCCCACTCAAAAAGAAGATGAGAGGGGAAGGAAAGAAAGAGAACAAACGGGGGAGCCCAACAACCCCCTTCTCTTATCTCCCCACTCGAAAAGAAGATGAGAGGGAAAGGAAAGAAGAGAACAAAATGGGGGCACACCAGCATCCTCTTCTCTGATCTCCCCACTCTAAAAAAAAAAAAAGAAAGAGAGAGGGTAAGGAAAGAAAGAGAGAACAAGAGGAAAATATAGTATCATCGAAGCTACCACTTTCCCTTCTCAAGATCGGAGCTCAGATCTCCGACCAAGAGAACTTCGGGCCACGCAGCTCTCAGTCATCAACATCCCCGAGCCCAGCTCTAGGATGCCTTCTCAAGATCGGAGCTACGATCTCCGGCCAAGAGAACTTCGAGCCAAGCAGCTCTTAGTCACCAACATCCCTGAGCCCAGCTCTAGGATGCCTTCTCAAGATCGGAGCTCAGATCTCCGGCCAAGAGAACTTCGAGCCAAGCATCTCTCAGTCACCAACATCCTCAAGCCCAGCTCCAGGATGCCTTCTCAAGATCGGAGCTCAGATCTCTGGTTAAGAGAACTTCAAGCCAAGCAGCTCTCAGTCACCAACATCCCCGAGCCCAGCTCCAAGACACCTTCTCAAGACCGGAGCTCAGATCTCCGACCAAGAGAACTTCGAGCCAAGCAGCTCTCAGTCACCAACGTCCTCGAGCCCAGCTCCAGGATGCCTTCTCAAGACCGAAGCTCAAATCTTTGGCCAAGAGAACTTTGAGCCAAGCAGCTCTTAGTCACCAACGTCCCCGAGCCCAGCTCCAGGTGCCTTCTCAAGACTGGAGCTCAGATCTCCGACCAAGAGAACTTTGAGCCAAGCAGCTCTCAGTCACCAACGTCCCCGAGCCCAGCTCCAGGACATCCACTCAAGACCGGAGCTCAGATCTCCGGCCAAGGGACCTCCGAACCACATGGCTCTTAGTCAACAACACCTTCGAGCCCAGCAGCTCTCAAGTATTATAACTTGGCCCCAAGCAAGGTGCAGCCCTTCTCTATGATCTCCCATAAAAAAAAATAAAGAAAGAAAAGAGAGAGGAAAGGAAGAAAAGAGAAGGAGTGAAAGAAAATAGATGGCAAAGAAACTTAAGTTTCATTGACTGAACACAAATTACAAGTGTTTTCTGGGCCCCCAACATACCTGGTGACCCTGACAGAATACAAGAAACAAAAGTACAAAAAAAAGCAAGGAAGAAAAGGGTCACTCCACGCCGGTCGGTTTCACTGTTGGATCTTGAGGCCGAGAAGTCTCCGGCTGAGCTGCCCTAACTCCAGGAGGATCACCCTCAGCTGGTGTCAAAGGCTTTGGACCCACGGCTCCCGCGGCAACCTCCTCGTCAGCCTCCGCCTCCGAGGCCGAAGGGTACCTGAGGCGGCTATGGTCATTGTCAGGAATAAGCGCCTTGACCTGACCGTGTAGGTACATGAGACCCTTATAGAAGGAGTCCGATGCCATATACTGGATTTCAGCGATAAACTCCTCTGAAGCCTTGAAGTTAGCGATGGCATCCTCAGCCCCCTTCGTGGCCTCAGTGGCCACCCTCTTCGACTCGGCGGCCTCCGACCTGGCTGCCTCCATCGAGTTGGCTGTCGTCTATGCCACCTTCTCAGCAGCGGCAAGTCTCTTCTTCATAACTGCCAGCTCTGCCTAGGCAGCATGGGCGATCTCCTTGTGCCGATCGGCCTCAGTACTATACCAGTTCAGTTTTTTCTCGATGATGGAGAGGTCGTCGATCGCCTTCTTTGAATGGCTCCGCTCCAGGTCACGAGCCGTCAGGAGTCCCTTCGCTCACCCCTCAGCATCGGCGAGCTCTTTCTCAAGGTCCTTGACCTTCAACTCAAGGACCCCATTTGCCCCGACCTTCCCCTTCAGGTCGGCCTTCAAAGACTCGATCTCGGTGGCCTACTATTGCTCGAGATGCTCCTAGCTCTAGTAGCAGCCTTGATGTAGAGGGCCTCAGCACCGATCTACACCATGGAACGGGATCAGCCAAAAAAAAATAAAAAAAAAAGGAAGAAGAAGAAAAGAAAGAGGGGGAGAACTCACTGAGTACAGCTGGGGAAAGATGTTGCTGATAACATCGGCCAGCCGCATCCTGGCCATCTCTTGTCGGTCGCATAGCTGGATTGAGAAATCCATCATACACTCATCCAGCTTGGGACTACAAAGGAAAGAGCTCTCCAGTCCCATCCTGAAGGGGAGGCGACGTCGTGCCTCCTCCCTCCTGCCCTCTCCGGGGGTGGGCGGCCTCACCCCGTTGACTGAAGGACCCTGGGGGGCAGACTGAGAAGCTGGTGTCGGTGCAGGCGGCACCTCCATCGCGGCCCTGGTCACGATCCGGGCCTCCTCACCCCTGATGTCGATAACGGGCGGACTCGGAGGATGGTAGGGTGCAGCGGCAACAGCCACGGCCCTCACCCGGATGACTACCTCAAGCTCTGCTGCAGGGGCCTGCTGGGCTGGCCTTGGTGCCGTGGAAGCTGCCCTCTCCACCGGCACAGGAGTAGCGCGGGACACCTCCGAACTCGGACCTACTGGAGCTGCCGAGCTCAGACCGATCACCACTGTGGGGGCGGCTGCAGGGGCACTCTCACTCCGGGCCTGCCTTGCTGTAGGCTCCCTGGCCAGCTCGGTCGGTGGCCTCTTCTTGGTGATTTCCAGGAGGTCATTCTCGGAGAAGATCATTCCTGCATGCAGACCACATAACAGTTAGAATCTGTGGGGAATAGTGCAAGAAGTGCAAGAAAAAAGGAAAAGAAAAGTTCAGGTCGGACTCACCCAACCCATTCATTGGGTTGACCCTGGAGTCGGCAAGGTTCTGCTCAGACAACAGGACCTCCAGAGGAGGAATCTGGGCAGTGTGGAGCTACTCATAATCATTCCGACTAGCCGCATCGACCATAGAATTTTGGTTGGGAGACTTATCCGGATCGCTCCAGACCCAGTCGACCCCTCGACCTCAACAAAGAAAAACTTGCTCTTCCATCCCCTGATGGAAGAGGGAAGCTCGAACTTGATGCCCTTCAGGCGAGAACAAGGACAAGGACCACCACCCATCCTCGATTGGGTGGCACTTCAAGGCAAAGAAAGCCCTGAACAAGGAAAAGCGAGCAACGAACCGTGGAGGTGACAAAGTACAATGAAGAAAAAAATGACCATAATGGCATTTGGCACTAGCTGTGCGGGACCAGACGATAATTGTCCAGGATGGACAGGAAGAAAGGATGGAAGGGAAATTGGAGACCCCCAGAGAAGGTCCCCTCATAAAATGCAAGACGGCCCGGGCCATTAGAAGTGACCCGTTCCCCCGACTGGGGGATCATGAGCCGGACCGAAGCCGAGATGCCATAGACATCCCGGATGGTCCTCAGTTCCTCGACAGTGATCATCGAGGTGACCCCACCAGGACCTGTGGACCGGATTGACTCAGAGACTGGGATAGAGGAGAAGGAGGCAAAGAAGGGCCAGATTTTGATTCCCTGATGAGTACCAGACTGGGAGGACGCCTCCTACTGAGTTCAAAGCGAGTTGCATCTTCCTCTCTGCCAGAAAAAGAAAAAGAAGATGCCGTCCTCCGCTCGGAGGGACCGACCTCGCCCTGATCAGTGGAGGGGCGGAAGCCCGGACCAAAACGGGACATCCTCGAGAACGAGGGAAAGGAAGGACTTGGAGTATAGGACGGAAGAGAAGACTCAACCTAAAAAGACTCCAAACCCCGGGAAAGAACCCTATTCTAACGGGGGAAGGAGGGAGAAGAAGCTGACCTATTGCCTTAGAAAATTTTGGGTGACTAGAAGGAGGAAGAAGCTTGGGCACGGCAGCAGCAGGCATGGAGAATTCAAAAAGAATGGATGGTTCGGGTAAGGCCCTCCTTTCATTTCAAAATGACCCGAGGGATTCGTACCGATTCAACCCTTACGCCAACAGATCTACGCCACGTGCTGTCCATTGGTGAGAATGGCATCCGGCCACTCTACATTTTGCGCCAACATTAACTGCTCCTCGGACGTGGCCACATGGCATCCCCACATTGATCCGCAGGGTTGGTCCCCGAAGTGCCTGCAATCATGGCCATCATCATGCCAGATTTTTGTCTTTCCACATTAGCATTGCAATTACTCCCTTCGACCCGAGCACCCTACACTAACGGGCCACGGGAATGGGGGGCAAATGATGTGGAAGGATCGCTGACGTGGAGGAACCGGCAGGCGCCATGTTAAGAAAAGATGCCACATCGATTCTCCACCCCGGATCCCACTACCGAGCTGAGCTAAGCTCCCTCAGAACAACAAGCCGAGCTCAGTCCTCCACCAGGTCGTGCTTGCAATCTCAGGATGCCTAGGTCGGAGCCATCTTCTGCCCTCCAGAGCAAGACCCTTGGAGGCTAGCACCTTGCAGTCGAGGTCGAGCTGAGAGCTCACTCGCCGATGTGGAGCCTATTCGAGTGCACGCCTTCTGGACCAGGCCCGCCTTCTGCCCTTCAGAGCGAGATCCTTGGAGGCTAGTGCCTTGTGATCGAGGTCGAGCCAAGAGCTCACCCACGATGTGGAGCCTCTCTGAGCGCGCGCCCTCTGGACCGGGTCCGCCTTCCACTCTCCAGAGCGAGACCCGCGCGCGCCCTCTAGACCGGGTCCACCTTTTGCCCTCCAGAGCGAGACCCTCAGAGACTAGTGCCCTGTGGTAGAGGTCGAGCCAAGAGCTCACCCGCCGATGTGGAGCCTCTCCGAGTGCACGCCCTCTGGACCGGGTCCGCCTTCTGCCCTCCAAAGTGATACCCTCATAGGCTAGTGCCCTGCAGTCGAGGTCGAGCCAAGAGCTCACCCACCGATGTGGAGCCTCTCCGAGCATGTGCCCTCTGGACTGGGTCCGTCTTCAGCCCTCCGAAGTGAGACCCTCGGAGATTAGTGCCTTGCGATCGAGGTCGAGCCCAGTGCTCACCCATCGATGTGGAGCCTCTCTGAGCGCACGCCCTCCAGACCGGTCCCGCACTCTGCCCTCCTCCACCAAGGCACCCCCGCAAGCTCAGAGCGTCTAGATCGGAGTGAGTCCTGCCATCCCAGTTCGAACCTAGCCCGGATGAGGTCCTCACCAGCCCAGAACACCGGTGAGCCATCCAAGGACTGCACTGAAGCGCCTTCCTGGCCGTACTAACTACCTGCGACCGCCAGTTACACCATAAAGGCAAGCAGCACGTTGATCGAGATGCCACACTCCTCACCAACCACTCAAATCGCCCAAGAGAAGAAGATAACTGGAAGATTCGAATTCCACGGGCAGCGGCCCGCCATTCGAGGCACGGACAAGTTTCCCGTAATGAGATAACCAAGAGGAGTGCTAGAGCATCAACAACTCTCCTTATCATGAATCAGAAAAGACTCCTCGGGATATCGCCGCATGCGCCTGACAGCCCGGCGGGGATCCCGAGACAAGCACCCAATGGTAACCTAGTTTGCAACAAGCTCAGAGGTAACACAACAACAAAAAAAACACATAGGCAAAAAAACACAAGCCAGAAAGAGAGAAAAAAAAAAGGAGTGCAACCCCCACTAGCAAGAGGGGCATGGCACCACCACCACCACGAGCACAAGCGCAAGCCCGACCAAGAGTTCGAGTGCCACTACCACCATAGCTGAAGGAAAACGAGGGACACAAGGAGGTGGAGGAACAGGGTACCCTTCTGTCCCCGCTATCACTATCCCCCTGCAACGTTTTCACCTTTTCCATCAAGAGGGGCCCGACTAGGAGGATCTGTTCACCTGGATCGTCACTAACTTGATTGTCGGAGTGCCCCCGTCGGAAACCCCGGCCCGGGTCTCTAACCCCTGTCTCGTAGGTCTGGGAGTGAAGGACCGCCGAGCGCAAGATGACCACACTCAGCATGGAGGTCCGGAACCTGAGGACGTTGGGTGGCAAGGGGGGAGCACACTCCGGCGCCGACAGCAGCTACGGGCCACGATGGTCTTGGCGGCACACATGATATTATGTCAAGTATGAAATTATGCATGTTGATTGAACCAAATAACTGCTTTGGATTGGTTAGTCACCATGACCGTCTGGTCATAGGAGCCAAGTAGGGTTTTAAGGCCCTCTCATCCCATTCAATGGGTCTCCAATGGCATGTAGGGGTGCCGCTGTGGCCATATCCCATGAAAAAGTGAGGTGAAAGGTATTTTTATGTATCTATCATGCCTTGATTTGCATATTAGCTATAAAATGCTTGTTTAACATAACATATTATGTTATGATGATATGTTATATGTTTATATATGTTATAAGCATAGTAATCATGATAATTTAGAATGTGTTTTGAGACCATCAAAAGCCCTCATCAAAATTATATTTAGTCATAGCAAAAAACTTAGTCATGATGCAAAACCAATTAGGATTTGATCAGCCAATTGGTGTCTAGGCAAGTGGTTCTAGGAAGGTAAAGGGAATGAGATTTTTAATTGGTTCCGTTGTCTGACCTGGCCAATCTAATTGGTGTATAAGGAAAGTAATGGGGGGACCTCCTCACCCCTCCCGCTCACCTGGCCAATTTAGGCACATGTAAATCCTATTTTGGTAATGCTGATTGGTTAAGTAAGCTATAATATGCCTTCCTTCATGCTAAGCCAGATTCATGTCAAGACTATAGTAGGTTTGTTGTGTGACACAAGGCCTACTATAGGGTTTGATATGAAATTTGTCTTAGTGCACTTAGTGCTTTATGGCATAATTGGAGTTGTTGCTTTGTTGTGTGATACAAGGGCAACAATGTTCAATCATGGCTTTATAGAAATGAAGGGTTTGACTAAACTAAGACATTATAGTTTGTTGTGTGATACAAGGCTATAAGTGTTTCAGAGATAGATAACTGTTAAAAATTGTACGGGTTGTAATCGGAAAGGTTGTCCTACCTTTGAACTCATTAGTGTTTGTTGTGTGATACAAGGCACTAATGAGGGATCAGGATCTCAACCCCACTAAAGAAACCAGGAAGGTTTCTCGCTTACCATAGTTAAGGGTTATGGTATTCGAAGAAAATAGTGGGAGACATAATTAGATATAAAGTCCTTGTCTAGTTATGTATGTCATCATTGAGTGGTCTGCTAATATTGTTCTTTAATTAAATGAAAGACATTTATCTTTAATGGCTTCAAACTTATCACTGAGGGGAATTTTGGATGCCAACAAGTTAACCAATCCAAATTATGTGGGCTGGCTGAGGAACCTGAGGATTGTTTTAACTCAGGAGAAGCTTTCATGTATACTTGATTCTCTGGATCTAGTAGTGATCAGAGAGGATGCATCAGAGGAGGAAATTGCCATACACAGAATGTGGGAAAATGACAGTATAACTATTAGGTGCATTATGTTGGCCTCGATGAGCAATGAGCTCTAAAGGCAACATGAAGGTATGGAATCTCAGTCCATATTGCTCAATCTAAAGAAGCTTTATGGAGAGCAAAGTAGGGCTGCCGGATATGAAATATCGAAGTAGTTGTTCCGAGCACGGATGAGTGAGGGTTCACCTGTGCAAACCCATGTGCTAAAAATGATTGACTTGATCACTCGATTGGGTCAATTAGGGTTTGTCATGGATGGTGAACTCAATCAGGACTTGATCCTGCAATCACTCCCAGATTCCTTCTCTCAGTTTATTCTTAACTACCATATAAACAAACTGAATACTTCATTGCCAGAGCTGCTTAACATGCTTAAGATAGCTGAGAGCCACTCTAAAGGAGATAAGGCTCAGGTGCTTCTTGTTGATAGAAAGAAGCAAGCAACGAAGAAGGGTATGAAGAGAAAATTCAACCCTAAGAAGAGCATCCAGAAGAAGAACAAGAAAGTTAAGAAAGCTGATGGAGCCTATTTCCATTATGGCAAGACTGGCATTGGAAGAAGAACTGCAAGGTTTACCTTGCAAATGTAAATCAAGATACAAGTGGTGCATCTAAAGGTTTGTACATGATACAAACTAATTCATTGAGTGCTTCCATTTCTAATTCATGGATATTGGATACCGCATATATCTCTCACATATGCAATTCATATAAGGACTTCACAGAATTAGAAGCCTGAAGAGGGGTGACTTCAAGCTGCATGGGTCTAGTGGTGAAGCCAAACATGCTGAAGTTGTGGGTACCTATATTCTATTATTACCTTCGGATAATGTGATAAAGCTAGAAGAATTCTTCTATGTACAGATATTATTAGAAACATTATTTTCATACCCTTTTATAAAAAAAGGGATATGGAATAATGTAAAGACATGGGCTACTCTATTCTTCAAATAATAAGTATTTGGACATGGATGTTTATAAATGGTCTTTTAACTTCAATGAAAAAGTTTTTCTTATTAATGATAAGAAAAGGAAAGAGATAATGACAATGTCCATATCTCTGGCACTGTCGATTGGGTCATATCAGTGAGTCAAGGATAAATAAGTTAGTCAAAAGATAATTACTTTGACTCTGATGATTTCCAATCATTAGGAACTTGTGGATCTTGTCTCAAAAAAAAAATGACCAAGTCCCCATTCACTGGATATGGAGAGAGGGCAACTGAATTATTAGTTCTAATACATACTGATTTATGTGGACCTATGTCAACTCAGGCGAGAAGGATATTCTTATTTTCAATCACTTTTATTGATGATTTATCAAGTTCGGTCATATGATCTTTTAAAACACAAGTCCGAAGAGTTTGATAAGTTTAAAGAATATCAGAGTATGGTTGAAAAATAAACTGGATTAAGTATTAAATCTCTTCGATCTGATTGAGGAGGTGAATACCTATCTGGTGAGTTTCTGAACCATCTTAGGACAAAGGAATTATATCTAAATGGACCCTTCTTATACATCCCAGTTAAATGGAGTGGTAGAAAGAAGAAATCGTACCTTGTTAGACATGGTGAGGTCAATGATGAGCTTCATAGATCTTCCTACTTCCTTCTGGGGACATGTCCTAGATACTCCTGCATTCATATTAAACATAGTTTAATCTAAACAGTGTTGATCCTGGTCTTGATTTTGATGATTGATAAAATTTAAGTATATATGAGTACTAACTATATTTTTAAATATGTTATCAGATCTTAGTACTCATCCATGTTGAATGAAGAAATGCTTGTATTTCAGTTGAAAAAGTCCTTAAATTAATGAAAAATCAAGTATATGGACTTTGGAATTGATATGGAAGAACTTAAAGAAGTTAAAGTTTGATTTTCAGTAAGTTTCAGCAATGGCACGCCCCAAGTGTCGACACCTGGAGGTGAAGTGTCGACACTTGAAAATGAAGTGTCGACTCACAGGAATGAAATGTCGACACCTGAAAAATGAAGTAATCGACACTTGAGAATGAAGTGTCGACCACCTGGAGGTGAAGTGTCGATACTTGGACTGTAACGGCTAGTTTTCTAGGCTGCAGAACTTCTCCAACTTGCTTTCAAATGCTATATTTTCATCCCCAACGATCATAAATGGTCATCTATGATTTGGAGGGCTATATAAATATCTAAAGTCAAATGGAGATGTAATCCTTTTGTCAAAATTGAATATCCTTCAAGGATTCAAGAGTTAAGTGGTTCAGACTTCAAGCTTCCAAGTTTCAAAGAGAGCATCCAAGTTCAAATCATCAAGCTGCATTCAAAGGCTTCAACAACTTGAAAACAAGATCTTCATCAACTTTTAAAGGACTTCAAAGAGATATTTGCTTTATTTTTAGAAAGCTTTAATTGTATTCTTTCATATTACTCTTACATTATTTTGCTTAAGATTTTTGGTGAGCCTTGAAAAACCAAAGAGGTTTTTGGTAAGCCTTGAAAAACCAAAGAGATTTTTGGTAAGCCTTGGAAAACAAAGTGATTGTGGTGAGCTTGAAACCAACTAGGATTTTACTTATGAGGCCGAAGACAAACAAGTTATTAGGTTCTTGGTTAGCCCGTAAACCAAGGTGGTTGTTGGTGAGCCTTGAACACCATTAGGGTTTGACTTGTGGTCCGAAGAAAAAATAAGTTATAAAGGTTGTTGGTGAGCCTAGGTTACAAAACCAATCTTAGTGAAATTTCCAAGGAGATCTTGGAAGTGGATATGGGGCATTTGAGTATACCGAATCACTATAAATTTCTTTGTGTTTACGTGATTGTTTTATTTGTGCATTTACTTTGTTAATTCCACTGCATATATTTTGAAGCACACAAATACTCGTCAAAACACAAGCATTGAATGATCCAGCACATCTTGCTTTAGTTTATTGCAAATAATTTGAAAGTTTTATAAAACCCATTTATCCCCCCTCTTGGGTTGCATCATCGTCTAGGCAACAAGTGGTACAGAGCTTCGGTACTCTCTTGTAGGTCCAAGGATCTAAGTAAAAGATCATGGCAACCCTTGTAGGTATTAGTGTTAGACCACCATTTTTCAATGGTACAAATTACACATTTTGGAAAACTCGCATGCGCATCCATATTCAATCTATTAGTTTATCATCTTTGAAAAATTGTTGTTAATGATCCTCATATTCCTTCCATGTTGATTAATGGCATTTTCCATTCCAAAGCTGAAGAAGATTGGAATGAATATGATATTAAGCAATCTGAATTAATGCTAAAGCAATGAACTTGCTTTATTGTACATTGGACTTTAATTAATTCAGTAGGATCTCCACATGCACATCGACGAAGGAGATATGGGACACACTTGAGATTACTTTATTAATGAATTGAAAAGTCTTGGCAAAATCTATACTAATGCTAATTTGATGAATAAGATTCTTAGATCATTGCCAATATCATGGGATTCAAGGTGACGGCGATCCAAGAAGCTAAAGATGTAGAAACCTTACCTTTGGAGGAGCTTATCAATTCTCTCATGACCTATGAGTTGAACTTATGGCAAAAGATAGTGGATGCTGATGTAAAGAAGAAAATAATCATCTTTAAATCCACTACACAACATGAGTCTTCTAGTGAGGAGTTGGAAGACAGTGAAGATGAAGATGAGATGGAGTTTTTGGCTCATAAATTTCAAAGATTCATGAGAAAAAGGGTCAAAAAGAAATACACAAAAAAGGCAATGATGGCTACATGGAGCGAAAGTGAAGGCTCTAGTTCAGAAGAAGAACAAATTCAAAAATCAGCCCATCTTTGCTTCATGGCAAATGAGAAAAAGGTATATGCTGAAAATGATTATGATTTTACCTTTGATGAACTACATGATGCATTCAATGATCTTGTGCACGAATACAAATTACAAAAAATTGAGTACAAGAAATTAAAAAGGTATGTAGATTCTTTTTCTCTTGAGAACACCAATCTTACTAATGAAAATGATGATTTAAATGCCAAGATTGATATTTTAAAAAATGAAAAGAATAATTTTCTGAAGAAAAAGACTTTTTAGAAAAAGAAAATGATGTTTTGAAAGATTATGTGATAAATTTTGAATGCGAAAAATATTTGATTAAAGAAAGAAGCAAGATTTTTTTGAAGAATTTGCTTATTCCTGCTTCTTTCAATTTGACTTGTAGATCTGGATTTAATGCATATCCTTGTAGATCAAGAAAAGTTTGGGTTCCAAAAGGAATCATATTTACTAATCCTAAAGGATCCAAGAAAGTTTGGGTACCAAAATTGTCCACCTAGTTTATTTTACAGGAATGTTGTAGCCCAACATGAAGAAAGAAAGTTTTTGAAAAAAGGTGGTACAAGACAACATGAAGAGTGGACAAGCTATATTTGGACTAAATGGTAAAGGAAGGATTATCTATATTGGTAAATTCTAAATATTTTCTTCCGTAATTGAAAATATAGTTGAATATTTGTTATAAATATTGCATCAACTATTTTGAAAAATTATTTTGAATATTTAATTAGAATTAAGTTTAGACTTATAGTCATTTGTTGTAATCATGAATTTTCTTTGTTGATGGATTTCATGCTATCATGATTAAACTTGTGATTGTAAAAACTTCACTTGATTTTGATTAATGTATCTTAAATTATTTCATGAAAAATATTTTTAAAGATGCATATTGCTTTGAAAAATTTTTAAGTGATTAATTAGAATCAAGCTTAGACTAATAGTCATTAGTTATGATCATGAACCTTTTGATGTTGATGGATTTTATGCTCTCATGGTTAAACTTGTGATTATTAGACTTTCACTTGATTTTGATTAATATAATTTTAAATTATTTCAAGAGAAATGTTATGATTTATGTGTTTTTATTCTTAGCATCTATGCATAAGCTAGAAATGATTTGGATCAAGTATAGGACTGGTAGTTAAGGGTTATATTAAGAAGAAGGTATGCATATTGATAAACCCTTGCTCTAGTAGCTAGACTTGCTATTAAATTACTTCTAGCATATGTATGGATATCAAATCATTTTAATTGAATTTGAAATCATGATAAAAGTTTTTTAAGTGGTATCAATGCTTTGAAGTTTGAAAATCATGAATATCTTGAAAAAATTCAAATCTTTGATTTCAGACTTAGAATTTATGTTCATATCTCAAAATTGTCTGAAATTATGATGCATGTGCTTTCATGTTTTTATTCCTCAAATGAATGCATATTTTTAAGAAGGAATAACATTTAGGGGGAGCATCCAAAGATTTGTTATCATTATATACATATATGATGCTTTCAATATTTTTGATATCATGTTTTACTTATATTGCTCTGATACTCCTTCTCCTTGTTTTCAAATCTAATTCTTTGAGGGGAGTGACATTCAAGTGGCATCATATTCAATTGGTATCAAAATTATTTTAAAAGAACTCCTAGTAACTGCTTTGGATTGGGTTAGTCACCATGGCCGTCTGATCATATGAGCTAAGTAGGGTTTAAAGACCTCTCTTCCCATTCACTGGGGTCTCTTATGATGTTTGGAGTGCCGCTGTGACCTTATCCCATGACCTTATCCCATGAACGAGTAAGGTGAATGGATAATTTGCTTATCAGAGTTTATATATATTGAAATATTTTTGGCATGTGCATATCATTTTTGTGGTATCATGTTCAATCGTATCATATTTTAAGTGGTATCATAATTCAAGTGCTATATCATGTTCAATCTGCAACAATTTCAAGTGGTATCATGATTAATTAATTTCAAATATTGATTTTGATGATCTACTGCTATTCTTTCCACCTTCATTCCTAGTTTGTATTGCCTTTCATTTTATCATGATATCAAAAAGGGGGAGAAAAATGTTAAGTATGAAAAAAAGAAAAGATTGGATAAACATGAAAAGTCATATGAAAAATGAAAGAAAGTGCAAAAGGGGGAGAATAAAGTAATTAGTTTTTATCTTAAGGGAAGAATCGGTAAGATAGAGAAAATTTGAAAAAAAATTTACATATTTTGAAAAATATTTTGAAGAATTTTGAAAATTTTGTGGATCATATATTGAGGGGGAGCTTGATGCTTATGATTTTGAGCTTACATGTTTAAAATATTGTTAATCTTTTTAAGCTGACCCTATTCATATACTTAAAAGTTTTGTCATCATCAAAAAATGGAAGATTGTTGACTGGTCTTGATTTTGATGATTGAAAAAAATTTTATGTATATATGAGTACTAACTGTATTTTTAAGTGTGTTATCAGATCTTGGTACTCATCCATGTTGAATGAAGAAATGCTTGTATTTCAGTTGAAAAAGTCCATAAATTAATGGAAAATCAAGTATATAAACTTTGTAATTGATATGGAAGAACTTGAAGAAGTTAAAGTTTGATTTTCAGCAAGTTTCAGCAATGACATGCCCAAGTGTCGACACCTGGAGGTGAAGTGTCGACACTTGAGAATGAAGTATCGACATTTGGAAATGAAGTGTCGACTCAAGGCCTGAGATTTTTTGAAAATATAGAACTATGCCATCTGGAGATTTTTGCCTCAAGTGTCGACTCACAAGAATGAAGTGTCGATACTTGAAAAATGAAGTGTTGACCTGGAAGTGAAGTGTCGATACCTGGAGGTGAAGTATCGATACTTGAGAATGAAGTGTCGATACATGGAGGTGAAGTGTCGACACTTGAACTGTAATGGCTAGTTTTCTAGGCTGCAAAACTTCTCCAACTTGCTTTCAAATGGCTATATTTTCATCCCCAATGGTCATAAATGGTCATCTATAATTTGGAGGGCTATATAAATATCTAAAGTCAAATAAGGATGTAATCCTTTTGTAAGATTATTGAATATCTTTCAAGGATTCAAGAGTTGAGTGGTTCAAGCCTTCAAGCTTCCAAGTTTCAAAGAGAGCATCCAAGTTCAAATCATCAAGCTACATTCAAAAGCTTTAACAACTTGAAGACAAGATCTTCATCAACTTTCAAAGGGCTTCAAAGAAATATTTGCTTTATTTTTAGAAAGCTTTAATTGTATTCTTTCATATTGCTCTTACATTATTTTACTTAAGGTTTTTGGTGAGCCTCGGAAAACCAAAGAGATTTTTGGTAAGCCTTGGAAAACCAAAGAGGTTTTTAGTAAGCCTTGGAAAACCAAATGGTTGTTGGTGAGCCTTGAAACCGACTAGGGTTTTACTTATGAGCCCGAAGATAAAATAAGTTGTTTAGATTCTTGGTTAGCCCGTAAAACCAAGGGTGGTTGTTGGTGAGCCTTAAAACCAACTAGAGTTTGACTTGTGAGCCCGAAGACAAAACAAGTTGTAAAGGTTGTTAGTGAGCCTAGGTTACAAAACCAATCTTAGTGAAATTTCCAAGGGGATCTTGGAAAATGGATGTAGGTGCCTTTGAGTGCACTGAACAACTATAAATTTCTTTATGTTTGTGTGATTATTTTATTTGTGCATTTACTTTGTTAATTCCACTGCATATTATTTTAAAGCACACAAATACATCGCCAAAATACAAGCATTGAATTGATCTAGCACATACTTGCTTTAGTTTATTACAAATAATTTGAAAGTTTTATAAAACCCAATTCACCCCCCTCTTGGATTGCATCATCTTCTGGGCAATAATCAATGAGCCTTCAAGAGAAGTTCCTCAACCAGAGGTTCTTGTGGATCAAGAACAATCACAATACACACTTCCTCTCCGAAGGTCAGAGAGGGTGCGGGGAGCACCTCTCAGATATGGTTTTGTCATCGAGGATGACAATGAAGCCAGTATCATACAGGATGATGATCCTGTGACCTATTCGAAAGCTGTCCAAAGTAGAGACTCTAACAAGTGGCTTGGCACCATGAAATCTGAAATGGATTCCATGTATTCTAATCAGGTTTGGACTTTAGAAGATCTACCTGAAGGAATTAACCCAATAGGGTGTAAAGGGTCTTCAAGAAGAAGATTGGAGCAGATGGTCAAGTTAAGACCTACAAGGCTTGACTGGTAGCAAAAGGTTTCAGACAAAAACATGGTGTAGACTATGATGAAACCTTTTTCTCCAGTAGCCATGCTCAAGTCCAATCAGATCTGCTTGCCATAGCAGTATACCATGACTATGAGATCTGGCAGATGGATGTGAAGACTACTTTCCTCAGTGGAAACCTTGAGGAAGAAGTCTATGTATCACAGCCAGAGGGTTTTATCTCAAGTGGGAGACCAAATCAGGTATTCAAATTAAAGAAGTCCATTTATAGACTTAAGCAAGCATCGAGGAGTTGGAACATCCATTTTGATGAAACAATCAAAGGATTTGATTTTATCAAAAATGTGGATGAACCATGTGTGTACAAGAAGACAAGTGAGAGTGCACTTGTTTTCTTGGTTTTGTATGTGGACGGCATACTGATCATTAGGAATGATATCACAATGTTGCAGTCAATTAAAACTTGGCTATCATCAAAGTTTTCCTTGAATGATTTGGGAGAGGCATCCTATATACTAGGTATAAGGATCTATAGAGATAGATCTAAAAGGATGCTGGGCTTATCCCAATCCAGGTACATTGACTTAGTATTGAAGAGATTCAACATGGATGGAAGTAAGAAAGGTTACTTGCCTCTAAGTCAAGGCATACATCTCTCTAAGAAAATGTCTCCTAAGACATCAGAAGAAAGAGAGAGGATGGCTATGATTCCTTATGCTTCGGCTGTAAGATCAATAATCTATACCACGTTATGTATCAGGCCTGATGTCACTTATGCCTTGGGCATAGCGAGCAGGTTTCCGACAGATCCAAGAGAGGATCATTGGAAATCTGTAAAAAATATTCTTAAGTACCTGAGAAGGACTAAAGAATTTTTCTAGTATATAGAAGATCTGAATTAAAACTAGAAGGTTATACAGATTCAAGTTTTCAATCAGGTCTAGATGATAGCAAATCCACATCGGGGTATGTCTTCACCCTGAATGGTGGTGCAGTGAGTTGAAAAAGTACAAAGCAGCCAACAGTAGCTGACTCAGTCACTAAGGCAGAGTACATAGCTACTAGTGAAGCCACGAAGGGAGCTGTCTGGATGAAAAAATTTATCATGAAATTGGGCGTGGTTCCTGATGTACAATAGCCAGTGCTATTATACTATGATAACACTGGGACTGTTGCACAAGCACTGGAACCAAGGTCTCATCACAAGTCCAAGCACATTCTAAGACAGTTCCACCTCGTTCGAGAGATCATTGAAAGACAAGATGTTATATTGAACAAGTTAACACAAAGAACAATATAGCAGATCCATTCACTAAAGCATTAGCCAAGTAGCAGTTAGATCGTCACTTAGATTGTATGGGCATAAAATATAAGGGCGATTGGCTTTAGTGCAAGTGGGAGTTTGATAGAAAAGTGCCCTAAGAGCCAATCTTTATGAGGGCCTTTTTGTAAACTTCCAGCTCATGTATGACATATTTTTCATATTAATAAAGGAATTTGATTCATCATATACTGTTGTGTCATGTTTTTGTTGATAATGATGAATCCCATAGAGTAGGGCAATGGAATTAGGATTATGATAAAATAATAGTGAGACCTAATTCCTATAAACCCTTATCTAGAATGTTCCTAGTCATCGAACCATCGATTTGGGGATCGATATATCCGGAAAGACTAGCTTATCCTATGTATGCTCAGTTGATGAGGGTGGTTGATCTCACAACCACTTGTGCAGAGACACTAATACAAGGATAAGTGTGCTCATCAGGGTATGAGTACACTGGACTGATCCGTACCAGGACTATCTTATGGAAATCTTACTACTTATCAAAAGATAGATCCCAGAGTAGAAGTTGTGCATGTGATCTTTAGACCTGAGGTCACCATGGTTCCTTGTGCACACTAAGCTATACTTTGGTTCATACTCATTCATGCCATTGTGACATGTATGGGGTGTTCAGGGTATGGTGGAAGGTGTATGAATGATGTGAGTGGACCAACAAGGAATCGATCTTTCCTAGTAAGAGGAATTGTTATCCTATGCAATCTCTCGATGAGTGACTCAAGGAGCTTTTGATCAAAGCAGGATGAGATTAGAATTGGTTTCTAATCAGTCATCAGCTGAGTCCTCATGATTGAGATGAGATTCGATATGATTAAGTGTTAGGGTTTGACATATATCCATACCTATCACTTAATCGGGATAATGGAAGATCGAAAGATTGAATTGCACGGTAACTTACTATTGAAGGATACTTTGATAATTTCCACCAAATTTCTCATCTTCCAAGTAGGCATGACATGTTGCTAGACGTCAATCTTATCTTGTAGGTTTTCATGAACCAATTGATTTGGTTTCATGAGTCAATTCGATGTGTGATTCGAATTGGACAATTATATGAGCCAATTTGACCTAATTAGGTCAATCAAGTTCGATCGGATCAAATTGGCTCAAATCTAAACCTACTGTTGGCTAGATGTGGAACCCAATGGGTCACACACATTAAAGAGGTAGCTCAAGAACTCAATTGACATTTAATTAGGGTCAAGGGATCCTAATTGGTTAGCTAGATTGCACACTAGCATGTGTAGGCTGACCTAATCTCCTAACCCAATTGAATTGGATCTGAAAGGCTGCTAAATGGACTAATAAATTTATGGGAGACCTAGATTAGGTTGAGTCCTAAGTGAGACAAATTTATCAGATTTTATCTGATATTTTTTGGTTATTTTATGCATCATATATGAAGAGTCCAAAAGGCATGGGACTCTTGATGCCTAAGTAACACCTCTGCATTCAAAAGGGTGCACAAGGACCAATTGACCTCCAATCTGAAAACAAATTATATGGTTGGAAAGTAGACTTAATGCCCTTTCATATGACACCATATTGTATATACTTTGACTAGATCAAAGATATCATATGGCATGGAGAAGTTAGCACAAAGTGAAGAGTCGCGTCTCTTCACTTTGGCACTAATTCAAGTAAGCAGAGTCCTTCTACTTTAAGTCCTTTTAAATCAACGATGCTTCTCATTCATAAGTTATGTCCCTTGGCTTCATTTTAACCAGAAATGCCAAGTGGCAAAGGGAGAAGTCAGATAAAAAATTGAAAGGACTTGAATTAGGTGGTTGGTGCATAAAGGAACATGGTGTTTCAAGATAAGATTCTTTCTTAGTGAAGGGTCTTATTTGATCTATGTTTGGATAGATCAAAGGTTGATGAGAAGGCTTATCTAGCGCCTCCCCCTCTCCTATAAACAGCCATCGGTATTTGTTCCGATGGGATTATTTTTTTGGTTTCTTTCTTACACTCTTACATCTATCCACCTTGTCTCTTCCTTCCCTTGTTAGGACATAGGTCTTCCTTTATGACAAGTCCGCCATTTTAAGACAAGGGTTTAGGAAGAGAATTAGGAAGTGATAGAAAGAGTGAAGAAAGATTTTGGAGAGGGCTTAGAGTGCTCTACTGGAGGGCGAAGGTCTAAGCAAGGAAGGAGAGGCTACCGAAGGAAGAAAGTCCATCGGAAGAGTCCCAATTGATAAAGCAACCTACAAGGGAGAGGTTCCTAGGTTTGATTCCTGTGTGGATCACCGTTGGAGGGCTTACACTTGTGAGCCTTGTGGAAAGGATTGGATTTCAGTGATCCAGGTATGTTTTTCTGACTCCATTTATGTTCATTAATTGGTATTGCATAAGGGGTTCCTAAGATTTAGGGTTTTCTAGCCAATTAGGGTTTCATGCTTTGAATTTTTGTTTTGAAATTCACTTCTGCATGCTACATGATTCCCAGTACCCTGGAAGAATTTCCATCAGACTTCGACCCTATATGGATACTCCATGTAGATGGAGCATCAAACTCTTCCAATTATGAAGCAAGATTGATTTTCGCTGATCCCGAAGGAGACATTATCAAATATGCCCTTCATTTCTCTTTCCGTGCATTAAACAACTAGGTAAAATACGAAGCACTTTTGGATGGGTTGAAAATTGCCAAGGAACTCAAAGTCCAAAAAATAAAGTCTTTACGGATTCTTAATTAGTAGTAAAATAAGTGAAAGAAGAATTTGAAGCCCGAGATGCCACTATAATTAAATATTTAGAGAAGGTACAGATCCTTATAACCAAATTTAACTTCTTCGAAATATCTCGCATACCTTAAACTAAAAATTATCAAGCGATGTACTTTTCCAATTGGCTACAACAATTATTGATTCTCTTGGCTAGATATGTTGCCCAGGTGGCTACCCAAGAGGGGGGTGAATTGGAAATTTTAAAAATTTAAGCAGATAATGTGCACTTAAAAATCCCTTTTAAAGTGTTAGGTACTGTGGTAAAATAATGACTTGCAGAAGCTAAATAATATCAAAGAAGCATAATACAAATACACATTAATTTATAGTGGTTCGGAGCAACCTAGCTCCTACATCCACTATCCAAGATATCACTTAGAATTTTCACTATATTCACACCCGAATACAGTAGGATTGTTTTACAGGCTCACAATCCAAAACCTCTACTCTTTGGTTTTACCGTGATCACCAAAGAAAATCCAACACCCTTTGGTTTTGAACAGGATCACTAAAGAAACCTAACTTGGTTTTCACCGGATCACCAAGAACCTAACACTTGGTTTTTATCTAAGGCTCACCAAGAACCTATTTAGTTTTTCAAACGGGCTCACCAATAACCCAACAATTCACGAATGAATTGAAAAGTAAATGCAATAATAAATGACAAACTCTAGTTGTCGGATAGTTGCCGGTGCAGCTTGAGAGAAGTCCACTTTGATGCACTTGAATGCGCTTTAATTGCTTCAGTGGCTTTTTTTCAAAGTGCTTCAAGCTTCAGATCAAAGTTGGTGAAGACTTGAAGACTGACTTGAATGCTCTTTGTGCTCTCTTTCTTGTTGGTAGGTTGGATATTCAATAAACCCTTAAAACTTTTAAGAACTTTCTTATTCTTCTTCTCTCTTACTTCAAATCCCTCAAATATATGGTCTTCCATCACTCCAAGGCAGTTTGAGACGATGTAGACCATTGGGATGTGACATATAATGTTGGAGCACCTTTTGGAATTCAAAAAAGAATTCTGGAACTAGCCGTTATGTACCTGAAAATGACATTCGAGTCAACTCGGATTCTTCGAGTTGGCTCGGGTCCTTCGAGTTGATAGGTCGAGTCGCCAATTCTTCAGTAGGGTTGGCTCTCTATCTCAGGATACAAAAACTTCACTCTGGATGAGTCGGCTCTTAATAGCTCGGGTCGGCTCGAACTTCTGTCATTGAAGACATTGAACTCGAGGGGTCGGCTCGCTTGAATTTGGGTCGACTCTTCTTCTTAGAATCAGAAAATTTTACTCTGGTGGAGTCGGCTCGTTGCAGATCAGGTTAGCTTGCCTGGCTTGTTCTCAGAAATCTTCAAAACTGGACTCTGGAAGAGTCGGCTCGGACTTATTCCAATCGACTCGGATTTACTTGGTCAGCTTGGTTTCCTTCGAGTTGACTCGGATTGCTGCGTACCAGAATCCTTAGTGCGTGCCATGAGATAGAGTCGGCTCTTTTGAGGTTGGGTCGGCTTGAGTGACTTCTTCAGAATTTTTATAATTAAACTCAAGAATACTCTCACCAACACTCTTATCCTTTTGATACAAACCAACTTAAATAAATTAATGCATAGCACATATAGAAGTAACCCTTTTATATGATTTTTCTTAACTTTTTCATTGGGTTCTTCTTTACAAAACAAGATTACAACACAACTCAAAAGGGTTACTTCTATATAGGAGTATAAATGTAGGAGTTAAAGTTTAAACAAATAAATCATCCTACAAAAACTTGTAAAATACTTGAAGAGTTGTTAGTAAAATATGTGCATGCTCCAATATTTGGTTATTATTAAAATCACTTATGGGGTCAACAATCTCCCCCGTTTTGATGATGACAAAACACTGTGCATGAAAACTTAAGATAAAACTCTATAATTTCTTGTATAACTTTATTTGCAAGAATGTATTAACAAGTATAGGAAAGCTTGATTATAACTTTGACATGCTCAGTTATCATTAATGTCAAATTGTAGAAGGAGAATTAGAGTAGTATGAAATAATCTCCCCCTCAATAAAATACTCCATGATCTAACAAAATTTTTTCATGCAAGACAATGTAATAGAGCATGAGGTGTTTCTCAAGTACTTTAAGAGAATATTCATAAATTAAAGCTCATGTATCAAGGTTTTTAAGACAATTTTCTATATCAGAGCATCATAGAAACTTCTATGTATCAGACCATATAACATAAGAAAATTTTATGTATCAGAGCATATGAAAATTTTCTGTATCAAACATATGACATTTGATGTATCAGAGCATATATACAGATGAAAATTTCATTTGTTAGAGCAAGAATTCTTATCCTTTTCATGCAAATATCTCCAAGAATTCTTCTTATCCTTTTCATGCAAATATCTCACTCTTTTTGTCATTAATAAAAAAGGTGAAGTTTTCAAAGATAATTTTGTTTTTAACAGATACAGCTCATTTTTGATATAGATTGAGAAAGTTTCCAAATTTTGTTTGAGATAATTTCACTTTCTCAACTTAATGAAGATATTCTATTAAAAAAGATAGCATCATAGTCAATGAAAGTAAACATAACACTTGTACATAAGTAGCCAAAAGAGTGATATTCATTTCTTTAAAAGAATTAGTACATTTAGTTCAGAAAGAAAAACAAAAGAGCCTAATCACTATCAGTAGAATCAGATTCAGGTTGAACAATAATGGATTTTCCTTTGGCTTTAGAGGGTTTCTTAGACCTAGTTTTCAAGTGAGGTGCAAGTTGTTTGGGTGGTCTAGAGAAAATAGGTGTAGGATCCAATGATACTGAAGGAGGCATACTCTGAGCAGCTTGAAGGTCCTTAACTTTAGTCATCAGCTTCCACAAAAAACTATTAATTGTTTTCAATTCAGCTTCAATTTTCTTTGAATCTTTGGAAGCAGTCAGTTTTCCATTGAGACCTTTAATTCTGCAACTTCCTTCAGCATTGAAAGAACTTTAGAGGCTTGTACATTTGCAAATGCTTCGGCTAATCCTCTTAGCCTTCCTAGTTCACCTCTAAGAATCCCAAAATCTTCTATGTAGTTGTCTTTCCTTTTCAATATTTTCTTTATATCTCCCATACCCATTTTCACTGAATTCAATTCCTCCTTAAACTCATCAAGACTTTGATCTACTTTTGCTTTCAGATCATTAATCATGGATCCAAAGGAACTTAACAAACCTTCTACAAATTTATTTAGCTGCTCTGTGATATCAACATGATGGACAGTAGAGGGTTCTGGAGCAGTAGTAGGAGCAGGTTCAGGTATTGGAGTATCAGAAGGATCTGGAGGAGCAATGGGAGTAAAATCTGGCATGAAAGCATCAAAAGCTATCTAATATGGTGAGTCTTGCTGAGGTTGTGGCTCAGGGATTGGAATTGAGGTGCCTTCACCAGTTTTCATCTCAACTTGTTCTTCATCTAGTTCTTCAGTGACTGGTGCTTCTGATTTCTTCTTCCAAGTCCCCTTAGATAGCAAATAACCTATCCACTATAAGGTTTTAGCTGTATAAGTGTCAGTATGTAGGAGAGATTTGCTATCTTTTCCTAATAGATCAATATGTGCAGCCTAAAAGAAAAGAGTAAGAATCATCCATAAGGCAAACATGCCTTCACTTTCCTTATAACTTCCTTCATTTGACTTATCATTATAGCTGGAAGATTGATTTTATCTCCAAGTATCAGTAGCTCCATAAAGCATAAGTCTCTTTCACTCACCCAGTCAAATCGACCTGTTCTAGGTAGAAAAATCTGACTTATAAAGCTATGGAGTAGCCTCATTTTAATGGATAAGGGGCTAGCTTTAAGGATTCCAATCTCATCAACATCAGTTTGCTCTAGTACAGTCTATAAAGCCCTTGTCCTATCCTTTAGGACTATGTTCTATACCTTCAAATGGCATTTCTAGGGTATTCCCAAGTAGTTCTTCTGAGATAATGATCTTTTTCCTTTGACCAGAGACTTAATGTGGTGCTCTCCAAATCTCATGTTCTCATAAAATGTTCTGACCAGATTTGGATAAGTCCGAATGTCCAATGAACACATATTCTGCCAGCCCTGGTTCTTAATTAAATCCCCAACAACTAACCCTATTTCCTTAAGGAATTCAAATAAAATTCTTCCACCTGTTGTTATAGGTCGCATACCCAAGAAAATTTATTGACTTGGAGAGACAGAGCTGGGTTCTTCAGCCAGTTAAGGAGGAACTCGAGAAGAACTGTCTTCACAATTTTTGAATTTTCTCTCCTGTGGAGCTTCCTCGGTTTCCCATCGAGGCTTCTTCCTAACTGCACTCTTTGGAGCCATCCCTCAAGCACACTGAGATCCAAGGGAGTTTTGGAAGGATGGAGTTTTTTTTTTGGAAAGGGTTCCTCGGAGGGAAAGAAGACAGAGCCAAAGATAGAAAAGTAAATCAAAAACCTTATGGCTCGAACTAAAAAGAGATGGTCCGACATCCGAGCCGACTCGCTCAAGGTGAATTCTACTCAAGTCGGCTCGAGCAGAGGGAGCACAAAAAAAATAAAAAATTCTCACAAGGAGAACAATTATGAATTAAAATGGAGCAAGAAGATTGTTTAGATGATATTTCCTTAAGTTTGATGGAAAAAGGTTGAGGTTTCTAAAGAGGGTTACACAAACCTAATTCACATCTAATAATTACAATCTATCAGAATTTAAAGTTTTAGTGAAAATGTCAGCAAATTAGTTTTCAGTTGACACAGAATCTAGTTCAATGTCATTATTCAAGATATGATCTCTTATAAAATGGTGCCTAATTTCAATGTTCTTAGTTCTTGAATGCTGAATAGGATTCTTAGTCAAATTAATAGCACTTGTGTTATTATGTTTGATTGAAATTTTAGACTGTGTAACACCAAAATCTTCTAGCTGTTGTTTAATCCAAAGTACTTGAGCAAAACAACTGCCAGCAGCAACGTACTCTACCTCAGTAATGGATAATGTTATGGAGTTTTGCTTCTTACAGTGCCATGAAATTAAATTCAACCCTAGAAATTGGCATGTTCCACTAGTACTCTTTCTATCAATTTTGCATATAGCATAGTCAGCATCCAAGAAACCAATTAAATTTAATGTAGATTCTTTAGAATACCAAAGACCTAAATTACTTGTACCTCTTAGATATTTGATGATTCTTTTAATAGCAAGCATCTGTGATTCCTTAGAATTTGATTAAAAACTAGCACACACATATATACACTATATAAGATATCAGGTCTACTGGCAGTCAAATATAATAGAGATCCGATCATACCTCTATGAAGCTTTTGGTCAACATTGGATCCATTTTCATCTTTGTCCAATTTGCAAGATGGGCTCATGGGTGTGCTAGACTCTTTGCTTATTTCCATGCCAAACTTCTTGATTATTTCTTTGATGTACTTAGCTTGGCTTATAAAAAATTTTCCTTCATTAGTTTGATTTGTAATCCAAGGAAGTAGTTGAGTTCACCCATAAAGCTCATTTCAAACTCACCCTGCATCAACTTAGCAAATTCTCCACAAAGATTTTCATTAGTTGTACCAAATATAATATCATCAACATAAATTTGTACAACTAACATGTCATTCCCTTTGTTCTTAATGAAAAGAGTTTTGTGAACATTTTCTCTTTTGAAATCATTTTCAAGTAAAATTTGCGTAGTCTATCATACTAGACCCTAGGTGCTTGTTTCAAACCATATAAAGCTTTGTTTAGTTTAAGCACATGATTTAGAAAAGCATGATTTTCAAAACCTAGTGGTTGTTCTATAAAAACTTATTCAGAAATAAATCCATTTATAAAAGCACTTTTGACATCCATTTGAAAGAGTTTAAAATTCATGTATCAAGCAAATGCAAGAAGTAATCTAATGGCCTCTAGTCTTGCTACAGGTGCATAGGTTTCATCAAAATCTATTCCTTCTTCTTGACTGTACCTTTAGCTACCAACCTTGCTTTATTTCTCATAACCTTACCATTCTCATCTAATTTGTTCCTATAGACCCATTTGATTCCTATGATGGGATGGTCTAGGGGTTACTAACTAGTGTCCAAATATTATTCCTTTCAAACTGATTTAATTCTTCATGCATGGCTATCACCCAGTTTGGATCAGTTTCAGCTTCTTCTAAGCTATGTGGTTCAATTTGTGAAACGAAGGCTAGGTAGTCATGTGCATCTCTATATACAGACCTAGTCCTAACACCATGAGAAGGATCACCAATAAATAGATCTTTAGGATATGAAGTTATATACCTCCATTCCTTTGGTAAATCGGTATGATCCTTACTTACCACTTCATTTCCATCTTGTATTGGCTTGTCTTGTATGCTTAGATCTTCCATCTCCTTTTGTAGTATACCTGTATCGTTGTCTATACACTCATCTTTTCTAGATGGTGAGGGGTTAGCTTCATCAAAAATAACATGAATTGACTTTTCAACAGTAAGAGTCCTCTTATTAAACACTCTATATGCTGCTGTGTAGTGAATAACCAAGGAATATGGATTCATCATATTTTGCATCAATTTCTCAAGGTTATATTTACCCATTCAATACAAAGCATTTACATTCAAAAACATGAAAGTAGTTAATATTAGGTTTTCTTCCATTCCAAAGCTCATAAGGAGTTTTCTTTGAAATTGGTTAGATTAAAACACGGTTCAAAATGTAATAGGCAGTGTTCACTGCTTCTGCCCAAAAGTACCTTGGAAGATTGCCTTCACACAATGGTACGGGCCATTTCTTCCAAAGTCCTGTTCTTTCTCTCTATAACACCATTTTGTTGTGGTGTTCTAGGAGTGAAGAAGTTGTGATCAATGCCGTGCTCAGTGCAATATTCATCAAAAAATGATTTTGAAATTCAGTTCCGTGATCACTTCTTATAGAAATAACAGAGATTTTTCTCTTTTGAAACCTTTTTATGAAATTTCCAAAATACATCAAAGGTTTTATTTTTGTGCAAGAAATAATATCCATGTGAATCTAGAAAGTCATCTACAATCACAAGGCTATATTTCATACCTCCTAGGCTTATGGTCATAGTTGGTCCAAATAAGTCCATGTGAAGTAGGTCAAGGGGTCTAGTAGTTGAAATAACATTTTTTGATTTAAAACTCCTCCTAGTTTGTTTGCCTAATTGACAAGCATCACATACATAATCAAGATCAACTTTAAAGTGTGGCAAACCTCTAACTAGATTCTTTGAAATTCATTTGGCAATTGTATGCATGCTTGCATGACCTAATCGTCTATGCCAAAGTAAACAAGACTCCTTGGTCTTAGCATTCACTACTAGACTGGAACTACTAGTCATGGCTAGATCATTTAGATCTACCACATAGATATTTCCAAGTCTATGACCAATGAATTTGTTGCTAGAGTCAATAGAGTTAGTTATTATACACATAGATGATTCAAAGATAACCTTGAAGCCTTTACAAAGTTGACTAATGCTTAGTAAACTATGCTTCAATTTATCTAAGCAGCACATCTTTAATAAAAGTACAAAAGGTTATCTTAATCTTATCGATTCCGATTATTTTTCCCTTACCATTATCATCGAAAGTCACTGATCCTCCTTCTTTCATTTGTAGGGTGATGAACTGATTCTTATCACCCATCATATGCCTTGAACAGCCGCTGTCTAGATACCATCATTTTTAGTATTCAGCGCTGCAAGACAATCCTGCAAAATAATCAATGAGTTGTTTTAGGTACCCAAGCTAACTTGGATCCTTTCAGGTTAGCAAAATTGGTTCCTTTGGAACCCAAACACTAGATACCATCATTTTTTAGTATTCAGCGCTGCAAGACAATCCTGCAAAATAATCAATGAGTTGTTTTAGGTACCCAAGCTAACTTGGATCCTTTCAGGTTAGCAAAATTGGTTCCTTTTGGAACCCAAACAGTTCTATATTTCAATGCACCATTCATAGAATTTTTCAAATAATTACATTGGTATACTTTATGCCCAAATCTGACATGCATAGCACATAATTTTATCATATTTGAATGATGCATGCTTTAAAGCATTAACAGATGCAGAAATAGATATATTTGGTTTGAAAGATTTTTGAACAGAAATTTTAGGAATGTACTTTAAGCCTACATAATTAGATAGAAAAGCTTTTTGAGATTTAGTATTTGAAGCTGAAACTTTTGAAGATTCAAATTTTGTTGCTGAAATTCCTTTAGCATTTAAAGCATTAAATCCAATTCTAGCTTTGTTTTTTGAATCTCTTTATTCTTTTAGAATTAGTTCAAGCTTATTAGAACTCAAAGTAAGTTTTTCTATAAGAGGCTTAAGCTTTTCAACCTATTTTTTCAAATCATTATTTTCGGCAACTAAAACTTTGTTTGTT
This sequence comes from Areca catechu, assembly GCA_021397845.1. Classification (NCBI taxonomy): domain Eukaryota; kingdom Viridiplantae; phylum Streptophyta; class Magnoliopsida; order Arecales; family Arecaceae; genus Areca; species Areca catechu. Next base: position 44,243,872 of record CM038048.1, on the reverse strand, counting down.
TCAATTAAAATATTTTTTTCATTTTTCAAGGTTGTGACATTATCAGAAAAGACATTCAGTTCTTTTTGCAAGATATTATTCTTTTATGAAATTTCATCCTTATTTTTAGTAATAAATCATTTTGTTTCTTCAAGGATTTAATTTTAATCCCAGCTTTCTTGAATTCAATAAGTAGATCATGAAAAGCATAATTCAATTCATCATAGGTAAATTCAGTTTGAAGCTCAGGGGATGATACCTCATTCTCAAGACCTATTAGATATAAGTTCGCAGATTTCATGGTCTCTTCTTCTTCAGTAGATGTGGATACTTTGCTATCGCTCCACATCGCTACCATAGCTCTCTTTTTCTTTTTCTTGAAACTCTTCTTCAATAAAGGATAGTCTGGTCGAATGTGCCCTGGTTTTTTGTATTCATAGCATACAGGCACTTCTTTTTCCTTCTCTTTTTTCTTATCCCTTTCTTTGCTGTATTCTTTCTTCTTGTGAAATTTCCTATAGTTTCTCCTTTTCATCTCCCAAGAACTTTTTGAATCTCCTAACGGCTATGGCAACATCTTCATCTTCCATGTCATTTTCAGTAGAGGAACATTCTTCTTCCAATTCATCATCTTTTCTTGAATCCATAATAACTTTGAAGGCAATAGATTTCTTCTTCTTTTGATCATCCTTAGTTCTGTACTGCATGGTCAGTTCATGAGTGATGAGAGATCCTAATAGTTCATCCAGCAGTAAGGTATTCAAATCTTTCGCTTCCTGGATGGTGGTCACTTTTGGATCTCACTTGTCCGGAAGAGATCTTAAAATCTTTTGTACAAGATCAGCATTGGAATATACTCTGCCAAGACTTTTTAAGCCATTAATAATATCAGTGAAGCATGAGAACATGGCAAAGATTGTCTCTTTAGGTTCCATTTTAAATAACTTGTAACTATGTACCAGAAGATTAATTTTTGAGGACTTCACTTGGAAAGTTCCTTCGTGGGTTACTTCAAGTTTATCCCAAATTTTCTTTGTCGAGGAGCAAATAGAAATTCGATTAAACTCATTACTATCCAAAGCACAATATAGCAAATTCATTGCTTTGGCATTTAACTCATCCATTTTCATGTCATGTTCTTCCCAATCCTCTTTTGGTTTGAACATCCACTCCATCAATTTAACCATGGGGATAGATGGACCCTTCAGAATGACCTTCCATAATTAAAAATCAATTGCTTGAATATAAATTTTCATTCTAGCTTTCCAGTATGCATATTTTATGCTAGTGAAGAGTGGTGGTCTATTGGTTGATTGGCCTTCGACCAAGGACATACTCATTGGATGAGCCATCAATCTTTACTCTTATGTATTCAGAGATACTACTCTGATACCAGTGTTGCCCAGGTAGCTACCCAAGAGGAGGGTGAATTGGAAATTTAAAAAATTTAAGCAGATAATTTGCACTTAAAAATTCCTTTTAAAGTGTTAGGTGCTGTGGCAAAATAATAACTTGCATAAGCTAAATAATATCAAAGAAGTACAACACAAACACCACACAAAATTTATAGTGGTTCGAAGCAACTCAGCTCCTATGTCCACTATCCAAGATACCACTTGAAATTTTTACTATATTCATACCCGAATATAGTAGATTGTTTTACAGGTTCACAATCCAAAACCTCTATGTTGACTCATAAAGTGATTTTGATGATAACAAAACATTGGAGCATACATTAATTATCTAACAACTCTTCAAGTGATTGACAAGTTTTTGTAGGACAGCTACATTGACACATTTTTTTCTACATCTTTAATGTTTGTGTTGAGTTGTAAAATACTTAGATTCTTGTAAAGAAGAACCCTACAAAAGTTTCTTGTTTAAATCAGTTAAAGGGTTACTTCTACCAGTCCTTCGTGCTTCAAGTTTTCTTGTAGTGCTTGAAGAAGATTGTTAAAGCTTGGGACAAGTGTTCTGGAAGTTTGAAGCTAATCTGGCTGAAGAACCACCTTCGAGCCAACTAGATGAACAACCCAGCCGACTCTGGCACTATCACTGAAGACAAGTTCTTTGGCACGCAGATCCAGCCGAATGGCACCAAGGACCAGCCGACTCGTCCATAACAAGGTTAAGAACATTCTGAGATCCTCAGGAATCCAACCGACCGGATTTAGATCCAGCCGACTCATCTAGAACTCAATTGAAAATGGTCTGAGAAGCCTCTGAGATTCCAGCCGACTGGAATTCAACCCAGCCGACTTGTCCAGAGTGAGATTTTTTTTTCAACTATGGAAGCTAGCTGACTGGCACTCAACCCAATCAACCGAACTTCATCCGAGCCGACACGAAGTTTGTCCGAGCCGACTGGAATGATGGGGTCACCTCCAACGGCTAGTTCCAGTTCTTAGTTTTTGAATTCCAAAAGTGCTCCAATGGTAACCTGTCACCTCCCAACGGTCTACAACATTCAAAATCATGGGAAGGCAGTTGAAGTCTCTATAAATAAGGTATGAGAACATCCTTGAAGAGGCTAATGATTTATTGAGCATTTATTGAACACTTAATGAAGTGAAGTGAGAGAGCACTAGAGCTTTAAAGATTACCTTCAAGCCTGCAACAACTCTTACTAGAAGCTTGAAGCACCTTTTGAGGAAAGCAAGGAAGCCATTGAATTGCATTGAAGAGCATTCAGTGGATCTTCACTCGAGCTGCATTGGCAACCACCCAGACAATAGAGTTGGTCTTTATTATTGCTTTTCTTATTCTATCTTTTAGAATATCTGGGTTATTGGTGAGCCCTATTGTAAAAACCAAATAGGTTACTTTGGTGAGCCTTTAAAAACCAGAGTGTAGAGGTTTCTTTGGTGAGCCTATCTAAAACCAAAGTGTAGAGGTTTTAGGTGAACCTGTAAAAACCTAGCTTGGGTTTCTTTGGTGAGCCCGGTTTCAAAAACCAAAGTATAGAGGTTTGGATTGTGAGCCTGTAAAACAATATGAATGTATTCCGATTTGGGGGATATAGTGGAAATCCCAAGTGATGAACTTGGGTAGTGGACGTAGGAGCGGGGTTGCTCCGAACCACTATAAATCTGCTTTGTTTGTGTTGTATTTGCTTTATCTTTTAGCTTCCGCATTCTTTCTCTGATTAACACAGCACCTAATCACTAATTGGAATTGATTGTATACATACTTGCGAAAATTTTATAATTCCCAATTCACCCCCCATCTTGGGACTAAGCCACCTGGGTAACAGCTGGTATCAGAGCAGTGTCTCTGATTACTTGAGTTAAGATCGATGGCTCATCCTATGAGTACATCCTTGGTCGAGGGCCAATCAATAAATAGACCTCCACTATACATAGGCACTAATTATTCATATTGGAAGGCACGAATGAGATTTACATACAAGCTGTAGATTTTCAATTATGGAAGGTCATCTTGAAGGGCCACATATTCCCATAATTAAAGTTGATGGCATGGACATCCTAAGCCTGAAGAGGACTGGGATGATCATGATATGAAAATGGAGAATTGAACGCCAAAGCAATGAACTTTCCAAGATAAATCTTTTAGTTCATAATTATGAATTATTAAAATGGAACCTTCTGAAACAATATCTGTCATGTTCTCTATATTTATAGATATTATTAACGGTAAAGAGTCTTGGCAGGGTATATTCTAATGCAGATCTAGTTCAGAAGATCCTTCATTCTTTGCCAACACAATGGGATCCCAAGGTAACTACAATCCAGGAAGCCAAAGATCTCAACACTTTGATGCTGGATGAATTGCTGGGATCACTCATCACCCACGAGCTAACAATGCAACATAGAATGAAGATGAGCAGAAGAAAAAGAAGACAATAGCCTTCAAGGCTACTTCCGATTCAAAAAGGGATGATGAAGTATCTGAAGAAGAAAGCACCCTCCTCCAATGACGACCTAGAAGATGAAGACATCGCTATGGTTGTGAGGAGATTTAGAAAATTTATGGGAAGAAACAAAGGAAGGTAAAATCGAAAATTTCACAGGAAGGATTATGGAAAGGAAAAGGAAAAGGACAGAGAGAAAGACAAAGAGGTAGTCCCCACATGCTATGAATGTAAGAAGCCGGGGCACATACGTCCGGACTGTCCAATGTTAAAGAAATCCTTCAGACAAAAGAAGAAGAAGAAAGCCATGGTTGCCACGTGGTCCGATATTGAAGACTCAATTTCATCGGAAGAAGAAGAGACCACCAAGACTGCCAATCTTTGCTTAATGGATCTCGAGGATGAGGTAACTCCCCTAACAACTGCACTAAATTTACTTTTGAAGAATTAAATTCTGCTTTTCATGATTTACTCTCTGAATTTAAGAAAGCTGGAGTAAAGATAAAATCATTGAAAAATATGAATGATATGATACTTTACTCAAACAAAAGATGAGATTTTAGAAAAGAATACTTTATTACAAAAGGAATTGCATATCTTTTCTGAAAAATTTGAAAAACTGAAAATGAGATTTATCATATGAAAAGAAAAATACTGATTTACTTGCTGAAAATAATGAATTAAAAAGGAGGTTACAAAACTCAAGCTTTTGGTTGAAAAACTCACTTTATCTTCAAATAAGCTTGAGCTAATTTTAAAAGAACAACGAATTTCTAGAAATAAAGCTGGAATTGGTTTCAACACTTCTTTTATAAATGGAATTTCAGCAACAACTTTTATGAAATCCAAAACACCAGCTCAAAACATTTTATCTCAAAAAGTTTCATCAGCCACACCAAAAGATGTTTCTACTTCAAATCTTTATTATATGCTCCTAAGAATTTGATAAAAAATGCATACATTCCAAAATTTGAAATTTGCATCAAGTGCATCAACTTCTGGAACTTCAAATTCTGTTTTTAACAAAAATTCTAAAGTTGTTTGCTATGCTTGTAAAAGAATTGGACATAAAGCTTTTGAATGCAATAATCTTAGAAATGTCCATAAAAAGATAAAAAAGATTTGGGTTCCCAAAGGAACCATCTCTGCTGACCTGTAAGGACCCAAGGTAGCTTGGGTACCTAAAAGAATTCATTGATTATTTTGCAGGAATGTCTTGCAGCACAAAATTGAAAAAAGGTGGTACTTGGACAGCGCTGCTCAAGATATATGACGGGTGACAAGGACCAATTCATCACCCTTGAATGAAAGAAGGAGGTATGGTCACCTTTGGAGATAATGGCAAAGAGAGAATAATCGATATCGTAAGATCAAAATAACTCCCTTCACTTTTATTGAAAATGTTTTGCTAGTAGATAAATTGAAGCATAATCTATTAATATAAGTCAATTGTGTGATAAAGGCTTCAAGGTTGTCTTTAGTCCTCTATGTGTATAGTAACTAACTCTTTAGATTCTAGCAATAAATTTATGGACATAAACTCGGGAATATCTATGTGGTAGATCTTGATGATCTTGCCATGTCTAGTAGCCCTAGTCTAGTTGCAATGATTGCTAAAACCAAAGAGTCAGGCTTACTATGGCATAGACGATTAGGTCATGCTAGCATGCATACAATTGCCAAATTAATTTCTAAAGATCTTGTTAGAGGCATGCCTAAGTTTAAAGTTGATTTGAATCATGTTTGTGATGCATGCCAAAGATAAACAAACTAGGGAGAGTTTTAAATCCAAGAATGTAGTTTCTACAACAAGACCTCTTGAACTACTTCACATGGATCTTTTCGGACCTACTAGGACTACAAGCCTAGGAGGGATGAAATATGCTCTTGTGATAGTAGACGATTTTTCGAGATTTATATGGGTTTTGTTTATCGCATCGAAAGATGAAACTTTTCATGTTTTTAGAAAAATTCATAAAAAGGTTTCAAACCAAAAGAACTTATCTTTGATTTCAATTAGAAGTGATCACGAAACTAAGTTTGAAAATCAAATTTTTGAAGATTATTGCACTGAATTTGGCATTGATCATAACTTCTCTGCTCCTAGAACACCTCAACAAAATGGTGTTGTAGAGAGGAAAAACAGGATGTTGGAAGAAATGGCTCACACAATATTGTGTGAAGGCAATCTTCCAAAGTACTTTTGGGCAGAAGTGGTGAACACTGCATGTTATATTTTAAACCGTGTTTTGATCTGTCCTATTTTAAAAAACCCCTTATGAGCTTTGGAATGACAAAAAATTCAATATTAGTTATTTTCATGTATTTGGTTGTAAATGCTTTGTGCATAAAAAATGGAAAAGATAATTTAGGAAAATTTGATTCTAAAGCTGATGATGCAATTTTCCTAGGTTATTCATTACATAGCAAAGCATATAGGATTTTTAATAAAAGGGCTCTTACTATTGAAGAGTCAATTCATGTTGTTTTTATTGAAACTAACCTACACCTTCTAGACAAGAAGAGTGCAAAGATAATGATGCAGGTACATTGCAAAAAGGAATGGATGACTTGAGCATTCAAGATAAAGACACTCAAGATGGAGAAGAAACGGTAAGTAAGGATCACACTGATCTACCGAGGGACTAGAGCTATGTTACATCTCACCCTAAGGAATTATAATAGGAGATCCTTCACATGGTGTTAGGACTAGGGCTGCACATAAGGATGCACATGATTACCTAGCCTTTGTATCACAAATAGAACCATATAGCTTAGAAGAGGCTGAGACTGACCCAAACTGGATGATGGCAATACATGAAGAACTAAACCAGTTTGAAAGAAATAAGGTATGGACATTTGTAGATAGACCTACAGACCACCCAATTATAGGAACTAAATGGGTCTATAGGAATAAATTAGATGAACAAGGAAATATCATAAGGAATAAAGCTAGATTAGTGGCTAAGGGATATAACCAAGAAGAAGGTATTGATTTTGATGAACTTATGCACCCGTAGCAAGACTAGAAGCTATTAGATTATTACTTGCATTTGCTTGCTACATGAACTTTAAACTCTTTCAAATGGATATAAAAAGTGCATTTCTTAATGATTTTATTTTTGAACAAGTTTTTGTGGAACAACCACCAGGTTTTGAAAATCACGCTTTTTCAAATCATGTATTCAAATTAAACAAAGCATTGTATGGTTTTAAACAAGCACCTAGAGCCTGGTATGATAGACTTAGCACTTTCTTAATTGAAAATGATTTTTCAAGAGAAATGTAGATAAAACTTTGTTATCAAAAAGAAAAATAATGGCATCTTAGTTGTACAAATATATGTAGATGATATCATTTTGGTGCAACTAACGAATCTCTTGTAAAGAATTTGCTAAGCTTATGCAGGAGAATTTGAAATGAGCTTAATGGGCGAGCTGAACTACTTCCTTGGACTTCAAGTAAAACAAACTAAGGAAGGCATCTTCATCAACAAGCCAAATACATCAAGGAATCATCAAAAAGTTTGGTATGGAGAGTAGCAAACAATGAGCACACCCATGAGCCAGCTTGCAGATTGGACAAAGTGAGAATGGATCCAATGTTGACCAAAAGCTATATAGAGGTATGATCAGATCCTTATTATATTTGACTGCAAGTAGACCTGATATATTATACAGTGTATGTGTATGTGCTAGATTTCAGTCATCACCAAAAGAAACACATATGCTTGCTATAAAAAGAATAATTAAATATTTGAAAGGAACAAGTATTTAGGAATTTGGTATTCTAACATTCTACTTTGAATTTGATTGGATTCTTTGATACTGATTATGCTGGTTGTAAGATAGATAGAAAAAGCACTAGTGATACATGTCAATTTCTAGGGTTGAATTTAATTTCATGGCACTGTAAGAAGCAAAACTCCGTAGCCTTGTCCACAGCTGAGACTGAGTACGTGGCTGCCGGTAGTTGTTGTGCTCAAGTATTATGGATTAAACAACAACTAGAAGATTTTGGTGTATCATAATCCAAAATTCTAATTAAATGTGATAACAAAAGTGCTATTATTTAACAAAGAATCCAATTCAACACTCTAGAACCAAGCACATTGAAATTAGACATCATTTTATTAGGGATCATGTTCTAATGTTAATATTGTACTTGACTTTGTACCAACTGAAGATCAATTAGCTGACATTTTCACCAAGCCACTCAATCAAGATAGATTTGAGCTAATTAGAAGTGAATTAGGACTTTGTGATCCCTTCTAGATTCTTTAACCTAATTCCTTCAATTCTAAGGAAATTTCATCTAGAAAACCTCCTCTATCTATTCTATTTTATTGAGCTCTAATTTCTTTTAAATTCTATTCGAAATCCTTCTGAATTTTGTTCAAATTTTTCATAACTCTACTCTTCTTGTTCGAGTCGACTGGATCCTAATCCGAGTCGACTGGATTTTTCTATGAGTTTTGAACTTGTTCTGGCTAGCCGACTCGAACAGGCTCGAGTCGATTGGATTTTTGTGCTGAGGCTTTTTATTTAGGGATATAAATTGTTCTCCGAACTGTTTAGCTTCTATATTGTTTCTTATAACGGTTCACTCATCTCTAACCCTCTCCAAAGTCTTCCTTCTCCCTTCCAAGCATTCCATTTTCTTGTTCTTTGGTCTTCCCTAGCTATGGCATTCAAATGTGCGACAGAGAAATGGTCCGCTAGGGTTGCTCCTTCGTTTGAAAGAGAAAGAAGATCCAAAAGAAGATAAGAGCCAAGCACTGAAGAAATGGCAGAGGAAGCCACAAGAGAAGCCCATCAGCTCCCAGCCATGTGCCCTCAATGTCTACTACTCCCGATAACCTCTGGGTGACGTATTAATTTTGACTTTATTAAGGGCATTGGATTAAAGATAGGAGACTTAATAGAAGACCAAGGGTGGAGGAAATTTTGTTCATTGAATGAGAAAACCTATCCCACTTTGGTTAGAAGTTTTTATGAGAACCTAAGGTTGGGAACTAACCATTGTGGAATCCACTGTCAAAGGGAAAAGGGTATTGTTAATGAAGAGTCCTTGCATGAATTAATGATATTCCTTCTGAGGGACAGATTTTTAGTGATTGAAAACAGAGAGAAGACATTGAGAACAATTTTGAACAAAAGGATGTAGGAGGGCATTGGCACTGTTTTAGCTAACACCCTTTCATTGGAAATGAGACTACTTTCACACTTCATTTGTAGAATTTTCCTACAAAGAACTATAGGTTCGATTGGGTGAGCGAAAAGGATCTATATCTCATGGAGCACATTCTTGAAAGAACCCCTATCAATTTGTCTGATATTATAATCATGCAGATGAAAGAAACTGTAAGGAAAGCCAAATCCTGTTTGCCATATGGTATGATGCTTACAGTGTTAATTTAAATCCTATAGGTCAGTTTAGATGGTGAAGATGGATTGGAATTACATCACACTGATATCTACACATCTAAAGCACTTGAGAGAATGGGATATTTTTCAAGTAGAAGGAGTCTGGAGAAAGAAGGGAACAAATGTAAGGCCATTGGCAGCTCCAGTGTAGTATAGTAGTGAAGAAGAGGAAGAGGAGAACATGTAGAAGCAGCTGGAACTTCTACATCTGTACCGAACCTTAACCATTTGTACCTGAGCCTGCTGCTATCACTGAGGAGACTAGAGCACCATCACCTATGTTTACAAGCCTACAGTAGAATTTGACTTGCCAGCATTGAAGCTTGACCTGCCTTCTACTGATGTTCCTTTGCATGACGATACCTACTGCAGCTACACAGCCTCAAATTATCCAAGTCCAGATTGAAGAGCAATTGAAGAACTTGATAGATTCACTGACTATACTATGACTTCCCTATTTAGTGATTTAAAACAATCAGTGGACAACAGGTTAGACAAATTAGAAGAAGAGAATGTATCAAATCTAAAAGAAAAGGTTGAAGCTATTGAAGCTTCAAGGACTGCACCTCAAATAGACCTTCAGCCTATTTTGAATTGCATCTCTTCAAATTCTGAAACTGTTTTGAAGTCTATGGATGCCACTTTAAATGAATATCAGACTGAATTAAAAGAGCTTAGAGGTAGAGTTGGAACCATTGTTGATACAAGAAGCATGGCAGAAGATTATACTAGAGGCATTTGTATCTTAAGATCGGAGTTTGGCAGACTTCGAGGATCAGCAGAAGCCTTCGCCAATGTCCAAGCAGCTGAACTTGTGACTATGCAGAAAAAGATAGGAGAAATGAAAGAGGCAGTAGATAAAGTACCTGTTAGCCTCAAGGACCTGGATCAGTGGATGGAGCAATGTGGGTGGAAATGGTATCCCTCAATAGCACTGTCAGATCATTGGAAATCACAGCTAGGACAAGACCATTATATGATCCGCCACCCATCTCCACTAGGCACCTAGTACTTCTGTTCACCCTAGGGCTCCTCCTCCACACAGTCATTCTCCTAAACCCACTTCTTGGCAAGGTGTCAATGTTCCTAGTGATGATTCTGATTAGACATCTTGTAGTTTCAGTATCTTTTTGGATGCTTTTAGGAACTTTTGTAATGATGTACTGAACACTTTTTGATAGAAATGAAATGAATTTTTTTTTGGTTACTGTGTAATGTGTGTATACTTGTATTATCTTGATTTCATCTCTATTTGTTTAAATAGAATTCTCTCTCAAAGTTGAGAAAGTGAAATTATCTCAAACAAATATTGAAATTTTCTCAATCTATTTAAAATTCTAAACTTACCTATTTAAACTTTTTGAATTGTTGACAAAAGGGGAAGAATCATAGTATGCATGAAAGATTACATAAATTGCAATAATATACTAAAGTAAAGTAAACAGGTAGAGTTTTTTAAGGCATCTCTGAATGATCTCTTGCATATCATTCTGATAAATTGTTCAAATAAATGTTAAAGGAGGAGAAACTTAGAGAAAAATCTATATTGTCTAGAAATCTTATAAATAGGGGGAGATATACATGCTTAGTTTACATGCTTCAATGATTATTATGATGCTCTTAACTTATCATTTCTATCAGTTGATACTTAATGTTGCCTGATACATACAAGCAATCAATCTCTGATACTCAGTTTATGATTTGATTTTGTGCAAACTGTATAGCACATACTGATATACATCTGAGATTACAGTTGATTTTTAAACTTAAATGCTTACATACTTGTGAATAGATTAAATTCTTTTCATGCCCAGTGTTTTGTCATCATCAAAAGGGGAAGATTGTTGACCCCTAAATTGATTTTGATGATAACAAAATATTAGAGCATACATTTATTATCTAACAACTCTTCAAGTGATTAACAAGTTTTTGTAGGATAGCTACATTGACACATTTTTTCTACAATCTTTATGTTTGGTGTTGAGTTGTAAAATACTTAGATTCTTATAAAGACCCTACAAAAAGTTTCCTGTTAAAATCAGTTAAAGGGTTACTTCTACTAGTCCTTCTTGCTTCAAGTTTTTTGAATTTATTGTAAATAGTGCTTGAAGAAGATTGTTAAAGCTTGGGACAAGTGTTCTGGAAGTTTGAAGCTGATCTGGCTGAAGAACCACCTTCGAGCCGACTGGATTAACAACTCAGCTGACTCTGGCACTAGCACTGAAGACAAGTTCTCTAGCACGCAGATCCAGTCGACTGGCACCAAGGACCAGCCGACTCATCCAGAACAAGGTTGAGAACGTTCTGAGATCCTCAGGAATCCAGCCGACTGGATTTAGATCCAGCCGACTCATCCAGAACTCGGTTGAAAATGGTATGAGAAGCCTTTGAGATTCCAACCGACTGGAATTTAGCCCAGCCGACTCGTCTAGAGTGAGGTGTTTTTTCAACTGTGGAAGATAGCCGACTGGCACTCAACCCAGTCAACCTGAACTTCATCCGAGCCGACTCGAAGTTTGTCCGAGCCGACTGGAATGACGGGTCACCTCCAATGGCTAGTTTCAGTTCTCAATTTTTGAATTCCAAAAGTGCTCCAACGGTAACCTGTCACCTCCCAACAGTCTACAATGTTCAAAATCATGGAAAGGCAGTTGAAGTCTCTATAAATAAGGTATGAGAACATCCTTGAAGAGGCTAATAATTTATTGAGTATTTATTGAACACTTATTGAAGTGAAGTGAGAGCACTAGAGCTTTAAAGATTACCTTCAAGCCTACAACAACTCTTACCAGAAGCTTGAAGCACCTTTTAAGGAAATCAAGGAAGCCATTGAAGTGTATTGAAGAGCATTCAGTGGATCTTCACTCGAGCTGCATTGGCAACTACCCAGACAACAGAGTTTGTCTTTATTGTTGCTTTTCTTATTCTATCTTTTAGAATATATGGGTTATTGGTGAGCCCTGTTATAAAAACCAAAGAGGTTACTTTGGTGAGCCTTTAAAAACCAGAGTGTAGAGGTTTCTTTGGTGAGCCTAGCTAAAAACCAAAGTGTAGAGGTTTTAGGTGAACCTATAAAAATCTAGCTTAGGTTTCTTTGGTGAGCCCGGTTTCAAAAACCAAAGTATAGAGGTTTGGATTGTGAGCTTGTAAAACAATCTGACTGTATTCCAATTTTTGGGATATAGTGAAATCCCGAGTGGTGAACTTGGGTAGTAGACGTAGGAGCTGGGTTGCTCCGAACCACTATAAATCTGCTTGTTTGTGTTGTTTTGTTTTATCTTTTAGCTTCTGCATTCTTTTTCTGATTAACAAACACCTAATTACTAATTGGAATTGATTGTGCACATACTTTCAAAAGTTTTATAATTCCCAATTCACCCCCCCTCTTGGGACTAAGCCACCTAGGTTACACTCTACACTTTGATTTTACCGGGATCACCAAAGAAAACCTAACACCCTTTGATTTTAAACAGGATCACCAAAGAAACCTAACTTGGTTTTCACAAGATCACCAAGAATCCAACTCTTGGTTTTTATCTAAGGCTCACCAAGAATCTATTTGATTTTTCAAATGGGCTCACCAATAGCCCAACAATTCAAGAATAAATTGAAAAAGTAAATGCAACAATAAATGACAAACTCTAGTTATCGGATAATTGCCGGTGCAACTTGAGAGAAGTCCACTTTGATACACTTGAATGCGTGTTAATTGCTTCAGTAGCTTCTTTCCAAAGTGCTTCAAGCTTCAGATCAGAGTTGGTGAAGACTTGAAGACTAACTTGAATAGTCTTTGTGCTCTCTTGCTTATTGGTTTGGATATTCAATAAACCCTTAAAACTTTTAGGAACTTTCTTATTCTTCTTCTCTTTTACTTCAAATCCCTTAAATATATTGCCTTCCATCACTCCAAGGTAGTTTGAGACATTGTAGATCGTTGGAATGTGACATATGACCGTTGGAGCACCTTTTGGCATTTAAAAAAGAATTCTGGAACTAGCCGTTATGTACCTGAGAATGACATTCGAGTCAACTCGAATTCTTCGAGTTAGCTTGGATCCTTCGAGTCGATAGGTCGAGTCGCCAATTCTTCAGCAGGGTCGGCTCTCTGTCTTAGGGTGCAAAAATTTTACTCTGGACGAGTCGGCTCTTGATAGCTCGGGTCGGCTCAAACTTTTGTCGTTGAAAACATTGAACTCGAGGGGTCGGCTCGCTTGAATTTGGATCGACTCTTCTTCTTAGAATTAGAAAATTTTACTCTGGAGGAGTTAGCTCGTTGCAAATTAGGTCGGCTCGCCTGGCTTGTTCTCAGAAATCTTCAAAACTAGACTCTGGAAGAGTCAGCTCGGACTTATTCCAGTCGACTCAGATTTACTCGAGTCGGCTCGGTTTCCTTCAAGTCAGCTCGGATTGCTGCGTGCCAGAATCCTTTGTGCGTGCCATGAGATAGAGTCGGCTCTTTTGAGGTTGGGTCGGCTCGAGTAACTTCTTCATAATTTTTATAATTAAACTCAAGAATACTCTCACCAACACTCTTATCCTTTTAATACAAACCAACTCAAAATAAATTTATTACATAGCACACATAGAAGTAATCCTTTTATCTGATTTTTCTTAACTTTTTCATTTGGTTGTTCTCTACAAAACAAGATTACAATACAACTCAAAATAAGAATTATAAATGTAGGAGTTGAAGTTTTAACAAATAAATCATCTTACAACAACTTGTAAAACACTTGAAGAGTTGTTAGTAAAATATGTGCATGCTCCAATATTTAGTTATCATCAAAATCATTTATGGGGTCAACAAGATATACATTGAGTACCTTGAGACCCCTAGTATTGAAGAAAGCATGAAAAATGATAGACAGAACAAGAGCCTAGCTGGATCGATCCAATCATTAAGTATCTAAATGAAGAAATCTTATCTGAAGATTTCATTGAAGCCAAAGAATAAGGTGGATGGCTTCACATATGTAATTATAAATGGGATCCTTTATAAAAGATCTTTCACTTAATCCCTGTTAAAATGTATGGAGCCTTCGAATGCTAATTATGCTCTTAAAGAAGTTCATGAAGGTATATGTGGTGATCACTTAGGGATAGATTTTTCTACAAGATAATATGACAAGGATATTATTAATCTACTATCCAAAAGGATGTGGCTCATTTTGTCAGAAAATGTGACCTGTGTTAAAGGTATTCTAATATTCAAAGATGTCTTGCAAGTCAGTTGACTCAGTTAACAAGTCAGTTGACTCAGTTAACAGCCTCCTGATCATTTGCTCAATGGAAAATCGATATCCTCAGCTCATTTCTCCTAGCTTCTGGTCAGAGAAAATTTATCATTATAGTATTGATTACATCACCAAGTAGGTCGAAGCTGAATCCTTAGCTCATATACTAAAGGGAAGGTCAAAAACTTTGTCAGAAATTTAAGAAAGAGGAAGGAGAAACCATGAAAGATTATTTTTCTAAAGTTACAGATATAGTGAATCAAATGAAGTTACATGGAGAAAACATAACAGATCAAAGGATAGTAGAAAAAATATTAATAAGGTTACCAGAAAAATATGATTATATAGTTGCAGTTATAAAGGAGTCAAAAGATTTATCAAAATTATCCGTGCAAGCATTAATGGGCTCTGTACTTTCTCATGAACGAAGAAAGTTAAGACATACAGAACAAGCTTCTATAGAAAGTGCATTTCAAAGTGCATTTCAATCAAAGTTAAATTTTAGATCTCAAAAAATTTTAAAGAAAGAAACTATAGAAAGCTTGCAAAGGAGAGGAGGCAATAAGATAGGAGGAGAACAAGGTGGCCGGGTCAAGTATGATCAAGAAGAAATAATCAAGGTACAAGCTCCAATAACTCTAATTCTCCTTGCACTATTTGCAAAAAGAAAAATCATTCATATTTGAATGTTGGTTTAAAGGAAAGCCCTAAAATTGTAATTGCAAAAAAATTAGCACTACAAGAAAATACTATTTTAGCAATCGGTTTCGGTTGCTAAATTAAAAATCGGTTGCAAAATTAATTTGCAACCGTTTTGCAACTGAAATATCTCAGTTGCAAAAATCCAGGTTACAAAATTTTGTAACCGATTTTATTTGGTTGCAAAAATTTAGCAACCGATTTAGCAATCGATTTTGGTGTATTATATATAAATTTTAAATTTTTTTGTAATGAAAAAATCGGTTGCAAATTCGATTGCTAAGTAATAATTTTATTTTTAAATATTTAAAAAAATTAGTTCAAAATTTATAAAAATCGATTGCTAAATCGGTTGTAAATTAATAAAAATTTGAAAAAAAAATCAATTATAAATTAATAAAAATCTAAACAAAATAAAATCAGTTGCAAAATTGGTTGCAAATTAATAAAAATCTAAAAAAAAATTAGAAATCGATTGTAAAATCAGTTGCAAATTAATAAAAAATCTAGAAAAAAATTAAAAATTGGTTGCAAAATCGATTACATTAATAAAATAAATTACAAAATTAATAAAAATTAATAACAATCTAGAAAAAAAATCGGTTGCAAATTATAAAAATTAAAAAAAATTAAAAATCGGTTGCAAATTAATAAAAATTTGAAAAAAAATAAAATTTGGTTGCAAAATCGGTTGCTAATTAATAAAAATTTAAAAAAAAATAAAAATCGGTTGCAAAATCTATAGCTAATAATAAAAATTTGAAAAAAAAATAAAAATTAGTTCGAAATGTGTTCGATTACATTATATAAGTTCTTTAAATTGCTAGTTGCTAATGCATATTTATATGCATTTGTTTTAGATAATATAGTACCTTGTCTAAAGCTGAAAAGGGACATGACTTGATGTAGAGAAATACAACATATATAACTAACCCTCCAAATTGATAAGTACACAGCACAGGCAAAATAAATGCAACCTTAACACAACCCTCTTGGACTATATTTTGTTTATTATCTAATGAAAGAGCCCACTAGCTTCTCTTAAACAGATGGAAAAAAATCTTATCTCAAGTATGCTAGAAAGAAGACTAACCAAATTATTAAACATGTAGTAAAGAATAAAGCATTTCTGAAGCTACCATTACAACGTTATTGGTTATGGTGACTATAGCAGAGCCACGATGTTTAACCACTCAAGCAAAATTCAATATTTAGCAAAAGCAATTCAATCAACTGGCAATCTGCTACAAAAAAGCAAAGTATATTCAGACTGATGAGGAAACATCTATGTATAAGTTATTAGTCACATGAACATCAATTGCCACTCAGAAGAAAACAAAAATTGTGAAGTTGTAAAAAGTTAAAATAAATGTCATATAAAAGGTGTCATGGTTATTGTTTTCCAACACAACATCCATGTGCTACTGCAATCTAATGATAAGTGATTCTTTGACATTACATAACCTCCAAACTTTCTTATACAAGAACAAAAATTTAAACGAAGAGCCCATAATAACAATCATTATAACCATCAATCCTTAGCCTAAGTAAATAAAAGACAAGCTTATTTGAGATACAATATAGTAAACAAAAGCAATCTCATCTAGGAATTAAAAGCATTATAATAGCACAGGTTAACAACCACATAAATGTAGGCCCATGCTTTGACCTGTCCTTTTTGTTGTCAGATGTTGAAATATGGTCTATGGCCTTGTCTTCCTGTAGTTGGTTCACCGCTGAACATATCAACAGAAAAAATTAATTTCAGCAAACATCAAGTATAGGTGGTTTTAATATGCCGTTTGTGATTCCAAATGCAATAGCAAGATATTGTTCTCACGTCCTTCTATCAAGAAACTGAATGATGGTATTGTTGACCTCAGCTTCAGAGACTTAAACCTAAGGATTCCTTCAAAAAGAATCTCAGCATATGAAACCTGAGACAACAATCCCAAAAAAATAGGACCAACAACAGATTAATTATATCTCCAAAACACGGCTTAAGAAGTGAACTTATAAGGAAAAAAATGACTGCAACATCTAACCAAGATACTGTAGCAGTGTAGCAGGGCACTACAAACAATAACAAGCTCCTTTCAACTTTGCAAAAAACAAGTCCATGCTTTTATATAATTAACACCAGAAATAATTGAACAATAACATTTACAGCCACCTCTCATAAACAAACCTGTGCTACCAGATCAATTAGGAGATGCACTAGCTAACCGTTTGGAGCAACTTGAGGCTCTATGAAAGAATCATTGAGAGAATTCAATCTAAAGAACCTAGTTATAGTCTCTCATCAAAAGCCAATATTTATATAGCTTAAAATAGTTATAGTCTTCTAGTTAAGCTGATAATTGCTCATGAGGCCCAGCTTTTCATCAGATGATAAGACATGCAGTTTTCAGAACAGAAACATGATTTTGGGTGCGGATCCAAATGGATTTGCGGTTGGGTCGGGAGAGAAGGGGAAGCCAATTAACAGCCCATGCCCATACGTCATAGTAGGAAACTTCTAATGTGGTGCCGCACGTATGTGGTTATATGAATTTTCTTGCATATTCACTTCCCTGCAACTGCACCGAGATCCACCTACTCTCAATATTAAGGTAACTCAATGAGCATCCCTCAGCTAAATATCCCAGCACCCTAAGCTGCACTACAGACATCAAGTAGCTCAGAATTCAACACAGATAATAAAAGGAGTCTCATGTTCCAGCAATGGCTTGGGCATCAAAAGTTTAAAAATTGATTATCTAAATAGGCTTCTAATTGGTTTTCTAGAAAAGTCTACCCGATAACACCAGGAATTATTTATCAATAGACGGATGTCTTCAGGTGAATATAAAATATCTGAAGAAAAGTCTACCAACACCATGAATTTTTTTGACTTCATGGTGGACAGCTCAGATTCTAGATCAATCACATCAACAACTCCATCACCTCTTGCAACAGCACATTCCTTGTACAGTCCCAGTAACATGCCTGGCATGATATCTGTTGGTGTAGAGTCTCTATTCTGGCTGGTCGGAGTTACTGGATCGCAGGACCGTTCCCTGGTTCACTTGCAAAACAAATCTCTTGCCGGAATTGATTCGGCGGGGGACACTCCGATGCCTAAGTCAGAGGCGGGTTCCAGCCACAGAATGGGAAAGGTGAGGAGAAATAGAGGGAAAAGACTGAGATTTTGGAGTATATTATGCCTCTTACCTCGAGCATTCCCTCTTACCATTATTATAATGAGCCATCCAGCCTGCGGTTCCGTTCTTCTCCTAGCGGTTACGGTGGGGAGTTAATTCCTTCCCCATGATTCACAGTCATGGGTTGTCGTCGAACGGTTCCGGCCAGACAGGAGGCGTTGCAGCTGGAGTTACACGCCATGATGTGTGTCCTGAAGATGGTCGATAGTAATCGTTGGTATCGTTGCTTATCGTGTTTTATAGTAATTTCAGATTGATCATGGATCCATCTTCAGATTTTCTCCTTTTAAGGAGATTTCCGTAATCAGATCGGGAAAGTTTTCGTCCTCGGATCTTCTTGAGACAAATTGGAGATTCCGTCTTCGGCATAAATCGAGGACTTGGTCCTTGTCAAAAGCCGGAGATCGTGTCTTCGGCGTGAATCGAAGAACATATTCATGGAGGTTAGTAAGGGTCGTCCCTCGGATCAGGTTGGGGGTATAGTCCTCATGAGCCAAAGGACTTGGTCTTCGACAAAGGCTGAAGATGAGGTCCGAAGGCCTTGCCTTCGGTGACGTAGACCCGCGAAGAGCTTCGGGTGCCGTAGACCTGCGAAGAGCTTTGGCTTGCCCATTGGTTGCCTGGTTTTCTCCGAATATCTGGGTCTGAAGATAGTGGTTCAGGAGAAAGGTCTTTGGCCAGCAGGACCGGTGGTCGGCTCGTACTTGGACCGGGATATCCTAACAGTTGCCCCCCTACTCTTAGTTTTCGAAGCGAAGATCTGCCTCGAAGAGTGAGAGAATCAATGGTTTATCGTTTTCCTTCTGGAAAATGGTGTAGTGGATGATCATGAAATCTCTGATTGGACTATCCATCATGACTGCCGGTTGGTTTGAGGGTCAGGTAGAGGATAGCTATCATTTCCTCATTGAGAGAAGGGAAGAGAGTGGGCGGCCCTGGGACCGTCTCTTCTTTTTCTGTTGCGTAACAGTTCAGCCAATCTTTTGGTTGTGATTTGGATGCTTGTCGCGGTTCCTTCCTATGATGAACGTGCTTCATCCTGGCCATCGATCCAAATGGGTTGTACCCTTTGATTATTCTATGTCAAATCAGCCTGGTGGGGCTTTTCAGGGCTTTTTGGTCTCTTTTTGGAAAGAGAGAAAGTCCGGTTGAAGAAGCTTCTTCACCTCACTTCATTCTTCGCTCAGCCTTCCCTGCTTTGGCTATCAGTCTCTTCTGCAGGTAGAACCTTCCTTCTGCCTTTTTGCTTCATTCTTTATCATGGCTGAATCTGTAGGAGCCAAGGGGACAAGTTGGACCTTCGGAGGCCGGTGATGTAGTGAGTCTAGAATCAGTTCCTAGCTCTGTTTCACCGAAAAAGATGACTCATCTTCGAGAACGCTATCGCATTCCCGAAGGGTTTCCTTCCATTCTTCCCACATCTGAGGAACGGGTGAACAAACCCCCTCCCGGATACTTGGCTGTGTACGAAGATCATTTGAAAGCAGGCCTTCAATTTTTTCTGCATTTTTTTTTCATCAAAATCTTTCGCCTGTACCGAGTGGTGCCGTGCAGTTGACTCCGAATAGCATTCGGAACATCTGCGGATTCTTGGTTCGATGCCGCATAGCTAACATAGAACCTACGACTAACTTGTTCACTGCCTTATTTGTGCTCAAGAGGGATTTCCATAGTAGCGGATGGTGGGTGATCGACCCTCGATCGGGCCGCAAGATCATCAAGGACATGCCCAGCGCCATCCACGGGTGGAAACCCATCTTTGTCTGTGTATTATTTATTGACCCGTGGGGCTTTGATAGTGATTGGAAGGAGCCGCATTTAACCAGCAATGATGAAAAGAAGGTTTTGGCGGTCGATCAGTTTGATTATGACCTTTTGGCTGATTCAGAAATTCCCCCTATCCGTGAGTATCTCCATCTTGCAGGGATTAGTAAGTTCCCTGTATTAGGTATAATAACGAAAATTTTCATCTCTTCCCTCCTAATCCTGTTGTTGTTCGGTCGACTCAAAGGAGTTTTTCTGTTTGTAGGTGGCGGAATGAAGCCTGGTCTGAGCTGGCTCCGTCAAACTTCCGAAAAGAGGGTAGCTCAAGCCCCTCTTATAAGTCGGCAATTCAGAAGAAGGCCCGAAGAAATGGTCCTGAAGGGGACCGGGGCACTTCATCCTCCCGGGGAACCTCCGGGGAAGATGTGGTGCCGATGGTGGGGCCTCGACAAGGCCCCATCCAGTTGAAACTTTTAAAACATTTTAAAAAAACATTTTGACATGACCTACACTAGGCATGCAACAGGACACGGAGCACAGGGGATTTTAAAACATTTTTAAAAAATCCGTGCATCGGAAATCTACTCCGCCCAAAACTAATCTAATTCTAGTTGCAATTAGACATGTAGGATAATATAAATATTTGCAAAAATTTGAATTAAAATTCAAATCATGCATGAAAAAAAAAAAAATTTCATACCTTATTCCGGCTGGAATAACCCTGGGATAAAGTTGGAATAGGCTGGAATAAGTGGGATAACTTATTCCAGTCGTCTTCTTCCTTGGACTGCAGAAAACTCTGTTTTGGGTTGAAAAATGTCGCCGGAACACTACCTTCCGGGCCTCCGTTTGCTCCCAGATTTGAGCAGCGGCAAGGTGGACAAGTGCTCTTCGATCTCCAATTGAATCTACAAGAAAAACTTAGCCAAAAAATTATAGAAATTCGGCAAATACTGCTACCAGAATTTCTGGTTGCAGAAAAATAGCAGCTATCTTCTTGGCGTTTGGAGCAACAGCAGCAAATCCGCTCGCGTGGCTTGTTCCCAGGAGTAGAAGGGTACTCTCTCTAGAGGGAGACACGCCCGGGGCTCTCGGATCCCACTCCACACGCGGTGCTAGCCACTGGAAGTTGATACAGTCACAGTGAACTGCAGCAATTTTGGGCTTGCTGCAGTCATGGGTTAGAGCACTCTAATGGACAAGGAAAAGCTGCCTGAGTCTCTCCCTCTCACCCTCCAAAATCCAGCACCCATGGAAGATAGGACCCAGCTCTCAAAACCTCTCAAGGAAAGAATACACTTGCTGTTTCTTCTTCACACGTGTAATCTCTCTGGCTGAAAAATTCTCTTTGAAACAAGGGATAGCTTGAGTTTTTATAGGCTGCAGGGAAGAGGGAGATGGAGAGGCTAGGAGACCCATGAGGCAGCTGCTGCCATTAACATCATTAACCAGCAATTAACAGGGAGGAATGGCAGCCAGTGGAGGAGAGGAGAGACGCCCAGCGGGTTCAAAGTTTGGATGCTTGGATTTCTTTGGTCGTTAGGCCTTCTTTGGACGCTAGGCATTCCTCCCAGCGAAAGGAAAATTCCAACATGGAAAACCGTGTAAAACGGTCAAGGGAGAAAAACCACCGTTCAAAGGAAAATCGGTCATTCCCATTTAAACAAGTGGTTCAATCCAATTGAACCGGTTCAAAATTGGATCAAGGGAAAAATTAGTTCACAACCAATTGAAGGCCAAAACGAACTCCGAATCAGTTCAAAATTGATTCAATAAAATCCTGGTCCAGTCCTGGTCAGCCCGGAACAATTTTCGGTTGACACAAACAAGGGCAAGACGGGAAAAAGAGTGCTCAAAAAAAAAATGTGACCATAAAACCGAGACGAATCCCAATCGTAATCGGTATCCGGATCAAAGAGTAATCCTCTGTGGCATGTGACCTCATAGGTTCGAACCTAAACGGTAGCACTAGAATAATTCTAGTACCAGCACAGGAAACCATCTAGTAATGGGTCCCGGCGTCCGGATAGGTCGAAGATGCGGGAGCAAGCTATCGAACCTTTGGCATATGGTTACCGTATAATTCATCCCTTTGACCTCTAATGCTCAGGACGATTGAGATTGGACTGCCAACCCAGACAGTCAGTCCACTACGTGTCTCAACCTCGCAAGCCCAGTGACTCTTCACTAGGGCTACCCCGGCCGAAGATTTGCTAAATTGAGATACTGTGAGACATTCAATCCAAACTGTTTGGACAGGTCAATTCCATCTTGGTCCATCACTGCTCCACAAGTACTTGCCTGTACCCAGAAACCTTCCGTCACCGGATTAAAAATCCGGGTAGTCGGCACCAAAGCACAGGGAGTTGCTTGCAAGCTACCGTGATTACCTCAGGTCAGAGGGACACATATACCCATATCCAATCGTGAGTATCCCTTTGGCAGAAAGGGGCTGCACGGAGTCACGTTCAATGAGATATCATATATCCCACTTGCATATCACATCAGTGTTACCACACTCATTTGGTCAAGAGGACAACCAAACGATGTGAACTGCAACAACCTATACTTGATATATTGCCGTCCAGTACAATATATCCTTTGGTTGTGAACAGGGTTTAAGTACCACTCGATCATCCTCTCTGTATCGAAGTCAGTGTAGTCCTAAGGACTTCATCACATGGAAAGAGTTCATTTCAGGGAAATACAATATGTGATGACCTGCCAAAAAATAATATTTTATTAATTCATAAAAAGAATACATACTGAGCTCAACTGCCTACAACCCAGGCGATTGGCTTTGGGACACAATTCCTAACAGCCTCAAGGAGGATCTCCATACTGCTAGGGCCAAAAAAGAAGTGGCTGAAGAATTGAAGCAATCTATGGAGAACCAACTCGTTCATATGGATGCTAAGGTTGTGGATTGAGGGGCGAGCTGAAAAGTGCCCAGTTGACCATCGTGGAGCAAGGAGCAGGGTTGAGGAAGAGCAAAAAATGAGTCGAATCCTTGGAGCAATCTGCCAAAGAGGATCAAGAAAAAATGGAAAGTCTGACCAAGGCGGCGGAGGAGGCCGTCAGGAGGGCCGAGGAGGCAGTCCTTGTTGGCTCCACCCTATGATTTTGATGAATAACAAAACATTGAGTGCATATTGTATTCTAATGAGGATTTCAAGTTGTAAGTTTTCAGAAAGAAAGCACCTCAAATTCCAAAAACTTATGGAGAATGGCACGTAATGGCACGGAGCAATTCTCACAAATCTGGGCATCCTCTTCATTGAAAAAGGGCATATAAATGCTTAAATATTATGTGTTTATGTGTTCATGAATTTTATTTATGTTTTCAAGGCATTTACACTTGAATCTGAAAGTTTTCAGTCTCAAGTGTCGACACCTGGACAGTCAAGTGTCGACACTTCAGCATTTGGCACGGACAAAAATCCTTGGCATGCCAAGTGTCGACACCTATATTTAAGTGTCGACACCAAGTGTCGACACTTAGGTTTCAAGTGTCGACTCAAGGCCTGAGATTTTTGAAAATACAGAACATTGTAATATGAGGATTTTTGTGTCAAGTGTCGACACCTGTGCATCAAGTGTCGACACTTGAATGTTCAAGTGTCGACACTTGCAGCCTGACAGCTCTAACGGATCTATTTTTCTAGCTTGCAGAACTTGCTTTTTAAGCTCCAAATGGCTATTTCCAAGGTACCAACGGTCACAAACCATTTTTTGGAAGGTTTTTGGTGAATTTAAGCTCCACCAACCTCATTTTAAAGAAAGAGAAGTGAAAAGAAGTGTATTCAAGTGCATTGAAGTCTACTCAAAAGCCAAAAAGCTAATATTCTCTCCAAACTTTACATCAAAAGCCTCTTCTAGCTTGATTCTATTGAAAAGCCTACAAGCTCATCCTTACTTCATTCAAAAAGAGACATCTTGAAGGAGATACCAAGGAAGAGTGAAGACAAAGCATCCTCCTTACTTCATTCCAAAAAGAGACATCTTGAAGGAGATACCAAGGAAGAGTGAAGACAAAGCATCCACTTGAGCTTCAAAGATTCCAATCTACTCTTGAAGAGAGTTTGTTATAGTTTCTAAATCTAATATCTGTTTTTATTGTGATTTGACCTTGCTTTTAAGGATGTCTTGAAAGAAGGATATTATGGTTTGTTGGTGAGCCAAAGGGACAAAACCAACTAGGGTTAACTTGTGAGCCCGAAGACAAAACAAGTGTTAAGGTTTGTTGGTAAGCCTAAGTGACAAACCAACTTAGGTTTTGACTTGTGAGCCTTGTGAAAAACAAGTCGACTGTAATCTAGTGTGGATTATAGTGGAATTCCCAAGGGTGACTTGGGGAGTTGATGTAGGTGATAGGTTTGCATCGAACCACTATAAACTTTGTGTTTGTGTATGATTGCTCTTTTCCTCTCGTGTTCTTTAATTATTGCTAACATCTTGCATCATATTTATCATTTCTCACAAGCACCACTAGACCTTCATTTTATTGTATTAAATTTTTAAAGACCCAATTCAACCCCCCTCTTGGGCTCCTTTTCTGGGCAACAGTCCTGGAATTTGAGGTGGCTAAGAGAGAGTCCGCAGCTCTGTTGAAGCTGGTAAGTGATGCTGTAGCAGATTTCAGGAAGTCCGCACAGTTCCAGGAGGAGATAAATGAAGCAACCTTATACGGCTATCAGCATGGTTTCAATGATGGACTCGCCAAGGTCAGAGGGGCCTTTCCACACCTTGATCTTTCTGGCATCCCCACTTTCAATAGTTGAAGAAGAAGAGGGGGAGGAGGAGGCCGAAGCCATAGAAGAGATTGAAGAGATGTCGAGCCCAAGGGAAGAGATTCTGACCGTAGCTGAAGATGCGGACGTAATTTCGATGTAGGCCGGAGAGGCCAAAAAAGTCGAGGAGATGCCATGCTCGGGAGAGGAGGCTCCCACCTCAACCGAGGGCCTGGGTGTGGCCCCACTCTAACCCAGACTCAGGGGGGGCTCAGGTTGAGGAGGAAGTCCGAGCTTAAGGTTCTCTAATCTCAACTCAAGTCAATGAAGTCCTTTCTGCGCAGATTGACAAGCTGCTTCAATCCTGCGATGTTGGGTCCCCTTCAACCAGTGTTAAATGATCTAAGTAGCTTTAAGCATTACTCTCTCTTTTTTTTTTTTTTTTTTTTGACATTCCTTCGAAATGTACTTGACAATCTTTTGAATGACAACTTTTTTGAACTACAGAGTAGCTCTCTCTTATATCGCATCTTTAGATATAGCTTGAATAAGGTCATCGGCTTAGTATGTAGTTTGAGTTTCACTACTCTTTCTTCTGTTTAGTTGAATGGCTGAGGCCGAAGGCCATTTGGTTGGTGGTTGACAAAGATGAACTTTGGAACAAGTCGGGATGCCGTTGCTAAAAACCATCTACGATTAATCAGGCTGACGTCACCTTCCTTTCATAATTAAACTATCCATCAAGGGATAGACATGTTCGTGCTAAATGTGTCGATATTCGAACGGTTGCATTTTTTTGCACCTTAAGTGCTGCCAAATCTCTCTTTTCGAAAAGGAGCCATTAATGCTATTGCCGTACGATGGGATTCCTCCATATTCGAAGCGCCGGCTGTTGCCATCCCAAGAATAGCCCTCAAGCGGTCTCCCAGGTCTCGAAGTGGCGCTCGGACACATGGCATTCTTTGGTGCGGTGGAAGAAAGAACGTGGAGCATGTTTCCCTGTGGCCAGTCGTGAGTACAGGGTCCTTTTTTAAATAGGACCTTGTCCTCTGCTGTTAAAGGTCGTCACCTTCTCAGACTTCATCTTTGAAGATTCCTTTTTTCTTTTAGAGCTTCAATCAAAATGAAGTTTAGCATCTCCGAGCTTCGTAGGGCGGCAAAGAAGAGAGCCATCAATTCCAGAGATAGGGGGAGCCCAGGATTCCCCGGGTCGAGCGACGACAATGACCCTATCGTTGACGTTTGGGGAGAAGGGTCCGTGTCCTAGAGGCTCAACTAAAAGAGGCTAGGACCCAGGTCGAGGCGGCCGTCGCGGAGGCGGAGGAAGCCAAGAAGAAGGTGGCGGATGCCATCTTGGACTTCAAGGCATCTTCGGCTTTCAGAGAGGAGGTCGCCGAGACGGCTCTGGATTATTATCACCAGGGGTTCCGGGAATGTAGGATAAGGCCTTCAAGTTTTATGACTTGAAGGGTCTTGACAACATCAAGCCCTCTGGTCCCATCCCTGGACATGAATCGACTCTGATTTCGAGGTCTTGACAACATCAAGCCCTCTGGTCCCATCCCTGGACATGAATTCGACTCTGATTTCGAGGAGTCGGATTCTGATCCGGACGGGAACCCTGGGGCCCCTTCATCCTCCTTCCAAGACTCCCCCCGCCGGCATGGGAAAGGGCCGGCGGGTGGTTACTAGACATGCTTCCCAATTCGTTGCAATCCTTTTTCTTTTCTCCTTATGAGAGTTACTTTTCTTTCTTTTTTTTTTGTAAATAATTTAGGAAGGAAATGAAGTATCTTAACTTTTCTTACCTTCTCTCATGCTTCCTTTGTGTTGTGTAGCAATATGGTATGTTGAGAGCGTAGACTTCTTAGACCACTTGTGGTTTACGAAGAAGAGGTGAGATCGACTGGGCCATCCCAGGAATGTTTGTTGTTGACAGGAAGGATGACATAGGTCCGTTCAAGCATATTTTCGGATTTACCATAGGGTAAGGCATCTTTGCTGTCCCTGTGCATTTTTGTCGTGATCAAGGTAGGCTGTTTAGGCCTATCCCAGCGCGTCTTCGGATTTACCGTAGGGTAGGCTGTGAAAACCATCCCTGCACCTTTTTTTTTGTATAAGGTAGGCTGGTTAAGCCCGCCCCGGCATGTCTTCGGGTTTTCTGTAAGGTAGGTCACTTGAACCGTCCCTGTGCCTTCTTTAGTATAAGGTAGGCTAGTTAGGCCCGCCCCGGCACGTCTTTGGTTTTCCGTAGGGTAGGTCACTTGAACCATTCCTGTGCCTTTGATCTTTTTGGTGGTCCAATGGGGCCATCCGTTGTGCTCGTCGGACATGCCAATAAGGTGAGTGGATTAGACTCTCCTTTGTGCCATTGGCCGATTCCTCAGATCGCGCCATTTAAGCCGTTGTCGTTTTGTTGATGTAACAGGCCGTTCAGAGTTGGACAAATTTGTACAATAAATGTAGGGGTTAGTTTATTGATAGTATTTGCAAAGGTTTTATACATTCCATGGCTGGGACAGAATTTTCCCTTCTAAGGTCTTGAGCTGATATGTTCTTGGATGTATGACTTCTTGAATCAGGTATGGACCTTCCCAGTTGGGAGAAAGTTTGCTCTATTCCGCCGGCCTGGACACTTCTGTCTTTCGCAACACCATGTCCCCTATGCGGAAGGTTTGATTCTTCACTCTGAAATTATAATATTTGGCGACCTTTTGCTGGTATATCGCCATTCTTATTTAGGCCTGAAGCCTGGTGCTTGGCAGCAAATCCAGGTCGATCCTTCTGCGATTGGAATTTTCAGGCTCTTCGTAATTGTCGATTCTTAAAAACTGGAGGGAGACTTCGATAGGAAGAACAGCTTCGTTACCGTATGCCAGGTTGAACGGAGATTCGCCGGTAGCCATCCTTGGGATAGTTCGGTATGCCCAGAGGATGGAGGTCAGCTCTTCGGCCCAAAGTCCTTTGACGGTGTTCAACCTCGTCTTCAGGCCATGGAGAATGATTAGTTTAGTTACTTCGGCTTCTCCGTTGGACTGTGGGTGGGCAACGGAAGTCAGCCGGTGTTGAACATGGTACCGAGCACAGAAGTCCTTAAGCTTTGGATTATCGAATTATCTTCTGTTGTCTGTGATTATTGCATGTGGAATCCCGAACCAGAGGATGATGAAATTTTTAACAAAATTTTCAACTTTGCCTTCTGTGATTTGGGCTA
Source organism: Areca catechu (assembly GCA_021397845.1). Lineage (NCBI taxonomy): Eukaryota > Viridiplantae > Streptophyta > Magnoliopsida > Arecales > Arecaceae > Areca > Areca catechu. Next base: position 44,215,752 of record CM038048.1, on the reverse strand, counting down.
ACGGTTTGGCTTCGACCCACTTTGTGAAGTAGTCGATGGCTACAAAGAGGAACTTCCTCTGCCCAGAAGTAGGCGGAAATGGACCGAGGATATCCATCCCCCACTGGGCAAAAGGCCAAGGGACTGTCAGCTGAGTCAGGTGACTTGTGGGTTGCCTCTGAACGTTGGCATACCTCTGGTACTGGTCACATCTTCCCACGAAGTCAGACGAGTCCTTCTGGATGGAGGGCCAATAATATCCTTGTCGAATGATCTTATATGCTAAAGACCTACCTCCTAAGTGATCACCGCATATGCCCTCGTGTACCTCTCTTAGGGCATAATCCGCATATGTCGGTCCTAAGCACTTTAGCAGAGGTTGAAAGAATAATCTTTTGTAGAGGGTTTCGTCCAAGATGACATATTGGGATGCCATCCAGTGGATCCTTTTGGCCTCTGCCTTGTCTTCTGGTAGCATACCCTCAAATAAGAACTTGATGATGGGATCCATCCAGCTTGGCTCGGCGTTAATCCGGTGTACTTCTATAGCCTCCTCGGCTATACTTGGAGTTTCAAGATGTTCAACGAAGGTGCGTCCGAGGGATTCTGGGGTTGTAGTAGCAAGTCGAGACAATGCATTTGCCCGGGAGTTTTCTGATCAAGGGACATGAATAATCTTGAAGTGCTCCAGTTGAGAAGATAAAACTCGCACTTTCTCCAGATACTGCATCATGGCAGGATCCCTGGCTTCGTATTCTCCTCGAACTTGATTCACAACCAATTGGGAGTCTAAAAAAGCTCGGAGTCGTTGAACTCCTAAACTCTTGGCAATCCGAAGTCTGGCAAGCAGAGCTTCGTATTCAGCTTGGTTGTTAGAAGCATGGAAGGAAAATCGAAGTGTATATTCTATAGTATGGCCGTCGGGTTCAACCAGTATTAGACCGGCTCCACATCCAGTGGCATTGGAAGCTCCGTCTACATGGAGCACCCAAACAGACTCCGTATCCTTTGAAATTCCTTCTTCTGCTGAAGGCACTTCATCTTCGGACCTCTAGGTGTACTCAACCAGGAAATCTGAAAGCACCTGGGCCTTCATAGATGATCGGGGCTGAAAGCTAATATCAAATTCACTTAACTTTACAGCCCACTTGGCTATACTCCCTAAGGTGTCAGGGGATCGGAGAACGGCCTTGAAGGGTTGATCAGTCAGCACCATGATGGCATGGGCATGGAAATACGGCCATAGTCACTTCGCTGCAATCATCAGGGAGTAGATCAGCTTCTGCATTTTTGTATACCTTGTTTCGGCATCATGTAGAACTTTACTCATGTAGTAGATCGGCTTGTGGGAGCCGTCTTCATCTCTTCGGACAAGAACCGAACTGATCGCTTCATCCAACGTGGAGAGGTATAAGTAAAGCTCCTCGCCTTCTTGAGGTTTGGAAAGTAAAGGCGGGGTCTCTAAATACTTCTTCAACTCTTCAAAGGCAGTACGACAGTCTTCAGACCATTCGAAGCCCCTTGACTGCCGAAGCACCTTGAAAAATGGAAGACACTTCTCAGCTGAGTGAGAAATGAACCTGCTTAGGGAGGCAATTCTCCCTGTCAGCTGCTGGACTTCTTTCTTGCAGGAGGGATGCCTCATATCTTTTAGGGCCTCGATCTTCTCAGGATTTGTCTCAATCCCTCACTTGGTAACGAGGAAACCCAGAAACTTGCCCGAAGTGACCCTAAAGGCACACTTCGTTGGGTTCAGCTTCATGCGATAGCGTCGCAAAGCACTGAATGATTCTTCCAGGTCCTGGATGTGATCTTTTTGGAGGAGGCTTTTAATGATCATATCATCGACATAGGCCTCCATGTTCCTCCCCAGTTGCTTCTCGAACACTTTGTTGATCAATCTTTGGAATGTCGCTCCAGCATTTTTGAGCCCAAATAGCATCATCTTGTAGTAGTACAAACCTTTGTCGGTGACAAAGGCCGTCTTCTCCTCATCGTGGGGATCCATTCGGATTTAATTATAACCTGAGAAAGCATCCATAAAGCTCAGTAGTTGGTGACCGACGGTGGCGTCGACCGGCTGATCAATTTTTGGAAGAGGGAAGCTCTCTTTTGGACACGCCTTGTTGAGGTCCGTATAATCGATGTAGATCCTCCACTTGCCATTAGCTTTTTTCACCATTACTACATTGGCCAACTATTCAGGGTAGTGGGCCTCTCGGATGAACTCTGCCTTGAGGAGTTTGCCTGCTTCCTCATCTATTGCTTTCTGTCTTTCAGGGACAAATCTTCTCTTCTTTTGTCGAACTGGTTTATACCCGGGAGTAACTTCCAACCGATGAGTGATAACTTCGACGGGAATCCCTGGCATGTCCGAAGCTGACCAGGCAAAGATATCGGCATTATTTTTGAGGAAGTAGATCAGCTTTGTTTTGGTTTTTTTATCAAGCAAATTCCTGATCTGCACAACTTTGGTGGGGTCCTATTTTGTCAAGGGTACCAGGACAGTTCTTTCCATGGGTTCACCAGAATCTGTGGTTGGATCCCTTGGATCCAACTGATCCAGGGTTGCCGAATCATTGGAGTGTTTATCTTGAATCATTAGGCACTGTCGTGCCGCTCTCTGATCTCCTCTAACTTCTCCTACACCATTTCTGGTGGAGAAGCGTACCAGGAGATAATAAGAAGACACTGTGGTTCGGAACTTGTTCAGAGCAGGCCACCCCAAAATAATGTTGTAAGCCGAGGGGGTTCAGACTACCGTGAAAATGATCGGCAGTGTCTTTTGTCAAGATTCGGTGCCAAGGATTACAAGCAATACTATTTCTCCCTCGGCATCAACCTGATTACCCCCGAAGCCAGTGAGCGGTATGGGGGATCTCCGTAGTCGATGTCTAGGCAAACACATCTTAGAGAATGCATTGTAGATCAAGACATCAGTCGAACTTCCATTATCAACTAGGATCCGTTTTATATCATAGTTGGCCACAACAGTCGAGATTACAATAGGGTCGTCGTGCGGGAGCCGAATTCCTGCAAGGTCATCATCGGAGAAGAGAATAGTGTTGTTGTCTTTGAGTCGCTTCGGGACATCATCTTCGTCTCTTCTCCAGTTGATGGGTCGATGTATCATCCTCATGCCTCCGTTGGTAGGCCTTTGATTTGGCAGTTCGGCCTCTTCAGGAGTTGGTTGGGAAACAGCAGCTTCTGACCGAGGTCCTTGGCGACCAATATATCGCCCCAGATACTCCCTTTTGATGAGATCCTCAATTACACTCTCAATTGGATGTAGTCTTCAGTATTATGGCCGTAGTCCCAGTGGAATCGGCAGTATTTGTTCCTATTCCTTATGGAAGAGGATGCCTTCATGGGATAGGGCTGCTGGAGAAAGTTTTCTTTCTCAATCTTCATGAAATTTTTTCTAGAGGGAGGTTGAGGGGGGTGGAGTCGAATCTTCCACCCGATGCTCTAGGTTGGGGGGACTCCTTCGGCGGTCAATATACTTGTTGTTGTTGGAGATTGGGAGACCTTTTCTCCTGTTGTTCTTTTTTGAAGGGGATTTCCCGTCGATCAGTCATCGGTTCGCCGCTTGCTCTTCAGCATCGGTGTATTTCTGAGTTCTCGCGAGCAGCTCAGCGTAGCTTTTGAAAAACTTCTTATCCAAGAAAAGGTGAGCCTGGATGTACGAAGTTCTTTCTTTAGAGTAGACATGGCCACGTGCTCGTTGAGATCGGGGATCTCGAGCGTGGCCGCATTAAATTTGGAGATATAATCTTGCAGACTTTCTCCTTCGTTATGGTGAATGAGGAACAGTGTATCCATATTTCGGGGGATCTTGCGACAAGTCCTGAAATACAAGACAAATAATTTTTCTAACTCAGAGAAGGAATCGATGGTACCTGGGCGCAAGCTCGTGTACCACATCCGAGTAGCTTTCTTCAAGGTGGCTGGGTACGCGAGGCAGTGCATCACGTCCGAAGCTCCTTGGATCATCATATGGGTCTTGAAATTGTCCAAGTGGTCGAAAGGATCAGAGGTGCCATCATAGGGTTCCATCTGGGGAACCCTAAAGTATCGAGGAATGACTTTGGTCATGATGCGGTCAGTATAGGGAGGACGCAGATCACATGTTGCATCGTTGTGACCTAGTTGCTCCCTGATTCTCGCCATTTCTGACTCGATGGCCTTAAACTTTCCATCATAATCGGGGAGAACCTGGTTCGGCACTTTCTCTACAGGGGTAGAGTTCTCGGAAGAAGGAGAGGAGTTTGCCTAGGTCTCTTCTCCCTTTGTGGGGAATTAGCAGGCCTAGGCATTTCCGAATTTTGGCCTTCGAGGGAGGGCCGAAGATGGGGGGAGAGATGTATGGACCCCTCTCGAGGGGCTCTCTTACTCCGTGAGCATGAGCTGTGTCTGGAGGCAGTCGACGGAGGCACCACCTGGAAAGCTCTATTTTGGAAGTCCTGAACTATCGCTGTGAGATTAGTGACTTGGTTCAGGAGGGCTTCAAACTGCTGTCGTTCCATGACCATGGTGGGAAGTGGAACCTCGTTCTTTACCGGTGCTCCTTCCCCCTGGGATGGAGCGCAACTTGGCTAGTTGAGGCGATTTGAGTCTTCCCTCTTGCCATTGAAAATTTTGTACTTCCCCTTGTTAGGGAGGGGAGCTTAATAACAGAGAGTTGTGCACGCCCCCCTTCCTGGCGTGCCAATCTGTTGGCGTAGAGTCCCTGTTCTGGCCGGTCGGAGTTACTGGATCGCAAGACCGCTCCTTGGTTCACCTGTAAAACAAATCCCTTGCCAGAGTTGCTCCAACGGGGGACACTCCGATGCCTAAGTCAGAGGTAGGCTCCAACCACAGAATGGGGAAGGTGAGGAGAAACAGAGAGAAAAGACTCTGAGATTTTTGGAGTATATTGTGCCTCTTACCTTGAGCATTCCCTCTTACCATTATTTATAAGGAGCCATCCAGCCTGCGGTTCCATTCTTCTTCTAGCAATTATGGCGGGGAGTTAATTCCTTCCCTATGATCCACAGTCGTGGGTTGTCGTCGAACAGTTCCGGCCAGACAGGAGACGTTGCAGCTGGAATTACGCGCCATGATTGTATCCTGGAGATGGTCAATAGTAACCGTTGGTTATCATTGATTATCGTGTTTTGTAGTAATTTCAGACAGATCGTGGATCCATCTTCAGATTTTTTCCTTTTAAGGAGATTCACATAATCAGATCGGGAAAGTCTTCATCCTCGAATCTTCTTGAGACTGATTGGAGATCCTGTCTTCGGCATAGATCGAGGACTTGGTCCTTGTCAAAGGCCGGAGATCATGTCTTCGGTGTGAATCGAAGAACATATTCACGGAGGTTAGTGAGAGTCATCCCTCGGATCAGGTTAGGGGTCTAGTCCTCATGAGCCGATGGACTTGGTCTTCGGCAAAGGTTGAAGATGAGGTCCGAAGGCCTTGCCTTCGAGTGATGTAGACCCGCGAAGAGCTTCGGGTGCCGTAGACCCGCGAAGAGCTTCGGGTGCCGTAGACCTGTGAAGAGCTTTGGCTTGCTCATTGGTTGCCTGGTTTTTTTCGAATGTCCGGATCTGAAGATGGTAGTTCAGGAGAAAGGTCTTCAACCAGCAGGACCGGTGGTCGGCTCGTACTTGGACAGGGATATCCCAACAATATCCATGTGAAATAAGACTCCATGATTTGGTGGGTAATAACAATAGGTGAATCATAAGTAAATTTTATCAAATGCTATGAAATACTTCTTTCCGGACCTTCAATGTGATGTAACACTTATTTCACGCAAATAGCAATTTGACTACCAGAAAAGGAGATGAAGATCAATCATGATGGATTTAATAACTTGACCTTTGGTGAGTTTCCTAAAAGTAATGTATGAAAAGGATTTTGTAAGACAGAAATAAAAAAAAGATACCTGACCAAGGCTTCCAGGAGAAGAACTGTACACTGCTGCATATCTGTTGAAAAAGCAATTAAGGGAGCACAAGCTTAATTTGGCACAAGGAATTCACAGCAGGAAAAAGATAAGATCAGTCAGTACAATCTATGAGTAGAATTACTCAACTGACATTGTGCATATATCCTCAGGCAATCAAATTTTACATTTCAGATAACTATAGCAGACGTCAACAAATCAACCGATCACCAAGAGATATGCAATCTGCACTTGATGATTTGATTCAAGATGTTAGGCATAAAAACAAGATCTAGGTATAATAATCATCTAGGATACACTGGTATGAACCGCTCTTAAGGTTTTGTACAGGCATTGCTGGCTAGTGTCAATGATCTGCAATAGAGAATAAACATTATACTAAATTAACAGAATTTTAGAGCAACAAATACTGGGTACCACATGCATCTCTGGAATGTAGAAATTCAAGTAGATGAAAATTAAATTAAAATATCATGAAGATGCCGTGTGAATAAAACAAACATTTCAAACTTTCATTTAACACGCACTAGCCAAGAATCACTGCTTCTATCTAAATAATTAAAATGAAAGTAGGAAAAGGTAATAATTTCTAAATTTAAGAAGCACATTCAGACTGATATCACAAATAACTAAACCATTGCCCAACATGAACACAAAAGGCTTTTAAAAATACTAGAATAAAGTAGGGTCAGCGGCAGCCGGCGGGGAGTGGGGACGATCGACGATGTTGGTGGTTGACGGTACTTGGATCCAAGAATAATGTCAAGTAGCGGGCGTCGACCGTCAAGGGACTGTGGTCCATTATCCAGGAGGGAGCAGCAGCGTAGGGGGCTCCGCCGTCGGGGGGGGTGGCATCGGCCATGGAGGGCTCAGCCATCGAGGGAGGCGTCGGCCATGGGCGTGGAGGGAAGCGCCGATGTCGAGGGCCTCAAGGCTCGAACCGCTTGTAGGAGCAGCGTAGAGGGCTTGATTGCTCGAACAGTCAGCCATCGGGGGAAGGGCCGGAGGCGGCGTTGGCCATCAGGGGCAGGCGTCGGCTATTGGAGGGGAGGGCCGGAGGCGGCGTTGGCCATCGGGGGCAGGCGTCGGCTATTGGAGGGGAGGGCCGGAGGGGGAGATTCGCTGGCATCTGGATGACTGGAAGGGAGAAGGGCCAAAAGGCTAGGGCACACAATTTGAAGGAGGCTTTTATAGTAGAAGCTTGATCGATGTTTAACCGTTCGATCATAATCCAACGCCCCACATTTATTCTCAAAAAAAATTAAAAAAATCATTTTTTGCAACCGAATTTTTGGTTGCAAAATTCTATAAAAATTAATATTAACTTTAAATGAAATTTTGCAACTGAAAAATCTATTGAAAAATTAAGAAAAAAACTTTAAAAAATAGTTTTCAAAAATCATTTTTTTGCAACCAAATTTTTGGTTGCAAAATTCTAAAAAAATTAAAATTAATTTTAAATGAAATTTTGCAACCGAAAAATCGGTTGCAACATTAAAAAAAATTTAAAAAATATTTTTCAATTTTTACTTTTGTAACCAAATTTTCGATTGCAAAATTATAATAAAATTAAAATAAATTTTATATAAAATTTTGCAACCAAATTTTTGGTTGTAAAAATAAGAAAAAAACTTTAAAAAATATTTTTCAATCATCATTTTTTTTGCAACCGAATTTTTGGTTGCAAAATTCTAGAAAAACTAAAATTAATTTTAAATAAATTTTGCAACCAAAAAATTGGTTACAAAATTAAAAAAAAACTTTAACAATATTTTTCATTTTTCATTTTTTTGCAACTGAATTATCAGTTGCAAAATTCTAAAAAAAATAAAATAAAATTTAAATAAAATTTTGCAACCGAAAAATTGGTTGCAAAATTATGAAATAACTTTAAAAATTATTTTTAAAAATTATTTTTTTAAAACCAAATTTTTGGTTGTAAAGTTTTAAAAAAAAATAAAATTAATTTTAAATAAATTTTGCAACCAAAAAATCAGTTACAAAATAAAGAAAAAACTTTAAAAAATATTTTTCAATTTTATTTTTTTGGAACCAAATTTTTGGTTGCAAAATTCTAAAAAAATTAAAATTAATTTTAAATGAAATTTTGCAACCAAAAAGTCGGTTGCAAAATTAAGAAAAAAACTTAAAAAATATTTTTCAAAAATCATTTTTTTACAACCGAATTTTAGATTGCAAAATTCTAAAGAAATAAATTAATTTTAAATGAAATTTAACAACCGAAAAATCGGTTGCAATATTAAGAAAAAAAAACTTTAAAATATTTTTCAATTTTCATTTTTTTGCAACCAAAAATTTTAGGTTGCAAAATAAGAAATAAACTTTAAAAAATATTTTTAAAAAATCATTTTTTGTGCAACCAAATTTTTGGTTGCAAAATTCTAAAAAAAATTAAAATTTATTTTAAATGAAATTTTGCAACTGAAAAATCGGTTGCAAAATTAAGAAATAAACATTAAAAAATATTTTTGAAAAATAATTTTTTTGCAACCAAATTTTTGGTTGCAAATTCTAAAAAAAATTAAAATTTATTTTAAATGAAATTTTGCAACCAAAAAATTGGTTGCGAAATTAAGAAATAAACTTTAAAAAAAAATTAAATGAATTTCGGTTTCGGTTGTAAAATTGATCGAAAAATTAGAATCATGCAACTGAATTTGCAACCGATTTGAATCGGTTGCTGATTTATTAAGAAATAAATTGGTTGCAAAATTGGTTGCAAATATAACAAAAAAATCGGTTGCAAAACCATTGCTAAAATACTGTTTTCTTGTAATGTTATAGCCATATAGAAAAGAATTGCAGATTCAAAAATCAAGTATTTTTTTTTGAAGAAAATAGAAAAGAAAGAAATTATTTTATGCATGTCAAGTAGCTTCACATAATAAAGATAATACAGGTACCTTGATAGTAGCGATGTAATCATATGAATGGAAATGAAAAAATATTTCAAGACATAGGTACTACAATTACATCAAAAGTAAGAATTGAAAATCGAACTGTTGTACAAGCTAAAGAAAAGGGTACCATAGCAATAGAAACAAAGAAATGAGTAAAATAGGAATGGACACCCGTCATTAAAAGTTTATCAGAAAAATCGTTATCGTTAATGGCCTTATTAGAGATGGCAAAAATCTATTACAATAAAGGGTATTAGTGATAGCAATACCATCACTAATAATATTTTAATTTATTTTTAAATTAAAATTAAAAAATATTAAACTAAAAAATTTTCCATCACTATTATTCCATCACTAATACCAACTATTACCAATGGTAACTTATCATCTCTAATACCACTGATAATAATTTTTTTTAAAAAAAAAAAAATTAAATTTTTTAAGACCTATTTTAATTATAATAATATGCAATCAATTTTTTAAAATCTATAAATTAATAATCAATAAGTAACAAATTATAAATAAAAAACTAATTATATTATATTAAAAATATATATATATAATTTTATAAACTAACATTGTTTTACAAGTATCAAATTAAATATATAACATTAAAATAGAAAAAAATCTTGTAAGATCCTCCTCATCATCGTCCTCCTTCTATTCCTGTACGTCCTCTATGGTAGCTAGTGGATGAGATCTGGATGTCCCAGCATTTTATAACAAAAAAATAAAATATTATTAATAAGTTTTGAGATGAAAGTGTATATATTGATATGGAGTATATATTTTGATATACTCTTTCGATTCTCAAATAGATTATTCCTATATATTCCATTCGATGATACATAGCTATAGATAATCCGGTCCCATCAATTGGATAGTTAACATGAATTTTTATCCTATAGGTCCTCTTTCTTGACTCAAGCGTAAATATGTAAAGTATTTAAGTATATAAATTTAAAATAAATAAATAAATTTATTAATAGACTTATTGTGATGGTTGTGATAATAAGGCCAACTGATTATGCAGATATGGTACTGAAAAATCTCGATGATCATATCGTGGACATCTTGGAAGTATGAGATCGTTTGGCAAGAAGATGGGTCACAACATTCTCAACATGTATATCATTCCAAGTCTGGATCATTGGGACCTGAGATGAGGATACCAAAGAGTAGCAAGTTAGTGAAGGATCGAAGCTATGATCGAATCCTATGACCCGGATCTTACTGTCCCCTCCTGTGGCCTTGAGCCATCTCACGAGATCAAGGACGGGTTGAGAGGATAGGTGCTTACCAATGCTATGATACAACGTACTCTATGTAATCCGCTTATAAAGTTTATAAATTGATTAGCCCAATTATATATCATTATATATATAAACTAATTAATAATATTTTAAATTATTATCATGATACTCAAGATCTTGGATCTAAGTAATCACCAGTCCTCTTAGATTGGTATATTGCCTCCCACAATTGTAGCTACCCCATGCACAACCTAGCTACCATATCTATAATAAATGAATAATAAAAATAAATAAATAAAAAAATATATTATCAATTAATATATAATTAATATAAGAATATAATTTTTATCAATCTATTGGCCACCACATATATAATAATAGAGCCACCAATATGCTTAATCGAATCTTACTGGGTGATACAATTCTACCATGTCCTCTGCCACCTATTGGAGTACTTCTCAGTGCTCTGTTGGTTACAAAAGGCCTTCCATACGTCTATGATGGGGACACCAGGATCAGACACAGATCACTGGATCTCATATGGTTTGCTAATTAGGGTTTTTTTTAAAACCTTAGTCATGTGTCATAATTTTGTAATCAATTAAGATTGAATCATGTAATAAGTTGAGACTAGTTGATTTGTCTCAACCTAATCTAGCCTATTGAGTCCTGTATTTAAGTATGAGTCCAGTGAAAATCCAATTTTTGTATAAGAGGAGAGGATACCCTATTTTGGAGTTCTACCAGGCCTCATCCAGGAGCTAGAGGTCTTCACATCAGCCAATTGGACCTTATATGCCATCCCAGGGTCCAAGATTCCTGCAAGATGCCCAAATGCCCTCCAGATGCTTTCCAGATACCCAGATTCCTCTAGATGCTAGAGTATATTCCCAGACTAGGTCACATCATGAATCCAGAGGTCCATCTATGCCCCAGCCCAAGAGAAATTAGCCCAGGCGCTAGGCCCAAGCCCTTAAGAACCAAGATTCCAGATATATTCCAGCCCAGAACCAAGATACCTGGAATACTCCTGCTCCAGGCATCCTAGGCCTTCAGGGCCCAAAGCCCATGCACCCAATCCATCCTTGGCTGCCCCCCATGAAGCCCAACACGTCCTTGATGTTGACTTGGTCCAAGCTAAGAAGAAGAATTCAAGTGGAAGGAGAAATCAAGTTCTTATTCCAGTCAACCTTGTAATCCTAGTTCTAGGTTTATTTTGTAGTCTTTCTTCCACTTAAATTGTGTAAACCTATTCTAACTAGGAGAAACTTGTAATCCCTTTAGGAGAGGGCATGGAACTCTATAAATACCCTACCACTCTTTCTCTTGTAATCAATCAACTGTTATGAATTAAACTCTACTGAATTGTTTTTAAAAAAATACAAAAAAAAATGATTTACTATTTTTCATCAGTCCTAAGTTCGTCCCACATCAGTTTGGTATCAGAGCAAGTTTAGGATTGCATTCATCTGCATTAGGATGACAAACCTTAATTTTTGCATCTTGTTAGCTGCATTAGGTGTCTGTTTTTCGTCTGATTTCGACCACCTAAGAATTTTATTTTTCTATAAAATTTGCATGATGTATTCTCTGTCTTATCCTCTATTTTATCATAATTTTTAATTAATTTTAAAGAAATATAATTAGCTAAAATTTGGTATATTAAAAATCCTAACCAAAAACCTGAGATTTCTGCATCAGTCCAAAACTCTAGGATTTGTATCATCATCTGATTTTAGTTTTGCATCAAATTTGGTAGAGGTCATCACACCGTCCATCCTCTATCCTAGAATTTTTTTGATTTTTTTGCATAAATAACTGTGTCAAATCCTGCATCTTCAGAAATCCTAATTTCCTGAATTCTGCTATTTTTGCATTTTTACTTAACCAAACATAACCAACTTCCATATACCCCAATCCCAAGCCCAATTTGTTTGCTAACCTAATCAACCTAAACTTAACTTGCCACCTCATAAAACACACATAAAATATTTTTATTTTTTTTTTTGATTATTTTAGATTGCATCAAGACCATCGATTGTCATCATCTGCATTAAACTAATCTTAAGGGCACTTTCTCTATCTCAGATTAGGACAGGAGGTCATAACCTGTCCTGGACCCAAAATAATCTCATTGCATTCTCACCCAAACCTTAATTAAAATTAATTAGACTTAATTTGCTCTAGTGGGCTAGGTGACACTAACAGGTCGGGTCTGAATTGTGTGGACCAACTAGTACATTCGATTCATCAACTATTACTGAAATCTGGTGTCTAAGACTGAGGGTCTAGAGTTAAACGACATAAGTGGTGTTGTGGTTTTTAATTGAGTCCCTATGAAAGCAGGGGGCCTCCCACACTCCCACCCTCTACCTGGATAGAGGAAGGATTAGTTGTTGAGTTAGGTATAAGTTGAACTGACCCACTCAATTTTGGCTCTAAGTCTAGGAAACCCTATATTGTACTAACCTTTTTTTCTTTTGCATGCATAGCTGCACCATATCACCTTGAATGATTGTTTGATTGTTTGCATGACCAATAGATTAGGAACCCAATACCAATAGCCTTAACCCAGCCCAACTAGTGTGACCATGGAGTCTAATCCTAGGAGAACCCCATACCATGACTTATCCTTAGAACCCAACCATAGGAGCACCCAACCTTACGCACCCACTTTTGATGGAAGTCCATATCCTAAGGTATATATTGATTGGGAGGATAGAATGGAACAGTATTTTGAGTGCACTAGGATGTCAGAGCTAGAGAAGATTAGTTTGGTTACATGTAGGTTAACCCGATATGCTAAGCGATATTGTGAACTTACTGAGGATGAATGTTATTGGAGAGGAGAACAGATAAGTACCTAGATAGTTATGAGGAGTAAGTAGAGAAAAGAGTACCTAGATAAATCTTATGAGCATGAACTTTTTAGCTAATGGCACAAATTAAGACATGATGATAAAACTGTCTGAATACATTGACCAATTTAATGAGTTTATGAGAAAATGTAACAAAATTGAACATGAGCTTACGACCATAGCGAGGTTTCAGTATGGCCTACGTGAGGACATCCATTGGGAATTTTGTTCTAGGTTGATTCAGGACTTAGAGGAAGCCTATCACATAGTGGTGTGGACACCAGAAACCCAAAGAAACTTCACTCCAACAAGGTTAGCCTTATCCCGATTTGGATCGAAGATAATTAGGTTACCTTGTATCCTTTAGATCAAAAAATGTTTTATTTCCTTTTCAGGAGTCATTTCCTTTTTAAGAGTCCTGTAATTAATTTTGAGTTTCAAATCAAGAGTGTTTATTGAGTCATGTAATTACTTTTAAAATTTCATTTCCTGTAAGTCCATTTCAAGTTTTAAAGTCTAGGTCAGTTGAGTTTAATTCAGTTGAGTTAAGTCTAATTCAGTTGAGTTAAGTCTATTCAAGTCTTAAAGCCATGAAAGCCAGCAACAAGACTCAAATTCTGGACCCCAGAATTTGACCCCATGAAGAAGACAAGACACACCACCAAGCAAGAGAAAAGGACCATCAACTATGACCACTTGGCGCCACATGTCATCTTGAAATTAGAAGACCACCTCACCATGACACGTCATTAGCCAGAGGTGCCACCTCACCAGCCACTTCATCACCCTTTGGGCGCCAACAAGGGAGATTCAAATTCAAGGAGGTCAGCCACATCCCTCCAAGCCCTCCACCAAATCCTCCAACTCCCCCCACATCCCTACAAACCCTCCATCAAATCCTCCAACCCCCCTTGTAATCCTCCTCAATTTGGGGAGTTTTTTAATTTCAAAAGCTAGCTTTGTGAGGCTATTAAAAGCCTTGGACGCCTATTATAAAAGAGATTGGATTTTGGAAATGAATGAAGTTTGAAGTGAAGTTGTCTTGAGTTTTATATGTGAAATTTTTCCTATCTTCTTCTTCCACGCCCAAAGCCACTCTCTTCCCTAGCAATTCATCATCCAAGCTCAAGGCAAAGGCATTGGAGTCGGCCAGATCTTCTCAACTATCGTTTCTTTGTTCACAAGTTCTCCCATCCCTTCTTTATATTTGCATCCTTCAACCTTAACTTTGATCTTCATTGCAGGGTCCTTCGAAGTCCTTGAGTTGTGAACAGGGTTCCCCTTGACAATGAACCAACAAGCTGAAGCCCAAGTCCAGGGTTCTGATCACTGTTATCCAAGTTCTCCAGTCCAGAGCATCAGTAGTTTCAAGTTTTGAATCATAGGAAGGTTGGAAAACTCATCAAGGTAAGTCCTTAATCATTAGCCCCTATTGTCTATATCTTCTTCCTTCTTAGTTTTAGAGTTGTGTCTAATCATGTAATAGTCCCTTTTCATATAATCCTTAAATCTTATTAAGATGAGTACAATGCTAAGTATAATTAGGTTTCATTGCTCTACAAACACCATATTCAAAATATTAATCATATGCGTGCCGCATCAAATTGGTATCAGAGCATGGTTGCATTAGGATAGAATAGTTTTCTTTAAATCCAAGCAAGATCTAAAGTTCACGCCTCCTGAGTGGGTGTACTCCAGTACACTGTCACGACCCATGGGAATAATGAGCCCCTGGCCGGACGTTAATTTTTTAGATTAAAGTTTGGGTAAGCCATTGCACTTGTTTGATTAGGTTCTGTTTTCTGAAAATTTGCATCTGTTTACTATAATCGGTCTGCAGCTCCAAAGGCAAGTCGCTGATTTTTTGTTGAAATATTTTTTTCTTGTTCCTTATTAAGTCAGTTATCACCATATTAAATTTCATCATCAGAAAAAAATTATAAAAAAAATGAAAATTCTGCAGTTCGACACTGTCATTAGGGTTCTGTTCTGTCCTTTTTATTTATCTTCATTTGTAGGATCTGCTTAGAGTAGTATAAATTTTAGTTTTAAAATTCCTTTCATCTACATTGAAACATATAAGTTAGGAATCCTCTGTGAATTTTTCAGAATTTTTGGACATTCTTTTCATCACGTTTTCCATACCACTTTCAAACTGCAACACAATTCTGCAGCACCTTTGCATTTCATTCATCTCATGAGAAATCAAATTAAGGGCATCAATTTGACAAAGGGTCAGGGTTTCATCACCTGTCCCTAGCCCAAAAATCACCAACCAGCATATCGATCCCAGCTCGTTAATTAAAATTGAGTAGAACATTAATTGCCCTAGTGGGTTAAGGACACCAACAAGTTGGGTTCAGGTTAGGGTCCAGTTAACTGTGTCAGCTAATTGGTGTGTGCTTACAGGCTTGGTGTCTAGGATTGGTGCATCAGGGCTTGTGATTTGGTCCGCCTGCCTGGCCAATCTAAGATTGGTGTCTAAGGATTGGCAATCAGGGACCTTCACTCCCCACCACTTACCTGGCTAAGTCCCATAAGTACTACTAGCTAGTTTGTTCACTTAATTAAACTTCTAATTTGTGCTCTAGGTCTAGGAAACCTTAGCTCGAGCTTGAGTCTACTTGCATGCATGAAAACTAAATTAGGAGCCTCATATTCACCAGTCCAGACCCAGTCCAGTGTAGCCATGGACCCGAATCTTGAAACCATGCTAAAAGCCCTAAATGATCAAATGGCCCAATTGAACCAAATGCTGGCTAAACAATTTTCCTTAGACCAACCGACTCCTACTATCCCATTAGCTCATATGAATGATAGGAGTAAGAACCCTGAAGTACAAGTTGAGTTCATTGATACTCAAGACTTAGGATATCCTCAAACTGAAGGGCTAGGGAAGGAAGAAGGCAAATTTGAACAACCTAGTAAATATGTGTATGAGACTGACATAAGTTTAATAGATGAATATGAAGGGGAAGACTGTAAAGAGAACAACTTTAGTACCTTACCTGAGGAAACCTTTGGTAAAGAAAAGATTATTGAGCCTAGTCCTGAAACATCAGAACAACCAAAATTTAGTGAGGACTTGGTTCCCGTAAGACAATGCCCTCAGAAAGAACCCAATACTTTAGCTTCGACACAAGAACTCCTTCAGGTACCTGAGAAGAACCCAATCATTATTTTAGAAGACTTTCCTAATGACCTTCAACTACCTAGAAGCATCCCGCCTGTAGATCAAAATTCTAATCTTAAGGTCATCATGAGTAGCCAAGGTCTGTTTCAAGATTCTCCTAAATTACCCCAAGTCTCGGATTCCTATTTCCTGCCTTTCCCTGAGTCTTATCATAATTTTAGAGACATTAAGTTTCATTTGGATGAGATTACTAGGATGCATGAGCTTTTAAAGCCTATTCCTTTTGCTACCTACTTTTGGAAACCTTATGGCATTTGCTAGGAACCCATGGTAAATTCTCATGTGCATACCAGACCAGGGTCAAACCTAGAGAGTCAATAATCTATTAGGTTTAGGTCCTAGAAAGTCCAATAAAATTCCTCTCAATAAGGATGCATAGTTCAGTCTGCATTTTGTAAGTGCTTGTGTAAATTTCTAAGTTTGCTGAATCTTTCGCACAGCATGTCACAAATTTGCATAAAGAAATCAGTAATAAGATCAAACTGAGCAATGAAACTTACAAACACTTAGCTGACTCACATAAGAGGGCTAAAGAATTCTGTGAAGGGGATTATGCGATGATTAGGCTCAACCCTGAACGGTTCCCCTCTGGAACCATAAAGAAGCTGCATGCCCGCAGAGCGGGACCTTTCAAGATCTTAAAGAAAATAGGGCCTAATGCATATATTTTGGAACTTCCACCTGATATGGGTATTAGTATAACCTTTAATGTTTCAGACCTAGTAGAATACAAAGAACCAGTACTAATACCTAGTGAGCCTTTTGGGCCAGAAACTTTCATTGAGAGTGAACATATTTCCGAGTGTCCACCACCAACCCTACCTGAGCGGAGAGAGAGGATTGAGAGAATCCTGGATGACAAGACTATTACTACCAGGAATAAGGACTATCAGCAATACCTGGTTTAATGGCAAGGTCGACCTGAGTCCAACAACTCTTGGATTACTCGAGGGGACCTGCAAAGACTTAACCCAGACTTGTTCGAGCATTACCAGGGCAAAACTGAACCATACTTGACTGGGTCGAGTTCTGCCCACCCCAGGAGAATTGGTATGGACACCAGAAATCCAAAGAAACTTCACTCCAACAAGGTTAGCCTTATCCCGATTTGGATCGAAGATAATTAGGTTACCTTGTATCCTTTAGATCAAAAAATGTTTTATTTGCTTTTTATGAGTCATTTCCATTTTAAGAGTCCTGTAATTAATTTTGAGTTTCAAATCAAGAGTGTTATTGAGTCATGTAATTACTTTTAAAATTTCATTTCCTGTAAGTCCATTTCAAGTTTTAAAGTCTAGGTCAGTTGAGTTTAATTCAGTTGAGTTAAGTCTAATTCAGTTGAGTTAAGTCTATTCAAGTCTTAAAGCCATGAAAGCCAGCAACAAGACTCAAATTCTGGATCCCAGAATTTGACCCCATGAAGAAGACAAGACACACCACCAAGCAAGAGAAAAGGACCATCAACTAGGACCACTTGGCGCCACATGTCATCTTGAAATTAGAAGACAACCTCACCATGACACGTCATCAGCCAGAGGTGCCACCTCACCAGCCACTTCATCACCCTTTGGGCGCCAACAAGGGAGATTCAAATTCAAGGAGGTCAGCCACATCCCTCCAAGCCCTCCACCAAATCCTCCAACTCCCCCCACATCCCTACAAACCCTCCATCAAATCCTCCAACCCCCCTCATAATCCTCCTCAATTTGGGGAGTTTTTAAATTTCAAAAGCTAGCTTTGTGAGGCTATTAAAAGCCTTGGATGCCTATTGTAAAAGAGATTGGATTTTGGAAATGAATGAAGTTTGAAGTGAAGTTGTCTTGAGTTTTATGTGTAAAATTTTTCTATCTTCTTCTTCCACGCCCAAAGCCACTCTCTTCCCTAGCAATTCATCATCCAAGCTCAAGGCAAAGGCATTGGAGTCGGCCAGATCTTCTCAACTATCTTTTCTTTGTTCACAAGTTCTCCCATCCCTTCTTTATGTTTGTATCCTTCAACCTTAACTTTGATCTTCATTGCAGGGTCCTTCGAAGTCCTTGAGTTGTGAACAGGTTCCCCTTGACAATGAACCAACAAGCTGAAGCCCAAGTCCAGGGTTCTGATCACTGTTATCCAAGTTCTCCAGTCCAGAGCATCAGTAGTTTCAAGTTTTGAATCATAGGAAGGTTGGAAAACTCATCAAGGTAAGTCCTTAATCATTAGCCCATATTGTCTATATCTTCTTCCTTCTTAGTTTTAGAGTTGTGTCTAATCATGTAATAGTTCCTTTTCATATAATCCTTAAATCTTATTAAGATGACTACAATGCTAAGTATAATTAGGTTTCATTGCTTTACAAACACCATATTCAAAACATTAATCATATGCGTGCCGCATCACATAGCCTTAGAATTCGAGTCAAATCAGAGGGAACTCATATTTAGTCAAACTGAGTGCAACAATAATAACCCTCACACACCCCAGATCCGTAGAACTGAATCCATAACCTTTGAATCCATAACCTTTAAACCCATAATCTATGAACCCATAACCCTTAGTTTACCCACCCCTGTTATCCCAAACCCTAGTCAATTTTCTTTTAGCCAAACCCCTCTCACCACCCCATTGGTTCACCAAGATGACCTAGAAGAAGAAATATATGAGACTGACCTAAGTCTGGTAGAGGAGTATGAAGATGATGAGTCCATACCTATATGTGACCTAGAGGTAGAAGCCAACCCAGAGTTTGTTGACCTAGTGGCAACCTAGATAGAAATCAACTCGGAGTTAGTTGAGTCGGAAGTCCAGGAAACCAACCCAGTTCAACCATAGACTTTAATTTGAGGCTTTTATGAAAGACATAGCAGATCAGTTTGCCCACATGAAACATGAGTTCAACCAATCCTATGCCCAATTAATCACCCAGGTCAAACAAATGAACCAAACAAATAACCAAGCAACCTATAGGATGGATCAGGTAGAAGACCACCCAACATTAGTTGACCATAACCATACCCAAGTAGGAGCCGACCTAGATTTAGCGAACCCTAGCCATGCCCAGACAATAACCGACATAGAGTTACCTAACAATGTAGTGGAAGAGCAGTAGAGGAAGAAACCTTGAATGCCCAACTATAGAGCCTAGTCCTTTGGTTTGTGAGCCAGAAGAATTTATTAAGGACTCGATCTCTTTGAATTAGTACCCTCAGGATGAAATCATTCCATTGACTCCAATTGATCTCTTTCCTAAAATTAATGACCCATTCTTCCATAATGCAGAACCTGTAGGAATACCCCAAATCCATAAGGTAAACCTCATTAGTCTAGGACTAATTCTTGACACCCCTTCTTACATCCTACTCTATCCGATTAACCCTGAACCCTTTGCTTACTTCCTACCCCATCAGACTAACCCTGAACCCCCTCTATTTTCTACCCTTTTCTAAAATTTTTCCTAAGTTTCTTACTATTAGATTACATTTTATAGAAGTTCGCATGGTGCATTCATTCGTTGAGTTTATTATGTTTGCATCTTACTTTAAGAGAACCCTATGGCACCTAGGAGGAGTACATAGTAAATTTTTATGTGCATGTCATGCTAGGGTCAAACCTAAAGAGTCTATAGTGTGTTAGGTTAGACCCAAAGAGTCCAATAAATTTCCTTTGATAGGAAGTCTAGTCGAGTCTATTAGGTGTTAGTCTTGAGTCCAATAATTTACAACCCTGATTCATCTATCCATGCATGCACTGACCTCTGCACAACATTTGCATCAGATATTAGTCAAAAGTTAAACAAAAATAATGAACTAAATAACATTGGCTAATTCCTGAAAGAGAGAGAGAATTTTCTTATAGAGGATTATATGATTGCTTATAGAGGATTATATGATTGTAAAGGAATTTTCTGCTGGCAAAGCTGGCCCATTCAGACTAATGAAGAGTAGTGGACCCAATGCCTATGTGCGTGAGATGCTACCTGATTTAGGTATTGGCCCAACCTTCAACCTTTCAGACCTTATAGAGCTCAGGAAACCAGCAGTGATACCTAGCGAGCACCTTGAGCCAATTCCTTCTTTATGAGTGAACCCATCCCAAAGTGTCCACATACAATTTGGCCAATAAGTGAGGAAAGGAGTGAGCGAATCCTGGATGATCAAGCCATTAGTACCCGAGATGAAAGTTATCAAAGGTATTTGGTTAGATGGCAAGGTTAGCCAGAATCTGAGAATTTGTGGAGCACTGGTGAGGATTTGCCACGCCTCAACCCAGACTCTCGTTGAGTAGCCAAATTGACCCTTACTCGACGGGGTCGAGTTCCTCCTTCCCAAGAGAATTAGTGGGGACACCAGGATCAGACACAGATCACTGGATCCCATATGGTTTGCTGATTAGGATTTTTTTTAGAATCTTAGTCATGTGTCATAATTTTGTAATCAATTAAGATTGAGTCATGTAATAAGTTGAGACTAGTTAATTTGTCTCAACTTAGTCTAGTCTATTAAGTCCTGTATTTAAGTATGAGTCCAGTTTTTGTACAAGAAGAGAGGATACCCTATTTTGGAGTTCCACCAGGCCTCATCCAGGAGCTAGAGGTCTTCACATCAGCCAATTGGACCTTATATGCCATCTCAGGGCCCAAGATTCCTGCAAGATGCCCATATGCCCTCCAGATGCCCAGATTCCCTCCAGATGCTAGAGTATTCCTAGACTAGGTCACATCATGAATCCAGAGGTCCATCTGTGTCCCAGCCAAGAGAAATCAGCCCAGGCGCTAGGCCCAAGCCCTAAGAACCAAGATTCCAGGTATATTTCAGCCCATAACCAGCCACCCCTTGCTGCCCCCCATGAAGCCCAACATGTCCTTGAGGTTGACTTGGTCCAAGCTAAGAAGAAGAATTCAAGTGGAAGGAGGAAATCAAGTTCTTATTCTAATCAATCTTGTAATCCTAGTTCTATGTTTATTTTGTAGTCTTTCTCCCACTTAAATTGTATAAACATATTCTAACTAGGAGAAGACTTGTAATCCCTTTAAGAGAGGGCATGGGGCTTTATAAATATCCCATCCCTCTTTCTCTTGTAATCAACCAACTCTTATGAATTAAACTCTGCTGAGTTTTTTTAAAAAAATATAAAAAAATAGATTACTATTTTTCATCAGTCCTAGGTTCGTCTCGCATCAGTCTACCTACATCTAATGAATACTACAAGACTTCTAATCCGATGGTGACTCAAAACTAGAGTGCTTTCTAGCATATTGCCTGAGAATGTATAGCCCATTCCAGAGCCTACATGTGGCCACCTTCTCAAAGTCAGATAGCCAGCTTCCTCATACTGAGGAGTCTTGAATCGGTAGTACTCAAAAGCAAGCTTGTATTAAATAAATAAAAATAAAAATTTTATAAATCTAAAATTAAATATATTTGACTTACGAGAAACATCTTATAGGTTGCATCAGGAGACCTCGACGGTCAATTAAAGAACTCATTCACCGATCTCGGTATCAATCGATGAATGATACAAGTAACCACCAGAGAAACTCTAGACTCTTTGAATGTGCTACATAATTGAAATTTAATAATAAGCATTTACTCTAAAATGATTAAATTTTAAACATACTAATATGTAGACGGAGTACTTACAAATGGCTTTGAACATGGATGAACTCTCTATCCTTTGGTCAAGTCAAAGATGCCGCGAGCTGGGCAGGTCCTCGACCATGATACTAAGTCTGAGAGCTGGTCATTATTACATATGATTGTGAGGTCACTAGTGACCCAATATCCTTTGAACCTAATTACAAATATTTAATATAAAGAATGTTATATTAAATAATAAAGTATTAAATAATATGAAAAAGAATATCAAAGTTTTAGAGTTTACTATGTGGTATGAGTGGCACAGAATCATCAAGCTAGCAGCACATAGCTTTCTCTCCTCGAGAGCTATATCCTCTAGAGCTCTCTCCTTAGCATGGCTTTGATCATTAAAAGATATGATGTATAATCTTTAAAAAAAAATAAATAGATTAATTAAATTAATTATATAGTCTTGATGGATGATATGGTGGGACTGCTGACATGGAGTCCCTCTCAGCTCCAGCCAGTGGCCTCACTGGCAAAAGATGCCACTAGGATGCAGCATCCGGAGAGCACCTTCGTTGGAGTGGCTCCCCCGTTGTTGAGCCTCGGTTGAGATCGTACCTCACTTTTAGAGCCCCTCAGTCGGAGTGGCTTCCTCATGGTCGAGCCTCGATCGAGGTCCTACCTCGCTTTTTGAGCCCCACGGTCGAAGTGGCTCCCACATGGTCGAGCCTTGATCGAGGTCATGCCTCGCTTTTCGAGCCCCTCGATTGGAGTGGCTCCTCCATGATCGAGCCTCAATCGGGGCCCTCGGTCGAGGTAAGCAGCAAGAAGAGGTACACAATTCAACAAGAGACAGAGCACAGCCAGGGCATGCCAGGCCACTCGAGGAGAGTGAAACGGCTACTGCCTCCGTTGCTCGAGCCCTTCTCGATTCTAACTATCATTTCATTATTTTTAAAAGATCTCTGAGAGTGAAAACCGCTTGGGATCTACCTTGGAGGATCTATTCTCCTTGATCGCCTACTGACTTGACCGTCAGAGTGCCCTCACTCGGATCCCCAGCCTGGGTCTCTTTTTTTTGCAAGACCGGGTACGTGCATTGGGAGTCGGCGGGAGAGCCACTGATGCTACGCAGAAGCTATAGGCCATGGCAGTCTAGGCAGCGACAATGGCAATGTAAAATTTAAAATTATTGGAGGTACGTTCGCTTGTGCCAAGAATATAAAGACCAATTTAACAAGCAAAGCCCAATAGCTATTTTCTAACCATTCATCAGATGGGGGCTGTGGTTGACAAGAGGTAGCCTCTGAATCTGGCACCACCATGTAAAGCACAGGTATAGCCACCCATGAGAAAGCATGGTTGGAGGGCCCAACCGCATGCCCCCTGAGCACTCCCTAGATTGAGTCCTAGGTTGGAAAGGTTCTAGCCTAATCATCATCAATAGATGGTCACCTTATCTCTAAGGCAAGAAATGCTATAACAAAGATCTCCCTCAGGCTTCCTAGACCTCGAGATCGAGCTCTTCACCCTTAGAATGCTTGCATATGAAGCATTTGCTCAAATAAAACATGTTAAAGGTCTGATGCTCGAGGTTCATCCTTGGAATCCAGGACCAACTACCCCTAGAGCAGGATATAGTTGTCATCAAACTCCTTTAGCCTGGTTAACCTTCAGTTCTAGCAAGGACCTACTCCACTCGAGCAATCATCTAGCATTGACTATCCCTTGGCAACCATCGGCCCATTGACCCTCGATTATGGGTCCACCTTTGACCACTAAGGGAAAGCACCCTAGTCCATAAAGAATGGTTAAAGGAAATTCTCAACATAGCCCCTGGGGAGATAGAAGCATCCAAACCCTTCAACCTCTTTCACCCTTGGCCTAGCCAACTTTTGCCAAGGTAAAGTCACATTCAGTCCTTGGCAATCAAACTCTAGTAGGCTATGAGTATGCCAACGTATCATTATGAGATCCTCGATCTTCCAAAACCATTGATTCCCTGGACCCTCAACCCAATGCGGGCACTTAGGCTGAATGTTGCCCACCGACCACCTTTGTCTGACCCAGCCTCGACAACGGCTAGCCTCCAGTCAAAACAAAGGCACAAGAAACTCATCTCTAATTAAGGCCATCTAACTAAGCATCCCTTGACTGACCATTTCTTAGACTCAATAGGAATCTTGGACCAAGTCCCATTTTGCAAGACTGATGACAAATGGGTCCTTGGTGACATCCCCACACAGATCCTTTAAAGGCCACCACTATCAGTGCTTGTCTTAGGCACTAAAATACAGACCAATAAGGTCACATCATGCCTAATAATCTCCAATCTCCATTATATCCCCGTATTTAAGAGGAACAAATCTAGGTTTAAGCAACAATCCCACCACCATTAAAAAATGTGGCGGAACTCTATAAAATGATAAGACACCAATTAAATGGAATGGACGTTCTTGCATGTGGAAAATCTTCTGATAGCCTGCTGATAAGCCCTATCACTTCTTCTAATTTTTCCTCTTCTTCATTGTTATTGCATATGGTATGTCTACTTGTAATAATTATTGCTTATTTAAGATGTAATTTAAATAATTATTTTTATTGCATATAGTAGATAAATAGTAAAAAAATGTAAGAAAATGATTAATAGAAATGCACAACAACAAGATGCTATCTCATCTACACCTCCACTTTTTTGTTAAATAAACCACAACAGGAAGCTAATGAGTCTAATCACATTGGCTAATCAAAAGCTCCACCAAAATCTATGTCTCTAGTTGATGCAAGCAACCAGGATAATATTTATCTTAAAATTTATTTTATTTACTAATAAACACTTAAAAATAATGACTAGTTATCTAGTTTATGTCATTTGTCTTAGTAATAAGTTCTATAATTGAAAAGAAAAGAGGTCAGAAAAAAGATAAAGAGTTATACTAGGACATGGTATAAATTTAGAAATATTTGATAAGAGGTAATTATTTCAAATCTATTTTACATAGTAAAATCTTACAACTTTAATATTTAATTTTATTATTTGATATGAATCTACTATTATTTTACCTAAAATCATGAGTGATGTGGCATTACCGCTGACATGGAACTCATGATGGCCCCAGCTGGCGGCCGCACTGGTGGAAAGTGCCACTTGGATGCGACGACCAAACAAAGATCTGGAGTCAAGCTGCCCTCATGCCTGGAGCGCGCTCCCACCTTTCGGGATTGAGCTCCCGAGATAGAGCTCCCCCATTCTACCAAGGTCGAGCCCCAGGCCGAGGTCTGCTCCCATCCAGGTCGAGCTCCCAGCAAGGTCGTGCTCCCGCCATCCGAGATCGAGCCCTCGATTGAGGTCAGCTCCCATCCAGGGTTGAGCTCCCGGCCTGGATCATGCTCCCACAATCCAAGGTCGAGCCCCCGCCAAGGTCCGCTGATGGAGACATCAGCAGCACAAATCTTGGAGTAGCATAGATCCCGATGTAGATAATATAAATTTGAGAATAGGTTATTTTAGAATTGGAGTTTTAGGATAAGTTTATTTTTTTTAAAAAAAAAAATAAGTTTGTTAGGATTAGGATATCTGAGTTTGTTAGGATTTGGATAGGCCTTATCTTGTATTTGAATTTGAACCATGCTTATCTTTCTATCTTGTATTCAAATTCAAATGAGGGTTGGAAATGTTTATAAATACCACCCTCATTCCTTGTAAATAAAAAGTGAATGAAAATGAGTTTTTAAATGCGAGGTCATGTCTAGTTATCCCCTTTTTGATTCTACCTTTTCTACCGCCCTCATGTCCTTTGAGGTTCATGCTAACGACTCTAAGTAGTAAGGTCGGTGGGATGCCATAAAGGTGAGAGGTCCCTCCGTGAGTGTGAGTCCCAAAGTCCATGAGAGTCCAGATTTTTCCTACCTTCCATCTCCATTGTTCCTTCACCACCTCCCTACAAAAAAATCAAAAAATATAGGATACCCTAATCTTTGGTGACTTCTCATATCACCGATGATCCTTCCCCTGATCCCGTCCCTCATCAACTTTGGTATCAAAGCTAAAAAATTAGGGTACAGCTCATCTTCCTGAATCATCAGATTCATCCACTTCACACTGACCCATCTTTTTTCCAGATTCAACACCACCTTAAAAAAAAAAAAATCAGATCTCCCAACCAGTTCATCCTAGTCACCAATATTTTTTTTCTTCTTTTGCTTCCCGAATCTTCCTCTCCATCTTTTGTCTTCATCTATGCTCTCCTATTTCTCTAGATTACTGAACTTTTCTCTCTTCCCCTCGCTATTCCAATCCTGAACACTTCAACTCCTAAATAATCTAGTCCATTGCCAATCCCTCCCACCCATTCCACCATCGCACAACACCCCATCTAGATCAAAGCCCCACTAGAACTCATCCTCGGACACCATTGCCAGCCAAGTCCATCCCAGTCCCACTGAGCTACCAATCGCCCATGAGTAAGAACTGCACCGCCTGAGCCCCGCTACCCACGTCGCTGGCCTCCACCTCCCAAACGGCCAACGCCCCTCACAAACACCAGTCCATCGACATTCGCCATCTCCCTCGTCAGATCCAAGGGAAGAACCACCATAGTCCAGCACCCATCTCCACTGTCGGCCTCCCGACATCGATCCAGAAGATCCAAGCTGCGGCCAAAGCTCCCACCCTAGCCTCTGCCTCCCACACTCATCTTCACTGACAGCCACTACCCTGCGAACTCGTGACCATCCCATCTCCACCTGCTGTCACCCATGAGGCATCCCATCACTGCCCTTCCGATCGAAGGACTTCACCAGAGAGCCCTTCACTGAGCACAGCCATGCCACAGCCGACCATCGCCCATTGTCGGCCATTTCCCCAACCAGGTCAACCACCGCCTCTCCTCAACCAGTGAAATAACATCGCCTAATGCCACTGTTCGCCAGATCCACCACCAAGCCACGTTTTTGCCCGATCCCGTGTCGTGCAAACCGCTACCCACCCCCATCGGTGAACCTTGCTATCCCTCCACCTCAGATCAACACCTGAGATGCTGGACGACCTGTTCCACTCTGCCAGACCTCCTGAGCCATGAACATTGTCGTGCAGTCCATCTCCCACCAATCGAACACTGCCCTAACCGTCGAAATCCCTATGCCATAGATCATCACGATGCCCATCCCACCGGAATGCCACTGTGCCACCGTCTTCACCCAGCACCATCACCGGAGAGCCCGCCGGTGAAACCCCTCCGTGACCCTCCCTGTTGCTGACTTCATACTTGCACAGATTTCAAAGTTGTGTAGATTTTGAAGCTACACAGGTTTCAAAGCTACATGGATTTCAAAGTTGTAGGGATCTTAGAGCTATACAGATCTCAAAGGTGCACAGTTCTCAGAGTAGAGCTAAAAAAAATCATTCTATAGGCATGCATCTGGAGCCAGAAGATTGCTGAAGCCTGACTCGACGAAGTCGAATTCTCCCTACCTCAAAGGAATGATAAAGGCATCAGTAGCATTGATCCTGATGTAGATAATTTTAAATTCGAGAATAAGTTGTTTTAGAATTAGGTTTTAGGATAAGTTTATTTTTTTAAAAAAAATAAGTTTGTTAGGATTAGGATATCTGAGTTTGTTAGGATTAGAACTTGTGCTGTTGCGAAGTAGCAAAAGCAGAACACTAGCCTCTATACCCCTTTGCCTGTGCCCGACTGCCCTTGTCAAGATCTAAGTATGGACTTTGTTCTAGGTTTACCCAAAACTATGAGGCGACACGATTCCATCTTTGTTGTGGTTGACAAGTTTTCCAAAATGGCGCATTTCATTCCTTGTTCACAAATATTCGATGCCTCTAGAGTCGCCAAACTTTTCCTAGATGAGGTGGTCAGATTACATGGTTTATCTAAGACAATTGTGTCTAACAAGGGTGTACGATTCACAAGTTATTTCTGAAAAACCTTCTGGCATATGTTAGGGACTAAGCTAAAGTTTTCTACTACTTATCACCCTCAAACTGATGGCCAGACCGAGATAGTGAACCGAAGTCTAGGAAACTTATTAAGATGTCTGGTAGGGGAGAATACTGGCAATTGAAACCTATTACTGTCTAAAGCTGAGTTTGCCTATAATAGTTTAGTCAATAGGTCTACCGGTAAAAGTCCTTTTGAGATTATACATGGGTACAAGCCACGAAATCCTTCAGATTTGATTCCATTATCCATGCATGCCCGCATTTCCGAATCAGCCGAGTCATTTGCACAACATGTCAAAGCATTGCATAAAGAAATCAGTAACAAAAAAAAAAGAGCAATGAATCATATGAGCACGAGGCTAACTTACATAAGATATTTAAAGAGTTTAACGAAGGGGACTTCATCATGATCAGGTTACGACCTGAACGGTTTCAGTCAGTCGAAACCATGAAAAAAAAACACACCCGTAGTGCTGGACTGTATAGGATTATAAAGAAGATTGGACCTACTGTTTATATGCTATAATTACCATCTGAGTTAGGTATTAGTCCGACCTTCAATATATTTGATCTAGTCGAGTTTAAGGAACCTATGATGATACCTAGTGAGCCATTTGAGCCTAATCCCACCTTTGAGAGTGACCCTATCCCAGAATATCCACCAACCAATTACCAGAGAGAAGAGAAAAGATTGAGCAAATCATGGATGATGATAAGATCATAACTACTAGAAATAAGAACTACCAAAGATATCTGGTTCGTTGGCAAGGTAGACCTGAGTCTGAGGATTCTTGGATCACCAGAGAGGATCTTCAAAAGTTGAACCCTGACTTGCTAGAACATTACCAGAGCCGAATTGACCCATACTCGACGGGGTCGAGTTCCTCCCACCTCGGGAGAATTGGTGAGGACACAAGAACCAGGAAGAGGAAGCAAACCTTTTCCAATTCAATTTGGATCACCAATGAGTAAGTCAATGTGTTCTTCACGAAGAACACTCGAGTCCCAGTTTATTTTGAGTTTGTAATTAAGTCAAATTAAGTTATAATTTAATCAAATTGAGTGTAATTTGGTCAATTAGGATTGTTGAGTTACCAATTAAGTCCATTGAGTCCATCAATTAGTTTAAGAGTCTTGTAAATAGCATTAATTTGCTTGTTTGGTGAATTGTCCAATTTGAGTCCTGTAATTAGTGCTTGAATAAGTCAAGGGGTGTCATAAGTACCCAAGACCCAAGTTATCATCACCTTGGTGGATCAATTCTAGGTTAAAAAAAAGGGTGTCCAAATTTCTCACCAAACATCTAGACATCAAGACATCCGGATATCTAGACATCAAGACATCCGGACATTGGGACATCTAGACATTTGGACATCAAGACAATTTAAATTTCATCATTATCCAAGAAAGGTGCCCCATCCAATTTCCTTTCATTGCCCATTTGAGATTCCAAGGAGGCGTTAATGAGTGAGAGGATGAAAAGCAGAAGAGACCCTCTGCTCTCTTGTCCGCACTCCTCACTCTCTCTTGTCGCCCACTCTAGATGACGCCCACGATGGTTCATTCAAAGTTTAATTGGAGGAAGGAGAGTCCAAGATAAGTGGAGGTTCATCCAAAATTCAAAGGAGGAGTTATCTTCTATCTACTTTCAATTCAAAGGAGAAGATATCTTCATCCAAATTCAAATTCAAAGAAGAGTTCCAAGACTAAGGAAGAGTTCAAAATTCAAGTTTGAAAGTTGTCTTAAGATGAAGATAAAGTTTTGAAGTTAAATGGAAGCCCCTCATCCAAACCTCTTTCAAATTCAAATGAAGGGTTCAAATTCAAACTTAAACCTTTGAAGCTATTTCTTATCCCATGTTACCGATCAAGGAATTCAAAAAATTCAGATGTGATGCCAATTGAGATTAAGAAAGAGAGATTAGTGCCAAATGGGAAGAAGGATTAGCTCCAAGAGAATGATTAGCATGCCATCTCAATCTTAAATTATCACACACTTTTTTCATGATGCTAGAATATTTCATGTTGTCACCCAAGCCATGAAAGGTTTATTCAAAATTCAAAATTTCAAGGAGAAGCCAAGAAGCCAAGGAGTGTTTGAATTAGAATTTAAATTTAAATATAATTTGAATTCAAAGGAGTCCTATGATATCTTCATGTGTGAAAAACCCTATAAATAGGACCCCATGCCCCCTTGTAATTATTATTCATTCATGAAATAAAGATGCATTCTTTCTTCCACAAAGCTGGGTTAGGCTTTAGTATTTTTCTCTAAGGGCGGAGAGGTCTTTAAGAGCTCAAGGCGGGGAGGTCCTTGAGAGCTCAAGGCGGTGAGGTCCTTGAGCGGAGGTTCTGCCTGATTCGACAAGCTGCTATTGATCTTCTTAAGCTCTATGCATCCAACCCTTTCATTTTTCAATTTTGAATCTGGTTACTTCATTCTTAAAGTTTTGTTTGCTACCTTCTCTACAGATCCCAGGTGTTCAAGGACTTTAGAGGATGGATCATTTGCTTTCGAACCGAGATCTAATGATAGATCTGAAATCTGGAGTCCCGATCTTCATCCTGTTACGAGATCTAAGCGACCAAGCAGCCGATCTATCCCGAGTCAAAGAGAATCTCTATTGGGGTAAGCAACCAATCCTTTCTCATTAGATTTGATAGTTGAAGCATGGAATAGCCTAATCTTAGATGGTTTCCTAGTCGTCGGGTCCTTATTCTTTATAGCTTGTGGATCAGATTGAAGGTAAGTAGTTAGTTACTTTCTTTAATCTCTTTAGTCTATTATGTTTAGTTGCTTTACTGCTATGATCATTGCTCTTTAAAACATCTTAGACTAAATTAAATCATCTTACACCGTATCGCATCGTTCCGCATCAGAGGCAACCCAACAATCTCATCTTCTTTTTAGTATAATTACAGGAACTTAGGTGAAAGAATAAGAGCCCGCTACTTCGGGAAACCCTCTTCAACTCTCAAAGCACACTCCCCCAGGTGTATTCTCTCTTTTTCTTATGTGCTTATTTTCTTTCCTACTCCATTTAGGATAATGTCAATTAAGTTGTGGGGAGGAAGAAAACTTAACTTACTTAGATCTTCGAGTACGGTTAGAAATGATTATGTTATATGTACATAAGTATTGTCTTGAATTGGAGCTACATAGGCACCTTAATCAATGATTGATTAATGGTCTAGAAAATTTTAGAGATGTCAAGGGATAAATTATTAAAGAAACTTAATAAATGACAAGGTTTAGATCATAAATAATTTGATATAGTAATTCCAAAAACTTTCTGACCATTGATCTTAATGAAGAATTTACTTTATGGGGTATAAATCAAAAGGTTAAGTATGTTGAGTTTTTCCCTCTGGGAAAAAAGAGAAAAAGAGTTAGTCCCACCTTATAGCTTTGCTTGAACTGTTATTGAGTAACCGTGCCCCTTTGCCTAGGAAACATTATGGTTTGCATCAAAAGATGAGAAAGTCAAGAAATATGTTAAGCAATGGCACCTCCCTTACGAACCGGGCCCCTTCGTCTAAGTAAGCATTGTGGTTCGCATCAAATGAAAAGAATACTAACATTTAAGAGGCTAGGAATGATACTTGTAAAAAAAATGAAAAAAAAAGAAAGGAAAAGAAAGAAGAAGAAATGGAAAAACTAGCCGGCAAAAAGTGAAAGGAAAACATGCTACGCAGAAAGAAAGTATTTTAAAAATTTTAAAATGACAGTGGAAGGCTTGGTAGATCGATCAAAATGATCTACCAATCTGCTAGCAACAGGATCTTGTAAGATATACAGCATGCAATATACATCAAGAGCGAGGAAAATAATCAAGATATAAAAGTACCTTGCCCTTATCCTTTGAAAATACTGTGGAAAAAGATAAAGTGCTCGAGCCACACATGTGTCTGGCCTCTACAGGTAGTCCACACTGGGGCTCGACTCTGATCAACTCCCTCGGAGTGATAGCTTTTGGGATTCTTCGGGCCGATCTTCTTCTTCTCGAAAGACAAGGGGGAAAGGTGGAACCCTTCCCAAACTTTCTCTCTTCCCGAGACCTAGCTTGAATGCTAGGTATTCTCACACCAAATCCCAAGTCCTCACAAAACTCCTTTTCTCTTCTAGTTCTTCAACAACCAACCAGCAGCCCCTAAAACAACCTTTATTTTTAGAGGATCCAAGAGAGGGAGAAAGGGGAAGGAGTGATTGGGGGAGAAGGTCAAGGGCATACCAATTGGTTCTAACCATATTAGGAAGGAATGACAATCATTCCATTAAGTTTGGAGCCAAAATAGCTTGAATTCGAAATTCAAACAAGATCAAACCTTCTCAAAAGCTTCCCAAAAATATCATTCGGGGTTTTCTAGTCGAGCAAAGACGAGTCAACTCGAGCAGGGGTTGAGTCGGCCCATCCAGAATACAGAATAGTCAGACTGTTCTTTCAATAGGAATGAGTCAGCTCGAGCAGGGGTTGAGTGGGCTCGTCAAGAACACATAATGAGTCAGCTCAAGCAGGGGTCGAGTCGGCTCATCCAGAAAAGACTTCTGAAAATACTTCTTGTCACAGCCAAGTGTCGACCCCTCAAGTGTCGACACATGATCAATCATATTGACCACCAGTGACAGCAAACGATTATTAATCATCGATCATCCTTTAGATCAGATAAAAACCATAGGGTGTGTGACCCCATAAGTTCGAAGATCATCCTTTAGATCAGATAAAAACCCATATGGTGTGTGACCCCATAAGTTCGAACACTAAGCCGAGAACACTGGAACACTTCTAGTACTAGTCAAAGTTCTCATCTAGCAATGATACCCGACGTCCGGATAGGTCGAATATTGCAGAGCAACTTTCAAGAACCTCTAGCATATGGTTACCACACAATTCATCCCTTTGACCTCATAATGCTCAGGATGACCTAGGATTTGATTACCAACCCTAATTTGATTCATCCAGATCGTGTTTTAACTTTAC
Organism: Areca catechu; assembly: GCA_021397845.1. Classification (NCBI taxonomy): domain Eukaryota; kingdom Viridiplantae; phylum Streptophyta; class Magnoliopsida; order Arecales; family Arecaceae; genus Areca; species Areca catechu. Next base: position 44,183,099 of record CM038048.1, on the reverse strand, counting down.
AAGTTCTGTGACTCCTCATAAAAACTATCCTGGCCAAAGTTTTGCTAAGTTGAAATATAGCGAGTCATTCACTCCAAACTATTTGGAGGGGTCAATTCCATCTTGATCCACCACCGTTCCATAAGTACTTGACTGTACCCAAAAACCTTTCATCACTGGATTAGAAGTTTAGATAGTCCGGAACCAAAGTACAGTGAGTTGCTTGCAAGCTACCATCGTGACCTCAGGTCTGAGGGACACATATACCCATATCCCTTTACGAGCAACCCTTTGGCAGAAGGGAGCTTCGCAGATGGTCACGTTCAGTGAGATGTCATACATTTCACTTGCATGTCACACCAATATCTCCACACTTCTTGGTTAAGAGGACAACCAACAAATGTGACATATAACAATCTATACTTGATACATCATCATCCTATAACAATATATCCTTTAGTTGTGAACCAATTTAAGAACTACTTGATATATCCTCTTTATATCAAATAATATGGTTCTAAGGACTCCATCATACAAGAGTTCATTTCAGGAAAATGTAAATATGATGAACAGCCAAAAGAATAACTTTTATTCATTAAAAATTCACATATAATTACAAAATGGCACAACCATCTACATCCTAGATGATTGGCTTTGGGACACAATTCCCAACAACTCCCACTTGGACTAAAGCCAATCGGTATAGAATATTATTCCCATTTTTCATTTACAACTATCAAACTCTTAAATTTTGACAGCTTTAATGAAGGGTTAGCCAGGTTCTCCTTTTCATTGATCTTCTGGAGGTCAATGTCATCTCGTTCCACGATCTCTCGTACAGGTGATTGCACCGCAAAATATGCTTTATGCGGTGATGAGACTTTGGCTCTTTGGCTTGAGCAATGGCTCCAACGCTGATACAATACACCGGAATAGGACCATCCAGGGAAGTGCCACTCCCAACTTACCAAGAAACTTCTGCAACCAAACAGCTTCCTTCGCTGCATCTGATGCTGCAATGTATTCTACTTCGCATACTAAGTATGCCATAGTAGGCTACTTGGAACTTTTTTAGCAGATCGCTCCTTCATTTAGGGTAATGATAAATCCTGACTCACTCTTGCTATCATCCTTATCTGACTAAAACTAGAGTCATTATATCCCACAAGTTTTAAGTCAGGTTCTCCATAAATCATCCATTGATCCTTAGTATTTTGCAAATACTTAAGGATGGTCTTTACCACTTTCCAATGAGCTTCACCTGGGTCATACTGGTATCTGCTCACTATGCTTAGTGGGTATGCCACGTCTGGTCTAGTACACATCATGGCGTACATGATAGAACCCACTTCCGAAGCACACAGGATTCTACTCATATGCTCTCTCTCCTCCAGAGTTGTCACACAATCCTTTTTGGAGAGAACAATTCTAGAGCCTATCAAGAGAGCCTTTCTTAGAATTTTTCATGCTGAACCATTTCAACACAGTATCGATGTACATAGACTGCGACAGTCCTAGAAGCCTCTTAGATCATCTCTATAGATCTTCATACCCAATATGTAAGAGGCTTCCCCCCAAGTCCTCCATAGAGAACAGAGATGACAACCAGACCTTTATTCCTTGCAGTGCTGGGATATCATTCTCGATTAAGAGAATGTAATCCATATACAATACAAGGAATACAATCATAGAACCATTAACCCATTTGTAAATGCAAGGTTCTTCTCCATTCCTAATGAAGCCATACGACTTGATATACTTATCAAATCGCATGTTCTAACTCCTTGATGCTTGCTTCAGTCCATAGATGAACTTTTGAAGCTTGCACACCTTTGACTCGTTCGTGGATATAGACCCTTTAGGTTGTATCATATACACTTCCTCTTCTAGCTCACCATTCAGGAAAGCTGTTCGAACATCCATTTACCAGATTTCATAGTCAAAGTGTGCCGCTAAAGCAAGCATGATCCGAATGGATTTGACCATTTCTATAGAAGAGAACATCTCGTAATAGTCAATACCATAATGTTAACGATATCCCTTGGCAACCAAACGGGCATTATAGGTCTCAACCTGCCCGTTTGTGCCCCTCTTTCTTTTGAAAATCCTTTTGCACCCAATAGATTTTATCCTTTCAAGAAGATCAACCAATATCCATATATTGTTGATTTCCATGGACTCTATTTTGGATTTCATGGCTCCTAGCCATTTCTTAGAGTCAGACCTCTACATTGCACCATATAGGTGATCGGATCCTCATTGTTCTCATTGAGTTCAATGAGATCACTGTTCTGGACCAAGAAACCATAGTCTCTGTGGTCGACTTGGTACCCTACCGGATCTCCTTAATAGTTCCTGTGTGGGCTTTGGGTGTGATCTAATCACAACCAATTCTATGTTGTCTCTTGAGTGTGTCGGTTCTTCTACTTGTTGAACTTCACTAAGTTCAATCTTAGTGATTATAGTTCCTTCACCAAGGAACTCCTTTTCCAAAAAGATAGCCCTAAGACTGACGAACAACTTTTATTCCTTGGCCATGTAGAAGTAATACCCCTTAGACTCTTTTGGATACCCAACAAATAGGCACCGATCAGACCTAGGTCCAAGTTTGTCATTTTCAAATATTTTACATAAGCCGGGCAACCCCAAACCTGAAGGTGTGAGAATGTTAGCTTACGTTCAATCCATATCTCATAGGGGTTTTGCTAATGGACTTACTTGGAGCCCTATTCAAAAAGTAACAGGCTGATTCCAGAGCATATCCCTAAAAAGATAGCGACAGAGAAGCAAAGCCCATCATAGACCGAACCATGTCTAACAGGGTTCGATTCCTCCTTTCAAACACTCCCTTTAACTGAGGTGTCCTTGGAGGTGTCCACTGAGAGAGAATCCCATTCTCCTCAAGATATGTCAGAAACTCACCAGACAGGTATTCACCGCCTCGATCTGATTGAAGGGTTTTGATATACCTTCCAGTTTGTTTTTCTACTTCCACTACAAAAAAAACTGAACTACACCCACGTAAAAAATACATAGATAAAAGCTTAAAAAATATGGATATATATCTATATCCACATTGGTACACACGTTTGGTTAAACATGGATATGTCCAGCATGGCTATAGCTTATATCTATGTTTTTCTTTTCATATGTGTAGACGTACTTTACCCATATAATATCTAACATGGGTAAGATTATATACATGGGTATAAATCTAGTCTATACCCTCCTTTATAAAACATGGATAATAAAATATATATGAATTAGAAACATGGATAATTAAATACATATGAATTAGAAACGTTTGTAATTAAATATATACGAATTAAAATTCATTGGAATTAACAAAGCATGGGTATAAATAAACCTGTACTATCAATAATAAAACGTAGTTATATAATTAAATATAGTCATGCTTAATCCACTTTCAAAATATGGATCACCTGTAATAACAAATAAAAATAGAAAGACATAAAATAACTATAAACAATATAATTTTCATCATTATATTAAATATAGTTTAATATACATAATGATAGTCTGACAAAAATATTGTCTCAATAACTTTATTAATTTTATCAAAATCTAAAGAACAACAAAAAATATAGTACTGATTTTAAAGAATGTAAATACTAGAACTCAGAATATATCATAAAACAAGTTCTAACTATTTTGCTACAGCATAAAGAGAATAAAGATAGATAAAGTGAACTTTGTAAAATCTTCATTTCTTCCTTGACACCTTCCATTATATCACCTGAATCTACAAAAAAACAATGAATCATATAAATATACATCATTTCAGAGATAGTATAAATCATTATTAAACCAATAATGTACACAGATACATACATAATCTTTTCACCAAATAATGTGAGTGCCCACAGTATGTTTCATTAAAGATCGACTTTTATCCTTTACAAGCAATGAAGCATCGGGCTCAATTGCATAAGAAACAGAAACCACACAAAACACATCTCCTAAACTTTTGCCCATCAACATCTTGTCTTTATTATCAGAAATAAATATTCTTTTACCTACTTCTTTCTGTGACATATCCAATAAAATTACTTCTTCACCCTGCAAGTACTGATTTCATATAATATAATAAATAAGTCCTGATGATTCACTACTTAATAATATTGAACCATTCTATTTAAATCTATAAATTTATTAAAATAAATTTCACTTACAATTTTAGATGATTAAAGAATGGATAATATGTTCACTTGAGATGAGTTTAGTTCAACTCTATCACCATTCTAAAAATAATAGAGAATTGGCCAACTTTCTTAAAAAATATTAAATTATAAGTATTTTATAAAATAATGATATCATAGATACCTATAGATTATGTTTGCTACTAACATATGATATTTTATCTATTTTTGGTAAATGATCATCAGCTTCTTTCATGTTGGCAATACCCTATTAATAAATAAGTACAATAACAGGTTAAATTCATCAATCAAATAGCAAGTAGAATGAATGGTCATCGGGTTTTTCCATGATATTTTATATTTTCAAAAAAATCAGAACAATTCTAAAAATAAAGATTAAGTTATCCAATCTCATTCATATAGAATAAAAAAAGAATTATACATTTAACTAAAGTACTCACCGAAACTGTTGAACCATAAATATTTATTACTTGGACTTGGAGAGTTCCAACTTGACTTGCCGATCATTTAACCATTTTATTCACTTTCATTTTCCTTTTTCAAGACTTCATTTGTTGCTTTAGAGCTCCATAATGAACCGGAAGTTGGTCATTGGCATAGTCATTAAATACTCAGCATCAAATCAAGGGATAAGATGATGCAAAAGCATATTTTCCGAATTTATGATACCTGATAAATTTCAAAGCCACAGTCTTCACATGTATAAACAGCAACTTGCATCAGGGCCTTAACATCTGAGCAGCATGTTATAATGCCAGAAATCTTTACAAGTTGGCCAATATTAGATGCTTTTACTTGTCTTATGGTCAGTGGGGTTCCCTTGGAGAATGCCTTGACGTAGACTTCACTGAAAAACCGTAAGGTTTTCTTGTTAAGAATGGATGGAAACACACAAAAGGAAATAAACGAACAGACAGAGAAAGAAAAGAGGCCAAAAACTTTTCCTTATAAATGAAACAGATTATCAATGGCTTAATGATGTCATTATCAATAATAAAACGAAACCCCAGACAAATAATTTACCATGCCTGTCATACTATAAAGGAAAAAATTAAGCTGCATTCCACTTTTATAAACAAAATATTTGTCACATGAATCTGAACTGTACAACCTACCAGAAGGGGAATTAGAAAAGCATAAATTTGCAGTAAGATCAGTTTCCTCGCAGAAATGTTAGATTAGATTTAGTCGGCTCCTTTCAAATATGTCCCTCTTATACATCTCCAAAACATTTACATTTGGTTAATTTGAGTGTTATAATATAACCTTGGACATTTCGTTGGGTTAGATGATCTCAACACATACCTCAGAGATCGTCCCAAGTTTACTTTTAATCTTGACATATTCTCCTGAATGCAATCTTAAATCATAAATGTTTTAAGGAGCAACACGAATCACGAGAAGCATTTGGAAAGAAACAACACATCAAAGATAAAATCAGAGTCCTTCATCCTTCTAGCACACTTACAAGAACTTCTTGATTTCCGAAGGCATTTCTTGAAGCGGATCAGTGTTATCAGCACTATCCATCCCATCAACCACCCTCTGCATCATCAAGATGTCACGATCCTCATCCACCGGAAACACCTCAGTCAGCTCCGGCATGAGCTCGTCGATGGCCTCCGCCAAGATGCTGATGTAGTGCCATGTGTTCTCCATGACCCATTGCAGGAACTCCTTAGCCAGATCCTTGTACTATCCCCAAAATCAAAGCCACCATTAGATCTAGGGAAACAAACAAAAAAAGGAAAAGTTGGATAGTTACATTGAAGAGGTCGTGGAGTTCAATCTGAACGGCACGGAGCTTGCGGCTGGAGACATCTTGCTGCAATGACAGTTAGGGTTAGGTTTAGAAGAAGAAGAAGAAGAGAGGAGGAGAGAGAGAGAGAGGCAAGGAAGAGGCTTATGAGGAGCTTGAGGTACTTGGGCTCGTCGAAGGCATCGGCGAAGTTGGTGAGGAAATCCTTGGCAAGGCCTGGGGATTAGAAGAAGAGGAGTAAAACCGAGATAGAATTATCGAGAGAGAAGATTGAAATCGAGAATTTGCAAGTATCTTTGTCGGCATTGAAGTCGAGATTCTTCATGGCTGAGAGCTATCAATCGACCGCAAGAGAGAAAGAGAAATGGATGGAATTAGATGAAGAGAAGGGAAGAAAAAAGGGGGACAGGGCTTTTGGCGGGCGCGAATGCTGGTTTTGACGGGAAAACCGGGATAGGGGAGGATGGACGGCAATGATTGTTTTTTTTTTTTTTTTTTTTTTTTTTTTTTTTTGGAGTGCCGGTGATCTAAGAAGTGCTGCTAATTTAAATGTGCAGGTTGCGTGTGGACGCGTTCGATCTATTGACTCACTGAGCTCGGCTACGAATGCTGAGTAGCGGTGTAAATGAGTCGGATCATATTAAATTATAAGTGGCCTGATCTAAATTTTTTTTTATTAGATTCTAATATTAGATTTAGATTTAATTTATTAAAAATTAAATTATGTCATGTCGGGTTTATTATCAAAAGTTTTAATTCAACGGATCATTTGAATTGGATCAAATTGATAAATAACCTAATTTTACTTTAAAAAATTTGGATCTAAATATGATCCTTATTTTAATTATTATATAGCAACTATTATTAACTATAAAATAGATAACAAATAATATTATTTTTAAAATAAATTAAGATGTAAAAATAATTATAAATCTATTTCTATGTTAAAAAATAAGTTTCATACAAGTTTTAAACTATAATTTAAAGAACCAAATAGATATGATCCTAATAGTATTAGTATATTCAAGTTTGATCGGGTCGGGTCGGGTTCAAATTCAATAAATCCATATCCAATTCAGAAAATGGAATGTGTCTATTTTAGAAACCAATCCAAATCCATGGATCCATAAAAATAAGTTGGGTCGGATCAAAACGGGTCGGATTGGATCAAGTTATGGATCAACCCGATCCATTTGCAGCTTTAATGCTGAGGTTTAGGTGCAACCAAGTTACCAAATATAAATGGATGGCATGTTTTGGTTCAGGCATGATCACTATATAAAAAAGAATAAAAATCTAACTATTTTTTATATTTCCTTGGGGTTCTTTTGGGTAAGCAAAATGTGCCAGAATTTTATTCAATTACTCTTATTTTGAATTTTGTGACTTATTAACTAATTGTTTGCAGTTTAATGATGCTAAATGATATTATTAGTGGTTTTTGGTTACTATTGTTGTCCTCTATCAAACTTATTTTCATAAGTTAAAATACATGGACATTTCATTAATATTACATTCCTTACTTTTGTTATTATTTCTAATATTTTACTTATCAAAATTCTTTGATAAATGAGAACTTTTTATGTTATTTACATTAATTCTGGTTTCGTGTTCGTCGCTGAGTTGTTCTCCGATGATAGCTTTCTAGTTGTTACGGCCGTAATGATGACGCAGCCGGGCTCAGATACCGTCAGATATAATCGAGCCACGTAGAGGTTTCTTCGCCGAGTCAGCGTCGGCTTCCACACCGCCGAGGTCGAGCTCGGCCAGGCTACCTCGTAAGACGACTTCCCGAGATGTTACCACCCTCGCCGAAGTCGAGCTCGGTTCGGTGCTCTTCCTGCCACCTCGCCAAATGTCCGCCCAGGAGGGGTCCGCCTAGGCCGAGGTCGGCCGCTTCTTCGCCCCTTCGCCAGGTGGCCCCCGGAGACGGGCCCACCGGTCGAAGCCAGGCGACCTCCTGCCACCTCGCCAGGTGTCCGCCCAGGAGGGGTCCGCTCAGGCCGAGGTCGGCCGCTTCTTCGCTCCTTCGCCAGGTGGCCCCCGGAGACGGGCCCACCTCGGTCGAAGCCAGGCGACCTCCTGCCACCTCGCCAGGTGTCCACCCAGGAGGGGTCCGCCCAAGCCGAGGTCGGCTGATCCTTCGCCAGGTGGCCCCTGGAGACGGGTCCACCTCGGCCGAAGCCAGGCGACCTCCTGCCACCTCGCCAGGTGTCCACCCAGGAGGGGTCCACCTAGGCCGAGGTCGGCTGATCCTTCGCCCCTTCGCCAGGTGGCCCCCGGAGACGGGTCCACCTCGGCCGAAGCCAGGCGACCTCCTGCCACCTCGCCAGGTGTCCACCCAGGAGGGGTCCGCCCAGGCCGAGGTCGGCTGATCCTTCGCCCCTCGCCAGGTGGCCCCCGGAGACGGGTCCATCTCGGCCGAAGCCAGGCGACCTCCTGCCACCTCGCCAGGTGTCCACCCAGGAGGGGTCCACCTAGGCCGAGGTCGGCTGATCCTTCGTCCCTTCGCCAGGTGGCCCCCGGAGACGGGTCCACCTCGGCCGAAGCCAGGCGACTTCCTGCCACCTCGCCAGGTGTCCACCCAGGAGGGGTTTACCTAGGCCGAGGTCGGCTGATCCTTCGCCCCTTCGCCAGATGGCCCCCGGAGACAGGCCCACCTCGGCCGAAGCCGGGTGCCCTCCTGCCACCTCGCCAGGTGTCCACCCAGGAGGGGTCCACCTAGGCCGAGGTCAGACTACCCGTATAGAGAAGATCCCAAAGAAAGAGGCGCAGGTTCCGAGGTTGTCCCTCGAGCTGTGCGCATCGCAGGCGGCGCCCCGTACGGATGGCAGCAGCATGCGAAACATCACTTACGTCGGCCCGACAAGTCCCGCAGTCGAGAGGCGCGGCTCTGACAAAACAGTGCCCTTAAACGGACAGTGCCGGCACTTAGGAAGGAGAGCGCCCTCACTGGGCCCGAGGTCTGACCGACCGCCTTGCCGGCGCCACCCCCCTTTTCTGTCTTTGCCCTTTCCCCGCTGGGCTTGGCAAACGAGGTCGGAAAGCCGCCTGGCCCTCAACACCAAAAAGGGGGAAGAGAAAAGGATGGAAAGGGGAGCCTCCCGCGAGGAGAGGACAGGCGAACAGCGGGAGGAGATAAAAGGAAGGAAGCTGGAGGCGACCAGGTAAGCCGATCAAGCTGGGGACAAGCAAGGAACAGTGGCCAAAAGCCCCGCTCCGAGAGTAAGATCCAGGGTCCCGAGAGGGGATCGCTTGGCGTGAGCTTGGCAGGGAGGCCCGCCGAGTTTCCGGTCCCTATAGCACCTCTCTTGCTAGTAAATTCTCTAAGTCTGGGACTCCTTCGGGGGCTCGTCTTGGAGAATCTGTTCCTTCTCGCCGTCTACTAACTTGACCATCGGAGCTCCCTCGCCGGGATCCCGGCCAGGATCTTCTGACCCTCTCTCTTGCAGGTTCGCTCCAGCCAGGAACTCCAGGAGCCAGGTGGTCCGGTAGGATCGACGGATCCGAGGCGTGGGCACGGCGGCGAGATCGGCAACAGATTGGCATGCCAGGAAGGGGGGCAGGACAACACCCCCTAGCGGGAGCTAGCTTTCTTCAGGTACCGCACTCTCCGACAATGGTGGTCACTCGCGGGCGCGAGGCGTCCACCAGCCATGTGGGGGAAGTTCCCTCCCCTCAAGGGGCCACAGCCCGGAGAGGGAGCTTCCAGCTCCCCCTCCTCTTCCACCACAGCCAACCTCAGCAGACGGGCCCCTCGCAGCCGTCATCCAACAGCTGCAGACCTTGACCTCGGCGGTCCGGCAGCTTCAACATCAGCAGCGGTCCCTGGCCATGCAGCCGCAGCCGGGGACCCCCGCGGCCCAAGCCGCGGGACAGCGTGGGAGCCTGCGCTCCATTCAGGGCAGGCCATCCCACCGAGGGCAGTCTCCAACCCCCGCGGGAGCCACCAAGCCCCGCCAAAAGAAACTACTCCGGTTTGACGGATCACGAGAGTCGATCCCCGGCCGATGAAGCCGAAACGGCGCATCGCAGCAAGCGGCGCCGAGGCCTGACTTTGCACCGAGACCGATCGGCGCCCCCCTTACCAGCTGTCTCGGTGGAAGACTCCACCGACGAGGCCATCAGGCGCCAGGCCGAGAGGCGCCTGGAGGAGCACGAGCGCAAGTTGGCGGAGTTCGCCCGTCGATTTGCCGACCTGCAGAACTCATCGGCGGACCCGGCGGGCTACGACTCCCGTCCTCCCTTCTCTGAAGAAATCCAGGCGGAACCGATCCCAAAACAGTTCCACATGCCGCAGGTGGATCCCTATGACGGGACCACCGACCCTCTGGACCATCTGGAGAGCTACAAGGCTCTCATGAGGGTCCAGGGGGCCATCGACGCTCTTTTGTGCATCGCCTTCCCAGCTACCCTCCGGAAGGCCGCTCGAGTCTGGTTCACCTGCCTCGAGCCTGAATCTATCTACTCCTTCCACCAGTTGGAAGGAAAGTTTGTGGCGCATTTCGATGCCTGTCGAAAGGTGCCGAGAGAGGTGGATAGCCTCTTCTCCATCCGCCAGCAGGACCAGGAGCTGCTCCAGGACTACATCACCCGGTTCAAGACCACAGCCCTGGAAGTCTACAGCCTGGACGAGCCCGTCGCCATGCTGGCCTTGAAGCGCGGGCTCAAGACGTCCCGCCTGACCTACTCCCTGGACAAGAAGCCTCCCAGGACGTACTCCGAGCTCCTCCTCCACGCCCATAATAAGTACATCCGAGCAGAGGAGGCTGACCGCACCCGTCGAGAGCTAGATGGGAAGACTCTGAAGAGGCCGCCCCCGAGGGATATTCCAGGAGCTCGGAAGCCCGGGCCGTCTACCGACCCTCGCCCGAATCCAAGGCCAAGAAGCGAGGCCATTCCGGAGCGAAGGTTCACCCCTCTCCTCGCACCTCGGACGAAGATCCTCATGGAAATTGAGGGCGAGCGTTACCTCCGCCGACCTCCTCCTCAGAACCCGAGGGCTATCCGGGATAAATCGAAGTACTGCCAGTTCCACCGCGAGCACGGTCACGACACGGAGGAGTGTCGCAACCTGAAGCGGGAGATCAAGGAGCTGATCAAGAGGGGCTATCTCAGGAAGTTCATCAGGAACGAGGTCCCCCCGGAGGGGCAGCCGCTCGTGGCCTTACCACCAGTTCCCGCAATCGATAAACCGCCTGACGGAGAAGCCCGTGGGCATGATCTCACTTAGGGTCGGGCGAGCGGCGAAGAGGGCCGGGAAGTCGGGAACCCGGAAAATGTAATCCCTCCGAGGAGGGGAAGGATAATGAGAATGTAAACAACGATGCCGTGGTGGTCGAGATGACCATCGCGAAGCATCCTGTACATCGAATCATGGTGGATAGTGGAAGCTCAGCTGACATGCTTTTTTACGACGCTTTCTCTCGGATGAATTTGTCCCACGATCAGCTGAGACCGGTGCATACCCCCCTAGTAGGTTTTACCGGGGACTCCGTGGGGGTCAAAGGGGAGATCACTCTCCCGGTCACCACCGGATCCCCACCTCGGCAGACGACCGTCCTGATGACGTTCACCGTCGTCAGGCTCCCTTCGCCTTACAACGCCATTCTCGGGCGCCCCGGGCTCAACCAACTGGACGCCACAATTTCCACGAAAAGGTTGTTGGTGCAGTTCCCCACGCCTTCCGGGCTCGGGGATATGAAGGGGACGACCCAGCCGGTCCTGCATTGCCTCCAGATGGTCCCGGGTGCCCGGGGCGCAGAGCTCACCCCCGATGTTGGCGACCTCGACCTAAGGAAGAAGGAACCCAAGGGAGGGCCCGTAGAACGCCTATTGACTTATCCCCTTGGTTCGGACCCACTGAGGACGGTGCAGGTCGGGGTGCAACTTCCCGAAGAAGAACGGACCCGCCTGCTGGAGTTCCTCCGTGCGAACGCATATGTGTTTGCCTGGTCGGCGGTCGACATGCTGGGCATTCCGCCTGAGGTCATCACGCACAGGCTAAACGTGGATCCGAGCTGCCGCCCGGTCCGCCAGAAGAAGAGGAGCTCGCCATGGAGAGACAAAAGGCCATCAACGAGGAGGTGGAGAAACTCCTCGCCGCGGCTTTGTGCGGGAAGTCCAGTATCCCAGTTGGCTAGCGAAGTGGTCATGGTAAGAAAGAGCAGTGGTAAGTGGAGGATCTGTGTGGACTACACCGACCTCAACTGAGCATGCCCGAAGGATAGCTTCCCTCTCCCAAAGATCGACCAGCTGGTCGACACCACCTCGGGACATCGCCTCCTGTCATTCATGGACGCCTTCTCTGGATACAACAGATCCGAATGAGCCCGGAGGACGAAGAGCATACCGCCTTCATCACCGACCGCGGAACTTTTTGCTACAGGATGATGCCGTTTGGCCTCAAGAACACTGGGGCCACGTACCAGCATCTGGTCAACAGGATCTTCAAGGACCAGATCGGCCGCAACATGCAGGTGTACGTGGACGATATGCTGGTGATGAGCAAACCCGACGCGGACCACGTAGCTGACTTGGCGGAGACGTTCGGCAACCTCCGGCGTCATCAGATGAAGTTGAACCCTGCAAAGTGCACCTTCGGCATCTCCGCCGGGAAATTCCTAGGATTCATGGTGACCCAAAGAGGAATTGAAGCCAACCCTGAGAAGGTCCAGGCCATCCTGGACATGGAGCAGCCCGCCTTCAAGAAGCAAGTGCAGTAACTCACGGTCGAGTTGGGCCCTCAGCCGCTTTATCTCCAGGTCGGCAGATCACTGCCATCCCTTTTTCAAGGTGTTGAGAAAGATGAACGACTTCAACTGGACCGAGGAATGCCAGGAGGCCTTTGAAGAGCTGAAGAGATGCTCGCATCATCACCGCTGCTATCCCAGCCCGAGGAGGGGGAGGAACTCATCCTCTACCTGGTGGTCACCCGGAAGCCATCAGTTCGGTCTGGTCCGGACCGATGACCAAGGAGTCCAGCGGCCGGTATACTATACCAGCAAACTTCCGCGACGCGGAGCTCAGGTTTCTCGGCCCGAGAAACTCGTTTTTGCGCTAATAGTGTCTGCCCAGCATCTCAGGCCCTATTTCCAAGCACATCCATCGCTGTCCTGACGGATCAACTGCTGAAGCAGTGCTCAGCCGACCCGACACCTCCGGGCGATGGCGAAGTGGGCACTAAAGCTCAGCGAGTTTGACATCGCGTACAGGCCAAGGTCGGCCATGAAAGCGCAGGTGCTGGCCGACTTCCTGGTCGAATGTTCAGGCTTAGGCAAGGAGCCAGAGGAAGGCCCTTAGGCAGCCGCTGAAGACGGGCCCGACGAGCCCGGAGAGGATGCCTGGATCCTCCATGTAGATGGAGCCACGAACTCCGACGGGAGGAGCCGGACTCATCCTTGCCAACAGCGACGGGGTCGTCGCCGAATGCGCGCTCCGTTTCCAATTCATCGTGACAAATAATCAGGCGGAGTACGAGGCACTCTTCACTGGGCTGAGGGTCTCCCGCGAGCTGGGCGTGACCAACCTCAAAGCTTTCACTGACTCCCAGCTCGTAGCGGGGCAGGTCTCTGGGGAGTACGCTGCGCATGACCCCCAAATGGCAAAATACTTGGAGCTCGTCAAGGCGGGCGTGGCCAGATTCCGGCGCTTCAACATCTTCCACATCCCCCGCAGGGAGAACACCCGTGCGGACACTCTCTCTCGGCTGGCAACCCTGCCGGACTCGATGCTGGGCCACGCTAATGTGGAGTGCCTTGAGACCCCAAGCCACGAGACCCCGGTGGAGGTCCATCAGGTCAGCCGTGAGCCCAGCTGGATGGACAAGTACGCCGAATACATAACCAGCGGCACCCTGCCGGAGGACCGCGAGGCGGCCCGCCTCATCAGAAGGAAAGCCATGCGGTTCGTCCTGATGGATGGGCAATTGTATCGAAGATCCTACTCCTACCCCCTCCTCAAGTGTGTAGGACCCGCGGAAGCCAGCTCGTGCTCCAGGAGATTCACGAGGGCATCTGTGGGAACCACGTGGGGGGCAGAGCATGGCCTATAAGGCCCTTCATCAGGGCTACTTTTAGGAGACGATGAAGGAAGACACCGCTGACTTCGTAAAGAGGTGCGATCGGTGCCAGCACCACGCCACGGTGCAACGGCAACCCTTCAACCCAATCTCCCAGCTTTCGGCTCCCTGGCCATTCGCCCAATGGGGGATGGACCTTCTGGGCCCATTCCCGCCAGTGTCCGGACAGCGGAGGAATTCTTGATTGTGTCCATCGACTACTCACGAGGTGGGTCGAGGCCGAACCCTTGGCACGGATCACTGAAGCAAACGTCGCCAAGTTCTTTGGAAGTCGACGTTTGCCGCTTCGGCCTCCCCCACACCGTGGTTACTGTCAACGGGCGCCAGTTCGACTGCCGGGAGTTTGAAGAGTCTGCGGCGACTCGGCATCAGGCATTGCTTCACCTCGGTGGCGCATCCCCAACCAATGGAGAGGCGAAGTCACGAACAGGACCATTCTGCAGGGCCTCCGCACGGCTGGACCAGGCCAAGGCAGATGGGCCGAGGAGCTCCCCAGCATCCTTGGGCATACCATACCACCCGAGGATGGCAACCGACGAGACCCCATTCAACCTCATCTTCGGAGCCGAAGCGGTCATTCCGATCGAGCTCAGCCTACCCACGCTGCGTGTGGAGCAATATGACGAGATAGAGAACCCCGCCAGAATGATGCTCAACCTTGACCTTCTTGAGGAGACGAGGGACAAGGCTCGAGTTCGGATGGCGGCGTATAGGCAGCGTGTGGCTAGGTATTACAACTCTCGATTGCGGCCGAAGTTTTTTCATCCCGGAGATCTGGTCCTCCGGCACGCTGAAGCTTCTCAGCCACGGGAATGCGGCAAGCCCTCACCCAACTGGGAGGGCCCGTACCGGGTAGCAGAAGCCCTCTCCCACGGTTCCTACTACCTGGAGGAGTTGGGAGGGGCCAGGTTCCCCCGGACGTGGAAGCCTCGAACTTAAGAGTGTATTATCAGTAATATAAGGTTCCCCACTCCTGCAATAAAGCTTCCTTGCTTCAAACGCTCTTTTTCACTTTGTAGGGAAAACGGCGCATGGCCCTGAGTTCAGCACGCCCGATCATGGCCGACGGTCGAAGGGAAAGCGGGAAGTCCTGGGCTTCGGCGGAAGGCGGGGCAGAACCCAGTTCGCCCCGCGAGCACGGAGAACAGCTCGGCAAGCCGCGCAAGGCTTGATAAAGCCTGTGGCCCGGGGTTCAGTCCGGAAGTCCTGGGTTTCGGCCTGGAAGGCGAGGCAGAACCCAGTTCAGCACGCGCAAAAGCAAGGAGAACAGCTTCGGAAAGCAGCACGCAGGCTTGAGAAAGCCTGCGCCCCGGGGTTCAGTCGGAAGTCCTGGGTTCGTCCTGGAAGGCGAGGCAGAACCCAGTTCGCAACAGCTCGGCAAGCTGCGCAAGGCTTGAGAAAGCCTGCAGCCCCGGGGTTCAGTTCGGAAGTCCTGGGTTTCGGCCTGGAAGGCGAGGCAGAACCCAGTTCGCCCGCGCAAGCACGGAGAACAGCTCGGCAAGCCGCGCAAGGCTTGAGAAAGCCTGCAGCCCCGGGGTTCAGTCCGAAAGTCCTGGGTTTTGGCCTGGAAGGCGAGGCAGAACCCAGTTCGCCCGTGCAAGCACGGAGAACAGCCCGGCAAGCCGCGCAAGGCTTGAGAAAGCCTGCGGCCCCGGGGTTCAGTCCAGAAGTCCCGGGCTTCGGCCTGGAAGGCGGGGCAGAAACCACTTCACCCACGCGAGCATGAAGGCAATCCCAAAGATGGACCCGCTCAAGGTCTACTCTGACGCCGCGCGGTCCGGAATGCCCCAACCTTCGATCTGAGCGACGGACGGGACCAGGTCCATGCTCATTCCAGCACTCCACATCAACATCTCAAGAAGGAAAAAGAGGAGATGGGAGAGTGGGAAAGAAAGTGAACTCGAGACTTAGTCAAATGATGTTTTCATTAATCCAAGGAAAAGTACAAGCTGGGAATCCCGACAGGTCGGGAGTCCCCAAAAAAAAAAGAAAAGAAGAAGAAGTACAACAACGACAACAGAGAAGGGTGAGAAGATGGGTGGCTCAGTTCGGTGCAGGGTCGGAGCCCTCAGCCTGGGTCGCGCGCTCCGCATCCTCGCCTTCAGCGGCTGCCGGCTCAGGCGGCTACTCCGGAGCCATGGCTTCGTCGGTCGCCGGGGCCGCAGGCGTGGCGTCGGCCACACCGGAGGCTCTGCTCTCGGGTCCTTGCCTTCTACCTCCGAGCACCACCCCACTGAGGTCGAGCTCGGGGTAGAAGGCCCATACCTTCTCCCGGCACATCCGGAACCCCTTCAGGAAGGAGTCCACGGTGGCCTCCCGGACCTCCGACGTGTATTCGTCGGAAGCCCGGAACTTCGGGATGGCTTCCTATGCCTCCCGCTTCACGGCCTCCAAGAGCCCGTTGATGTACGCACTCCGCTCCTTCGCCGCGTTCACATCCCGCCTGGCCTCCTCCAGCTAGCGTCCAGCCACTGGGAGTGGGCCTGAAGGCGAGCCCTCTCAGCCGCGTCCTCCTTCGCGCGACGCTGGTGGGAGGTCCTCTCCTCCGACAGAGAAGACTCCAGCTCCCTGTTCTGCCCCTCGACGCGCGACAGGTCTGTCTGGAGGGCCTGGTTGTTTGCTCGCAGCTCGACCCCCTTCTCCATGAGATCCTTGACGTCGGCCGCGAGCTTGCCGAGCTTCTTCTCCTTCTCGGCATCTTCGCGTTCCCTACGAGGAAGTTCCTCAGTAGGAGAACGCGTTCCCAATCTGCACAGTGGAGCAATCAGGTTAGAGTAAAGATAATCCGATGTCACGGAGGACAGAAGAATATGAGTTCGAGCTTATCGTAAAGAGCTGCGGGAGGATCCCGAGCAGAGCATCAGCGTAGTCCTAGCCGCCTCGAGATCGGCGGTCCCGGGCTGTGGAGGCGTACTCCATCAGTTTCTCCGCGAGCCCTTTGTCGCGGATGACTGAACACCGATGGGTGATCACCGGTGGCGGAGCCGTCAGGTCAGCTCCGGGGGTGACTGTCCCTCCAGCAGGAATCGCAGCTGACGTGCTGGCAGAGGACACAGGCTGTGCCGTCGGAGCCGCGGCAATGATAGGGCCGGCGCTGGACGAAGCTGCAGGTGGTGGAGCCCCCTCGACGGCAGCACCACCAGGTTTGACAGCTGAAGAATCGATGGCCCCGCCCGAGGCAGCCTGGGCGGGGGAGCAGCGGCCGGGCTGGGTACGGTCGCCGGTGCAGCCTCCTGGCTCGCCTCGGTGCGAGCCCTCTTCACCGCAGGCTCATCTACCTCGGCGACGTCTCTCTGGGCCACGCCCTCCAGGAGGCTCTCCAGCGAGAACTTCATGCCTGCAACGCAAAAGAGAAAAAGGTCAGCCAGCTCGGTCATAAAGGAGAAAGAATGCAAGAGTCAAGAGAGGACCGAATCTCACCCGACTCGTGGATGGGACTGATCCCGGTCTCGAAAAGATTCTGCTCCGAGAGCAGAACCTCGAGCGCCGGGACCACGTCGCTCAGGAGCAAGGAGTAGGCCTCCTGGTCCGCCGGCTCGACCTGGGAGTTTCGGTTCGGAGACCGGTCCGGTTCACTCCAGGCCCAGTCGACATCTTTGACCGAGGCAAAGAAGAACCGGTTCTTCCAGCCCTTGATAGAAGAAGGGAGGTCGAACCGGAGACACCTGGGCCGGGGCGAGATGTACCACCAGCCATCGTCAGTGGAGTACCTCTTCAAGGTAAACATGGCCCTGAAGAGGAAGAAACGGGCAACAAACCCGTGGAAATGACAAAAAACTATGAAAGAAAAGATGACCCGGATGGCATTGGGAGCCAGCTGGGCTGGAACAAGACGAAAATGGCTAAGGAAAGAGAGGAAGAAGGGGTGCAGAGGGAATCGAAGACCCCCGAGGAAGAAGTCTTCATAGAAGGCTATGCGGCTGGGGCCACTCATGGTAACGCGTTCCCCGGGCCGCGGAATAAACAGACGGATTGATCCCGGGATGCCGTAAGCCTCCCGGAGCAAAGAAAGGTCACCTTCGGTCATGGTGGAAGCATGACCGGAGGGACCGGCGGGAAGAAGAGGCAGAGCAGGAGAGAGAGAGAAGCGGAAGAGCGGAAGCAATCGGAGGAGACCGGACCTCCCTGGGGATGCCGATGGTGACACCCCCAGGTTGCAGTCGCCTGCGGATCTCCTCCGGGATCGTTTCCTCCTCTGAGGAGGAAGAAGACGGAGTCCTCGACCGGGACGGACCGGCCTCGTCCGGATTAGAGGAAACATAGCGACGACGCGCCATGACAAAGAAGGAAGAAACGAAGATTCAAAGAAGAAGAGGAAGAAGGGAACTAGAGAGAAGATGGAGGCACTCAACGAAAAAACACAAGCAAATAGCAACGAAGCACAAGCACAAGAGCCTGCAGAAACCGCCACGAAGCAAGGGGAAAGCCTCGTTCCGGAAAGTCCCTCCTTTCAAACTCAATCGACAGCAGCCGTACCCATCATTCCGCCCCGAGCCACTGGATGATCGCCGCGTGGACGCACGCCCGACACCGATGCCTCGTTAGCAGGGTAACGGCCTCTGCTTCGAAGCGACGCATTTATTATGGGCAAGTGGGCGACGCGTGGCGGCTTCATATAGGGCTTCGGGCGCACCGAGAAGCGGTGACGAGGATCGCGATAATTATGATGCAAGATCTTCGCCTCCCCATGCCATATCCGCATTTAATCCCGACGTTCCATTCTACGACGTCCCAACGGAACGGCGTGCTAGGGGGCAACTATTACGGCCGAAATGATGACGTGGCCGGGCTCAGATACCGTCAGATATAATCGAGCCACGTGGAGGTTTCTTCAGCCGAGTCAGCGTCGGCTCCCACACTGCCAAGGTCGAGCTCGGCCTGGCTACCTCGCAAGACGACTTCCCGAGACGTTACCACCCTCGCCTAAGTCGAGCTCGGTTCGGTGCTCTTCCTGCCACCTCGCCAGATGTCCGCCCAGGAGGGGTCCGCCTAGGCCGAGGTCGGCCGCTTCTTCGCCCCTTCGCCAGGTGGCCCCCGGAGACGGGCCCACCTTGACCGAAGCTAGGTGACCTCCTGCCACCTCGCCAGGTGTCCGCCCAGGAGGGGTCCGCCCAGGCCGAGGTTGGCCGCTTCTTCGCTCCTTCGCCAGGTGGACCCCGGAGACGGGCCCACCTCGACCGAAGCCAGGCGACCTCTTGCCACCTCGCCAGGTGTCCACCCAGGAGGGGTCCGCCCAGGCCGAGGTCGGCTGATCCTTCGCCCCTTCGCCAGGTGGCCCCCGGAGACGGGTCCACCTCGACCAAAGCTAGGCGACCTCCTGCCACCTCGCCAGGTGTCCACCCAGGAGGGGTCCACCCAGGCCGAGGTCGGCTGATCCTTCGCCCCTTCGCCAGGTGGCCCCCGGAGACGGGTCCACCTCGGCTGAAGCCAGGCGACCTCCTGCCACCTCGCCAGGTGTCCACCCAGGAGGGGTCCGCCCAGGCCGAGGTCGGCTGATCCTTCGCCCCTTCGCCAGGTGGCCCCCGGAGACGGGTCCACCTCGACCGAAGCCAGGCGACCTCCTGCCACCTCGCCAGGTGTCCACCCAGGAGGGATCCACCTAGGCCGAGGTCGGCTGATCCTTCGCCCCTTCGCCAGGTGGCCCCGGAGACGGGTCCACCTCGGTCGAAGCCAGGCGACCTCCTGCCACCTCTCCAGGTGTCCACCCAGGAGGGGTTTACCTAGGTCGAGGTCGGCTGATCCTTCGCCCCTTCGCCAGATGGACCCCGGAGATGGGCCCACCTCGATCGAAGCCGGGTGCCCTCCTGCCATCTCGCCAGGTGTCCACCCAGGAGGGGTCCACCTAGGCCGAGGTCAGGCCGCCCGTACAGAGAAGATCCCAAAGAAAGAGGTGCATGTTTCGAGGTTGGCCCTCGAGCTGTGCGCATCGCAGGCGGCGCCCCGTACGGATGGTGGCAGCACGCGAAACACCACTTACGTCGGCCCGACAAGTCCCGCAGTCGAGAGGCGCGGCTCTGACAAAACAGGGCTCGTAAACGGACAGCGCCGGCACTTAGGAAGGAGAGCACCCTCACTGGGCTCGAGGTCTGACCGGTCGCCTTGCCGGCGCCACCCCCCTTTTCTATCTTTGCCCTTTCCCTGCTGGGCTCGGCAAACGAGGTCGGAAAGCCGCCTGGCCCTCAACACCAAAAAGGGGGAAGAGAAATGGATGGAAAGGGGAGCTTCCCACGAGGAGAGGACAGGCGAACAGCGGGAGGAGATAAAAGGAAGGAAGCTGGAGGTGACCAAGTAAGCCGATCAAGCTGGGGACAAGCAAGGAACAGTGGCCAAAAGCCCCGCTCCGAGAGTAAGATCCAGGGTCCCGAGAGGGGATCGCTTGGCGTGAGCTCGGCAGGGAGGCCCGACCGAGTTTCCGGTCCCTATAGCACCTCTCTTGCTAGTAAATTCTCTGAGTCTGGGACTCCTTCGGGGGCTCGTCTTGGAGAATCTATTCCTCCTCGCCGTCTACTAACTTGACCGTCGGAGCTCCCTCGTCGGGATTCCCGGCTAGGGTCTTCTGACCCTCTCTCTTGCAGGTTCGCTCTAGCCAGGAACTCCAGGAGCCAGGCGGTCCGGTAGGATCGACGGATCCGAGGCGCGGGCGCGGTGGCGAGATCGGCAACACTAGTAATTATTTGTGAAAGAAATTTTCAACGATTGGCACATGTTCAGAATTTTAGGTTATCAAATGCTAACATTCTCGTAGCTGCCTTCAATGGATTGAAGCAAACTCACGCCGAACTGCCAGCAATTGCAGCATGTATAGGTGCTTTCTTTTTCTTTTTTGGTACAATTTATAGGTAACAGTTACTTTTTCCTAACAAGAAATAGCAATGTAGTCAAAGACACTAAAATGTTACACGAAGCTCTCTGTAGAAAAATTGTTGGCTCCACCCAGTGATTTTGATGAATAACAAATCATTGAGTGCATATTGTATACTAATATGTATTTCAAGCTATGAGTTTTCAGGAAGAAAGCACCTCAAAATCTCAAAAGCTTATGTATCATGGCACGCCGTGGCACGGAGCATTTTTCGAAATTATGAACATACTCTTCATGGAAAAAGGGCTTTTACATGATCAATTGTTATTTATTTATGTTCCATTTAAATTTCAAAATCAATATTGTGTTTTTGGCTCTTATTACACTTGATTGTGAATTTTTCAGTATCAAGTGTCGACACCTGGGAAGCCAAATATCGACACTTCAGCATTTGGCACACAGAAAAATGCTTGGCATGCCAAGTATCGACACCTAGAACTTAAGTGTCGATACCTGCATTTCAAATGTCGACACTTAGATTTCTAAGTGTCGACTCAAGGCCTGAGATTTTTGAAAATCCAGAACATGGCAATTTGAGGGTTTTTGTGTCAAGTGTCAATACCTGTGCATCAAGTGTCGACACTTGAAAGTTCAAGTGTCGACACCTAGAAATCAAGTGTCGACACCTGACAGCCAAGTGTCGACACCTGATGAGCCAAGTATTGACACTTAAAGCGTAACAGCCCTAACGGATCTATTTTTCTGACTTGCGGAACTTGCTTTTCAAGCTCCAAATGGCTAGATTCGAGGCTCCAACGGTCACAAACCATTTTTTGGAAGTTTCTTGTTGTATTTAACCTCCACCAACTTCATTTCAAAGGCATTGAAGTGTATTAAAGTCTATTCAAAGCCAAAAAGCCAATATTCTCTCAAGAACTTCATATCAAGAGCCTTTTATAGTTTGATCCCCTGAAAAAGCCTACAAGCTCATCCTTACATCATTCCAAAAGAAATTTTTTGAAGGATATTCCAAGAAGGAGATAAGACAAAGAATCAACTTGAGCTTCAAAGCTTCCTTTCTACTCTTGAAGTGAGTTTGTCTTAGTTTTAAAAATTGTATATCTGTTTTTATCTTGTGATTTGACCTTGCTTTCAATGGTGTCTTGAAAGAAGGTTGTTGTGGTTGTTGGTGAACCAAATGGATAAAACCAACTAGGGTTAACTTGTGAACCCGAAGATAAAATAAGTGTAAAAGGTTGTTGGTGAGCCTAAGTGACAAAATCAACATAGGTTTTGACTTGTGAGCCTTTTGAAAAACAAGTCGGCTATAATCTTGATTGGATTATAGTAAAATTTCCAAGGGTAGCTTGTGGAGTGGATGTAGGTGCTTGGTTTGTACTGAACCACTATAAATATTGTGTTTATGTGTGATTCACTTCTTTTCCTCTTGCTCTTAGCTTATTACTTTTGATTTACTGCTTTCTGCTGCATTTAATCTTGAGCATTGAATTTATTACTCACAAACACCACTAGACCTTCACATTACTGTTTTAACTTTTAAAAGACCCAATTCACCCCCCCTCTTGGGCTCCATTTCTGGGCAACAAGTGGTATCAGAGCACTCTCTTGTAGGTCCAAGGATCTTGAGTGAAAGATCATGGCAGTCCCAATAGGAATGGGTGTAGTTGAAGGTCAAGCTTCAAATCGTCCCCCACTTTTTAATGGCACAAATTACACGTATTGGAAAACACACATGCGCACTTTTATTCAAGCTATTGATTAGAATTTATGGAGGACAATTGTAAAAGGTCCTCATCAGCCTACTATGTTGGTTAATGGCATTCTCACTCCAAAGATGGAAGATGATTGGGATGAGAATGACATTAAGCAAATAGAGCTTAATGCTAAGGCTATGAACTTGTTATTTTGCTCTCTTGACCTAAGTGAATTTAATAGAATATCTAATTGTCTCTCCGCCAAGAAGATTTGGGATACACTTGAGGTTACCCATGAGGGTACACACCAAGTAAAAATAACCAAGGTTAACATGCTTATTCTTACATATGAAATGTTTAAAATGGAGCCTACTAAGTCTATTAGTGAGATGTATACTAGGTTCATAAATATTGTGAATGGCATGAGAAGCCTAGGAAAAATTGTTTCTAATGATGAACTTGTAAACAAACTTTTCAGATCTCTACCGGCTTCTTGGGTGCAAAGATAATGGCTATTGAAGAAGCCAAGGATGTCAACACTCTTCCACTTGAACAATTGTTGGGCTTACTGATGACCTATGAGCTCTCCCTTAAGCAAAAGAATGTGGAAGTCAACAAAAAAAAGAAAGTGATCGCTTTCAAATCCACTGCTTGAGAAGAATCAAGCGATGACTCCGAAGAAGATGATGAAGAAGATGAGATGGCTCTAATGGCAAGAAAATTCAGAAGGTTTATGAGGAAGAAAAGATTCAACTTCAAGAAGAAATCTCTGAAAGGTGAGCCAAGTAAAGAGAAAGACAAAAGAATGAGAAGGAGCAGCCCACTTGTTTTGAATGCAAGAAACCCGATCATTTTAAGGTGGACTGCCCCTTGTTCAAGAAAAGTAGAAGAAAGTTAAGAAAGAAAGCCATGATGGCAACCTGGAGTGATAGTGAGGACTCTAGTTCTGAGGAAGAACAGCAGGAGATGGCAAACTTGTCTGATGGCAGATCATGATGAGGTATATTCTGAAATCGAAAATGATATTATATTTGATGAACTTCATGAAGTTTTGATGAATTAGTCATAGAATTTCAAAAACTAAAGTCGAAACATAAAGATTTGAAAATGCAAAATTTGGATTTAGCCAAAACAAATGACAATCTTTTAAATGAAAATGAATGCCTTCTTCTTCAAAATAAAAAATAAATGATAAGATTTCAGTTCTTGAAAAGGAAAAGAAGTTTTGAAAAAGAAAAGTTCTTCAGTTTCAAATGAAAAACTTTTAAAACGAAGCAAAGAAATTTTGGATGAAAATAAAAGATATAAGCAAGAAATTAAAAAATTAAAGCCTTTTATAGATAAATTTACTTATAGTTCTGAAAAATTAATTTGCTTTGAACAATCAAAGAGCTGTTTTTGATAGAGCAGGTTTAGGATTTAGAACTCATAAGAAACTAAAACTTTTCAAAAATTTCTTTGTGCCTGCATCTTCATCCATTACTTGTTATGCATGTGGTACTAAAGGGCATAAATCTTATATGTGCAACAAAAAAAGATTGAGTAATATTAAGAAAGTTTGGGTTCCAAAAGGAACCAATGCCACTAACCTAAAAGGACCCAAGATGGCTTGGGTACCTCAAGTTTCCACTTGATCTTTATTGCAGGTATACCTTGCAACCAACAAGAAAAGAATGTGGTACCTTGATAGCGGTTGCTCAAGGCATATGACAGGAGATGTGGAGCAGTTATCATCGCTCGAATATCAAAATGGTGGCAATATGACTTTTGGTGATAATGGAAAGGGCAAAATTATTGATATTGGTAAAGTCCATATCACCCCCTCTTCTTACATTGATAATGTTTTATATGTTGATGGTTTGAAACATAACTTGCTAAGTATTAGTCAGTTTTGCGACAAGGATTTTAAAGTTGTTTTTGAATTCTCTATGTGCATTGTTTCTAATTTAGATAACAATGGCATCAAGTTCATTGGTCATAGGCATGGCAATATTTATATGATTGATCTTGATGATCTTCCAATTCAAAATGGTCAATGCTTAGTGGCAATGGAAGCCAAGATCAATAAAACTAGTTGGTTTTGGCATCGTAGACTAGGACATGCTAGTATGCATTTGATTTCAAAACTTAGCAAAAAGAATTTGATAAAGGATTTGCCTAAACTCAGTTTTGAAAAAGACAAGATTTGTAGTGTATATCAACTTGGAATACAAACCAAATCCTCTTTCAAACCAAAAGGAGTAATCTCTACATCTAGACCCTTAGAGTTGCTTCGCATGAACCTCTTTGGGCCAACTAGAATATCTAGTTTGGGAGGTAAGAAGTACAGTCTAGTTATTGTAGATGATTTTTCACGATTTACATGGATCATGTTTTTAGCACATAAAGATGAAACATTTTCTGAATTCATTAGGTTACATAAACGAGTTTCAAATGAAAAGGTGTTTTAATCATTTTTGAGAAGTGATCATGGAACCGAATTTGAAAATGCTAATTTTGATAAATTTTGTATTGAAAATGGCATTCATCACAATTTTTCTGCACTAGGACACCTCAACAAAATGGGGTGGTAGACAGAAAAAATAGAACTCTTGAAGAAATGGCATGCACCATACTTTGTGAAAATGATTTACCTAGATATTTTTGGATGGAAGTCATAAATACCGCATGCTATGTTTTAAATCGAGTTTTGATCTGACCAATTTTAAAGAAAATACCTTATGAGATTTGGAAGGGTAGAAAACCCTCAATTCATTATTTTCGTATGTTTGAATGCTGTTGTTTCATTTTAAACAATGGTAAGGATAATTTGAGCAAATTTGATGCCAAATCAGATGAGGGAGTCTTTCTAGGCTACTCCATATCTAGTAAGGCATACAGGGTCTTCAACAGAATAATACTTGTTGTTGAGGAATCCATACATGTGGTATTTGATGAATCTGACCAGAAATCTTCGAGAAAAGAAGATGTGCCTTCTGATGAAACTGGTACCAAGAAACTGAAAGTGTAAACAACAATGAAGAGCCTACCAAGGAACAAGAAGATGATCAAAACACTAAAGGAGATCAAGTACAAGGTGATGAAAACACATTTACAGTTGATCCACTACCAAAAGAATGGAGGTATGTTCATGGACACCCAAAAGAACTAATTATTGGTGATCCATCTAAAGGTGTAAGTACTCGATCATCCTTAGGAATATCTATGATTATTTAGCTTTTGTTTCTTAAATTGAACCTAAAACTATTGAGGAAGTTGAATGTGATAGTGATTGGATAAATGCTATGCAAGATGAACTTAACCAATTCAAAATAAACAATGTTTGGACATTAGTAGATAGGCCTTCAAATACTTCAATTATTGGCACAAAATGAATTTTTCGAAATAAACATGATGAAAATGGTATTATTACTAGAAATAAGACTAGACTAGTTGCCAAAGGATACAATCAGGAGGAAGGGATAGATTTTGATAAAACCTTTGCTCCTGTGGCTAGACTTGAGACAATTAGGCTATGTTGGCTTTTGCTTGCTTTATGAATTTTAAATTATTTCAAATGAACATTAAAAGTGCCTTTTTAAATGGTCTTATTGAAGAAGAAGTTTATGTTGAACAACCTCCTGGTTTGAAAACTCTGAATTTTCAAATCATGTTTACAAATATCATAAAGCTTTGTATGGTTTGAAACAAGCTCCTAGAGCTTGGTATGATCGTTTAAGTTCTTCTTTACTCAAAAATGATTTTGCTAGAGGTAATGTAGACAACTTTATTTTTGAAGAAAAAGAATGATGATCTCTTAATAGTATAAATCTATGTAGATGATACCATATTTGGTGCTACTAATGAATCTCTTTGTCAAGAATTTACAAAGCTAATGCAGGGTGAGTTCGAGATGAGCATGATGGGAGAACTAAATTTCTTCCTCGGACTCTAAATAAAGCAAACCAAAGAGGGGATCTTCATCAACCAAGCAAAGTACACAAAAGAAATACTTAAGAAGTTTGGGATGGAGAACACCAAGCCTTTAGGTACCCCTATAAGCTCTACTTGTAGACTTGACAAGGATGAATTAGGTAAATCCATTGACCAAAAATTATATCATGGCATGATCGGTTCATTGCTATATCTTACAGCCAGTAGGCCAGATATCATGTTTAGCATTTGTATGTGTACTAGATATCAGTCTAATCCTAAAGAGTCTCATCTTTTGGCTATTAAATGTATACTTAGATATCTATCTGGCATAATTGAAATTGGTTCGTGGTACTCTAGAGATTGTTCATTTGAATTGATTGCTTATTCTGATGCTGACTTTGCTGGGTATAAACTTGATCATAAAAGTACTAGTGAAACCATTCAATTTCTTGGAGTAAATTTGATCCCTTGGAGTAGCAAGAAACAGAATTCAGTTGCTCTATCTACGGCAGAAGCCGAATATATAGTAGTTGGAAGCTATTGTGCTCAAGTCCTTTGGATCAAACAACAACTCGAAGATTTTAGCATTAAACTAACTAAGACATCCATAAGATGTGACAATACTAGTGCAATCAATCTAATTAAGAATCCTGTACAACATTCAAAAAGTAAACACATTGAAATAAGACATCATTTTATAAGAGATCATGTACAAAACTCTAATATTATTCTTTAATTTGTGTGTACTGATGATCAATTAGCTGATGTGTTTACCAAACCATTGAATGAAGAAAGGTTCTATCTGATTAGAAGAGAGTTGGGTGTCATTGACCCATTCTCCTAGAACTCTCACAAACTTCATCTTACCCAAGGCATTTTACTCAAAAAAACACTTGCTTTGAGTCCCAAAAGCTTTTAAATATTTCTTAGATTTTTTGAATTTTTTTTCAATTTTTTTGGAATTTTCTTGGCCAAGTGTCGACATTGGATTTTGTAAAATGTTGACACCTACCAAGTGTCGACACTTGACAATACTAAGTGTCGACACTTGTGAAACGAAATCTATTTTTAAAACGATCGACGAGGGTTTTGTTTTCACTTCCCCCCATCACTCTCAAGCTACAGTGGTCCCCTACACTCCAATTCCTTCCTCTTCCCGTTTGCCCCTTCACATATTAGGTATTCCCTCTCTTAATTTCTCGTTAATTTTCATTTTATTTCACGTATTTTCGGTTTCCCTTCGTCACCGTGAAGCCGTACAACCTAAAAAGGGTTTTTTCGACTATTTTTGGGATTTCAATCAGATTTTCATGGGTTTTATTGGTTTTCTAAAATTCCATTTAAAGGAATGGTGGTTTAATGGCTTTTCTCTGGATTTCCCATGGTTTTTGGCCGTTTTCTTGCTCATTTCATCCGAATTTGGGAAAAAAACACTATTTGATTGAGTTTGGCAAGAAAATTTGGGTTTTCACCTAAAATCTAGTGTTCTAAACTTATTTCTATTGATTTATCATAGTTTGTCATGATGTTTTTGCGACATTTTTACTATTTTGCTAAAACCCTAATTGATTTAAGCCCAAATCCCATGTGTTTTGGTATTTAGGACCTACAAAATGTATTTTTACAAAAGTTCAAATATATTTTAACAACCAAAAATATTTTCTAGCTTGTAAAATTCTCACTTTCAAATTGTTTATAGATTTCCTAAATTTTTAAAGAGTATTTTACAATTTAAAATTGTTTTAAAACTGTCTTTGCACCTCTTGTGAAATGAATTTCTCTTTAGCTAAACCTTTAGCCAGTCCCATAGCTCTAAGTTTGATTGAATCTATCCTCTTTTCTTTCCTATCCAGCTGGTTTGACATGGGTCCTAGGAAGAGACTAGCAGTTAGGAGATCGAGTTAGAGGACAGAGAGAAGAACAAAGGCTAGGCATGACACTGGTGAGTCGAGCAGTTCAGTTGCACCTGGTTCCCCTGCGGAGAGGATGGTAGGGAAAGCTGTTGCTTCCGGTCAACGAGTGGACTTAGAGTTTTTCGATCGCTAGCATTTTCAGATCCGGCAGACCCTTACTGATGTGGGTTTGGTGCCCTTCTGCACTATGCAGGAGAGGTATTATCCCCATCTGGTACGTGAGTTCTATGGAGCATTGGATTGCCGACGTATAACTTGGAGGACATCTGTGCGAGGTGTGGAGATTCTACTGACAAAGGAGCTCTTGAGCAGAGTTTGGGAGATACCATACTGAAGGATTATCATTTTCTCTATGGATGACAGGGAGGCCGCATTCCGTTGTATTTTGGAGCGAGAGGATGTTCGCAGTGTGACAGTAGTCACCGCGAACCAGCTATCGATGGAGATGTGGCTCCTTCATCACATCACGGCCCGTATTCTTCTACCGAAGATAGGGCATTTTGATTTTATCACAAAGAGAGAGCTTATGCTCATGGTCTGCTTGACACAAAGGACGCAGGTAGACATTCCTTCCATGATGCTGATACGATGAGATATGCGGCTAGCTAGCATCGTCATTGTCTGCCCTATGGGATGGGACTGACCTGATTATTCCGTGCGTATGGAGAATCCTTAGAGGGAGAGATCCCCAAGGAGATCTTACACACTGATGATTATGATGAGAGGTCGCTCCATAGGATGGGATACAGAGTGGTTGGTGGCAGATGGATCAGGAGAGAGTCTAGCCAGGAGCCAGATGAGGAGGATAAGTTACGTGAGGTCGAGGCAGGGCCATCAGGGCCAGTCAGTTCTCCTGTTCATACAGCACATGCATCAGAGACCGAGCCTGCGATGCCTTCTGCCACACCGTCAGCAGCTCCTCCAGCTTCTACTAGAGTACACTTTGAGGAGTATTCATGTGAGCAATTTGTAGAGGTGAGAGGCGAGCTTATCAGTCTGGGGGCTAGGACGACTTAGCTTCGGATCGAGATTGAGAGCCTTAGAGCTCACACTGTTACTGAGCATGCCGAGATTCGCTAGACTGTGGAGGCTGGTTTTGCGCGCATTGAGAGTTTGATCAGATCCTTGCTTCCTCCAGCTGCTCCTGCTGATCCTCCGGATGATGATGATGATGATGGCGACGACCACCAGGATGACCATGATGATACTATAGAGGGTGGTGATCGCACTGATGACAGGGTTACAGATATTCTTGATGACGGCAGAGACAGTGATGATGGTACCAACGGTTATGAGGTCGTCAATTGAGAGCGGCGGTCCCCAATTGTTCCTCCAGCTATTGCTACTGACACTCCAACTGCCACTGATCCAGTCTTTATTACCCCCACTGAGGCTCTACCCCTCTTTCTTCTAGGGCCTCTAGAGTTGCACCTCGTTTTGGGCTATACACTAGGACTAGGAGCCATGGTATCCTGAAGACTCCTGGTAGTCTAGCCCCTAGGACTAGAGTTACTGGTCCCATTTCTTTTGAGATTCCATCTGATGAGGATTAGCCTCACAGATGTCTCTTCTGTTGTATGTTCTTTTGTTTCATGCTACTATTGTATGACTCTGATACATTTTTGCATGTTTCAGTGCTGATGAGTCAGCAAATTTTGTACTAAAAACTCCACTTATTATATATATATATATATTTTAGTTTGGATGTTTAAAATTGTGATTCACTTTGATTGCTTGATTAGTTACATTTATTCTCTTTAGCTCTGATACTCTCTCTGAATCATTTTGGCTCTAATACCTGTCATATCTGATACTCTACCACTTTTTGTCTCCATGCTCATTTTGAGGGGGAGGTTGAAAGAAAACAGGTGCTAGTGGTTTGACATGTTCCTACACTAGGCATGCAAACAACAGCGGGAGCAGAATGGATTTTAAAAATAATTTTAAAAATCCGCGCAGCGGAAATCTGCTCCGCCTAGAAACTAATCTAATTCTAGTTGCAATTAGGCATGTAGGATAATATAAAATATTTGCAAAATATTGAATTAAAATTTCAAATCATGCATGATTAAAAAAAAATAATTTTTCATACCTTATTCCAACTGGAATAACTCTGGGATAAACCTGGAATAGGCTGGAATAGCTGGAATAAATCTATTCCAGCCTTCTTCCTCGTTGGGCTGAAAGAAGCTCTGTTTTTTGCTTGAAAAACATCGCCAGAACGATGGCTTCCGGATGTCCGTTTGCTCCCAAAATTCAGTAGCAGCAACTTGGACAAGTGCTCTTCAATCTCCAATTGAAAACTGCAAGAAAAGGTCAGCCAAAAATTTATAAAAATCACCAAAGTCTGCTGCCAGAATTTCTGCAGCAGAACTGGGCAGCAGGCTTTGGCCTTCGATTTGGAGCAGCTGGAGCGATCCCGGCTTGCGTGGCTTGCTCCTAGGAGTAGAAGGATACTCTCTCTAGAGGGGAGACATGCCCGGGGCTCTCGGATCCCACTCCACACGCGATGTTAGCCGCTGGAAGTTGAGTTGATCATAGTGGATTGCAGCAACTCTGTTTTGCTGCAAACTTTGATTTGTGCACTCAAAGGGACAAGGAAAACGTCCTTGAAACTCTCCCTCTCACCCTCCAAAACCCAGCCTATAAGAGGAGAGTCTAAGCTCTCAATCTGGGGATCTCTCAACCTCTCAAAGAAGAAACACCAGGTGGAGAAATCACGTTGTTTTTCACGGCTGAAAACACTTCACTTTGAAATAGGGGACTGCAGCATGGTTTTATAGGGCAGCAAGGAGAGGGAGATGGAGAGGCAGGGAGGCCAAGAGGCAGCAGCTGCCATCTCCCTTAACCAGCAGATAAATGGGAGTGAAAGCCATTGGGTGGAGAAGAGAAGGGACATCGCAGGAGGAGAAGAACTGCGATCGTTTTGGCTTCTTGACGCTTGGACTCATTCCAGCGTGAGAAAATCGTGTAAAATGGTCAAGGGAGAAATAAAACACCGGTTCAAAGGAAAAACCGGTCCAAACCCAAAAATTGGTTCAATCCCATTAAACCACTTGGTTCAATCCAATTGAACCGGTTCAAGCCCAATAAATTGGTTTAATTGGTTCACAACCAATTGGAGGCCGAAACAAACTCCGAATCAGTTCAAAACTAATTCAGAAAAATCCTGGTGCAATCCTGGTCAGCCCGAAATAATTTTCGTTTGACACAGACAAGGGCAAGACGGGAAAAAGAGTGCTCAAAAAATACCGTGACCATAAAATCGAGATGATTTCCAATCGTAATCGGTATCCGGATCAGAGAGTAATCCTCTGTGGCATGTGACCTCATAGGTTCGAACCTAAACGGTAGCACTGGAATAATTTCAGTACCAGCACAGGAAACCATCTAGCAATGGATTCCGGCGTCCGGATAGGTCGAAGATGCAGGAGCAAACTATCGAACCTCTGGCATATGGTTACCGTATAATTCATCCCTTTGACCTCTAATGCTCAAGGCGACTGAGATTGGGCTGCCAACCCAGACAGAGTCAGTCCACTATGTGTCTCAACCTCGCAAGCCCAGTGACTCTTCACTAGGGCTAACCCGGCCGAGGATTTGCTAAATTGAGATACTGCGAGACATTCAATCCAAACTGTTTGGACAGGTCAATTCCATCTTGGTCCATCTCTGCTCCACAAGTACTTGCCTGTACCTAGAAACCTTGCATCACCGGATTAAAAATCTGGGTAGTCCAGCACCAAAGCACAGGGAGTTGCTTGCAAGCTACCGTGATGACCTCAGGTCAGAGGGACATATATACCCATATCCAATCGTGAGTTTTCCTTTGGCAGAAAGGGGCTGCACGGAGTCACGTTCAATGAGATATCACATATCCCACTTGTAGATCATATCAGTGTCACCACACTCATTTGGTCAAGAGGACAACCAAACGATGTGAATTACAACAACCTATATTTGATATATTGCCATCTAGTACAATATATCCTTTGGTTGTGAACAGGGTTTAAGGACCAGTCGATACATCCTCTCTGTATCGAAGTCAGTGCAGTCCTAAGGACTTCATCACATGGAAAGAGTTCATTTCAGGGAAATACAATATGTGATGAGCAGCCAAAAAAATATTTTATTAATTCATAAAAAGAATACAATACTCAGCACAACCGCCTACATCCCAGGCGATTAGCTTTGGGACACAATTCCCAATAACTCCCACTTGTACTAAAGCCAATCAGAAGAGTATCTAATACCCATTTCCCATTTATAATAGTCGAACTCTTTTATTCTGAGGGCTTTAGTGAAAGGGTTGGCTAGATTTTCCTTCCATCGATCTTCAGATGATTGATGTCACCTCATTCCACGATCTATCGTATGAGGTGGTAGCGCCGCAGTATGTGCTTGGTGCGGTGATGAGCTTTAGGCTCCTTAGCTTGAGCAATGGCTCCAGTGCTGTCACAGTACACCGGAACAGGACCATCTAGGGAAGGTGCCACCCCTAGCTCTCCAAGGAACTTCCGCAACCATACAGCTTCCTTTGCTGTATCTGATGCTGCAATATATTCTGCTTCGCATATCGAGTTTGCAATAGTTGCATGCTTGAAACTTTTCCAGCAGATCGCTCCTCCATTCAGGGTAAATACAAACCCTGACACACTCTTGCTATCATCTCTATCCGATTGGAAACTGGAGTCAGAATACCCCACATGTTTTAAGTCAGGTTCTCCATAAATCAGCCATTGATCTTTAGTATTTTTCAAATAATTAAGGATGGATTTAACCACCTTCCAATGCGCCTCACCTGGGTCAGACTGGTATCTGCTCACTACTCCTAGTGAGTATGCCACGTCTGGTCTAGTACAAGTCATAGCATACATGATAGAGCCTACTGCAGAAGCATAAGGTACTCTACTCATGCGCTCTCTTTCCTCAGGAGTTGTCGCACAATCCTTCTTGGAAAGAGTAATTCTAGAACCTATCGGGAGATAGCCTTTCTTGGAATTTTCCATGCTGAACTGTTTCAGCACGGTATCAATGTACGTAGATTGGGACAGTCCCAAAAGCTTCTTAGATCTATCTCTATAGATCTTCATACCTAGTATGTAAGAAGCTTCACCCAAGTCCTTCATGGAGAACTGAGATGATAACCAGACCTTTATTCCTTGTAATGCTGCGACATCATTCCTGATTAAGAGAATGTCATCAACATACAGTACTAGGAATACAATCATAGAACCATTAACCCATTTATAGATGCATGGTTCTTCTCCGTTTCTAACGAAGCCGTATGATTTGATACACCTATCAAACCGTAAGTTCCAACTTCGAGACGCTTGCTTGAGTCCATAGATGGACCTCTGCAACTTGCATACCTTTGATTCATCTGTGGATGTGAACCCTTCAGGCTGTAACATATACACCTCCTCTTCCAGTTCCCCATTTAGGAAAGCAGTTCGGACATCCATCTGCCAGATCTCGTAATCAAAATATGCTGCCAAAGCAAGCATGATCCGAATGGACTTGAGCATTGCCACAGGAGAGAAAGTCTCGTCATAATCGATACCATATCGTTGACGATACCCCTTGGCACCAGACGGGCTTTATAGGTCTCTACCTTCCCATCTGTGCCCCTTTTTCATTTGAAGATCCATTTACACCCGATGGGTTTTATTCCTTCAGGCAGATCAACCAATGTCCAAACATTGTTGATTTTCATGGACTCCATTTCGGATCGCATGGCTCCAAGCCATGCCTCAGAGTCAGATCTCTGAAGTGCATCCATATAGGTGATTGGATCCTCATTATTCTCATCGAGCTTAATGGGATCGCCGTCCCGGACCAAGAAACTGTAGTATCTGTTCGGCTGACGTGGTATACGACCGGATCTCCTAATGGGTTATGGGTGTGATTCAATCACAACCGGTTCTACGATGTCCTTAGAGCGTGCAGGTTCTTCTATTGGCTGAACTTCATCAAGTTCAATCTTAGAAGCTATAGTTCCTTCTCCAAGGAACTCCTTATCCAAAAAGATAGCTCTAAGAGCAACAAACACCTTTTGTTCATTCTCCAAGTAGAAGAAATACCTTTTGGTTTCCTTAGGATAACCAATGAATAAACACCGATCAGACCTAGGACCAAGTTTGTCTGAGTCTAAACGCTTTACGTAAGCCGGACAACCCCAAACCCGAAGGTGTGAGATTGAGGGTTTACGTCCAGTCCACATCTCATACAGAGTAGAGACAACAGACTTACTTGGAACATCATTTAATAAGTAACAGGCTATTTGAAGCGCATATCCCCAAAAGGATAGCGGCAAAGTTGCAAAACCCATCATGGATCAAACCATGTCCAACAAGGTTCGATTCCTCCTTTCGGACACACCATTCAACTGTGGTGTTCCTGGAGGAGTCCACAGAGAGAGAATTCCATTCTCCTCAAGATATGTCAAAAATTCACCAAATAAGTTGGTGTGGGAACCAGAATCAGGAAAAGACTCCAACCTATTCAATTCAAGTCTGAGTCCTTATGGTTGGATTAGTCCTGTAATTAGTCCTGTAATTTCTCTTTCAATTTTGAGTCCAAATAATCTTATAATTAATTTCAAGTCCATATTGGGTCTGGTCCACTTGAAGTCAATGTCTTAGTCCAATTAATTTCGAGTACATGCTGGGTTGGGTCCAATTTGAAGCCTTAGTCCAGTTGAAAGTCAGATTTTGAAGCATCAAGATAAGTCCAAAGCCAAGTGGTGCCACATGCCACCTCAGCGCCACATCAGCTACCACTTGCCACCTCAGTGCCATCTCAGCTAGAAGCCACCTCATCAAGTGGTCCCCACTTTGGCGCCACTTGTCATGGGTTGAAGGAACTCCAAGAGGGTGCCCAAGAAGAAAGTTTGAATTCAAAATGTTGGTTGGCCACCCTCTTCCACAAATCAAGCATCAAGGCCTACAAATCCTCTAACTCTCCTTGTAATCCTCCACATTTTAGGGATTTTCAAATTTAAAAGATTTGTAAGCCTCCTATTAAAGGCTTTGGGATGCCCCATTGTAAAAGGAGATGAATGAATAAAATTTTTGGCTTGAATTGTTCATTCTATGTGATTGTCTTTGTGTCTATGTGGTTTGGTCTTTCTCCTCTTCCACGCCCACTCTAGTTCCTTCCTTCTTCCATCTCCAACGCCCAAAGACTCCTTTCTTCTTCTCCAATCTCAAGTGAGCCTTCAATATGCAATGGTGAATCAAGAGGATCAGCACAAGGAGACCAACCTGTTCCATTTCAAGCACTCCACCATGGCACCAAGAAGGATCCCCATCAATGCTTCATCCACCTCTCTTTCCTTTCTCCATTTCATGTTTTGTTAAGTTCTTTCATCTTAGGGATTTCTTTGTTACAGGGTTCTCTGGGATTCCGACTTTAAGAGGAAGGATCTCTTGCCACCAATCCAGAAAGCAAGAAGAGTCTCCAACCTATAGCATGGCCTGGTCATCTGGAAGATCCCCTCAAGAGTGATCTTATTCTTATTGGAAAATCAATGCCAGGTAATTCAGTATCAATTAGGTCTAAGACATTAATCTGACTAGCATGACTGGTGGTTTTAATTCTGTCCTATTTCTTTATTATTTCGAAGTCTCGATAATTAGGGTTATGCATGATCATTCAAGTTTGCTTCATTAACTTATCTTTGATAAATTATGCTGAACTCTTCATATGCCGATAAAACTTGCCAATTAATCTTCGCTAATCTCCTTTAGAGTTGCATAGTTTCATCTTCACTTTGCATTCCCTACCAATCTTGGTATCAGAGCTAAAGGATTTGGATTTTTCTGTTTCATCACCAGCCCACTTTTCTCTTTCTGCCCTATTTCAAATCTCGTCCACAGATCCTTCTTACTCATCAGCTAAGCAATCCCCTGCTTCATAAACCTCCTCTTCATTATTCTCTAGGGGTTCTGATTCTTCTTCTTCTTCTACCTCCCCTATATGTAAAGCTCTAGAGGGACATTAGCTCAGGAAATGATCGGGTTTACGACACTTATAGCAGACTCGCTCCCTCTCACCTCGAACTTCAGGGCTCTTTCCTTTGTCTTCTCTAGGAATTGGAGGAATGGCAGGGTTGGGTCTAGGGGTTGGAATCGAGCTGGGTCTTGGTCTATTGGCTGTATTAGGGACTGAACTAGGTCGACTAACAGGAGGATTAAACCTAGTGGGCTCTGGTCGCCTAAATGAAGCTCTCCTCTGAAACCTCTCATAGTCCATGGCAACTTGGTATGCCTGTTCTAAATCATGGACTTCTCTCAAAAATAATTCCCCTTTTATATCTTCATTCAATCCTTATCTAAACCTTGATAAAGTGGCTGCCTCAGACTCGATTACGTTGCATCGTATTACAAACTCATCAAATTTAGCAACGTATTCAGAAATGGTCTTATTTCCTTGTATCAATCGCTGCCACTGATCTAACAACCTTTGCTGATAAGACATAGGCAAATATTTCTCTCTAAGCTTTCTCTTCATGTCTCTCCAGGTTGCTATAGGTAAGTCTCCCCTCTACCTAGCTATGCGTTCGACATTTCCCCAATACAACCTAGCCTGACGGACTAGTCTGAAACATCGTGCCGGTACTAAAAATAGGGTTGCCGATGCGTTGAGTCGTCGTTCCATGTTGTTGACTTCTGTGAGCACTGAGGTAGTAGGGTTTGATAGATTGAAAGAGGAGTATCCTACATGCCCTGATTTTGGTAACATCTATCGATCCCTTCAACAAGGACCATCTAGTAAGCATAGTGATTATACCCTTTTAGATGGATACCTTTTCAAAGGAAATCAATTGTGTATTCCCAAGACCTCTGTTGGGGAATTTCTGATTTGGGAAGTTCATGCTGGAGGCTTGTCAGGACATTTTGGTAGGAATAAGACCATCTTAGCAATAGAAGACCAATTCTTTTGGCCTGGTCTCAAAAGAAATGTGGCCTAGATTGTAGCTCAGTGCCGTACCTGTGCTGTTGCAAAACAGCAAAGACAGAACACCGGTCTGTACACACCCTTACCTGTCCCTGATTGTCCATGGCAGGATATCAGCATGGATTTTGTAGTAGGCCTCCCTAAGACATCTAGGGAGCATGATTCTGTCTTTGTGGTTGTCGATCATTTCTCCAAGATGGCTCACTTCATTCCTTGTTCTCAAACTTTAGATGCTTCGAAGGTGGCCAAGCTTTTTCTCGATCAGGTTGTTAGGCTTCATGGTTTACCCAAAACCATTATGTCCGATAGAGATGTCAAATTTACTAGCTATTTCTGGAAAACCCTCTGGTATATGTTCGGTACCAAGCTGAAATTCTCTACTGCCTATCATCCTCAAACCAATGGCCAGACAGAGGTAGTAAACCTAAGCTTAGGAAATCTGTTGAGATGTTTAGTTGGTGACAACCTGGGAAACTGGGACCTATTACTTCCTCATGCTGAATTTGCTTACAACAGCTCAATTAATAGGTATATTGGGAAAAGTTCGTTCGAAGTGGTCCATGGATACAGACCTAGGAAACCTTTAGACCTACTCCATTACCCACACATGCACGAGTGTCTGAGTCTGCTGAGTCATATGCACAGCATATTAGGGAAATGCATAAGGAGATTAGCCAAAAGATCCAATCGAGCAATGAACTCTATAAGCATATGACTAATTCACATAAACGGTTAAAAGAATTTAATGAAGGGGACTCCGTTATGATCAAATTTATACCTGAAAGGTTTCTGCCGGGAACTATGAAGAAACTCCATGCCCGGGGAACTGGACCTTTCAAAATAATAAAGAAAATTAGACCTAATGCTTATGTATTAGAATTACCACTAGGTTATGGCATTAGTTCAACCTTTAATGTTTCAGACTTAAAAGAATACAAAGAACCTGCATTGATACCTAGTGAGCTATTTTGGTCCTAATGTTTCTTTTGAGAGTGAAACACCAAATGAGTGTCCACCACCAAGTGTTCCTGAGAGAAAGGAGAGAATTGAAAGGATCTTGGATGACCAGATCATTACTACTAGAAATAAAGGCTACCAACGTTATCTGGTTAGATGGAAAGGATGTCCTGAATCTGAAGACTCCTGGATTTTCCAAGAGGACCTACAACAAATCGACCCAGATGCATTAGAAGCTTATCAAGCCAACCCTCACTCGACAAGGTCGAGTTCCTCCCACCCCCGGAGAATTGGTGTGGGAACCAGAATCAGGAAAAGACTCCAACCTATTCAATTCAAGTCTGAGTCCTTATGGTTGGATTAGTCCTGTAATTAGTCCTGTAATTTGTCTTTCAATTTTGAGTCCAAATAATCTTGTAATTAATTTCGAGTCCATATTGGGTCTGGTCTAGTTGAAGTCAAAGTCTTAGTCTAATTAATTTCGAGTCCATGCTGGGTCGGGTTCAATTTGAAGCCTTAGTCCAGTTGAAAGTCAGATTTTGAAGCATCAAGACAAGTCCAAAGCCAAGTGGTGCCACATGCCACTTGCCACCTCAGCGCCACATCAGCTACCACTTGCCACCTCAGCGCCATTTCAGCTAGAAGCCACCTCATCAAGTGGTCCCCACTTTGGCACCACTTGTCATGGGTTGAAGGAACTCCAAGAGGGCGCCCAAGAAGAAAGTTTGAATTCAAAATGTTGGTTGGCCACCCTCTTCCACAAATCAAGCATCAAGGCCTACAAATCCTCTAACTCTCCTTGTAATCCTCCACATTTTAGGGATTTTCAAATTTAAAAGATTTGTAAGGCTCCTATTAAAGGCTTTGGGACGCCCCATTGTAAAAGGAGATGGATGAATAAAATTTTTGGCTTGGATTATTCTTTCTATGTGATTGTCTTTGTGTCTATGTGGTTTAGTCTTTCTCCTCTTCCATGCCCACTCTAGTTCCTCCCTTCTTCCATCTCCAACGCCCAAAGACTCCTTTCTTCTTCTCCAATCTCAAGTGAGCCTTCAACATGCAATGGTGAATCAAGAGGATCAGCACAAGGAGACCAATATGTTCCATTTCAAGCACTCCACCATGGCGCCAAGAAGGATCCCCATCAATGCTTCATCCACCTCTCTTTCCTTTCTCCATTTCATGTTTTGTTAAGTTCTTTTATCTTAGGGATTTCTTTGTTGCAGGGTTCTCTGGGATTCCGACTTTAAGAGGAAGGATCTCTTGCCACCAATCCAGAAAACAAAAAGAGTCTCCAACCTGTAGCATGGCCTGGTCATCTGGAAGATCCTCTCAAGAGTGATCTTATTCTTATTGGAAAATCAATGCCAGGTAATTCAGTATCAATTAGGTCTGAGACATTAATCTAACTAGCATGACTGGTGGTTTTAATTCTATCCTATTTCTTTATTATTTCGAAGTCTCGGTAATTAAGGTTATGCATGATCATTCAAGTTTGCTTCATTAACTTATCTTTGATAAATTATGCTGAACTCTTCATATGCCGATAAAACTTGCCAATTAATCTTCGCTAATCTCCTTTAGAGTTGCATAGTTTCATCTTCACTTTGCATTCCCTACCATAAGTATTCACCACCTCGATCAGATCGAAGGGTTTTAATACTTTTTCCAGTTTGCTTTTCTACTTCATTACGGTATCATTTGAACATTTCAAACGACTCAGACTTATGTCTCATTAAAAAGACATAACCGAACCTTGAAAAGTCGTCTGTAAAAGTAATGAAATATTTATATCCTCCTCTGGCACTAACTGTTATCGGTCCACATACATCAGTATGTATTAGACTTAGAAGTTCTGTAGCTCGTTCACCTTTTCCAGTAAAAGGTGACTTGGTCATTTTACCAAGTAAACAGGATTCACAAGTGGGCAGTGATTCAGAATCACTGACCTCGAGAAGTCCATCTCCTCGCATCTTGTTTATCCTATTTTGGTTAATATGACCTAGCCTACTGTGCCAAAGATACAAATCGTTGACATTATCTAACCTTGGGCGTTTGCTAGAAGTGTGCGTTACACTAACAGGCCTTGATAGTATATATATGCCATTATTTAATCTAGCTTTCATTATCATAGAGTTATTCAAAATAATATTGCAAAAATCTCCCTTTATTGATAGTTCAAAATCATAATTGGCCAAAAGGCCTACAAAGATTATGCTCATAATGAAACTAGGACAATAGTGATAGTCGACTAGTTCGACAGTACAAGACTCAAAGACTAGACGCAGGACTCCGACCGCCAGTACTGGAACACGATTTCCATTCTCGACGCTCAGAAACTGTTCTCCATCTTCAAATCTTCTGCTAACTTGAAGTCCCTATAACGAATTACAAACGTGAATTGGACTACCAGTATCCAATACCCAGTTAGCAGTATCAACAATTGAGTAATTATAAGGTTTTATCATATAAATACCTTGTTCAGCAGACTTCTGCTTCCTCGGCCTGTTCGAATCAAGGGATGAAATATAAAGAGGGCAGTTCCTCTTCCAGTGTCCCTTCTTTTTGCAGTAGAAACATTCTGTAGAAGATTGATCAGCCTTATACTTCTTGGTCTAACTAGGGCCTGGAGCATTTTGTACATTCTTTCCCTTTTTATTTGTTTTCTTCTTCCTTTTCTTAAAGGGACGATGACCTCTACTTCCTCCCACTAAATTCACCACCCCCTTATTCAATTGGTGGTCTTTCTCGAAAGTCTGCAGCAACCTCAAAAGACCATGGTAGTTGACTGCAGGCTTGTTCATTCTGTAATGATCGAGAAAATCAAGATAGGAGGAGGGAAGAGAATTCAGGATCGCATCCTTGCCGAGCTACTCGTGCAAGGGGCATCCTAGTTTGCCCAGCTTTTCAATCAGCTCGATCATGTACAATACATGATCAGTGACTGAACCACCATTCGGCATCTTGGAGTTGTAGATGGCACAAGACACTTTGTACCGTTCTACATCATCCGGGGTGTTGAAGGATTCCTTCAACTTTTGAAGGATTTCATCAGGTTGGTTCTCCTCGAATTTGCGACTGAACTCATCGTTCATCGTCACTAACATAATGCATCGGACAGTAGTCCGATCAGAGACCCACTTCAGATAAGCGTCTCTGACCGCACTCCGTGCATTTGCGGGAGGGATTTCAGGTGCCGGATGCGTTATCACATAAAGGATCCGTTCATGCTCCAGAACGATTCTCAACCTTCGATACCAACTATCGAAGTTGTGGCCCTTTAACTTCTCATTATCGAGAAGTGACCGGAGCGATAAATTGGAAGACATCTGAAAAGAAAATAAGACCAAATTAGTGTATGTATTAATAATTTAACCAAAAGACTTGGACTTTAGTCTAAATATTTCTCCCACTAATTTTTTAGATTGGTAGCCTCTAACACCAATCCATGAAAACACTTTTTCAAGTGGGTACTGAAATCTAATAGGCCTCGCATGAGCCCGACTTTGGCCGGCTCACCCATACAAGCCTAAAGGTAGGTTCGTAAACCAATTGTTTCCCTAAATAATTTTCAGTATTTCATTTTGCCCCAGAGAACACCCCAATCGGCCTTGGGGCCTCCTATTGCGGGTCTCTGGTTAGGTCCAACCATTAAAATGATAAATACAATGCTTCCAGCTAACTAAAGACCAAGCCCGACTTTGGCCGGCCCACCTGGTCCCGTTAAGGAGGTTGCATTGAACCATCATCGATCAGATAGAAATTCCAGTCACCGGATGTACACCCGTTCTATGGAACTGCCGATGTACACCAAGCTAGTGGACATATTTCTAACTGACTTAATGGGAGGCTAAGACATTGTTAACACCTTGACTTAGTCTTTTTAAGGACCTAATAATTTTAGAGAATTTTTAGATGTGACATAAGAAAAGACAAGGACATGGATCATCCTTTCACTGAATCAATCATATTTCAGGAGGGTTGAACTAAATCAACAAACGATCCATGGGCACCTATAGATCAGTTAGACCGATCAACCTGGAAGACATGGGTTAACTCGAGTCATTGAGCTTTTCCAATCAGTCCAGGTCGACTCGACTAGCCAGGTAGGTGAGATCATGGGTGAGTAACCACCATTAACCATCTTTCCTAGACACCAACCAAGTTGGCCAGGAAAGAGGTAGCCTCATATAACCATGATCACAATGCCAAACCTACCTCGACACCAGTCGGTTTACCAGACTCAATCAGATTTGCCTAAAGACTCGAGCGTCCACTGAGCCACTAATTGGATCCATTTTAGATGAACGGATCAACTAATCTAACTATTAGATAGTTCTAAAGAAGGGCCTTAAACAACATTTGTTTAATCTTCTTGTAATCCGGTTCAACTAAACTTAGGTCTAACCCAGTTATGGACCCAACTAGTCAGCTAACCCAATTAACCCAAAATGGCTTATGCAAATTTTGATTAGATTTCATAAACCTAAAATTTTTTTAATAAGCCAAACTCCTAATTAAAATAATTTTTAATTAAGTCTCTATGTAAAACAATTTTACATAAAAAAAATCATGCATCAAGATATTTTACACATATTTTATATTCATATTAAACATGCCTAAAATCATGTATCACCAAATTAAAACAATTTTTAATTTTTAATATTCTTTAAGGATCCTTCTGAAGAGGCCAACACAGACGATCCGCATCGTGTCAAAGACACACGGTCATGGTGAAGGTCTCAACTAGGTTCCAAAAAGAAATTTGGATACATATTAGATTAAACCAATTGTAATCTATTAAACATGCATACTAGATTAGATTACACATGCAACCCGCTCTGATACCACTGAAAGTAAACAGGTGCTAGTGGTTTGACATGTTCTTACACTAGGCATGCAAACAACAGCGGGAGCAGAATAAATTTTAAAAATAATTTTAAAAATTCGCGCAGCGAAAATCTGCTCCGCCCATAAACTAATCTAATTCTAGTTGCAATTAGGCATGTAGGATAATATAAAATATTTGCAAAATATTTGAATTAAAAATTCAAATCATGCATGATTAAAAAAAAAAACAATTTTTCATACCTTATTTTGGCTGGAATAACTCTGGGATAAACTTGGAATAGGCTGGAATAGCTGGAATAAATCTATTCCAGCCTTCTTCCTCGTTGGGCTGAAAGAAGCTCTGTTTTTGGCTTAAAAAACATCGCCGGAACGATGGCTTCCAGATGTCCGTTTGCTCCCAAAATTAGCAGCAGCAACTTGGACAAGTGCTCTTTAATCTCCAATTAAAAACTGCAAGAAAAGGTCAGCCAAAAATTTATAAAAAATCACCAAAGTCTGCTGCCAGAATTTCTGTAGCAAAACTGGGCAGCAGGCTATGGCCTTCGATTTGGAGCAGCTGGAGCCATCCCGGCTCGCATGGCTTGCTCCTAGGAGTAGAAGGATACTCTCTTTAGAGGGGAGACATGCCTGGAGCTCTCTGATCCCAATCAACATGCGGTGCTAGCCGTTGGAAGTTGAGTTGATCACAGTGGATTGCAGCAACTCTGTTTTGCTGCAGACTTTGATTTGTGCACTCAAAGGGACAAGGAAAATGTCCTTGAAACTCTCCCTCTCACCCTTCAAAACCCAGCCTATAAGAGGAGAGTCTAAGCTCTCAATCTGGGGATCTCTCAACCTTTCAAAGAAGAAACATCAGGTGGAGAAATCACGCTGTTTTTCATGGTTGAAAACACTTCACTTTGAAACAGGGGACTGCAGCATGGTTTTATAGGGCAGCAAGGAGAGGAAGATGGAGAGGCAGGGAGGCCAAGAGGCAGCAGCTACCATCTCCTTTAACCAGTAGATAAATGGGAGTGAAAGCCATCGGGTGGAGAAGAAGAAGGGACGTCGCAGGAGGAGAAGAACTGCGGTCGTTTTGTTTTCTTGACGCTTGGACTCATTCGAGCGTGAGAAAACTGTGTAAAACAGTCAAGGGAGAAATAAAACACCGGTTCAAAGGAAAAATCTATCCAAACCCAAAAAATTGGTTCAATCCCATTAAACCACTTGGTTCAATCCAATTGAACCGGTTCAAGCCCAATAAATTGGTTCAATTGGTTCACAACCAATTGGAGGCCGAAACGAACTCCGAATCAGTTCAAAACTGATTCAGAAAAATCCTGGCGCAATCCTGGTCAGCCCGGAATAATTTCCGGTCGACACAGACAAGGGCAAGATGGGAAAAAGAGTGCTAAAAAAATATTGTGACCATAAAACTGAGATGATTCCCAATCGTAATCGGTATCCGGATCAGAGAGTAATCCTCTGTGGCGTGTAACCTCATAGGTTTGAACCTAAACGGTAGCACTGGAACAATTCCAGTACCAGCACAGGAAACCATCTAGCAATGGGTCCCGACGTCCGGATAGGTTGAAGATGCAGGAGCAAACTATCGAACCTCTGGCATATGGT
This sequence comes from Areca catechu, assembly GCA_021397845.1. Lineage (NCBI taxonomy): Eukaryota > Viridiplantae > Streptophyta > Magnoliopsida > Arecales > Arecaceae > Areca > Areca catechu. The sequence goes on along the minus strand of CM038048.1, from coordinate 44,138,375 downwards.
TACCGTATAATTCATCTTTTTGACCTCTAATGCTCAGGATGACTGAGATTGGGTTGCCAACCAGACAGAGTCAGTCCACTATGTGTCTCAACCTCGCAAGCCCAGTGACTCTTCATTAGGGCTACCCCAGCTGAGGATTTGCTAAATTGAGATACTGCGAGACATTCAATCCAAACTATTTGGACAGGTCAATTCCATCTTGGTCCATCACTGCTCCACAAGTACTTGCCTGTACCCAGAAACCTTCCGTCACCGGATTAAAAATCCGGGTAGTCCGGCACCAAAGCACAGGGAGTTGTTTGCAAGCTACCGTGATGATCTCAGGTCAGAGGGACACATATACCCATATCCAATCGTGAGTTTTCCTTTGGCAGAAAGGGGCTGCACGGAGTCACGTTCAATATTTGTGTTTTTGGCTCTTATTACAGTTGATTGTGAATTTTTCAGTATCAAGTGTTGACACTTGGGAAGCCAAATATCGACACTTCAGCATTTGGCACACAGAAAAATCCTTGGCATGCCAAGTGTCGATACCTAGAACTCAAGTGTCGACACCTGTATTTCAAGTATCGATACTTAGGTTTCCAAGTGTCGACTCAAGGCCTGAGATTTTTGAAAATCTAGAACTTGGCTATTTGAGGGTTTTTGTGTCAAGTGTCGACACCTGTGCATCAAGTGTCAACACTTGAAAGGTCAAGTATCGACACCTAGAAATCAAGTGTTGACACCTGACAGCCAAGTGTCGACACCTGATGAGCCAAGTGTCGACACTTGAAGCCTGACAGCCCTAATGGATCTATTTTTCTAACTTGCAGAACTTGCTTTTCAAGCTCCAAATGGCTAGATTCGAGGCTCCAACGGTCACAAACAATTTTTTGGAAGTTTTTTGTTGTATTTAACCTCTACCAACTTCAGTCCAACTTCATTCCAAAGGCATTGAAGTGTATTAAAGTCCATTCATAGCCAAAAAGCCAATATTCTCTAAAGAACATCATATCAAGAGCCTTTTATAGTTTGATTCCCTGAAAAAGCCTACAAGCTCATCCTTACATCATTCCAAAAGAAGTTTTTTGAAGGATATTCCAAGGAGGAGACAAAACAAAGCATCAACTTGAGATTCAAAGCTTCCTTTCTACTCTTGAAGAGAGTTTGTTTTAGTTTTAAAAGTTTTATATCTGTTTTTATCTTATGATTTGACCTTGCTTTCAAGGGTATCTTGAAAGAAGGTTGTTATGGTTTGTTGGTGAGCCAAAGGGATAAAACCAACTAGGGTTAACTTGTGAGCTCGAAAACAAAACAAGTGTAAAAGGTTGTTGGTGAGCCTAGGTGACAAAACCAACATAGGTTTTAACTTGTGAGCCTTTTGAAAAATAAGTCGGCTGTAATCTTGATTGGATTATAGTGAAATTTCCAAGGGTGGCTTGGGAAGTGGATGTAGGTGCTTGGTTTGCACTGAACTACTATAAATATTGTGTTTGTGTGTGATTTCCTTCTTTCCCTCTTGCTCTTAGCTTATTATATTTGATTTACTGCTTTCCGCTGCATTTAATCTTGAGCATTGAATTTATTACTCACAAACACCACTAGACCTTCACATTACTATTTTAATTTTTAAAAGACCCAATTCACCTCCCCTCTTGGGCTCCATTTCTGGGCAACAAAAATCATGCTACATGCCTATATAGGATAATATTACTTCTAAACCAGGTATGCTATGCCAAATTTAAAAAGAAATAATGAAAAAAAATATGTATATTATATTATATGCTTTTATCATGAAAAATTATATAAAATCATGCAAAAAAATTAAATTATATAAAACTATATTATATTAAATATTAATATATTTTAATATAACTAAAATCAATATTTGGCATTATTTAAATATAATAGAATATAAAATAATATGATGCATTTTAATATATTATGATAAATTATAATATAGTGTAATTATATTTTTAATATTTAAAATATAAAATATAAAATAATATATTTTAATAAATTATAAAATATGTCATACTATATTATATTATGTTATTATATTATATTATATTATTTAAAGATATATTTTATTATATTTTTAGTTGGGTCTCGGGTCTGGATATTAAATATCTAGATCTGACCCATTTTTGTTAAAGTTAATCAGATCCAAGTTTGGAATAGCTTTAGACCTGTGATCAGTATTAATTTTTGGACACTCTTTCTTGGCATACCAATGTTTATCCATTATATTTGATTTACTCATGTTTAATAGTTGAAACGTAAGTTACAAATTGATTATAGCATTTTCATGTTTGCCAAACGTAGATATATATAATCCTTTTTTTAGAATTTGATCTTTTACTCACGTATGTATTTTACGTTTCTAAAAAGCATGGATGTATGTGACTTTTTTTGTAGTCACTACGATATCGTTTGAACATTTTAAATGATTCAGATTTATGTCTCATAAAAAAACTTAACCATATCTCGAAAGGTCGTCTGTAAACATAATGAAATAACTTTACCTACCTCTGGCACTAACATTCATGGGTCCGCATACATCAGTATATACCAAACTTAGAATCTCTTTGGCTCGTTCACCTTTCCAATAAAAGGTGACTTTGTCATCTTTCCAAGAAGACAGGACTCATAGGTTAGTAGTGAACCATTTTCACTAAAATTGAGAAAACCCTCGCTTTTCAACCTATTTATTCTGTTTCTATTAATATGACCTAGCCTACAATGCCACACGTATGCATCGCTAACATCATCTAACCTAGGGTATTTGCTAGATGTGTACATTACACTAACAGGTCACAATAGTACATAAATTCCATTATTCATAAATCCATTTATCATAATAGAATCATTCCAAATGATTTTGCAAATATCATTCTTTATTGATAGTTCATAACCATACATGGCCGGTTGGCCTACAGAAATGACATTCAAGATAAAAGATGGATAATAATGATACTCATTTAGAATGATAGTACAAGACTCGAAAATAAGTTTGAGGACTCCCGATGCCAGGATTAGAACTTGGCTTCCATTTTTCACATTCAAGAATCTCTCGCCATCATCGAATCTCCTACTAACTTGAAGTCCCTGCAAAGAATTGCAAATGTGAATTGGACTTCCTGTATCCAATACCCAGTTTTAGTATCACAGATAGAGAAACTATAAGGTGTTATCATATAAATACCTTGTCCAGCACCGTCCTACTGCTTTCTCTTCTTGGACCTGTTCGGGTTAAGGGATGCAATGTAAAGAGGATAGTTCCTCTTTCAATGACCCTGCTTCTTACAGAAGAAGCACTCTGCATAGCTCTTATCAGCCTTCACCCTCTTGGCCTGACTGGGCCAAGAAGCATTCAGGACGTTTTTTCCTTTATTTTTTTTTTTCTCTTTCTTAAAGGGACGACACCCTGCTGATGATCCTCTTACTAGATTCACCATCCCTTTGTTCAGGTGGTGGTCTTTCTCATAAGTCTGCAATAACCTCAACAGATTATGATAGTTAACTGCAGGCTTTTTCATTCTATAATGATCGAGAAAATTTAGATAGGAAGAGGGCAGGGAGTTCAGAATCACATCTTTTCCAAGCTATTTATGCAAGGGATATCTGAGCTTGCCCAGGCACTCAATCATCTCGATCATGTATAGTACATGATCAGTGACTGAGGCCCCATCACGCATCCAAACATTGTAGATAGCATAGGAGACCCTGTACCTCTCAATGTCTCTGGTGTCCCGAAAGACTCCTTCAACTTTTGAAGGATTTCTTTTGGCTGGGCTTCTTTGAATTTGCGATTGCACTCATCGTTCATCACTACCAATATTATGCATCAGATAGTGGTCCTATCAGAGAGCTACTTCTGATAAGTATCTCTGACCGAACCTCGAGCATTGGAAGCAGGGGTTTCAGGTACCGGATCTGATATCACATACGAGATCCGTTCATGCTCCAGGATAATCCTGAGCCTTCGATACCAGATATCAATGTTGGGACCCTTAAGCTTCTCGTTATTGAGAAAAGATCGGAGTGACAGGTTGGAAGACATCTGAAAGGAAAACCAAAACTTTATTAGTGTATATGAATTATTAACCTAAAGACGTGGACTTTAGTCGAAAGGCCCCTCCCACTAATTGTTCAGACTGGTAGCCCATACCTCCAATCCGATGAATTACTTTAATTCATTAATGGGTACTAGAATCCAATAGACAACACATGAGCCTGACTTTGGCCGACCCACCCATGCACGTCTAAAGGTAGGTTCTTCAACCGATTACTTCTCTTAGTAACCTCTAGTATTTTGGTTTTTGCCCCAAGGTGCACTTCAATCGGCCTTTGGGCCTTCTATTAAAGGTCCCAGTTAGGTCTAACCATTAACTTGACAAAATTCAGTGCTTTTAGCTAATGAATAGTCAAGCCCGACTTTGACCGGCCCACCTGACTACTGTTAAGAGAGTCACACTGAGCCATCATATTTGGAACAACAATTTCAATAGCCTGATGAATACCCAATTTTTGGATCTGTTGATGAACACCCAACTATTGGACCCATTACCATCCCACTTAATGGGAGGCTAGGACTTGGTTATCCCTATAACTTCATCCTTTTATAGACCTAATAATTTAAAGAATTTAGATTTAATGTGATAGAAGAAGAGATGAGAAGACATGGATTAACCTCCCATTGACCACATCAGCAATAAAGGAGGGTTACACATAACTAATGATCCATGGGCACCTAAAATCAGTCAAGACTGATTAACCTTGGGTGACATGGGTTAACACGAGTCAATGAGCTATCCAATTAATTCTGATCGACCATATTGGCCAAGTAAGTAAGATCATGGGTTGGGTTTCGCCATTAACCATCTTGTCTTAGACACCAACCGAGTTGGCCAGGTAAGAGATAGCCCCAAAGAACCATGATCAAACTGCCAAACTTACCTAGACACCAATTGGTTCATCAAAGTCGATTAGACTAGCCTAAAGACTAGGGCTGACCACTGAGCCACAAATTAGGTCCATTTAGATTTATGGACTAAAAAATCTAACTATTAGACAGATATATAGAGAAGAAACCCTAACTCAATATTTAATTAGATTAGTTCTCTATTTAGTCCAATGCATCTAAACTTAGGTCTAACCCAATTAAGGACCCAAAATAAGCTAACCCATGATCCTTAAGGCTTATTGAAATGACTTAAAAATCTTTGGATCATATTCCTAGAGTTTTTGTCATTCAATATAACTTAAGTCTCAATTAAGTTCAATAGCCTTAATTAATCGAAACAGTTTCAATTAAAAATGTAAAACAATTTTATAAGCAAATTTGAATTCACTGTTTCAGGGCTTTCTGGTCGAGTCGACTCATGTAGAATATGAGTCGGCTTGTCCAGAACCAAAAACTGACAGATTCATCTATTAACAGAGATGAGTCAGCTCGAGCAAGGGTCGAGTTAGCTCGTCCAGAACCATAATAATTAGACTATTCTGTTTTCATAAACGAGTCGGCTCGAGCAAGAGTCGAGTCAGCTCGTATGCATGGGCAGAAAATAGTGACTTTAATTTCATGCAACTTGAACTATTCAAAGTTATAGATTAAACACGATCAAAACAAACTCTTAGATCTTATCTAAATTTATTTTATGATCATAACATTAGATTAAAATATTTTTTAATCTATATTTTCTCTTATTTTTTTTTCATGAGTCAATTACAAGAGGCACCCCTACATGCCATAGGAGATCCCATTGAATGGGAAGAGAGGGTCTTGTAGCCCTACTTCTCTCCTATGACCGGACGACCATGGTGAAGCACTCAATCCAAGTACTTAAGAGAAAACAATGATGTTAAAGCATGCTAGCATTGTAATACTACGAAGAAACCTATGCTCTAATACCATTTGAAGGGAAAACATGCTAGGCAGAAAGAAAGTATTTTAAAATAATTTTTAAATGAATAGCAAAAGCCTTGGTAGATCGATCAAATTGATCTACCAATCTGTCAGCAACAGGATCTAGTAAGATAATGTAGCATGCAATATATATCAAGAGCAAGAAAAATAATCAAAGATATAAAAGTACCTTACCCATTAACCTTTGAAAATACTGTGAAAAAGGGTAAAGCGCTTGAACCACACATATGTCTAGCCTTTATAGGTAATCTACACCTGGGCTTGACTTTGATCAACTCTCTCAGAGTGCTAGCTTCTTGGGATCCTTCGGGCCGATCTTCTTCTTCTAGGAAGACGAAGAAAGGTGGAACCTTTCCTAACTCTCTCTTCCCAAGACCTAGCTTGAATGCTAAGTATCCTCACACCCAATCTCAAGTCCTCATAAAATCCCTTTTCTCTTCTAGTTTTTCAACCAACCAGCAATCCCTAAAACAACCTTTATTTATAGAGTCAGCCAAGAGAGGGAGAAAAGGGAAGGAGGAGTGATTGGGGAAGAAGGTCAAGGGCATACTAATTTGGCTCTAACCATATTAGGAAGGAATGATAACCATTCCATGAAAGTTTGGAGCCAAAATAGCTTGAATTCGAAATTCAAACTAGGTCAAAACCTTCTTAAAAAGCTTTCTAGAAAAATCATTCAGGATTTTTTGGTCGAGTAAAGATGAGTCGACTCAAGCAAGGATCTAGTCGGCTCATCTAGAACACAGAACAGTCAGACTGTTCTTTCAATAAGATTGAGTTAGCTCAAGAAGGGGTCGAGTTGGCTCGTTAAGAACACCGAACGAGTCGACTCGAGTAGGGGTCGAGTTGGCTTGTCCAAAAAGACTTCTGAAAATACTTCTTCTCACAGCCAAGTGTCAACCCCTCAAGTGTCGACACATGGTCAATCATATTGATCGCCAGTGATAGCAAACGATTTTTAATCATCGATCAGCCTTTAGATTAGATAAAAACCCCTATGGTGTGTGACCCCATAGATTTGAACACTAAGCCGGTAGCACTGGAATACTTTCAGTGCCAGTCAAAGTCCTTATCTAGTAATGATACCCGATACTCGGATAGGTAAAAGATTATAGAGCAACTTTCAAGAACCTTTGGCATATGGTTACCACACAATTCATCCCTTTGACCTCATAATGCTCAGGATGACCTAGGATTTGATTGCTAACCTTAATTTGGTTCATCCGGTTTGTGTCTCAAATTTACAAGTTCTGTGACTCCTCAAAAGAACTATCCTGGCCAAGGTTTTGCTAAATTGAGATAGCAAGTTATTCACTCCAAACTATTTGGAGGGGTCAATTCCATCTTGATCCATCACCGCTCCATAAGTACTTGACTGCACCCAGAAACCTTTCGTCACTGGATTAGAAATCCAAATAGTCTAGCACCAAAGTATATTGAGTTGCTTGCAAGCTCCCATGGTGACCTTAAGTTCGAGGGACACATATACCTATATCCCTTCACGAACAACCCTTTGGTAGAAGGGAGCTCCATAGATGGTCACATTCGGTGAGATGTCACACATTTCACTTGCATGTCACACCAGTGTCTCCACACTCCTTGGTCAAGAGGACAACCAACGAATGTGACATACAACAACCTATACTTGATACATCGTCATCCTATAACAATGTATCCTTTGGTTGTGAACCAATTTAAGAACTACTTGATATATCGTCTCTATATCAAATAATGTAGTTCTAAGGACTCCATCATACAAGAGTTTATTTCAGGAAAATGTAAATACGATGAACAGCCAAAAGAATAACTTTTATTCATTAAAAATTTATATACAATTACATAATGGCACAACCATTTTTAGCCTAGACGATTGGCTTTAGGATATAATTTCTAACAAAAAGGTACTTCACTAAACTCAAAGAAAGTTAGAGGATTCAAAGAGTAAGGTAAGAAGTTGGTGAAAGAAGAACTTTGAAAATTTCTATGAGCTCTACCTGACCACTAGTTGGGTTGAATTAATAATCCGATGAAGTATCTCAGTAATATTCTGATCAGGTATCAACTACCTTTAGACTGCCTAAGTTAACATCCAATTCAAGGATGGGTTGATACATATGGCTAATCTACCTGCTTTACTCAAGGATGAGCAAAGTTCAGGTTGGGGGGTGTGATAACTATATTATATATATATAAATATTAATTTAATAATTAAATTATCTTTATTTATTTTGAATTGATACTTTTATATATATTTTAGGAAAGAGAGTGCCAATGCGAAGAACTCAATTTATGGATTCAAACGAAACAAGTTTGAAGCAAATTGGATCTAAAACGAGCCCATAATCGATTTTTAAAGATTCAACACGAAGAAGCACTAATTTTGAAGCAGCGGTCCACCATGGACCGACCGCTTGGTCCATAGAATTCCTTATAGACCACCAGCAGCCATGACTAATGGTCCACAGCACGAAATCGTGGATCGCAAAGCCCTTTCAGAGCTGGGATCACTGAAGATGCCATCTCGTTGCTGCCAAGACCAGCTGCGCCACCTCATCCGCCCGAAGGAGCACCTAGTGCGACTGCCGGCCACCATCCCCCATGTTTTTTTTCCCTTCCATGTGGCCTGTTGACTGTGCATGCCAGAGAGACTCCCAGGACCACCAGGAAGCGACCATCCTCCAGAATCCTCCCCCAGGATGACAGAGCCATCGTCGCGCCCTCCTTGGGCCAATACTCAACCTTCATCCTTGACCCCATCACCCATGTCTCCCATGGCTACTGCCCATGGTCGGCCATTCATGAGTCACTGAACACCACCGGCCTCCCTCTGAAATCAAGTTCTCAATGGCACAAGTAGCTTCGGTGGTGGTTCTTGGTGGTGCACGGGCTGTTCTGATGAGAATTCCAAGCATCGATGGTCCTAGGCGACGGGATCAAAACCCATCAAGGAACTTGTATGGACTCAGAGTAGCCTATGGCCTTGGTTGATTTCACATGATTTCTGACCCTTAGATCCAGATCCAAGAGCTGGAAGGAAGTTGACCGGTCGAACACCAGTTGGACTAGGAGATAAAAGCCTAACACTACCGGGACTGGGCATATTCATATCTAACCGTTGAGTCCTGCAAAAGTGAATCCTAGACACTCATTTGGTTTGTTAGGTTAGTCCCACATCAAAAATTCATGAAAACCTCTTCCTTGTTAAACCCTATAAAAAGGCTCCTTTGCCTTTACCTGGAATCAACTCCCTAGAGTCCCTTAGAGCCTTTGCATAGGGGACATGAGGGGATCAACTTAGTGTTTAAGTATGGGAGAGAATAGCTGGTATTCAGTCTTTTATATTTCTTGTTATGCAATAAAGAGTATGTTTTTCTTTCTATATTTATTTATCCTCTTTTATTCACCTTTTTTTATGCTTTATTATTAGATTGATTTTAGGAACAATTCTTGCTTTCCAGAGACGTGTCATGATCTGTTATAGATACAGGGCATGCCGAGGAAAGAAGAATTGGATACCTGATACCTCCTGAAAATGTACCATGATTTGTTATGGGTATGGGGCGTGCCAAGGGAAGATAAGTAATCCCTAAAGCCAATTACATTTTAGTGATAAGAGAAACACAATTTGGCATTACACATTCACTCTTCCTCTCTTAAAATATTCCCTCTCACTTGCTTCATCTTATGAGTAGTTTATTTCTTGCTTATTTTTATTTTCACACAACAACAATTACTTTCCTTTTTAAATCTTAGCCTTAAGGTCCCTGAGGATACGATCCTGACTCACCCTAACTATAGAATCGAGTTGGTGAATTTTTTTTGATGGCCTATGACAGTGATCATCGGCTCCCATCCGGGGTCGAGCTCCCAGTCGAGGTCATGGTCCCGCCATCTAAGGTCGAGCTCACAAGATAGAGTTTCCCCCTTCATTCCAAGATCGAAGTTCTTGCCAGTCGCCAAGGGGGGAAGATAAGTAGAAGTTCAGACTATGGCATGCAAGCTCCCAACCTGCAACCTCTAGGAGGTGGCGCATACCCTACCGAAGATTCAAGCTCTGCAAATGTGCTACCCGTATGTTCTGCACAATGCATGCTCCAGCAAGCTTTGGGCCCTGTAGTGCACCACCATGTCAATGACCGTGCAATCGGGGGTTCCAGTTCTCGTGACACAGAACCTGTATCGCTTCCAAGAGGAGAATTCCATTAAGGTCCCTGGCCCTACAACACTCCGAGGTCCCTCCTAGAATAGAAATGCCCCATCATGGCTCAAGGCTCAGCAACACGGTGCCCGCACCTCTCATGAAAAACTACACCAGAGTGACAAGATCTGTAATATGCCGGTGAACACCCCTAATAGAAGGATCTCCTTTCGAGGACCGATCTGACAGGGGGGAGGCCGTAGACAAAGAAAAATCCCTCCCAAAAGGGGTACCAGGAAAGTGACATCTTGATGAAGCCCCAAACTTGGTATGGACCATTCCTCTCATATAAAATAGAGGAAGGGACCTTTGAAAAGGGGGAAAGGCAATTGGTAAGACATAGAGAGCAAACAAGTAAGTAACCAGCCAAGAGAACCTCCCCGCTCTCTAATCTTGACTTCACTTTGTCATTCAATTTTCTAAATCTTATCATTTCCTAAATTTTATCTTTCACCCTTTATATGAAGAGGTCCCAAGCTCTCCGCTATAGAGGTTCTGTTCTCCTTGATCATTCCAACTGACTTGATCATCAGAGTATCCCAGCCAAAATTTCTGGCCTGGATCTCCTCTTTTTTGTAGGTCACGCTGACTCTAGAGCTGAACGAAAAAGAGGTCCAAGCACCTAGAGGGAGCTCGACATATCCGTGACATGTCAGAGCTACCAGCCACAGGCGATCTAGGTGGCAATAATGAGATTAGTAATTTTTTCATCATAATATCATCTCCAACTCTATCATTCAGTCGATGAGAGTAGTAGTAATGCAATTATCACACCGGCTATTCTTGATACCTCCCATACCAAGACGAGCATATATCATCATGTCTTAGCACCAAAATAGCTTAGGGTCCCAGCTTGTGCTTTGCGTGCCGAGATTTAAATTTTGTATATACAGAATATACATCCATGCATGCCTAATTAATTATTTAATTAATTAAATTAATATTTAAATAAATAAATATATAATTAATTAATTAATTAATTAATCATTATATCACTGTGCTTGTGAATCCTTTCTTTATGTCATCTCATCTATCTGATTATTGATATCATTCACCATGAAGATTCTAACTCTTTCTTTATTTTTCGTTATATCATTTGCATCATGAACTAGTCTTACATCACCAAGTACAATATTTGGTCATGGATTAATTCATATTTTAATGCATATGAATTGTTGACTTTGTTTAGTTCATATGTATTAAAACATAAATTAATCTACGATCAGAGATTACACTTAGTAATATTAGGCTAACCCATGATCATACAAATAATGTAACTAAAGATAAAGAAAGAGTTAGAATCTTCTTAATGAATGAAGTCAATAGCGAGCTATTACAACTCGAACCTTGTGCGAGGGCTAGTTGCCTAGGATGCCAGTTGGGAACTAAGGCCTAGGCACTAGAGTACACCCTAGCCCCAGTGTTTGCAATACTGCATTACAATATGAATTCATCAATAACAATAATTTATATATATTAAAATATGATAATATTATAAAACATGAATTCATCAGTAACAACAGTTCATATACATAAAAACATGATAATCTAGGAGGATGACAAGGAGCACAAGTATAGACCCCTTTAACATGAGTTGGTGAGATGAGAGGCATGTTACTATTCATAAGCAGATGGAGGAAAAAAACTAGTGGATCAAGAACAAAGTTAAAGAAAATAGACAGACTATTCCTTTTATATCCTGGAGATGGCACAACTAATTATCACAGTAATGCCATTAGAGCCTCTTCACCAAAGGCCAGATCCTGCTAGAGAAGGAGCAAGATGATGAGGCATCATCTCTAACTCTATCCTCTAGTCAGCACAATACCAGTAGTATAGCTGGAGCATTGGCCATTCCCAATACCTCCCATTCCAATTTAAACATCCATCATCATACCTTGGTACCAAAATAGCTTAGGACCCCGACTTGTGCTTTGCATGCCAAGACCCAAATCTCGTGCATATAGGATATACATTCATGCACATCTAATTAATTATTTACTTAGTTATATTAGCATCTAATTAATAAATAAATAATAAATTAATTAACTAAATAAACACAAAATATCTAATTAATTAAATCAATAAATAAATATTTAATTAATTGATTATTTAATTAATTAACTATTTATTTATTTATTTAAATTTAATTAATATAAAATTAACTTTAATGATGGCTCTTGCACTGTCACCACCATCATCCCCAATACTCATATTACAAGGTAGACCCTATGGATGGGGGATGGCAAATTTGGTATGTTGAGAGGGACTAAGACATTAGAATCGATGGGTGAGGTATGGCAGATATGGCACATAGGAAGGGACTAAGGTGCCAGAATGGATAGCAGTGCGAGAGGGTGGGGACATAGGTTCTAGTACCCGATGGGGGAGGCACACAACAGGGAGAGAAAAATGGGAGGTGATGACACAGGAAGGGTGATCGGGCACGATCGCTGGGAGGGGGAGCTGGTGGGTATTGTAGATGAGGGAGGGTGAACCGACAGGGTAGGAGAGGTGGGGGGAGGGTGAATCAAACTTTTTTTTGTTGGATTGGGAGAGGGGGAGCCAATGGGGTAAGGGTGAAGGAGGATGTTAGCGAGGGAGGGGGCACCGATCGGGGAGGGGAAGCCGACAAGGGATTGAGGGAGAGCCAGTGGAGGAGGGGAATCGACTAGGTAGGGGAGGTGAGGGGAGGGTGAATTGAACTTTTTTTTTTTTTGGATCGGGGGAGTTGACGAGATAAGGGTGGTGCATGACACCGACAGGGAAGTGGGGGAACCGGGGAAGGGGAGATTGAAGGGAGGAAATCTTTTTTTTCAGGATCAAAAGTTTTCTATGCTCCGACTCCCGAGGGGTCAAATGGACTACTATTAACGATGGTAATGCATGTTAACGCTAATAGTGGTCACTAAATCATTTTTAAGTGTCGCTATTATCAACAGCAAAATGCTATATCTAATTTCGTTGGAAATACATGAACTTCTTTAGAGACGGACTCATGCCATCGCTAATAAATAATTCTATCGCTAATAAAAAAATTTAGAATTTTTTTAAAAAATATGATTTTAAAATTTTTAGCAATGATGTTTATTGTCGCTAATAGTTAATTTCTATCACTAATAGTATGAGAGACAAAAAGTTTTTGGATTAATTTTATGGTTTTTAAAAATAAATATTAGCAATGGCTAATTAACCATTGCTATGTGCTATCGCTAATATTTAAAATCCTTGTAGCGATCAAAGGGTTTAGCATAAGCAATCTAGATAAGAAGAGTTCTTGAAGACATTGGAAAGAAATAAGATGGGCCAACCATCATTTATTGTGATACCAAATCATTAATAGTTATGAGGAAGAATCTAGTTTGTCATGATAGGACAAAATATATTCTCATTAAGTACCACTTCATTCGAGAAGCAGTTAAGGATGGGGAGATTAAACTTCAGCACATCAACCCTCAAGAGCAGCTTATAGACATTTTCACCAAAGCTTTTCCCAAAGAAAGATTTTTGTACTTAAGAGAGAAAATAGGAGTAATAAAAGAAAGTGAATTAAGGGGGAGTGTTAGATAGTAATCCACTTCCTTTTTGGGCCTAAAGAATAAATGGGCCAAGACTCTAGAAAGAGAAATCTAGAAAGTTCTAAAAAAATATCTAAGTATTGGCCCACATCTATGCATGAAATGATTCCGGCAAATCTGAGAAATCTAGTAGGCAAATAATTCTGGCATATCTGAGTAGCATGACTACCATGAAATCAATAACCCACATCCATGCATGAAATGATCCTTTGACAATTATGAAACCTTTTATATCAAAAAGAAAAAAAGACAATTAGGACAACCTTGGGCAATTATAGACTTTAAAATGGTAGCATAACTTCTTTAAACCATAGGAATATTAAATGGTAGTTGACTAATTTATTAACTAATAACAAAACCATAGAATAATAGGCTATCGATTGCATATGATCTCCACAATAAATGGGGAGCTTACTACTGAAAAAAAAGACAGTGAGGTCCTCAAAAACTAGCAAATCGATTCCTATTCAAGAACTAAGCCAAAAAACCCACAAGCTATGAAACTTGAGAAAGGTGACTGATGTAGGAAGAGAACCCCATGGCTAAGATCCCGAAGGTTTTAAGACCGATGATGATCCAATTGAACCTAATTCATGGCAGAGAGAAGTCATATCCGGCTATTTTGAATTTTGGTATCCGGGATTATAACATTTCAAGCATAAACAAAGCTAAGATAATATTTTGATAAATCAGATCTATCCAACTGAGGTAGTATCAGAAGGGCAAATCCCATCCTAAAAATACCTCACCAGATGATTGATTCTGTCCCTAGGAGGAGGGTACCGGGACAGATATTCCAGCTCCCTATCTTACCGAATGTAACTTTAATATATGGCAAAACCCGACCTTCGGCATTTTGGTTTCTTCCCAAACCAAAGATCTTTATGACTTTGCTCCAATACGTATCCTGGTCATCCTAGCCTTTAATAGGCTTAGGCCAAACTATCCTAATGAACATTTGGCCAACCGAGTTACTATCCAACAGATCCCCTGGTTGAGATGCATGTGCCTATCTACCTTTGGTGGGCGGAGGACCCAGCTTTGCCGAATTCCGAGATCCACAGAACTTTGGCTATGAAAGGCCTTTAAACCTACCAAACTTCGATACAAGGCCTCGACCCAGTCAACCACTCCTATAAGAGCATCTACCAAAGGGCTGAAGCAAGAATCTACCAATATCCATCCTAAAATATCCTTCATAATAGACAAACTACCAAGTCCTATTAGTTAGAACAAATATCAGTTATTAAAGAAACATGGCCTTTCTTAAGCCATAGTTTCCTGAGCCATTAAGATAAATGGTCAGAAGACACATAAGACAAATTTTCTTATCAATGGAAGGAGGATATTCTAGGTAGAAAATGATGATTCTCACTCGAAAATCCAGATGTTAGCTCCGAAATCCCATCATTACCTGTCTATTGGCCACCATGTAGGGTTATCTCTAAATTATCACTATTGCTTAACTATAAAAGGTAGTTCTTATCTAACCCCTAAAGGTATGGTATTCCCTTACATGCTCTCATATACTCTCACACTTGCACTTATTTTTTTTCCTGGATGGTTTAAAATGCTGATTTGACCGTCATAGGGCCTTCATCGAAATCTCCTTCGGTTGGGGCTTTTTTTGTAGGTATAGCCATTCTCGCTTCCTCTCCAACTCACTCTGACATCTAAGTAGATTTCAGCACCATCAGAAAGAGGAAGGGCCCTCCTTTCACCCACTATTTGAAAAGTGACTTTCACTATATATCTCATACCTCCAAAAGGATATGTCCACCCAGTGCTCCGATGCCACTACTTCTTAATAGGACAGCCAACAAGCCAGACATTTAGTGATGCGGGATGACTCTAAGATTGCTAAACATGCAAAAAAATAGTAAAATAATTTTTTTAATATTTTTATAATTTAGGTTTATAGGCTAAATTTCCAAAGTAAAGTAAAGACTAGCGAATAGGATAGCAATGCATAGAATCATCATGATCGCAAAGAACTCAAGCAAGATAATAAGTATCCAGGATCCAAGAGTTGAGAAACTCTCGATTTAGGATAGCTTATCTTCATCAAATAAGATAATAAGAGAATGGAAGGTTTCTTACTAGTCAGAGATTGAAAACTTGCAGTAGAAGGGATCACTCACACTCTGATTGGAGCCTGGAAGAAGAAGCCTTGTTTTCCTTGAATAGATGGCTGATCTGGACCCGGTCTGAAGGAAAAGAAGGTCTCCTCAGGGGAGGTGAAGCACCTCGGGGATCCTACAAGCATCAGAGGTTAATCAAAGCAGCAAATAAAAACTAGAAAAGGACTAGAATTTAAAGGAAATTAGAATTAGGGCTAAAAGTTGGCAGCCGAGGAAGAAGAAGCTCTTGGACTTGGATGGCAGCAAGGGCTTCAATTCCTTGGGCATGGCTAATCTCCAGGGATGTAGGAGGGTGCTAGGGCAGCAGGGTTTTGATCCAGTAATACAAGGAGAGCACTCAAAGAGAGAACCAAAACTCAAACACAAGGCAATTCAATCAAATTTCAGCAAATGTTTATTCATAAGAAAAAGATACTTACAAGATAGGGAAGGGTGGGGTATTATAGAGTTCCCATGCCCTCACTAACCATGGTTATACTTGGGTTACAAGTCATCTTCTACATTGGAATACAAGTCCATTCCTAGCAAGGTTAGAATTACAAAGTTTAAAAGGATTAGGAATCCCAACTAGGTTAGAATTTTGACCTAGTCTTCTCTTCTTTCCTTCCCACATGGCTTGGACTTGGTCAAACTCCTCAAATTCATTTTTGAACCTTGGGGCAACTGCAAGGACACCTCCTTCATGGGCTTGGATGAAAATTTGAGGGGTCTAGGTGGGCTTCCAGGGGTTGGGTGCATGGGCTGGCATATTCTAGGGAATTTGGTTGGAATCTTGCTTCTTAAGGGCTTGGGCTTGATGCCTGGGCTTGATTTTAAGGCCTGGAGTGCTGGAATAACCTGGTAAACATGGGCTCCTAGCATATAAAATATTTTGAAAGCATCTGGAGGGAATTTGGTATCTGAAATGGTACCCGAGAAAAATCAGGGCATAATCAGGGCACCTGGGTGTCGATTGAGCTCCCCTAAGATGGTGTAACTATTTCTGGCTTCAGAATGAGGTCTGATAGACCTCCAAAATAGTGTAGCCTCCTCTCTTGTACAAGAAGTGAACTCATACTAGACTCATACTAGTATACAGGACTCAATATACTGGACTAGGTTGAGGGTTGAGACAAATCAACTAACCTCAACTTATTACAGGACTCAATTCTAGTTGATCACAAAATTTGACACATGGCTAAGGTAAACCAAATAGGGCCCAGTAATTTATGTCTGATCCTGGTGCCCCACCAATTAGTTCCAAGGGTTCGGGTTGACCGCCTTTTATAGGGGAATCAATCTGACATCCTAAAAAGGCTCACTTATTAAGTGCATGAGTTAGTTGTTGTCATTCGAGTGATGCAATATACGGGGATGCTTTCAATGCCAATGGCTGCACCACCACCACGAGAAGAATCAACCCTACCACTATAAACCCCTACACCTTCAGGAGCAGCATGCATGGAGCCACAATGGCTCTTATTTCCTTTGATCATCGAGCAGGAGGAAACTATCCCTCCATAGCCTAGGAAGATCCTAGGTAGATAAGAAGGCGTTCCCCTTCACCTTAATAAGATGAAGGATCCATCCCAACTTGCTTGCCTCCTCAACCTCCTGTAGCACACCTAGCCAGAGATATGAGGTGGATCATAAGTTTCTAGAGATAAACCAATATCTTGAAGCCCTATGGGGCTTAGCACCTTCTAAAATGATGACCTTAGTTTTATTACTAAACCACCTTTCAAAGCCCATATTCTACAAGAGCCACTATCAAAACACTTCAAAATATAGTAGCTGAAGACGTATGATGGGTTTGTTGATAAGGTAAACCACCTCCAAGATTTCAAAACTATGATGCTCTTGCATCGAGCCACTAATGTAGTGTTGCATGGAGCCACTATGATGCGCTTCCCATGGCCTGAGACTACTGTCCACCACTCATAGCCACCGTCTGGCCACTGGTCCCTTCTATTCCAAGCTCTCTCCACCATTGGCCTCCTCTTCCACTATCCGACCACCGCTTGCTAGTCGAAGAGCTGCCCCACCACCTGTAGCTACCATCCTCCATGCCGCTCCATCCACCATCGGCCACCCACAGCTGCCAGGCCCCTTTCAACCCCCCTTGTCCTCTTCCACCAACCCACTGCCCTCCTCGACCTATGCCACTACCATCCCATAGTGGCCACTACCACCACCCATTGCCTCTCACTACTGTGCTCGATCGGGAGGAGTTCCAGTCCAAGTGGGAGTCCCAAAGACTTAGGGATTCGAAGATCAAGTGATTGGAGTCCCTTCTAGACTCTGGGTGCTAAGAAAAAAAGTAATGGATATATGTGTCCCTTAGACCTGAGGTCACCATGATAGCTTGCAAGCAACTCACTGTACTTTGGTGCCAGACTACCTGAATTTCTAATCTAGTGATAGAAGATTTCTGGGTACAGTCAAGTACTTATGGAGTGGTGGTGGATCAAGATGGATTGACCCCTCTAAATGGTTTAGAGTGAATGACTCACTATGTCTCAATTTAGCAAAACCTTGGCCAAGATAGTTCTTGTGAGGAGTCACAGAACTTGTAAGGTTGCAACATGATCTGGATATACTAAATTAGGGTTGATAGTTAAACCCTAGGTCATCCTAAGTATTATGAGGTCAAAGGGATGAATTATGCAGTAACCATATGCCAGGGATTCAATAAATTACTTTGCAATCTTTGACCTATCCGGATATTGGGTATCATTCTAGATGTTGACTTTGACTGGTATTGGAAGTAATCTAGTACTACCGATAGTGTTCGAACCTATGGGGTCACACCCATAGGGGTTTCTACTTGATCTAAAGGCTGATCGATGATTGAGAATCATTTGGCATCATTAGGGGTCAATATGATTGACCATGATCCAAGCATCGACACTCCAAAGTGTCGACACTTTGAAGTGTCAACACTTCTATGTGTCGACACTTGGCTATGATGAGAGTTTTTTTTCACTAATTCGATTAGTGAATTTTGGAGGACTTATTTGCAATATGATTGCAACTTGATGGGTCAAGCCAAATATGATTTGGCTTAGAATCAAATTGGATTTGATTTTTTATACTCTCTTTCCTTTAAAAAGAATTAAATTTGAATTTCAAATTCAAATTTGAAATCTTGGCTGAAATTGACTCCAAGGTTTTTATAGAATGCATTATTTGAGAATGCAGATTTTCTTCCATTTAAACCTATAGCTAATTTGGTTTAACCCTTAACCCTCTCCCCCAATCACTCCACCTTCCATATCTCTCTCCCTCTTCGTTGCCACTATAAATAAGTGTTATTGTAGGGCCAACAAAGGATGACAAGCTGGGCTTTTCAAAGAGAGAAAGAAAAGGATTCCTTAGAGTGGGATTTGAGAGGATTAGGGTTTGGATGTGAGCCTACCTAGCAATCAAGCTAGGGTTTGGGAAGAGAGAGTTGGTTGGGAAGGGTTCCACTTCCACTTCTCCTCATTGTCCTCCAACAAGTTCTTCCTGATGGCTTCAAGAAAGTCTTGCAGGTCCAAGGAAGGAGAAGATTAGCTTCCAGGATCTTAAGGAGCTAGCACTCCAAGGGAGTTGATTGGGATCGAGCCCTGGTGTGAACTATCCATAGAGGCTAGACACTTGTGTAGCTTAACAGCTCTTCATCACCTCCATCCAACGGTTTAAAGGTAACGTACCTTTTCCTTGGTCTCATGTGATCAAATCTAAAGCATGAAATTGCTACATGTTTTTCAATTTTATTGCTAATGGTATCATTTTCATGCACTTTTATTATGTTGGATCCTGTTGCAGGCAGATTGGTAGATCGACTTGATCAATCTACCAAGTCTTTCGCTGTTCTTTATTTTAAAATAATTTTAAAATATAGTCTGCTTGTACTGCTTCACTTACATTGGTATCAAAGCTAGGTTTCTATAACATAATAATAGTAGCATGTTAAGATATCATTAGTTTTCTCGTTCAAAGTACTTGGATTGAGTATATCACCATGGCCATCTGGTCATAAGAGAAGTAGGGCTGAAAGACCCTCTCTTCCTATTTAATGGGATATCCTATGATGTGTAGGGGTGCTGCTTGTGATGTGACTCATGAAGAATAAAAATAAAGATGTTAACTTATAAGCATGTACCGAAAAATATGGCATTCTATTGTCACCCTATCTCAGGCCATGTGTCGACCTTAGTGTCATTACCTAGTGTCGACACTTAACCTTGGTGAGTCGACACTTAACCTGAGAATGCTGAAAAATAGTGAATTCAAATTCTAATTGGTTATAAAATTATTTTACATTATAAATTGAAATTGTTTCGGTTTATGAAGATTATTGAACTTAATTAAGAATTAAGTTACCTTGAATGACAAAGTGATCTAGGAAATGATTCAAAGATTTTAAGTCATTCAATAAGCTTTAAGGGTAATGGGTTAGCTTCAATTAGGTCCTTAATTTGGTTAAACCTAAGTTTAGATATATTAGACTAAATAGAGAACTTATCTAATCAAATATTGAGTTAGGATTTTTTCTCTATAGATCTCTCTAATAGTTAGATTGATTAGTCTATAAATCTAAATGGATCTAATTTGTGGCTCAGTGGTCAGCCCGAGTCTTTAGGCTAGTCTAATCATGTCTGATGAACCAATTGGTATCTAAGGTAAGTATGACATTTGATCATGATTCTTTGGGGCTACCCTTTACCTAGCCAACCCGGTTGGTGTCTAAGACAAGACAGTTTATGGCGGAACCCATCCCATGATCTCACTTACCTGGCCAATATGGTCGATCAGAATTGATTGGATATCTCACTAACTCGTGTTAACCCATCTCACCTAAGGTTAATCAGTCTTGACTGATTTTAGGTGCCCATGAATCATTAGTTTTTGAAACCCTCCTTAATGATTGATGTAGTCAGTGGAAGGTTGATTTATGTCTTCTTATCTATTTCATATGTCATATTAAATTTAAACACTCTAAATTATTAGGTCCATAAAAGGATGAAGTTATGGGGATAACTAAATCCTAGGCTTCCATTAAGTGGAATGGTAATGAGTCCAATAGTTGGGTGTTCATTGACAGATCCAATGATCGGGTGATCATCGGGCTATTGGAATTACCATTCATAATATGATGGCTCAGTACGACTCTCTTAATGATGGTCAGGTGGGCCAGCAAAGTTGGGCTTGACTATTTGTTGGTTAGAAGCATTGAGTTTTATCATGTTAATGGTTGGACTTAACCGGGACCTTCAATAAGAGCCCAAAGGCTGATTGAAGTGCACCTTGGGGCAAAATCTAAATACTAGAAGTTACTTGGAGAAGTAATCGGTTAAAGAACCTACCTTTAAATGTGCATGGGTGGGCCGGCCAAAGTCAGACTCATGTGTTGTCTATTAGGTTCTAGTACCCACTAAGGAATTAAACTAACTTCTTGGATTGGAGGTAGAGGATACCATTCTGAATAAAATAGTAGAAGGGCCTTTAGACTAAAGTCCATGTCTTTAGGTTAATAATCATATGTACTAATAGGTTTTGGTTTTCCTTTCAGATATCTATCAACTGGTCGCTCCGATCTCTTCTCGATAATGAGAAACTCATGGGTCCTAACTTTGATAGCTGGTATCGAAGGCTCAGGATTGTCCTAGAGCATGAACGGATCTTATATATGATATCAGATCCGGTGCCTGAAACCCCTGCTCCCAATGCTTAGGGTTCGGTTAAAGACACTTATTAGAAGTGGCTCTCTGATAGGACCACTGTCCGATGCATCATGTTGGCAGCGATGAACGATGAGTTCAGTCACAAATTTGAGGAAGCCTAGTTGGAGGAGATCCTTCAAAAGTTAAAGGAGTCCTTTGATACACTAGATGTCGTTGAGAGGTACAAGGTCTCCTGTGCTATCTACAACATGTGGATGCTTATGGGGCCTCGGTCACTGATCATGTATTGTACATGATCAAGATGATTGAGTTCCTGGGCAAGCTCGAATGTCCCTTGCATGAATAGCTTGGAAAGATGCCATACTGAATTCCCTACCATTTTCTTATCTAGACTTTCTCGATCATTTCAAAATGAATAAGCTTGTAGTTAACTACCACGGTATATTGAGGTTACTACAGACTTATGAGAAAAACCACCAACTCAATAAAGGGATGGAAAATCTAGTGGGAGTATTTTCAGTAGGGCATCGTCCCTTTAAGAAAGGGAAAAAGAGAAATAAAGGGAAGAGGTGCAAAATGCTTCTGGGTCCAGTCAAGTCAAGAAGGTGAGGGCTGATAAAAGCCTAGCAGAGTGCTTCTTCTATAAGAAGCTGGTTCATTAGAAGAGGAACTATCCTCTTTATATTACATCCCTTGACCCGAACAGGTCCAAAAAGAGAAAGCGGCAGGGTAGTGCTGGACAAGGTATTTATTTGATAACATCTTGTAGTTTCTTTATCTGCGATACTACTAACTAGGTATTTGATACTGGAAGTCTAATTCACATTTGCAAATCTTTGCAGGGACTTCAACTTAGTAGGAGATTCGACGATGGCGAGAGATTCTTGAACGTGGAAAATGGAAGCCAAGTTCCAGTCCTGGCATTAGGTTCCCTCAAATTAGTTTTCGAGTTTTGTACAATCATTTTGAAGAGTGTCATTACTGTCCTCTTTCATCCTGAATGTCATTTCTCTAGGCCAATTGGCTATGTATGGTTAAGAACTATCAATAAAGAATGACATTTGCAAAATCATTTGGAATGGTTCTGTTATGATAAATGGATACATGAACAATGGCATTTTTGTACAATCATGACCTGTTAGTGTAGTGTACACATCTAGCAAACAATTTAGGATAGATAATGTTAGTGATATGTATCTATGGCATTGTAGGCTAGGTTATATTTAAAAGAATAGGATAAACAGGATAAAAAGTGAGGGTCTTCTCGAGATCAGTGAATGTGATTAACTACCAACCTATAAGTCCTATCTTCTTGAAAAGATGACAAGATCACCTTTTACTGGAAAAGGTGAACGATCTAAAGAAATTCTAAGTCTGGTACATACTGATGTATGTGGACCTATGAATATTAGTGCCAGAGGTGGGTACAATTATTTCATTACATTTATAAACGACCTTTCAAGGTATGGTTATGTCTTCTTGATGAGACAAATCTGAATCATCTGAAATGTTCAAATGATATCGTAATGAAGTAAAAAATTAAATTAGAAAGTATATCAAAACCCTTCAATCAGATCGAGGTGGTGAATATCTTTTCGGTGATTTTTTGATATATCTCGAGGAGAATGGGATTCTCTCTCAATGGACACCTCCAGGGATACCTCAGTTAAATGGAGTGTCTGAAAAGAGGAATCGAACCCTGTTAGACATGGTTTGGTCCATGATAGGCTTTGCTTCTCTATTGCTATCCTTTTGGGTTTATGCTCTAGAGTCATCCTGCTACCTTTTAAATAGGGTTCTGAGTAAGTCCGTTAGCAAAATCCTATATGAGATATGGACTTGACATAAACCAACACTCACACACCTTCGGGTCTAGGGTTGCCCGGCTTATGTCAAACGTATGGAAACGGATAAGCTTGGACTTAGGTCTGACCGGTGCCTATTTGTTGGGTATCCAAAAGAATCTAAGGGATACTACTTCTACTTGGCTGAGAAACAAAAGTTGTTCATCAATCTTAGGGATATCCTTTTGAAAAAGGAGTTCCTTGGTGAAAGAACTATAGCCACTAAGATTGAACTTAGTGAAGTTCAACAAGTAGAAGAACTGAGATGGTGCGGACACTAGAGGCACCAGACTTAGGCAGAGGCTTTTAAACCCTCTGTGGTTATCTGACTACAATTATTAAGGTTTTTATTGAGTTATATAATAAAAGCATGGCCCTTTAGGCCCAAATTAGGGTTTGAGTCTTGAGTCCTGTTTTTTATTGAGTTTTGTATTATGGTTTTGGAACAATCTTGGGATATGGTCAGCTTAATTTAAGCCTTTTTCGTTTGAGTCTTGTAATCATCGAGTTGAGTCCAATCTAAGAAGACCCAAGCATGTGAAGGACAACACCTAATGTGCTACCTCGGCAACCGCATGGAGTTCTAGTCATACCCTGGATGGGGATGCCCTAGGACTACTTGGAGGAACTTGAAGTCGGCCCATGCTTGAGGAGTTGATGTCCACACACCAACACATCCCTTCCACACCCCAAGCACAAGAAGTCTACACACCTACGAATATACTTCAAGCCCCAGATTCATGGATGCCTGCTTAGGAATGTTGTGGACCACATCCAGCCTAAGAAGGAAGATTTTTGGTGCCCTCATGGTCTCCTCTTAGCTGCCCAATACTTGCTTGAATTGGAGGAGTTTTGTATGGCATGAAAGAGCCTCCTTCCTTATATTCAGCCCCATACTTTAGAAAAAAAGTGGGTGCCCCATCTGTTCCTCATTTGCATTTGCTTGGGCCCTAAGTTTCATGACTCTATATTAGGGACCCTTTTGTATGAAATTTTAATGATGAATGATTGAAATTTTATAGAGTTTTCTCTTTATTACCATGATGCGGCACACGACGACCGTGTGGTGGCCGTGGAGGGCACAGTAGCAGGGAGCTTCGGCTGTAGCTGCGACTTGCACAGGCGGAGACGGGAGGTGAAGGGACGGACGGTCGGCTGGAGACTTCCGGTCAGCAACAATGGTGCTGCGTGGAGACCAATGGTGGGGGTTGGCTTGGTCGCTCGGATCGACTGCAGGTGAGGGTGAGGGCAAGGATGATGGCTCGGACAGTAGCAGGGAGCTTCGGGCTGAGCGACGTTCACGAACGGCCGGGGTGGTGAGGCATCGCAGTGGCCGTAGGCGACTCCAAGCGGGGGAGATGCGACGACCGCTGGGAGCGGCCTGGCAAATCCGGCATCTTGCTGGCGGAGACGGGAGCGAAGGAGTCCTCTGTAGGGCTCAACGGCTCGGATCGGTTGCTGTGGGAGTCACGGTATTTGAGAGCATAAGAGGAAGAAGACCAGAGGAATAAGCAAGGGGAATAAGAAGAGGATAGGGAGGAAGAATAAGAAGAAAAGGGTAGAGACTAAGGGGAAGAGAAGAAGAACCAGGAAGGAGAAGGAGGGGAGAACCAGAAGAGAAGAAGGGGAAGAACAAGAAGAAGAGAGGGGAGAATAAGAGAGCCAGGAAGAAGAAATACTAGAGAAAAAGAATAATCAGGAGAAGGGAAGAAGAAGGAGGAGGGAGGGAGGAACCAGAAGAAGGGGAAAGTCAGGACGCACCCAGATGATTTCTCGAATATTTTTATTCATCGCTCCTTTTATTCATCAAGAAACATGTTCTTAAATAAATCTCCGAAAGAGATCGGAACAAATCCTAAAACAACTGATAAGATTTTTCCTAAAACAACGATAAGATAAATCTTAAAGTAAATAATCAAATCCTAAAACAAATTTTCAAACAATCAAGATAAATCCTAATATCCTAATATCCCAATCAAATCTTGAATTTAAATTATGCTGGATCGCATCGGGATCTGCATCAGGATTGGTGCTGATGATGACTTCAGGATTTGTGCTCATCGACTCCAGGATCTTGGGCCCCAGGGTTTGGGCTGGGCTGGGCTGGGCTTCAGGTTCTGGGTTGGGCTTTAGGCTTAGACTGGACTGTGCTTCAGGTTCTGGGCTGGGCTTCTGGGTTCTGGGCTGGCTTCTAGGTTGGGCTTCAGGTTTAGTCTGGGCTGCTTCAGATTCTGGGCCGATGTCCCCATCATACTGTGTGCTTCATTGTTGTGTGCTTTGTCCATCCTTACTATGTGCTACCCCAAGCCTTCCATGCCCTGCCTCCTAGCCCTCAACGAAACCCTAACCACCAACCTTGCTTCAACCTTGGACGCCTCCATCCACTTGGCTGCCCACATCCAACCTCATTCTTCCCCTTCTTCTCCTCTTTCTTTTCTCAATCTAATAATTTTCCCTAATCCCCTGATTGGTGTCTTGCAGGTCCCTCAAGTTTTGCGAGAATCGAGTTCTGTTTGCTATGCCTATAAAGGAGAAGATGAAAAACTGGCAAGCCCGCGGTTGATAGCTTTTCCCTCCAAACTACATCCGAGAGCAGAGAGAACTCTTCATCGGGTACTTCAACCATTGCTAGGTATACCCCCTTTATTCACGAGTTGTAGTATTGTAGGAGAGCTAGCCCTACCGGGGCTTCTTAGCCTCGGCAGTCCTCTTGTCTATCAATTTTTAGGATCTATTTTGCGTGCCTGTCCTTCTGAATCATCTCTAGGACCCCCTGCTTAGTACTTTGGCTCTAACTTCAGGATAAGCAATCTTAAACAATAGTAAATTAATTTGCATGCAAGTACAGTCCCGCATCATTTGGTATCGAAGCCAGGTTTAGGGCTCAGGAGTTATGTTGTGTGTAAGTTGAGTCGACCCATTCTGTTTGGGCTCTAGGTCTAGGAAGCCTTTGTCAGTTTGTCTTATGTGTGTTGCATGTCCACTAGATTAAGAGCCCATTAGCCCATCAGCCCATGTATGTTAGGCCATCAGCCTATGTCCAATCTAGATTAGGAGCCCGTTAGTCCATCAGTCCATGCCCAACCCAGTCTCGTCATGGAGCCCAACCCTAGGAGAACCTCGTACCATGACCCATACTTGGAGCCCAACCTTAGGAGAATCCCATACCATGACCCAAACTTGGAGCCCAACCCTAGAAGAGCCACTAGGTTTCATTGGGATATATGCAACTAGCTTTGGTGGTGATCTTGAATTTGAGGATTATTTTAATTGGGAAAGAAATATGGACCTGTATTTTGAAAGACATATGAATTTCTATTATGAAATAGGTCAATTCATGTATGCTAAAGCCAAGTTAGTTCGCCAGGCTAAGGTAGACTAGGTTAAGTTTGAAAGAGTACTTAGGCAAGAAGGCTGTGAACCCATAACTACCTGGAGCGACATGAAACTTGAACTAAGGATAAAGTACCTATCCAAGTCCTATGAGTCCAAGAGATCCACAACCTATACATCTGAACCCATGACCTATGAGCAGAATGAACCATAGGGCATCGACCAAAACCTCATAAAGTTAGTATCCCTAGAATGAACACCATAGGGCATCGACCAAAACCTCATAAAGTTAGTATCCCTAGAATGAACACAGTAGTAATCCACCAGCCCTTGGTCAACCTGAACCCACTAGGAGTAGTGCTTATAATCAGAAACCAGGACCTAGCCAATTTTCCCTTAGCTAACTATCCCCAACCACCCCACTGGTTCACAAGAATGACAGTAAAGTGAAAGTGTATGAAGCTGATGAGAGCTTAGGGGATGTGTATGAGGGAGAAGAGGAGTTCCCTATAGAAGACCTAGAATTAGTTGACCTAGTAGATACCCAGGTAGAAGCCAACCTAGAATTAGCTGACACTGACCACACTCAGATTAAACCTGCAATGGCAATACAGTTGAAGGAAGAGGACCATGAGGAACTTGACCCTACTATTAGAATCTTACCTGAGGAGCCACTAGAAAAAAGCCAAATTATAGTGCCTAGTCCTAAAATTCAAGAGTGTAAGGAATTTATTGAGGACATGATCTCTTTAATTAAGTACCCTTAGGATGAATCCCCTCCTATAGTTCCCATTGAAGAACACTTCCCATAAATTGTTGACACATCCTTCCATAGCATGGACCTTTTCTTGCCCATAGATATAACTCAATGTTCATACATTAAGGTCAGTCTCTTTAGTCCAGAACCAGTCCCTGAATTGCCTTCCTATTTCTTACCCTTCCCTGAGTCTTCTCATATTTTAAAACCATTAGGTTATATTTTGTTGAGATTACTAGGTTGCATGAATCCTTAGAGCCCATCCCATTTGCTACCTACTTCTGGAAGACCCTCTGGCATCTATTAGGAGTTCCTGTCAAATTCTCATCTGCATGTTACCCATCAACCATGACTCATGCCCCATGCACAAGTTGTAGTTAGGACCTAATAAACTTCCTTCAATAAGAATGCATAGTTAAGTCTACACTTTGTTAGGTGTTGGTATGAGTCCTTTGCATTACCTATTAGGAGTCTGCAGGTACCCTGCATGTTCGCATCTACAAAAGGGCATTAGCCAAAAGATTAATCTAAGTAATGAAATATATAAGAAACTGGCTAATTCCCGAAAGAGAGCTAAGGAATTTAATGTAGGGGATTCTGTCATGATTAGGCTTAGGCTTGAGCGATTCCCACCAGGGATCGTTAAGAAGCTTCATGCTCATGAAGCTGGAACCTTTAGAGTGATAGAGCAAGTAGGACCCAATGCTTATGTGCTAGATCTGCCCCCAAATTTTGGTATTAGCTCTACCTTGAATATCGTGGACTTGGTTGATTATAGGAAATTGGCAGCAATTCCTAGTGAGGTCTTTGGACCTACCACATCCTTTGAGAGCGAACCTAATCCAAAGTGTCCACCTATAAATTGGCCTGAGAGAGGAGAACGGATCGAGTATATCCTGGATGATCAAGCTATCATGACTCGAGGCCATGGCTATCAACACTACCTGATCTGATGGCAAGGTCGACCAAAATTTGATAATTCATGGATTACTCGAGAAGACTTGCAGCGCCTCGACCCAGACCTCCTTGAAATATACCAGAGTGACCCGTACTTGACAAGGTCGAGTTCCTCCCACCCCGAGAGAATTGGTACAAACACCATAGGCACCAGACTCAAGTAAAGGCTTTTAAACCCTCTGTGGTTATTTAACTAGAGTTATTAGGGTTTTTATTGAGTCATGTAATAAAAACATGGCCCTTTAGGCCCACATTAGGGTTTGAGTCTTGAGACTTGCTTTTGATTGAGTTATGTATTAGGGTTTTGGAACAATCTTGGGATATGGTCAACTCATGTTAAGCCTTTTTCTTTTGATTCTTGTAATCATCGAGTTGAGTCCAATCTAAGAAGACCCAAGCATGTGAAGGACAGCACCTAGTGTGCCACCTCGATAGCCGCATGGAGTCCCAGTCACATCCTGGATGGCGATGCCCTAGGACTACTTGGAGGAACTTGAAGTCGGCCCATGCTTGAGGAGTTGATGTCCACATGCCAACACATCCCTTCCATGCCCCAAGCACAAGAAGTCGACACACCTACGGATATACTTCAAGACCCAGATTCATGGATGCCTGCTTAGGAATGTTGTGGACCACATCCAGCCCAAGAAGGAAGATTTTTGGCACCCTCATGGTCTCCTCTTGGGCACCCAATACTTGCTTGAATTGGAAGAGTTTTGTATGGCAGGAAAGAGCCTCCTTCCTTGTATTCAACCCCACACTTTAGAAAAAAAGTGGGCACCCCATATGTTCC
The DNA here is from genome assembly GCA_021397845.1 of Areca catechu. NCBI lineage: Eukaryota > Viridiplantae > Streptophyta > Magnoliopsida > Arecales > Arecaceae > Areca > Areca catechu. The sequence goes on along the minus strand of CM038048.1, from coordinate 44,109,215 downwards.
TCATTTGCATTTGCTTGGGCCCTATGTTTCATGACTCTATATTAGGGACCCTTTTATATGAAATTTAATGATGAATGAATGAAATTTTCTAGATTTTTCTCCTTATTGCTGTGTGCTTTCATTGCTGTGTTCTTTGTCCATCCTTGCTATGTGCTACCCCAAGCCTTCACGCCCTGCCTCCTAGCCCTCAACGAAAACCTAGCCACCAACCCTGCTTCAACCTTGGATGCCTCCATCCACTTGGCCACCCACATCCAACCTCCTTCTTCCCCTTCTTCTCCTCTTTCTTTTCTCAATCTAATAATTTTCTCTAATCCCCTGATAGGTGTCTTGCAAGTCCCTCGGGTTTCATGAGAATCGAGTTCTATTTGCTATACCTTCAAAGGAGCGGATGAAAAGCCAGTGAGCCCATGGTTGATAGCTTTGTCCTCCAAACCGCATCCGAGAGTGAAGAGAACTCTTCATCGGGCACTTCAACCATTGCTAGGTGCACCCCCTCTATTCATGAGTTGTAGTATTATAGGAGAGCTAGCCCTACCGGGGCTTCTTAGCCTCGACGATCTTCTTTTCTATCAATTTTTAGGGTCTGCATACATGTCCTTCTGAATCATCTCTAGGACCCCCTGCATAGTCTTTGGCCCTAACTTCGGGATAAGCAATCTTAAACAACTGTAAATTAATTTGCATGCAAGTATAGTCCCTCATCACGACACACTTAAGGGACAATATAGAACCGGTTGTGATTAGGTCAAATCCAGAGCCCACATAGAAACCATTAAGGAGATCCGATAGGGTACTGCATCAACCGGATAGATACTATGATTTCTTGGTCTGGGATGATGATCCCATTGGACTCGATGAGAATAATGAGAACCTGATCACCTATATGGTTGCAATGCAGAGGTCTGACTCTGAAAAATGGCTAGGAGCCATAAGATCCGAAATGGAGTCCATGAAAATCAACAATGTATGGATATTGGTTGATCCACCCGAGGGGATAAAATCCATTGGATGCAAATAAATTTTCAAAAGGAAAAGGGGTGCAGATGGGTAGGTAGAGACCTATAAAGCCCGTTTGGTTGCCAAGAGGTATCGTCAACGTTATGGTATTGACTATGATGAGATGTTCTCTCTTATGGTAATGCTCGAGTCCATTCAGATCATACTTGCTTTAGTGGCATACTTTGACTATGAAATCTGGCAAATGGATATCCGAACAGCTTTCCTGAATGGTGAGCTAGCAAAGGAGGTGTATATGATACAACATGAAGGGTTCACATCCATAGACAAGTCAAAGGTGTGCAAGTTTCAAAGGTCCATCTATGAACTGAAGCAAGCATCTCAGAGTTGGAACATGCGATTTGATAAGTGTATCAAGTATATAGCTTCATTAGGAATGGAGAAGAACCTTGCATTTATAAATGGGCTAATAGTTTCGTGATTGTTTTCCTTGTGTTTTATGTGGATGGCATTCTCTTAATCAGGAATGACATCCCAGCACTACAAGGAATAAAGGTCTGGTTGTCATCTCAGTTCTCTATGAAGGACTTGGGTGAAGCCTCTTACATATTGGATATGAAGATCTGTAGAGATAGATCTAAAAGGCTTCTGGGACTATCCTAGTCTGCATACATTGATACTGTGCTGAAGCGGTTCAGCATTGAGAGTTCCAAGAAAGGCTATCTCTCGATAGGCCTTAGAATTACACTCTCCAAAAAGAATTATGCGATAACTCTTGAGGAGAGAGAGCGTGTGAGTATAATCCCATATACTTCGGTAGTGGATCCTATCATGTATGCCATGACATGTACTATACCAGACATGGTATACTCACTAGGCATAGTGAGCAGATACCAATCTGACCCAGGTGAAGCTCATTGGAAAGTGATAAAGACCATCCTTAAGTATCTATGAAATACTAAGGACCAATGGCTGATTTATAGAAAACCTGACTTAAAACTTAAGGGATATACTGACTCCAGTTTTCAGTCAGATAGGGATGATAGCAAGAGTGTGTCAGGGTTTATCTTTACCCTAAATAGAGGAGCGATTTGCTAGAAATGTTCCAAGCAGCCTGCTGTCGTAGACTCAATATATGAAGCAGAATACATTGCAGCATCAGATGTAGCAAAGAAAGCTGTGTGGTTATAAAAGTTCTTAGGTGAGTTGGGAGTGGCACCTTCGCTGGATGGTCCTATTCTGGTATATTATGACAGCACTAGAGCCATTGCTCAAGCCAAAGAGCTGAAGTCCCATCAGTGCACCAAACATATTCTGTGGTGCAATCACTTTGTATGAGAAATCATGGAACGAGGCGACATCGAACTTCAGAAGATTGATGGAAAGGAAAACCTGGCTGACCCCTTTACTAAAGCCATCAGAGTTCAAGAGTTCGATAATTGTAAATGAAAATGGGAGTAAGATTTTGTATTGATTGGCTTTAGTCCAAGTGGGGGTTGTTGGGAATAGTATCCCAAAGCCAATCGTCTAGGCTATAGATAGTTGTGCTATTTTATAATTGTATGTGAATTTTTTTTAAATTAATAAAAGTTATTCTTTTGGTTATTCATCACATATGCATTTTTTTGAAAAGAACTCTTGTGTGATGGAGTCCTTAGAACTACATTATATTTGATATAAAAAAATTATATTGAGTAGTTCTTAAACTGATTCATAGCCAAAGGATACATTATTAAAGGACGACGATGTATCAAGTATAGGTTTTTGTATGTCACATTGGTTATTTGTCCTCTTAACCAAGGAGTGTAGAGACACTGATGTGACATATAGGTGAAATGTTTGACATCTCACTGAATGTGACCAACTGCAGAGCTCCCTTCCACCAAAGGGTTGCTCGTGAACGGATATGGGTATATGTGTCCCTCATACCTGAGGTCACCATGGTAGCTTGCAAGCAACTCATTGTACCTTGGTGCCAGACTACCTAGATTTCTAATTCAGTGATAAAAGGTTCTGGGTACAATCAAGTACTTGGGGAGTGATGGTGGATCAAGTTGGGATTGACCCCTCCAAATCATTTAGAGTAAATGACTCACTATATCTCAATTTAGCAAAACTTTGGTCAGGGTAGTTCTTGTGAGGAGTTACAAAACTTGTAAGGTTGAGACATGATCTGGATGTACTAAATTAGGGTTGGCAGTCAAACCTTAGGTCATCTTGAGCATTATGAGGTCAAAGGGATGAATTATGCAATAACCATATGCCAGGGATTCTAGAGAGTTGCTCCATAATCTTCGACCTATCTGGACGTCGGGTATCATTGCTAGATGATAACTTTGACTGGTATTGGAAGTGTTCCAGTGCTACCGGCTTAGTATTTAAATCTATGGGGACACATACCATAGGGGTTTCTACCTAATCTAAAGGCTAATTGATGATTGAGAATTGTTTGGCATTACTAGGGGTCAATATGATTGACCATGATCCAAGTGTCAATACTTTGAAGTATCGACACTTCTATGTCTCGACACTTAGCTGTGATGAGGATTTTTTTTCACTAATTCGATTAATGAATTTTGGAGGACTTATTTGCAATATGATTACAACCTGATGGATCAAGCCAAATATGATTTGGCTTTGTATCAAATTGGATTTTATTTTTCATGCTCTCTTTCTTTTAAAAAGATTTAAATTTGAATTTTGAATTCAAATTTCAAATCTTGGCTGAAATTGGCTCCAAGGTTTTTATGGAATGCATTATTTGGGAATGCAGATTTTCTTCTATTTAAACCTAGAGCTAATTTGATTTAACCCTTAACCCTCTCCCTCAATCACTCCACCTTCCATATCTTTCTCCCTCTTTGCTGCACTATAAATAAGTGTTATTGTAGGGCCAACAAAGGATGACAAGCTTGGCTTTTCTAAGAGAGAATGAAAAGGATTACTTAGAGTGGGGTTTAAGAGGATTAGGGTTTTGGGTGTGAGCCTACCTAGCAATCAAGCTATGGTTTGGGAAGAGAGAGTTGGTTGGGAAGGGTTCCACTTCTACTTCTCCTCATTGTCCTCCAACAAGTTCTTCCTGATGGCTTCAAGAAAGTCTTGCAGGTCCAAGGAAGGAGAAGATTAGCTTCCAGGATCTTAGGGAGCTAGCACTCCAAGAGAGTTGATTGGGATCGAGCCCTTGTGTGAACTATCCATAGAGGCCAGACACTTATGTGGCTCAGCAGCTCTTCATCACCTCCATCCAAAAGTTTAAAGGTAACGTACCTTTTTCTTGGTCACATGTGATCAGATCTAAAGCATAAAATTGTTATATATTTTTTCCTTTTATTGCTTATGGTATCCTTTGCATGAACTTTTATTATGTTGGATCTTGTTGCATGCATATTAGTAGATCAACTTGATCAATCTACCAAGTCTTCTACTATTCTTTATTTTAAAATAGTTTTAAAATACAGTCTGCTTGTACCGCTTCACTTACAGGAAGAACGATGCCGATCACCTCATTAGGCCACACATTGGATGGCTAAGAATCTTCATATGATATCTGCTCAATCTGGAACCCGATTGAGTCTAAATTCAACTGGGACGCAGCCCTCAATGAGCTCTATTTAAAGGACCCCAGGATTATAGTAGAAAGCATCTTGAAGAGAAAAGTATGGCATAGGGTAGAAGGTCCAGTTTTGGGTTGCAAGTTGGCCTCAAAGAGTGAGGCTTCTTAGAGAAAAAGCTGTGCCATCTACGCCATCTCTTCACCTATGCCGATTTCCAGATCAAGATCCAAGGAGGAAGAAGAAGATGATGCCCAGTTCACTCCATGGAGTATGATTGAAGGAGGGACATGACATCAATCAACTTTCTGACAAGGCTGCGCCAATCGACTTCAAAATCTTTGTTCCTATTTTTTTAGTTTATTTAATTATTGCTTTTAATTTCTTGTAACCGAATTCTTCTTTTAACTAATGCAATATTTATGTTTATGCACTTTAAATTTCTATTTTTATTTTATTACAAGTAGATGCTAAGATCTAAATAGCAGATCGATCGTACTCTAGCTTTATTTTTTTATACTTTTAATTTTTATTTACCCGACTTCAAACTATTTTTTCTTTTCTTTTAAAATCAAAGATTTCAAATCATATTAAGCATTGCCTTCTCCGTAGATTCGACCCGACTCATCCTTTCTATATGTTTTTAATTTTTTTAAGAAGTCGATTAAAATAAACTGGTAGCCACAGTGTCTTAATGGCAGCATCGCGGCCTATCAAGTTTTTGGAACTGTTGCCGGGGAAAGCATGAACACTAATGTGTTTGATTTCTTTGATTTCTTATAAATTCAAGTATACCAAATTTTTTCCTTGTTTTTTTACACAGAAAAAAAAAAACAAAAAGAAAAAAAAGAGGAGGAAAGTTCTACAAATTTGGTGAGATTAACCCTAACCTTAAACTAATTTCTTTTTTTATTTGTTACTTTTAATATTAACTTAAAAAAAATCTCTTTCAGATTTATTTCCTTCTCTATTATTGCTCCCTTCCTTTTTGGAATTAACATAAAAAAAAATAGTTGCTCATAATTAGATTCCTTCTTTTTAAACTCATCAAAAAAAAAAGGAAAAAAAAACTCTCTTAAACTCCTTCCTTTTCAAGTGAACCTAAAAAAGAAAAAAATTATTAACCTTTCAAATAACTACCTTAAATATTAGATTAGATTTTTTGCTTTAATTTAGGAGCCTTACTTGCTTTATTTGCTTAATTTAATTCTTTCACACTTAATTAACCAAGATTAAAACCTATCTTTTATATTTCTTGCTTGAAATAACACAATATAAAAAGAAAACACAAAGACCTCATAACACATAACCAAATAGAGTAACTAACTGAACCTTAAAAAACTATTACCTATTTGGGACATCTTCTTGTCTTGCATTACATATTTTCATAAACTATGTTAAGGGCATTAACCCATAAACAAGATAATATGGGGAGTTGATAACCTTTCTTTGGCCCACAGACCACCACTCTGCATCTTGCATTGACCTAAGCCTATTAATTAAAATCAATTAGATGCCAGCCCCTAAGAAACTTGAGCTCAATAAGACAAGGCATCCAAAAGAGTTGGACCGAGTCAGGATTGGCTGATTAACTGGTGTCTAGGAAAGGGATTCAAGGATGATGTAGCCCTGAAGAAAGGTGGTTTTTAATTGGTTCCGTTGATTGACCTGACCAATTTTAATTAGTGTCTAAGGAAAGCAATGGGGAGACCCCCACCAATCTAACTCTTACCTGGCTAGTTGATTAGTCAGTTTCTGACTTGGAGGGCTCCAAGATTGACTTGGTAGTTAGGAGCTGTTTAGATTTAGGATAACTCTAGGATAGAGAGTCCATGTATGCTAACTTGTTTGTAAATAACACCAAACCCTAACCAATTCTTCTTCTCTTTCTTAGCTCTAGGACTCCTTAGGCCCTTTTCTTTAGAACTCTTCTTCTTCTTCATCTTACCACTCTTAAATATATATATATATATATATATATATATATGAATAAATATGGATTGCTCTGATCTAAACCTTTGATTGCATATCCCAATAATCAGAATAATTTGATAGACTAAATCAGTGCCAGGAGAATGAACCCTTATAGTAGAAAACTCTTTCTTCTGACACACCAAATTCATTTGAGCCCACCCACTTTGAGAGTGAGTGCCCCACCGGGTACCAATCTTTTGAGTTTAGGTATGACCGAGTTTATCAAGATCAAACTTAAACGACCTATAACTCAAGAGATAATCCATACTATAAGACTTATAATTCAGGTTGGGGGGCTCAACTAGATTTTTCGTGACAATCATACCCAGTGGTTACCCCAGTTATCCAAGGATCCATGTTTATAGAGGCATCCTATTATGATCAGCCCTATCCACATTATCAACCTTCTTCACTTAATTATAGTCTATCATTTGAAGAGAAGGTTCAGCAAGAACCATCCTCACCTGCCCTATAGATCAACCTAGATGTCGATAGGTTTGTCCAATTTTAACAAATGATTATAGCTTAACATCAATTTATTGATAGGCTAATAGATCAAACTGATCAACGATTGATTAAGCTTAATAGAAAAGAGGAAGGTGAACTGCCTAGTCAACTCGAGAATAACCTAGAAGGACCATACCTAGCTTAAAATTTTAATGACCCTCTATCTTTTCCTAAACAATCAATTTTGATTCCCGGGAATGAATTGGTCTTGGAATAACTTTGTACAACTATAAAGACCAACATACATAATTTGGCTAAGGTAGAAAAATATATGGAGGCATAACCTTGTGGGACGAACCAATTTCATCATTACCCCCCTGACCTATGGCTCCATTCCCTAGTACCCTAGAATCATCTATGCCTTTTAAGAGGATGAGAGAATAAATTGATGCAATGATGGAATTGATCGAGACTTCCCAAGATCCATAAATGCATGACTCAATAGAGAAGCCACCCCCATAGTTCTTCCCTAAGATTTATTAGATCCCTATCTGGCTCAATTAAGGGTAGATGATTTTAATATGGATGGGTACAATACTGAAGTGAATAACTTAATACAAAATCCTACTTAGAAACTATCCCATTTTTATTGATGAACAATAAGAGCCATCACCTAACCCACTAATAGCCCTCTTGTTAGAATCACCACCTGAACTAGAACTGAAATCGCTTCTTGATGCACCCATTGAAACTCTTCCAGTGAACCTTACCCAGGAAGCCCAAATCAATGGTGTTCTAAAAACACAAAGAAGCTATCAAGTGGGAGATTACTGAAATGAGGGATCAAGATCTTAAAAATTTTATAGTTGATTTCTCTATATTCGGCACCAATTTTGAGAACTGTCTCCAAAACCTTTCCATGATATTAAAACAATGTATGGAGACAGGCCTAATATTAATCTAGAAAAGGTTCCTAAATATAAAATGGGGAAGGACATTGATTAAACACATCATGCCCGAGAAGGGAAGTAGGGTAAACTAACCCATAATTGAAGAAATTTTTAAACACCACCTCCAATCTCAGTCCAACAAACACAATCCCTTCCTGAGTATAGTATAAATTATAATAATCATTTTAAATCCTGGAATAACATGCTTGCCCAGTACACTTTATTGACTCGGGCTAATCATTATAGAGTACTCTATGAATATTTTTCTGCCATGATGACAAGGCCTCCTGATTAGTCCTGTCCATTTGATGTTATGAGAGACACACTAAAGTTAACTATCTACTGGACTCCCTCATAATGTCCGGCTGAAGATGTTAAACTTAGTATTGGTTGGGAGGCAACCTAACAATCTCATTTTTTCTTCTTCTTTAGTATAATTACAGGAGCTTAAATGGATGTAAAATAGCCCACTACTTCATGAGCCCACTACTTCACGAAGCCTTCTTCAACTCCCAAAGTACATCCACTCTAGGTATACTCTTTTCTATTCCTTTTTACATATTACACCTTTTATTTTCCTTCTCTATTGAGGACGATGTCGATTAAGTTGGGGGGAGAATAATAATCTAATTAAGTCCTCAAGTAAGATCAAAAGTAATTAGTTTTTATATATAAATTTTATCTCGATTTGAAATTAATTAGGCACTCTAATCAATGATTGATTAACGACCTAGATAGTTTTAGAAATACTAAGGAGTAAATGACTAAGAAAACCCAACAAATGGTAGGGTATTGATCAAATTAAATTTTGGGAGTGATTCCAGAACTCTCCCCCTTCTTATCTCAATAAAGAAATACTTATTGAGAGTTAGGGTGGAAATGTTGAAATGTCCTAAAAAAAAAAGAGTCAATCTAACCTCACAGCTCTTCTTGAACTCTTATCGAGTAACTGGCCCCCTTTACCTAAGTAAGCATTGTGGTTCACCTCAAAAGGTGAGAAGGTCAAGAGATATGTTAAGCAATGACACCCTACTGAGTAACCAGGCCCCTTCGTTTAAGTAAGCATTATAGTTCACGTCAAAAGATGAGGATGCTAATACTTAAGAGGTCAAGACTTTACACTAGACTTCTCAAAAAAAAAGAAAAAAAAGAAAAAAGAAAGAAAGAAAGAAAAGAACAAAAGAGAAGGAACAAAAGGACTAAAGTATAAAAAGGCAACAAACCCTACTCAAATTAACTTAGAGGATTTAAAGAGTAATTTAGGGAGATGGTAAGGAAGATCTCTAAAGATTTCTATGGTCAACACTCAACTACTAATTGGGTTGATTCAATGATCCAATGAAGTACCTTTTTAATGATCTGGTCAGGTACCGGCTACTCTTAGAACTACTTAAGTCAACTTTCAATTCAAGGATAAGTTTGTATACGTAGCTAATTTATCTGCTTTACTCGAGGATGAGCAAAGTTCAAGTTGGGGGGTATGATAATTATATTATATATATATATAAATATTAATTTAATAATCAAACTATACTTATTTATATCAAATTGATGCTTTTATATATCATTTATAGGAAAGAAGACTGTCATTACATAGAACTTGATTTTTGAAGTCTAATGGTATAAACGACACTCAAATCGGAGTTCAATTAGATTCAAATTTAATTTTGAAGAAATTACATGAATATTAAAGCAGTCGGTCCACCATGGACTGGCTGCTTGGTCTATAGGAGCTCACCTCGTCCACAATCCGCCATTTCTTGTGGTCCACGACTCTGAGCAATGTACTGAGGGGGCGATTTCCACCATTTTTGCCCCGAGTCATCGCCAATGCCCTTCCCTTGCCATCGGGAGCTTCATCATGGCCGGGAGAAGCCACCAGCCACCATTTGAGCAAATAGCCCAATCACCGGTTTCTTTGCTCAGACACCATCGTCGCTCGCCACTACCTCCACCACCTCTTGCCACTACCTCGTGTCATCACCCAGTGCTGGGAGAACCCACTAGCTACTGCCCATGGGCTGAGACCACCGTCCATCGCCCGTAGCCACCGTCCAATCGCTAGTTCCCTCTATTCCAAGCTCTCTCCACCATCGACCTCCTCTTCCACCATCTGGCCATCACTTGCTAGCTAGAGATCCACCCTACCGCCTATGGCCGCCATCCTCCATGCCGCTCTATCCACCATCGGCCACTCATAGCCGCTAGGCCCCTTTCAACCCCCCTCGTCATCTTCCACCAGCCCACTACCCTCCTTGGCCTATGCCACTACCATCCCACCATGGCCACTGCCCTCCTCGGCCTATGCCACCGCCGTCCCACCATGGCCACTGCCACTACCCATCACCTCTCACTGCCACACTCGATCGGGAGGAGTTCCAATCCAAGTGGGAGTCCTACAGACTCGGGGATTTGGAGATCCAGTGGTTGGAGTCCCTTCTAGACTCTTGGTGCCAGGAAAGGAAGAACGACGTTGATCACCTCATCAGGCCACACATCGGATGGTCGAGAATTCTTCATGCGATATTTGCTCGATCTAGAACCTGATTAAGTCCAAATTTGACTTGGATGCAGCCCTCAATGAGCTCTTGTTAAAGGACCCCTGGGTTACAGTAGAAAGCATCTTAAAGAGAAAATTATGGTATAGGATAGAAGGTCCAGTTTTGGGTTGCAGGTTGGCCTCTAAGAGTGAGGCTTCTTAGAGAAAAAGATGTGCTGTCTACGCCATCTCTTCACCTACATCGACTTCTAGATCAAGATCCAAGAAGGAAGAAGAAGAGGAAGCCCAGTTCACTCTACAAAGTATGATGGAAGGAGGGAACATGACATCGAACCGACTTCCTGACGAGACTGTGCCAATCGACTTCGAAATCTTTGTTCCTATTTTTTTAGTTTATTTAATTATTAATTTTAATTTCATGTAACTGAATTCCTCTTTTAATTAATGCAATATCTATGTTTATCCACTTTAAATTCTTGTTTTTAATTTTATTATGAGTAGGTGCTAATATATAATTAGCATATTAACCATACTCCAATTTTATTTTTTTGCACTTTTAATTTTATTTACGTGACTTCAAACTATTTTTTCTTTTTCTTTTAAAATCAAGATTTCAAATCATATTAAGCATTTCCTTCTTCGTGGATACGACCCGATCATCCTTTCTATGTGTTTTTAATTTTCTTAAGAAGTCTATTAAAATAAATGATAGCCATAGTATCTTAACGACAGCATCACAGCCCATCACCTCTCAAGTCCTATATAGATTGATTCATAAAGTAGTCCTTAAGGTATATAATCTTGATCATTCAATCACCATAATTGCCATGAAGTGTGGTCTTTGCTAGTATCCCTTTCTTTTCTCTTTGAAAAAGAAATCATCAATGAATTTTTCTAAGATGCTTACCAGAGTTGAGAAGTACATCCATGCAAAGGAGGCATATGGAGCCCATGTTCCACCTACTACCCCATCTATAATAGCTCTTGTACCAATAATTGCTTTGCTACCTACTTTGATGTCCATGGAGTGACCCTTAGCCTTAAGGCTCCCCCTAAGGAGAGAAGATCGAGGAAAAAAGGCCAAGCAAGAGCCAGTCACCTCCCTGATATAAATGGGTGTCCCCAAGATTCAACATCTTCGAAGCCCTAACCTGTTGGGTGTCCTACCACCTTGAAAGTTTGGTTAATACACCATTCTAAATGCCATACAAATCCAAGTCCTGATGCAAATTTTGGGATAGTTACCGAAAGCTGAGAAGATGCAATCGAAGCTCGAACTAAGGAATCATAACAAATATTATCTTTATCACCTAGATCATGCCCATGACATAAAAGAAGTGTACCAACTTCAAGATGAAATAGAGGAGATCATCCATCATGGTAGGTTGAACTGATTTCTTCGAGATCGAGGAGAAAGAAATGACATCCCGGTTCCATGCCTACTCGAACCATAGGAAGAGCCCGTGAATCAACCCATCAGAGATGATGTCAACATGATTACTAAAGGACCAAAGAAAGATACTAGAACCAGTAGTCCAGGAGGGAGTTTTACTGAAGTCATAACTTTCACTTTAGCCAATGCAAGGGGGTTTCAATATCCCTACCATGATTCTATTTTGGTAACTTTAATATTAATGATTATAATGTCCATCATGTCCTTGTGGATACTGAAAGTTTGATAGGCATTTGATTTATGATGCCTTCTTAAGGATGACATCCCCTTACAATGATTAAGAAAGGTAGATACACTAATAATTGGGTTCTCGAGAAAACTAGTCCTAGTGGAGTTCATCATCACTCTACCCGTAATAGCAAGAAGTGTCCCTTGGCATTTTCAAGTACATCTCATCTTTATAGTTGTAAGGACTCCTTCAGCCTAAAATATCATATTTTGCTGACCAAGGTTAAATGCCATATGGGCAATAGTGTTTACCTATTACTTACTGATGAGGTTTCCTATACTCTAGAGAGTGGGCAAAGTATACAAAAACTAAGTTTTCACAAAATGATGCTACTTAATGGCCCATCAAATTGGATAAGCCAATCTCTTAGATGGCTTCTCAGTCGAAGGACTGGATACTAGAGATAAGCTAACCAAAGAAAGAGGGAGGCATGTAAAGGACCTTGAAGCAGTCCCCTACATGATGGGGACCCTATCACATTATTCAAATTGGCTCGATACTGGATGAAAGTGTAAGATAGAAATTGATAGCCTTCTTGCAAAAAAATGTCGATGCTTTGTATCGACTCCTGCAGATATGTCCAAGATTGACCCGAAAGTGATGATACATACCTCATGGTAGATCCAAATCATCATCTTGTGAACTAGAAGAAATGTAGTTTCATACTAGACTGCCAAAGTCATGGTAGAGGAGGTATAGAAACTCATCGATGCATGATTCATCAAAGATGTTAACTATTCCAAATGGTTGGCAAATGTACTATTGGTAAAAAGGCCAATAAAAAGTGATGAATATGTGTAGATTTCACAAACCTCAAAAAAGCCTGTCCTAAGGAAAACTACCCCTTTCCTGCATCAAGCAACTAGTGGACATGATGGCCAGCCACAAAACTCTTAACTTCATGGACATATTTTAGGGATACAACCAGATCTAGATGGAATTTAAAGTTGAGGAAAAAAACTTCTTTTATCATTAACCAAGGCTTATTTTGTTAAAGGATAATGACGTTTGGTTCCAAAAATGCAAGGGCATGCAACTCACCAGCGATCGATAAACAAAAGTTTCAAGGACCAGATCGACCAAAACATAGAGATCTATATTGATGATACGGTAGTCAAGAGCTGCATTTTGTAGAATCATGTAAAATATTTTGAGAAAACTTTTACCACCTTGCACCAATTTTGGATAAAACTAAACCCCGCCAAGTATGCATTTGGAGTAACCTCTGGAAAGTTCCTCGAATTTATAGTATTCGATCGAAGGATCGAGGCTAATTCGGAGAAAATCTTAGCCTTAGTGCAAATGATCACACAAAAATATAAAAGAAGTCCATAGGCTTGTGGGTAGATTGCCCACCTTAGCTGGTTTGTTTCCAAATCAGCCAAATGATGCTTGCCTTTCTTCTAGATTCTAAAAAAGTCGAAGGTCTTTGAATGGACTGAGAAATACTAAAAGGCACTCGAAGAGCTTAAAGCTTACCTCATTACCCAGCATTTTTTAGCAAGCCAAAGCCAGTGTATTATATTTTCTAGGTCTTGCAAAATACCAAGACCAAATACACCAAGCTAGAGAAGCTCATCTTCACCCTTGAGACATTGGCCAAAAAGCTTTGGCCATACTTTCAGGCCTACACGATTGTGGTCCTCACTAATCAACTCCTATGGATGATTTTATACCATCCTGACACCTTAGGTAGGATGGATAAATGGGCACTTGAACTCTACGAGTTCAATTTGGTATTTCGACCAAGGCTTTCTATCAAGGCATAGGTACAGGCAAACTTTCTAATCGATATACTATCCCTGAAGAAGAACCGAAGAGGGAAATTCAATTCCTGAAGATCTCAAGCAATAATAGATTCTATATGTGAATGGAGCCTCGAATACTAATAGCTCTGGAGCAGGGCTTGCACTCATCAGTCTAGACGGGTGGGATGTCCAATGCACCCTTTATTTTGGATTTTTCTCTACTAATAATGAGGCTGAATATGAAGTTTTGATTACCAGCCTCACCACAACATCGATACTCTACATAGATGTTGAACTTTACTGGATGATTTCACTCATTTAGAATCTGTGTGACAGGGGCCTCCTAGTAGTAGGGAGGAAGCTTGAAAGATGCGGAATCGAGCCTCCAGATTCATTCTCCATGAAGATAAGCTCTATAAAAGTGAGTTCTTCTTAGCTCTGTTAAGGTGCCTGCATGATGGGGATATCAGATCAGACATAGATTTCAAGCGTCAATTTGGTCTCTAAGTCATGTGTTGGTCAATTTTGAGTCCTGTAATAAAGTTTAATTTTGAGTCATGTAACAAAGTGAGCCAATTGGATTCACTAAGTCCCTTGAGTCATGTTATTTGAGTCCATTTGTCCAGTTTAATGAGTTTATTTGAGTCTAGTAAATTTTTCATTCAGGTTCAGTACAATCAGTCCTGTAACTTTCAAGTACAAGAGAAGAATCACCAGGCCCTCCCAGGTTAGAGCAAATCCAAGCCCATGGAGCCTCCACACTTGAAGATACCTGGCACCCTAGGAATATTCTTTCTTCTAGGTGCCCCAGCCCAGAAGCCCTCTCAAGTCCCGAAGCCCAGAAGAAGATGGTGCCACAGGACTTCTCCAGTCCAAATTGAAATGGGCGCCTAGGGTTTTCCCAGCCCATGCACCAAGCCCATCTGGAGGCTGCCCAAGCCCACTTAAGGGAGCCCATTTGCTGCCCAAAAGTCCACAAGAAGGTGCTCAAATTCCAAGCCCAATCCAAGGAGGCGTCCTAGCCTATGAGGGGTCCTTTGACCAAGTCCAAGAAGGAGAGAGAAGTCCACATCCTACTAGGAATCAAGTTTTAATTCTATTCAAATTATGTACTCCTAGTCCTAAGTCACTTTGTAATTCTCTTCCTAATCAAACTTTGTAATCCAATTCTAATAAGGAGAGGACTAGGGTGAGCCTATAAATACCCTCCCCCTCCTCCTCTTGTAATCATAATCTCTTATTCATGAAATAAACTTTCGTGAAATTTTCTTGTGTTAGTTTGTGTTCTTCTTTGAAGTGAGTATGAGACTTGAGTGCCCTAATCCATCCAACCCTACCCGCCCAAAACATCCCTCATCCAAGCCCTAACACGTCCAAGTGCAAGAGCCCTAGCTGACCCCCAACCAGGAGTTCTTCTCCGCTCCAAGGCTGCCAACCCCTGCAACTCCATCTTCCAATCATCCTTCAACCCGATCTCCAGTTTTTTATTTTTTCCTTCTTGTTTGCCTCTATCCTTTGACATTTGTAGGATCCCTCCAATGCCACACCCCTTGGATGATGTTTTTTCTGCCTGCCTCCGAACAAAGCTGATAAAGCTGACAGATTCACGAGAAAGTGATCGGATCATCCAGGCACCGATCTGAGCAGAGCGATCTCTTCCACAACACTAGAAATCATTGCCTGGTATGTTAAACCTAATTTCCATCTCTTTTTATCTGATTTCTTGAAGTTGAACATGCTCCTAATAAGCCTTCTTAGATCTAGAATCCTGATTTTCTTTTCTTTCTGATTGAACTAGCATGTGGGTAGGATGCTAATTTATATAGGATAACCCTAACCTAATCTAGGATAGTTTTAGAGATCAAAATCATAAAAAAATCCAAAAATATTTGCTTGATTTAATCTGATTTCCTTGATCTTCATCCCTTGCATATCATCCTGCATCATATTTGAATCCCGTCCCTCATCAATTGTGGTATCAGAGCAGGATTAGGGCATGTTCTTGCATCATAGTCTAGATTTCTGCATAACTAGTCAAAACATAGGGCTGTTTACCCATCAAAAAGATTTTATTTTACTCTGATTTTCACATAATTTGGTCTCTGTCTTGTCCTACATTTTTTGTTATTTTTTTGGAATTTTCAGATTTAAAACAGTTCAGAAAAAAATCCATAACTCAAACCCTGACTGTAGTCTAAATTTCTGCACCTCTGAATTCTGCATCAGGAGTCCACACCTTGATCTGTTTCTCCATATTAGGTTTTTTTTTTTTTTTGAAGTTTGTATCACATCATCTATGTTGAGTCTTCTGTTTTATTGATTTTTTTCTAAGATTTTACAGAATCAAAAATTACAAAACAATTGGCATCCTAGAAGCCCTAACTGGAAACCTATCTTTTTTGCACCCAGTTAGAAACCCTAGGTTTTGCAACATCATAACATTTTTGTTTTACATGAAATTTAGTAGGAAGCATCCTCACACGTCACTCTCAGTTTTGTAAAATTTTTAGAATTTCTCTCCAAAAAAAACCATGTTAGTCTTTGCATCCAAATAGATCCATAATTTTAGTTTCTGTGATTCCTGCATACCTGACTAAACCAAACCTAACTTACATCCAAAGCCCCCCAAACCCAAGCCAATTCTGTTTGCTCACCTAACCAACTCAAATCTAAATAGCCACCTCATAAAAAGACAAAAAAAAAAAAATATTTTCTATTTTGTTATTAAACTGCATCAAGTTCATTGATTATGCATCATCTCATCTAAACTAATCTTAAGGGAAATTTCCTATCTCAGATCAGGGCAGGAGGTCATTATTTATCTTGGGACCAAAACAACCACCTTGCATCCATACCCAAATCCTTAATTAAAATCAACAAGCAACCTAATTTGCTCTAGTGAGCTAGGGATACCAACAGTCAGGTCCGAGTTGTGTGGGTAAACTAGTGCATTCAATTCCTTAACTATTACTGGAAACTGGTTTCTAAGGCTAAAGGTCCAGAGGCAAACGCCCTAAGTAGACTGATCGTTATTTAATTAGGACCCTGTCACAGGCAGGGGGAGGCTCCCACCACCCAACCTCTTACCTGGTCAATGGAAGGATTAGTTATTGAGTTGGGTATAAGTTGAGTTGACCCACTCTACTTTGACTTTAGGTCTAGTAAACCCTAGTGATGCAGAACGAAAGAGGATGATGCGATGCGAAAATAAATTAAGATTAATTCTTTTTTTTTTTTATATATATATATTTTCGAAATTGGCTTTGACTCAAAGGAAGCTAAACTAAATTGAAAAAAACTAGATAATAATTGAAAGCACAATTTAAATAAAACTGGATTATCAGAGTAGTTCAGAAGTAACGGATCGCTGGGGGTTGAGAAACTCCCAGACCTAGGGTTTCACTCTGAACTTTCAACAGGACAGAAAAAAGAGAAGAGATGGGTTACCAACCAGACAGTGATCTTCACAAAGTTTGGTGGAAGAACTCTCTCGAGCAGATTGTTGGATCCTCGGATTCGGATACCTTCGCAATGGATCCTCCAATACTGCCCTGTGGCTGAGTCGGCTTCTCCTGAACTCAAGATCTGGGAAAGAAGAAGAACAAGTGATGGAATCAGATACTCAAGGAAGAATTTACCAGATTGAAGAACTTGAAAGCTGATGTTGCTGAAATTCGAATTCTCCTGGAGGCTGATCTGACATCCACTGGGGATTGCTCTGGATCTGAAGTATCCGGACTGGACCCGGATGCTGGTGGTCGGCCTGGACTTGAAGAGAGTGGCCGTGAGAGGTTGGATAGGCTAGGGCTTGGTGGAAAGAAAAGGATGATGGGCGGCTAGGGTTAGGGAGTGAAGTGGCTAACCTAGGGTTTGGGTTTTGGAGATCTCACACCTCCTCAAGGTTCCTGGGGAACCCGAATTTACTCACTCATGGAGTTCAACACCTGGATGCAAGTGTGGAAGAGAGAAAACACAGAGTTTGCTCACACAAAATTTTAATTCATTCATCAGATTACTTTCAATTTACAAGAAGGTTTAATTTATAGGACTTTACAAGAGAGTAGGGTTTTACATCTTCCCATGTGGGACTAAAGGAGGGGATCTTCAAATTAGGATTGTAGGATCAATCCCTACACATATGGCCGGCCAAAGGTTCCAAAAAAATTGATTTGGGTTTTAAAAGGAAGGTAGATGGCGCCTCCAAGCTTTGTTCTTCAAGAAAGGATTTCTTTCCTTCCATGGCTCAACTCTTTTGGACTCCTCCTTTTCTTTCTCCCTAAGTCATGGTCCTTCCCATCTTTGTTTTGGGTATTTTTGGCAGGGAATGGGCGAGCCTTTGAAGTTCTCTCCAAGAAGAATTTCTTCCCTTTCATAGCTTGACTCTTATAGAAGGTCTTGGGCTGCCCCCTTGATTTGTGATCCCTGGTTGCTTTCTCCTCAAATGGCGCATGAGAGAAGGGAGCTGCTATCTGTGGTGTGGGGACCAGAGTATACTGGATGGAGATGTGGCGCCCCCTCGACTCAGGCATGTGGCTGGGAGTGTGGCTGGGAGTGTGGCGCCCACTTGCATGGCCTTGGGAGAAATGTGACACCCCAGGTTGAATTCCTAGACCACTACTGAGTCAACATGACTCAACAAATATAAATTGCAGGGAGTACAGACTTAAGCTAAAATTGAGTTGATCAAGTCAACCCTTATTACAAGCCAAAAAACCCTAATTCTTTGGGCAAGGTCAATCAGAGATCCAGATGGAGCTCTAAAGTCTTCTTCTGAGTTTGGTGCCCGCACCAATTCTCCCGGGGTGGGAGGAACTCGACCCTGTCGAGTATGGATCAAGTTGGCTCTGGTATCTCTCCAAGAGGTCTGGGTCCAATTCTTGTAATTCTTCTCGGGAGATCCAAGAGTCATCAGAATCTGGCCTTCCTTGCCAGCGGACCAGGTATCTTTGGCATCCTTGATTACGAGTAGAGATAACCTGATCATCCAGGATCTTTTCAATCTGCTCTTTCCTCACAGGCCAGTTGTTGGTGGACACACAGGGTTGGGTTCACTCTTAAGAGCAGGATTAGGTTCAAAAGGCTCACTGGGAATCACTGCTGGCTCTCTATACTCTACTAGGTCTGTAATGTTGAAAGTGGAGCTAATGCCTAGTTCTGGAGGCAACTCGAGCACATAGGCATTGGATCCTACTCTCTTCACCACTCTAAATGGTCCAGCTCCTCTAGCATGTAACTTTCTAACGGTTCCAAGAGGAAACCGTTCAGGCTTAACCTAATCATTACATAGTGTCCCTCATTAAAAGTTTTGACTCGCCTTTGAGAATCAGCCAACTTCTTATAAGTTTCATTACTTAAATTTATTTTGGCATGAATTTCTTTATGCAAGTCTTTTATATGCTGTGCAAAAACTTCGGCAGACTCGGAGACTCGTGTGTGGACTGGTAAAGGAGCTAGGTCAAGAGGTGTGTGAGGTTTGTAACCATGCACAATTTCAAATGGACTCTTACCCGTAGACCTATTGACCGAGTCATTGTATACAAATTTAGCTCTAGGTAATTACAAATCCCCAGTTCCTAATGTTTTCACCAACAAGACACCTTAACAGATTGCCTAAACTATGGTTCACTACTTCAGTTTGGCCATCAGTCTGGGGATGATAGGCAGTTGAAAACTTAAGTTTTGTCCCTAACTTATGCCAAAGGGTTTTTCAAAATAGCTGGTGAATCGGACATCCCTATCTGAAACAATGGTCTTGGGTAGGCCATGGAGTCGAACTATCTCATTAAAGAACAGGGTGGCTACCTTAGACGCATCAAATGTTTGGAACAAGGCAAGAAATGGGCCATCTTGAAAAAAGGTGGCTACCTTAGACGCATCAAATTTTGGGAACAAGGCAAGAAATGGGCCATCTTGAAAAATCGGTCTACTACAACACAGATAGAGTCATGCCTCCTCTGGGTCTTAGGAAACCTAACACAAAGTCCATGCTCACATCTTGCCAAGGACGATCTGGGACAGGGAGTGGGGTATAAAGGCCGGTGTTCTATTTTCGCTGTTTGGCAACAGCGCAGGTCCGACACCTAGCCACAATGTGTGCTACATCTCTTTTTAAGCTAGCCAAGAAAAGTGGTCTTCAATAGCCAGGGTGGTTTTACCTTTTCCGAAATGGCTAGCTAAACCTCCAGCATGAATTCCCAAATCAAAAATTCCCTAAGAGAAGTTCTAGGGATGCAAAGCCTATTCTTAAAGAACAGAAAGCCATCCAAAAGGGTATAATCCTTATGGTCACTAGATGGTCCTTGAGTTAGATCCTGGTACACAGTCTTAAAATCTGGACACGACTCATATTCCTCTTTGATTTGCTCAAACCCTATGACTTCAGCCCTAACAGAATTCAACAACAGAGATCGACGACTAAGGGCATCAGCTACCTTATTTTCAGATCTAGCCTTATGCTTCAAAACAAAGTATAGGACTGGATATACTCTACCCACTTAGCATGCCTAGGTTAAGCTTCTTCTGGAATTCAAGAATCTAAGAGCCTCATGGTCCGAAAACAGCACAAATTCTTGCGGTAGTAAATAATGTCCCAGTAACGCAAAGCTTGCACTACCGCATAAATTCCTTATCATAGGTAGAATACCTAAGCTTAGCATCATTAAGTTTTTCACTAAAGAATGCTACGGGATGGTTCTCTTGGCTTAGGACTCCACCTATACCTACTCCTGAAGCATCACAGGCAACCTCAAATACCTTTGAAAAGTCGGGTAACCTCAAAATGGGTGCCTAGGTCATCCTATCCTTAAGATCTAGGAAGGCTTTAGGGGCTGCTTTAGTCCACTGGAATTCTCCCTTCCTAATACAGTCTGTGATAGGAGTAACTACAGTACTAAACCCCTTGATGAATCGCCTATAGAAGGTAGCCAAGCCGTGAAAATTTCTGACTTCCATGCACACTGGTCGGCTCTGGCCATTCTACTATGGACCTAATTTTTTCAGGATCGACAGCCACGCCGTCAGGGGTTACTACAAAACCAAGAAAAATAATTCTACTGGTCATGAATTCAAACTTTTTGAGATTACCGTAGAGACTATCATTCCTCAAAAATTGACAGACTTGTCTAAGGTGGCCTAGGTGGTCGGCAGGGGTCTTACTATAGATCAGGATGTCATCAAAATAAACCACTACAAACTTTCCTATGAAGCTCTAAGTACCTGGGTCATAATCCTCATGAAAGTACTAGGGGCATTGGACAACCCAAAAGGCATAACAACCCATTCATAGAGACCATCCTTAGTTTTGAAAGCGGTTTTCCACTCATCCCCTGGTCTAATCCTAACCTGATGATAGCCGCTCTTGAGATCAATTTTAGAAAAAACCATTGCAACCGGCCATCATATCTAGCATGTCATCTAGTCTAGGGATGGGGAACCTATACTTGATTGTGATTTTGTTGATGGCACGACTATCAACACACATCCTCCACGTGCCATCCTTCTTCAGGGTTAGAAGTGCAGGGACTGCACAAGGGCTAAGACTCTCCCTAATGAACCCCTTCCTTAACAATTCTCCAACCTGCTTTTGCAGTTCCTTATGCTCAAATGGATTCATCCTATAATGGGGCAAGTGGGTAAAGTAGCTCCTGGGACTAAATCTATGGAATGCTGGATATCCCTAAGAGGTGGAAGGTGGTCTGGCAGATCCTCGGGAAAAACATCCTCAAATTCTTTTAACAAAGGTTTAACTTCCTGAGGAGGCTCTGAGGGTATAGGAGTCCTAAGTTCCTTAGCAGTCAACATCCAAATAGGAGACCACTATGAATTTCTTGTTTTAGATCCTTAGCACTAATTAGGTTCACCCCATCTTCATTTCTCTGACCTATTGGTTCCCTTAGCTATCTTGTCCTTAGGAGGGACTGAATGGATTGTGATTTTCTTCTTCACATTAAAACTAAAGACACAGGTGTTAGATTTCCCTAAGAGGTGGCATCATGATCATACAACCAAGGTCTTCCAAGAATTATACTGCTCACCCCCATGGGCAAGACTCCCACCCAAATCTTCTCTTGATAGGATTGCATTTGGATTTGGACCTGACATCTAGACTGGATGGGTATAAGGTAGAGTCTACCCAAGAAACCTTATAGGGGTTAGGATGGAGGACTGGGGTTAAGCCTAACATTTTGACAGTGCTAGCAGAAATGGCATTCACACAGCTCCCACTATCTATGATGATTTTACATACCTTATCTCCTAGTTTAAGGAAAGTCTGTAGGATGTTAGTCCTACGCCAAGCCTCCTGAACTCTATTCTGGGACAGGATGCATCTTACAACCCCTAATTGGTCAGACTCTGTGGATTCCTCCTCTCCTTCATACTCATCGACCAAAATTCATTCCGGCCTCATAAACTTCTTCTTCAAACTCTTCATTGGTCCGGAACTCTCTTCCTCTGCTTCTTCTATGTAAGGGATCTACGAGGGCACTGGCTAGAAACATGACCTACCTTATGGCACTTAAACAAGCTATGGCTGTGCACTGGTTGGAGATATGACCGGGCTTCTGGGACTTAAACTTCCTCTGCTTCTTCTATGTAAAGGGATCTACGAGGGCACTGGCTAGAAACATGACCTACCTTATGGCACTTAAAACAAGCTATGGCTGTGCACTGGTTGGAGATATGACCGGGCTTCTGGGACTAAAATAGATGATACTAGGGGTTCTTTGGGTGTCAGGTGCCTTACCTTTGTCCATGGGCCTAGGGGTGGAATACCCTGATTAGACTTGCTAGGGGTAACTTGGCTAGGTCCATTTCTTGGGATTGGGGCACTAACCCTAGAAGGTATAGGTCCTCTCTGAAACTTCTCAGTGTTCAGTGCAATCTGATAGGCTTGGTCTAGGTCAGTAACCTCTCTCAGAAATAACTCCCTCTTTATGTCTTCCCTAAGTCCAGCCCTAAACCTAGACAAAGTGACCTCATGGGATTCACTCACATCACATCTCATCAGGTATTCATCAAAGGTGGTTATGTAGTCTGATACAGATTGGTTCCCTTGTTTCAAAGTCTGCCATTGGTCTAACAGGTTCTGCTGGTATGAAATGGGTAGGTACTTATCTCTAAGCTTCTCTTTCATACCTGCCAAGTGGTTATGGGCTCTACATTTCGTCTTCTAGTGGTCAGCTCAATGTTCCCCAGTATAACCTAGCTTGACGTACTAACTTCATCTTGGCAAACTTGAACTTTCTTTCCTCAGACATGGCATACCACTCAAAGTACTGGTCCATCTCACCCTCCCAATCAGAATACACCTTAGGGTTTAAGCTACCATCAAAAGTGGGTGCATCTAATTTGATGTTCCGAATGAACCTATCATCTCTATCTTCAGGTTCTAGGTCAGGCCTCCTATGATTAGGTTCAGGATCTCTGTATAAAGGTCTTCTAGGCTCTTGGTGTGGGTGAGGTTGAGGCATATTAAAATCTGGGTCAGGAGTCCAATTCTGATGCCTAGGTTCCTCAAGTACTTGGACTCGATCCCTAAGCTGGGGCAAAATTCTCATTCATATCCTGACTTAATTTGTTCATACTCTCAGTAAGAGCTCTAACCATGGCCTCTAGATCAGGTTGGGTTTGACCAGGTTGGTAGGGTACTCCATTCCGGGTAGACATGATGATGCAAGCAAACACAAAATGAGACTCAACTGAATCGACTACGGGCTAACTAGACCTAGGGCCCAAACTAGATGCCCAATCAGAGTGGCAAGCTAGCCTGTAGTAACTCAGGACTCAGCCAGGCAGGTGTAGTGTAGGGTGTTAGGTCCCTAGATGCCAATCCTAGACACCAATCAGTGATTGGCCAGGTAGGCGGACCAGCACACAAGCCCTTCAGGATGTAGTCCCAGAACCACCATTCTAGACACTGAGTACAAAGCACACATAGAGTAACTAGACAAACTAACTCAACACTAGCCTTGACCTGACTTGTTGATGTCCCTAGCCCACTAGGGCAATTAAGTCTAATAAATTTTAAAGTTAGGCTTAGGATCGAATGAGGGGGTGGTGTTTGTGGGCTAAGGAGAGGTTATCAACTCCTCCCCTTATCTTAGATGCTCAAATGCCCTTAGGATGAGTTAGGAGATGTTCACTCAAGATAATTGAATTGCAGAACACAAAAAACAGAGTTGCAGTAATTTAATTCTCAGAAATTTCATGGAAACTAACAAATAACAGGAAAATTATGTAAAATAACTTCAATTATACTGGTTCCAGAAAATAAAAGTCATGCAATTCGGAGTTACCTGCACTGAGAAACAATTCCTGCAACAGGATAGTTACAGACTGAAAACATGGTGCTTCCCCCGTTTACAATTCCTGCTACGAAGTTGTAACCCAACGGATCCCCTACACGCCCTAGGAACACCCGTGGAATGGAAAGGAGGTTTGCACCTCGCTTCGTTCCTAGGACCGGACGTCCTGGGGAGTCTACTTCGAGCAGACAAAGTAAAAAGGAGAGAGACTTAAAACAAGCAAGCAAAACAGAAATCCTAGACTGGGCTCTGATACCAAAAATGATGCAGAACGAGAGGATGATGCGATGCAGAAATAAATTAAGATTAATTCCTTTTTTTTTATATATATTTTTCGAAATTGGCTTTGACTCAAAGGAAAGCTAAACTAAATTGAAAGAAACTAGATAATATTGAAAGCACAATTTAAATAAAACTGGATTATCAGAGTAGTTGTTCAGAAGTAACGGATCGCTGGGGGTTGAGAAACTCCCAGACCTAGGGTTTCGCTCTGAACTTTCAACAGGACAGAAATAAAGAGAAGAGATGGGTTACCAACCAGACAATGATCTTCACAAAGTTTGGTGGAAGAACTCTCTCGAGCAGATTGTTGGATCCTCGGATTCAGATACCTTCGCAATGGATCCTCCAATACTGGCCCTGTGGCTGAGTCGGCTTCTCCTGAACTCAAGATCTGGTAAAGAAGAAGAACAAGTGATGGAATCAGATACTCAAGGAAGGATTTACCAGATTTGAAGAACTTGAAAGCTGATGTTGCTAAAATTCGGATTCTCCTGAAGGCTGATCTGACATCCACTGGGGATTGCTCTGGATCTGAAGTATCCGGACTGGACCGGATGCTGGTGGTCGGCCTGGACTTGAAGAGAGTGCCGTGAGAGGTTGGATAGGCTAGGGCTTGGTGGAAAGAAAAGGATGATGGGCGGCTAGGGTTAGGGAGTGAAGTGGCTAACCTAGGGTTGGGTTTTGGAGATCTCACACCTCCTCAAGGTTCCTGGGGAACTCGGATTTACTCCCTCACGGAGTTCAACACCTAGATGCAAGTGTGGAAGAGAGAAAACACAGAGTTTGCTCACACAAAAATTTTATTCATTCATCAGATTACTTTCAAATTTACAAGAAGGGTTTAATTTATAGGACTTTACAAGAGAGTAGGGTTTTACATCTTTCCATGGGACTAAAGGAGGGGATCTTCAAATTAGGATTGTAGGATCAATCCCTACACATATGGCCGGCCAAAGGTTCCAAAAAATTTGATTTGGGTTTTAAAAGGAAGGTAGATGGCGCATCCAAGCTTTGTTCTTCAAGAAAGGATTCTTTCTTCCATGGCTCAACTACTTTTGGACTCCTCTTTCTTTCTCCCTATCTAAGTCATGTCCTTCCCATCTTTGTTTTGGGTATTTTTGGCAGGGAATGGGCACCTCCTTGAAGTTCTCTCCAAGAAGAATTTCTTCCCTTTCATAGCTTGGCTCTTATGGAAGGTCTTGGGCCTCCCCTTGATTTGTGGATCCTGGTTGCTTTCTCCTCAAATGGCACATGAGAGAAGGGAGCTGCTATCTGTGGTGTGGGGACCAGAGTATACTGGATGGAGATGTGGCACCCCTGGACTCAGGAGTTGGCTGGGAGTGTGGCGCCCACTTGCTTGGCCTTGGGAGAAAATGTGACACCCCAGGTTGAAGTCCTAGACCACTACTGAGTCAACATGACTTAACAAAAATAAATTGCAGGGAGTACAGACTTAAGCTAAAATTGAGTTGATCAAGTCAACCCTTATTACAAGCCAAAAAACCCTAATTCTTCGGGCAAGGTCAATCAGAGATCCAGATGGAGCTCTGAAGTCTTCTTCTGAGTCTGGTGCCGCACCACCTAGTACGTGTTAACTTTTGTCTGCTTGGCTACATCATAATCCCTTGATTGATTGTTTGCATTAGATTAGGAGCTCAATTAGTAGTTTCAACCCAATACAACCTGACCATGGAATCTGATGTAGGAACCCTACTAAGGACCATTAATGAACAGCTTGTCCAGATGAACAAATCGAATACCTAATAATTCATAGACTTGACCAATTGACCCAATCCTATACCCAAACCCACAAAAGGCTTGACCACTAACCAATAGTTTTGACCAGGTAGGGAACCAATTAGGAGATCTAGAAAAATCCTTAAGCCCTATACCAGACTTAACCTGAGCCTGACCTTAGGACCTGTGCTGAGCCCAACCCTAGGAGAGCCCAGCACCCTAACCTATTGGAGCCTAACCTTAGGAGAGCCCAAACCCTGAACCCAGATCCTATGCACCTAGATCCTCTGAACCCAGATTCTATGTAACCATGTCCTATAAGTCTAAGGAACCCATAACCCGTAGATCTTAGCCCATGTCAAGGGACCCATGACCCTTTTTAACCTGAATCCAATAGGGATAGTACCTCTAGATTTGAGTCAAGTACTAGGCTAGTTTTTCTTTGCCAACATGAATTTGATAAGATTAGTACCTTTAGGTATAGCCCAGTCTCCCTTAGTCGACTTGAACCCCATAGGATTAGTACCTTTAGATGTGAGCCTAGTATTAGTCAAATTTTCCTTAGCCAACCCCCTCTTACCAACCCATTGGTTCACTAGAATGACCTTGAAGAGGAGATATATGAGCGATGTAAGCTATGAAAGGTGGATGATATAAGGAAGGAAGAAGAAAGAGATACCTATAAAAGACCTAGAATAGTTGACCCAGTAGATACCCAAGTAGAAGCCAACCCTAAAAGACCTAGAATTAGTTGACCCAGTAGATACCCAAGTAGAAGCCAACCCAGAATAGTTGACCCAGTAGATACCCAAGTAGAAGCCAACCCAGAGACCATATGC
The DNA here is from genome assembly GCA_021397845.1 of Areca catechu. NCBI lineage: Eukaryota > Viridiplantae > Streptophyta > Magnoliopsida > Arecales > Arecaceae > Areca > Areca catechu. Next base: position 44,082,241 of record CM038048.1, on the reverse strand, counting down.
AGATAGAAGCCAATCCAAAGTTAGTTGACCCTGACCACACCTAAACTGAAGCTGTAGTGGAAGTACAGTTAAAGGAAGAGGACCATGACGAACCCAACCCTACTGTTAGACTTATACCTGAGAAAACTTTAGAAGAGAACCCAATTGTAGAGCCCGGTCCTTTGATTCAAGAACTAGAAGAATTATTAAGGACCCGATCTCTTTAAACCAGTACCCTCAGGAAAGAATCCCCTCCTGTAGTTCCTATTAAAGATCTCTTCCCCGAGATTAGTGACCCTTTCTTCCATTATGTAGCTTTGTAGATAGACATTAACCCCATAAGGTCAACTTTATTAGTCTAGGACTCATCCCTGAAACCCCTTCTTGTATCTTATTCTATTTGATCAACCCCGAACCCTTTTCTTACTTTCTACCCCACCAGACTAACCCAGAATCCACCTCATATTTTCTGCCTTTTCTTGAATCTTCTTATGTTTCCTTAACCATTCATCTGCATTTTGTAGAGGTTTGCATAATGCATTCATTCATTGAGCATGTCATATTTGCATCTTACTTTTGGAGGACCCTATGGCACCTAGTAGGAGTCCATGCACCGTTCTCATCTGCATGTCACCCACATGACCAAGAGATAAACCCACACTTGTAGTTTAGGATTTAGTCAAATCTACAAATCAATAAGTGTTGGCATGAGTCATTTGCCTGCATTAGGTGTTGTGAGTCTTTGCACTACATGATTAGAGATCTGCATGAGGAATTAATCATAAGATTAATGTAAGTAACATTTTTTATAATAAAAATATGATTAATTCTCGAAAAGCATCTAAGAGTTTGCTAGGAAAATCTTGTAACAATTAGGCTACATACCTGTAAGCTAGATCCATCAAAGTGATAAAGAAGATTGGACCTAGTGCCTAAGTTACCACCTACTTTGATGTGGGACTAGGATAGGAGGATCGTTGGAGAGCTGAGAAGTCTTCTGGGATTAGGGTCAAGAAGGGGATAACCAGGGCCTCACACCCCTCGATGTCCCGAAGGACAAAGGCAAACAAGGGCCTCACACCCCTCGATGCTCAAAAGCGAAGGCATAGGGTCTCACACCCCTCAATGCCCAAAGGCAAAGGCATAGGGTCTCACATCCCTCGACGCCCAAAGGCAAAGGCATAGGGTCTCACACCCCTCGACGCCCAAAGGTGAAGGCAATAACAGGCCTCACACCCACTCCCTCATGGAGGTCGACGTTCTCAAAGAATGAAGGCAACACTATTGGGCCTCTCACCCTCCCCATGCGGGGGCAATACTATTGGACCTCTCACCCCCTCCCATGCGGGGGTGAACCAAAAAAAACAATCTTCTAAAATCTCATTTATTCTTCACCAGCTTTCAAATACAAGAGGGGATGCCTTTGTATAGGCTTACAAAGCTTAAGACCCAAGTAAAAATATACATAAAATTTATTATTATTATTATTATTTTTCTTATTATTATTATTATATTATTTTTGGAATCCTAAACCAGTAGCTTTGAGATCCATGCAAAGCTGTTTTTGCATCTGGATCTATGCAAATCCTTCTCCTATGATCGTGGAATAGATGATCGAGCGAAATGGGATGGAGGACGTGGACCTTGATGTCAAGCTTGCAGGCAAGGCAGAGGGCGGACGGGCTGGCGGATCCCAGGGGACGACCGCGACAGCATGGGGCCGGGGATGGCGAAACTAATGATTTGGAGGATTTGGAGGCGGAGGCTACGGTAAGGGCCCACCGATTGTTATCAATGGCGAAGAGGGTGGCCTTGTCATCGGCAATGAGGCGGAGGATGAAGGATGGAAGATCTGGGTGATGAATGGAGGAAGAAGATGATAGAAATAAATCGAGGATAAGAAGGGAATAAAATGGGAATAGAGGAATAAAAGGGATAACTGGAATAAAAGTTATAAAATAAAATAAAATAAAATCTGGGAGAAAAAATAAATAATCTGGATGGGTTTTGATGTCCCCATCATTTTCCTGGGGTGAGGAAAACTTGACTCCTTCGAGTCAAGCTCGATGCTGTAATTTTTGTTTCTAACCCAAATCCTCTCTCGCTCTGATACCAAATTGATGTGGGACTAGGCTAGGAGGATTGTTGGAGAGATGAGAAGTCTCTTGGGACTAGGGTTAAGAAGAAAAAAATCAGGGCCTCACACCCCTCGATGTCTCGAAGGACAAAGGCAAACTAGGGTCTCACACCCCTTGATGCTCGAAAGCGAAGGCATAGGATCTCACACCCCTCGACGCCCAAAGGTGAAGGCATAGGATCTCAACCCCTCAATACCCAAAGGCGAAGGCATAGGGTCTCATACCCCTCGATGCCCAAAATCGAAGGCAATAATGGGCCTCACACCCACTCTCTCATGGAGGTCGACGTTCTCAAAGAATGAAGGCAATACTATTGGGCCTCTCACCCTCCTAATGGGGAACAAGTATCGAATGATGCATTTCTAGGAATTAGAGAGACTAAATGATAACGAAGCAAATATGCATGCAGCTATTCTACATAAAATAAACAGAATTATAGAAAAAACATAAGAAAAAAAACAAGACTCGAAAAGAATCTTTCAAAACAATTAAGAAGGGACCTTTGTGGTTAAGAAACCACACAGCTTAGGGCTAGCTTAATCTATTTTTTGGATCTGAAAGATGGTTTTAAAGATGGTTACCCCGCCATTAATATTCTGAAATTAGTAAAGGAACACTCAAGAAGAAGTACTAAGATGGCAAGGGGTTACTCTAGGTCTAAAGGAACCTTGTATTTGATTCCTTAGCACAGTAGACCTTCATCTTGGAAACCAGGAGACCTGGGGATCCTGCACAGATAGATGGAAAGATTAGAAGGTTTAGATGGAAGGTTGGAGGAATGGAAGAGGAAAGTTAGGAAGGAAGAAGAGGCTTAGGCTTGGCTTGAAGTGGATCTCCTTTGGTCCCCATAGCTTGATCCTTCTTCACTTGATGGCATGGGGGATTTCCTTGTGGATGACATCCTTCGGAAGAGGGGGAGGACAAACTTGGAATGGCTTGAAGAAGAGCCTTCAAGGTTGCCCGAATGGGGTTGGAAGGAGTACATGCTTGATTGGCTAAGTAACCTAGGCCTCTCACCTACCTTCTCTCAAGGGACTTTGACTAGCAAAAGAAAATTTTCTTAAGAAAAGAGTTCATTTCATTCATCATCTACATTACAAGAGGACTTTGGAGCTTTTATAGACTTCAAGCTCCCTTTCAAATTCAAATTACATATCCTTTCATGGAGAAAATCAAGGGGCGTCCCATGAAGAGAGGAGTGGCCCTTTCAAATTTGAAATTCTTAATTACAAGAGAAAATCAAGGGCATCCCAAAGAAAGTGGAATGGCTCTTTTAAAATTTCAACTCCTAATTGCAAGGTGGCATCCCATGAAGAGTGGAGCTTCATTTGAATTTGTCTTGGGTGAAAATTCATGGATGACTTGTCTTGGTGATATGGCATGATCTATCCTCCAAGTGGCATGCTTGTCCTTCAAGGTGGCATGGTGCATTGATGATGTGGTGCTCCAAGTAGTTGTGTTATATTGGTGAAGCTGGTTGCATTCTTAATTGAAACCCAACTCAAGTATCTCTTGAACCCGACTCAATACAAAGCCAATTGAACTCTAATTAAACTTTAAAACCCAAATTGAAATAAAACAGGACTCAATTATTCAAATAAAAATAAGTACAGGACTCATAGATTTATTATAGGACTTAAATTCCTAATCTTTTATCCATAAAGAACTTGGCATCGGCTGAAGCCTCTTCCTGAACCTGGTGCCCGCACCAATTCTTCCCGGGTGGGAGGAACTCGACCCTGTCGAGTAAGGAATGGTTTGACTGTGGTATTTTTTTAATAGATCTGGGTCAATTTGTTGTAGATCCTCTCGAATGATCCAGGAATCTTCAGATTCTGGTCGACCGTGCCAATGAACCAGATAACGTTGATAACCCTTATTTCTATTAGTAATCACTTGGTCATCCAAGACACGTTCAATCTTGTCTCTCCGTTCTTGTGGAATTGCTGGTGGACACTCAGGTAGGGTTTCGCTCGCAAAGGTAGGGTGAAGTCCAAAAGGCTCACTAGGAATTAATGCCGGTTCTTTAAATTCTTTTAGATCAAACAGAGATATGGTGCTAATGCCATAATCAGGTGTAACAAACTAACACATATGCATTAGATCCAGTTTTCTTAATAATTTTAAAAGGTCCAGCTCCCCGGGCATGCAATTTTTTCATAGTTCCCGGTGGAAACCTTTCAGGTCTAAGTTTTATCATGACAGAGTCCCCTTCATTAAATTCTTTTATTCGTTTACGTGAATAAGCCTAGCTTACTAACTTCATTACTCATTTGAATCTTCTTACTAATTTCTTTATGTAATTCTTTAAGATGTTGGCATATGACTCAGCAGACTCAGACATTCATGCATGTGCGGGTAATGGAACGAAGTCGATAGGTCTCCTAGGTTTGTAACCATGGACAATCTCAAGAAACTTTTACCAGTAGACCTATTGACTGAGCTGTTATAGGTGAATTCAGCATGTGGTAGAAGCAAATCCTAGTTTCCCAGACTCTCTCCAACAAGGCACCTCATAAGTTTTCCCTAGACTTCTATTTACAACTTCAGTTTGTCCATCAGTCTAAAGGTGGTAAGCAATTGAGAATTTTAGTTTTGTTCCTAGTAGGTGCCAAAAGATTTTCCAAAATAGCTTGTGAAACAGACATCCCTCAGAAACAATAGTCTTAGGTAACCAATGTAACTTGACTACTTGATCGAGAAAAAGCTTGGCTACCCTGGAGGCATCAAAAGTTTGAGAGCAGGATATAAAATGGGCCATTTTCGAAAATCTATTGACCACTACAAAGATTGAATCATGTTTTCTAAGGATCTTGGGCAGTCTTAAAATGAAGTCCATGCTAAGATCCTGCCATAGACAATCTGGCACAGGTAAAGGAGTGTATAACCTGGTATTTTGTCTTTGATGTTTGGCAACCGCACATGTCCTACATTGGGCAACAATATTGGCTACCTGTCTCTTAAGGCCTGGCCAGTAAAATTTCTCCTCAAGTATCAATATGGTCTTGTTTCTTCCAAAATGGCCAGCCAAACCTCCAGCATGGGTTTCCTAAATTAAAAAGTCTCTCAGGGAAGTCTTTGGAACACGAAGCTTATTTTCCTTAAATAGATAACCATCTAAAGGGTGTACTCACTGTGGTCACTAGATGGTCCTAATTTCAAAGCTTGGTAACATCACTAAGTCTGGACAGGTATCATACTCATTCGTAAGTCTTTCAAATCCAACGACTTCAGTGCTAATCGAGTTCAGAAGCAGGGCTCTACGACTTAATACATTTGCTACCTTATTCTTAGTTTTGGCATGGTGTTTTAAGACAAATGTGTAGTCCTGGATGTATTCTACCCACTTGGCATGCTTAGGATTTAGCTTTTTCTGGGAATTAAGGAACTAAGGGCCTCGTGATCAGAAAACAGGACAAATTCATGCGGTAATAGATAGTGCCTCAAATATCTTAAAGCTTACACTACCGCATAGAGCTCCTTATCATAGGTGGAATACTTAAGCTTAGCTTCTTTTAACTTTTCACTAAAGAAAGCTATGGGGTGGCTCTCCTGGCTTAAAACTCCACATATTCCAACTCCAGATGCATCACAAGCGACCTCAAAAACCTTGGAAAAATCAGGCAATCTTAAGATAGGTGCTTGTGTCATTTTCTTCTTAACATCCAGGAAGGCCCTATCAGCAGCTTTGGTTCATTCAAAATGGCCTTTCCTAATGCAATCCGTGATTGGCGCAACTATGGTACTAAACTCCCGAATGAATCTTCTATAAAAGTAGCTAGGCCATGAAAACTTCATACTTCATGAACACTTTTTGGCACAGGCCACTCTACAATTGACTTAATCTTTTTGGGGTCAGCAGAAACTCCATCAGGTATGACAACAAAACCTAGAAAATGACTCTATGGGTGGAGAAAATCACATTTTTTAAGGTTTGCGAAGAGGCTATTTTCCCTAAGAGCTAAACAAACTTGATTCAAGTGGTCTAAATGATCTTCCTGGGCCCTGCTATATATAAGAATGTCATCGAAGTAAACTACGACAAACTTTTTTATAAATAATCATAGGACTTGATTCATAATCCACATAAAGGTACTAGGAGCATTGGATAGTCCGAAAGGCATTACTACCCATTCAAAAGGACCCTTCTTGGCCTTGAACGTAGTCTTCCACTCATCTCTAGGTCTAATCCTAACCTGATGATAGCCACTTTAAGGTCAATCTTTGGAAATATTGTTGCTCCATCCATTATATCTAACATGTCATCCAAACAAAAAGTATGGGAAACCTATATTTTGTTGTGATCTTATTAATGGCATGACTATCATATGCACTCAATGCACATCCTTCAAGTGCCATCTTTTTAGGGGTCAGTAATGCGGGTACTGCACAAGGACTCAAACTTTCTCTAATAAACTTTTTCCTAAGGAGATCCCCTACTTGTCTTTGTAACTCTAAGTGTTCGGTAGGGTTCATCCTATAATATGGAAGGTTGGGTAGGTTGGCTCCTGGGACTAAATCATTGGCGTGCTGGATGTCCCTAAGCGGTGGAAGTTGGTCAGGTAGGTCATCTAGAAACACATCCTTAAAGTCTTCTAACACTTTAGCCACTTCCTGAGGACGTTCTTTCTGGGAAGGTTCCTGAATTTCCTTAATGGCTAAAATCCAAACATGTGTACCCTCAGTGAGTTCTTTCTCAATATCCTTATCAGTTATCAAATTGACTCCCATTTTCTTTTCCTTTAGGTGGCTCGATCCTCTCTTAATAGTGTCCTTAGGTGGTGTTGGGTTGATCACAAACTTCTTTTCTAGGTGCATGAATGAGCAGGAATTTGATCGACCATATAGGGTGCGTCATGGTCAAATAACCAGGGTTGACCTAGGATGATACTGCTCACTCCCATTGGTAGGACATCACACCACACTTTCTCCTGATAGGACTATAATTGGATTTGGACTAGGCACCTATGTTTAGGAATTGAAGTGGAGTCTATCCAAGAAACCTTATAGGGAGTTGGATGGGAAATTGTGGACAAGCCTAAAGTTTTGACATCACTAGTGGATATGGCATTTACACAACTCCCACTATCTATGATTATTTTACATACCTTATCCCCTAATTTGATAAATATTTGTAGGATGTTAGTCTTATGCCAATCTTCTTGTATCACAGTTTGGGTAAGGATGCATCTAACTACTCCCAATAGATCAGGCTCTATTTGTTTCTCATCACCTTCATACTCTTCAACCAAATTTTTCTCAGCTAGATATACCTCCTCAACATTATCACCTAGGGGCTCTATGGGTTCAAGCTCATTCTCTTCTAATTCTCCTATATGTAAGGCCCTAGTTGGATAATTGCTAGCATAATTGCCTAACTTATGACATCCGAATCATGCAACATTAGGGTTTGGAGTCCTCTGAACTTCTGGTGCTTTATCCCTATCATCTTTACGGGTCAGAGGGGTGCTGGGGTTGGGTCGACTGGTTCGCATCTGATTCGGTCCTGGCTGCTGACTAGGTGCACTAGTTCTAGGGGGTTCGGGTCTGCAATAAAGTGGTCCCCTATGGAATCTCTCGGTATCTCATGCTACCTGATAAGCTAGCTCTATGTCATGGACTTTTCTCAAGAATAACTCCTTCTGGATCTCTTCTCTCAATCCTGCCCTAAACCTAGATAAGGTAACTGATTTGGATTTATCCACATTGCATCTCAATACAAACTCATCAAATTTTGCAATATATTTGGCTACACTCTTGGTTCCCTGGGTCAACCTCTGCCACTGGTCTAGAAGTCTCTGGTGGTAAGACATAGGAAGGTATTTCTCTCTAAGCCTAAGTTTCATTACTCTCCAGGTTACTACGGGAACATCACCCATTTGTCTGATAAATCTCTTGACATTTCCCCAGTAAAGCCTAGCCTGACGAATTAACCTAAGCTTCGCAAATTTGCATTTTCTTTCCTCAGTCATGTCATACCAATCAAAGTATTGGTCCATCTCTCCTTCCCAATTTATGTAAACCTTAGGATCCAGATTTCCATCAAATGTTGGTGCTTCCAACCTAATACTCCTAAGGGTTCACTCGTCACGGTCTGTCTGATCCTGATTGTGTCTCCTAGGGTTTGGCTCATAGACTGGATCATGGTGTGCTATCCTAGGGTTCGGGTCATGGACTCGAACAGGATTAGGCCTCCTAGGATTTGGCTCGAAGAAATGGTCTTGATGAAGAGCCCTTCTAGGGTTGATGGGTGTCTCAAACTCAGGTTCAGGCTCTAACTCATTCTGGACTTCATGAGTTCCTCCAGGGGTACGAGCTTCTAATCGATCAAGCCTAGCAGTGAAGAGGGTTATCTAATGAATCATGTTTTGGTTGGTCTGGGCCAATTGATCAGTCAGGTTTTGGTTCAACCGGGTCATTTGGTCATTCAAAGATTTCATCAAGCTCTCAAAGTTTTGTTCCATGGTTACACTAGATTGGGCTTGGGTTTGCTGACAGGGTTCTCCTGATCTAGTTGCCATGCACACACAGACTCAAACTCGGACTAGGGGTTTGCTAGACCTAGAGCCCAAACCAAATGTGAGGTCAAATTGACAATCCAGGTTGTAGTAACTTGGCACCTAGCCTGGTATGTGTAAGGTTGGTGGAGGTTCCTCTTTGCTTCCCTTAGACACTAATTTAAAATTGGCCGGGTAAGCGAACCAACCCACCTTCCTTCGAGCTCTTGTCTTTGAACCACTTGCCTAGATACTAGATACAAGCACACACAAACAGGTTGTCAAAGTTGGCTTGACACTTGATTCGACCCGACCTTGTAGGTGTCCCTAGCTTACTAGAGCAATTAAATATCTACTCCGTTTTAATTAGGGTTGGGTTTGTTATACAAGTTGGTGATTTTTGGGCTAGGGACAGGTGATTAAATCCTGACCCTATATCAATTTGATGCCCTTAACTTGATTTACCATGAAATGAATGCAAACAGGCATATGGATCCAAATTTCAGGTACAGAATTGATGTGTTGCAATTCTAAAGTGGTGTAGAAAAGTGCAATGTAAAAATATCCAAAAATCTAAATAAAATTACAGAACATTCCTAACTTATGGATGACATACCAAATGAAAGGAAATTAAAAATTAAAATCTATGCTAGGCGTGGTAGTTCCTAGAACACAGACATTGCATGCATGACAGAATAGCAGAATTTAAACAAACAAAGGTATTTGCATACCAAACTTCAACCTAAAGATTCACGTCTGGCCAGGGGCTCATTATTCCCATGGGTCATGATAGTGTACTGGTGTACACCCACTCAGGAGGAGAGAATCTTAGATCTAGATTGGATTTATAAAAAAAACTATGTAGCAAGTATGAGTGCTATGCATGCAGAAAATTTCAGCAGCCTACCTAAATGCAGAAATTTAAAATTAACCCTAACCTACCGTGCTCTGATGCCATGATAATGGGGAACAAGTATCAAATGATGCATTTCTAGGAATTAGAGAGACTAAATGATAACGAAGCAAATATGCATACAGCTATTCTACGTAAAATAAATAGAATTATATAAAAGGAACATAAAAAAAAAAACAAGACTAGAAAAGAATCTTTCAAAATAATTAAGAAGGGACCATCATGGTTAAGAAACAACACAGGTTAGGGCTAGCTTACTCTATTATTTCGGATATGAAAGATGGTTTTAAAGATGGTTACCTGGCCATTAATATTCTGAAATTAGCAAAGGAACACTCAAGAAGAAGTACTAAGATGGCAAGGGGTTACTCTAGGTCTAAAGGCACCTTGTATCTGATTCCTTAGCACAATAGACCTTGACCTTGGAAATCAGGAGACCCAGGGATCCTGCACAGATAGATGGAAAGATTAAAAGGTTTAGATGGAAGGTTGGAGGAATGGAAGAGGAAAGTCAGAAATGGAAGAAGAGGCTTAGGCTTGGCATGAAGTGGATCTCTTTTGGCGCCAATAGCTTGATCCTTCTTCACTTGATGGCATGGGGGAATTCCTTGTGGATGACATCCTTCGGAAGAGGGGGAGGACGAACTTGGAATGGCTTGAAGAAGAGCCTTCAAGGTTGGCTGAATGGGGTTGGAAGAAGGAGTAGATGCTTGATTGGCTAAGTAACCTAGGCCTCTCATCTACCTTCTCTCAAGGGACTTTAACTAGCAAAGGAAAATTTTCTTAAGGAAAGAGTTCATTTCATTCATCATCAACATTACAAGAGGACTTAGGAGCTTTTATAGACTTTAAGCTTCCTTTCAAATTCAAATTACACCTCCTTTCATGGAGAAAATCAAGGGGCGTCCCATGAAGAGAGGAGTGGCCCTTTCAAATTTGAAATTCTTAATTACAAGAGAAAATCAAGGGCATCCCAAAGAAAGTGGAATGGCTCTTTTAAATTTCAACTCCTAATTGCAAGGTGGCATCCCATGAAGAGTGGAGCTTCATTTGAATTTGTCTTGGGTGAAAATTCATGGATGACTTGTCTTGGTGATGTGGCATGATCTATCCTCCAAGTGGCATGCTTGTCCTTCAAGGTGGCATGGTGCATTGATGATGTGGTGCTCCAAGTAGTTGTGTTATATGGTGAAGCTGGTTGCATTCTTAATTGAAACCCAACTCAAGTAGCTCTTCAACTCGACTCAATACAAAGCCAATTGAACTCTAATTGAACTTTAAAACCCAAACTGAAATCAAATAGGACTCAATTATTCAAATAAAAACAAGTACATGACTCAGATTTATTACAGGACTTAAATTTCTAATCTTCTATCCATAAAGAACTTGGCATCGGTTGAAGCCTCTTCCTGAGCCTGGTGCCCACACCACCTCCCCATGCGGGGGCAACATTATTGGCCTCTCACCCCCTCCCCATGCGCGGGTGAACCAAAAAAAACAATCTTCTAAAAACTCATTTTATTCTTCACCAGCTTTGAAATACAAGAGGGGATGCATTTATATCAGCTTACAAAGCTTAGGACCCAAGTAAAGATATACATGAAAATTTATTTTATTATTATTATTTTTTTATTATTATTATTATTATTTTGGAATCCTAAACCGATAGCTTTGAGATCTGTGCAAAGCTGTTTCTGCATCTAGATCTGTGTAAATTCTTCTCTTGTGATCATGGAACAGATGATCGAGCGGAATGGGGTGGAGGACGTGGACCTCGATGTCGAGCTCGTAGGTGAGGTGGAGGGTGGACAGGCCGGTGGATCCCGGGGGACGGCCATGATGGTGTGGGGCCGGGGATGGTGATACCAATGATTTGGAGGATTTGGAAGAGGAGGAGGTGGTGCTCGCGGGTGAGGCGGAGGGCGGATAGGCCGGTAGATCCAGGGGATGGCCACGATGGCATGGGGCCGAGGATTTGAAGGATTTGGAGGAGGCGGTGCTTGTGGGCTAGGTGGAGGGAGGATGGGTCGGTTGTTGTAGGGGCCTTGGGAGGATCCAATGGGGTCATGGATGGGCTGGAGCTAACATGAAGATCACCCAGATCTTGGCTTGGATGGTTGGGATTCGGTGGCTGTGGAGATGGCGACAGAAGCTGTCATGGAGGGAGGTGGGCGGGTGGCATGGTTGGCTCGACCGTGGATCTTCCAGTTGGAAGGGAGCAACGGTGGATTAGGGGCGATGGCAATGCCGTCGGATGAGGCGGTGGTAAGGGCCCGCCAATTATTGTCGATGGTGAAAAGGGCGGCCTTGTCGTCGGCAACGAGGTGGAGGATGAAGGGATGGAAGATTTGGGCGATGAATGAAGAAGATGACAGGAATAAATCGGGGATAAATCGAGGATAAGAAGGAAATAAAATAGAAATATAGGGGATAAATGGGCTAACTAGAATAAAAATTATAAAATAAAATATGGGAGAAAAGATAAATAACCCTGATGGATTTTATGTCTCCATCGTACTTGGCATTAAGCTCAACCCTCAATATCTCAGACTTAGTTAAGTATCAAGAGCCAGCAATGATACCTAGTGAGTTTTGAGCCTGACCCTTTCTTTGAGAGTGAACCAAACCCTGAGTGTCTACATCAAATTAGCTTGTAAGAGGAAAGATTGAGCATATCCTAGATGACCAAGCCATTAGTACCCGAATAAAAGGCTACCACATTACTTGGTTTGTTGGCAAGGTTGATCGAGATCTGAGGATTCGTGGATCACTCGAGAGGATTCGCAACACCTCAACCAAGACCCGTCAGAGCAGTTCCTGAGCTAGATCGACCTTCTTACTTGACATGGTCGAGTTCCTCCCACCCGGGAGAATGTTGACGATTTTGACTCCAAATCCAATCAGATTTGATGAACCAAATCTTCAAGAATAGCTTTGTTCCTGATCAAGAATGAACACCCTGATCAACAACAAAGCAATGGAAGTGTATCACCAGCTTGTGGATGACCATCTACCAGCAATCTCCATTGAAGATCATGGTAGGATTCAGGTCTATGAAGATCAAGAACACCAAGAATGGAGAAAGAGAAAATAGAGGAATTTCACGGGAGAAAGGGATTTCCACTTCCAAGAAGTTCATTACACCACCTCCATCCTCTAACGAGGATACAATATATATATATATATCTCGGTCACACATGCCCTAGATTCCAAAACTCCCCCCAACTGGCACCATTAAAAATAGTTCACCCGACATCCAAGCCGACTCAAATCCATTCAAGCCGACTTGTCCAGACTACAAGTTTCCTGATTGTCCATCCGAGCTTACTCAAATTCATTCGAGCCGACTCATCCAGACCACAGGTTTCCTGACTGTGCATCTGAGCCGACTCAAATCCATTCGAGCCGATTCATCCAGATCACAATCACCTGTTCTGAGATGTGCCAACCAACAGAGTCGACTCTTACCATAGAAGAGCCGACCCTAAGTCCTAGACTGACTAAAACCTAGCCTAAACACCTACGACTCATACCGGACTCAATCCTAGCCCTAGACACATCATGGAAAACCATGATAGACCAGATCAACACATGTACATTGACCCAACTAGCCATGAATGCACCACCTGAGACTCAACAATCTCCATCTTGGTGCTTTAAGGCTACATATGCCAGACTTTTCAAACCCATTAACCATATGCAAGAGTAGAAGCTATCCCTTGGTAGAGCCTTCATAAGTTCATCGCCTGGTTCTCTGTTGTATGAACCTTCACCAGCACCACTTCTCCTTCCTCCACTAGCTTCCTGACTCTGTGGTACCTTACATCTATATGCTTGGTCCTAGCATGATAGACTGGGTTCTATGTCATGTGTATGGCACTCTGGCTATCACTGTGCAGGACCACCATACACTGTTTCACCCTCATTTCAGATACTAGCCTTCTCAGCCATAGCGCTTCCTTTGCAGCTTCAATAATCCCTATATACTATGCTTCTGTTGTACACAAAGCAGTAATAGGTTGAAGGGTTGATCTCCAAGAAACCAGCCCACCTATATGCAGAAGAGATAACCTGTTGTAGACCTTCTTGTTTCAAGATCATTTGCATAGCTTGCATCAACAAACCCTTCCAAAGGACCTGAATCCTCATATGATTCTATGGAGTTCCATCCATGTCCTTCAGGCTGTCCACCAAATACCAGTCCATGTCTTTGAGTCCCTTGAAAATATCTCAAAATCCACTTCAATGCCTTCCAATGTTCCTTCCCAGGATTAGCAATGTACCTACTAACCTGGCTTACAGCATATGCTATGTCTGGCCTGCAACAAACCATAGCATACATCAAACTGCCCACTGAATTGGCATATGGAACTCTTTCCATGTACTCTTTCTCCTCCTCTGATTTGCGGCACTATTTTTTCGAGAAAGAAATATGCCCTGGTAATGGTGTTTCCACAAGTTTGGCCTTATCCATCCAAAACCTTTCAAGTACCCTTTTAATGTACCAACCTTGTGACAAATGGAGTAATCCTTTGTATCTATATCTATAAATCCTCATTCTAAGAATTTTCTAAGCTGATCCCAAGTCTTTTATCTCAAATTCCTGAGATAATGCTCTCTTCAGCCCTTTCACGGCTGTCATACTTCTACTAGCTATCAACATATCATCCACATATAGAAGTAAATACAGAGCATCCATAGTATCCACATCCTTTACATAGACAATGATCATGTTCATATCTGAAAAACCCAAGGCTCAAGATAAATGTGTCAAACCTGTGATACCACTGATGAGGTGATTATTTCAATCCATACAATGACCTCTGAAGTAGACATACCTTATTCTCCTGTCTAATCTCAATGAAACCATCAGGTTGCTTCATATAGATTTTCTCTTCCAGTCTTCCATGTAGAAATGCTATCTTCACATCCATCTACTCCAATTCCAAATTATATTTTGCCACCAAAGACAACAACACCCGAATTGAAGTATGGGATACCATAGGAGAAAACACTTCTATGTAGTCAACTCCTTCCCTCTATGAGTATCCCTTTGCTACCAATCTTGCCTTGTATCTCACTCCACCTTGCCTTGAAGGTAATGATTTCTTAGTGAACACCCATTTGGAGCCAATAACATGAGCATCTCTATGTAGAACCACCAACTGCCATGTCTGATTCCTCCTGAGAGATTCCATCTCTTCCATCATGCCTTGCATCCATGACTCTTTATCAGGACTTTCCATGGCTTCTACAAAACTTTCTGGATCTCCATTCACAGATATAAGAGAATATGAAATTGCGTCATCCATGCCATATCTAACCGGCTTCTGGATTGTGCATTGAGGCTTATGCAATGCCACTCCCCTTGCACTATCCTGCAAGTCTACTGTTTGTGGCTCCTCCTGCACTTCCCTTTGAACAGCTGATTCTTCTCACCTCTCCTTTACTCCTAGAGAATCTTTCCTATCCAACTCCACCTCAACTGAAACTCCATTTTTAGCTGATGTTGAAGGCTTATCCTCCACCTGTGACGGGCTCTCATTGTTGTTCATCTTATTGACTGCATTTCCTGTTGCAGTCCTTGGTTTCTCAAGATTCTCCTTTCATCAAAAATGACATCCCTACTGATCACTGCCTTTTGAGACTATGGATCCCACAGTAGGTAACCTTTGACTCCTTGTGGATATCCTATAAAGATCATCTCTTTGACTTAGGATCCAGCTTGCTTCTTTTAGTTGCCTCCATATGAACATAAGCTGGGCAACCAAAAACTATCAGGTGGCCAAGCTCCACCTTCTTCCCACTCCAAGCTTCTTCTGGAAGTCCACCATCCAACTTGAAGTGAGGGGACCTGTTTATGAGAAAACATGCCAGAGTAATAGTATCACCCCAAAAAATTTTCGGTAGTGATGATTGCAACCTCATACTCCTTGCCCTCTCCAATAGTGTCTAGTTCATCCTTTCTGTGACACCATTCTGCTGTGGAGTCATCCTTATTGTGTAATAGTGTTTGATACCATTTTCCTCACAATAACTCCTAAACTCTGTACTAGAGTACTCCCCACCATTATCAGTCCAAAGGCACTTTATATGTCTTCCTGTCTCCTTCTCTACCTCAGCTCTCCAAGCTTTAAATTGGATAAATACATCTGATTTTTCCCTCATCAGATGCACCGACAGTTTCCTAGAGAAGTCATCAATAAAGGTAACAAAATACTTTGCTCCATCTCTGGATAAAATAGGTGCTGGTTCCCATACATCCGAGTGCACCAAATCCAACACTCCTTCACTTGGCTTGGTACAAACAGCAAATTTCAATATATGCTATTTACCAAAGATACATGGCTCACACAAGTCATTTCCATCTTTTTTCAAAGCTGGGATGTTTCCTCTTCTACTTAACTTTGTGAGCCCTTGGTCACTCATATGATCTATTTGATAGTGACAGTTTATATTTTAACTGTTCCTCGTGTGCCGCTGTAAGCACTTCAGCACTATCACTTATCACTGAGCCTTCCATCCTGTATAGATTGTTGCTCAGTCTTCTTCCTCTCATTACCACCAAAGCTCCCTTGGTAATTTTCAAACATCCACTACCAGATTGGTAACTAAAAGCATATGCCTGCTCTTCCAAGTAGCTCAAGAAAATCAAATTCTTTTTTAATTCTGGTACATGTTTGATATTTGATAGAGTCCTTATCACTCTATCATACATCCTCATCCTAATAGTGCCTACTCCAGCTACCATACAAAGTTGATCATCACCAAGACTTACACTACCTCCATCTAACCTATCATAGGTGTAAAACTAATCCTGATATAAGGTATAGTGGTATGAGCATGCAGAATCCAAAATCCAGGTATTCTCCCAATCCATTGATCCATCTGATACAACCAGTACTCCTCCATTATTATCCAAAGCATTAGCCCACTAGAGTTGGCTCTCTCCTTTTCTATCTTCCAAAGAGGACAATTCTTCCTGATATGCCCAAGTTGACGATACTTGTAGCATTTCACACTTTTGTGGTTCTGAGACTGAGATCTGCCCTTGGACTTTCCCCTAATTCTTTCCTTGGGTCTTCCTTGCCTCTCATTCACAGCAAGAACCTCTGAATTAGGATTATCTTTGCAGATCTTTTTCTTTGTTCATTGGATCTGAGCACACCAACAACCTCTTCATAGTTTAGGGTTTCCTTCCCATAAACCAAAGTTGTTATGAGACCATCATACGATCCAGGGAGTGAACACAACAGTAACAATGCCCAATCTTCCTTATCTATCTTCACATCCAGACTCATCACTTTAGAACAAACCTGATTGAACCTCTGAATATGAGCAACTAGGTCTCCTCCTTCAAGCATTCTCAAGCTATATAATTGCTTTTTCAGCCATAGCTTGTTTGTCATGTTCTTTCCTATGTATGTGTTCTCAAGTCTTCTTCAAAGACCTTTTGCAGTAGTCGCTGAGCACACTTCAGGTAAAACCTGATCAGCCAAACACATCCTGATGGTGCTGAAAGTAATATCTTCTAACTCTTCCCATTCTTCAACACCAATCTTTTTCGATTTATCTTTAACCAAGACCTTGTAGATTCTCTGTTGAACTAGCAAATCTTTAAACTCTTTGCAGCCATAGGGTAAAGTTTTCCTTGCCATCGTACTTCTCAAAGTCTACTTTGAACCCCTTGATGCCATTACCATAATCAAGAATTCAAGAGATCTGAAAACCGTACCTGCAAGAAGCCTTACTTCCAACCCTCTGATCTTGAGATCTTTCTTCCATGAACCTTGCTCTAATACCAAATGTTGATGATTTTGACTCCAAATCCAATCAGATTTGATGAACCAAATCTTCAAGAATAGCTTTGTTCCTGATCAAGAATGAACACCCTGATCAACAAAGCAATCACAGAAGTGTATCACCAGGTTGTGGATGACCATCTGCCAACAATCTCCATTGAAGATCACGGTAGGATTCAGGTCTATGAATATCAAGAACACCAAGAACGGAAAAAGAGAAAACAGTGGAATTTCATGGGAGAAAGGGATTTCCACTTCCAAGAAGTTTGTTACACCAACTCCATCCTCTTACAAGAATACAATATATATAAATCTCGGTCACACATGCCCGAGATCCCAAAACTCCCCCCAGCTGGCACCATTAAAAATAGTTCACCTAACATCCGAGCCGACTCAAATCCATTCGAGCCGACTCGTCTAGACTACAGGTTCCTGACCGTCCATCCGAGCTGACTCAAATTCATTTGAGCTGACTCATCCAGACCGCAGGTTTCCTGACTGTCCATCCAAACCGACTCAAATTTATTCGAGCCGACTCGTCCAGACCACAGGTTTCCTGACTGTGCATCCAAGCCGACTCAAATCCATTCGAGCCGACTCGTCTAAACCACAATCACCTATTCTGAGATGTGCCAACCAACAGAGTCAACTCTTACTACAGAAGAGCCGACCCTAAGACCCAGACTAACCAAAACTGAGCCTAAACACTTAGGACTCATGCTGGACTCAGCCCTAGCCCTAGACACATCATGGAAAACCATGATAGACTAGATCAACACATGAACATTGACCCAACTAGCCATGAATGCACCACTTGAGACTTAACAAAGAATTGATAGGGCCATCAAATCAGACATAGATTTCAAGCATCAATTTGGCCTCTAAGTCATGTTGGTCAATTTGAGTCTTGTAATGAAGTTTAATTTTGAGTCATGTAATAAAGTGAGCCAATTGGATTCACTATTTCCCATGAGTCATGTTATTTGTGTCCATTTATCCAGTTTAATGAGTTTATTTGAGTCCTATAAGTCCTTCATTCAAGTTCAGTACAATGAGTCCTGTAACTTTCAAAAACAAGAGGACAATCACCAGGCCCTCCCAGGCCAGAGCAAATCCAAGCCCATGGAGCCTCCACACTTGAAGATACCTGGCACCCCAGGAATATTCATTCTTCCAGGTGCCCCAGCCTAGAAGCCCTTTCAAGTCCAGAAGCCCAGAAGAAGATGGCACCCTAGGCCTTCTCCAGTCTAAATTGAAGTGCGTGCCCAGGGTTTCCCAGCCCATGCGACAAGCCCATCTGGAGGCCACCGAAGCCCACTTGAGGGTGCCCATTTGCTGCCCAAAAGTCCATAATAAAGCACCCAAAGTCCAAGCCCAACCAAGGAGGCGTCCTAGCCCATGAGGGGTCCTTTGACCAAGTCCAAGAAGGAGAGAGAAGTCCACATCCTACTAGGAATCAAGTTTTAATTCTATTCAAATTATGTACTCCTAGTTCTAAGTCACTTTGTAATTCTCTTCCTAATCAAACCTTGTAATCCAATCCTAACAAGGAGAGGACCTAGGTGAGACTATAAATACCCATCCCCTCTCCCTCTTGTAATCATAATCTCTTATTCATGACATAAACTCTGGTGAAATTTTCTTATGTTAGTTTGTGTTCTTCTTTGAAGTGAGTGTGAGACTTGAGTGCCCTAATCCATCCAACCTTAGCCACCCAAAACGTCCTTCATCCAAGCCCTAACATGTCCAAGTGAAAGAGCCCTAGCCGACCCCCAGTCGGAGTTCTTCTCTGCTCCAAGGCCGCCAAACCCTGCAATTCCATCTTCCAACCATCCTTCAACCTGATCTCCAATTTTTTATTTTTTCCTTCTTGTTTGCCTCTAACCTTTGACGTTTGAAGGATCCCTCCAGTGCCACTCCCCTTGGATGATGTTTTCTTTGCCTCTGAACGAAGTTGATAAAAAGCCCGCAGATTTATAGGAAAGTGATCGGATCATCCAGGCACCGATCTGAGAGGAGCGATCTCTTCCATGATAACTAAAAATCATTGCCTAGTATGTTAAACCTAATTTCCATCTCTTTTTGTCTTATTCTTGAAGTTGAACATGCTCATGATAGGCCTTCTTAGACCTAGGATCCTGATTTTCTTTTCTTTTTTATTGAACTAGCATGTGGGTAGAATGCTAATTGATACAAGATAACCCTAACCTAAACTAGGCTAGTTTTGGGAATCAAAACCATAAAAAAATCCAAAAATATTTGCTTGCTTTAATATGATTTCCTTCATCTTCATCCCTTGCATATCATCCTACATTATATAAGAATCCCATCCCTCATCACTGTGCCCCTCTGAAATAGAGTATTCCCTCTAAGAGATTCATGAAGAGATCTATGGTAGTCACTTATGGGGCACGGCTCTATCTCTCAATATTTTGAGATAGGGGTACTATTGGCCCACTATGGAGCAAAATGCAAAGGATATGATTCAAAAGTATGACCAATGACAATGCCACTCTGATATATAGTGGCTACCAGCTATGCTGCTTGCCTCTATAAGTGAGCCATGACCTTTCACTCAATAGGGCATGGATATTTTGGAACCTTTCCCTCTAGCCATCAAAGGATAAAGCTTTTACTTATAGAAATTGATTATTTTATCAAGTAGATAAAAGCTAAACCACTTGCTAAAATCATCGAAGCTAGAGTGAAAGACTTCATCTGGAATCAATTATATGCTACTTTGGACTACCTTAGATCATTATTACGGATAATGGTTGGTAATTTAGCAGCTTGAAACTTGATAAATTTTGCTAGGGCCTTAATGTGACCCAATGTTTCATATCAGTCGGCCACCTCCAAGCTAATGAGGAGGCCGAAGTTACTAACCATATCCTTTTATAGGGATTGAAGATGCATTTGGATCGATTAAAGGATGGTGGGTAGATGAACTATATCATGTCCTTTGGGCTTACTAAACCATGCAAAAGACCTCGATGGGCGAAATACCCTTCAATCTTACCTACGGTACCAAAGTTGTCATCCCTTTGGAGCTTGGGCTCTCATCCCCAAGAATAGAGAATTTTAAAGAAAGTGGCAACCATGAATGATTTTGAAAAAACTTGAACTTGATAGAAGAAGCACACAAGTGCGTGGTCATAAGGATGGTTGCATACCGAAGGAAGCTTGCTCGCTACCATGACGCTCGAGTTTAAGGTAAGTTATTCAAGGTGGAAGATTTGGTTTTGAGGTGGACTGAAGTATCCTAGCCAACTCACCAAGGAAAGCTCTCTCTCAACTGAGATGGGCCATATCAAGTAAAGGAAATCATCTGCCCTGGTACTTATCATTTAACAAGTTAGACGGGATAGCCTTGCCCAGACCATGAAATTCAAAAAACTTACAGGTGTACTATCAATAGTATGAACCTTTGCTCTTGAGAGCATTATGAAGGTTGTGGTTTTCTTTCAGTAGGACATTTAAAGGGCTAAACCAGCCACCAAATCAAAAATCTCGAAAGAGAGGTTGCATCCTAAAATTTGTTGGATTGGAGTGCAAAATTCTAGAAGAAGCAGATGAAAATGATCACAAGACTAGAACTTGGTGCGGGCACCAGACTCAGAAGAAGACTTCAGAGCTCCATTTGGATCTCTGATTGACATTGCCCGAGAAATTAGGGTTTGTAATAAAGGTTGACCTGGTCAACCAGTTTATTTATTTATTTATTTCTTGAGTCACCATTTAAATTTTGTTGAGTCATGTTGACTCGGTGCAAGTCCAAATGTGGTTTCAATTTGGTCCAAATGGTGCCACATTTCTCTCCAATCAACTCAAGGTTCAAGCAAGTGGAGGCACACTCCAAGCCACCGCCCAGCCACACTCCGAGCACATGCCAGAGTCCAGGAGGTGCCATAGAGGCATCCCAGTGTCATGGTCCCCACATCCAAAAGAAGAAAAAATCAAATTGGAGGCTAAATTAAAGGAGGCGCCCACACCTGCCTAATTTACCTAAGC
Organism: Areca catechu; assembly: GCA_021397845.1. Classification (NCBI taxonomy): domain Eukaryota; kingdom Viridiplantae; phylum Streptophyta; class Magnoliopsida; order Arecales; family Arecaceae; genus Areca; species Areca catechu. Next base: position 44,060,901 of record CM038048.1, on the reverse strand, counting down.
AAAGAAGGAAGAAAACTTCTCTTGGAGAAGAAATCAAAGAAGGACATCCAACCTACTCCTAATTGAAGTTCAAATCAAATCAAAGAGCTTAACTTGGAGTGGAAGAAAAGAAGAAATACCATAAGAAGAAGAGGACTCCAAATCCAAATCCAACTCCAAAGGAGGTGCCATAAAAGTTCCAAAACAATTCCTTTATTGCCGTCCCAATTTTTTTTGGACTCTTGGGCGGCCAAGGGAGAGGATTTTCTACCTAATCTAGGGGTTGGAAGAGTTTAGTCCCACATGGGAATTTGTACAAGCTAGGAGAAAATTTTAGGTCTATATAATAGACCTCTCTTTGTAACTTTAGAAAAATGAATGAAAAAAAAATTATTTTTGCTATTTCTTGTGTTGAGTGACCTAGGTTTCTCTTCTTCCGCACTATTCTAAGTGTTGAGCTCCGTGAGGGGGTAATCGGGTTCCATTGGAGCCTTGAGGAGGTGAGAGATCTCCATCTTTATCCAAAACCCTAGGTTAGCCACTTGAAATTCCAAAACCCTAGCCACCTTTCATTATTTTCCATCCACCAAACCCTAGATCCATCCATCTCCCACGGCCTCTCTCTCTCTACAAGTCCAGGCCATCCACCTTCATCCAGATCCAGTCTGGCTACTTCAGATCCAGAGCAAGTTCCAAGGAAAATCACATCAGCATCCAGGAGAATCCAGTTTTCAGCAATTTCGATCTTCAAGTTCATCAACCTGGTAAATCTTTCCTTGACTCTCTGATTCCATCAATTGTTTTTCTTCTCTTCCAGATCTTGAGTTCAGGAGAAGCCAACCTGCCAAAAGACCAGTACTGGAGGATCCATTGCGAAGAAATCTGAATCCGAGGATCCAACAATCTGCTCGGGAGAGTTCTTCCACCAAAATCTGTGAAGATCATTGTCTGGTTAGGTAAACCATCTCTTCTCTTTATTTCTGTTCTGCTGAAAGTTCGGAGCGAAACCCTAGGTCTGGGAGTTTCTCAACCCCAGCGATCCGTTGCTTCTGAAACTACTCTGATACTTTAGTTTCCTTAAAATTGTGCTTTCAATTATCATATTAGTCTCTTTCAATGTTAGCTTAACTTTCTTGATTTGAAGCCAACTTCTACAAACATATAAAAACAACAAAAAAATTAGTTAATCTTAATCTACTTCCGCATCGCGTCCCTTTATTTGTTCTGCATCATTTTTGGTATCAGAGCCCAGTCTAGGGTTTCTGATTTGCTTGCTTGCTTTGATTGATCTCTTTTTATTTTGTCTGCTCGAAGTAGACTCCCCAGGACGTCCGGCCTAGGAACTAAGCGAGGGCAAGCCTCTTCTCCCATTCACGGGGTGTTCCTAGGGCGTGTAGGGGATCCATGGGTTATAACTTCGTAGCAGGGATTATAAACGGAGAAGACAACATAGTTGCAGCCCGTATTGCCCTGTTGTCTGAATATTTTCCCTGCATAAACCTCCGAATTGCATGATTTTTGCTTCGTTGAAACCAGTATAATGAACCTATTTTTCTTAAGTTTTCTGCGATTTATTGGTTTCAGTAAAAACTCTGAGAATTAAAATACAGCAACTCTGTTTTTTGTGTTCTGCATTCAATTCTTTTTTGGAGTGATCATCTCATAATTTACTTAAGGGCAATTGAGCATCTAAGATAAGGGGAGGAGTTGATTACCTCTCCTTAGCACAAAACCACCATCCAATCATTCGAACCTAGACCTAATTAAAATCAGTTAGACCTAATTTGCCTAGTGGGCTAGGGACACCAATGGTCGGGTCGGCTAGTGTTGAGTCAGTTTGCTGAGTTATTCTGGGTGTGCCTTAGCACTCAGTGTCTAGAACGGTGGTTCAGGGACTACGTCCCGAAGGCTTGTGTGCTGGTCCGCCTACCTGGCAATCACTGATTGGTGTCTAGGATTGGCGATCAGGGACCTAACACTCCCCTTACACCTGCCTGGCTGAGTCCTGAGTTACTACAGGCTAGCTTGCCACTCTGATTGGGATCTAGTTTGGACTCTAGGTCTAGTGATCCAGTAGTCGATTTAGTCTAGTCTCATTTTGTGTGCTTACTTGAATCATCATGGTCTACAGAAACGGAGTGCCATATCACCTGGTCAAAACCAACATGATTTAGAGGCCATGATCAGAACTCTTACTGAAAGTATGGCTAAAATGAATCAGGATATGACAAACACTGTGGCCCAGTTTAGCACACAAATTCATGAGGACTTACCCAACTTAGGGACCGAGTCCAAGTACTTGAAGACCTAGACATCGGAAGGACTCCTGACCCCGATTTTAATGTGCCTCAGCCTCACCACATCAGGAGCCTAGAGGCCTTTATATAGAGATCCGACCTAATCATAGGAGGCCTGACCCAGAGCCTGAAGATAGAGATGATAGGTTCATAAGGAACATCAATTAGATGCACCCACTTTTGATGGTAGTCTGAACCCTAAGGTGTATTGTTGATTGGGAGGGTGAGATGGATCAATACTTTGAGTGGTATGCATGTCTGAGGAGAGGAAGGATACAGGTTGCCAAGATGAAATTAGTGCGTCAAGCTAGGTTATACTGGGGGAACATTGAGCTAACCACTAGGAGACGGAATGTGAGCCCATAACCACTTGGCAGGGTATGAAAGAAAAATTGAGAGATAAATACCTACCCATTTCATACCAGCAAAACCTGTTAGACCAATGGCAAAACCTGAAACAAGGAAACCGATCTGTCTCAGACTACATAACTACTTTGATGAATACCTAATGAGATGTGATGTGAGTGAAGCCCACGAAGTCACTTTGTCTAGATTTAGGGCTGGACTGGGGAAGATATCAAGAGAGCTATTTCTGAGAGAGGTTACTGATCTAGACCAAGCCTACCAGATTGCACTGAACACTGAGAAAATTTCAGAGAGAACCTATACCTTCTAGGGTAGTGCCCCAATCCCAAGGAATGGACCTAGCCAAGTTATCCCTAGTAAACCTTTTCAGGGTACTTTTACCCCTAGGCCCATGGACAAAGGTAAGGCACCTGACACCAGAGAACCCCTAGTTCAAATATCACCTGTTTAAGTGTCAGAAAACCAGGTCACATTTCCAGTCAGTGTACTGCCATAGCCTGTTTCAAGTGTCATAAGGTAGGTCATGTTGCTAGCCAGTGCCCACGGAGATCCCTTTACTAGAAGAGGGAGAAGAATGATAATTCCGAGCCCAGTGAGGAATTTGAAGAAGAAGTTTATGAGGCCGGAATGAATTTGGTTGAGGAGTATGAAGGAGAGGAGGAACCCGAGGAGTATGAAGGAGAGGAGGAACCCAATGAATCTGACCATTAGGAGTTGTAAGATGTATCCTATCCCAGAATCTAGTTCAAGTGGATTGGCGTAGGACTAACATCCTACAGACTTTTCTTAAATTAGGGGATAAGGTATGTAAGATCATCATAGATAGTGGGAGCTGTGTAAATGCATCTCTACTATGTAGATTCTACCTCCATACCCATCCAGTCTAGATGTCAAGTCCAAATCCAAATGCAATCTTATCATGAAAAGATTTGGTGCGATGTCTTACCCATGGGGGTGAGCAGTATAATTCTCGGAAGACCTTGGTTGTATGATCATGATGCCACCCTCTTAGGAAAATCCAATACCTGTGTCTTTAGTTTCAATGGAAGAAGATTATGATCCATTCCGTTCCCCTAAGGACAAGGTAACTAAAGGAGCTGGTAAGGTTAAGGAGATGAAAACTGGAGTGAACCTAATCAGTGCTAAGGATCTAGAACAAGAAATTCATAGTGGTTCACCCATCTGGATGTTGACTGCTAAGGAGCTTAGAACTCGGAACCCTCAGAGCCTCCTCAAGAAGTTAAACCTGTGTTAAAAGAATTTGAGGATGTCTTTCCCGAGATTTGCCAGACCACCTTCCACCTCTTAGGGATATCCAGCATGCCATAGATCTAATCCCAGGAGCAACTTTGCCCAACTTGCCCCATTACAGGATGAATCCATCTGAGCATGAAGAACTGCAAAAGCAGGTTGGAGAATTATTGAGGAAGGGGTTTATTAGAGAAAGTCTTAGCCCTTGTGCAGTCCCGCCTTACTGACCCCAAAGAAGATGGCACGTGGAGATGTGTGTTGACAGTCGTGCCATCAATAAAATTATAATCAAGTATAGGTTTCCCATCCCTAGACTAGATGACATGCTTGATATGATGGCTGGTGCAATGGTTTTTTCTAAGATTGATCTCAAAAGCGGCTATCATTAGGTTAGGATTAGACCGGGGATGAATGGAAAACTGCTTTCAAAACTAAGGATGGTCTTTATGAATGGGTTGTTATGCCTTTTGGGTTGTCCATGCCCCTAGTACTTTCATGAGAATTATGACCCAGTACTTAAATCTTTCATAGAAAAATTTGTGGTGGTCTATTTTGATGACATCCTGATCTATAGTAAGACCCCAACAGATCACCTAGACCACCTTAGAGCAGTCTGCCAAGTTTTGAGGAATGAAGACTCTACGGTAATCTTAAGAAGTGTGAATTCATGACTAGTAGAGTTATCTTTCTTGGTTTTGTAGTAACCCCTGACGGCGTGGCGGCCGATCCTGAGAAGATTAAGTCCATAGTAGACTGGCCAAGCCAACCAATGTGCATGAAGTTAGAAGTTTCCATGGCTTGGCTACCTTTATAGGCGATTCATCAAGGGGTTTAGTACTTTAGCTGCTCCAATCACTGATTGTATTAGGAGGGAGAATTTTTTGGACTAAGTCAGCCCATAAAGCCTTCCTAGATCTTAAGGATAAAATGACCCAAGCACCCATTCTGCGATTACCCGATTTTTCTAAAGTATTTGAGGTTGCCTGTGATGCTTCAGGTGTAGGAATAGGTGGAGTCCTAAGCCAAGAGAATCATCCCATAGCATTCTTTAGTGAAAAACTTAATGATGCTAAGCTTAGGTATTCTACCTATGATAAGGAATTTTATGCGGTGGTGCAAGCTTTGCGTTACTGGAGACATTATTTGCTACCTCAGGAATTTGTACTATTTTCGGACCATGAGGCTCTTAGATTTCTGAACTCCCAAAGAAGCTAACCCTAGGCATGCTAAGTGGGTAGAATATATCCAGTCCTATACTTTTGTCCTGAAACATAAGGCTGGAGTTGAGAATAAGGTAGCTGATGCCCTTAGTCGCTGATCTCTTTATTACCTCTGTTAGAACTGAGGTCATAGGGTTTGAGCAAATCAAAGAGAATATGAGTCTTGTCCGGATTTCACACTGTATCAGGATCTAGTTCAAGGACCATCTAGTAATCACCAGGATTATACCCTTGTAGATGGTTTTTTGTTCTTCAAAAATAGGCTTTGCATCCCTAGAACTTCTCTTAGGGAATTTTTGATTTGGGAAATCCATGCTGGAGGTTTAGCTGGCCATTTTGGAAAAGACAAGACCATTCTAGCTATTGAAGACCACTTTTTCTGGCCTAGCTTAAAAAGGATGTAGCTAATATTGTAGCTAGATGTCGAACCTGCGCTGTTGCCAAACAGCGAAAACAAACACTGGCCTTTATACCCCACTCCCTGTCCCAGATCGTCCTTGGCAAGATGTGAGTATGGATTTTGTGTTAGTTTACCTAAGACCCAGAGGAGACATGATTCTATCTGTGTCGTAGTCGACCGATTCTCTAAAATGGCCCACTTCTTGCCTTGTTCCCAAACTTTTGATGCTCTAAGTAGCCACACTTTTTTTCAATGAGATAGTTAGACTCCATGGCCTACCTAAGACAATCGTTTCAGATAGGGATGTCCGGTTCACCAGTTACTTTTGGAAGACCCTTTGGCATAAGTTAGGACAAAACTTAAGTTTTCAACTGCCTATCATCCCAAACTGATGGCCAAACTGAAGTAGTGAACCGTAGCCTAGGAATCTGCTGAGATGTCTTGTTGGTGAAAATACCAGAATTGGGATTTATACCTACAAGGGCAGAATTGCGTACAACGACTCGGTCAATAGGTCTACGGGTAAGAGTCCCATTTGAAATTGTACATGGGTACAAACCTCACACCTCTTGACCTAGTCCCTTTACCTATCCACACTCGAGTCTCCGAATCTGCTGAGAATTTTGCACGCATATAAAAGACTTGCATAAAGAAATTCATGCCAAATAAATTTAAGTAATGAAACTTATAAGAAGTTGGCTGATACTCAAAGGCGAGTCAAATTCTTTTGTTGAGGGAGACTATGTGATGATTAGGTTAAGGCCTGAATGGTTTCCTCCTGGAACCGTTAGAAAGTTACATGCTAGGGGAGCTGGACCATTTAGAGTGGTAAAGAGAGTAGGATCCAATGCCTATGTGCTCGAGTTGCCTCCAGAACTAGGCATTAGCTCTACTTTCAACATTACAGACTTAGAGAGAGTACAGGGAGCCAGCTGTGATTCCTAGTGAGCCTTTTGAGCCTAACCCTTCATAAAGGTTGACCTGGTCACCAGTTTATTTATTTTATTTATTTCTTGAGTCACCATTTAAATTTTGTTGAGTCTGTTGACTCGGTGCAAGTCCCAATGTGTTTCAATTTGGTCCAAATGGTGCCACATTTCTCTTCCAATCACTCAAGGTTCAAGCAGTGGAGGCCACACTCCAAGCCACACGCCCAGCCACACTCCGAGCACACCCAGAGTCCAGGAGGCGCCATAGAGGCATCCCAGTGTCATGGTCCCCACATCCAAAGAAGAAAAAATCAAATTGGAGGCTAAATTAAAGGAGGCGCCCACACCTGCCTATTTACCTAAGCAAAGAAGGAAGAAAACTTCTCTTGGAGAAGAAATCAAGAAGGACATCCAACCTACTCCTAATTGAAGTTCAAATCAAATCAAAGAGCTTAACTTGGAGTGGAAGAAAAGAAGAAATACCATAAGAAGAAGAGGACTCCAAATCCAAATCCAACTCCAAGGAGTGCCATAAAAGTTCCAAAACAATTCCTTTATGGCCGTCCCAATTTTTTTTGGACTCTTGGTCGGCCAAGGGAGGGATTTTCTACCTAATCTAGGGGTTGGAAGAGTTTAGTCCCACATGGGAATTTGTACAAGCTAGGAGAAAATTTAGGTCTATATAATAGACCTCTCTTTGTAACTTTAGAAAAATGAATGAAAAAAAATTATTTTTGCTATTCTCTTGTGTTGAGTGACCTAGGTTTCTCTTCTTCCACACTATTCTAAGTGTTGAGCTCCGTGGGGGGTAATCCGGGTTCCATTGGAGCCTTGAGGAGGTGAGAGATCTCCATCTTTATCCAAAACCCTAGGTTAGCCACTTGAAATTCCAAAACCCTAGCCACCTTTCATTATTTTCCCATCCCCAAACCCTAGATCCATCCATCTCCCACGGCCTCTCTCTCTCTACAAGTCCAGGCCGTCCACCTTCATCCAGATCCAGTCCGGCTACTTCAGATCCAGCAAGTTCCAAGAAAATCCACATCATCCCAGGAGAATCCAGTTTTTCAGCAATTCGATCTTCAAGTTCATCAACCTGGTAAATCTTTTCCTGACTCTCTGATTCCATCATTGTTTTTCTTCTCTTCCAGATCTTGAGTTCAGGAAAGCCAACCCGCCAAAAGACCAGTACTGGAGGATCCATTGCGAAGAAATCTGAATCCGAGGATCCAACAATCTGCTCGGGAGAGTCTTCCACCAAAATCTGTGAAGATCATTGTCTGGTTAGGTAAACCATCTCTTCTCTTTATTTCTGTTCTGCTGAAAGTTCGGAGCGAAACCCTAGGTCTGGGAGTTTCTCAACCCCCAGCGATCCGTTGCTTCTGAACTACTCTGAACTTTAGTTTCCTTAAAATTGTGCTTTCAATTATCATATTAGTCTCTTTCAATGTTAGCTTAACTTTTCTTTGATTGAAGCCAACTTCTACAAACATATAAAAACAAAAAAAATTAGTTAATCTTAATCTACTTCCGCATCGCGTCCCTTTATTTGTTCTGCATCAGAACTCAACCACAATGGGTACATAACATTATGCATGAGGAGCATAAAGAACAATCCTCTTTTTATCAAAAGTTCTAAGAAGCATACATTTTTCATTAAATTACACTCCTTGGAAGTATTTTTTTAACATACAGGTAGAGACACAGAAAACATCAGAGGGTTGCACAATGGTCAAGAGGTACACTGTGCAAGTGAATGGAGCCAAAAGATGGCACACCTCAACCCCTGTTATATGATGTTAAGGCAATGCAAAGACCTCCTCCAGCAAGCCAGTGAATGAGGAAGAAGGAACCCGTAAGACCAAAGCTTTTCCTATTATAAGAAGGAAAGGGAGAAGAACATCCTAGAGGACCTTGGCCGCTCATCACCGATTACTCAGGTTCTCAAAAAGAGTTCTTCTCGCCTTTCCTTCTTCCCAATATCTATTGACACTATGAGCTGAAGGAAACTAGGGAAGGAGACTTATAAGGAGAGATCCTCCCCCAGTCTCATACCCTTGCGCAAGGGTAACAATACCACAGCTAGACTGCTAGCCATTTTCAATACCTCCCATGCTAAAGGCACCATAAGAAAAGATCAACAAAACCCTCCTTTCAGGATTCGGAAAAGCCAGTAGTGGTGATGGGAGGGGAATAGCCCAAGACTCTCAATTTATAGGTAGATCAGATAGAGACCAGCCAGCTAGATGACCCCCAAGCAATTAAGAAGGATCTCTTTTTGCAATTAAAATTTCTAGAAAAGAATTAGCATGACAAGTTTTCGAGATGAAATCCCACTCCTCTCACCTTAAAATGGGCATTAAATATGGCAAGACTCTTGGTTAAGTGGCACCACATATGCATTATTGACTCAAGAGATTTAATCAAAATTCTCAAGATCTGATATTATTTTTAGCGGTACCTTTTATACCCAAAACATCCAGAAATCTTTGAAAATGAGCCAAGTATTTATTGCAATATGTCCTAATATCCCTTAGTCGGGATAAAAAGATTTAATGCCCAAAAGCCTTTGGTTGGACTAGTATTGAAAGGCCTTTGACTTGACATCCAACTCCCAAAACCCTTGGCCAGGATAAAAAGATTCAATCCCTGAAAGCCTTTGACCGAGCCAGCATCGAAAAGCTTTTGGCTTGATCCCAACTCTGAAAGTACTTGCTGGGATAAGAATATTCAATGCCTGAAAGTCTTTGACCAAGCCAGCATCAAAAAATTTTTGGTCTATTGCTCATTTGATAGAGACATCAATAGCACAAGTCTTGAAGCAGCACAATCTCGATGCAGCACACGAATCTCGAGGTAGCCCAATTTTGATGCAGCATAGATTTTATGTAGATAAATTTAAATTCAAAGATTAGTTATTTTAGGATTTATGATTTTTGAAATTTGATTTAGGATTAGTTTTGATTGGTTAGGATTAGTTTTACTAGTATGGATAGGTCTTATCTTGTATTTGAATTTTGAACCATGCTTATCTTCTATCTTGTATTCAATTCAAATGAGGGCTAGAAAGGTCTATAAATATCACCCTCATTCCTTTGTAAAAAATTGGTTAATGAAGATGAGTTTTTAGGGAAGAGTGTTTCTTTGTTTTGCCTCCATAAAAGAGTGGGTGTGAGGCCCGTCTTGCCTTCGCTTCGGGTGTCAAGGGGTGTGAGACTCTCTGCCTTCGCTTTCGAGTTTCGAGGGATATGAGGCCCTAGTTATCCCTTCCCCATCGCGTACCCTCTATGGTCTTAGAGATTTTCCTTCACGGCCCCGGGTAGCGATGTAGGTGAGATGCCCTAGGCTCCGCATGTAGTGAGATGGGTGGGATGCCCTAGGCTACATGTAGTGGGGTGAGTGAGATGCCCTAAAGATGAGAGGTCTCTCCATGAATGTAAGTCCTAAGTTTGTAAAGTATCCAATTTTCTACCCTCTATCTCTATTGTTCCTTCACCACCCCCTAGAAAATAAAATAAAAAAAATATAGTACCCTAATCATCGTGACTTCTCAGCTCGCTAACGATCCTCCCCTAATTCGTCCCCCATCATCAACTCTTGCTAGCTCTTGGTCGGGACATAAAGATTCAATGCCCGAAAGTCTTTGACCAAGCCAACATCAAAAAGCCTTCAACCTGATACCCAACTTTTGAAAGTCCTTGACTAGGAGAAAAAATTTAATGCTCGAAAGTTTTTGACTAGGCCAACATTGAAAGCCTTCAGCCTGATGCTTAACTCCTAAAAGCTATTAGCTAGGATAAAGAAAATTTAATGCCAGAAAGCCTTGGACCGGCCGTGTCCAAAGCCTTTGACCTATGCTCAACTCTTGAAATTCTTGACTAGGACAAAAAAGATTCAACACCCAAAAGCCTTAGACTGGACTAACATTGGAAAGCCTTCATCTGATCTTAACTTCAAAAGCCTTTGGCTAGGACAAACATGATTTAATGTCCAAAAGCTTTTGGATGGGCTAGCATCAAAAAGCCTTTAGCCTTACACCCATCCATAAAGCCCTTGGCCGGGACAAAAAAACATCCGACACCCTAGGCCCTTAACTGAGCAAATGCTGGCAACCTTCAGGAAGTTGGCAGTTGAATCCTATGCTGAAAAGCTTATGGCTAAATGTTCAACAAATCATGTCAACACCACTAGATCAAAAGCCTAACGAGAATAGTAGTGGGCATTTTCTACTCTTCGATAGTTTCAATTTGAATCATTCTGACTTTATGAGAAAGAACTGGTCAAATAAGCATTCGGCATTAGGCAACCTATACAATATTAGTCCCTTTATGCCACAATCTAAGTTACTGCCTAAGGATAGTGGTAGTGATATATCTAGTCATGTGATGGTGACAGTTTTGAGTTTTAACTGATGGTCTGTGGGTTTTTAATTTCATGATATTAAACATAGTGCTAGAGAACATTCGCAACTAAACATGCCAAATCACAACACAGTTGAAAGGAAAAAATTGAAACTATTTCTTAATAATATTAATGAAGAACCTAGACTTCATTCAGCCCCAGCCACTTTCGTTTCCAAAGCTGGTGCAGCCTTCAATCAAGGATCCTCGTCTAGCTTATCCTCTTCCAAGAAGTTTAGGTTGAGATCCAAGTGGTATCTGAGAACCCTCTTAGGGTATCATTCAAGCCTTCGACCAAGGTAGGTTAGGCGAAGCAGGTGGCATTATTTAGAAGCCTTGTAAACTTTCACTGCTTTTCTCATTGCCTCCTCTTTCTATGCTCTAAGATCAGAAATCTCTAATCACATACCCTCAAGAGCCTCCTTCTTCTAGGAGAGCTCCTCCTTTAGTTAGCCTTCCTTAGCCTCATGATGTTTGAGACTAGTTTTAACCATCTTCTAGCCACCACCCCCTCCTTCAGGCATGTCGTCAGATCCTTCCTTTCTTTTCTTCAGTTGACCAGCAGTCTCTTAGGTCATTGTAATCCTTGATGAAAGGCATATCTATAAAGCAATAAGTTTAGTAACAAATCATCGAATGATTAAGACTGAACCTAAAAAGGAGGAGGAAACTAACCTTCAGGGCAGTCCAAACTACATCTTTATAGTGTTGAGGTTTCCTTCTCCTATAACATGATCCGCAATGATGGGATGAATGAATTTTTCAAATAGACCCCTAGCCCACTCCCAATTATTGAAGGCACAAACTTCGAACCCTGGAGCTTGATTACCCAGGATTCTTTTAGAGGTAGCCATTGCGGGGGTGGAGGAAGAGCCCTCGCTCCTAGTCAATCAGGGGACCTTTGTTGCAGCTAGAGAATGGACCTCTGGAGCATTGGATGGATTGGGCGTAACCTTGACTTGAGTCCTTGAAGGCTCCCTGATAGCAAGAGCTGCTTCTGCCTTCCTTTCTTCAAAGTCACCTTTTTCAACTCATGGGCAATTGAAGGATCAATGCTTAAAATTAAAGAAAAAAGATAATAATTAGAAAGAAAAAATGCAAGGATTGAAACCAAAGGGCAAAAGAAATGGATCGAGATTCTTCTTACCTTTTTTGCTGAACTTGGCTAAACCCTGTCTCAAAAGGATTGCCTTGGATAGCAAACTTTCAAGCTAGGGACTTGAAAGCACTGAAGAACATCGATCCACCCCTCCTTTTTAAGGGCAAAAGAAATGGATCGAGATTCTTCTTACCTTTTGGCTGAACTTGGCTAAACCCTGTCTCAAAAAGGATTGCCTTGGATAGCAAAACTTTCAAGCTAGGGACTTGAAAGCACTGAAGACCATCGATCCACCCCTCCTTTTTAGACAAAAGGGCAGGATTTATCAATTACTGAGATTAGATGCCCCACTATAAGAAACCCCAGCAATCAATGTCCGGGTGCCTTACAAAGAAAAATTGATCCTTCTAATGGTGTATGGAGGAAGGAGTGCCTCGAATCAAAAGAGAAAAAGGTGGTGTTTACCAAAGGAGAAAAAAATCCTAAAAAATAGGATCGAAGGATGAATCCTAGCTAAAGCACAAATTATTGAAAAACCAAAAGGAACCAAAAGTATTTGGTGTATCTACACAAGAAGGAAGACCTATGGCCCTAAAGAATTCAATAAAAAGGGGGATCAAGGACAATCTTAGTCTAGCAAAGAAAAACTCTTTATACAGTGCAAACCAGCCTAGAGGAGGATTGCATGCTCATTTAGTATCAAGCAGGACTTCCAACTCAATGTTTGGGGGGATTTAGAACTTCTTATAAAGCCTTTCCAAATCTAATTCTTGAATCATGGACTGGATAAGTTTGGAAAGGAAGTGTGCTTCGAGATCCCCTCAAATTTCCTCTTCGAGGATCCCGGGAGCTCCTTGGCAAGGGCTACGAGGGAACCTCCTTTGGGATCTGCTAGTCCCTGTGATGATGCTATGATAGCTAATACTTCACTTACTAAAGCAACCCCGGCCACTTTGATGGGAACCTCAAAATTAGTGGATTCATGATCCAAAGACCAAGAACCCTCTATCTCAGAGGTCGACTCTAAATCTGACATCCTAAGATCAAACTGAGAAATATTTAAAAATAGAAAAATCCTTCTAAAAGGCAAATAAGAAGAACTCCAAGGACCTGAGATAAGAATAAATAATAGGGGACCCCTAAAATAATATAAGAACCATCCCAAAACAAATGAAGAACCTTAACGAGTCCACATGGAACATCCCAAAAAAGGAAAAGAGGGGAGTGAATGGTGGTGAACGCTGGCAGGACTCACCAGAATGGATGGGGGAAAAAGAACTCAAAGAAATAGAGTGAGAGGAGGAAGAAAGGGTGTTAAAGATCAAGAATGAACTAGGCAACAAGGCTCTCCCATTTATAAATTCAGCCAATGGCCCAAATTGAGCTAAGACCTGATTGATCCATAGGATGCAGGATAAATGGTGTCTAGCAAAAGGCTGGAACACGTCCCACATGGATCATTAGAAACAAAGCACCTCCATCTCATCACCTTCTATGTAAGGAAATCATGATTCCCCTCGAGCATTGCAATACCTCGAATTATGAAGAAGCCATAAATGCTTGCCACCCTCTCTGAGTAATCCATGATGAAGTATCTTTCCAGACATCATACCGTACCAACAAAATTGGAAACAAACATGATTTGACCGAGAATGAACTTTGATCACCCTCCTATCCATTCCAAAAAACTGAATCAATCAAAAATTATCAAAAGAAAGAAGCTAGGATAAGAAATATCTAAAGAACAATACCGTATCAAGACACTTATAGAAAGTTTATGTTTTATTTCAAAGGTATTTTACAAGTTGGAAATAAGAAAGTAAAAATTATAACGTCGGTCTCCCTTTGCTGCTCCCGATGGTTGGGTTGTCATGATGAGATTGTAAGGCCTGCACTCTAATGGGAGTCTAAAGCAGGCGCACTCTAGCCTTGAGAAGAATTTGGATTGCCAAAATTCTGCAATTCTTGAAATCAGCTCTATATGATTTGCTTTTGGCATGTCAAAGTCGAGTTTCATCAGCCCCCATGCACATCTCGGCCAAAGTTGTTCTGGCCTTTAGCCTCATGATCTCATTGCCACAATTAGCCACCCTATCCTTTAAGCCATCAATAGTAACCTTGGCCACCTTTAACTGATTATGTAAGGACAAGTTCTCCACCATGTCTATTGTTCAGCAATTCTAGACCCATCGAAAGGCAACCACATTCTTGTTCTTGTCCTCTTCCAACTCCTATTGAAGGAGCCGAACCATAACCATGGCTTCATCCCTTGATCGCTCGACTTAATGAATCTTATCATTTTGTCCCGAAGAGCTGCTATCCTAAACCTGATCTCGAGCAAGGTGAAGTTCCTTCCATAGCCATTCTTTTTGACTTCGAGCCAAATTGAGCTCCTCCAAAATCATTGGATTTGGTTATTTTTGGCTTTATAACTTTGATCGTCACTTCATGATTCTTTTCCAATTTAATGATCTCTACCTCGACACTCAAGATTACCGGGGCCTCACCTGCATATGTGGCCTCCAACTTCTGATGCATTGAGGCAAGATGGCTACCTGCCTCCTCCAGCTTTTCTACCAAATGAATGAAAGATTGTTCATGCATTTATTCTATTGTCTAAATTCTCTCTACTTCAATGGCACGAGTCTTGGCCTCACCAAGCTCTCTCTTGGCATCAACAACCTTCCTTTCCATCATAGTGGGCCTTGCTTTGGCCGCTTTAGCCAACACCATGAACAAATATAAATGATGAGATAGTTGCAACACCATGTTATTAGGTATGATACAAAAAAAATCAGTTAATCAAACAATGGCAATTCAGGTAGGGGACCTCCTGCATACCTCAATGATCACCTCGAAGGGTGTGCACCCATGCTCTTCGAACTTGGCTTTGTGATGAGGAATAGGATGCGGGAAGGATCGTTGGTGAGCTGAGAAGTCACCAGGGATTAGGGCTTCCTTGGAAGAAGAAAGAAGAGGGCAGTTAGGGCTAGGGTTTGGAAGAAGCTAGGGCTTGGAAAGATAATGGGATAACTATGGCCTCGAACCCTTCGATGTTCCGAAGAATAAAGGCAATAACGAGTCTCACACCAACTCCCTCACGGAGGTCGATGTTCAAAGAACGAAGGAAAATAAAATAAGAGAAAGTCTCATTTTTTTTTTCATTCATCAAGTTTTGTTTACAAGAGGAGGAGGGGGTGGGTATTTATAGATTCACCAGGTCCCTGGACTCCTTGACAGACTGCGATTACATGACTTGAAGGCTAAGAAAATTAATTCCTTGGGCTTGGGCTAGGGCGCTGGGCTGGGGTGGCTTGGACTGGGGTGCCATCTTCATGGATTAGGAGGCGCTCCCTTGTGAGCTTGGCGGCATGAAAGGGCCCAGGCACCTTGCTTGGAGCTTAAGTAGGGTCCTAGGTGCATGAAGTCCAGCTCTGGTTGGGGGAGCCTGGTGAATCTCCTGGTCTGGTAGCTCTCCTCTTGGTTTTAACTTGAATGAAAATTACATGGACTCGATTGGACTCGACTAGACTGAAAAAAACTAGACTTGACTAAGTGGACTTAACTGGACTCAGTGTCTCACTTTATTACAGGACTCAATTCGCTCACTTTAGTACAAGTGACTTAGTACTAATGGACTCTAATAGACTCTCAGGTCCCCATCATTCTCTTGGAGTGGGGAAAACTCGACTTTGTCGAGTTTGGGTCAGCGGGGGTTTTGATGGGACTGAGTCCAAGCATATCAAAGGAGACAAACCCATAAAATAGATCCAATCAAATAAACCTAATATACCCAAATAAACTTGGAATAAAGAGGAGGATCTGCTTTGAGAATCATGCAACTATGAAATTTGTGTAGCTTTGAGAATCGTGCATCTTTAAAAATTGTGTAGCCCTGAGGATCGTGCAGCTTTGAGGAGCATGCAACTTGAAGTCAGCAACAGTGGATGGCACACCTTTCACGATTGTGCAGAGCTTTAACATTCATGCACGGCATCTTCTTCCTTCCCGGATGGAGACTAGGTGAAGCAGAGGAGGGACTCCCGGCGGGCTTTACTGGTGACAACACTAGGGCGGAGATGGCAGCACGAATGGGGAGAAGGGATCCGGTGGGGCATCGGGTGGATCTAGGTGCCATAGTCAATGGGGAGTTGAACGGATGGTTTGGATGGCTCAAGGAGCCCTAGCTTGGTGAGGCAGTAAAGGAAGGTTGGGTGGCTATGGGATCGATGGCCAGATGATGGAGGAAGGGGGCTTTGCGGGAGACATAGCGACGGTTGCACCTCATTCCTTATCGGAGCAGATTTGGCAGGAGTCCTCGGCCTTCTTAGTGTCGGGTTAGGTGCCGATCTCCTTCATGATCGTGATGGCGGAGGAGGTCTTCTCGATGGCTTCAGCAGAATCAAAGATGAGAGGGGACACTCAGGATGGACTCGACGTGGTGGCCTCGGGCCATCACAAGGGAGGGTGGCAGAGGCGGCGAGGGTGGAGACTGATGCAGAACAAAAAAGGGAGCGATGCGGAAGTAAACTATTTTTTTTTTGTTTTTTTTATATGTTTGTAGAAGTTGGCTTCAAATCAAAGAAAAGTTAACCAACATTGAAAGATACTAATATGATAATTGAAAGCACAATTTTAGGGAAACTAAATTATCAGAGTAGTTCAGAAGCAATGAATCGCTGGGGGTGAGAAACTCCCAGACCTAGGGTTTCGCTCCAAACTTTTAACAAAACAGAAATAAAGAGAAGAGATGGTTTATCTAACCAGGCAATGATCTTCACAGATTTTGGTGGAAGAACTCTCCCGAGCAGATTGTGGATCCTCGAATTCAGATATCTTCGTAATGGATCCTCCAATACTGGTCCTTTGGCGGGTTGGCTTCTTCTGAACTCAAGATCTGGAAGAGAAGAAAAACAATTGATGGAATCAGAGAGTCAAGGAAAGATTTACCAGGTTGATGAACTTGAAGATTGAAATTGCTGAAACTGGATTCTCCTGGTTGTTGATGTGATTTTCCTTGGAACTTGCTCTGGATCTGAAGTAGTCGGACTGGATCTGGATGAAGGTGGACGGCCTGGACTTGTAGAGAGAGAGAGGCCGTGGGAGATGGATGGATCTAGGTTTGATGGATTGAAAATAATGAAGGGGGCTAGGGTTTTGGAATTTCAAGTGGCTAACTAGGGTTTGGATAAAGATGGAGATCTCTCACCTCCTCAAGGCTCCAATGGAACCCGGATTACCCCCTCACGGAGCTCAACACTTAGAATAGTGCGGAAGAAGAGAAACCTAGGTCACTCAACACAAGAGAATAGCAAAAAAATAATTTTCTTCATTGATTTTTTTAAAGTTACAAAGAGAGGTCTATTTATAGACCTAAAATTTTCTCCAAGCTTGTACAAATTCCCATGTGGGACTAAACTCCTCCAACCACTAGATTAGGTAGAAAATCTTCTCTCTTGGCCGACCAAGAGTTCAAAAAAAATTGGGACGGCCATAAAGGAATTTTTTTTGAATTTTTTTGGTGCCTCCTTTGGAGTTGGATTTGGATTTGGAGTCCTCTTCTTCTTATGGTATTTCTTCTTTTCTTCCACTCCAAGTTAAGCTCTTTGATTTTGATTTGAACTTCAATTAGGAGTAGGTTGGATGTCCTTCTTTGATTTCTTCTCCAAGAGAAGTCTTCTTCCTTCTTGCTTAGGTAAATTAGGCAGGTATGGGCGCCTCCTTTAAAGTAGCCTCCAATTTGATTTTTTCTTCTTTGGATGTGGGGACCATGACACTGGGATGCCTCTGTGGCGCTCCTGGACTCTGGCATGTGCTCGGAGTGTGGCTGGGCATGTGGCTTGGAGTGTGGCCTCCACTTGCTTGAACCTTGATTGATTGGAAGACAAATGTGGCACCATTTTGGACCAAATTGAAACCACATTGGGACTTGCACTGAGTCAACATGACTCAACAAAATTTAAATGGTGACTCAATAAATAAAATAAATAAACTGGTTGACCAGGTCAAACTTTATTACAAACCCTAATTTCTCGGGCAATGTCAATCAGAGATCCAAATGGAGCTCTGAAGTCTTCTTCTGAGTCTGGTGCCCGCACCAATTCTCCCAGGGTGGAGGAACTCGACCCTGTCGAGTAAGGCTCAAGTTGGCTCTGGTATCTCTCAAGAGGTCTGGGTCCAATTCTTGTAATTCTTCTCGGGAGATCCAAGAGTCATCAGAATCTGGCCTTCCTTGCCAGCGGACCAGGTACCTTTGGTATCCTCGATTACGAGTAGAGATAACCTGATCATCCAGGATCTTTTCAATGCTCTTTCCTCACAAGCCAGTTTGTTGGTGGACACACAGGGTCGGGATCACTCTCAATGATAGGGTTAGGCTCAAAAGGCTCACTAGGAATCACAGCTGGCCCTACTCTACTAAGTCTGTAATGTTGAAAGTCGAGCTAATGCCTAGTTCTGGAGGCAACTCGAGCACATAGGCCTTGGATCCTACTCTCTTTACCACTCTAAATGGTCCAGCTCCCCTAGCATGTAACTTTCTAACGGTTCCAGGAGGAAAACCGTTCAGGCCTTAACCTAATCATCACATAGTCTCCCCAACAAAAGATTTGACTCGCCTTTGAGTATCAGCCAACTTCTTATAAGTTTCATTTCTTAAATTTATTTTGGCATGAATTTCTTTATGCAAGTCTTTTACATGCTGTGCAAAAATTCTCAGCAGATTCGGAGACTCGAGTGTGGACAGGTAAAGGGACTAGGTCAAGAGGGTGTGAGGTTGTACCCATGTACAATTTCAAATGGACTCTTACCCGTAGACCTATTGACCGAGTCATTGTACGCAAATTTGCCCTTGGTAGGTATAAATCCCAATTTCTGGTATTTCACCAACAAGACATCTCAGCAGATTTCCTAGGCTACGGTTCACTACTTCAGTTTGGCCATCAGTTTGGGGATGATAGGCAGTTGAAAACTTAAGTTTTGTCCCTAACTTATGCCAAAGGGTCTTCCAAAAGTAACTGGTGAACCGGACATCCCTATCTGAAACGATTGTCTTAGGTAGGCCATGGAGCCTAACTATCTCATTGAAGAAAAGTGTGGCTACCTTAGACGCATCAAAGGTTGGGAACAAGGCAAGAAGTGGGCCATTTTAGAGAATCGGTCGACTACACATAGATAGAATCATGTCTCCTCTGGGTCTTAGGTAAACCTAACACAAAATCCATACTCACATCTTGCCAAGGACGATCTGGGACAGGGAGTGGGTATAAAGGCCAGTGTTTTGTTTTCGCTGTTTGGCAACAGCGCAGGTTCGACATCTAGCTACAATATTAGCTACATCCCTTTTCAAGCTAGGCCAGAAAAAGTGGTCTTCAATAGCTAGAATGGTCTTGTCTTTTCCAAAATGGCGGCTAAACCTCCAGCATGGATTTCCCAAATCAAAAATTCCCTAAGAGAAGTTCTAGGGATGCAAAGCCTATTTTGAAGAACAAAAAAACCATCTACAAGGGTATAATCCTGGTGATTACTAGATGGTCCTTGAACTAGATCCTGATACACAGTTGTGAAATCCGGACAAGACTCATTCCTCTTTGATTTGCTCAAACCCTATGACCTCAGTTCTAACAGAAGTTAATAACAGAGATCGGCGACTAAGGGCATCAGCTACTTATTCTCAACTCCAGCTTATGTTTCAGGACAAAAGTATAGGATGGATATATCTACCCTTAGCATGCCTAGGGTTAAGCTTCTTTTGGGGAGTTCAGAAAATCTAAGGGCCCATGGTCCGAAAAATAGTACAAATTCCTGCGGTAGCAAATAATGTTCCCAGTAACGCAAAGCTTGCACCACCGCATAAAATTCCTTATCATAGGTAGAATACCTAAGTTAGCATCATTAAGTTTTCACTAAAGAATGCTATGGGTGATTCTCTTGGCTTAGGACTCACCTACCTTCCTACACCTGAAGCATCACAGGCAACCTCAAATACTTTAGAAAAAATCGGGGTAATCTCAGAATGGGTGCCTGGGTCATTTTATCCTTAAGATCTAGGAAGGCTTTATGGGCTGACTTAGTCCAATGAAATTCTCCCTTCCTAATACAATCAGTGATAGGAGCAGCTAAAGTACTAAACCCCTTGATGAACCTATAGAAGGTAGCCAAGCCGTGGAAACTTCTAACTTCATGCACATTGGTTGGCTCTGGCCAGTCTACTATGGACCTAATTTTCTCAGGATCGGCCGCCACGCCGTCAGGGGTTACTACAAAACCAAGAAGATAACTCTACTAGTCATGAATTCACACTTCTTAAGATTACCGTAGAGTCTTCATTCCTCAAAACTGGCAGACTGCTCTAAGGTGGCCTAGGTGATCTGCTGGGGTCTTACTATAGATCAGGATGTCATCAAAATAGACCACCACAAATTTTCCTATGAAAGCTCTAAGTACCTGGGTCATAATTCTCATGAAGGTACTGGGGCATTGGACAACCCAAAAGGCATAACAACCCATTCATAAAGACCATCCTTAGTTTGAAAGCAGTTTTCATTCATCCCCGGGTCTAAATCCTACCTGATGATAGCCGCTTTTGAGATCAATCTTAGAAAAAACCCTTGCACCAGCCATCATATCAAGCATGTCATCTAGTCTAGGGATGGGAAACCTATATTTGATTGTAATTTTATTGATGGCACAACTGTCAACACACATCCTCCACGTGCCATCTTTCTTTGGGGTTAGTAAGGCTGGGACTGCACAAAGGACTAAGACTTTCTCTAATAAACCCCTTCCTCAATATTCTCCAACCTGCTTTTGCAGTTCTTCATGCTCAGGGATTCATCCTGTAATGGGGCAAGTTGGGCAGTCGCTCCTGGGATTAGATCTATGGCATGCTGGATATCCCTAAGAGGTGGAAGGTGGTCTGGCAAATCCTCGGGAAAGACATCCTCAATTCTTTTAAACACAGGTTTAACTTCTTGAGGAGGCTCTGAGGGTTCCGAAGTTCTAAGTTCCTTAGCAGTCAACTCCAGATGGGGAACCACTATGAATTTCTTGTTCTAGATCCTTAGCAATGATTAGGTTCACTCCAGTTTCATCTCCTTAACCTTACCGGCTCCTTTAGTTACCTTGTCCTTAGGGGAACTGAATGGATCGTAATCTTCTTCCCATTGAAATAAAGACACAGGTATTGGATTTTCTCAAGAGGGTGGCATCATGATCATACAACCAAGGTCTTCGAGAGAATTATACTGCTCACCCCCATGGGTAAGACATCGCACCAAATCTTTTCGTGATAAGATTGCATTTGGATTTGGACTTGACATCTAGACTGGATGGGTATGGAGGTGATTTAGAATCTACCCAAGAAACCTTATAGGGGTTGGGATGGGGAACTGGGATTAAGCCTAACATCTTCACAGTGCTAGTAGAGATGGCATTTACACAGCTCCCACTATCTATGATGATCTTACATACCTTATCCCCTAATTTAAGAAAAAGTCTGTAGGATGTTAGTCCTACGCCAATTCTCTGAACTAGATTCTGGGATAGGATGCATCTTACAACATCCTAATTGGTAGATTCATTGGGTTCCTCCTTCCTTCATACTCCTCAACCAATTCATTCCGGCCTCATAAACTTCTTCTTCAATTCCTCACTGGGCTCGGAATTATCATTCTCTCCTCTTCTAGTAAGGGATCTCCGTGGGCACTGGGCTAGCAACATGACCTACCTTATGACACTTGAAATAGGCTATGGCAGTACACTGACTGGAAATGTGACCTGGTTTCTGACACTTAAAACAGGTGATATTTGAACTAGGGGTTCTCTAGGTGTCAGGTGCTTTACTTTGTCCATGGGTCTAGGGGTAATTATCATTCTCTCCCTCTTCTATGTAAAGGGATCTCCGTGGGCACTGGCTAGCAACATGACCTACCTTATGACACTTGAAACAGGCTATGGCAGTACACTGACTGGAAATGTGACCTGGTTTCTGACACTTAAACAGGTGATATTTGAACTAGGGGTTCTCTAGGTGTCAGGTGCCTTACCTTTGTCCATGGGTCTAGGGGTAGAAGTACCCTGAAAAGGTTTACTAGGGATAACTTAGCTAGGTCCATTCCTTGGATTGGGGCACTAACCCAAGAAGGTATAGGTCCTCTCTGAAATTTCTCAGTGTTCAGTGCAATCTGGTAGGCTTGGTCTAGATCAGTAACCTCTCAGAAATAGTTCTCTCTTGATATCTTCCCTCAGTCCAACCCTAAATCTAGACAAAGTGACTTCGTGGGCTTCACTCACATCACATCTCATTAGGTATTCATCAAAAGTAGCTATGTAGTCTGAGACAGATCGGTTTCCTTGTTTCAGGTTTTGCCATTGGTCTAACAGGTTTTGCTGGTATGAAATGGGTAGGTATTTATCTCTCAGTTTTTCTTTCATACCCTGCCAAGTGGTTATGGGCTCAACATTCCGTCTCCTAGTGGTTAGCTCAATGTTCCCCCAGTATAACCTAGCTTGACGCACTAATTTCATCTTGGCAAACTTGTATTTCCTCTCCTCAGACATAGCATACCACTCAAAGTATTGGTCCATCTCACCCTCCCAATCAGAATACACCTTAGGGTTCAGACTACCATCAAAAGTGGGTGCATCTAATTTGATGTTCCTGATGAACCTATCATCTCTATCTTCAGGCTCTGGGTCAGGCCTCCTATGATTAGGTCAGGATCTCTATATAAAGGCCTTCTAGGCTCCTGATGTGGGTGAGGTTGAGGCACATTAAAATCGGGGTCAGGAGTCCAATTCCGATGTTTAGGTTCTTCAAGTACTTGGACTCGGTCCCTAAGTTGGGTAAGATCCTCATGAATTTGTGCGCTAAACTGGGCCACAGTGTTTGTCATATCCTGATTCATTTTAGCCATACTTTCAGTAAGAGTTCTGATCATAGCCTCTAAATCAGGTTGGGTTTGACCAGGTTGATATGGCACTCCGTTTCTGGTAGACATGATGATTCAAGCAAGCACACAAAATGAGACTAGACTAAATCGACTACTGGATCACTAGACCTAGAGTCCAAACTAGATGCCCAATCAGAGTGGCAAGCTAGCCTGTAGTAACTCAGGACTCAGCCAGGCAGGTGTAAGGGGAGTGTTAGGTCCCTGATTGCCAATCCTAGACACCAATCAGTGATTGGCCAGGTAGGCGGACCAGCACACAAGCCCTTCGGGAATGGATCCCTGAACCACCGTTCTAGACACTGAGTGCTAAGCCACACAGAATAACTCGGCAAACTGACTCAACATTAGCCTAGACCTGACCAATTGGTGTCCCTAGCCCACTCGGCAAATTAGGTCTAACTGATTTTAAATTAGGTCTAGGTTCGAATGATTGGATGGTGGTTTTTGGGCTAAGGAGAGGTAATCAACTCCTCCCCTTATCTTAGATGCTCAATTGCCCTTAAGTAAATTATGAGATGATCACTCCAAAAGAATTGAATTGCAGAATACAAAAAACAGAGTTGTTGTATTTTAATTCTCAGAATTTTTAGCGAAACCAATAAATCACAGAAAAATTATGGAAAATAGGATCAATTATACTGGTTTCAACGAAGCAAAAATCATGCAATTCGGAGTTTTATGCAGGGAGAAATAATTCAGACAACAGGGAAATTACGGGCTACAACTAGATTGTCTTCCCCGTTTATAATCCCTGCTACGAAGTTATAACCCAATGGATCCCCTACACGCCCTAGGAACACCCCGTGGAATGGGAGGAGGAGGCTTGCGCATCGCTTAGTTCCTAGGACCGGACATCCTGGGGAGTCTACTTTGAGCAGACAAAATAAAAAGAGAATAACCAAAGCAAGCAAGCAATCAGAAATCCTAGACTGGGCTCTGATACCAAAAATGATGCAGAACAAATAAGGGACGCGATGCGGAAGTAAACTAATTTTTTTTTTTTTTGTTTTATATTTTTGTAGAAGTTGGCTTCAAATCAAAGAAAAGTTAACCTAACATTGAAAGATACTAATATGATAATTGAAAGCACAATTTTAGGGAAACTAAATTATCAGAGTAGTTCAGAAGCAACGGATCGCTGGGGTTGAGAAACTCCCAGACCTAGGGTTTCGCTCCGAACTTTTAACAAAACAGAAATAAAGAAGAGATAGTTTATCTAACCAGGCAATGATCTTCACATATTTTGGTGGAAGAACTCTCCCGAGCAGATTGTTGGATCCTCGGATTCAGATATCTTCGTAATGGATCCTCCAAACTGGTCCTTTGGCGGTTTTGGCTTCTTCTGAACTCAAGATCTGGAAGAGAAGAAAAACATTGATGGAATCAGAGAGTCAAGGGAAAGATTTACCAGGTTGATGAACTTGAAGATTGAAATTGCTGAAAACTGGATTCTCCTGGTTGTTGATGTGATTTTCCTTGGAACATGCTCTGGATCTGAAGTAGCCGGACTGGATCTGGATGAAGGTGGATGGCCTGGACTTGTAGAGAGAGAGAGGCCGTGGGAGATGGATGGATCTAGGGTTTGATGGATTGAAAATAATGAAGGGTGGCTAGGGTTTGGATTTCAAGTGGCTAACCTAGGGTTTTGGATAAAGATGGAGATCTCTCACCTCCTCAAGGCTCCAATGGAACCCGATTACCCCCTCACGGAGCTCAACACTTAGAATAGTGCGAAGAAGAGAAACCTAGGTCACTCAACACAAGAGAATAGCAAAAAAATAATTTTCTTCATTGATTTTTTAAAGTTACAAAGAGAGGTCTATTATATAGACCTAAAATTTTCTCCAAGCTTGTACAAATTCCATGTGGGACTAAACTCCTCACAACTAGATTAGGTAGAAAATCTTCTCTCTTGGCCGACCAAGAGTTCAAAAAAAATTGGGACGGCCATAAAGGAATTTTTTTTGAATTTTTTTGGTGCCTCCTTGGAGTTGGATTTGGATTTGGAGTCCTCTTCTTCTTATGGTATTTCTTCTTTTCTTCCACTCCAAGTTAAGCTCTTTGATTTTGATTTGAACTTCATTAGGAGTAGGTTGGATGTCCTTCTTTGATTTCTTCTCCAAGAGAAGTCTTCTTCCTTCTTTGCTTAGGTAAAATAGGCAGGTATGGGCGCCTCCTTTAAAGTAGCCTCCAATTGATTTTTTCTTCTTTGGATGTGGGGACCATGACACTGGGATGCCTCTGTGGCGCCTCCTGGACTCTGGCATGTGCTCGGAGTGTGGCTGGGCGTGTGGCTTGGAGTGTGGCCTCCACTTGCTTGAACCTTGATTTGATTGGAAGACAAATGTGGCACCATTTTGGACCAAATTGAAACCACATTGGGACTTGCACTGAGTCAACATGACTCAACAAAATTAAATGGTGACTCAATAAATAAAATAAATAAACTGGTTGACCAGGTCAACCTTTATTACAAACCCTAATTTCTTGGGCAATGTCAATCAGAGATCCAAATGGAGCTCTGAAGTCTTCTTCTGAGTCTGGTGCCCGCACCAGAGACTACAACGAAGCGATGATGATTGATGTTGACGCGGTGGTGCCAACAATGCCAGATCTTGGTAGGAGCTAACATCAGGTAGTGTGGGCACCAGGATCCGACAGAGGCTCCTCAACCCCTCTGTGGATCTCAGATTAGGGTTCCACTTCTTTGTGTCTTGTAATAAGGCTTCAAGCCTCAAATTTGTAATTATCTTTACTTTGAATTGAGTCTGTACCTTGACCAATTAGGTCAAATTGAGTCCTGTACTGAGTCGAGTCACAAATCGAGTCCAGTCTGAGTCTATTAGAAGTATGGGTCCATTGCAAGAGTGGGTCTTAAAATTTAGTCTCCTTGGAAGCAAGTCGGGAAAGAATCCAAGTCAACTCAGGGCCCACCTATGCATCCTACATGGCGCCATGACATCTTGCCATGTGGGCAGCACACTTGGCATGCAAGGACACCCAATGGGGAGGACCACTTCACTTGGCTCTAGCCTTTTTCCCCTCCCCCTATCAAGCTCATTGCCATGCAAGGGTGGTCGGCCAAGGTAGAAGTCAATGGAATTTGATGGAGGGAATTCAAATCCCTTGCTTCAAGCACTCCAATCAAGCATTCTTCCCAAATAGCTTCAACCACTTTGGAAGGGAGAGACAAGAGCCTTGGGCGCCTCCACCTAACACTCCCCATGTCAAGCCTTATATCAAAGAAAGGGAGTGTAACAAATGAAGAAGAAGTGAAAGAAAGGGTGTAGGTGGTTTGACAAGATCCTACGCTAGGCATGCAAACAGTTACGGGAGCAGAATTAATTTTAAAACAATTTTTAAAAATCACGCAGCGAAAAACTGCTCCGCCCAGAAATCTAATCTATTCAAGTTGCATGTATTAAAATAGGCATGTAACTAAGCATATAATATTTGTAAAATATATAAATAATACATTTATTTATGCATGATAAAATAAAATTTTTCATACCTTTATTCCACCTGGAATAACTCTGGAATAACTGCTGGAATAGCTGGGATAACCGGAATAACTTTATTCCTGTTGTCTTCTTCCTTTGGTCGTTTGGTTACTCTATTTTTGCTCTTCAAAACAGCGACCAAACGGCGATGTCCGGAGCTCCTTTTCCTCCCGAATCGAAGCAGCGGCAAGGGAGAATGGTCTCCTTCATTTTCCAACCGAAATCTACAAGAAAAACACAATGTATAGGGTGTACAAAATCACCCAAGTTGCTGCCAGAAAAATTCTGCTGCAGAAAAACAGTAGCCTTCTTCCTTGCGTTTGGAGCTGTAGCAACGAATCCGGCTCGACCCTCTTGCTCCCAGGAGTAAAGGTATGCTCCCTCTAGAGGGGAGACACGCTCGGGGTTCACCGATCCTTCTCCACGAGCGGTGCTAGCCGCCGAAGGAGCAATGGTCACGGTAAGTTGTAGCAATTTTTTCTTTACTGCAGATTAGATTTTGAGCACTACAAAAGGGTGAAATGGCCCTTGAACAGTCCTTCACACTCTCCAAAACCCAACCCCAAGATCACTCGATGGACGAAGAGATCAGCTTTGAATGAAGCTCCCAAAGAACAGCACTCAAAAAAACTTATTTGCTGGCTGTTGCACGGTGATGAAAACCTTCGGCTGAAATAGGGGACTGCTGGAATTTAAAGGCAGTAGGGACGAGGGAGAGGGAGAGGCAGGGAAAAGCAAACGACGCTGGCTGCCAAACACCCATTTAACAGCCATTAAACAGGATTAACCAGGCCGATGGAGGGAGGAGAAGAGACGCCAGCCCAGTGTCAAACATTCGGTCGTTGGCCTTCTTGTCATAAGAAGTTTTTCTCCCAGTGATTTTACCATGTAAACGGTCCAAGGAAAAAAAAACGACACCGGTTCAAAATCGGTCCAACAAAAAAAATCTTGGTTCAATCTAATTGAACTAGTTTAAGCTCAATTAAATTGGGTTGAATTGGTTCATAACCAATTGGAGGCCGAAACGAACTCCGAATCAGTTCAAAACTGATTTAGAAAAATCCTGGCACAGTGCTGGTTAACCCGGAACAATTTCTGGCTGACACAGATAAGGGCAAGACGGGAAAAAGAGTGTTAAAAAAATTGTGACCATAAAATCGAGATGATTCCCAATCGTAATCGGTATCCGGATCAGAGAGTAATCCTCTGTGGCGTGTGACCTCATAGGTTCGAACCTAAACGGTAGCACTAGAAAAATTCTAGTACCAGCACAGGAAACCATCTAGCAATGGGTCCTAGCATCCGGATAGGTCGAAGATGCAGGAGCAAACTATCGAACCTCTGGCATATGGTTACCATATAATTCATCCCTTTGACCTCTAATGCTCAGGACGACTGAGATTGGGCTGCCAACCCAGATAGAGTCAGTCCACTACGTGTCTCAACCTCGCAAGCCCAGTGACTCTTCACTAGGGCTACCCCGGCCGAGGATTTGTTAAATTGAGATACTGTGAGACATTCAATCCAAACTGTTTGGATAGGTCAATTCCATCTTGGTCCATCACTGCTCCATAAGTACTTGCCTAAACCTAGAAATCTTTCGTCAACGGATTAAAAATCCGGGTAGTCCGGTACCAAAGCACAGGGAGTTGCTTGCAAGCTACCGTGATGACCTCAGGTCAGAGGGACACATATACCCATATCCAATCGTGAGTTTCCCTTTGGCAGAAAGGGGCTGCATGGAGTCACGTTCAATGAGATATCACATATCCCACTTGCAGATCACATCAGTGTCACCACACTCATTTGGTCAAGAGGACAACCAAACGATGTGAACTGCAACAACCTATACTTGATATATTGCCATCCAGTACAATATATCCTTTGGTTGTGAACAGGGTTTAAGGACCAGTCGATACATCCTCTCTGTATCGAAGTCAGTGTAGTCCTAAGGACTTCATCACATGGAAAGAGCTCATTTCAAGGAAATACAATATGTGATGAGCTGCCAAAAATAATATTTTATTAATTCATAAAATGAATACAATACTCAGCACAACCACCTACAACACAGGCGATTGGCTTTGGGACACAATTCCCAACAAGAAGAACATAATCCATGCTACAAGCCCCTCTTCATGTCTTTTGCCAAAACAATAAAGATTCTTTCCAACTTCAAGGTGCCATGATCCCTCCACCTAGCCTTGCTTCATGCCACGCCCATTCAAGGCTAGCACTTGGTCATCCAAAGGGAGAAGAAAGTCAAGGTTTGGGCACCCATTCAAAAAAAAAAAAAAAGAGAAGAAGAACTTTTGTATTCTTGCATTTGAATTTCAAAATGGGCCTTGGGTGCCTATTTAAAGGACCCAACCCCCTCCATTGTAAGGGTATTGAATGATTAAATAAAAAAGAGAGCTTGAGTTTTGTTTCTCCTACAACCATTGTCTCCTAGACTAGGTTTGAGTGAAGCTTCCTTCGTCCCCAGGGATGTCGAGTGGTGTGAGGCCACCTTTCCGTCGCCCCAGGGCATCGCAAGTCCTTCGTTCTCCAGGACGTCGAGTGGTGTGAGGCCACCTTTCCGTCACCCCAGGGCATCGCAAGTCCTTCATTTTCCAGGACGTCGAGTGGTGTGAGGCCACTTTCCTTCATCCTCCGGGACATCATGGGATGCGAGGCCCCAAGTTATCTCCTTCTTCGACTTCGGAATCCAGCCACATCCATCGAGTTGAGTGATCTCTGCATCGGGTGCTTTAGACGTGTGAGGTTTGCCCCTATCTCCTAAGTAGGTATTGCATTTCGAGCTTAGTCCTACCGGGATTTCTTAATCCTGGGATCCTGTTCTATTATTTCACTATTTAGGAACTTGATTTGCTAGTGTAGGCTTCTTTTATTCAGTTTTTCCTATTTCTACTCTTTGCTTGTGATCGGGAATCGAAAACATATAAAAACATGTAAAACTCATCAACTTTCAACTAAAAAAAACCCTTTGCATCATAAGCATCCATACTAGCATCTCTAGCCCTGCTCTACTCCCCTGCATCATTGTTGGTATCAAAGCTTATTCCACATCATTTTTGGTATCAGAGCATGGCTAGGACTAGTGCATCTTTTCCTTTCATTTTCTGCATGCTGTTCAGCCTGTATATGGTCGGAACATTAATTTTTTTTCTCTTTGTAGGGATATCCAAATTTTGTGATTTCTATTTTGTTAGATCACATTTAATTCAGAGTATTTTTGGTTATTTTCTCAAATTTTATTTCAGTTTGTAGAATTTCTACAAGCCGAAATACTACCTGAGAAAATCTCAGGTCTGAAATTCCAGTAAGCATCTCTTTTCTTGCTTCATTCATCCATCTAGTTTATTTCATACATTCAGGGGCATATTTCAATTCCTGCATTTTGTTTAGCATTCACATATCTGAAAGACACAAAAAAACAAGAAAATTTTAAGTCATTTCATTAGTCATTTGTGTGCATCATTTTGCATAACTCATCCTAAGGGCGTCAAATTAATATAGGGTCAGGATTTCATTACCTGTCCCTAGCCCAAAAACCACCACCCGACATATTGAACCCTAGCTGTTAATTAAAATTGATTAGACGCTTAATCTTCTCTAGTGAGCTAGGGACACCCACGAAGTCGGGTCGACCCAAGTGCCGAGCCAAGCTAGATCACTTGTTGGTGTGTGCTTGAGTAGCTGGTGTCTAGGAAAGTGGTTCAGGGACTAGATCCCAAAGGAAAGTGGGTAGGTTCGCTTACCTGGCCAATTTCAAATTGGTGTTTAGGCAAGCAAAGAGGAACCTCCACTAACCTTACACTTACCTGGCCAGGTGCCAAGTTACTACTTCCAGGTTCATCTTCTTGACTTCACATTTGGTGAGATCTCCTAGGTCTAGCAAACCGTAGCACCGTTCTGTGTGTGTGTTACATGTGTACTAGATCAGGAACCTCTTTTCACCCACCTTCTCCACCCTTACCAAAGCCATGGACCAACTTCGAGCTGACATTGGAGCCCTAACTCAATCCATAACTCAATCCATGACTCAATTAAGCAACCAGTTGACTAATAGATGTGATCAAAAGAGACCAGACTAGGACCCATAAAGGAAGCTGCTAAGCTCCGTGAGCATTTCTAGAGAGCTCCCACCTACAGAAGACCCGAGCCCTTTAGGAACTAGAGCCATATCCCCAGATCCACCCAAGGTTATAGCCAGGCTTACCCAAGTCGGCCAAGCCCGAACCGATCTGACCCCAGTCGACCAAGCCTAGCCCGACCCAGTCCTAGTCTTCCCAGTCTGAATTGACCCCAATACAGTAGAGAGGACAAGGGTAAGTGGTGTAGAATGTAAAATGAAACTATGCAACCCTAATGGAGATTAGCAAATGATTAACCAAGCAATTCCCTATTTGCATATAAACAACTCAACATAAACTATCAAAGAGATCTAGTGAAGAAGCTCGAAGGATCTAACATAAACCTGGTGATCGAGACTCTCAGAATAAGAAAGGAATAGGACCAGAAGAGAACCACGCAAGCCAAGCTAGGTCTAATTTAACATTGCGAACTTAATCAACACTAGACATACATGAAATTGGCCCTTCAATTAGAATAGATTCACTCTTGAAGAGGTCTCCCGGATGACATGAACATAATACCACTGAAGGCCCCTCTTGTTTTCTGGATCTATGGCAAGTAAACCTTCCTCTTGAAGCCAGAATCCTGGAGAACCCTGCAACAAAGAAACCCTAAGATGAGTGACTTAACAAGCAATCAACTAGATAAAAGAAAGAAGGGTGAAAGAGGCATTGAAGGAGATCCATCTTGGCATCATGGTGGAATGCTTGAAGTGGAGTAGGTTGGTTGCCTTGTGATGATCTTCTTGATTCACCCTTGACCACTGGAGCTAGTTTGAAGTTATGAAAGAAGAAGAAGTCTTGGCGTTGGGAATGGAAGAAGGAAGGATTAGGGTTGGCGTGGAGGAAGAGAAAGGCTAAGCTACCACATAGACACATAGAAAAAAAAATATATAGAAGAAAAAAATACCAACTTCATTCATTAACCATTTTTCAATGGGCATCCCATAGCTTAAATAGAAGCCTTACAACATTTTTAAATTTGAAAACCCATAGGATTAGGAGGATTACAAGGGGGTTGGAGGATATGGTGGCATTTGTTGCTTGAAATGTGGGGAGTTGGAGGATATGGTGGCATTTGTTGCTTGAAACTCCTTCAAAGCTTGACATGTGGTGCAAGGTGGGGACCACTTGATGATGTGGTGGTGTCCTTTGGAGCTCTTGATATGTGGCATAAAGTGGGGACCACTTGTTAAGGTGGCGACATCCATTGGAGTTTTTGACATGTGGCACAAGGTGGGGGTCACTTGATGAGGTGGCTGCTTCTTGTCTTGATGCTTCATGGACTCATGGATTGGGCTTGATTTAACTGGACCCAACCCTCAATTGCAGGGTTAACTAAGATATTAAACCAGACCCAACATAGACTCGAAATTAACTACAAGATTATTTGAACTCAAAAAAAAAAAAAAAATTACAGGACTTCTGTTTTGCTACTCCAACCACAAGGACTCGGACTTGATCTGAATTGGTTGGAGTCTTTTCCTGATTCTAGTGCCCACATCAATTCTCCCGGGGTGGAGGAACTCGACCCTGTCGAGTAAGGATTAGCCTGATAAGCTTCTAATGCATCTGGATCGATTTGTTGTAGGTCCTCTCGGTGATCCAGGAGTCTTCAGAATCAGGACATCCTTGCCATCTAACCAGATAATGTTGGTAGCCCTTATTTCTAGTGGTAATGATCTGGTCATCCAAGATCCTTTCAATTTTCTCCCTTCGCTCAGGAACACTCGGTGGTGGGCATTCTTTTGGGGCTTCACTCTCAAAAGAAGTATTAGGACCAAAAAGCTCACCAGGTATCAATGCAGGTTCTTTGTATTCTTTTAAGTCTAAAATGTTAAATGTTGAACTAATGCCATAACTTGGTGGTAATTCTAATACATAAGCATTAGGTCCAATTTTCTTTATTATTTTGAAAGATCCGGCTCCCCGAGCATGGAGTTTTTTCATAGTTCCCGGGGAAAACCTTTCAGGTTTAAATTTATCATAACGGAGTCCCCTTCATTAAATTCTTTTAACCGTTTATGTGAATTAGTCATATGCTTATAGAGTTCATTGCTCGATTGGATCTTTTGGCTAATCTCCTTATGCAATTCCCTAATATGCTGTGCATATGACTCAACAGACTCAGACACTCGTGCATGTGTGGGTAATGGAGCTAGGTCTAAAGGTTTCCTAGGTCTGTATCCATGGACCACTTAGAACGGACTTTTCCCAATAGACCTATTAACTGAGCTGTTGTAGGCAAATTCAGCAGGAGGAAGTAATAGGTCCCAGTTTCCCAGGTTGTTACCAACTAAACATCTCAACAGATTTCCTAAGCTTCGATTTACTACCTCTGTCTGGCCATTGGTTTGAGGATGATAGGCAGTAGAGAATTTCAGCTTGGTACCGAACATGTGCCAGAGGGTTTTCTAGAAATAGCTAGTAAATTTGACATCTCTATCGGACACAATGGTTTTGGGTAAACCATGAGGCCTAATGACCTGATCGAGAAAAAGCTTGGCCACCTTCGAAGCATCTAAAGTTTGAGAACAAGGAATGAAGTGAGCCATCTTGGAGAAACGATCGACAACCACAAAGACAGAATCATGCTTCCTAGATGTCTTAGGGAGGCCTACTACAAAATCCATGCTGATATCCTGCCATGGACAATCAGGGATAGGTAAGGGTGTGTACAGACCGGTGTTCTGTCTTTGCTGTTTTGCAACAGCACAGGTATGGAACTGAGCTACAATCTGGGCCACATTTCTTTTGAGACCAGGCCAAAAGAATTGGTCTTCTATTGCTAAGATGGTCTTATTCCTACCAAAATGTCCTGACAAGCCTCCAGCATAAACTTCCCAGATCAGAAATTCCCTAACAGAGGTCTTGGGAATACACAACTGATTTCCTTTGAAAAGGTATCCATTTAAAATGGTATAATCACTATGCTTACTAGATGGTCCTTGTTGAAGGGATCGATAGATGTTACCAAAATCAGGGCATATAAGATACTCCTCTTTCAATCTATCAAACCCTACTACCTCAGTGCTCACAGATGTCAACAACATGGAACGACGACTCAATGCATCGGCAACCCTATTTTCAGTACCGGTACGATGTTTCAGTACGAACGTATAAGCTTGTATGAACTCTACCCATTTCCCGTGCCTAGGGTTCAATTTCTTCTGAGAACTAAGGAACCTAAGAGCTTCGTGGTCAGAAAATAGGACAAACTCTTGTGGTAGAAGATAATGCCTCCAATAACGTAATGCCTGAACTACCGCATACAGCTCCCTATCATAGGTGGAATACCTTAGTCTCGCTTCATTTAACTTTTCATTGAAATATGCTACTGGGTGATTCTGTTGACTCAAGACACCTCCAATTCCTATCCTAGAAGCATCACAAGCAACCTCGAGCACTTTGGTAAAATCGGGTAACCTCAAGACGGGTGCGTGTGTCATTTTTTCCTTAATTGTTAGGAAGGCTTTGTCTACTGCTTTAGTCCACTCAAAAGTCCCCTTCCTAATACAATCAGTGATTGGAGCCACTATCGTACTGAACCCTCTAATGAATCTCCTATAGAAGGTGGCTAAACCGTGGAAACTATGGATATCATGGATGCTTTTAGGTACAGGCCACTTTACTATGGACTTAATTTTCGTAGGGTTAGTGGACACTCCTTCAGATATGACTACGAATCCTAGAAAGATAACTCTATATGTTAAGAAATCACACTTCTTGATATTGGCATAGAGGCTATCCTTTCTAAGGACTTGGCAAACTTGCCTTAGGTGGGTTAAATGGTCTGCCTTAGTCTCGCTATAGATAAGAATGTCATCAAAGTAGACCACCATAAATTTCCAGATGAAAGTTGTCAACACCTGATTCATAATTCTCATAAAGGTGCTGGGTGCATTGGACAGACTGAACGGCATGACTAACCACTCATATAATCCATCTTTAGACTTAAAAGTGGTCTTCCATTCATCTCTAGGCCTAACCCTAACCTGGTGATAGCCACTCTTTAAGTCTATCTTGGAGAAAATCGTTGATCCGGCTATCATGTCTAACATATCGTCCAGTCTTGGGATTGGAAACCTATATTTGACAGTAATCTTGTTGATGGCATGGCTGTCTACACACATCCTCCAGGTGCCATCCTTCTGAGGGGTTAACAAGGCAGGGACTGCACATGGGCTTAAACTTTCTCTAACAAACCCCTTTCTAAGAAGTTCACTAACTTGCCTTTGTAACTCCTGATGTTCAGTTGGATTCGTCCTATAATGAGAAAAATTAGGTAAAGTCGCGCTAGGGACTAAATCTATGGCATACTATATGTCCCTTAAAGGTGGAAGACTATCGGGTAGGTCTTGGGGAAACACGTCTTCAAATTCTTTCAATAATTGGACCACCTCTTGCAGGTATTTTACAGGGGTGTGGTCCTTAGTTTCCTTAGCAGCTACCATCCAAATAGGTGCTCCATCATTAATATCTTTTTCTAATTCTCTTGCACCTATCAAATTTAATCCAGTCCTTTTTTCTTTCAGGCTGCTAGCTCCTCTTTTGGTGTTGTCCTTAGGCTGGGTTGGATGAATGACAATTTTCTAGCCATTGAAATTGAAAGCACAGGAATTTGATCGACCAAAAATAGTCACATCATGGTCAAACAGCCATGGCCTACCTAGGATGATGCTACTTACTCCCATAGGGAGCACATCACACCAAATTCGTTCCTGATAGGACTGAGGTTGGATTCGGACCTGACATCTCTGCTTGATTGGGATAGAAGTGGAATTGATCCAGGATACCTTATATGGATTGGGATGTGGTTTAGTGGATAATCCTAGACTCTTGGCTGCGCTAGTGGAAATGGCATTGACACAGCTTCCACTATCGATCATGATCTTATAGACCTTTTCTCCTATTTTGACAAATGTATGTAGGATGCTAGTCCTACGCCAGTCTTCTTGCTCTTTGGTCTGTGTCATTATACATCTCATAACTCCTAACACATCTGATGAGTCTACATTTTCTACATCTCCTTCATACTCATCAGCTAAGCAATCCCCTGCTTCATAACCTCCTCTTCATTATTCTCCAGGGTTCTGATTCTTCTTCTTCTTCTACCTCCCCTATATGTAAAGCTCTAGAGGGACATTGGCTCAGAAATGACCGGGTTTACGACACTTATAGCAGACTCGCTCCCTCTCACCTCGAACTTCAGGGCTCTTTCCTTTGTCTTCTCTAGGAATTGGAGGAATGGCAGGGTTGGGTCTAGGGGTTGGATTCGAGCCGGGTCTTGGTCTATTGGCTGTATTAGGGACTGAACTAGGTCGACTAACAGGAGGATTAAACCTAGTGGGCTCTGGTCGCCTAAATGAAGCTCTCCTCTGAAACCTCTCATAGTCCATGGCAACTTGGTATGCCTATTCTAAATCATGGACTTCTCTCAAAATAATTCTCCTTTTATATCTTCATTCAATCCTGATCTAAACCTCGATAAAGTGGCTGCCTCAGACTCGACTACATTGTATCGCATTACAAACTCATCAAATTTAGCAACGTATTCAGAAACGGTCTTATTTCCTTGTGTCAATCGCTGCCGCTGATCTAACAACCTTTGCTGATAAGACATAGGCAAATATTTCTCTCTAAGCTTCCTCTTCATGTCTCTCCAGGTCACTATAGGAAAGTCTCCCCTCTGCCTAGCTATGCATTCGATATTTCTCCAGTACAACCTAGCCTGACGGACTAGTCTGATTTTGGCAAACTTGAATCTTCTCTCTTCAGACATATCATACCAGTCAAAATATTGGTCCATGTCAGCCTCCCAGTCTATGTACACCTTAGGATCTAGGCTTCCCTCAAAGGTTGGTGCATCTAGATGGATATTCCTTAAGGCCCGATCATCCTGATCAAAAGTATCATGGCGAGGTCTTCTAGGATATGGCTCTGGAGTGTGATCAGCATAATCCTGATGTGGCCTTCTATGAATTGGATCAGGTGTATGTTCCTGTCGTTGGGCTCTAGGGCGAACTGAAGGTAATCTGGGTGAAGGTGGTTTAGTTGGGGTCAACCTAGATTCCTCTAGGGTTCCTATCCTTTCCTCGAACTGATCAAACCTAGCATCCAAACGTTCCAGTCGCTCAATCATAGATCTCATAAGGTTTTCCATACTAGTGTCCATGGATGAACTTGGTTGGTCTTGTGAAGGGTGGTAAGGAGTTCTTGATCTAGTTGTCATACAAACAATTATACTCAAATTCGGGCTAAGGTTTTCTAGACCTAGAGTATGAATTAGAGATCTAATTAAAAGGACCAACTAGCTAGTAGTAACTTACGTGACTTGGCCAGGTAGGTGGGAAGGGGAGTGGAGGTCCCTGTTCTGCCAACCTTAGACACCAATCTATGATTGGCCAGGTAGGCGGACCACCCACAAGCCCTAATAAACCAATCCTAGACACCAAGCCCGTAAGCACACACCAATTAGTGGACACAATTAACTTGACCCTAATCCGAACCCGACTCGTTGGTGTCCCTAACCCACTAGAGTGATTAGGTCTAATTGGTTTTAATTAAGGATTAGGATCGAGATGATGGGTTGTGGTTTTGGGCTAAGGACAAGTGATGAATTCTTGCCCCCATGTCATATTGATGCCCTTAAGATGTTTCAAATGAATGCAAAATATATATATATTTTTTGTTTTATGAGCTGACTTAATTATTTGACTTGATTAGTTTTCAAACAATTTCAAATTCAAACTTAAATTTTAAAATTTAAATTTCAAACTTCAAGTTTCAGATTCTAGAATGTCAGAAATCAAAATTTTAAATTTAAAATTTGAACTTCAAATTCAAAAATTTTCTTAGATTGGTTCTTGCTGGAATTTCAGTTCAGACTGAATCTCAGAGAGTATTTCGAATGCTAGAAATTCTAACAATCGAAATAAAATCTGAAAATTGTTGAAAAATAATATGAATTATGAGGATCCTAGAAAACCAAAAATAAGAAGATTTAGATCTATATATAAAGAGAAACAATAAAAACAACAGACCATGTACTGTAGACTATTTCATCAGGACAGAAGATTGAATTAGGAATTTTCATTTTTTTTGTATTTTTTTTCTGATGATGAAATTTAATATGGTGATAACTGACTTAAAAAGGAACATGAAAACAAATATTTCAACAAGAAATTAGCAACTTGCCTTTGGAGCTACAGATGGATTACAGTAAGCAGATGCAAATTTTCAGTAAACAGAACCTAATCAAATAAGTGCATTGGCTTACCCAAACTTCAATCTAAAAATTCACGTCTGGCCAGGGGCTCATTATTCCCATGGGTTGTGACAGTGTACTGGAGTACACCCACTCAGGAGGCATGAATTTTAGATCTTTCTTGGATTTTAAACAAAATAACT
Source organism: Areca catechu (assembly GCA_021397845.1). Lineage (NCBI taxonomy): Eukaryota > Viridiplantae > Streptophyta > Magnoliopsida > Arecales > Arecaceae > Areca > Areca catechu. Next base: position 44,022,962 of record CM038048.1, on the reverse strand, counting down.
AGATAACAAGTATGCATGCAACATATCTAAATGCAGGAAATTATCCAACCATGCTCTGATACCAAGAATGGTGTAAAATGTAAAATAAAACTATGCAACCCTAATGGAGATTAGCAAATGATTAACCAAGAATTCCCTATTTGCATATAAACAACTCAACATAAACTATCAAAGAGATCTTGTGAAGAAGCTCGAAGGATCTAACATAAACCTAGTGATCAAGACTCTCAGAATAAGAAAGGAATAGGACAAGAAGAGAACCACGCAAGCCAAGCTAGGTCTAATTTAACATTGCAGACTTAATCAACACTAGACATACCTGACATTGGCCCTTCAATTAGAATAGATTCACTCTTGAAGAGGTCTCCCGGATGACATGAACATAATACCACTGAAGGCCCCTCTTGTTTTTTGGATCTATGGCAAGTAAACCTTCCTCTTGAAGCCAGAATCCCGGAGAACCCTACAACAAAGAAACCCTAAGATAAGTGACTTAACAAGCAATCAACTAGAGAAAAGAAAGAAGGGTGGAAGAGGCATTGAAGGAGATCCATCTTGGCGTCATGGTGGAATGCTTGAAGTGGAGTAGGTTGGTTGCCTTGTGATGATCTTCTTGATTCACCCTTGAATGCTGGAGCTAGTTTGAAGTTATGAAAGAAGAGGAAGTCTTGGCGTTGGGAATGGAAGAAGGAAAGATTAGGGTTGGCATGGAGGAAGAGAAAGGCTAAGCTACCACAAAGACACATAGAAAAAAAAATACATAGAAGAAAAAAATACCAACTTCATTCATTAACCATTTTTTAATGGGGCATCCCATAGCTTAAATAGAAGCCTTACAACATTTTTAAAATTTGAAAATCCATAGGATTAGGAGGATTACAAGGGGGTTGGAGGATATGCTGGCATTTGTTGCTTGAAATGTGGGGAGTTGGAGGATTTGGTGGCATTTGTTGCTTGAAACTCCTTCAAAGCTTGACATGTGGCGCAAGGTGGGGACCACTTGATGAGGTGGTGGTGTCCTTTGGAGCTCTTGACATGTGGCATAAAGTGGGGACTACTTGTTGAGGTGGCAACATCCACTGGAGCTTTTGACATGTGGCACAAGGTGGGGGTCACTTGTTGAGGTGGCTTCTTCTTGTCTTGATGCTTCATGGACTCATGGATTGGGCTTGATTTAACTGGACCCAACCCTCAATTGCAGGGTTAACTAAGATATTAAACCAGACCCAACATGGACTCGAAATTAACTACAAGATTATTTGAACTCAAAAAAAAAAAGAAAAATTACAGGACTTCTCTTTTGCTACTCCAACCACAAGGACTCGGACTTGATCTGAATTAGTTGGAGTCTTTTCCTGATTCTAGTGCCCACATCAGTAAGGCTATTGAAGTCCAGAGGAGACCCGATCCCCAAGGTAACTACTATAGGTGTCATAAACCTGGGCATTTTGCTAGTCAGTGCACCACCCCTGCCCTACTTATAGATGAACCGACTGAAACTGAACCCGAACCCATTGTTGAACCAGAGGAGGAAGTCTACGATCCTGAAAATCAATTATTGGAAGAATTTTGGGGAGAGAAAGATGAACAATCTGAGAATTTGAATACAAAAACCTTTGAACCCATTAAATACTTTAAGGTTGAACCCATTGAAAATCTAGGGAAAGAAACTCCTGAGCCCATTAAAGAATTGAAAGAAGACATCTATGAGTCAAGTTTAGTGGAGGAATATGGTGAAGATGGACCCCAGGTAGAAATCATCGAGGAACCAAAAGAAAAAGATCCTGAACCCACTAGAGACTGTGAAGGAGTAATTGAGCCAGGATCGAACATTGTAGAGGATGGTGAGGGTTCACAAGTATTTCCCTTAGAGGAGGTCTAGGAACAAGTCCCTATAGAACCACCCCAGGAGGTAGACATCAGTTTTAAGGACTTTCAAGATAACATTCGCAAAGACCTTCCTAACGACCATCCACCATCTAGGAACACCCATCTAGCCTTGGAACTTGCACCTGTAGAACAATGTCCAAATCTTAAGATTATCCTGAATAACCAAGGTCTATTTCATGACGTCCAGAGATTACCCCAAGACTTTGACTCTTATTCTCTCCCCTTCCCAGAGCCTTCTTGGTGCGGGCACCAGAATCAGAAGAAGACTTCAGGGTTCCATCTGGATCTCTAATTGACCTTGCCCGAGAAAATTAGGGTTTGTAATAAGGATTGACCTGATCAACCCATTTTTGAGTATGTAATTTTGTCATTTCAATTTTTGTTGAGTCATGTTGACTCAGTCCAAGTCCAGGTCCAGGTTGGCGCCATTCCCTTTGCCATAGGGTGCCACATTTTTTTCTTCCATGATCCAGCTACAAGTGGGTGCCACACTCCCTGCCACATCTCCATCCAGTGTCTTTGGTCCTGACACCATAAGAAGTAAGTTTCCCTTTTCTTGCACCATTTGGGGGAGAAATCCATCAAGATACCTCAATTCAAGGAGGAGCCAACTTCTTTCCAGATAAACCCAAGCCAGGATGGCAAGAATTTTCTTGAAGAGAGGATCAAGGAGGTGCCCCACAATGTTCCATAAAAATCCAAGTTATAAAAGGGAAGAGAGCATGTCTTGGGGAGAAAATCAATGAGGCACCCAAAAGTTTCCTAAAGTGCCAAAGCCATGAAAAGAAGAAGCCTAAACTTGTGGAGCAAGACTAGGAGGTGTCCAAAAGAGCCAAACCATGAAGGAAAAATCCTTGATTCATGGAGAGATACTAGGAGACACCCCATAACCTGCCATTTGGAGCTGATTTTCAAGTTTTCATGGAGTTTTTGGCCGCTCACTCATGGAAGGAGTCTTGGTTGGCCAAGGGAAGAGAATTTGATGCCTAAAGTGTAGATTAGTCCTATTAGTCCCACATGGAAACTTGTATGGTTTTGATTTTCTTATAGGTCTATATATTATACCCCTTTGTAACTTGAACTTATCTTATGAAATCTTATGAATGAAATCCCTTGTTTTTGAGCAAAGTCTTGTTCTTCCGCACTTATTCTGAGTGTTGATCTTCGTGAGGAGTAAATCCAGGTTCCCTAGGAACCTTGAGGAGGTGTGAGATCTCCAACCCCAAAACCCTAGCTTAGTCCACCCATCTCTACTCCACCACCACCAAACCCTAGCCTCTACACTATCTCCAAGGTTCTTCTTCCAAAGGGTGGCCGACCACCAGGACCCCCAGTCCAGCCATTTTCAAGTCAGCTACCACTGCTTCAGAGTCCATCCAGCAGATCCAGGAGAAGAAGTCCCAAATCCACAGCCTAGGAGTTCCAGATCAGCTGAAGACCTTCAGATCCCATCCTTTCTTCTACTCGGGTAACTCTCTTCCCTGAGTCTCTTGTTCCTAACCTTGTTCTTCTTCTCTCCAGGATCCAGGGTTCAAGAAGAGGCCAACTTTGCCAAGGACCATTATCGGAGGATCCATTGCGAAGATACCTTGACTCCCGGGATCCAATAATCTGCTCGAGAGAGTCTTTTTTCCATCAAATGGAGAGATATCACTGCTAGGTAACAAGAACCTTCCCTTCTCACTTTGTCTGTTTCGTTGAAACTCAGAGCAAACCATAGATCTGGGTTTCTCAATCCCAGCGATCCTACTTCTGAGTTACTCTGATAATCCACTCCTTTTAATTGTGCTTTCTGTCATTTCTTAGTTTCTTTCAACATTAGTTTATCTTCCTTTGAGTCAAAGCCGACTTCTGAAAATATGTATATATAAAAAAATACATTAATTTTAATTTGCTTCTGCATTCCGTGCTTTCGTTCTGTATCATTTTGGTATCAGAGCCCTGTCTAGGGTTCTTGCTTGTTTGATTATTTTTTTCGTTCCTTTTTACTTTTGCTGCCTGGAGTAGACTCCCCTGGCCGTCCGGTCCTAGGAACAAGCGAGACGCAAGCCTCCTCCTCCCATTCCACGGGAGTTCCTAGGGCGTGTAGGGGTGCCGCTGGGTGATAACTTCTAGGCAGGGATTGTAAACGGGACACACGTTCTGTTTTCTGCCAGTAACTATCCTGTTATTCTAATTGTTTCTCCTATAAAAAATTTCAAATTAAGTAATTATTATTTTTCTGGAACCATTATAATTGAAAGTAATTTACATAAAATTATCATGATTTATTAATTTCTATAGATTTCTGAGATCAATTTTACTGCTGTTCTGCATTTTATTTTCTGCAAGCTATTTTTTTTTTATTTGAGTGTGCATAAATTGAATCTATCTTAAGGGCACCGAAGTTGCAACATAAGGGGAGGATTGAGACCCTCTCCTTAGCCAAAACCACCTCCCATGCATTCGAACCTAAGCCTTTAATCTTAAAATTAATTAGACCTAATTTGCCCTAGTGGGCTAGGGACACCAACTGGTCGGGTCTAGGCTAGTGTTGAGTCAGTTTGTCCAGTTACTCTGTGTGTGCTTTGTACTCAGTGTCTAGAATGGTGGTTCAGGGATTCTATCCTGAAGGGCTTGTGTGCTAGTCCGCCTACCTGGCCAATCACTTATTGGTGTCTAGGATTGGCAATTAGGGACCTAACACTCCCCTTACACCTGCCTGGCTGAGTCCCGAGTTACTACAGGCTAGCTTGCCACTCTGATTGGGCATCTAGTTTTGGCTCTAGGTCTAGTTAGCCCGTAGTCGTTTCAGTCGAGTCTCATTTGGTATGCTTGCTTGCATCATCATGTCCACCCGTAACGGAGTATCCTACCAACTTGGTCAAACCCAACCTGATTTAGAGGCCATGATTAGAACTCTTACACCGAAAGTATGACCAAATTGAGTCAGGAAATGAATGAGGTTTTTGCCTAGTTTAGAGACTGAGCCCAGGGACTTGAGAAACGTAGACATCAAAATTGGACCCCTGATCCAAAATTTAATAGGCCCCAACCTCACCCATGCCAGGAGCCTAGGAGGACCTTATACGTGATCCCGAGCATAACCCTAGGAGCCTATACCCATACTTGGTTGACTCAGAGAAGGGACCCATTAGGAACACCAAACCTTATGCACCCACTTTTGAAGGAAGACAAGAGACATATATTAAGTGGGAAAACAAATGGATCGGTATTTTGAGTGCACTAACATATCGGAATCAGGACAAGTTAGGTTGGCCAAAACCAAGTTCACCAAACATGCTAGGTCGCATTGGTATGCTATTGAGCGTGAGTGTTATCAAAGAAAAGAGAAAATATATACTTGGAGAGATATGAGAAGTAAGTTGAGAGATAGGTACCTAGGGAGATCCTATGAGAAAAGACTTTTAGACCAATGGTACCAATTGCAACAAGGTAATAGGCCTGTGTCTAAATATCGAGGACTTCTAGTGGTATGACATGAAATGCAATACCATTGAGACCGAAGCTCAGATCACATCGAGGTTTAAGGTTGGGTTACACCCAGACATTTATAGGAAGCTATGCCTTGAAAAGACCAATAAGTTAGACCGAGCCTACCAAGAAGCCCAAGACTATGAGTGGTCTTTAAGATATAACCAATCAAGTACTTTGGACTTAAAGCCAACCTCTACCAACTTGAGTCAAGTTCCGATTGATCCGACACCCGTAGTGAACCAGACTTTTGTTTGTCAATTCCCACTTGTGTCACCTCTTGACCAGAAGGATAACACTGAGAAGGAGTTAGGCATGGCCATCCCAAATTAGTTGACCTGACCAGAGCCGTACTTAAAGAGGAATCAAAGGAGAATAGATTAGAACCTTTTAGTGAGATTAAGGAAGAAATATATGAGCCTGACATAAGTTTGATAGATGAATATGAAGAAGAAGAATTTGAGGATATCTCTCTCGATAATTCGATTAACCAACTCCTACCTGATGGGGTTATTGAGGGGACCCCTGCCACTCAAGGAATTCAGGAGCTAACCCTAAGAGAAGACCCTTTTGAGGAAGTTCAGGAAGAGGAAATTGCACCCAATGAGAGTTTAAGTGAGAATACCCCTGAACTCATTGAGGAATCCAAAGAAGACACCCCTGAGTCAAATCTAGTAGAGAAGTGTGAAGAAGGAAGGGGATCACAAGAATTGCCCATTGAGAAGGTCCAAGAACAAGAAAAGATAGTAGCTTCGAAGACTTTCTAGATAAACATTCCAAAGACCTTCCTGATAACCTTCCACCTTCTAGGACCACCCAGCCTACCCTAGAACTTGCACTTGTAGACCATCCTAGAGCAAATCATGAGGTTTGGATGAGTGCACCTATAGAACAATGTCCTCATTTTAAGGTCATCCTGAATAACCAAGGTATGTTTCTTGTTTCCTATAAGCCACCTCAAAACTCTGATTCTTATTTCCTACCCTTCCCTGAATCTTCTCATGTTTCTAGAGCTATGGGATTACACTTTACTGAGATTTCTAGGTTGCAAGACTCCTTAGAACCTATTAGGTTTGCCACCTACTTCTGAAAGAACTTATGGCACCTACTAGGCACCCATGATAAGTTTTCATGCTCTGCATGCCATCCTCCGACCCAAGGTCAAACCTAGAGAGCCTTAGTTTGTTAGGTTTAGACCTAGGGTTCCTTTGAATAAAGTCCATTCTTTAGGGATGCGTCATCAGTCGAGTTTAGGAAATTGACTTAGATTTTGGTTTGATTGAGAGCACCAGGAATTGGGATTTGTATTTGTCCAGGCTGAAATTGCATTCAATGTTTGATCAATAGGTCTATAGGCTAGAGTCCCTTTGAAATTGTTCATGAGTACAATCCTCACACACCACTTGACCTAGTTCTTTTGCCAGTCCACACACGAGTCTCCGAGTCTGCTGAAGACTTTGCACAGCATGTAAAGAACTTGCATAAAGAAATTCATGCCAAAATAACTTTAAGTAATGAAACTTATAAGAAGTTGGCTGATTCTCAAAGGCGAGTCAAAACTTTTGTTGAAGGAGACAATGTAATGATTAGGTTAAGGCCTGAGCGGTTTCCTCTTGGAACCGTTAGAAAATTACATGCTAGAGGAGCTGGACCATTTAGAGTGGTGAAAAGAGTAGGGTCCAATGCCTATATGCTCGAGTTGCCTTCAGAACTAGGCATTAGCTCCACTTTCAACATTACAGACCTAGTAGAGTATAGAGAGCCAGCTGTGATTCCCAGTGAGCCTTTTGAGCCTAATCCTGCTCTTGAGAGTGAACCCAGCCCTGTGTTCACCAACAAACTGGCCTGTGAGGAAAGTGCAGATTGAAAAGATCCTGGACGATCAGGTTATCTCTACTCTTAATCGAGGAAACCAAAGATACCTGGTCCGCTGGCAAGGAAGGCTAGATTCTAATGACTCTTGGATCTCCCGAGATGAATTACAGAGCTGGATCCAGATCTCTTGGAGAGATACCAGAGCCAACTTGATCCATACTCGACAGGGTCGAGTTCCTCCCACCCGGGAGAATTGGTGCGGGCACCATAATCAGAAGAAGACTTCAGGGTTCCATCTGGATCTCTGATTGACCTTGCCCGAGAAAATTAGGGTTTGTAATAAGGATTGACCTGATCAACCCAAATTTGAGTCTGTAATTTTATCATTTCAATTTTTGTTGAGTCATGTTGACTCAGTCCAAGTCTAGGTCCAGGTTGGCGCCATTCCCTTTTCCATAGGGTGCCATATTTTTTTCTTCCAAGATCTAGCTACAAGTGGGTGCCACACTCCCTGCCACATCTCCATCCAGTGTCTTTGGTCCCGACACCATAAGAAGTAAGTTCCCCTTTTTCTTGCACCACTTGGGGGAGAAATCCATTAAGATACCTCAATCCAAGGAGGAGCCAACTTCTTTTCAGATAAACCTAAGCCAAGATGGCAAGAATTTTTCTTGAAGAGAGGATCAAGGAGGTGCCCCACAATGTTCCATAAAAATCCAAGTTATAAAGGGAAGAGAGCATGTCTTGGGGAGAAAATCAATGAGGCACCCAAAAGTTTTCTAAAGTGCCAAAGCCATGAAAAAGAAGAAGCCTAAACTTATGGAGCAAGACTAGGAGGTGTCCAAAAGAGCCAAACCATGAAGGGAAAATCCTTGATTTTTGGAGAGATACTAGGAGACACCCCCATAACCTGCCATTTGGAGCTGATTTTCAAGTTTTCTTGGAGTTTTTGGGCTGCTCACTCATGGAAGGAGTCTTGGTTGGCCAAGGGAAAGAATTTGATGCCTAAGTATAGATTAGTCCTATTAGTCCGACATGGGAACTTGTATGGTTTTGATTTTTCTTATAGGTCTATATATTAAACCCCTTTTGTAACTTGAACTTATCTTATGAAATCTTATGAATGAAATCCCTTGTTTTTGAGCAAAGTCTTGTTCTTCCGCACTTATTCTGAGTGTTAGCTCCGTGAGGGAGTAAATTCGGGTTCCCTAGGAACCTTGAGGAGGTGTGTGATCTCCAACCCCAAAACCCTAGCTTAGTCCATCCATCTCTACTCCACCACCACCAAACCCTAGCCTCAACACCATCTCCAAGGTTCTTCTTCCAAAGGGTGGCCAACCACCAGGACCCCCAGTCCAGCCATCTTTAAGTCAGCTACCACTACTTCAGAGTCCATCCAGCAGATCCAGGAGAAGAAGTCTCAAATCAGTAGCCTAGGAGTTCCAGATCAGCTGAAGACCTTCAGATCCCATCCTTTCTTCTACTCGGGTAACTCTCTTTCCTGAGTCTCTTGTTCCTAATCTTGTTCCTCTTCTCTCCCGGATCCAGGGTTCAAGAAGAGTCCAACTTTGCCAAGGACCATTATCGGAGTATCCATTGCGAAGATACCTTGACTCCCGGGATCCAATAATCTGCTCGAGAGAGTCTTTTTTTTCCACCAAATGGAGAGATATCACTGCTAGGTAACAAGAACCTTCCCTTCTCACTTTGTCTGTTTTGTTGAAACTCAGAGCAAACCCTAGACCTGGGGTTTCTCAATCCCCAGCGATCCTACTTCTGAGTTACTCTGATAATCCACTCATTTTAATTGTGCTTTCTGTCATTTCTTAGTTTTTTTCAATATTAGTTTATCTTTCCTTGAGTCAAAGCCGACTTCTGAAAATATATATATATATATATACATTAATTTTAGTTTGCTTCCGCATTCCATGCTTTCGTTCTGCATCACTTCTCACATTTTAGAGCCATGGGGTTGCATTTTGTTGAATTACCAAGCTGCATGACTCCTTAGAACCCATCCCTTTTGCCATTTTCTTTGGTACACTTTATGGCATTTGTTAGGGATCCTTGATAATTTTTCTTGTACATACTAGACTAGGGTCAAACCTAGAGAGTCCATAATCTGTTAAGTTTAGGCCCTAGAGCGTCCAATAAAATTTTTTCAGTAGGGATGCATAGTTAAGTCTATACATTTTGCATCATATTAGGATTATGCATTAAATATTATTTTAAAATAATTTGGGCTAATTCCCGAAAGCGAGCCAAAGAGTTTGAAATAGGGGATTTTGTAATGATTAGGCTCAGGCCTGAACGGTTTCCACTAGGAACCATTACGAAGCTTCATGCTCGTGGGGCTGGTCCCTTTAAAGTGATTAGGAGAATGGGCCCTAATGCCTATGTGCTAGAATTATGTGCAGATTATGGAATTAGCTCGACATTCAATATCTCAGACTTAGTCGAGTATAGGGAACCCGCAAACATACCTAGCGAGCCATTTGGGCCTGACCTTTCTTTTGAGAGTGAACCTGAACCTGAGTGTCCACCTCCAAATATACCTGAGCGAGGAGAGCGGATCGAGCATGTCCTGGATGACCAAGCTATCACTACCTAGGGCAAAGGCTATCAATGTTACTTGGTCTGATGGCAAGGCCGACCCGAATCAGATGACTCATGGATTACCCGGGAGGACTTACAGCGCATCGACCCCGACATCCTGGAGAGGTACCAAAGCCAGACTAACCCTTACTCGACAGGGTCGAGTTCCTCCCACCACGGGAGAATTGGTGTGGGCACCAGAATCCGACAAAGGCTTCTCAACCCTCTATGGATCTCAGATTAGGGCTACACTTCTTTATGTCTTGTAATAAGGCTTCAAGGCTCAAATTTGTAATTATTGTTGCTTTGAATTGAGTCTGTACCTTGACCAATTAGGTCAAATTGAGTCCTGTACTAAGTCGAGTCACAAATCGAGTCCAGTCTGAGTCTATTAGAAGTATGGGTCCATTGCAAGAGTGGGTTTTAAAATTTAGTCTCCTTGGAAGCAAGTCGGGAAAGAATCTAAGTCAACTCAGGGCCCACCTATGCATCCTACATGGTGCCATGACATCTTGCCATGTGGGCAGCACACTTGGCATGCAAGGATGCCCAATGGGGAGGACCACTTCACTTGGCTCTAGCCTTTTTCCTCTCCCCCTATCAAGCTCATTGCCATGCAAGGGTGGTCGGCCAAGGTAGAAGTCAATGGAAGTTGATGGAGGGAATTCAAATCCCTTGCTTCAAGCCCTCCAATCAAGCCTTCTTCCCAATAGCTTCAACCTCTTTGGAAGGGAGAGACAAGAGCCTTGGGTGCCTCCACCTAACACTCCCCATGTCAAGCCTTATACCCAAGAAAGGTGATGCAGCACGAAAGCTCTGATACCAAAAATGATGCAGAACAAAGAACAAAGAAGCATATGCGGAAGTAAAATTAAGATTAATTCTTTTTTTTTTATATATATATTTCAAAAATTGGCTTTGACTCAAAGGAAAGTTAAACTAAGTTGATGAAAAGTAAACTAAGTTGATGAAAAGTAGGTAAGGATTGAAAGCATAATTTAGAAGAAGCTAAGTTATCAGAGTAGTTCAGAAGTAACGGATCGCTGGGGTTGAGAAACTCCCAGACCTAAGGTTTCGCTCTGAACTTTCAATAGAACAGAAATAAAGAGAAGAGATGGTTTACCACCAGACAGTGATCTTCACAGAATTTGGGTGGAAGAACTCTCTCGAGCAGATTGTTGGATCCTCGGATTTGGCTATCTTCGCAATGGATCCTCCAATACTGGTCCTCGTGGCTGGGTCGGCTTCTCCTGAACTCAAGATCTGGGAAGAAGAAAAACAAGTGATGGATTCAGAGACTCAGTAAGGATTTACCAGGTCGAAGAACTTGAAGGCTGATGTCGCTGAGATTCGGATTCTCTTGAAGGCTGATTCGACTCCCTCTGGAAAGAGCTTTGGATCTGAAGTATCCGGACTGGAGCTGGATGCTAGTGGTCGGCCTGGACTTGGAGAGAGAGGCGTGGGAGGTGGAATAGGCTAGGGTTTGGTGGATTGAAGTGGATGGTGGGCGGCTAGGGTTTTGGAGTAGAAGTAGCTAACCTAGGGTTTGGGTTTTGGAGATCTCACACCTCCTCAAGGTTCCTGGGAACCCGGATTTACTCCCTCATGGAGCTCAACACTTGGATGCAGTGCAGAAGAGAGAAAACACAGAGTTTGCTCACAAAAAAAATTGGTTTCATTCATCTTTTTTTTTCAAGAGTTACATAGATTGAATATATAGATATAACAAAGAATAAATTTCATACACTTCCCATGTGGGACTAATAGGACTAACCCATACTTTAGGCATCAAATTCTCTTCCCAAGATTCCTTCATGAGTGGGCAGGAAAGAAGGGACCTGCTTTCTTGTGGTGTGGGGACCAAGGCACACTGGATGGAGATGTGGCGCCTCCTGGACTCTGGCGTGTGGCTGGAGTGTGGGCACCCACTTGCTTGGTCCTGGGAGAAATGTGGCACCTTGGAGAAGACCTAGACCACTACTAGGACTTGTATTGAGTCAACATGACTCAAAAAATTTAAATTGCAGGGAAATACAGACTCAAACTAAATTGAGTTGACCAAGTCAACCCTTATTACAAAACCAGAAAACCCTAATTCTTCGGGCAATGTCAATCAGAGATCCAGATGGAGCCCTGAAGTCTTCTTCTGAGTCTGGTGCCCTCCCCAATTCTCCCGGGGGGAGGAACTCGACCCTGTCGAGTATGGATCAAGCTGGCTCTGGTATCTCTCCAAGAGGTCTGGGTCCAATTCTTGTAATTCTTCTCGGAAGATCCAAGAGTTATCAGAATTTGGCCTTCCTTGCTAGCGGACCAGGTATCTTTGGTATCCTCGATTACGAGTAGAGATACCTGATCATCCAGGATCTTTTCAATCTGCTCTTTCCTCTCAGGCCAGTTTGTTGGTGGACACACAGGGTTGGTTCACTCTCAAGAGCAGGATTAGGCTCAAAAAGGCTCACTGGGAATCACAGCTGGCTCTCTATACTCTACTAGGTCTGTAATGTTGAAGTGGAGCTAATGCCTAGTTCTGAAGGCAACTCGAGCACATAGGCATTGGACCCTACTCTCTTCACCACTCTAAATGGTCCAGCTCCTCTAGCATGTAACTTTCTAACAGTTCCAGGAGAAAACCGTTCAGGCCTTAACCTAATCATTACATAGTCTCCCTCAACAAAAGTTTGACTCGCCTTTGAGAATCAGCCAACTTCTTATAAGTTTCATTACTTAAATTTATTTTGGCATGAATTTCTTTATGCAAGTCCTTACATGCTATGCAAGTGCATCAAGAGACTTGGTGTTGTGGACTAATAGTGAAATCAGATCAAGTGGTGTGTGAGGTTTGTATCCATGAATAATTTCAAAGGGACTCTAGCCTATAGACCTATTGATCGAAACATTATATGCAAATTTAGTCCTGACAAAATACAAATCCCAATTCCTGGTGCTCTCAATCAAACCAAAATCTGAGCCAAAGCCTTGTAAGGGTCAAGAAAAACTAAACTAGACTGACGACGCATTCCTAAAGAATGGACTTTATTCCAAAGGAACCCTAGGTCTAAACCTAACAAACTAAGGCTCTCTAGGTTTGACCTTGGGTCGGAGAGGGCATGCAGAGCATGAAACTTATTTGGGAGCCTAGTAGGTGCTATAAGGTCTTCCAGAAGTAGGTGGCAAACCTAATAGGTTCTAAGGAGTCTTGCAACCTAGAGATCTCAGTAAAGTGTAATCCCATAGCTCTAGAAACATGAGAAGATTCAGGGAAGGGTAGGAAATAAGAATCAGAGTTTTGAGTGGCTTATCAGAACAAGAAACAAACCTTGGTTATTCAGGATGACCTTAAAATGAGGACATTGTTCTATAGGTGCACTCATCCAAACCTCAAGATTTGCTCTAGGAGGGTCTACAAGTGCAAGTTCTAGGGTAGGCTGGGTGCTCCTAGAAGGTGGAAGGTTATCAAGAAGGTCTTTGGAATGTTTATCTAAAAAGTCCTCTAAGATACTGTCTTTTTCTTGTTCTTGGACCTTCTCAATGGGCAATTCTTGTGAACCCCTTCCTTCTTCACACTTCTCTACCAGATTTGACTCAGGGGTGTCTTCTTTGGATTCCTCAATGAGTTCAGGGGTATTCTCACTTAAACTTTCATTTGGTATAATTTCCTCTCTTCCTGAACTTCCTCAAAAGGGTCTTCTCTTAGGGTTAGCTCCTGAATTCCTTGAGTGGCAGGGGTCCCCTCAATAACCCCATTAGGTAGGAGTTGGTTAATTGAATTATCGGGAGAGATATCCTCAAATTCTTCTTCTTCATATTCATCTATCAAACTTATGTCAGGCTCATATATTCTTCCTCAATCTCACTGAAATGTTCTAATCTATTCTCCTTTGATTTCCCTTTAAGTACGGCTTGGTCAGGTCAACTAATTTTGGGATGGCCATGCCTAACTCCTTCTCAGTGTTATCCTTCTGGTCAAGAGGTGACACAAGTGGGAATTGACAAACAAAAGTCTGGTTCACTACGGTGTCGGATCAATCGAACTTGACTCAATTGGTAGAGGTTGGCTTTAAGTCCAAAGTACTTGATTGGTTATATCTTAAAGACCACTCATAGTCTTGGCTTCTTGGTAGGCTCGGTCTAACTTATTGGTTATTTCAAGGCATAGCTTCCTATAAATTTCTGGGTGTAACCCACCCTAAACCTCGATGTGATCTGAGCTTCGGTCTCAATGGTATTGCATTTCATGTCGTACCACTGGAAGTCCTCGATATATTTAGACACGGCCTATTACCTTGTCGCAATTGGTACCATTGGTCTAAAAGTCTTTTCTCATAGGATCTACCTAGGTACCTATCTCTCAAACTTACTTCTCATATCTCTCCAAGTATATATTTCCTCTTTTCTTTGATAACACTCATGCTCAATAGCATACCAATGCGACCTAGCTTGTTTGGTGAACTTGGTTTTGGCCAACCTAATTTGTCCTAATTTTGATATGTTAGTGCACTCAAAATACCGATCCATTTGTTCTTCCCACTTAATATGTCTCTTGTCTTCCATCAAAGTGGGTGCATAAGGTTCGGTGTTCCTAACGGTCCCTTTTCTGAGTCACCAAGTATGGATATAGCTCCTAGGGTTATTCTCGGGATCACGGTATAAGGTCCTCCTAGGCTCCTGGCATGGGTGAGGTTGGGGCCTATTAAATTTTGGATCAGGGGTCCAATTTTGATGTCTACGTTTCTCAAGTCCCTGGGCTCGGTCTCTAAAATGGGCAAAACCCCTCATTCATATCCTGACTCAATTTGGTCATACTTTCGGTAAGAGTTCTAATCATGGTCTCTAAATTAGGTTGGGTTTGACCAGGTTGGTAGTGTACTTCGTTCCGGGTGGACATGATGATGCAAGCAAGCACACCAAAGAGACTCGACTGAAACGACTGCGGGCTAACTAGACCTAGAGCCCAACTAGATGCCCAATCAGAGTGGCAAGCTAGCCTGTAGTAACTCGAGACTCAGCCAGGCAGGTGTGGGGGAGTGTTAGGTCCCTAATTGCCAATCCTAGACACCAATCAGAGATTGGCCAGGTAGGCAGACCAGCACACAAGCCCTTCGGGATAGAATCCCTGAACCACCATTCTAGACACTGAGTACAAGTACACACAGAGTAACTAGACAAACTGACTCAACTTAGCCTAGACCCGACTTGTTGGTGTCCCTAGCCCACTTGGGCAATTAGGTCTATAATTTTAAGATTAAAGGCTTAGGTTCGATGAGTGGGTGTTGGTTTTGGGCTAAGAGAGGTTATCAATTCCTCCCCTTATCTTAGATGCTCAAATGCCCTTAAGATGAATTAGAGATGAACACTCAAAAATAATTGAATTGCAGAAACACAAAATAGAGTTGCAGTAATTTAATTCTCAGAAATCTCACGGAAACCAATAAATCACAGGAAAAAAATGAAAAATAGCTTCAATTATACTGGCTTCAGCAAAATAAAGATCACTGAATTTGGAGTTACTTGCAGTGAGAATAATTCCTGCAACAGGAAAATATGGGCTGAAAACAGAGTACTTCCCCGTTTACAATTCCTACTACGAAGTTGTAACCCAATGGATCCCCTACACGCCCTAGGAACACCCCATGGATGGGAAGGAGGTTTGCACCTCGCTTCGTTCCTAGGACCGGACGTCCTGGGGAGTCTACTTCGAGCAGACAAAGTAAGAGAGAGAAACAAGTAATCAAAACAGAAACCCTAGACAGGGCTCTGATACCAAAATTGATGCAGCACGAAAGCTCTGATACCAAAAATGATGCAGAAAAAGAACAAAGAAGCGTATGCAGAAGTAAAATTAAGATTAATTCTTTTTTTTTTTTTATATATTTTAGAAATTGGCTTTGACTCAAAGTAAAGTTAAACTAAGTTGATGGAACCTAGGTAAGGATTGAAAGCACAATTTAGAAGAAGCTAAGTTATCAGAGTTTCCAGTTCAGAAGTAACGGATCACTGGGGGTTGAGAACTCCCAGACCTAGGTTTCGCTCTGAACTTTCAATAGAACAGAAATAAAAGAAGAGATGGTTTACCAACCAGACAGTGATCTTCACAGAATTTGGGTGGAAGAACTCTCTCGAGCAGATTGTTGGATCCTCGGATTTTGCTATCTTCGCATGGATCCTCCAATACTGGTCTCGTGGCTGGGTCGGCTTCTCATGAACTCAGATCTGGGAGAGAAAAATAAGTGATGGATTCAGAGACTCAAGGAAGGATTTACCAGTCGAAGAACTTGATGGCTGATGTCGCTGAGATCCGATTCTCTTGAAGGCTGATTCGACTCCCTCTGGAAAGAGCTTTGGATCTGAAGTATCCGGACGGGAGCTGGATGCTGGTGGTCGGCCTGGACTTGGAGAGAGAGGCCGTGGGAGGTGGAATAGGCTAGGGTTTGGTGGATTGAAGTGGATGTGGGCGGCTAGGTTTTTGGAGTAGAAGTAGCTAACCTAGGGTTTGGGTTTTGGAGATCTCACCCTCCCTCAAGGTTCCTGGGGACCCGGATTTACTCCCTCACGGAGCTCAACACCTGATATGCAGTGCGGAAGAGAAAACCCAGAGTTTGCTCACAAAAAAAATTGGTTTCATTCATCTTTTTTTTCAGAGTTACATAGAGTTGAATATATAGACATAACAAAGAAATAAAATTTCATACACTTCCCATGTGGGACTAATAGGACTAACCCATACTTTAGGCATCAAATTCTCTTCCCAAGATTCCTTCCATGAGTGGGCAGCCCAAAACTCCAAGAAAACTTGAAAATCAGCTCCAATGGTAGGTTATGGGGGTGTCTCCTAGTATCTCTCCATGAATCAAGGATTTTTCCTTTATGGTTTGGCTCTTTTGGACACCTCCTAGTCTTGCTCCACAAGTTTAGGCTTCTTCCTTTCATGGCTTTGGCACTTTAGGAAACTTTTGGGTGCCTCCTTGATTTTCTCCCCAAGACATGCTCTCTTCCCTTTTATAACTTGGGTTTTTATGGAACATTGTGTGGCACCTCCTTGATCCTCTCTTCAAGAAAAATTCTTGCCATCTTGGCTTGGGTTTATCTGGAAAGAAGTTGCTCATCCTTGGATTGAGGTATCTTGATGGATTTCTCTCCCCAAGTGGCGCATGAAAGAAGGGACCTGCTTTCTTGTAGTGTGGGGACCAAGGACACTGGATGGAGATGTGGCGCCTCCTGGACTCTGGCGTGTGGCTGGGAGTGTGGCGCCCACTTGCTTGGTCCTGGGAGAAATGTGGCACCTTGGAGAAGACCTAGACCACTACTAGGACTTGTATTGAGTCAACATGACTCAAAAAATTTAAATTGCGGGAAATACAGACTCAAACTAAAATTGAGTTGACCAAGTCAACCCTTATTACAAAACCATAAACCCTAATTCTTCGGGCAATGTCAATCAGAGATCCGATGGAGCCCTGAAGTCTTCTTCTGAGTCTGGTGCCCGCACCAAAAGGGTGTGTAACAAAGGAAGAAAGTAGAACATAAGCCATGCTACAAGCCCTCTTCATGTCGTTTGCCAAACAATGAGATTCTTTCCAACTTCAAGGCGCCATGATCCCTCCTCCTACCTTGCTTCATGCCACGCCGATTCAAGGCTAGCACTTGTCTCCAAGGGGAGAAGAAAGTCAGGTTTGGTTTCCCATTCAAAAAAAAAAAAGAAAAGAGAACTTTTGTATTCTTGCATTTGAATTCAAAATGGGCCTTGGGTGCCTATTTAAGGACCCAACCCCCTCCATTGTAAGGGTATGAATGATTAAATGAAAAGAGCGCTTGAGTTTTGTTTCTCCTCCACCCATTGTCTTCTAGACTAGGTTTAAGTGAAGCTTCCTTCATCCCCAGGGACGTCGAGTGGTGTGAGGCCACCTTTCCGTCGCCCCAGGGCATCGCAAGTCCGTCGTCCTCCAGGACGTCGAGTGGTGTGAGGCCACCTTTCCGTCGCCCCAGGGTGTCGCAAGTCCTTTGTCCTCCATGATGTCGAGTGGTGTGAGGCCACATTCCTTTGTCCTCCGGGATGTTGCGGGGTGCGAGGCCCCAAGTTATCTCCTTCTTCGACTTCGGAATCCAGCCAGACACCGAGCTCGAAGCCCCTTCTCAACCCTCCCTTAGTTCCATTTCGATACTTCTCTCCATTTCACTAATCCCTCCTTTGCTTGCCTACAGGTCCCCTTTGGTATCACGGGCACCGGAGATGGTCTGCTTTGCCATCGCAACCACCCGACCGAAAACTGGCACATCCGTGGGTTCGACTGCCCTGGCATCCATGCCGCATCCATCGAGTTGAGCGATCTCTATATCGGGCACTTCAGACGTGTTAGGTTTTCCCTTATCTCCTAAGTAGGTATTGCATTTCAAGCTTAGTCCTACTGAGATTTCTTAATTCCGGGATCATGTTCTCTTATGTCACTATTTAGGGATTTGATTTACTAGTGTAGGCTTCTTTTATTCAGTTTCTCCTATTTCTAGTCTTTGCTTGTGATCAGAAATCAAAAACATTTAAAACATGTAAAACTCATTAACTTTCAATTAAGAAAATTCTTTGCATCATAAGCATCCATACTAGCATCTCTAGCCCTACTCTACTCCCCTGCATCATTGTTGGTATTAGAGCTTATTCCACATCATCAGGCCATCGTGGACCATGTTGCCGAACGCTCCCTGGCTGGCGTGGTGGGTGCCATCACCAAGGATGCGAGGGATATGGGAGACGGTGCAACCGGTGCCCCAGGACTCCGTGGAGGTCTAGTGGCCGGCGCACTTGGAAACAATGTTTGGCTACTGTGGTTCTTGGAGTGTTGGGCATGGATGAAGTGGAAAGCAGGGGTGAGGGCTGGAAGGGAGGAATGGTGGTGGGTGACCAGCTGGAGGAGGGATGGTGGTCCAGCATCGATGTTGGTGAAGGATCCATGGATAGGATTTGAAATAGGGGAGAGAAAGAATGGTGGGGTTGGTGAGGGGGGTATTTGGATGGGAGGAGGAGGTGGAGCTAGGAGGAAGAAGAAAAACCCTAATCCTCTGGCTCTGATACCAAACTAATGAGGACGGAATGCTGAAGGAACATTGGCGAGCTGAAAAGTCACCAAGGATCAGAGCTTCCATGAAAGAAGAAAGAAGAGGGCGGCTAGGGCTAGGGTTTAGAAGAAGTTAGAGCTTGGAAAGATAACCGGATAACTATGGCCTCACACCCCTTGATGTTCTGGAGAACAAAGATAATATGGGTCTCACACCCACTCCTCACGAAGGTTAATGTTCAAAGAACGAGGCAAATAAAATAAGAGAAACTCTCCATTTTTTTTAATTCATCATGTTTACAAGAGAGGGAGAGGGTGGGTATTTTTAGATTCACCCAGGTCCCTGGACTCCCTGACAGACTGGGATTACATGACTTGAGGGCCAAGAAAATTCAATTCCCTTGGGCTTGGGCTAGGGCGCTGGGTTGGGGTGGCTTGGACTATGGTGCCATCTTCATGGATTAGGGGTGCTCCCTTATGGGCTTGGTGGCATGAAAGGGCCCAGGTGCCTGGCTGGGGGCTTGAGTAGGGTCCCAGGTGCATGAAGTCCAGCTCTGGTTAGGGGACCTGGTGATCTTCTAGTCTGGTGGCTCTCCTCTTGGTTCTAACTTAAATGAAAATTACATGGACTCTATTGGACTTGACTGGACTGAAAACAACTGGACTTGACTAAGTGGACTCAACTGGACTCAATTTTGTCACTCTATTACAGGGCTCAATTGGCTCACTTTAGTACAAGTGACTTAGTACTAAGACTCTAATAGACTCTCGGGTCCCCATCACTTTGCAAGCCCGATAGTCACCTACCACCGAAAGGACCGAACTCGCTCTTCAGTGAATAACAGACTATTAGGAGTGTCGAAGGAATCGGGATTGCTCCTTGAGGTATTAACCTTAGGAACACCAGTGGGAGGAGCCGAACCTATACTATCCGAGGCTTCGTCCCTGCAGTGCTTCAAGATAGCTCTCCATAAATCCTGTACATCACACGGATCCATGTAATATTTTAAATCACCAGAAAAGATTGCCAAAAATTGCCTTCTTATGCTGGAAATCACCGCATAGTGAATGTAGGATGGCCCTGGCTCAAGTGTCTATGGTTGTGAACCACTTTTAAAACTCCTTTATAAAAGGGTTGGCCGTGGTAGATCTTCACTCCCCAGAAGGCATCATAAAGGCAACACAAAAGCTTTTTGACAACATTGCCTTTTGAGAACTTGGAAACCAATGAAGTTGTCAAGATCATCAAGGCATGGCACTAGATCTACTTCTCAGCTTGACTACTCAACATTCAAATTAAGGAGTGGGAGGCTAATTATGTGAGAGGGGAACCCCCATACGTGGATCTTGAAAGTTTTAATATCGACGATCCGATCAGACCAAATTCATGGAAAGAGAAGCCATATCTGGCTATTTCAAATCCTGGTATCAGAATTAAGATATTTCAAGCATAATAAAGCAAAGAGAATATTCGGATAAACCAGATCTATCCAACTGAGGTGGTATCAGAAGGGCAAACCTCATCCTAAAAACACCACTAGATGCTTAGTTCTATCCCTAGGAGGAGGGTATTAGAGAGATATTTTAGCTCCTAGTCTTATTGGTAGTAACTTTAATATATAGCAAAACCAAACCTTTAGCCTTTTTAGTTTCTTCTCAACCAAAGATCTTTACGACTTTACTCCAATATCTATTTATGGCCCTCCTAGCCCTTAACAAGCTTAGATCGAGCTACCCCATTGAACATTCGGACCAACTAGGATGCTATCCAACAAATCCCCTGATTGAGATGCATAAGCCTATCTACCTTTGATGTGCTGAGGACCCAGCTTCTCCGAATACCAAGTTTTGAAGAACCTCGATTACGAAGGCCCTTAAACATATCTACCTCCAGTACAAGGCCCTGACCTGGTCGCCACTCCTATGAGAGCATCTATCGAGGATCGAAACAGGAATCTAATGATATCCATCCTAAATACCCTTCATAATAGATAAACTATCAAGTCCCATTATTTAGAAAAAATCTCAGTTATTAAAAAGCGTGGCCTTTCTCTAAGCCAGTTCTTGGAGCTATTAAGATAAATGGTGGGAAGACATTAAGAAAAAACTTCGCATCAATAGGAGGATATTCCAGGTAGAAAAGGATGATTCTCATCTAGAAATCCAAATGTTAGCTCCAATTTTCATCATTCCCTGTCTGTCAGCCTCCATGTTGGTTATCTCTAAACTATTCCTGGGGCTCAACTATAGAAGGGGGTTTTTAGTGAACCCCTAGAGATATGTGCATTCACTCACATGTTCCTCTTATACTCTCATATACTCTCATGCACCTGCACTCATTTTCTCTAGGTGGTCTGGAATATTGACTTGATCATCGGAGGGCCTTTGCCAAAATCTTCTTGATCAGGGTTTCTTTTATAGGTACAATCATTTTCATCTCCTCTCCAGCTCACTCTAATATTCGAGTGGATTTCAGCACTGTTGTACCCTGACGGCTCACCCTCACGCAGAACTGGCCCATTCTTGCGGTTCGACTGAGCTGCCCCTTCAAGGCTCCAACTGCTAGAGGTCTGACTTACCGGAGCAGAGGTCCGAACGACCCTCTCCTGCTGGGGTCCGGCCCATCGCTCTCCTTCAGAGGTCCGACCAACTGGAGCAGGGGTTCGAATGACCCTCTCCTACTGGGGTCTGGCCCGTCGCTCTCCTTTGGAGGTCCGACCCACCGAAGCAAAGGTCCGAACGACCTTTTCTTACTGGGGTCCTGCCAGTAGCTCTCCTTCAGAGGGTTGGCCTTAAGTCCGGCCAACATCTGACAGGCAAGCCTTAACATCCAGGGAATTCCTTAAGCACCTTTCTGTTACTGCAGGATCCTGCTATCCCAACAGCTTTGCTCCACTACTTCCATGATGCCGCTGTATCTGCGTGCCACCTGGCCACTCTCCAGATTCTCCTAGGGCAGATCAGTCTTTCTTAGCCTCTCCCCTAATGGATTTTGGACTGTTCTGTGCCTATATAAGTACCGGGGGACCCCGCTCAAAGTAGAACAACTCTTCCCTCTTCATTTGCTATTCATCCCTTGATTCCTCTATTATGTTGCCTTCAACCTCCTGCTAACTTAGGCATCGGAGGGTCCCCCGCCGGAATGCCACCGGTGCCCTTGGGGACTTTGTTGTAGGTTCATCCGAGAGATGAGCGCTCCAGCACATCCTCGCCCCGCGATCCCCGGTCTAGGAGTTGACGCCGCAACAGATTGGCGCTAGAGGAAGGGCGCTTTCCTTAAAAGGAGGAATCCATCACCCGGGCAACAAAATGGCTAAGGGAAGAGCTCCAAATGCCACTACCAGAAGGGGTATCTCTCCTTCCAGGTCTGAGGAACCTCCCATAGAGAATGATATCATCGCCACCGCCCGTACTGCCACAGAACCTACCATCAAGCTGGGGTTGCAGCAATTCCAAACTTTGGTAAATCGCATTGAAACGCTTACTGCTGCGGTTCAGCATTTCCAGGAAGCCGCCAACAACCGACAGCAACTACCAGCTGTTTCCTGCACCAATCCTCTAACTGCTGCTGAGGGAAGCCGACGGCCGGAGGTCCCTCAGCATTGTTCTCACACCGTCGCGGAGTCCCAGAGGTCCTTGGGTGACCGCGCCGATGGAAAAAGGGATGGAAAAAGGCTCTGGTCTCTTCGCCTTCCTGCACTAAATCTATCCCGGTCGGCTTGCTGTCGAACCTCCAAGGGACTATGCCAGCAAGATCATGTGCATGGAGGATCGCATTGCCGAAATTGCCCTCCGGCAGAAGGTCGAAGGGGGACAGGAATACGACTCCCGTCCCCCGTTCTCTGATGAGATTCTGGCGGAGATGATTCCCTGCCACTTCAAGATCCCACAAGTGGACCCTTACGACGGTACCACTGATCCGATGGACCATCTAGGCACGTACAAAGCCTATATGATGGACAAGTCACCTCCAATGCCCTCCATTGCATCGCCTTCCCTGATACCCTTAAGAAGACCGCCTGGATGTGATTTTTCACCTTCCGGCCAGGTACGATCCACTCCTTTTCTCAACTCGAATCACTTTTCCTTTCCCATTTTAGGACTTGCAGTCGGATCCCAAGGAATACGACTGCCTCTTCCTCGTGCGCAAAGGAGGAGAGATCCTTCAGGATTTCATGGCCTGTTTCAACTCAGCGGCCATGGAAGTCCCGGACATGAATGAGGCTGTAGCAATGTCAGCCTTTAAGAAAGGGCTTCACTCATCCAGGCTGACCTTCTCCCTGGACAAGAAACATCCGACAAGCTACAGTGAACTCCTGGCTAGAACGCAGAAGTATGCCCTGATGGAAGGCCGATGCCAAGTTGAGGGAAGGCCGACCCTCAAGAAGCGAAGCGATAAGGCTCCTGAAGTCCGACCTCTGAGTGATAGTCGACGGTCGGCTCAACACGGAAGTCCGAAGCCGAGAGACTTCCCCCGAAGGTTCAAGATTATGCACCTCTGACCCTACCAAGAGAGAAGATCCTTCTAAAGATTGAGAACAGACTTTTCTGTAAAGGCCTCAACCGATGATGGGCCCTCCTTCTCAAAGAAATAAAGATAAATTTTATCATTCCATAGGGACCATGGGCACAGTACTGAAGAGTGCTTGGACGGTCGGCTCAACACCGAAGTCCGAAGCCGAGAGACTTCCCCCGAAGGTTCAAGACTTATGCACCTCTGACCCTACCAAGAGAGAAGATCCTTCTAAAGATTGAGAACAAGACTTTTCTGTAAAGGCCTCAACCGATGAGGGGCCCTCCTTCTCAAAGAAATAAAGATAAATTTTATCAATTCCATAGGGACCATGGGCACAGTACTGAAGAGTGCTTGCAGCTGAAAGACGCCATTGAAGCCCTCATCCAGAGGGGATACCTGCACAAATACGTCCGACCCCATCAGGACCGGGCTAAAGCATCAAACGCTCGAAATCCTTTGAAGGAGATGGAGCTCCTTAACTAGAGGCCGACTGGTGGGGATGTCAGCATGCTGCATCGACGGTCTGGAGGAAGCTACGAGGATGGGCTCGATATTGCTAAGAGGTCCAGGGGCTCCAATGCAATCACCTTCTCTGACGAAGATCTTCTAGAGAATCATGTTTTTGAAAATGACCCTGTAGTCGTGTCGGTAGTGATTGTCAACTACGATGTAACGAGAATACTTATAGATAATGGAAGCACAACGGAGGTGTTGCCGTACGATGCTTTTATGAGAATGAATTTGTCCAGATCCATGTTGCGGGAATCCCCCGTGCTGCTGACAGGCTTTCGGGGCAACTCCGTCGGAGTAGAGGGGGAGATAGTTCTCCCTGTGACGGTCGGGATGGAGCCCTTCCAGAAAACCCTCCCAATCAACTTTGTGGTCATCCAGTTGGCCTCGCCTTATAATGCCATTCTAGGTCGACCAACCCTTAACAAATTCAGAGCCATTGTATCCACTTATCATTTGTTGGTCAAATTTTTGACCAAGAGCGGGGTCGGAGTAATGAGGGGAGACTGACGGATGGCCAGGCAGTGCCTGACCATTCTGACCCAATAGTCAGAAGGCCATCCCAGTCTGGAGCCACTTGACCTGAGAGCTGAGGCCGATGGCCTTGGTCATCCAGGAGAAAAGATTATGTTTGTTCCCCTTAGAGAGGATAATCCCACCAAAGTCCTTCAGATTGGAGGTTCCCTCAGCGAAGACATTAAGTCAGAACGGATTGGCTTCCTTAGGAGTAATGCCGACATCTTTGCTTGGTCAGCATCAGACATGCCTGGAATACCATCAAGGTCATCACTTACCAACTCAAGGTGGATCCGACTTACCGACCTGTCCGATAAAAGAAGAGAAGTTTTGCCATCGAAAGGTAGAGAGCTGTCGATGAGGAAGTCAAGAAGCTCCATGATGCTGGCTTCATCAGGGAAGTCCACTACCCTGAGTGGTTGGCGAATGTGGTTATGGTGAAGAAGGTCAACGGGAAGTGGAGGATATATGTAGATTACACTAACCTGAACAAGGCCTCTCCGAAGGATAGCTTCCCAGTACCCAAGATTGATCAGCTGGTGGATGCCACGGCCGGCCACCAACTTCTCAGCTTTATAGATGCCTTCTCCTGCTACAACCAAATAAAGATGCACCCGAAAGATGAGGAGAAGATCGCCTTTGTCACCGACAAGGGTCTGTACTGTTATCGGATGATGCCCTTCAGCTTGAAGAACACCAGTGCCACTTTTCAAAGGCTGATCAATCAAGTGCTCGAAGGTCAGCTGGGCAGGAACATGGAGGCCTATGTGGACGATATGATAGTGAAGAGTCTCCATAAGGCCGACCACATCAGAGACTTGCAGGAATCTTTTGATGCACTCAAGCACCATCAGATGAAGTTGAACCCCATGAAATGTACTTTTAGGGTAACCTCTGGGAAGTTCCTTGGTTTTCTGGTCACATAAAGGGGAATCGAAGTGAACCCTGACAAGATAAAGGCCGTCACTGAGATGGTGCATCCGACCAACAAAAAGCAGGTGCAGGAGCTCACCGGCTGAATCGCCTCTCTCAGCCATTTCATTTTCTGTTCGGCTGAAAAGTCTCTGCCATTCTTCAAGACCCTGTGCTGGTCAGAGAGTTTTGCTTTGACTGACGAATGTCGGCCGGCTTTCGAAGCCCTGAAGGGGTACTTGAAGAACCCTCGACTACTAGCCAAGCCGACAGAGGGGAACCCTTGTACCTATATTTTTCGATGTCGGATGAAGCGATCGATGCCGTCCTTGTGCGAGTCGGAGAGGACGGATAGTAGAAGCCCATCTATTATATCAGCAAAGTCTTCCACGACATCGAAACAAGGTACCCCAAGATGTAAAAGTTGATATATTCTTTGGTCATATTCGCCAAGCGGCTCCTACCGTATTTCCAGGCACATTCGATTATGGTGATGACTGACCAACCACTCAAGGCAATCCTTCGGAGCCCAGACACATCCGGTCGACTCGCCAAGTGGGCTGTCAAGCTATGCGAATTCGACATCTCTTCCAACCACGATCTATCTTAAAGGCTCAGGTAATCGCTGACTTCATTACAGAGTGTACATGGAGACAAGAGACACCCCTTCAAATGGCTGAAGTATCTGAAGCCGATGCCATCTATGAAGCTGAACCGGCCTGGACCCTCCATGTGGACGGAGCGTCCAACCTTGCGGGCTGCTGCAGTGCCGGATTGATCCTGACCAACCCGGATGGGGAGAACTTGGAAAATGCATTGCATTTTTTATTTCAGGTGTCAAACAATCAGGCGGAGTATGAAGCGCTCCTCGTAGGGCTATGAATCGCCAATGAACTGGGCATCGACCGACTCAAAGTCTTCTCCGACTCATAACTGGTGGTCAATCAAGTAAAGGGAGAATTTGAAGCGAGGGATCCGACCCTGGCAAAATACTTGAACAAGGTACAAAACCTTATCTCTTAGCTCAGATTTTTCAAAATCCTCCACATACCTCGTCTGCAGAACTCTCGGGTGGATGCTCTATCAAGATTGGCCACGGCCACCATCAGCACTTTCGATCGAACTTTTGTGGAGCATTTGTAGCACCCAAGTATTACGGAAGAGCCAGCCGAGGTCCACTAGGTGGAACAAAAAACTTCTTGGATAGATCCGATCCTTGCTTTCTTGACTAAGGGAACTCTTCCGGAAGATCCGACAGAGGCCAAGCAAGTGTGCTTGATGGCCTCTAGGTATGTCATCCTTCATGGTGTCCTGTATAAGCGGTCATTCTCACATCCGCTGTTGAAATGCTTGGGGCCGACAGACGCTGACTACGCCCTTAGAGAAGTCCATGAAGGCATCTGTGGCGACCATCTCGGAGGAAGGTTCTTGGTGGGGACACCTGAGGCACCAGAATAAGACAGAGGTTTTTTCAACCCTCTGTAAATTGATCAATAATTTATGAGTCTATCTGTAATAAGGGCTTAGCTCATCTGAGTCCATTTAGTTGTTATTTGAGTATTTTTAGTTGTTATTTTAGTTCTGTACTAGTCAGCTCATGTTGAGCTAGTTCAGTCCAATGCTAGTCAGCTCATGTTGAGCTAATATTATTTTTTAGAGTCCTGTCCAAGCATACTGAAGACTCAAGACTATATCATACAAGTGAAGACCAAGTTCAACTAGATTGAAGACATGGAAGTATAGCACAAGTCCAACCCAGCTTGAAGATTTGAAGACCCCAGGAGGAAAATTCAGAAAACCCTGATTTCTTGCAGATGCCCTCTAGATACCCAGATTCCCTTCCAGATGCCAAAGTATATTCATAGATAAGGGCATCCATGATTTCAGAGGTCCATCTGCATCCTAGCCCAAAGAAATCAAGCCTAGGTGCCAAGCCCAAGTGCCAAGCCCAAGCCCCTAAGAAGCAAGATACCAGGGAATATTCCTGCTATCTGGCTACCAGGCACCCCAGCTTCCAGAGGCCCAAACCCATGCACCCGAGCCCCTTTGGGCTGGCCTTTTGTTGCTCCTAGAAGCCCAACACGCCCCCTAGGCATCCTGGAGTCTTGACCAAGTCAAGAAAATTTTAGGGATTTTTCTACCTAAATTTTCTTATTTTCTAACTAGGGTTTGAGAGGGAAAAGGATTCTTATGTAAAGACTTATGTACCCTTACTTGGAGCCCAAGGTTAAGGGTCTATTTAGGGACCCTAGCCTCTTGTATGAGGATAATTTTTGATGAATAAAAAAACCTTGAGTCTTCTATTGAGTTGTGTGATACCCTGCTTGGTGGGGACACGGAGGCACCAGAATAAGATAGAGGCTTTTCAATCCTCTGTAAATTGTTCAATAATTTATGAGTCCATCTGTGATAAGGGCTTAGCTCATCTGAGTCCATTTTTAGTTGTTATTTGAGTATTTTGAGTTGTTATTTCAGTTCTGTACTAGTCAGCTCATGTTGAGCTAGTTCAGTCCAATGCTAGTCAGCTCATGTTGAGCTAATTTTATTTTTTTGAGTCCTATCCAAGCATACTGAAGACTCAAGACCACATCATATAAGTAAGACCAAGTCCAACCAGATTGAAGACATGGAAGTTTAGCCCAAGTCCAACCCAGCTTGAAGATTTGAAGACCCCAGGAGAAAAATCAGAAACCTTGATTCCTTGCAGATGCCCTCCAGATGCCCAGATTCCCTTCCAGATACCAAAGTATATTCATAAATAAGGGCATCCATGATTCCAGAGGTCCATCTGCATCCTAGCCCAATGAAATCAAGCCCAGGTGCCAAGCCCAAGCCCCTAAGAAGCAAGATACCAGGGAATATTCCTGCTACCTGGCTACTAGGCCACCCCAGCTTCCAGAGGCCCAAACCCATGCACGGGCCCTTTGGGCCGGCCTTTTGCTGCTCCTAGAAGCCCAACACGCCCCATAGGCATCCTTGGAGTCTTGACCAAGTCAAGAAAAATTTTAGGGATTTTCTACCTAATATTTCCTATTTTCTAGCTAGGGTTTGAGAGGGAAAAGGATTCTTATGTAAAGACTTATGTACCCTTACTTGGAGCCCAAGGTTAAGGGTCTATTTAAAGGACCCTAGCCTCTTGTATGAGGAGAATTTTTGATGAATGAAAACCTTGAGTTCTTCTATTGAGTGGTGTGATACCCTGCTGTGTGCATAAAGGGGTTATGAGAGTTCTTCTTCCCGGTGTTTGCAATCATCTTCCTGCTGCCAACAAACCCTCCAGATCCCTGGACGCCCACTCCAAAAGAAGCCTTCCCTTGCTATTTTTACTTGTTTTCTTGTTCCTTTGTGAGCTTTCTAACCCTGACAGGTCGTTTGCAGGTCCCTGAGTTCTACGAATCCAACGACTCCAGCCAAGCCTCAATCGGATCACCGAGCAGAAAGCCGGGTATCCGCGGGTCTTTGGCTCGGTTTTCCAGGCCGCATCCGTCGAGGAACGAGAGACCCCTTCGCTGCGATCTTCACAGACGTTGTCAGGTACACCCTCTACCTCCAGTAGTTTTATTGTAGGAGAACTTGCCCTAACCGAGGCTTCTCAGCCCCGGCGGTCCTTCTTTGCTACTTTTCTAGGTCCTAATCTGCATGCTGATCTTCAAAAAAATTCATACAAATTCCCTACAAATAATTTTGATCTGAAATTTGGGAATTAATCACCTAACTCAACATGTAAAACACAACAAAAAAAATTGCATGCATATTAGTTCCCCATCACTGCTGTGTGCATAAAGGGGTTTGTGAGAGTTTTTCTTCCCAGTGCTGCAATCATCTTCCTGCTGCCAATAAGCCTCTCAGATCCCTGGACGCCCACTCCAAAAGAAGCCTTCCCTTGCTGTTTTTACTTTGTTTTCTTATTCCTTTGTGAGCTTTCTAACCCCTGACAGGTCATTTGCAGGTCCCTGAGTTCCTACGAATCCAACGACTCCAGCCACGCCTCAATCGGATCACCGAGCAGAAAGCCGGGTATCCGCGGGTCTTTGGCTCGATTTTCCAGGCCGCATCTGTCAAGGAATGAAGGACCCCTTCGCTGCAATCTTCACAGACATTGTCAGGTACACCCCTCTACCTCCAGTAGTTTATTGTAGGAGAACTTGCCCTAACCGAGGCTTCTCAGCCTCGGCGGGTCCTTTTTACTACTTTTCTAGGTCCTAATCTGCATGTGATCTTCAAAAATTCATACAAAATTCCCTACAAATAATTTTGATCTGAAATTTGGGAATTAATCACCTAACTCAACATGTAAAACATACAAAATAAAATTGCATGCATATTAGTTCCCCATCAGTTCTTATCTTACAGGATCATCCGATAAGGATATTACTATCCTACCATTCAGAAAGACGCGTCGGACTTCATCCGAAGGTGGACACGTGTCAAAGGTACTCCATTATAAAGGAGGCCCGCCAGTGAGCTGACTCTGATAACTGCCCCATGGCTATTCGCACAGTGGGGGATGGATATCTTGGGACCCTTTCCGTCGACGTCCAGGCAGCAAAAATTTTTGCTTGTGGCCATCGACTACTTCACCAAATGGATGGAGGCCAAACCACTAGCATAGATAACAGAGGTTAAGGTGGAGAACTTTGTCCGAAATAACATCATCTTTCGGGTCGGCATTCCCCGGACGATTATTACTGACAATGGAAGGCAGTTTGACAACTCTAAGTTTCAAGATTTTTGTCAACGATATCATTTCTCTCATCAACTCACATCAGTCGAGCATCCTCAGTGCAATGGAGAGGCTGAAGTTACCAATCGGACAATCCTGCACAGGCTGAAGACCCGACTGAATGAAACTAAAGGGCTTTGGGCAGAGGAGCTCCACTCAGTATTATGGGCATACCGGACGACCGCCAGAACGTCAATCAGCAAAACCTCATTCAACCTCACTTACGGGAGCGAAGCTGTCATCCCTGTTGAGACCTCTCTTCAATCTCTCCGGATTGACCACTACGCCGAATCGGCTAACTCCGAGCAATGAAGGGCTGACCTGGACTTGCTCGAAGAAACTAGACTTCAGGCAGGCATGAAGATGGCGGTATATCGCCAGAAGATGTCAAAATATTATAACTCGCGTGTCAAGGCACGAGCTTTCCGGGTCAGAGACCTGGTCCTACGGAGGACCAAAATTTCGAGGCCGACCGATCAAGGCAAGCATTCCCCAAATTGGGAAGGACCTTATCGGGTCATCGAAGTGGTTCGAGCTGGCACCTATCGACTTGAATTTTTGGATGGACGACAGATGGTACGTCCATGGAATGTAGACAACCTCCACAAGTATTATCAATGAAGTCCACATTTCTTCTATGAACCACTTCTGAAAGTTCGACTCCGGTCGGCGGTGGCTCTAGGGCAGCTCACTTTCGAAAGTCCGACTCCGGTCGGCAGAGGCTCTAGGGTAGCCCACTTCCAAAAGTCTGACTCCGGTTGGCTGAGACTCTAGGGTAGCCCACTTTCGAAAGTTCGACTCTGGTCGACAAAGGCTTTAGGGCAGCCCAATCCGAACAAGCCGACGGACCAACACTTAGGTTGAAATTCCTAAGCTAGTTGCTCTGGCCTGAGCTACAGTCCGACCGCTGCCTCAACTACTTCTGGGTTTGGAAAGCCGACGGACCAACACTTAGGTTGAAATTCCTAAGCTAGTTGCTCTAGCCTGAGCTATAGTCCGACTGTGGCCTAAACTACTTCTGGGTTCGGAAAGCCGACGGACAAACACTTAGGTTGAAATTCCTAAGCTAGTTGCTCTGGCGTGAGCTACAGTCCGATCGCTGCCTCAACTACTTCTGGGACCGGAAGGCTGATGGACCAACACTTAGGTTGAACTTCCTAAGCTCGTTGCTCTGGCCTGAGCCACACTTCGACCGCTACTTCAATCGCTCTTGGTCCGGGCAAGCCGACGGACCAATACTTAGAGTGGAAATCCTAAGGGAATCTAGTTCAGCTTGAGTTACTATTCGACGCTCGCCCTGGATGCCCGACCGTCTGCTCAGATCAGTTGACTAGTCCATACTAGCGAAATTTAGAGAGGAAAAAGTGAGACATTGTGAAAGAAAATTTTTCATTACTTTCAAAAAGTTTCTTTACAAAACCGAAGGTCAGACCTTTACAAATGACTAGGTCTGACCCTCGGGAGGTACACTAACTACGACCGCTCTGGCCCCTTCAGCAACAACAACCGCTTCAGCCCCCTTGGCCCTTTCGGCTGCCTCTGCTTCGGCTTCAACCTGGGTGTCCGGTCCGGCCACTGCTGTGACGGTCTCCACTGGAGAATCGGTCGCTCAGGCAGTCGGATCTACCGCTTCCAAACCCTCTTCTTCTGTCGACTTCTGTGGCTGAAGGAATGATAGATCGAGGTATGGGAAGGCTACACTAACCTTTCCCAGGCACTTATCATATCCGTAGTCGTAGCCGACCGTCCCGACTTTGTTCATCTCCTCGATGAAGTCCTCCGATGCTTTGTAGGTTTAAAAGGCCTTCTCACCGGCCGTCTTCAGTAATTCCTGGGCCATCTTTAGCAGGCCCTTATACCTCTCCGCCACTGCCTGGTGGCCCTACATGTAGACCTCGCATTCGATCAAGTGCCCCTCTTCGACGGCCAGCCGATGGGTCAGGGCCTTGACCTTCTTCTTGTTATTTTTTAGACTTGCCTCCCAATCTGCCTTTTGGGCCAACAAGTTCTCCAACTGCTTCTTTTGAGCCTCCAATTCGGCCCGCAAGGTAGACACCTCTATCGCTGCGGCCCTCAAGCCGAGCACCTCTTCCTGGAGGCCGTCAGCGCTCCCAAGCTGTGTCCCTCACCAGCTCTGCTGCTTCGGCCCTCTGGGTCAAACTCTCTTTCAGATAGAGCAGCTCACCCAGGCCCTCATCCCATCAGTAAGTTGTCCTTAACAAGCTGCCGACAGACATGCATAGTTAGAAAGCCGCAACCATGAATTCGGGGTGGGGAAATAAAAAGCGATACTTACCCCCAGAAGATGGTGGAGAGAACTCCTGGCTGCCTCGTTCACCGACTGCCCGTCATTGTCGGGGGTGGCCCTCTGAAGCAGCTCCTTAGCCTCCTCAGCATCATGCCACTTTTGGCGCTCCTCCTCATGATGAGCACCGCCGACCCTCTCATCAATGGCCGACGGCCCCTCCCCTGTAGGGGTTCCCCTGATTGTCGGGGGGGTCACCACAGTTGGCTCCAATGGTGAAGACAAAGGAGCCGCGTCCACCCCGGTCGACATCAGAAGCCTCTCCTCTATCCGAGCGACCGGCTGCCCGCCCGAAGAGGATCGCTCAGAAGCAATCACCCTTTGGCGTTCGATCAGAGGCATGTCATCCTCCGACCCGACCGACAACACCGTGTTGGATGGCTCTACCGTCCATTGTGTCTTCGGCCTTTCGGATACCAGTTTGGCCACCTGCTTCTTTGGCTCTTGCGGGGTCAGCTCCATAATGCGAACGGCCCTCCATTGTGTAGATCGCGTCGAAAGGATCACCCGATCCGGCTTCATCTTTCCACTTGTCATCAAACAAAGTTAAAGTGAGGTACGGATATGCAAAGCCAACGGGAGATAAAGTAGCGGTCTCTCTCTCTTTTTCCCTCTACGGTTCTCATCCCACCTAACATTGGGTGCCGGTTGAGTCTAGCCTAGTGTAGGCTCCCTCATGGAGTATAAAGCCGATGAACTTTGGGTCCTCATCATCCAATTTGTGGAAGTCGACCTTGTCGGCTCTCGAGACCTTCCTCCGATTCAAAGCATTTGACCTCGGCTCCCTCTAAGCTACCTCAAAGCCCCATAGCTTCAGGCTATCTATAAAGAAATATCAGGACTTCCATCAATGAAAGGCTGACGGAAGCCCCCCTAGTTCCTTTCGGTTAGGGAGTGGACTGAACATCCACCACTCCTGACTTCGGAAGTCTTGCTTCAACAAGAAAAAGTTCAAAAACAGGGATACCCTAGGCTCGATGTCGGCCTCCCTACACAGGACTACAAAGCCAAATAGAACCCGATGCTATTCGGGGTCAGTTGGGAGGGGGTGACTCTATATGTGTCAAAAACTTGAATAAAGAAGCTATGGATCGAGAAATGAAGGCCAGCTTTCAGGTGGTCTTCGTACATGGGGAGAGATCCTAAGTTCAAAGGCCCGTTCACTCTACCCTCGCGGCTAGGGACGGTCATGTGTAAGGTAAAGGGAATGTTATACACAATCCTAAGGTTTTTGACCCTCTCTCGGGTCATGGCCGAAGGGATGTCAAAAGGCCTGGGTTCCCTGGAGACAGGACTAACCAGGTTCCTTGGTTCTCTAAGAGAGGCTAAAGCAACACAAGGAGGGAGGAGGCTGCCTTCTCTTCAAGCGCAAGCACGGTGAAAGGTTCTTTCTAGGTGCTGCTTCCCCCCTTTTATAGGCACCCCGGGGGCAGTTTCCCAATGCATCACTTCACATGCCGAGATCTGACGGCTAGCGCTTCAGTTCTCGAGTTGGACGGGAATCTGAGGGGACGTGCCGGATCATATCCAATCGCGATCCGCATGACAATCGAAGCAACGACGGATGGATCACTCCGGCAAGTGCACCAACCGCTCTGATGGGGCCACGTGCCCCACGTCGTGTCAAGAATCCAAACGGGCATCTGCCATGCACCGTACTGGTAATAACTGCTCCCCCTGTCTTCGCCAACCAGGCACTGACACCTGTCCCGCAGCAAAAATCAAAGCAGAAGGCGGCTGGTCGCAGCACACCGAATCAGATTCGCCATCATCTGAAAAACTGATGCATTTACTGCCATTTAATGCACTCACCCTTCAAGCCTATGGGCTCACTCGAAGCACAAGGGCAAGGGGGACAACTGTTGTACCCTGACGGCTCACCCTCAAGCAGAACCGGCCCATTCTTGCGATTCGACCGGGCCACCCCTTCAAGGCTCCAAATGCTAGAGGTCCGACCCACCAGAGCAGAGGTCCGAACGACCCTCTCCTGCTGGGGTCTGGCTCATCGCTCTCCTTCAGAGGTCTGACCCACCGGAGCAGGGGTTCGAACGACCCTCTCCTGCTGGGGTCCGGTCCGTCGCTCTCCTTCGAAGGTCCGACCCATCAGAGTAGAGGTCCGAACAACCTTCTCTTACTGGGGTCTGGCCTGTAGCTCTCCTTCAGAGGGTTGGCCTTAAGTCTGGCCGACAGGCTTTTCCACGGTCGACGTCCGACAAGCGAGCCTTAGCATCCAGGGAATTCCAGAAGCACCAATCTGTTACTGCGGGATCCTGCTATCCCAACAGCCCTGCTCCACTACTTCCACGATGCCACCGTATCTGCATGCCACGTGGCCACTCTTCAAATTCTCCTAGGGGTAGATTAGTCTTTCTCAGCCTCTCCCTAATAGATTTTGGACTGTTCTGTGCCTATATAAGGTACCCGGGGGACCCCGCTCGAAGGTAGAACAACTCTTCCCTCTCCATATGCTGTTCATCCCTTGATTCCTCCATTATGTTGCCTTTAATCTCCTGCTAACTTAGGCATCGGAGGGTCCCCCGCCGGAACGCCACCGGCATCCTTGGGGACTTTGTTGCAGGTTCATCTAGGAGAGGAGCGCTTCAGCACATCCAACCGCCCCCCGGTCCCAGGTCCAGGAGTTGACGCCGTAACAAGCACTATCAATAACTATATGAAAAAAAGAACAGGATGGGAATAATAAGATGACCTAATAACTGCGAGTATCTTCCCTCTAGCAAAGGATAGAACTCTGACTTGAAAAGTGCAACTCATATTTATCTAAATCTAAAAAATGGTTCAAAATAGACCAGGTTTAGTCCCATTAAAAAAGGGGAACCAGGAATTCAGCTTCCATTTAAACATGCTTAGCAGGAAAAGTTTGGATATAAAGAGTAAAGAAGATCCCGAAGCCTGATGATGTGACTTCATTTTTAAGGAGCCAATTTGATAATGGCTTTTGCTCTTGAATAGTTGAGAAAGGAAATAGAAGCTATTCCTTGTCATACATTTGGAGAGCTCTCTGGACCCCAAATTTCTGAGTCGATATAAAAGAATCAAGCAAGATACATATTGCCATGTCCACATGTTCTTCTGACAAGTACCTTCTCAGATGCAGTCTCCCATGTGATTCTGATATCCAAATCATTCATTCAATATGCCTCACTGCTACTGGAAACCTTGGCCATGTTGCACGATTCATCTGATGCCCAACATATTGTGGGTTAAAGAGACAACATATATGGTGTTTTTAAGGTATCCAACAATCCTTTAGATGGCACCTTGAAAAAGTAAGATTGTCAAAGAACTCATAGAGGATATCCCCCCCTATCCCTTTTTCCTTACCAAAAAAAAAAAAGTCACAAAGGACTTTCAACATAGTTCAGCATAAAAATGTGTGAGCTTATCCAGAACAGTATCATGCAATTTGGGGAAGACATTTAAATTGGCATATGTCATGTACTTCTCGAGCTTGTCTTGAGAAATCATTAAGAACATCATTATACTTGGCTCAAATTCAAATATTTTTGTTTGCTAGTTATAAAGCGACCAAATATAGCAGCCCTAGGTCAGCTGGTCTAGCATAAGCTAGTAAGTCATCCTGAGAGTTGCTTGCAGGTTGGTGTTTTACCCCCTTTGGTTGTGATCCGGCATGACTTTCCAAAAAAAATCTTGTAAGCATTTCATCTATGATGGGATCAACAACATCCTGCGCATAAAGATTCCTCATGTACATTGCCATTTAATTAAACAAGACCAAAATCTAATTGTTGCCACCAAGATCGTCCCCTGCCTATAGACTCGGTGGGTCTCAGTGCCATGTCAATCACTCCGGGAGAGGTCGGGTCCCTCATCTTTGGACTCTCCTGGCCACCGAACGATCCTGCAAGAAAGAGAGCCCGAGCTGAGATACCAACGGGGACACTCTAACGGTCAAGTTAGTTTGGCGATCAAGGATAATAGATCCTTAGTCATGGAGGCCTTGATAAGCACCGCAAAGAGGGTCAGTAAGAGATTTATTGTTCTCTTTCTAAATAATGTGGATTGCTTGCCACTTACCTGGGCCGGAGGTCCCTCTTACCTATATATAGAAGGCGACACCGTTGGACATGGTCTGGTATCCTGGCAGTGCACTCCCTGAGAGGGGTGTGCTGGGTTTGTTGACCAAGGCAGAAACATAGATTTCAAAATTTTTATCTTATGAAATCTATACCAAACCTTTAGCCCTAGATCTCCTTAAGAAAAATTAAAAATATATCATTCATATACATGATTTAAATATATATATGTAAGTACTAACCTGTACCGCTATATCCAAAATGCAAATCTCCACCAGGTGCCCAATGTTCACCCTCCAATGGTGATCCACACGGAGAAGAGATGAAGACAACAACTTCTTGATCTGGATCCTCTTCTTGAATTCTTTTTCAAGAATTCAATTCTTGGACTTGTAGGCTGGAATTTTCTTTCTTGAAAATTCCTTTCTCCCTTCTTTCCTCTTCTTGATCCTTTCCTCAACTTCAATCCTTGTAGAAAATTATTTGAAGTGGAAGAAAAATTAAGACAAGTAATGTCTTAATTCAAGAAAGGAAAGAGACCCTTCCTATTTCTTTCCTTTACTATTCAAGACCTTCCTCTTATTCTTGTTTAGGGTCAGAGTTTCGACAGAGGATACCTCTGTAAGGGAAACAATACCCAACAAGAACAAGGGGAAGGAGTATTCTGGAGAGGAAGAAAGGGAATCTGATCTCTGAATTATCTTACATGAAAACCCCCAAGAACCCAACCCTATTTATAGATATCAGAGGGGTGTCTTTTCAAAAACAACACAACCCTCTGCTATCCCAAGAATCATGTTCTTTCCATCCTCACGCATCCCCTCAGATTTTTCATGCCTTTCCTGATTTATTTCAAGATTTTTCGATGAAGAAAAACCTCGGAAGAAACCTCAGAAAAGTCACGATGTTCTGAGACGGAGTTACGACCGAAAAGCAACGGATTTCTTCTGGCCATCTGATCTTGATCCAAGGGACTCCAGATGAGATGCCAAAAGAAAAGATTTCCACCCCCTCCCATCTGGTTTTCACGATAAAAGAAGTCCCCACGTGCGTGAAGAGGAGTCCACGCACGTGGACTCTTCCTTTGGTGCGCGCGCGTGGGAAAGATGGCTTGGGCGGTCTTGGGAAAGGGGTTTAAATTGATTTTTAATCAATGGGTTCAACCACGGGTTAGCCCAAAGTCCCAAAATTTAAATTAGACTCTAATTAGGTTCAATTAGAACCCAATTAAGCCCAATTCAGAACCAAACTCGAATCCAATTCGAATAGAAGTTGGGTCTGCAATACATGCTAGTGTGTTTGTCCTGCAAACATGATTTAATTCTAAATTAAATCCCTCATTGACTCTCTTTTGTGTATGACCCATTGGGTCCACATCTAGCCAGCAGTAGGTCCGAGTGCTATTTGACTTAATTCAGTTAGATCTCAACTAAGCTGATTTAGGTCAACTCAAGCTAGCTCGACTTGGTCAATTAGAATCTAATTCTAATTAACTGATTTAAATTATCATAATTTAATCATTTTCCTACAAGACAAGATTGACGTCTAGCAACGTATCATGTCTACCCGGAAGATGTGGAATTTGGTGGAATTACCAAAATACCCTTCGGTGGTGAGTTACTGGGCAATTCAGTCCTTTGATCAACTTGCATCCTGAATATGATTATAGATATGGATACCTTGTCAAATCCAATTTCATATTCATCCCTAGCTCATCTTTTTAATGATGATTCATTAATGAACTATTAGAAACTACTTCTAATATTCATACTTTGATCAAAGATTTCCCGAATCATCATTTGATCGAAATTGGCTGGATGCAATATCCTCTTACTAGGGCTGATCAATTCCTTTTTGACCTACTCACAACCTTCATATACAATCCACCATATCCAGTATCACCTCATGCATAACTCAGTGTTATGATTGGTGTGGAACCAAAATGTGGATTCATGTATATAAGTTACCATGGCAGTCTCAGGTCAAAGGACCACATGCACTACTCCCACTATGAGAATATCTATTAAGAAACAGATAAGGTTCCATTAGATATTCTCAATGGATCTATTCAGTGAACTCATTCTCTAATGAGCACCCACATCCTAGTATTAGTATCAAACACAAGTGACTGTGAGATTAGTTACCCTCATACATAGGAAGTGCTGATCTTTACCAGAAACATTGATCCCCTACTTAATGTTTCATTGACCAGGAATATTTTAGATTAGGGTTTTAAGGCTTTAGGTCTCACTGGTATGATCTCATCATAACCTAGAACCATAGCCCTAATCTATGGAGTTCATCATATAATAATTAAGACATAGCGTATGATGAAAATAATACCTTTATTGAATGATAATGTCAATACATTGATTTTTGGGATGGAAAAGGAAAAATCCCAACGAAATATAATATTTCGATTGGCCTTTAGGGCATAATCCTTTCAGGGTGCAGGCTTTGTAGAACATCGTAGGATAGAAACTAGAGTCCCAACAGGGCACTCTCCTTTAAGGGATGCAGGTGACATGCTGCAGCGCACTCTCCTAAGAAGGGTGCAAGGTTTGCAAAGCTCCGTGAGATAGAAACTAGAATCCCTATAAGGCACTCTCCTACAATGGATGAAGGCAGCGTGCTACAGGATCTGTAGTTTTGGTAGGGCACGTCTCTGTAAGGGGTGCAAGTTCAGCAAAATGCCTCCTCTTCCTCATAGGATGTTCCTTCCCGAGCATTGCAATAGCACCGCTCCCCCCGTCGCCATCCGGGGGCTCTGCAGCAATGTTGGAACCAAGCATGCTACACATGCCTACTTGGGGTTGTGGCCTTCTAACGCATCCTCAATCCATTTTTTCCTTCTCGGTCTGTGGGGGAACGACTCTCCCACAACCAAGACTTAGCCCAACCAGGAACTCTACTCAGGTAGGAGCTCTGCACAACTAGGAGCTATACTCAGCCAGGAACTCTACTCAGCTAGGAGATCTACTCGATCAGGAACTCTATTCAGCTAGGAGTTTTGCTCAGCGAGGGGCTCTACTTAGCTAGGAGCTCTACTCAGCCAAGAGCTCTACTTGACCGGGAGCTCTATTCGGCCAGGATGCAGCTTGTGGGTGCCATTTCAGTGATTAGTCTTGTTGGACACTGGCACCACATCAATAGCTAGCCATGTTGGACACAGGTGCCATGTTAGTGGCCAGTCTCATCAGATGCCCCCCACTCTTGAGCCTAGAGTGTGCTGTGAATTTTGGGTTTGGGGTGAAGGGAGTAATTCAATGCTACTAACGTGGAGATCCAACTCAGGCCCATTAATGGTCATGACCTTTGATGATTCGTAGATTGTCTACCCACCAACCAGGAGCTGCCATGTCAGTAAGGGACAGCGATAAGAAATTAAGCCTTCACGCCCCTAGCATAGCAGTTCATAAACTAAAGCATTGCAAGTGGTGGATGCTAACACATGTCCTAATCTCATTGGTCAGTGGAGGGAAGGGTCACATCCGACCATTGGACATGGCTTTAAGAGGGGTTTTGCTATCTCTTTCGAAAAGATATTCTGCTCCATCACGTCCTGTCAAAGCCATCGAGGGGAGAAGGAGGAACAAAGGAGAAAAAGGAAAATCCTCACTAATAATTGGAAACCTCGACCCAAAGCCTTAAGTAGGTTAGTCCCTTCTCCATTCTCTCGATTCCTTCTAGTCTGTATTGAGGGAGCATTCCTTGCCCATAGCCTTAGGCCTTCTTTCCTTCTTCCTATTCCTTGAGTACCCATGAGTTTTTTAGAGGTGGACACTGTTGGGAATTATGTCCCAAAGCCAATCGCCTGGGTTGTAGGCAGTTGTGCTGAGTATTGTACTCCTTCTTTGAATTAATAAAATATTATTTTTGGCAGCTCATCACATATTGTATTTCCTGAAATGAACTCTTTCCTTGTGATGAAGTCCTTAGGACTACACTGACTTCTATACAGAGAGGATGTATCGAGTGGTCCTTAAACCTGTTCACAACCAAAGAATATATTATACTGGACGGCAATATATCAAGTATAGGTTGTTGTAGTTCACATCGTTTAGTTGTCCTCTTGACCAAATGAGTGTGGTGACACTAATGTGATCTACAAGTGGGATATGTGGTATCTCATTGAACGTGACTCCGTGCAGCCCCTTTCTGCCAAAGGGAAACTCACGATTGGATATGGGTATATGTGTCCCTCCGACCTGAGGTCATCATGGTAGCTTGCAAGCAACTCCCTGTGCTTTGGTGCCGGACTACCCGGATTTTTAATCCGGTGATGGAAGGTTTCTGGGTACAGGCAAGTACTTGTGGAGCAGTGATGGACCAAGATGGAATTGACCTGTCCAAACAGTTTGGATTGAATGTCTCGCAGTATCTCAATTTAGCAAATCCTCGGCCGGGGTAGCCCTAGTGAAGAGTCACTAGGCTTGCGAGGTTGAGACACATAGTGGACTGACTCTATTTGGGTTGGCAGCCCAATCTCAGTCGTCCTAAGCATTAGAGATCAAAGGGATGAATTATACGGTAACCATATACCAGAGGTTCGATAGTTTGCTCCCGCATCTTCGACCTATCCGGATGCTGGGACCCATTGCTAGATGGTTTCCTGTGCTGGTACTAGAATTATTCCAGTGCTACCATTTTGGTTCGAACCTATGAGGTCACACGCCACAGAGGATAACTCTCTGATCCGGATACCGATTACGATTGGGAATCGTCTCGATTTTATGATCACAGTATTTTTTGAGCACTCTTTTTCCTGTCTCGCCCTTGTCTGTGTCAATCGAAAATTGTTCCGGGTTGACCAGGACTGCACCAGGATTTTTCTGTATCAGTTTTGAATTGATTCGGAGCTCGTTTCGGCCTTCAATTGGTTGTGAACCAATTTTACTCCCTTGAACCAATTTTAATTGGGTTTGAACCAGTTCAATTGGATTGAACTAAGAGGTTTAAAAAATTGGTTGGACCAGTTTTGAACCTGTGTTTCTTTCTCCACTTGGTCCATTTTACACGGTAAAACGTTGGGAGAAAGGTCGAACGTCCCAAAATTCTCCGTCGCTGGGCGTTGTCCCTTTCTCTCCTCCACCCGTCCATTAAACCTTGTTAATTGCTAGTTAATGGTGTTTGGCAACTGCAGCCTCTTTAGCCTCCCCATCTCTCCACCTCCTTCTCCCTGCTGTCCTATAAAAACTCCAGCATATGCCCTGTTTCACCGTGTTGATTTTCACCATGTGAAGAGCTGAAAACCTGTAGTCCCCATTGAGTGTTTGAGAGGCTTTGAGGCTTGATCCATTCTCCATTTTAGAGTGCTCTTGAGGCTGAGTTTTGGAGGGTGTGAGGGAGAGTTACAAGGTCCATTTCATTGTCCCTTAGAGTGCTCAAAGTCTGGACTGCAGCAAGGCCTGGTTGCTGCCATCCATTGTGATTGAGTCACCTTCCAGCGGCTAGCACCGCATGTGAAGGTGGATTGGAGGGCCCCCAACGTGTCTCCCCTCTAGAGGGAGTACCCTTCTACTCCTAGGAACAAGCCATGCGAGCCGGGATCGCTACTGCAGCTCCCAATGCAAAGAACAAGTTGCTATTCCAGTTCTGCTACAGAAATACTGGCAGCAGTTTTTGGCAAATTTCTACATTTTTTTGGTTGACGTTTTCTTGCAGATTTCGATTGGAGATCGAAGACCGCTTGTCCCCTTACTGCTGCCAAAATTTGGGAACAAACGGAGGTCCGGAAGCCATCGTTCCGACGACGTTTTCCACCCAAAAAACAGAGTTTTCTGCAGTCCAAGGAAGAAGAAGACTGGAATAAGTTTATCCCACTTATTCCAGCCTATTCCAGTTTTATCCCAGGGTTATTCCAGCCAGAATAAGGTATGAAAAATTAATTTTTTTCATGCATGAATTGAATTTTTAATTCAAATATTTTATAAATATTTTATATCATTTTACATGCCTGTTTGCAACTAGAATTAGATTAGTTTCTGAGCGGAGCAGATTTCCGCTGCGTAGCTTTTTTAAAAAGTTTTAAAATCCAATCTACTCCCGTATTTGTTTGCATGCCTAGTGTAGGATCATATCAAACCTCCTGTAACGGTTTCTTTCAGTGGTATCAGAGCTAGGTTCCATATGTAATCTGATCTAGTATCCATATTAATAGATTAAAATTGGTTTAATCTAATTTGTATCCAAATTTTCTTTTTGGAGCCTAGTTGAGACCTTCACCATGACCATGTCTCTTTGACATGATGCGGATCGTCTGTGTTAGCCTCTTCAGAAGGATCCTTAAAGAATATTAAAATTAAAAATTATTTTAATTTGGTGATACATGATTTTAGGCATGTTTAGTATGAATATAAAATATGTGTAAAATATCTTGATGCATGATTTTTGGTTATGTAAAATTGTTTTACATAGAGACTTAATTAAAAATTATTTTAATTAAGTGTTTGGCTTATTAAAAAAATTTTAGGTTTATGAAATCTAATCAAAATTTGCATAAGCCATTTTGGGTTAATTGGGTTAGCTGACTAGTTGGGTCATAACTGGGTTAGACCTATGTTTAGTTGAATCGGATTAAAAGAAGATTAAACAAAAGTTGTTTAAGGCCCTTCTTTAGAACTATCTAATAGTTAGATTAGTTGATCCGTTCATCCAAAATTGATCCAATTAGTGGCTCAGTGGATGCCCGAGTCTTTAGGCTAATCTGATCGAGTCTGGTAAACTGACTGGTGTCGAGGTAGGTTTGGCATTGTGATCATGGTTGTATGAGGCTACCTCTTTCCTGGCCAACTTGGTTGGTGTCTAGGAAAGATGGTTAATGGCGGATACTCATCCATGATCTCACCTACCTGGCTAGTCGAGTCGACCAGAACTGATTGGAAAAGCTCAATGACTCGAGTTAACCCATGTCACCCAGGTTGATCAGTCTGACTGATCTATAGGTGCCCATGGATCAATTTGTTAATTTATATAACCCTCCTGGAATCTGATTGATTCAGTGGGAGGATGATCCATGTCCTTGTCTTTTCTTCTGTCACAACTAAAAATCCTCTAAAATTATTAGGTCCTCAAAAAGACTAAGTCAAGGAGTTGACAGTGTCTTAGCCTCCCATTAAGTCGGTTAGAAATGTGTCCACTAGCTTGGTGTGCATCGACAGTTCCAAAGAATGGGTGTACATCCAGCAACTGGATTTCTATCTGATCGATGATGGTTTCAGTGCAACCTCCTTAACGGGACCAGGTGGGCCGGCCAAAGTCGGGCTTGGTCTTTAGTTAGCTGGAAGCATTGGATTTGTCATTTTAATGGTTGGACCTAACCAGAGACCTGCAATAGGAGGCCCCAAGGCCGATTGGGGTGTTCTCTAGGGCAAAATAAAATACTGAAAATTGTTTAGGGAAACAATTGGTTTACGAACCTACCTTTAGGCTCGTATGGGTGAGCCGGCCAAAGTCGGGCTAATGCGAGGCCTATTGGATTTCAGTACCCACTTGAAAAGATGTTTTTCATGGATTGGAGTTAGAGGCTACCAATCTGAAAAATTAGTGGGAGAACCTTTAGACTAAAGTCCAAGTCTTTTGGTTAATTATTAATTCATACACTAATTTGGTCCTATTTTCTTTTCAGATGTCTTCCAATTTATCGCTCCGGTCACTTCTTGATAACGAGAAGTTAAAGGGTCACAACTTCGATAGTTGGTACGAAGGTGAGAAAGTCGTTCTGGAGCATGAACGGATCCTTTATGTGATAACGGATCCGCGCCTAAAATCCCTCCTGCAAATGCACGGAGTGCGATCAGAGACGCTTATCCGAAGTGGGTCTCTGATTGGACTATTGTCTGATGCATTATGTTAGCGGCGATGAACGACGAGTTTAGTCGCAAATTTGAGGAGGCCCAACCTGATGAAATCCTTCAAAAGTTGAAGGAATCCTTCGGCACCCCAGATGATGATAGAACGATACAATGTGTCTTATGCCATCTACAACTCTTAGATGCCGAATGGTGGTTCAGTCACTGATCATGTATTGTACATGATCGAGCTGATTAAAAATTGGGCAAACTCGGATGCCCCTTGCACGAGCAGCTCGGCAAGGATGCGATCCTGAATTCTCTTCCCTCCTCCTATCTTGACTTTCTTGATCATTATAGAATGAACAAGCCTGCAGTCAACTACCATGGTCTTTTGGGGTTACTGCAGACATTCGAGAAAGACCACCAACTGAATAAAGGGGTGGTGAATTTAGTGGAAGGAAGTAGAGGTCGTCGTCCCTTTAAGAAAGGGAAGAAGAAAACAAATAAAAAGGAAACGAAGGTGCAGAATGCTCCTGGCCCTAGTCAGACCAGGAAGTATAAGGCTGATCAATCTTCTACAGAGATTTTTATTGCAAGAAGAAAGGACACTGGAAGAGGAACTGTCCTCTTTACATTGCGTCCCTTGATTCGAACAGGCCGAGGAAGCAGAAGTCTGCTAAACAAGGTATTTATATGATAAAATCTTGTAATTACTCAATTGTTGATACTGCTAACTAGGTATTGGATACTGGTAGTCCAATTCACGTTTGTAAT
This sequence comes from Areca catechu, assembly GCA_021397845.1. Classification (NCBI taxonomy): domain Eukaryota; kingdom Viridiplantae; phylum Streptophyta; class Magnoliopsida; order Arecales; family Arecaceae; genus Areca; species Areca catechu. The sequence continues at coordinate 43,978,037 of CM038048.1, read as the reverse complement.
TCATTACAGGGACTTCAAGTTAACAGAAGATTTGAAGATGGAGAACAGTTTTTGAGCGTCGGGAATGGAAATCGTGTTCCAGTACTGGCGGTCGGAGTCCTGCGTCTAGTCTTTGAGTCTTGTACTGTCGAACTAGTCGACTGTCACTATTGTCCTAGTTTCATTATGAGCATAATCTCTATAGACCTTTTGGCCAATTGTGGTTTTGAACTATCAATAAAGGGAGATTTTTGCAATGTTATTTTTAATAACTCTGTGATAATGAAAGCTAGATTAAATAATGGCATATATGTACTATCAAGGCCTGTTAGTGTAATGTACACTTTAGCAACGCAACGCCAAGATTAGATAATGTCAACGATTTGTATTTTTGGCACTATAGGCTAGGTCATATTAACCAAAATAGGATAAACAAGATGCGAGGAGATGGACTCCTCGAGGTCAGTGATTCTGAATCACTGCCTACTTGTGAATCCTGTTTAGTTGGTAAAATGACCAAGTCACCTTTTACTGGAAAAGGTGAACGAGCTACAGAATTTCTAAGTCTAATACATACTGATGTATGTGGACCGATGACAGTTAGTGCCAGAGGAGGATACAAATATTTCATTACTTTTACAGATGACTTTTCAAGGTTCGGTTATGTCTTTTTAATGAGACATAAGTCTGAGTCGTTTGAAATGTTCAAACGATACCGTAATGAAGTAGAAAAGCAAACTAGAAAAAGTATTAAAACCTTCGATCTGATCGAGGTGGCGAATACTTATCTGGTGCATTTTTGACATATCTTGAGGAGAATGGAATTCTTTCATAGTGGACTCCTCCAGGAACACCACAGATGAATGGTGTGTCCGAAAGGAGGAATCGAACCTTGTTGGACATGGTTCGATCTATGATGGGCTTTCAACTTTGCCGCTATCCTTTTGGGGATATGCGCTTCAGCAGCCCTGTTACTTATTAAATGATGTTCCAAGTAAGTCTGTTGTCTCCACTCCGTATGAGATGTGGACTGGACGTAAACCCTCAATCTCACACCTTCGGGTCTGGGGTTGTCCGGCTTACATAAAGCGTTTAGACTCAGACAAACTTGGTCCTAGGTCTGATCGGTGTTTATTCATTGGTTATCCTAAGGAAACCAAAGGGTATTTCTTCTACTTGGAGTATGAACAAAAGGTGTTCGTTGCTCTTAGAGCTATCTTTTTGGAAAAGGAGTTCCTTGGAGAAGGAACTATAGCCTCTAAGTTGAACTTGATAATGTTCAGCCAATAGAAGAACCTGCACACTCTAAGGACATTGTAGAACCGGCTATGATTGAATCACACCCAGAACCCATTAGGAGATCCGGTAGAATACCGCGTCACGGACAGATACTATGGTTCTGGTCCGGGATGGCGATCCCATTGAGCTCGATAAGAACAATGAGGATCCGATCACCTATATGGATGCATTTCAGAGATCTGACTCTGAGGCATGGCTTGAAGCCATGCGATCCGAAACGGAGTCCATGGAAACCAATAATGTTTGGACATTGGTTTATCGCCTGAAGGAATAAAACCATCGGGTGTAAATGGATCTCAAGAGGAAAAGGGCGCAGATGGGAAGGTAGAGACCTATAAAGCCTGTCTGGTTGCCAAGGGATATCGTCGCGATATGGTATCGATTTGATGAGACTTTCTCCCCTGTGGCAATGCTCAAGTCCATTCGGATCATGCTTGCTTTGGCAGATATTTTGATTACGAGATCTGGCAGATGGATGTCCGAACCGCTTTCCTAAATGGGGAGCGGGAAGAGGAGGTGTATATGCTACAGCCTGAAGGGTTCACATCCACAGATGAATCAAAAGTATGCAAGTTGCAGAGGTCCATCTATGGACTCAAGCAAGTGTCTCGAAGTTGGAACTTACGGTTGATAGCTGTATCAAATCGTATGGTTTCGTAGGAACGGAGAAGAACCGTGCATCTATAAATGGGTAATGGTTCTATGATTATATTCCTAGTATTGTATGTGATGACATTCTCTTAATCAGGAATGATGTCGTAGCATTACAAGGAATAAAGGTCTGGTTATCCATCTCAGTTCTCCATGAAGGACTTGGGTGAAGCTTCTTACATACTAGGTATGAAGATCTATAGAGATAGATCTAAGAAGCTTTGGGACTGTCCCAGTCTATGTACATTGACACCGTGTTGAAATGGTTCAGCATGGAAAATTCCAAGAAAGGCTATCTCCCGATAGGTCTTGGAATTACTCTTTCCAAGAAGGATTGTGCGATAACTCCTGAGGGAAAGAGAAGCATGAGTAGAGTTCCTTATGCTTCTGCAGTAGGCTCTATCATGTATGCTATGACTTGTACTAGACCAGACGTGGCATACTCACTAGGAGTAGTGAGCAGATACCAGTCTGACCCAGGTGAGGCACATTGGAAGGTGGTTAAGTCATCCTCTTAAGTATTTAAGAAATACTAAAGATCAATTGCTGATTTATGGAGAACCTGACTTGAAACTTGTGGGGTACTCTGACTCTAGTTTCCAATCGGATAGAGATGATAGCAAGAGTGTGTCAGGATTTGTATTTACCCGAATGGAGGAGCGATCTGCTGGAAAAGTTCTAAGTAGGCAACTGTTGCAGAGTTTCCAATCGGATAGAGATGATAGCAAGAGTGTGTCAGGATTTGTATTTACCCTGAATGGAGGAGCGATCTGCTGGAAAAGTTCTAAGTAGGCAACTGTTGCAGACTCGGTATGCAAAGCAGAATACATTGCAGCATCAGATGCAGCAAAGGAAGCTGTGTGGTTGCGAAAGTTCCTTGGAGAGCTAGGGGTGGCACCTTCCCTAGATGGTCCTGTTCCGGTGTACTGTGACAGCACTAGAGCCATTGCTCAAGCTAAGGAGCCTAAAGCTCATCACCGCACCAAGCATACACTGCGGCGCTACCACCTCGTACGAGAGATTGTAGAACGAGGCAACATCAATCTTCTGAAGATCGATGGAAAAGAAAATCTGGCCGACCCCTTCACTAAAGTCCTCGGGAATAAAAGAGTTCGACTATTGTAAATGGGAAATGGGTATTAGATACTCTTCTGATTGGCTTTAGTACAAGTGGGAGTTGTTGGGAATTGTGTCCCAAAGCCAATCGCCTGGGTTGTAGGCGGTTGTGCTGAGTATTATACTCTTTCTTTGAATTAATAAAATATTATTTTTTGGCAGCTCATCACATATTGTATTTCCTGGAATTGAACTCTTTCTTTGTGATGAAGTCTTAGGAGTACACTGACTTCGATACAGAGAGGATGTATCGAGTGGTCCTTAAACCCTGTTCACAACCAAAGGATATATTGTACTGGACGGCAATATATCAAGTATAGGTTGTTGTAGTTCACATCATTTGGTTGTCCTCTTGACCAAATGAGTGTGGTGATACTGATGTGATCTACAAGTGGGATATGTGGTATCTCATTGAACGTGACTCCATGCTGCCCCTTTCTGCCAAAGGGAAACTCATGATTGGATATGGGTATATGTGTCCCTCCGACCTGAGGTCATTATGGTAGCTTGTAAGCAACTTCCTGTGCTTTGGTGCCGGACTACCTGGATTTTTAATCCAGTGACGGAAGGTTTCTGGGTACAGGCAAGTACTTGTAGAGCAGTGATGGACCAAGATGGATTGGCCTGTCTAAACAGTTTGGATTGAATATCTCGTAGTATCTCAATTTAGCAAATCCTCGGCGGGGGTATCCCTAGTGAAGAGTCACTGGGCTTGCGAGGTTGAGACACGTAGTGGACAGACTCTGTCTTGGTTGGCAGCCCAATCTCAGTCGTCCTGAGCATTAGAGGTCAAAGGGATGAATTATACGGTAACCATATACCAGAGGTTCGATAGTTTGCTCCCGCATCTTCGACCTATCCGGACGCCGGGACCCATTGCTAGATGGTTTCCTGTGCTGGTACTAGAATTGTTCCAGTGCTACCGTTTAGGTTCTAACCTATGAGGTCACACGCCACAGAGGATAACTCTCTGATCCGGACACCGATTATGATTGGAAATCATCTCGGTTTTATGGTCACAGTATTTTGAGCACTCTTTTTCCCGTCTTGCCATTGTCAGTGTCAACTGGAAATTGTTCCGGGTTGACCAGGACTACACCAGGATTTTTTCTGAATCAGTTTTGAACTGATTCGGAGCTCGTTTCAGCCTTCAATTGGTTGTGAACCAATTTTACTCCCTTGAACAAATTTTAATTGGGTTTGAACCGGTTCAATTGGATTAAACCAAGTGGTTTAAATAATTTGGTTGGACCGGTTTCGAACCAGTGTTTCTTCCTCCACTTGAACCGTTTTACACGGTAAAACGTTGGGAGAAAGGCCGAACGTCCCAAACTTCTACGTCGCTGGGCGTTGTCCCTTCCTCTCCTCCACCCGTCCATTAAACCTTGTTAATTGCTGGTTAATGGTGTTTGGCAACTGCTACCTCTTTAGCCTCCCCGTCTCTCCACCTCCCTCTCCCTGCTGTCCTATAAAAACTCCAGCATATGCCCTGTTTCACTGTGTTGATTTTCACCATGTGAGAGCTGAAAACCTGTAGTCCCCATGAGTGTTTGAGAGGCTTTGAGGCTTGATCCATTCTCCATTTTAGAGTGCTCTTGAGGCTATGTTTTTGAGGGTGTGAGGGAGAGTTATAAGGTCCATTTCATTGTCCCTTAGAGTGCTCAAAGTCTGTACTGCAGCAAGGCCTGGTTGCTGCCATCCATTATGATTGAGTCTCCTTCCAGCAGCTAGCACCGCGCGTGAAGGTGGATCGGAGGGCCCCCGGTGTGTCTCCCCTCTAGTGGGAGTACCCTTCTACTCCTAGGAGCAAGCCACGTGAGCCGGGATCACTGCTGCAGCTCCCAACGCAAAGAACAAGTGCTATTCCAGTTTTGCTACAGAAATCCTGGCAGCAGTCTCTTGGCGAATTTCTACATTTTTTTGGCTGACTTTTTCTTGCAGATTTCGATGGAGATCGAAGACCGCTTGTCCCCCTTGCCGCTGTCGAAATTTGGGAACAAACGAAGGTCCGGAAGCCATCGTTCCGGCGACGTTTTTCCACCCCAAAATAGAGTTTTTGCAGTCCAAGGAAGAAGAAGACTGGAATAAGTTTATCCACTTATTCTAGCCTATTCCAGTTTATCCCAGGGTTATTCCAGCCGGAATAAGGTATGAAAAAATTAATTTTTATCATGCATGAATTGAATTTTTATTCAAATATTTTATAAATATTTTATATCATTTTACATGCTGTTTGCAACTAGAATTAGATTAGTTTCTCGGCGGAGCAGATTTCCGCTGCGTGGATTTTTTAAAAAGTTTTAAAATCCAATCTGCTCCCGCAGTTGTTTGCATGCCTAGTGTAGGATCATGTCAAACCACCTGCAAACACTACTCCCTAAAGCATACCCCAGGTCACTTGAGCATCATAGAGTCATCTTAATCTATGCTCCTCCCTCGGATCACGAGGAAGAAAAGAAGTGGCTCTATTTTGGGTCCTTAGGGTCCCCGTTGGATGGTGCACCCAAGTCTTTGCCTACCTCCCCTTCTATCATCCTCGAGCCAGGGACCTGGCATGTCCATCGGGCCCAACCTTGATGATAACCAGGGTGGATGGCCTTCACCTTCAGGGAGTATACGAGATCCCAAAGTCCATCTAGATCACGACCCCAGGCCCGAATGAGCGTGTCACTTTAGGCAAGCCAGGCCGAATCATCTTGTACGAAGATTTCTTTCTTGCTAGCTTCTGACTCCCTCTTCATCCTTTCATCCTATCCTTTTTAGATAACTATAGGTTAGTTCCAGCCCAACTCACCTCGAACCCCTTTAGGGTTAGCTGTTCTTTCATTTTCTTGTACCATTTCCATGGTGTGGTGCATGGTTTCTCTCTTCAGGGTTCTTTCACTTCGAAGTGTTGGAGCATGTTCCCAGATGCATGTACAACTATCTACCAGCTACCAACCTCAGAACATTATATTAGAAGTGGTAGCAATAGGGAATTGAAGCTATCAACCTGGCAGGGATTCAGCCTTCTTATACAGAAATCTCCTAACTTGTTCAGAGTGTCCCGAACATTCCAAATTTGATATCTATGTAAAGCCACCTCTCTTGGGACCTCCAACTAGTAAGGATTCAATCCTTACAAGCTTCTGGGTTGAACTCCAAAAAGGTAGAGAGAGGGATGACTCCAAAGCTGCTAGGCATTAGTTTCCTACTTAGACTAAGAAACCATGACAATCTTCTTCCAACACCGACCAATCTAACCAGGCCTCTTCAAGATCTAATCCCATCTAAATAAAACCTAGAACCAATATTGAAGAGGCCTAAGATCATCATGTTTGATGGGAATAGGATTTGCAAGTGGGTGGCACAAGAATCCCTTGTGTTAGGGATCCTACTTCAACTAGGAGTCCCTACGTGCTAAGAAATATTCCCCTTCCTAGGGTATAGTGATGGGGACCCGAAAACCTATTTTATTTTATTTTATTTGAACCATTAGTCCTGTGGCACTTGAGTCTAGGTGAGCCACTTGGGTTCTGTAATAAAGTGGGATAACTGAGACAGTTGAGTCCACTTAGTCAGGTCCAGTCATTTTAGTTCAGTCAAGAGTCCAGTTAAGTTGTTCAAGTCAAGAGGAGAGTCATAAACAGTCAGGAGATTCACTAGACCCCTCCAACCAGAGTGGCCTTCATGCACCTGGACCCTTTCATGCCGCCAAGCCCGTAAGAGAGAGCTCCAGCCCAAGACAGGCCCACTGTTGACCGGTCCACCAGGGTTTCTTGGCCCATAAGTTAGGGTTTCTAGCCCTCAAGTAATGTACCCGGGATGAATCTATAAATACTGCCCCTCCCCTCTTGTATTAAACATCTTTTTCTTATGAATACAAACAAAATATTATTAATTTGAATTTTGAGTTTTCTCTGGATTGGAGTGGGTGTGACGCCCGGGTTCTTGGTTCTTGAGTACAAGTCCTAATCTTCGGGTGACTTCTACGCTCGCCAGCGATCCTTCCGTCGCTCTGTCCCGTATCAAATTGGTATCGGAGCCTAGCGGATTAGGGTTTTCTCTTCCTTCCCGGCTTCCCATCGTTCTTCTTATGCAAGACTTCTCAAGCTTCGGTCAACTACGAGGTCTTTCAGTGCCCCTGCACCCGAGCCTCTCTCCTACAGACCTCCGCCCGATCTTCATCGCCGGCCTCCTCCACGAGATCGAGGCCCTCAGCAAGGACCTCTCCCTCAATCCCAAGAAACCCCGTCGCACCCTCCCCATCCCTCCCTTTCCTTGTTCCTGCTCACTGCCGGCAACCGATGCCCTAAACTCCCCCCTCCCAGCGGGATCTCATGACCCTCGCCGTACCCCTCCCCCTCCCTCCCCCTCCACCCCGACGAATCCTGCGCCAAGGCCGCCACCGCTGTCGCCCTCGCCGAATCCAGCCTCGACCATGCAGCCAGCCACAACATCACACCCGTGGGTTGTCCGCTCCAGCAGATGCCGGGCTTCCCCCCAGCTCCCATGAGCACCCGCCCTCCTGTGGCCTCCGTGCAAGTCACCTCTAGGCCAGGGGCACCGCCCGCGCCCTTCCCCATGCTGCCACTGCCGAAGCCCAGGATGCCTCCCCTCCACCCTGCTGATCGACACCACCGATGCCCTCTATCCATCGGCGACACATCTTGGATCAATCACGTGCGGGAGGACCAACCGAGCCTTCGTCGTCCTCAGCCCCCGGAGCATGTCCGCCCCCTCCTTCCCACCGGATCCTCCCTGTTCTACGGTCGGAAGCCGACGACACCTCGTTGCTGGAGATGCTAGCTTTACCTCCTTCCTCTTCGCTTGTGCGCCCTCCCACGGTGAGCCGAGCCCTACAACAGGGCCTCGGAATGGAGTTCCCTGTGACACCAAGCCATGTCGACTACCGTCCGGTCGTCTTCTTCCCATGCCACCATCGTCCCGCCCCAGCGACGCCCACCGGGAAGCCTCCCCTGTTCGGTCTACAGTCGCCCATGGGATGGAAGCAGACAGCACGAACTGAAGGCAAAAACCTTCACTGTTGTCGACTTCTATGTTGCACGCTGGTTAGAGCAGCATAAATATCAAAGCTACATGCCTTTCATAGCTGCACGGCTTGCAAAGCCGCGTAGATCTCAGGGTATCCATAAAGAAATCAAGAAAAAAAAAAGAAAAGAAAAGAAGTTGAAAAAAAAAAGAAGTGAACCCAGAGTCCATTTTGATTAGTTTTTGTTCCCGTTAACCTGACTCGATGGAGTCGAGTTCTCCCCACCACAGGAAAATGATGGGGACCCGAAAACCATTTTTATTTTATTTTATTGAGTCCATTAGTCCTTTGTCACTTGAGTCTAGGTGAGCCACTTGGGTCCTGTAATAAAGTGGGACAACTGAGTCAGTTGAGTCCACTTAGTCAGGTCTAGTTATTTTAGTTCAGTCAAGAGTCCAGTTAAGTTGTTCAAGTCAAGAAGAGAGTCATCAACAGTCAGGAGATTCACTAAACCCCTCCAACCAGAGAGACCTTCATGCACCTGGACCCTTTCATGCCGCCAGCCCGCAAGAGAGAGCTCCAGTCCAAGACAAGCCCACTGTTGACCGGTCCACCAGGATTTCTTGGCCCATAAGTTAGTGTTTCTTAGCCCTCAAGTAATGTACCCTGGGGTGAATCTATAAATACTACTACTCCCCTCTAGTATTAAACATCTTTTTTCTTATGAATACAAACAAAAATATTATTTTGATCTGAGTTTGAGTTTTCTCCGGATTGGAGTCGGTGTGACGCCCGGGTTCCTGGTTCTGAGTACAAGCCCTAATCTTCTAGTGACTTCTATGCTCGCTAGCGATCCTTCCCATCGCTCTGTCCCGTATCAACTTGGTATCAGATTAACCTTTTACAGGAGATTTATTAGGGGTTTTAGTACAGTTGTCGCACCTATCACTGATTGCATTAGGAAGGGTACATTCGAGTGGACCAAAGCAGCTGATAAGGCCTTCCTAGAGCTTAAGGATAAGATGACCCATGCACCCATCCTTAGATTACTTGACTTCACTAAGGTGTTTGAGGTCGCTTGCGATGCCTTGGGAGTAGGAATAGGTGGGGTACTAAGTCAAGAGAATAACCTGTAGCTTTCTTTGTGAAAAACTGAATGAGGCTAAACTTAAGTACTCTACCTATGACAAGGAATTTTATGCGATAGTCCAGACCTTAGATATTGGAGACATTACTTACTACGTAGGAGTTTGTCTTATTTTCTAACCATGAGGCACTCCGATTCCTGAACTCCCAAAAGAAAATGAACCCATGGCACGGTAAATGGATTGAGTACCTTCAGGCTTACACTTTTGTCCTGAAGCACCATGCCGGTGCTGAAAATAAGGTAGCAGATGCCCTGAGCCGTAGGTCTCTACTGTTAGGATCAGTTAGCACCCAAGTCATAGGTTTGATAGGTTAAAGGATGAATACAAAACCTACCCAGACTTTGGAGATATTTACCAGACCCTTAAGCTAGGACCATCCAGTACCCATAATGAGTATACCCTCAGGATGGCTACCTTTTCCAGAACAATCGACTCTGTATACCCAAAACTTCCCTTAGAGAATTCCTAATTTGGGAGACCCATGCTGGAGGTTTAGCTGGTCAATTTGGTAGAAATAAGACAATCTTAGCAATAGAGGACCAGTTCTTTTGGCCAGGATTGAAAAGGCACGTTGCACAGATTATAGCTAGATGTAGAACTTGTGCTGTTGCAAAACAATAAAAGCAAAACACTGGTCTTTACACACCTTTACCAGTGCCTGATCGCCTTAGCAGGACTAAGTATGGACTTCATGTTAGGATTACCTAAGACCCAGAAGAGACATGATTCCATCTTTGTAGTGGTCGATAGGTCTCTAAGATGGCTCACTTCATCCCCTGTTCCCAGACCATTGATGCATCTAGAGTAGCCAAGCTTTTCTTAGATCATGTGGTTAAACTCCATGGCCTACCCAAGACCATCATATCTGATAGGGATGTCAGGTTCACCAATTATTTCTGGAAGACCTTATGGCACCTATTAGGGACTAAGCTTAAGTTTTCTACAGCGTACCACCCTCAAACAGATGGCCAAACTGAAGTGGTGAACCGTAGTTTAGGAAACCTTCTTAGATGCTTGGTAGGTGAACACGTTGGAACTTGGGATTATTATTGCCAGAGCAGAGTTTGCCTACAACAGTTCAGTAAATAGGATAATGGGGTAAGAGTCCTTTGAGATAGTCCATGGGTACAAGCTTAATCGCCCCATTAATCTGATTCCTTTACCTATTCATGCACGAGTCTTAGAGTCTGCAGAGTTATTTGCATAGCATATTAGAGACTTGCACAAGGACATTAGCCAAAAGATAAACATAAGCAATGAAACTTATAAAAAATGGTTAATTCCAAAGAAAGATCAAGGAATTTGATGTAGGGGATTCTGTCATGATCAGGCTTAGGGCTGAGCGGTTCCCACCTGGGACCATTAAGAAGTCATGCTCATGGAGCTAGACCTTTAAAGTTTTAAAGAAGGTTGGATCAAATGCCTATGTGTTAGACTGCCTTCGGATATGGGCATTAGTTCTACATCAATATTATAGACTGGTTGAGTACAGGAAACCGGCAACGATACCAAGTAAGGCTTTTGGACCTATCCCTTATATTGAGAGTGATCCTTACCCAGAGTCTCCACCAATTAATTGGCCTGAGAGAGGAGAACGGATCGAGTGTATCCTGGACGATCAAGCCATTACGACCCGAGGCCAAGGTTATCAACGCTTCCTGGTCCGATGGCAAGGCCGGCCAGAGTCGGACGATTCGTGAATTCCTCGAGAGTACTTGCAATGCCTCAACCCAGACCTTCTCGAGAGATATGTGAGCCAGTCTGATCTTCACTCGACAGGGTCGAGTTCCTCCCACCCCGAGAGAATTGGTGCAGACACCAAAGGCACCATAATAAGGCAGAGGCTTCCCAACCCTCTGTGGATCACTTAAATGACATTCGAGACAACTGTAATAAAGCTTAGTCTAGCTGAATTATTTTATTTGAGTCCTGTAATTAGTTAGCTCATTTGAGCTAGTTCCAGTTCAGTATTAGTCAGCTCATGTCGAGCTAATTTTATTTTTTTGAGTCCTGTCCAAGAATATCAAAGACTCAAGACCACATCATACAAGTGAAGACCAGTCCAACCTGATTGAAGACATGGAAGTTGAGCCCAAGTCCAACTCAGCTTGAAGACTTGAAGATCCCTGGAGGAGAAAATCAAAACAAGCATAAACCTGAAGCCCTGAACCAGCCGGAAGGAAATTGGGCCAGCCCAGGCCCAGGAGGGAATTAGGGCGCCATCTCTTATGGTGACCCTCCCCTTGGTCGGCCACTTATGATCACCCCCTTGGCCGACCAAGACAAGGAGAGGGAGAGCAATTTGTGTGGGATTTCTACCTATGTTACCTTATACTCCTATGTTACCTTACTTGGGGCCCAAGGTTAAGGGTCTATTTAAGGGACCCTAGTCTCTTGTATGAAACTTGATTTAATATATGAAATAAACCTTGATTTCTTCTATTTTTGAGTGTTACCCTGATGTGTGCATAAAGGGGTGTGAGAGTTTTCTTCTTCCCGGTGCTGCAACTATCTTCTTGCCGCCAGCCAACCTTCCAGAACCCTGGCCGCCATTTCAAAAGACACCTTTCTTTGCTATTTTCTTTATTTCTTTATTCCCTTGTGAGTTTTCTAACCCCTGACAGGTCGTTTGCAGGTCCCCAAGTTCCTACGAATCCAACGACTCCAGCCAAGCCTCAATCGGACCATCGAGCAGAAGCTGGGTATCCGCGGGTCTTTGGCTCGATTTTCCAGGCCACATCCATCAAGGAATGAGAGATTCCTTCACTGCGATCTTCACCGGGTGCTTCAGACATTGTCAGGTACACCCTCTCTACCTCCAGTAATTATATTGTAGGAGAACTTGCCCTAACCGAGGCTTCTCAGCCCCGGCGATCCTTCTTTAATACTTTTCTAGGTTTTAATCAGCATGCTTGACTTCAAAATTTCATACATAATTCCCTACAACTAATTTTGATCTGAAATTCGGGAATTAAAAACCTAACCCCACATATAAAACATACAAAGATAATTGCATGCATATTAGTCCCGCATCATATGGTGGCTTGGATGCTGATATTACCTGATAGAGAGTGAAAACCAGAGAGGAAGAGAGGGAGAAAGAAGATGGATATCAGGGAGAAAATGTTATTTTACTATGATGGCTCCAATCAACCCCATATATAAAGTATATATAACTAGGTCACCCTGACCTAACCCTAAGACTTCAATGGGCCAACTTAATGCATAATTGAGTTTCCCAAGCCCAAGTACACCCTTGAGTTAGTACAATCACACATACCTAGGACTCAAAACTAGCTGAATACAAGTTGGCCCCTTGAGGCCCAAGTCCCTTGAACCTCAAGACCCGAAATGATAACAACCTTTCATCCTAGGGCCCAAACTAGCCTTAGAAATTCCATGACAGCATCATGATCATTAGACCTTGGTCTTAGCCTTGGTCCCCTGAGCCTTGGAAGCACCATATGAGATCCAACATGAAGCACCAACCCATATATAAGGGGTGGTGGTTTGTCGCTCCTCATCTTGGGACCCTTCGATTTGACTTGCCCACTTCTATCAACGGATGGAAGAACCAGTACCTTTTCACTTCGGTCAAGAGAGTCAACAGGGTTTGGAGTGACCTCGACCAGTCCTCCAATCATAATGCTATGGTGGAGCCTACTGATCGGAGATGTACGACCAACTTATCACCTCAATGGTTCCCCATGGGTGGGACCTTCTCTCTAAGCAGAACCGTTTTGATGCTGAAATCAGCTTGATTTGATCTCTAGGTAAGGTCTGAGATATGCTTTCTTTAATGGCTTCCAGTAGTTAACTAAGATTTTCTGACCAATGCAGATATGAGGTTCTCCATAGATAGGATCCAGCAAGTGTCCCATAAGCAGACATCATCGACAAGGCATCGGGAAGAGCCAACAAAGAAGACTCATGGGGAGCTCGAAGAGAGGTCCCGTGGGGAGTCATCGGAGGGGCCTTGCTAGAGAGGGGCTCAAGAAGCCTCGGTACCAGTTGTAGAGGCAGCCAGGGGCACGGTCCTGGGGCCTAGTAGGACCACCGAACCGAGGGAGAGACTCCCTCAACCCCTCTCACCACTCCTGAAATCATCTCAATCCTGCCATCCCCTGAGGTGGGTGCCATTATCGAGCCTGAGAGAGCACCAGCTCTACCCTCGGTCTCCATAACAGCAAGGTTCCAGCCATCAAACCCAGCATCGACCGACCCCTCTTCATCTATAGCTCCAACCCTGGAGGTGGCCAAGGTCTCCATAATGTTGCTGCCTAATTCATGGTCACTCTCAATGCTGACCTAGCAGAGAGGTTGCTAGGCTTCATTCTATAACCTTGGGACCACAGGGAGAAGAGTAGCCGCATGGTGGGCAAGACTATCTCTGGCATCTTTTCTCAGCTACTCATGGTAAGTCCTCTGGTCTTTCACTGAGGTTTGAATTTAGGGGATAGAAAGGTTAGCTAATTATTTTTCCTTGAGTCTTGTCCTTAGGTTATCCAGGATGCCTTCCTCATCAAGGATGCATGCTGGGCATTAGTGCGATGAGATGCAGAGTCTTGCAATAGGGCCAACACTATAGATGTCGCCCAGTAAGCAACCCAAGAGGGGGGGGGGGTGAATTGGATTTCTAAAAATTACTTACAAGAAAGAGTGCCAATTCAAATATTTAACAATTTCTAGTATAAGGTGTAAGTGTATGCTCTTAAAGAGTATGCAGCAAAAATATAAATGCAACAAATATAAGAGCAAGTAAAGAGAGCAATAGACAATTACAAATACAAGCCAAGTATAGTGGTTCGGTGCTTTTCAATGCACCTATATCTACTCCCCAAGGTCCACTTGGGAATTCACTATAATCTCTTATGATTACAGTTGATTAGTTTTTCAAGCTCTCTAATCAAAACCCCTTTTGGTTTTTACAAGGCTCACCAAAGGAAATTTCTTGGTTTTCAAAGGCTAACCAATAACCTCCTTGGTTTTCAACTAGGCTAACCAAAAACCTTCTGGGTTTTCAACTAGGCTTATCAAAAATCTCATTGATTTTCAAGTAGGCTAACTAAAAACCTCCTTGGTTTTCAAATAGGCTAACCAAAAACCTCCTTGGTTTTGTTCTTAGATTAACCAAAAATCTTTACAACAAAGATATGAGATAAAATAAAGCAACAAGAAAAGCTTTCTAATATAAAGCTAATATCTCTTTGAAGCTTGGACAAGTTGCTTGTCTTGAATTTGATGAAGCCTCAATCAATGTTGAAAAGTGTTGGACTTGCTTGTCTTGAATTTGATGAAGCCTCAATCAATGTTGAAAAGTGTTGGACTTGAATGCTTCTTGATAGCTTTGAATGCTTGGAGACTTCCTTTTGCTTAAAGGTAGTTACTCTCAATGAATGGGAGTGAATGCACTTGCTTCTCTCTTCTTTTTTTTTTTTTCTCATGTTCTCTTCTTTCTTGTATTTCTTGTTATAATTTTTTTGAATTCAAATCACTTAAATACCATCCCAAGGCCTTAAAGATGGTTTATAACCGTTAGATATGAAAAACTAGCCATTGGGAGCAAAGAGGGCTTAGTTCTGCATTCGAAAAACTAGTCATTACTGTTTCCAGAACTCCAAGTGTCAACACTTCAAGCTGTGAGTCAACATTTAGGGTCGACACTTAAGTCCCATGAGTCGACACCTAGTTCAAAATTCTTCATTGAAGCTCTCTGAAATTTTCAAGTGAGTCAACACTTCTTCAGGTGAGTCGACACTTGACATCTATGAGTCAACACTTCAGGCAAGTCTTTAACTTCAGCATGTTCTATAAAAACTTTTTCTCAGGCCTTGAGCCGATTCTTGAGTTGACACTTGAGTGGTATGAGTCGATACTTCAGCTGTGCCATCTGAAACTCTTTCTGCATGTCGATTTGAGTCGACACTTGCACTGCCATAAGTCGATACTTGAACTATGAGTCAACACCTTGAGTCGACACTTGCTGAGATTTCTTCAAAAATCACTGAAACTTTACTGAAACCTTTTTGAGCTAAACTCCTTAAGTCCTTTCAAGCATTTCTCAAGTACCTAAGTCCATTTATAACTAATTTTTTATCCATAGAAATGGCTTCTTCATTATTTGACAAGCAATCCAATTTAGCTGTTTTGATGAGTACCTTTTTCTATTAAACACACTTCAAGGAACATATTAGTACTCAACTTATACTTAAGTATTTTGTTTATCATCAAATCAATAACAGAGTCAACAATCTTTCCCTTTTTGATGACGACGAAACCTTTAAGTATAATTCATATAATAAGCTAAGAATTTTCAATTTGTATAAAGCTTATTACAATTTGTATTAGAGTAAAGAAAGGTAAGAGATAAAGTCTAAAAGCTTATTTAAATTGAATTAGAACTATAAGAGTATCATAGCTAAAAATAATTTCATGTACCATGATACTCTAAATGAGTATCAGAGATAAAACATGCTTTAAGATAAGAAACTCAGTATAGAAATTTTGAATAATAGATTGAAGAGTATAAATACTTCCCCTCAAAAGATGATTCAAAAACTGATTTTTAATGATTTTCATAAATCGAAAAGCTGAATTTAAAGATTTCGCAAGAAAATTTAACAAACTGATTACACAATTCAGCAAAGGAAGAATTACTCCCTTCACTTATTGCTCTTTTCTTTTTACTTTCATTTTTTTTTACACACAAACTGCTTTTCATTTTATTCTCATTGTTAACTATTATACATATCTCTTTTACTTATCTCTCCTATCTATCTCTCTTTTTTTTTATCTCTCCCCCTTATTTCTCACTTAATTCTCTCCCTTTTATCATCATTAAAAAGGTTAGAGGAGAGGGAAGGATGAAAACATCACAAAAATGTAGCAATACATTTTCAAAGATAAAACATTGATATAAAAAAGATTTCATTCATTGAAGTACACTTCATACATTGATACAAGTAAAGATATAGGACAGTAAACAAACATAAATGCATACAAGAGTGATGAAATATAAACTATCTAAGCAATAAAGACTATCCTAAGCAAACTCCTTGTCATCCGAGGATCCAATCTCAATCGATGTAGTATCAGTTGAAGAACGAGATCGAGGCCATATAGGTCAAAGATCAGCAAGATGGGTCCTGGTCGATCTCGACATGCCACAACATCCTTATCCTTTATGTATAACATAAGTCTTGCCTCTAGCTGCTGCGAAAGAGGTAGAAGCTATGTCAGTAACAGGAACTGCACTGACTGGAATGGCAGTATCAAAATCAGTATGAAGGGGGCTATGATCAAAGATAGGTCCTGAGTCAAGATGGTGGAAATCAGGGGTATAGAATCCTAGTTCCCTGATAAGAGAGGATGTATGCAAAGATGGAGAATGTAAGACATGTGTATCAAAGGATGACGGAATGATAGGAGTAGGTGCAGGAATGGAAGTAGGATGTGGATCAGATATGGAAGGTGAGGATGATAGGATCGGAGTCAGAAAAGATGATCGGTGTGTGTAAAAAATAGGACTCCTAAAAGCATCAACTACAATTTCTAGCTCTAGCTCCACCACAAAATCTGTCACATCAAACTCTATGGAGTTAGACTGATCATCTGCTATGTCAGGTCCTCGAGCAGGTGGTGCTGGTGGTGAATTAGCTAGAGCTGAAGGTGCAGGAGCTTGCCTAATGAAGGTCTACCAATGCAGACAAAATGGTAGAGATGCCATCACTCAATCCTCGATGGCTCTCCATCATCTCCATATGAATCCTATCAACTCGCTGATGAATGATCATCACCTCAGTCTCAATACTTGTGACCCTGCCCTCTAGACTATCTCCAGTGCTAGGAGAAACTGTATATACAGTAGTGGCTTGCTCAAGCTAGGGAGTAGGCTTTGGCTGTGTTGAAGGCTCGGGCTAAACCTCAGGGATATCATCGTGTGGCTTTGAGGGCCCAGCCTCACCTGAAAAGATATGCTCCTTCTCTGCCACATCATCATCTCTGTCAGTGGCCTGACTAGATATTCATCATCTCTACTGGCCTTTGATAAGCTGATACCCCATCCAGTGTAGTGATCCGATGTCATAGACGTCTGTGTGTAACAGCTGCCTATAGGGCTCATTGTCCATGACTACTCCATAAGCTCTAAACAGTAATGTCAACCCCATCCCGTAGGGTAGACACAGTCTCTGGCTGATCGATGTCTCAGTCAACTAATGTACCATGAGTATCGGGAGGCATACTTGAGTGTGCTGTACTAGAGAAACCATGACCAGAAGCTCGTACTCTGTGATGAAGTCAAATCAATCGGTCTTCGGTAGAAGGATCCGGGCAACGATATGCTACAGCAATCTCATCTCAAGTGATAACCTCGAAGCTACTACAGTGGCTCCCTTAAGTGGATCGTCTATCTCAAAAATGCATCGAAGACCACTAAATCTATCAACTAAAGCATCTACAATAGATCCTCTCATGAGAATGTCCCATACTATACATAGAATCTCTGCTGATACTGGAACATCTCTGCCTCGGACCTAAGCAATCCAGCCATCACTACCTCAGGCAAGTGATCCATAAAACTCTCTAATCAGTCTCGAGTATAATCTCTCTAACAATGAGCAAAATGGTGCCAAACCTGCATCCCTCAGCCACTGGCCTATCCTGAAGTGCTGCTGGTCTATGAAACCAAAGTCCACTCGGTGACCACCAACAATAGTCTTCGATCCCATTCTATTTTCTACAGAAACTGAGGGTCTAATAGGGATATCATGCTTAACCGCTGCACTGGCCTCGTGCCTTGCTTTAGTTCTTCTTTCTTCCTCCTGAATGGATGGTCTTGGATGTTGAACAACTTGTTTCCTAGGCCCCATTGCAGTGAATCAATGAAGAAAAGCAGAAAGGGGGGGAAACTAGGATTTCTATAGTGCAAAACAATGAAAACAAGGTGAAGAGCAGTAGAAACCGGAAAAGAAAACCATCCCAATCGAAGATTTGAGCAGTTTGGAGTTGAAATTTGAAGGGAAAAAGATGTTGGAACATAGTTTGGGGATGAGTCAGCTTAATTTGGAATGAAAATAATGAAGAAAACACTTTGTTTTCCTATTTTTATCTCGGCCTGTCGCCGTTCAAGTATCGACTCATGACTCACAGGGTCAAGTGTCAACATTTCTAGGTATTGACATTTCCAAGTGTCGACAGTTCGACTTAAAACCAAAAAAATGGGAAAATAAACTATTAATCAAAAGGATAGAATTTAAGGAATTCAGAATGATTAAGCATGATTATCAAGCAACTTTGATCAATCAAGAGTTCAAGATTATGAAGAGATAGAAATTTCAGTCAAAAGGATTGATGACCCCTAGTCTCTTCTAATCATACTGAACCGATCTTCTTGGAGAGGCTTCGTCAAAATGTCAGCAAGTTGTATTTCAGTGCTAACAAATTCAAGCATAATATCATTATTTTCAACATGAATATAATATTATTTCAATATGCATTCTTACTAGATTTTTAGTTAAGTTTATAGCTTATTATTATAGGTTTTAATTAGTTTGATTTCAAAATCTTCAAGTTATTGCTTAATCCACAAGATTGGAGCACAACAACTTTCTGTTGCAATATACTCAGCCTCAGCTATGGATAGTGCAACTGAAGTTTGAATCTTGCTAAACCAGAAGATTAAGTTAACTCAAAGAAATTGGCAATTTTACTTGTACTTTTCTATCTAATTTACACCCAACAAAATCAGCATCAAAATATCCAATCAAATCAATAGATGAATCTCTAGAATACCATAAACTAATATCAATTGTACCAGTTAAGTATTTAAATATGTGCTTAACAGCCAACAGATGAGATTCTTTAGGATCATACTGATATTTAGCACACATAAATACTAAACATGATATCCTGTCTACTAGCAATCATATAATATTGAACCAATCATTCCTCTATATAATTTTTGATTAATTAATTTACCATGTTCATCTTTATCAAGTTTACAAGAGGAGCTCATAGGTATACCTATTGATCTGGTAGTCTCCATCCCAAACTTCTTTAAGATTTCTCTTATATACTTAGCTTGGTTGATGAAGATTCCATCTTTGGTTTGCTTGATTTAGAGTTTGAGGAAAAAGTTAAGTTCTCCCATCATGCTCATTTTGAACTCTCCCTACATAAGCTTAGTAAACTTTTAATAAAGAAGGTCATTAGTAGCACTGAATATAATATCATCAACATAAATTTATACCACTAACAAATCATCATTTTTCTTCTTTAGAAATAATGTAGTATCAACATGGCCTCTAGAGAAATCATTTTTAATTACAAACTTGCTGAGTCTTTCATACCAGGCTCGGGGTGCTTGCTTCAAACCATAAAGTGCTTTGTATAATTTACAAACATGATCAGGATGTTCATGATTTTCAAATCCAGGTGATTGTTTAACAAACACTTTTTCAGTAATAAAATCATTTAGAAAAGCATTATTAACATCCATTTGAAATAATTTGAAGTTCATAAAACATGCAAATGCTAAAAGTAATCTAATTGCCTTAAGTCTAGCAACAAGAGCAAAGATTTCATCAAAATCAATCCTTTCTTCCTGATTGTAGCCTTTGGTAACTAGCCTAGCATTTTTTCTAGTTACAATATCATTATCATCTAATTTATTCTTAAACCCATTTTGTGCCAATAATAGAAACATTGATAGTCTTTCTATTAGTATCTAAACATTATTTTTTCAAACTGATTTAATTCTTCTTGCATTGCATTAATCCAATTAGGATTTTTTTCAGCATCTTCAAATATTTTGGTTCAACTTGAGAAATAAAAGCAATATAGTCATATTCATTTCTAATTGAAGATCTTGTTCTTAACCTTTTGATGGATCACCTAGGATTAACTCCTTAGGATGTCCATGAGCATACCTCCACTCCTTGGGTAGATCTTGATGCTTTGGTGTGGATTATATGGCTTCTTCTCTTTCATTCTTGTCTTGATCTTCTTTATTTTGTTAAGAGGGTTGATCATCCAATGTCAACTTCTTTAACTTTTCAGCACCTGCACATGTATAAGAAGTATCCTCTTTTTTAGAGGATTTATTAATAGATTCTTCAAAGACTACATGTACAGACTCCTCTACTACTAAAGCTCTCTTAATAAAAACTCTATATGCCTTGCTTAATGTAGAGTATTCTAAGAAGATACCTTCATCATACTTGGCATCAATTTTTCTAAATTATCTTTACCATTATTCATGATAAAACATTTATAACCAAAAATATGAAAATATTTTAAAGTTGGTTTTCTTTGTTTCCAAAGCTCATATGGAGTTTTCTTTAAAATTAGATGAATTAAAACATGATTTAAAATATAACAAGCGATATTTACAGCTTCAGTTTAAAAATATCTTGGCAAATCATTTTCACAAAGCATAGTACACCCCATTTCTTCTAAAATACGATATTTCCTTTCTACAACCCTATTATGTTTAGGTATCCTAGGTGCAGAAAAATTGTGTTCAATTCCTTTTTCATTGCAAAAGTTTTCAAAATCCTGATTTTCAAATTTAGAACCATAATTCTACAAATGCAAATAACTAAAGTACCTTTTTCATTAGAAACTTTTCGATAAAACTTCATAAATGCTAAAAATGATTCGTCTTTGTGAGCAAGAAATAAAATCCATGTAAACCATGAAAAATCATCCACTATAACTAATCCATATCTCTTACCTTATAGGCTAGATGTCCTAGTTGGTCCAAAGAGATCCATATAGAGTAGTTCTAATGGCCTAAAAGTTGTAACAAAATCTTTAGGTTTGAAAGATGTTTTTACTTATTTTTCAAATTGGCATACTTCATAAATCTTATCTTTCTCAAAACAAAGTTTTGGTAAGTCTCTTACTAAATCCTTTTTGCAAAGTTTTGATAGTAAATACATACTTGTATGACCTAATCTACAATGCCAAAGCCAACTAATCTCATTAATAGTGGAATTCATTGCAACCAGGCATTCTCCATTAGGCAAAGATAGATTATCCAAATCAACAAGATAGATATTACCATGCCTTTTCCAATGAATTTCATTCCAATTTTATTAGGACTAGCAATCATGCAAAAAAATGATTCAAAAATAACTTGAAAACCTTTATCGCAAAATTGGATAATACTAAGAAGATTATGCTTTAAGCCTTCAACTAAAAGAATATTATCAATCCAAGTGGAAGGGGAGATGTGAACCTTACCAATACCAATGATTTTTCCTTTACCATTATCACCAAATGTTACACTCCCTCCATTTATTGCTTCTAAAGAGATGAATTGCTTCACATCTCCTGTCATGTGTCTTGAGCAACCACTATCAAGATACCATAATTTTTTATTTTCATTGGTTACAAGACATACTTGCAAAACAAATTAAGCTTTATTTTTAGGTACCCAAGCCAACTGGGTTCTTTAGGGTTAGTATTTAGAGTGGTTCCTTTTGGAACCCAAATCTTTCTAGAATCATTAATTTTTCTTAAATTACATTGAAAATCTTTATGACCTACTCTTTTGTAAAAAAAACATATAATGCTAGATGATGCAGGTACAAAAATTTTTTTGAAATACTTTTGCTGTTTTTGAGATCTATACCTAATCCAGCTTTATTAAAATAGCTCTTTGATTGTTTAAAAGAAGATTTAACTTTTCAAACTATATGTGAATTTTTTAACAAAAGGTTTTATCTTATCAAGCTCATCTTTATATTGCTTATTTTCTATTTCAAGATCTTTACTTTTCTTCAAAAGTTTATTATTTAAAATAATAGCTTTAGGTCTTTTTAAAACTTCATTTTCCATAGATAAAGCTTTGTTTTTCTTTTCTAAAATATCAATTTTGTTTTTTCAAATCATTGACTTCATTTAAAAGAGTAGTGCTTTCATGTGAAAAAGTGTTTGCATGCTTTTTCAACTTTCTATTTTCAGAAATCGTCATCATGCATTAATTCATCAAATGCAATTCTTAATTCATCAAAAGTATAGTCTACTTCAAGATCAGAATGTACCTCTTCTTCTTCAGTTGTAGTGCCATGAAACATAGATTGGCGACTTTAGTTGGTTCTTCATCTGAACTGGAGTCCTCACTGTCACTCCAAGTTGCCATCGTTGCTTTCTTTCTAAGCTTCTTTTGATTTCTTTAGGAGAGGGTAGTCATACTTGTAGTGTCCAGGCTTCTTGCATTCGAAGCATAGATAGGCAGTTCCTTCTTCTTTTCTTTTCTTTTTCCTTTGCTTTTCCCTTTTCTTTGCTTGGTTGAAACATTTTCTTGTAAGAAAATTTCTTTCTCCTAATGAATTTTTTTTGAATTTCTTAATAGAAGAGCTTCCTCACTCTCTCTCATTCTTCTTCTGATTCTTCATTTGAGGATCCTTCTTGTGTTGTAGACTTGAAAGTTATCCCATTTTTCTTCTTATCCAAATCCATGGACTTTTGTTTCAAATTTAGCTCATAAGTCATAAATGATCCTACTAGCTACTCCAATGGTAGTTTGTCAACATCTTTAGCTTTTTGTATGGCTGTCACCTTTGAATCCCAAGATATTGGAAGTGACCTGAGAATTTTGTTAACAAGATCGGCGTTAGACATAATTTTACCTAAACTTCTTATGCCATTTACAATGTTTGTGAATCTAGTATACATGTCAATAATAGATTAGTTTGGTTCCATGCGAAACATCTCATAAGTGTGCACTAACATGTTAACTTTAGTATTCTTCACTTGATCAGTACCCTCATGGATAACCTCAAGTGTATCATATATTTCTTTGGCTGATGTGCATATAGAAATCCTATTGAACTCACTAAGATCCAGTGCATAATAAAAGAGATTTATTGTTTTCACATTGATCTCGGATTGTTTAGTGTCATTTTCATCCTAATCCTCTTTGAGCTTTGGGATGGAAATACCATTAATCACAATCAAAGGAATATAAGGACCCTTATCAACAACTTTCCATAAATTATAATCTATTGAATGTATGTAAATTCTCATTCTAATTTTCCAATAAGTATAATTTATTCCATTAAAGTATGGAGGTCTATTTGAGGCTTGTCCCTCACTACACTAGTACCAAAGGGGGTTGCCATAGATCTTTACTCAAGGAAGTTAGACCTATATACTGAGAGCGTGGCTCTGATACTACTTGTTGCCCAGTAAGCAACCCAAGAGGGAGGGTGAATTGGGTTTCTAAAAATTACTTACAAGAAAGAGTGCCAGTTCAAATATCTAACAAGTGCTAGTATGAGGTGTAAGTATATGCTCTTGAAGTGTATGCAGCAGAAATATAAATACAACAAATATAAGAGCAAGCAAAGAGAGTAATAGATAATTACAAACACAAGCCAAGTATAGTGGTTTGGTACTTTCCAATGCACCTACATCCACTCTCCAAGGTCCACTTAGAAATTTACTATAATCTTCTATGATTACAGTCGATTAGTTTTCGGGCTCACTAATCAAAAACCCTTTTGGTTTTTACAAGGCTCAGCAAAAGAAACCTCTTGGTTTTCAAAGGCTAACCAATAACCTCGGTTTTTAACTAGGCTAACCAAAAACCTCCTTGGTTTTCAACTAGGCTTACCAAAAACCTTCTTGATTTTCAAGTAGACTAACCAAAAACCTCCTTGGTTTTCAAATAAGCTAACCAAAAACCTTCTTGGTTTTGTTCTTAGGTTAACCAAAAACCTTTACAATAAAGATATGAGATAAAGTAAAGCAACAATAAAAGCTTTCTAATATAAAGCTGATATCTCTTTGAAGCTTGGACAAGTTGCTTGTCTTGAACTTGATGAAGCCTCAATCAATGCTTAAAAGTATTGGACTTGAATGCTTCTTGATAGCTTTGAATGCTAGGAGACTTCTTTTTGCTTGAAGGTAGTTGCTCTCAATGAATGGGAGTGAATGCACTTGCTTCTCTCTTCTTTTTTTATTTTCTCTTGTTCTCTTTTCTTATATATTTTATTATAATTTTCTTGAATTCAAATCACTTAAATACCATTCTAAGGCCTTTAAGATGGTTTATGACCATTAGACATGAAAAAACTAGCCGTTGGGAGTCAAGAGGGCCGAGTTCTGCATTTGAAAAACTAGCCGTTACTATTCTCAAAACTCTAAGTATCGACACTTCAAGCTGTGAGTCGACACTTAAGTCCCATGAGTCGATACCTAGTTCAAAATTCTTTATTGAAGATCTATGAAATTCTCAAGTGAGTCGACACTTCTTCAGGTGAGTCGACACTTCAGGCAAGTCTTCAACTTCAACATGTTATGTAAGAAATTTTTTTTAGGCCTTGAGTCAATCCTTGAATCAACACCTTGAGTGATATGAGTCGATACTTTAGCCATGCCATCTAAAATTCTTTCTACGTGCCAGCTTGAGTTTACACTTGCACTGCCATGAGTCGATACTTGAATTGTGAGTCGACATCTTGAGTCGACACTTGCTAAGATTTCTTCAAAAATCACTGAAACTCTATTGAAACCTTTTTTAGCTAAACTCTTTAAGTCCTTTCAAGCACTTCTCAAGTACTTAAGTCCATTTATAACCGATCTTTCATCCATAGAAATGGTTTCTTCATCATTTGACAAGCAATCCAATTTAGCTATTTTAATAAGTACCTTTTTTTATTAAATACACTTCAAGAAACTTGTTAGTACTCAACTTATACTTAAGTATTTTGTTTATCAACAAAATCAATAACGGAGTCAACAGAAGAGGTGAAAGCCAAGGCCTTAGCGAACTAGATTCCTAGCTTGGAGGCCTGAGTGAAGGAGCTAGAGGCTAAGCTTGAGAGTTCCTGAGACTCCATTACCGAACTTGAGGAGCGGGTGGGGGACCACAAAGTTGAGATCACAAATAAGGTGAAATACATTACCCTCCTGGAAGAGCATCTTGTTGAGTCCGTAGCCATCACGCTCTGCCAGGAGAGGCAACTGCATGCCCTCTAGATATAACTGGGCTTGGTAGAGGATCGGGCCATGGTGGCTGAGGTGAAGGCCACCACCGTAGAGACGGTGGTTAGGGCGATGAGGGAAGAGGTGGCCTAGGCAGTCATGCGATACAATGCCTCAATAAAGTTCGATGATGAGGTGAGCAAAGCGGTTTGCGATGCCTTTTAAAAGGCTTTAAGGAATGTAAGAAGAAGATGGCACAAGCCTTAAACATCTCAAACTTGGATGACATCATGGCTGACGAGCCTGAGGAAGAGAGGGGCAAGACAAACACCCTAGTCCTGGCTGATATAGTCGAAGTCGCCGAGCCCGAGGCCAACCTGGCTCCACCCCAAGCATCCCTGTTTGCTGAGACTACTGCATGGTTGGCCCAACCAAGCTCGGTACGGGAGACTATTACATGGGTGATGGCTGAGATGGGGGTGATGATTGATGCCACTATGGAGGCCTTCAAGTCTATAAATAGGGGGTGGTATACTGAGTTTCATATTAGATTTCTATCGAAAGATTTGCTGAGTGTCTCTCTCCCTCTCTCCTCCTTAAGACAAAACTTGTCTTTTTAAGACAAGGTTTATTTTTCTACTAGGACAAGTCTTAGGTTTTAAGAAATAAGCCTAATATGTCCTATAAGAGGGATATCCTAGATCCAAGAGTGGATTTGGAGAGTACTCAGAGTGCCTTACAGGAGGGTAGGGTGTCCTATAAAGGAGAAAGTCCAGAAGGCTATCAGAAAGAGTCCTAGTCAAGCAAGCAACTATTATAAAAGTTCTTCCTTGGGTCAATTCCTGTGTGGATCACCGTTAGAGGGCTTGCACTTGTGAGCCTAGTGGAAAGGAGTGGAAAATAGCATTCCAGGTATTCTTCATAACCCTTATTAGTGACTTATTAATTATACATGAATAAGGGGATCTTGGGATTAGGGTTTCAAGCCGATTAGGGTTTTCATGTGTAATTTTTGAAATCCTGTTGCCCAGTGATGATGTAACCCAAGAGGGGGGAGAATTGGGTTTTATAAAACTTTCAAACTATTTGCAATAAACTAAAGCAAGTATGTGCTAGATCAATACAATACTTGTGTTTTGGTAATGTATTTGTGTGCTTCAAAATAATATGTAGCGGAATTAACAAATTAAATGCACAAAGAAAATAATCACACAAACACAAAGATATATAGTGGTTCGGTACACTCCAAGGCACCTACATCCACTCCCCAAGATCTCCTTGGGAATTCACTATAATCTCAACCGATTATAGCCGATTAGTTTTTCAGGCTCACTAATCAAAACCTGACTTATTTTTATAAGGCTCACAAGTCAAAACCTTACTTATTTTTACAGGCTAACCAAGAACCTAAATGGTTTTAAGGCTCACCACCAACCTCCCATGGTTTTGTGAGCTAACCAAGAACCTAATGGTTTTCCAAGTCTTACCAATAACCTCCCTTGGTTTTTCGGACTAACCAAGAACCTAATTAGTTTTAAGGCTCATCAACAACCTTTCTTGGTTTTCTGGGCTAACCAAGAACCTTTACAACAAAGTAAGAATGAAAGTAAAGAATACGATAAAGCTTTCTAAATAAAGCAAATAACTCTTTGAATCTCTTGGATGATGTTGAAGAAGTTTGTCTTCAATTTGTTAAAGTCTTTGAATGAAGCTTGATATTGTGGACTTGGAAGCTCTCTTTGAAATTGGATGCTTGAAGGCTCAACTCTCTTAAAATATGAATCCTTAAGATGTATGGAACTTTTCTCTCAAAGAATTACCTCCCCATTTGATTTGTGTTGATTATATAGCTCTCCAAACCTTAAATGACTGTTAGAGACCGTTGGAGAGGAAAAACTAGCCGTTACAAATATTTTGGGAAAGTTTTGCTCTTCAGAAAACTAGCCTTTGCAAAGCTATCATCCATTCAAGTGTCGACACTTCAGGTCATGAGTCGATACTTAGGGTCGACACTTGGAATTAGTGAGTCAACACTTGACACAAAATGTCTTCTGAAATCTTCTATTCTACACTAGTGAGTTGACACTTCATCTGGTGAGTCGACACTTTGAGTCAGTGAGTCGACATTTGACCAAACCCTGAAATTATCTTGTTCTATCTTCTATTTGATCTCAGGCCTTGAGTCAACACTTTGAGTCGACACATTGAGTCGACACTTGGCTGCACCAGTGCCAAAATTTATCCAAATTTAATATTTGAGTCCTTCAAGGTCTTCAATATATGTTCCAAGATCCATAACTTGAAATTCCATGATTTCTTCAACTGAAAACATGTTTTTCTTCATTCAACATGGATGAGTAC
The DNA here is from genome assembly GCA_021397845.1 of Areca catechu. Classification (NCBI taxonomy): domain Eukaryota; kingdom Viridiplantae; phylum Streptophyta; class Magnoliopsida; order Arecales; family Arecaceae; genus Areca; species Areca catechu. The sequence continues at coordinate 43,950,575 of CM038048.1, read as the reverse complement.
TAGGATCTGATAAACATAATTAAAATATAATTAGCACTCATATATACTTAAACATTTTGTCAATTATCAAAATCAAGATCAGAGTCAACAATCTCTCCCTTTTTGATGATAACAAAACCTTTAAGATATAAATAGGGTAAGCTTTAAAAGATTAACGACAATATAAATATGTAAGCTCAAAATCAATAAGCATCAAGCTCCCTCTCAAAATATGATCCAAAAAATTTTCAAAAATTCTTCAAAATATTTTTCAAAATATGTAAAATTTTCAATTTCTCTCCCTTACTAATTCTTTCATTAAGATTATAACATTTAGCTTTCTTCTCCTCCTTTTTGCACTTTCTTTCATTTCTCATATAATTTTCATGTTTATCATATCTTTTCCTTTTTCATACTTAACATTTCTCCCCCTTTTTGTCATCATAAAAAAGGATGAAAGGCAATACAACATGAGAATGAAGATGGAAAGAATAGCAAGTAGATCATCAAATCAATTCATGAAATCAATTAATCATGGTACCACTTGAATATGATACTAATTGAGCATGATACAAAATAAATGCCATGCACATACAAGAAATAATTTCATGTATATTATTTCTAATATTTATATTATCCATTCACCTCACTTATTTATGGGATAAGGTCACAACGGCACCCCAACATGTCATAAGAGATCCCAGTGAATGGAAAGAGAGGGTCTTTAAACCCTACTTAGCTTCTATGACCGGATGACCATGGTGACTAACCAATCTGAAGCAGTTACTAGGAGCACTTCTTTTATTTTGATAAAATAAATTTTGATACCAATTGAATGTAACTCCCCTCAAAGGATTAGATTTGAAAACAAGGAGAAGGAGTATCAGAGTAATATAAGTAAAGCATGATATCAAACAAAATATTCAAGGCATATATGTAGATAACAAATTTTTGGATGCTCCCCCTAAATGTTATTCCCCTTTAAGAATATGCATTCATTTGAGGAATAAACAAGAAAGTACATAGCATCTTAATTTCAGACAATTTGAGATATAAGCATAAATTCTAAGTCTTATAGCAAAGATTTGAAATTTTTCAAGATATTCATGATTTTCAAATTGCAAAGCATTGATACCACTTAAAAACTTTTAGCATAATTTTAAATTCATTTAAAATGATTTGATATCCATACAAATGCTAGAAATAATTCAATAGCAAGTCTAGCTATTGGATTAAGGGTTTATCAATATGCATAGCTTCTTCTTAAATATAATCCTTAACTACTGCTTCTATACTTGTATCAAATCATTTCTAACTAAAGCATAGATGTCAAAAATGAGAACACATAAATCATAGCATTTCACTTGAAATAGTTTAAAACTATATTAATCAAAATCAAGTGAAAGTCAAATAATCATAAGTTTAATCATGAGAGCAAGAAATCCATCAACATCAAAGAGTTCATGATCACAATAATTGACTATTAGTCTAAGCTTTATTCTAATTAATCAATTGAAATAATTTTCAATTTAATATGCACCTTTAAAAGTATTTTCATGAAATAATTTAAGATACATTAATCGAAATCAAGTGAAGGTCTTACAATCACAACTTTAATCATGATAGTATGAAATTCATCAACATCAAAAAGTTCATGATCATAACTAATGATTATAAATCTAAACTTGATTCTAATTAAACATTTAAAATAATTTTCAAAGTAATTGATGTAACATTTATAATAAATATTCAACTACATTTTCAATTATGGAAGGGAATGTTTAGAATTTACCGATATGTAGAATCCTTCATTTACCATTTAGTCCAAAATGTAGTAGGTCTACTTCTTTAAATTATCTTGTATGCCTAGTTTTCAAAATCTTTCTTTCTTCATGTTGGGCTGCATGACATTCCTGCAAAACATACTAAGTGGACAATTTTGGTACCCAAACTTTCTTGGGTCCTTTAGGGTTATTAAATATAGTTCATTTTGGAACCCAAACTTTTCTTATTTTACAAGGATATGCATTATGTCTAGATTTACAATATATCAAATTGGAAGAAGCAGGAATAAGGAAATTCTTCAAAAATTTTTGCTTCTTTTCTTCAATCAAAATATTTTTCTCATTTAAAAATTATTACATAAAACTTTCAAAACAACCTTTTCTTTTTCTAAAATTATTTTTCTTTAGAAAGATTATTCTTATCAATTTTCAAAATATCAATCTTGGCATTTAAATCATTATTTTCATTGGCAAGATTGGTGTTCTCAAGAGAAAAAGAATCTACATGTCTTTTTAATTTCTTGTGCTCAATTTTTAATAATTTATATTCATGCACAAGATCATTGAATGCATCATGTAGTTCATCAAAGATAAAATCATATTCATTTTAAGAACATACCTCTTCCTCATTTACCATGAAGCAAGGATGGGCAACTTCTTGTTCATCATCCGAACTTGAATCTTCGCTATCGCTCCAAGTTGCCATCATTGCCTTGAGTTCTTTTTGGCCTTGAGGGCTATTATCTTCTTCTTCTCTTGATTAATAATCACTTCTTTGTGCCACAAATTCAGCTCATAGGTCGTAAGTGAACCAATAAGCTCTTCCAAAGACAAAGTATCAATATCTTTGGCTTCTTGGATTACCGTTATCTTTGGATCCCATGATATTGGCAAAGATCTAAGAATTTTATTAACCAAATCGGCATTAGTATAGACTTTGTCAAGACTTTTCAATTCATTAATAATATTCATAAATCTTCCATACATATCAGATATAGATTTATAGTGCAGCATTTTAAATATTTCAAAAGAATGTACAAGCAAATTAATTTTAGTATTCTTCACTTGAAAAGTACCCTCATGAGTAACCTCAAGTATGTTCCATATTTTCTTCGCTGTTTTACATATGGAGATCCTATTGAATTCATTAGGGTCTAATGCGCAATAAAGCAAGTTCATTGCTTTGGCATTGAGCTCAGATTGCTTAATATTATTTTCATCCCAATTTTCTTCGAGTTTTGGAATGGAAATGCCATTAACCAATATTGAAAGAATATGTGGACCATTAACAACCATTTTCCAAAGATAATAATCTATAGATTGAATATAAATGCGCATGCATGTTTTTCAATATGTGTAATTAATGCCATTGAAAAATGGTGGTCTAACACTAATACCTATAATGGTTGCCATGATCTTTTACTCAAAATCATTAGATTTTCAAACAGAGTACCGTGCTCTGATACCAATTGTTGTCCAGTGATGATGCAACCCAAGAGGGGGGGTGAATTGGGTTTTATAAGACTTTCAAACTATTTATAAAACTAAAGCAAGTATGTGCTAGATCATTCAATACTTGTGTTTTGGCAATGTATTTGTATGCTTCAAAATAATATGCAGCAAAATTAACAAAGTAAATGCACAAAAAGTAATCACATAAATACAAAGATATATAGTGGTTTGGTGCACTCTAAGGTACCTACATCCATTCTCCAAGATCCCATTGAAAATTCACTATAATCTCAATCGATTATAGCTGATTAGTTTTTCGGGCTCACTAATCAAAACCTGACTTATTTTCACAAGACTCACAAGTCAAAACCTTACTTAATTTTACAGGCTAACCAAGAACCTAAATGGTTTTAAGGCTCACCACCAACCTCCCTTGGTTTTGTGGGCTAACTAAGAACCTAATTAGTTTTCCAAGGCTGACCAATAACATCCCTTGGTTTTCCAGGTTAACCAAGAACCTTTACAACAAAGTAAGAATGAAAGTAAAGAATATAATAAACCTTTCTAAATAAAGCAAAATCTCTTTGAAGCTCTTGGATGATGTTAAAGAAGCTTGTCTTCAATTTGTTGAAGCCTTTGAATGAAGCTTGATGTTGTGGACTTGGAAGCTCTCTTTGAAATTGGATACTTGAAGCTCAACTCTCTTAAAATGAATCCTTAAGGTATATAAAACTTTCTCTCAAAGGATTTCCTCTCCATTTGATTTGTGTTAATTATATAGCTCTCCAAACTTTAAATGACCATTAGAGACTATTGGAGAGAAGAAACTAGTCATTACAAACATTTTGGGGAAGTACTGTTCTTCAGAAAACTAGCCGTTGCCGAGCTGTAGTCCATTCAAGTGTCGATACTTCAAGTCATGAGTTGATACATAGGGTCGACACTTGGAATTAGTGAGTTAACACTAGACCAAAATATCTTCTGAAGTCTTCTACTTTGCACTGGTGAGTCGACACTTCATCTGGTGAGTCGATACTTTGAGCTATGAGTCGTCACCTGACCAAACCCTGAAATTACCTGTTCTATCTTCTGTTTGGTCTCAGGCCTTAAGTCGACACTTTAAGTCGACACTTTGAGTCGACACAACTTTGAGTCGATACTTTGAGTCGACACTTGGCTTCACTAGTACTGAAATTTATCCAAATTTAATTTTTGAGTCCTTCAAGGTCTTCAATATATGTTCCAAGATCCATAACTTGAAATTCCATGACTTCTTCAATTGAAAACATGTTTTTCTTCATTCAACATGGATGAGTACTAAGATCTGATAAACATACTTAAAATATAATTAGTACTCATATATACTTAAATATTTTGTCAATCATCAAAATCAAGATCAAAGTCAACAAATCTAGTGTTCATTATGCTATAAGATCCTAAAGAAATCCATTAGTGGTATCAGAGAAACCCTTAATTCATTCAATTAATTATCAATTGTATGATCAAATGCTTATGAGATAGTTAGTTTGATCATTGGTTTTGATTCAAGCCAATAATTAGGGTTCGGTGGAATGATGCATGATTATGTAAGATAATCATAGTATGATGCTTGCCATTGGATTAGGGGCTATTATACTTAAACCCTAATCTATTTTTGATAGTAAATATTATCATGAAAAGAGCATGATATTGTTTTAATATGATGTTATGCATGTTGCTATTCAAATTCATATTAGTAACATGTGTTATCCTAGTAACTACTTTGGATTGGGTTAGTCACCATGGCCATCCAGTCATAGGGGTCAAGTAGGGTTTAAAAGCCCTCTCTTCCCATTCAATAGGATCTCCTGTGGCATGTGGGGGTGCCGCTGTGGCCATATCCCATGAACAAGTGAGGTGAATGGAGTATTATATAATCATGCTATGATTTGCATATTAAGATAAATATGCTTGTTGGATAATCATACCATGCATATGCAGGATTGATATGCAATTGTTATACTTGTTATTATAAACATGATAACATGATTATTTAGGATGTGTATGAGACCATCAAAGCCCTCATAAAATCATATTTAGTCATAGTATTAAATTAATCATGATGCAAAACCAATTAGGGTTTGATCAGCCAATTAGTGTCTAGGCAAGTGGTTCCAGGAAGGTAAAGGGATTGAGGATTTTAATTGGTTCCGTTGTCTAACCTGGCCAATTCACTTGGTGTCTAAGGAAAGCAACGAGGGGACCCCCTCACCCCTTCCACTTACTTGGCCAATTTGGTCATATCTAAACCTTAACTTGGGAATGCTAATTGATTAAGTATACTATAATTTGCCTTCCTTCATGCTAAGATAAATTAATATCAAAACTATAGTAGGTTTGTTATGTAACAAAAGGCCTACTCTAGGGTTTGATATAAAATTTGTCTTGGTGCACTTAGTGCTTTATAGCATATTTGGAATTGTTGCTTTGTTGTGTAACATAAGGGCAACATTATTCAATCATGGCTATATAGAAATGAAGGGTCTGACTAAACTAAGATATTATAGTTTGTTGTGTAATACAAGACTATAAGTGTCATACAGGCAGTTTATTTGTTGAGAATTGTATGGGTTACAATTGGAAAGGAAGTCCTACCTTTGAACTCATGAGTATTTGTTGTGTAATACAAGGCACTCATGAAGAATTGGGATCTCAACCCCACTAAGAAAACCAGTAACGTTTATAGCTTACCATAAATTGAGGGTTATGGTATTCGAATAAAATAGTAGGAGACATAATTAGATATAAAGTCTTTATCTAGTTATGGATGTCATCTTGAGTGGTCTGCTTATATTGTTCTTTAATTAAATATAGGATATATATTATGGCTTCAAATTTGTCACTGCGGGGTATCTTAGATGCCAACAAGTTAACCGGTTCCAATTATGTGGACTGGTTGAAAAATCTAAGAATAATTTTGACTCAGGAAAAACTTTCTTATATTCTGGATTCTCCATATCCTAAATCAATCAGAGAAGATGCATCTAAGGAGGAAATTGCCACATACAAAATATGTCAAAATGATAGTATAACTGTCAGGTGCATCATGTTAGCCTCGATGAGCAATGAGCTTCAGAGGCAACATGAAGGAATGGAACCTCAATCCATATTGCTCAATTTAAAGAAGCTATATGGAGAGCAAAGTAGGGCTGCTCGATATGAGATATCAAAGTAGTTGTTCCGTGCATAAATGAGTGGGGGTTCATCTATACAAATCTATGTATTAAAAATGATTGACTTAATCACTCGATTAGGTCATTTAGGGTTTGTGATGGATTGTGAACTCAATCAGGACTTAATCCTGCAATCACTCCCAGATTTCTTCTCTCAGTTTGTTCTTAATTATCACATGAACAAACTAAATATTTCTTTGCCTGAACTACTGAATATACTGAAGACAACAGAGAGCCATTCAAAATGTGATAAGGCTCATCTTCTTCTCATTGATGGGAAGAAGAAACAGGCAATGAAAAAGGGTTTGAAAAGAAAGTTCAACCCTAAAAGGAGCATCCAGAAGAAGAAGAAAGCCAAGAAGGCTGTCAATGATGGAACCTATTTCCACTGCAGCAAGCAAGGGTATTCAAAAAAAAATTGAAAGACATATCTTGCAAGTGTGAATCCGGATGCAAGTGGAGCATCTAAAGGTTTGTACATGATACAAACTAATATTATCATTGAGTGCTTTCATTTTTAATTCATGGATATTGGATACCGCATGTCGGTCTCATATCTATAAATCTTTATAGGGATTCCATAGAATTAGAAGTTTGAAGAAAGGTGACTTCAAATTATATGACGCAAGTGGAGAAGCCATGTATGCTGAAGTTGTGGATACCTATCTTCTACTATTACCTTCGGGTAATATTTTAAAGTTGGAAGAATGTTACTATGTCCCAGATATTGTAAGAAACATTATATCAATACCCTTGTTATTACAACAAGGATTTGAGATAAATGTAAAGAGCAGTGATGGGACCAAAAGTCTATTTTATTTTTTTTTATTTGAGTCCTGTAATAAAGTGAGACAACTGAGTCCAGTTGAGTCCACTTAGTCAGGTCCAATTTTTTAGTCCAGTCGAGTCCAATCGAGTCCATGTAGTTTTCATTCAAGAGGAGAGTCAGCAGCTAGGAGATTCACCAGGCTCTCTGTCCCCATAAGTGATTTTGATGATAACCAAGCATTGGCATGTATATTTATCACTAACAACTCTTCAAGCATTTTACAAGTTTTTGAAGGAAGAGTTAATTATTTAAACTTCAACTCCGACACCTATGTTTCTTGTTTGAGTTGTGTTGTAATTTGTTTTTGTAAAGAAGAACCTAATGAAAAAGCTAAGAAAAAATCATGTAAAAAAGGTTATTTATGTATTGTGTGCCTTAGAATTAATTTGAGTTGATATAATTGAAAAGTTGTAAGAGTATTGGTAAGAGTTTTTCTTCGAGTTTAATTATAAATTTCTTGAAGAAGATACTCAAGCCAACTCTACTTCATGGCACGCAGCAAAGATTCTGGTACATAGCAATCCGAGTCGACTCAAAGGTAATCGAGCTGACTCCAGCGAATTCGAGTCGACTGGAATTTGTCCGACTCGACTCCTCCAGAGTCCAATTTTTGAAAATCTTTGAGAACAGCCAAGCGAGCCGACCTGAACCAGAAAGAGCCGACTCTACCAAACCAAATTTTGAAGACCTGAGAAAGTGAGCCGACCCGAACTGCATCGAGCCGACCCTTTCAGAGTAATGTTTTCAGAACCTGAGAAGAAGAGCCGACCCAAGCTGAAAAGAGTCGACTCCTCGAGTTCAAGTTTTTCAAAGATATAAGTTCGAGCCAACCTGAGCTACAAAAGCTGACTCATCTAGAGTGAAGTTTTGCACCCTGAGACAAAGAGCCGACTGCACTGAAGATTTGGTGACTTGACCTATCAACTCGAAGGATCCGAGCCAACTTGAAGGAATCCGAGCCGACTCGAACATCGCTTTCAAGTATCCAACGGCTAGTTCTAGAATTTATTTTTGAATGCCAAAAGGTGCTCCAATGGTCACAAACCACTTCCCAACGATCTACAATGGCTAGAATTACCTTGAAGTGATGGAAGACCATATATTTGAGGGATTTGAACTTCTCTCAAGTAAAAGAGATTTGAGAAAATGTTCTTAAAAGTTTAGAGAGCTACATTGAATATCCCACCTACCAAAAGGAGAAAGAGCATAAGAGCATTCAAGCAAGCTTTCAAGTCTTCACCAACTCTGATCTGAAGCTTGAAGCAATTTTAGAAGAAGCCATTGAAGTAATTAAAGCTCATTTAAGTGCAAGTCAAGTGGACTTCTATCAAGCTGCACCGGCAACTATCCGATAAATTGAGTTTGTCATTTAGTGTTGCATTTATTTCAATTCTTTTTTTGAATTATTGTTGGATTATTGGTGAGCCCGGTTGAAAAACCAAACAGGTTCTTGGTGAGCCTTGATAAAAACCAAGTGTTGGATTCTTGGTGATCCTGGTAAGACCAAGTTAGGTTTCTTTGGTAAGCCTGTTCAAAACCAAAGGGTGTTGGGTTTTCTTTGGTGATCCCGTTAAAACCAAGTGTAGAGGTTTTGGATTGTGATCCTGCAAAACAATCCAACTGTATTTGGATGTGAATATAGTGAAAATCCCAAGTGGTATCTTGAATAGTGGATTTAGGAGCTGGGTTGCTCCAAACCACTATAAACCTTATGGTTTGTATTATGATTCTCTGATCTCTTTTAGCTTCTGCATTTAATTTTTAATCACAACACACAACACTTTGAAAAGGAATTTTAATTGCACATTATCTGTATTAAATTTTTTAAATTCCCAATTCACCCCCCTCTTGGGTAGCCACCTGGGCAACAACTGGTATCAGAGCAGTGTCTCTGATTATACTAGATTAAAGATTGATGGCTCATCCAATGAGTACATCTTTGGTGGAAGGCCAATCAACTAATAGACCTCCACTCTTCACAGGCATAAATTATTCTTATTGGAAAGCAAGAATGAAAATTTATATACAAGCTGTTGATTTTTAATCGTAGAAGGTCATTCTTAAAGGGTCACATGTTTTCATGATTAAAATTGATGGCGTGGATGTCCCTAAGCCTGAAGAGGATTGGGATGAACACGACATGAAATTAAGGGAATCAAATGCCAAAGCCATGAACTTGCTTTACTGTGCTTTGGATAGTAATGAGTTTAATTGAATTTTCACTTGCTCTTCAGCAAAGGAAATTTGGAATAAACTTGAGGTGACCCATGAAGGAACTTCTCAAGTGAAAACTTCAAAGATTAATCTTTAAGTGCACAATTATGAATTGTTTAAAATAGAGCCTAATGAAAATATCTCTGCCATGTACACTAGATTTACAGATATTATTAATGGTTTGAAAAGTCTTGGCAGGGTATACTCAAATGCTGATTTAGTACAGAAGATGTTGAGATCACTTCCTGACAAATGGGACCCTAAAGTAACTGCCATCCAGGAAGCTAAACATTTGAATACTTTATCAATGGATGAACTAATGGATTCTCTCATCACACACGAATTGGCCATGCAGCATAGAATGGATGATGATCGGAAAAAGAAGAAAACAATTGCATTCAAGGTTGCATTGGAATCAAAGGATGATGAAGAGATGGAAGATGACTCTACCTCCTCCGAAGATGATGTTGAAGATGAAGACATTGCAAAGGTCGTGAGGAGATTCAGAAAGTTTATAGGAAAGAAGAAAGATAGATATAATAGAAGATTCTATAAATGAGGAGAACATTCAAAAGAAAAGGGCAAGGATAAAGAGAAAGATAAGGAACAAGTCCCCACGTGCTATGAATGTAAGAAACCGGGGCACATTCGTCCGGACTGTCCACTACTTAAGAAATTATTCAAAAAGAAGAAAAAGAAAGCGATGGTTGCCACATGGAGTGACAGTGAAGACTCCACTTCAACTGAAGAAGAAGAGACCACGAAAATAGCTAACTTATGTCTAATGGGTCTCAAGGATGAGGTAACTTTTCCCGATACTCAAATTGAATTCACATTTGATGAGTTAAATTCTGCATTTCATGATCTTTTATCTAAATTTAAAAAGGCAGGAGTAAAGATTAGATCATTAAAGCATATCAATGATTCTTTACTCAAAGAAAAAGGGACATTTCAGAAAAGAATGTTTTATTGCAAAAAAAACCTCATACCTCTTCTGAAAAATGTAATGTGTTGAAAACTAAAAATAGTGAGTTTCATGACAAAAATAATATTTTGCTGAAAGAAAACAATGAGCTGAAAAAGGAGGTTGAAAAACTCAAGCCACTTGTTGAAAAACTAACTTTATCTTCTAACAAGCTTGAGTTGATTATTAAAGATCAAAGAATTTCTAGTAATAAAGCTAGAATAGGTTTTAATACTTTAAATTCAAATTTCATTTCAGCAACTACATTTGTGAAACAAAAGATTTTGTTCCCAAGCCTACTTCTCAAAAAGCTTTTGTAACAAAAGGTTCTACTTCCACTTCAAAACCACTTTGTATGTTCCAAAAAACTCATTACAAACCTGCTACTTCTGCACTTCATGCATCTAGAATTTCAGAGTATAAATCTTTTTAAAATTATAGAATCAGATGTTTTGCTTGCAAAGAACTAGGACATAAAGCTTTCAACTGCAATACTATTAGAAATGTCCATAATAGATCAAGAAAGATTTGGGTTCCCAAAGGAACCACCTTGGCTAACCTGCAAGGACCCAAGTTAGCTTGGGTACCTAAAAGAACTCCTTTATTTTCTTGTAGGAATGTCTTGCAGCCCAGAAATTGAAGAAAAGATAGTATCTCGATAGTGGCTGTTCAAGGCATATGACGGGTGACAAGGATCAATTCATCATCCTGGAAATGAAAGAAGGAGGTATGGTTACTTTTGGAGACAATGGAAAAGGGAAAATAATTGGAATTGGTAAGATTAAAATAACCCTTGTACTTTCATTGAAAATGTATTGCTAGTAGATAAGTTGAAGCATAATTTATTAAGTATTAGTCATTATATGATAAAGGCTTCAAAGTTATCTTTGAATCATCTATGTGTATAGTAACAAACTCTCTTGATTCTAGTAGTAAATTCATTAGACATAGACTTAGAAATATCTATGTGATAGATCTAAATGATCTAGCCATGACTAGTAGTTCCAGTTTAGTTATAATGAATGCTAAGACCAAAGAGTCTTGTTTATTATGGCATAGAAGATTAGGTCATGCTAGCATGCATACTATTGCCAAGTTGATTTTCAAAAATCTTGTTAGAGGCATACCTAAGTTTAAAGTTGATTTTGATCATATTTGTGATGCATGCCAAATGGGTAAAAAAACATAGATAGAGATTTAAATCCAAAAATATGATTTCAACTTCCACACCTCTAGAACTACTTCATATGGACTTATTTGGACTAACTAGGACTACAAGCCTAGGAGGTATGAAATATGTCCTTGTGATTGTAGATGATTATTCTAGATTTACATGGATTTGTTTATTGGTCACAAAGATGAAACTTTCAAAATATTTAGAAAATCTTACAAAAGGTTTCAAATCAAAAAAAAATTTCAATAATTTCAATTAGGAGTGATCATGGCACTGAATTTGAAAATCAATTTTTTGATGATTATTGCATTGAAAATGGCATTGATCACAACTTCTCTACTCCTAGAACACCACAACAAAATGATGTTATGGGAGGAAAAATAGGACTTTGGAAGAAATGGCCTGAACAATGTTATGTGAAGGTAATCTTCCAAGGTACTTTTGGGCAGAAGTGGTAAACACTGCTTGTTATATTTTAAACCGCGTTTTGATCCATCATATTTTGAAGAAAACCCCCTACGAGCTTTGGAATAAAAAGAAACCCAATATGAATTACTTTCATGTATTTGGATGCAAATGCTTGGTGCTTAATAATGAAAAGGATAATCTAGGAAAATTTGATGCTAAATCTGATGAAGCAATTTTCCTTGGTTATTCACTACATAGCAAAGCATATAGGATATTTAATAAAAGGACTCTTACTGTTAAAGAGTCAATGCATATTATCTTTGATGAAACTAACCCTTCACCATCTAGAAAAGATGAGAGTATTGACAATGATGTGGGTACTATTCAAAAAGTGATGGAAGACATGAGTATTCAAGAAAGACCAATTGAAGAAAGAGAAAAAATGGTAAGTAAGGATCATACCGATCTGCCAACTGAATGGAGGTACGCTACTTTCCATCCTAAACAATTAATTATTTGTGATCCTTCACAAGGTATTAGGACTAGGTCTGCACATAAGACTACACATGATAACCTAGCCTTTGTATCACAAATAGAGCCTCACACTTTAGAAGAAGCAGAAAATGATCCAAACTGGATGTTAGCTATGCATGAAGAATTGAACCAGTTTGAAAGAAATAAGGTTTGGACACTAGTTGATAGACCTAAAGACCACCCAATCATAGAAACCAAATGGGTCTATAGGAATAAATTAGATGAACAAGGAAATGTCATAAGAACAAAGCTAGATTAGTAGCTAAGGGATATAGTCAAGAAGAAGGTATTGATTTTGATGAAACATATACACCGGTAGCAAGAATAAAAGCCATTATATTACTTCTTGCATTTGCTTGCTACATGAATTTTAAACTTTTTCAAATGGATGTAAAAAGTACATTTTTAAATGGTTTTATTACTAAACAAGTTTTTGTAGAACAACCACCAGGTTTTGAAAATCATGCTTTTCCAAACCGTGTGTTTAAACTTAACAAATCTTTATATGGTTTGAAATAAGCCACTAGAGCCAGGTATGATAGACTTAGCACTTTTTTAATTGAAAATAATTTTTTAAGAGGAAATGTTGATAAACTCTTTTTATCAAAAGAAAAATAATGATATATTAGTTGTACAAATTTATGTAGATGATATTATATTTGGTGTAACTAATAAAAATTTTTGTGAAGAATTTGCTAAGCTAATGTAGGGAGAATTTGAAATGAGCCTAATGGGTGAACTTAATTACTTCCTCAGACTTCAAGTAAAGCAAACAAAGGAAGGGATCTTCATTAACCAAGCCAAATACACCAAGAAAATAATCAAGAAGTTTGGTATGGAGACGAGCAAACAAATGAGCACACCCATGAGCCCATCTTGCAAATTGGACAAGGTGAAAATGGATCCAATGTTAACCAAAAGCTATATAGAGGTATGATCGGATCCTTATTATATTTAACTACAAGTAGATCAGATATCTTGTATAGTGTATGTGTATGTGCTAAATTTCAATGTAATCTTGAAGAAACACATATGCTTGTTGTTAAAAGAATATTAAGATAATTGAAAGGTACAAGTAATCTAGGTCTTTGGTTTTCAAAAAAATCATCTCTAAACTTAATCAGATTTTCTGATGCTGATTATGTTGGTTGTAAAGTTGATAGAAAGAGCACTAGTGATACATGTTAATTTCTAGGGTTGAATTTAATCTCATGGCACTGTAAGAAACAAAACTGGTAGCACTTTCTACTACTGAGACAGAGTATGTTGCTGTAGGGAGTGTGCACAAGTGTTATGGATTAAACAACAATAAGAAGACTTTTGTATTACACAATACAAAATGCCTATCAAGTGTGATAATACAAGTGCTATAATTTAACCAAAAATCCTATTCAGCATTCTAGAATTAAGCACATAAAGATTAGACACCATTTTATTAGAGACTACATTTTGAATGGTGACATTGAACCAGAATTTATCCCTACTGAAAAATAATTAGCTGACATTTTTACTAAGCCACTAAATCAGGATAGATTTGAATTGCTTAGAGGAGAATTAGAGCTTTGTGATCCTTTCTAGATTTAAATAACCTGATTTCCTTTAAAACTAAAGATGAATTATCTAGAAAACCTCCTATATTTATTTATGATTGTTGAGCAACTTTCCTTGGACTTTCATTTTATTAAATTTAATTTCTGAATCATTTCATTTTTTTGTAAAAGTTTCTATTTGAGTCGACTCGAGCAATCTTGCTCTAGTCGAGCTGGCTCGAATGTCTGAGTTCTCGGCCTGTTGCTCTGGTCGAGCCGACTAAGTCTTTGCCTAGCGACTCGATGTTCTATTTTTTTTCGAGGTCGCTCTAGTCGAGCTGACTCAGATGTTTCTAGGGTTGGGCGAGCCGACTTGAAAATTGGGAAATCGCTATTTAAGTAGTTCTGAGCTGTATTTTCCTATACTTCACTCCTTTTATTTACTTCAAACACCCTCTACTCCTCTTGGAAACTTTACCAAACTCCCAAAATTCATTCCCTAGAACCTAAATTTCATAAATTCCACTGCAATGGCCTCTCGAAGATCTGCAAAGAAGATTCTTCAAGTTGGTGAGTCAAGCGCATGCAGTGAAAATGCAAAAGGAAAAAGAGAAAAGAGGAAAAGGTCTGCTCCTGTGCAAGAAGAAGAAGAAACTCCTTCTCCTCCCAGACAGATTGTCTCAATGGCCAACCGGCCTGTCACTTGCAGAAGAAGAATAGATTTCTCCTTCCTAGAAAAGATGGAAATGAAGATCGGAAGATGGATAGAAAGTCAGGGCCAGAAGCATTTTTGTTCTTTGGACATCTTAACCTATCCCTCACTAGTACGGATCTTCTATGAAAATATTATTCTTCAAGAATTTCATTTGGAATCAACAATCAAGGAAATCAAGATCATCGTAGATGAAGAAAAGTTGGGCAATTTGCTGCAAATGCCAATGAACGGTGCCACTGAGCTTACTTTACTGGACAAAGAACACATATTAAAGCTTATTTTGGAAAAAGAAGATGTGAGCTTTGTTCAGCATGTTCATGCCAACTTACTGTCGAAGGAAATGAGGCTTCTACACAATATGGTCAGTAGAATTTTTCTTCCTAGGACCAGTTGCTTTGATTGGGTCAGCGAGAAAGACATGACCTTTATGGGACATCTAATAGAAGAAAAGCCTCTCAATCTTCCCTACATAATGATGATTCAAATGACTAAAGCGGCTAGGAAAATCAAAGCCTACGTACCCTACAGTATGGTCTTCACTCTACTGTTTGAAGAAGCTGGAGTTGACTTAACTAATGAGATAGGCAAGCCACTACATCATTTTGACACTTACTCCTTCAATTCACTAAAAAGAATGGGTTATAAGCTACAGGAAGGAATTTGGACAAAGAAAGTGTCTAGTCAGGTTGCTGCTACTTATTCAGAGGATGATGAAGCTACTGCTGTTGAAGAAAGATCTGAAGATACAATGATTACTCCATCTGACCTCAAAAAGCTAATATTTCAGAAGATGGAAACAATTTCAAGTTCATTGACAGATCACATGAATCTGTAATTAATGAAATGAAAAATACAGTTAATGCAAGCTTGCAGGAAATAAGATCTGAATAGAAGCTTCACTAAGAAAAATTGAAAAGGAAATGGAAGATTTTAAAGAAGAGATCAGAAGCATCCTGCTGCAATCACAAAAGGAAACAATCACTATTGAAGATGCTCCTGAACTGATCTTCAAGGAGTCACTTGAAACTCCTGCTTCTATTCCTTCATCTGATCTTCCCTCAATTGAACCTAAACCTGTTGAGACCAAGAAGAAACCCAAAACCAAGAGACTAAGACTATTAGAGCCCCTGTTAGAACTAGGTTCAGGGATTTAAGGTTTAAACCCCTGAAAACTAAGACCTCTAATAAGGTTATAGAGGTAGACTCCTCTTCTTCTAGTGGAGAAGAAGAAGAAGTTTTATTTGGCTAGTCTTTTGGTTGTAATTCTAATCTTGTTAATGTTTTACTTTCATGAATGTATTATATTTCTTACTTTGTATGGCGTTAAAGATCTTTTGTTATGATAAGTTATCCTTTCAATGCTTTGATACAACTGTGATCAATTTTAATTAGAAATTCTAATTTGAGAAAGTGAAATTATCTCAAACAAATATTAAAGACTTTTTCAATCTATTTGAAAATCTAAGCTTTATTTGAAATCACCTTTTTAATTGATTGACAAAAAGGGGGAGAAATGCATTGTTATGAAAATTCTGAAATGTGAGAACTAGAAGAAATATGTTGGAGAAATGTGTTGTCATGAAATTCTCTTATGTATGTTAAGCTTCCTACAAATTGTTCTTAAAGTACCTAAAAAGAATGAAAAAGTGGGAGCACAAAAGTGATAGTATTCAAATGAACCTAATGCTTAATTACTTTAAAACCTAGAGAAAGGGGGAGATTCTCTTGAATGATTTTGCTCTGATTGCTACTTAATCTTAATGCTCTGATTGCTATGCTCTACAAATTGATCTTAATTCTGTCAATTTTTTTCCAAACTCTAATACTCCATGTTTTGTTCTAATTATAATATTATGAAGCATGAAAAGTTTGATACCTTGATGATATACAATAATATCATCTCTTGAGCTTTGATACTTATTTACAAACCTAATTAGCTCTGATACATATGAATATTTAAATTTCAAATACTTTTATACATGTAAAGCATAAAGAATTTTTCATGCCCGATGTTTTGTAATCATCAAAAAGAGAGATTGTTGACCCCATAAGTGATTTTGATGATAACCAAACATTGGAGCATATACATTATTACTAACAACTCTTCAAGTATTTTACAAGTTTTTGTAGGAAGAGTTAATTGTCCAAACTTCAACTCCTATACCTTTGTTTCTTGTTTGAGTTGTATTGTAATTTATTTTTGTAAAGAAGAACCCAATGACAAAGCTAAGAAAAAATCATGTAAAAAGGGTTACTTTTGTATGTGTGTGCCTTAGAATTAATTTGAGTTGGTATAATTGAAAAGTTGTAATGAGTGTTGGTAAGAGTTTTTCTTTGAGTTTAATTGTAAAAATCCTGAAGAAGATACTCGAGCTGACCTAGCATGTTGAAAAGCTGACTCTACTTCATGGCACGCATTAAGGGTTCTGGTACACAGCAATCTGAGCTGACTCAAAGGTAACCGAGCTGACACCAGTGAATCTAAGTCGACTAGAATTTGTCTGAGCTGACTCCTCTAGAATCCAATTTTTGAATATCTTTGAGAACAGCCAGGCGAGCTGACCCGAACCAGAAAGAGCCGACTCTGCTAGACCTAATTTTGAAGACCTGAGAAAGCGAGCCGATTCGAACTATATCGAGCCAACCCTTTCAGAGTAATGTTTTCAAAACCTGAGAAGAAGAGCCGACCTAAGTTGAAAAGAGCCGACTCCTCGAGTTCAAGTTTTACAAAGATATAAGTTCAAGTTGATCCGAGCTACAAAGAGCCGACTCATCTAGAGTGAAGTTTTGTGCCCTGAGACAAAGAGCCGACTACACTGAAGATTTGGTGACTCAACCTATCGACTTGAAGGATCCGAGCCGACTCGAAGGAATCCGAGCTAACTCGAACATCGCTTTCAGGTATCTAACGGCTAGCTCCAGAATTTGTTTTTGAATGCCAAAAGGTGCTCCAACGGTCATAAACCACTTCCCAACAGTCTACAATGGCTAGAATTGCCTTGAAGTGATGGAAGACATATATTTGAGGGATTTGAACTTCTCTCAAGTAAGAGAGATTTGAAAAAAAGTTCTTAAAAGTTTAGAGAGCTACATTGAATATTCTACATACCAAAAAAGAAATAGCACAAGAGCATTCAAGCAAGCTTTCAAGTCTTCACCAACTCTGATCTGAAGCTTGAAGCAATTTTCGAAGAAGCCATTGAAGCAATTAAAGCTCATTCAAGTGCGAGTCAAGTGGACTTCTATCAAGCTACACTGACAACTATCCGACAAATTGAGTTTGTCATTTAGTGTTGCATTTACTTCAATTCTTTTTCTGAATTGTTGTTGGGTTATTGGTGAGCCCGTTGAAAAACCAAATAGGTTCTTGGTGAGCCTTGATAAAACCAAGTGTTGGGTTCTTGGTGATCCTGGTAAAACCAAGTTAGGTTTCTTTGGTGAGCCTATTCAAAACCAAAGGTGTTGGATTTTCTTTGGTGATCCTGTTAAAACCAAAGTGTAGAGGTTTTGGATTGTTATCCTGCAAAACAATCTGGCTGTATTCGGGTGTGAATATAGTGGAAATCTAATGGGGATCCAGGGCAGGTCCGGGTATTTTTTTAATTTTTTCTTATTTTTTTGCATTTTTTATTTACTTATTCCAACTATTGCACCTATTCCTCTATTGCAGTTTTATCCCGATCTTATTCCAACCTTATTCAAGTCTTACCATCCTCTTCCCATGATTTAAAAAAATTTCAAAACCCTAGCCACCGCCGCGCCCGGCCCCAGATCCGGGCAGCCCGACCCCGCCCACCCCCATCGGTTCGCCTGCCGGTGCCCGCCGGCCCCGCCCTCGCCGGAAATCCGCACCGCCGCCCATGCCTATGGAAGACGAACGGACGCGGAGGCTTCCATCCGCCCATGCACCGCCGTCGCCGTCTGCTGCCGCCGAACTGCCACCGTCGCCCGCCCCTGTCCGCCGGCCCATGCCCGGCCGCCGCTGCCCTCGCTGGAGGCCTTAAGCCCCACGCCCATGGAATATGAACGGACGCGGGAGGCATCTATCTGCCCCTGCGCCGCCACCGGCTCGCACCATCGTCGCCTGCCGTCGCCACTCGCCTGCTGCCGCTCGCCGCCGGTCTGCCGCCCGCTCATTTGCTAGAGGCCACGTCGGCACCCAGGGGGTCTCCCACGGTCGTGGGAGACCAAACGACATGCCCAGCATGTCGTGCCCCCCACCCCGTGCCGCCACCCTGCCTGCAGCCTGCCATCGGCCGTCCGTAGCTCATCATCCGTCGGCCCCGTCCGCCGCCCATTTCCCAGCCGCCGACCGTCCGCCGGTGCTCGACGAAGATCATCTTCCACTGTGCATGGCCGCGAGAGGATTTTGCACGGATTTTGGAGCAGTCAAGTTTTTTAGTGTAGCACGCTTTCTAGAGTAGATCATCAAGCCAACATGCTTTCCAGAACAGATCAGCACCAATATTGATGTAGCATGGATTTTGATGTAATTTATTTTACTTTTTTTGGATTTCTTGTAGGCCAAGTAAGTGAGGGTTTTGGTTTTTCTATATAAAGGCCCCCTTTCCTGCTATAATAATTAAGTTTTGATATAAATTTTTGTGTCTTCCCTAGGTTCTGGTTCTGGGCTGAGGCCCGTCTTTCCTTCACCTGCGTGTGTCGAGGGTGTGAGACCCCACTTCCTGTGCTCGCATGCGAGCGTCAAGGGGTGCGAGGCCCTAGTTATCCCCCTTTTCCATCGAGTCCCCCTCTAAGTCTAGGGATTTTTTTTTACGGCCCCAGGTAGCGATTTGGGTGGGATGCCCTAGGCTCCACATGTAGTGAGATAGGTGGGACGCCCTAGACTACATGTATTAGGGTGGGTGAGATGCCCTAGAGGTGTGACGTCTCTCCATGAAGGTGAGTCCCCAGTCCTAGAGTGTCTATGTTTCCAATCATCCATCCAATGTTTCTCCATCAAGAAAACTGAAAACCAAAAGAGTTCAGCTATTTTAGGTTTTAGTGTTAGCTCGCCCTAGTCCCGGGAGGCTTCTTAGTCCTCCCATGGTCCTAGTTTATTTAGGGTGTTCCATTTTTCCAAATAACCTAGGGTACATCGAGTCCGTCCCACTGCATTTGGTATCAGAGCGAGTTGTGGATTAGGGTGTTTTCCTTTTTTTCGAACTCGATAGAGTCGAGTTCTTCGCGGTCGAGGAGAATGATAGAGATCCAGGGCAGGTTCGAGTATTTTTTCTATTTTTTTTTATTTTCCATATTTTTTATTTTTACTTATTCCCGCTATTCCACCTATTCCCTCTATTCCAGTTTTATCCCGATCTTATTCCCACCTTATTCCAATCTTTTCTATCCTCTTCTCGTGATTTTAAAAATTTTCAAAACTTTAGCCCACCGCCCCACCGGCCCCAGATCAGGACCGCCCGACCCCCGG
Organism: Areca catechu; assembly: GCA_021397845.1. Taxonomy (NCBI): domain Eukaryota; kingdom Viridiplantae; phylum Streptophyta; class Magnoliopsida; order Arecales; family Arecaceae; genus Areca; species Areca catechu. Next base: position 43,930,350 of record CM038048.1, on the reverse strand, counting down.
CAGCCCTCGCTGGCCTCGCACTTACTGGAAATATGGCATCGCCGCCCATGCCCGTGGGAAGACGAACGGACGCGGGAGGCGTCCGTCCACCCATGCGCCGCTGCCATCGTCTGCCACCACCGACCTGCTATCGGTCGCCCGCCCGACGTCCGCCGGCCCATGCTCGCTGCCGTCGCCGTCGCCGGCGCCCTTGGGTCCCACGCCCGCGGGAAGACGAACGGACGCGGGAGGCATCCATCAGCCACTACACCACCGCCAGCCTGCCGCCCACCTCCGGTCCGCCGCCGCCTATCCGTCGAAGGCCACGCCGGTGCCCAGGGGGTCTCCCACGGCCGTGGGAGACCAAACGGCATGCCCAGCGTGCCGTGCCCCCCACCCCCGTGCCGCCGCCCCACCTGCAGCTCGCCACCAATCGTCCGCCGCTCGTCATCCACCGGCACGTTCATCGCCCGCTTCACGGCCACCGACCGTTCGTCAGTGCTCGACGGAGATCATCTTCCCCTGTACACGGCCGCGAGAGGATTTTGCATGGATTTCGGAGCAGTCCAGTTTTTTAGTGCAGCATGCTTTCTAGAGCAGATCATCAAGCCAACCCACTTTTTAGAGCATATCAGCATCAATATTGATGTAGCACAGATTTTGATGTAATTTATTTTCCCTTTTTTGGGTTTCTTGTAGGCCAAGTAATTGAGGGTTTTGGTTTTTCTATATAAAGGCCCCCCTCTCCCCCAGTAATAATTAAGTTTTGATATAAATTTTTGGATTTTCCCTGGGTTCTGGTTCTGGGCTGAGGCCCGTCTTTCCTTCACCTGCGGGTGTCGAGGGTGTGAGACCCCACTTCCTTCGCTCGCATGCGAGCGTCGAGGGGCGAGGCCCTAGTTATCCCCCTTTTCCATCGAGTCGCCCTCTAGATCTAGAGATTTTTCTTTACAGCCCCAGGTTGCGATTTGGGTGGGATGCCCTAGGCTCCGCGTGTTGTGAGATGGGTGGGATGCCCTAGACTACAAGTAGTAGGGTGGGTGAGATGCCCTAGAGGTGCGACGTCTCTCCGTGAAGGTGAGTCCTCAGTCCTAAAGTATCCATGTTTCCAATCCTCCATCCCATGTTTGTCCATTAAGAAAACTGAAAACCAAAAGAGTTCAGCTATTTTAGGTTTTAGTGTCAACTCACCCAAGTCCCGGGAGGCTTCTTAGCCCTCCCACGGTCCTAGTTTATTTAGGGTGTTCCATTTTTCCAAATAACCTAGGGTACATCGAGTCCGTCCCTCTGCATTTGTGATGCGGGATGGCTGAAGACGTAACCTAATTTATTGGGAAAACAGGGGAAACCTAAACAAACTAGGACCGTGGGAGGGCTAAGAAGCCTCCCGGACTAGGGCGAACTGACACTAAACCCTAAAACAGCCAAACTCTTTTGGACTTCAATTTTTCTAGATGGAGGAACATGGAATGAAGGATAGGAAACATGGACACTCTAGGACTGGGGACTCACCTTCACAGAGAGACGTCGCACCTCTAGGGCATCTCACCCACCCCACTACATGTAGTCTAGGGCATCCAACCCATCTCACTACATGCGGAGCCTAGGGCATCCCACCCAAATCGCTACTTGGGGCCGTAAAGAAAAATCCCTAGACCTAGAGGGGGAATCGATGGAAATGGGGATAACTAGGGCTCGCGCCCCTCGACACTTGCATGCGAGCGAAGGAAGTGGGGCCTCACACCCCGCAACACCCGCAGGTGAAGGAAAGATGGGCCTCAGCCTAGAACCGGAACCAATGAAAAACTCAAAAATTCATAATAAATCTTAATTATTACAGGGGGAGAGGGGGCCTTTATATAGAAAAACCAAAACCCTCACTTACATGGCCTACAAGAAATCCAAAAAAAAGAAAAATAAATTACATCAAAATCTGTGCTACATCAATATTGGTGTTGATCTATTATGGAAAGCGTGTTGGCTTGATGATCTGCTCCAGAAAGCATGCTGCTTTGAATACTGGGATGCTCTGAAATCCATGCAAACTCCAACTCACGGTCTGGACAGGGAGGGAACCAACTCCGGCAGGGCACCAGCGGACAGCCGGGAAGCGGACGCCCGGACGGGCCGGTGGATGGCGAGCGGCGGAGGGCTGTAGGCGAGGCAGCACAGGGGGGCACCGGCACGCCCTGTGTGTGGGAACTCCTGGGCACCGGTGAGGCCTCCAACGGTCGGGCCTTGGCCAGCAGATGGTGGGGTGGCGGGACGGCGGCAGGCAGCAACGGCGTTAGGCGATGGGTGGCGGTGTCACACGGATGCACGGGGTGGACGGAGGCCCTCGCACGTCTGTTTGTCTTCGCACGGGCATGGCGACAGTGAACCCCACCGACAGCTAGGCGGGGGCTGGCGGGTGTCGAGAATGGCAGCGGGCAGCAGGCCTATGGCAGCGTAGGGCGGCACGGTCGCAGGTGGGCCGATAGACGCCTCCAGCGTCCGTTCGTCTTCCCATGGGCGTGGGCAACGGCGGTGGCTTCTCTGGCAAGGTCCGGGGCCGGCGAGCGTCGGCGGCGGTCCGGCGTGGGCGGCCGGGGGTCGGGCGGCCCGGATCTGCGGCCAGCGGGGCGGCGACTAGGGTTTGAAAGTTTTAAAAAAATCACGGGAGAAGGATGGAGGAGATGGAATAAGGCTGGGATAACTCGGGGATAAACCAAGAATAAAACCATAATAGCGGGGATAGATGGAATAGCGGGAATAGGGAAATAAAAAAATACGAGAAAATTAAGAAAATTGGGAAAAATTCCCAGATGGGCTAGATCGCCATCATTCTCCTCGATCGCGAAGAACTCGACTCTGTCGAGTTCAAAAAATGGAGCACACCCTAATCCACAACTCGCTCTGATACCAAATTGATGCGGGATGGTTGAAGACGTAACCTGATTTATTAGGAAATAAGGGAAAACCTAAACAAACTAGGACCGTGGGAGGGCTAAGAAGCTTCCCGAGACTAGGGCGAACTGACACTAAACCCTAAAACAACCAAACTCTTTTGGATTTCAATTTTTTCTGAATGGAACAACATGGAATGGAGGATAGAAAACATGGACACTCTAGGACTGGGGACTTACCTTCATGGAGAGACGTCGCACTTCTAGGGCATCTCACCCACCCCACTACATGTAGTCTAGGGCATCCCACCCATCTCACTACACGCGGAGCCTAGGACATCCCATCCAAATCGCTACCTGGGGCCGTAAAGATAAATCCCTAGACCTAGAGGGGAGAACGATGGCAAGGGGGATAAGTACGGCCTCGCGCCCCTCGACGCTCACATGCGAGCAAAGAAAGTGGGGTCTCACACCCCATGACACCCACAGGTGAAGGAAAGATGGGCCTCAGTCCAAAACCGGAACCAATGGAAAACCCAAAAATTCATAACAAATCTTAATTATTACAAGGGGAGAGGCAGCCTTTATATAGAAAAACCAAAACCCTCACTTACTTGGCCTACAAGAAACCCAAAAAAAGAAAAATAAATTACATCAAAATCCATGCTACATCAATATTGGTGTTGATATGCTTTGGAAAGCGTGTTGGCTTGATGATCTGCTCCAGAAAGCATGCTTTGAATATTGGGATGCTCTGAAATCCATGCAAACATCAACTCACGGTTTGGACAGGGAGAGAACCAACTCTAGCGGGGCACCAATGGATGGCCAGGAAGCGGACGGTGGACGGGGCCGATGGACGGCGAGCGATGGAGGGCTGGTGGTGGGCTACATGGGAGGTGGCACAGGGGGGCACGGCACGCCCTGTGCATGCCGTTTGGCCTTCCATGTGGCATGGGAACTCCTGGGCGCCGGCGAGGCCTTCAACGGTCGGCCTGGCTGGCAGACGGCGTGGTGGCGGGACGACGGTAGGCGGGCAGCGGTGTCAGGCGGCGGGCGAGGGCATCACATGGACGTAGGGGGCAGACGGACGCCTCCCGCGTCCGTTAGTCTTCCCACGGGCGTTGACGACGGTGGACCACACCGACGGTCGGGCGGGGGTAGGCGGGCGGCGGGTATGGCGGCGGGCAGCAGGCCGGCGTCGGCGCAGGGCGTTACAGCCCAGGTGGGCAGACGGATGCCTCCCTCGTCCCCAGATTCGGCCGCTCAACCTCCGGCCGACCCCGCCAGCCCTCCCGTCGGTGCCCATCGGGTTTTAAAAATTTTTTAAAATCATGGGAAAGGATGAATAAGGTGGGAATAAGATCGGGATAAAACAAGAATAAAGGGAATAGGTGGAATAACGAGAATAAGTAAAAATAAAAATGCAAAAAAATAAGAAAAAATGGAAAAAATACCCATATACCTGCCCTTGATCCCCATCAAAATCCCAAGTGGTATCTTGGGTAGTGGACGTAGGAGCTGGGTTGCTCCGAACAACTATAAACCTTGTGTATTTGTATTGTAATTCTCTGACCTCTTTTACTTCTGTATTTAATTTTTAATCACAACATACAACACTTTGAAAAGAATTTTATTGCACATTATCTGCATTAAATTTTTTAAATTCTCAATTTACCCCCCTCTTGGGTAGCCACCTGGGCAATAGCCTCCAACCAGAGCTAGCCTTCATGCACCTGGGCCCTTTCATGCCGCCAAGCCTGCAAAGAGAGCTCTAGTCTAAGACAAAGGCCCCTAGCCTTCATGCACCTGGGCCCTTTCATGCCGCCAAGCCTGCAAAAGAGAGCTCTAGTCTAAGACAAAGGCCCACTATTGACCAGGTCCACCAGGATTTCTTGGCCCACAAGTCAGGATTTCTTAGCCCTCAAGTCATGTACCCTGGGGTGAATCTATAAATACCACCCCTCCCCTCTTATATGAAGCATTTTTTTTCTCATGAATACAATTTAAAATTGAAAATTATTTTGTTTGAGTTTTTTTCTTCGGATTGGAGTGGGTGTGATGCCCGTGTTCCCGTTCTTAAGTGCAAGCCCTAATCCTGTGGTGACTTCTATGCTCGCCAGCGACCCCCACTTTCTGTCCCGCATCAACTTGGTATCAGAGCCTAGCAGATTAGGATTTTTTCTTCCTCCCCAACTCCACCTTTATCTTCCGTTCCATCACCATGATCATAGATCCACCGTTGTCTTCCACTTTTGAAGCCCCTCTGCCCCTTCTTCCACTCTTCGCTATCTCACCTATGAGCAAAATTCATGTTGATCTTCATCACCGGCTTCCTCCACAAGATCGAGGCCCTTAGCAAGGCCTCTCCCTCGACCCCAAGAACCCTCGCCGCGCCCTCCCCCCTCCATCACCGGTGACAGCGGCAGCAATAACACCACCCTCGATCTGTCTCCGCTGGCAGATCCCACTCCTCCGATGATCCAAAAGCGAAACCATCGCCGTCGTCGCCATTGTTGCGCTAGGAGGAGAAGCCCCAGGCCATGACAGCCTCCCCCCTCCCCCTCGCGATGTCGTCTCGGCCTATTTCCAAGCCTACAACCAGACCGCACCGACCACTGCCTTCACCACCTCTGCTATCCCCTGCCTCATCATGGTTCGTGGTCACCGCATCGAGTCCGTCCTTGAGCTCCCTCCACGTTGATGCCATCCATTGCTGCACCATCCTTCAACCTGTGCTACTAGTCGATCGGAGAGATCCATGATGACTGATAGATCACTATGTCGGCCTTCTCCCCGTCCGTGACACCGTCGCCGCCTAGCGCCAGTCACTGTTGAAGCCCACCGGAGTCTCTGTTTCATCCTGCGTTAGACCGAGAGAGGAAGAAGGCATGAACGTGAAAGCATACCCGCTTCTCAGTGTCGACTTCAACACCCTGCACGGATCTCAGTGCTTCACAATCTTCATGGATCTCAGAGCAGCCAATAAAAAAGAAAATATGAGGAAAATGAAAAAAAATATGGAATTTGTTTTGGAAAAAAAATGAACCTAGCCTCTTTGATGTGATTGATTCCGATTCCATCAAACCCCTGCTCACCCAAACTTGACAGAGTTGAGTTCTCCCCACCATAGGGGAACGATGGGGACCAAAAGTCTATTTTATTTTATTTGAGTCCTGTAATATATTGAGATAACTGAGTCTAGTTGAGTCCACTTAGTTAGGTCCAATTTTTAGTCTAATCAAGTCCAATCGAGTCCATGTAGTTTTCATTCAAGAAGAGAGTTAGCAGCTAGGAGATTCACTAGGCCCTCCCAATCAAAGCTGGCCTTCATGCACTTGGCCCTTTCATGCCACCAAGCTTGCAAGAGAGAGAGCTCTAGTCCAAGATAAAGGCCCACTATTGATGAGGTCCATAGGATTTCTGATGCGGGACTATTCATGCATGCAATTATTTTTCATGAATTAAGCATTAAATTAAATTTTATATCCCAAATTTCAAGCCAAGATTCAAAGTAGAGAATTCTATAAAAATTCTAGAAGCATATGCATGCAGAAATAGAACCTATAAGTGAAGAAACAGGATCGCCAAGGCTAAGAAGCCCTGGTTAGGACTAGCTCTTCTGCAATATCGCTACCTGATGAGTCTAGGGGGTGTACCTGGTAGAGATTTGAAGATTGATCCATGAAGAGTTCACTCTATGCTCGATGGATGTAGCCTGGAAAACAAAGCTATCGATCCTGCAGATTCGCAGCTTTCAATCCGGTGACCTGAAGCTTATCGATTAGAATCCTGGATTCGTGAACTCTGAGGGACCTGTAAATCACCATTCAAGGGTTAGAAAATAAAGAAGAAAAAAGTTTAAATCGCTAAAAGAAGAGGGGAAGGGAAGGAAAAGATGGCTAGGAAGATCAAGAGCTGTTGGCCTGGAGGCAGGCGCAAGGATCACACAGATACCCTTAGGATCACACAAATACCCTAAATCACACAGAAAACTTCACACACAATTTTGAGGAACCAAATAATTCATTCATTAATAATCAGTAATAATACATGAGGGGGGAAGGGGCTTTATATAGGCATACAAGTTAGGGCATACAAAAGATTTTACATGGTCTTCCTTTTCCTTTACAAACTCTTCCATAGTCCTCTCCCAAATAGGTTCAAATTTTTTCTCCCGACTAGGATTACTCCTCCTCCTCTTTGACTTGGTCTTCTTTTTCTCTTTGACTTGGTCCAAGGTGGGTAATCAAAGGGGGCGCCATATGGAGGGTGACCATAAGGTGGGGGCGCCATATGAAGAACTTTGGGCTTTTGGGCTTTGGGCGGCCCACTTCAGTGGTGCTAGGTCTTTTAAGGTTTCTTCTAGGTGTCCATCTCCTCATGATGGGCTGAGTATTTGTCATCCAGCTTCAATGATAGCTCCAAGATCCTTCTATGCTTCCCAAGTGGCACAATTATGTGGATAACTAATTCCATGCAGTTGTTGTAGTATTATGCTGACTGGCTTCATAAGTGACTTGAGTCTTCTACAAAATTGGACTGGACTCATATAAGACTTACAAAATTGGACTTAATGCAAAACTTAAAACTTATAGGACTCATAAGACTCGCTAAGCATCCAAAACTTGACTCAATACTCTAATTACAGGACTCAACTGTAGAAGGGCCCTAAATAGGACTCAGGGGCCAAAATATAGACTCAAGTGTAACAAGGCTTGAAAAATAACTCAAGGCCCAAATACAAACTCAAATGACTAACATAGGCAAATATATGGACTCAAAGACAAATTTGCATCATGGCTAGGAACTCAAAACTCAGGACCCTAGTAAACTAGGGTTGACCTGATGTCCCCATCCATTCTCCCGGGGTGGGAGGAACTCGACTCCATCAAGTAGGGTCGCTCTAGCTCTATATCACTCAAGGAGGTCTGGGTTGAGGCACAGCAAGTCCTCTCAGTAATCCATCATCGTCGGATTCTGGTCGACCATGCTAAAGACCAGGTAGCATTGATACCCGCACCCCCAGGTTTTGATAGCTAGATCATCCAGGATATGCTCGATCCGTTCCACCCTCTCAGCTAATTTATAGTGGACACTCTGGGTTAGGTTCGCTCTCAAAGGATGGAGTAGGTTCAAAACCTCACTAGAAGCACTACCGATTCCTTATACTCAACCAAGTTAGCAACATTAAAGGTAGAGCTAATGTCAAAATCAAGGGTGAATCTAACATATAAGCATTGGATCCTACCTTGTTTATCCCAAAAGGGTCCAGCTCTACGAGCATGAAGCTTCTTAAACCATAACAGAATCTCCTACATTAAATCTCTTGGCTTTCTTTTCGGGAATTAGCCGTTTGATTCAAAATTAATGCTTAATGCGAATGATGCACTGACTTGTACTGACACCTACAAAAATGCAGACTCAACTATGCATTCCTTTGAGAGGAACTTTATTGGACTCTTCTGGGCCTGAACCTAATAGTCTATAGGTTCTCTTGGTTTGACCCTGGTTTGACATGCACATGAAAACTTACAATGAACTTCTAGTAAATGCTAGAGGGTATGCAAGAAGTAAGATGCAAACCTAATATGTACATGAATGTATGCAACATGCAAACCTTTATAATGCAATCTAATATGAGAAAATTAGGAGAAGTTTCAGAAAAAGAAAGAAAATAAGAAGTTGGTCAGGTTAGTGGTGTGGACACCAGAAACCCGAAAGAAACTTCATTCCAACAAGTTAGCCTTATCCCAATTTGGATCGAAGATATAGTTACCTTGTATTCTTTAGTTCAAAATGTTTTATTTTCAAGAGCCATTTCCTTTTCAAGAGTCCTGTAAATGATCAAGAGTGTTTATTGAGTCCTGTAATTACTTTTAAAAAAACTCATTTCCTGTAAGTCCTTTCAAGTTTTAAAGTTGGTCAGTCAGTCAGTTCAGTTGAGTTAAGTCTATTTCAAGTTAATCAAGTCTTAAAACACATGAAATCCAGCAATAAGACTCAAATTCTGGACTCCAGAATTTGACCACATGAAGAGAGAAGACACATCAACCAAGCAAGAGAAAAGGACCATCAACAGGACCACTTGGCGCCACATGTCATTCCTTATCCAAGTAGAAGATCATCTCATCATGCCACATCATCAGGCACCACCTCACTAGCCACCTCATCACTCTTTGGCCACATGAAGAAGAGAAGACACATCAACCAAGCAAGAGAAAAGGACCATCAACTAGGACCACTTGGCGCCACATGTCATTCCTTATCCAAGTAGAAGATCATCTCATCATGCCACATCATCAGGCACCACCTCACTAGCCACCTCATCACTCTTTGGCACCAACAAGGAAGATTCAAATTCAAGGAGGTTGGCCACACCCCTCCAAGTCCTCCACCAAATCCTCCACCCCCCTTGTAATCCTCCTCAATTTGGGGAGTTTTTAAATTTCAAAAGCTAGCTTTGTGAGGCTATTAAAGGCCTTGGACGACCATTGTAAAGGGATTGGATTTTTGGAGATTAATGAAAGTTGAAGTTGAATTGAAGTTTTATGTTTTCAGTGATTATCTCTAAGCCACTCTTCCACACCAAACTATTCTCTCTTCCAAGCATCCAACGCCCAAGTCAAGAAGAAGGCCTTGGAGTCGGCCAAGCCATCTCAAATCTCTTTCTTTGCTCACAAATTTTTCATCCCTTCCATATGCATGCCTTTCTTCTTCCTTAACTCTTATTCTTTATGTGCAGGGTCATTCGAGGTTTTTGAGTTGCAAGCAGGGTCTACCTTGACAAGGAACCAACAAGCTGAAGCCCAAGTCCAGGGTTCTGATTTTTGTTATCCAGGTTCTTCAGTTTTGAGCATTGGTAGTTTCAAGGTATGAATCAAAAGAAGGTTGGAAAGCTCATCACGGTAAGTCTACAATCATTAGCCCCTATTATCTAGATCTTCTTCCTTCTTAGTTTAGGATTGTTTCTAATCAAGTAAAAGTTCCATTTCTTGTAATTCTTAAGTCTTATTATTATGAGTACAATACTAGTGTAATTAGGTTTCATTGCTCTATAAACCATATTCAAAACATTAATCATATGCTTGCCGCATCATCTTGGTATAGAGCATGGTTGCATTAGGATAGAATAGTTCTCTTTAAATCCAAGCAAGATCTAAAATTCACGCCTCCCGAGCGGGTGTACTCCAGTACACTGTCACGACCCATGGGAATATAAGCCTCTGGCCGGACGTGAATTTTTTAGATTGAAGTTTGGGTAAGCCATTGCACTTGTTTGATTAGGTTCTGTTTCTGAAAATTTGCATCTATTTACTGTAATCCGTCTGCAGCTCCAAAGGCAAGTCACTAATGTTTTGTTGAAATATTTTTTTTCTTGTTCAATTTTAAGTCAGTTATCACCATATTAAATTTCATCATCAGAAAAAAATTATTAAAAAAATAAAATTCATCCAGTTCAACACTGTCATTAGGGTTCTGTTCTGTCCTTTTTATTTATCTTCATTTATAGGATCTTCTTAGAGTAATACAGATTTTCGTTTTAAATTCCTTTCATCTACATTGAAACATATAAGTTAGGAATCCTCTGTAAATTTTTCAAAATTTTGGACATTTTTTTCATCACGTTTTCCACACCAATTTCAAACTGCAACACACTTCTGCAGCACCTTTGCATTTCATTCATCTCATGAGAAATCAAATAAGGGCATCAATTTGACATAGGGTCAGGGTTTCATCACCTGTCCCTAGCCCAAAAATCACCACCCAGCATATCGATCCCAGCCCGTTAATTAAAATTGAGTAGAACGTTAATTTCCCTAGTGGGTTAGGGACACCAACAAGTTGGGATCAGGTTAGGGTCAAGTTAACTGTGTCAGCTAATTGGTGTGTACTTACTGGCTTGGTGTCTAGGATTGGTGCATCAAGCTTGTGATTTGGTTTGCCTACCTGGCCAATCTTAGATTGGTGTCTAAGGATTGGCAATCAGGGACCTTCACTCCCCTCCACCTACCTGGCTAAGTCCCATAAGTACTACTAGCTAGTTGGTTCACTTAATTAGACCTCTAATTTATGCTCTAGCGCTAGGAAACCTTAGCTCGAGCTTGAGTCTACTTGCATGCATGAAAACTAGATTAGGGGCCTCATATTCACCAGTCCAGACCCAGTCCAGTGTAGCCATGGACCTGAATCTTGAAACCATGCTGAAAGGCCTAAATGATCTAATGGCCCAATTGAACCAAATTCTGGCTAAACAATTTTTCTTAGACCAACCAACTCCTACTATCCCATTAGCTTATATGAATGATAGGAGTAAGAACCCTGAAGTACAAGTTGAGTTCATTAATACCCAAGACTTAGGGTATCCTCAAACTGAAGGGCTAGGGAAGGAAGAAGGCAAATCCGAACCTAGTAAATATGTGTATGAGACTAACATAAGTTTAATAGATGAATATGAAGGGAAAGACTGTGAAGAGAACAACTTTAGTACCTTACCTGAGGAAACCTTTGGTAAAGAAAGATTATTGAGCCTAGTCCTGAAACATCAGAACAACCAAAATTTAGTGAGGACTTGGTTCCCGTAAGACAATGCCCTTAAGAAGAACCCAATACTTTAGCTTCGACACAAGAACTCCTTTAGGTACCTGAGAAGAACCTAATCATTATTTTAGAAGACTTTCCTGATGACCTTCAACTACCTAGAAGCATCCCGCCTGTAGATCAAAATTCTAATCTTAAGGTCATCATGAGTAACCAAGGTCTGTTTCAAGATTCTCCTAAATTACCCCAAGTCTCGGATTCCTATCATAATTTTAGAGCCATTAAGTTTCATTTTGATGAGATTACTAGGATGCTTGAGCTTTTACCTATTCCTTTTGCTACCTACTTTTGGAAAACCTTATGGCATTTGCTAGGAACCCATGGTAAATTCTCATGTGCATGCCAGACCAGGGTCAAACCTAGAGAGTCATTAATCTGTTAGGTTTAGGCCCTAGAGAGTCCAATAAAATTCCTCTCAATAAGGATGCCTAGTTCAGTCTGCATTTCGTAAGTGCTTGTGTAAGTTTCTGAGTCTGCTGAGTCTTTTGCATAGCATGTCACAAATTTGCATAAAGAAATCAGTAATAAGATCAACCTGAGTAATGAAACTTATAAACACTTAGCTGACTCACATAAGAGGGCTAAAGAATTCTATGAAGGGGATTATGCGATGATTAGGCTCAACCCTGAATGGTTCTCCTCTAGAACCATAAAGAAGCTACATGCCCGTGGAGCAGGACCTTTCAAGATCTTAAACAAAATAGGGCCTAATGCATATGTTTTGGAACTTCCACCTGATATGGGTATCAGTTCAACCTTTAATATTTCAGACCTAGTAGAATACAAAGAACCAGTACTAATACCTAGTGAGCCTTTTGGGCCAAAAACTTTCATTGAGAGTGAACATATTTTCGAGTGTCCACCACCAACCCTACCTGAGAGGAGAGAGAGGATCGAGAGAATCCTGGATGACAAGACCAATACTACCAGGAATAAGGAGTATCAGCGATACCTGGTTCAATGGCAAGGTTGACCTGAGTCCGACAACTCTTGGATTACTCGAGAGGACCTGCAAAGACTTAACCCAGACTTGTTCGAGCATTACCAGGGAAAAACTGAACCATACTCGATTGGGTCGAGTTCTGCCCACCCCAGGAGAATTGGTGTGGACACCAGAAACCGAAAGAAACTTCACTCCAATAAGGTTAGCCTTATCCCAATTTGGATCGAAGATAATTAGGTTACCTTGTATTCTTTAGTTCAAAAATGTTTTATTTTCAAGAGCCATTTCCTTTTCAAGAGTCCTGTAAATGATCAAGAGTGTTTATTGAGTCCTGTAATTACTTTTAAAAAAAATTTCATTTCCTGTAAGTCCATTTCAAGTTTTAAAGTTTAGGTCAGTCAAGTCAGTTCAGTTAAGTTAAGTCTATTTCAAGTTAATTAAGTCTTAAAGCAATGAAAGCCAGCAACAAGACTCAAATTCTGGATCCCAGAATTTAACCACATGAAGAAGAGAAGACAAATCAACCAAGCAAGAGAAAAGGACCATAAACTAGGACCACTTGGCACCACATGTCATTCCTTATCCAAGTAGAAGACCATCTCATCATGCCACGTCATCAGGCGCCACCTCACTAGCCACCTCATCACTCTTTGGCGCCAACAAGGAAGATCAAATTCAAGGAGGTTGGCCACACCCCTCCAAGTCCTCCACCAAATCCTCCAACCCCCCCCATCCCTCCAAACTCTCCACCAAATCATCCAACCCCGCCTTGTAATCCTCCTCAATTTGGGGAGTTTTTAAATTTCAAAAGCTAGCTTTGTGAGGCTATTAAAGGCTTGGACGCCCATTGTAAAGGGATTGGATTTTTGGAGATTAATGAAAGTTGAAGTTGAATGAAGTTTTTTGTTTGAGTGATTGTCTCTAAGCCCCTCTTCCACACCAAACTATTCTCTCTTCCAAGCATCCAACGCCCAAGTCAAGAAGAAGGCCTTGGAGTCGGCCAAGCCATCTCAAATCTCTTTCTTTGCTCACAAATTTTCCATCCCTTCCATATGCATGCCTTTCTTCTTCCTTAACTCTTATTCTTTATGTGCAGGGTCCTTCGAGGTTTTCGAGTTGCAAGCAGGGTCTTCCTGGACAAGGAACCAACAAGCTGAAGCCCAAGTCCAGGGTTCCAATCTCTGTTATCCAGGTTCTTCAGTTCTGCATTGGTAGTTTCAAGGTATGAATCAAAAGAAGGTTGGTAAGCTCATCATGGTAAGTCCACAATCATTAGCCCCTATTCTCTAGATCTTCTTCCTTCTTAGTTTAGGATTGTTTCTAATCAAGTAAAAGTTCCATTTCTTGTAATCCTTAAGTCTTATTATGATGAGTACAATGCTAGTGTAATTAGGTTTCATTGCTCTACAAACCATAATCTAAATATTAATCATATGCTTGCCGCATCAGTTAGTCTGGTAGGGTAGAAAGTAAGAAAAGGGTTCAGGGTTGATTGAATAGAATAGGATGTAAGAAGGGATGTCAGGGATTATTTCTAAACTAATAAGGTTGACCTTAAGGGATTGATGTCTATCTACTAGGTTTGTATAATGGAAGGATGGGTCACTAAATTCAGGGAAGAGATCTTCAATTGAGGTTAATGGAGTGACTTCATCTGAGGGTGTTGATTTAAAGAGATCAGGTCCTTAATGAATTCTTCTGTTTCTTGAATCAAAGGGCTAGACTCTACAATTGGGCTTTCTTCTAGTGGCTCCTCAGGTAAGATCCTAATAGTAATATCTGGGTTCTCTTCCTGACGTGGGACAGAAGCGAAGAACCCAGGGGTTATTATGAAAGGGAAAGACCTAAACAACCTAAGGATCGTGGGAGGGCTAAGAAGCTTCCCGGGACTAGGATAGGACAACCCCCGAAAATCCCTAAAATAGCCAGAATCTTTTGGTTTTCAAATTTTCTTGGTGGAGGTGATGAAGGAAGGATGGGGCTGGGAGACTAGGAACTGGAATTCATGGACCTTGAGATTCACCCTAACGAAGAGACCATCCACCTCTAAGGTATTACGCCCTCCTCGATACTTGGAGGCGCTAAGATGGATCTCAAGGTCACGAGGGGAAGTAGAGAAAAACATGAAGGTGGGAGAGAGAATGGAGATACCTGGGGCCTCACACCCCTCGACGTCCCGAAGGATGAAGGCATGTTGGGGCCTCACACCCCTCGACGTCCCGAAGGACGAAGGCAAATGGGCCTTAGCCCAGAACCACAACAGGTTACAAATCTCAAAATTTCATTTTCCAACTGCTTTATTACAAGAGGAGTATGGGTATTTATAGATGCCCATATCCCTTTTCAAATTCAAAATAAAATCTCCTAAAATCCTCCCTTGATTTTGAATTCAAATTCAAAATCAAAAATCCCAAATTTCCTTTTTTTTAAACCCAACTTACATTCATGAAAAAAAAATACCAAATAAATCCCATTTATACTTAACCCAGCATCTAGTCCTTCCTTTGGCCAGGTAGAGGGTGGGAGTGTGGGAGGCCCCCCCTGCTTTCGCAGGGACCCAATTAAAAACTACAACACCACTTAGGTCATTTGACTCTGGACCCCCAGCCTTAGACACCAGCTTTCAGTAATAGCTAAAGGGTTAAATGCACTAGTTGGCCCACATAGCTCGGACCCAACCTGTTGGTGTCACCTAGCCCACTAGGGCAAATTAAGTCTAATTTATTTTAATTAGGTTTGGGTTAGAATGCAAGGGGGTTGTTTTGGGCCCAAGACAGGTAATGACCTCTTGCCTTGATCTGAGAAAGTAAAATTATCCTTAAGATTGATTTAATGAGATGATGAACATACTATGAAACCTGATGTAATCTAAAACACTATAGAAAATAAAGAATTTTGTCTCTTTTATGAAGTTGCAGCTTAAATTTAAGTTGGTTAGGTTATCAAACAAAATTGGCCATGGTTGGGAGGGGTTGGTAGTTGATTAGTTTTAGTTTAGTGAGATATGCAGAAACTGAAATTAGGGTTTGGTTTGATGCAGAAGTTAGCATAGATTTAAATATAGAAAAATTCTACAAAAATTTAAATAACATAGAATGACATGTGATTATAATTCAGACCTAATTTCATACAAAACAAAAATGCTATGATGATGCAAAACCTAGGGTTTCTAACTGGGTGTGGAAAAAAATAGAATTTGGGTTAGGGTTTCTAAAAAGCAGGTTTCCTTACTATTTTTATATTAAGAAAAATAAAAAAAAATATCATTAAAATAGAGGATGACTTAGGGGTTAGTCTATCCAAAACAAATAAAAACAGTAACTCTAAGATGGGAAACTCAGCCTAAACTTGGACTACTAATGCAGAATAGGATGCAGAGATTTTCTAGGGAAAACAAAAATAGACATGAGAAAAATCTCTACTGATGAAAATAAATCATAAAAAAAATTTTAAAAATACAAAGAACTATTTGGATCTAACAAAAAAAAATTAGAATTTTTTGATCTATCTATTTGTAGAAACAGGAAAAACAATAGACCATGTATATGAATGATAGGATGCAGAAACTAGCCTTAAATATGCTCTGATACCAAATTGACGCAGGACTATTCATACATGCCAGTTATTTTTCATGTGTTAAGAATTAAATTTGGAGTTTATATCCCAAATTTCAAGCCAATATTTGAAGTACAAAATTCTATAGAAATTCTAGAAGCAAATGCATGCAGAAATAGATCCTACAAGTGAAGAAACAGGACCGCCAAGGCTAAGAAGCCCTGGTTAGGACTAGCTCTCTGCAATACCATACCTGATGAGTCTAGGGGGTGCACCTGGTAGAGATTTGAAGATTGATCCATGAAGAGTTTGCTCTACGCTCGATGGATGCAGCCTGGAAAATTAAGCTATCGACCCTATAGATTCGCGGCTTTCAATCTGGTGACCCGAAAGCTTGTCGATTATAATCCTGGATTCGTGAACTCTGAGGGACCTGTAAATCACCATTCAAGGGTTAGAAAATAAAGAATAAAAAGGTTAATCACTAAAAGAAGAAGGGAAGGAAGGAAAGGAAAGGGATGGCTAGGAAGATGAAGAGGCTGTTGGCTTGGAGGCAGGGCGTTGGGATCACACAGATACCTTAAGGGATCACACAGATATCCTAAATCACACAGAAAACTTCACACACAATTTTGAGGAACTCAAGAATAATTTATTCATTAATAATCAGCAATAATACATGAAGGGGGGGAAGGGGCGTTTATATAGGCATACAAGTTAGGGCATACAAGAGATTTTACATGGTCTTCCTTTTCCTTTACAAACTTTTCCATAAGTCCTCTCCCAAATAGGTTCAAATTTCTTCTCCCAACTAGAATTACTCCTCTCCTCCTCTTTGATTTGGTCTTCTCCTTCTCTTTTACTTGGTCCAAGGGAGGTAATCATAAGGGGGCACCATATGGAGGGTGACCATAAGGTGGGCCACCATACGAAGAGCATTAGGCTTTTGGGCTTTGGGCAGCCCACTTCAGTGCTAGGCTGGGTCTTTTAGGATTTTTTCCAGTTGTCCATCTCCTCATGGTGGGCTGATGTACTTGTCATCCAGGTCTTCAATGATAGCTCCAAGAATCCTTCTATGCTTCCCAAATGGCATAATTATGTGGATGACTGGATTCCATGCAGTGGTTATAGTATTATGCTGACTGGCTTCATAAGTGACTTGAGTCTTCTTACAAAATTGGACTGGACTCAATATTAGACTTACAAAATTGGACTGAATGCAAAACTCAAAACTTACAGGACTCATAAGACTCACTAAGCATCCAAAAATTGACTCAATACTCTAATTACAGGACTCAACTGTAGAAAGGCCCTAAACAGGACTCCGGGGCCAAAATATAGACTCAAGTGTAACAAGGCCTGAAAAACAAACTCAAGGCCTAAATACAAAACTCAAATGGCTAACATAAACAAATTATGGACTCAAAGACAAAATTTGTATCATGGCTAGGGACTCAAAACTCAGGGACCCATAGTAAACTAGGGTTGACCTGATGTCTCCATCAATTTCTTGGCCCATAAGTTAGAGTTTTTTAGCCCTTAAGCCATGTACCCTAGGGTAAATCTACAAATACCACCCCTCCCCTCTTGTATGAAGCATCTTTTTTCTCATGAATACAACTTAAAATTGAAAGTTATTTTGTCAGAGTTTTTTTCTTCGGACTGAAGTGGGTGTGACGCCCGTGTTCCCTATTCTTGACTGCAAGCCCTAATCCCGTGGTGACTTCTACACTCGCCAGCGATCCCCCGCTTCCCATCCTGCATTAAGCAGTGGCTGCTCTATTCTTCATTGCAATAAAATATTCGGACATGGTTATTTTATAAATGGTCTTCTGACTTTAGAACTCAATGATGAAATACTACTTGTTGATAACAAGAAGAGAAAGTGAGATAATCAATGTCACTTCTCTCTAGCACTGCCAGTTAGGTCATATTAGTGAGTCAAGAATAAACATGTTAGTCAAAGAGAATTACTTTGACCCTTATAATTTTTAATCATTAGGAACTTGTGAGTCATGCCTCAAAGGTAAAATGACCAAGACTCCATTCACTGGACATGGGGACAGGGCTGAAAGAAAAACGAGGCAGGTGGTTTGACATGGTCCTACACTAGGTATGCAAACAGCTGCGGGAGCAGAATGAATTTTAAAAACATTTTCAAAAACCGTGCAGCGGAAATCTGCTCCGCCCAGAACCTAACCTATTCATGTTGCATGTAAGCATGTATGATGATATAAAATATTTGCAAAATTAAACAAATAAATCTATTTATGCATGATTAAAAAAATAATTTTCCATACCTTTATCACCCTAGAATAACTCTGGAATAAAGCTGGAATAGGCTGGAATAGCTGGAATAAAACTGTTCCAGCCTTCTTCTTCCTTGGGCTGAAATTTTACTATGTTTTGAGCTTGAAATACAGCAGTGAAACACCACCTTCCGGACCTCCGTTTGCTCCCGAATTGCAGCAGCGGCAAGGTGGATAAGTGTTCTTCGCATCTCCATGAAAATTTGCAAGGAAAATATAGTGTACACGATGTACAAAATGGCCAAAAACCTGCTGCCAGAATTTTTACTGCAGAACAGGATAGCTGGTTCTTCCTTCATTTTGGAGCAGTAGAAGCAATCCTGGCTCACGTGGCTTGCTCCTAGGAGTAGAAGAGTACTCCCTCTAGAGGGGAGACGCGCCGGGGCTCTCGGATCCCACTCCACACGCGGTGCTAGCCGCTGGAAGATGATTCGGCCACAGTGAACGGCAGCAACTGGCCTTGCTGCAGTCCTGGGTTGAGCACTCAAATGGACAAGGAAATGGGACCTGAGATGATCCCTCTCACTCTCCAAAAACCCTGCCTATAAGTACCTAATGGAAGCAGGCAAAAACTCTCTAAAAAATGTCCTAGAATTTTTTAGTTTCTCTTCACACGGTGTAACTTCAACTGAGTTGTAAACAGGGGCGCTGCAGAGGTTTTTAAAGCAGCTGGGAGAGGGAGTAATTCGTAGAGACCGGGAGAGGAAGAGGTAGCAGCTGTTAAGCCATAAAACAACCATAAACGAGAGGTAAATGAGCAGCGATGGAGGGAGAAGAAGAGGCGCCAGCGAGGGGAGACGTTCGGCCTTCTCCCAACGTTAGGAAACTTTTACACGATGAAACCGGTCTATTCCCAATTTGCTTTAATCCCATTAAACCTCTTGGTTCAATCTAATTGAACCGGTTCAAGCCCAATTAATTGGTTCATGGATTAAAATTGATTCACAACCAATTGAAGGCCAAAACGATCTCCGAATCAGTTCAAAACTGATTCAGAAAAATCCTGGCGTAGTCCTGGTCAACCCGGAATA
Source organism: Areca catechu (assembly GCA_021397845.1). Taxonomy (NCBI): domain Eukaryota; kingdom Viridiplantae; phylum Streptophyta; class Magnoliopsida; order Arecales; family Arecaceae; genus Areca; species Areca catechu. The sequence goes on along the minus strand of CM038048.1, from coordinate 43,911,047 downwards.
ATTTTTGGTTGACACAAACAAGGGCAAGATGGGAAAAAAAGTGCTCAAAAAATACTGTGACCATAAAATTGAGACAATTCCCAATCGTAATCGGTGTCCGGATCAGAGAGTAATCCTCTGTGGCGTGTGACCTCATAGGTTCGAACCTAAATGGTAGCACTAGAACAATTCTAGTACCAGCACAGGAAACCATCTAGCAATGGGTCCTAGCATACATGATAGAGCCTACTGCAGAAGCATAAGGTACTCTACTCATGCGCTCTCTTTTCTCAGGAGTTGTCACATAATTCTTCTTGGAAAGAGTAATTCCAGAACCTATCGGGAGATAGCCTTTCTTGGAATTTTTCATGCTGAACTGTTTCAGCACGGTATCAATGTACGTAGACTGGGACAATCCCAAAAGCTTCTTAGATCTATCTTTATAGATCTTCATACCTAGTATGTAAGAAGCTTCACCCAAGTCCTTCATGGAGAACTGAGATGATAACCAGACCTTTATTCCTTATAATGCTGTGACATCATTCCCGATTAAGAGAATATCGTCAACATACAGTACTAGGAATACAATCACAGAACCATTAACCCATTTATAGATGCACGGTTCTTCTCCATTCCTAACGAAGCCATATGATTTGATACATCTATCAAACCGTAAGTTCCAACTTCAAGATGCTTGCTTGAGTCCTTAGATGGACCTCTACAACTTGCATACTTTTGATTCATCTGTGGATGTGAACCCTTCAGGCTGTATCATATACACCTCCCTTCTAGCTCTCCATTTAGGAAAGCGGTTTGGACATCCATCTGCCATATCTCGTAATCAAAATATGCTACCAAAGCAAGCATGATCCGAATGGACTTGAGCATTGCCACAGGAGAGAAAGTCTCGTCATAATCGATACCATATAGCTGACGATACCCCTTGGTAACCAGACGGGCTTTATAGGTCTCTACCTTCTCATCTGTGCCCCTTTTTCTCTTGATGATCCATTTACACCCGATGGGTTTTATCCCTTCAGGCAGATTAACCAATGTCCATACATTGTTGATTTCCATGGACTCCATTTCGCATCGCATGGCTCCAAGCCATGCCTCAGAGTCAGATCTCTGAAGAGCATCCATATAGGTGATCGGATCCTCATTGTTCTTATCGAGCTCAATGGGATCACCGTCCCGGACCAAGAAACCGTAGTATCTGTCCGGCTGACACGGTATTCTACCGGATCTCCTAATGGATTCTGGGTGTGATTCAATCACAGCCGGTTCTACGATGTCCTTAGAGTGTGCAGGTTCTTCTATTGGCTGAACTTCATCAAGTTCAATCTTAGAGGCTATAGTTCCTTCTCCAAGGAACTCTTTTTCCAAAAAGATAGCTCTAAGAGCAACGAACACCTTTTATTCATTCTCCAAGTAGATGAAATACCCTTTGGTTTCCTTAGGATAACCAATGAATAAACACCGATCAGACCTTGGACCAAGTTTGTCTGAGTCTAAATGCTTTACGTAAGCCGGACAACCCCAGACCCGAAGGTGTGAGATTGAGGGTTTACGCCCATTCCACATCTCATACGGAGTTGAGACAACAGATTTATTTGGAACATTATTTAACAAGTAGCAGGCTGTCTGAAGCGCATATCCCCAAAAGGATAGCGGTAGATTTGCAAAGTCCATCATGGATCGAACCATGTCCAACAAGGTTCGATTCCTCCTTTCGGACACACCATTCAACTGTGGTGTTCCTGGAGGAGTCCACTGAGAGAGATTCCATTCCCTCAAGATATGTCAAAAATTCACCAGATAAGTATTCACCACCTCGATCAGATCGAAGGGTTTTAATACTTTTCCAATTTGCTTTTCTACTTCATTACGGTATCGTTTGAACATTTCAAACGACTCAGACTTATGTCTCATTAAGAAGACATAACCGAACCTTGAAAAGTCGTCTGTAAAAGTAATGAAATATTTGTATCCTCCTCTAGCACTAATTGTCATTGGTCCACATACATCAGTATGTATTAACTTAGAAGTTCTGTAGCTCATTCACCTTTTCCAGTAAAAGGTGACTTGGTCATTTTACCAAGTAAACAGGATTCACAAGTGGGCAGTGATTCAGAATCACTGACCTCGAGGAGTCCATCTCCTCGCATCTTGTTTATCCTATTTTGGTTAATATGACCTAGCCTACAGTGCCAAAGATACAAATCGTTGACATTATCTAATCTTGGGCGTTTGCTAGATGTGTACATTACACTAACAGGCCTTGATAGTACGTATATGCCATTATTTAATCTAGCTTTCATTATCACAGAGTTATTCAAAATAACTTTGCAAAAATCTCCTTTTATTGATAGCTCAAAACCACAATTGACCAAAGGCCTACAGAGATCTCATAATGAAACTAGGACAATAGTGACAGTCGACTAGTTCGACAGTACAAGACTCAAAGACAAGACGCAGGACTTCGACTGCCAGTACTGGAACACGATTTTCATTCCCGACGCTCAGAAACTATTCTCCATCTTCAAATCTTCTGCTAACTTGTAGTCCCTGTAATGAATTACAAACGTGAATTGGACTACCAGTATCAATACCCAGTTAGCAGTATCAACAATTGAGTAATTGCAAGGTTTTATCATATAAATACCTTGTTCAGCAGACTTCTGCTTCCTCGGCCTGTTCGGATCAAGGGACGTAATAAAAAGAGGACAATTCCTCTTCTAGTGTCCCTTCTTCTTGCAGTAGAAACATTCTGCAAAAGATTGATCAGCCTTATACTTCCTGGTCTGACTAGGGCCAGGAGCATTCTGCACCTTCTTTCCCTTTTATTCGTTTTCTTCTTCCCTTTCTTAAAGGGACGACGACCTCTACTTCCTCCCACTAATTCACCACCCCCTTATTCGTTGGTGGTCTTTCTCGAAAGTCTGCAGGAACCCCAAAAGACCATGGTAGTTGATTGCAAGCTTGTTCATTCTATAATGATCGAGAAAATCAAGATAGGAGGAGGGAAAGAATTAGGATCGCATCCTTGCCGGCTGCTCGTGCAAGGGGCGATATGAAGTTTGCCCAGTTTTTCAATCAGCTCGATCATGTACAATACATGATCTGTGACTGAACCACCATTCGGCATCTTGGAGTTGTAGATGCACACAAACACTTTATACCGTTCTACACATCCGGTACCGAAGGATTCCTTCAACTTTATCACATAGAGGATCCGTTCATGTTCAAGAACGATTCTCAATCTTCGATACCAACTATCGAAGTTGTGACCCTTTAACTTCTCGTTATCGAGAAGTGACCACAGCGATAAATTAGAAGACATCTGAAAAGAAAATAAGACCAAATTAGTGTATGAATTAATAATTAACCAAAAGACTTGGACTTTAGTCTAAAGGTTTATACCACTAATTTTTCAGATTGGTAGCCTCTAACTCCAATCCGTGAAAAAACACTTTTTCAAGTGGGTAATGAAAACCAATAGGCCTCGCATGAGCCCGACTCTGGCCAGCTCACCCATACGAGCCTAATGGTAGGTTCGTAAACCAATTATTTCCTAAACAATTTTCAGTATTTTATTTTGCCCCCAGAGAACACCCCAATCGGCCTAGGGGCCTCCTATTGCAGGTCTTTTGGTTAGGTCCAACCATTAAAATGACAAATCCAATGCTTCCAACTAACTAAGACCAAGCTCGACTATGGCCAGCCCACCTGGTCCGTTAAGGAGGTTGAATGGAACCATCATCGATCAGATAGAAATTCCAGTCGCCAGATGTACCCCGTTCTATGGAACTGCCGATGCACACCAAGCTAGTGGAGACTTTATATCCAACTTAATGGGAGTCTAAGACACTGTCAACTCTTTGACTTAGTCTTTTAAGGACCTAATAATTTTAGAGGATTTTTAGTTGTGACAGAAGAAAAAGAAGAAGGACATGGATCAACCTCCCACTGAATCAATCAGATTCCAATAGGGTTGAAATAAATCAACAAATTGATCCATGGGCACCTATAGATCAGTCAGACCGATCAACCTGGGTGACATGGGTTAACTTGAGTCATTAAGCATTTCCAATCAGATCTGGTCGACTCGACTAGCCAGGTAGGTGAGATCATGGGGGAGTATCCACCATTAACCATCTTTCCTAGACACCAACTAAGTTAGCCAGGAAAGAGGTAGCCTCATACAACCATGATCACAATGCCAAACCACCTCGACACCAGTCGGTTTACCAGACTCGATCAGACTAGCCTAAAGACTCGGGCGTCCACTGAGCCACTAATTGGATCCATTTTAGATGAACGGATTAACTAATCTAACTATTAGATAGTTCTAAAGAAGGGCATTAAACAACTTTTGTTTAATATTTTTGTAATCCGGTTCAACTAAACTTAGGTCTAACCCATTATGGACCTAACTAGTTAGCTAACCCAATTAACTCAAAATGGCTTATACAAATTTGATTAGATTTCATAAACCTAAAAAATTTTTAATAAGCCAAACTCTTAATTAAAATAATTTTAATTAAGTCTCTATGTAAAACAATTTTACATAACAAATCATGCATCTAGATTCAAAATTTTACAAATTTTTATCAATAAAACATGCCTAAAACATGTATCACGAAATTAAAACAATTTTAATTTTAATATTCTTTAAGGATCCTTCTGAAGAGGCCAACACAGACGATCCGCATCGTGTCAAAGACACACGGTCATGGTGAAGGTCTCAACTAGGTTCCAAAAGAAATCAGGATACATTTTTAGATTAAACAATTTTAATTTAAAAACATGCATACACATGGAATAAACAATCTACACAAAATAAACATGCATACAGGAATAGATTACACATGCAACCTGGCTCTGATACCGCTGAAAGAAAAATGAGACAGGTGGTTTGACATGGTCCTACACTAGGCATGCAAACAGCTACGGGAGCAGAATGGATTTTAAAAATATTTTTAAAAAATCCGCGCAGCGAAAATCTGCTCCGCCCAGAACCTAACCTATTCATGTTGCATGTAAGCATGTATGATAATATAAAATATTTGCAAAATATTAAACAAATAAATCTATTTATGCATGATTAAAAAATAACTTTCCATACCTTTATTCCCCATGGAATAACTCTGGAATAAAGCTAGAATAGGCTGGAATAGCTGGAATAAAACTATTCCAGCCTTCTTCTTCCTTAGGTTGAAATTTTGCTCTATTTTGAGCTTGAAATACAGTAGTGAAACACCACCTTCCGGACCTCCGTTTGCTCCCGAATCGCAGCAACGGCAAGGTGGATAAGTGTTCTTCAATCTCCAATGGAAATCTGCAAGGAAAATACAGTGTACACGATGTACAAAATGGCCAAAAACCTGCTGCCAGAATTTTTACAGTCTAACAGGATAGCTGGTTCTTCCTTCATTTTGGAGCAGTAGAAGCAATCCTGGCTCGCGTGGCTTGCTCCTAGGAGTAGAAGAGTACTCCCTCTAGAGGGGAGACGTGCCCGGGGCTCTCGGATCCCACTCCACACATGATGCTAGCCTCTGGAAGATGATTCGGCCACAGTGAATGGCAGCTACTGGCCTTGCAGCAGTCCGGGGTTTGAGCACTCAAATGGACAAGGAAATGGGGCCTAAGACTCTCCCTCTCACCCTCCAAAAACCCTGCCTATAAGTACCCAATGGAAGCAGGAAAAAACTCTCTAAAAAATGTCCCATAATTTTTTGCTTTCTCTTCACACGATGTAACTTCAACTGAGTTGTAAACAGGGGCGCTGCAGAGATTTTTATAGGCAGCTGGGAGAGGGAGTAGTTCGTAGAGATTGGGAGAGGAAGAGGTAGCAGCCGTTAAGCCATAAAAACAACCATAAACGAGAGGTAAATGAGCAGCGGTGGAGGGAGAAGAAGAGGCGCTAGCGAGGGGAGACGTTCGGCCTTCTCCCAATGTTACAAAACTTTTACACGGTGAAACCGGTCCATTCCCAATTTGCTTCAATCCCATTAAACCTCTTGGTTCAATCCAATTGAACTGGTTCAAGCCCAATTAAATTGGTTCATGGGATTAAAATTGGTTCACAACAAATTGAAGGCCAAAATGAACTCCGAATCAGTTCAAAACTGATTCAGAAAAATCCTGGCGCAGTCCTGGTCAACCTGGAACAATTTTTGGTTGACACAGACAAGGGCAAGACGGGAAAAAAAGTGCTCAAAAATACTGTGACCATAAAATCGAGACGATTCCCAATCGTAATCGGTATCCGAATCAGAGAGTAATCCTCTGTGGCGTGTGACCTCATAGGTTCGAACCTAAACGATAGCACTAGAACAATTCTAGTACCAGCACAGGAAACCATCTAGCAATGGGTCCCGGCATCTGGATAGGTCGAAGATGCGGGAGCAAACTATCGAACCTCTGGCATATGGTTACCGTATAATTCATCCCTTTGACCTCTAATGCTCAGGACGACTGAGATTGGGCTGCCAACCCAGATTGAGTCAGTCGACTACGTGTCTCAACCTTGCAAGCCCAGTGACTCTTCACTAGGACTACCCCAGCCGAGGATTTGCTAAATTGAGATACTGCGAGACATTCAATCCAAACTATTTGGACAGGTCAATTCCATCTTGGTCCATCACTGCTCCACAAGTACTTGCCTGTACCCAGAAACCTTCCATCATCGGATTAAAAATCTGGGTAGTTCGGCACCAAAGCACAGGGAGTTGCTTGCAAGCTACCGTGATGACCTCAGGTCAGAGGGAAACATATACCCATATCCAATCGTGAGTATCCCTTTGGCAGAAAGGGGCTGCACGGAGTCACGTTCAATGAGATATCACATATCCCACTTGTAGATCACATCAGTGTCACCACACTCATTTGGTCAAGAGGACAACCAAATGATGCGAACTACAAATACTTGATATATTGCCATCCAGTACAATATATCCTTTGGTTGTGAACAAGGTTTAAGGACCACTCGATACATCCTCTCTGTATCGATGTCAGTGTAGTCCTAAGGACTTCATCACATGGAAAGAGTTCATTTCATGGAAATACAGTATATGATGAGCTGCCAAAAATAATATTTTATTAATTCAAAGAAATAGTACAATACTTAGCTTAACTGCCTACAACCCAGGCGATTGGCTTTGGGACACAATTCCCAACAAGGGCAACTAAGTTATTAGGTCTTGTGCATACTAATGTGTGTGGACCTATAACAACTCAAGCCAGAGGTTGATATTTTTACTTCATCACCTTTATTGATGACTTATGTAGGTTTGGTCATGTGTATCTAATGAAACACAAGTCCGAAGCCTTTGATAAGTTTAAAGAGTATCAAAGTATGGTTGAAAAATAACTGGTCATAGTATTAAAACTCTTCATTCTGATCGAGGAGGTGAATACTTATCTGGTGAGTTTCTTAACCATCTTAAGGACAAAGGCATAATCTTTGAATGGACCCCTCCTTTACACCCTAATTAAATGGTGTGGCAGAAAGGAGAAATCGTATCTTGTTAGACATGGTGAGGTCCATGATGAGCTTCACAGTCTTTCCATTTTCTTTTGGAGACATGCCCTATAAATTGCTACCTATATTTTGAACAGGGTACCATCTAAGTCAGTGATTAGCACTCCATATGAGTTATGGAATGGCAAAAGACCAAATCTTAAGTACTTAAAGATTTGGGGTTGCTATGCTTATGTCAAGAATAATTTTGGACATAAGTTAAGTGCTAGGACTGACAAATGTAGGTTTGTTGGTTATCCTAAAAAGAGTGTTAGATATCGCTTTTATCATACTACTGAACAAAAGATATTTGTCAGTAGACATGCTACATTCTTGGAGCAAGAATTCATCCAAGAAAGAAGTAGTGAATCTACACTTGAACTAAGTGAATAACAGAACCAACAACCTGAAAAGTCTTCAAGTAAAATTCCTCAATTAGAAGTTCTTGTAGACCGAGAACAGCCACAATACACACCTCCTCTTCGAAGGTCAGAGAAGGTGCGGGAAGCACCTCTTAGATATGGCTTTGTCATCGGTAATGATAATGAAGCTAGTATCATTCAGGATGATGATCCTGTGACCTATTCAAAAGCTGTCGAGAGAAAAGACTTCGACAAATGGCTAAGTGCCATGAAGTCTAAAATGGACTCCATGTATTCCAATCAAGTTTGGACCTTGGTAAATCCACCTGAAGGAATTAACCCAATAGGGTGTAAATGGGTCTTCAAGAAGAAGATAAAAGCAGATGGTCAAGTAGAAACCTACAAAGCCAGGCTGGTAGCAAAAGGTTTTAAATAAAAGCATGGCATTGACTATGATGAACCTTTTCACCAATAGTCATGCTCAAGTCCATTCGGATATTGCTTGCCATAGTAGCATACCACGATTATGAAATCTGGCAGATGGATGTCAGACTGCTTTCCTTAATGAAAATCTTGAGGAAGAAGTCTGTAAGACACAGCTAGAGGGTTTGTCTCAAGTGGGAGACCAAACCAAGTATGCAAGCTAAAGAAGTCCATTTATAGATTAAAATAAGCATCGAGGAGTTGGAACATCTACTTTAATGAAATAATCAAGGAATTTGGTTTTGTCAAGAATGTGGATAAACCATGTGTGTATAAGAAGACAAGTAGGAGTGCACTTGTTTTCTCGATTTTGTATGTTGATGATATACTTATCATTGGAAATGATATTCTAATGTTACAATCGGTTAAAACTTGGCTATCATCAAAGTTTTCCATGAAGGATTTGGGAGAGGCATCCTATATACTAGGATAAGGATCTATAGAGATAGATCTAAAAGGATGATAGACTTATTCCAATCCAGGTACATTGACTTATTATTGAAGAGATTCAACATGAATGGGAGTAAAAGGGGTTACTTCCTATGAGTCAAGGCATACATAATTGATCCTATAGCTGGATCAAGTAGATCCAGGTGAGGATCATTGGAAAGCTATAAAAATATTCTTAAGTACTTAAGAAGGACTAAAGATATTTTTTTTATATATGAAGGATTAGAGTTGAAACTAGAAGGATACACAGTTCTAGTTTTCAATCAGATCCAGATGATAGCAAATTCATATTAGGGTATGTCTTCACCCTATATGGTGATGCAGTAAGTTGGAAGAGTACAAAGTAGCCAACCGTAGCTGACTAGTCACTGAGGCAGAATACATAGCTGCAAGTGAAGCCGTGAAAAAAACTGTCTAGATAAGGAAATTCATCATGGAATTAGGCATGGTTTCTGAAATACAACAACCAGTGCTGTTATATTATGATAACACTAGAGCTATTGCACAAGCGAAGGAACCGAGGTCTCATCATAAGTCCAAGCACATTCTAAGATGTTTCCATCTCGTTCGAGAAATCATAAAAAGACAAGATGTTATCATTGAACGAGTTGATACTAAGAACAATATAGTTGACCCATTCACTAAAGCACTACCTCAGCAGCAATTTGATCACCACTTAGATTGTATGGGTGTAAAGTACAAGGGCGATTAGCTTTAGTGGAAGTGGGAGATTGAAAGAAAAGTACCCTAAAAGCAAATCTTTGTAAGGGTATTTTTGTAATCTTTCAACTCTTGTATGACATTATTATTTTAATGAAGGCATTTTATTTTGTCATATTACTGTGTCTTATTTAAAGATTATGATGAACCCCATAGGTTAAGGTAATGGAATTAGGATTATGATGGTGATCATAACGGTGAGACCTAAGTTCCTATAAACCCTAATCTAAAATGTTTCTAGTCATTGGATCATCGATTCGGGGATCGATAAGTCCAGAAAGACTAGCTTATCCTATATATGCTTAGTTAAGAGGGTGGTTGGTCTTACAGCCACTTGTATAGAGATACTAATACAAGAATAAAAGTGTTCATTAGGATATGAGTTCACTGAACTAATCTACACCGAGACTATCTTATGGAAGTCTTACCACTTATCAAAAGATAGTTCTCATAGTAGGAGTTGTGCAAGTGATCTTTAGAGCTGAGGTCACCATGGTTCCTTATGCACACTAAGCCTTGTTTTGTTTCATACTCATTCATGACATTAAGTCATGTATAGGGTGTTCTCGGATATGGTGGAAGGTGTATGAATGATATGAGTGGACCAACAAGGAATCGATCATTCCTAGTAAGAGGAATTGTTATCCCAAGTGATCTCTTCGATTGATAACTCAAGGAGTCTTTGATCAAAGCTTGATAAGGTTAGAAGTGGTTTCTAATCAGTCATCAGTAGAGTCCTCATTATCAAATTGAGATTTGAAATGACTAAGTGCTAGGGTTTGACATTTATCCATGCCCATCACTTAATCGGGATAATGGAAGATCGAAAGATTGAATTGCATGGTAACTTTCTACTAAAGGGTATTTTGATACTTTCTATCAAATTCCTCATCTTCTAGATAGGCATGATATGTTGCTAGATGTCAATCATGTCTTGTAAATTTTCATGAACCAATTGGATTGGTTTCATGAGTTAATTCGATGGATAGTTCAAATTGGCAATTTAGGCAGCTCAATTTAACCTAATTAGGTTAATCGGGTTCGATCGGTTCGAATCGGCTTGAACCTAGACTGACTTATGGCTAGATATGGAATCCAAAGGGTCACACACATTAGGGAGTTAACTAAAAAATTCATTCATAATTTAATTAGGATAATGGGATCCTAATTGGTTAGCTAGATTGCACTGTAGCATGTGTAGGCTAACCCAATTCCTAACCCAAGTCGATATGGGTCTAGTTGCTTGCTAATTTGATTAACCAATTTAAGAGAGACTTAAATTGGGACATGTATTAATTAAGATAGCCTTTATAAGATTTTTTCTGACTTTATTTGGACATTTGATGCCACTTGGACTAGAGTCCAAGTCGGTTGGGATCTTGGGTGCAAGTTTGCGCGCGCCAAAAAGGAAGGGGGCACAGAAAAGAACCAAGAGTCCTTCTGCAGATGAATCACTCTGGATGATTCATGTGGACCCCTTTTGGCACATATCCTCATGCCTCCTAGGATTAGTTGACGGGTCAAAACATTGTTTGAATTAGCATGGAGATTTAGGGAAGGAACCATGCACACAAAGGGACGCGACCCTTCATTTGGTGCATGGTCTGAGGCAGAGTCCTTTTGCTATCAAGACTCCTCATTTTCTCTGATGTTTGGGAATTGAAGAGGCACCTCTTGGCTTCCCAAAGACTGGTACATGCCATGTGGCAAGTGAAAATTAATCCAGGAAAATGAAAGGATGCAAATATTAGCCTTGGTGCATGAATATACTTATTAGATAAGATTTTTTAAACCGGATTACTTCTCTTCAGTCTTGAAAAATCATATCTGATAAGTCAGTGACTAGGAATATCACATGCCCCTCTTGAGTCTATAAATAGGGGGTAGTATACTGAGTTTCATTTTAGATTTCTATTAGAAGATTTGCTGAGTGTCTCTCTCACTCCCTTCTCCTTAAGATAAAACTTGTCTTTTTAAGACAAGGTTTATTTTTTCTACTAGGACAAGTCTTAGGTTTTAAGACATAAGCCTAATGTGTCCTACAGGAGGGCTATCCTAGATCCAAGAGTGGATTTGGAGAGTACTCAGAGTGCCCTACAGGAGGGTAGGGTGTCCTAAAAAGGAGAAAGTCCAGAAGGCTACCAGAAAGAGTCCTAATCAAGCAAGCAACTGTTATAGGAGTTCTTCCTTGGGTCAATTCCTGTGTGGATCACCATTAGAGGGTTTGCACTTGTGAACTGACGAGAGACGAAAATAAAATGATGAATGGAGAGTTTTAGCAAGCTAACCAGCAAACAAACTTGAGCAATTAATTATCAAATAAATTGACTAAAATAATCCAAGAAAAGAATTTTCATAAGGAGACTAGTTGATCTGATTTTTAAGACCCGCAATGTAGATCTAGTTCAAAATAAAGATTAGGATCTTCATGACAAGAAAACCATCACTACTAGGACAAGTTAACCTTCAAATGATCAGATCTAATGAAGCTTAGGAAAAGTTTTCCTACCAACAATGATGGCTAATTATTTGGTGGAAGAAGGAGCTCTCATCACTCAAGGATTGAGGCCTAGAAGTCAAGATTGGCACTCTCTAATTTGAGACTCACCTTGGCCTTGATCCATGGCATGGAGACCTTCATCCTTGACCTAAGAACCTAAGAGAACCTGCAATGAAATTTGGGATTAGACATGGAAGAAGAATTGGAGTTGGAATGGAAACAAAGAAAAAAGGAAGAAAAAGAAAGTAGCCGGCGGCTGGGACTTGAAGCTTGATCATAGATCCATCAATAGGCATCCCATCCTTTACTCCTTGCAAAAGCACTCTTCACTCTCAAACTCAAACTTAAAAATTCTTATTCTCTCCTTGGGTAAAGACCTACACACTCAAACTAGCTAGAAAACTTTCACTCCAAACAAGAACTCAAGAAAACTAGAACACAAGGAAACAATCCTTTCATTAATTTAAATCATATCATAAAATGAATACAATGAGAGCCTAGGGGTCCTATTTATAGGCTCCAATGCTAGGAGTTTCGTCCAAGGGTGGAGAGGAGGGATAAGGATGGTTTAGTTGGCTCCAACAATTTTTAGGTAAGTGGTTTTAACTATAAACAAATTATTGGTAGAATGTTACAACCACTTGACATGTGGCATTCTAGAAGGTCTTCATGTGGTTGTCAAATGCTGATGTGAAGGCCTAGGTATCATTAGAGGTGGCACCCCAAATGTCACTTGTTGGAAGGTATCTTTATGTTTCCCATAAAGTCTTGATATAGTGTAATTTCTTCTCCCCCAAGGTTTCTTGATGAGGTGTCCCCCAATGTACAAATTTTGGCTTCAAGTCTTGGCTTGAATTGGGCTTGAATGGCTTGAATTGGGATATGAAGAGGTGGCTTTCCATCATGCTTTGAGCTTGAGTCGACTCATGAAAAATTGTCTTCTTCCATGTGTTGACTCATGAGTATGCTTCAAGAAAATTTGGGACTTGTTTCATGGCTCAAGATTTTATTAACTATAGCTACAAAAACAAAGTTAGTGATGCGGAACAAGGAGGGGTAGAGCTAGGGATGCTAGATGCTAGGAAGGTTGCTTACGATGCAAAGGAATTCTTTTTAGGGTTGATGAGTTTTTTTTTTTTATGTTCTTGTTGTTTTTTCCTTTTTTTTTTAGGGTTTCAATTCCGATCACAAGCAAAGACAAGAAATATGAAAGAAGAGTAATGTAAGCTTACACTAGCAGTTCAAAGCCCTAAAAGTGAAAACAAGAACAGGACCCCGGATTAAGAAACTCCGGTAGGACTAGCTCGACATACAATACCTACTTAGGAGATAAAGAGAAAGCAAACCTCACACTTTAAAAGCGCACGGTGCAGAGATCGCTCAACTCGACGATGCGGCCTGGATGCCCGAGCAGTCGAACCCTTGGAAGCACTGGCTTTGGGTCGGGAGGTCGCGATGGTAAAGCTAACTATCTCCAATGCCCGAGATGCCAGGGAGGACCTGTAGGCAAACAAAAGAAGGATCAGCGAGATGTGGAGATGCACGAAAAGGAACTGAGAGGGAGTTGAGAAGGGGCTTCGAGCCCGGCATCTGGCTGGATTTCGAAGTCGAAGTTCGAGATAACTTGGGGCTCGCACCCTGCGACGTCATGGAGGATGAAGGAATGTGGCCTCACACCACTTGATGTCCAGGAGGACGAAGGACTCGCAACACCCTGGGGCGACGGACAGGTGGCCTCACACCACTGGACGTCCCTAGGGATGAAGGCAATTTCACTAAAACCTAGTCTAGAAGACAAGGGCTGGAGGATAGAAAACTCAATCTCTTTTTCATTAATCATTCAATAGTTCTACAAGGGAGGGATTGGGTCCTTTAAATAGGCACCCAAGGCCCATTTGAAATTCAAATGAAACCAAATTACAAGCTTCATGGGTGGCGCCCAAAATTTTCAACTTCTCCTCTCTTTGGCCGACCAAAAGACTTGGATTGGGCGTGGCATGTGGGAAGGCTTGGAGAGGGGGATTGGTCTCTTGACTTCCTTCATTAGCATGCCCATTTTGGGAAAAAAGAGTGGGGCATGGCTTGCTTGAAGGGATGTGTTCCCTTGGACTCTTCAATGCTATTTCTTGGAGTGATTCAAGGCCGACCAAGTGGAGAGCTCCTTGGGTGTTGCATGGTTGAGGGCTTGGAGAGGGGAGTGTGTCCTTTTACCTTCCATCCTTGCATGAATACTTTGGGAAGAAGGCTTGGAAGGGGGCTTGCTTTGTGGCTTGGTCTCTTCAAGGATCTTCAACGCCGCCCTCTTTTGATGGAACAAGGCATGATGTGGTGGAGGGAAGAGGGGGATGGTGTTTCTTCATTCCAATGTCGCCCAAGAGAAAAAGGCAAGGGGATGACGTGTGGAAAGCATGAGGGTGCCACCTTGTTTCCCTCCTTGGATGCCCAAGTGGCAACTGATGTGGCGCCATGTAGGTAGCTGAGGTGGCGCCTGAGTTGGCATTATTCCAAGTGGAAGGGGTGGGTTGGCCCACCAGAACTTGACTTGGTTAAGAAAGCCAGGGTGACTTCAATTGGGCTTAGGCCCAGTCCAAACTCAGACTCGAACAAATACAGGACTCATGACCTAACTTGACCCAAATTGGTCAAGGTATAGGACTAAACAAACTTTGACCAGAAATTATGAAATTGCTTTGGCTCAAGGCCTTATTACAGGACTCATATAAGGGGAACCCTAATCTGAGATCCACAGAGGGTTGAGGAGCCTCTGTCAGATCCTGGTGTCCACACCAGTTCTCCCGGGTGGAGGAACTCGACCCTGTCGAGTAGGGGTTAGCTTGGCTTTGGTATCTTTCCAGGATGTCGGGGTCGATGCGCTGCAAGTCCTCCTGTGTGATCCACGAGTCATCGGATTCAGGTCGCCTTGCCATCAGACCAGGTAACACTGGTAGCCCTCCCTGGGTAGCTCAGGTATATTATTTGGAGGAGGACACTCAGGTTCAGGTTCACTCTCAAAAGGATGTCAGGCCCAAATGGCTCACTAGGTATGTTTGCGGGTTCTCTATACTCGACTAAGTCAGAGATATTGAATGTCGAGCTAATTCCATAATCTGGAGGTAATTCTAGCACATAGGCATTAGGGTCCATTCTCCTAATCACTTTAAAGGGACCCGCCCCACAAGCATGAAGCTTCTCAACGGTTCTCGGTGGAAACCGTTCAGGCTAGAGCCTAATCATTACAAAATCCCTTATCTCAAACTCTTTGGCTCGCTTTCGGGAATTAGCCAAATTGTTTTAAAAATTGTATTTAATGCATAATCTTAACATGATGCAAAATGTAGACTCAACTATGCAATCTTATTGAGAAAAATTTATTGGACTCCTAGGGTCTAAACCTAACAGACTTTTGACTCTCTAAGTTTGACCCTAGTCTGGTATGCACAAGAAAAATTATTAAGAATCCCTAGCAAATGCCATAAAGTATACCAGAAGTAGAGGGCAAAAGGGATGGGCTCTAAGGAGTGACGCATTCTGGCAATCTCAATAAAAAGTAACCCCATGGCTCTAGAAATGTGAGAGGGTTCAGGGAAGGGCAGGAAATAAGAATCGAAGTCTTGGGGTGGCTTATGGAAAACAAAAAATAGACCTGGGTTATTCAGGATGACCTTAAAATTTGGGCATCGTTCTATAGGTGCCATATGGTCCACTTATTCCGGTAGATCTTGGGGCTCGCTAGGGTCAATCCCACAATGAGGAAGGTATGTTAAAGAGGATCCTGGGACCATGTCTATAGTATGATGGATGTCTCCCAGGGGTGGAAGCTAATCAGGTAACTCATCGGGAACTTCATCCTCAATTTCTTTCCGAGCTTCAACCATCTCTTGAGGATGTTCTCTTTGGATCGGTTCATTAAGGGTTGGTTCCTGAACTCCTATGGAAAGGACTGGTGAATCATCATGTTTATTTACTAGATCTGATCCTGGCTCGGTCATTTCCTATTCAAATTTTATAGTGGGTTCAGGATCATTTTCCTTGGATTCCTCAATGATTTCACCCTCGGGCCCATCTTTTACTAAACTTGACTCATAGATGCTTTCTTTCAATTCTTTAATGGGCTCAGGAGTTTCTTTCCCTAGATTTTCAATGGGTTCAACCTTCAAGTCTTCCTCAGGTTCAACAATAGGTTCGGGTTCAGTTTCAGTCGGTTCATCTATAAGTAGGGCAGGGGCGGTGCACTGACTAGCAAAATTCTCAGGTTTATGGCACCTATAGCTGTTACCTTACGGATCGGGTCTCCTCTAGACTTCAATAGCCTCACCCTTGTCCTCTCTACTGTATTGGGGTCGATTCAGACTGGGAAGACTAGGACTGGGTCGGGCTAGGCTTGGTCGACTGGGGTCAGATCAGTTTGGCTTGGTCGAGTTGGGTAAGCCTGGCTGTAACCTTGGGTGGATCTGGGGATACGGCTCTGGTTCCTAAAGGGCTCACGTCTTCTGTAGGCGGGAGCTCTCTGGAAATGATCACGGAGCCTAGCGGCTTCCTCTATGGGTCTTAGTCTGGCCTCTATTTGATCACATCTATTATTCAATTGGTTGCTTAATTGAGTCATGGATTGAGTTAGGGCTCCAATGTCAGCTCGCAGTTGTTCCACGATTTTGGTAGAGGGTGGAGAAGGTGGGTGAAAAGAGGTTCTTGATCTAGTGCACATGTAACAAAACGATGTTATGGTTTGCTAGACCTAGGAGATCTCTCCAAATGTAAAGTCAAGAAGATGAACCTGAAAGCAGTAACTTGGCACCTAGCCAGGTAAGTGTAAGGTTAGTGGAGGTTCCTCTTTGCTTTCCTAGACACCAATTAGAAATTGGCCAGGTAAGCAAACCAACCCACTTCCCTTCGGGCTCTAGTCCCTGAACCACTTGCTTAGATACTAGCTACTCAAGCACACACCAATAAGCAATCTAGCTTGGCTCGGCACTTGGGTCGACCCGACTTCGTGGGTGTCCCTAGCTCACTAGAGCAGATTAAATGTCTAATTGATTTTAGTTAATGGCTAGGGTTCGATATGCCGGGTGGTGGTTTTTTGGGCTAGGGATAGGTAATGAAATCCTGACCCTATGTTAATTTGACACCTTTAAGATAAGTTATGTAAAATGAAGCACAATATTGACTAATGAAATGACTTAATTTTTTTTTTTTTTTTTTTTTATGTCTTTTAGATGGGTGAATGCTAAACAAAATGCAGGAATTAAAACATGCAAGAAGCAAGCTAGGTGGATGAATGAATCAAAAGATGAGATGCTTGCTGAAATTTCAGACCTGAGATTTTCTCAAGCAGTATTTTGGCTTGTAGAAACTTTACAAACTGAAATAAAATCTAAAAAAATAGAAAAAAATACTTTGAAATTAGTGCGATCTAACAAAATAGAAATCATAAAATTTGGGTATCTCTACAGAGAGAAACAATCCAATGATCAGACCATATACGTACTGACCAGAATGTAGAAAATGAAACAAATGCACTAGTCCTAGCCTTGCTCTGATACCAAGATTGATGCGGAACAAGGGGGGGTAGGGCTAGGGATGCTAGATGCTAGGAAGGATTCTTACGATGCAAAGGAATTCTTTTTAGGGTTGATGACTTTTTTTTTTTTATGTTCTTGTTGTTTTTTCCTTTTTTTCTTAGGGTTTCGATTCCCGATCATAAGCAAAGGCAAGAAATATGAAAGAAGAGTAATGTAAGCTTATGCTAGCAGTTCAAAACCCTAAAAGTGAAAACGAGAATAGGACCCCAGGATTAAGAAACCCCGGTAGGACTAGCTCGACATACAATACCTACTTAGGAGATAAAGAGAAAGCAAACCTCACACTTCTGAAGCGCCCGGTGCAGAGATCGCTCAACTCGGCGGATGCGGCCTGGATGCCCGAGCAGTCGAACCCTTAGAAGCACTGGCTTTGGGTCGGGAGGTCGCGATGGCAAAGCTGGCTGTCTTCGATGCCCGAGATGCCAAGGAGGACTTGTAGGCAAACAAAAGAAGGATCAACGAGATGTGGAGATGCACGGAAAGGAACTGAGGGAGTTGAAGGGGCGTCGATCCCGACATCCGGCTAGATTCCAAAGTCGAAGTTGGAGATAACTTGGGGCCTTGCACCCCGCGACGTCATGGAGGACGAAGGAATGTGGCCTCACACCACTCGACGTCCAGGAGGACGAAGGACTCACGATGCCCTAGGGCGATGGACAGGTGGCCTCACACCACTCGACGTCCCTGGGGATGAAGGCAATTTCACTCAAACCTAGTCTAGGAGACAAGGGTTGGAGGATAGAAAACTCAATCTCTTTTTCATTAATCATTCAATAGTTCTACAAGGGAGGGATTGGGTCCTTTAAATAGGCACCCAAGGCCCATTTGAAATTCAAATGAAACCAAATTACAAGCTTCATGGGTGGCGCCCAAAATTTTCAACTTCTCCTCTCTTTGGCCGACCAAAAGACTTGGATTGGGCGTGGCATGTGGGAAGGCTTGGAGAGGGGGATTGGTCTATTGACTTCCTTCATTAGCATGCCCAATTTTGGGAAGAAAGAGTGGGGCATGGCTTGCTTGAAGGGATGTGTTCCCTTGGACTCTTCAACGCCATTTCTTGGAGTGATTCAAGGCCGACCAAGTGGAGAGCTCCATGGGCGTTGCATAGTTGAGGGCTTCGAGAGGGGTGTGTGTCCTTTGACCTTCCATCCTTGCATGAACACTTTGGGAAGAAGGCTTGGAAGGGGGCTTGCTTTGTAGCTTGGTCTCTTCAAGGATCTTCAACGCCCCTCTTTTGATGGAACAAGGCGTGATGTGGGGGAGGGAAGAGGGGGATGGTGTTTCTTCCTTCCAATGTCGCCCAAGAGAAAAAGGCAAGGGGATGGCATGTGGAAAGCATGAGTGTGCCACCTTGTTTCCCTCCTTGGATGTCTAAGTGGCAACTGATGTGGCGCCACGTATGTAGTTGAGGTGGTGCCTGAGTTGGCATTATTCCACGTGGAAGGGGTGGGTTGGCCCACCAGAACTTGACTTGGTTAAGAAAGCATGGGTGACTTCAATTGGGCTTGGGCCCAGTCCAAACTCAGACTCGAACAAATACAAGACTCATGACCTAACTTGACCCAAATTGGTCAAGGTACAGGACTAAACAAACTTTGACCAGAAATTATGAAATTGCTTTGGCTCAAGGCCTTATTAAAGGACTTATAGAAGGGGAACCCTAATCTAAGATCCACATAGGGTTGAGGAGCCTCTATCGGATCCTGGTGCCCACACCAGTTAGTTAATCAAAGTATATATTCTTATTATTGATGTCCCCATCAATTGCCCTGAGGGGAAAAAAGGCTCGAATCCATCGAGTAGGAATTCATCTAGCTTTGGTGATACTCTAAGAGGTCAGGGTCGATCTTTGTAAGTCCTCTCAAGTGACCCATGAATCTTTGGAATCAGGTCATCCTTGCCAACGAACCAAGTAGCGTTGATAGTCGTTGTTTTGAGTAGTGACAATCTTGTCATCTAAGATTCGCTCATTCCTATCTTGCCACTTTGGTAATATGGCTGGTGGACACTCAAGGGTTGGTTTACTCTCAAAGGTGGAATCAAGCTTGAATAGCTCGCTAGGTATCATTGTTGGTTTCTTATACTTTACTAGATCTGAAATGTTGAAAGTGGAACTGATACCAAAATCGGATGGTATATCTAGCATATATTAGGTCCATTTTTCATTACTATTTTGAAAAGGACCTGCACCATGGGCATATTATCGTTTTGAGCCTAATCAAGACATAGTCTCCTTCCTAAAATTCTTGGCTTTTTTTACAAAATTTAGCCATATACTTGTTAATTTCATTGCTCAAATTTTTTTATTAATCACACTATGCATATGACTCTCGTAATCATGGATACTTATGCATGGGACACTCAATGACAAGAGATAAATGCAAATGATACTAAATGGTAAAAGACAAACAAAAATAAAATAAGCTCAAATGGACTTTATTATCTATGGACTAAACTTTATTGTTGGGCTAGGAAACAAGGTTCTTAATTTCCAATATTCCCTAAATGGCTTTGAAGACTTTGATATAAAACTTCAGGTAGGTGGCAGTGAATCTTAATTGGCTCCCAACATATGCCAAAGAGTCTTAATAAAGTACTTGTTGAATATCACTGGGACCAGATCAATGGTATGGTAGATGTCCCAACCGGATGGGATAGAAGAGTGAATGAAAATAATGTGTGATCGGGATGGTGGATGTTCAGAAATGGAGAATCAGGGATAGAAAAGTGTTAGGAAAAATATTTGCTGGGTTTTCAAAGGCTCTACAGATTCTTGGACTGATCTGTAGGGTTTTGTTCTTTGATGGTCAATACCCCAATATATGATTCTTCATTGATCTCTAGATCTAAACCTTCAACATCAATTAATTCTGGATCTTCTATGTTATCCTCAGATTGATCTCCATGGTTTTTGAAAGGAAACTAAGCAGGTGGTTTGACAAGATCCTACACTAGGCATGCAAACATCTGATGGAGCAGAATGGATTTTAAAACATTTTTTAAAATTCGTTCAGCAGAAATCTGCTCCGCCAGGAACTAATCTAAATCTAGTTGCATTTAGGCATGTAGGATAATATAAGATATTTGCATAATATTAAACAACTAAGTCTATCCAAGCATGATTAATAAAATAATTTTCCATACCTTTATTCCGCCTAGAATAACTTTGGAAAAACTTGGAATAGACTGGAATAACTGGAATAAAGTTATTCCAGTCATCTTCCTCCTTGGAACTCTATTTTTGGCTTGCAAAACATCGTCGGAACACCTCCTTCCGGACCTTTGTTTGCTCCCAAATTTGAGCAGCAGCAACTTGGACAAGTCTACTTCGATTTGCCACCGATAACTGCAACCAAATGTAAGCCAAAAATTATAATAAATCACCAAAGTCTGCTGCCAGATTTCTACAGCAGAACGGGCAGCAAACTTGGCCTTCGTTTTGGAGCAGTTGGGGCGATCCGGTCCGTGTAGCTTGCTCCTAGGAGTAGAAGGATACTCTCTCTAGAGGGGAGACATGCCTGGGGCTCTCGGATCCGCCTCCACGAACGGTGCTAGCCGCTGGAAGAGGGCTTCATGGTCACAGAATTTCTGCAACAGGGCAGAACTTGAGCACTTGAAACAATGGGATTTAAAGCCTTGTTTCTCTCCCTCACAAGCTCCTAAACCCAATCCCAAAGCTCTCCAATTAAGCCTCTCAAACAAGCCATAAAGACCCTCAATATTCTCCCTCTGAAATATTCTCACGGTGAAAAACTAAAAACTTTGAAACATGGACGTGTTGTTTTTATAGGACAGCAACAGGGAGAGGGAGGTGGAGAGAGCTGGGAATAGCTACTGTTAATCACCCAATTAAACTGGGATTAAATGAAATGTTGGAGGGAGGAGAAGAGGCAATGGGTGAAGGGAGAAGAAACGCCTCATCATGGCTTTCATGACGCTTGGAATTCCTCCAACAAAATCACCGTGTAAACTGTCCAAGGCTCAAAGAAAATATCGGTTCAATTAAACCAGTCCAACCCACTTAAAACCCCTTGGTTCAATCCAATTGAACCGGTCTGAGCCTAATAAAATTGGTTCAATTGGTTCAAAACCAATTGGAGGCCAAAACGAACTCCGAATCAGTTCAAAACTGATTCAGAAAAATCCTGGCATAGTCCTGGTCAACCTGGAATAATTTTTGATTGACACAAACAAGGGCATGACGGGAAAAAGAGTGCTCAAGAATACTGTGACCATTAAACCGAGACGATTTCCAATCGTAATCGGTATTCGGATCAGAGAGTAATCTTCTGTGGTGTGTGACCTCATAGGTTCGAACCTAAATGGTAGCACTGGAACAATTCCAGTACCAGCACAGGAAACCATCTAGCAATGGGTACCGGCATCCGGATAGGTCGAAAATGCAGGAGCAAACTATCGAACCTCTGGCATATGGTTACCGTATAATTCATCCCTTTGACCTCTAATGCTCAGGACGACTGAGATTGGGCTGCCAACCCAAACTGAGTCAGTCCACTACGTGTCTCAACCTCGCAAGCCCAGTGACTCTTCACTAGGACTACCCCGGCCAAGGATTTGCTAAATTGAGATACTGCGGGACATTCAACCCAAACTGTTTGGACAGGTCAATTCCATCTTGGTCCATCACTGCTCCACAAGTACTTGCCTGTACCTAGAAACCTTCCATCACCGGATTAAAAATCCGGGTAGTCCGGCACCAAAGCACAGGGAGTTGCTAGCAAGCTACCGTGATGACCTCAGGTCAGAGGGACATATATACCCATATCCAATCGTGAGTTTCTCTTTGACAGAAAGGGGCTGCATAGAGTCACGTTCAATGAGATATCATATATCCCACTTATAGATCACATCAGTGTCACCACACTCATTTGGTCAAGAGGACAACCAAACGATGTGAACTGCAACAACCTATACTTGATATATTGCCGTCCAGTACAATATATCCTTTGGTTGTGAACCGGGTTTAAGGACCACTCGATACATCCTCTCTGTATCGAAGTCAGTGTAGTCCTAAAGACTTCATCACATGGAAAGAGCTCATTTCAAGGAAATACAATATATGATGAGCTACCAATATAATATTTTATTAATTCATAAAATGAATACAATACTCAGTACAACCGTCTACAACCTAGGCGATTGGCTTTGGGACACAATTCCCAATAACTCCCACTTGTACTAAAACCAATCAGAAGAGTATCTAATACCCATTTCCCATTTATAATAGTTGAACTCTTTTATTCCGAGGGCTTTAGTGTAGGGGTCGGCCAGATTTTCTTTTCCATCGATCTTCAGAAGATTGATGTCGCCTCGTTCCATGATTTCTTGTACGAGGTGGTAGCACCGCAGTATGTGCTTGGTGCGGTGATGAGCTTTAGGCTCCTTAGCTTGAGCAATGGCTCCAGTGCTGTCACAGTACACCGGAACAGGACCATCTAGGGAAGGTGCCACCCCTAGCTCTCCAAGGAACTTCCGCAACCACACAGCTTCCTTTGCCGCATCTGATGTAGCAATGTATTCTGCTTCGCATACTGAGTCTGCAATAGTTGCCTGCTTAGAACTTTTCCAGCAGATCGCTCCACCATTCAGGGTAAATACAAACCCTGACACACTCTTGCTATCATCTCTATCCGACTGGAAACTGGAGTCAGAGAACCCCACAAGTTTCAAGTCAGGTTCTCCATAAATCAGCCATTGATCTTTAGTATTTCTTAAATACTTAAGGATGGACTTAACCACCTTCCAATGCACCTCACCTGAGTCAGACTGGTATCTGCTCACTACTCCTATTGAGTATGCCACGTCTGGTCTAGTACAAGTCATAGCATACATGATAGAGCCTACTGCAGAAGCATAATGCACTCTACTCATGCGCTCTCTTTCCTCAGGAGTTGTCACACAATCCTTCTTGGAAAGAGTAATTCCAGAACCTATCGAGAGGTAGCCTTTCTTGGAATTTTCCATGCTGAACCATTTCAGCACGGTGTCAATGTACGTAGAGTGGGATAGTCCCAAAAGCTTCTTAGATCTATCTCTATAGATTTTCATACCTAGTATATAAGAAGCTTCACCCAAGTCCTTCATGGAGAACTGAGATGATAACCAGCCTTTATTCCTTGTAATGCTGTGATATCATTCCCGATTAAGAGAATGTCATCAACATACAGTACTAGGAATACAATCACAGAACCATTAACCCATTTATAGATGCACGGTTCTTCTCCATTCCTAACGAAGCCAAATGATTTAATACACCTATCAAATCGTAAGTTTCAACTTCGAGATGCTTGCTTGAGTCCATAGATGGACCTCTGCAACTTGCATACTTTTGATTCATCTGTGGATGTGAACCCTTCAAGCTATATCATATACACCTCTTCTTCCAGCTCCCCATTTAGGAAAGTGGTTCGGACATCCATCTGCCAGATCTCGTAATCAAAATATGCTGCCAAAGCAAGCATGATCCGAATGGACTTGAGCATTGCCACAAAGGAGAAAGTCTCATCATAATCGATACCATATCACTGACGATACCCCTTGGCAACCAGACGGGCTTTATAGGTCTCTACCTTCCCATCTGCATCTCTTTTCCTCTTGAAGATCCATTTACACCTGATAGGTTTTATTCCTTCAGACGGATCAACCAATGTCCAAACATTGTTGATTTCCATGGACTCCATTTTGGATCGCTTGGCTCCAAGCCATGCCTCAGAGTCAGATCTATGAAGTGCATCCATATAGGTGATCGGATCCTCATTGTTCTCATCGAGCTCAATGGGATCGCTGTCCCAGACCAAGAAATTGTAGTATCTGTCCGGCTGACACGGTATTCTACCAGATCTCCTAATGGGTTCTGGGTGTGATTCAATCACAGCCGGTTCTACGATGTCCTTAGAGTGTGGAGGTTCTTCTATTGGCTGAACTTCATCAAGTTCAATCTTAGAAGCTATAGTTCCTTCTCCAAGGAACTCCTTTTCCAAAAAGATAGCTCTAAGAGAAACGAACACCTTTGTTCATTCTCCAAGTAGAAGAAATACCCTTTGGTTTCCTTAGGATAACCAATGAATAAATACCGGTCAGACCTAGGACCAAGTTTGTCTGAGTCTAAACGCTTTACGTAAGCCGGACAACCCCAAACCCGAAGGTGTGAGATTGAGGGTTTACATCCATTCCACATCTCATACGGAGTGGAGACAACAGTTTTACTTGGAACATTATTTAATAAGTAACAGGCTGTCTGAAGCGCATATCCCCAAAAAGATAGTGGCAGAGTTGTAAAGCCCATCATGGATCGAACCATGTCCAACAAGGTTCGATTCCTCCTTTCGGACACACCATTTAACTGTGGTGTTCCTGGAGGAGTCCATTGAGAGAGAATTCCATTCTCCTCAAGATATGTCAAAAAAGCACCAGATAAGTATTCACCACCTCAATCAGATCGAAGGGTTTTAATACTTTTTCCAGTTTGCTTTTCTACTTCATTACTGTATCGTTTGAACATTTCAAATGATTCAGACTTATGTCTCATTAAAAAGACATAACCGAATCTTGAAAAGTCGTCTGTAAAAGTAATGAAATATTTGTATCCTCCTCTGGAACTAACTGTCATTGGTCCACATACATCATATGTATTAGACTTAGAAGTTCTGTAGCTCATTCACCCTTTCCAGTAAAAGGTGACTTGGTCATTTTACCAAGTAAACAGGATTCACAAGTGGGCAGTGATTCAGAATCACTGACCTAGAGAAGTCCATCTCCTCTCATCTTGTTTATCCTATTTTGGTTAATATGACCTAGCCTACAGTGCCAAAGATACAAATCGTTGACATTATCTAACCTTGGGCGTTTGCTAGAAGTGTACATTACACTAAAAGGCCTTGATAGTACGTATATGCCATTATTTAATCTAGCTTTCATTATAACAGAGTTATTTTAAAATAACATTGCAAAAATCTCCTATTATTGATAGTTCAAAACCACAATTGGCCAAAAGGCCTACAGAGATTATGCTCATAATGAAACTAGGACAATAGTGACAGTCGACTAGTTCGACAGTACAAGACTCAAAGACAAGACGCAGGACTTCGACCACCAGTACTGGAACACGATTTTCATTCCCGACGCTCAGAAACTATTCTCCATCTTCAAATCTTCTGCTAACTTGAAGTCCCTATAATAAATTACAAACATGAATTGGAATACCAGTATCTAATACCCATTAGCAGTATCAACAATTGAGTAATTACAAGATTTATTAAATAAATACCTTGTTCAGTAGACTTCTGCTTCTTCGGCCTGTTCGGATCAAGGGATGCAATATAAAGAGGACATTTCCTCTTCCAGTGTCCCTTCTTCTTGCAGTAGAAGCACTTTGCAGAAGACTGATCAGCCTTATACTTCCTGGTCTGACTAGGGCCAGGAGCATTCAGTACCTTCTTTACCTTCTTATTCATTTTCTTCTTCCCTTTCTTAAAGGGACGATGACCTCTACTTCCTCTCACTAAATTCACCACCACGTTATTCAGTTGGTGGTCTTTCTCGAAAGTCTGCAGCAACCCCAAAAGACCATGGTAGTTGACTGCAGGCTTGTTCATTCTATAATGATCAAGAAAGTAAAGATAGGAGGAGGGAAGAGAATTCTGGATCGCATCCTTGCCGAGCTGCTCGTGCAAGGGGCATCCGAGTTTGCCCAGTTTTTCAATCAGCTCGATCATGTACAATACATGATCAGTGATTGAACAACCATTCAGCATCTTGGAATTGTAGATGGCACAAGACACTTTGTACTGTTCTACATCATCCGGGGTGCCGAAGGATTCCTTCAACTTTTGAAGGATTTCATCAGGTTGGGCCTCCTCGAATTTGTGACTGAACTCGTCGTTCATCGTCGCTAACATAATGCAACGGACAGTAGTCCGATCAGAGACCCACTTCAGATAAGCATCTCTGACCGCACTCCGTGCATTTGCAGGAGGGATTTCAGGTGCCAGATCCGTTATTACATAAAGGATCCGTTCATGCTCCAGAACGATTCTCAACCTTCGATACCAACTATCGAAGTTGTGACCCTTTAACTTCTCGTTGTCGAGAAGTGACCGGAGCGATAAATTAGAAGACATCTAAAAAGAAAATAAGACCAAATTAGTGTATGAATTAATAATTTAACCAAAAGACTTGGACTTTAGTCTAAAGGTTTCTCCCACTAATTTTTCAAATTGGTAGCCTCTAACTCCAATCCATGAAAACACTTTTTCAAGTTGGTACTGAAATCCAATAGGCCTCGCATGAGCCCGACTATGGCCAGCTCACCCATACGAGCCTAAAGGTAGGTTTGTAAACCAATTGTTTCCCTAAACAATTTTCAGTATTTTATTTTGCCCCAGAGAGCACCCCAATCGGCCTAGGGGCCTCCTATTGCGGGTCTCTGGTTAGGTCCAACCATTAAAATGACAAATCCAATGCTTCCAGCTAACTAAAGACCAAGCCCGACTATGGTCGGCCCACCTGGTCCCGTTATGGAGGTTGCACTGAACCATCATCGATCAGATAGAAATTCCAGTCGCCGGATGTACACCCGTTCTAGGAAACTGCCAATGCACACCAAGCTAGTGGACACATTGCTATCCAACTTAATGGGAGGCTAAGACACTATCAACTCCTTGACTTAGTCTTTTAAGGACCTAATTTTAGAGGATTTTTTATAGTTGTGACAGAAGAAAAAGATAAGGACATGGATCATCCTCCCACTGAATCAATCAGATTCCAGGAGGGTTGAAATAAATCAACAAATGAAGAAAAAGATAAGGACATGGATCATCCTCCCACTGAATCAATCAGATTCCAGGAGGGTTGAAATAAATCAACAAATGATCCATGGGCACCTATAAATCAGTCAGACCAATCAACCTGGGTGACATGGGTTAACTCGAGTCATTGAGCTTTTCCAATCAGTTCTGGTCGACTCGACTAGCCAGGTAGGTGAGATCATGGGTGAGTATCTACCATTAACCATCTTTCCTAGACACCAACCTAGTTGGCCAGGAAAGAGGTAGCCTCATACAGCCATGATCACAATGCCAAACCTATCTCGACACCAGTCGGTTTACCAGACTCGATCAGACTAGCCTAAAGACTCGGGCGTCCACTGAGCCACTAATTGGATCCATTTTTGATGAACGGATCAACTAATCTAACTATTAGATAGTTCTAAAGAAGGGCCTTAAACAACTTTTGTTTAATCTTCTTGTTATCCAGTTCAACTAAATTTAGGTCTAACCCAGTTATGGACCCAACTAGTCAGCTAACCCAATTTAACCCAAAATGGCTTATGCAAATTTGATTAGATTTCATAAACCTAAAAAAAAAAAAAAATTAATAAGCCAAACACTTAATTAAAATAATTTTTAATTAAGTCTTTATGTAAAACATTTTTTTACATAACAAATCATGCATCAAAATATTTTACAAATATTTTATAAAATATGCCTAAAACATGTATCACCAAATTAAAATAATTTTTTAATTTTTAATATTCTTTAAGGATCCTTCTAAAGAGGCCAACACAGACAATTCGCATCGTGTCAAAGACACACGGTCATGGTGAAGGTCTCAACTAGGTTCCAAAAAGAAATCTGGATACATATTAAGATTAAACAATTTTAATCTATAAACATGCATACTAGATTAGATTACAAATGTAACCTGGCTCTTATACCACTGAAAAGAAACTAAGCAGGTGGTTTGACAAGATCCTACACTAGGCATGCAAACATCTGCGGGAGCAGAATGGATTTTACAACATTTTTTAAAATTCGTTCAGCGGAAATCTGCTCCACCAGGAACTAATCTAAATCTAGTTGCATTTAGGCATATAGGATAATATAAAATATTTGCATAATATTAAACAATTAAGTCTATTTATGCATGATTAATAAAATAATTTTCCATACCTTTATTCTGCCTGGAATAACTTTGGAAGAAACCTGGAATAGACTGGAATAACTGGAATAAAGTTATTCCAGTCATCTTCCTTCTTGGAACTCTGTTTTTGGCTTGCAAAACATCGTCGGAACACCTCCTTCCGGACCTTCGTTTGCTCCCAAATTTGAGCAGCAACCACTTGGACAAGTCTACTTCGATTTGCCACCGATAACTACAACCAAATATATGCAAAAAAATTATAATAAATCACCAAAGTCTGCTGCCAGATTTCTGCAACAAAACTGGGCAGCAGACTTTGGCCTTCATTTTGGAGCAGTTGGGGTGATCCCGGTCCGTGTAGCTTGCTCCTAAGAATAGAAGGATACACCCTCTAGAGGGGAGACATGCCCGGGGCTCTCGGATCCGCCTCCACGCACGGTGCTAGCTGCTGGAAGAGGGCTTCACGGTCACAGAATTCTGCAACAGGGCAGAACTTGAGCACTTGAAACAATGGGATTTAAAGCCTTGTTTCTCTCCCTCACAATCTCCTAAACCCAGTCCCAAAGCTCTCCACTTAAGCCTCTCAAACAAGCCACAAAGACCCTCAATATTCTCCCTCTGAAATATTCTCATGGTGAAAACTAAAAACTTTGAAACTGGGACGTGTTGTTTTTATAGGACAGCAACAGGGAGAGGGAGGTGGAGAGACGGAGAGGTGGAGAGGCTGGGAACAGCTACTGTTAATCACCCAATTAACCAGCCATTAAACTGGGATTAAACCAAACATTGGAGGGAGGAGAAGAGGCAACGGTTGAAGGGAGAAGAAACACCTCGTCATGGCTTTCATGACACTTGGAATTCCTCCAACAAAATCACCGTGTAAACGGTCCAAGGATTAAAGAAAATATCGGTTCAATTAAACCGGTCCGATCCCACTTAAAACCCCTTGGTTCAATCCAATTGAACCGGTCCGAGCCCAATAAAATTGGTTCAACTGGTTCAAAACTAATTGGAGGCCAAAACGAACTCCGAATCAGTTCAAAACTGATTCAGAAAAATCCTGGCGCAGTCCTGGTCAACCCAGAATAATTTCCGGTTGACACAGACAAGGGCATGACAGGAAAAAGAGTGCTCAAGAATACTGTGACCATTAAATCGAGATGATTTCCAATCGTAATCGGTATCCGGATCAGAGAGTAATCCTCTGTGGCGTGTGACCTCATAGGTTCGAACTTAAACGGTAGCACTGGAACAATTCCAGTACCAGCATAGGAAACCATCTAGCAATGGGTCCCGGTGTCCAGATAGGTCAAAGATGCAGGAGCAAACTATCGAACCTCTGGCATATGGTTACCGTATAATTCATCCCTTTGATCTCTAATGCTCAGGACGACTGAGATTGGGCTGCCAACCCAGACTGAGTCAGTCCACTACGTGTCTCAACC
This sequence comes from Areca catechu, assembly GCA_021397845.1. Lineage (NCBI taxonomy): Eukaryota > Viridiplantae > Streptophyta > Magnoliopsida > Arecales > Arecaceae > Areca > Areca catechu. The sequence continues at coordinate 43,881,063 of CM038048.1, read as the reverse complement.
TCGCAAGCCCAGTGACTCTTCACTAGGACTACCCCGGCTGAGGATTTGCTAAATTGAGATACTACGAGACATTCAATCCAAACTCTCTGGATAGGTCAATTCCATCTTGGTTCATCATTGCTCCACAAGTACTTACCTGTACCCAGAAACCTTCCATCACCGGATTAAAAATCCGGGTAGTCTGGCACCAAAGCACAAGGAGTTGCTAGCAAGCTACCGTGATGACCTCAGGTCAGAGGGACACATATACCCATATCCAATCGTGAGTTTCCCTTTGGCAGAATGGGGCTGCACGGAGTCACGTTCAATGAGATATCATATATCCCACTTGTAGATCACATCAGTGTCACCACACTCATTTGGTCAAGAGGACAACCAAACGATGTGAACTGCAACAACCTATACTTGATATATTGCCGTCCAGTACAATATATCCTTTGGTTGTGAACCGGGTTTAAGGACCACTCGATACATCCTCTCTGTATCGAAGTCAGTGTAGTCCTAAGGACTTCATCACATGGAAAGAGCTCATTTCAGGGAAATACAATATGTGATGAGCTGCCAAAATAATATTTTATTAATTCATAAAATGAATACAATACTCAGCACAACCGCCTACAACCCAGGCTATTGGCTTTGGGACACAATTCCCAACAGTTTTGTCCTTGGATTTCATTTTGATCATCCCCATCGTTGATTTCTTTAGGCTAGGTAATTATTTTATCTTCAAGTAATTGTTCTTGATCATATTCGTCCATAAGCTTAGACCCAGCTTTATAAACTTCTTCCTTAAGTTCTTCAACGGGTTTAGAATTTTCTCTTTCTAGTCCTTCATTTGGACAAGATTTTGATTCTATTTCATCTTTAAATTCTTCAATAGGTTCAGAAGATTTTTCCTCTAAATCTTTCGTGGGTTTAGTCTCTTCTTCATCTCCCTCATACTTATTGAATTTAGCAATACATTTAAATACAGTTTTGTCTCAATTTGTACCATTGGGTTGGAAGATTTTGCTTATAAGATTTGCCTAAGTACTTTTCCCTCAACTTACTCTTTATATCTCTCCAAGTAATTATTTTATCCCTACTATAATAACTTTTATGCTCAACATGTTTTCAATATGACTTAGCATGTCAGACTAGCTTTAATTTGACTAATTGACATTTCTTTACTTCTGACATTTCATCAAATTCAAAGTACTAATCCATTTTCTTCTCCTAATCGACGTACACCTTAGGGTTTCTTTCAAAAGTGGTTGCATAGGGTCGATTGCTCCCAAAGACTCTCTCCTCCTGATCTACAAATCCTTGGCAGGGGTATCTAAGTTTATACTCAGGGGTGAAATCATGATAATAGGCTCTTGGACCAATGGGAGGTGATTTAGAATTAGTACGGGTCAAGCAATCTTTTTCGAGGTTTCCGATTTGATTATTTACTTGCTCTTACTCTTTGTTCACTTGTCCTAATTATTTAGTTAGAGTATCAAATTTTTCAGTCAGGGTCCTCATAAAAAATTCAAGATTGGGATCCATGGATATGTGTAGGACTGTTGGTATAGGGTTTTAAATCAAATGGGCAAACAGTATAAACCTAACTTCTAGGGCTCCTAGACCTAAAAGTTCAAAATACAGGAATTGACTAAGTACTAGTAAAAGTTGTAATTACCTTTTCCACTAGCCAAGCAAGAGATGGGGTTGCGGGAGGCTCCCCTCGCTTTCACGAGGTCTTGATTAAAATTGCAAGTCCACTTAAGGTGTTTGCCATTGGACCTCTTGCCTTAGATACCAATTTCAAGAAGTACAAACTCAACTAATATTTGATCTCATCTTACACTTGAACCCAACTTGTGGGTGTCCCTAGTTTTAGGTTCCTACTCGATTTCAATTATGGTTTAGGTCAATGCAAATGTGGAAGATTGTTTTGGACCAAAAAAGGTAATGACCTCCTTCTCTTATATTATGATTGAATGCCCTTAATTAGATTTAGGAATGGATGCACAAATAATTCACCAACTAGTTAACACAATAACTAGTATTAGCACAAACATGTCATTCAAACCCGAATTTTAAAAAAATTAAAATTCAAAAAAAATTAGAAAATTTATATTTTGAAGTCCAGATTTCAGAAATCAAAACTTAAAATTTAAATATCAAATTAGGATTAAAAATTCATTCTAGAAGTTAGAGTTGTTGCAAGATAGTTTCAGCCCTAACAACTTCTAGTCAACTAGTTTTAAAAAATTCAAAATTAAAATTTTAAAATTTTAAAAAATTAAAATTAAAACTTGAATTGTTAAATATCTCAGTGAATATTCTAAATTCCAAATTTTTAAATTTAATTCCTGGAATTTGGTTAAGAAATTCATTTTGAAAGCTTGTTGTAAAAAAAAATTTCAGCAGGAAACAACTTCCAACTAGCTAGTTTTAGAAATTTAAAATTTAATATTTTTAAAAATCCAAAAATTCAAAATAAAATTTATTTGGTTAGATATCAGATCAAAATTATCATATTTTAAAGTTTTGACTTCATATTAACTCGAATTTTGGTTGAGAAAGAAGTTTGAAAACAGTTGCTAGAAGGTTCTAGCAGTTTAGCTGACTCTTAATAACCTGAATTTAAATTTTGAATTTTGAATTCTAAATCTTTATAAAATTTAAATTATAGTGGAAAATAACAAAACTCAAAGTCTAGATCTCAGATATAAAATTTAAATTTAAAAAATATTTTTTGTATTTTTTTTGAAAATTAAATGAAATGGAAGGTTGAAACAGAATTCTGGATAGAACTTCAGAAATGATCTAAGAACTTATAACTTTAATTCCAGAAATAAAAAGAAAATATTATTTTAAATTTTATATTTAAAGTTCTAAGACACTAAGGTACTGGAAAAGTATTTTCTTGGATTTTTTATATCAATGTAAAAATACTAAATTCATAAAAAAATTGGATGAATACTAGAATAGAAATTTCAGCAATCAAACACTTAACCTATTAAACCATAAGCTCTGATACCAAAAAATTAATGGGAGATGAAAATAAAATGATAAATGGAGAGTTTTAGCAAGATAACCAGCAAGAAAACTTGAGCAATTAATTATCAAATAAATGGACTAAATCAATCCAAGAAAAGAATTTTTATAAGGAGACTAGTTGATTTAATATTTAAGACCCGCAATGTAGATCTAGTTCAAAATAAAGATTAGGATCTTCATGGCAAGAAAATCATCACTACTAAGGCAAGTTAACCTTCAAATAATCAGATCTAATAAAGCTTAGGAAGAGTTTTCCTACCAACAATTATGGCTAATTATTTGGTAGAAGAAGGAGCTCTCATCACTTAAGGATTGTTCTAGAAGTCAAGATTGGCACTCTTTACTTTAAGACTCACCTTGGCCTTGATCCATGGTATGGAGACCTTCATCATTGACCTAGGAACCTGAGAGAACCTGCAAAGAAATATGAGATTAGACATGGAAGAAGAATTGGAGTTGGAATGGAAACAAAGAAAAAAAGGAAGAAGAAGAAAGTGGCTGGCGGCTTGGGACTTGGAGTTTGATCATAGATCCATCAATGGGCATCCCATCCTTCACTCCTTGTAAAAGCACTCTTCACTCTCAAACTCAAACTTAAAAAACTCTCATTCTCTCCTTAGATAAGGACCTACATACTCAAACTAGCTAGAAAACTTTCACTCCAAACAATAACTTAAGAAAACTAGAACACAAGGAAACAATCCTTTCATTAATTCAAATCATAGCATAGAATGAATACAATGAGCACTTAGGGGCCTTATTTATAGGCTCCAATGCTAGGAGTTTCGTCCAAGGATGGAGAGGAGGGGATAAGGATGGCTTAGTTGGCTCCAACAATTTTTGGGTAAGTGATTTTAACTAAAAATAAATTATTGGTAGAATGTTACAACTACTTAATATGTGGCATTCTAGAAGGTCTTCATGTGGTTGTCAAATGTTGATGTGGAGGCCTAGGTGTCATTAGAGGTGGCACCCCACATGTCACTTGTTGGAATGTATCTTTATATTCCCCATAAAAGTCTTGATATAGTGTAATTTCTTCTCCCCAAGATTTCTTGATGAGGTGTCCCCCCATGTAAAATTTTGGTTTCAAGTCTTGGCTTGAATTGGGCTTGAATGACTTGAATTGGGCTTTGAAGAGGTGACTTTCCATCATGCTTTGAGCTTGAGTCGACTCATGAAAAATTGTCTTCTTCCATGTGTTGACTCATGAGTATGCTTCAAGAAAATTTGGGACTTGTTTCATGGCTCAAGATTTTATTAACTATAGCTGCAAAAACAAAGTTAGTTAATCAAAGTATATATTCTTATTATTGATGTCCCCATCATGAGCTTAGTGGAAAGGAATAGAAAACAACATTCCATTTATTATTCAGAACCCTTATTAGTGACTTATTAATTGAACATGAATAAGGGGATCTTGGGATTAGGATTTCAAGCCGATTAGGATTTTCATGTGTAAATTTTTGAAATAAAGTGTTCATTTATGCTATAAGACCCTAAAGAAACCCATCAATCATGAGGTGTCCTACCGAACTTCACCCGAGCCAAGGGTTGGATGAGTGTGTTCGGGTGTCGTGGAGCAAGCCCTCCAAGAGTACAGTGATGTAAAACATCCCACCAAACTTTGCCAGATCTATGACCTAATAGATAGGCACAGATGCTGTGGAGCAAGCCATCCAGGAGGGACGGTGCTGTAGAGCATCCCATCAAACTTTGCTAGACCTGGGGCCAGATGGATAGGTATGGGTGCTGTGGAGCAGGCCGTCTAGGGGTGATGGTGCTATAGAGCATCCCATCTAGCTTCGCTACACCTGGTGCCTTACGGATAGGCACGGGTGTTGTGAAGTAGGCCGTCCAAGGGGGATGGTGCTATAGAGCATCCTATTAAATTTGTTAGACCTGGGGCTATTGAATAAGTGCAGGTGCTATGGAGCAGGCCATCCGGGAGGATGATACTATAGAGCATCATATTGAACTTCGCTAGATCTATGGTCTGACGGATAGGCACAGGTTCATGGAGTTGGCCATCCAGGGGGGACGGTGCTGTAGAGCATCCCATCAAGCTTTGCTAGACCTGGGGCCTGACAAATAGGTGCGGGTGCTGTGGAGCAAGCCATCTTGGAGGACAATGCTGTAAAGGATCCTGTCAAACTTTACTAAACCTGGGGCCTGATAGATAGGTGTCGATGTTGTGGAGTAGGCCATCTAGGGGGAATGGTGATGTAGAGCATCCTGTCAAACTTTGTCAGACATAGGGCATGACGGATAGGCACGAGTGCTGTGGAGCAGGCTATCCAGGGGTATGGTACTGTAGAGCATCCCGTCGAACTTTGCCAAACTTAGGGCCTGATGGATTGGTGCAGGTACTATGGAGCAGGCTATCAAGATGGTGCTGTAGACATCTTGTCAAACTTTTCCAGACCTAGGACCTGACGGATAGGCACGGGTGTTGTGGAGCAGGCCGTCTAGTGAGAATAGTGTTATAGAACATCCCATCAAACTTTGCCAAACCTATGGCCTGATGGATAGGCACGGGTGCTGTGGAGTAAGCTATTCAAGGGGGATGGTGCTGTAGAGCATCCTGTCAAACTTCACTTGACCTGGGGCCTAACGGATAGGCATTCTCTAGAAAGGTGAAGTCGAGTAGTTCTACCAAAGAGCCTTTTCATTCCATTCTCGAATGGGGGACATACATTATTGATAATACATCAAGTTCTTGGCATTCCATGTTCATGAGATCTGGGTGCCGTCAAGCTCGGCAATCCGATAGGCTTCTTGGTGTAGTGCTTCGACCACCCTATAGGGGCCTTCCTAATTTGGCGATAGCTTACCATACTCGCCGGGCTGGGACACCTTCACTCATCTCAGGATGAGGTCTCCCGGACGAAAGGCTTTCAGCTTCATGCACGAGTTGTAATAGCGAGCCACTTGCAACCGATACATAGCCATGCAGAGTCGAGAATTTTCCCTTATCTCCTCTTATAGGTCAAGATTAAGGAGGAGGCGCATCAGGTTGCTTGACTCGTCGAACTACTCCACTGGCAGTGTTGACAGGCCAATCTCTACTGGTATTATGATGCGGAACTATATATACATGTAGTTTTTTTTTTCTGTTTTTAATATTAAGTTATAAGTTTTAATCTCGAAGATTAGGCCAAGTATCGATGTAAAGAGTTCTATATAAAAATAAGAAACTAAGAGCATGCATAACAAGACCTAATAAGCAATAGAAAAAGGGATCGCCGAGGCTAAGAAGCCTCGGTTGAGCAAGTTCACCTACAATAGGGCTACTGGCAGCAGAGGGGGTATACTTGGCAATGATTGAAGTGCCTAGTGCAGATCGTACATGAAGAGGTAGCTCTCACTCTCTGATGTGGCCTAGAAAATCAAGCCAAAGACCCGTGGATTCCTGGCTTTCTGCTGGGTGGTCCGATTGCGGCCCGGCTGGAGTCGTTGGATTCATTGAAGTCCAGGGACCTACAAATAGCTGTTCTAGGGTTAGAAAAACAAGCATAGGTGGAGAGTAAATTGGAAAACAAGCAAAGGAAAGATGGGATTTGAGTTGGGCAGCTAGGGCTTGGAGATGCAAGTGGAGGTCGGAAGCAGGCGTAGGACACCGGAAGAAGAAGGGCTCACACAGAATCCCTTTAAGCACACAACAGGTAGCACACAGCAATTGGAGAATTTCAATATTATTTCATGAAAAGATTTTCTTGATACAAGAGATTAGAGCCCTTTAAATAGACTCTTAGACTTGGCCTCCAAGTAAGGTTAAAAAAGACATTACATAGAAATTTTAGTCCCCGTCAAACTCTAGCTAGAAAACATGGAAAGCTACGTAGAAAAAAATCTCTAAATTCCCTCCCTCTCTCTTTGCCTTGGTCGGCCAAAGGTGGTGACTCTAGTGGCTGATCAAGGGTGGTGAGCATAAGGCCTTGGTGCCACTTAACTCCTCTTATGGGCCTTGGCTAGCCTAGTTTGCTTCAAGCTACGGTTCAGGGCTTCAAGGCTTTAGGCTTGACTCCTGGGCTTTTGATTTCTTCTTCTAGGCTTTTGATTTCTCCTCCTAGGCCTTCCATGATCCTCATAGCTTTAGTTAGGTTGGTCTTCACTTGGACTGGCTTGGTATTTACTTATATGAGTCATTACTGGACATGTACTGAACTCTAGAAAATGACTAGCTCAACATGTGCTGACTAGTATAGGACTCAAGTAATTAAAAAAAAATAACTTAGATGGACTAAGCCTTTATTACAAATGAACTCAGTGCTACTAATTGATCCACAGAGGGTTGAGAAGCCTCTATCTTATTCTGGTGCCTCTGGTGTCCGCACCAATTATCCCGAGGTGGGAGGAACTCGACCCTATCGAGTGAAGATCAGGCTGGCTCACATATCTCTCGAGAAGGTCTGGGTTGAGGCACTGCAAGTTTTCTCAAGAAATCTACGAATCATCTAACTCTGGCCGGCCTTGCCATCGGACCAGGTAGCATTAATAGCTGCGACCCCGGGTCGCTATGGCTTGATCAATCAGGATACTCTCAATCCGTTCTCCTTTCTTAGACCAATTTATTGGTGGACACTCTGGGTTAGGGTCACTCATAATGGGTGTAAGTCCAAAGGCCTCACTGGGTATTGCTGTCGGTTCCCTATACTCAACCAGGTCTAGGATATTGAAGGTAGAACTAATACCCAAATCCAGAGGCAAATCTAACACATAGGCATTTGGTCCAACCCTCTCTATCACTTTAAAAGGTCTAGCTCTGCGAGCATGAAGCTTCTTTTTAGGCCTAAGCCTAACCATGACAGAATCCACTACATCAAATTTCTTGGTCCTTCTTTGGGAATTAGCCAGTTTCTTTCAAAATTAGTGCAGGTGGTGAACATGCTGGGCACATGCAGACTCCTAACAGGTGATGCAAAGGACTCCTACTAATACCTAATGGACTCGACTATGTAGGCCTATTGAAAGAGGTTTATTAGGTCTTAACTACAACTTGGGCATGGGGCATGAGTCATGGTTGATGGATGACATGTAGAGGAAAATTTGCCAGGAACTCTTAATAGATGCCAAAGGATCTTTCAAAAGTAGGTGGCAAATGGGATGGGCTCTAAGAATTCATGTAACTTGGTAACCTCAATAAAATGGAACCTAATGGTTTCTAGACACATGAGACAACTCAGGGAAGGGTAAGAAATAGGAAGGGGATTCAAGAACTGGTTCTGGACTAAAGAGACTTACCTTAATGTATGAGCATTGGGTTATGTCTCTAGGCAAGAAAAGGTCCATGCTATGGAAGGATGGGTCAACAATCTCTGGGAAGAGGTCCTCAATGGGAACTATGGGAGGGGGCTCATTCTATGGGTACTGATTCAAAGAGATTAGGTCCTTAATAAATTCTTCTGATTCTTGTATTTTAGGACTAGACCTTATAATTTGGTTCTCCACCATAGTTTCCTCAAGTAAGGTTCTTGCAGCAGTATCTAAGTTCTCATCCTCTAATTGTTCTTCCACTACAGGTTCCTCTACTAGACTAAACTCATAGGTGGCCTCTTTAGATATCTTAGTGGCCTTAGGAGTTTCTTTCTCTAAATTCTCAAGGGGTTCATCCTTTTCAAAGTCCTCCCCCTCATATTCATCTACTAAACTAGGATCATCCCACACACTTCTACCTCAGGCTCATTAATGGGTTTTGGGGTCTTTGCCTTGCAAACTAATGGGATAGGAGTAGTAGGCTAGTCTAAAGAAAGTCGGCTAGGTTTGGACTTAGGTTTAAGGGAATTAACCTTATTGGACTTAGATTGATTGATCATGAGTTCCCTCTGATATAACTCGAATTCCCTAGCTAGGTGATAGGCTTCCTCTAGGTCTTGAATTTGCCAATGAAACAGCTCCCACTGGATATCCCTACACAAGCCATCTCAAAATCTAGCGATGATCTTAGACTTAGGTTCAACTGTGTTACATTTCCTACTAAACTCATTAAATTGGTCAGTGTACTCAGACACAGTCTTATTACCCTATCTCAATTCGTACCGTTGGTCTAAAAGTTTGTATTCATAAAATTCACCTAGGTACTTCTCTCTTAATTTACTTCTTATGGCTTTCCAGGTATGTATTTCATCTCCTCCTCGATAACATTCATCCTTAATAACTGCCCAATGCACCTTAGCATATCGGGTTAAACTATGTAGGGCCAATCTAAATTTTTCCAACTCCGACATCCTAATGTACTCAAAATATGGCTTTCAGGGCATTCATCTAACAAGCTGATCATCTTTAGGAGGAACAGTAGGAGCAACTGGAGTGTGAGCCTCTCTGCTAAAGATCTCGTAGTCTCTTGCTCTATCGTCTCTACCGTCACTATCATCACCAAGGACATCTATATCACCACCACCACAGCCATCACCATCACCACCATCACCTCCATATCCATCACCACCATCATGAGTGTCATCATGTGTATCTGGGTGGTCATCATCATCATCAGCTGGTGGAGGAGGAGGTGGATCTGATGGTGCACTCGGATGCAACAGGGATCTCAAGAGATCACGAATCTCTGTAAAGCTTGCCTCCATAGACTATCTGATCCCTGAGAGCTGAGTATCAGTATGAGCTTTCAGTGCCTCAATCTCAAATCGGAGCTGAGTAGTCCTGACTCCAAGTCCAATAATCTCACTCCTGACCTCAGTAAACTGATGTCTCACATGCTCCTTAAGAGATAACTCAATAGATGCACGAAGAGCAATAGCAGGTGACAGCGCGTGAAGAAACTGGTGCTGGTGTCATAGGCTTAGATCCAGAAGCTGCAACAGGTGCGGGTCTAGAAGGTGTCAACTACTCAGCAGGCTCAGAAGGTCCTGCCTTGGTGGCTCTAATCTCATCATCCTCGTCTGGCTCCTAACTAGACTCCCGATGCACCCATCTCCCAGCCAACCTCCGATTCCCATATGATGTAAGGAACACTCGTCGTACACGTCAGTATGTAGAATATCTTTGGAGGCCTCCTCCTCCAAAGGTACATGATAAGCTCAAAAGAGATGAGTCAGTCCCATCCTGTATGGAAGACATAGTCGACACTGGGTAGCAACCTCTATCATCTGACTCAACATCAAAGCTGGGAGGTCGATGGCCCTCCTCTGTAAGAGGCAAACCATCAACACCAGCTCTCTCTCAGTAATGAAATTGAAGCAACTTGTCTTTGGCAGCAGAATCCTCGCTTTGAAGTGGTGAAGAAGCCGCATCTCTATAGATCGTTGATTCGCAGTGACCGTCGTCACACCGCGAACATCATCTCGCTCCAAGATGCATTGAAATGCCATATCTCTGTCTCCAACACTGGTGGCAATAATCCCACAATAGGGAATATCCTAGACTCTACTCAAAATCTTCTCAAAAACAAGAATCTCAATGCCTCGGACTGTGGTGCTCCAAAGCAATCCTCCATAGGCTAAACTCCCATAGAACTCCTGGATAAGATGCGGATAATATTTCTCCTTCATGGTATAGAAGGAGATCAATCCAGCAGCCTCTAGAATCTGACCTAGACCAAAACCCTCATGGTCGAAGAATCCTAAGTTAACTCATCAACCAACAGCTATAATCTTCCCTGATACTCTAGCTGCTGAGGGGGAATGAGGGGGTGCCACTCTCTTAGATTGCTATCCTCTATCATCTCGAGCCTTGGTCCTTCTTTTAGTTGCTTCCTGGCTCAATCTCTTCCTAGGGACTACTTGCTTGCGGGGACCCATGTTCACCGAATAAAGGAAAGGAAAAAGGAGAGGGAAGGGTGAAGTTGGAACTGCCAAAAGATGAAGGAAATGACCAAGAAGAGAAAGAGGAAATCGACGAGAAGAGAAAAATGAGGGCAAGCAAGAATCAGTCAAGAGGAGGGAAGAGGAGGGAGAAATGTAGAAGAAAGAAGGCAAAGGTTTGTCCGATCCATAACAAATCAAAGGAAAAATCGATCGAGAAGATTTTTCTCTTCTCGATCCATGAAGAATCAAAGAGAAACACAATGAAATTCATGAAGAATCAAACCAAATCAAGGAAAAAACTAGATGAAAATAGTGAATGAACGGTCCAAAAGAGGCAAAGAGGAAGAAATTATCAGAATTTCGAGGGACACGACAGGAAAATCACTATTCTATGGTCAAGGAGAGTTTGGGAACCACTAGGGCACGTGAGAAAAAAGGAACAAGTGGCATAGATTGAACATTTGATGCCCTAGAAAAATTGGGTTTCCGTCCATGAGTCAACACTTCAGATTTTGTTAAGTGTCGACACTTGGCATGAGTCGACACGCCGCCAAAAGTCAAGTATCGACACTTGGCCAAGAAAAATCCAAAAGAAAATGCAATAAAATTTTAAAAAATCAAGGAATTTCTAGTGAAGGGTTTAGGACAAGGATAATATGATTTTAAGCACTAAAAAATTCAATAAGAACAAGATTTAAAAGAGTTCTACAAAAAGGGATCCATGATACCTAGTTCTCTTCTAATCATGCAAAATCTTTCTTCACTCAAGGGTTTGGTGAAAACATCAGCTAATTGATTGTCAGTACAAACAAATTCAAGAATCAAATTAGAGTTTTGCACATGATATCTTATGAAGTGATGTTTTATTTCAATGTGTTTGCTTCTTGAATGTTGTACAAGATTCTTAGTTAAATTGATTGCACTAGTATTGTCACATCTTATGGGTGTCTTAATTAATTTGATACCAAAATCCTCGAGTTATTATTTGATCCATAGAATTTGAGCACAACATCTTCGAGCTGCTATATATTCGGCTTCTACCATAGACAGAGCAATTGAATTCTATTTCTTGCTACTACATGAAATAAATTAACTCCAAGAAACTGACAAGTTCTACTAGTACTTTTTCTATCAAATTTACACCCAGCAAAGTTAGCATCAGAATAAGCAATCAATTCAATTGATGAATCTCTAGAGTACCAAAGTCCAATATCTAAAGTATCAGATAGGTATCTATGAATGCGTTTAACAGCCAAAAGATGAGACACTTTAGGGACAGACTGATATCTTCCACACATACAAACACTGAACATTATATCTGGCCTACTAGCAGTTAGATATAGTAATGAACCAATCATTCCTCTATATAGCTTTTGGTCTATAGATTTACCTGATCATCTTTGTCAAGCTTACAAGAGGAGCTCATAAGCGTATCTAATGGCTTGGTGCTCTCCATCCCAAACTTCTTTAATATTTTTTTTGATACTTAGCTTGGTTGATAAAGATTCCCTCTTTTGTTTGCTTGATCTAGAGTCCGAGGAAGAAGTTAAGCTCTCCCATCATGCTCATCTCAAATTCTTCCTGCACTAACTTTGCAAACTCTTGACAAAGACAAGACATTCGTTAGTAGCACCGAATATGATATCATCCACATAAACTACTTTATGAAGTTTAAAAACATGATTTGGAATTCATGATTTTCAAATTGGAGGGTTGTTCAACATAAACTTCTTCTTTAATAAATCTATTCAAAAGGCACTTTTAACATCCATTTGAAATAGTTTAAAATCCATAAAACATGCAAATGCCAATAGTAGCCTAATTGCCTCAAGTCTAGCAACAGGAGCAAAGGTTTCATCAAAATCAATCCCTTCCTCCTGATTGTATCCTATGGCAACTAGCCTAGCTTTATTCCTAGTAACTATTCCATTTTCATCAAGCTTATTTCTAAAACCCATTTTGTACCAATTATTGAAATATTAGTAGGTCTTTCAACCCATGTCCAAACATTATTTTTTTTAAATTGATTTAGTTCATCTTGCATAGCATTTATCCAATTACAATCATTTTCAGCTTTTTCAATAGATTTAGGTTCTACTTAAGAAACAAAAGCTAAATAATCACATACATTTTTTAATGAGGAGCAAGTGCTTACCCCTTTTGATGGATCACCAATGATAAGTTCTTTGGCATGTCAATGAGCATACCTCCATTCTTTAGGCAATGGATTTGGTGTTGATGATGCTTCAACTCCTTGTACTTGTTTTCTTTCATTGTTTTGATTGTCATCTTGCTTCTTGAAGGGCTCTTCATTGTTGTTGACTTCTTCAGTTCTTTGGATACCTGTTTCATCATCAAAAACATCTTCTTTTCTAGAAGATTTTTGATTAGTTTCATCAAACACAACATAGATGAATTCTTCAACAACAAGTATCCTTCTATTGAAGACCCTGTATGCCTTGCTAAATGTAGAGTAACCTAAAAAGATACCCTCATCTGACTTGACATCAAATTTGCTTAGATTATCCTTGTCATTGTTTAAAATATAATAACAGCATCCAAAAATATGAAAATACTTAATTGAAGGTTTTCTACCTTTCTAAAGCTCATAAGATGTTTTCTTTAAAATAGGCCAGATTAAAACATGATTTAAATATAAAAAGTAGTGTTTATGGCTTCCACCCAAAAATACCTAGGCAAATCATTTTTGTAAATCATGGTGCGTGCCATTTCTTCAAGAGTTCTATTTCTTTTTCTACCACCTTATTTTATTGAAGTGTCTTAGGTGCAGAAAAATTATGATGAATGCCATTTTCACTACAAAACTTTTCAAAATCATGATTTTCAAATTCTGTACCATGATCACTCATTAAAGAAATAATAGAAATACCTTTTTCATTTGAGATTCTTTTATGAAATTTAATGAATTCATAAAAAGTTTCATCTTTATGAGCTAAAAAATGATCCATATATAATGTGAGAAATCATCTACAATAATTAGACCATACTTCTTGCCTTCCAAACTAGATGTTACAGTAGGTCCAAAGAGGTCTATATGAAGTAATTCTAAAGGTCTAGATATAGAGACTACTACTTTAGGTTTAAAAGAAGATTTAGTTTATTTTCCAAGTTGGCAAGCACTACAAATCTTATCCTTTTCAAAACTAAGTTTTGGAAAGTCTTTTATTAAATCATTTTTGTAAAGTTTTGAAAGAAAATGTATACTATCATGTCCTAGTCTATGATGCCAAATCTGATGTGGGACGGGGAGCGGGGGATCACTGGCAAGCATAAAAGTCACCGGGGGATTAGGGCTTTGGTGGGGACACCTGAGGCACCAGAATAAGATAGAGGCTTTTTCAACCCTCTGTAAATTGATCAATAATTTATGAGTCCATCTATCATAAGAGCTTAGCTCATCTGAGTCTATTTTAGTTTTTATTTGAGTATTTTTAGTTGTTATTTCAGTTCTGTACTAGTCAGCTCATGTTGAGCTAGTTCAGTCCAATGCTAGTCAGCTCATGTTGAGCTAATTTTATTTTTTTGAGTCCTGTCCAAGCATACTGAAGACTCAAGACTATATCATACAAGTGAAGACCAAGTCCAACTAGATTGTAGACATGGAAGTATAGCCCAAGTCCAACCCAGCTTGAAGATTTGAAGACCCCAGGAGGAAAATTCAGAAAACCCTGATTTCTTGCAGATGCCCTCCAGATGCCCAGATTCCCTTCCAGATGCCAAATATATTCATATACCAAGCATCCATGATTTTAGAGGTCCATCTACATCCTAGCCCAAAGAAATCAAGCCCAGGTGCCAAGCCCAAGCCCCTAAGAAGCAAGATACCAGGGAATATTCCTGCTACCTGGCTACCAGGCCACCCCAGCTTCCAGAGGCCCAAACCCATGCACCCGGGCCCCTTTGGGCCGACCCCTTGCTGCTCCTAGAAGCCCAACACGCCCCCCTAGGCATCCTTGGAGTGTTGACCAAGTCAAGAGAATTTTAGGGATTTTTCTACCTAATATTTTCTTATTTTCTAGCTAGGGTTGAGAGGGAAAATGATTCTTATGTAAAGACTTATGTACCCTTACTTGGAGCCCAAGGTTAAGGGTCTATTTAAGGGACCCTAGCCTCTTGTATGAGGAGAATTTTTGATGAATGAAAACCTTGAGTTCTTCTATTGAGTGGTGTGATACCCTGCTGTGTGCATAAAGGGGTTTGTGAGAGTTTTTCTTCCCAGTGCTGCAATCATCTTCCTGCTGCCAACAAGCCTCTCAGATCCCTGGATGCCCACTCCAAAAGAAGCCTTCCCTTGCTGTTTTCCCTTTGTTTTCTTGTTCCTTTGTGAGTTTTCTAACCCCTGACAGGTCATTTGCAGGTCCCCGAGTTCCTACGAATCCAACGACTCCAGCCAAGCCTCAATCGGATCACCGAGCAGAAAGCCGGGTATCCGCGAGTCTTTGGCTCGGTTTTCCAGGCCGCATCCATCGAGGAACGAGAGACCCCTTCGCTGTAATCTTCACAGACATTGTCAGGTACACCCCTCTACCTCCAGTAGTTTTATTGTAGGAGAACTTGCCCTAACCGAGGCTTCTCAGCCCCGGCGGTCCTTCTTTGCTACTTTTCTAGGTCCTAATCTGCATGCTGATCTTCAAAAATTCATACAAAATTCCCTATAAATAATTTTGATCTAAAATTTGGAAATTAATCACTTAACTCAACATGTAAAAATATAAAAAAAATGGCATGCATATTAGTTCCCCATCATTTGGTATCAGAGCTTAGATTAGGGCTTATTTTCTGCAATCTTTTAGTCCATATATACTCTGTTATTTTAGTTATTTCTCCCTGATAAAATCTCCAAAAATTCTGAATTTGCTTTACTGGATTCATCATAATATCAGTGATTTTAAAAAATTTTGTAGATTTTATTATGGCTTGTGAATTTTCTACAAGCCGAAATACATCCTGTAAATTTTTGGCTCTGTTTTTTCAGCAAGACAAGTTTGGAAGTTTTAGGTTTTTGTTTAGCAATTTTTGCATATTTTTAATTTTAGTATATTTCTAGCATATTAGGCCATGTTTTGCAAGTTTTCTTATATTTAAAAAAATACCAAAAAAAAATTACATATTCTCCAAAAATACCAAAAAAAAAATATCTAAACCCTAATTTGCATCCTCATCTGCCTGCCATCATTGCATAATTTATTTTTAAGGGCACTCTTGCTATATCAGATGGGGGGAGGATTTGATCACCTCTCCTTAGCCCAAAACCACATCCCTTGCATTCGGTCCCAAGCTTTAACCTAAAATTAATTAGACTTAATTTGCCCTAGTGGGCTAGGGACACCAACTGGTTGGGTCCGGGCTAGTGTTAGATCACTGTGTTAAGTTAACCTGTGTGTGCCTTGTGCTCAGTGTTTAGAACGGTGGTTTAGGGATTCAATCCCGAAGCGCTTGTGTGCTGGTCCGCCTACCTGGCCAATCTCTGATTGGTGTCTAGGATTGGCAATCAGGGACCTAACACTCCCCTTACACCTGCCTGGCTGAGTACAGGGTTACTATAGGCTAGTTTGCCACCCTGATTGAGCATCTAGTTTGGACTCCAGGTCTAGTCAGCTATAGTCGGTCTGATCGAGTCTTGCATGAGTACTAGATCAGGAGTTTCATATCACCCACCCCTTCACAAATGTCTGAATCCATGGAAAATTTACAATCTCAAATAAAAGCCCTAGCTGATCAAATGGCCCAAATGGCTACCCACATAACTACCCAGATAACTACCCAGATGACCTAGTTAACTCAGTCTTGTATTCAAACCAATGATAGAATTGACCATCTTGCCAATAGGTTTGATCAGTTAAAAGTCCGGGTAGGGACCCTAGAAAAAAACCATGGGTCACAGTTTGAGCCAGATCCTGATTCCCCTCAACCTAGGAGGAACCCAAACCCTGATCCATACCTTGAGGCTGAACCTAGGAGAGCCCATCATCCTGACCCAATCCCTAAGGTTAGTCCTAGAAGACCCAATCAGGATTTTGTAGACCAGGAAGATAGATCCTATTTACCCACATCCTCTAAGCCTAGTATACCCACAACCTATAGATCTTATGACTCCAAATCCTATGAACCTAGAACCTATGAATCCAGAACCTATGAACCTAGATCCTATGACTCTAGATTCCATGATCATAAATCCTATGCACCCACACCCTATAAGCCTAGTAGACCCAACACCCAATATTCTGACCCATATAGGGAGTCCAACCCTAGGAGAACTCAATATTCTAACCCATATAGGGAGTCCAACCCTAGGAGAACCCAGTATTCCGACCCATATAGGGAGTCCAACCCTAGGAGGACCCAATATCCTGACCCATATAGGGAGCCCAACCTCAGGAGGACCCCATACCATGATCCATCCTTAGAACCTGATCATAGAGCTGACCCAAAATGCTATGACCCCAGATCCTATAATCCCATGACCCATAGATCTGCACCCTTGTCCTATGAGCCTAGAGAACCCATAACCCCTAAGTATCAACCTAGTACTAGTCATGCTTCCCTAGTCAACTTGAACCCCATAGGATTAGTATCTCTAAATACAAACCCAGTAGTGAGCCACTACCCCTTATACAACCTGAACCTACTAGGAGTAGTACCCATAATCAGAGACCAGAACCTAACCAATTTCCTGCTAGCCGACCTTCTCCAACCATTCCTGAGGTTCACAAGGCTTACATTAATGCGGAAGTGTATGAAGCTGATATGAGCCTAGTGGATGAGTATGAGGGAGAAGAGGAGACACCTTTAGTAGACCTAGAATTAGCTAACCCAGTAGATGCCCAGGTAGAAACCAACCCAGAGCTAGTTGACCTTGACCATATCCAACCTAAAGCTATAATGGAAGAACAAATAGAGGAAGAGAACCTAGGTACTGCTACTAGAGCCCTACTTGAGGAAACCATAGAGGAGAGCCAAATTATAGAGTCTAATCCTAAAATACAAGAACCAGAAGAATTTATTAAGGACCTGATCTCTTTGAATCAGTACCCTCAGAATGAGTCTCCTCCTATAGTTCCCATTAAGGACCTCTTTCCTGAGATTAATAACCCATCCTTCCATTATACAAACCCCGTAGATATATCGCAACCCCATAAGGTTAACCTCATTAGTCTAGGATTTGTCCCTGACATGCCTTCTTTGATTCTACTTTATCCAACTAACCCAGAACCTTTTTCTCCACCCTACCAGAGTAATTCTGAACCCACTTCCTATTTTCTACCCTTTCCTGAGTTTTCTCATGTGTCTAGAACTATTAGGTTACATTTTGTTGAGGTTACTAGGTTGCAAGGATCCATAGAGCCCATCCCATTTGCTACCTACTTTTGGCAGACCCTTTGGCACTTATTAGGAGTTACTAGCAAATTTTCTTCTGCATGTCATCCATCAACCACGACTCATGCCCCCATGCCCAAGTGGTAGTTAAGACCTAATACCTCTTTAGTCGAGTCTGCTAGGTGTAGGTTTGAGTCCTTTGCATCATCTTGTTAGGAGTCTGCATGTGCCTAGCATGTTCACCACCGCACTAATGTTAAAACAACTGGCTAATTCCCGAAGATGGATCAAAAAAATTTGATGTAGTGGATTTTATCTTGGTTAGGCTTAGGCCTAAAAGAAGCTTCATGCTTGCAGAGCCGGACCTTTTAAAGCGATAGAGAAGGTTGGATCAAATGCCTAGGTGTTAGACTTGCCTTCGGATTTGGGCATTAGTTCTACCTTCAATATTACAGACCTGGTTGAGTATAGGGAACCAGTAGCGCTACCTAGTGAGGCCTTTGGACCTATTCCTTTTCATTGTGAGTGACCCTAACCTAGAGTGTCCACAAACAAATTTGGCCTGAGAGAGGAGAACGGATCGAGCGTATCCTGGACAATCAAGCCATCACGACCCAGGGTCATGACTATCAACGCTTCCTGGTCCGATGGCAAGGCCGGCCAGAGTCGGACGATTCGTGGATTTCTCGAGATGACTTGCAACGCCTCAACCCAGACCTTCTCGAGAGATATGTGAGCCAGTCTGACCTTCACTCGACAAGGTCGAGTTCCTCCCACCCCGGGAGAATTAGTGGGGATACCTGAGGCACCAGAATAAGACAGAGGCTTTTTCAACCCTCTGTAAATTGATCAATAATTTATGAGTCCATCTATAATAAGAGCTTAGCTCATCTGAGTCTATTTTAGTTTTTATTTGAGTATTTTTAGTTGTTATTTCAGTTCTGTACTAGTCAGCTCATGTTGAGCTAGTTCAGTCCAATGCTATTCAGCTCATGTTGAGCTAATTTTATTTTTTGAGTCCTGTCCAAGCATACTGAAGACTCAAGACTATATCATACAAGTGAAGACCAAGTCCAACTAGATTGAAGACATGGAAGTATAGCCCAAGTCCAACCCAGCTTGAAGATTTGAAGACCCCAGGAGGAAAATTCAGAAAATTCTGATTTCTTGCAGATGCCCTCCAGATGCCCAGATTCCCTTCCGGATGCCAAAATATATTCATATACCAAGGCATCCATGATTTTAGAGGTCCATCTACATCCTAGCCCAAAGAAATCAAGCCCAGGTGCCAAGCCCAAGCCCCTAAGAAGCAAGATACCAGGGAATATTCCTGCTACCTGGCTAACAGGCCACCCCAGCTTCCAGAGGCCCAAACCCATGCACCCGGCCCCTTTGGGCCGGCCCCTTGCTGCTCCTAGAAGCCCAACACGCCCCCCTAGGCATCCTTGGAGTGTTGACCAAGTCAAGAGAATTTTTAGGGATTTTTCTACCTAATATTTTCTTATTTTCTAGCTAGGGTTTGAGAGGGAAAAGGATTCTTATGTAAAGACTTATGTACCCTTACTTGGAGCCCAAGGTTAAGGGTCTATTTAAGGGACCCTAACCTCTTGTATGAGGAGAATTTTTGATGAATGAAAACCTTGAGTTCTTCTATTGAGTGGTGTGATACCCTGCTGTGTGCATAAAGGGGTTTGTGAGAGTTTTTCTTCCCAGTGCTGCAATCATCTTCCTGCTGCCAACAAGCCTCTCAGATCCCTGGACGCCCACTCCAAAAGAAGCCTTCCCTTGCTGTTTTCCCTTTGTTTTCTTGTTCCTTTGTGAGTTTTCTAACCCCTGACAGGTCGTTTGCAGGTCCCCGAGTTCCTACGAATCCAACGACTCCAGCCAAGCCTCAATCGGATCACCGAGCAGAAAGCCGGGTATCCGCGGGTCTTTGGCTCGGTTTTCCAGGCTGCATCCATCGAGGAACGAGAGACCCCTTCGCTGCGATCTTCACAGACGTTGTCAGGTACACCCCTCTACCTCCAGTAGTTTTATTGTAGGAGAACTTGCCCTAACCGAGGCTTCTCAGCCCCGGCGGTCCTTCTTTACTACTTTTCTAGGTCCTAATCTGCATGCTGATCTTCAAAAATTCATACAAAATTCCCTATAAATAATTTTGATCTAAAATTTGGAATTAATCACTTAACTCAACATGTAAAACATACAAAAAAAATGGCATGCATATTAGTCCCGCATCAGGCTTGCATTCAAGAACAGGGAACACGAGCGTCACACCCACTCCAATATGGAGAAAAACTCAGACAAAATAAGTTTAATTTGTATTCATGAGAAAAAGATACTTTATACAAGATGGGAAGGGTGGTAATTATAGATTCACCCCAAGGTACATGATTTGAGGGCTAAGAAACCCTGACTTGTGGGCCAAGAAATCCTGGTGGACCTGGTCAACAGTGGGCCTTTGTCTTGGACTGGATCTCTCTTGTGGGCTTGGCAGCATGAAAGGGCCCAAGTGCATGAAGGCCAGCTCTGGTTGGGGGGCCTAGTAAATCTCCTAGTTGTGAACTCTCCTCTTGTACATGACCTGAATGAAAACTACATTGACTCGATTAGACTTGACTGAACTAATAGATTGGACCTAACTAAGTGGACTCAACTGGACTCAGTTGTCTCACTTTATTACAGGACTCAAATAAAATAAAAAAAATAGACTTTCGACCTCCATCATTCCCCTACGGTGAGGAGAACTCGACTCCATCGAGTTTGGTTGAGTGAGGCTTTGATGGAACCGGAACCAATCACAAAAAAGGCTAGGTTCTTCACTTTTTTTTTCAAACAAATTTCAAATTCTTTTTTCATATATTTTGTTTTTATTGGCTGCTCTGAGATCTATGCTTCACCATCTTTGGGCCGCTTTGAGATCCATGCACTTTGAGAACTGTGCAGAATGTGAAATCGGTAATAGGGGTGGGAATATGCATTCATGTTCATGCACTTCTTCTCTTGGTGCTTTGATGGGCATGCAAAATTGAGGTAAGGTCCCGGATGTGGAGATCCAGTGGGCTTCGCTGGTGATGGGGCTGGGGATGAGGATGGCGGCCCGGGGAATGGTGGCGTGGCCTGCTCCGGCGAATGGCGGTGGCACGGTGGGGAGAAGATGGCATGGGCAGCGACTGATGCGGGATGACTCTAGGACTGATGCAAAATAGAAAAATATTTTTTTGTATTTTTTTAGACATTAAATTCGTAGGCTAATAACCCGAAAATAAGTAAATAATTAGCATGATGACTAGTAATGCTAGAAACTATCATACCCACAAAAACTCATGCAGAATAATGGCTAGCCAGGACCCAAGAGTTGAGTAACTCCCGGTTTAGGATAGCGTACCTATCATCAGATTAGAACTCAAGAGGGAGAAGGCATTTACTAGGCAGCGATTGTAGTTTCTTTGATGAAGAGATCTCTCAGCCTCTGGATAGCGCCTAGAAGAACAAGCCTTTGGTTCCCGAATCTGAAGGTGATCTAGATCCGGTCTGATGGCAAAGAAAGCCTCCTATAGGGAGGGGAAACACCTCGGGGATCTGCAAAATATCAAGGTTAGGCACAAATTAGGTAATCAAAAAAAAAATAACAACATGGAACAAAGAAGGAAGGGTTAGGGCTGAAGGGCTGGCAGCCTGAAGAAGGAAGACTCCTGCTTTCAGGGACGACTTCAGGGCTTCTTCTCAAAGGCATGGCTGATCTCAAGAGGCATGAGTTGCGGCTTGGGCATGGAGGATTGCAAGGATAGGGGTCGGCCAATGCAAGAACACAAAGAACCAAACCAAAGGAACCAAAAGAAAACACAAGACACCAGTCTTAAAAACAATTCAGTAGAGTTTTAATTCATAAGAGTTGATAAATTACAAGAGGATGAAGGGTGGAGTATTTATAGAGATCCATTCCCTCTCCTAAAGGGATTACAAGTTTTTCCTAGTTAGAATAGGTTTACATAATTTTAGTAGAAAGACTACAAAAAAAACCTAAAACTAGGAGTATACAAGTTGAATGAAATAAAAACTCAAATTCCTTCTTGCATTTGAACTCTTCCACCATGTTGGACTTGGTCAACTCATGGAGGATGCCTATCCTAGGTGTGTTGGGCTCCAAGGGGCAGCAAGGGGTCATCCTCTTTTGGATTGGTGCATGGGCTTTGGGCCTTGGAAGCTGGGGTGCCATGGTATCAGCATATTCCTTGGAATCTTGGTTCTTCATGCTTGGGCTTGTTTCCTGGGCTTGGAATTTTAAGGCCTAGAGTATTGGAATAACCTAGGAAACATGGACTCCTGGCATATGGAATATTCTGGAAGCATTTGGAGGGAATCTGGTATCTAAAATGGCATTTGGAGGGAATCAGGGTACCTGGAGGGCATCTAGAGGGCATTTAGGGCTCCTGGGTGTCAATTGAACTCCCATAAGCAGATGTAATTGCCTCTGGCTCCTGAATGAGGCCTGGTAGAACTCAAAAAGGGTAACCTTCTCTCTTATACAAAATTTGGACTCATACTGGACTCATACTGATATACAGGACTCAATATACTAGACTAGGTCGAGACAAATCAACTAGTCTCAACTTATTACAACTCAATCTTACTTTCTTACAAAATTATGACACATGACTAAGGTTCTAAAAAAAATCTTAATCAGTAAGCCATATGGTATCCGGTGATCTGTGTCTGATCCTGGTGTCCCCACCAGTGGTCGTGGGTATGACTTCGGAGGGGTTTCGCCAGCGGTCGCACTAGGCGGAGACGGCAGAATGGACAACGGAGGTCTTAGTCGACTGTGGATGATTTTGGGTGGAAGACTGGGTCTCCGATGGGCTATGGCAATGCTTGGCAGCAAGGAGCCTAGCGGGCACCGGTGAGGCATCACAAGCAGGGATGGGGAGCGGAGGACATGGATGGCCAGATCCATCAAGGCTGGTGGATGTCGGTCTATCAGATGGGAAGATCGGGCAAAGGCGATCTGAGGTGTCGGCGAGGCAAAGAGAAAGAGGATCAGTTTGGGCAGAGGCTGACGGAGGTGATCTTCTAGTGGGGCTCTCCAGTTGAGAAGGGTGATGATGTTAGAGGGCTCCACTGCGTCATCTTCCTCCTCGTGTTCGATCGCTAGTTCCTCACTATTGGATGAGGTCGTGGAGCAACAACAGGGGGGATAGAATGGTGGCTGATGATGCGGGGAGGATGCAAATCTGGCTGACGGTGGTGTTGATGGCTGTAGGTAGATGGTGCACTTGGACTGGATCTGGGGAAGTCCATTGATCGGCTGTTATTCCCGGTTCCAGGCGGTGTGGAGATGGGCTTCACGAGTGGAGGCGTCGATGAGGCATTGGAGGGGTCACGGGAGGGAAGGTAGATGCCAGGGCATTGACGGCCCACAGATGGAGGATGATGGTTGGCCGAGGTTTGAGAAGGACATCTTGCACAGGAGAAATATGGATGGGAGGAAGTAGATGGAGCCAAAGAAAAACCTTAATCCTCTAGGCTCTGATACCAAGTTGATGCTGGACAGGGAGCGGGGGATCGCTGGCTAGCATAGAAGTTACCAAGGGATTAGGGCTTGCACTCAAGAACAGGGAACACGGGCATCACACCCACTCCAATCCAGAGAAAAACTCAGAAAAAATAACTTTAATTTGTATTCATGAGAAAAAAGATACTTCATACAAGAGGGGAGGGGTGGTATTTATAAATTCACCCCAGGATACATGACTTAAGGGGTAAGAAACCCTAACTTACGAGCCAAGAAACCCTAGTGGACCTGGTCAACAATGGGCCTTTGTCTTGGACTGGAGCTCTCTCTTGTGGGCTTGGTGGCATGAAAGGGCCCAGGTGCATGAAGGCCAGCTCTTGTTGAGGGTGCCTGGTGAATCTCCTGGCTGCGAACTCTCTTCTTTACATGACCTGAATGAAAACTACATTGACTCGATTGGACTTGACTAGACTAAAAGACTGGACCTGACTAAGTGAACTCAACTGGACTCAGTTGTCTCACTTTATTACAGGACTCAAATAAAATAAAATAAAATAGACTTTCGGACCCCATCAAAAGCCTACTAGTTTCATTGATCTTGGCTTCCATTACCACTAGGCATTGACCATTTTGAATAGGAAGATCATCAAGATCAACCATATAAATATTGCCATACCTATGACCATTAAACTTGATGCCATTGTCATCAAGACTAGAAACAATGCACATGGAAGATTTGAAAATAACTTTAAAATATTTATCACAAAATTAGCTAATACTAAGTAAATTATGCTTTAAACCATCAACATAAAGAATATTAACTATATAAGTAGAGGGGGTGATATGGACTTTACTAATGCCAACAATCTTGCCCTTTCCATTATCATCGAAGGTCACATTTCCATCATTTTGATATTCAAGTGAGGAGGACTGCTCAACATCTCCAGTCATGTGCCTTGAGCAACCGCTGTCGAGGTACCATAATCTTCTTTTGTTGGTTGCAAGGCACACCTACAACAAGTCATGTTGGGTTCTTTAAGGTTAGTAGTGACAGTTTCTTTTGGAACCCAAACTTTTCTAACTTTTCTCAATTTCCTTTTATTATATAAATATAATTTATGTCCTATATTGCCACAAGAATAACAAGTAATAGAGGATGAAGCAGGCATAAAGAAATTCTTGAAAAACTTTTATTAGTTTTGAGTTTTGAAACCTAATCTAGCTTTATTGAAAATAGCTCTTTAATTATTCAAAAGCATATTGAGTTTTTCATAACTATAAGTAAACTTTTCAACAAATGGTTTAATTTTCAATCTCACCCTGTACTTCTTATTTTCTTGCAAAATTTCTTTATTTCGTTTAGCAAAATTTTCAGCTATTGTAATGATTTTCCTTTTTTCAAATCTTCCTTTTCTTTTTCCAAAAAGATAATTTTATCAGTTAACTTTTTATTTTCTTGTAGCAAACAATCATTTTCAATCAAAGACCTATCATTTGTTTTAACCAATTCCAAATTTTGCTTCTTTAGCTCTTTGTGTTTCATTTTATGTTTTTGAAATTCAACTACTAATTCATCAAAAACTTCATGCAATTCTTCAAAGATAAACTCATTTTCAAATTCAGGCATTACCTCATCATTATTGCCATTAAGTAGAAATTTGCACCTCTTGCAGCTCTTCATCTGAGCTTAAGTCCTCGCTCTCGCTCTAGGTGGCCATCATAGCTTTCTTTATTAATTTTCTTCTGCTCTTCTTGAGTAAGGGGCAGTCCAACTTGAAGTGACCGGGTTTCTTGCACTCAAAGCAAGTGGGTGCTCCCTTTCTTTCTCTTTTTCTTTCTCTTTACTAGGCTCTTCCTTTTGAGGCTTCTTCTTGAAGTTGTATTTCTTCTTTCTCATAAACCTCCTAAACTTCCTTGCAATGAGAGCCGTTTCATCTTCATCATCTTCTTCATCGAAATCATCACTTGATTCTTCTTTGGTAGTGAACTTGAAGGCAATCACTTCTTCTTCTTATCATAGTCCACTGTCTTATATTTCAAGAAGAGCTCATAAGTCATTAATGAGCCCAAGAGCTACTTGATTCTTCTTATCATAGTCCACTGTCTTATATTTCAAGAAGAGCTCATAAGTCATTAATGAGCCCAAGAGCTACTTGAGTGGAAGTGTATTTACATCTTTGCTTCTTCTATAGCAGTGACTTTAGCATCCAAGAAGTCGGAAGAGACCTGAGAAGTTTATTAACAAGTCACCATTAGAAATAACTTTACCCAAGCTTCTAATGCCATTCACAATATTAGTGAATCTAGTGTACATTTCACTAATAGATTCAGATGGTTTCATTTTAAACCTTTCATATGTATGAATGAGCATGTTAACTTTGATACTTTTTACTTGATGAGTACCCTCATGGGTAATTTCAAGTGTGTCCCATATTTTCTTTGCGAAGAGACAATTTGAAATTCTATTGAATTCGCTTGGATCTAAAGTGCAAAATAATAGATTCATAGGCTTTGCATTAAGCTCTTTTGCTTAATGTCATTCTCATCCCAATTATCTTCCATTTTGGAAGTGAGAATGCCATTAATCAAGATAGTAAGCTGATGAGGACCTTTAACAATAGTCCTCCAAATGTTATAGTCAATGGCTTGAATGTAAATGCGCATGCATGTTTTCCAATATGTATAATTTATGCCATTAAACAATGGGGGACGGTTAGAGGCTTGTCCTTCTACAACATCCATACCATTGGTGCTACCATGATCATTTACTCAAGATTGTTGGACCTACAAGTAGAGTACCGATGCTCTAATACCACTTGATGCCCAGAAATGGAACCCAAGAGGGGGGGTGAAGTGGGTCTTTCAAAAATTTAAACAATTATGTGCTGGTCTTGAAGTGTTTGTGAAGCAAAGTGATTTAGCTCTAAAAGATATGCAGTGGATAATAGCAAATTAAATGCAAGGAATGAAGAGCAAGTAATAGAGAGAGCAATCACACACAAACATAAAGTTTTATAGTGGTTCGCTACAATCCAAGCACCTACATCCACTCCCAAAGCCTTCCTTGAAAATTTCACTATAATCTCTTCAAGATTATAGTCGACATGTTTTCCAAGGCTCATAAGTCAAAGTCTATGTTGGTTTTGACACCTAGGCTCACTAACAACCTTTACAACTTGTTTTGTCTTCGGGCCGAGCTCACAAGTTAAATCCTAGTTAGTTTTATCCCTTTGGCTCACCAACAACCTTAACAACCCATGTTGCCTAGGTGGCTATCCAAGAGGGGGGGTGAATTGGGATTATAAAACTTTAGCAAGTATGTGCAATTTAAAATCATTTTAGTGTTGTGGTAAATATGCAATGCAGAAGCAAATAATTAAGCACAATCAAGACAATCACAAACACAGGAGATTTAGAGTGGTTCGGAGCAACCCGCTCCTACGTCCACTACCCAAGCACCACTTGGGATTTCTACTTTATCCCCCAACTGGAATATAGTCAGATTGTTTTAACAGGCTCACAATCCAAACCTATACACTTTGGTTTTACCGGGATCACCAATGAAAACCCATACTTGGTTTTAACACATGCTAACCAAGAACCTAGATCCCTTTGGTTTTTAGAACCGGGCTCACCAAAGAAAACCCAATCTTGGTTTTATACCAGGATCACCAAGAACCCAACTTAGGTTTTAAAAGGCTCACCTAAAAAACCTTTACCACTTTCTTAAGACACAACCCCCTTTGCTATTCTTAGAGATAAAACAAGATATATCAAAAATTTAAAGCAACTATACAACAAACCAAATTTGTTTGAGTGTTGCCAATGAAGATCAAAGTGAAGCCTAGCTTTAAATGCTCTTTAATGCTCTTCAAGCTGCTTCTTTTCTTCTTCAAAAGGTTAGATTCAATGATGAAGAATGGTTGGTAAAACTTTGAATCCTTTTTGAATGCTCTTGAAGTTGGTTGGTAAAGACTTGAAAACCTTTCAACTTCTAAAGAATAATCAATGAATAACCTTTCAAAAATTGTTTAATCCTTTATAAATACTCCCTTTTATAGTCTTCCATTAGAAATAGCTATTGTAGGGCCTAGGGAATCGAAATAGAGCCATTGGAGGGATTTTGGAATTCAAAAATGAAGTTCTGCAACTAGCCGTTAGACTGCAAAAACCCATCACTCGAGTCGACTCGAGGTCCATGAGTTGGCTCAAAGTCTTAAACAACCCAAATAAAAGTTCTGTGTGAGTCAGCTATTCTAGGTTGAGTCGGCTTGAACTCTCAATCAATGGAAAATCAAATTCTGCATGAGTCAGCTCTTCTGGGTTGAGTCGACTCGAAGGCACAGTCGCCAACAAAATAATTTCTAGACGAGTCGGCTTTTCTGGGCTTGAGTCGGCTAAAGGTCTCAATCACTAAAAATGCAAGTTCTTCATCGAGTCCGCTCTTGGGGCTTGAGTCGGCTCGAGGTTTTGAAACTCTAAAATTTTTTTGGTGCCATGCCAAAATATGAGTCGGCTCTTGATCCATGAGTCGGCTCTTATAAAAATTCTTTATGATTCAAAACTTCGCCAAACTTCTTCAATTCAAGAATCCAACAAGAACTAACTTACTAACTCTCATTTTTACAATTTTTATAGCCCTTTTACAAGATTACAAATATGAAAGATTAGGACTTTACAACTTGAAGCATACAAAAGTTCAAACAATATTGGAATACCTTTCACTAGATAGAAAACCAACTAATGTAAAGATAAACATTTTCTTACAAAACTTTTTATGTAATTGAAACAATTAGTGAAGCATACATGCTCCAATGTTTTGTAGTCATTAAAATCATTCCAGGGGTCAACAATCTCTCCCTTTTTGATGATGACAAAATACTGGGCATGAACGGGATTTAAAAACACTTTACAATTACCAGTAATGATATACCATGTATCATATTTACATGTATTAAAAATATTCACATTAGTGTGTATCAAGCCAAGTATCAGGTAGTATCAAGACAATGTATCATTTGTATCATTTATGCACTAAGTATCACAATGCTAACTTTGCATTCAAAATAAGTTTTAACTTAACAAAAGCTCCCCTTTCTTATATAACAACACTCTCCCCCCTTTCTCATGTTCAATCTCATTTTTCATACTCATCTCAATTTTTCAAGCTTATTTCAATTTTCATGCTTGTTCTTTCCCCCTTTTTGTCATCAACAAAAAAGTATACAATATAGGGAGAACATTCATTCACAAATAAATCATTTACAATCATTTAAGCATGTATCAAGTTGAACATATGAAAAGATATATATATATATATATATATATATAAAGTGTCAATACAATGGTGATACATTACACAAGTGCCAAGCTCACCAAAAAGAGTATCACTAACAATAACAGGAAATAACAGAAGATACTAAACAATAAATCCTAAAAAGTCAAAAGGATGGACTAGGATCATCATCACTAAGTTCATCTTCACTAGAAGAAGAACCAACCTCTGAAATACCAGGAGCAGGTTTAAATTTAGGGAACCTAGGTCTAAGGTCCCTAAGTCTAGTCCTAACAGGGGTTGAAGTCTTAGAAGTTCTAGTTTAGTTTTAGCTAGAGCCTTAGAAGAAATCAAAATAGGTGTAGGCCATGTAGAAGGAGGATCAACAGATAAAGCAAGGGTGCTGGTAGTCGACAAAATCTGCATCATAGGAGTATCTCCAACATCAGTGCTTGGATCTTGAGTACTAGTACCAAGCTCCATAGGGGTAGCAGCTGTAGGAATATCAGTAGAATGCACTGCTTCTCCCTGTCCACAATCTATATCATGAATATCAGGACCTGCTGAAGATGGTGGAGGTGCTGAGTGACTGGCTACCCTGATGTGCTGAAGAATCGATAGATTCTCTTGGAAGCCATCTCTCATCTCTGTCTGAAGTGCTAGTATCCTAGCATTTGTCTCTAATCTGCCTCTTTGAAGACTAGAGATCTCATCCAGAATCAGCTACAGTCAGCTATCATCACCTGAACCAACAGCAATAGATCCTCTCACAGGTGATCGAGGTGTAGTAGAAGGTGCTGGCTCAGAAGGTCCAGCCTCATCAGCCTATGGCTCAGTCTCGGTATCCTGTCCCTGACCTGTCTGATCATCATCTCCTGATTCCTTATCTGAATGTGTCGCATGTAATCTTGAAGTCTTCCTGATCCAGTGTCCATCAACCTTCAGGAATCCCATCCTGATCAAAGATTTAACATTGTATATGTCTGTATGAATTAATGGCCTGCTATCCTCACCAACAAATCTACTTGAGCATCTTGAAAGAGCAATGTGAAAACCATGCCATAAGGAAGACATGCTCGTGCCCTACAAGCAGCTTCCCTAATCTGGGATATCATAATATAAGGTAAGTTGAGGGCCTCCCCCTTAACTAAGCATCTCATAAACACCAAATCCCTCTCGCTCACCCAATCAAATCTTCCAGTCCTGGTTAGAAAAATATGACTGACGATATTATGAATCAACCTCATTTCCAATGAAAGTTGATTAGCTCTGACATGTACAACACCAGTAATATCATTCCCCTCAAGAATCAACCTCAAAGTCTTTTGTTTTTCCTTTAATACCAAAAAGCTCTCTCCTTCCTTAGGTATTTGAAAAATGTCACTCAATTTTTGCTCATTTATCTCAATATGCTTCCCTTTTACAATTGATTCTACATTAAATGCACCAAGGGACATATTCTCAAAGAATTACCTTACCAAATTTGGATATGTAGGAACATTCAACAAGCAAAAAGACTTCCAACCTTATGCAATGAGCCAATCACAAACTCTCAAGTTTTCTTGCTCTAGAAAGGTAAAATCTACATAATGTTCGGAAGTAACTTGCCTATTATCCATCAGAACTATCTGTCTTGGAGCTTCCGGAGCCTCTTCATGTTCTTCCTGTGGCTCAACTACTAGATTTGAAGTGTCAAGCCTCCTCTTGGTTCTTCGCTCCTCTGCCACGGTCCGCACAACCCTTCTTGGCTTCTTCCCTATGGCTTTCTTAGGTGCCATTTAGGTTGGATTAGGATTTAGGAAGGGTTTAGAGGAGTTCTAAGGCTTTTTTAGTTTTGGAATAGGGAAAGGTTGAAGTAAAGTAGGAAGGGTGGAAAGAAATTGAGATTTGAAACCTATGATGCCCTATTTAAAAAGTGTCAGCTTAACACTCGAGTCGGCTCGACAGAGCAGCAGGGTGCTCAAGTTGGCTCGAGCAAAAATCAAGGCAAAAACTTAGAAAACTAAAAAATAAAATTCTATAGGTTCCTTATTACTAGAGAAGGTGGTCATAATCTCTAAAGAGAATTTGAAAATTCTAGATAAGTTTTCCTCATTTTTGAAAAAGTAGGTCAAAACTCTTAATATGGGTCACATAGGCCTAATTCACTTCTAATATTTTCAAATCTATCTTGGCTAAGAGGTTTGGTAAAAATATCAGCAAGTTGATCTTCTGTAGGCACAAATTCTAATTCTACAACATTATTCAAAACATGATCTCGAATAAAATAATGTCTAATTTTTATGTGCTTGTTCTAGAATGCTGAATTGGATTTCTAGATAAATTAATAGTACTAGTGTTATCATATTTAATAGGAATTTTAGACTGGATAACATCATAATCTTCTAGCTATTACTTGATTTACATACTTGTGCACAATAGCTCCCCGCAGCCATGTACTCTGCCTCAACAGTAGACAGTGCTACAGAGTTCTGTTTACGATAGTGCCATGAAATCAAGTTGACATCTAGAAATTGACAAGTGCCACTTGTACTCTTTCTATCAATCTTATAGCCACCATAATCAGCATCAGAATAACTAATTAACTTTAAAGATGAATGCTTAGAATACCATAAGCCTAAATTACATGTGTCTTTAAGATATTTAATAATTCTTTTAACAACAATAATGTGTGACTCTTTTGGATTTGATTGAAAACATGTACACATAAAACACTAAATAGAATATCAGGTCTACTGGCAGTTAAATAAAGTAGAGAGCCAATCATACCTCTATACATTTTTGATCAACATTTGTGCCATTTTCATCTTTATCAAGTCTACATGCAGGATTCATGGGTGTTCCAATTTCTTTACTTGATTCCATGCCAAACATTTTGATAATCTCTTTAATATATTTGGCTTGGTTGATCAGAATTCCCTCTTTTGATTGTTTGATTTGAAGCCCGAGGAAGTAACTTAGCTCATCCATTAAACTCATTTCGAATTCACCCTACATTAACTTAGCAAAATCTTGACACAAAGATTCATCAATAGATCTAAAAATTATATCATCAACATAAATTTGAACAACTAAAATATCATTATTTTTTTTGAATGAACAGGATGGTATCAACACTACCTCTCATGAAATCATTACCAATTAAAAACTTACTTAATCTATCATACTAGGCTCTAGATGCCTGTTTAAGACCATATAAAGCTTTATTCAACTTAAAAACATGATTTAGAAATGTGTGATCGATATAAAAATAGGTGGTTGTTCGACAAAAACTTCATCAGATAGAAAACCATTTAGAAATGCACTCTTTATGTCCATTTGAAATAATTTAAAATTCATAAAACATGCATATGCCAAGAGTAATCTAATGGCCTCTAGCCTAGCTACTGGGTGCATAGGTCTAATCAAAATTTATTCCCTCTTCTTGATTGTAATCTTGAGCTACCATTCTAGCCTTATTTCTAATTACATTACCTTGCTCATCTAGCTTGTTTCTATAAACCCATCTAGTGCCTAAAATAGGATAGTTATTTGATCTTTCTATAAGTGTCCAAACATTGTTTCTCCTAAATTGGTTTAAATCATTATGCATGGCTAACATCCAAATAGGATCAGTTTCAGCTTCTTCTATAGTGTGTGGTTCTACATGAGATACAAAAGCAATTAAATCATGTGCATCCCTATGTGAAGCTGGTTCTAACACCTTGAGATGGATCTCCTATAATAAGTTCTTTAGGATATAAGTATACATACTCCATTCTTTGGGTATATCATCATGATCTTTGCTTACCACTTCTTCATGTTGTTCACTTGCTTATTGTCTTTGATAGACATGTCCTTCAGTCCATGTTCAATTGTACATGTATCATCATCAACACAATCTTCTTTTCTATAAGATGTTATATCAGTTTCATTGAAAATAACATAGATTGATTCTTCAACAGTTAAAGTTCTTTTATTGAAAACTTGATAGGCTTTACTATTTAAAGAATAACCAAGAAAGATAGCCTCATTGGATTTTGCATCAAACTTACCAAGATTGTCTTTATCATTATTCAGAACAAAACATTTGCAACCAAAAACATGAAAGTAATTGATATTAGGCTTTCTATTGTTACACAGTTCATAGGGAGTTTTTCTAATTATAGGTCTAATTAAGACTTTGTTTAAAATATAGCAAGAGGTATTCACAACTTTTGTCCAAAAGTATTTTGGAAGATTTCCTTTACAAAGCATTGTTCTGGATATTCTTTCAAAGTTTTATTCTTTCTCTCTACAATACCATTTTGTTGTGATATTCTAGGAGCAGAGAAGTTGTGATCAATACCATGCTTTATGTAAAAGTGATCAAAATGTTGATTTTCAAATTCCGTACCATGATCACTATGAAAAGAAATAACACAAAGGTTTTTTGAGTTGGAAACTCTTTTATAAAACTTTTTGAATACCTTAAAAGTCTCATCTTTATGTATGATGAATAAAATCCAAGTGTATCTTGAATAATCATCTATAATTATAATGCCATACTTTATACCACCTAAGCTTGTTGTCCTAGTAGGTCCAAATAGGTCCATGTGAAGTAGCTCTAAGGGTCTAGTAGTAGAAACAATGTTTTTGGATTTAAAACTCTCCCTCACTTACTTTCCTAATTGGCATGCATCATAGATATATTCAAAATTTACTTTAAACTATGGCAAACCTTTAACCAAGTCTTTTGAAATAAGTTTTGCAATAGTAGCCATACTAGCATGTCCAAGCCATCTATGCCATAGTAAACTTGATTCCTTGCTCTTGTCATTCACTGCCATAAGACTTGTATTGCTTGACATAACTAGATCATTAAGACCTACTATATAAATATTACCAAGTCTTTGTCCAATGAACTTTGTACTAAAGTCATAAAGATCAACTACTATACACATTGAAGACTTGAGGAAAACATTAAAACCAATAACACAAAGTTGACTGATGCTCAAAAGATTATGCTTTAATTTTCTACAAGTAACACATTTTCAGTAAAAGTAGAAGGAGTAATTTTATTTTACCAATACCGATTATCCTTCCTTTGCGATTATCACCAAAGGTTACCATGCCACCATCCTTTTGTTCTAGGGTGAAGAATTGATCAATATCACCTGTCATGTGTCTTGAAAAGCTGCTATCAAGGTATCATCTTTTCTTTACATTTGTGGCTGCAAGACATTCTTGCAAAATAATCAAGTAATAGATTAAGGTACCCAAGCTTTCTTGGGTCATTGCACGTTAGTAGGATTGGTTCCTTTTGGAATCCAAATGTTCTTAATTTTCTTTTTGCCATTATATTTCAAATGACACTCAAATACTTTATGACCAACATTATTGCAAGCATAACAGATAGTTTTTGGCTTTGAGTAAAAAGTATATGATGATGCAAATTTAGGTCTATATTGCTTTGATGTAATAAACTTAGGAGCATAAGATGTGGATGTAGAAAATTTATTGGCCAATTCCAAATTTGTTATTTGTATCTCTTTGATCTTTCAAAATCAATTCAAGTTTGTTAGAACTTAAGATTATTTTTTCTACCAAAGGTTTAAGCTTTTGAACTTCCTTTTTCAAATTAGTATTTTCAATTTGCAAAACTTTATTCTTTTCAAGAAGTTCTTCCTTTTCAAGTTAAGTTGTTTTAAGTCTTTCACAAATCAAACTTAATTCTCTTTGTAAGATCTTATTTCTTTCACAAATTTCATTTTTATCTTTTTCAATTGAATCATAATTAATTTTCAAATTTTTTATTTTCAAACTAGCCTTTTTGTACTCTACCAATAATTCACAAAAAGTATTATGAAGCTCATCATAAGTAAATTCTAAGTTAGGTTCTAAAGTTGTTACCTCATCCTCCAGACCCATAAAGGAGATTTGAGCAGTTTTTGTTGTATCTTCATCTTCTCCAGTTGATGTAGATTCATCACTATCACTCCATGCCACAAGCATTACTTCTTTTACTTTCTTCTAATCATCTTTTTCTTGATCTCTGGACAATCAAGATGTATGTGTCCAGGTTTCTTACATTCATAGCAAATAGGGGTTTGATCCTTGTCCTTATCCTTTTCTTTGTCTTTTTCTCTTTCTTTTTCAAATTCTCCTTTTCTAAATTGCTTTCTCCATCTGTTTGTTCTTCTTCTGCCCATAAACCTTTTGAATTTTCTCATTACTAGGGCAATTTCATCATTTTCCAGATCATCATCATCAGATATATCTAAATCTTCATCTTTGTCCTCTTCAGTAGCCTTAAATGCTATAGCCTTTTTTCTTTTTGAATCTTCATCTATTCTTTGTTGCATTGCTAGCTCATAAGTAATTAGTGATCCCAGCAGTTCATCCAATGGTAGGATGTTCAAGTCTTTTGCCTCTTGTATTGCTGTAACTTTCGCTTCCTATTTATCTGACAAAGATCCCAAAACCTTTGGGACTATATCAGCATTAGTATAAGAACTACCAAGACTTTAAGACCATTTATGATATCAGTAAAACATGTATACATGGCAGATATAGTTTCACTAGGATCCATTTTGAACAATTCATAATTGTGCACAAGAAGATTGATTTTTGAAGTTTTAACTGGTGATGTGCCTTCGTGTGTGATCTCATGCTTATCCAAATTTTTTTAGCAGAATTGCAAGTGGAAATTCTATTAAACTCATTTGGGTCCAAAGTGCAATAAAGTAAATTCATAGCTTTGGCATTCAACTCAACTAATCTCATATCATTTTTGTCCATTCCTCTTCCGGTTTGGGAACCTCAATATCATTAATTCTAATAGTAGGTGTGTGAGGTCTTTTAGAATTATTTTCTATAAATGAAAGTCTATGGCTTGAATGTATTTTTTCATCCTAGCCTTGCAATATGTATAATTGGTTCCAGTAAAAAGTGGAGGTTGATTTGTGGATTGGCCTTCGACCAAAGAAGTGCTCATGGGATGTGCCATCAATCTTTACTCTAAGTAATTTTCAGAGATTCCACTCTGAATCACTTGTTGCCTAAGTGGCTTCCTAAGAGGGAGTTTGAATTAGGATTACAAAAACTTTAACAAGTATGTGCAATTTAAAATCTTTTTAGCATTATGATGAAATATGCAATGCTGAAGCAAACAATTAAGCACAATCAAGACAATCACAAACACAGGAGATTTAGAGTGGTTTGGAGCAACCCGCTCCTATGTGTTGGGAATCCGGTGCACCATTGTGAAAATAATTTCAAACATGATGAAATTTGCACCATAAACCCTTAGCAAGATCTCCTTATTCAGGATTAAAACATATATTAAACATGCAAACTTACATTGTTAGAATTAGGGCACCAACCTGTTAACGCTAAATCCAATTTTGATGTAGAATCAAAACTTGATGTTGAATGCCCCTTTTGAATTCACCAGGCATCCAAATGTCCACCCTCCAATGATGATCCACAAGAAGATTGATCAAGATGCTAGCTTCTTCAAAATTCCTTCACTTGAATTCTTATCCTAGAACTCAAGAGAACTATGGCTTTAAAACTCCATGGTAGGGACTCCTTACTTCCTTTCTTTCTTCTTCCTCTCCCTTTCTTAAGACCTTGTCCTAAGAATAAAACTCTTGTCTTGAAGGAGGAGGAGGATTTAAGACACTAATGTCTTAATGTAAAGGAAATAGAACAGAGTAGTAATTCTTTTCTTTTACCGATCAAGAGATTCTTCCTATCTCTTGTTTTAGACTTGAGTTTCAATAGAGAAGAGAACTCTGTAAAAGGGAATCTCTTTGTGTCCTAAACAAGCTAAGGAGGAATCAGTCTCCTGGAAAGAAAAGAAAAATAAAACCTCTGTCGTACATTTTTTTTTTTAAACACCCGAGACCTCTGTTCCTTAAATAGATTACAAAAAGGTGCCTTTTCAAAAGAACACAACTCTCCGTGAAATATTTCTCACGGTCTTCCATATTTCTCATGCCCCTTCCCTCTTTCTCATGCCCTTCCAGATTAAAACTCATGGATTTTCCTAAAAGAAAAGTCATGAAATTCCAGAAGAAAGGAATCGCGATGTTTCGGTCTCCGAAGAGACGTTGTTTCGCGCAACCGGGAAGAGTCAGCGCCTTTTGTCTTTCTTAAAAATTTCCAACCGTTGGATTCCCATCCAAGGGGGGACAAGTGGAGCGCTAACTTAAGAAAGGAGGCCACCCATCTTAATTCATCGGAGAATTAAGTGGGGTGCGCCAAGAGTCCATGCACCATGGACTCTTCCAAATGGCGTGCCAAGAGTCCATTAGCGCATGGACTCATGGTATTTGGCTTGAAAAGAATAAGGAGCGGGTGGGGGGCTAGCCTAGGTGCATGGTTAGCCAATAGGGTTAGCCATAATCTCTATTTTCTCAATTAGGATCTAATTAGATCCAATTAGAACCCAAATTGAACCAATCCAGAACCCTAATTCGAATCCGATTCGAATAGAAGCTAGGGTTTGCAACACCTGCTAGAGTGTTATCCTGCAAAGATGATTTAATCACAAATTAAACTCTTGATCAATCCTCTTAAGTGTGTGACCCATGGGTTCCACATCTAGCCAGCAGTGGGTTCGAATACAAGTTGACCTAATTTGATTAGAACTCTTTCTAATCGGTTTAGGTCAAACGGGCTTACCCGATTTGATCAATAAGGACTCTTCCTAATAAGTGATCTTTGAATTTGATCAACCCACAAGACAAGATTGACGTCTAGCAACGTGTCATGTCTACCCGGAAGATATGGAAATTCTGGTGAAATACCAAAATTATCCTTCAATAGAGAGTTATCGTATAATTAAATCTTTTGATCAGCCTGCACCCAAAAATATAACTATGGATATGGATATAAGTCAAATCCAATATATTTATTTCTAGCTCAATCTTATATTGATGATTCAATTATCTTGATATTAGAAACCATCTCTAATATCTTACTTTGATCAAAGATTTCCTGAATCATCATCCGATTGTTAACTAGCTGGATGCAATCTCCTCTTACCAAGAGTTATCGATTCCTTGTTGACCTACTCATTACGTTCATATCCAATTCACCATTCCCAGTATCAATCTTGTGCATGACTTAGTGTCATGATTAGGATGAACCAAAGCATGGGTTCATGTACATAAGGTACTTATGGTAGTCTCAGGTCAAAGGATTACTTGTACTACTCCTACTATGAGAACCTTCTATTGACATGTAGCTAAGACTCCATTAGGTGTTCTCAAGTTGGATCATATCAGTGAACTCATTCTCCAATGAGCACCCACATCCCAGTATTAGTGTCATACACAAGTGACTATGAGAGCAGTCACCCTCTCCAGTATACATGGGATGTGCTAGTCTTACCAGAAAACCCTGATCCCCTACTCAGGGTTCCTTTGACTAGGAATTTTTAGATTAAGGTTTAAGATTTTAGGTCTCACTGGTATGATCTCATCATAACCCTAAAATCATATCCTAATCTATGGGATTCATCATATAAATAACATAGCGATGATGAAAAATAATGCCTTTATTAGAAATTGTCATTTACAATGGTTTGGGAGATACAACATAGATTGGCTGTCTTGGACTTATGATGAGCTCTTGGTTCCTTAGCTTGAGCAACAGCCCCAGTGTTGTCACAGTAAAGTGGCACTGGGTTTTAAATCTCAGGAACAACACCCACTCTGTGATGAACTTCTTCATCCAGGACTGCTTCCTTGGCGGCTTCACTGACAGCTATGTATTCTGCCTCAGTGGTTGAGTCAGCTACAGTCTGCTGTTTGGTACTCTTCCAACTCACTGCTCCCAGTTTAGGGTAAAAACATATCCCAAAATGGATTTGCTATCATCAGGGTCTGATTGAAAAATAGAATCAGAATAAGCTTCTAGTTTAAGATCAGAACCATCATAACCAGAAAAATATCCTTAGTCCTTCTTAGGTACTTAAGAATATTTTTAATGCTTTCCAATGATCCTCTCCTGGATCAGCCTGAAACATACTGACAATGCCTAAAGCATATGCCACATCAGGCCTGGTACATAACATGGCATACATATGGACCCTATTTCCGAAGCATAGGGTATAGAATTCATTCTATTTCTTTCTTCAGGTGTCTTAGGAGACATCCTTTTAGAAAGATGTATGCCTTGACTCATAGGATATAACCTCTTTTACTTCCCCATGCTGAATCTTTTCAGCACTAAGTCAATGTACCTAGATTGGGATAAACTAGTATCCTCTTAGATCTATCTCTATATATCTTAAAACCTAGTATATAGGATGCTTCTCACAAATCTTTCATGGAAAACTGGTTTGACAGCCAACCTTGATGATTGCAACATTGGGACATCATTCCCAATAAGGAGTATGTCATCTACATACAGAACCAGAAGACTATGGCACTTCACTAGTCTTCTTATAAACACAGGGTTCATCCACATTTTTGATAAAACCAAACCTTTTATAGTTTCATCAAA
This sequence comes from Areca catechu, assembly GCA_021397845.1. NCBI lineage: Eukaryota > Viridiplantae > Streptophyta > Magnoliopsida > Arecales > Arecaceae > Areca > Areca catechu. The sequence goes on along the minus strand of CM038048.1, from coordinate 43,841,669 downwards.
GCAGATGTTCCAACTCCTTGAAGCTTGCTTTAATCATAAATGGATTTCTTTAGCTTGCATACTTGATTAGGTTTATTGATGTAGGACAAGAGCTCTGATACCAAATGATGCAGAACAAAGAACAAAGAAGCGTATGCGGAAGTAATTTTAAGATTAATTCTTTTTTTTTTTTATTTCAGAAATTGGCTTTGACTCAAAGAAAGCTAAACTAAGTTGAAGGACAACTAGGTAGGATTGAAAGCAAAATTTAGATGAAACTAAATTATCAGAGTAGTTCAGAAGTAACGGATCGCTGGGGTTGAGAAACTCCCAGAACTAGGGTTTCGCTCTGAACTTTCAACAGAACAGAAATAGAGAGGAGAGATGGTTTACTAACCAGACAGTGATCTTCTCAGGATTTTGGTGGAAGAACTCTCTCGAGCAGATTGTTGGATCCTCGGATTCGGCTATCTTCGCAATGGATCCTCCAATACTGGTCTATGGTTTGGTCGGCTTCTCCTGGACTCAAGATCTGGGAAGAAGAGGACAAGTGAGGAATTCAGATACTCAAGAAAAGATTTACCAGGTTGAAGAAATTGAAAGCTGAAGTTGCTGAAATCAGAATTCTCCTGGAGGCCGATCTGACTTCCTCTTAGAATTGCTGTAGATCTGAAGTATCTGGACTGGAGCTGGATGCTGGTGGCCGGCCTGGACTTGGAGAGGATGGCCGTGAGAAGTGGAATAGACTAGGGCTTGGTGGAAAGAGAAGGGTGATGGCGGCTAGGGTTTGGGAGTGGAGTGGCTAACCTAGGGTTTGGGTTTTGGAGATCTCACACCTCCTCAAGGTTCCAGGGGAACCCAGATTTACTCCTCACGGAGCTCAACACCTGGATGCAAGTGCGGGAAGAGAGAAAACACAAAGTTTGCTCACAAAAAAATTTGGTTTCATTCATCTGATTGATTTAAACTTACAAGAGGGATTTAATTATAAGGCTTTACAAGGGAGTAGGGTTTTACATTTCCCATGTGGGACTAAAGGAGGGATCTAAAATCAGGATAAATCATACACAATGGTCGGCCAAGGTACCAAAAAAAAATTGATTTGGGTTATAAAAGGCAGGTAGATGGCGCCTCCTTGTTTGGATCTTCAAGAGAATTTTTTCCTTCCATGGATCAACTCTTTTGGACTCCTCCTTTCTTCCTCCCCAGTATGGCTCCTTTAACTTTATTTGAGTATTTCTGGCAAGTAAGGGTGCCCCTTGAATTTTCTCAAAGAGAATTTCTTCCCTTTCATAGTTTGGTTCTTTTGGGATGTCTTGGGCCGCCCCTTGATTTTGAGGAACCCTGGTGGATTTTCTCCTCAATGGCGCATGAAAGAGGGGAGCTGCTATCTGGTGTGGGGACCAAAGCCTGCTGGATGGAGATGTGGCGCCCCTGGACTCGGCGTTGGGCTGGGAGTGTGGCTGGGAGTGTGGCGCCCACTTGCTTGACCTTGGGAGAAAATGTAACACCCAGGTTGAAGCCCTAGTCCACTACTGAGTCAAAATGACTCAACAAAATAAAAATGCAGGTAATACAGACTCAAGCTAAAGACCCTGGTGGATTTCTCCTCAATTGGCGCATGAAAGAGGGGAGCTGCTATCTGTGGTGTGGGGACCAAAGCCTGCTGGATGGAGATGTGGCGCCCCCTGGACTCAGGCGTATGGCTGGGAGTGTGGCTGGGAGTGTGGCGCCCACTTGCTTGACCTTGGGAGAAAATGTAACACCCCAGTTGAAGCCCTAGTCCACTACTGAGTCAACATGACTCAACAAAATAAAAATGCAGGTAATACAGACTCAAGCTAAAATTGAGTTGATCAAGTCAACCCTTATTACAAGCCGAAAAACCCTAATTCTTCGGCCAAGGTTAATCAGAGATCCGGATGGAGCTCTGAAGTCTTCTTCTGAGTCTGGTGCCCGCACCAATTCTCCCAGGGTGGGAGGAACTCGACCCTGTCGAGTATGGATCAAGTTGGCTCTGGTATCTCTCCAAGAGGTTTGGGTCCAATTCTTGTAATTCTTCTCGGGAGATCCAAGAGTCATCAGAATCTGGCCTTCCTTGCCAGCGGACCAGGTATCTTTGGTATCCTCGATTACGAGTAGAGATAACCTGATCATCCAGGACCTTTTCAATCTGCTCTTTCCTCACAGGCCAGTTTGTTGGTGGACACACAGGGTTGGGTTCACTCTCAAGAGCAGGATTAGGTTCAAAAGCCTCACTGGGAATCACGGCTGGCTCTCTATACTCTACTAGGTCTGTAATGTTGAAAGTGGAGCTAATGCCTAGTTCTGGAGGCAACTCGAGCACATAGGCATTGGATCCTACTCTCTTCACCACTCTAAATGGTCCAGCTCCTCTAGCATGTAACTTTCTAACGGTTCCAGGAGGAAACCGTTCAGGCCTTAACCTAATCATTACATCGTCTCCCTCAACAAAAGTTTTGACTCGCCTTTGAGAATCAGCCAACTTCTTATAAGTTTCATTACTTAAATTTATTTTGGCATGAATTTCTTTATGCAAGTCCTTTACATGCTATGCAAGTGCATCAAGAGACTTGTGTGTGTGGACTAATAGTGAAATCAGATCAAGTGATGTGTGAGGCTTGTATCCATGAACAATTTTAAAGGGGCTCTAGCCTATAGACCTATTGATCGAAACATTATATGCAAATTTAGCCCTGGGTAAATACAAATCCCAATTCCTGGTATTCTCACTCAATAAAAATCTGAGACAATGTCCTAAACTCGACTGACGATGCATTCCTAAAGAATGGACTTTATTCAAAGGAACCCTAGGTCAAAACCTAACAAACTACGGCTCTCTAGGTTTGACCTTGGGTCGGAGGATGGCATGCAGAGCATGAAAACTTATCATGGGTGCCTAGTAGGTGCCATAAGGTCTTCCAGAAGTAGGTGGCAAACCTAATAGATTCTGACACGTGATTCACTCTAAAGACTTTGACAAAGTATACTTGGATGGTGTAAGAAGCATTGGAAGTCCTAGAGAAAGGGAGGAAATATGAGGTGGAGTCTCGAATTACCTGCTGGCTAAAGGTGGTGACCTGAAGGTTTGAATGGTGATCTATGAATATCAACTGGTCATCCTTACGAAAGGAAAAGTTTGCTATTCCTAGGAATGGATCAAGAGATGGTTCGGGGAGTAGCCTAGGACATGTGATTGCAATAGTTAAGGTTTGTTCTCTAAGCAAACAATGATCCACTTTCTCAAGAAATGGATTAAAGAATGATTCATGGAAGGGCCTATGGATGATGACCTCAAGACTTGAAATTTGACCTATGGGTGAGGAAAGGTATACTCTATAGAAGGGTAGGTCAGTCATGCGAAGGAACGGGTCTGGGGTCATAAGGAGGACTTCTACAGGACTGGGAGAATCAATCCGCTCAAGACAAGGATGTTCAACTGAGATTACGGGAGAGACCTTAGTGGCTGGGCATGGGACAAGGTCCAATTGTAAGAGGCTTGATTCAGTCATCCTAAGGAGAGGATCTACCATAGGGTGGGCAAACTTAAACAGTTCAGTGCAAAGATCTTCAATTGGTACTTGGGAATGACTGTCATTAGAGGGTACGAACTGATAGCTCGGGCTAACACTATGAGTTCTTCCTAGGGGTATTTGACTAAAGGAACCTGATTCTCACAAATCTCTTGAATTTCTGAACTAGGTCCTACCACTTGGTTGCTCTCCAAGGTCTCCTCAGGTAAGGAACCAATAGTAGCGATGTCACATTCTTCAAGTTCTTCCCTCTCATATTCATCAACTAGACTCAAGCCAGCATCATATACTTCCTCGATGCCATCTTCAATGGGTTTCGGGTCAGTGGTAATCGGGTCAACTGATTCTAGGCTTGTCATACCTAACCTTTCTTCCTCATTGGTAGGCTTGGGTTCTCCCTCATTAATGTCATCCTTAGGATTCTTACCACTTAGCTGTGCACAAGCCAGTCCTGCATGGGCACTGACTAGATTTATGGCCTCTTTCTCCACAAAACAAACATTCTTGCGATATAGGAACCTGGGTCACACTGGGTTTCAAGCTAGTAGAGACTTACTTGGGCATGGGTGTGGATCTAAATGGTTGATCTAGAAGACTTGGGTTGTTGAGTGACTGGTCTAGAATATTGTAAGGACCCCTCATAGACACGATCCACACTATAGATATCATGGCTAGGCTTCCTAAGGTTATGCTCGGGATCACGGTATAAGGTCCTCCTAGGCTCCTGGTATGGATGAGGTTGGGGCCTATTAAATTTGGATCAGGGATCCAAATTTGATGTCTACGTTTCTCAAGGACTTGGACTTGATCCCTAAGCTGGGTAAAATTCTCATGGACTTGTTCTTTACACTGGGTAACAGTAGCAGTCAAATCCTGGCTTAACTTGTTCATGCTCTCAGTAAGAGCTCTAACCATGGCCTCTAAATCAGGTTGGGTTTGACCAGGTTGGTAGGGCACTCCATTTCGGGTAGACATGATGCAAGCAAACATACAAAATGAGACTCAATTGAACGATTACAGGCTAACTAGACCTAGAGCCCAAACTAGATGCCCAATCAGAGTGGCAAGCTAGCCTATAGTAACTCAGGACTCAGCCAGGCAGGTGTAAGGGGAGTGTTAGGTCCCTAATTGCCAATCCTAGACACCAATCATTGATTGGCCAGGTAGGCGGACCAGCACACAAGCCCTTCGGGACGTAGTCCCTGAACCACCATTCTAGACACTGAGTACAAAGCACACACAGAGTAACTAGACAAACTGACTCAACACTAGCCTTGACCCGACTTGTTGATGTCCCTAGCCCACTAGGGCAAATTAGGTCTTATCCCTTTTTAGATTAAAGGCTTAGGTTCGAATGAAGGGGTGGTGGTTTTGGGCTAAGGAGAGGTTATCAACTCCTCCCTTATCTTAGATGCTCAAATGCCCTTAAGATGAATTAAGAGATGAACACTCAAAATAAATGGATTGCAGAACACAAAAATAGAGTTGCAGTAATTTAGTTCTCAGAAATCACACAGAAACCAATAAATCATGGGAAAATTATACAAATTTGTTTCAATTATACTGGTTTCATCAAAACAAAAATAACCAAATTTGGAGTTATCTGTAGTGAGAAATAATTCCTGCAACAGGGCAATTACAGGCTGAAAACAAAGCACTTCCCCATTTACAATTCCTGCTACGAAGTTATAACCCAACGGATCCCCTACACGCCCTAGGAACACCCCGTGGAATGGGAAGAGGAGGTTTGCACCTCGCTTCGTTCCTAGGACTGGACGTCCTGGGGAGTCTACTTCAAGCAGACAAAGTAAAAAGAGAGAGACTCAAACAAGCAATCAAAACAGAAACCCTAGACAGGGCTCTGATACCAAAAATGATGCAGAACGGAAGCTCTGATACCAAAAATGATGTAGGACGAGAGCTCTGATACCAAAAATGATGCAGAACAAAGAACAAAAAAAGCGTATGCGGAAATAAATTTAAGATTAATTCTTTTTTTTTTTAATTTCAGAAATTGGCTTTGACTCAAAGTAAAGCTAAACTAAGTTGAAGGAAACTAGGTAAGGATTGAAAGCACAATTTAGATGAAACTAAATTATCAGAGTAGTTCAGAAGTAACGGATCGCTGAGGGTTGAGAAACTCCCAGACCTAGGGTTTCGCTCTGAACTTTCAACAGAACAGAAATAGAGAGGAGAGATGGTTTACTAACCAACAGTGATCTTCTCAGGATTTTGGTGGAAGAACTCTCTCGAGCAAATTGTTGCATCCTCGGATTCGGCTATCTTCGCAATGGATCCTCCAATACTGGTCTGTGGTTAGGTCGGCTTCTCCTGGACTCAAGATCTGGGAAGAAGAGGAACAAGTGATGGAATTCAGATACTCAAGAAAGATTTACCAGGTTGAAGAACTTGAAAGCTGAAGTTGCTGAAATCAGGATTCTCCTGGAGGCCGATCTGACTTCCTCTTAGAATTGCTGTAGATCTGAAGTATCTGGACTCGAGCTGGATGCTGGTGGCTGGCCTGGACTTGGAGAGGATGGCCGTGAGAAGTGGAATAGACTAGGGCTTGGTGGAAAGAGAAGGGTGATGGCGGCTAGGGTTTGGGAGTGGAGTGGCTAACCTAGGGTTTGGGTTTTGGAGATCACACCTCCTCAAGGTTCCAGGGGAACCCGGATTTACTTTCTCACGGAGCTCAACACCTGGATGCAAGTGCGGAAGAGAGAAAACACAAAGTTTCCTCACAAAAAAATTTGGTTTCATTCATCTGATTGATTTAAACTTACAAGAGGGGTTAATTTATAAGGCTTTACAAGGGAGTAGGGTTTACATCTTCCCATGTGGGACTAAAGGAGGGGATCTACAAATCAGGATAAATCATACACATATGGTCGGCCAAGGTACCAAAAAAAATTTGATTTGGGTTATAAAAGGCAGGTAGATGGCGCCTCCTTGTTTGGATCTTCAAGAGAATTTTTTTCCTTCCATGGACCAACTCTTTTGGACTCCTCCTTTTTTCCTCCCCAAGTTATGGCTCCTTCTAACTTTGTTTTGAGTATTTCTGGCAGGTAATGGGCGCCTCCTTGAATTCTCTCCAAGAGAATTTCTTCCCTTTCATAGTTGGTTCTTTTGGGAAGTCTTGGGCCGCCCCCTTGATTTTGTGGACCCCTGGTGGATTTCTCCTCAATTGGCGCATGAAAGAGGGGAGCTGCTATCTGTGTTGTGGGGACCAAAGCCTGCTGGATGGAGATGTGGCGCCCCCTGGACTCAGGCGTATGGCTGGGAGTGTGGCTGGGAGTGTGGCGCCCACTTGCTTGACCTTGGGAGAAAATGTAACACCCCAGGTTGAAGCCCTAGTCCACTACTGAGTCAACATGACTCAACAAAATAAAAATGCAGGTAATACAGACTCAAGCTAAAATTGAGTTGATCAAGTCAACCCTTATTACAAGCCAAAAAACCCTAATTCTTCGGGCAAGGTTAATCAGAGATCCGGATGGAGCTCTGAAGTCTTCTTCTGAGTCTGGTGCCCGCACCATTTATTCTATGAAATAAAACCTTCTGGCTGTGACATGTAGACTTCCTCCTCAAGGAAATCATTGAGGAATGTAGTCTTCACATCCATCTGCTAGATCTCATAATCGTAGTACGCTGCTATAGCAAGTAAAATCTGAATTGATTTGAGCATGGCAACAGGTGAGAATGTTTCATCATAATCAATTCCCTGTTTTTGTCTAAAACCTTTTGCCACTAATCTGGCTTTATAGGTTTCAACTTGGCCATCAGCCCCAATCTTTTTCATATAGACCCATTTGCACCCAATAGGATTAACACCCTCTGGTGCATCGACCAAAGACCATACTTGGTTTACATACATAGAGTCTATCTCGGATTCCATGGCTTCTTGCTATCTATCTGAATCAGTACTCAAGATAGCTTCTGTATAGGTTAGAGGTCATCATTTGAATGACTTGGGCTTCATTATTTTCAATAATAAACCCATACCTCTCAGGTGCCCGTGGCACTCTATCAGACCTACGGGGAGGAGTTTTGTGTTCTAGTTCTGTCCTAACTATATGTTCTAATGGTTGAGAACTGTCTATCTGAGTTTTTTGTATTCTCCAAGTTCAACAGTTCTACCATTGCCCTTTTCTAAATGAACTCCTTTTCTAGAAAAGTGGCATGCCTGCTGACAAAAATCTTTTGTTCAGTAGGATGGTAGAACAGATATCCTCTACCCTCTCTAGGATATCCTACAAATAGACATTTATCCGCTCTAGGTTCCAACTTATGTCCAAAATTTCTTTTAACATAAGCTGGACATCCCCATACCTTAAAATATTTAAGATACGGTTTCTTTCCACTCCAATTTCATATGGAGTACTAACAACGGATTTAGAAGGTACCTTGTTCAATGTAAACAGTAGTTTCTAGGGCATGACCCCAGAAGGAAATGGGTAAATTTGTGAAGCACATCATGGATCGTACCATATCTAATAAGGTATGATTTCTCCTTTCAGCTATACCATTTAGCTGTGGTGTATAAGGAGGGGTCCATAGAAAGAATTCCATTAACTTTAAGATAGTCTAAAACTCCATGGATAAGTATTCTCCTCCTCGAAGAACTTTAATACTTTTCCCGGTTTGTTTTTTGACTATACTTTTGTAGGGTTCGATGGCAAGGTGGAAACATAGATTTCAAAATTTTTATCTTATGAAATCTTCACCAAACCTTTAACCCAGATCTCCTTAAAAGAATTAAACATATAAGATGTATATATAAGATTAATCTCAAATTAAAATACTAACCTGTATCGCAAAAATCCAAACTCTGAATCTCCACCAGGTGCCCAAATGTTCACCCTCCAATGGTGATCCACACAGAAAAAGATGAAGACAACAATTCTAGTTCTTGCTCTCTTCTTGAATTCTTTTCAAGAATTCAATTCTTGGACTTTTAGGCTGAAATTTTCTTTCTTGAAAATTTCTTTTCTTCCTTCTTTCTCTTCTTGAATTTTTTTTTTTTTTTTTTCAAGAATTCCCTTTCTTGATTCCTTTTCTTGAATTGAATTGGAAGAAAATTAAGACAGGCAAAGTCTTAATTCAAGAAGGAAAAGAAGAAGAACATATCCTTTCCTTTTCTTTCCTTACCGTTCAAGACCTTCTTCTTATTCTTGTTTAGAGAGTTTCGACAGAGGATACCTCTGTAAGGAAAACAATACCCAACAAGAACAAGGGGAAGAAGTATTCTGGAGAGGAAGAAAAGGAATCGGATCTCTGAATTATGTTACATGAAAACCCCCGAGAACCCAACCCTATTTATAGATCTCAAAGGGCATCTTCTCAAAACAACGCAACCCTCTGAAACCCCAGGAATCACGATCCCTCATTCCTTGCATCCTCTCAACCAAAAATCATGATTCTCCGATTTAATTTTCATTTTCCGACGAGGAGGACTCTCGAAAAAACTTCAGGAAGAATCGCAACTTTTGGAGACGGATTTGCGACCGAAAAGCGATGGATCTTTTCCTTAATTTTTTCTGGCCATCAGATCCAGATCCAAGGGCGCCAGACAAGGATCTGATTCACCCCTTTTTCAGATTTTTCTCCGATGTTATTTCTTTCTCACGTGCATGAAGAGGAGTCCACGCGCGTGGACTCTTCTTCTTGGCGCGCGCGGGTGAGAAAGGGAGAGGGCGGCTTGGAGAGAGGGTCTCAGTGAACTTAATTCACTTGGGTTCAGCCATGGGTTAGCCCAATGTCCTAAAAAAATTGGACCTAATCTGGTTCAATTAGAACCCAATTAAGCCCAATTGGAACCAAATTCGAATCTGATTCGAATAGAAATTTGGTCTGCAACACATGCTAGTGTGTTTATCCTGCAAACATAATTTAATTCCAAATTAAATCCTTCATCAATTTCTTTTGTGTGCCACCCATTGGGTTCCACACCTAGCCAGCAGTAGGTCCGAGTGCTATTTGACTTAATTCGGTTAGATCTCAACTAAGCCGATTTAGGTCAACTCAAACTAGCTCGACTCGGTCAATTAGAATCTAATTCTAATTAACTGATTTGAATTAACATGACTCAATCATATACCTACAAGACAAGATTGACATCTAGCAACGTATCATGTCTACCGGAAGATGTGGAATTTTGGTGAAATTACCAAAATACCCTTCAGTGGTGAGTTACCGGGCAATTCAGTCCTTGATCAACTTGCATCCCGAATATGATTATGAATATGGATACTTGTCAAATCCAATTTCATATTCATCCCTAGCTCAATCTTTATAATGATGATTCATTAATGAACCATTAGAAAATAACTCTAATGTTCATACTTTGATCAAAGGTTTCCTGAATCCATCATTTGAAATTAGCTGGATGCAATTCCCTCTTACTAGGGCTGATCAATTCCTTGTTGACCTACTCACAACCTCCATATACAATCCACCATAACCAGTATCACCTCGTTAATGACTCAGTGTCATGATTGATTGCGAACCAAAGTATGGATTCATATATATAATGTACTGTGGTAGTCTCAGGTCAAAGGACCACATGCACTAATCCCACTATGAGAATTATCTATTGACAAACAGATAAGGTTCCATTAGATATTCTCAATCTGGATCAATTCAGTAAACTCATTCTCTAATGAACACTCACATCCTAGTATTAGTGTCAAACACAAGTGACTGTGAGATCAGTCACCCTCATCATAAAGCATATATAGGATGTGCTGGTCTTGCCTGAAACATTGATCCCCAACTCAATGTCCCATCGACCAGGAATATTTTAGATTAGGGTTTTAAGGCTTTAGGTATCACTGGTATGATCTCATCATAACCCTAGAACCATAGCCCTAATCTATGGGGTTCATTATAAATCATAAAGACACAGCGTATGATGAAAATAATGCCTTTATTATAAAATGTCAATTCATTGATTTTGGGATCAAAATACAATATTTCAATTGGCTTTCAGGGCACAATCTTTCAATCTCCCACTTGCACTAAAGCCAATCACCTTTAAATCTTAACCCCATACAATCAAGGTGGCGATCAAACTCTCGCTGTGATAGAGCCTTAGTGAACGGGTCTGCTATGTTGTTCTTGTTTCTACCCTTTTAATGCAGACTTCTTGTCTTTCGACAATCTCTCGAACGAGATGGAAGCGTCTCAGAATGTGCTTTGATTTGTGATGAGCTCTTGGTTCCTTTGCTTGAGCAACAGCCCCCGTATTATCACAGTAAAGTGATACTGGACCTTCAATCTCAGGAACTACACCCAACTCTTATATGAACTTCTTCATCAGACAGCTTCCTTGGCAGCTTCACTACAGCAATGTACTCTGCCTCAGTTGTGAGTCAGCTACAGTTTGCTGTTTAGAACTTTTCCAGCTTACAGCTCCTCCATTAAGAGTAAAAACATACCCAGATATAGATTTGCTGTCATCTGGATTTGATTGAAATCTAGAATCTGAATAAGCTTCTAGTTTAAGATCAGATCCTCCGTATATTAGAAAAATATCCTTAGTTCTTCTTAAGTACTTAAGAATATTTTTTCACAGCCTTCCAATGATCCTCTCCTGGATCAGCTTGAAACCTGCTGGCTTTTCCTAAGGCATATGCCACATCAGGCCTAGTACATAGCATAGCATACATAATAGACCCTACTGCCGAAGCATAAGGTATAGAATTCATTCTATTCTTTCTTCAGGTGTCTTAGGAGATATCTTCTTAGAAAGATGTATGCCATGACAATAGGTAAGTAACCTCTTTTACTTCCTCCATGCTAAATCTTTTTAGCACTTGGTCAATGTACCTAGACTGGGATAAACCTAGCATCCTCCTAGATCTATCTCTATAGATCTTGATGCCTAGTATATAAGATGCTTCTCCCAAGTCTTTCATGGAAAATGTTTAGATAACCATACCTTGACCGATTGTAACATTGGGATATCATTCCCATGAGGAGTATGTCATCTACATACAGAACCAAGAAAACTATGGCACTCCCACTAGTCTTCTTGTACACACAAGGTTCATCCTCATTTTTGATAAAGTCAAATTCTTTGACTGTCTTATCAAATCGGATGTTCCAACTCCTAGATGCTTGCTTTAATCCATAAATAGATTCTTTAGCCTACATACCTGATTAGGTTTAGTCTCCAAGACAAAACCTTCTGGCTGTGACATATAAACCTCTTCCTCAAGGAAAACCATTGAGGAATGCAGTTTCACATCCATCTGCCAGATTTCATAATCATGATATGCTGCTATAGCAAGCATGATCCGAATAGATTTGAGCATGGCAACAGGAGAAAATGTTTCATCATAATCTATTCCCTGTTTTTGTCTGAAACCCTTAGCCACTAATCTGGCTTTATAAGTTTCAACTTGGCCATCTGCCCCAATCTTTTTCTATAGACCCATTTGCATCCAATAGGGGTAACACTCTCTGGTGCATCAAACAAAGTCCAGACTTGGTTGACATACATGGAGTCCATTTCGGATCTCATGGCTTCCAGCCATTTGTCTGAGTCACTACTTATGACAGCATCTGTATATGTTAGAGGCTCATCATTATCAATGATTCGGGCTTCATTATTTTCAATAATGAATCCATACCTTTCAGGTGCATGTCGCACCCTATCAGAACTACGGATAGGAGTGGTGTGTTTAGGTTCTATACTAACTATGTTATGATTTGTTGAGATGTATCTACTTGTTGAACTTCTTCAAGATCAATATTTCTCCACTGCCCTTTGTAGGATGAACTCTTTCTCCATAAAAAGGCATGCCTACTGACTAAAAACCTTTGTTCAGTAGGGTGGTAGAATAGATATCCTATACTATCTTTAGGATATCCAAAAATAGACACTTTTCTGCTCTAACATCAAGCTTATGTCCAAAATTTCTTTTGACCATAGGCTGGACATCCCCATATCTTAAGGTGCTTAGATTGGGTTTCTTTCCCCCAATAACTCATATGGAATGCTAGATACAGATTTTGATGGTACTCTATTTAAAATATTAGCGCTGTTTCCAAGGCATATCCCAAAAAAGAAACAGGGAAGTCTGTGAAGACATCATGGGACCGTAACTATCTAATAAAGTATGATTTCTCCTTTCCGCAATACCATTAATTATGGTGTGTAAGAGGAGTCAATTCAGAGATGATTCCCTTTTGTTTAAGGTGATCAAGAAACTCGGTGGATAAGTATTCACCTCCTCTATCTGATCGAAGTATCTTAATACTTTTCCCCGTTTGTTTCTCTACCATACTTTGATACTTTAAAAATTTTTCAAAAGCTTTGGACTTATGTTTCATTAGATACACAAATCCGTACCTTGAAAAATCATCAGTGAATGTGATGAAATATGAGTATCCACCCTTGGCCTGAGTTGTCATAGGTCCACATACATCAGTGTGTATGAGTCCTAATAACTCTGTTGTCCTTTCATTATGTCCACTAAATGGAGTCTTGGTCATTTTACCCATGAGACATGATTCACAAGTTCCTAATGATTCATAGTCATAAGGATTAAGGATTTTTCCTTGTATAACTTGTTAATCCTCTGCTCACTAATATGTCCAAGACGACAGTGCCAAAGTAAAGTATTGTTTACTTCATCTCTTTTTCGTTTATTACTAACATGTAGTATATTGTCATCAGAAGATAAAGTTAAGAGACCATTGCAAAATATGCCATTAAATATTATTTCATTAAAAAACTGATTGAGCAGCCACTGCTCATTACATTCATAATATATCCTTGTTTAAGTAACAAGGGTACAGATATGATGTTTCTAATGATTCTAGGCATAAAATAATAATTTTTTAACTCTAAAATCTTCCTAGAAGGCAGCTTCAATATATAAGTCCCTACAGCTTCTGCTTGGATGGAATCTCCTCCAGCACCGTAGAGCTCGAAGTCGCCTTCCTTCAAAACTCTAATGTTCTGTAGTCCCTGCAATGATTTGCAGATATGATGACCACAAGCAGTATCCAATACCCAAGAGTTTGAATTAGAAGAGTCTAATGACAAAATTGCATGTATCTCATACATACCTTTTGGTGCATCACTAGCACCAGGCTTCACACTTGCAAGGTAAACCTTGCAGTTTCTTTTCCAGTGACCCGGCTTGCCACAATGAAAGCAGGTCATTTGTCCGGAGGTCTTCTTTCCTTTCTTTTTCTTGATGCCCCCTTTTGGGTTCAACCTCCTCTTGGAACCCTTTTTGCCTATTTTCTTCTTGTTTACACCATCCACAAGAAGAAGTGGAGCCTTATTTTTCTTTAAATGGCTCTCTGCTGTTTTTAACATATTCAACAGCTCAGGCAAGGAAGTGTTAAGTTTGTTCATATGATAATTAGAACAAACTATGAAAATGACTCTGGGAGTGACTGCAGGATTAAATCCTGATTCAACTCCCCATCCATAACAAAACTCAATTGACCCAATCGGGTGATTAGGTCAATAACCTTTAATACATGGTCTTGTACGGATGTACCTTCTGTCATCCTTGCATAGAATAACTGCTTAGATATTTCATATCTTGCAGTTCGACTATGTTCTCCATAAAGTTCTTTTAAATTGAGCAATATGGAGTTTGTGTCCATGCTTTCATGTTGCCTCTGTAACTCATTGGTCATAGAGGCAAGCATTATACACTTGACAGTAAGTGAGTCATTTTGCCACGTGTTATATGTGGTCTTATCCTCTTGCGAGGCATCTTCCCCTAATGGTTCCAAGGTTGGGGTATCAAGAATATAAGAATTCTTTCTTGGCTGAGTACTATCTTCAGGTTTCTCAACCAATCAACATAGTTTGGTCCAGTCAATTTATTTGCATCAAGAATGCTACGGAGTGAGAGTGAAGAGGCCATTTAATCTACATTAACAATAACATTACATAAGCAAACAATCAATATTGACAAAACATAATTAAATTAGGACTTTAACTTAATTATGTCTCCCACTATTTTATCAAGCATCATAACCCTCAATGTGATGATCGAGAAAACCCTAATTGGTTCTCTTAGTGGGGTTGAGATCCTAATTCCTTATAAAAGACCTTGTGTGTACACAACAAATCTTATATAAGTTCAAAGGTAGGAAAACTCTTTCCAATTGTAATTCATACAATTCTCAACTTATCTTGGCCTCTAAAATATTAATAGCCTTGTGTGTACACAACAAACTATAATATTTTAGTTAAGTTAGACCCTTCATTGCTATATAGTCATGATATTAATTATAATACCCTTGTGTGTACACAACAAAGTATATATTAAATCATGCCATAAACATCAAATGTACCAAGCCAAAATTATGTTAGTCACCATAAAAAAAAAAAGCCTTGTGTGTACACAACAAACCTAATATGGATCATAACATAATAATACTTGGCATGAAGGAAGGCCATATGTAGTGAATATTACACTAAGCATATCAATCAATAATTAAGTTAATCATATTGGCCAGGTAAGTGGGAGAGTGGTGGGAGTCCCCCCGTTGCTTTCTTAGACACCAATAAGAATTGGCCAGGTCAGTCAACGGAACCAATTAAAAACCACGTCCTCTTTACCGATCATGAACCACTTTTCCTAGACACCGAATGATAAACTAATCATATTGATTATTTTTGCTTTTGGTATATGACACTACAACTTAATATGTTTTTAAAGAGGGCTTTATTAAAACAAAGCACATTCTAGCAAATATGTGCCATAGTGTGCCATCATACTAGGACAACCATTTACCACATAATGGATCCACCATTATGCCAGGGCAACCTTATTTCAGTATGATGACTAGAAGGCTAAACATATCTCTATACATTAAGGTTTAAGTGAAAACCTTAATTAGTGGCATACATCAAACATATATGCATAATTAACACAAATATGTGATTAGTGTCATCATACTAGGACAACCATTTACCACATAATGGATCCACCATTATGCCAGGGCAACCTTATTTCAGTATGATGACTAGATCTCTAAACATATCTCTACAACAATTAGGGTTTGAGTGAAAACCCTAATTGGTGACATTACATCAAACATACTACATCTCATGTTACTTATATAAATATGCATCTAAAAATCAGCATATATATTTTAATCTTAATAAGGAGGCTCTGATACCACTGTAGGGTTCGATGGCAAGGCGGAAACATAGATTTCAAAATTTTTATCTTTATGAAATCTTCACCAAACCTTTAACCCAAGATCTCCTTAAAAGAATTAAAACATATAAATGTATATATAAGACTTAATCTCAAATTAAAATACTAACCTGTATCGCAAAAATCCAAACTCTGAATCTCCACCAGGTGCCCAAATGTTCACCCTCCAATGGTGATCCACACAGAAAAAGATGAAGACAACAATTTCTATTCTTGGCTCCTCTTCTTGAATTCTTTTTCAAGAATTCAATTCTTGGACTTTTAGGCTGAAATTTTCTTTCTTGAAAATTTCTTTTCTTCCTTCTTTCTCTTCTTGAATTTTTTTTTTTTTTTTTCAAGAATTCCCTTTCTTGAATTCCTTTTCTTGAATTGAATTGGAAGAAAAATTAAGACAGGAAAGTCTTAATTCAAGAAGGAAAGAAGAAGAACAGATCCTTTCCTTTTTCTTTCCTTTACCGTTCAAGACCTTCTTCTTATTCTTGTTTAGGGTCAGAGTTTCGACAGAGGATACCTCTTTAAGGGAAACAATACCCAACAAGAACAAGGGGAAGGAGTATTCTGGAGAGGAAGAAAAGGAATCGGATCTCTGAATTATGTTACGTGAAAACCCCCGAGAACCCAACCCTATTTATAGATCTCAGAGGGGCATCTTCTCAAAACAACGCACCCTCTGAAACCCCAGGATCACGATCCCTCATTCCTCACACGTCCCCTCAACAAAAATCATGATTCTCTGATTTAATTTTCATTTTTTCCGACGAGGAGGACTCTCGGAAAAACTTAAGGAAGAATCGCGACTTTTGGAGACGGATTTGCGACCGAAAAGCGATAGATCTTTTCCTTAATTTTTTCTGGCCATCAGATCCAGATCCAAGGGTGCCAGACAAGGATCTGAATCACCCCTTTTTCAGATTTTTCTCCGATGTTATTTCTTTCTCACGTGCATGAAGAGGAGTCCACGCACGTGGACTCTTCTTCTTGGCGCCGCGGGTGAGAAAGGGAGAGGGCGGCTTGGAGAGAGGGTCTCAGTGAACTTAATTCACTTGGGTTCAGCCATGGGTTAGCCCAATGTCCTAAAAATTAAATGGACCTTAATCTGGTTAATTAGAACCCAATTAATCCTAATTCGGAACCAAATTCGAATCTGATTCGAATAGAAATTTGGTCTGCAATACATGCTAGTGTGTTTATCCTGCAAACATGATTTAATTCCAATTAAATCCTTCATCAATTTTCTTTGTGTGTGACCCATTGGGTTCCACACCTAGCCAGCAGTAGGTCCGAGTGCTATTTGACTTAATTCGGTTAGATCTCAACTAAGCCGATTTAGGTCAACTCAAACTAGCTCGACTCGGTCAATTAGAATCTATTCTAATTAACTGATTTGAATTACCATGACTGAATCATATACCTACAAGACAAGATTGATGTCTAGCAACGTATCATGTCTACCCGGAAGATGTGGAATTTTGGTGGAATTACCAAAATACCCTTCTGGTGAGTTACCGGGTATTCAGTCCTTTGATCAACTTGCATCCCGAATATGATTATGAATATGGATACTTGTCAAATCCAATTTCATATTCATCCCTAGCTCATCTTTATAATGATAATTCATTAATGAACCATTAGAAAATAACTCTAATGTTCATACTTTGATCAAAGGTTTCCTGAATCCATCATTGAAATTAGCTGGATGCAATTCCCTCTTACTAGGGCTGATCAATTCCTTGTTGACCTACTCACACCTCCATATACAATCCCATAACCAGTATCACCTCGTGCATGACTCAGTGTCATGATTGATTGCGAACCAAAGTATGGATTCATATATATAAGGTACTATGGTAGGTCTCAGGTCAAAGGACCACATGCCTACTCCCACTATTAGAATTATCTATTGACAAACAGATAAGGTTCCATTAGATATTCTCACATCTGGATCAATTCAGTGAACTCATTCTCTACTGAACACTCACATCCTAGTATTAGTGTCAAACACAAGTGACTGTGAGATCAGTCACCCTCATCACAAAGCATATATAGGATGTGCTGGTCTTGCCGGAAACATTGATCCCCAACCAATGTCCCATCGACCAGGAATATTTTAGATTAGGTTTTAAGACTTTAGGTCTCACTGGTATGATTCTCATAAAGACACAGCGTATAATGAAAATAATGCCTTTTTTATAAATGTCAATTCATTGATTTTGGGATCAAAATACAATATTTCAATTGGCTTTCAGGGCACAATCTTTCAACTTTGATACTCCTTAAATTTATCAAAGGCTTTAGATTTATGTTTCATAAGATATACACATCCGAACCTAGATAAATCATCTGTAAAAGTGATAAAATATGAGTATCCACCTCTAGCCTGAGTTGTCATTGGACCACATACATCAGTATGTATAAGTCCTAATAACTCAGTTGACCTTTCTCCATGTCCGGTAAATGGAGTCTAGGTCATCTTACCCATGAGACATGATTCACAAGTTCCTAATGATTCATACTCATAAGGATCATGGAATTTTTCCTTGTATAACTTGCTTAGCCTAGACTCATTAACATGACCAAGTCGATGATGCCAAAGTATAGTTTCATTAAAGTCTTTTCTTTTTCTTTTATTATTGACATGAAAAACATTATCATTGGAAGAAAGAGTTAAGAGGCCATTACTAAATATGCGAGAACAAATAACTTTATTAGACAACATTATCGAGCAACCAGTGCTCATTACATCCATTACATATCCTTGTTTTAACAACAAAGGAATAGATATAATGTTCCTAATAATCTTGGCATATAGTAACAATTTTTAACTCCAAGATCTTCCCTGAAGGCAACTTCAGAATATAGGTCCTACAGCTTCTGCTTGGATGATATCACCACTAGCACCATAGAGATTGAAGTCCCTCCTTCAATACTTTAAGCTTGTGGAGGTCCTGCAAAGATTTGCATATATGGTAACACAAGCGGTATCCAATACCCAAGTATTTGATATAGACGATTTAATATCAATATAGCATGTATCTCATACACACCTTTTGGTGCATCTGCCGCACCAGGCTTCACAGTTGCAAGGTAAGCCTTGCATTCTTTTCCAATGTCCCGCTTTATCGTAAAAGAAATAGTTGACTGTTTTGAGGCCTCTTTCCTTTCTTATTCTTTGATGCCACCCTAGGGTTTAGCCTCCTATTACAACCCTTTTTGCCTGTTTCTTCTTATTGGTCTTATCAATAAGAAGAAGTGGAGCCTTTTCTTTCTTAACATGGCTCTCTTCTATTTTTAACATATTTAACAGCTCAGGCAAGGAAGTGTTCAGTTTGTTCATGTGATAATTCAAGACAAACTGAGAAATGACTCCGGGAGTGATTGCAGGATAAATCCTGATTCAACTCCCCATCCATAATAAAACCTAATTGACCCAATCTAGTGATTAGTCAATTACCTTCAGAACATGATCCTGAACGGATGTTCCCTCTGTCATCCTAGCACAGAATAACTGCTTAGATATTTCGTATCTAGTAGTTTCTGCTTTGTTCTCCATAAAGCTCTTTTAATTGAGCATTATGGATTGAGTATCCATGCTTTCATGCTGTCTCTGTAACTCATTGGTCATAGAGGCCAGTATGATACACTTGACAGTGAGGGTCATTTGCCACATTTTGTATGTAGCCATATCTTCCTGTGTGGCATCATCCCCTAGTGGATTAAGACTAGGGTATCAAGAATATAAGAAAGTTTTTCTGAACTCAGTACAATCTTTAAATTTCTCAACCAGTCCACATAGTTTGGACCAGTTAGTTTGTTGGTCTCTAGATACTTCGCAGTGATAATGAAGATGCCATTTATCTACATTTAATAAAGAACAATATATAAGCAAACAACCATGAAATGACTTACATAATTAAATTAGGTCTTCAATTTAATTATGTCTCCCACTATTTTATCAAAAACATAGCCCCACTATGATAACGAGAAGAATCCTGATCGATTTTTCTTAGTGAGATTGAGATCCTAATAACTTATAAAAGATCTTGCAGAAAGAACAACAAATCTTTTATAAGCTCAAAGGTAGGAAACTATTCCAATATATCTCATATAATTCTCAAGAAGTACTTGGCCTCTAGAACATTATTAGTCTTGTAGAAAACACAACAAACCATAATGTTCTAGTTAAGTCAAGACCCTTTAATTTCAATACAGTCAGTACTTAATATAATGCCCTTGCAGATAACACAACAAGCATTATACTGAATATACTGTAAGCATATCTATGCACTAGACTAGTATTATGTCAATCACCATATTAGGTCTTGCAGATAACACAACAAACCTAATGTGTTCATACACAATAATGATCAAGCATGAAGGAAGGCCAATATATAGTATTTTTAACACTAAGCATTTTAGTCAAGATTTATATAATCAATCGGCCAGGCAAGTGGAAGAGATGTGGGAGTCCCCCCGTTGCTTTCCTAGACACCAATAAAATTGGCCAAGTCAGTCAACGAACTAATTAAAACCACAATTCTCTTTACCTTCCCAGAACCACCTTTCTAGACACTGAATGATCAATTGTTCATCATGACTAGTGATGCTTATTAGTTAAATATACTATGACTTAATATAATTTTTAAGAGGAGGGTTTTATAAAATTGCAAGCACATTCTTATAGAACATATCACAATCATATCACTCTGATAAAACAAATATGTGCTAAGTGTGTCATCATACTAGGACAACCATTTACCACATAATGGATCCACCATTATGCAGGGCAACCTTATTTCAGTATGATGACATCAAAACTAATCATATCTCTATAATAATTAGGGTTTGAGTGAAAAACCTTAACTAGTGGCATACATCAAAACATAAATTATCATACATGCATCCCATAAATATGCTAAGTGTATCAGCATTCAAGGGTTTAAACCCTAACATGCGACACTACAACAAAAACACATATAAATAATTTTCATATATTTTAACTGTAATAAGGGTGGCTCTGATACCACTATTGGGAATCCGTGCACCATTATGAAAATAATTTCAAACATGATGCAATTTGCACCATAACCCTTAGCCAAGATCTTCTTATTCAGGATAAAACATATATTAAACATGCAAACTTACATTGTTAGAATTAGGGCACCACCTGTTAACGCTAAATCCATTTTGATGTAGAATCAAAACTTGATGTTGAATGCCCCTTTTGATTCACCAGGCATCCAAATGTCCACCCTCCAATGGTGATCCATAAGAAGATTGATCAAGATGCTAGCTTCTTCAAATTCCTTCACTTGATTCTTATCCTAGAACTCAAGAGGACTATGGCTTTAAAACTCCATGGTAGGGACTCCTTACTTCCTTTCTCTTCTTCCTCGCCCTTTCTTAAGACCTTGTCCTAAGAAAACTCTTGTCTTGAAGGAGGAGGAGGATTTAGACACTAATGTCTTATGTAAGGAAATAGAAACAGAGTATTATTCTTTACTTTTACCGATCGAGAGATTCTTCCTATCTCTTGTTTTAGACTTGAGTTTCAACAGAGAAGAGAACTCTGTAAAAGGGAAACTCTCTGTGTCCAAAACAAGCTAGGAGGAATCAGTCTCCTGGAAAGAAAAGAAAAATAAAACCTCTGTCGTACATTTTTTTTTTTAAACACCCAAGACCTCTGTTCCTTAAATAGATTACAAAGGTGCCTTTTCAAAGAACACAACTCTCCGTAAAATATTCTCACGGTCTTCCATATTTCTCATGCCCCTTCCCTCCTTCTCACGCCCTTCTAGATTAAAACTCACGGCTTTCCTAAAAAAAGTCATGAAATTCCAGAAGAAAGAATCGCGTGTTTCGATCTCCGAAGAGACGTTGTTCGCGCAACCGGGAAGAGTCAGCGCCTTTTATCTTTCTTAAAAATCTTCCAGCCATTGGATTCCCATCCAAGGGGGACAAGTGGAGCACTAACTTAAGGAAGGAGGCCGCCCCATCTTATTCATCAGAGAATTAAGTGGGGCGCGCCAAGAGTCCATGCGTTCCCATCCAAGGGGGACAAGTGGAGCACTAACTTTAAGGAAGGAGGCCGCCCCATCTTATTCATCAGAGAATTAAGTGGGGCGCGCCAAGAGTCCATGCGCCATGGACTCTTCCAAATGGCGCGCCAAGAGTCCATTAGCGCATGGACTCTTGGTATTTTGGTGTGAAAAGAATAAGGAGCGGGTGGGGGGGCTAGCCTAGGTGCATGGTTAGCCAATAGGGTTAGCCATAATCTCTATTTTCTCAATTAGGGTCTAATTAGATCCAATTAGAACCCAAATTGAACCAATCCGGAACCCTAAGTCGAATCCGATTCGAATAGAAGCTAGGGTTTGCAACACCTACTAGAGTGTTATCCTGCAAAGATGATTTAATCACAAATTAAACTCTTGATCAATCCTCTTAAGTGTGTGACCCATTGGGTTCCACATCTAGCCAGCAGTGGGTTCGAATACAAGTTGACCTAATTTGATTAGAACTCTTTCTAATCGATTTAGGTCAAACCGGGCTTACCCGATTTGATCAATTAGGACTCTTCCTAATAAGTGATCTTTGAATTTGATCAACCCACAAGACAAGATTGACGTCTAGCAACGTGTCATGTCTACCCGGAAGATATAGAAATTCTGGTGAAATACCAAAATTACCCTTCAGTAGAGAGTTACCGTATAATTAAATCTTTCGATCAGCCTGCACCCAAAAATATAACTATGGATATGGATATATGTCAAATCCAATATTATATTTATTTCTAGCTCAATCTTATATTGATGATTCAAATATCTTGATATTAGAAACCATCTCTAATATCTTTACTTTGATCAAAGATTCCCTGAATCATCATCTGATTGTTAACTAGCTGGATGCAATCTCCTCTTACCAAAAGTGATCGATTCCTTGTTGACCTACTCATTACCTTCATATCCAATTCACCATTCCCAGTATCAATCCTGTGCATGACTCAGTGTCATGATTAGGATTGAACCAAAGCATGGGTTCATGTACATA
This sequence comes from Areca catechu, assembly GCA_021397845.1. NCBI lineage: Eukaryota > Viridiplantae > Streptophyta > Magnoliopsida > Arecales > Arecaceae > Areca > Areca catechu. Next base: position 43,818,889 of record CM038048.1, on the reverse strand, counting down.
AGGTACTTATGGTAGTCTCAGGTCAAAGGATTACTTGTACTACTCCTACTATGAGAACCTTCTATTGACATGTAGCTAAGACTCCATTAGGTGTTCTCAAGTTGGATCATATCAGTGAACTCATTCTCCAATGAGCACCCACATCCCAGTATTAGTGTCATACACAAGTGACTGTGAGAGCAGTCACCCTCTCCAGTATACATGGGATGTGCTAGTCTTTCCAGAAAACCCTGATCCCCTACTCAGGGTTCCTTTGACTAGGAATATTTTAGATTAAGGTTTTAAGATTTTAGGTCTCACTGGTATGATCTCATCATGACCCTAAAATCATAGCCCTAATCTATGGGGTTCATCATATAATATAAACACAGCGTATGATGAAAAATAATGCCTTTATTAGAAAATTGTCAATTACAATGGTTTGGGAGATACAACATAGATTGGCTTGTAGGGCATATCCCTTTCACTATGTTCACTACCCAAGCACCACTTGGGATTTTCACTATATCCCCCAACCGGAATACAGTCAGATTATTCTAACAGGCTCACAATCCAAACATATACACTTTGGTTATACTGGGATCACCAAAGAAAACTCACACTTGGTTTTAACACAGGCTAACCAAGAACCTAGATCCCATTGGTTTTTAGAACCAGGCTCACCAAAGAAAACCCAATCTTGGTTTTATACCAAAATGACCAAGAACCCAACTTAGGTTTTAAAAGGCGCACCTAAAATACCTTTACCACTCTCTTAAGACATAGCCCCCTTTGCTGTTCTTAGAGATAAACAAGATATATCAAAAATTTAAAGCAACTATACGACAAACCAAACTTGTTTGACTGTTGCTGATGCAGATCAAAGTGAAGCCTAGCTTTGAATGCTCTTTAATGCTCTTCAAGCTGCTTCTTTTCTTCTTCAAAAGGTTGGATTCAATGACGAAGAACAGTTGGTGAAATTTTGAATCCTTTCTTGAATGCTCTTGAAGTGGGTTGGTGAAAGACTTGAAAACCTTTCAACTTCCAAAGAATAATCAATGAATAACCTTTCAAAAATTGTTTAATCCTTCATAAATACTCTCTTTTATAGTCTTCCATCAGAAATAGTTGTTGTACAACCTAGGGAACTAAAATAGAGCCATTGGAGGATTTTTGGAATTCAAAAATGAACTTTTGCAACTAGCCATTAGATCGCAAAAACCGTCACTCGAGTCGACTTGAGGTTCATGAGTTGTCTCGAAGTCTCAAACAATCCAAATAAAAGTTCTTTGCGAGTCAGCTCTTCTGGATTGAGTCAGCTCGAACTCTCAATTAATAGAAAATCAAATTCTGCATAAGTCGGCTCTTCTGGGTTGAGTCGGCTCGAAGTCACAATCACCAACAAAACAATTTCTAGATGAGTCAGCTCTTCTGGGCTTGAGTCGGCTCGAGGTCTCAATCACTAAAAATGCAAGTTTTTCATCGAGTCGACTCTTGAGGCTTGAGTCAGCTCGAGGTTCTGAAACTCTGAAATTTTTTTTGTGCCGTGCCAGAATATGAGTCGGCTCTTGATCCATGAGTCGGCTCTTACAAAAATTCTTCTTATGATTCAAAACTTTGCCAAATTTCTTCAATTCAAGATTCCAACAAAAACTAACTTACTCTCATTTTTATAATTTTTATAGCCCTTTTACAAGATTACAAATATGAAAGATTAGGGCTTTACAACTTAAAGTATACAAGAGTTCATACAATGTTGGAATACCTTTCACTAGATAGAAAACCAACTAATGTAAAGATAAACATTTTCCTGCAAGACTTTTTAAGTAATTGAAAGAATTAGTGAAGCATACAAGCTCTAATATTTTGTGATCATCAAAATCATTAAAGGGGTCAACAACCTAGTTTCAAAAATCTTGAAAGCTAGGTCAACAAAGAATAAAGTCAAAGATACAAGAATAAAAGCACTATCAAACTCTCTTATAGAGTGAAATATGGAAGCTTTGAGGCTTTTGATGATTGCTTGACTTGACTTCTCTTTGAAATCACTTCAAAGATACTTTTGGAATGCTGAAATGAAAGGCTTGTAAGCTTTTTCAGTGGAATCTTCTCTTTTTGGTTTTGGAAATGAAGTTCTTGAGGAATATTTGTCTTTTGCATGTTCAATGCTTCATGAATGAGTTTAGTGAAGCTTAAATACTTCAGAAACTTTCAAAAAATTGTTTAAGACTGTTGGAGGAGCAAAACTAGCCATTGGAAGCTTATAGGGATCAATTCTGCCTCTCAGAAAATATAGTCGTTATTGCTATCAAAACTCGTGAGTTGATACTTGACTTCTATGAGTCGACACTTAAGTCTTTATGAGTCGACACTAGGTATAAACACTTGAAAAACCAGGGTTCTATTCTTTTTCTATTCTTAGGCTATGAGTCGACACTTGAATCATGTGAGTCGATACTTAAATCTTCTGAGTCGACACTTGCATTTCCTGAATCGATACATGACACAAAAACCTCCAAATGGCATAGTTCTGTAACTTGAAAAATCTCAGGCCTTGAGTCGACACTTGACTTTTATGAGTCGACACTTGATTCCTATGAGTCGACACTTGGTGTGCAGAAAGAATTTTATGCATGCCAGTTCTGAAGTGTCGACACTTAGTGTGCCATGAGTCGACACTTGACTCTGCAACTTGACAGAAATACGTGCCAACCTTCAAAATTCAAAATGCTCTTCAATAAAACTTCAATACACTTTTGTGAAACTTTGATTAATCTATTTTAAGACCTCTTTTAGATGAGAAGACTTCTTAAATCATGAAAATTGCTTAGCTTCCAATGAGTGCCATGATACTTTTATATTAAACATTTGAGGTGCTTATATCCTGAAACTTATAACTACAATTGAAAGATTAGTATATGATATGTACTCAACGTTTTGTTAGTCATCAAAATCAAGGGCTAAAGACAACAGGACTGAAAACAAGTTGATCAGCATTTGTTCGAGATCATGCTACTAGTGAACGTTGGAGTATTGGCTTCCGGGTTTTACCTTGGAGGAGAGTGAGTGTTCAATTATTTTTTGCATAAGAAGGGAGTCAAATTTTCTTTAGGACAGTAATTGCATCCATCTTCCAGGCCAAGATTCAAACTTTATTCTATTTTGATTTTTTAAAATTATTTGTCACACCAAAGTATTTTACCATATATATCATGAAAAATATTTTTTTACATACTTTCAAATTATATAAATACATATATACTTTTCACATATTATAACTTAAAAAGCCTTAGTGGAGTTATATATGATTTATAAATTTGTCATATTTTGTATTAGGAAAGAAAAACTCATCCAGAAACATATGAATTTTTTTGCTGCATATTCTTACTTGATACCTTCCTCCTAGTGGATTTGCAGGAGCAATGACATTGTAGTGGGCTTGGAGAGGCATAGCAATTCCTGCCTTTGACATACTGATGTTTTGTTGTTCGATGGCTTCATGGAATACTAACCCTGCAGCTAGGAAAATGACACCTAGATTCAGTGGAAATAGGTTGAAGCATATTTGGCAAAGAATCCTAGTCCGGGTTGGGTCATAAAATTAGAACCATTGCATTTTCCGGGTCGGGTCTGGGTTTATTGAATTTGGGCCCGACCCGATTCGATCCGATTCGAACAACTAATACTTTTAGAATTATATTTATTTAGATCTTTAAATTATAATTTGAAAACTTGTATGAAACTATTTATAATTATTTTTTATTGTAGATTAGAATCGAATTATTTATGGACCTGATCAAATTCGAATGACCCGTTGGGTTGAAAATTCTGATAGTGGACCTGACCTGATCCGACCCGATTTTCTAATGGATTGGGTATGGGTCTACTATTTGGACCCGATCAAAGAACCGGATCGGATCGGGGTCATCCAAGACCCAATTTGACCTGACCCATTCGCACCCCTATCTATGGAGCAAGAGGCTAGGACTTTGATATGTTTTTTTTTTTAGTACATGAAAATAGAATCAATTACAAATCATGGAATGGAGGGATAAATTCAGTATAGCTATCCTGCAGGCTCCCATCCTATCGAAAAGTATATGATTTAAGATGCTGGAGTTTTTACAAAAAAAAATTTGACCTCTCACTCATCCAACCATGACAAGAATCCCGACCTCTCACTCTTGAACCTGTGACCTATTTATTATGAGGCAAGATCCTAACCAACTAAGCTACCACCTTGACAATACCAATATTTTTCTTTGACATTCTTCTCTTATCCTCCAAACATGTCAAGGTGCAATTGCTATCTTCATTCTTCATGGCCATAGATGTATGGTGCCATAGAATTGATAATCTGTGGATTCATTGTAGACATTAAACACACAACGGATTTCCTCAGAAAAGGATAAAGAGAAGGCAAACAAAAAGAAGGCTCCATAACAAACCCTTTCTCCAATCCCTGGATCCTTGGCCAATCTCGCAACCTCTGCCTTGTCCTCATCAGTTAGGTTGTAGGCAGAGAAGAGATCCATTTTTGGTGACATGGTTTGCCTCAACCACTGTTGCGAACTTAGGAAACCCATTTTCCGTATTGCGAGATAAGTCAAAGTTGTTGGTGTTGCCTATGACCTCCAGCAAATGAACAGATGGAACAAATTTGGGATAAATAATCTATAGGCTAAAATATACGACACAAGTGATTACTTACAATTTCTTTTCTAGGATGAGCATAGCCAATTGGATCACTTCCTCGTATCTCGGGAGTTTCCCAGCAGGCATAGATCCAGGACTCTCCTGAAGAGTAAGTTTCTATTAATTCTCGTAAATTGTCTGTACTGAGGCATAGTTAGATAATTGAAAAAGAAAAGTTTCACAAAGTACCCAAAAATATTATATATATAAGCTACTGATACATATGCAATAAATTTTGACTATCCAAATTGGCTTGGGAAGTTTTCAATAAATGAGACTGACCTATTCCCATTGATAGTGAAAAATCCCATGAATTAGCATTCAGGGCTGGATTCTATTAAAAATAATTAATTTGAATGTTTTAGAATTTGAATAGATAAATATTTTTGGAGTTATATTTGGAGAAGTTAATGGGATAGTTCATGGGGAAGTTCATGTATCTAGCATTTAATTCTTAAATGAGGTGATTAATATATTGAATGGGGATAATATATATTTGAAAATGAAAAGTCTCTTCATATTCATGAATATGTAGAATCAAAGGGTCTTTCTTTTAGCTATAAATGCTACTTGTATTTGTCATTTGGATTTAAGAAAAGATGAAGAAACACTTTTCTTCCTAAGTTCCTCTCCTTCTAACAATGTGGTATCAGAGCCATAGTCCTTAGAGTTGAGAGAAAAAAATTGAGAGAAAGGAGTGTTGAGAGAGGAAAAAAAAGAGTTGAGTGAAAAAAAATTACAGAGATGGCAAATAGTGAAGTTCTATCTTTTCACTTTCCTCATCTCACAAAAGAAATTATGAGAGTTGGTGTCTTCGCATGAAAGCCTTACTTGGATCTCAAGATGTTTGGGAGATCGTAAATAAAGGCTATGAGGCTTCCCAAAATGAAGATAATTTATCTCAAATAAGAAAGAGACTTTGTCAAAGATAAGGAAGAAGGATCAACAAGCTCTCACTCTCATCCATCAATGTTTGGATGACTCTATGTTTGAGAAGGTAGCTAATGTGACCATCTCAAAGCAAGCTTGGGAGATTTTGAGAAATTCTTTCCAAGGTGTTGATAAAGTGAAGAAAATAAGACTTCGATCACTAAGAGGTGATTTTGAAGCCTTAAGAATGAAGGAATCCAAATCAATTTTGGATTACTGTTCAAGGGTGAAGGCCGTGGTAATCAATTGAAGAGGTATGGAGACAAGATCGAAGATGTTCGTGTGGTCAAAAAGATTCTTCGATCCTTGATTCCCAAATTTGATTATGTTGTTTGTGTCATTGAAGAGTCAAAAGATCTAGACCCTATGACTATTGAACAATTGGAGGGTTCCTTACAAGCCCATGAAGAGAAGATCAAAAGGAGACAAGAAGAGCCACTGGAGCAAGTTCTCAAAGCTAAGACTTTTTTGAAAGATGATAGGGAAGAAAAGAGTCAAGGAGGATGTGGATGAGAAAGAGGACGTGGTCATGGTCAAGGAGGAAGAGAAAGAGGTAATAGTGACAATTCAAACAATGAGGAAAAAACTCATCCATCATCAAGAGGCCGCAGAAGAGCAAGAGGAAGACGATGTGGCTACTATCAATAATCAAATGAAAGGAAGTATGACAAATCAAAAGTTGAATGCTATAATTATCATAGATTCGGCCATTATTCTTGGAATGTCACGATGCTAAAACTAATGTGAAGAGAAGGCTAATCTTATTGATGACAAGCAAGAAGTTGAGAGACAACTTTATTGTTAGCACTCAAGGAGGAACAAAATGGATGACAATAGATCATTGTATTTGGATAATGGAGCAAGCACCATATGTGTGGCAACAAAGAAAAGTTTGTAGAGCTTAAGGAGAAAATAGGCAAAGTATCTTTTGGAGACTCCTCTAAAATCCAAATTGAAGGGAAAGGTACCATTTTAATCTCTTCTAAAGATGGTGGCCATATGCTAATAACTGAAGTCTATTATGTACCTAAATTAAGAATAAATATTTTAAGTTTGGACTAACTTCTTGAAAAGGGCTATGAAATTCTCATGAAAGATATGTGTCTTTGGCTTAGAGATCCAAATGCTAATTTAATTGCCAAAGTTCTTATGTCAAGCAATAGAATGTTTGTTTTGAATATCAAACAATTGATGCAAAGTATTTGAAGGCTAGTGTACAAGATGAAGCATGGAGATGGCACATGAGATTTGGCCATTTGAGTTTTGAAGCACTAAAGGCCATGGGAGAAAAGAAGATGATGAATGGGATGCCTCTAATCAACCACCCCAATCAATTATGTGAAGCGTGTCTTTTTGGCAAACAAGCTAGGAGTTTTCCAAGAGAAGCTATATCAAGAGCAATTGAGCCACTCCAACTTGTTCATACCAATGTGTGTGGACCCATCAATCCATCCTTATTTAGCAAAAGTAAATATTTCTTTCTCTTTATTGATGATTTTAGTAGAAAAACTTGGGTTTATTTTCTGAAACAAAAATCGAAAGCTTTTGTTGCATTCAAAATTTTAAGGCTCTTGTAGAAAAGGAGAGTGGTTATAAAATTAAGGCTTTGAGATCCGATAGAGGAGGATAATTTACTTCAAAAGAATATAATGAATTTTGTAAAATTCATAGAATTCATCATCCTTTAACGATTCCTCGATTGCTATAACAAAATGGTGTAGCGAAAATGAAGAATAGAACCATTCTTAACATGGCTCGAAGCATGTTAAAAGCCAAAAATTTGTCGAAGGAGTTTTTGGCTAAAGCTATTTCTTATGCAGTTTATTTATCTAATCGCTCTTCAACAAAAAATGTTAAAGATCAAACTCCTCAAAAAGCATGGAGTGGAAGCAAGCCCAACTCAAATTTTACAGGTCTTTGGGAGCATTACATATGCTCATGTACCACACCAAGAGAGATCTAAGCTTGATGATCGCAGTGTCAAGTATATTTTCATTGGCTATGACTCAAACTCTAATGCCTACAAGTTGTATAATCCAAGCAATGGCAAGGTGATGGTGAGCCGTGATGTTGAGTTTGATGAAGAAGCAACATGGAATTGGGAAGCCAAGATGAAAGAGTTTATGATTTCTTTTCATACAAGATACAACTCCACCTCCGTCACCACCTTATCCACCCACTCCTCATTTTCAAGAAGAAGGTTCAGGTGAAAGGCCAAGAAAAATGAAAGATCTAAAAAAGATCTATAGGAATACCCAAGAAGTTATTCTTGATGCTAATGATTTCTTTTGTCTCTTTGTAGATAGTGAACCATTGAACTTTGAGGAAGTTATAAAAGATAAAAGATGGAGACAAGCCATGGATGAAGAAATCAAAGCAATTGAGAAGAATAATACTTAGGAATTAGCAACTCTTCCCAAGGATCATGAAGCTATTAGAGTCAAATGGGTGTACAAAATAAAGAAGAATGCTAATGGAGAAGTGAAGAGATATAAAGCAAGGCTTGTTGCCAAAGGCTACAAGCAAAAGCATGGAGCTGACAATGATGAAGTTTATGCACCAATTGCTTGCATGGAGACTATTCAATTACTCATTTCTTTAGCAGCTCAAATGAAATGGAGAATTTATCAACTTGATATGAAGTCAGCCTTCCTAAATGGTATTTTTGAAGAAGAGGTCTATATTGAGCAACCATTGGGCTACCTTGTCAAAGGGCATGAAGACAAATGTTTCAAATTAAAAAAAAGCATTATACGGATTGAAGAAAGCACCAAGGATATGGAATAGTCACATTGACAAGTACTTTCAAGATATGGGTTTGTTCGTTGCCCTCTTGAGTATGCTCTTTATTATAAAATTCATGCCAATGGAGATATGTTGATTATTTGTCTTTATGTGGATGATCTTATTTTCACTGGTAATAATCCATCTTTGTTTGAAGAATTTAAGAAGGCAATGTCGTTTGAATTTGAGATAACTGACAAAGGGCTCATGTCATATTATTTGAGCCTAGAAGTGAAGCAAATAGAAGAAGGTATCTTCATTTCCCAAGAAGGCTATGCAAAGGAAGTTTTGAAGAAACTCAAAATGTTTGATTGTAATCCAGTGAACACACCCATGAAAGTTGGAGTAAAATTGTCAAAGTTTGATGAAGGAAAAAAGGAAGACCCCACTCTTTTCAAAAGCCTGGTGGAAAACTAAGATATTTGACATGTACAAGGCCCGATATCCGCTTTGGAGTTGGAGTAGTGAGTCGTTTCATGGAAGCCCCTACCTCCACTCACATGAAAGTGACTAAAAGGATCCTTCATTCCTTAAAGGTACAATTGATTTTGGGCTATTTTATTCTCCTTCTAATGAGTTTAAGCTTGTGGGTTTTTATGATAGTGATTTTATGGGAGATATAGATGATAGAAAGAGCACTACTAGTTTTGTATTTTTCATGGGTGATTGTGCTATTACATAGAGTTCAAAGAAGCAATCTATTATCACACTTTCAACTTGTGAATCAGAATATGCGGCAGCAACATCTTGTACTTGTCATGCTATTTGGCTAAGAATATTATTGAAGGAACTTCAATTGCCACAAGAAGAAGCTACAAAAATTTTTATTGACAACAAGTCTACACAAGCACTTGCTAAAAATCTAGTATTTCATGATTGAAGCAAGCACATCGATACAAGGTATCATTTATTATAGAAAGCATTTCCAATAAAGAAGTAGAGCTTGAATATGTGAAGACTCAAGATCAAATTACCGATATTTTTACAAAGCCACTCAAATTTGAAGATTTTCGAAGATTAAGAAAAGAACTTGGATTGAAGAAACAAAAATTTTCAAATTAAGGGAGAGTGTTAAAATAATTAATTTAAATGTTTTGAAATTTGAATAGACAAATATCTTTCTTAGAGTTACATTTGGAGAAGTTAATGGGATAGTTCATGGGAAAGTTCATGTATCTAACATTTAATTCTTAAATGGGGTGATTAATGTATTGAATGGGGATAATATATGTTTGAAGATGAAGAGTCACTACAGGTTCATGAATATGTAGAACCGAAGGGTCTTTCTTTTACCTATAAATGCTCTTTGTATTTGTCATTTGGATTTAAGAAAAGAATGAAGAAACACTTTTCTTCCTAAATCCTCTCCTTCTAACAGATTCCACCTTTACTTCTAAATAAGTGTTCTAGAAGAAAAGGCCAAGAACTGTTCTACATTTGTTGCAGTCATACTTCACCAACTGCAACTGACAAAAAACACCAGATCATCGAGTTAGGACACCTATAATATGAATCATTGTGTTTAGATGAATCTGCCTGCGATGCATCCAAATGTAAATACATCAAAATGTTACCTACCTTCAAAAGAACAGAAAGAATCCTTTACTCTTTCATACTTTTTGCATTAAAAAATAGTCACCTCATATTATGAATATGATCGTACACTGGCACTTTAGTTACTGCACATAGATATTTTAATGAATGTTCTTGTAATTCTTATGGAAATCAAAAACAACATTCTCAGCAACCTCCTCCATGACCTCAAGCACAGAACAAGGTGCAGCAGCCAGCCATATCACAATATTTCGATGAATGTAGATGAAGTGCTCGTAATCTATTTCCAAACTACCCTTATTTGCTGGGAAAAAAAGGTTTAAAATTATATGGTGTGCCTTTTTATAGACCAAAGAACTCTTCTAATATAACTAGAAATACAATGCATGAACCTAACATAACTAAACTTCTTCTAAAGCTAATCCAATTAGGAGAGCACTTATCCAAGTCCATGTACTTCCATGAGTTGACCCACTCTCATATCCATTTGGATTCAAATCCAATCCAACATAGATTAGTCCCCTCAAGATCCAAAACCCAGGACATCAAACCGATGAAAAGCCGAACCTCTATCCTAGGGCCAAATCAGTCCTAGTCCTGGGACTTTAACCTGTCCTAGACTCCTGAAGTCATCACCATGACTCCTCTCCTAGCCTTTCAAGACTTGGAAATACTATACATGTGCCAACAATCTTTACCTTAGTTTCCACAAGCCTTGCACATTCTGTATGATCTGTCTGCACCAACCTGTGCCACTATGCACCCTAATGCTCACTATGCAAACTCAAACACTAATGCTAATCCCTTCAATTCTGGAGGTCTCTGAAATGACTACCTCCAACTAGGATGAAGCTCGTTGCTTGTATCTAAGTACCCTCCTCTATCCTGTTGGTGTCTTCCTCATTTGCACATGCACTAATCATCACTTCAGCTTTTCTTGGAGGGACTGCAACTCCCCAGTCTGGGCTAGGACCCACCTATCTCTCCCGACGCTCATCTCAACCAATTCATAAATATCCGAGTCCTTTTTAACTATAAACAAACCATCTAATATGGTCTTCTCAAAGCCATTCCTCTATAGTGCCTACTCATCTTACATCGATTTGTGTGGTGCATCACTACCATTGGTGCCAGATTTTGGCACCTTCTCCTACACCTCTAAACTTTTAACCTATATCAAACCATCTTCCATCTATGGAGGCACCTCTGGCCGGTGCTGCACCAGAATGACAACTCCTCCTGGTTCCCTTGCAAAAGATAAAATCAAGTTCGGGGTCAACTAGCCAATGTTGTCCTATTGGGCCTCCTACTGCACCCCCACTGCTACTCCCATTTTAGACCCTTTGCACTCCATGGACTCCTTCAAACCTTCCAAAGGACCTCCTCCTCCTCTAAACTAGTAGTGACAATCTAAGAATCAACCATCTCCACTTTCCCAAAACTTCGCAAATCTATGCTTTGGTCAAACCACTAAATGTACCCTAACTACTTCCCTGCTTTCCTGTATCCGAAGGCTATATAGTTGCTTCTTTAGCTCCACCTTGACCATTATCCTTGGAGAACCTCTCTTCTACCATGCTAAACACTCCTCATCTATCAAATAGCCCCTTGCTACTTAACTTTCTTAGAGAACTCTGTTGCCTGTCTGTCATACACTCCGGCCTTTCTTCTAATATTGAATTCAACCAAAGTTGGACCAGCAAATTATCCACCCATAACACACAAAATGAGAAGCTCTCCTCCTTATCACACCTCTCCACCTCCACCTTCAACTCACTACTCATGGCTGGCCAAACCATAATCACAATAAAAAAAGGTATAGAAAATTTTTGGACTAGGGTAAAGATTTCAGCAAACCTAAAATATATTTTAGTAGCATTCTTCCTCCCTTCTTGGATGCCTCTCCCTACTTGCTCCCTTCAAATCCTGATATCCGGGAGCTATTCTCCTTGCCACCTACTTTGTGTAGGAGTCTGACAAGGTTCTAAAAATCTAGGACTAATAAAGAGAGCGAAGAATGTACCATAGTTCGATTCTATTTTAAATAGAATTTTGTAGTACCCTATTCCTTCCATACTCACCTGATTTTGATACCAATTAAAAGGACCACCATACACCTATATGGACCTGAGGAGACCAATGACAATCTCTCCAAAAGTTTTACATCAATCTGAGGTCATTTGGGCAGCCAACAATCAAACCTTAATTCACTACATGCCAAGAACCCTACTGCATCAACCTAGTTTGCATTCTCCCACTTTCCTGGACCTGGGATGTGCTTCCAAATCTAAAATCCAACCTCCCAACACCCTAAAAACTAGGGCTAGGGATCTGGATCCATGGGGCTAGAAGATCTAGATTGAAAATCTTAGATGAGGAGGAGTCCTTGTGTGATAGGAACTACATGGCAGTATTTCAGTACATTAGCCTTTACTTATATTTATCTCCTTGTGAGCTTCCTAGACTCGAGCACATCTCAAAACTCCCTCCACACCTCCTCCTTTGATTCATGATCAGATCAAAGGCCTCTCTTGGACATGGAGGCTTCCTTTGGATATTGGGAAGAAAGAGTCCCTGGGAGAAGGGACTCTCAACATGCTCAAAAGGGGGTGTGCATGAAGCACCTGCACAAGACCCCCTTCTGCTTCCTTGGGCATCTTGGACTCCTCCTTCCTACTACTTGGATGGCAAGAAAATAAGAGAGAGAGAGAGAGAGAGAAAGATTAAGAATAAGTTAGGGTTTCATTCCTTACAACATAGATTACATGGTATGCCTTTCTATGGACCAATGGCCCTCCTAATCCAACTAGGAATATAACACGTGAATCTAACCTAACTCAAACTTCTTCCAGGGCTAATTCAATTACAAGAGCACTTATCTAAGCCTATGTACACCCATGACTTGACCCACTCTCAGATCCACTTAGATCCCAACCCAATCCAACATGGATTAGTTCCTTCAAGATACAAAATCCTAGACCTCGAGTGTTTGGAGGGACGAACCTCTATCCTAGGACAAAATCGATTCCGACCTTAGGACTTTAACATATCCTAGACTCCTAGAGTCATCGCCATGACTCATCGCCTGGCATTCTAAGGCTTGGGAGCACCGCACCTATGCCAACACATTGCATCAAGGATTGTTGGTGTGGACACCAGGGCCAAAAATATCGACCGGTTGAACCCACATCCCTGTGGATCACCTGTGAATAAAGCCCTGAACCCAAGCCCTTTTACCAATTGTAAAAATTTTATTTTAATTCTGTTATTTTGGCTTAGTTAGGGTTAGCCTTTTTACCAACTATAATTAGGATTTTGTTATTTAGCCTTTTGAGCTAAACCCTTTTTATCATATTGAGTCAAAATCCCATTTATCGGTTGTGTCAAATCCTATTCGGCCAACCTAGTTTACCAATTTATTCTTTTTGTTACATAAGGTTAAGCTTTGATCAATTAATCAAGTGGGACTTTAGTTATTTGGTTTTGAATCTTGTAAAATTTAGTTATTGAGTCCTGTAATTCAAGGGGGACCCAATTGAAGACCCATGTGACTTCATGTGCACTCAAATCAAGATCCATGTACACCAAAATCAAGATTCCATGTGACCCATGTGCTAGCTCAAGACAAGCCATGTGACTCCATGTGCTAGCCCAAGTCACTTGTCATATGTAACCAAGTCCTGGCACCACCTTTTCAAGAATTTGGACAACATCACATGCTATGTTTGAACATCACTTAACACTTCATCGGGACAACACCACATGACTTGTCTAGACACCACTTGCCACTTCATCGGGACAAATCCACATAACTTGTCTGGACATCACTTGCCACATCACCCAAGACATTATCACATGGCATGTCACTTATGTTTGGACATCCCACATGCCATGTCTTAAATGAAAGCAAGAATTGGTGCCCCTTCTTTTTAAGAGGAGTAAAGCAGAAGGAGTCCTCCAATTGGCGCCCTCTCACTCAAGAATTTCATGCTAAAAATTCTAAGAGTCAGCCAAGCATTTCTTCCATGCCAACTTTCAAAGAGTTCCAAAATGTTTGATCACCCAAGTGAAGGAGGTTCAATGGTTCCCTACTGTAGAAGTTTTGATCAAACAGGTTCCAAGCTGCTTAAGTTCCTAGAACTCAAGAGTCTCACCAAAACTCTTGAGTCTTCTTCTATCTAGACTGGAGAGTCTAATTACCTGCAGGAGCCCACATCATCCAGACTCCAGAGTCCAGCAATCAAGGCAACCCAGGGAGCCATCTTGACCCTACATCATGATACCTCATCAATCCTCATAGTTGTGTCCAAGATGGATGAAAATCCCATGATGATTGCCCACTTGAAGAGAGGTCCAAATAAGCCTAGAGACAAGAGTCCAGGATGCCCAGAGCTAGAATTCCAAGAGTTGTAGTCCAAGGGAAAATAAGTCTAGTCTTTGTATCCCTTACACCACTGGTTGAGGATCTATAAATACCCCATCAACCCCCCTGTATAATTATTATTCATCAATAAAGAAGCTCTGACAAATTTTCTTCCTTTACTATGTACATCGCGGGGTGTGAGGCCCTTTTTCTTTATTCTTCAAAACATCGCGAGGTGTGAGGTCCTTTTTCTTTGTTCTTCGAAATATCACGGGGTGCGAGGCCCTAGTTATCCTACCTATCCAACCGACAAGAATCCCTAAGCATCGTTCCTAACCCTTCCCTTTCCTTCTTTTCCTTTTCTTTGCTGATTCCTAATTTAAATTTTCTTTGTTAAGTGTTTGCAGGTGATCAGGAATCGAAGTCAGGTATTCTTTCTTTGAAACCAGCATCGCATGAAAGATCAGAGCCCAGGATCGAGATCTTGAAACCCTACAATATAATCTTGAGAGTTCAGCCAGATCTACATCAGAGAAACGATTTTCATTGGTAAAACTAAAAATTTATTCCCTTCTCTTTAATTTCTGATTAGTTGAAAGTAAATCCTAGTTTACTGTAGTTTCTCAACCACCATGTCCTACTTTTTAGTTACTTTGTAGGTTTACTTGTGCGGGTAATTAATTAGAACTAGTTTCCTTTACTGTCTCCTTTGAGTCTTCCTTAAAAATTTGAAAAAAAATCTAAAAAAAATATTTTTCACTATTCTCTTGTTGACCCCATAAGTGATTTTGATGATAACAAAACATTGGAGCATGCATTTGTCTTCTAATAACTCTTCAAGTGTTTTACAAGTTTTTTGTAGGATGAATTCATTGCTCAATTCAACCCTACATTTTCATTTCTTGTTTTGAGTTATGTTGTAATTGAATATTGTAAGGAAGTAACCAAAGAAAAAGGAAAGTAAAAATGAATCAAATGGGTTACTTCTAGGTATGTTTCAAGCTTTTAATTTCTTAGAATATATTGAGTTTGAAGACATCTTGAAGCTTGAAGATATGTTGGATGAAATTTGGAGATAGATTGAAAAAATCATCGAAACGTTCATCCAAGCCGACTCGAAGAGAAAAGAGCCGACTCTGACACATGGCACACATGAGGATTCTGGCATGTAGATATCCAAGCCAACTCTAAGAGACTCGAGCTGACATGTCAAGAGTACTACTTTCTGAATCAAATAGGCGAGCCAGCCCAAGGGGAGTCCGAGCCGACTCTATCATATTGTCTGACATCCAACTGACTCTTTAATAAATTGAGCCGACTCCTCCAGAGTCTAGAAAAGTGTTCTAAGAACCACAGCCAACCGAGTTGACTAGAATGGAAGTTAGCCGACTCGTCCAGACTGAAATTCTGAAGATGAGGATCCGAGTCGACTAGAATCAAGGCGAGTCGACTCTTACAGAGTGAGGAATCAGGACACTATGCAAGCGAGCCAACTAGATTGAAGTGAGTCGACTCAACCATAACTAATCTGAGGATCCTAGCTGACTCGAGTAATCTGAGCCGACTTGAATGGCAGTTACAAGCATATAACGGCTAGTTCCAGAACTTAGAATTTGAATCCAAAAAGTGCTCCAACGGTCAAATGTCACATCCTAATGGTTTACAATGACTTGAACTACCTTAGAATGATGAAAGACCATATATTTGAGGGATTTGAACTTCTTTGAAGTATGTTTTAGAGAGTTTTTTGAAAAAGAGAAAAAGAGTTAATGCATTATTGAATATCCAACCAAGTAAACAAGTAGAGCACTGAGAGCATTCAAGATAGCCTTGAAGCCTTCACCACTCTCATCTGAAGCTTGAAGTACTTAGTAAAGAAGCTATAGAAGCCATTAAAGTTCATTGAAGTGCATTCAAGTAGGCTTCTCTTGAGCTGCATTGGCAACCATTAAATAAAATTTGTTTGTCATTCTATTGCTTTTCTTTTTAATTCATTTTGAATTGTTGAGTTAATGGTGAGCCCGATTGAAAAACTAAATAGGTTCTTGGTTAACCTTTGTTTAAACCAAGTGTTAGGTTCTTGGTGATCCTGGTAAAATCAAGTTAGGTTTCTTTAGTGAGCCTGGTTTAAAAACCAAAGTGTAAAGGTTTCGATTGTGAGCTTGTGAAAACAATCTGACAGTATTCCGGTGGGGGATATAGTGAAATCCCAAGTAATAATCTTGGATAGTGGATGTAAGAGCTGGGTGCTCCGAACCATTATAATTATTGTGTATTTGTATTGTGCTTTTCTGATTTAATTTTGTTTCTGCATTTGAATTCTTTATCACAGCACTTGATACCTTAAAAGGGATTTCAAAGACCGCATTATTGCTTAAATTTTTAATTTCCAATTCACCCCTCTCTTGGGAAAGCCACCTGGGCAACAACTGGTATCATAGCAGTGTCTCTGAATACATTTAGAGTAAAGATTGATGGCTTATCCCATAAGTATATCCTTGGCTGAAGGCCAATCTACTAATAGACCTCCACTCTTAACTGGCACAAATTATTCTTACTGGAAAACTAGAATGAAAATCTATATAACTATTGATTTTCAATTATGGAAGGTCATTCTAAAAGGGCCACATATTCCCATGATTAAAATTAATGGCATGAATGTCCCAAAGCCTGAGGAGGGCTGGGATGAACACGACATGAAGATGGGAGAATTAAATGCCAAAGTAATGAAATTATTATACTGTACTTTGGATGTCAACAAGTTTAATCGAATTTCCACTTGCTCTTCAGCAAAGGAAATTTGGGACAAACTCGAAGTGACCCATGAAAGAACTTCCCAAGTGAAGACTTTGAAAATAAATCTTCTTGTACATAGTTACGAATTATTTAAAATGAAATCTACTAAAACTCTCTGCCATGTTTACTCGATTTATAGATATTATTAATGGTTTGAAAAGTCTCGGCAGGGTTTACTCAAATGCTAACTTAGTACAGAAGATCTTAAGATCACTTTCGGACAAATAGGACCCCAAAGTGACTGCCATCCAAGAAGTGAAAGATCTAAACACCTTATCTCTGGATGAATTAATGGGTTTATTCATCACACACGAATTGGCCATGCAGCATAAAACTGATGATGATCAAAGAAGAAGATAATTGCCTTCAAAGCTGCATTGGAATCAAAGAAGATGAGGAATCGGAAGATGACTGCACCTCCTCCAAAGATGATCTAGAAGACAAAGATATCACAATGGTCGTGAGGAGATTTAGAAGGTTTATGAGAAAGAAGAAAGTAATATTTTAGAAAATTTTATAAATGAGGAGAGCACTTCAAGGACAAGGACAAGGATAAAGAAAAGGAAAAGAACAAGTTCCCACCTGCTATGAATGTAAGAACCGGGGCACATTCATCCAGATTGTCCACTATTAAGAAATTTTTCAAGAAAAAAAAAGAAGGCGATGATTGCCACATGGAGCGATAGCAAAGAGTCTACCTCAACTGAAGAAGAAGAGACCACAAAATAGCTAATTTATGTCTAATGGGTCTCAAGACGAGGTAACATCCCCTGATGCATAAATAGAATTTACATTTAATGAATTAATTTTGCTTTTCATGATTTATTATCTGAATTCAAAAAAGCAGGAGTAAAGATTAGATCCTTAAAAAATACCAATGATTCTTTACTTAAGGAAAAAGAAGAGATTTCAAAAAAGAATAACATATTGCGAAAAGAATTACATATCTTTTCTGAAAAGTATAAAGCTTTGAAATCGAGAATAGTGCATGTCTAGACAAAAACAAAGCTTTGACGAATGAAAACATAAATTTGAAATGGAGGTTGAAAAACTCAAGCCACTTATTGAAAAACTTACATTATCTTCTAACAAGCTTGAGTTGATCTTAAAAGAATAAACAATTTCAATAAATAAAGCTGGAATCGGTTTAAGCCTTCAAATTCAAATGAAATTTCAGCTTCTACTTTTGTGATACCAAAGGTTTTGCACCGAATGCTTCTACTTCTGCTTCTACTTTTAAAGCTACAATGTATGTTCCTAAGAGCTCAAATAGAAAACCATTTATATCTGCATCTCATGCATCAACATCTAGAACTTCAAAATATGCATTCTTTCAGAATTCTATAGTTGAATGTTTTGCATGCAAAGGATTAGGACATAAAGCTTTTAAATGCAATATCTTTAGAAATGTCAAAAGTAAAGCAAGAAAAACTTGGGTTCTCAAAGGAACCACCTCCGCTAACCTGCAAGGATCCAAGTTAGCTTGGGTACCTAAAAGAACTTCTTGATTGTCTTGCAGCCCAAAAATTGAAGAAAAGATGGTATCTCAATAGTGGCTATTCAAGGCATATGACGGGTGACAAGAATCAATTTATCACCCTAGAGATGAAAGAATGAGGTATAGTTACTTTTGGAGATAATGGCAAGGGAAAAATAATTGAAATCGATAAAATCAAGATAACCCCCTGTACTTTTATTGAAAATGTATTACTAGTAGATAAATTAAAGCATAATTTATTAAGTATCAGTCAATTATGTGATAAAGGCTTCAAGATTATCTTTGAATCATCTATGTGTATTGTAACAACTCTCTTGATTCTAGCAGTAAATTCATTGGACATAGACTTGGAAACATTTATGTGGTAGACCTTAATGATCTTGCCATGTCAAGTAGTTCCAGTCTAGTTGCAATGAATGCTAAGACCAAGGAGTCTCGTCTACTTTGGCATAGATGATTAGGTCATGCTAGCATGCGTATAATTGCCAAGTTAATTTCCAAAACCTAGTTAGAGGCATGTCTAAGTTTAAGTAGACTTTGATCATGTTTGTGATGCATGCCAAATGGGTAAACAAACTAGGGAGAGTTTTAAACCCAAAAAATATGATTTCAACTTCTAGACCTCTTAAGCTACTTCACATGGACTTATTTGGACCAACTATGATAATAAGCCTAGGAGGTATGAAATATGCCCTTGTGATTGTAGATGATTTATCTAAATTTACATGGATTTTGTTTATCGCTCACAAAGATGAAACCTTTAAAGTATTTCAAAAATTTCATAAAAAGGTTTCAAATCAGAAAAATCATTCAATAATTTCAATTAGGAGTGATCACGGCACCGAATTTGAAAATCAGTTTTCGATGATTATTGCATAGAGAACAGCATTGATCACAACTTCTCCACTCCTAGAACACCATAACAAAATAGTGTTGTAGAGAGAAAAAATAAGACTTTGGAAGAGATAGCCCGAACAATGTTATGTGAAGGCAATCTTCTAAGGTACTTTTGGGCAGAAGCGGTAAACAATGCTTGTTATATTTTGAACCGTATTTTGATCCGTCCTATTTTGAAGAAACTCCCTATGAGCTTTAGAATGAAAAGAAACCCACATAATTATTTTCATGTATTTGGTTGTAAATACTTTATGCTTAACAATGATAAAGATAATCTAGAAAAATTTGATGCTAAATATGATGAAGCAATTTTTCTTGGTATTCATTACATAGCAAAGCATATAAAGTATTTAACAAAAGATCTCTTACTGTAGAAGAATCCATGCATGTTATTTTTAATGAAACTAACCCCTTAGCTTCTAAGAAAGAAGAGTGCATAGACAATGATGCAAGTATAATTCAAAAAGAATGGAGAATATGAGCATACAAGAAAGATCAATCGAAGAGGGAGAAGAAATGGTAAGCAAGGATCATGCTGATCTACCAAGAATGGAGGTACGTAACTTCACATCCAAGAGTTAATTATTAGTGATCCTTCACAAGGTATTAGGACTAGGTCATCACATAGAGATGCACATGATTACCTAGCTTTTGTATCACAAATAGAACCTCATACCTTAGAAGAAGCTGAAATGATCCAAACTGGATGATGGCTATGCATGAAGAACTCATTAGTTGATAGACCTTCAGACCATCCATCATAGGAACCAAATGGATCTATAGAAACAAACTAGATGAACAAGAAACGTAGTAAGAAACAAAGCTAGATTAGTGGCTAAGGGATATAACCAAGAATAGGACATTGATTTTGATAAAATATATGCACCTATAGCAAGACTAGAAGCCATTAGATTACTTCTTGCATTTGCTTGCTACATGAATTTAAAACTTTTTAAAATAGATGTTAAAAGCTGCATTTTTAAATAGTTTCATTTTTTAACAAGTTTTTGTAGAATAACCACCAGGTTTTGAAGATCATGTTTTACCAAACCATGTGTTTAAATTGAATAAAACATTATATGTTTGAAATAAGCACCTAGAGCCTGGTATGATAGACTAGCACCTTCTTAATTGAAATGATTTTACAAGAGAAAATGTTGATAAATCTCTTTTCATTAAGAAGAAAAATAATGATATATTAGTTGTACAGATTTATGTTGATGATATTATATTTAGTGCAACTAATGAAACTCTTGTAGAGAATTTGCTAAGTTATTGAAGGAAGAATTTGAAATGAGCCTAATGGTTGAATTTAACTACTTGCTTGGACTTCAAGTAAAACAAACAAAGGAATGAATATTTATCATCCAAGCCAAGTACACGAAAGAAATAATCAAAAAGTTTGGTATGGAGTCAAGCAAACAAATGAACACACCCATGAGCCCAACTTGCGGATTGGACAAAGATGAAACTGGATCCAACATTGACTAAAAGCTCTATAGAGGTATGATTGGATCCTTGCTATATTTGACTACAAGTAGACCTGATATCTCGTATAGCATATGTATATGTGCTAGATTCCAATCTAATCCTAAAGAATCACATATGCTTGCTGTTAAAAAGATTATCAAATATTTAAAAAGCACAAGTAATTTAGGTCTTTGGTTTTCAAAATATTCTTCATTAAATAATTGGATTTTTGGATGTTGATTATGCTGGTTGTAGAATTGATAGAAAAAGCACTAACGGCATATGCCACTTTCTAGGGTTGAATTTAATCTCAAGGCACTGTAAGAAACAAACTCAATAGCACTTTCTACTACAGAGGCAGAGTATGTTGCTGCAGTGAGTTGTTATACACAAGTGTTATGGATTTAATAAAAACTAGAAGACTTTGGTATTATACAATCTAAAATTCTAATCAAATGTGATAATACAAGTGCTATAAATTTGATAAAAAACCCAATTTAGCATTCTAGAACTAAGCATATAAAGATTAGACAACATTTATTAGAGATCATATTTTGAATGGTGACATTGAGCTAGAATTTATCCCACTGAGAACCAACTAGCTGACATTTTCACTAAGCCACTCAATCAGGATAGATTTGTAATGATTAGAGAAGAATTAGGTCTTTGTGATCCTTTCTAGATTTTCTTAACCTAATTCCTTCAAAATTAAAAAAAAATTATCTAGAAAACCTCCTACATCATTCAAGATCTTTGAACAACTTTCCTTAAGATTTTATTGAATTAATTTTAATTTTTTAATTATTTCAACTTTTATAGAAAGTTCCTGTTCGAGCCGACTCGAGCATTTTACTCTGGTCGAGCTGGCTCAAATCTCTTATATTTTAGCTCTTACTCTGGACGAGCTGACTAGGTCAATTTAGGGTTTGCCTAGCCAACTCGGATGTCAGGTAAATGGTTTTTTAATAGAGTCGAGTAACTTTTTCCAATTTCTTATGCTCTTCATTTTTACTCCAAACCGTAACATTCCACTTGAAACAATCTCCAATCTTTCAAAATCTTTTTCCCAAAGCTTCAATTCCTTCATTCTTGCCAAAATTGTTGCAATGGCTCCTAAGACAGCTGTGGGTAAAAGATAAAAAAGGATGGCACCCTCTGCAGAAATTGAAAGAAGGTCAAAACATTGGCAGGAAGAGCCGACTCGAACAATGGAAGAACAAGAGGAAGAAATAGAACCATAGCCAATGGTCCATCTCCAAGATAGGTTGTTTCTATGTTAAACTGGCAAGTTACTAGCAGTAGACGCATCATTTTCAATTTTTTGAAAGAAATTGGATTAAAAATCAGAGATTTAATTGAAGCACAAGGTTGGACATACTTTGTTCTTTAATATTTCTAGTTATCCAACACTGTAGAGCCTTTTATGAAAACCTCATACTAGAACCCCATCATATTGAATCAACTGTCAAGGTTAAAAGGGTTATAGTCATAGAAGAAAGGCTTAGCTCTATTTTGGAAATGCCTGCAGAAGGAGTTAAACATTTGGTTTTAAAGGATAGAGAAAAGACTTTACAAGCATTTTGGGTAGAACAAATGTTGATAGAGTAGGGACTGTAATGGCTAACACTCTTTCCCTTGAGATGAAACTACTCCACAATTTTATTAGTAGGATATTTCTCCAAGAATAGGAAGATTTGATTGGGTTAGTGAGCATGACTTGAGCTTCATGGAGCAAATTATTCAAGGGGAGTCACTAAACCTACCATACATAATGATATGCAGATGAAGAAGTAGTTAGAAAGGTAAAGGCTTGTTTACCATATGGTATGGTCTTAACTCTATTGTTTCAAGCCTCCAGAGTTAGCTTGGAAGGGAAGTTGGTAAGCCTCTCCATCATACTGACACCTACATTGCTAAATCACTCCTCATAATGGGTTATATATGTAGTGAGGGAGTGTGGAGGAAGAAGGGCACTGATGAAAGAGCAATTGCAGCCTCCTCCAGCAGCAGCAACAGTTCTAAAGATGACAGTGAAGACCTTCCAAGGGAGATCTCCACTGCAGGACCATTAGCTCCAGAGGACACTGTTCCCATTTCAGAGCATATATTGATATACCTATTACTGAGTTTTGCACCTTTACTGAGCCTGCTTCTGAGCTAGTTGCACCTGAGTTTATTGCTATGGAGACTAAGCACATTGATCTACCAGCATCTCCATCTTTACCATATTCCACTTATGTTCCTCTGGCACCATCAGTTCAGGATCCATCTACTCACTTTACTAGTACTTCAGTGATCTAAGATTTTATGGCTCAGTAGATGAGATCTTTGACTGACACACTGACTTGCACACTATCTAGTATGTTGGCGAGTTTTGCCAGTCAGTGGATGATAGATTCGACCAGTTTGGTGGTGAGATCAGAGATCTGCGCAGTAGGATTAACACACTTGAGACCTCTAGATCTATATCACAGCTTGATCTACAGCCCATCCTTGATATGGTATCATCTAGTTTTGAATCAATTAAAAATACTATCAATCATACTTTAGAAGCATTTAGAATAAAATTGAATGAAATAAAGTTCACAATGGATTCATTAGAAGAAGGAAGGAGGATGGAGGAAGACTATACTAAGGGTATTGGAATCTTAAGAGCAGAGTTTGGAAGACTAAGAAAAACAGCTGAGGCATTTGCCAATGCACAGGCCACTAAACTAGTTCAACTACACAAGGACATAAAGAAACTAGATGAAGAGATTAACTCGGTGCGGTTCAAGCTTAAGTAGATGTCCACCACAGTCATTACAGCATTTGCTACTCCACAGCCTAGACCTGCTCCCATTCCTACTCCTAGGCCTCAGTGCACTCCCTTGCTGGTCAGTCTACACACCCCAGATAGCCAACTCCTCACCTTAGGCCTCAGGGTTCACATCCCACTCCTACACCTTCTGATGTACTAGATGCAGATCCTATAGCATCCATACCTCCTGGCATTCAAATACCTGGCTCATCCACTAGCACTAGATTAGACTTAGACAATGATTAATTATATTTTCTTTATGTTTTGTAACTTGTATTGAACATCTTAAATGAAATGAAGTTATTTTGGTATCTGCTAGCACTGTCTTGAAATGATTTGAGCTTATGTAATGTTTACAATGCTAATAAATTTTAATTAGAATATCAAAATGAAATTAAGAAAGTGAAATTATCTTAAACAAATATTAAAACTTTCTCATTCTATCCTAAAAATTAAGCTTTAATTAATACCTTTTTGATTATTGACAAAAAGGGGGAGAACTTTAAGCTGACATGAAAATTTGAGCTGACAAGAGAACTTTGAGCGTACTTAAAAAATATCTACAAATGGTATCAAGCATTGGAGAATTTACAAAAAGGGGAGAATGTTCAAAATGCTTGAAAAGAATGAAAAAGGGGGAGAGTATAATGATTGTTTTAAATGAGCTTAAATGTTTCACAATTTAAGAACCTATAGAAAGGTGAGAAATTTATTTTTTAAAAATGGCTTTAGCTCAAAACCTACATTTTGCTCTGATTGCTCTAAATTTTAGCTCTAGAATTAGCTCTATTTCTTTCCAATTTTGAGCTCTGATACTTCAGTTTGTGCTAGTTCTGCTACTTTAAATCATACAAATTTTAATACTCTGATACACACAAAAGCACTAACATTGATACTATATAATTTCTTCAAAGAGCTCTGATACTTACTTGCAAATATTTAGCTCTGATACATGACCATATTTACTCTCAAATACTATTATATATATAATTGTAAGAATTTTTCATGCCCAGTGTTTGTCATCATCAAAAAGGGGAAGATTGTTGATCCCATAAATGATTTTGATGAAACAAAACATTGGAGCATGCATTTGTCTTTCTAATAACTCTTCAAGTATTTTACAAGTTTTGTAGGATGAATTCATTGCTTAATTTCACTCCTACATTTTCATTTATTGTTTTGAGTTGTGTTATAATTAAATATTGTAAAGAAGTACCCAAAGAAAAAGGAAAGTAAAAACGAATCAAATGGGTTACTTTTAGGTGTGTTTCAAGCTTTTAATTTCTTAGAATATGTTAGTTTGAAGACATCTTGAAGCTTGAAGATATGTTGGATGAATTTTGGAGATAGACTGAAAAAATCACTGAACATTCATCCGAGCTGACTCGAAGAGAAAAGAGCTGACTCTGGCACATGGCACACATGAGGATTCTGGCACGCAGATATCCAAGCCAACTCGTCCACAGTACTACTTCCTGAATCAAACAGGCAAGCCGACCCAAGGGGAGTCCGAGCTAACTCTATCATTGTCAGACATCCGAGCTGACTCTTCAGTAAATCGAGCTGACTCCTCCAGAGTCCAGAAAAAGTGTTCTGAGAACCATAGTCAACCAAGTCGACTAGAATAGAAGTTAGCCAACTCGTCCAGACTAAAATTCTGAAGGTTTGAGGATCCAAGTCGACTAGAATCAAGACGAGCCGACTCTTATAGAGTGAGGAATCAGGACACTATGCAAGCAAGCCAACTAGATTGAAGAAAGTTGACTCAAGAAGGACTACTCTAAGGATCCGAGCCAACTCGAGTAATCGATCGAGCCGACTCGAATGGTTAGTTACAAGCATATATGGCTTGTTCCAGAACTTAGAATTTGAATCCAAAAAGTGCTCCAAAGATAAAATGTCACATCCCAACAATCTTATATGACTTAAACTACCTTAGAATGATGGAAGACCATATATTTAAGGGATTTGAACTTCTTTGAAGTAAGTTTTAGAGAGTATTTTGAAGAAAAGAAAAAGAGTTAATGCATTATTGAATATCCAACCAAGTAAACAAGCAAGAGAGCATTGAGAGCATTCAAGATAGCCTTGAAGCCTTCACCAACTCTCATCTGAAGCTTGAAGCACTTAGTAAAGAAGCTATAGAATCCATTAAAGTTCATTGAAGTGCATTCAAGTGGGCTTCTCTTGAGATGCATCGACAACCATTCAACAAAAAAATTGTTTATCATTCTATTGCTTTTCTTTTCAATTCATTTTGAATTGTTGGGTTAATGGTGAGCCCGGTTGAAAAACCAAATAGATTCTTGGTTAGCCTTTGTTAAAACCAAGTATTGGGTTCTTAGTGATCTTGGTAAAACCAATTGGGTTTCTTTGATGACCTGGTTTAAAAACCAAGTGTAGAGGTTTGGATTGTGAAACTGTGAAAACAATCCGACTGTATTCCGATGGGGGATATAGTAGAAATCTCAAGTGGTAATCTTTGACTAGTGGATGTAGGAGCTGGGTTGCTCTGACCACTTATAATTGTTGTACTTTTATGTTATGCTTTTCTGATCTGATTTTGCTTCTGCATTTGAATTCTTTATCACAGCACTTACACCTTAAAAGGGATTTCAAAGACCACATTATTGCTTAAAATTTTTTAATTCCCAATTCATCCCCTCTGGGGAAAGCCACCTAGGCAACATCTCTGATAATTAGGCTTTAATTATTTGTCCTACATCAGTTTTGGTATCAGAGCAGGTTAACCTAGGGTTCATCGCTCTTGTGCTGAAATTTCTTTATACTATTAGGACTTAGTTTCTCTTTAAGTACTCGGATCGGGTGCTTCAACATGACCGTCGATCATAAAAAAAGTAGGGCTACAAGACCGACCGTCCGATCATAAAAAAAAGTAGGGCTACAAGACCCTCACATCCCTTCAAAAGGGATTTCCTATGGCATGTAGGGGTGCCACTGTGATGACCCTTAAAAGAAGAAAACAAAGAGATAGGCCTCTTAGGATTTTTTCTGCATCACGTCCATTCTAGTATATAGTATATATTTTAATTGTTTCTATATGTAGAAAGATCAAAATTTTTGATTCATACTTTTCTAGATTCCTCATAATTGATAGTATTTATTAGAGTTTTTTTCATATTTATTTTGGATTTTAAGTCATCTAGATCTCTGATTTACAAACATGAGAATAGTTCTATCCGAAATTTTCAGCAATTCTTGTTTAGGGTTCTTTTTTCATAAATTTTGTATATTTTAATTTTTTGCATATTTCCTGCATATTAGGTACTTTTCTGCAAAATATATCTTTGCTATAAAAACAAAAAAACTTGGAAAACCCTAATTGCATCTTCATATGCTTGCTATCATCATTCAAACCTAATCTAAGGCACTCATATCTATATAAGGGAGGGATTTCATCACCCTTCCTTGGCCCACAACCACCACCTTTGCATCGATCCTAACCCTATTTAAAATTAATTAGACTTAATTTGCTCTAGTGAGCTAGGGAACACCAATAGGTCGGGTTCCAAGTATTGTGTTCTAAGCTAGTGCACCCAATCCTATGATTATCACTTGAATCTGATGTCTAAGGCTAGAGGTCCAGAGGCAAATGCCCTAAGCAATTTCATGGTTTTTAATTAGGACCCTGTGAGAGCAGGGGAGCCTCCACGACCCCACCTCTTACCTGGCCAGTGGACAGGATAATTATTGAATTGGTTGTAATTTGAGCTGACCCATTCTACTTGAGCTCTAGGTATAGGAAACCATAGTCCGAGTCTTATCTGTGTGGCATTGCATGACAACTAGGTCAGGCACACCCTATTAGTTTCACCCAAACCCAACCTAATTTAATCATGGATTCCAATTTGAGACCTTCCTTAGGACCTTCACTGAACAATGTATCCAACTAAATAATAGGTTTGACTGACTAGATGACCATTTAGGAAACTTAGAAAGGACCCTTAAGACCCTTACTAACCTAAATTTGAAACACACCCTGACCCATTCCTGGAACCCAATCCTAGGAGACCCCCATACCATGACCCAACCTGGGAGACTAACCATAGGAGACCTAATTATGATTTCATAGACCAGGATGAGAGAACCATTAGGAATTTTAGGTAGAAGCACCTACATTTGGTGTTTGAAGACCATATCGATTTGAAGACCATATCGATTGAGAAGAAGGTTATTTTGAGATGGAACTAGTGTCTGATGAAAGAAAGTTTAAGATTGCTAAGCTTAAGTTAGTACGCTAGGCTAGATTTATTGGGATGATGTTGAAAGATGATCAACGACGAAGAAGACATACCCATAACTACCTGGGGTGACATGAAACTTGAACTTAGGCAAAAGTACCTACCCAGATCCTTTGAACCAAGCTCCTATGAACCTAGATCCATAACACATAGGTCTGAACCTATATCCTATGAATCCAAGGAACCCATAACCCATAGGTATCAACTAAAAGTTAGTCAGGTTTCGCTTAGTTGGCTAGAACCCATTAGGATTAGTGCATCTTATCAAAAATTAGGATCTAGTAAAATCCACCCGAGTTGATCCATTCCTCAGCAGAGTCAACCCATTCTCGCTAGAGCCGACTCAACCCTAATTCGAGCCGACCTACCCTACTAGCCCAGATCCTAGCCAATTTCTCTAAACCAGCCTACTTCTACTATCCATCTTGGTTCACCAAGATGCTATTAAAGAAGAGTGTATAAAGCTAAGATGAACTTAGTGATGAGTATGAGGGAGAAGAGGAAATACATATGGCTGACCTAGATTAGCTGACCCGGTAGGCACCCAGGTTGAAGCCATGATGCAGAACAAATAAAGGGATGCGATGCGGAAGTAATTAAGATTAACTAATTTTTTGTTGTTTTTATATGTTCGTAGAAGTTGCTTCAAATCAAAGAAAGTTAACCTAACATTGAAAGAGACTAATATGATAATTGAAAGCACAATTTTAAGGAACTAAGTATCAGAGTAGTTCAGAAGCAACGGATCGCTGGGGGTTGAGAAACTCCCAGACCTAGGGTTTCGCTCCGAACTTTCAGCAGAACAGAAATAAAGAGAAGAGATGTTTACCTAACCAGACAATGATCTTCACAGATTTTGTGGAAGAACTCTCCCGAGCAGATTGTTGGATCTCGGATTCAGATTTCTTCGCAATGGATCCTCCAGTACTGTCCTTTGCGGGTTGGCTTCTCCTGAACTCAAGATCTGGAAGAGAAAAAAACAATTGATGGAATCAGAGAGTCAAGGAAAGAATTTACCAGGTGATGAACTTGAAGATTGAAATTGCTGAAAACTGGATTCTCCTGGATGCTGATGTGATTTTCCTTGGAACTTGCTCTGGATCTGAAGTAGCCGGACTGGATCTGGATGAAGGTGGACGGCCTGGACTTATAGAGAGAGAGAGGCCGTGGGAGATGGATGGATCTAGGGTTTGATGGAATGAAAATAATGGAGGGTGCTAGGGTTTTGGAATTTCAAGTGGCTAACCTAGGGTTTTGGATAAAGATGGAGATCTCTCACCTCCTCAAGGCTCCAATGGAACCCGGTTACCCCCTCCGGAGCTCAACACTTAGAATAGTGCGGAAGAAGAGAAACCTAGGTTGCTCAACACAAGAGAATAGCAAAATAATTTTTCTTCATTGATTTTCAAAGTTACAAAGAGAGGTCTATTATATAGACCTAAAATTTTCTCCTAGCTTGTACAAATTCCCATGTGGGACTAACTCTTCCAACCCCTAGATTAGGTAGAAAATCCTCTCCTTGGCCGACCAAGAGTCCAAAAAAAATTGGGACGGCATAAAGGAATTGTTTTGGAACTTTTATGGCACCTCCCTTTGGAGTTGGATTTGATTTGGAGTCCTCTTCTTCTTATGGTATTTCTTCTTTTCTTCCACTCCAAGTTAAGCTCTTTGATTTGATTTGAAACTTCAATTAGGAGTAGGTTGGATGTCCTTCTTTGATTTCTTCTCCAAGAGAAGTTTTCTTCCTTCTTTGCTTAGGTAATTAGGCAGTGTGGGCGCCTCCTTTAATTTAGCCTCCAATTTGATTTTTTCTTCTTTGGATGGGGGCCATGACACTGGGATGCCTCTATGGCGCCTCCTGGACTCTGGCGTGTGCTCGGAGTGTGGCTGGGCGTGTGGCTTGGAGTGTGGCCTCCACTTGCTTGAACCTTGATTGATTGGAAGAGAAATGTGGCACCATTTTGGACCAAATTGAAACCACATGGGGACTTGCACCGAGTCAACATGACTCAACAAAATTTAATGGTGACTCAAGAAATAAATAAAAATAAATAAACTGGTTGACCAGGTCAACCTTTATTACAAACCCTAATTTCTCGGGCAATGTCAATCAGAGATCCAAATGGAGCTCTGAAGTCTCTCTTCTGAGTCTGGTGCCCGCACCAATTCTCCCAGGGTGGGAGGAACTCGACCCTGTCGAGTAAGGCTCAAGTTGGCTCTTGTATCTCTCCAAGAGGTCTGGTCCAATTCTTGTATTCTTCTCGGGAGATCCAAGAGTCATCAGAATCTGGCCTCCTTGCCAGCGACCAGGTATCTTGTTATCCTCGATTACGAGTAGAGATAACCTGATCATCCAGAATCTTTTCATCTGCTCTTCCTCACAGGCCAGTTTGTTGGTGGACACACAGGGTCGGATCACTCTCAATGATAGGCGGTACCTTGGTATCCTCGATTACGAGTAGAGATAACCTGATCATCCAGGATCTTTTCAATCTGCTCTTTCCTCACAGGCCAGTTTGTTGGTGGACACACAGGGTCGGGATCACTCTCAATGATAGGGTTAGGCTCAAAAGGCTCACTAGGAATCACAGCTGGCTCCCTGTACTCTACTAAGTCTGTAATGTTGAAAGTAGAGCTAATGCCTAGTTCTGGAGGCAACTCGAGCACATAGGCATTGGATCCTACTCTCTTTACCACTCTAAATGGTCCAGCTCCCCTAGCATGTAACTTTCTAACGGTTCCAGGAGGACCGTTCAGGCCTTAACCTAATCATCACATAGTCTCCCTCAACAAAAGATTTGACTCGCCTTTGAGTATCAGCCAACTTCTTATAAGTTTCATTACTTAAATTTATTTGGCATGAATTTCTTTATGCAAGTCTTTTACATGCTGTGCAAAATTCTCAGCAGACTCGGAGACTCGAGTGTGGACAGGTAAAGGGACTAGGTCAAGAGGTGTGTGAGGTTTGTACCCATGTACAATTTCAAATGGACTCTTACCCGTAGACCTATTGACCGAGTCATTGTACGCAAATTCTGCCCTTGGTAGGTATAAATCCCAATTTCTGGTGTTTTCACCAACAAGACATCTCAGCAGATTTCCTAGGCTACGGTTCACTACTTCAGTTTGGCCATCAGTTTGGGGATGATAGGCAGTTGAAAACTTAAGTTTTGTCCCTAACTTATGCCAAAGGGTCTTCCAAAAGTAACTGGTGAACCGGACATCCCTATCTGAAACGATTGTCTTAGGTAGGCCATGGAGTCTAACTATCTCATTGAAGAAAAGTGTGGCTACCTTAGACGCATCAAAGGTTTGGGAACAAGGCAAGAAGTGGGCCATTTTAGAGAATCGGTCGACTACGACACAGATAGAATCATGTCTCCTCTGGGTCTTAGGTAAACCTAACACAAAATCCATACTCACATCTTGCCAAGGACGATCTGGGACAGGGAGTGGGGTATAAAGGCCAGTGTTTTGTTTTCGCTGTTTGGCAACAGCGCAGGTTCGACATCTAGCTACAATATTAGCTACATCCCTTTTCAAGCTAGGCCAGAAAAAGTGGTCTTCAATAGCTAGAATGGTCTTGTCTTTTCCAAAATGGCCGGCTAAACCTCCAGCATGGATTTCCCAAATCAAAAATTCCCTAAGAGAAGTTCTAGGGATGCAAAGCCTATTTTTGAAGAACAAAAAACCATCTACAAGGGTATAATCCTGGTGATTACTAGATGGTCCTTGAACTAGATCCTGATACACAGTTGTGAAATCCGGACAAGACTCATATTCCTCTTTGATTTGCTCAAACCCTATGACCTCAGTTCTAACAGAAGTTAATAACAGGGATCGGCGACTAAGGGCATCAGCTACCTTATTCTCAACTCCAGCCTTATGTTTCAGGACAAAAGTATAGGACTGGATATATTCTACCCACTTAGCATGCCTAGGGTTAAGCTTCTTTGGGAGTTCAGAAATCTAAGAGCCTCATGGTCCGAAAATAGTACAAATTCCTGCGGTAGCAAATAATGTCTCCAGTAACGCAAAGCTTGCACCACCGCATAAAATTCCTTATCATAGGTAGAATACCTAAGCTTAGCATCATTAAGTTTTTCACTAAAGAATGCTATGGGATGATTCTCTTGGCTTAGGACTCCACCTATTCCTACACCTGAAGCATCACAGGCAACCTCAAATACTTTAGAAAAATCGGGTAATCTCAGAATGGGTGCCTGGGTCATTTTCTCCTTAAGATCTAGGAAGGCTTTATGGGCTGACTTAGTCCAATGAAATTCTCCCTTCCTAATACAATCAGTGATAGGAGCAGCTAAAGTACTAAACCCCTTGATGAATCGCCTATAGAAGGTAGCCAAGCCGTGGAAACTTCTAACTTCATGCACATTGGTTGGCTCTGGCCAGTCTACTATGGACCTAATTTTCTCAGGATCGGCCGCCACGCCGTCAGGGGTTACTACAAAACCAAGAAAGATAACTCTACTAGTCATGAATTCACACTTCTTAAGATTACCGTAGAGTCTCTCATTCCTCAAAACTTGGCAGACTGCTCTAAGGTGGCCTAGGTGATCTGCTGGGGTCTTACTATAGATCAGGATGTCATCAAAATAGACCACCACAAATTTTCCTATGAAAGCTCTAAGTACCTGGGTCATAATTCTCATGAAGGTACTAGGGGCATTGGACAACCCAAAAGGCATAACAACCCATTCATAAAGACCATCCTTAGTTTTGAAAGCAGTTTTCCATTCATCCCCGGGTCTAATCCTAACCTGATGATAGCCGCTTTTGAGATCAATCTTAGAAAAAACATTGCACCAGCCATCATATCAAGCATGTCATCTAGTCTAGGGATGGGAAACCTATATTTGATTGTAATTTTATTGATGGCACGACTGTCAACACACATCCTCCACGTGCCATCTTTCTTTGGGGTCAGTAAGGCTGGGACTGCACAAGGGCTAAGACTTTCTCTAATAACCCCTTCCTCAATAATTCTCCAACCTGCTTTTGCAGTTCTTCATGCTCAGATGGATTCATCCTGTAATGGGGCAAGTTGGGCAAAGTCGCTCCTGGGATTAGATCTATGGCATGCTGGATATCCCTAAGAGGTGGAAGGTGGTCTGGCAAATCCTCGGGAAAGACATCCTCAAATTCTTTTAACACAGGTTTAACTTCTTGAGGAGGCTCTGAGGGTTCCGAAGTTCTAAGTTCCTTAGCAGTCAACATCCAGATGGGTGAACCACTATGAATTTCTTGTTCTAGATCCTTAGCACTGATTAGGTTCACTCTAGTTTTCATCTCCTTAACCTTACCGCTCCTTTAGTTACCTTGTCCTTAGGGGGAACGAATGGATCGTAATCTTCTTCCCATTGAAACTAAAGACACAGGTATTGGATTTTCCTAAGAGGGTGGCATCATGATCATACAACCAAGGTCTTCCGAGAATTATACTGCTCACCCCCATGGGTAAACATCGCACCAAATCTTTTCGTGATAAGATTGCATTTGGATTTGGACTTGACATCTAGATTGGATGGGTATGGAGGTAGAATCTACCCAAGAAACCTTATAGGGGTTGGGATGGGGAACTGGGATTAAGCCTAACATCTTGACAGTGCTAGTAGAGATGGCATTTACACAGCTCCCACTATCTATGATGATCTTACATACCTTATCCCCTAATTTAAGAAAAGTTTGTAGGATGTTAGTCCTACGCCAATCCTCTTGAACTAGATTCTGGGATAGGATGCATCTTACAACTCCTAATTGGTCAGATTCATTGGGTTCCTCCTCTCCTTCATACTCCTCAACCAAATTCATTCCGGCCTCATAAACTTCTTCTTCAAATTCCTCACTGGGCTCGGAATTATCATTCTCTCCCTCTTCTATGTAAAGGGATCTACGTGGGCACTGGCTAGCAACATGACCTACCTTATGACACTTGAAACAGTCTATGGCAGTACACTGACTGGAAATGTGACCTGGTTTCTGACACTTAAAACAGTGATATTTGAACTAGGGGTTCTCTGGGTGTCAGGTGCCTTACCTTTGTCCATGGGCCTAGGGGTAGAAGTACCCTGAAAAGTTTACTAGGGATAACTTGGCTAGGTCCATTCCTTGGGATTGGGGCACTAACCCTAGAAGGTATAGGTCCTCTCTGAAATTTTTCAGTGTTCAGAGCAATCTGGTAGGCTTGGTCTAGATCAGTAACCTCTCTCAGAAATAGTTCTCTCTTGATATCTTCCCTCAGTCCAGCCCTAAATCTAGACAAAGTGACTTCGTGGGCTTCACTCACATCACATCTCATTAGGTATTCATCAAAAGTAGTTATGTAGTCTGAGACAGATCGGTTTCCTTTGTTTCAGGTTTTGCCATTGGTCTAACAGGTTTTGCTGGTATGAATGGGTAGGTATTTATCTCTCAATTTTTCTTTCATACCCTGCCAAGTGGTTATGGGCTCAACATTCCGTCTCCTAGTGGTTAGCTCAATGTTCCCCCGTATAACCTAGCTTGACGCACTAATTTCATCTTGGCAAACTTGTATTTCCTCTCCTCAGACATAGCATACCACTCAAAGTATTGATCCATCTCACCCTCCCAATCAGAATACACCTTAGGGTTCAGACTACCATCAAAAGTGGGTGCATCTAATTTGATGTTCCTGATGAACCTATCATCTCTATCTTCAGGCTCTGGGTCAGGCCTCCTATGATTAGGTTCAGGATCTCTATATAAAGGCCTTCTAGGCTCTTGATGTGGGTGAGGCTGAGGCACATTAAAATCGGGGTCAGGAGTCCAATTCCGATGTCTAGTTCTTCAAGTACTTGGACTCGGTCCCTAAGTTGGTAAGATCCTCATGAATTTGTGCGCTAAACTGGGCCACAGTGTTTGTCATATCCTGATTCATTTTAGCCATACTTTCAGTAAGAGTTCTGATCATGGCCTCTAAATCAGGTTGGGTTTGACCAGGTTGATATGGCACTCCGTTTCTGGTAGACATGATGATTCAAGCAAGCATACAAAATGAGACTAGACTAAATCGACTACTGGATCACTAGACCTAGAGTCCAAACTAAATGCCCAATCAGAGTGGCAAGCTAGCCTGTAGTAACTCAGGACTCAGCCAGGCAGGTGTAAGGGGAGTGTTAGGTCCCTGATCGCCAATCCTAGACACCAATCAGTGATTGGCCAGTAGGCGGACCAGCACACAAGCCCTTCGGGACGTAGTCCCTGAACCACCGTTCTAGACACTGAGTGCTAAGCACACACAGAATCACTCAGCAAACTGACTCAACACTAGCCTAGACCCGACCAATTGGTGTCCCTAGCCCACTAGGGCAAATTAGGTCTAACTTATTTTAAATTAGGTCTAGGTTCGAATGATTGGATGGTGGTTTGGGCTAAGGAGAGGTAATCAACTCCTCCCCTTATCTTAGATGCTCAATTGCCCTTAAGTAAATTATGAGATGATCACTCAAAAAAGAATTGAATTGCAGAACAGAACACAAAAAATAGAGTTGCTGTATTTTAATTCTCAGAATTTTACCGAAACCAATAAATCGCAGAAAAATTATGGAAAATAGGTTCAATTATACTAGTTTCAACGAAGTAAAAATCATGCAATTCAGAGTTTTATGCAGGGAGAAATAATTCAGACAACAGGGCAATTACGGGCTGCAACTAGATTGTCTTCCCCGTTTATAATCCCTGCTACGAAGTTATAACCCAATGGATCCCTACACGCCCTAGGAACACCCTGTGGAATGGGAGGAGGAGGCTTGCGCCTCGCTTAGTTCCTAGGACCGGACATCCTGGGGAGTCTACTTCGAGCAGACAAAATAAAAAGAGATCAATCAAAGCAAGCAAGCAAATCAGAAACCCTAGACTGGGCTCTGATACCAAAAATGATGCAGAACAAATAAGGGACGCGATGCGGAAGTAAATTAAGATTAACTAATTTTTTTGTTGTTTTTATTGTAAATTGAAAGCACAATTTTAAGGAAACTAAAGTATCAGAGTAGTTCAGAAGCAACGGATCGCTGGGGGTTGAGAAACTCCCAGACCTAGGGTTTCGCTCCGAACTTTCAGCAGAACAGAAATAAAGAGAAGAGATGGTTTACATAACCAGACAATGATCTTCACAGATTTTGGTGGAAGAACTCTCCCGAGCAGATTGTTGGATCCTCGGATTCAGATTTCTTCGCAATGGATCCTCCAGTACTGGTCCTTTGGCGGGTTGGCTTCTCCTGAACTCAAGATCTGGAAGAGAAGAAAAATAATTGATGGAATCAGAGAGTCAAGGAAAGAATTTACCAGGTTGATGAACTTGAAGATTGAAATTGCTGAAAACTGGATTCTCCTGGATGCTGATGTGATTTTCCTTGGAACTTGCTCTGGATCTGAAGTAGCCGGACTGGATCTGGATGAAGGTGGATGGCCTGGACTTGTAGAGAGAGAGAGGCCGTGGGAGATGGATGGATCTAGGGTTTGATGGAATGAAAATAATGGAGGGTGGCTAGGGTTTTGGAATTTCAAGTGGCTAACCTAGGGTTTTGGATAAAGATGGAGATCTCTCACCTCCTCAAGGCTCCAATGGAACCCGGATTACCCCCTCACGGAGCTCAACACTTAGAATAGTGCGGAAGAAGAGAAACCTAGGTTGCTCAACACAAGAGAATAGCAAAAATAATTTTTCTTCATTGATTTTCAAAGTTACAAAGAGAGGTCTATTATATAGACCTAAAATTTTCTCCTAGCTTGTACAAATTCCCATGTGGGACTAAACTCTTCCAACCCCTAGATTAGGTAGAAATCCTCTCCCTTGGCCGACCAAGAGTCCAAAAAAAATTGGGACGGCCATAAAGGAATTGTTTTGGAACTTTTATGGCACCTCCTTTGGAGTTGGATTTGGATTTGGAGTCCTCTTCTTCTTATGGTATTTCTTCTTTTCTTCCACTCCAAGTTAAGCTCTTTGATTTTGATTTGAACTTCAATTAGGAGTAGGTTGGATGTCCTTCTTTGATTTCTTCTCCAAGAGAAGTTTTCTTCCTTCTTTGCTTAGGTAAATTAGGCAGGTGTGGGCGCCTCCTTTAATTTAGCCTCCAATTTGATTTTTTCTTCTTTGGATGTGGGGACCATGACACTGGGATGCCTCTATGGCGCCTCCTGGACTCTGGCGTGTGCTCGGAGTGTGGCTGGGTGTGTGGCTTGGAGTGTGGCCTCCACTTGCTTGAACCTTGAGTTGATTGGAAGAGAAATGTGGCACCATTTTGGACCAAATTGAAACCACATTGGGACTTGCACCGAGTCAACATGACTCAACAAAATTTAAATGGTGACTCAAGAAATAAATAAAATAAATAAACTGGTTGACCAGGTCAACCTTTATTACAAACCCTAATTTCTCGGGCAATGTCAATCAGAGATCCAAATGGAGCTCTGAAGTCTTCTTCTGAGTCTGGTGCCCACACCAAGCCAGCCCAGAGTTAGCTAACCCTGACCATATCTAGACTGAAGCCATATTGGAAGTACAAGTGGAAAAAGAGATCCATGAAAAACCTAATCCTACTGCTGAGACTTTACCTGAAGAAACACTAAAAGAGACTCAAGTCATAGAGCCTAGTCCTGAAATTTCAGAACCGAAGTAATTAGTGAGGACTTGATCTTTTCATTCCAGCACCCTCAAGTTGAATTCATCCCTTTGGTCCCAATTGAAGATCTTTTTCCTGAAATTATTGACCCATTCTTCTATCAAGTGGACCTTTTAGTGGCTGTAGATGTAATTCAGTGTCTAAACTTTAAGGTCAACCCCATTAGTCGAGGACAAATCCCCGAATCCTTTTCTTATTTCCTACCCTACCAAGTCACCCCCAAATCCACTTCTTTTTTTTTACCTTTTCCTGAAGCTTCCCATGTTTCTAGGACTATTAGATTACATTTCGTAAAGGTTAGTATATTGCACAAGCTCATAAGCATGTTAGGTTTACAACCTATTTCTGGCAGACTTTGTGGCATTTAGTGGGAGTCCATGCACCTTTCTCGTCTGCATGTCACCCACCAACCAAGGGTCAAACTCAGTTGTATTTTAGGATTTAGTCGAGTCTGTAGTCCATTAGGTATTGTAATTAGTCATTTACATGCATGTCATTAGGTAAAAAAAATAATAAATAATGAAAGCAATGAAATTTTTTTAAAAAAAGACTCAAAGAATACAATGAAGGAGACTTTATCATGGTTAGACTATGACCTAAACAGTTCCCACCTGGAACCATGAAAAAGTTACATGCCCGTAGTAGTGGACCATACAAAGTGATTAGGAAAATTAGGTCTAATGCCTATGTGCTCGAGTTACCACCTGAACTAAGTATTATTCCAACTTTCAACGTTTCAGACCTTATTAAGTATAGGGAGCCAACATTGATTCCTGGTGAGCCATTTGGACCTAATCCAGTCCTTAAGAGTGAACCAACCCAAGTGTATCCACGTGCCATACCACTAGCCCAAAGAGACAAGATCATTGCTACCTGGAGCAAAGACTACCAACCGTATCTGGTTCGTTGGCAAGGATGACCTGAGACTAATGATTCTTGAATCACCAAAGAGGACTTGCAGAGAGTTGACCAGACTTACTAGAGTGCTATCACTGAGACGTTGATCCATACTTGATAGGGTCGAGTTTCTCCCACCATGGGAGAATTGGTGTGGACACCAGGGCTAGAAAATATCGACAGGTTGAAACCACATCCCTGTGGATCACCTGTGAATAAAGCCCTGAACCCAACCCCTTTTACTAACTATAAATATTTTATTTTAAATTCTTTTATTTTAGCTAAGTTAGGGTTAGCCCTTTTTATTAACTGTGATCAGGGTTTTGTTATTTAGCCTTTTGGGCTAAACCCTTTTTACCATATTGAGTCAAAACCCTATTTATCAGTTATGTCAAACCCTATTGGGCCAAACCCTATTTACCAATTTATTCTTTTTTGTTACATGAGGTTAAGCCTTCTGATCAATTAATCAAGTGGGGCTTTAGTTATTTGGTTTTGAGTCTTGTAAAAATTAGTTATTAAGTCTTCTATTACAAAGGGGACCTAATTGAAGACCCATGTGACTTCATGTGCATCCAATTAAAGACCCATGTGACTTCATGTGTACTCAAATCAAGATCCATGTGAACCTAAATCAAGATCCCGTGTGACCCATGTGCTAGCTCAAGATAAGCCATGTGACTCCATGTGTTAGCCCAAGTCACTTGTCATATGTAACCAAGTCTTGGCACCACCTTTTCAAGAATTTAGACAACATCACATGCTATGTTTGAACATCACTTAACACTTCATCGAGACAACACCATATGACTTGTCTAGACACCACTTGCCACTTCATCAAGACAATACCACATGACTTGTCTGGACATCACTCGCCACATCACCCAGGACATTATCACATGGCATGTCACTTATGTTTGGACATCCCATATGCCATGTCTTAAATGAAAGCAAGAATTGGTGCCCCTTCTTCTTAAGAGGAGTAAAGTAGAAGCTGTCCTCCAATTAGCGCCCTCTAACTAAAGAATTTCATGCCAAAAATTCCAAGAGTTGGCCAAGCATTTATTCCATGCCAACTTCCAAGAAGTTCCAAAATGTTTGACCACCCAGGTGAAGGAGGTTCAATGGTTCTTTATCGCAGGAGTTCTAATCAAACAGGTTTCAAGCTGCTTAAGTTCCCAGAACTCAAGAGTCTCACCAAAACTCTTGAGACTTCTTCTATCCAGACCGGAGAGTCCAATTTCCTACAGGAGCCCACATCATCCAGACTCCAGAGTCCAGTAATCAAAGCAACCCAGGGAGCCATCTTGACCCTACATCATGACACCTCATCAATCCTCATAGTTGGCACCCAAGATGGATGAGAATCCCATGATGATTGCCCACTTGAAGAGAGGTCCAGATCAGCCCAGAGACAAGAGTCCAGGATGCCCAGAGCCAGAATTCCAGGAGTTATGGTCCAAGGAAAAACAAGTCTAGTCTTTGTATCCCTTACACCACTAGTTAAGGGTCTATAAATACCCCATAAACCCACCCTGTATAATTATTATTCATCAATAAAGAAGCTCTGCCAAATTTTCTTCCTTTGCTATGTGCATCGCAAGGTGTAAGGCCCTTGTCCTTTGTTCTTCAGAACATCGCGGGATGCGAGGCCCTAGTTATCCTACCTATCCAGCCAACAAGAATCCCAAACCATCGTTCCTGACCCTTCCCTTCCCTTCTTTCCCTTTTCTTTGCTGATCCTAATTTAAATTTTCTTTGTTGAGTGTTTGCAGGTGTTCGAAATTGAAGTCAGGTATTCTTGCCTCAGAACTAGCATCACATGGAAGATCGGAGCTCATGATCAAGATCTTAAAACCCTGTCGCAGAATCTTGAGAGTCCATCCAGATCTGCATCAGAGAGATGATTTTCATTGGTAAACTGAAAACTTATTCCCTTCTCTCTAATTTCTGATTAGTTGAAAGTAAATCCTAGTTTACGATGGTTCTCAACCACCAG
Organism: Areca catechu; assembly: GCA_021397845.1. Classification (NCBI taxonomy): domain Eukaryota; kingdom Viridiplantae; phylum Streptophyta; class Magnoliopsida; order Arecales; family Arecaceae; genus Areca; species Areca catechu. The sequence goes on along the minus strand of CM038048.1, from coordinate 43,778,306 downwards.
ATCCTACTTTCTAGTTACTTTGTAGGTTTACTTGTACGGGTAGTTAATTAGAACTAGTTTCCTTTACTATCTCCTTTGAGTCTTCCTTAAAAATTTGGAAAAAAAAATTTTAAAAAAAAATATTCTTTGCTATTCTCTGATAATTAGGCATTAGTTATTTGTCCCGCATCAATTGCAAAGATTTACCAATGGCATGGGAGGTCGCAAATGAAGCCTACTTTATTGGTCATCACATTGGATGAGATCTTCTCCAAATTGACTTGATTGAGAGATCGACCTATTAGTGATGGTTGGTTAACCAAATAGGGTTGGATGATTCAAGACTGGGCATGATGCTTAGGATTGGCCAATCAAGGATGGACAGTCTGAGAGTAGTTTGACAAGGCAAATGGAACTTCTGGGTCCCTATGGTGGATTAGCCCAGACATAGAGATTAGTCACCCAGGGTCAGACTGCATAAGCTAGATGTCTTAAGTTCTACACACTTACAAGGAAAATTTGCCTATCTTTATCAGTAGCCCCTTCTCCCAAATTCATACTAGAATAGTTCAGATGAAGGGAGTAGAATTGGTTAATTTTTTTGAATCCAAAGGGTCTCCTAGATATAGCCTTCCAGGTGTCATCCTGTTACGGCCGTAACAGTGACGTGGCCAGGCTCAGATACCGCCGAATGCGATTGAGCCACGTGGAGGTTTCTCCGGCCGAGTCAGCGCCACGTCTTTAAGACCAGGTTCGGCAAGACCACATCGCCCGACGACTTTCTAAGGCAAACTGCCCTCGCCGAGGTCGAGCTCGGCTCGGAGTTCCTCTACACCTCGTTGACGCTCAAACCCGGAGGGGTCCGCCTAAGTGAGGTCGGACAAAGCCAGGCGACCTCCTGCCACCTCGCCAAGTGTCCACCCAGGAGGGGTCCACCTGGGCCGAGGTCGGCCGATCCTTCGCCCCTTTGCCAGGTGGCCCCCCGGAGACGGGTCCACCTCGGCGAAGCAAGGCGACCTCCTGCCACCTCGCCAGGTGTCCACCCAGGAGGGGTCCACCTAGGCCGAGGTCGGCTGGTCCTTCGCCCCTTTGCCAGGTGGCCCCCCGGAGATGGCCCACCTCGGCCAAAGCCAGGCGACCTCCCGCCACCTCGCAGGTGTCACCCAGGAGGGGTCCACCTAGGCCATGGTCGGCTGGTCCTTCGCCCCTTTGCCAGGTGGCCCCCCGGAGATGGCCCACCTCAGCCAAAGCCAGGCGACCTCCTGCCACCTCGCCAGGTGTCCACCCAGGAGGGGTCCACCTGGGCCGAGGTCGGCCGATCCTTCGCCCCCTTGCCAGGTGGCCCCCTGGAGACGGGCCCACCTCAGCCGAAGCCAGGCGACCTCCTGCCACCTCGCCAGGTGTCCACCCAGGAGGGGTCCACCTAGGCCGAGTTCGGCTGGTCCTTCGCTCTTCGCCAGGTGGCCCCCGGAGACGGGTCCAACTCGGCCGAGGTCAGGCCGCCCGTACGAAGAAGGTCCCAGGGAAGGAGGCGCAGGCCCCGAGGTCATCCCTCGGGCCGTACGCATCACAGACGGTGCCTCGTACGGATTACGGCGGCATGCGGAACACCATTTGCATCGGCCCGACAGGTCCCACAGTCGAGAGGCGCGATTCTGACCAAGCAGGCCCCACATATGGATGGCGCCCACACTCGGAAAAGAGAGCACTCTCGTTGGACCCGAGGTCTGACCAGCCGCCTTACCAGCGCCGCCCACCCCCCTTTCCTAACTTTGCCTTTCCTTGCTGGGCTCGACGGACGAGGTCGGAAAGCCGCCTGGCCCTCCTCACCGAAAAGGGGAAAGAGAAAGGGACGGGGGAGGGGAGCCTCCCAGGAGGAGAAGACAAGGGCACGATGAAAGGAGATAAAAAGGGAGGAATCTGGGGATGACAAGGTAAGCAACAAGCCTGGGGACAAAGAAGAAGCAGCGGCGAAAGGCCTCGCTCCGAGAGTGAAACCAGAGATCCCGAGAGGGGATCACTTGGCGTGAGCTCAGCAGGGAGGCCCGACCGAGGTTCTGGTCCCCAGGGCGACTCTCTCACCAGAAAACTCTCTAAGTCTGAAACCCTCTCGGGGGGACCGGTCTGGAGAGTCTGTTCCTTCTCGTCGTCTACTGACTTGACCATCGGAGCCCCCTCGCCGGGATCCCCGGCCAGGGTCTTCTAACCCCTTCTCGCAGGTTCTCCGCATCCAGGGAGGCTCCCTCGCCAGGTGGTCAGGAAGGATCGGCGGATCCGTGGCACGGGCGCGGCGACGGGCGCGGCAACAGATTGGCACGCCAGGTAGGGGGGCAGGACACCAAACCCAAGCGGGGGCCAGCTTTCTGCAGGTGTCGCGCTCTCTGACAAATGGTGGTCACTCGTGGCCGCGAGGCATCCACCAGCCGCGTGGGGGAGGTTCACTCCCCTCCAGGGGCCCACAGCCCGGAGAGGGAGCTTCCAGCTCCCCCTCCTCTTCCACCACAGCCTACCCCAACGGACGGACCCCTTGCGGCCATCATCCAACAGCTGCAGACCTTGACCTCGGCGGTCCGGCAGCTTCAGCATCAGCAGCGGTCCCTGGCCACGCAGCCGCAGCCAGGGACCCCCGCGGCCCGATCCGCGGGGCAGCGTGGGAGCCTGCGCTCCATCCAGGGCAGGCCATCCCATCCGAGGGCCATCTCCAACCCCCGGGGGAGCCACCAAGCTCCTGCAAAAAGAAACTACTCCAGTTCGGAGGATCATGAGAGTCGATCCCCGGCCAACGAGGCCGAAACGGTGCATCATAGCAAGCGACACCGAGGTCTGACTTCGTGCCGAGACCGATCGGCGCCCCCTTCACCGTAGCCTCGGTGGAAGACTCCACCGACGAAGCCATCAGGCGCCAGGCCGAGAGGCGCCTGGAGGAGCATGAGCGCAAGCTGGCGGAGTTCGCCCGCCGATTCGCCGACTTGCAGAACTCGTCGGCAGACACGGCGAGCTATGACTCCCGCCCCCCTTTCTCTGAAGAAATCCAGGCGGAACCGATCCCAAAACGGTTCCGCATGCCGCAGGTGGATCCCTACGACGGGACCACCGACCCTTTGGACCATCTGGAGAGCTACAAAGCTCTTATGAGGGTCCAGGGGGCCACTGATGCTCTTCTGTGCATCGCCTTCCCGGCCACCCTCCGGAAGGCCGCTCGAGTCTGGTTAACCCGCCTCGAGCCCGGATCCATTTGCTCCTTCCATCAGCTGGAAGGAAAGTTCGTGGCACACTTCGATGCTTGCCGAAAGGTGCCGAGAGAGGTGAACAACCTCTTCTCCATCCGCCAGCAGGATCAGGAGCTGCTCCGGGACTACATCACCCGGTTCAAGATCGCAGCCCTGGAAATCTACAGCCTGGACGAGCCCGTCGCCATGCTAGCTTTGAAGCACGGGCTCAAGACGTCCCGCCTGACCTACTCCCTGGACAAGAAGCCGCCTAGGACGTACTCCGAGCTCCTCCTCCGCGCCCACAAGTACATCTGAGCGGAGGAGGCCGACCGCACCCGTCGAGAGAGTTGGACGGGAAGACTCCGAAGAGGCCACCCCCAAGAGACACCCCGGGAGCTCGGAAGCCGGGCCATCTGCCGACCCTCGCCCGAATCCAAGGCCAAGGGGCGAGGCCACTCCCGAGCGGAGGTATACCCCTCTCCTCGCACCTCGGACGAAGATCCTCATGGAAATCAAGGGCGAGCGCTACCTCCGCCGACCTCCTCCTCAGAACCCGAGAGCCGTCCGAGACAAATCGAAGTACTGCTAGTTCCACCGCGAGCATGGGCACGACACGGAGGAGTGTCACAACCTGAAGCGGGAAATCGAGGAGCTGATTAAGAGGGGCTACCTCAGGAAGTTCGTCAAGAACGAGGCCCCCTCAGAGGGGCAGTCGCTCGCAACCTTATCGCCCGTCCCTGCAATCGATAACCGCCCAACGGAGAAGCCCGTGGGCATGATCTCGCGCGGGGTCGGTCGAGCGGCGAAGAGAGCCAGGGAAGTCGGGAACCCAGAGAATGTAATCCCTCCCGGGGGGGGGAGGGTAATGACAATGTAAACAACGATGCTATGGTGGTCGAGATGACCATCGCGAAGCATCCTGTACATCGAATCATGGTGGATAGTGGAAGCTCGGCTGACGTACTTTTTTACGACGCTTTCTCTCGGATGAACTTGTCCCACGATCAGCTGAAGCCGGTGCACACCCCCCTGGTAGGTTTTATAGGGGACTCCGTGGGGGTCGAGGGGGAGATCACTCTCCCGATCACCGCCGAATCCCCACCCCGGCAGGCGACCGTCCTAATAACATTTACCGTCGTCAGGCTCCCTTCGCCTTACAACGCCATTCTCGGGCATCCCGGGCTCAACCAACTGGACGCCACAATCTCCACAAAAAGGCTGTTGGTACAGTTCCCCATGCCTTCCGGGCTCGGGGAGATGAAGGGGATGACCCAGCCAGTCTCGCTCTGCCTCCAAACGGTCCCAAGCGCCCGGGGCGCAGAGCTCACCCCCGATATCGACGACCTCGACCTAAGAGAGAAGGAACCCAGGGGAGGGCCCGTAGAGCGCCTGCTGATTTTTCCCCTCGGGTCGGATCCCCTGAAGACGGTGCAAGTCGGGGCCCAGCTCCCTGAAGAAGAATGGACCTGCCTGCTGGACTTCCTCCGCGCGAACGCTAACGTGTTCGCCTAGTCAGCAGCTGACATGCCGGGCATCCCGCCCGAGGTCATCATGCACAGGCTAAACGTGGACCCAAGTTGCCGCCCGGTCCGCCAGAAGAAGAGGAGCTTCGCCATGGAAAGGCAGAAGGTGATCAACGAGGAAGTGGAGAAGCTCCTCGCCGCCGGCTTTGTGCGGGAGGTCCAGTATCCCAGCTGGCTGGCAAACGTGGTCATGGTAAGAAAGAGTAGTGGTAAGTGGAGGATCTATGTGGACTACACCGACCTCAACCGAGCTTGCCTAAAGGACAGCTTCCCTCTTCCAAAGATCGACCAGCTGGTCGACACCACCTCGGGGCATCGCCTCCTGTCGTTCATGGACGCCTTCTCCGGATACAACCAGATCCGAATGAGCCCGGAGGACGAAGAGCACACCGCCTTCATAACTGACTGCGGAACTTTTTGCTACAGGATGATGCCATTCGGCCTCAAGAACGCGGGGGTGACATACCAACGCCTGGTCAATAGAATTTTCAAAGACCAGATAGGCTACAACATGTAGGTGTACGTGGACGATATGCTGGTGATGAGCAAACCCGATTCGGACCACGTGGCTGACTTGGCGGAGACGTTCGGCAACCTCCGACGCCATCAGATGAAGCTGAACTCGGCGAAGTGCGCCTTTGGCATCTCCGCTGGGAAATTTCTAGGATTTATGGTGACCCAAAGAGGAATCAAGGCCAACCCAGAGAAGGTCCAGGCCATCCTGGATATGGAGCAGCCCGCCTACAAGAAGCAAGTGCAGCAACTAACCGGCCGAGTTGCGGCCCTCAGCCATTTTTTCTCCAGGTCGGCGGACCGCTGCCATCCCTTCTTCAAGGTGCTGAGGAAGATGAATGACTTTGCTTGGACCGAGGAATGCCAGCAGGCCTTCGAGGAGCTGAAGAAGATGCTTGCATCGCCACCGTTGCTGTCCAGGCCCGAGGAGGGAGAGGAGCTTATCCTCTACCTAGCGGTTACCCCGGAAGCCGTCAGCTCAGTCTTGGTTCGAATTGATGGCCAGGGGGTCCAGCGGGCGGTGTACTATACCAGTAAGCTTCTCCGTGATGCGGAGCTCAGGTATTCTCAGCCCGAGAAACTCGTTTTTGCGCTAATAGTGTCTGCCCAGTGTCTCAGGCCCTATTTCCAAGTGCACCCCATCGCTGTCCTGACGGATCAACCGCTAAAAGCGGTGCTCAACCGACCCGATACTTCGGGACGATTGGCGAAGTGGGCACTGAAGCTCAGCGAGTTCGACATTACGTACAAGCCAAGGTCGGCCATGAAGGCACAGGTGCTGGCCGACTTCTTGGTCAAATGTGCAGGCTTGGGGAAGGAGCCCGAGGAAGGCCCCTCAGGCCGGTCGATGGAGATAGGCACCGACGAGCCCGGAGAGGACGCCTGGATCCTCCATGTGGACGGAGCCTCAAACTCCGGCGGGAGCGGGGCTGGGCTCATCCTTGCCAACAGCGACGGGGTCATCGCCGAATGCGCACTCCGTTTCCAATTCCCCGCGACAAATACAACCAGGCAGAGTACGAAGCACTTCTTGCCGGACTGAGAGTCTCCTGCGAGCTGGGCGTAACCAACCTCAAGGCTTTCACTGATTCCCAGCTCGTGGCAGGACAGGTATCCGGGGAGTACGTCGCACATGACCCCCAAATGGCGAAATACTTAGAGCTCGTCAAGGAGGGCGCGTCCAGGTTCCGACGCTTCAACATCTTCCATATCCCCCACGGGGAGAACGCCCGCGGATGCTCTCTCTCGACTGCGACCCTACCGGACACGATGCTGGGACGCGCTCATGTGGAGCACCTTGAGATCCCAAGCCTCGAGGCACCGGTGGAGGTCCATCAGGTCAGCCATGAACCCAGCTGGATAGACAAGTATGCCGCATACATCACCAGTGGCACCCTGCCAGAGGACCGTGAGGCGGCTCGCCTCATCAGGAAGAAGGCCGTGCGGTTCGTCCTGATGGACGGGCAGTTGTATCGAAGATCCTACTCCTACCCCCTTCTCAAGTGCGTAGGACCCACGGAAAGCCAAGCTTGTGCTCTAGGAGATTCACGAAGGCGTCTACGGGAACCACGTGGGGGGCAGGGCATTGGCGTACAAGGCCCTCCATTAGGGCTACTTCTGGGAGACAATGAAGGAGGATGCCGCTGACTTCGTGAAGAAGCGTGACCGGTGCCAGCGTCACGCCACGGTGCAACGGCAGCCCTCCAACCCAATCTCCCAGCTCTCAGCCCCCTGGCCGTTCGCCCAGTGGGGGATGGACCTCCTGGGCCCATTCCCGCCGGCGTCTGGACAGAGGAAGTTCTTGATAGTGGCCATCGACTACTTCACAAAGTGGGTCGAGGCCGAACCCTTGGCGAGGATCACCGAAGCAAACGTCGCCAAGTTCTTTTGGAAGTCCATCGTCTGCCGCTTCTGCCTCCCCCACACCGTGGTCACTGACAATGGGCGCCAGTTCGACTGCCGGGAGTTCGAAGAATTCTGCAGCGACCTCGGCATCAGGCATCGCTTTACCTCGGTGGCGCATCCCCAGACCAATGGGGAGGCCGAAGTCACGAACAGGACCATTCTTCAGGGCCTCCACACGCGGCTGGACCAGGCCAAGGGCAGGTGGGCCGACGAGCTCCCCAGCATCCTCTGGGCATACCACACCACCCGAGGATGGCTACCGACGAAACCCGTTCAACCTCGTCTTCGGAACCGAGGCAGTCATCCCGATCGAGCTCAGCCTACCCACACTGCGTGTGGAGCAATATGACGAGACAGAAAACCCAGCCAGGATGATGCTCAACCTTGACCTTCTTGAGGAAACGAGGGACAAGGCCCGAGTTCGAATGGCGGCGTATAGGCAACGTGTGGCCAGGTATACAACTCCCGAGTGCGGCCGAAGGTTTTTCGTCCTGGAGATTTGGTCCTCCAGCACGCTGAAGCTTCCCAGCCACGGGAATGCGGCAAGCTCTCATCCAATTGGGAAGGCCCATACCGGGTGGCAGAAGCCCTCCCTCATGGCGCATACTACTTGAGGAGTTGGGAGGTGCCAGGTTCCCCGGACGTGGAACGCCTCGAACCTAAGGATGTACTATCAGTAATGTAAGGTTCCCTGCTCATGTAATAAAGTTCCCTCACTTCAAACGCTCCCTTCTCCCTTCAATGAGGAAGCCTGCGGCATCGGGTTCAGTCCGGAGATCCTGGGCTTCGGCCTGGAAGGTGGCGCAGAACCCAGTTCGCCCACGCAAGCCCGGAGAACAGCTCGGCAAGCTGCGCAAGGCTTGAGAAAGCCTGCGGCATCGGGTTCAGTCCGGAGATCCTGGGCTTCGGCCTGGAAGGTGGCGCAGAACCCAGTTCGCCCATGCAAGCCCGGAGAACAGCTCGGCAAGCCGCGCAAGGCTTGAGAAATCCTGTGGCATCGGGTTTAGTCCGGAGATCCTGGGCTTCGGCCTGGAAGGTGGCGCAGAATCCAGTTCGCCCATGCAAGCCCGGAGAATAGCTCGGCAAGCCGTGCAAGGCTTGAGAAAGCCTGCGGCATCAGGTTCATTCCGGAGATCCTGGGCTTCGGCCTGGAAGGTGGCGCAGAACCCAGTTCGCCCATGCAAGCCCGGAGAACAGCTCGGCAAGCCGTGCAAGGCTTGAGAAAGCCTGCGGCATCGGGTTCAGTCCGAAAATCCTGGGCTTCGGCCTGGAAGGTGGCGCAAAACCCAGTTCGCCCACGCAAGCCTGGAGAACAGCTCGGCAAGCCGTGCAAGGCTTGAGAAAGCCTGCGGCATCGGGTTCAGTCCGGAGATCCTGGGCTTCGGCCTGGAAGGTGGCGTAGAACCCAGTTCGCCCATGCAAGCCCGGAGAACAGCTCGGCAAGCCGCGCAAGGCTTGAGAAAGCCTGCGGCATCGGGTTCAGTCCGGAGATCCTGGGCTTCGGCCTGGAAGGTGGTGCAGAACCCAGTTCACCCACGCAAGCTTGGAGAACAGCTCGGCAAGCCGCGCAAGGCTTGAGAAAGCCTGCGGCATCGGGTTCAGTCCGGAGATCCTAGGCTTCGGCCTGGAAGGTGGCACAGAATCCAGTTCGCCCACGCAAGCCCAGAGAACAGCTCGGCAAGCCGCGCAAGGTTGAGAAGGCCTGCGGCTCCGAGGCTCAATCCGGAGGTCCGGGCTTCGGCCTGGAAGGCGGCGCAGAAACCATGTCGCCCGCGCAAGTGTGAAGGCAATCCCTAAAGACGGACCCGCTTAAGGCCTACTCTGCTGCCACGCGATCCGGGAGGCCCCAACCTTCGATTGAGCAATGGAAGGACCGGGCCTGCGATCGTTTCAGCATTCCATGCCAACATCTCAGAAAAAGGAAAAAAGAGAAGGGAGATGGGATGAACTCGAGGTTTGGTCAAACTAAAGCTTCATTAATACAAGCGACCTGTACAAGCCGGGAGTCCCGACAGGCCGGGAGTCCCCAAAAGAAGAAGAAGAAAAAGAGAAAACACGACTACAATGATGAAGCAGGTGAGAAGACAATGGGCTCAGTGTGGTGCGGGGTCGGAGCCCTCCGCCGGGGGTGCTGGCGCTGCATCCTCGACTTCTGCGGCGACCGTCTCTTGAGGCTGCTCCGGAGCCACGGCTTCGCTAGCCGACGGGGCCGCAGGAGTGGCGTCGGCCGCACCGGAGGCCTTGCTCTCGACCCTTGCCTCCTGCCTCCGAGCACCACCCCGCTGAGGTCGAGCTCGGGGAAGAAGGCCCCCACCTTCTCCCGGCACATCCGGAACCCCTTCAGGAAGGAGTCCACGGTGGCCTCCCAGACCTCCGACGTGTACTCGTTGGAAGCCCGGAATTTCACGACAGCCTCCTGCGCCTCCCGCTTCGCGGCCTCCAGGAGTCCGTTGATGTACGCACTCCGGTCCTTCGCCACGCTCGCATCTCGCCGGGCCTCCTCCAGCTGGCGCTCCAGCCACTGGGAGTGGGCCTGCAGGCGAGCCTTCTCCGCGCGCCTCCTCCGTACGACGCAGGTAGGAGATCCTCTCCTCCGACAAGGAAGCCTCCAGCTCCTTGTTCCACCCCTCAGAACGCGCCAGATCAGACTGGAGGGCTTGGTTGCTGGCTCGCAACTCGACCCCCTTTTCCATGAGGTCCTTGACATCGGCCGCGAGCTTGCCGAGCTTCTGCTCCTTCTCGGCGTCCCTTTTTGCGTTCCCTACGAGGAAGTTCCTCAGTAGGAGAACGTCATTCCCGATCTGCACCAACAAGAACAAACCAGGTCAGGAGAAAAGGAGACTAGGTCTCGAAAAAACAGAGAAAAAGGCGCTCGGGCTTACCGTGAAGAGCTGCGGGAGAATCCCGAGCAAGGCATCCGCATAATCCCGATCGCCCCGAGCTCGGCGGTCCCGGGCGGTGGAGGCATACTCCATGATCTTTTCCGCGAGCCCTTGTTGCAGATGACGAAAGACCAGTGGGTGATCACCGGTGGTGGAGCTGTCAGGCCGGCTCCTGCGGTGGCTGTCCCCTCAGCTGAGGCCACGGTCGAAGGGCCGGCGGTGGCCATAGGCTGCACCGTCGAGGCAGCGACGATGACGGGACCGGCGCTGGACGGAGCCTCAGGCGGTGGAGCCCCCTCAGCAGCAGCGCCACCAGGCCGGGCAGCCGAAGCATCAACGGCCCCGCCCTGAGGCAACCTGGGCGGGGGAGCGGTGGCCACTGGGCTAGGCTCGGTCGCCGGCGCGATCTCCCTGCCCGCCTCAGTACGGGCCCTCTTGGCCGCAGGCTCATCCACCTCCGGGACGTCTCTCTGGGCCGCGCCCTCCAGAAGGCTCTCCAGTGAGAACTTCATTCCTGCAGTGCAAAAGAACAGAAGGTCAGCCGGCTCGGTCATGAAGAAAAAGGGGGCAGGAGTCAAAGTAGGGCCGAATCTCACCCATCTCGTGGATGGGACTGATCCCGGCCTCAAAAAGATTCTGCTCCGAAAGCAGAACATCGAGTGCCGGGACCACGTCGCTCAGGAGCTGGGAGTAGGCCTCCTGGTTCGCCGACTCAACCCGAGAGTTTCGGTTCGGAGACCGGTCCGGTTCACTCCAGGCCCAGTCGACATCTTCGACTGAGGTGAAGAAAAACCGGCTCTTCCAGCCCTTGACCGAGGAAGGGAGGTCAAACGGAGACACCTGGGTCGGGGCGAAATATACCACCAGCCGTCATCGGTGGAGCACTTCTTCAGGGTGAACATGGCCCTGAAGAGGGAGAGAAACGGGCAACGAACCCGTGGAAGTGGCAAAAGACTATAAAAGAGAAGATGACCCGGATGGCATTGGGAGCCAGCTGGGCCGGGACAAGCCAGAAATGGCTGAGAAAAGAAAGGAAGAAGGGATGCAGAGGAAATCGAAGACCCCCAAGGAGGAAGTCTTCGTAGAAGGCTATGCGGTCGGGGCCACTCATGGTGACGCGCTCCCCGGACCACGGACAGACAGACGAATTGACCCGGGATACCATAAGCATCCCGGAGTAGAGAAAGATCGCCTTCGGTTATGGTGGAAGCATGACCGGAGGGACCGGCGGGAAGAAAAGGCGGAGCAGGAAGAGAACGAAGGGGCACGGCGGGAGCAACCGGGGGAGACCGGATCCCCCTAGGGATGCCAATGGTGACACCCTCGGGTTGCAGACACCGACGGATCTCCTCCGGGATCGTCTCCTCATCTGAGGAGGAAGAAGATGGAGTCCTCGACCGGGATGGACCGGCCTTGTCCGGATTGGAAGAGACATGGCGACGGCGCGCCATGGAAAAGAGAAGGACAAAGGATCAAAGGGAAAAGAAAGAGAAGGAGGGGAACCGGAGAAGACGGAGGCACTCACCGAAAATACACCAGACGAGCGCAGGGCAACAGGAGTTAGCCTGCAGCAAACCGCCCACGGAGCAAGGGGAAAGGCCTCGTTCTGGAAAGTCCCCTCCCTTTCAAACTCAGTCGATAGTGGCCATACCCGTCATTCCGCCTCGGGCCACTGGACGATCGCCACGTGGACGCACGCCCGACACCGACGCCTCGTTAGCAGGGTAACGGCCTCTGCCTCGAAGCATCGCATTTATTGCGGGCAAGTGGGCGACGCGTGGCGGCTTCCCATAGGGTTTCAGGCGCATCGAGCCATGGCGACGAGGATCGTGGCAATTATGATGCAAGATCTTCGCCTCCCCACGTCATGTCCGCATTTAATCCCGACGTTCCATTCTACGATGCCCCGACGGAACGATGAGCTGGGGGGCAACTGTTACGGCCGTAACAGTGACGTGGCCAGGCTCAGATACCCCCGAATGCGATTGAGCCACGTGGAGGTTTCTCCGGCCGAGTCAGCGCCACGTCTTTAAGACCAGGTTCGGCAAGACCACATCGCCCAACGACTTTCTAAGGCAAACTGCCCTCGCCGAGGTCGAGCTCGGCTCGGAGTTCCTCTACCACCTCGTTGGCGCTCAAACCCGAAGGGGTCCGCCTAAGTGAGGTCGGACAAAGCCAGGCGACCTCCTGCCACCTCGCCAGGTGTCCACCCAAGAGGGGTCCACCTGGACCGAGGTCGGCCGATCCTTCGCCCCTTTGCCAGGTGGCCCCCCGGAGACGTGCCCACCTCGGCCGAAGCCAGGCGACCTCCTGCCACCTCGCCAGGTGTCCACCCAGAAGGGGTCCACCTAGGCCGAGGTCGGCTGGTCCTTCGCCCCTTTGCCAGGTGGGCCCCCGGAGATGGCCCACCTCGGCCAAAGCCAGGCGACCTCCTGCCACCTCGCTAGGTGTCCACCCAGGAGGGGTCCACCTAGCCGAGGTCGGCTAGTCCTTCGCCCCTTTGCCAGGTGGCCCCCCAGAGATGGCCCACCTCGACCAAAGCCAGGCGACCTCCTGCCACCTTGCCAGGTGTCCACCCAGGAGGGGTCCACCTGGGCCGAGGTCGGCCGATCCTTCGCCCCCTTGCCAGGTGGCCCCCGGAGACGGGCCCACCTCGGCCGAAGCCAGGTGACCTCCTACCACCTCACCAGGTGTCCACCCAGGAGGGGTCACCTAGGTCGAGTTCGGCTGGTCCTTCGCTCTTCGCCAGGTGGCCCCCGAAGACGGGTCCAACTCGACCGAGGTCAAGCCGCCCGTACGAAGAAGGTCCCAGGGAAGGAGGCGCAGGCCCCGAGGTCATCCCTCGGGCCGTACGCATCACAGACGGTGCCTCGTACGGATTGCGGCGGCACGCGGAACACCATTTGCATCGGCCCGACAGGTCCCACAGTCGAGAGGCACGATTCTGACCAAGCAGGCCCCACATATGGATGGCGCCCACACTCGGGAAAGAGAGCGCTCTCGTTGGGCCCGAGGTCTGACCAGCCGCCTTACCAGCGCCGCCCGCCCCCCTTTCCTAACTTTGCCTTTTCCTTGCTGGGCTCGACGGACGAGGTCGGAAAGCCGCCTGGCCCTCCTCACCGAAAGGGGGAAAGAGAAAGGGATGGGGGAGGGGAGCCTCCCAGGAGGAGAAGACAAGGGCACGACGAAAGGAGATAAAAAGGAAGGAATCTGGGGACGACAAGGTAAGCAACAAGCCTGGGGACAAAGAAGAAGCAGCGGCGAAAGGCCTCGCTCCGAGAGTGAAACCAGAGATCCCGAGAGGGGATCACTTGGCGTGAGCTCGGCAGGGAGGCCCGGCCGAGGTTCTGGTCCCTAGGGCGACTCTCTCACCAGAAAACTCTCTAAGTCTGGAACCCTCTCGGGGGACCGGTCTGGAGAGTCTGTTCCTTCTCGTCGTCTACTGACTTGACCGTCGGAGCCCCCTCGCTGGGATCCCCAGCCAGGGTCTTCTAACCCCTTCTCGCAGGTTCTCCGCATCCAGGGAGGCTCCCTCGACAGGCGGTCAGGAAGGATCGGCGGATCCGTGGCACGGGCGCGGCGACGAGAGCGGCAACACATCCTATGGGTGGTCATGATGTTCACACTTTCCATGGGTTCCTATAAGTAGTGTCTCTGGTGACTCCCATCCTTGATGCATTTTCTTGTACTCTAGTGATTCTAGGTGGCTATTAATGTTGTTCCAATTGTGGCAACGATATTGGTAGTTGTTTGGTTGTTGTCGTTCATCTTCATCCCTTGTCCCAATTTGGAGATAGACCTGAGGGATCTATAAAAATTATGAAGGGCCATAAGGAAGTGGAAGGCATTAGGATCCTTCCCAACTCAGGTTACAAGCGCACCTGCTAAGGCCTTGGAGGTTCATTAGGTACCTTTCCCTATGGGTTGACTTTTGGTCAATGAAGATGAAATTCACCAATCCAGAGAGGTGCCGGTCATAGCTCTTCCCTTTTCTCGCAATGTATTGGTCCTTCATCAGCCCCCATCGATTTCCCTAGAGAGGTGTTCGGGGTCCACTGGCTGTTCCTTAGTTTAGGATGATCCTTTTTCATTTTTAGCAAGCATCCTCATACCAATGGGTGGTGGTATTAGAATAGGGTACTCACATGTTCAATTGCTTGTCATCTTATTGAAGAAGTCAATTTTATGGATGAAGTTTCAAGTGGAATGGACCTTGTTACATAAGATAACCTTGAAGGACTCAAATCTTAAGTTTAAAGAAGTTTCAGCAGAGTTTCAAAAAAGTTTCAGCTAAGTGTTAACTCATGAAAGTGAAGTGTCGACTCAAAGTGTCAACTCACAAAAGCTTGAGCTGATACATAGAACAAGTTTCAGATGGCATGTATGAAGTGTCGACTCATGAAGTTCAAGTATCAACTCAAGTATCGACTCAAGGTCTGAAACAAAATTGATATAGAGTATACTGAATTCAAGTCTTTCCTCAAGTGTCGACTCATGAAGATGAAGTGTCGACTCAAGTATCGACTCACCAAAAGAAGTGTCAATGTACTAGTGAATTCCAAAGAGCTTCAGAAGATAATTTTGACCTAGTATCCACTCATGTGTCGACTCATGACCTAAAATGTTGACACTTACAGGTTTGGATGAACAGTAATGGCTAGTTTTTTGAAGCATAGAAATGGTCCTTTTTATCCCTAACGGCTATTTTCACCTCTTCAACGGTCAAAAACAATCAATTAAGGCTTGGAAGTGTATTTAAAGTGGACCAAACACAAAAGGGAAGAAACTAATGAGAAACTAATGAGCATTCATTGAGTATTCATTGCTTTGGAGTGAAATTGAGCCTTCAAGCATTCAAGAGCATTCAAGAAGCATTTAAGTCCATCCTTCAAGCATTGATTAAGGCTCCAATAACTTGAAGACAAGCATCTTCAACCACAATCAAAGAGCTTCAACAAGATATCTACTTTATTTTTTGAAAGCTTGATTGTATTATTACTTTGTATTCAACTTTATCATTGTTTCTAGTTTTAAGTGGTGTAAAACTAGTGCTTGGGTTGTTGGTGAGCCTTGTTTCAAAAACCAACTTAGGTTGTTGGTGAGCCTTGTGAAAACCAACTAGTCTTTTGGTTATCTTGGAAAATCAAGAGATTTTTGGTGAGCCTTAAGAAAATCAAGAGATTTTTGGTGAGCCTTGAGAAAATCAAAAGGTTTTTAGTTAGCCTTGTGAAAACCAAAGGGTTGTGATTAGTGAGCCCGGAAAACTAATCGACTATAATCAAGTGGGATTATAGTAAAATTTTCAAGTGGATCTTGGAGAGTGGATGTAGGTGCTTTGGTGTGCACCAAACCACTATATATCTTTGTATTTATGGTTGCTTGCTCTCTCTCATTATTTGATCATATTTATTTGCATTTATTTTACTAATTTTGCTGCATATCTTCAAGCACACATATACTTGAATCACTAGCACCTTCATTGTATTTGAATTGGCACATACTTGTCTAAATTATTTTTGAAAAGTTTTTTAAAAACACAATTCATCTCCCCTCTTGGGTTGCTTTACTGGGCAACAAGTGGTATCAAAGTCACGTACTCAGCTTTTAGGTCTAACCACCTTGAGTTAAAGATCTATGGCAGCCCCTTTAAGTTCTAGTGTTGTTGAGGGTCAAGCCTCAAATAGACCACCTTACTTTAATGGCACAATTATATGTATTGAAAAACTTGCATGCGAATTTATATGCATTCTATAAATTACAATCTTTGAAAAGTTATTGATAAAGGTTCACATATTCCTTCAATTATTGTTAATGGTATTTTCATTCTAAAACTTGAACATGATTGGGATGAAAATGATATTAAGTAATCCAAGCTCAATGCTAAGGTAATGAATTTGCTCTATTATGCATTGGATCCTAGTAAATTTAATAGGATTTCACATGCACCTCTGAGAAGAAAATATGGGATACAATTGAGATTACTCATGAGGATACCAATCAAATAAAAAATACTAAAGTAAATATGCATGTACATACATATGAGATATTTTGAATGAAGCCTAATGAATCTATTACTGATATATATACCAAATTTACTAATATTGTAAATGGTATGAGAAGTCTTAAGAAGGTTATATCTAATACTGATCTTGTAAATAAAATTCTTAGGTCATTACCAACATCTTGGGATTTGAAAGTAATAGCAATTCAAGAAGCTAAAGATGTTGAGACACTTTCCTTGGAGCAACTTGTTGGTTCTCTCATGACTTATAAGTTGAACATGAAGCAAAAGGTAGTGGATGTCGATAGAAAGAAAAAGCAGATAGCATTCAAATCCACTACACCAGATGAACCTTCAAGTGAAGAATCTGAAGATGGAGAAAATGAGGATGAAGAGGCACTTATTGCAAGAAAATTCAAAAGATTTATGAGAAAGAAGAAATTCCCTACAAAAAGAAGCCTCATCCTAGCAAGGAAAAGGGAAAAGAAAAAGAGAAGGAGAAGGATCAACCAATTTGCTTCGAGTGCAAGAAGCCTGGACACTACAAGTTTGATTGTCCTCTCCTTAAAAAATCCAAAAAGAAGTTTAGAAGAAAGGCAATGATGGCAACATGGAGTGATAGTGAAAACTCCAATTTAGAGGAAGAACAACCAGAAGTCGTCAATCTTTGCCTCATAGCTCAAGAAGATGAGGTATAATCTAAACTTGAACTTGATTTTATATTCGATAAACTTAGAAATGCTTTTGATGAACTCATACATGAATACAAATTACTGAAACTTGAAAATAAAAGTTGAAGAAGCATTCTAATTCATATTATCTTGAAACACCAATCTTGCAAATGAAAACAATGATTTGAAAACTAAGATGGATGTTTTAGAAAAATAAAAGAATGCTTTATCAATGAAAATAGAAGTTTTGAAAAGATCCAAGGTTGTTGTTTCAAATAATGAACTTTTAAAGAAAAACAAAGATCTTGAGGGAGAAAACAAGAAATTCAAAGATGAGCTTGACAAAGTTAAACCATTTATTAAAAATTTACATTCAGTTTTGAAAAGTTAAATTTATTATTGAATAATTAAAAAGTTGTATTTGATAAAGCAAGACTTGGTTATAAGCAGCAAAAGAAACAAAAATTTTAAAAAAAAAAATTTATTCCTACATCATCTAATATTACTTGCTTTAGTTGTGGAAAACTTAGACATAAAGCATATCAATGTGATCTAAGAAAGTTAAATAATTCTAGAAAAGTTTGGGTTCCAAAAGGAACCACCATTAGTACTAATCCTAAAGGATCTAAGATGGCTTGGATACCTAAAATGAAAACTTAATTTGTTTTACAGGTGTGTCTTACAACCAAAGAAAAGAAAAGATTATGATATCTTGACAGTGGTTACTCAAGACACATGATAGGAGATGTAAAGCAATTCACATCTCTTGAGGTTCTGAATAAAGGGAGTGTGACTTTTGAAGATTATGGTAAAGAAAAAATCATTGGTATTAGTAAAGTTTACATCTCCCCTTCTACTTTTATTGATAATGTTTTATTAGTTGAAGGATTAAAACATAATCTACTTAGTATTAGTCAGTTTTGTAATAAAAGTTTTAAAGTAGTTTTTGAATCTTCTCTTTGCATGGTTTCTAGTCCTGATAGTAATAGAGTGAAATTCATTGAAAATAAGCATGATAACATCTATCTTATTGATCTTGATAATTTACTGTTACATGATGGTGAATGCCTAGTTGCAATGAATTTCATAATTAATGAGACTAGTTGGCTTTGGCATCATAGATTAGGTCATGCAAGAATGCATCTACTTTATAAATTATGCAAAAAAAATTAGTTAAAGATTTACCAAAACTTAGATTTGAAAAAAATAAAATTTATGAAGCTTGTCAATTTGGAAAACAAACAAGAACATCTTTTAAAACTAAGGAATTGTTTCAACTTCTAGGCCACTAGAACTACTCCATATGGATTTCTTTGGACCAACTAGGACCACTAGCCTAGCAGGCAAGAGATATGGATCATCATAGCGGATGATTTCTCATGATTTACATGGATTTTATTTTTAGCTCACAAAGATGAATCATTTTCAGCTTTCATGAAGTTTTATCGAAAAATTTCAAATGAAAAAGGTACTTCTATTATTTGTATTCGAAGTGACCATGGAACTAAATTGAAAATCAAGATTTTGAGAATTTTTGTACTAAAAAAGGAATTGAGCATAATTTTTCTGTACTAAGGATACCTCAATAAAATGGGGTGGTAGAAAGAAAAAGTAGGACTTTAAAAGAAATGGCACGCACAATGCTTTGCGAAAATGATCTTCCAAGATATTTTTAGATAGAAGCTATTAATAATGCTTGTTATATGTTAAATCATGTTTTAATTAGACCAATTTTAAAGAAAATATCTTATGAGCTTTAAAAAGAATGAAAATTTACTTTAAAGTATTTTCAAGTATTTGGTTATCGATGTTTTATTTTGAATAATGAAAAAGATAATTTAAACAAATTTGATACCAAGTCTGATGAAGATATTTTCTTAGGATACTCTACATATAGCAAGGCATATATAGTTTTTAATAAAAGAACACTTGTAGTAGAAGAGTCCATGCATGTAGTGTTTGAAGAGTCTACTAACAAGTCCTCTAGAAAACATGATATTTTTGATGAATGTGCAGGTTTTGAAGGACTCAAGAAGTTAACTTTAGATGATCCCCCAGCCAACAAAAGTGAAGAAGATCAAAATAAGAAGAATGAAGAAGAAGCCACAAGATCTTTACCAAAGGATCTACCAAAAGAATGGAGGTATGCTCATGGACATCCTAAGAAATTAATCTTAGGTGATCCATCAAGATGGGTAAGAACTAAATCCTCTATTAGAATGAATGTGATTATATTACTTTTGTTCCTTAGATTGAGCCTAAATATATTGAACAAGTTGAAAAAGATCTTAATTGGATAATTGATATGAACTAAATCAATTTGAAAGAAACAATGTTTGGACACTAATAGAAAGACCATCTAATGCTTCCATAATTGGTACAAAAGTAATATAATCACATTCATTCTAATAGAGGATTTAGTTCTTAAATTAGATGAAAATGGAATAGTAACTAGAAACAAGGCTAGACTGGTAGCTAAAGGTTATAATCAAGAGGAAGGAATTGATTTTGATGAAATCTTGCTCCAGTAGCTAGATTTGAAGCTATTAGATTCTTTTAGCATTTGCATGTTTTATGGATTTCAAACTATTTCAAATGAATATTAAAAGTGTATTTTTGAATGGTTATTTAGCAAAAGAAGTTTTTGTTGAAGAACCACCTGGTTTTGAAAATCATGCACATCTTGATCATGTTTTCAAACTATATAAAGTACTTTACAATTTAAAGCAAGCCCCCTATGCATGGTATGAAAGACTTAGTAAATTTTTGATTGAAAATGATTTTTCTAGAAGTCATGTTGATACTATATTGTTTGTAAAGAAAAAGGCTGATGATCTTATAATAGTACAGATCTATGTTGATGATATTATCTTTGGTGCCACTAATGAATCTCTTTGTCAAGAATTTGCAAAGCTAATACAGGAAGAGTTCGAGATAAGCTTGATGGGATAATTAAACTACTTCCTCGGACTCTAGATTAAGCAAACAAGTGAAGGGATCTTCATCAACCAAGCTAAATACACAAAGGAGATCTTGAAAAAGTTTGGGATGGAGAAGACCAAACCATTGGTATACCTATGAGCCCTTCATGTAAGCTAGACAATGATGAGTCTGGTAAGAAAGTTGATCAAAATTTTATAGAGGCATCATTGGATCTTTACTGTACTTAATTGCTACTAGACCAGATATTATATTTAGCATATGCATATGTGCTAGATATCAGTCTGAGCCTAAAAATCTCATTTATTGGCTATTAAATGCATATTTAGATATTTATCTGGCACTATTGATATTGGTCTGTGGTACTCTAATAATTCAACTATTGATTTAATTGCATATTCTGATGCTGATTTTGCTGGTTGTAAATTAGATAGAAAAAGTACATCTAAAACTTGTCAATTTCTTGGAGTTAATATAATTTCATGGTTTAGTAAAAAATAAAATTCAATTGCACTATCTACAGCTAAGGCTGAATATATTACAGCTAGAAGTTGTTGTGCTCAAATCTTGTGGATTGAACAATAACTCGAAGATTTTGGCATTAAATTAACTAAAATACCAATACGATGTGATAATACTAGTACCATAAACTTAACTAAAAATCCTGTTCAACATTATAGGAGTAAGCACATTGAAATTAGACATCATTTTATTAGAAATCATATTCAGAATAATGATGTTATGCTTGAATTTATTTGCACTAAAATACAATTAGCTGATATACTGACTAAGCCTCTCCATGAAGATAGGTTCTGTATGATTAGAAGGGAATTAGGAGTCATTAATCCTTTTGATTAAATCTCGATCTCTTTATGACCTTTTAAATTTCACTTGAAAATTCCCTGATCAAATACTCTTGAAAACATGTTTAATCAATCATAGATCATTAAAATTAGATTCTATATTTTTTTATGATTTTTTTTATTTTTTTTGGATTTTTGTCGAAGTGTCGATACTTTGAAGTGTCGATACGTCCAAGTATCTACACTTGGCCTGAAGTCATGAGTCAACACTTGAACGGCCGAAACCCGAGAACAAATAGGGAAAACTGATCATTTCCTCTCATTTTCTCTTCCAATCCTTGAGCCGACTCATCCCTAAAATAGTATCCCAACCTCTGTTAACCTCCAATCACTGTTTTAACCATTCGATTCCTTGTTTGAGCCTGTTTCTTCCCTGTTTTTTCACTGTTCTTCCTGTTTTCTCATGATTTTTCTATGAAATCTTTGTCCATTTTGCCCTAGATTATTTCTATCCTTTTTTTTGGGAGATGGGACCTAGGAAGCAAGTTATTAGGAGACCTCGTCAGTCTACACAAGATACAAAGTAGTGCATGAAGATGCACCACGAAGATCAGACAGCGGAGCTACCTGTTCAGCATGAGATTCCAATCAGACCACCCATCCATGGAGCAGATAGGATGGCCTCCAAGGCCATTATTGGAGGATGGTGAGCAGATTTCAACTTTGTGGACCAGCATCATTTTTGTATAGGATAGTGGTTGAGAGATGCCGAGCTGGCCCACTTCTGCTCGTTGATTGAGAGATTTTATCCTGGCATGATTCGAGAGTTCTACAGTACTTTGGCCAGAGGAGCAGATGGATGGATTGCTGAGGTCCGAGGGACAGCGATTTCGCTCACTATAGAGGTTCTGAGTAGGGCTTAGGAAATCCCCATGAGAGGCACCATAGCTAACTCCTTGGCGGACAGGATAAGCAGATTTTGATGTATCTTTGAGTCAGATGATCTTAGAGAGGGAGCTACAGTGGTAGCCTCCAAACTCTCAATGAAGATAAGATTGCTCCATCACATCGTCGCCCAGATACTTCTGTCGAAGATCGGATGCTTTTATTTCATCATGGAGAGAGAGTTGTTGGTTATGGTATCTTTGATCCGACGGACTCCAGTCTGCCTCCCAGTTCTTTTGGTACACTAGATGATCGAGGCCGCTACGAGCAGGAGGCTATGCTTACCATACGGCATGGGTCTAACCATCCTATTTCGAGCTTACAAAGTTGTCGTAGAAGGAGAGCCTTTCAGGCAGTTACTTCACACAAACATCTATGATGAGAGATCATTACATAGGATGGGATATCATCTACATAGAGGCCAGTGGAGATGGAGGGTATCTGTGCAGACCACTGATGCAGATGATGCGGACATTACTGAGGAGGAGCAGATTTATAGAGATGAGGCTGGGCCATCTGAGCCACCAAGAGACATTCCTAATACTCAGCCCGTGCCATCAATTTTGGCATAACCAGAGGTGCCACCACCTACTGACAGCATTGAGGATAGGTTGACTCAACTGGAGATAGAGATGATAATCATCAGACAACGAGTCAATCAGATGCATTTGAAGAAGAGGGCAGGTCATCAAGAGTTAAGAGATGGCTTCTCTGCTGTCCTAGCTGCACTAGATAGATTGACATCTACCAGGGCACCTTCACCTCCCTCATCAGACTCTCCGCCATCACCTCCAACACCTTCAGCTCTAGCTCCAAACACAAACATAGGAGATGGTCAGAGAAATTCTTCTATTGATTTTGATACGGTGGACTACATAGCGGACCTTGAGCCAGACCCCATAGCTGAGCAGCATCCTGAGAGGACTTCTGAGACTGTTCCTACCCCATCTAGTCCACCTCATCAGACACCTATTCTTCATAGCACCACAGTGATTCCTTCCGATCAAGATATCTTTATCCATGTTCTGTACTCTAATCCATCAGATCCCACTCCAGTGATTCCATCTTCTACCTTACATACTTCATCATTGATTTGGAAACTAGGGTTTTACACACCTGGTTTTCACATTCTTCCTTCCAAACCCATTTTTGATGTTACTCCATTTGACCTTGTCACATCTTCTATTCCTGCCACTAACATTGCATCTTCTTCAGCACCAGTATGAGAGAGAGCATATGCCAGATGCAGAAGCCGAAGCCATGACGACATTCCTAGACCTGTTAGGACTAGACTTTCTGATCTCCGGTCGATGTGGCTGCGACCCCATCCCTCTAGGGTTACAGGGCCTATTATTTTGGAGATCGGGTCTTCCTCCGATGAGGAAAGCATCCCCTAGGGTCAGTGTACTAGATAGTAGCATTTCACTTTGATGTATGTTTCCTTTTGGTATATGTTCACTTTGTTATGAATCATGTGTCAAGTTTTGTATCAAATGTATCAAATATATAAATTATATATAAAAAATATCTTTTCTCGGAACTCTTAGTATTCTTATCTCTTTATTACTGTAATGTTTTATTTCCATCTTGTTCAATTTCGCACCCTTTTTCACGATGACCAAAAGGGAGAGTAATTAATAAAGTAATTAATGAATGACATAAAGAAGGAGATATTTTTTAAAATATTTTTGAAAAAGAGAGCAAAAAGTAAGGGGAGAGAAAGTTGTTTTCAGATCATACATTGAGGGGGAGCTTTTGTTCTATAGTTGTATGCTCTGAAACGATTCAATTTTATGCTTTTATTCCTATTTGTTATGTTCTAATACTTTTTTTTCTTATATATATATATATATATATATATGCTCTGATACTCTTTATTTTTATGCTCTAATACATTTCATGAGCTGATAATTTTGCTCTAATACCTTCTTTTTGTATATTATTTATGCTGACATGCTTTAACATCCTTCAAGTATTAATACTCTTAAAGCTTGTCTTTGTTATTTTTGCTCTGATAGTCTTTATGATTCAAAATATTTTTGCTGAAGTGTCTATCTTTCAAATATATTTTAGCTCTAATACACCTCTTGAGCATCTTACGTATACAACTTAGCTTCGATACCTTTTAATCATAGCTCTGATACTCCATAATTTTCAGCTCTGATACTCCATAATTTTCAGCTCTGATACATTATCATTTCTACTCTGACATTAAAGCTATATGAATTAAATTCATTCTCATACATATATCTAGCTCTGATACATTGTAAATAAGTCTTAGCTCTTAATAATCATTACAAATTTAGACTCTAATACTTATCATCATTAACTCTGATACTTATAGCAAAATGCTATATACCTATTATAATTCTTTTGAGCGTACTATAAAAGTTATACTTAAAGGTTTTGTCATCATCAAAAGAGGAAGATTGTTGACTCCTGTATTGATTTTGATGAATAACAAAATACTTAAGTATATTTGAATACTAGCTATATGTTAAAAGCATGTTTATTAGAACAAGGTACTCACATGTTCAATTGCTTGTCATCTTGTTGAAGAAGTCAATTTTATGAATGAAATTTCAAGTGGAATGGACCTTGGTACATAAGAATAACCTTGAAGAACTCAAATCTTAAGTTTAAAGAAGTTTCAGCAGAGTTTCAAAAGAGTTTCAGAAAAGTTTTAGCCAAGTGTCGACTCATGGAAGTGAAGTGTCGACTCAAGGTGACGACTCACAGAAGCTTGAGCTGATACACAGAAGAAGTTTTAGATGGCATGCATGAAGTGTCGACTCATGAAGCTCAAGTATCGACTCAAGTGTCAACTCAAGGCCAGAGACAAAATTGATACAGAACATGCTAAATTCAAGTCTTTCCTCAAGTGTCGACTCATGAAGATGAAGTGTCGACTCAAGTATCGACTCACTAAAATAAGTGTCAATGCACTAGTGCATTCTAGAGAGCTTCAGAAGATAATTTTGACCTAGTGTCGACTCATGACCTGAAGTATCGACACTTGTAAGTCTGGATGAATAGTAACGGCTAGTTTTTTGAAGCACAAAAATGGTCCTTTTCATCCCTAATGGCTATTTTCACCTCTTCAATGATCAAAAACAATCATTTAAGGCTTGGAAAGGTATTTAAAGTGGACCAAACTCAAGAGGGAAGAAACTAATGAGAAATTAATGAGCATTCATTCAGTATTCATTGCTTTGGTGTGAAGTTGAGCCTTTAAGCATTCAAGAAGCATTCAAGTTCATCCTTCAAGCATTGATTAAGGCTTCACCAACTTGAAGACAAGCATCTTCAGTAGCAATTAAAGGGCTTCAAAGAGATATTTGCTTTATTTTTTGAAAGCTTGATTATATTATTACTTTGTATTCAACTTATTATTGTTCCTGGTTTTAAGTGATTTGAAACTAGTTCTTGGGTTGTTGGTGAACCTTGTTTCAAAAACCAACTTAGGTTATTGGTGAGCCTTGTGAAAACTAACTAGGTTTTTGGTTATCCCAAAAAACCAAGAGGTTTTTGGTGAGCCTTGAGAAAACCAAGAGGTTTTTAGTGAACCTTGAGAAAACCAAGAGATTTTTTATTAGCCTTGTGAAAATCAAAAGGTTGTGATTAGTGAGCTCGGAAAACTAATCGATTGTAATCAAGTAGAATTATAGTAAAACTTCCAAGTGGATCTTGGGGAGTGGGTGTAGCTGGTTTAGTATGCACCGAACCACTATATATCTTTGTATTTGTGGTTGCTTGCTCTCTCTCATTAATTGATCATATGTATTATGCATTTATTTTACTAATTCTGCTGCATATCTTCAAGCACATATACACTTGAATCACTAACACCTTCATTGTATTTGAATTGTTACATACTTGTCTAAATCATTTTTGACAAGTTTTTAAAAATCCAATTCAGCCCCCCTCTTAGGTTGCTTCGCGAGGCAACAACTCCTTCCTCGGTTCACATTGGAAGGAGTGCTTTATGTTTGTGTCAGGACAATTGGAGAGGGATAGGGCTTGGTCTCTTAGGGGGAACAATGGAAATCAGTGCATTAGACCCTCGCTTGGATGATGAGCAAGGATGGGCATACCAAACCTTTCTTACATGGCATCTAAGCTGAAAACCCACCTCTCTGACTCGATACTTTTTGATGTTGGGATCAGCCAAGTGGAACCTTAAGGTAAACAAGGATTTCTTCCATGCCTTTTGTTCACTCTTTTTTCTTCTTTTAGCTGATTTTGGTTTGGCCATTATAGCAACAGATCTTGCCAAACTGAGGAAGTTGAAAAAGGCCCGTGCAAATGATTAGGCTCCCAATCTTGAAAGGGAGCATCTGAAGAGGGTTTGCATTAGGGCTAGTGGTCTTGAAGCTAGCAGGTTCATCTTGGTGACCCCATTTCGATTGCACTCCTAGAGATGATCAACTAGAATCAAATTGCTTCAGCTACAAGGGGATCTATAGGCCCTTCGTAGTCTCCACACTAAGTAGGGGTGCTGAACCTTGGTCTTGGAGTACGAGCATGGCCTGAGACATGTTCCAAGGCTTTCTACTTCTAGATAATGCTAGGCTACTCTCGGAGAGACCTACCTTAGTGGGAAGGACGTTGTACATTTGTTCATCTATGTAAGTACATTCCACTTCATGAGGGCTTTTTTATCCTTTTTTCACTCTTTTTGCTAACTTTATTTGCAATCATGTAGGTTGGTCACCATCTCGATTGGTTCCTTGATTGAGTGGAGTGAGGAATATCTTACCATGCCGAAGCCCTTAGCCATGCGGAGGCTAAGGTTAGGGAGGAGGAAAAGAGGGCTTTCGAGGTAGAGTCGAAGCAGATTGAGGCAGAGAAGAGGGCCTGCAAGGTAGAGCTAAAATGGATCGAGGCAAAGAAGAGGGCCTCCAAAGCCATGAGAGGCAAAGCCAAGACACAAAAAAAGAGCCGACATGTTGAGAAGAAGCTATCCGAGGCGAAGGAGGTGGGGGAAGCTCTTGTTCAAGATATGGAAGCATTCAAGGCCTCTAAGGCATTTTCCAATGCCAAGGTGGCATTTGCTACTGAAGCCTTCATTGAGGGCAAAAAATGTTGCCACCAGAAGGTTGCTACCCTATTTTCGGAGCTTGACCTACCATTTATGGATGTTGAATCGGACTCCAAAGATGACTAGCATTTGGATGTGCCAACCCCAACCTTGCTCGAGGACACTCTTGAAACTACTCTAGCTCTGAGCCATTGAAAGACACTCCTTTTTCTTTTCTTTTCTTTTCTTTTTTGGTGTAAATGTAGGTTCTTCTTAACATAGATTTTGTAGACAGTTTGGCCCCCTCTCTTTTTTTTGAAAGGAAATGAAACATTGCACATAGGTTTACTTATTTTTCATGTCCACCTTATCTTTCTTGGCCAAATTACCTAGTGAACAAAGGTTTGTAGGAGTTGGGGTTGTCATCAGTTTTGGCTCGTAGCTTGATAAGGACTCCAATGACCTTTTCAATCTTAGAACCTTGCAAATTCTCGTTCTAGTTAGTAATCACTTAATTTGTATGGTGTTTCAAAACCCTAGTAGGGACCCTCAGGATCAACTAGCATTATTCTCTCACATCTTAGATTATCATGGTTTTTAAGTCAGCTCAGTTCACCTTTAGGCAAATGGTCTTCAAGGGTTCCCTTGAGGGACTAGCCCTTGCTTCTTAGTCGGTCAAAGGTTTCAATCATGAAGCTGGTTTGGGGCCTTCGAGCGTTCGATGGTGCTATTCTCTAGCTTCTCAAGCGACCAAGGTTTTTGAGTTGGCTTGATTTGTCTTAGGGTGAATGGCCTTCAAGGGTTCCCTCAAGGATTAGTCCTTGCTTCTTGGTTGGTCGAGGGTTTCATCCATGAAGCTGGTTTGGGGCCTCTAAGGGTCAACTAGTATTATTCCCTCACTTATCAGGCAACTAAGATTTTTAAGTCAGCTCAACTTACATTAAGGTAAATGGCCTTCAAGGGTTCCCTCAGGAATTAGTTCTTTCTTCTTGACCAGCTAAGGATTTCAGCCATAAAGCAAGTTTGGGGCCTTTGAGAGTTTGCTAGTATTATTCCCTCGCTTCATAAATGACCAAGGTTTTTAAGTCAGCTCAATTCACCTTAGGGCAAATGGCTTTTAAGGGTTCCTTCGACGGATTAGCCCTAGCTTCTTGGTCGACCAAGATTTTTAGCCATGAAGCTAGTCCGGGCCTTTGAGGGTCAGCTATTATTATTCTCTTACTTCTTAAGCAATCAAGGTTTTCAAGTCAACTAGTTTGCCATAGGATAAATGGCCTTCATAGGTTCCCTCAGGATTAGCCCTAGCTGCTTGCTTTGTCGAGGTTTTTGGCCATGAAGTTTGTGTTAAAAAACCAATGTTTTCATGCATGCAAATTTTAAAAATTTATGTAACAAAACTAAAAATAGATTAAAATCATTTTGATCTAAAAGTATGCATAAGATCACATCTTCTAAAACTCCTAAATAGGATCCTACATATGAGAGATTAAGATTCAGATCTAAAAAGCAGCAAATAAATATCATTCTAGGATATCCTTTCAACATAATGGATCACACCATTATGCCAGGATAACCATATATCATAACAATACTTAGATCTATCATAAATAATCATAAATATTTAGATCTAATAGATTAAATGAAAGATCTGATCTTTTACCTTTCTGAGGATAGTTCTTTACCATGATTTGAAAAACCATGGATTTGCTTGAGGTTCCTTAAAGCCATTCAAGTATCTAGCCTCTATACAAGGTTGATCTTGACCAGAAGAATCTAAAAGTACCAGGGTACTAGCTCCCTTGTAGCTTTTTCTCCTTGTGTTAATTTCTTCTTCTCTTTTGATGAGATCTGAAGAAAATGCAGTAGTAGGCTTCTTCTCTTCTTTGAAAGATGTGGAGGAAGCACATCCTGGCAGAAGAAAGGCATCAAGGAAAGGTTTGGCAAGAAATCATATTTCTTTTATTATTGTGCAACCCTTTTTTCATCGAGAAACAACTTTTTATTCTCAACACCTCCCATCTAATCAACCCAATCCCCATTTGGTTTGATTTTTAAGTTTGAATCTAATTCAAACTTTAAGCAAGATAGGAGATAATGGATTAGAGAGACTCCCAAGGGTGCCCAATACTTGCATGTGCCCCTCCTCTCTCCCTTTGATTTTTTATCAAAAAATAAGAGAGGGGGCATCCCCCTTGTGTGCCAACTCTTTGGTTCCATCTTATTTTAGTGTGATGGGAGGGAGAGAGTCCCGACCTAGTGGGACAGTCAAAAGGGGGCACCAACCTTTCTTTCCTCCTCTAATTTCCATGCAAAACAAGAGGGGCCATAGCCCCTCTTGAGTGCCAAATAAGTGGCACCAATTCTTTTGCCATGGTGTTTGGGAGAGAGAGTCCAAGTCCGATTCAAGTTGGACTTTAACAATCTTGATCTAATTCAAGTTGGACTTTAGGAATCCTAATCCAATTCAAGTTGGATTTAGTTAAGTTCTAATTCCATTAAGACTAGTAAACCCAATTTAATTTGAATTAAACCAAATCTAATCGAATTAAAATTAGTTTAATTCAATTAGGATTAAAATTCTAATTTAACCAAATCAAATTATCTTATAACATTTGCAATTAGGTCCTCCTTTACTAATTTTTAGTAAGTCCTCTCTTGTAACTTTTATAAGTTTAATTATTAATCAAATTGATAATTAGATCCTACTTCAATTCAAAAAGATGAATAAATTATTTGATCAAGTCAAATGCCTATTATGTGTGATCGCATAGGTTTTATTCTGTTTGATAGTAAGATATACTATGATCTCTATCAACAATATCATTGAAATTCCTTTCAATGGATTGAAATAATCCCAACTCTTCTCAACAAGAATCATCAATTATTAACATGATCCTTGTGAGTCTTACAATCCACCAATAACATCTAGCAACATGTACTATAAACCCAGCAAAATAGAAGATAATGATTCTCTATGTATATTTACTATGTGATTCAGTTCTTCTATCATGAATCCTGATGAGATCGAGGTTATGAAAAACTCATTAAGCCCCATCATCTATCATTTGTAAGATTTATTGACTCAAGTTCATGATGTAAAATCTAATGAAAATTCTTTTCTATTCTTTACACTACCTTGGTCATGGTCTTCATATTTTGGTCTTACAGATCTATAAGACTAGTCATCTACTGAGATCAATAGATCTCATCTAGATATGCATCCTACTCCTACAGTAAACCTACTGTAGCCAACATGCACCACAAAAATTTGAATAGCTAGGAGAATAAGTATATATATAGTCAAACTACAACAATTTCATTGTAAGTAGCCGATGCATTACAATCAAAAAACTACTCACATAACTATAACATCGAGAAAGTCATTGATAATTGAATAGACATCGAAGTGACTTTTCATACTAGTCATGCTCAATACCATTATTCTCCAATAACCATCTATACTCTTACTCTAATGTTCCCATGCCTATCACCTATAGGATGTGTGGTGCAAGGAAAGGTAGCTGACATGTCACTGCAGAGTGCATGCCCCAAAAAAAGTGAGTAGAGACAACGAGGAGCTCATTTACATAGCATGCATGCTTCCAAAGGGGCACCCGCAAAAATGAGTGATGGTCGGTATCAGAGGGCCATGATACAAGGTCACCTACCCTTCTACAGGAGGAAGGTATGATGGCCTTACTTGCATGGCAACAGGGCTACATGTTGGGCCCTAAAGAGCTTGCTTGTTGTGCTAAGTTGATAGGTGAAATGGTTTAAGATGATAGATGAAATGACTTGGAACTGAGCTGGCGAGTGAGGTGGTGAGCCATGTGGTATATACATATGATTTACCATTTCTGGATGCATCTTATTGGAAAATGTGTCCTAATACTAATCATTTAAATTGTAAATTGTTGATCTTGTATATGAATTGTTATGAATAAAAGTTGTTTTTTGGTAGTTTATCACATCAATGAGCTCTTGTATTATAGGGTTCTTAGAACATCTTATTCGATAAAGAGAGGATTTATTGTGTGGTTCATAAAACTATTCATGACCAAATGGTACATTATTATAGGATGATAATGTATCCAGTGTAGGTCATTGTATACCATATG
Organism: Areca catechu; assembly: GCA_021397845.1. Classification (NCBI taxonomy): domain Eukaryota; kingdom Viridiplantae; phylum Streptophyta; class Magnoliopsida; order Arecales; family Arecaceae; genus Areca; species Areca catechu. The sequence goes on along the minus strand of CM038048.1, from coordinate 43,747,794 downwards.
GGTTAGTTATCCTCTTAACCTAAAAGTGTGGAGATACTGGTATGGCATGCAGGTGAAATATAGGACATTTCAATGAACATAACCTACCTATGGAGTACTCTTTTGCTAAGTGTTGCTCATGAAGGGATATGGATATAAGTATCCCTCAGACTTAAGATCACACTGTGGATTGCAAGCAACTTACTATATTTTAGAACTAGATACCTAAATTTCTAATCTAGTGATTGAAGGTTTCTAAGTATAGTCAAGTACTTGTAAAGTTAGTGTGTGACTCTGAAAGAATGGTGTCCTAAAAGCCAATCATTGTAAGGGCATTTTTATGATCTTCCAAATCATGTATGATATTATTTATCAATAAAAAGCATCTTTTGATTCATCATACTGCTATATCTTATCAAGATTATAATGAATCCTATAGGTTAGGGCAATGAAATTAGGGTTATGATGGAGATCATAATAGTGAGACCTAAGTTCCTATAAATCCTAATCTAAAATATTTCTAGTCATTGGATAATTGATTTGGAGATCGATGAATCTGGAAAGACTAGCACATCCTATATATGCTCGATGGAGAGGGTGGTTGGTCTCACAACCACTTATGTAGAGACACTAATACAAGGATATGGGTGCTCATTAGGTTATGAGTCCACTAAACTGATCCAATAATAGAACATCAAATGAAAGTCTTACTTGTCAAAAGAATGTTCTCTTAGTGGGAGTTGTGCATGTGATCCTTAGACCTGAGACTACCATAGTATCTTGTGCATATGAACCCATATTTTGGTGCATACTCACTCATGACAATTAAGTCATGTATGGGGTATTTCTGGATATGGTGGATTGTGTATGAAGGTAATGAGTAAGTCAACAAGGAATTGATCACTCCTAGTAAGAGGAGAAGTTATCCCGTGTGATCTCTTCGAATGATGACTCAGGAAGTCTTTGGCCAAAGCAGGATGAGATTAGATAGGGTTTCTAATCATTCATCGATTGAGTCTTCATTATCGAATTGAGAGTCAAAAGGATTAAGTGCTAAGGTTTGATATTTATCCATGCCCATCACTTAATCAGGATACAAGGAGATCGAAGGATTGAATTGCATGGTAACTTTTTGCTAAAGGATATTTTGGTACTTTCCATCAAATTTCTCATCTTCTGGATAGGCATGACACATTACTAAATGTCAATCATGTCTTGTGGATTTTAATGAATCAATTGGATTAAATTCATGAGTCAATTCAAAAGCTAATTCGAATTGGCAACTTAGGTCAGCTCAATTTGACCTAATTAGGTCAATCGGGTTCGATTGGATCAAAGCAGCTCGGACCTAAACCTACTGCTAGCTAGATGTAGAACCCAAAGGGTCACACACACATTAGAGAATTGACCTAAGAAGTCAATTGGTATTAAATTAGGGTCATGGGATCCTAATTAGTTAGCTAGATTGCACACTAGCATGTGTATACTAACCTAACTCTTAACCCAATTGAATTGGGGATAAAAGGTTGCTAAATGAACTAACTAATTTATGGGAGACCTAAATTGGGTTGTATCCTAAGTGGGATGAATTTGTCAAATTTTATCTAATATTTTCTGGACATGTTATGTGCCATATATCAAGAGTCCAAATGGCATGGGACTCTTAGCGCAAAATGGGTGCTCGGCATTTAAAAGGGTGCAGAAGGACCAATAAACCTCTTACTTGAAAACAAATTATATGGTCAGAAAGTAGATTTAATGCCCTTTCATATGACACCCATTTTTCATATCTTTTGATTGGGTCAAATATGTGAAAGTCATGGAGAAAGTGGCACACAAAGTGAAGAGTCGTGACTCTTCACTGTTGGCGCACAAATTTTTGGTGCACAGAAAGGACAAGAGTCCTTCTGCTTGTGTTGACCCCTGGAATGATTTTGATAATTACAAAATATTGGAGCATGTATGCTTTACTAATTCTTTCAATTATTCAAGAAGTTTTGCAGGAAAGTGTTTGTCTTTACATTAGTTGGTTTTCTATCTAGTTGAAAGGTATTCCAACATTATATGAACTCTTGTATACTTCAAGTTGTAAAGCCCTAATCCTTCATGTATGTAATCTTGTAAAAAGGGCTCTAAAATTGTGAAAATGAGAGTAAGTAGGTTAGAATTTGTTTGGTAAGCTCTTTGAAGCTTCTTGGAAGACTTGCTCTTGTTGGAATCTTGAATTGAAGAAGTTTGGAGAAGTTTGAATGCATAAGAAGAATTTTTGTAAGAGCCGACTCCTATTCTGGCATGGCACAAAAATTTTAGAGTTTTACAACCTCGAGCCAACTCAAGCCTTAAGAGCTGACTCGATGAAGAACTTATGTTTTTGGTGACTGAGACGTCGAGCCGACTCAATCCCAAAAGAGCCGACTCGTCCAGAGCTTGTTTTGTTGGTGACTGTGACTTCGAGCCAACTTAGCCTTGAAGAGTCGACTCATACAGAATTTGATTTTCTATTGATTGAGAGTTCGAGCCGACTTAACCCAGAAGAGCTGACTCACATAGAACTTTATTTAGATTGTTTGAGACTTCGAGCTGACTCATGGACCTCGAGTCGACTCGAGTGACGGGTTTTTGCAATCTAATGGATAGTTGCAGAATCTTATTTTTGAATTCCAAAACCCTCCAATGGCTCTATTTTGGTTCCCTAGGCCCAACAATGGCTATTTTTGATTGAAGACTATAAAAGGGAGTATTTATGAAGGTTTAAACAATTTTTGAAAGATTATTCATTGATTATCCTTTAAAAGTTGAAGAGTTTTCAAGTCTTTCACCAACTCACTCCAAGAGCATTCAAGAAAGGATTCAAAGCTTCACCAATTGATCTTCATTCTTGAATCCAACTTTTGAAGAAGAAAAGAAGCAGCTTGAAGTGCATTAAAGAGCATTCAAAGCTAGACTTCAATCTGATTTTCATCGACAACTCTCTAACATGTTTGGTTTGTTGTATAGTTGCTTTACACATTTGATATTTCTTGTTTTCTCTTTAAGAACGGCAAGGGGCTATGTCTTGAGAGTGTGTTAAGGGTTTTTAGGTGAGCCTTTTGAAACCTAAGCTTGGGATCTTGGTGATCTCGGTATAAAACCAAGATTGGGTTTTCTATGGTGAGCCCTGTTCTAAAAATCAAAGGGATTTAGGTTCTTGGTTAGCTTGTGTCAAAACCAAGTGAGGGTTTTCTTTGGTAATCCTAGTAAAACCAAAGTGTATAGGTTTGGATTGTGAACCTGTTAAAATAATCTGACTATATTCCGGTGAGGGATATAGTAGAAATCCCAAGCGGTGTGATGCGGGATAGTTACGATGCGATGTAGGATGATTCAATTCTAGCCTAGATGGTTTAGAGAGTAATGATTATAGTAAAGCAACTAACACAATAGATTGAAGAGAGTAAAGAAGGCAATTAACCACTTACCCGCAATCCGCTCCGTAAGCTAAGAAGAATAAGGACCCGACGGCTAAGAAACCATTTTAGATCAGGCTATTCCATGATTCAATTACCAAATCTAACAAGAAAAGGATTGGTTTCTTACCCCAATGGAGATTCACTTTGAATCGAGATGGATCTGCTGCTCGGTCGCTCAGAATTCGCAATAGGATGAAGATCAGGACTCCAGATTTTAGATCCACCGTTAGATCTTGGTTCGGAAATAAAGGATCCATCCTCTAAGGTCCTTGAACACCTGGGATCTGCAAAGAAGGTATCAAACAAAACTTAAGATTTACATAATTTAGATTCGAAATGGAAAATCGAAAGATTGGATGCGAAGAGCTAGAAGAAGATCGGTAGCGATTGTCGAATCCTGCAAAACCTCCACTCAAGGACCTCACTATCTTGAGCTCTCAAGGACCTCCACACCTTGAGCTCTTAAGGACCTCCCCACCCTTACAAAAAATCACTAAGCCTACCTAGCTTTGTGAAAAAAGACAACATTTCATTTCATAATTCAATAATCAATAATCAATAATTACAAAGGGTATGGGGTCCTATTTATAGAGTTCTTCACACATGAAGATATCATAGGACTCTTTTAAATTTAAATTACATTTGAACACTCCTTGGCTTCTTGGCTTCTTCCTTGAATTTTAAATTTTGAATTCCTTCTCTCCATGGCTTGGGCAACAACATAAAAAATTGTTCAGCACAATGAAGTTGGGCGCTAATCCTTTCTTTCTTATTTCTCATTTGGCGCTAACCTTCTTTTATTTGGCATCTCATCTCCTTGATCGGCAACATAGGATAAGAAACACTTGAATTTGAATCCTCTACTTGAATTTGAAAAATGTTTTCTTAATCCTCCCTTGATTCTTGGATAAGACTCCATTTGAAATGAAGATGAAGGGATATAACTTGATAAGGGAGAACTCTTTGATTTTTTTGGATGAAACTCCTTTTGAATTTGAAATCTTCTTTGAATTTGAATGAAGATATCTTCACCTATCTTGGACTCTTCCTTCCATTAATTTTTGAATGGATGTGGGCATCATCTGGAGTGGGCGACAAAAATATGAGAGGGTGCCAGATGAAAAGCAGAGTCCTTCTGCTTTACTCCTCTTAAATGGGCACCTCCTTGAATTCTCAAATGAGCGATGAAAATAAATGGGATGGGGCACCTCTCTTGGATAAACTTTGATTTTAAATGTTGTCCCAATGTATGGATGTCCCAATGTCTGGATGTCCGGATTCTGGATGTCTGGATGTCCGGATGTCCGGATGTCTGGATGTCTGGATGTCCGGATGTCCGGATGTCTGGATGTCTGGATGTCCGGATGTCCGAATGTCTGGTAAAAAATTTGGATAACCCTTTTTTTACCTAGAATTGATATACCAAGGTAATGACGACTTGGGTCTTGGGTACCTATGACACCCCTTAACTTATTCAAACACTAATTACAGGACTCAAACTAGATAATTCATCAAACAAAGCAAATTAATGATATTTACAAGACTCTTAAACTAATTGATGGACTCAATGGACTCAATTGGTAACCCAACAATTCTAATTGACCAAATTACACTTAATTTGACCAAATTACACTTAATTTGATCAAATTACACTTAATTTGATCAAATTACACTTAATTTGATCAAATTACACTTAATTTGATCAAATTACAACTTAATTTGGCCTCAAAACAACTGGGACTCGAGTGTTCTTTATGAAGAACACATGGACTTACTCATTGGTGATCCAAATTGAATTGGAAAAGGTTTGCTTCCTCTTCCTGGCTCTTGTATCCTCACCAATTCTCCCGGGATGGGAGGAACTCGACCCCATCGAGTATGGGTCAATTCGGTTTTGGTAATGTTCTAGCAAGTCAGGGTTCAACTTTTGAAGATCCTCTTTGGTGATCCAAGAATCCTCAGACTCAGGTCTCCCTTGCCAACGAACCAGATATCTTTAGTAGTTCTTATTTCTAGTAGTTATGATCTTATCATCCATGATCTGCTCAATCTTTTCTCTCCTCTCTGGTAATTTGACTGGTAGACATTCTAGGATAGGGTCACTCTCAAAGGTGGGATCAGGCTCAAATGGCTCACTAGGTATCACCATTGGTTCCTTAAACTCGACTAGATCAGATATATTGAAGGTCGGACTAATACCTAACTCAGATGGTAATTCTAGCATATAAGCATTAGGTCCAATCTTCTTTATAATCCTATACGGTCCAGCATCACAGGCGTGTAGTTTCTTCATGGTTCCGACTGGAAACCATTCAGGTCGTAACCTAATCATGACGAAGTCCCCTTCGTTAAACTCTTTAAATCTCTTATGTAAGTTAGACTCATGCTCATATAATTCATTGCTCTTTTTAATTTTGTTATTGATTTCTTTATGCAATGCTTTGACATGCTATGCAAATGACTATGTGGACTCTAGGACTCAGACTGACACTTGATAAAAAATAGACTCAACTATGTAATCCTATTGAGAGGAATTTTATTGGACTCTTAAGGTCTAAACCTAACAGACGATTGATTCTCTAGGTTTGACCTTGGTCTGGTATGCACATGAAAAGTTACCATGGATCCCTAGCAAATGCCATAAGGTCTTTCAAAAGTAGGTAGCAAAAGGGATGGGCTTTAAGGGCTCATGCAACCTGGTAATCTCTTCAAAATGAAACCTAATGGCTCTAGAAGCATGATAAGGGAAGGGTAGGAAATAGGAATCGGAGTCTTGGGGTAACTTAGGGGAAGCATGAAACAAACCTTGGTTACTCTGGATGACCTTAAGATTTGAATATTGATTTATTGGTGTAAGATCTATGACAGGCGGGATGCTTCTAAGTGGTAGAAGGTCATCTGGAAGGTCTTCAAGAAGTTCATCTTGAAAATCTTCTAAAATAATGTCGACCTCCTGGGGTTGTTCCTCAGGGACTTGAAGGAGGTCTTGTGTCGAGGCTAAAGGATTGCGTTCTTCCTGAGGATATTAAGTTATGGGAACCAAGTCCTCACTAATTTTCTGTTGTTCTGATGTTTTAGGACTAGGCTCAACAATCTTATCTTTTCCAAGGGTTTCCTCGGGTAAGGTACTAGAGTTGTCCTCCTCGAAGTCTTCTCCTTCGTATTCATCCATCAGGTTTTCTTCATCTTCATATATTGCCACTACAGTTTTAGCTTGAGTAACCTTCTGGTCAATTAACTCTGAGTCTGCAATAGATATTTTCTCTTCAGGGTCATTCTTAGGAACAAACGAGATCACAAGAGTAGGTCGGCTCAGATTATTGTTTAGTCGGCTCTGATGAAAATTGGGTTGAGTCTGTTGTAGAATGGGTCGACTTGGGTGGACTAGGCTAGATCCTGATTTTTCATAAGGGGTACTAATCCAAATGGGTTCTGGCCAATGAATTCTGGATCCAGGGAAAGTCGGTTTAGGTGAACCAGGGTTAGTCCGGGCCCTACGGGTTCTATCTAGGTTGTCGAGTCGCTTATCTAGTCGGTCATACCTATTGTCCATCAGGGCACATTGTTCATTGAAGGTCCTTAGTAAAATTTCTATAGTGGACTCCATGATCAGACTGGGTTGGGTTTGGCCTGCTCTAGTGATCATGCAATGCAAAATTACAAAATAACCTAAGTCTGGGGTTCCTAGACCTAAGGGCCAATATAGTGCTTAGTCAAGGTAATAACCAGGACTGTAGTAATTCCTCAATTGGCCAGGTAAGAGGTGGGGTGGTGGGAGGCTCCCCTCACTTTTATGAGGTCCTAATTAAAAAACCACCAATCCGCTTAGGGCGTTTGCCTCCGGATCTCCAGCCTTAGACACCAATTCTCAGAAGCACACACAGAAGTGACTACTACAATGGGTTAACACGTATATAAAACCTGACCTATTGCTGTCCCTAGCTTTAAGTGCTACTTGATTTTAGTTAAGGCTTAGGACTATACAAATGGGGTTGGTTGTTTGGGCTAAGGAAAGGGTCTCAATTCTTCCCTTATGTTATATTGCTTGCCCTTAGAATTGGTTTAAAATATGAATGCACAATCAATTCTAGTTACTAAGATAAGATATGATAACACTAGCAACTCAAAATTTAAACTTTGAATTTTGAATTTAAATTTAGATTTCAGATTCAAATTTTAAAATTTAAATTTTGGATTTTTAGATTTAAATTGCAGGAATTAAATTTTAGTGGAATCTAAATAGATCGAATGTGCCAAAGAAACCCTAATTTGTGCTTAAGAAATTAATCAAGCAATCTTAAACACACATATCACAAAATAATTCCAGCAAGCAAGCATAAACTTAAGCACAAAACAAACTTCAATATCAGGTTATCAAGTCCGGCCGTAGCTCATTACTCCCATGGGTCATAAATATACTTTCGTACATTCGCTCAAGAGGCGTGATTTCCTTCCATCAAAGTACTCTAAAATAATTTTAAAAAATTTTTTTTTTAAACCCTCAGATCTGAAATCTATAAGAAAGATTTAGATCTAAGTTTGTTTGGCTTAGATTAATGAAAAAAATCAAATGAACTAAGTTTCCGATAGCTATGATGAAAGCTATCGAACTAAGTAAAAAAAATTGCAACAGACCTAAACTATGCAACAGAGATTAAAAAAATTACAGAAAAATATTTTTTATTTTTTAAAAAAAACTTGAGATGTTAATTACTGACTTACAAGGGATTAATAAAAAATTAATTCAGATGAAAATAACTAACATAATATGGTGTTCTATGAAGATCAAGTTCAGGTATATGCAGAATTCAGCAAGCATGAAACCCTAATCTAACTTGATGCTCTGATAACAATAATGATACGGAATGCTAGCTCTGATACCAATAAAGATGATATGGGACAGTTACGATGTGGTGTAGGATGATTCAATTCTAGCTTAGATGATTTAGAGAGCAATGATCATAGTAAAGCAACTAACATAATAGATTGAAGAGAGTAAAGAAAGCAATTAACCACTTACCCGCAATCTGCTCCTTAAGCTAAGAAGAATAAGGACCCGATGGCAAGGAAACCATCTTAGATTAGGCTATTCCATTCTTCAATTACCAAATCTAACAAGAAAAGGATTGGTTACTTATCCCAATGGAGATTCACTTTGAATCGAGATGGATCTGCTGCTCGGTCACTCAGATTTTGTAGTAGGATGAAGATCAGGACTCCAGATTTCAGATCCACCATCAGATCTTCCTTTGGAAGCAAAGGATCTGTCTTCTAAGGTCCTTGAACACCTGAGTTCTACAAAGAAGGCAGCAACAAAACTTAAGATTGACGTAATTCAGATTCAAAATGGAAAATCGAAAGATTGGATGCGAAGAGCTAGAAGAAGATCGATAGCGATTGTAGAATCCTATAGAACCTCCACTCAAGGACCTCATCACCTTGAGCTCTCAAGAACCTCCCTGACTTGAGCTCTTAAGGACCTTCTCACCCTTAGAGAAAATCACTAAGCCTACCCAGATTTGTAGAAAAAGACAGCATTTCATTTCATAATTCAATAATCAATAATCAATAATTACAAAGGGTATGGGGTCCAATTTATAGAGTTCTTCACACATGAAGATATCATAGGACTCTTTTAAATTAAATTACATTTGAACACTCCTTGGCTTCTTGGCTTCTTCCTTGAATTTGAATTTTGAATTCCTTCTCTCCATGGCTTGGGCCACAACATAAAAAATGTTCGGCAAAATGAAGTGGGGCGCTAATCCTTCTTTCTTATTTCTCATTTGGTGCTAACCTTCTTTCATTTGGCGTCTCATCTCCTTGATCGGCAACATAGGATAAGAAACACTTGAATTTGAATCCTCTACTTGAATTTGAAAAAGGTTTGCTTAATCCTCCCTTGATTCTTGGATAAGACTCCATTTGAAATGAAGATGAAGGGATATAACTTGATAAGGGAGAACTCTTTGATTTTTTTGGATGAAACTCCTTTTGAATTTGAAATCTTCTTTGAATTTGAATGAAGATATCTCCACCTATCTTGGACTCTTCCTCCCATTAATTTTTGAATGGATGTGGGCGTCATCTGGAGTGGGCGACAAAAATATGAGAGGGCGCCAGATGAAAAGCAGAGTCCTTCTGCTTTACTCCTCTTAAATGGGCGCCTCCTTGAAATCTCAAATGAGCGATGAAAATAAATGGGATAGGGCACCTCTCTTGGATAAACTTTGATTTTAAATATTGTCCTAATGTCTGGATGTCCCAATGTCTGGATGTCCAGATGTCTAGATGTCTGGATGTCCGGATGTCTGAATGTCTGGTAAAAAATTTGGATAACCCATTTTTTACCTAGAATTGATCTACCAAGGTAAAGACGACTTGGGTCTTGGGTACCTATGACACCCCTTAACTTATTCAAACACTAATTACAGGACTCAAACTAGACAATTCATCAAACAAAGCAAATTAATGCTATTTACAGGACTCTTAAATCAATTGGACTCAATTGACTCAATTGGTAACCCAACAACCTTAATTGACCAAATTACACTTAATTTGATCAAATTACAACTCAATTTGACCTCAAAACAACTGGGACTTGAGTGTTCTTTGTGAAGAACACATGGACTTACTCATTGGTGATCCAAATTGAATTGGAAAAGGTTTGCTTCCTCTTCCTGGCTCTTGTGTCCTCACCACGGTGCTTGGGTAGTGGACGTAGGAGTGGGTTGCTCCGAACCACTCTAAATTTCTTGTGTTTGTGATTGTGCTTGTCTAACTTCATTACATTTATTTACTTGCTTTCGTATTGCATATATCACCACAACACTAAAAGGATTTTAAATTGCACATACTTGCTAAAATTTTTATAATCCCAATTCACCCCCCTCTTGGGAAGCCACCTGGGCAACAGCTTGTCATTCACCAAAGCTAGATAAAGTCCAAGCAACTTTATCCTCATCTCCACACCCTCTCATATGGGCTTTGACCGGTCAACAAAAGGAAGAATGCGGTGGAAGGAAGTTGGTGCACATGAAGAGTTGGGACTCTTCATGTTTGGTGCTAATTCCATGAAGCAGAGTCCTTCTGCTTTAAGAAATTTCAAAACACCGATGATTCTAAATCAAAAGCCATGTCCCTTGGCTTTCCTACAACCAGTCTCTGCCATGTGGCAAGTAAAAAAGTTGGCAGGAAACTTGAAGAGACAGATATATGGCAGTTGGCACAGGAAATGTCATGACTCTTCAGGATAAGACTCCTTGTTGCCGCTCTTCCTCCTGAACCGAGCTTGGTGGACGTGCTAGAGGGCTCCTCGACCGGGCAACCTACAAGAAGTCCCTAAGTGCCGGAGGGGGATCCGACGGGGGACACTCCGATGCTTAAGTTAGAGGAGGATTGGAGCAACAGAACGAGAAGAACTCGGGAAGAGGAATCAGAATGGGGAAGAAGAATGTTATCCCTCACGAATGTCCCCCGGGTGCCTTTTATAAGCACGGAGTGCTGTCAAATTCTGTTGGGGGGCAAGCTGAAAAAGCCTAGAAATGCCTCCAAGAGAATAGGCGTGGCAGCGAGATCGTGGGTGGCGGCGTGACAAGTGTGTCAGAGTAGTGGCCATACGGTGGAGTTTGTTATAACAGAATGTCTGAACTGTCAGAGAGGAAGGGTTCCTGGAAGCTTCGGTGATTCCTTCAGTGGTGGATTGGCTGGCTTCCACGAAGCCGATCGGGGCACTTAGTGGGGTCAAAGGGGGCCAACCGTAGCGATCAAAGGGGTGCTGCATGGGTGGCGAGGCACCTGTCAGCTCCCAAAGCCCCGGGGCCGGCTCTTTAGGAAAGTCGACCGGGGAGTCGGACTCTGCACGGGGACCAGCCGACCGGATGCCAGGGCCGGTCTGACTGGAGGCTAGCCGAAGGGGCGCATCAATTGTCCCCCTACTCCTGGGCATTGAGGGGCCACGTGGCATTAAAGGACAAGAGCATGATCGTGCGCACTTGCGGCAGACTTCGGACCGAGGCATCGGGTCACTTCGAATCCGCCTCAAACGATGCCCTGAACAGTTGTCAGCGGCTCGGGGGGGTGCAGGCGGGGCAGTTAATGCTGGTATGGTGCCATGGTGAGAGCCAGGTTGTCCCACATTAATTTAGGGCCAGACGCCATGCGGCAGCATCTGGCCGACCGGCGTCGCCTTCTAGGCCAGTCTCGCACTACTGATCCAGCACGCACATGGATCATGATCCACGTGAGAGGGTGCTTCAGCCACTCTGATTTCCATGATGCTGGCAGTTGCGACTTTCGACGGGACGGCTGGGATGCGCCCGAGGTAGGTAATAATTCCTTCTCTGGCCTTTCTCCTTCCCCGAAGGCCTATAAAAGGGGGAGGAGGCAGGGCGAGAGGCTCTTTCTGCTTCATTTGCACTTCGAGCTAGGGTCTTCCCCTTCCATAAATCTCATCATCTAGGAGTTCATCCCAGGTTAGTCCCAGTCGTTCCTCTTTTCTTTCTAACTCCTGATGGCGTCTAGCTGTAGGGGTTCGTCCCATAGACCTAGGGACCCAGGGCCGAGCGCGGTATCCTCGACCATGACCCGGGAACGGGTCGAACACCTTAGAGCAGTGTATGGCATCCCATCCACCCTGCACCTCACATTACCCAGTCGAGAGGGGAGAGCAAACAACCCACTAGGTCCAGGGACCCTCCTAATATACGAGTCCCATCTTAAGGTCGGCCTTATGTTCCCACTGCATCCCTGTTCGTAAATCTTCAACCATTATAGGGTGACCCCAGTGCTACTGACCCCGAACAGTATTCGGGTGATATGTTGCTTCATAGTACTCTGTCATAGGGTCGTGTCCAACCCCAGTCTGTCCCTCTTCGGTAACTTCTTTTTCCTGAAGAGGGATGAGCCAGGGAGTGGGTAGTGGACCCTATCCCTCCCTCGAAGAGGAAGGAGCCAGGAGTGGACCCTATTTATCCCTCGTCAAGGCCGAAAGCTATTGAAGTGCCTCCTATTCTTCTTCGTCAGTAGTCTCGAGCGTTGGGGGTTCGAACCGTTGTGGAGAGAGCTACGGGCGAGGGTCCGCGAGGGCAGGTCGGTATCGGCAGCCGACCTGGGCGCATTCACCATGCTTAGTAGAGCCGGCCCGGTGGCGGCATATGAGCTGTTGGGGGAAGAGACCCTTCATCAGGCAGGGATTAGTCCCCAAAGATTTCGAGGCAAGGGCCGACCCCTCTTCTCACCATTCTTTCAATCTTTCCTCCTTCTTTCTCTGACTCTAGATGTTTGGTGACAGGAGGAAGGATGCAACGGATCGACAAATTCAAGGTCATCCGATGGGTGGTACGGAAGCGCGCCGCTCCAGAATCAGCCTCTACACCAACTGTCGAGCGGCAGAAGAAAAGGCGGGAAGAGGAGCGACCCACCCCCGTCATTGACGTGGAGTCGGACGGGGACGACATCCCCCTTACCGAACGTAGGGCGAGGAATGCAGCGGGGGCGTCGGCCCCAGAGGGAGAGCTAGCCCCCTGGTCAGAGCGGGAGCGCCCAGCGATGCCCGTCGTGGCCGCAGTGCCTGCCGATCCAGAGGAGGCAGCACCTCCTGCCGACAAGGGCAAGGGGCCGGCCATTGAAGGGATAGCCGGCAGCGAGCTCGAGCTGTCAGAAGAGGAGGTATGCCAGGAGGAGTTCCAGCACTGGCATGCGCTGGACCATCCCAGGATGGCACGGAGCCTGCTGAGGGGGGCGATGACCGATGCCGACTGGGAGGCATCCATCAAGAGGAACTTATTCGACGTGACTGTGGAGAGCTACTGTGACCTTATGAGGGTAAGGATTTTACCTTACCTTTTTTTTTTTTTACTCCACTACCTTTCTGTCCTCAAGTAAACACTGACTGGGTCATGCTTCCACAACTTCTCCATGGCATCTCCCTCATGGACGATGCCATCAGCCAGGTGGTGCAGGCCACCAAGACCTCAGTGAAGAGGGCCCAGGAGCTCGAGGCAGCCCAGGAAGTTGCTACGGCATCCTTGAAGTCAGCCAAGGAGAGTCTGGCGACAGCCCAAGGGGAGACAGAGTCGACGAAGGTGGCTCTGAAGAAGGCCAAAAGCAGGTTGGCCGGCTACAAGGCCAAGCTAAGGAAGAAGAAGGCGAAGGCCAACTCTCTCGCCCGCTGGCTGGGCAAGGAGGAAAAGCGATCGGTAGAGGCCGACGAGCAGGTTCAAGCCGGACGGGCGAGGGTAGCACTGCTAGAGGCCCAGCTCGAGGAGTCCAAGCAGCTGGCCACAGAGAAGGTGCGAGGGGCCGTGGTGGCATACAAGGCCTCCAGCACCTTTACCGAGGACATGGAGGAGGCAGCAACCAATTTCTACCGGGAGGGCTATGATGATGCCCTGAAGAAGGTGGGTCGCATGTTCCCGGAGTTGGACCTGGCGGGCGCCGAGCTATAGGACCCGTCCGAAGGGGAGGAGGCCGAAGCAGAGCCCCCAAGAGAGGGTGAAGCAGAAGCGGCCAGGGTTGAAGCTCCGGCACTGGCTGACATAGAGGTGATGGCCCTCCCAGAGGACTCTCCTGCCATGGTAGATCCAGTTGACCTGCTAGTTGTAGCTGACGAGGTCGAGGTTATGGCCCTTGAGGCATCTCTCATGGGCCGGACCTAAGGGGTTTGTGAAGGTCCGACCCACCTCTTTTGTAAGTACTAGTTTTGGAAATGAATGAGTAGACCTATTTCTGAAACTCCTTCATTATGTGCAAAATGCTTTTCTTTTCGAAAATCTTTCGAAGTACCCCGTGTCGACCTTACGGCATTGCAGGGTCACTAACCACTTTGAAGCAGCCGGCGGGCACAAGGCAAGGGCCCTTTTTCTGGAATTTTTCCAAGTACCCCCGATTGGCCTATTTGGGCCAGGGGCTGGTAGGATAGCTGAGAACAGTGACTTGATTCAGGCCGAACACCTGGGCGCTTGCTCCTGGTCTCTGTCTGCGAGTTAGCTCGCAATGTAGTCCATCTTCTTTGAGGTCCTGCTGGAGCTATCTCGGGATGGATGTCTTAGAGTCTCTACCGATCGGGGTCAAACTTTCGGAGTGGGCTTCCCTAGAGCCTCTATCGATCAAGGTCGGACTTTCGGAGTGGGCTGCCCTAGAGCCTCTGTCGACCGGGGTCGGACTTTCAGAGTGGGCTGTCCTAGAGCCTCTGCCGACCAGGGCCGGACTTTCTAAATGGGCTGCCCTAGAGCCTCTACCGACAGGGGCCGGATTTTCGGAGTGGGCTGCCCTAGAGCCTCTGCAGACTGGGGCCAGACTTTTGTAGTGGGCTGCCCTAGAGCCTCTGCCGACCGGGGCCGGAATTTCGTAGTGGGCTACCCTAGAGCCTCTGCCGACCGGGGTCGGACTTTCGAAGTGGGCTGCCCTAGAGCCTCTGCCGACCGGGGTCGGACTTTCGAAGTGGGCTGCCCTAGAGCCTCTACCGATCGAGGTCAGACTTTCGGAGTGGGCAGCCCTAGAGCCTCTGCGGACTAGGGCCAGACTTTCGGAGTGGGCTGCCCTAGAGCCTCTACCGACCGGGGTCGGACTTTCGAAGTGGGCTGCCCTAGAGCCTCTGCCGATCGGGGTCAGACTTTTGGAGTGGGCTGGCAGGAGTTGAAGGAGTTTGAAGAAATTTGTAGACTTCACTGATAATATTTGCGAAGATTGTCTACATTCCACGGGCATACCATCTATTGCCCGTCCAAGTGTGCTAGGCAGTAAGTTCCAGCCCGAACTATCTCGATAACCCAATAGGGGCTCTCCTAATTGGGGGAGAGCTTTCCCTATTCGGTCGACCTCGTGACCTCCGTCATTCGTAGGACCAGATCTCCAACTTGGAAGGTGCGCGCTTTAACCCGCGAGTTGTAATACCTGGCCATCCTTTGACGGTAGGTCACCATCTTCATACTTGCCCGAGAAGGGTTTTGTCTAGTAGATCTAGGTCAGCCCTTCGTTGCTCCGAGTTGACCGGCTCGGCAAATTGGTCAGTCCACAAAGATAGTAGAGAGACCTCCACGGGAATGACAGCCTCACTTCCATAGGTCAGGTTGAACGGGGTTTCCGCCATTGTCGACCGTGCGGTCGTTCGATATGCCCAAAGCACTAAATGGAGCTCCTCCGCCCAGAGCCCCTTGGCTTCATTCAGCCAGTGGTGGGGACACCGGAGGCACCAGAATAAGATAGAGGCTTTTCAACCCTCTATGAATTGATCAATAATTTATGAGTCCATCTGTAATAAGGGCTTAGCCCATCTGAGTCCATTTTAGTTGTTATTTGAATCTTTTGAGTTGTTATTTCAGTTCTGTACTAGTCAGCTCATGTTGAGCTAGTTCAATCCAATGCTAGTCAGCTCATGTTGAGCTAATTTTATTTTTTTGAGTCCTGTCCAAGTATACTGAAGACTCAAGACTATATCATACAAGTGAAGACCAAGTCCAACTAGATTGAAGACATGGAAGTATAGCCCAAGTCCAACCCAGCTTGAAGATTTGAAGACCCCAAGAGGAAAAATTCAAAAACCTTGATTCCTTGTAGATGCCCAGATTCCCTTCCAGATGCCAAAATATATTCATATACCAAGGCATCCATGATTCCAGAGGTCCATCTACATCCTAGCCCAAAGAAATCAAGCCCAGGCGCCAAGCCCAAGCCCCTAAGAAGCAAGATACTAGGGAATATTCCTGCTACCTGGCTACCAGGCCACCCCAGCTGTAGGGTTTCAGTGCAACGCAGCAGAAGGGTAATTTCAAAAATTAAAATTAATATGTACCAAAACCCTAAACCAGGAACTCCTTAATAAGACTAAAATGTATGAAGACTAACATTCTTATGCAAATTAGAATTAGAGTACTAACTTGTAACCGCTAATTCCAAATTAATGAAGATTTAATCTTGAAGGTGAACGGGCTATTTGAGTTCACCAGGCATCCAGGTGTCCACCCTCCGATGGTGATCCACACAAAGCAATGATCAAGAATACTATCTTCTTGTCCAATGGTTCCTCCTATTGAGTTCTTCTTCCTAGAACTCAATTCTTCGGATTATGGCTGGAATTCTTCCACACAAGAGGTTGCCTTCCTTTTTTTTTATCTCTTCTCCTCCTTCCACTAAGACCTTGACCCTCTGAGACACTCTTGTCTTGAATATAAGACCTTGTCCTAAGGGGATTTAAGCTTGTCTTAAATTGGAGGAGAAACTAAGACAAGAATGTCTTAATGTAAGAAAGAAAGAATAAAAATCAGAACTCCTTCTTTCCTTTACCATCGGAGACTTTCGCTCTTATTCTTATTCAGTAGCAGAGTTTCGATAGAGGTGTACTCTATAAAGGAAATAGTGCAAGAACAAGAAAAGAGAGAAAGAGTCTTTGGAGAGGCAGAAGAAAAAAAATTTCAGATTACACGGTTCTGATTTTCCTGACCCCTTAAATAGATTTTAGAGAGTCGCCCACACAACTCTTTGTGAAAAACATCTAATGCCCTTTCTTATTTTCTCATGCCCCATCCTTCCTTCTCACGGCCTTGCGGATAAATCCCACAGCTTTTCTTAAATGAAAGTCATGATGTTTTTAAAAGAAAGGAGTCACAACTTTAAATCTCCGAGGAGATGTTATTTCGCGCAACCGGGAAGCAACGAATGCTTCCTGCCTTTCTCAAAAAGCATCAACCCTTGGACTCCAATCCAAGGGGGACATTTGAGGTGCTAAAGGAGATAAGAGAAGCCGCCCCATATAAAAAACACCGGAGTTTTTTATGGAGCGCACCAAGAGTCCATGCTCCATGGACTCTTCCAAATGGCACGCTAAGAGTCCATTAGCGCATGGACTCTTGGCATTTTGGAATGAAAATGCAAAGGGGCAGGTGGGGAGCTAGCCTAGATACATGGTTAGCCAATAGGGTTAGCCATAATCCTTATAACCTCAATTAGGGTCTAATTAGATCCAATTAGAACCCAAATTGAACCAATCTGGAATCCTAATTCGAATCTAATTCGAATAGAAGCTAGGATTTGCAACACCTGCTAGAGTGTCATCATGCAAAATAATTTAATTACAAAATTAAACCCTTGATCAATTTCTTAAGTGTGTGACCCATTGGGTTCCACATCTAGCCAGCAGTGGGTTCGAATACAAGTTGACCTAATTTGATTAGAACTCTTTTTAATCGATTTAGGTCAAACCGGGCTTACCCGATTATGATCAATTAGGACTCTTCCTAATAAGTGATCATTCAATTTAATCAACCCACAAGACAAGATTGACGTCTAGCAACGTGTCATGTCTACCCGGAAGATATAGAAATTCTTGTGAAAAACCAAAAATACCCTTCAGTAGAAAGTTACCGTACAATTAAATCCTTCGATCAGCCTGCACCCAGAATATAATTATGGATATGGATATATGTCAACTCCAATATTATATTCATTTCTAGCTCAATCTTATATTGATGATTCAATTATCTTGATATTAGAAATCATCTCTAATATCTTTACTTTGATCAAAGATTCCCTGAATCATCATCCGATTGATAACTAGCTGGATGCAATCTCCTCTTACTAAGAGTGATCGATTCCTTGTTGATCTACTCATTACCTTCATATCCAATTCACCATTCCCAATATCAATCCTATGCATGACTCAGTGTCATGATTAGAATTGAACCACAGCATGGGTTCATGTACATAAGGTACTTATGGCAGTCTCAGGTCAAAGGATTACTTGTACCACTCCCACTATGAAAACCTTCTATTGACATGTAGCTAAGACTCCATTAGATGTTCTCAAGTTGGATCATATCAGTGAACTCATTCTCAATGGAGCACCCACATCTTAGTATTAGTATCATATACAAGTGACTGTGAGAGTAGTCACCCTATTTAGTATACATAGGATGTGCTAGTCTTACCGAAAAAAACCTTGATCCCCTACTCAAGGTTCCTTTGACAAGGAATATTTTAGATTAAGGTTTTAAGACTTTAGGTCTCACTGGTATGATCTCATCATAACCCTAAAATCATAGCCCTAATCTATGGGGTTCATCATATAATAATAAACACAGCGTATGATGAAAAATAATGCCTTTATTAGAATATTATCAATTACAATGGTTTGGGAGATACAACATAGATTGGCTTGCAGGGCATATCCCTTTCAATCTCCAACTTGCACTAAAGCCAATCGCCTTTGAATCTTAGTCCCATACACTCGAGGTGGCGATCAAACTCTCGCTGTGGTAGAGCCTTAGTGAACGGGTCTGCTATATTGTTCTTTGTATCAACTCTATTTATGTAGACATCTTGTCTCTCTACTATTTCTCGGACGAGATGGAAGTGTCTCAGAATGTTCTTGGACTTATGATGAGCTCTTGGTTCCTTAGCTTAAGCAACAGCTCCAGTGTTGTCACAGTAAAGTGGCACTGGTTTTTCAATCTCAGGAACAACACCCAACTCTGTGATGAACTTCTTCATCCAGACTGCTTCCTTGGCGGCTTCACTGACAGCTATGTATTCTGCCTCTGTGGTTGAGTCAGCTATAGTTTGCTGCTTGGTACTCTTCCAACTCACTGCTCCACCATTTAGGATAAAAACATATCCTGAAATGGATTTGCTATCATCAGGGTCTGATTGAAAACTAGAATCAGAATAAGCTTTTAGTTTAAGATCAGAACCACCATAAACCAGAAAAATATCCTTAGTCCTTCTCAGGTACTTAAGAATATTTTTAACTACTTCCAATGATCCTCTCCTGGATCAGCCTGAAACCTACTGACAATGCCTAAAGCATATGCCACATCAGGCCTGGTACATAACATGGCATACATTATGGACCCTATTGCCGAAGCATAAGTATAGAATTCATTCTATTTCTTTCTTCAAGTGTCTTAGGAGACATCCTTTTAGAAAGATGTATGCCTTGACTCATAGGAAGATAACCTCTTTTACTTCCATCCATGCTGAATCTTTTCAGCACTAAGTCAATGTACCTAGATTGGGATAAACCTAGCATCCTCTTAGATCTATCTCTATAGATCTTTATACCTGGTATATAGGATGCTTCTCCCAAATCTTTCAAGGAAAACTGGTTTGATAGCCAAACCTTGACTAATTGCAACATTAGGATATCATTCCCAATGAGGAGTATGTCATCTATATATAGAACCAAGAAGACTATGGCACTCCCACTAGTCTTCTTATAAACACAGGGTTCATCCACATTTTTGATAAAACCAAACCTTTAATAGTTTCATCAAAGCGGATGTTCCAACTCCTTGAAGCTTGCTTTAATCCACAAATGGATTTCTTTTGCTTGCATACTTGATTAGGTTTATTCTTTGAAATAAAACCTTCTAGCTGTGACATGTAGACTTCTTCCTCAAGGAAACCATTGAGGAATGCAGTCTTCACATCCATCTGCCAGATCTCATAATCGTGGTATGCTGCTATAGCAAGTAAAACCCGAATTGATTTGAGCATGGCAACAGGTGAGAATGTTTCATCATAATCAATTCCCTGTTTTTGTCTAAAACCTTTTGCCACTAATCTGGCTTTATAGGTTTCAACTTGGCCATCAGCCCCAATCTTTTTCTTATAGACCCATTTGCCCCAATCTGGTGCATCGACCAAAGACCATACTTGGTTTACATACGTAGAGTCTATCTCGGATTCCATGGCTTCTTGCCATCTATCTGAATCAGTACTCAAGATAGCTTCCGTATAGGTCAGAGGTTCATCATTTTGAATGACTTGGGCTTCACTATTTTCAATAATAAACCCGTACCTCTCAGGTGCCCGTGGCACTCTATCAGACCTACGGGGAGGAGTTTTGTATTCTGGTTCTGTCCTAACTATATGTTCTAATGGTTGAGAACTGTCTATCTGTGTTTCTTGTACTTCTCCAAGTTCAACAGTTCTACCATTGCCCTTTTCTAAAATGAACTCTTTTCTAAAAAAGTGGCATGCCTGCTGACAAAAATCTTTTGTTTAGTAGGATGGTAAAACAGATATCCTCTACTCTCTCTAGGATATCCTACAAATAGACATTTATCCGCTCTAGGTTCCAACTTATGTCCAAAATTTCTTTTAACATAAGCTGGACATCCCCATACCTTAAAATATTTAAGATACGGTTTCTTTCCATTCCAAATTTCATATGGAGTACTAACAACGGATTTAGAGGATACCTTGTTCAGAATGTAAACAATAGTTTCTAGGGCATGACCCCAGAAGGAAATGGGTAAATTTGTGAAGCACATCATTGATCGTACCATATCTAATAAGGTACGATTCCTCCTTTCAGCTATACCATTTAACTGTGGTGTATAAGGAGGGGTCCATTCAAAAAGAATTCCATTAACTTTAAGATAGTCTAAAAACTCCGTGGATAAGTATTCTCCTCCTCGATCAGAACAAAGAACTTTAATACTTTTCCCGGTTTGTTTTTCGACCATACATTGATACTCCTTAAATTATCAAAGGCTTCAGATTTATGTTTCATAAGATACACACATCCGAACCTAGATAAATCATCTATAAAAGTGATAAAATATGAGTATCCACCTCTGGCCTGAGTTGTCATTAGACCACATACATCAGTATGTATAAGTCCTAATAACTCAGTTGACCTTTCTCCATGTCCAGTAAATGGAGTCTTAGTCATCTACCCATGAGACATGATTCGCAAGTTCCTAATGATTCATACTCATAAGGATCAAGGAATTTTTCCTTGTATAACTTGCTTATCCTAGACTCATTAACATGACCAAGTCTATGATGCCAAAGTAAAGTATCATTAAAGTCTTCTCTTTTTCTTTATTATTGACATGAAAACACTATCATTGGAAGAAAGAGTTAAGAGCCCATTGCTAAATATGCCAGAACAAATAATTTTATTAGACAACATTATCGAGCAACCAGTGCTCGTTACATCCATTACATATCCTTGTTTTAATAACGAAGGAATAGATATATGTTCCTATATCTTAGGCATATAATAATAATTTTCTAACTCCAAGATCTTCCCTGAAAGCAACTTCAGAATATAGGTCCCTACAACTTCTACTTGGATGATATCACCACTAGCACCGTAGAGATTGAAGTCACCTTTCTTCAATACTTTAAGCTTGTGGAGGTCCTGCAAAGATTTGCATATATGGTAACCACAAGCGGTATCCAATACCCAAGTATTTGATATAGATGAATTTAATGTCAATATAGCATGTATCTCATACATACCTTTTGGCTCATCTGATGCACCAGGCTTCACAGTTGCAAGGTAAGCCTTGCAATTCCTTTCCAATGTCCCGCTTTGCCGCAAAAGAAACAGGTCGACTGTTTGGAGGCCTTCTTTCCTTTCTTATTCTTATTGATGCCACTCTTAGGGTTTATCCTCCTATTAAAATCCTTTTTGCCTGATTTTTTCTTATTGGTCTTATCAACAAGAAGAAGTGGAGCCTTTTCTTTCTTAACGTGGCTCTCCACTATTTTTAACATATTTAACAGCTCAGGCAAGAAAGTGTTCAGCTTGTTCATGTGATAATTCAAGACAAACTGAGAAAATGACTCCGAGAGTGATTGCAGGATTAAATCCTGATTCAACTTCCCATCCATGATAAAACCTAATTGACCCAATCTGGTGATTAAGTCAATTACCTTCAGAACATGATCCTGAACGGGCGTTCCCTCTGTCATCCTAACATGGAATAATTGCTTAGATATTTCATATCTACCAGTTCTGCTATGTTCTCCATAAAGCTCTTTTAAATTGAGCATTATGAATTGAGTATCCATGCTTTCATGCTGTCTATGTAACTCATTGGTCATAGAGGCTAGTATGATACACTTGACAGTGAGGGAGCCATTCTGCCACATTTTACATGTGGCCATATCTTCCTGTGTGGCATCGTCCCCTAGTGGATTAAGACTAGGGGTATCAAGAATATAAGAAAGTTTTTCTGAACTCAGCATAATCTTTAAATTTCTCAACCAGTCCACATAGTTCGGACCAGTCAGTTTGTTGGTATCTAAGATACTTCGTAGTGATAATGAAGATGCCATTTATCTACATTTAATAAAGAATAATACATAAGCAAACAACCATGAAATGAATTACATAATTAAATTAGGTCTTCAATTTAATTATGTCTCCCACTATTTTATCAAAAATCATAGCCCTCACTATGATAATCGAGAAGAACCCTGATCGATTTTTCTTAGTGAGATTGAGATCCTAATAACTTTAAAAGATCTTGCGGAAAACACAACAAATCTTTTATAAGCTCAAAGGTAGGAAACTCTTCCAATTATATCTCATATAATTCTCAAGAAGTAACATGGCCTCTAGAATATTATTAGTCTTGCAGAAAACACAACAAACCATAATGTTCTAGTTAAGTCAAGACCCTTTCATTTCTATACAGTCAATACTCAAATATAATGCCCTTGCAGATAACACAACAAAGCATTATACTGAATATACTGTAAGCATATCTATGCACTAGACTAGTATTATGTCAATCACCATATTAGGTCTTGCAGATAACACAACATACCTAATGTGGTTCATAACACAATAATGATCCAGCATGAAGGAAGGCCAATATATAGTATTTTTAACACTAAGCATTTTAGTCGAGATTTAATTTAATCAAATTGGCCAGGCAAGTGGAAGAGATGTGGGAGTCCCCCCGTTACTTTCCTAGACACCAATAAAATTGGCCAGGTCAGTCAACGGAACCAATTAAAACCACAATTCTCTTTACCTTCCCAGAACCACCTTTCTAGACACCGAATGATCAATTGTACATCATGACTAGTGATGCTTATTAGTTAAATATACTAAGACTTAATATAATTTTTAAGAGGAGGGATTTATAAATTGCCAGCACATCCTTATAGAATGTATCACAATCAACATATCACTCTTATAAATATGTGCTAAGTGTGTCATCATACTAGGACAACCATTTACCACATAATGGATCCACCATTATGCCAGGGAAACCTTATTTCAGTATGATGACTTCAAAACTATACATATCTCTATAATAATTAGGGTTTGAGTGAAAGACCCTAACTAGTGGCATACATCAAAACATATATACAAACAAAGATATGCTAAGTGTAGTAATATATTAGGATTTAAAACACTAAGATGTGACATACAAACTATCATAAATTATAGTCCTAATTAAGGAGGCTCTGATACCACTGTAGGGTTCCGATGCAATGCAGCGGAAGGGTAATTTCATAAATTGAAATTAATCTGTACCTAAACCCTAAACCAGGAACTCCTTAATAAGACTAAAATGTATGAAGACTAACATTCTTATGCAAATTAGAATTATGGTGCGGACACCAAAGGCACTAGAATAAGGCAGAGGCTTCTCAACCCTATGTGGATCACTTAAATAACATTCGAGTCCACTGTAATAAAGCTTAGTCCAGCTGAGTTGTTTCATTTAAGTCTTGTAATTATTTAGCTCATGTTGAGCTAGTTCAGTCCAGTGTTAGTCAGCTCATGTCGAGCTAATTTTATTTTTTTGAGTCCTATTCAACCATATTGAAGACTCAAGACCACATCATACAAGTAAAGACCAAGTCCAATCAGATTGAAGACATGGAAGTATAGCACAAGTCTAACCCAGCTTGAAGATTTGAAGACCCCAGGAGGAAAATTCAGAAAACCCTGATTTCTTGCAGATGCCCTCCAGATGCCCAGATTCCCTTCCAGATGCCAAAGTATATTTATAGATAAGGTCATCCATGATTCCAGAGGTCCATCTGCATCCTAGCCCAAAGAAATCAAGCCCAGGTGCCAAGCCCAAGCCCCTAAGAAGCAAGATACCAGGGAATATTCCTGCTACCTGGCTACCAGGCCACCCCAGCTTCCAGAGGCCCAAACCCATGCACCCAAGCCCCTTTGGGCCGGCCTTTTGCTGCTCCTAGAAGCCCAACACGCCCCCCTAGGCGTCCTTGGAGTCTTGACCAAGTCAAGAAAATTTTTAGGGATTTTTCTACCTAATATTTTCTTATTTTCTAGCTAGGGTTTGAGAGGGAAAAGGATTCTTATGTAAAGACTTATGTACCCTTACTTGGAGCCCAAGGTTAAGGGTCTATTTAAGGGACCCTAGCCTCTTGTATGAGGGAATTTTTGATGAATAAAAACCTTGAGTTCTTCTATTGAGTGGTGTGATACCCTGCTGTGTGCATAAAGGGGTTTGTGAGAGTTCTTCTTCCCGGTTTTGCAATCATCTTCCTGCTGCCAACAAACCCTCCAGATCCCTGGACGCCCACTCCAAAAGAAGCCTTCCCTTGCTGTTTTTACTTTATTTTCTTGTTCCTTTATGAGCTTTCTAACCCCTGACAGGTCGTTTGCAGGTCCCCGAGTTCCTACGAATCCAACGACTCCAGCCAAGCCTCAATCGGATCACCGAGCAGAAAGCCGGGTATCCGCGGGTCTTTGGCTCGATTTTCCAGGCCGCATCCGTCGAGGAACGAGAGACCCTTTTGCTGCGATCTTCATAGATGTTGTCAGGTACACCCCTCTACCTCCAGTAGTTTTATTGTAGGAGAACTTGCCCTAACCGAGGCTTCTCAGCCCCGGCGATCCTTCTTTTCTACTTTTCTAGGTCCTAATCTGCATGCTGATCTTCTAAAATTCATATAAAATTCCCTATAACTTATTTTAATCTTAAATTCGGGAATTAATCACCCCACCCCACATATAAAACATATAAAAAAATTGCATGCATATTAGTTCCGCATCATTTGGTATCAGAGCTTAGATTAGGGCTTGTTTTCTGCAATTTTTCAGTCCGTATATACTCTATTATTTTAATTATTTATCTCTGTTAAAACTCCAAAAATTCTGAAATTATTTTCCTGGATTTATCATAATTCACAGTAATTTTAAAAAATTTTTCAGATTTTATTATGGCATGTGAGTTTTCTGCAAGCCGAAATAGGGCCTGCAAATTTTCTGCTCTGTTTTTTTTAGCAAGACATGTTTGGAAGTTTTAGGGTTTTGTTTAGGAGTTTTTGCATATTTATTAATTTTAGTATATTTCCAGTATATTAGGTCATGATTTGCAAGTTTTCTTCTATTTAAAAAATACCAAAAAAAAAATACATATTTTCCAAAAATACCAAAAAAAAATATCTAAACCCTAATTTGCATCCTCATCTGCCTGCCATCATTGCATAATTTACTTTTAAGGGCACTCTTGCTATATCAGATGGGGGAGGATTTGATCACCTCTCCTTAGCCCAAAACCACATCCCTTGCATTCAGTCCCAAGCCTTAACCTAAAATTAATTAGACTTAATTTACCCTAGTGGGCTAGGGACATCAACTGGTCGGGTCCGGGGTAGTGTTAGATCACTGTGTCAAGTTAACCTGTGTGTGCCTTGTGCTCAGTGTCTAGAATGGTGGTTTAGGGATTCAATCCCGAAGGGCTTGTGTGTTGGTCCGCCTACCTGGCCAATCTCTGATTGGTGTCTAGGATTGGCAATCAGGGACCTAACACTCCCCTTACACCTGCCTGGCTGAGTACAGGGTTACTATAGGCTAGTTTGCCACCCTGATTGAGCATCTAGTTTGGACTTTAGGTCTAGTCAGCTATAGTCGGTCTGATCGAGTCTTGCATGAGCACTAGATCAGGAGTTTCATATCACCCACCTCCTTCATAAATGTCTGAACCCATGGAAACTTACAAGCCCAAATAAAAGCCCTAGTTGATCAAATGGCCCAGATGACTACCCAGATGACCCAGTTAACTCAGTCTCGTATTCAAACCAATGATAGAATTGACCATCTTGCCAATAGGTTTGATCAGTTAAAAGTCCGGGTAGGGACCCCAAGAAAAACCCATGGGTCACAGTTTGAGCCAGATCCTGATTCCCCTCAACCTAGGAGGACCCCAAACCCTGATCTATACCATGAGGTCGAACCTAGGAGAGCCCCTTATCCTGACCCGTACTACAATCCTCAACCTAGGAGGACCCCAAACCCTGATCCATACCTTGAGGCTGAACCTAGGAGACCTATCGTCATGACCCAATCCCTAAGGTTAGTCCTAGAAGACTCAATCAGGATTTTATAGACCAGGAAGATAGATCCTATTTACCCTCTCCCTACAAGCCTAGTATACCTACAACCTATAGATCTTATGACTCCAAATCCTATGAACCTAGAACCTATGAACCTAGATCCTATGACTCTAGATCCCATGATCATAGATCCTATGCACCCACACCCTATGAGCCTAGTAGACCCAACACCCAATATTCTGACCCATATAGGGAGTCCAACCCTAGGAGGACCCAATATTCTGACCTATATAGGGAGTCCAACCCTAGGAGAACCCAGTATTCTGACCCATATAGGGAGTCCAATCCTAGGAGGACCCAATATCCTGACCCATATAGAGAGCCCAACCTTAGGAGGACCCCATACCTTGATCCATCCTTAGAACCTGATCATAGAGCTGACCCAAAATCATATGACCCCAGATCCTATAATCCCATGACCCATAGATCTGCACCCTTGTCCTATGAGCCTAGAGAACCCATAATCCCTAAGTATCAGCCTAGTACTAGTCATGCTTCCCCTAGCCAACTTGAACCCCATAAGATTAGTATCCCTAAATATGAACCCAATAGTGAGCCACTACCTCTTATACAACCTGAACCTACTATGAGTAGTACCCATAATCAGAGACCAGAACCTAACCAATTTCTTGCTAGCCGACCTTCTCCAACCATTCCTGAGATTCACAAGGCTTACATTAACGTGGAAGTGTATGAAGCTGATGTGAGCCTAGTGGATGAGTATGAGGGAGAAGAGGAGACACCTTTAGTAGACCTAGAATTAGCTGACCCAGTAGATACCCAGGTAGAAACCAACCTAGAGCTAGTTGACCTTGACCATATCCAACCTAAAGCTATAATGGAAGAACAAATAGAGGAAGAGAACCTAGGTACTGCTACTAGAGCCTTACCTGAGGAAACCATAGAGGAGAGCCAAATTATAGAGTCTAGTCCTAAAATACAAGAACCAGAAGAATTTATTAAGGACTTGATCTCTTTGAATCAGTACCCTCAGGATGAGTCTCCTCCTATAGTTCCCATTAAGGACCTCTTTCCTGAGATTAATAACCCATCCTTCCATTATACAAACCCGTAGATATATCGCAACCCCATAAGGTTAACCTCATTAGTCTAGGATTAGTCCCTGACATGCCTTCTTTGATTCTACTTTATCCAACTAACCCAGAACCTTTTTCTCTACCCTACCAGAGTAATTCTGAACCCACTTCCTATTTTCTACCCTTTCCTGAGTTTTCTCATGTGTCTAGAACTATTAGGTTACATTTTGTTGAGGTTACTAGGTTGCAAGGATCCATAAAGCCCATCCCATTTGCTACCTACTTTTGGCAGACCCTCTGGCACTTATTAGGAGTTACTAGCAAATTTTCTTCTGCATGTCATCCATCAACCACGACTCATGCCCCCATGCCCAAGTGGTAGTTAAGACCTAATAAACCTCTTTAGTCGAGTCTGCTAGGTGTAGGTTTGAGTCCTTTGCATCATCTTGTTAGGAGTCTGCATGTGCCTAGCATGTTCACCACCCGCACTAATGTTAAAACACTGGCTAATTCCCGAAGATGGATAAAAAATTTGATGTAGTGGATTTTATCTTGGTTAGGCTTAGGCCTAAAAGAAGCTTCATGCTCGCAGAGCTGGACCTTTTAAAGTGATAGAGAAGGTTGGATCAAATGCCTAGGTGTTAGACTTGCCTTCGGATTTGGGCATTAGTTCTACCTTCAATATTACAGACCTGGTTGAGTATAGGGAACCGGCAGCGATACCTAGTAAGGCCTTTGGACCTATTCCTTTTCATTGTGAGTGACCCTAACCTAGAGTGTCCACAAACAAATTTGGCCTGAGAGAGGAGAACGGATCGAGCGTATGCTGGACAATCAAGCCATCATGACCCAGGGCCATGACTATCAACGCTTCCTAGTCCGATGGCAAGGCCGGCCAGAGTCGGACGATTCGTAGATTTCTCGAGAGGACTTGCAATGCCTCAACCCAGACCTTCTCGAGAGATATGTGAGCCAGTCTGATCTTCACTCGACAGGGTCGAGTTCCTCCCACCCCGGGAGAATTGGTGCGGACACCAAAGGCACTAGAATAAGGCAGAGGCTTCTCAACCCTATGTGGATCACTTAAATAACATTCGAGTCCACTGTAATAAGCTTAGTCCAGCTGAGTTGTTTCATTTAAGTCTTGTAATTATTTAGCTCATGTTGAGCTAGTTCAGTCCAGTGTTAGTCAGCTCATGTCGAGCTAATTTTATTTTTTTGAGTCCTATTCAACCATATTGAAGACTCAAGACCACATCATACAAGTAAAGACCAAGTCCAATCAGATTGAAGACATGGAAGTATAGCACAAGTCCAACCAGCTTGAAGATTTGAAGACCCCAGGAGGAAAATTCAGAAAACCCTGATTTCTTGCAGATGCCCTCCAGATGCCCAGATTCCCTTCCAGATGCCAAAGTATATTTATAGATAAGGTCATCCATGACTCCAGAGGTCCATCTGCATCCTAGCCCAAAGAAATCAAGCCCAGGTGCCAAGCCCAAGCCCCTAAGAAGCAAGATACCAGGGAATATTCCTGCTACCTGGCTACCAGGCCACCCCAGCTTCCAGAGGCCCAAACCCATGCACCCAAGCCCCTTTGGGCCGGCCTTTTGCTGCTCCTAGAAGCCCAACACGCCCCCCTAGGCGTCCTTGGAGTCTTGACCAAGTCAAGAAAATTTTTAGGGATTTTTCTACCTAATATTTCCTTATTTTCTAGCTAGGGTTTGAGAGGGAAAAGGATTCTTATGTAAAGACTTATGTACCCTTACTTGGAGCCCAAGGTTAAGGGTCTATTTAAGGGACCCTAGCCTCTTGTATGAGGGAATTTTTGATGAATAAAACCTTGAGTTCTTCTATTGAGTGGTGTGATACCCTGCTGTGTGCATAAAGGGGTTTGTGAGAGTTCTTCTTCCCGGTGTTTGCAATCATCTTCTTGCTGCCAACAAACCCTCCAGATCCCTGGACGCCCACTCCAAAAGAAGCCTTCCCTTGCTGTTTTTACTTTGTTTTCTTGTTCCTTTATGAGCTTTCTAACCCCTGACAGGTCGTTTGCAGGTCCCCGAGTTCCTACGAATCCAACGACTCCAGCCAAGCCTCAATCGGATCACCGAGCAGAAAGCCGGGTATCCGCGGGTCTTTGGCTCGATTTTCCAGGCCGCATCCATCGAGGAACGAGAGACCCTTTTGCTGCGATCTTCATAGACATTGTCAGGTACACCCCTCTACCTCCAGTAGTTTTATTGTAGGAGAACTTGCCCTAACCGAGGCTTCTCAGCCCCGGCGATCCTTCTTTTCTACTTTTCTAGGTCCTAATCTGCATGCTGATCTTCTAAAATTCATATAAAATTCCCTATAACTTATTTTAATCTTAAATTCGGGAATTAATCACCCCACCCCACATATAAACATATAAAAAAAATTGCATGCATATTAGTTCCGCATCATTTGGTATCAGAGCTTAGATTAGGGCTTGTTTTCTGCAATTTTTCAGTCCGTATATACTCTATTATTTTAATTATTTATCTCTGTTAAAAACTCCAAAAATTCTGAAATTTATTTTCCTGGATTTATCATAATTCACAGTAATTTTAAAAATTTTTCAGATTTTATTATGGCATGTGAATTTTCTGCAAGCCGAAATAGGGCCTGCAAATTTTCGGCTCTGTTTTTTTTAGCAAGACATGTTTGGAAGTTTTAGGGTTTTGTTTAGGAGTTTTTGCATATTTATTAATTTTAGTATATTTCCAGTATATTAGGTCATGATTTGCAAGTTTTCTTCTATTTAAAAAATACCAAAAAAAAAAATACATATTTTCCAAAAATACAAAAAAAATATCTAAACCCTAATTTGCATCCTCATCTGCCTGCCATCATTGCATAATTTACTTTTAAGGGCACTCTTGCTATATCAAATGGGGGGAGGATTTGATCACCTCTCCTTAGCCCAAAACCACATCCCTTGCATTCAGTCCCAAGCCTTAACCTAAAATTAATTAGACTTAATTTACCCTAGTGGGCTAGGGACATCAACTGGTCGGGTCCGGGTAGTGTTAGATCACTGTGTCAAGTTAACCTGTGTGTGCCTTGTGCTCAGTGTCTAGAATGGTGGTTTAGGGATTCAATCCCGAAGGGCTTGTGTGTTGGTCCGCCTACCTGGCCAATCTCTGATTGGTGTCTAGGATTGGCAATCAGGGACCTAACACTCCCCTTACACCTGCCTGGCTGAGTACAGGGTTACTATAGGCTAGTTTGCCACCCTGATTGAGCATCTAGTTTGGACTTTAGGTCTAGTCAGCTATAGTCGGTCTGATCGAGTCTTGCATGAGCACTAGATCAGGAGTTTCATATCACCCACCTCCTTCATAAATGTCTGAACCCATGGAAAACTTACAAGCCCAAATAAAAGCCCTAGTTGATCAAATGGCCCAGATGACTACCCAGATGACCCAGTTAACTCAGTCTCGTATTCAAACCAATGATAGAATTGACCATCTTGCCAATAGGTTTGATCAGTTAAAAGTCCGGGTAGGGACCCCAAGAAAAACCCATGGGTCACAGTTTGAGCCAGATCCTGATTCCCCTCAACCTAGGAGGACCCCAACCCTGATCTATACCATGAGGTCGAACCTAGGAGAGCCCCTTATCCTGACCCGTACTACAATCCTCAACCTAGGAGGACCCCAAACCCTGATCCATACCTTGAGGCTGAACCTAGGAGAACCTATCGTCATGACCCAATCCCTAAGGTTAGTCCTAGAAGACTCAATCAGGATTTTATAGACCAGGAAGATAGATCCTATTTACCCTCTCCCTACAAGCCTAGTATACCTACAACCTATAGATCTTATGACTCCAAATCCTATGAACTAGAACCTATGAACCTAGATCCTATGACTCTAGATCCCATGATCATAGATCCTATGCACCCACACCCTATGAGCCTAGTAGACCCAACACCCAATATTCTGACCCATATAGGGAGTCCAACCTAGGAGGACCCAATATTCTGACCTATATAGGGAGTCCAACCCTAGGAGAACCCAGTATTCTGACCCATATAGGGAGTCCAATCCTAGGAGGACCCAATATCCTGACCCATATAGAGAGCCCAACCTTAGGAGGACCCCATACCTTGATCCATCCTTAGAACCTGATCATAGAGCTGACCCAAAATCATATGACCCCAGATCCTATAATCCCATGACCCATAGATCTGCACCCTTGTCCTATGAGCCTAGAGAACCCATAATCCCTAAGTATCAGCCTAGTACTAGTCATGCTTCCCTAGCCAACTTGAACCCCATAGGATTAGTATCCCTAAATATGAACCCAATAGTGAGCCACTACCTCTTATACAACCTGAACCTACTATGAGTAGTACCCATAATCAGAGACCAGAACCTAACCAATTTCTTGCTAGCCGACCTTCTCCAACCATTCCTGAGATTCACAAGGCTTACATTAACGTGGAAGTGTATGAAGCTGATGTGAGCCTAGTGGATGAGTATGAGGGAGAAGAGGAGACACCTTTAGTAGACCTAGAATTAGCTGACCCAGTAGATACCCAGGTAGAAACCAACCTAGAGCTAGTTGACCTTGACCATATCCAACCTAAAGCTATAATGGAAGAACAAATAGAGGAAGAGAACCTAGGTACTGCTACTAGAGCCTTACCTGAGGAAACCATAGAGGAGAGCCAAATTATAGAGTCTAGTCCTAAAATACAAGAACCAGAAGAATTTATTAAGGACTTGATCTCTTTGAATCAGTACCCTCAGGATGAGTCTCCTCCTATAGTTCCCATTAAGGACCTCTTTCCTGAGATTAATAACCCATCCTTCCATTATACAAACCCCGTAGATATATCGCAACCCCATAAGGTTAACCTCATTAGTCTAGGATTAGTCCCTGACATGCCTTCTTTGATTCTACTTTATCCAACTAACCCAGAACCTTTTTCTCTACCCTACCAGAGTAATTCTGAACCCACTTCCTATTTTCTACCCTTTCCTGAGTTTTCTCATGTGTCTAGAACTATTAGGTTACATTTTGTTGAGGTTACTAGGTTGCAAGGATCCATAAGCCCATCCCATTTGCTACCTACTTTTGGCAGACCCTCTGGCACTTATTAGGAGTTACTAGCAAATTTTCTTCTGCATGTCATCCATCAACCACGACTCATGCCCCCATGCCCAAGTGGTAGTTAAGACCTAATAAACCTCTTTAGTCGAGTCTGCTAGGTGTAGGTTTGAGTCCTTTGCATCATCTTGTTAGGAGTCTGCATGTGCCTAGCATGTTCACCCCCGCACTAATATTAAAACAACTGGCTAATTCCCGAAGATGGATAAAAAAATTTGATGTAGTGGATTTTATCTTGGTTAGGCTTAGGCCTAAAAGAAGCTTCATGCTCGCAGAGCTGGACCTTTTAAAGTGATAGAGAAGGTTGGATCAAATGCCTAGGTGTTAGACTTGCCTTCGGATTTGGGCATTAGTTCTACCTTCAATATTACAGACCTGGTTGAGTATAGGGAACCGGCAGCGATACCTAGTAAGGCCTTTGGACCTATTCCTTTTCATTGTGAGTGACCCTAACCTAGAGTGTCCACAACAAATTTGGCCTGAGAGAGGAGAACGGATCGAGCGTATGCTGGACAATCAAGCCATCATGACCCAGGGCCATGACTATCAACGCTTCCTAGTCCGATGGCAAGGCCGGCCAGAGTCGGACGATTCGTAGATTTCTCGAGAGGACTTGCAATGCCTCAACCCAGACCTTCTCGAGAGATATGTGAGCCAGTCTGATCTTCACTCGACAGGGTCGAGTTCCTCCCACCCCGGGAGAATTGGTGCGGACACCAAAGGCACTAGAATAAGGCAGAGGCTTCTCAACCCTATGTGGATCACTTAAATAACATTCGAGTCCACTGTAATAAAGCTTAGTCCAGCTGAGTTGTTTCATTTAAGTCTTGTAATTATTTAGCTCATGTTGAGCTAGTTCAGTCCAGTGTTAGTCAGCTCATGTCGAGCTAATTTTATTTTTTGAGTCCTATTCAACCATATTGAAGACTCAAGACCACATCATACAAGTAAAGACCAAGTCCAATCAGATTGAAGACATGGAAGTATAGCACAAGTCCAACCCAGCTTGAAGATTTGAAGACCCCAGGAGGAAAATTCAGAAAACCCTGATTTCTTGCAGATGCCCTCCAGATGCCCAGATTCCCTTCCAGATGCCAAAGTATATTATAGATAAGGTCATCCATGACTCCAGAGGTCCATCTGCATCCTAGCCCAAAGAAATCAAGCCCAGGTGCCAAGCCCAAGCCCCTAAGAAGCAAGATACCAGGGAATATTCCTGCTACCTGGCTACCAGGCCACCCCAGCTTCCAGAGGCCCAAACCCATGCACCCAAGCCCCTTTGGGCCGGCCTTTTGCTGCTCCTAGAAGCCCAACACGCCCCCTAGGCGTCCTTGGAGTCTTGACCAAGTCAAGAAAATTTTTAGGGATTTTTCTACCTAATATTTCCTTATTTTCTAGCTAGGGTTTGAGAGGGAAAAGGATTCTTATGTAAAGACTTATGTACCCTTACTTGGAGCCCAAGGTTAAGGTCTATTTAAGGAACCCTAGCCTCTTGTATGAGAGAATTTTTGATGAATAAAAACTTGAGTTCTTCTATTGAGTGGTGTGATACCCTGCTGTGTGCATAAAGGGTTTGTGAGAGTTCTTCTTCCCGGTGTTTGCAATCATCTTCCTGCTGCCAACAAACCCTCCAGATCCCTGGACGCCCACTCCAAAAGAAGCCTTCCCTTGCTGTTTTTACTTTGTTTTCTTGTTCCTTTATGAGCTTTCTAACCCCTGACAGGTCGTTTGCAGGTCCCCGAGTTCCTACGAATCCAACGACTCCAGCCAAGCCTCAATCGGATCACCGAGCAGAAAGCCGGGTATCCGCGGGTCTTTGGCTCGATTTTCCAGGCCGCATCCATCGAGGAATGAGAGACCCTTTTGATGCGATCTTCACAGACATTGTCAGGTACACCCCTCTACCTCCAGTAGTTTTATTGTAGGAGAACTTGCCCTAACCGAGGCTTCTCAGCCCCGGCGATCCTTCTTTTCTACTTTTCTAGGTCCTAATCTGCATGCTGATCTTCTAAAATTCATATAAAATTCCCTATAACTTATTTTAATCTGAAATTCGGGAATTAATCACCCCACCCCACATATAAACATATAAAAAAATTGCATGCATATTAGTTCCGCATCAAATTAGAGTACTAACCTGTAACCGCTAATTCCAAATTGATGAAGATTTAATCTTGTAGATGAACGGGCTATTTGAGTTCACCAGGCGTCCAGGTGTCCACCCTCCGATGGTGATCCACACAGAGCAATGATCAAGAATACTATCTTCTTGTCCAATGGTTCCTCTTATTGAGTTCTTCTTCCTAGAACTCAATTCTTCGGATTATGGCTAGAATTCTTCCACACAAGAGGTTGCCTTCCTTTTTTTTTATCTCTTCTCCTCCTTCCACTAAGACCTTGACCCTCTAAGACACTCTTGTCTTGAAGATAAGACCTTGTCCTAAGGGATTTAGGCTTGTCTTAATTGGAGGAGAACTAAGACAAGAATGTCTTATTGTAAGAAAGAAGAATAAAAATCAGAACTCCTTCTTTCCTTTACCGTCGGAGACTTTCGCTCTTGTTCTTGTTCAGTAGCAGAGTTTTGACAGAGGTGTACTCTGTAAAAGAAACAGTGCAAGAACAAGAAAAGAGAAAAGAGTCTTTTGGAGAGGCAGAAGAAAAAAAATTTTAGATTACACGGTTCTGATTTTTCCTGACCCCTTAAATAGATTTCAGAGAGTTGCCCACACAACTCTTCGTGAAGAACTTCTCATGCCCTGTCTTATTTTCTCACGCCCCATCCTTCCTTCTCACGACCTTATGGATAAATCCCATGGCTTTTCTAAATGAAAAGTCGCGATGTTTTAAAGAAAGGAGTCGCGACTTTAAATCTCCGAGGAGATGTTATTTCGCGCAACCGGGAAGCAACGAATGCTTCCTGCCTTTCTCAAAAAAGCATCAACCCTTGGATTCCAATCCAAGGGGGACATTTGAGGCGCTAAAAGAGATAAGAGAAGCCGCCCCATATAAAAAACACCGGAGTTTTTTATGGAGCACACCAAGAGTCCATGCGCCATGGACTCTTCCAAATGGCGCGCCAAGAGTCCATTAGCACATGGACTCTTGGCATTTTGGTGTGAAAATGCAAAGGGACGGGTGAGGGGCTAGCCTAGATACATGGTTAGCCAATAGGGTTAGCCATAATCCTTATAACCTCAATTAGGATCTAATTAGATCCAATTAGAACCCAAATTGAACCAATCCAGAACCCTAATTCGAATCTAATTCGAATAGAAGCTAGGATTTGCAACACCTGCTAGAGTGTCATCATGCAAAATGATTTAATTACAAAATTAAATCCTTGATCAATTCTCTTAAGTGTGTGACCCATTGGGTTCCACATCTAGCCAGCAGTGGGTTCGAATACAAGTTGACCTAATTTGATTAGAACTCTTTTTAATCGATTTAGGTCAAACCGGGCTTACCCGATTATGATCAATTAGGACTCTCCCTAATAAGTGATCATTCAATTTAATCAACCCACAAGACAAGATTGACGTCTAGCAACGTGTCATGTCTACCCGGAAGATATGGAAATTCTTGTGAAAAACCAAAAATATCCTTCAGTAGAAAGTTACCGTACAATTAAATCTTTCGATCAGCCTGCACCCAGAATATAATTATGGATATGGATATATGTCAACTCCAATATTATATTCATTTCTAGCTCAATCTTATATTGATGATTCAATTATCTTGATATTATAAATCATCTCTAATATCTTTACTTTGATCAAAGATTCCCTGAATCATCATCCGATTGATAACTAGCTGGATGCAATCTCCTCTTACTAAGAGTGATCGATTCCTTGTTGACCTACTCATTACCTTCATATCCAATTCACCATTCCCAGATTCAATCCTGTGCATGACTCAGTGTCATGATTAGAATTGAACCAAAGCATGGGTTCATGTACATAAGGTACTTATGGCAGTCTCAGGTCAAAGGATTACTTGTACCACTCCCACTATGAGAACCTTCTATTGACATGTAGCTAAGACTCCATTAGATGTTCTCAAGTTGGATCATATCAGTGAACTCATTCTCAATGGAGCACCCACATCCTAGTATTAGTATCATTCACAAGTGATTGTGAGAGTAGTCACCCTATTTAGTATACATAGGATGTGCTAGTCTTACCGGAAAAAACCTTGATCCCCTACTCAAGGTTCCTTGACTAGGAATATTTTAGAATAAGGTTTTAAGACTTTAGGTCTCACTAGTATGATCTCATCATAATCCTAAAATCATAGCCCTAATCTATGGGGTTCATCATATAATAATAAACACAGCGTATGATAAAAAATAACGCCTTTATTAGAATATTGTCAATTACAATGGTTTGGAAGATACAAAATAGATTGGCTTGTAGGGCATTACCCTTTCTCAAACTTCCAGAGGCCCAAACCCAAGCACCCGAGCCCCTTTGGGCTGGCTTCATGCTGCTCCTAGAAGCCCAACACGCCCCCCTAGGTGTCCTTGGACTGTTGCCAAGTCAAGAGAGTTTTTAAGGATTTCTTTACCAAATGTTTCCTTATTTTCTAGCTAGGGTTTGAGAGGGAAAGGATTCTTATGTAAAGACTTATGTGCCCTTACTTGGAGCCCAAGTTTAAGGGTCTATTTAAAGGACCCTAGCCTCTTGTATGAAGAGAGATTTTAATATATGAAATAAACCTTGAGTTCTTCAATTGCTTTGTGTGATTACCCTGCTGTGTGCATAAAGGGGTTTGAGAGTTCTTCCCGGTGTTTGCAATCATCTTCATGCCGCCAACCATCCTTCCAGCCCCTCCAAAACTTTCTTCCCTTGACTGTTTTCCTTTATTTTCTTGATCTCCTTTGAGTTTTCTAACCCCTGACAGGTCATTTGCAGGTCCCGAGTTCCTACGAATCCAACGACTCCAGCCAAGCCTCAATCGGACCATCGAGCAGAAAGCCGAGTATCCGCGGGTCTTTGGCTCGGTTTCCAGGCCGCATCCATCGAGAAATGAGAGATCCCTTTGCTGCAATCTTCACCGGGCACTTCAGACGTTGTCAGGTACACCCACTCTACCTCCAGTCTTTATATTATAGGAGAAATTTGTTGGGAATTGTGTCCCAAAGCCAATCGCCTGGGTTGTAGGTGGTTGTGCTAAGTATTATATTTTTCAATGAATTAATATTATTTTTTGGCAGCTCATCACATATTGAATTTCCCTGAAATGAACTCTTTCCTATGTGATGAAGTCCTTAGGACTACACTGACTTCGATACAGAGAGGATGTATCGAGTGGTCCTTAAACCCGGTTCACAACCAAAGGATATATTGTACTGGACGGCAATATATCAAGTATAGGTTGTTGTAGTTCACATCGTTTGGTTGTCCTCTTGACCAAATGAGTGTGGTGACACTGATGTGATCTGCAGGTGGGATATATGTGATATCTCATTGAACGTGACTCCGTGCAGTCCCTTTCTGCCAAAGGGATACTCACGATTGGATATGGGTATAAGTGTCCCTCTGACCTGAGGTCATCGCGGTAGCTTGCAAGCAACTCCCTGTGCTTTGGTGCCGGACTACCCGGATTTTTAATCCGATGACGGAAGGTTTCTGGGTACAGGCAAGTACTTGTGGAGCAGTGATGGACCAAGATGGAATTGACCTGTCCAAACAGTTTGGATTGAATGTCTCGCAGTATCTCAATTTAGCAAATCCTCGGCCGGGGTAGCCCTAGTGAAGAGTCACTAGGCTTGCGAGGTTGAGACACGTAGTCGACTGACTCAGTCTGGGTTGGCAGCCCAATCTCAGTCGTCCAGAGCATTAGAGGTCAAAGGGATGAATTATACGGTAACCATATGCCAGAGGTTCGATTGTTTGCTCCCGCATCTTCGACCTATCCGAACGCCGGGACCCATTGCTAGATGGTTTCCTGTGCTGGTACTAGAAATTGTTCTAGTGCTACCGTTTAGGTTCGAACCTATGAGGTCACACGCCACAGAGGATAACTCTCTGATCCGGATACTGATTACGATTAGGAATCGTCTCGGTTTTATGGTCACAGTATTTTTGAGCACTCTTTCCCCGTCTTGCCCTTGCATGTGTCAACCGAAAATTGTTCCGGGTTGACCAGCGCTGCGCCAGGATTTTCTGAATCAGTTTTGAACTGATTTGGAGTTCGTTTCGGTCTTCTATTGGTTGTGAACCAATTTTTTCTTTGAACCGATTTTGAACCGTTCTTGATTGGGTTTAAAACCCCTGAGCCAATTTTTGAACCAATGGTTTTTTATTGGACCGGATTCTTTGGACCACCGTGTTCTTTTGTTTACCACTTGACCGTTTACACGGTCACTCTCCATGACCGAACGAAGACTTCGCTGGGCGTTTACAAGGCCTTGGAAACCATTAGGCGCCTTTTCATCTCCCCTCTACCCATTAACCAATAAACCCCCTTTTTATTAACTCCTAATGGCTGGTTTAAGGGTGTTTTATTCCACCAACGCCCCTTGGCCTCCCTCCCTCTCTATTTCCCTCTCTCTGCTGCCTTTTTATACCACCCAGCCGTCCCCTGTTGCGACATGGAAAATCCCAGCATATGAGGAGCCAAAAAGAAAAGCAAGGTGTTCTTTGAGTGACCCCTGTTATAGAGCTTGGATACACTGGGATTTGGAGTGTGTGAGGGAGAGAAACAAGGCATCAATCCTCTCTTTAAAGTGCTGAAAAATCCCTGCTGCAGCAATTCTGTTTTGCTGCAAGCACCTGTGATCGTGAACCCCTCTTCCGGCGGCTAGCACCGTGCGTGGAGACGGATCCCAGAGTCCCGGGCATGTCTCCCCTCTAGAGGGAGTACCACTCTACTCCTCGGAGCAAACCTCGCGAGCCGGGATCGCTCCAATTGCCCGAAATCCAATGACGAAGATAGCTACTCGTTCTGCTGCCATTTTCGTGCAGCAGACTTCGGCAATTTTTTATGATTTATTGGCTTAGTTTTTCTTGCAGAAACTAGTGCCAAATCGAAGAGAACTTCCTTAAGAATCTACAGCTCAAATTTAGGAGCGATCGGAGGTCCGGAAGGCGGCGTTCCGGGGACTTTTCGGAAGCCCTGTTTTCAGCCCAAAGTGGAAGACGACTGGAATAACTTTATTCCAGTTATTCCAGTCTATTCCAGGTTTATCCCAGACTTATTCCAGCTGGGAATAAGGTATGTTTTTGGATTTTAATTTCGGTGCATGTGTAGATCTAGATTTATCAAAATATTTATAAATATTTATGTCCTGAATCATGCCTATACATGCATCTTGTATATGCTAGATCCAGTGCGGAATAGGTTTTTTCCGCACTTATTTTAAAAATGTTTTAAAAATATTTACCTATTCCCTGTGCTGTTGCATGCTTAGCGTAGGCACCTGCACCCATATTTTTTCTTTCAAAATTGCCCTAACCGAGGCTCTCAGCCCCGGCGATCCTTCTTTAGTACTTTTCAAGTTTCTAATCTGCATGCTTGGCTTCAAAAATTCATACAAAATTCTCTATAACAAATTTTGATCTGAAATTCATGAATTAATTACCTAAACCCCACATATAAAATAAAAAAAGAATTCATGCATATTAGTCCCGCATCATCTGGTATCAGAGCTTAGATTAGGGCATGTTTTCTGCAATTTTTCAGTCCGTATATACTCTATTTTTAAAATTATTTCTCCCTGACAAAAACATTAAAAATTCTGAAATTTCATTTTCTGGATTCACCATAATTTAAAGTAATTTTCTGAATTTTTTTAGATTTATTATGGCCTGAGAATTTTCTGCAAGCCGAAATACAGCTTGTAAATTTTTGGCTATGTTTTTTTCAGCAAGACAAGTTTGGAAGTTTTAGGATTTTATTTAGCATTTTTTGCATATCTTTTAATTTTAATATATTTCCTGCATATTAGGCCATAATTTGCAAGTTTTCTTTTATTTAAGAAAATACAAAAAAAAATTACATATTCTCCAAAAATACCAAAAACATCTAAACCCTAATTTGCATCCTCATCTGCCTGCCATCATTGCATAATCTACCTTTAAGGGCACTCTTGCTATGTCAGATGGGGGGAGGATTTGATCACCTCTCCTTAGCCCAAACCCATCTCTTGCATTTGGTCCCAAGCCTTAACCTAAAATTAACTAGACTTAATTTGCCCTAGTGGGCTAGGGACACCAACTGGTCGGTCCGTGCTAGTGTTAGATCACCGTGTCAAGTTAACCTATGTGTGCCTTATGCTCAGTGTCTAGAACGGTGGTTTAGGGATTCAATCCCAAAAGGCTTGTGTGCTGGTCTGCCTACTTTGCCAATCTCTGATTGGTGTCTAGGATTGGCAATCAGGGACCTAACACTCCCCTTACACCAGCCTGGCTGAGTACATGGTTACTATAGGCTAGTTTGCCACCCTGATTGAGCATCTAGTTTGGACTCTAGGTCTAGTCAGCTGTAGTCGGTCTGATCGAGTCTTGCATGAGCACTAGATCAGGGGTTTCATATCACCCACCTCTTTCACAAATGTCTGAACCCATGAAAAATTTGCAAGCCCAAATAAAAGCACTCACTGAGCAACTAACCCAATCCATGGCCCAATTAACTGGTACCCAACCAACAATAGAATTTACCATCTGCAATAGGTTTGACCAGTTAGAAGGCGTTGTAGGGACATACAAAGAACCCATGGGTCATAGTCTGAGCCAGATCCCGAGTCCCCTCAATCTAGGAGGACCCCAAATCTGATCTATACCATGAGGTCGAACCTAGGAGAGCCCTTATCCTGACCCGTACCATATCCTCAACCTAGGAAGACCCCAAACCCTGATCCATACCGAGAGGTTGACCTAGGAGAGCCCCCAGCCTGACCCATACTATAATACTGAACCTAGAAGAACCCCAATACTCTAACCTATATAGGGGAGCCCAACCCTAGGAGAACCAAATCTGACCCATATAGGGAGTCCAACCCTAGGAGAACCCAATATCCTGCCCATATAGGGAGCCCAAACTTAGGAGGACCCCATACCATGATCCATCCTTAGAACCTGACCATAGAGCTGACCCAAAATCCTATGACCCCAGATCCTATAATCCAATGACCCATAGATCTGCACCCTTGTCCTGTGAGCCCAGAGAACCCATAACCCCTAGGTATCAATCTAGTACTAGTCAGGTTTCCCTTAGACAACTTGACCTCATAGGATTAGTATCCTAAAATATGAGTCCAGTAGTGAGCCACTATCCCTTAGGAAAACTGAACTACTAGGATTAGTGTCCATAATCAGAAAACCAGGACCTAGCCAATTTCCCCTAGCCGACCTTCTCCAACCATTCCAGAGATTGACAAGGCTTACAATAACGCGGAAGTGTATGAAGCTGATCGGAGCCTAGTGGATGAGTACGAATGAGAAGAGGAGACACCTTTAGTAGACCTAGAATTAGCTGACACAGTAGATACCCAGGTAGAAACCAACTCAGAGCTAGTTGACCTTGACCACATCCAACCTAAAGCTATAGTGGAAGAACAATTAGAGGAAGAGAACTCTGATACTAGGATTTTACCTGAGGAAATATATAGAAAGGATCTAATTGTAGGATATTCCTAACTAAATTCCATGAACAAGAAGACTTTATTGAGGATTTGGCTTACTGACCCATTGCCCTCAGGATGAATCCCTTCTACCATTCCTATTGAAGATCTCTTCCCAGAAATTGTTGACCCATCCTTCCATAGCATGGACCTTTTTTCTTGCCCATAGATATACCTCAATCCCGTTAGGTTAGCCTCATTAGTCTAGGATTAGTCCCTGACGCCCCTTCTTTTTCCTACTTTATCCAACTAACCTTGAACCTTTTTCCCTACCCTACTAGACTAATTTTGAATCCACTTCCTATTTTCTGCGCCTTTCCAGATACCTCCAGCATTTCTAGGATCATGAGATTGCATTTAGCTGAGATTAGCATACTGCATGCATTCATCACGCATGTTAGGTTTGCATCTTACTTCTGGCATACTCTTGGAATTTGCTAGGAGTTCATTGTAAATTTTCATGTGCATGTCAAGCTAGGATCAAACCTAAGGAACCTATAATCTGTTAGGTTTAGATCCAAAGAGTTCAATAAGATTTCCTTCTATAGGAATGCATAGTCAAGTCTGTTAGGTGTTAGTATGAGTCCTTTGAATCATTTATTAGGAGTCTGCATGTGCCCAGCATGTTCACCACCTACATAAATTTTAAACAAACTGGCTAATTCCCGAAGATGGATCAAAGAATTTGATGTAGTGGATTCTATCTTGGTTAGGCTTAGGCCTAAAAGAAGCCTCATGCTCGTAGAGCTGAACCTTTTAAAGTGATAGAGAAGGTTGGATCAAATGCCTAGGTGTTAGACATGCCTTGGAATTTGGGCATTAGTTCTACCTTCAATATTATAGACCTGGTTGAGTACAGGGAACCGGCAACGATACCTAGTGAGGCTTTTGAACCTATTCCTTTTCATTGTGATTGACCCTAACCCAGAGTGTCCACTAATAATTTGGCCTGAGAGAGGAGAACGGATCGAGCGTATCCTGGATGATCAAGCCATTATGACCCGGGGCCGCGGTTATCAACATTTCCTGGTCCGATGGCAAGGCCGGCCAGAGTCGGACGATTCATGGATTTCTCGAGAGGACTTGCAGCACCTCAACCTAGACCTCCTCGAGAGATATGTGAGCCAGCTTGATCTTCACTCGACAGGGTCGAGTTCCTCCCACCCCGGAGAATTGGTGGCACACCGGACCGGAGGCACCAGAATAAGATAGAGGCTTTTCAACCCTCTATGAATTGATCAATAATTTATGAGTCCATCTGTAATAAGGGCTTAGCCCATCTGAGTCCATTTTAGTTGTTATTTGAATCTTCTGAGTTGTTTTCAGTTCTGTACTAGTCAGCTCATGTTGAGCTAGTTCAATCCAGTGCTAGTCAGCTCATGTTGAGCTAATTTTATTTTTTGAGTACTGTCCAAGCATACTGAAGACTCAAGACTATATTATACAAGTGAAGGCCAAGTCCAACTAGATTGAAGACGTGGAAGTATAGTCCAAGTCCAACCCAGCTTGAAGATTTGAAGACCTCAGGAGGAAAATTCAGAGACCCTGATTCCTTGCAGATGCCCTCCAGATGCCCAGATTCCCTTCTAGATGCCAAAATATATTCATATACCAAGGCATCCATGATTCCAGAGGTCCATCTACATCCTATCCCAAAGAAATCAAGCCCAGGCACCAAGCCCAAGCCCCTAAGAAGCAAGATACCAGGGATATTCCTGCTACCTGGCCACCAGGCCACCCCAGCTTCCAGAGGCCCAAACCCATGAGCCCGAGCCCCTTTGGATGGCCTCTTGCTGCTCCTAGAAGCCCACACGACCCCCTAGGTGTCCTTGGAGTGTTGGCCAAGTCAAGAGAATTTTAGGGATTTCTCTACCTAATGTTTCCTTATTTTCTAGATAGGGTTTGAGAGGGAAAAGGATTCTTATGTAAACTTATGTGCCCTTACTTGGAGCCCAAGGTTAATGGTCTATTTAAAGGACCCTAGCCTCTT
The DNA here is from genome assembly GCA_021397845.1 of Areca catechu. NCBI lineage: Eukaryota > Viridiplantae > Streptophyta > Magnoliopsida > Arecales > Arecaceae > Areca > Areca catechu. Next base: position 43,703,454 of record CM038048.1, on the reverse strand, counting down.
GTATGAACAGAGATTTGATATATGAAATAAACCTTGAGTTTTTCATTGCTTTGTGTGATTACCCTGCTGTGTGCATAAAGGGGTTGAGAGTTTCTTCTTCCCGTGTTTGCAATCATATTCCTGCCGCCAACCATCCTTCCAGCCCCTCCAAACTTTCTTCTTCCTTTGCTATTTTCTTTTATTTTCTTGATCTCCTTTGAGTTTTCTAACCCCTGACAGGTCGTTCGCAGGTTCCCGAGTTCATACGAATCCAACGACTCCAGCCAAGCCTCAATCGGACCACCGAGCAAAAAGCCGGGTATCCGCGGGTCTTTAGCTCAGATTTCAGGCCGCTCCATCGAGAAATGAGAGATCCCTTCACTGCGATCTTAACCGGGCACTTCAAACATTGTCAGGTACACCCCTCTACCTCCAGTCTTTATATTGTAGGAGAACTTGCCCTAACCGAGGCTTCTCAGCCCCGGCGATACTTCTTTAGTACTTTTCTAGGTTCTAATCTGCATGCTTGGCTTCAAAAATCATATAAATTCCCTATAACAATCTTGATCTAAAATTGGGAATTAATTACCTAAACCACATGTAAAATATAAAAAAAGAATTGCATGCATATTAGTCCCGCATCATCTGGTATCAGAGCTTAGATTAGGGCTTGTTTTCTGCAATTTTTCAGTCCGTATATGCTCTATTTTTTAAATTATTTCTCCCTGAAAAAAACTTTAAAATTCTGAAATTCTTTTTTAGATTCATCATAATTTACAGTAATTTTTGAATTTTTTCAGATTTTATTATGGCCTGAGAATTTTCTGCAAGTCGAGATACAGCCTGTAAATTTTTGGCTCTATTTTTTTCAGCAAGACAAGTTTGGAAGTTTTAGGGTTTTATTTAGCATTTTTGCATATCTTTTAATTTAGTATATTTCCTGCATATTAGGCCATAATTTGAAAGTTTTTTTTATTTAAGAAAATACCAAAAAAAAAATTACATATTCTCCAAAAATACCAAAACATCTAAACCCTAATTTGCATCTCATCTGCCTGCCATCATTGCATCTACCTTTAAGGCACTCTTGCTATGTCAGATGGGGGGAGGATTTGATCACCTCCTTAGCCCAAATCACATCCCTTGCATTCGGTCCCAAGCCTTAACCTAAAATTAACTAGACTTAATTTGCCCTAGTGGGCTAGGGACACCAACTGGTCGGGTCCGGGCTAGTGTTAGATCACCGTGTCAAGTTATCCTATGTGTGCCTTATGCTCAGTGTCTAGAATGGTGGTTCGGGTTCAATCCCGAGAGGGCTTGTGTGCTGATCCGCCTACCTGGCCAATCTCTGATTGGTGTCTAGGATTGGCAATCAGGGACCTAACACTCCCCTTACAACTGCCTGGCTGAGTACAGGGTTACTATAGGATAGTTTGCACCCGATTGAGCATCTAGTTAGAATCTAGGTCTAGTCAGCTGTAGTTCGATCTGATCGAGTCTTGCATGAGCACTAGGTCAGGGTTTCATATCACCACCTCTTTCACAAATGTCTGAACCATAGAAAATTTGCAAGCCCAAATAAAAGCACTCACTGAGCAACTAACCCAATCCATGACCCAGTTAACTCAGTCTGGTACCCAAACAAAAATAGAATTTACCATCTTGCAAATAGGTTTGACCAGTTAGAAGGCTTATAGGGACCATACAAAGAACCCATGGGTCATAGTCTGAGCCAGATCCCGAGTCCCCTCAATCTAGGGGACCCCAAACCCTAATCTATACCATGAGTTCGAACCTAGGAGAGCCCTTATCCTGACCCGTACTACTACATCCTCAACCTAGGAAGACCCCAACCCTGATCCATACCGAGAGGTTGAACATAGGAGAGCCCCTCAGCCTGACCCATACTATAATACTGAACCTAGAAGAACCCTTTGCCATGACCCTTATTATGATACTGAACCTAGAAGAACCCTTACCATTACCCTTCTTATGATACTGAACCCAGGAGAACCAAATACTCTACCCATATAGGGAGTCCAATCCTAGGAGAACTGATGCAGAAACATAAAGGACGCGATGCGGAAGAAATAAGATTAACTAATTTTTTTTTTGTTGTTTTATATGTTTGTAGAAGTTGGCTTCAAATCAAAGAAAAGTTAACCTAACATGAAAGAGACTAATATGATAATTGAAAGCACATTTTTAAGGAAACTAAAGTATCAGAGTAGTTCAGAAGCAACGGATCGCTGGGGGTGAGAAACTCCCAGACCTAGGGTTTCGCTCCGAACTTTCAGCAGAACAGAAATAAAGAGAAGAGATGGTTTACCTAACCAGACAATGATCTTCACAGATTTTGGTGGAGAACTCTCCCGAGCAGATTGTTGGATCCTCGGATCAGATTTCTTCGCAATGATGGATCCTCCAGTACTGGTCCTTTGCAGGTTGGCTTCTCCTGAACTCAAGATCTGAAGAGAAGAAAACAATTGATGGAATCAGAGAGTCAAGGGAAGAATTTACCAGGTTGATGAACTTGAAGATTGAAATTGCTGAAAACTGGATTCTCCTGGATGTTGATGTGATTTCCCTTGGAACTTGCTCTGGATCTGAAGTAGCCGGACTGGATCTGGATGAAGGTGGACGGCCTGGACTTGTAGAGAGAGAGAGGCCATGGGAGATGGATGGAGCTAGGTTTGATGGATTGAAAATAGAAAGGTGGCTAGGGTTTTGGAATTCAAGTGGCTAACCTAGGGTTTTGGATAAAGATGGAGATCTCTCACCTCCTCAAGGCTCCAATGGAACCCGGATTACCCCCTCACGGAGCTCAACACTTAGAATAGTGCGGAAGAAGAGAAACCTAGGTCACTCAACACAAGAGAATAGCAAAAAAATAATTTTCTTCATTGATTTTTTTTAAAGTTACAAAGAGAGGTCTATTATATAGACCTAAATTTCTCCTAGCTTGTACAAATTCCATGTGGGACTAAACTCTTCCAACCCCTAGATTAGGTAGAAAATCCTCTCCCTTGGCCGACCAAGAGTCCAAAAAAAATTGGGACGGCCATAAAGAATTGTTTTGGAACTTTTATGGCACCTCCTTTGGAGTTGGATTTGGATTTGGAGTCCTCTTCTTCTTATGGTATTTCTTCTTTTCTTCCACTCCAAGTTAAGCTCTTTGATTTTGATTTGAACTTCAATTAGGAGTAGGTTGGATGTCCTTCTTTGATTTCTTCTCCAAGAGAAGTTTTCTTCCTTCTTTGCTTAGGTAAATTAGGCAGGTGTGGCGCCTCCTTTAATTTAGCCTCCATTGATTTTTTCTTCTTTGGATGTGGGGACCATGACACTGGGATGCCTCTATGGCGCCTCCTGGACTCTGGCGTGTGCTCGGAGTGTGGCTGGGCGTGTGGCTTGGAGTGTGGCCTCCACTTGCTTGAACCTTGAGTTGATTGGAAGAGAAATGTGGCACCATTTTGCCAACCATTGAAACCACATGGGACTTGCACCGAGTCCATGACTCAACAAAATTTAAATGGTGACTCAAGAAATAAATAAAATAAATAACCTGGTTGACCAGGTCAACCTTTATTACAAACCCTAATTTCTCGGGCAATGTCAATCAGAGATCCAAATGGAGCTCTGAAGTCTTCTTCTGAGTCTGGTGCCTGCCCATTCTCCCAGGGTGGGAGGAACTCGACCCTGTCGAGTAAGGCTCAAGTTGGCTCTGGTATCTCTCAGAGGTCTGGGTCCAATTCTTGTAATTCTTCTCGGGAGATCCAAGAGTCATCAGAATCTGGCCTTCCTTGCCAGCGGACCAGGTACCTTTGGTATCCTCGATTACGAGTAGAGATAACCTGATCATCCAGGATTTTTCAATCTGCTCTTTCATCACAGGCCAGTTTGTTGGTGGACACACAGGGTCGGGATCACTCTCAATGATAGGGTTAGGCTCAAAAGGCTCACTAGGAATCACAGCTGGCTCCCTGTACTCTACTAAGTCTGTAATGTTGAAAGTAGAGCTAATGCCTAGTTCTGGAGGCAACTCGAGCACATAGGCATTGGATCCTCTCTTTACCACTCTAAATGGTCCAGCTCCCCTTGCATGTAACTTTCTAACGGTTCCAGGAGGAAACCGTTCAGGCCTTAACCTAATCATCACATAGTCTCCCTCAACAAAAGATTTGACTCGCCTTTGAGTACAGCCAACTTCTTATAAGTTTCATTCTTAAATTTATTTTGGCATGAATTTCTTTATGCAAGTCTTTTATATGCTGTGCAAAATTCTCAGCAGATTCGGAGACTCGGTGTGGATAGGTAAAGGGACTAGGTCAAGAGGTGTGTGAGGTTTGTACCCATGTACAATTTCAAATGGACTCTTACCCGTAGACCTATTGACCGAGTCGTTGTACGCAAATTCTGCCCTTGGTAGGTATAAATCCCAATTTCTGGTATTTTCACCAACAAGACATCTCAGCAGATTTCCTAGCTACTTTCACTACTTCAGTTTGGCCATCAGTTTGGGGATGATAGGCAGTTGAAAACTTAAGTTTTGTCCCTAACTTATGCCAAAGGGTCTTCCAAAGTAACTGGTGAACCGGACATCCCTATCTGAAACGATTGTCTTAGGTAGGCCATGGAGTCTAACTATCTCATTGAAGAAAAGTGTGGCTACCTTAGACGCATCAAAAGTTTGGGACAAGGCAAGAAGTGGGCCATTTTAGAGAATCGGTCGACTACGACACAGATAGAATCATGTCTCCTCTGGGTCTTAGGTAAACCTAACAAAAATCCATACTCACATCTTGCAAGGACGATCTGGGACAGGAGTGGGGTATAAAGGCCAGTGTTTGTTTTCGCGTTTGGCACAGCGCGGTTCGACATCTAGCTACAATATTAGCTACATCCCTTTTTAAGCTAGGCCAGAAAAAGTGGTCTTCAATAGCTAGATGGTCTTGTCTTTTCCAAAATGGCCAGCTAAACCTCCAGCATGGATTTCCCAATCAAAAATTCCCTAAGAGAAGTTCTAGGGATGCAAAGCCTATTTTTGAAGAACAAAAAACCATCTACAGGGTATAATCCTGGTGTTACTAGATGGTCCTTGAACTAGATCCTGATACACAGTTGTGAAATCCGGACAAGACTCATATTCCTCTTTGATTTGCTCAAACCCTATGACCTCAGTTCTAACAGAAGTTAATAACAGAGATCGGCGACTAAGGGCATCAGCTACTTATTCTCAACCCAGCCTTATGTTTCAGGACAAAAGTATAGGACTGGATTATTCTACCCCCTTAGCATGCCTAGGGTTATAGCTTCTTTGGGAGTTTTCAGAAATCTAAGAGCCTCATGGTCCGAAAATAGTACAAATTCCTGCGGTAGCAAATAATGTCTCCAGTAACGCAAAGCTTGCACCCCGCTAAATTCCTTATCATAGGTAGAATACCTAAGCTTAGCATCATTAAGTTTTTTCACTAAAGATGCTATGGGATGATTCTCTTGGCTTAGGACTCCACCTATTCCTACCCTGAAGGCATCACAGGCAACCTCAAATACTTTAGAAAATCGGGTAATCTCAGAATGGGTGCCTGGGTCATTTTAGTCCTTAAGATCTAGGAAGGCTTTATGGGCTGACTTAGTCCATGGAATTCTCCCTTCCTAATACAATCAGTGATAGGAGCAGCTAAAGTACTAACCCCTTGATGAATCGCCTATAGAAGGTAGCCAAGCCGTGGAAACTTCTAACTTCATGCACATTTGGTTGGCTCTGGCCAGTCTACTATGGACCTAATTTTCTCAGGATCGGCCGCCACGCCGTCAGGGGTTACTACGAAACCAAGAAGATCTCTACTAGTCATGAATCACCACTTCTTAAGATTACCGTAGAGTATCTCATTCCTCAAAACTTGGCAGACTGCTCTAAGGTGGCCTAGGTGATCTCTGGGGTCTTACATAGATCGGATGTCATCAAAATAGACCACCACAAATTTTCCTATGAAAGCTCTAAGTACCTGGGTCAAATTCTCATGAGGTACTAGGGGCTTGGACAACCCAAAAGGCATAACAACCATTCATAAAGACCATCCTTAGTTTTGTAAGCAGTTTTTCAATCATCCCGGCCTAATCCTAACCTGATGATAGCCGCTTTTGAGATCAATCTTAGAAAAAAACCATTGCACCAGCCATCATATCAAGCATGTCATCTAATCTAGGGATGGGAAACCTATATTTGATTGTAATTTTTTATTGATGGCACGACTGTCACACACATCCTCCCGTGCCATCTTTCTTTGGGTCAGTAAGGCTGGGACTGCACAAGGCTAAGACTTTCTCTAATAACCCCTTCCTCAATAATTCTCCAACCTGCTTTTGCGTTCTTCATGCTCAGATGGATTCATCCTGTAATGGGGCAAGTTGGGCAAAGTCCGCTCCTGGGATTAGATCTATGGCATGCTGGATATCCCTAAGAGGTGGAAGGTGGTCTGGCAAATCCTCGGAAAGACAATCCTCAAATTCTTTTAACACAGTTTAACTTCTTGAGGAGGCTCTGAGGTTCCGAAGTTCTAAGTTCCTTAGCAGTCAACATCCAGATGGGTGAACACTATGAATTTCTTGTATCTAGATCCTTAGCACTGATTAGTTCACTCCTTTTCATCTCCTTAACTTACCGGCTCCTTTAGTTACCTGTCCTTAGGGGGAACGGAATGGATCGTAATCTTCTTCCCATTGAAACTAAAGACACAGGTATTGGATTTTTCCTAAGAGGGTGGCATCATGATCACAACCAAGGTCTTCCGAGAATTATACTGCTCACCCCCATGGGTAAGACATCGCACCAAATCTTTTCATGATAAGATTGCATTTGGATTGGACTTGACATCTAGACTGGATGGGTATGGAGGTAGAATCTACCCAAGAAACCTTATAGGGTTGGGATGGGGAATGGGATTAAGCCTAACATCTTGACAGTGCTAGTAGAGATGGCATTTACCTAGCTCCCACTATCTATGATGCTTACATACCTATCCCCTAATTTAGAAAAGTCTGTAGGATGTTAGTCCTACGCCAATCCTCTTGAACTGATTCTGGGAATAGGATGCATCTTACAACTCCTAATTGGTCAGATTCTTGGGTTTTCCTCCTCTCCTTCCATACTCCTCAACCAAATTCATTCCGCCCTCATAAACTTCTTCTTCAAATTCCTCACTGGCTCGGAATTATCATTCTCTTCCTCTCCTCTTCTATGTAAGGATCTTCGTGGGCCACTGGCTAGCAACATGACTACCTTATGACACTTGAACAGGCTATGGCAGTACACTGACTGGAAATGTGACCTGGTTTCTGACACTTAAAACAGGTGATATTTGAACTAGGATTTCTGGGTGTCAGGTGCCTACCTTTGTCCATGGGTCTAGGGTAGAAGTACCCTGAAACGGTTTACTAGGATAACTTTGCTAGTCCATTCCTTGGATTGGGGCACTAACCCTAGAAGGTATAGGTCCTCTCTGAATTTTCTCAGTGTTCAGTGCAATCTGGTAGGCTTGGTCTAGATCAGTAACCTCTCTCAGAAATAGTTCTCTCTTGATTTCTTTCGTGGGCTTCACTCACATCACATCTCATTAGGTATTCATCAAAAGAGTTATGTAGTCTGAGACAGATCGGTTTCCTTGTTTCAGGTTTTGCCATTGGTCTAACAGGTTTTGCTGGTATGAAATGGGTAGGTATTTATCTCTCAGTTTTTCTTTCATACCCTGCCAAGTGGTTATGGGCTCAACATTCTGTCTCCTAGTGGTTAGCTCAATGTTCCCCCAGTATAACCTAGCTGACGCACTAATTTCATCTTGGCAAACTTGTATTTCCTCTCCTCAGACATAGCATACCACTCAAAGTATTGATCCATCTCACCCTCCCAATCAGAATACACCTTAGGGTTCAGACTACCATCAAAAGTGGGTGCATCTAATTTGATGTTCCTGATGAACCTATCATCTCTATCTTCAGGCTCTGGGTCAGGCCTCCTATGATTAGGTTCAGGATCTCTATATAAAGGCCTTCTAGGCTCCTGATGTGGGTGAGGTTGAGGCACATTAAAATCGGGGTCAGGAGTCCAATTCCGATGTCTAGGTTCTTCAAGTACTTGGACTCAGTCCCTAAGTTGGGTAAGATCCTCATGAATTTGTGCGCTAAACTGGGCCACAGTGTTTGTCATATCCTGATTCATTTTAGCCATACTTTCAGTAAGAGTTCTGATCATGGCCTCTAAATCAGGTTGGGTTTGGACCAGGTTGATATGGCACTCCGTTTTCTGGTAGACATGATGATTCAAGCAAGCACACAAAATGAGACTAGACTAAATCGACTACTGGATCACTAGACCTAGAGTCCAAACTAGATGCCCAATCAGAGTGGCAAGCTAGCCTGTAATAACTCAGACTCAGCCAGGCAGGTGCAAGGGGAGTGTTAGGTCCCTGATTGCCAATCCCTAGACACCAATCAGTGATTGGCCAGGTAGGCGGACCCAGCACACAAGCCCTTCGGGACGTAGTCCCTGAACCACCGTTCTAGACACTGAGTGCTAAGCACACACAGAATAACTCAGCAAACTGACTCAACACTAGCTAGACCCGACCAATTGGTGTCCCTAGCCCACTAGGGCAAATTAGGTCTAACTGATTTTAAATTAGGTCTAGGTTCGAATGATTGATGGTGGTTTTGGGCTAAGAGAGGTAATCAACTCCTCCCCTTATCTTAGATGCTCAATTGCCCTTAAGTAAATTATGAGATGATCACTCCAAAAAAAAGAATTGAATTGCAGAACACAAAAAACAGAGTTGCTGTATTTTAATTCTCAGAGTTTTTACCGAAACCAATAAATCGCAGAAAAATTACGAAAAATAGGTTCAATTATACTGGTTTCAACGAAGCAAAAATCATGCAATTTGGAGTTTTTGCAGGGAGAAATAATTCAGAAAACAGGAAATTACGGGCTGCAACTAGATTGTCTTCCCCGTTATAATCCCTGCTACGAAGTTATAACCCAATGGATCCCTACACGCCCTAGGAACACCCGTGGAATGGGAGGAGGAGGCTTGCGCCTCGCTTAGTTCCTAGGACCGGACGTCCTGGGGAGTCTACTTCGAGCAGGCAAAATAAAAAGAGAACAATCAACACAAGCAAGCAGCAAATCAGAAACCCTAGACTGGGCTCTGATACCAAAATTGATGCAGAACAAATAAAGGGACGTGATGCGGAAGTAAATTAAGATTAACTAATTTTTTTGTTGTTTTTATATGTTTGTAGAAGTTGGCTTCAAATCAAAGAAAAGTTAACCTAACATTGAAGAGACTAATATGATAATTGAAAGCACAATTTTAAGGAAACTAAAGTATCAGAGTAGTTCAGAAGCAACGGATCGCTGGGGTTGAGAAACTCCAGACCTAGGGTTTCGCTCCGACTTTCAGCAGAACAGAAATAAAGAGAAGAGATGGTTTACCTAACCAGACAATGATCTTCCAGATTTGGGTGGAAGAACTCTCCCGAGCAGATTGTTGGATCCTCGGATTCAGATTTCTTCGCAATGGATCCTCCAGTACTGGTCCTTTGGCAGGTTGGCTTCTCCTGAACTCAAGATCTGGAAGAGAAGAAAACAATTGATGGAATCAGAGAGTCAAGGGAAGAATTTACCAGGTTGATGAACTTGAAGATTGAAATTGCTGAAAACTGGATTCTCCTGGATGTTGATGTGTTTCCCTTGGAACTTGCTCTGGATCTGAAGTAGCCGGACTGGATCTGGATGAAGGTGGACGGCCTGGACTTGTAGAGAGAGAGAGGCCGTGGGAGATGGATGGAGCTAGGGTTTGATGGATTGAAAATAATGAAAGGTGGCTAGGGTTTTGGATTTCAAGTGGCTAACCTAGGTTTTGGATAAAGATGGAGATCTCTCACCTCCTCAAGGCTCCAATGGAACCCGATTACCCCCTCACGGAGCTCAACACTTAGAATAGTGCGGAAGAAGAGAAACCTAGGTCACTCAACACAAGAGAATAGCAAAAAAATAATTTTCTTCATTGATTTTTTTTAAGTTACAAAGAGAGGTCTATTATATAGACCTAAAATTTTCTCCTAGCTTGTACAATTCCCATGTGGGACTAAACTCTTCCAACCCCTAGATTAGGTAGAAAATCCTCTCCCTTGGCCGACCAAGAGTCCAAAAAAATTGGGACGGCCATAAAGGAATTGTTTGGAACTTTTATGGCACCTCCTTTTGAGTTGGATTTGGATTTGGAGTCCTCTTCTTCTTATGGTATTTCTTCTTTTCCTCCACTCCAAGTTAAGCTCTTTGATTTTGATTTGAACTTCAATTAGGAGTAGGTTGGATGTCCTTCTTTGATTTCTTCTCCAAGAGAAGTTTTCTTCCTTCTTTGCTTAGGTAAATTAGGCAGGTGTAGGCGCCTCCTTTAATTTAGCCTCCAATTTGATTTTTTCTTCTTTGGATGTGGGGACCATGACACTGGGATGCCTCTATGGCGCCTCCTGGACTCTGGCGTGTGCTCGGAGTGTGGCTGGGCGTGTGGCTTGGAGTGTGGCCTCCACTTGCTTGAACCTTGAGTGATTGGAAGAGAAATGTGGCACCATTTTGGACCAAATTGAAACCACATTGGGACTTGCACCGAGTCAACATGACTCAACAAATTTAAATGGTGACTCAAGAAATAAATAAAATAATAAACTGGTTGACCAGGTCACCTTTTACAACCCTAATTTCTCGGGGCAATGTCAATCAGAGATCCAAATGGAGCTCTGAAGTCTTCTTCTGAGTCTGGTGCCCGCACCAAGAACCCAATACTCTGACCCATATAGGGAGCCCAACCCTAGGAGAACCCAATATTCTGACCCTATAGGGATCCAACCCTAGGAGAACCCAATCCTGACCCATATAGGGAGCCCAAACTTAGGAGGACCCCATACCATGATCCATCCTTAGAACCTGACCATAGAGCTGACCCAAAATCCTATGACCCCAGATCCTATAATCCCATGACCCATAGATCTGCACACCTTGTCCTATGAGCCCAGAGAACCCATAACCCTAGGTATCAATCTAGTACTAGTCAGGTTTCCCTCTGACAACTTGAACCCCATAGGATTAGTATCCCTAATATGAGCCCAGTAGTGAGCTACTACCCCTTAGGCAACCTGAACTACTAGGATTAGTGTCATATCAGAAACCAGGACCTAGCCAATTTTCCCCTAGCCGATCTTCTCCAACCATTCCTGAGATTGACAAGGCTTATAATAACGCGGAAGTGTATAAAGCTGATGCGAGCCTAGTGGATGAGTACGAAGGAGAAGAGGAGACACCTTTAGTAGACCTAGAATTAGCTGACACGGTAGATACCCAGGTAGAAACCACCCAGAGCTAGTTGACCTTGACCACATCCAACCTAAAGCTATAGTGGAAGAACAATTTGAAGAAGAGAACTCTGATACTAGGATTTTACCTGAGAAAATACTAGAAAAGGATCTAATTGTAGAGCCTATTCCTAAATTCCATGAACAAGAAGACTTTATTGAGGATTTGGCTTACTTAACCCATTGCCCTCAGGATGAATCCCTTCCTACCATTCCTATTGAGATCTCTTCCCAGAAATTGTTGACCCATCCTTCCATAGCATAGACCTTTTCTTGCCCATAGATATACCGCAACCCCGTTAGGTTAGCCTCATTAGTCTAGGATTAGCCCCTGACGCCCCTTCTTTATCCTACTTTATTCAACTAAACCTTGAACCTTTCCCTACCCTACCAGAATAATTTTGAATCCACTTCCTATTTTCTGCCTTTCCAGATACCTCCAGCATTTCTAGGATCATGAGATTGCATTTAGCTGAGATTAGCATACTGCATGCATTCATCACGCATGTTAGGTTTGCATCTTACTTCTGGCATACTCTTTGGAATTTGCTAGGAGTTCACTGTAAATTTTCATGTGCATGTCAAGCTAGGATCAAACCTAAGGAACCTATAATCTGTTAGGTTTAGATCCAAAGAGTTCAATAAGATTTCTTCTATAGGAATGCATAGTCAAGTCTGTTAGGGTTTAGTATGAGTCCTTTGAATCATTTGTTAGGAGTCTGCATGTGCCCAGCATGTTCACCACCTACACAAATTTTAAACAAACTGGCTAATTCCCGAAGATGGATCAAAGAATTTGATGTAGTGGATTCTATCTTGGTTAGGCTTACGCCTAGAAGAAGCCTCATGCTCGCAGAGCCGGACCTTTTAAAGTGATAGAGAAGGTTGGATCAAATGCCTATGTTTAGACATGCCTTCGGATTTGGGCATTAGTCTACTACCTTTAATATTATAGACTTGGCTGAGTACAGGGAACCGACAATGATACCTAGTGAGGCTTTTGAACCTATCCTTTTCATTGTGAGTGACCCTAATATAGAGTGTCCACTAATAAATTTGGCCTGAGAGAGGAGAACGGTCGAGCGTATCCTGGATGATCAAGCCATTATGACCCGGGGCCGCGGTTATCAACAACGTTTCCTGGTCCGATGGCAAGGCCGGCCAGAGTCGGACGATTCATGGATTCTCGAGAGGACTTGCAGCACCTCAACCTAGACCTCCTCGAGAGATATATGAGCCAGCTTGATCTTCACTCGACAGGGTCGAGTTCTTCCCACCCGGGAGAATTGGTGGGGACATCGGAGGCACCAGAATAAGATAGAGGCTTTTCAACCCTCTATGAATTGATCAATAATTTATGAGTCCATCTGTAATAAGGCTTAACCATCTGAGTCATTTTAGTTGTTATTTGAATCTTTTGAGTTATTATTTTAGTTCTGTACTAGTCAGCTCATGTTGAGCTAGTTCAATCCAATGCTAGTCAGCTCATGTTGAGCTAATTTATTTTTTTGAGTCCTGTGCAAGCATTCTGAAACTCAAGACTATATCATACAAGTGAAGACCAAGTCCAACTAATTGAAGACATGGAAGTATAGCCCAAGTCCAACCCAGCTTGAAGATTTGAAGACCCCAGGAGGAAAAATTCATAAATCCTGATTCCTTGCAGATGCCCTCCAAATTGCCCAGATTCCCTTCCAGATGCCAAAATATATTCATATATCAAGGAATCCATGATTCCAGAGGTCCATCTACATCCTAGCCCAAGAAATCAAGCCCAGGCGCCGCCAAGCCAAGCCCCTAAGAAGCAAGATACCAGGGATATTTTCCTGCTACCTGGCTACCAGGCCCATCCCACTTCCAGAGGCCAAAATCCATGTGCCTGAGCCCCTTTGGGCCAGCCTCTTGCTACTCCTAGAAGCCCAACACGCCCCCATAGGTGTCCTTGGAGTGTTGGCCATCAAGAGAAGTTTTTAGGGATTTCTCTACCTAATGTTTCCTTATTTTCTATAGGGTTTGAGAGGGAAAAGGATTCTTATGTAAAGACTTATGTGCCCTTACTTGGAGCCTAAGGTTAAGGGTCTATTTAAAGGACCCTAGCCTCTGTATGAACAGAGATTTTGATATATGAAATAAACCTTGAGTTCTTCAATTGCTTTTGTGTGATTACCCTGCTGTGTGCATAACGGGGTTTGAGAGTTCTTCTTCCCGGTGTTTGCAATCATCAGGACCCTAGCCTCTTGTATGAACAGAGATTTTGATATATGAAATAAACCTTGAGTTCTTCAATTGCTTTGTGTGATTACCTGCTGTGTGCATAAAGGGGTTTGAGAGTTCTTCTTCCCGGTGTTTGCATCATCTTCCTGCCGCCAACCATCCTTCCAGCCCCTCCAAAACTTCTTTCCTTTGCTATTTTCCTTTATTTTTTTGATCTCCTTTGAGTTTTCTAACCCCTGACAGGTCGTTCGTAGGTTCCCGAGCTCCTACGAATCCAACGACTCCAGCAAGCCTCAATCGGACCATCGAGAAAGCCGGGTATCCGCGGGTCTTTGGCTCGGATTTCCAGGCCGCATCCATCGAGAAATGAGAGATCCCTTTGCTGCGAGCTTCACGGGTGCTTCAGATGTTGTCAGGTACAACCACTCTATCTCCAGTCTTTATATTGTAGGAGAACTTGCCCTAACCGAGGCTTCTCAGCCCCGGCGATCCTTCTTTAGTACTTTTCTAGGTCCTAATCTGCATGCTTGGATTCAAAAATTCATACAAAAATTCCTATAACAAATCTTGATCTAAAATTCAGGAATTAATTACCTAACCCACATATAAAATATAAAAAAGAATTGCATGCATATTAGTCCCGCATCATCTGGTATCAGAGCTTAGATTATGGCTTATTTTCTGTAATTTTTCAGTCCGTATATGTTCTATTCTTAAATTATGTCCCTGACAAAAACTTCAAAAATTCTAAAATTTTTTTTTCTAGATTCATCATAATTACAATAATTGTTTGAATTTTTTCAGATTTTATTATGACTGAGAGTTTTCTGCAAGCGAAATACAGCCTGTAAATTTTGGCTCTATTTTTTTCAGCAAGACAAGTTTGGAAGTTTTTGGGTTTTATTTAGCATTTTTTGCATATCTTTTAATTTTTAGTATATTTCCTGCATATTAGGCCATAATTTTCAAGTTTTCTTCTATTAAGAAAATACCAAAAAAAAATTACATATTCTCCAAAAATACCAAAAACATCTAAACCCTAATTTGCATCCTCATCTGCCTGCCATCATGCATAATCTACCTTTAAGGGCACTCTGCTATGTCAGAGGGGGAGGATTTGATCACCTCTCCTTAGCCCAAAACAAATCCCTTGCATTCGGTCCCAAGCCTTAACCTAAAATTAACTACACTTAATTTGCCTAGTGGGCTAGGTACACCAACTGGTCGGGTCCGGGCTAGTGTTAGATCACCGTGTCAAGTTTAACCTATATGTGCCTTGTGCTCAGTGTTTAGAATGGTGGTTCAGGGATTCAATCCGAAGGGTTGTGTGCTGGTCTGCCTACCTGGCCAATCTCTGATTGGTATCTAGGATGGCAATCAGGGACCTAACACTCCCCTTACACCTGCTGGCTGAGTACATGGTTACTATAGGCTAGTTTGCCACCCTGATTGAGCATCTAGTTTGGACTCTAGGTCTAGTCAGCTGTAGTCGGTGTGATCGAGTCTTGCATGAGCACTAGATCAAGGGTTTCATATCACCCACCTCTTTCACAAATGTCTGAACCCATGGAAAATTTGCAAGCCAAAAAAAAAGCACTCACTGAGCAACTAATCCAATCCATGGCCCAGTTAACTCAGTCTGGTACCCAAACCAACAATAGAATTTACCATCTTGCCAATAGGTTTGACCAGTTAGAAGGCCTTGTAGGGACCATACAAAGAACCCATGGGTCACAGTCTGAGCCAGATCCCGAGTCCCCTCAATCTAGGAGGACCCCAAACCCTGATCTATACCATGAGGTCGAACCTAGGAGAGCCCTTATCCTGACCCGTACTACAATCCTCAACCTAGGAGGACCCCAAACCCTGATCCATACCGAGAGGGAACCTAGGAGAGCCCTCAGTGACCCATACTATAATACTGAACCTAGAAGAACCCTTACCATGACCCTTATTATGATACTGAACCTAGAAGAACCCCTTTCCATGACCCTTATTATGATACTGAACCCAGGAGAACCCAATACTCTGACCCATATAGGGAGTCCAATCCTAGGAAACCCAATACTCTGACATATAGGGAGCCCAACCCTAAGAGAACCTAATATTCTGACCCATATAGGGAGTCCAACCTAGGAGAACCCAATATCTGACCCATATAGGGAGCCCAAACTTAGGAGGACCCCATACCATGATCCATCCTTAGAACCTGACCATAGAGCTTACCCAAAAATCCTATGACCCCAGATCCTATAATCTCATGACCCATAGATCTGCACACTTGTCCTATGAGCCCAGAGAACCCATAACCCCTAGGTATCAATCTAGTACTAGTCAGGTTTCCCTTAGACAACTTGAACCCCATAGGATTAGTATCCTTAAATATGAGCCAAGTAGTGAGCTACTACCCCTTAGGCAACCTGAACCTACTAGGATAGTGTGCATATCTGAAACCAGGACCTAGCCAATTTTCCCTTAGCCGACCTTCTCCAACCATTCCTGAGATTGACTAGGCTTACAATAACGTGGAAGTGTATGAAGCTGATGCGAGCCTAGTGGATGAGTATGAAGGAGAAGAGGAGACACCTTTAGTAGACCTAGAATTAGCTGACCCAGTAGATACCCAGTTAGAAACCAACCCAGAGCTAGTTGACCTTGACCACATCTAACCTAAAGCTATAGTGGAAGAACAATTAGAGGAAGAGAACTCTGATACTAGGATTTTACTGAGGAAACACTATAAAAGGTCTAATTGTAGAGCCTATTCCTAAATTCCATGAACAAGAAGACTTTATTGAGGATTTGGCTTACTTAAACCATTGCCCTCAGGATGAATCCCTTCCTACCTTCTATTGAAGATCTCTTCCCAGAAATTGTTGACCCATCCTTCCATAGCATGGACCTTTTCTTGCCCATAGATATACCAAACCCGTAAGGTTAGCCTCATTAGTCTAGGATTAGTCCCTGAGCCCCTTCTTTTATCCTACTTTATCCAACTAACCTTGAACTTTTTCCCTACCAACTAATGCCTCTGCCTCCATCACTTGGTGAAGTAATTATGGCCACGAAGAGGAATTTTCGTTGACGGAGGCTGGGAGAAAAGGTCCCAGGATATCTATCCCCCATGGGGTAAATGGCCAAGGCGCTATGAGTAGGGTCAGCTGACTGGCTGGCCTCCTTGGATGCCGGAGAACCTCTGGCAAGCATCGCACCTTTGTATGAATTCCAAGGCATCCTTTTGGATTGTAGGCTAGTAGTAATACCCTGGCGAATGATTTTGTAAGACAGAGCCTTCCTCCAAGATGATCGCCACAGATGCCCTCGTGCACCTCCGAAGCACGTAGTCTGCATCGGTCTACCCCAAGCATTTCAGCAAGGGTTGGGAAAAACGAGCACTTGTAGAGAGCACCATCAAGGATGACGTACTTGGGGGCCATGGAGCGGATGTGCCTGGCTTATCAGATCCGTCCGGAAGAACCCCTTGCGCCAAGAATGTGTGGATTGGGTCCATCTATGAGGCCTGTGCTAACCTGATGGATCTACGTCGCTCCTCAGTAATACTTGGACACTGGGATGTTATATGAAGGTCCGGTCGGAGGTGCTGACCACAGCGGTAGCCAGCGGCGACAAAGCATCCCCGGGAGTTTTCGTGTCGAGGTATATGGAGAATCTCAAAGAATTTAAGCTATGGACACCAGGGTCGTACCTTGACTAAGTACTTGGCCAAAGACGGATCCCTCGCTTCAAACTCGCCCTTCACCTAATTAACCACCAGTTGGGAGTCGAAGAAGGCGCGGATCCTACGATGCCTAGTTCATTCGCTACCTTCAAACCCGCAAGTAGAGCTTATACTCTGCTTGGTTGTTGGATACCTGGAATGCAAAATGTAGGGCATACTCCAAACATTGCCCATCAGGGTCAGCTAGGATTAAGCCTGCACTGCACCCCGAGAGGTTGGAAGCTCCATCTACGTGCCAGGTCCAGGTGGGCTCGTCTTCCCCCACCGGATCGACCTCTCCTGCGGGCTCAGCCACGGAGTCTCGACCGTCACCCGGGGGCGGGGTCGCCCCCACCCAGGTGCATTCCACAATGAAATCAGCTATCACCTAGGCTTTCAAGGCTGATCGTGGCTGGAAGGAGATGTCAAACTCACCCAACCTGATAGCCCATTTAGCAAGCCGTCCAGAGGTATCAGGGCTTCGAAGAAAATCCCAGAGGGTTTGGTCTGTCAACATGATGGGATACGCCTGGAAGTAAGGTCGAAGGTGCTTCGATCAGGGCTTCGAAGAAATCCCAGAGGGTTTGGTCTGTCAACATGATGATGGGATACGCCTGGAAGTAAGGTCGAAGGTGCTTCGCCGCTATAACCATTGAGTACACCAGCTTTTGCACCTTAGGATATCTGACCTCGGCATCATGGAGAACCTTGTTGATGTAGTAAATAGGTCTCTGTTGGCCACCTTCTCCCACCTGCACAAGGACGGCGCTGACGGCCTCACTAGAAGCCGACAGGTACAGGTACAACACTTCCCCCTCCATTAGCTTGGCCAGAAGCAGGGGGTTCCTCAAGTAGTCCTTCAAGGCTTCAAAGGTCGTTCGGCATTCATCAGTCCACTGGAAACGGTCCGAGTGGTGCAAGGTTTTGAAGAATGGGAGAGATCTCTCGGTCGACTAGGAGATGAAGCGGCTAAGAGAGGCCATACGGCCCGTAAGCTCTTGTGCCTGCTTCTTATTGGTTAGATGAGTCATGTCAATGATGGCCTTAATCTTCTCGGGGTTGACTTCGATGCCTCTTTGAGTAACAAGAAAACCGAGAAACTTTCCAGAGGTCACCCCGAAGGTGCACTTGGCAGGGTTCAGCTTCATCCTGTGGCGCCTCAACGCGTCAAAGGACTCCTGAAGGTCTCTGATGTGGTCGGCCTTATAGAGGCTTTTGACTATCATATCATCGACGTATGTCTCCATGTTTCTCCCAAGCTGATCCTTAAAGACTCGGTTGATCAGCCTTTGGAAGGTGGTGCCCGCGTTCTTCAGGCCAAAGGGCATCATTTTGTAGCAATACAGCCCCCTGTCCGTGACAAAGGCCGTCCTCTCCTCATCTTCGGGATGCATCCTGATCTAGTTATACCTAGAGAAAGCATCCATGAAGCTCAAGAGTTGGTGGCCGGCCATCGCATCCACCAGCTGGTCAATTTTTGACAGGAAGAAGCTATCTTTGGGGCACACCTTGTTGAGGTCTATGTAATCTATGCAGATCCTCCACTTCCCGCTAGCCTTCTTCACCATGACGACTTGGCCAGCCACTTCAGGTAGTGAGATTCCCTGATGAACCTAGCATCGAGGAGCTTCTTTACTTCCTCCTTGATAGCCCTCTGCCTTTCGGTGGCGAAGCTCCTCTTCTTTTGCCGGACGGGCCTGTAAGTGGGATCCACCCTGAGCTGATGGGTGATGATGTCCGCCAGGATGCCTGGCATATCGGATGCTAACCAGGTGAAGACGTCTGCATTCTTCCTCAAGAAGTCGACTAGCTCCTGCCTGGCTCTCTCATCTAGGGTGCTCCCTATTTGGAGGACTCTCGTTGGATCATCCTCCCTAAGGGGCACAAATACAATCTTCTCGATGGGCCGACCGTGGCTATCGGCCTCATCCTTGGGATCCAGCTGCTCGAGCGTAGGGTGCTTGTCCAACTGCCTGTCATGGATAGCAAGGCATTGTCGGGCCATTCTACGGTCTACCCTTAGCTCTCCAACTCCATCGTGGGTCAAAAACTTGGCCAACAGGTGGTAAGTAGACACAATAATTCGGAACTTATTGAGGGCCAGTCGTCCCAAGATTGCATTATATGCCGAGGTCATACGGATGACCACAAAGTTGGCGGAGAAGGTCCGTTGGTAAGGTTCCGTTCCGAGGGTCACAGGTAAGGCAATCTCTCCTTCGACCCTGACGGGATTCCCTCCGAAGCCGTGAGCGATGCCACGAACTCCCACAGTCTAGATCTGGACAAGTTCATCCGGATGAACGCATCATACAGTAAAACCTCCGCCCAACTCCCATTATCGATAAGAACATGCTTTACATCATAGTTGGCAATGACAACCGATACAACCACAAGGTCATCGCTTGGGAGAGGAGGCTCCATAAGGTCCTCATCAAAAAAGCTAATTACATTGGATCCCTTGAGCCTCTTTACAATATCCTGGTCCTCCTTCCGCCGGCCCTAGTCGGATCGTCGATGCAGCATGCCGATGCCTCCATCTATCGGGCACTGGTTGGGGAGCTCAGCCTCCCTTGAGGGGTTTCTAATAGTTGAAGTCCCGGCCCGATCCCGGCGAGGTCGGATGTATTTGTTCAGATTCCCCCTGTGGATGAGATCCTCGATGGCGTCCTTCAGCTGGAGGCACTCCTCCATCTCGTGCCCATGGTCCCTGTGGAACCGGCAGTATTTGTTCTTGTTTATGGAGGTAGGGGGTCCTCTCATCGGTCGAGGTCTTTGAAAGAAGGCCTCGTTTTCGATCTCCATCAGAATCTTCTCCCGCGACAGGGAGAGGGGCGCGTAGTTATTGAACCGCTTGAGGTATTCCCTTAGCTTGGGGCTTTGGCATCGGATGGATCGACCGTTGTTGTTGGGGGCTCGAACCACAGGAGCCTTATCGCCCCGCTTCTTCGGGGCCGACCTCCCCTCAGCCTGGCATCGGCTCACTGATTGCTCTTCCGCTAAGGCATACTTGTGCGCCTTGGCCAGCAGATCAGTATAGCTTGTAGGGAGCTTCTTGTCGAGGGAAAACATGAACCTGGATGAGCAGAGCCCCCTCTTGAAGGCTGACATGGCCACCGCTTCATTTAAGTCAGGGATCTCCATAGCGGTCGAGTTGAAGCAGGCTATGTAGTCCCGGAGGGTCTCTCCCTCCATTTGCTGGATGAGGAAGAGGCAGTCGGTGTTCTTCGAAGCCTGGCTGCAGGTCCTGAAATGAGAAAGAAAAAGGGTCTCGAGCTGGGAAAAAGAATGAATCATACCTGGATGGATGGCGAAGAACCAAATCCGTGCGGCCTTCTTCAGGGTTGCAAGGAAGGCGATGCAGTGGAGGGCGTCGGATGTGCCCTACACCATCATGTGGGCTTTGTAGGTGCCCAAGTGATCCAAGGGATTGGTGGTACCGTCGTAGGGGGTCCACCTGTGGAATCTTAAAATGGCGGGGGATAGTCTCCCCCAGAATCTCCGTGGAGAAAGGCGGGCGGGTGTCGTGCACCGGCCTTCCATTGACGTTTTGCCGCTCGACTATCTCTTTTTCATTATGGGGCAGGCGGGTGTCGTGCACATACATCAGTGTGTATGAGTCCTAATAACTCAGTTGTCCTTTCATTATGTCCACTAAATAGAGTCTTGGTCATTTTACCCATGAGACATGATTCACAAGTTCCAAATGATTCATAGTCATAAGGATTAAGGATTTTTCCTTGTATAACTTGTTAATCCTTTGCTCACTAATATGTCCAAGACGACAGTGCCAAAGTAAAGTATTGTTTACTTCATCTCTTTTTCGTTTATTACTAACATGTAGTATATTGTCATCAGAAGATAGAGTTAAGAGACCATTGCAAAATATGCCATTAAATATTATTTCATTAGAAAACTGATTGAGCAGCCACTGCTCATTACATTCATAATATCCTTGTTTAAGTAACAAGGGTACAGATATGATGTTTCTAATGATTATAGCCATAAAATAATAATTTTTTAACTCTAAAATCTTCCCAGAAGGCAGCTTCAATATATAAGTCCCTACAGCTTCTGCTTGGATGGAATCTCCTCCAGCACCGTAGAGCTCGAAGTCGCCTTCCTTCAAAACTCTAATGTTCTGTAGTCCCTGCAACGATTTGCAGATATGATGACCACAAGCAGTATCCAATACCCAAGAGTTTGAATTAGAAGAGTCTAATGACAAAATTGTATGTATCTCATACATACCTTTTGGTGCATCACTAGCACCAGCTTCACACTTGCAAGGTAAACCTTGCAGTTTCTTTTCCAGTGGCCCGGCTTGCCACAATGAAAGCAGGTCATTTGTTCGGAGGCCTTCTTTCCTTTCTTTTTCTTGATGCCCCCTTTTGGGTTCAACCTCCTCTTGGAACCCTTTTTGCCTATTTTCTTCTTGTTTACACCATCCACAAGAAGAAGTGGAGCCTTATTTTTCTTAAATAGCTCTCTGCTATTTTTAACATATTCAACAACTCAGGCAAGGAAGTGTTAAGTTTGTTCATATGATAATTAAGAACAAACTGTGAAAATGACTCTGGGAGTGACTGCAGGATTAATCCTGATTCAACTCCCCATCCATAATAAAACCCAATTGACCCAATCGGGTGATTAGATCAATAACCTTTAATACATGGTCTTGTACTGATGTACCTTCTGTCATCCTTGCACGGAATAACTGCTTAGATATTTCATATCTTGCAGTTCGACTTTGTTCTCCATAAAGTTCTTTTAGATTGAGCAAAATGGAGTTTGTGTCCATGCTTTCATGTTGCCTCTGTAACTCATTGGTCATAGAGGCAAGCATTATACACTTGACAGTAAGTGAGTCATTTTGCCACGTGTTATATGTGGTCTTATCCTCTTGCGAGGCATCTTCCCCTAATGGTTCCAAGGTTGGGGTATCAAGAATATAAGAAATTCTTTCTTGGCTGAGTACTATCTTCAGGTTTCTCAACCAATCAACATAGTTTGGTCCAGTCAATTTATTTGCATCAAGAATGCTACGGAGTGAGAGTGAAGAGGCCATTTAATCTACATTAACAAAGAACATTACATAAGCAAACAACCATGTTGACAAAACATAATTAAATTAGGACTTTAACTTAATTATGTCTCCCACTATTTTATCAAGCATCATAACCCTCCATATGATGATCAAGAAAACCCTAATTGTTCTCTTAGTGGGGTTGAGATCCTAATTCCTTACAAAAAGACCTTGTGTGTACACAACAAATCTTATATAAGTTCAAAGGTAGGAAAACTCTTCCAATTGAACCAACAATTCTACACAATACTTGGCGTAACTAAATATATCTTGTAACTATAAATAATATAGCCTTGGTGATTACAATCATAACATCATCTTAATTATCTTGTTACTTTAATAGCCTTGTGTTACACACAACTAAATTTATTAGTTAATTTAAACTCATGCTATAGTCATGATATCAATTATATACCCTGTGTGTACACAACAAAGTATTATATTATCATGCCATAAACATCAAATGTACCAAGCCAAAATTTGTTAGTCACCATAAAAGGCCTTGTGTGTACACAACAAACCTAATATGGATCATAACATAATATGACTTGGCATGAAGGAAGGCCACATGTAGTGATATTACACTAGCATATCAATCAATAATTAAGTTAATCTTATCAGCCAGGTAAGTGGGAGAGTGGTGGGAGTCCCCCCGTTGCTTTCCTTAGACACCAATAAAATTGGCCAGGTCAGTCAACGGAACCAATTAAAAACCACGTCCTCTTTACCGATCATGAACAACTTTTCCTAGACACCGAATGATAACTAATCATATTGATTATTTTTGCTTTTGGTATATGACACTACAACTTAATATGTTTTTAAAGAGGGCTTTATTAAAACAAAGCACATTCTTATATAACCTAGCAAATATGTGCCATAGTGTGCCATCATACTAGGACAACCATTTACCACATAATGGATCCACCATTATGCCAGGGCAACCTTATTTCAGTATGATGACTAGAAGGCTAAACATATCTCTATACAAAGGGTTTAAGTGAAACCTTAATTAGTGGCATACATCAAACATATATGCATAATTAACACAAATATGTGATTAGTGTGTCATCATACTAGGACAACCATTTACCACATAATGGATCCACCATTATGCCAGGGCAACCTTATTTCAGTATGATGACTAGATGTCTAACATATCTCTACAACAATTAGGGTTTGAGTGAAAACCCTAATTGGTGACATTACATCAAACATATACATATCATATGTTACTTATATACATATGCATCTAAAAATCAGCATATATTTTTAATCTTAATAAGGAGGCTCTAATCCACTGTAGGATTCGGTGGCAAGGCGGAAACATAGATTTCAAAATTTTTATCTTTATGAAATCTTCACCAAACCCTTAACCCAAGATCTCCTTAAAAGAATTAAAACATATAACATGTATATATAAGATTTAAACTCATAATAAAGTACTAAACTGTATTGCTAAAATCCAAACTTTAAATCTCCACCAGGTACCCAAATGTTCACCCTCCAATGTTGATCCACACAGAAAAAATGAAGATCACATTTCTTGTTCTTGGCTCCTCTTCTTGAAATCTTTTTCAAGAATTAATTCTTGGACTTTTAGGCTGAAATTTTCTTTCTTGAAAATTTCTTTTCTTCCTTCTTTTCTCTTCTTGAGTTCTTTTCTTGAATTCCTTTCTTGAATTCCTTTTCTTGAATTGAATTGGAAGAAGAAATTAAGACAAGTAAAGTCTTAATTCAAGAAAGAAAAGAAGAAGAACAGACCCTTCCTTTTCCCTTTCCTTTCCGTTCAAGACCTTCCTCTAATTCTTATTTAGGGTCAGAGTTTCGATAGAGATTATCTCTGTAAGAGAAACAATACCCAACAAGCATAAAGGAAAGGAGTATTCTGGAGAGGAGGAGAGGAATATGATCTCTGTACTTGATTATCTCTAGAAACCCCCGAGAACCCAAACCCTTCATAGATTTCAGAGGGGCATTTTCTCAAAACATCGCAACCCTCTGAAACCCAGGAATCACAATCCCTCATTCCTCACACGTCCCTCAACCAAAAATCATGATTCTCTGATTTAATTTTCGTTTTTCCGACGAGGAAGACTCTCGAAAAAACTTCAGGAAGAATCGCGACTTTTGAAGACGGACTTGCGACCGAAAATGACGGATCTTTCTCCTTAATTTTTCTGGCCATCAGATCCAGATCCAAGGTGTCAGACAAGGATCCAAATCGCCCCCTTTTCTTGATTTTTCTCTCCGATGGAATTTCCTTCCCACGCGCGTGAATAGGAGTCCACGCGCGTGGACTCTTCTTCTTGGCGCGCGCGGGTGAGGAAGGTGTGTGGGTGGCTTGGAGATAGAGTCTCAGTGCACTTGATTCACTTGGGTTCAGTCATCATGGGTTAGCCCAATGTACTAAAATTTTAAATTAGACCTTAATCTGGTTCAATTAGAACCCAATTAAGCCCAATTCGGAACCAAATTCGAATCTGATTCGAATAGAAATTGGGTCTGCAACACATGCTAGTGTGTTTATCCTGCAAACATGATTTAATTCTAAATTAAATCCTTCATCAATTCTCTTTTGTGTGTGACCCATTGGGTTCCACACCTAGCCAGCAGTAGGTCCGAGTGCTATTTGACTTAATTCGGTTACATCTCAACTAAGCCGATTTAGGTCAACTCAAACTAGCTCGACTCGGTCAATTAGAATCTAATTCTAATTACTGATTTGAATTATCATAATTCAATCATATACCTAAAATACAAGATTGACGTCTAGCAACGTATCATGTCTACCCGAAGATGTGGAATTTTGATGGAATTACCAAAATATCCTTCAGTGTGAGTTACCGGGGCATTCAGTCCTTTGATCAACTTGCATCCCAAATATGATTATGAATATGGATACTTGTCAAATCCAATTTCATATTCATCCCTAGCTCAATCTTATAATGATGATTCATTAATGAACCATTAGAAATTAACTCTAATGTTCATACTTTGATCAAAGACTTCCTGAATCCATCATTTGATCGAAATTAGCTGGATGCAATTCCCTCTTACTAGGGCAGATCATTCCTTGTTGACCTACTCACAACCTCCATATACAATCCACCATACCCAGTATCACCTCGTGCATGACTCAGTGTCATGATTGATTGTGAACCAAAGTATGGATTCATATATATAAAGTACCATGGTAGTCTCAGGTCAAAGGATCACATGCACTACTCCCACTATGAGAATTATCTATTGATAAATAGATAAGGTCCATTAGATATTCTCAATCTGGATCAATCCAGTGAACTCATTCTCTAATGAACACTCACATCCTAGTATTAGTATCAAACACAAGTGACTGTGAGATCAGTCACCCTCATCACAAAGCATATATAGGATGTGCTGGTCTTGCTGGAAACATTGATCCCCAACTCAATGTCCCATCGACCAGAATATTTTAGATTAGGGTTTTAAGGCTTTAGGTCTCACTGTATGATCTCATCATAACCCTAGAACCATAGCCCTATCTATGACCGGGAACGGCGGCAGAGGTGCATCCGGCTGCTGGCTAACGCCGGTGACCGGCTAGTGATTGACGAAGGAAGCTGCCAACGGCTGCTGCTGATGGTCCGCCATCTCCTGGAAGCGCTGGACCACCGAGGTAAGAATCTCAATGCGATTTACCAATGTTTGGAATTGTTGTAGCCCCAGGGTGATGGTGGGCTCGACGGCGGCGGCGACATTGCTCTCCACAGGAGGTGCACTGGGCCCTGGTAGGAGCATCCTCCCCTCGCGGAGACACTCTGGGTTCTTCCTCTTGCCATAGCTGGATCCTTCCCGTTTATCTTCCCTTTTCGAGTAAAGAGCATAGCGGAGGTTCAAGCGAGGCCCTCCTTCTAGTGCCAATCTGTTGCCACTCTTCCTCCTGAACCAAGCTCAGTGGACGCGCTGGAGGGCTCCTTGACCGGGCAACCTGCAAGAAGTCCCTAAGCGCCGGAGGGGGCTCCAGTAGGGGACACTCCGATGCTTATGTTAGAGGAGGATTGGAGCAACAGAATGAGAAGAACTCGGGAAGAGGAATCAGAACGGAGAAGAAGAACGTTACCCCTCACGAAGGTCCCCCGGGTGCCTTTTATAGGCACGGAGTGCTGTCAAATTCTATTGAGGGGCAAGCTGAAAAAGCCCAGAGTTGCCCCCAGGAGAATAGGCATGGCGGCGAGATCGTGGGTGGGGCGTGATAGGTGTGTCAAAGTAGTCGCCATGCGGTGGAGTTTGTTATAACAAAATGTTAGAACTGTCGAAGAAAAAGGGTTCCTGGAAGCTTCGGTGATTCCTTCAGCGGTGGATCGGCTGGCTTCCACGAAGCCGACCGGGGCACTTAGTGGGGTCAAAGTGGGCCGACCATAGCAATCAAAGGGGCGCCGCACGAGTGGCGAGCCACCTGTCAGCTCCCAAAGCCCCAGGGCCGGCTCTTTGGGAAAGCCGACCGGGGAGTCGGACTCCGCGCGAGGACCAGCCGACCGGATGCCGGGGCCGGTCCGATCGGGGGATAGCCGAAGGTGCGCATCACTTCTCATTGAAGGGTCTTATTTGATCTGTTGGTTGACAGATCGAAGGCTGATGAGAGGCCATATCTCCTCTCCTATAATTAGCCATCGGTGTTTAGGCTGATGGTATCTGATTCCATCCTTTCTTTCCTGCATTCACTCACTCTCCTTGTCTCCCCCTTCCCATGTTAGAGTTTAGGTCTTATCTTAAGACAAGTCCATCATTTTAAGATAAGGGTTTAGGAAGAGATTTAGGAAGTGAGAAATAGAGTGAAGAGAGAATTTGGAGAGGGCTCAAAGTGCTCTACTGGAGGGTAAAAGTCTAAGCAAGGAAGGAGAGGCTGCCAAAGGAAGAAAAGCCATCAGAAGAGTCCCAGTGGTTTAAGCAACCTACTAAGGAGTGCTTCCTAGGTTCCATTCCTGTGTGGATCACCTCTGGAAAGTATGCACTTGTGTGCCTAGTGGAAAGAAGAAGGAATTAGCATTCCAGTATTTTTCCAAACCCTAATTGCATGACTTGTTAATTGTAATGAATAAGGGATCTTGGGCTTAGGATTTCAAGATGTTTAGAGTTTTAAGAAAGAAATTTTTTTTAAAACCATGCTTCTGCTGTGCCATCAAAACCCTAGAAACCCAACAGTGGTATCAAAGCCCTCTTATTCATTCAATTAATGGTCAATTGAAAATGCTTACGTGACAGTGAATATGTGGGAATCATATTCTGATGCATGCCAATAATTTGGGTTCAATTATATATTGAATGAAAATATGATCATATATATAAACATAGTATGATGCATACTATTGAAAGTTATATGATATTGCATATTATCAAGTATGGTGCATGCTATTGAAGGATTATATGATTCTATGCATGATTAGTTCAATCACATATTTGAAATGTGTTATATCCTAGTAACTGCTTCGGATTGGATTAGTCACCATGGCCATCTGGTCATAGGTGTTATTTAGGATTTCAAGGTCCTCTTTTTCCATTCAATGGGGTCTCCTATGGCATGTAGGGGTGCCGCTATGGCCATATCCCATGAACAAGTGAGATGAACATATTCATATTACAATCATGCTTATGGTATGCATATTAGGGTTAATATGCTCGAATGATGGAATGAATATCATGTCATATGTGTATGGTTATGAATACATTATGATGCCATGAATGTTAGGTTTTATGATGTCATGAATGTTAGGTTGACATGATTAAGTCTATATTAGGATGTGTTAGAGACCATCAAAGCCCTCGTAAAAAACATACTTAGTCGTAGTGTAAGTTAATCATGATGCAAATCTGCTTAGGGTATGATCGCCAACTGGTGTCTAGGCAAGTGGTTCTGGGAAGGTAAAGGGAATGAGATTTTTAATTGATTCCATTGACTTACCTAGCCAATTTAATTGGTGTCTAAGGAAAGCAACGGGGGGACCCCTTCCACTTACCTAGCCAATTTGGTCATATCTAAACCCTAAATTGGAAATGCTAAGTGATTAAGCACACTACACATTGCCTTCCTTCATGCTAAGCCAAATCCATGTCAAAAACTATAGTAGGTTTGTTGTGATTAATACAAGGCCTACTCTAGGATTTGATATGATATTTGTCTTGGTGCATTTTTATGCTTTATGGCATGATTGGTAATGTTGCTTGTTGTGATTGACACAATGGCAACATTTATCAAACATGGCTGTATGGAAATGAAGGGTCTGACTAAACTAAGATATTATAGTTTGTTGTGATTAACCAAGACTATAAGTATCTTAGAGGCAGTTGTTATGTTGAGAATTGCATGGTTTGCAATTAGAAAGGGATTTTCCTATCCTTGAACTCATGGGTGTTGTTATGATTAACAAGGCATTCATGAGGAATTGGGATCTCACCCCACAAAGGAAGCCTAGGAGGGTTTTGCTTACCATAGTTGAGGGTTATTGTATTCGATAAAAATAGTAGGAGACACATTAGATGCAAAAGTCCTTGTCTAATTATGAATGTCATCATGAGTGGTCTACTTATAGTTGTTCGTTACTGTAGATTATTACATTATGTCTTCTACTCTTTCACCACAGGGCATCTTAGATGCCAATAAGTTGACCAATCCAAATTATGTGGATTGGTTGAGGAACCAGAGAGTTATATTAGCTCAAGAGAAAATTGCCTATATCCTTGATACTCCTGACCTAGATCTGGTAGGAGAGGATGCTACTAAGAATGGTTTAAAAAGAAAAAGGAATCCTAAGAGTAGCTTCCAAAAAAGGAAAAAGGCAAGGAAGCCCTCTGCTGGTGGAACCTGCTATCACTATGGAAAGCAAGGGCACTAGAAGAAGAATTGCAAGTTATATCTTGCAAGTCAGAAGCATGATGCTGGTAATGCATTAAAAAGTTTATACAAGATACAAACAAACTTGTCATTGAGTTCTTCAGCTTCTGATATATGGGTATTGGATACCGCATTGTGGGTCTATATCTGCAAGTCATTGCAGGGGTTATAGAGACCCAAAGTGAAGGGGTGACTTCAAGCTGTTGGTGCGAGTGGTGATCCATCAAGCTGAAGCTGTTGGACCTATTTACTATATTGATAAGGGCTAATATTTTAGAATTAAAAGATTGTTATCACCTATTTACTATATGCTACGGCAATATTTTAGAATTAAAAGATTGTTATTATGTACCTAACATTATAAAGAATATTATTTATGTACCTTTGTTGTTAAAACAAGGTTATGAAATAAATTTGTCAAGCCATGGGTGCTCGATTTTCTTTTCAAAAAATTTCTTTGGTCGTGGTACATTACTAATGGTCTTTTGATTCTATCACTCAATGAAGTTATGCTTGTTGAAAATAAGAAAAGAAAGAGAGATGATGTGAATGTCACTTATCTCTAGCATTGCCATTTGGGTTATATCAGTGAGTCCAGGATAAACAAGTTATACAAAGAATTTCTTTGAACCTTTTGATCTTGAGTCATTAGGAACTTGTGAATCCTGTCTCATGGGTAAGATGACCAAATCTCCATTCACTGGACATGGAGATAGGGCAACTGAGTTGTTAGGTTTGGTACACATAGATGTGTATGGTCTTATGACAACCCAGGCCAAAGGAGGATACTCTTATTTCATCAGTTATACTGATGACTTATCAAGATTCGAATGTGTATCATATGAAATACAAGTTTGAAGCCTTTGAAAAATTCAAAAAGTATCAAAGTGAGGTTGAAACAACTGAATATTAGTATTAAAAATCCTTCGATCTGATAGAGGAGGAGAATACTGTCTAGTGAATTTTCAAACATCTTAAAAACAAAGGC
Organism: Areca catechu; assembly: GCA_021397845.1. NCBI lineage: Eukaryota > Viridiplantae > Streptophyta > Magnoliopsida > Arecales > Arecaceae > Areca > Areca catechu. Next base: position 43,673,195 of record CM038048.1, on the reverse strand, counting down.
ATACTCTTTGAATGGACTCCTCCATACACACCATAGCTAAATAGTATAGCAGAAAGGAGGAATCAAACCTTTTTGGACATGGTTTGGTTCATGATATGCTTCACAGATTTTCCAGTATCTTTCTAGGGTTATGTCCTAGATACTGCTACCTACGATTTGAATAGGGTGCCATCAAAGGCAGTTAAAAACTCCATATTAATTAGGAAAGGGAGAAAGGCATGTCTTAAGTTTTTTAAGATTTTGGGGTTGCCCTGCTTATATCAAGAATGTTTTGGACAAGCTAAGGCTAGGGCTGACAAGTGCAGGTTTGTAGGATATTCTAAAGAAGGTATGGATTACTTTTTCTACCATCCTACTGAGCAAAAAGTCTTTGTCAGTAGGCATGCCACATTCTTGGAAAAGGAGTTTATCCAAGAAAAGGGCAATGAGAGGATATTTGAACTTGAAGAAGTTCAACCTACACCTGAAATAATTCCTCAACCAGATGTTCCTAAGATTCAGGAACAACCACAACACACACCTTCTCTCCGTAGGTCAGAGAGAGTGCGAAGTGTACCTTTCACTCTCAGATATGGCTTTGTCATTATGAATGATAATGAAGCCAGTATCATACAGGATATGATCTTGTGATCTATACGGAAGCTATCATGAGTGAAGACTCTGACAAATGGCTGGAATCCATGAAATCTAAGATGGACTCCATGTATTCCAATCAATTTTGGACCTTGGTAGATCCACCTGAAAAAATTAACCTGATAGGGTGTAAATGGGTCTTCAAGAAGAAGATAGGAGTAGATGGTCAAGTAGAGACCTACAAGGCCAGGCTGGTGGAAAAAAGATTTTAGACAAAAACATAGTATTGATTATGATGAAACCTTTTTATCAGTAGCCATGCTCAAGTCCATTCGGATATTGCTTGCTATAGCAGTATACCATGATTATGAAATCTGGCTGATGGACATAAAGACTGCTTTTCTTAATAAAAATCTTGAGGCAGAAGTCTATATGACATAGCCAGAGGGTTTTGTCTCAAGTGGGAGATCAAACCAAGTATGCAAGCTAAGGAAGTCCATTTATGGACTAAGCAAGCATCAAGGAGTTGGAACATCCACTTTGATGAAACAATTAAGGAGTTTGGTTTTATCAAGAACGCGGATGAACCATGTGTGTACAAGAAGAGTTTGGTTTTATCAAGAACGAGGATGAACCATGTGTGTACAAGAAGACAAGTGGGAGTGCCCTTGTTTTCTTGGTTTTGTATATCGATGACATACTCATCATTGGGAATGATATCCTAATGTTGCAATCGGTCAAGTCTTTGCTATCAAAGTAGCTTTTCATGAAAGATTTGGGAGAGACATCCTATATACTGGGTATAAAGATCTATAGAGATAGATCTAAGAGGATGCTGGGCTTATCCCAATCCAGGTATATTGACTTAGTATTGAAGAGATTCAACATGAAAGAAAGTAAGAAAGGTTACTTGCTCATGAGTCAAGGCATACGTTTCTCCAAGAAGATGTCTCCTAAGACACCGGAGGAGAGAGAGAGAGAATGAGTTTGATCCCTTATGCTTCAGCTATTGGATCAATTATGTATGCCATGTTATGTACCAGGCCTGATGTTGCTTATGCCTTGGACATAGTAAGCAGGTTCCAGGCTGATCCAGGCGAGGATCATTGGAAAGCTATGAAAAACATTCTTAAGTAACTGAGAAGGACTAAAGATATTTTTCTAATATATGATGGATCAAAGTTGAAATTAGAAGGATATGCAGATTCTAGTTTTCAATCAGATCTGGATGATAGCAAATCCATATCAAGGCATGTCTTTATCCTATATGGTGGTGTAGTGAGTTGGAAGAGTACAAATCAGCCAACTATAGCTAACTCAGATACTGAGGCAGAATACATAGCTTTAAGTGAAGCCGCAAAGGAAACGGTGTGGATGAAAAAATTCATCATGGAGTTAGGTATAGTTCCTGCTATACAATAATCGGTGCCACTTTATTATGATAATACTAGAGCTGTTGCGCAAGCGAAGGAACCAAGATCTCATCATAAGTCCAAGCACATCCTAAGATGCTTCCACCTCATTCGAGAGATTATAGAAAGACAAGATGCTCTCATTAAATGAGAAGATACAAAGAACAACATAGCAGACCCATTCACTAAAGCACTATCAAAGCAGCAGCTTGATTGCCACTTAAATTATATGGGTATAAAATACAAAGGTGATTGGCTTTAGTGCAAGTGGGAGATTGAAAGAATAGTGCCCTAAAAGCTAATCATTGTAACGGCATTTCTATGATCTTTCAAATCATGTATGATATTATTTATCAATAAAAGGCATCATTTGATTCATCATACTACCGTATCTTATCAAGATTATGATGAACCCCATAGGTTAGCGCAATGGAATTAGGATTATGATGGAGATCATAATGGTGAGACCTAAGTTCCTATAAACCCTAATTTAAAATGTTCTTAGTCATTGGATAATCAATTCAAGGATCGATGAATCTAAAAAGACTAGTACATCCTATGTATGCTCGATGGAGAGGGTAGTTGGTCTCACAACCACTTGTGTAGAGACATTAATACAAGGATGTGGGTTCTCATTAGGTTATGAGTCTACTAAACTAATCCGACGACAGAATATCAAATGGAAGTCTTACTTACTTATCAAAAGAATGATCTCTTAGTAGGAGTTGTGCATGTGATCCTTAGACCTGAGACTACCATAGTATCTTATGCACATGAATCCATGTTTTGGTGCATACTCGCTCATGGCAATTAAGTCATGTACGGGGTGTTTCTAGATATAGTGGATTATGTATGAAGGTAATGACTAGGTCAACATGGAATCGATCACTCTTAGTAAGAGGAGAAGTTATCCCATATGATCTCTTCGAATGATGACTCGAGAAGTCTTTGGCCAAAGCAGGATAAGATTAGATAGGGTTTCTAATCATTCATTGATCAAGTCTTTATTATTGAATTGAGATTCAAAAAAATTAAGTGCTAGAGTTTGACATTTATCTATGATCATCACTTAATCAGGATACAGGAAGATCGAAGGATTGAATTGCACAGTAACTTTCTGCTGAAGGGTATTTTGGTGCTTTTTATCAAATTTCTCAATTTCTGGGTAGGCATGACATGTTGCTAGATGTCAATCATGCCTTGTGGGTTTTATGAATCAATTGGATTGAATTAATGAGTCAATTTGAAAGCTAGTTCGAATTGGTAACTTAGGTCAACTCAATTTGACCTAATTAGATCAATCGGGTTTGATTGGATCGAATCAGCTCAAACCTAGACTACTGCTGGCTAGATGTGGATCCTAAAGGGTCACGCACATTAGGAAATTGACCTAGGAAGTCAATTGGCATTTAATTAGGGTCATGGGATCCTAATTGGTTAGCTAAATTGCACACTAGCATGTGTATGCTAACCTAACTCCTAACCTAATTGAATTGGGTCTAAAAGGTTGCTAAATGGACTAACCAATTCATGGGAGACTTAAATTGGGTTGTTTCCTAAGTGGGATGAATTTATCAGATTTATCTGATATTTTTTGGACATGTTATGTGCCATATATCAAGAGTCCAAATGGCATGGGACTCTTGGCACAAAATGGGTGCTCGGCATTTAAAAGGGTGCAGAAGGACCAATAGACCTCTTACTTGAATACAAATTATATGGCCAAAAAGTAGATTTAATGCCTTTTCATATGACACCCATTTTGCATATCTTTTGACTGGGTCAAATATGTGAAAGGCATGGAGAAATGTGGCACACAAAGTGAAGAGTCACGACTCTTCACTATTGGCACACAGAAAGGACAGGAGTCCTCTACTTGTCATTCTCCAAAGCTAGATAAAGTCAAAGGGACTTTATCCTCATCTCCACACCCTCTCATATGGGCTTTGACCGGTCAACAAAAGGAAGAATGCGGTGGAAGGAAGTTGGCGCACATGAAGAGTTGCGACTCTTTATATTTGGCACTAATTCCATGAAGCAGAGTCCTTCTACTTTAAGGAATTTCAAATCACCGATAATTCTAAATCAAAAGCCATGTCCCTTGGCTTTCCTGCAACTGGTCACTGCCATGTGGCAAGTGAAAAAGGTGGCAGGAAACTTGAAGAGACGGATATATGGCAGTTGGCGCAGGAAATGTCATGACTCTTAAGATAAGACTCCTCATTAAGGGTCTTATTTGATCTGTTGGTTGACAGATCAAAGGCTGATGAGAGGCCATATCTAGAGCCACTCTCTTTGTCTCCCCCTTCCCTTGTTAGAGTTTTGGTCTTGTCTTAAGACAAGTCTATCATTTAAGGCAAGGATTTTGGAAGAGATTTAGGAAGTAGAAAAGATAGTGAAGAGAGACTTTGGAGAGGGCTCGGAGTGCTCGACTGGAGGGCAAAGGTCTGAGCAAGGAAGGAAAGGCTGCCAAAGGAAGAAAAGCCATCAAAAGAGTCCCAGTGGTTTAAGCAACCTACTACGGAGTGCTTCCTAGGTTCCATTCCTATGTGAATCACCTCTGGAGGCCATGCACTTGTGTGCCTAGTGAAAAGAAGGAATTAGTGTTCCAGGTATTTTTCCAAACCCTAATTGCATGACTTGTTAATTATAATGAATAAGAATCTTGGGCTTAGAGTTTCAAGATGTTTGGAGTTTTAAGAAAGAGATTTTTTTTGAAATCCATGCTTCCACTATGCCATCAAAACCTAGAAATCCAATAGACTCAAGATGGGATTGACCCCTTCAAGTATTGGAGTGAATGTCTCACTATATTTCAATTAGCAACATCTTGGCTAGGATAGTTCTTGTGAGGAGTCACAAGACATGAAAGGTTGAAACATATTATTGATGTACTATTTTAGAATTGGAAGTTAAACCCTAAAGTCATTTGATGAGGACATCGCCCAACATAGATCCTAATGCACACCCAATATTCCTATGAGCGGATATATGTATTTATTTTTTATTTTATCTAGATGTATGGGGATTAAGCATATTATTTTATTATTATTATTTTATATCAAGCTCAGGTATAGATCTCAAAGCTTGATAACTAGATTAGTTTAGAATCTATTTTAGATTAGTTTAATTATTTTAGATTAGTCTAGAGTGCTACAATTCTGGTTAAGTTGGTCTCCAACTGCTAGGGACTAAAGTCTATTTAAAGAACCTTTGTATTTGGACTAAATGAATCAAAGAAATTATTGAACATAGTTTGGATTTTCTTCCAACTCCTCCCTTCCCTTTTCTCTTTCCCTCCTCTCTTCTTTTGTCCTCCCTCTTCTCTCTTCTTGCTCTTCTTCCTGGTTCTTCTTCTTCCTCTCTCCTTCTTCTTCACTTCACTTTTTCATTTCTTCTTCTCCTTCTTCTCTACTTCTTCTTCTTAGTCTTAACCTCTACCACTCAAAACATCCTATGAATCAATCTTCTGAGCACACTATTGGTTGATTCTGGTTTATGTTATGATAAAACACTTAAGTATATTTAGTACTAATTATGTGTTAAGTGTGTTAATCAATTACAGGTACTCAAGATTTAAATTTAGAGAAGTTTCAGCACTAGTACAGCCAAGTGTCGACTCATGAAATCCAAGTATCGACTCAAGTGTTGACTCATGAATAATGAAGTGTCAACTCAAGGCCTGAGACCAAATAGAAGACAAAATGAATAGATTTCAGGATTTGGTCAAGTGTCGACTCATGGACTGAAGTGTTGACTCAAGGTGTCGACTCACCAAATCATTTCAAAAAGCTTCAGAAGAGTTTTTTGAACAAGTATCGACTTATGGAAACCAAGTGTCGACTCAAGGTGTCAATTCATGAAGATGAAGTGTCGACACTTGGACTGTAATAGCTAATTTTTTGAAGCGCAGAACTTTTCTAACTTGGCTCAAATGGCTAGATTTTCTCCTCCAACGGTCATAAATGGTCAATCAAGGTTTGGAGGGGTATTTAAGCACCACCAAGCTCAAAGGAAAAAAAAAGAAATGGATTGATTGAGAGAATCCTTTGAAAATCCAATTGAAAATACTTTAAGGATTCAAAATGTTGAGAGTTGAGCCTCTAAGAATTGAAAAATGAGAAGAAGTTTCCAAGTCTCATCTTTAAGCATCCTTTGAAGCTTCAACGATAATATGGAGACAAGCTCAACAACATCAATCAAGTGCCTCACAGAAAGATCTGCTTTTTGTAAGAAAGCTTTTATATTTTCATTGTCATACTTGTGCTTGTTTTCATTACTAGTTATTGGTGAGCCTATGTGATGAAAACCAACAAGGGTTTTGACTTGTGATCCCGTGAAAACAAGTTGGGTTGTTGGTTAGCCTGAAAAACCATCAAGGTTGTGGGTGAGCCCGCAAAATTAACAAGGACACCAACAAGGTTTTTGGTTAGCCTAGAAAATCAAAGGGTTTGATTTGTGAGCCCAGTGAAAACAAGTTGGATTTTGATTAGTGAGCTAGGAAAACTAATCGGCTATAATCAAGGATGATATAGTGAAATTTCCATGGAAAGCTCGGAGAGTGGATGTAGGTGCCACGGGGTGTGCCGAACCACTATAAATTGTTGTGTTTGTGTGATTGCTTTTACTCTTGCATATACTTTATAATTTCCACTGCATATTTTTTTTAAGCACATAAACACCTTTGAAAACATATTAGCACTTTGTTTTAAATTGGCACATACTTGTTTAAAGTTTTTAAATCCCAATTCACCCCCTCTTGGATAGCCTCGCTGGGCAACAATCACCAACAAGTCCTTTTCTGATATCCTTAATCAAGCACGCCACCACCAACTCCACCTTCCTCCTCCGGTCTAAAGCTGATCTTCGCCTCAACTCCTCCATTGAGTGGGAGCCCATCGGTGATGACATCTAGGTCAAGCTCAGGACCCGCTACGGCCACTTGCTTCGAGCCAACAGTGGCCTCCCACCATGGTGCCCAAGATATCCCCCATCGCACTACCACACAAGATTGGATTCTATGGGACATCGACATCATTAACATTCTCCCCAGTCCCACTACTTCTCCCCCCAAGCCGTAGTCGCTGGCCAACCCCAATTAAAAGTTTCCATCCTTCGCTCTCCCTTTTTCCCTTCTGTCTTTGCCCGAGCTGACCACCATGCCGCCCCTCATTGCCGCCTCACCTCCAAAATTGAAGAGCCCCTTGGCTAAGCCCATCCACCGGATCCCCTAAAATTTCCACCTCTCCTTCACCATAGCCATCAAACGACAAGCATTGACCTCCTCCATCCTCTCGACTAAGAGCCCACCGTCTGATGCCAATCATCCATGATGATTCCAGCCCTAGCAAGAAGCCTCCCCTCTGTTCCACCCAACACTGGTTCAATAATTAGAGAAGATTCCTCCTTAGCACAGTCATGAAATGATGGGGACCTCACCAGCACAGATCCCGAAGCAAGTACGAATCTTGGAGCCTCACGAATCTCGAAGCATATCCAGAATAAATTTAAGATTTATCTGTATTTGAAATTGGAATTAGGATTTGGTTGGTTAGGATTGAGATTTGATAGGCTTATCTTATCCTATCTCGAAGCATATCCAGAATAAATTAAGATTTATCTTTTATTTGAAATTTGAATTAGGATTTGGTTGGTTAGGATTGAGATTTGATAGGCTTATCTTATCCTATCTTGTGTTTGAATTTGAATCATCTCTATCTTTTTATCCTGTATTCAAATTCAAATGAGGATTGGACAGGTCTATAAATACCACCCTTAGTCCTTTGTAAAAAATAGTTTTAGAAAAACATTTGAGTTTTTAGAAGAGTGATTCTTCTTACCTTCGCCTTCAGGCATGGACGTGAGGCCCTATTTATCCCCCTTCCTAACCCATTTTCTTTAACCCCTCATGATCTTTGAGATTTGTCCTAGTGCTTCCAAGTATCGAGGAGAGTGTATGCCCTAGAGGTGAGAGGTCACTTCGTTAGGGTGAGTCCCAAAGTCCATGAGATTCAAATCCCTGTCTTCCATCCCCACTTTTCTTCGCCACCCCTAATACCTAAAAAAAAAAATGGTACCCTAATTTAGGTGACTTCTAGGCTCACCAACGGTCCTACCCATCTGTCCCCCATCATGAAAGCATGGTTATCAAAGCATAATCCCATTCCCCACCAATTTCAAGCTATTTGGAAAAATAAGCTTGGTTTAATTAACTGGTTTTAGTGCCATTTGATCCCAAGTATCTTGATCACATGACATGCATTGGAATTTGAAGTAAGCATATTTTTTAGAGCAAACCCGAAATCTCCTACTAACTTCAAAATTTGGGATACTGTATTGAATTGAATTTTGTTTCCCTATCAAGCCTAATTACCTTGTGATTTTAGTTGAACCAGGTTTGAAGACTTCATGCCTAATTCATCCATGAACTCATCACCATCCATCTCGACAACTCCCTAGTTGATCTCCCTTTTTTAGGATTCCATGACATCATATTACTTGGTAAGAGATTTTTCATGATTTAGAATAGAATTTAGAAATTCATTGCTATAAAGTTTATTTTATTAATTGTCCCATCTTTAATTAGTCAAATCTAATTTAATTAAATTGAACTAATCTAGACTAGCAGTTATTTCTTAACGACCAGCGATCCAACCTCTTGAAATATTTGGTTGTGCATGCTGATTAGGTCACTTCCTAGATCAGACCTTAATTTTAACTACATCTAAATTAGCTTCATTCTTGTCTTGACTATTTGCTATTATTTGTTTTAATTATTTATTTAATTTATCTGCTGATCTCAATATATGGCTATTAGGTCTAGGATAGCTAGCCCATCTTGCATCAAAATTGATATCAGAGCATAGCTTAGTTTAGGTTAGGTATATTTGTTATAAGAAAATAAAAAAAATTGCATAATTCAGCATTTGCATATCCTACACATCCTTTAGTATTTTAGAAAATCATCCATAGAAAAATCCAAAAATTATAAAAATTACTTTGTTGGAAAATAGACTCATAAGCAAACTATTCTATAATTATGGATTCCTAAAACTACTTTAAAATCCATGCAAGTTTAGTCTTGAAATTCTTAGCTTCTATTCTAGAATTCTGAAATCAATGGTTTTGGACAACCTCTATTCAAATCCTAAGTCCTATTTCAAAGAGAATCAAATATTATAAAATTGGCGTCTCTATGAACTAGACTCTAATTAAAAAAAATTATTATGAAAATTTATGAAACAGCTTCAAGATTCATGCTAGTTTGATCTAGAATATCTAATTGTGCACATAAAAATCTACAATCTAAAACTGCATAGAACCTATTCTTTTGACAATTCCTATTGATATGGTTATCAAAAAATTTAAAACTTATAGATCTAAAAACTAGATTCAAAAGGAAGATATTTGTATTTGATAATTTTAAAATTGAATCCTAGATTGATACTAGAATTGTCTGTATTACTAGTCATTGCACCCTAAAAATTTGTTGAAAATCTCAATATGCATAGCCCTAGAAAATTAGTAAATTCTTAATCCTATGATTATCCAAAAATTCTAAAATTTAGGTAGTTGGAATCTCCACTCATTAAGGAATCCGACCCTGCTTTGAAAAACATGAAAACACTTCCCTAGGATATCTATTTTTGAGCATAAATTTAGACTAAAATAAAACTATTGCATATTATGGGGATTGAAATTCAGTAGTGAGTTTGTTGTGATCCTTGTATGACCACCAGGTTAGGAGCAAAATACTATTTTGAATCTTTAGAATTAGATAGTAAAATGGATCCTAACTAAATTGCTACATTCTTTCAAGCTTTCACTGAAAAAATTAATAAACTGTCTGGCATTTGTCAAAAGAACCTAGCAAAGTTAAATAATTTAGTAAAAAATCAAGATAATAATAACCAGATTGGGGATACCCTTTTAGACCTATAACACAGTCAATCAAGAAGGCTAATTTCAAAATACAATATTTTTTTGTGCAATGAACTAGACCATACTGCTAGACAGTGCCCAACCATACTATTTATAAGAAAGCCTATAAATGAAGATCTTAAAAATAACCCTGAAGAAGAAGTTTATATAGCGGATTCAGAATTAGCGAACATCTATGATATCTATGACACAATCCAAATTACCACTACACTTAAGAAACAACTAGGAGATGAATGCGTATTGAACCAACCTAAAGAAACTAAAGATGGAATAGCACTACTATCATGAGCAAGGAAAACATCAATAGTAATAGTTGCATTGATGCCATCTCTTCTTATGATATTTTATACCTAGATTTAGTATCTGTAGGTCACTCGAGTTCTTATAATGTGGCCTAGATAAGTACTCTAGCTATCTCTCTTAAGCATAGGAGTCTATTGAACCATATCTATCCTAAAGAATTCTATGTTGTGGTCTAAGTTCTTAAGTTTTGGAGGCATTATTTACTTCCACGAGAATTTATCCTATATCCAGACCACAAGACCTTCAGATTTTTCAATTCATAGAAGAATTTAAGTCCAAAACCTGGAAAGTGAATTGAGTTCCTTCAGGCCTACACCTTTGTCTTATGGTACAAAGTAGATGTAAACACCAAAGTTGATGTAGACCTCTTATATATAATAAGTTATAAGCTTTGATGATTAGAAAAAATATATGAATGCTTAGACTTAAAAAAGTAAAATAAAAAATAAAATAAATAAATAATAATATTATTATATAGCAATTTCTTGTAATAAAGTCAACTTCATCATTTATAAAGTATACTAGGAGTCTGCATAAAGAGATCAGTAATAAAATTAATATGAATAATTAAATAATTAATAATAGATTTTCACTGACAAGTCAAGAATTTTACTAAGGATGATTATGTCATGATTAAGGTTGGACCTAAGTGGTTTCTATTAGGAACCGTTTGAAAACCATATGCTTGAAAAGCAGGCCTTATATATAATAAGTTATAAGCTTTGATGATTAGAAAAATATATGATGAATGCTTAGACTTAAAAAAGTAAAATAAAAAAAAATAAATAAAATAATAATATTATTATATAGCAATTCTTGTAATAAAGTCAACTTCATCATTTATAAAGTATACTAGGAGTCTGCATAAAGAGATCAGTAATAAAATTAATATGAATAATAAATAATTAATTAATAGATTTTCACTGACAAGTCAAGAATTTTACTAAGGATGATTATGTCATGATTAAGGTTGGACCTAAGTGGTTTCTATTAGGAACCGTTTGAAAACCATATGCTTGAAAAGCAGGCACATTCAAGATTTTAAAGAAAGTTGGATCTAATACGTATGTTAATGAACTACCATCTGACTATAGGATTAATTTAACTTTCAATATATCAGATCTAATTGAATATAAAGAACCAACATTAATATCCAGTGATCTTTTAAGTATGTACTATCCTTTGTAAGTGACCCTCTCCCTGAGTGTCCATAAGCCAAGTTGATAGAGTAGCATGATGAGATCGATCACATCCTAGACGAGCAGATCAAATTCACTAGGGGTTAAGACTATTATAGCTATGTTGATTCACTGATGAGGTAGGATAGAGTCAAAGGATTCCTAGATTATCCAAGACTTTTAGAGTAGTATGGAACCTGACTTGACAGATTCGAGTTCTCCACACCTCAGGAGAATGATGAGGACATCGTCCAACATAGATCTTGATGCACACCTAGCATTCCTATGAGCAGATATATGTATTCATTTTTTATTTTATCTGGATGTATGGAGATTGGGCATATTATTTTTATTTTTATTATTTTGTATCTAGCTCATGCACAAATCTTAGAGTATAAAAACTAGATTAGTTTGGAGTCTATTTTATATCGATGTAATTATTTCATATTAGTATGGAGTCCTATAGTTCTAGTAAAGTTGGTCTCTAATTTGTCGGGAACTAAAGTCTATTTAAAGAACCTTTATATTTGGAATAAATAAATCAAAGAAATTATTAAAATAGTTTTGGATTTTCTTCTAACTCCTCCCATCCCCTTTTCTCTTTCCCTCCTCTCTTCTTCTTATCCTTTCTCTTCTTCTCTCTTCTTTCTTTTATTCTCTCTCTTCTTCTCGGTTCTTCTTCTTCCTCTCTCCTTCCTCTTCTCTTCTTCCTATTATTCTTCCCCTTCTTCTCTACTTCTTCTTCATACTCCTCTTTAACCTCTACCACTCAAACACCCTGTGAACCAATTCTTCCGAGCACACCATCGCCAACAAGCCCTTTTTCGATCTCCTCAATTGAGCGTGCCACCACCAACTCCACCTTCCTCCTCCAGTCTGAAGCTGATCTCCACCTTGACTCCTCCATTGAGTGGGAGCCCATCCATGATGGTGTCTAAGTCAAGCTCAGGACCTGCTACGACCACTTCCTCCAGGCCGATGGTCGCCTCCCGTGATGGTGCAACTCCATCACCCACGATATCCCCCACCGCACTACCACACAGGATTACACTCTGAGGGACATCAACGTCAATGACATACTCCCCAATCCCTTGCTTCTCCTCCCCCTAAGCCGTAGCTGCTAGCCAACCCCAATTAGAAGTTTTCATCCACTGCTCTCACCTTTTCCCTTTCACCTCTGCCCAAGCTGACCATCGTGCCACCCCTCATCGCTACCTCACCTTCAAAATCAAAGAGCCCTACAGCCAAGCCCATCCATCGAATCCCCTAAAATTCCCACCTCTCCTCCACCATAACCATTGAATGACTGAGCTATCAGCCTCCTCCATCCTCTTGACTAAGAGCCCACCATCCGATGCCCATCATCCATGACAGTTCTGGCCCTGGCAAAAAGCCTCTCCCCTTGTTCCACCCAGCACTAGTTTAACAACCGGGAAGATCCCTCCTTAGAATGATCATGAAAGCAAGGAGGAGTTCCTGCATGATTTTCAAAGCATAATCCCATTCCCCTACCGACATCAATCTATTTTGAAAAATGGAAAAAACTTGGATTAATTAACTGGTTTCAGTGCCATTTGATCTTGAGTATCTTGATCACACAATACACTGGAATATGGAATCAGCATATTTTTCAAAGCAAACCGGGAATCCCCTGCTGACTTCAAATTTTAGGATATCAGATTAAATTGAATTTTGTTTCCCTGTCTTGCCTGATTACCTTATGATTTTGGTTAAACCAGGTCTGAAGACTTTCTACCTGATTCATCTATGAACTCATCACCATCCAACTCGACTACTCTCAGGTTGATCTCCCTTTTCCAGATTCCATGACATTTTTTAGTGAGAATTTTTTCATGATTTAAAATAGAATTTAAAAATTCATTGCTAGAAAATTTATTTTATAATTATCCTATGTTTAATTTAGTCATATCTGATTTAATTAATTGAACAAACCTAGACTAGCGATCATTTCTTAACGATCAACGATCCAATCTCCTGACATATTTGATTATGCATGTCGATCAGGTCACTTTCTAGATCATATCTTAATTTTAACTAGATCTAAATTAGCTTCATTCTTGCCTTGATTATTTACTCTTATTATTTTAATTATTTATTTAATTTATCTACTTATCTCAATAGATGGTCATTAGGTCTAGGATAGCTAGCTTGTCCTGCATCATAATCCTAAGCATTGAGGATCAAAGGGATGAATATATAGTAACCATATACTAGAGGTTCTTAATTGTTGCTCTGCAACTTTTGATCTATTCGAACATTAGGTGTCATTGCAAGATGATGATTCTGACTGGTACAAAAAGTATTCATGTGCTATCGGCTTAGTGTTTAAACCTATAGGTCACACACAATAGAAATTTCTACCTGATCTAATAGCTGGGCAATAATTGAGAATCATTTCAGTGTTCAGTTTGAGTCGACACTTTCAAGTGTCGATACTTTGGTAAGCCGATACTTGAAATTTTTTCAAGTATCGACTCATCAATGTTACAAGTATTGTGACAGGATTTTTTCACTAAAGTTGATAAATTATTGGAAGATTAATTAGCAATTATATTGCTGATTAGCTCATTTGATTAAGCTATGAAATTTTGATCAAAACCAAATGTGATTGATTTAAACTCGAGTTGAGTCCAATTGGATTGGACCTAGCCCATGCACCCTAGTCCTTAAATTTTGAATTCAAATTCAAATTGGTCTCAAAATTTGAATTCAAATCTGAATTATGAATTCAGCTTTGAACTTTGAATATAAGTTAGTTCTAACCTTCCTAACCTCTCTCCCCTTATCTCTCCCTAAGTCCCTCACCTTCCTAGATATTTGGGTGCCTATATTGATGGGTCGCTGATTGATAAGTCTAATAAATTTCCTAACATAAGCTTTAAAATAAGTATTAATTAGATTATATTTATTAATAATTGATGCTTTTTATTAAAGTTTTAGAGAAAAGAAGTCTATGATGGAAATAGTCCAATTTTTTGAGTCCAACGGTATAGACGGCACTCAAATCAAAGTTCAAACAGGCCCAAAATTAAATTTTAAATTTAATAAAGAAATTACATGAGTTTAAATAGCCAGTCCACCATGGACCAGTCGCTGGGTCTACAAAACATGAATTAGTCCATGGCTACCATGATTGTCGGTCCATGACCCTTTTCGTGGACCACTATCACCGTTTCATGCTGTCCGGTCACCAGAATTGCCACTTACCTTCCCCCTGACCACCGAGAGCCTCCTCATGCTATTCAGTCATCACCTGCTCCAAACCATAGACCCGTCGCTGTTTCTTGCTACCTGTCACAACCCATAGCCGGAGGGGATGCCGAGAACTTGCTGCCAACTAGAAAAGCTATGATCTGACTGTTCCCAAGCCTATGTCCCCTCTGTTCTCTATTCAGTCACTGCCCACCACCTCACACCATGATCGCCACCTCTTGCCGCCATCCACCACCATCTACATGTGGTGTCAAGATCGGGAGAGGTAGAGTTCCAATCAAGGAAGGGGAGGGATTCGGGGATTCTACGAGCATCCAGTTCAGACTTTGTGTGCCCGAGAAGGAAGGAACGCTATGATGGATCCATCACATGATAAATCAACGGTCAAGATTTCCATTTACAATATTCAATCAATCTGAAGCCTGATTGTGTCTAGATTTGACCGAGAGGAAGTCTTAGATGAGCTTTATTTAAGGACCCTATGCTACAAGAGAAAGGCATCCTAGAGAGAGGGTATGGTATAGGATAGAGGGCATAGCTTGGGTTGTAGGTTGGCCTCTAAAAGTAAGGTTTCTTAGAGGAGAGTTCTACCCCTACACCATCTTCAAGCCTATTCTATCTCCAAGATCAAGACCTAAAGAGAAAGAAGAAGAGGAAGCCCAATTCATTCTACAGAGTACAATGGAAGAAGGGAATGTGATATCAACTGACTTCTCGATGAGGCTGCACACAATCAACTTCAGATTCTTTATTATTACTTTTCATAATTTATTAATTATTATATTAATTTCTTGTAATTAGATTTTAATTAATGTAAAGTTTATTTTTATGCCATTTAAATTTTTATTATTTATTTTTTTTTACAAGTAGATGCTAAGATCTAGCTAGCTAATCGAACATATCAAGTTTTTTATTCTCTATTGTCTTAATTCTCCATTTTACTGACTTTGAACTATTTTTTTTTTAATCGAACATATCAAGTTTTTATTCTCTATTGTACTTAATTCTCCATTTTACTGACTTTGAACTATTTTTTTTTTATTTTATAAAAATTAAAGATTTCAAACTATCCTAAGCACTGCCTTCTCCATGAATTCGACCTGACTCATCCTTTTTATGTATTTTTAATTTTCTTTAAAAGTTAGTTAATTAAACTGATAGCCATGGTATCTTGATGACAACATCACGATTCTATCACTGATAGATGGGAGGGGTTGATCAAGTGCTAGTCAAGAATTTCTGAGTTAGAGAAAAGAAAGGCTAGCTAAGTTTCTATCTAAGAAAAAGCTCGAGTGGGGTAGTGAGGCTATGGGATTTGGGTATATGCTCTCTAGTGCTTTTTACTAAGATTTGAGAAGAGAGAAAAGGAAAAGGGATTTTACCATTACATCTTCTCCACCAAATCTATCCTCTAGTACGTTCTTTGGCTCTAGGAGGGCCCCAGTATCTAGAAGAAGGAAGATTAGCTATCGAGATTCAAGAGAAGCTAGCATTCCAAGGGAGCTAGTCGAGCATAGCTCCTATGTGGATCACCTGTAGAAGCTAGATACTCTTTGTGGCTAGCAGGATCTTTAAACCTCCACCTTCCAACAGTAGCGAACGCCATTGGTGAGGACACCAGGATCAGAACAAAGATTGTAAAGCTCCATTTGGATCTATGATTAATGTGCTGGGAAGTCAGTCATTTTTCAGTTGAGTCTAGAGTCACTTGAGTCCTGTAATAAAAGTTGAGTCCTATAATAAAGTAAGCCAAATGAGTCCAATAGGTCAATTGAGTCCATTTGCTCATTTAAGTCATGTAAGTTTGATTTATTTCATTCAAGTCAAGTACAAGAGGAGAGTCACTAGACCAGGAGAGTCACCAAGCTCCCACTAAAGCAGACTTCATGCGCCACCCCTGGTCCCCAGTCAGCGCCCAAGTCCAAAGTCATTACTGCCCAAGAGAAGTTGGCGCCTTCCAAGCCCACCAGGTATTGATGCCTCCCAAGCCCACCAAGCATTTGGCGCCCTAGTCCAAGCTCACAAGAAGTGGCGCCACAGCCTAAGTCCATAAGAATTGGTGCCCCAACCCAAGCCCATAAGGAAGTTGGCACCCCAGGCCCATAAGTTTGGTTCCCTAGCCCAAGTCCACAAGAAGCTGGCACCCCACCTCCCAGGCCCACAGCAGTAGGCATCCCCTCCTAGGCCCACAAGGAGTTCATACCCCAGTCCAACATGGAGTCAAGCAGTCCAAGCCCAAGAGGAGTCAAGATTCCAAGTCCAACAAGAAGTTTAACCTCCAAGTCCTACAAGGACTCCAGTCTCCTTATCCCACTCCAACTTTGTACTCCTTGTCCCACTCAAACTATGTACTCCAACTTTGACAGGGAGAGGACTGGGAGATCTTTAAATACCCCTTCCCTCCTCCCTCTTGTATTATTATGATGATGAATGATTAAAATATGAGAGTTCTCTGGTGCGGGCACCAGACTCAGAAGAAGACTTCAGAGCTCCATTTGGATCTCTGATTGACATTGCCCGAGAAATTAGGGTTTGTAATAAAGGTTGACCTGGTCAACCAGTTTATTTATTTTATTATTTCTTGAGTCACCATTTAAATTTTGTTGAGTCATGTTGACTCGGTGCAAGTCCCAATGTGGTTTCAATTTGGTCCAAAATGGTGCCACATTTCTCTTCCAATCAACTCAAGGTTCAAGCAAGTGGAGGCCACACTCCAAGCCACACGCCCAGCCACACTCCGAGCACATGCCAGAGTCCAGGAGGCGCCATAGAGGCATCCCAGTGTCATGGTCCCCACATCCAAAGAAGAAAAAAATCAAATTGGAGGCTAAATTAAAGGAGGCGCCCACACCTGCCTAATTTACCTAAGCAAAGAAGGAAGAAACTTCTCTTGGAGAAGAAATCAAAGAAGGACATCCACCTACTCCTAATTGAAGTTCAAGTCAAAATCAAAGAGCTTAACTTGGAGTGGAAGAAAAGAAGAATACCATAAGAAGAAGAGACTCCAAATCCAAATCCAACTCCAAAGGGTGCCATAAAAGTTCCAAAACAATTCCTTTATGGCCGTCCCAATTTTTTTTGGACTCTTGGTCGGCCAAGGGAGAGGATTTTCTACCTAATCTAGGGTTGGAAGAGTTTAGTCCCACAGGGAATTTGTACAAGCTAGGAGAAAATTTAGGTCTATATAATAGACCTCTCTTTGTAACTTAAAAAATCAATGAAGAAAAATTATTTTTGCTATTCTCTTGTGTTGAGCAACCTAGGTTTCTCTTCTTCCGCACTATTCTAAGTGTTGAGCTCCGTGAGGGGTAATCCGGGTTCCATTGGAGCCTTGAGGAGGTGAGAGATCTCCATCTTTATCCAAACCCTAGGTTAGCCACTTGAAATTCCAAAACCCTAGCCACCTTTCATTATTTTCCATCCACCAACCCTAGATCCATCCATCTCCCACGGCCTCTCTCTCTCTACAAGTCCAGGCCATCCACCTTCATCCAGATCCAGTCCGGCAACTTCAGATCCAGAGCAAGTTCCAAGGAAAATCACATCAACATCCAGGAGAATCCAGTTTTCAGCAATTTCAATCTTCTAGTTCATCAACCTGGTAAATCTTTTCCTTGACTCTCTGATTCCATCAATTGTTTTTTTCTTCTCTTCCAGATCTTGAGTTCAGGAGAAGCCAACCGGCCAAAGGACCAGTATTGGAGGATCCATTACGAAGATATCTGAATCCGGGATCCAACAATCTGCTCGGGAGAGTTCCTCCACCAAAATCTGTGAAGATCATTGTCTGGTTAGATCAACCATCTATTCTCTTTATTTCTGTTCTGCTGAAAGTTCGGAGCGAAACCCTAGGTCTGGGAGTTTCTCAACCCCCAGCGATCCGTTGCTTCTAAACTACTCTGATACTTTAGTTTCCTTAAAATTGTGCTTTCATTATCATATTAGTCTCTTTCAATGTTAGGTTAACTTTTCTTTGATTTGAAGCCAACTTCTACAAACATATAAAAACAACAAAAAAAATTAGTTAATCTTAATCTACTTCCGCATCGCGTCCCTTTATTTGTTCTGCATCATTTTGGGTATCAGAGCCCAGTCTAGGGTTTCTGATTTGCTTGCTTGCTTTGATTGATCTCTTTTTATTTTGTCTGCTCGAAGTAGACTCCCCAGGACGTCCGGTCCTAGGAACTAAGCGAGGTGCAAGCCTCCTCCTCCCATTCCACGGGGTGTTCCTAGGGCGTGTAGGGGATCCATTGGGTTATAACTTCGTAGCAGGGATTATAAATGGGGAAGACAATCTAGTTGCAGCCCATAATTGCCCTGTTGTCTAAATTATTTCTCCCTACATAAAACTCCGAATTGCATGATTTTTACTTCGTTGAAACCAGAATAATTGAACCTATTTTCCATAATTTTTCTGCGATTTATTGGTTTCGGTAAAAATTCTGAGAATTAAAAACAGCAACTCTGTTTTTTGTGTTCTGCAATTCAATTCTTTTTTGGAGTGATCATCTCATAATTTACTTAAGGGCAATTGAGCATCTAAGATAAGGGGAGGAGTTGATTACCTCTCCTTAGCCCAAAACCACCATCCAATCATTCGAACCTAGACCTAATTTAAAATCAGTTAGACCTAATTTGCCCTAGTGGGCTAGGGATACCAATTGGTCGGGTCTAGGCTAGTGTTGAGTCAGTTTGCTGAGTTTATTCTGTGTGTGCTTAGCACTCAGTGTCTAGAATGGTGGTTCAGGGACTATGTCCCGAAGGGCTTGTGTGCTGGTCCGCCTACCTGGCCAATCACTGATTGGTGTCTAGGATTGGCGATCAGGGACCTAACACTCACCATATCAACCTGGTCAAACCCAACCTGATTTAGAGGCCATGATCAGAACTCTTACTGAAAGTATGGCTAAAATGAATCAGGATATGACAAACACTGTGGCCCAGTTTAGCGCACAAATTCATGAGGATCTTACCCAACTTAGGGACCGAGTCCAAGTACTTGAAGAACCTAGACATCGAATTGGACTCCTGACCCCGATTTTAATGTGCCTCAACCTCACCCACATCAAGAGCCTAGAAGGCCTTTATATAGAGATCCCGAACCTAATCATAGGAGGCCTGACCCAGAGCCTGAAGATAGAGATGATAGGTTCATCAGGAACATCAAATTAGATGCACCCACTTTTGATGGTAGTCTGAACCCTAAGGTGTATTCTGATTGGGAGGGTGAGATGGATCAATACTTTGAGTGGTATGCTATGTCTGAGAGAGGAAATACAAGTTTGCCAAGATGAAATTAGTGCGTCAAGCTAGGTTATACTGGGGGAACATTGAGCTAACCACTAGGAGACGGAATGTTGAGCCCATAACCACTTGGCAGGGTATGAAAGAAAAATTGAGAGATAAATACCTACCCATTTCATACCAGCAAAACCTGTTAGACCAATGGCAAAACCTGAAACAAGAAACCGATCTGTCTCAGACTACATAACTACTTTTGATGAATACCTAATGAGATGTGATGTGAGTGAAGCCCACGAAGTCACTTTGTCTAGATTTAGGGCTGGACTGAGGGAAGAAATCAAGAGAGAACTATTTCTGAGAGAGGTTACTGATCTAGACCAAGCCTACCAGATTGCACTGAACACTGAGAAATTTCAGAGAGGACCTATACCTTCTAGGGTTAGTGCCCCAATCCCAAGGAATGGACCTAGTCAAGTTATCCCTAGTAAACCTTTTCAGGGTACTTCTACCCCTAGGCCCATGGACAAAGGTAAGGCACCTGACACCCAGAGAACCCCTAGTTCAAATATCACCTGTTTTAAGTGTCAGAAACCAGGTCACATTTCTAGTCAGTGTACTGCCATAGCCTGTTTCAAGTGTCGTAAGGTAGGTCATGTTGCTAGCCAGTGCCCACGGAGATCCCTTTACATAGAAGAGGGAGAGAATGATAATTCCGAGCCCAGTGAGGAATTTGAAGAAGAAGTTTATGAGGCCGGAATGAATTTGGTTGAGGAGTATGAAGGAGAGGAGGAACCCAATGAATCTGACCATTAGGAGTTGTAAGATGCATCCTATCCCAGAATCTAGTTCAAGAGGATTGGCGTAGGACTAACATCCTACAACTTTTCTTAAATTAGGGGATAAGGTATGTAAGATCATCATAGATAGTGGGAGCTGTGTAAATGCCATCTTACTCTACTCACTGTCAAGATGTTAGGCTTAATCCAGTTCCCCATCCCAACCCCTATAAGGTTTCTTGGGTAGATTCTACCTCCATACCCATCCAATCTAGATGTCAAGTCCAAATCCAAATGCAATCTTATCACGAAAAGATTTGGTGCGATGTTTTACCCATGGGGTGAGCAGTATAATTCTCGGAAGACCTTGGTTGTATGATCATGATGCCACCCTCTTAGGAAAATCCAATACCTGTGTCTTTAGTTTCAATAGGAAGAAGATTACGATCCATTCCGTTCCCCCTAAGGACAAGGTAACTAAAGGAGCCGGTAAGGTTAAGGAGATGAAAACT
Organism: Areca catechu; assembly: GCA_021397845.1. Taxonomy (NCBI): domain Eukaryota; kingdom Viridiplantae; phylum Streptophyta; class Magnoliopsida; order Arecales; family Arecaceae; genus Areca; species Areca catechu. The sequence continues at coordinate 43,652,022 of CM038048.1, read as the reverse complement.
GGAGTGAACCTAATCAGTGCTAAGGATCTAGAACAAGAAATTCATAGTGGTTCACCCATCTGGATGTTGACTGCTAAGGAACTTAGAACTTCGGAACCCTCAGAGCCTCCTCAAGAAGTTAAACCTGTGTTAAAAGAATTTGAGGATGTCTTTCCCGAGGATTTGCCAGACCACCTTCCACCTCTTAGGGATATCCAGCATGCCATAGATCTAATCCCAGGAGCGACTTTGCCCAACTTGCCCCATTACAGGATGAATCCATCTGAGCATGAAGAACTGCAAAGCAGGTTGGAGAATTATTGAGGAAGGGTTTATTAGAGAAAGTCTTAGCCCTTGTGCAGTCCCCTTACTGACCCCAAAGAAAGATGGCACGTGGAGGATGTGTGTTGACAGTCATGCCATCAATAAAATTACAATCAAATATAGGTTTCCATCCCTAGACTAGATGACATGCTTGATATGATGGCTGGTGCAATGGTTTTTTCTAAGATTGATCTCAAAAGCGGCTATCATCAGGTTAGGATTAGACCCAGGGATGAATGGAAAACTGCTTTCAAAACTAAGGATGGTCTTTATGAATGGTTGTTATGCCTTTTGGGTTGTCCAATGCCCCTAGTACTTTCATGAGAATTATGACCCAGGTACTTAGAGCTTTCATAGGAAAATTTGTGGTGGTCTATTTGATGACATCCTGATCTATAGTAAGACCCCAACAGATCACCTAGACCACCTTAGAGCAGTCTGCCAAGTTTTGAGGAATGAGAGACTCTACGGTAATCTTAAGAAGTGTGAATTCATGACTAGTAGAGTTATCTTTCTTGGTTTTGTAGTAACCCCTGACGGCGTGGCGGCCGATCCTGAGAAGATTAAGTCCATAGTAGATTGGCCAGAGCCAACCAATGTGCATGAAGTTAGAAGTTTCCATGGCTTGGCTACCTTCTATAGGCGATTCATCAAGGGTTTAGTACTTTAGCTGCTCCAATCACTGATTGTATTAGGAAGGGAGAATTTCATTGGACTAAGTCAGCCCATAAAGCCTTCCTAGATCTTAAGGATAAAATGACCCAGGCACCCATTCTGAGATTACCCGATTTTTCTAAAGTATTTGAGGTTGCCTGTGATGCTTCAGGTGTAGGAATAGATGGAGTCCTAAGCCAAGAGAATCATCCCATAGCACTCTTTAGTGAAAAACTTAATGATGCTAAGCTTAGGTATTCTACCTATGATAAGGAATTTTATGCGGTGGTGCAAGCTTTGCTTTACTGGAGACATTATTTGCTACCGCAGGAATTTGTACTATTTTCGGACCATGAGGCTCTTAGATTTCTGAACTCCCAAAAGAAGCTTAACCCTAGGCATGCTAAGTGGGTAGAATATATCCAGTCCTATACTTTTGTCCTGAAACATAAGGCTGGAGTTGAGAATAAGGTAGCTGATGCCCTTAGTCGCCGATCTCTGTTATTAACTTCTGTTAGAACTGAGGTCATAGGGTTTGAGCAAATCAAAGAGGAATATGAGTCTTGTCCGGATTTCACAACTGTGTATCAGGATCTAGTTCAAGGACCATCTAGTAATCACCAGGATTATACCCTTGTAGATGGTTTTTTGTTCTTCAAAAATAGGCTTTGCATCCCTAGAACTTCTCTTAGGGAATTTTTGATTTGGGAAATCCATGCTGGAGGTTTAGCTGGCCATTTTGGAAAAGACAAGACCATTCTAGCTATTGAAGACCACTTTTTCTGGCCTAGCTTAAAAAGGGATGTAGCTAATATTGTAGCTAGATGTCGAACCTGCGCTGTTGCCAACAGCGAAAACAAACACTGGCCTTTATACCCCACTCCCTGTCCCAGATCGTCCTTGGCAGATGTGAGTATGGATTTTGTGTTAGGTTTACCTAAGACCCAGAGGAGACATGATTCTATCTGTGTCGTAGTCGACCGATTCTCTAAAATGGCCCACTTCTTGCCTTGTTCCCAAACTTTTGATGCGTCTAAGGTAGCCACACTTTTCTTCAATGAGATAGTTAGACTCCATGGCCTACCTAAGACAATCGTTTCAGATATATGTCCGGTTCACCAGTTACTTTTGGAAGACCCTTTGGCATAAGTTAGGGACAAAACTTAAGTTTTCAACTGCCTATCATCCCCAAACTGATGGCCAAACTGAAGTAGTGAACCGTAGCCTAGGAAATCTGCTGAGATGTCTTGTTGGTGAAAATACCAGAAATTGGGATTTATACCTACCAAGGGCAGAATTTGCGTACAACGACTCGTCAATAGGTCTACGGGTAAGAGTCCATTTGAAATTGTACATGGGTACAAACCTCACACACCTCTTGACCTAGTCCCTTTACCTGTCCACACTCGAGTCTCCGAATCTGCTGAGAATTTTGCACAGCATATAAAAGACTTGCATAAAGAAATTCATGCCAAAATAAATTTAAGTAATGAAACTTATAAGAAGTTGGCTGATACTCAAAGGCGAGTCAAATCTTTTGTTGAGGGAGACTATGTGATGATTAGGTTAAGGCCTGAACGGTTTCCTCCTGGAACCGTTAGAAAGTTACATGCTAGGGGAGCTGGACCATTTAGAGTGGTAAAGAGAGTAGGATCCAATGCCTATGTGCTCGAGTTGCCTCCAGAACTAGGCATTAGCTCTACTTTCAACATTACAGACTTAGTAGAGTACAGGGAGCCAGCTGTGATTCCTAGTGAGCCTTTTGAGCCTAACCCTATCATTGAGAGTGATCCCGACCCTGTGTGTCCACCAACAAACTGGCCTGTGAGGAAAGAGCAGATTGAAAAGATCCTGGATGATCAGGTTATCTCTACTCGTAATCGAGGATACCAAAGGTACCTGGTCCGCTGGCAAGGAGGCCAGATTCTGATGACTCTTGGATCTCCCGAGAAGAATTACAAGAATTGGACCCAGACCTCTTGGAGAGATACCAGAGCCAACTTGAGCCTTACTCGACAGGGTCGAGTTCCTCCCACCCTGGGAGAATTGGTGCGGGCACCAGACTCAGAAGAAGACTTCAGAGTTCCATTTGGATCTCTGATTGACATTGCCCGAGAAATTAGGGTTTGTAATAAAGGTTGACCTGGTCAACCAGTTTATTTATTTTATTTATTTCTTGAGTCACCATTTAAATTTTGTTGAGTCATGTTGACTCGGTGCAAGTCCCAATGTGGTTTCAATTTGGTCCAAAATGGTGCCACATTTCTCTTCCAATCAACTCAAGGTTCAAGCAAGTGGAGGCCACACTCCAAGCCACATGCCCAGCCACACTCCGAGCACACGCCAGAGTCCAGGAGGTGCCATAGAGGCATCCCAGTGTCATGGTCCCCACATCCAAAGAAGAAAAATCAAATTGGAGGCTAAATTAAAGGAGGCGCCCACACCTGCCTAATTTACCTAAGCAAAGAAGGAAGAAACTTCTCTTGGAGAAGAAATCAAAGAAGGACATCCAACCTACTCCTAATTGAAGTTCAAATCAAAATCAAAGAGCTTAACTTGGAGTGGAAGAAAAGAAGAAATACCATAAGAAGAAGAGGACTCCAAATCCAAATCCAACTCCAAAGGAGGTGCCAATAAAAGTTCCAAACAATTCCTTTATGGCCGTCCCAATTTTTTTTGGACTCTTGGTCGGCCAAGGGAGAGGATTTTCTACCTAATCTAGGGGTTGGAAGAGTTTAGTCCCACATGGGAATTTGTACAAGCTAGGAGAAAATTTTAGGTCTATATAATAGACCTCTCTTTGTAACTTTAAAAAATCAATGAAGAAAAAATTTTTTGCTATTCTCTGTGTTGAGCAACCTAGGTTTTCTCTTCTTCCGCACTATTCTAAGTGTTGAGCTCCGTGAGGGGTAATCCGGGTTCCATTGGAGCCTTGAGGAGGTGAGAGATCTCCATCTTTATCCAAACCCTAGGTTAGCCACTTGAAATTCCAAAACCCTAGCCACCTTTCATTATTTTCCATCCACCAAACCCTAGATCCATCCATCTCCCACGGCCTCTCTCTCTCTACAAGTCCAGGCCATCCACCTTCATCCAGATCCAGTCCGGCTACTCAGATCCAGAGCAAGTTCCAAGGAAAATCACATCAACATCCAGGAGAATCCAGTTTTCAGCAATTTCAATCTTCTAGTTCATCAACCTGGTAAATCTTTCCCTTGACTCTCTGATTCCATCATTTGTTTTCTTCTCTTCCAGATCTTGAGTTCAGGAGAAGCCAACCGGCTAAAGGACCAGTATTGGAGGATCCATTACGAAGATATCTGAATCCGGGATCCAACAATCTGCTCGGGAGAGTTCCTCCACCAAAATCTGTGAAGATCATTGTCTGGTTAGATCAACATCTCTTCTCTTTATTTCTGTTCTGCTGAAAGTCGGAGCGAAACCCTAGGTCTGGGAGTTTCTCAACCCCCAGCGATCCGTTGCTTCTGAACTACTCTGATACTTTAGTTTCCTTAAAATTGTGCTTTCAATTATCATATTAGTCTCTTTCAATGTTAGGTTAACTTTCTTTGATTTGAAGCCAACTTCTACAACATATAAAACAACAAAAAAAATTAGTTAATCTTAATTACTTCCGCATCGCGTCCCTTTATTTGTTCTGCATCATTCTCTTATTATTTCTATGTAATTATGCATTGATGCTCTATGAGGAGAGGTGAATGCCCATTTTCACTCCGCAAGGAGGGCACGTGATGTGTAACCCAACCAAACCTACCAGCTTTTCTGCTTCTTTCAAACCCTAGCCGTACCTTCTTCCAAACCCTAGGCCAACCACTTATCCTTATCCAACCCTATGCTGCCCATCCCTCTTCCATCTTCCACCTGGCCACCAACATCAATCTTTATAACCTTAGGCCATCCCCACCCCTCCTCCAAAACCCTAGGCCATCCCATCTTCATCCTCCTCAGGCCGCCACCACCAAACCCTAACCACCAACATCGGAGGCCCCAGGCATCTTCATCCTTCTCCAGGCCGCCAGCTCCTGATCATTAAGCTAGGCCACCATCATCAGTCTCCAAGAACCCCTAAAGTCCAAGTGTCCTCTAATCAACCAGCCGCCAGCAGTCTTCAGCGCCCCTCCAACCTTTTCTCTACCTAACCACCAACATCGGAGGCCCCAGGCATCTTCATCCTTCTCCAGGCCGCCAGCTCCTGATCATTAAGCTAGGCACCATCATCAAGTCTCCAAGAACCCCTAAAGTCCAAGTGTCCTCTAATCAACCAAGCCGCCAGCAGTCTTCAGCGCCCCTCCAACCTTTTCTCTACCCCAACTTTTGCTTTCATATTTTTTCTAACATTTGAATCCCTAACCCTAAGCATTTGTAGGATCCCTCAGGAGTCATGATACTTGGAGATGGTTTCCCTTGCCCCTGGGACCATCTGACAGAAAGCCGGCGCATCCGCGGGAATGAGCTTCATCTTCCAAGCACCAATCCTGGGAGGTGTGATCCCTTCCACAATGAACAGACATCATTGCTAGGTAACCTACCCATCCCTTCTCTCTTTTTCTGATTTGTTGAAAACTAAGCATGCCCTAATAGTGGTTTCTTAACCCTAGGATCCTGTCTTTCTTTACCACTTTGTTAGGTCTAATATACGAGTAAAACTTTAGTCTTTACATGAAAACCCTCATTGCTCTTAGTCTTTTTCGAGAACCAAACCAAATAAAAATCTGAAAATCTTGCTTACATAATCTGCAATTTCTTTATGCTCATCCCTATCATGTTCGTCCCTCATCAATTTTGGTATCAGAGCTCAATTTAGGTCATGTTCATGCATAGTAGTTAGAAAAATTCTGCATGTTGAATTCTGCACAGTAGTCTCAACTTAGGGCTAGTTTTCATTAAAACCTTGCTGTTTATCATGCATCTTTACATCTCTTATTCACATAATTAGTCCTCTTTATTTCTACAATTTTTTTAAAATTTTCAGATCTGAAAAACTACAAAAATTCTGCATGAAATCCTAAAGTCACCTTGCTGAAATTTTCTGCATAACTAGAATAGGGCTGAATTTGTTTGCCACAAAACCCCTTCAAATTTAGTTTCTTTGCACTTAATTAACTGATATTAATCTTCATTCAATCTGCCATTTGCATATTGAAAAAATAAAAAAAAATTATTTTCTGTAATTTCTAATTTAGATTCATGTTGCATCTTTCATGTGTGTACATGCATCATTAAATCAACTTAAGGGCAATTCTACTCTGTCATATAAGGAAAGGATTTCATCATCTTTGCTTGGCCCAAAACAACTACCTTGCATTAAACCCAAGCCTTAATTAAAACTGAGTAGCAACCTAATCGAGATAGGGACACCGACAGGTCAGTTTGTAGTATTGTGAGAAAGCTAGTGCACTCAATCCTTTGATTATTTCTTGAAACTGGTGTCTAGGCTAGAGGTCCAAAGGCAAATGCCCTAAGCAGAGCTGTGGTTACTTAATTAGGACCCTGTGAGAGTAGGAGGAGCCTCCCACACTCCCATCTCTTATCTAGCCAGTGGAAAGGGTAATTATTGGATTGGTTATAAGTTGAGCTGACTCATTCTACTTGAGCTACTAGGTCTAGCAAATCCTAGAATGATGTGTGTGCTTGTTGCATAACCACAGGATTAGGAGTCCAATTCCATCAGTCCCAACCCCAACCCAGCCTGACCATGGAACCTAACTATGAAACCTATCTGAGGACCATGATTGAACAAATTACCCAAATGAGCACCCAACTGTGCAATCGGTTCGACTAAATGGAGAAACATCTTGGAAACCTAGAGAGGACCAGAAAGACCCATACTGAGCCCGAACCTAAACCACCATGTTTTCCACCTCCCAACTCTAGGAGAGCCCCATGCCATGACCCAATCTAGGAGCTTAATCCAAGGAGACCCAATTATGATTTCATGGACCAGGATGAGAGAGCCATTAGGAACATTAGGTTAGAAGCTCCTACTTTTGGTGGCGATCTTGATCCGAAGGGTTACCTTGATTGGAAAAGTGGTATGGACCAGTACTTTGAACAGGATGAGATGACCAAAGAGAAGAAGTTTAAGTTTGCTAAACTCAAGTTAGCTCGCTAAGCTAGACTATACTGGGGGAGTGTTGAAAGAATGACTAGACAAAGATGAGATATTCCCATAGCTACCTGGAAAGCCACGAAGAATAAGCTTAGGGAAAGGTACTTACCCATGTCTTATGAGCAAAGGGGACCCGTAACCCATCAACCCAAACCCAATAGAATTCATACCCTTGGATATGAGCCAAGTACCAGTCCAGTTCCTATTAGCTGATCCATCCCTGCTACCCCATTGGTTCTTAGGCTGACATTGAAGAGAAGTCTGTAGGGCCAACCCATAATTAGTTAACCAGGAAAGTACTCAGACTGAGCCTGTATTGGAAACCCAATCAGAAGAGGAGAACTATGAGGAATGTAACACTGCTACCCCGATGACATTACTTGAGGAAACCCTAGAAGAGAATCAGATTATAGAGCCTAGTCCTAAAATTCAAGAACTAGAGAAAATTAGTGAAAATTTGGTTTCTTCAATTCAATACCCTCAAGAGGAATCCATTCCTTTAGTCCTGGTTAAAAATCCTTTGCCTGAAATTACCAATTCATCCTTTCATAAGGTAGACCTTTTGCTACCTATAGATCAATGTCCAAACCTTAAAATTATCTCCATGAGTCAAGAGTCAGTCGATGAATCCTCTTCTTATTTCCTACCCTATCCTAAGGCTTTCAATACTTCTAGAGCCTTTATGTTACACTTTGTTGAGGTTAGTAGGTTGCATCAGTCCCTTGAGCCTGTTAGATTTGCTACCTACTTCTAGAAGACCTTACGGCATTTATTAGGAGTCCATGTAAAGTTTTCATCTACATGTCATCCACCAACCAAGGGTCAAGCACAAAGTTGTAGTTGAAGGCTTAATAAATTTCCTTAGGAATGCATAGTCAAACCTTAGGTGTTAGTATGAGTCATTTGCCCAGCATGTTAGAGATTTGCATTAGGAGGTTATCCATAAGATTAATGTGAGCAAAGATATTATAAAAACATGGTTAAATCCCAAAAAGAGTTAAAGAGTTCGCTGAGAGAGATGTTGTAATGATTAGACTTAGACCTGAGTGGTTTCCTCCGAGGACCATGAAGAAGTTACATGCCCATGGAGCTAGATCCTTCAAAGTGATAAAAAAAGATGGACCTAATGCCTATGTGCTCGAGTTACCACCTGAATTTGACATTAGATTAAACCTTCAATATCTCATACTTAGTTAAGTATATGGAGCTAGCAATGATACCCAGTGAGCCTTTTGGACCTGACCCTATTCTTGAGAGTGAACCGATATTCTTGAGAGCGAACCGATCCCTGAGTGTCCGCAAACAAATTGGCCTAAGAAAGGAAAATGATTAAGCATATCCTGGACGACCAAGCTATTAGTACCCAAAACAATGAATACCAACATTACTTGGTTCGTTGGCAAGGTCGACCAGAATTTGAGAATTAGTGGATCACTCGAGAGGGTCTGCAACACCTCGACCCAGACCAACCAGAGCTGGAATGACCTTACTTGATAGATTCGAGTTTCTCCCACCCTAAGAGAATTAGTGATGATACCAGGATCAGAACAAAGATTGTAAAGGTCCATTTGGATCTCTGATTAATTGTTGGGAAGTCAGTCATTTTCAATTGAGTCCAGAGTTACTTGAGTCCTGTAATAAAAGTTGAGTCCTGTAATAAAGTGAGCCAAATGAGTCCATTAGGTCAATTGAGTCCATTTGCTCATTTGAATCCTGTAAGTTTGATTTCTTTCATTCAAGTCAAGTACAAGAGAAGAGTCACTAGACCAGAAGAGTCACCAGGCCCCCACTAAAGCAGACTTCATGCACCACCACTGGTCCCCGGTTAGGCACCCAAGTCCAAAGTCATTGTCACCCAAGAGAAGTTGGTGCCTTCCAAGCCCACCAAGCATTTGGCCCCAGTCCAAGCTCACAAGAAGTGGCGCCCCAGCCCAAGTCCACAAGAATTGGCACCCCAGCCCAAGCCCACAAGGAAGTTGGCACCCCAGGCCCATAAGCAGTTGGCGCCCTAGCCCAAGTCCACAAGAAACTGGCTCCCCCCTCTCAGGTCCACAGCAGTAGGCGCCCCTCCCAGGCCCACAAGGAATTCATACCCCAATCCAACATGGATTCAAGTAGTCCAAGCCCAAGAGGAGTCAAGCTTCCAAGTCCAACAAGGAGTTCAACCTCCAAGTCCTACAAGGACTTCAGTCTCTTTATCCCACTCGAACTTTGTACTCCTTGTCCCACTCAAACTGTGTACTCCAACTTTGACAGGGAGAGGACTGGGTGATCGATAAATACCCCTCCCCTCCTTCCTCTTGTATTATTATGATGATGAATGAATGAAAAATATCAGAGTTCCCTTCTTTATTTTCTGTGCAATTATGCATTGACGCTCCATGAGGGAGAGGGTGAGAGGCCCATTTTCATTCCTCAAGGAGGGCATGTGAGGTGCAACCCAACCAAACCTACCAACTTTTCTACTTCTTCAAACCCTAGCCATACCTTCTTCCAAACCCTAGGCTAACCACTTCTCCTCCAAACCCTAGGCCGCACCATCCCTCTTCCATCTTCCACCTAGGCCACCAACATCAATCTTTGTAAACCCTAGGCCATCCCCATCCCCTCCTCCAAAACCCTAGGCCGCCCCATCTTAATCCTCCTCAAGCCACCACCACCAACCCTAACAACCAACATCAGAGGCCCCAGGCATCTTCATCCTTCTCCAAGCCACCAACTCCTGATCATCAAGCCAGGCTACCATCATCAAGTCTCCAAGCCCCCCCTTTTGTATCCCTTACACCATTGGTTGGGGGTCTATAAGTACCCCTCAAACCCCCCCTTTTGTATTCATTCAATTATTATTCATCAATAAAGAAATTCTACCAAATTTTTTTCTTCCTTTGTTGTGTGCATCGCGAGGTGTGAGGCCCTTTTCCTTTGTTCTTTGGAACATCATGGGGTGCGAGGCCCTAGTTATCCTACCTATCTAGCCAACCATAAAATCCAAAAAAAACTCACCATTTCTAAACCTTCCTTTCCTTTGATTATTTCTTTTTCTTTGTTACTTCTTAATTCATGATTTTTATTGTTGAGTGTTACGGGTGATCAGGAGTCAAGATCAGGTGTTTTTTCCTTGGAACCAGCTTTGCGTGGAAGATCGGAGCCTGGGATCGAGTTCTTGAAATCCTATCATGAAGATCTTGAGAGTTCTATCAGATCCGATTCAGAAAAGCATTTCTTGTTGGTAAAATCAAAACTTATTTTTTTCTTATTATTCTTTGATTCATTGATAAGATAAACCCTACTTTATGATTATTTCTTAATCACCAAGTCCTATTTTCCTAGTTATTTTGTTAGGTTTACTTGTGCAGGTAGTTAACCAGAACTATTTTCCTCTACTATCTCCTTTGAGTCTCCTTAAAATCTGAAAAAATCTAAAAAAATTTCTTTGATATTCTTTGATAATTAGGCTTTAATTATTTATCCTGCATCAGTTTTGATATTAGAGACAAGTTAAACTATGATTTAATCTCTCTTGTGCTAATTTAGTTTTTCTTTAAGTACTTGGATCAGGTGCTTCACCACGGCCGTCCAGTCATAGGAAAAAATAGGGCTGCAAGACCCTCACCTCCCATTCAAATAGGATTTCCTATGGAGTGTAGGGGTGCTACTGTGAATTGACCCTTGAAGAAGAAAACAAAGAGATAGGCATCTTTAGGATTTATTTTCTGCATCACATCTATCATAGTACACAGTCTGTTATTTTTATTGTTTCTGCATGTCGGTAAGTTAGAATTGCTTGATTCTTATTTTTCTAGATCAATCATAATTGATTGTATTTTTTAGAATTTTTCCATAAATTATTTCAATCTGTAAATTTTTTACTTGCCAAAATACTGCTTGAGAACAGATCTGCCCTGAATTTCAACAATTCTAGTTTAGGGTTCTTTTTGCATAAATCTTGCATATTTTAATTTACTGCATCTTAGATATTTTCTTGCAAACTATATATTTACTGAAAACAAAAAAATAAAATAAAAAAATAATTAATTTTATTTTTCTATTATTTTAATTATTTTAGTTTGATTGCATCTAGGATTTCATCTTGTGTGTGCATCATTAATAAACCAATCTTAAGGGCATTCAATATCTACATAAGGGAGGGATTTCATCACCCTTCCTTAGCCCACAATCACCACCTTTGCATCAGTCCTAACCCTAATTAAAATTCATTAGACTTAATTGCTCTAGTGACCTAGGGACATCATCAGGTCGGGTTCCAAGTATTGTGTGTAAGCTAGTGCATCCAATCCTCTGATTATCACTTGAATCTGGTGTCTATGGCTAGAGGTCTAAAGGCAAATGCCCTAAGCGATTTCGTGGTTCTTAATTAGGACCCTGCGAGAGCAGGGAGAGCCTCCCACGATCCCATCTCTTACCTGGCTAGTGGATAGGATAATTATTGAACTGGTTGTAATTTGAGCTGGCCCATTCTACTTGAGCTCTAGATCTAGGAAACCCTAGTCCGAGTTGAGTTCTATGTGATTACATTGCATGACAACTAGGTCAGGCATACCATATCATTAGCACAAACCCAACCCAGTCTAGTTTGACCGTGGAGTCCACTATGGAAGCCTTATTGAGGACCTTCATTGAACAATGTACCCAAATGAACAATAGGTTTGACCGACTAGATGACCGTTTAGGAAATCTCGAAAGGACCTGAAAGATCGGTACTGAATCTAAATTTGAAACACACCTTGACCCATTCCTAGAGCCTAGCCCTAGGAGAGCCCCATACCAGGACCAAATCTAGGAGACTAGCCATAGGAGATCCAATTATGATTTCATAGACCAGGTTGAGAGAGCCACTAGGTATATTAGTTTACCAGCACCTGCTTTTGGTGGCGATCTTGATTTTGAGAATTACCTTAATTAGGAAAGAGATATGGATGAGTATTTTGCTTAAGATGTAATGTCAGAAGAAAGGAAATATAAGTTTACCAAAACCAAGTTAGTTTGCCAGGCTAGAACCTATTGGGATAAGTTTGAAAGGATGATTAAACTACAAGTACAAATCCCCATAACTACCTGGAGAGCCATGAAAAGCAAGCTTAGAGAAATGTACCTTCCTGCACCCTACCATCAGGGATCCTATGAACCCAAACTATACGAACCCAGATTTATAACCCATAGATCCAAACCCATATCCTATGAACCCATAGAACCCATAACCCCAAGGTATCAATCAAGTATTAGTCAGATTCTACTTAGTCAACCTGAACCTACTAGGTTCAGTGCACCTAGTCAAAATCTTGAAGCCAGCCAGTTGCCCCTTAACCGACCTACTCCTACTACCCCATTGCTTCACAAAGATAACATTGAAGAAGAAATGTATGTGGCTAAAGTGAACTTAGTGGATGAGTATGAGGCGGAAAAGGAAATACATATGGCTGACCTAGAATTAGCTGACCCGGTAGGTACCCAAACTAAATCCAACCTAGAGATAGCTAACCCTGACCATACCCAGACTAAAGCCATATTGGAAGTACAAGTACAAAAAGAGATCCATGAAGAGTCTAACCCTACTGCTAGGACCTTACCTGAGAAAACATTAGAAAAGAATCAAGCCATAGAGCCTAGTTTTGAATTTCATGAACCTAAAGTGATCAGTGAGGACTTGATTTTCCCAAACTAGCACCCTCAGGAAGAGTTCATCCCATTAGTCCCAATTGAAGATCTTTTTCCAGAAATTACTAATGCATCCTTCCATAAGGTTGACCTTTATGTAACCCAATGTCCAACCCTTAAGGTTAACCCCGTTAGTCTAGGACTAATCCATGAGCCCATTTATTATTTCCTGCCCTACCAAGTTATCCCCGAATCCACTTCCTATTTTCTACCCTTTCCTGAGATTTTCAATATTTCTAGGACCATTAGATTATATTTTATAGAGGTTAGCATATTACATACATTCATTGAGCATGTTAGATTTGCCATTTATTTCTGGAGAACATTATGGCATCTATTACGAATTCATGCTAAATTTTCATCAACATGTCATACATTAAACAAGGATAATTTTAAAAGAAAACTCGAGGAGTACAAAGGAGACTTTGTTATGGTTCGATTACGACCTGAACGGTTCCCACCTAGAACCATGAAAAAATTACATGCCCATAGTAGTGGACCATACAAAGTAATTAAGAAAACTGGACCTAATGCCTACGTGCTTGAATTGCCACCTACACTAGGCATTAGCTCTACTTTCAATGTTTCAGACCTTATCAAGTTTAGGGAGCTGATAGTTAGCAATATTATAATAATTAATCCAATTTTATTTAGTTAAAATTGATACTTTTATATGGTATTTTGTAGAAATTGACTTCATAAACATAAAGAGCCCAAATTTATGAGTCCAACAGCATAAACGGCACACAATTCAGACTTCGAACGGGCCCGAAATGAAATTTTGAAGGAACTATATAACAATTTTATGAAGTTTAAAGCGGCCGGTCCACCAAGGACCGATCGCTCGGTTTATGAAGCTTTGTGTGGACTGCCAGCAGCCATGATCGTGGTCCATGAATAGAACCATGGACCACCTTTCTTCATTTGCACCCAAACTCGCCGGATAGATGCCCCTGCTGCCGCCCAAGCCACCGGCGACCTCCGTGCTAGTCAAAGAGGCCTCTTTTGGCTGAAAAATTATCGAGAATTGATCAACTCTCCTCTTTCCCTTCTTCACCACCATCCCAAGCTACTTAAGCCGCCAGAGTTCCTGCCCACTCCACCATCAACTGGAGAAGATACCGGCACTAGTTCTCTCACCGGTAAAGAAATCCACGGTTGAAAAAATCATTGCCTGCTCCTCCCACGGGCCGATCACCGCCTGCTCCTCCCACAATCTTCATCCCTACAACTCCTACCAAATCACTGCCCGAGCGCCACCTGTAAGCTGCCAGACTTTTTCTCCCCCTCCCAGACCACTGATGCTAGAGTTGCAACCCATCGGACACCCTCTCTGGCTGAGCATTGCTGCCCTCCTTCCCATCATGCTGTCTTCTTCCACTGCTCGAGCCAATGCACAGCTTCTCTCCCTTTGGCTGGTCTCACTATGAAGTCTTCGATCTTTTGTCAGAAAAAAGAAGTGCATGTCGAAAATTGAAGTTCATGGGATGCGAATGCAGTTCGTGCGACAAAGTGGGAAATTGACTCGAGCGTGTGCGCGGCTACTAGGATTGCACGAGCGGACGTGGAGGAAGCTTGCTGGGATCATGCGAGCAGGTGTGAGGATAGAAGCGTAGAATCAAGATTTTGGGTAGATTAAGATAACAAATCATCGCGGTTCCCACACGGGCCTGATACGGTATTTCCCATCTATAAAACTTCCACACTTCTTCCGACTTCAGCATTCTAGAGGTCTTTTTGATCACCCCATTCTACTCCACCTTCTCATATTTCTACTCCACTCTGCATCCCCTCGTATTCCATCCCACTCCCATCCACTTGTCCAATCCAATTTCCGTATTCATCATCTACGAAGCTGATGTCCAGGATGGAAGGCTAATCATACTTCTCGGGATTCCACTGTAGTGCTTGGCATAGGGGTTTAGTTTTATTTTTTAATCTTTTGTACTTACTTTCTATAAAATAAAAAGAGTTTCTTTTCAATATTTTTATGAGTCTTTATTTAATTCTTATTAGGCATATTTTATTTTCTTGGGACAAGATGTATTTAATAGGAACAGTTTGTGCTCTTGGAATAAATTATCTCTAAAAAAAAATTTTATAATTTGTATGTGATCGATTTTTAACTAATCTATATTTCAGGAGAACGGGCTATGATTGAACAGGTACGGATCATGATCGCCAAGAATAGATTATATCTGGATCAAAACATATAGATCATTTATATAGAAGTGGAGTGCCAGCCCACCTAGCGAGTAACCAGTTAGAATTCCAAGATTCTTATCTATTGCATTTATACATTTTTCATTATCTATCTTAGTCAGTTAGTTGATTTATACTCTTCTATTATTAGTAAATATTAGCATTTCTTTTTGAAATAATCCTAAAGTCCCTGTGAATTCAACCCTTACTCCCGCTATTCTACCTTCGATTAGTGGAATTAAGGTATTTAAATTGGTACATAGTGCCACGCACCAAATTTTTGGCACCATTGTCAAGGACTTTTGGTATTATTTTGAAAAAAAAATCAAAAATAAAATTCAAAAATAAAAAAAATTTAAATTTCAAAAATTTAAATTCAAATTTCAAAATTCAAAATTTAAAAATTCAAAAAAAATAAATTAAAAATTAAAAAATTAGTTGTTAGTAATTTTCAGTCTTGAGTGCCCTGACATAAGGTTGCCCTAGCAAACTGGAAAGTCATGTTGAATGGTTGTCCTAGGGTACAAAAAGGTTGAGTAAAAAAAAAATTATGCTTTTTTTGCTTTCCATATTTAGATTGACTTAAGTAAATTTACTTTTCTACAAAATCCAAAAAAAAAATTACCTTGACATCTCATAATTTATTAGGGAATTAGAAACTTAATCACCAAATTTTTAAAAAAAAGTAATTAGATTAATTTTGTTTGTATGATAACTTGGACACCTTGTTTGCTGCATTTGATTTTTCCATAATCAACTTAAGGGCATAACCCAATTAATCAGATAAGGTAGGGAGTTCAATACGCTTCCTTAGCCCACAAACCACCACCCAGTATTTGCATTAACCTAAGCCTTTAACTCTAAAATCAATTAGATGTCAATCCTAGGATTTCGAGCTCAATAGGACAAGGGAACCCTAGAGTTGGATTGGGTTCAGATAATTTAGCTACTTGGTGTCTAAGAAAAGTAGTTCAGGGACAAGAGCTCGAAGGAAGGTGGTTCTTTAATTAGTTCCATTCACTTACCTGGCCAATTTCAATTGGTGTCTAAGGCAAGCAACGGGGGGACCCCCACCAACCTTATACTTACCTGGCCAAGTCAGTTGGTTGATCTTGGGCTTGGAGTGCTCGAAGGTAACCTTGGATCAGTTAGGAGCTGTCTAGATCCAGGTTAATCCTAGGATAGTGATTTTGATTGTTTCACTTGTTTAAAAGAAAAAAATAATTAATTAACATAACTCTCTTTTCTCTAGCCTAGGAATCTCTCCTTTAGACCTCTGCTCATTCTTCCACTTTTCTTTAACTTAAAAAAAAAAATAGAATTACTATTTGCTTTAGAGTCCTATTGTAGGGTGTATGCTAGGTTGTCGGTCACTAGAACCCGAACTCATATGCCTAGACCTAGAAATAGAAAGAACCTGTAGAGCAAACAGACCAGGTACTATAGATCCCAATCAAGGAAATCAAGAAATTGACCCTCCACGATAATTGAAGGAATACTTCACTCCTTCAAAGTACACCTATTCATCCTGTATCAAAGTACCCCCTGTAGAGGCTGTCCAATACGAAATCAAGTCTAGTGTAATCCAGATGTTACCCTCCTTCTACGGACTTGCAAATGAAGATCCTTATAAACACTTAGATGAATTCTTGGAAGACGATGCTCTAAGGCTTAAGTTATTCCCATTTTCCTTGAAAGACAAAGCTAAATATTGGTTAAATTCTCTAGACACTGTGACTATTTCAACCTGGGATCAACTACAGAGGGAGTTTCTTAAGAAGTATTTTTCCATAGGAAAAACAAATCAAATCAAAAAAGCCATTACCAATTTTTTTCAATTAGAAGGAGAAATGTTTCATGAAACCTGGGAGAGATTGAAAGAGTTGATAAGGAAATGTCCTCACCATGCCATACTAAAATGGTAATTAGTTCAGTGCTTTTATGACGGTCTATCAGAAAGGCACAGGCAAATGGTGGATGCCTCGTGTGGAGGAACGTTCATGCTTAAAAATGAACATGAGTCATGGCAGATGTTTGAAACCCTGAGTGAAAACTCCTTGCATCATATGTCTACTGCCCATTGAGATCCTCCCATAGGACCCATAGGACCCAAGAGAGGGAGAATGTATGAAGTTAGTCATTCTGTAAACATCTACAACAAGGTAAATGAGCTATCGTAGAAGCTTGACCAAATCTTGCAAGCTGGAAATACTCCCTCATCATCTCTTCACAATCATGATATCTGTGTTATCTGTTCTAGTCCCACCCACCTGGTAGGTAATTGTCCAGCCGCTTACCAATTTCCTAAGCTGCTTCAGGAACAAGCCCAGCAAGCCCAAACCCGAATGGCTCCTATACTAGAAAACGTCCCATATTCGAACACTTACAATCCTGGCTGGTGCAATCACCCAAATTTCTCTTGGAAACCCCAACCTAGAATCAATTCATCTATTAGGCCCAACTATCAGGAGACCAACTTTAGAAGCATTCTATTTTTGCAGTACCCAAGTGCCCCACAACCTCCGTCGAATAATCATGACCCTTTGTTTGAGAAGAGAAGGTGCTCTAAGCACTGAAAGGGCTAGAAATGAATACCCAACTCCACTCCCACACACAATCCATTGCCAAGCTAGAGACCCAGATAGGTCAGCTAGCTATAGCTTTTAATCGAAGGGAGGAAGGTAAGTTACCCAGCCAGTCCATCGGCAATCCTAAAGGTCAATACATGGCTGAAAGCTCCTTTACTAGACCTGAAAGTTTTTCTCTTGAACATGCTAAATCTGTCATAACCTTAAGAAGTGTGAAAACATTAAACCAGCCTGACCTGATCCAAAAGTTAGAAGTGGCTAAGCCAGAGGAGAAGAATGAAGAGGAGAAGGAATGTCAAGCACCTGCACCTAAGGCTCCATTCCCTAGAGCTCTAGAATCACCTTTACCATTGGATAAGAAGAATCTAAAAATGAATGAGATGCTTGAACTATTCAAGCAAGTCCAAATAAACTTACCTCTCCTCGATGCCATTAAGCAAGTTCCGAATTATGCCAAATTTCTTAAGGATCTATGCACACAAAAACGAAAATCCAAAGCACACATACCTAAGAAAATCTAGTTAACTAAGCAAGCCAGCTCAGTTTTTTAGCAGATAGCCCCACCCAAACTCAAAGATCCTGGTACCCCAATTATATCTTATGTTATAGGGGAACTCACAATCAAGAAAGCCTTGTTAAATTTGGGTGCAAGTGTGAACCTTCTCCCGAGCTCAGTGTATGATTTGTTTAGATTTAGAGAACTGAAACCCACGACGGTTGCTTTACAATTAGTAGATTGATCAGTCAAGGTACCCCATGGAGTATTAGAAGATGTGTTGGTGAAAGTAGATGAATTCTATTTTCCTGTTGATTTTCTTGTCCTAGATATGGAAACAAGTAGTAATCCTAGCCAAATACCCATCATTCTTGGAAGGCCCTTCCTAGCAACTGCCAACGCCTGTATAAATTATAGGATGGGGGTTATGGATGTTTCATTTGGAAACAAGAAAATGAGGTTGAATATTTTCAATGCATGCCAAGGACCTCCCACGTATGATTATAATGAGGTAAATATGGTAGAGGAAGTGCTAGAAGAAGTTATCGAGGATAAAACTTCTAGTTTGCTTAACTCAGATCCTCTACAAGCATGCATAATATATGAAGTGGATGATTTTAATTTTGATGAGTATACTAAGAGGTGAACATGTTGCTAGAAGTATCTGATATTTGCACCACACCCCCATGAGCCAAGAAATATAAGCAAATAACCTCTCATTTTGATACACCGATAACTTCTTCATGCATGACTTTATCTATATTGGAACAAGAGCCATACCTAGTCATGGTAAAGGACCCCTTTTTCGAGCATGATGCCATCCTTGACCAAGTAGGTTCATTAAATGAATTCAAAGAAGCTATTAGAGAAATAATCTTGGATTTTCCAATAGACTACCCAACCAAAATGTCACTACAAGAATCAAGTAATGAAGTCTGTCAACATGATAGCTTTGATAATTTGACTGAGGATCTATTCCACAAACATCTGAATTATACTGGATTTAATGATTTGACTGGATTTGATAATGTGGCTGGATTTGATGATGTGGAGAAGCTAAGTGATCTATCAGATCCATTTCGGATATCAGATTATTAGCAGTTTGTAGCATCCTCCAACCCTTACCTAGCCTCTGACCCAATATCTACCATGAATATCAAGCCACACTCTTTGGAAACATGTTTGGAAGAAATGTATAAGAAAAATATCATGTGGAACATTATTGATTGGACTTCATCCAACCATCCACCATGGTCAGGTTAAAAAATCAAATTAGTCTAGCTGAAGACTTTAAACTTAGCACTCCTGGGAGGCAGCCCAGTTCATGCTTTTAGTTTTAACCTTGTGTTCTTTCTTTTTAGAATAAAGAGGAGTGATCAAGAAAGATTATGAGGAACATGGCGATAAAAGGATATCCATTGTTCATACCCTACCAGGGGGTATCCTTCTATACCATTACATTATTAGTATCCTCTTTCATTGGGGATAATGAAAATTAAGTTGGGGGTATAATTTAATTAATCTAATTCTTGAGTAAAAATTTAATTGATTTTTGTGTTCAAGCTTTGTCTCAAATTGAAAATAATCAAGCTCGCTAAATGATGAGTGATTAACGGTTTAGACAATTTTAGAGATACTGATGGATGATTTATTAAGGAAATCCTATAAATGGTAGAGTGTAGACCAGAATTTTTTTTGAATATTTCCAGACCCTTTTGCCTATTGATCTTGATAAAGATCCTACTTATAATGGTATAGGCATCATTAAAAGTCTCCAAGTTTAATAATAAAGGTTTTTAGCATTTCTCACTGAGTAACCGGGCCCTTTCGTCTAAGTAAGCAATGTGGTTCGCGTCAAAAAGTGAGGATGTAAAGAAACCTTTTGTAAAGTCAGTCTTGACTTGAAGCCTTTTTGACTCGAGTCAGTAAGCTCGAGGGGTGTTTTACATCTAATGCTCTAAAGCCAACTGGTTTGGGAGTCATTGGCTTAAAGCTCGCTACAAGGGTTAACTAGAAAGCAAGATGTCAAGACATTGCACTGACTCTACATCTCATTCAATAAAAAAAAAAATGGGGACTAAATAAATATTACACCAAAACCAAAGTAAGTTAGAAGATTTAAAGAGTGAAATAGAAAGTTGGGAAAAAAAAAACTCTTAAAACTTCTATAGACTTCACTTTACCACTAAATGGGTGAAATTGGTAATCCAATGAAGTACATTTTTAATGGTCTAACCGGGTATCCTCCAATTTTAGAGTTAGTAAGATGATTTTCACTTCTTGGATATGTTAGTATACAAGACTAATTCATTTTCTTTACTCGTGGATGAGCAAAGTTCAAGTTGGGGGGTATGATAATTATTAATATTATGATAATTAGTCCAACTTTATTTAGTTAAAATTGATACTTTTATGTGGTATTTTGTAGAAATTGACTTCATAAATGTGAAGAGCCCGAATTTACAAGTCCAATAGCATAAACGGCACATAATTCGGACTTCGAACGGGCCCAAAATGAAATTTTGAAAAAACTATATAACAATTTCATGAAGTTTAAAGTGGCCGGTCCACCAAGGATCGACTGCTCAATCTATGAAGCTTTGTGTGGACCGCCAGCAACCATGATCGCGGTCCATGAAATAGAACCATGGACCACCTTCCTCCATTTGCACCAAAACTCGCCGGAGAGATGCCCCTGCTACCGCCCAAGCCGTCGGCGACCTCCATGCCAGCCGGAGAGGCCTCTTTTGGCCAGAAAATTACCGAGAAATGATTAGCTCTCCTCTTTCCCTTCTTCACCACCGTCCCAAGCCACTCAAGCCGCCAGATTTCCTACCCACTCCATCATTGATCGGAGAAGATACCGGCACCAGTTCTCTCACTGGTAAAGTGATTCCACGGTCAAAAAAATCACCGCCTGCTCCTCCCACAGGCCGATCACCGCCTGCTCCTCCCACGGTCTTCCTCCCTATAACTCCTGCCAAATCACCGCCCGAGTGCCACCTGCAAGCTGCCAGACTTTTTCTCCCCACTCCCAGACCATTGATGATGGAGTTGCAAGCCATCGGACACCCTCTCTGGCTGAGCATTGCTGCCCTCCTTCTCGTCGTGCTGTCTTCTTCCACCACTCGAGCCACTGCATGACTTCTCTCCCTTCGACCAGTCTCACTGCAAAGTCTTCGATCTTTTGTCAGAAGGAAGAAGTGCATGTCAAAAATTGAAGTTCGTGGGATGCGGATACAGTTCGTGTGATGAAGCGGGAGATTGACTCGAGCGGGTGCGAGGCTACTGGGATCACGCTAGCAAATGCGGAGGAAGCTTACTGGGATCATGCGAGTAGGTGCGAGGATAGAGGTGTAGAATTGACATTATTGGGTAGATTAAGATTAAAAATCATCGCAGTTCCCATATGGGCCTGACGCGGTATTTCCCATCTATAAAACTTCTGCACTTCTCCCAACTTCAGCATTCTAGAGGTCTTTTTGATCACCCCATTCCACTCCACCTTCTCATATTTCTGCTCCACTCCGCATCTCCTCGTATTCCATCCCACTCCCATCCACTTGTTCTATCCAATTTCTGTATTCATCATCTGCGAAGTTGATGTCCAAGATGGAAGGCTAATCATACTTCTCGGGATTCCACTGCGGTGCTTGGCACAGGGGGTTTAGTTTTATTTTCTAATCTTTAGTACTTACTTTCTATGAAATAAAAAAAGTTTCTTTTCGATATTTTTATGAGTCTTTATTTAATTCTTAGTAGGCATAGTTTATTTTCTTGGAACAAGCTGTATTTAACAGGAATAGTTTGTGCTCTTGGAATAAATTATCTCTAAAAAGGAATTTTATAACTTGTATGCGACCGATTTTTGACTAATCTACATTTCAGAAGAACGAGTTGTGATCGAACAAGTATAGATCATGATCGCCAAGAATAGATTATATCTGGATCGGAATATACAGATCATTTACATATAAGTGGAGTGCTAGCCCACCTAACGAGTAACCAGTTGGAATTCTGAGATTCTTATCTATTGCATTTATACTTTTTCATTATCTGTCTTAGTTAGTTAGTTGATTTGTACTCTTCTATTATTAATAAATATTAGCATTTTTTTTGAAATAATCCTAAAGTGCCTATGAATTCGACCCTTACTCTCGCTATTCTATCTTAGATTAGTGGAATTAAGGTATTTAAATCAAAGCATAACGACGTGCACCAGGAGCCAATGTTGATTCCTAGTGAGCCATTTGGGCCTAATCCAGTCCTTGAGAGTGAACCAACCCAAGTGTGCCCACCTGCCACACCCCTAGCCTAGAGAGACAAGATCGAATGGATCTTGGATGACAAGATCATCGCCACCTGGAGTAAAGATTACAAGTGATATCTGGTTTGTTAGCAACGATGACCTGAGTCTGATAATTCTTGGATCATTGGAGAGGACTTACAGAGAGTTACCCTTGACTTACCAGAGTATTATAACAATGGAGTTAACCCATACTTAACAAGGTCAAGTTCCTCCCACCCGGGGAGAATTGGTGCATGCACCAGGGCTAAAAGAAATCGACGGGTTGAACCCACATCCTTATGGATCACCTGTGAGTAAAACCCTAAACCCAAACCCTTTTTACCATGTAAATATTTATTTTAAATTCTATTATTTTAGTTTAGTTAGGGTAAAACCTTTTTACCAATTGTAATTAGGGTTTTGTTTATTTTAGGATAAAATCCTTTTTACCAAGTTGAGTCAAAATCCTAATTGAGTCAAATCCTATTTATCCAATTGGGTTTTAAATCAACCAATTTGAATTAGTCCTTTTTACCAACTTAAATTAGGATTTATTCGCAAGCCTAATTAAGTATGGTTGGTTATTTAGTTGAGTCATGTGATTTGTTATTTAATAATTCCATGTATTTGTTGAGTCATTGAGTCCTGTATTACAAGAGGGGATCCAAGACAATATCCCATGTGCACCCAATTGAAGATCCATGTGACCCCATGTGCTAGCTCAAGACAACCTATGTGCTAGCCCAAGTCACAATCTCTTCTTGGCACCACCATTTCAAAGATTTGGACATCAACACATGTCATATTTGGACATGTCTTTGGGACAACACTACTTGACACTTCAACCAGGACAAGAATACATGACATGTCTAAAAATTATTTGCCATTGGGACAAAGCACTTTCCATGTCAATTATGTTTGGACATCCCACATGCTATGTCTTAAAAGAATTCCAAATTGGCACCCCTTCTTTTTAAGAGGTGTAAAGCAGAAGGAGTTCTCCACATTGGTGCCCCACTCAAATCATTTCATGCCAAAGAGGTCAGCCAAGCTTTCCACTCCTTCTTGTCACCCACTTCAAAGAGAGTTCCAAGGTATCCATTCACTAAATGAAGAGGTTCAAAGGTTCTCTACCACAGTATTTCACTCAAACAGGTTACCAGCTGCTTAAATCTCCAGAACTCAAGAGATTCACCAAAACTCTTGAGTCCCCTCCTATCCAGATGAAGAGTCCACTCATCTACAAAAGACTACATCATCCAGACTCTAGAGTCTAACAAGCAAGGCCAAGTGATGGAGCATCTTGACCCTACATCAAGCCATCTCACTTGGGTGCCCACTTTGGATAAGAAGCCTCAAAATTTTGCCCACTTTGAAAGGAGTCCAGATCCTCTCAGCAAACAAAAGTCCAGGCTACCTAAAGCAGGATTCTAGGAGTTGTAGTCTAAGGGAGGAAAAGACTAATAATTGTATCCCTTACACCACTAGTTGGGGATCTATAAATACCCCTCCAACCCCCCCTTTTGTATTCATTTAATTATTATTCATCAATAAAAAAATTCTACCAAATTTTTTCTTCCTTTGCTGTGTACATCGCGGGGTATGAGGCCCTTTTCCTTTATTCTTCGGAACATCGCAGGGTGCGAGGCCCTAGTTATCCTACCTATTCAGCTGACCAGAAAATCCAAAAAAAAACTACCATTTCTAAACCTTCCTTTCCTTTCATTCTTTTTTCTTTGCTACTTCTTAGTTCGTGATTTTCATTATTGAGTGTTACAGGTGATCAGGAGTCAAGATCAGGTGTTCTTGCCTCGGAACCAGCTTCGCGCGGAAGATCGGAGCCCGAGATCGAGTTCTTGAAACCCTGCTGTGAAGATCTTGAGAGTTCTATCAGATCTGATTCAGAGGAGCATTTCTTTGTTAGTAAAATCGAAACTTATTCCTTTCTCATTATTTTCTGATTCGTTGATAAGATAAACCCTAGTTTGCGGTGATTTCTCAATCACCAAGTTCTGTTTTCTTAGTTATTTTGTTAGGTTTACTTGTGCGGGTAGTTAACTAGAACTAGTTTCCTCTACTGTCTCCTTTGATTATCCTTAAAATCTAAAAAAATCTAAAAAAAACTATTCTCTACTATTCTCTAATAATTAGGCTTTAATTATTTGTCCCGCATCAAACTTGTTGAACTATTATTGCACAAGAACACATATCCTGATATAGACGTTTTATCATCAATATCAAATATAAAGTTTGAGTCAATAAATCCTTATACCCTCAACTCTTCTCTAAAGACCTAGAACATGTCATTAGTACTTCTTAAGTACTAAAGAATATTCCTCATAGTATCCAGTGCTCCTTTGCTTGGATTTGACTAATATCTGCTCGTAACACTCACAACAAAGGCTATATTAGGTCACATATATTACATAGCATATATGAAGCTCCTTGTAGCCGAGGCTCATGTGCTAAATCTCTTCAGATGTGTTGGGAGACATCTTCTTGGAATGATAAATACCATACTTAAAGGATAATATTTCCCTCTTGGAGTTTTCCATTCTGAATCTCTTCAACATCTCCTCTATGTACATTTTTTATGAAAGGCCAAGCATTCTTTTTAGATCTATCTCTATAGACTCTTATTCCTAGAATACAGGATGCTTCTCCAAGATCTTTCATGAAGAATCCATTGGACAACCAATTTTTGATCGAAGTCAATATAAAAATATCATTCTTATAAGGAGGATGTCATCCATGTACCTACAAGGAACATAACAGCACTCTAACTGACCTTCTTGTAAAGATAAGGTTCCACCTTATTCTTAATCAAATCAAATGATTTGATTGCATTATTGAAATAAGTATTCCAATTCTGAGATGCTTACTTTAATCCATATATAGATATATGCAACTTGTAGATTTTGTGATCTTTATTATTGGAAGAGAAATCCATAGGTTGCTCCATATAAATATCTTTTTCGAGACATCCATTCAGAAATGTAGTTTTCACATCCTTCTATCATATTCATATAAAAGGCTACAATAGCAAGCAATGTACAGATGGATTTTAGTATGACCACGGGTGAAAAAGTATCTTGAAAATCAATGCCTTCACGTTGACTATAACATTTTGCTATGAGCCTAGCTTTATAGGACTCTACCTTTCCTTCTTTTATAGATCCATTTACATCCAATAAGTATTATATCTTTTGATGGATCTACTAAGGTCCATACTTAGTTGGAATACATGGAGTCAATTTCTGACTTTATAGTATTTAATCATTTCTCAAAGTCAATATCTGACATCATCTTGTTATAGATTTTAGGATCATTTCCATGTTCCTTATCTTTTACGAGGAATATTTCATCTATATCCTCTGAAATCATACCTATGTATCCCTTTTCTTTTCTTTTTTTGATAAACAAAAGGAGAGGGGGGGATAAATCCTAGTGTAGCTACTCCCAATTGGGCCCCAACCCTGCCAGGCTATGTTCGATATAAATAGGTTTTATAAAATCTATAGCTCATTGCTCTTCAGATACTTTCTTTTAAGCTCAATTTGCTTTCCATTGTCTCATCTTGGATAAACTAATTTTTGAAGAATTCAACAAGTCGATTCATAATTACATTATCATGCTCTAGAAAATAAAAGTAATATCCTAATAATTATTTAAGATATCCTATAAAATGATCTTTTATAGACCTTGCCTCTAACTATGTGGATGCCACATGGCTCGCCACCTCACCACTAGCTCAGCTCCAAGCCACTTCATCTATCATCTCAAACCATTTCACCTACTGACTAAACACAACAAGCAAGCTCTTTAGGGCTTGACATGCAACCTCACCTACCCACTTGCATAAGGGTAAGTAACCTTGCATCATGGCCCTCTGACTTGAGCCATCACTTATTAGTGCAGGTACTCCTATAGAAGCATGCCTACCATATAAATGAGCTCCTTGCTATCTCCATCCATTTCTTTAAAGGCATGCACTATGAAACGACATACCAACCACCTCTCCCTACCTTTCTCCACCTAAGAGTGAGTGCCATGAGCCTTAAGAGATAATCCCTAAATTTAATCAAGTCTTTCATAAAATCATGTCTCAAACCCATGACCTGTTGGTTATGAGACAAGACCCTAACCAACTAGACTACCATCTTAGCTTTTTTAGACAAACATTCCTAATTATCTAGAACTCTCTGGAAGGCTAAACAATCTCATCAAAACCTTCACCTGAAAGCCCTAAAATACTATTCAGATAAAATCTAAGATCATCTTGCCTCATCTAAACCTTACCCCACCCTGCTTCATCTAAGTCCTTTTCACTTTCTTGAGATTGATTAACACATTTCCACTATCTCATGTTTTCCCGTACCATTCACCATTTCTATTATCCCATCCATTTTTATTTCACCTATTTTTATCCCATCTCACCAAAACTCTACTACTGCATCATTTATATAAAAATT
This sequence comes from Areca catechu, assembly GCA_021397845.1. NCBI lineage: Eukaryota > Viridiplantae > Streptophyta > Magnoliopsida > Arecales > Arecaceae > Areca > Areca catechu. Next base: position 43,625,213 of record CM038048.1, on the reverse strand, counting down.
ATAACTTTTTTTTATGTTTGTTTCTATCAGAAATTAACTTAAATATCAAAAAAATTCATCACAAAAAACTACCCCTCTATATAATGAAGACCGAACTTCTATTTTTTTTTTTCATTTTATAGATTTCAAAACATCTAAACTAAATAAACAAAAAATCCAAAGCTATCCAAATTAACAACCACCATCAAATTTCAAATGAAATCGCAATAGTAATGATTTAAGATCCACCGGCAACAAGGACAATGATAAGTCTAAATATGAACCTCACCAAAGAAAATAGGCTTTTAACTCCATAAACATTTAGTCCAGATTTAGTAAGTCTTTTCTGGTATCTTAAAGCAAGAGAAAGTAAGATTTCTTGACTAGGATGCTAGCTATTGGTTTTTATATGCTAAGCAACAACTAGGCCTATTGCGTCCAAACAAATTACAACAAGATTGAATTAAAAGAGAAGTAGATCGAGCTGATCTGATCTAACTCTCAGCCATCATCTTGGAGGATATGGGTGTTGTGGTAGCTTCCAAGCTCGTTAATGGCGTCTGGACTAGACAGATATGATATGAAGGAAGGCTAAGCGAAGAATGGCCAAAAGATCCCCCCTCATCATAATCAGGGGTATTTATAGGCCACGAACCCAACCGCTTATAGCTGCCATCCAGCTGTTAGGCGGTTAATCTAGGATAGAGACACGTGCAGCCAAAGATCATCCATAGTTGATCAACTCCTTTTTCTTATATCAAATGATCTCTGCATTACTTGAAATATTAATAAGCTTTACCTTTTCTGAAGAATCTTATACTTGCTAAGTATTGATCGACCTTACGTCTCTTGGATATTGATCATACTTGAGTCTATTAGGCATTAATTAGGTTTATGCCTCACGGACGTTGATCAGCCTTGTACCTCTTGGGCATTGATCAAACTTGTGCCTATTGGGCATTGATCGGCTTTACGCCTCATGGACGTTGATCAGCCTTGTGCCTCTTGGGCATTGATCAAACTTGTGCCTATTAAGCATTGATTGATTTTATGCCTCATGAACATTGATCAGCCTTGTGCCTCTTAGGCATTGATCAAACTTGTGCCTATTGGGCATTGATCGGCTTTATGCCTCATGGACGTTGATCAGCCTTGTGCCTCTTGGGCATTGATCAAACTTGTGCCTATTGGGCATTGATCGACTTTATGCCTCATAGACGTTGATCAGTCTTGTGCCTCTTGAGCATTGATCAAACTTATGCCTATTGGGCATTGATCGGCTTTATGCATCATGGACGTTGATCAGCCTTGTGCCTCTTGGGCATTGATCAAACTTGTGCCTATTGGGCATTGATCGACTTTATGCCTTATGGACGTTGATCAGCCTTGTACCTCTTGGACGTTGGTCAACCAAATTCAAATCTTTGGCAAGTGAGTATAGATAAACCAAACAGAGTAAACTTGTCATATCCCAATACTAGTCCTCCCAGTTTCTAAGTTCATTAATTAGAAATCAAAAACTGTCAAAAGCTTCCATTCTTGGGTAGCACGCTTTGATGACGTGTCAAACTCTGATAGGAGAGGTGGTTATAAAAACTAACAGCCATATCCTGCTCTCATCATTGTGATTTTTGAAAACCCAAAAAGCCAAAAAATTTATGTCAAGAATAAATGCATCCATCTCATCAACCGATTATTACCGTCGGATCATGAAGGATCATTTCGACCCTTTGAAAGACTATCTTTTTACCAAATATTTGCAGACAGGTGGCCAAATCTGGGATAGTCTCATTATTCAAGAAAAATCTTGGATCATTGAAGGATATTATATAAACATCATCCTCCTCAGGAAAATAGGTTTTCTGCCACTTCTGCCTCTTCGCTTTAGGAGCAAAAGAAATCCCTCAGGTCAGCCTCTCATTCTTCTCCTTTTTCTTTAAGTTAATCTTCTTTTACTTCCTTCATCATGGCTAGAATCTTAGAGGTCAGTCATACCGAAAACCTTGAAAACCCTGAAGAATCTACTTTCCAATAGCAGAAAAAATAAGTCGAGTCAATGAAGATAGGCGATGTTAGGTCTTCCTTAACTGAACATCGAGTCATAGCATTAAAACAATATTATAACATCTCAGATGACTACGTTGTTATCCTCCCTAGTTTCGAGGAATAAATAGATTAGCCTCCACCAGGCTGCTTGACCATTTACGAAGAACATCTAAGGGCCGGTCTTAGATTTTCGATTCACCCTTTTTTTCTCATAATCTTTAGACTATATCAGGTATTACCTTCTCAACTAACTCCTAATAGTATCCGAATCATTTGCGCGTTCCTAATTCTTTGCAAGGACACGGATATAATCCCTAAAACTTTCCTCTTTACCACCTTGTTTGTACTGAAATGGGATTTTCATGGCCATGGGTGTGGGTAATTAACCCACGCCATGGTCAAAAATTCATTTCGAGGCTTCCTTCGGCCATTCATGGCTGGAAACCTTGTTTCTTCTATATTATCTCCAAAATTTTCTAGGACTTTACCATCAGTCATAAGAACCCTGATTAGCTCCCAACGATGGTAAGAAAGTATTGACAGCCGATCAGGAAGACTACGAGAAGCTTACGGGGATAGAGATTCCTCCGATAAGAGAACTTCTTGATAAAAGAGGACTTTTTTCAGCAAAAATCAATCCCAAACCTTCTTTAGGTACCTTCATTGTTGATGTTACTTCTTCATTCCTTTCTTAACAATCAATCTTAATCCTTGACTTCTCAATTATTGCAGATATGTTAGTCATGGTGGACGTTCGGAAGCTTCGAAAACTTTCGAAGAAGAAAAGAGCAGAAACCACTCCATCCAATCAAGAGGAAGGAAGAAAAAAACTGAAGAAAATAAAATCAACTAATCCAATATATTGCCTAGGTGGCTTTTCCCAAGAGGGGGGGTGAATTGAAAATTACAAAATTTCTTGCAAATATGTGCACAAGTAATTCCTTTTAGTGGTTGAGTGTTGTGTTAATCAGAGTTAAGTACGGAAGCTGAAAAGTAAGTAAAGCACAATACAAACAAAACAAGTTTAGAGTGGTTCGGAGCAACCCAGCTCCTACGTCCACTATCCAAGTTCACCACTTAGGATTTCCACTATATCTCCCAAACCGGAATATAGTCGGATTGTTTTTCAGGCTCACAATCCCAACCTCTACACTTTGGTTTTAAATCGGGCTCACCAAAGAAACCCACACTAAGTTTTCACAGGCACATCTAGAACCTCTACACTTTGGATTTCAGTAGGCTCACCAAAGAAACCTATTTGGTTTTTACAACCGAGCTCACCAATAACCCAAGTATTCTAAGAGTAGAATGAAAAGCAACAGAAATGACAAACTAAGTTGTCTGGTGGTTGCCGATGCAGCTCTATTGAAGCTCAATTGAATGCTTCTTCAATGCACTTTAATGGCTTCCTTGCTTTCCTTAAAAGTTGCTTCAAGCTTCTGATAAGAGTTGGTGAAGGCTTGAAGACTGACTTCAAAGCTCAAGTGCTCTCTCTTCTTACTTCAATAAATGTTCAATAAATGTTCAATAACTCATTAGTCTCTCTAAGGATGTTCTCATACCTCATTTATAGAGACTTCAACTGCCTTCCCTTGATTTTGAACATTGTAGACCATTGGGAAGTGAAAGGTTACCGTTAGAGAACTTTTGGAATTCAAAATTAAAAAATTGAAACTAGCCGTTGGAAGAGATCCCGACATTCCAGTCGGCTAGGACATCTTCGAGTCGGCTCAGATCAGGTTCGGGTCAGCTGGGTTGAAAACCAGTCGGCTAGGTTCCGCAGTAGAGAAAATATCTCACTCTGAACGAGTCAGCTAGGCTGAAGTCCAGTCGACTAGGTTCTAGAGGTTCTCAGAACATTCTCAACCAAGTTCTGGACGAGTCGGCTAGGACTTGGTGCCAGTCGGCTGGGTCTGCGTGCCAGAGATTTCTTTCTTGTGCCAGTGCCAGAGTCAACTGGTTCCTCCATCCAGTCGGCTCGAGATTGGTTCTTTAGCCAGACCATTTTCTATTCTCCAGAACTCACATGCCAAGCTTTGAAGACTTCCTTCAGATCTTCTTACAACAACATCAAGAAAAATTGAAGCTTGAAAACTAGTAGAAGCATCCCTTTATCTTTGATTCAAATAGGAAATTTTTGTTGGGTTCTTCTTTACAGGATTCTAATTACTTACAACTCAACACAAAGTAATAAAGGTTGTAGGGTTTAAAAAATATGTCAAAGTAGTCGTCCTACAAAAACTTGTCAACCATTTGAAGAGTTGTTAGATATCCAAATATATGCTCCAATGTTTTGTTATCATCAAAATCATTTTAGGGGTCAACAATCTCCCCCTTTTTGATGATGACAAAACACTGGGCATGAAAAAAAATCTATTCTATTCACAAGTATAGATGTATATCATAGTAAGCATTTACACTTGTTTGACGTATCACAATATTAACTGTATTCTCAAATGAGTATCAATGTATGCTATACAGTTATACACAAAGCTAATTCTATAAAATGTAAGTGTCAGAGAATAAGTGCTTGTGTGTATTAAGTAACATTAAGCATTGACAGTTAGATGTAATTAGTAGAGAGAAGAATATGAATCATTGAAGCAAATTAAACATGTATTTCTCCCCCTTTTTATAAAATTTCTAATCAATGTGAAATTTCTCCCCTTTTTATCATTTATTTGAATACTTTAGCAAAAAAGATATGCAATATTCATCAAGCTCCCCCTGTCTAATTAACTTTAGCAGCTCTATTCCAATTCTATTAAGTTTCTTCTTTCATGCACTTTATTGTATAATAGTTCTCCCCCTTTTTGTCATCAAATCAAAAAGTTATGCAATTAAGATCAGATTTTAAGTAGATTGAGATTGTATTAAGATTTGTTTGAGATAATTTCACTTTCTCAAATTAGAGAGAGAATCCTATTTAGAAATATTAGAGAGTGTTAACAGGATAAAAGAAGTACACACATGTGTCCAAAAGGATATTCATTGCATTTTCATTAAAAGATTCAGTATAATAAACATTACATAATCTAAAAGTTTCCAAAAAGTACAGAAATACATTGATAGGCATACAAATTCTTCCTTAGGTACAGAAATACTAAAGACCTACTCACTATCAGATTCTTCCTTAGGTACATTGATAGACATACTTGCACCATACCAAGAAGCAGGTCTAGGAGGTCTACTGGAAGATGCATGAGGTGGAGGTGCTCTAGGATGGTGAGAGGTGGCAGGACCCCTAGAGGAAATAGGAGAAGGATCATATAAAGGTCTAGTCCTAGCAGTGATCTCCAAGGATCTAATAGTGCCACAGATTGAAACCATCTCCATCCAGATTGCACCAAGTTGCTGTTCCATGTCCTTGAGGCTTGTAGGTACCTTGTTCACAGCCTCTTTCATTTCACCAATTTCCTTTTGCATTGACATAAGTTCAGAAGCTTGGATATTAGCAAAAGCTTCAACAGATCCTCTAAGTCTTTCAAGTTCTGATCTGATAATCCTAATGCCTCGTGTGCAGTCATTTGCCATTTGTCTTGTTTCTGCAATTATTCCCAAAGTGCATATGGCTTCATTCAACTCAGTTCTGTACTCATTTAAGGTTGTATCAACTGATTTCTTTATGGCTTCAGAACTAGAAGAAATGAGGTCTAGGATAGGTTAAAGTTCCACTTGAGGTGCAGATCTTGAAGTTTCTATTGCTTCAACTTTTTCTTGCAAACTTGTAACATGTTCTTCTAGTTGAGATAGTCTACTATCCACTGACTATTTTAGATCACCAAAAAGTGAACTGATAGTCCCTGTCAGTGAATCAATCAAAGTCTTCATCTGATCTTCAATTTGACTTTGGATGTTTGGAGGATGTGAAGCTGCAGGAGTGAAGTCTGGTAAAGGAATATCGGCTGTCATGAACTCAGGTGCAAGCATTTCAAATTCTGGGAAAGATGCACCAGTCTCTTCAAAAGTGGCAGCAGGTTCAGGAATGACTCTGGTTCTGGTGCAGGTGCAGTAGAGGTTCCAGCTATTTCTTCATTTTCTTCTTCTTCTTCTTTACTGCTCGAACTACCAATTGCCCTGATATTAGTTCCTTTATTTCTCCAAACACCTTCAACTTGAATGTAATCCATTATTTCTAGTGACTTGGAGGTGTAGACGTCAGTATGGTGCAGTTAAACTCCATCCTCACCTTCCAAATTCACTCTTTGGGACTTGAATAGCAGGGTTAACATCATTCTATAAGGTAAACAAGCCTTAGCCTTTCTAACAATCTCCTTCATTTGCATAATGATAATATAAGATAAATTCACAGGAGTCTTTTCTAAGATATGTTCCATAAGGCACAGGTCCTTCTCAGTTACCCAATCAAACCTTCCAGTCCTTTGCACAAATATCCTACTAATGAAATTGTGCAACAACCTCATTTCTAGTGATAAAGTGTTGGCAAAGACAGTTCCAATCCCACTAACATCTTCCTTATTTAGGATAGTCCTCAAGGCATTTTCTCTATCCTCAATTACTAGGTAGCTCACTCCATCAGTAGGTAAATCCAGTAGGCTGTGCAAAACTTCTTCATTGATAAAAAGTCTTCTTCCTTTAATTGTAGATTCTACATGATTTGTACCTACTCTCAAATTTTCAAAAAATGTCTTAACAAGTGAGGGGTAGGTTCTTTCATTTAGAGAACAAGATTTCCTCCAGCCTTGATCCTCAATCAAATCACCAATCTTTAACCCTATCTCCTTTAAAAATTCAAAGTTGATACGACGGCTAGAAGTTACCGATCTTGTGGACATTGAAGGGATTTGACTCGGAGCAAAGGGAGCAGCCCTTGCAGGTTCTTCCACAAGTTCTTGATGATGAATAGTGGCAGTCGGCTCTTCTTGATGCCTCTTAGTTCTTCTTTCTCTTTCCACAGACGGAGCGGCTCACAAGGAGCGTTTCTCGGTAGCACGTTTAGGAGCCATTGCTAGGAAAGAGGAAGAGATAAGAGAATGGTGAGCTTAGAAGGGATAGAGGAGTATTTGGAATAGAATTAGGAGAGGAACAGATGGTTAGAAATATGAAATGAGGGTTAGAAAGCTCGAAAAGGGGTTTACGCCCCAAAATAAAAAATTTAGGCACGATAATCCAGTCAACTCGAAAATGCCCTAGAGAGGCTCGAGCCGGCTATGCCAGAACTCGCCCAAAACACAAAGAATCCAGTCGACTCGGTTTAAGAACCAGTCGACTCGAACAGGGAAATCAGGGTTTTTGGAAAATTTAATCACAAACTTGAGAGATTTTTGGAGAAGATTTCTAAGGAAATTTAGGCTCTATGATAGAGAATGAAATCAGGAGGTTCTCTAGATGATGTTCCTTAAATTTGAAGGAATTAAATTAGAGAATTTAAAAAGGATCACAAAGTCCTGATTCACTTCTAATTAGTTCAAACCTGTCTTGATTAAGTGGCTTAGTAAATATATCAGCTAATTGATCTTTAGTAGCAACAAAATCAAGCACTATATCACCATTTGAAACATGATCTCTAATAAAATAATGTCTAATTTCAATGTGTTTGGTTCTAGAGCATTGAATTGGATTCTTTGTCAAATTGATAGCACTTGTGTTATCACATTTAATTAGAATTTTAGATTGTGATACAGCAAAGTCTTCTAGTTGTTGTTTAATCCATAACACTTGAGCACAACAACTACCAGCAGCCACGTACTCAGCCTCAACTGTGGACAAGGCTACGAAGTTTTGCTTCTTACAGTGCCATGAGATTAAATTCAACCCTAGAAATTGGCATGTACCGCTAGTGCTTTTTCTATCTATTTTACAACCAGCATAGTCAGCATCAGAGAATCCAATCAAATTCAGGGTAGAATGTTTAGAATACCAAATTCCTAAATTACTTGTTCTTTTCAAGTATTTAATTATTCTCTTAACATCAAGCATATGTGTTTCTTTTGGTGATGACTGAAATCTAGCATATACACATACACTATATAATATGTCAGGTCTACTTGCAGTCAAATACAATAGGGATCCGATCATATCTCTATATAGCTTTTGGTCAACATTGGATCCATTTTCATCTTTGTCCAATCTACAAGCTGGGCTTATAGGTGTGCTCATTGATTTGCTACTCTCCATACCAAACTTTTTGATAATTTCTTTGATATATTTGGCTTGGTTGATGAAGATGCCTTCCTTTGTTTGTTTTACTTGAAGTCTAAGGAAGTAGTTTAGTTCGCCCACTAAGCTCATTTCAAATTCTCCCTGCATAAGCTTAGCAAATTCTTTACATAGAGATTCGTTAGTTGCACCAAAAATGATATCATCAACATATATTTGTACAACTAAGATGTCATTATTCTTCTTTTTGATAAATAAAGTTTTATCAACATTTCCTCTTGAAAAATCATTTTCAATCAAGAAAGTGCTAAGTCTATCATACCAGGCTCTAGGTGCTTGTTTCAAACCATATAATGCTTTGTTTAATTTTAATACGTGGTTTGGAAAAGTATGATTTTCAAAACCTGGTGGTTGTTCCGCAAAAACTTGTTCAAAGATAAAACCATTAAGAAATGCACTCTTTGCATCCATTTGAAAAAGTTTGAAATTCATGTAGCAAGTAAATGCAAGTAGTAATCTAATGGCTCTAGTCTTGCTACAGGTGCATAAGTTTCATCAAAATCAATAGGGTTCCATTCGGATCTCTGATTGACCTTGCCCGAGATAATTAGGGTTTCAAGTCTTGTAATAAAGTTGACCTGGTCAACGTGAGGTTGTATTTTTATTTTTGAGTCTGTAGTCCTTTTGGGACCTTTGCATTTCAATTCAATTGAGTCATGTTGACTCAATCTGTCATTTGTTTGAGTCTTGGTCAAAGTCAAGAGGGCTATTTGAAGACCCAAGACAAGAGGCGCCATATCTCTTGGCCATGAGGCACCACATCCCTTGCCCATGAGGCACCACATCCCTTGCCCAGTGTGCCTTGGCCCCCACACCACAAGAAAGCGGGTCCCTTCTTTCATGCGCCACTTAAGGAGAGATCAATCTAGGATCCTCAATCCAAGGGGGCGCCCAAAACAATTTCCATAAGAGCCAAGCTATGAAAAGAAAGGAGCAACACTTGGGGAACAAGACTAGGAGGCGCCCAAATACTTCCAAATAAAACCAAGCATGGAAGGAAAATGCTTGTCTTGAAGAGCAAGGCTAGGAGGCGCCATCTTCTTGCCATTTGGAGCCACCAATCAACATTTAAGGAAGCTTTTGGCCGGCCATTATGAGGAGGATTTGATTCTACATGCCTAATTTGAGAGTCCATCCCATTAGTCCCACATGGGAAGATGTAAAAACTTGATTTCTTGTAAAGGTCTATAAAATAGACCCTCTTGTAAGTTTTAAAAGAATAATGATGAATGAAATCAATTTCTTTGTGAGCAACTTTATGTTTCTCTCTTCCGCACTTGTATTCAAGTGTTGAGCTCCGTGAGGGAGTGATTCCGGGTTCCACAGGAACCTTGAGGAGGTGTGAGATCTCCAAACCTTACCAAAACCCTAAGTTAGCCACTTCAATTCCCAAACCCTAGCCGCCCATCATCTTTCCTCCAATCACCATCCAAACCCTAATTTCCATCTATATCCCATGGCCCTCTCTTCCACATAGAGGCCGGCCACCAGCATCCAGGTTCAGATCAACTGTTTCAACTACAGAGCAAGTTCAAAGAAGAGTCAAATCAGTATCAAGATCTCCAGAACTTCTACATCCAACAATCTTCATTAAGTTCTCAGGTCAGTGTCTTTCTTTGAGTTTCTGGTTCTTCTTTTGTTCTTCTTCGTCCAGATCCTGAGTTTGAGAAGAAGGCCAACCTTGCCATAGGACTACAATCCGAGGATCCATTACGAAGATACCCTATCTCCAAGGATCCTACAATCTGCTCGAGAGTGTCCTTCAATTGAAGCAACGGGAGATATCACAGTCAGGTATAAAACCTTCTCTTCTCTCTTCGTCTGTTTCTTGAAAGAGGAGTAAACCCTAGATCTGGGGATTTCTCAATCCCCAGCGATCCTACTTCTGAGTTACTCTGATACTCCACTCCTTTTAATTGTGCTTTCTGTCATTTCTTAGTTTCTTTCAACATTAGTTTATCTTTCCTTTGAGTCAAAACCGACTTCTGAAAATATATATATATATATATATATATATATATATATATACATTAATTTTAATTTGCTTCCGCATTCCACATATCCGTTCTACATCATTTTTGGTAGCAGAGTTTTCGTTCTGCATCAGGCCCAAGCTCCTTTGGCTTCATTTAATCAGATTTTCAATCCATGAAGGATTATCTGATTAGTCACCTTGGCTTCTCCATTAGCCTGAGAGTGCCCCACAGATGTTAACTTGTGAAGAATACCATATTGAACACAGAAATCCTTGAACTTCTAATTATCAAACTGCCTCCCATTGTCTGTAATGATTGCATGAGGAATTTCAAACCTATATATGATAAAGTTTCTGACAAATATTTCAACTTTTGCTTCAGTGATCAAAGCTAGAGGCTCAGCTTCTACCCATTTTGTAAAATAGTCAATAGCAACAATCAAAAATTTTCACTGCCCAGAGGCTGGAGGAAATGGACCAAGTATATCCATTCCCTATTGAGCAAACGGCCAAGGAGCCATTAACTGTGTTAGCTGACTGGCAGGACACCTTTGAATATTTGCATATCTTTGGCAGGGATCACATTTTCTTATAAAATCTAAAGCATCCTTCTATATAGTCGGCCAGTAATACCCTTGCCTTATAATTTTATAGGCTAAAGACTTTCCTCCCAAATGATCACCGCATATTCCTTCATGCACTTATTTAAGGGCATAATTTGCATCTGAAGGAGATAACCACTTCAACAATGGCTGGGCAAATGACTTTTTATATAACAAACCATCCAGGATAACATACTGAGAAGCAGTCTTTTAGAGTTGTTTAGCTTCTAGATTATTTTGGGCAATACTCCTTCAGTCAGATATTTGACTATTGGACTCATCCAATCCATTTTCAGCTCTATCTGAAGAACTTTTTCTTTTTCAATTGTTGAAATACTTGGGGTCTCCAAATATTCCACAAAAGTCCGACTCATTTGGTTAGGTGTAGAAGTAGTCAATCTGGACAATGAATCGACTAGAGAATCTTCAATTCTAGGGACATGACTGATGTCCCAGGAATCAAAATAAGCTCCAAGTTCTTGGACCTTCTTTAAATACAAAGCCAAAGTGGCATCGCGAACTTCAAAATCTCCTTTTACTTGGTTGACGATCAATAGTGAATCAGATAATACTTTCAACTTTCAGACATTCACCTCCTTTGCGATTCTTAAACCAGCCAGGAGGGCTTCATATTCAGCTTGATTATTGGAGACCTTGAAAAAAAATTGGAGTGCATACTCCATGATATCTCCATTTGGGCTAGACAAGATCAACCCTGCCTCACAGCCAGAAGAATTTGAAGCTCCATCTACACGTAAGACCCAAAGTGTATCGGTCAATTCTTTTTTATTAAATGGTTGGATTTCCTTTTCATTATTATCCTAAGTACATTCAGCTATAAAATCAGCCATCACTTGGACCTTCATTGCAGAACGAGGTCGATAAGTAATATCATATTCACTTAATTTGACTGCCCATTTCGCCATTCGAGTATCGGGACATTGTAAAACAGTCCTCAGGGATTGATCGGTCAATACAACAATACGATGGGACTGAAAATATGGCCTGAGGCATTTGGCCAATATCACTAAGATATAAATAATCTTCTGAAGTTTTGGGTACCATGTCTCCGCATCATGAAGGACTTTGCTAATATAATAAATGGGCTTATGTGATTCATCAGAGTCCTTTCTGACCAACATAGAATTAATTGCTTCGTCTGATACAGCCAGATAAAGATATAAATCTTTTCCTTCTTGAGGTTTAGACAATATGATTGGATTCATTAAATACTTCTTAAGTTCTTCAAATGATGACTGACAATCGTCCGACCAATCGAACTCCTTGGTTTGCCATAAAACTTTGAAGAAAGGCAAACATTTCTCAGCTGAACGAGAAATGAATCGGCTTAACGAAGTGATTCGTCCAATCAACTGTTGGATTTCTTTTTTATTAGCTGGAGGCTTCATATCCAAGATGGCTCGGATCTTCTTTGGGTTAGCTTCAATCCCTCGCTTCGTAACCATGAAGCCTAAAAATTTTTCAGAAGTTATACCAAAAATATATTGGTTGGATTTAGCTTCATATGATTTTGCCGCAAAATATCAAAGGCTATCTGTAGATCTTTTATATGATCATCTAATTGATTGCTCTTAACAATCATATCATCTACATATACTTCCATAGTCTTTCCGATTTGATCCTCAAAGATTTTATTTACTAATCTCTAATAAGTAGCTCCGGCATTTTTAAGACTAAACGGCATCACCCTGTAACAATATATCCCTCGATCTGTGATGAAAGATGTCTTTTCTTCATCTTCTGGGCTCATTCGTATCTGATTATATCCAAAAAAAGCATCCATAAAACTCAAGAATTTATGCTCAGCCGTTGCATCAACCAGTTGATCAACTTTAGACAAAGAAAAACTATCTTTTGGACATATGTTGCCCAGGTGGCTTCCCAAGAGGGGGTGAATGGGATTAAAAAAAAACTTTTCACAATAATGTGCACTTTTAAATTATTTTGGTGTTGTGGTGCAATATGCAATGCGGAAGTAATCAAGTAAAAGCAATAACGCAATAAGAAAACAATCACAAATACAAAGAGATTTAGATTGGTTCGGAGCAACCAGCTCCTACGTCTACTACCCAAGCACCACTTGGGATTTCCACTATATCCCCCATGTGGAATACAGTCAAATTATTTTACCAGGCTCACAATCCAAACCTATACACTTTGATTTTATCGGGATCACCAAAGAAACCCTAACTCCCTTTGGTTTTAAACAGGATCATCAAGGAAAACCCAAACACTTGGTTTATACCGAGATTACCAAGAAACCCAACTTAGGTTTTGTAAGGTTCACCTAAAACCTTCAACCCTCTCTTAAGATATAGCCCCTTGCTATTCTTAGAGAGAAAATAAAGATAAAGAAATGATAAACAAGCAACTACAACAAACCGAGTTTGTTTAAGTATTGCCGATGTAGATCAAGATGAAGTCAAGCCTTGAATACTCTTTAATGCTCTTCAAGTTACTTCTTTCCTTCTTCAATGAGTGGATTCAATGATGGTGCAGAGTTGGTGAAGCTTTGAATCCAACTTGAAAGCTCTTTGAGGTAGGTAGGTAAATGACTTGAAAGCTCTTCAATATCTTAAGATAATTCCAGAATAAAGCTATAATTATTGTTTAATCTTTCAAAAACAATTCCTTTTATAGTTTTCCAAGAGATATGGCCATTGTAGGGCCTAAGGATTCGTGAAATAGCTGTTGGAGATGAATTGGAGTTCAAATTTCAACTTCAGCAACAAGCCATTAGAGTGCAAAAAATGGATCCACGAGTCGGCTCGAGGTCCACGAGTCGGCTCGAAGTCTCAAACAGTCTAAAAAAGAAATTTGTAAGAGTCGGCTCTTCTGGCTGGAGTTGGCTCTGGCCTTCAGTTAAGTCAAAACCATGACTACCTAGAGTCGGCTCTTCAGGGCAGAGTCGGCTTGAGTTATCGGACGTTCAAAATACATAACTCTAAACGAGTCGACTCTTGGGGCAGGAGTTGGCTCGAGGTCTCAAGCTTCAGAAAAATACTTTCCTCCATGAGTCGTCTCTTAGGATGGGAGTTAGCTCTTGATGCTGAAACACTGAAACTTCCTCCATGCTGTGCCACCATGAGTCAGCTCTGATCCAAGAGTCAGCTCTTGTAAATCTTCAAAAAAATGCTTCAAGCTTCTCCAAAACTCTTCAACATTGAATCAAATAGAAGCTAATCTACATACCTTTAATTTTTACAACTTTCAGCCCATTTTACAAGATTACAAAATTAATAAAACTAGGGCTTTTACAAGTTCAAGTTTATAAAACTTTATACAAAATTGCATTACCCTCAAATCAGTTTGAAAACTATTTTAAACTAAAGATAACCAATTTCTTGCAAAACTACTCAAGTAATTGAAAAGAGTTAGTATCAAATACATGGTCCAATATTTTGTGATCATCAAAATCATTCCAAGGATCAACAATCTCCCCTTTTTGATGATGACAAAATACTGGGCATGATTAAAAATTAAAACACTTTACAATTGTAGTATATTCAAATTTATATGTGTCACACAGATTAGGTATCAATATATTAACATAGTGTGTCACAATGTATCATATATATCAAATGTATAAAACTGAACACTATTAACATAAAGTATCATATGTATCGATACATGGTATTTTCCGTATTATATGAATGATGTATTAACACAGAATGTATCAAGAGTATCATCTATACAATACGTATCGAAACCTATAAAATTACCAAACATTTGGAGTGAATTTCATGATAATATTTGAAGTAAAGCTCCCCCTTACTATTTGTAATAGCATTCCTTCTAAATTTTATCAAATTTTCATGAATCATTCAAATTTTCATTTTAACATTCATATTTTCATGCATATTTTCATGAATCACATGAATCAACATTCATATTTTCATAATGTAGCCTTTTTCATGAATTCATGCACAATCTCCATTCTCCCCTTTTTGTCATCAACAAAAGGTATAGAAGAGAACAATAATTCACAATAATTCAATCATAACAAAAATAGACATGTAGCATAAAAAAGTGATATCTATATATATGAAATGAGTACTTGGGTGATACATTACAACTGTGCCTCAGCACTACAAAACTGTATCACAACAAGCAAAATATAACAATATTGAGTCCCAAAGACATCAAGATAAAAGCCTAAACATCAAAAAGATGGACTAGGATCATCACTATCAGGTTCTTCCTCATCAGAGGAGGAACCGACTTCTAAGATTCCTGGACTAGGTTTAAACTTAGGAAATCTAGATCGAAGATCCCTAATCCTAGTCCTAGTAGGAGTGGTAGTCCTAGACACTTTAGTTTTAGCTTTGGCTTTGGACTTTGACGATATAACAATGGGTGTGGGTCTGGCAGTCGATGGATCAAAGGATAATGCCAAGGTGCTGGTGGTCAAAAGTATCTAGGTAGCCGGAGTCTGTCCAACCTCAGATCCTGTAGCCTCCATACCAACCTCGGGCACAACATCAGCGGATGTGGCGTGAGAAGGTATGTCACTGGAATGTGCCGCCGATCCCTGCTCTCGATCAGTGCTAGTGCCAGTGCTGTGAAAGTCGATGGTACATGCTGGCTGGCTATAGAAAGCTATCTTAAAATGGTCATAACATCATGAAATCCCTTCTGCATCTTAGATTGGAGTAGAGTGATCTTGCTATCAGTGTCCAATCTGAGACACGATATCTCCTCCAAGACTCTCTGAAGTCTGTCCTCTACCTCAGGTCTAATAGCTATGGATCTCCCGACTAGTGAATGAGGTGTGGTAGGAGCTAGCTCTGATGGTCCAGCCTCATCAGCCTGTGCATCAGTCTCCTCAACATGTCCCTAAGCCGCCTGAGTGTCATCCTCTGAATCATCTGAATGTGCTATAGGAACACCTGAAGTCTTCCTGACCCAATTGCCATCAACTTTAATGAATCCCATTCTGGTTAGGGTATTCACAGTATACCTGTCAGTGTGTAGCAGTAGTCGGCTATCCTCTCCTATCAGATCTACCAGAGCATCCTGAAATAATAATGTAAATACCATCCCGTACGGTAGACAAGCTCGTGCCCTACGGGCTGCCTCCATCATCTGCGAGAGCATGATAAATGGCAAGTTGAGGGCCTCCCCCTCAATTAGTCGCCTCATAAACACAAGGTCACACTCGCTGACCCAGTCAAAATGCCTGGTCTGGGGCAAGAAAATCCTACTAATAATATTGTGTAACAGCCTCATCTCCAATGACAGCTGATTTGCACTCACATGCAGAATACCCTTCACATTTGATCTCTCCAGTATGAGTCTAAGGGTCTTTTGTTTCTCCTTTAAAACTAAATAACACTCCCCTTCTTTTGGTATTTTTAGTATACTTGAAAGCTTCTGTTCACTTATCTCTATATGCTTTCCTTTAACTGTTCCTTCTAAATAAAATGCTCCCAATGACATATTTTCAAAAAATTGATGGACTAAATTAGGATATGTCAGTACATTCAACAGAAAAAAATCTTTCCACCCTTATTTTTCAAGCCAATCCCCGATATGCAATTGTTCTTGCTCCAGAAAATCAAAATCAATGCACCTACCCAGAGTAACCTGACGATTTTCCATAAGAATTACTTGCCGGGGTGCTTAAGGTTCTTCTTCCTACTCAATCGACTGTTCCTCTTCCGGATTGGAGGTGTCCAACTACCTCTTGGTTCTCCTTTCTTCCACGACGGTTCGAACCACCCGCAAGGGTTTCTTGGCTACTGCTTTGCGGGGTGCCATCTAGATAAGATTAAAGGATTGGAGGGGTTTGAGAGTTTTTGGAAGGTTTCCTAGAGTGAAATATGGAGTCGGCTAAGTGAAAACGGCCAAAACCTAAAAACATAAAGAATAGAAAACACGAAAACCCTATTTTAAAAAAATGTTCGGCCTGACCTTCGAGTCGGCTTGCAGAGCACCCTGATAACTCAAGTCAGCTCGAGCGAAAAATCAGTCTAAAGGTCAAAAATGGTTAAACTCAGTTTTTATAGTTTCTTGACCCTAAACTAGGTTGTCCTATGCTCTAAAGAAAAATTTGAAACACCTAGATAATTTTTCCTTAATTTTTAAAAATTAGGTCAAAAAGGTTCAGAATGGGTCACATAGCCCTAATTCGCCTCTAATTTTCTCAAATCTATCTAGACTAAGTGGTTTAGTAAAAATGTTTGCTAATTGATCTTCAGTAGGTACAAATTCTAGTTCAACAACATTGTTTAAAACATGATCACGAATAAAATGATGTCGAATTTCAATGTGCCTAGTTCATGAGTGCTGAATTAGATTTTTGGATAAATTAATAGCACTAATATTGTCACATTTAATAAAAATTTTAGATTGGACAACACCATAATCTTCTAGTTGTTGCTTGATCCATAACACATGAGCACAATAGCTCCCAGCAACCACATATTCTGTCTCAGCAGTAGATAGTGCTACAGAGTTATATTTGCGACAGTACCAAAAAATCAAGTTAATACCTAGAAATTGACAGGTGCCACTTATGCTCTTTCTATCAATTTTACAGCCTCCATAATCAGCATCAGAATAACTAATTAACTTCAATGATGTGTGCTTTGAATACCATAAACCTATATTATATATGCCTTTCAGATATTTAATGATTCTTTTAACAGCCATGATGTGTGACTCTTTTGGATTAGATTGAAATCGTGCACACATACAAACACTAAATAAAATGTCAGGTTTACTAGCTGTCAAATAAAGTAAAGAACCGATCGTACTTTGGTACAGCTTTTGATTAACATTTGTCATATTCTCATCTTTATCAAGCCTACATGCAGGACTCATGGGTGTCCCATTTTCTTTGCTTCATTCCATGCCAAATTTCTTGATTATCTCTTTGATGTACTTGGCCTAGTTGATCAGGATACCTTCTTTAGTTTGTTTGATTTGAAGTCCGAGAAAGTAACTCAGCTCACCCATTAAGATCATTTCGAATTCTCCCTGCATTAGCTTAGCAAAATCTTGACACAAAGATTCATCAGTAGATTCAAAAATAATATCATCAACATATATTTGAACAACTAAAATGTCATTATTCTTTCTTTGAATAAACAGTGTGGTGTCAACACTACCTCTTACAAAATCATTAGCAATTAAAAACTTACTTAGTCTATCATACCAGGCTCTAGGTGCCTGTTTCAGACCATACAAAGCTTTATTCAGTTTGAAAGCATGATTCGGAAAAGTGTGATCAATAAAACCCGGTGGTTGCTCAACAAAAACTTCTTCAGATAAAAAATCATTCAAAAATGCACTCTTTACGTCCATTTGAAATAATTTAAAGTTCATAAAGCATGCATAAGCTAGTAATAGTCTGATGGCTTTCAATATAGCTACTGGTGCATAGGTTTCATCAAAATCTATTCCCTCTTCTTGATTATATCCTTGTGCTACTAGTCTAGCCTTATTCCTAATTACATTTCCAACTTCATCTAGTTTATTTCTATAAACCCACTTAGTACCTATAACAAGATAGTCATTAGGTCTTTCTACTAAGGTCCAAACATTATTTCTCCTAAATTGGTTTAATTCATCATGCATTGCTAACATCCAATTGGGATCAGTTTTAACTTCTTCTAAATTGTGTGGTTCTACATGCGAAACAAAAGCAATTAAATCATGTGCATCTCTATGTGCAGATCTAGTTTTAACATCTTGAGATGGGTCTCCTATAATTAATTCTTTAGGGTATGATTGTACATATCTCCATTCTTTAGGTATATCAGTATGATCTTTGCTTACCTCTTCTTCATGTGGTTCACTTGATTATTTGTCTTTAAGAGTCAAGTCTTTCAGTCCATGTTCTAGAGTACATCATCAGCAAAATCTTCCTTTCTCGAAGATGTAATGTCAAATTCATTGAAAACAACATATACAGACTCTTCAGCAGTCAAAGTTTTTTTATTGAAAAGATGATAGGCTTTACTATTTAAAGAATATTCAAGAAAAATATCCTCATCGAATTTGCATCGAATTTACTAAGATTGTCTTTTCCATTGTTAAGAACAAAACATTTGCATCCAAAAATATGAAAATACTTAATATTAGGTTTTCTATTGTTCCAAAGCTCATAGGGGGTTTTTCTGATAATAGGTATAATTAAAACTCTATTTAAAATATAGCATGCGGTATTCATAGCTTCTATCCAAAAGTATTTTAGAAGATTTCCTTCACAAAGCATTGTTCTGGACATCTTTTCCAAAGTACGATTCTTTCTTTCTACAACACCATTTTGCTATGGTGTTCTAGGTGCAGAAAAGTTATGATCAATACCATGCTTTGTGCAAAAATGATCAAAATACTGATTTTGAAATTCGGTGTCATGATCACTACGAATTGAAATAATAGATAAATTTTTCAAATTTGTAACTTTTTGTAAAACTTTTTGAATACATTAAAAGTTTCATCTTTATGTGCGATAAACAAAACCCATGTGTATCTTGAAAAGTTATCTACAATTACAAGGTCATATTTTATACCACCTAGGCTGGTAGTCCTAGTAGGTCCAAATAAGTCCATGTGAAGTAGCTCTAAGGGTCTAGTAGTAGAAACAATATTTTTAGATTTAAAACTCTCCCTCACTTGTTTTCCTAAGTGACAAGCATCACAAACATAATCAAAATTAACTTTAAATTTTGACAAACCTTTGACTAACTTCTTTGAAATAAATTTAGCTATTGTGTCCATACTAGCATAACCAAGTCGTCTATGCCATAGTAAACTTGATTCCTTGCTCTTGTCATTCATTGCTACAAGACTTGTATTGCTTGACATAGCAAGATCATTAAGATCTACTACGTAAATATTACCAAGTCTATGTCTAATAAATTTAGTACTAGAGTCAAGTGGATCAACTACTATATACATTAATGACTTGAAAAGAATATTAAAACCAATGTCACATAGCTGACTAATACTCAAAAGATTATGCTTTAACTTTTCTACAAGTAATAAATTTTCAATGAATGTAGGAGTAATTTTGATTTTACCAATACCGATTATCCTTCCTTTTTGATTATCACCAAATGTTACCATTCCACCATCCTTTTGTTCTAGGATGAAGAATTGATCAGCATCACCCATCATGTATCTTGAACAGCCGCTGTCCAGATACCATCTTTTCTTTATACTTGTGGCTGCAAGACATCCCTGCAAATAATCATTTAACAAATTTAGGTATCCAAGCTTTCTTGGATCCTTGCAAGTTAGTGAAAATTGTTCCTTTTGAAACCCAAACTTTCTTAATTTTCTTTTTGTCATTATATTTCAAATGACATTCAAATGCTTATGACCAAGGTTATTACATGCATAGTATACAATTTTTGATTTTGAATAATAACCATGAAATGATGCAAATTTAGATCTAACTTATTTTGAATTAATGAACTTAGGAGCATATGAAGTAGATGCTGAAAACTTCTTTGAAATATAACCTTTATAACCAATTCTAAATTTATTATTTGTTTCTTTTTGATCTTTTAAAATTAATTCAAGTTTGTTAGAGCTTAGGGTTAGTTTTTCAACCAAGGGTTTTAGTTTTTGAACTTCCTTCTTTAAATCATCGTTGTCATTTTTCAAACCTTTATTTTTCTCAAGATGCTCTTCTTTTTCAAATTGAACAATCTTGAGTCTTTCACAAACTAAGTTTAATTCTCTTTGCAAGATTTTATTTCTTTCACAAAATTCATTTTTGTCTTTTTCAAATACATCACATTGATTTTTCAAATCTTTCATTTTTAAGCCGGCCTTTTTGTATTCTACCAATAATTCATAAAAAGCATTATGCAATTCATCATAAGTGAATTCTAAGTTGGGTTCGGATGTATTTACCTCATCCTCCAAATTCATAAGATAGATTTATGCAGTTTTTGTTGTCTCTTCATCCTCTTCAGTGGATGTGGTTTCATCACTATCACTACAAGCAGCAAGCATTGCCTTCTTCTTCTTTTTGGTGAACATCTTTTTCTTCGCTTCAGGACAATCAGGATGGATATGTCCTGGCTTCTTGCATCCATAGCAGATAGGTACTTGATCTTTATCTTTATCCTTCTCTTTTTCTTTATCTCTTTCTTTTATTTCCAAAATCACCTTTTCTATATTGCTTTCTCCATCTATTTGATTTTCTTCTACCTATAAACCTCTTGAATTTTCTCATGACAAGGGCAATTTCATCATTTCCAAGATCATCATCATCTGATGAGTCAGATTCTTCATTCTTATCTTCTTCAATAGCTTTAAATGCAATGGCTTTCTTTCTTTTTGTATCTTCCTTGGTCCTTTGTTGCATAGCCAATTCATGCATGATCAATGATCCAAGCAATTCATCCAATGGTAGAGTATTTAGGTCCTTCGCTTCTTGAATTACTGTCACTTTGGCTTCCCACTTATCTGGTAAAGATCTTAAAACCTTTTGGACAAGATCAGCATTAGAGTAAGTTCTACCAAGACTTTTGAGATCATTTATAATATCAGTAAAGCGGGTATACATAGCAGATATAGTCTCACTGAGATCTATCTTAAATAGCTCATAATTATGTATAAGAAGATTGATTTTTATATCTTAACTTGAGATGTGTCTTCATGTATGATTTCTAGCTTGTCCTAATTTTTTTAGCAGAATTGCAAGTTGAAATTCTGTTAAACTCATTTGGATCCAAATCACAATACAATAATTTCATTGCTTTGGCATTCAGCTCAACTAATTTTATATCATTTTTGTCCCATTCCTCTTTAGGTTTGGGAACTTCTATATCATTAACTCTAATTATGGGTGTGTGAGGTCCTTTCAGAATAATCTTCCATAAATAAAAATCTACGGCTTGAATGTATATTTTCATTCTTGCCTTCCAATATGTATAATTGGTTCCGGTGAAAAGTGGAGGTCTATTATGGATTGAGCTTCGGCCAATGAGGTGCTCATGAGATGTGCCATATATATTTACTCTAAATAACTTTCAGAGACTCTACTCTGATACCACTTGTTGCCCAGGTGGCTTCCCAAGAGGGGGGTGAATTGGGATTAAAAAAAATATATTCACAATAATGTGCACTTTCAAATTCTTTTGGTGTTGTGGTGTAATATGCAATGCGGAAGTAATCAAGTAAAAGAAATAATGCAATAAGAACACAATAACAAACACAAAGAGATTTAGAGTAGTTCGGAGCAACCAGCTCCTACATCCACTACCTAAGCACCACTTGGGATTTCAACTATATCCCCTGTCGCTGTGCTTACCCCTGGACCGGGCTTGCCTTGTTGTGCTGGAGAGCTCCTTAGCCGGCCAACCTGCAAAAGGTCCCCTAGGTGCCGGAGGTGCTCCGGCAGGGGACACTCCGATGCTTAAGATAGTAGGGGGTTTGGAGTAGCTGAGTGGAGAGAACCAGAGAAGAATGCAGAATGGAGGATAAAGTGCCTCTTACCCCTATGGAGGTCCCCTAGGCACCTTTTATGGGCATGAGATACTGCCAAAATTCGTTAAAGGACAGAGACGAAGTCCCTGATTTATCCCTGGAAGGATTGAAGTGATGGCCAGGTGGCACAAAGTCGTGACCATGTCATGGAGTCCGTTGCAACAAAATTTTGGTACCAGCTGGAGGGAATCTTCCAGAACCTTCGGGCGGTTCCCCGGACGGGGATCGAGTTGGTCAGCCTCAGGTAGGTCGGCCTCCAGTATGTCAGCCTCAAGTAGGTCGGCCTCCAGAGCAATAAACCCAATGATCAATCAGCTCGTTGGACCTTCGATGAGGAACATGTCAGGACCTCCAAAAGAGTCGATCGATGGGAGTTTCAACCTGCATCAACCGGCTGAACACCTTGTCCGGCCCAACACAAGCCGGCCGAGTGGATATAACAGTTGCCCCCCTACTGCTAGAATTTGAGGAGGCACGTGACCTCGAAGTGCAAGAGCATAGCATTTGGTACAGACTGCATTCATTCAGGCCCGATCCGGGATCATCATGATGGGTCATTTCGAATCTCCCATGATCAGCCTCTTGGACAGGTGTCGGCCCCTCATTGGGGGTGCAAGGGTCGCAGTTAATGGCAAAAAAGGCATCATGATGGAGAGTCAGGCTGGCAAGGGTACCGGCGAGAACGAGGGGCACGCCGCTCCACGTGGCGGCATCCGGGCGGTCGGCTACGACCTCTTCACCGTTGATTCGGCACTCATGCGGATCACCGTCTACCCTCAGGATTGGCATGTCACTTCGGTCTCGGGGATGTGAACGGACACGTCTCCCGATAAGGCGATTGAAACACCAACGAAGAGAGGCGGTGCCTCCCCTAGAGATCTATAAGAGGGGCGACGTGCTCTGGGAAGGTTTTCTGGCTATGTCTGTTCTTTGCGAGAGAGAACTTCTTCTTCATCCTCCGCGAGACCCAGTTCTTAGAGGTTCATCTTCAGGTTAGCTCCCGAGTCCTCCTCCTTCTTCAATATTAATGGCGACCACTAGTAGGGGCCCAGTCCATAGACCTAGGCAGCCAGGGCCAAGCGAGATCCCATCATCCATGACCCTATAGTGGGTCGAAAATCTTAGGGCAGTGTACAGGATCCCCACCACCCTGCACCTTACGTTGCCAGGTCGAGAGGGGAGAGTGAATAGTCCATTAGGGCTAGGGACCTTACCGATATATGAGTCACACCTCAAAGCCAGCCTAAGGTTCTCGTTGCACCCTTTCTTCGTAGAGGTCTTCCGGCACTATAGGGTAACCCCGGCATAAATGACTCTGAATAGCATCCGGATCATATGCTATTTTGTCGTACTGTGTAGTAGTGCCGGATTCGAACCTAGGTTACCCCTTTTCGGCAACTTCTTTCTCTTGAAGAAAGATTTTAGGAGCCAGGAATGGTGGATGTTCAGTCCCCATCCCGACCAAAAAATTTTAAAGTGTCTTCCATCAGCTGTCCATGGATAGAAGGCCCGGTTCATTCTCGTGAGCAGTCTTCAGCCCTGGGGGTTCGAGCCCTTGTGGAGGGAGCCATGGGTGAGGCTCCGAGAGGGGAGGTCGATCCTGATGGCCGACCAAGCCAATTACAATGAACTCAGTGAGGCCGGTCCGACCGCAGCATATGAACTGCTGGGCGAAGACCGCCTTCATCAGGCAGGGATCAGCTCCCAGAGATTTTTAGGCAAGGACCGAACTTCCTTTTTGCAGTTCGCCCTCTCTGTCTTCGTTTCTTTTCTTTCTTCGACTAACGCTGAGTTTCTTTGCAACAGGAGGAGGGATGATGAAAATAGACAAGGCCAAGGTCGTTCAGCGAGCGGTGCAAAAAAGGCCCACCCCAGGGTCGGCTCCAACCTCGATGGCCGAAAGGCATAAGAAGAAGCGGGAGGAGAAGCCGCCCGCACCTGTCATGGAGGTGGAGTCCGACGAGGACGACACCCCTCTCACTGAGGTGTTGGCCAGGAAGTTATCTGGAGCCCCATCCAACCGTCGGGGAGCCGGCCGCCCCACAGGGGCAGGAGCGGTTGGACCTACCCGTTGCACCGGACATGCCAGCCTTTGCACCCATCGACCTGGACACAGCAGGGCCCTCGAAGGGCAAGGGAAAGGAAATAGCTGCAGAAGAGGCCGACAAGGAGGGGGCCGAAGAGAAATCGGATGACGAAATCCGCCAGGAGGAGTTCCAACACTAGAACGCTATGGACCACCCCCGGAGAGCACGGAGCCTGCTCAGAGTGGCGTTGATCGACTTCAACTGGGAGCGGTCAATCTAGAGAAACCTGAGTGATATGGCGGTAGAGTCCTACCACAATCTCATGAGGGTAAGGCACCTTACTTGATCCTTTGCCTCTATTTCTCCCCTTTTCTTTTTTTTTTTTTTTTTTTCTTTTTTTTTTTCAGCGCTAACTTAGTCTCGTGTCTGCAGCTCCTCCACGACATTTCATTGATGGATGACGACATCGACCGGGTGCTCTATGTAGTGAAGACCTCCACCAGGAAGGTGCAGGAGTTAGAGGCCACTCGGGCTACCATGGAGGCAACTCAAGCTGCCTTAGAGGTGTCCCTGAAATCTGCGGAAGAGAGGTCGATGGCTGTCCAAGCAGAGGCCGAGTCATCGAAGGAGGTCCTGAAGGAGGCAGAGGGCCGACTGGCCGACCGGGAGGCCAGACTGAAGAAGAGGAAGATGAAAGTGGCTTCCCTCATGCACTGGCTACAAGAAGAAGAATGTCGATTCTCGGAGGCCGACAAAAAAGCATAGGCCGAAAGGGCCGCGGTGGTGCAGCTAACGGCCCAACTTGAGGAAGCCAAGGAGCAGGCCGCGAGACAGGCCCAAGAGGCAGTAGTGGCATATAAGGCTTCCTCCAACTTCGACGAGGAGGTCGAAGAGGTAGCGTCAGACTTCTACAGGGAGGGCTATGACGACTGCTTGAAGAAGTGGCCTTACTTTTTCCGGAGCTGGACCTATCGGGTGTGGAGCTGAAAGGGCCTGCGGAGGAGGGACAGCCCCAAGGTGAAGGCGAAGCGGAGGAGGCCAGGGCCGAAGTAGAGGTAGCGGGCATCCCGGTTGAGTCCCGTATCACCGCAGACCAAGTCGTCCTTCCTATTGTAGCAGACGGGGCTGAAGTAGAGGCCCCGAAGCACCTTCCATGGGTCCGACCTAAGGGGTTTGTAAAGGTCCAACCCACCTTTTGTAAGCATCTGCTTTTGTATGTAATAAAAAAACCTTATCGTTGTCTTATGTGTGCATGTGTGGGATGAATGTTTTCTCTCCAAATCCTTCTAAGTCTTTTTAGTCGACTTCTCTGTACCATAGGTTACCTTCTTTTTCTTCAAAAATTTTTCCAAGTGTTTCCGGTCAGCTTCTTCATACCACATGTCACTTTCTTTTTCTTCTGAAACTTTTCCATGTGTTTCCGGTCAGCCTTTCGAAGTCCGCAGCAGGAATGTTGGCAACTATTTAGTTCGGGCTCATGAACCAGGAGAATTGCTCCCAGTTTGCTTTGTCAGGTGGCTCAAGTTTGCCATCTGTTCTTCACGTGATCCCTCATGGGGCATGCGCGGTGATTACTGATCGAAGTCGGGCTTTCGGAGTGGGCTTCCCTAGAGCCTCTGCCGACCAGAGTCGGACTTTCAGAGTGGGCTGCCCTAGAGCGTCTGCCGATCAGAGTTGTACTTTCGGAGTGGGCTGCCCTAGAGCCTTTACCGACCGGAGTCGGACTTTTGGAGTGGGCTACCCTAGAGCCTCTACCGACCGGAGTCGGACTTTCGGAGTGGGCTGCCCTAGAGCCTCTGCCGACTAGAGTCGGACTTTCGGGGTGGGCTGCCCTAGAGCCTCTGCCGACTAGAGTCGGACTTTCGGGGTGGGCTGCCCTAGAGCCTCTGCCGACCGGAGTCAAACTTTCTCAGTGGGCTGCCCTAGAGCCTCTGCCGACCGGAGTCGAATTTTTGGAGTGGGCTGCCCTAGAGCCTCTACCAACCGAAGTCGAACTTTCGGAGTGGGCATGGAGGAAATTGTAGACTTTATTGATAGTACTTACGAAGGTTGTCTACATTCCACGGGCATGATATTTGCTGCCCGTCCAACTGCTCAAGCAGGTAGGTCCCGACCCGGATTACTTCACTGACTCGATAGGGACCCTCCCAATTAGGAGACAGCTTTCCTTGCTCGGTCGGCCTTGAAATCTCCGTCCTCCGCAAGATCAAGTCCCCAACCTGGAAGGTTCGTGCCTTAACCCTCGAGTTGTAATATCGAGCCATCTTCTGCCAGTAAGCTGCCATCTTCATGCTTTCTCATAGCCTGGTTTCCTCCAGCAAATCCAGGTCAGCCCTTTGTTGTTCCGAGTTGGTTGGCTCGGTGAGGTGGTCAACCCTCAAGGATTGCAACGAGATTTCTACGGGGATGACCTCCTCACTCCCATAAGTCAAGTTGAACGGAGTTTCTCTGGTTGCCGTCCGAGCGGTGGTTCGGTATGCCCACAATACAGAATAAAGCTCTTCCACCCAAAATCCTTTGGCTTCATTCCGTCGAGTCTTCAACCCATGCAAGATCGTCTAGTTGGTGACTTCAGCTTCTCCGTTGGATTGTGGGTGGCCGACCGAGGTCAACCGATGAGAAATATGGTACTGCTGGCAAAAATCTTGAAACCTTGAGTTATCAAATTGCCTTCCATTATCTGTGATGATCGTCCATGGGATGCCGAATATGAAGATAATGCAATTTCGGATGAAGTTCTCCACTTTGGCTTTCGTTATCTGCGCCACTGCTTTAGCCTCCACCCACTTGGTAAAGTAATCAATGGCCACGAGGAGAAATTTTTGTTGGCTGGACGATGGGGGAAAGGGTCCCAGGATATCCATGCCCCACTGGGCAAATGGTCACGGCGCTGTAAGCGGGGTCAGCTGACTGGCGGGCCTCCTTTGGACTCTCGAGTACCTTTGACACGCGTCGCACCTTTGCACGAAGTCTGACGCGTCTTTTTGAATTGTGGGCCAGTAATATCCCTGTCGGATAATTTTGTAGGCCAGGGATCTTCCTCCAAGGTGGTCACCGTAAATGCCTTCATGTACCTCCTTGAGTGCATAGTCTGCATCAATCGGCTCCAAGTATTTCAACAATGGTTGTGAGAATGACCGCTTGTAGAGGGTTCCATCGAGGATGATGTATTTGGAGGCCGTCAAGCGTATACGCTTGGCTTCAACTGGATCATCCGGAAGGGCGCCCTGGGCCAAGAAGGTACGAATCAGGTCCATCCATGATGCCTCCTGTCCAACTTGATGGATGTCGATCATCTCTTCTGCAATGCTTGGATGCTACAGATGCTCCACAAAGGTCCAGTTGGAGGTGCCGACCACAGCCATGGCAAGCCATGACAGCGCATCCGCCCGGGAGTTTTGCAGCCGAGGTATATGGAGAATCTCGAAAGACTTGAGTAAAGATGTAAAGCCTCGTACCTTGTCCAAGTACTTAGCCAAGGTAGGGTCCCTCGTTTCAAACTCACCTTTCACTTGATTGACTACCAACTGGGAGTTAGAGAAGGCCCAGATTCTGCTGATGCCCAACTCACCAGCTATCTTCAGCCCTACAAGCAAAGCTTTGTACTCCGCCTAGTTGTTGGAGACGTGAAATGAAAAGTGCAGGGCGTACTCTAAACATTGCTCATCGGGGTCGGCTAAAATCAGACCTGCCCCACATCCAGCAAGGTTGGAGGCTCCGTCTACATGAAGAGTCCAGGTGGGCTCGCTCTCTCCTACTGGATTGGCCCCATGTACTTCGACAATCGAAGGGGTGGCCTCCGGCCCCCATGTGCATTCTGCAATAAAATCAGTAATTACCTGGGCCTTCAGGGCCGACCGGGATCGAAAAGGAGATGTCGAACTCGCCCAGCCTGACAGCCCACTTAGTGAGCCATCCAAAGGTATCAGGACTTCAGAGGATTGCCTTGAGGGGCTGGTCAGTCAGCATGATGATCGGGTGCACCTGGAAATAGGGCCGGAGGTGCTTCGCCACCATGACCAACGAGTAAACCAGCTTTTGGACTTTAGGATACCTTGTCTCGGCGTTGTGGAGGACTTTGCTGATGTAAAATATAGGTTTTTGCTAGCCGTCTTCCCCCACCTGCACAAGGACGGCACTGACGGCCTCGTCAGAGGTCGACAAGTATAGGTATAGCGTCTCCCCCTCCATTGGTTTGGCCAATAGCGGGGGGTTCTTCAAATAGTTCTTCAAGGCTTCGAAGGCTGACCAACACTCGTCGGTCCATTAAAAATGGTCCACCCGGTATAAAGTTCTGAAGAAGGGCAAAGACTTCTCAGCCGACCGGGAAATGAAGTGGCTGAGAGAGGCAATACGGCCCGTGAGCTCCTGCACCTGCTTCTTGCTGATCGAATGTGCCATGTCCATGATGGCCTTGATCTTCTCAGGGTTAACCTCAATACCCCTTTGAGTGACTAGAAAGCCGAGGAATTTCCCGGAGGTTACCCCAAAGATGCACTTGGCAGGGTTTAACTTCATCCGATGACGTCTCAGCACGTCGAAGGATTCCTGCAAGTCCTCGATGTGGTCTGCCCTCCAGAGGCTCTTAACGATCATGTCATCAATGTAAGCCTCCATATTTCTTTCGAGTTGCCCTTCAAAGACTCGGTTGATCAGTTGTTGGAAGGTGGCGCCCGCATTCTTCAGGCCGAAATGCATCATCCTATAACAATACAACCCCCTGTCCGTGACAAAGGCTGTCTTCTCCTCATCCTCGGGGTGCATCCTGATCTGGTTGTACCCAGAGAATGCATCCATAAAGCTCAATAATTGGTGGCCGGCTGTGGCATCCACCAGTTGGTCAATTTTTAGCAGGGAAAAGCTGTCCTTCGAACAAGCCTTGTTGAGATCCGTATAGTCCACATAGATCCTCCACTTTCCGCTGGCCTTCCTCACCATAACGACATTGGCCACCCACTCCAGATAGTGGGACTCCCTAACAAACATGGCGTCGAGGAGTTTTTTTACTTTTTCTTCAATTGTCTTTTGCCTTTCGGCAGCAAAGCTTCTTTTCTTCTGTCAGATAGGTCTATACGCTGGATCCACCTTGAGTTGGTGAGTAATGACATCCAATGGGATGCCTGGCATGTCCGAGGCCGACCAGGCAAAAACATCAGCGTTGCTTCTCAAGAACCCTATCAGCTCCTGTAGGGCTTCTTCGCTTAGGGTGCTCCCGATTTGAAGTACTTTAGTAGGATCATCCTCTCTAAGTGGAACAAACATAATTTTTCGACAAGCTGATCGCAGTCATCAGTTTCATCCCTGGGATCCAGTTACTCAAGCATAGGGCGCCCATCCAGCTGCCTAACATGTATGGCCAGACATTGTCTTGCCATCCTGCGGTCTTCCCTCAGTTCCCCGACCCCGTTACGAGTCGAGAACTTTGCCAGCAAATGATAAGTGGATACGATGGCGCAGAACTTATTAAGAGCCGGTTGGCCTAGGATGGCATTGTATGCCGAGGTCGTACGGATGACCACAAAGTTGATAGGGAAAGTCCGTTGGCGGGGTTCCGTCCCGAGGGTTACGAGTAAAGCGATTTCTCCTTCTACTCCAACGGAGTTTCCCCCAAAGCTAATGAGCGGCGCTAAGGAGTCCCGTAGCCTTGATCCAGACAAGTTCATCCGAACAAAAGTGTCGTACAGCAAAACTTCCGCACAACTTCCATTGTTAATAAAGATATGTTTTACATCATAATTGGCAATGATTGCCGACACAACGACTGGGTCATCTCCTGGGAGATGAGGTTCCAAAAGATCTTCATCAGAAAAATTGATCATACCAGAGCCCCTGGGCCTCTTCGCCATGTCTTGGCCCCCTCTAGACCCCTGGTCAGACCTTCGGTGCAACATGCCAACACCTCCACCCGTCGGACGTTGATTGGGGGGTTTGGCCTCTTCAGGTGGGTCTCTGACATTGGAGACTTCAGCCCGATCCCGGTTGGGACGGACATATTTGTTCAGGTACCCTCTCCTGATGAGATCTTCGATAGCATCCTTCACTCCTCAGTGTCGTGTCCATGGTCCCTGTGGAACCAGCAATACTTGTTCTTGTTCCTGGCAGCAAGGGGGCCCCTCATCGGTCGAGGCCTTTGGAAGTAAGCCTCGTTCTCAATTTCCATGATAATTTTCTCCCTCGGAAGGGAGAGGGACGCATAGGTCTCAAACTTCTTAAGAAAATCTCTCGGCTTTGGGCTCCAGCATCGAGTGGGTCGGCTGTCATTGCCGAGAGGTGCAGGGGCTTTGTCACTCCGCTTCTTAGTGGTTGACCTCCCCTCTGCTTGGCAGCGGCTGGCAGATTGCTCCTCCACTAGGGCGTACTTGTGGGCCTTGGTCAACAACTCGGTGTAGTCCTTTGAGAATTTCTTATCCTGGGAGAATGTAAGCTTGGATGACCGAAGCCCTCTCTTAAAGGCGGACATTGCTACCATCTCGTTCAAGTATGGGACTTCCATAGCCGATGACTTGAAGCAGGCCATGCAGTCCTGAAGAGTCTCCCCCTCCTTCTAGAGTACTAGGAAGAGGTAGTCGGTGTTCTTCGGGGCTCGACTACATGTCCTGAAATGTGAAAGAAAAAGAATCTCGAGTTGAGAAAAAGACCGGATCGTACCTAGTCGGATGGCCGCGAACCATATCCGGGCGGCCTTCTTCAGAGTGGCTGGAAAGGTGATATAGTGGAGGATGTCGGAGGTGTCCTATACCATCAATGGGCTTTGTAGGTGCCCAAATGATCCAGTGGATCAGTGATACCATCGTAGGGGTCCACCTAGGGGATCTTGAAGTGTCAGGGAATAGGCTCCCCCGAGATCTCGGTAAAAAAAGATGGGCGGGTGTCATAAGCCTGCCCCCCTTCGACCTTCTGCCATTCGATAATCTCCGCCATGCGCTCTTCCATGCGCATGATCTTACTGCTGTAGTCGTGTGGGTCTTCAGCAGGACGCCGACCACTTAGGGGAGCGGAGTCAGCGAAAGATGGAGAAGCCGACCATGCCCTCTTCCTGCTAGCATGATCCCCCAAAGACCTCCGGGGCTCCGGAGCAGCATGGGAGAGAGGTGGCGGCTCCTCCAGCTGCTGACTCCCCCCGGCAGCCGGTTGGTGGTTGATGCAGGAAGCCACGGGCGGCTACTGCCGATTGTCAGCCGCTTCTTGAAAATGCTAGACCGTTGAGGTGAGCGTTTTGATGCGGTTTACCATCATCTGGAACTACTGCAGTCCCAGAGTGATGGTGGACTCGGTAGTGGCGGTCGTGGCATCCTCTTTGCGAGATGCTTCAGGCCTGTAGGGGAAATGCCTCCCTCTGGCGGAGACGCTTCACATTCTTCCTCTCACCATTTGTAGCTTTCTTCAATCGATCTCTCCTTTTAAAGTAAAGAACGGAACGAAGGTTTAGGCCCCCCTTCTTCTAGCACCAATCTGTCGCTGCACTTACCCCTGGACTAGGCTTGCCTTGTTGTGTTGGAGAGCTCCTTAGTCGGCCAACTTGCAAAAGGTCCCCTGGGTGTCGGAGGTGCTCCGATGGGGGATACTCCGATGCTTATGTTAGTAGGGGGTTTGGAGCAGCAGAGTGGAGAGAACCAGAGAAGAACGCAGAATGGAGGAGAAAGAGCCTCTTACCCCTATGGAGATCCCCTGGGCACCTTTTATGGGCGTGAGATACTTTCAAAATTCATTAAAGGATAGAGACGAAGTCCTTGATTTACCCCTGGGAGGATCGAAGTGATGGCCAGGTGGCACAAAGTCGTGACCATGTCGTGGAGTCCGTTGCAACGTAATTCTAGTACCAGCTAGAGGGAATCTTCCAGAACTTTCGGGCGGTTCTCCGGATGGGGATCGAGTTGGTTGGCCTCAGGTAGGTCGGCCTCCAGTATGTCGGCCTCGAGTAGGTCGGCCTCCAGAGCAATAAACCCAATGATCAATCAGCTCATTGGACCTTCGGTGGGGAACATGTCAGGACATCCAGAAGAGCCGATCGGTGAGAGTTTCAACCCGCATCAACCGGCTGAACACCTTGTCCGGCCCAACACAAGCCGACCGGGTGGACATAATAGTTGCCCCCTGCTGTTGGGCTTTGAGGAGGCACGTGACCTCAAAGTGCAAGAGAATAGCATTTGGTACAGACTGCGTTCGTTCAGGCCCGATCCAGGATCATCACGACGGGTCGTTTCGAATCTCCCACGATCGGCCTCTTGGACAGGTGTCGGCCCCTCATTAGGGGCACAAGGGTCGCAGTTAATGGCGAAAAAGGCATCATGATGGAGAGTCAGGCTGGCGAGGGTACCGGCGAGAACGAGGGGACGCGCCGCTCCACGTGGCGGCATCTGAGCGGTCGGTTGTGAGGTCCACGAGTGTAGAAAATGGCTCCACGAGTCGGCTCGAGGTCCACGAGTCGGCTCGAAGTCTCAAACAGTCCAAAAAAAAATTCTGTAAGAGTTGGCTCTTCCGGCTGGAGTTGGCTCTGGCCTTCAGTCAAGTCAAAACCATGACTACCTAAAGTCGGCTCTTTAGGGCAGAGTCGGCTCGAGTTCTCAAACGTTCAAAATACATAACTCTGGACGAGTCGGCTCTTGGGGCAGGAGTCGGCTCGATGTCTCAGGCTTCAGAAAAATACTTTCCTTCATGAGTCAGCTCTTAGGATGGGAGTCGGCTCTTGATGCTGAAACACTGAAACTTCCTCCGTGCTGTGCCACCATGAGTCAGCTCTAATCCAAGAGTTAGCTCTTGTAAATCTTCAAAAAAATGCTTCAAGCTTCTTCAAAACTCTTCAACATTGAATCAAATAGAAGCTAATCTACATACCTTTAATTTTTATAACTTTCAGCCCATTTTACAATATTACAAAATTAATAAAACTAGGGCTTTTACAAGTTCAAGTTCATAAAACTTTATACAAAATTACATTACCCTCAAATCAGTTTGAAAACTATTTTAAACTAAAGGTAACCAATTTCCTGCAAAACTACTCAAGTAATTGAAAAGAGTTAGTATCAAATACATGCTCCAATATTTGTGATCATCAAAATCATTCCAGGGGTTAACAACATGCCTTGTTAAGATTAGTATAATCTATGCATATCCTCCTTTTTCCATTAGCTTTCCTCACCATTATTACATTGACAAGCCAGTCAGGATAGTGAACCTTCCTGATAAATCCAGCATCAAGCAATTTGGTCACTTCTTCGTTGATAACTTTTTATCTTTCTGGGACAAAATTTTGCTTCTTTTATCGGACAGGCCGACTAAGAGGATCAACCTTGAGCTCATGCATAATCACTTCAGTAGGAATTCCCAACATATCGGTGGTCACCCATGCAAATATATCAACATTTTTTTGCAAAAAATCAATCAACTTTTTCCTTTGGTCTTTAATAAGTAGACTTCCAATCTGAACAGTTTTAGTAGGATCATCTTTTGTCAATGAAACATGAATAGTCCTTTATATGGACATATGACTCCCTTGGTTGGATCACGTGGATCCATTTGTTCGAAGGTAGGTTTGTTGATTGACTATTGATTTTGGATTGTCAAACATTGACGAGCTATCTATTGGTTTCCCCTTACTTCTCCAATCCCATTTTGAGTTGAAAATTTTATCAAAAAATGATATGTCGATACAACGGCTTGGAATTTATTCAGAGCAGGTTTTTCCAAAATAGCATTATAAGCAGAAGGGATCCGAACAACCATAAAAGTAAGAAGGTAAGTCCTTTGCTTCTGCGTTGTTCCGAGAGTTATGAGGAGTGTGATTTCTCTCTCTACTCCTACAAAATTTCCACCAAACCCGGTTAATAGCACATGAATTCTTCGTAGCTTATTAGTTGGCAAATTCATCTTGACAAATATATCATAAAGCAAGATCTCGATAGAACTTCCATTATGAACCAAAATTCTATGTACATCATAGTTCACAATTATTGCGGAAATCACTACGGGATCATTATGAGGTGTCTGAACACCTTATAAGTCTTCATCAGAAAAAATAACACTTTCTCGAAGCCTTTTGGGACTCCGATCATCTTCAAAACATGCATGACAAATCATTCCGACTGATCCATCAGTCGGTTGTTGGTTTGGGAGCTCCGTCCCATTAATGATCATCCTTGGAACTGCTGGCCTTGGCACTGCCACTTCAATTGGTCGGTTTTGATTTTGATTTCGGACATACCTGCCCAGATAACCTCGCTTGATTAAATCTTCAATTTCTTCTCTTAGTTGGATACATTCTTCCGTTGTATGCCCATGATCATGATGATACCGACAGTATTTGGCTTTATTTCGCATAGCTGGCAGGGCTCTCATTGGCCTTGGTTTCTGAAAAAAATTTTCTTTCTCAATTTTTATCAAAATCTTCTCTCAGGAGAGTTAGAGGGATATAAGCATCAAATCGATTGACGTAGTTCCTGCCGACCAAATTCCTTGGCCTCTGACCTTGCCATTGGATTGATCGGACTCCAGGTGGTCGGGATTCATCTTCCTTGGCATTCTTCTTTCTTGGCAACAATTTTCTCTCTACTTATCGCTAGTTCAAAGCTTGTTCTTTGGCCTGAGAGTACTTTTGAGCACAGGTCAATAATTCAAAAAAATTGGTCGGAAATTTCTTATCTAAGAAAAATATGAATCTAGAGACTCGTAACCCCTTTTTCATAGCAAACATCGCCACTTATTCATTGAGATCCGGAATCTCTAATGTGGCAGAATTGAACATTTTGATGTAATCCCTCAAAGACTCTCCTTCTGACTGCTGGATAAAAAATAAGCTATCATAATTCCTGGGCATTTTCCTGCTTGTCCTGAAGTGAGAGACGAACAACTTCTGTAGTTGATTGAAAGAATGAATGGTGTCGGGCTGTAGACTTGAATACCACATTCTTGCTAATTTCTTTAAGGTCGTAGGGAAGGCAAGACAATGGAATGCGTCTAATACCCCCTGGATCAATAGATGGGCTTTAAAGCTTCCCAAATGATCCAAGGGGTCAGACGATCCATCGTACAACTCAATTTGTGAAACTTTGAAGTGATGTGGAATTCTCTCCTCCATGATCTTCTTGGAAAAAGGAGGCAAGATGTTGCAGTTTGGTGTTGTATCCTCTGTTTTCCTCTGTTCAATAGCCCTGGCAATCCGCATCTCCAGCTTCTTGAGTTTTTCATCAAAATCATTTGTCCTTGCAAGATGTTGAACTTAGATACTATCAGGAGTTGATTCTCCAGTTGACGATAAACAAGACCGTGGATGCTTCCCCTTATTCCGCTTCTTAGTGTGATGGTGAGATTGGTGATGATGTTTTGAAGGGAACTGTTGACCTGAAGAACATTGATAAGATGTGTCTTCTTGGACTGAGATATTTACTTACCTGAAGGGAAGGTTGCCGGCTAGTTCTTGATGCAGCATGTCGCAACGATTCCCTCGCGGCAATTTCTTGGAGGTTTTGCATTGCTATAGTAAGTGTTTTACTTTATCAAACAGAGTGTTCAACCTTTCTTGATCCATGTATCCAACAAGAAGAGCTTCCACCTTTTTATCAAGAACAAGATCGCTCTTCTTTGAGAGATGGGGAATGTCTTCTACAGGTAGATCCCTTTTCCTGGTCTTCACCATGCTTCCTTCCAGATTATTGAAACTCTTTTGCTGAGTTCCCCTACCTGGTACATCAATATGTTGCGTCCAAACAAATTACAACAAGCTTGAATTAAAAGAGAAGTAGATTGAGCTGATCTGATCTAACTCTCAACCATCATCTTGGAGGATCTGGGTGTTGTGGTAGCTTCCAAGCTCGTTAATGACGTCTGGACTAGAACAGATATGATCTGAAGGAAGGCTAAGTGAAGAATGGCCAAAAGATCCCCCCCTCATCATAATCAGGGATATTTATAAGCCACGAATCCAACTACTTACAGTTGGCATCCAGCTGTTAAGCGATTAATCTAGGATAGAGGCACGTGCAGCAAAAGGTCATCCATAGTTGATCAGCTCATTTTTTTTATGTCAAATGATCTCTGCATTACTTGAAATATTAATAAGCTTTACCTTTTCTAAAGAATCTTATACTTGCTGAACGTTGATCGGCCTTACGTCTCTTGGATATTTATCATACTTAAGTCTATTAGGCATTGATCGGCTTTATATTTCACGGACGTTAATCAGCCTTGTACTTCTTGGACATTGATCAAACTTATATCTATTAGACATTGATCGACTTTACGCCTCATAGACGTTGATCAGTCTTATGCCTCTTAGACATTGATCAAACTTGTACCTATTGGGCATTGATCGACTTTATGTCTCATGGACATTGATCAACCTTGTACCTATTGAGTATTGATCAAACTTGTACCTATTGAACATTGATCGACTTTATGTCTCATGAACATTGATCAGCCTTGTACCTCTTGAATATTGATTAAACTTATGCCTATTGGACCTTGTTGCTTTGTGCCTCATAAATATTGATCAGCCTTGTACCTCTTGGACATTGATCAACCAGATTCAAATCTTCAGCAAATAAGTAGAGATAAACCAAACAAAATAAACTTATCGTATCATAACAAGACCAATACCAAAGCAACAAGAAGAGTGTTGATAAGCATATTGGTTTTTACAATGGAAATCAAACATTAAGAATCCAACCATAAAAGAAAAAAAATAAACTAATGCAACAAACACTAAGCATCCAACCATATTGGTTTTCACAGATCATTAAAATTTCAAAGAATTCTTAAAATCAAATTGATGCAGCAACTTAATCAATTCCAAGTTAATTTTTCTGTACACAACCGTATATATAACTAGCACGTTTTAACAAACTGACGGTTTAAGGTTGTAAACAATGCATATGACAATAAAACAATTTGAAACATATCTAAAAAAAGCTAGGCCCGTGGAACAATTTATTATAGTCCTGCGGTCGATTAGCAGAAACGTATTCGCCCAAACCCGCCATGAAGCACCCTGGAACCAAGGGACATCGCAAAGCAGAGTAATTTTTTAAATAATATTTTTTAAAAAAAAATTATGAAAATAGGTGATGCGAAATTTATTTACCGAAGTAGGTGATGTTGGTGACGTGGACGAATTCGTCTGTTGAAAAGATGAATTCAATATAATTGAATTCGTCTTTGGTAAAGACGAATTTGGTAAAGGCGAATCCAGTTTAACTGGATTCGTCTTTCGTAAAAACGAATCCAGTTTAACTTTCTCCCCACAATAAATACTGATTTATTATAATTTCATAAAGGGAAGATATAATTTTAAAATATTGATTTATTATAAAAAAATTTATTAAAATATTTTTTTAAAAAAAAATTTGACAAAAAATTAACCCATGAATAATACATATCAAAATTTTATAAAAAATAAAAAATTAATAAAAAAATTGCAGGACCGATACGTGGATTGATGGTCTGACCGATAGATGGATCGATGGTCAGACTGGTAGCAGGACCGGTACGTGAACCGATGATTAGCCGAACTGGCAATCGGGACGGTGACCGAGGGTCGAATCCTTCCACGATTTTACTGAAAAAAGAAAAAAATTATTATTATTATTATTAAATAATTAAAATATTTTAAATATATTATTTACCAAATTACATTAAAAATAAAAAAAAGTATTAAAAAATTATTTAAAATTTTATATTTTTTTATAAAATAAAATAATGATAAATCGTCGATTGTATATACGATTTCACCAAATAATATTATTTTAATTAAAATTTAATAAAAAAATTTAAAATTAACGAGAAATCATGAATTTTAATAAATGCTAAAATAATTTATTATTTTCATAAATTTAATTTTATATTTTATATATTTTTTAATTTACTTGAGCAAATAAATGATTCTTATCATTTTAAGATCGATATGTGGACCGATGATCGGATCAGTAGATAGACGGATGGTCGAATCAGTAGCAAGACCAATAAGTGAACCGATGATCGATCCTGATAATCGAACTGACGACCGAAATGATGACAGAATCAACGGAAAATAAAATTTTTATTATTTTCATAATTTGAATTTTATAATTTATATTTTTAAAATTTAGTTAAGCAAAAAATGATTTTTTCCTATTTTAGGCCAGAAGACATATAAACACATATATAAATAAACACTTATATAAATAATTCTTATATATTTTGGACCACAACACATATAAATAAACACATATATTAAAAACAATTTTTAAAATTAACAAGAAAACATGAATTACAATAAATTCGAAAATAAATGACTATTCGGTCCCACATGGTAGCCGTCTCCTAGTACGTGCAGGCTGTATACGACGACGGATCGGAGGTGGCTGATGCTGCTCTGTCTCATGCTCTATATCGTGTGATGCCTGATATGCAGCATGCTCTACATCATGTGATGCCTGCTGTGCAGATACATGATGTGACGACGATGCTCCATGTCCGAAATAATCATGCTGCCAGTCCATGAAATACAGTGCAGTAGTATAATCAAAATGTGCTGCCACATCCTCAGTAGATGTGAACTCGTGCATCGGATGTGGAACAATGCTATCTCGTCTCGTACCTCGTCTGTGATGAGCTGGCGGAGGTGCTCCGGATGAAGATGCATATGGATAATAAGGCGAAGGAGTCTCGTCCTCCCTGTCTCCCTCCTAATAAAACTCATGTAGTGGAATCCATACATGCTCGCCAAGAGTATGGAGGGCAGAATGACATATATCCTGTATATCCGGGGAGGTCGTCGCACGCTCGAGTATCGTCGCAAAACTACTACCCTGTAAATAAAAAAAATAATTAGTTTGACAAAATTTAAACTTATAATTTAAATAATAAAATTTAAATTACTTACCATGTAATCATATACTGCACCATTGCGACTGATGAATCGACGAGTGATCCTACGATACCACTACATATAAGGATCGTGATAATCCATGGTACCATCGAATGGATCACCATGTATAATATAGTCATGGCGACTCATCCATAACTGTATATAATCCTGATGAACGGTGGACCAATCTTGATCAGATCGTCCTCTTATATCAATACGATGTAGTGCAGACAACGTATCGAACTGATCTGGCACGACCTGTCGCATCCCGAACTGGCGCATCACTCTATCGGGTAAATGCCACTCTACTATATAAAAACATACTAGTGGCACTTTACTACACCAGATCTCCTGACCCTGTAGACAGTAGTTTGGTAACTATGCAATCATAGCGGCAGTATATGACTGCCATATGATCTGTTTATAAATAATTTAAAGCATAATTTATTAAACAAGAACAAATAAAATAAGTCAATCATTACCAAAAATTAAATAATCATTACCTCGTCGGGTCGCAGTCGATCAAGTAAATAACGATAGGAAGAGACCACATGCATAGGTACCTGTGTGACAGAAAAAAGATCTCTCCATCTACAAAATAAATTAATTAAATTAATTAAATAACATAGTATATATTATACACAGCATAAAAATATTATGTAAATTCTAAACTCACCTCATCCCTAATGGTCCCTGTGGTAAACCGGCTCCATCATCATCAAAATCGATCATCGGATCTGGAGCTTGTCGAAGTAATATGTGGGGTGCAAGACTCGGAACTCTATCCCATGCCCACAGCTGTAGTAGCAATAGCGGACCAGCAATATCAGTAACATCTCTGTGACTCGCCCTGCACATCTCTTTATACAACCAAGCGAGTCCAGCGCTACCCCAACTATACTGTCCGGCCGTCTCGAAATCCGCTAATAAAGGTAGAAATAATAGATGCATGTTGTTCCTAAATTTATCCATAAAAAGGCACCCACCCATCAACCGTAAAATATATGCTCGAGCATAGCACTGAATGGTTGCCTTGTCCGCATCAAATGCTAAATCCTGGAAGTGCTCGGTAAGCCAGACCAAACTCAGTCGTGATCCATGCAATCTATCATCCAGTGGGACGACCCCTAATAACTCAAGACAAAGCTGCCTCCAGTATACCCGTGTACTACCCGTCACTAGTAGACCATCTACTGGCAAACCTAGCTGAACAGCAACATCCTGTAGGGTGATGGTGGCCTCTCCACAGAGAAAATGAAAAGTATGCATCTCTGGACACCACCGCTCGACGAGAGCAGTGATCAAATGCCAATCCAATCTAATAAATCCAACACGTACTAGACCATAGAATCCGGACTACATCAGCAATGGCAAAATATGACGATCGAGTGGTATCGATCTGCGCATAACCATCTCTCGACGTCGACAGTGCAAAACAACATCCTGTCCCTCCCAGACCAAAGATGATCTATGTGAAGGCTGACCGTATAGTACACTACTATCAGAAGGACCAGGATCCATGACTGTGATAACTCAAAGAAAATCAATCACAAAGCCCATTTAATGCATAGTAAGGACATCAATCCATATACAAGCTATAAATATCAGACAATAAAACATATCCATATATTACAATCCATCAAATAAAATACAAAGCAATGACAAGATTAGCCTATTACATTACAATCCATATATTAAAACATCTGTAAAATATGACTGATATAATTTAACTAATCTGCTTGTAGAAGCCTTGGACATGACCGCCTATCATGCCCTTCTTCTTTACAGATTGTACACTTGCGTCGGTTGCCGGCTTCTCTTATATCCATATCATTTCTGATCCTCGTGGATCGTGGCCTACCTTTCTGTCGCAGCCTATTTACATCATGTATAATGATACCATGTTCATTTTGCTGGGGCCAATATTCTTCATGAGGAATTGGTTGAAATTGTGGCATATAAGTTCGATGATAATCGTGTAATGTATAGTACCGATCAATGTATATTTTAAAATCAATGGCAACATGTGCACAAGCAGCCATGACGTGAGAACAAGGTAAATAAAAACATTGCCATTTCTGACATGTACATGTCTGCTGGGAAAGATGAACAACCTACAGCATTAAAAATCATAATTCAGCATATACACAACGTAATAACATATTTTCAATGATACATAAAGATCGTAAGTACCTGTGTATTATCACCCCTGTTCATGTTCGGTCCATGTCTAGCAGTTTGGACTTGGAACAAGCCAGTTGCTCTATCAAATCGTGTAATGGTATGCGATGTCGCTTTGGCTTGGTTGGAGATGACATGTCCCGTAACAAAAGGAGTAAACCTTTCATTTCTGTCCATTGCCTCTGTTGCTTGGACACGTCGGCCTTCAAAATATGACACAAGGCGAAAGAAAGTCAACTGTACAAATGCTGTTATGGGAAGAAATCGAGCATTTTTCAGAACTTCATTGAAACACTCGGATATATTAGTTGTCATCATCCCATACCATCGTCCGTCATCATGTGAACGTGTCCATTTTGCTAAAGGAATTTCATTCAACCACTGAACATCTTCTGGGTTAAATTTCTCAATATTTCTCATGTATTTATGGAATTTTCTAGGCTGCATTTGCATTCCAGCTCTTTTCACCACATCTCTTAGTTTGGGATCACAGAATCTTGAATTGAAGTTACTTGCCACGTGACGCATGCAATATACATGATAAACATGCGGTGGCTACCAACCCAGATACTCATTCTGTACTCAGCAAGTATGTCAGCATGTCGATCAGAAATTAGACAAATTTCCTGATATGTTGTAACAAAATTTCTGATACAAACTAAAAACCAACCCCAGGTGTCCACTGACTCTTCATCGACAATACCAAATGCAAGTGGAAAGATCTGATTATTTCCATCAATAGCAGTTGCAATCAACAATTTCTCCTTATACTTTCCATACATGAAAGTAGCATCGATACTTATGACCAGATGACAGTGCTTAAACCCTTCAATCGAGGGTGCAAAGGCCAAAATACACGATCAAACTGGACACAATTTGGTATACCAAAGTGCTGATAAATTTAACCCAGGTACCCAGATTAAATGTTTGTACAGCATGCAACCATTTTGGAAGCAATTGATATGACACAGTTGATCAGTGCCATTTATCCCAGGTACCCAGATTAAATGTTTGTACAGCATGCAACCATTTTGGAAGCAATTGATATGACACATCCCAATCTCCGAACAGCATCGCTATCGCCTTCTGTTTAGCATCCCATAGTTTTCTATAACTTGGTGTATAGTTGTATTTGTTCTTTATGACTGCACCAAGTCCAGCAATAGCAATGGTAGGAATTTCTTTAACCAGGTCCCGAATTTCATTAGCAATTAAAATGGAGTCCAAACCAGAATGATCTTGAGACATCAATGCAGATAGGCATGTATGAGGACCGGTATATCATGAGATCTCAAAAAAATTATACCGTTTAATACATCTCAGCATCCACTGACAACCAGAATCTCTGCTCTTACATTTGACATGCCATAGATTTGGATTTGATTCAATAACTTTGAATTCATGATGTCTTTCAATAGAATATTGTTTTATTGCAGTCTGCAATTCTGCCTTATCTATAAAGCGGAGTCCTTTACGTAACTCCTCATTCCTTTGCCATATAATATGTTGTTCCTGTATTGAATAATACATTGACATATTTGCAGCATTCTAATCAATCTGGGTAAATGTTCTAGATGGAGCTTCAAATGTAGAATAATTTGGAATAGCGGTATCATTCATACTTCGTACTGGATGTGAAGTACCGGCCTCATCATCTTTGTCAGCTAAGTCATGTTCACTTTCATCATCATTCTCACTAAAAGGTTGACTATCGACATGCACCATGTCATCAGCAGCTGTATATATTGATGCTTCTCTAATATTACTTTCCGGTACAGTACTGTCCACCGTACGTAACGGATCTATAGTAAAAACTGAGCCAATATTTTCCACTTCATTATCTGCAATATTCGGAATACTATATGATAGAACATGTTCAGTTACACGAGTTGTTGCTATATTTCGAACAGTTTCTTCGTAATCATCCTGTTC
Source organism: Areca catechu (assembly GCA_021397845.1). NCBI lineage: Eukaryota > Viridiplantae > Streptophyta > Magnoliopsida > Arecales > Arecaceae > Areca > Areca catechu. Next base: position 43,581,980 of record CM038048.1, on the reverse strand, counting down.
GCAATCAGGTTCAGGAGCTTCAATGGTTTGGATATCTATATATAACTCTGCACCCGATATACATGAATGTGAACCGATAGTTGAAAACATCATCTCCATGTCTTCATCATCGATTAATGGAACAGGTTCGTACTTTACAAATGTCGGCTAGACAACTTGTGGATATCTATAGATAATCAAAACTTTTTTTCCAGTTCTATCAATACGGAGAACTCTACATATTTTGTTCTCCAACCCTTGGAATGTCATATCAGAACTTATTCTAATTGCCTTTTTTGATCCCTGATTGTACTCAATTCTATTTGATCCATTAATCATAGAACCACCCATATAACATAATGCTGTGATTCTTTCTCCCATTATATCCTACATGTTTAATTAACAAAATATATTTAGAAATAACTTTCTCATATATTGATATCATTAACAAACTAATTAAATTACATAATTAATATGACAATAAAATTAAAAATATAAATTTTACTATCATGATGAATGCATCCTATCATTAACTACTAGGTAAAGGCCCTATCCCATTCAGGAATTGCATTAATTTTGGGTCAACTTATAGTAATCAAACGGTATGCAATGAAGACCAAATGAAATTTTGGCAGCATTTTCCCTTAGTTCTCCACATACAATATTATGTATGCGAAGAACAAAAGGAAAATGATGATCAAAATTTTATTCGGCCTTCATTGCACACCGTTTAATTACTATAAATTGACCTTTAAAATTATTTGCAATTCCCAAACTATCCAAATTGGACAATCAATTGATCAACATGCATAATTCTCAGATCTGTACAAGTATAAAAATATGTACGGATACTACAGAATACGCATATCAAGCAATTGACGGGTCTACGGTTCAATAAAATGCAAATTTTATAAAACTATATATAGAAAATCAAATGCTTAACCTAAATTCATTCTGCACATTTATATAATAATAAAAATTTACAAATATGTAAACTTCTAACTTCATTCATAATTAAGTATTACTAAATAAATTTAACTACATAATTATTTACAAGATATACAATTAGAATTATATCATAATACTAAATATTAAAATTTTAATAATTAAAATAATGATATTACAAATATAATATCAATACATTTATTTATAATATATACTTTTTTATTAATTAACCATTATCAATACAATTACAATTATATCAATACTAAATATTAAAATCTTACTAATAAAATAATGATATTACAAATATAATATCAATACATTTATTTATAATATATACTTTTTTTATTTAATTAACCATTATCAATACAATTACAATTATATCATAATACAAAATATTAAAATCTTAATAATTAGAATAATGATATTATAAATATAATATCAATACATTAATTTATAAATATACTTTTTTATTTAATTAATCATTTAAATACAATTACAATTATATCATAATACTAAATATTAAAATCTTAATAATTAGAATAATTTTATTATAATTATAATCATTACATTTATTTATAATATATACTTTTTTATTTAATTAATCATTATCAATACAATTACAATTATATCATAATACTAAATATTAAAATCTTAATAATTAGAATAAGATATTATAAATAAAAATAAATACATTAATTTATAGTATATACTTTTATTTAATTATCATTATCAATACAATTACAATTATATTATAATACTAAATATTAACATTTTAATAATTAAAATAATTATATTATAATTATAATATCAATACATTAATTTATAATATATTTTTAATTTAATTAATTATTATCAATACAATTACAATTATATTAGAATACTAAATTTAAAATTTTAACAATTAGAATAATTATATTACAATTATAATATCAATACACTAATTTATAATATATATTTTTAATTTAATTAATTATTATCAATACAATTATAATTATACAATTATCAATTACATATTATGTAAATATAAACAAAAATATAAATATATATATTATAAAAAAAAAACCATAAATCAAACAAAATTATCTACTAATTATTCTAAATTTCATACCAAAATTATCCTACTAATTATTCTAAATTTTATACCAACAAATAACATAATAATATTATTCAAAAAAATTATAATAATAAAAAAAATATAGTAATTAACTGTATATTTTCAAATGTTCCTGGACTTCTTTTAAATCGAATTCTTTCGAATATATCTAATAAAAAATAATAAATAATTTTAAATAATAAATCATAGAGACCATTGAAAAATAAAAAAAAAATTAAATTAGACCGGATCAAAATAAAATCAAACCTTTTAAAAATATGGAACTGAATCAGATATAAGATAGAACCAGAAGAGAAAGATAGAGGGGAAAAGAGACAGAAGACGATAGAGAAGGATGGAGCCGGGGGGTGGAGAAGAGAGGGATGGGAAAGTCGAATTTATCTTTTCAAAAGACGATTTCAAAAATGTCAGCTATGTGACAAACTCGCAAACTACCAATACAGAATCAGTATGGAAGCTTGAATTCACTTTTGAAAAAATGAATCAATTGAGAATTCGTCTTTTCAAAAATCGAATTCATACATATACATATAACCATTATCAAATTTTTTTTCAAAAATATCCCAATATTTATTACCCACTTAAATCCATAAATAAATAAAGGATCACTTATTTTGATAATTAAATTTTTTTTATATTATTTTTAAAAAAAAATTCTCGCAAAGCATAACACACATTGCCATAACGGATTCACAAAGCAGAGCAGTTTCGCGATTTAGAAAGTGACAAACGATAAATAATCTTTCACTAAAAGGATCGTTCCAATTTCATCGGTATCAGCCCATCAAAACAGCATACACAAGTCTTCCTTTCACAGCGCCGAAAACTAAGCACCCACTTTATGTACAGTATCACGGACCCAAACCACGAAAGAACACTCCCGCTAATGAGCTCCCACTGCTGCTACCATTACCAGAGTCTTCATTCGTAAATGCTGGGGCCGAACAGGCTTCTATGCTTTCTTCGGAGATTTTGACTCCGCCTCCCCCTTGGAGGTCTTCTTGGGGAGAAGAACCTGGTGAATATTGGGGAGCACCCCGCCATACGCGATGGTCACGCCGGAGAGGAGCTTGCCGAGCTCATCGTCATTCCTCACGGCCAATAGTACATGCCTCGGGATGATGCGAGTCTTCTTGTTGTCCCTCGCCGCATTCCCCGCCAGCTCCAGCACCTACACACACGAAATCCAAAAGAACAGAATCAGACACCAAAAGTAGGAACAAATGATAATTACAATGCGGGAAAAAAAAAATCAATGTTTACAGAAACTTCCAATAACAAAACAAAAGGTGGCCTTCTTGCAATGTTAAGGAGTTGGAATCAGAACCTTAATAGAACCAAAAGAACAGATAGAAAAACCGTTGTAGATACGTGAAAGAAAATGCGGAAAGTCATCACAAAACAAGCATAAAAGTTGAGAAAAAATGAAGAGAAAGAAACTATTACGGGAATATCACAAAGGAAACGATATTTTAAAGAAAGAAAATGACCTCAGCAGCGAGGTATTCAAGGACGGCGGCGAGGTAGATGGGAGCCCCGGTGCCGACCCTGGGCGTATCGACCCTTCTTAAGAAAGCGGGCGATCCTTCCCACCGGGAACTGGAGGCCGGCTTTAACGGCCTTGGAGACGGGCTTTCTCCTGGAAGCACCCCTCCTCCCACCGGCCGGCTTCGTCGTCTTCGATGCCTCCATCTCTCTCCCAACCACTTTCAAACCTCTCTGGTTACCGGCGCATGCGCAGAATCCGATCGCAGAATCCAGAGGCTACTCTTGGCATCTTGCAGCGAGGGGGCGTAGTGTTTTATAGTGGACTAGCGATCCCAGAACGAGAAAAATGGACGGCTTGGATGCCGAGTAGATGGCGCTTTGGTTGGACGGATGGGATTGGAATTTGAGGTAGTAATCCGAGGCTGCCTGTCAAGTCCAATGGGACGAGTCCACATGTATCACTATTTTTGGACGTACCGGTAAATCGCGGCTGCAGGAGCGGAGGCAAAATTCGTACCGCAAATTTGAAAGTTTACTTTTTCTTTTAAAAAGTACGCGCATGGAAAGAACCTTCGTCGTGCATAACTGACTTAGACTGGTGCGAATCTACCGCGAAGCTTGTGGTTCTCATACTTGTTAACAGGTTTGGGTGGCAAAGCCGGTCCCCAGAAAATTTTGAACTGAGCTTAAATTAAAGAAAAATACATGACTGTCTTATCCTCGCAATGAACGCGCCTCGGATTCTCGGGTTTGTTTTTCCAAAAATAATATATTTTAATATGCATTTATTGAATTATGGTAGTCTCGGACGTATCTATCCAATATTACTGTTCAATTACGAATCAAATTTCGATTTTATTTACCGAAATTCATTATTTGGATTACAGATTTAGATTAAGCGAAGGCCAACAACAAACAATTCAAGATTTCATACCGGACTACAGCATCCGAAGGTCAGTCCTTTATATAGTACTTTTGATCTCGGCCAAAGTCTGAATTACTCATCGACTTCCGAAGACACGTATTTCGGTCTCCATCATAGACACGATCTCCGGCCTCGAGAAAATACCAAGCCTTCGGCCCACGCAAGAGGAAACCCGAAGCTTGAACCGCAATCTGTTCCAGAAAAGAAACTGTAACCAACAGTTACAATCGACACTCATCATGCCATGATCATGGCATGCAACTCTTGCAGCCACGCCCCCGATCTGGCCAGAACCGCTCATTGACAACCCACGATCGCCAATCATGGGAGAGATTGGCTCCCCATGATCGCCGGAAAAAGAGCGGGCCACAAACTGGAGGCCATCTTTTAAATATTGGTAAGAAGGATAGCTTGGGGAGAGGCGCGAACGATCTCGCACACATACACTTTTAATCCCCAATTCTTTTTCTCTTCCACTTACGACATCTTCTCCATTCTGTGGCTGGAATCCGCCACTGACTTAGGCATCGGAGTGTCCTCCGCCGGAACAACTCCGGCAAGGGACCTATTTTGCAAGTGAACCAGGAAGCGGTCCTACGATGCAGCGACTCCGATCGACCGATCCAGGGACTCTACGCCAACAGATTGGCGCTCCAGGTAGGGGTGCAGCATTAACATTTGTTAAGCTCCCTCCCAGACAAGGGAAAGAAACAAAGAAGTTTTTGATGGCAAGAGAAAAAACTCAAAATGCTTCTACAAGCCAGAAGCTTCGGACGCAATGTACTGTTTGGCGTTACCGGCTACCTTGAAGAAGTCCGCTCGGATGTGGTACTCGAGCCTGCGCCCAAGTACCATCGATTCTTTTTTCCAATTAGAAAAATTGTTATCTTGCATTTCAGGACCTACCGCAAGACTCCTTGGAATACGGACATACTCTTCCTCCTTCACCAGAATGAAGGAGAGAGCCTGAGAGATTACATCTCCTGGTTCAATGCGGCCACGCTTGAGATCCCCAATCTCAACGAGCACGTGGCCATGTCAGCACTAAAGAAGGGGCTTCGAACCTCCAAGCGTACTTTTTTCCTGGACAAGAAGTTCCCTAAAAACTACGCTAATCTCCTATTAAGGGCTCAGAAATACGCCGATGCCAAAGAGCAGGCGGTGAATCGACGGTTGATTGAAGGGAAACCCCCTTCAAAGAAGAAGAATAATAGGGGGCAAGGCCCCCAAATTTTCAACAACAACAGCGGCAGATATGCAGACCGCCGAAAAAGCTCTCCCAAGCCTAGAGCATTGGGAGGAAGATTCGACTCCTACACCCCCCTCAACCTCCCTCGAGAGAAGATCCTCATAGAGATAGAAAAAGAAAACTATCTCCAACGGCCCCGTCCTATGAAAGCCTCCTCTTCCGCAAGGAATAGGAACAAATTCTGCCGATTCCACCGAGACCACGGCCACAACATAGAAAAATGCATCCAGCTGAGGGATGCGATCGAGGATCTCATCAAGAGAGGATACCTGGGGCGGTACATCGGTCGCCAGGGATCCCGGTCGGAAGCAACTGTTCCCTAGCCACCTCCCAAAGAGGCCGAATTGCCAAATCAAAGGCCCACCAACGGAGGTGTAGGGATGATACACCGGCCCACCAACTGGAGAAGGGATGAAGATGAAGCTTCAAAGCGACTGAAAGATAACAACTCCATCCTCTTCTCCGACGACGACCTTGTGGGAGTTCGGCTCCTACACGACGACCCTCTTGTAATTTCGGCTGTAGTGGCCAATTATGATGTATAGAGAGTTCTTATTGATAATGGAAGTTCGACTGATGTCTTGATGTACGATGCATTCTCCAAAATGTGTTTGCCTAGACATCAACTGCAAAGATCCCCTACCACTCTCTGGTTTGGGGGCAACCAAGTTTATGCCGAAGGGAAGATAGTGTTGCCTGTAACCCTCGGTACCGAGTCTCGACAAAAGACATTACCGATCAACTTCATGATAGTCCAGATCCCCTCAGCATACAACATTATTCTAGGGAGGCCTGCCTTGAACAGGTTCCAGACCGTGATCTCCTCTCACTACCTCTTGGTACGCTTCCCCACTAGGAATGGAGTTGGAGAAGTTAGAGGGAACCAGAGGACGGCACGGCAATGTCTGATGATTGAAGACAAGCATTTCAAGAATTCGACTACTCCGGATCAGCTGGATCAAAGGGATTCAACCACAAACCTTGGTGAACCCATGGAGAGGACCATCTCGATACCTTTGAAAGAGGAAGATCCCTCCAGAGTTGTGTAGATCGGGAGCGCCCTTGATGAGGAAACCATAACGAAGCTGATCCGTTTCCTCAAGGACAACGCCGATGTCTTCGCCTGGTCGGCTTTGGACATGCCAGGGATTCCTGCCAAAGTGATTACTCATCGACTGTAAGTAACCCCTGGGTATAAGCCGGTGCGATAGAAGAAGAGCAGCTTCGCCCCCGAAAGACAGCAAGCTGTTGATGAAGAGGTTGGCAAGCTCCTCAAGGCAGGGTTCATCAGAGAGGCCCGCTATCCCGAGTGGCTGGACAATATGGTAATGGTGAAGAAAGCTAGCGACAAGTGGAGGATCTGCATCGACTATACAGACCTCAACAAGGCTTGCCCAAAAGATAGCTTCCCTCTCCCAAAGATTGATCAACTGGTCGATGCTATCGCGCGACCACCAGTTACTGAGCTTTATGGATGCCTTCTCCAACTACAACCAAATCAGAATGGATTCGCAAGATGAGGAGAAGACAGCATTCATCACTGACAAAGGTCTCTACTGCTACAAGATGATGCCGTTCGACATCAAGAATGTCGGAGCAACATTTCAAAGACTCATCAATAAGGTATTCGAAAAGCAACTGGGAAGAAATATGGAGGCCTATGTTGACGACATGATCATCAAGAGTCTCCACCGGAGAGACCACATCCATGACTTGGAGGAGTCATTCAGCACTCTCTGGCACTACCACATGAAGTTAAACCCGGCGAAGTGCGCCTTCGGGATCACGTCGGGTAAATTCCTAGGCTTCCTTGTCACCAAACGAGGGATTGAGGCCAATTCTGAGAAGATTCAAGTCTTGAAAGATATGAGGCATCCCTCTAGTAAAAAGGAAGTCCAACAATTCACAGGGAGGATTGCCTCCCTAAGCAAATTTATCTCTCGGTCAGCCGAGAAATGTCTTCCGTTCTTCAATGTACTTCGGCAATCAAAGGGCTTCGAATGGTCCGAAGACTGTCGCGTTACCTTTGAGGAATTGAAGAAGTATTTGGAAACCTCGCCATTACTCTCCAAGCCAAAAGAATGCGAGGTCCTCTACCTGTACCTCTCTACTTCAGACAAAGCAATGAGTTCGGTTCTTATTTGGAAGGAAGAAGACGGGTCCCACAAGCCGATCTACTACATCAGCAAGATCCTGCATGATGCATAAACGCGATATGAAAGGATGCAGAAGCTGATCTACTCTTTAGTGATTGCGGCAAAACGATTACGGCCATATTTCTAGGCCCACGCTATTGTGGTGCTGACTGATCAACCTCTCAAGACCGTTCTCCGATCTCCGGACACTTCTGGAAGGATATGCAAATGGGCTATGAAGCTAAGTGAATTTGACATCAGCTTTCAATCCCGAGCAGCTATGAAGGCCCAAGTGCTCTCCGATTTCCTAGCTGAGTGCACCTGGAAGTCCGAAGATGAAGCCTCTTTGGAAGAAGAAGAAGTCCTGAAGGAGACGAAGTCCGTTTGGGTGCTTCATGTGGATGAAGCTTCCAATGCTACCGGGTGCGGGGCTGGACTCTTGTTGGCCGAACCTAACGGCCATACCATAGAGTATGCACTTCGTTTCTCCTTCCACGCCTCCAACAATTAAGCTGAATATGAGGCCCTACTCGTCGGACTTTGGATCGCCAAAGATTTGGGAGTCCAGTAACTCCGAACCTTCTCCGATTCTCAATTGGCTGTGAATCAAGACAACGGAGAATACGTAGCCAAAGATCCAACCATGGTGCAATACCTGGAGAAGGTTCAGGCTTTATCCTCCCAATTAGAACATTTTGAAATTATTCATGTCCCCGATCAGAAAACTCCCGAGCGGATGCACTGTCTCAACTGGCAACTACAACACTGGAGTCTCTCGGGCGCACCTTTGGTGAACATCTTGAAACTCCAAGCATCGTCGAAGAGGCTATAGAGGTGCGCCAAATTGATACTGAGCCAAGCTGGATGGATCCCATAATCAGATTCCTGAATGAAGGAGAACTGCCCGAAGATAAGGCAGAGGCCAAGAAGATCCGCTGGATGGCATCTCAATACGTCATCTTAGATGGAACCCTCTACAAGAGATCGTTCTCCCAACCACTGCTAAAATACCTAGGACCCACTGATGTAGATTATGCTTCGAGTGAGGTCCACGAGGGCATATGTGGGGATCACTTGGAAGGCAGATCTCTAGCATACAAAATTATTTAACAAGGGTATTACTGGCCCTCCATCCAGAAGGACTCAGCTAATTTCGTGCGGAAGTGCGACCAATGCCAGAGGTATGCCAATATGCAGAGACAACCTGCGAGTCACCTGACTCAGTTGGCAGCCCCATGGCCTTTTGCCCAGTGGGGGATGGACATTCTTGGCCCGTTCCCACTAGCATCAGGGCAAAGGAAGTTTCTCCTAGTGGCCATCGACTATTTCATGAAGTGGGTGGAAGCCGAACCATTGGCCCAGATCACAGAGGGCAAGGTGAAAAATTTTATAAAAAATTTCATCATCTTCAGGTTCGGCATCCCACGTGTCATTATCATGGATAACGGGAGACAATTCGATAATCCAAGTCAAGGACGTCTGTGCTCGATACCATATCCAGCATTGGCTAACATCTGTTGCTCATCCACAGTCCAACGGAGAAGCCGAAGTCACCAACCGGACCATCCTCCATGGTTTGAAAACAAGGATGAACGCCGCCAAAGGGCTTTGGACTGAAGAACTAACCTCTATTCTTTGGGCGTACCGAAAATACCCCAAGAACAGCCACCGGCGAATCTCCGTTCAACTTAGCCTACGGTACGAAGCCGTGCTACCTATCGAAGTCTCCCTACAGTCCCTGAGAATTGACAACTATGAAGAGCCTGAGAATTTGATCGCAAAAGGATTGATCTAGATTTGCTATTAAGTACCAGGCTACATGGCCCAGATTAAGATGGCGGCATACTCCCAACCAAAGGTCATCAAGTACTACAACGTAAGGGTGAAGGAGCAAAATTTTGCATGGGGGACATGGTATTGCTAAGAGCAGAAATGTCCAGGCCAACGGAACAGGATAAACGAATGACCCAATCTGAAAAATCGGTCAATTGCGCAAATGAGACTCTGATCCACTCACCTTATCGGTATGCCCGACGAGCGTAATGGATGGTCTAACCAGGCCACCAAAAAGATCAAAGGCGTAGGGATGGTTTTCGTAAGCTACCCTACGGTGAATCCGAACACGCATTGAGGCGAGCCTAAACAACCTACTTAATCACGATAGAAAGTGCACAGGGATGGTGTAAACACCTTACCCTACGAAAAAATCCGAACACGTGCCTAAAAGGATCACCATTGTCCTTTCTCATCGTAGAAAATATGCGGGAAGAGGTAAAAGAAATATCTTTCATTTCTTTTAGATTTTTACAAAAAGAAAGAGAAAAGAAAGAAAGAAACTCTCCTAAAGAGAGATATAAAAAAAAATAAGAGAGTAGCAGCAGCAACAGCAGAGTTGGGAAATTTTCAATAACTCTCCGATGGGTTTTTACCATACTGTCGAGGAGAGACCAGATGGGACGACGAAGGGCCCCCAGGGTTCCCGTCTGAACCCGAATCCGATCCCTCATCAGAGTCAGAATCGAATTCGTGGCCGGGGAAGGGAACGGAGTGTTTGATGTTGTCCAGGCCCTTCAAGTTGTAAAACTTGGAGGCCTTCCTCCGACACTCCTAGAACCCCTGATGAAAGGAGTCCAGGGCCACTGCGGTGAGCTCATCTTTTAAGGCGGTCGAGGCTTTGAAATTTGCTACGGTGTCCGTCGCCTCTTTCCTCGCCTCCTCTGTCGCCGTCGTCGCCAGCGTGACCTGGGCCCAGGCTTCCCTCAGGCGGGCCTCCAACTGTCGGACCTTCTTCTCCAGTTGCACAAGAGGCCCCTCCTCCCCGTCTCCCGGCTCAGGCAGCTCCGAGCTTCGCTTTCTCTTGGGGTCGATGGCCCTCTCTCGCTGCGCGGCGAAGCTCGGAGGTACTGAACCTCATTGTTAATGGGAGGAAGATACCAACAGAAATGATAGCCTTCGATAGCAGGGGGTAGGGTCCTATTTATAGAAACCCTGCACCCACGACCGCCTGCGGGGAGGCATGTCTCATGTCCTTCCCCACTGCATAAGAAGGCGTCACGTGTCCGGGCAATGCTTCGAGAACCAGAAAGTCTCTCGAAGGCCATCCCTAGGATAGCAACCGCCATCATTTCGAATCCGAAGAGATCTGCATCGTGCGACAACATCATTAATGGTCTCTTTTTGGGAAAAAGAGGCCCGGCGGCTCATAAAAGCAAGAGATCATGACTGTACAAATTTCGACATGCCACGTGGACAACATGATCCTAATCAAATCTCCCAATCACTGATTGGTGGGGAAATGGCTCCTGTCCACCCCAACGGACAAGCTCAACATCCGAAGAAAGGCAACAGAGTTTTGGTCTGTTCAAGGGTTCATCCTCACCGATTGAATGGCTTCGGCCACGACTACCCAACCAAGCAAAAAAGAGAATGGTAAAACCGTTTCTTATCAACTGAACGGCCTTCGGAGCTATCATTCGACTAGGCAAAGGAGAGAATGATAGAAACGTTTCAGGCTACACATGAGCACAACAATGCATGTGCAAAGAAAGGAGAATTCATTCCAAAATCCGGGAAAGTTGTATACAAAGTTCATTGGCAATACAAGTAAGAAAGGAAGAAAATACATCCAGAGTGATCCAGGTCACTCAACATCAGCAGGAGAAGGCTGCATACCACAGGACTGGAGAGCAACTTGTCAACTTGCTCTGAGAGGATCTCATCGATCTGGGTCGGGACGGGAGAACCTTCAGCCCGAGTCACCTCCTGGGCCGATCAGAGCTGGGATCACCTCTGGATCTTCGACTAGGTAGCAACCATCTCCGCCAGACATGGCGGCTCCTCGATCTCCCGTGCATCTTCGACCTCCTCCGCTTCTTCTCCTTCCTCTCCAATTATGTTGTAGGAGGGGATCATCGAAAGGTCGAGGTGAGGGAGGGTCTCCTTTACCTTGGAGAGCCCATCGTTGAAGCTATGGTGGTAGGCATACAATGATGCTTCGTCAATCTCTGTCTGAAATTACGAAAACATCTTGAAGTCAGCCACGGCATTGTCTATTCGCTTCCTCAAAGCTTCAGACTCCCTCTTGGCAGCTTTGGCCTCCCTCTTAGCAGCTTCGAATTCCAGGATCGCCTCTTCGGCCCTCCTAGAAGCCTTCTCCGCCACCTTGGACAGGTTTTCTATCCTCTCTTGATCCTCCCTGGCAGCCCGCTCCAGGGATTCAACCTGCTTCCCCTGACTCTCTATGGTCTCTTCCATGACAAAGGAATGAAGCAAAGGAGCGGAAGGAGGATCCTACCTGAGGAATAGACTGGCAGTCCAGAACGATTTGGGCAGGGAATGAGACGAGGTTGAAGAAGCTTCTTTGCCCAGACCTTCACCCTTCCTCAAAAAAAAAGTAAGGGTCTCTGGACCCCCACCAAAGGTTACTTTGACTTAAGGTTACCCTGGGAGGTAACCCACTTGCGACTGACCGCCAGGATAAGATCTATCCTTCATCCAACGGGCGGAGAATAGCCACTACAACTATCCAAATCCCAACCAAAAGATTGCCTCAACCACAGTGCAACGGGACAAGAAGAGATAGCCTCAAGGCCACCTACTTTTTTCCAATTTGGGAATGGCACCTGTCCACCATCTGATTCTCAGATCATTATGGACAACCCGATAGGGGTCCTGTAATCATTCACTACACTGTCTCTCAGGAGAAAATGACAAGGCCATAATACTCTCACTTCTCGAGGCAGATCTTCGCTTCAACAACTGAGAGTAAGGGGACAACTGTTGGGATATCCTGGTTCAGCTACGAACCAAGCTCCGTTCGACTTATCGAAGCCCATTTCTCCGGACTATGAACTTCAGACTAAGCGAAGGCCAACCGCAAGCAACCCAAGGCTTCACACCAGACTACAGCATCCGAAGGCCAGTCCTTCAGTTAGCACCTTTGGCCTCGGTCGAAGTCTGAACTATTCATCAACTTTCAAAGACACGTACTTCGGTCCCCGCCATAGACACGATCTCTGGTCTCGGGGAAATACCAAGCCTTCAGCCCACGTAAGGAAAACCCGAAGCTTGAACCGCAATCTGTTCCAGAAAGGAAACTGTAACCAACGGTTACAATCGACACTTATCATGCCATGATCAGGCGCGCAACTCTACAGCCACACCCCCGATCTAGCCGGAACCACTCATTGACAACCCATGATCGCCAATCATGGGAGAGATTGGCTCCCCATGATCGTCGGAAAAAGAGCGGGCCATAGACCGGAGGCCATCTTTTAAATATGGGTAAGACGGATAGCTTAAGGAGAGGCACGAACAATCTCGCACACATACACTTTCAATCCCCAAGAATTCTTTTTCTCTCTACTCTCGACATCTCTCCATTCTGTGGCTGGAATCCGCCACTGACTTAGGCATCAGAGTGTCCTCCGTCGGAACAACTTCACCAAGGGACCTATTTTGTAGGTGAACTAGGAAGTGGTCCTGCGATGTAGCGCTCCGACCGGCTGATCCAGGGACTCCACGCCAACATTATCATATTTAAATGATAGCCACATCAAAAATTATCATATTTAAATGATAGCCACATCAAAAACCATACCTGCAACTCCAATTTAATTAAATAAATTATAAGTATAACATACGGTTTTATTTATGGTGAAGCTATCGCACTTGTAATTTCATTTTATTTCTACATCTTTATTTTTTAATTAAAAAATTAAAAAATATATAAATTGTTGTCACTGGATCTTCCGGGTCGACTTCTCTCGATTTGGCTGGAGCGCTCCTCTCCCAGTTCATGCAAAAAAAGTCCACTGACGTGGTGGTGTTGTAGCAAGGACACTCCAATGGCTAAGTTAGCAAGAGCCTTGGAGTAACAGAATGGAAGAATCAAAAAGGAGATAGCTCGTGAGAGAAGGAAAAGTGCCTTTATCGTTGGAGTCCCCCATTTACCTTATATAGGCATGAAACGTTACCAGAATCTGTTAGGGGCTAGGTTGGAAATATCCGATCTACCATTAGGAGAATCAGGGTGGTTGCCAAGTAGTGCTAGGACGTGGCCAAGTCGTGGGAGCTATTGTAACAGAATTCTGGTATCAGTTGGAAGGAGCTTCTAGAGCCTTCTAATTAATATGGGTCTAGCTAAAGTAGGTCAGTCGAACCTCGAATGAGTTGGCAGGACTTCAAGTGGATTAGCATGACCTCTAGGGGGTCGGTCGGACCACTGATGAAGCGGGTCGGTTGAACCTCTACTAAAGCGGGTCAGTCGAACCACTGATAAAGGGGGTCGGTCGGACCTTTGCTGAAGTGGGTCATTCAGACCTCTGGTGGAGTGGGCCACTCAGACCTCTGATGGAGTGGGTCGTTCGGACCTCTGGAAGTGGGTCATTCAGACCTCTGGTGGAGTGGGCCACTCAGACCTCTGATGGAGTGGGTCGTTCGGACCTCTGCTGGATTGGATTGGTTGGCCCTTAAGCCGGTCGGTCAGATCTTTGGTCCAGTTCAAAAAAAAGTTGATTAGGTATAACAGTTGCCCCCTTGCTCTTGACCTTCGAAAGGACTGCAGCTTCGAAGTACGGGAGCATCATTTCTTATTTAGTGCGTCTGTCCTTGGATGATCATGGATCTGATCAGGCATACTGCATCTGGTTATGTCCCATTCCAGAATCCTGCGCTTGGGATAGGTGTCAACCCCACGTTGGAGACGGGGGGAGGCAGTTAATGCAGATGGAGCGCAATGATGAGCGGCCAGCCCGGCCGTCGGGCTTTGGATGTAACTAATGCGATGTGGAGACATCCGGGCGATTGGCACCATGTTGGGGATGAGCTCTCCATCGCTGATCTGGCAACTACATGGATTGCTACTCGAACATGATTCCATCCATCGCATCGGCTTACACTACGTGGGGAGTCGCACCACCTGATGGTTGGATCATGGCATTTGAGAGACTGTGGGAAACGGTCCTTCCAGGAGCTATAAAAGGAGGTATTGAGAGCCCGGGGGGAGTTTCCTGCTACATTCATGCTCGAAAAGAGAGAAAAAACATCTCCTTCTTTCCACTTCCATCTTCCTAGAAATCCATTTTCCAGGTTAGTCTTCCCCCCGCCTCTTTAACCTTTATCAGAATGGCCTTCGGTAGTTGCAGTTCCAGCCATAGGGAGAGGGAGGTGGGCCTTAGTGAGATTCGATCTGAGATGACACGGGAGAGGGTAGAAACCCTTAGGGTTAGATACAACATACCTTCAACTCTACATCTTACCATCCCAGACCGAGAAGGGAGGGTGACTGGACCACTGAGGCCGGGAGCCCTTCCAGTGTATGAAGACCACTTTAAGGCTGGCCTTAGATTTCCACTATGCAACTTCTTTGTCGAGATTTTTCATTTGTATAGGATTATCCCTATGCAGCTGGCCCTGAACAGCATATCGGTCGATCAGCTGCTTCATGGTTATATGCTATAGAGCCAGAACCGAACCTAGGACTTCTCTTTTTGCCAATTTCTTTCTCCAAAAAAGGGACTTCAGGAGCCTGGAATGGTGGATGTTCAGTCCCTGTCCTGGGCAAAGAATTCTAGGGGGTCTTTCATAGGCTATCAATGGTTGGAAGTCCCGGTTCTTCTACGTGGATAGCCTCCAACCTTGGAGTTTCGAAGTAATATGGAGGGAACCAAGGCTGAAAACCATCGATGAAAGGGCAGTGCTTAGGTGGGGATTCAAGTGACCAGGCCGATTTCAATGAGATAGAGGGGGTCGGTCCCACTATGGTTCCAGAGCTGCTTCGAGAGGACAGCCTCCAACTGGCCGGAATCAGTCGCCATGGAAGCTTATGTAGGATAGAAGCCACTATCGTCGGTTGATGCAGAACAAATAAAGGGACGCGATGCGGAAGTAGATTAAGATTAACTAATTTTTGTTGTTTTTATATGTTGTAGAAGTTGGCTTCAAATCAAAGAAAAGTTACCTAACATTGAAAGAGACTAATATGATAATTGAAAGCACAATTTAAGGAAACTAAAGTATCAGAGTAGTTCAGAAGCAACGGATCGCTGGGGGTTGAGAACTCCCAGACCTAGGGTTTCGCTCCGAACTTTCAGCAGAACAGAAATAAAGAGAAGAGATGGTTTACCTAACCAGACAATGATCTTCACAGATTTTGGTGGAAGAACTCTCCCGAGCAGATTGTTGGATCCTCAGATTCAGATTTCTTCGCAATGGATCCTCCAGTACTGGTCCTTTGGCGGGTTGGCTTCTCCTGAACTCAAGATCTGGAAGAGAAGAAAAACAATTGATGGAATCAGAGAGTCAAGGAAAGAATTTACCAGGTTGATGAACTTGAAGATTGAAATTGCTGAAAACTGGATTCTCCTGGAAGCTGATGTGATTTTCCTTGGAACTTGCTCTGGATCTGAAGTAGCCGGACTGGATCTGGATGAAGGTGGACGGCCTGGACTTGTAGAGGAGAGAGAGCCGTGGGAGATGGATGGATCTAGGGTTTGATGGATTGAAAATAATGAAGGGTGGCTAGGGTTTTGGGATTTCAAGTGGCTAACCTAGGGTTTGGATAAAGATGGAGATCTCTCACCTCCTCAAGGCTCCAATGGAAACCGGATTACCCCCTCACAGAGCTCAACACTTAGAATAGTGCAGAAGAAGAGAAACCTAGGTCACTCAACACAAGAGAGTAGCAAAAAATAATTTTCTTCATTGATTTTCAAAGTTACAAAGAGAGGTCTATTATATAGACCTAAAATTTCTCCTAGCTTGTACAAATTCCCATGTGGGACTAAACTCTTCCACCTCTAGATTAGGTAGAAAACCCCCTCTCTTGGTCGACCAAGACTTCAAAAAAATTGGGACGGCCATAAAGGAATTTTTTTTGGAATTTTTATGGCGCCTCCTTTGGAGTTGGATTTGGATTTGGAGTCCTCCTCTTCTTATGGCATTTCTTCTTTTCTTCCACTCCAAGTTAAGCTCTTGATTTTGATTTGAACTTCAATTGGATGTCCTTCTTTGATTTCTTCTCCAAGAGAAGTTTTCTCCTTCTTTGCTTAGGTAAAATAGGCAGGTATGGGCGCCTCCTTAAATTAGCTTCCAATTTGATTTTTTCTTCTTGGGTGTGGGGACCATGACACTGGGATGCCTCTGTGGCGCCACCTGGACCCTGGCGTGTGCTCGGAGTGTGGCTGGGCGTGTGGCTTGGAGTGTGGCCTCCACTTGCTTGGACCTTGGTTTGATTGGAAGACAAATGTGGCCCCATTTTGGACCAAATTGAAACCACATTGGGACTTGCACTGAGTCAACATGACTCAACAAAATTTAAATGGTGACTCAAGAAATAAATAAAATAAAAACTGGTTGACCAGGTCAACCTTTATTACAAACCCTAATTTCTCGGGCAATGTCAATCAGAGATCCAAATGGAGCTCTGAAGTCTTCTTCTGAGTCTGGTGCCGCACCATCGGTCCCTTTTGCACTTTATAAATTTTATCTTCTTTAGTACTCACTTTGGTTTTATCCCTGCAACAGGAGATAAGATGAAGCCCGACATGGCCAAGGTAGTAGAACAGGCGGCAAAGAGGAGGGCCGACCATGGACAGGCCGAAAAAGCAGCGGGTGGAAGAATGGCCCGCAGCAGTTGTGTCAGTGGACTCCGACGAGGATGACATACCTCTGTCGGAGCAACTGGCGACGAGGGCGTTGGGGCATTCATCCCCCGTCGGGCAGTTGGCCGCCCGACCGGAGTAGGAGTCATTAGAGCTGATTGGTGTGGTGACGGACCTAGCCTCACTGTCAACAGGGCCGACGGAAGCGGCTCCCCCCATTGACAAAGGGAAGGGAGCAGTCGAAGGGGAGGAGGCCGACAATGCCTGCTTTGAGACATATCGGCACTAGCACGCCCTTTATAACGCAGGGCATGCCAGAGAGCTACTCAGGGGCTCCATGTCAGAGGCCGACTGGGAGGAGTCCAGTCGAAGGAATTTGGACGATGTGGTAAAGGAAGCCTACCGTGACATGATGAGGATAGGTCAACATTCTCATACTTTCTTCTTCTCATTTTTCCTTCTCTGTGGATGATTAACTCAAATTTTCATTTGCAGCTTGTCCATGGGATCTCGCTGATGGACGACGGACTCGGCGAGATGCTATACCCAGCACAGGCCGTGGCCAAGAAGGCCAAAGAGTCAGAAGTGGCCAAAAGGGCGGCTGAGGAGAAGCTATCGGTCAGTCGAGCCAAAGCCAAATCTTTGAAGGAGCAGGTAGAAGACTTGTAGACCCAACTGGTCGACCGAGAGGCCAGGCTAAAGAAAAAGAAGAAGAGGGGAGCACTCTAATCCGTCGACTGAGCGCGGAGGAGGAATGGTCTGCCGAGGCCGAGAGGAACTCTCAAGCTCACCAATCTGTGGTAGCAAAGTACATTGGCCTGCTGAAGGAGGCCAAGGAGCAGGTGGTGGAGGCGGTCGGCAATGCCATGGTGGAGTACAAGGCTTCCACCAGCTTCGAGGAGAAGATTGAGGAGGCAAAGCGGTCAACTTCGATTACGACTATGAAGATTGCCTAAAGAAGGTGGTCGATGCCTTTTCGGAGCTTGACCTAGTCCGCCTTACAACGATCGCCGCCAATGGGAGAAGGAGCAGGTTGACCGACACCGAGGCCGGTCCCCAGGCTACTGTCGACATAAGAGGGGTAGGGGACTCGTCAGACACTGGAGCCGATGCCCAAGCTATTGCCAACATGGGACCGACGGATGCCTCGGTCGGGACTTAAAATGTTTCTTCTTTTGACATGTGTCTTTAGTTTTCATCTTTCTAAATATGGAACGGTTGACTTGTTTCGAACTCATTTTTCTTAAAAATATTTCTAAGTTGAACAGCTAGCTCAGTCCGAACCCAAGTCCTTAAAAATATTTTGAAGTATTGACGGTCAGTTTAGTCTGAATCCCTCAGATTGGTTGTTTACAAGATAATCCCTCAAATGCTTAAGGATTCCAAGTAAAATTCTTAGAGTGAGGTCGGATTTTTGAGTGGGCTTCCTTAGAGCCTTTTCCAACCGGGGTCAGACTTTTGATGGGCTGCCTTAGAGCCTCTGTCGATCGGGGTCAGACTTTCGATGGGCTACCCTAGAGCCGCTGTCGACCGGGTCGAAATTTGATGGGCTGCCCTAGAGCCTCTATCGACCGGGGTCGGACTTTCGGTATGGGCTGCCTTAAAGCCTCTGCCGATCGGGGTCGAACTTTTGATGGGCTGCCCTAAGCCTCTGCCGACCGGGTTCGGACTTTCGATGGGCTACCCTTAGCCTCTTCCGATCGGGGTCGGACTTTTGATAGGCTGCCTTAGAGCCTCTGCCGACCGGGTCGGACTTTTGGTGGACTGCCCTAGCCTCTATCTACCGGGTCAGACTTTCGGTGTGGCCTGCCTTAGAGCCTATGCCGACTAGGTCGGACTTTCGATGGGCTGCCCTAAAGCCTTTGCCGACCAAGGTCAAACTTTCGGTGTGGGCTACCTTAGAGCCTTTGCGACCAGGGTCAGACTTTCGGTGGGCTGCCCTAGAGCCTCTGTTGATCGGGGTCAGACTTTCAGTATGGGCTACCTTAAAGCCTCTGCCGACAGGGATTGGGCTTTCGATGGGCTGCCCTAGAGCCCCTGCCAACCGGGTTGGACTTTCGATGTGGGCTGCCCTAAAGCCTCTATCGACCGGGGTCAAACTTTCGATGTGGGCTACCTTAGAGCCTATACTGACCGGGATCAGGCTTTTTTATGGAATGAACTATTGCCTTCATTGATAATACTTGCGAAGTTATCTACATTCCAAGGACGCGCTACTTGACATCCATCCAGGTGCTCGAGTCGATAAGTTCCGGCTCGGATCACTTCAATTATCCTGTAGGGGCCTTCCTAGTTTGGGGAGAGTTTTTCTTGTTCAGTCGGCTTGGATAATTCAGTCATCCACAGAACCAAGTCTCTGACCCTGAAGCTTCGAACTTGACTCGAGTGTTGTAATATTTGGCCATCCTTTGCGATATGTTGCCATCTTCAGATTGGCTTGGAATCAGGTTTCCTCGAGCAAGTCGAGGTCAATTCTTCTCCATTCAGAGTTGGCTGGCTCGGTAAAATGATCGATCTAAAAGAATTGCAGGGAGATTTCCACGAGTATGATTGTCTCACTCCCGTAGGTCAGATTGAATGGAGTTTCTCCAATTGCCATCTGGGAGGTAGTCCGATAGGCCTAGAGCACCAAATGAACTTCTTCTACCTAGAGTCCCTTAGCATCGTTTAGTCAGGTCTTCAACCCATGCAGGATCGTCCGATTGGTAATTTCAGCTTCTCCGTTGGATTAGGGATGTTCGATTGAAGTTAGCCGATGGGAAATATGATATTGCTGGCAGAACTCCCAAAATTTCGGGTTGTCAAACCGTCTTCCATTGTCAGTGATGATTGCCTGTGGTATGCCAAATCGAAAGATAATGTAGTTCCGAACAAAGTTTTTTATTTTGGTTTTTGTGATTTGTGCCAATAGCTCAGCTTCCACCTACTTGGTGAAGTAGTCGATGGCTACAACCAAGAACTTCCATTGTCCAGAGGCTGGCGGGAACGGCCCAAGGATGTCCATTCCCCATTATGTGAATGGCCAAGTGGTGGTTAGCGGGGTTAGCTGACTAGCCAGTTATCTCTGAATGTTGGAATATCTTTGGCACGCATTGCATTTTTTGACGAAGTCCGACGCGTCCTTCTGGATGGTTGGCTAGTAATAATCCTGCCAGATAATTTTGTAGACCAAGGATCTTCCTCTCAGGTGGTCGCTGTAGATGCCCTCGTGCACTTTCTGAGCACGTAGTCGACGTCCGACGGCCCCATGCATTTGAGCAAAGGTTGCATGAACGACCATTTGTAAAGGGTTTCATCGAGGATGACGTACTTTGAGGCAGTCTAGCATACACGCTTGGCTTCGGTCTTATCTTCCGGCAGGGTCCCTTTGATGAGGAACGCAAGGATGGGGTCCATCCAAGAGGCTTCCCACTCCACTTGATGGATTCCAGCTGTCTCTTCAGTAATGCTTGGGCATTGCAGGTATTCCACAAAGATTTGGTCGGAGAAGTTGGTGATGGCAGTAGCCAGTCATGACAAGGCGTCTGCTTGAGAGTTCTGCATTCAAGGTATATGAGAAATCTCGAAGAATTTAAGTCAAGTCAGGAGACTTTGTACCTTGCCCAAGTATTTGTCTAGGGTCAAATCTCTTGCCTCGAACTCACCATTCACTTGGTTCACCACCAGTTGGGAATCGGAGAAGGCCCTAATCTGATTGATGCCCAGCTCGTCGGCTATTCTCAGTCCTGCAAGGAGGGCTTCATATTCTACCTGGTTTTTTGATACCTGAAATGCAAAATGCAAGGCATACTCCAGGCTCTGTCCGTCGGGGTCGGCCATGATTAGGCCCACTCCTTATCCAACAAGGTTAGATGCCCTGTCCATATGGAGCATCAAGTGGGCTTTGCTTCTTTAACAATGTCTTACTTAGGTGTGTCGGCTGATTGTGGAGGTGTTTCATTTCTCCATGTACACTCTGCTATGAAGTCGGCAATCACCTGAGCCTTCATGGCTGACCGGGATTGGAAGGAGATGTCAAATTCACCTAGCTTGATGGCCCACTTGGCAAGCCAACCAGAGGTGTCGGGGCTTCTGAGGATTACCTTGAGAGGTTGATCAGTCAGGACGATGATCAGATGTGCTTGAAAGTAAGGGTGCAACCGCTTGGCTGCTATGATCAGGGAGTAAGCAAGCTTCTGCATCTTGGGGTATCTTGTTTTAGCATAATGGAGAACTTTGCTAATATAGTAGATAGGCCTTTGTTGCTTGTTCTCCCCTATCCGGATGAGAACGGAGCTCACTGCCTCGTTCGATGCCGATAGATACAAGTATAGGGGCTCTCCCTCTATAGGCTTAGCAAGGGGGGTCTTCAGGTACTCCTTCAATGCTTCAAAAGCTGATCGACACTCGTCGATCCACTGGAAGCGATCCGACTGCCACAGGATTTTGAAGAAAGGGAGATACTTCTCAGCCATCCTGGAGATAAATGGTTGAGAGAGGCTATTCGGCCTGTAAGTTCCTGGACTTGCTTCTTGTTGGTCGGATGCCCCATGTTGATGATGGTCCTTAATTTTATTAGGGTTACCTCGATTCCCTCTCTACATGACCAGAAAGCCATGGAATTTTCTGGAGGTCACCCTAAAGGTGCCTTGGCTGGGTTCAGCTTCATCCGGTTGATGCCTTAAGGCATCGAAGGATTCTTGTAGATCTTTGATGTGGTCAGCTCTTTGGAGGCTCTTGACTATCATATTGGTAACATACGCCTCTATGTTTCTTCCAAGTTGCCCTTCGAAAACCCTGTTGATCAATCTTTGAAAAGTGGCTCCAGCATTCTTCAGATCGAAGGGCATCATTTTATAGCATTACAGCCCTTTATCGGTGATAAAGGCTATCTTCTCCTCATCCTCGCCGTGTGCATTCTGTTATGATTGTACCTGGAGAAGGCATTCATAAAGCTCAGAAGTTGGTGAGTGATAGTGGCATCCACTAGTTGATCGATCTTTGATAAGGGAAAGCTATCCTTCAGACAAGCTTTGTTGAGATCGGTGTAGTCCACACATATCCTCCATTTTTCATTGGCTTTCCTCACCATTACAACATTAGCCAGCCAGTCGGGATAATGGGCCTCTCTAATAAAGCCAGCATCGAAGAGTTTCTTGACCTCCTCATCAATCACCCTTTATCTTTCAGGGTGAAGCTCCTCTTCTTTTATCTAACAGGCTTATAAGCTGGGTCCACCTTGAGTTGGTGGATTATAACCTCCACCGGATGCCTGGCATGTCCGATACTGACCAGGCGAAGATGTCGGTATTATCCCGTAAAAAGCTGGCCAACTTTAACTTGGCCTCTTTGCTGAGTGTGCTTCCAATCGCAGGACTTTAGTGGGATCGTCCTCCCGAAGGGGTACGAACAGGATCTTCTTAACTGATTATCCTCTGCAGTCGGCTTGGCCATGGGGTCAAGCTGTTCCAAGGTGGAACGGTCTTCGGATTGCCTGTCCTGGATGGTCAGACATTGCCTGGCCATTCGTTGTCCCCCCTCATTTACTTCAACTCCATCCCGGGTCAGAAATTTTGCCAGCAACTGATAGGTAGACCGATAGCCCGAAATTTTTAAGTGCTGGCCATCCCAAGATGGCATTGTAGGCTGAGGTCGTGCATACGACCACAAAATTGATGGGGAGAGTCTTTTGAAAAGGTTCTGACTCGATTATAATGGGCAGAGTTATTTCTCCTTCCACATCGACGGAGTTCCTCCCGAACCCTATCAACAACATTGGGGATTCTTACAGCCTTTCTCTAGGCAGGTTCATTCTGACGAAAGCATCATACAATAAAACCTCCATGGAGCTTCCATTATCTATGAGGATCCTTCTTACATCATAGTTGGCAATCATCACCGATACAACCACAAGGTCATTCTCAGGGATCTGGGCCTCTAAGAGGTCTTTGTCGGAGAAACTAATTACATTAGAACTCCGGGGCCTCTTCATATTGTCTTGGTCTCCTTCACTCCCCCAGTCGGATCGACGATGGAGCATACCCACATTTCCATCGGTGGGGCACTGGTTGGGCAGCTCTATTTTCTCTGGGGGTTCCCTGGCAGTTAAGATTTCAGCCCGATTCCTCTAGGGTCGGATGTACTTGTGCAGGTACCCCCACTTGATCAGATCTTCGATCGCATCCTTCAGCTGAAGGCAGTCTTCAGTGCTGTATCCATGGTCGTGGTGGAACCGACAGTACTTGTCCCTACTCCTTGATGTAGAGGGGCTCCTCATCGGGCGAGGCCTTTGCAAGAAGGTCTCGTTCTCTATCTCCATGAGAATTTTCTCCCTTGAAAGGGAGAGAGGCGCATAAGTCT
This sequence comes from Areca catechu, assembly GCA_021397845.1. Taxonomy (NCBI): domain Eukaryota; kingdom Viridiplantae; phylum Streptophyta; class Magnoliopsida; order Arecales; family Arecaceae; genus Areca; species Areca catechu. Next base: position 43,558,204 of record CM038048.1, on the reverse strand, counting down.
CGAACTTCCTAGGAAATATTTTGGCTTAGGGCTGCGGTGTCGGACCGAGTTGATGCCATCGCTGGGAGGTCAGATTTTGGGAGCCTTTCGCTCCCATTCTTGGGGGCTGACCTCCCTTCAGCTTGGCATCAGCTTGTCGCTTGTTCTTTTGCCAGGACATATTTCTGCACCCGGGCTAGCAGTTCGGAGTAGCTTGTCAAAAAATTTTTGTCCAGGAAGAAGGTGAGCCTAGATGATCGCGGCCCTTCTTGAAGGCCGACTCAGCTATGTCTTCATTGAGGTCCGGGACCTCCATGGCCGTTGAATTGAATCGGGCCATGTAGTCCTAGAGGGTTTCTCCTTCCTTTTGCTATACGAGGAAGAGGCAGTCCATGTTCCTCGGGGCCCGGCTGCAAGTCCTGAAATGGGATAGAAAGAATTTTTTCAACTGGGAGAAGGAGTGAATCGTACCTGGTTGGAAGGTGGAGAACCACATCCGAGCTGCCTTCTTAAGTATCGCAAGGAGGCAATGCAGTGAAGGGCATCGGAGGTGCCCTGTACTATCATGTGGGCCTTGTAAGTGTCCAAATGATCTAATGGGTCAATGGTGCCATTATAGGCATCCACTTGAAGAATTTTAAAGTGGCGGGGGATAGCTTCCCCCATGATTCTGGCAGAGAAAGGCGAGTGAGAGTCGTATACCTATGCCCCGTCGGCCTTTGGACAATTGATCAACTCAGCGATCTGCTCCTCCATATTCTGGAGCTTGCTGGTGTAGTCTCTCGGGTCCTTGCTGCAGTGCTGATCACCATTAGGAATCGAGTTTGCGAAGGAGAGTGAAGCGAACCTCGCTCTCTTTCCATCAGCATGAGCTCCGTGAGACCTTCAGGGCTCTAGGGCTAGGTGGGAGTAGAATTGAGGTGCTCCCTGCTGTCGGCTTCCCTCGATAGCAAGTGAATGATTGGTTTGGGATGCATGCAAGGGGTGGCTGCCTGTCGTTTGGCCGCATCTTGGAGGTTCTTGACTGCAGCGGCAGGTGTCGATGCAGTTCAGAAGGGTTTGGAATTGATGTTGTCCCAGGGTGATGGTAGGTTGGGCGGTGTCATTTTTCCTGGGAGGATCCCATGTTTATGATGATGAGTGGCCTCTCCTGATGGAGGTATTATGGGCTCTTCCTTTCAGCATTGCTTCACTTAGTAGTGGATTCTTCCTTTTAGAGAAGGGAAACAAGAACGAAGTTCAGGCCCTCCCTCTAGTGCCAAACTATTACTGCCAGATCTCCTGGATCGGTTCTCTCGGTTTGGCTAGAGTGCTCGTCTCTCGATTCCTACAAAAAAAGTCCCATGATCGGTGGTGTTTTAGCGAGGAAAACTCTGATGGCTAAGTTAGCAGGAGCCTTAGAGCAACAGAATGGAGAATCAAAGAGGAGATAGCTCGGGGAGAAGGAAAAGTGCCCTTATCACTCAGAGTCCCCAATTTATCTTATATAGGCATGGAACATTACCAGAATCTGTTAGGGGCTAGGTGGAAATGTCCGATCTGCCCTAAAGAATCAGGGTGGTGGCTAGGTGGTGCCAGACGTGGCCACATCAGGGAGCTGTTGTAACAGAATTTTGGCACCAGCTAGAAGAGACTTATGGAGCCTTATGATTAGTATGGTCTGACTAAAGTAGTCAGTCGGACCTCGAATGGATCGGCAAGACTTAAAGTGGATCAGTATGACCTCTAGTGGGTCGTCAGACATTGATGAAGTGGGTCGGTCGGATCTCTACTGAAGCGGGTCATTCGGATCTCTGGTGGAGTGGGTCGGTCAGACCTTTGATGGAGTGGATCGTTCGATTTCTGATGGAGTGGTCATTTGGACCTCTGCTGGATTGGGTCGATCGACCCTTAAGCCAGTCAGTCGGGTCTTTGGTCCGATTTAGAGAAAAGTTGATTGGGTATAACATAAATAAAATCATAAATTATCATCTTAATAATATTATAAATATTAATATTAAAAAAAAAATTTATTATAAATATTATAAATATTATAATATTTAATAAATATAATTAATATATTATAATATATTTATTATATATATTAATTTTTAAAATAAATTATGCCAAGTCGGTGATATCGATGCCAGCTCAGCGATATTAGTACAAGCTCGGGACATGATGAGCACCCAACTGCTAGTGCTCCCAAGACTTGGTCATGGTGATTGCATTGGCACCGAACTGGCAACCAAACTAGTGGCTGGACTGGCACCTGCCTGGTGGTCAGATCGATGACCATACGGGTGGCAAGAACCAATAGTCGGACTAGCACCAACCTAGTGGCCGGACTAGTGATTGAACCGATTGCTAGACTAGCTATCGGATTCGTTATCGGATTAGGAGCTGGATTGGTGCCCAGACTAGTTATCGGATTGATGGCCGAATTGGCGACCGGACTGGTGATCGGACTAGCACTGACCTGGTAGTTGGACTGGCTGTCGGACCGATGGCCGGACTGGTGGTCGAATCGGTGGCGAGATTGGCAACAACCTGGTGGTCGGATTGGCTATTAGACTGGTCCGACTGGCAATATCGGACCAGTAGTCGGACTAGCACAAACTTGGTAGACGAACTAGTTATCAGACCGATAGCTAGACTGGCAACCAGATCGATAATCAGACTGTATCGACTTGGTGGTCAGATTGGCTGTTAGATTGGTGGCTAGACCAGCACCATCCTTGTAGCCAGTTTGGTGGTCTGATCAGTGACCGGACTAGTAGTCGAACCAACAGTCGAATTTATGAATAAACTAGCATCGATTGGTGACCAGACTGGCACCGACCTAGAGGTCAGACTAGTGACTGAGGTGCAATAGGTGAGCATGGCGATGCCCATTCGACCATCGATATGGTCGCTAGTCTGCCTATCAATCTGATAGCCAGTCTGCTGTCAGGTCGGTGCCAGTCCATCACCGATCTGATTACCAGTTTGACCATCGGTCCGATAGCTAGTCTGGTTGCTATCCGACTCCTAATCCAATAACTAGTCTAACTGCTAGGTCGTGCCAGTCCAATCACTGATCTAGTTGCCGATGCGGGATAATTATAGAAACTTAATCTACTGATTATTAACCTAATTAACAGAGAAAAAATAGAGATTAAAGTTTTTTATAATTTTTAGTTTTTAAAGACTCAAAGAAGATAATTAAGCAAACTAGTCACTAGTTAATAACCCGCAAAGCAATATACAAAGTAACTAGGAAAACAGGATTTGGTGGCTAAGAAACCACCGTAAACTAGGGTCTACTTATCAAGAATTAGAGATCAAGAGTAGGGAAGGGTTTTTTTGAATTTTACTAATGAAGATGTTTCTCTCTAAAGTAGATCGGACTGGACTCTCAAGAATCTTGCGGCAGGGCTTCAAGATCTCAATCTTCGGGCTCTGATCTTCTGTGATGTTAGTTCTAAGGCAAGAACACCTTGACTTGATCCTTGATCACCTAATCACTCAACAAAGAAAAACCTCTCAGTTAGAAAGTAATAAGAAGGAAAAATGATGGAAAAGTAAAAGGGAAAGAGATGAAGTGGGCGGCTAGGGTTTCTCAGTGTCTAGATATGTAGGGGCCACACCCCGCGATGCTTCAAAGAATAATGGAAAGGGCCTCACCCCCACGATGCACACAACAATGGAAAGAATTGGACAGAATGTTACTTTATTTCATCAATAATCATTATAATATAGGGAGGGTTGATGGATTTATAGACCATCAACTAGTGGTATAAGGGATATAAAGACTAGCACTGGTATCCCTTAAGAAATAACTCCTTGAATCCTTTCTCTGGGCATCTTGGACTCCTGCTCTTGGGATGATCTGGAACTCTCTCCAAGGTGGGCGACAACATGGAATCTTCATCCTATTTGGGTGCCAGATGGGGATTGGTGAGGTGTCAAGATGAAGGGCCAAGATTGCTTTGTAGATTGGCCTTGATTGCTAGACTCTGGAGTCTAGATGATGTAGGCTCCTGCAAGATAGTTGACTCTCCAGTCTAGATAGAGAAACTCAAGAGTTCTTATAGATTTTTAGTTCTCTAAACTTGAGCAGCTTGGAACCTGATTGATCAAACACTTGAGGTAGAAATCCAAAAAACATTGAAATTTTTTGATAGGCACCCTTAGGAAGGATTCTTGCCGACTTCTCCCTTGGAATTGGCAACAAAAAGGAGGAGGGAATGGTGCCAATATGGTTGGACTCCTGCTTTACTCTCAAAATGTGGCACTAAATTCTTGGTTTCTTGATTGGTTGTTCCATATAAAATAAGTGACATGGCAAGTGTGATGTCCCAAAATGAATGGCATGGCATATAGGCTAATGAAGTGCATGGGCATCCTTGACTTGATGAGGGCATGTGATGAGGTGGTGCCAAGAAGTGGATGACATGTGGTGCCAAGACTTGACTTATCTTGAGCTAGCACATGATATGTGGGTTGTCACATGAACACTTGTGTCTTGACTTGTTTGCACATTGTATCTTGATTTGGGTCCCCTCTTGTATTACAGACTCAATAACTAACTAATCACATGATTTACCAACTAAAAATCAATTCTAAGCCCAACTTGATCAAATTGATCAAAAGGCATAGACATGTAAACAAATGATTCAACTTGGTAAAAAGGGTTTGGCCCAAAAGCTAAATAACTAAAACATAAATTACAGCTGGTAAAAAGGGCTAAACCCAACTAAGCCTAAATAATAGAATTTAAAATAAAATATTTACAAGTACAAGGGGTTTGGGTTCAGGCTTTATTCATAGGTGATCTATAGGGAGTGGGTTTCGACCTGTCGATCTTTTCTGGCCCTGGTGTCTGCACCAATTCTTTCCGGGTGGAGAAACTCGACCCTATCGAGTATGGGTCAACTCTTCTATGATAGCGCTTTAGTAAATCTGGGTCAACTCTATGCAAGTCCTCTCTGGTGATCCAAGAATCATCAGTCTCGGGTCGTCCTTACCACCCTTACCCCGAACCAGATATCGCTGATAATCTTTACCCTGAGTAATGATCTCTTTAAACCCTTTGAGAGTGGAGACTCTCTGGGATCCATCGAGGAAGATCTATTTTCCTTGATCATCTACTAACTTGACTATCGGAGTGCCCCCATAGGGATCCCAGCCCGGTCTCCCTTTTTTTGCAAGACCGGGCACGCACGTAGGATGCCAAGCAGGAGAGCCACCAATCGATGCCACGTAGGAGCTACGGGCCACGACGATCTAGATAGCAATAGTAACTAACTTTTTTTATTCATAAAATATTATAGAATAAAAGATTCCATATCATTCATGAAAATTTTGAATTAATTTTGATTAAAGTTAATAATAGAAAATATAAAAATTCATATAAAATTTCATAATTGCAATACATAAATATAAAAAATAAGATCCTAAGTCCCATAGGATACCGTCTCCTCCTGTATGCAGCTGCTTTCGACGAGATGTTGACTCCACTTCACTCGATCTTTTGATGTTCCTCAGATGCTCTACATCAATAAATGCCTGCCGTGTAGATACCTGCCATGACGATCCCTCGCCTACATTCTGTCCTTCATGTACTGAGTAATCTTGATACATAATGTAGTCCAGTGCAGTAGTATACTCAAAATGTGCAGTAGCATCCTCGGTAGATGTTAACTATCTCACACCTCATGAAGGTAACTGGCTATAGACATGTATGAAGTGAATTTTAGCATAAGATATAGAGAGGTACTGCATCATCGAGTACCTCATCTGTGCTGAGCTAGAGGAGGTGCTCCTGATGATGATGCATATGGAAAAGGTGAAGGAGTCTCGTCCTCTCTATCAACCTCCTAAGTAAATGCTCCTAATAAGATACGTGCATGCTCACCAACAACATGAAGGATGGAATACCATCCCTGTATGGACTATGAGGTCGTCGATATAGAACCTGGTTGAGCAAGATGATGTATTATCATGTTCCGCTACTCTGAAAATTATAAATATTTAATAAGTTATAAAAATAAAATAAGTATCTGTTAATAATATTAAATACCATAATAAAATTTCTTAGCATGTAATCAAACATCATACCATCATGACTGATGAATCTTCGAGTGATGCCATGATACCTCTGCTTATATGGATCGTGATAATCATGGTACCATCGATGGGAGCACCATCTATAATATAATCCCATCGACTCTTCCATGATTGAATATTATGCTGATGAGTGATAAACCAATCCTGCTCGACTTGTCCTCTGAGATCAATACGGTGCTCATACGTAGTCTGTATCACACCATTCTGGTACATCTATCAGATCTCAAACTGTTGCAATACTCTATCAGCGAAGTGCCACTCTACGATATGAAAACATACAAGTGGCACTCGAGTACATCATATATTCTAACCATACAGGTAGTAATCTAGTAGCTGTACAAGAAATGTCTAGAATATATGGTTGCCATACATCTATTTAAAGAATATGAAGCATAATATATTAAACAAGAAAATATAAGAATCATTACCCTTACAAAAATAAGCTATAGTCGTCACATGCTCTGCTCCAATGTATAGTAAATATCGATACAAAGAGACACATGTATAATACCTCTGTGACTAAAAAATCCCTCCATTTGGATATTAAATGGATTAAACCAAGTTACATAACTCAGTAAATATCATAGTCATAAAATATGATATAATTTAATACTTATCACATTCCTAACAGACCCTGTATAAACTAGCTCCACCATCATCTAAATCTATCATAGGATTTGGAGCTTATCAAAGTAATCCAGGATTAGAAATCTATCCCACGCCCATAACTATAGTAGTAACAAAGGACCGCAATATTAGTACATATTTCCTGCTCATCCTACACAACTCTCTATACAACCACACGAGCCATACACTACCCTAACTATAATGTCTAACAATCTTGAAGTTCGCTAGTAGGGGTACCATAACTATAGTAGTAACAAAGGACCGCAATATTAGTAGCATATTTCCTGCTCATCCTACACAACTCTCTATACAACCACACGAGCCATACACTACCCTAACTATAATGTCTAACAATCTTGAAGTTCGCTAGTAGGGGTAGAAACATGAAATGCATTAGGCTTCCAGACTTATCTATGAACAAACACTCACCCATCAGCTGCAAAATATATGCTCGAGCATAGCGTTAGTAGACCATGCTTAATCGTGATCCTTGGAGTCTACCCTATGATGGGATAACTCCTAATAAATCCTAACAAACCTGACTCCAGTCTACTTGTATAGTACCTGTCATCGGTAGACCATCAACTAACAAACCTAATTGAATATCAATATCCTGAAGGGTGATGATGTACTCTCCTTGTAGTTTATGAAATGTATGTGTCTCTAGATGCCAACGCTCCACAAGAGTTGTAATCAAATACTAGTTCAATCGTATATACCCTACACAAGCAATACCATAAAATTCTGACTATAGCAAATAAGGCAATATGCATTTATTAAGCGGTATCGATCTGCGCATAACTAGCTCTCTACGTTGACACTGCAATATAACAGTCTTCTGCATATCCCATACTAAAGATGATTGATGCGTATCCTGCTCATATAATACAAAACAATCTAATGGATCAAGATCCATAACTGTGATATACAATAAGTAAAAGTAAATCTATTAAGTAAGCACAAACTCTACTTGAACCATTTTTTTTCCTAAAAATGATAATTAAAGTATGTACAATGAAAATGTGAATAACAAATTCTTAAACAGACAATACCATACATATGGAGCACTATTACATGCTAAGACAGAAACAAGAATTTACCAAATCCATATAATAGAACTACAATCTATCAAATATAATAGAAAGTCATGACATAAACCATTAATATATGAAAGCATTCCCAAAGCTGCAACCACCTCTTATCTTGACATATCAATAAATATAAACAACAAGAAATATTAGTCTAGTAGATGTCATAATCAATAAATAAATCTCATATAAAAAGAGAATAAGCTGATGTATCTAAAAATACCTATAAATGTTGCTTGTAAAACATAACTAATTTGCATGTAAAACTCTTGGATATAACCATCTATCATGCCCTTCCTCCTTATAGATTGAACACCTATATTTGTTGTCAATTTCTCTCGCATCCATGTCATTCCTAATTCTAATGGAACGTGGCCTACCATTCTATCGTAACCTATTTTTATTGGATATAATGATACCATCTTGACTTTGTTGTGACCAATTCTTAATATAAAATTGGTTGAAATTGAGGTGCATAAGTTTGATAATAATCTTATAATGTATAGCATTGATTAATATATCTATAAAAATCAATTACAATATATGCACATGTAGCCATGACATGAGAGCAATGTAAATGATAGCACTACCATTTCTGGCATGTACATATCTATTGTGAAAGTTGCATGATCTATAATTTAAAATACCATAATTTAATATAAAAACTACATACCATAAAATACTTTTTGAAAAAATTAGAAAGATATAGTCACCTATATATTATCACCTTTGTTCATGTTTGGACCACACCTTACGGTATAGACTTGAAAAAGCCACTAGCTCTATTGAAGCTTGTAATAGTATGTGATGTAGCTTTAGCTTGCTTGGAAATTACATGTTCCATATCAAAAAGAGTAAATCTTTTATTTCTGTCAATTACATTATTTGCCTAAGCATGTCGACCTTCAAAGTATGATACAAGTCAAAAGAAAGTCAACTACAACAATATAGTTATTGATAGAAATCGAGTATTTTTTAAAACTCCATTAAAACACTCAGATATATTTATTGTCATTATTTCATACCATCAATCGTCATCATGTACATATGTCCATTTCTCTAAAAGGATATCATTCAGCTATTGAATAGCTTCTAGATTAAATTTTTTAATATTTCTTATATATTTCTAGAATTTTCAAGGCTGCGTTTGCATTCTAGCTTTTTTTCATCATATCCTGTAATTTTGGATCACAAAATCTTAAATTAAAATTACTTGTCATATGATGCAGGTAATAAACATGATAAGCATTCGTGGCTGCCAATCTAGATACTCATTTTGCACTATACTTGTATACCAACATGTCAATCAAAAATTAGATAAATATTCTGACATGAGGTAACTAAATTTTTGATGCAGCTAAGATCCAACCCCACATATCAGCTGACTCTTCATCAACAATACCAAATGCAAGTAAAAATATTTGATTATTTTCATCAACAACAATTGCAATCATCAACTTCTCCTTATACTTTCTATATAGGAAAGTAGGATCAATACTTATGACTGGTAACAATACTTAAACCCTTCAATCGAGGGTGTAAAGACCAAAAAACATGATCAAATTGAGCAAACTTGCAATACCGGTAGGAGTGCTGATGAATTTCACTCAAGAGCTGGAATTAAATTCTTCAATAGCACAACCATTTTGGTAGTAATTCATATAACATATCCCAATCTCCGAATAGCTTGGCTATTACCTTTTGCTTGGCATCCTATAATTTTTTTATAACTATGTATATAATTATATTTATTCTTTATTACTACACCAAGTCCAGCAATAGCAATTGTAGGAATTTTTTTCATCAGGTTCCATATTTCATTTGCACTTAATATAGAGTCTAGCCCAGAATGATCCTGAGAAATCATTACGGATATGCATGTATGGAGATCAATATATCATGAGATCTCAAAATAATCATACTATTTATAGCTCTCACCATCCATTGGCATCCCGACTCTCTATTCTTATATTTTACAAGCTACAAGCTATAAATTAAGATTGGACTCAATAACCTTGAATTCATGATGTCTTTCAATAGAATACCGCTTTACTGTAATCTGTAATTCTACCTTATCTGTAAAGCAAAGTTTTTTATATATTCTTCATTTCTTTGCCATATAACAATTTATTCTTGCAATATGCAATACATGGAAACATTAGCAGCAGTCCAATCAACCTGAGCAATGTTTCAGAAAGAGCTTCTAATATAGTATAATTTGGAATAGAGGTATCTTGTGACTTTCTATAGGTTGTGATGTACCGCTTCATTAGATTTATTACCCACATCATTTTCACTTTCTATATTATTTTCATGAAAAAGTTGATTATCTATGTGCACCATATCATCAATAGTTGTATATAGTGAAGCTTGTCTAATAATACTCTTTTGGCACATCACTGTCCACTATATGAAATAGATCTTCTATAAATCTTGAACTAATATTTTTAATAACATTATCAATGATATTTAGACTACAATATGAAATAACTTATTACTTACATGAGTTGTTGCTATATTTTGAACAACTACTTCATAATTCATAATTATCCTATACATAAACAAGTTTAGGAGCTTCAACGGTTTGCACATCTATACACAACTCTACACTCGATAAACATGGATGTGAACTGATAGTTGAAAATATTATATCCATGTCTTCATCATCAGTTAGTGAAATAGGTTCATACTTTATAAATGTCAACTATACAACTTGTGGATACCTATAAGTAATTAATATTTTTTTCAGTTTTATCTATATAGAACACTCTATATATTTGTTCTCCAACTTTTCAAATATCATACTATTTTTAATTCTAATTGCCTTGTTGGACCCTTATTATACTCAATACCACATATTTTATTAATGATAGAACCATTAATATAACATAAGATTGTGATTGTTTCTCTTAGTTTACCCTATATGTTTAATAAAGAAAAATATTTAGACATTACTTTCTCAAATTTAAAATGACATCACTAACAAAACAATTAAACAAAATAAATAATCTAATATTAAAATTAGGAAAGTAATTATCTATTAAGTAAATAAATATAAATTATAATATTTTTTAATTAATATCTATGTACAGAGTTTATAATGACTTAAATAATAAATGCATCATATCACCAACTAGTAGGTAAAGATAAGTCCTATCCTATTCAGGAATTGCATTAATTTTATAGATCAATTTACCATAAACAAATGATGTGTAATGGAGATCGAACAAAATTTTGGTAGCATTTTTCTTAGTTCTTCATACACAAATAATTATGTATGCGAAGAACTAAAGAAAAATGCTGCTTAAAATTTATTCGATTTCCATTACACATCATTTATTTACTATAAATTAACCTATAAAATTAATTATAATTCCTAAACTATCTAAATTATAATAAATTGATTAATGTACATAATTCTCAGATCTATACAAAATTATAGAATTGTACAGAATATGCATATTGTTGAACCCTTGAATGATTTTGATGATAACAAAATATTGGAGCATGTATTTGTTTTGCTAACTATTTCCAAGACTTTTCTAAGTTTTTGTAGGATGATTTTAATGCATATTCACACTTCCTACAACTTTGTAAGTATGTCAAGCAAATCTTTGGAAATATTAAAAATATTATGAAAAGAAGTGTCCAAGAAGAATCACTCAAAAACTCATGAAAATGGGCAACTTCATTGAAGAGCCAACTTAAAATCATGAAGAGCCGACTCGAGTTCTGGCATAAAACATAACTTTCTGGCATGCAGGTATTCGAGCTGACTAGAAGAAAGACGAGCCGACTCATCCAGTGCTTCAGTTTCTCAATCAGGCATTCGAGCCGACCTGAAGGCAAAGAGTCGACTCAAGCAGAGTACATGTTCTAAAGTTCTGAGGAACCGAGCTGACTCAAGGGTATGCAAGCAAACTTAGCTAGAGCAAGGTTTTCAAAGTCAGACAACCAAGTCAACTCGAAGGTATGCGAGCTGACTCGACCAGAGTAAGGATTTCTCAAACAGGCAGGCAAGCCGACTCAAAGGAAGAAGAGTCAACTCTTACAGAGTTCGGAGAAAATCAGTTCTGAAGAATAGGCCAGGCGAGCTGACTCGACCAGCACAACATTTTGACCTATCCAAGAATCCGAGCTTACTCGAATCCCAGTCTTACGCAAGTAATGGCTAGTTCCAGGACTTGCTTTCTGAAATCAAATTAAGCTCCAATGGTCATATTTCGAATCCCAACGATCTACAATGGCTATATTGACCAGAGAAGAGAACAAGAATCTTTTTATAAGGGATTTGGACATCTTTTAACAACGGGAATGAGCTTTGATGCTTATTTGGTGAGAATATTTAAGAGAAAGCATTCAAGAGAGTCTTCAAGTCTTCACCAACTCTTATCTAAAGCTTGAAGCATCTATTGAGGAATATAAGAAGCCATTAAGGAGCATTCAAGTGCAATTAAGAAGGCTTCCTTTGAGCTACAACTGCAACCATCAGACAACTTGGGCTTGTCACAAAGTTGCTTGTATTTTTTTTTACTCTTTTATGAGTTTTGTAGGTTCTTGGTGAGCCTGTTGAAAACCAAGTGTGGGTTGTTAGTGATCTCATCTTAAAACTAACATTGTAGTGAGTTTTTGGTGAGCCATCAAAACCAAGTTTGGATTTTTGGTTAGCTCAGATAAAACCAAGTTTGGGTTTTGGATTGTGAGCCTATGAAACAATCCAGCTGTATTCCATGGATGAATATAGTGGAAATCCCAAGTGGTATCTGGGTAGTGGACGTAGGAGCGAGATTGCTCCGAACCATTATAAACTTGCTGTGTTTGTGATTATGTTTTTTCTACTTTTGTTTGCTTCTATTTTAATTATTCTAATCACAACACTTTTCACACTAAAAGAGCACATATTTGCTTAAATTTTTTAAAATCCCAATTCACTCCTCTTGGGAAAGGCCACCTGGGCAACAATCGGTATCAGAGTAGTGTCTCTAAATTTTAATTAGAGCAAAGATTAATGGCTCATCCCATGAGTACCTCCTTGGCTGAAGGCCAATCAACAAATAGACCTCCACTGTTCACTGGGACAAAACTATTCTTATTGGAAAGCTCGAATGAAAATATACATTCAAGCTATAGACTTTCAATTATGGAAGGTCATTCTCAAGGGACCTCATATACATAAAGGTTGATGGCATGGATGTCCCAAAACCTAAAGAGGATTGGCATGAACACAACATGAAAATGGGTGAGTTAAATGCCAAAGCCATGAATTTGTTATATTGTGCTTTGGATGCAAATGAGTTCAATCGAATTTTACTTGCTCATCTATAAAAGAAATTTGGGACAAACTAGAGGTAACCCATGAAGGAACTTTCTAAGTGAAGACTTCTAAAATTAATCTTCTTGTGCATAACTATGAACTATTAAGATGGAACAAAATGAAACTATCTCTGCCATATTTTCATATTTTATAGATATTATTAACGATTAGAAAAGTCTTGGCAGGATTTACTCTAATGCATATTTAGTGCAAAAAATTTTAAGATCACTTCTGGACAAGTGGGACCCTAAAGTAACTGCCATCCAGGAAGCAAAAGACTTGAACAGACTACCTCTGGATGAACTGATGGGTTCTTTAATAACACATGAGTTGGCCATGCAGCACAGGAATGAAGATGATCAGAAAAAGAAGAATACTATTGCCTTCAAAGCTGCATCAAAAATGAAGAAATAATAAGATGAATCTGAAGAATACTGCCCCTTCTTCGAAGATGACCTAGAAGATGAAGACATAGCAATGGTCATGAGGAGATTTAAAAAATTTATAGGTAAGAAAAAGGAAAGATACTTTAGGAAATTTTACAAGAAAGGTGAATACAGCAAGGACAAGGACAAGGATAAGGAGAAATAAAGAGAAAAGGATCAAATGCCCATCTGTTATGAGTGCAAGAAGCCGGGGCATATCCATACTGATTGTCCTTTATTAAAGAAGAAAGCGATGGTTGCTACTTAAAGCAACAGTGAGGAGTCAACTTCAACCGAAGAGGAAGAGACCACTAAAACTGCCAATCTATGTCTTATGGGTCTCGAAGATGAGGTAATGTCTCCTGAGCCTCATAATGAATTTACTTTTGAGAAACAAAATTTAGCATTCCATGATTTACTATCTGAATTTAAAAAAGCTGGGGTAAGAATTAGAGCCTTAAAGAATAGAAATGATTTATTAATGAATGAAAATGCTGAAATTTCAGAAAAGAATAAGCTATTGCAAAAAAAATTGATTACCTTTTCTGAAAATAATAAAGCTTTGGAAACTGAAAAGAATAGTTGCTTTGAGAAAAACAAAGCTTTACTTGAAAAAAATATTGGTTTAAAAAAGGAGGTTGAAAAGCTCAAGCCTTTGGTTGAAAAGGTTACTTTAAGTTCGAATAAGCTTGAGTTAATCTTGAAAGAGCAAAGAGATTCAAGTAATAAGGCTAGAATTGGTTATAATCTTTGAATAAAAAATAGAATTTTAGCTATTAGATTTATATATTCAAAAGCTTATATACCGAATCTTTTATTTCAAAAAGCTTTTGTATCAAATGCTTCAACTTCCATTTCTAGAACTTCAAAGTATGTACCCAAAATTTCAAATAAAAAATCTTTCAAGTTAAATGATTCTATATCTGCATCGAATACTTCTACTTCTAGAGCATCAAAATTTATATCTTTTCAAAATTCCAGAGTTGTTTGTTATGCATGTAGTGGGGTTGGATACAAATCTTTTCAATGTAATTTGTTAAAGAAAAATAAAAACATAATTAGAAGAATTTGGATTCCCAAAGGAACCAATCTTACTAACCTGAAAGGATCTAAGGTAGCTTGGGTACCTAAAAATACTCCGTGATTATTTTGCAGAAATGTCTTGCAGCCCAAAATCTAAAGAAAAGATGGTATCTGGATAGCGGCTGCTCAAGGCATATGATGGGTGATAAAGAGCAATTTATCACCCTACAAATGAAAGGAGAATTGGTAACTTTTGGAGATAATGGCAAGGGAAAAATAATCAGAATTAGTAAGATCAAAATAACCCTTTCTACTTTCATTGAAAATCTATTGCTGGTAGACAAATTGAAGCATAATTTGTTAAGTATTAGTCAATTATGTGATAAAGGCTTCAAGGTTGTCTTTGAATCATCTATGTGTATAGTAACTAACTCACTTAATTCTAGCACCACACTCATTGGACATAGACTTGGAAATATATATGTGGTAGATATGAATGATCTAGCCATAACTAGTAATACAAGTCTAGTTGCAATGAATGCTAAAATCATGGAGTATAGCTTACTTTGGCATAGACAATTCGGTCATGCTAGCATGCATACAATTGCCAAATTAATTTCTAAAAATCTAGTTTGAGGTTTACCTAAATTCAAAGTTGATTTCAAACATATTTACAATGTTTGTCAAATGGGTAAACAAACTAAGTGGAGTTTTAAATTTAAAAATTTGATTTCAACTTCTAGACCCCTTGAGCTACTTCACATGGATTTATTTGGATCAACTAGGACCACAAGCCTAGGTGGTATGAAATATGTACTTGTGATAGTAGATGATTTTTCTAGATTTACATGGGTCTTATTTATTATACATAAAGATGAAACTTTCAAAGTTTTTCAAAAATTTACAAGAAAGTTTCAAACTAGAAAAATCTTTCAATTGCATCTATTAGAAGTGATCACAGCACGAAATTTGAAAATCAATTTTTGATGATTATTGCATAGAAATATCATTGATCACAACTTCTCCGCCTTAGAACACCACAACAAAATGGTGTTGTAGAGAAAAAGAATAGGACTTTGGAAGAGATGGCCCGAATAATGCTATGTGAAGGCAATCTTCCAAGGTACTTTTGGGCAAAAGCGGTGAGCACTGCTTGCTATATTTTGAACCGTGTTTTAATAAGACCAATTTTAAAGAAAATCCCTTATGAGCTTTGGAAAAAAAAGAACCAAATATTAATTACTTCCATGTTTTTAGTTGTAAATGCTTTGTGTTGAATAATAAAAAGGATAACCTAGGAAAATTTGATGTAAAATTTGATGAAGCTATATTTCTGGGTTATTCAATTAGTAGCAAACATATAGGGTATTTAACAAGAGAACACTAACTATAGAAGAATCAGTCCATGTTATTTTTGATGAAGCTAACCCCTTATCTTCAAAAAAAGAAGAGTGTATAGATAATAATGCAGGTACACTTGAAAAAGAAATGGAGGATATGAGCTTAAAGGACAAGCCAACACAAGAAAGCGAAGAAGTGGTAGGTAAAGATCATGGTAATCTACCAAGGGAATGGAGGTATGTAACTTCATACCTAAGAGATTTAATTATTGGTGATCCTTCTCAAGGTGTTAGGACTAGGTTATCACATAGAGAAGCACATGACTATCTAGCATTTGTATCACAAATAGAGCCACATAGTTTAGAAGAAGCTGAAAATGATCCTAATTGGATGATGGCCATGCATGAAGAACTTAATCAATTCAAGAGAAACAATATATGGACATTAGTAAATAGACCATCAGACCATCCTATCATAGGAACTAAATAGGTTTATAGAAATAAACTAGATAAAAAAGGAAATGTTATTATAAATAAAGCTAGATTAGTGGCTAAAGGATATAACCAAGAGGAAGGAATATATATTAATGAAACCTATGCACCTGTAGCAAGACTAGAAGCCATATGATTACTATTTGCATTTGCTTGCTACATGAATTTCAAACTATTTTAAATGGATGTGGGCTTTTTAAAATGGTTTTATATCTGAACAAGTTTTTGTAGAGCAACTACTAGGTTTTGTTGATCATGCTTTTTCAAATCATGTTTTTAAACTTAATAAAGCATTGTATGAACTAAAATAAGCACCTAGAGCTTGGTATGATAGATTAAGCAAATTCTTACATGAAAATGATTTTGTAAGAGGAAATGTACATAAAATCTTTTTATCAAAAAGAAGGATAATGATATATTAGTTGTATAAATTTATGTAGATGATATTATATTTGGTGTAACTAATAAGAATCTTTGTAAAGAATTTGCTGAGTTAATGTAGGGAGAATTTGAGATGAGCTTGATGGGTGAACTAACCTATTTCCTTGGATTCCAAATAAAGCAAACAAAGGATGGAATCTTTATAAACCAAGCAAAGTACATCAAGGAGATCATCAAAATGTTTGGTATGGAGTCAAGCAAACAAATGAGCACACCCATGAGCCCTACCTACAGATTAGACAAATATGAAGATGGAAACAACATTGATTGTTGCCCAGGTGGCTACCCAAGAGGGGGGGAATTGGAAATTTAAAACTTAAAGCAGATAATGTGCAATTAAAAATCCTTATAAGTGGCAAGTGCTATGACAGAGTATTAAATTACAGAAGCTAAATAGAGTCAAGTAAGCACAACACAAACACACGAAATTTATAGTGGTTCGGAGTAACCCAGCTCCTAAATCCACAACCTAAGATACCACTTGGGATTTCCATTATATTCAACCCGAATACAGTCGGATTGTTTTGCAGGATCACAATCTAAAATCTCTACACTTTGGTTTTAATGGGATCACTAAAGAAAACCCAACACCCTTTGATTTTGAATAGGCTCACCAAAGAAACCTAACTTGGTTTTACCAGGATCACCAAGAATGCAATACTTGGTTTTTATCAAGGCTCACTAGGAACCTATTTGGTTTTTTAACCGGGCTCACCAATAACCCAACAACAATTCAGAAAAAGAATTGAAGTAAATGCAACAATAAATGACAAACTCAATTTGTCGGATAGTTGCCGGTGCAGCTTGATAGAAGTCCACTTGACTTGTACTTGAATGAGCTTTAATTGCTTCAGTGGCTTCTTCTAAAATTGCTTCAAGCTTCATATCAGAGTTAGTAAAGACTTGAAGGCTTGCTTGAATGCTCTTGTGCTCTCTTACTTTTTGGTAGGTAGGATATTCAATCTAGCTCTCAAAACTTTGAAGAACTTTCTTAGTTTCTTACTTTTTCTTGCTTCAAGGAAGCTTAAATCCTTCAAATATAAGGTCTTCCATCACTCCAAGATAATTCTAGTCATTGTAGACTGTTGGAAAGTGATTTTTGACCATTGGAGCACTTTTTGGCATTCAAAAACAAATTCTGGAACTAGCCATTGAATACCTGAAAATGATATTCGAATCAACTCGAATTCCTTCGAGGTAGCTCGGATCTTTTGAGTCAATAGGTCGAGTCACCAAATCTTCAGTGCAGTCGGCTCTTTGTCTCAAGGTGCAAAACTTCACTCTGGACGAGTCGGCTCTTGTAGCTTGGGTCGGCTCGAACTTATATCTTTGAAAAACTTGAACTCGAGGAGTCAGCTCTTTTCAGCTTGGGTCGGCTCTTCTTCTTAGGTTCTGAAATTATCACTCTAGAAGAGTCGGCTCGATGCAGTTTGGGTTGGCTCACTTTCTTAGGTCTTCAAAATTAGGTCTAGCAGAGTCAACACTTTCTAGTTCGGGTCGGCTCGCTAGCTGTTCTCAGAAATCTTCAAAAACTGGACTTTGGAGGAGTCGGCTCGGTTACCTTCGAGTCGGCTCGGATTGCTGCATACCAGAATCCTTGCTGCGTGCCATGAAGTAGAGTGGGCTCTTCAACATGCTCGGTCGGCTCGAGAATCTTCTTCAAGATTTTTACAATTGAACTCAAAGAAAAACTCTTACTAACACTCTTACAACTTTTCAATCATACCAACTCATATTAATTCTAAGGGACACTCACACAGAAGTAACCCTTTTACATTATTTTTTCTTAGCTTTTTTATTGGGTTCTTCTTTACAAAAATAAATTACAATACAACTCAAATAAGAAACAAAGGTGTAGGAGTTGAAGTTTGAACAATTAACTCATCCTACAAAAACTTGTAAAACACTTAAAGAGTTGTTAGAAATAAATGTATATGCTCCAATATTTGGTTATCATCAAAATCACTTAAGGGGTCAACAATCTCTCCCTTTTGATGATGACAAAACACTGGGCATGAAAAATTCCTTACACTTTACATGTATAAAAGTATTTGAAGGTAAATATCCACATGTGTCAGAGCTAATTAAGTTTGTAAATAAGTATCAGAGCTCAAGAGATGATATTATGTATATCATCAAGGTATTACTTTTCATGCTTCATAACTATAATTCTCACAAAACATGGAGTATCAGAGTTTTGAAAAAAATTGACAAAATTAAGATCAATTTGTAGAGCAATAGTAATCAAGAGCATTAAGATTAAGTAGAAATCAGAGCAAAACCATTCAAGAGAATCTCCCCTTTTCTCTAGGTTTTAAAGTAATTAAGCATTAGGTTCTTTTGAGTACTATCACTTTTGTGCTCCTCCTTTTTCATTCTTTTATGCACTTTAATAATAATTTGTAGGAAGCTCAACATACATAAGAGAATTTTCATGACAACACATTTCTCCATCATATTTCTCCCCTTTTTGTTAATCAATCAACAAGGTGATTTCAAATAAAAATCATATTTTGAAATAGATTGAGAAAGTCTTTAATATTTGTTTGAGATAATTTCACTTTCTCAAATTTGAAATTCTAATTAAAAATTTGTCATAGTTGTATCAAAGCATTGAAAGGATAACTCATTATAACAAAAGATCTTTAATTTTATTGAAAGATATGCCATACAAAGTAAGAAAGAAAGTACATTCATATTGTAAAAGATAAAAAGTAAAATATTAACAAGATCAGAATTACAACTAAAAGACTAGCCAAATAACCTATTATTCTTCTTCTTCACTAGAAGAAGAGGAGCCTACCGCTATAACCTTATCAAAGGTCTTAGTTTTCAGGGGTTTAAACCTTAAATCCCTGAATCTAATTCTATCAGGGGCTCTAAAAGTCTTAGTCTTCTTGGTTTTGAGTTTCTTCTTAGTCTCAATAGGTTTAGGTTGATTGAGGGAAGATTAGATGAAGCAATAGGAGCAGGAGTTTCAAGTGACTCCTTGAAGATCTGTTCAAGAGCATCTTCAATAGTGATTGTTTTCTTTTGGGATTGCAGCAGGATGCTTCTAATATTTTCTTTAAAATCCTCATTTCCTTTTCAATTTTTTCCTGGTAAAGCTTTTGTTCAGATCTCATTTCCTACAAGCTTGTATTAACTGCACTTTTCATTTCATCATTACAAAATTCGTGTGATCTGTCAATGAACTTGAAATTGACAAATTCGTGTGATCTGTCAATGAACTTGAAATTGTTTCCATCTTCTGAAATATTAGCTTCTTGAGGTCAGATAGAGTAATCATTGTACCTTCAGATCTTTCTTCAATAGCAGTAGCTTCATCATCTTCTGAAGAAGTAGCAGCAACCTGACTAGACACTTTCTTTATCCATTTTCGTTCCTGTAGCTTGTAACCCATTCTTTTCAGTGAATTGAAGGAGTAAGTGTCAAAGTGATGTAGTGGCTTGCCTATCTCATTGGTTAAGTCAACTCCAGCTTCTTCAAACAATAGAGTGAAGACCATACCGTAAGGTAGGCAGGCTTTGACTTTCCTGGCTACTTCAATCATTTGAATCATCATTATGTAGGGAAGATTGAGAGGCTTTTCTTTTATTAGATGTCCCATAAAGGTCATGTCTTTCTCGCTGACCCAATCAAAGTGACCAGTTCTGGGAAGAAATATTCTACTGACCATACTGTGTAGAAGCCTCATTTCCTTCGACAGTAAGTTGGCCTGAACATGCTGAACGGAGCTCACATCTTCTTTCTCCAAAATGAGCTTTAATATGTATTCTTTGTCTGGTAGAGTAAGCTCAATGGCGCCATCCGTAGGCATTTGTAGCAAATTGTCCACGATGATCTTGATTCCTTTGACTGTTGATTCCAAATTAAATTCTTGAAGAACAATATTTTCATAGAAGATTCGTACCAGTGAGGGGTATGTTAAGATGTCCAAAGAACAAAAATGCTTCTAGCTTTGACTTTTTATCCATCTTCCAATCTTCATTTTCATCTCTTCTAGGAAGGAGAAATATATTCTTCTTCTGCAAGTGACAGGCTGGTTGTCCATTGAGATAATCTATGTAGTAGGAGAGGGAGTTTCTTCTTCTTGTTACTCAGTGGTAGATCTTTTCCTCTTTTCTCTTTTCCCTTTTGCATCTTCACTGCATGCACTTTATTCACCAACTTGAAGAATCTTCTTTGCAGATCTTTGAGAAGCCATTGCAGTGGAATTTAGGAAATTTAGGTTCTAGGGAATGAATTTTGGGAGTTTGGTAAAGTTTCTGAGAGGAGTAGAGTGTTTTTGAAGTAAAGTAAAAAGAGTGAAGTATAGGAAAAGATAGTTCAGAATTCTCTAAATAGCGATTTCCTGACTTTCGAGTCAGCTCGCCCGACCTTAGAAAAATCCGAGTCAGCTCGACCAGAGCGAACTCAAAAAAATCAGAACATCGAGTTGGCTAGGCAAAGACTTAGTCGACTCGACTAGAGTAATAGGTAGAGAACTTAGATATTCGAGCTGGCTTGACCAGAGCAAGATTGCTTGAGTTGACTCGAACAGAAACTTTTCACGGAGAATAAAATGATTTAGAAATTGAATTCAATAAAATGAAAGTCCAAGGAAAGTTGCTCAACAATCATGAATAAATGTAGGAGGTTTTCTAGATAATCCATCCTTAGTTTTAAAGGAAATCATGTTATTTAAATCCAGAAAGGATCACAAAGCCCTAATTCTCCTCTAAGCAATTCAAATATATCCTGATTTAGTGGCTTAGTAAAAATATCAGCTAATTATTTTTCAGTAGGGATAAATTCTAGTTTAATGTCACCATTCAAAACATGGTCTCTAATAAAATGGTGTCTAATCTCTATGTGCTTAGTTCTAGAATACTGAATAGGATTTTTGGTTAAATTTATAGCACTTGTATTATCACACTTGATAGAAATTTTGTATTGTATACACCAAAGTCTTCTAGTTATTGTTTAATCCATAACACTTGTGCACAATAACTCCCTGCAGCAACATACTCTGTCTCAGCAGTAGAAAGTACTATCGAGTTTTGTTTCTTGCAGTGCCATGAGATTAAATTCAATCTTAGAAATTGACATGTGTCACTAGTGCTTTTTCTATCAACTTTACAACCAGCATAATCAGTATCATAAAATCCGATTAAATTCAAAGATGATTCTTTTGAAAACCAAATACCTAGATTACTTGTACCTTTCAAATATCTTAATATTCTTTTAACAGCAAGCATATATGTTTCCTTAGGATTACATTAAAATCTAGCACATACACATACACTATACAAGATATCCGGTCTACTTGCAGCTAAATATAATAAGAATCCGATCATACCTCTATATAGCTTTTGGTCAACATTAGATCCATTTTCATCTTTGTCCAATTTGCAAGATGGGCTAATGGGTGTGCTCATTTGTTTGCTCGTCTCCATACCAAACTTCTAGATTATTTTCTTGGTGTATTTGGCTTGGTTAATGAAGATCCCTTCCTTTGATTGCTTTACTTAAAGTCTGAGGAAGAAATTAAGTTCACCCATTAGGCTCATTTCAAATTTTCCGTGCATTAGCTTAGCAAATTCTTCACAAAAATCTTCATTAGTTGCACCAAATATAATATCATCCACATAAATTTGTACAACTAATATATCATTATTTTTCTTTTTGATAAAAAGGGTTTTATCAATATTTCCTCTTGAAAGATCATTTTCAATCAAGAAGGTGCTAAGTCTATCATACTAGGCTTTAGGGGCTTGTTTCAAACCATATAGAGCTTTATTGAGTTTAAACACATGGTTTGGAAAAGCATGATTTTCAAAACTCAGTGGTTATTCTACAAAAACTTGTTCGATGATAAAACTATTTAAAAATACACTTTTTACATCCATTTGAAAAAGTTTAAAATTCATGTAGCAAGCAAATGCAAGAAGTAATCTAATGGCTTCTAGTCTTGCTACGGGTGCATAGGTTTCATCAAAATCAATACCTTCTTCTTGACTATATCCCTTAGCCACCAATCTAGCTTTGTTTCTATTGACATTTCCTTATTCATCTAATTTATTCCTATAGATCCATTTGGTTCCTATGATTGGGTGGTCTTTAGGTCTATCAACTAGTGTCCAAACCTTATTTCTTTCAAACTGGTTCAATTCTTCATGCATAGCTAAATCCAGTTTGGTTCATTTTCTGCTTCTTCTAAAGTATGAGGCTCTATTTGTGATACAAAGGCTAGGTAGTTATGTGCAGTCCTATGTGCAGACCTAGTCCTAATACCTTGAGAAGGATCATCAATAATTAATTCTTTAGGATGGGAAGTAGCGTACCTCCATTCACTTGGCAGATCGGTATGATCCTTACCATTTCTTCTCCTTCTTCAATTGTTCTTTCTTGAATGCTCATGTCTTCCATCTCTTTTTGAATAGTACCTGCATCATTGTCAATATACTCATCTTTTTTAAGTGGTGAAGGGTTAGTTTCATCAAAGATAACATGCACTGACTCTTCAACAGTAAGAGTCCTTTTATTAAATATCCTATATGCTTTGCTATATAGTGAATAACCAAGGAAAATTGCTTCATCAGATTTAGCATCAAATTTTTCTAGACTATCCTTTCCATTATTAAGTACAAAGCATTTACATCCAAACATATGAAGATAATTTATATTTGGTTTCTTTTCATTCTAAAGCTCATAGGGGGTTTTCTTCAGAATAGGATGGATCAAAGCATGGTTTAAATTATAACAAGCAGTGTTTACCACTTCTGCCCAAAAGTACCTTGGAAGATTACCTTCACATAACATTGTTCAGGCCATTTCTTTCAAAGTCCTATTTTTCCTCTCTACAACATCATTTGTTGTGGTGTTCTAGGAGCGGAGAAGTTATGATCAATGCCGTTTTCAATGCAATAATCATCAAAAATTTGATTTTCAAATTCAGTGCCGTGATCACTCCTAATTGAAATTATTGAAAGATTTTCTGATTTGAAATCTTTTTGTGAAATTTTCTAAACATTTTGAAAGTTTCATCTTTGTGAGCAATAAACAAAATCCATGTGAATCTAGAAAAATTATCTACAATCACAAGGACATATTTCATACCTCCTAGGCATGTAGTCCTAGTTGGTCCAAATAAGTCCATGTAAAGTAGTTCTAGAGGTCTAGATATTGAAATCATATTTTTGGATTTAAATCTCCCCCTAGTTTGTTTACCCATTTGGCATGCATCACAAACATGATCAAAATCAACTTTAAACTTAGGCATGCCTCTAACAAGATTTTTGGAAATCAACTTGGCAATAGTATGAAAGATAACTGCGCGGGTATTGCAGCTGCCTACATTACTCATGCAATAGCAGGGAGCATGTATGTATTTTAAAACTATTTTAAAATAACAGCGAAAACTACCTACTCCGTACAGGATCCAACATATTCCGGATGCATGTATAGGCAAAACGAGGCATGAACAAGGGCATGTAATATTATAAACAATTTTATAAAACTAGATCAAGGCATGCATGAATATAAAAAACCAGAAACTTTACCTTATTCCTGCCTGGAATAGCCTTGGTATAATGCTGGAATAGCTGGGATAACAGGAATACTTTATTCCTATTGTCTTCTTCCAGCAGCCTCTTGAATGTGGATTTCTCCTCTTCTCTCCAACAGCAGCAACCCAAAATGAAAATGGCAATCTTTTGGGGTCCCTTATTCTGTAACAACAGCAAGGAGACTTCTCTTCCTTCAATGGAGAGCAATTGGATCAAACTTCCAACGAGGTTTGTAAACTCCTTCACCCAGAAATTCTGGACTGCAATTTCTGCAACAAAACAGAAAACAGAGCAACAAAATGATAGCAGCAAGGAGGTTGATCCGGCTCCCAAGTGCTCAAACGAACACTCTCTAGAGGGGGGACATGCCTGGGGCTCCTCTGATCCGTCTCTCGCACGATGCTAGTCACCGGAAGACTTGAAAAGGTGAGGGGAGGAAAGAAGAAAACATAACTCCAAGTTCTGAATTTGTTTTCACCAAAACAGAGCTTCCTTCTTCCACCAATTGAGCACCAAGAAGAACAGGGATTAAAAAATCTTCTCTCCCAATCACTCACCAAAACCAGCCCTCAAAACCCCGGTGGAATGAATGAATAAAACTGTCCAAGGGAAGAACCAACTCTCATGTTTTTCAGCCCCTCACACGGTGAAACAAAAATACACACGATAACTGTATATATCGCTGAAACAGGGGCGCTGGAAGTTGTTTATATAGGCCGCAGGGAGGAGGAATGAGCTGTGAAATGAAGAGGCTGTGGTTAAATCCATTAACCAAGCCATAAAACAGGGATTAAACGAGCAATAAACAAGAGGGAGTGAGGAGAAGAAGAGACGCTGTCGATTGGCCTCCAACGAATGGAATTCCTTCCAGCAAATCACCGTGTAAACGGTCAAGCGATAAAAAGAAAATGCTGGTTCAATAAATTGGTCCAATCCCATTCAAAACCAAGTGGTTCAATCCAATTGAACCGGTTCAGGAATATTCCAAACCTAATAAAATTGGTTCAAGGGATTAAAATTGGTTCACAACCAATTGAAGGCCGAAACGAGCTCCGAATCAGTTCAAAACTGATTCAGAAAAATCCTGGAGCAATCCTGGTCAGCCCGAAATAATTTTTGGTTGACGCAGACAAGGGCAAGATGGGAAAAAGAGTACTAAAAAATATCGTGACCATAAAACCGAGACGATTCCCAATCGTAATCGGTATCCGGATCAGAGAGTAATCCTCTGTGGCGAGT
The DNA here is from genome assembly GCA_021397845.1 of Areca catechu. Lineage (NCBI taxonomy): Eukaryota > Viridiplantae > Streptophyta > Magnoliopsida > Arecales > Arecaceae > Areca > Areca catechu. The sequence continues at coordinate 43,532,596 of CM038048.1, read as the reverse complement.
GACCTCATATGTTCGAACCTAAATGGTAGCACTAGAACAATTCTAGTACCAGCACAGGAAACCATCTAGCAATGGTTCCAGGCGTCCGGATAGGTCGAAGATGCGGGAGCAAACTATCAAACCTCTGGCATATGGTTACCATATAATTCATCCCTTTGACGTCTAATGCTCAGGATGACTGAGATTGGGCTGCCAACCCAGACTGAGTCAGTCCACTACGTGTCTCAACCTGGCAAGCCCAGTGACTCTTCACTAGGGTTACCCCGGCCGAGGATTTGCTAAATTGAGATACTACGAGACATTCAATCCAAACTGTTTGGACAGGTCAATTCCATCTTGGTCCATCACTGCTCTACAAGTACTTGCCTGTACCCAGAAACCTTCCTTCACCGGATTAAAAATCCGGGTAGTCCGGCACCAAAGCACAGGGAGTTGCTTGCAAGCTACCGTGATGACCTTAGGTCGGAGGGACACAATACCCATATCCAATCATGAGTTTCCCTTTGGCAGAAAGGGGCTGCACGGAGTCACATTCAATGAGATATCACATATCCCACTTGTAGATCACATCAGTGTCACCACACTCATTTGGTCAAGAGGACAACCAAACGATGTGAACTACAACAACCTATACTTGATATATTGCCATCCAGTATAATATATCCTTTGGTTGTGAACAAGGTTTAAGGACCACTCGATACATCCTCTCTGTATCGAAGTCAGTGTAGTCCTAAGGACTTCATCACATGGAAAGAGTTCATTTCAGGAAAATACAATATGTGATGAGCTGCCAAAAAATAATATTTTATTAATTCAAAGAAAAAGTATAATACTTAGCACAACCGCCTACAACCCAGGCGATTGGCTTTGGGACACAATTCCCAACAACTTTCACTTGTACTAAAGCCAATCAGAAGAGTATCTAATACCCATTTCCCATTTACAATAGTCGAACTCTTTTATTCCAAGGGCTTTAGTGAAGGGGTCGGCCAGATTTTCTTTTCCATCGATCTTCAGAAGATTGATGTCGCCTCGTTCCATGATCTCTCGTACGAGGTGGTAGCACCGCAGAATGTGCTTGGTGCGGTGATGAGCTTTAGGCTCCTTAGCTTGAGCAATGGCTCCAGTGCTGTCACAGTACATCGGAACAGGACCATCTAGGGAAGGTGCCACCCCTAGCTCTTCAAGGAACTTCCGCAACCATACAGCTTCCTTTGCTGCATCTGATGCTGCAATGTATTCTGCTTCGCATACCAAGTCTGCAACAGTTGCCTGCTTGGAACTTTTCCAGCAGATTACTCCTCCGTTCAGGGTAAATACAAACCCTGACACCTCTTGCTATCATCTCTATCCGACTGGAAACTGGAGTCAGAGTACCCCACTAGTTTCAAGTCAGGTTCTTCATAAATTAGCCATTGATCTTTAGTATTTCTTAAATACTTAAGGATGGACTTAACCACCTTCCAATGTGCCTCACCTGGGTCAGACTGGTATCTGCTCACTACTCCTAGTGAGTATGCCACGTCTGGTCTAGTACAAGTCATAGCATACGTGATAGAGCCTACTGCAAAAGAATAAGGTACTCTACTCATGCGCTCTCTTTTCTCAGGAGTTGTCGCACAATCCTTCTTGGAAAGAGTAATTCCAGAACCTATCGGGAGATAGCCTTTCTTGGAATTTTCCATGCTGAATCGTTTCAGCACGGTGTCAATGTACGTAGACTGGGACAGTCCCAAAAGCTTCTTAGATCTATCTCTATAGATCTTCATACCTAGTATGTAAGAAGCTTCACCCAAGTCCCTCATGGAGAACTAAGATGATAACCAGACCTTTATTCCTTGTAATGCTGCGACATCATTCACGATTAAGAGAATGTCGTCAACATATAGTACTAGGAATACAATCATAGAACCATTAACCCATTTATAGATGCACGGTTCTTCTTCGTTCCTAACGAAGCCGTATGATTTGATACAGCTATCAAACCGTAAGTTCCAACTTTGAGATGCTTGCTTGAGTCCATAGATGGACCTCTGCAACTTGCATACTTTTGATTCATCTATGGATGTAAACCCTTCAGGCTATATCATATACACCTCCTCTTCCAGCTCCATATTTAGGAAAGCGGTTCGAACATCCATCTGCCAGATCTCATAATCAAAATATACTGCCAAAGCAAGCATGATCCGAATGGACTTGAGCATTGCCATAGGGGAGAAAGTCTCATCATAATCGATACCTTATTGTTGACGATACCCCTTTGCAACCAGACGGGCTTTATAGGTCTCTACCTTCCCATCTGCGCCCCTTTTCCTCTTGAAGATCCATTTACACCCGATGGGTTTTATTCCTTCAAGCGGATCAACCAATGTCCAAACATTGTTGATTTCCATGGACTCCATTTCGGATCGCATGGCTCCAAGCCATGCCTCTGAGTCAGATCTCTGAAGTGCATCCATATAGGTGATTGGATCCTCATTGTTCTCATCGAGCTCAATGGGATCGCCGTCCCGGACCAAGAAACCGTAGTATCTGTCCGGCTGACGCGATATTCTACCAGATCTCCTAATGGGTTCTGGGTGTGATTCAATCACAGCCGGTTCTACGATGTCCTTAGAGTGTGCAGGTTCTTCTATTGGCTGAACTTCATCAAGTTCAATCTTAGAGGCTATAGTTCCTTCTCCAAGGAACTCCTTTTCCAAAAGATAGCTCTAATAGCAACAAACACCTTTTGTTCATTCTCCAAGTAGAAGAAATCCCTTTGGTTTCCTTAGGATAACCAATGAATAAACACCGATCAGACCTAGGACCAAGTTTGTCTGAGTCTAAATATTTTATGTAAGCCAGATAAGCCCATACCCGAAGGTGTGAGATTGAGGGTTTACGTCCATTCCACATCTCATACGGAGTGGAGACAACAGACTTACTTGGAACATTATTTAATAAATAACAGGCTATTTGAAGCGCATATCCCCAAAAGGATAGCGGCAGAGTTGCAAAGCCCATCATAGATCAAACCATGTCCAATAAGGTTCGATTCCTCCTTTCGGATACACCATTCAACTGCGGTGTTCCTGGAGGAGTCCACTGAGAGAGAATTCCATTCTCCTCAAGATATGTCAAAAATGCACCATATAAGTATTCACCACCTCGATCAGATCGAAGGGTTTTAATACTTTTCCCAGTTTGCTTTTCTACTTCATTACGGTATCGTTTGAATATTTCAAACGACTCAAACTTATGTCTCATTAAAAAGACAACCGAACCTTGAAAAGTCGTCTGTAAAAGTAATGAAATATTTGTATCCTCCTCTAGCACTAAATGTCATCGGTCCACATACATCAGTATGTATTAGACTTAGAGGTTCTGTAGCTCGTTCACCTTTTGCAGAAAAAGGTGACTTGGTCATTTTACCAACTAAACAGGATTCACAAGTGGGCAGTGATTCAGAATCATTGACCTCGAGGAGTCCATCTCCTCGCATCTTGTTTATCCTATTTTGGTTAATATGACCTAGCCTACAGTGCCAAAGATACAAATCGTTGACATTATCTAATCTTGGGCGCTTCTAGAAGTGTACATTACACTAACAGGCCTTGATAGTACCTATATGCCATTATTTAATCTAGCTTTCATTATCACAGAGTTATTCAAAATAACATTGCAAAAATCTCCCTTTATTGATAGTTCAAAATCACAATTGGCCAAAAGGCCTACAGAGATTATGCACATAATGAAACTAGGACAATAGTGACAGTCGACTAGTTCAACAGTACAAGACTCAAAGACAAGATGCAGGACTCCGACCGCCAGTACTGGAACACGATTTCCATTCCCGATGCTCAAAAACTATTCTCCATCTTCAAATCTTCTACTAACTTGAAGTCCCTGTAACGAATTACAAATGTGAATTGGACTACAGGTATCCAATACCCAGTTAGCAGTATCAACAATTGAGTAATTACAAGGTTTTATCATATAAATACCTTGTTCAGCAGACTTCTGCTTTCTCGGCCTGTTCGGATCAAGGGACGCAATATAAAGAGGATAGTTCCTCTTCCAGTGTCCCTTCTTCTTGCAGTAGAAGCACTCTGTAAAAGACTGATCAGCCTTATACTTCCTGGTCTGACTAGGGTCAGGAGCATTCTGCACCTTCTTTCCCTTCTTATTCATTTTCTTCTTCCCTTTCTTAAAGGGATGATGACCTCTACTTCCTCCCGCTAAATTCACCACCCCCTTATTCAGTTGGTGGTCTTTCTCGAAAGTTTGCAGCAACCCCAAAAGACCATGGTAGTTAACTGCAGGCTTGTTCATTCTATAATGGTCGAGAAAATTAAGATAGGAGGAGGGAAGAGAATTCAAAATCGCATCCTTGCCGAGCTGCTCGTGCAAGGGGCATCCGAGTTTGCCCAGTTTTTCAATCAGCTCGATCATGTACAATACATGATCAGTGACTGAACCACCATTCGGCATCTTGGAGTTGTAGATGGCACAAGACACTTTGTACCGTTCTACATCATCCGGGGTGCCGAAGGATTCCTTCAACTTTTGAAGGAATTCATCAGGTTGGGCCTCCTCAAATTTGTGACTGAACTCGTCATTCATCGCCGCTAACATAATGCACTAGACAGTAGTCCGATCAGAGACCCACTTCAGATAAGCATCTCTGACTGCACTCCGTGCATTAGCGGGAGGGATTTCAGGTGCCGGATTCGTTATCACATATAGGATCCGTTCATGCTCCAGAACAATTCTAATCTTCGATACCAACTATCGAAGTTGTGACCCTTTAACTTCTCATTATCGAGAAGTGACCGGAGCGATAAATTTGAAGACATCTGAAAAGAAAGCAAGACCAAATTAGTGTATGAATTAATAATTTAACCAAAAGACTTGGATTTTAGTCTAAAGGTTTCTCCCACTAATTTTTCAGATTGGTAGCCTCTAACTCCAATCCGTGAAAATACCTTTTCAAGTGGGTATTGAAATCCAATAGGCCTCGCATGAGCCCGACTATGGCCAGCTCATCCATACGAGCCTAAAGGTAGGTTCGTAAACCAATTGTTTCCCTAAACAATTTTCAGTATTTTATTTTGCCCCAAAGAACACCCCAATCGGCCTAGGGGCCTCCTATTGCGGGTCTCTGGTTAGGTCCAACCATTAAAATGACAAATCCAATGCTTCCAGCTAACTAAAGACCAAGCCCGACTATGGCCGGCCCACCTGGTCCCGTTAAGGAGGTTGCACTGAACCATCATCGATCAGATAGAAATTCTAGTCGCCAGATGTACACCCGTTCTATGGAACTGCCGATGCACACCAAGCTAGTGGATACATTTTATCCAACTTAATGGGAGGCTAAGACACTGTCAACTCTTTGACATAGTCTTTTTAAGGACCTAATAATTTTAGAGGAATTTTAGTTGTGACAGAAGAAAAAATAAGGACATGGATCAACCTCCCACTGAATCAATCAGATTCCAGGAGGGTTGATATAAATCAACAAATTGATCCATGGGCACCTATAGATCAGTCAAACCGATCAACCTGGGTGACATGGGTTAACTCGAGTCATTGAGCTTTTCCAATCAGTTCTGGTCGACTTGACTAGCTAGGTAGGTGAGATCATGGGTGAGTATTCGTCATTAACCATCTTTCCTAGACACCAACTAAGTTGGCCAGGAAAGAGGTAGTCTCATACAACCATGATCACACTGCCAAACCTACCTCAACACCAGTCAGTTTACCAGACTCGATCAGACTAGCCTAAAGACTCGGGCATCCTCTGAGCCACTAATTGGATCCATTTTAGATGAACGGATCAACTAATCTAACTATTAGATAGTTCTAAAGAGGGGCCTTAAACATCTTTTGTTTAATCTTCTTGTAATCCGGTTCAACTAAACTTAGGTCTAACCCAGTTATGGACCCAACTAGTCAGCTAACCCAATTAACCCAATTGGCTTATTCAAATGACATTAGATTTCATAAACCCTAAAAAACTTGTCATTTAATTAATCATACAATTCAAAATTATTTGAATATAAGCCAATCATTTTAATTAAAACAATTTTAATTAAAAACATGTAAAACTCCTTTTACATATCCATTGATGCATCATATCTAGTTTATTCATTTATAAACATTACATTGCCCAAAAGAAAAATATCAGACATGCCAAACAGGTATTTGAATTAAAACAATTTTAATTCCAAGATTTCCTTAAAGGATCCTTCTGAAGAGGCCAACACAGACGATCCGCATCATGTCAAAGACACACGGTCATGGTGAAGGTCTCAACTAGGTTCCTAAAAGTACTCTCAAATCATACCTTATGATTTACAATACAAAAGATTAAACATTTTAATCAACTATACATGCAATCAAGAAATGCTACAACTGAACCTGGCTCTGATACCGCTGAAAGATAACTGCACGGGTATTGTAGCTGCCTACACTAAGCATGCAATAGCAGGGAGCAGGTATGTATTTTAAAACTATTTTAAAATAACAGCGGAAACTACCTACTCCGTACAGGATCTAACATATTCCGGATGCATGTATAGGCAAAACGAGGCATGAACAAGGGCATGTAATATTTATAAACAATTTTAAAAACTAGATCAGGCATGCATGAATATAAAAAAAGAAACTTTACCTTATTCCTACCTGGAATAACCTTGGTATAATGCTGGAATAGCTGGAATAACTTTATTCCTATTGTCTTCTTCCAGCAGCCTCTTGAACGTGGATTTCTCCTCTTCTCACCAACAGCAGCAACCCCAAATGAAAATGGCAATCTTTGGGGTCTCTTATTCTGTAACAACAGCAAGGAGACTTCTCTTCCTTCAATGGAGAGCAATTGGATCAAACTTCCAACGAGGTTTGTAAACTCCTTCACCCAGAAATTCTGGACTGCAATTTCTGCAACAAACAGAAACAGAGCAACAAAATGATAGCAGCAAGGAGGTTAATCTAGCTCCCATGTGCTCAAACGAACACTCTCTAGAGGGGGGACACGCCTAGGGCTCCTCTGATCCATCTCTCGCACGATGCTAGTCACCGGAAGACTTGAAACGGTGAGGGGAGGAAAGAAGAAAACAGAACTCCAAGTTCTGAATTTGTTTTCACCAAAACAGAGCTTCCTTCTTCCACCAATTGAGCACCAAGAAGAACAGGGATTAAAAAATCTTTTCTCTCCCAATCACTCACCAAAACCAGCCCTCAAAACCCTGGTGGAATGAATGAATAAAACTCTCCAAGGGAAGAACCAGCTCTCACATTTTTCAGCCCCTCACACGGTGAAACAAAAATACACACGATGACTGTATATATCGCTGAAATAGGGGCGCTGGAAGTTGTTTATATAGGCCGCAGGGAGGAGGAATGAGCTGGGAAACGAAGAGGCTGTGGTTAAATCCATTAACCAAGCCATAAAACAGGGATTAAGCAAGCAATAAACAAGAGGGAGTGAGGAGAAGAAGAGATGCTGTTGATTGGCCTCCAACAAATGGAATTCCTTCCAGCAAATCACCGTGTAAACGGTCAAGCGGTAAAAAGAAAATGCCGGTTCAATAAATCGGTCCAATCCCATTCAAAACCAAGTGGTTCAATCCAATTGAACCAGTTCAGGAATATTCCAAACCCAATAAAATTGGTTCAAGGGATTAAAATTGGTTCACAACCAATTGAAGGCCGAAACGAGCTCTGAATCAGTTCAAAACTGATTCAGAAAAATCATGGCGTAATCCTAGTCAGCTCGGAACAATTTCCGATTGATGTAGACAAGGGCAAGACGGGGAAAAGAGTGCTCAAAAATACCGTGACCATAAAACCGAGATGATTCCCAATCGTAATCGGTATCCGGATCAGAGAGTTATCCTCTGTGGCGTGTGACCTCATAGGTTCGAACCTAAATGGTAGCACTGGAATAATTCCAGTACCAGCACAGGAAACCATCTAGCAATGGGTCCCGACGTCCGAATAGATCGAAGATGCAGGAGCAAACTATCAAACCTCTGGCATATGGTTACCGTATAATTCAGCTCTTTGACCTCTAATGCTCAGGACGACTGAGATTGGGCTGCCAACCCAGACTGAGTCAGTCCACTATGTGTCTCAACCTGGCAAGCCCAGTGACTCTTCACTAGGGCTACCCCGGCTGAGGATTTGCTAAATTGAGATACTGCGAGACATTCAATCCAAACTGTTTGGACAGGTCAATTCCATCTTGGTCCATCACTGCTCCACAAGTACTTGCCTGTACCCAGAAACCTTCCATCACCGGATTAAAAATTCGGGTAGTCCGGCACCAAAGCACAGGGAGTTGCTTGCAAGCTACCGTGATGACCTTAGGTCGGAGGGACACATATACCCATATCCAATCATGAGTTTCCCTTTGGCAGAAAGGGGCTGCACGGAGTCACGTTCAATGAGATATCACATATCCCACTTGTAGATCACATCAGTGTCACCACACTCATTGGTCAAGAGGACAACCAATGATGTGAACTACAACAACCTATACTTGATATATTGCCGTCCAGTATAATATATCCTTTGGTTGTGAACAAGGTTTAAGGACCACTCGATACATCCTCTCTGTATCGAAGTCAGTGTAGTCCTAAGGACTTCATCACATGGAAAGAGTCATTTCAGGGAAATACAATATATGATGAGCTACCAAAAATAATATTTTATTAATTCAAAGAAAAAGTACAATCAGCACAACCGCCTACAACCCAGGCGATTGGATTTGGGACACAATTCCCAACATAGTATGCATGCTAGCATGACCTAATCTTCTATGCCATAATAAACAAGACTCCTTAGTCTTAGCATTCGTTGTAACTAAACTAGAACTACTAGTCATGGCTTGATCATTTAGATCTACCATATAGATATTTCTAAGTCTTTGTCCAATGAATTTACTACTAGAATCAAGAGAGTTTGTTACTATACACATAGATGATTCGAAGACAACTTTAAAGCCTTTATCACATAATTGACTAATACTTAATAAATTATACTTCAACTTATCTACTAGCAATACATTTTCAATGAAAGTACAAGGGGTTATTTAGATCTTACCAATTATGATTATTTTTCTTTGCCATTATCTCCAAAAGTAACCATACCTCTTCTTTCATTTCCAGGGTGATGAACTGATCCTTGTCACCCGTCATATGCCTTGAACAGCCACTATCGAGATACCATCTTTTCTTCAATTTCTGGGCTGCAAGATATTCCTGCAAGAAAATCAAGGAGTTCTTTTAGGTACCCAAGCTAACTTGAGTCTTTGCAGGTTAGCCAAGGTGGTTCCTTTGGGAACCAAAATTTTTCTTGATATATTGTGGACATTTCTAATAATATTGCAGTTGAAAGCTTTATGTCCTATTTCTTTACAAGCAAAACATCTGATTATAGAATTCTGAAATGATTCATACTTTGAAATTCTAGATGCATGAAGTGCAGAAATAGTAGGTTTTGTAATTAAGTTTTTGGAACAAACAAAGTGGTTTTTGAAATGGAAGTAGAACCTTTTGTTACAAAAGCTTTTGAGAAGTAGGCTGGGAACAAAATGTTTTTGTTTCATAAATATAGTTGCTGAAATATAATTTGAATTTGAAGTATTAAATCGATACCAGCTTTATTACTAGAAATTCTTTGATCTTTAAGAATCAACTCAAGCTTGTTAGAAGATAAAGTTAATTTTTTAACAAGTGGCTTGAATTTTCAACCACCTTTTTAACTCATTATTTTCTTTAACAAAATATATTTTTGTCATAAAACTCACTGTTTTCAGTTTTAATACATTACATTTTTTAGAAAATATATGAAGTTCTTTTTTCAATAAAACATTCTTTCTGAAATCTCCTCTTTTCTTTAAGTAAATAATCATTGATATGCTTTAATGATCTAATCTTTATTCTTGCCTTTTAAATTCAGATAAAAGTTCATGAAATACGGAATTTAACTCATTAAATTTAAATTTAATTTGAGTGTCGGGGGAAGTTACCTCATCCTCGAGATCTATTAGACATAAGTTATCTATTTTCGTGGTCTCTTCTTCTTCAATTGAAGTGGAGTCTTCACTGTCGCTCCACGTGGCAACCATCGCTTTCTTTTCTTCTTTTTGAAAAATTTCTTTAGTAGTGGATAGTCTGGATGAATGTGCCCTGGTTTCTTACATTCATAGCAGGTGGGGACTTGTTCCTTATCTTTCTCTTCATTTTTGTCCTTTTCTTATGAATGTTCACCTCATTTATGGAATTTTCTGTTGTATCTACCTTTATTCTTTCCCATAAACTTTCTGAATCTCCTCACGACCATTGCAATGTCTTCATCTTGAAGATCATCTTCGGAGGAGGTAGAGTCATCTTCCATCTCTTCATCATCCTTTGATTCCTATGCAGCCTTGAATGCAATTATTTCTTCTTTTTCTGATCATCATCCATCTATACTGCATGGCTAGTTCATGTGTGATGAGAGAACCCATTAGTTCATCCATGGATAAAGTGTTCAAATCTTTAGCTTCCTGGATGGTAGTAACTTTAGGGTCCCATTTGTCAGGAAGTGATCTCAATATCTTCAGTACTAGATCAGCATTTGAGTATACCATGTCAAGACTTTTCAAACCGTTAATAATATCTATAAATCTAGTGTACATGGCAGAGATATTTTCATTAGGCTCCATTTTAAACAATTCATAATTATGCATTAAAAGATTAATCTTTGAAGTTTTTACTTGAGAAGTTCATTCATGGGTCACCTCCAGTTTATCCCAAATTTTCTTTGCTGAAGAGCAAGTGGAAATTCGATTAAACTCACTTGAATCCAAAGCACATTAAAGCAAGTTCATTACTTTAGCATTAATTCCCCTAATTTCATGTCGTGTTCATCCCAATCCTTTTCAAGCTTAGGGACATCCACGCCATCAATTTTAATCATGAAAACATGTGGCCCTTTAAGAATGACATTCTACAATTGAAAATTAATAACTTGTATATAAATTTTCATTCTTGCTTTCCAATAAGAATAATTTATGCCTGTGAAGAGTGGAGGTCTATTAGTTGACTGTCCTTCCGCCAGGGATGTACTCATGGGATGAGCCATCAATCTTTATTTTAAAGTAATCAGAGACACTACTCTGATACTAGTTGTTGCCTAGGTGGCTACCCAAGAGGGGGTTGAATTGAGAATTTAAAACTTAAAGTAGATAATGTGTAATTAAAATCCCTTATAAGTGATAAGTGCTGTGACAGAGTATTAATTGCAAAAGCTAAATAGAGTCAAGTAAGCACAACACAAACACATGAAATTTATAGTGGTTCGAAGCAACCCAGCTCCTACGTCCACTACCCAAGATACCACTTAGGATTTCCACTATATTTACACCCAAATACAGTTGGATTATTTTGCAGGATCATAATCCAAACCTCTACACTTTGGTTTTAACAGGATCACCAAAAAAAATCCAACACCCTTTGGTTTTGAACAGGCTCACCAAAGAAACCTAACTTAGTTTTACTAAGATCACCAAGAACCCAACACTTGGTTTTTATCAAAGCTCACCAAGAACCTATTTGGTTTTTCAATCGAGCTCACCAATAACCCAACAATAATTCAGAAAAAGAATTGAAGTAAATGCAACAATAAATGACAAACTCAATTTGTCGGATAGTTGCCGGTGCAGCTTGATAGAAGTCCACTTGACTTGCACTTGAATGAGCTTTAATTGCTTCAGTGGCTTCTTCTAAAATTGCTTCAAGCTTCAGATCAGAGTTGGTAAAGACTTGAAGGCTTGCTTGAATGCTCTTGTGCTCTCTTACTTTTGGTAGGTAGGATATTCAATGTAGCTCTCAAAACTTTGAAGAACTTTCTTAGCTTTTACTTCTTCTTGCTTCAAGGAATTTCAAATCCTTCAAATATAAGGTCTTCCATCACTCCAAGATAACTCTAGCCATTGTAGACCATTAGAAAGTGATTTTTGACCGTTGGAGCATTTTTTGGCATTTAAAAACAAATTCTGGAACTAGCCGTTGGATACCTGAAAGCAATATTCGAGTCGGCTCGGATCCTTTGAGTCGATAGGTCGAGTCGCCAAATCTTCAGTGCAATCAGCTCTTTGTCTCAGGGTGCAAAACTTCACTCTTAACGAGTTGGCTCTTGATAGCTCGGGTCGGCTCGAACTTATATCTTTGAAAAACTTGAACTCGAGGAGTTGGCTCTTTTCAACTTGGGTCAGCTCTTCTTCTCAGGTTCTGAAATCATCACTCTAGAAGAGTCGGCTCGATGCAGTTCGGGCCGGCTCGCTTTCTCAGGTCTTCAAAATTAGGTCTGGCATAGTCGACTCTTTTTGGTTCGGGTCGACTCGCTTGACTGTTCTCAGAAATCTTCAAAAATTGGACTCTAGAGGAGTCGACTCCGACATATTCCAGTCGACTCAGATTCACTGGAGTCGACTCGGTTACCTTCGAGTCGGCTTAGATTATTGCATACTAGAATCCTTGCTGCGTGCCATGAAGTAGAGTCGGCTCTTCAACATGCTGGGTCGGCTCGAGAATCTTCTTCAAGATTTTTACAATTGAACTCAAAGAAAAACTCTTACCAACACTCTTACAACTTTTCAATCATACCAACTTATATTAATTCTAAGGCACACTCACATCGAAGTAACCCTTTTTACATAATTTTTCTTAGCTTTTCATTGGATTCTTTTTACAAAAACAAATTACAATACAACTCAAACAAGAAACAAAGATGTAGGAGTTGAGGTTTGAACAATTAACTCATCCTACAAAAACTTATAAAATACTTGAAGAGTTGTTAGAAATAAATGTACATGCTCCAATGTTTGGTTATCATCAAAATCACTTATGGGGTCAACATTGATCAAAAGTTATATGGAGGTATGATTGGATCACTGTTGTATTTAACTGCAAGAAGACCTGATATCTTGTTTAGCATATGTGTATGTACTAGTATTCAATTTAATCCTAAAGAATCATATATGCAAGTACTAGATTTCAATTTAATCCTAAAGAATCACATATGCTTGCAGTAAAAAGAATTATAAAATATCTAAGAGGAACAAGTAATCTAGGTCTATGGTATTCAAAGCAATCTTCATTAAATTTAACCGAATTTTCAGATGCTGATTATGCTAGTTGTAAAATTGATAAAAAAGAACTAGTGGTACTTGCCAATTTCTAGGGTTGAACTTAATTTCATGGCACTGTAAGAAATAAAACTATATAGCACTATTTACTGCTGAGGCAGAGTATGTAGCTGTAGGGAGTTGTTGTGCACAAGTATTATGAATTAAGCAACAACTAGAAGACTTTGGTATTACACAATCTAAAATTTCTATCAAATATGATAACACAAGTGCTATAAATTTGACAAAAAATCTAATTCAGCATTCAAGAATAAAGCATATTGAAATAAGACATCATTTCATAAGAGATCATGTTTTAAATGAAAAAATTGAACTTGAATTTATTCCAATTGAGAACCAACTTGCAGACATTTTCACTAAGCCGCTTACTGAAGAAAGATTTGAGATGATTAGAGGTGAATTAGGCCTATGCGACCCATTTTAGTGTTGTTGACCTATTCACTCCAAAAACTTAAGAAAAAAATATCTAGAAAGCCTCCTACATCAATTTGAGGATATTGACCATCTTTATAAGTGTATACCCTTCTTTAAAAATCAATTCAGAACCTTTCTGAACCTTCTAGAGAGTTTTGGTTTGAGTCGACTCAAGCTTCAGTGCTCAAGTCGAGCCGACTCGAATATCGAGTTGAGCATTTTTATATAAAACCTGCCAAACCCTTCTTAGACTTCATTTTCAGTTAAACCCTAGCTAAGGATTAGAGCTTTCTCTCTTTGAGGATTAGAGCTTTCTCTCCTACCCTACTCTCCCAAAATCCAATCATTCAATCCAAACCCAATTCTTCTCTCCCAATGGCACCAAAAAAAGCTATTGGCAAGAGATCTCATAGAGTTGATCCCAGAGTAGAAAGATAAAGAAGGACCAAACGAAGACAGGAAGAGCCAACTTATTCGGAAGAACAAGAAGAACAAGAAGAACAGGAAGAAATCTGAAATGCACCACTAGCGGCTCCAAGACAAGTGATTTCCTTGGCTAATTGACCGGTTACTTGTGGTAGAAGAATTATTATCTCTTTCCTGAAGGACTTAGGGCTTCAAATTGGTGATTGGATTGAAAATCAAGGTTGGTCATTTTTTTGCTCTTTGAATGTTCCTACTTGTCCCAACCTATTTCGAAGCTTCTATGAGAATTTAATTTTAGAAGAATACCATATTGAGTCCACAGTAAAAGGAAAAAGAATAATTGTGAATGAAGAAAGATTGAGCAATCTGTTAGAAATGCGAAATGAGGGAATTAATCACTTGGTTCTAAAGGATAAACAAAAGACCCTCAAAACGATTTTGGAAAGAAGTGATGTGAGTGAAATTGGAAATGTTAAAGAAAACACTATTTTCTTAGAAATGAGGTTATTACATAACATTATAAGCAGAATTTTCTTACCAAAAATAGGTCGGTTTGATTGGGTAAGTGAAAGAGACCTGTGCTTTATGAGGCATTTGATTGAGGGGGAGGCCCTCAATCTGCCCTATGTCATGTTAGTGCAGATGAAAGAAACTATAAGAAAGGTGAAGGCTTGTCTCCTATATGGAATGGTCTTCACTTTACTATTTCAGGCCTTCGAAGTTGATTTGACAGGAGAAGATGGTAGGCCATTGCATCATATAGATACTTATTCTACCAAGTCATTGCAAAGAATGGGATATCATTTGACAGATGGAACTTGGAAGAAGAGAGCATCTGGATAGAGAGCAGAGGAGTCATCTACTGATGATGATGAGGAGCCTGAGCAGCATTTGCCTGATGTTAAGACTACCACTACTACTGAGCATTTAGTTCCTGAGACTGAGGAGCATGAGCATATAGAGAGAGAGCCTGGGAGTCCAAGGACTTCACCAGGACCAGCACCTTCACCAGCACCAGCAGAAAGGAATTCACCAGCAGTAGCACCAATAGAGACTTCTACTCCTGTACCTTCTACTACACCTACTCCGGGACCATCTGCTGATACTCCATGACCATCAGTTTCTTATGCCTTCTTTGCATAGCAGATGAGGCAGTTATCACAGTCCCTGATGAGCTTTGTTGGATCGATGTTTGGTGATCTTCGTTAAAAAATCGATACTAGACTTGAGGAGATCTGTGGAGAGCTGAGATAGTTACATTCCAGGGTAGACATAGTTGAGTCTACCAGAGCAGGGCCACAGATTGACCTATAGTCACTGACAGATTCCTTCAGGTCTGTATCTGATGATATCCGATAGACAGTTGATCATAGCATATAGGAGTTCAGATTTGAATTGCGAGAACTGTCTTTTTGGATGGGATCACTAGAGGAGACCAGGAAGATGGAGGATGACTACACTGCAAGACTGGGGATACTCCAAGCTAAGTTTGATTGATTGAGAGGATCTGCAAAAGCTTTTGCCAATGCTCAAGCTAGTGAGATCATTGCACTTCATAAGGGAATGAAAAAGATACAGACTGAGCTTAGCACTGTTTGGCTTTTCTTGTCTCGGCTATCTTCTACTGCTAGAGGAGCCATCTCATCTACTCCTAGATAGCCACCACCTCATTCTAGACAGCCACCACCTACCTCTACTCAACCACCTTTTATACCTCCCGGATTGTTTGATCCATACCCTATTTCTTCTAGACCACCTCCTGGACCATCCACTAGGGTTAGAGGTTCTTCTAGTCATCCTAGATCTTGTATGGTAGATCTGAACCTATTTTAGAGGAGCCTAGTGATAGTGAGTAGGCTAGTTTTTAATTTTTCAGCTTTCAAATTTTGTAAGCTATAATGAAAATCGTTGAAAGCAATGAAAGTATCTATTTCTTACTTATTGTGCATGCAATATTATCTGTGCAATGATGATTGTTATCTGTTTCTTACTCAAGATAAATTTGAATTAGATTATCAAAATTTCCTTGAGAAGGTAAAATTATCTCAAACAATGTTAACAATGTTCTCAATCTATTTCAAAAATCGAGCTCAATTATTTGTATACCTTTTTGATTATTGACAAAATG
Source organism: Areca catechu (assembly GCA_021397845.1). NCBI lineage: Eukaryota > Viridiplantae > Streptophyta > Magnoliopsida > Arecales > Arecaceae > Areca > Areca catechu. Next base: position 43,516,448 of record CM038048.1, on the reverse strand, counting down.
GGGGAGAATGGAGAATGATTATAATTAAGTGTATGTGCATGGAAAACTCATTCATTATTTCAGAGAAATATACAAGGGGGAGCTTTATGATTAATGAGCTATGCATTTTTAACTGTATGCTCTGTCTTGTTTTTAAATTTAGCCTTGATACATATTTGATTCATTTCAAGATTTGATACATTCAATAGCTCTACTACCATTAGCTCTAAATGAGCTCTGATACATTATTAACAACACCAATACCTTTTTCCATTTGCAAATTTGAACTCTGATATATATTTTTCCTATCAATTTTGCCTTATGCTTATTGACTTTAATTTAGGCAAAAATAGGCTTGGATAAATGTTAATACATTATGAAACTATTTCCAAAGCTTTGATACTCTGTCAATATACTCTGATACATTTGTAATTTACAGCTCATACATGTTGATACTAACTTCCAAATACTTTTATACATGTAATTATAAAGTTTTCTTTTCCATGCCCAGTATTTTGTCATCATCAAAAAGGGGAGATTGTTGAACCCTTGAATGATTTTGATGATAACGAAACATTGGAGCATGTATTTGTTTTGCTAACTATTTCCATGACTTTCCTAAGTTTTTGTAGGATGATTTTAATGCATATTCACACTTCCTACAACTTTGTAAGTATGTCAAGCAAATCTCAGGAAATATTGAAAATATTTTATGAAAAGAAGTGTCTAAGAAGAATCACTCAAAAACTCATGAAAATGGGTAACTTCACTGAAGAGCGGACTCAAAATCATGAAGAGTCGACTCGAGTTCTGGCATAAAACACAACTTTCTGGCATGCAGGTATCTAAGCTGACTCGAAGGAAGACGAGCCGACTCGTCCAGCACTTCAGTTTCTCAGTCAGACATTCGAGCCGACCCGAAGGCAAAGAGTCGACTCAAGCAGAGTACATGTTCTGAAGTTCTGAGAAATCGAGACGACTTGAGGGTATGTGAGCCGACTCAGCTAAAGTAAGGTTTTCTCAGTCAGACAACCAAGCCGACTCGAAGGTATGCAAGCCGGCTCGACCAAAGTAAGGATTTCTCAGATAGACAGGCTAGCTGACTCTTACAGAGTTCGAAGAAAATCAGTTCTGAAGAACAGGCCAAGCGAGCTGACTCGATGAAGAGGAGCCGACTCGACTAGCACAACATTTTGACCTATCCGAGAATCCAAGCCGACTTGAATTCCAGTTTTAGGCAAGTAATGGCTAGTTCCAGGACTTGCTTTTTGAAATCAAATCAAGCTCCAATGGTCATATTTCGAATCCCAATGGTCTATAATAGCTATATCCACCAGAGAAGAGTACAAGAATCTTCTTATAAGAGATTTGGACATGTTTTAACAAGGAGAATGAACTTTAATGCTTATTTGGTGAGAATATTCAAGAGAAAGCATTCAACAGAGTCTTCAAGTCTTCACCAACTCTTATCTAAAGCTTGAAGCATCTATTAAGGAATCCAAGAATCCATTAAGGAGCATTCAAGTGCAATTAAGAAGGCTTCCTTTGAGCTGCAACTGCAACCATCAGACAACTTGGGTTTGTCACAAAGTTGGTTGTATTTTTCTTTACTCTTTTGTGAGTTTGGTTGGTTCTTGGTGAGCATGTTGAAAATCAAGTGTGGGTTGTTAGTGATCCCGTCTTAAAACTAATGTTGTAGTAGGTTTTGGTGAGCCATGTTAAAACCAAGTTTGGATTTTTGGTTAGCCCGAATAAAACCAAGTTTGGGTTTTAGATTGTGAGCATGTGAAAACAATCCGGCTATATTCCATGGATGAATATAGTGAAAATCCCAAGCAGTATCTTGGATAGTAGACGTAGGAGCGAGGTTGCTCCGAACCACTATAAACTTGATATGTTTGTGATTGTGCCTTTTCTACTTTTGCTTGCTTCCGCTTTAATTATTCTAATCACAACACTTTCCATACTAAAAGAGCACATATTTGCTTAAATTTCTTAAGATCCCAATTCACCCCCCTCTTGGGAAAGGTCACATCGGCAACAATATAATCAATTAACGGGTCTACTGTTTAATACAATACAAATTTTATAAAAATATATACATAAAATCAAATAATTTACCTAACAAGTAATTTCAAAATATAATTATGTTAAATAATAATTTTTACATATTACATACTATAAATATGCATTCTACACATCTAAAAAATAAAAAAAATTACAACATGTAGGCTATATATTTCTAATATTTCTGCTCAAATAATTATTTTGTATACTATGATTACATTTCTTTAATAAATAAATTTATAATATAATTAATGTGGCATATATGTTAACAATTTTATTCATAAATTAATAATTTATTTACAAACCATAACATGCTAATTTTTAATTATTTAATTATTTATATATTCTAAATATTTATAAATATTAAATAATTATTATTTATACTAAACAATATTTAAATTTATCAAATACTATAATACTTTTACCAAGATCTTTTATTTATACAATATCTTTTATCATACTATTAATGTTTGTAACTAATACATGAATTTAAAAATTACTTTAATGTAGTGTATACATTACTAACTTTATTTATAATTTAATATATTTTTTTATACCACCACATATTCATATTTAATTAACTAATTATTTATAAGCTATAAATATTCATACATAATAAGTATTTAGCAATCATACCATAATTTATTTATATCAAATAAATTATATCATGTTTGTAATGTATTCTACTTATACAATAAATTTTATTATACTATTATTATTTTTTATTAATTCTTTTTATAATTTAATTAATATATCATGTATATTAATAACTTTATTGATAAATTAATAAATTATTTATATAGTAGAACAAACTCATTTATAATTAATTATTTATTTACATGCTATAAATATTTACATATTTTAATTATTTAGTATTAACATCATAATTTATTTATATTAAATAAATAAATTATTTGTATAACAAAATTAATTATTTTTTTATAAATTAATATATTATTTCTATATCATGATATACTCATTCATAATTAATTAATTATTTTTATTTTAATAATGAAATAAATTGAATCATTAATTTATAACATAATAATTCAAAAAATCAATACATATTTAAATTTATTTACTAATTTTTTTACCTTTATAATTACATCTACATATTAAATACTTAATTATTATTTATTTTAATATGAAGACTATAAATTAATTTTTCTAATTTTGATTTAATAAATTATAAATATTTAATAACATAATAAATCTTCAAAGCTTAATTTTATTTTTCAATTTTTTTATTACATAATTAATATATAAAGTTATACATAATTTCATTACTACATATCAATGAAATTTAATAAAAATTCTAATTTTCTTGTGACATTAAAAAATTAATTTCATCCATTTTAAAAGTATTAAATAATAATATAAGCACCATAAATAACTAAAATATGGAAATATCAAAAACAAGTTACAATTACATTGCTAAAAAATAAAAACACCATAAGACTGGAATATTAAATTTTGGAAATCAAATTAATAATTACAACAAAAAAACCATAACCTGCAATAAACTAGAATAACAATATTAAAATAATTAAAATAAGAAAAAACTAGGAAACATACTTGTAATGTCGAATGGAAAGAGAATATTTTTTTGGATCGGAGTGCACTTGGGATGGATCTAGACAGGAGAACAGGGATCAACTTGGAGCGAACCAGAGTGTACTTGGGCCAGATTTGGACAGGGGAATAGGAGAAGAAAAGCATCGATACAAAAGAAAAATGGAGTTGGATAGGGGATAAAAGAACGGAGGGAAGATAGGGCTGGAGTGGAAAGAAGAATACCAAGAAAAAAGACCAAATAGGCCCTTAAAGGGGTTTTGGATGAGAAAATGCAGGTAGAACTAGCGATTTCATGCCATTGCAGCCACATGCTCATGCTCCCTACCACATGGTAGGGAAGTGAAATCGTAGGTCCTACACGTGATTTCATGCCATTGCTGCCACGTGCCCATGCTCCCTACGACGTGCCCATGCTCCCTTCCACATGTTGCCACACATCCCTTGCTTCGTGCCACATGGCCAAAAACACCTAAAATGGTAAATATAATATATAACACCTATTTTCATAAATATTATTTTAAAAAAATCATGTTCTAGAGTTACCATAGTTTGTTGTGCCTATTTATGAACATTTGGATTTGGACTCCATCTATGAGCAATTGTGCCTTATCAGACGAAACTTAAACCACTACACTCCTATTTTATAGAATGAGAGGTTGAAAAAACACCAACTACATATATGATTACTAGAGTTCTTGCATCAAGTTATGGTTAATTGATCAAAATTTGTGAGAGTTTATTAATAGACCAGAAATGGTAATGCTATGTATTTTTTTCTTTTTTGATAAGATTAAAAGATTAAGGGAGAAGGGGTGACCAGCATAACTATCCATTATGAACATAATCATGAAGGTCCTCATTCTACTAGACAATATCCGATGTATGGCGACAACAATTATAGCTCAGTTATTTTTCACCACATCAAAATGATATGGATTAGTACGTCATTTCAAGCTTACCAAAATACTGAACAGTGTCAATAAGGTAACTTGTTATGATGCTGTGTAATATATTCAGTAATGTGAAGGCAAGAAGAAAGTAAAGATTTAAATATTTTGTCTTTTAGTTATGATAGGGGTGAAAAACTTTTTACATATTTAAAATATCTACAGGCTTGAAAAAAATTAAGATATTTTACTTAATATTTAATATACTTCTAGCATTTTTAAAATATTTTTTATTAATTACATAATCATTTTAAAAACATATTTTATTAATTTATATTTTATTTATTTATTATTAAATATTTTTATTAATTTTGATAAAATATAATTAGTAATAATATATTATTATATTATTAAATATTTTTTAATATTTTTAATAAAAATGATTTTATATAATGATAGAGTCCATACACATTCTATTAGTAGAATATTGGATCGTAGGCTATAGCCAACCCCACCCACTACATGGCCTTGTATGACTTAAGATTAATTGGTGAGTCCCAGTTTCCATGGACAAAAATAAAACTTTATGAATGCTTAAATAAATATCTTCTTTTTTATACTACTAAAATATTCTCTATTTCATCATTAAATTAAATATTATTGATGAAATATTAAATAATATTTATAGAATTATACAAGTGAGGAAATAATATATAAACATATGGTGCCTATATGCTTCCATGAAATGCCTTCTCTTTTCTTCTACATTATAAAAATACCCTCTCTTTCATCATTAAATTAAAAATAATTCATGAGAAATTAAATAATTTTTGTTGTATTATACAAGTAGTGAAACAATATATAAACATATGGCATCTATGAACAAGAATAAAATCTTATAAATGCTCCCATAAAATGCTTTCTATTTTTTTCTACACCCTCTCTTTCATCATTGAATTAAATACCATTGATGATATATTAAATAATATCTATAATATCATATAGGTGGAGAAATAATGTACAAACTTATGGTAAATAGATAGGTCTATCAATAAAAAACCTTATATATATATATACATACATACATGCATACATGCATGCATACATACATATACATATATACATATATATATATATCATGTTAATACTAAAATAATTGAGGGTATTAATAATGGTACAAAAATGAAGACTTGAAAAGTTGTCATTGTTGAGTTTTTAATAATGATATAGATATTGTCATTAATATTGAGTATAAAGTTGCCCAGGTGTCTTACCCAAGAGGGGGGTAAATTGGGTATTTGAATTTTTTTTCAAATATGTGCTCTTTTTAAACTAACTTAGTGTGGTGAGTGCTGTGAGTTAGATGACTAATGCGGAAGCAAATCAGAAGCACAAGAAACATAATCACAAACATAACAGATTTAGAGTGGTTCGGAGCAACCTCGCTCCTACGTCCACTACCCAAGAAACCACTTGGAATTTCTACTATATTCATCCTTGGAATATAGCCGGATTGTTTTCATGGGCTCATAATCCAAAAACCCAAACTTGGTTTTATCTTGGGCTCACCAAAAATCCAAACTTGGTTTTATCTCGAGCTCACCAAAAATCCAATATAATGTTAGTTTTATCGGGCTCACTAACAATCCAAACTTGGTTTTAAAAGGCTCACCAATAACCTATACAAACCCCAAAATACAACCCCTGCTGTACTTAGAACAACTCAAATAAAGAGTATAAAAAAAGCAACTTATGACAAACCGATCGTTGTCGGATGGTTGCAGTTGTAGCTTTTAAGAAATCCTCTTGATTGCTCTTTGAATGCTCTTCAAGACTTCTAGCTTCTTTAATAAATGCCTCAAGAATCAAATAGAACTTTGGTGTGGTCTTGAGTGCTCTGTTGAATGCTCTCTCGAGTGTTCTTTCAAGAACTCATTAATTTCTCATTTTCTTCTTCAAAAGTGGTTCCAATCCTTCATAAATAGTCCCTTTAATTGAATTCAAGTGGATATAGCCATTATAGATCATTGGGATTCGAAATATGACCATTAGGAATTGTTTTTAATTAAAAAGAGAGTTCTGGAACTAGTCATTACTCACCTGGAATTGGACTTTGAGTCGGCTCGAATGCTTCGAGTTGGCTCGAATGCTTCGAGTCGACTCGGATTCTCAGATAGGTCAAAACATTAGTCTGGTCGAGTTGGCTCTTCTTCTTCGAGTCAGCTCGCCTGGCTGGTTCTTTAGAACTGAAAACATGTAAACTCTGGAAGAGTCAGCTCTTCTGTACTTGAGTCGGCTCGGTTGTCTGTCTGAGAAATCTTCACTCTGGATGAGTCGGCTTAACTTCTCTCGAGTCGGCTCGAGTTCTCAAAACTTCAAAAGTTGAACTCTGCCCGAGTCGGCTCTTCTCTCTTGAGTCGACTCAAATATCTGCATGCCAGAAAACTGAATGTTGTGCCAAACTTTGAGTTGGCTCTCCTGCTTTGAGTCAGCTCTTGTGACTTAGATCCAAAACATTTTAAACTTCTCAGATTTTTTTCAAAGATATCCAATCAAGTCCAAAAGCTCTCCAACTTCATCAAAGCTAATTCTAAGAGATTTAAGCTAGAAAAACACATAGAGATAGCCCATTTTCATAAATACATAATTGATTTTTCTTTGCGCTCATCATTACATAATTCATTTCAATAAAATAAACTTGTCATATACCAAGATTGTAGGAAGAGTGGATTTTCATTAAAGGCATCCTACAAAAACTTAGAAAACACTTAAAAATAGTTTGTAATCAAATGCATGCTCCAATATTTTGTTATCATCAAAATTATTCCAGGGGTCAACAATCTTTCCCTTTTTGATGATGACAAAATACTAGGTATGGAAAAACTTTACAGTTATGAATATATAAACATTTAAACATATCAAAGTAACTTGTGTATAACTTTAAACTGATATATATCTAAATGTATCAAAAAGTATCAAAGTTTATGAACAAAGTATCAAAGCTTCTGAAATATATCCAATATGTATCAAAGTTGACATTTATCAAAAGTTGTTAATGAATTGAAGTATCAAAGCAATAATGTATCAAGACAAAATATATCAAGAGTTTGCAATTGTATTGAAGAATGTATCAGAGCTTAAGTGTATTAAGTGTATCAAAGCTTAAGGTAGCAAAAAATATCAAAGTTAGCAAGAATGAATCAGAGCTATCAAAGGTAGTAAAAATGCATCAGAGCTTAGAATTAGCAAGAGTGTATCAGAGCTATTAGAAGCTAGAGATGAATCAGAGCAAATTTAAGAAAAAACAAGATAACTCCCTCTGTTTCATTCATTACAATGCACATTTTCAATAGATTTGCTAATTTTCCATGCACATACAATTACTCCCCTTTTTATCATTAATAAAAAAGGTGTTCAAAAGCATATTACTTTTCCTTTTTAAATAGAATAAGAAGATTAATAACATTGTTTGAGATAATTTCACCTTCTCAAAGAATTAATTCTTCATTAAAATTCTCCCCCTTATTAGGATAATTAATGAGATCAATCATTGAGATAACAAGATATAACAACATTTCATTACACATTGCTTTGCAAATAAACATTTCATTACTATGGAAAGAAGTATAATGCATCAAAATACAAGAATCGTTCTTCTTACAAGATACATCCAAAAGAAATAATAAAAAGATACATCAGCTACTCTTCTTCCTTACTAAAGGAAGAGCCAATCTCTAATACAGTGGTGGAGGTCTTAGTCTTCAAGGGTTTGAATCTAAGATCTCGATTTCTAGTTCTGGTTGGGGCCTTAGATATCTTAGATTTTAGTTTAGGCCTAGATTTGGGTTTTGCCTTAACAAGTACAGGCTCAGCTTTAATATTAGCAGGTACACTAGGCTCGGCTATAGGTGGTGCAGGAGGCTGTGAAGCAAGTGATGTAGGATCAAAAGCAAGAGGTAGTGAATGAGGTGGCTCTCTAGATGCTGAAGCTCCTGAAGCCTCGATTGTAGAAGATAATCTCAATAAGAACACCCAGATAGTCCAAAGCTCGGTAGAGATGCCCTGAACACCCTTTTGTAAACACTAAAGCTTTGCAGTTTGCTGGGCACTAAGAGCATCTGCTGCTCCTCTCAGTCGATCGAAATCTGAGTGCAGGTCTCTAATATCTGATTGAATCTCATCCTGTGGGTGCTGATGACTCTCAACTACCTCAACCTTGGAGGTCAGCTCTCCCAGCTATGCTCTGACCTCCTAAAATCCTGTATTGACTGCTTGATGAAGCTTGCCAAATATTAAACTGAAAGTACTAGTTAGGGACTCAGAAAGCTGTCTAAACTACTGAGCAATGAAGACCTGTGAAGCAGTCGATGCAAAAGTCGATGCTGAAGGTGCTGATGGAAAAACTAAAGGACCTGGTGGAGTCCTAGGACTACCAGGCTGTCTCTCTGATTGTCTCTGCTCCTCAATCTCAACCTCCATGTCATGATCATCATCATCTTGAATAGCAGCAATCTCAGTGTCGGCCAACTGGTGCTCTACCTACTCATCCTCATCCTCATCCTCATCTAAAGAGGTAGCAACTCTCTGACCTGACACCCTCTTTGACCAAACTCCTTCAACTAGATGGTAGCCCATCCTTTGAAAGGACTTTACAGAATATGTGTTAGTATGATATAGTGGACGACCGTCCTCTCTAGTCAGATCTATGCTAGACTCTTGAAAAAGTAAGGTGAATACCATCCCATAGGATAGGCAAGCCTTCACTCTCCTGGCTGCCTCCATCATCTGAACCAACATAATGTAGGGAAGATTGAGGGCCTCCCCCTCAATCATGTGCCTCATAAATGCCATGTCCCGTTCACTCACCCAATAGAAGCATCTAGTCCTTGGCAAAAAGATCCTACTAATCATGTTGTGCAGGAGTCTCATTTCCAGTGATAGCATGTTAGCCTGCACATTCCTAACATCATCCATATCTCTTCTCTCTAGGATAGTTCTTAGGGCTTTTTGCTTATCTTTTAAGACCAAATGGTTTAGACTATCCATGGGCATTTGTAGCACATTACTCAATCTGTCCTCATCCACAATCAACCTTACTCCCTTGACAGTAGATTCAATATGATATTCTCTCAAGTTAAGGTTTTCATAAAAACTTCTCACTAAATTAGGATAAGTGACAGTGTCCAATAAGCAAAAATAATTCGATCCTTGATTCTCTATCCAGTCTCCTATCCTCAGTCCTAACTCTTCAAGAAATGAAAAAATAATTCTTCTCCCGCTTGTGACAGGACGGTTTGCCATGGAGATTACCTGTCTAGGAAGAGATGGAGACTCATTCCTCTGTTCTTCCTCTTGTTGCTGGCCACGAGTTGACTCTTCTTCTCTTCTCTTGGATCTTTTTTCCCTCTGAGTGCTTGAATCAACACCACGAGATCGTTTAGCCACTGCCTTTCTAGGAGCCATTTCTGGTAATCAATGGTGGGAGAGGGTTTGAAGGAATGTAGGAAAAGTGGGGTAGAGATGGAGTGGTCCCAAGTTGAAATGGAATGTTTTATTCCTTAGATAGGGTTTAAAAGAAGGACTGTGCCCTAGTTTAGGTCCTATGGTTTTTATATAAAAACACCTATCCTGACATCCGAGTCGGCTCCGCCAGAGCCTTGCCTGCTCGAGTCAGGTCGAGCAAAAACTCTTAAAAAGGTTCTAAAAAATTCTAAAAAGGTTTCTAATGATGGTAGCACACTAAGTAAGGTGGTCCATAAATTGATGTAGGAGGTCTTCTAGATAATTTTCTTTAACTTAGAAAAAATTAGATAAAAAATCCTAAAAAATATCACATAATCCTAATTCTCCTCTAATCATTTGAAATCCTTTTTCATTAAGTGGTTTAGTAAAGATGTCAGCAAGTTGGTTTCCTGTTGGAATAAATTCAAGTTTAATTTTTTTATTTTATACATAATCCCCAATGAAGTGATGTCTAATTTCTATATGCTTTGTTCTTGAATGCTGAATTTGGTTTTTTATAAAATTAATAGCACTTGTATTATTACATTTGATAGGAATTTTTGTTTGAATAACACCAAAATCTTCTAGTTGTTGCCTAATCCAAAGCACTTGTGCACAATAACTACTTGCAGCCACCTACTTTGTCTCAGTAGTGGACAGTGCTACAGAGTTTTGTTTCTTACAGTGCCATGAGATTAAGTTCAACCTTAGAAACTAGCAAGTACCACTAGTACTTTTTCTATCAATTTTACATCCACCATAATCAGCATCAAAAAATCTAATTAAATTAATGAAGATTGCTCAGAATACCATAGACCAAGATTACTTGTTCCTTTAAGATATTTATGATTCTTTTAATAGCAAGTATATGTGATTCTCTAGGATTTGATTGAAATCTAGCACATATATATACACTGAACAAGATATCAGACCTATTAGCAGTTAAATACAATAGTGATCCATTCATACCTCGATAAAGCTTTTGATCAATGTTGTTGTCATCTTCATCTTTATCTAATCTACAGGAGGGGCTCATGGGTGTGCTTATTTCTTTGGATGACTCCATACCAAACTTCTTAATGATCTCCTTGATGTACTTTGCTTGGTTGATAAAAATTCCTTCCTTTGTTTATTTAATTTGAAGTCCAAGAAAGTAGGTTAGTTCACCCTGCATCAACTCAGCAAATTTTCTACACAGATCCTTATTAGTTGCACCAAAAATAATGTCATCTATATAAATCTGTACAACTAACATATCATTCTCTTTCTTCTTAATAAATAAAGTTGTATCTACATTGCCTCTAACAAAGTTATTTTCAAGTAAGAACTTGCTCAATCTATCATACTATGCTCTAGGTGCCTATTTTAAACCATACAACACTTTATTAAGTTTAAAAACATGATTCGAAAGAGCATGATTTTCAAAACCTGGTGGTTGTTCTACAAAAACTTCTTCGAAAATAAATTCATTCAAAATATACTTTTTACATCTATTTGAAATAATTTGAAATTCATGTAGCAAGCAAATGCAAGTAATAATCTAATGGCTTCTAATCTTGCTATGGGTGAATAAGTTTCATCAAAATCTATTCCTTCTTCTTTATAATATCCTTTAGCCACTAATCTTGCTTTATTTTTAATTACTTTTCCTTGTTCATCCAACTTATTCCTATAAACCCATTTAGTTCCTATTATAGGATGATCTGAGGGTCGATTCACTAAGGTCCATATATTATTTATTTCAATTGGTTAAGTTCTTTATGCATGGCCATCATCCAATTAGGATCATTTTCAGCTTCTTCTATACTATGGTTCTACTTATAAAACAAATGCTAGATAGTCATTTGCTTTTCTAAGTGATGACCTAGTCCTGACACCTTGTGAGGGATCACCTATAATCAAATCTCTAGGATGTGAAGTTACATACCTCTATTCTCTTGGTAGATTACCATAATCTTTACTTACAATTTCTTCTCCTTCTTGAGTTGGTTTGTCCTTCAAGCTCATATCTTCCATTGCTTGATCAAGTGTGCCTGCATCATTATCTATACACTCTTCTTTTCTAGAAGGTGAGGGATTAGATTCATCAAAAATAACATGAACAGATTCTTCTATTATTAATGTTCTTTTGTAAAAAACTTTATAAGCTTTGCTATTGATTGAATAACCTAGAAATATAGTTTCATTAGATTTATCATCAAATTTTCCTAGATTATCCTTTCTATTGTTTAACACAAAGCATTTACAACCAAATACATGAAAATAATGAATGTTTGGCTTTTTGTCATTCCAAAGTTCAAAGGGGATTTTCTTCAAAATCGGTCTTATCAAAATATGGTTCAAAATATAGCAAGCAGTATTCATAGCTTCTGTCCAAAAGTATCTTGGAAGATTGTCTTCACATAACATTGTTCGGGCCATCTCTTCCAATGTCCTTATTCTTCCTCTCTACAACATCATTTTGTTGTGGTATTCTAGGAGCGGAGAAGTTATGATCAATGCCGTGCTTAGTGCAGTAATCATCAAAATACTGATTTTCAAATTCTGTGCTGTGATCACTTCTAATAGAAATAACTGAAAGATTTTGTTGATTTGAAACTTTTTTATGAAATCTTTGAAAAACTTTAAAAGCTTCATCTTTATGTGCAATAAATAAGATCCAAGAAAATCTTAAAAAATCATCTACTATCATAAGTCCATATTTCATACCACTAGGCTTGTAGTTCTAGTTGGTCCAAATAGGCTTGTACTTCTAGTGATCTAGAAGTAGAAACCATATTTTTTGATTTAAAACTCCTAGTTTGTTTACCTAATTGGCATGCATCACAAACATATTCAAAATCAACTTTGAATTTGGTAAACCTCAAACTAGATTTTTGGAAATCAATTTATATATAGTATACATGCTAGCATGACCTAATCTCCTATGCCAAAGTAAGCTAGACTCCTTGGTTTTAGCATTCATTGCCACAAGACTTATACTACTAGACATGACTAGATCATTCAAATCTACCACATATATGTTTCCAAGTCTATGTCCAATGAGCTTAATGCTAGAATCAAGGGAGTTAGTTACAATGCATATTGAAGATTCAAAGACAACCTTGAAGCCTCTATTACAAAATTGACTAATACTTAATAAATTTTGCTTCAATTTGTCAACTAGCAATACATTTTCAATAAATATGGAAGGGATAATTCTGATATTATTGATGCCAATTATCTTTCCCTTACCAATGTCACCAAAAGTGACCATTCCTCCATCCTTCATCTCTAGGGTGGTGAATTGTTCCTTGTCACCTGTCATATGTCTTGAACAACCACTGTTCAGATACCATCTTTTCTTTGTATTCTGGGCTGCAAGACATTCCTGCAAAATAATCATGTATTTCTTTTAGGTACCCAGGCTTTCTTGGTCCTTGCAGGTCAGTAGGATTGGTTCCTTTGAAAATCCAAATCTTTCTAATCTTACTTCTAACATTTCTTTCAAAATGATTTATGACCAACTCCATTGCATGAATAACAAATAACTCTTGATGCATATGTTGAAGCTCTAGAAATAACAGATCTTGTCATAGAAAACTTTGATGCATAATATTTAGGTGCTGAAAACTTTGATACAAAAGATTTTGAAGGTATAAATTTTGTAGCTAAAACTTCATTTATATGCAGAGGATTGAAACCAATTCTAGCCTTGTTACTTGAATCTCTTTGATCTTTTAAAATTAACTCAAGCTTATTTGAACTCAATGTTAACTTTTCAACCAATGGCTTAAGCTTTTCAACTTCTTTTTGCAAACCAATGTTTTTCTTTATGCAAAGCTTTATTTTTCTCAAGAAAATTATTCTTTTCAATTTGCAAAACTTTATGTTTTTCAAAAAATCCATTCAATTTTTTTTGCAAAATTTTATTCTTTTTCTTTCACTAAAATATCATTGCTATTTTTCAAAGATTTAATTTTAAGATCGATCTTTTAGTATTTAGATAGCAATTCATGAAATGCAGCATTTAATTCTTCAAAAGTGAATTCATCATGAGGTTCATAAGACATTACTTCATCTTCAAGACCCATTAAACATATGTTCGCTATTTTTGTGGTCTCTTCTTCTTCATTTGAAGTTGACTCCTCGCTATCGCTCCAAGTTCCAACCATTGCTATCTTCTTCTTCTTATATGCTTTCTTCAAATTTGGATAATTTGATCTGAAGTGCCCCGTTTCTTGCATTCGTAGCAGATGGTCTATTGCTCTTTATCCTTTTTTTTCTTTTTCCTTATCTTTGCTGTATTCTCCTTTTATATGAAATTTCCTCCAGTATCTTCCCTTTCTCTTGCCTATAAACTTCTTGAATCTCCTCACTACTAGTACGATATCATCATCTTCTAGTTCATCTTCAGAGGAGCTTTCTTTATCAATTTCTTCTTCTTGTTTCTTCAACTCTGTTGCAGCTTTGAAGGTAATTGACTTCTTTTTCTTGATGTCATCTTCATTTCTATGCTGCATAGTGAGCTCATGTGTAATCAGGGAACCCAGTAGTTCACCTAGTGGTAATGTATTGGGGTCCTCACCTCTTGAATTATAGTCACTTTTGGATCCCATTTATCTAGAAGTGATCTCAAAACTTTTTGCACGAGATCTGCATTGGAATTTATCCTGCCAAGACTCTTTAAACCGTTAATAATATCTGTAAAACATGAGAACATGGCATATATAGTCTCATTTGATTCCATCTTAAACAGTTCATAGCTATGTACAAGAAGATTAATTTTAGATAATTTTACTTGAGAAGTTTCTTCATGGGTTATCTCAAGTTTATCCCAAATTTTCTTAACTAAATTGCAAGTAGAAATTTGGTTAAACTCGTTTGCATCTAAAGCATAATATAATAGATTCATGGCTTTGGCATTCAGCTCATCCATTTTCATATCGTGTTCATCCCATTCCTGTTCAGGTTTTGGGACATCCACGCCATCAACTTTCTTCTTTCTTCGTGGATGTGTGAGGTCTTGTTAGAATCATTTTCCATAATTGAAAGTCTACAACTTGAATGTAGATTTTCATTTGGGCTTTCCAGTAGGTGTAGTTAGTGCCTATGAACAGTGGAGGTCTATTTGTAGATTGGTCTTCGACCAAAGAGGTACTCATGGGATTTGCCATTAATCTATACTCTAAGTAAATTCAGAGACACTACTCTGAAACCAGTTGCTACCCAGGGGCTTACCTAAAAGGAAGGGTGAATTGGATATTTACAATTTTTCTCAAATATGTGCTCCTTTTAAACTTAGTGTGGTGAGTATTGTGAGTTAGATAACTAATACAGAAGCAAATCAAAAGCACAAGAAACACAATCACAAACACAGCATATTTAGAGTGGTTCAGAGCAACCTCGCTCCTATGTCCACTACCCAAGAAACCAATTAGGATTTTGATGAGGACATCGGATCAGACATAGACTTCAAGCTTCAATTTATTTTCTAAGTTATGTGTTGGTCAATTTTTGTTAAGTCCTGTAATGAAGTCCAAATTTTGTGAGTCCTGTAATAAAGTGAGCCAGTTGGGTTCACTAAGTTAGTGGAAGTTCCATGTTTAGTCCATTGAGTCTTGTTTATCTATTCAGTGAGTCCATTTGTTTATTTAAGCTTATTTTGAGTCTTGTCAGTTAGGCCTTTTTGAGTCCATGTAATTTTATTCAAGAGGAGAACCCTTGGACCCACACTTAAGTCACCAGCCCAACATCTAGACTCCCTTCATGTCACCTAAGTCCTCTAGAAGATGGTGCCCCAGCATACTAGGCCATAGGCGCCTCATGCCCACAAGCTCACATGTTGAATGGCACCCAGTCCAGATCCCTAAGGAAGTGTTGCCCAGATCCAAGCCCTCAAGCCCATCACGCCCTCCCCTCCCAAGCCCACTGCAATTGGCACCCAAGCCTTTGACCCAGTCCAAGATGCCCAGGCTTTGACCTAGTCAAAGTAGATTCATCCAAGCCCACCAGGGAGTGAAAAAGTCAAAGCAGCCCAAGAGGATTTCATCCCAGCCCAAGCCTATAGAGAAAAGTCAAAGCTTCCAAGTTCTATAAGGAGTCCAATGACCAAGTCCTACTAGAATTTAGGCCTCCTAATTTCAATCAAACTTTGTACTCCTAATTCTAGTTAAACCTTGTCCTCCTTGTCCCATATAAACTTGTAATCCAATTTTGACAGGGAAAGGGCCCTGGGTGAATCTATAAATACCCCAACCCTCCCCCTCTTGTAAAAAAATCTTTTATTCATGAATTAAAACTTTGGTGAATTTTCTTGTGACAATTGTGTTCTTTAGAAGTGTGTGTGAGACTTGTTCTTTTTCTTTCTTATTAAACCCTAGCCATTGCCCATCCAAGCAAGAGCCCTAAGATGCCCACCATCAGCCCTCTCCAAGATCCAGATGCCCAAAGCTTCCTCCAAGGCCGCCAACCCCCTGCAACTCCATCTTCCAATCATCCTTCAACCCGATCTCCAGTTTCTTATTTTTTCCTTCTTGTTTACCTCTAACCTTTGGCATTTGTAGGATCCCTCTGGTGAAACCATCCTCGGATGAAGTTTTCTTTGCCTTCGAATGAAGCTGATAGAAAATTGGCGGATCCGCGAGAACGTGACCGGATCATCCATGCACAAATTTAAGTGGAGCAATCTCTTCCACAGCAACTAGAAATCATTGTCCAAGTGGCTTACCTAATAGAGGAGGTGAATTGGATATTTAAAATTTTTCTCAAATATGTGCTCCTTTTAAACTTAGTGTGGTGAGTACCGTGAGTTAGATAACTAATGCAGAAGCAAATCAGAAGCACAAGAAACACAATCATAAACACAACAAATTTAGAGTGGTTCAGAGCAACCTCGCTCCTACATCCACTATCCAAGAAATCACTTACGATTTTGATGAGGACATCAGATCAGACATAGACTTCAAGCTTCAATTTATTCTCTAAGTCATGTGTTGGTCAATTTTTGTTAAGTCCTATAATAAAGTCTAAATTTTATGAGTCCTGTAATAAATTGAGCCAGTTGGGTTCACTACGTCAATGGAAGTTCCTTGTTTAGTCCATTGAGTCTTATTTATCTATTCAGTGAGTCCAATTATTTATTTAAGCCTATTTTGAGTCTTGTCAGTTAGGCCTTTTTGAGTCCAAGTAATTTAATTGAAAAGGAGGACCCTTGGACCCACAATCAAGTCACCAGCCCAACATCTGGACTCCCTTCATGTCGCCCAAGCCCTCTAGGAGATGGCACCCCAGCATACCAGCCCTAGGCGCCTCATGCCCATAAGCTCACATGTTGAATGGTGCCCAGTCCAAACCCCCAAGGAAGTGTTGCCCAGATCCAATCCCTTAGCCCATGGCACCCTCCCCTCCCAAGCCCACTGCAATTGGCGCCCAAGCCTTTGACCCAGTCCATGATGTGGGAGACTCTAAGATCGCTAATCATGCTGGAAAAAATAGTAAACTAATTTTTTAATATTTTTTTAGTTTAGGTTTGTAGGCTAAATTCTCAAACTAAAGTAAGAACTAGCAAATAGGATAGCAATGCATAGAATCATCATGATCACAAAGAACTCATGCAAGATAATAAGTGATAGAAAAATGCCCTAAGAGCCAATCATTGTATGGACCTTTTTGTAAACTTCCAACTCATATATGATATCATTATTTATAATAAAGGCATTTGATTCATCATATACTAATATGTCATGTTTTTGACTATGATGAACCCCATAGAGTAGGGCAATGGAATTAGGGTTATGATAAAATAACAGTGAGACCTAATTCCTATAAATCCTAATCTAGAATGTTCCTAGTCATTGGACCATTGATTCGGGGATCAATGAATCCGGTAAGACTAGCTTATCTAACGTATGCTCAGTTGATGAGGGTGGTTGGTCTCACAGCCACTTGTGTAGAGACATTAATACAAGGATAAGGGTGTTCATTAGGTTATGAATACACCGAACTGATCCGCACCGGGACTATCTTATGGAAGTCTAACTCCTTGTCAAAAGATAGGTTCTAGAGTAGAAGTTGTGCATGCGATCTTCAGACCTAAGGTCACCATGGTTCCTTATGCACAATAAGCCATACTTTGGTTCATACTCATTCATGGCATTATGACATGTACGGGGTGTTCTGGGTATGGCGGAAGGTGTACGAAGGATGTGAGTGGACCAATAAGGAATTGATCAATCCTGGTAAGAGGATATATTATCCCATGTAATCTCTTCGATGAGTGACTCAAGGAATCTTTACAAAGTGGGATGAGATTAAAAGTGGCTTCTAATCAGTTATCAGCTGTCCTTATGATTGAATTGAGATTCGATATGATTAAGTATTAGGGTTTGACAATTATCCATAACCATCACTTAATCAGGATAATGAGAGATCGAAAGATTGAATTTCATGGTAACTTACTACTGAAGGATATTTTGGTAATTTCAACCAAATTTTTCATCTTCTGGGTAGGCATGACATGTTTCTAGATGTTAATCTTGTATTGTGGGTTTTCATGAACAAATTGGATTGGTTTCATGAATCAATTCGATGTGTGATTCGAATTGGACAATTAGGTGAGCCGATTTGACCTAATTAGGTTAATCGGGTTCGATTGGATTGAATCGGCTCAAACCTAAACCAACTGTGGGCTAGATGGGAAATCCAATGGGTCACACACAATAGAGAGTTGGCCAAGGAAGTCACTCATGGTTTAATTAGGGTCATGGGATCTTAACTGGTTAGCCAGATTGCATACTAGTATATGTAGGCTAACCCAATTCCTAACCCAATTGGATTGGGTCCGGTTGCTTACTAATTGGGCTAACCTAATTAAGGAAAACCTAAATTAGGTTGGATCCTATGTGGGGATAGCCAAATCAGATCTTGATCTGATTTTATTTTGGTATTTTGGATGTCCTATTGAAGAGTCTATTTGAGTTGTGACTCTAGATGACAAAATGACACCTTGGCATTCAGAAAGGCCTAGGAGATTCTATAGTCCTCTGATCTGAAAAATATTTATATGGATGGAAAGAGGACTTAATGCTCTTTCTTTTGACACCCATATTGCATATGCTTTGACTAGTCAAAGGTTGCATGGGGTATAGATAAATTTGACCACAAAAGGACTGTTGGTGCCTCTTGGCATGCGGGAGATGAAGGTGCGCGTAGAAGGACAAGGTACTTCTGCAGAAGAAACACTCCAGTGTTTCATCAAGGGGCACCTTCTCATCTTATCCCCATGCCCTTTGGATTTAAATGACTGGTCAAAGGAATAAGAGGGTGGCATGAAATGGGAAAAAGTGTAGCGCGAAGATGAAGAGTTGCATCTCTTCATCTGCGGTTCTGAGGTAGAGTCCTTCTGCTCTTAGGACTCTACTCTTCCCATGATTTTTAAATCTGAAATGATGTCTCCTTCCATTCTTCTTAACCAGTAAATGCCACATGGCACCTGAAGATTTAATCTGGAAAGGAAAAGAACATAGATAAGACTATTCAATCCTGAAGAGTCTTATCTGATATGAAATAACATATCTGATAAGAGATGTCGGGATGGTTTTCACACCCCTTGAAATATTATTTAAAGGGGGTACGGTAAAATGACAAAAAGAGTTTTCAGTCATCAAAAAATAGGAATCCCATTTCCCGGAGAGTTTGTCAGTCTGAGTGTTCTTCCACTCCCTCCTTACTTTAGGACAAGACTTGTCTTGTTAAGACAAGGTCTTTTCTACTTGGATAAGGCTTAGTTTTAGGACATAAGCCTAAGGAATCCTAGAGGAGGGTTATCCTAAAACCAAGAGTGGTTTAGGACTGTGTCCAGAGAGCCCTACAGTAGGACAGGGTGTCCTATAGTGGTCCAAGGTCAAAAGGCTGACAAAAGAGTCATAAGTGTCTTAAAGGCAAAGATAATTATTGAGAATTGCACGGGTTGTAATTGGAAAGGTTGTCTTACCTTTGAACTCATGTATGTTTGTTGTGCATACACAAGGCACTCATGAGGAATTAGGATCTCAACCCCACTAAGGAAATCAGGAAAGGTTTCTCACTTACCATAGTTGAGGGTTATGGTATTTGAAGAAAATAGTGGGAGACATAATTAGATAGAAAGTCCTTATCTAGTTATGGATGTTATCTTGAGTGGTCTGCTGATATTGTTCTTTAATTAAATATTGCTTCAAATTTATCATTGCATGGCATCTTGGATGCTAATAAGTTAACCGGTTCAAACATGTGGACTATTTGAGAAAGAAGGCTGATGGAGCCTGTTTCCATTGCAGCATTTCTGGGCATTGGAAGAAGGATTGCAAGACTTGTCTTGCAAATGTGAAGCTAGATGCAAGTGGTGCATCTAGGGATTTGTACATGATACAAACCAATTTATCATTGAGTGAATCTATTTCTAATTCATGGATATTGTATACCGCATGTGGATCACATATTTGTAAATCTTTACAAGGACTCTACATAATTAGAAATTTGAAGAAAGGTGACTTTAAATTATATGGGGCAAGTGGAGAACCTATATATGTTGAAGCTGTAGGCACCTATCTTCTGTTATTACCTTCGGGTAATATCATAAGGTTGGAAGAATGCTACTATGTGCCAAATATTTTAAAAAATATTATTTCTATACCCTTGTTGTTACAACAAGGATATGAAATAAGTGTAAAGAGCACTGGCTACTCTATTCTTCATAATAATACAATATTTGGGCATGGTTCCTTTATGAATGGTCTTCTAACTTTAGTACTCAATTGTTGTCCAGGTGACTTCCCAAGAGGGGGGTGAATTGGGATTAAAAAACTTTTCACAATATTGTGCACTTTCAAATTATTTTGGTGTTGTGGTGCAATATGCAATGCGGAAGTAATTAAGTAAAAGCAATAAAGCAATAAGAACACAATCACAAACACAAAGAGATTTAGAGTGGTTCAGTGCAACCGGCTCCTGCGTCCACTATCCAAGCACCACTTGGGATTTTCACTATATCCCCCAACCGAAATACAGTCAGATTGTTTTACCAGGCTCACAATCCAAACCTATATATTTTGGTTTTACCGAGATCTCTAAAGAAACCCTAACTCCCTTTGGTTTTAAACGGGATCACCAAAGAAAAACCCAAACACTTGGTTTTACATCGGGATCACCAAGAACCCAACTTAGGTTTTATAAGGTTCACCTAAAATCCTTTAAACCTCTCTTAAGATATAGCCCCTTGCTATTCTTAGAGAGAAAACTAAGATAAATAAATGATAAACAAGCAACTACAACAAATCGAGTTTGTTTAAGTGTTGCCGATGTAGATTAAGATGAAGTCAAGCCTTGAATGCTCTTTAGTGCTCTTCAAGCTGCTTCTTCCCTTCTTCAATGAGTGGATTCAATGATGGAGTAGAGTTGGTGAAGCTTTGAATCCAACTTGAAAGCTCTTTGAGGTAGGTAGGTGAATGACTTGAAAGCTCTTCAATATCTCAAAAATTCTGCAATAAAGCTCTAATAACTGTTTAATCCTTCAAAAATAATTCCTTTTATAGTTTTTCAAGAGATATGGCCGTTGTAGGGCCTAGGGATTCGTGAAATAGCTGTTGGAGATGAATTGGAGTTCAAATTTCAACTTCAGCAACTAGCTGTTGGAGTGTTGAAAACCGCTCCACGAGTCGGCTCGAAGTCTCAGACAACCCAAAATGAAATCTTGTAAGAGGCGGCTGGAGTCGGCTCTTGCCTTCTGGTTGGAATACCTAGAGTCGGCTCTTGCTCTCAGACCTTCAGTTAAGTTAAAACCATGAATACCTAGAGTCAGCTCGAGCTCTCAGACCTTCAAAATACATAACTCTGGACGAGTCGGCTCTTGGGGCAGGAGTCGGCTCGAGTTCTCAGGCTTCAGAAAAATACTTTCCTCCATGAGTCGGCTCTTAGGATGGGAGTCGGCTCTTGATGCTAAAACACTGAAACTTCATCCGTGTCGTGCCATCATGAGTCAGCTCTTGATCCAAGAGTCAGCTCTTGCAAATCTTCAAAAAATGCTTCAAGCTTTTCCAAAAGTCTTCAACATTGAATCAAATAGAAGCTAATCTACATACTCTTTAATTTTTACAATTTTTAGCCCATTTTACAAGATTACAAGATTAATAAAACTAGGGCTTTTACAAGTTCAAGTTCATAAAATTTTATACAAAATTGAATTACCTTTCAATCAGTTTAAAAACTATTTTAAACTAAAGGTAACTAATTTCCTACAAAACTTCTTAAACAATTTGAAGGAGTTAGTATCAAATACATGCTCTAATGTTTTGTGATCATCAAAATCATTCCAGGGATCAACAATCTCCTCCTTTTTGATGATGACAAAATACTGAGCATAATTAAGAATTAAAACACTTTACAATTGCAGTATATTCAAATTTATATGTGTTATCAATACAGTGTGCCACAATGTATCATATTTATCAAATGTATAAAACTGAACACTATTAACATAAAGTATCATATGTATCGATACATTGTATTTTCCGTATCATATGAACAATATGTATCGAAACATGATGTATCAACACAAAATGCATCAAGAGTATCATCTATACAATGCGTATCGAACTTATAAAATTACCAAACATTTGAAGTGAATTTCATGATAATATTTGAAGTAAAGCTCCCCCTTACTATTTGTAATATCATTCCTTCTAAATTTCATCAAATTTTCATGAATCATTCAAATTTTTATTTCAACATTCATATTTTCATAACAATCAACATCCATATAGCTTTTTCATGCACACATTCTCCAAAATAACATAGCCTTTTCAAAATTTCATATAAATTGTGAATTAAATATTCATATTATAGCTTTTTCATGCACAATCTCCGTTCTCCCCCTTTTTGTCATCAATAAAAGGCATACAAGAGAACATTCATTCACAATAATTCAAGATATGTAGCATAAAAAGTGATATCTATATATAAAAAGTCAGTACAAATGTGATACGTTATATATGTGCCTCGGCACAACAAAAATGTATCACAACAACCAAAATATAACAACATAGAGTCCCAAAAACATAAAGATAAAAGCCTAAACATCAAAAGATGGGCTAGGATCTTCACTATCAAGTTCTTCTTCATCAGAAGAGGAACTGACTTCTAAGATTCCTGGACTAGGTTTAAACTTAGAAAATCTAGGTCAAAGATCCCTAATCCTAGTCCTCATAGGAGTGGTAGTCCTAGACACTTTAGTTTTAGCTTTGGCTTTGGACTTTGAAGATATAACAATGGGTGTGGGTCTGGCAGTCGGTGGATCAAAGGATAATGCCAAGGTGCTGGTGGTCGAAAGTATCTGGGTAGTCGGAGTCTATCCAACCTCAGATCCTGTAGCCTCCATACCAGCCTCAGGCTCAACATCAGCAGGTGTGGCGTGAGAAGGTATGTCACTAGAATGTGCCACCGGTCCCTGCTCTCGATCAGTGCCATTGCCAGTGCCAGGTGTTGTGGAAGTCGATGGTACATGCTGGTTGGCTGTAGAAAGCTCTCTCAAATTGGTATAACATCATGAAATCCCTACTGCATCTCAGACAGGAGTAGAGTGATCCTACTATCAGTGTCTGATCTGAGACATGATATCTCCTCCAAGACTCTCTGAAGTCTGTCCTTTGCATCAAGTCTAATAGCTGTGAAAGTCCTGACTGGTGAATGAGGTGTGGTAGGAGCTGGCTCTGACGGTCCAGCCTCATTAGCCTATGCATCAGTCTCCTCACCAAGTCCCTGAGTCGCTTGAGTATCATCTTCTGAATCATTTGAATGCGCTATAGGAACACCTGAAGTCTTCCTGACCCAATGGCCATCTACTTTAATGAATCCCATTCTGGTAAGGGATTTCACAGTATACCTATCAGTGTGCAACAGTGGTCGGCTATCCTCTCCTGTCAGATCTACCAGGGCATCTTGAAATAATAATATAAAAACCATCCCGTACGGCAAACAAGCCCGTGCCCTATGGGCTGCCTTCCTCATCTACGATAGCATGATAAATGGCAAGTTGAGGGCCTCCCCCTTAATCAGTCATCTCATAAACATAAGGTCACGGTCACTGATCCAGTCAAATCTCCCCGTCCGAGACAAGAAAATCCTACTGATAATATTGTGCAACAGCCTCATCTCCAATGATAGCTGATTTACACTCACATGCATAATGCCTTTCACATTTGATCTCTCCAATATGAGTCTGAGGGTCTTTTGTTTCTCTTTTAAAACTAAATAACACTCCCCTTCTTTTGGTATGTTTAGTATACTTGAAAGCTTATGTTCACTTATCTCTATATGCTTTCCTTTAACTATTCCTTCTAAATGAAATGCTCCCAATGACATATTTTCAAAAAATTGACGGACTAAATTAGGATATGTCGGAACATTCAACAGATAAAAATCTTTCCACCCCTGTTTTTCAAGCCAATCCCCGATATGCAATTGTTCTTGCTCCAGAAAATCAAAATCAATGCACTTACCCGGAGTAACCTGACGATTTCCTATAAGAATCACTTGCCAGGGTGCTTGAGGTTCTTCTTCCTGCTCAATCGGCTGTTCCTCTTCCAGATTGGATGTGTCCAACCGCCTCTTGGTTCTCCTTTCTTCCACGACTGTCCGAACCACCTGCAAGGGTTTCTTGGCTACTGCTTTGCGAGGTGCCATCTAGCTAAGATTAAAGGATTGGAGGGGTTTGAGAGAGTTTTTGGAAGGTTTCCTAGAGTGGAATGTAGAGTCTGCTAAGTGGAAATGGCCAAAACTTAAAAACACAAATAATAAAAAACATGGAAGCCCTATTTAAAAATGTTCGGCCCGACCTTCGAGTCGGCTCACCGAGCGCCTTGATAACTCGAGTCAGCTCGAGTGAAAAATCAGTCTAAAGGTCAAAATGGTTAAACTCAGTTTTTATAGGTTTCTTGACCCTAAACTAGGTTCTCCTATGCTCTAAAGAAAAAATTGAAATACTTAGATAATTTTTCCTTAATTTTCAAAAATTAGGTCAAAAAGGTTCAGAATGGGTCACATAGCCCTAATTCGCCTCTAATTTTCTCAAATCTATCTAGACTAAGTGGTTTAGTAAAAATGTCTACTAGTTGATCTTCAGTAGGTACAAATTCTAGTTCAACAACATTGTTTAAAACATGATCACGAATAAAATGATGTCGAATTTCAATGTGCTTAGTTCGTGAGTGCTGAATTGGATTTTTGGATAAATTAATAGCACTAGTATTGTCACATTTAATAGAAATTTTAGATTGGACAACACCATAATCTTCTAGTTGTTGCTTGATCCATAACACTTGAGTACAACACTCCTAGCAGCCACATATTCTACCTCAGCAGTAGATAGTGCTACAGAGTTCTGTTTGCGATAGTACCAAGAAATCAAGTTAACACCTAGAAATTGACAGGTGCCACTTATGCTCTTTCTATCAATTTTACATCCTCCATAATCAGCATCAGAATAACTAATTAACTTCAATGATGTGTGCTTAGAATACTATAAACCTACATTACATGTGCCTTTTAGATATTTAATGATTCTTTTAACAACCATGATGTGTGACTCTTTTGGATTAGATTGAAATCGTGCATACATACAAACACTAAATAAAATGTCAGGTCTACTAGCTGTCAAATAAAGTAATGAACCGATCATACCTCGGTTTAGCTTTTGATCAATATTTGTGCCATTCTTATCTTTATCCAGTCTACATGCAGGACTTATGGGTGTTCCATTTTCTTTATGTCAGGATACCTTCTTTAGTTTGTTTGATTTGAAGCCCAAGAAAGTAACTTAGCTCACCCATCAAGCTCATTTCGAATTCTCCCTGCATTAGCTTAGCAAAATCTTGATACAAAGATCCCTTAATAGATCCAAAAATAATATCATCAACATATATTTGAATAACTAAAATATCATTATTCTTTCTTTGAATAAACAGTATGGTGTCAACACTACCTCTTACAAAATCATTAGCAATTAAAAACTTACTTAGTCTATCATACCAGGCTCTAGGTACCTATTTCAGACCATACAAAGCTTTATTCAGTTTGACAACATGATTTGGAAAAGTGTGATCAATGAAACCCGGTGGTTGCTCAACAAAAACTTCTTCAGATAAAAAACCATTAAAAATGCACTCTTTACATCCATTTAAAATAATTTAAAGTTCATAAAGCATGCATAAGCTAGTAGCAATCTAATGGCTTCTAATCTAGCTACTGGTACATAAGTTTCATCAAAATCTATTCCTTCTTCTTGATTATATTCTTGTGCAACCAGTCTAGCCTTATTTCTAATTACATTTCCATCTTCATCTAGTTTATTTCTATAACCCACTTAGTACCTATAATAGGATAGTTATTGGATCTTTCAACTAGGGTCCAAACATTATTTCTCCTAAATTGGTTCAATTCATCATGCATTGCTAACATCCAATTAAGATCAGTTTCAGCTTTTTATATATTGTATGGTTCTATATGTGAAACAAAAGCAATTAAATCATGTGAATCTCTATGTGCAGATCTAGTTTTAACACCTTGAGATGGGTCTCCTATAATTAATTCTTTAGGGTGCGATTGTACATACCTCCATTCCTTGGGTATATCAGTATGATCTTTGCTTACCTCTTCTTCATGTGGTTCACTTGATTGTTTGTCTTTGAGAGTCAAGTCTTTCAGTTCATATTCTAGAGCACCTGCATCATCATCAGCAAAATCTTCCTTTCTCGAAGATGTAATGTCAGATTCATTGAAAACAACATATACAGACTCTTCAACAGTTAAAGTTCTTTTATTGAAAACATGATAGGCTTTACTATTTAAAAAATATCAAAGAAAAATAGCCTCATCGGATTTTGCATCGAATTTACCAAGATTGTCTTTTCCATTGTTAAGAACAAAACATTTGCATCCGAAAACATGAAAATACTTAATATTAGGTTTTCTATTGTTCCAAAGCTCATAAAGGTTTTTTCTGATAATAGGTCTAATTAAAACTCTGTTCAAGATATAGCATGCGGTATTCACAGCTTCTGTCCAAATGTATTTTGGAAGATTTCCTTCATAAAGCATTGTTCTGGACATCTCTTCCAAAGTATGATTTTTTTCTTTCTACAACACTATTTTGCTGTGGTGTTCTAGGTACAGAAAAGTTATGATCAATACCATGCTTTGTGCAAAAGTGATCAAAATACTGATTTTCAAATTCGGTGCCATGATCACTATGAATTAAAATAACAGATAAATTTTTTAAATTTGTAACTCTTTTGTAAAACTTTTTGAATATATTAAAAGTTTCATCTTTATGTGCGATAAACAAATCCATGTATATCTTGAAAAGTCATCTACAATCACAAGGCCATATTTCATACCACCTAGGCTGGTAGTCCTAGTAGGTCCAAATAAGTCCATGTGAAGTAGCTCTAAGGGTCTAGTAGTAGAACAATATTTTTAGATTTAAAACTCTCCCTCACTTGTTTTCCTAACTGACAAGCATCGCAAACATAATCAAAATTAACTTTAAATTTCGGCAAACCTTTGACTAAATCCTTTGAAATAAGTTTAGCTTTTGTGTCTATACTAGCATGACCAAGTCGCCTATGCCATAGTAAACTTGATTCCTTGCTCTTGTCATTCATAGCTACAAGACTTGTATTACTTGACATAGCCAGATCATTAAGATCTACTATGTAAATGTTACCAAGTCTATGTCCAATGAATTTATTACTAGAGTCAAGTGGATCAACTACTATACAAATTGATAACTTGAAAAACGCATTAAAAACCAATGTCACATAGCTGACTAATACTCAAAAGATTATGCTTTAACTTTTCTACAAGTAACACATTTTAATGAATGTAGAAGAAGTAATTTGATTTTACTAATACTGATTATCCTTCCTTTTTGATTGTCACCAAATGTTACCATTCCACCATCCTTTTGTTCAAGGGTGAAGAATTGATCAATGTCACTCATCATGTATCTTAAACAGCTGCTATCCAGATTATCCTTTTGTTCAAGGGTGAAGATTTTACTAATACTGATTATCCTTCCCTCGAGCTGTTTAATTTCAAGTTTTTATGAAATGCATGATATTATGTCAAGTATGAAATTATGCATGTTGATTGTACCTAGTAACTGCGTTGGATTGGGTTAGTCACCATGGTTGTCGGATCATAGGAGCCAAGTAGGGTTTAAAGGTCCTCTCTTTCCATTCAATGGGTCTTCTATGGCATGTAGGGTGTGCCGCTGTGGCCATATCCTATGAAAAAGTGAGGTGAAAGGTATTTTTATGTATCTATCATGCCTTGATTTGCATATTAGTTATAATATGCTTATTTAACATAACATGTTATGTTATGATGTTATGTTATGATGATATGTTACATATTTATATATGTTATAAGCATAGTAATCATGATAATTTAGAATGTGTTTTTGAGACCATCAAAGCCCTCATAAAAATCATATTTAGTCATAGTAAAAAACTTAGTCATGATGCAAAATTGATTAGGGTTTGATCAGCCGATTGGTGTGTAGGCAAGTGGTTCTGGGGAGGTAAAGGGAATGAGATTTTTAATTGGTTCCGTTGACTGACCTGGCTAATCTAATTGGTGTCTAAGGAAAGCGACGGGGGGACCCCCTTATCCCTTCTACTCACCTGGCCAATTTGGTCATATCTAAATCTTAATTCGGTAATGCTAATTGGTTAAGTGTACTATATTTTACCTTCCTTCATGCTAAGCCAAATTTATGTCAAGACTATAGTGGTTTTGTTGTATATACACAGGGCCTACTCTAGGGTTTGATATAAGATTTTTCTTGGTGCACTTAGTGTTTTATGGCATGGTTGGAAATGTTGATTTGTTGTGCATACACAAGGGTAACATTATTCAATCATGGCTATATGAAAATGAAGGGTCCGACTAAACTAAGACATTATAGTTTGTTGTGCATACACAAGGCCATAAATATCTTAAAGGCAAAGATAATTTTTGAGAATTGCACGGGTTGCAATTGGAAAGGTTGTCCTACCTTTGAACTCATGTATGTTTGTTGTGCATACACAAGGCACTCATGAGGAAGAAGGCTGATAGAGCCTATTTCCATTATAGCATTTTTGGGCATTGGAAGAAGGATTGCAAGACTTGTCTTGCAAATGTGAAGCTAGTTGCAAGTGGTGTATCTAGGGGTTTGTACATGATACAAACCAATTTATCATTGAGTGAATCTATTTCTAATTCATGGATATTGGATACCGCATGTGGGTCACATATTTATAAATCTTTACAAGGACTCAACAGAATTAGAAATTTGAAGAAAGGTGACTACAAATTATATGGGGCAAGTGGGGAACCCATATATGTTGAAGCTGTAGGCACCTATCTTCTGTTATTACCTTCGGGTAATATCATAAGGTTGGAAGAATGCTACTATGTGCCAAATATTGTAAAAATATTATTTCTATATCCTTGTTGTTACAACAAGAATATGAAATAAGTGTAAAGAGCAGTGGCTGCTCTATTCTTCATAATAATATAATATTTGGGTATGGTTGCTTTATGAATGGTCTTCTAACTTTAGTACTTAATGATGAAATACTTCTTGTAGATGACAAGAAGAGAAAAAGAGATAATGTCAATGCCACATATCTCTGGCATTGCCGATTAGGTCATATCTGTGAGTCAAGGATAAATAAGTTAGTCAAAGAGGATTACTTTGACCCTGATGATTTTTAATCATTAGGAACTTGTGAATCTTTCCTTAAAGGAAAAATGACCAAGCCTCCATTCATTGGATATGGAGAAAGGGCAACTGAATTGTTAGGTCTTGTACATACTAATGTGTGTGGACCTATGTCAACTCAGGCTAGAGGAGGATATTCTTATTTCATCACTTTTACTGATGATTTATCAAGGTTCGATTATGTGTATCTTATGAAGCACAAGTCCGAAGCCTTTGATAAGTTTAAAGAATATCAAAGTATGGTTGAAAGACAAATTGGACTTAGTATTAAAGCTCTTCGATCTGATCGAGGAGGAGAATACTTATCTAGTGAGTTCCTAAACCATCTAAAAGATAAAGGCATTATTTCTGAATGGACCTCTCCTTATACACCCTAGTTAAATGGAGTGGCAGAAAGGAGAAATCGCACCTTATTGGATATGGTGAGGTCCATGATGAGCTTCACAGATCTTCCCATTTCCTTTTGGGGACATGCCCTAGATACTGCAGCACATATTAAATAGGGTTCCATCTAAGTCAGTAAGTAGCACTCCATTTAAGTTATGGAATGGTAAAAGACCAAGTCTTAAGTACTAAAAGATTTGGGGTTGCCATGCTTATGTCAAGAATAACTTTGGACATAAGTTAAGTGCTAGAGCTGACAAGTGTATATTTGTTGGTTACCCAAAAGAAGGTAAGGGATACCTCTTTTATAATGCTACTGAGCAAAACATAATTATCAGTAAGCATGCTACATTCTTGGAACAAGAGTTTATCCAAGAAGGATGTAGTGATTCTTCACTTGAGTTGTGTGAAGAACAGAACCAACAAACCGATGAGCCTTCAAGTGAAGTTCCTCAACCAGAGGTTCTTGTAGATTAAGAACAGCCATAATACACACCTCCTCTCCGAAGGTCAGAGAGGGTGCGGGAGCACCTCTCAGATATGGCTTTGTCATCGAGGATGACAATGAAGCTAGTATCATATAGGATGATGATCCTGTGACCTATTCGGAAGCCGTCGAGTGTAGGGACTCCGACAAGTGGCTTGGTGCCATGAAATTTGAAATGGACTCCATGTATTCCAATCAGGTTTGGACCTTGGTAGATCCACCTGAAGGAATTAACCCGATAGAGTGTAAATAGATCTTCAAGAAGAAGATTGGAGCAGATGGTCAAGTTAAGACCTATAAGGCTAGGCTAGTAGCAAAAGGTTTTTGACAAAAACATGGTGTAGACTATGATGAAACCTTTTCTCCAGTAGCCATGCTCAAGTCCATTCAGATATTGCTTGCCATAGCAGCATACCATGACTATGAGATCTGGCAAATGGATGTAAAGACTACTTTCCTCAATGGAAACCTTGAGGAAGATGTCTATATGTCATAGCCAGAGGGGTTTGTCTCAAGTGGGAGACCAAACCAGGTATGTAAATTAAAGAAGTCCATTTATGGACTTAAACAAGCATCGAGGAGTTGGAACATCCATTTTGATGAAACAATCAAAGGATTTGGTTTTATCAAAATGTGGATAAACCATGTGTGTATAAGAAGACAAGTGGGAGTGCCATTATTTTCTTAGTTTTGTAAGTGGATGACATACTTATCATTGGGAATGATATCCCAATGTTGCAATTGGTTAAAACTTAGGTATCATCAAAGTTTTCCATGAAGGATTTGGGAAAATCATCTTATATAATGGGTATAAGGATCTATAGAGATAGATCCAAGAGGATGTTGGGCTTATCCCAATTTAGGTACATTGACTTAGTGTTGAAGAGATTCAACATGGATGGAAGTAAGAAAGGTTACTTGCCAATGAGTCAAGGCATACAACTCTATAAGAAGATGTCTCCTAAGACATCAGAAGAAAGAGAGAGGATGGCTATGATTCCTTATGCTTCGATCGTAGGGTCGATTTTGTATGCCATGTAAAATACCAGGCCTGATGTCGCTTATGTCTTGGACATAGTGAGTAGGTTTCAGGCAGATCCAGGAGAGGATCATTGGAAAGCTGTAAAAAATATTCTTAAGTACCTAAGAAGGACTAAAGATATTTTCCTAGTATATGGAGGATCTGAGTTAAAACTAGAAGGTTATACAGATTCTAGTTTTCAATCAGATCCAGATGATCGCAAATCTACATTGGGATATGTCTTCATCCTGAATAGTGGTGCAGTAAGTTGGAAAAGTACAAAGCATCCTATAGTAGCTGACTCAGTCCTGAGGCAGAGTACATAGCTGCTAGTGAAGACACAAAAAAAGCTATCTGGATGAAGAAATTCATCATGGAATTAGACGTGGTTCCTAATGTACAACATCCAGTGCCATTATACTGTGATAACACCAGGGCTGTTGCACAAGCTAAGGAACCAAAATCTCATCGTATGTCCAAGCACATTCTAAGATGGTTCCACCTCGTTCGAGAGATTATAGAAAGACAAGATATTGTCATCGAACGAGTTGACACAAAGAACAATATAGCAGACCCATTTACTAAAGCATTAGCTAAGCAACAGTTAGATCACCACTTGGATTATATGGGCATAAAGTATAAGGGCGATTTGCTTTAGTGCAAGTGGGAGTTTGATAGAAAAATGCCCTAAGAGCCAATCATTGTATGAGCCTTTTGTAAACTTCCAACTCATGTATGATATCATTATTTATAATAATGGCATTTGATTCATCATATATTGCTATGTCATGTTTTTGACTATGATGAACCCCATAGAGTAGGGCAATGGAATTAGGGTTATGATAAAATAACAGTGAGACCTAATTCCTATAAACCCTAATCTAGAATGTTCCTAGTCATTGGACTATCGATTCGAGGATCGATGAATCCGGTAAGACTAGCTTATCCTACATATGCTCAGTTGATGAGGGTGGTTGGTCTCACAGCCACTTGTGTAGAGATACTAATACAAGAATAAGGGTGTTCATTAGGTTATGAATACACTGAACTAATCTGCACCGGGACTATCTTATAGAAGTCTTACTCCTTGTCAAAAGATAGGTCCCAGAGTAGAAGTTGTGCTGTGATCTTTAGACCTAAGTCACCATGGTTCCTTATGCACACTAAGCCATACTTTGGTTTATACTCATTCAAGGCATTGTGACATGTATGGGGTGTTCTGGGTATGGTGGAAGGTGTACGAAGGATGTGAGTGGACCAACAAGGAATTGATCAATCCTGGTAAGAGGATATGTTATCCCGTGTAATCTCTTCGATGAGTGACTCAAGGAATCTTTGCAAAGTGGGATGAGATTAGAAGTGGCTTCTAATCAGTCATCAGCTGAGTCTTCATGATCGAGCAGAGATTCGATATGATTAAGTGTTAGGGTTTGACATTTATCCATACCCATCACTTAATCATGATAATGGGAGATCGAAAGATTGAATTGCACGGCAACTTACTACTGATGGGTATTTTGATAAGTTCTATCAAATTCCTCATCTTCCGGGTAGGCATGACATGTTGCAAGACATCAATATTGTCTTGTGGGTTTTCATGAATCAATTGGATTGGTTTCATGAGTCAATTGGATGTGTGATTCGAATTAGACAATTAGGTGAGCCGATTTGACCTAATTTGGTCATTTGGGTTCGATCGGATTGAATCGGTTCAAACCTAAACCTATTGCTGGCTAGATGTGAAACCCAATGGCTCACACACAATAGAGAGTTGGCCAAGGAAGTCACTCATGGTTTAATTAGGGTCATGGGATGCTAATTGGTTAGCCAGATTGCATACTAGCATATATAGGCTAACCCGATTCCTAATCCAATTGGATTGGGTCCGGTTGCTTGCTAATTGAGCTAACCTAATTAAGGAAAACCTAATTTTCCTAATCCAATTGGATTGGGTCCGGTTGCTTGCTAATTGGGCTAACCTAATTAAGGGAAACCTAAATTAGGTTGGGTCCTAAGTGGGGATAGCCAAATCAGAGCTTGATCTGATTTTATTTTGGTATTTTGGATGTCTTATTGAAGAGTCCGTTTGAGTTGGGACTCTAGATACCAAAATGATACCTTGGCATTTAAAAGGCCTAGGAGAGTCTATAGTCCTCTGATCTGGAAAATATTTTTAAGGCCCTAGAAGCTGGGGTGCCCTAGTATCAGCATATTCCTTGGAATCTTGGTTCTTCATGCTTGGGCTTGTTTTCTGGGCTTAGAATTTTAAGGCCGGAGTGCTGGAATAACCTGGGAAACATGGGCTTCTGGCATATGGAATATCATAGAAGCATCTGGAGGGAATCTGGTATCTGAAATGGCATTTTGTGGGAATCAAGGCACCTGAAGGGCATCTAGAGGGCATTTAGGGCTCCTGGTGTCAATTGAGCTCCCATAAGCTAATGTAATTGCCTCTGGCTCCTGAATGAGGCTTGGTGGAACTCCAAAATAGGGTAACCTCCTCTCTTGTACAAAATTTGGACTCATACTAATGTACAGGACTCAATGTACTGGACTAGGTTGAGAGTTGAGACAAATCAACTAACCTCAACTTATTACAAGACTCAATCTTAATTGATTACAAATTTTGACACATGACTAAGTAAACCAAATAGGGCCCGATAATTTGTGTCTGATCCTGGTACCCCCACCAGTCCAAGATGCCCAGGTTTTGATCCAGTCAAAAAAGATTTCATCCAAGCCCACCAGGGAGTGGAAAAGCCAAAGTAGCACAAGAGGATTTCATCCCAACCCAAGCCCATGGAGAAAAGTCAAAGCTTCCAAGTTCTACAAGGAGTCCAATGACCAAGTCCTACTAGAATTTAGGCCTCCTAATTTCAATCAAACTTTATACTCATAATTCTAGTTAAACCTTATACTCCTTGTCCTATACAAACTTGTAATCCAATTTTGACAAGGAAAGGCCCTGGGTGAATCTATAAATACCCCACCCCTCCCTTTTAGAAAAAGTTCTCTTATTCATGAATTAAAACTCTGGTGAATTTTCTTGTGATAATTGTGTTCTTTAGAAGTGTGTATGAGACTTGTTCTTTTTCCTTCTTACTAAACCTTAGCCATTGCCTATCCAAGCAAGAGCCCTAAGACGCCTACCATCAGCCCTTTCCAAGATACGCCCAAAGCTTCCTCCAAGGCTGCCAACCCCCTGCAACTCCATCTTCCAATAATCCTTCAATCCGATCTCCAGTTTCTTATTTTTTCCTTCTTGTTTGCCTCTAACCTTTGACATTTGTAAGATTCCTCCAGTGAAACCATCCTTGGATAAAATTTTCATTGCCTCCAAATGAAGTTGATAAAAAGTCGATGGATCCACAGGAACGTGACTGGATCATCCAGGCATAGATATGAG
Source organism: Areca catechu (assembly GCA_021397845.1). NCBI lineage: Eukaryota > Viridiplantae > Streptophyta > Magnoliopsida > Arecales > Arecaceae > Areca > Areca catechu. Next base: position 43,481,357 of record CM038048.1, on the reverse strand, counting down.
CGGAGCAATCTCTTCCACAGCAACTAGAAATCATTGCCTGGTATGTTAAACATAATTTCCATATCTTTTTATCTGATTTCTTGAAGTTGAACATGTTCCTAATAGGCCTTCTTAAACCTAGGATCCTGATTTTCTTTCCTTTTGATTGAACTAGCATGTGGGTAGGATGCTAATTGATACAAGATAACCCTAACCCAATCTAGGCTAGTTTCGGGAATCAAAACCATAAAAAATTCAAAACTATTTTGATGTGGAACAATTAAATAAATAATTAAAATAATAATTAATTTTAATTTTTTTTATATTTTTAGATTTTAAAGGAGAGCTCAAAGAAAACATTATAGGAAACTAATAAGTCTATTACCCGCACGAGTAAACCTATAAAGCAATTTAAAAGCAGGACCTGGTGGTTGAGAAACCACCAAAACTAGGATTAACCTTCAACTAATCAGAAACTAAAGAGGAGGAATAGGTTTAAAGTTACCAACGAAGATCGATTCTTCAGATCTAACAGAACTCTCAAGATTGTCACGGCAAGATTTCAAGATCTCGCTTCCGGCTCTAATTTTCTGCACGGTACCAGTTCCGAGGCAAGAACACCAAATCTAGATTCTTGGTCACCTGCAAAACACTCAGCAAAGGAATTCAAGTTAGAAATCAATAATGAAAAAAAAAGAATGAAAAGAAAGGGTTCGAATGGTTGGGTCTTCTTATCTACTAGATAGTAGGATAACTAGGGCCTCGCACCCCGCGATGTTTCGAAGAATAAAGGAAAAGGGCCTCACACCTCGCGATGTTCCATAGAACAAAGGAAAAGGGCCTCATACCCCGCGATTCACACAGCAAAGGAAAAATGTGGAAGAATTTCTTTGTATTTCAATAATAATTTCATGAATTACAAAGAGGGCTGGTGGGATATTTATAGACCCCTAACCAGTGAAGTAAGGGACTTGGGTACAAGACTCTTGTTCCCTTTGAACTACAACTCTTAGAATCCTTGCTCCTGGCATCATGAACTTTTATCTTTGAATTCTCCTTGTGCTTCATCAGCTTGGGCAACATCTAGAGTGGCTTTTATTTGAGTTGGGCGACAAAAGAGTGGGAGAGAGGAGAAGTCCTTCTCTCTTACTCATCTTAAAAAGGAGGTGCCAAATATTTCTCATGTTGGTGCTAGGATAAGTATCCTTGATAAGAGAAATTTATTTGAATGCTGGATAAATCTTGGAAAGAATAAGACTCCTTTGAATTTAAATGAACCTTCATCTAATCTTGGATTCTCCCATTGAATTTTGAACTCATGCTTGAGTTAGCCAGCTATTTGGAGTGGGCGACCATCTGGAGGATGAGAGGGTTGCTAGATGAGAAGCAGAGTCTTTCTGCTTTACTTCTCTTAAATGTCTTCTTAGATTCCAAAATGAGTGATGAAAAGGAAATTGAATGGTGCCACTTTTTGGATAAACTCAAACATTGTTTGATGTCTTGATGTCTCAATGTCCCATTGTTATATGTCCAAACACAGGTGACATGCCATGTGTTGATGTCCCCTGGTGATGTGGCAGGTGTTGTCTAGAAGTCTTGCAAAGGTGGTGCCAAAAATAAATTGACTTGGCCTAGCACATTGCTTGTCTTGGGCTAGCACATGGGTCTTCAATTGGATGCACATGGGTCTCCCTTGTAATACAGGACTTAATAACTAATTTTTACAGGACTCAAAACAAATAACTAACCACATGACTTAACCAACTAATAACTAATTGAACCAACCATACTTATTTAGGTTTTCAAATAAAAATTCAATTAATGTTGGTAAAAAGGGCTAATTAATTGGACCACTAAGATCCAGTTGGGTAAATAGAATTTGACTTAATTGGGGTTTCGACTCAACTTGGTAAAGGATTTTATCCCAAATAAACAAAATCCTAATTATAGTTGGTAAAAAGGGTTTACCCTAACTAAACCAAAATAACAGAATTTAAAATAAAATATTTATATGGTAAATAGGGTTGGGTTCGAGTTTTATTTACAGGTGATCTACAGGGATGTAGGTTCAACCTGTCGACTTCTTTTGGCCCTGGTGCCCACACCATATTTTCTTGCTTTAATCTGATTTCCTTCATCTTCATCCCTTGCATATCATCCTGCATCATATTAGAATCTCGTCTCTCATCAGATTTCCACTATATTCACCCTCAGAATATAGCTGATTATTTTCATGGGCTCACAATCCAAAACCCAAACTTGGTTTTAATCCCGGCTCACCAAAAACCCCAACTTGGTTTTATCTCGAGCTTACCAAAAACCTAATACAATGTTAGTTTTACCGGGCTCACTAACAATCCAAACTTGGTTTTAAAAGGCTCACCAATAACCTAGCCAAAGCTCAAGATACAGCCCCTACTATACTTAGAACAACTCAATAAAGAGTATGAAAACAAAGCAACTTATGACAAACTGATCATTGTCGGATGGTTGCAGTTATAGCTTTTCAGAAGCCCTCTGATTGCTTTTTGAATGCTCTTCAGGCTTCTAGCTTCTTCAATAAATGCCTCAAGAAAACAGATAGAACTTTGGTGTGGTCTTGAGTGCTCTCTTGAATGCTCTCTTGAGTGTTCTTTCAAGAACTCATTAATTTCTCATTCTCTTCTTCAAAAGTGTTTCTAATCTTTAAAATTCCTTTAAACCGAATTCAGTGGATATAGCCATTGTAGACTATTGGGATTCGAAATATGATCATTGGGGACCATTTTGAATTCAAAAAGAGAGTTTTAGAACTAGCTATTACTCACCTGGAACTGGACTTCGAGTCAGCTTGGATGCTTTGAGTCAGCTCAGATTCTCAGACAGGTGAAAACAATACTTTGGTTGAGTCAGCTCTTCTTCTTCAAGTCATCTCACCTTGCTGATTCTTTAGAACTGAAAATATATAAACTCTGAAAAAGTCTGCTCTTCTGTACTTGAGTTGGCTCGGTTGTTTGTCTGAGAAATCTTCACTCTGGATGAGTTGGCTCGACTTCTCTCGAGTTGGCTCAAGTTCTCAGAACTTCAAAAGTTGAACTCTGCTCGATCAGCTCTTCTCTCTTTGAGTCGACTTAAATGTCTGCATGCCAGAAAACTGAATGCTGTGCTAGACTTCGAGTCAGCTCTCCTGCTTTGAGTCGGCTCTTATGACTTAGATCCAAAACATTCCAAACTTCTTAGATTTTTCCAGAGATATCCAATCAAGTCTAAAAGCTCTCCAACTTCATCAAAGCTAATTCTAAGGGATTTAAGCAGAAATATACCCAAAGATAGTTTGTTTCAAAATAACATAATTGATATTTCTTTGGGCTCATCATTACATAATTCATTTCAAACAAAATAAACTTCTCATATACCAAGGTTGTAGGAAGAGTGGATTTTCATTAATGGCATCCTACAAAAACTTAGAAAATCCTGAAAATAGTAGTAATCAAATGCATGCTCCAATATTTTGTTATCATCAAAATCATTCCAGGGGTCAATATCTTCCCCTTTTTGATGATGACAAATACTAGGTATGGAAAAACGTTACAGTTATGAGTATATAAACATTTAAATGTATCAAAGTAACTTGTGAAGACTTTAAATTGATATATATCTAAATGTATAAAAGTATCAGAGTTTTCAACAAAGTATCAAAGCTTTTGAAATAATCCAGTATGTATCAAGTTGACATATATCAAAAGCTGTAAATGAATTGAAGTATCAGAGCAATAATGTATCAAGACAAAATGTATCAAGATTTTGCAATTGTATTGAAGAATGTATCAGAGCTTCAGTATATTAAGTGTATCAAAGTTTAAGGTAGCAAAAAGTATCAAAGTTAGCAAGAATGAATCAGAGCTATTAAAGGTAGCAAAAATGCATCAGAGCTCAGAATTAGCAAAAGTGTATCAGAGATATTAAAGCAAAGATGAATCAGAGCAAATTATGATCAGAGCAAATTTAAGCAAAAAACCAGATAACTCCCTGAACACTTTTTTGCATCTCATAAAATGTCTTGGCCTTCGCAACTTCACTCATCATGTACCCTCTCCCCTAGAGCAAGCCTCATATGCACTGAAAGCCCCTTCTTATATAGACCTTGCTCTGTCTTCCTCCTTTGTTCTTTCTCTAGCTCCTCCCTTTGCTTTACATTAAACTTTAGAGGTGATTTCAAGCTTCATTTATTTGCTTATCTAAGAGACTGACTTAGGCATCAGGGTCCACCACCGGAAAAATCCCTGGTATGGGCTTTTTGATCCTTCTTTATCTTGCAAGATCGACTCCTAGCGATAAGCCACTATGAGATCTAGCTCCATATTATTAGTCATTGTAGCTCCACCTATTCTTGAGTCGAGCTTGAGTTAGCACCACCTCTTGGCATGACAATAGATTGGTGCTAGAGGAAGGGCCAAGATGTCCATAAACTTCATTAAGATTTTGGAGTTTACCTCCGAATACATGTTACCTCTGTTCACACCATGGCCAAAGGCAAGAGAAAAATATCTCTACTCCTACCAAGGTGTCCTCACCTTAGCCACCCACCATCCGATTCTTCCAGTAAGGAAAGAGGAGAGATCGATGACTGCTCCAACCATCACCATCGAGCATTCCAGCACTTCTTCCAGCATGTCAAAGTGATAATGATCTTGGTGTAGGGCCTACAGCAAGTCCTACCAAGGTTGGAGGTGGAGCTAGCCCGCCACCGTCTCCTGTACATCTACCTCTCCCAGATGAGGACAAACAACCTAGGTGCAAGGTGATCAACTAGAGGTGCGAGGCAAGCTAGGGGCTGCTCCTATCGAGCCAAAGCCCCCTGGGTGAGAAGATCACCCTGGAGCATGAGGCCGGCCTCCTACAAGCCTCGCCCCAACCTGTCTCATCTCATAGCCACTACTCCCATCAGGAGCTAGATGAGGTGCCTTAATTTGACTCCGTAGTTTCTATTTCCTCCTCCTCCATATAGGATACTTTGTTGGAGAAATTCTTGAGCCATTGCCCCACCCCATGGTCTAGGTAATGAGGACATTGGCAGAGGAAGAAATTACAAACTAATAATCTATGGTTAGAGTCCAATCTTTTCTTTTTTTTTAGGTTCCCACAAATGTATGAAGTACCTCTTGAAGACTCCTAATTCTATGATGCAAGATTGAATTGTTTAAAGCCAAATTCAAGTGAAGATCCCTTTTCCAAGCCCATGGACTGGCCAAGCTATGAAGAAATCTTCTACTTTGAATCCTAATTGAAAGACCACAACCTTAAAGAACATGTGGAAGGATTAGATGAAGACAAGTGTTGCAAGGAGATGGCGCCACATGGAGCTTCTAGGACTTTCTCTTGTTAGGATTAGTTAGACTAGGAACTAATCATGTAATTAATTACCAACTAACTCTGAATTAGTTGGCTCCTTAACCACCCATTATGGCTGCCCTTGGCCTATAAATAGGAACAATGCCTCCTCTTGTAAAGCAATGAATGACTTGAGTTGAATGAAAGCTTACTGTTTTGTTTCTCTTCCACTTTGCCAAGTTCTTTAGTTTTTCTTAGAATTTTGAGTGTTTTTCTGTAAGTTTGAGTTGGAGTAATGAGTTTATCTTAAAAGTTGAGTGAGTGCCTTGAGTTTGGAGGGCCATAGTTTCATTTCCAAGTTTGTCTACATAAGATCCAAGTAGTCCAAGAAAAGAAGAGTGCTGCCCAAAAATTCCAGCAACTCTGTTCACTATTCTTATTGATTCCTTTTTTTTTTTTCTTAATTTCTTTGAATTTGACCTTACCTTGACTCTTTGCAGTTTTTCTTGGTGATTTGAAGATAATATGAAGGCTCCACCCATGGATCAAAGCTCCAATGTGAATCCATAAGGAAGTGTAGATCTTGTCTCTAGCTTCAATCTTTGAGTGGTAAGTGATTCCCTTCCACTTGAGCTTTGAATTCTCTTCATTGTGTGGAAAGAGACTCTTGATCCTTAGATATAAGGTTCTTAAAGGTAGCTTAGCCTAGTTTGATGTTTCTATGTCCTTAGATCCTCTCTTTTATTTTTTTGAAAGGACGCTTGCACAAGGGTGTCAGATTTTCTGCTCACCTAGTTCCTAGCTCGAAATTCTTCATCCATTCCACCCATTAATCTGGTCATATCTGGAGCTCTAATGCTAGTATGTTGTTGCTAGGTAAGTAGATCATATCTCCACACACTCATTTCATCAAATTCATCCCCCCATCAATTTTTGGTATCAGAGCTTTGGTTTTAGGTTAGCTTTGCAAGCTGCTAGAAATTCTGTCTCACTGTCTTTCGAGATTAGTGATTTTTTATATTTTTTAAATTAATCAAAAAATATAAAAAAATACTTTCCCAGTACCTTTTGTTAGTATTTAAAATATAAAAATTCAAAAAAATATTTCCCTTTATTTTTTGATTTAAAAATATCAGTTCTTAGGTCATTTCTGCAGTTATATCTAGAATTCTGTTTCTCCTGCCTTCCACTTCTTTTAATTTTTAAAAAAATATAAAATATTTTTTTTAAAATTCTTGAATTTTATATATGAGATAAGACTTCGAGTTTTGTTATTTTCATTAGAATTTTAAATTTTAAAAAAGTCTATAGCTCAAATTTGAAATTTGAATTCAAGTTTTAAGAGTTAGCCAAACTGCCAGAATCTTCTAGGAACTGTTTTCAAACTACTACCTATCAACCAAATTTTAAATTAATTTAAAGTAAAATTTAAATCCGAGATTTCATATCTAAGAGATAACCAATTTCAGTTTTATTTCAAATTTTTTGGATTTAAAAATTTTAAATCTCGAATTTTCAAATTCAGGTTAGCTGGAGGTTAGTTGGAAGCTGAAATTTACATTTTAACCGAGATTTCATATCTAAGAGATAACCAATTCAGTTTTATTTCAAATTTTTGGATTTAAAAATTTTAAATCTCGAATTTTCAAATTCAGGTTAGCTGGAGGTTAGTTGGAAGCTGAAATTTACATTTTAACCACTTTGCTTCCAAGGATGAATTTTCTAATCAAATTTTGAAATTAAAATTTTTAAAATTAGTTGCTGGAATATAGACTTCAAGATTTGAATTACTCATTTAAATTTGCATTATTTTAAATTTCAAAATTGGGTTAAAAATTCATGTATTTGTGATTGTGCTTATTGTTTTGCTGAAATTGTTTGCATCAATTTTTAAAAATATCCTAAGGGCATTCAATATTACATAAGGGAATGAGGTCATTACCTTTTCTTAGCCCAAATAATCACCTACATTTGCGTTGACCTAAACCCTAAACTAAAATCAAGTAGGAACCTAAACTAGGGACACCCAAAAGTCAGGTTCAAGTGCAAGGTAAGACAAAGTATTATTTGAGATTGTACTTATTCCTTGAAATTGGTATCTAAGGCAAGAGGTCAAATGGAAAACACCTTAAGCAAACTTATGGTTTTTAATTAGAAACTCGTGAAAGTGAGGGGAGCTTCCCGCAACCCCACCTCTTACCTAGCCAGTAGACAAGGTAATTACATACTTAAGTAGTACCTAGTTAAGTCTTGTATTTTGAACTTTTAGGTCTAGGAACCCTAGAATTAGGTCTTGCTTGCTTGTCCATTGTATTGTTTACCTTTGTACTGTGTAAAAAAAAATGATGCAGGTGGTTTGACATGATCCTACACTAGGCATGCAAATAGCTGCGGGAACAGAAAGGATTTTAAAATATTTTTAAAAATCCGCGCAGCGGAAATCTGCTCCGCCCAGAAATTAATCTAATTCTAGTAGCATATAGGCATGTATGATAATATAAAATATTTGCAAAATATTAAACAATTAAATCTATTTATGCATGATTAAAAAAATAATTTCCATACCTTTATTCCACCTGGAATAACTCTGGAATAAACTTGGAATAGGATGGAATAGCTGGAATAAATCTATTCCAGCCTTCTTCTTCCTTGGGCTGAAAAGAGCTCTATTTTTGGCTTGAAAAACGGCGTCGGAACACTGCCTTCCGGACCTCCGTTTGCTCCCAAATTTGAGCAGCAGCAAGTTAGACAAGCACTCTTCGATTTGGCACTAATATCTACAAGCAAAACAAGCTAAAACAAATGTGAAAATCGCCAAAGTCTGCTGCTGAAATTCGCTGCAGAATCTGGACTGCACTATTTTGCTTTACGTTTGGAGCTGCAGCGGCGATCCCGGCTTGCGTGCCTTGCTCCCAGGAGTAGAAGAGTACTCCCTCTAGAGGGGAGACATGCCCGGGGCTCTCGGATCTCTCTCCACACGCGATGCTAGCCGCTGGAAGATGATTCGCGGCCATAGTGGACTGCAGCAATACTCCTTTGCTGCAGTGCAGGTTTGAGCACTTCAAAAGTAGTGAAATGGCTCTTGATACACTCCCTCACACTCTCCAAATCTTAGCCTACAAGTACCAAATGGGAAGAACCAAGCTCTCAGGAGATCTCTCGGCTCTAAGAAAAATAAAAGCACTTGCTGTTGCACGGTTAAAACTCACTACTGAAACAGGGGATATATAGCTATATACATAGGCAGCAGGGAGGGGGATTTGGAGAGGAGGGAGATGAAGAGGTGGGCTGCCGTTCACCCATTTAACTAGCTAGTAAAATGAGAGTAAAGATCATCCGTGGAGGAGAGGAAGAGACGACACCCACAGCGATTTCTCTTCGGTCGTTTGGCCTTCTCCCAGCATTAGGAATTTCTAATGAGATTACCATGTCAAACGGTCATAAGGAGAGAAAAAAAACCACCGGTTCAAACTTGGTTCAATTAACCGGTCTATTCCATTTAAACCACTTGGTTTAATCGAATTGAACCTGGTTCAAGCCCAAAAAATTGGGTCAATTGGTTCACAACCAATTGGAGGCCGAAACGTACTCCGAATCAGTTCAAAACTGATTTAGATAAATTCTGGCGCAGTCCTAGTCAGCCAGGAACAATTTCTGGTTAACACAGACAAGGACAAGACAGGAAAAAGAGTGCTCAAAAATACTGTGACCATAAAATCGAGATGATTTCCAATCGTAATCGGTATCCAGATCAGAGAGTAATCCTCTGTGGTGAGTGACCTCATAGGTTCGAACCTAAACGGTAGCACTAGAACAATTCTAGTACTAGCACAGGAAACCATCTAGCAATGGGTCCCGGCGTCCGGATAGGTCGAAGATGCGAGAGCAAACTATCGAACCTCTGGCATATGGTTACCGTATAATTCATCCCTTTGACCTCTAATGCTCAGGACGACTGAGATTGGGCTGCCAACCCAGACAGAGTCAGTCCACTACGTGTCTCAACCTCACAAGCCTAGTGACTCTTTTCTAGGACTACCCCGGCCGAGGATTTGCTAAATTGAGATACTGCGAGACATTCAATCAAAATTGTTTGGACAGGTCAATTCCATCTTGGTCCATCACTGCTCCACAAGTACTTGCCTGTACCCAGAAACCTTCCGTCACCGGATTAAAAATCCGGGTAGTCCGGCACCAAAGCACAGGGAGTTGCTTGCAAGATACCGTGATGACCTCAGGTCAGAGGGACACATATACCCATATCCAATCGTGAGTATCCCTTTGGCAGAAAGGGGCTGCACGGAGTCACGTTCAATGAGATATCACATATCCCACTTGCAGATCACATCAGTGTCACCACACTCATTTGGTCAAGAGGACAACCAAACGATGTGAACTACAACAACCTATACTTGATATATTGCCGTCTAGTACAATATATCCTTTGGTTGTGAACAAGGTTTAAGGACCACTCGATACATCCTCTCTATATCGAAGTCAGTGTAGTCCTAAGGACTTCATCACATGGAAAGAGTTCATTTCAGGGAAATATAAATGTGATGAGCTGCCAAAAAATATATTTTATTAATTCAAAGAAAGAGTACAATACTGAGCTCAATCGCCTATAACCCAGGTGATTAGCTTTGGGACACAATTCCCAACAACTCCCACTTGTACTAAAGCCAATCAGAAGAGTATCTAATACCCATTTTCCATTTACAATTGTCGAACTCTTTTATTCCGAGGGCTTTAGTGAAGGTGTTGGCTAGATTTTTTTTTCCATCGATCTTCAGAAGATTGATGTCGCCTCGTTCCACGATCTCTCGTATGAGGTGGTATCGCCGTAGTATGTGCTTGGTGCGGTGATGAGCTTTAGGCTCCTTAGCTTGAGCAATGGCTCCAGTGCTGTCATAATACACCGGAATAGGACCATCTAGGGAAGGTGCCACCCCTAGCTCTCCAAGGAACTTCCGCAACCACACAGCTTCCTTTGCTGCATCTGATGCTGCAATGTATTCTGCTTTGCATACTAAGTCTGCAACAGTTGCCTGCTTGGAACTTTTCTAGTAGATCGCTCCTCTATTCAGGGTAAATACAAATCCTGATACACTCTTGCTATCATCTCTATCCGACTGGAAACTGGAGTCAGAGTATCCCACAAGATTCAAGTCAGGTTCTCCATAAATTAGCCATTCATCTTTAGTATTTCTCAAATACTTAAGGATGGACTTAACCACCTTCCAATGCGCCTCACCTGGGTCAGACTGGTATCTGCTCACTACTCCTAGTGAGTATGCCATCTCTGGTCTAGTACAAGTCATAGCATACATGATAGAGCCTACTGCAGAAGCATAAGGTACTTTACTCATGCGCTCTCTTTCCTCAGGAGTTGTCGCACAATCCTTCTTAGAAAGAGTAATTCCAGAACCTATTGGGAGATAGCCTTTCTTGGAATTTTCCATGCTGAACTGTTTCAGCACGGTATCAATGTACGTAGACTGGGACAATCCCAAAAGCTTCTTAGATCTATCTCTATAGATCTTCATACCTAGTATGTAAGAAGCTTCACCCAAGTCTTTCAGGGAGAACTGAGATGATAACCAGACCTTTATTCCTTGTAATGCTGCGACATCATTCCCGATTAAGAGAATGTCGTCAACATACAGTACTAGGAATACAATCACAGAACCATTAACCCATTTATAGATGCACGGTTCTTCTCCGTTCCTAACAAAGCCATACGTTTTGATACATCTATCAAACCGTAAGTTCCAACTTCGAGATGCTTGCTTGAGTCCATAGATGAACCTTTGCAACTTGCATACTTTTGATTCATCTATGGATGTTTATTCTTCAGGCTGTATCATATACACCTCCTCTTCCAGCTCCCCATTTAGGAAAGCGGTTCGGACATCCATCTACCAGATCTTGTAATCAAAATATGCTACCAAAGCAAGCATGATCCGAATGGACTTGAGCATTGCCACAGGGGAGAAAGTCTCATCATAATCAATACCATATCGCTGACGATACCCCTTGACAACCAGACAGGCTTTATAGGTCGCTACCTTCCCATCTGCACCCCTTTTCCTCTTGAAGATCCATTTACACCCGATGGGTTTTATTCCTTCAGGCGGATCAACCAATGTCCAACATTGTTGATTTCCATGGACTCCATTTCGGATCGCATAGCTCCAAGCCATGCCTCAGAGTTAGATCTCTGAAGTGCATCCATATAGGTGATCGGATCCTCATTATTCTCATCGAGCTCAATGGGATCGCCGTCCTGGACCAAGAAACCGTAATATCTGTCCGGCTGACGCGGTATTCTACCAGATCTCCTAATGGGTTCTGGGTGTGATTCAATCACAGCCAGTTCTACGATGTCCTTAGAGTGTGCAGGTTCTTCTATTGGCTGAACTTCATCAAGTTCAATCTTAGAGGCTATAGTTCCTTCTACAAGGAAGTCCTTTTCCAAAAAGATAGCTCTAAGAGCAACGAACACCTTTTGTTCATTCTCCAAGTAGAAGAAATACTCTTTGGTTTCCTTAGGATAACCAATAAATAAACACCGATCAGACCTTGGACCAAGTTTGTTTGAGTCTAAATGCTTTACGTAAGCTGGACAACCCCAGACCCGAAGGTGTGAGATTGAGGGTTTAAGTCCAGTCCACATCTCATATGGAGTGGAGACAACAGACTTACTTGGAACATCATTTAACAAGTAGCAGGTGTTTGAAGCGCATATCCTTAAAGGATAGCGGCAGAGTTGCAAAGCCCATCATGGATCGAACCATGTCCAACAAGGTTCAATTCCTCCTTTCGTACACACCATTCAACTGTGGTGTTCCTAGAGGAGTCCACTTAGAGAGAATTCCATTCTCCTCAAGATATGTCAAAAATGCACCAGATAAGTATTCACCACCTCGATCAAATCGAAGGGTTTTAATACTTTTTCCAGTTTGCTTTTCTACTTCATTACAGTATCGTTTGAACATTTCAAACGACTCAGACTTGTGTCTCATTAAAAAGACATAACCGAACCTTGATAAGTCATCTGTAAAAGTAATGAATATTTGTATCCTCCTCTGGTACTAACTGTCATCGGTCCACATACATCAGTATGTATTAGACTTAGAAGTTCTATAGCTTATTCACCTTTTCCAGTAAAAGGTGACTTGGTCATTTTACCAAGTAAACAGGATTCACAAGTGGGCAGTGATTCAGAATCACTAACCTCGAGGAGTCCATCTCCTCGCATCTTGTTTATCCTATTTTGGTTAATATGACCTAGCTTACAGTACCAAAGATACAAATCGTTGACATTATCTAACCTTGGACGTTTGCTAGAAGTGTACATTACACTAACAGGCCTTGATAATACGTATATGCCATTATTTAATCTAGCTTTCATTATAACAGAGTTATTCAAAATAACATTGCAAAAATCCCTTTTTATTGATAGTTCAAAACCACAATTGGCCAAAAGGCCTACAAATATTATGCTCATAATAAACTAGGACAATAGTGACAGTCGACTAGTTCGACAGTACAAGACTCAAAGACAAGACGCAGGACTCCGACCGCCAGTACTGGAACACGATTTTCATTCCCGACGCTCAGAAATTGTTCTCCATCTTCAAATCTTCTACTAACTTGAAGTCCCTGTAATGAATTACAAACATGAATTGGACTACCAGTATCCAATACCCAGTTAGTAGTATCAACAATAGAGTAATTACAAGGTTTTATCATATAAATACCTTGTTCAGCAGACTTCTGCTTCCTCGGCCTGTTCGGATCAAGGGATGCAATATAAAGAGGACAGTTCCTCTTTCAGTGTCCCTTCTTCTTGCAGTAGAAACACTCTGCAGAAGACTGATCAGCCTTATACTTCCTGGTCTGACTAGGACCAGGAGCATTCTGCACCTTCTTTCCCTTTTATTTATTTTCTTCTTCCCTTTCTTAAAGGGACGACGACTTTACTTCCTCCCACTAAATTCACCACCCCCTTATTCAGTTGGTGGTCTTTCTCGAAAGTCTGCAGCAACCCCAAAAGACCATGGTAGTTAACTGCAGGCTTGTTCATTCTATAATGATCGAGAAAATCAAGATAGGAGGAGGGAAGAGAATTCAGGATCGCATCCTTGCCGAGCTGCTCGTGCAAGGGGCATCCGAGTTTGCCCAACTTTTCAATCAACTCGATCATGTACAATACATGATCAGTGACTGAACCGCCATTCGGCATCTTGGAATTGTAGATGGCATAAGACACTTTGTACCATTTTACATCATCCGGGGTGCCGAAGGATTCCTTCAACTTTTGAAGGATTTCATCAGGTTGGGCCTCCTCGAATTTGCGACTAAACTCGTCGTTCATCGCCGCTAACATAATGCATCGGATAGTAGTTCGATCAAAGACCCACTTCAGATAAGCATCTCTGACCGCACTCCGTGCATTAGCGGGAGGGATTTCAGGTGCCGGATCCGTTATCACATAGAGGATCCGTTCATGCTCCAGAACGATTTTCAATCTTCGATACCAACTATCGAAGTTGTGACCCTTTAACTTCTCGTTATCGAGAAGTGACCAGAGCGATAAATTAGAAGACATCTGAAAAAAAAATAAGACCAAATTAGTGTATGAATTAATAATTTAACCAAAAGACTTGGACTTTAGTCTAAAGGTTTCTCCCACTAATTTTTCAGATTGGTAGCCTCTAACTCCAATCCGTGAAAACACTTTTTCAAGTGGGTACTGAAATCCAATAGGCCATGCATGAGCTCGACTTTGGCCAGCTCACCCATACGAGCCTAAAGGTAGGTTCGTAAACCAATTGCTTCCTTAAACAATTTTTAGTATTTCATTTTGCCTCAGAGAACACCCCAATCGACCTTGGGGCCTCCTATTGCGGGTCTCTAGTTAGGTCCAACCATTAAAATGACAAATCCAATGCTTCCAGCTAACTAAAGACCAAGCCCGACTTTGGCCGGCCCACCTGGTCCTGTTAAGGAGGTTGCACTGAACCATCATCGATCAGATAGAAATTCCAGTCGCCTGATGTACACCCATTCTATGGAACTGCCGATGCACACCAAGCTAGTGGACACATTTCTATCCAACTTAATAGGAGGCTAAGACACTGTCAACTTTTTGACTTAGTCTTTTTAAGGACCTAATAATTTTAGAGGATTTTTTTAGTTATGACAGAAGAAAAAGATAAGGACATGGATCATCCTCCCACTGAATCAATTAGATTCCAGGAGGGTTGAAATAAATCAACAATTGATCCATGGGCACCTATAGATGAGTCAGACCGATCAACCTGGGTGACATGGGTTAACTCGAGTCATTTAGCTTTTCCAATCAGTTCTGGTCGACTCGACTAGCCAGGTAGGTGAGATCATGGGTGAGTATCTGCCATTAACTATCTTTCCTAGATACCAACCAAGTTGGCCAGGAAAGAGGTAGCCTCATACAACCATGATCACAATGCCAAACCTACCTCGACACCAGTCGGTTTACCAGACTTGATCAGACTAGCCTAAAGACTCGGGCATCCACTGAGCCACTAATTGGATCCATTTTAGACGAACGGATCAACTAATCTAACTATTAGATAGTTCTAAAGAAGGGCCTTAAACAACTTTTGTTTAATCTTCTTGTAATCCGGTTCAACTAAACTTAGGTCTAACCCAGTTATGGACCCAACTAGTCAGCTAACCCAAAATGGCTTATGCAAATTTGATTAGATTTCATAAACCTAAAAATTTTAATAAGCCAAACACTTAATTAAAATAATTTTTAATTAAGTCACTATGTAAAACAATTTTTACATAAACCAATCATGCATCTAGATTCAAAATTTTAAATATTTATATCCAATAAAACATGCCTAAAATCATGTATCAACAAATTAAAACTTTTTAATTTAAAAATTCTTTAAGGATCCTTCTGAAGAGGCCAATACAGACGATCCGCATCATGTCGAAGACACACGGTCATGGTGAAGGTCTCAACTAGGTTCCAAAAGAAATCATGATACATTTTTATTAGATTAAACAAATTTTAATCTATAAACATGCATACTAGATTAGATTACACATGCAACCTGCTCTGATACCACTGAAAGAAAACGATGCAGGTGGTTTGACATGATCCTACACTAGGCATGCAAACAGCTGCAGGAGTAGAAAGGATTTTAAAATATTTTTAAAAATCTACACAGCGAAAATCTGCTCCGCCCATAAACAAATCTAATTCTAGTTGCATGTAGGCATTTATGATAATATAAAATATTTGCAAAATATTAAACAAATAAATCTATTTATGCATGATTAAAAAAATAATTTTCCATACCTTTATTCCTCCTGGAATAACTCTGGAATAAACCTGGAATAGGCTGGAATAGCTGGAATAAATCTATTCCAGCCTTCTTCTTCCTTGGGCTGAAAAGAGCTCTATTTTTGGCTTGAAAAATGGTGTTAGAACACCACCTTCCAGACCTCCGTTTGCTCCCAAATTTGATCAGCAGCAAGTTAGACAAGCGCTCTTCGATTTGGCACCGATATCTGCAAGCAAAACAAGCTAAAACAAATGTGGAAAATCGCCAAAGTCTGTTGCTGAAATTTGCTGCAGAATCTGGACATCACTCTTTTGCTTCACGTTTGGAGCTGTAGCGGCGATCTTGGCTTGCGTGGCTTGCTCCCAGGAGTAGAAGAGTACTGCCTCTAGAGGGGAGACACGCCCGGGGCTCTCGGATCTCTCTCCACACGCGGTGCTAGCCGCTGGAAGATGATTCACGGCCATAGTGGACTGCAGCAATACTCCTTTGCTGCAATGCAGGTTTGAGCACTTCAAAAGCAATGAAATGGCTCTTGATACACTCCCTCACACTCTTCAAATCTTAGCCTACAAGTACCCAATGGGAAGAACCAAGCTCTCAGGAGATCTCTCGGCTCTAAGAAAAATAAAAGCACTTGCTGTTGCACGGTTAAAACTCACTACTGAAACAGGGGATATGTAGCTATATATATAGGCAGCAGGGAGGGGGATTTGGAGTGGCGGGAGATGAAGAGGTGGGCTGCCGTTCACCCATTTAACCAGCTAGTAAAACGAGAGTAAGGATCATCCGGTGGAGGAGAGGAAGAGACGACGCCCACAATGATTTCTCTTCGGTCGTTTGGCCTTCTCCCAGCGTTAGGAATTCTAACGAGATTACCGTGTCAATTGATCATAAGGAGAGAGAAAAAACCATCGGTTCAAACTTGGTTCAATTAACCGGTCTATTCCCATTTAAACCACTTGGTTCAATCCAATTGAACCTGGTTCAAGCCCAAAAAATTGGGTCAATTGGTTCACAACCAATTGGAGGCCGAAACGAACTCTGAATCAGTTCAAAACTGATTCAGAAAAATTCTGGCGTAGTCCTAGTCAGCCAGGAACAATTTTTGGTTGACACAAACAAGGACAAGATGGGAAAAAGAGTGCTAAAAAATACTGTGACCATAAAATCGAGACGATTCCCAATCGTAATCGGTATCCAGATCAGAGAGTAATCCTCTGTGGCGAGTGACCTCATATGTTCGAACCTAAATGGTAGCACTAGAACAATTCTAGTACCAGCACAGGAAACCATCTAGCAATGGTTCCAGGCGTCCGGATAGGTCGAAGATGCGGGAGCAAACTATCAAACCTCTGGCATATGGTTACCGTATAATTCATCCCTTTGACCTCTAATGCTCAGGACGACTGAGATGGGGCTGCCAACCCAGACAGAGTCAGTCCACTATGTGTCTCAACCTCACAAGCCCAGAGACTCTTCACTAGGACTACCCGGCCGAGGATTTGCTAAATTGAGATACTGCGAGACATTCAATCCAACTGTTTGGATAGGTCAATTCTATCTTGGTCCATCACTGCTCCACAAGTACTTGCCTGTACCCAGAAACCTTCCATCACCGGATTAAAAATCTGGGTAGTCCGGCACCAAAGCACAGGGAGTTGCTTGCAAGCTACCATGATGACCTCAGGTCAGAGGGACACATATACCCATATCCAATCGTGAGTATCCCTTTGGCAGAAAGGGGCTGCACGGAGTCACGTTCAATGAGATATCACATATCCCACTTGCAGATCACATCAGTGTCACCACACTCATTGGTCAAGAGGACAACAAACGATGTGAACTACAACAACCTATACTTGATATATTGCCGTCTAGTACAATATATCCTTTGGTTGTGAACAAGGTTTAAGGACCACTCGATACATCCTCTCTATATCGAAGTCAGTGTAGTCCTAAGGACTTCATCACATGGAAAGAGTTCATTTCAGGGAAATATAAAATGTGATGAGCTGCCAAAAAAATATATTTTATTAATTCAAAGAAAGAGTACAATACCGAGCTCAACCGCCTACAACCCAGGCGATTGGCTTTGGGACACAATTCCCAACACTATGTCCTATAAGCTCTATATCAAAGTCCACTCTTAGTCTGGTTACCTATGGATCCCAATCTTGAATTCATCATGAGGACCCTAATTGAGAAATTTGACCATATAACTGAGCAATTAGGGCAAATTTACAAGGAACTAGGTCAAGTCAAAGAGGGAGTTGGGACCCTTGATAAGACCCCCACTGAACTTGAGTCATCTAAGTCAATCCCAAGAGGACCAAGAGCCCAACATTTTGAGCACACCCCCGAGTACAACCCAAGAAGGCTTCGCCCTGATTTCATAGAAGAAGCCCGTAGAGCCCATGTTGAACCTGATTTCCCTAAACCAACTCATCGAGCCCAACGTTATGACTACACTCTTGAGCCCACTCCTAGGCAACCCTACCAAGACCACTTCGATCAAGATGAAAGGATGATGAGGAACATTAGATTAGAGTCTCCTATCTTTGATGGAAGCCTAGACCCTAAAGCCTACATTGACTGGGAGGGAGAGATGGACCAATACTTCGAGTGGTATGAAATGACTGAGGATAGGAAGTACAAATTTGCCAAGCTTAGATTGGTTCGATAAGCTAGGTTATATTGGGGGAACGTCGAGAGAATAATTAGACAAAGGGGAGACATGCCTATAACCACATGGAGAGCAAGGAATGCTAAGCTGAGCGAGAAGTACCTCCTTATGTCCTAGCATCAGAGATTGTTAGACCAATGGCAAATATTGTATCAGGGTACTAAGACTGTATCGAAGTACATTGCCAAATTTGATGAGTTTACCATGAAATGCAACATTAATGAGTCAGCAGCTATGACACTATCTAGGTTTAGAGCTGGTCTAAGAGAGGAAATTCAAAGGAAATTATTTTTAAAGGAAGTCACTGACCTAGACCAAGCCTACCAAATAGCCAGGGATTGTGAAAGATTTCATAGGGGACCAATAACTCGACGACCTAAACCAACCAATGTTAGTACACCAATTCAGAAACCAGGGTTCAACCATTATGTCAAAACTGCACCACCCCTCCAGCCCCATCGAGCCAATCAAGTGACAAGGATAAGGCCCCTGAAGTTCAAAAGAGTGATAGCCCAAATGTCCAATATTTCAAATGTCACAAAATGGGACACCTTGCTAGCCAATGCCCTACCCGATCTTTACATATAGGAGAGCTAGTTGATGAAAAGGCTGATCCCACTAAAGAGTTTGAAGAAGAAGTATATGAGGCTGAATCCAATCTGATCAATGAGTATGATGAAGAAGAAGAAGAAGGGGGTTATGATAAGACATCAGGTGTTGTTAGAATTTTGACCCAAATTAAGGAGGAGGATTGGAGAAGGACTAACATCCTCTAAACATTTCTCAAGATAGGGGAGAAAGTCTATAAAATCATTATAGACAATAGGAGTTGTATAAATGCTATTTCAACCAAAGCCCTTGGAGACTTAGGCTTGACCCCTATTCCATATCCTAATCCATTTAAAGTCTCTTGGATAGATTCTGCTTCAATCCTCATCAAGTCCAGATGCCAAGTTCCTATTCAAATCCAATCCTATCAAGAACAAGTCTGGTGTGATATTCTTCCCATGGGGATAGGTAGTATCATTTTGTGTAGACCATGGTTATATGACCATGATGTAACTTTATATGGTCAATCAAATTCTTGTGCCTTCACCCATCTAGGAAAGAAGCTTGTCATTAACTCGACTCCACCTAAGGACAATATCAAAAGAGGATTTAGTGACTTGAAAGAGAAGAAGCAAAGGTTAAATTTAATTAACGCCAAGGATGTGGAGAAAGAAATCAATGAAGGATCACCCATATGGATTTTGACCCTCAGGGAAGCCTAGAAATAAAATCATGAAGAACAACCTGAGGAGATAAAAGAAGAGGACCCAGAATTAATGTTAATCAATGATAAGGGTTCAAGACAATAAATCATTAAGGAATCATCAATTGGGGTGATGACCTGTCAGGAAGTCTAGAAGCAAAACCTTAAGGAACGAACCAAGAAGCCATAAAAATTTAGAGGAAATTCAAGACAAACTTCCTGAAACTTTTTTCAATCACTTTTCATCTGGGACTACCAGCATGCTATCAATTCAGTCCCACGATATAGGATGAACCCAATCCAACATTCCAAGATGGCACACTTTTTACTCTGTTCAAAATTTTTTGATATTTCTAAAGTGGCCAAACCATTTCTAGAAGAAGTGGATATGTTGTAGAACCTACCAAACCCTGCTGTGTCAAATAGGGTTATCGGAGTCATCATCAATTTTAGAAAGCCTTATGACACAAATATGGGGATAAACTGAATTCTTTCACCCACCATTAGAAATTAGGAACTTTGTTTCCTAGCCAAAAAAAAAAATGTTCAGTCATTAGTTAATAAAGCCTATTTGAGCTTGTCTTTTGTTTTAATATCATTTGAGTTTGTTCTATCATTTGGTGTTATCAATGCATAGGTCTGCCGAATCATATTTACAACATCTTAGGGATTTGCACAAAGACATTAGCAAGAAAATCTAAATGAGCAATGAGAGCTACAAGCATATGGCTGTTTTTCATAGAAGGGCCAAAGAATTTCAAGTAGGGGACTTTGTGATGATCTGGCTAAAATCTCACAGTTTCCATCGGAAACTATGAAGAAACTCCATACCTGTGGTGCAGGTCCTTTCAGAATAATAAAAGAATAGGACCTAATGCTTATGTGTTGGACCTACCTTCTGTGGTGGGGACACCAGGGGACAGAGGCTTCTCAACCCTCTATGGATTACTTAGTCGCATTTGAGTCCATTTGTAATAAAGGCTTAGCCCATTTGAGTTGTCTTTTTTTACTTGAGTCCTGTACTAGTCAGCACATGTTAAGCTAGTTTTCTTTCTGAGTCCTGTATGTAGCATTTGATCCATACCATTAGGGTTTTAGATCAGTCAGTCAAGTCAGCTCATGTTGAGCTTATCATATTCCGAGTCTTGTAATCATGTCCAGTTATATTGAGTCTGTTTGAGTCAAGCTCAGTCAAAGAAGACTCAAGTATGTTAAGGACACCACCCAGCATACCACCTCAGCAGCCGCATGGAGCCCAATCACACCCTGGATTGCACCACCTAGGATTACTTGGAGGATCATGAAGTTGGCCCATGCATAAGGAGTTGATGACCACACGCTAGCACACCCTTCCACACCCTAAGCACACCAACTCCACATGCCAGCATGACAAGAAGGAAAGTCAAAACAGATAAATATGAATCCCCTGATTCATGCTAGCTTGCTTAGGAAAGAAGTGGCCCCCCCTTTGGATGTCTACACCTATCTTGTTTGGAGGGATTTTGTATGGCATGAGATTATTTTCTTTCATGTATTCAACTCCACACTTTAGGAAGAAAGTGGGAGAGTGTTTTCTTCCATGTATTCAACCCCACACTTTAGAAAGAAAGTGGTCACCCATATTTTTCTAATTTTCTTTTGCTTGGGCCCTAAGTCTAATGACTCTATATAAGGGATCCCTTGTATTAAAATTTAATAACTTTTTATCATGAAATAATATTTAGTTTACAACTTTGCTATGTGCTACCTGCTGTGTGCAAAAAAGGGATTCTGTGTGAGCCCTTCTTCTTCCCGGTGTCATGCACCTGCCTCTAGCCTCCATCTATCCCTCCAAGCCCTAGCTACCCTCTTCAAACACCTTCATCCCCTTGCTAATTTTTAATTAACTCTCCATCTGCGCTTTGTTTCTACCCTAAAATGATTGTTTGCAGGTCCCTCATGATAGAAAAGTGCCTAAGAGCCAATCACTATGAGGGCTTTTTATAAACTTCTAGCTCATGTATGACATACTTTCATATTAATAAAGGCATTTGATTCATCATACACTGCTGTGTCATATTTTTATTGATTATGATGAACCCCATAGAGTATGGCAATGAAATTAGGGTTATGATGGAAATCATAACAGTGAAACCTAATTTTATAAATCCTAATCTAGAAGTTCCTAGTTGTTGGACCATCGATTTGGGGATCGATGAATCGGAAAGACTAGCTTATCCTATGTATGCTCAGTTGATGAGGGTGGTTGATCTCACAACCACTTATGTAGAGACACTAATACTAGGATAATGGTGCTCATCAGGGTATGAGTACACTGGACTGATCCCACAGGGATTATCTTATGGAAGTCTTACTACTTATCAAAAGATAGATCCCAGGGTAGAAGTTGTGCATGTGATCTTTAGACCTGAGGTCACCATGGTTCCTTGTGCACACCAAGCCATATTTTGGTTCATACTCATTCATGCCATTGCGACATGTACGGGGTGTTCTGGGTATGGTGGAAGGTGTACGAAGGATGTGAGTGGACCGGCAAGGAATCGATCATTCCTAATAAGAGAAATTGTTATCCCATGCAATCTCTTCGATGAGTGACTCAAGGAGCCTTTGATCAAAGCAGGATGAGATTAGTGGAATCTTATCAGTCATCAACTGAGTCCTCATGATCGAGCTGAGATTTGATATGATGAAGTGTTAGGGTTTGACATCTATCCATACCTATCACTTAATCGGGATAATGGGAGATCGAAAGATTGAATTGCACGGTAACTTATTACTGAACGATGTTTTGGTATTTTCTACCAAATTCCTCATCTTCCGGGGAGGCATGACACATTGCTCGATGTCAATCTTGTATTGTAGGTTTTCATGAACCAATTGGTTTGGTTTCATGAGTCAATTCGATGTGTGATTTGAATTGGACAATTAGGTGAGCCAATTTGACCTAATTAGGTCAATTGTAATCGATCGGATCGAATCGGCTCAAACCTAAATCTACTGCTGGCTAGATGTGGAACACAATGGGTCACACACAATAGAGACTTGGCCAAAAAGTCATTCATGACTAATTAGGGTCATAGGATCTTAATGGTTAGCCAGATTGCATACTAGCATAGTAGGCTATCCCTAATTCCTAACCAATTGGATTGGGTCCGGTTAATGGCTAATTGGGCCATAATATAAAAAATCTAAATTAAGTTGAGTCCTAAGTGGGGCTAGCCAAATCAGAACTTAATCTAATTTTAATTTGGACTTAAATGGCGTGGGACTCTTGTTACCTAAATGATACCTTAACTTCAAAAGGGCACATAAGGGCTTATAGACCTGATCTGAAATAAAAGATATGGTCAGAAGGCTTATTTGTTGCCCTTTCCAATGATACCCATATTGCATATGTTTGACCAAGTCAATTTGATGCTTTAGGTGAACTAAATGGAAAGAAAAAGACTATTGGCGCCCTTTAGCGCACCTGGGAGAATAAGTGGCACACTGAAGAACTAAGAGTCCTTCTGTAGATGAGACTCTAAGAGTTTCATCAAGAAGTTCTCTTTCATTTATCCTTACGATCTTAAGAAGTCTAATATCCGGTTTAAAGTTTAAAGGGATGGCTTGAAGAGGTGCGAAAGGTGGCGCGCACATGAAGAGTCTGCCTCTTCGTATATGCACGCACAACAGAGGGCAGAGTCCTTCTGCCTCTGAAACTCTTCAAGCCTCGCATTACTTCATATTAGAAGAGGCATCTTTCTATCTCAAAAACTAGTTTTTGACACATGGCACGATGGGGATTGATCTGGTAAGTGAAAGAACACAGATATGACTCTCCATTCCCGAAGAGTCTAATCAGATATGTTGTTTCATATCTGATAAGTGTTGTCGGGATGCATTTCATGCCCCATCTAAGATTATAAATAGGGGTACAGTGAAATGAGAAATACTGACTTCGATCTTCTGAGAGTTTGAGTGTTTTATTTTCTCGAGAGTCAGATTGTTCTTCCCCTTTCTCCCTCCCTCCTTGTTTTAGGACAAGACTTGTCTTGTTAAGACAAGTTTTTCTACACTAGGACAAGGCTTGGTTGTAGGACATAAGTTTGTAGGGTCCTAGAGGAGGGTAGTCCTAGATCCTACAGTGGTTTAGGACAGTGTCTTGAGTGCCCTTCAGTAGGACAGGATGTCCTACAGTGGTCAATAGATCAAAGGCTGCCGAAAGAGTTCCACTTCTCCAAGCAACTTGAAGAAGGAGTTCTTCCTTGGTCCGAGTTTTGTGTGGATCACTGTTGGAGGGCTTGCACTTGTGAGCCTTGTCGAAAAAGTTGGATTTCAGTGATCCAAGTATTTTTCTTGACTTTATTTGATGATTCATTAGTTGTTATTGCCCAAGGGGTTCCTGGGAATTAGGGTTTTCTATACATGTTATACATGTTAAGGTATCATGCTATGAAATTTTATTTTGAAAGTCAATTTCATATGCTACATGATCCCAGGCACCCTGGAAGAATTCCCATCACCTCGACTTCTACGAATCCAACGACTCCAACCGGGCCGCAATCGGATCATCGAGCAGAAAGCCGGGAATCTATGGGTCTCTAGCTTGATTTTCTAGGCCGCATCCAGGAGTGAGAGCGATCTCTTCACATACGATCTATACCAGGCACTTCAACCATTTCTAGGTACACCCCCTCTGCGCCAGTAGCCCTATGTAGGTGACTAGCCCAACCGAGACTTCTCAGCCTCGGCAGTCCTCTTTCCTTTGCTTTTTAGGTCCTATTATGCATGCTTTTAGCTTCTTATTTTCATATAGAACTATTTACATCGTTACTTGGTCTGATCTTTGGGATTAAAACTTATAACTTAATATGTAAAACATAAAAAATAATTGCATGCATATCTAGTTTCGCATCATTTGGTATCAGAGCCTGTTTGGGCTCAGTTCTCTTTGGATATTCGGATCGGGTGCTTCACCATGGCTGTCCGGTCATAGGAGACTAGTAGGACTTCAAAACCCTCTTTCCCAATCGACAGAATCTTATATGGCGGTAGGGGTGCCACTACGAATTGACCCCTAAAGAAGAACATAAGAGTTCCTTAGGATTTTTTTCATTTTTGGCCTTTCAGTATATACCCTGTTATTTTAATTGTTTTTACCTGTATAAAATCAAAAAAATGAATTTACTTTGATGGACTCCTCATAATTCAAATTAATTTTCCTAATTTTCTTAAGAATTACTTCAGTCTGTGGATTTTCACTCATCAAAAAACTGCCTAAGAACAGTTCTACTCTATTTTGGCAGCAAAGCCGATTTCGGAAAGTTCAGGGTTTTTTTAGTATAATCTTTGCATATCTTTAATTTTAGAATATTTCCTGTATATTAGATCATAATATGTAATTATATTTCTATTTAAGAAAAATCTCAAAATAAAAGAAAATTACATATTCTTCAAAAACACCAAAAACACCTAAAACCTAATTTGCATTCTCATCTGCCTGCCATCATTGCATAAAATACCTTAAGGGCACTTTCTATATGTCAGATAAAGGGAGGAGTTTATAACCTCTCCTTAGCCTAAGACCACATCCCTTGCATTCGGTCTCAAGCCTAATCTAAAATTAACTAGACTTAATTTGCCCTAGTGGGCTAGGAACACCCATCGGTCGGGTTCAATCATTGTGGGATGACTAGTGCACCCAATTCATTTCCTATTACTGGATACTGGTGTCTAGGCAAGAGGTACGGTGTAAAATGACCTAAGTGGATTGGTGGTTCCTTAATTGGGTCCCTGCGAGAGCAGGGGGGCCTCCCACCATCCCACCTCTTACCTGGCCAGATTGAATGATTAGGATTTGAGTTGTATGTAAGTTGAATTAACCCATTTTGATTGGGCTCTAGGCCTAGGAAGCTGTAGTCGAGTCAGTGTTGAATCCTGCATGAGCACTAGATCAGCAGTCCCATTTCATCCACCATCTCATTGAATCCATGGATTAGCTGGAAGCCAAGATTCAAACCCTTGTAGACCAAATAGCCTAGATGAATACCCAAATGACCCAGTCCAATACCGATAGCCTCAACCCAACTCAACCTAGTGAAACCATGGAGCCCAACCCTAGGAGAACCCCATACCATGACTCTTATTTGGAGCCCAACCCTAGGAGAGCCCTTAGGTACGTTGTGTTGGTAGCACCTAAATTTTGTGATCTTGAGTGTGAGGATTATCTTGCTTGGAAAAAAGATATGGACCTGTATTTTGAACAAAATATAGGTTTCGATTCTGAAAGATGTCAGTTCAAGTTTGCTAAAGCTAAGTTAGTTCACCAGGCTAGGTTAGACTGGGATAATGTTGAGAGAATACTTAGGATAGAAGGCCGCGAACCCATAACTACCTAGAGTGATATGAAACTTGAACTAAGGAGAAAGTACCTACCCAAGTCCTATCAGTCCAAGAGACCCACAACCTATAGATCTTATGACTCCAATCCTATGAACCAAGATCTTATGACTCTAGATCCTATTTACCCACATCCTATAAGCCTAGTATACCCACAACCTATAGATCTTATGACTCCAAATCCTATGACTCTAGAACCTATGAGCCCATATCCCATGAGCCCAGTAGACCCAAGACCCATAGAACTGAACCCAAATCCTATGATCCCATATCTTATAGTCCCAGGACCTATAGATTTGCGCCCTTGTCCTATGAGCACAGGGAGCCCATAACCCCTAGGTATCAGCCTAGTACTAGTCAGGTTTTCCCTAGTCAACTTGAACCCCATAGGATTAGTACCCCTAAATATGAGCCAAGTAGTAAGCCACTACCCCTTAGGCACCCTGAACCTACTAGGATTAGTGCCCATAATCAGAAACCAGGACCTAGCCAATTTTCCCTTAACCGACCTTCCCCTACCACCCATTGATTCACAAGGCTTACATTAAAGCGGAAGTGTATGAAGCTGATGTAAGCTTAGTGGATGAGTATGACGGAGAAGAGGAGACACCTCTAGAAGACCTAGAATTAGTTTACTCCGTAGGTACCCAGGTAGAAGCCAATCTAGAGTTAGTTGACCCTGACTATACCTAGCCTAAAGCTGTAGTGGAAGAGCAATTAGAGGAAGAGAACCTAGAGACTGCTGCTAGAACCTTACCTGAGGAAACCATAGAGGAGAGCCAAATTTTAGAGTATAGTCCTAAAATACAGGAACTAGAAAAATTTATTAAGGACCTGGTCTCTTTGAATCGGCATCCCTAGGATGAGCCCTCTCCTATAGTTCCCATTAAGGACCTCTTCCCTGAAATTAGTAAACCATCATTCTATTATGCAAACCCTGTAGATTTTTCTCAACCTCATAAGGTTAGCTTCATTAGTCTAGGATTAGTTCCTGACACCTCTTCTTTTATCCTACTGTATCCAACCAATACTGAACCTTTTTTTCTACCTTACCAGACTAATTCTGAATCCACTTCCTATTTTCTGTCCTTTCCAGACACCTCCAGCATTTTTAGGATCATTAGATTGTATTTAGTTGAGATTAGCATACTGCATGCATTCATTACACATGTTAGGTTTGCATTATACTTCTGGCATACCCTATGGAATTTGCTAGGAGCCCATTATAAGTTTTCATGTGCATGTCAAGCTAGGACCAAACCTAGAGAACCTATGATCTGTTAGGTTTAGGTCCAAAGAGTTTAAAAAAAATTCCTTCGATAGGAATGCATAGTCAAGTCTTTTAGGTGATAGTTTGAGTCTTTTGCATCACTTGTTAGGAGTCTGCATGTGCCCAGCATGTTCACCACCTGCACTAATTTTGAAAGAAACTGGCTAATTCCCGAAGAAGGGCCAAGGAATTTGATGTAGTGGATTCTGTCTTGGTTAGGCTTAGGTCTAAAAGAGAAGCTTCATGCTCGCGAAGCCGGACCTTTTTAAAATGATAGAGAGGGTTGGACCAAATGCCTATGTGTTAGATTTGCCTCTAGATTTGGGCATTAGTTCTACCTTCAATATTGCAGACCTGGTTGAGTATAGGGAACCGGCAGTGATACCCAGTGAGGCCTTTGGACCTACTCCTTCCATTGTGAGTGACCCTAACCCAGAGTGTCTACCAATAAATTGGTTTGAGTGAGGAGAACGGATCGAGTATATCCTGGATGATCAAGCCATCACAACCTAGGGCCGCGACTATCAATGCTACTTGGTCTGATGGTAAGGCCAGCCAGAGTCGAACGATTCATGGATTTCTCGAGAGGACTTGTAGCGCTTCAACCTAGACCTTCTCGAGAGATATGTGAGCCAGCCTGATCTTCACTCGACAGGGTCGAGTTCCTTCCACCCCGGAAGAATTGGTGGGGACACCAGGGGCACCAGAATAAGACAGAGGCTTCTCAACCCTCTGTGGATTACTTAGTCACATTTGAGTCCATTTGAAAGAAAGTCTTAGTCCATTTGAGTTGTCTTTTTCTTACTTAAGTCCTGTACTAGTTAGCTCATGTTGAGCTAGTTTTCTTTTTGAGTCCTGTATATAGCATTTGATCCATACCATTAGGGTTTTGGATCAGTCAGTCAGGTAAGCTCATGTTGATCTAATCATATTTCGAGTCTTGTAATCATGTCTAGCTATATTGAGTCTGTTTGAGTCAAGCCCAGTCAAAGAAGACTCAAGCATGTGAAGGACACCACCCAGTATGCCACCTCAGCAGCTACATGGAGCCCAATCACAACCTGGATTGCACCACCTAGGATTACTTGGAGGATCATGAAGTTGGCCCATGCATAAGGAGTTGATGACCACATGCCAGCACACCCCTTCCACACCCTAAGCACACCAACTCCACACGCCAGCATGACAAGAAGGAAAGTCAAAACAGATAAATATGAATCCGCTGATTCATGCTTGCTTGCTTAGGAAAGAAGTGTTCCCCCCCTTTGGATGTTCACACCAACCTTGTTTGGAGGGATTTTATATGGCATGAGAGTGTTTTCTTTCATGTATTCAACCCCACACTTTAGGAAGAAAGTGGGAGAGTGTTTTCTTCCATGTATTCAGCCTCACACTTTAGGAAGAAAGTGGTCACCCATTATTTTCTTTATTTTCTTTTGCTTGGGCCCTAAGTCTCATGACTCTATATAAGGGATCCCTTTTATGAAAATTTAAAAACTTTTTATCATGAAATAATATTGTGTTTACAACTTTGCTGTGTGTTACCTGCTATGTGCTAAAAAGGGATTTTGTGCAAGCCCTTCTTCTTCCCGGTGTCCTGCGCCTACCTCCAGCCTCCATCTATCTCTCCAAGCCCTAGCAACCCTCTTCAAACACCTTCATCCCCTTGCTGGTTTTTTAATTAACTCTCCATCTGCGCTTTGTTTTCTAACCCTAGAATGGCTGTTTGCAGGTCCCTCAGCTTCTACGAATCCAACGACTCCACCCGGGCTGCAATCAGATCATCAAGCAGAAAGCCAGAAATCCATGGGTCTTTGGCTTGATTTTCTAGGCTGCATCCGGGAGTGAGAGAGATCTCTTCGCATATGATCTGAACCAGGCGCTTCAACCATTTCCAGGTACACCCCCTCTGCTGCCAGTAGCCCTATTGTAGGTGAACTAGCCTAACTGAGACTTCTCAGCCTCGGTGGTCTTCTTTCCTTTGCTTTTTAGGTCCTGTTATTTATGCTTTTAGCTTCTTATTTTTATATAGAACTCTTTAAATCGTTACTTGGTCTGATCTTCGTGATTAAAACTTATAACTTAATATTTAAAAACACAAAAAATAATTGCATGCATATCTAGTTCCACATCATTCTGACTTTAGCATTAGCTCTACTTTTAATATCTCAGATCTGGTAGGATACAAGAAGCCCACAATAATTTCCAGTGAGTTCCTAGAACCTGATCCATCCCTTGAAAGTGAATCAACCCTAGAGTGCCCACCAGCCACACTATCAAAGTGGGGAGAAAGAATTGAAAGGGTCATCGATGACAAGATTGTCATTACCCAGAATGAAGATTACCCACGATACTTGATCCATTGGCAAGGCATACCTGATTCTGAAGATTCATGGATCACTCAAGAAGAACTACAAAGGATCAATCCAGATATACTTGAATACTACCAAAGCCAAAATGATCCATACTCATCAGGGCCGAGTTCTTTTCACCCGTGGAGAATTAATGAGGACATTGGCAAGAGAAAAAAATTACAAACTAATAATCTTTAATTATAGTCTAATCTTTTCTTTTTTTTAGGTTCCCAAAAATGTATGAAGCACCTCTTGAAGACTCCTAATTCCATGAAGCAAGATTAAATTATTTAAAGCCAAAATCAAGTGAAGATTCCTTTTCCAAGCCCATGGGCCGGCCAAGCTATGAAGAAATCTTCTACCTTGAAGCCTAATTGAAAGATCAAACCTTAACGAACATGTGGAAGAATTAGATGAAGACAAGTGTTGCAAGGAGATGGCGCCACATGGAGCTTCTAGGACTTTCTCTTGTTAGGATTAGTTAGACTAGGAACTAATCATGTAATTAATTACCAACTAAATCTAAATTAGTTGGCTCCTTAACCCACCCATTATGGCTGCCCTTGGCCTATAAATAGGACCAAGGCCTCCTGTTGTAAAGCAATGAATGACTTAAGTTGAATGAAAGCTTACTTGTTTGTGTTCTCTTCCACTTTGCCAAGTTCTTTAGTTCTTCTTAGAATTTTGAGTATTTTTCTTTAAGTTTGAGTTGGAGTGATGAGTTTGATCTTGAATTTGAGTGAGTGCCTTAAGTTTGGAGGGCCATAATTCCTTTTCCAAGTTTGTCTATATAAGATCCAAGTAGTCCAAGAATAAGAGAAAGTGCTGCCCAAAAACTCTAGTAACTCTCTTCACTATTCTTGTTGATTCCTTCTTTTTTTTCCCTTAATTTCTTTGAAATTTGAAATTACCTTGACTCTTTGTAGGCTTTTCTTGGTGATTTGAAGATGACGATGAAGGTTCCACGCCATGGGTCAAAGCTCCAATGGTGAATCTAAGAAGGGAGTGTAGATCTTGTCTTTAGCCTTCAATCTTTGAGTGGTGAGTGATTCCCTTCCACTTGAGCTTTGAATTCTCTTCATTGTTGGGAAAAGACCCTCTTGATCCTTTGATCTGAGGTTCTTAAAGGTAGCTTAGCCTAGTTTGAGGGTTTCTATGCCCTTAGATCCTCTCATTTATTTTTTTGAAAGGAAGCTTGCACAAGGGTGTCAGATTTTTTGCTCACCTAGTTCCTAGCTCGAAACTCTTCATCCCTTCCACCCATGAATCCAGTCATATCTGGAGCTCTAATGCTAGTATGTTGTTTCTAGGTAAGTAGATCACATCTCCACACACCTATTTCATCAAATTCATCGCCCATCACTAGGCGATAAGATAAGCTGGCCCACAAGCTCTAGGAGGTGGATGGCTACCTGAAGGAGTTTCGCCAACAAACTTGTCCTTGAGTGCTGAGCCTTGGTTCATGATTCATCCCTTATTTTTTTGTAAGATTATGGAGGAAACGGTGCCTCACTATTTCAAGGAACCCACCATGGAGGCCTATGATGGCACAATCAATCCCTTTAACTACTTAGCAAGCCTTATATTCCTTATGCATCTTCAGGGAGCATTCGATGCCCTTATGTTCAAGTCCTTCCCAACTACCTTCAGGAAAGTGGTTAGAACCTAGTATACCTAGCTCTCGCTAGGATTGATCCACTCCTTTGAAGAATTAAACCACCAGTTCATGACCTAGTTTCTAGAGTAGCAAGAGGCTTTTCATGACCTAGTTTCAGAGTAGCAAGAGGCTTGAGCATGGCTCCAACTTCCTCTTTCTTGTCCAATAGGAGGATGGCGATGATGAGAATTCTCCCAGGGTGCCGGGAATCATGCAACATGCGAAAGTGAATTTCAAAACTAAAATTCTAAGCATGAAACCCTAATTGGCAAGAAAACTTTAATTCCCAAGAACACCTAATGCAATACCAATCAACGAAACATAAATGAAGTCAGAATACATACCTAGATTGCTGAAATCCAATCCTTTCCACGAGGCTCACAAGTGCAAGCCCTCCAATGGTGATCTACATGAGAATGGTACCAAGAAAGAATCCCTATCAGGGTTGCTTGCTTCAACAGGACTCTTTCGTCAGCCTTTTGACCTTTGACCACTGTAGGATACCCTGTCCTACTGTAGGGCTTTCTAGACACAGTCCTAAACCACTCTTGGTTTTAGGACATCCCTCCTCTAGGACCCTTAGGCTTATATCCTAAAACTAAGCCTTGTCCTAGTAGAAAAGACCTTGTCTTAACAAGACAAGTCTTGTCCTAAAGTAATAAGGAGGGAGGGAGAAGTGGAAGAACACTCAGAATATCTTTACGGTGAAAAGATTATCTGAAACTCATATCACCACCCCTATTTATAGTTTTAAGAGAGGCATGTGATATGTCCTCCAACAGGTTATCAGATATGATTTTTCAAGACTGAAAAATCATATCCAATATGTCTCCTCATGCACCAAAAGATATTTTGGCATCCGTCCATTTTCCTGGACAATCTGTGACTTTGCCACATGGCAAGTACCGGTCCCTGAGAAGCCAAGAGGTGCCTCTTCAATCTCCAAACACTGGAGAATAGGAAGAGTCCTAAAAGCAGAAGGACTCTGCTTCAGGGCACACGCTACATGAAGAGACGCGTCTCTTCATGCATGCTTTTGCTTCCATCCCTTTTTCACCCCATTTCAAAAAGGGCCTCGATCGGTCAAACATATCCAAGAGGTGTGAGGTAAGATGAGAAGGTGCCCTTGAAATGAAACACTCTAGTGTTTCATCTACAGAAGGACTCTTGTCCTTCTGTGTGCACCATCATCTCCCGCTCGCGCCAAGAGGTGCCAAGAGTCCCTTTATCTCTTGGTCAACTTTATCTACACCCCATGCAACCATTGACTAGTCAAAACATATACAACATTGGTGTCAAAAGAAAGAGCATTAAGTCCTCTTTCCGTCCATATAAATATTTTTCAGATCAGAGGACTATAGACTCTCCTAGGCCTTTTTGAATGCCAAGGTGTCATTTTGGCATCTAGAGTCCCAACTCAAATGGACTCTTCAATAAGACGTCCAAAATACCAAAATAAAATTAGATCAAGCTCTGATTTGGCTATCCCCACTTAGGACCCAACCTAATTTAGGTTTTTCTTAATTATGTTAGCCCAATTAACAAGCAACCGGACCCAATCCAATTGGATCAGGAATTGGGTTAGGAATTGTGTTAGCCTACAAATGCTAGTATGTAATCTGGCTAACCAATTAGGATCCCATGATCCTAATTAAACCATAAGTGACTTCCTTAGCCAACTCTTTATTGTGTGTGACCCATTGGATTTCATATCTAGCCAGCAGTAGGTTTAGGTTTGAGCCTATTCGATCCGATCGAACCCAATTTACCTAAATAGGTCAAATCGGCTCACCTAATTATCCAATTCAAATCACATACCGAATTGACTCATGAAACCAATCCAATTGGTTCATGAAAACCCACAAGACAAGATTGACATCTAGCAACGTGTCATGCCTACCCGGAAGATGAGGAATTTGGTAGAATTATCAAAATACCCTTTAGTAGTAAGTTACCGTGCAATTCAATCTTTCGATCTCCCATTATCTTGATTAAGTGATGGGTATGGATAAATGTGAAACCCTAACACTTAATCATATTAAATCTTAGCTCGATTATGAGGACTCAGTTGATAACTGATTAGAAGCCACTTCTAATCTTATCCCACTTTGCAAAGATTCTTTGAGTTACTCATCGAAGAGATTACACGGGATAACATATCCTCTTACTAGGATTGATCGATTCCTTGTTGGTCCACTCACATCCTTCGTACACCTTCCACCATACCCAGAATACCCCGTACATATCGCAATGCCATGAATGAGTATTAACCAAAGTATGGCTTAGTGTGCACAAGAAACTATGGTGACCTCAGGTCTGAAGATCACATGCACAACTTCTACTCTGGGACCTATCTTCTGATAAGGAGTAAGACTTCCATAAGATAGTCCCGATGCGGATTAGTTCAGTGTACTCATAACCTATTGAGCACCCTTATCCTTGTATTAGTGTCTCTACACAAGTGGCTGTGAGAGCAACCACCCTCATCAACTGAGCATACATAGGATAAGCTAGTCTTCCCGGATTCATCGATCCCCGAATCGATGGTCCAATGACTAGGAACATTCTAGATTAGGATTTATAGGAAATTAGGTCTCACTATTTTGAGCTCCATCATAATCCTAATTCCATTACCCTACTCTATGGGGTTCATCATAATCAATAAAAACATGATACATCAGTATATGATGAATCAGATGCCTTTATTAATATGAAAGAATCTCATACATAAGCTGGAAGTTTATAGAAAGGCCCTCATAATGATTGGCTCTTATGACACTTTTCTATCAAACTCCCACTTGCACTAAAGCCAATCGCCCTTGTATTTTATGCCCATACAATCTAAGTGACGATTTAACTGCTGCTTGGCCAAAGCTTTAATGAATGGGTCTTCTATATTATTCTTTGTATCAACTCATTCAATGACGACATCTTATCTTTCAATGATCTCTCGAACGAGGTGGAACCGTCTTAGAATGTGCTTGGACTTGTGATGAGACCTTAGTTCCTTAGCTTATGCAACAGCCCTAGTGTTATCACAGTATAATAGCATTGGCTGTTGTACATTAGGAACACGCCCAATTCCATGATGAATTTCTTCATCCAGACAGCTTCCTTTATGGCTTCGCTAGCAGCTATGTACTCCGCCTCAGCGACTTAGTCAGCTACTGTTGGCTGCTTTGTACTTTTCCAACTTGCTACACCTCCATTCAGGGTGAAGACATACCCCGATGTGGATTTGCTATCATTTGGATCTGATTAAAAACTAGAATCTATATATCCTTCTAGTTTCAACTCAGATCCTCCATATACTAGAAAAATATCTTTAGTCATTCTCAGGTACTTAAGAATATTTTCATAGCTCTTCAATGATCCTCTCTTGGATCTGCCTAAAATCTGCTCACTATGCCCAAGGCATATGCAACATCAGGTCTGGTACATAACATGACATACATTATCGATTCTATAGCCGAAGTATAAGGAATCAAGCCATCCTCTCTCTTTCTTCTGATGTCTTAGGAGACATTTTCTTATAGAGATGTATGCCTTGACTTATAAGTAAGTAACCTTTCTTACTTCCATCCATGTTGAATCTCTTCAACACTAAGTCAATGTACCTGGATTGGGATAAGCCTAGCATCCTTTTGGATCTATCTCTATAGATCCTTATACCCGGTATATAGGATGCTTCTCTTAAATCCTTCATGAAAAATTTTGATGATAGCCAAGTTTTAACCGACTGTAACATTGGGATATCATTCCCAATGATCAGTATGTCATCCACATACAAAACTAAGAAAACAATGGCACTCTCACTTATCTTCTTATACACACATGGTTCATCCACATTTTTGATAAAACCAAATCCTTTGATTATTTCATCAAAATGGATGTTCTAACTCTTCGATGCTTGCTTAAGTCTATAAATGAACTTCTTTAACTTGCATACCTGGTTTGGTCTCCCACTTGAGACAAACCCCTATAGCTGTGACATATAGACTTCTTCCTCAACGTTTCCATTGAGGAAAGTAGTCTTTACATCCATTTGCCAGATCTCATAGTCATGGTATATTGCTATGGCAAGCAATATCTAAATGGACTTGAGCATGGCTGCTGGAGAAGAGATTTCATCATAGTCTACACCATGTTTTTGTCTAAAACTTTTTGCTACCAGCCAAACCTTATAGGTCTCAACTTGACCATCTGCTCCAATCTTCTTCTTGAAGATCCATTTACACCCTATCAGGTTAATACCTTCAGGTGGATCTACCAAGGTCCAAACCTGATTGGAATACATGGAGTCCATTTCAGATTTCAGGCACCAAGTCACTTGTCAGAGTCCTTACTCTCGACAGCTTCCGAATAGGTCACAGGATAATCATCCTGTATGATACTGGCTTCATTGTCATCCCTGATGACAAAGCCATATCTGAAAGGTGCTCCCCGCACCCTCTCTGACCTTCAGAGATTAGGTGTGTATTGTGGCTATTCTTGATCCACAAAAACCTCTAGTTGAGGAACTTCACTTGAAGGCTCATCGGTTTGTTGGTTCTGTTCTTCACACAACTCAAGTGAAGAATCACTACATCTTTCTTGGACAAACTCTTGTTCCAAGAATGTAGCATGCCTGCTGACAATTATCTTTTGCTCAGTAGCATTATAAAAGAGGTATCCCTTACCTTCTTTAGGGTATCCAACAAACCTACACTTGTCAGCTCTAGCACTTAACTTATGTCCAAAGTTATTCTTGACATAAGCATGGAAACCCCAAATCTTTAAGTACTTAAGACTTGGTCTTTTGCCATTCCATAACTCATATGGAGTGCTACTTACTGACTTAGATGGAACCCTGTTTAATATATATATAGCAGTCTCTAAGGCATGTCCCCAGAAGGAAATGAGAAGATCTGTTAAGCTCATCATGGACCTCACCATGTCCAACAAGGTGCGACTTCTCCTTTCTGCCACTCCATTTAACTGGGGTGTATAAGGAGGGGTCCATTCAGAAATAATGCCTTTATCTTTGAGATGGTTCAAAAACTCACTAGACAAGTATTCCCCTCCTCGATCAGGCCGAAGAGCTTTAATTCTAAGTCCAGTTTGTCTTTCAACCATACTCTGATATTCTTTAAACTTATCAAAGGCTTCGAACTTGTGCTTCATAAGATATACATAACCGAACCTTGATAAATCATCAATAAAAGTGATGAAATAAGAATATCCTCCTCTGGCCTGAGTTGACATAGGTCCACACACATCAGTATGTACAAGACCTAACAATTTAGTTGCCCTTTCTCCATATCCAGTGAATGGAGACTTGGTCATTTTCTCTTTGAGGCAAGACTCACAAGTTCCTAATGATTGAAAATCATTAGGGTCAAAGTAATCCTCTTTGACTAACTTGTTTATTCTTAACTCACTGATATGACCTAACTGACAATGCCAGAGATATGTGACATTGACATTATCTCTTTTTCTCTTCTTGTCATCTACAAGAAGTATTTCGTCATTGAGTACTAAAGTTAGAAGACCATTCACAAAGCAACCATGTCCAAATATTGTATTATTATGAAGAATAGAGCAGCCACTGCTCTTTACACTTATTTCATATCCTTGTTGTAATAACAAGGATATAGAAATAATATTTCTTACAATATTTGGCACATAGTAGCATTCTTCCAACCTTATGATATTACTCGAAGGTAATAATAGAAGATAGGTGCCCACAGCTTCAGCATATAAGGGTTCTCCACTTGCCCCATATAATTTAAAGTCACCTTTCTTCAAATTTCTAATTTTATGGAGTCCTTGTAAAGATTTACAAATATGTGACCCATATGTGGTATCCAATACCCATGAATTAAAAATAAACTCACTCAATGATAAATTGGTTTGTATCATGTACAAACCCCTGGATGCAGCACTTGCATCTAGCTTCACATTTGCAAGACAAGTCTTGCAATCCTTCTTCCAATGCCTAAAAATGCTGCAATGGAAACAGGCTCCATTAGCTTTCTTTCTCAACCAGTCCACATAGTTTGAACTGGTTAACTTGTTGGCATCCAAGATGCCATGCAATGATAAATTTGAAGCCATAAAAATAAATATCCTAAGAACAATATCAGCAAACCACTCAAGATGACATCCATAACTAGATAAGGACTTTCTATCTAATTATGTCTCCCACTATTTTCTTCAAATACCATAACCCTCAACTATGGTAAGCAAGAAACCTTTCCTAGTTTCCTTAGTGGGGTTGAGATCCTTATTACTCATGAGTGCCTTGTGTATGCACAATAAACACACATGAGTTCAAAGGTAGGACAACCTTTCCAATTGCAACCCATGCAATTCTCAACAATTATATTTGCCTCTAGGATACTTATGGCCTTGTGTGTGCACAACAAACCATAATGTCTTAGTTTAGTCGGACCCTTCATTTCCATATAGCCATGATTGAATAATGTTACCTTTGTGTATGCACAACAAAGCAACATTTCTAACCATGCCATAAAGCACTAAGTGTACCAAGATAAATCTTATATCAAACCCTAGAGTAGGCCTTGTGTATGCACAACAAACCTGCTATAGTCTTGACATAAATTTGGCTTAGCATGAAGGAAGGCAAAATATAGTACACTAAACAAATTTGCATTATCAAATTAAGATTTAGATATGACCAAATTGGCCAGGTAAGTGGAAGGGGTGAGGGGGTCCCCCCGTTGCTTTTCTTAGACACCAATTAGATTGGCCAGGTCAGTCAATGGAACCAATTAAAAATCTCATTCCCTTTACCTTACCAGAACCACTTGCTTAGACACCAATCGGCTGATCAAACCCTAATCGGTTTTGCATCATGACTAAGTTTTTTACTATGACTAAATATGATTTTTATGAGGGCTTTGATGATCTCAAAGACACATTCTAAATTATCATGATTACTATGCTTATAACATATATAAACATGTAACATATCATCATAACATAACATCATAACATAACATGTTATGTTAAATAAGCATATTATAACTAATATGCAAATCAAGGCATGATAGATACATAACAATACCTTTCACCTCACTTTTTCATAGGATATGGCCACAGTAGCACCCCTACACGCCATAGGAGACCCATTGAGTGGGAGGAGAGTGCCTTTAAACCCTACTTGGCTCCTATGACCGGACGGCCATGGTGACTAACCCAATCCAAAGCAGTTACTAGGTACAATCAACATGCATAATTTCATATTTGACATAATATCATGCATTTCATAAAAACTTGAAATTAAACATATTACCCTAATATGCAAAATTTCATACAATTGCATTATCATGTCATTTCATAAAGAAACCAGAAATCATACATATGAGTTTAGTCTGGTCGACTCGATAGGGTTCGGGTCGGCTCGATAGTGAAATTTCATAAAACTCCCAAGGTACCGGGAATCATGCAGCATGCAGAAGTGAATTTCAAAACTGAAATTCTAAGCATGAACCCTAATTGTCAAGAAAACCCTAATTCCCAGGAACCCCTCATGCAATACCAATCAACGAAACATAAATGAAGTCAGAATACATACCTGGATCGCTGAAATCCAATCCTTTCCACGAGGCTCACAAGTGCAAGCCCTCCAACGGTGATCCACATGAGAATGGTACCAAGGAAGAATCCCTACCAGGGTTGCTTGCTTCAACAGGACTCTTTCGTCAGCCTTTTGACCTTTGACCATTGTAGGACACCCTGTCCTACTATAGGACTCTCTGGACACAGTCCTAAACCACTTTTGGTTTTAGGATATCCCTCCTCTAAGACTCCTTAGGCTTATATCTTAAAACTAAGCCTTGTCCTAGTAGAAAAGACCTTGTCCTAACAAGACAAGTCTTGTCCTAACAAGACAAGTCTTGTCTTAAAGTAATAAGGAGGGAGAGAGAAGTGGAAGAACACTCATAATATCTTTATGGTGAAAAATATTATCTGAAACTCCTATCGCTGCCCCTATTTATAGTTTTAAGAGGGGCGTGTGATATGTCCTCCAACAGGTTATCAGATATGATTTTTCAAGACTGAAAAATCATATCCAATATGTCTCCTCATGCACCAATAAACATATTAGCATCCGTCCATTTTCCTAGACAATCTGTGACTTGCCACATGGCAAGTACCGATCCCTGTGAAGCCAAGAGGTACCTCTTCAATCTCCATACACCAGAGAATATAAAGAGTCCTGAAAGCAGAAGGACTCTGCTTCAGAGCACACGCCACATGAAGAGACGCGTCTCTTCATGCACGCTTTTGCTTCCATCCCTTGTTCACGCCATTTCAAAAAGGGCCTCGACTGGTCAAACATATCCAAGAGGCATGGGTTAAGATGAGAAGGTGCCCCCTGAAATGAAACACTCTAGTGTTTCATCTACAGAAGGACTCTTGTCCTTCTGCATGCACCGTCATCTTCCGCGCACGCCAAGAGGTGCCAAGAGTCCCTTTATTTCTTGGTCAACTTTATCCACATCCCATGTAACCTTTGACTAGTTAAAACATATGCAATATGGGTGCAAAAGAAAGAGCATTAAGTTCTCTTTCCATCCATATAAATATTTTTCAGATCAGAGGACTATAGACTCTCATAGGCCTTTCTGAATGCCAAGGTGTCATTTTAGCATCTAGAGTCCCAACTCAAATGGACTCTTCAATAAGACATCCAAAATACCAAAATAAAAATAGATCAAGCTCTGATTTGGAAATCCCCACTTAGGACCCAACCTAACTTAGGTTTTCCCTAATTAGGTTAGCCCAATTAGCAAGCAACTAGACCCAATCCAGTTGGGTTAGGAATTGGGTTAGCCTACATATGCTAGTATGCAATTTGGCTAACCAATTAGGATCCCGTGACCCTAATTAAACCTTGAGTGACTTCCTTGGCCAACTCTTTATTGTGTGTGACCCATTGGGTTCCACATCTAGCTAGCAGTAGGTTTAGGTTTGGGCCGATTCGATCCGATCGAACCTGATTGACCTATTAGGTCAAATCGACTCACCTAATTGTCCAATTCAAATCACACATCGAATTGACTCATGAAACCAATCCAATTAGTTCATGAAATCCTACAAGATAAGATTGACATCTAGCAACGTGTCATGCCTACCCAGAAGATGAGGAATTTGATATGAATTACCAAAATATCCTTCAGTAGTAAGTTACCGTGCAATTCAATCTTTCGATCTCCCATTATCCTGATTAAGTGTTGGGTATGAATAAATATCAAACCCTAACACCTAATCATATCAAATCTCAACTTGATCATGAGGACTCAGTTGATGACTGATTAGAAGCCACTTCTAATCTCATCCCACTTTGCAAAGATTCCTTGAGTCACTCATCAAAGAGATTACATAGGATAACATATCCTCTTACCAAGATTGATCAGTTCCTTGTTGGTTCACTCACATCCTTCGTACACCTTCTACCATACCCAGAACACCCCGTACATATCGTAATGCCATGAATGAGTATGAACCAAAGTATGGCTTAGTGTGCATAAGGAACCATGGTGACCTCAGGTCTGAAGATCACATGCACAACTTCTACTCTGGGATCTATCTTTTGACAAGGAGTAAGACTTCCATAAGATAGTCCTGGTGCGGATCAGTTCAGTGTACTCATAACCTATTGAGCACCCTTATCCTTGTATTAGTGT
The DNA here is from genome assembly GCA_021397845.1 of Areca catechu. Lineage (NCBI taxonomy): Eukaryota > Viridiplantae > Streptophyta > Magnoliopsida > Arecales > Arecaceae > Areca > Areca catechu. The sequence continues at coordinate 43,440,430 of CM038048.1, read as the reverse complement.
CTCTACACAAGTGGCTGTGAGAGCAACCACCCTCATCAACTGAGCATACATAGGATAAGCTAGTCTTCCCGGATTCATCGATCCCCGAATCGATGGTCCAATGACTAGGAACATTCTAGATTAGGATTTATAGGAAATTAGGTCTCACTATTTTGAGCTCCATCATAATCCTAATTCCATTACCCTACTCTATGGGGTTCATCATAATCAATAAAAACATGATACATCAGTATATGATGAATCAGATGCCTTTATTAATATGAAAGAATCTCATACATGAGCTGGAGGTTTACAAAAAGGCCCTCACAATGATTGGCTCTTAGGGCACTTTCTATCAGGCGAGTCTCTCCACCACTACATGGGCCACTTCAAAGTAGCCATGCTAGAGGTTTGTGGCCTCGAGCCCTCCATCACCGTGTCAGCCTTGAAAAGGGGACTGCATAGAGGCAATTTCTATTTCTCTCTAAGAAATTTCTCAAATGCCTTCCTGAACTCTTGGCTCGTGTTAAGAAGTACGTCAATGCCAAGAAGGGCATGATGGAAAATTGGAAGGAGAAAGTTCACTAGAAACATCCTCAAGAGAACCATTCCTATCTTTCCTTTCCTTCTCAACTGCAGTAGTAGTAGAAGAGTGGGATAAGGAGTTCCATTCCCATTCTGGAAGTCCTAGGCAGCCTTGCCACGAGGACTTCATCCCTTGGAACACTCCTGGGGGAAAATCTTGATGGAGTTTAAAGGTTAAGATATTGTCCAGTGGTTGAGGAAGATGAGCAGGAAGGCCCAGAAGGATTCCAAGAAATATTATCAATTTCATCGAAACTACGAGCATGACTCCGAGGATTGCATCACCCTGAAGAGGGAGATCAAGTTGCTGATTTAGTGAGGCTACCTACATAGCTATGTCAATAAGCCCAACACCTTAGAGGCCATCGGTAGAAAGCCCTAACCAATAATCGAACCGTTGTGGAGGATAGAATCCTCATCAGCACCATCCCTAGTGGACTAGCTGCTGGAGGGCAAGCTCCTCCGAGTGGCAAGCCTACTCCAAGATAGCCCAGATGGAGATTCCCCTACCCAAGTGTCAGAGGGCAGAGGAGGAGTGCATTACCTTCTCTGCTATCGATGCCAATGGAGTTCTATTTTTGCATAATGATATTATGGTTGTCCACCTAGCTATCTCAAACTGTGATGTAAAAGGAATTCTAGTGGATAATGGAAGCTCCATAGATATTCGCTTTTATGATACTTTTCTTAAATATGGGCTTGCCTAGGAATCATCTCTGAAGGGCCGATATCCCCTTAACTAGCTTCTCTGGAGATGTTGCCCTTATCAAAGGCATCATCAATCTCCCTGTGATAGCCAACTAGGCCCCAAGATAGGCCATGGTCTTGCTAGATTTTTTGGTGGTCAAGATTCTAATAGCCTACAACACCATCCTAAGGAGCCAGGACTAAATGCTTTGCGAGTCATAATTTTGACTTACCACCTACTCATGAAGTTTCCTACCCTCATGGGGTGGGCGAGGTCCAAGGAGACCAAGCCTTGGCAAGGCGGTGCTACGTGGTGACTCTCAAGAGAAAAAATGTAAAGGAAGCCATGTCCATTAAGAGCCTCGATTTTCGAGATCAGCAAAAGCTATAGCGATGAGAGCCTATAGAAGAATTTGTTCTTGTTCCCCTGGATCTATCTGACTCTTTCCTTGTGGTTTATATCAAGAGTGAGCAAAGCGAGGAGTCTAGGGCCTGCCTTGTGGATTTCCTTCATGCAAACACTTATATCTTCACATGGATAGCTATAGATATGCTGGGCATCGACCCTAAGGTCATGGTCCACCGCCTTAACGTCAACCCCCTACACTCCCTAGTCTACTAGAAGAAAATAAGCTTCATACCTGAGCACCAACAAACTATCAAGCGGGAGGTAGAGAAGCTTCTAGAGATTAGCTCCGTTCATGAAGTCCAGTACCTAGACTGGCTTGCCAACATGATCATAGTGAAGAAGATCAACGATAAATGGCAAGCATGCATTAACTTCACTTATTTGAACAAGACCTATCCAAAGGACTGTTTCCCTCTACCTAGAATCAACTAGATTTTGGATTTGACTTCTAAGCACAAGACCCTCAGCTTCATGGATGCCTTTTTTGGATAGAACTAGATCTAAAAGGCACCTGAGGATGAGGAGAAGATAATGTTCATCACTTACCAAGTGCTATATTGTTTTAACATCATGCCCTTTAGCCTGAAGAATGTTGGAGCCACCTACTAGTGACTCATCAACAAGGTTTTTAGCAACCAGATTAGGTGTAACATGGAAGTTTACATCGATGACATATCGATGAAAAGCTACAAAGAGGGCCAACACATGGAAAACCTGGAGGAGACCTTCCAGACACTATGAAGTACTGCATGTAGCTCAACTCCAATAAGTACATATTCGGAGTCCCTTCCGGGAAGTTTCTAGGTTTCATGGTATCATACTATGTGTTGCCCAGGTGGCTTCCCAAGAGGGGGGTGAATTGGGATTAAAAACTATTGCAAGTATGTGCACTTTGAAATTCTTTTAGTGTAGAAGTGAAGTGTGCAAAGCGGAAGTAAATAAATTAGAGTAATCAAGCAATGAAAGTACAATCACAAATACCAAGAAATAGAGTGGTTCGGAGCAATCGGCTCCTACATCCACTATCCAAGGACCACTTGGGATTTCCACTATATCCCCCAATCGGAATACAGTCAGATTGTTTTACTAGGCTCACAATCCAAACCTATACACTTTTGTTTTACCGGGATCACTAAAAAAATCCTAAATACTTGGTTTTAAACCAGGAAAACCAAGAACCCAAACTTAGGTTTTACAAGGTTCACCTAAAAACCTTTAACTCTCTCTCTTAAGATACAGCCCCTTGCTGTTCTTAGAGAATAAACAAAGATAAAGAATGTATAACAAGCAACTACAACAAACCAAGTTTGTTTTGGGATTGCCGATGTAGATCAAGATAAAGTCAAGCCTTGAGTGCTCTTCAATGCTCTTCAATGCTACTTCTTCCCTTCTTTAATGAGTGGATTCAATGTTAGAGTGGAGTTGGTGAAGCTTTGAATCCAACTTGAATGCTCTTTGAGGTAGGTAGAGGAATAACTTGAAAGCTCTTTGTTTTCTCAAGAAAATTCAGTAATAAATCTCAATTAATTATTTAATCCTTCAAAAATAATCTCCTTTATAGTTTTCCATGAGATATGGCCGTTGTAGGGCCTTGGAATTCATGAAATGGCCGTTGGAGATGAATTGGAGTTCAAATTTTAATTTCAGCAACTAGCCGTTGAAGTGCAGACAACGGCTCCACGAGCTGGCTCGAGCTCCAAGAGTCGGCTCGAAATCTCAGATAGGCCAAAAACAAACTTCTGTGGGATCCGGCTCTTGGACTAGGAGTCGGCTCTTGCTTTCAAGCTTTCAGTCAAGACAAAAATACATACCTAGAGTCAGCTCTTGAACTGGGAGTCGGCTCTAGTTCTCAGAACTTCAAAAAATATATTTCTAAAAGAGTCAGCTCTTGAATTGGGAGTTGGCTCTTGGTTCTGAAACTTTGAATCTTCCTCCGTGCCGTGCCACCTTGAGTTGGCTCTTACAAATCTTTTAAAAATTTGCTTCAAGCTTCCCAAAAACTTCAACATTGAATCAACTAGAAGCTAATCTACATACTTTATCAAAATATTTACAATTTTTAAGCCCATTTTTCAGCATTCATAAGTTAGGGCTTTTACAAACTCAATTGAATTTCCCTTAAGTGAATTTGAAAACCATTTTAAACAAAGGTAACCAATTCCTGCAAAACTTCTTAAACAATTTGAGAAGAGTTAGTATCAAATACATGCTCCAATGTTTTGTGATCATCAAAATCATTCCAGGGGTCAACACTATGGAATCGAGATGAATCTCGAGAAGCTTTGGGCAATATGGGAGATGACATCCCCTAGAATCAAAAGGAGGTTCGACATCTTGCAAGATAGGTCATTGCACTAAGTCGATTTGTAGTAAGGTCTAGTAATAAGTACCTGCCCTTCTTCAAAGCCTTAAGATAGATCAAGGACTTCTAGTGGATAGAAGAGTACTGTTGGGGATCCGGTGCACCGCAGCGGAAGTGTAATTTCAAAATGATGAAATTTTCACCATAATCCCTTAACCAAGATCTTCTTATTCAGGATTAAAACATATAATAAACATACAAACTTACATTGTTAGAATTAGGGTACCAACCTGTAATCGCTAATTCCAACAAAATTTGATGTTGAAGAGGCTGATTGATCTCACCACGCATCCAAGTGTCTGCCCTCCGATGGTGATCCACACAGAGCAATGATCAAGACAACTCTATCTTCTTTTCAATGGTTCCTTCTATTGAGTTCTTCTTCCTAGAACTCAATTGCTTGGACTATGGCTTGAATTCCTCCACACAAGAGCTTGCCTCCCTTTCCTTGACCTCTTCTCCTCCTTCCACTAAGACCTTGGCCCTTTAGACACCCTTGTCTTGAAGAAAATACCTTGTCCTAAGAGGACATAGGCTTGTCTTAAGTTGGAGGAGAAATTAAGACAATGATGTCTTAATGTAAGAAAGAAAGGAACAAATCAGAACTTCTTTCTTTCCTTTACCGTCGGAGACTTTTACTCTTATTCTTGTTCAGTAGCAGAGTTTCGATAGAGGTGTACTCTATAAAGGAAACAGTGCAAGAGCAAGAAAAGAATAAAAGAGTCTTCAGGAGAGGAAGAAAGAAAAACATATCTACAGAGTTCTGATTTTTCCCGCGCCTTAAATAGTTTTCAGAGAGGCGCCTTCAAAACTCTCCGTAAACTCCTTCTCACGCCCTTCTCAATTTCTCACGCCCCTTCCCACTTTATCACGGTCCTTCAGATTAAATCCCACGGCCTTTCTTAAAGAAAAAGCCGCGGTGTTTTAAAAAGAAAGGGGTCACGACTTTTCATCTCCGAAGAGATGTTATTTCGCGCGCCCGGAAGAGTTAGCGCATTCCTTCTTTCTTAAAATCCTATCAGCCATTGGATTCCCATCCAAGGGGGGAGAGATGGTGCGCTAATCATTAAGAAAGGAGGTCACCCCATCTTAATTCATCGAAGAATTAAGCGAGGCGCGCCAAGAGTCCATGCGCCATGGACTCTTCCAAATGGCATGCCAAGAGTCCATAAGCGCATGGACTCTTGGCATTTGGCATGGAAAAGCAAAGGGGGCGGGTGGGGAGGCTAGCCTAGTTACATGGCTAGCCAATAGGGTTAGCCATAATCCTATTTTCATAATTAGGTTCTAATTGGTCCAATTAGAACCCAATTTGAACCAATCCGGAACCCTAATTCGAATCCGATTCGAATAGAAGCTAGGGTTTGCAACACCTGCTAGAGTGTTATCCTGCAAAGATGATTTAATTCCAAATTAAACTCTTGATCAATCCTCTTAAGTGTGTGACCCATTGGGTTCCACATCTAGCCAGCAGTGGGTTCGAATACAAGTTGACCTAAATTGATAAGAACTCTTTCTAGTCGATTTAGGTCAAACCGGGCTTACCCGATTCGATTAATTAGGACTCTTCCTAATAAATGGTCTTTGAATTTGCTCAACCCACAAGACAAGATTGATGTCTAGCAACATGTCATGTCTACCCGGAAGATATGGAAATTCTGGTGAAATACCAAAATTAACCTTCAGTAGAGAGTTACCGTACAATTAAATCTTTCGATCAGCCAGCACCCAAAAATATAATTATGGATATGGATATATGTCAAATCCAATATTATATTTATTTCTAGCTCAATCTTATATCAATGATTCAATTATCTTGATATTAGAAACCATCTCTAATATCTTTACTTTGATCAAAGATTCCCTGAATCATCATCCGATTGTTAACTAGCTGGATGCAATCTCCTCTTACTAAGAGTGATCGATTCCTTATTGACCTACTCATTACCTTCATAACCAATTCACTATTCCCAGTATCAATCCTGTGCATGACTCAGTGTCATGATTAGGATTGAACCAAAGAATGGATTCATGTACATAAGGTACTTATGGCAGTCTCAGGTCAAAAGATTACTTGTACCACTCTCACTCTGAGAACCTTTTATTGACATGTAGCTAAGACTCCATTAGATGTTCTCAAGTTGGATCATATCAGTGAACTCATTCTCCAATGAGCACCCACATCCCAGTATTAGTGTCATACACAAGTGACTGTGAGAGCAGTCACCCTTTTCAGTATACATGGGATGTGCTAGTCTTACCGGAAAACCCTGATCCCCAACTCAGGGTTCCTTTGACTAGAAATACTTTAGATTAAGGTTTTAAGATTTTAGGTCTCACTGGTATGATCTCATCATAACCCTAAAATCATAGCCCTAATCTATGGGGTTCATCATATAATATAAACACAGTGTATGATGAAAAATAATGCCTTTATTTAGAAAATTGTCAATTACAATGGTTTGGGAGATACAACATAGATTGGCTTGTAGGGCATATCCCTTTCAATCTCCCACTTGCACTAAAGCCAATCGCCTTTAAATCTTAATCCCATACACTCGAGGTGGCGATCAAAATCTCGCTGTGGTAGAGCCTTAGTGAACGGGTCTGCTACATTGTTCTTTGTATCAACTCTATTTATGTAGACATCTTATCTCTCTACTATTTCTCGAACAAGATGGAAGCATCTCAGAATGTGCTTGGACTTATGATGAGCTCTTGGTTCCTTAGCTTGATCAACAGCCCTAGTGTTGTCACAGTAAAGTGGCACTGGGTTTTCAATTTCAGGAACAACACCCAACTCTGTGATGAACTTCTTCATCCAGACTGCTTCCTTGGCGGCTTCACTAACAGCTATGATTCTGCCTCTGTGGTTGAGTCAGCTACAGTCTGCTTCTTGGTACTCTTCCAACTCACTGCTCCACCATTTAGGGTAGAAACATATCCCGAAATGGATTTGCTATCATCAGGATCTGATTGAAAACTAGAATCAGAATAAGCTTCTAGTTTAAGATCAGAACCACCATAAACCAGAAAAATATCCTTAGTCCTTCTTAGGTACTTAAGAATATTCTTAACTGCTTTCCAATGATCCTCTCCTGGATCAGCCTGAAACCTACTGACAATGCCTAAAGCATATGCCACATCAGGCCTAGTACATAACATGGCACACATTATGGACCCTATTGCCGAAGCATAGGGTATGGAATTCATTCTATTTCTTTCTTCAGGTGTCTTAGGAGACATCCTTTTAGAAAGATGTATGCCTTGACTCATAGGAAGATAACCTCTTTTACTTCCATCCATGCTGAATCTTTTCAGTACTAAGTCAATGTACCTAGATTGGGATAAACCTAGCATCCTCTTAGATCTATCTCTATAGATCTTAATACCTAGTATATAGGATGTTTCTCCCAAATCTTTCATGGAAAACTGGTTTGATAGCCAAACCTTGACTGATTGCAACATTGGGATATCATTCCCAATGAGGAGTATGTCATCTACATACAGAACCAAGAAGACTATGGCACTCCTACTAGTCTTCTTATAAACACAGGGTTCATCCACATTTTTGATAAAACCAAACCTTTTAATAGTTTCATCAAAGCGGATGTTCCAACTCCTTGAAGCTTGCTTTAATCCATAAATGGATTTCTTTAGCTTGCATACTTGATTAGGTTTATTTTTTGAAATAAAACCTTCTGGCTGTGACATGTAGACTTCTTCCTCAAGGAAACCATTGAGGAATGCGGTCTTCACATCCATCTGCCAGATCTCATAATCATGATATGCTGCTATAGCAAGTAAAATCCGTTTTGATTTGAGCATGGCAACAGGTGAGAATGTTTCATCATAATCAATTCCCTGTTTTTGTCTAAAACCTTTAGCCACTAGTCTGGCTTTATAGGTTTCAACTTGGCCATCAGCCCCAATCTTTTTCTTATAGACCCATTTGCACCCAATAGGATTAACACCCTCTGGTGCATCAACCAAAGACCATACTTGGTTTACATACATAGAGTCTATTTCGGATTCCATGGCTTCTTGCCATCTATCTGAATCAGTACTCAAGATAGCTTCCGTATAGGTCAGAGGTTCATCATTTTGAATGACTTGGGCTTCATTATTTTCAATAATAAACCCATACCTCTCAGGTGCCCATGGCACTCTATCAGACCTACGGGGAGGAGTTTTGTGTTTTGGTTCTGTCCTAACTATATGTTCTAATGGTTGAGAATTGTCTATCTGTGTTTCTTGTACTTCTCCAAGTTCAATAGTTCTACCATTGTCCTTTTCTAAAATGAACTCCTTTTCTAGAAAAGTGGCATGCCTGCTGACAAAATCTTTTGTTCAGTAGGATGGTAGAATAGATATCCTTTACCTTCTCTAGGATATCCTACAAATAGACATTTATCCGCTCTAGGTTCCAACTTATGTCCAAAATTTCTTTTAACATAAGCTGGACATCCCCATACCTTGAAATATTTAAGATATGATTTCTTTCCACTCCAAATTTCATATGGAGTACTAACAACAGATTTAGAAGGTACCTTGTTCAGAATGTAAACAGCAGTTTCTAGGGCATGACCCCAGAAGGAAATGGGTAAATTTGTGAAGCACATCATGGATCGTACCATATCTAATAAGGTACAATTCCTCCTTTCAGCTATACCATTTAGCTGTGGTGTATAAGGAGGGGTCCATTCAGAAAGAATTCCATTAACTTTAAGATAGTCTAAAAACTCCGTGGATAAGTATTCTCCTCCTCGATCAGAATGAAGAACTTTAATACTTTTCCCGGTTTGTTTTTTGACCATACTTTGATACTCCTTAAATTTATCAAAGGCTTCAGATTTATGTTTCATAAGATACACATATCCGAACCTAGATAAATCATCTATAAAAGTTATAAAATATGAGTATCCTCCTCTGGCCTGAGTTGTCATTGGACCACATACATCAGTATGTATAAGTCCTAATAACTCAGTTGACCTTTCTCCATGTCCAGTGAATGGAGTCTTGGTCATCTTACCCATGAGACATAATTCGCAAGTTCCTAATGATTCATACTCATAAGGATCAAGGAATTTTTCCTTGTATAACTTGCTTATCCTAGACTCATTAACATGACCAAGTCGATGATGACAAAGTAAAGTATCATTAAAGTCTTTTCTTTTCCTTTTATTATTGACATGAAAAATACTATTATTGGAAGAAAGAGTTAAGAGCCCATTGCTAAATATGCCAGAACAAATAATTTTATTAGATAACATTATCGAGCAACCAGTGCTCGTTACATCCATTACATATCCTTGTTTTAATAACAAAGGAATAGATATAATGTTCCTAATAATCTTTGGCATATAGTAACAATTTTCTAACTCCAAGATCTTCCCTGAAGGCAACTTCAGAATATAGGTCCCTACAGCTTTTGCTTGGATGATATCACCACCAGCACCGTAGAGATTGAAGTCGCCTTCCTTCAATACTTTAAGCTTGTGGAGGTCCTGCAAAGATTTGCATATATGGTAACCACAAGCGGTATCCAATACCCAAGTATTTGATATAAACGAATTTAATGTCAATATAGTATGTATCTCATACATACCTTTTGGTGCATCTGACGCACCAGGCTTCACAGTTGCAAGGTAAGCCTTGCAATTCCTTTTCCAATGTCCCGCTTTGCCGCAAAAGAAACAGGTTGACTGTTTTGAGGCATTCTTTCCTTTCTTGTTCTTATTGATGCCACCCTTAGGGTTTAGCCTCCTACTAAAACCCTTTTTGCCTGATTTCTTCTTATTGGTCTTATCAACAAGAAGAAGTGGAGCCTTTTCTTTCTTAACGTGGCTCTCTGCTATTTTTAACATATTTAACAGCTCAGGCAAGGAAGTGTTCAGTTTGTTCATGTGATAATTCAAGACAAACTGAGAAAATGACTCCGGGAGTGATTGCAGGATTAAATCCTGATTCAGCTCCCCATCCATAATAAACCCTAATTGACCTAATCTGGTGATTAAGTCAATTACCTTCAGAACATGATCCTGAACGGATGTTCCCTCTGTCATCCTAGCATGGAATAACTGCTTAGATATTTCGTATCTAGCAGTTCTGCTTTGTTCTCCATAAAGCTCTTTTAAATTAAGCATTATGGATTGAGTATCCATGCTTTCATGCTACCTCTGTAACTCATTGGTCATAGAGGCCAGTATGATACACTTGACAGTGAGGGAGTCATTCTGCCACATTTTGTATGTGGCCATATCTTCCTGTGTGGCATCATCCCCTAGTGGATTAAGACTAGGGGTATCAAGAATATAAAATAGTTTTTCTGAACTCAGTACAATCTTTAAGTTTCTCAACCAGTCCATATAGTTTGGACCAGTCAGTTTGTTGGTATCTAAGATGCTTCGCAGTGATAATGAAGATGCCATTTATCTACATTTAATAAAGAACAATACATAAGCAAACAACCATGAAATGACTTACATAATTAAATTAGGTCTTCAATTTAATTATGTCTCCCACTATTTTATCAAAAATAATATCCCTCACTATGATAATCGAGAAGAACCCTGATCGATTTTTCTTAGTGAGATTGAGATCCTAATAACTTATAAAAGATCTTGCAGATAACACAACAAATCTTTTATAAGCTCAAAGGTAGGAAACTCTTCCAATTATATCTCATATAATTCTCAAAATAACTTGGCCTCTAGAACATTATAAGTCTTGCAGAAAACACAACAAACCATAATGTTCTAGTTAAGTCAAGACCCTTTCATTTCTATACAGTCAGTATTCAAATATAATGCCCTTGCAGATAACACAACAAGGCATTATACTGAATATACTGTAAGCATATCTATGCACTAGACCAATATTTTGTCAATCACCATATTAGGTCTTGCAGATAACACAACAAACCTAATGTGGTTCATAACACAATAATGATCCAGCATGAAGGAAGGCCAATATATAGTATTTTTAACACTAAGCATTTTAGTCAAGATTTAAATATAATCAAATCGGCCAGGCAAGTGGAAGAGATGTGGGAGTCCCCCCGTTGCTTTCCTAGACACCAATAAAAATTGGCCAGGTCAGTCAACGGAACCAATTAAAAACCATGATTCTCTTTACCTTCCCAGAACCACCTTTCTAGACACCGAATGATCAATTGTTCATCATGACTAGTGATGCTTATTAGTTAAATATACTATGACTTAATATAATTTTAAGAAGAGGGCTTTATAAAATTGCCAGCACATTCTTATAGAACATATCACAATCATATCACTCTGATAAACATATATGTGCTAAGTGTGTCATCATACTAGGACAACCATTTACCATATAATGGATCCACCATTATGCCAGGGCAACCTTATTTCAGTATGATGACTTCAAAACTAATCATATCTCTATAATAATTAGGGTTTGAGTGAAAAACCCTAACTAGTGGCATACATCAAAACATTAATTATCATATATGCATCCCATAATTATGCTAAGTGTATTAGCATTCAAGGGTTTAAAACCCTAATTGCGATACTATAACAAAAACACATATAAATAATTTTAATATGTTTTAACTGTAATAAGGATTACTCTGATACCACTGTTGGGGATCCGGTGCACCGCAGTGGAAGTGTAATTTCAAAATGATGAAATTTGCACCATAATCCCTTAGCCAAGATCTCCTTATTCAGGATTAAAACATATAATAAACATACAAACTTACATTGTTAGAATTAGGGTACCAACCTGTAATCGCTAATTCCAACAAAATTTGATGTTGAAGAGGCTGATTGATCTCACCAGGCGTCCAAGTGTCCGCCCTCCGATGGTGATCCACACAGAGCAATGATCAAGACAACTCTATCTTCTTTTCAATGGTTCCTTCTATTGAGTTCTTCTTCCTAGAACTCAATTGCTTGGACTATGGCTTGAATTCCTCCACACAAGAGCTTGCCTCCCTTTCCTTGACCTCTTCTCCTCCTTCCACTAAGACCTTGGCCCTTTAGACACCCTTTTCTTGAAGAAAAGACCTTGTCCTAAGAGGACATAGGCTTGTCTTAAGTTGGAGGAGAAATTAAGATAATGATGTCTTAATGTAAGAAAGAAAGGAACAAATCAGAACTTCTTTCTTTCCTTTACCGTCGGAGACTTTTACTCTTATTCTTGTTCAGTAGCAGAGTTTCGATAGAGGTGTACTCTATAAAGAAAATAGTGCAAGAGCAAGAAATGAATAAAAGAGTCTTCAGGAGAGGAAGAAAGAAAAACATATCTACAGAGTTCTGATTTTTCCTGCACCTTAAATAGTTTTCAGAGAGGCACCTTCAAAACTCTCCGTAAACTCCTTCTCATGCCCTTCTCAATTTCTCATGCCCCTTCCCACTTTCTCACGGCCCTTAAGATTAAATCCCACGGCCTTTCTTAAAGAAAAAGCCGCGGTGTTTTAAAAAGAAAGGGGTCGCGACTTTTCATCTCCGAAGAGATGTTATTTCGCGCGTCCATGAAGAGTTAGCGCATTCCTTCTTTCTTAAAATCCCATCGGCCATTGGATTCCCATCCAAGGGGGGAGAGATGGTGCGCTAATCATTAAGAAAGGAGGCCGCCCCATCTTAATTCATTGGAGAATTAAGCGGGGCGCGCCAAGAGTCCATGCACCATGGACTCTTCCAAATGGCGCGCCAAGGTCCATAAGCTCATGGACTCTTGGCATTTGGCATGGAAAAGCAAAGGGGGCGGGTGGGGAGGCTAGCCTAGTTACATGGCTAGCCAATAGGGTTAGCCATAATCCTATTTTCACAATTAGGGTCTAATTAGGTCCAATTAGAACCCAATTTGAACCAATCCGGAACCCTAATTCGAATCCGATTCGAATAGAAGCTAGGGTTTGCAACACCTGCTAGAGTGTTATCCTGCAAAGATAATTTAATTCCAAATTAAACTCTTGATCAATCCTCTTAAGTGTGTGACCCATTGGGTTCCACATCTAGCCAGCAGTGGGTTCGAATACAAGTTGACCTAATTTGATTAGAACTATTTCTAATCGATTTAGGTCAAACCGGGCTTACCCGATTCGATTAATTAGGACTCTTCCTAATAAATGGTCTTTGAATTTGATCAACCCACAAGACAAGATTGACGTCTAGCAACGTGTCATGTCTACCCGGAAGATATGGAAATTCTGGTGAAATACCAAAATTAACCTTCAGTAGAGAGTTACCGTACAATTAAATCTTTCCGATCAGCCTACACCCAAAAATATAATTATGGATATGGATATATTTCAAATCCAATATTATATTTATTTCTAGCTCAATATTATATCGATGATTCAATTATCTTGATATTAGAAACCATCTCTAATATCTTTACTTTGATCAAAGATTCCCTGAATCATCATTCGATTGTTAACTAGCTGGATGCAATCTCCTCTTACTAAGAGTGATCGATTCCTTGTTGACCTACTCATTACCTTCATATCCAATTCACTATTCCCAATATCAATCCTGTGCATGACTCAGTGTCATGATTAGGATTGAACCAAAGAATGGGTTCATGTACATAAGGTACTTATGGCAGTCTCAGGTCAAAAGATTACTTGTACCACTCCCACTATGAGAACCTTTATTGACATGTAGCTAAGACTCCATTAGATGTTCTCAGGTTGGATCATATCAGTGAACTCATTCTCCAATGAGCACCCACATCCCAGTATTAGTGTCATACACAAGTGACTGTGAGAGCAGTCACCCTTTCCAGTATACATGGGATGTGCTAGTCTTACCGAAAAACCCTGATCCCCTACTCAGGGTTCCTTTGACTAGGAATACTTTAGATTAAGGTTTTAAGATTTTAGGTCTCACTGGTATGATCTCATCATAACCGTAAAATCATAGCCCTAATCTATGGGGTTCATCATATAATATAAACACAGCGTATGATGAAAAATAATGCCTTTATTTAGAAAATTGTCAATTACAATGGTTTGGGAGATACAACATAGATTGGCTTGTAGGGCATATCCCTTTCAAGTGCTAGATCACTTTCGAGTAGCTCAAGACCTACCTTATCACCATGCCATTTCTCACAAGGTCGATCATGGGTGAAATGCTCTATCTCTACCTAGATATAGCCTTTGTGGTTGTCAATTCTATGCTCATTTGAGAAGAGGATAGGTGCAAAAACCAGTCTACTACATCGACCAGATCCTCAAGGATGCAAAGACCCGGTACTCAAAGGTAGAGAAGGTCACTTTTACCCTTTTGTCCTTGGTGTGGTGTCTCCATTCTTACTTCCAAGCTCATTCCATCATGGTCCTATGCGATCAGCCCCTTGTGCCAAATTCTATAGAAGATCGATGCTTTAAGGAGGATCGCCAAGTGGGTGGTGGAGCTGGACAAGTTTGACATCTATCATCAACCTTGCCCCTCCATCAAGGCTCAAGTCTTGGTAGACTTCCTCGTGGAGTATGCCATCCCTGACAGGGCAGAGACTGGGCTAGAGCCAATGGAACCTATGAAATTAGTGCCAACAAGTGAGCCTTAGACTTTCCATATTAATTGTGCTTCCAATATTAGGGGGTCTGGGGTCAGGATGATTTTTGCTAGCTTAGAAGAAGTTATCATCAAGTAGGTACTTCGCTTCGACTTCAAGACCTCCAACAATGAGACAGAGTATGAAACCCTTCTTGTAAGGTTGTGACTCGCCTGCGAGCTTGGGATTCAGCATCTTAGAGCCTTCAATGATTCTTAACTGATCGTAGGGCAGGTTCATGGAGAGTTCAACACTAGAGCCCCTATGATGGAAATATATCTCAAATGAATAAGGGAGATCACATCATCCTTCCTTTCCTTTGAGATTGTGTAGATTCCTAAATAGAGAATACCTAAGCTAACCTAATATCAAGACTGGTTGTTGACTTCTATCTTGATTTTGATGAATAACAAAATACTTAAGTATATATGAATACTAATTGTGTGATACAAGTGTGTTTATTAGATTTAGGTACTCATCAAGGTCAGTTTATGTTGTAAGATCGAAATACTTGTCATTCAGTTGAAGAAGTCACTTAAGATCATAAATTTTCAAGCTACATGGACTTTGGAACATGAGAAAGACTTTAAAGAGCTCAAATTTCAATTTGGACAAGTTTCAGTACTATTTCAGTCAAGTGTCGACTTAGGTGTCGACTCATAGAGGCTTGAGCTGATATACAGAAAAAGTTTTAGCCAGAACATAGAAGTGTCGACTCATGAACAGCCAAGTGTCAACTCAAGTGTTGACTCATGTGTCGACTCAATGCCTGAACCAAATAGGATATAGAACATGATAATTTCAAGATTTTGGTCAAGTGTCGACTTATGGTGATGAAGTGTCGACTCAAGTATCGACTCACCAGAAGAAGTGTCGATGCACTAGTGCATTCCAGAGAGCTTCAGAAGGCATACTTGACTTAGTGTTGACTCAAGTGTCAACTCATGTGTTGACCCATGGTCTGAAGTGTCGACACTTGCAGGTTTGATAGCATAGTAACGGCTAGTTTTTGAAGTGTAGAACTTTCCCGTTTCGTGTCTAATGGCTAGTTTCTTCTCTCCAATGGCTATAATCAAATTTTTAGGAATCGGAAAGGTATTAAAATACCATCAGACACAAGAGGGATGAGTACTTTGAAAAAATTAATGAGAGCATTGTTGGCTTTGGTCCTTGATTTTGATGACTAACAAAATGTTGAGTATGTATTTTATACTAATGATTCAATTATAGTTGTGAATTTCAGAATACAGGCATATCAAATTTTTCATATAAAAGTATCAAACTCACTAAATTTCTACCTAAGTGGATTTCAGTATTTTAAAAGTCTTCTCACTTTGGAAAACTTTAAAATGGTTTAATCTGGGCTTTTGAAGAAGAAATTAAAGTTTTATTGAAGAACTCTTTGAGTTTTGAAGCTCGGCACAGAGTTTTTTGAATGACATAATCAAGTGTCGACTCATGGAACACAAAGTGTCGATACTTCAGAAGAACTGGCATGCAGAAATCTGTTTAGCATGCCTTAAGTTGACTGACAGAAGTCAAGTGTCGACTCATGAAGAAATCAAGTATCGACTCACAGAAATCAAGTGTCGACTCATGGCTTGAGACAAAAGAAGATACACAGCTATGTCATTTTGAGGATTTTGTCAAGTGCTGCACCAAGTGTCAACTCAGAAGACTCAAGTGTCGACTTACAAGCTCCAAGTGTCTACTTAGATGTCGACTTATAGCCTGAGAACAGAATTATAACAGAACTTAGTTTCTCCAAAGATTATACCTTGAGTCGACTCATGAAGATCCAAGTGTCGACTCATGGAGATCCAAGTATCGACTCATGAATAACTCAAGTATCGACTCATGAGTTCTGACAACATTAACGGATATATTTTCTAAAGCACAATTTGACTCCAAAAGGTCCCTAATGGATACTTTTGCTCCACCAATGATTATAAATCATTTTTTGGAATTTTTTGAAGTATTTAACTCTCACCAAAGTCATTCATGAAGAACTAACTCATAAGAGACAAATCCTACTTTTGAGAATATCATTTCAAAAGTCAAAAGAGAGCTTGAAAGAACATTCTATCTGAAAAGCTTCCAATCTAGCTATTGAGCCTTCAAATCAACATTCCAAAAGTGATCTTTCAAAGAATCCAAGGAGAAGACAACTCAAGCAAATCAACAAGAGCTTCATAGCCTCTACTTTCTACTCTATAGAGAGTTTTTCTTATACTTTATTCTTGTACTTCTGAATTTATTTGTTGTGATTAGTTTCAAGGGTATTTTAAACTAGGTGTTAGGCCCTTCCAAGCTGTGAATTGGAATCCAAGCCTAGGTTGGCATGAAAAAAGGTTGTTGGTGATCTAAGTGAGAAAACCAACTTTGAGTTTGACTTGTGAGCCTTTGAAAACAAGTTGGCTATAATCTTGGTTGATTATAGTAAAATTCCAAGGGGTTGCTTTGGGAGTGGATGTAGGTGCTTGGTGTGCACTGAACCATTATAAATCCTTTATATTTATGTGTGTGATTTTTCTTCTCTTGCATTTACTGCTTACTTTATATAGCTTTGCATCTTATTCATATTGTGCTCATTTGCATTGCTTCACAAATACTTTAAGTTCAGCACATACTTGTTTCATATTTTTAAAGAAACCCAATTCAACCCCCCTCTTGGTTGCTATGCTGGGTAATAAGTGGTATCAGAGCTTGGTACTCAGCATATAGGTCTAACGATCTTGAGTCAAAGATCTAGTGGCAGTCCAAATTGGTGTTGGAATTGTTGAGGGTCAAGCCTTAAACCGTCCCCCATTATTCAATGGCACAAATTATACATATTGAAAGACACACATGTGTATTTACATTCAAGCCATTGATTATTGATGGGGACATCAGGTCAACCCTAGTTGACTATGGGTCCCTGAGTTTTGAGTCCCTTAGCCATGATTCAAATTTTGTCTTTAAGTCAAATAATCTGGCTATGTTAGCCATTTGAGTCCTGTATTTGGACCTTGAGTTTTATTTTTCAGGCCTTGTTACACTTGAGTCCTGTATTTAGAGTCGACTTACACCATTAATGTTTATGACTCAAGTTTTGGGTTATGATCAGCTCAGTTGAGCTTAGTTGTTCAAGTCAGCTCATTGTGAGACTATAGTTATTTTGGTCTTGGGTCTTGTATCAATTTAAATCTTGTAGTTTTGTTCAAGTCCTATGTTGAGTCTAGACCAGTTAAGTTGAAGTGAGTCCTATAATAAGTTGAGTTATCTTAACCAGTCCAATTGAGTCCTGTAAGTTTGTCCAGTACAAGTCCAGTTATACAAGAGGAGGAACACCGGTCAAAGCCTTCACCAGGTCTTCCTAGAACCAAGCAAGTCCAGGCCCAAGAAGCTCCACACGAAGATTCCAGGGATATTCTTCCAAGCACCTAGCCCAGGGTTTCTAGCCCACCAGGAGGCCCATGCACCACACCTTGGAGGCTGCCCAAGTCATGCACCAGGCCTATGCGCCCAAGCCCATTGGAGGCCGCCCCTTGCTACTATAAAGTTCAAGCCCAAGTCCATTTAGGCATCCAAGCCCAAGAGGGGTTTTTTGACCAAGTCAAAGAAGGAGAAGACCAATTATAACAAGGAGATTTTATTTTATTTCTACTAAAATTGTGTACTCCTAATTCTAAGCAACCTTGTAATCCTTCTCCCTATCAAATTTTATATTCCTATCCTAACTAGGAGAGGGCATGAGTGAAGGTGAAAAGCACCTACACCAAGTATACAATATGCAAGAAAAATAGGACAGAAGATATGCATTTTAAAATAATTTTAAAGCATGCACAGCGAAAGGCTCGGTAGATATAAAAAGGTGATCTCCTTGAAGTGTGTTTTTATATCAAAAGGTTCTCACAAATTTGAAGAAGTTTGTTTAATTGAAGAAGCCAAGTTTAGTTGAAAGATCTGCTCAAAAAGGACTTGGACAGTCAAAGTTTGCTTGAATGGTCAATTGAGTGAAGTATAAATTTGATTCAGCACAAGTTCAGGCATTTTTGTGAAGATTTTAGTGAGGTGTCGACTCAAAGTATCGACACATGATACCAAGTATCGACACATAGAAGTAAAGTGTCGACTCAAGCTGGTACGTAAATAATGTTTCAGATGGCATGGCTGAAGTGTCAACACATGGACCTGAAGTGTCGACTCAAAGTGTCAACACATGGATCAGCTTATCGCCTGAGATTTTCAAGTCACAGAACTTGCTGAGAATGAAGAACTGTAAAAGTGTTGACACATGGAAGAGAAGTGTCGACTCACATGAGGAAGTGTCGACACATCGAAGATTTCTAGAGAACTAAATTGAAAATTTTAAACTGTGTCGACTCAAGAAGTTCAAGTGTCGACTCACTGCATGAAGTGTCGACACATGGAGTTCTAGGAACAGTAATGGCTAGCTTTTCAAACACAAAACTCGATCCTTTTGCCCTCCAATGGCTAGATTTTTAAGTCTAATGGCTAGAAACTGGATTTGAGACCTTGAAAAGGTATTTATATGCTCCAAATCAAATCAAAACAAATATTATTGATGAGAATGAAATAGAAGTATCCAAGAGAGAAGAAAAGAGAGCATTCACTCCTATTCATTGAAGATTCAACCATTCTCAAGTAAAAGCAAGCCTCCAAGCATTCAAAAGCCTTCAAGAGCATTAAAGATCATCCATTCTTGAGCAATCAAAGAGGCTTCAACAAGTTCAAATGCACTACAACATCGAGCTTCAAAGAGATACCCGCTTTTTATTAGAATGCTTTTATTCTCTTTACTTCAAAAACTTATTTGTTGTAAGGGTTCTTGGTTAGCCTATCGTAAAACCAAGGGAGGTTATTAGTGAGCCTTTGAAAATCAATTAGGTTCTTGGTTAGTCCAGTAAACCAAGAGAGGTTGGTGGTGAGCCTTAAAACTATTTAGGTTCTTGGTTAGCCCGTAAAACCAAGTGAGGTTTTGACTTGTGAGCCTTGTGAAAACAAGTTGGGTTTTTTGATTAGTGAGCCTAAAAAATTAATCAACTGTAATCGGAAGAGATTATAATAAATTCCCAAGAAAATCTTAGGGAGTGGATGTAGGTGTATTGGATAGCACTGAACCACTATACTTCTTTATCTTTGTGGTTGATTGTTCTCTCTACTTGCTCTTTCATTTATTGCTCTTTATTTTTGCTGCACTTTTACTTAAGAGCATTACATTTGAATTCATAGTACCGTGTTTAATTGTTGTATTGGACTACATCCTATTGCATTTCATCAAGTAATAATTTTTTAGAGACCTAATTCATCCCTCCTCTTGGGTTGCTTACTGGGCAACACAAAGTCAATCATATTGACTTCCAATGATGACAAACAATTCTCAATTATCGATTTGCCTTAAGATCAGATAGAAATCTTCTATGATGTATGATCCCATAGGTTCGAACACTAAGCTGATAGCACTGGAACATTTTCAGTACCAGTCAAAGTCCTTATCTAGCAATGATACCCGATGTCTGGATAGGTCGAAGATGTAGAGCACCTCACAAGAACCTTTGGCATATGGTTGCTACATAATTAATCCCTTTGACCTCATAATGCTCAGGATGACCTAGGGTTCGACTGCCAATGCTAATTTGGTTTATCCAAATCATGTCTTAACCTCACAAGTTCTGTGACTCCTCACAAGAACTACCATGGCCAAGATTTTGCTAAATTAAGATATAGTAAGTCATTCACTCCAAACTATTTGGAGGGGTCAATTCTATCTTGATCCACCACCGCTCCATAAGTACTTGACTGCACCCAGAATCCTTTCATCACTGGATTAGAAATTCAGGTAGTCTGGTACCAAAGTACAGCAAGTTGCTTGCAAGCTGCCATGATGACCTCAAGTCTGAGGGACACATATATCCATATCCCTTCGCGAGCAACCCTTTGGTAGAAGGGAGCTCCGTAGATGGTCATGTTCAGTGAGATGTCATACATTTCACCTGCATGTCATACCAGTGTCTCCGCACTCCTTGGTTAAGAGGACAACCAACAAATGTGACATACAACAACCTACACTTGATACATCGTCATCCTATAACAATGTATTGTTTGGTTGTGAACCAGTTTAAGAACTACTTGATATATCCTCTCTATATCAAAATAATGCAGTTCTAAGGACTCCATTATACAAGAGTTCATTTCAGGAAAATGTAAATATGATGAATAGCCAAAATAAATAACTTTTATTTATTAAAAGAATTCATATACAAATACAAGATAGCACAACCGTCTATAGCCTAGATGATTGGCTTTGGGACACAATTCCCAACAACTCCCACTTGGACTAAAGCCAATCAGTACAGAATCTCATTCCCATTTTTCATTTATAACAATCGAACTCTTGAACTTCGACGACTTTAGTGAAGGGGTCAGCTAGGTTCTCCTTTCCATCGATTTTCTGAAGGTCAATGTCACATCGTTCCATGATTTCTCGTACAAGGTGATAGCACCGCAGAATATGCTTTGTGTGGTAATGAGACTTTGGCTCTTTGGCTTGAGCAATGGCTCTAGTGTTGTCACAGTACACCAGAATAGGACCATCCAGGGAAGGTGCCACTCCCAGCTCGCCAAGGAACTTCTGCAACCACATAGCTTCTTTCGCTGCATCAGATGCTGCAATGTATTCTACTTCGCATACTGAGTCCACCACAGTAGGCTGTTTGGAACTTTTCCAGCAGACAGCTCCTCCATTCAGGGTAAAAATAAATCCTGACACACTATTGCTATCATCCTTATCTGACTGGAAACTAGAGTCAGTATACCCCACAAGTTTCAAGTCATATTCTCCATAAATTAGCCATTGGTCCTTAGTATTTCATAAATACTTAAGGATGATCTTTACCACTTTCCAATGAGCTTCACCTAGGTCAGACTGGTAACTGCTCACTATACCTAGTGAGTATGCCACATCTGGTCTAGTACATGTCATGGCGTACATGATAGAACCCACTACTGAGGCATATGGGATTCTACTCATATGCTCTTTCACTTCAGGAGTTGTCGTAAAATTCCTTTTGGAGAGATCAATTCCAGTGCCTATCAGGAGATAGCCCTTCTTGAAATTTTTCATGCTGAATCATTTCAGCACGATGTCGATGTACATAGACTGGGACAATCCCTAAAGCCTCTTAGATCTATCTCTATAGATCTTCATACCCAATATGTAAGAGGCTTCACCCAAGTCCTTCATAAAGAACTAAGACGATAACTAGACCTTTATTCCTTATAGTTCTGGGATGTCATTCTCGATTAAAAGAATATCATCCACTACAACACAAGGAACACAATCACAGAACGATTAGCCCATTTGTAAATGCAAGGTTCTTCTCCATTCCTAATGAAGCCATATGACTTGATACACTTATCAAATCGCATGTTCCAACTCCTTGATGCCTGTTTCAGTACATAGATGGACTTTTGATGCTTGCACACCTTTGACTCGTTTGTGGATGTGAACCCTTCAGGTTGTATCATATACACCTCCTCTTCCAACTCACCATTCAGGAAAACTATTCGGACATCCATTTGCTAGATTTCATAGTCAAAGTGTGCTACTAAAGCAAGCATGATCCGAAGGACTTGAGGATTGCCACAGGAGAGAACATCTCATCATAGTCAATACCATAATGTTGATGATATCCTTTGGCAACCAGATAGGCTTTATAGGTCTCCACCTGCCCGTCTGCTCCCCTTTTCCTCTTGAAAATCTATTTGCACCCAATGAGTTTTATCCCTTCAGGTGAATCAACTAATGTCCATACATTGTTGATCTCCATGGACTCCATTTTGGATTTCATGACTCTTAGCCATTTCTCAGAGTCAGACCTCTGCATCGCATCCATATAGGTGATTGGATCCTCATTGTTCTTATCAAGTTCAATGGGACCATCATCCCAGACCAAGAAACTGTAGTATCTATCTGGTCGACTTGGTACGCTACCAGATCTCCTTAATGGTTCCTGTATGGGCTCTGGGTGTGATCTAATCACAGCCGGTTCTATGTTGTCCCTTAAGTATGTCAGTTCTTCTACTTGTTGAACTTCACTAAGTTCAATCTTAGAGGCTACAGTCCATTCATCAAGGAACTCCTTTTCCAAAAAGATAGCCCTAAGACTGATGAACAACTTTTGTTCCTCAGCTAAGTAGAAGTAATACCCCTTAGATTCTTTTGGATACCCAATAAATAGGCACCGGTCAGACCGAGGTCCAAGTTTGTCCGTTTCTAAATGTTTTACATAAACCGGGTACCCCCACACCCGAAGGTGTGATAGTGTCGGCTTACATCCAGTCCATATCTTATATGGTGTTTTACTAATGGACTTACTTGGAGCCCTATTCAGAAGGTAACAGGCTGATTCTAGTGCATATCCCCAAAAGGATACCGGTAGAGAAGCAAAGCCCATCATGGACCGAACCATGTCTAACAGAAATCGATTCCTCCTCTCAGACACTCCATTTAATTGAGGTGTCCCTGGAGGTGTCCACTGAGAGAGAATCCTATTCTCCTTGAGATATGTCAGAAACTCACCCGAAAGGTATTCACCATCTCGATCGGATCGAAGGGTTTTGATATGCTTTCTAGTTTGTTTTTCTACTTCAATACGATATCATTTGAACATTTCAAACGATTCAGATTTATGTCTCATCAAGAAGACATAACCGTACCTCGAAAGGTCATCTGTAAATGTAATGAAATAATCGTACCCACCCCTGGCACTAACATTCATAGGTTCGCATACATCAGTATGTACTAGACTCAGAATTTCATTGGCTCGTTCACCTTTTCCAGTAAAAGATGACTTAGTCATTTTTTCAAGAAGACAGGACTCACAGGTTGGAAGTGAACTATCTTCACTAAAATCGAGGAGAACCTCTCTTTTTAACTTGTTTATCCTGTTCCTGTTAATATGACCTAGCCTACAATGCTATAGATACGCTTTGCTAACATTATCTATCCTAGGGCATTTGTTAGATGTGTACATTACACTAACAGGTCACGACAGTACATAAATGCCATCACGTATTTGTCCATTCAAAACTACAGAATCATTCCAAATAATTTTGCAAACGTCATTCTTTATTAATAGTTCATAACCATACATGGCTAATTGGCCTATAGAAATGACATTCAAAATAAAAGATGGATAAAAATGACACTCATTCAAAACGACAATACATGACTCAAAAACAAGTTTGAGGACTCCCAATGCCAGGACTGGAACTCGGCTTCCATTTTCCATGTTCAAGAATCTCTCACCGTCTTCGAATCTTCTACTAACTTGAAGTCCCTGCAAAGAACTGTAAATATGAATTGGACTTCCAATATCCAATACCCAGTTAGTAGTATCGCAAATAGAGAAACTATAAGGTGTTATCATATAAATACTTTGTTCAGGACCATCCTATAGCTTTCTCTTCTTGGACCTGCTAGGGTCAAGGGATGCAATATATAGAAGACAATTCCTCTTCCAGTGACCCTGCTTCTTGTAGAAGAAGCACTTTGCACGACTCTTATCAGCCTTCACTTTCTTGGCCTGACTGGGCCCAGAAGCACTTAGCACCTTTTTTCCTTTATTTTTCTTCTTCCCTTTCTTAAAGGGACGATGCCCTCTCGAAGATCCTCCCACTAGATTCACCACCCCTTTATTTAATTGGTGGTCTTTCTCATTAGTCTGCAGCAATCTCAACAGATCGTGGTAGTTAACTGCAGGCTTATTCATTCTGTAATGATCGAGAAAATCTAGATAGGAAGAAGGGAGGGAATTAAGTATCGCATCTTTCCCAAGCTATTCATGCAAGGGATAGCCGAGCTTGCCCAGGTGCTCAATCATCTCGATCATGTACAATACATGATCAGTGATTGAGGCCCCATCATGCATCCACGTGTTATAGATAGCATATGAGACCTTGTACCTCTCAACGTCGTCTGGTGTTCTGAAAGACTCCTTCAACCTTTGATGGATTTCTTCTGGTTGGGCTTCCTCGAACTTGCGACTGAACTCATCGTTCATCATAGCCAACATTATGAACCGGGCAGTGGTCTTGTCAGAGAGCCACTTCTGATAAGTGTCTCTGACCAAACCCCGAGTATTGGCAGCAAGGATCTCAGGTGCCGGATCCGATATCACATACAGGATCCATTCATGCTTCAGGATAATCCTAAGCCTTTGATACCAGCTATCGAAGTTGGGTCCATTGAGTTTCTCGTTGTTGAGAAGAGACCGAAGTGATAGGTTGGAAGACATATAAAAGGAAAACCAAAGCTAATTAGTATATATGAATTATTAACCTAAAGACATGGACTTTAGTCTAAAAATCTCTCCCACTATTTTGCTCAGACTGGTAGCCTCTACCTCCAATCCGAGGAATTACTTTAATTCCCTAGAGGGTACCAGAGTCCAATAGACAACACATGAGCCCGACTTTGGCCGGCCCACCCATGCGTGTCTAAAGGTAGGTTCTTTAATCGATTACTTCTCCTAGTAACCTCTAGCATTGGGTTTTGCCCCAAGGAGCACTTCAATCAGCCTTACGATCTTTTATTGAAGGTCTCGGTTAGGTCCAACCATTAATATGAAAAAACTCAATGCTTATAACTAATGAATAGTCAAGCCTGACTTTGGTCGGCCCACCTGACCACCATTATGAGAGTCGCACTGAGCCATCATATTAGGAACAACAATTTCAATAGCTCAATGAACACCCGATCTTTGGATCTATCGATGAACACCTAACTATTAGACCCATTACCATCCCACTTAATGGGAGGCTAGGACTTGGTTATCCCTATAACTTTATCCTTTTAAGGACCCAATAATTTAGAGGGTTTTTAAATAATGTGACAGATGAAGAGATGAGAAGATATGGATCAACCTTCCACTGACCAAATTAGCAAACAAGGAGGGTTACACAAACTAATGATCCACGAGCAATTAAAATCAGTCAAGACAGATTAACTTTGGGTGACAAGGGTTAACATGAGTCAATGAGCTATCCAATCAATCCTGATCGACCACATTGGCCAGGTAAGTGAGATCATGGGTTGGGTTCCACCATTAACCGTCTTGCCTTAGACACCAACAGAGTTGGCCAGGTAAGAGGTAGCCCCAAAGAACCGTGATCAAAATGCCAAACTTATCTCGACACCAATCGGTTCATCAGACTTGATTAGACTAGCCTAAAGACTCGGGCTTTCCATTGAGCCACAAATTAGGTTTATTTAGATTATGGACTAATCAATCTAACTATTAGATAGATCTAGAGAAGAAATCCTAACTCAATATTTGATTAGATTAGTTCTCTAATTTATCCAATGCATCTAAACTTAGGTCTAACCTAATCAAGAACCTAATAGAAGCTAACCAATGACCCTTAAGGCTTATTGAAATGACTTAAAAATTTTTGAATTACATTCCTAGAGTTCTTAGTCAATCTTAGTTCTCAATAAGTTCAATAGCCTTAAATTAAATTAGAATAATTTTAATTTACAAATGTAAAATAAATTTATAATAATTCAAAATTTGAACTCACTATTTTCTGCATTGTGCTGCCAAGTGTCGACACTTCCTGGTCAAGTGTCGACACTTTGCTTGAGATAGGAAAGACAGAATGCCAGATTTCTGGCACACGCTCGTGAGTCTACACTTCCAAGGCCAAGTGTCGACACACGAGTCCAAGTGTCGATACTTCCTGGTCAAGTGTCAACACTTCAGCCTGAGACAGTACAAAAATAGTGAATCCAAATCTAAAGTTTCTCCAAACTTTCAACAAATCTGATCAAAATAATCATTTTAGATCTTATTTAAAGTTGTTTTATGATCATGTCATTAGATTAAAATATTTTTAATCTACATTTTCTTGCTTCTTATTTTTCTTTTCAAAGTCAATCACATTGGCACCCCTACACGCCATAGGAGACCTCATTGAATGGGAAGAGAGGGTCTTGTAGCCCTACTTCTCTCCTATAACTGGATGGCCAAGGTGAAGCACTCAATCCAAGTACTTAAGAAGTGATATTATTAGCATGCTAGAATCATTATACTACAAAAAGGAACATATTGCTTTGATACCATTGAAGGTGAAAGCACGTACACCAAGCATACAATATGCAAGAAAAATAGGATAGAAGATATGCATTTTAAAATAATTTTAAAGCATGCATAGTGGAAGGCTCGGTAGATAGATCTAAACGATTTACCGATCTGCCCATAACAGGATCTAGCATAATGACCTAGCATGCAACATAACATCAAAGCAAGAGAGGAATATAAATATAAAAGTACCATTTTTTATACTGAGAGAAGCTGTGGAAGGAGGAGGGCGCTCGAGCCACTCACGTGTCTGGCCTCTACGGGTAATCCACACCTGGGCTCGACTCTGATCAACTCCCTCGAAGTGCTAGCTCTTCGGGATCCTTGGGCCGATCTTCTTCTTTCGGGAAGACTAGGAGGAGAGCTGGAACCCCTTCCCAACAGAACTCTCTTCCCAAGACCTAGCTAGAATACTAGGATTCCCACATCCAATCTTAAAACCTCTCACAACCTTTCTCTATCTTCCTCTCTCAAAGCTTTTTCTCAAAAATCTCTCTTGCATCCACATAAATGACATTCATTTGTAGGGCATCAGGGAAAGGGAGAAAGTGAAAGGAGGAGAGATGAGGGGAGAGAATGGGGGAGAGGATCAAGGTCATACCAAATGGGTCCAACCCAAGAAGGTAAGTATGACTATCATACCAAATAACCTTGGAGCTAAAATTGGTTTGAATTCAAAATTCAAACCAGGTCAAAACTTGTCCAAAATCCTCCGAAAAAGTCTTTCCAGAATTCTGCTTATCACAGGAAGTGTCGACTCACAAAATTGCCAAGTGTCGACACTTCACCAAGTGTCGACACTTGCAAAATTTCAAGTGTCAACACTTGGAACAAAGTTAATCATATTGGCTTCTAGTGATGGCAAACGATTCTCAATCATCGATTAGCCTTAAGATCAGATAGAAATCCTCTATGGTGTGTGATCCCATAGGTTCGAATACTAAGCCGGTAGCACTGGAACATTTCCAGTACTAGTCAAAGTCCTCATCTAGCAATGATACCCGACGTCCGGATAGGTCGAAGATCCAAAGCACCTTACAAGAACCTCTGGCATATGGTTGCCGTATAATTCATCCCTTTGACCTTATAATGCTCAGGATGACCTAGGGTTAGACTGCCAACCCTAATTTAGTTTATCCATATCATGTCTCAACCTCACAAGTTCTGTGACTCCTCACAAGAACTACCCTGGCCAAGGTTTTGCTAAATTGAAACATAGTGAGTCATTCACTCCAAACTATTTGGAGGGGTCAATTCCGTCTTGATCCACCATTGCTCCATAAGTACTTGACTGCACCTAGAAACCTTTCATCCCTGGATTAGAAATCCAAGTAGTCCGGTACCAAAGTATAGTGAGTTGTTTGCAAGCTACCATGGTGACCTCAGGTCTGAGAGACATATATACCCATATCCCTTCGCGAGCAACCCTTTGGCAGAAGGGAGCTCCGCAGATGGTCACATTTAGTGAGATGTCATACATTTCACCTGTATGTCACACCAGTGTCTCCACACTCCTTGGTTAAGAGGACAACCAACAAATGTGACATACAACAACCTACACTTGATATATCGTCATCCTATAACAATGTATCGTTTGGTTGTAAACCAGTTTAAGAACTACTTGATATATCCTCTCTATATCAAAACAATGTAGTTCTAAGGACTCTATCATACAAGAGTTCATTTCAAGAAAATATACATACGATGAATTGCCAAAATAAATAACTTTTATTTATTAAAAGAATTCATATACAAATACAAGATAGCACAACCATCTATAGCCTAGACGATTGGCTTTGGGACACAATTTCCAATAATGGGAACATCTATAAATACCCCACCCCCTCTTGTATGTTTTAATGCTAATGAATATGAAAATCTTCTTGGGTTCTTCTAAACTTTCTGTGTGAATCCTGTGTAAAGTTCTGTGTGATTAAGGATATTTGTGTGATCCCTCAGGGTTTCTGTGTGATCCCTGCACCTTGCCTCCAAGCCACCAGCTTTCTTCATCTCTTGGCCGACATCCTTAAACCTCTTCCCCTTATTCTTTTTTCAGCCATCTAGTCAATTTTTCTCTGTTTTCTAACCTATGATAGGTGATTTGTAGGTCCCTCAGAGTTCACGAATCTAAGGATTCTATCAGACCAGCTTTCGGGCTACCGGATTGAAAGCCGCGAATCTGTAGGGTCGATAACTTTATTTTCCAGGCCGCATCCGAGAGCATAGAGCGAACTCTTTATGGATCAATCTTCAAATCTCTACTAGGTACACCCCCTAGACTCCTTTGGTAGCAGTATTGCCAAAGCGCTAGTCCTAACTAGGGCTTCTCAACCTTGACAGTCATGTTTCTTTACTTTTAGGATTTTTTTCTATAGCCTGTGCTTCAAATTTTCTATAGAATTCCCTGCTTAATATCTTGGCTTGAACTTTGGGATACAAATTCCTAACTTAATACCTAATAACAAAAAAATAATTTTCATGCATGAATAGTCCTACATTAGTTTGGTATCAGAGCATGTTTAGGACTAGTTTCTGTATCTTGTAATTCCTATACATGGTCTGTTGCTTTTATTGTTCCTATATTTAGTTAGATCAAAAAATATTGATTATGATTTTTTTAGATTCCTAGTAATTGATTGTATTTTTAAAATTTTTTTCATGATTTATTTTAGTTTGTAGAATTTTTTAATGCCTATTTATTTTGCCCTAGAAAACTTTTGCATCCTGTCTCTACATTAGGGGTCTAAGTTTCAGTCTATTTCATCATCTTAGAAATTTTATTTTTCATTAAAATCTACATGACATACTCTCTGATTAGTCCTGATAATTTTCATAATTTTTAATTATTTTTATAGAAACAAAAAATATAAAATTCTACATCTTAGAAATCCTAAACTTCTGTACATAGTCTGAAAACTGTAGGTTTTGCATCATCATCCGAATTTTGCTCTGCATGAAATTTGGTAGGGATCATCTACACTATTCACCCTCTAATTTCAGGTTTTGATATTTCTACATACTTGACTAACCCAAACCTAATCAACTTCCAAATCCTACCTCAC
This sequence comes from Areca catechu, assembly GCA_021397845.1. Classification (NCBI taxonomy): domain Eukaryota; kingdom Viridiplantae; phylum Streptophyta; class Magnoliopsida; order Arecales; family Arecaceae; genus Areca; species Areca catechu. The sequence goes on along the minus strand of CM038048.1, from coordinate 43,410,658 downwards.
CCAAGCCCAAATTTTGTTTGATAACTTAACCAACTTAAACTTAATTTGCCACCTCATAAAAGACAAAAAAATATTTTATTTTTCTGATTGTTATTAGTTGCATTAGGGCTCATCGATTGTCATCATTTTATTCAATCAATCTTATGGGTATTTTTTCATCTCAGATCAGGACAGGATTTCATCACCTATCTGGGCCCAAAACAATCACCCAGCATCAAAACCCAAGTCTTAATTAAAATCAATTAGCAACCTAATTGCTCTAGTGAGCTTAGGGACACCAACAGGTCGGGTCCGAGTTGTATGGACCAACTAGTGCATTTAATTCCTTAACTATTATTAAAAATTGGTGTCTGAGGCTAGAGGTGATGGGGGACTAATATGCATGCAATTTTTTTTGTATGTTTTACATGTTGAGTTAGGTGATTAATTCCCAAATTTCAGATCAAAATTATTTGTAGGGAATTTTGTATGAATTTTTGAAGATCAGCATGCAGATTAGAACCTAAAAAAGTAGCAAAGAAGGACCGCCGGGGCTGAGAAGTCTCGGTTAGGGCAAGTTCTCCTACAATAAAACTACTGGAGGTAGAGGGGTGTACCTGACAATGTCTGTGAAGATCGCAGCGAAGGGGTCTCTCATTCCTCGATGGATGCGGCCTGGAAAACCGAGCCAAAGACCCGCGGATACCCGGCTTTCTGCTCGGTGATCCGATTGAGGCTTGGCTGGAGTCATTGGATTCGTAGGAACTCAGGGACCTGCAAACGACCTGTCAGGGGTTAGAAAGCTCACAAAGGAACAAGAAAACAAAGTAAAAACAGCAAGGGAAGGCTTCTTTTGGAGTGGGCGTCCAGGGATCTAGAGGGTTTGTTGGCAGCAGGAAGATGATTGCAAACACCGGGAAGAAGAACTCTCACAAACCCCTTTATGCACACAGTAGGGTATCACACCACTCAATAGAAGAACTCAAGGTTTTCATTCATCAAAAATTCTCCCTTCATACAAGAGGCTAGGGTCCCTTAAATAGACCCTTAACCTTGGGCTCCAAGTAAGGGTACATAAGTCTTTACATAAGAATCCTTTTCCCTCTCAAACCCTATCTAGAAAATAAGGAAATATTAGGTAGAAAATTCCCTAAAAATTTTCTTGACTTGGTCAAGACTCCAAGGATGCCTAGGGGAGCATGTTGGGCTTCTAGGAGCAGCAAAAGGCCGGCCCAAAGGGGCTCGGGTGCATGGGTTTGGGCCTCTGGAAGCTGGGGTGGCCTGGTAGCCAGGTAGCAGGAATATTCCCTGGTATCTTGCTTCTTAGGGGCTTGGGCTTGGCACCTGGGCTTGATTTCTTTGGGCTAGGATACAGATGGACCTCTGGAATCATGGATGCCCTTATCTATGAATATACTTTGGCATCTGGAAGAGAATCGGGGCATCTGGAGGGCATATGCAAGAAATCAGGGTTTTCTGAATTTTCCTCCTGGGGTCTTCAAATCTTAAAGCTGGGTTGGACTTGTGCTATACTTCCATGTCTTCAATCTAGTTAGAATTGGTCTTCACTTGTATGATATAGTCTTGAGTCTTCAGTATGCTTGGACAGGACTCAAAAAAAATAAAATTAGCTCAACATGAGCTGACTAGCATTGGACTGAACTAGCTCAACATGAGCTGACTAGTACAGAACTGAAATAACAACTAAAATACTCAAATAACAACTAAAAATCGACTCAGATGAGCTAAGCCCTTATTACAGATGGACTCATAAATTATTGATCAATTTACAGAGGGTTGAAAAAGCCTCTGTCTTATTCTGGTGCCTCCGGTGTCCCCACCAATTCTCCCGGGATGGGAGGAACTCGACCCTGTCGAGTGAAGGTCAGACTGGCTCACATATCTCTCGAGAAGGTCTGGGTTGAGGCATTGCAAGTCCTCTCGAGAAATCCATGAATCGTCCGACTCTGGCCGGCCTTGCCATCGGACCAGGAAGCGTTGATAGACATGGCCCTGGGTCGTGATGGCTTGATCGTCCAGGATACGCTCGATCCGTTCTCCTCTCTCAGGCCAAATTTGTTTGTGGACACTCTAGGTTAGGGTCACTCACAATGAAAAGGAATAGGTCCAAAGGCCTCACTAGGTATCGCTGCCGGTTCCCTATACTCAACCAGGTCTGTAATATTGAAGGTAGAACTAATGCCCAAATCCGAAGGCAATTCTAACACCTAGGCATTTGATCTAACCTTCTCTATCACTTTAAAAGGTCCGGCTCTGCGAGCATGAAGCTTCTTTTAGGCCTAAGCCTAACCAAGATAAAATCCACTACATCAATTTTTTTGATCCATCTTCGGGAATTAGCCAGTTGTTTTAACATTAGTGTGAGTGGTGAACATGCTAGGCACATGCAGACTCCTAACAAGATGATGCAAAGGACTCAATCCTACACCTAACAGACTTGACTATGCATTCTTATAGAAGGAAATCTTATTGAACTCTTTGGATCTAAACCTAAGAGATTATAGGTTCCCTAGGTTTGATCCTAGCTTGACATGCACATGAAAATTTACAGTGAACTCCTAGCAAATTCCAAAGAGTGTGCCAGAAGTAAGATGCAAACCTAACATGCGTGATGAATGCATGCAGTATGCTAATCTCAATTAAATGAAATCTAATAATCCTATAAATGCTGGAGGTGTCAGGAAAGGGCAGAAAATAGGAAGTGGGTTCAGAATTAGTTTGGTAAGGTAGAGAAAAAGGTTCATGGTTAGTTGAATAAAGTAGGATAAAAGATGGGTGTCAGGAACTAATCCTATACTAATGAGGTTAACCTTACGGGGTTGCTGTATATCTATGGGGTTTGTATAATGGAAGGATGGGTTATTAATCTCAGGAAGAGGTCCTTAATGGGAACTATAGGAGGAGGCTCATCTTGAAGGTATAGATTCAAAGAGATCAGGTCCTTAATAAATTCTTCAGGTTCTTGAATTTTAGGACAAGACTCTATAATTTGGCTCTCCTCTATGGTTCCTCAGGTAAGGCTCTAGTAGCAGTACCCAGGTTCTCTTCTTCTATTTGTTCTTCTACTATAGCTTTAGGTTGGATGTGGTCAAGGTCAACTACCTCTAGGTTGGCTTTTACCTGGGTATTTATTGGGTCAGCTAATTCTAGGTCATCTAAAGGTGTCTCCTCTTCTCCCTCATACTCATCCACTAGGCTCACATCAGCTTCATACACTTCCGCGTTAATGTAAGCCTTGTGAATCTCAGGAATGGTTGGAGAAGGTCGGCTAGCAGGAAGTTGGTTAGGTTTTGGTCTCTGATTATGGGTACTACTCCTAGTAGGTTCAGGTTGTATAAGGGGTAGTGGCTCACTTCTGGGTTCATATTTAGGGATACTAATCCTATGGGGTTCAAGTTGACTAGGGGAAGCATGACTAGGCTGATACTTAGGGTTATGGGTTCTCTGGGCTCATAGGACAAGGGTGCAGATCTATGGGTCATGGGATTATAGGATCTCGGGTCATAGGATTTGGGTTAGCTCTATGGTCAGGTTCTAAGGATGGATCATAGTTTGGGGTCCTCCTAAGGTTGGGCTTCTTATATGGGTCAGGATATTGGGTTCTCCTAGGGTTGGACTCCCTATATGGGTCAGAATATTGGGTTCTCCTAGGGTTGGGCTCCCTATATGGGTCAGAGTATTGGGTTCTCCTAGGGTTGGGCTCCCTATATGAGTCAGAGTATTGGGTTCTCCTGGGTTCAGTATCATAATAATGGTCACGGTAAGGGGTTCTTCTAGGTTCAGTATCATAATAAGGGTCATGGTAAGGGGTTCTTCTAGGTTCAGTATTATTGTATAGGTCAGGCTGAGGGGCTCTCCTAGGTTCAATCTCTCGGTATGGATCAAGGTTTGGGGTCCTCCTAGGTTGAGGATTGTAGTACGGGTCAGAATAAGGGGATCTCCTAGGTTCGACCTCATGGTATAGATCAGGGTTTGGGGTTCTCCTAGGTTGAGGGGACTCAGGATCTGGCTCAGATTATGACCCATGGGTTCTTGCTATGGTCCCTACACGGCCTCCTAACTGGTCAAACCTTTTGGCAAGATGGTCAATTCTATTGTTGGTTTGGTACCAGACTGAGTTAACTGGGTAGTCATCTGGGCCATTTGATCAGCTAGGGCTTTTATTTGGGCTTGTAAGTTTTCCATGGGTTCAGACATTTGTGAAGGAGGTGGGTGATATGAAACTCCTGATCTAGTGCTCATACAAGACTCGATCAGACCGACTACTGACTATAGCTGACTAGACCTAGAGTCCAAGGCAGGTGTAAGGGGAGTGTTAGGTCCCTGATTGCCAATCCTAGATACCAATCAGAGATTGGCCAGGTAGGCGGACCAGCACACAAGCCCTTCGGGATTGAATCCCTAAACCACCGTTCTAGACACTGAGCACAAGGCACACACAGGTTAACTTGACACAGTGGTCTAACACTAGCCCGGATCCGACCAGTTGGTGTCCCTAGCCCACTAGGGCAAATTAAGTCCAATTAATTTTAGGTTAAGGCTTGGGACCGAATGCAAGGGATGTGGTTTTGGGCTATGGAGAGGTTATCAACTCCTCCCCTCAACTGATATAGCAAGAGTGCCCTTAAAAGTAGATTATGCAATGATGGCAGGCAATTGATGCAAATTAGGGTTAGATGTTTTTGGTATTTTTGGAGAATATGTAATTTTTTTTTTTGTATTTTATTAAATAGAAGAAAACTTACAAATTATTGCCTAATATTCAGGAAATATACTAAAATTAAAAGATATGCAAAAATGCTAAACAAAACCCTAAAACTTCCAAACTTGTCTTGCTAAAAAAAAATAGAGCCGAAAATTTGCAGGCCCTATTTCGGCTTGCAGAAAATTCACAGGCCATAATAAAATCTGGAAAAATTTTTAAAATTACTGTGAAATATGATTAATCCAGGAAGATAAATTTCAGAATTCTTGGAGTTTTTAAAAGGGAGAAATAATTAAAATAACAGAGTATATATGGACTGAAAAATTGCAGAAAATAAGCCCTAATCTAAGCTCTGATACCAAATGATGGGGACTAATATGCATGCAAATTTTTTGTATATTTTACATGTTGATTTAGGTGATTAATTCCCAAATTTCAGATTAAAATTATTTGTAGAGAATTTTGTATGAATTTTTGAAGATCAGCATGCAGATTAGAACCTAAAAAGTAGCAAAGAAGGACCGCCGGGGCTGAGAAGCCTCGGTTAGGGCAAGTTCTCCTACAATAAAACTACTGGAGATAGAGGGGTGTACCTGACAATGTCTGTGAAGATTGCAGCGAAGGGGTCTCTCGTTCCTCGATGGATGCGGCCTGGAAAACAGAGCCAAAGACCCGCGGATACCAGGCTTTCTGCTCGGTGATCCGATTGAGGCTTGGCTGGAGTCGTTGGATTCGTAGGAACTCAGGGACCTGCAAACGACCTGTCAGGGGTTAGAAAGCTCACAAAGGAACAAGAAAACAAAGTAAAAACAGCAAGGGAAGGCTTCTTTTGGAGTGGGCGTCCAGGGATCTGGAGGGTTTGTTGGCAGCAGGAAGATGATTGCAAACACCGGGAAGAAGAACTCTCACAAACCCCTTTATGCACACAGCAGGGTATCACACCACTCAATAGAAGAACTCAAGGTTTTCATTCATCAAAAATTCTCCCTTCATACAAGAGGCTAGGGTCCCTTAAATAGACCCTTAACCTTGGGCTCCAAGTAAGGGTACATAAGTCTTTACATAAGAATCCTTTTCCCTCTCAAACCCTAGCTAGAAAATAAGGAAATATTAGGTAGAAAAATCCCTAAAATTTTCTTGACTTGGTCAAGACTCCAAGGATGCCTAGGGGAGCGTGTTGGGCTTCTAGGAGCAGCAAAAGGCCGGCCCAAAGGGGCTCGGGTGCATGGGTTTGGGCCTCTGGAAGCTGGGGTGGCCTGGTAGCCAGGTAGCAGGAATATTCCCTGGTATCTTGCTTCTTAGGGGCTTGGGCTTGGCACCTGGGCTTGATTTCTTTGGGCTAGGATGCAGATGGACCTCTGGAATCATGGATGCCCTTATCTATGAATATACTTTGGCATCTGGAAGAGAATCGGGGCATCTGGAGGGCATATGCAAGAAATCAGGGTTTTCTGAATTTTCCTCCTGGGGTCTTCAAATCTTCAAGCTGGGTTGGACTTGTGCTATACTTCCATGTCTTCAATCTAGTTAGACTTGGTCTTCACTTGTATGATATAGTCTTGAGTCTTCAGTATGCTTGGACAGGACTCAAAAAAATAAAATTAGCTCAACATGAGCTGACTAGCATTGGACTGAACTAGCTCAACATGAGCTGACTAGTACAGAACTGAAATAACAACTAAAAATACTCAAATAACAACTAAAAATGGACTCAGATGAGCTAAGCCCTTATTACAGATGGACTCATAAATTATTGATCAATTTACAGAGGGTTGAAAAAGCCTCTGTCTTATTCTGGTGCCTCCGGTGTCCCCACCAATTCTCCCGGGATGGGAGGAACTCGACCCTGTCGAGTGAAGGTCAGACTGGCTCACATATCTCTCGAGAAGGTCTGGGTTGAGGCATTGCAAGTCCTCTCGAGAAATTCACGAATCGTCCGACTCTGGCCGGCCTTGCCATCGGACCTGGAAGCGTTGATAGACATGGCCCTGGGTCGTGATGGCTTGATCGTCCAGGATACGCTCGATCCGTTCTCCTCTCTCAGGCCAAATTTGTTTGTGGACACTCTAGGTTAGGGTCACTCACAATGAAAAGGAATAGGTCCAAAGGCCTCACTAGGTATCGCTGCCGGTTCCCTATACTCAACCAGGTCTGTAATATTGAAGGTAGAACTAATGCCCAAATCCGAAGGCAATTCTAACACCTAGGCATTTGATCCAACCTTCTCTATCACTTTAAAAGGTCCGGCTCTGCGAGCATGAAGCTTCTTTTAGGCCTAAGCCTAACCAAGATAAAATCCACTACATCAAATTTTTTTGATCCATCTTCGGGAATTAGCCAGTTGTTTTAACATTAGTGTGAGTGGTGAACATGCTAGGCACATGCAGACTCCTAACAAGATGATGCAAAGGACTCAATCCTACACCTAACAGACTTGACTATGCATTCTTATAGAAGGAAATCTTATTGAACTCTTTGGATCTAAACCTAAGAGATTATAGGTTCCCTAGGTTTGATCCTAGCTTGACATGCACATGAAAATTTACAGTGAACTCCTAGCAAATTCCAAAGAGTGTGCCAGAAGTAAGATGCAAACCTAACATGCGTGATGAATGCATGCAGTATGCTAATCTCAATTAAATGAAATCTAATAATCCTATAAATGCTGGAGGTGTCAGGAAAGGGCAGAAAATAGGAAGTGGGTTCAGAATTAGTTTGGTAAGGTAGAGAAAAAGGTTCATGGTTAGTTGAATAAAGTAGGATAAAGATGGGGTGTCAGGAACTAATCCTATACTAATGAGGTTAACCTTACGGGGTTGCGGTATATCTATGGGGTTTGTATAATGGAAGGATGGGTTATTAATCTCAGGGAAGAGGTCCTTAATGGGAACTATAGGAGGAGGCTCATCTTGAAGGTATAGATTCAAAGAGATCAGGTCCTTAATAAATTCTTCAGGTTCTTGTATTTTAGGACAAGACTCTATAATTTGGCTCTCCTCTATGGTTTCCTCAGGTAAGGCTCTAGTAGCAGTACCCAGGTTCTCTTCTTCTATTTGTTCTTCTACTATAGCTTTAGGTTGGATGTGGTCAAGGTCAACTACCTCTAGGTTGGCTTTTACCTGGGTATTTATTGGGTCAGCTAATTCTAGGTCATCTAAAGGTGTCTCCTCTTCTCCCTCATACTCATCCACTAGGCTCACATCAGCTTCATACACTTCCGCGTTAATGTAAGCCTTGTGAATCTCAGGAATGGTTGGAGAAGGTCGGCTAGCAGGAAGTTGGTTAGGTTTTGGTCTCTGATTATGGGTACTACTCCTAGTAGGTTCAGGTTGTATAAGGGGTAGTGGCTCACTTCTGGGTTCATATTTAGGGATACTAATCCTATGGGTTCAAGTTGACTAGGGGAAGCATGACTAGGCTGATACTTAGGGGTTATGGGTTCTCTGGGCTCATAGGACAAGGGTGCAGATCTATGGGTCATGGGATTATAGGATCTCGGGTCATAGGATTTTGGGTTAGCTCTATGGTCAGGTTCTAAGGATGGATCATAGTTTGGGGTCCTCCTAAGGTTAGGCTTCTTATATGGGTCAGGATATTGGGTTCTCCTAGGGTTGGACTCCCTATATGGGTCAGAATATTGGGTTCTCCTAGGGTTGGGCTCCCTATATGGGTCAGAGTATTGGGTTCTCCTAGGGTTGGGCTCCCTATATGAGTCAGAGTATTGGGTTCTCCTGGGTTCAGTATCATAATAATGGTCACGGTAAGGGGTTCTTCTAGGTTCAGTATCATAATAAGGGTCATGGTAAGGGGTTCTTCTAGGTTCAGTATTATTGTATGGGTCAGGCTGAGGGGCTCTCCTAGGTTCAATCTCTCGGTATGGATCAAGGTTTGGGGTCCTCCTAGGTTGAGGATTGTAGTACGGGTCAGAATAAGGGGATCTCCTAGGTTCGACCTCATGGTATAGATCAGGGTTTGGGGTTCTCCTAGGTTGAGGGGACTCAGGATCTGGCTCAGATTATGACCCATGGGTTCTTGCTATGGTCCCTACACGGCCTCCTAACTGGTCAAACCTTTTGGCAAGATGGTCAATTCTATTGTTGGTTTGGTACCAGACTGAGTTAACTGGGTAGTCATCTGGGCCATTTGATCAGCTAGGGCTTTTATTTGGGCTTGTAAGTTTTCCATGGGTTCAGACATTTGTGAAGGAGGTGGGTGATATGAAACTCCTGATCTAGTGCTCATACAAGACTCGATCAGACCGACTATAGCTGACTAGACCTAGAGTCCAAACTAGATGCTCAATCAGGGTGGCAAACTAGCCTATAGTAACCCTGTACTCAGCCAGGCAGGTGTAAGGGGAGTGTTAGGTCCCTGATTGCCAATCCTAGATACCAATCAGAGATTGGCCAGGTAGGCGGACCAGCACACAAGCCCTTCGGGATTGAATCCCTAAACCACCGTTCTAGACACTGAGCACAAGGCACACACAGGTTAACTTGACACAGTGGTCTAACACTAGCCCGGATCCGACCAGTTGGTGTCCCTAGCCCACTAGGGCAAATTAAGTCCAATTAATTTTAGGTTAAGGCTTGGGACCGAATGCAAGGGATGTGGTTTTGGGCTATGGAGAGGTTATCAACTCCTCCCCCCAACTGATATAGCAAGAGTGCCCTTAAAAGTAGATTATGCAATGATGGCAGGCAATTGATGCAAATTAGGGTTAGATGTTTTTGGTATTTTTGGAGAATATGTAATTTTTTTTTTTTGTATTTTATTAAATAGAAGAAAACTTACAAATTATTGCCTAATATTCAGGAAATATACTAAAATTAAAAGATATGCAAAAATGCTAAACAAAACCCTAAAACTTCCAAACTTGTCTTGCTAAAAAAAAATAGAGCCGAAAATTTGCAGGCCCTATTTCGGCTTGCAGAAAATTCACAGGCCATAATAAAATCTGGAAAAATTTTTAAAATTACTGTGAAATATGATTAATCCAGGAAGATAAATTTCAGAATTCTTGGAGTTTTTAAAAGGGAGAAATAATTAAAATAACAGAGTATATATGGACTGAAAAATTGCAGAAAATAAGCCCTAATCTAAGCTCTGATACCAAATGATGGGGGACTAATATGCATGCAAATTTTTTTGTATATTTTACATGTTGATTTAGGTGATTAATTCCCAAATTTCAGATCAAAATTATTTGTAGGGAATTTTGTATGAATTTTTGAAGATCAGCATGCAGATTAGAACCTAAAAAAGTAGCAAAGAAGGACCGCCGGGGCTGAGAAGCCTCGGTTAGGGCAAGTTCTCCTACAATAAAACTACTGGAGATAGAGGGGTGTACCTGACAATGTCTGTGAAGATCGCAGCGAAGGGGTCTCTCGTTCCTCGATGGATGCGGCCTGGAAAACAGAGCCAAAGACCCGCGGATACCAGGCTTTCTGCTCGGTGATCCGATTGAGGCTTGGCTGGAGTCGTTGGATTCGTAGGAACTCAGGGACCTGCAAACGACCTGTCAGGGGTTAGAAAGCTCACAAAGGAACAAGAAAACAAAGTAAAAACAGCAAGGGAAGGCTTCTTTTGGAGTGGGCGTCCAGGGATCTGGAGGGTTTGTTGGCAGCAGGAAGATGATTGCAAACACCGGGAAGAAGAACTCTCACAAACCCCTTTATGCACACAGCAGGGTATCACACCACTCAATAGAAGAACTCAAGGTTTTCATTCATCAAAAATTCTCCCTTCATACAAGAGGCTAGGGTCCCTTAAATAGACCCTTAACCTTGGGCTCCAAGTAAGGGTACATAAGTCTTTACATAAGAATCCTTTTCCCTCTCAAACCCTAGCTAGAAAATAAGGAAATATTAGGTAGAAAAATCCCTAAAAATTTTCTTGACTTGGTCAAGACTCCAAGGATGCCTAGGGGAGCGTGTTGGGCTTCTAGGAGCAGCAAAAGGCCGGCCCAAAGGGGCTCGGGTGCATGGGTTTGGGCCTCTGGAAGCTGGGGTGGCCTGGTAGCCAGGTAGCAGGAATATTCCCTGGTATCTTGCTTCTTAGGGGCTTGGGCTTGGCACCTGGGCTTGATTTCTTTGGGCTAGGATGCAGATGGACCTCTGGAATCATGGATGCCCTTATCTATGAATATACTTTGGCATCTGGAAGAGAATCGGGCATCTGGAGGGCATATGCAAGAAATCAGGGTTTTCTGAATTTTCCTCCTGGGGTCTTCAAATCTTCAAGCTGGGTTGGACTTGTGCTATACTTCCATGTCTTCAATCTAGTTAGACTTGGTCTTCACTTGTATGATATAGTCTTGAGTCTTCAGTATGCTTGGACAGGACTCAAAAAAATAAAATTAGCTCAACATGAGCTGACTAGCATTGGACTGAACTAGCTCAACATGAGCTGACTAGTACAGAACTGAAATAACAACTAAAATACTCAAATAACAACTAAAAATGGACTCAGATGAGCTAAGCCCTTATTACAGATGGACTCATAAATTATTGATCAATTTACAGAGGGTTGAAAAAGCCTCTGTCTTATTCTGGTGCCTCCGGTGTCCCCACCAATTCTCCCGGGATGGGAGGAACTCGACCCTGTCGAGTGAAGGTCAGACTGGCTCACATATCTCTCGAGAAGGTCTGGGTTGAGGCATTGCAAGTCCTCTCGAGAAATTCATGAATCGTCCAACTCTGGCCGGCCTTGCCATCGGACCTGGAAGCGTTGATAGACATGGCCCTGGGTCGTGATGGCTTGATCGTCCAGGATACGCTCGATCCGTTCTCCTCTCTCAGGCCAAATTTGTTTGTGGACACTCTAGGTTAGGGTCACTCACAATGAAAAGGAATAGGTCCAAAGGCCTCACTAGGTATCGCTGCCGGTTCCCTATACTCAACCAGGTCTGTAATATTGAAGGTAGAACTAATGCCCAAATCCGAAGGCAATTCTAACACCTAGGCATTTGATCCAACCTTCTCTATCACTTTAAAAGGTCCGGCTCTGCGAGCATGAAGCTTCTTTTAGGCCTAAGCCTAACCAAGATAAAATCCACTACATCAAATTTTTTGATCCATCTTCGGGAATTAGCCAGTTGTTTTAACATTAGTGTGAGTGGTGAACATGCTAGGCATATGCAGACTCCTAACAAGATGATGCAAAGGACTCAATCCTACACCTAACAGACTTGACTATGCATTCTTATAGAAGGAAATCTTATTGAACTCTTTGGATCTAAACCTAAGAGATTATAGGTTCCCTAGGTTTGATCCTAGCTTGACATGCACATGAAAATTTACAGTGAACTCCTAGCAAATTCCAAAGAGTGTGCCAGAAGTAAGATGCAAACCTAACATGCGTGATGAATGCATGCAGTATGCTAATCTCAATTAAATGAAATCTAATAATCCTATAAATGCTGGAGGTGTCAGGAAAGGGCAGAAAATAGGAAGTGGGTTCAGAATTAGTTTGGTAAGGTAGAGAAAAAGGTTCATGGTTAGTTGAATAAAGTAGGATAAAAGATGGGGTGTCAGGAACTAATCCTATACTAATGAGGTTAACCTTACGGGTTGCGGTATATCTATGGGGTTTGTATAATGGAAGGATGGGTTATTAATCTCAGGGAAGAGGTCCTTAATGGGAACTATAGGAGGAGGCTCATCTTGAAGGTATAGATTCAAAGAGATCAGGTCCTTAATAAATTCTTCAGGTTCTTGTATTTTAGGACAAGACTCTATAATTTGGCTCTCCTCTATGGTTTCCTCAGGTAAGGCTCTAGTAGCAGTACCCAGGTTCTCTTCTTCTATTTGTTCTTCTACTATAGCTTTAGGTTGGATGTGGTCAAGGTCAACTACCTCTAGGTTGGCTTTTACCTGGGTATTTATTGGGTCAGCTAATTCTAGGTCATCTAAAGGTGTCTCCTCTTCTCCCTCATACTCATCCACTAGGCTCACATCAGCTTCATACACTTCCGCGTTAATGTAAGCCTTGTGAATCTCAGGAATGGTTGGAGAAGGTCGGCTAGCAGGAAGTTGGTTAGGTTTTGGTCTCTGATTATGGGTACTACTCCTAGTAGGTTCAGGTTGTATAAGGGGTAGTGGCTCACTTCTGGGTTCATATTTAGGGATACTAATCCTATGGGGTTCAAGTTGACTAGGGGAAGCATGACTAGGCTGATACTTAGGGGTTATGGGTTCTCTGGGCTCATAGGACAAGGGTGCAGATCTATGGGTCATGGGATTATAGGATCTCGGGTCATAGGATTTTGGGTTAGCTCTATGGTCAGGTTCTAAGGATGGATCATAGTTTGGGGTCCTCCTAAGGTTGGGCTTCTTATATGGGTCAGGATATTGGGTTCTCCTAGGGTTGGACTCCCTATATGGGTCAGAATATTGGGTTCTCCTAGGGTTGGGCTCCCTATATGGGTCAGAGTATTGGGTTCTCCTAGGGTTGGGCTCCCTATATGAGTCAGAGTATTGGGTTCTCCTGGGTTCAGTATCATAATAATGGTCACGGTAAGGGGTTCTTCTAGGTTCAGTATCATAATAAGGGTCATGGTAAGGGGTTCTTCTAGGTTCAGTATTATTGTATGGGTCAGGCTGAGGGGCTCTCCTAGGTTCAATCTCTCGGTATGGATCAAGGTTTGGGGTCCTCCTAGGTTGAGGATTGTAGTACGGGTCAGAATAAGGGGATCTCCTAGGTTCGACCTCATGGTATAGATCAGGGTTTGGGGTTCTCCTAGGTTGAGGGGACTCAGGATCTGGCTCAGATTATGACCCATGGGTTCTTGCTATGGTCCCTACACGGCCTCCTAACTGGTCAAACCTTTTGGCAAGATGGTCAATTCTATTGTTGGTTTGGTACCAGACTGAGTTAACTGGGTAGTCATCTGGGCCATTTGATCAGCTAGGGCTTTTATTTGGGCTTGTAAGTTTTCCATGGGTTCAGACATTTGTGAAGGAGGTGGGTGATATGAAACTCCTGATCTAGTGCTCATACAAGACTCGATCAGACCGACTATAGCTGACTAGACCTAGAGTCCAAACTAGATGCTCAATCAGGGTGGCAAACTAGCCTATAGTAACCCTGTACTCAGCCAGGCAGGTGTAAGGGGAGTGTTAGGTCCCTGATTGCCAATCCTAGATACCAATCAGAGATTGGCCAGGTAGGCGGACCAGCACACAAGCCCTTCGGGATTGAATCCCTAAACCACCATTCTAGACACTGAGCACAAGGCACACACAGGTTAACTTGACACAGTGGTCTAACACTAGCCCGGATCCGACCAGTTGGTGTCCCTAGCCCACTAGGGCAAATTAAGTCCAATTAATTTAGGTTAAGGCTTGGGACCGAATGCAAGGGATGTGGTTTTGGGCTATGGAGAGGTTATCAACTCCTCCCCCCATCTGATATAGCAAGAGTGCCCTTAAAAGTAGATTATGCAATGATGGCAGGCAACTGATGCAAATTAGGGTTAGATGTTTTTGGTATTTTTTGAGAATATGTAATTTTTTTTTTTTTGTATTTTAAAATAGAAGAAAACTTACAAATTATTGCCTAATATTCAGGAAATATACTAAAATTAAAAGATATGCAAAATGCTAAACAAAACCTAAAACTTCCAAACTTGTCTTGCTAAAAAAAAATAGAGCCAAAAATTTGCAGGCCCTATTTCGGCTTGCAGAAAATCACAGGCCATAATAAAATCTGGAAAAATTTTTAAAATTACCGTGAAATATGGTTAATCCAGGAAAATAAATTTCAGAATTTTTGGAGTTTTCAAAAGGGAGAAATAATTAAAATAACAGAGTATATATGGACTGAAAATTGCAGAAAATAAGCCCTAATCTAAGCTCTGATACCAAATGATGGGGGACTAATATGCATGCATTTTTTTTTGTATATTTTACATGTTGAGTTAGGTGATTAATTCCCAAATTTCAGATCAAAATTATTTGTAGGGAATTTTGTATGAATTTTTGAAGATCAGCATGCAGATTAGAACCTAAAAAAGTAGCAAAGAAGGAACGCCGGGGCTGAGAAGCCTCGGTTAGGGCAAGTTCTCCTACAATAAAACTACTGGAGGTAGAGGGGTATACCTGACAATGTCTGTGAAGATCGCAGCGAAGGGGTCTCTCGTTCCTCGATGGATGTGGCCTGGAAAACCGAGCCAAAGATCCGCGGATACCCGGCTTTCTGCTCGGTGATCCGATTGAGGCTTGGCTGGAGTCGTTGGATTCGTAGGAACTCAGGGACCTGCAAACGACCTGTCAGGGGTTAGAAAGCTCACAAAGGAACAGAAAACAAAGTAAAACAGCAAGGGAAGGCTTCTTTTGGAGTGGGCGTCCAGGGATCTGGAGGGTTTGTTGGCAGCAAGAAGATGATTGCAAACACCGGGAAGAAGAACTCTCACAAACCCCTTTATGCACACAGCAGGGTATCACACCACTCAATAGAAGAACTCAAGGTTTTCATTCATCAAAAATTCTCCCTTCATACAAGAGGCTAGGGTCCCTTAAATAGACCCTTAACCTTGGGCTCCAAGTAAGGGTACATAAGTCTTTACATAAGAATCCTTTTCCCTCTCAAACCCTAGCTAGAAAATAAGGAAATATTAGGTAGAAAAATCCCTAAAAATTTTTTGACTTGGTCAAGACTCCAAGGATGCCTAGGGGAGCGTGTTGGGCTTCTAGGAGCAGCAAAAGGCCGGCCCAAAGGGGCTCGGGTGCATGGGTTTGGGCCTCTGGAAGCTGGGGTGGCCTGGTAGCCAGGTAGCAGGAATATTCCCTGGTATCTTGCTTCTTAGGGCTTGGGCTTGGCACCTGGGCTTGATTTCTTTGGGCTAGGATGCAGATGGACCTCTGGAATCATGGATGCCCTTATCTATGAATATACTTTGGAATCTGGAAGAGAATCGGGGCATCTGGAGGGCATATGCAAGAAATCAGGGTTTTCTGAATTTTCCTCCTGGGGTCTTCAAATCTTCAAGCTGGGTTGGACTTGTGCTATACTTCCATGTCTTCAATCTAGTTAGACTTGGTCTTCACTTGTATGATATAGTCTTGAGTCTTCAGTATGCTTGGACAGGACTCAAAAAAAATAAAATTAGCTCAACATGAGCTGACTAGCATTGGACTGAACTAGCTCAACATGAGCTGACTAGTACAGAACTGAAATAACAACTAAAAATACTCAAATAACAACTAAAAATGGACTCAGATGAGCTAAGCCATTATTACAGATGGACTCATAAATTATTGATCAATTTACAGAGGGTTGAAAAAGCCTCTGTCTTATTCTGGTGCCTCCGGTGTCCCCACCAATTCTCCCGGGATGGGAGGAACACGACCCTGTCGAGTGAATGTCAGACTGGCTCACATATCTCTCGAGAAGGTCTGGGTTGAGGCATTGCAAGTCCTCTCGAGAAATCCACGAATCGTCCGACTCTGGCCGGCCTTGCCATCGGACCAGGAAGCGTTGATAGACATGGCCCTGGGTCGTGATGGCTTGATCGTCCAAGATACGCTCGATCCGTTCTCCTCTCTCAGGCCAAATTTGTTTGTGGACACTCTAGGTTAGGGTCACTCACAATGAAAAGGAATAGGTCCAAAGGCCTCACTAGGTATCGCTGCCGGTTCCCTATACTCAACCAGGTCTGTAATATTGAAGGTAGAACTAATGCCCAAATCCGAAGGCAATTCTAACACCTAGGCATTTGATCCAACCTTCTCTATCACTTTAAAAGGTCCGGCTCTGCGAGCATGAAGCTTCTTTTAGGCCTAAGCCTAACCAAGATAAAATCCACTACATCAAATTTTTTTGATCCATCTTCGGGAATTAGCCAGTTGTTTTAACATTAGTGTGAGTGGTGAACATGCTAGGCACATGCAGACTCCTAACAAGATGATGCAAAGGACTCAATCCTACACCTAATAGACTTGACTATGCATTCTTATAGAAGGAAATCTTATTGAACTCTTTGGATCTAAACCTAAGAGATTATAGGTTCCCTAGGTTTGATCCTAGCTTGACATGCACATGAAATTTACAGTGAACTCCTAGCAAATTCCAAAGAGTGTGCCAGAAGTAAGATGCAAACCTAACATGCGTGATGAATGCATGCAGTATGCTAATCTCAATTAAATGAAATCTAATAATCCTATAAATGCTGGAGGTGTCAGGAAAGTGCAGAAAATAGGAAGTGGGTTCAGAATTAGTTTGGTAAGGTAGAGAAAAAGGTTCATGGTAGTTGAATAAAGTAGGATAAAAGATGGGGTGTCAGGAACTAATCCTATACTAATGAGGTTAACCTTACGGGGTTGCGGTATATCTATGGGGTTTGTATAATGGAAGGATGGGTTATTAATCTCAGGGAAGAGGTCCTTAATGGGAACTATAGGAGGAGGCTCATCTTGAAGGTATAGATTCAAAGAGATCAGGTCCTTAATAAATTCTTCAGGTTCTTGTATTTTAGGACAAGACTCTATAATTTGGCTCTCCTCTATGGTTTCCTCAGGTAAGGCTCTAGTAGAAGTACCCAGGTTCTCTTCTTCTATTTGTTCTTCTACTATAGCTTTAGGTTGGATGTGGTCAAGGTCAACTACCTCTAGGTTGCTTTTACCTGGGTATTTATTGGGTCAGCTAATTTTAGGTCATCTAAAGGTGTCTCCTCTTCTCCCTCATACTCATCCACTAGGCTCACATCAGCTTCATACACTTCCGCATTAATGTAAGCCTTGTGAATCTCAGGAATGGTTGGAGAAGGTCGGCTAGCAGGAAGTTGGTTAGGTTTTGGTCTCTGATTATGGGTACTACTCCTAGTAGGTTCAGGTTGTATAAGGGATAGTGGCTCACTTCTGGGTTCATATTTAGGGATACTAATCCTTTGGGGTTCAAGTTGACTAGGGGAAGCATGACTAGGATGATACTTAGGGGTTATGGGTTCTCTGGGCTCATAGGACAAGGGTGCAGATCTATGGGTCATGGGATTATAGGATCTCGGGTCATAGGATTTTGGGTTAGCTCTATGGTCAGGTTCTAAGGATGGATCATGGTTTGGGGTCCTCCTAAGGTTAGGCTTCTTATATGGGTCAGGATATTGGGTTCTCCTAGGTTGGACTCCCTATATGGGTCAGAATATTGGGTTCTCCTAGGGTTGGGCTCCCTATATGGGTCAGAGTATTGGGTTCTCCTAGGGTTGGGCTCCCTATATGAGTCAGAGTATTGGGTTCTCCTGGGTTCAGTATCATAATAATGGTCACGGTAAGGGGTTCTTCTAGGTTCAGTATCATAATAAGGGTCATGGTAAGGGTTCTTCTAGGTTCAGTATTATTGTATGGGTCAGGCTGAGGGGCTCTCCTAGGTTCAATCTCTCGATATGGATCAAGGTTTGGGGTCCTCCTAGGTTGAGGATTGTAGTACGGGTCAGAATAAGGGGATCTCCTAGGTTCGACCTCATGGTATAGATCAGGGTTTGGGGTTCTCCTAGGTTGAGGGGACTCAGGATCTGGCTCAGATTATGACCCATGGGTTCTTGCTATGGTCCCTACACGGCCTCCTAACTGGTCAAACCTTTTGGCAAGATGGTCAATTCTATTGTTGGTTTGGTACCAGACTGAGTTAACTGGGTAGTCATCTGGGCCATTTGATCAGCTAGGGCTTTTATTTGGGCTTGTAAGTTTTCCATGGGTTCAGACATTTGTGAAGGAAGTGGGTGATATGAAACTCCTGATCTAGTGCTCATACAAGACTCGATCAGACCGACTATAGCTGACTAGACCTAGAGTCCAAACTAGATGCTCAATCAGGATGGCAAACTGGCCTATAGTAACCCTGTACTCAGCCAGGCAGGTGTAAGGGGAGTGTTAGGTCCCTGATTGCCAATCCTAGATACCAATCAGAGATTGGCCAGGTAGGCGGACCAGTACACAAGCCCTTCGGGATTGAATCCCTAAACCACCATTCTAGACACTGAGCACAAGGCACACACAGGTTAACTTGACACAGTGGTCTAACACTAGCCCGGATCCGACCAGTTGGTGTCCCTAGCCCACTAGGGCAAATTAAGTCCAATTAATTTTAGGTTAAGGCTTGGGACCGAATGCAAGGGATGTGGTTTTGGGCTATGGAGAGGTTATCAACTCCTCCCCCCATCTGATATAGCAAGAGTGCCCTTAAAAGTAGATTATGCAATGATGGCAGGCAACTGATGCAAATTAGGGTTAGATGTTTTTGGTATTTTTGGAGAATATGTATTTTTTTTTTTTTGTATTTTATTAAATAGAAGAAAACTTACAAATTATTTCTGAATATTCAGGAAATATACTAAAATTAAAAGATATGCAAAAATGCTAAACAAAACCCTAAAACTTCCAAACTTGTCTTGCTAAAAAAAACAGAGCCGAAAATTTGCAGGCCCTATTTCGGCTTGCAGAAAATTCACAGGCCATAATAAAATCTGGAAAATTTTTAAAACTACTGTGAAATATGATAAATCCAGGAAAATAAATCTCAGAATTTTAGAGTTTTTAAAAGGGAGAAATAATTAAAATAACAGAGTATATATGGACTGAAAAATTGCAGAAAATAAGCCCTAATCTAAGCTCTGATACCAAGTGATGGGGGACTAATATGCATGCATTTTTTTTGTATATTTTACATGTTGAGTTAGGTGATTAATTCCCAAATTTTAGATCAAATTATTTGTAGGGAATTTTGTATGAATTTTTGAAGATCAGCATGCAGATTAGAACCTAAAAAAGTAGCAAAGAAGGACCGCCGGGCTGAGAAGTCTCGGTTAGGGCAAGTTCTCCTACAATAAAACTACTGGAGGTAGAGGGGTGTACCTGACAACGTCTGTGAAGATCGCAGCGAAGGGGTCTCTCGTTCCTCGATGTGCGGCCTGGAAAATCGAGCCAAAGACCCGCGGATACCCGGCTTTCTGCTCGGTGATCCGATTGAGGCTTGGCTGGAGTCGTTGGATTCGTAGGAACTCAGGGACCTGCAAACGACCTGTCAGGGTTAGAAAGCTCACAAAGGAACAAGAAAACAAAGTAAAAACAGCAAGGGAAGGCTTCTTTTGGAGTGGGCGTCCAGGGATCTGGAGGGTTTGTTGGCAGCAGGAAGATGATTGCAAACACCGGGAAGAAGAACTCTCACAAACCCCTTTATGCACACAGCAGGGTATCACACCACTCAATAGAAGAACTCAAGGTTTTCATTCATCAAAATTCTCCCTTCATACAAGAGGCTAGGGTCCCTTAAATAGACCCTTAACCTTGGGCTCCAAGTAAGGGTACATAAGTCTTTACATAAGAATCCTTTTCCCTCTCAAACCCTAGCTAGAAAATAAGGAAATATTAGGTAGAAAAATCCCTAAAAATTTTCTTGACTTGGTCAAGACTCCAAGGACGCCTAGGGGAGCGTGTTGGGCTTCTAGGAGCAGCAAACGGCCGGCCCAAAGGGGCTCGGGTGCATGGGTTTGGGCCTCTGGAAGCTGGGGTGGCCTGGTAGCCAGGTAGCAGGAATATTCCCTGGTATCTTGCTTCTTAGGGGCTTGGGCTTGGCACCTGGGCTTGATTTCTTTGGGCTAGGATGCAGATGGACCTCTGGAATCATGGATGCCCTTATCTATGAATATACTTTGGCATCTGGAAGAGAATCGGGGCATCTGGAGGGCATATGCAAGAAATCAGGGTTTTCTGAATTTTCCTCCTGGGGTCTTCAAATCTTCAAGCTGGGTTGGACTTGTGCTATACTTCCATGTCTTCAATCTAGTTAGACTTGGTCTTCACTTGTATGATATAGTCTTGAGTCTTCAGTATGCTTGGACAGGACTCAAAAAAAATAAAATTAGCTCAACATGAGCTGACTAGCATTGGACTGAACTAGCTCAACATGAGCTGACTAGTACAGAACTGAAATAACAACTAAAAATACTCAAATAACAACTAAAAATGGACTCAGATGAGCTAAGCCCTTATTACAGATGGACTCATAAATTATTGATCAATTTACAGAGGGTTGAAAAAGCCTCTGTCTTATTCTGGTGCCTCCGGTGTCCCCACCAAGAGGTCTAGAGGCAAACACCCTAAGTGGATTGGTGGTTACTTAATTAGGACCCTATCACAGGCAGGGGAGCCTCCCACCACCCCACCTCTAATTTGGCCAGTGGAAGGATTGGCTGTCGAGTTAAGTGTAAGTTGAGTAGACTCATTCAATTTTGGCCCTAGGTCTAGCAAACTATAGTCTATAGTACCATTGTGGGCTTGACTGCATCATACCAACTTGTTTAATTGATTGCATGACCACTAGGTTAGGAAAATCTTCAAGTATTTAAGATTTGGTCTTTTGCCATTCCATACCTCATATAGAGTGCTAGTCACCGACTTTGATTGTACCCTGTTCAAAATATAAGCAACAGTTTCCAAGGCATATCCCTAGAAGGAACAAGGAAGATCTATGAAGCTCATCATGGACCTCACCATGTCTAACAAGGTGTGATTTCTCCTTTTTTTTCACACCATTTAATTGGGGTGTATAACGAGGAGTCCATTTAGAGATTATGCCTCTTTCATTAAGATGGTTTAGAAACTCACTAGACAAGTATTCTCCTCCTCGATCAGGGTGAAGAATTTTAATACTATGTCCAATTTATTTCTCAACCATACTTTGATACTCTTTAAATTTATCAAAGGCTTCGAACTTGTGTTTATCAGATACACATGTCCAAACCTAGATAAGTCATCAATAAACATGATGAAATAAGAGTATCCACCTCTGGCCTGAGTTGTCATAGGTCCATATACATCAGTATGTACGAGACCTACTAATTCAGTTGCCTTGTCTCCATGTCTAGTGAATGGAGACTTGGTCATTTTACCTATAAGGCAAGACTCACAAGTTCTTAATGATTGAAAATCATAAGGATCAAAGTAATTATCTTTGACTAACTTGTTTATCCTTGACTCACTTATATGACCTAATCGACAATGCCAGAGAAAAGTGACATTGACATTATCTCTCCTTCTTTTCTTGTTATCAACAAGTAATATTTTATCATTGAGTTCTAAAGTTAAAAGAACATTAATAAAATAACCATGTCCAAATATTTTATTAGAATAAAGAATAGAGCAGCCACTGCTCTTTACACTTATTTCAAATCCTTGTTGTAATAACAAGGGTACAAAAATAATGTTTCTTACAATATTTGAAACACAGTAACAATCTTCTAACTTTAATATATTACCTGAAGGTAATAATAGAAGATAGGTGCCCACAGATTTAGTGTACATGGCTTTACCACTTGCACCATATAGCTCAAAGTCACATTTCTTCAAACTTCCAATTATGTGGAGTCCCTACAATGACTTACAGATATGAGACCCACATGCAGTATCCAAAACCCATGAATTAGAAATAGAAGCACTCAATGATAAATTTGTTTGTATCGTGTACAAACCTTTAGATGTTCCTCCAACATCTTGCTTCACACTTGCAAGATATGTCTTGCAATTTTTCTTCCAATGCCCCTGCTTGCCGCAGTAGAAACAGGTTCCATCATTAACAGCCTTCTTTGCTTTCTTCTTCTTCTGGATGCTCCTTTTAGGGTTGAGTTTTCTTTTCAAACCCTCCTTCATGGACTATTTCTTCTTCCCATCAACAAGAAAAAGATGAACCTTATCTCCCTTAGAATGACTCTTTGCTGTCTTAAGCATGTTAAACAGCTCAGGCAAAGAAATATTCAATTTGTTCATATGATAATTTAAAATAAACTAAGAGAAGAAATCTGGGAGTGACTGTAGGATCAAGTCCTGGTTGAGCTCACCATCCATTACAAACCTTAATTGACCTAATCGGGTGATTAAGTCAATCATTTTCAAAGCATGGGCTTGAACTGATTAACCCTCACTCATGTATGCATGGAACAACTACTTCGATATCTCGTACCAAGCAGCCCTACTTTGCTCTCCACAAAGCTCCTTAAGATTAAGCAATATGGACTGAGATTCCATCTCTTCATGTTGCCTCTGAAGCTCATTGCTCATTGAAGCTAACATGATGCACCTAATAGTCATGATATCATTTAGCCACATTTTATGTGTGGCCCTTTCCTCCTCAAAAGCATCCTCTTCGATCGGCTCTAGATCCAGAGAATCAAGCATATAAGAAAGCTTCTCCCGAGTTAATACTATCCTCAGGTTTTTCAACCAGTCCACATAATTGGGACTGGTCAACTTATTGGCATCTAAAATATCCCAAAGTGATAAACTTGAAGCCATAATAAAACCTACATTTAATATAGAACAATATAAGCAGACCACTCAAGATGACATTCATAACTAGATAAGGACTTTATATCTAATTACGTCTCCCACTATTTTATTCAAATACCATAACCCTCACCTATGGTAAGCGAGAAACCTTACCAGGTTTTTTTAGTGGGGTTGAGATCCTAATTCCTAATAAGTGTCTTGTGTTACGCAACAAACACTCTTGAGTTCAAAGGTAGGAATTTCTTTTCAATTGCAACCCATGCAATTCTTAACAAATGAACTACCTCAAGACATTTATAGTCTTGTATTACACAACAATTATAATGTCTTAGTTTAGTCAGACCCTTCATTTTCATATAGACATGTTCGAATAATATTGCTCTTGTGTTACACAACAAAGCAATACTACCAAACATACTATAAAGTATAAACTGTACTAAGATAATTCATATTTAACTCTAGGGTAAGCCTTGTGTTACACAATAAACCTACTATAGTTGTTAATATGAACTATACCTAGCATAAAGGCAGGCAAACTGTAATATGTTAATTCAATTGGCATATTCAATTTAAGGTCCAGATATAGCCAAATTGGCCAGGTAAGTGGAAGAGATGAGGGGGTCCCCCTGTTGCTTTCCTTAGACACCAAATTAATTGGCCAGGTCAAACAACGGAACCAATTAAAAATCTCATGC
Organism: Areca catechu; assembly: GCA_021397845.1. Taxonomy (NCBI): domain Eukaryota; kingdom Viridiplantae; phylum Streptophyta; class Magnoliopsida; order Arecales; family Arecaceae; genus Areca; species Areca catechu. Next base: position 43,386,983 of record CM038048.1, on the reverse strand, counting down.
CCTTTACCTTCCCAGAATCGCTTGCCTAGACACCAATTGGCTAATCATATAACTCTAAATGAATTTGCCTCTTGACTAACTTACACTATGACTAAATATTTTAATTATGAGGGCTTTTAGTGGTCTTAAAACACATCCTAATATAGACTTAACACATCATAATGTATTCATAACACAAAACCATATACTTATGACATGATACCAAATATGTGCTATGTGTGTCATCATTCTAGGACAACCTTACAACATAACAGACATCCACCATTATGTTAGGACAACCTTATTTCAGAATGTGACTAAATGGTTTAAACATATCTCTATGTGGATTAGGGTTTAAGTGTAAAAACCCCTAACCAGTGATAAGCATCATACTATAATTGCCATACATGATAATATTCACTATCATTCAATAGCATGCACCATACATCATAATATTCATTATCATATAATCTTTCAATAGCATGCATCATACTATGAGTTTTTATACATGATGATATTATCATTCAATATTTAATTGACCCCTAATTAGTGGCATGCATCAGAATATGATTACCATATATGATCATATTTACTATTATATAAGCATTTAATAATTCAATTGACCATTAATTGAATAAAATAAGGGGGCTCTGATATCACTGTTGGTTTCGGTGGCACAGCGGAAGAATGGATTTCAAAAAATTTTATTTTGAAACTGCAACAACTAAAAATCCTAAGCCCAAGATCACTTATTCATTACAATTAACCAGTCATTCAAACAAGGTTTGGAAAAATACCTGGAATGCTAATTCCTTCTTCTTTCCACTAGCCACAAAAGTGCATGCCCTCCAGAGGTGATCCACATAGGAATTGAACCTAGGACCACTCCTTAGTAGGTTGCTTAATCCACTGGGACTCTTTTGATGGCCTTTCTTCCTTCGATAGCCTCTCCTTCCTTGCTCAAACCCTTGCTCTCCAGTAGAACACTCTGAGCCCTCTCCTAAACCTTTCTTTACTCTCTTTATCACTTTCTAATTCTCTTCCTAAGCCTTGTCTTAGAATGGCCGACTTGTCTTAAAGAAAGACCTATGTCCTAACAAGGGAAGGAAGAGACAAGGAAGATAAATTGGCAGAGTGTAAGAAAGAAAGGATAATTATGATACCTTCGGCATAAACACCAAGGGCTTTAAATAGGAGATTGGGGGGCACCAATATGGCTTTTTATCAGCCTTTGATTTGTCAAATAATAGATCATGTAAGACCCTTCATGAAGGAGTCTTATGTTGAAAAGTCAAGACCCTTAATGCCCCAAAAGCCTTATTCGAGTCCTCTAGATAATCTTGGCTTTTTGTCCTCATGCCATGTGGCATGTAACCAATTGATAGGACTCTTAGATGGCATGGGAACCAAGTGACCTATCCAAGAGATCAAGTCCCTTCATGAAGAAGGATTCTTGGTTTGAAATATTGTGGCAACCATGAAGGGATGCAACCCTTCACTATGCACGCCAATACTCCTCACTGCCTATTTCGCCTTTCAACCGGTAATAAGCCAATATAATTTCATATGGGATAAGGCAAAGGGATACCTTGTTTTACATGAAAAATAATTCCCATAAGCAAAAGGACTCTAGGTCCTTCTACGCGCCAATTAATCTCACGCATAAGTCATTTGGCGCCAAGAGTCCCTCCAACTTAGGACTCTTCAAATAAATAAGATAAAGGCTGAATTAATCTAGATAAAACCAGATAATTGCTGCCCCACTTTGGACTCAACCCAATCTAGGATTTTCTCAAATTGGTTAGCCCACTAAGCAACCTTATATCCAATTCAATTAGGGTAGGAGTTAGGTTAGCCTACATATGTTAGTATGTAATCTAGCTAACCAATTAGGATCCTATGACCCTAATAAAATACCAATTGACTTCCTAGGCCAATTTGTAATGTGTGTGACTTTTTAGGTTCCACATCTAGAAAACAGTAGGTCTAGGTCCAAGCTGTTTCAATCCAATCAAATCGATTGACCTAATTAGGTTAAATAAGGGATTGACCTAATTAGGTTAAATAAGGCTGACCTAAGTTGCCAATTCGAACCAATTTTCAAATTGACTAATGAATTCATCCAATTTGATTTATGAAAACCTACAAGACATGATTGATGTCTAGCAACATGTTATGCCTACCCAGAAGATAAAGAATTTGGTAGAAAATACCAAAATACCCTTTAGTGGAAAGTTACCATGCAACTCAATCTTTCGATCTTCCTTTATTTTATGGATAATTGTTAAATCCTAGCACTTAGTCATTTCGAATCTCAATTCAATAATGAAGACTCTACTGATGATTGATTAGAAAATACTTCTAATCTCATCCAATTTTGATCAAAGACTCCTTGAGTCATCAATCAAAGAGATTACTTGGGATAACATTTTCTTTTACTATGAATGATCAATTTCTTGTTAATCCACTTGCATCCTTCATACACCTTCCACCATATCCAAGAACACCCCATACATGACTCAATGTCATGAATAAGTATGAACCAAAACATGGCTTATTATGCATAAGGAACCATGGTGATCTCATGTCTAAAAATCACTTGCACAACTCCCTATGAGAACTATCTCTTGACAAGTAGTAAGACTTCCACAAGATATTCTCAGTGCAGATAAGTTCAGTGAACTCATACCCTAATGAGCACCCTTATCCTTGTATTAGTATCTTTACACAAGTGGCTGTGAGACCAACCACCCTCTCGTATACCTGACTTGTGGCCTAAAAGGAGACTAGAACCTAACTCGTGTGATCATAGTCAGACTAGAGAGCATAACAACCAACAAACAATACATTTTTCAAAGCAATTTAATACAATCATTTTCAAAATGAAGACATGTTTAACTCAACATTTTACCAAAATATGTCAATGCATAGCATGTATAAAATACACATTTGAATAACTTAATAGTAATTAAATCTTTAAATAAAATCAAACATAGTAAAATATATCAGGGATAGAGATAACTTCTTCGAGTCAAGAGTAGCAAGGTAGGTAGGATAGTTCCTTCTCTAATGACCCTACTTCTTGCAATAGAAGCACTCTACCTTACTCTAATCAACCTTCTTCCTCGTCTGACTAGGCCTAGTACTTTGCACCTTCTTGGATTTATTCTTTTTCTTTGTCCCTTTCCCAAAGGAATGACGTCTTGCGACATTGCCTCTCACTAGGTTCACCAACCCTTTATTGAGGTGATGATCTTTCTCGTAGGTCTACAGTAAACCCAACAAACAATGGTAGTATACTACAATCTTATTCAATTTATAGTGATCGAGAAAGTCTAAGTAGGAGGGAGGCAAGGAATTCAAAATCGCATCTTTTCCTAGCTGCTCATGCAAGAAAAATCTGAGCTTGCCCAAATGCTCAATCAACTCGATCATGTACAGTACATGATCAGTGACTGATGCTTCATCATGCATCCAAGTGCTAAAAATGGTAGAGAAAATTCTGTACCACTTAATATCATCAGGTGTGCCAAAAGACTCCTTCAACTTTTGAAGGATCTCTTCTGGCTGGGCTTCCTTGAACCTGCGATTGAACTCATCATTCATCGCCGCCAACATAATACATTGTACCATATTGTGATCAGAAAGCCACTTATGATAAGTGTCCCTGATAGCAGTACGGGCATTGGCAGCAGGATCCTCAGGTGCAGGATCTGCTTTCACATATAGGATCTTTTCATGCTCTAGAATTATTCTGAGTCTTCGATACCAGTTATCAAAATTGGGACCTATAAGTTTGTTATTGTCAAGCAATGACCGGAGAGACAAACTGGTAGATATAATCTGAAAGGAAAACCCCAAAAATATTAGTGTATATAAATTATTAACATCCTAAAGATATGGACTTTAATCTAAAGGTTTCTTGCACTATTTTGTATAGACCGGTAGCCTCTACACTCCAATCCGAAGAATAACACTTACTCCTTAGCGGGTACTAGAATCCAATAGATTACACATGAGCTCGACTTTGGCCAGCCAACCCATGTACATCTAAATGTAGGTTCACAACCAATTACTTCTCGAAGCAATTTCTAGTAAATAATTTTTGCCCCAGGGTGCCAATCAATTGGCCTTTGGGCCTCCAATTGAAGGTCCTGGTTAGATCCAACCATTAACATGACCGAATTCAATGCTTCTAACTAACGAATGATCAAGCCTGACTTTAACCGGCTAACCTGACCACTTGTTAAGATAGTTGCATTGAACCATCATATTATGAATGGCAATTCCACTAGCCTGATGACTACCCGATCTTTGGATCTGTCAATGATCACCCAACTAGTGGGCTCATTACCATCCACTTAATGGGAGGCTAAGACTAACTTTATCTTTTAAAGGACCTAATAATTTAGAGGATTTAATTCATTATGACACATTAAGAGAAGACATGGACCTAATCAAGAAACCTCCCACTATCTCATAGAGGGGTTCATGATCAAATGGTCCTTGAGCACCTAATAACCAATCATGATTGATTAACTTAGTTGACATGGGTTAACTCGAATTAACAAGTTATCCAATCAATTCTGGTTCACCACATTGTCTAGGTAAGTGAGATCAAGGGATGGGTTGCGCCAAGTGAGCCTCTTGCCTTTGACACCAACCATAAGTTGGCCAGGTAAGAGTTAGCCCCAAAGAACCTTGATCAAGATGCCAAACTTATCTTAGATACCAGTTCATTTACCAGACTCAATTGGACTAACCTAAAGAATCGGGCTCACCATGAAGCCAAAAATTAAGTCCATTTAGATGTATGGACCGATCAAACTAACTAACTAGAGTGATCTATAGAGAAGAGACTATTGAAAATAATGTTGAGAATTCGATTCTAAATCCTCAAGAATAGCCTTGTTCTCGATCAAGAACGAACACCCTGATCAACAAAGCAATCGCAGAAGCATATCACCAGGTTATGGATGACCATCTGCCAACAATCTCCATTGAAGATCATGGTAGGATTCAGGTCTATGAAGATCAAGAACACCAAAACAGGAGAAGAGAAAAGGAAGAAGAAAATAGAGGAATTTTCATAGAAGAAAGGGATTTCCACTTCCAAGAAGTTCGTTGCACCACTCACATCCTCTTACGAGAATATAATATATATATACCTCGGTCACATATGCTTGCGATCCAAAAAACTCCCCCAGCTGGCACCATTCAAAAATAGTTCACCCATCATCCGAGCCAACTCAAGCCCATTCGAGTCGACTCATCCAGACTGCAGGTTCCTGACCGTGCATCCGAGCTGACTCAAATCCATTCGAGCCGACTCATCCAGACTGTAGATTTTCTGACTGTGCATCCGAGTCGACTCGAATCCATCCGAGCCGACTCGTCCAGTCCACAATCACCTGTTCTAAGACATGCCAACCAACAAAGTCGACTCTTACAATAGAAGAGCCAATCCTAAGACCCAGACTGACCAAAACTGAGCCTAAACACCTAGGACTCATACCGGACTCAACCTTAGCCCTAGACACATCATGGAAAACCATGATAGACCAGATCAACACATGTACATTGACCTAACTAGCCATGAATGCACCACTTGAGACTCAACAATCTTCACCTTGGTGCTTCAAGGCTACATAAGCCAGACTCCTCAAACCCATTAACCACATACAAGAGTAGAAGCTATCCCTTGGTAGAGCCTTTGTAAGTGCATTTGCTTGGTTCACCGTTGTATGAACGTTCACCAGAACCACTTCTCCTTCCTCCACCAGTTTCCTGACTCTGTGGTACCTCACATCTATATGCTTGGTCCTAGCATGATAGACTGGGTTCTATGTCAAGTATATGGCACTCTGGCTATCACTGTGCAGGACCACCATACACTATTTCACCTCCATTTCAGACACTAGCCTTCTCAACCATAGTGCTTTCTTTGTAGCTTTAGTAATCCCTATATACTCTGCTTCTGTTGTAGACAAAGCTGTAATAGGTTGAAGGGTTGATCTCCAAGAAACTGGTCCACCATACATGCAGAAGAGATAACCTATTGTAGACCTCCTTGTATCAAGATCATCTGCATATCTTGCATCAACAAACCCTTCCAAAGGACCTGAATCCTCACATGATTCTATGGAGTTCCATCCATGTCCTTCAGGTTGCCCACCAAATACCAGTCCATGTCTTTGAGTCCCTTGTAGATATATTAAAATCTACTTCAATGCCTTCCAGTATTCCTTCCCAGGATTAGCCATGTACTTGCTCACCTGGCTTACAGCATATGCTATGTCCGGCCTGCAACAAATCATAGCATACATCAAACTGCCCACTACATTGGCATATAGAACTCTTTCCATGCACTCTCTCTCCTCCTCTGATTGGGGGCACTATTTTTTGAGAGAGAAAATGCCTTGGTAATGGTATTTCCACAGGTTTAGCCTTATCCATCCCAAACCTCTCGAGTATCCTTTTAATGTACCCACCTTGTGATAAATGGAGTATTCCTTTGCATCAATCCCTGCAAATCTCCATTCCAAGGAATTTTTGAGCTGATCCTAAGTCTTTCATCTCAAATTCCTGAGATAATGCTCTCTTCAACCCTTTCACAGCTGCCATACTTCTACTAGCTATTAACATATCATCCACATACAGCAGTAAATACAGAGCATCCATAGTATCCACATCCTTCACATAGACACAATGATCATGTTCACACCTGAGAAATCCATGGCTCAAGATAAATATATCAAATCTGTGATACCACTGATGAGGTGATTGTTTCAAACTATACAATGACCTCTGAAGTAGACATACCTTGTTCTCCTGTCCAATCTCAATGAAGCCATCAGGTTGCTTCATATAGATTTTCTCTTCCAGTCTTCCATGTAGAAAGGCTATCTTCACATCCAGTTGCTCCAATTCTAAATTATGTTTTGCCACCAAAGACAACAACACCTGAATTGAAGTATGGCATACCATAGGAGAAAACACTTCTGTGTAGTAAACTCCTTCCCTCTGTGAGTATCCCTTTGCTACCAATCTTGCCTTATATCTTACTCCACCTTGGTCTGAAGGTAATGATTTCCTAGTGAACACCCATTTGGAGCCAATAGCATGAGCATCTCTAGGTAGATCTACCAACTGCCATGTCTGATTCCTCTTGAGAGATTCTATCTCTTCCATTATGCCTTGCATCATGACTCTTTATCAAGACTTTCCATGGCCTCTACAAAACTTTCTGGATCTCCATTCAAAATATAAGAGCATATGAAATTGCTTCATCCATGCCATATCTAACCGACTTTTGGATTGTGCATTGAGGCTTATGTAATGCCACTCCCCTTGCTCTGTCCTGCAAGTCTACTGCTTGTGGCTCCTCCTGCATTTCCCTTTGAATAGCTAATTCTTCTTGCCTCTCCTTCACTCCTGGAGAATCTTTTCTGTCCAACTCCATCTTAACAGAAACTCCATTTCCTGCTGATGTTGAAGACTTATCCCCCACCTGTGACGGGCTCTCGCTACTGTTCATCTTATTGGCTGCATTTCCAATTGTAGTCCCTGGTTTCACCAAGATGCTCCTCTTATCAAAAATAATATCCCTACTGACCATTGCCTTTTGAGACTATGGATCCCATAGTAGGTAACCTTTGACTCCTTGTGGATACCCTATAAAGATCATCTTCTTTGACTTAGGACCCAGCTTGCTTCTTTCAGTTGCCTCTACATGAACATAAGCCGAGCAACCAAAAACTTTCAGGTGGTCAAGCTCACCTTCTTCCCACTCCAAGCTTCTTCTGGAAGTTCACCATCCAACTTGAAGTGAGGGGACCTGTTTATAAGAAAACATGCTAAAGTAATAGTATCACCCCAAAAAGTTTTCGGTAGTGATGACTGCAATCTCATACTCTTTGCCCTCTCCAATAGTGTCCGGTTCATTCTTTCCATGACACCATTCTGCTGTGGGGTCATCCTTACTATGTAATGGCATATGATACCATTTTCCTCATAATAACTCCTAAACTCTATACTAGAGTACTCCCCACCATTATCAGTCTGAAGGCACTTTACATGTCTTCCTGTCTCTTTCTCTACCTCAGCTCGCCAAGCTTTAAACCGGGCGAACACATCTAATTTTCCCTCATCAAATACACCCACAGTTTCCTAGAGAAGTCATCAATGAAGGTAACAAAATACCTAGCTCCACCTCTAGATAAAATAGGTGCTGGTCCCCATACATCCGAGTTCACCAAATCTAGCACTCCTTCACTTGGCTTGGTACAAATAGCAAATTTCACTCTTTGCTATTTACCAAAGATACACGGCTCACACAGGTCATTTCTATCCTTTTTCAAAGCTGGGATGTTCCCTCTTCTGCTTAACTCCGTAAGCCCTCGATCACTCATATGACCCATTCGATAGTGCCACAGTTTATACTTCAACTGTTCTTCCTGTGCCGCTGCAAGCACCTCAGCACTATCACTCACCACTGAGCCTTCCATCCTGTATAGATTGTGCTCAGTCTTCTTCCTCTCATTACCACCAAAGCTCCCTTGGTAATTCTCAAACAACCACTACTAGATTGGCAACTAAAAGCATATCCCTGCTCTTCCAAGTAGCCCAAAGAAATCAAATTCTTTTTCAATTCTGGTACATGTTTGACATTGATAGAGTCCTTATCACTCCATCATGCATCCTCGCCCTAATAGTGCCTACTCCAGCTACCATACAAGGGTGATCATCACCAAGACTTACACTACCTCCATCTGACCTGTCATAGATGTAAAACCAATCTTGATATGAGGTATAGTGGTATGAGCATGCATAATCCAAAATCTAGGTATTCTCCCAATCCACTGATCCATCTGATACAACCAGTACTCTTTCTCCATTGCTTTCCAAAGCATTAGCACCACTAGTGTTGGCTCTCCCCTTTTCTATCTTCCAAAGAGGACAATTCTTCCTGATATGTCCAAGCTGACAACACTTGTAGCATTTCAAACTCTTGTGGTTCCAAGACTGATATCTGCCCTTGGACTTTTCCCTAGTTCTTTCCTTGGATCTTCCTTGCCTATCATTTACAGCAAGAACCTCTGAGTTTGGATTACCTTTGTAGATCTTTTTCTTTTGCTCATGGATCTGAGCACACCAACAACTTCTTCATAGTTTAGGGTTTCCTTCCCATAAACTAAGGTTGTTATGAGACCATCATACGATCCAGGGAGTGAACATAGTAGCAATAATGCCCGATCCTCCTCATCTATCTTCACATCCAGACTCATCACCTCAGAACAAACCTGATTGAACCTCTGAATGTGCGCAACAAGGTCTCCTCCTTCAGGCATTCTCAAGCTATATAATTGCTTCTTCAGCCATAGCTTGTTCATCATGTTCTTTCCCATGTATGTGTTCTCTAGTCTTCTCCAAAGACCTTTTGCAGTAGTCTCTGAACACACCTCAGGTAAAACCAGATCATCTAACAATAGTTGAAAGAAATCTCTTCTAACTCTTCCCATTCTTCACACTAATCTTTTTTGATCTTTCTTTAACTAAGACCTTGTAGATTTTCTGTTGAACCAGCAAATTTTTAACCCTTTGCTGCCACAGGGTAAAGTTTCCCTTGCCATCGTACTTCTCAAAATCTACTTTGAACCCACTTGATGCCATTACCACAATCAAGAATTCAAGAGATATGAAAAAACCGTACCTACAAGAAGCCTTACTTCCAACCCTCTAATCTTGAGATCTTCCTTCCACGAACCTTGCTCTGATACCAAATATTGAAAATAATGTTGAGAATACAATTCTAAATCCTCAAGAATAGCCTTGTCCTCGATCAAGAATGAATGCCCTGATCAACAAAGCAATCACGAAAGCATATCACCAGATTATGGATGACCATCTGCCAGCAATCTCCATTGAAGATCATGGTAGGATTCAGGTCTGTGAAGATCAAGAACACCAAGAACAGGAGAAGAGAAAAGGAAGAAGAAAATAGAGAAATTTTTACAGGAGAATGGGATTTCCACTTCCAAGAAGTTCGTTACACCACTCACATCCTCTTACAAGAATACAATATATATATACCTCGGTCACACATGCCCGAGATCCCAAAAACTCTCCCAGCTGGCACCGTTCAAAAATAGTTCACTCATCATCCGAGCCGACTCAAATCCATTCGAGCCGACTTGTCCAAACTGCAGATTTTCTGACTGTGCATCCGAGTCGAATCAAATCCATATGAGCTGACTCGTCCAGTCCACAATCACCTGTTCTGAGATGTACCAACCAATAGAGCCGACTCTTACAATAGAAGAGCTGACCCTAAGATCCAGACCGACCAAAATTGAGCCTAAACACCTAGGACTCATACCGGACTCAACCCTAGCCCTAGATACATCATGGAAAACCATGATAGACCAGATCAACACATGTACATTGACCTAACTAGCCATGAATGCACCACCTGAGACTCAACAGAGACCTAATACAATATTTGATTAGACTTATTCTCTATTTATCCATTTAATCTAAACTTAAGGTCTAACCCAATTAAGGACTTAATCATAGCTAACCCAATTAACCCAAGGTATGATCATGTCTTAAGATTTTGAATCACATTCCTAAATCTTAAAAGGTTATTAGACAACTTAATTCATAATTAAGTTTATCAATTTTAATTGAAACATTTTCAATTAATCACTTGTTATTTGAAATAATTTCAAATATGTGAAACAATTTTACAAAAATTCAAAGATTTTCACTAAACTTTTTAGTGGATTTAGATCATATCATTGTATTAGATCATATCTAAATAAATTAAAGATTTAACATACAAGATTAAAACTATTTTAATCTACTAAACCTTTCACTTTCTTCTTCATAAGATCATGATGCAAGCGGCCACCCTACAACCATAGGAGACCTCATTGAATGGGAAGAGAGGGCCTTTAAACCTACTTCTCTCCTATGACTGGATAGCCATTGCGAATTCACCTTAATCCAAGTACTTCTATATGAAAGGAAACTAAGATTTCATATCTACATGTTAAATAATCATACAAACGAACCTGGCTCTGATACCACTGTAAGGAAATATTATGTAGGAAATGGTCATGCAACTTTTAAATTTTTTTTTTAACTTGCATCACAGCGAAAGACTAGATTAATCATATTAATCAACATAAATATTAGAACATTTCTAAATAGGCCTACAAACAGGATCATGTATGAATATTAAAATGCAAATGAAAGAAAACATAAGCACACAAAGTCGTGCATCACATTGAATAACTCTATGTTCGATGCACATGCTAAAGCACATTTCTTTAGTAAACTCACCAAGAACCTTACCTTTAATCCAATGCGATACTCGTCGGGTTGAGGAAATGATCACCAAGAAAGGCAATCGCTCTGGAAGCTGCACACCTGTCCGGCCTCTATAGGTAATCCACACCGGAGTTCTTCCTTGACCTTCTTCCTTTGAAGTGCTAGCTTTACTGGAATGAAATGGCTTATGGACACTTCTTCTTCTGCGCCGAGACAATCTAAGAGATGAAGAAGTACTATGGAGGATTTAGGAAGTGCACTCAAGAACCCTTCCCAAGACACTCTTCCAAGCCTAGAACACTTGGCAGCACATACCCAAACCCAAACCTTTCTTCCCCACACCAAAGGTTTCAAGCTCTCATTCTTTTTTTTTCCTTTTTAAAAGGATTTTCCAGCAAATAAATTTCAAAAATCTCTCTTTCTCTTGTCCTCATCAAGCCCCCATATGTAGGTAAGTGGGGAGAGAAGAAAAGGGGGAGAGTTACATAAGTTATGGATAATTATGGGGGGTTACAAAAGATTTAAGGCTAGGGGAGTTACACGTTTTAAATTCAAACTAAGTTCTAAATTTAAACTTAAATCAAAATTGAATTCATAATTTAAACTTAAATATGAAATTGGTGTAATATTTAGACCAATCACATAGGACCTAACCGAGCCCAAATTGAATCACATTCGATTGACCCAAAACTAAATCGTTTAATCAAATTGAGTTAATCAAGCAATCACATTGCCACTAACCCTCTATATAATCACCAACATTTAGTAATTAAACCTTTGTCACAATATTTGTAACATGATATGTCAATACTTGACAAATCATCAAATCCCTACAACTGAGTGACTCATGATTCTAATCGACTCTGAAATGTGGTGGATAATCAAATTATCCAAAGAGTCCAAAAATGATTCCCAATCATTCAATAACCATTAGGTCAATTAGAAAAACCCTATGGTGTGTGATCCCTAGGTTTGAACACTAAGTCGGTAGTACTAAAATACTTTCAGTACCAGCCAAAGTCGCCACATAGCAATGACACCCGGCATCCAGATAGGTGAAGGTGCAGAGCAACTATTAAGAACAAATGGATATGATGATCATATAATACATTCCTTTAACCCTCAATGCTCCGAATGACTTAGGGTTTAATTTCCCAACCCTAGAATAGTCCATCACAATATGTCTCAAACTCAAAATCCATGTAACTGCTTACAAGGACTACCCTGGCTAAGATTTACTCAATTGAGACATAATGAGTCATTCACTCCAATCTCTTTTGGAGGGGTTAATCCCATCTTGATCCAACCACTGCTACACAAGTACTTGACCGCGTATCCATGATGGGGATCTAAGGCAAGTCCGGGTATTTTTCCATTTTTTCTTATTTTCTCAGATTTTTTTTTATTTTTCTATTCCCGCTATTCCACCTATTCCTGCTATTCCACCTTTATTCCAATCTTATTCCCGATCTATTCCTAGACTATTCCATCTTCTCCCGTGAATTTTTTTTAAACACCCAAACCCTAGCCTCATCCCCCCTCCAGCCCCAGATCCGGGCTGCCCGACCCCCGGCCGCCCCCGCCGGACCGTCGCCGACGTTCGCCGGCCCCCCCCCTCACCGGAGAAGTTGCCGCCGCCGCCCAACATCGTGGGAAGATGAACGGATGCGGAGGCGTTCGCCCGTCGTGGCCCACGGCTGCCGCTGTCGCCACTGCCACCGGCTTGCTGCCACCGTCGTTCCCGTCGGCCCTCGCTCGGCCGTCGGTGGGGTCTGCCGCCGCCCATGCCCATGGGAAGACGAACGGACGCGGGAGGCCTCCGTTCGCCCGCGTGCGGCCATGTGATGCCGCCGTCCATCGCCTGACATTGCCGCCATCGCCCGCCTATCCGCTGGCCACCTTCCCACCGTCCACGGCCTCCCCCATCGTCCACCGGCTACACCGGTGCCCAGGAGGTCTCCCACGGTCATGGGAGTCCAAACGGCACGCTGGGCGTGCCGTGCCAGTCCCTGTGCCGCATCGCCTGCGACCCACCACCAGCCATCTGCCACTCGCCATCTACCAGCCCCGTCCGTCGCCTGCTTCCCGGTCACCGACCATGTGCTCCGTCGGGCGATCCATCCTCCGCACGGCCATGTGAGGAGTTTGCACGAATTCCAGAGCAGCCCAAATTTCAAAGCAACATGCTTTTTGGAGCAGATCATCAAGCCGAAATGCTTTCCAGAGCAGATCAGCACCACTTTTGATGCAACACAAATTTTGATGTAATTTATTTTCCTTTTTTAGTTTTCTTAGAGGCTAAGAAACTGAGGGTTTTGGTTTTTCTATATAAAGGCCCCCTCTCTCCCTATAATAGTTAGAAAGAGAGTTGAATGAAGTTTTTGGTTTAGCCAGTGGTTCCGGTTCTGGTTCTGGGCTGAGGCCCGTTTGCCTTCGTTCCCTGCTATGTGCATTATGGGTTCGATGAGGGGTGTGAGGCATTCCCTGCTATGTGCATTATGAGTTTGATGAGCACCATAGTTATCCCCTATCTTGTCTTTTTTATCCCCTCGTGTCCTTTGAGAGTCATCCTAGCGTATCTTTGTGAGAGCCCTGCTTTGTGCATTATGGGTTCAATAAGAGCTCAGGGTAGCTGGTGCTGTGATCCTTTGGGAGTGTAGCTTTATGCTCAGGGTAGCTAGTGCTGTGATCCCTCAGGAGGGTAGCTTTAGGCTTTGACCCTTGACTTTCTGTGTGCATTCCCTACTAGAGTGAGTCTCAGGGCCATGAGTTCCACTTCCCGGTCCTCCATCTTCATCCTTCCTTCGCCACATCCACCCAAAAATTGAAAACAAAAGAGATCAGCTGTCTTAGGATTTTAGTATTAGTATGCCCTAATCCCGGGAGGCTTCTTAGCCCTCCCACGATCCTAGTTTGTTAGATGTTTTTCCCTGTTTTCCAAATAACCAGGTTACATCGATTTCCATCCCGCATCAACCCAGCAATCTTTCATCACCATATTAGAAATCCGGGTAGTCCGGTACCTAAGCATAATGAGTTGCATGCAAGCTACCATGGTGATCTCAAGTCAGAGGAACACTTATATCAATATCCTAATGCGAACTACTCTTTGGCAGAAAGAATGTTCTATAGATAGGTCATGTCCAATAAAGTATCATACACAACACTTGCATACCATACTAGTGCCTCACACTCCTTGGTTAAGAGGACAACCAACGACTATGACATACAATGACTGACACTTGATAAACTATCATCTTGTGACAATGTATCATTTGGTCGCGGACCAATTTAAGAACTAGATGATATATCCTCTCTATATCACATCAAAGTAGTCCAAAAGACTTCATCATACAAGAGTTCATTATAGGAAGAATAAAATATAATGAATAGCCAGAATAAACATTTTATTCAATATAATTCACATATAGTTACAATAATAGCTCAACCATCTACAAGCTAGATGATTGGCTTTGGGACACATTTTTCAACAATATTTTCAAAACAAAACAATCAAGGATGGCCATCCCCTCACACTTCACTCTTCTAGTCCCTCTGACTACGATCATGATCGGTCCATGGCTAGCCTCGAAAGAGACTAGATCTTGGCTACATATACTGCCCATCGGTCATATGCTAGTGATCGACCCCTAGAGGCCTAAAAGGATACTAGCTTTATATCACATGCGATAACATGCATCCTTAGCATGTACCAACGATCGCCCATCAGCTAAGCCTGGAAGGAAACTAGCTCCTGACTATAAATACTGTCCATCAATTATATATCAGTGATCGTCCCACTGGAGGTCTAAAAGGAGACTAGAACCTAACTTGTGTTATCATAGTCAGACTAGAGAGCATAACAACCAACAAACAATACATTTTTCAAAGCAATTTAATACAATCATTTTCAAAATGAAGACATGTTTAACTCAACATTTTACCAAATATGTCAATGCATAACATATATAAAATACACATTGAACAACTTAATAGTAATTAAATCTTTAAAGCAAATCAAATATAGTAAAATATACCAGGGATAGAGATAGCTTACTGAAATTGCTTCTATTAGGAACAGTGACTTAACCCTAAATCTGGCACTCCTTCATTGATAAAGTAATAAAGGCTCTTACAAAATAAATTATTAAATAATTAATCTTTAATCCAAGAAAAAAAGGGAAGAGATTTTTTGGTCTGGTCTAAAACTAGGCTCAATCTAAATATCCATTTAGATTCGGTTGACGAGGATCATGTAAATCAACAAGAAAACAGTCTAAATGCTCAATTAAATTGATTTCACAAAATTATTTATTTATTTTTACTCTTTCTCTTCTCTCTCATCCTTTCTATCTCCTCTCTCTCCCCATTCTTTCTCTCCTCTTTCTCTCTCTCATCTTCTCTCTTCTCTCCTTGCTCTTCTCTTTCTCTCTCTCCCCCCTCTCTTTCCTCTTCTCTTTCTCTCTCCTCTCTCTCCTCATCTTCTCTTTCCACTTTCTCTCTCTTCTTCTCTCTTTCTTTCTTTCTCTCCTCTTCACTCTTTCTGTTGCCCAGGTGGCTTCCAAAGAGGGGGATGAATTGGGATTAAAAAACTTTTTGCAAATATGTGTACTTTAAAATTCTTTTAGTGTAGAAGTGAAGTATGCAAAGCAGAAGTAAACAAATTAAAGCAATCAAGCAATGAAAGCATAATCACAAACACCAAGAAGTAGAGTGGTTCAGAGCAACCGGCTCCTACATCCACTACCCAAGGACCACTTGGGATTTCCACTATATCCCCCAACCGGAATACAATCGGATTGTTTTACTAGGCTCACAATCTAAACCTATACACTTTGGTTTTACCGGGATCACCAAAGAAACCCAAAGTCCCTTTAGTTTTACACGGGATTACCAAAGAAAACCCGAAAACTTGGTTTCAAATCGGGAAAACCAAGAACCCAAACTTATGTTTTACAAGGTTCACCTAAAACCTTCAACTCTCTCTCTAGACACAGCCCCTTGCTGTTCCAAGAGAGCAAACCAAAATAAAGAATGTATAATAAGCAACTACAACAAACCAAGTTTGTTTTAATGTTGCCGATGAAGATCAAAATGAAGCCAAGCCTTAAGTGCTATTCAATGCTGCTTCTTCCCTTCTTCAATGAGTGGATTCAATGATAGAGTGGAGTTGGTGAAGCTTTGAATCTCGCTTGAATGCTCTTTGAGGTAGGTAGAGAAATAACTTGGAAGCTCTTGGTTCATTCAAGAATATTCAGCAATAAATCTCCATTGATTTGATTAATCCTTCAAAAATGATCCCCTTTATAGTTTTTCATGTGATATAGCTGTTGTAGGGTGTTGGGATTCATGAACTGGCTATTGGAGGTGATTTGGCATTCAAATTTCAATTTTTGTAGCTAGCCGTTGAAGTGCAGACAACGGCTCTACGAGCCGGCTCGAGCTCCAGGAGTCGGCTCAAAATCTCAGACATGCCAAAAACAAACTTCTGTAGGAGCCGGCTCTTGGACTAGGAGTCGGCTCTTGCCTTCAAGCTTTCAATCTTGACAAACATGCATACCTGGAGTCTGCTCTTGATCTGGGAGTCAGCTCTAATTCTCAGAACTTCAAAAACTATACTTCTATAAGAGTCGGCTCTTGAGCTGGGAGTCAGCTCTTAGTTCTGAAACTCTGAATCTTCCTCCGTGCCGTGCCATTTTGAGTCGGCTCTTACAAGTCTTTAAAAATTTGCTTCAAGCTTCCCAAAACTTCATCATTGAAACAACTAGAAGCTAATTTACATACTTTATCAAATTATTTATACTTTTAAGCCCATTTTTCATGATTACAATATTCATAACTTAGGGCCTTTACAAACTCAATTGAATTTCCTTAAGTGAATTTGAATACCATTTTAAAACCAAGGTAATTCATTCCTGTAAAAACTTCTTAAATATTTGTAAAGAGTTAGTATCAAATACATGCTCTAATATTTTGTGATCATCAAAATCATTCCAGGGGTCAACAATCTCCCCCTTTTTGATGATGACAAAACACTGGGTATGATCAAAAAAAATTGAAATCACTTTACAATTGCAGTATTTTCAAGTCTATGCGTATCATATAGGTTAGGTATCAGTGTATCAATACAATGTGCCATAATGTATCAAATGTATATAACTGAATACCAATATTATGTTTCAAGTGTATCAAAACATGAACTTACATATGTATCATAACATGATGTATCGATACATAATGTATCAAAAATATTAACTATACAAAGCATATCGAAACTTATAGAATTTTCAAACTTTTAAAGCAAACATTAAGTTTCATCAAATTTTCATGAATTAACCATTCATTTCATCAAAGTTTTATAACATTCAATTATCCATATAGCATTTGTGAACATTTAGAGCAATTTTCATGAATCAACATAACTTCCTTTCATGAATCAATATAGCATAGATTTATTAATATAGCTTTTTTTTTCCATGCAACCACAGTCTCCATTCTCCCCCTTTTAGTCATCAACAAAAGTATATGAGAAATGGATATACATTCGCAACATATATTCATAACAAATGAGAAATATTAATTCAATCATGACATTAAGTCAAGTGAATATGTATCATAAGAAGGAAATATATATATATGTGAGAAATAAATCAATACATAGTATATGTGATACTTTACAAACGTGCCACAGCACAACAAAATAGTATCACATAGCCAAAATACAACAACAAAAAGTCTCAAAAAGATAAAACCTAAACATCAGAAAGATGCTAGGACCACTATCAGATTCTTCCTCATCAGAGGAGGAACCAACCTCTAGAATACCTGGACTAGGCTTGAATTTGGGGAACCTAGGGCGGAGATCCCTAATCCTAGTCCTAGTGGGTGTGGAAGTCCTAGTAACTTTAGATTTAGGTTTAGGTTTGGTTTTTGATTCAGACAAATAAAGATGGGTGTAGGTCTGGCAGTAGGTGGATCAAGAGATAGGGCCAAAGTGCTGGTGGATGAAAGTATCTGAGTGGCAGGAGTCACTTCAACATCAGTAGATCCAGCAGCCTCCATAGTATCCTGAGGCTCACTAACACAGGTGTGGCATGATAAGGTGCATCAGTACAATGTGTCTCCTATCCCTGCTCAGCCTGTGTGCCAGTATCAGTCTCAGTGCCCATGCTAGTCCTTTGCCCAGTAGCTATGCCAGTAGAAGGTGCATGCTGGCTGGCCATGGATAACTGCCTTAATATAATCGTGATGTCATGAAAGCCCTACTGCATCTCGAACTGTAGAGAAGTAATCCTCCTGTCAGTATCAATCCTGAGACAAGAAATCTCCTCCAAAACTCTGTGGAATCTATCATCAGTATTAGCTCTAGCAGCAATAGGAGTCTTGACAGGTGAATGTGGTGAAGTAGGGGCTAGCTCAGAAGGTCCAGCCTCATCAGTATGTCCCTCAGTCTGCTCACCATGACCTTGTGTAGCCTGAATATCATCACCTGAGTCCTCTGAGTGTGCTACAGGTACTCCTGAAGTCTTTCTGATCTAGTTTCCATCAACCTTGACAAATCCCATCATAGTAAGGGATTTCACTGTATATTTGTCGGTGTGCAGCAACACCCGACAGTCCTCTCTAGTAAGATCTATGTCAGCATCCTGGAACAACAAAGTGAATACCATCCCGTAGGGCAAACAGGCTCGTGCCCTACGTACAGCCTCTCTTATCTGTGAGATCATAATGAATGAAAGGTTGAGGGGCTCCCCCTCAATCAGTCGCCTCATGAATACAAGATCTCTCTCACTAACCCAATCAAATATGCCCATCCTAGATAGGAAAATCCGGCTAATAATGTTGTGCAACAGTCTCATTTCCAATGAGAGCTGATTTGCACGCACATGAATGACTCCTTTCACATTGGATCTTCCCAAGATAAGTCTGAGAGTCTTCACCCTTTCCTTCATAACCAAATAACAGTCCCCTTCTTTAGGAATATTCAACAGATTTGATAATTTTTTCTCATTTATCTCAATCAGTTTTCTTTTACTGTTCCCTCAATATGAAAGCTCTTAGGGACATATTCTCAAAGAACTGTCTAACCAAATTTGGGTAAGTTGGAATATTTAATTGACAAAGCTCTTTCCAACCCTGTCTTTCAAGCCACATTCCAATATTCAACTATTCTTGCCCAATAAAATTGAAATCTATGCACCTACCGGGGGTCACTTATCAATTTCCCATTGGAATGATCTACCGGGGTGCTGGAATAACTTCTTCTTGCTCAGGCTGCTGCTCTTCTTGCGGAAATGATGTATCCAAACACCTCTTGCTCCTCCTTTCCTCTGCTGCAATCCAAACAACCCGTGTTGCCATCTTTGCCACCACCTTGCGATGCCCCATTCTCCAAAGATTAAGGATTTGAATTGGTAGAAAGGGTTTTTGGAGTGGTTTTGGTGAGAGTGAAGAGTCTGCTAAAGAGAAATGGTTGAAATCTAGAAAGTGTGATGAATAGGAAAAGTGGAAACCTTATTTAAAAGTTTCGGTCCGTCCTGTGAGTCGGCTCGCCCAGAGTATCGAGAGTTCGAGTCGGCTCAAGCTAAAATATATTCTAAAATTCAAAATGGATCAAACTTAATTTCTAAGGGTTCCTAGAGTCTAGACTAGGATGCCTTATGCTCTAAAGAGAAGTTTGAAATTTCTAGATATTTTTTCCTTAATTTTTAAAAATTAGGTCAGATAGGTTCAAAATGGGTCACATAACCGTAATTCTCCTTTAATTTTCTCAAATCTATCTTGATTTAATGGTTTAGTGGAAAAGTCTGCTAATTGATCTTCAGTAGGTACAAATTCAAGTTCAACAACATTATTCAAAACATGATCACGAATAAAATGATGTCGAATTTCAATGTGCTTAGTTCATGAGTGTTGAATTGGATTTTTTGATAAGTTAATAGCACTAGTATTGTCATATTTGATAGGAATTTTTGATTGGACAACACCATGATCCTCTAGTTGTTGCTTGATCCATAACACTTAAGCACAACAGCTCCCAGCAGCTACATATTCTGCCTTAGCAATAGATAAAGCTACAGAGTTCTGTTTGCGACAGTGCCAAGAGATCAAGTTAACACCTAGAAATTGACAAGTGCCACTTGTGCTCTTTCTATCTATTTTGCATCCTCCATAATCAACATCAGAATAGCTAATTAGTTTCAGTGATGTGTGTTTAGAATACCACAAACCTACATTACAAGTGCCTTTCAAGTATTTAATAATTCTCTTAACAGCTGTGATATGTGATTCTTTAGGATTAGATTGAAAATGTGCACACATACAAACACTAAATAATATATCAGGTCTACTAGATGTTAAATAAAGTAAAGATCCGATCATACCTCGGTACAGCTTTTGATCAACATTTGTGCCATTCTTATCTTTGTCAAGTCTACATGCAGATTCATTGGTGTTCCAATTATCTTGCTTGATTCCATGCCAAATTTTTTGATTATTTCTTTAATGTACTTGGCTTGGTTAATCAGAATACCTTCTTTAGTTTGTTTAATTTGAAGTCCAAGAAAGTAACTTAATTCGCCCATCAAGCTCATTTCGAATTCTCCCTGCATTAGCTTAGCAAAGTCTTAACACAAAGACTCATCAGTAGATCCAAAGATAATGTCATCAACATAAATTTAAACAACCAAAATATCATTTTTCTTTCTTTGAATAAACAGTGTGGTGTCAACACTACCTCTAACAAATTCATTTGCAATTAAAATTTGCTCAGTCTATCATACCAGGCTCTAGGTGCCTGTTTCAGACCATATAAAGCTTTATTCAGTTTAAAAACATGATTTGAAAAAATATGATCGATAAAACCGGGAGGTTGCTCAACGAAAACTTCTTCAGATAAAAGACCATTAAAAAATACACTCTTTACATCCATTTGAAATAACTTAAAATTCATAAAACATGCATAAGCTAGTAGCAGTCTAATGGTGGCTTCTAATCTAACTACTGGTGCATAAGTTTCATCAAAATCTATTCCTTCTTCTTAATTATATCCTTGTGCAACCAATCTAGCCTTATTTCTAGTTACATTTCCATCTTCATCTAGTTTATTTCAGTAAACCCACTTAGTGCCTATAACAGGATGATTATTGGGTCTTTCAACTAAGGTCCAAACATTATTTCTCCTAAATTGGTTTAATTCATCATGCATTGCTAACATCCAATTAGGATCAGTTTCAGCTTCTTCTATATTATGAGGTTCTACATGAGAAACAAAAGTAATTAAATCATGTGCATCTCTATGTGCAGATCTAGTTCTAACACCTTGAGATGGGTCTCCTATAATTAATTCTTTAGGGTGTGAATGTACATACCTCCATTCTTTAGGTATATCATCATGCTTTTTACTCACCTCTTCTTCATGTGGTTCACTTGATCGTTTGTCTTTAAGAGTCAAGTCTTTCATTCCATGCTCTAGTGTACCTACATCATCATCAGTAAAATCTTCATTTCTCGAAGATGTAATGTCAGATTCATTGAAAACAACATACATAGATTCTTCAACAGTTAATGTTCTTTTATTGAAAACTCGATAAGCTTTACTATTTAAAGAGTATCCAAGAAAAATAGCCTCATTGAATTTTGCATCAAATTTACTAAGATTATTTTTTCTATTGTTGAGAACAAAACATTTACATCCAAAAACATGAAAATATTTGATATTTGGTTTTCTATTGTTCCAAAGCTCATAGGAGGTTTTTCTGATAATAGGTCTAATTAAAACTCTATTTAAAATATAGCATGTGGTATTAACAGCTTCTGTCCAAAAGTATTTTAGAAGATTTCCTTCACAAAGCATTATTCTGGACATCTCTTCCAAAGTACGATTCTTTCTTTCTACAACACCATTTTGTTGTGGTGTTCTAGGTGCAGAAAAGTTATGATTAATACCATGCTTTGTACAAAAATGATCAAAATATTGGTTTTCAAATTTGGTACCATGATCACTACGAATTGAAATAATAGATAAGTTTTTCAAATTTGTAACTCTTTTGTAAAACTTTTTGAATACATTAAAAGTATCATCCTTATATGCAATAAATAAAATCCATGTGTATCTTAAAAGATCATCTACAATCACAAGTCCATATTTCATACCACCTAGGCTGGTAGTCCTAGTAGGTCCAAATAGGTCCATGTGAAATAGCTCTAAGGGTCTAGAAGTTGAAACTTTGTTTTTAGATTTAAAACTCTCCCTCACTTATTTTCCTAACTGACATGCATCACAAACATAATCAAAATTAACTTTAAACTTTGGCTAACCATTGACTAAATCTTTTGCAATAAGTTTAGCTATCGTGTCCATACTAGCATGACCAAGTCGCCTATGCTATAGTAAACTTGATTCTTACTCTTGTCATTCATTGCTACAAGACTTGTATTACTTGACATAGCTAGATCATTAAGATCTACCACATAAATATTATCAAGTCTGTGTCCAATGAACTTAGTACTAGAGTCAAGTGGATCAACTACTATACACATTGATGACTTGAAGAATACATTATAACCAATGTTACATAGCTGACTAATACTCAAAAGATTATGCTTTAATTTTTCTACAAGTAATACATTTTCAATAAATGTAGGTGTAATTTTGATTTTAACCAATTCCGACTATCCTTCCTTTTCTATTATCACCAAATGTTACCATTCCACCATCCTTCTGTTCTAGGGTGAAGAATTGATCAGCATCACCCGTCATGTGTCTTGAACAGCCGCTATCCAAATACCATCTTTTTTTTATGCTTGTGGCTGCAAGACATCCCTGCAAAATATCATTTAATAGATTTAGGTACCCAAGCTCTCTTGGGTCCTTGCAAGTTAGTGAAAATGGTTCCTTTTGGAACCCAAACTTTCTTAATTTTTCTTTTGTCATTGTGTTTCAAATGACATTCAAAAGCTTTATGACCAATGTTATTACATGCATAGCATACAATCCTTGAATTTGAATAATAACTACGAGATAATTCAAATTTAGATCTAACATGTTTAGAACTAATAAATTTAGGAATATATGAAGTAGAAGCCGAAAATGTATTTAAAATAGAGCTTTTATAACCAATTCCAAATCTATTATTTGTTTCTTTTTGATCTTTTAAGATTAACTCAAGTTTGTTAGAACTTAGGGTTAATTTTTCAACTAAAGGTTTCAATTTTTGAACTTCTTTCTTTAGGTCATCATTTTCATTTTTCAATCCTTATTTTTATCAAAAAGCTCTTCTTTTTCAATTTGAACAATCTTAAGTCTTTCACAACCAAATTTAGTTCTCTTTGTAAGATTTTGTTTATTTCATAAGATTCATTTTTGTCATTTTCAAATACATCACATTTACTTTTTAAATCTCTCAATTTCAAACCAGCTTTTTTATATTCTATCAATAGTTCACAAAAAGCATTATGCAATTCATCATAAGTGAATTCTAAGTTAGATTCAGAAGTACTTACCTCATCCTCCAAACCCATAAGACAGATTTGTACTATTTTTGTTGTCTCTTCATCCTCTTCAGTAGACGTAGTATCATTGCTGTCACTCCAAGCAGCTAGCATTGCCTTCTTCTTCTTTTTAGGGAATATCTTTTTCTTTCCTTCAAGGCAATCAGGGCGGATGTGTCCTGGTTTCTTACATCCATAGCAGATAGGTACTTGATCTTTAACTTTCTCTTTATCTTTTTCTTTATCTCTTTTCTTTTCTTTTCCAAAGTCACCTTTTCTGTAATGCTTTCTCTATCTATTTGTTTTTCTTCTGTCCATAAACCTTTTGAATTTTCTCATAACTAGGGAAATTTAATCACTTCCAAGATCATCATCATCTGATAAATTAGAATCTTCATTCTTATCTTCCTCAGTTGCTTTAAATGCAATGGCTTTCTTCCTTTTTGTATCTTCTTCAGTCCTTTGTTGCATAGCCAGTTCATGTGTAATTAAGGATCCAAGTAGTTCATCAAGTGGCAGTGTATTCAAGTCTTTTGCTTCTTGAATTACTGTCACTTTGGCTTCTCACTTATCTGGCAAAGATCTTAATACTTTTTGAACAAGATCAGCATTAGAATAAGTTCTACCTAGACTTTTGAGACCATTTATGATATCAGTAAAATGAGTATACATGGAAGATATAGTCTCACTAGGATCCATCTTAAACAATTCATAATTATGTACAAGCAAATTGATTTTTGATGTCTTAACTTGAGAGGTGCCTTCGTGTGTGATTTCTAATTTATCCCAAGTTTCTTTAGCAGAATTGCAAGTTGAAATTCTATTAAACTCATTTGGGTCCAAAGCACAATACAATAGATTCATCGCTTTGGCATTTAACTCAGCTAATTTCATATCATTCTCGTCCCAATCCTCTTCTGGCTTGGGAACCTCTACATCATTAACTTTAATTGTGGGTGTGTGAGGCCCTTTCATGATAATTTTCCATAGATGAAAGTCTACAGCTTGAATGTATATCTTCATTCTTGCCTTCCAATAAGTGTAATTAATTCCGGTGAAAAGTGGTGGTCTATTTGTGGATTGACCTTCGGCCAATAAAGTGCTCATGGGATGTGCCATATGTCTTTACTCTAATTAACTTTCAGAGACTCTACTCTGATACCACTTGTTGCCTAGGTGGCTTTCCAAGAGGGGGGTGAATTGGGATTAAAAAGTTTTTTGCAAGTATATGCACTTTGAAATTCTTTTAGTGTAGAAGTGATGTGTGCAAAGTGGAAGTAAACAAATTAAAGCAATCAAGCAATGAAAGCACAATCACAAACACAAAGAAGTAGAGTGGTTCGGAGCAACCGACTCCTACATCCACTACTCAATGACAACTTTGGATTTCCACTATATCCCCTAATCGGAATACAGTCAGATTATTTTACTAGGCTCACAATCCAAATCTATACACTTTGGTTTTACCGGGATCACCAAAGAAACCTAAACTCTCTTTGGTTTTACATGGGATCACCAAAGAAAACACGAACACTTGGTTTCAAACTGGGAAAACCAAGAACCCAAACTTAGGTTTTACAAGGTTCACCTAAAACCTTCAACTCTCTCTCTCTAGACACAGCCCCTTGCTGTTCTAAGAGAGCAAACCAAAATAAAGAATGTATAATAAGCAACTACAACAAACCAAGTTTGTTTTGATGTTGCCGATGAAGATCAAAATGAAGCCAAGCCTTAAGTGCTCTTCAATGCTGCTTCTTTCCTTCTTCAATGAGTGGATTCAATGATAGAGTGGAGTTGGTGAAGCTTTGAATCTCACTTGAATGCTCTTTGAGGTAGGTAGAGAAATAACTTGGAAGCTCTTGGTTCTTTCAAGAATATTCAGCAATAAATCTCCATTGATTTGATTAATCCTTTAAAAATGATCCCCTTTATAGTTTTTCATGTGATATGGCTGTTGTAGGGCCTTGGGATTCGTGAAATGGCTGTTGGAGGTGATTTGGCATTCAAATTTTAATTTCAGTAGCTAGTCATTGAAGTGCAGACAATGGCTCTACGAGCCGGCTCGAGCTCCAGGAGTCGGCTCGAAATCTTAGACATGCCAAAAACAAACTTCTGTAGGAGCCGGTTCTTGGACTAGGAGTCGGCTCTTGCCTTCAAGATTTCAGTCTTGACAAACATGCATACCTGGAGTCTGCTCTTGATCTGGGAGTCGGCTCTAATTCTCAGAACTTCAAAAACTATACTTCTGTAAGAGTCGGCTCTTGAGCTGGGAGTCGGCTCTTAGTTCTAAAACTCTGAATCTTCCTCCGTGCCGTGCCATTTTGAGTTAACTCTTACAAGTCTTTAAAATTTGCTTCAAGCTTCCCAAAAACTTCATCATTGAAACAACTAGAAGCTAATTTACATACTTTATCAAATTATTTACACTTTTAAGCCCATTTTTCATGATTACAATATTCATAACTTAGGGCCTTTACAAACTCAATTGAATTTCCTTAAGTGAATTTGAATACCATTTTAAAACCAAGATAATTCATTCCTACAAAAACTTCTTAAATATTTATAAAGAGTTAGTATCAATACATGCTCCAATGTTGTGTGATCATCAAAATCATTCTAGGGATCAACACTTTTTTCTTCTCTCTTCTCTTCTCTCTTCTCTCTCTCCTCATTCTCTCTCTTCTTTCTCTTTCCTCTTCTCTCTCTCCTCTTTCTCTTTCCTCTTTCTCTCTCTCCTTTTTCTCTTTTTTCTCTCTCTTTCTTTTATTTTCTTTTCTTTTTCTCTTCTTCTTCTTCTTCTCTTCTTCTTCTTTTCTTTCCTTTTTTATTCTTCTTTAGCTTGGTCCGAACAGCCTCCCTGTTACCATGGACTAAGGAAGAAGGAAGAGGGAAGAGGGGGAGGAAGCTCACAATGAGGCATGATGATGGCGAGAACGGGACTGGTGGTGCTATGTTCTGGTGGTAGTAAAGGCCGAAACCCTTTGAAACCCATGGATCAAAGAGATGGAAAGGGAGGATTTAGGAGTATCTGATGGCAATGCTTCACCACTTTAGCTCCGCCACTATCGAAGCTGGGGAAGATAGAGGAGGGAGGTGGAGGGCTTGTTTTGACTCAATTAGAGATGGTGAAGGGGGTTTTAAAGAGGAGTTTTGGTGAGGATAATCCTCGACTTACCATGGATATGCTGGCCATCCTAGAGTCTCGCCCACCCCCGACGGTGCTCCGACCGTCTCCTACCTTCCCACAGCACCCCTCCAACTTCTCCGACGATGGTCAAGCAAGGGAACAAAATCTCTTATTCTGATGAGTAGTTTAGTTTTTTTTCATTTATGGCTGAAGTCGGTTGGGTCTGCCAACTTTGGCCCATGGGTTTCACATTCTCCCCCTACTAAAATAATTTCATCCTCAAAATTTGCTAGCTTGAGATTTCAGCTTTGGAAGTACCCAACCCCCCTATTATCCTTAAGCTTCTAATTAGTTTGCCTTTCATAGTACTTTTCTTATAAGGTCATGTCATCTAATAGCTCCATCCATGTCATCCATAATTTGCATTGAGTTTCTCTTGATCTCTTTCACTTTCAGGTGAAAGAATCAATGTTTCTAGCCAGCTTTAATTAATTTAAAGCCACCACACTTTCGCTGCATACTCTAATATAAATTATCAAATCCTCTAGTTTTTTATGTAAATTTCTGATAAGGATACCACCTTATATTAGAATTTAAGCAAAATATAACCTTCAAAAATTTTAAATAAAACAAGATCAAAACTATTAAATTTTGTTATCCTTACTAGGCCTTGAGCATATCACATCAAATTTAAATCTTGATCCACT
The DNA here is from genome assembly GCA_021397845.1 of Areca catechu. Classification (NCBI taxonomy): domain Eukaryota; kingdom Viridiplantae; phylum Streptophyta; class Magnoliopsida; order Arecales; family Arecaceae; genus Areca; species Areca catechu. The sequence goes on along the minus strand of CM038048.1, from coordinate 43,359,344 downwards.
TTCTACGTTTAAAGCCTTTGCATAAAATTGTACCATTCTTTCAAGACATCAATAATTCTAGTCTAAGCCTGAACTATTTATGCTTTCTTTGACAATTCAGTTAGACAATCTAGATCAACTTTTTTCTTAAAAGTTAACATTAACTCTAATAAAGTAAATGACTCTAAGTCAATGTCATTATGAGTAGAATCAATCAAGTTATTGCTATTTAACTTTAATTCTTAACATCAATTGACAACCACTTCAAATTTTGTCCCTATAAGCTAAACTCATATTAGTCTCTCAATACCCATTTCTTCGCTCAATGCAACATCAATAGTAAGGTAATCTAAATTTTCTCATAGATCTTAAATTTGACTTAGAGTTTAACATCCAATAATCTCTAACAAATGCATAAATAATCAAGTAATTAAATCCAAAATTACTAATATAAGCTATCAAAGTTTTATCAAGAAGTGCATGCCATAATCACATAATATAATTTAATTTGGTAATAGCAAATTATAAATCTATGCATTATCCCATATATATTTTTTATTATATATTTTTAATAATAATCCATATACAGATTCATCAAAAATTATCTTTCTTAATATCATTAAAGTCTTTCATAACCTACATCCAAAACATCTTCTTACAATAGTTCTTAAATTTATAATCAAATAATTGACAACAAAACTAGCATACTATCATGATTTGCATCCATATCAAGTTTAGAATTCCAAAATTATTTAATTAATAATTAAATATACATATTCAACATAGCATAACATACTATACTTTCAGGCCAACATTTTTGAAGCTCGATCAAACTCATTTATCAAAGATAAAGATACATGTTATCCTACTCTTCAATATCCATGATATGCTTACTTATCATGATCAGATAGTATAAATCATTTAACCCTTTATATTCATCCTAGATCAATCTCATTACTTATATTAGAGACAAAAATCATGTTTATCTTTCATACTAATCATATACCAGATCTTATGAACAATTCCTAGGGATTAGAAATCTAAACTTTGAATCTATTCTTACAACTTTTATCATATCCCAACTGATCATAATACTAAGTTAAATACTTTTCTAAGTCACAGTCTATAGTGATCACAACCTAATTCTTGATATCACTTAAATCATATCTTAAACACTTATGTCATAGTCCCAAGTAATCATTGTTGGATTATCTAGGCAGGGCATAGTGAAAGACTGGGTTTCAAAATTTTCATATTTGAAACCCTGACAAGCCAGAATCCTAAACCCTAGCACCACTTGATCATGACAACTAATAAATCTAAACTTTAAGGTTGTAGAGGAATACCTGGAATGCTATATTTCTTAATTTCCATGAGGCACACAAGTGCATGCCCTCCAGAGGAGATCCACATAGCAATCAGACCAAAGAAGCACTCCTACGAATGTTGCTTATTTGACTAGAATTCTTCCAACAACCTTTCAGACTTTCTTCCTTTGTGGAACCCCTATCCACCTGTAGGGTACTCAGAGAATACTCTGAATTCTCTTTCAAATCCCAAATATCACTTTTATTTTGCTTCTAGGCTCTTGTCTTAATTAGACTAGCCTTGTCTTGAAAGAACAAGCTTTGTCTTAAAGAGACAAACCTTGTCTTAAGACGGAGGAAGAGAAAATAGTAGGCAGTATTTTCTGATGGAAAACTCTAATGCTTTGGCATCATATTATCGATGACAATTTATAAAGAGAGATGGGGTGCCTAATATGTCTCTCCTTCAGCCATTTGATAAGACCCTTCAAGCAGAAAGAGTCTTATTAGGATGAGAGGACATATCATGACAAAACTTTTCATGTGCCAAGAGATAAATTATTGTCTCTTCATTTTCCAGCCTTTTTCTCCACCTACCACATGGACTTGACCAGTTATGGGAAGGCTAAGGGGTGTGAAATCAGAAAGGAAGTGTCGGAGAAATACAGGAGCCTTCAAACAGAAGGACTCCTGGTTTCAATTTTGTGCCATAATGAAGAGACGCAACTCTTCATTTTTGCACCAATTCCTTCCATGCCATATTGCCACCTTTTGACCGTCAAAGCCCATCCATTTGGGCATGGAGATAAGGGAGAGGCATTTGGGCTTTATCTGTGATTTGTGTTTGACTAGTAGAAGGACTCTTGGTCCTTCTATGCATATTTATTCTTGGCACACATCGTAACATGGCACCAAGAGTCCATGCCATGTAGGACTCTTCCATAAATCCAAGATAATATCCAATAAAATGTAGATAAATACTAAATTAGGCTACCCCACTTAGGACTCTACCCATTTAAATTTCACTTAAATTGGTTAGCCCAAATAACAAAGAAGCTAACCCTAATACAATTGGGTTAGGAGTTGGGCTAGCCAATATACGCTAGTATGTCAATTAGCTAGCCAATTAGGATTCCATGACCCTAATAAAAATATAATTAACTTCCTTGGCCAATTCCCTAATGTGTGTGATCCTTTGGATTCCATATCTAGCTAGCAGTAGGTCTAGGTCCAAGCCAATTTGATCCAATCGAACTTAATTGACCTAATTAGGTCAAATTAAGTTGACCTAAGTTGCTAATTCGAACAAACTTCTAAATTGACACATGAATCAAATCGAATTGATCCATAAAAATCTAGAAGATATGATTGATGTCTAGCAACATATCATGCCTACCCGGAAGATGAGAAATTTGATAAAAATTATTAAAATATCCTTCAATGAAAAGTTACTGTGCAATTCAATCCTTCGATCTTACTTTATCTCGATTAAGTGATGGGCATGGATAAATGTCAAACCCTAGCACTTAAATCTTTCAAATCTTAATTTGATAATGAAAACTCAATCAATGAAAGATAGGAAACCCTATCTAATCTCATCATGCTTTGATCAAAGACTTCCTGAGTCATCATTTGAAGAGATCACATGAGATAATGGTGCGGGCACCAGACTCAGAAGAAGACTTCAGGGCTCCATCTGGATCTCTGATTGACCTTGCCCGAAGAATTAGGATTTTCTGGTTTGTAATAAGGGTTGACTTGATCAACTCAATTTTAGCTTGAGTCTGTATTTCCCTGTAATTTAATTTTGTTGAGTCATGTTGACTCAGTAGTGGTCTAGGACTTCTCCAGGGTGTCACATTTTCTCCCAAGGTCAAGCAAGTGGGTGCCACACTCCTAGCCACACTCCCAGCCACACGCCTGAGTCCAGGGGGTGCCACATCTCCATCCAGTATGCTCTGGTCCCCACACCACAAGATAGCAGGTCCCTTCTCTCATGCGCCACTTGAGGAGAAAATAATATGGGATCCACAATTCAAGGGGGCGGCCAAAGTGTTTCCATAAGAGCCAAGCTATGAAAAGAAAGGAGCAAAGCTTGGGGAGCAAGACTAGGAGGCACCCAAATAATTCCAAATAAAACAGGTATGGAAGGAAGGAAATTTCTCTTGAAGAGCAAGGTTAGGAGGCGCCCAAATAATTCCAAATAAAACCAGGTATGGAAGGAAAAATATTTTTTCTTGAAGAGCAAGGCTAGGAGGCGCCACCTACTTACCTTTTGAAGCCACCAATCAGCATTTTTGGAAACTCTTGGCCGGCCATATGTGTGGGAATTGATCCTACAAATCTAATTTGAAGATCCACCCTATTAGTCCCACATGGGAAGATGTAAACCCTGCTCTCTTGTAAAGTCCTATAAATTAAACCCCTCTTGTAATTTTTAAAGTTATCTGATGAATGAATCCAATTTATGTGTGAGCAAACTCTATATTTCTCTCTTCCGCACTTGCATCCAGGTGTTGAGCTCCGTGAGAGAGTAAATCCGGGTTCCCCAGGAACCTTGAGGAGGTGTGAGATCTCCAACCCCAAAACCCTAGGTTAACCACTTCACTTCCAAACCCTAGCCGCCCATCATCCTCTTCTTTCCACCAAACCCTAGCCTACCCCACCTCTCATGGCCACTCTCTCCAAGTCAAGGCCGACCACCAGCATCCAGGTCCAGTCTGGATACTTCAGATCCAGAGCAATTCCAGAGGAAGTCAGATCAGCCTTCAGGAGAATCCAGATTTCAGCAACATCAGCTTTCAAGTTCTTCTAACTGGTAAATCCTTCCTTGAGTATCTGATTCCATAAATTGTTCTTCTTCTTTCCCAGATCTTGAGCTTAGGAGAAGCCAACTCTGCTAAAGGATCAATATTGGAGGATCCATTGCGAAGATATCTGAATCCGGGGATCCAACAATCTGCTCAAGAGAATCCTTCCACCAAACTTCGTGAAGATCATTATCTGGTCTGTAACCCTTCACTTCTCTTTACTTCTGTCCTGTTGAATGTTCAGAGCGAAACCCTAGGTCTGGGAGTTTCTCAACCCCCAGCGATCCGTTACTTCTGAACTACTCTGATGACCCAGTTTCTTTTAAATTGTGCTTTCAATTATTACCTAGTTTCTTTCAATTTAGTTTAGCTTTCCTTTGAGTCAAAGCCGACTTCTGAAAATAAAAAAAACAAAAAAAAAAAAGAATTAGTCTCAATTTACTTCTGCATCGCATCATCTCTTCTTTTGTTCTGCATCAGATAACTTCTTCTCTTACTAAGAGTGATCGATTCCATGTTGACCTACTCATTACCTTCATACACAATCCACCATATCTAGAAGCACCTCGAACATGATTTAATCATCATGAAATAGGGTCATTGGAGGAGGAACTATCCTGCCTACCTTGCTACTCTTGACCCGAACAGGCCAAGAAGAGAAAGCAGCAAGCTGTTGCTGCACAAGATAATTATATGATAACACCTTATAATTTCTCTATATATGATACTGCTAATTGGGTATTGGATATCAAAAGTCCTATTCATATTTACAATTCTCTGTAGGGGCTTCAAGTTAGTAGGAGACTCGAGGATGGTGAGAAATTCTTGAGCGTAGGAAATGGAAGCCAAGTTCCAGTCATGGCGTTGGGAGTTATCAAGCTAGTTTTCGAGTCTTCTAATGTCATTTTGAATGACTGTCATTACTATCCATCTTTTCTTATGAATATCATTTCTGTAGGCCAGTTGGCCAATGAAAATTATGAATTTTCAATAAAGAATGATGTTTTTTCTATCATTGTGAATGGTGTGAAACTTATGGATGGATGTTTAAGTAATGACATACACTTACTATCATGACCTATTATAGTAATGACTACTTCTTGCAAATATTCTAGGATAGATAATGTCAGCGATACCTATTTCTGGCACTATAGACTAGGTCATATTAACAAGAACAGGATCAACAAGTTAGTTAGATAAGGTCTCTTGAATATCAGTGACTATGAATCACTGCCAACTTGTGAATCTTGTCTTCTTGGTAAAATGACCAAGTCACCTTTTATTAGAAAAGGTGAGTGAGCTAATGATATTCTTAGTCGAGTACATACTAATGTATATGGACCAATGAATATCAGTAGTGCTAGGAGTGGGTATAACTATTTCATTATATTTATAGATGACCTATTAAGGTATGGTTGTCTTTTAATGAGACATAAATCTGAGTCGTTTAAATGTTCAAATGATATCGTAATAAAGTAGAAAAATAAACTAGGAGTCTAAAGGGTATTTCTTCTATCTACCTGAGGAACATAAAGTGTTTGTCAGTCTTAGGGCTACCTTTTGAAAAGGGAGTACCTTATTGCAGTTACTCGAGCTACTGAGGTTGAACTTGTGAAAGTTCATCATGTAGAGGAAACAACATATTCTAGGATTGCTATAAAACTAGATTTGATAAGATATGAGCCTATTATGCAACCATTAAAGAGATTCGGTAGAGTACCGTATTAGCCGGATAGATACTATGATTTTTGATCCAAGATGGAGATCCTATTGAGCTTGATGAGAACAATGAGAATTCGATCACCTATATGGATGCAATGGAGAGTCTGACTCTGAGAAATGGCTTGAGGCCATGAAATCCAAAATGGAGTCTATGAAAATCAACAATGTGTGGATATTGGTTGATCCACCTGAAGGAATAAAATCCATTGGGTGCAAATGGATCTTCAAGAGGAAGAGGGGTGCAGACAGGTAGGTGGAGACTTATAAAGCCCATTTGGTTGTCAAGGGATATCATCAACATTATGGTATAGACTATAATGAGACATTTTTTTCTATGGCAATGCTCAAGTCTATTCGAATTATGCTTGCTCTGGCAGCATATCTAGACTATGAAATCTGGTAATGGATGTCCAAACAGCTTTCCTAAATGGTGAACTAGAAAAGGAGGTGTATATGATGCAACCTAAAAGGTTCACATACATAGATGTGTCTAAGGTGTGGAAGCCATAGAGGTCCATTTATGGACTGAAGTAGACATCTCAGAGTTGGAACATACATTTTGATAAATGTATCAAGACGTATGGCTTCTCTAGGAATGGAGAAGAACCCTGCATATATAAATAAGCTAATGGTTTTGTAGTTATATTTCTTGTTCTATATGTGGATAACATTCTCTTAATCGAGAATGACATTCCTGCATTACAGGAAATAAAGGTCTGGTTGTTATCTAAATTTTCTATGAAGGACTTGGATGAAGCTTCCTACATACTTGGTATGAAAATCAATAGAGATAGATCTAGAAAGCTTTTGGGATTGTCTCAAACTACGTACATAGATAATGTGCTGAAACAGTTCAGCATAAAAAATTCTAAGAAAGGTTATCTTTTGATAGGCCATGAAATTACTCTTTTCAAGAAGGATTGTGCAATAACTCCTGAGGAGAGAGAGCATATGTATAATATTCCATATGCTTCGGTAGTGGGTTCTATCATATATGCCATGACATGTACTAGACCAGACATGGCATACTCACTAGGGATAGTGAGTAGATACCAGTCTTACTCAGTTGAGGCACCTTGGAAGGTAGTAAAGACTATCCTTGAGTATTTGCAAAATACTAAAGACCAATGGCTAATTTATGAAGAACCTGACTTGAAACTTGTGGGGTATATTGATTCTAGTTTTCAATCAGATAGAGATGATAGCAAAAGTGTGTCTGGATTTGTGTTTATCCTGAATGGAGGAGCCATCTGCCAAAAATGTTCTAAGTAGTATATAATGGTGGACTCAGTATGCAAAGTAGAGTACATTACAGCATCAGATGCCTTAAAGGAGGCTATATGGTTATGAAAGTTCCTAAGTGAGCTAGGAGTGGCACCTTCCCTGGACGGTCCTATTCTGATGTATTGTGACAGCACTAGAGCCATTGCTCAAGCCAAAGAGCCAAAGTCCCAGTAGTATACCAAGCACATTCTGTGTCGCTACCACCTTGTACAAGAGATCGTGGAATGAGGTGACATCAAACTTATGAAGATCGATGGAAAGGAGAATCTGGCTAACCCCTTCACTAAAGCCATTGGAGTTTAAGAGTTCAACGATTGTAAATGGAAGATGGGAATACGATTCTATTTTGATTGGCTTTAATCTAAGTGGGAGTTATTGGGATATGTGTTTCAAAGCCAATCGTCTAGTTTATTGATGGTTAAGCTATTATTGTAATTGTATATGAATTATATTGAATAAAATATTTATTCTGGCTATTCATCATATTTTACATCTTCCTATAATGAACTCTTGTGTGATGAAGTCCTTTGGACTACTTTGATGTGATATATAGAGGATATATCATCTAGTTCTTAAATTGGTCCGCAACCAAATGATACATTATCACAGGATGATAGTGTATCAAGTGTAGGTCATTGTATGTCATAGTCGTTGGTTGTCCTCTTAACCAAGGAGTATAGAGATACTGGTATGGCATGCAGATGTTATGTATGACACTTCACTGGACGTGACTCGTCTGTAGAACATTCTTTCTATCAAAGAGTAGTTCGCATTAGGATATGGATATAAGCATTCCTCTAACTTGAGATCACCATGGTAGCTTGCAAGAAACTCACTGTACTTTGGTACCGACTACCCAGATTTCTAATCTAGTGATGAAAGGTTGCTGGGTACAGTCAAGTACTTATGTAGCAGTGATAGGATCAAGATGGGATTAACCCTCCAAAAGAGTTTAGAGTGAATGACTCATTATGTCTCAATTGAGTAAAACCTTAGCCAAGGTAGTCCTTGTAAGCAGTTACAAGGATTTTGAGTTTGAGATATATTGTGATGGACTATTTTAGGGTTAGGAAGTTAAATCCTAAGTCATCTGGAGCATTGAGGGTTAAAGGAATATATTATGATCATCATATCCATTTGATTCTTAATAGTTGCTCTACAACCTTCGACCTATCCGGATGCCAGATGTCATCACTAGATGGCGACTTTGGCAGTATTAAAAGTGTTCCAGTACTACTGACTTAGTGTTCGAACCTATGGGATCACACACCATAGGGGTTTCTGATTTGATCTAATGGCTATTGAATGATTTGGAATCATTTTTGGACTCTTTGGACAATTTGATTGTCCATCTACATTTCGGAGTCAACTGGAATCATGAGTCGACTCAATTATAGGGATTTGATGATTTGTCAAGTGTTGACACATCATGTTACAAATATTGTGACAAAGGTTTTAATTACTAAATGTTGGTGATTATATGGATGGTTAGTGGCAATGTTTTTGCTTGATTAACTCAATTTGATTGAATGATTTTGTTAGGATTAAATTGAATGTGATTCAGTTTGGGCACAGGTTAGGTCCAATGTGATTGGGCTAAAATATTGCTCCAATTTAGATTTAAGTTTGAATTATGAATTCAAAATTTTATTTAAGTTTTAAATTCAGAATTTAGTTTGAATTTAAAAGGATGTAACTCCCATGGTCTTGAATCTTTTGTAAACCCCATAATTATCCCATAACTTATGTAACTCTCCCCTTTTCTTCTCTCCCCACTTACCTACATATAGGGGCTTGATAAGGATGTAAGAGAGAGAGATTTCTGAAATTTATTTGCTGAAAAATCCTTTATAAAAGGGGAAAAAGAAAAAGGAAAGCTTGAAACCTTTTTGTGGAGAAGAAAGGTTTGGGTTTGGATGTATGCTGCCTAGTGTTCTAGGCTTGGGAAGAGTATCTTGGAAAAGGTTCTTAAGTGCACTTCCTAAATTCTCCATAGTACTTCTTTATCTCCTGGAGTGTCCGAGCGAAGAAGAAGAAGAATCTATAAGCCATTTCGTTATGGTGAAGCTAGCACTTCAAAGGAAAAAGGTCAAGGAAGAATTCCGATGTGGATTACCTGTAGAGGCTGGATAGGTGTGCGGCTTCTAGAGTGATTGCCTTCCTTGGTGAGCTTTTCCTCAACCTGACGAGTGTCACATCGGATTAAAGGTAAGGTTCTTGGTGAGTTGCTAAAGAAGTGTACTTTAGCATGTGCATCGAACGTAGAGTCATTCTATGTGATGCACGACTTTGTGTGTTTATATTTTCTTTCATTTGCATGTTAATATTCCTACATGATCCTATTTGTAGGCCTATATTAGAAATGTTTTAATATATATGTTGATTAATATGATTAATCAAGACTTCCACTGTGATGCAAGGTTAAAAATTTTAAAGTTACATGATCATTGCCTACATAATGTTTCCTTACAAATATATTATTGTTACTATGCATTATAAAAATTTTATATTGATTGTGCTTTATAAAATTTTATGTTGATTGATTCGACTTATTTCATCGACTTATGTTCTATAAATAAATATAAATATTATATTTTATAAACTAGAGGTTATGATAACTTACTAGGCTCGGGTAGCTCATTATATTTTTCTTCCTTTTTCTGTACTATGGAGTAGTTGGGGCTTGGGCTCATGTTGTGAGGAGCTTAGGATTTGGAGAATATTTTATGAGTTTGACTTATTCATTATGTTTAGCGGTCACAAAGTTTGATTCACTATCATGTTTATTATTTCAATATTTTAAAGGATTTGAAAGTTAAAAGATAGGCCTTGTATATTTGATAGAGTTAAATCCAAGTATATACGGCCATTTGTCGTACACCTGGCTCAGGCCTTGGGTCGAGACATGACAGATTTAATGGTATCAGAGCTTAGGTTATGATTACTTGGGACTATGATATGAGTGATTAGAAATTAACATGATGGTTATTAGGATATGACCAATGATATCAAAACTTAGGTTATGATTACTTGAAACTATGACATAAGTGATTAGGACATGACATAAGTAATTAGTATATAATTTGAGTGATATCAAAATTTAGGTTATGATCACTATGGATTGTGACTTAAGAGATATTTGAACTTAGTATTATGATCAGTTGAAATATGATAAAAGTTGCAAGAATAGATTTAAAGTTTGGATTTCTAATCCCTAGGTATTGTGCATAAGATCTGGCATATGATTAGTGCAAAAGATGAACATGACTTTTGTCTCTAATATAAGTAGTGAGATTGATCTAGGATGAGTATAAAGGATTGAATGATTTATACTATTTGATCATAATAAGTAAGCATATTATGGATATTGAAGAGCTGGATAATATGTATCTTTACCTCTAATAAATGGGTTTGACCGAGCTTTAGAAGTATTAGCCTGGAAGTATAGTGTGTTATGTTATGCTGAATATGTATGTTTAATTATTAATTGAATGATTTTGAAATTCTAAACTTGATATGGATGCAAGTCATGATAGCATACTAGTTTTATTGTTAATTATTTGATTATAAATTTTGGAACCATTGTAAGAAGCTGTTTAGGGTGTAGATTATGAAGGAGTTTAATGATATTAAGAAGGATAATTTTTTGACAAATCTATATATGGATCATTATTAAAAATATGTAATAAAAAATATGTTTGAGATAATGCATAGATTTGTAATTTACTATTACCAAATTAAATTATATTATGTGGACATGGCATGCATATCTTGGTAAAATTTTTGATAGCTTATGTTAGCAGTTTTGAATTATATTACTTGATCTTCCATATATTTGTTGGAGATTCTTGGGTATGTTAAACTATAAGTTAAATTTAAGATCTATGAGAAGATTTAAATTACCTTACTATTGATGTTGTATTGAGTGAAGAAATGGGTATTGAGAGACTTATATTAGTTTAGCTTATGAGGGACAAAATCTCATGTGATTGTTAATTGATATTAAGAATTAAAGTAAAATAGCAATAACCTGATCAATCCTACTCATAATGACATCGACTTAGAGTCATTTACTTTGTTAGAGTTAATGTTAACTTTGCAAGAGAAAAATTGATCTAGATTGTCTAACTGAATTATCAAAGGAAGCATAATAGTTTAGGCTTGGACTGGAATTATTGATGTCTGAAAAAATGGCACAATTTTATGCAAAGGCTTTAAACGTAGAAGTGGATCAAGGTTTAAATTTAATGTGATATACTCAAGGCCTAGTAAGGACAAGAAAATTTAATAATTTTGATCTTGTTTTATCTAAAAGATTTGAAAGTTGGATTTTGCTTAAATTCTAATGTAAAGTGGTATCCTTGTCAGAAATTATCTAATAAAACTAAAGAATTTGATAATTTATATCGGAGTGTGTAGCAGAAGTATGGTGGCTTTAAATTAATTAAAGCTGGTTAGAAATATTGATTCTTTAACTTGAAATTGAAAGAGATCAAGAGAACTCAATGCAGATTATGGATGGTATGGATGGAGCTATTAGATGACATGACCTTATAAGAAAGGAACTATGAAAGGCAAACTAATTAGGAGCTTGATGATAAAGGAGAGTTGGGTCCTTCTAAAGTTGAAACCTCAAGCAAGCAAATTTTGAGGATGAAATTATTTTAGTCAGGGAATAATGTGAAACCCATATGCCGAAGTCGGCAGACCCAATCAACTTCAACCCATAATCAAAAAACTAAACTAATCATCAGAACATGGGAATTCATTCCCCTGCTCGACCATCGCTGGAGGAGTCAGAAGGGTGCCTTGGGATGGTAGAAGACGGTTGGAGGACTGTCAGGGGTGGGCTGGACTCTCGGATGGCTGAGTATATCCACAGCAAATCAAGGATTATCCTCACCAAAACTCCTCTTTAAAACCCCCTTCACCTTCTCTAATTGAGTCAAAACGAGCCCTCCGCCTCTCTCCTTTGTCTTCCCTAGCTCCGGTAGTGGTGGAGCTAACATGGTGAAGCACTGTCATCCGATCCTCCTAAATCCTTCCTTTCCACCTCTTTGATCCATGGGTTCTGAAGGGTTTCAGCCTTTACTGCCATTAGATCTCAGCACCACCAGCCCTATTCTCGCCATCGTCATGCCTCGCTGGTGAGCTTCCTCCTCCTCTCCCCTCTTCCTTAGTCCATGGTAATGGGGAAGGCCGTTCAGGCCAAGCTAAAGAAGAAAAAGAAATAAGGAAAAGAAGAAGAAGAGAAGGAGAAAAAAGAAAAGAAAGAAAGAAAAAAAAAGAAAGAGGAGAGAGAAAAAAGAAGAGAGAGAAAGAGGAGAGAGAGAAGAGAGAGAAGAGGAGAGAGATGAGAGAGAAAGAGAAGAAAAGAGAAAGAGGAGAGATAAAGAGAAGAAAGAGAAGAGCGAAAAAGAAGAGAGAAAGAGGAGAGAGAAGAGGAGAGAGAAAAAGGAGAGGGAAAGGGAGAGAGAAGAGCGAGAAGAAGAGAGAGAAAGGGGAGAGAGAAGAGGCGAGAAAGAAAGAGAGAGAGGAAAGATAAGAAAAAGTATAAAAATAAATAAATAAATTTTGTGAAATTAATTTGATTAAGCATTTAAATTGTTTCCTTGTTGATTAATTTGATCCTCGTCAACTGAATCTAAATGGATATTTAGATAGAACCTTACCCTAGACCAGACCAAAAAATCTCTTTCCTTACTTTCTTTTCTTAGATTAAGGGTTAACTAATTAAATAACTTATTTTATTAGAGCCTTTATTGCCTTTATTAGTAAAGGGGTGCCAGATCTAGGGTTAAGTCATATGCTCTTGATAGAATCAGTTTCAGTAAGTTATCTCTATCCCTGGTGCATTTTACTATGTTTGATTTGATTTAAAGATTTAATTACTGTTAAGTTATTCAAATGAGTACTCTATATTCTCTATGCATGAATATGTTTTGGCAAAATGTTGAGTTTAACATGCCTTTATTTTGAAAATGATTATATTAAATTGCTTTGAAAAATGCATTGTTTGTTGGTTGTTATGCTCTCTGATGTGGGATGAACCTAAGACTACCATGAATGCAGGAAAACAGAAACTATTTTTTTTGTAATTTTTTTAGAATTTAATTTACTGGCTAATGTCCCGAAATCAAGTAAGGTTAGCAGGTAAACTAGCAATGCATAGAATCCACATACTCGCATAAGAACTCATGCAAAATAATAAAAGAAAGGATCTCAGAGATTGAGAAACCCCCGGTTAGGATAGTGTACCTTCAATAAATCAGAAATTAGGAGGGGGAATGATTGTACCAAGCACCGATTCGAAGATCCTGTCGATGAAGGGGTCACACAGCACTCGGGATTGTCGCCTGGAGGACAAGCCTTTAGTTCCTCAGTTTGGGTAGCTATCTTGGATTGGTCATAGAGGCAAAGTAGGCCTCCTCCTGAGAGGTGAATACCATGGTGATCCTGCAAGCATTAAAGGTTAGCAAGAGAACAAATAGAAAAGTAAAGAAAAGGAACTAGGGTTTGAAAGGGAGGAATCAGGGCTGATTGAAGCTGGCGGCCTGGAAGGGAAGAAAGCTCCTTGTTGTGGATGGCTAGGGCTTCTTCTCCTTAGGTGGATTAGGGCTTGGAAGAACCTTGCTTTGGTCAGGCAAGGCTTGGAAGAACTAGGGCACACAGGTGTCACTCACTCACTTCAAACACAAGAACACAAAAACACAACTTAACACAAAATTTCAACAGGGTTTTGATTCATGAAAAGAGATTACAAGAGGGGGAGGGGTGGGGTATTTATAGATGTTTCCCATGTCCTCTCCTAGTTAGGATAGGATTACAAATTTTTGTGGGAGAGGGATTACAAGTTTGTTTTAAACTAGGAGAATACAATTTGAATGGGAATTAAACTTGATCTCCTTGTTTGAATTGGATTTCTTCTCCTCCTTTGACTTAGTCAAGGACTTTCTTTGGGCTTGGATGCCAAGATGGCTTGGGCATGGCCTTTGGGCAGCAAATGGTCTCCTCCAAATGGGCTTGGGCGGCCTTCCAAGGAGTTTGGCGCATGGGCTTGATTCCTTGGACTTGAGCGGCCTCCAATGCTTGGCACATGGGTCTGGTTCATGTCCTCCTCGTGGGCTAGAAATTCCTGGGGATCCATTTAAAGTTGGATTGGATTATACTTGGGGTGCCATGGGCTTCACTTGAATTGGACTTCTGGGCTTGTGGCACCTGGAAGGGAATATTCTATGGGTGGCCCTGGAATCTTTATATATGAAGACTTTATGGGCTTCTGTTGTGGTGCTCCTCTTATATACACTTGGACTGGACTAATATAATTTACAAGACTTAATTGTACTAGACTGGGATTGAGATAACTCAACTTATTACAGGACTTACTCAACTCAGCCAACAAAACTCTCAACTGGACTAACTTTATTACAAAACTTGATTATAAAACTTGACACATTGTTAAGGGTTCGAAAAACCCTAATCAGTAAACCAGATAGGGCCCAGCAATCTGTGTCAGATCTTGGTGCCCCCACCAATTCTCCCAGGGTGGGAGGAACTCGATCCCGTCGAGCAAGGGTCAATGCAGCTCTCATATTGCTCAAGAAGGTCTGGGTTGAGGTGTTGTAGATCCTCTCGGGTGATCCATGAGTCCTCGGATTTTGACCGACCTTGCCATTGGACCAAATACCGTTGATAGCCTTTGTTCCGAGTACTGATAGCTTGATCATCCAAGATGTGCTCAATCCTTTTTTCACTAATAGGCTAGTTTGTAGGTGGACACTCTGGGGTGAGTTCACTCTCAAGGAAAGGAAAAGGTCCAAAGGGCTCGCGAGGTATAGTTTCTGGCTCCCGGTACTCCACAAGGTCTGAAATATTAAAGGTGGAATTAATACCTAATTCGGGTGGCAAGTCAAGCACTTAGGCATTGGGTCCAACTCTCTTTATTATTTTGAACGTTCAGCTCTGTGAGCATGTAATTTCTTTATGGTCCCTAAAGGGAACTACTCAGGCCTAAGACTAATCATCACAAAATCCCCTGTAAAAAACTCTTTAGCTATTTTTCGAGAATTAGCCAAGTTTTTATAGAGTTCATTACTTATGTTTATCTTTTGACTAATTTCCTTATGCAACTCCCTAACATGCCGTGTAAAGGACTCAGCAGACTCAGAAACTCATGCATGTGCGGGTAAGGGGATCAGATCAAGAGGTTTATTAGGTTTGTAACCATGAACAACCTCAAAAGGGCTTTTTCCTATGGATCTATTAATAGAACTATTGTAATTAAATTCAGCTCGGGGTAAAAGAAGGTCCCAATTCCTGGTATGTTCACTTACGAGGCATCTAAGCAAGTTTCCTAAGCTTTGATTCGCTACCTCGGTATGGCCATCAGTCTGTGGGTGGTAGGTTGTGGAGAATTTGAGTTTGGTTCCTGATAAGTGCCAAAGGATCTTCCAGAAGTAACTGGTGAAATGAACATCCATATCTGACACTATAGTCTTAAGAAGGCCATGTAACCTAACCACATGATCTTGGAAAAGTTGGGCGACTCTGGATGCATCAAAAGTTTGAGAGCATGGTATAAAATGGGCCATTTTTGAAAACCTATCGACCATTACACATAGAGAATCATGTTTCCTTTGGGTATTAGGTAGGCCTAACACAAAGTCCATGCTAAGATCTTGCCATGGATGATCTAGTATGGGCAAAGGGGTATATAAACTAGTGTTTTGCTTTTGTTGTTTTGCAACAGCATAAGTTCAACATCTGGACACTATGTTGCCAACATCCCATTTCAAACTAGGCCAAAAGAACTTGTCCTCTACAGCTAAGATAGTCTTGTTTCTACCAAGTGACCAGCAAGGACTCCTGCATGGGTTTCCGGGACTAAGAATTCTCTAAGTGAAGTCCTGGGAATACAGAGTCTATTATTCTTAAATAGATAACCATCTTGATGGATGTATTTGTAGGGTTCCGGTGCAACGCAGTGGAAGGGTAATTTCAAAAATTGAATTAATATGCACCAAAACCCTAAAATAGGAACTCCTTAATAAGACTAGAATGTATGAAGACAAACATTTCTATGCAAATTGAATTAGAATACCAACCTGTAATCGCTAATTCCAATTTATGAAGACTTAAAACTTGAAGATCAACGGGCTATTTGAATTCACCAGGCATCCAAGTGTCCGCTCTCCGATGGTGATCCACACAGAGCAATGATCAAGAACATTATCTTCTTGTCCAATGGTTCCTCCTATTGAGTTCTTCTTCCTAGAACTCAATTCTTCGGATTACGGCTAGAATTCTTCCACACAAGAGGTTGCCTTCCTTTCTTTTATCTCTTCTCCTCCTTCCACTAAGACCTTGACCCTCTAAGACACTCTTGTCTTGAAGATAAGACTTTGTCGTAAGGGGATTTAGGCTTGTCTTAAATTGGAGGAGAAATTAAGACAAGAATGTCTTAATATAAGAAGGAAAGAACAAAATCAGAACTCCTTCTTTCCTTTACCGTCGGCGACTTTCGCTATTGTTCTTGTTCAGTAGCAGAGTTTCGACAGAGGTGTACTCTGTAAAGGAAACAGTGCAAGAACAAGAAAAGAGAGAAAGAGTCTTTAGGAGAGGAAGAAGGATTAAAAACATTACCAAGTTCTGATTTTCCTGACCCCTTAAATAGATCTCAGAGAGGTGCCCACACATCTCTTCGTGAAAAACTTATCACGCCCTTTCTCATTTTCTCACGCCCCATCCTTCCTTCTCACGGCCTTCTGGATAAATCCCATGGCTTTTCTTAAATGAAAAATCATGATGCTTTTTAAAAAAGGAGTCGCGACTTTTAATCTCCGAAGAGATGTTATTTCGCGCAACCGGGAAGCAACGAATGCTTTCTGCCTTTCTCAAAAAAAAACATCAACCCTTGGATTCCAATCCAAGGGGGACAATTGAGGAACTAAAAGAGAGAAGGAAAAGCCGCCCCATATAAAACACCGGAGTTTTTTTTTTTCTTTTTTTTTTTTACAGAGCGCACCAAGAGTCCATGCGCCATGGACTCTTCCAAATGGCGTGCCAAGAGTCCATTAACGCATGGACTCTTGGCATTTTTGGGGTGAAAATGCTAAGGGGCGGGTGGGGGGCTAGCTTAGATACATGGTTAGCCAATAGGGTTAGCCATAATCCCTATAACCTCAATTAGGATCTAATTAGATCCAATTAGAACCCAAATTGATCCAATCCGGAATCCTAATTCGAATCTAATTCGAATAGAAGCTAGGATTTGCAACACCTACTAGAGTGTCATCATGCAAAGATGATTTAATTACAAATTTAAATTCTTGATCAATTCTCTTAAGTGTGTGACCCATTGGGTTCCACATCTAGCCAGTAGTGGGTTCGAATACAAGTTGACCTAATTTGATTAGAACTCTTTCTAATCGATTTAGGTCAAACCGGGCTTTCCCGATTATGATCAATTAGGACTCTTCCTAAAAAGTGATCATTCAATTTAATCAAACCACAAGACAAGATTGACGTCTAGCAACGTGTCATGTCTACCCGGAAGATATGAAAATTCTAGTGAAATACCAAAACTACCATTCAGTAGAAAGTTACCGTACAATTAAATCCTTCGATCAGCTTGCACCCAAATATAATTATGGATATGGATATATGTCAAATCCAATATTATATTTGTTTCTAGCTCAATCTTATATTGATGATTTAATTATCTTGATATTAGAAACATCTCTAATATCTTTACTTTGATCAAAGTTCCCTGAATCATCATCCGATTGATAACTAGCTAGATGCAATCTCCGCTTATTAAGAGTGATCGATTCCTTGTTGACCTACTCATTACCTTCATACGCAATTCACCATTCCCAGTATCAATCCTGTGCATGTCTTAGTGTCATGATTAGGATTGAATGAAAGCATGGGTTCATGTGCATAAGGTACTTATGGCAGTCTCAGGTCAAAGGATTACTTGTACCACTCCCACTATGAGAACCTTCTATTGACATGTAGCTAAGACTCCATTAGATGTTCTCAAGTTGGATCATATCAGTGAACTCATTCTCTAATGAGCACCCACATCCTAGTATTAGTGTCATACACAAATGACTGTGAGAGCAGTCACCCTCTCCAGTATACATGGGATGTGCTAGTCTTACCGAAAAAATCCTGATCCCCTACTCAGGATTCCTTTGAATAGGAATATTTTAGATTAAGGTTTTAAGACTTTAGGTCTCACTGGTATGATCTCATCATAACCCTAAAATCATAGCCCTAATCTATGGGTTCATCATATAATAATAAAAACAGCGTATGATGAAAAATAATGTCTTTATTAGAATATTGTCAAATATAATGGTTTGGGAGATACAACATAGATTGGCTTGTAGGGCATATCCCTTTCAATCTCCCACTTGCACTAAAGCCAATCGCCTTTAAATCTTAATCCCATACTCTCAAGGTGGAGATCAAACTCTCGCTGTGGTAGAGCCTTAGTGAACGGATCTGCTACGTTGTTCTTTGTATTAACTTTATTTATGTAGACATCTTGTCTTTCTACTATTTCTCGTACGAGATGGAAGCGTCTCAGAATGTGCTTGGACTTATGATGAGCTCTTGGTTCCTTAGCTTGAGCAACAGCTCCAGTGTTGTCACAGTAAAGTGGCACTGGGTTTTCAATCTCAGGAACAACACCCAACTCTGTGATGAACTTCTTCATCTAGACTGCTTCCTTGGCATCTTCACTGACAGCTATGTATTCTGCCTCTGTGGTTGAGTCAGCTACAGTCTGCTGCTGGTACTCTTCCAACTCACTGCTCCACCATTTAGGGTAAAAACATATCCCGAAATGGATTTGCTATCATCAGGGTCTGATTGAAAACTAGAATCAGAATAAGCTTCTAGTTTAAGATCAGAACCACCATAAACTAGGAAAATATCCTTAGTCCTTCTCAGGTACTTAAGAATATTTTTAACTGCTTTCCAATGATCCTCTCCTGACAATGCCTAAAGCATATGCCACATCAGGCCTGGTACATAACATGGCATACATTATGGACCCTATTGCCGAAGCATAAGGTATAGAATTCATTCTATTTCTTTCTTCAGGTGTCTTAGGAGACATCCTTTTGAAAGATGTATGCCTTGACTCATAGGAAGATAACTTCTTTTACTTCCATCCATGCTGAATCTTTTTAGCACTAAGTTAATGTACCTAGACTGGGATAAACCTAGCATCCTCTTAGACCTATCTCTATAGATCTTAATACCTAGTATATAGGATGATTCTCCTAAATATTTCATGGAAAACTGTTTGATAGCCAAACCTTGATTGATTGTAATATTGGGATATCATTCCCAATGAGGAGTATGTCATCTACATACAAAACCAAAGATTATGGCACTCCCATTAGTCTTCTTATAAACACAGGGTTCATCCACATTTTTGATAAAACCAAACCTTTTAATAGTTTCATCAAAGCAGATGTTCCAACTCTTTGAAGCTTGCTTTAATCCATAAATAGATTTCTTTAGCTTGTATACTTGATTAGGTTTATTCTTTGAAATAAAACCTTCTGGCTGTGACATGTAGACTTCTTCCTCAAGGAAACCATTGAGGAATGCAGTCTTCACATCCATCTGCCAGATCTCATAATCGTGGTATGCTGCTATAGCAAGTAAAATCCGAATCGATTTGAGCATGGCAATAGGTGAGAATGTTTCATCATAATCAATTCCCTATTTTTGTCTAAAACCTTTTGCCACTAATCTAGCTTTATAGGTTTCAACTTGGCCATCAGCCCCAATCTTTTTCTTATAGACCCATTTGCACCCAATAGGATTAACACCCTCTGGTGCATCGACCAAAGATCATATTTGGTTGACATACATAGAGTCTATCTCGGATTCAATGGCTTCTTGCCATCTATCTGAATCAGTACTCAAGATAGCTTCCGTATAGGTCAGAGGTTCATCATTTTGAATGACTTGGGCTTCATTATTTTCAATAATAAACTCATACCTCTCAGGTGCCCGTGACACTCTATCAGACCTACGAGGAGGAGTTTTGTGTTCTAGTTCTGATCTAACTATACATTCTATTAATTGAGAATTGTCTATCTGTGTTTCTTGTACTTCTCCAAGTTCAATTCTTCTACCATTGCCCTTTTCTAAAATAAACTCTTTTTCTAGAAAAGTGGCATGTCTGTTGACAAAAATCTTTTGTTCAGTTGGATGGTAAAATAGATATCCTCTACCCTCTCTAGGATATCCTACAAATAGACATTTATCCGCTCTAGGTTCCAACTCATCCAAAATTTCTTTTAACATAAGCTGGACATCCCCATACCTTAAATATTTAAGATATGGTTTCTTTCCACTCCAAATTTCATATGGAGTACTAACAATGGATTTAGAAGGTACTTTGTTCAGAATGTAAAACACAGTTTCTAGGGCATGACCCCAGAAGGAAATGGGTAAATTTGTGAAGCACATCATGGATCGTACCATATCTAATAAGGTACGATTCCTCCTTTCAGCTATACCATTTAGCTGTGGTGTATAAAGAGGGGTCCATTCAGAAAGAATTCCATTAACTTTAAGATAGTCTAAAAACTCCGTGGATAAGTATTCTCCTCCTCAATCAGACCGAAGAACTTTAATACTTTTCCCGGTTTGTTTTTCGACCATACTTTGATACTCCTTAAATTTATCAAAGGCTTCAGATTTATGTTTCATAAGATACACATATCCGAACCTAGATAAATCATCTGTAAAGTGATAAAATATGAGTATCCACCTCTGGCCTAAGTTGTCATTGGACCACATACATCAGTATGTATAAGTCCTAATAACTCAGTTGACCTTTCTCCATGTCCAGTAAATGGAGTCTTGGTCATCTTACCCATGAGACATGATTCGCAAGTTCCTAATGATTCATACTCATAAGGATCAAGGAATTTTTCCTTGTATAACTTGCTTATCCTAAACTCATTAACATGACCAAGTCGATGATACCAAAGTAAAGTATCATTAAAGTCCTCTCTTTTTCTTTTATTATTGACATGAAAAACACTATCATTGGAAGAAAGAGTTAAGAGCCCATTGCTAAATATGCCAGAACAAATAATTTTATTAGACAACATTATCGAGCAACCAGTGCTTGTTACATCCATTACATATCCTTGTTTTAATAACAAGGGAACGAATACAATGTTCCTAATAATCTTAGGCATATAATAACAATTTTCTAACTCCAAGATCTTCCCTGAAGGCAACTTCAGAATATAGGTCCCTACAGCTTCTGCTTGGATGATATCACCACTAGCACCGTAGAGATTGAAGTCACCTTCCTTCAATACTTTAAGCTTGTGGAGGTCCTGCAAAGATTTGCATATATGGTAACCACAAGTGGTATCCAATATCCAAGTATTTGATATAGATGAATTTAATGTTAATATAGCATGTATCTCATACATACCTTTTGGCGCATCTGATGCACCAGGCTTCATAGTTGCAAGGTAAGCCTTGCAATTCCTTTTCCAATGTCCTGCTTTGCCGCAAAAGAAACAGGTCGACTGTTTGGAGGCCTTCTTTCCTTTCTTATTCTTATTGATGCCACTCTTAGGATTTAGCCTCCTATTAAAACCCTTTTTGCCTGATTTCTTCTTATTGGTCTTATTAATAAGAAGAAGTGGAGCCTTTTCTTTCTTTATGTGGCTCTCTGCTATTTTTAACATATTTAACAGCTCATGCAAGGAAGTGTTTAGTTTGTTCATGTGATAATTCAAGACAAACTGAGAAAATGACTCCGGGAGTGATTGCAGGATTAAATCCTGATTCACTCCCCATCCATGATAAACCTCATTGACCCAATCTGGTGATCAAGTCAATTACCTTCAGAACATGATCCTGAATGGATGTACCCTCTATCATCCTAGCACGGAATAACTGCTTAGATACTTCATATCTAGCAGTTCTGCTATGTTCTCCATAAAGCTCTTTTAAATTGAGCATTATGGATTGAGTATCCATGCTTTCATGCTGTCTCTGTAACTCATTGGTCATAGAGGCTAGTATGATACACTTGACAGTAAGGGAGTCATTCTACACATTTTGTATGTGCCATATCTTCCTATGTGGCATCATCCCCTAGTGGATTAAGACTAGGGGTATCTAGAATATAAGAAAGTTTTTCTGAACTCAGCATAATCTTTAAATTTCTCAACCATTCCACATAGTTTGGACCAGTCAGTTTGTTGGTATCTAAGATACTTCGCAGTGATAATGAAGATGCCATTTATCTATATTTAACAAAGAACAATACATAAGCAACAACCATGAAATGACATACATAATTAAATTAGGTCTTTAATTTAATTATGTCTCCCACTATTTTATCAAAAATCATAGCCCTCACTATGATAATCGAGAAGAACCCTGATCGATTTTTCTTAGTGAGATTAAGATCCTAATAACTTATAAAAGATCTTGCAGAAACACAACAAATCTTTATAAGCTCAAAGGTAGGAAACTCTTCTAATTATATCTCATATAATTCTCAAGAAGTAACTTGGCCTCTAGAACATTATCTGTTTTGCAGAAAATATAACAAACCATAATGTTCTATTTAAGTCAAGACCCTTTCATTTCTATACAGTCAATACTCAAATATATGCCCTTGCAGATAACACAACAAAGCATTATACTGAATATACTGTAAGTGTATATATGCACTAGACTAGTATTATGTCAATCACCATATTAGGTCTTGCAGATAACACAACAAACCTAAGGTGGTTCATATCACAATAATGATCCAGCATGAAGGAAGTCCAATATATAGTATTTTTAACACTAAGCATTTTAGTCAAGATTTAATTTATCAAATCAACCATGCAAGTGGAAGAGATGTGGGAGTCCCCCCGTTGCTTTCCTAGACACCATAAAAATTGCCAGGTCAGTCAACGGAACAATTAAAAACCACAATTCTCTTTATCTTCCCAGAACCACCTTTCTAGACACCGAATGATCAATTGTACATCATGACTAGTGATGCTTATTAGTTAAATATACTAAGACTTAATATAATTTTTAAGAGGAGGGATTTATAAATTGCCAACACATCCTTATAGAATGTATCACAATCAACATATCACTCTTATAAACAAATATGTTCTAAGTGTGTCATCATACTAGGACAACCATTTACCACATAATGGATCCACCATTATGCCAGGGCAACCTTATTTCAGTATGATGACTTAAAAACTAAACATATCTCTACAATAATTAGGGTTTGAGTGAAAGACCCTAACTAGTGGCATACATCAAAACATATATGCAATCAAAGATATGCTAAGTGTAGTAACGTATTAGGATTTAAAAACCCTAAGATGTGACATACAAGCTATCATAAATTATAGTCCTAATTATGGTGGCTCTAATACCACTGTAGGGTTCCGGTGCAACACAGCGAAAGGGTAATTTCAAAAATTGAAATTAATATGCACCAAAATCCTAAAACAGGAACTCCTTAATAAGACTAGAATATATGAAGACAAACAATTCTATGCAAATTGAATTAGAATACCAACCTATAATCGCTAATTCCAATTTATGAAGACTTAAAACTTGAAGATCAACGGCTATTTGAATTCACCAAGCATCCAAGTGTTCGCCCTCCGATGGTGATCCACACAGAGCAATGATCAAGAACACTATCTTCTTGTCCAATGGTTCCTCCTATTGAGTTCTTCTTCTTCTTGATTTCAATTCTTTGGATTATGGCTGGAATTCTTCCACACAAGAGGTTGCCTTCCTTTCTTTTATCTCTTCTCCTCCTTCCACTAAGACCTTGACCCTCTAAGACACTCTTGTCTTGAAGATAAGACTTTGTCGTAAGGGGATTTAGGCTTGTCTTAAATTGGAGGAGAAATTAAGACAAGAATGTCTTAATGTAAGAGGAAAGAACAAATCAGAACTCCTTCTTTCCTTTACCGTCAGAGACTTTCGTTCTTGTCTTATTCAGTAGCAGAGTTTCGATAGAGGTGTACTCTGTAAAGGAAACAGTGCAAGAACAAGAAAAGAGAGAAAGAGTCTTTAGGAGAGGAAGAAGGATTAAAAACATTATCAAGTTCTGATTTTCCTGACCCCTTAAATAGATCTCAGAGAGGCGCCCACACATCTCTTCGTGAAAAACTTTCACACACCCTTTCTCATTTTCTCACGCCCCATCCTTCCTTCTTACGGCCTTCCAGATAAATCCCACAGCTTTTCTTAAATGAAAAATCGTGATGTTTTTTAAAAAAAGGAGTCGCGACTTTTAATCTCCGAAGAGATGTTATTTCGCGCAACCGGGAAGCAACGAATGCTTTCTGCCTTTCTCAAAAAAAAAACATCAACCTTGGATTACAATCCAAGGGGGGACAATTGAGGCGCTAAAAGAGAGAAGGAAAAGCCGCCCCATGTAAAACACCGAAGTTTTTTTTTTTCTTTTTTTTTTTTTACGGAGCGCACTAAGAGTCCATGAGCCATGGACTCTTCCAAATGGCATGCCAAGAGTCCATTAGCGCATGGACTCTTGCATTTTGGCATGAAAATGCTAAGGGGCGGTGGGGGGCTAGCCTAGATACTTGGTTAGCCAATAGGGTTAGTCATAATCCCTATAACCTTAATTAGGATCTAATTAGATCCAATTAGAACCCAAATTGAACCAATCCGGAACCCTAATTCGAATCTAATTCGAATAGAAGCTAGGATTTGCAACACCTGCTAGAGTGTCATCATGCAAAGATGATTTATTACAAATTTAAACCCTTGATCAATTCTCTTAAGTGTGTGACCCATTGGGTTCCACATCTAGCCAGCAGTGGGTTCAAATACAAGTTGACCTATTTGATTAGAACTCTTTCTAATCGATTTAGGTCAAACCGGGCTTTCCCGATTATGATCAATTAGGACTCTTCCTAATACTGATCATTCAATTTAAATCAACCACAAGACAAGATTGATGTCTAGCATCGTGTCATGTCTACCCGGAAGATATGAAATTCTGGTGAAATACCAAAACTACCCTTCAGTAGAAAGTTACCGTATAATTAAATCCTTCGATTAGCCTGCACCTAAATATAATTATGGATATGGATATATGTCAAATCTAATTTATATTTGTTTCTAGCTCAATCTTATATTGTTGATTCAATATCTTGATATTAGAAACCATCTCTAATATCTTTACTTTGATCAAAGATTCCCTGAATCATCATCCGATTGATAACTAGCTAGATGCAATCTCCTCTTACTAAGAGTGATCGATTCCTTGTTGACCTACTCATTAACCTTCATATCCAATTCACCATTCCAGTATCATCCTGTGCATGTCTCAGTGTCATGATAGGATTGACCAAGCATGGTTCATGTCATAAGGTACTTATGGCAGTCTCAGGTCAAAGGATTACTTGTACCACTCCCACTATGAGAACCTTCTATTGACATGTAGCTAAGACTCCATTAGATGTTCTCAAGTTGGATCATATCAGTGAACTCATTCCTAATGAGCACCCAGATCCCTATTAGTGTCATACACAAGTGACTGTGAGAGCATCACCCTCTTCCAGTATCCATGGGATGTGCAGTCTTACCGGAAAAATCCTGATCCCCTACTTAGGGTTCCTTTGACTAGTCAACCAATTGAATCCAATGACTTTAGTTTTAACAGTGTTTAACATTAAGGCACATCGACTAAGGGCATCTACTATGTTGTTTTCAGTTCCTGATTGATGTTTCAGTATAAGGTATAGGCTTGTATAAACTCTATCCTGATCTTTCTTGGCCCTCTCATCTTGTTCACAAACTTCATGGTGGAGCCTTCTATGATTGGGTTCCTAGATAGGTTAGGGTTTTGGACTCTCCTAGGGTTGGGTTCCTGATATAGTTCTTGGCATGGGATCCTCCTAGGATTGGGTTCCATAAACTGGTCCTGGTTCTAGGTTCTCCTAGGGTTGGGTTTCATAAATTGGTCTTGATGTTGGGCTCCCCTAGGGTTATGAGAGGTGGAACAAGGTGAATCAGGATCAGGTTCAGTATTAGACTCTTGGTTCTTTCTATGGTACCTAATCGGTTTTCTACCTGGTCCAGCCTATGAGTTAACTGGTTGTTGACTATGTTATTGATTTTGATGATAAGCAAAAAGGTTAAGTATAAGTTAAGGACTAATGATTTCTTTTAAGTATGCTTTTATTAAAAAGGTGCTTACGAATTTGAAGAAGCTTATTTGTATGAAGAAGCCAAGTTTGAATGAAAAGATTGCTCAAAGAAGATTTGGACACTCAAGAGTTGTTTGATTGGATGGATAAGTTAAATGTGAATATGTTTCAGCTAAAGTTCAGGCCTTTCTATGAAGTTTTCAGAGAAGTATCGACTTAAAGTGTTGACACATGACATGAAGTGTTGACACATGAAGTGAAGTGTCGACTCAAGTCGGTATGCAAGAATGTTTCAAATGCACAGAAGAAGTGTCAACACATGGACCTGAAGTGTTGATTCAAAGTGTCGACACATGGATTAACACATCGCCTAAGATTTTTAAGCCATAGAACTTGCAGAAATTGAAGGAACAGCTGAAGTGTCGACACATGGAAGCAAAGTATCGACTCAAGGTGTCGACTCAACGGAGTAGTGTCGACACATCTGAGATTTCCAGAGAATTAGATTGGAGCAATTTGAACTGGGTGTCGACTCAAGAAGTTCAAGTGTCAACCTTATGTGTCGACTCACAGCCTGAAGTGACGACACATGTAGTTCTGACAATAGTAACGGCTAGTTTTTTCAAGCGCAGAACTCACCCATTTTGCCCTCCAATGGTTAGTTTTTTCAAGTCTAACGGCTAGAAATGAGTTTTGAGGCATTGGAAAGTATTTATATGATCCAAATCAAAAAAAATGAGAATTATTGAAGACTATTAAAGAGTTTTGAAAAGAGAGAAGAAAAGTGAGCTTTAACTCCTATTCTTTGAAGTTTCAACCACTCTCAAGCTAAAGCAAGCCTCCAAGCATTCAAGAGTCTTTAAGAGCATTGAAGATCATCCATTCTTGAGCATTTAAGAGGCTTCAACAAGTTTAAAGCATCTCTATATCGTGCTTCAAAGAGATACCTGCTTTGTTTAGAAAGCTTACTTTGGTTCATTATTTCTAAACCTTATTTGTTGTAAGGGTTCTTGGTTAGCCTATTATAACATTATTGGTGAGCCTTTGAAAAATCAATTAGGTTGGTAGTTAGCTCGCAAAACTACTAAGGTTCTTGGTTAGCCCGAAAAACCAAGGGAGGTTCTTAGTTAGCTTTTGAAAACCAATTAGGTTCTTGGTTAGCCCGTAAAACCAAGTGAAGTTTTGACTTGTTGGCCTTGTGAAATAAGTTAGGATTTTGATTAGTGAGCCCACAAAACTAATCAACTATAATTGGGTGTGATTATAGTGAATTCCTAAGGGAATCTTGGAGAGTAGATGTAGGTGCATTGGATAGCACCGAACCACTATATTTCTTGGTCTTTGTGATTTCTTGATCTCTCTTCTTTCTCTTTACTTATTGTTCTTTATTTCCACTGTACTTTTATTTTAGAGCATTACAATTGATTTAATAGTACCTTGCTAATTTACTTGTTGAATTAGATTACATTGCTTAGTATCAAGTAATCTTAAGTTTTAATTTTTAGAGACCCAATTCACCCCCCCTCTTGGGATGCTTACTAAGCAACAAGTGGTATCAGAGCCCTGTTCTCGGTGTATAGGCTTTTCTACCTTGAGTAAAGATCTATGGCAGCCCCAATTGGTACTAGTGTAGTTGAGGGTCAAGCCTCAAATCGACCTTCATTTTTCAATGGATCAAATTATACTTATTGGAAAACTAGGATGAGAATTTATATGCATTCTATTGATTATAATTTATGAAAAGTTGTAGATAAAGGTCCTCATATTCCTTCAATAGTGGTTAATGATGTTTCCATCCTAAAGCTTGAAGAGGATTGGGATGAAAATGGCATTAAGCAATCCGAGATCAATGCCAAGGCAATGAATCTCTTCTTTTGTGCATTAGATCCTAGTGAATTCAATAGGATATCTACATGCATATCTGCTAAAGAAATATGGGACACACTTGAAGTTATCCATGAGGGTACCAATCAAGTAAAAATACTAAAGTAAATATGTTAGTGCACACTTATGAGATGTTCTGAATGAAACCTAATGAATCAATCACTGATATGTATACAAGATTCACAATATTTTTAATGGTATGAGAAGTCTTGGAAAAGTTATGTCTAATGCTGATCTTGTAAATAAAATTCTCAATCACTTCCAACATCATGGGATCCGAAGGTGACCGCATTCAAGAAGCCAAGGACGTTGACAAGTTACCTCTTGAGTAGCTTGTTGGATTGCTCATGACTTATGAGCTTAATCTGAAACAAAATCATGGACATAGACAAGAAGAAGAAGGGGTTGCTTTCAATTCAAACATACAAGAAGAATCCTCAATAGATAGTCCAAAGATGAAGAGGAAGATGAAGGTGAAGAACCCTCCTTGCATGAAAATTTAGAAGATTCATGAAGAGGAGAGAATTTCCTCAAAAAGAAATATCAATCAAGGAAAAAGGAAAAGAAAAAGAGAATGAAAAAAGAAAAGAAAAAGGAGAAGGAAGTACCTACATGCTTCGAGTGCAAGAAGCCGGAACACTACAAGTTTGATTGTTCTCTCCTTAAGAAATCTAAGAAGAAACTATGGAAGAAAGCAATGATGGCCACCTAAGTGATAGTGAAGACTCCAGTTCTGAAGAAGAGCAACCGAAGTTGCAAATCTCTGCTTAATGGCACATTAAAACAATGATGACGTAAATTCTGACATCGAGATTGATTTTACATTTGATGAACTTAGGAATGCCTTTGATGAACTCATGCATGATTATAACTGATTTTATCTGAAAACAAGAAATTGAAAAAGCATGCAAATAGTTTCTCTTTTGAAAATATTTTTTTACCAATGATGTTAGTATTTTGAAATCTAAATTGGATGTTTGAGAAAGAAAACAATGCTTTATCTATGGAAAATGAAGTTTTGAAAAGACCTAAAAATGTTATTTCAATAATGATCTTTTAAAGAAAAAAAAAGATTTAGAACTTGAAAATGTTAAGTACAAAAATGAACTTGAAAAGATAAACCTTTTGTTGAGAAATTTACTTACAGTTTAGAAAAGTTAAACATACTTTTGAATAATCGAAGAGTCATTTTTAATAAGGTAGGATTAGGATATAAACCATAAAAGCAACAAAAGTATTTCAAAAACTTTTTTGTACCTGCATCATCTAGCATTACTTGTTTCTCTTGTAAAGAGTTAGGTCATAAATCATTTCAATGTAATTTAAGAAAAATCAATTCTTTTGGTAAAGTATGGGTTCCAAAAGGAACCACTTTGAATGCTAACCCTAAAGGATCCAAGTTGGCTTGGGTATTAAAAAACAAAGCTTGATTTTATTGCAGGTGTGTCTTGCAACCAAGGAGAACAAAAGACTTCGGTATCTTGACAGTGGTTGCTCAAGGCACATGACTGGAGATGTGAAGCAATTCACTTCTCTTGAAGCTTTGAATGGAGGGAGTGTGACATTCGATAATAATGGTAAAGGAAAAATCATTGGTATTGGTAAGGTTCACATAACTCCTAGTAGTATTAGTAATGTACTTCTAGTCGATGGTTTGAAACATAATCTTTTAAGCATTAGTCAGTTTTGCGATAAAGGTTTTCAAGTAGTTTTTAAATCATCATATTGCATGATTGCTAGTTCGGATATAAATAGAATACAATTCAATGGAAAAAGGCATGGAAATATTTATTAGGTAGACCTAGATGATCTATCTTTGCCCAATGAAGAGGATACATCTAATGAATGTGCAGGTGCTGATAAGCTTTAGAAGCTGACATTGAATGATCAACCTTAGCCAAATGAAGAAGATCAAGACAAGAATGAGAAAGGTGATGACACTCCAAGGGATTAAGATCTACCTAAGGAGTGGAGGTATGCTCATGGACATTATAAGGAATTAATCTTAGGTGATCCATCTAAAGGGGTAAGAACTCGAGCCTCAATTAGAAATGATGTGATTATATAGCTTTGTATCTTAAGTAAACCTAAATATTTTGAAGAAGTTGAAAAAGATCCTAACTGGATCAATGCTATGCAAGATGAACTAGTTCAATTTGATAGAAATAATGTTTGGACACTTATAGAAAGACCATCTAATGTTTCAATTATTAGCATTAAATGGGTATTTAGGAATAAATTAGATGAAAATGGTATTGTTATTAAAATAAAGCTAGGCTAGTTGCTAAAGTCTACAATCAGGAGGAAGGGATTAATTTTGATGAAACTTTTGCTCTATTGCTAGACTTGAAGCAATTAGACTATTATTAGCATTTGCTTGTTTATGAATTTCAAATTATTTCAAATGGATGTTAGAGTACTTTCTTAAATGGTTTCATAATTGAAAAGGTTTTTTGTTGAACAACCACCTGGATTTGAAAATCACGCACATCCTGATCATGTTTTTAAATTACACAAAGCATTTTATGGATTAAAGCAAGCACCTCGAGCCTGGTAGAGAAGACTCAGCAAATTTTTGATTGAAAATGATTTTTCTAGAGAAATGTTGATAAAATACTATTTTTGAAAATGAAAGATAATGATTTATTAGTTGTACAAATATATGTTGATGACATCATTTTCAGTGCTACTAAAAAAAATTCTTTGTTAAGAGTTTGCTAAGCTAATGCAGGGTGAGTTCGAGATGTATGATGGGAGAACTCAATTTCTTTCTCGGACTCCAGATCAAGTAAACTACAATGGTATCTTCATCAACCAAGCTAAGTATACAAGAGAAATTATCAAGAAGTTTGAGATGAAGACTACTAAAGCAATAGGTACGCCTATGAGAGCCCCTTGTAGACTTGATAAAGATGAACATGGTAAATAGTGGATCAAAAATTACACAGAGGTATGATTGGCTCTTTATTGTATCTAACTGCTCGTAGACCAGATATAATATTCAGTGTTTGCATGTGTGCTAGATATCAGTCTGAACCTAAAGAATCACATCTTATGGCTGTTAAGCGCATTATTATATCTATTTGGTACGATTCATATTGGTTTAGGGTATTTTAGAAATTCATCTACTAAATTGATTAAATATTCTTATGCAGATTTTGCTGGTTGTAAATTGGATAGAAAGAGTAATAGTGGTACTTGCTAATTTCTTAGAGTTAACTTAATCTCATGGTTTAGCAAGAAACCAAACTTCAGTTGCAGTATCCATAGCTGAGGCTAAGTATATTGTAGCAGGAAGTTGTTGTGCTCAAATCTTGTGGATTAAGCAAAAACTTGAAAACTTTGGAATCAAGTTGGCTAGTACGCCTATTAAATATGATAATACCAGTGCTATTTGCTTGACTAAAATCCTGTTCAACACTCTAAGAGTAAACATATTGAAATTAGACATCATTTTATTAGGGATCATGTAGAAAATAATGATGTTTTGCTTGAATTTATTAGTACTGAGTTTCAATTAGCTGATATTTTGACTAAACCTCTTCTGGAGATCGATTTTGTATGATTAGAAGAGAGCTTGGGATCATCAATCCTTTTGATTAAATTCTCTTTTATTTGACTCAAATATAGATCAATTCGACCTTAATCATGATAAATCTTATTCAATCATTGTTGATTTCACTCTAAAATTATCATATTTCTAGTGATTTTGATCTATCCTTAAAATCTCCAAATTTTTGGTTTTTAAGTCGATGTGTCGACACATCGATGTGTTGACACCGGAATGTGTCAACACATGCGTTAGCCGGCACATGAACGATAAGTGGACTGAGAATAAAGGTTTTTCGAACCATTTTCTCTCCCTTTCTTCTCCCTCCTTTTCTTCTCTCCTTCGAGCACACAGGTTTTAAGGTATCCTTACTGTTCCCATTCTCAATTACGAGTTTTTGCCCATTGTTTCCTTGATTTGGACACTCGGTAGCCCGATTTTTGGGTAGATTTCTCCTAGCATTTGAATTCTAAATCCTAGAAACCCTAGATTTCAACCAAAACCTTGCCCAATCTTTCAATCCAAGCAATGGGACCTCGCAAGCGAGTTGTCCGTCGACCTCGTCAGTCAAATCAGGAAGAAGAGCGAAGGACGAAGGCCAGACATGAGTTTAGAGCTCTAGATCCGCCCGCACGACCACTGTTTATACTGTCTAGCCGGATGAGCTCGAAGACCATCATTGGAGGACGGCGAGTGGATTTTGCTTTTGTTGACCAGCAGCATTTCCAGATTGGAGAGTGGATTCGACAGGCTGGTCTGACTTCATTTTGTTCACTCAATGAGAGGTATTACCTAGGGCTTATGCGAGAGTTTTATGGATCACTCGCCTGTGGGACAGATGGATGGTTAGTACAGGTCAAAGGACGGGATATCCCCATTATTTCAGAGATTTTGAGCAGAGTATGGGATATACCGATGATAGGATCTATTGTATACAGTTTGATGGATAGAGTTAGTAGACTTCAGTGCATCTTTGAGTCTGACATTCTACCAGAGGGAGCCACTATACCAGCATCCAGATTATTTATAGAGATGAGACTATTACATCACATCGTCGCCCGGATACTTCTACCGAAGACCGGACATTTTGACTATATCACTGAGCGGGAGTTGCTCATGATGGTCTCTTTGGTTCAGTGCACGCCCGTCTGTATTCTAGTACTTATGGTTCACCAGATGCTGGAGGCATCGACTAGCCAGCGACTCTGCCTACCCTATGGTATGGAACTGACAGTTTTGTTTAGGTATTATGGCATCAACTTTGAGGATGAGTTCTACCGTACATTACTTCATACTGATGTGTATGACATCAGGTCATTACATTGGATGGGCTATCATTTGTTCCGAGGCCAGTGGACTCGCAGGATATCTGGTCAGGCCGAGGATAGAGCTAATGATGATGATGTAGTAGAGGAGGAGTGCATCCTCTCCAGTGAGGCAGGACCCAGCGAGAGTTAGCCTGAGACAGCGGCATAGCCAGCGGTTGCTTCTCAGTCTGATCCTTCTACTTCAGTAGAGCCTCAGCCAGCTCATACGGAGACTCCAGGCACATCAGATAGCTTATTGGACAGAGTAAGACGCATCGAGATTGACATGTTTATCATGAGGCAATGTCTTGACTATTTCATAGCTGAGACGAGAGAGAGCCATACTGGACTTAGTGATGGTATCTCAGCTATACTTTCTGCACTATCCAGATCTTCAGTGAGTGCTTCGGTTGCTAATACTGCTCCTGCACCTACTCGTGCACCTGCTGATGATATTGATGATATTGATACTGGTGTTGATACTACTGTTGGAGATGGTGCTACTGTTGGTGATACTGTTATTGGAGATATTGGAGATGATGATGGAGATGATGAGGAGACTGACTCAGAAATATTTGATTTCATAGATCTTACTTCAGAGCCAGTAGCGGAGGTGATGGCTGACTTGCCTAGGAGTCCTGTTCATGACCCTTCCTATTCACTTGCCCAGACTCCTGTTCCATCTTCTCCTTCTAGATCGGATGATCGTATTCCTATTCCTATTCCTATTCTCTCTCCAGTTATCGATACTCCTATCCTGACACCTATTATTGATTCCCCTGATATTGATACTCCTGTTATTCATACACCTATTGTTGAGACCCCCATTGTTGATACACCGATTATAGACATACCGATTCATTCTATAGCTGATACTTCTATTCTTGATATGCCTGTTGTATCATCAGCTGTTACCCCTATCCTTGACACATAGATTGTTGATACTCCCACACTTCACACATCCTCGCTTATCCAAGAGCTTGGGTTTTATATACCCGGCTTTCAGTATCTTGACTCAGGTCCTTCATTTGATCACACACCTCTTCTAGTGGCTCCTGAGATTGTTGACTCGATCAGTTCCGTTCCAGCGGAGGACATTGCTTCTACCTCTACTGCTCCAGCCAGAGATCGGACATATGCTCGTCACAAAGGATGTGGTCGTCATATCCCTCCACAACCGACCAGGACCAGACTCAGAGATCTTAGATCGAGATGGCCATGAGCTCGATCCTTCACTGATATAGGATCGATTGAGATCGGTTCATCTTCTGATGATACTGACATGGATGAGGATTAGGACATTTCTATATTTTTTTGATAGTTTGTTTTTATGGTTATATGTATCTTTATCTTTGTTATATATCTTTGTACAAGTTCTAACTTTAAATGAAAAACTTTGTTGTTTTTCATCTTTATGTCTTTGATGCAAATGAATGATATATCTTAAATTTCTCTTCAATGTCTTCACTCTTAAATGAATGAATTTCATAAAGGATGAGTAGAATAACTCAATCTATTTATTTTCCTACCTTTTAATGATAACAAAAGGGGGAGTAGAATAATAAATTTAAGTATAAATGAGTACAAAAGTAGAATAATGAAATAAATGCAATATAATTTGTGATATGCAAGGGATAAACAAATTTTTGAAATTTTCGAAAACTTGAATGAAAATATTTACAAATTCCTTAAAAAATGGGGAGCTTTACTTTATTTCATTTGAAAATCCTTTCAGAGTGAATTTTATCTTAAAACCCCTCCTTAAATTTTTGAAATATATATATATATATATGTATTTAATGATCATCGATTTAGGGAGAGCTTTGTTGATTGCTAAAATTTCTTGTAGAGTATCATGATACATGTTTTCTATGTTTTAAATGTATCCCAAGTTCTGATACTCTCAATCCATTATAACAAGCTCTGGCACTATTCTTTTGTTTTGAATTGGCATCATATTAATGCAAATATGTTGATACATTTAATGCTTTCAATTTTATGCACCTTGATGAATTCTTTTAAAAGCCTTTTTTAAGCAATTTATACTTAAGGATTTTGTCACATCAAAAAGGGGGAGATTGTTGATTCCGTTTTAATTTGATGATAAGCAAAATGGTTAAGTATAAGTTAAGGACTAATAATTTTTTTAAATATGTTTTTATTGCAAAGGTGCTTACAATTTGAAGAAGCTCATTTGTTTGAAGAAGCCAGTTTGAATGAAAAGATTGCTCAAGACGATTTGGACACTCAAGAGTTGTTGATTGGATGGATAAGTTAAATGGGAATATGTTTCAGCTAAAGTTCAGGCCTTTCTATGAAGTTTTCAGAGAAGTGTCAACTCAAAGTGTCGACCATGACATGAAGTGTCGACACATGACATGAAGTGTCAACACATGACTGACGTGTCGACACATTGAAAGTGAAGTGTTGACTCAGGCCGGTAGCACAAGAATGTTTCAATGGTACAAAATAAGTATCAACACATGACCTGAAGTGTCTACTCAAAGTGTCGACACATGGCTTAAACACATCGCCTAAGATTTTCAAGCCACAAAAGAAGTGTTGACTCAGGCCGGTACACAAGAATGTTTCAAATGGTACAAAATAAGTATCAACACATGGACCTGAAGTGTCGACTCAAAGTGTCGACACATGGATTAACACATCGCCTAAGATTTTCAAGCCACAAAACTTGCAAAAATTGAAGGAACAACTGAAGTATCGACACATGGAAGCAAGGTGTCGACTCAACTGAGTAAGTGTCGACACATCTGAGATTTTCAGAGAATCAGATTGGAGCAATTTGAACTGGATGTCGATTCAAGAAGTTCAAGTGTCGACCTTATATGTCGACTCACAGCCTAAAGTGTCGACACATGTAGTTTTGACAACAGTAACGGCTAGTTTCTAAAGTGTAGAACTCACCCATTTTGCCCTCCAATGGCTAGTATTTCAAGTCTAACGGCTAGAAACGGGATTTGAGGCCTTGGAAAAGTATTTATATGATACAAATCAAATCAAAACAAGAATTATTGAAGACCATTAAAGAGTTTTGAAAAGAGAGAAGAAAAGTGAGCTTTAACTCCTATTCTTTGAAGTTTCAACCACTCTCAAGCTAAAGCAAGCCTCCAATCATTCAAGAGCCTTCAAGTGCATTGAAGATCGTCCATTCTTGAGCATTCAAGAGGCTTCAACAAGTTCAAAGCATCTCTACATCGAGCTTCAAAGAGATACCCACTTTATTTTAGAAAACTTACTTTGGTTCATTATTTCTAAACCTTATTTGTTGTAAGGGTTCTTGGTTAGCCTATTATAAAATCAAGTGAGATTATTGGTGAGCCTTTGCAAAACCAATTAGGTTGGTGGTTAGCCCGCAAAATCACTAAGGTTCTTGGTTAGCCTAGAAAACCAAGGGAGATTATTGGTTAGCCTTTGAAAACTAATTAGATTCTTGGTTAGTCCATAAAACTAAGTGAAGTTTTGACTTGTTGGCCTTGTAAAAACAAGTTGGATTTTTGATTAGAGAGCTCGCAAAACTAATCAACTGTAATCAGATGTGATTATAGTGAATTCCTAAGGGGATCTTAGGGTGTAGATGTAGGTGCATTGGATAGCACCGAATCACTATATTTCTTGATCTTTGTGATTGCTTGATCTCTCTTCTTGCTCTTTACTTATTGCTCTTTATTTTCACTGCACTTTTATTTTAGAGCATTATAATTGAATTAATAGTACCTTGCTAATATACTGTTGAATTGGATTGCATTGCTTAGTATCAAGTAATCTTAAGTTTTAATTTTTAGAGACCCAATTCACCCCCCTCTTGGTTTGCTTACTGGGCAACAAGTGGTATCAGAGCCCAGTTCTCAGTGTATAGGCTTTACTGCCTTGAGTAAAGATCTATGGCAGCCCCAATTGGTACTAGCGTAGTTGAGGGTCAAGCCTCAAATAGACCTTCATTTTTCAATGGATCAAATTATACTTATTGAAAAACTAGGATGAGAATTTATATGCATTCTATTGATTATAATTTATGAAATGTTGTAGATAAAGGTCCTCATATTCCTTCAGTAGTGGTTAATGGTGTTTCCATCCCAAAGCTTGAAGAGGATTGGGATGAAAATGATATTAAGTAATCTGAGATCAATGCCAAGGCAATGAATCTCCTCTATTGTGCATTAGACCCTAATGAATTCAATAGGATATCTACATGCATATCTGCTAAAGAAAAATGGGACACACTTGAAGTTACCCATGAGGGTACCGATCAAGTGAAAAATACTAAAGTAAATATGTTAGTGCACACTTATGAGATGTTCTGAATGGAACCTAATGAATCAATCATTGATATGTATACAAGATTCACAAATATTATTAATGGTATGAGAAGTCTTGGAAAAGTTATGTCTAACGCTGATCTTGTAAATAAAATTCTCAGGTCACTTCCAATATCATGGGATCCGAAGGTGATCGCAATTCAAGAAGCCAAGGATGTTGACAAGTTACCTCTTGAGTAGCTGGTTGGATCGTTCATGACTTATGAGCTTAATCTGAAACAAAAATTAATGGACATGGACAAGAAGAAGGGGATTGCTTTCAAATCAAACATACAAGAAGAATCCTCAATAGATGAGTCCGAAGATGAAGAGGAAGATGAAGGTGAAGAAGCCCTCCATGCACAAAAATTTAGAAGATTCATGAAGAGGAGGAAATTTCCTTACAAAAAAAAATATCAATCAAAGGAAAAAGGAAAAGAAAAAGAGAATGAAAAAGAAAAGAAAAAGGAGAAGGAAGTACCTACATGCTTCGAGTGCAAGAAGCCGGGACACTACAAGTTGATTGTCTGCTTCTTAAGAAATCTAGGAAGAAACTAAGGAAGAAAGCAATGATGGCCACCTGGAGTGACAGTGAAGACTCCAGTTCTGAAGAAGAGCAGACCGAAGTTGCAAATCTTTGCTAATGGCACATCAAGACAATGATGAGGTAAATTCCGACACCGAGATTGATTTTACATTTGATGAACTTAGGAATGTCTTTGATGAACTCATGCATGATTATAAACTGATTTTATCTGAAAACAAGAAATTGAAATAGCATGCAAATAGTTTTCTTTTGAAAACAATTCTTTACTAAATGATGTTAGTATTTTGAAATCTAAATTAGATATTTTAGAAAAGAATAACAATACTTTATCTATGAAAAATGAAGTTTTAAAAAGATCTAAAAATGTTATTTCAAATAATGATCTTTTAAGAAAAAAGAAAGATTTAGAACTTGAAAATGTTAAGTACAAAAATAAACTTGAAAAGATAAAACCTTTTGTTGAGAAATTCGCTTATAATTCAAAAAAGTTAAACCTACTTTTGAATAATCAAAGAGTCATTTTTAATAGGCAGGATTAGGATATAAATCACAAAAGCAACAAAAGTATTTCAAAAACTTTTTTGTACCTACATCATCTAGCATTACTTGTTTCTCTTGTAAAAAGTTAGGTCATAAATCATTTCAATGTAATTTAAGAAAAATCAATTCTTTTGATAAAGTGTGGGTTCCAAAAGGAATCACTTTGAATGCTAACCCTAAAGGACCCAAATTGGCTTGGGTAACTAAAAACAAAGCTTGCAATTCAAACCCTAAAGGACCCAAGTTGGCTGGGGTAACTAAAAGCAAAGCTTGATTTTATTGCAGGTGTGTCTTACAACCAAGAAAAACAAAAGACTTCGGTATCTTGACAGTGGTTGCTCAAAGCACATGATTGGAGATGTGAAGCAATTCACTTCTCTTGAAGCTTTGAATGGAGGGAGTGTGACCTCGGGTGATAATGGTAAAAAAAAAATCATGGTATTGGTAAGGTTCACATAACTCCTTCTAGTAGTATTAGTAATGTACTTCTAGTCGATAGTTTGAAACATAATCTTTTAAGCATTAGTCAGTTTTGAAATAAAGGTTTTCAAGTAGTTTTTAAATCGTCGTATTGCATGATTGCTAGTCCAGATATAAATGGAGTACAATTCATTGAAAAAATGCATGGAAATGTTTATTTGGTAGACCTAGATGATCTTTCTTTTCCAAATGGAGAATGCCTTGTTACAGTGAATTCTACTAAAGATGAGACTAGTTGGCTATGGCATAGAAGATTAGGGCATGCTAGTATGTATCTTCTTTCAAAACTTTACAAAAGAATTTAGTTAGAGATTTACCCTGAACTTTGTTTTGAAAAAGATAGAATTTGCCAAGCATGTCAATTTGTAAACAAGTTAAAACTTCTTTCAAACCAAAAGGTTTTGTAACTACTAGTAGGCCACTTGAACTACTTCATATAGATCTCTTTGGATCAACTAGAATATCAAGTTTATGAGGCAAGAGATATGGATTAGTCATAGTGGATGATTATTCGAGATTACATGGGTTTTCTTTTTGGCACAAAAGATGAATCATTTTCAGCATTCATAAAGTTTTATCGAAAAGTTTCAAACGAAAAAGGTGTTTCAATTGTTTGCATTCATAGTGATCATAGAACTGAATTTGAAAATCAAGATTTTGAAAATTTTGTAATTTAAAAAGAATAGAACATAAATTTTCTGTACCTAGGACACCCTCAGCAGAATAGGGTAGTAGAAAGGAAAAATTGTACTTTGGAAGAATGGCATGCACTATGCTTTGTGAAAATGATTTGCCATGATATTTTTGGGCTGAAGCTATTAATATAGCCTGTTATATTTTAAATCAAGTTTAATCCGCCCTATTTTAAAGAAAACTCCATATGAACTTTAGAACCAAAGAAAATTGACTTTGAAATATTTTGAGTTTTTGGTTGTAAATGTTTTATTTTGAATAATGGAAAGATTATCTTGGAAAGTTTGATGCCAAGTCTGATGAAGGTATCTTGTTAGGATACTCTACATCAAGCAAGGCATACAGAGTTTTCAATAAATGAACTTGGTTGTAGAAGAGTTAGTACATATTGTTTTTGAAGAATCTACTAACAGATCCTCGAGAAAACAAGATACATCTGATGAAGTGCAGGTGCTGACAAGCTTTACAAGCTAACATTGAATGATCAACCTCAGCTAAATGAAGAAGATCAAGACAAGAATGAGAAGGTGATGACACTCCAAGGCATCAGATCTACCTAAGGAGTGGCAGTATACTCATGGACATCATAAGAAATTAATCCTAGGTGATCCATCTAAATGGGGTAAGAACTCGAGCCTCAATTAGAAATGAATGTGATTATATAGCTTTTGTATCTCAAAGTAGAACCTAAATATTTTGAAGAAGCTAAAAAGATCCTAACTGGGATATGCTTATGCAAGAGGAACTAGTTCAATTTGATAGAAATAATGTTTGGACACTTATAGAAAGACCATCTAATGTTGAACCTAAATATTTTGAAGAAGCTAAAAAAGATCCTAACTGGATTAATGCTATGCAAGATGAACTAGTTCAATTTGATAGAAATAATGTTTGGACACTTATAGAAAGACCATCTAATGTTTCAATTATTGGCACTAAATGGGTATTTAGGAATAAATTAGATGAAAATGGTATTGTTGTTAGAAATAAAGCTAGGCTAGTTGCTAAAGGCTACAATCAGGAGGAAGGGATTGATTTTGATGAGACTTTTGCTCCTGTTGCTAGACTTGAAACAATTAGACTATTATTAGCATTTGCTTGTTTTATGAATTTCAAATTATTTCAAATGGATGTTAAGAGTGCTTTTCTAAATGGTTTTATAACTGACAAGGTTTTTTTTGAACAACCACCTAGATTTGAAAATTATGAACATCCTGATCATGTTTTTAAATTGCATAAAGCAAAATTTGGTTTTTGATGCAGAATTAGGGTTTGCTTCGATGCAGAATTTGGTTTGGTTTTTGATGTAGAAAAAAATCAAAAAAATCTCAAGACAAAGTATGAATAGTGTAGATGATCTATACCAATTTTCTATAGAGAAAAGTTCGTATGATGATGAAAAACCTAGGGTTTTCAGACTGTGTGCAGAAGTTCAGGATTTCTATTAGGATTTCTAAGATGTAAAAGGTTTTATATTTTTTTGTTTTGATAAAATAATTAAAAATCATTATAGTTGTTAGGACTAAACAAACAATATATCATGCAAATTTAAAAAAAAAACAAAATTTTTATGGTAATGAACTATACCAAAACTCAGACACCTACTGCAGATGACAGGATGCAGAAAGAATAGCGATGAATATTTTTGTGATTTTGATGAAGATGCAAGCTATCCTAAACTAGCTCTAATACCAAACTGATGTGGGATGAACCTAAGACTACCATGAATGTAGAAAAATAGAAACTTATTTTTTTTTATTTTTTTTAGAATTTTAATTTGCAGACTAATGTCCCGAAATCAAGTAAAGGTTAGCAGGTAAACTAGCAATGCAAAGAATCCACATACCCGCATAAGAACTCATGCAAAATAATAAAAGAAAGAATCTCGAAGATTGAGAAACCCCCATTTACGATAGCATACTTTTAATAAATCAGGAATCAGGAGGGGGAAGGATTGTACCAAGCATCGATTCGAAGATCCTATCGATGAAGGGGTCATACAGCACTTGGGATTGTCGCCTGGAAGACAAGCCTTTAGTTCCCCAGTTCGGGCAGCTATCTTGGATTGGTCCTAGAGGCAAAACGGCCTCCTCCTGAGAGGTGAATACCATGGGGATCCTACAAGCGTCAGAGGTTAGCAAGAGAACAAATAGAAAAGTAAAGAAAAGGAACTACGGTTTGAAAGGGTGGAATCAGGGCTAATTGAAGCTGGCGGCCTAGAGGGGAAGAAAGCTCCTTGTTGTGGATGGCTAGGGCTTCTTCTCCTCGATGGATTAGGGCTTGGAAGAAGCTTGCTTTGGTCAGGCAAGGCTTGGAAGAACTAGGGCACACAGGTGTCACTCACTCACTTCAAACACAAGAACACAATAACACAACTAAACACAAAATTTCAGCAGGGTTTTGATTAATGAAAAGAGATTACAAGAGGGGGAGGGGTGGGGTATTTATAGATGTTCCCCATGTCCTCTCCTAGTTAGGATAGGATTACAAAGTTGAGTGGGAGAGGGATTACAAAGTTGAGTGGGAGAGGGATTACAAGTTTGCTTTAAACTAGGAGAATATAATTTGAATGGGAAAATAACTTGATCTCCTTATTCGAATTGGATTTCTTCTCCTCCTTTGACTTGGTCAAGGGCTTTCTTTGGGCTTGGATGCCAAGATGGCTTGGGCATGGCCTTTGGGCAACAAATGGTCTCCTCCAAATGGGCTTGGGCAGCCTTCAAAGGAGTTTGGCACATGGGCTTGATTCCTTGGACTTGGGCGGCCTCCAATGCTTGGCGCATGGGTCTGGTTCATGTCCTCTTGGTGGGCTAGAAACTCTTGGGGATCCATTTGAAGTTGGATTGGATTATACCTGGGGTACCATGGGCTTCACTTGAATTGGACTTCTAGGCTTGTGGCACCTGGAAGGGAATATTCTGGGGTGGCTATGGAATCTTTATATATGGGCTTCTGTTGTGGTGCTCCTCTTGTATACACTTGGACTGGACTAATAAAATTTACTGGACTCAATTGGACAGGACTAGGGTTGAGATAACTCAACTTATTATAGGACTCACTCAGCTCAGCTAACAAAACTCTCAACTGGACTAACTTTATTACAAAACTTGATACATTGTTAAGGGTTCAGAAACCCTAATCAGCAAACCAGATAGGGCCCAGCAATCTGTGTCAGATCCTGGTGCCCCCCCCACTCTTTAGTTTGACTATGAACACATGAGTTTGGTTCTAGTCTCTTTTTGGGCATCCATGGAGAGATCATTGGCACATGATCGATGGACGGTATGTGTAGTCTAGAGCTAATTTCCTTCCGAGCCTAACCGGTGGGGCGATTGCTGGTACATGCTGAGATGCATGTTATCTCGTGTGGTATAATGGTGGGGACACCTGAGGCACCAGAATAAGACAGAGGCTTGTCAACCCTCTATAAATTGATCAATAATTTATGAGTCCATCTGTAATAAGGGCTTAGCTCATCTGAGTCCATTTTAGTTGTTATTTGAGTATTTTGAGTTGTTATTTCAGTTCTGTACTAGTCAGCTCATGTTGAGCTAGTTCAGTCCAATGCTAGTCAGCTCATGTTGAGCTAATTTTATTTTTTTGAGTGTTGTCCAAGCATACTGAAGACTCAAGACTATATCATATAAGTGAAGACCAAGTCCAACTAGATTGAAGACATGGAAGTATAGCCCAAGTCCAACCCAGCTTGAAGATTTGAAGACCCCAGGAGGAAAAATTCAGAAAACCCTGATTCCTTGCAGATGCCCTCCAGATGCCCAGATTCCCTTCCAGATGCCAAAATATATTCATATACCAAGGCATCCATGATTTTAGAGGTCCATCTGCATCCTATCCCAAATAAATCAAGCCCAGGTGCCAAGCCCAAGCCCCCAAGAAGCAAGATACCAGGGAATATTCCTGCTACCTGGCTACCAGGCCACCCAAGCTTCCAGAGGCCCAAACCCATACACCCGAGCCCCTTTGGGCCGGCCTTTTGCTGCTCCTAGAAGCCCAACACGCCC
This sequence comes from Areca catechu, assembly GCA_021397845.1. Classification (NCBI taxonomy): domain Eukaryota; kingdom Viridiplantae; phylum Streptophyta; class Magnoliopsida; order Arecales; family Arecaceae; genus Areca; species Areca catechu. The sequence goes on along the minus strand of CM038048.1, from coordinate 43,315,692 downwards.
CCTTAGGTGTCCTTGGAGTCCTGACTAAGTCAAGAAAATTTTAGGGATTTTTCTACCTAATATTTCCTTATTTTCTAGCTAGGGTTTAAGAGGGAAAAGGATTCTTATGTAAAGACTTATGTGCCCTTACTTGGAGCCCAAGGTTAAGGGTCAATTTAAGGGACCCTAGCCTCTTGTATGAAGGGAGAATTTTTGATGAATGAAAACCTTGAGTTCTTCTATTGAGTTGTGTGATACCCTGCTGTGTGCATAAAGGGGTTTGCGAGAGTTTTTCTTCCCAGTGCTGCAATCTTCTTCCTGTTGCCAACAAACATCTCAAATCCCTGGATGTCCACTCCAAAAGAAGCCTTCCCTTGCTATTTTTCCTTTGTTTCTTGTTCCTTTGTGAATTTTCTAACCCTTGACAGGTCATTTGCAGGTCCCCGAGTTCCTACGAATCCAACGACTCCAGCCAAGCATCAATCGGACCACCGAGCAGAAAGCCGGGTATCCGCGGTCATTGGCTCGGTTTTCCAGGTCGCATCCATCGAGGAACGAGAGACCCCTTCGCTGCGATCTTCACAGACATTGTCAGGTACACCCCTCTACCTCTAGTAGTTTTATTGTAGGAGAACTTGCCCTAACCGAGGCTTCTCAGCCCCGGCGGTCCTTCTTTGCTACTTTTCTAGTCCTAATCTGCATGCTGATCTTCAAAAATTCATACAAAATTCCCTACAAAAATTTTGATCTGAAATTCGGGAATTAATCACCTAACTCAACATGTAAAACATACAAAAAAATTTGCATGCATATTAGTCCCCCATCATTTGGTATCAGAGCTTAGATTAGGGCTTGTTTTCTGCAATTTTTCAGTCCGTATATACTCTGTTTTTTTAATTATTTCTCCCTGATAAAAATTCCAAAAATCTGAATTTTATTTTCTGGATTCATCATAATTCACAGTAATTTTAAGAATCTTTACATATTTATTATGGCCTGTGAATTTTCTTCAAGCTGAAATACAGCCTGCAAATTTTGGCTCTATTTTTTCAGCAAGACAAGTTAGAAAGTTTTAGGGTTTTTTAGCATCTTTTGCATATCTTTTAATTTTAGTATATTTCCAGCATATTAGGCCATGATTTGCAAGTTTTCTTCTATTTAAAAAAATACCAAAAAAAAATTACATATTCTCCAAAAATACCAAAATATCTAAACCCTAATTTGCATCCTCATCTGCCTGCCATCATTGCATAATTTACTTTTAAGGGCACTCTTGCTATATCAGATGGGGGAGGATTTGATCACCTCTCCTTAGCCCAAAACCACATCCCTTGCATTCGGTCCCAAGCCTTAACCTAAAATTAACTAGACTTAATTTGCCCTAGTGGGCTAGGGACACCAACTGGTTGGGTCCGGACTAAGTGTCAGATCATTGTATCAAGCTAACCCATGCGTGCTTTGTGCTTAGTGTCTAGAACGATGGTTTAGGGATTCAATCCCGAAGGGCTTATGTGCTGGTCCGCCTACCTGGCCAATCTCTAATTAGTGTCTAGGATTGGCAATCAGGGACCTAACACTCTCCTTACACCTGCCTGGCTGAGTACAAGGTTACTATAGGCTAGTTTGCTACCCTGATTGAGCATCTAGTTTGGACTCTAGGTCTAGTCAGCTATAGTCGGTATGATTGAGTCTTGCATGAGCACTAGATCAGGAGTTTCATATCACCCACCTCCTTCATAAATGTCTGAACCCATGGAAAATTTACAAGCCCAAATAAAAGCCCTAGCTGATCAAATGGCCCAGATGGCTACCCAGTTAACTCAATCTCGTATTCAAACCAATGATAAAATTGACCATCTTGCCAATAGGTTTGATCAGTTAAAAGTCCGGGTAGGGACCCCAAGAAAAACCCATGGGTCACAGTCTGAGCCAGATCCTAATTCTCCTCAACCTAGGAGGACCCCAAACCCTGATCCATATCTTGAGGTTGAAACTAGAAGAGGCTATCGTCATGACCCAATCCCTAATGTTAGTCCTAGAAGACCCAATCAGGATTTTATAGACCAGGAAGATAGATCCTATTTACCCTCTCCCTACAAGCCTAGTATACTCACAACCTATAGATCTTATGACTCCAAATCCTATGAACCTAGAACCTATGAATCCATAACCCATGATCATAGATCCTATGCACCCACACCCTTAGCCTAGTAGACCCAACACCAAATTCTGATCCATATAGGGAGTCCAACCCTAGGAGAACCCAATATTCTGACCCATATAGGGAGTCCAACCCTAGGAGAACCCAATATCCTGACCCATATAGAGAGCCCAACCTTAGGAGGACCCCATACCATGATCCATCCTTAGAACCTGACCATAGAGCTGACCCAAAATCCTATGACCCCAGATCTTATAATCCCATGACCCATAGATCTGCACCCTTGTCCTATGAGCCTAGAGAACCCATAACCCCTAAGTATCAATCTAGTACTAGACAGGTTTTCCCTAGTCAACTTGAACCCCATAGGATTAGCACCCCTAAATATGAGCCCAGTAGTGAGCCACTATCCCTTAGGCAACCTGAACCTACTAGGATTAGTGTCCATAATCAGATACCAAGACCTAGCCAATTTTTCCCTAGCCGACCTTCTCCAACCATTCTTGAGATTGACAAGGCTTACATTAACGCGGAAGTGTATGAAGCTGATGCGAGCCTAGTGATGAGTATGAGGGAGAAGAGGAGACACCTTTAGATGACCTAGAATTAGCTGATCCAATAGATACCCAGGTAGAAGCCAACCTAGAGGTAGTTGACCTTGACCACATCCAACCTAAAGCTATAGTGGAAGAACAAATAGAGGAAGAGAACCTAGGTACTGCTGCTAGAGCCTTACCTAAGGAATCCATAGAGGAGAGCCAAATTATAGAGTCTAGTCCTAAAATACAAGAACCAGAAGAATTTATTAAGGACTTGATCTCTTTGAATCAGTACCTTCAGGATGAGCCTCCTCCTATAGTTCCCATTAAGGACCTCTTCCCTGAGATTAGTAACCCATCCTTCCATTATGCAAACCCCATAGATATACCGCAACCTCGTAGGGTTAGCCTCATTAGTCTAGGATTAGTCCCTGACATGCCTTCTTTATCGAACTTTATCCAACTAACCTTGAACATTTTTCCCTACCCTACCAAACTACTTCTGAACCCACTTCCTATTTTTTGCCCTTTCCTGACACCTCCAGCATTTCTAGGATTATTAGATTGCATTTAACTGAGATTAGCGTACTGCATGCATTCATTACGCATGTTAGGTTTGCATTATACTTCTGGCATACCCTCTGGCATTTGCTTGGAGTCCATTGTAAATACTCTTGTGCACACCACACTAGGGTCAGACCTAGAGAGTCTATAGTCTCTTAGGTTTAGGCCCATAAAAGTCTAATAAATTTCCTTCGTTAGGAATGCAAAGTCGAGTGTATTAGGTGTTAGTTTGAGTCCTTTGCATCATTTTGTTAAGAGTCTGCATGTGCCCAGCATGTTCACCACCTATACTAATTTTAAACAAACTGGCTAATTCCCGAAGATGGATCAAAGAATTTAATGTAGTGGATTCTATCTTGGTTAGGCTTAGGCCTAAAAGAAGCTTCATGCTCGCAGAGCCGGACCTTTTAAAGTGATAGAGAAGGTTGGATCAAATGCCTAGGTGTTAGACTTGCCTTCGGATTTGGGCATTAGTTCTACCTTCAATATTACAGACCTGGTTGAGTATAGGGGACCGGCAGCGCTACCTAGTGAGGACTTTGGACCTATTCCTTTTCATTGTGAGTGACCCTAACCTAGAGTGTCCACAAACAAATTTGGCCTGAGAGAGGAGAACGGATCGAGCGTATCCTAGACGCTCAAGCCATCACGACCCAGGGCCATGACTATCAACGCTTCCTGGTCCGATGGCAAGGCCGGCCAGAGTCGGATGATTCATGGATTTCTCGAGAGGACTTGCAACGCCTCAACCCAGACCTTCTCGAGAGATATGTGAGCCAGTCTGACCTTCACTCGACAGGGTCGAGTTCCTCCCACCCCGGGAGAATTTGTGGGGACACCTGAGGCACCAGAATAAGACAGAGGCTTTTCAACCCTCTGTAAATTGATCAATAATTTATGAGTCTATCTGTAATAAGGGCTTAGCTCATCTGAGTCCATTTTAGTTGTTATTTGAGTATTTTGAGTTGTTATTCAGTTCTGTACTAGTCAGCTCATGTTGAGCTAGTTCAGTCCAATGCTAGTCAGCTCATTGAGCTAATTTTAGTTTTTTGAGTCCTGTCCAAGCATACTGAAGACTCAAGACTATATCATACAAGTGAAGGCCAAGTCCAACTAGATTGAAGACATGGAAGTATAGCCCCAAGTCCAACCCAGCTTGAAGATTTGAAGACCCTAGGAGGAAAAATTCAGAAAACCCTGATTCCTTGCAAATGCCCTCCAGATACCCAGATTCCCTTCCAGATGCCAAAATATATTCATATACCAAGGCATCCATGATTTTAGAGGTCCATCTGCATCCTATCCCAAAGAAATCAAGCCTAGGTGCCAAGCCCAAGCCCCCAAGAAGCAAGATACCAGGGATATTCCTGCTACCTGGCTACCAGGCTACCCCAGCTTCCAGAGGCCCAAACCCATGCACCCGAGCCCCTTTGGGCGGGCCTTTTACTGCTCCTAGAAGCCCAACATGCCCCCCTAGGCGTCCTTGGAGTCTTGACAAAGTCAAAAAATTTTTAGGGATTTTTCTACCTAATATTTCCTTATTTCTAGCTAGGGTTTGAGAGGGAAAGGATTCTTATGTAAAGACTTATGTGCCCTTACTTGGAGCCCAAGGTTAAGGGTCTATTTAAGGGACCCTAGCCTCTTGTATGAAGGGAGAATTTTTTGATGAATGAAACCTTGAGTTCTTCTATTGATTGTGTGATACCCTGCTGTGTGCATAAAGGGTTTTGCGAGAGTTTTTCTTCCCAGTGCTGCAATCTTCTTCCTGCTGCCAACAAACATCTCAAATCCCTGGACGTCCACTCCAAAAGAAGCCTTCCCTTGCTGTTTTTCCTTTGTTTTATTATTCCTTTATGAATTTTCTAACCCCTGACAGGTCATTTGCAGGTCCTCGAGTTCCTATGAATCCAACGACTCCAGCCAAGCCTCAATCGGACCACCGAGCAAAAGCCGGGTATCCATGGGTCATTGGCTCGATTTTCCAGGCTGCATCCATCGAGGAATGTGAGACCCCTTCACTGCGATCTTCACAGACATTATCAGGTACACCCTCTACCTCCAGTAGTTTTATTGTAGGAGAACTTGCCCTAACCGAGGCTTCTCAGCCCCGACGGTCCTTCTTTGCTACTTTTCTAGGTCCTAATCTACATGCTGATCTTCAAAAATCATACAAAACTTCCTACATATATTTTGATCTGAAATTCGGGAATTAATCACCTAACTCAACATGTAAAATATACAAAAAAATTGCATGCATATTAGTCACCCCATATAAGAGCTAGTATGTTTTTGGGCCTCCAATAGGACAATCACTAGCACATGACCGACAAGTGATATATGTAGTTAGGATCTAGTCTCTTTTGGGGCAAGCCATGGCTGAGCATATCGTAGTCAGAAGGACTAGGAGAGTAAAGTAGGAGAGGATGGCCATCCTTGGTTGTTTTATTTTAAAAATGTATTGTTGTTAATTGTGCATTATAAAATTTATGTTGATTTTGCTTTATAAATCTATGTTGATTGATTTGACTTATTCCATCAACTTATGTTTTATGAATAAATATTAAATTTATATATTGTGAACTAGAGGTCCTGATAACTTACTAAGATCATGTAGCTCATTATAATTTTCTTCCTTTTTTAGATGCTATAGAGTAGTTGAGGCTTGGGGTCATGCTGAAGGAGCTTAGGATTTGGAGATATTTTGATGAGTTCAACTTATTCATTTTGTTTAGCGATCGCAAAGTTGGATTCACTATTATATTTATTATTTCGATATTTGAAGGATTTGAATGTTAAAAGATAGGCCTTATATATTTGATAGGATTAAACTCTCAGGATATGTGGCTGTCTATCGTATGCCTAACTCGGGCTCGGGTCGAGGCATGATATTAGGTTTGATGAGTTTCCATGACCTGCACCTGTCAGGATTTTTAATAGAGAATTTGATCACTAGTAACTACACATAGGTGTTCATTTCTAGTCTACTAGGTTGCCACTAGATAATGCTCGGTATCATTGGTGAATTGTGAGAGTTCACTAGAATCATTTTCGGATCACTAATCTAAGGAAGAGTTTTAATGATACTATAATAGAGATTGTAGTATATCTCACTACCAGATGGAATAGAACCTAAGGGATCACATACAATAGGAGTTGACTTAACCATAAGCACAGAGCTATATAAGAGTTACATATTTAGTACCTGCAAATTTTGGTACCTACTAATTTTATCCCTTGCTAAAATTAGCACCTACTAATTTATCACTTGGTAAATTTAGCTTGATGGACCACCTATTTATAAATATTACAATAATTTTTGACTTTATTATTTGATTTAATTATATCAGATTTAATTATTATTAACTTTGTTTAAAGTTAATTTGATTGGTAATTCAAGTTTGACTTGAATTTTTGACTTAGTCAAATGGGGTCAAACCTTTTTGATTTTGGTTGAATCTAGGTGTGAAAAAGGTTTCAAACTTAATCAAAAATTAGTCAAAATTAACCAACAACTAGGAGATAGTTGACTGGGTCTCTCTCTCTTATCTCATGTAGAAACTAAGAGGGCATAAAAATGCATGTCTCTCTCTCTCCTACTAGATAAAATTTTACTCTTATCTAGATTTGAAGTTTGATCAAATCAGATAAGAAACTAATTTTATTTGGATTTTTAAGTGGTATTTCTGAGGGAGTTTTAATGGTTTTTAATATGCATAGAAACTAGGCTATGTAGAATTAAATCTAACACAGATCCCTTCCAAAATTTATCTTGATGGTATCATACCTCTATAGAAGTCTAAGAGGTGAGAATATCCATAAAAAAATATTATAAAAAATTCTTTTATTTTTATGGTATTTAATTTTTTGAGAGAAAAGGAAAGAAGGTTGCTAAGTTCTGGTTTAGACTAAAAGAAGAAGGTCCATCTCTATGCTTGAAGAAAGACCTGTAAGGATACAGCAGTTCGAGGATCTTAGTGGTTTGGTGAGGAAGACTGTGTGGATACCAATAGAGACCGGGTGCATGTGTAGCTCCGATGAATCCCAACAAATCCAATTGATCTGATAGATGCGGTCTTAAAAGAGTGAGTTAAATGATCTAGATAAGGGGATCCTTCATCTTATAATTTTATAAGATTTCAAATATGATATTATTATATTCTAGTTATTAGAAGGTTAAATAGATGATTGATGATTTAATTTTAAATCAGCATGCTTGTGAAAATTATTTTGCATGATCTCTACTTTCATTTCATCTAGTAGGATTTAGAACCTAGTTCTGCATGCTAGTCATCTATGATTGAATCCTAACAGTAATGTCAAAGAAATGTTTTGTTATGTTTATAATAAAATCAGATCTAAATCCCTTTTATATCTAAAGGATTTAAATAGATTTGAACTAATTTGTGATGATTGAAAAGGTTTTAATATTGCAAGTTTTGCTATTCCTGAAAAACTATTTTCAAAACTAGTATTGATATGTTTAGAACTAAATTTTTTTATTATGACTGATGTAGCATATTATAATTTATATCTGAAAGTGATTAAATTAATTTTATAATTAATTAATTAAAATGATCTAGTCAAGTACTCGGATTGGGTGCAACTACCATGGCTGTCCGATCATATGAGATAAGTAGGGTTTAAATTCCCTCCCTTCCCACTCAATGGATCTCCTATAGCATGTAGGTGTGCTGCTTGTGACTTGACCCATGAAGAAGAACATGACCAAGTAATTAGGTTCATATTTTAGATCTAAAATAAATTATATAAGATGTACTTAAATGGTTTAATTGAGAACAAGTTATATGAGATGCATGAGTAAGGATTTAGATCTGAACCAATAATCATGATCATAAATCATTAATTCCATGAAATTAAATGTTATCTAAAATCAATTAAGGTTCTAAATTTTATTTCATAGATGTGGGTATGGGTGAATAAATTAGGTCTAGTGATTAGGCTACACATTAGGGTCTTGATTAGATCAGGCTAGAACCTTATTTCAATTTTGAGTAGTTGACTGAACCCAATCAATAATTGATTAGGGTTAGGTCAAAGGGACTCAAAACTAATCTTAGATGTAGTTTAGTCACATCAATTCACACTTGATGTAAATCAATCAATTAAGACTTAATTTGATTTAGTAGCAAGCCCGAGTCATTAAGTTGACCTAATCAATTCTTATTGATCAGTTGGTGTCTAAGGCAAGTGCAGATCATGGTCATTAATTGGGATTAACTCTTACCTGACTAACTCAGTTGGTGTCCAAGAAAAAAGATTTAAATGGCAAAACCCTTCTATGGATATAAACTTACCTGGCCAACTTGGTCAATTAATATTTTAATTAGGTTGCTTTTGATTCGAGTTTACCTATGCTAACTTGTTTTGTCAAACATGAGATTGTGCTAACTAATTTATAAGAGACCTGAATTCAAACCTCCTCATTAATATTAAGTCCTAGGTCTTCCACCATTGTAGATGTGCAGGTGTCCTACTGGTGTTGACTATTCTTGGCTAGTTACAGTGGGTTAGTTACACCGAGAAGATACAACCATCCTACTAGCATGAGATGTTGCTAGGTATAAATGGAGTTGGGCCCAAGAACCAAGCATGATGAGGGACTTGATGATGGCTTTGCCTAAACATAAATGGTGGGTCAGACTTAATTAAGGTTGTACCAATAATCAGGCATGGTGAGGTTTTATGACTTAAAGATCGAGTCACTACAATATGCATGAGTTGCATCGGACAAGAGTTATCTACTCATCAGTATAGCAAGTTACTAATAACCAGGCATGGTAAGGTATTGCATATTGGTGGAATCACAGTATCCACTAGAAATCTTGGTCGCGTAGGAGTTTTTGTATCTCCACTAGGGAGTGTGAGATCCATGAAATTAGTAAGAGTCTAAATTATTTTTTAAAGTTCCTAGAATAATTTTTATTATTAAGTACAAAGTCTAACCCCATCTTCTACTCTTTCATAGCTAAACCATGTCAACTTCCAATCTATTAGCCGTATACTTATATAAACCTACTTGTTGTCCTTAACTATAAAGACTAGTACTTCAGGAACCTCAAAATAGTATTTTCTAAGAAGTTGGGCTATGTGCTTGGCTAAGAACCCCCATCTTACCTAAGCATCCTAGTGCTTGCTAAATAGTAGCACATGAGAAATGGATGAAAGATGATAATAAGGTGAAGTGCTATATGCTGGCCTTAATGTCAATGAGTTGCAAAGCTAGCATAAGGATATGCCAACTACTAAGGTTTTAATTACTCACCTGCAAGAGCTATATGGTGAGCAGAGTCATACCGTGCACTTTGAGGTCTCAAAAAGATTATTTAATACCAAGATTTTTTAAGGATAATCAGTCCATGATCATTGCTTGATAATGATCAAATACATCGAACAGCTTAAGAAGCTAGGAATGCTGATTCATAGGGAACAACAAGTCAATTTGATCCTTCAGTCCCTGACAACTCATTTGCTCATTTTGTAATGAACTATAATATGAACAAATTGAGTTACACTTTGCCTAAATTATTAAATATTCTAGTAAGTAATGTGGGGACCTTGAAGAGTTTGAGGGGCTCTGTTCATGCTATGAAATAGGCATCTTCATCCAAGAAAAGGCTTGCTTGGAAGAAAATGAAGCATGTAAAGAAGCAGAAGAAGAACAGTAAGTCTAAGAAGAAGGATGACAAAAGAAATCTACTGTAGCAGAGAAAATGTTTCCATTGCAACGCTGATGGGCACTGGAAGAAAAACTATCTGCTATACCTAGAGAGCTTTAAGAAACAAAAGATAGATGCACCTTTAGAAGGTATATTTATGCTCATTATTGAATCAAACCTCACATTATCTTCTACTTCTAGTTGGATATTAGACTCTAATTCAAGTACTCATATTTTATTTCAATGCAGGGTCTGATAAGAAATTGAGCACTGAGGAAAGGAGAGATGATCCTGTATGTTGAAAATGGTATAAAAGATGCTGTAGTTGCCATGAGAGCATATCCCTATCATAACCTTTAAGATTTAGTTTAGTTTTGAAAGATTATTATCATGTACCTGTAGCTAGCAGAAACTTGATTTCTATCTCTATGCTAGCACAGGAAGGTATGAATTATATTCAATAAATATTTTTATTTAATTTATTTCAAAATAAATTAATTACAAAATCTCTCTTGATTGACAGTCTGTACCATTTACATACTAATATATTTGTGAATATTAACGAGCAAATAATGCATGCCATAGGACATAAATGAACTTGAGATGACTTAAACCTAAAGGATATGTGGCACCTAAGCTTGGTCACATTGGAGAGGATAAGATTAACAAACTAGAAAAGGATGGTATCCTAGATCAATTAATTTTGGATCATATCTAGTTTGTGAATCATGCTTTCAAGGAAAAATGATCAAATTATCCTTTACAGGTCAAGGGAAAAGGGCCACCGAGTTACTTGTCCTAATGCACATGAGTGTGTGGACTATTTGATGTACTAGCCAAGATGGCTTGTATACTTCATTATATTTAACAATAATTCTCATGGTATGGGTATGTGTTTCTTATGAGATACAAGTTGAAGCATTTGATAAATCAAGAAGTTCAACATGAAGAAAAAAGCAAACAATGTTTCTTAAGGTTCTTCCATCAAATCGAGGAGGTGAATACCTTAGTAAAAAATGTTTTTGAGTTGTGTTGTAATTGAAATTTGTAAAGAAGAACCCATAGAAAAGAAGTTAAAAAATCATAAAAATGGGTTACTTCTAAATGTGTTTCAAAGCTTTTAGTTTCTTAGAAACTTGTTGAAATTGAAGACATCTTGAAGCTTGAGGACTTGCCGAATGAATTTTGGAGATAGACTACAAAATTCATTGAAACTTTCATCTGAGATTACTCAAGGAGAAGAGAGCCGACTCTGGCACAGGGCAAGCAAGAGGATTCTGGCATGCAGAATTCGAGCCAACTCTAAGGGACCCGAGATGACTCGTCTAGAGTGCTTTCTTCTTGAATAGACAGGCAAGCCGATCCAAAGGAACTCCGAGCTGACTCTATCACATGGTCAGACATTCGAGCTGACTCCTTCAGAGTCCAGAATTGGTTTCTGAGAGAGAACAGCCATTCGAGTTGACTAGAGTGGAAGTTAGCCGACCCGACCAGATTAACATTTGAAGCCTGAAGATCCGAGTCGACTAGAATCAAGGCAAGCCGACTCTTACAAAGTGAAAAATCAAGACTTTGTGCAAGCGAGCCGACTGGATTGAAGAGAGTCGACTCAACTAGAACTCCTCGTGGATCCGAGCCGACTCGAGTGATCCGAGTCGACTCGAAGGTCAATTTCAAACTTGCAATGGCTAGTTCCAGAACTCATAATTTGAATCTAAAAATACTCCATGGTTAAATATCACATCCCAGTGGTCTACAACAACTTAAACTGCCTTGGAATGATGAAGGCCATATATTTGGGGATTTGAATTTCCTTAAGAGAAAGCAAGAAAGTTTTTCAAAAGAAGAGATGCTTTATGAATATCCAACCAACCACCAGGAAGAGCACTAAGACATTCAAGACAGCCTTCAAGTCTTCACCACCTCATATAATGAAAACTTGAAGCACTTAGCCAAGAAGCCAAAGACCCATAAAGTGTATTAAAGTGCATTCAAGTGGGCTTCTCTTGAGATGCATCAGTAACCACTCGACAAAATTTTAGTTTGTTACTTGTTGCATTTTCTTTCAATTCATTCTTGAATTATCAGGTTATTGGTGAGCCGGTTGAAATCAAATAGGTTCTTGGTGAGCCTTTGTTAAATCCAAGTATTGGGTTCTTGGTGATCCTGGTAAAACCAAGTTAGGTTCTTGGTGATCCTGTGTTAAAACCAAGTTGGGTTTCTTTGGTGATCCGATAAAACCAAAGTGCAGAGGTTTTGGATTGTGAGCCTATAAAACATCCTACTATATTCGGGTGTGATATATGAAAATTCTAAGTAGTAATCTTGATAGTGATGTAGGAGCTGGGTTTCTTCGAATCACTATAATCTTTGTATGTTTTGTTTTGTGCTTCTCTGATCTTATTAGCTTCTATAGTTAACTACTTTGTCACAGCACCTATCTCTAAGAGGGGTTTTCAAGAGCACATTATCTGCATAAATTCTTTTATTAATTCCCATTCACCCCCTCTTGGGAAAGCCACCTGGCAACAATTGGTATCAGAGCAGTGTCTCTGATTACATTAGAGTAAAGATTAATGGCTCATCCCATGAGTACATCCTTGGTCGAAGGCCAATCTACTAATAGACCTCCACTCTTCACAATTTTAGTTTGTTACTTTGTTGCATTTTCTTTCAATTCATTCTTGAATTATCAGGTTATTGGTGAGCCCGGTTGAAAAATCAAATAGGTTCTTGGTGAGCCTTTGTTAAAATCCAAGTATTGGGTTCTTGGTGATCCTGGTAAAACCAAGTTAGGTTCTTGGTGATCCTGTGTTAAAACCAAGTTGGGTTTCTTTGGTGATCCCGATAAAACCAAAGTGCAGAGGTTTTGGATTGTGAGCCTATAAAACAATCCTACTATATTCGGGTGTGAATATAATGAAAATTCTAAGTAGTAATCTTGGATAGTGGATGTAGGAGCTGGGTTGCTTCGAATCACTATAATCTTTGTATGTTTGTGTTGTGCTTCTCTGATCTTATTTAGCTTCTATAGTTAACTACTTTGTCACAGCACCTAATACTCTAAGAGGGGTTTTCAAGAGCACATTATCTGCATAAATTCTTTTAATTCCCAATTCACCCCCTCTTGGGAAAGCCACCTGGGCAACAATTGGTATCAGAGCAGTGTCTCTGATTACATTAGAGTAAAGATTAATGGCTCATCCCATGAGTACATCCTTGGTCGAAGGCCAATCTACTAATAGACCTCCACTCTTCACAGGACAAATTATTCTTATTGGAAAGCAAGCATGAAAATCTATATACAAGCTGTTGATTTTCAATTATGGAAGGTCATTCTTAAAGGGCCACATATTCCCATGATCAAAGTTGATGGCGTGGATATCCCTAAGCCTGAAGAAGACTGGGATGAACAGGACATGAAGATGGTGAAATTAAATGCCAAAGCAATGAATTTGCTATACTATGCATTAGATTCAAACGAGTTTAATTGAATTTCCACTTGCTCTTCAGTAAAGAAAATTTGGGATAAACTTGAAGTGACCCACGAAGGAACTTCCCAAGTGAAGATCTCAAAAATAAATCTTCTAGTACACAGCTATGAATTGTTTAAATGGAACCTACTGAAAATATCTCTGCCATGTATACTAGATTTACAGATATTATTAATGGTTTGAAAAGTCTTGGTAGGGTTTACTCAAATGCTGACTTGGTACAGAAGATCTTGAGATCACTTCCAGATAAATGGGATCCTAAAGTGATGGCCATCCAGGAAGCTAAAGATTTAAACACCTTGCCTATGGATGAATTAATGGGTTTACTCATCATACATGAACTAGCCATGCAGCATAGAACTGATGATGATCTAAAGAAGAAAAGAATTGCTTTCAAGGCTGCATTGGAATCAAAGAAAGATGAGGAATCGGAAGATGACTCCACCTCCTCAGAAGACGATCTAGAAGATGAAGACATCGCAACGATCATGAGGGGATTTAGAAAGTTTATGGGAAGGAAGAAAGGAAGATTCAATAGAAAATTTTATAAACGAGGAGAGCATTCTAAGAAAAAGTACAAGGACAAAGAAATGAAAAGGAACAAGTCCCTACATACTATGAATGTAAGAAACTGGGGCACATTCATCCAGATTGTCCATTACTGAAGAAATTCTTCAAGAAGAAGAAGAAAAAAGTGATAGTTGCCACATGGAGCGATAGTGAGAAATCCACCTCAATTGAAGAAGAAGAGACCACAAAAACTACCAATTTATGTCTAATGGGTCTCGAGCATGAGATAACATGCCCCAATACTCAAATTGAATTTACATTTGATGAGTTAAATTCTGCATTTCATGATCTGTTATCTGAATTTAAAAAGGCTGAAGTAAAGATTAGATCTTTAAAGAATATCAATGATTCTTTACTCAAAGAAAAAGAAGAGATTTCAGAAAAAAATATTTTGTTGCAAAAAATACTTCATGTCTTTTCTGAAAATTGTAAAGCTTTGAAAACTGAGAATAGTGATTTTCTTGACAAAAACAAAGCTTTGATGAAAGAAAGTAATGAGTTGAAAAAGGAGGTTGAAAAATTCAAGCCACTTGTTGAAAAACTTACTTTATCTTCTAACAAGCTTGAGTTGATTCTTAAAGAACAAAAAATTTCTAGTAACAAAGCTGGAATTGGTTTTAATACTTCAAATTCAAATAGTATTTCAGCAACTACTTTTGTGAAATCAAAAGCTTGCATTCCAAAATTAGTATCTCAAAAAGCTTTTATTACAAACATTTCTGCTTCCACTTCGAAAACTACATTGTGTGTTCCTAAGAATTTGAAAAGAAAATCTTTTATATCTGCATCTCATGCATCAACATCTAGGACTTTAAAATATGTACATTTTCAGAATCCTAGAATGAAATGTTTTGATTGCAATGGGTTAGGACATAAAGCTTTTGAATGCTATATTATTAGAAATGTCCAAAGTAAATCAAGAAAGATTTGGGCTTCCAAAGGACCTCCTTCGCTAACATGCAAGGACTCTAGTTAGCTTGGGTACCTAAAAGAACTTCTTGATTATCTTATAGGAATGTCTTGCAGCCCAAAAATTAAAGAAAATATGGTATCTTGACAGTGGCTATTCAAGCCATATGACGGGTGACAAGGATCAGTTCATCATCCTAGAAATGAAAGAAGGAGCTATGGTTACTTTTGGAGATAATGGCAAGGAAAAAATAATCGAAATTAGTAAGATCAAAATAACCCCCTGTACTTTTATTGAAAATGTATTGCTAGTAGATAAATTGAAGTATAATTTATTTAGTATCAATTAATTATGTGATAAAGGCTTCAAGGTTATCCTTGAATTATCTATGTGTATTGTAACAAACTCTCTTGATTCTAGTAGCAAATTCATTGGACATAGACTTGGAAATATTTACGTGGTTGATCTTAATGATCTTGCCATGTCAAGTAGTTCAAGTCTAGTTGCAATGAATACTAAGACCAAGGAGTCTTGTTTACTTTGGCATAGATGATCAGGTCATGCTAGCATGCATACTATTGCCAAGTTAATTTTCAAAAACTTAGTTAGAGGCATACCTAAGTTTAAAGTAGACTTTGATTATGTTTGTGATGCATGCCAAATGGATAAACAAATTAGGGAGAGAGCTTAAATCCAAAAATATAATTTCAACTACTAGACCTTTAGAACCACTTCACATGGACTTATTTGGATCAACTAGGACCACAAGCCTAGGAGGAATGAAATATGCCCTTGTGATTGTAGATGATTTCTCAAGATTTACATGGGTTTTATTTATTGCTCACAAAGATGAAACCTTCAAAGTATTTCAAAAATTTCAGAAAAAGATTTCAAAACAGAAAAATCTTTCAATAATTTCAATTAGGAGTGATCACGGTACTAAATTTGAAAATCAATCTTTTGATGATTATTGCACAGAAAATGGTATTGATCATAACTTCTTCGCTCATAGGACACCACAACAAAATGGTGTTGTAGAGAAGAAAAATAGGACTTTGGAAGAAATGGCCCAAACGATGTTATGTGAAGGTAATCTTCCAAGGTACTTTTGGGCAGAACTGTGGGACACTGCTTGTTACATTTTAAACCATTTTGATCCATCCTATTTTGAAGAAAATCTCCTATGAGCTTTGGAATGAAAAAAAACCAAATATTAATTATTTTCATATTTTTGGATGTAAGTGCTTTGTGCTTAACAATGGTAAAGATAATCTAGAAAAACTTGATGCTAAATCTGATGAAGCAATTTTTCTTGTTTATTCATTAAATAGCAAAGCATATAGAGTATTTAATAAAAGAACTCTTACTGTAGAAATCCTAAAAGTTAGAGAAAACAGGATCGCCAAGGTTTAAGAAAACCCTGGCAAGGCTGCTCTTCTGCAAGACCACTATTGGGGAGTCAAGGGGGTGTACCTGGCAATGGTTGGAGTGCCTGTTGAATATCGTGCATGAAGAGATCACTCTCGCTCTCGGATGCGGCCAGGAAAAGCAAGCTTTTGACCTTGTTGAAAGGATTATGCCCTAAAGGCCAATCAAAATATATATTTCGTTGGGATTTTTCCTTTTCCATCCCAAAATCAATGTATTGACATTATCATTCAATAAAGGCATTATTTTCATCATACGCTGTGTCTTATATTATTATGATGAACTGATTAGGGCTATGGTTCTAGGGTTATGATGAGATCATACCAGTGAGACCTAAAGCCTTAAAACCCTAATCTAAAATATTCCTGGTCAATGGGACATTGAGTAGGGGATCAATGTTTCTGGTAAAGATCAGCACTTCCTATGTATAGGGTGACTGATCTCACAGTCACTTGTGTTTGACACTAATACTAGGATGTGGGTGCTCATTAGAAAATGAGTTCACTGAATAGATCCAGATTGAGAATATCTAATGGAACCTTATCTGTTTGTTAATAGATATTTCTCATAGTGGGAGTAGTGCATGTGGTCCTTTGACCTGAGACTACCATGGTACCTTATATACATGAATCCACATTTTGGTTCACACTCAATCATAACACTGAGTTATGCATGAGGTGATACTGGATATGGTGGATTGTATATGAAGGTTGTGAGTAGGTCAACAAGGAATTGATCAGCCCTAGTAAGAGGATATTGCATCCAACCAATTTCGATCAAATGATGATTCGGGAAATCTTTGATCAAAGTATGAACATTAGAAGTAGTTTCTAATAGTTCATTAATGAATCATCATTAAAAAGATTGAGCTAGGGATGAATGTGAAATTGGATTTGACAAGGTATCCATATCCATAATCATATTTAGGATGCAAGTTGATCAAAGGACTGAATTGCCCGGTAACTCACCACTGAAGGGTATTTTGGTAATTCCATCAAAATTCCACATCTTTCGGGTAGACATGATACGTTGCTAGACGTCAATCTTGTCTTATAGAAAAATGATTAAATTATGATAATTTAAATCAGTTAATTAGAATTAGATTCTAATTGACCAAGTCGAGCTAGCTTGAGTTGACCTAAATCGGCTTAGTTGAGATCTAACCGAATTAAGTCAAATAGCACTCGGACCTACTGCTGGCTAGATGTGGAACCCAATGGGTCACATACAAAAGAGAGTCAATGAGGGATTTAATTTAGAATTAAATCATGTTTGCAGGACAAACACACTAGCATGTGTTGCAGACCCAACTTCTATTCGAATTAGATTCGAATTTGGTTCTGAATTGGGCTTAATTGGGTTCTAATTGAACCTAATTAGAGTCTAATTTAAATTTGGGACTTTGGGCTAACCTGTGGCTGAACCCATTGATTAAAAATCAATTTAAACCCTTTTCCCAGACTGCCCAAGCCATCTTCCCACGCGCGCGCACTAAAGGAAGAGTCCACGCGCGTGGACTCCTCTTCACGCGCGTGGGGACTTCTTTTACCTCGAAAACCAGATGGGAGGGTGTGGAAATCTTTTCTTTAGGCGTCTCATCTGGAGTCCCTTGGATCAAGATCAGATGGCCAGAAGAAATCCATTGCTTTTCGGTCGCAACTCCGTCTCAGAACATCGCGACTTTTCTGAGGTTTTTTCCGAGGTTTTTCTTCATCGAAAAATCTTGTAATAAATTAGGAAAGGCATGAAAAATTTGAGGGGACATGTGAGGATGGAAAGAACATGATTCTGGGATAGCAGAGGGTTGCGTTGTTTTGGAAAAGAATGTAAGATAATTCAGAGATCAGATTCCCTTTCTTCCTCTCCAAAATACTCCTTCCCCTTGTTCTTGTTGGGTATTGTTTCCTTTACAGAGGTATCCTCTATCGAAACCATGACCCTAAACAAGAATAAGAGGAAGGTCTTGAATGGTAAAGGAAAGAAACAGGAAGGGTCTCTTTTCTTTCTTGAATTAAGACATTACTTGTCTTAATTTTTCTTCCACTTCAAATAAGAATTTTCTACAGGATTGAAGTTGAGGAAAGGATCAAGAAGAGGAAAGAAGGGAGAAAGGGAATTTTCAAGAAAGAAAATTCCAGCCTATAAGTCCAAGAATTGAATTCTTGAAAAAGAATTCAAGAAGAGGATCCAAGATCAAGAAGTTGTTGTCTTCATCTCTTCTCCGTGTGGATCACCATTGGAGGGTGAACATTTGGGCACCTGGTGGAGATTTGCATTTTGGATATTGCGGTACAGGTTAGTACTTACATATATATATATATTTTAAATCATGTATATGAATGATATATATTTTTAATTTTTTTTAAGGAGATCTAGGGCTAAAGGGTTTGGTATAGATTTCTTAAGATAAAAATTTTGAAATCTATGTTTTTGCCTTGGTCAACAAACCCAACATTGGTATCAGAGCCTCCTTATCAAGATTAAAATATATATGCTGATTTTATAGGCATATGTAGATAATTTACATATGATGTGGTTTGTGTTTGATGTATTATCACCAATTAGGGTTTTCACTTAACCCTAATTATTGTAGAGATATGTTTAGTAATCCAGTCATCATTCTGAAATAAGGTTACCCTGGCATAATGGTGGATCCATTATATGGTAAATGGTTGTCCTAGAATGATGACACACTAATCACATATTTGTATTAATTGTGCATATATTTGATGTATGCCACTAATTAAGTTTTTCACTCAAACCTTAATTTGTATAGAGATATTTTAGCCTTCCAGTCATCATACTGAAATAAGGTTGCCCTGGCATAATAATGGATCCATTATGTGGTAAATGGTTGTCCTAGTATGATGACACACTTGGCACATATTTGCTTAGTTATATATATAGAATGTGCTTTGTTTTAATAAAGCCCTCTTTCAAATTATATTAAGTTGTAGTGTCATATACCAAAAGTGAAATAATCAATATGATTAATTGATCATTCGGTGTCTAGGAAAAGTGGTTCATGATCGGTAAAGAGGACGTGGTTTTTAATTGGTTCCGTTGACTGACCTGGCCAATTCTTATTGGTGTCTAAGGAAAGCAACGGGGGACTCCCACCACTCTCCCACTTACCTGGCCGATAAGATTAACTTAATTATTGATTGATATGCTTAGTGTAATATTCACTACATGTGGCCTTCCTTCATGCCAAGTCATTATTATGTTATGATTCATATTAGGTTTGTTGTGTACACACAAGGCTCTTGTGGTGGACTAACATAATTTTAATTTGGTGCACTTGAAGTTTATGGCATGATTTAATATAATACTTTGTTGTGTACACACAAGGGTATTATAATTAATATCATGACTATATATCAATGAAGGGTCTGACTTAACTAAAATATTATAGTTTGTTGTGTACACACAAGACTATTAATATTTAGAGGCCAAGATAAGTTGAGAATTGTATTAGTTACAATTGGAAAGAGTTTTCCTACCTTTGAACTTAGATAAGATTTGTTGTGTACACACAAGGTCTTTTATAAGGAATTAGGATCTCACCCCACTAGAAAACCAATTAGGATTTTCGATCTTCTCATCATATGGAGGGTTATGATGCTTGATAAAATAGTGGGAGACATAATTAAGTTAAAGTCCTAATTTAATTATGTTTTGTCAACATTGGTTATTTTGCTATGTAATGTTCTTTTTAATGTAGATTAAATGGCCTCTTCACTCCTCACTCCGTAGCATTCTTGATGCCAATCATTCTTGATGCCAATAAGTTGACTGGACCAAACTATGTTGATTGGTTGAGAAACCTGAAGATAATACTCAGCCAAGAAAGACTTTCTTATATTCTTGATACCCCTACCTTGGAACCATTAGGGGAAGATGCCTCGCAAGAGGAAAAGACCATATATACATGTGGCAAAATGACTCACTTACTGTCAAATGTATAATGCTTGCCTCTATGACCAATGAGTTGTAGAGGCAACATGAAAGCATGGACACTAACTCCATAATGATCAATCTAAAAGAACTTTATGGAGAACATAGTCAAACTGCTAGATATGAAATATCTAAGCAGTTATTCCGTGCAAGGATGACAGAAGGAACATCTGTACAAGACCATGTATTAAAGGTTATTGACCTAATCACCCGATTAGGTAAATTGGGTTTTGTTATGGATGGGGAGTTAAATCAGGATTTAATCCTGCAGTCACTCCCAAAGTCATTTTCATAGTTTGTTCTTAATTATCATATGAACAAACTTAATTCTTCCTTGCCTGAGCTGTTGAATATGTTGAAAACGACAGAGAGCCATTTAAAGAAAAATAAGGCTCCACGTCTTCTTGTGGATGGAATAAACAAGAAGAAAACAGGCAAAAAGGGTTCCAAGAGGAGGATGAACCATAAAGGGGGCATCAAGAAAAAGAAAGGAAAGAACGCCTCCAGACAAATGACCTGCTTTCATTGTGGCAAGCCGGGTCACTGGAAAAGAAACTGCAAGGTTTACCTTGCAAGTGTGAAGCCTGGTGCTAGTGATGCACCAAAAGGTATGTATGAGATACATGCAATTTTGTCATTAGACTATTTTAATTCAAACTCTTGGGTATTGGATACCGCTTGTGGTCATCATATCTGCAAATCATTGCAGGGACTGCGGAACATTAGAGTTTTGAAGGAAGGAGACTTCGAGCTCTACGGTGCTGGAGGAGATTCCATCCAAGCAGAAGCTGTAGGGACTTATATATTGAAGTTGCCTTCTGGGAAGATTTTAGAGTTGAAAAGTTGTTATTATATGCCTAAGGTCATTAGAAACATCATATATGTACCCTTGTTAATTAAACAAGGTTATACTATGAATGTAATGAGCAGTGGCTGCTCAATCAGTTTTTCTAATGAAATAATATTTTATGGCATATTTTGCAATGGTCTTTTAATTCTATCTACTGATGACAATATACTTCATGTTAGTAACAAACGAAAGAGAGATGACGTGAACAATACTTAACTTTGGCACTGTCATCTTGGACATATTAGTGAGCAAAGGATTAACAAGTTATACAAGGAAAATTTCCTTAATCCTTATGACTATGAATCATTAGGAACTTGTGAATTATGTCTCATGGGTAAAATGACCAAGACTCCATTTAGTGGACATAATAAAAGGACAATTGAGTTATTAGGACTCATATACACAGATGTATGTGGGCCTATGACAACTCAGGCCAAGGGTGGATACTCATATTTCATCACATTCACTGATGATTTTTCAAGGTACGGATTTGTGTATCTAATGAAATATAAGTCCGAAGCTTTTGAAAAATTTCTAGAGTATCAAAGTATGGTAGAGAAACAAACGGGGAAAAGTATTAAGATCTTTCGATCAGATAGAGGAGGTGAATACTTATCCACCGAGTTTCTTGATCACCTAAAGAAAAGGGGATCATCTCTGAATGGACTCCTCCTTATACACCACAATTAAATGGTGTTGCTGAAAGGAGAAATCGTACTTTGTTAGATATGGTACGGTCCATGATGTGCTTCATTGAGTTACCTGTTTCTTTCTGGGGATATGCCTTGGAAACTGCAGCTAATATTTTAAATAGAGTACCATCTAAATCTGTTTCTAGCACTCCATATGAATTATGGAGGGGAAGGAAACCCAATCTTAAATATCTTAAGATATGGGGATGTCCAGCTTATGTCAAAAGAAATTTTGGACATAAGCTAGATGCTAGAGCAGATAAGTATCTATTTGTAGGATATCCTAAAGATAGTATAGGATATCTGTTCTACCCCCTACTGAACAAAAGATTTTATTCAGTAGGCATGCCACTTTTATGGAGAAAAAATTCATCCTACAAAAGGGCAGTGGGAGAAATATTAAACTTGAAGAAGTTCAACAAATAGGTACATCTCAACCAAATCATAACATAGTTAGTATAGAACCTGAACACACCACTCCTATCCGTAGGTCTGATAGGATGCGACATGCACCTGAGAGGTATGGGTTCATTATTGAAAATAATGAAGCCCGAATCATTGAAAATGATGAGCCTCTAACCTATACGGATGCTGTCATGAGTAGTGACTCAGACAGATGGCTGGAAGCCATGAGATCCGAAATGGACTCCATATATGTCAACCAAGTCTGGACTTTGGTTGATGCTCCAGAGGGTGTTAACCCTATTGGATTCAAATGGGTCTATAAGAAAAAGATTGGGACAGATGGCCAAGTCAAAATGTATAAAGCCAGATTAGTGGCTAAGGGTTTCAGACAAAAACAGGGAATAGATTATGATGAAACATTTCTCCTGTTGCCATGCTCAAATCTATTCGGATCATGCTTGCTATAGCAGCATATCATGATTATGAAATCTGGAAGGTGGATGTGAAAACCGCATTCCTCAATGGTTTCCTTGAAGAAGAGGTTTATATGTCACAGCCAGAAGGTTTTGTCTTGGAGACTAGACCTAATCAGGTATGTAGGCTGAAGAAATCCATTTATGGATTAAAACAAGCATCAAGGAGTTGGAACATCCGATTTGATAAGACAGTCAAAGAATTTGATTTTATCAAAATGAGGATGAACCTTGTGTGTATAAGAAGACTAGTGGGAGTGCCATAGTTTTCTTGGTTCTGTATATAGATGACATACTACTCATTGGGAATGATATCCCAATATTACAATCAGTTAATGTGTGGTTATCTAAATAGTTTTCCATGAAAGACTTGGGAGAAGCATCTTATATACTGGGCGTAAAGATCTATAGAGATAGATCCAAGAGGATGCTAGGTTTATCCCAGTCTAGGTACATTGACCAAGTGCTAAAAAGATTTAGCATGGAGGAAAGTAAAAGAGGTTACTTACCTATTGGTCATGGCATACATCTTTCTAAAAAGATGTCTCCTAAGACACCTGAAGAAAGAAATAGAATGAATTCTATACCTTATGCTTTGGCAGTAGGGTCTATTATGTATGCTATGTTATGTACTAGGCCTGATGTGGCATATGCCTTAGGTATAGCCAGTAGATTTCAGGCTGATCCAGGAGAGGATCACTGGAAGGCTATGAAAAATATTCTTAAGTACTTAAGAAGGACTAAGGATATTTTTCCAATATACGGTGGATCTGATCTTAAATTAGAAGCTTATTCAGATTCTAGTTTTCAATCAGATCCAAATGATAGCAAATCTATATTTGGGTATGTCTTTACCCTAAATGGAGGAGCTGTAAGTTGGAAGAGTTCTAAACAGCAGACTGTAGCTGACTCAACAACTGAGGCAGAGTACATTGCTATTAGTGAAGCTGCCAAGGAAGCTGTCTGGATGAAGAAGTTCATATCAGAGTTGGGCGTTGTTCCCGAGATTGAAGGTCCAGTACCACTTTACTGTGATAATACTGGGCTGCTGCTCAAGCAAAGGAACCAAGAGCCCATCACAAATCAAAGCACATTCTGAGACGCTTCCATCTTGTTCGAGAGATTGTCTAAAGACAAGAAGTCTGCATTAAAAGAGTTGAAACGAAGAACAACATAGAAGACCCGTTCACTAAGGCTCTACCACAGCGAGAGTTTGATCGCCACCTCGATTGTATGGGTTAAAATTAAAGGCGATTGGCATTAGTGCAAGTGGGAGATTGAAAGGATTATGCCCTAAAGGCCAATCAAAATATTATATTTCGTTGGGATTTTTCCTTTTCCATCCCAAAAATCAATGTATTGACATTATCATTCAATAAAGGCATTATTTTCATCATACGCTATGTCTTAATTATTATATGATGAACTCCATAGATTAGGGCTATGGTTCTAGGGTTATGATGAGATCATACCAGTGAGACCTAAAGCCTTAAAACCCTAATCTAAAATATTCCTGGTCAATGGGACATTGAGTAGGGGATCAATGTTTCTGGTAAAGATCAGCACTTCCTATGTATGAGGGTGACTGATCTCACAGTCACTTGTGTTTGACACTAATACTAGGATATGGGTGCTCATTAGAAATGAGTTCACTGAATAGATCCAGATTGAGAATATCTAATGGAACCTTATCTGTTTGTTAATAGATATTTCTCATAGTGGGAGTAGTGCATGTGGTCCTTTGACCTGAGACTACCATGGTACCTTATATACATGAATCCACATTTTGGTTCACACTCAATCATAACACTGAGTTATGCATGATGTGATACTGGATATGGTGGATTATATATGAAGGTTGTGAGTAGGTCAACAAGGAATTGATCAGCCCTAGTAAGAGGATATTGCATCCAACCAATTTCGATCAAATGATGATGATTCGGGAAACTTTGATCAAAGTATGAACATTAGAAGTAGTTTCTAATAGTTCATTAATGAATCATCATTAAAAAGATTGAGCTAGGGATGAATATGAAATTGGATTTGACAAGGTATCCATATCCATAATCATATTCAGGATGCAAGTTGATCAAAAGACTGAATTGCCCGGTAACTCACCATTGAAGGGTATTTTGGTAATTCCATCAAAATTCCACATCTTTCGGGTAGACATGATATGTTGCTAGACGTCAATCTTGTCTTGTAGGAAAATGATTTAAATTATGATAATTTTAATCAGTTAATTAGAATTAGATTCTAATTGACCAAGTCGAGCTAGCTTGAGTTGACCTAAATCGGCTTAGTTGAGATCTAACCGAATTAAGTCAAATATCACTCGGACCTCCTGCTGGCTAGATGTGGAACCCAATGGGTCACACACAAAAGAGAGTCGATGAGGGATTTAATTTAGAATTAAATCATGTTTGCAGGACAAACACACTAGCATGTGTTGCAGACCCAACTTCTATTCGAATTGGATTCGAATTTGGTTCTGAATTGGGCTTAATTGGGTTCTAATTGAACCTAATTATAGTCTAATTTAAATTTTGGGACTTTGGGCTAACCCGTGGCTAAACCCATTGATTAAAAATCAATTTAAACCCTTTACCGAATACCGCCCAAGCCATCTTTCCCACGCGCGCGCACCAAAGGAAGAGTCCACGCGCGTGGACTCCTCTTCACGTGCATGGGGACTTCTTTTACCGTGAAAACAGATGGGAGGGGGTGGAAATCTTTTCTTTAGGCGTCTCATCTGGAGTCCCTTGGATCAAGATCAGATGGCCAGAAAAAAACCATTACTTTTCGGTCGCAACTCCGTCTCAGAACATCGCAACTTTTCTGAGGTTTCTTCCGGTTTTTCTTCATCGAAAAATCTTGTAATAAATTAGGAAAGGCATGAAAAATCTGAGGGGACACGTGAGGATGGAAAGAACATGATTCTTGGGATAGCAGAGGGTTGCGTTGTTTTTGAAAAGACACCCCTCTGATATCTATAAATAGGGTTGGGTTCTCGAGGGTTTTCATGTAAGATAATTCAGAGATCAGATTCCTTTCTTCCTCTCCAAAATACTCCTTCCCCTTGTTCTTGTTGGGTATTGTTTCCCTTACAGAGATATCCTCTGTCGAAACCATGACCCTAAACAAGAATAAGAGGAAGGTCTTGAACGGTAAAGGAAAGAAATAGGAAGGGTCTCTTTTCTTTCTTGAATTAAGACATTACTTGTCTTAATTTTTCTTCCACTTCAAATAAGAATTTTCTACAAGGATTGAAGTTGAGAAAGGATCAAGAGAGGAAAGAAGGGAGAAAGGGAATTTTCAAGAAAGAAAATTCCAGCCTATAAGTCCAAGAATTGAATTCTTGAAAAAGAATTCAAGAAGAGGATCCAAGATCAAGAAGTTGTTGTCTTCATCTCTTCTCCGTGTGGATCACCATTGGAGGGTGAACATTTGGGCACCTGGTGGAGATTTGCATTTTTGATATTGCAATACAGGTTAGTACTTACATATATATATTTAAATCATGTATATGAATGATATATATTTTTAGCTTTTTTTAAGGAGATCTAGGGCTAAAGGGTTTGGTATAGATTTCATAAGATAAAAATTTGAAATCTATGTTTCCGCCTTGGTCAACAAACCCAACACTTGTAGATTCATGATTTTCTGCTTGGTGATCTGAAGGCTGATCAGAAGGTATCCTTAGATTCATGGGAACTGAGGGACTTGCAAATCACCATCTATGGGTTAGAAAATGGGATAGGGATGAAGAAATAAATCAAAAATATCAAGGGAAGAGTGTTTTGTGTTGGCGGCCAAGGCTTGGAAGGAGGGCGGCTAGGGTTTGATGTTGGGGATGGAGGCAGGGTGCAGGAACCAGGAAAAATAATTCGCACATAACTCGCATACAGAATGCACATAACAAAGAGAGAAAACTCAATTTAATTCATCCATTCATCTCTTCAATTAAATGAGGAGGGGAGGCCTTTATATAGGCTTACAAACTTGGAGCTTAAGAAAGGGTTTGGTGGGGGCACCAGGCTCAGAAAGAAGAAGCTTCAACTAATACCAAGTTCTTTATGGATTGAGACTAGGAACTCAAGTCTCGTATGAGTCCAGTATGTTTATTGAGTCCTGTTTTATTTTTTTTGGGATTCTAAAGTTCAATTAGAATTCAATCAAGAGTTCAATTAGAGTCAATTAGGCTTTGTACTGAGTCAAGTTCAAGAGCTACTTGAAATTGGGCCAGACCAACTTTACTTGGAATGCCACATCATCATGGACCACTGGTGCCAACTCATCACCAGAGATCGTCACATCACCTTTGCCATGTCATCTCCAAGGGGCGCCATGGAGAAGGATGCGCCATGTCACCATGCCACCTTGCCACGCTACATCATTGCCACCTCACCTGCCACGTGGCATCATTCAAATTTTAAATTACATGAAAGCTACAATTGGTCGACCAAGGAGTGTTTTCAAATTCAAAGGAGGTCATCCAACTCCATCCACAAATCATGCAACCAACTCCACCAAATCCTCCACCAAATCCTCCACATTTCATGTAACCCCCCCTAATATTTCTCCATGATATGGGGACTTTCAAATTGATTGAAAGGCCATTAAAAGCCTCTTGTACGCCCATGGTAAAAAGAAGCTTTTTGGATGAAATGAAATTTAAGTGAAGTAGTAGTTGAAGAAGGTGTTTTTTTTGGTAGTATCCTCTTGTTTTCTTTGGGTGTGTTTGATTTTCTCTTCTCAAGCTTTCAAGTGTCCAACGCCAACATCCACCTCTAGGATCCATGCCTCCATCGAAGTTTCCTTGCCTGTTTGGTTTCTTTGTTTTGATATCTTTCAAATTTGTCCCAGTCTAACCCGTTCATTGTGCAGGATCCTCCTATGATTCGGAGTTCAAGAAAGGGTTCTCTTGCCAAAGATCAATGTTGAATGAAACTAGTTTCTTTGGAATGCCAATCTTCCACTTTAGGGCTAGTTCGTCTAAGAGCTTCAATGGATCTACCAAGGAGTGATCATCTTGATAAATAACACCTCCTAATCTCTTAAGTCTGAGTTATTGAAGATCGTTGCTAAGATTTAAATTCAATATTCATTAGCCCTAATTTTCTCTAGGATTTAAATAACTACATCGCGACGTAAGTTCCAAATTTCAGTGCTCCTTCCATAGCTTTACCTTAGTACTTTTGATCTGAAATTTAGTACTGTTAATAGGCTTCATTGCTCTCAATTCTCAATCCATCATTTAGATTGCATTCTCTTCATCGTGCCGCGTCAGGTATACAAGTAATCTCACAGTAAATCCTAACCTATACAAACTCTCCTTCAAAGGGTGGTCGACCAAGGGGTGGTAACCCTAAGGGTTGGTGCCTTCTTGGTTGGTCCTGGGCCCTAGGAGCCCACTTCAATGCTGGGCAGGCTTCAGGGCTTCTTTAGCTATTCTCTTCTCTGGCAGGCTGGATCACATGTCCTCC
This sequence comes from Areca catechu, assembly GCA_021397845.1. Lineage (NCBI taxonomy): Eukaryota > Viridiplantae > Streptophyta > Magnoliopsida > Arecales > Arecaceae > Areca > Areca catechu. The sequence continues at coordinate 43,287,507 of CM038048.1, read as the reverse complement.
ATGTCTCCCTTGATGGCTTCATGCTCCTAAATGGCTTAACTGGGTGGATGACTGGAGTGTTATGCTGACAGGCTTCAAATGATTTGAGTCTTCTTCTTTTTTTACAAGACTAGATTGGACTCAATAGACTGGACTCACACTTACATAATTTAACTTCAAAATTTACATGACTCAATACTTGACTTGACTTAACTGACTTGACATAATCCAAAAACTGATCTCAAACCTAATAGTATGGATCAAAACCCAAATACATGACTCAAATATTGAAAGGCCCAAAACAGGACTCACGGGCCATACAAAGACTCATATGGACTAACCCACGAAACTCAATGAACTCAATTAACTAACTAAGCCCTAATTACAAATTGGACTCAAATCCTAAACTCTATTTGATAACCATAGAGGGTTGAAATGCCTCTGCCAAAGTCTGGGACGCTGATGTCCCCTTCAATTCTCCCGGGGTGGAAGGAACTTGACCTTGTCAAGTAAGGGTCACACTGAATCTGGTTTCTCTTTGGAAGGTCTGAGTAGAGGTGCAACAAGTCCTCTCGAGTAACCAATGAAGCATCGGATCCTAGTAGACCTTGCCAACGGACCAGGTGGCGCTGAAAACCACTATCCTGGGTCAAGATAGCTCGATCATCTAGGACATGCTCGATCTGTTTTCCTCTCTGAGGCCAAAATATAGGTGACACTCAAGGTTAGGCTCACTCTCAATGGATGGGGTTGGTTAAAAGGCCTCACTAGGAATCGCTACCAGTTCCCTAGACTCACCAGGTCTGTGGTATTGAGAGATAAAGCTAAAGCCAACATCTGAGAGCAACTGGTGCACATGGGGTCCTACCTTCTCTATCACTTCTAGGGATCTAGCTATGTGAGCATGAGACTTCTTCTTAGGCCTAAGCTAACCAAGATAGAATTCCTACATTGAAATGGACTCCTAACAGGTGACACAAAGGACTACTAAAACCTAATAGACTCGACTATGCATTCCTATCGAAAGAGGTTTATTAGGTCTTAACTACAACTTGGGCATGGGGCATGAGTCATGGTTGATGAGTGACATGCAGATGAAAATTTGCCAGGAACTCCTAATAGATGCTAGAGGGTCTTTCAAAAGTAGGTAGCAAATGGGATGGGCTCTAAGGATTCATGCAACCTGATAATCTCAACAAAATGTGACCTAATATTTTTAGATACATGAGACGACTCAGGAAAGGGTAGGAAATAAGAAGGAGATTCTGGGACTGGTTCTGGACTAAAGAGACTAATCTTAATGGTAACATTGGGTTATGTCTCTAGGCAAGAAATGGTCCATGCTATGGAAGGATGGGTCAATAATTTCTGGAAAGAGGTCCTCAATGGGAACTATGGGAGGGGATTCATCCTGAGGGTACTGAATTAAAGAGATCATGTCCTCAATAAATTTCTTGGGCTCTTGAATTTTAGGACTGGGCTCTATAATTAGGCTTTTCCTCTAGTGGCTCCTCAGACATGATTTTAATAGTAGGGTAAGGTTCTTCATGTCCTCTTTGTCTAACTGTTCTTCCAGGATGTTTTGGTTTGGATGTGGTCAGAGTAGCTACCTCTAGATTGGCTTTTACCTGGGTACCTACGGGGTCAACTAATTCTAGGTCTTCTAGAGATGTCTCCTCTTCTTCTCCTTCGTACATCTGCTAAGCTCACATCACTTCATACACTTCCACTTTAATGTCATTTTAGTGAACCAGTCGGGTGGTAAGAGGGGTTTTGGTAGGAGGGGTTTGGTTAAGGAAATTCTGGCTAGTGACTAGGATAGCTGGGGTTGGTCTACTAAGGGGTACCTGACCAGTATCTGGGTTCTGACTATAGGCACTGATCCTAGTAGGTTCAAGTTGACTATGGGGAAGGGGACTAGTACTAGGCTCATATCTAGGGGTATTAATCCCTAAGGGGTACCTGACCAGTATCTGGGTTCTGACTATAGGCACTGATCCTAGTAGGTTCAAGTTGACTATGGGGAAGGGGACTAGTACTAGGCTCATATCTAGGGGTATTAATCCTATGGGATTCAGGTCGATGGCCTATGGGTTCATTCTGCTCATAAATCATGGGTTCATATCTATAGGTCATGGGTCCACTGGGCTTATAGGGTGTTGGTGAAGGATCTATGGTCATGGGATCTGGAGTCATAGGATCTAGGTTCATAGGTTCTGGGTTCATAGGACCTGGGTAGTGTGGGTAAAGATGGCTCAGGTTTGGATCTAGTATGGGTCTTACAGGTTTTCTCTAGGGTTCCTAGCTGAACATCTACTTGGTCAAATCTATGAGTCAATTGGGCATTCGATTGGGTCATCTGGTCATCCATTTGGTCTAATCAAGTGTTCAATCGGGCCATCTGGTCACTCAAGGTCTTTAGGATAGCATCAAGGTGGGATTCCATGGGTTCACCCAGCTGTGGAGGTGGTGGATGATATGAAGCTCTTGATCTAGTGGACATGTAAGACTCAAACAAATCGACTACGGGTACCTAGACCTAGAGCCCAAACAGAATGGGTTGACTCAACTTACACACAACTCCAACCCTAATCCTTCCACTGGCCAGGTAAGAGGTGGGATGGTAGGAGGCCCCCCTGCTTAACACAGGACCCAATTAAAGAACCACCATTCTTCTTAGGTTGTTTGACATTGTATCTCTAGCCTGGACACACCAGCTTCCAGTAATAGGAGATGAATTGGGTGCACTAGTCTTCCCACAATGGTTGAACTCGACCTGTTGATGTCCCCTTGCTCTCTAGAGTAAATAGGTCTAATCAATTTTAGTTTGGGTTTGGTTCAGATGCAAGGATTGTGGTTTTGGAAGGTAAGTTATGTAGATGATGGCACACATATGAAATGCAAATTAGGATTTTATAGTTTTGGTATTTTCGGATTTTGAATATTTTTTTTTTTCTTTATATTTGGTAGGAAATAAAATATGCAAAAAAGTACCTAATATGCAGGAGATATGCAAAAAATTAAAATATGCAAAATTATGCAAGAAGAACCCTAAACATACTAAATTTGTCTTGCTGAAAACAGAGCAGATTTGTTCTCAGACAGTATTCTGGTGTGCAGAAAATTCACAAATAGAAATAAATTATGAAGAAAATATGTGAAATATGTCCAATTATATGGAATCTAGAAAACCAAAAATTAAAATTTTTGATCTTCCTATAGGTAGAAAGCATAAAAATAATAGACCATATATGAGAATTATGGGATGCAGAATTTAGCCCTAAACTATGCTCTGATTCCAAATGATGCGGGATGATTTGTGCATGCAAAGTATTTTCCATGATTAGCTAAGGAGTAGGGTTTTAGATCCTGAGTTTCAAGCCAAATTCAAAGTAAAGAATTCTAGGGAATTTTAGAAGTCATGCATGCAGAAATAAACCCTAAAAGTTAGAGAAAACAGGATCGCCAAGGTCTAAGAAAACCCTGGTAAGGCTGCTCTTCTGCAAGACCACTATTGGGGAGTTAAGGAGGTGTACCTAGAAATGGTTAAAGTGCCTGATGAAGATCGTGCATGAAGATATCACTCTAGCTCTCGGATGCGGCATGGAAAAGCAAGCTTCTAACCCTACAGATTCGTGACTTTCTGTTTGGTGATTCGAAGGTTGATCGGAAGGTATCTTTGAATTTGTGGGAACTAAGAGACCTGCAAATCACCATCTATGGATTAGAAAATAGTGTAGGGATAAAGCAATAAATCAAAAATAGCAAGGGAAAGAGTGTTTTGTGTTGGGCAACCAAGGCTTGGAAGGAGGACGGCTAGGGTTTTGATATTGGGGATGGAGGCAGGGCGTAGGAACAAGGAGAAAATAATTCGCACATAGCTCGCACACAGAAAAGAAAGAAAAGTCAATTTAGTAAATCAATTCATATCCAATTACATGAGGATGGGAGGCCTTTATATAGGCTTACAAACTTGGGGCTTAAGAAAGGGTATACAAGTAATCTCACAGTAAACCCTAACCTATACAACTCTCCCTCAAGTTCTCTGTCTCTCTCTCTCCCTCTCCTTTTGGTCAGCCAAAGGGTGGTGACCCTAAGGGTGGTCGACCAAGGGGTGGTAACCTTAAGGGTTGGTGCCTTCTTGGTTGCTCTTGGGCCCTGAGAGGCCTACTTTAAAGCTGGGCAGGCTTCACGGCTTCTTTAGTTGTTTTCCTCTTTGGAGAGCTAGATCACATGTCCTCCAGGTCTCCCTTGATCGCTTCATGCTCCTAAATGGCTCAACTGGGTGGCTGACTGGAGTGTTATGCTAACAGGCTTCAAAATTATTTGAGTTTTTTTCTTTTTTATAGGACTAGATTGGACTCAATAGACTGGACTCACTTACATAATTTAACTTCAAAATTTACATGACTCAAAACTTGACCTGACTTGTTGACTTGACATAACCCAAAACTGATCTCAAATCCTAATAGTATGGTTCAAAATCCAAATACAGGACTCAAATATTGAAAGGCCCAAAATAGGACTCAGGGGCCATACAAAGACTCATATGGACTAATCCACAAAACTCAAATGAACTCAAATTAGCTAAACCCTAATTACAAATTGGACTCAAATCCTAAACTCTAATTTGATAACCATAGAGGATTGAGATGCCTTTGCCAAAGTCTGGGACCTCTGATATCCCCATCAATTAAGGAGTTAAATATGCATGCAAAGTATTTTTCCATGATCAACTAAGGAGTTAGGGTTTTAGATCCTGAATTTTAAGCCAAAATTCAAAGTAAAAAATTCTAGGGAATTTTTAGGAGTCATGAATGCAGAAATAAACCCTAAAAGTTAGAAAAAACAGGATCACCATGGTTTAAGAAAACCCTGGTAAGGCTGCTCTTCTGCAAGATCACTATTGGGGAGTCAAGGGGGTGTACCTGGCAATGGTTGAAGTGCCTGATGAAGATTGTGCACAAAGAAATCACTCTCCTCCTGTATGCGGCATGGAAAAGCAAGCTTCTGACCCTGCAGATTCGTGACTTCTGCTCAGTGATCTGAAGGCTGATCAGAAGGTATTCTCAGATTTGCGAGAACTGAGGGACCTGCAAATCACCATCTACGAGTTAGAAAATGGTGTAGGGATGAAGAAATAAATCAAAAATAGCAAGGGAAAGAGTGTTTTGTGTTGGGCAGCCAAGGCTTGGAAGGAGGGCGACTAGGGTTTTGATGTTGGGGATGGAGGCAGGGTGCAGGAACAAGGAGAAAATAATTTGCACACAGCTCGCACACAATAAAGAGAGAAAACTCAATTTAGTTTATCAGTTCATCTCCTCATATGTTTTATATTTGATCAGGATTTGGTATCTAGATTTGATTGGGATGGAGATGGAATCTATCCAAGAAACCTTATAGGGGCTAGGATGGGGAACTGGGGTCAATCCTAAAGATTTCACTGTACTAGCAGAGATGGCATTGACACAACTCCCACTATCTATTATGATCTTGAACACCTTACCTCCTATCTTAACAAAGGTTTATAGGATGTTGGTCCTATGCTAGTCTTCCTTAATTTGGGTTTGTGTCAAGATGCACCTAACCACTCCTAACAGGTTTTCAGACTCAGGTACTTCCTCTTCTCCCTCATACTCATTTATCAATTGATCATCAGCTTCATAAACTTCTTCCTTAGGCTCAACTATGAACTCAAGCTCATCCTCACCTAGCTCACCTATGTGTAGGGCACTGGCTAGCAAAGTGACCTGGTTTACGGCATCTATAGCACACCTTCTGGGAGATGAGTTCCCTATGACCATCTACAGCTTTGCCTTTATCTTCTCTATGGGTCATCGAGGTACTAGGTTGAGGTCGACTCGGGTCTGGGCGACTTAGACTGGGCAGACTCAGGTTGGGTCGATTTGGGTCAGGTCGACTAGGGTAGGCTTTACTAGATCCTGAGTATGGGCTAGGGTTTCTAATGGGCTCAGGTTTATGAAAGATGGGCCCTCTCTGGAAATGCTAAACATTCCTAGCAATCTGGTAGGCATGCTCTATGTCTCTAACCTCTCTCAGGTAAAGTTCCCTCTTAATGTCATCCCTAAGGCCAGCCCTAAATCTAGATAGGACAACATCTTCATCTTCATCTAAGTCACATCGCATGGAATACTCATCAAATTTCGTGATGTACTCATCTACACTCTTGCTACCATGACTCAATCTTTGCCACTGATCCAACAAACCCTAGCGATATGAGGTTGGAACATATTTCCCTCTAAGCTTGGCCTTCACTGCCCTCCAAGTGACTATGGGTTCATGGCCTCCTAGCCTATGTGTTCTTTCAATAGTAGCCCAATATAACCTGGTCTGGCAGACTAGCTTAAGCTTAGCAAACCTAAACTTACGTTCCTCAGACATATTGTACCACTAAATATTGGTCAACTTCTCCCTCCCAATCTATATAAACCTTTGGGTCAAGAGAGCCATCAAAAGTGGGTGCATCAAGTCTAATGTTTCTATAGGCCCTGTCTTCCTAGTCTATGAAATCCTGATTGGGTCTCCTTGGGTGAACCTCTATAACTAAGTCATGATGATGGGCTCTCCTAGGTTCAACCTTAAAGTATGGATTAGGGTTTAGGTTTCTCCTAGGGTCAGCCTCATTGTAAGGATCTCGGCATGGGGTTCTCCTAGGAAGGGGAGGTGACTCATGATTTGGTTCAGAATGGGACCTATGTGTCTCCTCTAGGGTTCCTAGCAGAACATCTACTTGGTCAAATCTATGAGTCAATTGGGCATTCGATTGGGTCATCTGGTCATCCATTTGGTCTAATTGGGTGTTCAATCGGGCCATCTTGTCACTCAAGGTCTTTAGGATAGCATCAAGGTGGGATTCCATGGGTTCAGCCAGTTGTGGAGGTGGTGGATGATATAAAGCTTTTGATTTAGTGCACATGCAAGACTCAAACAAATCGACTACGGGTACCTAGACCTAGAACCCAAATAGAATGGGTCAACTCAACTTACACACAACTCAACCCCTAATTCTTCCACTGGCCAGGTAAGAGGTGGGATGGTGGGAGGCCCCCTGCTTAACACAGGACCCAATTAAGAAACCACCGATCTGCTTAGGTCGTTTGACACTGTACCTCTAGCCTTGATACCAGCTTCTAGTAATAGGAGATGAATTGTATGCACTAGTCTTCCTATAATGGTTGAACATGACCTGTTGATGTCCCTAGCTCTCTAGAGCAAATTAGGTCTAATCAATTTGAGTTTAGGTTGGGTTCAGATGCAAGGATTGTGGTTTTGGGCTAAGGAGAGGTGATCAAATCCTCCCCCCATCTGACATAGTAAAAGTGTCCTTAAGGTAAGTTATGTAGATGATGGCACACATATAAAATGCAAATTAGGATTTTGTAGATTTGAAATTTTTTGATTTTGAATATATTTTTTTGTCATTATATTTGGCAGGAAATAAAATATGCAGAAAATTAAAATATGCCAAAAATATGCAGAAAATTAAAATATGCCAAAATTAAGCAAGAAGAACCCTAAATATACTAAAATTTGTCTTGTTGAAAAACAGAGCATATTTGTTCTCAGGCAGTATTCTGGCGTGCAAAAATTCACAAACTGAAATAATTATGAGAAAATTTTAAAAAATACTTTCAATTATATGGAATCTATAAAAATAAAAATTAGAATTTTGGATCCTCCTACAGGTAGAAAATATAAAAAATAACATACATATATGAGAATTACAGGATGCAGAATTTAGCCTAAACTATGCTCTGAATTAAATTGATGGGGACATCAGAGGTCCTAGACATTGACAGAGGCATCTCAATCCTCTGTGGTTATCAAATTCAAGTTTAGGATTTGAGTCAAATTTGTAATTAGGGTTTAGTTAATTTGAGTGAGTTCATTTGAGTTTTGTGGGTTAGTCCATATGATTCTTTATATGACCCCTGAGTCCTGTTTTGGGCCTTTCAATATTTGAGTCCTGTATTTGATTTTGACTCATACTATTAGGGTTTGAGATTAGTTTTTGAATTATGTCAAGTTAGTTAAGTCAGGACAAGTTTTGAGTCATGTAAATTTTGAAGTTAAATTATGTAAGTGTGAGTCCAATCTAGTCCTATAAAAAAAGAAGACTCAAATCATTTTGATGCCTATCAGCATAACACTCCAGTCATCCACCTAGTTGAGCCATTTAGGAGCATTAAGCCATCAAGGGAGACCTAGAGGACATGTGATCCAGCCCGCTAGAGAGGAGAACAGCTGAAGAAGCAGCCTACCCAGCATTGAAGTGGGCCTCCCAGGGCCCCAGCAACCAAGAAGGCACCAACCCTTAGGGTTACCATCCCTTGGTCGGCCACCCTTAGGGTCACCACCCTTTGGCCGACCAAGAGAAGGAGAGGTAAAGAGAGAGACTCAATCAAAGTGGAGAGAACTTGAGGGAGAGTTTGTATAGGTTAGGGTTTACTCTGAGATTACTTGTATACCCTTTCTTAAGCCCCAAGTTTGTAAGCCTATATAAAGGGCTCCCCTCCTCATGTAATTGGAGAGATGAATTGATGAGTTAAATTGAGTTTCTCTCTTTGTTGTGTGCACACTGTGTGCAAATTATTTTCCCCTTGTTGCTGCACCTTGCCTCCATCCCCAACATCAAAACCCTAGCCGCCCTCCTTCCAAGCCTTGGCCACCTAACACAATACACTCTTCCCCTTGCTATTTTGATTTATTTCTTTATCCCTACACCATTTTCTAACCCATAAATGGTGATTTGCAGGTCCCTCAGTTCTCGTGAATCCGAGGATACCTTCAATCAGCCTTCGAATCATCGAGTAGAAAGCCACGAATCTGTAGGATCAGAAGCTTGCTTTTCCAGGCCGCATTCAAGAGCGAGAGTGATCTCTTCATGTATGATCTTCATCAAGCACTTCAACCATTGCCAGGTATACCCCTTGACTCCCCAGTAGTGGTCTTGTAGAAGAACAGCCTTACCAGGGTTTTCTACCTTGGCGATCCTATTTTCTCTAACTTTTAGGGTTTAGTTTTGCATGCATGACTTCTAAAAATTTCTTAGAATTCTTTACTTTGGCTTGAAATTCAGAATCTAAAACCTTAACTCCTTATTTAATCATGGAAAAATACTTTGCATGCATAAATCATCCCGCATCAAAGAGCCTGACAGTCCCAAGACACCCCTAGCACCTTCTATTGGACATGCTCCCGGACCTTCTACTTCAGCACTATCAGCTTCATAGGCTTTCATAGCCCAGCAGATCAAACTATTTTTTGAGTCTCTAATGAGCTCATTTGCTTCAACATTTGGCAACCTTCATCAAACAGTTGACACTAGATTATAGGAGATCAGGGCACAGCTAGCATAGTTGACCACCAGGGTGGAGGCAGTGGAGAGCAGACTGCACCCGCAGGAGGACATTCATTCTATTATTAAAGACCTGCATGTAGACTTCGGCAGATTAAGAAGAGCTACTGATACTTTCAGTGCTTATAAGGTAGCTGAGATGCAGTGCATTCAGAAGGGAGTAGAAGATTGAAGAATGGGCTGCGAACAGTTTGGGTCTTCATATCCAGATTATCATATATTGTCGAGGCATTCAAAGCATCTTCCTCCAGGTAGCCACCAGCACACTCACCTTCTCCACCAGCTAAAGCACTACCATTTGTACCACCAGGACTATTTGATCGCACACTATTTCTTCACAACCTGCTCTACCACCTCTAGTAGAACCTAGTGTGCCACCTTCTAATGTTAAAATAGAGCCAACACCCACTAGAGCCAAACCTAAATCTAGGGCTAAAGGAAAACCTAAAGCTTCTAAGGCCCCTACCAGGACTAGAATAGGGATCTTAGATTTAAACCTATGAAAACTAAGACTTCCTTTATTGTTTTAGAAATTGGATCTTCCTCTAGTGAGGAAGAAGACTAGTTTGTATCTTTGTGTTGTTTATTTTTGATGTATCTTTTGGATGTATTACTTTCTAATCTATTGTACTTTCATTCAAAGTAATGAAATATTTTCTTTTGCAAATCTTTGTGCACTTTGATGATGAGCTCTCTTATTGTTATATCTTATTGCTTCTTTGAATGATCTCAATGATTAATCTCTTTAATTAACATAATAAGGGGGAGAAACACCTCACCAGAGTGTTAATGAAGAATTTCAATTGAAAAAATTCAATGAGAAAGTGAAATTATGTTATCAATGATCTTATTCTACTTAAAAAGATAAAGTAATTTGTTTCTAAATACCTTTTTGACTAATGACAAAAAGGGGGAGTAATTGTATGTGCATAGAAAACAAAGCAAAAACTTTTGGCAAAATCTATTGAAACTATGCTTGGATTGAGTGAAACAGGGGAAGTCATCCTTGTTATTCATAATTTGCCATTATATTAGCTCTGATACAATCCTACTATAATAGCTGTGATATTCTTTGATAACCAAGCTATGATACATTTTGTGCACTGATATATTTTATTTTGATAATTTTTTTGCCTAAGCTCTGATACATTTTGTCTTGATACTTTTTTTAAGCTCTGATACATTTTTGACTTCAATTTATTTTAGGCAAAAGCAACTTTTGATAGATATTAACACTGATACACACTAGATCTAATTCAAAAGCTTTGATACTTTGTTGGTCAGCTTTGATACTTTCAATACATTCATGATACTTGTTGATACACATGAATATATCTCAATTTGAAAGTCATACACAAGTTTTTTTTTATATATAAAGTTTTTCCATGTCCAATGTTTTGTCATCATCAAAAAGGGGGAGATTGTTGACCCCTGGATTGATTTTGATGATAACCAAATATTGGAACATGCATTTGATTACTGACTATCTTTCAAGTGTTCTCAAAGTTTTTGTAGAATGTTTTCATTGAACAACCTTCCTTCCTACAATATTGTAGAATATCAAGTCAATTTTTGTTGAAATATTGTGTAAAGAAGAGCCCAAACATAAACCAATCTTGTATTCATAAAAAAGGGCCACTTCTATGTTGTTTCCTAGTTTAATTTTCTCAAGATCAGCCTTTGAAAGAGTTGGAAAGTTTTTGAGCTATTTTGAAGTCACTAGAAGAAGTCTGAACAAGATTGAACAATTGAGGACCTAAGTCTCAAGAGCCGACTCAAGACTGGCAAGCCGACCCAAAGTTTGGCATGGCAAGAAGTTTTCTAGCATGTAGACATTCAAGCCGACTCGAGTCAGAAGAGCCAACTCAAGCAGAGTATGCTTTCTGAAGTTCTGAGAATTCAAGCTGACTCGAGGTATCCGAGCTGACTCGTCCAAAGTGAAGTTTCAGACTGACAATCGAGCCAACTTGAGTATTGAAGAGCCGACTCTTCTAGAGTACTGAAAATCTTAGTTCTGAAGAACCAGCCAGGCGAGACGACTCGAAGCAGAAGAGCCAACTCGACTAGAGTGTCATTTTGACCTAATTGAGAATCCGAGCCAACTCGAAGCAAAAAAGCCAACTCGACAAGAGTGAAGTTTTGACCTACCTGAGGATCCGAGCTGGCTCGACTCATCCGAGCTGACTCGAATAAATGTTTCATGTGAGTAACGGCTAGTTCCAGAACTCTTATTTTCAATCCAAAATGGTCTCCAACAGCTATTTTTCGAATCTCAACGGTCTACAATAACTATAACCACTTGAAATTAGTTGGAGGGAGTATTTATAAGTGATATGAACCACTTTTGAAAAAGTTAATGAGAAGGGAATGAGAAATTAAAGATCTTTCATTAAACATTCAAAAGAACTCACTAGAGAGCATTCAAAGCAAGCACTCAAGACTTCACCAACTCTTATCAGAATCTTAAGGCATTCATTGAGGAAGTTAAGAAGCCTTGAAGAGCATTCAAAGTGCAATCAAGAGGGCTTCTCAAGTGCTGTAACTGCAACCATCCGATAACTTCGGTTTGTCATATTGTTGCTTTATTCTTCTAACTCTTCATTTGAGTTATACCAAGTGTAGCAGGGGCTATAACTTGGAGTTTGTTAGGTTATTGGTGAGACTTAAAAACCAAGTGTAGTGGGTTGTTAGTGATCCCGTTCAAAACTAACTTTGTATTGGGTATTTGGTGAGCTCGGGATAAAACCAAGGTTGGGTTTTGGATTATGAGCCCATGAAAACACTCCAGCTATATTCCGAGGGTGAATATACTGGAAATCCCAAGTGGTATCTTGGGTAGTGGACATAGGAGCGAGGTTGCTCTAAACCACTATAAAATTTGCTATGTTTGTGATTGTGTTTCCTGTTCTTACTTGCTTCCGTAGTAGTTAATTTAATTCACAGCACATATCATACTAAGAACTTAAAAAAAGTACATACTTGCAATAATTTTTTAAATACCCAATTCACCTCCTCTCTTGGGTAAGCCACCTGGGCAACAGAAATGATGGATGAAGAGTTTTAGCAAGCTAAATAGCAAGCAAACTTGAGCAATTAATTATCAAATAAATGGGCTAAATAAATCCAAGGAAAGGATTTTTATAAGGAGACTAGTTGATCTAAGTTACAACACCCCCGCAATGTAGATCTAGTTTAAAACAAAGATTAGAATCTTCATGGAAAGGAAACCATCACTTACTAGGGCAAGTTAACCTTCAAATGATCAGATCTAATAAAGCTTATGAAGATTTTTCTACCAACAATGATGGCTAAAATATTTTAGTGGAAGGGTTTACACCACACTCTAGGAAAGACTATTAGATGGTAAGACTAGAACTCCTTCAACTTATGAACTTACTTTGCACTTGGATCATGGCAAGAAACCTTCATTATCAACTCGAATCCTTGAGAGAACCTGTAATGAACCAGCAATAAGGGTGTGGAAACAAAGATGGAAGGAAATAAATCAAAGGAAAACAAAGGAAGGAAGTTTGGGAATGGCTTGAAGCGAGGCGGCAAGCTCTTCTCGTCTTCCTCTTGGTACATGCCTCAAAGACCTTGGAAGGGTTTCTTTGAAGCATCAAATGGCCTCTCACCCTCTCCTCAAGGAGTGACCTAGTTTTAGAACTAGGGAATGAAGAAACATCTCAATTTCATTTCTGAATGGAATGAATACAAGAGGGGAGGCTTGGCCCTATTTATAGGCCAAGAAATTTCTAGAAAATTCATCCAAAAAAAGATTAAAATATATTAATCCATGATTAATTATGCTAAGCACTAGATTAGGTGGCCTTAAATAAAATTGGTTACAACTTCCAACAAGAAATGGTTAAAACAAATTTTGGTTGCAACAAACTTCCAAGTAGGGCCTTCTTAGCTTGCCATGTGTCATCAAGGGATTCTTCCATGTGTCTTCAATAAAAGTGATCTTTCAAGTAGCGGTATGAGATGTTTCCACATGGCATCCAAGGATGCTTCCAAGTGTAATCAACATAGAACTTCCAAATGTCATAAGGGATGGCGTCCAAGACTCTTCAAGTGTGCTTCAAGTGGTGCTCCAATAAACTCTCAAGTGGCAAATAAAAAAGGCTTGATTATCTCTCGAGTGGCATGGAAAAATTGCTTAATAGAGGGGTAGTTTTGGCTCAAGGATAGGCTGAGTCAACTCAAGGTTCATGAAGTATCAGCTCAAGGATAGGTTGAGTCGACTCAAGGTGCTTGAGTCGACACTTAAAAATTGGGGCTCTTTTTCTTGAGTCAGCTCATGGAAGTAGCTTCTTTAAAAGTGAATTGCTTGAGTGCTAGGGCTTTCTTTTAACCATATTTTAGCTTCCATGAGGTAGACTTGCTTTCTCCATGGTATGTTGATTAGAAGACCTTCATAGCTGCAAGATTTACTTGAAATCTATTTGCCTTTGCTTGATGTCCTCATCATTATGTACCAGGCCTGATGTTGCTTATGCCTTGGGCATAGTAAGCAGGTTCCAGGCTGATCCAAGGGAGGATCATTAGAAAGCTGTGAAATATATTCTTAAGTACCTAAGAAGGACTAAAATGTTTTTTCGGATATATAGGATCAGAGTTGAAACTAGAAGGATGTACAAATTCTTGTTTTCAATCAGTTCCAAATGATAGCAAATCCATATAGGGGATGTCTTCACCCTATATGGTGGTGCGATGACTAAGCAGAGCACATTGCTACAAGTGAAGCCATAAGGAAAGCTGTGTAGATGAGAAATTCATCACGAAATTAGATATGGTTCCTACTATAGAATAACCGGTGGAGTTTGTTGTACAAGTTAAGGACCAAGGTCTCATAAAAGCCCAAGCAAATTCTAAGATGCTTCCACCTCGTTCAAGGACAAGATGTTGTCATCGAACGAGTAGATATAAAGAATAACATAGCAGACCCATTCACTAAAGCACTACCAAAGTAGCAGCTTGATCCCCACTTAGATTGTATGGATGTAAAATATAATAGCGATTGGCTTTAGTGCAAGTGGGAGATTGAAAGAATGGTATCCTAAAAGCCAATCATTGTAAGGGCATTCTATGATCTTCCAACTCATGTATGATATTATTTATCAATAAAAGGCATCTTATAATTAATCATACCACTGCATCTTATAGAAATTATGATGAACCCCATAGGTTAGGGCAATGGAATTAGGGTTATGATGGAGATCATAATGGTGAGACCTAAGCTTTTATAAACCCTAATCTAAAATGTTCCTAGTCATTGGATAATCAATTTTGGGATTGATAAATCCAGAAAGACTAGCACATCCTATGTATGCTCGATGGAGAGGGTGGTTGGTCTCACAATCACTAGTGTAGAGACATTAATACAAGGATGTGGGTGCTCATTAGGTTATGAGTCCACTGAACTGATCCGATAAGAGAACATCAAATGGAAGTCTTACTTAGTTATCAAAAGAATGTTCTCTTAGTGGGAGTTATGCATGTGATCCTTAGACCTGAGACTACCATAGTATCTTGTGCACATGAACCTATGTTTTTGTGCATACTCACTCATGGCAATTAAGTCATGTACGGGGTATTTCTGGATATGGTGGATTGTTTATGAAGGTAATGAGTAGGTCAACAAGGAATCGATCACTCCTAGTAAGAGGAGAAGTTATCTCGTGTGATCTCTTCGAATAATGACTCAGAAAGTCTTTGATCAAAGCAAGATGAGATTAGATAGGGTTTCTAGTCTTTCATCGATCGAGTCTTCATTATTGAATTGAGTTTCAAAATGATTAAGTACTAGTGGTGCAGACACCTGGCTAGAAAAAATGTACAGGTCAAACCCACATCCCTGTGGATCACTTGTGAATGAAGCCCTAAGCCCAAACCCCAGATCACTTGTAATAGTTATCATGAATTTTGTTATTTTAGCTCAGTTGGGTTTAGTCCTAAACCCCATAATTGAGTCCTATAAAAATCCCTGGTTTAAAGTTGAGTTTGTAAATAGCCTAATTTCAATGGGGTCATAAATTCTGTTATAATGGTCCAGTGTTAGTTTGCCCTTTTTACCAATTAGGAACCCCATAATTGAGTTCCTATAAAAATCCCTGGTTTAAAGTTGAGTTTGTAAAATAGCCCTAATTTCAATGGGTCATAAATTCTGTTATAATGGTCCAGTGTTAGTTTGCCCTTTTTACCAATTAGGGTCTTGTATATAAACCCTATTTATCAGGTGGTGTCAAATCCTATTTAAACCCTTGAATTATTAGTTGAGTCTGTAATACAAGGGGGGACCCAACTAAAGACCCCATGTGACACCATGTGCATCCAAGTCAAGACCATGTGACTCCATGTGCTAGCTCAGTCAAGCACATGCCAACTACATCTTGCACCACCTCATCAAGTTTGGGACATTACTTGCCCCTCAATCCAGGACATATCACATGACATGTCACTTATGTTTTGGACATTACTTGCCACATCCTAGACAACAACACATGTTAATTCTTCAAGTGCCACATCATCAAGTCAAGGATGCCCAAGCCACTTCAGATGGGAATTCTCCCAGGGTGCCGGGGATCATGCAGCATGCGGAATTGACTTTCAAAACAAAAATTTCATAGCATTCATAGCATGATATCCTAGCACGTATAACATGTATAGAAAACCCTAATTCCCAGGAACCCCTTATGCAATATCAACTAATGAATCATAAAATGGAGTCAAGAAAAATACCTGGATCGCTGAAACCCAACTTTTCTACAAGGTTCATAAGCGCAAACCCTCCAATAGTGATCCACACGAAACTCGGACCAAGGAAGAACTCCTTCTTCAAGTTGCTTGGAGAAGTGGAACTCTTTCGGCAGCCTTTAGTCTATTGACCACTATAGGACACCCTGTCCTACTGAAGGGCACTCAATACACTGTCCTAAACCACTTTAGGTTCTAGGACTACCCTCCACTAGGACCCTATAGGCTTATGTCTTAAAACGAAGCCTTGTCCTAGTGTAGAAGAACTTGTCTTGACAAGATAAGTCTTGTCCTAAAACAAGAAGGAGGGAGGGAGAAAGTGGAAGACTCTCAGATAGACTCTCGGAAAAATAAAAACACTGATCTCAAAAGACTGAAGAAGAAGTAGTAGTGTTTCTTATTTCACTGTACCCCCTATTTATAATCGCAGATGGGGCATGAAATGTATCCCGACAACACTTATCATATATGAAACATCATATCTGATAAGACTCTTCGGGAATGGAGAGTCATATCTATGTTCTTTCACTTACCAGATCAATCCCCATCGCGCCATAGGTCAAATACTGATTTTTGAGATAGGGAGATGCCTCTTCTAATCTGAAGTAATGTGAGGCTTGAAGAGTTTTAGAGGCAGGACTCTGCCCTCTATTGTGCGCGCGCATATGAAGAGTCACGACTCTTCATGTGCGCGCCACCTTTCACTTCTCTTCAAGCCATCCCATTCAAACTTTAAACCAGTCTTTTAACTTGTTAAGGCATGGGGATTGAGCTAAGAGGTGCCTTCCTGATGAAGCTCCCAGAGCCTCATCTGCAGAAGGACTCTCAGTCCATCTGCACGCCATACTTTCTCCCGAGTGTGCCAAAGGGCGCCAATAGTCTTTCCCATTCCATTTAGTCTGCCCAAAGCATCAAATTGACTTGGTCAAACATATGCAATATGGGTGTCATTGGAAAGGGCATCAAATAATATTTTTGACCATATCTTTTATTTTCATATCAGGGGTCTGTAGCTCATTATGTGCCTTTTTGAAGTTAAGGTATCATTTAGGTACCAAGAGAACCATGCCGTTGGGACTCTTCATATATGGTGCCTAAAATGCCCAAAAAATATAAATAAAAATCAAATCAAGCTCTGATTTGGCTAGCCCCACTTAGGACTCAACCTAATTTAGGTTTTCCATATTAGGCTAGCCCAATTAGCAAGCAACCGAACCCAATCCAATTGAGTTAAGAATTAAGTTAGCCTACATATGCTAGTATGCAATCTGGCTAACCAATTAGGATCCTATGACCCTAATTAAATCATGAATGACTTCCTTGGCTAAGTCTCTATTGTGTGTGACCCATTGGATTCCACATCTAGCTAGCAGTAGGTTTAGGTTTTAGCCATTTGATCTGATCGAACTTGATTGATCTAATTAGGTCAAATTGGCTCACCTAATTGTCCAATTCGAATCACACATCAAATTGACTCTTGAAACCAAACTAATTGGTTCATGAAAACCTATAAGACAAGATTGACATCTAGCAACGTGTCATGCCTACCCGGAGGATGAGGAATTTGGTGAAAAATATCAAAATACCCTTCAGTAGTAAGTTACCGTGCAATTCAATCTTTCGATCTCCCATTATCCCGATTAAGTGATAAGTATGGATATATGTCAAACCCTAACACTTAATCATATCGAATCTTAGCTCGATCATGAGAACTCAACTAATGACTAATTAGATTCCACTAATCTCATCCTGCTTTGATCAAAGGCTCCTTAAGTCACTTATCGAAGAGATTGCATGGGATAACAACTCCTTTACTAGGAATGATCGATTCCTTGTTGGTCACTCACATCGTTCATACACCTTCCACCATACCAGAACACCTAGTACATGCCACAATGGCATGAATGAGTATGAACCAAAGTATGGCTTAGTGTTCATAAGGAAACCATGGTGACCTCAGGTCTAAAGATCACATGCACAACTTCTACTATGGGATCTATCTTTTGACAAGTAGTAAGACTTCTATAAGATAATCCCGGTGTGGATCAGTTCAATGTACTCATACCCTAATGAGCACCCTTATCCTTGTATTAGTGTCTCTACAAAAGTGGTTTTAAGATCAACCACACTAATCAACTGAGCATTCATAGGATAAGCTAGTCTTTCCGGATTCATCGATCCCCGAATCGATGGTCCAACAACTAGGAACATTCTAGATTATTATGTTTATAGGAATTAGGTCTCATTATTATGAATTCCATCATAACCCTAACTCCATTGTCCTAATTTATGGGGTTCATCATAATCAATAAGAAAATATGATACAGTAGTATATGATGAATCAAATGCCTTTATTAATATGAAAGCATGTCATACATGAGTTGGAAGTTTACAAAAAGGTCCTCGTAATGATTGGCTCTTATGGCACTTTTCTATCAAACTCCCACTTGCACTAAAGCCAATCACCCTTATATTTTATGCCCATACAATCTAAGTGATGATTTAACTGCTGCTTGGCTAAAGCTTTAATGAATGGGTCTGTTATATTGTTCTTTGTGTCAACTCGTTAAATGATGACATCTTGTCTTTCAATAATCTCTCGAACGAGGTGGAACCGTCTTGGAATGTGCTTGGACTTGTAATGAGACCTCGGGCCTTAGCTTGTGCAACAGCCCCAATGTTATCACAGTATAATGGCACTGGCTATTGTACATCTGGAACCACACCCAATTCCATGATGAATTTCTTCATCCAGACAGCTTCCTTCACGACTTCACTAGCAGCTATGTACTCTGCCTCAATCACTAAGTTAGCAATTGTTGGCTGCTTTGTACTCTTCTAACTCACTGCACCACCATTCAGGTTGAAAACATACCCTAATGTGGATTTGCTATTATTACAGCCGTGACAGTGACGTGGCCAGGCTCAGATACCGTCGAATGAGATCGAGCCACGTGGAGGTTTCTCCGGCCGAGTCAGCGCCACGTCCTCAAGACCAGGTTCGGCAAGACTACAGCGCCCGGCAATTTTCTAAGGCAAACTGCCCTCGCCGAGGTCGAGCTCGGATCGGAGTTCCTCTACCACCTTGATGGCGCCCAAGCCCGGAGAGGTCCGCCTAAGTGAGGTCGGCCAGGGCCAGGCGACCTCCTGCCACCTCGCCAGGTGTCCACCCAGGAGGGGTCCACCTAGGTCGAGGTCGGCTGGTCCTTCGCCCCTTTGCCAGGTGGCCTCCGGAGACGCGCCCATCTCGGCCGAGGCCAGGCGACCTCCTGCCACCTCGCCAGGTGTCCACCCAGGAGGGGTCCACCTAGGCCGAGGTCGGCTGGTCCTTCGCCCCTTTGCCAGGTGGCCTATCGGAGACGGGCCCACCTCGGCCGAGGCCAGGCGACCTCCTGCCACTCGCCAGGTGTCCACCCAGGAGGGATCCACCTAGGCCGAGGTCGGCTGGTCCTTCGCCCCTTTACCAGGTGGCCTCCCGGAGACGGGCCCACCTCGGCCGAGGTCAGGCGACCTCCTACCACCTCGCCAGGTGTCCACCCAGGAGGGGTCCACCTAGGCCGAGGTCGGCTGGTCCTTCGCTCTTCGCCAGGTGGCCCCCGGAGACGGGTCCACCTCGGCCAAGGCCAGACGACCTCCGCCACCTCGCCAGGTGTCCACCCAGGAGGGGTCCACCTAGGCCGAGGTCGGCTGGTCTTTTGCTCTTCGCCAGGTGGCCCCCGGAGACGAGTCCACCTCGGCCGAGGTCTGGCCGCCCGTACGGAGAAGGTCTCAGGGAAGAGGCGCGGGCCCCGAGGCCATCCCTCGGGCTGTACGAATCCCAGACGGTGCCCCGTACGGAGGGCGGTGGCACGCGGAACATCACTTGCATCGGCCCGACAAGTTCCACAGCCAGGGGGCATGATTCTGACAGAACATGCCCTATAGACGGATGGCGCCCACGCTGGGGAAAGAGGGTGCTCTCGCTGGGCCCGAGGCCTGACCGGCCGCCTTACCAGCGCCGCCCTCCCTTTTTCTCTTCTGCCTTTGCCTTTTCCTGCTGGGCTCGGCGGACGAGGTCGGAAAGCCGCCTGGCCCCCCCTTCACCGAAAAGGGAAAAAGAGAAGAGGACGGGGGAGGGGAGTCTCCCAGGAGAAAAGACAAGCGCACGACGAAAGGAGATAAAGAGGGAGGAATCTGGGGGACGACAAGGTAAGCAGACAAGCCTGGGGACAAAGGAGCGAAGCAGCAGCAAAAGGCCTCGCTCCAGAGAGTGAAAACCAGAGATCCCGAGAGGGGATCACTGGGCGTGAGCTCGGCAAGGAGGCCCGGTCGAGATTCTGGTCCCCAGAGCGTCTCTCTCACCAGTAAACTCTCTAAGTCTGGAACCCTTTCGAGGGTCCGTCTGGAGAGTCTGTTCCTTCTCGTCATCTACTGACTTGACCGTCGGAGCTCCCTCGCCGGGATCCCCGGCCAGGGTCTTCTAATCCCTTTTTTGCAGGTTAGCCGCAGCCAGGGAGGCTCATTCGCCAGGCGGTCAGGAGGGATCGGCGGATCCGTGGCACGGGCACGACGAGGGAGCGGCAACAGATTGGCGCACCAGGTAGGGGGGCAGGACACCAAACCCGAGCGGGGGCCAGCTTTCTGCAGGTGTCGCGCTCTCTGACGATGGTGGTCACTCGTGGCCGCGAGGCATCCACCAGCCACGTGGGGGAGGTTCACTACCCTCCAGGGGCCCTCAGCCCGGAGAGGGAGCTTCCAGCTCCCCCTCCTCTTCCACCACCGCCTACCCCGATGGACGGGCCCCTTGCAGTTGTCATCCAGCAACTGCAGACCTTGACCTCGGCGGTCCGGCAGCTTCAGCATCAGCAGCGGTCCCTGGCCACGCAGTCGCAGCCAGGGACCCCCGCCGCCCGAGCCGCGGGGCAGCGTGGAGCCTGCACTCCATCCAGGGCAGGCCATCCCATCCGAGGGCCATCTCCAACCCCCGGGGGAGCCACCAAGCTCCCGCAAAAAGAAACTACTCCGGTTCGGAGGATCGTGAGAGTCGATCCCCGGCCGACGAGGCCGAAACGGTGCATCGCAGCAAGCGACGCCGAGGCCTGACTTCGTGCCGAGACCGATCGGCACCCCCTTCACCAGCAGCCTCGGTGGAAGACTCCACGACGAAGCCATCAGGTGCCAGGACGAGAGGCGCCTGGAGGAGCATGAGCGCAAGCTGGCAGAGTTCGCCCGCCGATTTGCCGACCTGCAGAACTCGTCGGTGGACCCGGCGGGCTACGACTCCCGCCCCCTTTCTCTGAAGAAATCCAGGCGGAACCGATCCCGTAACGGTTTCGCATGACGCAGGTGAATCCTACGATGGGGACCACGACCCCCTGGACCATTTAGAGGCTATAAAGCTCTCATGAGGGTCCAGGGTGCCACCGACGCTCTTCTGTGCATTGCCTTCCGGTAACCCTCCGGAAGGCCGCTCGAGTCTGGTTCACCCACCTCGAGCCCGGATCCATTTGCTCCTTCCATCAGCTGGAAGGAAGGTTCGTGGCACACTTCGACGCTTGTCGAAAGGTGCCGAGAGAGGTGGACAGCCTCTTCTCCATCCGCTAGCAGGACCAGGAGCTGCTCCGGGACTACATCACCTGGTTCAAAACCGCAGCTCTGGAGATCTACAGCTTGGACGAGCCCGTCGCCATGCTGGCTTTGAAGCGCGGCTCAAGACGCCCCACCTAACCTACTCCCTGGACAAGAAGCACCCAGGACATACTCCGAGCTCCTCCTCCGTGCCACAAGTACATCCGCGGAGGCGAGGGCCGAACGCACCCGTCGAGAGTTGGACGGGAAGACTCCGAAGAGGCCGCCCCCGAGAAAACCCCGGGAGTTCGGAAGCCGGGCCGTCTGCGGACCTCGCCCGAATCCAAGGTCGAGGGGCGAGGCCACTCCCGAGCGAAGGTACACCCCTCTCCTCGCACCTCGGACGAAGATCCTCATGGAAATCGAGGGCGAGCGCTACCTCCACCGACCTCCTCCTCAGAACCCGAGAGCCATCCGAGATAAATCAAAGTACTGCCAGTTCCACCGCGAGCACAGGCACGACACAGAGGAGTGTCGCCACCTGAAGCGGGAGATCGAGGAGCTGATAGGAGAGGTTACCTCAGGAAGTTCGTCAAGAACGAGGCCCCCTCTGAAGGGCAGTCGCTCGCGACCTTGCCACCCGTCCCTGCGATCGACAACCGCCCAACGGAGAAGCCCGTGGGCATGATCTCGCGCGGGTTGGTCGAGCGATGAAGAAGAGAGCCGGGAAGTCGGGAACCTGGAGAATGTACCCCCCCCAAGCGGGGGGAAGCTAATGATAATGTAAACAACGATGCCGTGGTGGTCGAGATTACCATCGCGAAGCATCCTGTACATCGAATCATGGTGGATAGTGGAGCTCGGTTGATGTACTTTTTTACGATGCTCTCTCGGATGAACTTGTCCCCCGATCAGCTGTGAAACGGTGCACACCCCCTGGTAGGTTTTACGGGGGACTCCCGTGGGGGTCGAGGGGGAGATCACTCTCCCGGTCACCGCCGGATCCCCACCCCGGCAGGAGACCGTCCTAATAGCATATACTGTCGTCAGGCTCCCCTCGCCTTACAACGCCATTCTCGGGCGTCCCGGGCTCAACCAACTGGATGCCACCATCTCCACGAGAAGGCTGTTGGTACAGTTCCCCACGCCTTCCGGGCTCGGGGAGATGAAGGGGATGACCCAGCCAGTCCCGCTCTGCCTTCAGACGGTCCGGCACCAGGGGCGCGGAGCTCGCCCATGATATCGACGACCTCGATCTGAGAGAAAACGAACCAGGGGAGGACCCGTTAGAGCGCCTGCTGACTTTTCCCTCGGTTCGGATCCCCTGAAGACGGTTGCAAGTCGGGGCCAGCTCCCTGAGGAAGAAACGAACGCCTGTTGGAGTTCCTCCACGCCACACTGACTGTTCGCCTGGTCAGCAGCGACATGCCGGGCATCCCGCCCGAGGTCATCATGCACAGGCTAAACGTGGGGCATCCCGCCCGAGGTCATCATGCACAGGCTAAACGTGGACCCAAATTGCCGCCCGGTCTACCAGAAGAAGAGAAGCTTCGCCATGGAAAGGCAGAAGGCGATCAATGAGGAAGTGGAGAAGCTCCTCGCCGCCGGTTTTATGCGGGAGGTCCAGTACCCCAGCTGGCTGGCAAACGTGGTCATGGTAAGAAAGAGTAGTGGTAAGTGGAGGATCTGTGTGGATTACACCGACCTCAACCGAGCTTGCCCGAAGGATAGCTTCCCTCTTCCAAAGATCGACCAGCTGGTCGACACCACCTCGGGGCATCGCCTCCTGTCGTTCATGGATGCCTTCTCCGGATACAACCAGATCCGAATGAGCCCGGAGGACGAAGAGCACACCACCTTCATAACTGACCGCGAAACTTTTTGCTACAGGATGATGCCATTTGGCCTCAAGAATGCGGGGGCAACGTACCAGCGCCTGGTCAATAGAATTTTCAAAGACCAGATCGGCCGCAACATGCAGGTGCACATGGACGACATGCTGGTAATGAGCAAACCCGAGTCGGATCACGTGGCTGACTTGGCGGAGACCTTCGGCAACCTCCGACGCCATCAGATGAAGCTGAACCCGGCGAAGTGCGCCTTTGGCATCTCCGCGGAAAATTCCTAGGATTTATGGTGACCCAAAGAGGAATCGAGGCCAACCGGAGAAGGTCCAGGCCATCCTGGATATGGAGCAGCCCGCCTCCAAGAAGCAAGTGTAGCAACTAACCGGCCGAGTTGCATCCCTTAGCCATTTTATCTCCAGGGTCGGGACCGCTGCCGTCCCTTCTTCAAGGTACTGAGGAAGATGAATGACTTTGCTTGGACCGAGGAATGCAGCAGGCCTTCGAGGAGCTGAAGAAGACCCTCGCATCGCCACCGTTGCTGTCCAGGCCCGAGGAGGGAGAGGAGCTTATCCTCTACCTAGCGGTACCCCGGAAGCCGTCAGCTCAGTCTTGGTTCGAACCGACGGCCAGGGGGCCCAGCGGCCGGGTGTACTATACCAGCAAACTTCTCCGTGACGCGGAGCTCAGGTATTCTCGGCCCGAGAAACTCGTTTTTGTGCTAATAGTGTCTGCCCAGCATCTCAGGCCTTATTTCCAAGCGCACCCGATCGCTGTCCTGAGGATCAACCGCTGAAGGCAGTGCTCAGCCGACCCGATACCTCGGGATGATTGGCAAAGTGGGCACTGAAACTCAGCGAGTTCGACATTACGTACTGGCCGAGGTCAGCCATGAAGGCACAGGTGCTAGCCGACTTCTTGGTCGAATGTGCAGGCTTGGGCAAGGAGCCCGAGGAAGGCCCCTCAGGCCGGTCGATGGAGATAGGCACCGACGAGCCCGGAGAGGACGCCTGGATCCTCCATGTAGACGGAGCCTCAAACTCCGGCGGGAGCGGGGCTGGGCTCATCCTTGCCAACAGCAACGGGGTCGTCGCCGAATGCACACTCCATTTCCAATTCCCCGTGACAAATAACCAGGCGGAGTACGAAGCACTTCTTGTCGGACTGAGAGTCTCCCGCAAGCTGGGCGTAACCAACCTCAAGGCTTTCACTGATTCCCAGCTCGTGGCAGGGCAGGTGTCCGGGGAGTACGTCGCGCACGACCCCCAAATGGCGAAATACTTGGAGCTCGTCAAGGAGGGCGCGTCCAGATTCCGACGCTTCAACATCTTCCATATCCCCCGCGGGGAGAATGCCCGCGCGGATGCTCTCTCTCGACTGGCGACCTGCCGGACACGATGCTGGGAGCGTCCATGTGGAGCGCCTTGAGGTCCCAAGCCTCGAGGCACCGGTGGAGGTCCACCAGGTCGGCCATGAACCCAGCTGGATAGACAAGTATGCCGCATACATCACCAATGGCACCCTGCCGGAGGACCGCGAGGCGGCTCGCCTCATCAGGAAGAAGGCCGTACGGTTCTTCCTGATGGACGGGCAGTTGTATCGAAGATCCTACTCCTACCCCCTCCTCAACGGTGTAGGACCCACGGAAGCCAAGCTTGTGCTCCAGGAGATTCACGAAGGCGTCTGGCGGGAACCACGTGGGGGGCAGGGCATTGGCATACAAGGCCCTCCATCAGGGCTACTTCTGGGAGACGATGAAGGAAGACACCGCCGACTTCGTGAAGAAATGCGACCGGTGCCAGCGTCACGGCACGGTGCAACGGCAGCCCTCCAACCCAATCTCCCAGCTCTCAGCCCCTGGCCGTTCGCCCAGTGGGGGATGGACCTCTGGGCCCATTCCCGCCGGCGTCTGGACAGCGGAAGTTCTTGATAGTGGCCATCGATTACTTCACGAAGTGGGTCGAGGCCGAACCCTTGGCGAGGATCACCGAAGCAAACGTCGCAAGTTCTTTTGGAAGTCCATCGTCTGCCGCTTCGGCCTCCCCCACACCGTGGTCACTGACAACGGGTGCCAGTTCGACTGCCGGGAGTTCGAAGAATTCTGCAGCGACCTCGGCATCAAGCATCGCTTTACCTCGGTGGCGCACCCCCAGACCAATGGGGAGGCCGAAGTCACAAACAGGACCATCCTTCAGGGTCCGCACGCGGCTGGACCAGGCCAAGGGCAAGTGGGCCGACGAGCTCCCCAGCGTCCTCTGGGCATACCATACCACCCGAGGATGGCTACCGACGAAACCCCGTTCTACCTCATCTTCGGAGCCGAGGCAGTTATCCCGATCGAGCTCAGCCTACCCCACACTGCATGTGGAGCAATATGACGAGACAGAAAAACCCAGCCAGGATGATGCTCAACCTTGACCTTCTCGGGAAACGAGGGACAAAGCCCGAATTCGAATGGCGGCGTATAGGCAACGCGTGGCCAGGTATTACAACTCCCGAGTGCGGCCGAAGGTTTTCCGTCCCGGAGACTTGGTCCTCCGGCGCACTGAGGCTTCCCAGCCACGGGAATGCGGCAAGCTCTCACCCAACTGGGAAGGCCCATATCAGGTGGCAGAGGCCCTCCCTCATGGCGCATACTACTGGAGGAATTGGGAGGTGCCAGGTTCCCCCGGATGTGGAATGCCTCGAACCTGAGGATGTACTATCAGTAATGTAAGGTTCCCTGCTCCTGTAATAAAGTTCCCCCACTTCAAACACTCCCTTCTCACTTCAACAAGAAAGCCTACGGCATCGGGTTCAGTCCGGAGATCCTGGGCTTCGGCCTGGAAGGCGACGCAGACCCCAGTTCGCCCACGAAAGCCCGGAGAATAGCTCGGCAAGCCGTGCAAGGCTTGAGAAAGCTGCGGCATCGAGCTCACTCGGAGATCCTGGGCTTCGGCCTGGAAGGTGGCGCGGAACCCAGTTCGCCCACGAAAGCCCGGAGAACAGCTCAGCAAGCCGCGCAAGGCTTGAGAAAGCCTGTGGCATCGAGCTCAGTCCGGAGATCCTAGGCTTCGGCATGGAGGTGGCGCGGAACCCAGTTCGCCCACGAAAAGCTGGAGAACAGCTCAGCAAGCCGCGCAAGGCTTGAGAAAGCCTGCGGCATCGAGCTCACTCTGGAGATCTGGGCTTCGGCCTGGAAGGTGGCGCGGAACCCAGTTCACCCATGAAAGCCCGGAGAACAGCTCGGCAAACCGCGCAAGGCTTGAGAAAGCCTCCGGCATCGAGCTCAGTCCGGAGATCCTGGGCTTCGGCCTGGAAGGTGGCGCGGAACCTAGTTCGCCCATGCAAGCCCGGAGAACAGCTCGGCAAACGCGCAAGGCTTGAGAAAGCCTGCGGCATCGAGCTCAGTACGGAGATCCTGGGCTTCGGCCTGGAAGGCGGTGCAGAAACCATGTCGCCTGCGCAAGTATGAAGGCGATCCCAAAGACGGGCCCGCTAAAGGCCTACTCTACCGCTACGCGATCCGGGAGGCCCCAACCTTCGATTTGAGCAATGGAAGGACCGGGCCTGCGACCGTTTCAGCATTCCATACCAACATCTCAAAAAAAAAAAAAAAAGGAGAACTCGAGGTTTTGTCAAATTAAGGCTTTCATTAATATAAGTGGCCAGTACAAGCTGGGAGTCCCGACAGCCCGGGAGTCCCCAAAAAGAAAAAAAAAAACACACACGACTACAACGACGAAAGCAGGTAAGAAGGCGCCGGGCTCAGTGTGGTGCAGGGTCGGAGCCCTCTACCGGGGGCGCAGGCGTGCATCCTCGACTTCGGCGGCGGCCGGCTCTTGGGGCTGCTCCGGAGCCACAGCTTCACTAGTCGACGGCGCCGCAGGAGTGCGTCGGCCGCACCGGAGGCCCTGCTCTCGACTCCTTGCCTCCTGCCTCCGATCACCACCCGCTAAGATCAAGCTCGGGGAAGAAGGCCCCACCTTCTCCCGGCACATCCGGAACCCCTTCAGGAAGGAGTCCACGGCGGCCTCCCGGACCTCCGAGTGTACTCGTCGGGAAGACCGGAATTTCGGGATGGCTTCCTGCGCCTCCCGCTTCGCGGCCTCCAGGAGTCCGTTGATGTACGCACTCCGGTCCTTCGCCGCGCTCGCATCTCGCCGGGGGCCTCCTCCAGCTGGTGCTCCAGCCATTGGGAATGGGCCTGCAGGCGGGCCTTCTCCGCCGCGTCCTCCTCCGTACGGTGCTGTGGAGATCCTCTCCTCCGACAAGGAGGCCTCCAGCTCCTTGTTCCGCCCTCGGAACGCGCCAGGTCGGACTGGAGGGCTTGGTGTTGGCTCGCGCTCGACCCCTTCTCCATGAGGTCTTTGACATCGGCCGCGAGCTTGCCGAGCTTCTTCTCCTTCTCGGCATCCTTTGTGCGTTCCCTACGAGGAAGTTCCTCAGTAGGAGAACGTCATTCCCGATCTGCACCAACGAAAACAAAACCAGGTCAGGAGAAAAGAAGTTAGATCTTGAAAGAACAGAAAGGAAGGAGCTCGGGCTTACTGTGAAGAGTACGGGAGAATCCGAGAGTAGAGCATCTGCGTAGTCCCGGCCGCCCGGGCTCGGCGGGGGTCCCGGGCGGTGGAGGCGTACTCCATGATCTTTTCCGCGAGCCTTTGTCGTGGAGACCGAGTCCCGGTGGGTGATCACCGGTGCCGGAGGTGTCAGGAGCCTTTGTCGTGGATGACCGAGTCCCGGTGGGTGATCACCGGTGCCGGAGGTGTCAGGCCGGCTCCTGCGCCGGCCGCCCCCTCAGCTGATTCCGTGGTCGACGGGCCGGCGGTGGCCACCGGCTGCACTGTCGAGGCAGCGGGCGACGCGGGACCGGTGCTGGATGGAGCTGCAGGCGGTGGAGCCCTCTCAGCGGCGGCGCCACCAGGTCGCGCAACCGAGGGTCGGCGGCCCCGCCCTGAGGCACACACCGGGCGGGGGAGCGGTGGCTAGCGGGCTGGGCACGGTCGCCGTCACGACCTCCTGGCCGCCTCCGTGCGAGCCCTCTTCATCGGGAGGCTCATCCACCTCGACGACATCTCCGGGCTGCGCCCTCCAAAAGGCTCTCCAGCGAAAACTTCATTCCTGCAATACAAAAGAACAGAAGGTCAGCCGGCTCGGTCATGAAGAAAAAGGGAGGGGGAGTCAAAGTGGGGCCGAATCTCACCCGTTTCATGAATGGATGATCCCAGCCTCAAAAGATTCTGCTCCGAAAGCAGAACGTCGAGTGCCGGGACCACGTCGCTCAGGAGCTGGGAATAGGCCTCCTGGTCCGCCGACTCAACTCGAGAGTTCCGGTTCGGAGCTCGGTCCGGTTCACTCCAGGCCCAGTCGACATCTTCGACTGAGGCGAAGAAAAACTGGCTCTTTCCAGCCCTTCACCGAGGAAGGGATGTCGAACCGGAGACACCTAGGCCGGGGCGAAATATACCACCAGCCGTCATCGGTGGAGCACTTCTCAGGGTGAACAAGGCCTGAAGAGGGAGAAACGGGCAACGAACCCGTGGAAGTGACAAAAGACAATGAAAGAGAAGATGACCGGATGGCGTTGGGAAGCCAACTGGGGCGGGACAAGCCGGAAATGGCTGAGAAAAGAAAGAAAGAAGGATGCAGAGGAAACCGAAGACCCCCAAGGAGGAAGTCTTCGTAGAAGGCTATGCGGCCGGGGCCACTCATGGTGACGCACTTCCCGGACCGCGGAGGCAGACAAGCGGATGGACCCCGGGATGCCGTAAGCATCCCAGAGCAGAGAAAGATCGCCTTTGGTCATGGTGGAGGCATGACCGGAGGGACCAGCAGGAAGAGAAGGTGGAGCAGGAAGAGAACGAAGGGGCACGGCAGGAGCAACCGGAGGAGGCCGGATACCCCTAGGGATGCCAATGGTGACACCCCCGGGTTGCAGATGCCGGCAGCTCCCTCGGGATCGTATCCTCATCTGAGGAGAAGAAGATGGAGTCCTCGCCGGGATGGACCGGCCTCGTCCGGGTTGGAAGAGACATGGCGACGGCGCACCATGGAAAAGAGAAGGACGGAGGATCAAAGAGAAAAGAAAAGAAAGAGAAGGAGGGGAGCCAGAGAAGATGAGGGCACTCACCGAAAATATGCCAGACGAGCGCAGGGCAACAGGAGTTAGCCTGCAGCAAAACCGCCACGAAGCAAGGGGAAAAGGCCTCGTTCTGGAAAGTCCCAACTTTCAAAACTCAGCGGACAGCGACCGTACCTGTTATTCCACTCGGGCCACTGGACGATCGCCACGTGGGCGCACGCCCGACATCGACGCCTCGTTAGCAGAGCAACGGCCTCTGCCTCGAAGCGATGCATTTATTGCAGGCAAGTGGGCGACGCGTGGCGGCTCCACACAGGTTTTCAGTCGCATCGAGCCACGGCGACGAGGATCGTGGCAATTTGATGCAAGATCTTCGCCCCCATGTCATGTCGTATTTAATCCCGACGTTCTGTTCTACGATGCCCCGACGGAACGACGGGCTGGGGGGCAACTTACAGCCGTGACAGTGACGTGGCCAGGCTCAGATACCGTCGAATGCGATCGAGCCACGTGGAGGTTTCTCCGGCCGAGTCAGCGCCACGTCCTCAAGACCAGGTTCGGCAAGACTACAGCGCCCGGCAATTTTCTAAGGCAAACTGCCCTCGCCGAGGTCGAGCTCAGTCGGAGTTCCTCTACCACCTCGATGGCACCCAAGCCCTAAGTGAGGTCGGCCAGGGCCAGGCGACCTCCTGCCACCTCGCCAGGTGTCCACCCAGGAGGGGTCCACCTAGGTCGAGGTCGGCTAGTCCTTCGCCCCTTTGCCAGGTGGCCTCCCGGAGACGGGCCCACCTCGACCGAGGCCAGGCGACCTCCTGCCACCTCGCCAGGTGTCCACCCAGGAGGGGTCCACCTAGGTCGAGGTCGGCTGGTCCTTCGCCCCTTTGCCAGGTGGCCTCCCGGAGACGGGCCCACCTCGGCCGAGGCCAGGCGACCTCCTGCCACCTCGCCAGGTGTCCACCCAGGAGGGGTCCACCTAGGCCGAGGTCGGCTGGTCCTTCGCCCCTTTGCCAGGTGGCCTCCCGAAGACGGGCCCATCTCGGCCGAGGTCAGGCGACCTCCTGCCACCTCGCCAGGTGTCCACACAGGAGGGGTCCACCTAGGCCGAGGTCGGCTGGTCCTTCGCTCTTCGCCAGGTGGCCCCCGGAGACGGGTCCCACCTCGACCGAGGCCAGACGACCTCCTGCCACCTCGCCAGGTGTCCACCCAGGAGGGGTCCACCTAGGCCGAGGTCGGCTGGTCTTTCGCTCTTCGCCAGGTGGCCCCCGGAGACGGGTCCACCTCGGCCGGGGTCAGGCCGCCCATACGGAGAAGGTCTCAGGGAAGAGGCGCGGGCCCCGAGGCCATCCCTAGGGCCGTACGAATCCCAGACGGTGCCCCGTACGGAGGGCGGCGGCATGCGGAACATCACTTGCATCGGCCCGACAAGTTCCACAGCCAGGGGGCACGATTCTGACAGAACAGGCCCTATAGACGGATGGCGCCCATGCTTGGGAAAGAGGGCGCTCTCGCTGGGCCCGAGGCCTGACCGGCCGCCTTACCAGCGCCGCCCTCCCTTTTTCTCTTCTGCCTTTGCCTTTTCCCTGCTGGGCTCGGCGGACGAGGTCGGAAAGCCGCCTGGCCCCCCCTTCACCAAAAAGGGAAAAGAGAAGAGGACGGGGGAGGGGAGTCTCCCAGGAGGAAAAGACAAGCGCACGACGAAAGGAGATAAAGAGGGAGGAATCTGGGGACGACAAGGTAAGCAGACAAGCCTGGGGACAAAGGAGAAGCAGCGGCAAAAGGCCTCGCTCCGGAGAGTGAAAACCAGAGATCCCGAGAGGGGATCACTGGGTGTGAGCTCGGCAAGGAGGCCCGGCCGAGATTCTGGTCCCCAGAGCGTCTCTCTCACCAGTAAACTCTCTAAGTCTGGAACCCTTTCGAGGGTCCGTCTGGAGAGTCTGTTCTTCTCGTCGTCTACTGACTTGACCGTCGGAGCTCCCTCGCCGGGGATCCCCGGCCAGGGTCTTCTAATCCCTTTTTGCAGGTTAGCCACAGCCAGGGAGGCTCCTTCACCAGGCGGTCAGGAGGGATCGGCGGATCCGTGGCACGGGCGCGACGACGGGAGCGGCAACAGCTATCACTGGATCTGATTGAAAACTAGAATCTGTATAACCTTCTAGTTTCAACTCAGATCCACCATATACTAGAAAAATATCTTTTGTCCTTCTCAGGTACTTAAGAATATTTTTCACAGCTCTCCAATGATCCTCTCCAGGATCTGCCTGAAACCTGCTCACTATGCCCAAGGCATATGCAATATCAGGTCTGGTACATAACATGGCATACATTATCGATCCTACAGCCGAAGCATAAGGAATCATAGCCATCCTCTCTCTTTCTTCTGATGTCTTAAGGAGACATTTTCTTAGAGAGATGTATGCCTTGACTTATAGGTAAGTAACCTTTTTTACTTCCATCCATGTTGAATCTCTTCAACACTAAGTCAATGTACCTGGATTGGGATAAGCCTAGCATCCTCTTGGATCTATCTTTATAGATACATATACCCAATATGTAGGATGCTTCTTCCAAATCCTTTATGGAAAACTTTGATGATAGCCAAGTTTTAACCGATTGCAACATTGGGATATCATTCCCAATGATCAATATATCATCTACATACAAAACTAAGAAAATAATGGCACTCCCACTTGTCTTCTTATACACACATAGTTCATCAACATTTTTGATAAAACCAAATCCTTTGATTGTTTCATCAAAACAGATGTTCCAACTCCTCGATGCTTGCTTAAGTCCATAAATGGAATTCTTTAACTTGCATACCTGGTTTGGTCTCCTACTTGAGACAAACCCCTCTGGCTATGACATATAGACTTCTTCCTCAAGGTTTCCATTGGGGAAAGCAGTCTTTACATCCATTTGCTAGATCTCATAGTCAGGTATGCTACTATGGCAAGCAGTATCTGAATGGACTTGAGCATGGCTACTGGAGAAAAGGTTTCATCATAGTCTATACCATGTTTTTGTCTAAAATCTTTTGCTACCAGCCTAGCCTTATAGGTCTCAACATGACCATCTGCTCCAATCTTCTTCTTGAAGACCCATTTACACCCTATCGGGTAATTCCTTCAGGTGGATCTACCAAAGTCCAAATCTGATTAGAATACATGGAGTCCATTTCAGATTTCATGGAACCAAGCCACTTGTCAAAGTCCCTATTCTCGACAGCTTCCGAATAGGTCACAGGATCATCATCCTATATGATACTGGCTTCATTGTCATCCCCGATGACAAAGCCATATCTGAGAGGTGCTCCCCGCACCCTCTCTGACCTTCGGAGAGGAGGTGTGTATTGTGGCTGTTCTTGATCTATAAGAACCTCTGGTTGAGGAACTTCACTTGAAGGCTCATCAGTTTGTTGGTTTTGTTCTTCACACAACTTAAGTAAAGAATCACTACATCCTTGTTGGATAAACTCATATTCCAAGAATGTAGTATGCCTACTAATAATTATCTTCTGCTCAGTAGCATTATAAAAGGGGTATCCCTTACCTTCTTTTGGGTAACCAACAAACCTACACTTGTCAGCCCTAGCACTTAAAAGAGGAGGTGTGTATTGTGGTTGTTCTGATCTATAAGAACCTCTGGTTGAGGAACTTCACTTGAAGGCTCATCAGTTTGTTGGTTTTGTTCGTCACACAACTCAAGTAAAGAATCACTACATCCTTCTTGGATAAACTCATGTTGCAAGAATGTAGTATGCCTACTAATAATTATCTTCTGCTCAGTAGCATTATAAAAGGGGTATCCCTTACCTCTTTTGGGTAACCAACAAACCTACACTTGTTAGCCCTAGCACTTAACTTATGCCCAAAGTATTCTTGACATAAGCATGGCAATCCCAATCTTAAGTACTTAAGACTTGGTTTTACCATTCCATAACTCAAATGGAGTGCTACTTACTGACTTAGATGGAACCCTGTTTAATATGTACGAGCAGTCTCAAGGCAGTCTCCAAGGATGTCCCAGAAGGAAATGGAAAGATCTGTGAAGCTCATCATGGACTCACCATGTCCAACAAGGTGCGATTTCTCCTTTCTACCACTCCATTTAACTGGGGTGTATATGGAGGGGTCCATTCAGAAATAATGCCTTTGTCCTTGAGATGGTTCAAAAACTCACTAGACAAGTATTCCCCTCCTCGATTAGACCAAAGAGCTTTAATACTAAGTCCAGTTTATCTTTCAACCATACTCTGATATTCTTTGAACTTATCAAAGGCTTCGAACTTGTATTTCATAAGATACACATAACTGAACCTTGATAAATCATCAATAAAAGTGATGAAATAAGAATATCCTCCTCTGGCCTAAGTTGATATAGGTCCACACACATCAGTATGTACAAGACCTAACAATTCAGTTGCCCTTTCTCCATATCCAGTGAATGGAGACTTGGTCATTTTCCCTTTGAGGCAAGACTCACAAGTTCTTAATGATTGAAAATCATCAGGGTCAAAGTAATCCTCTTTGACTAACTTAATTATCCTTGACTCACTGATATGACCAACCGGTAATGCCAGAGATATGTGATATTGACATTATCCCTTTTTCTCTTCTTGTCATCTACAAGAAGTATTTCATCATTGAGTACTAAAGTTTGAAGACCATTCATAAAGCAACCATGCCCAAATATTGTATTATTATGAAGAATAGAGCAGCCACTGCTCTTTACACTTATTTCATATCCTTGTTGTAACAACAAGGGTATAGAAATAATGTTTCTTACAATGTTTGGTACATAGTAGCATTCTTCCAACCTTATGATATTACCCAAAGGTAATAACAGAAATAGGTGCCCACAGCTTCAGCATATATGGGTTCTCCACTTGTCCCATATAATTTGAAGTCACCTTTCTTCAAATTTCTAATTCTGTGGAGTCCTTGTAAAGATTTACAAATATGTGACCCACATGCGGTATCCAATATCCATGAATTAGAAATAAATTTACTCAATAATAAATTGGTTTGTATCATGTACAAACCCCTAGATGCACCACTTGCATCTAGCTTCACATTTGCAAGACAAGTCTTGCAATCCTTCTTCAAATGCCCAAACATGCTGCAATGAAAACAGGCTCCATCAGCCTTCTTCCTCAACCAGTCCACATAGTTTGAACCGGTTAACTTATTAACATCCAAGATGCCACTCAGTGATAAGTTTGAAGCCATTATTTAAATATCTTATATTAATTAAAGAATAATATCAGCAGACCACTCAAGATGACATCCATAACTAGATAAGGACTTTCTATCTAATTATGTCTCCTACTATTTTCTTCAAATACCATAACCCTCAACTATGGCAAGCGAAAAACTTTCCTGGTTTCCATAGTGGGGTTGAGATCCTTATTCCTTGTGAGTGCCTTGTGTATGCACAACAAATACACATGAGTTCAAAGGTAGGACAACCTTCCCAATTGCAACCCGTGCAATTCTCAACAATTATCTTTGCCTTTAAGACACTTATGGCCTTGTGTATGCACAACTAACCATAATGTCTTAGTTTAGTCGGACCCTTCATTTCC
This sequence comes from Areca catechu, assembly GCA_021397845.1. Lineage (NCBI taxonomy): Eukaryota > Viridiplantae > Streptophyta > Magnoliopsida > Arecales > Arecaceae > Areca > Areca catechu. The sequence goes on along the minus strand of CM038048.1, from coordinate 43,252,351 downwards.
ATATAGCCATGATTGAATAATGTTACCCTTGTGTATGCACAACAAAGCAACATTTCCAACCATGCCATAAAGCACTAAGTGCACCAAGACAAATCTTATATCAAACCCGAGAGTAGGCCTTGTGTATGCACAACAAACCTACTATAGTCTTGACATAAATTTAGCTTAGCATAAAGGAAGGCAAAATATAGTACACTTAACCAATTAGAATTACCAAATTAAAATTTAGATATGACCAAATTGGCCAGGTCAGTGGAAGGGGTGAGGGGGTCCCCCCGTTGCTTTCCTTAGACACCAATTAGATTGGCCAAGTCAGTCAACGAAACCAATTAAAAACCTTATTCCTTTTACCTTCCCAGAACCACTTGCCTAGACACCAATTGGCTGATCAAACCCTAACCGGTTTTGCTTCTTGACTAAGTTTTATACTATGACTAAATATGGTTTTTGATGAGGGCTTTGATGGTCTCAAAACACATTCTAAAACTATCATGATAATAATGTTTATTACTACTAGTATAAACATAAACATGATATCCAAGTTTATAACAAATATAAACCTGATGCATATCACTCTAGCATATGCATTAAAATTCATGTAATCAAGCATATTACCCTAATATGCATAGCATTATATGATAATTAGCATATTACCCTAATATGCAAATCAAGACATGATAAAATACCTTTCACCTCGCTTATTCATGGGATATGGCCACAGCGACACCCCTACATGCCATAAGAGATCCATTGAATGGGAAGAGAGGACCTTTAAACCCTACTTGGCTCCTATGACAAGACGGCCATGGTGACTAACCCAATCCAAAGTAGTTACTTGGTTCATGCATAATTTCATATTGACATAATATCATACATATGAACATGGTTGAGTCGACTTGATAAGGTTCGGGTCGGCTCGATAGTGGAATTTAATCAAACTCCAAAATGATTCATAATTGGAATGCCACAAGGATTGCTCTGATACCACTGATGGAAATTCTTCCAGGGTGCCGGGGATCATGCAGCATGCAGAATTGACTTTCAAAACAAAAATTTCATAGCATGATACCCTAACATATATAACATGTATAGAAAACTCTAATTCCCAGGAATCCCTTGTACAATATCAACTAATGAATCATAAAATAGAGTCAAGAAAAATACCTGGATTGCTGAAACCCAACTTTTCTACAAGGTTCACAAGCGCAAACCCTCCAACGATGATCCACACAAATCTCGGACCAAGGAAGAACTCCTTCTTCAAGTTGCTTGGAGAAGTGGAACTCTTTCGGCAGCCTTTGGTCTATTGACCAATGTAGGACACCTTGTCCTACTGAAGGGCACTCAAAACACTGTCCTAAATCACTTTAGGTTCTAAGACTACCCTCCACTAGGACCCTATAGGCTTATGTCCTAAAACCAAGCCATATCCTAGTGTAGAAGAACTTGTCTTGACAAGACAAGTCTTGTCCTAAAACAAGGAGGGAGGGAGAAAGTGGAAGACTCTCAGAAAGACTCTCGGAAAAATAAAAACACTGATCTCAGAAGACCGAAGAAGAAGAATTAGTAGTGTTTCTCATTTCACCGTACCTCCTATTTATAATCTCAGATGGGGCATGAAATGAATCCCAACAACACTTATCAGATATGAAACATCATATCTGATAAGCCTCTTCAGGAATGGAGAGTCATATCTATGTTCTTTCACTTACTAGATCAATCCCCATCCCGCCATGTATCAAATACCAGTTTCTGAGATAGGGAGATGCCTCTTCTAATCTAAAGTAACGTGAGGCTTGAAGAGTTCCAGAAGGACTCTGCCCTCTATTGTGTGCGCGCATATGAAGAGGCGCGACTCTTCATGTGCGTGCCACCTTCACTTCTCTTCAAGCCATTCCATTCAAACTTTAAACTGGTCTTTTGACTTGTCAAGGCATGAGGATTGAGCTAAGAGGCACCTTCCTAATGAAGCTCTCAGAGTATCATCTGCAGAAAAACTCTCAGTCCATCTGCGTGCCATACTTTCTCCCTGGAGCGCCAAAGGGCGCCAATAGTCTTTCCCTTTCCATTTAATCCACCCAAAGAATCAAATTGACTTGGTCAAACATATGCAATATGGGTGTCATTGGAAAGGGCAACAAATAAGCTTTCTGACCATATCTTTTATTTTCAGATCAGAGGTCTGTAGATCCTTCTATGCCTTTTTGAAGTTAAGGTGTCATTTAGGTACCAAGAGTCCCATGCCATTGGGACTCTTCATATATGGCACCTAAAATGTCCAAAATCCAAATAAAAATTAGATCAAGCTCTGATTTGGCTAGCATCACTTAGGACTCAACCTAATTTAGGTTTCCCATAATTAGGTTAGCCCAACTAGCAAGCAACCGAACCCAATACAATTGGGTTAGGAATTAGGTTAGCCTACATATGCTAGTATGCAATATGGCTAACCAATTAGGATCTTATGACCCTAATTAAACCATGAATGACTTCCTTGGCCAAGTCTCTATTATGTGTGACCCATTGGGTTCCACATCAAGCCAATAGTAGGATTAGGTTTTAGCCGATTCGATCTGATCAAACCGATTGACCTAATTAGGTCAAATTGGCTCACCTATTTGTCCAATTCGAATCACACATCGAATTGACTCATGAAACCAAACCAATTGGTTTATGAATGTAAGGATTTTGGTGACCAGGGTGGAAGCATGGATTTCAAAAATTTATTATGAAACCACTACCAAACCCTTAACCCAAGACCTCCTTACTAGGAATTAAAACATACAAACATGCATATATAATATAAACTAGAGTTTAGGCACCAACCTGAACCGCTAGTATCCAATCCGATGAAGAAAACCCTGATTCAGCCTTCTTCTCCACTAGGCGCCCAAATGTTCACCCTCCAACGGTGATCCACACGAAACTCGGACCAAGGAAGAACTCCTTCTTCAAGTTGCTTGGAGAAGTGGAACTCTTTCGGCGGCCTTTGGTCTATTGACCACTTTAGGGCACTAAAGACACTCTCCTAAACCACTCTTGGTTTTAGGACAACCCTCCTCTAGGACCCCTTAGGCTTATGTCCTAAAACAAAGCCTTATCCTATTAGAAAAGACCTTGTCTTAACAAGACAAGTCTTATCTTAAAGAAAGAAGGAGGGAGAGAGAGAGACACTCAGAATAATACTTCAGTGGAATTCTTCATTTATCAGACTCATTTCACAGCCCCCTATTTATAGATACAAGAGGGGCGTGTGATATGTCCTCCCATCAACTTATCAGATATGATTTTTCAAGACCGAAGAGAAGTTATCTGGCTTGAAAAATCATATCTAATAAGCCCATTCATGCACCGAAGGCCTTATTCACATCCCTTCTTTTATCTGGACGAATTTTTACTTGCCACATGTTAATTACCGATCCCTAGGAAGCCAAGAGGCACCTCTTCAATCTTCAAACATCGAAGATTATGAAGAGTCCGATAGCATAAGGACTCTCCATCAGAACCGCGTGCCACATGAAGAGTTGCGACTCTTCATGACCGCGCGTGCCATCCTTCTTCCACACAAATTTCAAAGAATGTTGACCAGTCAAAACATAGGCAATATGTGTGTCATTGGAAAGAGCATAAAATTTCCTTTTTGATCATATAAATTATATTCAAATCAGAGATCTATATCTCATTCTGTGCCCTTTTGAAGTTAAGGTATCATTTAGGTACCAAGAGTCCCTTGCCATTAAGACTCTTCATGTATGGTTCCTAAAATGCCCTTAAATCCAAATTAAAATCTGATTTATCTCTGATTAGGCTAGCCCTACTTAGGACTCAACCTAATTTAGGTTTTCCATAATTAGGTTAGCCCAATTAGCAAGCAACCAAACCCAATCCAATTGGGTTAGGAATTTGGTTAGCCTACATATGCTAGTATGTAATCCGGCTAACCAATTAGGATCCTATGACCCTAATTAAATCATGAATGACTTCCTTGGCCAAGTCTCTATTGTGTGTGATCCATTGGGTTCCACATCTAGCCAGTAGTAGGTTTAAGTTTGAGCCGATTCGATCCGATCAAACCCGATTGACCTAATTAGGTCAAATTGGCTGACCTAATTGTCTAATTTGAATCACACATCAAATTGACTCATGAAACCAAATCAATTAGTTCATGAAGACCTACAAGACAAGATTGACATCTAGCAATGTTTCATGCCTACCCGGAAGTTGAGGAATTTTGGTGGATTTACTAAAATACCCTTCAGTGGTGAGTTACCGGGCAATTCAGTCCTTCGATCTACTTGCTTCCTGAATATGACTATGAATATGGATACTTGTCAAATCCAATTTCATATTCATTCCTTGCTCAATCTGATAATGATGATTCATTAATGAACCATTAGAAACTATTTCTAATGTCTATACTTTGATCAAAGATTTCCCGAATCTTCATTTGATTGAAATCATCTGGATGCGCTTCCCTCTTACTAGGGTTGATTGATTCCTTTTTGACCTACTCACAACCTCCATATGCAATCCACCATACCCAGTATCACCCCATGCATGACTCAGTGTCATGATTGAGTGTGAACCAAAGTATGGATTCATGTATACAAGGTACCATGGCAGTCTCAGGTCAAAGGACCATATGCACTACTCCCACTGTGAGAAATATCTATTGACAAAGAGATAAGGTTCCATTAGATGTTCTCAAGCTGGATCCATTCAGTGAACTCATTCTCTAATGAGCACCCACATCCTAGTATTAGTGTCAAACACAAGTGACTGTGAGATCAGTCACCCTCTTCACCAAGCATACATAGGATGTGCTGGTCTTACCGGAAACATTGATCCCCTACTCAATATCCTATCGACCAGGAATATTCTAGATTAGGATTTTGAGGCTTTAGGTCTCACTGGTATGATCTCATCATAACCCTAGAACCATAGCCCTAATCTATGGGGTTCATCATATCTTAATAAAATTAATAATACACAGCATATGATGAAAATAAAATACCTTTATTAATTGATAATGTCAATACACTGGTTTGGGATACAAAAAAAAATCCCATCGAAATACAGATTAGCCTTTAGGGCATAATCCTTTCAATGAAAACCTACAAGACAAGATTGACGTCTAGCAATGTATCATGCCTACCTGGAAGATGAGGAATTTGATGAAAAATACCAAAATACCCTTCAGTAGTAAGTTGCCGTGCAATTCAATCTTTTGATCTCCCATTATCCCGATTAAGTGATAGGTATGGATATATGTCAAACCCTAACACTTAATCATATCGAATCTCAGCTCGATCATGAGGACTCAACTGATGATTGATTAGATTCCACTAATCTAATCCTACTTTGATCAAAGGCTCCTTGAGTCACTCATAGAAGAGATTGCATGGGATAACAATTTCTCTTACTAGGAATGATCGATTTCTTGTTGGTCCACTCACATCCTTCGTACACCTTCCACCATACCCAGAACATCCCGTACATGCCGCAATGGCATAAATGAGTATGAACCAAAGTATGGCTTAGTGTGCACAAGGAACCATGGTGACCTCAGGTCTAAAGATCACATGCATAACTTCTACTCTGGGATCTATCTTTTGACAAGTAGTAAGACTTCCATAAGATAATCCCGGTATGGATCAGTTCAGTGTACTCATACCCTGATGAGCACCCTTATCCTTGTATTAGTGTCTCTACATAAGGGGTTGTGAGATCAACCACCCTCATCAACTGAGCATACATAGGATAAGCTAGTCTTTCCGGATTTATCAATCTCTGAATCGATGGTCCAACGACTAGGAATATTCTAGATTAGGGTTTATAGGAATTATGTCTCACTATTATGAATTTCATCATAACCCTAACTCCATTGCCCTAATTTATGGGGTTCATCATAATCAATAAGAAAATATGACACAGCAGTATATGATGAATCAAATGCCTTTATTAATATGAAAGTATGTCATACATGAGCTGGAAGTTTACAAAAAGGCCCTCATAATGATTTGCTCTTGGGGTACTTTTCTATCAACTTCACCATGTCACACGCGACTTCATCCATTCCACTTGGTCGGCCACATGAAAGATAAGTTGTCACATTTTAAGAGTAGAGGAGTCCAAGCTATAGCTAGAGCCAAGAAAGAGTTTTGGTCGCCCATCCTTCTCATTTCTTTCACCAAAATCCAAGAAGAAATCGGCCAAGGTGAGAGAATGCCAATTTTAAGATGAGTAAAGCAGAAGGACTCTACAATTCCCATCTCGCTGCGCCTCATCCTCTCTTGGTCACCCATATCCAAATAATCCAAGATTCAAAAGCAAGTGAGTATACATGGAAAACCTCTTCATCTACCATTCAAATTTAAATGCAAGAAAGGATCAAGATGAAGTCTAAGAAGGATTAACACCAAGAATAGTAGATGGATTGATGCCAATTTGAGGAATCGGTCAAGAAAAGAGAAGCACCTCACCGCACCTCATTCCATCTTAAATTTGTCGCCAATATTTCAAAGGAGTGCCTTATCTCTTCTCATCACCCACTTGGATAAAGCAATCCCAAGTTGTCGCCCAAGATGGAAGAAGCCCAAGGAGAGCTCAAAGACTAGAGTCCAAGATGCCAAAAGCAAGGATTCAAGTTGTTGCCCAAGGAAAATCGATGCAAGACTTTGTAACCCTTACACTTCTAGTTGATGGTCTATAAATATCCCATCAATCTCCTCTTGTATTATTCATTCCACATATATGAAAAAAAGTTGACATTCTGTCAAATTTTCTTTGCTGTGTCAAGTATCATGGGGTGTGAGGCCCTAGTTATCCAACCATCAAAAACCCTAGCCACCACTTCCATCTTCTTCCCCTTCTGATTTTTTCCTTTCTACTTTTATTCTTTCTTCTATGCCCTAACTTGAGTATTTTTTTGAGTGTTACAAGTGATCAGGATTTGAAGTAAAGGTATCTTTGCCTTGAAACCGATTAAGCTGAAGATCGAAGCCCGAGATCGACCATCTTGAAGCCCTACTACAAGATCCTTGAGAGTCCAGTCAAATCCACATCAGAGGGATATAATCATCTGGTGCGAGCACCACGGCACAAAAGAGAATTCAATCCAATTTAATCAAGCCAGATTCAATATGGATTTTAGTGGAGTAAATTTAGTCTGCTTTTGGTTTCAATTTTACTTCTTTAATTGAATATGAGTCTTGTAAATAGGGTAGTTTATTTCTTTATTTGAGTTTGAGTCCTGTAAATAGGAATATGTCTATGTTAATTTGATCTTTTAAGTCAAATTGGGTGCAATTTGACTTTGTAATTAGTTAATTCCCAAAGTTGGTCCAAGAAGGGTTTGAATTGGGTTAAAATCAAAGCAAGAGGGCTTGGAGAATGGGTGCAACAAATCACTTCAACCAACCTTGACATGGAGGATGCCACATCATCACATACAAGTGGACGCTAAGTCATCTCCAAAGTCAACATGGAGGACACCTAAGCATGCCACCTCACCACTCTTTGGGCGGCCAACTTGAATTCAAAATATGGCTAGCCGACCACTATTCTCTCCTCATTCCAAGCATGGATCAAGGTGGCTTCAACTCTCCTCCCACATAGCAAGCAACTCCCCAAGATACTCTCCTTGTATTTCAAAATTTCAAAATTCAAGTGGAGGCTTATAAAAAGCCCTCCAAACCCCTCTTGTAAGCATTATTCATGAATGAAATTAAAAGAGTTTCTTCTTCCACTTGTGATATGCAATGTGTCCTCCGAGAGGGAGCGGGTGAGAGGCCAACAAAACCATCCTTTAGCTGTCTTAATCTTCTCCTAAACCCACCATTACTCTAGCTAGAAGATGCCCTTCTACCATCCAAAGAAGCTCTCCCAAATTCCAACCAAAGCTCCTTCACCACCTCCTTTTTTCAAGGCCGCCAACTTCAATCCTCAAAGAAGCTTCTACAACAAATTTTGGATACCATCTCTTACCTTCATGGTATGCCAACTCCAGTTGCAGCTCAAGGATTCCAATGAGATTACATTCTAGGCACCAAATGAAGCAACTTGATCTCCTCCAACTCCATCCAATCCAACCATACTATTCTTCCTTGAAACTTTAGTATTTTCTCATTCTTCTTGTCATCTCAAGTCTCTAATTCCTTTCTTTTCTAGGGTTCCCCAAGATCATGAGTTGAAGAGGAAGTTGGTCTCGCCCTTGGAACCTTTCAAGCCAGAGGTCTATATCTCTTGGAGTAACAGTTTCAATTACCAATCTCAATTCGGGAGTGCTGAAACTGAATCCCTACTAATGGTGTGAGACATCAATATTGGTAAGAAAACCCTCCTTATTTCTTAGGTCTAAATATTTGAATGGTCTATGCCCTAGATAGGATAGTTTCCCAAGCCTTAGGTCCAATCTTCATGGATGAACATGACACCCTAGATTGATTTATCTTTTATTTGGTTTTTTCCTTCATATGAATCTTTGCTATCTTGTGGTTGAAATTGTTTATGCTCGTCAGGATCATTGCTTAACAAACTAAATCATCCACTAAATTAGAAATCATTCATTGCATGCCACATCATAATTGGTATCAGAGCATGGTTGCATTGGTAGCATAGTCTTCATACTTGCTTTGTGTTTTTTCCTTTTAAATCCAATCCGGATCTAAGGTTCACGCCTCCTAAGTGGGTGTACACCAGTACACTGTCATGACCCATGAAAATAATGAACTTCGGTCAGACGTGAACCCTTAGGTTGAAGTTTTGGTATTTGAATTCCCTTGCATGTTTAATTTCTGTTTGCTGATTTTTGTGTTAGGGACTGAAACCTAGGACTATTTCCCCATCAAGCTTTCATTGTTTTACCCTGATTTTTTCATTAGTTAATCTCCACTTAATCCACTGTTTACTATAATTTTTTGAGATTTTATTGATTCAAAAATAGAGTGATACCTATCTAAGAAAATAGCCCTACTAAAGTTTCTACACACTGAATTTGCATTGGTAGTTTGAACTTCAGTCTGATTCACCAATTAATCCCTGCTATTTCCATCTAATTTTTGCACTGAATGAACTCTAAGTAGTCCTCTTAGTTTCTGATATTTTTTAATGATTTTATGAATTTAAATTTCAAAAGGAATTCTTTGCTATCTTGTGGTTGAATTTGTTTATGCTCGTAGGGATCATTGCTCAACAAACTAAATCATCCACTAAATTAGAAATCATTCATTGCATGCCACATCATCATCATTGGTAAAATTAAAAAATCCTTCTCTAACTTTGTAATTTCTAATTCCTTGATAAGTAGAACCCTAGTTTAAGGTGGTTTCTTAACCACCAATTCCTGGTTTTTCTAGTTTATTTTGTTAGATCTACTTTGCAGATAGTTAACTAATGACTAGTTTTACTTTATTGATCTCTTCGAATATTTAAATCTGAAAATCCTAAAAAAATTTAATCACTGTTAATTAGCTTAATAATTAGTAGATTAATTTTTGCATATTGTCCCGCATCAGTTTTGGTATCAAAGCAAAGGTTAATCTAGGGTTTAACTACTAGTTCTGAAATTTCTGCACATCTAGGTTTAGGCTGAAAATAAATTGCATAAAAACCATCCTAAAAAATAAAAAAAAAATTATTAATAATTTTTTTATTAATCCTCTATTAATATACTACCTAATAATAGAAAAAAATATTTGAAAAAAATAATTTATTTGCTATTTTTTTTGGTGGAAGGAAATCATGCCTCCTAAGCGGGTATATGCAAATATACTGTCACGACCCATGGGAGTAATGAGCTACAGCTGGACGTGATATCCTAAGATCGAAAATCTGAAATTAATCAAATCTGAAATTGAAAAAAAAATTAATTTATTTTCTGCCATTTTTAATTATTTTAGCTTCATTGCATATTAGAGTTTCATATTGTGTGATTGCATCATACTTAACCTAATCTTAAGGGCACTTAACTATCTCAGATCAGGGCAGGATTTCATCACATATCCTTGGCCCATAACCACCACCTTTGCATTGAACCTAACCCTAATTAAAATTAATTAGAAACCTAAAGCAGTTTAGGGACACCAACAGGTCGGGTTCCAAGTATTGTGTGAAAGCTAGTGCACCCAATCCTTTGATTATCACTTAAAATCTGGTGTCTAAGGCTAGAGGTCCAGAGTTAAATGCTCTAAATGGTCTCATGATTTTTAATTAGGACCCTACGAAAGCAAGGGGAGACTCCCACAACCACACCTCTTACTTGGCTAGTAGACAGGGTAATTGCTGAATTGGTTGTAATTTTAGCTGACCCATTCTACTTGAGCTCTAGGTCTAGGAAATCCTAGCTCGAGTTCTATGTGATTGCATTGCATGGCAACTAGGTTAGACACACCCTATCATCATACTCAAACCCAACCCAATCCACTCTTGGACCCTAATATGGAGGTTTTAATGAGATTTATGACTGAACAGTTAGGATAACTCAACATTAGGTGTGACCAACTGGATGAGCGATTCAAAAACTTAGAGAGAATTTGCAAGACCCGTACTAACCCTGGTTCACCTAAACCAACTCTCCTTGATCTCAAAATCCATCGACCTGAACCCACTAGGATTAGTACACTTAGTCAGAACCCCAGAATCAGTCAATATTCCCTTAGTCGACCCACCTCTACTATCCATTGGTTCACCAAGATGCTATTGAAGAAGAAGTTTATGAAGCTAATGTGATGTGAGACTAACTATGCTAAGATGAGGTGGATGATGCAAATGATTCTTTTCTTATTAATATTTTTTTTAAAGTTTTAGTAGATTTAAGGATTCCTATAGACAAGCAAAGAGCAGATCTAGATATTCTATAATGATAAGAACCTTTAGCAAGCAAAATAGCCCCTAAACAAGGATAATGAGAGGACCTAGGATTGAGAAACCTCGTAGGACTTAGCTCTTAGATCAATTTCTACTTAGGAGTTTAGGGATACAAACCTTGAAAAACTCTGATGCGCCCAATGCCGAGTTCACTTTCTCTCGCAGATGCGGCCTGGAGGATCAAGCCTTCGATCCTGTGGATTCATCGGCTTTCCATCCGATGGTCGCGAAGGCAAGTGAGACTGACTCCATTGTCCGTGGCACCTGGAGGACCTGCGAGCACCCAAGTGAAGGGTTAGAAATCATCAAGAAACAAGTAAGAAATGAGGGAACAAAAGTTGAGAATGGTGGTGGATGAGGTTCTTCTTGCTAGGCGCCCAGGTGGATTACCCAGATGGCATCCAAACTTGAAGGTGGGAAGGTGGTTTGCGTAGAAGGATAGTAACTCTGGGCCTCTCACCCCTCGATGTCCCGAAGGACAAAGGCGCTCCCTCTCGGAGTTCCTAGTCTAGAAGACAATGGCTAGAAGAATAACTTCTCAAACTTTTTTTCATTTCATCAACATTAAAAATTCTTACAAGAGGGTTAGGGTCCTTTTATAAACACCCAAGTCTACATTCAAAATTTGAAAAGGGAAGTTACAAAGCTTGATTTGGAGGAGTGAAGAGAGGATGTTGTGTTCATGAATCAAAGGGTGCCTATTTGAATTTTGAATTCCTCTATGAAACTTGGCATCTAACTTTTGAATTTTGAATCTTTCATGAAGCTTGATCTAGGTAGCTTGATTTATGGAGTGGAGTGAGGATGTTGTTGGCTTGGATCAAGGGGAGGCTTGATATGGGGAGTATTGTGTGGATATTGTCTACTTGGATTAAGGGGAGATTAATGGAAGTCAAACATAAATTTGAATTTGAATTTTTCATCTTGACTTGGCCGCCCAAAGTAGCTTGGTGAAGTGGCACCTCCCCATGCCATGTGGCACTGATGATGTCTCACTCCTCATGAGCTGAAGTGGTGCCTCCCATGCAATGTGGCACTTATGATGTGGCACTCCAATTGACCACCTAAAAGAACTTGGTGAAATGGGCCTCCCCATGCCATGTGGCACTGATGATGTGGCACTCGTCATGAGCTAAAATGGTGCCTTCCATGCCATGTGGCACTGATGATGTGGCACTCCAGTTGGCACTCCTACTTGGTATGGAGGAGAGGTGGCTTGACTCTTCTTTAATTAGGCTTGACTTGATTGCCCACTTGTGAACCCATCTTCAAACTAGCTTGAGCCCATTTTCAAATTAACTTGAGCTGGTGAACCAACTTGGCTAATTACATGACCAAATGACCCTAACTTGACCAAATTGGCCAAATTACAAGACTAAAGCAAAAATTGAAACCAACTAGATACTAATTACATGACTTGAAAGCAAATTATTCAGGTTTAAAGCCTTATTACAGGATCCAAAAGATTAAGAACCCTAATCAGAGATCTACAGAGGGTTGAGGAGTCTCTGTCTAATCCTGGTGCCCACACCATGATGTGAGCTTAGTAGATGAGTTTGAAGATAAGGAGATACTAAAGGTAGACCCAGAGTTAGTTAATCCTGACCATACCTAAACTAAAGCCAACCCAGAGATAGTTGACCTTGACCGTACCTTGACTGAAGGACAATTAGAAAAAGAGAACCAAGAGGAGTCTAACATTACTGCTAGGACCTTACCTGAGAAAATACTAGAAGAAAGTCAAGCTATAAAGCTTAGTCCTGAAGTAATCAATGAGGACTTGATTTTTTCAAACCAGCAACCTCAGGAAAAATTCACTCCATCAGTCCCTATTAAGGTTGGAAATGGGCCAGCCCAATGGGTAGGGTTGGAAATGGGCTGGCCCAAAACCCATTGTGTCGGCCCAAAGACTATATTTTAAAATTTTTAGACCTAATCCGGGCATCCCTTTGGTCTAAAAATTAAATGGACTCTATTTTACAGCCCGAAAACTAGTCTGATATGCTTAAAATTTGGTCCGAAGCCTGAACCAATTTCAGGCTGAACCGATGTTTATTGAGTTGGCCCAGCCCAGTTCCAGACAATGGACTTTGGGCCGGCCCATTTCCAACCCTAGTCCCTATTGAAGACCTTTTTCCTGAAATCTTGACTCATCCTTTCTTCAAGCTGACCCTTTAACCCTGTAGGTGTGAATCAATGTCCAACCCTTAAGGTCAACCCCATTAGTCTTGGACTAATCCATGAGCCCTTTTCTTATTTCCTACTCTACCAAGTCACCCCCAAATCTACTTCTTATTTCCTACTCTTCTTTGAGATTTCCAATGTTTCTAGAACCATTAGGTTACATTTTGTTAAGGTTAGCATATTTCATCAATCCTTTGACCCTGTTAGATTTGTCACTTATTTCTGGAGAACCTTATGACCTCTGTTAGAAGTGCATGTCAAATTTCATTTGCATGTCACCCACCGACCAAGGGTCAAGCATAGAATTGAAATTAAGGACTTAAAAAGATAAAAAAATAAATAAACAAATAATTTTTTTTCACTAGTAATGCATAGTGAGTCTATTAGATATTTGCAGAGTCATATGTATAACACATTAAAGAATTGCATAAGAATCATATGGCTGAACCAAGAAAAAGACTCAAAGAAATCAATGAAGGAGACTTTGTCATGGTTAGGCTACGACCTAAACAGTTCCCACTTGGAACCATGAAGAAGTTACACGTTCATAGTAGTGGACCATACAAAGTAATTAGAAAAATTGGATCTAATGCCTACGTGCTTAAGTTACCACTTGAACTAGGTATTAGTTCTACTTTCAAAGTTTCAGACCTTATAGAGTATAGGAAGCCAACATTGATTCCTAGTGAGCCTTTTGGGCTGATCTAATCCTTGAGAGTGAGCCAACCCATGTGTGTCCACCTGCTATACTACTAGCCTGGAGAGATAGGATTGAGCGGATCTTGGATGATAAGATTATCACTACTTAAAGCAAAGACTATCAGTGATATCTAGTTTGTTGACAAGGACAACCCGAGACTGATGATTCTTGGATCACCAGAGATGACTTATAAAGAATTGACCTGATGCAGGACTATTCATGCATGCTAGTTATTTTTTTGTTATTAGGCCTTAAGTTAGGAGTTTGTATCCTAAATTTTAAGCCAAGATATTAAGTAGGCAATTCTATAGAAAATCTGAAGCACAGGCATGTAGAAATAAATCCTAAAAGTGAAGAAACAGGACCGCCAAGGCTGAGAAGCCCTGGTTAGGACTAGCTCTTCTGCAATATTGCTACCAGAGAAGTCTAGGGGGTGTACCTGGTAGAGATTTGAAGATCAATCCATGAAGAGTTTGCTATATGCTCTCGGATGCAGCCTAGAAAAATAAGCTATCTGGTGCGAACACTAGAGGCACCAGAATAAGACAAAGGCTTATCAACCCTCTGTGGATTACTTAGTAGTGTTTATGTCCATTTGTAATAAAGTCTTAGCCTAATTGAGTTGTCATTTGAATTCTGTACCAATCAGCTCATGTTGAGCTAGTTTTTTTTTTGAGACTTGTATGTAGTATTTGATCCATACCATTAGGGTTTTGGATCAGTCGGTCAAGTCAGCTCATGCTGACTTAATCATATTCTGAGTCTTGTAATCATGTCCAGTTGTATTGAGTTTGTATTGATCAAGCCTAGTTGAAGAAGACTCAAGCATGTGAAGGACACCACCCAGCATGTCACCTTAGTAGGCACATGGAGTCTCAATTACACCATGGATTTTACCACCTAGGATTACTTGGAGGATCATGAAGTCAGCCCATGCATAAGGAGTTGATGACCACACACTGGCACACCCTTTCCATACCCTAAGCAGACCAACTCCACACACCAGCATGACAAGAAGGAAAGTCAAAACAGATAAACATGAATTCCATGATTTATGCCAGCTTGCTTAGGAAAGAAGTGGTCCACCACAATCCAAGAGAAGTAAGAAGTTGGCACCCTTTGGTCCCCCCCCCCTTGGTTGTCCACTACCTACCTTATTTAGAAGGATTTTGTATGGCATGAGAGTGTTTTCTTCCATGTATTTAGCTTCACACTTTAGGAAGAAAATGGTCACCCATTATTTTCCTTATTTTCTTTTGCTTGGGCCCTAAGTCTCATGACTCTATATAAGTGGACCCCTTGTATGAAAATTTAATAACTTTTCATCATGAAATAATATTTAAATTCTCCAATTACTGTGTGCTACCTACTATGTGCTAAAAGGGATTATGTGTGAGCCCTTCTTCTTCCCAATGTTCTGCGCCCTGTCTCCAGCAGCCATCCTACTCTCCAAACCCTAGCCACCCTCTTCAAACAACCTCTTTCCCTTGCTGTTTTCCCTTTCTTACTTCATCCATCCTATGTTTTCTAACCCTTGGAAGGTTATTTGCAGGTCCCTCGACTCTAACGAATCCAACGACTCCAGCCGGGCCGTAATCGGACCACCGAGCAGAAAGCCGAGAATCCGTGGGTCTCTGGCTTGATTTTTCAGGCTACATCGAGGAGTGAGAGTGACCTCTTCATGTACGATCTGCACCCGGTGCATCTACCATTGCTAGGTACACCTCCTCTACCTACCAGACGCTTTATTGTAGATGAACTAGCCCAACCGAGACTTCTCAACCTCGGTGGTCCTCTTTCCTTTGCTTTTTAGATCCTGTTATGCATGCTTTTAGTTTCTTAAATTCATATAGAACTCTTTACATCATTCCTTGGTCTGATCTTCGGGATTAAAATATATTCCTCCATATCCAAAACACAAAAAAAATAGTTGCATGCATATATAGTTCTGCATCATTTGGTATCAGAGCCTGTTTAGGATCAGTTCTCTTTGGATATTTGGATCGGTGCTTCACCATGGTCATCTAGTCATAGGAGACTAGTAGTGCTTCAAAACCCTCTTTTCCCATGATGGGATCTCCTATGGCGGTAGGGGTGCCACTTTGAATCGACCCTTGAAGAAGAACATAAAGAGTTCCATTATGGTTTTTGCATTTTTGGCCGTCTCAGTATATACCCTGTTGATTTAATTTTTTCTTCTTGCATATAGCTCAAAAAAATCTAAAATTTATTTTATGGGATTCCTCACTGATTTCTACCTGGGGTTCCTCTACATCACACTTCACCATTAGGCTTGATGCCGAGATGTCTTCTTTGTAATCCTCAATAAGCTCAGGGGTTTCATCACTTAGATTCTCAGTGGGCTCACTCTTTTCTCCCTGAAATTCTTCCGAAGGTTCCTCTGTCTGGGACTCTCTAGTAGTAGGGGCTCCCTCAGTAGTCTCATCCTCTAAATGTTCTTCATATTCATCCACTAAGTGTGCTTCAGCTTCATATACTTCTAATTCAGGCTCACTAGTGGGTTCAAGATTTTCTAAGGATCCTTCCAAAGTAGCTTTCGCCTGGGTGTTTTCTGGGTCAACCAATACCAGGTCAGCAATATACTCTCCCTCTTTAATGTTACCCTGGTGAACACATGGGGTAGCAGGGGTGGGTCGACTCAGGTCAGATCGGTTTGGACTAGGTCGACTCGGGTAGACCTGACCATACTCATGGCTAGTTCCTAGGGCTCGGCTAGGGTTCCTAAAGGGATCAGGTCTATAATAGGTGGGTTCATGTTGAGGGAAACTCCTAGGATGGGGAAGTGATTAAAACTCTGATTTAGGGTGAGGCTTCTGGGCCCTAACCCAAGTTTCTAGTCTTGTTACACTTTGGTCAATCTTATCAAGCTTGTTGTCCATCTTATCCAATTGTTCCTTGATGGCCTTTAATAGATCTTTTTGGTGTTGTCCATGGGTTTACTTGGTTGGGAAGGATGGTGGTGATAAGGTACTCCTGATCTAGTGGGCATGGGTTAAACACACAAAAACATCTAGGATGGTGCGGGCACCAGACTCAGAAGAAGACTTTAGGGCTCCATCTGGATCTCTGATTGACCTTGCCCAAAGAATTAGGGTTTTCTGGTTTGTAATAAGGGTTGACTTGATCAACTCAATTTTAGCTTGAGTCTGTATTTCCCTGCAATTTAATTTTGTTGAGTCATGTGGACACAGTAGTGGTCTAGGACTTCTCCAGGGTGTCACATTTTCTCCCAAGGCCAAGCAAGTGGGCACCACACTCCCAGCCACACTCCCAGCCACACGCCTGAGTCCAGGGGGCACCACATCCCCATCCAGTATGCTCTGGTCCCCACACCACAAGATAGCAGGTCCCTTCTCTCATGCGCCACTTGAGGAGAAAACAATCTGGGATCCACAATTCAAGTGGGTGGCCAAAGTGTTTCCATAAGAGCCAAGCTATGAAAAGAAAGGAGCAAAGCTTGGGGAGCAAGACTAGGAGGCGCCCAAATAATTCCAAATAAAACCAGGTATGGAAGGAAGGAAATTTCTCTTGAAGAGCAAGGTTAGGAGGCGCCCAAATAATTCCAAATAAAACCAGGTATGGAAGGAAAAATATTTTTTCTTGAAGAGCAAGGCTAGGAGGCGCCACCTACTTACCTTTTGAAGCCACCAATCAGCATTTTTGGAAACTCTTGGCCAGCCATATGTGTGGGAATTGATCCTACAAACCTAATTTGAAGATCCACCCTATTAGTCCCACATGGGAAGATGTAAAACCCTGCTCTCTTGTAAAGTCCTATAAATTAAACCCCTCTTGTAATTTTTAAAGTTATCTGATGAATGAATCCAATTTATGTGTGAGCAAACTCTGTGTTTCTCTCTTCCACACTTGCATCCAGGTGTTGAGCTCCGTGAGGGAATAAATCTGGGTTCCCCAGGAACTTTGAGGAGGTGTGAGATCTCCAACCCCAAAACCCTAGGTTAGCCACTTCACTTCCAAACCCTAGTCGCCCATCATCCTCTTCTTTCCACCAAACCCTAGCATACCCCACCTCTCACGGCCACTCTCTCCAAGTCAAGGCCGACCACCAGCATCCAGGTCCAGTCTGGATACTTCAGATCCAGAGCAATTCCCAGAGGAAGTCAGATCAGCCTTCAGGA
This sequence comes from Areca catechu, assembly GCA_021397845.1. NCBI lineage: Eukaryota > Viridiplantae > Streptophyta > Magnoliopsida > Arecales > Arecaceae > Areca > Areca catechu. The sequence goes on along the minus strand of CM038048.1, from coordinate 43,234,441 downwards.
GAATCCGGATTTCAGCAACATCAGCTTTCAAGTTCTTCTAATTGGTAAATCCTTCCTTGAGTATCTGATTCCATAAATTGTTCTTCTTCTTTCCCAGATCTTGAGTTCAGGAGAAGCCAACTCTGCCAAAGGATCAGTATTGGAGGATCGATTGTGAAGATATTTGAATCCGGGGATCCAATAATCTACTCAAGAGAGTCCTTCCACCAAACTCCGTGAAGATCACTGTCTGGTCTGTAATCCTTCTCTTCTCTTTACTTCTGTCCTGTTGAAAGTTCAGAGCGAAACCCTAGGTCTGGGAGTTTCTCAACCCCCAGCGATCCGTTACTTCTGAACTACTCTGATAACCCAGTTTCTTTTAAATTGTGCTTTTAATTATTACCTAGTTTCTTTCAATTTAGTTTAGCTTTCCTTTGAGTCAAAGCCGACTTCTAAAAATAAAAAAAATAAAAAATAAAAAAGAATTAGTCTCTATTTACTTCCGCATCGCATCATCTCTTCTTTTGTTCTGCATCATTTTTGGTATCAGAGCCCTGTCTAGGGTTTCTGTTTTGCTTGCTTGTTTTGAGTCTCTCTCTTTTACTTTGTCTGCTCGAAGTAGACTCCCCAGGACGTCCGGTCCTAGGAACGAAGTGAGGTGCAAACCTCCTCTTCCCATTCCATGGGGTGTTCCTAGGACGTGTAGGGGATCCGTTGGGTTACAATTTCGTAGCAGGAATTGTAAACGGGGGAAGCACTCTGTTTTCAGTCTGTAACTGCCCTGTTGCAGGAACTGTTTCTCATTGCAGGTAACTCCAAATTATGTGATTTTTATTTTTCTAGAATCAGTATAATTGAAACTATTTTACATAATTTTCCTGTGATATATTGGTTTCCATGAAATTTCTGAGAGTTAAATTACTGCAACTCTATTTCTGTGTTTCTGCAATTCAATTATTTTGAGTGATCATCTCCTAATTCATCTTAAGGGCATTTGAGCATCTAAGATAAGGGAAGGAGTTGATAACCTCTCCTTAGCCCAAAACCACCACCCACTCATTCGATCCTAAGCCTAATTTTAAAATTTATTAGACTTAATTTGCCCTAGTGGGCTAGGGACATCAACAAGTCGGGTCAAGGCTAGTGTTGAGTCAGTTTGTCTAGTTAGTCTGTGTGTGCTTTGTACTCAGTGTCTAGAACGGTGGTTCAGGGATTCTATCCCGAAGGGCTTGTGTGCTGGTCCGCCTACCTGGCCAATCATTGATTGGTGTCTAGGATTGGCATCTAGGGACCTAACACTCCCCTTACACCTACCTGGCTGAGTCCCGAGTTACTACAGGCTAGCTTGCCACTTTGATTGGGCATCTAGTTTGGACTCTAGGTCTAGTGAGCCAGTAGTCGCTTTAGTCTAGTCACATTCTGTGTGTTTGCTTGCATCATCATGTATACCCGGAATGGAGTACCCTACCAACCTGGTCAAACCCAACCTGATTTAGAGGCCATGGTTAGAGCTCTTACTGAAAGTATGAACAAATTGAGTCAGGATATGACTGCTACTGTTACCCAGTGTAAAGAACAAGTCCATGAGAATTTTACCCAGCTTAGGGATCGAGTCCAAGTACTTGAGAAACGTAGACATCAAAATTGGACCCCTGATCCAAAATTTAATAGGCCCCAACCTCATCCATGCCAGGAGCCTAGGAGGACCTTATACCGTGATCCCGAGCATAACCTTAGGAAGCCTAACCATGATATCTATAGTGTGGATCGTGTCTATGAGAGGTCCTTACAATATTCTAGACCAGTCACTCAACAACCCAAGTCTTCTAGATCAAACCATTTAGATCCACACCCATGCCCAAGTAAGGTCTCTACTAGCTTGAAACCCAGTGTGACCCAGGTTCCTATATCGCAAGAATGTTTGTTTTGTGGAGAAAGAGGCCATAAATCTAGTCAGTGCCCATGCATAGGACTGGCTTGTGCACAGCTAAGTGGTAACAATCCTAAGGATGACATTAATGAGGGAGAACCCAAGCCTACCAATAAGGAAGAAAGGTTAGGTATGACAAGCCTAGAATCAGTTGACCTGATTACCACTGACCCGAAACCCATTGAAGATAGCATCGAGGAAGTATATGATGCTGGCTTGAGTCTAGTTGATGAATATGAGAGGGAAGAACTTGAAGAATGTGACATCGATACTATTGGTTCCTTACCTGAGGAGACCTTGGAGAGCAACCAAGTGGTAGGACCTAGTTCAGAAATTCAAGAGATTTGTGAGAATCAGGTTCCTTTAGTCAAATACCCCAGGAAGAACTCATAGTGTTAGCCCGAGCTATCAGTTCGTACCCTCTAATGACAGTCATTCCCCAAGTACCAATTGAAGATCTTTGCACTGAACTGTTTAAGTTTGCCCACCCTATGGTAGATCCTCTCCTTAGGATGACTGAATCAAGCCTCTTACAATTGGACCTTGTCCCATGCCCAGCCACTAAAGTCTCTCCAGTAATCTCAGTTGAACATCCTTGTCTTGAGCGGATTGATTCACCCAGTCCTGTAGAAGTCCTCCTTATGGCCCCAGACCCCTTCCTTCGCATGACTGACCTACCCTTCTATAGAGTATACCTTTCCGCACCCATAGGTCAAATTTCAAGTCTTGAGGTCATCATCCATAGGCCCTCCCATGAATCATTCTCTAATCCAGTTCTTGAGAAAGTGGATCATTATTTGCTTAGAGAACAAACCTTAACTATTGCAATCACATGTCCTAGGCTACTTCCCGAACCATCTCTTGATCCATTCCTGGGAGTAGCAAACTTTTCCTTTCGTAAGGATGACCAGTTGACACTCATAAATCACCATTCAAACCTTCAGGTCACCACCTTTAGTCAATAGGTAATTCGAGACTCCACCTCATATCTCCTCCCTTTCTCTAGGACTTCCAATGCTTCTTACACCATCCAAGTATACTTTGTCGAAGCCTTTAGAGTGAACCACGTGTTAGAACCTATTAGGTTTGCCACCTACTTCTGGAAGACCTTATGGCACCTACTAGGCATCCATAATAAGTTTTCATGCTCTGCATGCCCTCCTCCGACCCCAGGTCAAACCTAGAGAGCCTTAGTTTGTTAGGTTTAGACCTAGGGTTCCTTTGTAATAAAGTCCATTCTTTAGGAATGCGTCGTCAGTCTAGTTTAGTTTTCTTGACCCTTTACTAGGCTTTGGCTCAGATTTTGGTTGGATTAAGAGCACCAGGAATTGGGATTTGTATTTTGTCCAGGGCTGAAATTTGCATACAATGACTCAGTCAATAGGTCTACAGGTAAGAGTCCATTTGAAATTGTGCATGGTTACAAACCTCACACACCTCTTGACCTAGCTCCTTTACCAGTCCACACACGAGTCTCCGAGTCTGCCAAAGTTTTTGCACAGCATATAAAAGACTTGCATAAAGAAATTCATGCCAAAATAAACTTAAGTAATGAAACTTATAAGAAGTTGGCTGATTCTCAAAGGCGAGTCAAACTTTTAATGAGGGAGCCTATGTAATGATTAGGTTAAGGCCTGAATGGTTTCCTCCTGGAACCGTTAGAAAGTTACATGCTAGAGGAGCTAGACCATTTAGAGTAGTGAAGAGAGTAGGATCCAATGCCTATGTGCTCGAGTTGCCTCCAGAACTAGGCATTAGCTCCACTTTCAACATTACAGACCTAGTAGAGTATAGAGAGCCAGCTGTGATTCCCAGTGAGCCTTTTGAGCCTAATCCTGCTCTTGAGAGTGAACCCAACCCTGTGTGTCCACCAACAAACTGGCCTGTGAGGAAAAAGCAGATTGAAAAGATCCTGGATGATCAAGTTATCTCTACTCGAATCAAGGATACCAAAGATACCTGGTCCGCTGGCAAGGAAGGCCAGATTCTGATGACTCTTGGATCTCCTGAGAAGAATTACAAGAATTGGGCCCAGACCTCTTGGAGAGATACCAGAGCCAGCTTGATCCATACTCGACAGGGTCGAGTTCCTCCCACCCTGGGAGAATTGGTGAGGGCACCAGACTCAGAAGAAGACTTCAGGGCTCCATCTGAATCTCTGATTGACCTTGCCCAAAGAATTAGGATTTTCTGGTTTGTAATAAGGGTTGACATGATCAACTCAATTTTAGCTTGAGTCTGTATTTCCCTGCAATTTAATTTTGTTGAGTCATGTTGACTCAGTAGTGGTCTAGGACTTCTCCAGGGTGTCATATTTTCTCCCAAGGCCAAGCAAGTGGGTGCCACACTCCCAGCCACACTCCCAGCCACACGCCTGAGTCCAGGGGGCGCCACATCCCCATCCAGTATGCTCTGGTCCCCACACCACAAGATAGCAGGTCCCTTCTCTCATGCGCCACTTGAGGAGAAAACAATCTGGGATCCACAATTCAAGGGGGCGGCCAAAGTGTTTCCATAAGAGCCAAGCTATGAAAAGAAAGGAGCAAAGCTTGGGGAGCAAGACTAGGAGGCGCCCAAATAATTCCAAATAAAACCAGGTATGGAAGGAAGGAAATTTCTCTTGAAGAGCAAGGTTAGGAGGTGCCCAAATAATTCCAAATAAAACCAGGTATGGAAGGAAAAATATTTTTTCTTGAAGAGCAAGGCTAGGAGGCACCACCTACTTACCTTTTGAAGCCACCAATCAGCATTTTTGGAAATTCTTGGCCGGCCATATGTGTTGGAATTGATCCTACAAACCTAATTTGAAGATCCACCCTATTAGTCCCACATGGAAAGATGTAAAACCCTGCTCTCTTGTAAAGTCCTATAAATTAAACCCTCTTGTAATTTTAAAGTTATCTGATGAATGAATCCAATTTATGTGTGAGCAAACTCTGTGTTTCTCTCTTCCACACTTGCATCCAGGTGTTGAGCTCCATGAGGGAGTAAATCCGGGTTCCCCAGGAACCTTGAGGAGGTGTGAGATCTCCAACCCCAAAACCCTAGGTTAGCCACTTCACTTCCAAACCCTAGCCGCCCATCATCCTCTTCTTTCCACCAAACCCTAGCCTACCCCACCTCTCACGGCCACTCTCTCCAAGTCAAGGCCGACCACCAGCATCCAGGTCCAGTCCGGATACTTCAGATCTAGAGCAATTCCCAGAGGAAGTCAGATCAGCCTTCAGGAGAATCTGGATTTCAGCAACATCAGCTTTCAAGTTCTTCTAACTGGTAAATCCTTCCTTGAGTATCTGATTCCATAAATTGTTCTTCTTCTTTCCTAGATCTTGAGTTCAGGAGAAGCCAACTCTGCCAAAGGATCAGTATTGGAGGATCCATTGCGAAGATATCTGAATCCGGGGATCCAACATTCTGCTCAAGAGGGTCCTTCCACCAAACTCTGTGAAGATCACTGTCTGGTCTGTAACCCTTCTCTTCTCTTTACTTCTGTCCTGTTGAAAGTTCAGAGCGAAACCCTAGGTCTGGGAGTTTCTCAACCTCCAGCGATCCGTTACTTCTGAACTACTCTGATAACCCAGTTTCTTTTAAATTGTGCTTTCAATTATTACCTAGTTTTTTTCAATTTAGTTTAGCTTTCCTTTGAGTCAAAGCCGACTTCTGAAAATATAAAAAAAAAAAAAAAAAAAGAATTAGTCTCAATTTACTTCCGCATCACATCATCTCTTCTTTTGTTCTGCATCATAGGATCTACTAGACCTAGAATCTCAACCAGTTGCCTCAGTCCGGGTGGCAAACCAGTCTGCAGTAACTCTGTCCTTGGCCAGGTAGGTGTAGGGGAGTTGATGTCCCTGATCACCAACCTTAGACACCAATCTTGGATTGGCCAGGAAGGCGGACCAAACTCACAAGCCCTAATTCACCAAGCCTAGACACCAAGGGCAACAGCACACACAGAATGGGCTGACGCCACGAATAGACACTTGGTCTTGACTCGACCAATTGGTGTCCCTAAGCTCTCTAGAGAAAATTAAGTGTCTAATCAATTTTAGTTAGATCTTGGGTTCGATATACTGGTTAGTGATTTGTGGGCTAAGGACAGGTAATGAAATCCTGACCCTATGTCAATTTGTTGCCCTTAAAGTAATTTATGAAAATGAATGCAAGCAAATGAACTAATGAGATGTCACTAAATTATATTTTTTAATGGGTTTTGATGTATGATAGCAGAGTTAAGATGATAGAAATGAAATAATATACTCTAAATGAAAGATTAAACTAGATGACAATTGAAAACACAAGAAAATGCAGATTGCTGGAATTATCAGAATAGAATTTGTTCTCAGGTAATGTTTCAGCTTGTAGAAATTCTACAAACTGAAATAAAATCTGAGAAAATAACCAAAAATACTTTGAATTATATGTGATCTATCAAACAAAAATCAAGAATTTTGGAGATTCCTCCAGATAGTACCACCTAAGAAAATAGATCATGTACGAAGAGGGAAAACTGCAGAAATTCAAAAAAATGAACTCTATGATGCAAAATAATTTTGTTCTTTTAGATCTATCCTTCTTTTGTTCCTCTTCCAAGGCCTGTCACAGTGGAACCCCTACACACCTTAGTAGACCCCGTGGAATGGGAGGAGAGGGTCTTGAAACCCTACTTTTCTCTTAAGACTCGACGTCCTAGTGAAGCACCATTTCCACGTACTTTAAGAAACGCTAAGACCTAACCATGCTATGATACCAGAAATGATGGGGGACTAACTAACTAGATGCGAAATGAAGAAATGATGCAAGTGATTTTTATGGTTTTGTGGATTTTACATTTTTTTAGTTTCCTTTGGATTCCCGTAAGCAAGTAGAGATGAACTAGGGTTCTACAATGACAAGAACTAACAAGAAGCAGGTAGTCCCAAAGTAGTGATAAAAAAAAAAGAACCCCAGGATTGAGAAACCCCGTAGGACTTAGCTCTCCAATCAAGATCTACTCAGGAGTCAGGGGCAAACCTCGAAGATCTGAAGTGCCCGGTGCAAAGATCGCTCACTTTGGCGGATGCGGCCAGGATAACCGAGCTGTCAACCCTGCGGAGGCACCGGTTGGCTGTCCGAAGATCTCGATGGCAAAGGCAACCATCTTCGTAACCGTGTCACCTGGAGGACCTGCAAGAATTCAAAGAAGACAAGGTTAAATCTCACTCAGAAAGCAAATAGTGGAAAGTTGAAAGAAGGGTTGTAGAGATGGAGGAGTTCTACTTGGTTCGGAGTCGGATGTCGGAGTTGCTGAAGTAACGATAGTTTGAGGCCTCACATCCCTCGACACCCGAAGGCGAAGGCGCTCCCTCTCGGAGATCGACGTTCCTAGTGAACGAAGGCAACTAATAAGAGATTGGACTCAAGAAATATTCTTTTTCACTCATCAAAAGTTAAACATTACAAAAGAGGGGTTAGGTCCTTTAAATAGGCACCTTGGAACCCTTTTGAATTTCAAATGAAAAGATTACAAAATTCTTGAATCGGCACCCAAAAGTATTGACTTTCTCCTCTCCTTGGCCGACCAAAAGCAGCTTGGATTGGGCGTGGCATGATGCATGGCTTGGAGTGAGGTTCTTGGCACCTTGATCTTGGAAAGAAGCTTCATAGTTTTGGAAGAAAGCATGAAGAGAGGCTTGGACCAAGGCATGTGTTCTTCCTCCTTCCTTGGTTGGCTTCCTTTCTTTGGTACAAGGCTTGACATGGGGAGTGTTAGGTGGAGGCGCCCAAGGATCTTGTCTCTCCCTTCCAAAGTGGTTCAAGCAATTTGGGAAGAAGACTTGATTGGAGGGCTTGAAGCAAGGGATTTGAATTCCCCACTTCAATTCCCATTGACTTCCACCTTGGCCGACCACCCTTGCATGGAAATGAGCTTGATAGGGGGAGGGAAAAAGGGCTAGAGCCAAATGATTTGATCCTCCACTTTGGGCATCCAAGTCATGACAAGTGTGCTCTCCATATGGAGCCACATAGGATGAGAAGGTGGGCCCTTAGCTGACTTGGATTCTTTCTAGACTTGGTTCCAGGGAGACTAAATTTTATGAACCACTCTTGCAATGGACCCATACTTCTAATAGACTTAGACTAGACTCGATTTGTGACTCGACTCAGTACAGGACTCAATTTGACCTAATTGGTCAAAGTACAGACTCAATTCAAAGCAAAAGACAATTACAAATTTGAGGCTTGAAGCCTTATTACAAGATCCAAAAATTGAAACCCTAACCAAAGGTCTTGTTCCCACACCAATTCTTCTGGGGTGGGAGGATCTTGACCTTGTCGAGTAAGAGTTGAGTTGGCTTGGGTGCTCCTCCAGAAGGTCGGGATCGAGGCGCTGCAAGTCCTCCCGGGTAATCCACGAGTCATCGAACTCAGGTCGGCCTTGCTATCGGACTAAGAAACGTTGATAACCTTTGCCCCAGGTAGTGATAGCTTGGTCATCTAGGAGACGCTCGATCCACTCTCCTCGCTCAGTTATATTTGGAGGTGGACACTCAGGTTCGGGTTCACTCTCAAAAGAAAGGTCAGGCCAAAATGGCTCGCTAGGGATGTTTGCTAGTTTCCTGTACTCGACTAAGTCTGAGATATTGAAAGTCGAGCTAATGCCATAATTTGGGGTAGCACAAAGGTATTAGGGCCAACTCTCCTTATCACTCTAAAGGGGCCAGCTCCACGAGCATGATATTTTTTAACGGCTCCTAGTGGAAACCGTTCAGGCCTAGGCCTAACCATTATAGAATTCCTAATTTCAAACTCTTGGCTCGTTTCCGGGAATCAACCAAATTATTTTTAAAAAAATTATTTAATGCATAATCCTAACATGATGCAAAATGTAGACTCAACTATGCATTCTTATTGAGAAAAAATTTATTGGATGCTCTAGGGCCTAAACCTAATATATTATTGACTCTCTAGGTTTGACCCTAGTCTGGTATGTACAAGAAAAATTATCAAGGATCCCTAACAAATGCCATAAAGTATACCAAAAGTAAATGGAAAAAGGGATGGGTTCTAAGGAGTCATGTAGCCTAGTAATTTCAACAAAATGCAACCCCATGGCTCTAGAAATGTGAGAAGGCTGAGGGAAGGGTAGGAAATGGGAATCGAAGTCTTGGGGAAACCTCTGGGTATCATGAAACAGACCTTGGTTATTCAGGATGACTCTAAAATTAGGACATTGATTGATTGGTGCAAGTTCTAGGGCAGGCTGGATGTTCCTAGATGGTGGAAGGTCATTAGGAAGGTCTTTGGGAATGTTATCTTGAAAGTCCTCAAAACTAATGTCTTCCTCCTGGGGTGGTTCCGTTGGGACTTGCTCCTGGACCTCCTCTAATGGCAATACTTGTGAACCTACACCTTCCTCTACAATGTTCGATCCTGGCTCGGTCAATTCCTCTTCAAATTTTGTAGTGGGTTCAGGATCATTTTCCTTTGATTCCTCACTGATTTCTACCTGGGGTTCCTCTACATCACACTTCACCATTAGGCTTGATGCCGAGATGTCTTCTTTGTAATCCCCAATAAGCTCAGGGGTTTCATCACTTAGATTCTCAGTGGGCTCACTCTTTTCTCCCTGAAATTCTTCCGAAGGTTCCTCTGTCTGGGACTCTCTAGTAGTAGGGGCTCCCTCAGTAGTCTCATCCTCTAAATGTTCTTCATATTCATCCACTAAGTGTGCTTAAGCTTCATATACTTCTAATTCATGCTCACTAGTGGGTTCAAGATTTTCTAAGGATCCTTCCAAAGTAGCTTTCGCCTAGGTGTTTTCTGGGTCAACCAATACCAGGTCAGCAATATACTCTCCCTCTTTAATGTTACCCTGGTGAACACATGGGGTAGCAGGGGTGGGTCGACTCAGGTCAGATCGGTTTGGACTAGGTCGACTCGGGTAGACCTGACCATACTCATGGCTAATTCCTAGGGCTCGGCTAGGGTTCCTAAAGGGCTCAGGTCTATAATAGGTGGGTTCATGTTGAGGGAAACTCCTAGGATGGGGAAGTGATTAAAACTCCGATTTAGGGTGAGGCTTCTAGGCCCTAACCCGATTTTCTAGTCTTGTTACACTTTGGTCAATCTTATCAAGCTTGTTGTCCATCTTATCCAATTGTTCCTTGATGGCCTTTAATAGATCTTTTTTGGTGTTGTCCATGGGTTTACTTGGTTGAGAAGGATGGTGGTGATAAGGTACTCCTGATCTAGTGGGCTGGGTTAAACACACAAAAACGTCTAGGATCTACTAGACCTAGAATCTCAACCAGTTGCCTCAGTCCGGGTGGCAAACCAGTCTGTAGTAACTCTGTCCTTTGCCAGGTAGGTGTAGGGGAGTGGATGTCCCTGATCGCCAACCTTAGACACCAATCTGGGATTGGCCAGGTAGGTGGACCAAACTCACAAGCCCTAATTCACCAAGCCTAGACACCAAGGGCAACAGCACACACAGAATGGGCTGATGCCACGAATAGACACTTGGTCTTGACTCGACCAATTGGTGTCCCTAAGCTCTCTAGAGCAAATTAAGTGTCTAATTGATTTTAGTTAGATCTTGGGTTCGATATACTAGTTAGTGATTTGTGGGCTAAGGACAGTTAATGAAATCCTGACCCTATGTCAATTTGTTGCCCTTAAAGTAATTTATGAAAATGAATGCAAGCAAATGAACTAATGAGAAGTCACTAAATTATATTTTTTATGGGTTTTGATGTATGATAGCAGAGTTAAGATGATGGAAATGAAATAATATTACTCTAAATGAAAGATTAAACTAGATGACAATTGAAAACACAAGAAAATGCAGATTGCTGGAATTATCAGAACAGAATTTGTTCTCAGGTAATCTTGTAGAAATTCTATCTTGTAGAAATTCTACAAACTGAAATAAAATCTGAGAAAATAAAAAAAAATACTTTGAATTATATTTGATCTATCAAAACAAAAATCACAAGTTTTGGAGATTCCTGCAGATAGTACCACCTAAAAAAATAGATCATGTACGAAGAGGGAAAACTGCAGAAATTCAAAAAAAATGAACTCTATCATGCAAAATATTTTTGTTCTTTTAGATCTATCCTTCTTTTGTTCCTCTTCCAAGGTCTGTCATAGTGGAACCCCTACACGCCTTAGGAGACCCCGTGGAATGGGAGGAGAGGGTCTTGAAACCCTACTTTTCTCTTAAGACCGGACGTCCTGGTGAAGCACCTTTTCCAAGTACTTTAAGAAACGCTAAGACCTAACCATGCTTTGATACCAGAAATGATGGGGGACTAACTAACTAGATGCGGAATGAAGAAATGATGCAAGTGATTTTTATGGTTTTGTGAATTTTACATTTTTTTTGTTTCCTTTGGATTCCCGTAAGCAAGTAGAGATGAACTAGGGTTCTACAATGACAAGAACTAACAATAAGCAGGTAGTCCCAAAGTAGTGATAAAAAAAAAAGAACCTCAGGATTGAGAAACCCCGTAGGACTTAGCTCTCCAATCAAGATCTACTCAGGAGTCAGGGGCAAACCTCAAAGATCTGAAGTGCCCGGTGCAAAGATCGCTCACTTTGGCGGATGCGGCCAGGATAACCGAGACATCAACCCTGCGGAGGCACCGGTTGGCTATCCGAAGATCTCGATGGCAAAGGCAACCATCTCCGTACCCGTGTCACCTGGAGGACCTGCAAGCATTCAAAGAAGACAAGGTTAAATCTCACTCAGAAAGCAAACAGTGGAAAGTTGAAAGAAGGGTTGTAGAGATGGAGGAGTTCTGCTTGGTTCGGAGTCGGATGTCGGAGTTGTGGAAGTAACGATAGTTTGAGGCCTCACACCCCTCGACACCCGAAGGCGAAGGTGCTCCCTCTCGGAGATCGACGTTCCTAGTAAATGAAGGCAACTAATAAGAGATTGGACTCAATAAATATTCTTTTTCACTCATCAAAAGTTAAACATTACAAAAGAGGGGTTAGGTCCTTTAAATAGGCACCTTGGAACCCTTTTGAATTTCAAATGAAAAGATTACAAAATTCTTGAATGGGCACCCAAAAGTATTGACTTTCTCCTCTCCTTGGCCGACCAAAAATAGCTTGGATTGGGCGTGGCATGATGCATGGCTTGGAGTGAGGTTCTTGGCACCTTGATCTTGGAAAGAAGCTTCATAGTTTTGGAAGAAAGCATGAAGAGAGGCTTGGACCAAGGCATGTGTTCTTCCTCCTTCCTTGGTTGGCTTCCTTTCTTTGGTACAAGGCTTGCCATGGGGAGTGTTAGGTGGAGGCGCCCAAGGGTCTTGTCTCTCCCTTCCAAAGTGGTTCAAGCAATTTGGGAAGAAGACTTGACTGGAGGGCTTGAAGCAAGGGATTTGAATTCCCCACTTCAACTCCCATTGACTTCCACCTTGGCCGACCACCCTTGCATGGAAACGAGCTTGATACGGGGAGGGAAAAAGGGCTAGAGACAAGTGATTTGATCCTCCACTTTGGGCATCCAAGTCATGACAAGTGTGCTCTCCACATGGAGCCACATAGGATGAGAAGGTAGGCCCTGAGCTGACTTGGATTCTTTCCAGACTTGGTTCCAAGGAGACTAAATTTTAAGACCCACTCTTGCAATGGACCCATACTTCTAATAGACTTAGACTAGACTCGATTTGTGACTCGACTCAGTACAGGACTCAATTTGACCTAATTGGTCAAAGTACAGACTCAATTCAAAGCACAAGACAATTACAAATTTGAGGCTTGAAGCCTTATTACAAATCCCAAAAATTGAAACCCTAACCAGAGGTCTAATGCCCACACCTATTCTTCTGGGGTGGGAGGATCTCGACCCTGTCGAGTAAGAGTTGAGTTGGCTTCCTTTCTTTGGTACAAGGCTTGGCATGGGGAGTGTTAGGTGGAGGCGCCCAAGGATCTTGTCTCTCCCTTCCAAAGTGGTTCAAGCAATTTGGGAAGAAGACTTGATTGGAGGGCTTGAAGCAATAGATTTGAATTCCCCACTTCAACTCCCATTGACTTCCACCTTGGCGGACCACCCTTGCATGGAAATGAGCTTGATTGGGGGAGGGAAAAAGGGCCAGAGCCAAGTGATTTGATCCTCCACTTTGGGCGTCCAAGTCATGACAAGTGTGCTCTCCAAATGGAGCCACATAGGATGAGATGGTGGGCCCTGAGCTGACTTGGATTCTTTCCAGACTTGGTTCCAAGGAGACTAAGTTTTAAGACCCACTCTTGCAATGGACCCATAGTTCTAATAGACTTAGACGGACTCGATTTGTGACTCGGCTCAGTACAGGACTCAATTTGACCTAATTGGTCAAAGTACAGACTCAACTCAAAGCAAATGACAATTACAAATTTTAGGCTTGAAGCCTTATTACAAGACCCAAAAATTGAAACCCTAATCAGAGGTTTGGTGCCCACACCATGTTGAGTCTTGCATATGCACTAGCTTAAAAGTCAATGTGTGTGTTTAATTACATGACCATTAGATTAGAAGTCCAATACCGATAACCTCAACCCAACTTAACCTAGTGTGACCATGGAGTCCAATCCTAGGAAAACCCAATACTCTGACCCATATTGGGAGTCCAACCCTAGGAGAACCCAATACTCTGACCCATATAGGGAGCCCAACCCTAGAAGAACCCCATACCATGATCCATCCTTAGAACCTAACCATAGGAGACCCAATTATGATTACCTGAACCAAGATGAATGACCCATTAGGAGCACCCAACCTTATGCACCCCTGTTTGATGGAAGACTAGATCCTAAGGTGTACATTGAATGGGAGGATATGATGGATCAGTACTTTGAGTATATTAGGATGTCAGAGTTAGAAAAGATTAGTTTGGCTACACATGGGTTAATCAGATATGCTAAGCAACGTTAGGAACATACTGAGGATGAATGTTATTGGAAAGGAGAACAGATAAGTACCTAGAATGCTATAAGTAAGTTGAGAAAAAAGTACATAGGTCCATTTTATAAGCATGAACTTTCAGCCCAATGGTGCAACTTGAGACAGGGTGACAAAACTGTGTCTGAATACATTGACCAATTTAAGGAGTTTATTAGAAAATGTAACATAGTTGAACCTGAGTTTATGACCATATCAAGGTTTAGGTATAACCTACATGAGGACATCAGTTGGGAATTATGTCACTGGCCAATTGAGGACTTAGAGGAAGCCTATCATAGAGCCTTGGAATTTTAGTCAAACCAGAGGGAACTCATATTTAGTCAAACTGAGTCCAACAAGAATAACCCTCTTACACCATAGACCCATAGAACTGAACCCATGACCTTTGAACCATAAACCATAGACCTGAACCCCATAAGGTTAGTACCCCTAGATGTGAGCCCAGTAGTAAGCCACTACCCCTTAGGCAACTTAAACCTACTAGGAGTAGTGCCCGTAATCAAAAACCAGGACCTAGCCAATTTTCCTTTAGCCGACCTTTCCCTACCATCCCTTTGATTCACAAGGCTTACATCAAAGCAGAAGTGTATGAAGCTGATGTGAACTTAGTGGATGAGTATGAGGGAGAAAAGGAGACCCCTTTAGAAGACCTAGAATTAGTTGACCCCGTAGGTACCCAGGTAGAAGCCAATCTAGAGTTAGTTGACCCTGACTATACCCAGCCTAAAGCTATAGTGGAAGAGCAATTAGAGGAAGAGTACCTAGATAGTGCTACTAGAACCTTATCTAAGGAAACCATGAAGGAGAGCCAAATTATAGAGTCTAGTCCTAAAATACAAGAACCAGAAGAATTTATTAAGAACCTGATCTCTTTGAATCAGTACCCTCAGGATGAGCCCCCTCCTATAGTTTCCATTAAGGACCTCTTCCCTGAGATTAGTAACCCATCCTTTCATTATGCAAACCCTATAGATATATCTCAACCTCGTAAGGTTAGCCTTATTAGTCTAGGATTTGTCCCTGACACGCCTTCTTATATCCTACTTTATCCAACTAACCCTGAACCTTTTTCCCTACCCTGCCAGACTAACTCTAAACCCACTTCTTATTTTCTGCCCTTTCCAAATACCTCTAGCATTTATAGGATCATTAGATTGCATTTAGTTGAGATTAGCATACTGCATACATTCATTATGCATGTTAGATTTGCATTTTACTTCTAGCATACCCTATGGAATTTGCTAAGAGCCCATTGTAAGTTTTCATGTGCATGTCAAGCTAGGATCAAACCTAGAGAACCTATAAACTGTTAGGTTTAGGTCCAAAGAGTTCAATAAAATTTTCTTCAATAGGAATGCATAGTCGAGTCTATTAGGCATTGGTATGAGTCCTTTGCATCACCTATTAGGAGTCTACATGTACCCAACATGTTCACCACCTGCACTAATTTTGAAAGAAACAGGCTAATTCCCGAAGAAGGGCCAAGGAATTTGATGTAGTGGATTCTGTCTTGGTTAGGCTTAGGCCTAAAAGAGAAGCTTCATGCTCGTAGAGCCAGACCTTTTAATGTGATAGAGAAGGTTGGACCAAATACCTGTGTTAGAATTGCCTCCAAATTTGGGCATTAGTTTTGCCTTTAATATCGCAGACTTGGTTGAGTTTAGGGAACCGACAGTGATACCCAGTAAGGCCTTTGGACCTACTCCTTCTATTATGAGTGACCCTAACCTAGAGTGTCAACCAATTATTTGGCCTAAGAGAGGAGAATGGATCGAGCGTATACTAGACGATTAAGTCATAACGACCCGAGGTCGTGGCCATCAACACTACCTGCTCCAATGCAAGGCTGGCCAGAGTCAGATAATTCATGGATTTCTTGAGAGGACTTGCAGCGCCTCAACCCAGACCTCCTCAAGAGATATGTGAGCCAGCCTGATCTTCACTCGACAGGGTCGAGTTTCTCCCACCCCGAAAGAATTGGTGCGGACACCAGAGGCACCAGAATAAGACAGAGGCTTCTCAACCCTCTATGGATTACTTAGTAGTGTTTGAGTCCATTTGTAATAAAGGCTTAGCCTAATTGAGTTGTCATTTGAGTCCTGTACCAATCAACTCATGTTGAGCTAGTTTTTTTTTCTGAGTCTTGTATGTAGCATTTGATCCATATCATTAGGATTTTGGATCAGTCGGTCAAGTCAGCTCATGTTGAGCTAATCATATTCTGAGTCTTGGAATCATGTCCAGTTTTATTGAGTCTGTATTAAGTCAAGCCCAGTCGAAGAAGACTTAAGCATGTGAAGGACACCACCCAGTATGCCACCTCAGTAGCCGCATAGAGTCCCAGTCACACCATGGATTTCACCACCTAGGATTACTTGGAGGATCATGAAGTCGGCCCATGCATAAGGAGTTGATGACCACACGCAGGCACACCCCATCCACACCCTAAGCACACCAACTCCACACACCAGCATGACAAGAAGGAAAGTCAAAACAGATAAACATGAATCCCATGATTCATGCCAGCTTGCTTAGGAAAGAAGTGGTCCACCCCAAGCCAAGAGAAGTAAGAAGTTGGCACCCTTTGGTCCCCACCTTTGGTTGTCTACTACCTACCTTGTTTGGAGGGATTTTGTATGGCATAAGAGTGTTTTCTTCCATGTATTTAGCTTCACACTTTAAGAAGAAAGTGGTCACCCATTATTTTCCTTATTTTCTTTTGCTTGGGCCCTAAGTCCCATGACTATATATAAGGGGATCCTTTGTATGAAAATTTAATAACTTTTTATCAAGAAATAATATTGAAATTCTCCAATTACTGTGTGCTACTTGCTGTATGCTAAAAGGGATTCTGTGTGAGCCCTTCTTCTTCCCGATGTTCTGCGCCCTATCTTTAGCCACCATCCTGCTCTCCAAACCCTAGCCGCCCTCTTCAAACAACCTCTTCCCCTTGCTGTTTTCCCTTTCTTACTTCATCCCTACTATGTTTTCTATCCCTTGGAAGGTTGTTTGTAGGTCCCTCAACTCTGATGAATCCAACGACTCCAGCTGGGCTGCAATCAGACCACCAAGTAGAAAGCCGGGAATCCACGGGTCTCTTGCTTGATTTTCCAGGCCGTATCCAGGAGTGAGAGTGACCTCTTCGCATATGATCTGCACCCAATGCATCTATCATTGCTAGGTACACCCCCTCTACCGGCCAGATGCTTTATTATAGATGAACTGGCCCAACCGAGACTTCTCAGCCTCGGCGGTCCTCTTTCCTTTGCTTTTTAGGTCCTGTTATGCATGCTTTTAGTTTCTTAAATTTATATGAAACTCTTTACATTATTCCTGGGTCTGATCTTTGGGATTAAAACATATTCCTTCATATCCAAAATACAAAAAAAATAGTTGCATGCATATATAGTTTTGCATCACTATCGACCCAGCGGATTAGCGGCTTTCAATCCGGTGACCCGAAAACTGGTCAGATGGAATCCTTGGATTCATGAACTCTGAGGGACCTGCAAATCACCTATCATGGGTTAGAAAAATAAGGAAGAAAAGAGTTAGAACGCTGAAAGTAAAGAAAGGGGAAGATGTTTGAAGAGGGCGGCCAAGTGATGAAAAAGGCCGGTGGCTTGGAGGCAGGGCATAGGGATCACACAGAAACCCTGAGGAATCACACAGATACCCTTAATCATGCAAAAATTCACACAGAACTTTGAGAAAACTCAAAAGAAACTTATTCATAACAATTCATAATAATTGATCATTAGTTATAGGAGGGTGGAGGGGTAGGGTATTTATAGATGTTACCATGCCCTCTCTTAGTTAAAAGTAGACTCTTCTCCTTCTTTGACTTGGTCAAGGGCTCCTTATGGGCTTGGGCTGGGATGAAATTCTCTTGAGCCACTTTGATTTTTTCACTCCCTGCTAGGCTTGGACTTGGGCACCAACCTTGTTGGACTGGGCTTGGAGGGGTGCCAAAAGTAAGAATAGGCCTGAGGGCATCATGGCCTGATAGAATGAGGATGCCAGGGACTTGGACTTAGGCCTAGGGAGCCACTTCATGAATTCTTGTGGGCTGGTATGTTGGGGTGCTTCTCTTGGAAGACTCGGGTAGCATGAAAGAAGTCCAGATACTGGGTTGGTGACTTGAGTGTGGGTCCAATGGTCCTCCTCTTGAATATGACTTGAATGAAAGTAATTACAGGACTTAAAGGGGCCTAATTGACAAGACTCAAAGTAGGTTGAATAATATAAATGGACTCAATTGAACTCAGGACTCAAAGGACTTAGTGAATCTAATCGACACACATTATTACAGGACTCAAATTGACACAAAACCTCAAAATGACAAACACTCATATTAAACTGACTCAACCAACTTAGTTCAACTGAGCGAACATAATCAAAAACTTGACTCATAAACCTTAATGGTGCGAGTCGACTCTAAATATAGGACTCATGTGTAACAAGGCCTGAAAACAAAACTTAAGGCCCAAATACAGGACTCAAATGGCTAACATAGCAAGATTATTGAACTCAAAGACAAAATTTGAATCATGGCTAAGGGACTCAAACTCAGGGACCCATAGTGAACTAGGGTTGACATAATGTCCCCATCAATTCTCCCGGGGTGGGAGGAACTCGACCCTGTCTAGTATAGGTTAGTCTAGTACTGGCAGTAAGTTTGGGTGGAGGCACTATGGGTCCTCTCGAGTAATCCACAAATCATCGGATTCTAGTCGACCATGCCATCAGACCAGGTAGTGTTGATAGCCACGGCCCCGGGTTGTGATAGCTTGATCATCCAGGATATGCTCGATCCGTATTCCTCTCTGTGGCCAATTTATAGGTGGACATTCTATGTTAGGTTCGCTCTCAAAGGATGGAGTAGGTCCAAAATCTTACTAGGAATCACTGCCGATTCCCTATACTCAACTAAGTCTGCGATATTGAAGGTAGAGCTAATGCCTAAATCTAAGGCAGATCAAGCACATGGCATTGGGTCCTACCTTCTCCATCACTCTAAAGGATCTAGCTCCACGAGCATGAAGCTTTTTAACCATAACAAATCTCCTACATTAAATTTCTTGGCTCTTTTCTAGGAATTAGCCAGTTTGTTTCAAAATTAATGCTTAACGTGGATGATGCACCTGACTTGTACTGACACCTAATAAAAATGCAGACTCAACTATTTATTCCTATTGAGAGGAACTTTATTGGACTCTTTTAGGCCTAAACCTAACAGACTTTAGGCTCTCTAGGTTTGACCATAGCTTGGCATGCACATGAAAATTTACAATGGACTTCTAGTAAATGCCATAAGGTATACCAAAAGTAAAATGCAAATCTAACATACACAATGAATGTATGCAGTATGATAATCTCAACAAAATGCAATCTAATGATCCTAGAAATGCTGGAGGTTTCTGGAAAGGGTAGAAAATAAGAGGTGGAGTCAGGGTTGTCTGGTAGGGTAAGGAATAAGAAGATGGTTCAGGGTTAATCAAAAAACTAGAATGCAAGAAGGGGTTTCAGGGATAAATCCTAGACTAATGAGGTTGATCTTATGGGATTGATATCTATCTATATAGTTTATCTTATGGAAGAATGGGTCACTAATTTCAGGAAAGAAATCAATTGGAGTCAAAGAAGTGACTTCATCATTAGGGTACTGATTTAAAGAGATCAGGTCCTTAATAAATTCTTCTAGTTCTTGGATCTCAGGACTGGGCTCTGTAATTAGCGTTTCTTCTAGTGGCTCCTCAGGTAAGAGTCTAATAGTAGGGTTGGGTTCTATCTGGGTATCTACTTGGTCAAATAATTCTGGGTTGGTTTCTACTTGGGTATGGTTAGGGTCGACTAATTCTAGGTCATCTATAGGTATCTCTTCTTCTTCTTCTTCCTCATACTCCTCCACTAAGCTCACATCAGCTTCATATATCTCCTCTTCTAGGTCATCCTGGTGAACCAATGGGGTGGCAAAAGGGGGTTGACTAAGAAAAAATTGACTGATGACCTGGGTGGTAGGGGTGGGTTGGCTAAGGGGTTCCTGACTAATACTAGGCTTAAATCTAGGGGTACTGATCCTATCGAGCTCAGGTTGACTAAGGGGAACTTGATTGATACTAGGCTGATACCTAGGGATTAGGGGTTCCTTGGGTTCATAGGACAGGGGCTAAGACCTAGAGGTTATAGATCTCTTGGGCTTATAGGATGTGGGCTTGGGGCTATGGAATATGGGTTCAAAAGGTTTGGGTCATAGGAACTAGGTTCATAGGATGTGGAATCAGGGTGTGGGGCTCTCCTAGGTAACTCGAGTTTAGGTATAGTATGGATCCTATGGTTATCCTCTAAGGTTCCTAACCGATCTCCTACTGGTCACACCTATTGGGTAATTGGTAAGCCTATTGTTTCTTGGTTATTTGATTGGGTCATTTGGTCAAATCTAAGATTCAATTAGGTCATCTGGGTGGTCAATTGGGTATTGGATTGGTCAAGTTTATAGTTCATCTGGGCAAACTGGTTTTGGGATTGGGTGTTGGATTGGTTAATCTGGGTGGTTAATTAGGTATTTGTCTGGTTTAGCTAGGCTAACTGATCAGTAAGGGATTTCATGAAGGTTTCAAAATTAGGTTCCATGGTTAAGCTGGGTTGGGTTTTAGACCGTTGGTATTGGGTTCCTAACCTAGTGGTCATGCAATCAATCAAACAAGTTAGTATGATGCAGTCAAGCACACAAGGAGAAAATGGACTATAGTTTGCTAGACCTAAAGCCAAAATTGATGGGTCTACTCAACTTATACTTAATTCACCAGCTAATCCTTCCACTGGCCAGGTAAGAGGTGGGGTGGTGGGAGGCTTTCCTTGCCTATGACATAGCCTTAATTAAAACCATTAGTTCACTTAGGGCATTTGCCTCTGGACCTCTAGCCTTAGACACCAATTTTCAATAATAGCTGGAGAATTAGGTGCACTAGTTGGCCCACACAATTCGGGCCTGGCCTGTTGGTGTCCCTAAGCTCTCTAGAGCAATTAGGTCACTAATTGATTTTAGTTAAGGCTTGGATTCTGATGCTGGGTGGTTGTTTTGGGCCTAGGACAGGTAATGACCTCTTGTCCTGATTTGAGAGAGGAGATTGCCCTTAAGATTGATTAGATGAAATGATGATACTTAATAAGCCTTAATGCAACTAATAGCAATCAGAAAATAAAAATATTTTTTTTGTCTTTTTATGAGGTGGCAATTAAATTTAAGTTGATTAAATTATTAAACAAAATTAGGGCTTGGGTGAGGTAGGGTTTGGAAGTTGATTAGATTTGGTTTGATCAAGTATGCAAAACAAAAATTAGGATTTGTTTGGAAGCAGTATCTGGTTTAGTTTTCAGTGAACAAAAAAATCAAAAAGATTTCAAGATAGAGGAATAACAATTCCGATGATCCCTACCAAATTTCATGCAAAGAAAAATTCAGATGATGATGCAAAACCTAGGATTTTAAAACTATGTGCAGAAGTTTTGGATTTTTATTAGGGTTTCTAAAATATAAAATTTTTATATTTGTTTGTTTTGATAAAAATAATTAAAATTATGATAATTATCAGACTAAACAAAGAGTATGTCATGCAAATTTCAACAAAAAATAAAATTTCTAAGATGATGAAATAGACTGAAACTCAGACCCCTGATGTAGAGACAGGATGCAGAAGTTTTCTAAGGCAAAAAAAAATAGGCATGAAAAAATTCTACATACTGAAATAAATTATGAGAAATTTTGAAAAATACTATAAATTATGAAGAATCAAAAAAATAAGAATTAGGATTTTTTAATCTATATATAAATAGAAACAGTAAAAAGAACATATCATGTATGAGAATTATGGGATGCAGAAACTAGCCCTAAAACAAGCTCTGATTCCAAATGATGCGGGACTATTTATGCATGATAGTTATTTTTTTGTTATTAGCCCTTAAGTTAGGAGTTTGTATTCCAATTTTAAGCCAAGATATTAAGTAGGCAATTCTATAGAAAATCTGAAGCAAAGGTATGTAGAATAAACCCTAAAAGTGAAGAAAAGGACCGCCAAGGCTGAGAAGCCCTGGTTAGGACTAGCTCTTTTGCAATACCACTACCAAAAGAGTCTAGGAGGTGTACCTGGCAGAGATTTGAAGATTAATCCATGAAGAGTTTACTCTACACTCTCGGATGCGGCCTGGAAAAATAAGCTATCGGCCCTACGGATTCGTGGCTTTCAATCCGGTGATCCAAAAGCTGGTCAGATGGAATCCTTGAATTCATGAACTCTGAGGGACCTGCAAATCACCTATTATGGGTTAAAAAAATAAGGAAGAAAAGAGTTAGATCGCTAAAAGAAAAGAAAGGAGAAGATGTTTGAAGGGGCGGCCAAGGGATGAAAAAGCCGGTGGCTTGGAGGCAGGGCACAGGGATCACACAGAAACCCTAAGGGATCACATTGATACCCTTAATCATGCAAAAATTCACACAAAACTTTGAGAAAAACTCAAGAGAAACTCATTCATAACAATTCATAATAATTGATCATTAGTTATAAGAGGGTGAAGGGGTGGGATATTTATAGATGTTACCATGCCCTCTCCTAGTTAAAAGTGGACTCTTCTCCTTCTTTGACTTGGTCAAGGGCTCCTTATGGGCTTGGACTGGGATGAAATTCTCTTGAGCTGCTTTGATTTTTCCACTCCCTGCTGGGCTTGGACTTGGGCACCAACCTTATTGGACTGGGCTTGGAGGGGTGCCAAAGGTAAGAATAGGCCTGAGGGCATCATGGCCTGATAGAATGAGGATGCTAGGGACTGGGACTTGGGCCTAGGGAGCCACTTCATGAATTCTTGTGGGCCGGTATGTTGGGGTGCTTCTCTTGGAAGACTTGGGTAGCATGAAAGAAGTCTAGATACTGGGCTGGTGACTTGAGTGTGGGTTCAATGGTCCTCCTCTTGAATATGACTTGAATGAAAGTAATTATAGGACTTAAAGGGGCCTAATTAACAAGACTCAAAGTAGGCCGAATAATACAAATGGACTCAATTGAACTCAGGACTCAAAGGACTTAGTGAATCTAATCGACTCACATTATTACAGGACTCAAATTGACACAAAACCTTAAAATGACAAACACTCATAACGAACTGACTCAACCAACTTAGTTCAACTGAGCCAAACATAACCAAAAACTTGACTCATAAACCCTAATGGTGTGAGTCGACTCTAAATACAAGACTCAAGTATAATAAAGCCTGAAAATAAAACTCAAGGCCTAAATACAGAACTTAAATGGCTAACACAGCCAGATTATTGGACTCAAAGATAAAATTTGAATCATGGCTAAGGGACTCAAACTCAGGGACCCATAGTGAACTAGGGTTGACCTGATGTCCCTATCATGGCCCAGACTTACTAGAGCACTATCACAACAATGTTGGCCCATACTCGACAGGGTTGAGTTCCTCCCACCCGGGAAGAATTGGTGCAGACACCAGGTCCAGAAAAAAATGAGAAGTCGAACCCACATCCCTGTGGATCACCTGTGAATGAAACCTTAAGCACAAACCATAGATCACTTGTAAATAGTTATCTTGAATTTTATTATTTTAGCTTAGTTGGGTTTAGCCCTAAACCCCAAAATTGAGTCCTTGTAAAAACGTTGGACCCAAAGTTGAGTTTGTAAAAAAGTCCCAATTTTAATTAGGTCATAAATTCTGTCATAATGGTCCAGTATTAGTTAGCCCTTTATATATAAACCCTATTTATCAGGTTGTGTCAAACCCTATTTAAACCCTTTTGGGCCAAACCCTATTTACCAGCTTAAGCCCTTTTATTTAGTTGGTTATGCCTTTTGATCAATTTGATCATGTTGGGCTTTTAATTAATTAGTTGGTTGAGTCTTATTATTGTTAGTTGAGTCCTGTAATACAAGGAGGGACCCAATTAAAGACCCCATATGACACCATGTGCATCCAAGTCTAGACTCATGTGGCTCCATGTGCTAGCTCAAGTCAAGCCACATGCCAACTACCTCTCGATGCCACCTCATCAAGTTTTGGACATCACTTGCCATATCATGCGGGACATAATCACATGACATGTCACTTATGTTTTAGACATCACTTGCCATATCATCCTGGACAACAACACATGTCAATTCTTCATGTGCCACATCATCAAGTCAAGGATGCCCAAGCCATTTCACCATGTCACACGCCACTTCATCCATTCCACTTGGTCGACCACATGAAAGATAAGTTGTCACATTTTAAGAGGAGTAGAGGAGTCCAAACCATAGCTAGCACCAAGAAAGAGTTTTGGTCGCCCATCCTTCTTGTTTCTTTCACCAAAATCCAAGAAGAAATTGACCAAGGTGAGAGAATGCCAATTTTAAGATGAGTAAAGCAGAAGGACTCTACAATTCTCATCTCACTTGTCGCTGTGCCTCGTCCTCTCTTGGTCGCCCATATCCAAATAATTCAAGATTCAAAAGCAAGTGAGTTTAGATGGAAAACTTCTTTATGTACCATTCAAATTTAAATGCAAGAAAGGATCAAGATGAAGTCTAAGAAGGATTAACACCAAGAATAGGAGATGGATTGATGCCAATTTTGAGGAGTCGGTCAAGAAAAGAGAAGCACCTCACCGCACCTCATTCCTTCTTAAATTTGTCGCCAATATTTCAAATGAGCGCCACATCTCTTCTCATCGCCCACTTGGATAAAGCAATCCCAAGTTGTCGCCCAAGCTAGAAGAAGCCCAAGGTGAGATTAAAGACTAGAGTCCAAGATACCAAAAAAAAGGATTCAAGGA
The DNA here is from genome assembly GCA_021397845.1 of Areca catechu. Lineage (NCBI taxonomy): Eukaryota > Viridiplantae > Streptophyta > Magnoliopsida > Arecales > Arecaceae > Areca > Areca catechu. Next base: position 43,209,772 of record CM038048.1, on the reverse strand, counting down.
GTTGTTGCCCAAGGAAAATCGATGCAAGACTTTGTAACCCTTACGCTTCTAGTTGATGGTCTATAAATACCCCATCAACCCCCCTTGTATTATTCATTCCACATATATGAAATAAAGCTGACATTCTATCAAATTTCCTTTGCTTTGTCAATTATCGCAGGGTGTGAGGCCCTATTCCTTTGTTCTTCGGAGCATCACGGGGTGTGAGGTCCTAGTTATCTAATCATCAGAAATCATAGCCACCACTTCCATCTTCTTCCCCTTTTGACTTTTCCTTTCTAATTTTATTCTTTCTTCCATGCCCTAACTTGAGTGTTTTTTTTTAGTATTGCAGGTGATCGGGATATGAAGTAAAGACATCTTTGCCTTGGAACCAGTTAAGCTGTAGATCAGAGCCTGAGATCGACTATCTTGAAGCCCTGCCGCAAGATCCTTGAGAGTCCAGTCAGATCCACATCAAAGGGATATAATCATCATTGATAAAATTAGAAAACCCTTCTCTAACCCTTTAATTTCTAATTCCTTGATAAGAGTTTAAGGTAGTTTCTTAACCACCAATTCCTAGTTTTTCTAGTTTATTTTGTTAGATATACTTTGCAGATAGTTAACTAGTGACTAGTTTTGCTTTATTCATCTTTTCAAGTCTTTAAATCTAAAAGTTCTAAAAAAAGATTAATCACTATTAATCAACTATTAATTAGCTTAATAATTAATATATTAATTTTTGCATATTGTCTCGCATCACTAGGGTTTGATATTTATCCATGCCCATCACTTAATCAGGATACAGGGAGATCGAAGGATTGAATTGTATGGTAACTTTCCACTTAAGTATATTTTGATACTTTCCACCAAATTCTTCATCTTTCGGGTAGACATGACATGTTGCTAGATGTCAATCATGTGGTGTGGGCACCAGGATCCGACAGAGGCTCCTCAACCCTCTGTGGATCTCATATTAGGGTTCTATTTTTATCGAGTCCTGTAATAAGGCTATAAGCCTCAAACCTATTCCTTTTTATTTTGAGTTATGTCTGACCCATTAGGTCAAACTGAGTCCTGTATCGAGTCGAGTCTCATTCTGAGTCTCAGTATGAGTCCTTTGTAAGTCTGGGTCTCAATTTTGTGTCTTTTTGGAGCCAAACCTGGAAGGAAGCCCAGTCAGCTCAGGGCCCACCTTATCTGTTTATGTCGCGCACTGAGGTGATGACATATGGTTTGTTTTGGGTGCCCAAGAGGGGGGACCACTCACATGATCCATGCCCCTTCCCCTCCCCTCTTCAAGCTCTCTTCCAATCTAGGATGGGCGGTCATGGAAAGAAGTTTCAAATCCCTTGATGCATGCCTCCACTCAAGACTCCTTCCATAAAGAAGTTAAGCAAGAAAGGCATCCTCCATTCTCCAAGTGGAAAGAAGTTTCAAATCCCTTGATGCATGCCTCCACTCAAGCCTCCTTCCATAAAGAAGTTAAGCAAGAAAGGCATGATCCCTTGATGCATGCCTCCACTCAAGCCTCCTTCCATAAAGAAGTTAAGCAAGAAAGGCATGGTGAAGACATCAAGCCTCCATTCACGCCTTCTACCAAAACCAAGCAACCCAAAGAGGGAAGTCAAGGTACAACGCCCCACTCCAAGCCAAGATTCATGCCAATCCAAGCTGGTCGACCAAAGAAGTCCTCCTCCAAATTTTGGGTGCCAAGTGTAATGGGATAGTTTAAATTCCAAAGTTCTCTTGGGTGCCTATTTAAAGGACCCAAACCCCTCTTGTAAAGGATTATTGATGATTAATGAAAGAAAGCTTATGTGTTCCATCCTCTTCTTCAATCCTTGTCTCTTAGGCTAGGTTGAGTGAGAGCTTCCTTCATCCTTCGGGATGTCGCATGGTGAGAGGCCACATTCCTTCGCCTGAGGGCATCGCGTGGTAAGAGGCCACATTCCTTCGCCTGAGGGCGTCACGTGGTAAGAGGCCACATTCCTTCGCCTGAGGGTGTCGCATGGTGAGAGGCCACATTCCTTCGTCCTCCAGGATGTCGCGGGGTGCGAGGCCCCAAGCTATCCTTTCGACTTCGGATCCCTCCAAGCGCCAGGCTCGAAACCTTCCCTAACCCTAACCCTACTTCTACTTCACTACTCCTCAACTCTCCATTGATTCTGTCGCGGATTTGTTTTCAGGTCTTTCCAGGTACCACGGGCATCGGAGATGGTTCACTTCACCTTCACGATCACGTAACCTGGAGGCAGGCGCCATCGTGGGTATCGACTGCTTGGGCATCCATGCTGCATCCGCTAAGTGAGAGCGATCTCATCATCGGGTGCGACAAGCATGGATGTTCGTGCCTATTTCTCCCAGGTAAGGTATTGTTTGGCGAGCTAGTCCTACCGGGGTTTCTCAATCCTGGGGTCCTATTCTCCATCCTTACTCTCTAGAGATTCTACCTACTGGCATTGGTTTCATTATTACAATTTATCCTATGTTTGCCCCTTTGTTCGTCTTCGGGAATCAAGATAAAACCCTAAAAGAAAACAAGATATAACCACCTTTGCATCATCCGTGCCATCATCACCTCATCCTTTTTTTCCGCATCATCATGTCTTGTGGGTTTTCTTGAATCAATTGGATTGAATTTATGAGTCAATTCAAAAGTTAGTTCGAATTGGCAACTTAGGTCAGCTCAATTTGACCTAATTTGGTCAATCGGGTCAGATTTGATCGAATTGGCTTGGACCTAGATCTACTACTGGCTAGATGTGGAATCCAAAGGGTCACACACATTAGGGAATTGACCTAGGAAGTCAATTGGCATTTTATTAGGATCATGGGATCCTAATTGGTTAGCTAGATTACACACTAGCATGTGTAGGCTAACCTAACTCCTAACCCAATTGAATTGGGTCTAAAGGTTGCTTAATGGGCTAACCAATTTAAGAGAAACCTAAATTGGGTTGAGTCCTAAGTGGGATGAATTTATCAAAATTTATCTAATATTTTTCATGGCTTTTATGCACCAAACACCAAGAGTCCCAAGGGCATGGGACTCTTGGTGCCAAAAGAAATGGTCGGCAATTAAAGGGATGCAGAAGGACCAAGAGTCCTTCTACTTGATAATCACTTATATGGTGATAAAGTACATTTAATTCCCTTTTATTTGACACTGATATTGGATATACTTTGACTAGTCAAAGGTAGCATATGGTGTGGAGAAAGTTGACCGACAAGTGAAGAGTAGCGACTCTTCACTATTGGTGCACAGAAAAGGACCTAAAGTCCTTTTGCTTTGGGGACTTGGTTTCTAGATAAGCAAGGTGTCCCTTAGCCTCATCTCTATGCCAATTGAAAGGCTTATGACCGGTCAAAACAAAAGAAGAATGTTGTGGAAGGAAGTTGGCGCACATGAAGAGTTGCAACTCTACATGTTTGGTGCTAATACTAAGAAGCAGAGTTCTTCTGCTTTAAGGAATTTCAAAACACTGATTCTTGAAATTAAAAGCCATGTCCCTTGGCTTACTTAAAACTGGTACTTGACATGTGTCAAGTGGAGAAGTCGGATGAATTCATGAAGGGACTTGAGTGCAGTAGTTGGCGCATAAAAATAGTTGACCTTTCATTTATAAGACTTACTATATGAAGAGTCTTATTTGATAAATTAAAAGGCTTATCATGGTTGATAAGAAGGCTTATCTAGCACCTCCCCATCTCCTATAAATATCCATTGTTGTTTAGGCTGATGGTATCTGATTCCATCTTTTTTTCTTACACTTACACTTTACCACACTCTCCTTTGTCTCCTCCCTCCCTTGTTAGAGTTTAGGTCTTGTCTTAAGACAAGTCCACCATTTTAAGATAAAGGTTTAGGAAGAGATTTAGAAAGTGGAAAAGAGAGTGAAGAGAGGATTTGGAGAGGGCTCAGAGTGCTCTACAGGAGGGCAAGGGTCTGAGCAAGGAAGGAGAGGCTAGCAAAGGAAGAAAGGCCATCAAAAGAGTCCTAGTGGCTTAAGCAACCTACTAAGGAGTGCTTCATAGGATCAATTCCTGTGTGGATCACCTCTGGAGGGCATGCCTTGTGTACCTAGTAGAAAGAAGAAGGAATTAGCATTCCAGATATTTTTTCAAACCCTAATTGCATGACTTGTTAATTATAATGAATAAGGGATCTTGGGCTTAGGGTTTCAAGTTGTTTGGAGTTTCAAGAAAGAAGTTTTTTGAAATCCATTATTCCATTATTCCATCAAAACCCTAGAAACCCAAGAGATTGAATGAGTCCCTGCACAAACAAAAGACAAGGTTGCACTGGAGGTGAGTTATAATAATCAAGGAAGGAGTCTTACATCCTTGACGAGGTGGGGAGCTACTCCAAGCACGAGGCTTCAATGCAAGCCCATCGGTTGACCGCACTATGAGTCGGGTGGTGGACCACAGGATTGATGGGGTTCCCAAGGACATCTTCGGACTATTAGCTCGGTAGATGCCAAGCTGTGAGCCTCGCAGTAGATGGCGGGACTGTGTTGAGTCATCGCAAACATCTTCGGACTGTGAGCAGGGCAAGAGCTGAACTAAAGATCAAGCGGCAAATGGCAGGACCTTTTGGAGACTCCATGGACATCTCTAGACTATCAGCACAGCAATTGCCAAACTGTGAGCCTGGCGGTAGATGGCAAGACTGTGCTGAGTCACCACGGACATCTCCAGATTGTGAGCATAGAAAGGGCTGAGCTGAGAGTCAAGCGATAGATGGCGGGACCCCTAGTGTTTCCCGGTTGGCATCCTTGGACTTTGGCCTCAGTAGTTGTTTAGACCGCGATACTTGCCATTGATGGCAAGACGGAAGCTTTCCCTATGGATCTGTCACACAACTTTCAACTTTTCACATAATGAAGGTGATAGGGGGAGAGAGCTACCCGTCAGACTCTGGTCACTTAGATATGAGTGAGTTGCTCTTTCAGGGAGAGAAATATGGGTCAAACTTGTTGATCATTGGCTTAAGGAATATTGATGGGGCTGGTTCTGACTGGAGGGTGCAGCAGGAGGTGACTGGTGTTCGGGAAAGCATGATCATTTTCATTTTTTTTATTTTATTTTTTTATACCCCTGGTCTGCCCCCTAGGGTTGAGGGTGGTCTTGAAAACTTGTCCCTACCTGGTGCGCTAATCTGTTGGTCGCCAGGATCTTGAAAACTTCCCCCTACCTGGCACACCAATATGTTAGTCGCCAAGATCTTAAGAACTTTCCCTACCTGGCATGCTAATCTGTTGCATCCAGGATCGATGCCGCCTATAGCTCGGTCATGTCGAGGGATCCTCCCATCACCGTCGGGCTTCGTGATGGCCCGGGGACCCGTCCGCTCTATCTTGCTTCGTAGCTGCCCACTCCCGGCCACACTGGCCCTCTTCCTTCCTTCCTACAAGATAGGGGAGACCCGGGTCGGGGATTCCGATGAGGACACTCCAACAATCAAGTCAGAGGGATGATCGAGAGGAATAGACAAGACCTCCGCGATGTAGGTCTTGGGGGACCCGTCCACCGAGAGGGTGTGACTTGAGAATGGGAATGTAAAGGAATAAAAAAGAGGAGGGATCGAGAGGGGGGAGCGAGGAGGCTTCTTGGTTCGGTGGTTCGCTCAGCGATGCTTAGTTGCCTACCTACTTACCTCTCTCTCACTTTTACCCGCGTGCTTACCTTCCTTACCTTCCTCCGGAGGCCAGGTCGGACCCCTATGGCCTTGGGGGAGCCTGAGAGAGAGAAACTCCATCCTCCCTTCCTTGGACCTTCAGGTGGTTCTCTGAGCGAGAAGGTCCTCCTTTCCTTGGGCCTTCAAGTAGAGCTCTGAGCCGAGAAAGTCCTGCTTTCCTTGGGCCTTCAGGTGGTGCTCTGAGTCGAGAAAGTCCTACTTTCCTTGGGCCTTCAGGTGGTGCTCTGAGCTGAGAAAGTGCTCTTTTGCCTTCTTGGCTTTGATGCCCCTTATAGGAGGGGCACTCCTATTTTGGGAGAGACCGCCCAGAGCTGCAGGTCCTGAGGCCTTGGCCAGATTCTTCTCTTGGGGATCTTTGAGTGTTGTGCCACGACCGTCGGTGGCTAATGGTGGTGCAGCTGTGGACGTGGCAGTACTTCGCTAGGCATGGGGTCTGGGGGCACCCACATCATACCTCTGACACCGCCTGCAAAAAGTTGCAAAAAGCCAGGCTTTGCTTCACCATAATTTAAATATCTGTTCTTCTAGCAGGAACTCCATATCGGGGGCTCCACTTTGGGGTATGAACACATCCTCGTTAGGGAGTGGCCTCAGACGGGGCTCGCCAATGAGCCCAGCCTTGGCTGAAAGCTGACCTTGGCAAGGAGCTGGCCTTAGATGGGGGACTTGCCCAATGAGCCCGGCCTTGGCTGAGAGCTGACCTCGGCAGGACCTAGCCTCATATGGGGGGCTTACCTAATAAGCCCAGCCTCAGCTAAGAGCTGACCTCGGCAGGGAGCCGCCTTAGACGGGGGGCTCACCCAATGAGCCTGGCCTTGGCTGGGAGCTGACCTCAATAGGGAGCTAGCCTTAGACGGAGGGCTTGCCCAATGAGCCCAGCCTCAACTGGGAGCTGAGACGCCACACCCGAGTGGCAAGTCTTCTATTGTCGTAGCCGCCCGTGTGCTCCATGTCAGCAGATGTCACCACATCAAAAATAATTGTATAAGACTCAAAACTAATTTGAGGGTTCCAACATCAGGACTAAAACTTGGCTTCCATTTTCCACGTTCAAGGATCTCTCACTGTCATCGAATCTCCTACTAACTTGAAGTCCCTACAAAGAATTGCAAATATGAATTGGACTTCCAGTATCCAATACCCAGTTAATAGTATCGCAGATGGAGAAACTACAAGGTTTTATCATATAAATACCTTGTCAGCATTGCCCTGCTACTTCCTCTTCTTGGACTTGTTCAGGTCAAGGGATGTAATATAAAGAGGACAGTTTCTCTTTCAATGACCCTACTTCTTACAGAAGAAGCACTCCGCTTGGCTCTTATCAGCCTCCACCTTCTTGACCTGACTAGGCCCAGAAGCATTTTGCACCTTCTTCCCTTTTTTTCTCTTTTTCCCTTTCTTAAAGGGATAATGCCTTGCAGAGGATCCTCCCACTAGATTTATCACCCCTTTATTGAGTTGGTGGTCTTTCTCATAAGTCTGCAGTAACCCCAACAGACCGTGGTAGTTAACTATAGGCTTTTTCATTCTAAAATGACCAAGAAAGTCTAGATAAGAAGAGGACAGGGAATTCAATATCTCATCTTTCTTGAGTTGTTCATGCAAGGGACATCCTAGCTTGCCCAGGCTCTCAATCATCTCGATCATGTACAATACATGATTAGTGATTGAGGCCCCATCAAGCATCCGCACATTGTAGATAGCACAGGAGACCTTGTACCTCTCAACATCATCTAGTGTACCGAAGGATTCCTTCAACTTTTGAAGGTTCTCCTCGGCCGAGCTTCCTCGAATTTGTGACTGAACACATCATTCATTGCTGCAAACATGATACATCAAATAGTGGTCCTATCATAGAGCCACTTCTGATAAGTGTCTCTGATGGGACCTCGAGCATTGGGAGAAGGGATTTCAGGCACCGGATCCGATATCACATATAAGATCCATTCATGCTCCAAGACAATCTTAAGCCTTCGATACCAGCTATCGAAGTTGGGACCCTTGAGCTCCTCATTACTGAGAAGAGATCGGAGTGACAAGTTGATAGAGATCTGAAAGGAAAACCAAAACTTATTAGTGTATATGAATTATTAACCCAAAGACATGGACTTTAGTCTAAAGGCCCTCCCACTATTTTGTTTAGACCGGTAGCCTCTACCTCCAATCTAAGGAATTACTTTAATTCCTTAGTGGGCACTAGAATCCAATAGACATCACATGAGCCCGACTTTGGTCGGCCCATCCATGCGCATCTAAAGGTAAATTCTTTAACCGATTACTTCTCCAAGTAACTTATAGTATTTAGATTTTGCCCCAAGGTGCACTTCAATCGCCTTTGGGCCTCCTATTAAAGGTCATGGTTAGGTCCAACCATTAACATAACAAAATTCAATGCTTCCAACCAACAAATAGTCAAGCCCGACTTTGGCCAGCCCACTTGACCATCATTAAGAGAGTCGCACTGAGCCATCATATTAGGAATATGATGTGGACTAATATGCATGCAATTATTTTTATGGATTTTATATATGGGATGAAGTGATTAAATCCCAATATTGGATCAAAATAAGTTGTAGGGAATTCTATATGAATTTTAGAAGCTAATGCAGATTAAGACCTAGAAAGCAGAAAAGAAAAGAGGGATCGCCGGGACTGAGAAGCCTCAGTTAGGGCAAGTTCTCCTACAATAAAATTACTGGTGGCAAAGGGGGTGTACCTGGCAATGTCTGATGTGCCCAATGAAGATCACAGCAAAGGGATCTCTCATTCCTTGATGGATGCGGCCTGGAAAATCAAGTCAAAGACCCGCGGATACCGGCTTTCTGCTCGGTGGTCCGATTGAGGCTTGGCTGGAGTCGTTGGATTCATAGGAACTCGGGGACCTGTAAACGACCTGTCAAGGGTTAGAAAACTCACTAGGGAATAAGGAAACAAGGAAAAATAGCAAAGGGGAATAGAGTTTAGGAGGTGGCAGCCAAGGCTCTGGAAGGATGGTTGGCAGCAGGAATTCTGTTATAGCATCGGGAAGATGAAAGCACCAACAAAACCCCTTAAGCATAAAGCAGGGTAGCACAAAGCAATAGAAGAGAACTCAAGTTTAATTCATAAATCAAAATCAATCCTCATACAAGAGACTAGGGTCCTTTAAATAGACCCTTAGTCTTGGGCCCCAAGTAAGGGCACATTAGACTTTACCTAGGAGTCCTTTCCCTCTCAAACCCTAGCTAGGAAAATAAGGCAACATAGGTAGAAAAAATCCCAAGATTTGCTCTCCCTCTCCTTGTCTTGGTCGGCCAAGGGGGTGACCTTAAGTGGCCAACCAAGAGGAGGGTCACCATAAGGAATGGCGCCCTAATTCTTTCCTGGGCCTGGGCTGGCCCAATTCCTTTCGGCTGGTCCAGGGCTTCTGGTTTGTATTGTTTTTATATTCTCCTCCTGGGGTCTTCAAGTCTTCAAGCTAGGTTGGACTTGGCTAAACCTCCATGTCTTCAATCTAGTTGGACTTGGTCTTCACTTGTATGATATGGTCTTGAGTCTTCAGTATGCTTGGACAGGACTCAAAAAAATAAAATTAGCTCGACCTGAGCTGAATAATACTAGACTGGACTAGCTCAACATGAGCTGACTAATACAGGACTCAACTCAGCTAGACTAAGCTTTATTACTGTGGACTTGAATGTCATTAAGTAATCCACAGAGGGTTGAGAAGCCTTTGCCTTATTCTGGTGCCTCTGGTGTCCGCACCAATTCTCCCGGGATCGGAGGAACTCGACCCTGTCGAGTGAAGATCAGACTGGCTCACATATCTCTCGAGAAGGTCTGGGTCGAGGCGTTGCAAGTCCTCTCAAGAAATCCATGAATAGTTCAACTCTGGCCGGCCTTGCCATTGGACTAGGTAGCGTTGATAGCCGTGGCCCCAGGTCGTCATGGCTTGATCGTCCAGGATACACTCGATCCGTTCTCCTCTCTCAGGCCAATTAATTGGTCGACACTCTGGGTAAGGATCACTCTCAACAGAAGGGATAGGTCCAAGCCTCACTGGGTATTATTGTCGGTTCCCTGTACTCAACCAGGTCTGTAATATTAAAGGTAGAACTAATGCCCATATCCGAAGGCAAGTCTAACACATAGGCATTTGATCCAACCTTCTTTAACACTTTAAAAGGTCTGGCTCTACGAGCATGAAGCTTCTTAAAGGTCTCAGGTGGGAACTGCTCAGGCCTAACCTAATCATGACAGAATCCCCTACATCAAATTCCTTGATCCTTCTTCGGGAATTAACCAATTTTTTATAAGTTTCATTGCTTAAGTGTATCTTTTGGCTAATGTCCTTGTGCAAGTCTCGTGCAAAAGATTCTATAGACTCTGAGACTCATGCCTGAATAAGTAAAGGAATCAAATCAATGGGGCGATTAGGCTGGTACCCATGGACTATCTCAAAAGGACTCTTACCCGTTTTCCTATTTACTGAACTGTTGTACGCAAACTCTGCTCTAGGCAATAATAGATCCCATGTTCCAACATGTTCACCTACCAGGCATCTAAGGATGTTTCCTAAACTATGGTTCACCACTTTGGTTTGGCCATCTGTTTGAGGTTGGTAGGCTGTAGAAAACTTAAGCTTGGTCCCTAACAGGTGTCATAAGGTTTTCCAGAAATAACTGGTGAGCCTAACATCCCTATCAGATATGATGGTCTTGGGTAGGCCATGGAGTTTAACCACATGATCTAAGAAAAGCTTGGCTACTCTAGACGCATCAAAGGTCTGGGAACAGGGGATGAAGTGAGCCATCTTAGAGAACCTATCGACCACTACAAAGAGAGAATCATGTCTCTTCTGGGTCTTAGGTAATCCTAACACGAAGTCCATACTTAGGTCCTGCCAAGGGCGATCAGGCACTGGTAAAGGTGTGTAAAGACCAGTGTTCTGCTTCTGCTATTTTGCAACAGCATAAGTCCTACATCTGGCTACAATTTGTGTAACATGCCTTTTCAATCCTGACCAAAAGAACTAGTCCTCTATTGCTAAGATTGTCTTATTTCTACCAAAGTGACTAGCTAATCCTCCAGCATGGGTCTCCAAATTAGGATTCTCTAAGGAAAGTTTTAGGTATACAGAGTCGATTATTCTGGAAAAGGTAGCCATCTTGAATGGTATATTCACTATGGGTACTAGACGGTCCTATCCTGAGGGTTTGGTAAATGTCTCCAAAGTCTGGGCAGGTTTCATTCATCCTTTAACCTATCAAACCTTATGACTTGGGTGCTAACTGATCCTAACAATAAAGACCCATAGCTCAGGGCATCTGCTACCTTATTTTCAGTGCCAGCATAGTGCTTCAGGATAAAAGTGTAAGCCTAAATGTACTCATCCATTTACCGTGACATGGGTTCAGTTTCTTTTGGGAGTTCAGGAACCGGAGTGCCTCATGGTCAGAAAATAAGATAAACTCCTGCGGTGGTAAGTAATGTCTCAATATCTAAGGGCTGGACTACCGCATAAAATTCCTTGCCATAGGTAGAGTACTTAAGTTTAGCCTCATTCAGCTTTTCACTGAAGAAGGCTACAGGGTGATTTCTCTTGACTTAGTACCCCACCTATTCCTACTCCCGAGGCATCGCAAGCGACCTCAAACACCTTAGTGAAGTCAGGTAATCTAAGGATGGGTGCATGGGTCATCTTATCCTTACGCTAGGAAAGCCTTATCAGCTGTTTGGTCAATTCACATTGTACCCTTCCTAATGCAATCAGTGATAGTGCGACGACTGTACTAAATCTCCTAATAAATCTCCTATAAAGGTTGCCAGGCCATGGAAACTATGCACATCGTGGACACTAGAGGGTGTAGGCCACTCAACAATTGGTAACCTTTTCAGGATCTGCAGAAACTCCCTCAGGGGTGATACAAAACCTAGGAAGATAACCCTATGTGTCATAAAATCACACTTCTTAAAGTTGGCGAGAGGCTATTCTCCCTAAGGGTTTGGCATACTAGTCTTAGATGACCAAGGTGGTCCTCTTAGGCCTGTGTAAATCAAAATATCATCAAAGTAGACCATAATGAATTTTCTGGTAAACTCTTTCAGGACTTGGGTCATAATCCTTATAAAAGTACTTGGTGCATTGGAAAGTTCGAAAGGCATTACAACCCACTCAAACAGGCCATCCTAGTGTTGAAAGCAGTTTTCCACTCATCCCCTTAGTGTTGAAAGCAGTTTTCCACTCATCCCCAGGTCTAATCCTAACTTGATGATAGCCACTCTTAAGGTCTATCTTGGAGAAAACTCTGGCTCCAACCATCATATCTAACATATCATCCAATCGAGGAATGGGAAACCTATACTTCACAGTTATCTTGTTGATAGCTTACTATCTACACACATCCTCCAGGTACCATCTTTCTTAGGGGTCAGTAGAGCAGGGACTGCACATGGACTCATGCTCTCCCTAATGAAACCCTTCCTAAGCAATTCTCCCACTTGTTTCTGTAATTCTTGATGCTCACTGGGATTCAGTCTATAGTGAGGAAGGTTTGGTAAAGTGGCTCCTGGGACTAAAACTATTGTGTTGGATGTCTCTAAGGGGTGGTAGTTGATCAGGTAAATCCTCAGGGAAGACATCCTTAAATTCTTTCAGAGCTTCAACAATTTCTTTAGGGTGTTCCTTTTGGGTTGGCTCAAGTATTTCCTTGAAGGTCAAGATCCAAATAGAGTTACCCTCAGCAATCTCCTTTTCTAACTCCCTAGCCTTAATCAGGTTTAACTCCAGGTTTCTTGTCCTTAAGGCTACTAGAACCCCTCTTAACTGGGTTTCTAGGGGAAGCTGGATTGATAACAAACTTATTCCCATGGTAGTTAAAAGCACAAACATTGGTTCGACCATACAGGGTTGCATCATGATCAAAAAGCCAAGGTCGACCTAGAATGATACTACTCACTTCCATGAAAATGACATCACACCAAATCATTTCCTCATAGGTTTGCAATCTAATTAAGATTTGGCACCTAGCTTGAATTTGGATGGAGGTGGAATCTATCCAAGAAACTTTGTACGGGCTAGGATGGGGAACTGTGGTCAATCCTAAAGATTTAACTGTCTTGGCAGAGATGGCATTGACACAACTCCCACTGTCTATGATGATCTTAAGAACCTTACCCCCTACTTTAACAAAAGTCTGTAGGATGCTAGTCCTACACCAATCTTCCTTAACTGGGGTTTGGGTTAAGATGCCCCTAACCACTCCTAATTGGTTCTCTGACTCAGGTTCCTCCTCCTCACCTTCGTACTCATCTATTAACTGATCATCAGCCTCATAAACCTCTCCCTCAGGTTTGACTACAGGCTCAGGCTCTTCCTCCACTAGCTCACCTAAGTGTAGGGTGGCTGGGCATTGGTGCATAAAGTGGCCTGGTTTCTTGCATTTATAACAGGTCTTCTGGGGGTTGTTACTCCTAGGGACCTCTACAGATTTTTCTCTATCATCTCTACGTGTCAAAGGAGTACTCGACTGGGGTCGACTCGAACCTGGTTGACTAGGAATGGGCCGACTCGGACTAGGTCGGCTGGGCATGGGTTGGCTCTGGTGGGGCTGGCTAGCTCCTGGATACTAACTAGGGTATCTAGTGGGCTCAGGTCTACGGTAAACGGGCCCTCTCTGAAAATACTCATGATCCCTAGCAATCTGGTAAGCATGGTCTAGGTCTCTAACCTCTCTCGTATAGAGCTCCTTCTTAATGTTATCTCTCAGTCTAGCCCTAAACCTAGATAAGACAACATCTTCAGACTCCCTCAAATCACATCGCATGGAATACTCATCAAATTTCGTGATGTACTCATCTATACTCCTGTTACCCTGATTAAATCGTTGCCACTGATCCAGTAAACCACTATGATATGAAGATGGAATGTATCTTGTCCTAAGCTTACCCTTCATAGCCCACCAGGTGGTTATAGGTCACGCCCTCCTAGACTAAGGGTTCTCTCAACACTAGCCCAATGTAACTTGGCTTCCCGAACCAACTTAAGCTTAGCAAACCTAAATTTACGCTCCTCCGTCATATTATACCACTCAAAATATTGATCCATCTCTTCCTCCCAATCTATATAGACCTTAGGATCTAGACAACCATCAAAAGTTGGGGCATCAAGCTTAACATGTCTATAGGATCTGTCCTTCTGGTCTACAAAATCCTGATTGGGCCTTCTTGGACGAACCTCAAGGATTGGGTCAGGATGATGGTCTCTCCTAGGTTCAGCCTCAAGGTATGGATTAGGATTTGGGGTCCTCCTAGGTTCAGGATTATAGTATGGGTCAGGCTAAGGGGCTCTCCTAGGTTCAACCTCATGGTATGGTTCAAGGTTTGGGGTCCTCCTAGGTTCAGGATTATAGTATGGGTCAGGATGAGGGGCTCTCCTAGGTTCAACCTCACGGTATGGATCAAGGTTTGGGGTCCTCCGAGGATCATAATAAGGGTCATGGCGAGGGGTTCTCCTAGGCTGAGAGGACTCAGGATCAGGCTCAGACTGGGTCCTACGTGTCTCCTCTAGGGTTCCTAGTCGGGCATCTATTTGTTCAAGCCTCTGGGTCAACTGGACATTTGCTTGCTCAAACCTAAGATTGAGGATTTGGGCTAACCTTTCTCCAAGGGCATCAAGTTTGGCATCAAAATGGTCCATGGATTTAGCCATTTGTGAAGGAGGTGGGTGATATGAAACCTCTGATCTAGTGCTCATACAAGACTCGATCAAACCGACTACAGCTGACTAGACCTAGAGTCCAAAATTAGGTGCTTAATCAGGATGGCAAACTAGCCTATAGTAACCCTGTACTCAGCCAGGCAGGTATAAGGGGAGTGTTAGGTCCTTGATTGCCAATCCTATACACCAATCAGAGATTGGCCAGGTAGGCGGACCAGCACATAAGCCATTTGGGATTGAATCCCTAAACCACCATTCTAGACACCAAGCACAAGGCACATACAGGTTAGCTTGACACAGTGATCTGACACTTAGCCCGGACCCGACCAGTTGGTGTCCCTAGCCCACTAGGGCAAATTAAGTCTAGTTAATTTTAGGTTAGGCTTGGGACCGAATGTAAGGGGTGTGGTTTTGGGCTAAAGAGAGGTTATCAACTCCTCCCCTTATCTGATATAGCAAGAGTGCCCTTAAAGGTAGATTATGCAATGATGGCAAGCAGATGATGCAAATTAGGGTTAGATGTTTTAGTAGCTTTTATATATGTTTTTTTTTTTTTTTTTTTTTGCAGAGATATGATTTTTAGAAAATGACCTAATATGCTAGAAACATACTAAAAATAAAAGATATGCAAAGAGATGCTAACAAAACCCTAAAACTTCCAAACTTGTCTTGCTGAAAAAAAGAGCCAAGAATTTTCAGGCTGTATTTCGGCTTGCATAAAATCACAGATCGAAATAAAATCTATAAAATTAAAAAAAAATACTTTGAGTTATGATGAATCCAGAAAACCAAATTTCAAAATTTTTAGAGTTCTGAATAGGGATAAATAAATAAAATAACAGAGTATATATGGACTAAAAAAATGCAGAAAATAAGCCCTAATCTAAGCTCTGATACCAAATATTGGATCAAAATAAGTTGTATAGAATTTTATATGAATTTTAAAAGCTAAGCATGTAGATTAGGACCTAGAAAAGCAGTAAAGAGGGATCGCCGGGCTGAGAAGCCTCAGTTAGGGCAAGTTCTCCTACAATAAAATTACCGGTGGTAGAGGGGGTGTACCTGGCAATGCCTAATGCACCCGATGAAGATCGCAGCGAAGGAATCTCTCGTTCCTCGATTGATGCGGCCTAGAAAATCGAGCCAAAGACCCGCGGGTACCCGGCTTTCACTCGGTGGTCTAACTGAGGCTTGGCTGGAGTCGTTGGATTCGTAGGAACTCGGGGACCTGCAAACGACCTGTCAGGGGTTAGAAAACTCACTAGGGAACAAGAAAACAAGTGAAAAAGCAATATAAATAGAGTTTAGGAGGTGGCGGCCAAGGCTCTGGAAGGATGGTTGGCGGCAGGAATTCTGTTACAGCATCGGGAAGATGAAAGCACCAACAAACCCCTTAATCACAAAGCAGGGTAGCACAAAGCAATAGAAGAGAACTCAAGTTTAATTCATATATCAAAATCAATCCTCATACAAGAGACTAGGGTCCTTTAAATAGACCCTTAGTCTTGGGCCCCAAGTAAGGGTACATTAGACTTTACCTAGGAGTCCTTTTCCTCTCAAACCCTAGCTAGGAAAATAAGGCAACATAGGTAGAAAAAATCCCAAGATTTGCTCTCCCTCTCCTTGTCTTGGTCGGCCAAGGGGTGACCTTAAGTGGCCGACCAAGAGGGGGGTCCACATAAGGAATGGCGCCCTAATTCTTTCCTAGGCCTAGGCTGGCCCAATTTCCTTCCGGCTGGTCCAGGGCTTTTGGTTTGTATTTGTTTTTATATTCTCCTCCTGGGGTCTTCAAGTCTTCAAGCTGGGTTGGACTTGGGCTAAACCTCCATGTCTTCAATCTAGTTGGACTTGGTCTTCACTTGTATGATATGGTCTTGAGTCTTCAGTATGCTTGGACAGGACTCAAAAAAAAAAATTAGCTCGACATGAGCTGAATAATACTGGATTGGACTAGCTCAACATGAGCTGACTAATACAGGACTCAACTCAGCTGGACTAAGCTTTATTACTATGGACTCGAATGTCATTAAGTGATCCACAGAGGGTTGAGAAGCCTCTGCTTATTCTGGTGCCTCTGGTGTCCACACCAGAATAGTAATCCAATAGCCCGATGAACACCCAATCTTTGGATCTGCCGATGAACAGCTAACTATTGGATCCATTATCATTCCACTTAATGGGATGCTAGGACTTATTAATCCCCATAACTTCATCCTTTTATCGACCTAATAATTTAGAGGTTTTAACTTTAATGTGACAGATGAAATAGATAAGAAGATATGGATCAACCTTCCACTAACTACATTAGTCATAAAAGAGGGTTTCAGAAACTAATGATCCATGGGCACCTAAAATCAATCAAGACTAATTAACCTTAGGTGACATGGGTTAACACGAGTCAGTGAGCTACCCAATCAATTCTAACTGACCATATTGGCCAGGTAAGTGAGATCATGGGATGGGTTTCGTCATTAAACATCTTGCCTTAGACACCAACCGGGTTGTGAAGGTGAAAAAACACCAACACCATGCATACAATATGCAAAAGCAAGGTAGAAACAAATGCATTTTAAAATAATTTTAAAATATGCACAGTGAAAGGCTTGGTAGATCAATCTAAATGATCTACCAATATGCCCGCAACAGGATCTAGTATAATAAAACAGCATGCAATATATACATCAAAATAAGAGAAGAGCAAGGATATAAAAGTACCTTACTATTATACCTTTGATGGATGCAGTGGCGGTACTCCAAGGATGATGCTCTTGAGCCACACACGTGTCTGGCCTCTATAGGTAATCCATACTTGGGCTCGACTCTGATCAACTCCCTCGGAGTGCTAGCTCCTTGGGATCCTTTGGGCTGATCTTCTTCTTCCTGGAAGACAAGGAGGAGAGGTGGAACCCTTCCTAACTAGCTCTCTTCCCAAGGCCTAGCTTGAGTGCTAGGAGTCCACACACCCAATGCCCAAGTCCTCAACCCTTTTCTTTCCTCTCGGAATCTCATTAGTAATGAGATTCAGAGATAAATAATCAAGAACATCTCTCACCCAGCAGTCCTAAAATAACACTTATTTATAGAGGTAGCCAAGAGAGGGAGAAAGAGGAAGGAGAAGTGATTGGGGGAGAAGGTCAAGGAGCATACCAAATTGACTCAAACCATTAGGAAGGAATGACAATTATTCCATGAAAGTTTGAGCTAAAATAGCTTGAATTCAAAATTCAAACTAGGTCAAAACCTTCCAAAAATATTCCAGAATATTGTTTGCGGATTTCTGGTCGAGCAGAGATGACCCGACTCGATCAGGTTCGAGTCGGCTCATCCAGGCATAGAATAGTCAGACTTTTCATTCAAGTCAGCTCGAGCAGGGGTCGAGTCGGCTCAACTAGAACAAAGAATGAGTCGAATCGAGCAGGGGTCGAGTCAACTCGACCAGAACATAGAACAAGTCGACTCGAGCAGGGGTTGAGTCGACTCATTCAGAAAAGTATTCCAGAAGTTTTTCTTGTCACAGCCAAGTGTTGACCCCTCAAGTGTCGACACATGTCAATCACATTGACCGCCAGTGATAGCAAACAATTCTCAATAATCGATCACCCTAAGATCAGATAGAAACCCCTATGGTGTGTGATCCCATAGGTTCAAACACTAAGCCGGTAGAATTGGAAAAGTTCCAGTACCATTCAAAGTCCTCATCTAACAATGATACTTGATGTTTAGATAGGTCAAAGATGTAGAGCACCTCTCTAGAACCTCTAGCATATGATTACCACATAATTCATCTCTTTGGCCTCATAATGCTTAGGATGACCTAGGGTTTGACTGCCAACCCTAATTTAGTTTATCCAGATCGTGTCTCAACTTTACAAGTTCTGTGACTCCTCACAGGAACTACCCTGGCCAAGGATTTGCTAAATTGAGATATAATGAGCCATTCACTCTAAACTATTTGGAGGGATCAATTCCATCTTGATCCACCACCACTCCACAAGTACTTGGCTGCACCCAGAAATCTTTCATCACTGGATTAGAAATCCAGGTAGTTCGGTACCAAAGTACAGTGAGTTGCTTGCAAGTGACCATGGTAATCTTAGGTCTGAGGGACACAAATACCCATATCGCTTCGCGAGCAACCTTTTGGCAGAAGGGAGCTCCATAGATGGTCATGTTCAGTGAGATGTCATACATTTCACTTGTGAAAGAAAAGTGCCCTAAAAGCCAATCAATGTAAGGGCATTTTTTGTAATCTTCCAACTCTTATATAACATTATATTAATAAAGGCATTTATTTTTCATCATATACTACTTTGTCTTATTTATGGATTATGATGAACCCCATAGATTAGGACAATGGAATTAGGGTTATGATAAAGATCATAACAGTGAGACCTAAGTTCCTATAAACCCTAATCAAAATGTTCCTAGTCAATGGAACATGATTCGGGGATCGATGAATCCGGTAAGACTAGCTTATCCTACGTTTGCTCAGTTAAGGATGGTTGGTCTTAAAACCATTTGTGTAGAAACATTAATACAAGGCTAAGGGTGCTCATCAGGGTATGAGTACACTGAACTGATCTGCACCGGGACCATCTTATGGAAGTCTTACTGCTTATCAAAAGATAGGTCCCAGAGTAAGAGTTGTGCATGTGATCTTTAGACCTGAGGTCACCATGGTTCCTTGTGCACACTAAGCCATATTTTGGTTCATGCTCATTCATGACATTGAGTCATGTACGGGATGTTCTAGGTATGGTGGAAGGTGTACGAAGGATGTGAGTGGACCAATAAGGAATCGAACGTTCTTGGTAAGAGGAATTATTATCCCATGTAATCTCTTCGATGAATGACTCAAGGAGCCTTTGATCGAAGCGGGATGAGATTATAAATGGTTTCTACTCAGTCATCAGCTGAGTCCTCATGATCGAGCTGAGATCTGATATGACTAAGTGTTAGGGTTTGGCATATATCCATACCTATCACTTAATCGGGATAATGAGAGATTGAAAGATTGAATTGCACGGTAACATTCTATTGAAGGGTATTTTGGTACTTTCTACCAAATTTCATATTTTCTTGATAGGCATGACATATTCCTAGATGTCAGTCTTGTCTTGTAGATTTTCATGAACAAATTGGATTGGTTTCATGAGTCAATTCGATGGATGATTCGAATTGGACAATTAGGTGAGTCAATTTGACCTAATTAGGTCAATTGGGTTCGATTGGTTCGAATCGGCTTAAACCTAAACCTACTGCTGGCTAAATGTGAAACTCAAAGGGTCACACACATTAGAGAGTTAGCCAAGGAAGTCATACATGCTTTAATTTGGGTCATGGAATCCTAATTGGTTAGCTAGATTACACACTAGCATGTGTAGGCTAACCCATTCCTAACCAATTGATTTAGGTCTAGTTGCTTGTTAATTAGACTAACCTTATTGAGGGAAACCTACATTAGGTTGAGTCCTAAGTGGGGCAGCCTAAACCAAACTTTATCTAGTTTTTTTTTGAACATTAAACCCGATTTATTGAAGAGTCCTGAGCGCTCAGGACTCTTGGCGCCTCTTGGCGCACGCGGGAGAAAAGAGCATGCACAGAAGGACTGAGAGTCTTTCTACAGATGAAACTCTTGGAGTTTCTCATCTGGGATAACTCTTCAGATTATCTCCATTCCTTTTGGCTTATTTTGAATGATCGGTCAAAGAGGGATAAAGGGACGGCGTGAAAGGGGAAAGAAGTTAGCGCACATAGATGAAGAGTCGCGTCTCTTCGTCTGCGCACGGTTCTGAGACAAAGTCCTTCTGCTCTCAGGATTCTTCTTCTTTTATGGTTTTAAGATCTATAAAGACACCTCCTTTCCTTCCCTTGAGTTAGGTACATGCCATATGGCATGAGGAGAGTTCATCTAGAAATCAAGAGAACTCAGATAAGACTCCTGAATCTTGAAGAGTCTTATCAGATATGAAGAGACATATCTGATAGAAACATTAGGATGCTTTTCATGCCCTTAAATCATTATTTAAGGGTGTATAGTGAAATGAGAAAGGTAATGTTCGGTCTTCTGAAATAGGAGTCCAATTTCCATCGAGTCTTCTATCTGAGTGTCTCTCTTGTTTGTTTCTCCCTCCCTCCTCTTTTCTTTAAGACAAGACTTGTCTTGTTAAGACAAGGTCTTTTTTACTAGGACAAGGCTTTGTTTTAGGACATAAGCCTAAGGGGTCCTAGAGGAGGGTTGTCCTAAAACCAAGAGTGGTTTAGAAGTGTTCATAGTGCCCTACAGTGGGACAGGATGTCCTACAGTGGTCAAAAATCCAAAGGCTACCGAAAGAGTCCTACTCTAGCAAGCAACTTGAAGAAGGAATTCTTCCTTGGTTCAATTCTCATGTGGATCACCGTTGGAGGGCTTGCACTTTTAAGCCTTGTGGGATGGTGGAGAGATATGGGGGAAGTGGTTACATGAGGTGGAGGTTTAGTTTGGTCGCCCAAATTTGAATTTGACTCCTTCTTGGTCCCCACTTCAATGGATGAGGTGGCACATGTGATGGCAATCCCATTAGGTGGCGTTGCTTGATGATGTGGATGATGATGTGGCACCCTCTAAGCTTGGTGAAGTGGCATGATGATGTAGTAATCCCAAGAGAAGTTGAGAGGTAGTTGCTTGGTAGTCTTTTGATGGTAGTTGATTGTTAGTTGCTCTGGTAGTTGACTGGTAGTTATCCTGGTAGTTGTCTTGCTTGTATTATTCTAACAAGATAAAATTGTTCTGCAAGTCGGGTTGGATGTGCTGCATCAGGAGTCGATCCATAGTGAGTGAAGACCATTGTCGGTGTCCGCACCAAATCTCCCAGGGTGATGAGAATTCGACCCTGTCGAATATGGTCCAATCTGGCTTTGATATTGTTCAAATAAATCTGGGTCCATTTGTTGCAGGTCCTCTCCAGTGATCCAAGAGTTGTCAGATTCAGGTCGCCATTGCCAATGGACCAAATAACATATAGTCCTTGTTCCTGGTGGTGACAATCTTATCATCCAGAATCTGTTCAATTTTCTCTCGTTTCTTGGAAAGGTTGGTTTGTGACACTCTGGGACAAGTTCGCTCTCAAAATAGGTCAGCCCAAAAGGATCACTAGGTATCATCATTGGTTCCTTATACTCTATTAAGTCTGAAACATTGAAGGTTGGACTGATACCTAGGTCAGAAGGTAAATCCAGTACATAAGCATTACAGCTAATCTTCTTTTGACCTTGAATGGACCGTGCCACAGGCATGTAATTTCTTAAAAGTTCCTAATGGAATCTTTCAGGTTTGAGTTTAATCATTACATGATCCCCCTCATAGAATTCTTTGACTCTTATAGGATTCATTGCTCAAGTAAATTTTCTTGTTTATTTCATGTTGTAAATCCTTAATATGCTGTGCATAGGATTCAATAGACTCAGAAACTCGTGCATTTGTGGGTAATGGGATCAGATCTAAAGGCTTCCTAGGTTTGTAACCATGGACTATTTCAAATGGACTTTTGCCCATAGATCGACTGACCGAACTGTTATAAGCGAACTTAGCACGAGGCAATAACAAATCCCAATTTCCTAGACTATCTCCCACTAGACATCTCAATAAATTCCCTAGACTTCTATTCACAACTTCGGTCTGTCCATCAGTCTGGGGGTGGTAGGCAGTTGAAAATTTCAGTCTGGTTCCTAATAAGTGCCAAAGGGTTTTCCATAAGTAACTTGTAAAACGGACATCCCTATCAGAAACAATGGTTTTTGGTAGCCCGTGTAGCCTGACTACTTGATCAAGAAAGAGCTTGGCTACCCTAGAGGCATCAGAAGTTTGGGAGCAGGGTAGGAAATGGGCCATCTTCGAAAACCGGTCGACCACTACAAAGATTGAATCATGTTTTCTAATGGTCTTGGGTAACCCTAGAACAAAGTCCATGCTAAGATCCTGCCATGGACACTCAGGTACAGGTAAAGGAGTGTATAACCCGGTATTCTGTTTCTACTGTTTTGCAACAGCACATGTCCTACATTAGGCTACAAGGTTTGCTACCTGTCTCTTAAGGCTTGGCCAGTAGAATTGCTCCTCAACAGCTAAGATAGTCTTGTTTCGCCCAAAATGGCCAGCCAAACCTCCAGCATGTGTCTCCCAGACTATAAAATCCCTTAAGGAGGTTCTTGGAACACAGAGCCTGTTTTCTCTAAAAAGATAACCATCCAGAAGGTATAGTCACTATGATTGCTAGATGGTCCTAGATGTAAAGCCTGATAGATCTCTCCAAAATCCGGACAGGTTTCGTATTCCTCCTTAAGTCTCTCAAAACCTATGACTTCGGTGCTGACTGAATTTAAGAGCAACACTCTACGACTTAAGGCATCAGCAACCCTATTCTCAATTCCCGCACGGTGCTTTAGGACGAAGATATAGGCTTGGATGAACTCTACCCACTTGGCATGCCTAGGGTTCAACTTTTTCTGGGAGCTAAGAAACCTAAGGGCTTCATGATCCAAGAATAAGACAAACTCTTGCGGTAGCAGATAGTGTCTCCAGTACCTCAAAGCCTGAACTACCGCATATAACTCCTTGTCATAGGTTGAGTATTTCATCCTAGCCTCATTCAGCTTTTCAATAAAAAATGCCACTGGATGACTTTCTTGACTTTAGACTCCTCTAATTCCTACTCCAGAGGCATCACAAGCTACCTCAAAAATCTTAGAAAAATCGGGTAATCTTAAGATCGGTGCTTGTGTCATCCTGTCCTTAATGTTTAGGGATGCCTTATCAGCTTTTGTCCATTCAAAATTGCCTTTCCTAATGCAATCCGTAATAGGAGCAACTATGGTGCTAAACCCTCTAATGAATCTTCTGTAAAATGTAGCGAGGCCATGAAAACTTCTTACTTCATGAATATTATTGGGTGTTGTCCAGTCTACAATTGCTCTAATCTTCTCAAGGTCAGCAGATACTCCTTCAGGGGTTATGACAAATCCTAGAAAGATAACTCTAGTAGTCATAAAATCACATTTCTTCAAATTGGCATAGAGATTATCCTTCCTAAGTGCCAAACATACTTGCTTCAGATGGTTCAAATGATCATCTCTAGTCCTACTATAGATAAGGATGTCGTCAAAATACACAACGACAAACTTTCCGGTAAAGGATCGTAGGACCTGGTTCATGATTCTCATAAAGGTGCTAGGGGCGTTTGATAGTCCAAAAGGCATGACTACCCATTCAAATAACCCATCCTTAGTCTTAAAGGTAGTCTTCCATTAATCTCCTGGTCTAATCCTAAATTGGTGATAGCCGCTCTTCAGGTCAATCTTAGAAAATATCGTCGCACCGGCCATCATATCTAGCATGTCATCCAATCTGGGGATGGGAAACCTATATTTCACTGTGATCTTATTTATGGCCCGACTATCGACACACATCCTCCACGTGCCATCTTTTTTAGGGGTGAGTAAGGCTGGGACTGCGCATGGGCTTAAACTCTCCCTAATGAATCCTTTCCTAAGAAGTTCTCCTACTTGTCGTTGCAATTCTTGATGTTCGGTAGGGTTCATTCTATAATGGGGAAGGTTCGGTAAGGTCGCTCCAGGGACTAAGTCTATTGCATGTTGGATGTCCCAAAGGGGTGGGAGTTGGTCGGGTAACTCATCAGGGAAAATATCCTTAAACTCATCTAGCACTTCAACGACTTCCTGAGGTTGTTCTTTTGGGGAGGGCTCTTGATATTCCTTAGTTGTCAAAACCCAAACAGGTGAACCATTGCTAATCTCTTGCTCCAATTCTTTAGTAGTGATCACGTTTATCCCTTGTGTCTTATCTCTCAATTGGCTAGATCCTCTTTTAATTGGGTCCTTAGGTGGAGAAGAATGGATTACAATCTTCTTCCCATTATGAGTAAACGAGCATGAATTAGAGCGACCATAGAGTATAACATCATGATCGTATAACCATGGTCGTCCTAAAATGATACTACTAACTCCCATTAGAAGAACATCGCACCAAACTTTCTCTTGGTAAGACTGGAACTGGATGGTAACTATGCACGTAGACTTGATGGGAATAGAGGTTGAGTCTATCCAGGATACCTTATATGTATTAGGATGGGGTACAGTAGACAATCCTAGGTTTTTGACTATGTTGGTGGATATGGCATTGACACAGCTACCACTATCTAAGATGACCTTGCACACTTTTTCGCCTATCTTGATGAAAGTCTGTACGATACTAGTCCTACGCCAGTCTTCTTGGTCTTTACTTTGGGTGAGGATACACCTAACCACTCCTAAAGATCATGATCTACCAGGGCTTCATCACCTTCATATTCTTCAGCCAAATTTTCATCCGCCTGGTATATTTCCTCTTCACACTCATCTTGGGGTTCTATGGCTTCCTTCCCCTATGTGTAAGGATCGATTTGGATAGTTGCTAGTATAGTGACCTACCTTCTGACATTTGAAACATGCATTCGGATTTTCTTTGGACTTCAGGTGATTTCCCTTTCATCCCTTCGGGTCACAGGTGCATTAGGATTGGGTCGGTTGAATCTAGACTGACTGGGTCCTATCTGCTGATTAGGTACACTAATCCTAGGGGCATCGGGTCTACGATAAACTGGACTCCTGTGAAATCTCTCAGCATCTCTAGCTATCGGATAGGCCAGTTCTAGATCATGGACTTCCCTCATGAATAATTTCTTCTGGATTTCTTCCCTCAGTCCGGCTCTAAATCTAGACAGGGTTACTGACTCAGATTCATCAACATTGCACCTCATTACAAACTCATCAAATTTGGCAATGTACTCTACGACACTCCTATTTCCTTGAGTAAGTCTTTGCCATTGATCTAGGAGTCTTTGGTGGTAGGACATAGGAAAGTGTTTTTCCCTAAGCCTAAGTTTCATCGCTCTCCAGGTTACTATAGGCACATCACCTCTTTGCCTAGCTAATCGCTCAACATTTCCCCAATAGAGCCTAGCTTGTCTTACCAACTTTAGTTTCGCAAACTTACATTTTCTTTCCTCAGTCATGTCATACCAGTCAAATTACTGGTCCATCTCTCCTTCCCAATCGATGTAAATTTTGGGATCTAAGATTCCATCAAATGTGGGTGCTTCCAACCTAACATTTTTTATGGCTCGATCATCTTGGTCGAACTGAATTGGAGTGGGTCTCCTGACATTTGGTTCATAAGTGGGCTCAAGATAGAGTCTCCTTGGATTGGGTTCATGGGCTTGCTCATGATTGGGCCCCCTAGGATTTGGTTCACAGAAATGGTCTTGCTGAGGTCTCCTAGGGTTGGGCTCATGGAAATGGTTTTGCCGTGGGACCCTTCTAGGGTTGACTGGTGTTTCAAACTCAGGTTCAAGATCAGGTTCGGGTTCATTCTGGACTTCATGGTTTCCTCCAAGAGTTCTACATTCTAATTGATCCAACCTAGTCGTGATTTGGGCTAACTGATCATTCATGCTCTGGTTGGTCTGGGCCATGTTCTGGTTGGTTTGGGCCAATTGCTCAGTCAAATTTTTGTTTAGTTGGACCACTTAATCATTCAAGGCTTTAATCATATTTCCAAGATTTTGGTCCATGAAAACACTTGACTGGGCTTGGGCTGGTGAATATGATGTCCCTGCTCTAGTTGTCATGCATGCAAGTGGACTCAAACTCGGGCTAAGGTTTTCTAGACCTGTTAGCTCAAATAAACTGAGTTGGCTTGGTACAATCAAACCAACAACTACTCTTTTCTACTGGCCAGTCAGGAGGTGGGTCTGTGGGAGGTTTCCCCAGCTCTCATTGGGACCTAATTAAAAACCACAAGAACCGCTTAGGCTTAACCACTTAACCTCGATCCTTGACACCAGCTTCAAATAATATGTGAAGAATTGATTGTACAAGCTTGTCCCAATTGACTTGAACTAGACCTAGAGTTCCAAACTAGTCACCTAATCAAGGTGGCAAACTAGATTGTAGTAACTCTACACTTGGCCTGGTGTTAGAACAAGGGGAGTGTGAGATCCCTTCTTTGGCCTACCTAGGCCCGATGGAATTGGCCCGGTAGACGGATCAGCACCCAAGCCCTTAGTTCCAATCCTAGTCATCAAGTATTAGGGTACACACAAGACTAGTCGACACAATGACTTGACACTAACCAGGACTCGACCAATTGATGTCCCTAACCCACTAGGGCAAATAAGGTTCTACTCAATTTTAATTAGGGGATTGGGTTCGATGCACAATAAGGGTTGTTGTTCTTGGGCTAAGGACAGGTGATCAATCCTGCCCCCATGTCATATTGGTGCCCTTAATTGAGTTAAGATGAATGCACACAACCATGCTGAAAATTAACTCTACTGAAATTTTAGATAGAACAGTACTAAATCACAGCTTGAAAATTCTACAGTTAACTAAAAACTCTAGAAAAATTATGTAAACTTCTATCAATTATAGCGGATCTAAAAAAATAAGAATCACTAAATTCTAAGTTCTATGCTGAGAAAAACAATTCATTTATCAGACTATATATGCACAGATTCAGAAAATTCCAGCAAGTAAGACAATTGAGAAATTAATCTATGCTAACAATGGTAATGACCAAGATAGGACAACCTTACACTATAAGGATTCCCCCTTATAGTAGGACAACCTGATTTCACCTTGGTATTTAATATGCAATTATGCAAACACTTAACAGGCTACGCAACATATTAAAACTCTATGTGCAGAATTCCAGCAAACAATGAATTTCAGCATCTATGCAAATCCTACCCTAATCCAACCATGCTCTGATACCAAAAATGATGCGGCATGAAAATGCTTTCTATTAAGGATGAGTTAAAAGTTGAGCAATGAAAACCTAAACACATGAACTAGCTTTAAATCTAAGAGGCTCAAGCAAGACCTAGAGAAAGATTTGGTAATTCTTAAACATATGCCACAATAATAGCCAGATTGTCCTAAAAGAAGATTAAATCTAAGGCTAAAGGATTAAGAACCTAGAGGTTAACCTTCAATAGATCATAAATGAAGAGATGAGTAAGATTTGTTACCAATGATGAGCTCTCTTTTTGAAGTGATAGACCCGTAGTAACATTCGAATAAACCAATCCTGGATGAGAAGATGATCATTCCGAGGAATTACGCCCCATCCATTCGTGCTCCTTTGGCAAGACGACGAGCTCTTGAACTCTGGATTAAAGAGAACCCTGTAAGGAAAGGATTAGAAATGGAATATTTGAAAAGATCAAAACACAAAGGAAAAGAGGAGATCATAAGAATTGTTCTTCTTATGGAGGCTCGAGAAACTCTTGTTGGGGAAGATGGGATCCATGGAAGGATGTCTCCTTGATGTCTTCTTCTTGGAAATGGAATTGACACTTGAAACTAGATGGAAGTTGTACGCCCAAAGAAGAAATGCTTCTCAAACTTCAAACTAGAACTTTATCTAAAGCTATAAGAGAACATCACAAACACTCAAATAATGGCAACATAAAGACCTTCTTCTTCATTTCATTTTATCCCCAAAAAAAATCCACTCCATACAATGGGGCATTGGATCTCCTTTTATAAGCTACCAAGCCCTTTATTTAAAATTTAAAAGAGAGGAGAGATACATGGGATGGTTGAGAGATACATGGGATAGTTGAGAGATACATGGGATAGTTGAGAGATACATGGGATGGTTGGAGAGATATGGGGGGAAGTGGTTACATGAGGTGGAGGTTTAGTTTGGCCGCCCAAATTTGAATTTGACTCCTTCTTGGTCGCCCACTTCAATGGATGAGGTGGCACATGTGGTGGCAATCCCATTAGGTGGCGTTGCTTGATGATGTGGATGATGATGTGGCGCCCTCTAAGCTTGGTGAAGTGGCATGATGATGTAGTAATCCCAATAGAAGTTGAGAGGTAGTTGCTTGGTAGTCTTTTGATGGTAGTTGATTGTTAGTTGCTCTGGTAGTTGACTGGTAGTTATCCTGGTAGTTGTCTTGCTTGTATTATTCTAACAAGATAAAATTGTTCTGCAAGTCGGGGTTAGTTGTGCTGCATCAGGAGTCGATCCATAGTGAGTGAAGACCATTGTCGGTGTCCGCACCAGAATTGTTGCTTTGTTGTGTACACACAAGGACAACATTATTCAATCATGGCTATATAGAAATAAAGGGTCTGACTAAACTAGGACATTATGGTTTGTTGTGTATACACAAGGCTATAAGTGTCTTAGAGGCAAGTTTAATAGTTGAGAATTGCATAGACTGCAATCAAAAAGGAAGTCCTACCTTTAAACTCATGAGTGTTTATTGTGTACACACATGGCATTCATGAGGAATTAGGATCTCAACCCCACTAAAAAAACCAATAAGGTTTCTCGCTTACCATAGATTGAGGGTTATGGTATTCGAAGAAAATAGTGGGAGACATAATTAGATATAAAAGTCCTTATCTAGTTATGAATGTCATCTTGGATGATCTGCTGATATTGTTCTTTAATTAAATGTAGGATATTTACATTATGGCTTCAAATTTATCACTGCAGGGAATTTTAGATGTCAATATGTTAACCGGTCTCAATTACGTGGACTGGCTGAGGAACCTGAGGATTATACTGACTCAGGAGAAGCTTTCCTATATTCTTGATTCTCCAGATCTTGAGTCGATCAGAGAGGATGCTTCAAAGGAAGAAATTGCCACACACAGAATGTGGAAAAATGACAGTACAACTGTCAGGTGCATCATGTTAGCCTCGATGAGCAACGAGCTCTAGAGGCAACATAAAGGTATGGAGCCTCAGTCCATATTGCTCAACCTAAAGGAGCTATATGGAGAGAAAAGTAGGGCTACTCGATACAAGATATCAAAGCAGTTGTTCCATGCACGGATGTGTAAGGGTTCATCTGTACAAACCCACGTATTGAAAATGATTGACTTAATCATCCGATTAGGTCAATTAGGGTTTACATGGATAGTGAACTCAATCAGGACTTGATCCTGCAGTCACTCCTAGATTTCTTCTCTCAGTTTGTTCTTAATTATCATATGAACAAACTGAATACTTCATTGCCAGAGCTGCTTAATATGCTTAAGATAGTAGAGAGCCATTCTAAAGGAGATAAGGCTTATCTTCTTCTAGTTGATTGAAGAAAGAAACAAGCAAAGAAGAAGGGCTTGAAAAGAAAATTCAACCCTAAGAAGAGCTTCCAGAATAAGAAGAAAGCTAAGAAGGTTGATGGAGCCTGTTTCGACTGCAACAAGCAAGGGCACTAGAAGAAAAATTGCAAGATATATCTTGCAAGTGTGAAGCAAGATGCAAGTGGAGCATCTAAAGATTTGTACATGATACAAACAAATTTATTATTGAGTTCTTCAAATTCTAATTCATGGGTATTGGATACCGCATGTGGATCTCATATCTGCAATTCGTTGCAGGGACTCCACCAAATTAGGAATTTGAAGAAAGGTGACTTCAAGCTATATAGGGCAAGTGGTGAGGCCATTTATGCTGAAGCTGTGGGCACCTGTATCTTATTATTACCTTTGGGTAATATGTTAAAGCTAGAAGAATGTTACTACATACCCAATATTGTAAAAATATTATTTCTATTCTCTTGTTATTACATCAAGGATATGAAATAAATGTAAAGAGCAGTGGCTGTTCTATTCTTCATAATAATAAAAAATTTGGGCATGGTTGTTTTATTAATGGTCTTCTAACTTTGGAACTCAATGATGAAATATTTCTTATTAATGATAAGAAGAGAGAGAGATAATGTCAATGTCACATCTCTCTGGCATTGTCGATTAGGTGATATCAGTGAGTCAAGGATAAACAAGTTAGTCAAAGATAATTACTTTGACCCTTATGATTTCCAATCATTAAGAACTTGTAAGTCTTGCCTCAAAGAAAAAATGACCAAGTCTCCATTCACTGGATAAGGAGACAGGGTAACTGAGTTACTAGGTCTTATGCATATTGATGTATATGGACCTATGACAACTCAAGCCAGAGGAGGATATTCTTATTTCATCACTTTTATTGATGATTTATCAAGGTTTGGTCATGTTATCTTATGAAACACAAGTCTAAAGCTTTTGATAAGTTTAAAGAATATCAAAGTATGGCTGAAAAACAAACTGGGCATTGTATTAAAGCTCTTCGTTCTGATCGAGGAGGTGAATACTTGTCTAGTAAGTTTCTAAAGTATCTTAAAAATAAAGGCATAATCTCTGAATGGACTCCTTATACGCCCCAGTTAAATGGTATTGCAGAAAGAAGAAATCACACCTTATTAGACATTGTGAGGTCCATGATGAGCATCACAGATCTTCCTATTCCCTTCTGGGGACATGCCTTGGAAACTGCTGCACATATTTTGAATAGGGTTCCATCTAAGTCAGTAAGTAGCACTCCATATGAGTTATGGAATGGTAAAAGACCAAGTCTTAAGTACTTAAAGATTTGGGGTTGCTATGCTTATGTCAAAAATAACTTTGGATATAAGTTAAGTGCTAGGGCTGATAAGTGTAGGTTTGTTGGTTATCCTAAAGAAGGTATTGGATACCTCTTTTATAATACTACTGAGCAAAAGATGTTTGTCAGTAGGCATGCTACATTCTTGGAGCAAGAATTTATCCAAGAAAGAAGTAGTGATTCTTCACTTGAGTTATGTGAAGAACGGAACCAACAACCTATTGAGCCTTTAAATGAAATTCCTCAACTAGTAGTTCTTGTAGATCAGGAACAGCCACTATACACACCTCCTCTCCGAAGGTCAGACAGGGTGCGGGGAGCATCTCTAAGATATGGCTTTGTCATTGGGGATGACAATGAAGCTAGTATCATTCAAGATGATGATCCTGTGACCTATTCGGAAGCTGTTGAGATAAAAGACTCTGACAAATGGCTAATACCATGAAATCTGAAATAGATTTCATGTATTCCAATCAAGTTTGGACCTTGGTAGATCCACCTGATGGAATTAACCTAATAGGGTGTAAATGGGTCTTCAAGAAGAAGATAGGAGCAGATGGTCAAGTAAAAACCTACAAGGCCAGGCTGGTAGCAAAAGGTTTTAGACAAAAACATGGCATTGACTATGATGAAACTTTTCTCCAGTAGCCATGCTTAAATCCATTCGGATTTTGCTTGCCATAGCAGCATACCATGATTATGAAATCTGGCAGATGGATGTCAAGACTGCTTTTCTCAATGGAAACCTTGAGGAAGAAGTCTATATGACATAGCTAGAGGATTTTACCTCGAGTGAGAGACCAAACCAGGTATGCAAGTCAAAGAAATCTATATGTGGAATAAAGGAAGCGTCAAGAAGTTGGAACATTCATTTTGATAAAATAATCAAGAGTTTTGGTTTTGTCAAAAATGAAGATAAACCATGTATGTATAAGAAGACAAGTGGGAGTGCACTTGTTTTCTTGGTCTGTATGTTGATGACATACTAATCATTAAGAATAATATCCCAATATTACAATTGGTTAAAACTTGGCTATCATCAAAGTTTTTTATGAAGGATTTGGGAGAAGCATCCTATATACTAGGTATAAGGATCTATAGAGATATATCTAAAAGATGCTAGGCTTATCCCAGTCTAGGTACATAGACTTAGTGTTGAAGAGATTCAACATGGATGGAAGTAAGAAAGGTTACTTGCCTATAAGTCAAGGCATACGTCTCTCTAAGAAAATGTCTCCTAAGTCAAAAGGATGCTAGGCTTATCCCAGTCTAGGTACATAGACTTGGTGTTGAAGAGATAGATCTAAAAGGATGCTAGGCTTATCCCAGTCTAGGTACATAGACTTAGTGTTGAAGAGATTCAACATGGATGGAAGTAAGAAAGGTTACTTGCCTATAAGTCAAGGCATACATCTCTTTAAGAAAATGTCTCCTAAGACATCTGAAGAAAGAGAGAGGATGGCTATGATTCCTTATGCTTTGACTATAGGATCAATTATGTATGCTATGTTATGTACCAGACCTGATGTTGCTTATGCCTTAGGCATAGTGAACAGGTTTCAGGCAGATCCAGGAGAAGATCATTGGAAAGCTGTAAAAAATATTCTTAAGTACCTGAGAATGACTAAAGATATTTTTCTAGTATATGGAGGATCAGAGTTGAAACTAGAAGGATATACGGATTCTAGTTTCCAATCAGATTTAGATGATAGCAAATCAACATCAGGGTATGTCTTCATCCAAAATGGTGGTACAGTGAGTTGGAAGAGTACAAAGTAGTCAATAGTAGCTGACTCAGTCACTGAGATGGAATACATAGCTGTAAGTGAAGCCGCGAAGGAAGCTGTCTGGATGAAGAAATTCATCATGGAATTGGACGTGGTTCCTGAAATACAACAGCCAGTGCCATTACACTGTGACAACACGGAGCTGTTGCACAAGCAAAGGAACCGAGGTCTTACCATAAGTCCAAGCACATTCTAAAATGGTTCCACCTCGTTCGAGAGATAATAGAAAGACAAGATGTTGTCATCGATCAAGTTGATACAAAGAACAATATAGCAGACCCATTTACTAAAGCATTACCCAAGCAACAGTTAGATCGCCACTTAGATAGTATGGGTATAAAGTATATGGGCGATTGGCTTTAGTGCAAGTAGAAGATTGAAAGAAAAGTGCCCTAAAAGCCAATCAATGTAAGGGCATTTTTGTAATCTTCAAACTCTTGTACGACATTATATTGATAAAGGCATTTATTTTTCATCATATACTGCTGTGTCTTATTTATGGATTATGATGAACCCCATAGATTAGGGTAATGGAATTAGGGTTATGATAAAGATCATAACAGTGAGACCTAAGTTCCTATAAATCCTAATCAAAATGTTCCTAGTCAATGGACCATCAATTCGGGGATCGATGAATCCGGTAAGACTAGCTTATCCTATGTATGCTCAGTTAATGAGGATGGTTGGTCTTACAACCATTTGTGTAGAGACATTAATACAAGGATAAGGGTGCTCATCAGGGTAAGAGTATACTGAACTGATATGCATTGGGCCATCTTATGGAAGTCTTACTGCTTGTCAAAAGATAGGTCCCAGAGTAGGAGTTATGCATGTGATCTTTAGACCTGAGGTCACCATGGTTCCTTGTGCACACTAAGCCATGTTTTAGTTCATACTCATTCATAATATTGAGTCATGTATGGGGTGTTCTGGGTATGGTGGAAGGTGTACGAAGGATGTGAGTGGACTAACAAGGAATCGATCGTTCCTGGTAAGAGAAATTGTTGTCCCATGTAATTTCTTCGATGAGTGACTCAAGGAGCCTTTGATCAAAGCAGGATAAGATTAGAAGTGATTTCTAATAAGTCATCAGCTGAGTCCTCATGATCGAGCTGAGATTCGATATGACTAAGTATTAGGGTTTGACATATATCCATACCTATCACTTAATCGGGATAATGGGAGATCGAAAGATTTAATTGCATGGTAACTTTCTATTGAAGGGTATTTTGGTACTTTCTATCAAATTTCATATTTTCTGGGTAGGCATGACATATTGCTAGACGTCAATCTTATCTTGTAGGTTTTCATGAACCAATTGTATTGGTTTCATAAGTCAATTTGATGGATGATTCGAATTGGACAATTAGGTGAGTCAATTTGACCTAATTAGGTCAATCGGGTTTGATTGGTTCGAATTGGCTTAAACCTAAACCTACTGCTAGCTAAATGTGGAATGCAAAGGGTCATACACATTAGGGAGTTGGCCAAGAAATTCATACATGATTTAATTAGGGTCATGGCATCCTAATTGGTTAGTCGGATTACACACTAGCATATGTAGGCTAACCCAATTCCTAACCCAATTAATTTGGGTCTAGTTGCTTGTTAATTGGACTAACCTTATTGTGGGAAACCTACATTAGGTTGAGTCCTAAGTGGGGCAGCCTAAACCAGACTTTATCTAGTTTTATTTGAACATTAAACCCGGTTTATTGAAGAGTCCTGGGCACTCAGGACTCTTGGCGCATGCGGGAGAAGAGAGCATGCACAGAAGGACTGAGAGTCCTTCTGCAGATGAAACTCTGGGAGTTTCTCATCTGGGATGCCTCTTCAGATTATCTCCATGCCTTTTGGCTTATTTTGAATGATCGGTCAAAGAGGGATAAAGGGACGGTGTGAAAGGGGAAAGAAGTTAGCGCACATAGATGAAGAGTCGCGTCTCTTCGTCTACGCACGGTTCTGAGACAAAGTCCTTCTGCTCTCAGGATTCTTCTTCTTTTATGGTTTTAAGATTTTTAAAGATGCCTCCTTTCCTTCCCTTAAGTTCGGTACATGCCATGTGGCATGAGGAGAGTTCATCTGGAAACCAAGAGAACTCAGATAGGACTCCTTAATCCTGAAGAGTCTTATCAGATATGAAGAGACATATCTGATAAGAAACATTGGGATGCTTTTGATGCACCTTAAATCATTATTTAAAGGGTGTATGGTGAAATAAGAAAGGTAATGTTCGGTCTTCTGAAATAGGAGTCCAATTTCCACCGAGTCTTCTATCTGAGTGACTCTCTCTGTTTCTCCTTCCCTCCTCCTTTCTTTAAGACAAGACTTATCTTGTTAAGACAAGGTCTTTTCAACTAGGACAAGGCTTTATTTTAGGACATAAGCCTAAGGGGTCCTAGAGGAGGGTTGTCCTAAAACCAAGAGTGGTTTAGGAGAGTGCTCATAGTGCCCCATAGAGGGATAGG
This sequence comes from Areca catechu, assembly GCA_021397845.1. NCBI lineage: Eukaryota > Viridiplantae > Streptophyta > Magnoliopsida > Arecales > Arecaceae > Areca > Areca catechu. Next base: position 43,174,653 of record CM038048.1, on the reverse strand, counting down.
GTGTCCTACAGTGGTCAAAAATCCAAAGGCTGCCGAAAGAGTCCTACTCTAGCAAGCAACTTCAAGAAGGAATTCTTCCTTGGTTCAATTCTCATGTGGATCACCGTTGGAGGGCTTGCACTTTTAAGCCTTGTGGAAATAATTGGTATATAGCATTTTAGGTATGTTTCTTATACTTCATTTATGATTCATTAGTTGGTAATGTCTAAGGGGATCCGGGAATTAGGGTTTCTTTTAGCCGGTTAGGATTTTCATGCTTGAATTTTTGTTTTAAAATTCACTTGCACAAGTAGCATGATGACCTAGGCTCCCTAGAAATCCCATCAACTTGCATGTCACACCAGTGTCTCCACACTTCTTGGTTGAGAGGACAGCCAACAAATGTGAAATACAACAACCAACACTTGATATATTGGTGCGGGCACCAGAATCAGAAAGAGACTCCAACCAATTCTAGCCCATTTCGAATCTTTATGGTTGGACTAAAAAGTCTGGTAACCTTTCTTTATTTTGAGTCCAAAAGAATCATGTAAGTCGAGTCCATGTTGGGTCCTGTAATCTTTCTTTTGAGTCCAAAATAATCATGTAAGTCGAGTCGATGTCGGGTCTAGTCTTAGTCCAATCCAAATGGGTCAACTAGCATCAAGCCTAAAGAAGACTCACAATGTATACCCCAAATCAAGACCAAAGCCAACTCAATTGGGGACCACATGCCACATCACTTGCGCCACCTCAACTTGGGACCACATGCCACATCAAGAGGGGACCACATGCCACCTCACCACAAGAGGGCGCCATCCCAAGTTCAAATTCAAGGAAGTTGGCCAAGGAGGATTTCAAGCAAGAAAATCAGCCCTCTCCCCTTATATTACTCCACTTGTTTGGGGATTTGAAATTTCAAAATTTGAGAGGCTTTATTTAAAGTCTTGGATGCCCCTTGTAAAGAGGAATTGATGAATGAATACAAATTTTCAGAAATTTTCTGTGTTTCTATGTGCCTATGTGGATCTTTGTGCCTAAGTGAACCTCTTCCTCTCCTCCATCATTTCTTCTCCCTAATCCTTCTCTTTTACTCTTCATCTTCCAAGCAATCCTCTTCCTTCAAGGCGAATTAAGGACATCCTCATAAGAAGAAGATCAACACCAACACAAGCTTCCACCATGGCGCCAAGGATCATTTCCAACAAACTCTCCTTTTGAGTTCCATCAATCTTCTCATTTCTAATTAAGCTTCTAATCATCTTGGTTTCTTTGTTGCAAGGTTCTCTAGGTTCCAGATCTAGGAGGAAGGATTACTTGCTACAAACCAGAAAGTTAGATGGCCCATCTTATGTGGTATGATCTTTCATTTGAGAACCTTAAGAGCGAATCCCTTGTGCTTGAGATTTCAATGCTTGAACTCCTAGTCTTTTAAGATCGGGATCATTAAATAGGGCTAGCTTGACTTGTGTGCGAATTCTAATCTTGCCCTATTTCTTTAAGATTTTGATAGTCCTCCTAGCTGGGTTTAAGTATAAGCATTTACGGTTTCTTATTTAGATCTCCTTGATCTTATATGTTGAATCACTCATATGCAAGTAGGAATTGCTAGTTAAATTTTGGTTAATCTCCTTTAGAGTCACATGATTGCATCCTCATCATGCATACCACACCATATATTGTCACCCTATAACAATGTATCATTTGGTTGTGAACCAATTTAAGAACTACTTGATATATCCTCTCTATATCAAATAATGTAGTTCTAAGGACTCCATCATACAAGAGTTCATTTCAGGAAAATGCAAATATGATGAACAGCCAAAAATAATAACTTGTATTCATTAAAAATCATAAACAGTTACAAGATAGCACAACCGTCTACATTCTAGATGATTGGCTTTGGGACACAATTCCCAACAACTCCCACTTGGACTAAAGCCAATCGGTATAGAATCTCATTTTCATTTTCTATATACAACTGTCAAACTCTTGAATTTCGATGGCTTTAGTGAAGGGGTCAGCCAGGTTTTCCTTTCCATCGATCTTCAGAAGGTCAATGTCACCTCATTCCACGATCTCTCGTACAAGGTGATAGTGCCACTGAATGTGCTTTATGCAATGATGAGACTTCAGCTATTTGGCTTGAGCAATGGCTCCAGTGCTGTTACAATACACCGGAACAGGACCATCCAAGGAAGGTGCCACTCCCAGCTTGCCAAGAAACTTCCGTAACTACACAGCTTCCTTTGCTGCATCTGATGCTGCAATGTACTCTGCTTCGCATATTGAGTCCGCCAAAGTAGGCTGCTTGAAACTTTTCCAGCATATCACTCCCCATTTAGGGTGAAGATAAATCCTGACACACTCTTGCTATCATCCTTATCTAACTGGAAACTGGAGTCAGTATATCCCACAAGTTTTAAGTCAAGTTCTCTATAAATCAGCCATTGATCCTTAGTATTTCGCAAATACTTAAGGATGGTCTTTACCACCTTCCAATGAGCTTCACCTAAGTCAGGCTGGTATTTGCTCACTACGCCTAGTGAGTATGCCATGTCTGGTCTAGTACATGTCATAACGTACATGATAGAACCCATCACCGAAGCATATGAGATTCTGCTCATCCAAAAGGATCCAAGAAAGCTTGGGTACCAAAACTATCTACTTAATATATTTTGCAAGAATGTCTTGCAGCCCAACAAGAAGAAAAGAAGATGGTACTTGAATAGTGGTTGTACAAGACATAGAAGAGTGGACCAGCTATATTTTGGATAAATGGTAAAGGAAAGACTATCTATATTGATGAAATCTAAATATCTCTTTCCATGTTTATTGAAAAAGTATTAGTTGAAACAAAACTTATTGAGTATTAGTCATTTTATGATAAATGTTTCAAGGTTACATCAAAATATTCTCTGTGTTACTAGTAGCTTTGATAATTATCTTAACTACTTAATTAGAATCAAATCAAAACTTATAGCCAATGGATGTGATCATGAATAAGAGATTAATTTTGATGAATCTTATGTGCACATGATTAGACTTGTGGCTATAAGACTTTCACTTGCTTTTGGTTGATATATTTTAAGCTATTTCAAGTGAATGTAATGATTTCTACTTCTAGACTTTCTTCTCTATGTTTATGCCAAAATTATATTGTTTTCATGAATTCTATTCAATTTTGTGTTGTATGACATCAATGCTTGAGCTAGAAATGGTATTGTAATTAGGAATAAGGTTAGACTAGTTGCTAAAGGCTACAATAAGGAGGAAGGCATTGATTTTGATGAAACTTTTGCTCCTGTTACTAAAATTGAAGCTATTAGACTTTTATTAGCATTTGCATATTTTATAGATTTTAATTATTTCAAATGGATGTTAAAAGTGCATTTTTGAATAGTTACATAGTTGTAGAAGTATTTGTAGAATAACCACCTAATTTTGAAAATCATGCATATCATGATCATGTTTTCAAACTGCATAAAGTACTTTATTGTTTAAAACAAGCCCCTCATGTATGGTATGAAAGATTAAGTAAATTTTTGATTGATAATGAATTTACTAGGATGTAGATACTACCTTGTTTTTAAAGAAAAAAGCTAATGATCTCTTAGTAGTACAAATCTATGTCGATGATATTATATTTGGTGCCACTGATGAATTTCTTTGTTAAGAATTTGCAAAGCCTGTGCAAGATGAGTTCGAGATGAGCATGATGGAAGAATTTAGCTACTTTCTTAGACTCCAGATCAAGCAAACTCATGAAGGGATCTTCATCAACCAAGCTAAATACACAAAGGAGATTCTGAAAAAGTTTGGGATGGAGAAGACTAAACCTATAGGTACATCTATGAGCCTTTCATATAAGCTTGACAAAGATGAATATGATAAGAAAGTTGATCAAAAATTTTATAGATGAAACATTGGTTCTTTATTGTACTTAATTGTAAGTAGACCAGATATTATGTTTAGTGCATGCATGTATGCAAAATATCAGTCTGAATCTAAAGAATCATATTTAATGGCTGTTAAACATATACTTAGATATATGTCTGGCATTATTGATATTGGATTGTGGTACTCTAAGAACTCAACTATAGATTTGATTGCATATTCTAATACTGATTTTGCTGGCTATAAATTAGATATAAAAAGTACATCTGGAACTTGTCAATTTGTTGGAGTTAATTTAATCTCCGGGTTTAGCATGAAACAAAATTCAGTTGTACTATCAATAGCTGAAGCTGAATATATTACAGCTTGAAAGTTGTCCTCAAATCTTGTAGATTAAACAACAACTCAAGAATTTTGGCATCAAATTAACTAAGATGCCTATAAGATGTGATAACACAAGTGCAATTAACTTAACTAAAAATCCTGTACAACACTCAAGAAGTAAGCATATAAAAATTAGACATCATTTTATTAGAGACCATGTTCAAAACAATGATATTGTGCTTAAATTTATTTATACTGAAATATAATTAGCTGATATTCTGATCAAGCATCTTAATGAAGATAGGTTTAGTATGATTAGAAGAGAATTAGGGGTCATTAATCTTTTGATTAGATCTCAATCATTTCTTATGACCTTTAGAATTTTCTTTGAAAATTTCTTTATCTAATGTCCTAGAAACTCAAGATCAATCATTATTGGCTTCTAAATCAACTTCCCTAATCTTATTTGTGATTATTCCCTATTTTTCCTGATTTTTTTTCTGAAGTGTCAACACTTTGACTAGCCCATGAGTCGACACTTAACCAGTGGGAAACAGTGAACAAATAGGGAAAATGATCCATTTTCTTTCCATTTTTCTTGACCTGACACATCCTCTCACTATTCCCTCACCTTCGTTAGTTCCCATTCAAGGTTCTAACAACTCCATTTTTAGTTTGAGCCCACTTTCCCTCTCTTTTCACTGTTCTTCATGGTTTCACTATGACTCCATTACCCGTTTCACCTTCCATTTTTTGTATTCCTCTATTCCTTGGACCATGAGACCTAGAAAGCAGCTGGTTAGGAGGCCACGATTAGTATCTTAGGGTGCAGAGCACCACACCAAGGCCAGACATGATGATCAGTCTATAGATGCACCAGCACAGCCCGACATTCCAGCTCAACCACCACCAATCCCTAGGGCAGACTGCATGGCCTCCATGGCCATTGTTGGGGGATGTAGAGTGGACTTTGATTTCATCGACCAGCAGCACTTTAGAATCGGTGACTAGTTGAGAGATGCAAGACTAGCATAGTTTTGTTCCCTCCGATAGAGGTTTTATCCTGTGCTGATGAGAGAGTTCTACGGGACAATAGCCAGGGATAGTGATGGTTGGATCAGAGTGGTGAGAGGCATCTCTATTCCCTTGATAGCAGACATTCTGAGCCAGATCTGGGAGATTCCCATGAGGGGGACAATTGCAAACTCTCTTGGGGATCAATAGTTTTAGGTGTATTATGAATAGAGATGATCTGGAAGAGGGAGGCCAGTATTGTTGCATCATAGTTATCAGTAAAGATGAGGCTCCTACATCACATTATAGCTCGAATCTTACTATTGAAGACCAGGAGATTTGATTTCATCATAGAGAGAGAGCTTTTGGTTATGGTAGCCCTGATACAGAGGACTCCAGATTGCCTACCTATAATACATCAGATGATGGAGGTGGTGACCAGCAGACATCTCTGTCTGTCATATGGCATGGGTCTGACCAGACTTTTCAGAGCTTATGGAGTAGACCTAGATGGAGAGCCATACAGAGAGCTCCTGCACATTGATGTGTATGATGAGAGATCACTGCATCGTGTGGGTTATCGTAGGTACCGAGGTCAGTGGAGACGGAGAGTCTCTGGAGAGTCTGACTTGGATTCAAATGATGATGCAGCTGAGGAAAAGGATACACCAAGAGATGAGGCTGGGCCATCTGAGCCATCATGAGCTACACCAGAGTTATAGCCTGAGCCATCTGTATCGACACATGCAGAGATGCCACCTCCTGGAGATACTTATGATGATAGGATCACTCACCTAGAGAGAGATGCAGACTTTAAGGCAGCGAGTGGATCTGATTCATGTGGAGATGAGATCAGGATTTGATGAGATGAGGGAGGGATTTACTACTATCATGGGTGCTTTACAGAGATTGACTTCCAATAGGCCACATTCCCCTCCACCATTAGATTCTCCACCTGCTCCACCAGCACCACCTGCTCTACCTGCAGATACTGAGATAGGAGATGGTCAGGGTGACTCATCCATAGATTTTGACATAGATGACTTTATGGCGAATCTTGAGCCGAACATAGGAGCTGATCAAGATGCTGAGCCTGCTGCTGATAAGACAAGGACTTCTAAGGCTGCTTGTCCTCCATCCAGTCCTACTCTTCAGATCCCTGTCCTCCCTAGTACTCCTATCATTCCAGATCCTTCTGACCCTATAGTATCCACACCTATTCTATATTCTGATTCATCTGATACTTTTGCTGATCTACCTACACCTTCCATTAGTGTACCCCCTACCTTTCTAGATAAGACACCTCTAGTACCTTCTACTCTTTACCCACTTCTTCCTTGTCCAGGGAGCTAGGATGTTACACTCCTGGATTTCACATTCTTTCATATGGTCTTATTTTCAACACCACGCCTGCTATTACTGATACTGATCTCACTGATCTTGACTCTATTCCATTTCCTGACCCTGCTCCTGATATTGCTTCTTCTTTAGCCTGAGCTAGAGGGAGAGCACGACCTAGAAGCAGAAGCTGAGGATGTGGTGATGCTCCTAGAGCCGTCCGCACTAGGCTTACTGATCTTCGACCAATGTGACCGTAATCCCATCTCTCTAGGATTACAGGACCTATCATTTTAGAGATTGGGTCTTCCTCTGATGAGGATAGCACCCCTTAGGATTAGTCAGTGTATCAGTTGGTATCATATAAGTTAGATGTATGAGTTAGTTATGTATCATTTAGATGTATGTTTGTATCAAACAGTGTCAATGTATCAAATTTGTGTCAAATTTTGAATATTATGTATTAATGTTTGGAATTATATATAAGATGACACTTTTAGCATTATCTCTTGTGTACACATATTTCTTCTTACTGTACTTTTATACTCTTCTTACTATACTGTATTTCATTTTATCTCCACTTTCTACTTTTCACCTTTTTTTATGATGACAAAAAGGGAGAGAATGGTAATGGTAATGGGAGAATGAAAATGAAAACATTGTAGCAAATGAATGGTAATGGTAATGGGAGAATGGAAATGAGAATAAATGGCACAATATTTTGTGGTATCAAAATAGTAAATAAAGGGGGAGAATAAATGGTATAAGTAACTAAGGGAAGAGACAAGAAAGCAATAAGTAATAATTAAGAATGAAGAATGGTTAAGGGGAGAAAAGTACTAAAGAAAGAAATTTTAAAAATTTTAAATTTTCTAAATCCTTTGGAAATATTTTTGAAAAATGCTAATACAAGTAAGTTTTTGAAAAATATTTTCAGATCATATATTGAGGGGAGATTTAGTTTCATACTCTGATACTCTTTATTTTTATGCTCTGATACTCCTTAGTTTTATGCTCTGATACTCTTTATTTTTTATGCTCTGATACTCTTTATTTTCATGTTTTGATACTCTTCATGCTCTGATATTTTTGCTTTGATACTCTCTATCTTTAAGTTATATTATTTGCTCTGATATGCTCTAACACTTTTTAGCTCTAATACTCTCTATTTTTATGTTATATTGTTTACTTTGATATTCTTTAATATTTTGCTCTGATACTTTTCATGTTCAATCTATTTTTTGCTCTAATGCTTATCTTTCAAATCTATTTTAGCTCTGATACACCTTTTAAACATCTCAAATAAGTATATAGCTCTAATACATTTTAATTATAGCTCCGATACATTATAGTTATAGCTCTAATACATTGAAACTATATGAATTGAATTCTTTCTTATATATAGCTCTGATATATTGTAAATGAATTTTTGCTCTTGATAATCATTACAACTTACCTCTAATACTTATTATCAATAGCTCCGATACTCATAGTCAATTGCTCTATACTTATTGTAAATCTGGTGCGGGCACCAGGATTAGACAAAGGCTCCACAACCCTCTATGGATTTCTGATTAGGGTTCTAAGTTTTTTTGGATCCTGTAATAAGGCTTAAGACATTTAAGCCTGAGTAATTTGTATATAGTTGTTTTCAATTTCAATTTAGTCTTGTAATTTGGCCAAAGTGAGTTAATTTGGTTAAGTTAGGGTCAATGGGTCCTATAATTAGCCAAGTAGGTTCACGAATTCAAGTTAATTTGAAGATGGGTTCAAGCTAATGTGAAGATGGGTCCACAAGTGAGCAAACAAGTCAAGCCTAATCAAACCACTTCTCCATGCCAAGATAGGATTGCCAACTCATCTTCCAAGCCATGGAGAATGCCACATCACCAATGCCACATATCATGAGAGCACCACATCATCGATGCCACACATCATGAAAGGTGCCACATCACCAAAGCCATGTCAAACACCTTGAGCGGCCAAGTTTCATGATAAAATTTAAAATTCAAACTTTAAGTTGGGCACCCCCTTGATTCAAGCAGACAACCCTCCTCACTCCACTCCACAAATCAAGCCACTTCACCAAGATCAAGCCAAGCATCATGGTTGGCCAAGCTCCATGAAAAAAAATTCAAAATTCAAAGTTGGATGCCCCTTGATTCATGTGGACAACCATCCTCATTCCACTCGTCAAATCAAGTTTTGTAATCCCTTTTCAATTTAAATTCAAATGAGGACTTGGGAGCTTATAAATATGGCCCTAACTCTCTTGTAAAAAAAATAATGATGCATGAATGAAAATTTGAATTTTTTTTTCTTTAGCCCTTGTCTTGTGACTTGGAACTCTATGAGAGAGTGAGCCTTTGTTCTTCGGAACATCGAGGGATGTAAGGCCCTGGGTATCTTCTTCCTACACAAGCCAGCAAACCACCTCCCAAGCTAGGACACCCCACTGGGAGCTCTTCCTGGATGCCCAACAAGAAAGATCTCATATTGACCGCCACCCTCAACCTCACTCCTCTTTATATTTTTGTTACTTTATTCCTTCTTGTTTTCTAATTTGGTCCCAGGTTGCTCGTAGGTCCCTTAGGTTCCACGGATAAAGGAGTCGGCCTACCTTGCCTTCAGGGCCTCTACAAAAGCCGACGAACCTGCAAGGTCGAGGGCTTGATCTTCCAAGCCACATCCGAAAGTGTGAGCGAACTTGGTATCGGGTGCTTCAAAGTTTCAAGAGGTTTGCACTCCTTATTCTTCTTAGTAGAGTTATTGATTTAGAGCTAAGTCCTACCAAGGTTTCTCAATCCCGGGGTCCTGCCTTATCTCTGTTTAGGGTTTTTTCTGCTTGCTAGAGTTTCTTGATCACTATGCGAGTCTCCAGATCTCTTCTTAGTTTGATTTTTAGGAATTTTCCAACTCATTAGAACATAAAATATAAAACAATCACTTGCATGCATCTTAGTCACGCATCATCTTGGTATCAGAGCCTGTTTGGAGCTTAGTTTCTCTTTAAGTACTCGGATTGGGTGCTTCACCATGGCCGTTCGATCATAGGAGAGAAGTAGGGCTGCAAGACCCTCTCATTCCATTCAAAGAGATCTCCTATGACGTGTAGGGGTGCCACTATGATTGACCCTTGAAGAAGAAGGTAAAGAGATATGTAGTTTAGGTCCTAAAGAATTTGCTGCATAATTAAATTCTGCATCATTAGATTTCTGCATCTTTAGTTTTAGCATATAGTTATTTCAGCCTCTTTAAATTCCAGCATAGTTTAATTTCTGCACTTTATGTTCATATCATTTAATTTTCAGTAATTTATATTTCTGCCAAAATACATTAAAATACACAAAAAAACTTAAGTGCACATCATCAGATTTTATATGTATGACATCATATGCATAACTTACTTTAAGGGCGACAATATCATAAGTTAAGGGAAGGAGGCCATTACCTTTCCTTGGCCCAAGAACAATTTCCTTGTATTTGAACCTAAGCCTAACTTAAAATCTATTAGCAACCTAATAACTTAGGAACATCAACAAGTCTGGTTCAACCATTGTGGAAAACTAGTGCATACAACCTTTTAATTAGTACTGGAAAGCTGGTGTCTAAGGCAAGAGGTCCGATATCAAATGACCTAAGCGGTGTTGTGGTTCCTTAATTAAGTCCCTACGAATAGTAAGGGGGCCTCCCGCACTCCCACCTCTTACCTGGCCAGTGAAAGGGCTGGTTGTTGTGTTGTGTATGATTTAAGTCAACCCATTCTATTTGAACTCATAGGTCTAGCAAACCATAGTACCTTCCATTATGTGTTGCATGTCAACTAGGTCAGGAGTCTAGTATCACCCACATCAAACTCAGTCAAGTGAACCCATGGATAACAACCTCGAGAATCAAATTAGGACTCTCACTGAGCAGATTACACAGTTGACCCAAAGATTTGATAGAGTTGAAACCAAGCTAGGAACTCTGAAGGGGGTCTAGGAGCCTCACATTGAACCAGAGTTTGAGTCACCTCCCCACCCTAGGAGATTCCCTCGACATGATCCCTCCTTAGGGGCTGAGCCCAAAAAAGTCCCACATCCTATCCTAGCCCAAGAGGTTCACCCTAGGAGACTCAATCAAGAGTTCATGGACCAAGAAGAGAGAGCCATCAGGAACATCAAGCTAGAGGCACCTACCTTCAATGGCAATTTAGATCCTAAAGTTTACATAGATTGGGAGGGGGATATAAAACAATACTTTGAGTGGTATGCGATGTCAGAAGGGACGAAGTTTAGATTTGCTAAACTTAGATTGGTCCGCCAGGCTAGGTTATATTGGAATAGTATTGAAAGGATGATCAGACAAAGAGGAGAAGAACCCATAGCAACCTAGGGGGCGATGAAAATTAGGCTTAGAGAGAAGTACCTCCTAATGTCTTTCCACCAGAAGTTATTGGATCAATGGCAAAGATTGACTCAAGGGAACAAGAGCGTGGCTGAGTACATTGCTAGGTTTGATGAGTTTGTCATGCGATGCAACATAGATGAATTTGAATCAGTGACCCTGTCTAAGTTTAGGGCTGGCCTACATGAGGATATCCAAAGGGAGCTTTATTTTAGAGAAGTCTATGACCTAGAGCAGGCTTACCAAGTTACTAAGAATTATAAGAAATTTCAAAGGATACACACTTATCGCAGACCTGAATCCTTTAGAAACCCTAGCCAAATCCTAGGATCTAGTCAAGCTTACCCGAGTCGACCCAACCGAGCCGATCCAGTCCGAGCTGACTTGACCCAAGTTGACCCAATTTCAATAGAGAGGATAAAGGTAAGTCAGTTGAGGTCCAGAGAAGCCCCAATCCTTACAACACGTGCTTTAGATGCCATAAACCTGAGCATTATGCTGGCCAATGTACATCCAAAGCCCTACTTATAGAAGAGCTAGTTGAAGATGAGTTAGAACCCACTACTGAGCCGGAAGGAGAAGTTTATGAAGCTAAGGATTAATTGTTAGAAGAGTATGAGAGAGAGGAGGAACTGCATGAGTCTGATGACCTGTTAGGAGTAGTTAGGCGCATCCTAACCCAAAACAAAGAGTAAGAAGATTGGCATAGGACTAACATCCTACAAACCTTCATCAAATTAGGGGATAAGGTGTGCAAAATCATAATAGATAGTGGGAGCTGTATCAACGCCATCTCGTTGAGTACTATCAAGTCCCTAGGATTGATCCCAGTTCTTCATCCTAGCCCCTATAAAGTCTCATGGATAGATTTGACTTCCATACCTATCAAGTATAGATGCCAAATCTTGATCAAATTGTAATCATATAAGGAGGATATTTGGTGTGATGTCCTTCCCATAGGAGTCAGTAGCATTATCCTAGGTCGACCCTAGCTTTACGATCATGATGCCACCCTATTTGGTTGGACCAATACCTGTGCCTTTAGTCACCATGGAAAGAAATTCATAATCAGTCCAACTCTACCTAAGGATCAGACTAAAAGAGGATCTAGTAGCCTAAAGGAAAGGAAGCCAGGAGTTAACCTGATCAAGGCCAAGGAGTTAGAAAAATAAATTACTGAGGGAACCCCTGTTTGGATCTTGGCCACTAAAGATAATCATGAGCCGACCCAAAGAGAACATCCTCAAGAAGTAGTTGAGGCTCTGAAAAAATTTGAGGATGTTTTTCCCGATGAGTTACCTGATCAACTACCATCCCTTAGGGACATCCAGCATGCTATAGACTTGGTCCTAGGAGCCACATTACCAAACCTTCCTCACTATAGGATGAACCCCACTGAACACCAAGAACTACATAAACAAGTGGGAGAATTGCTTAGGAAAGGTTTCCTTAGGGAGAGCTTATGTCCATGTGAAGTCCCTGCACTACTAACCCCTACTAACCCCTAAGAAAGATGGTACTTGGAGAATGTGTATCGATAGCAGAGCTATCAACAAGATCATGGTGAAATATAGGTTTTCTATTCCCCATTTGAATGACATGCTAGACATGATGGCCGGAGCCACAGTCTTCTCCAAGATAGACCTTAAGAGTGGCTATCATCAGATTAGGATTAGGCCCAGGGATGAGTGGAAAATCATGTTTAAGATGAAGGATGGTCTTTTCGAAAGGGTAGTAATGCCTTTTGGGCTATCCAATGTGCCTAGTATATTTATGAGGTTCATGACCGAGGTCCTGAAAAAGTTCACTGAAAAATTTGTAGTGGTATACTTCGATGACATCTTGATATACAGCAGAACTAAAGAAGACTACCTTAACCACCTCAAGTTAGTCTGTCTAACCCTTAGGAAGAATAGCCTTTATGCTAACCCCAAGAAGTGCGAGTTCCTGACATATAGGGTTATCTTCCTAGATTTTGTAGTCACCCCCGAAGGAGTCTCAACTGACCCTGAAAAGGTTAAAACCATAGCCGAGTGGCCAGTCCCTACTAGTGTCCATGATGTACATAGTTTCCATGGCTTAGCCACCTTCTATAGGAGATTTATTCGGGGATTTAGTTCCATTGTGGCACCTATCACCGACTGTATTAGGAAGGGAAACTTTGAATGGACCAAAGCTACCGATAAAGCCTTCCTAGAGATTAAGGATACGATGCACAAGCACCTATCCTAAGATTACCTAATTTTTCCAAAGTCTTTGAAGTTGCTTGTGATGCTTCGGGAGTGGGCATAAGAAGAGTACTTAGCCAAGAAAGTCATCCTGTGGCCTTCTTTAGCGAGAAACTTAATGAGGCCAAAATTAAGTACTCAACCTATGATAAGGAGTTTTATGCAGTCGTACAATCCCTTAGGTACTGGAGACATTACCTGCTACCCCAAGAATTTATCCTTTATTCTGACCATGAAGCACTTCAATTCCTAAACTCCCAGAAAAGATTAAATCCTAGGCATGCTAAGTGGATAGAATACATCCAACCCTATACCTTTGTGCTAAAACATCGTGCTGGTACTGACAATAAGGTAGTTGATGCCCTTAGCCATCGCACCCTGCTCTTAAATACCATTAGAACTGAAGTCATAAGATTTGACCAACTAAAAGAGCAATACGAAACCTGTCCTGATTTTGGTGTGATCTTCCAGTCCATGAGACAAGAACCATCTAGTGTCCATAGTGAGTACACCCTTCAGGATGGTTACCTTTTCAAAGAAAATAGGTTATGCATTCCCAGGACCTTACTTAGAGAATTCTTAGTTTGGGAGACCCATGCAGTAGGTCTAGCTGGTCATTTTGGTAGGGAAAAGACCAATTTAGCGATAGAAGACCAGTTCTTTTGGCCAAGCCTCAAGAGGGATGTTTCCCACATTGTATCCAGGTGTCGAACTTATGCTGTCGCCAAACAGCAGAAGCAAAACACTGGTCTGTATACCCCTCTACCTGTACCTAGTCATCCTTGGCAAGACCTTAGCATGGACTTTGTGGTATGATTACCTAAGACCTTGAGGAGACACGATTCAGTTTGTATAGTGGTTGATAGGTTCTCAAAAATGGCTCACTTCATACCCTGCTCTCAGACCTTAGATGCTTCCAAAATGGCCAAACTATTCCTTGAGCATGTGGTTAGGTTACATGGCCTTCCTAAGACCATAGTATCCGATAGGGATGTCCGTTTTACTAGTTATTTTTGAAAGATCCTTTAGCACTTACTAGGGACCAAGCACATGTTTTCCATCGCCTACCACCCACAGACTGATGGCCAAATCGAGGTAGTCAACTGTAGCCTAAGAAACCTGCTAAGATGTCTGGTAGGTGAACATACTAGAAATTGGGACCTTCTTTTACTTCGAGCTGAATTTGCCTATAATAGTTCAATGAATAGGACCATAGGCAAAAGCCCTTTCGAGGTTGTCAATGGGTACAAACCTAATCGCCCTATCAATCTGATTCCCCTACCCATCCATGCACAAGTCTCAGAGTCCACAGAATCATTCTTACAGCATATTAGGGACATGCATAAGGAGATTAGCCAAAAAATTAATCTAAGTAATAATACATACAAGAGATTGGTTGATTCTTGAATGCGAGCCAAAGAATTTGAAATAGGAGATTCTGTAATGATTAGGCTTAGGCCTGAATGGTTCCCACCAGGGACCGTTAAGAAGCTGCATGCTCATGGAGCTGGACCCTTTAGAGTGATTTAGAAAGTAAGACCTAATGCCTATGTACTGGATTTGCCCCTGGATTTTGGCATTAGCTCGACTTTCAATATCTCTGACTTAGTCGAGTATAGGAAGCTGGCAATGATACCTAGCAAGCCATTTGGGCCTGACCTATTCTTTGAGAGTGAACCCGACCTTGAGTATCCACCTTCAATTTTACCTGAGAGAGGAGAATGGATCAAGCGTGTCCTGGATGATCAAGCTATCACAACCCGAGACAAAGGCTATTAGCATTACCTAGTCCATTGGCAAGGCCGACCGAAATTTAATGATTCGTGGATTACTCGAGAGGACTTGGAATGCCTCGACCCCGATCTTCTTGAGAAATACCAAAGCCAGATCAACCCTTACTCAACAAGATCGAGTTCCTCCTACCCCGGGAGAATTGGTGAGGGCACCAGGATTAGACAAAGACTCCTCAACCCTCTGTGGATTTCTGATTAGGGTTCTAAGTTTTTTTGGATCCTATAATAAGGCTTAAGATATTTAAGCCTGAGTAATTTGCATCTAGTTGTTTTCAATTTCGATTTAGTCTTGTAATTTGGCCAAAAGGAGTTAATTTGGTCAAGTTAGGGTCAATGGGTCCTGTAATTAGCCAAGTAGGTTCACAAATTCAGGTCAATTTAAAGATGGGTTCAAGCTAATATGAAGATGGGTCCACAAGTGAGCAAACAAGTCAAGCCTAATCAAACCACTTCTCCATGCCAAGATAGGATTGCCAACTCATCTTCCAAGTCATAAAGAATGCCACATCACCAATGCCACATGTCATGAGAGTGCCACATCACCAATGCCACACGTCATGAGAGATGCCACATCATCAAAGCCATGTCAAATACCTTGGGCAGCCAAGTTTCATGCTAAAATTTCAAATTCAAATTCTAAGTTGGGCACCCCCTTGATTCAAGTAGACAACCCTCCTCACTCCACTCCACAAATCAAGCCACTTCACCAAATCAAGCCACTTCACCAAGATCAAGCCAAGCATCATGGTCGGCCAAGCTCCATGAAAAAAAATTCAAAATTCAAAGTTGGACGCCCCTTGATTCATGAGGACAACTATCCTCATTCCACTCCTCAAATCAAGTTTTGTAACCCCTTTTCAATTTGAATTCAAATGAAGACTTGGGAGTTTATAAATATAGCCCTAACCCTCTTGTAAAAAAATAATGATGCATGAATGAAAATCTGAAATTTTTTTTTTCTAGCCCTTTCTTGTGACTTGGAACTCTATGAGAAAGTGAACCTTTGTTCTTCGAAATATCAAGGAGTGTGAGGCCCTGGGTATCTTCTTCCTACACAAGCCAGTAACCCACCTCCCAAGCTGGGATGCCCTACTGGAAGCTCTTCCTAGATGCCCAACAAGAAGGATCCTATTGACCACCACCCTTAACCTCACTCCTCTTCATATTTTTGTTACTTTATTCCTTGTTGTTTTCTAATTCAGTCCCAGGTTGCTCGCAGGTCCCTTAGGTACCACAGATAAAGGAGTCAACCAACCTTTCCTTTAGGACCATCTAACGGA
The DNA here is from genome assembly GCA_021397845.1 of Areca catechu. Taxonomy (NCBI): domain Eukaryota; kingdom Viridiplantae; phylum Streptophyta; class Magnoliopsida; order Arecales; family Arecaceae; genus Areca; species Areca catechu. Next base: position 43,158,411 of record CM038048.1, on the reverse strand, counting down.
AGCCGACGAACCTACAAGGTTGAAGGCTTGATCTTTCAGGCCGCATCCGGAAGTGTGAGCAAACTTGGCATCGGGCACTTCAGAGTTTCGAGAGGTTTGCACTCCTTATTTTTCTGAGTAGAGTTATTGATTTAGAGCTAAGTCCTACCAGGATTTCTTAATCCTGGGGTCCTGCCTTATCTCTGTTTAGGATCTATTTCTGCATGCTAGAGTTTCTAGATTACTATGCAAGTCTCCAGATCTCTTCTTAGTTTAATTTTCGAGAATTTGCCAACTCATTAGAATATAAAATACAATACAATCACTTGTATTCATCTTAGTCCCACATCAAAATCTTTTGAGCTTGCTATATTTATATACTTAAATATTTTGTCATCATCAAAAAGAGGAAGATTGTTGACTCCTATCTTGATTTTGATGAATAACAAAATACTTAAATATATTTGAGTACTAACTATGTGTTAAAAGTGTGTTTATCAGAATAAGGTACTCATCAAAGTTAAAGTATGTTGTAAGATAAAATTGCTTATCAAATAGTTAAAGAAGTCACCAAAACTAATGGATTTTCAAGTTGAATGGACCTTCGCATATAAGAATGACTTTGAAAGACTCAAACTTTGAATTTGGACAAGTTTAAGAAATGTTTCAGCCAAGTGTCAACTCATGAAACTCAAGTATCGACTTAATGGTGTGGACACCAGAAGCCGAAAGAAACTTCACTCCAACAAGGTTAGCCTTATCCCAATTTAGATCGAAGATAATTAGGTTACCTTGTATCCTTTAGTTCAAAATATTTTATTTTCAAGAGTCATTTCCTTTTCAAGAGTCCTGTAATTAATTTTGAGTTTCAAATCAAGAGTGTTTATTGAGTCCTGTAATTACTTTTAAAATTTCATTTCCTGTAAGTCCATTTCAAGTTTTAAAGTCTAGGTCAGTCAAGTCAGTTCAGTTGAGTTAAGTCTAATTCAGTTGAGTTAAGTCTAATCAAGTAAAACTCCAATTTCTTATAATCCTTAAGTCTTATTATAATGAGTACAATGCTAGTATAATTAGGTTTCATTGCTCTACAAACCATATTCCAAACATTAATCATATGCTTGCCGCATCATCTTGGTATCAGAGCATGGTTGTATTAGGGTAGAATAGTTCTCTTTAAATCCAAGCAAGATCTAAAATTCACGCCTCCTGAGCGGGTGTACTCCAGTACACTGTCACGACCCATGGGAATAATGAGCCCCTGGCCGGACGTGAATTTTTTAGATTGAAGTTTGGGTAAGCCATTGCACTTGTTTGATTAGGTTCTTTTTTTCTGAAAATTTGCATCTGTTTACTGTAATCCGTCTGCAGCTCCAAAGGCAAGTCACTAAGTTTTTGTTGAAATATTTTTTTTCTTGTTCCATTTTAAGTCAATTATCACCATATTAAATTTTATCATCAAAAAAATATTATAAAAAAATAAAAATTTCTGCAGTTCAACACTGTCATTAGGGTTCTGTTCTGTCCTTTTTATTTATCTTCATTTGTAGGATCTGCTTAGAGTAGTATAGATTTTAGTTTTAAAATTCCTTTCATCTGCATTGAAACATATAAGTTAGGAATCCTCTGTGAATTTTTCAGAATTTTTGGATATTTTTTTCATCACGTTTTCTACACCACTTTCAAACTGCAACATACTTCTGCAGCACCTTTGCATTTCATTCGTCTCATGAGAAATCAAATTAAGGGCATCAATTTGACATAGGGTCAGGGTTTCATCACCTGTCCCTAGCCCAAAAATCACCAACCAGCATATCGATCCCAGCCCATTAATTAAAATTGAGTAGAACGTTAATTGCCCTAGTAGGTTAGGGACACCAACAAGTTGGGTTCAGGTTAGGGTCAAGTTAACTATGTCAGCTAATTGGTGTGTGCTTACTGGCTTGGTGTCTAGGATTGGTGCATCAGGGCTTGTGATTTGGTCCGCCTACCTGGCCAATCTTAGATTGGTGTCTAAGGTTGGCAATCAGGGACCTTCACTCCCCTCCACCTACCTGGCTAAGTCCCATAAGTACTACTAGCTAGTTGGTTCACTTAATTAGACTTCTAATTTGTGCTCTAGGTCTAGGAAACCTTAGCTCGAACTTGAGTCCATTTGCATGCATGACAACTAGAGCAGGGACACCGTATTCACCAATCCAAGCCCAGTCAAGTGTAGCCATGGACCAAAACTTAGGGAATTTGATCAAAGGCCTAAATGATCAAGTGGCCCAACTGACTAAGAGTTTAACTGAGCAATTGGCCCAAACAAATCAGAATGTGGCACAAACCAACCAAGACATGAATGAGCAGTTAGCCCACATCATTACTAGGTTGGATCAGTTAGAGGCTAGAACCCCTGAAAGCAATCATGAAGCCCAGACTGAGCCTGAGCCTAGTCTTGCACCTGAACTCGAGACCCCATTGAACCCTAGAAGGATTCCATATCAAAACCCTCTCTATGAAACAAACCCTAGGAGAGCTCCCCAAGATCAGTTTTATGATCCAATTCCTAGAGGACCCCACCCTGATCAAACCATCGAGCCCAACCCAAGGAGATTCCATCATGAGCCTAACTATGAACCCAATGTCAGGAGACCCACCCCAATTCACTTTGATCAAGATGACCGAACCATGAAGAACATTAGGCTGGAAGCTCCCACCTTTGATGGAATTTTAGATCCAAAGATCTACATTGATTGGGAAGGTGAGATGGACCAGTATTTTGACTGGTTTGAGATGAGTGAAGAGCGCAAGTGTAAGTTTGCAAAGCTTAAACTTGTGCGCCAAGCTAGGTTATATTGGGGAAACATTGAGAGACTCACTAGACAGAGAGGTGATGTGCCCATAGTGACCTGGCGAGCTATGAAACTTAGGCTTAGGGAGAAATACCTTCCTATGTCCTACCACCAAAGACTCCTAGATCAATGGCAAAGACTTACTCAAGGAAATAGGAGTGTCACAGAGTACATAGCGAAGTTTGACGAATTCGTTATGAGGTGTAATGTTGATGAATCTGAGTCTGTGACCTTGTCTAGATTTAGAACCGGTATGAGGGAAGAAATTCAAAGAGAATTGTTCATGCGAGAGGTACATGACCTAGAATTGGCCTATCAGATAGCTAGGGATGCTGAGAGATTCCATAGAGGTCCAGTCTATCGTAGGCCCGAAGCCCCTAGGACTAGTGCACCTTATCAGCAGTCAGGATCCAATCAGCCTAGATTCAACCGACCCAATCCTAATGTGCCTGTGACCCGAAGATATGACAAGGGAAAAACACCTGAGACCCAAAGAACTCCAAACGCATGTTTCAAGTGTAACAAAGTGGGTCACTATTCTAGCAACTGTCCTAATAGAGCCCTACACATAGGGGAAGTAGAAGAGGAAGCCGTAGAATCCCAAGGTGAATTTGAGGAGGAAGTATACCAGGCAGATGAGAACTTGGCTGAAGAGTATGAGGATGAGGAAGTCCTGGTAGATCAAGATCTGTTAGGAGTGGTTAGGTGTATTCTCACCCAAGCTAAAACCCAAGAAGATTGGCGTAGGACTAGCATCCTACAGACATTCATTAAGATAGGTGAGAAAGTATGCAAAGTCATTTTAGATAGCGGTAGCTGTGTCAATGCCATATCCACCAACACAGTTAAAAACCTAGGATTGCCCACCGTACCCCATCCTAATCCCTATAAGGTATCCTGGATAGACTCAACCACGATTTCCATTAAGTCTAGGTGCCTAGTAACCATTCAGTTCCAATCTTACCTGGAGAAAGTATGGTGTGATGTACTTCCAATGGGAGTAAGTAGCATAATTTTAGGCCAACCATGGTTGTACGATCTTAACGTAACACTCTATGGTCGTTCTAATTCATGCTCGTTTACTCATAATGGAAAGAAGATTGTAATCCATTCTTCTCCACCTAAGAACCCCATTAAGAGAGGATCAAGCCAATTGAGTGATAAGAAAAAGGGGATAAACATGATCACTGCTAGAGAAATGGAGAAAGAAATTAGCAATGGGTCACCTGTTTGGATTTTGACCATTAAGGATCATCAAGAACCTCTTTCAAAAGAACAACCTCCAGAAGTCAGTGAAGTGCTAGAGGAGTTCAAAGACGTGTTCCCCGATGACTTGCCCGACCAACTCCCACCTCTTAGGGATATACAACATGCGATAGACTTAGTCCCCGGAGCAACCCTACCGAACCTTCCCCATTATAGAATGAACCCTACCGAGCACCAAGAATTACAATGTCAAGTAGGAGAACTCCTAAAGAAAGGATTCATTAGGGAGAGTTTGAGTCCATGCGCAGTCCCAACCTTACTTACCCCTAAGAAAGATGGCACATGGAGAATGTGTGTTGATAGTCGTGCCATAAATAAAATCATGGTGAAGTATAGGTTTCCCATCCCCCGCTTGGATGATATGTTAGATATGATGGCCGGTGCAACTATATTTTCTAAGATTGACCTGAAGAGCGGCTATCACCAAGTTAGGATCAGACCAGGGGATGAATGGAAGACTGCCTTTAAAACTAAGGACGGATTATTTGAATGGGTAGTCATGCCTTTTGGGTTATCAAATGCCCCTAACACTTTTATGCGAATCATGAACCAAGTCCTACGAGCCTTTATTGGAAAATATGTTGTCGTTTACTTTGACGACATACTTATCTATAGTAGGACTAGAGAAGATCATCAACAACATCTGAGGCAGGTATGTTTAGCACTTAGGAAAGATAACCTCTATGCTAATCTAAAAAAATGTGCTTTCATGACTACTAGAGTTATCTTCCTAGGATTTGTTGTGACCCCTAAAGGAGTATCCGCTGACCCTGAGAAGGTTAAGGCAATTGTAGAGTGGCCAACACCCAATAATATTCACGAAGTAAGAAGTTTTCATGGCCTCGCTACGTTTTATCGAAGATTTATTAGAGGGTTTAGCACCATAGTTGCTCCTATCACGGATTGTATTAGGAAGGGCCACTTTGAATGGACGAAGTCAGCTGATAAGGCCTTCCTTCACATCAAAGATAAGATGACCCAAGCACCAGTCTTAAGACTACCCGATTTTTTTAAGGTCTTTGAAGTAGCATGCGATGCTTCGGGAGTAGGTATTGGTGGAGTTCTGAGTCCAAAGAACCATCCCGTAACATTCTTTAGTGAGAAATTGAATGAAGCCAGGAAGAAATACTCCAAATATGATCGGGAGCTTTAAGCGGTAGTGCAAGCATTAAGGTATTGGAGGCATTATCTCCTACCGCAAGAATTTATTTTATTTTCAGACCATGAAGCCCTTAGGTTTTTGAGTTCCCAAAAGAAACTAAACCCTAGGCATGCCAAATGGGTAGAGTACATCCAATCCTATACGTTTGTCCTAAAGCATCAATCAGGAACCGATAATAAGGTAGCTGATGCCCTAAGTCGTAGAACGTTACTTTTAACTTCAGTCAGTACTGAAGTCATAAGTTTTGAAAGACTTAAGGAGCAGTACGAAACCTGTCTAGATTTTGGTAAAATTTATCAGGTTTTGTGTCAAGGACCATCTAGTGATCATAGTGACTATACCCTTCTAGATGGTTATCTTTTTAGAGAGAATAGGCTTTGCATCCCAAGAACCTCCTTAAGAGATTTTTTAGTTTGGGAGATACATGAGGGAGGTTTGGCTGGCCACTTCGGACGAAACAAGACTACCTTGGCTATTGAGGAACAATTTTACTGGCCAGGTCTTAAGAAACAAGTAGCAAACCTTGTAGCCCGATGTAGGACATGTGCTGTTGCAAAGCAACAAAAGAAGAATACCGGGCTATACACTCCATTACCTGTACCTGAGTGTCCATGGCAGGATCTAAGCATGGACTTTGTTCTAGGATTACCCAAGACCATTCGAAAACATGATTCAATCTTTGTGGTGGTCGACCGGTTTTCAAAAATGGCCCATTTCATACCTTGCTCCCAAACTTCCGATGCCTCTAGGATAGCCAAACTCTTTCTTGATCAAGTAGTCAGACTCCACGGGTTACCAAAAACCATTGTTTCTGATAGGGATGTCCGCTTCACAAGTTACTTCTGGAAAACCCTTTGGTACCTATTAGGAACCAGACTGAAATTCTCCACTGCCTACCATCCCCAGACTGATGGACAAACTAAGGTTGTAAATAAAAGTCTAGGAAACTTGCTGAGATGCCTAGTGGGAGAAAGTCTAGGGAACTGGGATTTGTTATTGCCACGTGCTGAGTTCGCTTACAACAGTTCGGTCAATCGATCTACGGGCAAAAGTCCCTTTGAGATAGTCCATGGTTGCAAGCCTAGGAAGCCTTTAGATCTAATCCCACTACCTATTCACACACGAGTCTCTGAGTCTGCTGAGTCTTTTGCACAGCATGTCACAAATCTACATAAAGAAATCAGTAATAAGATCAACCTGAGCAATGAAACTTACAAACACTTAGCTGACTCACATAAGATGGCTAAAGAATTCTGTGAAGGAGATTATGCGATGATTAGGCTCAACCCTGAACGGTTTCCCCCTGGAACCATAAAGAAGCTGCATGCCCGCGGAGCGGGACCTTTTAAGATCTTAAAGAAAATAGGGCCTAATGCATATGTTTTGGAACTTCCACCTGAAATGGGTATTAGTACAACCTTCAATGTTTCAGACCTAGTAGAATACAAAGAACCACTACTAATACCTAGTGAGCCTTTTAAGCCAGAAACTTTCATTGAGAGTGAACATATTTCCAAGTGTCCACCACCAACCTTACCTGAGCAGAGAGAGAGGATTGAGAGAATCCTGGATGACAAGATCATTACTACCAGGAATAAGGACTATCAGCGATACCTGGTTCAATGGCAAGGTCGACCTGAGTCCGACAACTCTTGGATTACTCGAGAGGACCTGCAAAGACTTTACCCAGACTTGTTCGAGCATTACCAGGGCAAAACTGAACCATACTCGACTGGGTCGAGTTCTGCCCACCCCAGGAGAATTGGTGTGGACACCAAAAGCCAAAAGAAACTTCACTCCAACAAGGTTAGCCTTATCCCAATTTAGATCGAAGATAATTAGGTTACCTTGTATCCTTTAGTTCAAAAATATTTTATTTTCAAGAGTCATTTCCTTTTCAAGAGTCCTGTAATTAATTTTGAGTTTCAAATTAAGAGTGTTTATTGAGTCCTGTAATTACTTTTAAATTTTCATTTCCTGTAAGTCCATTTCAAGTTTTAAAGTCTAGGTTAGTCAAGTCAGTTCAGTTGAGTTAAGTCTAATTCAGTTGAGTTAAGTCTAATCAAGTAAAAGTTCAATTTCTTATAATCCTTAAGTCTTATTATGATGAGTACAATGCTAGTGTAATTAGGTTTCATTGCTCTACAAACCATATTCTAAACATTAATCATATGCTTGCCGCATCACTTAAGGCCTGAGACCAAAAATGATATAGAACATATTGATTTCAAGTTTTTGCTCAAGTGTCGACTCATGAATAAGAAGTGTCAACTCAGGAATAGGAAGTGTCAACTCATGGTCAGCCAAGTGTCGACTCATGGACTGAAGCATCAATACTTGCAGGTTTGATAGCCCAGTAACGGCTAGTTTTTTGAAGTACAGAAATTTTCCATTGTGTCTAATGGCTATTTTTTCCTCTGTAATGACTATAAACAATTTTTTAAGATTTGGAAAGGTATTTAAACGTCACCAAACATAAGAGTCTTGTGAAGCAACCAATTGAGCATTCATTGAATACACCTTAAAGAGTCATTACTTTTAAGAGAGTTGAGCCTTCAAGCATTCAAGTTTCAAAAAGAGCATTCAAGTCCACATCTTCAAACAATTAATTGAGGCTTTAATAACTTGGAGACAAGCTTCTCAACAATATTCAAGATCTTTATTGAGTTTTATTTACTTTTTAAGAAAGCTTATTGTACTTTTCATATTGTACTTGAATCATTCTTGTTGTTACTAGTTTCAAGAGGATTGAAATTAGTATTGAGATTTGTTGGTGAGCCTTAAGTGAAAACCAACTTGGATTGTTAGTTAGCCTTGTGAAAACCAACTTGGGTTGTTAGTTAGCCTTGTGAAAACCAACTAGGTTGTTGGTTAGCCTTGTGAAAACCAACTTGGGTTGTTGGTTAACTTTGTAAAAACCAACTAGATTTTTGGTTAGCCTTGTGTAAACCAAAAAGTTTTGATTAGTGAGCCCGAAAAACTAATTTACTGTAATCAATGTTGGATTATAGTAAAATTTTCAAAGAGAGCTTGGGGAGTGGACGTAGGTGCTTGGAATGCACCGAACCACTATAAATTTTTATGTTTATGATTGCTCATCCTTCTTTTTGCATTTACTTCATTACTTCTGTTGTATATTATTATTGAGCACACAAATACTTTGCAAACACACTAGCACCTGATTTAATTCTTGCAAAGAGTTTTAGAAATCCAATTCATCCCCCCTCTTGGGTTGCTTTAGCTGGGCAATAACTAACTTCCTAGCAAAAATCAAGAAGGCTTAACTACTTTCAGTTATAGCTATGACTATAAAAAGCAGTAAGAGGGCACCTCCAAGGTAAGCAAATCTAGGCATTTATGAGCTATTCTAAGACCAGCTGATGCTAGTTTGACTCCTTTCTTTTGTCATCTCTCTTTCTTTGAACTTTCCATTGTGTATCCTGATCCTTACTGACTTAGGCATCGAATTGTCTCCCGTCGGAGAAATTCTGATCAGAGATTTGTTTTGCAGGAACTCAAGGAAGTAAAGCAACGAACCAGGCAATCCATCCAGTCTACGGGGATCAACGTCAACAGATTCCATCAGAAGTCAAAAGTTCTTATGCACCATTTTCTTTTTTTGGTGGGGAGGGTGTAAGAAGCGGCAAAAGTTGATCAGCTAGCTCACCGGTTTCAATGAATATCAGATGATTTCCACCCACCACTTATTATAAACTATTAGTTCCCTGGATCTACTCTTGGTCATAAACATTTATTTCAAGAAGCTCCAGATGTATTAAAAACAGAACTCATATGTTCTCCGGAAACAATAGCCTCACGATTTCTAACATTAATATCTCTAGAATCAGGTAAAAGCTCATTTACAACGATGGCGATTTGCACTTAAATTGTTCATTCCTGTTGCATCCTGTTGCAAACTAAGCAGAACAGTAAGGAGGAGACATGGAGTCAAGCTCTGATTATATTAGAGCAAGTGATCAAGAAGGTTTGTAGTATCCGGCAATTGATATCATCTTGCTCCAAAGTAATGCAAATGTAACTGTCATATGAAATGGGTGAATTTAAATTTAGATATTCCATGGCCTTTGGGTGAAACATCTTTATGATCTCTTGCCCTTTTTTGGCCTGGCAGGTTTTGCAACAATTTAAGCATAAAGCATTGCATGGATCAGGGTTGGAAGAAGTTTGTGTTTTGGAGCTGTTTGATGAAAGAAAATTGGTGGGAAGGAACGGGGTTTACGAAAGAAAACTTAGGGGTGGGGATACTCAACCATTTAACCCATTTAACTTGTTTAAACCCATTATAGATCAAGCTAGATTTTGAGTTTAATAAAATGGCTGGATTCGGATCTATATTTTTTATAATTTTAATAAACATATTTTGTTTTTGCTGACAATATAATGAATCTGATCCGACCTGTATCTTGTCCAACTCGATTGCCACCCCTAAAAAGCCAGGACAAGATGAACTAAGAGATGTGGTATCTCACTCATGTGCAAGTGATGGTGTGGAGACTGTTCACTACAGAAATATGGAAACTTCACTGTTCTGTTAACCAAGCAGAGCGAGATGTAGTGCAGGAATTAGTCCCATTTCACGGACTCTTTCTAATCACAATCTTTGTGTAAGATCTGCCAGCCTCCAGTTTGCTACTTTCACAGCTCACTATGGGTATGAGTTAAATGCATGTGATGCTTTGAATTTGTGCATGGAACAATTGAGAGGGAATGTACAGAGATTCTTGGACTATAGGACAAGACTTGGCAGGTAGGTGTGAAGACAGGAAATTTTCACAGAAGAGATTCATCTCTCTATGACTTGAGCAAATGGAAAGTGTTGCTGCCGAGGATCAATCTAGCTGTTGATGAGTTGGAGCTGATGGTGAAAGGCAATGGATGGCGTTTACCAAAAGGAAAAGAAAAAAGAGCAATGGATGGCAACTCAAGAACTATGAGAGCTAGCTGGAGATCAAGAAGGCATCGAGGATTTCCGAATATGCACTTCAACCTTCTAGAGTGCCTTGAAACACAAAAAACAAAGGAAGTTCCGTTAATGAAAATTTTTTAATAGGAACCTCTAGGTAGTATTTGGTTGCCCTGTTCCTGGATGGAATGGGGCTTTATTCCTTCTTATTCTTCCAAACAGGGCAAAATCTTGGGGTGGGCTACCCAGGAATCGATATTTCGGTCAGAATTTTAGAATAACAATTTCATGGTTCACCATGAAATTGTCTATTCTCGATCTTAGTATTCCATGAGCTCGGTTTTAGTATTTCAGGAGCTTTCGATAGTAATAAAACAAAAAATCACTGCCTTTTCCCCTTCCGATGCTTCGGCCCTTGATTTTTCTCAAACCTTCGCCTGTCGTCATCCCCAACGCTAAGGTTTCTTCATCGTTTTGCTGATCTTCATCGACGCCTTCTCGAGTTCGTTTAAGGACAAAAAGCTTCTCTGTCCCGGGAAAGCAGAGGTCAGATCTTTAAAGTTTTTATCCCCCGTGCTACAAGAGACAAGGAAAGGGAAGGAGCTCATCTCGGCTCACTTCAACTCATCCTCCGGGCGCCGTCTCATTTCTTCTTCTAATCGATCTTCGACCTCTCTTCGGGTAGTACGGAAGAAAGAAGCCATGTCTTCTCCCAGCAAGCGCCGCGAAATGGACTTCATGAAACAGTGAATATCCGAAAAATCTCATTCTTTTTATCCCCATTTTTGTACCGTTATTTCCTTCTTCTTTTTTTTTTTAACCTTTTGTGGCTGGAAGGATGATGAGTGATTACATGGTGGAGATGATAAATGTTGGGATGCAGGAGTTGTTGATTTCCATGGACCTAAAGAAAGTAATATCATCGGGCCAAATCTCCATTAAAAGATATCCAAATCAGTAGTTTTGAGTAATATTTGTGAAATGAGGACCGATTCTTATAGGTTTTTGACGATTAGTTTGATATGTGTGTGTTTGATGGTGTAATTTATATATTTGTTTCAATTACATTAGAAGCTAGAAGAGGGATACATCAATCCCTTTGTCACTAATTTTGGGCTTTTTTAAAAAAATTATGTAGTGCATATGGATCATTGAAATTCTTATTTGGTTGACCACTCTCATCTCAACTATGTGCTCAAAATTCCTTCTTTTATCCCTTTGTTGTAATAAAACTATGAACTTGATGCATTTGTTCTCTTGCTGTATTTATTTTGTCTATATAGACTTGAATTGACCTTGAAATCCACCTTGCAGTCTGGTAGTTTCCATGATCTCTTCTTTTGTCCTGTTGATATAGTGATGCAGAACTTTGATAGTATTGATGATTTTATGAATTCTTAGTGCTGGGATTCATGTCAGTGCTTGTTCAATTTCAATTGGAGACTAGTTCCTACTTTTCATGTATAGATGTTTTGACAGATCTTTATCAAGGGGGCGTGTGGAAGATCAGGGTAGAATTTAAAAGCATGCAGCAGCGGAAAATGATAAAATTATTTTATCTATAGATGTTAATCTAATTAACACAAGTCCATACCAGGATCTTGATGCATCTAAAGTAATGTAAATATAAAATCATGCAAATATTGTAGGTAAAATAGAACCATTCCAAAATTCATACAATGATACAGCAATGATAATTATGTCATACATAAAATAAAGACATACCTTAGTGACATTTAACAAAGATTGCAACAAAATCCCTGGCTCTCAGTCGCAATCCCAAAGGCGGCTCCAACCTATGGAAAAAACTCTTGCTCTGCAAGCAGCACACGCGTACCGCCTCTACAGGTGGTTCACACCATGTAGCGCAGTTTCTTCTCCTTCCTTTGAGGTGCTAGCCCCTCCGGTAATAATGTCAGCAGCAAGGACTCCATCTTCAACTCCTTGAAGATATGTGGACTCCTTCAACTCCTTGAAGGACTGTTGCTATAGTGGTGCTGGAACGAAGATGTTTGAGAACCCTTTCCTAAGCTCTGTCCCAAACCTTCAACAGAAGGTATGCACATAGGAATCTCAAAACCCAAGCTCACTCTATCCCGGAGATCAAATCTCGCAATCTCTCAAGAATCAAGCAAGATCTCTATCTCAAAAATTTTCTGGGCAGAGTCTCAACTTTGATCCAAATATGGAGTATGGAATGTTGAACTTCAAGAACGTGAACCATTCACTTTCTTCAGCCCTTCTTTTATAACAGCAGCCCTCAAAACAATTAAGAGGACATAATGAGATATTAATGAGCAGTTTGGGATCTCTTGAGCTTCTAAGGAGGTTATGAGTCCTTTGGAATTCAGAAATAGTAGATCATAAAATCCATAAACGCATCCATTAAATATCCACAACAATTGCATAATTAAATGGAGCAATTTTCGGTTTACAGCGGTCCAACAGATGAGTCGACTCGACCATTCGAGTCGACTCGACTCGAGTCGACTCATCCAAATAAGTCGACTCAAACATAGGTTTGACAACACCTTATCAAACGAGTCCGGAACGATTCCCAATTATTCACAAGCCAACAAAACAAGAAGAAACCCTCGGTATGTGACCCCATAGGTTCAAATACTAAACTAGTAGTACGGAAACATTTCTAGTACCAGCCAAAGTCGCCATCTAGCAATGACACTGGTGTCCGGATAGGTTGAAGGTTGCAGAGCAACATGAACTTATTCCTTTAATCTCCGAATGCTTCGTATGGCTTAGGGTTAAACTGCCCAACCCTAATCAGTCCTTCTCAATATGTCTCAAACAAAGAATCCTTGTAACTCCTTACAAGGAATGCCCTAGCCAAGGCCTTTCTCAATTGAGGCATATTAAGCATTCAATCCAAATCATTTGGAAAGATCAATCCTATCTCGATCCTACTACCGCTACACAAGTACTTGACTATACCCAGTAACCTTTGATCACCGGATTAGAAATTTAGATAGTCCAGCACCTAAGCATAGTGAGTTGCTTGCAAACTGTCATAGTGATCTCAAGTCAGAGGAATAATTCATGTCAACATTCTAATGCAAGACTCCTCTTCGACAGAAAGAGAATCTCACATGAGAGTCATATTCAGTGAAGTATCAAACACAACACCTGATGTCATACCAGCATCTCCATGCTACTTGGTTAAGAGGACAACCAACAGATATGATATCAACGACCTACTCTTGATACACCATCATCTTGAAATAGCGTATCCTTTGGTCGCGAATCAATTTATGAACTACACTATGCATCCTCTCTACATCGCATACAAGGTAACTCAAAGGACATCATCACACAAGAGTTCAATTAGAAAGATGACATGTGATGAACAACCAGAATAAACTTTTTTATTCAATTCAATAATTCATATACATATACATGAGTCGCACAACCATCTACAGCCTAGATGATTGGCTTTGGGATATAATTCCCAACAGAATTGCCTGATGCTTACCCTTACAAGTCTCCTTCCATCGGATTTGCCAATAAGATCTATCTCTAAATGTAGATGAAATGTGAGTCTTAAGTTAAGATATAATGGTGGTAAGGTAATTTTGTCTCATGTTTTTCTGCAATTCCTTGTCGATTTTGTGGTAGTAAGTATGAGTTGGAAGACTTTGCAAAGTTTTGATAGTCCTCTATCTTAAAACAGGCCTGGTTCAGTTTGCTTGGATGTCATCAACCAGACATGGAGCCCCATGTTTGGTAAACAATTTTATCTTTGCTAAACACTCCATTTTCATCATTGTTCATAAATTTCATGACTTCTCTAGATTAGTGATGCTTATTAGATCCTAAATTTGCAGTTGTTTACTAGTTACTTTTAGTTATCATAAGTGCTTTTAAAATGTCTGCATTTGTCTTTTAAGATCTTGTAAATGTTTTTGAAGTTTTTCTTCCATAGCTTCTTTCACACCCCAATCCATCTGATCCATTAAATGGAGAAGCTGCTACATTGATGATGCGTGATCGACCTACTTATGAACAAAAAGTAAAACGTGACATGACTCAAACTATTTTCTGCTTAATATATGTGCTTTGCATTTTCATCTTGCTGAATGAAGGATGCTAGGTTAGTAACATCACTTATGATTTTTGATTAAACTAAATAGTTTATACTTTTCTCTTTTTTTGGTAAAGTGGAGTATTCATTTAAACCATCCTGAAATGAATATAGCCAAGATAATGAATACTCTGGACCTCTTTATGCTTCCTCTCTGAAAAATGCTTCCTCTCTGAAAAGTAGTTATCTTGCAATGGACCATCGGCATACCCAAATGTCATTATCGAATATCTTTTGGAAAATACATATTTAAATTGAGAAGGCAAAGGTTTTTCTTAGATATTTCATGAGGAATATGAATGTGTCACATGAATTTTGATTACCAAACCACCTGTCTTATAGCTGCCTAATTTTGAAAGATTTCATGATAAGTTGTCCTCAAATTCTGTCTGCCAGTGCCACCTGTCTACCAATCAAAATAGCTCGTGATGAAAATGTTTCGTGACTAATTGTGAAGGTCATGAGCCAGTGGAAAGAAGAAATAGGAGTCCAAATATAGCACTTTTAGAGGAGATGAACTATTATTTATAGAAATGTTCCAAAAATGGAAATCCCTTCCTCCAAATAGATTCCAATTTGCTGTGCTTTTTTTTGGTCTCTAAATGTTGTTGTTAACTTCTAAATTTTGTCATTTTTTTGGGATTGATGATGATTCAAAAAATGCAATGTTAAATAGACATGGAACTTGATGTGGCACAATAGCTAATGTGGAGCCCATGACGGCAACAGCTGGCGGCCGTGCTGGTGGGAAGCACCACCTGGACGTGGTGCCCAAATGAAGACAGGAGGGCGAGCCCCCCAGTCGAGGTCAGCTCCCATCCAGGGTTAAGCTCTCGGCTAAGGATGTGCTCATGCATTTCGAGGATGAGCCCCCCAGCCGAGGTCAGCTCCCATTCGGAGTCGAGCCTCCAGCTGAGGATGTGCTCATGCTTTCTGAGGGCGAGCCCCTGGCCGAGGTCAGCTCAAATCCGGAGTTGAACTCCCAGCCAAGGATGTGCTCATGCATTCCTAAGGCGAGCCCCCCGATCGAGGTCAGCTCCCATCCGGAGTCGAGCTCCCAGCTGAGAATGTGCTCATGCATTCCGAAGGAGAGCCCCCTGGTCGAGGTCAACTCCCATCTGGAGTCGAGGTCCCAACTGAGGACATGCTCATGCATTTTGAGGGTGAGCCCCCTGGCCAAGGTCAGCTCCCATTCGGAGTTGAGCTCCTGACTGAGGATGTGCTCATGCATTCTGATGGCAAGCCTCCAAGCCGAGGTTAGCTCCCATCCGGGGTTAAGCTCCCAACCAGGGATGTGCTCAAGCTTTCCAAGGGTGAGCCCCCTAGTTGAGGTCAGCTCCCATCTAAAGTCGAGCTCCCAACTAAGGAGTGCTCATGCTTTTCGAGGGCGAGCCCCTGGCTGAGGTCAGCCCCATCCAGAGTCGAGATCCCGGTCAAGAATGTGCTCATGTGTTCCAAGGGCGAGCCCCTGGTCGAGGTTAGCTTTCATCCGAAGTTGAGCTCCCAATTGAGAACGTTCTCATGCGTTCTGGGGTCGAGCTCCCAAAATGGAGCTCCCCCTATCCTGCTGAGGATAAAGTTCTTGCCAAAAGCAAAAGAGAGAGAAGATTAATAGAGATTCGGACTGTGCCATGAAAGCTCTCAGCTACCTGCAACCTCCGGGAGGTGGTGCGTGCCCTACCAAAAATTCAAACTCTGCAAACACGCCACCCGCACATTCTATGCAATGCCAACGGGGATGCCCATCAAAACCGGGTCCATCCCCCACCAGGTCGGTACCCGCCAAGTCGGGATGCCTAGGTCGAAGCCGAGCTCAAACCCACCAGAGGCAGACCTCTCAAGCCCGAGCTCGGGTCCCATGGTCCGGAGTCGAGCTCAAGCCTCCTCCGCCACGAGGAGCCCCCTCGAGGCTGGGTCCCCTGGCTTGGGCGCACCTCATCCACCTCAGCCAGCCTGAGCTCGGTCAAGACTAGGCCCCTCTGGCCTGGTACCGAGCTCGGCCCCTTTCCGTGCAGCTGAGCAGCTGCAAGGCGAGTCCCCTGCATGTAGGTCCCATCTTTCCAGCTCGACCCCCAATGCAAATCAAGATGTCAACCGCCAAGGAAACAACACCTCCCATCCGAAGATGGTGGCGGGCCCCCGAGGACCATGCGACAACACCCGCTATGTCACCATTAATGCCCATGGTCGCCATTCACACCAAGAAGAAGTAAAGCTCACATCAAGGCACTGTGCCCCCTACCGGCTTGCTGTACGACCGGGAAAAGATACCAAGGAGCGCGATTTCCAAGAGTGGTGGTGCGACAGTCGAGACGCTGCCGTACTTCTAGGAGGGGCAAATCGAAAGAATGTCAGAGGCTCATGGAAGCTTTTCCAGATATCTAATAAAGAAGGCGTATCCTTCACAGCACGACATCACGTCATACCCATCTGCCAACATGGGAGAACCCCGAGGCAAGCCAAAAAAGAGGACCTAGCCAGTGTAAGCCAGGAGGGAGGTAACACTCATTTCTCAATTCCAAGCAAGAACAACACAACCACCACAAAGAAAAGAGGAACCAGAGCGACACAAGGGAAGAAGGCTAGAGAGGAGGGCAAGACCACCTCGGCCAACACCATTCCCAGCTCGTCCTCATCTTCCACTCACACTATATTCACTCCTCTTAGCATGGAGCTCATCCAGAGGGGCTCGACCAGGAGGATCTATTTCCCTGGATCGCCACTGACTTGACCGTCGGAGTGCCCCCGCTGGAATCCCTGGCCCGGGTCCCTGACATTGCTTCCTTGCAGGTCCCCAGGCACCGGAGGCGTTCCCAGGTGGACGAACGCGACACACCCGATGCCATCAGCAGCTACGGGCCACGACGATCCAGGCAGCAATAGATTGGCATGCCAGGAAGGGGAAGAACGACACTTCTCCAATTTAAGTCCTGCTTGGCCAGTCCATTGGAAGGATGGTGACCACCCGGGCAAGGGGAGCTTCTCCGGGCCATGCAGAGGCATCCCCTTCTCACGGGAACCCGCACGGACCGGAGATGAAAGTGCTTGCCCCAGTTCAGCCACCCCCACTAGAAACCCAGCTGACCGCACTCGCCTAGTAGATGTACACTCTCACTGTGGCGGTACGCCAGCTCCAACATCAACACCAGCATCGGTCTCTGGCCACTCACCAATAGCCAGAGACCCCCGCGACCCACACCGCGGCACCCCACGATAGCCTGTGTTCCTTCCACGAGAGGCCCTCATAGCCACTGACAGTTACGGACCCTCGGGGTACCCATCAAGTCCCGTGGAAGCGACGGCGAGCCAGCTCTACCGAAGAAGAAAGTTGCTCACCGCATCTTGGCCGGGGGGCACCCAAACCCCGCCAAGATCGGAAAGGCAAGGCTCCCCGCTATGGGCGCCGCGCCTCCGCGTCACCATCTCCGCCCCCCTTAGCGGAGGGGTCCACAGATGAGGCCATCAGGCGCATGGCGGAGAAGCGCCTGGAGGAGCATGATCGCAAGTTGGAGGAGTTTGCTCGCCGGTTCACCAACTTGCCTGGCTCCACTAGTGAGCCAACAGGCTATGACGCCCGCCCTCCTTTCTCCCAAGAGATCCAAATGATGCGGGACTAAAATGCATGCAATTCTTTTTTTATGTTTTATATGTGGGATTAGGTGATTAATTCCTGAATTTTAGATCAAAATTAGTTTTAAAGAATTTTATATGAATTTTTGAAGCCAAGCATGCAGATTAGAACCTAGAAAAGTACTAAAGAAGGATCGCCGGGGCTGAGAAGCCTCGGTTAGAGCAAGTTCTCCTACAATAATAAGACTAGAGGTAGAGGGGGTGTACCTGACAATGTCTGAAGTGCCCGGTGAAGATCGCAGCGAAGGGATCTCTCGTTCCTCGATGGATGCGGCCTGAAAAACTGAGCCAAAGATCCGTGGATACCCAGCTTTCTGCTCGGTGGTCCGATTGAGGCTTGGCTGGAGTCGTTGGATTTGTAGGAACTCGGGGACCTGCAAATGACCTGTCAAGGGTTAGAAAACTCAGAGAAAATCAAGAAAAAAAGGAAAATAGCAAAGAAAAGAAAGTTTTGGAGGGGGCTGGAAGGATGGTTGGCGGCAGGATGATGGTTGCAAACACCGGGAAGAAGAACTCTCAAACCCCTTTATGCACATAGCAGGTAATCACACAAAGCAATATAAGAACTCAAGATTTATTTCATATCAAAAATCTCCCATCATACAAGAGGCTAGGGTCCTTTAAATAGATCCTTAACCTTGGGCTCCAAGTAAGGGCACATAAGTCTTTACATAAAAATCCTTTTCCATCTCAAACCCTAGCTAGAAAATAAGGAAACATTAGATAGAAAAATCCCTAAAAATTCTCTTGACTTGGCCAACACTCCAAGGATGCCTAGGGGGCCATGTTGGGCTTCTAGGAGCAGCAAGAGGCTGACCCAAAGGGGCTCGGGCGCATGGGTTTGGGCCTCTGGAAGCTGGGGTGGCTTGGTAGCTAGGTAGCAGGAATATTCCCTGGTATCTTGCTTCTTAGGGGCTTGGGCTTGGCGCCTGGGCTTGATTTCTTTGGGCTAGAATGTAGATGGACCTCTAAAATCATGGATTCCTTGGTATATGAATATATTTTGGCATCTGGAAGGGAATCTGGGCATCTGGAGGGCATCTGCAAGGAATCAGGGTTTTCTGAATTTTTCTCTTGGGGTCTTCAAATCTTCAAGCTGGGTTGGACTTGGGCTATACTTCCATGTCTTCAATCTGGTTGGACTTGGTCTTCACTTGTATGATGTGGTCTTGAGTCTTCAATATGGTTGAATAGGACTCAAAAAAATAAAATTAGCTCAACATGAGCTGACTAGCATTGGACTGAACTAGCTCAACATGAGCTGACTAGTACAGAACTGAAATAACAACTCAAAAGACTCAAATAACAACTAAAATGGACTCAGATGGGCTAAGCCCTTATTACAGATGGACTCATAAATTACTGATCAATTCATAGAGGGTTGAAAAGCCTTTGTCTTATTCTGGTGCCTCCGGTGTCCGCACCAATTCTCCCGGGGTGGGAGAAACTCGACCCTGTCGAGTGAAGATCAAGCTGGCTCACATATCTCTCGAGGAGGTCTGGGTTGAGGTGCTGCAAGTCCTCTCGAGAAATCCATGAATCGTCCTATTATGGCCGGCCTTGCCATCAGACCAGGAAATGTTGATAACCGCGGTCCCGGGTCATAATGGCTTGATCGTCCAGGATACGCTCGATCCGTTCTCCTCTCTCAAGCCAAGTTTATTAGTGGACACTTTGGATTAGGGTCACTCACAATGAAAAGGAATAGGTTCAAAAGCCTCACTAGGTATCGCTGCCAGTTCCCTGCACTCAACTAGGTCTATAATATTGAAGGTAGAACTAATGCCCAAATCCGAAGGCATGTCTAACACCTAGGAATTTGATCCAACCTTCTCTATCACTTTAAAAGGTCCGGCTCTGCAAGCATGAAGCTTCTTTTAGGCCTAAGCCTAACCAAGATAGAATCCACTACATCAAATTCTTTGATCCATCTTCGGGAATTAGCCAGTTTGTTTAAAATTAGTGTAGGTGGTGAACATGCTGGGCACATGCAGACTCCTAACAAATGATTCAAAGGACTCAAACCTACACCTAACAAACTCGACTAAAGAGATTTATTAGGTCTTAACTACCACTTGGGCATGGGGGCATGAGTCGTGGTTGATGGGTGACATGTAGAAGAAAATTTGCTAGTAACTCCTAATAGGTGCCAGAGGGTCTGCCAAAAGTAGGTAGCAAATAGGATGGGCTCTATGGATCCTTGCAACCTAGTAACCTCAACAAAAAGTAACCTAATAGTTCTAGACACATGAGAAGACTCAGGAAAGGGTAGGAAATAGAAAGTGGGTTCAGAATTAGTCTGGTAGGGTGGAGAAAAAGGTTTGGTTGGATAAAGTAGGATAAAAGAAGGGGCGTCAGGGACTAATCCTAGACTAATAAGGCTAATCTTACGAGATTGTGGAATATCTATGGGCAAGAAAAGGTCCATGCTATGGAAGGATGGGTCAACAATTTCTAGGAAGAGATCTTCAATAGGAATGGCAGGAAGGGATTCATCCTGAGGGCATTGGGTTAAGTAAGCCAAATCCTGAATAAAGTCTTCTTGTTCATGGAATTTAGGAATAGGCTCTACAATTAGATCATTTTCTAGTGTTTCCTCAGGTAAAATCCTACTATCAGAGTTCTCTTCCTCTAATCGTTCTTCCACTATAGCTTTAGGTTGGATGTGGTCAAGGTCAACTAGCTCTGGGTTAGTTTTTACCTGGGTATCTATTGGGTCAACTAATTCTAGGTCTACTAAAGGTGTCTCCTCTTCTCCTTCATACTCATCCACTAGGCTCACATCAGCTTCATACACTTTCGCGTTAATGTAAGCCTTGTGAATCTTAGGAATGGTTGGAGAAGGTTGGCTAGCAGGAAATTGGTTAGGTTCTGGTCTCTGATAATGGGTACTACTCCTAGTAGGTTCAGGTTGCCTAAGGGGTAGTGGCTCATTACTGGGCTCATATTTAGGGATACTAATCCTATGAGGTTCAAGTTGACTAAGGGAAACTGACTAGTACTAGATTGATACCTAGGGGTTATGGGTTCTCTGGGCTCATAGGACAAGGGTGCAGATCTATGGGTCATGGGATTACAGGATCTGGGGTCATAGGATTTTGGGTCAGCTCTATGGCCAGGTTCTAAGGATGGATCATGGTATGGGGTCCTCCTAAGGTTGGGCTCCCTATATGGGTCAGGATATTGGGTTCTCCTAGGGTTGGACTGATGCGGCAAGCATATGATTAATATTTAGATTATGGTTTGTAGAGCAATGAAACCTAATTACACTAGCATTGTACTCATCATAATAAGACTTAAGGATTACAAGAAATGGAACTTTTACTTGATTAGACACAATCCTAAACTAAGAAGGAAGAAGATCTAGATAATAGGGGCTAATGATTGTGGACTTACCATGATGAGCTTTCCAACCTTCTTTTGATTCATACCTTGAAACTACCAACGCTCAGAACTGAAGAACCTGGATAACAGAGATCAGAACCCTGGATTTGGGATTCAGCTTGTTGGTTCCTTGTCAAGGAAGACCCTGCTTGCAACTCAAAAACCTCGAAGGACCCTGCATATAAAGAATAAGAGTTAAGGAAGCAGAAAGGAATGCATATGGAAGGGATGGAAAATTTGTGAGCAAAGAAAGAGATTTGAGATGGCTTGGCTGACTCCAAGGCCTTCTTCTTGACTTGGGCGTTGGATGCTTGGAAGAGAGAATAGTTTGGTGTGGAAGAGGGGCTTAGAGACAATCACTCAAAACATAAAACTTCAATTCAACTTCAACTTTCATTAATCTCCAAAAATCAAATCCCGTTTACAATGGGCCGTCCAAGGCTTTTTAATAGCCTTACAAAACTTTTGAAATTTGAAAACTCCCCAAATTGTGGAGGATTACAAGGGAGGTTGGAGGATATGGAGCCTTGTTGCATGGGATAAGGAGAAATTCATGGAGATTGGCCGGTTTCTTTGAATTTAAAATGCTTGGTCGATCTCCCCTTTAGGCACCTATTTGAAGGTGACGTGGCTGATGATGTGGCATCCCTAGTGGCTACTTTGTTGGCATGGTGATGTGGAATTCCAGCTTGGTGGACCAAGGTCTTGATTTGGAAGCTCCAAGTGGTTTGGTGAACCTCAACTTGAAGTAGCTTGGACTTGATTTAAATAAACCTAATGGAACTATAATTGAGTTCTTATTTGAACCCAGATTGAGATAGGACATAATTACAGGACTCGATTGGACAAATTATAGGATTCATGAAATTGAAACTAAGTAATTACAGGACTCTTGAAAGTAAATTGCCCTTTACAAGAAAAATTTAACATAATGATCTTCGATCCAAAGTGGAATCAGGTTAACCTTATTTGAGTGGGGTTTTATTATGCTTCTGCTTCTGGTGTCCACACCAATTCTCCTAGGGTGGGCAGAACTCGACCCAGTCGAGTATGGTTCAGTTTTGCCCTAGTAATGCTCGAACAAGTATGGGTTAAGTCTTTGCAGGTCCTCTCGAGTAATCCAAGAGTTGTCGGACTCAGGTCAACCTTGCCATTGAACCAGGTATCGCTGATAGTCCTTATTCCTGGTAGTAATGGTCTTGTCATCCAGGATTCTCTCAATCCTCTCTCTCCGCTCAGGTAGGGTTGGTGGTGGACACTCGGAAATATGTTCACTCTCAATGAAAGTTTCTGACCCAAAAGGCTCACTAGGTATTAGTACTGGTTCTTTGTATTCTACTAGGTCTGAAACATTAAAGGTTGTACTGATACCCATATCAGGTGGAAGTTCCAAAACATATGCATTAGGCCCTATTTTCTTTAAGATCTTGAAAGGTCCCGCTCCACGGGCATGCAGCTTCTGTATGGTTCCAGAGGAGAACTGTTCAGGGTTGAGCCTAATCATCGCATAATCTCCTTCACAGAATTCTTTAGCCCTCTTATGTGAGTCAGCTAAGTGTTTGTAAGTTTCATTACTCAGGTTGATCTTTTTACTGATTTCTTTATGCAGATTTGTGACATGCTGTGCAAAAGACTCAGCAGACTCAGAGACTCGTGTGTGAATAGGTAGTGAGATTAGATCTAAAGGCTTCTTAGGCTTGTAACCATGGACTATTTCAAAGGGACTTTTGTGAAAGGGATATGCCCTACAAGCCAATCTATGTTGTATCTCCCAAACCATTGTAATTGACAATTTTCTAAATAAAGGCATTATTTTTCATCATACGCCTTTTTTTTTAGTTAATGATGAACCCCATAGATTAGGGCTATGATTTTAGGGTTATGATGAGATCATAC
The DNA here is from genome assembly GCA_021397845.1 of Areca catechu. Lineage (NCBI taxonomy): Eukaryota > Viridiplantae > Streptophyta > Magnoliopsida > Arecales > Arecaceae > Areca > Areca catechu. The sequence continues at coordinate 43,135,240 of CM038048.1, read as the reverse complement.
CAGTGAGACCTAAAATCTTAAAACCTTAATCTAAAGTAATCCTAGTCAAAGGAACCCTGAGTAGGGGATCAGGGTTTTTCCGATAAGACTAGCACATCCCGGGTATACTGGAAAGGGTGACTGCTCTCACAGTCACTTGTGTATGACACTAATACTGGGATGTGGGTGCTCATTGGAGAATGAGTTCACTGATATGATCCAACTTGAGAACATCTAATAGAGTCTTAGCTACATGTCAATAGAAGGTTCTCATAGTGGGAGTGGTACAAGTAATCTTTTGACCTGAGACTGCCATAAGTACCTTATGTACATGAACCCATTCTTTGGTTCAATCCTAATCATGACACTGAGACATGCACAGGATTGATACTGGGAATGGTGAATTGGATATAAAGGTAATGAGTAGGTCAACAAGGAATCGATCACTCTTAGTAAGAGGAGATTGCATCCAGCTAGTCAACAATCGCATGATGATTCAGGGAATCTTTGATCAAAGTGAAGATATTAGAGATGGTTTCTAATATCATGATAATCGGATCATCATTATAAGATTGAGCTAGAAATAAATATAATATTGGATTTGACATATATCCATATCCATAGTTATATTTTGGGTGCAGGCTGATCGAAAGATTTAATTGTAAGGTAACTCTCTACTGAAGGGTAATTTTGGTATTTCACCAGAATTTCCATATCTTCCGGGTAGACATGACACATTGCTAGACGTCAATCTTGTCTTGTGGGTTGATCAAGTTCAAAGATCACATGTTAGGAAGAGTCCTAATTGATCGAATCGGGTAAGCCCGGTTTGACCTAAATCGATTAGAAATAGTTCTAATCAAATTAGGTCAACTTGTATTCGAATCCACTGCTGGCTAGATATGGAACCCAATGGGTCACACACTTAAGAGGATTGATCAAGAGTTTAATTTGGAATTGAATCATCTTTGCAGGATAACACTCTAGCAGGTGTTGCAAACCCTAGCTTCTATTCGGATCAAATTCGAATTAGGGTTCCGGATTGGTTCAAATTGGGTTCTAATTGGACCTAATTAGACCCTAATTGAGAAAACGGGAATATGGCTAACCCTATTGGCTAGCCATGTAGCTTGGCTAGCCTCCCCACCCGCCCCTTTATTTTTCCATGCCAAATACCAAGAGTCCATGCGCATATGGACTCTTGGCGCGCCTTAAGGAAGAGTCCATGGCGCATGGACTCTTGGCGCGCCCCAAAATTTCTCCGATGTTTTTATTTGGGGTGGCCTCCTTCTTAAGCAATTAGCGCACCATCTCTCCCCCCTTGGATGAGAATCCAATGGCTGATGGGATTTTGAGAAAGAAGGAAAGCGCTAACTCCTCCCGGGCGCGCGAAATAACATCTCTTCGGAGATGAAAAGTCGCGACTTCCTTCCTTTTAAAACACCGTGGTTTTTCCTTTAAGAAAAGCCGTGGGATTTAATCTGGAAGGCCGTGAGATGGGTGGATTGGGCGTGAGAAATAGGAAAGGGGCGTGAGACAAAGTGGAATGGGGTTTACGGAGAGTTGTGTTCTTCTGAGAAGACATCTCTCTGTAATCTATTTAAACAACAGAGGTCTCGGGTGTTTAATACTAATGAACAACAGAGTTTATTTTATTGTCTTTTCTTTCCAGGAGACTGATTCCTCCTTAGCTTGTTTAGGACAAAGAGAGTTTCCCTCTTACAGAGTTCTCTTCTCTGTTGAAACTCAAGTCCAAAACAAGAGATAGGAAGAATCTCTTGATCGGTAAAAGAAAGGAACTCCTACTCTGTTTCTATTTCCTTTACTTTAAGACATTAGTGTCTTAAATCCATCTCCTCCTTCAAGACAAGAGTTTTATTCTTAGGACAAGGTCTTAAGAAAGGGAAAGGAAGAAGGAAGAAAGGAAGTAAGGAGCCCCTACCCTGAAGTTTTAGAGCCATAGTCCTCTTGAGTTCTAGGATAAGAATTCAAGTGAGGGAATTTTGAAGAAGCTTGCATCTTGATCAATCATCTTGTGGATCACCATTGGAGGGTGGACATTTGGACGCCTGGTGAAATCAAAAGAAGCATTCAACACCAAGTTCTGATTCTACATCAAAATTGGACTTAGCGTTAAAAGGTTGGTGCCCTAATTCTAACAATGTTAGTTTGTATGTTTTAATTCTGAATAAGGAGATCTTGGCTAAGGGATTTTGGTGCCAATTTCATCATTTTTGAAATTGCACTTCCGCTGCGTTGCACTGGAATCCCAACAGTGGTATCAGAGCCATCCTTATTACAGTTAAAACATATGAAAATTATTTATATGCATTTTTGTTGTAGTATCGCAATTAGGGTTTTAAACCCTTGAATGCTGACACACTTAGCATAATTTAAGGAATGCATATATGATAATTAATGTTTTGATGTATGCCACTAATTATGGTTTTTCACTCAAACCCTAATTATTATAGAGATATGATTAGTTTTGAAGTCATCATACTGAAATAAGGTTGCCCTGGCATAATGGTGGATCCATTATGTGGTAAATGGTTGTCCTAGTATGATGACACACTTAGCACATATATGTTTATCAGAGTGATATCATTATGATATATTTTTATAAAATGTGCTGGCAATTTTATAAAGCCCTCTTCTTAAAATTATATTAAGTCATAGTATATTTAACTAATAAGCATCACTAGTCATGATGAACAATTGATCATTCGGTGTCTAGAAAGGTGGTTCTGGGAAGGTAAAGAGAATCGTGATTTTTAATTGGTTCCGTTGACTGACCTGGCCAATTTTTATTGGTGTCTAGGAAAGCAACGGGGGGACTCCCACATCTCTTCCACTTGCCTGGCCGATTTGATTATATTTAAATCTGGCCTTATATGCTTAGTGTTAAAAAAAAAAAAAAAAATGCTATATGTTGGCCTTCCTTCATGCTGGATCATTACTGTGTTATGAACCACATTAGGTTTGTTGTTTATCTGCAAGACCTAATAGGGTGATTGACATAATATTGGTCTAGTGCAAAAATATGCTTACAGTGTATTCAGTATAATACCTTGTTGTGTTATCTGCAAGGGTATTATATTTGAGTACTGACTATATAGAAATGAAAGGGTCTTGACTTAACTAGAACATTATGGTTTGTTGTGTTTTCTGCAAGACTTATAATGTTCTAGAGGCCAAGTTATTGAGAATTATATGAGATATAATTGGAAGAGTTTCCTACCTTTGAACTTATAAAAGATTTGTTGTGTTATCTGCAAGATCTTTTATAAGTTATAAGGATCTCGATCTCACTAAGAAAAACCGATCAGGGTTCTTCTCGATTATCATAGTGAGGGCTATGATTTTTGATAAAATAGTGAGAGACATAGTTAAATTGAAGACCTAATTTAATTATGTAAGTCATTTCATGGTTGTTTGCTTATGTATTGTTCTTAATTAAATGTAGATAAATGGCATCTTCATTGTCACTGAGAAGCATCTTAGATACCAACAAATTGACTGGTCCAAACTATGTGGACTGGTTGAGAAACTTAAAGATTGTACTGAGTTCAGAAAAACTTTCCTATATTCTTGATACCCTAGTCTTAATCCACTAGGGGATGATGCCACACAGGAAGATATGGCCACATACAAAATGTGGCAGAATGACTCCCTCACTGTCAAGTGTATCATACTGGCCTCTATGACCAATGAGTTACAGAGGCAGCATGAAAGCATGGATACTCAATCCATAATGCTCAATTTAAAGGAGCTTTATGGAGAACAAAGCAGAACTGCTGGATACGAAATATCTAAGCAGTTATTCCGTGCTAGGATGACAGAGGGTACATCTGTTCAGGATCATGTCCTGAAGGTAATTGACTTAATCACCAGATTGGGTCAATTAGGGTTTATTATGGATGGGGAGCTGAATCAGGATTTAATCCTGCAATCACTCCCAGAGTCATTTTCTCAGTTTGTCTTGAATTATCACATGAACAAACTGAACACTTCCTTGCCTGAGCTGTTAAATATGTTAAAAACAGCAGAGAGCCACGTTAAGAAAGAAAAGGCTCCACTTCTTCTTGTTCATAAGACCAATAAGAAGAAATCGGGCAAAAAGGGTTTTAGTAGGAGGCTAAACCCTAAGGGTGGCATCAATAAGAACAAGAAAGGAAAGAAGGCCTCAAAACAGTCAACCTGTTTCTTTTGCGGCAAAGCGGGATATTGGAAAAGGAATTGCAAGGCTTACCTTGCAACTGTGAAGCCTGGTGCGGCAGACGCACCAAAAGGTATGTATGAGATACATACTATATTGACATTAAATTCGTCTATATCAAATACTTGGATATTGGATACCGCTTGTGGTTACCATATATGCAAATCTTTGCAGGACCTCCACAAGCTTAAAGTATTGAAGGAAGGCGACTTCAATCTCTATGGTGCTGGTGGTGATATCATCCAAGCAGAAGCTGTAGGGACCTATATTCTGAAGTTGCCTTCAGGGAAGATCTTGGAGCTAGAGAATTGTTACTATATGCCAAAGATTATTAGGAACATTATATCTATTCCTTTGTTATTAAAACAAGGATATGTAATGGATGTAACGAGCACTGGTTGCTCGATAATGTTATCTAATAAAATTATTTGTTCTGGCATATTTAGCAATGGGCTCTTAACTCTTTCTTCCAATGATAGTATTTTTCATGTCAATACTAAAAGGAAAAGAAAAGACTTTAATGATACTTTACTTTGGCATCATAGACTTGGTCATGTTAATGAGTCTAGGATTAGCAAGTTATACAAGAAAAAATTCCTTGATCCTTATGAGTATGAATCATTAGGAACTTGCGAATCATGTCTCATGGGTAAGATGACAAAAACTCCATTCACTGGACATGGGGAAAGGTCAACTGAGTTATTAGGACTTATACATACTGATGTATGTGGTCCAATGACAACTCAGGCCAGAGGAGGATACTCATATTTTATCACTTTTACAGATGATTTATCTAGGTTCGGATATGTGTATCTTATGAAACACAAATCTGAAGCCTTTGATAAATTTAAGGAGTATCAAAGTATGGTCGAAAAACAAACCGGAAAAGTATTAAAGTTCTTCGTTCTGATCGAGGAGGAGAATACTTATCCACGGAGTTTTTAGACTATCTTAAAGTTAATGGACCCCTCCTTATACACCACAGCTAAATGGTATAGCTGAAAGGAGGAATCGTACCTTATTAGATATGGTACGATCCATGATGTGCTTCACAAATTTGCCCATTTCCTTCTGGGGTCATGCCCTAGAAACTGCTGTTTACATTCTGAACAAGGTACCTTCTAAATCCGTTGTTAGTACTCCATATGAAATTTGGAGTGGAAAGAAACCATATCTTAATATTTTAAGGTATGGGGATGTCTAGCTTATGTTAAAAGAAATTTGGACATAAGTTGGAACCTAGAGCGGATAAATGTCTATTGTAGGATATCCTAAAGAAGGTAGAGGATATCTATTCTACCATCCTACTGAACAAAAGATTTTTGTCAGCAGGCATGCCACTTTTCTAGAAAAAGAGTTCATTTTAGAAAAGGGAAATGGTAGAACTATTGAACTTGGAGAAGTACAAGAAATACAGATAGACAATTCTCAACCATTAGAACATATAGTTAGAAACAGAACCAGAACATAAAACTCCTCCTCGTAGGTCTGATAGAGTGCCACGGGCACCTGAGAGGTATGGGTTTATTATTGAAAATAATGAGCCCAGTCATTCAAATGATGAACCTGAACCTCTGACCTATACGGAAGCTATCTTGAGTACTGACTCAGATAAATGGCAAGAAGCCATGGAATCTGAAGTAGACTCTATATATGTAAACCAAGTATGGTCTTTGGTTGATGCACCAGAGGGTGTTAATCCTATTGGGTGTAAATGGTCTATAAGAAAAAGATTGGGGCTGATGGCCAAGTTGAAACCTATAAAGCCAGATTAGTGGCTAAAGGTTTTAGACAAAAACAGGGAATTGATTATGATGAAACATTTTCACCTGTTGCCATGCTAAAATCAATTCGAATTTTACTTGCTATAGCAGCATACCACGATTATGAGATATGGCAGATGGATGTAAAGACTTCATTCCTCAATGGTTTCCTTGAGGAAGAAGTCTACATGTCACAGCCAGAAGGTTTTATTTCAAAGAATAAACCTAATCAAGTATGCAAGCTAAAGAAATCCATTTATGGATTAAAGCAAGCTTCCAGGAGTTGGAACATCCGCTTTGATGAAACTATTAAAAGGTTTGGTTTTATCAAAAATGTGGATGAACCCTGTGTTTATAAGAAGACTAGTGGGAGTGCCATAGTCTTCTTGGTTCTGTATGTAGATGACATACTCCTCATTGGGAATGATATCCCAATGTTGCAATCAGTCAAGGTTTGGCTATCAAACCAGTTTTCCATGAAAGATTTGGGAGAAGCATCCTATATACTAGGTATTAAGATCTATAGAGATAGATCTAAGAGGATGCTAGGTTTATCCCAATCTAGGTACATTGACTTAGTGCTGAAAAGATTCAGCATGGAAGGAAGTAAAAGAGGTTATCTTCCTATGAGTCAAGGCATACATCTTTCTAAAAGGATGTCTCCTAAGACACCTGAAGAAAGAAATAGAATGAATTCTATACCCTATGCTTCGGCAATAGGATCCATAATGTATGCCATGTTATGTACCAGGCCTGATGTGGCATATGCTTTAGGCATTGTCAGTAGGTTTCAGGCTGATCCAGGAGAGGATCATTGGAAAGCAGTTAAAAATATTCTTAAGTACCTAAGAAGGACTAAGGATATTTTTCTGGTTTATGGTGGTTCTGATCTTAAACTAGAAGCTTATTCTGATTCTAGTTTTCAATCAGACCCTGATGATAGCAAATCCATTTCGGGATATGTTTTTACCCTAAATGGTGGAGCAGTGAGTTGGAAGAGTACCAAGCAGCAGACTGTAGCTGACTCAACCACAGAGGCAGAATACATAGCTGTTAGTGAAGCCGCCAAGGAAGCAGTCTGGATGAAGAAGTTCATCACAGAGTTGGGTGTTGTTCCTCAAATTGAAAACCCAGTGCCACTTTACTGTGACAACACTGGGCCGTTGCTCAAGCTAAGGAACCAAGAGCTCATCATAAGTCCAAGCACATTCTGAGACGCTTCCATCTTGTCCGAGAAATAGTAGAGAGACAAGATGTCTACATAGATAGAGTTGATACAAAGAACAATGTAGCAGAGACCCGTTCACTAAGGCTCTACCACAGCGAGATTTTGATCGCCACCTCGAATGTATGGGATTAAGATTCAAAGGCGATTGGCTTTAGTGCAAGTGGGAGATTGAAAGGGATATGCCCTACAAGCCAATCTATGTTGTATCTCCCAAACCATTGTAATTGACAATTTTCTAAATAAAGGCATTATTTTTCATCATACGCCTTTTTTTTAGTTAATGATGAACCCATAGATTAGGGCTATGATTTTAGGGTTATGATGAGATCATACCAGTGAGACCTAAAATCTTAAAACCTTAATCTAAAGTAATCCTAGTCAAAGGAACCCTGAGTAGGGATCAGGGTTTTTCGATAAGACTAGCACATCCCGGGTATACTGGAAAGGGTGACTGCTCTCACAGTCACTTGTGTATGACACTAATACTGGGATGTGGGTGCTCATTGGAGAATGAGTTCACTGATATGATCCAACTTGAGAACATCTAATGGAGTCTTACTACATGTCAATAGAAGGTTCTCATAGTGGGAGTGGTACAAGTAATCTTTTGACCTGAGACTGCCATAAGTACCTTATGTACATGAACCCATTCTTTGGTTCAATCCTAATCATGACACTGAGACATGCACAGGATTGATACTGGGAATGGTGAATTGGATATGAAGGTAATGAGTAGGTCAACAAGGAATCGATCACTCTTAGTAAGAGGAGATTGCATCCAGCTAGTCAACAATCGCATGATGATTCAGGGAATCTTTGATCAAAGTGAAGATATTAAGATGGTTTCTAATATCAAGATAATCGAATCATCATTATAAGATTGAGCTAGAAATAAATATAATATTGGATTTGACATATATCCATATCCATAGTTATATTTTGGGTGCAGGCTGATCGAAAGATTTAATTGTAAGGTAACTCTCTACTGAAGGGTAATTTTGGTATTTCACCAGAATTTCCATATCTTCCGGGTAGACATGACACATTGCTAGACGTCAATCTTGTCTTGTGGGTTGATCAAGTTCAAAGATCACATGTTAGGAAGAGTCCTAATTGATCGAATCGGGTAAGCCCGGTTTGACCTAAATCGATTAGAAAGAGTTCTAATCAAATTAGGTCAACTTGTATTCGAATCCACTGCTGGCTAGATATGGAACCCAATGGGTCACACACTTAAGAGGATTGATCAAGAGTTTAATTTGGAATTGAATCATCTTTGCAGGATAACACTCTAGCAGGTGTTGCAAACCCTAGCTCTATTCGGATCGGATCGAATTCGAATTAGGGTTCCGGATTGGTTCAAATTGGGTTCTAATTGGACCTAATTAGACCCTAATTGAGAAAACGGGAATATGGCTAACCCTATTAGCTAGCCATGTAGCTTGGCTAGCCTCCCCACCCGCCCCTTTATTTTTCCATGCCAAATAGCAAGAGTCCATGCGCATATGGACTCTTGGCGCGCCTTAAAGAAGAGTCCATGGCGCATGGACTCTTGGCACGCCCCAAAATTTCTCTCCGATGTTTTTATTTGGGGCAGCCTCCTTCTTAAGCATTAGCGCACCATCTCTCCCCCCTTGGATGAGAATCCAATGGCTGATGGGATTTTGAGAAAGAAGGAAAGCGCTAACTCCTCCCGGGCGCGCGAAATAACATCTCTTCGGAGATGAAAAGTCGCGACTTCCTTCCTTTTAAAACACCGTGGTTTTTCCTTTAAGAAAAGCCGTGGGATTTAATCTGGAAGGCCGTGAGATGGGTGGATTGGGCGTGAGAAATAGGAAAGGGGCGTGAGACAAAGTGGAATGGGGTTTACGGAGAGTTGTGTTCTTCTGAGAAGACATCTCTCTGTAATCTATTTAAACAACAGAGGTCTCGGGTGTTAATACTAATGAACAACAGAGTTTATTTTATTGTCTTTTCTTTCCAGGAGACTGATTCCTCCTTAGCTTGTTTAGGACAAAGAGAGTTTCCCTCTTACAGAGTTCTCTTCTCTGTTGAAACTCAAGTCCAAAACAAGAGATAGGAAGAATCTCTTGATTGGTAAAAGAAAGGAACTCCTACTCTGTTTCTATTTCCTTTACTTTAAGACATTAGTGTCTTAAATCCATCTCCTCCTTCAAGACAAGAGTTTTATTCTTAGGACAAGGTCTTAAGAAAGGGAAAGGAAGAAGGAGAAAGGAAGTAAGGAGCCCCTACCCTGAAGTTTTAGAGCCATAGTCCTCTTGAGTTCTAGGATAAGAATTCAAGTGAGGGAATTTTGAAGAAGCTTGCATCTTGATCAATCATCTTGTGGATCACCATTGGAGGGTGGACATTTGGACGCCTGGTGAAATCAAAAGAAGCATTCAACACCAAGTTCTGATTCTACATCAAAATTGGACTTAGCGTTAAAAGGTTGGTGCCCTAATTCTAACAATGTTAGTTTGTATGTTTTAATTCTGAATAAGGAGATCTTGGCTAAGGGATTTTGGTGCCAATTTCATCATTTTTGAAATTGCACTTCCGCTGCGCTGCACTGGAATCCCCAACATTTTGCCCGTAGATCTATTGACCGAACTGTTGTAAGCGAACTCAGCACGTGGCAATAACAAATCCCAGTTCTCTAGACTTTCTCCCACTAGGCATCTCAGCAAGTTCCCTAGACTTCTATTTACAACCTCGGTTTGTCCATCGGTATGGGAATGGTAGGCAGGGAGAGTTTTAGTCTGGTTCCTAATAGGTGCTAAAGGGTTTTCCAGAAATAACTTGTGAAGCGGACATCCCTATCAGAAACAATGGTTTTCGGTAACCCGTGGAGTCTAACTACTTGATCAAAAAAAAGTTTGGCTATCCTAGAGGCATCGGAAGTTTGGGAGCAAGGTATGACATGGGCCATTTTTGAAAATCGGTCGACCACCACAAAGATTGAATCATGTTTTTGAATGGTCTTGGGTAATCCCAGAACAAAGTCCATGCTTAGATCCTGCCATGGACACTCAGGTACAGGTAATGGAGTGTATAGCCCGGTATTCTTCTTTTCTGCTTTGCAACAGCACATATCCTACATCGGGCTAAAATTTGCTACTTGTTTCTTAAGGCCTGGCCAGTAAAATTGTTCCTCAACAGCCAAGATAGTCTTGTTTCGTCCAAAGTGGCCAGCCAAACCTCCCGCATGTATCTCCCAAACTAAAAAATCTCTTAATGAGGTTCTTGGGATGCAAAGCCTATTCTCTCTAAAAAGATAACCATCTAGAAGGTATAGTCACTATGATCACTAGATGGTCCTTGATGCAAATCTGATAAATTTCACCAAAATTTAGACAGGTTTCATACTGCTCCTTAAGTCTTTCAAAACCTATGACTTCAGTACTGACTGAAGATAAAAGTAACGTTCTACGACCTAGGGCTTCAACTACCTTATTGTCAGTTCTCGATTGATGTTTTAGGACAAAAGTATAGGATTGGATGTATTCTACCCCATTTGGCATGCCTAGGGTTTAGTTTCTTTTGGGAACTCAAAAACCTAAGGGCTTCATGGTATGAAAATAAAGCAAATTCTTGCGGTTGGAGATAATGCCTCCAATACCTTAATGCTTGCACTACCGCATAAACTCCCGATCATATGTGGAGTATTTCTTCCTGGCTTCATTCAATTTCTCACTAAAGAATGCTACGGGATGGTTCTCTTGACTCAGAACTCCACCAATCCCTACTCCTGAAGCATCGCATGCTACTTCAAAGACCTTAGAAAAATCGGGTAGCCTTAAGACTGGTGCTTGGGTCATCTTATCTTTGATGTGAAGGAAGGCCTTATCAGCTGACTTCTTCCATTCAAAATGGCCCTTCCTAATACAATCCGTGATAGGGGCAACTATGGTGCTAAACCCTCTAATAAATTTTCGATAAAACGTAGCGAGGCCATGAAAACTTCTTACTTCGTGAATATTATTGGGTGTTGGCCACTCTACAATTGCCTTAACCTTCTCAGGGTCAGCGGATACTCCTTCAGGGGTCACAACAAATCCTAGGAAGATAACTCTAGTAGTCATGAAAGCACATTTCTTTAGGTTGGCATAGAGGTTATCTTTTCTAAGTGCTTAACAGACCTGCCTCAGATGTTGTTGATGATCTTCTCTAGTCCTACTATAGATAAGTATGTCGTCAAAGTAAACGACAACAAATTTCTCAATAAAGGCCCGTAGGACTTGATTCATGATTCGCATAAAAGTGCTAGGGGCGTTTGATAACCCAAAAGGCATGACTACCCATTCAAATAACCCGTCCTTAGTTTTAAAGGCAGTCTTCCATTCATCCCCTGGTCTGATCCTAACTTGGTGATAGCCGCTCTTCAGGTCAATCTTAGAAAATATAGTTTCACCGCCATCATATCTAACATATCATCCAAGCGGGGGATGGGAAACCTATACTTCACCGTGATTTTATTTATGGCATGACTATCAACACACATTCTCCATGTGTCATCTTTCTTAGGGGTAAGTAAGGTTGGGACTGCGCATGGACTCAAACTTTTCCTAATGAATCCTTTCTTTAGGAGTTCTCCTACTTGTCGTTGTAATTCTTGGTGCTCGGTAAGGTTCATTCTATAATGGGGAAGGTTCGGTAGGGTTGCTCCGGGGACTAAATCTATCGCATGTTGTATATCTCTAAGAGGTGGGAGTTGGTCGGGTAAGTCATCGGAGAACACGTCTTTGAACTCCTCTAGCACTTCACTAACTTCTGGTGGTTGTTCTTTTGAAACAGGTTCTTGATGATCCTTAATGGTTAAAATCCAAACATGTGATCCATTACGAATTTCTTGCTCCATTTCTTTAGCAGTGATCACGTTTATCCCTTTTTCTTATCACTCAATTGGCTTGATCCTCTCTTAATGGGGTTCTTAGGTGGAGAAGAATGGATTACGATCTTCTTTCCATTATGAGTAAACGAGCACGAATTAGAACGACCATAGAGTGTTACATCAAGATCGTACAACCATGGTCGGCCTAGGATTATGCCACTTACTCCCATTGGAAGTACATCACACCATACTTTCTCTAGGTAAGATTGGAACTGAATGGTTACTAGGCACCTAGACTTAATGGAAATCGTGGTTGAGTCTATCCAGGTACCTTATAGGGATTGGGGTGGGGTACGGTGGGCAATCCTAGGGTTCTTACTGTGTTGGTAGATATGGCATTGACACAGCTACCGCTATCTAAAATGACTTTGCATTCTTTCTCACCTATCTTAATGAATGTCTGTAGGATGCTAGTCTTACTCCAATCTTCTTGGGTTTTAGCCTGGGTGAGAATACACCTAACCACTCCTATCAGATCTTGATCTACCAGGACTTCCTCTTCCTCATACTCTTCAGCCAAGTTCTCATCTGCCTGGTATACTTCCTCCTCAAATTCACCTTGGGATTCTACGGCTTCATCTTCTACTTTCCCTATGTGTAGGGCTCTATTGGGACAGCTGCTAGAATAGTGACCCACTTTGTTACACTTGAAACAGGCGTTTGGAGTTCTTTGGGTCTCAAGTGTTTTTCCCTTGTCATCTCTTCGGGTCATAGGCACATTAGGATTGGGTCGGTTGAATCTAGGCTGATTGGATCCTGACTGCTGGTAAGGTGCACTAGTCCTAGGGGCTTCTGGCCTATGATAGACTGGACCTCTATGGAATCTCTCAGCATCCCTAGCTATCTGATAGGCCAATTCTAGGTCATGTACCTCTCGCATGAACAATTCTCTTTGAATTTCTTCCCTTAATCCGGCTCGACATCTAGACAAGGTCACCGACTCAGATTCATCAACATTGCACCTCATAACGATTCGTCAATCTTTGCTATTGTACTCTGTACACTACACTATTTTTTCTTGAGTGAGTCTTTGCCATTGATCTAGGAGTCTTTGGTGGTAGGACATAGGAAGGTTTTCTCCCTAAGCCTAAGTTTCATAGCTCGCCAGGTCACTATGGGCACATCACCTCTCTGTCTAGTGAGTCTCTCAACATTTTCCCAATATAACCTAGCTTGACGCACAAGTTTAAGCTTTGCAAACTTACACATGCGCTCTTCACTCATCTAAAACCAGTCAAAATATGGTCCATCTCACCTTCCTAATCAATGTAGATCTTAGGATCTAAAATTCCATCAAAGGTGGGAGCTTCCAGCCTAATGTTCTTCATGGTTCGGTCATCTTGATCAAAGTGAATTGGGGTGGGTCTCCTGACATTGGGTTCATAGTTAGGCTCATGATGGAACCTCCTTGGGTTGGGATCGATGGTTTGATCAGGGTGGGGTCCTCTAGGAATTGGATCATAAAACTGATCTTGGGGAGCTCTCCTAGGGTTTGTTTCGTAGAGAGGGTTTTGATATGGAATCCTTCTAGGGTTCAATGGGGTCTCGAGTTCAGGTGCAAGACTAAGCTCAGGCTCAGTCTGGGCTTCATGATTGCTTTCAGGGGTTCTAGCCTCTAACTAATCCAACCTAGTAGTGATGTGGACTAACTGCTCATTCATGCCTTGGTTGGTTTGTGCCACATTCTGATTTGTTTGGGCCAATTGCTCAGTTAAACTCTTAGTCAGTTGGGCCACTTGATCATTTAGGCCTTTGATCAAATTCCCTAAGTTTTGGTCCATGGCTACACTTGACTGGGCTTGGATTGGTGAATATGATGTCCCTGCTCTAGTTGTCATGCATGCAAATGGACTCAAGCTCGAGCTAAGGTTTTCTAGACCTAGAGCACAAATTAGAGGTCTAATTAAGTGAACCAACTAGCTAGTAGTACTTATGGGACTTAGCCAGGTAGGTGGAAGGGAGTGAAAGTCCTGATTGCCAACCTTAGACACCAATCTGAGATTGGCTAGGTAGGCGGACCAAATCACAAGCCCTGATGCACCAATCCTAGACACCAAGCCAGTCAGCACACACCAATTAGCTGACACAGTTAACTTGACCCTAACCTGAATCCAACTTGTTGGTGTCCCTAACCCACTTGGGCAATTAACGTTCTACTCAATTTTAATTAACGGGCTGGGATCGATATGCTGGTTGGTGATTTTTTGGGCTATGAACAAGTGATGAAACCCTGACCCTATGTCAAATTGATGCCCTTAATTTGATTTCTCATGAGATGAATTAAATGCAAAGGTGCTGCAGAAGTGTGTTGCAGCTTGAAAGTGGTATGGAAAATGTGATAAAAAAAATGTCCAAAAATTCTGAGAAATTCACAGAGGATTCCTAACTTATATGTTTCAATGCAAATGAAAGAAATTTTAAAACTAAAATCTGTACTACTCTAAGCAGATCCTACAAATGAAGATAAATAAAAAGGACAGAACATAACCCTAATGATAGTGTCGAACTACAGAAATTTCCATTTTTTTATAATTTTTTCTGATGATGAAATTTAATATGGTGATAACTAACTAAAAATAAACATGAAAAAAAATATTTCAACAAAAAAAATTAGCGACTTGCCTTTGGAGTTGCAGACGGATTACAGTAAATAGATGCAAATTTTCAGAAAACAGAACCAAATCAAACAAGTGCAATGGCTTACCCAAACTTCAATCTAAAAAATTCACGTCCGGCCATGGGCTCATTATTCCCATGGGTCATGACAGTGTACTGGAGTACACCCGCTCAGGAGGCGTGAATTTTAGATCTTGCTTGGATTTAAAGAAAACTATTCTACCCTAATGCAACCATGCTCTGATACCAAGATGATGCGGCAAGCATATGATTAATATTTAGATTATGGTTTGTAGAGCAATGAAACCTAATTACACTAGCATTGTACTCATCATAATAAGACTTAAGGATTACAAGAAATGGAACTTTTACTTGATTAGATACAATCCTAAACTAAGAAGGAAGAAGATCTAGATAATAGGGGCTAATGATTGTGGACTTACCATGATGAGCTTTCCAACCTTTTTTTGATTCATACCTTGAAACTACCAACGCTCAGAATTGAAGAACCTGGATAATAGAGATCAGAACCCTGGACTTGGGATTCAGCTTGTTGGTTCCTTATCAAGGAAGACCCTGCTTGCAACTCGAAAACCTCGAAGGACCCTGCACATAAAGAATAAGAGTTAAGGAAGAAGAAAGGCATGCATATGGAAGGGATGGAAAATTTGTGAGCAAAAAGAGATTTGAGATGGCTTGGCCAACTCCAAGGCCTTCTTCTTGACTTGGCGTTGGATGCTTGGAAGAGAGAATAGTTTGGTGTGGAAGAGGGGCTTAGAGACAATCACTCAAAACATAAAACTTCAATTCAACTTCAACTTTCATTAATCTCCAAAAATCAAATCCGTTTATAATGGGGCATCCAAGGATTTTTAATAGCCTTACAAAACTTTTGAAATTTGAAAACTCCCCAATTATGGAGGATTACAAGGGAGGTTGGAGGATATGGGGCCTTGTTACATGGGATAAGGAGAAATTCATGGAGATTGGCCGGTTTCTTTGAATTTAAAATGCTTGGTCGATCTCCCCTTTAGGCGCCCATTTGAAGGTGACGTGGCTGATGATGTGGCATCCCTGGTGGCTGCTTTGTTGGCATGGTGATGTGGAATTCCAGCTTGGTGGACCAAGGTCTTTATTTGGAAGCTCCAAGTGGTTTGGTGAACCTCAACTTGAAGTAGCTTGGACTTGATTTAAATAAACCTAATGGAACTCTAATTGAGTTCTTATTTGAACCCAGATTGAGACAGGACATAATTACAGGACTCGATTGGACATAATTACAGGATTCATGAAATTGAAACTAAGTAATTACAAGACTCTTGAAAGTAAATTGCCCTTTACAAGAAAATTTAACCTAGTGATCTTCGATCCAAAGTGGAATCAGGTTACCCTTATTTGAGTTGGGTTTTATTCTGCTTCTGCTTCTGGTGTCCACACCATGGACTCCCTATATGGGTCGAATATTGGGTTCTCCTAGGGTTGGGCTCCCTATATGGGTCAGAGTATTGGGTTCTCCTAGGATTGGACTCCCTATATGGGTCAGAGTATTGGGTTCTCTTACGATTGGACTCCCTATATGGGTCAGAGTATTGGGTTCTCCTGGGTTCTTATCATAATAAGGGTCATGGTAAGGGGTTCTTCTAGGTTCAGTATCATAATAAAGGTCATGGTAAGGGGTTCTTCTAGGTTCAGTATTATTGTATGGGTCAGGCTGAGGGGCTCTCCTAGGTTCAACCTCTCGGTATGGATCAGGGTTTGGGGTCCTCCTGGGTTGAGGATTGTAGTACGGGTCAGGATAAGGGGCTCTCCTAGGTTCGACCTCATGGTATAGATCAGGATTTGGGTTCCTCCTAGGTTGAGGAGACTCAAGATCTGGCTCAGACTGTGACCCATGGGTTCTTTGTATGGTCCCTACATGGCCTTCTAACTAGTCAAACCTATTGGCAAGATGGTCATTTCTATTGTTGGTTTAGGTACCAGACTGATTTAACTGGATCATCTGGGTAGTCATCTGGGTAGCCATCTGGGCCATTTGATCTATAAGGGCTTGAATCCTAGCTTCCTGCTTATCCATGGGTTCAGGGAGATGGTGGATGAGATGGGACTCCTGATCTAATGCTCATGCAAGACTCGATCTAACCGACTATAGCTGACTAGACCTAGAGTCCAAAACTAGATGCTCAATCAGGATGGCAAACTACCTATAGTAACCCTGTACTCAGCCAGGCAGGTGTAAGGGGATGTTAGGTTCCTGATTGCCAATCCTAGACACCAATCAGAGATTAGCCAGGAAGGCGGACCAGCACACAAGCCCTTCGGGATTGAATCCCTAAACCACCATTCTAGACACCGAGTACAAAGCACACACAGGTTAGCTTGACACAATGATCTGACACTTAGCCCGGACCCACCAGTTGGTGTCCCTAGCCCACTAGGGCAAATTAAGTCTAGTTAATTTTAGGTTAAGGCTTGGGACCGAATGCAAGGGATGTGGTTTTGGGCTAAGGAGAGGTGATCAAATCCTCCCCCCATCTGATATAGCAAGAGTGCCCTTAAAAGTAAATTATGCAATGATGGCAGGCAGATAGAATGCAAAATAGGTTTAGATGTTTTTGGTATTTTTGGAGAATATGTAATTTTTTTTTTTGGTATTTTCTTAAATAGAAGAAATTTACAAATCATGGCCTAATATGTTGAAATATACTAAAATTAAAAGATATGCAAAAGATGCTAAACAAAACCCTAAAACTTCCAAACTTGTCTTGCTAAAAAAATAGAGCCGAAAATTTGCAGCTGTATTTTGGCTTGAAGAAAATTCACAGTAGAAATAAAATCTGAAAAAAATTTGAGAATTATTGTGATTATGATGAATCCAAAAAATAAATTTTAGAATTTTTAGAGTTTTTATCAGGAGAAATAATTTAAAAAAAGAGTATATGCGGACTAAGAAATTGCAGAAAACCAGCCCAAATCTAAGCTCTGATACCAAATGATGCGGACTAAAATGCATGCAATTCTTTTTGTATGTTTTATATGTGGGGTTAGGTGATTAATTCCCAAATTTTAGATCAAAATTAGCTGTAAGAAATTTTGTATGAATTTCTGATGCCAAGCATGTAGATTAGAACCTAGAAAAGTACTAAGAAGGATCGCCGGGGCTGAGAAGCCTCGTTAGGGAAGTTCTCCTACAATAATAGGACTGGAGGTAGAGGGGGTGTACCTGACAATGTCTGAAGTGCCCGGTGAAGATCACACGAAGGGATCTCTCGTCGTTCTCGATGGATGCGTCATGGAAAATTGAGCCAAAGACCCGCGGATACCCGGCTTTTCTGCTCGGTGGTCCGATTAAGGCTTGCTGGAGTCGTTGGATTCGTAGGAACTCGGGACCTACAAACGACCTGTCAGGGTTAGAAAACTCAAAGAAAATCAAGAAAACAAAGGAAAACAGCAAAGGGAAGAAAGTTTTGGAGGGGCGGAAGGATGGTTGGCGGCAGGATGATGGTTGCAAACACCGGAAGAAGAACTCTCAAACCCCTTTATGCACACAGCAGGGTAATCACACAAAGCAATATAAGAACTCAAGGTTTATTTCATAAGACTAGCATAGGACTGAACTAGCTCAACATGAGCTGACTAGTACAGAACTGAATAACAACTCAAAAGACTTAAATAACAACTAAAATGGACTCAGATGGGCTAATCCCTTATTACAGATGGACTCATAAATTATTGATCATTCTAGGGGTTGAAAAGCCTTTGTCTTATTCTAGTGCCCCCGGTGTCTGCACCATCCTTTCTCCCAGGAGATCCAAATGGAGCCAATTCCTCGTCGATTCCGCATGCTGCAGGTGGATCCTTACGATAGGACCACTGACCCCCTGGACCACCTTGAAAGTTACTGGGCCCTCATAAGGGTCCAGCGGGCCATTGATGCCCTTCTATGCATCGCCTTCCCTGCTACCCTTCGGAAGGCCGCTCGAGTGTGGTTCACCCGCCTCAAGCTGGAAAGTATCAGTTCTTTTGCCCAGCTGGGACAGAAGTTCATGGCCCATTTCGACGCCTACCGGAAGATGCCACGCGAGGCAGATAGCCTATTCTCCATCAGGCAGCAAGACCATGAACCACTGCAAGACTACGTGGCCTGCTTCAAAGCTGCTACCTTGGAGATCTATAGCCTGGAGGAGCCGGTGGCGATGCTGGCTCTGAAAGAGGGCTTAAGACTTCCCGCCTGACCTACTCGCTCGACAAGAAGCCCCCGAGACCTATGCCAAGCTGCTCTTCTAGGCTCAGAAGTACATTCGCACCAAGGAGGCGGATCGCACGAGACGGGATCTTGACGGGAAGCCACTATGGAGGCTGGCACCCACCGAGAAGCCTGAAGCACAGAGGCCAGGCTGCCAGCTTAAAGCTCCCGACCGGTGCCAAGGCCAAAGAACGCTCCCATCCCTCAGGGGAACTTCACTCCCCTTCTCATCCCAAGAATGAAGATCCTCATGGAGATTGAGGGCGAGACTTATCTGAGGCATCCTCGGCCACTGAACCCAACCTTCACCCGTGACAAGATGAAGTACTGCCACTTCCACCGTGACCACGGGCACGACACCAAGGAATGCCGCAACCTCAAGTGGAAAATTGAGGAGCTCATTAAGAGGGGCTACCTCGAAAAATATGTGGGGGGTAGACCTCAACCAGAGCCCCAGGCACTCGTTGCTCTCTCGCTAGCTCCGGCTATCAACAACCGCCCCACCGAGAAGCCGGTGGGCATGATCTCCTGGGAGCAGAGTGCGCGTTCCAAGAGACCCGGGGGGCAGGGGAACTCTGAGAATGTACTCCCCTTTATGAGGGAAGGGGATAATGGGGAGAAAAATGTAATAATGATGCTGTGGTCGTTGAGATGATGATCGCAAAGCATCCTATAAAGTGCACCCGCCTCGGTAGAGTACCGTCATGATGACATTCACGATTGTCAGGCTTCCTTTGCCTTACAACATGATCTTGGGCCGACCTGGGCTCAACCTCCTCGACGCTATCGTCTCGACCAAGAGGTTGCTTGTCCAATTCCCAACCCCTTGCGGCATGGGGGAGATGAGGGGTATGCCCCAGCCAGTGTAGCACTGCTTCCAGACCCTCCCCGGGGCCCAGGTGCCCGAGGAGGATTCCGGGGTGGACGAGCTTGATTAGAGGGCCCAAGACCCTAGAGGAGGCCCGGTCGAGTGCCTACTTTCCCACCAGCTCGGAGCTGACCAGGCAAAAATCGTGCAGATCGGAGCTTAGCTACCCGAGGAGGAGAAAACCCTACTGCTAGAGTTCTTGAGGATGAATGCGGACATGTTCGCCTGGACAGTGACTGACATGCCAGGTATTTCCCCTGAAGTCATCACCCACAGACTTAATGTTGATCCAAAGTGCAAGCCAGTTCGACAGAAGAAGAGAAGCTTTGCCCTAGAATGGCAAGCGGCCATCAACGAGGAAGTTGAGAAACTCCTCGCCACCGGATTCATCCGAGAAGTGCAATACCCGAGCTGGCTGGCGAATGTGGTGATGGTGAAGAAGAATAATGGCAAGTGAAGGATCTGTGTAGACTACACCGACCTCAACAAGGCATGCTCGAAGGATAGCTTCCCTCTGCCAAGGATAGACCAGCTGGTGGATGCCACTTCGGGGCACAGGCTACTCTCCTTCATGGATGCATTCTCCAGGAACAATCAGATCCGGATGCACCCAGAGGACGAGGAGCACACTGCCTTCATCACTGACCGGGGGACGTACTGCTATAGAATGATGCCCTTTGGCCTGAAGAATGTTAGGGCCACGTACCAACGCCTACTCAACAAGGTCTTCAAGGACCAAATAGGCCAGAATGTGCAAGCGTACGTGGATGATATGCTCGTCATGTGCAAACCGAGCTCAGACCACATTACTGACCTCACTGAAGCCTTCCACAATCTTCGAAAGCACCAGATGAAGCTCAACCCGACGAAGTACGCCTTCAGGGTGGCGGCCAAAAAATTTCTTGGCTTCATGGTCACCCAGAGAGGCATCGAGGGGAATCCGGAGAAGGTCCAAGCAATCCTGGACATGGAGCACCCTACGTCCAAGAAGCCGATTCAGCGCCTGACGGGAAGGATCGTAGCCCTGAGCCAGTTCATTTCGAGGTCGGCTGATCGCTGTCTCCCCTTCTTCAAGGCACTATGCAAGATGCATGACTTCACCTGGATTGAAGAATGCTGGACAGCCTTTGAAGAGCTGAAGGAGTTCTTGACCACCCCGCCTCTGCTGTCCAGACTCGAAGAGGGAGAAGAGCTCCTGCTCTACCTGGTGGTCACCCCGGGGGCTATCAACTCGGTCCTCGTCCGTACATACCAGGATGGAATGCAAAAGTCGGTGTACTACACCAATAAAATACTCCATGATGCGGAGATCAGGTATACCCGCTCTGAAAAACTTATTTTTGTACTAATAATGTCTGCTAAGCACCTCAGGCCTTATTTCCAAGCAGCATCCCATCGTGGTTGTGACTGACCAGCCGCTGAGGACCATGCTAAGCTATCCAGAGACTTCTGGAAGGTTAGCCAAATGGTCCCTGATGCTGAGCGAGCACGACATCGCATATCGGCCGAGGTCATCGCAGAAGGCCCAAGTCCTAGCCGACTTCATGGTCGAATGCATAGAGTTTCCCGAGGAACTAAAGCAGACAGTCCCGAAGAACCAAGTGATAAATCATGGATTTACATGTTTATTTTAAGTATTTTAGTTAATTAATGGTGCTAACATTCTTTAAATAACCTAATTTCATAATTAATTTGGACTTTCTTGCAAAAATAATTATTTAAAAATATCTTTGAAAAATGTGAAATTAGAGTACGTTCATGAAAAATAGATTTCAAGTCAAAGCACCACACACCCATTTAAATGATTAATAAAATATTTAATAATTATAATTAATGATCATGGAATTGGTAAAATTAATAAGTTTGAAACCCGCCAATAGGTAAAGCTTGATTTATGGAATCCAACGACGCAAACGGTACTTAAATCAGGTTTGAAATGAAGAAGTTATGAATTTTTTTTAGGATTTTTGCACACATTTTGATGCTGCACAGTTTTTGGAGCAGCCGGTCCATCATGGACCGGTTGCTGGGTTTATTCACCACAGGTTGGTCCACCAGCAGCCACATTGCTGCCGGTCCATGGAACAGGGCATGAACCACAGCCCTCCAGAGGCGCCGAAACTTGCCGGGAAGCACGTCGGCGGTGTCCCTGGCCAGAGGAGAAGCTCCGGCGGTGGTTTGACGGGCTGTGGTGGCATTTTTTGGTGGAAAACGAGAAAAAGCAACCCACGTTCTTCACGAGGTGTCCACGGTCGGAGGAGAAGCTCGGCGGTGGCGTTGCCGAGCGTTCTTCGCGAGCCGAGCAGTCCACGGGCACGGCCGAGCTTCTCCACGGGCACGGGCGAGCAGTCCATGGGCACGGCTGAGCTTCTCCACGGGAACGGGCGAGCAGTCCACGGGCACGGCCGAGGTTCTCCACGGGCACGGGCGAGCAGTCCACGGGCACAAGAATTCTTCGCGAGCCAAGCTTCTCCACGGGCACGAACGCAGTACACGTTCTTCACGGGCGTTGCGCGCAATCCACGAGCTCCACGGTGCAGTCCATGAGCGGCGTGATCTACGGAGCAGCAACGGCGGTCGCGGTGTTTCTTTTGTCCCACATCGCTAATATGCAACAAGCTCTCCTCTCCGGTCAATTATAAAATAAACCCCATAGCACAAGGCAGAGGTATCCTGGAGAAAGGGCAAGGTACAGGGTAGAGGGCATTGCTTGGGTTGCTGGTTGGCTTTTGGGAGTGAGGTTTCTCAAAAGAGAGCGTGTCCCTACACCATCTTCCAGCCTTCTCCCTCTCTGAGATCAAGATCCGAAGAAGAAGACGCAGAGGAAGCCCAGTTCGCTCCGCGGAGTGCGAAGGAAGGAGCTATCTTCCCGACGAGGCTGCGCTGATCTGTTCTTATCTTTGTTCTTTATTATTTTAGTTTTTTTAGTGCACTGTACTTAGACCTTAAAATCAATGCAATATTTTTTTTTTAATTCCTGTCTTTCACCTTGTCTGCAAGTAGATGCTAGGATCTAATAATAGATCCTAGTGCCAAGTTTACTTTTCCTGCATTTTAATTTTTATATTTTTTCGACTTCAATATTTTTTTTACAAGATCAAAAATTTCAAATCCTAAACATCGCCTTCTCTGTGTATTCGACCCGACTCCTCTTGCTACGTATTTTTAAATATTTTAAGAAGTTAGATTTTAAACTGATAGCCACATGTTTTTAACGATAACCCCGCGGTTCTACCACCAAGCCGAGCCTCCCCGTTGGAGGACCCCTGGATCCTCCACGTGGACGGTGCCTCCAATTCATGCGGGAGCGGAGCAAGCATCATCCTCGCCAATTCTGACGGAGTGGTGACGGAGTGTGCGCTTCGCTTCAAGTTCCCTACCACAAATAACCAAGCGGAGTATGAGGTGCTCCTCGCGGGCCTGAAGGTGTCCCGCGAGTTAGGCGTACAAAACGTCAAGGTCTTCACCGACTCCCAACTGGTTGCCAGACAAGTCTCCAGAGAGTACGAGGCCCGAGATCCCCAAATGATCAAGTACCTGGAGAGGGTCCGCTCGAGCGCAGCAGCTTCCATTACTTCTGCGTTTCCCACATTCCCCATGGAGAAAATGCTCGTGCGGACACATTGTCAAGGCTCGCCACCCTACCGGACTCATCCCTAGGGCGCGCATACATCGAATATCTTGAGAGCCCAAGCTACGAAAGCCCCGAGGAGGTGTAGCAAGTAGCCTCCGAGCCGAGCTGGATGGACAAGTATGTCAGGTACATCCAAGATGGCCTACTGCCGGAAGACCACAAGGAAGCTGGCCTCGTCAGGAGGAAGGCCACCCGCTTCGTCTTGATGGATGGCCAGCTTTATCGCCGATCCTATTCTTATCCTCTCTTGAAGTGCCTCAAGCCCACAGAAGTGTTGGGAATTGTGTCCCAAAGCCAATCGCCTGGGTTGTAGGTGGTTGTGCTAAGTATTGTATTTTTTTCAATGAATTATATTATTTTTGGCAGCTCATCACATATTGAATTTCCCTGAAATGAACTCTTTCCTATGTGATGAAGTCCTTAGGACTACACTGACTTCGATACAGAGAGGATGTATCGAGTGGTCCTTAAACCCGGTTCACAACCAAAGGATATATTGTACTGGACAGCAATATATCAAGTTAGGTTTTGCGGTTCACATCATTTGGTTGTCCTCTTGACCAAATGAGTGTGGTGACAC
Organism: Areca catechu; assembly: GCA_021397845.1. Classification (NCBI taxonomy): domain Eukaryota; kingdom Viridiplantae; phylum Streptophyta; class Magnoliopsida; order Arecales; family Arecaceae; genus Areca; species Areca catechu. The sequence continues at coordinate 43,111,216 of CM038048.1, read as the reverse complement.
TGATGTGACCTGCAAGTGGGATATATGATTTTCATTGAACGTGACTCCGTGAAACCCCTTTCTGCCAAAGGGATATTCACGATTGGATATGGGTATATGTGTCCCTCTGACCTGAGGTCATCACGGTAGCTTGCAAGCAACTCCCTGTGCTTTGGTACCGGACTACCCGGATTTTTAATCCGTGACGGAAGGTTTTTGGGTACAGGCAAGTACTTGTGGAGCAGTGATGGACCAAGATGGAATTGACCTATCCGAGCAGTTTGGATTGAATGTCTCGCTGTATCTCAATTTAGCAAATCCTCGGCCGGGGTAGCCCTAGTGAAGAGTCACTGGGCTTGCAAAGTTGAGACACGTAGTCGACTGACTCAGTCTGGGTTGGCGGCCCAATCTCAGTCGTCTTGAGCATTTGAGGTCAAAGGGATGAATTATACGGTAACCATATGCCAGAGGTTCGATAGTTTGCTCCTGCATCTTCGACCTATCCGGACGCCGGGACCCATTGCTAGATGGTTTCCTGTGCTGGTACTAGAAATTGTTCTAGTGCTACCGTTTGGGTTCGAACCTATGAGGTCACACGCCACAGAGGATAACTCTCTGATCCGGATACTGATTACGATTAGGAATCGTCTCGGTTTTATGGTCACAGTATTTTTGAGCACTCTCTTCCCCATTTTGCCATTGTTTGTGTTGACCGAAAAATGTTCCGAGTTGACCTGCTCTGCGCCAGGATTTTTCTGAATCAGTTTTGAACTAATCGGAGTTCGTTTCGGCCTCCAATTGGTTATGAACCAATTTTATTCCCTGAACTAGGTTCAATTGGATTGAACCACCTTTGGTTTGGCCCAAATAAGTTTAATGGGATTGGACCAATTTTGGTTAGACCGTTTTGGATGAACCGGCGTTTTCATTTCCACTTGACGGTTTTACACGTTTTTATTTCTTTCTCCACCCGTTGGAATTTTTTTTCGTTGGAAGGAAGGCCAAACGATGCAACTTCAAGCTGGGCGTTTTCCTCCTCTATTGATTAATATTTTAATCTTGGTTTAAGGCTACTAAATGGGTTAACTGCTGCCAAAAGTCGCTTCACCTCCCTCTCCCTCCCAGCACCTTATATAATCCACACCCATCCGTCCCCTGTAGCAAGGTGGAAAATCCCAGCGTATGAAGAGCCCAAAAAGAAAAGCAAGGTGTTCTTTGAGTGACCCCTGTTATAGAGCTTGGATACACTGGGATTTGGAGTGTGTGAGGGAGAGAAACAAGGCATCAATCCTCTCTTTAAAGTGCTCAAAAATCCCTGCTGCAGCAATTCTGTTTTGCTGCAGCAACCTGTGACCGTGAACCTCTCTTCCGGCGGCTAGCACCGTGCGTGGAGGCGGATTCCAGAGTCCCGGGCGTGTCTCCCCTCTAGAGGGAGTACCACTCTACTCCTCGGAGCAAACCTCGCGAGCCGGGATCGCTCCAATTGCCCGAAATCAAACGACGAAGACAGCTACCCCATTCTGCTGCCATTTTCATGCAGCAGACTTCGGCGATTTTTTACGATTTATTGCTTAGTTTTTCTTGCAGAAACCAGTGCCAAATCGAAGAGGACTTCCTTAAGAATCTACAGCTCAAATTTGGGAGCGATCGGAGGTCCGGAAGGGGCGTTCCGGGGACTTTTTGAAAGCCCTGTTTTCAGCCCAAGGTGGAAGACGACTGGAATAACTTTATTCCAGTTATTCCAGTCTATTCCAGGTTTATCCAGACTTATTCCAGCTGGGAATAAGGTATGTTTTTGGGTTTTAATTTCGGTGCATGTGTAGATCTAGATTTATTAAAATATTTATAATATTATATGTCCTGAATCATGCCTATACATGCATCTTGCATATGCTAGATCCTGTGCGGAATAGGTTTTTTCCGCACTTATTTTAAAAATATTTTAAAATACTTACCTATTCCCTGTGCTGTTGCATGCTTAGCGTAGGCACCTGCACCCCATATTTTTTTCCATCAGTGGTATCAGAGCCAGGTTCTAGAGTAACATATCTTGATGCATGTATAGTAGATTAAATTGTTAATCTTGGGATTAGAGAGTACTTTTAGGAACCTAGTTGAGACTTTCACCATGGCCGTGTGTCTTTGACACGATGCGGTTCGTCTGTGTTGGCCTCTTCAGAAGGATGCTTTAAGGAAATCAAAAGAAATTAAAATTATAAATTTGGCATGATTTATAATTTTGTTATTTGGGTCATATAATATTTATAAAAGTATAAATCTAGATATGATGCATAATTTAAGATGTAAAATTGTTTTACATAGAAACTTAATTAAAAATATTTTAATTAAGTATTTGGCTTAATAAAAAAAAAATTAGGTTTATGAAATCTAATAAAATTTGCATAAGCCAAATTGGGTTAATTGGGTTAGCTGATTGTTGGGTCCATCACTGGGTTAGACCTAAGTTTACTTGAATCGGATTAAAAGAAGATTAAGCAAATGTTGTTTAAGGTCTTTCTTTAGAACTATCTAATAGTAGATTAGTTGATCCGTTCATCTAAAATGGATCCAATTAGTGGCTCAGTGGACGCCCGAGTCTTTAGGCTAGTCTGATCGAGTTTGGTAAACCGACTGGTGTCGAGGTAGGTTTGGCAATTATGATCATGGTTGTATGAGGCTACCTCTTTCCTGGCCAACTTGGTTGGTGTCTAGGAAAGATGGTTAATGGCGGATACTCACCCATGATCTCACCTACCTGGCTAGTCGAGTCGACCAGAACTGATTGGAAAAGCTCAATGACTCGAGTTAACCCATGTCACCCAGGTTGATCGGTCTGACTGATCAATAGGTGCTCATGGATCAATTGTTGATTTAATTCAACCCTCCTGGAATCTGATTGATTCAGTGAGAGATGATCCATGTCCTTACCTTTTTCTTCTGTCAAAAAAAAAAAAAAAAATCCTCTAAAATTATTAGGTCCTTAAAAAGACTAAGTCAAGGAGTTTGACAGTGTCTTAGCCTCCCATTAAGTTGGATAGAAATGTGTCCACTAGCTTGGTGTGCATCGGCAGTTCCATAGACCGGGTGTACATCCGACGACTGAATTTCTATCTGATCGATGATGGTTCAGTGCAACCTCCTTACGGGACCAGGTGGGCCGGCCATAGTCGGGCTTGGTCTTTAGTTAGCTGGAAGCATTGGATTAGTCATTTTAATGGTTGGACCTAACCAGAGACCCGCAACAGGAGGCCCCTAGGCCGATTGAGGTGTTCTCTGGGGCAAAATAAAATACTGAAAATTGTTTAGGGAAACAATTGGTTTACGAACCTACCTTTAGGCTCGTATGAGTGAGCCGGCCATAGTCGGGCTCATGCGTGGCTATTGGATTTCAGTACCCCACTTGAAAAATGTTGTTTTCACGGATTGGAGTCAGAGGCTACCAATCTGAAAATTAGTGGGAGAAACCTTTAGACTAAAGTCCAAATCTTTTGGTTAAGTTATTAATTCATAACTAATTGGTATTGTTTTCCTTTCAGATGTCTTCAAACTTGTCGCTCCGACACTTCTCGATAACGAGAAGTTAAAGGGTCACAACTTCGATAGTTGGTATCGAAAGTGGAGAATAGTTCTGGAGCACGAACGATCCTGTATGTGATAACGGATCCGGCACCTGAAATCCCTCCCGCTAATGCACGGAGTGCGGTCAGAGATGCTTATTTGAAGTGGGTCTCTGATCGACTACTGTCCGTTGCATTATGCTAGCGGCGATGAACGACGAGTTCACTCGCAAATTCGAGGAGGCCCAACCTGATGAAATCCTTCAAAAGTTGAAGGAATCCTTCGGCACCCCGGATGATGTAGAACGGTACAAGTGTCTTGTGCCATCTACAACTCCAAGATGCCGAATGGCGGATCAGTCACTGATCATGTATTGTACATGATCGAGCTGATTGAAAAACTGGGCAAACTCGGATGCCCCTTGCACGAGCAGCTCGGCAGGATGCGATCCTCAATTCTCTTCCCTCCTCCTAGCTTGACTTTCTTGATCATTACGAATGAACAAGCCTGCAGTAAACTACCATGGTCTTTTGGGATTACTGCAGACTTTCGAGAAAGACCACCAACTTAATAAGGGGGTGCTGAATTTAGTGGGAGGAGGTAGAGGTCGTCGTCCCTTTAAGAAAGGGAAGAAAAAATAAATAAAAAGGGAAAGAAGGTGCAGAATGCTTCTGGCCCGAGTCAGACCAGGAAGTTTAAGGCTGATCAATCTTCTGCAGAGTGCTTCCACTGCAAGAAGAAGGGACACTGGAAGAGGAACTGTCCTCTTTATATAGCGTCCCTTGATCCGAACAGGCCAGGAAAGCAGAAGTCTGCTGAACAGGTATTTATATGATAAACCTTGTAATTACTCAATTGTTGATACTGCTACTGGGTATTAGATTCTAGTAGTCCAATTCATGTTTGTAATTCGTTACAGGGACTTCAAGTTAGCAGAAGATTTGAAGATGGAGAACAGTTTCTGAGCGTCGGGAATGGAAATCGTGTTCCAGTACTGGCGGTGGAGTCCTGCGTCTTGTCTTCGAGTCTTGTACTGTCGAACTAGTCGACTGTCACTATTGTCCCTAGTTTCATTATGTGCATAATCTCTGTAGGCCTTTTGGCCAGTTGTGGTTTTGAACTATCATAAAAGGAGATTTTGCAATGTTATTTGAATAACTCTGTTATAATGAAAGCTAGATTAAATAATGGCATATACGTACTATCAAGGCCTGTTAGTGTAATGTACCTTCTAGCAAACGTCCAAGGTTAGATAATGTCAACGATTTGTATCTTTGGCACTGTAGGCTAGGTCATATAACCAAATAGGATAAACAAGATGCGAGGAGATGGACTTCTCGAGGTCAGTGATTCTGAATCACTGCCCACTTGTGAATCCTGTTTACTTGGTAAATGACCAAGTCACCTTTTACTGGAAAAGGTGAACGAGCTACAGAACTTCTAAGTCTAATACATACTGATGTATGTGGACCGATGAACAGTTAGTGCTATAGGAGAATACAAATATTTCATTACTTTTACAGACGACTTTTCAAGGTTCGTTATATCTTTTTAATGAGACATAAGTCTGAGGTCGTTTGAAATGTTCAAACGATACCGTAATGAAGTAGAAAAGCAAACTGGAAAAAGTATTAAAACCCTTCGATCTGATCGAGGTGGCGATACTTATCTGGTGCTTTTTTGACATATCTTGAGGAGAATGGAATTCTCTCTCAGTGGACTCCTCCAGGAACACCACAGTTGAATGGTGTGTCCGAAAGGAGGAATCGAACCTTGTGGACATGGTTCGCTCCATGATGGGCTTTGCAACTTGCCGCTATCCTTTTGGGGATATGCGCTTCAGACAGCCTGTTACTTATTAAATAATGTTCCAAGTAAATATGTTGTCTCCACTCCGTATGAGATGTGGAATGGACGTAAACCATCAACCTCACACCTTCGGGTCTGGGATTGTCCGGCTTACGTAAAGCGTTTAGACTCAGACAAACTTGGTCCTAGGTCTGATCGGTGTTTATTTTTTGGTTTCCTAAGGAAACCAAAGGGTATTTCTTCTATTTGGAGAATGAACAAAAGGTGTTCGTTGCTCTTAGAGCTATCATTTTGGAAAAGGAGTTCCTTGGAGAAGGAACTATAGCCTCTAAGATTGAACTTGATGAAGTTTTCAGCCAATAGAAAACCTACACACTCTAAGGACATCGTAGAACCGGCTGTGATTGAATCACCCCAGAACCCATTAGGAGATCCGGTAGAATACCGCGTCAGTCGGACAGATACTACGGTTTCTTGTCCGGGACGGCGATCCCATTGAGCTCGATGAGAACAATGAGGATCCATCACCTATATGGATGCACTTCAGAGATCTGACTTTGAGGCATGGCTTGGAGCCATGCGATCCGAAATGGAGTCCATGGAAATCAACAATGTTTGGACATTGGTTGATCCGCCTGAAGGAATAAAACCCATCGGGTGTAAATGATCTTCAAGAAAAAGGGCGCAGATGGGAAGGTAGAGACCTATAAAGCCCGTCTGGTTGCCAAGGGTATCGTCAACGATATGGTATCGATTATGACGAGACATTTTCCCCTGTGGCAATGCTCAAGTCTATTCGGATCATGCTTGCTTTGGCAGCATATTTTGATTACGAGATCTGGCAGATGGATGTCCGAACCGCTTTCCTAAATGGGGAGCTGGAAGAAAGTGTATATATGATACAGCCTGAAGGGTTCACATCCACAGATGAATCAAAAGTATGCAATTGCAGAGGTCCATCTATGGACTCAAGCAAGCATCTCGAAGTTGGAACTTACGGTTTGATAGGGTGTATCAAATCGTACGTTTCGTTAAGAACGGAGAAGAACCGTGCATCTATAAATGGATTAATGGTTCTGTTGATTGTATCCTGGTACTGTATGTTGACGACATTCTCTTAATCGGGAATGATGTCGCAACATTACAAGGAATAAAGGTCTGGTTATCATCTCAGTTCTCCATGAAGGACTTGGGTGAAGCTTCTTACATACTAGGTATGAAATCTATAGAGATAGATTTAAGAGCTTTTGGGATTGTCCCAGTCTACGTACATAGACACCGTGCTGAAACGGTTCAGCATGGAAAATTCCAAGAAAGGCTATCTTCCGATAGGTTCTGGAATTACTCTTCAAGAAGGATTGTGGCGACAACTCCTGAGGAAAGAGAGCGCATGAGTAGATACCTTATGCTTCTGCAGTAGGCTCTATCATGTATGCTATGACTTGTACTAGACCAGATGTGGCATACTCACTAGGAGTAGTGAGTAGATACCAGTCTGACCCAGGTGAGGCCATTGGAAGGTGGTTATGTCCATCCTCAGTATTTGAGAAATACTAAAGATCATGGCTGATTTATGGAGACCTGACTTGAACTTGTGGGGTACACTGACCTAGTTTCCAGTCAGATAGAGATGATAGCAAGAGTGTGTCAGGGTTTGTATTTACCCTGAACGGAGGAGCGGTCTGCTGGAAAAGTTCCAAGCAGGCAACTGTTGAAGACTCGGTATGCGAAGCAGAATATATTGCAGCATCAGATGCAGCAAAGGAAGCTGTGTGGTTGCGAAAGTTCCTTGGAGAGCTAGGGGTGGCACCTTCCCTAGATGGTCCTGTTCCGGTGTACTGTGACAGCACTGGAGCCTTGCTCAAGCTAAGGAGCCAAAAGCTCATCACCGCACCAAGCACATCCTTGGCGGCGCTACCACCCACCAGATCGTACTCGAGATGGAACGAGGCGACATCAATCTTCTGAAGATCGATGGAAAAGAAAATCTGGCCGACCCCTTCACTAAAGCCCTCGGAATAAAAGAGTTTTGACTATTGTAAATGGGAAATGGGTAATGAGATACTCTTCTGATTGGCTTTAGTACAGTGGGAGTTGTTGGAATTGTGTCCCAAAGCCAATCGCCTGGGTTGTAGGTGGTTGGCTAAGTATTGTATTTTTTTCAATGAATTAATATTATTTTTGGCAGCTCATCACATATTGAATTTCCTGAAATGAACTCTTTCCTATGTGATGAGTCCTTAGACTACACTGACTTCGATACAGAGATGATGTTCGAGTGGTCCTTACCCGGTTCACAACCAAAGGATATATTGTACTGGACACAATATATCAAGTATAGGTTTGTTGCGGTTCACATCATTTGGTTGTCCTCTTGACCAAATGAGTGTGGTGACACTGATGTGACCTGCAAGTGGATATATGATATTTCATTGAACGTGACTCCGTGAAACCCCTTTCTGCCAAAGGGATATTCACGATTGGATATGGGTATATGTGTCCTCTGACCTGAGGTCATCACGGTAGCTTGCAAGCAACTCCCTGTGCTTTTGGTACCGGACTACCCGATTTTTAAATCCGTGACGGAAGTTTCTGGGTACAGGCAAGTACTTGTGGAGCAGTGATGGACCAAGATGGAATTCCTCTCTGAGCAGTTTGGATTGAATGTCTCGCTGTATCTCAATTTAGCACCTCCTCGCCGGGGTAGCCCTAGTGAAGCGTCACTGGGCTTGCAAAGTTGAGACACTAGTCGACTGACTCAGTCCTGGGTTGGCGGCCCAATCTCAGTCGTCTTGAGCTTTGAGGTCAAAGGATGAATTATACGGTAACCATATGCCAGAGGTTCGATAGTTTGCTCCGCATCTTCGACCTATCCGGACGCCGGGACCCATTGCTAGATGGTTTCCTGTGCTGGTACTAGAAATGTTCTAGTGCTACCGTTTGGGTTCGAACCTATGAGGTCACACGCCACAGAGGATAACTCTCTGATCCGGATACTGATTACGATTAGAATCGTCTCGGTTTTATGGTCACAAGGATAACTCTCTGATCCGGATACTGATTACGATTAGGAATCGTCTCGGTTTTATGGTCACAGTATTTTTGAGCACTCTTTTCCCCATTTTGCCCTTGTTTGTGTCGACCGAAAAATGTTCCGGGTTGACCAGCTCTGCGCCAGGATTTTTCTGAATCAGTTTTGAACTGATTCGGAGTTCGTTTCGGCCTCCAATTGGTTGTGAACCAATTTTATTCCTGAACTAGGTTCAATTGGATTGAACCACCTTTGGGTTTGGCCCAAATAAGTTTAATGGATTGGACCAATTTTGGTTAGACCGGTTTTGATGACCGGCGTTTTCATTTCCACTTGACGGTTTACACGTTTTTTATTTCTTCTCCACCCGTTGGAATTTTTTTTCGTTGGAAGGAAGGCCAAACGATGCCTTCAAGCTGGGCGTTTTCCCTCTCTATTGATTAATATTTTTAATCTTGGTTTAGGCTACTAAATGGTTAACTGCTGCCAAAAGTCGCTTCACCTCCCTCTCCCTCCCAGCACCTTATATAATCCCACCCCATCCGTCCCCTGTAGCAAGGTGGAAATCCCAGCGTATGAAGAGCCCAAAAGAAAGCAAGGTGTTCTTTGAGTGACCCCTGTTATAGAGCTTGGATACACTGGGATTTGGAGTGTGTGAGGGAGAGAAACAAGGCATCAATCCTCTCTTTAAGTGCTCAAAATCCCTCCCTGCTGCAGCATTCTGTTTTGCTGCAGCAACCTGTGACCGTGAACCTCTCTCCGGCGGCTAGCACCGTGCGTGGAGGCAGATTCCAGAGTCCCGGGCGTGTCTCCCCTCTAGAGGGAGTACCACTCTACTCCTCGGAGCAAACCTCGCGAGCCGGGATCGCTCCAATTGCCCGAAATCAAACGACGAAGACAGCTACTCCATTCTGCTGCCATTTTCGTGCAGCAGACTTCGGCGATTTTTTACGATTTATTGGCTTAGTTTTTCTTGCAGAAACAGTGCCAAATCGAAGAGGACTTCCTTAAGAATCTACAGCTCAAATTTGGGAGCGATCGGTCCGGAAGGTGGCGTTCCGGGGACTTTTCGAAAGCCCTGTTTTCAGCCCAAGGTGGAAGACGACTGGAATAACTTTATTCCAGTTATTCCAGTCTATTCCAGGTTTATCCCAGACTTATTCCAGCTGGGAATAAGGTATGTTTTTGGGTTTTAATTTCGGTGCATGTGTAGATCTAGATTTATTAAATATTTATAAATATTATATGTCCTGAATCATGCCTATACATGCATCTTGCATATGCTAGATCCTGTGCGGAATAGGTTTTTTCCGCACTTATTTTAAAATGTTTTAAAATACTTACCTATTCCCTGTGCTGTTGCATGCTTAGCGTAGGCACCTGCACCCCACATTTTTTTCCATCAAGAAGCAGCCTTCGTACTCAAGGAGATACACGAAGGCCTCTGTAGAAATCATGCAGGAGGGAGGACCCTAGCATACAAGGCCCTTCGCCAGGGGTATTTCTGGAAACAATGAGGGAGGACATCGCTGACTTCATCAAAAGTGTGACAAGTGCCAGCACCACTACCATATTCAGCGCTATTGGCTGTGCCAATCTCCCACTGTCATCTCCCTGCCTTTCACGCAATGGGAGATGGACATCCTAGGACCGTTCCCCACCGCACCAGGGCAGCGAAATTTCTTGCTGGTGGCGATCGAGTACTTCACCAAATAGGTTGAAGCAGAGCCGCTAGCTCGGATCACAGAGGCCAATGTCCACCAGTTCTTCTGGAAGTCTGTCATCTACCATTTTGGACTCCCAATTGTGTCATCACCGACAACGGGCGACAGTTCGACAACCAGAGTTCGAGGGGTTTCTGCACCGAGCACGGGATCTAGCATCGGTTCACCTCGGTCGCCCATTCCCAGACGAATGGGAAGCCGAGGTCACCAACCAACCATTCATCAAGGACTCTGCACTAGGCTGGACCAAGCGAAGGGCAGATGGCGGAAGAACTTCAAGCATCCTGTGGCCTACCACACAATGCCCAGGATGGTAACAGGCGAAATGCCTATTAACCTGGTCTTTGGGTCAGAAGCGATCATTCTAGTTGAGCTCGGTGCACCCATGCTCCGCGTACAGCAGTATGACGAAGCACAGAACTCGGCACACCCTTCTCCTCAACTTAGACCTCCTCGAGGAAACAAGAGACAAAGCTCGGCTCTGGATGGCAGCATACCGGCAACGGGTCACCCAGTACTACAACGCATGGGTGAGGCAGAAAGCTTTTCGACCTGGTGACCTAGTGCTGCGCCGAGTAGAAGCATCCCAGCCTCGGGAGAGCGGCAAACTCTCATCGAACTAGGAGAGCCCTTACAAAGTGGCCGAGGCCCTATTGCAGGGAGCCTACTACTTAGAAGACTTGGATGGCACCAGGTTCCCCCGAACCTAGAATGCTTGTAATTTGAGGAGATACTATTAATAATGTAAGTATTCCCTTCATGAGAAATAAAGATTTCTTTCCATAACATGATTTATCTGCCTTGCAGGCACCAAAGCCCAGAGAAGAGTACTCTGGCACAAAGACCTGGGAAGCCCCCAAGCACCGGCGAGCCTAGCTCCCCGGCATCAAAGCCCAAGGAAGAGGGCTCTGGCATTAGGACCTGGGAAGCCCCCAGGCACTGGCGAGCCTAGCTCCCCGGCACCAAAGACCGGATGACCCTCCGGCACCGGCGAGCCCAGCTCCCCGGCAAAGGACCTGGGAAGCCCCCAGGTACTTAGTGCCTCCGAGCCCAACTCCAGGATGCCAAGGCCCAGAACTCAGATTTTCGGCGCCGCAATTCTTAAACATCAACGTCCTTGGAACTGGCTCCGAGACACTAAGATTCAAGACTCAGGCTTCTGATATCACGGACCTCAGCAGTCGACGCCGCCGAGCCTAGCTCCAAGACAGTGACCACTGAATTATGCCCCTAAGTAGCCAAGTCCAAGACCAACATTCATCGACGACATGACCTCAAGCTCAACTCCGAGTCCATGCCAGTCGAAGTTCTTGACTCCCATCTCAAACCTCCCTACACTGAAAAGAAAGAAGTAGCAAAGAAAGGGAAGGGAAGGGAGAGATAGGACATTCCACATTGCAAATGATGAAGACACCATGATGGCAAAAGTGCATTTCATTACTGGAAGAGTTGATGACACTATCTACCGGGCCCCGATAGGCCATGTGACCCGGTCAAGAAAAAGAAGAGACAAAGGACAAATACAAGTATAAGAAGAAAAGGGAAGGAATCCTGTCCTAAGTAGCCGGCTCCTTCTCCGGACGTTGCACGGCTGAGACCTCTGCCTCCTCCACCGCCATCGCTTGGGCATGCCCCTGGGTGACCTCCGTTGGAGGAGTAGGTTCAACTATTAAAGCTGCTAAGATCGGATCTGCAGCCCCCGTTGATGTCGGCTCCTTGAGGCCGGGCACTGCCGAGGTCGCTGGGATGCTAGCCTCGGTCGGAGCGGCCTCCTGCCCTGCCGCCACCGTCGTCATTGCAGAGGAAGCCTTCTTTCCCAGAGTCTAGAGTGCGGCCAACCGCTCCTCAGATAGAATACCCCGCAGCTGCTGGCGGCAATAGGCAAACCCCTTAGCAAAGGAGTCCGTCGCTGCCTCCTTGAAGTCTCTGAGGTATTCAGGAGAAGCCTTGAAGGCGGCCACCGCACCAACGATGTCCCTTTGGGCGCCCTTCGCCTTGCTCCTTTCAGTGGTCACCAGGTCCTCAGCATGCTCAGCCTAATGAATCACCACCGCCATTCCCTTCTTGGTGGCCTCGGCGGCATGGCTGGTGGTAGCAGCTTTCTTCTCGGCCTCAACGGCCCTCCCCTTGGCCTCAGCGGCCCTCTTCTCCATGGCCGCCACCTTCCTCTCGGACTCAACCCGGAGCTCCTTCAGCCGAGTTCTCTTCGACTCCAACTCATTTCCGAGCTCCTTCTTCGTCTAGAGGAGGTCGCCAACCTTGGCCGCGAGGCCCTTATTCCTAACGTGAGCATCCTAGGCATCTTGGCTCTTCTCTCTCGCCTCAACCCGCAGAGATTCGAGCTTGGCCAGTCGCTCCTTCTCTCCTCTAGCCCAATGCCGGTAGAAGTCCCGAATAAGAAGAAGCTCTCTGCCTTGCTGCATCAAGGAAGGGATGTCAGCTATCAGGTAAGAAGAAAAAGAAGCGACTTGGAGAAGCAATGACGATCGGAAGACTTACAGCATAGAGGTTCGCGAACGTCGCACTGATGGCGTTGCCCAGAAGCCTCCCACTTTCATCTCGCTTGTCGCAGGACTGGATAGAGAAGTCCATCATCCGCTCGACGAGGTTGGGGTCTTTAACCAGAGAGACGTTCGGCCCCAATTTGAACGGGACCCTCCAGTAATCTCTGTCCCTAGTCCCCGCCAGCTCAGCTCCTTCATCGACGGGTGGTGCCCTTGGCACCAGTTACGGGACTAGAGCTGCATCGGACCACACCTGGGATGTCGGCTTGATCTCTTCTGGGACCTCCTCCTCGATGTTGACAACCTCCGGGATGGGGGCTGCCGACCTGGCGACAGCGGCAGCCGATCTCATGCAGGCCACCATCTCGGGCTCGAGCGCCGCCACCAGCTCATGCTGCCCGCAGGCGCGGAAACGGGCTCGTCCACCCTTTTTTTGCCATCATTCCTGAACCGGTGTGTCCGCCCCAGCCTGCACCAACCTCGCCCTATCCTCGGCTCAAGCCCTCTTCGGAGCAGGCTATCTGCCTCAACAACCTACTCTCGCTCCTTAGAAAACGAGAGCAGCTCATCCATCGAAAACTTCATTTCTACACCAAAGGGAATGAGGTCAGCCAACAGCAGCAGCAAAAAAAAAAAAAAGAGAGATGAAGAAAAAGAAAAAGTAAAAATAAATAAGAAATGACAGGGAAGTGGCCAAGTCAAACTCACCCGGCTCCCGCGCCGAGCTGACCCCGGCCTCGCGAAGATTCTACTCTTACAGCAAGACCTCCAGTGATGGGATCTCGGCTGATCTAAGTAGGTCATACATATCAAGGTCGGCAGCTTCAACGAAGGAGTTCCTGTTCGGAGATCAATCTGGGTCGCTCCAAACCCAGTCGATCCCCTCCATATAAGCAAAAAAGAACCTACTCTTCCATCCTTTGATGGAAGAGGGGAGCACAAATCTGATGCCCCGAGGGCGGGAAGAAAGGGACCACCACCCGTCCTCGGTAGGGTGGCGTTTTAGGGTGAAGAAGGCCCTGAACAAGGAAAAAACGGTAACAATCCCGTGGAAGTGGCACAAAACGATGAAACAAAATATCGTTCTGATGGCATTGGGGACCAACTGGGCTGGGACAAGCCGGTAGCTAGCCAAGAAAGAAAAAAGGGTGCACAGGGAGGTGGAGACCCCCAGCGAAGGTCTCCTCGTAGAAGGCGATCCGTCGAGGACCACTAGAAGTGACTCGCTCTTCCGAGACAAGAACGGAGAGTTGGATGGATTCGGGGATGCCGTAAGCCTCCTGGATGAATGCAAGGTCCTCAACAGTAATCACCGAACAACAGTAATCACCGAAGAGATCCCTCCTGGACCTGACGATCGAGAAGACTCAGGCTCAGAGAGAGGAACAGAAGCAGAAGTAGAAGCAAGAGCAGGAGCTGGAAGAGAAGCCAAGTGAGGAGGAGGAGAAGACCTGGGTTCCCTAATGGACACCAGGCCATGGAAAGGCCTTCTACTGAACTCGCACCTCGCCGCCTCCATCTCCTCGTCGGAAGAGGAAGGAGTCTTCGACGGGAAGGTCCGGCCTCAGCCTGGCAAGAGGGACGGATGTTGGGCCCGAAGCGGTCCATGGAAGAGAAAGGGGCAACTCCTAAATAACGACAAGGAGGAGGCGAATGGAAGAAGACCTACGGCGACTTCTAACAAGCAAGAGGGAAGAGCTAACCAGCTAGAACTCAACGAAGACACCGGTGGCCGGGAAGAAGAAGAGGGGGGCTTCCGTGCGACTCCAGGCATGAAGAATTTGAAAGAGGTATGTTCCGAACGAGCTTACCCATCCCTTCGAGACAACCTGCATCCGACCGTACCGTTATGGCTTCTCCAAAAGTCACGCCACATGTCGCTGATCAATGGAGCCAGCGCCCCCATTTGACCGCGGCCACTTCAGCTTCCATGCTTGCCATAACTGCTCCCAAGACGTGGCCACGCGGTGCCCCTGCACAAGCTCAAGGGCCCGTCGGGCGAGACGCCGTCGAAATCGATCATTATTGCACCAGATTTCCCACCTTTCCAAGCCAGCACCGCAATTACTCCCTTCACCCCGAGCGCAACGTGACAACGGGCCTCGGGAGTGGGGGGCAAATGATGTGGCTGGATCGCTGACGTAGAGCAAGGAGCCTGATATGGAGCCCCCATTGGACGCCACGCCGGATTACTGCCACAGGCCCCTTCGCCGGGCTGAGCTCCCCGATGCCAATGGGGCTGCCCGTCGAAGCCGGGCTCCATCCTCTGCCATGTCGGTACCTGCTAGGTCAGGATGCCTAGGTCGAAGCCGAGCTCAAACCCCACCAGAGGCAGACCTCTCAAGCCCGAGCTCGAGTCCCATGGTCCGGAGTGGTGCTCAAGCCTCCTCTGTCACGAGGAGCCCCCTCGAGGCTGGGTCCCCTGGCCTGGGCGCACCTCATCCACCTCAGCCAGCCCGAGCTCGGTCAAGGCTAGGCCCCTCTGGCCTGGTACCGAGCTCGGCCCCTTTTCGCACAACCGAGCCGCTGCAAGGTGGGTCCCCTGCAAGTAGGCCCCATCTTTCCAGCTCGGCCCCCAATGCAAATCAAGATGTCAACCGCCAAGAAAACAGCACCTCCCATCCGAAGACGATGGCGGGCCCCCCGAGGACCGTGCAACAACACCCGCCACATCACCATTAATGCCCACGGCCGCCATTCACACCAGGAAGAAGGAAAGCTCACATCAAGGCACTATGCCCCCTACCGGCTTGCTGTACGACCGAAAAAAAGATACCAAGGAGCACGATTCCCAAGAGCGGCGGGCACGATAATCGAGGCCCTGCCATACTTCCGGGAGGGGCAAATCGAAGAAATGTCAGAGGCTTATGGAAGCTTTCCCATATACCTAATAAAGAACGCGTATCATTCACGGCACGACATCACGTCATACCCATCTGCCAACATGGGAGAACCCCGAGGCAAGCCGCAAAAGAGGACCCAGCCAGTGTAAGCCAGGAGGGAGGTAACACTCATTTCTCAATTCCAAGCAAGAACAACACAACCACCACAAAGAAGAGAGGAACTAGAGCGACACAAGGGAAGAAGGCTAGAGAGGAGGGCAAGACCACCTCGGCCAACACCATTCCCAGCTCGTCCTCATCTTCCACTCACACTATATTCACTCCTCTTAGCATGGAGCTCATCCAGAGGGGCTCGACCAGGAGGATCTGTTCCCCTAGATTGCCATTGACTTGACCGACGGAGTGCCCCCACCGGAATCCCCGATCCGGGTCCCTGACGTTGCTTCCTTGTAGGTCCCGAGGCACCTGAGGCGTTCCTAAGCGGACGGATGCGACACACCCGATACCATCAGTAGCTATGGGCCACGACGATCCGGGCGGCAACACCAGTAATCAGAATCTAGCCAGTTACAATCTTTTTCCTGGATTCAATTTCATGCGAAGAAGATAGAAAAAGAGATAAAGGAGAGAAGAAAGAATGCTTTATTCCATTGGAGAAGAACCTTGTTACAATCAAGAAATGGCATCCCCTCTCAAAATCAAGAAGCTTCACACCATCTCCTCTCAAACCAAGAAGCCTCACAATCCCAAGTCCCCCATGCACAAGTCCCCTCGTGCGCCCTCTCTTTATCCCTTGAACCGTGGCCTCCCAAAATCGAGAAGCCCCGCATGGTCAAGACCCAAACCCTCCCCCCTCCCTTCTTTATAATAAGGCTGGCGGTTTAGGTTTATTGGACGGTTAGAACTCCTTACATGGTTAGGCTAACACCTTTTGAACCAAACTAGTTAGAACTCCTTAGGTGGTTAGGATTCTAAATAGTTACAACCAACTAACAGGATCCTTAGGTGGTGGGCTAACCAACTAACCAACTAACCAACTAAACTCT
This sequence comes from Areca catechu, assembly GCA_021397845.1. Taxonomy (NCBI): domain Eukaryota; kingdom Viridiplantae; phylum Streptophyta; class Magnoliopsida; order Arecales; family Arecaceae; genus Areca; species Areca catechu. Next base: position 43,094,722 of record CM038048.1, on the reverse strand, counting down.
CTTTCGCACCAGAGAGAGGGCAGCTGGCTACACCTCTAGACCTAAATCCCATAACCCACGTGGGTTATGTTACAATCTCTCAAAAAACTCTCTCCAAGAAATTAATATGAGAAAACACTCAAATCCCAAGCCCATTTACACCCATGTCTCACATGTTCTCTCAATCTCGAACTCAGAGCCCCTTGGCACACCTCTAGGACCTCTGAAACACCTCCAGAAACTGCTTAGCATGCCTCCAAGCTCCCAGGGATCGTCTCAAATATCCCTGCCATGGCCTCCCAAGTCTCTCCAAAGCTTGGGAGCACCACACAATACCCTACATGAACCTCCTCCAAGAGGAGTATTCCATTAAGGCCCAGGCCCTGCGACACTCTAATGGTCCCTCCTAAAATAGAAATGCCCCATCATGGCTCAGGGCTCAGTGGCACGGCACTCACCCCTCCCATGAGAAACTGCACCACCAGAGGGATAAGATCTGTACTATTCCAGCGAACACCCCTAATGGAAGGATCTCCTTTTAAGGATCGGTCCAACAGGGAGGAGGCCATAGGCAAAGAAAAACCCTCTCGAAAGGGATACCAGAAAAGGAACATCTCAGTGAAGCCCCAGACTTGGTCTGGGCCATCCTTCTCATATAAAATAGAAGAAAGGATCCCCAAGAGGGAAAAGAGGCAACTAGCAAGACTTGGAGAGCAAACTGGCAAGAAACTAGACAAGAAAACCTCCCAGCTCTCTGATCTCCACCCGACCCTGTCTTTCTACATTTTACATCTCATCTTTCACTCTTTACGCAGAGAGTTCCCAAGCTCTTCGCCATAGAGGTTCTATTCCCCTAGACCATCCCAGCTAACTTGATCGTCAAAGTATCCCCACCGGAATCCCCAACTGGGTCTTTCTTTTTTACAGGACAACTTGACCAAGGAGCCAACTAGGAAAGAGGACCAAGCACCCAGGGGGCCCAACGAGTTCGCAACACATCAGAGCTACATGCCACGGCGATCCAGGTAGTGACAGATTGGCACACCAGGAAGGGGGGGCGATACAAGTGACTATGGAAAGTCCAACAGCAAGTCCTCCACCATAAGAAGAGCACCCGTGGACATCCATGGCCTCATAGTGACAACGCGTGCATAGGAGGCTTCCACCAACCATATACGGGGCCCCCCTCATTGTGGTGATCCATAAAGCCTTGAGGGGGATCTCCTAGCTCCACCACCGCCACCTCCGATAGATCCCCAGATCACCGCACTAGCCCAGTAGGTCCATGCCCTAGCTGTGGTGGTGCACTAGCTCCATTAGAGACACTGGTTCCTAGCTACGTAATGGCAACCTGGGACACTGGTGGCCCACACCATCGATTCCCGTACTAGCCTATGGTCCTTCTGAGAGGGGCCATTACATGCAGCCTCCCACTCGTTGGGAGATCACCAGGCAATCAAAAAGAAGCAGCATGATGACTCGACCGGTCGGGAGAGCCGCTCCCCGGTCTCGGACCAATGTGCATACTTGCATCGATGGCACCAGCATGGTCAGGAAATCAGGCAAGAGTTCCTCCACTCCGCACCTCCATCACCCTTGACGACCTCCATCGAAGGGTCTACGGATGAGGCCATCCGTCGCCAAGTGGAAAGGCACCTCAAGAGCAAGAGTGCAAACTGGCTGACCTATCCCACTGGTTTGCAGAGATTCAGGGCTCCCCTAATGAGCCCACGGGTTACGACACTGTCCTCCCTTCTTTCATAGAATTCAAGAAGAACCGATCCCCAACCGATTTCGCAAGCCCTAGGTTAACCCCTACGATAAGACAACCGATCCCCTAGATACTTGGAAAGCTACAAGGCCCTCATGAGGGTCCAAAGGACCACCGATGCATTCCTTTGCATTGCCTTCCTAGCTACACTCTGGAAGGCTGCTCGAGCCTAGTTTTCCAGACTCGAGTTAGAAAGCATTGACTCCTTCATCTAGTTGGAGAAAAAGTTTGTAGCACACTTTGATATATGTAGAAATGTGCCACATGAAACTGATAGCCTTTTCTCAATCTGCCAGTAGGATCAAGAGTCCCTCCGAGACTACGTGTCCTAATTTAAAGGCACCACCCTAGAGATCTACTACCTCAACATGCCAATCGCCATGCTGGCCTTGAAGAGTGGGCTACGGACCTCCCTCTTCACCTACTCCCTCGATAAGAAACCTCCGAAGACTTATTCAGAGCTCCTCCTCTGGGCCTACAAGTATATACATGCAAAAAATGTTGACCATACCAGAAGAGAGCTAGATGGGAGTTCGCTAAAGAGGCAGGCCATTGAGGAAACATCCGCTCCCCGACCCAAAAGACGGTGCTGATCTCGTGGTCGGGGGCAGGGCCTAGGGTCGACCCCACCAAGGAAGAAAAGTTCACTCCTCTTCTCATCCCGAGAGCAAAGATCCTGATGAAGATCAAGGATGAGCACTTCCTACGTTGACCTCCCATACTGAGACCGTCTACTAGATGTGATAGGTCCTGCTACTGCTACTTTCACTAGGACCACGGCCATGATACTGAGGAATATCGCCATCTAAAGAGGGAGAAGCCGGTCAGGATGATCTCCTAGGGGGCAGGGAGAACCTCGAAGAAGACTAGGGAGAGAGGACAAAGATGATGTGCTCCCCTGTGAGAGAGAAGAGTCAACTAGGGTAGATAACCCAAATAATGATGTTGTCATCGTTGAAATGATGATAGCGAAACACCCTATAAAAAGAATTATGGTTGACAGTGGAAGCTCTGTTGACATCCTTTTTTATGATGCTTTCATAAGGATAAACTTGTCCACTGACCAAATAAAGCCAGTGTTCATGCCCTTAGTGGGCTTCACCAGGAACTCAATCGGAGTTGAAGGAGAGATCACAATCCCAATAACTGCCGAGATGCCACCTCAATAAAGTACTATGTTGACAACATTCACCATTGCCAGACATCTCCTCGTCCAGTTCCCAAATCCATGGGGGACCGAGGAGATGAGAGGGTCCCGGCAGCTAGTCCAACATTGCCTGCAAACTATCTTAAGTCTGCAGGGGGCCAGTCCAAGCCCAACCATTGACCAACCGAATTTGGTGGAGCTGGAGCCAAAGGGCAGACCTGTTGAGCCTTTGCTATCTTTTGCTCTGGGAGAGGATCCCTTTAAGACTGTGCAAGTAGGAGCCCTGCTGCCCGAAGAGGAGAGATCCTGCCTGCTTAGCATTTTGAGGGCCAATACAGATGTCTTCGATTGGACTGTTGTAGACATGCCCGGCATCCCTCTAGAAGTAATCACCCATAAGCTGAACATCGACCCTAACTGGCATCCAGTCTGGTAGAAGAAGAGAACTTTATCCTGGAGTAGCAAAAGGTGATCGATGAAGAAGTCGAAAAGCTCCTCGCAGTGGGCTTCATTCGTGAGGTATGATATCCTAACTAGCTTGCTAACATAGTGATGGTCAGGAAAGCTTCTGGGATGTGGAGGATCATGTGGATTACACCAACCTCAACCAGGCATGTCCAAAGATAGCTTCTCTCTTCCAAGATTGACCAGATGGTGGATAAGACCACAAGTTCCTTAGTGATGTGGAAAAAGGGGGGGTAGGGATGCTAGTATGGATGCTTATGATGCAAAGGAATTTTTATAGTTGATGAGTTTAGATGTTCTTCTTAGGGTTTTGATTCCCGATCACAAGGAAAGACTAGAAATAAGAGAAGTGAATAACATAAGCTTACACGAGCAGTTCAAGTCCCTAAATAGTGAAAATAAGAATAGGATCCCGAGATTAAGAAACCCGGTAGGACTAAGCTCGAAACACAATACCTACTTAGGAGATAGGGGTAAACCTCACACGACTAAAGTGCCCAACGCAGAGATCGCTCAACTCGATGGATGCGGCCTGGATGCCCGAGCAGTCGAACCCGCGGATGCACTAGCTTTCGGTCGGATGGTCACGATGGCAAAGCAGACTGTCTTCGATGCCCGAGATACCAGGGAGGACCTGTAGGCAATCAAAGTAGGGATTAGCAAAATGGAGGGACGTAGTGAAATGGACTAAGATAGGGTTGAGAAGGGGCTTCGAGCCTAGTGTCCGGCTGGATTTCGAAGTCGAAGAAGGAGATAACTTGGGGCCTCGCACCCCGCGACGTCCCGGAGGATGAAGGATCATGGCCTCACACCACTCGATGTCCAGGAGGACAAAGGACTTGCAATGCCCTGGGGCGACGGAAAGGTGGCCTCACAACACTCGACGTCCCTGGGGACGAAGGAAACTTCACTCAAACCTAGTCTAGGAGACAATGGTTGGAGGATAAACAAAACTCAAGCTCTCTTTTTCATTTAATCATTCAATGCCATTACAATGGAGGGATTGGGTCCTTTAAATAGGCATCTAAGGCCCATTCGAATTTCAAATGAAACAAAAATTACAAATTTTCTTGGGTGGGCGCCAAAAGCATTGAATTTCTCCTCTCTTTGGCCGACCAAAGGTAGCTTGGATTGGGCGTGGCATGATGCATGGCTTGGAGTGAGGTTCTTGGCACCTTGAACTTGGTAAGAATCTTCTTGGTTTTGGAAGAAGGCATGAAGAGGGGCTTGGAGCAAGGCTTGTGTTCTTCCTCCTTCCTTTGTTGGTGTTCTTTCTTTGGTACAAGGCTTGACAAGGGGAGTGTTAGGTGGAGGCATCCAAGGCTCTTGTCTTTCCCTTCCAAAGAGGTTGAAGCAAATTGGGAAGAAGGCTTGATTCGAGAGCTTGAGGTAAGGGATTTGAATTCCCTCCATTATCTTCCATTGAATTCTTCCTTGGCCGACCACCCTTACATGGAAATAAGGTTGATGGGGGGAAGGGACAAAGGCTTGAACCAAGTGAAGTGGTCCTCCCCATTGGGCATCCTTGCATGCCAAGTGTGATGCTCACATGGCGAGATGTTATGGTGCCATGTAGGATGCATAAGTGGGCCCTGAGTTGACTTGGCTTCTTTCCTTACTTGCTTCCAAGGAGACTAAATTTTAAGACCCACTCTTGCAATGGACCCATACTTCTAAGAGACTCAGACTGGACTTGATTTGCAACTCAACTTAGTACGGGACTCAATTTGACCTAATTGGTCAAGGTACAGACTCAATTCAAAGCAAAGATAAGTACAATTTTGAGGCTTGGAGCCTTATTACAAGACACAAAGAAGTGGAACCCTAGTCTGAGACCCACAGAGGGTTGAGAAGCCTCTGTCGGATCCTGGTGCCCACACCACTTAGCTTCATGGATGCATTCTTTGGATACAATCAGATCCGTATGCACATAGAGGACAAGGAGCACACAGCATTTATGATTGATAGATGTACATATTACTATAGGATGATGCCGTTTGGCCTCAAAAATATAGGAGCCATATACCAGCATCTGGTCAACAGGATCTTCAAGGACCAAATCAGCTGCAACATGTAGGTATACATGGATGACATGCTCATCATGAGCTGACAGAGGCCTTTGACAACCTCTGCCGCTACCAGATGAAGCTGAACCCTGCCAAATATGTATTTGGCATGGCAGCGAGAAAGTTCCTAGGGTTCATGGTCACCAAAGGGGGATAGAGGCCAACCCAGAGAAGATCCAGGCGATCACCAACATGAGACACCCTATCTCCAAGAAAGAGATTCAGCACTTGACTGGACACATAGCGGTGTTAAGCCGTTCCATCTCACATTCTGTCGAATGCTGCCAGCCTTTCTTCAAGGTGCTGTGCAAGATGCATGACTTCACCTAGATGGAAGAGTGCCGAGAGGCATTTGAGGACCTGAAAAGTTCCTCACCTCCCCACCATTACTGTCCAGGCTAGATCCTGAAGAAGAGCTCCTCCTGTACTTGCTAGTCTCACTAGAGGCGGTCAGCTCAGTGCTGGTCCGCATTGATAAGGATGGCACCCAGCAACCAGTCTACTACACTAGCAATCTACATCATGATGCTGAAATCAGGTATACTCGATTCAAAAAGAATATCTTTGCACTCATTATGTCTACGCAGCATCTCAGGCCTTATTTCCAAGCACATCCAATCACCATCCTCATTGACCAGACCCTGAGGGCCATCCTCGGCCACCCTGACATGTCGGGGTATCTAGCTAAGTGGGTAGTAAAGCATAACAAGTTTGATATCACCTATCACTCGCGATCGGTGCAAAAGAACCAAGTCCTTGCTAGTTTTCTAGTGGAATGCACATTGTCGGTCGAAGACTTGGAGGAGGTGGACCAGCTAGCAAAGCCCGGGCCAGACCTGACTCGGGAGTGATGACGTGGATCCTCCATGTAGACGATGCCTCCAACATCGGAGAGAGTGGAGCCGGGCTCATCCTCGCCAACCCTGATGAAGTCACCGCTGAATGTATGCTACATTTCCTCTTCAAGGCAACCAATAATCAAGCTAAGTACGAGGTGCTCCTTACGGGACAAAAGGTGTCCTACAAACGGGTGTCAAGTTTCTGAAGGTCTTCACAACTTGCAGCTTATGGTGGAGCAAGTCTCCAACGAGTTTGAAGCTCGAGACCCCATGATGGCGAAGTATCTGGACAAGGTATGCACATACATGATGAACGTCCAGTACTTCAACATTTTCCATATCCCTCATGTGAAGAACACCTGAGCTGATGTCCTCTCCAGGTTAGCAACCCTGCCAGATTCATTGTTGGGGCATACATTCATAGAATATATAGAGACCCCCAGCTTCAAGTATGCGGTAGAGGTCCAACAAGTTACCTCTGAAGCAAGTTGGATGGATCCCTACATCAAATACATCACCACCAGCACCCTGCCTGAAGATCACAAAGAAGCCAACCTTCTCAAGAAAAAGGCTACACAGTTTGTGTTGATGGATTGGCAGGTCTTTATCGGAGGTCTACTCCTACCCTCTGAAGCCCTTAGAAGCTACCTACGTACTTCAAGAAATACATGAAGGCATCTGCGAGAATCACGTGGGGAGAAGGACACTAGCCTATAAGGCACTTCGGCAAGGATACTTCTGGAACCCATGCAGGAGGATGCCGCTGACTTTGTGAGGAAATGTGATCGCTGCCAACATCATGCCCACATCCAGCATCAGCCGATGGCCCCGCTCTCCCAACTATCCACTACGTGGCCATTCGTCCAGTAGGGAATGGACATCCTAGATCCTTTTCCTCCCGCATCTAGCCAATTAAAATATTTAATTATGGCCATTGACTACTTTATCAAATGGGTCGAGGTTAAACCCCTAGCACATATCACTGAGGTCAAGGTTAGATCATTCTTCTGGAAGTCGATCATCTACCGTTTCGGACTCCTACACTCGATTGTCACTAACAAAGGGTAGCTGTTTGACAACCAAGCTTTCGAGGAGTTCTACGTCAACCTCAACATCTGCCATCACTTCACTTCAGTGGCTCATCCTCAGACCAACGGGGAGGCTAAGGTGACCAACCAAACCATCTTGCAAGGGCTCCACACCAGATTGAATAAGGCCAAGGGCCAATGGGTGGAAGAACTCTCCAGTGTGCTATGGGCCTACCACACCATGCCTCGGATGACAATAGGTGAGACACCCTTCAACATCATCTTTGGTTCAAAAGCAGTAATTCCAATGGAGATCAGTCTGCCTACACTATAAGTAGAGCAATACAATGAGGTAGAGAATCCGGCTTACCTCCTTCTCAACCTGGCCTTCTAAATGAGATGAGGGATAATGCTAGACTCCGGATGGCAGCATTTTGATAGCAAGTCGCTCGCTACTACAATGCCCATGTCAAGCCCAAGACGTTCCGCCCAACCGACCTGGTCCTTAAGCGAGCGAAAGTGTCCTAACCAGGTGAATGCTCTCTCCAAATTGGGAAGGACCCTACAAGGTGGTTGAGACTCTGCCGAATGGAGCCTACTATCTCGCTGGACTTGATAGCGCCAAATTCATATGGACATGGAATGCCAACAATATGAGCATGTACTACCAATAATGTAAGACTTCCTCTTAATAATTGAAGTTCCTTTTTGGTGCAACACTATCTTCCACCTGTGAGGAACTCACTCGCCCGACTCCAAGTCTGGTGACAAAGTCAAGAAACTTACGAAGCCCCGCACTCAAAAGCCAGGAAACTTATGAAGCCCTATACTCAAAAGTCAAGAAACTTACGAAGCCCCGCACTCAAACTAGAAAACTTACGAAGCCCTGCACTCAAAAGCTAGGAAACTTATGAAGCCCCATACTCAAAGCCAGGAAACTTATAAAGCCCTGCACTCAAAGCCAGAAAACTTACGAAGCCTCTCACTCAAAAGCTAGGAAACTTATGAAGCCAAGAAACTTACGAAGCCCAAACTCAAAGTCGAGAAACTTACAAAGCCCCATACTAAAAGCCTAGAAACATACGAAGCCCCACACTCAAAGCCGGGAAACTTACAAAGCCCCGCATTCAACTACCTTACTCACAGTCCAGAGATGTCAACTGGGAAACCCCTAAAATCCCACCATCTACCACTTGACTCACAGCTTAGCAAATCAAGCAGGGTGACTCCAGAAGCCCTGCATTCAATTACCTTGCTCACAGTCCAGAGATGTCAGCTAAAAAATTCCTGAAATCTCACCATCTATCGCTTGACTCACAACTTGGCAAATCAAGCAGGGAGACTCTAGAAGCCCCGCATTCAACTACCTTGCTCAGTCCGGAGATGTCAGCTAGAAAACCCCTGAAATTCCACTATCTACTGCTTGACTCATAGCTTGGCCAATCAAGTAGGGAGACTCTAGAAGCCCCTCACTCAACTGCCTTGCTCACGGTCCAGAGATGTCAATTAGGAAAATTTTGAAATCCTATCATCTACCACTTGACCCATAGCTTGGCAAATCAAGAAACTTCGAAGCCATGCACTCAAGTCCGCATGACTAAAGACCATCGGAATAGGAATGGAGTGTTCCCATAGTTCTTCATGCCTATCCCAAGGTTTCAGAGTCAACTTAGAATGGCCAAGACTTGGGAGAAGCTCATATACAGTGACCATGGAGCCTATCTTGTGGAGGGGTAAAGCAGCTAAAAAAAAGAAGAAAGCAAGACAAAGTTCATCAGCTAAGTAGGACTAGTTCTTCATTATGGAAGTAAGTCCTTCACAGCCTCTGGGTTCCTTTGAAATGCCTCGAAGCAAAAAAAAAAAAGAGAGAGAAGGATAGGAAGAAGAAGAAGGAAGGGGAAGGAGGGGCTAACCTGCTAAAGACTTGGACCTTGGAGAAAGAGGAGGGCTAAGGAAAGAGATGGACTATACAGAAACTTGGCCTTCTACGCTCGAAAAAGTCTTAAGGGTGAGAGGACAAGTCCCTTTCAAAAAACCTGCAGAGCTCCATCGACAAGTACGAGTCGAAGATGTGCACCTCTTCTCCTCCCTGGCCAACCGAAGCCTGCCACACATCAAGATCCATTGAGGGTGATGCTTCAACTCGGAGGCACCCGCATCAGGCCCAGTGCAGCAATTATGGTTTCCCTAAAGGGGGCTGACATGGTGCCGCCCTGATTGGTGCCCAAGTGCAATCTTCGGGGTGAAAGATTGTGCCCTGAAAGCCAATTGAAATATTATATTTCGATCCCAAAATCAATGAATTGACATTATTATAATAAAGGCATTATTTCATCATATGCTGTGTCTTTATGATTATATGATGAACCCCATAGATTAGGGCTATGGTTCTAGGGTTATGATGAGATCATACCAGTGAGACCTAAAGCCTTAAAACCCTAATCTAAAATATTCCTAGTCGATGGGACATTGATTTGGGGATCAATGTTTCCGGCAAGACCAGCACATCTATATATGCTTTGTGATGAGGGTGACTGATCTCACGGTCACTTGTGTTTGACACTAATACTAGGTTGTGAGTGTTCATTAGAGAATGAGTTCACTGAATTGATCCAGATTGAGAATATCTAATGGAACCTTATCTGTTTGTCAATAGAATTCTCATAGTGGGAGTAGTACATGTGGTCCTTTGACCTGAGACTACCATGGTACTTATATATATGAATCCATACTTTGGATCGCAATCAATCATGACACTGAGTCATGCAAGAGGTGATACTGGGTATGGTGGATTGTATATGGAGGTTATGAGTAGGTCAACAAGGAATTGATCAGCCCTAGTAAGAGAGAATTGCATCCAGCTAATTTCGATTAAATGATGGATTCAGGAAATCTTTGATCAAAGTATGAACATTAGAGTTAATTTCTAATGGTTCATTAATGAATCATCATTATAAAGATTGAGCTAGGGATGAATATAAAATGGATTTGACAAGTATCCATATTCATAATCATATTCGGGATGCAAGTTGATCAAAGGACTGAATTGCCCGGTAACTCACCACTGAAGGATATTTGGTAATTCCACCAAAATTCCACATCTTACGGGTAGGCATGATACGTTGCTAGATGTCAATCTTGTCTTGTAGGTATATGATTGAGTTATGGTAATTCAAATCAGTTAATTAGAATTAGATTCTAATTGACCGAGTCGAGCTAGTTTGAGTTGACCTAAATCGGCTTAGTTGAGATCTAACCGAATTAAGTTAAATAGCACTCGGACCTACTGCTGGCTAGGTGTGGAACCCAATGGGTCACACACAAAAGAAAATTTATGAAGGATTGAATTTAGAATTAAATCATGTTTGCAGGATAAACACACTAGCATGTGTTGCAGACCAAATTTCTATTCGAATCAGATTCGAATTTGGTTCCGAATTGGGCTTAATTGGGTTCTAATTGAACCAGATTAAGGTCTAATTTAATTTTAGGACAATGGGCTAACCCATGGCTGAAACCAAGTGAATTAAGTTCACTGAGACCCTCTCTCAAGCCGCCCACTCCCTTTCTCACCCGCGCGCGCCAAGAAGAAGAGTCCACGCGCGTGTGGACTCCTCTTCACGCGCGTGGGAAGGAAATCACGTCGGAGAAAAATCAAGGCAGGGGGCGATCCTTGTCTGACATCCTTGGATCTGGATCTAATGGCCAGAAAAAATTAAGGGAAATCCATCATTTTTTGGTCGCAAATCCATCTCCAAAAGTCGCGATTATTCCTGAAGTTTTTTCGAGAGTCCTCCTCGGCGGAAAAACAAAAATTAAATCAGAGAATCATGATTTTTGGTTGAGGGGACGCGTGAGGAATGAGGGATCATGATTCCTGGGATTTCAGAGGGTTGCGATGTTTTGAGAAGACGCCCCTCTGAAATCTATAAAAGGGTTTGGGTTCTCGGGGTTTTTTCTGATAATCAAATTCAGAGATCATTCCTCTCCTCCTCTCCGGAATACTCCTTCCCTTTATTCTTGTTGGGTATTGTTTCCCTTATAGAGATAATCTCTGTCGAAACTCTGACCCTAAATAAGAATAAGAGGAAGGTCTTGAACGGTAAAGGAAAGGAAAAGGAAGGGTCTGTTCTTCTTCTTTTCTTTCTTGAATTAAGACATTACTGTCTTAATTTCTTCCTCCATTCAATTCAAGAAAAGGAATTCAAGAAAGGGAATTCAAGAAAAGAATTCAAGAAGAGGAAAGAAGGAAGAAAAGAAATTTTCAAGAAGAAAAATTTCAGCCTAAAGTCCAAGAATTGAATTCTTGAAAAGAATTCAAGAAAGAGAGCCAAGAACAAGAAATTGTTGTCTTCATCTTTTTCTGTGTGGATCACCATTGGAGGGTGAACATTTGGGCACCTGGTGGAGATTCAGAGTTTGGATTTTAGCAATACAGGTTAGTACTTTAATATGAGTTTAATTCTTATATATACATGTTATATGTTTTAATTCTTTTAAGGAGATCTTGGGTTAAGGGTTTTGTGAAGATTTCATAAAGATAAAAAAATTTAAAATCTATGTTTCCGCCTTGCCACTGAACCTACAGTGATATCAGAGCTCCTTATTAAGATTAAAATATATATGCTGATTTTTAGATGCATATGATATAATTAACATATGATATTGTGTATGTTTGATGTAATGTCACCAATTAGGGTTTTCACTTAAACCTTAATTGTTGTAGAGATATGTTTAGGCATCTAGTCATCATACTGAAAAAGGTTGCCCTGGCATAATGGTGGATCCATTATGTGGAATGGTTGTCCTAGTATGATGACACACTAATCACATTTTATATTAATTATGCATATATGTTTGATATATGCCATTGCATAGAGATATGTTTAGCCTTCTAGTCATCATACTGAAATAAGGTTGCCCTGGCATAATGGTGGATCCATTATGTGGTAAATGGTTGTCCTAGTATGATGGCACACTGTGGCACATATTTGCTAGGTTATATAAAGAATGTGCTTTGTTTTAATAAAGCCCTCTTTAAAAACATATTAAGTTGTAGTGTCATATACAAAAGCAAAAATAATCAATATGATTAGTTTGTCATTCGGTGTCTAGGAAAAGTGGTTCATGATCGGTAAAGAGGACATGGTTTTAATTGGTTCCGTTGACTGACCTGGCCAATTCTTATTGGTGTCTAAGAAAAGCAACGGGGGGACTCCCACCACTCTCCCACTTACCTGGCCGATAAGATTAACTTAATTATTGATTGAAATGCTTAGTGTAATATTCACTACATGTGGCCTTCCTTCATGCCAAGTCATTATTATGTTATGATCCATATTAGGTTTGTTGTGTACACACAAGGCCTTTTATGGTGACTAACATAATTTTGGCTTGGTACATTTGATGTTTATGGTATGATTTATATAATACTTTGTTGTGTACACACAAGGGTATTATAATTAATATCATGACTATATAGCAATGAAGGGTCTAACTTAACTAAAATATTATAGTTTGTTGTGTACACATAAGGCTATTAATATTTTAGAGGCCAAGATAAGTTGAGAATTGTATGAGTTACAATTGAAAAGTTTTCTTACCTGACCTTTGAACTTATATAAGATTTGTTGTGTATACACAAGGTCTTTTGTAAGGAATTAGGATCTCAACCCTACTAAGAGAACCAATTAGGGTTTTCTCGATCATCACATGGAGGGTTATGATGCTTGATAAAATAGTGGAAGACATAATTAAGTTAAAGTCCTAATTTAATTATGTTTTGTCAACATTGGTTGTTTGCTTATGTAATGTTCTTTGTTAATGTAGATTAAATGGCCTCTTCACTCTCACTCCGTAGCATTCTTGATGCAAATAAATTGACTGGACCAAACTATGTTGATTGGTTGAGAAACCTGAAGATAGTACTCAGCCAAGAAAGAATTTCTTATATTCTTGATACCCCAACCTTGGAACCATTAGGAAAAGATGCCTCACAAGAGGATAAGACCACAAAATAACACGTGGCAAAATGACTCACTTACTGTCAAGTGTATAATGCTTGCCTCTATGACCAATGAGTTACAGAGGCAACATGAAAGTATGGACACAAACTCCATATTGCTCAATCTAAAAGAACTTTATGGAGAACATAGTCGAACTGCAAGATATGAAATATCTAAGCAGATATTCGTGCAAGGATGACAGAAGGTACATCCGTACAAGACCATGTATTAAAGGTTATTGACCTAATCACCCGATTGGGTCAATTGGGTTTTGTTATGGATGGGAGTTGAATCAGGATTTAATCCTGCAGTCTCTCCCAGAGTCATTTTCACAGTTTGTTCTTAATTATCATATGAACAAACTTAACACTTCCTTGCCTGAGCTGTTGAATATGTTAAAAACAGCAGAGAGCCATTTAAAGAAAAATAATGCTCCACTTCTTCTTGTGGATGGTGTAAACAAGAAGAAAATAGGGAAAAAGGGTTCCAAGAGGAGGTTGAACCCAAAAGGGGGCATCAAGAAAAAGAAAGGAAAGAAGGCCTCCGGATAAATGACCTGCTTTCATTATGGCAAGCCGGGTCATTGGAAAAAAAACTGCAAGGTTTACCTTGCAAGTGTGAAGCCTGGTGCTAGTGATGCACCAAAAGGTATGTATGAGATACATGCAATTTTGTCATTAGACTCTTCTAATTCAAACTCTTGGATATTGGATACTGCTTGTGGTCATCATATCTGCAAATCATTGCAGGGACTACAGAACATTAGAGTTTTGAAGGAAGGCGACTTCGAGCTCTACGGTGCTGGAGGAGATTCCATCCAAGCAGAAGCTGTAGGGACTTATATATTGAAGCTACCTTTGGGGAAATTTTGAGTTAAAAAATTATTATTTATGCCTAGAATCATTAGAAACATCATATCTGTACCCTTGTTACTTAAACAAGGATATATTATGAATGTAATGAGCAGTGGCTGCTCAATCAATTTTTCTAATGAAATAATATTTAATGGCATATTTTGCAATGGTCTCTTAACTCTATCTTCTGATGACAATAACTACATGTTAGTAATAAACGAAAAAGAGATGAAGTAAACAATACTTTACTTTGGCACTGTCGTCTTGGACATATTAGTGAGCAAAGGATTAACAAGTTATACAAGAAAAAATTCCTTAATCCTTATAATTATGAATCATTAGGGACTTGTGAATCATGTCTCATGGGTAAAATGACCAAAACTCCATTTAGTGGACATAATGAAAGGACAACTGAGTTATTATGACTATACACACTGATGTATGTGGACCTATGACAACTCAGGCCAAGGGTGGATACTCATATTTCATCACATTCACTGATGATTTTTCAAGGTTCGGATTTGTGTATCTAATAAACATAAGTCCGAAGCTTTTGAGAAATTTTTAGAGTATCAAAGTATGGTAGAGAAACAAACGGGGAAAAGTATTAAGATCCTTCGATCAGATAGAGGAGGTGAATACTTATCCACCGAGTTTCTTGATCATCTTAAAGAAAAGGGAATCATCTCTGAATGGACTCCTCCTTACACACCACAATTAAATGGTGTTATTGAAAGGAGAAATCGTACTTTATTAGATATGGTACGGTCCATGATGTGCTTCATAGACTTACCTGTTTCTTTCTGGGGATGTGCCTTGGAAACAGCGGCTAATATTTTAAATAGAGTACCATCCAAATCTGTATCTAGCACTCCATATGAGTTATGGAGGGGAAAGAAACCCAATCTTAAGTATCTTAAGATATGGGGATGTCCAGCCTATGTCAAAAGAAATTTGGGACATAAGCTTGATGTTAGAGCAGAAAGAAAAGTGTCTATTTGTTGGATATCCTAAAGATAGTATAGGATATCTGTTCTACCACCCTACTGAACAAAAGGTTTTAGTCAGTAGGCATGCCATTTTTATGGAGAAAGAGTTCATCCTACAAAAGGGCAATGGGAGAAATATTGAACTTGAAGAAGTTAAACAAGTAGATACATCTCAACCAAATCATAACATAGTAGTATAGAACCTGAACACACCACTCCTATCCGTAGGTTTGATAGGGTGCGACATGTACCTGAGAGGTATGGGTTCATTATTGAAAATAATGAAGCCCGAATCATTGATAATGATGAGCCTCTAACATATACGGATGCTGTCATGTGTAGTGACTCAGACAGATGGCTGGAAGCCATGAGATCCGAAATTGACTCCATGTATGTCAACCAAGTCTGGACTTTGGTTGATGCACCAGGGGGTGTTAACCCTATTGGATGCAAATGGGTCTATAAGAAAAAGATTGGGGCAGATGGCCAAGTTGAAACTTATAAAGCCAGATTAGTGGCTAAGGGTTCCAGACAAAAACAGGGAATAGATTATGATGAAACATTTTCTCCTGTTGCCATGCTCAAATCTATTCGGATCATGCTTGCTATAGTAGCATATCATGATTATGAAATCTGGCAGATGGATGTGAAAACCGCATTTCTTAATGGTTTCCTTGAGGAAAAGGTTTATATGTCACAGCCAGAAGGTTTTGTCTTGGAGACTAAACCTAATCAGGTATGTAGGCTAAAAAATCTATTTATGGATTAAAGCAAGTATCTAGGAGTTGGAACATCCGATTTGATAAGACAGTCAAAGAATTTGACTTTATCAAAAATGAGGATGAACCTTGTGTGTACAAGAAGACTAGTGGGAGTGCCATAGTTTTCTTGGTTCTGTATGTAGACGACATACTCCTCATTGGGAATGATATCCCAATGTTACAATCAGTCAAGGTATGGTTATCTAAACAGTTTTTCATGAAAGACTTGGGAGAAGCATCTTATATACTAGGCATCAAGATCTATAGAGATAGATCTAGGAGGATGCTAGGTTTATCCCAGTCTAGGTACATTGACCAAGTGCTAAAATGATTTAGCATGGAGGAAAGTAAAAGAGGTTACTTACCTATTGGTCATGGCATACATCTTACTAAAAAGATGTCTCCTAAGACACCTGAAAAAAGAAATAGAATGAATTCTATACCTTATGCTTCAGCAGAAGGGTCTATTATGTATGCTATGTTATGTACTAGGCCTGATGTGGCATATGCCTTAGGTATAGCCAGCAGGTTTCAGGCTGATCCAGGAGAGGATCATTGGAAGGCTGTGAAAAATATTCTTAAGTACTTAAGAAGAACTAAGGATATTTTTTAATATACGGAGGATCTGATCTTAAACTAGAAGCTTATTCAGATTCTAGTTTTCAATCAGATCCAGATGACAGCAAATCTATATCTGGGTATGTTTTACCCTAAATGGAGGAGCTGTAAGCTGGAAGAGTTCTAAACAACAAACTATAGTTGACTCAACAACTGAGGCAGAGTACATTGCTGTTAGTGAAGCTACCAAGGAAGCTGTCTGGATGAAGAAGTTCATATCAGAGTTGGGCGTAGTTCCTGAGATTGAAGGTCCAGTATCACTTTACTGTGATAATACGGGGGCTGTTGCTCAAGCAAAGGAACCAAGAGCTCATCACAAATCAAAGCACATTCTGAGATGCTTCCATCTCGTTCAAGAGATTGTCGAAAGACAAGAAGTCTGCATTAAAAGGATAGAAACGAAGAATAACATAGCAGACCCGTTCACTAAGGCTCTATCACAGCGAGAGTTTGATCGCCACCTTGATTGTATGGGGTTAAGAATTAAAGGTGATTGGCTTTAGTGCAAGTGGGAGATTGAAAGATTGTGCCCTGAAAGCCAATTGAAATATTGTATTTCGATCCCAAAATCAATGAATTGACTTATTATAATAAAGGCATTATTTTCATCATACGCTGTGTCTTTATATTATATGATGAACCCCATAGATTAGGGCTATGATTCTAGGGTTATGATGAGATCATACCAGTGAGACCTAAAGCCTTAAAACCCTAATCTAAAATATTCCTGGTCGATGGGATATTGAGTTGGGGATCAATATTTCCGGCAAGACCAGCACATCCTATATATGCTTTGTGATGAGGGTGACTGATCTCACAGTCACTTGTGTTTGACACTAATACTAGGATGTGAGTGTTCATTAGAGAATGAGTTCACTGAATTGATCCAGATTGAGAATATCTAATGGAACCTTATCTGTTTGTAAATAAATAATTCTCATAGTGAGAGTAGTGCATGTGGTCCTTTGACCTGAGACTACCATGGTACCTTATATATATGAATCCATACTTTGGATCGCAATCAATCATGACACTGAGTCATGCACGAGGTGATACTGGGTATGGTGGATTGTATATGGAGGTTGGGTTGTGAGTAGGTAAATAAGGAATTGATCAGCCCTAGTAAGAGAGAATTGCATCCAGCTAATTTCGATTAAATGATGGATTCAGGAAATCTTTGATCAAAGTATGAACATTAGAGTTAATTTATAATGGTTCATTAATGAATCATCATTATAAAGATTGAGCTAGGGATGAATATGAAATTGGATTTGACAAGTATCCATATTCATAATCATATTCGGGATGCAAGTTGATCAAAGGACTGAATTGCCCGGTAACTCACCACTGAAGGGTATTTTGGTAATTCCACCAAAATTCCACATCTTCTGCGTAGACATGATACGTTGCTAGACGTCAATCTTGTCTTGGAGGTATATGATTGAGTTATGGTAATTCAAATCAGTTAATTAGAATTAGATTCTAATTGACCGAGTCGAGCTAGTTTGAGTTGACCTAAATTGACTTAGTTGAGATCTAACCGAATTAAGTCAAATAGCACTTGGACCTACTGCTGGCTAGGTGTGGAACCCAATGGGTCACACACAAAAGAAAATTGATGAAGGATTGAATTTGGAATTAAATCATGTTTGCAGGATAAACACACTAGCATGTGTTGCAGACTAAATTTCTATTCGAATCAGATTCGAATTTGGTTCTGAATTGGGCTTAATTAGGTTCTAATTGAACCAGATTAAGGTCTAATTTAAATTTTAGGACAATGGGCTAACCCATGGCTGAACCCAAGTGAATTAAGTTCACTGAGACCCTCTCTCCAAGCCGCCCACTCCCTTTCTCACCCGCGCACGCCAAGAAGAAGAGTCCACGCACGTGTGGACTCTTCTTCACGCGCATGGGAAGGAAATCACGTTGGAGAAAAATCAAGGTTGGGGGCGATCCTTGTCTGACGTCCTTGGATCTGGATCTGATGGCCAGAAAAAATTAAGAGAAAAGATCCGTCATTTTTCGGTTGCAAATCCGTCTCCAAAAGTCGCGATTATTCCTGAAGTTTTTCTGAGAGTCCTCCTCGGCGGAAAAAAAAAATTAAATTGGAGAATCATGATTTTTGGTTGAGGGGACGCGTGAGGAATGAGGGATCATGATTCCTGGGATTTCAGAGGGTTGCGATGTTTTGAGAAGACCCCTCTGAAATCTATAAAAGGGTTTGGGTTCTCGAGGGTTTTTTCTGATAATCAAATTCAGAGATCATATTCCTCTCCTCCTCTCCAGAATACTCCTTCTCTTTATTCTTGTTGTGTATTGTTTCCCTTACAGAGATAATCTCTGTCGAAACTCTGACCCTAAACAAGAATAAGAGGAAGGTCTTGAACGGTAAAGGAAAGGAAAAGGAAGGGACTGTTCTTCTTCTTTTCTTTCTTAAATTAAGACATTACTTGTCTTAATTTCTTCCTCCAATTCAATTCAAGAAAAAAAATTCAAGAAAGGAATTCAAGAAAAAATTCAAGAAGAGGAAAGAAGGAAGAAAAGAAATTTTCAAGAAAGAAAATTTCAGCCTAAAAGTCCAAGAATTGAATTCTTGAAAAAGAATTCAAGAAGAGGAGCCAAGAACAAGAAATTGTTATCTTCATCTTTTTCTGTGTGGATCACCATTGGAGGGTGAACATTTGGGCACCTGGTGGAGATTCAGAGTTTGGATTTTAGCAATACAGATTAGTACTTTAATATGAGTTTAATTCTTATATATACATGTTATATGTTTAATTCTTTTAAGGAGATCTTGGGTTAAGGTTTGGTGAAGATTTCATAAAGATAAAAAATTTTGAAATCTATGTTTCGCCTTGCCACCGAACCCTACACGGGGCACTGGTAGTCAAGGCATTAATGGTGTAAAAAGTGCGCCCCTCCATGTCAGTGCGATCATTACTCTCATTGCCCTAAGCACCGCATCATTCCCTGGGCTCGAGACGAGGGCATCTGATATGACATAATTGCTAACATGGAGCCTATGATGGAAACAACTAGTAGCTGCACTGGTGGGAAGCGCCACCTGAATGCAGTGCCCAAATGAAGACCCGAGGGTGAGCCCCTCGATCGAGGTCAGCTTCCATCTCATCTCGGTCCTCCGTCGAGGACGTGCTCATGCATTTCGAGGGTGAGCCCCCCGGTCGAGGTCAGCTCCAATCCAGAGTCGAGCCCCTGGCCGAGGATATGCTCATGCTTTCCGAGGGCGAGAGCCCTAGGTCTAAGGTTCCATCTATAGTCGAGCTCCCGGCCAAGGACGTGCTCATGCATTTCGAAGGCGAGCCCCCAGGCCAAGGTCAGCTCCCATCCGGAGTCCAACTCCCGGTCGAGGACGTGCTCATGCATTCCAAGAGTGAGCCCCCCAGTCGAGGTCAGCTCCTATCTAAAGTCAAGCTCCCGGTAGAGGATATGCTCATGCTTTCCGAGGGTGAGCCCCCTCGACTGAGGTCAGCTTCCATCTGGGGTCGAGCTCCCGGTCGAGGACGTGCTCATGCTTTCCAACGACGAGCCCCCCGACTGAGGTCAGCTCCCATCTAGAGTCGAGCTCCCGCTAAGGATGTGCTAATGCTTTTCGAGGGCGAGCCCCTGGCCGAGATCAACTCCCATCCAGAGTCGAGCTCCTGGTCGAGGACATGATCATGCGTTCTGAGGGCGAGCCCCTGGCCGAGGTCAGCTCCCATCCAGAGTCGAGCGCCTGACCAAGGACGTGCTCATGCATTCTGGGGTTGAGCTCCCGAAATAGAGCTCCCCCTATCTTGCTGAGAATGAAGTTCCTGCCATAAGCAAAAAAGAGAAGATCAGTAGAGGCTCAGACTATGCCATGGAAGCTCCCAGCTACCTGCAACCTCTGGGAGGTAGCGTGCCCCTAAGACAATTCAAACTCTATAGACACGCCACCCGCACATTCTATGCAATGCATGCTCCACCAGGATCCATGGCCTGTAGCATGCCGCCATGTCCATGGCCATGCAACCGAGGGGCTTCAACCCTCGCAACACAAAATCTGTACCTCCTCCAAGAGGAGTATTCCATTAAGGCCCCAGGCCCTGCGACACGCCGATGGTCCCTCCTGGAATAGAAATGCCCCACCATGACTTAGGGCTCAACAGCATGACGCTCGTCCCTCTCACGGGAAACTACACCACTAGAGGGACAAGATCTGTACTACACCGACGAACACCCCTAATGGAAGGATCTCTTTTGAGAACCAATCCGATAGGGAGAGGCCACAGGCAAAGAAAAACCCCTCCCTAAAGGGATACCAAGAAGGGACATCTCAGTGAAGCCCCAAACTTGGTCTGGGCCATCCTTCTCACATAAAACAGAAAAAAGGACCCTCGAGAGGGAAAAGAGGTAACTAGTAAGACTCAGAGAACAAACTGGCAAGAAACTAATAAAAAAAATCTCCCAGCTTTTGATCTCCACTCGATCCTGTCTTTCCACTTCTTACATCTCATCTTTCACCCTCTACATGGAGAGTTCCCAAGCTCTTCACCACAGAGGTTCTGTTCTCCTGGACCGTCCCAACTGACTTGATCATCGGAGTGTCCTTGCCGGAATTTCCAGCCCGGGTCTCCTCCTTTTTGCAAGATAACCTGACCAAGGAGCCAATTGGAAAAGAGGACCAAGCACCCAGGGGGCTCGACGAGTCTACAATACATTATAGCTACAGGCCACGGCGATCCAGGCAGCAATAGAACCAAATACTATATGTGCATTGATGTTATCACAAATACTAAAATAAAGTTTCCTCCGTAAGATGGATCGACCAAAGAGCGATACTTTGATTTAGTTTTGTTTTTATACATGGAAGTCTTTCCTAAACTTTAAATTTATGATATCAACAATTCTTAACTCTCACTCACTTTCCGGTGCTAATTTATCCATAATTCTTATCTTGTTCGTAGCTTAATCTGAGATATGTTTAATTTCTTAGCAATCCTTTCCAAGTCTATCATTGTATCTTATTTAACTTTGATTCTGCCTTTTATTCATACTAACGATTTGAGAGGCTATGTTTTTTATATTATTTTGAAATTATATAACAATGGGATGAGCACTATTTCTTGGCAGCCTTTTGTATAGTATGTGGATTTGTATTATGGTTGGAAGCCTTTAATGTGCTCTAATGCTTATTGTTAGCAGCCCCATTGTATGCTATGTATAACTCTTTGGCAGGTAGGAGTTTCTCATAAATATGGTATGATGAGGTGCTGCTCCATTCATACAAAATGTTTCAATATCATTTATCATATATATTATCTTGCTAAAACTATTTGTTGTTTTAGTTAACAATCCCTTATTTTCAAAATATGTTATAACATATGCTGATATTGTAAGGTGATGAATGCTTTGATTTAATTATTTGTGGTTACAAGTTATTTGTGCTTACAAGTTATTTATGGTTATTTGTGGTTAGAAGGTTGAGATTGATATCTTGTTTGATTTGGTATGAGATATATTATATATGTGGCAATGATGATGAGCTACCTATTGATTGAGCATTGCTAGGAAGCAAGAGTTGAACTATGATAGTAGTTTTTTTGTTGTTGTGATGCTTTACTGAAATTAACTTCGCATGTACTGAACCATATTTTGTAAATATATATTTATATTTGTACCTATGGCAGATGTTCTGTGATATGTTTAAATGTTGGCAGCCCTTCATGTTCCTAAATATTGACTTTCCTTATGGTCTAGGATATGAAATTGACCTTTTTATGCAAGTGGCTCGATTTCTAATTCTTCATCTTCTAACCAAGGCTGATGTATTGCCATGACAAATTTCAGATTATTTTTTTCAAAGAAATTATGAACTTTACTTGCTCAGATTTGTAATTTTATATATTTATCTGTTATATAGTTGCCACTTGAACTGCAACTTCTGCATTATATTTGTATCCGTTACATTCTATATACAATTTATATGCTTGGCATTGTTTTTCTTTGTTTAGTAGACAAGTTCAGATGATACATTTTACAAGTAAGATGTATTTGATTTTATGTAGGGCCCAATATATATTTTTATGGGTACTAAATCTGAATAATGATGAAATTGGATTTAAAATTTATCATCCATTACAAAGTTGGCAGCTTTTTCATATTAATAACAATTTTCTCATATCTAGTTTATGATTGGTGGATTGGTCTATATCTTGTAACATTGTTGATATATATGTTCAGAGTACATGTTCATGTTGAACTCATTGATACTATTGCATCACAAATTTAAATTGGAGTGGCTGTTAGATTTCAGGGTGGGTCTGTTGTTATGTTCATTTACTTTGATTTTATAACTTTATAATTACTGAAGATTTTGGACTATTAACAAGTTACTGTTGTAGCCATTTATTCTTCTTTCAATGCAGGGACTACTTATGGATCTCTATGGTCCAAAGGAACAGTCTTCTCAACTATACTATTAGAACTTGGTGCTAATGGTTAAGGACTACTATGCAATGGATGGAACTTATTATAGTTTCTAATTTTGATAATGTAATATCTTTTATTTTATTTTTGGAACTCGGTTTTCATGTATTATTGTCTAGGCATATATATTGTCTTCTTATTTTTATATTAACAGTTGCTCTGTATGAATATTTGAACAAATATTAATTATATTAATTTATATTAATTTATTTATTTTTTTATAACTTGCAACATCCTTTCATCTCCACGTTCTTATTTCAATGGTTCTAATATAGTATCTTTGCTTGTATATCGAGCCTTATTGTACTTGTATTTGATTTATAAGGGATCGAATAATTTGTTGTAACATGAATTCTTGTATTTCTTGTATTTGTTATATATAAAATTATACTCTATTTGTACTATGTCATCCGTAAACTAGCAATGGTATAATCATGTTTCTCTTGCTATCTTTTCTAATTTATGTATGTAACATGCAAAATTATACTAGATCATCATAATAATTATTAAATAAATAAATAAATAAATTTATAATAAATAAATTAATATATCAAATTTCTTATTATCTTTGTTCAGGGGCATTTTTAAATTTTTAATAAAATTTTTCAACTATTTCTAATGAAATATAGACTTATTCCTATGTTATCCAAATACCATTTAGAATAATACTGTATTAATTGTATCAAAATAAAGTAGAATATCAGATTTCAAACCAAATAGAAATATGCAATAACAAGGAGAATAAATTATTTTTCAAAAATTCATATTCTTATTTTTAAAATAAATTTTAGATATCCAAATATTATTCTAATATTTAAATCAGTATCAAAAATTTCTCCAAAGACCTGGTAAGATTTCAAAAAGCTTTCTGGTGTTTGCGGGTATGTGAAAGTACTGACTTTTGAAGACCTATTTGGACTTGCGTGTAATGTTTAAACGTGAGAGAGACTTACCTACCTGGAGGGCGCCCCAAAAAGACGTTATATTGACGAAAGCCAGAGCCCTTGGCACAAGGATGTGCAAAAATGGATTGGGGTACCTTATTTCGATTTGATGAAATATGGATTTCTTCAAAAAAAAAAAAAAAAAAATGGATTTCACAATTAAGAAGGTTGTTTTATCGTTGTGGACAACCGCCCTTGGTATAGGTGTTGCCGCTCTTCCTCCAGGATCGGGCTCGGTGAAAGTACTAGAAGGCTCCTCGACCGGACAGCCTGCAAAATCCCTGGACGCCGGAGGGGGCTCCGACGGGGACACTCCGATGCTTAAGTTAGAGAAGGGTTGGAGCAACAGAACGGGAGAAACTTAGAAAGAGAAATCATAATGGGAAAGAAGAACGTTACCCTTCAAGAAATTCCTGGACGCCGGAGGGGGCTCCGGCGGGGGACACTCCGATGCTTAAGTTAGAGGAAAGTTGGAGCAACAGAACGGAAGAAACTTGGAAAGAGAAATCAGAATGGAGAAGAAGAACATTACCCTTCACGGAGATCTCTGGATGCCTTTTATAGGGGCACCGAGCGCTGCCAAATTCTGTTGGAGAGCAGGCTGGGAAAGCCCGGATATACCCCCAAGAGAATAGGCGTAGCGACAAGATCGTGGAAACTTGGAAAGAGAAATCAGAATGGAGAAGAAGAACATTACCCTTCACGGAGATCTCTGGATGCCTTTTATAGGAGCACCGAGCGCTGCCAAATTCTGTTGGAGAGCAGGCTGGGAAAGCCCGGATATACCCCCAAGAGAATAGGCGTAGCGGCAAGATCGTGGACAGCGACGTAACAGGTGTGTCAAGAGTAGTGGCCATGCGCTAGAAGTTATTACAACATAATGTCAGAACTGTCGGAGAGGAAAGATTCCTGGAAACTTTGGACGACCCCTTCAACAATGGATCGACCGGCCTCCCACAAGCCAACCGGAATATTCAGCAGGATCTCTAGAAACCGGTCGCGGCAATCAAAAAGATCATCGCACGAATGATGAGACACCCGTCAGCTCTCAAAACTTCCGAGTCGGTTCTTTGAAAAAGCCCACCGTGGAGCCGGATTCTACACATGAACCAGACGGCTCTTTGAGAACGCCAGTCCAACCGTGGACTAACCGAAAGGGCATCTGCAGAAAAATTTGGCTCTCCACGTCCTCCTGGATTAGCCATGTAGTTGGTGGCCGGCTCCCTAGCTGGAACTGGACCGTGCTAGTCCCCCATCAGTGCTAAGTGCCCTGTCATATCGGTCAAATCTAAGATGTGTCAAAAAGGTTCCACAAGAAACCAAAAGGTGAATACGCAACACATAATGGGTGCACGTCTGTCTCCACTTGGATAGATAATTCGTGCAACATAAAGCATCTAGGAACCTGAATGTCCCGATCAAAAGAGAGATGATTCCTACATTTCTCAGATGGCATCCGTAACTACCACCTAGTCAGCTTAAAACAATTTCTGCCGAGTGTTTCTTTGCTGGATACCTCTATAAGAACTCCTAGATTACAAAACCTATAATCAGAACTTGTAGCAATAAATAACTAAATCAAAAAACAATTATAAATGTAGTCCTGGACCAATCCACTAAATTATTCCATGAATATCACAAAATGTCATCAAAACCACCATAACACAAGTATAACCTTTCACTTGACACATGTAGAACCTTTGTAATGTTTCATAGCTCATTTACAGCTCCATACAGGAAAGTTCAGACTTCAGGCAACAAAGAAAAGCTTCATGAATTCAGACTATGCAGGCACAGCAAAACTCTGTTCTCTCCAGCGGGGTGCATCCACAACAAGACATGGGTCTGATTTCTCAAATTCAGCAACCTGTGACACTTCAAGATTGTGAGTTGCAATGCAGATAATGGCAAGGGCCAATACATAGGAAAGATGGTGAAAATAGGAGAAATTGTTTAACCTTTTGTCCACAGCTAGGGCAGTAATGATATTTGTGCCAAAGGCAGTCCATAGAGGGGCAAAGGAAGCAAACCCCCAGCATAAATGGCATCATGCAAGCCACAACAGCTGCCAGACTTGGTTTCGATCTGTACCATGGTAAACGAATGTCATTAAACTAAATTTCATTCAGAATAAATCTACCTTGCAAGTGCATCAGAATCAAGGAGATGCCATTGATGAATGAAATGCACTTATGTGCTCCTTAATAATCTAAATAACATAATGTTTGATCGAGTAACACCCATCCTTGTAAGTTATTAGAACATCAATATGAGTCTCCAGTCACAATCCAGAATCAAAGACTAGCACTTGAATACAGAATGACGGGAAAAAAGTAAGTAATGAAAATCTAGGGGAAAAAAGAAATCTGACTTCAGTGTCCTTGAACTACAATTTTCACTTAAGCAAGATGACTTATCTAACAGATAGGCAACTGACGGAATAAAAGAAAAGCAAAGACTGCTCAACCAGCCCAAACTTGAGTATAATCAAATACAGCACCATAATGGCTTGCTTTCCATCAGATCACTCGTAGTGCCACTTGCCACCCTAAGAATATGCAGATAATTTTTGAGACATAATAAATCCAAATTCTCCTAAATAATTGACTATGCTCATATATGTGAATGCTCACTCTTGTTTAGCAAAAAGTTCTGATATTTATCAAAATCTTATAACATGGACATGGACATGGAATGGTGTTATTGGGTATAGGCATGGTAAAAGTCTTAAAGTTCAAATAGCATGCTGTAAAACATGCATGTAATTATTATGTATGTGTAAAAGCTCAAATTAATAGTGCTGTAAAACTTTAAAAATGAAATATAGGAAAAGGGAAAAAATGCTGACAACTATAATATTATTTATCAATACCTATTAGCTTTTTTAAAGGAAGCATAGCATCGCTAATATCATTATAATCATGATTTCCAATAAGAGATTAGTAGCATAGGCTCCAACCAAGGTCTGTGCAATCATGTTGAACTAGCAAGTTCAAGAGATACCAAATCAGATTGGTTGGGGACTCAACTCAATTCCATGGCCCTCTCCTCACGATTCAATTTCATGCTTGCGCCCCAACAAACACCCCCCCCCCCCCCAAAAAAAAAAAAAATAAAAAAATAAAAAAAAACACATCCAGTAAGCTCCTCTCTCTCACACACAGATGTTAGGGTTTCCTTTGTCTTCCCCCTTCCTCCTCCCTCCTTCCGTCTCCCTCTCTCTCCCGCCCTCTTCCTCTCCCTTTTGGCTCATCCTAGGTCAATACCATGTCGAACAAGTTGCTCGCCGGTACCCTCTCTAATACTAGTTCGACAATCTTGTCTCCAATTAATCATCAAAAAATAATATAATAAAACAAATAATGGCATCTGCAGTAGCATCAATTTATTGCTAGTTATGTTTGTAGATATTACTTCTCCTTGACTAGTCATAACCTCAACCTGCAAGTGTGCTTCCATCTTTAATGCCAACATTGATCAAATTAAGATGCATCAAAGTTTAGAATATATTTTTAGCTGCCAATTCTCCAACCAATGTTATTGTCTACAGCTTAGACAAGAAAGAACTGTCATTAAGGGTCCATTCTTTGATGGGTAAATACCATGAAAAAATTGGTCAACTTTTTTATTGACCAATTTATCCATATTCTTGTACTTCTTTAGGTGGATAAATTCTTTTTTTATGGATAACATTTATCCACTAGAAAGGAAAAAAAATCTTACCTATCTAAAAGGTAGGTAAGTTAGTTTTCCATGAGCCAGGAAAATAAACATTTTTTTATTCCCAACATACCCTTAACCATATAATAATAATAGCCATATAATAATATAATAATGATATAATATACAACACAATATATTATATTATATTATATTATTATAATATAATATGTTTTATAATAATATACTATATTATATAATACTATAATATATATATTATTATGATTATATTTTAATATAATAATACATTATATTATTATAGTATAGTATAATAAAATATAATAATGATATATAATATATAATATTATAGTAAAATAAATATAGTATTTATATTTGTTGGTGCCAAAATTCGTCAAGTGTCGAAGGAAGAGCTGGAGGTGATGCTGGAGTGGGCGATGCAAGCGGTAGTTCGGGAGATACTTGCAAAAAGCCCTGTTGGGAATAGCCCCAGCGATAGCACTCCAATGCTCAAGTCAGTATCAATACCAATAATATGGGGAGTGTAAATGGAAGAGCTTACATACCTTAGAAAACTTACATGGGATCCCTTTTATAGGTCGAGATTCATGGGCACTTTAGATATGGCCAAGATCCTGGCGGATTCGATGGACCATAGAACCTTCTACATGTCGCCGAGACTTTCTTGTTCCATTAAATACCTCCTTGTCATTAGCTTAAGATATGTCACGCTTCATTAAATAGTGATCCAGGTTATGGAGAGTCCAAAAGCATGCCTCCCTCACTTAGATTTGGCAATGATTTGGAGATTTTGGGATGTGATGAAGAATTAGCCATGTGGCAGAAGCTGTGTGCAAGAGTGTCAGAGTGCTATGCCTTGGGCCCTTGGAGGCTTAAGATAGGTGCATCTCGCCAAAGGCTCTATAGGCTAGGATGCTTTTTGGATACTCAAGCCCTAGTCAGGCCAGGGGGCTCATGGTTGAGTGCCTTACAGATGGTCAACGTAGGCTCGCTATTACCTTTCAGGTATAAAAGTTGGGTGCTGCTGATACCCGCTCGAGAGCTTGTGGCCAAGCACGTTATGAATGGCCGACGTGGGCTCGCTGATACCTTTTAGGCACAGAAGTTGGCCGCTGCCGATACCTGCTTGAGAGTTTATGACCGAGTGCCTTACGAACGGTCAACATGGGCTCACTGATATCTTTAAGATACAGAAGTTGGCCGCTACTGATACCTGCTCGAGGGTTTATGGCCAAGTGCCTTACAACGGTCAAGGGATGCTGACAAGCAATCGATGAGGGCTCGCTGATATCCCTTGAATATAGGAGTTGGCCCCTGCCGAGCCTTGCTCGGATACTGGCAAGCAGTCGGCGTCACTTTTGCTGGTCAGATGAGCGATCAAGGGATTGAGCCATTGGTTTTAGTCAACTCTTGGATTTTACACCTTCAATCGATGGTCGTGCTATGCGATCAATAAATTCCTTCAACCATCGTGGGCCCCATGTTCCTGGCCCGAACATAATTTTTCCCAATAGATACCCCTTTACTTTCTGATCCTAATTTCGGCCAGACCATGGAAGAACCCTGTAAAAGGAGGGTCAAGGACATAGGAACCCTTCCCCCAATTTGGGAGTGCACTGTCTTCAAGGCAGATCCGAATGGGCAGGATGATGATGCGCTCCGACTTACATTTCTCAAGGCACTTCATAGAGTGCACTGCCTTTACTCCGAGCGACGAAACATCCGCAAGCTGTCCACTATGGCCTCCATGTGGCTATCCTGAGTAGTTCCATATGGTTTCGAGAGAGCACACCTCATTTGGAAGGATGGCAACGATTGTCGTTCTATCCTTTCCTGTCTCCATGTCGAATAGTTTCATCTTCCCCTTAGGATACCTTTTGCTATCCCCGCCCTAGTCATTTGCTCTCCATTCTTCTTTATGTGCTTCCTTTTCTTCGAGACTTCTTTCGAAGACTCCATCGTCCTCAACCTCCTGTTCTACCTTGTTCCCAGGTTAGCCTTTATTTTCCTTCTGCAACTTCTTCCTTTTTTCTTAGGCTCTGGGTAGATGGCAAGTCCTAGGAAGGAGAGACTGCCAAGGAGGGGTGCCGAAGGGAGGGGTCGAATGACCCCGCCGCCCTGCATCAAGAGTGCATTAGGCCGAAGATTATAGGTCCGGAGGGATATCGATCTATGATGGATCAGGACTTATTCCTCATCAGTGTAGGGTACCGCATCCTAGAGGATTATGATTTCGAGTTACCTGAGCCTGATTTACGGATAAATAATCCTCCTCTCGGTAGACTTGGAGTCTACGAGGAGGCATGCGAAGCGGGCCTTAGGTTCCCCCTTCTGCCATTCATCGTTGAACTTCTCGGGTCCTATAAGATTCCCTTATATATTCTGACCCCAAATTCCATTAGACACATTGTAGGGTCTCTAGGCATATCCTTCTTGGCTGAAATGCAGCCCTCTTTATCCTTGTTCTGCTCTCTCTTCACCGCTCAGAAGCATCCATATGCCAAGGTATGGTGATACTTCATGGCTCGAAAAGGGGTTGATCCTCTAATTAAGGGTGCACCCTCCACTAACAAAGAGGAGTGGTTTTTATTTATGTCATCTTCCTTCATAGACAGGTGGGGTGTACCGAACTAGGATTGGTCGGCCGCTCCTTTACTGAATGCTCCTAAGTTGAGTGAGGAGGCACATTTTAAAACTCTTAGGAACTTCAAAGTCCTAGACTTGGAGTGGCACTTATCCAAGAAGGCCCTCTGTAGAGCAAAACTTAGCCAACTCCCCAAGGGTGAATCTAAGATTTTGTCTTTCTTCTTGCCTGATGTTTTCTTCTTATTTCTGATTGGCAACTCAACTACAGATGAGACTGGAAGATGTAGAAGCTATGAGGGTGTTGGCCCAAAAGAGGAAAGGCTCGAGCCTCCTTTAAGGGCTCCAAGAAGAAGGTGAAGTTTGCTGATCTTGAGCCTGAGCCGACGGAGACTCCAACTGGATCGGACCATCCTAAAATGATTGGGACCACCTTAGGGACCACTACTAATGCTCTGTCCATGCCGATCATTCATCCCGCACCAATTGCTTGCCCATCATCTTCTCCCATCCCGACTGTGAGAAAAACTTAGGAGCTTCCCCTGATCACGAAGTCTCTCCAGAGGGGGGGTCCGAAATGAGCAGATCTCCAAGATTGAGAGACCATCTAGGAAGTCTTTGAAAAGAGTGTTTGCGGAGAAGCTGGAGGAGTTGCAGGTGCTGGATTATGACGACTATGACGACTTGGAGAAGAGGAGACGATATTGTTGGTGCTAGAGGTACTTCCTACTCTGCCTTTATCTTTCGCTCTTAATATTGCTATTCCTGACCATGTCTTCATTATAATTGATACATTATGTGGCCATCCTGCTAAACCGAGCCTTCGATAGCGAAAGCACCATTAAAAAGTTTAGGGGCAATGTCGTGGAGGCACATCAAAGAGTAGAGGTAGCGTCTAAGCACTAGGGGAGGCGCTTTTCAAAATGAAGGCTGAATTGGCCAAAGTTAAGGTTGACTGGGCCTCGGAGAAGGAAAAGATGGAATTGGAAGTGGCGAAGGCTAGGATGGAGCTTGCCAAGGCTAGAAAAGAGGCTGCAGAGGCCATGGAGAGGTACAAGGCTTGAGGACTATACAATGCAAGGTTCCCGGTACCGATACCGGGAGCCATATCAACAGGAGGCCGGTACGATACGGTCCGTACTGTACTGTACTGGCAAGCGTACCGACCCTTTTTTTTTAATATAAAAACATTCTCCCCCTCCCAAAAAGTATTTAAAACATAAAAAGGACCTCAACCGGGCTGAACCGAGCCCGTACCAGGATGAACCGACCGGTTTGTACCGGTACCGTACCGTACCAGTATGGAAATCATTTTTTTTAATTTTTTTCACGGTCCGGATGCCGGACCGTTTTAATAGGCTGAACCGTACCGACTGCTAACCGGTACGGGACGGTACCGCGATCCCTGATACAATGGAAAGGCTCGGGCAGTGATGGACTTTCGCAAGTCGAAAGATTTCTTCACCAACTATCGGGCATTCAACCAGGAGGCCTATGAGGAAGGCTTCAGGATAGGGGAGCTCGAGTGTCAAAATGCGGTCCTGAATCATTTCCATGGAATAGATCTCAACTTCCTAAATGAAGAGGAGCCCGAGGATGAGTCTATCGATGCTACAATCGAAGCTCTCTCAACTAAGCCCGTTGCCATCGATCTTGCTACTGCTTCCGAGCCTACTCTAGTTAATCCTGCTTCTAACGCCGAGCCTACGAGGTTAAGAACCGAACCTTGTAACTTTTACTTTTTTTTTTCAGATCGTTGTAGCTTTCCTTTTACCTTTCCCCATTGCTGTAAGAGAACATTGCCATCATATGGAATGAAATGACGTATCCTTTTTACTCGTTTGTTCTTATTCAATTGATAATATCATTGCATTCAGGATAGCGAATCTCCATCAAAAGAGCCTATGCTTGCCAATGTCTTCATGATGCCATAGACATTAGGGCTTATGTCGATAACCAACGGGCTAAAGCTAGGTGGTGAAAAAAAAGCCACCAATCAAAAAAAGACTGCTAAAAGCGCATGAGGTACTTAGGCAATTACAAGAAGCTAAACATTTATGCTCGAAGGTCGTTGCATGCATCTTTGAGAAGACTAGACTCCTGGAAAAATTGAAGAAATTGTCGGAGATCTTCCAAATGACCTGGGATGCAGCTACCAAGGTAGCTCAGGCATGGAGTCAGCTTTCATCGACTTGTGGGGAGATCTCCGACTTAGAGTCACTGCTCACTTCTAGGGAGGCACAATGGAAACTTACTGCTCAATCAGCGGAGTTCAAAATGAGCAGCATAAAGCTCAAGAAAAAATCACTAAGCTTGAGCAATTGACAAGAGGCAAATGGTGTCTTGCCTAGCAACTGAGGTGCCACTGCTGACCATTGTCTCTGTCGATCAGACCACCTCAAACAAGCCAGCACCCATCACCAGGCAATCAACCGCAGGCAATTGTTTCCAAGGCTAAATCAAGAGAGCTTATTATGGTGCCATATTAGTCAGACAAGCAACCTTACATGCCAAGTGCAAGTGCTGCAGCTGGTTCTCAGACTAGGTTGGGGCAACGGTCGGCAGTTGCACACCGATCAAGCCAACAGTCCCGATTGCAACGCCATCATCGATCAAGACAACGGTCTCGGTCATAGAGCTATCATCATGCAGTAGAGGCTCGTGAGGTGCAAAGGGTGACTCTATCGATTTCATGTTTGACCAAGGCCATAAAATAGGGTACAACAACTGCAAGGATCTGATACGAGTCCTTTAACCAGACCTTGATCTCAATTACCTTCCTTCAACATGGACGTAGCCAAATTTATTACAGAGATTCATGCACCGGCCCCAAACCCATATCGATATGCAGGATCTACCACCCCTCGTTGAACCCACCGCGAAGCATCATCTCGAGCGAAGGATTCCCCAGGAGGTTCTGGGATCATAAAAAATTAGCTACCAGACACGAAGGAGCCCGTAAACCCAGATAACGAGGGAGGTCGATCATCTGAGATAGGGTCTTGGAGCGATTCTGGTGATTTGGAGGCATCCAGAGGGGGCACTATAGGTTATAGGGCCAAGAAGGATTAGATTCTCATAGAAGATTTAGCTTTGCCCATGCATGTTTAGCTTTCTACAGCTAACTTATGTGGCCTTTGAGCACTTTTATTTTGGAACAATGAAGTCCTTGCTTTTGTAATGAAATTTTATTTTCTATGTGACTTGATCATTTTCATTATCCAATATGATCGGATGTTTTTTTTTGCTTAAAGCCACTTAATGCTGAACAGTAAAATTCTCTTATGTACTGGTTAGGGGCTCTTAAGACTTTGTTTGACCGATGGTTGCTGAAAACCCAAGTCACTTCCACTCAAAAATTGTCTGGGGTCACGAGCGATTTTGGGGCTTTTGATGAACCAGATTATCGCTTGGCTTGGGCTCTAACCAATTACAAGTCGGTTACTTAGAGTCATGGATGCTGATAGCCTTTTGAAACTCTGACCGATCGTGAGTCAATCCTTAAAACAATGGGCATTGATCATCTTTGGAGCTCTGACCGATTGTGGGTCGATCTCATGGAGCCATGGATGTTGATCGCCTTTTGGGACTTTGACCAATCGCGACTTGGTCACTTGAAGCCATGGGCGTTGTTCGTCTTTTGGGCTCTGACCAATCACGAGTCGATCACTTGAAGCCATGGACGTTGGTCGCCTTTTGAGACTGACCAATAATGACTCGATCACTTGGAACCATGGACACTGATCACCTTGGATCTCTGGCCGATCGCAGGTCGATCACTTTGTGCCATGGATGTTGATCACCTTGAGGCTCTGATCGACCTCAGGTCAGTCACTTGAATCCATGGGCATCGTCACTTTGGGGCTATGACTGGTTGCGAGTCGATCGCTTGTTAGTTACTTGGAGCCTTTGCGGCTCTGATCGATCACGACTTGGTCACTTGGAGCTATGGCATTGATCGCCTTTTGAAATTCTGACCGATAACAAGTCGGTCACTTAGAGCCATGGACATTGATCACCTTTTGGAACTCTGATCGATCGTAAATCGATCACTTAAAGTGATAGGCGTTGATCACCTTTTAGAACTTTGACCAATCATGGGTCGATCACTTGGAGCCATGGATCTGATCGTCTTGGAACTCTGATCGATCGCGAGTTGGTCACTTGGAGCCATGGATGCTGATCGCTTTTTGAGACTGACCGATCGCGACTATCACTTGAAGTCATGGACGTTGATCGTCTTTTGGACTCTGACCGATTACGGATCGATCACTTGGAGCCATAGGCGTTGATCACCTTTTAGGACTCTGATCGATCATAAATCGGTCACTTGGAGCCATGGGCATTGATTGCCTTGAAGCTCTAACCGATCGTGAGTCGATCACATGGAGTCATAGACACTAATCTCCTTGAAGCTCTGACTGATTGCAGATCGATCACTTGGAGCCATAGGTACTGATCGCTTTTTGGGATTCTGACTGATCGCAACTCTCAATTACTTGGAGCCATGGGCACTGAGCACTCTTCCTTTATGCCAATCGTTGAAAGGCCATTAAGGCTCTTGACCAATTAAGGGTTGTCTAAAGCCACGGGTGTCCACTTATACATCTCGATGCATGGTTTATTCAACAGGTACCTCGATATCCTTGATCCTCAAGAATGCCCCATGGCGAAAGGGTGCCACTTGCCACGGAATTTAACTTCCAAGGAACTTTGACTAGGTAGAGAGGGCCTTCAGGGCACTGTTTCCGAGAAGACGAGATTAACGCTGAGGCTTACCGTCTTAGCCTCTTCCCGAAGCTTGTTAGGTTCCCGAGAAGATGACGTCCAGCAATCGTTGATTGGGCAAGTGAGCAGTTGGACCTTTACCAGGCTCATTATAAAAGAAGAGGGGGGTAATGTATTTCCCCTACACCTTCCAGCCATTATGTTACCAAAATGTCTTAGAGATTGCCATGCTTGGGCTCCGATGGAAATCCCAAGGTCGTAGGACTCCCATTCTCAATGAAGGGGTTCTCCCTGGAAAGATTATTTCACGGACGAGTCGATTGGTGGCCACCTTGGAATGGAGAGCACCTATAATGGTTAGCAGCATCATTATGTTGCTCCTGCAATCGGTTGGCGGACTTAACAACCGATGCTCCAACTGTACCGCCATAATTGCAGCTGGTCGGAGAACTTAACACGAGGGCACAGGCTACTTGTCCTATCATCCAAACCTTCCTCAAGGGGCACCCGTGCCTAAATGTAAAGGTAGACAGGAAGCCCACACCTCGGGTTGTAGGTAGAAGTACTAGCTCGAGGATGCACAAGGAATCATCGTCTGGACTCGCTAGTGAGCTTCCTCAACTCGTCGACTCCCTACCTTATTGAATGTCGCCTTCCCCGGCGATGCCGGCTTCACTCGGAGTGGTGAACTCAACTCCAATTACACTCCCCTTGACAATGCACTTCCCTTGATAGCATCGTGGGCCAGGGGATGCCGGGCGTATTCATGCAACACCTGCCGGCAATCCTGCTATTGGCCAAGACGTGCTCGACTGCTTTTAAGGTATACATAAGACTTCTCCCAGCTTTATAAAAGAGCTCAAAAGTTCGAGAGTCCTCTAGTTCTTTGACAAACATTGCCACTTTTCCTATACTTTAGAAGTCTAAAAAGCAACATTATCAACCAAGAGGCTATAAATCCATGTAACCCAGCCACAAGGTTATGGCCGAGAATGCATAGGGAGTCGTTAACTAGACTCGCTGGTGAGATTCCTCAACTCATCGACTCCCTACCTTGTTGAATGTTGCCTTCCCCGCTGATGCCGGCTTCACTCGGAGTGGTGCACTGACGACTCTAGTTATGCTTCCCTTGACAATGCACTTTCCTTGATGGCATCGTATGGGCCAGGGGATGTCAAGCATCTTCATGCAGCACCTGCTAGCAATCCCGGGCCGAGGCGTGCTTGGTTGCCTTCAAGGCATAAATAGGGCTTCCTCCCAGCTTCATAAAACAGCTCGGGAGTTCTCCAATTCTTTGATGAGCATGCCACTTTTCTTATATTTTAGAAGCCTAGGAAGCAACATTATGAGCCGACAGGCTATAAATCCATGTAACCTAGCCGCGAGGTTACGAATACATGTAATCGAAATACATCAATGAAAATGGAAAAACACTTTATATATTTTGCATTCTTGTGTTTGTTTGTGTGGTTGATTGTGCTTCAGGCCTGTTTTGGCCACATCTTTCACTTTGTATTCAAACCTGATAAAAACTCGATGAGTATCTGATTAGGATATATGTCTACGATCAGAATCCCAATATGAGGTTTTCAAGCTTGCTTAAATTTTTGTCCGATGGATTTTTCAAACTTCCAATCGAGGGTCCTCACCTAACGGACCCTCAGGTTTCTTATCGCGAGTCCTCGTTCGATAAATTTTCATACTTCTGATCAAGGGTCTTTATATGATGGATCCTTGGTTTTCGACCAAAGTCTTTGCCTAAACCTTGGATTCTTGGCTAAGGGTCTCTCGTATGACAGACTTAAGTTTCCCACTAGGGGGTTTCAATCCGATGAGTTCTCAGGTTCCCAATCAAGGACCTTGTTCAATGAATCTTTTTAAAGGAGGCCTTGCTTGATCAAAAGGAGCTTTACGAGAGCCCTTTTATTACTAATAAGTGAAGACTAAATGCAAGAAAGAGGAGCATTTTTAGTTAGTAAGAAGTCACATTATTGGTAAAACTTTCAATTATTAGTTGCATTCCAAGGTCGGAGTATAGAAATCCCATCCAGTTGCTTTGGCCGATATGTTCCTAGTCTAATGAGTTCTTCCACCTAGTAGAGTCCCTCCCAGTTTAGGAAGAGTTTGCCACTTTGGCCTGGTCGAGAGATTTCTGCTCGGTGCAACAATAGGTCACCGACCTTAAATGCCTTATTTCAAACTTTGGAGTTGTAGTGAGCAACCTTTTATTGGTAAGCTGTCATTCTGACATGTGCTCTTTCACAAGCTCATCTAGTAAATCTAGATCAGCGAGCCGCCTTTTGGAGTTGGTTTGTTCATCAAAGTTTGCTCCCGTGCTAAAGGCATGCCGAGCTCGACGGGTATCACTACTTCCTTCCAGAAAGCTAGGCTAAAGGATATTTCTTCCATCCGGAGGCTCGGTGCCATTCGGTATGCCCAAAGCACATGATGGAACTCATCAACCCATGATCTTTTAGCTTTGCCTAACCTCTTCTCGATCCCTTGTAAGAGGGTTCAATTGGTGACTTTCACCTCCATTAGCCTAGTGGTGCGCCTCCGATGCCATTCGGTATGCCCAAAGCACATGATGGAACTCATCAACCCATGATCTTTTAGCTTTGCCTAACCTCTTCTCGATCCCTTGTAAGAGGGTTCAATTGGTGACTTTCACCTCTCCATTAGCCTAGTGGTGCGGGCACCAGAGCTCGTAAGAGACTTTAATCAAACCCAATCAATCCAAGCACTTTATGGATTGCCAGTGAATATGCCATTTCAGTTTCAAAATTTTAATTCAACTTAAGAATTTCAGCATGAGTCCTGTAATTAGAGTCGAGTCAATTTTAATTTAGTCTTGTAATTAGTCAAGTTGGATCAATTTGGCCCTGTAATTAATCAAGTTGGGATCAATTTGATCTTGTAATTAGTCAAGTTGGGATAAGATCCAGACATGAACCATGCTCGAACCCAAAGAGCATCAAGATTGGAGCAAACCACTTCACCACGCCATGTTGGATTGGATAGAGCAAACCACCTCACCATGCCATGTTGGATTGCCACCTCAACACCACGCCAAGTCAGCTATGCCACCTCACTTTCCACGCCCAAGCTTGCTGAAATTCAAGTTTGAATGCAAATTGTTACTCCCCACTTCCCTCTTCCCTTTTCAAGCATGTAATCTCTCCCATTTTGAATTCAAATTAGGGCTCAGGAAGTTAATAAACACCCCCCCAACCCTCTTGTAATCAGTCATTGAATGAATGAAGTCTTTTTTTCTTCCATTGCCTTGTTGCATTGTCACTCCGTGAGGGGAGGGTGTGAGGCCCAAACCGGTTCATTCAAGCTTCAGGTTCTCTCAGTGGTCCCAAGTCAAGGATGAAGTTTACCTTGCCTCGGAATCAACTACGTTAGGTGTCTTCAATCAAGGGAGTAGTAGTCTTCTCATTCAACCGCTAATCCTTTGAGTGTTGAGGTTTGAGCCATCCATGAAATTGAGAGCTCATTGTTGATAAGATAATCCCCTCCTAAACTCTTAGATCTGAATTATTGAAGGTAATTGTCCTAATTAGAATGGATTCTTAGCAATTAGATCCATTTACTTTCAAATAAATGAACCTACATTATAGGTAACAACTTTCTAGTAGTCTCTTTCATTAATTTCATTTGCTCTCTTAAGCATGAAACTTACTGATATATGGTAGAATCATTGCTCATTTTAGATTGCTGATTTCATAGTTTAAAACTCCATTATCATCCCGCATCACTTTTCGTATCAGAGCATGGTTAATTAGGACAAGATATGCCATTTGCTAAAATTTCTGCATCATCTAAGGACTAGACCTGAAAGCTCATCTCATAGCTTTTCAGATCTTAGTTTAAAATACATTTCCTAAGTAACTTTTCCAGATCAAACCAGACCTGGAATCATTTTCCATAGATTTCATATCTGAATTTTCAGAAATTTTTTTATTTATTTTACTAGTTTACTATCTAATCAAAGGAATCACGCCTCCTGAGCGGGTATACAAAAGTATACTTATGACCCATAGGAGGAATGAGCCAAGGCCGGACGTGAGATCCCAAGATTGGAGGGTCCGTTGTGCTAAGTGCATGCTTGCATGATTGGAATTAATGAATGCTACATTATATGTTTTCTCCTCTAGCACAACCTAGGGCTCTTAATTTCTGGTACAATTCAAATTTGAATTCTCCTAACCATAATTCTAAAATTCAAATTTTAAAATTTAAAATTTGAATTCTGAAATTTGAAAATCTAAATTTGAAATTTGAATTTGAAATTTCAGATTTAGAAATTTAAATTTTGAATTGAATGTCTATCTTAGTCTTTACATTCTATTGATTAGTTAGATTCTTGATTGTGCATCTATTCTAAAACACTTAAGGGCAATCCTATCATAAGATAAGGAGAGGATTTCATCACCTTTCCTTGGTCCAAAAACAACAAACCATATATTGCATTGATCCAAGCCTAATCTAAAATTAAGAACCTAAACTAGGGACATCAACAAGTCAAGTTCATGTTTCATGTTGAGACTTAGTATTGGTTAATTCTGTATTTACTCCTGGATATTAGTGTCAAGGCTAGGGATCCAACGACAAATGCCTTAAGTGGATCTGTGATTTTTAATTAGGACCTCGCGAAAGCAAGGGGAGCCTCTCACAATCCCACCTCTTACCTGGCCAGTTGAAAGGCCCAAAGGATTACTGCAATTGTGATTGGTGCTTTGGCAATTCATGCTAACTTGAACTTCTAGGTCTAGGAGCCCTAGAGACTAGGTTTTGTATTGCATGACCACTAGATTAGGAACCCCATACCAACATTCCCAAACTCAACCAAGTCTCACCATGGATCCCAATCTTGAAACCTTGATGAGAACATGACTTAGCAATTCAGACAACTAAACAATAGATTTGACCAAATGGAGTGAATCGGGACCCTTGAAAAGACCCGTTGACCCATATTGAACCTGAATCACTTAGACCAACTCCCCTTAGCCCAAGAACCCATCGCCATGATCCCACCACTGAACATAATCCGAGACGCCCACACCAAGATTTTGCTGATTTGGAGGAAAGAGCCCTTGGGAACATACATCTTGATGCACCCATTTTTTATGGAAATTTAGATCCTAAGGTGTACGTTGATTGGGAGAGTGACATGGATCAATACTTTGAATGGTATGAGATATCGGAAGAGAGGAAGTTCAAATTCGCTAAACTTAGATTAGTCCGACAAGCTAGGTTGTATTGGAGAAATGTTGAGCATATTTGGCGTTAAAGAGAAAATATGCCCATAGTCACATGGAGGACCATAAAGATCAAACTTAGGAAGCACTTACCCTTGTCCTATAAGCAGAGGCTTTTAAATCAATGGCAAAGATTGAGCCAGGGTAACAAAACCATATTCGAGTACATTGCTAAGTTTGACGAATTTGTCATGAGATGTAGCATGGTTGAGTCGGAGGCTATCACCTTATCTAGGTTTCAAGCATGCCTTCGAGAGGAAATTTAGAGAGAACTATTACTGAGAGAAGTCCATGACCTAAAACAAGCTTATAAGTTGCTGGAGATAAAAAATTTCAGAGGGAACCCATGATCCGTCGACCTGAACCCAGTAGGATTAGTAATCCTGAATATAAGCCAAGTTATAATCAAGTTCCTTCAACTCGACCCACTGCTGCTACCCCATTAGGTCGCAAGGATGACAAGGGTAAGGATCCTTAAGTTCAAAGGGATAATCACTAAAATGTGCATTGCTTCAGGTGTCATAAAGTTGGCCACTATACTAGTCAATATCCTACTCGAGCCTTACACAGGAAAATTAGAAGATGAAGCTCCTGAATCCCTTGAAGAATTTGAGGAAGAAGTGTATGAAGCAGGAACAAACTTAGTGGATGAGTATGAGGGAGATGAAGAAACTATAGATCCACATGAGTTACTGGGAGTCGTTAGATGTAGTCTAACCCAAACAAGAGAGCATGAGGATTGGCATAAAACCAACATCCTACAAACTTCTGTCAAAATAGGAAAAAAGGTTTGTAAGATAATCTTAGATAGTAGGAATTGTGTTAATGCCATTTCCACTAATGATGTCAAGAGTCTAGGATTGACCACTGTTCCCCATCTCAACCCTTATAAGGTATCTTGGATTGATTCGACCTCTATTTCTATTAAGTTAAGATGCCAAGTTACAATCCAATTCCAATCCTATCAGGAAAAAGTTTAGTATGACGTTCTTCCTATGGGGGTTAGCAGTATCATTCTAGGCCGATCCTGGTTTTATGATCATGATGCTACCTTGTACGGTCGATCAAACTCTTGTTCATTCACCCACCTAGAAAAGAAAATCATTATAAACTCTTCACCACCTAAGGACAACACCAAAAGAGGGTCTAGCAATCTGAAGGAAAAGAAACAAGGATTAAATTTAATTAATGCTAAGGATTTGGAAAGAGAAATTAATGAGGATTCACCAGTTTGGATATTGTCCACCAAGGAAGTCCAAGATCAACCTTAGAAGGAGCAATCCCAGGAAATAGTAGAGTTTTTAAAGGACTTTCAAGATGTATTTCCAGAAGATCTTCCTGATCACCTCCCACCATTAAAGAACATTCAACATGCCATAGACTTCGTCCAAGGAACCACCTTACCAAACCTTCCACATTATAGGATGAATCCCACTGAACATTCAGAGTTATAAAGGCAAGTTGGAGATCTCCTCCAAAAGAGATTCATTAGGAAAAGCCTGAGCCCATGTGCGGTACCTGCCCTCTTGACCCCAAGAAAGATGGCACTTGGAGGATGTGTAAATAGTCGTGCCATCAATAAAATAACGGTCAAGGATTGTTCCCTATTCCCCAACTTGATGATATATTAGACATGATAGCTGGAGCCACTATTTTCTCTAGACTGACCTTAAGAGTGGCTATCACCAAGTTAGGATTAGGCCTAGGGACGAGTGGAAGACAGCTTTCAAGACTAAGGATGGCCTATACGAATGGGTAGGATTTGGAAAGAGATTAATAAGGGTTCACCAGTTTGGATATTGTCCACCAAGGGAGTCCAGGATCAACCCCAAAAGAAGCAACCCCAGGAAAAGGTAGAGTTTTTGAAGGATTTTCAAGATATATTTTCAGAAGATCTTCCTGATCACCTCCCACTATTAAGGGACATTCAACATGCCATAGACTGTCCTAGGAGCCACCTTAGCAAATTTTCCATGTTATAGGATGAATCCCACTGAATATTTAGAGTTACAAAGGCAAGTTGGAGATCTCCTCCAAAAGGAATTCATTAAGGAAAGCCTGAGCCATTGTGCGGTACCTACCCTCTTGACTCTAATAAGGATGGCACTTGGAGGATGTGTAGATAGTCATGCCATCAATATTAATAATGGTAAAGTATCGTTTTCCTATTCCCCGACTCGATGATATGTTAGACATGATGGCTAGAACAACTATTTTCTCCAAGATTGACCTTAAGAGTAGCTATCACCAAGTTAGGATTAAGCCTGGGAACGAGTGGAAGACAGCTTTCAGGACTAAGGATGGCCTATACGAATGGGTGGTGATGTCTTTTGGTCTTTCTAATGCCCCGTGTACTTTCATGAGGATCATAACCAAAGTCCTTAAATTATTCATCGAAAAGTTTGTCGTAGTTTATTTTGATGACATCCTAATTTACAATAAGACTAAGGAAGACCACCTGAGCCATCTTTAACAAGTATGCCAAGCTCTTAGAAAGGATAGCCTCTATGCCAATCTTAAGAAATGCAGCCTCCTGGCCCCTAAAGTTATTTTTCTAGGTTTTTGCATTACCCTCGAAGGAGTGTCTGCCGACCCAGAAAAGATTAAGTCCATAGTTAAGTGGCCTATACCCAAAAGCATATATGATGTACGTTGCTTCCATGGCCTTGCCAACCTTCTATAGGAAATTCATTCGAGATTTTAGTACGATTGTT
Source organism: Areca catechu (assembly GCA_021397845.1). Classification (NCBI taxonomy): domain Eukaryota; kingdom Viridiplantae; phylum Streptophyta; class Magnoliopsida; order Arecales; family Arecaceae; genus Areca; species Areca catechu. The sequence continues at coordinate 43,051,797 of CM038048.1, read as the reverse complement.
GCACCTATCACTGACTGTATTAGGAAAACTTTTGAATGGACTAAGAATGCCAATAGAGCCTTCCTGGAGATCAAAGAGAAAATGATCCAAGCACCAATTTTGAGGCTACCTGACTTTTCAAAGGTTTTTGAGATTGCTTGTGATACATTCAAAGTTGGAATTGGAGGAGTTCTAAGTCAAGAGAACCACCCTGTAGCCTTCTTTAGTAAGAAGTTGAGTGAAGCAAAATTGAAGTATTTAACTTATGATAAGGAATTGTATGCGATAGTTCAAGCCTTAAGATATTGGAGACACTATCTTTTACCGTAGGAGTTTGTTCTATATTCAGACCATGAAGCACTCCGATTCCTTAGTTCTTAAAAAAAATTGAACCCTAGGCACGACAAGTGGGTAGAGTACATCAAGCTTATACTTTTGTTTTGAAACACCATGCTGGTACTGAAATCGAGTTGCCGATGCGCTTAGCCATCGTTCCATGCTCTTAACCTCTGTAAGCACCGAAGTCATAGGATTTGATTGGTTGAAAGAAGAATATGAAAATTGTCTTGACTTTAGCAAAATTATTCAATCTGTTCGCCAAGAACCATCTAGTTTGTATAGTGACTACACCCTTCACGATGGATTCCTTTTCAAAGGAAATAAGTTGTGGATCCCTCAAACCTCCACCCGAGAATTCTTCATTTGGGAAATCCATACAGGGGGTTTAGCTAGCCATTTTGGTAGGAACAAAACCATTCTAGCGATAAAAGACCAGTTTTTTTGGCCTAGTCTCAAAAGAAATGTAGCCCAAGTAGTGGTCCAGTGTCGAACCTATGCTATTGCCAAACAGCAGAAACAAAACACCGGCCTATACACCCCTTTGCCTATCCCTGATTGTCCATGACAAGATCTTAGTATGGATTTTGTGTTAGGGTTACCAAAGACTATGCGAAAACAACTCCATCCATGTTATGATCGATCGCTTTTCCAAGATGGCACACTTTTTATCTTGTTCTCAGACTTTTGATGCTTCAAAAGTGGCCAAACTATTCTTAAATTAAGTGATTAGGTTACATGGTTTGCCCAAAACCATTGTCTGATAGGGATGTCCGATTCACTAGCTATTTTTGGAAAACCCTATGGCACATGTTAGGAACCAAACTGAAGTTTTCTACCACCTACCACCTACAAACTGACGACCAAACAGAAATTGTGAATAGAAGTCTTGGAAACCTGTTAAGATGTCTAGTTTGTGAAAATATTGAAAATTGGGACCTTTTGTTATCCCATGCTGAATTTGCCTACAATAGCTCAATCAATAAGTCCACTAGAAAAGGCCCATTTGAAATTGTCCGTGGATACAAACCAAGAAAGACCATAGACCTTATCCCTCTACCCATGCATGTACGAGTTTTTAAGTCTGCGGAGTCATATGCACAGCATATTAGAGATTTGCATAAAGAGATCAGTAAAAAAATTAACTTGAGCAATGAAACTTACAAGCATATGGCTAATTCCCATAAGAGTCAAAAAATTTACTGAAAGAGACTATGTGATGATTAGGTTTAAACCTGAACGGTTCCTACCTGGAACCATGAAAAAGTTGCATGCCCACGGTGCAGGTCCTTTTAAAATAATAAAAAAATCAGATCTAATACCTATGTGCTTGAGTTACCATCTGATTTTGGTATCAGTTCAACTTTCAATATCTCAGACCTAATAGAGTATAAGAAACCAGCAATGATACCTAGTGAGCCTTTTGAACCTGATCCCATATTTGAGAGTGAACTTATCCCTAAGTGTCCACCAGCCACATTACTAGAACAGCGAGACAGGATTGAGCGTATTCTGGATGACCAAGCTATTATTACTGGGAACAAAGGATATCAACGCTATTTGATTCATTGGCAAGGTCGACCAGAATCTGAGGATTCGTAAATCACTTGAGAGGATCTACAAAGGATCAACCCAGATTTACTAGAGCACTACCAAAGTCAAGTTGACCCATACTCGACAAGGTCAAGTCCTTCCCACTCCGGGAGAATTGATGTGGGCACCAGAGCTTGTAAGAGACTTCAATCAAACCCAATCAATTCAAGCTCTTTGTGGATTACCAGTAAAAAAGCCATTTCAGTTTCAGACTTTTAATTTCAGCTTAAAAATTTCAGCATGGGTCATGTAACTATAGTCAAGTTAATTTTAATTTAGTCTTGTAATTAGTCAAGTTGGATCAATTTGGTCTTGTATTTAGTCAAGCTGAGATCAATTTGGTCTTGTAATTGTCAAGTTGGGACAAGATCCAGACATGAACCATCCTCGAACCCAAGGAGCATCAAGATTGGAGCAAACCACTTCACCATGCCATGTTGGATTGGATGGAGCAAACCACCTCACCACGCCATGTTGGATTGGATGGAGCAAACCACCTCAACCACCATACCAAGTCAGTCATGCCACCTCACTCTCCACGCCCAAGCTTGCTGAAATTCATGTTTGAATGCAAGTTGTAACTCCCCACTTCCCACTCCCCTTTTCAAGTATGTAATCTCTCCCATTTTGAATTCAAATTAGGGCTTGGGAAGTTAATAAATACCCCCCAACCCTCTTGTAATCAGCCATTGAATGAATGAAAGAAGTATTTTTTTTTCTTCCATTGCCTTGTTGCATTGTCACTCCGTGAGAGAGAGGGTGTGAGGCCCAAACCGGTTCATCCAAGCTTCAAGTTCTCTCAATGGTCCCAAGTCAAGGATGAAGTTTATCTTACCTCGGAATTAACTACGTTAGGTGTCTTCAATCAAGAGGTAGTCTTCTCATCCAACCGCTAATCCTTTAAGTGTTGAGGTTTGAGCCACCCATGAAGTTGAGAGCTCATTGTTGGTAAGATAATTCCCTCCTAAACTCTTTAGTCTGAATTATTGAAGGTAATTGTCCTAATTAGAATAGTTTCTTAGCCATTAGATCCATTTACTTTCAAATGAATGAACCTACATTGCTAGGAACAACTTTCTAGTAGTCTCTTTCATTAATTTCATTTGCTCTCTTAAACATGAAACTTGCTGATATATGGTAGAATCATTGCTCATTTTAGATTGCTGATTTCATAGTTTAAAACTCCATTATCATCATGCATCTCCTAGGGATGTGCTACAGAAATGAGATGATGCGAGATTCCTTGCTCTTCGCAAAACTCCTCAAATCTGGCTCCAATGAACTGTCATCCGTTGTCAGTAACCAGCATCCAAGGGACCCCAAAGTGATAGATGATTGCTTTCCATACAGCCTATTATTCTGGACTTGGTAATGTGAGCCAATTGCTCGATTTCTATCCACTTCATAAAGTAATCAATAGCAACTAGCAAAAACTTAGGCTATCCCAAAACTTGTGAGAAAGGGCATAGATTATTCATCTCTCATTATGCAAAAGGCCATGGGATACAATGTGAGTGATCGATGCCAGGGAGAGGCATTAAATATTGAAATTTCTTTGGCAAGCCATGCACCGAATGACAAATCCTTTGCATCTTTTTTTTTATAGTAGGCTAATAATAGCCTTGTCAGGGTAGCTTGTATGCTAGTGCTTTTTTTCCAACGTGATCACCATAAATTCCTTTATGAACTACCTCTGTGCATATTCTATCCAAGATAGTCATAAGCACCTGAGGGGTAGGAAAAATGACCTCTTATAGAGTTTCCCTTCATGCACAGGTATTTGGAGGCTTGGTATTTCACTTTACAAGCCTCCTTCCGATCTACTGGGAGTTTACCGCTCTACAGGAAGTCGATTAGTGGATCGATCCAGTATGGTTCGTCATCCACCTACATTATCGCCGACAGTTCCTAGGTGGTAGACCTTCTGATTGTTTCAAAATGGGTACCCCGTGGTAGTACCATCGGCATCAATCACCATTTTAACTAGTGAGTCGACTCGGGCGTTCTTTTTCCTAGGGATCTGTCAGACCCCAAAGTGATAGAAAGTGAGGGCAACTCGACCTTTTGAAGATACTTCATCATACTTTCCGCTCGAGCCTTGTAGTCGTCGTTAACTTGTCCAACGATCAAGTGGGAATCACTATAAACTTCTACATCTCGTGCTCCCATCTCTTTGGCAATTTCAAGCCCTGAGAATCATAGCTTTTTATTTAGTCTCATTATTTATTGCCAAGAAGTCGAGCAAAGCACATGCTTGGTGACGATCCACTCTAGGCTTACAACAACTACTCCAGCTCTCAATCCTTCAGAGTTAGACGATCCGTCTACGTATACTTCCTAGATGTGGGTAGGACTGCAAGCGTGATCTTGTGTCAACGCCAATGACTCAGACTCTTCTGGTTCTAGCAACTCAACAAGAATGGTGCATTCGACCAAGAAATCAGCCAATATTTGAACTTTGATCGATAGTCGAGGTAGAAACCTGATACCGAACTCGAAGAGTTCGATCGCCCATTTTGCAATGCATCTGGAGGTGTCGGACCGATGGAAGATGCTTTTAATGAGCTGATCGATCAGGAAAGCAATAGTATGTGCTTGGAAGTACTATCGAAATTTTCAAGCTACAATGAAAAGTGCGTAGACCAACTTTTCCAACTTTGAATACCAGATTTCCATGTTCCTCAGAATCCGGCAAACATACTAAATCGGTTTCTAGATCTTATCCCTTTCCTGTATCAGCACTGCACCAATTGCTAAAGGAGAGGCTGCCAGATATGGAAACAACTCTTCGCCTGGATCCGGTTTGCCCAGTATTGGTGGAGAACTAAGATAGCTCTTAAGGTCATCAAAACCCTTTGGCATTTCTCTATTCATCGAAAATTCTTTGATTGTTTCAGAGTCTAGAAGAATGGGAGACATCAATTTAGTGCCACGATCCTCCAAATGAGGCATTGGACATCGTTGATCATCCTTAAGGATTCATGTTACAGATGGTCTTGATTTTTTCTGGTTTAGCTTTCATCCCCTGTTGGAGACCATGAAGCCAAGAAATTTGTCCGAGACCATGTAGCAGGATTTAGCTTCATCCGATACTTTTGAAGGGTGGTAAAGGTTTCTCGAAAGTCATTAATGTGAGCGCTAGCAACTTTGTTTTTAACAAGTATGTCATCTACATACACCTCCATGTTCCGCCAGACCTGGCCCTTGAAAACTATGTTCACAAAGTGCTGGTAAGTGGCACCTGTATTTTTCAAACCAAATAGCATGACTCTATAACAGAAAAGTCCTTAATCAGTAACAAAAACAATTTTCTCCTCGTCTTTAAGAGCCATTCAAATTTGGTTATAACCAGAGAAGGTGTTCATGAAATTGAGATCATGGCCTGAGATGGCATTCACCATTTGATCGATTCTTGGTAATGAATAACCATCCTTTGAACATGCTCGATTGAGATCGGTGAAGTCTATATAGATCCATCATTTGTCGTTCGCCTTCTTCACCATAACTGGATTTACAATCTACTCCGAATAGGTGTCCTCTCGAATAGAACCAGCTTCCAATAGCTTATGACCTCAGCCATGGCCTTTTGATGCTCGGGCGAAAACTCCATTTCTTTTATTTAATGGGACCGCATGTCGGGTCCACCTTTAGTTGTACATCATTGCTAAAGAATCGATGCTTGGCATATCTACCGATGTCCAAGCGAAGACATCGGTGTTTTCATGTAAAAATAAAGTTAGTTTCGGGTTGCCTAATCCAAGTTGGAGCAAATCCTGACAATATGTTCAAGATTTCCATCGGCCAATAATACGAGATAAGGTTGTCGACTCACACTACTCGGTCAGATCATTGTGGGCGTCCAAGCCTTCAACGAGATAATCATCAATGGCCTTTTTTTTCTTGGAGTTTGATGCGATAACAACGTCGTGCTAAACTTTGATCTCCACGAATTTTTTCAATCCCATATATCATTGAAAATTTGATTTTTAAGCAATAAGTGGATACGACCACTCGAAAGGCATTAAGGCCCGATAGCCCAAAGATGGCATTATAGATCGAAGGGGCTCAGACAATAAGAAAATTTACTTAGACAATGGATCGAAAAGGATAGCCCCCCATCCTCACGGTTAGGGAGATCATTCCCTCTACCTAGATCGCATCTCTCGTAAATCCTATCAAGAAAGAGTCCACCCGGATCAATCGATCAGGGGATATCCCCATTTTTACAAGAGCATCAAAATACAAAACGTCGTCCAAGCTTCCATTATCGATAAGATTGCAATGTATACATCATAATTCTCCATTCAGAATAACAACGACCGCGTTGTGCAGGAATAAAATTTCTCTCATCTTCTTCTGGGAAGATCATTGGCATGACTTGCCTTTTACTGGATAGCTCCTAGGGGGATGACACCCCCCGGTGATCATCCTTGTCCTGATGGGGTTGGATCGCATCCTCCGGTGGCGGAGGCAACTGTGGATGTTCAGCCTGCCGGGATGACTTTTGTCATTCCCTTTGCTCCCTCCGCCATTGGATGAGGCGATCAAGATGGCCTTGCTTGTTGATCTCTCTCGAAGCTGGATGCACTCCTCTATATCATGGCCATGATTTCGATAATATAAATAAATTTGCTTGGACTTCTTGCGACAGTATTTGCAGCTTCCAAGACTCTGGGATCAGTCTCCTAATCTTCATCAACACCTTTTTCCTTAGAGCATTTAACAGAAAAACCTTCTTGGTCCCGATACTTGGTAGGCCTCTTTAGATCGGTGGTATTTAAAGAATTTGCTCTTCTTTCGTAGGGACCTAGAACACGATTGGACTCTTTCCTCATGCTTCGAAGAGAACTTCTGATCACCTTGCGTTCTCTCGCCACCTCCCAGTGTGGAAGCGGAGGGAGCTTCTTCTAGCATAAAGACTTCTACCGTTTGAGCATATTTTTCAGTTCGAGCCAACATTTAGGTTTTGGTTAATAACTTTTTAAGATCATTTTTCTGCAACCCATTCATTGAAACCGACATGGTGGTCGACCGATCCAAGTCGCGGACCTCCATAATAAATGCATTGAAGCAGCTCATGAAGGCTCGGATCGTTTCTCCTTTTTGTTTAATGGTATGGAAGTAGTCAGTTGACGACCATTATTGTCTTTGATTGCTGACGAAATGGTCGACGAACACTCAGCTTAGCTGCTCAAAGGAAGGCACCGATCCCAGCTTTAAGCCCGAGTACCAATATCAAGTTGCCCCTTTTAAGGTAGAGAGGAAAGCTTGGCAAAGAACAGGATCAGGAGCATTGTGAAGGAGCATCGTCACTCGGAAGCTTGCTAAATGGTCATCGAGATCAGTGATTCCATCATAGCTCTTGAGCTATGGGATCTTGAAGCATTGAGGAAGTGGTGCTCGCATAATCTTGCCATCAAGCGATGGCTCATTACTGAGCTCATCATTCGATGTCAAGGAGAGATTGTGAATCACATCGATTTGCTAGTCCAGCTCGAATTTTCGCTCTATCCCAAGATCTCGATCGACCGGGACCTCCAACAACTGTAGGGATTGGTGGTCTGGAGTAGAGTCATGTTCTAACTGAGGGCTCTAAGGGCGTCGTCTCCTCTTTCCCGAGCTTTTAGGATGGCGGTGATGATGGTGAGCAATCCCTCCGAGATCTTTTGGAGGGGCTTGTGATTGTTCATGTGGCAAAGGCACCGCTCCAACTACGGGACAAGGTGCCGCTCCAACTACGGGACACTATGTTGCAAGAGGCAACGCAGGCATAGCTGCTCTGCGGTTTGAGAAGCTACAAGTCGTGCTGCTGGCTAAAGTTAAGCTGCCAGGGGCAGTGCAGGGGTAGCCTAAATAGCTTGAATAGCTACTACCCAGCGACAAACTTGTGTAACAAGTTGAATTAATCCATACCGACTATTGCTGTTTGTGGTGGTGGCGAAGCCCCCACCATCACTAGCTAAGGCGAATTGTTTGCCTAGCTTTCCACTGCCCATTCCACTTGCCAGGAGGCGGCAGTATTAGTGTAGCTAGAGGCAGTCTTTTTTGGATGGCATGGCTTCCCGCTTTGTGGATTGCACTTCTCACAGATATATCGAGCCCTTCCTCTAATATGTTGGTGCCGAAATTCGTTAAACACCGGAGGAAGAGCTAAAGATGGTGCTAGAATAGGCGATGCAAGTGGCAGTCCGGAGGAAGTACCTGCAAAAAACCCTGCTGGAGATAGTTCCAACGATGGCACTCCAACACTCAAATCAATATCGGTACCAACAGTGTGATGAGTGTAAATGGGAGAGCTTACATAGCTTAGAAACTTGCATGGGATTCCTTTTATAGGCGGAGATTCAGAGACACCTTAGGTATAACCAAGATCCTATTGGATGCAGTGAAGATAATAGAACCTTCCACGTGTCATCCTGAGACTTTCTTGTCAATAGAGAATGTCTTATCCCCTTAAATACTTCCCTGTCGTTAGTTTAAGATATGTCATGCTTCATTAAATGATGACCCGGATTACGGAGAGTCCAAGCATACCTCCCTCACTTGCTTAGATTTAGTAATGATTTGGAGATTTTGGAATGTAATGTAGAGCCAGCCATGCGGTATAAACTATGGTAGTGAGAGTGTAAAAGTGCTGTACCTTGAAGGCTTAAGACAGGTGCATTGCCTAAGGCTCTGTCGGCTAGGATGGTTTCTGGGTGTTTAAGACCTGGACAAGCCAAGGGCTCATGGTTGAGCATTTTATAAACAGTCGGCGCGGACTCGTTACATTTCAGGCAAAGGAGTTAATCGCTGCCGATACCCGCTCAAAGTATTGTGGTCGAGTACCTTACAAATGATCAGTGTGGGCTCGCTGATACCTTTTAGGTATAAAAATTAGCCACTGCCGATATCCACTCGAGGGCTTGTGACCGAGCACCTTACGAACGGTTGATGTGAACTCACTGATACCTTTAAAATATAGGAGTTACCCTCCACCAAGTCTTGCTTGGATGCCGACGAGCAATTAGCGAGGGCTCATTGACATCCATTAGGTATAGGAGTTGGCCCCTACCGAGTCTTACTCGGATGCTGACGATTGATCGAGGACTTGCTGATACCCCTTGGGTATAGGAGTTGACTCTCACCAAGCCTTGCTCGGATGCTGGTGAGCGTTCGACATCACTTTTGCCAGTCCCATGGGCAGTTAGGGAATGCATGTCGTTAAGCCATTGGGTTTAGTTAGCTCTTGGATTTTACGCCTTCGATCAATGGCCATGCTGTGCGACCGATAGATCCCTTCAGCCATCATGGGCCCCATGTTCATAGCTCGAACGTAATTCCTCCAACAATATTATATTACATAATAGTGTATTATATTATTATATTATATTATTATAATTAATGTATTATTATAAAATAATTTATCATTATCATATAATATATAGTATTATATGATATATAACATGACATATAATATATAATATTACAGAAAGATAAAATATATTATTTATATTATATTATATTATAAATAAATTATCATATATAATAGATATATTTAAATAATAAATGATATTATAGAAAATATGGATATATCTTCATAACTTACCTAGAGAAAAAAGTAATGCAAAAGAACATGGACAATAGATTCTAGAACCATTTTCTAATGTATAAAAAAAACATAAATAAATTATTTTTATCAAAGTATTACCTAGAAAATACCTATCCAAATAAATAGAGATTTTCAAGTTATTTACCATCCAAAGAACAGGCCCTAAACCTGCTACTTATGAAAAAGAGAAGACAGCTTCATATATATAAAGCACTACAAAAAAGCCCAAAATTAAGATTGATCCAAAGGTGAGTGTCTTTTTAGCAACATAAATAGTCTCAAGCATGACTCAAATACCACAAGTTTGAATATGAAATTAGAATATAACAATTAAGAAATGAGGATCCATTAAACCATGGACCAAAAACAAGTGCAGGCTAATAACAAACAGACCATGATGTAGAGAGAAAATCAATGAAACCCCCAAAGATGCAATTATATTAGAAATAGTACGATTCATGCATGAGATTTTGAGCCCCCAACCCTCACCCTGGTTGCTAAAACAAAAGCATTCCAAAGCATATGCAAACATCAATGTCATTATTCACTGCCAAATTTTCCACAAATTTGTCATTATTCACTCCTGTCATTATTTCATTCAATGCAAGGCTCAGTTAGTTGCACTTGAAAGAAATCATACAATAACATAGCTAAAAGTGGTTAGCAATTTTTACGCTTCCCATGAAAGGGGAAAAGAGTTTAATGTCCTATTATCAAAGATATTTGGCTAAGTTGCTCTGCTTAATGTGCTATAGAAAAAGAAACATGTCAAGTCAAAGATCCATTGTGATTATCATTCCCTTTGTTAATTTGTGAGAAATGTCCAAAGTAAAGATTAAACCCTATTAGTAGCAACTGAAACCAAAAAAAAAAATTTTAAATTTGTAAAATAGGTTAGGATCACCATAAACCTTTAATATCAAGGTCCTAGGTGGATATGGACCACAAAAGCACCCACCTATTTTTCACCCTCTTCTAGCCAATTTTCAGTTTTCCATTTATAACAAAATTCGTAAACCTCACAGATTTCCATTATCAAGAACATCATCATGCTTCAACATTGTCACCATCAGGTTAATTTATTTGTCTTCCCGAACAACTTCATCCAGTTCCCCATTATATAAGATTCATTAAAAATCATAAAAATATAAAAATTTCAAGTCTCTTGCATGTCTGATGGTCCAGAAAAATATATAACAAGAGCAGTGTTTTTAACTACAAACACAAGAATAATTGAGGATTTCTTCGTATGTTGCTTGACAAAAATGACATTGCACCTCACCTATATTATAACCTTTCAGTGACTTAATTGCATAGCTGAATGTCATATAACCAAAAATTACACAAGTTTTAATCAAGTCACCTACTATATAGTCTGATGACTATGATCATTACTGTCAAATAAGTCTTATGTCAAGAATGATTGCAAAAATCATCTATTAATCCTCTGCATATTCTAATTTCATTTTCTACATTTTTTTAAAAAATAATGCATGGAACAAGTCTTTGTTGCCAAATAGCCAGAAGTTGGTTATGAATGGGTTAGGTCCTAGATTGTGGAAATCTGCAAGCGGAGATATTGAGGTTTCTGTTGAAAAAAATGCCTCGGTTCGGTCCAAAATGCAAAATCCAGGAACTAGAAAATCCAAAAAAAAAAACCCAGCACAGACCCAGAAGCAAACCAAGCCCAGCCGCACGCGCAGGGCATGACCCGCACCACACGTTTCCAACGCATTTCGTGTAGTGCACGGTGGACCCGGGTGTAGACACATGCAGGCACATGTATGGCGCACGGGAATTGACCTAGTTCACGCATTGGTTCACACAGGAGAAGGAAGCATGGTCCATGGGTGGTTTACGATCTTCATGACATAGTTTTGACATAGTTTGAACTCCATTTTCAACATGATTTAAACCTTTGGAATCCTGTCGACGTGTTCTTTGACACAGAAACATGTACATCATCTCAGTACCTTTAAAATGAGGATAGAGGCCAGATAAAGGGGGTGGTAGCAATAGAAAAAGTTTGTAGGGGCTAGGAAGTCTCCTTGAGAGTTGAAAGCTTTTATGAAGGATCTAGAGCTTCTTGTTAAGAAATTATTGTACAAAATTGAAAGTACGAGTTCTCCTCTTGTAAGTGATTTTTTCTCTTATAGCGAAGTCTTGCATATCCAATTAAATTGTGTTGCATCTTTTCTCTTCCTCTTTTTCCTCGCAGTATTAACTTCACCGACAAAGGGACAATCTTGGACGGGAATCCGTATTCTACAATCTGAGGGATTCCCCAACAAGTATTAGTATAGATGATACCACAGCTAGTATCAGAGCACCGGGTTGTTCGTGTTGCAGTGATATTGATCAAAGTATAAAAAGATGGAGAATACAAGTCCAATCTAGGTAGAGATCAATTGTTTTGATAGGAAGAGCAATTTCTTTTTATAACAAGCAAGGATGAAGGATATACTCATCCAACAACGGTTGACGTTCTCATGGAGGATAAAAGTTGGAATTGATTCCAGATACAGGTAATGAGCATAATCCGCTTGTACCTAGCAGATGATGTAGTGATCCATATTCTGAGCGAGATTTTTTCAATGACGATGTGGACAAAGCTCGAGAAGATGTATATGATGAAGTCGTTCACCAATGCTTTCTTCTTCTGAAAGCAGTTCTATTAACTGCGGATGAGCGAAGGGCAAAGCAATTTTTAGATGATCCACATCGATTTCCTCAGTGTTTGTAAGAAAGTTGAGAAGAAGACTAAGGCACTGTCTTGCTATCATCGCTTCCTCCATCCTTTGAATCCTTGGTGACTGCACTTCTAGTAAGGAAGAGCACCATCAAGATGGAAGATGTCGCTGCAGTCTACTCCAGAATAAGGTTCTCAAGTAGGAGAACCGAGTTTCAAGTTCAGATGGCAACTCAGCTTTGACAGCGACAAGAATTGTAAGTAACAAAGAATGGAGCAATAAAGAATCGCTAGATGGCAGTTTAGGTCTAAGTCAAGGGGAACAAGCAAAATAAGATGCTACCAGTGTGACGAGTTGAGACATCGTATTAAAGATTGCCTGCAATTTAAGGAATGGACGAAGGCTACTGCGATAATGGTCGATGGTAACGACAGTGACGAATACAGTGAGGCACTAATGGTATCCAACGATATATCTACTTTTTTCCTATAGTGAATTTTAGATTCTGCATATCTTATCATATCTATTACAGAAAAGAGCGTTTGACTCTTTAGAGAGTAGAGGGATTCTGTTTACTTACTAAATAGATCAAGCTATGTGATCAATGGCATCGAAACAGTCATCTTGATGGGGCAGTGAAAAAATTGAACGAAATCCGATATATATCTAATTTTTGCAAGAATCTAATTTCATTGAGCAGACTAAATTCAAGTAGCTACAGGTGAAAAACTAATGATAAAATCCTAAAAGTCATGCGCAGCAGTAGAGTTGTATTAAAATCAAAGTATAGAGCACATTATCTCTTAACAGGAAGTCCAGTATAAGATAAAGTTCCTAATGCAGATGGAAGCCTAGTATGAGATGGAGCTCCAGAAAAAGATAAATCGGGTATGAGATGTGAGACTCGAGAGGACAATAGGTGATGTTGCATAGTAAAGCTTCTATTACCGCAGGAAACTTTCTCGAGCAAATCTCAGGTCAAGCAGAGCATAGCACACAATGGAGATACAATCAAGCGACCTAGCTCGACTCTTATATTTGCCCATTCATGAGTAGCAGGCATTTATCTCGGGATATGAGAACGAGATCTTTCAAGAACTTTCAAAAGTTAGGTGGAGGTCGAATGTCGAGTCGAGATGGAGATTGTTGAGAAAATGCCTCAACTCGACCTAAAATGCAAAGTCCAGGAACTAGAAAAACCAAGAAAAAAACCTAGCATAGGCCCGGGAGCAGACCAAGCCCAGGTGCACATGCAAGGCACGCAGCCCGCACATGGTGCACCGCACAGTCCATGCACCATGCATTTCAGTAGTGCATAGTGGATCACGGGCGTAGACATGCATAGGCAGATACGTGGCGTACAAGGATTGGCCCAGTTCATGTGCCGATTCATGCGGGAGAGGGTACCACGGTCCATGGATGGTCTATGATCTTTGGGATATGATTTTGAATTGGTTTGAACTCCATTTTCAACATGATTTGAATCTTTAGAATCCTGTCAATGTGCTCTTCAACATAAACACATGTACACAGTCTCATGGCCTTTAAAAAGAGGGACAAAGGCCAGACAGAGGGGATGGTAGCAATAGAGAAAGCCTACAGGGACTAGAGAGTTTTCTTGAGAGTTGAGAGCTTTTGTGAAGAATCTAGGACTTCTTGTTGAGAGATTATTGTACAAGATTGAGAGTACAAGTTCTCCTCTTGAAAGTAATTTTTCCTCTCATAATAAAGTCTTGCATACTCAATTAAATTGTATAATATCTTTTATCATCCTCTTTCCTCTCACAATATTAACTTCGTCGACGAAGATACGATCTTGAACAGGAATCCATATTTCGCAATTCGAGGAATCCTTCAACAAGTGATATCAATACAGCTGGTACCACAATAATTTTTTCATAATTAATATTAGGTTAGTAACTGCAAGACATTACCTTGGCCATATAACCAAGCAATAGAATGGGCAAGAACCCACAAGTGTTTGAAGCTCCAACCAACCTAATATTGCATTGGATACCCCCAACCAATCATAAATGGTTAAGGTTCTCCCATGCTTCTACATAAGTGGACAAACACCTCTCCATCACTTTGATGAGATTGCTAGGGAATTGCATAGATTGTCAAACGTCCATTCCTTCATGTAACCAAAGTCTATGAAAACATGTTTTAACATGTCTCACATTAAGTATCAACATGCCAATACATACCAGTCTATACAACATAACATATATTGCAATGGCAAGGTGTGACACATCAGAGTGTACAGCAAGGACATGTTTATTGGTCTATTCTGGTCCATACCAGCCCATATCTATTCTCATTGATTTATGCCAGCTCGATATAAACCATCTTACTGTGAAAACCCCCTCTATTTCCTTTTTCCTCCCATTTGACATTGTTTCAACCTCTTTTGAAATGTAACTAGCCCCCCAAAATATTTTGAAAGCTCAATCTAGTGATTGTATGTTTATACACAAAATTATTGTTCTACATCAAATCAAAGTATAGAAATTTCTTTCTACTATTAACAAGGATGAATCAAGCTAGTAGCAGATAATGGATCATTATTAAACTAAATTTATTCATTTATTAATGAGTATCTTGATCAAGGTAAGCCTATATAGGTGGCTCACTAAGTCATCTAATCCAACATTTTATGTTTTTGTTGAAATTCCAAAAAAATTGTATTTTTGACATGTGTTTTAGTGTAGATTAAATGTGCCACAATGAATGCCTTACTCTGCGTTACCAAAGCACAGTATTAATTTATCTAGAGGAGTTTTATGCAAAGTAAACATACATGCATTAAAGGATAGGCATTTAAATTACTGAAAGTCTAGTTAGCAGAACATTAAAGCATCCAAACACATATGCAAGGATCACATAATAGCTCTTTCCCCTTAAGGTATTTTAAAAAGTATACTATATTGAAGTAATAACAAAATAAACGTATAGATTAACAGGTTGGAATGTATAGTATCCCTTTTCCACATGCTATTATCTTATGATGTATTAATTATTTATTAAGTAGTTTATTGATTTCTTTTAAATATTACTTATTTTCTTATATATATACATCCCCCCACAGAATGAAAGTTCAAAGCAAGTTTCTCATTAAATTCCCTCTCCTTTTTTAGTTTTAAAGTGCTTTAAAATATTTTTTATGTATTTCTGCCCGGTGGTTGCACACAACGAGCCAATGACACGTTTGTAATATCATGAATTTCAAGTGCATTTCTGTCTCTAGTGCCTAATCATTATTGTTTAATCTTAAGTTCTATGGCAAAAATTATGTTCAAATGATGTTATATATTTATGCACATATAACCCATTAGAAATGCTTTAGTAACACAAAACCAAACATAAAAATGCTACAAAGTTGACCAGCAACTTTCCCATAGCTAAGTCCTACAGCTTGTAGAGTACAAAATGAAAACAAGAATTAGAAGAGTTATACATAAACTGCATTGCCTTTTCATGTGAGGTCATAATGTCATGGTAGCAGTGCTGATCTGTTACAATCGGCAAGCCTGTAGTATCAAATATTTTAAGTGCCTTCTATTTACAATTCCAAAACACGATCCCTTAATGTTGAATTATGCAATGCTATATTTTATAGATTACATGAGAATCTATGTTTCTCCGGGCAAAATACAACAACACAAGTAAGATGAAGCTACAAGTACTATTGATCTGGATTGAAGAGGAGTCTTTGATAAACATACCTAATGCTTGCAAGCCCATACATTAGACTAACAAAGTTTGCAAGTCCATATCACATGGTGTAACGAAAGAGAAATTCACCAAAGTAATAATACAATTCAAGAAGTTCATGATACAAGAATTGACAAAACATTTTTGCTGTAAGGAAGAACATTAAATAAACCTGAAGTGTCAAGAAGCAGGTGCAGGTGCCAGAGTGGGTGCAACAAAAAGTAGAAAATTTTTGTTACAAAAATCTCCAAATTGGAGTGCCATGTAGACAGATATCGTCTTTACAAAAGCACAGTTCTATTTTCTTTTTTTTATTACTTTTCTGGTCTGGTGGCTAGATAGTGACAGAATTCACATAAAACAATCATCAGTAGATGTAGTGCATCTTGTCAATCAAAGTTATGCTAGAAAATTTTTTTATCAATAGCCTATTACAGATAGATACCTACCAAGTTAGAAAATATCATTAATTAATCAAACCTCTTTTATCCATCTGTAGAGCAAGCATCAATCGGTATCAGCCAAAATCTGTAATTTACGCTACAATGATAAGATAAAGCAACTTCTATCACGCATTTGAAACCAAACTATAGTACCTACAGTAATCAAGTAGATGAAGATCACACGTTTCTCAGACAATACCATATATGTTTATCATGATATTATCATCATTAAGCAAGAAGAACCCCACAATCAAATCCATTGCAAGGAGAACAATCGCACTTCAAAAACAAAACCTTTCACCTTCAAACCCCCAATTAACACCATATCCCCAACCAAACCATGCAAAAACCTAATTCCCACAAGCCGTTCAAGTTTCCCTAAACTATAGTACCTAATTAACACCCCCAATTCATATCCCATCATCCCAGTCATTTTCCCCGGAATAAACCTCATCAAGAAATCGATTAATGATGGACTAAAAACATAGTTTTTCCTATTTTCTTCCGCTGATCAACCAGCGGCAGCGGTACCAATTCTTCATCCATCCCACAAGATAAAGACAAATTCAACAAAAGATTCGAACATTCAATAACAGAGAACCAAATCAAAACCGGAACGATCAAACAAAGACTGATCAGTAGAAATCAAGAACCAAAACATCGAATCAGAAAACAAAGCCGAGGGGAGGTGAACCGCGACTTACTTGACGGTGGACAAACCGGAGGAGCCGCAGTAGACGCACTGGAATGGGGCGGGGGTATCCCGAAACATGGTCTGCTGCAGAGGGATCCCCATAGGGTCTCCGTAGAGAGCGTTCGGGGGGATCATCCCGCCCTGGTAGGGGTTCTGCCCCACGCAGAACGCCTGCGCCTGCTGAGGCTGCCCCGCCGCGTACCCGTACGGCATCCCCTGCTGCTGCGGCGCCGCCGCCGCGTACCCGTAAGGCACCGCCTGCTGTGGCGGCGCTGACGACGCGTACCCGTACGGAACTCCCAGCGCAGGCTCCCCTCCCTGTCCCTTCGTCGCCATGATCTCCTTCTCTCGATCGTTCAGATTTCGGAGGCAGGAGAAGGGCGAGAACCAAGAATTTTATAGAAGAATGCGCGTATCGGGGCCGACTATACCGCGTGTCGGAGAAGAAGAGGGCGGGCGTGCATTGTATTTGATCTGCTACAGCGTGCAGGTGAAAGGAAAAGGTTCACAGAGAGCAGATATGGAAGCAAAGTGGGCTTTGGGATTCGCGAGAGAAGATAAAGGTCCTGACGTGAATTCTAGAATAAAGTGTGACAACTAGGGACCGGCTACAACTTCACACGAGCCGTTAACCGGGCCCATCAATTGGGCCTTGAACCATGTCAGCGAACCTAGATAGTAGAATTGCGCCACGTGGAGCAGAATATCGGGTACTCGTGGGTCCCGATTGGAATTAGGGATGTAAGCTGGAAGCCCGAAAGCAGCGCAAAAGCCCGCGCAGCATGCATAGCCGACCTGATTGGGTGGCATGGGGTCCTCTTCGAAATATGAATTTTTTTAGCGGCACAAGACATTTAACGGCTGACTTCTAGATATTCCAAAAATGAGAAATGGTCATCAAAAAACGGTCAGCATTATACATATATAATATATATATATTATCACCAAGATCATCGTAGTCTACAGCGGGTTTTCACTGAATGCTTGGTTCTTTACTTCGGTACACTCCTTGATCGGCTGCCCTACAAAAAAGAGGAGATCCAGACCGAGAATTCTGGCGCGAACACTCCGACAATCAAAACAGTGAAATGATCTAGAAGAACAGAATCTCTTTAACAAAGAGCTCGGGGACTCTCCGTGCGCAGAGGGTGAAAGATAAAATGGAGATGTAAAGACAAGGATGAGCTGGGATTAGAAAGCTTGGAAGGTTTTGCTAGCTAGTTCCTGATCCGTTAGCTCTTTGTCTCTCTTACCGATTGCTTCCTTCCCTTCTAAGGATTCTTTCTTCTGTTTTATATGAGAGCGATGGTCCAGACCAAGTCTGGGGCTTCCTTGAGATGTCCTTTTCCTGGTGTCCCCTTTGGAGGGGACTTTTTGTTGTCCGCCTTGCTTTCTCCTTTGGACCAGTCCTTTGAAAGAGATCCTTCCATTAGATGTATCCGCCGGCGTGGCACGAACCTTGTCCCTTTGGTGCAGCTCCCCGTGGGAGGGGCGGGCATCGTGCCGCTGAGCCCCAAGCCACGGTGGGACGTTTCTATTCCTGGAGGGACCGTCGGAGGGTCCTAGGGCCTGTGACCTTAATGGAATACTCCTCTTGGGGGAGGTTCAGGTTTCGAGTCATGAGAATTGAGTCCCCCGGTTGCACGATCGTCGACGTAGCGGTATGCTACAGGACCGGGGGCCTGGAGGAGCACACCTTGCACAGAGCATGCAGGTAGTGCATTACAGAGTTTGAATTAATGGCAGGGTGTGCGCCTCCTCCCAGAGACTACAAGTGGACGGGGACCCCCTCACCATGGTTTGAATTTCTATTAATCCTTCCCTCCTTCACCGCTGGCGGGAATTCTGTCCTCTGTAAGGTAGGGAAGGGGCTCACTTCAAGAGCCCCGACCTTGGAAGCATGAGCGCAACCCCGATCGGGAGCTGGTCTTAGACGGAGGCTCGCCCCATGAGCATGACCCCGGTTAGGAGCTGATCTCGGTAGGAGAGCTCGTCTTGGCAGCATGAGCACGACCCTGGTCAAGAGCTGGCATCAAATAGAGGGCTCGCCGTATGAGCACGACCCCGACTGGGAACTGACCTCGGCAGGAGGGCTCGCCTTGGTAGCATGAGCACGGCCCCGGCTAAGAGCTGGCCTCAGATGGAGGGCTCGTCCTATGAGCACAACCCCGACTGGGAGCTGACATCGGTAGGAGGGCTCGCCTTGGCAGCATGAGCATGACCCCGACCAAGAGCTGGCCTTAGACGGAGGGCTCGTCCTATGAGCACGACCCCGGTTGTGAGCTAACCTCGGCAGGAGAGCTCGCCTTGGCAACATGAGCACGACCCCGGCCGAGAGCTGGCCTCAAATGGAGGGCTCGCCTTATGAGCATGACCCCGGCTGGGAGCTGACCTTGGTAGAAGGGCTCGCCTTGGCAGCATGAGCATGGTCCCGGCCGAGAGCTGGTCTCAGATGGAGGACTTGCCCTATGAGCATGACCCCGACTGGGAGCTGACATCAGTAGGAGGGCTTGCCTTGGCTTTTTGTTTAACCACCATGTCTAGGTGTCAGATCTCTTGCCAGAGCGAACACCAGGGGCTCCACGTCAGCGAATGTGCCACATCAGATGCCCCCTACTCCAAGTCCAAAGAACGAAGCGATGCTCGGGGCGAGGGGAGTAATGATCATGCTGACATGGAGGGGCGCACTTCCTACGCCATCAATGCCATATGCACCAGCATTCGCGAGATCGTGCCTCCACACCAACAGGACAATGCCACGTAAGCCCCTCTCAAAAGCGGCCATAAATGCCATCACCGGGCCCGAAGGAATTGCCTCTGGATCGAAGCATTGCTCCCAACGGGTCCTGACACACGGCGTGCCCTGGCTAGTCCGAGAGATATGGTGCACGCCTTCGACAGGTACGAGGCAATGGGGGTTTCGGGTCATTTGAAAGGGAATTGTCCTTTCACCTTTATAAAGGTTTTTCTGAATGCAAGAAACCAAATCTCCTCCGTGTTTTCTCCCTTGTCCTAGCATCCATAATTTCTTGGTAGATCGGGATCTCCCCTCCCTTCCTTCTTCTATTTTCCTCTTTTTCTAATTTTTCCTTTGGATCTGTGTCGGGGGAGGGTTTATATTAGGTCCCTTAGGTTTCCATCTTTCTTCGTTTCCTTTATTATTAAAAATTTTCCCTCTTATTTGTCCAATTTCGGTCCCTAACCCCTGTTTCTCGCACAAGTGATTATTGACATTCAGCTGATGAGGGGCTCTTGTCGAGCACCGATGGGGTGGAGCCACCGCCCAGGCGAGGAGGATGGGTCCCGTGCACAGGTGCCTGGTCCCCCGAACCAGTGGGCTAGATAATGACCCTTCCGAAGGAGCTGGCCGATGTCAGGGTGAGGAAGTCTGGTCTGAAGAAGAAATCTGTTCGAGCTCGAGGCCTCCCTCAAGAAAGAGAAGGGGGAGAGCGGAGAAAAAGGCAGCCCTAGCGGTAGGGGCAGCCCACCTGGGGGGTAGAGCATGGACCCTCCAGGCGTAGCTGGGTGAGGAGGCCAAGAAGATGAGGCCATCTCTCCGACGTCCAAGGATGCCGAGGTCGAGGGTGCGACGATCCCAAATGTAGAGTCCAGAGCCAGAATTGCCCGGGATGCCCCTCCAACGAGTGCTGCACCAACACCAGGAGAACCTGCCCATGGCCAAGCGAAGGGCCGATGAGCGAAGTCTAAGCTTTGGCATAGCCTTCTTCCCTCTTTATCTTATAACTTAGATTTTTGGAAGGCTTCCCGGCCTGTCGGGAGCCTTCATAGGATGTAAAGCATTTTGATCAATGAAAAAGGCACCCTTTCCTTCAAACTGGCATTGGCTGTTCATTCATCATTTTGTCATCATCTTCATCATCATTTTTTTTTTGCCTTGAGACACTTTTAGAGGATCCATCAAAGCTTGTGAAGGACTTATTTCTGTAATAAGGGAATAGTCCAACTTGACTAATGCCTTTAGTTCGGACTTTATCTTCTCCTTTTCTCTCCAATTCCTTTACCTTTTTGCATGGTAAGGGAGTAATCTTCATGGTTGCTGTAGGTGTGTGTTTCCCCTAGGACTCAGTTGCCATGGACTAATTCTATAGCCTTAAAATTGGTATGAAGGTTTCTAGGAACACTTCGTCCCTGCTTTTCTAGCCTTGTAATCATGTGAACCCAAGTACAAAACTTCTGGGGCTCTTTGATTTTCTAAGCTGTGAGTCAAGCGACAGATGGTGGGATTTCAAGAATTCCCAACTGACATCCCTGGACTGTGAGCGAGGCTACTGGATGCCGGGTTCCTGGAGCTTCTTGATTTGATTGGCCATGCTATGAGTCAAGCGGCAGATAATGGGACTTCAAGAGTTTTCCATCAAATATCTCCGGACTATGAGCTAGGCCGAGTGTGAAACTTCTGAAACTTCTTAGTGGGATTGGCCATGCTATGAGTCAAGTAGTAGATGTCGAGACTTCAGGAGCTTCCCAGCAAAAATCTCCAAACTATAAGCAGGGCGGTAGATGCGGGGCTTCGTAAGTTTTCCGGCTTGAGACGCGTGTTGGGTTTCGGTGGCACAGTGGAAGAATGGATTTCAAAAAATTTCATGTTGAAAAATCCAACAACTAGAAATCCTAAGCCCAAGATCACTTATTCATTATAATTAACAAGTCATTCAAACAAGGCTTGGAAAAATACCTGGAATACTAATTCCTTCTTTTCCACTAGGCACACAATTACATGCCCTCCAGAGGTGATCCACACAGGAATTGAACCTAGGAACCACTCCTTAGTAGGTTGCTTAATCCAATGGAACTCTTTTGATGGCCTTTCTTCCTTTGGCAGCCTCTTCTTCCTTGCTCAGACCCTTGCTCTCCAGTAGAACACTCTGAGCCCTCACCTAAACCTTTTTTTACTCTCTTTATCACTTCCTAATTCTCTTCCTAAGTCCTTGTCTTAGAATGGCGAACTTGTCCTAAAGAAAGACCTATGTCCTAACACGGGAAGGAAGAGACAAGAAGGATAAAGTGGCAGAGTGTAAGAGTGAAAGAAAGAAAGGATAAAAATGTGATCCTTCAGTATAAATACCGATGGCTATAAATAGGAGATGGGGATGTGCCAAATATGGCTCTTCATCAGCCTTTGATCTGTCTAATAACAGATCATATAAGATCATTCATTAAGAAGGAGTCTTATCTTGAAAAGTTAAGACTCTTCATGCACTAAAGGCCTTATTCATGTCTTCTAGATAATCCTGGTTTCTTATCCTTGTTTATGTGAGATGACTCTAAGACTGACATGAATGTAGGAAATAATAGTTACTAATTTTTTTATAATTTTTTTAAGAATTAAATTTGGTGGCTAAAGTCCCGAAAACAGAAAAGCCTAGCAAGAAAACTAGCAATAAAAATAACTAAAGTACTCGCATATGAACTCATGCAGAATAATAAAGAAGGATCTCAAGGGTTGAGAAACCCCCGGTTAGGATAGCTTACCTTCAATAAAATCAAAACTTAGGAGAGGGATGGATTGTACCAAACAACGATTTGAAGATCCTATCGAAGACGGGGTCACTCTGCACTCTGGATCGTCGCCTGGATAATAAGCTTGTTGTTCCACGAATCAGTCGGCTTTCTTTAACTAGTCTAGGAGGCAAAGAGGGTCTCCTTCTTGGAGGTGAACACCACGGGGATCCTGCACACGTTAGGGGGTCAGTCAGAAAGAAAACAAGAAGACAAAATGAAATTAGGGTTTCGAAGGAAGAAGAGAGCAAAGTTGCTGATGCTAGCAGCTTGAAGTGGAAGAAGAACTCCTGGCTGGGGGTTGGCTAGGGCTCTTGCACTTGGGGCGTGTTAGGGCTTGGATGAAGGATGCTTTGGGTGGCTATGGTTTGAGGGATTAGGGCACTCAAGTCTCACACACTCACTTCCAAAGAACAACACAAGCTAACACAAGAAAATTCACCAGAGTTTTATTTCATGAATAAGAGATGATTACAAGAGGGAAAGGGGGTGGGTATTTATAAATTCACCCAGGGCCTCTCCTTGTTAGGTTTGGAGTACAAAATTTGAATAGAAAAAGGATTACAAAATTTGAATAGAAAAAGAATTACAAGTCCTTGTTGAATTAGGAAAGCCTCTTCCTCTTGGGACTTGGTCATTGGACTCCTTGTAGAACTTAGAAGCTTTGGCTTTTCTCCGTGGGCTTGGGATGGGATGAAATCCTCTTGGGAAGATTTGACTTTTTCACTCCCTGGTGGGCTTGGATGAAATCTTCTTTGATTAGGTTAAAGCTTGGGTATCTTGGATTAGGTCAAAAGCTTGGGCACCAATTGTAGTGGGCCTGAAAGGGGGAGGGCGCCATGGGCTTGAGGGCTTGGACCTGGGCTTGGGATAGATGGGACGCCTCTCATGAATGGGGCATGGGCTACGACACCATATCTTGAAGGGCCTGGGAGGGACGCCAGCTTTAGTGGGCTTAGCAGCATGAAGGCCCACCTCCTAGGCAGCATATCTAGGAGGGGCTTGGCAGGGATCTAGGTACTTGAACTCAATTATGGTGGAGTGGCATGGTAAATGTTCTGATCAGGTAATCCTCCTCTTATATAAACTTGACTAGAAATAAACTTACAAGACTCAAATAAATTTAAGGACTCATGAGGTTGAGACAAGGGATTCACTAGACTTAATGGACTTCTTGCCTTAACTTATTATAGGACTTTATTGTTGGACTAACTTTATTATAAGACTCAAAATTAAATTCCATTACATGACTCAAAATTAATCAACACATGACTTAAAGAACAAAATGAAGCTTAAAGTCTATGTCTGATCTGATGTCCCCATCAATTCTCCTAGGATAGGAGAAACTCGACCCTGTCGAGTAAGAAGGTCAATCTGGCTCTGGTAGTACTCTGACGGGTCTTGGTTGAGGCATTGCGGATCCTCTTGAGTGATCCACGAATCCTTAGATATCGGTCGACCTTGCCAATGAACCAAGTGACATGGTAGCCTTTGATCCAGGTACTAATGGCTTGGTCATCCAGGAAATGCTCAATCATTCCTCTCACAAGCTAATTTGTTGTGGATACTCAGGATTGGATTCACTCTCAAAGAAAAGGGTTAAGCTCAAAACTTACTGGGTATCATTATTGGCTCCCTATACTCAGCTAAGTCTGAGATATTGAAGGTTGAGCTTAATGCCTAATTAGGTAACTCAAGCACTAGGTCCAATCTTTTTTATTACTTTAATGGATCTAGCTCACAGGTATGTAGCCTAATGGTTACAAGATTTTTCTAGCGAACTCTTAGACTCTTTCGTGAATTAACCATGTTTTTATTATAAAATCATTGATTACATTAATCTTATGATTAATTCTGCATGTAGATCTTTAATCATGTAGTGCAAAGACTCACAACACCTAATGCAGGCAAATGACTCATAACAACACTTATTGATATATAGATTTGACTAAACCCTAAGCTACGACTATGGGTTTGACCCTTAGTCGGGTGGGTGACATGCATATGAGAACTTGGCATGCACTCCTAACAGATGCCATAGCGTTCTCCAGAAGTAAAATGCAAACATGACATGATTAATGAATAAATGCAACATGCAAACTTCTACAAAATGCAATCTAATAGTGAGAAAAATATAAGAAGTTTTAGAAAATGGCAGAAAATAAGAGGTAGGTTCAGGATTAGTTTGGTAGGATAGAAAGTAAGAAAAGGGTTTAAAGTTGATTGGATAGAATAGGAGACAAGAATGGGTGTCAGGGATTAGTCCTAAACTAATGAAGTTAATCTTATGGGATTGATGTATACCTACAGAGTCTACATAATGGAAGAACGGGTCACTAATCTCAAGGAAGAGGTCTTCAATGGGGTCAAATGAGTGACTTCATCCTGAGGGTACTGATTTAAAGAGATCAGGTCCTTAATAAATTTTTCTGATTTTTGAATCTCAGGACTGGGCTCTATAATTGGGTTCTCTTCTAAAGTCTCCTCAGGTATAATTCTAACAGTAGGGTTGGATTCCTCATGGTCCTCTTCCTTCAACTATACTTCCACTACATGTTCAGTCTAGGTATAGTCAGGGTCAACTAACTTTGGGTTGGCTTACATCTGGGTATGGTTAGGGTCAACTAATTCTGGATTGGCTTTAGTATGGAAATCTACTGGGTCAACTAATTCTAGGTCAACTAATTCTGGGTCTTCTATAGGTAACTCTTCTTCTTCTTCCTCATACTCATCCACTAAGCTCACATCAGCTTCATACACTTCCTCTTCAATGTCATTCTTATGAACCAGTGGGGTGGTAGGAAGGGTTTTGGTAGGAGGGGTTTGGCTAAGGGAAAACTGGCTAGTGTTTGGGGTAGCTGGGGTGGGTCGACCAAGGGGTTCCTAACTAATACTAGGCTCATATCTAGGGGTACTAATCCTTTGGGATTCAGGTTGACTAGGGAAAACCTAACTGGCACTAGGCTGATACCTGGGGATTATGGGTTCCTTGGGCTCATAGGATATAGGCTCAAATCTATAGGTCATGGGTCTACTGGGCTTATAGGATATGGGTTCATAGGATCTAGGTACATAGGTTTAGGTTCACAGGATTTAGGCTCAGATCTATAGGTTGTGGGTCTCTTGGCCTCATAGGACTTGGGTAGGTACTTTTCCTTAAGTTTTTGTTTCATGTCCTGCCAGGTGTTTATGGGAGGAAGTTCTTGTTGTCTCCTAGTATGCTCAAGGTTGGCCTAATGTAGCCTAGCCTGACAAACTAACCTTGTTTTTGCAAATTTATACTTCCTCTCCTCACTCATATCGCACCATTCAAAATAATAGTCCATGTCTCCTTTCCAATCTACGTAAACCTTTGGTTCTAGGCTGCTATCAAATATGGGTGCGTCTACCCAAATGTTCTTCATGGCTCTCTCATCCTGGTTAAAAACTTCATGGTGGGGCCTTTTACGGTGGGCTCCTAGAAAGGGTTAGGGTCTTGGGCTCTCGTAGGGTTGGGCTCCTGATATGGTTCCTGGCGTTGGGCTCTCCTAGGGTTAGGCTCCACGAATCGATCATGGTTTTGGGCAATCCTAGGGTTATAAGAGGTAGAAAGGGGTGAATCAGGATTAGGTTCAGTATTGAACTCTTAGATTCTTTCTATGGTTCCTAATCAGTTTTCTACCTGGTCCAACCTATTGGTTAAATGGTCAAGCCTATTGGTTGTTTGGTTATTCGATCGGGTCAATTGGTCAAATCTATGATTTATTTGGGTATTCAATTGGTTCATCTAGGTGGTCAATTGGGCATTCATTTGGTTCATTTGGGTGGTTAATTGGGCATTCGTCTGGTTCATCTAGGCTAATGATCAGTAATGGTCTTCATGAAAGTTTCAAAGTTGGATTCCATGGTAGAACTGGGTTGGGGTTTAGACCGTTGGTATTGGGTTCCTAACCTAGTGGTCATGTAATCATTCAATCAAGGTGTTATGATGTAGTCAAGCACACAAATGCTAACACGTACTACAGTTTGCTAGACTTAGAGCCAAAGTGGAATGGGCAGACTCAACTTACACTCAACTCAGCAACTAATCTTTCCACTAGCCAGGTAAGAGGTGGGGTGGTGGGAGGCTCCCCCTGCTTGTGACAGGGTCCTAATTAAATAACCACCAGTCCACTTAGGGCATTTGCCTCTGGACTCTAGCCTTGGACACTAGTTTTTAGTAATAGTTAAAGAATGGAATGCACTAGTTTACTCACACGACTTGGACCCAACTTGTTAGTGTCCCTAGCTCACTAGAGTAAATTAAGTTGCTGGTTGATTTTAATTAAGGATTTGGGTATGGATGCAAGGTGGCTGTTTTGGGCCCAGGATAGGTAATGACCTCCTGCCCTGATCTAAGATAGCAAATTGAATTTAAGATTAGTTTAGATGAGATGATGCACATTCAATGAACCTGATGCAGTCTAAAAACAAACAAAAAAATAAAAAAAAAATTGTCTTTTATGAGGTGGCAACTTAAATTTGAGTTGGTTAAGTTAGCAAACAAAACTGGCTTGGGTGAGGTAGGGTTTGATAGTTGATTATGTTTGGTTTAGTCAGGCATGCAGAACTGAAATTATAGGTCTGTTTTGTGGCAGAAGTTGACATAGTTTTCATAGTAGAAAAAATTTCAAAAATCTTAGGACAAAGGATTAGCAGTGAAGATGATCACTACCAAATTTCATATAGAACAAAAATCGTATGATGATGCAAAACCTATGATTCTTAACAGGATGTAGAAAACTCAGAATTCTGATTAGGGTTTCTAGGATGTAGGTTTTTATACTTTTTTTTCTATAAAAATAATTAAAATTAATGAAAATTATTAGGATTGAACAGAGAGTATGTCGTGCGAATTTTAGAGAAAATAAAATGTCTAAGATGGTGAAATAGAGCAAAACTCAGACCCCTAATGCAGATGATAGGATGCAAAAAATCAGAGATGAATGTTTTTGGGTGTTTTTATGAAGATGCAAACTATCCTAAACCCGCTCTAATACCAAACTGATGCGGGATGACTCTAGGACTGACATGAATGTAGGAAATAATAGTAACTAATTTTTTTAGAATTTTTTAAGAATTAAATTGGTGGCTAAAATCCCAAAAAATAGAAAAGACTAGTTAGAAAACTAGCAATGAAAAGAACTAAAGTACCTGCATATGAACTCATGCAAAATAATAAAGGACCTTGAGGGTTGAGAAATCCTCAGTTATGATAGCTTACCTTCAATGAAATCAAAAATTAGGAGAGGGATGGATTGTACCAAATAACGATTTGAAGATCCTGTCGAAGACGGGGTCACTCTGCACTCTAGATCATCGCCTGGATGATAAGCCTGTTGTTCCATGGATCAGTCGGCTTTCTTTAGCTAGTCCAGGAGGCAAAGAGAGCCTCCTCCTTGGAGGTGAACACCACGGGGATCCTGCACACGTCAAGGGGTCAGTCAGAAAGAAAGCAAGAAGACAAAACGAAATTAAGGTTTCGAAGGAAGAAAATAGCGGAGTTGCTGATGCTGGCGGCTTGAAGTGGAAGAAGAACTCCTGGCTGGGGACTAAGGCTCTTGCACTTGGGGCGTGTTAGGGCTTGGATGAAGGATGCTTTGGGTGGCTATGGTTTGAGGGATTAGGGCACTCAAGTCTCACACACTCACTTCCAAAGAACAACACAAGAACACAAGAAAATTCACTAGAGTTTTATTTCATGAATAAGAGATGATTACAAGAGGGGGAGGGGTAGGTATTTATAGATTCACCTAGGGCCTCTCCTTGTTAGGTTTGGAGTATAAAATTTGAATAGGAAAAGGATTACAAAATTTGAATAGAAAAAGAATTACAACTCCTTGTTGAATTAGGAAAGCCTCTTCCTCTTGGGACTTGGTCATTGGACTCCTTGTAGAACTTAGAAGCTTTGACTTTTCTCCATGGGCTTGTGCTGTGATGAAATCTTCTTGGGCTGCTTTAACTTTTTCACTCCCTGGTGGGCTTGGATGAAATCTTCTTTGACTGGGTCAAAGCCTGGGCATCTTGGACTGGGTCAAAGGCTTAGGCGCCAATTGCAGTGGGCCTGGAAGGGGAGGGCGCCATGGGCTTGAGGGCTTGGACCTGGGCTTGGGCTAAATGGGATGCTTCTCATGAAAGGGGCTTGGGCTAGCATGCCATATCTTGAAGGGCCTGGGAGGGGCGCTAGCTTTAGTGGGCCAAGGCAGGGCGCCAAGGCCTAGGTGCTGATATTGGGTAGAGCGCCAATCTGGGAGGGTGATCCACTTGGGTTTGGTGTCATGAAGGCCCACCTCCTGGGCAGCATAGCTAGGAGGGGCTTGGCAGGAACTTAGGTACTTGAACTCAGTTCTGGTGGAGTGGCCTGGTAAATGTTCTGGCCTGGTAATCCTCCTCTTGTACAAAACTTGACTAGAAACAAACTTACAGGACTCAAATAAATTTAAGGACTCATGAAGTTGAGACAAGGGATTCACTGGACTTAATAGACTTCTTACCTTAACTTATTATAGGACTCTATTGTTGGACTAACTTTATTATAGGACTCAAAATCAAATTCCATCGCAGGACTCAAAATTGACCAACACATGACTTAGAGAATAAAATGAAGCTTGAAGTC
This sequence comes from Areca catechu, assembly GCA_021397845.1. Taxonomy (NCBI): domain Eukaryota; kingdom Viridiplantae; phylum Streptophyta; class Magnoliopsida; order Arecales; family Arecaceae; genus Areca; species Areca catechu. Next base: position 43,022,603 of record CM038048.1, on the reverse strand, counting down.
TATGTCTGATCTGATGTCTCCATCACTCATGCCATGTGGCATCTAACCAGCTGATAGGGGACTTAGATGGCATGGGAACCAAGTGACTTATCCAAGAGATCAAGTCCCTTCATTAAGAAGGACTCTTGATTTGAAATGTTGCGGCAACCTTGAAGGGATGGAACCCTTCACTTTGCATGCCAATATTCCACACCGCCCATTCCATCTTTCAACCGGTAATAAGCCAACATATTTTGTCATAAGATAAGGCAGTGGAACACCTTGTTTCACGTGAAAATAATTCCCATGAGCAGAAGGACTCTAGCTCCTTCTACTCCAATTCACAATAAATTTGGTGCCAAGATAAAGGCTTAAATAAAAAGATTTGGATAAAGCCAGATAATTGCTACCCCACTTTGAACTCAACCCAATCTAGGATTCCCTCAAATTAGTTAGCCCATTAAGTAACCTTATAGACCCAATTCAATTGGGTTAGAAGTTAGGTTAGCCTATACATGCTAGTATGTAATCTAGCAACCAATTAGGATCCTATGATCCTAATAAAATATCAATTGACTTCCTAGGCCAATTTCCTAATATGTGTGACCCTTTGGATTCCATATCTAGCAAGTAGTAGGTCTGGATCCAAGCAAATTTGATCCAATTGAACCTGATTTGACCTAATTAGGTCACATTGAGCTGACCTAAGTTGCCAATTCAAACTAGCTTCCGAATTAACTCATGAATCCAATCAAATTGATTCATGAAAACCTATAAGACATGACTGACATCTAGCAACGTGTCATACTTACCTAGAAGATAAGAAATTTGGTAGAAAGTACCAAAATACCCTTCAGTAGAAAGTTACCGTGCAACTCAATCTTTCGATCTCCTTTTATCCCGAATAAGTGATGGGTATGGATTGTCAAACCCTAGCACTTAGTCATTTCAAATCTCCATTCGATAATGAAAACTCTACTGATGACTGATTAGTTGAAAGAAAAGTGTCCTAAAAGCCAATCTTTGTAAGGGTATTTTTGTAATCTTCCAACTCTTGTGTGACATTATTTTTTTAATGAAAAGCATTTTTGTTTCACATACTGCTATGTCTTATTTAAAGATAATGATGAACCCCGTAGATTAGGGCAAAGAAATTAGGGTTATGATGGAGATCATAATGGTGAGACCTAAGTTCCTATAAATTCTAATATAAAATGTTCCTAGTCTTTGGATCATCGATTCGGGGATTGATGCTTCAGGAAATACTAGTTTATCCTATGTATGCTCGATGGAGAGGGTGATTGGTCTCACAGCCACTTGTGTAGAGATACTAATACAAGGATAAGGGTGCTCATTTGGATATGAGTTCACTGAACTAATCCATACTGAGAATATCTTATGGAAGTCTTACTACTTGTCAAGAGATAGTTCTCATAGTGGGAGTTGTGCAAGTGATCTTTAGACCTTAGATTACCATGGTTCCTTATGCACACTAAGCCATGTTTTGGTTCGTAGGAATCGATCATTCCTAGTAAGAGAAAATGTTATTCATATAATATCTTCGATTGATAACTCAGGAAGCCTTTGATCAAAATAGGATGAGATTAGAAGTGTTTTCTAATCAATCATTAGCAAAGTCTTCATTATCAAAATGAGATTCAAAATGACTAAGTGATAGGGTTTGACAATTATCCATACCTACCACTTATTCGGGATAAAGGAAGATCGAAAGATTGATTTACACAGTAACTTTTCACTGAAGGTTATTTTGGTACTTTCTACCAAATTCTACATCTTTCGGGTAGACATGACATGTTGCTAGACATCAATCATGTCTTGTAGATTTTCATGAATTAATTCAATTGGATTCATGAGTCAATTCGAAAGCTAGTTCGAATTAGCAACTTAGGTTAGCTTAATTTGACCTAATTAGGTCAATCGTATTCGATTGGATCGAATAGGCTTGGACCTAGACCTATTGCTAGCTAGATGTGGAATCCAAAGGAACACACACATTAAAAAATTGACCAATGAAGTTAATTAGAATTTTATTAGGGTCATGGGATCCTAATTGGTTAGCTAGATTACACATTAGCATATGTAGGCCAACCTAACTCCTAATCCAATTGAATTGGGTCCATAAGGTTGCTTAATGGGCTAACCAATTTAAGGGAATCCTAGATTGGGCTGAGTCCAAAGTGGGGTAGCAATTATCTGGTTTTATCCAAATTTAATCAGCCTTTATCTTAATTATTTGAAGAGTCCAAAGTTGGAGGGACTCTTGGCGCCAAATGATTTATGCGCCAAGATTATATGACACGTAGATGGACCTAGAGTCCTTCTGCTTGTGGGACTTGGTTTCCACATGGAACAAGATGTCCCTTGCCTCATCTTATGTCTGATTATATGGCTAATTGCCGGTTGAAAGAAGGTTGGGCGGTGTGGAATATTGGCATGCTAAGTGACGGGTTGCATCCCTTCACTTGGTTACTGCAACAATTCAAATCCAAGAGTCCTTCTCAATGAAGGAACTTGACTCTTGGATAAGTCACATTGTTTCCATGCCATCTAAGACCCTATCAGCCGTTACATGCCACATGGCATGAGGACAAATGGCCAACTTTATCAAGAAAAGTCATTTGGCGCAGGAAAGGTCTTGACCTTTCAAGATAAGACTCCTTCTTAATGAAGGGTCTTATATGATCTGTTATTTGACAATCAAGGGCTGATGAAGAGTCATAATTGGTGCCTCTCCATATCCTATAAATAGCCTTCGGTGTTTATGCTGATGGCAATCTGATTTCATCTTTTCTTTCCTGCATTCTTAAACTCTGCCACTTAGACTTCCTTGTCTCTTTCTTTCCTTGTTAGGACATAGGTTTTGCCTTAAGACAAGTCCACCAATTTAAGATAAGGGCTTAGAAAGAGAATTAAGAAGTGATAAAGAGAGTGAAGAAGGTTTTTGGAGAGAGTTTAGAGTGCTCTACTGGAGGGCAAGGGTCCGAGCAAGGAAGGAGAGGCAACCAAAGGAAGAAAGGCCATTAGAAAAGTCCTAGTGGTTTAAGCAACCTGCTAAGGAGTGGTTCATAGGTTCAATTCCCATGTGGATCACCTCTGGAGGGCATGCACTTGTGTGCCTAGTAGAAAGAAAAAGGAATTAGCATTCCAGGTATTTTTCCAAACTTTGTTTGAATGACTTGTTAATTGTAATGGATAAGGGATCTTGGGCTTAGGATTTCTAGTTGTTTGGAGTTTCAAAATGAAAAATTTTGAAATCCATTCTTTCGCTGCATCACCAAAACCCAACAGTGGTATTAGAACCCCCGTATTTTATTCAATTAATGGTCCATGCAATTAATAATGATTGCTTACTATGATATGTAGCAATATATGATTATTTAAAATACATTATGACATGTTATATCCTAGTAACGGCTTCGGATTGGGTTAGTCACCATGTCCGTCCGGTCATAAGAGTTACTTAGGATTTCATGGCCCTCTTATCCTCTTCAAAGGGGTCTCCCATGGCATATTGGGGTGCCGCTATGGCCATATCCCATGAACAAGTAATGTGAATGGATTGATATTACAATCATGCTATGATATGCATATTAGGGTTAATATGCTCGATTGTTGGAATGAATATCATGTTATATGATATATTACTGAAAGGAACCATAAGTAGGCCATAGATATGCATTTTAAAACTTTTTTAACATGCATTGCAGTAGAAGAGTAAATATTAAACTATTTTAATCTAAACATAATATAGAAACTACTTTCTACATAGCCTACCAACGTAATATGACATGAACAACAATGTATAATATAAAACATGAACCTACCGTATCAAACCTTTTGATGCACACCTTTTAAGGATGCAAAGCAACTCCTTGCAATAGTGAAAGATGGAATGGATGACGCTCTCGAATCACCAACTGAAGAGGTCGACAAAGCTCTACCAGCCACACAATCGTTCGGCCTCCACGGGTAGTTCACATCGGGGACTTGCTTGACCAGCGCTTTTCAAAGTGCTAGCTTCGGAAACTCTTTGGTATATGATTCTTTTTCTTCAAATGTCGAGGCTCCTCGCGCTTCCGAAGAACACAATAAAGGTGGGAAACACTCTGAAAGCAATCCTTCCCAGACTCTCTTTCCTAGCCTAGAGTACTAGGCAATTGCACACCCAATACCCTTAGATCTCTCTTTCCAACTTTAGGTAGAAAACCATTATACCTTTTTCTCTCAATTTTTGCAAAGGTTTTCTATCAAAAACCTTTCATTTCCTCTCCTTTTGCACATCCTAAACATCCCCTATCTTATAGGAGAGAGTGAGGAAGGCGAGGGAGAGTTATGGGGAGAGTTAATAGGAAGGGAGGTAAGGATAGCATTTATCCAATCATTAATTTCAAATATCATGTTAAATTTGAAAATTAAGCTGATAATTCGAAATTAAATGATGTTTGAGTTTAAAATCCAATTTCAAACTTAGATGGATAAGGTGCACCAATTTTGGTTCAACCCGAGTTGACCTAAACCTAGCCCGAATAAAATCCGATTCGATTCGACCTAGCAAATTTGCAACTCAATCAAATTGAGTTTAGAAGAAATCATATTTCACATTGAGCCTCCAAGATATCATTAATGATTAATGAAAAATAAATTTCACAACTTTTATGAAGCCATGAGTTGACACATCAGATAAGTCCGTGTCTACACATTGAAGTGTCAATACATGGGTAAAAATTTTATTTTATGAAATGTCGACCCCTAGATGATTCCCAATCATCAATCGGCTATCAGGTCAAGTAGTTACCCCTATGGTGTATGACTCCATAGGTTCGAATACTAAGCTGGTAGTATTGGAACAATTTCAGTACCAATCGAAGTTGCCATCTAGCAGTGACACTCGATGTCCGGATAGGTCGAAGTTGTAGAGCAACCATCAAAAACCTCTGACATATGGTTACTATATAATTCATCCCTTTGACTACTTAATGCTCTGGATGACTTAGAGTTAGACTGCCAATCCTAGATTAGCTCATCCAAAAATATGTCTCAATTTTGCAAGTTTAGTGACTCTTCACTAGAACTACCCTGGCCAAGGTTTTGCTATATTGAGACATCAGTGAGTCATTCACTCTAATCAATTCAGAGAGTTCAATCCCATCTTGATCCTACCATTGCTTCATAAGTACTTGACTGTACCCAGCATCCTTTTAAGACTGAATTAGAAATTCTGGAAGTCCAGTGCCAAAGCACAGTGAGTTGCTTACAAGCTACCATGATGATCTTAGATCTGAGGGACACATATATCCATATCCCTTCATGAACAACCTTTTGACAAAAAAGGGAGTTATATTAGGTGGGTCATGTTCAGTGAAATGTCATATACTCCACTTGCATGTCATACCAATGTCTCCACATTCCTTGGTTAAGAGGATAACCAATCTGTATGAAATATAACGATCTATACTCGATACATAGTCGTCCTACAACAATGTATCATTCAATCGTGAACAATTTAAGAACTACTCGATATATCCTCTCTAAATCCAGTATAAGGAAGTTCTAAGGACTTCATCACACAAGAGTTCATATTAAGGAAAATGCACCTGTGATGAACTGCCAAAAGATAACTTTTATTTATATCAAAATTCATATCTAATATACAAATAGCACAACCATCTACAGCCTAGACGATTGGCTTTGGGAAATAATTTCCAACAACTCCCACTTGGACTAAAGCCAAACAGTACATAATCACATTCCCATTTTCCAATTACAATCCTTAAACCCTTGAATTCCGATTGCTTTAGTGAAGGGGTCGACCAGATTTTTCTTTTCATCGATCTTCTGAAGGTCGATGTCCTCTCGTGCCACAATCTCTCGCACGAGGTGGTAGCGACGCAGAATGTGCTTGGTGTGCTAATGAAACTTTGGCTCTTTGGCTTGAGCCATGGCTCCAGTGCTATCACAAAATACTGGAACATGGCCATCTAGGGAAAGTGCCACTCCCAGCTTGCCTAGGAACTTTTGTAGCCGCATAGCTTTCTTCGTTGCATCTGATGCTGTAATGTATTCTGCTTCGCAAACTGAGTCTGCCACTGTGTTGCTTGGAACTTTTTCAGTAGATGGCTCCTCCATTTAGGGTAAATACAAAGCCCGACACACTTTTCTATCATCTCTATCTGACTGAAAACTTGAATCGGTATAACCAACAAGTTTTAAGTCAGGCTCTCCATAGATAAGCCATTAGTCTTCAGTATTTATTAAATATTTTAGGATGGTTTTTACCACCTTCAATGCACTTCACCTGGGTCAGACTGGTATCTGCTCACTACTTCTAATGAGTATACCACATTTGGTCTAGTACATGTCATTGCATACATTATAGATCCCACTGCTGAAGCATATGAGACTCTACTCATACGCTCTATCTCCTTAGGAGTTGATGCACAATCCTTTTTTGAGAGAGTAATTCCATAGCCTATCAGAAGATAGCCTTTCATGAAATTTTTCATGCTGAACCGTTTCAACACGGTTTCAATGTATGTCGATTGGGTCGGTCCTAGAAGTCTCGAAGATCTATCTCTATAAATCTTCATCCCTAGGATATAGGAGGCTTCATCCAAATCTTTCATAGAGAACTGAGATGACAACCAAACCTTTATTCCCTGCAGTGCAGGGATGTCATTCCCGATTAAGAGGATGTCATCTACAAACAATACAAAGAATACAACCACAGAACCATTAGCCCACTTATAAATGCAAGGTTCTTCTTTATTCTTAACGAAGCCATACAACTTGATACACTTATCAAATCGCATGTTCCAACTCTGAGATGCCTGCTTCAGTCCATAGATAGACTTTTGCAGCTTGCAAACCTTTGACTCATCTATGGATGTGAACCTTTCAGGTTGCATCATATGTACCTCCTCTTCTATATCACCATTTAGGAAGGCTGTTTGGATATCCATTTGCCAGATTTCATAATCGAAGTATGTAGCTAAAGCAAGCATAATCTGAATGGATTTGAGCATTTCCACAGGAAAAAATGTCTCGTCATAGTCAATACCATAACGTTGACGATATCCTTTGGCAACCAAACTGGCTTTATAAGTTTTCACCCTTCCATCTGCACCCCGTTTCCTTTTGAAAATCCATCTACATCTAATGGATTTTATCCCTTCAGGTGGATCAACTAATGTCCATACATTATTGATCTCCATGGACTCCATTTCGGATTTCATGGCTTCTAGCCACTTATCAGAGTCGGACCTTTGTAGAGCATCTATATAGGTGATCGGATCCTCATTATTTTCATCAAGTTCAATGGAATCTCCATCCTGGACCAAGAAACCATAGTATTTGTCCGGTTGATGCGGTACTTTACTGGATCTCCTTAATGGATGCTCAAAGGGCGCTAGATTTGAATTAGTCAAATCCGGTTCTGAGGTATCTCCTAAATGTGTTGGTTCTTCTACCTATTGAACTTTACTTAGTTCAATCTTAGTGGCTACAATTTCTTCACTAAGGAACTCTTTTTCCAAAAAGATAGCCCTAAGACCAACAAATAGCTTCGATTCATCAGGCAGGTAAAAGAAATATTCTTTAGACTCTTTCGGATACTCAACGAATAGGCACCGATCAAACCTAGTCCTAGTTTATCAGTCTGCAAATGCTTAACATAGGCTGGACACCCTAGACCTTAAGGTGTGAGAACACCAGTTTCCGTTCAGACCATATCTTATATGGAGTCTTGTCCACAGACTTGCTAAGAGACCTATTAAGAAGATAACAGGTAGACTCCAGGGCATAACCCTAAAACAAGATAGGTAGAGTGGCAAAGCCCATCATGGACTGGACTTTGTCCAACAAAGTCCTATTCCTCCTTTCAGACACACCATTCAATTGGGTTATCCCCGGAGGTGTCCATTGAGAAAGAATCCCATTCTCTTGAAGATAAGTCAAAAACTTACTAGAAAGATATTCGCCTTCTCGATCAGATCAAAGAGTCTTTATACTCTTTCTAGTTTGCTTTTCAACTTCATTATGATATCGTTTGAATATTTCAAATAACTCAGACTTATGTCTCATAAGATAGATATAACCGAACCTAGATAGGTTGTCTGTAAAAGTAATGAAATAATTATATCCATCTCTAGCACTGACATTCATAGGTCTACATACATCTGTATGTACTAGACTCAGAATTTTTTTGGCTCTTTCACCTTTCCAAGAAAAAGATGACTTGGTCATTTGTCCAAGTAAACAAGATTCACAAGTAGGCAATGATTCAAAATCATTTACCTCTAAGAGACCTTTTTGTCTTAACATGTTCATCCTATTCTTATTTATATGACCTAGCCTATTGTGCCAGAGATAAGCATCGCTGACATTATCCATTTTAGGGCATTTGCTTATCGTGTACATTACACTCACAGGTTGTGATAGCAAATAAATGCCATTTACTAAATTTTCATTCATTACAACTGAACCATTCAAAGTAATGTTGCAAACATTTCTCTTTATTGAAAGTTCAAAACATTCTTTGGCCAACAAGCCTACAGAGACAATATTTATAAAAAATGCAGGACAATAATGGCAATCATGTAAAATGACTTTACAAGATTCAAAAACAAGAGAGAAATCTCCTAACGCCAGAACTGGAACTCGACTTCCATCTCCAACGTTCAGAAACCTTTCGCCATCCTCGAACCTCTTACTAATTCGAAGTCCCTGCAATTTGTTGCAAATGTGGTATGGACTTCCAGTATCAAGTACCCAATTAGTAGTATCACAAAGAATAGGTACAGGGATTTATCATATAAATACCTTGAGCAGCAACATCTTGCTGCTTCCTCTTCTTCGGCCTATTTAGATCAAGGGATGCAATATATAGAGAACAATTCCTCTTCTAGTGACCCTGCTTCTTACAGTAGAAGTACTCTACCTGACTCTGGTCTACCCTTTTCTTTCCAGCCTAACTAGGCCCACCAACACTCTACACCTTTTTGGTCTTTTTCTTTTTATTTTTTTCCCCTCCCAAGGGGATGATGCACTGCCCTATTTCCTCCCACCAAGTACACCAACCCCTTATTGAGGTTGTGGTCCTTCTCATAGTTCTGTAATAATCCCAACAGAATATGGTAGTTCACTACAAACCTATGCATCTGGAAGTGATCAAGGAAACCAAGGTAAGATGGGGGTAGAGAATTCGGTATAGCATCTTTCTCTAGCTGTTCATGTAGGGAACATCCAAGTTTGGCCAGGCATTCAAATAACTCAGTCATGTACAATACATGATCATTTACTAATGCCCCATCTCGCATATGGGCGTTATAGATGGCACAAGAAGTCCTGTACCGCTCTACATCATCATGCATGCGAAAGGATTCCTGCAACTTTTGTAAGATTTCCTCTGGTTGGGCCTCATCGAATTTGCAACTGAACTTGTCGTTCATAGTCACCAGCATAATGCAATGTACAGTAGTTCTATCAGAAAGCCACTTTTGATAAGTGTCCCTGACAGATGTACGAGCATTGGCTGCGGGGACATTAGGTGCTGGATCCGATATAACATATGAGACAAACTCCAATCATTTGAAAAGACTAGAAGTGAGCTTTTAAGAGATTCCTTTAATAAAAAGGCTTCCACTTTTGAGTTGTTGAGTATTCAAGTATTTGGCCATAAGTGTGCATTCAAAGATTCCAAGGGGAAGACAACTCAAGCATTCATGAAGTGCTACATCGACTTTAATTTCCGCTCATTTTAGGAGCTATTTATTGTGCTCATTTATTATATACTTGATTTTTTTTGTTGTTGCTAGTTTCAAAGATATTGAAACTAGTGTTAAAGGTTGCTGGTTAGCTTAAAAGATAAAACCAACTTGGGTTTGACTTGTAAGCCTGGATAAAACAAGTTATAAAGATTGTTGGTAAGTCTAGGTGATAAAACCAACATAGGTTTTGACTTGTGAGCCTTGGAAAACAAGTCGACTATAATCTTGAATAGATTATAGTGGAAATATCTAAGGGGAAGCTTGGAGAGTGGATATAGGTGCTAGGGTACATCGAACCACTATATATCTTATTATTGTGTTGCTTGCTTCCTTCTCTACTTGCTCTTTATTATCTTGCATTTTATTTATTGCTTCTGCTATATAATTTATTGAGCACAATCACTTAGTTACACAAACTCACTAAGAAGTGTATATATTTGCTTATTTTTTTAGATATCCAATTCCCCCCCTCTCGGGCTCCATCTCAGGGCAACAGAACCACTCCTTAGTAGGTTGCATAATCCACTAGGACTCTTCTGATGGCCTTTTTTCCTTTGGCAGCCTCTCTCTCTTCCTTGCTCAGACTCTTGCTCTCTAGTAGAACACTCTAAGCCCTCTCCTAAACCTTTTTTTACTCTCTTTATCACTTCCTAATTCTTTTCTTAAGCCCTTGTCTTAGAATGACGGACTTGTCTTAAAAAGACCTATGTCCTAACAAAGGAAGGAAGAGACAAGGAGGATAAAGTGGCAGAGTGTAGGAGTGCAAGAAAGAAAGGATAAAAATGTGATCCTTCGGCATAAATACTGATGGCTATAAATAGGAGATGGGGAGGTGCCAAATATGGCTCTTCATCATCCTTTGATCTGTCAAATAATAGATCATATAAGACCCTTCATTAAGAAGGAGTATTATCTTGAAAAGTCAAGACTCTTCATGTGCCAAAGGCCTTATTCATGTCTTCTAGATATCCTGGTTTTGTTGTCCTCATGCCGTGTGGCATGTAACCAGCTGATAGGGTCTTAGATGGCATGGGAACCAAGTGACTTATCCAAGAGATTAAGTCCCTTCATTAAGAAGGACTCTTGGTTTGAAATGTTGCGGCAACCATGAAGGGACATAACCCTTCACTTTGCATGCCAATATTCCACATTGCCCATTCCACCTTTTAATCGGTAATAAGCCAACATATTTTGTCATGAGATAAGGCAAAGGGACACCTTGTTTTACATGAAAACAATTTCTATAAGAAGAAAGGCTCTAGCTCCTTCTGCATGCCAATAAATTCTTACGCATAAGTCATTTGGCACCAAGAGTCCCTCCAACTTAGGACTTTTCAAATAAATAAGATAAGGCTTAAAAAATATGGATAAAACCAGATAATTGCTGCCCCACTTTGGACTCAACCCAATCTAGGATTCTCTCAAATTGGTTAGCCCATTTAGCAACCTTATAGATCCAATTCAATTGGGTTAGGAGTTAGGTTAGCCTACACATGCTAGTATATAATCTAGCTAACCAATTAGGATCCCATGACCCTAATAAAATACCAATTGACTTCCTAGGCCAATTCCCTAATGTGTGTGACCCTTTGGATTCTACATCTAGCTAATAGTAGGTCTGGGTCCAAGCTAATTCGATCCAATCGAACCTGATTTGACCTAATTAGGTAAAATTGAGCTGACATAAGTTGCCAATTCAAACTAGCTTCCGAATTGACTCATGAATCCAATCGAATTGATTCATGAAAACCTACAAGACATGATGACATCTAGCAACATGTCATGCCTACCCGAAAGATGAGAAATTTGGTGAAAAGTATCAAAATATCCTTCAGTGAAAAGTTACCATGCAACTCAATCTTTCGATCCCTCTTTATCCCGAATAAGTGATGGATATGGATAATTATCAAACTCTAGCACTTAGTCATTTCAAACCTCAATTCGATAATAAAAACTTTGCTGATGACTGATTAGTAAACACTTTTATTCTCATCCTGCTTTGATCAAAGACTCCTCGAGTCATCAATCGAAGAGATTACTTGGGATAATATTTTCTCTTACTAGGAATGATCGATTCCTTATTGATTCACTCACATCCTTCATACACCTTCCACCATATCCGAGAACACCCCGCACGTGACTCAATGTCATGAATGAGTATGAACCAAAATATGGCTTAGTGTGTATAAGAACCATGGTGATCTCAGGTATAAAGATCACTTGCACAACTCCCACTATGAGAATTATCTCTTGACAAGTAGTAAGACTTCCATAAGATATTCTCAGTGTGGATCATTCAGTGAACTCATACACTAATAAGCACCTTTATCCTTGCATTAGTTGATGGGACATCAAGCAAAGACAAATAGATTTCAAACAAATCTTGTAGCTATGAAGGTCTTCTAATCAACATACCCATGGAGAAAGCATGTCCACCTCATGGAGCTAAAACATGGTTAAAAGAAAGCCCCAGCACTCAAGCAATTTACTTTTAAAGAAGCTACTTCCATGAGCCGACTCAAGAAGGAGAGCTTCTAATTTTCAAGTGTCGACTCATGCACCTTGAGTCGACTTAACCTGTCCTTGAACCAACACTTCATGCTCCTTTAGTCGATTCAACCTATCCTTGAGCCAACCCTACCCTTTGTCAAGCAATTTTTTCATGCCACTTAGGAGATCATCAAGCCTTTTTATTTGCCATTTGAGAGATTATTGAAGCACCACTTGAAGCACACTTAAAGAGTCTTGGACACCATCCTTATGACATTTGGAAGTTTCATGTTGATTGCACTTGGAAGCATCCTTGGATGCCATGTGGAAACATCCCATGTCGCCACTTCGAAGATCACTTTTATTGAAGACACATGGAAGAATCCCTTGATGACACGGGCAAGCTAAGAAGGCCACCACTTGAAAGTTTGTTGCAACCAAATTAACCATTTCTTGTTGGAAGTTGTAACCAATTTAGTTAAGGCCACCTAATCTAGTACTTAGCATAACTACCATGGATTAGTTATATTTTAATCTTTTTTGGATGAATTTTCTGGAAATTCCTTGGCCTATAAATAGGCCAATCCTCCTCTCTTGTATTCATTCCATTTTAGAAATGAAAGTGAGATGACATTGAGTTTGGTTTTCTTCTTGAATTCTAGTCTAGTTTTCTTGTGTGGAGAGGGTGAGATGCCTTTTAATCTAGCTAGTTTTTTTCATTCCCTTGTCCTAGAGCTAGGTCACTCTTGAGGGAGAGGGTGAGAGGCCCATTTGATGCTTCAAAGAAGCCCTTCCAAGGTCTTTGAGGCGTGTACCAAGAGGAAGAAGAGAAGAGCTTGCCGCCTAGCTTCAAGCCATTCCAAACTTCCCTTTCTCTATTTTTCTTTGATTTATTTCCTTCCATCTTTGTTTCCATGCCCTTATTGCTGTTCATTGCAGGTTCTCTCAAGGATTCGAGTTGATGATAAAGGTTTCTTGCTATGATCCAAGTGCAAGGTAAGTTCATAAGTTGAAGGAGTTCTAGTCTTACCATCTAATCCTCTTTCCTAAGTGTTTTGTGAACCCTTCTACTAACTATTTTAGCAATTATTGTTGGTAGGAAAACTCTTTCTAAACTTTATTTTCTGATCATTTGAAGGTTAACTTGCCCTAGTAAGTGATGGTTTTTTGCCATGAAGATCAATTTTGTTTTGAACTAGATCTACATTTAGCTTGCTAAAAGTCTCCATCCATCATTTTTTTTTATTCCGCATCAATTTTTGGTATTGAAGCTTAAGGTTTACTAGGTCAAGTTGCTGAATTTTGTTCCCTTTGTGTGTTGCTTGCCTTCAAGTTTGAAATTCAAATCCAAAATTAGAGATTTAAATTTTTAAAATTTGTGATATAAAATATTAACTCCAAGATATGAAAGTCCCCATTTAAATTTTAATTTTTTTAAGATTTTTGAATTTAAACATTAAATTTTGAATCTAGTCAATTGGAGGTTTGCTGATTGCTGAAATTTCTGTACTAGCACCAACCCGAGATTTCCATGAATCTTAGTATTTTTTTAAAAAGAGAAAAATTCAATTTTTTTTTTGATATATTTTATGATTTTGGGATCCAAAATATAAAATTCAAAAAAATATTTTTCTTGGAATTTTAGACTTTAAATTTGGATTCTTAGGTTCTTCTCTAGAAGTTGTTCAAATATGCTTTCCCCTCCCTTAAGTTTAATTTTTAAATAAAATTCAAAAGTATTTTATAAATTTCAAATTCAATATTTGAGATCTAGATATCAAAATCTGATGATTCTCATTTAAATCTCAAATTTTAGAAGGGTTTAAATTTGAAATTCGAATTTTGAATCAAGGTAGTTGGAAGTTTGTTAAGCTGCTGGAATCTTCTAGTAACCACTTGTCACAACTTCCCTAGCCAAGTTTCGAAGATTTTTGAATTCAAATCTTAAAATCTGAGATCTTAACACTAAGATCTAACTAATCCACTTTTAATTTCAAATTTTTAGGAATTTTAAATTTTAATTTTGAATTTTCAAAACTAGTTTGTTGGAGGTTAGTAAAGTGGCTAAATTTTTTTACAATAACTTTTACCTCCAAGGATGGATTTTTAAACTGTAATTCAAAATTTAAAATCTAAAATTTGAGTTTTGAAATCAAGATTTTTAGATCTATAATTTTCAATTTAAAATTTGAATTTTTGAAACTTTAAAATTTGGATTTGACTCATGTGTTTGTGCTAGTCTACATATCTTGTTAGCTAGTTGGTTGTTTGTGCATCCATTTCAAAATCATTTTAAGGGTATTCATATAATATAAGGGAAGGAGATAATTACCTTTCCTTTTCCCACAACATCATTATGCATTGACCTAAGCTTTAATATAAAATTAAGTAGAAACATAAAACTAGGGACACCAATAAGTCGAGTTCAAGTGCAAGATGAGGCAAAATGCTATTTGAGTTTGTACTTATTCGTTAGAAATTGGTGTTTAGGGCTAGAGGTCCAACAACAAATGCCTTAAGCGGACTTGCGGTTCTTTAATTGGATCCTCGAGAGAGCGAGGGGAGCCTCCCGCATTCTCACCTCTTACCTGGCCAGTGAAAAGGTAATTGCATCCTTAATTAGTACATAGTTAAATCCTATATTTTGAACTTCTAAGTCTAGGAACCCTAGAAGCTAGATTTGTATTGCTTGTCTATTAGGTCAAGAGCTTTAAACCAATAGTCCTGCACTCAGTCTGGTTTACCCATGGACCCCAATCTTGAATTCTTTATGAGGACCATGACTGAAAAGTTTGATACCCTAACTAAACAATTAGGATCAATGAACAAAGAGTTAGGACAAATGGATAATCAAATCAAGAACCATACTAAGCCCAAATCACCTAGTCCACCTCCCCTTGGTCCAAGAGCCCAATGTCATGATCTCACCCCTGAGTATAATCCTAGATATCACTATCAAGACTTTATAGATCAGGAGGAGAGAGTCTTTAGGAGTAATAAAAGTTATTATAGTGGGGATAAAATAATTACTTGGAGAGATATGAAGAGTAAATTGAGGGAAAAGTACCTAGGTAGATATTATGAGCAAAGACTTTTAAATCAATTGATGTGGGATAATAATTAAAACTAAATTACTATTAATAAGTCCTAATTATCAATGAAAAATAGAGATTAATTTTTTTATATTTTTTTCAGATTTTTAAGAAGACTCAAAGGTAACAATAAAGTAAACTAGTTCTAGTTAACTATCCGTAAATAAACCTAACATGTAAGCAAGAAATTTAGGATTTGATGGCTAAGAAACCACCATAAACTAGGATCTACTTTCAACTATTTAGAGATCAAAGAGAAGGGAAGAGGTTTTAAGTGTTACCAATGAAGAACCGTCTCTTTGATGCAGATCTAACTGGACTCTTAAGATTCTACGGCAGGGCTTCAAGATCTTGATCCTCAGACTCCGATCTCCCATGATGCTAGTTCTGAGGCAAGAACACCGGACTTTGATTCCAGATTACCTACAATCACTCAACAAAGAAAGATCAAATTAGAAAGTAGTAAGGAAGGAAAGAATAGTGGAAAAGAAGGGTTAGAAGTGGTGGCTAGGGTTTCTTGATTGCTGGATAGGTAGGGCCTCACACCCGTGATGCTCCGTAAAATAAAGGAAAGGGCATCATACCCCATGATGCACACAGCAAAGGAATTGGACAGAATAATATCTTTATTGATGAATGAATAATATAATACAAGGGAGTTGATGGGGTATTTGTAGACCCTCAACTAGTGGTGTAAGGGATACAAAGACTAGACTTGTTTTTCCTTGGACTACAACTCCTGGAATCCTTTCTTTGGGCATCCTGGACTCTGGTCTCTGGGCTGATCTGGACCTCTCTCCAAGATGGGAGATAACATGGGGCTCTCATCTCATTTGGGCGCTAAGATGAGGATAAGGTCAGTTGTCATGATGTAGGGTCAAGATGGCTCCATTGCTTGGCCTTGATTGCTAGACTCTAGAGTATGGATGATGTGGGCTCTTACAGGCAAGTGGACTCTCCAGTCTGGATAGAGGAAGACTCAAGAGTTTTGGTGAGACTCTTGAGTTCTTGAAACTTAAGCAACTTGGAACGTGTTTGATCCAAACACTTGAAGCAAAACAACCTTCCAACCTTCTCCACTTTATTTGACTAGATAACATGAAACTCTTGGAAGTTGGCATTGGAAAACATGTTGGCCAACTCCTTGGATTGGCATGAATTTTTGAGGTGCGAGGGTGCCAAGGATGAGACTCCTTGTCATTTATGTATCTTAAAAGGAGGGTGCCAATTATTTCACACATCTGGGCATTAATTCCTTTCATAGGGGCCGACCAAAGTCTAAGACATGGAGTGTGTTGTCCCAAAATAAAATGGCATGACATGTCCAAACATGACATGTGTTGATGTCCCCTGATGATGTGGCAGGTGATGTCCAAAAATCTTGAAAAGATGGTGCCAAGTAGGATGTCATGTGGTGCCAAGAACAAGCTGACTTGGTTGACACATGGGGTCACATGGGCCTTGACTTGAGTGCACATGGGATGTTGACTTGGGTCCCCTCTTATATTATAGGACTCAACTAATCACATTTCTTAACTAATTACATGGGCTCAATAATTAATCACATGGTTTAACCAACTAAATAACCAACCATACTTAATTAGGCTTGCAAATAAAAACCCAATTAAAGTTGGTAAAAAGGGCTAACCCTACCGAAGCCAAAATGACAAAATTAAGATAGAATATTTACATGGTAAAAGGAGTTTGGGTTCAGAGCTTCATTCACAGGTGATCCATAGGGATGTGGGTTCAACCTATCGATTTCTTCTGGCCCTGGTGCCCGCACCAATTTTTCCTGGATAGGAGGAACTCGACCCCGTCGAGTATGGATCAACTCCACTATTATAATGCTCTGGTAAGTCAGGGTCAACTCTCTGCAAGTCCTCTTTGGTGATTCAAGAATCATCAGTCTCGGGTCGTCTTTGCCATGAACCAGATATCGCTGGTAATCTTTGCTCCGGGTAGCGATGATCTTGTCATCCAAGATCCACTCAATCTTGTCTCTTTAGACTGGTGGTATGGCAAGTGGACACACTCGGTTTGATTCACTCTCAAGGACTGGATTAGGCCCAAATGGCTCACTAGGAATCAATGTTGGCTCCCTATACTCATAAGGTCTGAAACGTTGAAAGTTGTACTAATACCTAGTTCAGGTGGTAACTCAAGCACATAGGCATTAGACCCAATTTTTCTAATCACTTTGTATGGTCCACTACTACGGGCATGTAACTTTTTCATGGTTTCAGGTGGAAATCGTTCAGGTCATAGTCTAACCATAACAAAGTCTCCTTCATTGTATTCATCGAGTCTTCTCTAGTATCAGCCATATGTTTATATGATTGTTGCTTTCATTAATTTCTTAATTATATTCTTATACAATTCTTTTACATGTTTAGCATATGACTCGGCAGATTCAGATAGCACTCATTCATGGGTAAAGGAATTAAATTTAGAGATTTTTTAGGTTTGTATTCATGAACAATTTCAAAAGGACTTTTTCCTGTAGACCTATTCACTGAGCTATTATATGCAAATTCAGCTCTAGACAGTAATGGTCCCAATTGGCAGTACGCTCTCTAACTAAGCTTCTCAATAAGTTTCCTAAACTTTGATTCACTACTTCAATCTGGCCATCATTTTGAGGGTGATAAGATATGGAAAGCTTAAGTTTTGTCCCTATAAGTGCCAGAGTGTTTTCCAGAAATAACTGGTGAATCAGACATCTCTGTCGGAAACTATGTCCTAGGTAAACCATGCAGTCTAACTACTTTATTCAGAAATAGCTTAGCTACCTTTGATGCATTATAGGTTTGGAAACAAGGTAGGAAATGTGCCATCTTTGAAAACCTATCAACCACTACAAATATAGAATCATTTTTTCTTAGGGTCTTAGGTAATTCAAGAACAAAGTCCATGCTAAGATCTTGCCATGGGCAATCCGGTACAGGAAGTGGGGTGTATAAGCCAGTGTTTTGCTTTTGCTGTTTAGCAACAGCACAAGTTCTACATCTAGCTACAATTGGGCAACAATCACTCTTCGGACACCGACCAATTAATCTTCTAGTAACTAAGTATTGTCTAATGTCTACAAGACAAACGTCTAGCATTTTATCCACAATGTCTAGTCCCAAATCATCGTGTCTAGGTACAGTCTTTCTAAAAATAAGTAGATAACATGTGTTACATATCCCTAGTAATAAGAATAGTAACATAACCTGAATAGGTTACTATATCTAAAAGAACTCAAATGTCCTTCTAACTACCATATAAATTCACAAAATCACCACTCACATACACATTCAACTTCTCAAATTGACTACTCTAGTACAACAACAAGCAATAGCTGAAGTGCATCATCAACTTCATTATTAATATAATACCTGATTGATGTCATAAAAAAAAGTATATGCTATATATATTCAACCCATTTTCCATGCCTAGAATTTAATTTATTTTTTTGAGTTAAGGAATCTAAGAGCTTCATGATTGAATAGAGTACAAACTCTTACGGTAGTAAATAGTATCGCCAGTACCTAAGTGCTTGAACCACCGCATATAGTTCCTATCAAAGTAGAATATTTTAATTTAGCATCATTCAATTTCTCGATAAAGAAGGTACTGGGTGATTCTCTTGACTCAAGACTCCTCCAATTCCTACCCCTAGGCATCACAAGCAATCTCAAAAACTTTCAAAAAATCTGGTAGCCTCAGAATTGGTGCTTGGGTCATCTATCTTTAATATCTTCAAAAGCCCTATTGGCATCTTTAGACCATTCAAAAGCTCCTTTCTTCATACAATCAATAATGGGTGCAACAATCAACATAAACCCTTGAATAAATCTTCTATAGAAAGTAGCTAATCTATGAAAACTCCAAACATCGTGAACATCTTAGGGATAGGCCACTCAACTATGGATTTCGTGTTGTCCTCGGGGTGCTGCCTCCTCTCAGCAGTTACTACAAAACCTAGGAAAATAATCCTTGAGTCATAAAACACAACATTTTTTCAAATTTGCATAAAGATTATCTCCTCTAAGAAAACACAAAACGCTGAAGATGGGAAGTGATCCGTTTTTATTTATACTATATAGGATATCATCGAAATACACCACTATGATGAATTTCCAATAAAATAATTTCAAAACTTGAGTCATAGTCCTCATAAAGTACTAGGTTCATTCGATAAGCCAAAAGGCCACTAACCACTCGTATAAGCCATCGTTAGTCTTAAATGCAGTCCCATTCATCCCGGGCCTAATTCTAACATAAGATAACCTCTTAAGGTCTATTTTTAAAAAAATGGGAGCCTGGCCATCATATCTAACATGTCATCAAGACAGGGTATTGGAAACCTATATTTCATTGTAAATTATTTATGGCTACTATTTATACACATGCACCAAGTGCCATCCTTTTTAGGAGTCAAAAGGGCTGAACAGCACATGGGCTCAAACTTTCCTTGATAAATCCTTCCTAAAAGATCCTCAACTTGCCTATGTAATTCCTTATGCTCAGTAGGATTCATCCTATAGTGAGATAATTTGGCAAGTAGCTCCTGGAACTAATCTATAGCATGTTGTATGTTCCTTAATGGAGGTAAACAGTTAGGGAGGTCTTCTGGAAATATGTCCTAAATTCTTTTAGAAAATCTAAAATCTCCTTAGATGTCTTTCTGGATTCATCACATGAACTTCTTTAGCAGTCAGAATCTAGACTGTTGAACTTTTAGTGATATCATGTTCTAACTCTTTAGCATAATTAGGTTCAATCCTAGTCCTTTCCCTAAATGACTAGACCCTCTTTTAGTATTGACTTTGGGTGGGGTCGATTGATCACAATTCTCTTTTCATGGTATTTAAATGAACAGAGTTAGATCGGTCAAAGAGGGTTGCATCATGCATATACCATGGTCTGCCTAATATGATGCTACTAATCCCCATTGAATCACGTCACCCATACCCTCTTCTCTTGGTATGATTGAACTTGGACTGGGACTTGGCATTGTAACTTAATAGGAATTGATGTAGCGTCAATCCAGAACTCTTATATAGGCTGAAGTGGAACTAGGGTGGGTAGCCTAAGCTCTTAACAACATTAGTAGATATTGCATTCAACCAACTCCCACTATCTATAATAATTTAACACACTTTATCTCCTAGCTTAATGAAGGTCTGTAAATATTTGTCCTATGCTAGTCCTCATTCTTCTTAGTTGAGCTAGAATACACCTAACTACACCTAGTAGATCCGATGACTCTATGGGCTCTTCATCACCTCATACTCTTCTACAAGTCATCCTCAGCAATAAATTTCCTCCTCAAATTCTTACACGTTCTCTATACTCTCTTCACACATCATCTATATAATGTTATGATGAGACAATCAGCAGCAAACAAATGACCCATTTTACGGTACTTAAAATATACGGTATTTTGATTCCTATCTCTAGGGACCATGGGCCATTCTGGTGTGGACACCAGGGCCTGAAAATATCGACAGGTTAACCCACATCCCTATGGATCACTTGTGAATAAAGCCCTGAATCCAATCCTTTTTACCATGTAAATATTTTTTAATTTAGTTCTGTTATTTTGGATTATAAGGTTAGCCCTTTTTATCAACTGTATTAGGGTTTTGTTATTGTAGCCTTTTGGGCTAAACCCTTTTTACTGAGTCAAAACCCCATAGGCCAAACCTGTTTACCATTTATTCTTTTTTGTATATGAGGATAAGCCTTTTGATCAATTGATCAAATGGGGCTTAGTTATTTAGTTTGAGTCTTGTAATAATAGTTATTGAGTTCTGTAATACAAGGGGACCCAATTGAAGACCCATGTGACTTCATGTGCACCAAATTGAAGACCCATGTGCTAGCCCAAGACAAGCCATGTGCTTGTCCAAGACAAGCCATGTGACTCCATGTGCTAGCCCAAGTCACTTAGCATGTGCAACCCTTTTCGGCACCACCTTCCAGAATTTGGACATCAACACATGTCATGCCAACACACCATCTGTCATTTGGGACACATCACATGACAACACATCCCAAAATCCTCTTTGGTCGCCACTTAAGAAAGAGTTAGCACCAACTTCTTTTTAAGAGAAGTAAATGAGAAGGAGTCTCATCCTTGGTGCCCTCTCACTCAAGATTTCATGCCAACTTAATTTTAGGATAAGTAAATATGAACTCTCCTAAATTGGCGCCTCCACTCAAGAATTCATACCAAAAATTCCAAGAGTCAGCCAAGCATTTTTTCTCATGCCAACTTCCAAGGAGTTCTAAATATTTGATCACCCAAATGGAGGAGGTTCAATGGTTCTCTACCGTAGATGTTTGGATCAAACAGTTCAGAGCTACTTAAGTTTCTAGAACTCAAGAGTCTCACCAAACTCTGGAGTCATCTTCTATTCAGAGACAAGAGTCCAGGATGCCCAGAGCTAAAATTCTAGAAGTTGTAGTCCAAGGGAGAAAAAGTCTGCTGTTTGAATCCCTTACATCACTGGTTGAGGGTCTATAAATACCCCATCAACCTTCCTTGTAATTATTATTATTATTCATCAATAAAGAACTCTGTCAAAATTTCTTCCTTTGCTATGTGCATCACGGGGTATGAGGCCCTTTTCCTTTGTTCTTTAGAACATTGCTGGGTATGAGACCCTTTTCCTTTATTCTTCAGAACATCGCAGGGTGTGAGATCCTAGTTATCCTACCTATCCAACCGATAAGAAAACCTAGCCTCCTCTTCTAACCCTTTCCTTTTCCATTCAATTTCCTTTCCTTACTGCTCTTACCTTTAGTTTTCTTTGTTGAATGTTTGCAGGTGATCTAGAATTAAAGACAGGTATTCTTGCCTCGAAACTAGCATCGTGTGGAAGATCGGAGCCCGAGAACGAGTTCTTGAAACCCTGTCGTGACAATCTTGAGAGTCCTGCCAGATCTAATTCAGAGAAGCAATTTTCATTGGTAAACTAAAAAACTTATTCCCTTCTCTTTAATTTCTGATTAGTTGAAAGTAAAT
This sequence comes from Areca catechu, assembly GCA_021397845.1. Taxonomy (NCBI): domain Eukaryota; kingdom Viridiplantae; phylum Streptophyta; class Magnoliopsida; order Arecales; family Arecaceae; genus Areca; species Areca catechu. Next base: position 43,000,239 of record CM038048.1, on the reverse strand, counting down.
ATTATTTTACGATGATTTCTTAACCGCCAGAAACCTACTTTCTAGTTACTTTATAGGTTTACTTGTGCGGGTAGTTAACTAGAACTAGTTTCCTTTACTGTCTCCTTTGAGTCTTCTTTAAAAATTTAAAAAAATCTAAAAAATTATTCTCTTCTATTCTCCTGATAATTAGGCTTTAATTATTTGTCCCGCGTCAGTTTTGGTATCAGAGTAGGTTAAACTAGGGTTTAATCGCTCTTGTACTGAAATTTCTGCATACCAGGTTAGGACTTAGTTTCTCTTTAAGTACTCGGATCGGGTGCTTCACCATGGCTGTCCAGTCATAGGAAAAAGTAGGCTGTAAGACCCTCGCATCCCATTCAAAAGGGATTTCCTATGGCATGTAGGGGTGCCACTGTGATTGACCTTTGAAGAAGAAAATAAAGAGATAGGCATCTTTAGGGTTCATTTTCTGCATCACGTCCATCCCAATATATGGTCTATTTTTTATTATTTCTATATATAAAGATTAAAAACTTTGATTCTTATTTTGATGGATTCTCATAATTGAAGGTATTTATCAAAATTTTTCATAATTTAATTCAGATTTTAAGTCATCTGAATCTCTGATTCACTATCAAAGAATAGTTTTGCCATGAATTTTTAGCAATTCTAGTTTAGGGTTCTTTTTGCATAAAATTTGCATATTTTAATTTTCTGCATATTTCCTGCATATTAAGTACTTTTCTATAAATATATCTTTGCTAAAAAAAACTTGGAAACCCTGATTGCATCTTCATATGCTTGCTATCATCATTCAAACCTAATCTTAAGGGCACTCAATATCTACATAAGAGAAGGATTTCATCACCCTTCCTTGGCCCATAACCACCACCTTTGCATCGAGCCCAACCTAATTAAAATTAATATACTTAATTTGCTCTAGTGAGTTAGGGATACCAACAGGTGGGTTCCAAGTATTGTGTGAAAGCTAGTGCACCCAATCCTTTGATTATCACTTGAACTAATGTCTAAGGCTAGAGATCCAAAGGCAAACGCCTTAAGCGTTTTTATGGTTTTTAATTAGGACCCTATGAGAGCAGGGGGAGCTTCCCACAACCCCACCTCTTACCTGGCTAGTGGACAGGATAATTATTGAATTGGCTATAATTTGAGTTGACCCATTCTACTTAAGCTATAGGTCTAGGAAATCTTAGTTCGAGTCGAGTTCTGTGTGATTGCATTGCATGACTACTAGATTAGAAACTCCATACCAGTAGTCTCACCCAAACCTAACCTAATTTAATCATGGATCCCAATTTTGAGACCTTAGGACCTTCACCGAACAATGTACCCAAATGAACCATAAGTTTGATCGACTGGACCAACGATTAGGAAACCTAGAGAAAACCCGTAAGACCCATCCTGAACCAAAATTTAAAACACACCCTGATCCATTCCTGGAGCCCAATCCTAAGAGACCCCCACACCAGGACCCAATATGGAGAATAACCATAGGAGACCCAATTATGATTCCATAGGATGAGAGAGCCACTAGGTACATTAGGTTAGAAGCACCTACCTTTGGTAGTGATCTTGATCTTAAAGATTATCTTAATTGAGAGGAAGATATGGATCTATATTTTGAGAGGGAACTAGTGTCTGAGGAAAAAAAGTTTAGGATTGCTAAGCTTAAGTCAATATGTCAAGCTATAATTTATTGGGATGATGTTGAAAGAATGATCAAATGAAGAAGAGACATACCCATAACTACTTGGAGCAACATGAAACTTAAACTTAGAAAAATGTACCTACCCAGATATTTTTGAACCCAGCTCCTATGAACCCAGATCCATGATCCATAGATCTGAGCCCATATCCTATGAATCTAAGGAACCCATAACCCCTAGGTATCAATCTAGTGCTAGTCAAGTTTTGCTTAGTTGGCTAGAACCCATTAGGATTAGTGCTCTTTATCAAAAATCAGGATCTATCCAAGTCCACCCGAGTCGACCCATTCCTCAGTAGAGTCGACCCAATTCTCACCCAAGCCGACTCAACCCTATTCCGAGCCGACCTACCCCTACTAGTCTAGATCCTAGCTAATTTTTCCTTAACCAACCTACTCCTACTACCCCATTGGTTTACAAAGATAATATTAAAGAAGAAATGTATGAAGCTGATGTGAACTTAGTGGATGAGTATGAGGGAGAAGAGGAAATACATATGACTGACCTAGAATTAGCTGACTCGATGGCACCCAGATTGAAGCTAGCCCAAAGTTAGTTGACCATGACCATACCCTGATTGAAACTGTAATGGTAAGACCCTTAGAAAAAGAGATCCAAGAGGAACATAATCCTACTATTGAGACTTTGCCTGAGGAGAAATTAGAAGAGAGCCAAATCATAGAGCCTGGTCCTGAAAATCATGAACCTAAAGTGATCGGTGAGGACTTGATTTTTCCAAACCAGCACCCTCAGGAAGAGTTCACCCCATTAGTCCTAATTGAGTATCTCTTTCCTGAAATTCTTGATGCATCTATTTTTTTAGGCTGACCCTTTATTACCTATGGACATAATTCAGTGTCTAAACCTTAAGGTCAACCCCATTAGCCAGGGATTGTTCTATGAGCCCTTTTCTTATTTTCTACCCTACCAAGTCACCCCCAAATCCACTACTTATTTTTACCTTTTCCTGAAGCTTCCCATGTTTTTAGAACTATTAGATTACATTTTGTAGAGGTTAGTATGTTGCATAAGTCCATTGAGCATGTTAGGTTTACAACCTATTTCTGGTAGACTTTATGGCATTTAGTGGGAGTCCATGCATCATTCTCATCTGCATGTCACCCACCAACCAAAGTCAAACTCAGTTTTAGTTTAGGATTTAGTCGAGTCTGTAGTCCATTAGGTATTGTTATTAATCATTTACATGCATGTCATTAGGTAAAAAAATAATAAATAATGAAAGCAATGAATTTTTTTTTAAAAAAAAATTCAAAGAAAACAATGAAGGAGACTTTGTTATGGTTAAACTATGACCTGAACGGTTCCCACCTGGAGCCATGAAAAAGTTGCATACCCGTCGTAGTGGACCATACAAAGTGATTAGGAAAACTGGATCTAATGCCTATGTGCTTGAGTTACCACCTGAACTAGGTATTAGTTTTACTTTCAATGTTTCAGACCTTATTGAGTATAGGGGCCAACATTGATTCCTAGTAAGCCATTTGGGTCCTAATCTAGTCCTTGAGAGTGAACCAATCCAAGTGTGTCCACCTACAATACCACCAGCCCGGAGAGACAAGATTGAGTAGATCTTGGATGACAAGATCATTACTACCCAGAGCAAAGATTACCAGCGATATCTGGTTCGTAGGCAAGGATGACCTGAAACTGATGATTCATGGATTACCAGAGAGGACTTGTAGAGAGTTGACCCAGACTTGCTAGAGCGCTATCATAGCGACATTGATCCATACTCGATAGGGTCGAGTTCCTCCCACCCGGAGAGAATTGGTGTGGACACCAGGGCCAGAAAATATCGACAGGTTGAACCCACATCCCTGTGGATCACCTATGAATAAAGCTCTGAACCCAACCCCTTTTACCATGTAAATATTTTATTTTAATTTTTATTATTTTGGATTAGTTAGGGTTAGTCCTTTTTACCAACTATAATTAGGATTTTGTTATTTAGCCTTTTGGTCTAAACCCTTTTTACCACATTGAGTCAAAATTCCATTGGGCCAAACCCTATTTACCAATTTATTCTTTTTTGTTACATGAGGTTAAGCCTTTTGATCAATTGATCAAATGGGGCTTTAGTTACATGGTTTTGAGTCTTGTAATAATTAGTTATTGAGTCCTATAATACAAGGGGGACCCAATTGAAGACTCATGTAACTTCATATGCACCAAATTGAAGACCCATGTGCTAGCCCAATACAAGTCATGTGCTAGCCTAAGACAAGCCATGTGACTCTATGTGCTAGCCTAAGACAAGCCATGTGCTAACCTAAGACAAGCCATGTGACTCCATGTGCTTGCTCAAGTCACTTAGCATGTGCAACCCTTTTCTTGGCACCACCTTTCAAGAATTTGGACATCAACACATGTCATGTTTGGACATGTCATGCTAACACACTCCATGTCATTTTATTTGGACATCATCACATGACAACACATGCCACAAATCCTCTTTGGTCGACTACTTAAGAAGGAGTTAGCGCCAACTTCTTTTTAAGAGAAGTAAATGAGAAGGAGTCTCATCCTTGGTGCCCTCTCACTCAAGATTTCATGCCAACTTAATTTTAAGATAAGTAAATGTGAAGGACTCTCCCAAATTGGTGCCTCCACTCAAGAATTTCATGCCAAAAATGGTGTGGGCACCAGAATCAGGAAGAGACTCCAACCAATTCAAGTCAAATCCGAGTCCTTATGGTTGGATGAGTAAAAGAAAGTCCTGTAATTTTTTTCTTTCTTTAATTTTGAGTCCAAATAATTATGTAATTCGAGTCCATTTCAATTTTATGTTGGGACTAGTCCAACCTGATTAATCTTGTATTTGAGAGTTGGGTCCAAATGAGTCAAGTCCAATCCATGAAGAATCAAACCAAACCTCCATGAAGAATCAAACCAAACCACATTTTGACTAAAGAAGACTCAAGACTTATACTCCAAAGCAAGACCAAAGCCACCTCAAGTGGGGACCACATGCCACATGACACATGCCACCTCATCATCCAAGGTTGCTGCCACATCACACATACCACCTCACCATCCAAGGTTGCTGCCACATCACACATGCCACCTCACCATCCAAGGTTGCCGCCCAAGAGAAGAAAAGGGGAATTTGAATTTGAATTGGCTACAACCTCCTCCATAACTTCCTCCACACTCATGGGATGCCCCATATTTTTCTCCACAATTTTTCTCCATGATATTTGGTGTAGTTTGAATTCAAAATGGCTTAATAGTCTATAAAAGACTCTTAGTCTTCTTGTAAAGAAAGGATGGAAAAGAAAAAAAAATTTTCTTCTATGTGAGTTCTATGTGCCTAAGTGGTAGTTCTAAATTTCTCTCCCTATCCCACGCCAACCCTACTTTCTCCTCCTCCATCTCCAACACCTAAGACACTCTCCTTCTTCTCCAATCTCAAGCTAGCTCTTCAATATTCAAGGTTGATCAAGAAGACCATCACAAGGAGGCCGGCCTAATCCATTTCAAGTGATCTACCATGGCGCCAAGATTATTCTTCAACAATGCTTCCTCGACTCTTCTTTAGTTTCTCCATTTCATGACTAACGTATGTTACCAAGTTCCTAATCTCGAGGTTTCTTTGTTGTAGGTTCTCCGGGATTCCGAATTCAAGAGGAAGGAATTACTTGCCATAATCCAGAAAACAAGAAGGGCCCTCATTTGTAGTATGGTCTTGTCATTTGGGAGGTCTCTTCATGAGTGATCTTGATCTACTTGAAAGATTAATACTAGGTATGTTCTAGTATCGATTAGGTCTGAAATATTAAATTTGCCTAGCTTAACTTGTGTGGTTCGAATCTTATTCCTATTTCTTTGTTATTTTGATAGTCTTATTAATTAGGTTTACGTTTGATCGTTCGAGTTCTCTTCATTAGACCTCCTTTGATACTATATGCTGAACTAATCATATGCAAATAAGAAATTGCTAAGTTAATCTTTGCTAATCTCCTTTAGGGTTGCATAGTTGCATTCTCATCTTGCATGTCCCCACCATTCTTGGTATCAGAGCATGGTAGAATAAGTTCCTGATTGCATAGCATTAAGTCCTTGAAGTACTTGGATCGGGGGCATTACCAGGCCGTCCGGTCTTAGGAGAAAGTAGGGTTTAAACACCCTCTCTTCCCATTCCACGGGGATCTCCTAAGGCATGTCGGGGTGCCATTGTGATTGACCCGTGAAAAAGAATGCCAAAGGACTTCTTAGATTTCATTTGTGAATTTGCATTGGGCACGTTCTGTTTTTCTGCTTGCTGTATTTTCTGTAGGCTGACTGTAATCCGCCTGCAACTCCAAAGGCAGTATCACATTCCTCGTTGGAATATTTTTTTGCTGTTCTATTTTAAGTTGCTTATCACCGTTTAAAATTTCAATCTGAGAAAAAATTTACAAAAAAAATGAAAATTCCTGCAGTCTATCAATGTTATTAGGGTTTCTATTCTGTTCTGTTCCTTTTCATTATCTTCATTTCAGAATCTGCCTAGAATAGTACAGATTTTATTTTGAATTTTCGTTTCATCTAGTATGTCATCTAGAAGTTAGAAGTTTTCTGTGATTTTTTTAGATTTTTATGATATTTTTTTCTGCACTTATCAACACCACTTTTAAACTGCAACACACTACTTCTGCACCTGAAATTTGAAATTTGCATGCATCTCATGACAAATCAAATTAAGGGCATGAATTTGACATAGGGTCAGGATTTCATCACCTGTCCCTAGCCCAAAAATCACCAAATTGCATATCGATCCAATCCCTAACTAAAATTGATTAGACATTAATTGCCCTAGTGGGTTAGGGACATCAATTTGGTCGAGCCCGGGTTATTGTCAACTCATTGTGTCAACTAGTCTTGTGTGTGCCCTATTACTTGGTGTCTAGAATTGGGACTAAGGGCTTGGGTGCTGATCCATCTATCGGGCCAATTCCACCGGGCCTAGGTAGGCCAGAGACAGGATCTCACACTCCCCTTGTTCTAAAACCTGGCCAAGTATAGAGTTACTATAATCTAGCTTGCCACCTTGATTAGGCAACTAGCTTGGAACTCTAGGTCCAGTTCAATTCAATTGGGAAAGCTTGTGCAACCCATTTCTTCATCTATTATTGAAAGCTGGTGTCAAGGATAGAGGTTAAGTGGCTCAAGCCTAAGCAGTTCTTGTGGTTTTTAATTAAGACCCAGTGAAAGCTGGGGGAACCTCCCACAGACCCACCTCCTGACTGGCCAGTGGAAGAGAGTAGCTGTTGATTTGATTGTATCTAGTCAACTCAGTTTATTTGCACTAACCGGTTTAGAAAACTCGTAGTTCGGGTCTGAGTCTAATTGTTTGCATGACAACTAGGTCAGGCACACCTTACCACCCTTCACAAGCCCAACCTAGTTCATCCATGGATACTAGTATGGAAAGCCTTATGAGATCTATGATCGAGAAGATGGACCGTTTGGATGCTAGGTTTGACCAGTTCGAGGAAAGGATAGGAACCCTAGAGGAATCTAGGTTGACCCCAACTGAACCACCTTCACCCAGATTACCTTCAGTTCGCCCTAGAGCCCAACGACAGGAACATACACCTAATCCAATTCATAGAAGGCCACATCAGGATTATACTGATCACACTCCGGAGCCAAATCCTAGAAGACCTCGCCATGATACTTTTGATCAGGATGATCGGGCCTTAAGGAATATACGTCTAGATGCACCAACCTTTGAGGGAAGCCTAGATCCTAAGGTGTACATAGACTGGGAGGCTGACATGGACCAATATTTTGACTGGTATGATATGTCTGAAGAGAGAAGATTCAAGTTTGCCAAAATCAGACTAGTCCATCAGGCTAGGTATGTATTGGGGAAATGTCGAACGCATAGCTAGGCAGAGGGGAGACTTACCTATAGTGACCTGGAGAGACATGAAAAGAAAGCTTAGAGAGAAATATTTGCCTATGTCTTATCAGCAAAGGTTGTTAGATCAGTGGCAACGATTGACACAAGGAAATAAGACAGTTTCTGAGTACGTTGCTAAATTTGATGAGTTTGTAATACGATGCAACGTAGTCGAGTCTGAGGCAGCCACATTGTCGAGGTTTAGATCAGGATTGAATGAAGATATAAAAGGGGAACTGTTTTTGAGAGAAGTCCATGATTTAGATCAGGCATACCAAGTTGCCATGGACTATGAGAGGTTTCAAAGGAGAGCTACATTTAGGCGACCTGAGCCCATTAGGTTTAATCCTCCTGTTAGTCGACCTAGTTCAGTCCATGGTACAACCAATAGACCAAGATCCAGCTTGAATCCAACCCCTAGGACCAACCATGCCATTCCCCCAATTCCTAGAGAAGACAAAGGAAAGAGCCCTGAAGTTCGAGGTGAGAGGGAGCGAGTTTGCTATAAGTGTCGTAAACCAGGTCATTTCATGAGCCAATGTCCCTCTAGAGCTTTACATATAGGGAGGCAGAAGAAGGTGAATCAAAACCCCTGGAGAATGATGAAGAGGAGGTTTATGAAGCAGGGGATTGCTTGGCTGATGAGTATGAAGGAGATGAAGAAAATGTAGACTCATCAGATGTGTTAGGAGTTGTGAGATGTATCATGACACAGACCAAGGAGCAGGAAGACTGGCATAGGACTAGCATCCTACACACATTTGTCAAAATAGGAGAAAAGGTCTGTAAGATCGTGATCGATAGTGGAAGCTGTGTCAATGCCATTTCCACTAGTGTAGCTAAGAGTCTAGGATTACCCACTGAACCACATCCCAATCCATATAAGGTATCCTGGATCGATTCCACTTCTACCCTAATCAAGCAGAGATGTCAGGTCCGAATCCAACTTCAGTCCTATCAGGAACGAATTTGGTGTGATGTACTCCCTATGGGAGTAAGTAGCATCATCCTAGGTAGGCCATGGCTGTTTGACCATGATGTGATAATTTTTGGTCGATCAAATTCCTGTGCGTTCAATTTCAATGGCAAGAAAATTGTCATTCATTCAACCCAGCCTAAGGACAACACCAAAAGAGGAGTTAGCAGCCTGAAAGAAAAAAGGACTGGATTAAATTTGATAGGTGCAAGAGAATTAGAAAAAGACATTAATGAGGGAGCACCTATTTGGATGGTAGCTGCTAAGGAAACTATGGACCACATCCCTGTAGAACACCCTCAAGAGGTGGTCCAATTATTGAAAGACTTTGAAGACGTGTTTCCCGAGGATCTTCCAACAATCTTCCACCTTTAAGGGACATACAGCATGCCATAGATTTAGTTCCTGGCGCGACTTTACCTAATTTGCCTCATTATAGGATGAATCCAACGGAACATCAAGAGTTACAAAGGCAAGTTAGTGAACTTCTTAGAAAGGGGTTTGTTAGAAAAAGTTTAAGCCCTTGTGCAGTCCCTGCCTTGTTTGTTGGATTCGGGAACCAGTGCGGAAGCGTGGATTTCAAAATTTTATGAAATCAGGTCCGAACCCTAATCCCAAAATCTCCTTATTAGCAATTAAAACTATGACTACATGCATGTCCAAATTTAAACATTGTTTAAATACTAACCTCAGATCGCTATTACCAGTCTGATGCAGAAATGAACTCCAAATGAGTAGCCTCTTGAACACACCAGGCGTCCACTTGTCCGCCCTCCGATGGTGATCCACACGGGCAGATGATCAAGACACTGATTCCTTAATTGGGTTCCTTCCAATCAAGCTCTACCCTAAGAACTTGATATATGGGCTAATGGCTAGGACTCCTCTAGCCAAACTGGGACTAAACCTTCTCTCTTACCCTTCTCCTCGTCTTCTAGCAACTTTGGCCCCTTAAGACACTCTTGTCTTAAGAATAAGCCCTTGTCCTAAAATGGGACAAGGCTTGTCTTGGAGGGAGAAGAAAATTAAGACAAGATTGTCTTAATGTAAGAAAGAAAGGAGAGGCGCCTTCTTCCTTTACCGTCGGAGAGTTTCTCTCTGACTCTCCTTCTGTTCTGAGATTCGACAGAGCCTAGGCTCTGTAAAGGAATCAAAGAGGAAAGAGGAGGGGGAAACAATCTTCTGGAGAGAGAGAAGAAAAAGAAGCAAGGCTTCGCCGTAGAAAATCTGGAATGATTTTTTACGGTGAAGTCTTCTCCTTAAATAGGCGACAGAGAGGCGTCTTCTTCCTGTAATCATCCTCTCACATCCCTCTCTCCCTTCTCACGTCCTTTCCCTTTATCTCACGGCCTTGGGATTAATCTCACGGCCTTTGGGATGGGAAGACGCAAGGAAGAGTCGCGAGAAAACACAGAAGGGCGCGCGCAGAAGAGAGGAGTCGCGCCCCTTCGGTATTTTCTTTCTTTATTTCATGGTAATTCCATTTTGAAGAGTCCACGCCTACGTGGACTCTCTTCCACGCCTTCTCAGCCAAAAGACGCCGACTTCCTCTCTTTTCTCACGCAGAAACGCCGCTTGGAGAGAGTCCACGCGCGCGTGGACTCTTCTCCTTGCGCGCGCGCGCGTGGGAAAAAAGGGGAAAGGGCTTAGGCGATGTGGGAAAAGGGGTTTAGCCTCTTAGGTTAGCCCAATTGCTAGCCTACTAATAGCCCAATGTCTTGAATCTTCAATTAGATTCAAACCGGAATTAATTTGGATCTAAAAAAGACCAAATCGGAACCCTAACTCGAATCCGATTCAAGTAGAAGCCATGGTTTGCAACACATGCTAGTGTGTTCATCTGCAAACGAGATTTAATTCCAAATTAAATCCTTGATTATCTGTCCTAAGTGTGTGACCCATTGGGTTCCATACCTAGCCAGCAGTGGGTCCGAGTGCAAGTTGACCTAATTTGATCAGAACTCATTCTAATCGATTCAGGTCAAATCGAGCTAACTCGAGTTAGTCAATTAAGACAACTCCTAATTGGTGATCCAATTAAAACTTTTAATTTGATCAACCCACAAGACAAGATTGACGTCTAGCAACGTATCATGTCTACCCGGAAGATATAGAAATTCTGGTGAAATTCCAAAACTACCCTTCAGTGGAAAGTTCCCGTACAATTCGATCCTTCAATCATCTTGCATCCCGAATATAACTATGGATATGGAATCATGTCAAATCCAGTTTATACTCATTCCCAGCTCAGTCATATACTAATGATTCAATTAATTCGATATTAGAAATCATTTCTAATATCTGTACTTTGATCAAAGATTTCCTGAATCATCATCTGACCTAATTTGGCTGGATGCAATCTCCTCCTACTAGGAGTGATCAATTCCTTGTTGACCTACTCATTTCTTTCATATACAATTCACCACACCCAGCATCAACCTTGTGCATGACCCAGTGTCATGAATGAGATTGAACCAAAGCATGGGTTCATGTACATAAGGTTTTATGGCAGTCTCAGGTCATAGGACTACTTGTACAACTCCCACTATGAGAAACATCTATTGACATGCAGCTAAGGCTCCATTAGATGTTCTCAAACTGGATCTCTTCAGTGAACTCATTCGCTAATGAGCACCCACATCCTTGTATTAGTGTCTCACACAAGTGACTGTGAGAGCAGTCACCCTTTTCAGCATACATAGGATGTGCCAGTCTAACCGGAAACCCTGATCCCCAACTCAGGGTTCCTATGACTAGGAATATTCTAGATTAGGGTTTTAAGGCCTTAGATCTCACTGGTATGATCTCATCATAGCCCTACAACCATAGCCCTAATCTATGGGGTTCATCATATAATGACACAGCGAATGATGAAAAAATTATTGCCTTTATTAACTTGTCAATTTACAATGGTCTGGGAGATACAAATATTGGCTTATAGGGCATAATCCTTTCATTGTTAACCCCTAAAAAAGATGGTACCTGGAGGATGTGTGTAGACAGCCGTGCCATCAACAAGATTACTGTCAAATATAGGTTTCCAATCCCAAGACTGGACGATATGTTAGATATGATAGCCGGATCAACAATTTTCTCCAAGATAGACTTAAAGAGTGGCTATCACCAGGTTAGGATTAGGCCTGGAGATGAATGGAAGACCGCTTTTAAGACTAAAGATGGATTATATGAATGGTTAGTCATGCCGTTCGGTCTGTCCAATGCACCCAGCACCTTTATGAGAATTATGAATCAGGTGTTGAAAACTTTCATCGGGAAATTTGTGGTGATCTACTTTGATGACATTCTTATCTATAGCAGGATTAAGGCAGACCATTTAACCCACCTAAGGCAAGTTTGCCAAGTCCTTAGAAAGGATAGCCTTTATGGCAATATCAAGAAGTGTGATTTCTTAACACATAGAGTTATCTTTCTAGGATTCGTAGTAACATCTGAAGGAGTGTTCGCTGACCCTGCGAAAATTAAGTCAATATTAGAGTGGCCTGTACCCAAGAGTATCCATGATGTCCGTAGTTTCCACGGTTTAGCCACCTTCTATAGGAGATTCATTAGAGGGTCAGTACGATAGTGGCTCCAATCACTGATTGTATTAGGAAGGGAACTTTTGAATGGACTAAAGCAGCAGACAAAGCCTTCCTAACAATTAAGGAAAAAATGACACACGCACCCGTCTTGAGGTTACCTGATTTTACCAAAGTGTTCGAGGTTGCTTGTGATGCTTCTGGGGTAGGAATTGGAGGTGTCTTGAGTCAAGAGAATCACCCAGTAGCATATTTCAGTGAGAAGTTAAATGAAGCGAGACTAAGGTATTCCACCTATGATAGGGAGCTGTATGCGGTAGTTCAGGCATTACGTTATTGGAGGCATTATCTTCTACCATAAGAGTTTGTCCTATTTTCTGACCATGAAGCTCTTAGGTTCCTTAGTTCTCAGAAGAAACTGAACCCTAGGCACGGGAAATGGGTAGAGTTCATACAAGCTTATACGTTCGTACTGAAACATCGTGCCGGAACTGAAAATAGGGTTGCTGATGCATTGAGTCGTCGTTCAATGTTGTTGAATTCTGTGAGCACTGAGGTAGGGTTTGAAAGATTAAAAGAGGAATATCCTACATGCCCTGATTTTGGTGACATCTATCGATCCCTTCAACAAGGACCATCTAGTGAGCATAGTGATTATACCATTTTAGATGGATACCTTTTCAGAGAAAATCAGTTGTGTATTCCCAAGATCTCTGTTAGGGAATTTCTGATCTGGGAAGTTCATGCTGGGGGCTTAGCAGGACATTTTGGTAGGAATAAGACCATCTTAGCAATAGAAGACCAATTCTTTTGGCCTGGTCTCAAAAGAAATGTGGCCCAGATTGTAGCTCAGTGCCGTATCTGTGCTGTTGCAAAACAGCAAAGACAGAACACCGGTCTGTACACACCCTTACTTGTCCCTGATTGTCCATGGCAGGATATCAGCATGGATTTTGTAGTAGGCCTCCCTAAGACGTCTAGGAAGTATGATTCTGTCTTTGTGGTTGTCGATCGTTTCTCCAAGATGGCTCACTTCATTCCTTGTTCTCAAACTTTAGATGCTTCGAAGGTGGCCAAGCTTTTTCTCGATCAGGTCGTTAGGCTTCATGGTTTACCCAAAACCATTGTGTCCGATAGAGATGTCAAATTTACTAGCTATTTCTGGAAAACTCTCTGGCACATGCTCGGTACCAAGTTGAAATTCTCTACTGCCTATCATCCTCAAACCAATGGCCAGACTGAGGTAGTAAACCGAAGCTTAGGAAATCTGTTGAAATGCTTAGTTGGTGACAACCTAGGAAACTGGGACCTATTACTTCCTCGTGCTGAATTTGCCTATAACAGCTCAGTTAATAGGTATATTGGGAAAAGTCCATTCGAAGTGGTCCATGGATACAGACCTAGGAAGCCTTTAGACCTAGCTCCTTTACCCACACATGCACGGGTGTCCGAGTTTGCCGAGTCATATGCACAGCATATTAGGGAATTGCATAAGGAGATTAGCCAAAAGACTCAAGCGAGCAATGAACTCTATCAGCATATGACTAATTCACATAAACGATTAAAAGAATTAATGAAGGGGACTCCGTCATGATCAAACTTAAACCTGAAAGGTTTCCGCCAGGAACTATGAAGAAACTCCATGCCCGGGGAGCCGGACCTTTCAAAATAATAAAGAAAATTGGACCAAATGCTTATGTATTAGAATTACCACCAAGTTATGGCATTAGTTCAACATTTAACATTTCAGACTTAAAAGAATACAAAGAACCTGCATTGATACCTAGTGAGCTTTTTGGTCCTAATGTTTCTTTTGAGAGTGAAACACCAAATGAGTGTCCACCACCAAGTGTTCCTGAGAGAAAGGAGAGAATTGAAAGGATCTTGGATGACCAGATCATTACTACTAGAAATAAAGGCTACCAACGTTATCTGGTTAGATGGCAAGGATGTCCTGAATCTGAAGACTCCTGGATTTCCCGAGAGGACCTACAACAAATCGACCGGATGCATTAGAAACTTATCAAGCCAACCCTCACTCGATAGGGTCGAGTTCCTCCCACCCCGGGACAATTGGTGTGGGCACCAGAATCAGGAAGAGACTCCAACCAATTCAAGTCAAATCCGAGTCCTTATGGTTGGATGAGTAAAAGAAAGTCCTGTAATTTTTTTCTTTCTTTAATTTTGAGTCCAAATAATTATGTAATTCGAGTCCATTTCAATTTTATGTTGGGACTAGTCCAACCTAATTAATCTTGTATTTGAGAGTTGGGTCCAAATGAGTCAAGTCCAATCCATGAAGAATCAAACCAAACCTCCATGAAGAATCAAACCAAACCACATTTTGACTAAAGAAGACTCAAGACTTATACTCCAAAGCAAGACCAAAGTCACCTCAAGTGGGGACCACATGCCACATGACACATGCCACCTCATCATCCAAGGTTGCTGCCACATCACACATACCACCTCACCATCCAAGGTTGCTGCCACATCACACATGCCACCTCACCATCCAAGGTTGCCGCCCAAGAGAAGAAAAGGGGAATTTGAATTTGAATTGGCTACAACCTCCTCCACAACTTCCTCCACAACTCATGGGACGCCCCATATTTTTCTCCACAATTTTTCTCCATGATATTTGGTGTAGTTTGAATTCAAAATGGCTTAATAGTCTATAAAAGACTCTTAGTCTTCTTGTAAAAAAAGGATGGAAAAGAAAAAATAAAAATTTTCTTCTATGTGAGTTCTATGTGCCTAAGTGGTAGTTCTAAATTCCTCTCCCTATCCCACGCCAACCTTACTTTCTCCTCCTCCATCTCCAACGCCTAAGATACTCTCCTTCTTCTCCAATCTCAAGCTAGCTCTTCAATATTCAAGGTTGATCAAGAAGACCATCACAAGGAGGCTGGCCTAATCCATTTCAAGTGATCTACCATGGCGCCAAGATTATTCTTCAACAATGCTTCCTCGACTCTTCTTTAGTTTCTCCATTTCATGACTAACATATGTTACCAAGTTCCTAATCTCGAGGTTTCTTTGTTGTAGGGTTCTCCGGGATTCCGAATTCAAGAGGAAGGAATTACTTGCCATAATCCAGAAAACAAGAAGGGCCCTCAATTTGTAGTATGGTCTTGTCATTTGGGAGGTCTCTTCATGAGTGATCTTGATCTACTTGAAAGATTAATACTAGGTATGTTCTAGTATCGATTAGGTCTGAAATATTAAATTTGCCTAGCTTAACTTGTGTGGTTCGAATCTTATTCCTATTTCTTGTTATTTTGATAGTCTTATTAATTAGGTTTACGTTTGATCGTTCGAGTTCTCTTCATTAGACCTCCTTTGATACTATATGCTGAACTAATCATATGCAAATAAGAAATTGCTAAGTTAATCTTTGCTAACCTCCTTTAGGGTTGCATAGTTGCATTCTCATCTTGCATGTCCCCACCAAAAAAATTTCAAGAGTCGGCCAAGCATTTTTTTCATGCTAACTTCCAAGGAGTTCTAAAATATTTGATCACCCAAATGGAGGAGGTTCAATGCTTCTCTATCATAGATGTTTGGATCAAACAGGTTCAGTGCTGCTTAAGTTTCCAGAACTCAAGTGTCTTACCAAAACTCTTGAGTCCTCTTCTTCCAGAACTCAAGAGTCTCACCAAAACTCTTGAGTCCTCTTCTACCAGAGACAGAGTCCAGGATGCCCAGAGCCAGAATTCTAGGAGTTGTAGTCCAAGAAAGAAAAAGTCTATTGTTTAAATCCCTTACACCATGGTTGAGTGTCTATAAATACCCCATCAACCCCCCTTGTAATTATTATTATTATTCATCAATAAAGAGACTCTATCAAAATTCTTCCTTTACTATGTGCATCACAGGGTGTGAGGCCCTTTTCCTTGTTCTTCGAAACCTCACGGGGTGCGAGGCCTAGTTATCTACATATCCAGCCGATAAGAAAACCTAGCCTCCTCTTCTAACCCTTTTCTTTTCCATTCAATTTTCTTTCTTTGCTGCTTCTTACCTTTAGTTATCTTTGTTGAGTGTTTGCAGGTGATCTGTAATCAAAGACAGGTATTCTTGCCTCGAAACTAGCATCGCGTGAAAGATCGAAGCCCGGGAACAAGTTCTTGAAACCCTGCCATGACAATCTTGAGAGTCCTGCCAGATTTATTTCAGAGGAGCAATTTTGTTGGTAAAACTGAAAACTTATTCCCTTCTTTAATTTTTGATTAATGAAAGTAAATCCTAGTTTACGGTGGTTTCTCAACCACCAGGTTCTGCTTTCTAGATACTTTGTAGGTTTACTTGTGCAAGTATTTAATTAGAACTAGTTTTCTTTACTATCTCCTTTGAGTTTTAAAAATCTGAAAATAATCTAAAAAAATTATTCTCTACTATTCTTTGATAATTAGGCTTTAATTATTTATCCTGCATCACTTTCATTTATCTTCCCTATAAACTAGTTAGGAACTAGGATTGGGTCGGCTAGGTGGAAATCGATTAGGGCTAGGTCTTGTTTCAGGGGTATTAAACCTATTTGACTCAGGTCTATAAGTAACAGGTCTTCTCTGAAAATGTTCACAATCCCTAGCAATCTAGTAAGCCTGTTCCAAATCATTAACTTCCCTTAAGAATAACTTCCTCTGGATATCTTCATGTAAGCCAGCTTTAAACCTTGATAAGGTGATAGCTTCGGACTCGGCTACACTATACCTCATAACGAACTCATCAAATTTGGTAATATAATCTGCTACTGATCTATTTTTTTGAGTTAGTTTTTGCCATTGATCTAATAATTTTTGTTCATATGAGAATGGTAGGTATTTCTCCCTAAGCTTTACTTTCATGGCTCACCATGTATCTATAAGTAGGTCATCTCTCTGTCGGTTCAGTCGTTCTACATTTTTCAAGTACAATCTAGCCTATCGGACTAGCCTAAGCTTGGCGAATTTGAACTTTCTCTCCTTCAACATTTTGTACCATTCAAAGTACTGGTCCATATCACTCTTCTAATCTGTATAGATTTTAGAATCTAAACTACCCTCAAATGTGGGTGTGTCTAAGCGAATACTCCTAAGGATCCTTTCTTCCTGGTCATCCACATCAGGAGTTTGGCACCTAGGAATAGGATTTGGGATAACTTCCCTACATTGGGCTCTTGGACCTAGGGGAATGGGTCTAGGTGTCTCAAAACTTTGACCTAGGAGAGTGGGTCTAGGGGTTTCAGAACTTTGACCTAGTGAATGGGTCTAGGTGTTTCAGGGTCTGATTGAGTCGCATGGGATTCTTCAATGTTACCTATTCTCTCATCCATCTGGTCAAGCCTAGTAGTAAGTCGCCTAAATTGCTCAGTGAACCAAGCCTCCATGTTAGGGTCCATGGATGAATTGGGTTGGGTTTGATAAAGCTGATAGGGTATACCTGATCTAGTTGTCATGTAGTGCACATACAAGACTTGGACTAGGGTCTCGTAGACCTAGAGCTCAAGTAGAGTGGGTCTGCTGAATTTACAACCAATTCAGTAATTACACTGTCCACTGGCCAAGTAAGTGCTTGGATCATGGGAGGCTCCCCCTGCTCTCGCAGGGGCCTAACTAAAAATCATAAGTTCATTTAGGATATTTGCCTCTGGACCTCTAGCCTTAGACACCAGGTTCAAGTGATAATCAAAGGATTGGGTGCACTAGCTTTCACACAATACTTGGACCCGACTGTTGGTGCCCCTAGCTCACTAGAGCAAATTAAGTCTAATTGATTTTAATTAGGCTGGGATTGATGCAAAGGTGGTGATTGTGGGCTAAGGAAGGGTGATGAAATCCCTCCCTTATGTAAATATTGTATGCCCTTAAGATTAGGTTACTGGATGATGCAATCACATAAATATGAACCCTAGATGCAATGAAACTAAAATAATTAAGAATAATGGAAAAATAATAATTAATTAATTTTTTTAATTATCTAGAAATAAAGTTTTAGATCAAATTAATTTCATATTTCTAATCTCGGGATTTCACATCCGGCCATAGCTCATTACTCCCCTGGGTCGTGATAGTATACTTGCATATACTCGCTCAGGAGGCATGATTTCCTTCCACCAGAAAATAGTAATCAAAAAAATTATTTTTATCTAAATTTTTTATGATTAGTAGAGGATTAATAGAGGATTAACAAAAAAATTATTATTAATTTTTTGAATTTCTTTTAAAGTTGTTTTCATGCAATTTAATTTTAGCCTAGTTCTAGGTATACAAAAATTTGAGAACTAGTAGTTAAACCCTAGTTTAACCTTCGCTTTGATACCAAAGATGATACAGGACAATAATTAAAACTAAATTACTATTAATAAGTTTTAATTATCAGAGAAAAATATAAATTAATTTTTTTATATTTTTTTTATTTTTTAAGAAGACTTAAAGGTAACAATAAAGTAAACTAGTTCTAGTTAACTACTCGCAAGTAAACTTAATAAGTTAGCAAGAAATTTAGGATTTGGTGGCTAAGAAATCACCGTAAACTAGTTAATCACATGACTTAACTAATTACATGGACTTAATAATTAATCACATGGTTTAACCAACTAAATAACTAACCATACTTAATTAGGCTTACAAATAAAAATCCAATTAAAGTTGGTAAAAAGGGCTAACACTAACTAAGCCAAAATGATAGAATTTAAGATAGAATATTTATATGATAAAAGGGATTTGGGTTCAGGGCTTCATTCATAGGTGATCCATAGGGATGTGGGTTCAACCTATCGATTTTTTCTGGTCCTGGTGCCAGCACCACCAATGGTACAGATTGAGATAAGAGATGTAATTGTGTTGATCCCTGGAATGATTTTGATGATCACAAAATATTGGAGCATGTATGAGTTACTAATTCTTTCAATTACTTGAGAAGTTTTTGCAGGAAAATGGTTATATGTAGTTTAATTGGTTTTCAAATTTGTTAAAAAATAATTTAATTTTGTATAGACTCTTATGAACTTTAAATTGTAAAAGCCCTAATTTTTCAACTATGTAATCTCGTAAAAGGGTTATAAAATTATAAAAAATAAGAGTGTGTAGATTAGCTCTTGTTGGATTCAAGTGTTAAAGAATTTTGGAGAAGTTTGAAGCATTAAATAAAGTTTTGGCAAGAGCCAACTCCTTGTGGCATGGCACAAAGAAATTTCAGAGTTTCAGTACCTGAGCCGACTCGAGTCCTAAGAGCTGACTCATGGAAGAATACATGTTTTTGAAGTTTGAGATCTCAAGCCGACTCAAGCCCCAAGAGCCGACTCGTCCAGAGTTAAGTTTGTTGGTGACTGAGACTTCGAGCCGACTCTGCCCTGAAGAGCCGACTCAAGAAAATTGTTGTTTTGTATTGATTGAAGGTTCGAGCCAACTCTAGCTTGAAGAGCCGACTCGCACAGGATTTCTGTTTGGGCTGTCTGAGACTTCAAGCCGACTCGTGGATCTCGAGCCGACTCGAGTGACCGTTTTCTACACTCTAACGGCTAGTTGCTGAAAGTAATTTTTGAATTCCAAATGATCTCCAACAGCTCTTTCACGAATCCCTAGGCCCTACAACGGCTATATCTCATGGAAAACTATAAAAGGGATTACTTTTGATGGATTAAAGAGAATTTTTGTGAGATTATTATTGATTTATCTTGGGAATTTGAAAAGCCTTCAAGTCTTTCACCAACCTACTTCAAAGAGCATTCAAGATAGGATTCAAAGCTCCATCAACTTCTCTTCATCATTGAACCCACTCATTGAAGAAGCAAAGAAGTAGCTTGAAGAGCATTAAAAAGCATTCAAAGCTAGGCTTCACCTTGATCTACATCGACAATATTTTAACAAACTCAGTTTGTTGTGTAGTTGCTTTACATTTTTCTTATATCTTTGTTTTCTCTCTAAGAACAGCAAGGAGCTGTGTCTTAAGAGAGGGTTAAAGGTTTTTAGGTGAACCTTGTGAAAACCTAAGTTGGGTTCTTGGTGATCCCAGTATAAAACCAAGTGTTTAGGTTTTCTTTGGTGATTATGTTTAAAACCAAAGGGAGTTAGGGTTTCTTTGGTGATCCCGGTAAAACCAAAGTGTATAGGTTTGGATTGTGAGCCTGGTAAAATAATCTGACTGTATTCCGGCTGGAAAATATAGTAAAAATCCTAAGTGGTCCTTGGATAGTGGACGTAGGAGCCGATTGCTCCGAACCACTCTAAATTTCCTTGTATTTGTGTTTGTGCTTGCTTTACCTTATTGCTTATACTTAATTACTTCTGCATTGCATATTGCACCACAATACCAAAAGGATTTCAAATTGCACATAGTTGTGAAAAGTTTTTATAATTCCAATTCACCCTCCTCTTGGGAAGCTACATGGGCAACAAGTGGTATCAGAGCAGTGTCTCTGAAAATTACTTAAAGTAAAGATAGATGGCACATCCCATGAGCGCTTCTTTAGCTGAAGGTCAATCCACAAATCGACCTCCACTTTTCATCGGAACCAATTATACATATTGGAAGGTGAGGATGAAAATATACATTCAAGCCATAGATTTTCACTTATGAAAATTATTTTGAAAGGACCTCACATACCTATTGTTAGAGTTAATGATATTAAGGTTCCCAAACTTGAAGAGGAATGGGACGAAAATGATATGAAATTAGCTGAACTGAATGCCAAAGCTATGAATTTGCTATATTGTGCTTTGGACCCAAATGAGTTTAACAGAATTTTGACCTGTAATTCTGCTAAAGAAATTTGGGATAAACTTGAGATTACACATGAAGGCACATCATAAGTTAAAACATCAATGAATTATTTAAGATGGATCCTAGTGAAACTATATCTGCTATGTATACTCATTTTACTGATATTATCAATGGTCTCAAAAGTCTTAGTAGGACTTACACTAATGCTGATTTTGTTCAAAACGTTTTGAGATCCTTGCTAGATAAATGGGAAGCTAAAGTGACAGCTATTCAAAAGGCAAAGGACCTGAACACCCTACCACTGGATGAGTTGCTTGGATCACTAATTACTCATGAATTAGCCATGTAACAAAGGACTGATGAAGATTCTAAGAGAAAGAAAGCTATAGCATTTAAAGCTACAGAAGAAGACAAGAATGAAGATTCAGATTCATCTGATGATGATGATCTTGAATATGATGAGATAGCCCTTATAATGAGAAAATTTAAAAAGTTTATGGGCAAAAGAAGAACAAATAGATGGAGGAAGCAATTTAGAAAAGAAGATTTTGGAAGAGAAAGAGAAAAGGACAAATAAAAGGAAAAATATAAGGATCAAATTCCAATCTGCTATGAGTGCAAGAAACCGGGACATATACGTCCTGATTGTCCTGAAGCAAAGAAAAAGATGATAAAGAGAAAGAAGAAGAAGGCTTTCTTACAGCATGGAGTGACAGCGACAAATCTACATCCACCGAAGAGGATGAAGAAGCAACAAAAACTACATAGATCTATCTTATGGGTTTGGAGGATGAGGTAACTACTTCTGAACCTAATTTAGAATTTACATATGATGACTACATAATGCATTCTATGAATTATTAGAAGAATATAAAAAGGCTGGTCTGAAATTGAAAACTTTGAAAAACCATTGTGATATAATTGAAAAGGATAAAAATGAATTTGGTGAAAGAAATAAGATTTTGCAAAGGAAATTAAATCTAGTTTGTGAAATACTTAAGACCACCCAATTTGAAAAAGAAGAGCTTCTTGAGAAAAACAAAAGTTTGCTAAATAAAAATGATGATTTGAAAAAGGAAGTTCAAAAGCTTAAGCCTTTGGTTGAAAAATTAATTCTAAGTTCCAACAAGCTTGAACTAATTTTGAAAAATCAAAGAGAGACAAACAACAAATTTGGAATTGGTTACAAAGATTCAATTTCAAATAAATTATCTGTATCTACATCATATGCTCCTAAGTTTATTACTTCAAAATAATTTAAACCTAAATTTGCATCATCTTATGCCTTTTATTCAAAGTCAAGAATTGTATCCTATGCTTGCAATAATATTGGTCATAAGGCATTTGAGTGTCATTTAAAATATAATGACAAGAAGAAAATCAAGAAAATCAGGGTTCCAAAAGGAACAATTTATATTAACTTGCAAGGATCCAAGAAAGCTTGGGTACCTAAATCTATTACTTGATTATTTTGCAGGGATGTCTTGCAGCCTCAAATATAAAGAAAAGATGGTACCTTGATAGCAGATGTTCAAGATACATGACGGGTGATATTGATCAATTCTTCATCCTAGAATAAAAAGATGGTGGAATGGTAACCTTTGGTGATAATCACAAAGAAAGGATAATCGGTATTGGTAAAATCAAAATTACTCCTACTATATTTATTGAAAATGTGTTACTTGTAGAAAAATTAAAATATAATCTTTTGAGTATTAGTCAGCTTTATGATATTGGTTTTAATGTTTTCTTCAAGTCCTCAATGTGTATAGTAGTTGATCCACTTGACTCTAGTACAAAATTCATTGAACATAGACTTGGTAACATTTATGTAATGTCAAGCAATATAAGTCTTGTAGCAATGAATGACAAAAGCAAGGAATCAAGTTTACTATGGCATAAATGACTTGGACATGCTAGTATGGATACTATAGCAAAACTTATTTCGAAAGATTTAGTTAAAGTGTTGCCAAAGTTTAAAGTTAATTTTGATTATGTTTGCGATGCTTGTCAATTAGGAAAGCAAATGAAGGGGAGTTTTAAATCCTATAACATTGTTTCTACTACTAGACCCTTAGAGCTACTTCACATGGACCTATTTAGACCTACTAGGACAACAAGCCTAGGTAGTATGAAATACGGCCTTGTGATTGTAGATGATTTTTCAAGATACACATGGATTTTGTTCATTACATATAAAGATGAAACTTTCAAAGTATTCAAAAAGTTACTCTAAGTAATTCAAACTCATTTATTTCTTCCTTCTTTTTTAATGATAACAAAAAGGGAGAGAAACTTTAGTATAAGTAAATGAGAAATAAGTATAAATTTGTATGATTTGTATGATTGAAAGAGAAATTTTGAAATTTAAAATTCTATAATTTTTGAAAATTTTTGTGCATTAAGTGAGGGGAGTATTGAAAATTTGTATGTTTCAAAACCTCTTTTATATTGAAAATCTAATTTGAACTGAATTCCTTGTCCAATTCTAATCTTTTGATGCTTAAAAGATGTCCACTAATTTTTTTCTATGGATCATCTCTTCAGGGGGAGTATTGTTTTTGCTGAAATTGTCTCTCTTGAGCATTTTTCATAGAATATCATGATACATGATGTTATCTTTTATATATTTTGAGTTCTGATACTCTTAGCTATGGCAATACTCTTAACTATGATACATCTCTTTTAATTTCTTCAATGCCTTTTGCAATAATCTCTATGCACATTGAAAATTTCTTTTGAAAGCCTTTATTATGCAATTTATACTTAAAGGTTTTGCCATCATCAAAAAGGAAAAGATTGTTGACTCTGTTATTGATTTTGATGATAAGCAAAATGCTTAAGTATAAGTTGAGTATTAATGGTTTCTTTGAAGTGTGTTTTTATAGAAAAAGATGCTCATCAACTTAACAAAAGTTTGATTAATTGAAAAGTTCCAAATATGGATGGAAGATCTGCTCAAAGAGGACTTTGGCAGTTGAAGAATGCTTGAAAGGATACAAGAAGTCAACACAATTTTGTTTCAGCAAAAGTTTAGTTGTTTTTATGAAAATCTCAGTGAAGTGTTGACTCAAAGTGTCGACACATGATTGAGAAAGTGTCAACTCAAGTCAGTATGCAAAGAAAGTTTCAATGGCATGGCTGAAGTGTCAACACATGGATGTTTGGTGTCGACTCAAAGTGTTAACAAATGGATCAGCTAATCGCTTGAGATTTTTGGGTTACAGAACTTGCTGAAGTTGAAGATTTGCCTGAAGTGTCGACATATGAATGCTAAGTGTCGACTCACCAGAAAAAGTGTCGACACATCTGAAAACTCTAGAAAGCTTCATTGAAGATATTTGAACTAGGTTTTGACTCATGGAGTGTAAGTGCTGACCCTATGTATCGACTCATAGCTTGAAGTGTCGACACTTGGAGTTCTGGGAACAGTAACGGCTAGTTTTTCAAATGCAGAACTCACTCCTCTTAGCTCCTAATGGCTAGTTTTTCGTGTCTAATGGCTAGAAATCAAGTTTGAGACCTTGGAAAGATATTTAAGTGATTCAAATCAAATAAAAAACATAAAGAATAAAAAAGGAATAATCAAGAAAAAAGAAAAGAGAGTATTCACTCCTATTCATTGAGTTCAACTACTTCCAAGCCAAAAACAAGTCTCTAAGCATTCAAGAGCCTTCAAGAGCTTTCAAGATCAACCTTTTTAAGCATTAAAAGAGGCTTTATCAAGTTGGAGGTAGCACTACAACAAAGCTTCAAAGAGATACTCGCTTTGATTAGAAAGCTTTCATTATTTCTTTACTTCAAACTTATATTTGTTGTAAAGGTTTTTGGTTAGCCTTTTAGAAAACCAAGGAAGGTTATTGGTGAGCCTTTAAAATCATTTAGATTATTGGTTAGCTTGCAAAACCAAGGGAGGTTGGTGGTTAGCCTTAAAACCATTTAGGTTCTGGGTTAGCCCAGAAAATCAAGTAAGGTTTTGACTTGTAAGCCTTGTGAAAATAAGTCAGGTTTTGATTAGTGAGCCTGGAAAACTAATCGACTGTAATAGATTAAGATTATAGTAAATTTCTAATTGAATCTTGGAGAGTGGATGTAGGTGCATTGGATAGCACCGAACCACTATATTTTCTTTGTATTTGTGGTTGCTTGTCTCTTTCATTTGCTCTTCTCTAATTGCTTTTATATTTTCGCTGCTTACTTATTAAAAGCACATTACACTTGCCTTCATAGTACTAAGTTAATTATTGGATTGGTGCACACACTTGCATTTAAATTTTTAGAAACCCAATTCACCCCCTTTTTGGGTTGCTTACTGGGCAACGACTTGGACTTACGATGAGACCTTGGTTCCTTAGCTTTTACAATAGCTCTAGTGTTAATAAAGTAACATCGATTGTTGTATAGTAAGAACCATGCCCAATTTCGTGATGAATTCTTCATCCACATAGCTTTCTTTGTGGCTTCACTTATAGCTATGTACTTTACCTCAGTGACTGAGTCAACTATAGTTTGCTACTTTGTACTTTTCCAACTCATTGCACCATCATATAGGGTAAAGATATACCTTGATATGGACTTGCTATCATCTAGATTTGATTGAAAACTAGAATCCATATACCTTCTAGTTTCAATTCTAATCCACCATATATTAGAAAAATATCTTTAGTCCTTCTCAGGCAACAAGTAAAAAAGTTTCATTATAGTAGATACCACGTTTTTGTCTGAAACCTTTTTCCACCAGCCTAGCCTTAAAGGTTTCTAGTAAACCATCTGCTCCAATCTTTTTCTTAAAGACCTATTTACACCCAACTGGGTTTACTCCCTTAGGCAGATCAACTAATGTCCAAACCTAATTAGAGTACATGGAGTCCATCTCAGATCTTATGGCTTCCAGCCATTCGTCAGTCTCTACTCGTGACAGCTTCTGTATAGGTCACAAGATCATCATCCTGTGTGATACTGGCTTCATTGTCATACCCAATGACAACCCATATCTGAGAGGTGCACTTCGCACTCTTTCTGACCAACAGAGAGGAGATGTGTGTTGTGGTTATTCATGAACCTTAGGAACATCTGGTTGAGGAATTACTTCAGGTGTAGGTTGAGCTCTTCAAGCTTAAATATCCTCCCACTGCTCCCTTCTTGGATAAACTCCTTTTCCAAGAATGTGGAATGTGAAAGGAAAGTTTCCTAAAAGCCAATCTTATGTAAGGGCATTTTTGTAATCTTTTAACTCCTGTATGATATTTAATATATTAATAAAGGCATATTGTTTCATCATATTGTTGTGTCTTATTTAAAGATTATGATGAACCACATAGGTTATGGCAAATGAAAATAGGGTTATGATGGAAATCATGACAGTGAGACCTAAGTTCCTATGAACCCTAACCTAAAATGTTCCTAGTTGATGGAACATCGGTTCGGGGATCGATAAGTCCAGAAAAACTAGCTTATCCTATGTATGCTCTATTAAGAGGGTGGTTGGTCTCACAGCCACTTATGTAGAAATACTGAAACAAGGATAAGGGTACTCATTACGGCATGAGTTTACTAAACTGATCCGCACCAGGACTATCTTATGGAAGTCTTACTACTTGTCAAAAGATAGATCTCAAAGTAGGAGTTGTGCATGTGATCTTTAGACCTGAGGTCACCATGGTTCTTTGTGCACATAAGCCATGTTTTGGTTCATACTCATTCATGACATTAAGTCATATACGGGTGTTCTCGGATATGGTGGAAGGTGTATGAAGGATATGAGTGGACCAACAA
Organism: Areca catechu; assembly: GCA_021397845.1. Lineage (NCBI taxonomy): Eukaryota > Viridiplantae > Streptophyta > Magnoliopsida > Arecales > Arecaceae > Areca > Areca catechu. The sequence continues at coordinate 42,973,629 of CM038048.1, read as the reverse complement.
GGAATCGATCATTCTTTGTAAGAGGAATTGTTATCCCAAGTGATCTCTTCGATTGATGACTCAAGGAGTCTTTAATCAAAGCAGGATGAGATTAAAAGTGGTTTCTAACCAGTCATCAGTTGAGTCTTCATTATTAAATAGAGATTTGAAATGACTAAGTGCTATGGTTTGACATTTATCCATACCCATCAATTAATCGGGATATGGGAGATCAAAAGATTGAATTACACGGTAACTTTCTACTAAAGAGTATTTTTGTACTTTCTACCAAGTTTCTCATCTTCTGAGTAGGCATAACACATTGCTAGATGTCAATCATGTCTTGTAGGTATTCATGAACCAACTGGATTAGTTTCATGAGTCAATTCGATGGACAGATCGAATTGGCAATTTAGGTCAGCTCAATTTGACCTAATTAGGTCAACCGGGTTCGATTGGTTCGAATCGGCTTAAACCTAAACCTACTACTGGCTAGATGTAGAATCCAAAGGGTCAAACACATTAGGGAGGTGACCAAGGAAGTCATTCATAATTTAATTAGGATCATGGGATCATAACTGGTTAGCTAGATTGCACACTAGCATGTGTAGGCTAACCAAATTCCTAACCCAAGTCGATTTGGGTCCAGTTGCTTACTAATTTGATTAACCAATTTAAGAGAGACTTAAACTAGGTTATGTATTAATTAAGACAACCTATATCAGGTTTTATCCTGATTTAATTGGACATGGAACACCATATGGACTAGAGTCCAAGTTGGCATGGACTCCTTGGGCGCATATGTGCGTGCGCCAAGGAAAGGAATCGCAGAAAGGACCAAGAGTCCTTCTGTAGATGAATCACTCTAGCTGATTCATCTGGGACTCTCTTGGTACATATCCCCGCACCTAATAGGATCATTTTTGATTGGTCAACATATTGTGAATTGGCATGAAAATGCATGGAAGGATAACGCGCGCATGAAGGGACGCGTCCCTTCATTTGGCGCACGGTCTGAAGTTGAATCCTTCTACCATCAGGACTCTTCAAATTCTTCGATGCTTGGAGAATGAAGAGATGTCTCTTGGCTTCCCAATGACCAGTACTTGCCATATGGCAAGTGGGGATTAAGTTTGGAAATGGAGGGGACGCAGATATGCACCTAGGTGCATGAAGAGTTTTATCAAGAAAAGTTTTTTCAACCAGATCACTACTCTTCGATCTTGAAAAAACTTATCTGATAAGACAGTGACTGGGCATATCACATGCCACTCTTAAATCTATAAATAGGGGTGATGTTCTGAGTTTTCAATGAGATTTCCACCATAATTTATTCTGAGTGTTTTTTCTCCCTCCCTCCTCCTTAAAACAATCCTTGTCTCCTTAAGACAAGGTTGTTCTTACTAGGACAAGTCTTAGGATTTAAGACATAAGCCTAGAGTATCCTATAGGAGGGCAATCCCAAATCCAAGAGTGGTTTTGGAGAGCATGCAGAGTACCCTACAAGAGGGTAGTGTGTCCTACAAAGGTCAAAGTCCAGAAGGTTGTCAAGAAGAGCCCTAGTCAAGCAAGCAACTGAAGTAGGAGTTCTTCTTTAGGTCAATTCCTGTGTGGATCACCGTTGGAGGCCTTGCACTTGTGAGCCTATTGGAAAGGAGTGGAAAACAATATTCCAGGTATTTATCATGAACCATATTAGTGATATATTGTTGTATATGAATGAGGGGATCTTGGGATTATGGTTTCTAGCTAATAAGGGTTTTACTTTGTGCAAATTTTGAAATCCAATACATCATACATGCATGATGACCCTTAGGAAACCCATCAGTGGTATCAGAGCAACCCTTAATTTATTCAATTAATTGTCATTTGTATCATGAAATGCTTATTAGATAGCTAGTTTGATCATAGGTTTTTTTATGCATGCCATTACTTAGGGTTCCGTTGAATGCTGTATGGTTATGAAAAATAATCATAGTATGATGTTTGCCCTGAATTAGGGGCTGTTATTCTTAAACCCTAATCTATGTATGATAGTAAATATTATCATGAAAATAGCATGTGATTGTTTCAATATGATATTATGCATATTGCTAATCAAATGAATCTTAGTAACATGTCTTATCCTAGCAACTATTTTGGATTGGGTTAGTCATCATGGCCATCCAGTCATAGGGGTAAGTAGGGTTTAAAGGCCCTCTCTTTCCATTCAATGGGGTCTCCTATGGCATGTAGGCATGCCGCTGTAGTCATATCCCATGAATAAATGAGGTGAACGGAGAATTGTAAAGTCATGCTATGATTTTCATATTAAGATAAATATGCCTGATGGATAATCATATTTTTGCATATGCTGGATTGATATGCTTTTGTTTATACCGTTGTTATGAACAATAATAACATGATTATTTAGGATGTGTATGAGACCTTGAAAGCCCTCATAAAAATATATTTAGTCATAGTATAAACTCAATCATGATGCAAAATTGATTAGGGTTTGATCAACCAGTTGGTGTCTAGGCAAGTGGTTCTGGAAAGGTAAAGGGAATGAGGTTTTTAACTGGTTCCATTGTCTGACCTGGTTAAATCAATTGGTGTCTAAGGAAAGTAACGGGGGGACCCCCTCACCCCTTCCACTTACTTGACCAATTTGGTCATATCTAAACCTTAACTTGGGAATGTTAATTGATTAAGTATACTATAATTGGCTTTCCTTCATGCTAAGCCAAATTAATATCAAAACTATAGTAGGTTTGTTGTGCAACACAAGGCCTACTCTAGGGTTTGATATAAAATTTATCTTGGTGCACTTAATGCTTTATGGCATGGTTGGAAATTGTTGCTTTGTTGTGTAACACAAGGGCAACATTGTTCCATCATGGCTATATAGAAATGAAGGGTCTAACTAAACTAAGACATTATAGTTTATTATGTAACACAAGACTATAAGCATTTTAGAGGTAGTTTATTTGTTGAGAATTGTATGGGTTGCAATTGGAAAGGAAGTCCTACCTTTGAACTCATGAGTGTTTGTTGTGTAACACAAGGCACTCATGAGAAATTGGGATCTCAACCCCACTAAAGAAACCAGTAATGTTTCTCGCTTACCATAGATTGAAGGTTATGGTATTTGAATAAAATAGTGGGAGACATAATTAGAAATAAAGTTCTTATCTAGTTATGAATGTCATCTTGAGTGGTCTGCTGATATTGTTCTTAATTAAATATAGGATTTTTATATAATGGCTTCAAATTTGTCATTACGGGGCATCTTAGATGCCAACAAGTTAACCGGTCCAAATTATGTGGACTGGTTGAGGAACTTGAGAATAGTTCTTACTCAGGAAAAACTTTTTTATATTCTGGATTCTCCGGACCCTGAGCCGATCAGAGAAGATGCATCAAAGGAGGAAATTGTCACACACAAAATATGACAAAATGATAGTACAACTGTCAGGTACATCATGTTAGCCTCGATGAGCAACGAGCTCTAGAGGCAACATGAAGGTATGGAACCTCAGTCCATATTGCTCAACTTAAAGGAGCTATATGGAGAGCAAAGTAGAGCAGCTCGATACAAGATATTGAAGCAGTTGTTCTATGCGCGGATGAGTGAGGGTTCATCTATACAAACCCATGTATTAAAAATGATTGACTTAATCACCCGATTAGGTCAATTAGGATTTGTGATGGATGGTGAACTCAATCAGGATTTAATCCTGCAATCACTTTCAGATTCCTACTCTCAGTTTGTTCTTAATTATCACATGAACAAATTGAATATATCTTTGCCTGAACTATTGAATATGTTAAAGACAGTAGAGAGCCACTCAAAAGGTGATAAGGCTCATCTTCTTCTCATTGACGGCAAGAAGAAACTGGCAAATAGAAAGGGTTTGAAAAGAAAGTTCAACCCTAAAAAGAGCTTCCAGAAGAAGAAGAAAGTCAAAAAGGTAGTTAAGATGGAGCCTGTTTCCACTGCGGCAAGCAAGGGCATTGGAAAAAGAATTGCAAGACATATCTTGCAAGTGTGAAGCCAAATGCAAGTGGAGCATCTAAAGGTTTGTACATGATACAAACCAATTTATCATTGAGTGCTTTCATTTCTAATTCATGGGTATTGGATACCGCATGTGGGTCTCATATCTGTAAATCTTTACAGGAACTCCATAGAATTAGAGAATTGAAGAAAGGTGACTTCAAACTATATGGCATTAGTGGAGAAGCCATGTATGCTAAAGTTATGGGCACTTATCTTCTATTATTACCTACAGGTAATGTTTTAAAGTTAGAAGAATGCTACTATGTATCAGATATTGTAAGAAACATTGTATCAATACCCTTGTTGTTACAACAAGGATTTGAGATAAATATAAAGAGCAGTGGTTGCTCTATTCTTCATTGCAATAAAATATTTGGACATGGTTATTTTATAAATGGTCTTCTAATATTAGAACTCAATGATGAAATACTAATTATTGATAACAAGAAGAGAAAGAGAGATAATGTCAATATCACATTTCTCTGGCATTGCTGGTTAGGCCATATTAGTGAGTCAAGAATAAACAAGTTAGTCAAAGATAATTACTTTGACCCTTATGATTTTCAATCATTAGGAACTTATGAGTCTTGCCTCAAAGAAAAAATGACCAAGTCTCCATTCACCGGACATGGGGACAAGGTAACTGAGTTATTAGGTCTTGTGCATAATGATGTGTGTGGACCTATGACAACTTAAGCTAGAAGTGGATATTCTTACTTCATCACTTTAATTGATGACTTGTCTAGGTTTGGTCATGTGTATCTAATGAAACACAAGTTTGAAGCCTTTGATAAGTTTAAAGAATATCAAAGCATGGTTGAAAAATAAACTAGACATAGTATTAAAACTCTTTGTTTTGATCAAGGAGGTGAATACTTGTCTGGTGAGTTTCTAAACTATCTTAAGGACAAAGGCATAATCTCTGAATGGAAGCCTCCTTATACACCCCAATTAAATGGTGTGGCAGAAAGGAGAAATCGCACTTTATTAGACATGGTGAGGTCCATAATGAGTTTCACAGATCTTCCCATTTCCTTCTAGGAACATGCCTTGGAGATTGCTGGCTATATTTTGAATAGGGTACCATCTAAGTCAGTGATTAGCACTACATATAAGTTATGGAATGGCAAAAGACCAAATCTTAAGTACTTAAAGATTTGGGGTTGCTATGCTTATGTCAAGAATAATTTTGGACATAAGTTAAGTGCTAGGGCTAACAAATATAGGTTTGTTGGTTATCCTAAAGAGGGTGTTGGATACCTCTTTTATAATACTACTAAACAAAAGGTATTTGTTTGTAAACATGCTACATTCTTGGAGCAAGAATTCATCCAAGAAAGAAGTAGTAATTCTACACTTGAATTAAGTGAAGAACAGAACCAACAACCTGATGAGTCTTCAAGTGAAATTCCTCAACCAGAAGTTCTTGTAGATCAAGAATAGCCACAATACATACTTCCTCTTTGAAGGTCAGAGAGGGTGCAGGAAGCACCTCTTAGATATGGCTTTGTCATCGGGGATGACAATGAAGCCAGTATCCTTCAGGATAATGATCCTGTGACCTATTCGGAAGCTATCAAGAGAAAAGACTCCAATAAAGAGCTAAGTGCCATGAAGTCTGAGATGGACTCCATGTATTCCAATCAGGTATGAACGTTAGTAGATCCACCTAAAGGAATTAACCCAATAGGGTATAAATGGGTCTTCAAGAAGAAGATAGGAGCAGATGGTTAAGTAGAAACCTACAAGGCCAGGCTGGTAGCAAAAGGTTTTAGACAAAATCATAGCATTGACTATGATGAAACCTTTTCACCAGTAGCCATGCTTAAGTCCATTCAGATATTGCTTGCAATAGTAGCATACCATGATTATGAAATCTGGTAGATGGATGTCAAGACTACTTTCCTTAATGGAAATCTTGAGGAAGAAGTCTATATGACATAGCCAGAGGGTTTTGTCTCAAGTGAGAGACCAAACCAAGTATGCAAGCTAAAAAAGTCCATTTATGGACTAAAACAAGCATCGAGGAGTTGGAACATCCGCTTTGATGAAATGATCAAGGAATTTGGTGTTGTCAAAAATATGGATGAACCATGTGTGTATAAGAAGACAAGTGGGAGTGCCTTGTTTTCTTGGTTTATATGTGATGACATACAGATCATTGGGAATGATATCCCAATGTTATAATCAATTAAAACATGGCTATCATTAAAGTTTTCCATGAAGGATTTGGGAGAAGCATCCTATATACTAGGTATAAGGACCTATAAAGATAGATCTAAGAGGATGCTAGGCTTATCCTAGTGCAGGTACACTGACTTAGTGTTGAAGAGATTCAACATGGATGGAAGTAAAATGGGTTATTTATCTATGAGTCAAGGCATACATCTCTCTAAGAAAATGTCTTCTAAGACATCAAAAGAAAGAGAAAGGAAGGCTATGATTTCTTATGGTTCGGCTATAGGATCAATTATGTATGCTATGCTATGTACCAGGCTTGATGTTGCTTATGCCTTAGGCATAGTAAGTAGGTTTCAGGCAGATCCAGGTTAGGATCATTGAAAAGCTGTGAAAAATATTCTTAAGTACCTTAGAATAACTAAAGATATTTTTCTTATTTATGGAGGATCAGAGTTGAAACTAGAAGGATATACGGATTCTAGTTTTCAATCAGATCCATATGATAGCAAATCCATATCAAAGTATGTCTTCACCCTATATGGTGGTGCAATAAGTTGGAAGAGTACAAAGCAGCCAACCATAGCTGACTCAGTCATTGAGACAGAATACATAGCTGCAAGTGAAGCCATGAAGGAAGCTGTCTGGATGAAGAAATTCATCATGGAATTGGGCATGGTTTCTAAAATACAATAGCTAGTGCCGTTATACTGTGATAACATTGGAGCTGTTGCACAAGCAAAGGAACCAAGGTCTCATCATAAGTCCAAGCACATCCTAAGATGTTTCCACCTCATTCGGAAAATCATAGAAAGATAAGATGTTATTATCGAATGAGTTGATATCTATAATAATATAGCAGACATATTCACTAAAGCATAACCTCAGCAGTAATTTGATCACCACTTAGATTGTATGGGCATAAAGTACAAGGGCGATTAGCTTTAGTGCAAGTAAGAGATTGAAAGGAAAGTGCCCTAAAAGCCAATCTTATGTAAGGGCATTTTTATAATCTTTCAACTCCTGTATGATATTTAATATATTAATAAAGGCATATTGTTTCATAATGTGTCTTATTTAAAGATTATGATGAACCCCATAGGTTATGGCAAATAGAATTAGGGTTATGATGGAAATCATGACTGTGAGACCTAAGTTCCTATAAACCCTAACCTAAAATGTTCCTAGTTGATGGACCATCGGTTCAGGGAATGATAAGTCCGGAAAAACTAGCTTATTGTTGCCCAGGTGGCTTTCCAAGAGGGGGGTGAATTGGGATTATAAAAACTTTAGCAAGTATGTGCAATTTAAAAATCCTTTAGTGTTGTGATGAGATATACAATGCGGAAGCTAACAATTTAAACACAATCAAGGCAATCACAAACACAGGAAATTTAGAGTGGTTCGGAGCAACCCACTCCTACATCCACTATCCAAGCACCACTTGGAATTTCAACTATATCCCCCAATCAGAATACAGTCGGATTGTTTTAACTGGCTCACAATCCAAACCTATACACTTTGGTTTTACCGGGATCACCAAAGAAAACCCTCATACTTGGTTTTAACATAGGCTAACCAAGAACCTAAATCCCTTTGGTTTTTATAACCAGGCTTACCAAAGAAAACCAACTTTGGCTTTCTACTGAGATCATCAAGAACCCAACTTAGGTTTTCAAGAGGCTCACCTAAAAACCTTTAACCCTCTCTTAAGACACAGCCCCTTGCTGTTCTTAGAGAGAAAAACAAGATATATCAAAATGTAAAGCAACTATATAACAAACCAAGCTTATTTGAGTATTGCTGATGAAGATCAAAGTGAAGCCTAACCTTGAATGCTCTTTAATTCTCTTCAAGCTACTTCTTTACTTCTTCAAAAGTTGGATTCAATGATGAAGAATAGTTGGTGGAGCTTTGAATCCTTTCTTGAATGCTCTTGAAGTGAGTTGGTGAAAGACTTGAAAATTCTTTAACTTCCAAAAGAATTATCAATGAATAATCCCTCAAAAATTTGTTTAAATCTTTATAAATACTCTCTTTTATAGTCTTTCATTAGAAATAGCCGTTGTAGGACCTAGGAAACCATAATAGAGCCGTTAGAAGGTTTTTGGAGTTCAAAAATGATATTCTACAACTAGCCGTTAAACTGCAAAAACCCGTCACTCGAGTCGGCTCGAGGTCCATAAGTTGGCTCAAAGTCTCAGACAACCAAAATAAAAGTTCTGTGTGAGTCGGCTCTTCTGGGTTGAGTCAGCTCGAAGTCACTGTCACCAACAAACCTAACTCTATACGAGTCGGCTCTTCTGGACTTGAGTCAGCTCGAGGTCTCAATCATCAACAACATTGGTTCTTCATTGAGTTGGCTCTTGGGGCTTGAGTCGGCTCAAGGTACTGAAACTCTGACATTTTTGTGCCATGCCAGAATGGGAGTCGGCTCTTGATCCATGAGTCGGCTCTTACAAAAACTCCATTTATGCTTCAAAACTTCTCCAAAGTTCTTCAATACAAGATTCCAACAAGAACTAATATACTCACTCTTATTTTTACAATTTTATCGTCCTTTTTACAAGATTACATAGATGAAAAATTATGGCTTTATAATTTGAAGTACATAAGAGTCTATACAATGTTGGAATACCATTCAACCAATTAGAAAACCAACTAATGTAAGGATAAATATTTTCCTGCAAAACTTCTACAATAATTGAAAGAATTAGTAAAGCATACTGCTTCAATGTTTTGTGATCATCAAAATCATTCCAGGGGTCAACAATCTTTCCCTTTTTGATGATGACAAAACACTGGGCATAAACAGGATTTAAAACACTTTACAATTACTATATATTATATTCACATGTATTAAAAAATATTCAAAGTAGTGTGTATCAAACCAGATCAAGTATCAAATTGTTGAACTGAAGAGTATCAAAACAATGTATCATTTGTATCATCCATGCACTAAATATCAAATCTTCACAATATTAGCTTGTATTTGAAGTAAGTTTAATAAATGCTTAACAAAAGCTCCCCTTACTTATATAACAATATTTTCTTTATATTTTCATACTTAAATCATTTTCATATTTGTCCAAGCTCACATTTTCATGCACATTCTTCTCTCCTTTCTTCTCCTTTTTGTCATCAACATAAAAGTATATAATAGGGAGAACATTCATTCACAAATTAAATTATTCACAATCATTTGAACATGTATTAGATAAAAGATATATATATAAAGAGTGTCAATACAAGGTGATACAATACAAAAGTGCCACAACACATCAAAAGTAGTATCACAAACAACAGAAAATGCTAAGCATAAAATCCTAAGAATCAAAATGATGGACTAAGGTCATCATCACTAGGCTCCTCCTCACTAGAAGAAGAACCAACCTCTAAAATACCAAGAGTAGGTTTGAATTTAGGGAACCTAGGCCTAAGGTCCCTAAGCTGGTCCTAACAGGGGTTGAAGTCTTAGACGTTCTAGGTTTAGCCTTAGCTAGAGGCTCAGAAGAAATCATAATAGGTGTAGGCTGTGCAAAATGAGGATCAACAGATAAAGTAATGGTGCTGGTAGTCGATAAAATCTCTGTCACTAGAGTTTCTCCAATATCAATACTCGGATCCTCAGTACCAGTGCCAAGCTCAACAAGAGTAGCAACTATAGAAATATCAATAGAGTGTACTGCCTCTCCCTGTCCACAATCTGTATCAATATCAGGTCCTGCTAAAGAAGGAGGAGGTGCAGAATGAAAGGCTACTCTAATCTGCTGAAGAATAGACATAATCTCCTGAAAACCATCATGCATCTCTATCTGAAGTGCCAATATCCTGGCATTTATCTCTGATCTACCTCTTTGAAGACTATAGATCTCATCCAGTATTAGCTACAGTCTTCCATCATCACCTGAACCAATAGCAGTAGATCCTCTGACAGGTGATCGAGATGTAGAAGGAGCTGGCTCAAAAGATCTAGCCTCATCAGCATGTGGCTTAGTCTCGGCATCCTATCCCTGTCCTGTCTGATCATCATCTCCTGAATGTGTCACTGGAAGTCCTGAACTCTTCTTGATCCAGTGACCATCTACCTTCAGGAATCCCATCCTGGTCAAAGATTTAATATTATATTTGTCTATATGTAATAATGGCCTGCAATCCTCACTAGACAAATCAACCTGAGTATCCTAAAAGAGCAAAGTGAAAACCATGCCATACGGAAGACATGCTCGTGCCCTACGAGCAGCTTTCCTCATCTAGGATATCATAATAAAAGATAAGTTGAGGGCCTCCCCTTCAAGTAAACATCTCATAAAGACTAGGTCTCTCTCACTCACCTAGTCAAATCTCCTAGTCCGGGGTAGAAAAATACGACCGATGATATTATGTATCAGCCTCATCTCTAATGAAAGTTGGTTAGCCCTGACATGTACCACACCAATCACATTATTCCTCTCAAGAATGATTCTCAATGTCTTTTGTTTTTCTTTTAGTACCAAATGGCTTTCTCCTTCCTTAGGTATCTGTAAAATGTCACTCAATTTTTGCTCATTTATTTCAATGTGCTTCCCTTTCACCACTGATTCTACATGAAATGCACCAAGTAACATATTTTCAAAGAACTGTCTAACTAGATTAGGAAATGTGGGTAGATTTAGCATGCAAAACTCTTTCCACCCTTGTGCTATAAGCCAATCACCAATTTTCAGATTTTCTTGTTTCAAAAATATAAAATCAATGCAACATCTAGAGGTTACTTGCCTATTTCCCATCAAAACAACATGTCTTGGAACTTCTGGAGCTTCTTCTTGTTCTTCCTGTGGCTCCTCTGCGGGATTTGAGGTGTCAAGTCTCCTCTTGGTCCTTCTCTCCTCTGCCACGGACCACACAACCCTTCTTGGCTTCTTCGCTACGGCTTTCTTAGGTGCCATTTAGGTTGGATTAGGGTTTAGGAAGGGTTTAAAGGAGTTCTAAGGATTTCCTTGGTTAGGAATAGGAAACGGTTAAGGCAAAATAGGAAGGGCGAAAAGAATTTGAAACCTATGATGCCATATTTAAAAAGCATCGGCCCGACTCTCGAGTTAGCTCAATAGAACAGCAGGGTGCTCGAGGCGGCTCGAGCACAAATCTAGGTTGAAACTCAAAAAATAGCAAAATAAAATTCTATGTGTTCTTAGTACTAGAGAAGTTGGTCATAAGCTCTAAAAAAAATTTTGAAATATCTAGATAATTTTTTCTCATTTTTAAAAAATTAGGTCAAAACTTTCAATATGGGTCACATAGACCTAACTCGCCTCTAATCTTTTCAAATCTATCTTGGCTAAGTGGTTTGGTGAAAATATCAGCAAGTTGATCTTTTGTAGGTACAAATTCTAATTCTACAACATTATTCAAAATATGATCTCAAATGAAATGATGTCTAATTTCTATATGCTTAGTTCTAGAATGCTGAATTGGATTTACAAATAAATTAATAGCACTAGTGTTATCATATTTAATAAAAAATTTGACTGGATAACACCATAATCTTCTAGCTGTTACTTGATCCATAACACTTGTGCACAACAACTCCTCGCAGCCACATACTCTGCTTCAGTAGTAGACAGTGCTACAAAGTTTTGTTTACAACAGTGCCATGAAATCAAGTTGATACCTAGAAATTGACAAGTGCCACTTGTACTCTTTCTATCAATCTTATAGCCTCCATAATCAGCATCAGAATAACTAATTAACTTTAAAGATGAATGCTTAGAATACCATAATCATAAATTGCATGTGCTTTTAAGATACTTAATGATTCTTTTGACAGCAATAATGTGTGACTCTTTTGGATTTGTTTGAAAACGTGCACACATACAAATACTAAATAAAATATTAAGTCTATTGACAGTTAAATAAAGTAAAGAACCGATCATACCTCTATACAAGTTTTGATCAACATTTGTGCCATTTTCATCTTTATCAAGTATGCATGTAGGATCCATGGGTGTTCCAATTTCTTTGCTTGATTCCATGCCTAACTTTTTGATAATCTCTTTAATATATTTGGCCTAGTTGATCAGAATACCTTCCTTTGATTATTTGATTTGAAGCCCGAGGAAGTAGCTTAGCTCACCCATTAAACTCATTTTGAATTCATCCTATATTAACTTAGCAAAATCTTGACATAAAGATTTATCAATAGATCTAAATATTATATCATCAACATAAATTTGAACAACTAAAATATTATTATCTTTCCTTTGAATAAATAAGGTGGTATCAACACTACCTCTCATAAAATTATTTTTGATTAAAAACTTACTTAATCTGTCATACCAGGCTTTAGGTATCTATTTAAGACCATATAAAGCTTTATTCAATTTAAAAATATGATTTGAAAATGTGTAATCGATAAAACTAGGTAGTTATTCGACAAAAACCTCTTTAGATAGAAAACCGTTTAGAAATGCACTCTTTACATCCTTTTGAAATAATTTAAAATTTATAAAACATGCATATGCCAAGAGTAATCTAACAGCCTCTAGCCTAGCTACTGATGCATAGGTCTCATCAAAATCTATTACCTCTTCTTGATTGTAACCTTGAGCTACCAGTCTAGCCTTATTCCTAATTACATTACCTTGCTCATCTAGTTTGTTTCTATAAACCCATCTAGTGCCTATAACAAGATAGTCATTAAGTCTTTCTACAAGTGTCCAAACATTATTTCTCCTAAATTGGTTTAACTCATCATGCATAGCTAACATCCGATTAGGGTCAGTTTCAACTTCTTCTATAATGTGTGGTTCTACATGAGATACAAAAGCAATCAAATTATATGCATCCCTATGTGAGGCTCAGGTTCTAACACCTTGAGATAGATCTCCTATAATAAGTTCTTTAGGATGTGAGTGTACATACCTCCATTCTTTAGGTATATTATCATGATTTTTGCTTACCACTTCTTCATGTTGTTCACTTGTTTGTTTGTCTTTGAGAGTCAAATCCTTCAGTCCATGTTCAAGTGTACCTGCATCATCATCAGCACAATCTTCTTTTTTAGAAGATGTAATGTCAGTTTCATTGAAAACCACATAAATTTATTCTTCCATAATCAAAGTTTTTTTATTGAAAACTTGTTAGGCTTTACTATTTGAAGGATAACCAAGAAAAATAGCCTCATCGGATTTTGCATCAAACATACCAAGATTGTCTTTACCATTATTCAGAACAAAATATTTGCAACCGAAAATATGAAAGTAATTGATATTAGGCTTTCTATTGTTCCACAGTTCATAGGAGGTTTTTCTAATAATAGGTCTAATTAAAACTCTATTCAAAATATAGCAAGCAGTATTTACAGCTTCTGTCCAAAAGTATTTTGAAAGATTTCCTTCATAAATTATTGTTCTAGACATTTCTTCCAAAGTTCTATTCTTTTTTCTACAACACCATTTTGCAATGGTGTTCTAGGAGCTAAGAAGTTGTGATCAATACCATGCTTTATGCAAAAGTGATCAAAATGTTGATTTTCAAATTCCGTACCATGACACTGCGAATAGAAATAATCGAAAGATTTTTCAAGTATGAAACTCTTTTGTAAAATTTTTTAAATACTTTAAAAGTCTCATCTTTATGTGCAATAAATAAAATCCAAGTGTATCTTGAAAAATCATCTATAATCACAAGGCCATACTTCATACCACCTAGGCTTATTGTCCTAGTAGGTTCGAATAGGTCCATGTGAAGTAGCTCTAAGGATCTAGTGGTAGAAACAATGTTTTTGGATTTAAAACTTTTCCTCACTTGCTTTCCCAATTGATATGCATCACAGACATAATCAAAATTACTTTGAACTTTGGCAAACCTTTAACCAAATCTTTGAAATAAGTTTTGCAATGGTGTCCATACTGGCATGTCTAAGTCGTCTATGCCATAGTAAACTTGATTCCTTGTTCTTGTCATTCATTGCTACAAAACTTGTATTACTTGACATAGCTAGATCATTAAGATCTACTACATAAATATTACCAAGTCTGTGTCCAATGAACTTTGTGCTAGAGTCAAGTGGATTAACTACTATACACATTGAAGACTTGAAGAAAACATTAAAACCAATATCACAAAGTTGACTGATACTCAAAAGATTATGCTTTAATTTTTCTACAGGTAACACATTCTCAATAAATGTAGAAGTTGTAATTTTTATTTTACCAATATCGATTATCATTCCTTTACGATTATCATCAAAGGTTACATGCCACCATCCTTTTGTTCTAGGATGAAGAATTGATCAGTATCACCCGTCATATATCTTGAACAGCCGCTATCAAGATACCATTTTTTTTTACATTTGTGGCTGCAAGACATCCCTGCAAAATAATCAGGTAATAGATTTAGGTACCCAAGCTTTCTTGGATCCTTGCAAGTTAGTAGAATTGGTTCCTTTTGGAACCCAAATTTTCTTGATTTTTTTCTCGCCATTATATTTCAAATGACACCCAAATGCTTTGTGACCAACATTATTACAAGCATAGCAGATAATTTTTGGCTTTGAATATAAAGTATATGATGATTTAAATTTAGGTCTATATTGCTTTGATGTAATGAACTTAAGAGCATATGATGTGGATGCAAAAAATTTATTTGAATTTAAACCTTTATAACCAATTCCAAACTTGCTATTTGTATCTCTTTGATCTTTCAAAATTAGTTCAACTTTGTTAAAGCTTAAGGTTAATTTTTCAACTAATGGTTTAAGCTTTTGAACCTCCTTTTGCAAATCAGTATTTTCATTTTACAGACTTTTATTCTTTTCAAGAAGTTCTTCCTTTTCAAATTGAGTTGTTTTAAGTCTTTCACAAATCAAACTTAACTCTCTTTGTAAAATATTATTTCTTTCACAAGTTTTATTTTTATCCTTTTCAACCATATCATAATTGTTTTTCAAATTTTTCATTTTCAAACCAGCCTTTTTGTATTCTACTAATAATTCACAAAAAACTTTATGTAGCTCATCATAAGTAAATTTTAGATTAGGTTCAGATGCAGTTACCTCATCCTCCAAACTCATAAGATAGATCTGAGCAGTTTTTGTTGTATCTTCATCTTCTTCAGTTGATGTAGATTCGTCACTATCACTCCATGCTACAAGCATTGCCTTCTTTTCTTTCTTTTAATCATCTTTTTCTTGATCTCTGGACAATGAGGATGTATATGTCCCGATTTCTTGTACTCATAACAAATTGAAATTTGATCTTTGTCCTTGTCATTGTCCTTTTCTTTGTCTTTTTCTCTTCCTTTTCCAAAATCTCCTCTTCTAAATTACTTTTTCCATCTGTTTGTTCTTTTTCTGCCCATAAGCCTTTTGAATTTTTTTATTGCTAAGGCGAATTCATCATTTTCCAGATCATCATCATCCAATGTGTCTGAATATTCATCTTTATCCTCTTCAGTAGCCTTAAATGCTATAGCCTTCTTCCTTTTTGAATCTTCATCAATTCTTTGTTGCATGGCTAGCTTATGAGTGATTAATGATCCCAGTAGCTCATCCAATGATAGGGTGTTCAAGTCCTTTGCCTCTTGAATTGCTGTTACTTTAGCTTCTCATTTATCTGGAAAAGATCTCAAAACCTTTTGGACTATATCAACATTAGTATAAGTCCTACTAAGACTTTTAAGACCATTGATAATATCAGTAAAATGTGTATACATAGCAGATATAGTTTCACTAGGATCCACCTTGAACAATTCATAATTGTGCACAAGAAGATTGATTTTTGAAGTTTTAACTTGTGATGTGCCATCGTGTGTGATCTCAAGCTTATCCCAATTTTTTTTTGGTAGATTTGCAAGTAGAAATTCTGTTAAACTCATTTGGATCCAAGCATAATAAAGTAAATTCATAGTTTTGGCATTCAGCTCAGCTAATTTCATATCATTTTTGTTGACTCTGTTATTGATTTTGATGATAAGCAAAATAGTTAAGTATAAGTTAAGGACTAATGATTTCTTTTAAGTGAGTTTTTATTGAAAAATGTGCTTACAAATTTGAAGAAGCCAAGTTTGAATGAAAAGATTGCTCAAAAAGGACTTGGACACTCAAGAGTTGGTTGATTAAATGGTTAAGTTAAGTGAAAATATGTTTCAGCTAAAGTTCAGGCCTTTCTGTGTAGTTTTCAGAGAAGTGTCAACTCAAAGTGTCGACAAATGACATGAAGTGTTGACACATAAAAGTAAAGTGTAAACTCAGGCCGGTGATGCGGGACAAGTTGGGGGAGGATCGCTGGCGAGCATAGAAGTCACCAGAAGATTAGGGTTTGCAGAGAAGAAGAAAGAGAGGGCAAGGAATACCTAGGGTTCACACAGATTCTCCATGGAGGATAAGCACACAGCAAGGGGCTCACACAGATGCCCTAGAGATCAAAGCACACAGCTACCCCGAAAAGTTCATACAGAACTAAAGAAAAAATTCATTCATCATTCATTGTTAAAAAATACAAGAGGGGGTGGGGTATTTATAAATTCATCCCAGGGTACATAACTTGAGGGCTAAGAAACCCTAACTTGTAGGCAAAGAAACCCAGGTGGACCGGTCAACAGTGGGCCTGTCATGGGCTGGAGCTCTCTCTTGCGGGCTTGGCAGCATGAAAGGGTCCATGTACATGAAGGCCGGCTCTGGTTGGAGGGGTTTGGTGAATCTCCTGGTTGCTGATGACTCTCCTCTTTATTTGAACAACTTAACTGGACTCTTGACTGAACTAAAATGACTGGACCTGACTAAGTGGACTTAGTTGTCTCACTTTATTACAGGACTCAATTGGCTCACTTTGACTAAAGTGATACAGGACTATTGGACCCAAATAAAATAAAATAAAATAGGTTTTCGGGTTCCCATCATTCTCCTGCGGTGGGGAGAACTCAACTCTATTGAGTCAAGCTCAGCAGGGTATGACAGAACCGGAACTAACCAAATCAAAGCAAGCGAGGTTCATCTTTCTTCTTTTCTTTTTTTTGTTCCTCTGAATTTTTTTTTCACTGATTTTTTTTTTTCACTGTTCTTTACCTTCCGTACTTGAAGTCGGCGAATGAATGCAGGTTATGCATTCACGTTCGGGTGGCTTCTTGCGTCTCTTCACAAACAAACCAAAATAGAGCTTGCAGGGAGGCTTCACCGGTGGGCTTCATCGTCAACGGGGTTGGGGAAGAGGACGGCAGCTCAGGGGAATGGCGGCGCGGACGGGGATGGTGTTCGACGGTGGTGGGGGCACCGGCGGTGGTGGTTGTGGGGGGCATCCCTAGTCTCGACAGGGTAAACACCCCACCTGCCGGCATCCCAGTCCTCGGCATCCAACGAGTAGGGCCGCTTCCCCTCAGCGAGATCCCAGAGAAGGGTGATCCCGTCCTTCCCGCCACTGGCATAGAGGGAACCGTCGGGGCTGACGGCGATGGTGTTGACGTAGCCACCATGGCCAGTGAGGGTGCTACGGAGCTTGATGGTGCGGTCGCGGGAGGCAGAGATGATCTGTCAATTATTGAAGGAGAAGGCCACCGAGAGGACGTCCTTGCTGTGGCCGACGAAGCGGCGGGTGGTTTTGCCGGTGGAGAGGTCCTAGAGGCGGAGCTCGCCGTCCCAAGAGCCAGAGAGGGCGAACTGGCGGTCGAAGGAGAGGACCACGTCCTCGATGAAGTAGGAGTGGCTGGTAAGACGCTGGCGGGGGACACCGTAGGAGGACGCTGCGATGCCCTAGGCAGAGAGGGGGGCGTCCTTGGTGAGATGCCACACGAGGATGGACTTGTCCTAGGATGAGGAGACTATCATGTCGGGGTTGTCGATCGGGTCCGAGGACTCGACCTCGAGGGTGATGGTCTTGCCGGCGAGGGTCTTCACATAGATCTGCATCTTGGCAGTGGCTCTCCGGTGGTGGAGGTTGGCTGCCGCTTGCATTATGGTCTGGGCATCGGAGGGAGGGTGTTTGGGGTTAGGGCATCAGCTACTGGCGGTGAGCAGGAACAGGGCATCGACCGGCAATGGATGGGAGACTTCACACGACGGAGGCTGAGGAGGGGTTCGGGCATGAACTTCTGGATCGATGGAGGCGTGCTTCACGGGCGATGGCAGCAGGGGAGAGGCTCGGGTGAGGGGGCGTTGACGGACCTCGATGGCTAACCGAGGTTTGAGAAGTTGCACATGGATCTGGACAGAGGAAGGATTTGGAGCCAGGAGGAAAAACAAAACCCTAATCCTCTAGCTCTGATACCACTTGATGCGGGACAAGTCGGGGGAGGATCGCTGGCGAGCGTAGAAGTCACCAGAAGATTAGGGTTTACAGAGAAGAAGAAAGAGAGGGCAAGGAATACCTAGGGTTCACACAGATTCTCCGTGGAGGACAAGCACACAGCAAGGGGCTCACACAGATGCCCTAGGGATCAAAGCACACAGCTACCCCGAAAAGTTCATACAGAACTAAAGAAAAAATTCATTCATCATTCATTGTTAAGAAATACAAGAGGGGGTGGGGTATTTAAAGATTCACCCCAGGATACATATCTTGAGGGCTAAGAAACCCTAACTTGTAGGCCAAGAAACCCTGGTGGACCGGTCAACAGTGGGCCTATCTTGGGATGGAGCTCTCTCTTGCGGGCTTGGCGGCATGAAAGGGTCCAGGTGGATGAAGGCCGGCTCTGGTTGGAGGGGTCTGGTGAATCTCCTGGTTGTTGATGACTCTATTCTTGATTTGAACAACTTAATTGGACTCTTGACTAAACTAAAATGACTGGACCTGACTAAGTGGACTCAGTTGTCTCACTTTATTACAGGACTCAATTAGCTCACTTTGACTAAAGTGATACAGGACTAATAGACCCAAATAAATTAAAATAAAATAGGTTTCTGGGTCCCCATCATTCTCCTGCAGTGGGGAGAACTCGACTCTGTTGAGTCAAGCTCAGCAGGGTTTGATGGAACCAGAACTAACCAAATCGAAGCAGGTGAGGTTCATCTTTCTTCTTCTTTTTTTTTTTTGTTCCTCGAAATTATTTTTTCACTGATTTTTTTTTTCACTATTCTTTACCTTCCACACTTGAAGTCAGTGAACGAATGCAGGTTATGCATTCACGTTCATGCGGCTTCCTATGTCTCTTCACAAACAAACCAAAATAGAGCTTACAGGGAGGCTTCGCTGGCGGGCTTCGTCGGCAACGGGGTTGGGGATGAGGACGGCGGCCCAGGGGAATGGTGGCGTGGATGGAGACTGCGTTCGACGGTGGTGGGGGCATCGACGGTGGTGGTGGGGGGGCATCCCAGGTCTCGACGGGGCAAACACCCCACCTGCCGGCATCCCAGGCCTTGGCATCCAGCGAGTAGGGCCGCTTCCCCTCAGCGAGATCCCAAAGAAGGGTGATCCTGTCCTTCCCGCCACTGGTGCAGAGGTAACCGTCGGGGTTGACGGCGATGGCATTGACGTAGCCACCGTGGCCAGTGAGGGTGTTGCGGAGCTTGATGGTGCGGTCACTGGAGGCAGAGATGATCTGCCGATTATCGACGGAGAAGGCCACCGAGAGGACGTCCTTGCTGTGGCCGACGAAGCGACGGGTGATTTTGCCAGTGGAGAGGTCCCAAAAGCGGAGCTAGCCATCCCAGGAGCCAAAGAGGGTGAACTGGCAGTCAGAGGAGAGGACCACATCCTCGACAAAGTGGGAGTGGCCAGTGAGATGCCGGTGGTGGATGCCGTAGGAGGATGCTGCGGCGCCCTCGACGGAGAGGGGGGCGTCCTTGGTGAGATGCCACACGAGGATGGACTTGTCCCATTAAGTTGCAAGGAAAAGACCCTAGAACCCATTAATGAGCCTAAGGTAGAAGTGTATGAGGCTGATCCTAGTTTAGTAGATGAATATGAAGGAGAAGGCTTTGAAGAGGATGAACCCCTTGAAAATTTAGAGAAAGAAACTCTTGAGCCCACTAAGACATCTAAAGAGGCCACCTATGAGTTTAGTCTAATAGAGGAACCTGTAGTGGAAGAACAATTAAAGGAAGAGAACCTAGATACTGCTGCTAGAGCCTTACCTGAGGAAACCATAGAGGAGAGCCAAATTATAGAGTCTTGTCCTAAAATACAAGAACCTGAAGAATTTATTAAGGACCTGATCTCTTTGAATCAGTACCCTCAGGATGAGCCTCCTCCTATAGTTCCTATTAAGGACCTCTTCCTTGAGATTAATAACCCATCCTTCCATTATGCAAACTCCATAGATATACCGCAACCCTGTAAGGTTAGCCTTATTAGTCTAGGATTAGTCCCTGACACCCCTTCTTTTATCCTACTTTATCCAACTAACCTTGAACCTTTTTTTCCACCCTACCAGACTAATTCTGAACCCTCTTCCTAATTTTTGCTCTTTCTAGACACCTCCAGCATTTCTAGGATCATTAGATTGCATTTAGTTGAGATTAGCATACTGCATGCATTCATTACGCATGTTAGGTTTGCATTATACTTTTGGCATACCCTTTAAAATTTGCTTGGAGCCCACTATAAATTTTCATGTGCATGTCAAGCTAAGATCAAACCTAGAGAACCTATAATCTATTAGGTTTAGATCCAAAGAGGTCAATAAGATTTCCTTTAATAGGAATGCAAAGTCGAGTCTGTTAGGTATAGGTTTGAGTCCTTTGCATCATCTTGTTAGGAGTTTGCATGTGTCCAGCATGTTCACCACTTGCACTAATTTTAAACAAACTAGCTAATTCCCGAAGATGGACCAAAAAATTTGATGTAGTGGATTCTATCTTGGTTAGGCTTAGGCCTAAAAGAAGCTTCATGCTCACAGAGCCAGACCTTTTAAAGTGATAGAGAAGGTTGGATAAATTCCTGGGTGTTAGACTTGCCTTCGGATTTGGGCATTAGTTCTACCTTCAATATTACAGACCTAGTTGAGTACAGGGACCTGGCAGCGATACCTAGTGAAGCCTTCGAACCTGTCCCCTCCTGTTGTAAGTGACCCTAACCCAGAGTATCCACTAACAAATTTGGCCTAAGAGAGGAGAACGGATCGAGCGTATCCTGGACGATCAAGCCATCATGACCTAGGGCCATGGCTATCAATGCTTCCTGGTCCAATGGGAAGGCCGACTAGAGTCTGATGATTTGTGAATTTCTCGAGAGGACTTGCAGTTCCTCAACCCAGACCTCCTCGAGAGATATGTGAGCCAGCTTGATCTTCACTCGACAAGGTCTAGTTCCTCCCACCCCGGGAGAATTGGTGGGGACACCAGAGGCACCAAAATAAGATAGAGGCTTTTAAATCCTCTGTGGATTGATTAATAATTTATGAGTCCATCTGTAATAAGGGCTTAGCCCATCTGAGTCCATTTTAGTTGTTATTTGAGTCTTTTGAGTTGTTATTTCAGTTCTGTACAAGTCAACTCATGTTGAGCTAGTTTAGTCCAATGTTAGTCAGCCCATGTTGAGCTAATTTTATTTTTTTTGAGTCCTATCCAAGCATACTGAAGACTCAAGACTACATTATACAAGTGAAGACCAAGTCTAACCAGATTGAAGACATGGAAGTTTAGCCTAAGTCCAACCCAGCTTGAAGATTTGAAGACCCTAGGAGGAGAAATCAGAAATCCTGATTCTTTGTAGATGCCCTCCAAATGCCCAGATTCCCTTCCAGATGCCAAAGTATAATCATAGACCAGTGCATCCATGATTCCAGAGGTCCATCTACATCATAGCCCAAAGAAATCAAGCCCAGGTGCCAAGCCCAAGCCCTTAAGAAGCAATATACCAGAGAATATTCCAGATACCTGGCTACCAGGCCACCCCAGCTTCCAGAGGCCCAAGCCCATGCGCTCGAGCCCCTTTTGGCTGGCCCCTTGCTGCTCCTAGAAGCCCAACACGCCCCCTTAGGCATCCTTGGAGTGTTGACCAAGTCAAGAGAATTTTAGGAATTTTTTCTACCTAATATTTCCTTATTTTCTAGCTAGTGTTTGAGAAGGAAAAGGATTCCTAAGTAATGTCTAATGTACCCTTACTTGGAGCCCAAGACTAAGGGTCTATTTAAAGGACCCTAGTCTCTTGTATAAGGATTGATTTTGAAATATAAATTAAACTTGAGTTATCTTCTATTGCTTTGTGCTACCCTGCTTTGTGCTTAAGGGGTTTTGTTGGTGCTTTCATCTTCCCGGTGCTGCAACAGAATTCTTGCCACCAACCATCCTTCCAGAGCCCTGGCCGCCACCTCCTAAACTCTATTCCCCCTTGCTGTTTCCCTTGTTTCCTTGTTTTCTAGTGAGTTTTCTAACCCTTGACAGGTTGTTTGCAGGTCCTCGAGTTTCTACGAATCCAACGACTCTAGCCAAGCCTCAATCGAACCACCGAGCAAAAAGCCTGGTATCCGTAGGTCTTTGGCTCAATTTTCAGGCCGCATCCGTCGAGGAACGAGAGATCCCTTCACTGCAATCTTCATCGGGTGCTTCAGATGTTATCAGGTACACCCCCTCAGCCACCAGTAATTTTATTGTAGGAGAACTTGCCCTAACCAAGGCTTCTCAGCCCTCGGCGATCCTTCTTTATTACTTTTCTAGGCCTTAATCTGCATGCTTGACTTCTAAAATTCATATAGAATTTCCTATAACTTATTTTGATCCAATTTTAGGGAATTAATCTCTTAACCCCACATATAAAACACACAAAAATAATGGCATGCATATTAGTCCCGCATCAGCCGGTATGCAAGAATGTTTCAAATGGCACAGACGAAGAGTGAACACATAGACTAGAAGTGTCTACTCAAAATGTCGACACATGTATCAACACATCGCCTGAGATTTTCAAGCCACAAAACTTACTGAAATTGAAGAAGCAGTTGAAGTATCGACACATGGAAGCAAGGTGTTGACTCAAGGTGTCAACTCAACTGATTAAGTGTCGACATATCTGAGATTTCCAAATAATCAGTTTGGAGCAATTTGAATTGGGTGTCGACCTTATATGTCGACTCACAGCCAGAAGTGTCGACTCAAGAAATTCTAACAACAGTAACGACTAGTTTTTCAAGCACAGATTCACCCATTTTGCCCTCCAACGGCTAGTTTTTCAAGTCTAATAGCTAGAAACGAAATTTGAGGCCTTGAAAAAGTATTTATATGCTCCAAATCAAATCAAAACATAAGAGATTGAACATCATTGAATACCATTGAAGAGTTTGAAGAAAAGTGAGCTTTAACTCCTATTCTTTGAAGTTTCAACCACTTTCAAGCTAAAGCAAGCCTCCAAGCATTCAAGAGCCTTCAAGAGCATTGAAGATCATCTATTCTTGAGCATTCAAGAGGCTTCAACAAGTTCAAAGCGTCTCTACTTCGAGCTTCAAAGAGATACCTGCTTTGTTTTAGAAAGCTTACTTTGTTTCATTACATCTAAACCTTATTTGTTGTAAGGATTCTTGGTTAGCCTATTATAAAACCAAGTGAGGTTATTGGTGAGCCTTTGCAAAACCAATTAGGTTGGTGGTTAGCCCGCAAAACCACTAAGATTCTTGGTTAGCCCAGAAAACCAAGGGAGGTTATTGGTTAGTCTTTGAAAACCAATTAGGTTCTTGGTTAGCCCGTAAAATCAAGTGAGGTTTTAACTTGTTGGCCTTATGAAAACAAGTTGGATTTTTGATTAGTGAGCCCGCAAAACTAATCAACTATAATCGAGTGTGATTATAGTGAATTCCAAAGGGGATCTTGGGAAGTGGATGTAGGTGCATTGGATAACACCGAACCACTATATTTCTTGGTCTTTATGATTGCTTGATCTCTCTTCTTGCTCTTTACTTATTGCTCTTTAATTTTGCTGCACTCTTATTTTAGAGCATTACAATTGAATTGATAGTACATTGCTAATTTATTTGTTGAATTGGATTGCATTACTTAGTATCAAGTAATCTTAAGTTTTAATTTTTAGAGACCCAATTTATCCCCCCTCTTGGGTTGCTTACTGGGCAACAAGTGGTATCAGAGCCCTATTCTCAGTGTATAGGCTTTACCGCCTTGAGTAAAGATCTATGGTAGCCCCAATTGGTACTAGCATAGTTGAGGGTCAAGCCTCAAATAGATCTCCATTTTTTCAATGGATCAAATTATGCGTATTGAAAAACTAGGATGAGAATTTATATGCATTCTATTGATTACAATTTGTAGAAAGTAGTATATAAGGGTCCTCATATTTCTTCAGTAGTGGTTAATGGTGTTTCCATCTCAAAGCTCAAAGAGGATTAGGATGAAAATGACATTAAACAATCCGAGATCAATGCCAAGGCAATGAATCTCCTTCATTGTGCATTATATCCTAGTGAATTTAATAGGATATCTACATGCATGTCTACTAAAGAAATATGGGATATACTTGAAGTTACCCATGAGGATACCGATCAAGTGAAGAACACTAAAGTAAATATGTTAGTGCACACTTATAAGATGTTCCGAATGGAACCTAATGAATCAATCACTGATATGTATACAAGATTCATAAATATTGTTAATGGTATGAGAAGTCTTGGAAAAGTTATGTCTAACGCTGATCTTGTAAATAAAATTCTTAGGTCACTTCCAACATCATGGGATCCGAAGGTGTCCGCAATTCAAGAAGCCAAGGACGTTGACAAGTTACCACTTGAGCAGCTGGTTGGATCGCTCATGACTTATGAGCTTAATATGAAACAAAAATCAATGGACATGGAAAAGAAGAAGAAGGGGATTGCTTTCAAATCAAACATTCAAGAAGAATCCTCAATAGATGAGTTCAAAGATGAAGAGGAAGATGAAGGTGAAGAAGCCCTCCTTGCACGAAAGTATAGAAGATTCATGAAGAGGAAAAATTTTTTTACAAAAAGAAATACCAATCAAAGGATAAAGAAAAAGAAAAAGAAAAAGAAAAGGAAAAGGAAAAGGAGAAGGAAGTACCTACATGCTTTGAGTGCAAGAAGCCGAGACACTACAAGTTTGATTATCCTTTTCTTAAGAAATATAGAAAGAAATTAAGGAAGAAAGCAATGATGGCCACCTGGAGTGACAGCGAAGACTCCAGTTCTGAGGAGGAGCAAATCAAAGTTGCAAACCTCTGCTTCATGGCATATCAAGACAATGATGAGGTAAATTCTGACACCAAGATCGATTGTACTTTTGATGAACCTAGAAATGCATTTGATGAACTCATGCATGATTATAAACTGATTTTATCTGAAAACAAGAAGTTGAAAAAGCATGCAATAGTTTCTCTTTTGAAAATAATTCTTTACTAAATGATGTTAGTATTTTGAAATCTAAATTAGATATTTTAGAAAAGAAAAATAATGATTTATCTATGTAAAATGAAGTTTTGAAAAGATCTAAAAATGCTATTTCAAGTAATGAACTTTTAAAGAAAAACAAGAAATTAGAACTTAAAAATGTTAAGTACAAAAATGAACTTGAAAAGATAAAACCTTTTGTTAAGAAATTCACTTATAGTTCAGAAAAATTAAACCTACTTTTAAGTAATCAAAGAGCCATTTTTAATAAAGCAGGATTAGGGTATAAACCACAAAAGCAACAAAAGTATTTCAAAAACTTTTTTGTACCTGCATCATCTAACATTACTTGTTTCTCTTGCAAGAAGTTAGGTCATAAATCATTTTAATGTAACTTTAGAAAAATCAATTCTTTTGGTAAAGTGTGGGTTCCAAAAGGAACGATTTTGAATGCTAACCCTAAAGGATCCAAGTTAGCTTGGGTACCTAAAAACAAAGCTTGATTTTATTGCAGGTGTGTCTTGCAACCAAGAAAAATAAAAGACTTTGGTATCTTGATAGTGGTTGCTCAAGGCACATGACTGGAGATGTGAAGCAATTCACTTCTCTTGAAGCTTTGAATGGAGGGAGTGTGACCTTCGATGATAATGGTAAAGGAAAAATCATTGGTATTGGTAAGGTTCACATAACTCCTTCTAGTAATATTAGTAATGTACTTTTAGTCGATGGTTTGAAACATAATCTTTTAAGCATTAGTTTAGTTTTGCGATAAAGGTTTTCAAGTAATTTTAAATCATCATATTGCATGATTACTAGTCCGAATTTAAATGGAGTACAATTCATTGGAAAAAGGCATGAAAATATTTATTAGTAGACCTAGATGATCTATCTTTATGGAGAATGGAGAATTGTTGCAGTGATTCTACTAAAGATGAGACTAGTTGGCTATGGCATAGAAGATTAGGGCATGCTAGTATGTATCTTTTTTCAAACTTTGAAAAAAGAATTTAGTTAGAGATTTACCTGAACTTTGTTTTGAAAAGGATAGAATTTGCCAAGCATGTCAATTTGGTAAGCAAGTTAAAACTTCTTTCAAACCAAAAGGTTTTGTAACTACTAGCAGGCCACTTGAACTACTTCAAATGGATCTTTTTGGACCAACTAAAACATCAAGTCTAAAAGGCAAAAGATATGGATTAGTTAGTGGATGATTTTTCAAGATTTACATGGATTTTCTTTTTGGCACAAAAAGATGAATCATTTTCAGCATTCATAAAGTTTTATAGAAAAGTTTCAAACAAAAAAGGAGTTTTTTTAGTTATTTGTATTCGTAGTGATCATAGAACTGAATTTGAAAATCAAGATTTCGAAAACTTTTATAATGAAAAAGGAATAGAACATATTTTTCTGCACCTAGGACACCTCAGTAGAATGAGGTAGTAGAAAGGAAAAATCGTACTTTGGAAGAAATGGCATGCACTATACTTTGCGAAAATGATTTGCCAAGATATTTCGGGGCTGAAGCTATTAATATAGCCTGTTACATTTTAAATCGAGTTTTAATCCATCCTATTTTAAAGAAAACTCCATATGAACTTTGGAACCAAAGAAAATCAACTTTGAAATTTTTCGAGTTTTGGTTGCAAATGTTTTATTTTGAATAATGGAAAAGATAATCTTGGAAAGTTCGATGCCAAGTCTAATGAAAGTATCTTTTTAAGATACTATACATCAAGCAAGGCATACAAAGTTTTCAATAAATGAACTTTGGTTGTAGAAGAGTCAATACATATTATTTTTGAAAAATCTATTAACAAATCCTCCAAAAAAGAGGATACATCTGATAAATGTGCAGGTGCTGACAAGCTTCAGAAACTGACACTGAATGATCAACCTCAGCCAAGTGATGAAGATCAAGATAAGAATCAAAAGGTGATGACACTCCAAAGTATCAAGATTTACCTAAGAAGTGGAGGTATGCTCATGGACATCCTAAGAAATTAATCCTAGGTGATCCATCTAAAGGGATAAGAACTCGAGCCTCAATTAGAAATGAATGTGATTATATAGCTTTTGTATCTCAAGTAGAACCTAAATATTATAAAGAAGCTGAAAAAGACCCTAACTGGATTAATGCTATGCAAGATGAACTAATTCAATTTGATAGAAATAATGTTTGGACACTTATAGAAATACCATCTAATATTTCAATTATTGGCACTAAATGGGTATTTAGCAATAAATTAGATAAAAATGGTATTGTTATTAGACATAAAGCTAGGCTAGTTGCTAAAGGCTATAATCAGGAGAAAGGGATTGATTTTGATGAAACTTTTGCTCCTGTTGCTAGACTTGAAGCAATCAGACTATTATTAGCATTTGCTTGTTTGATGAATTTCAAGTTATTTCAAATGGATGTTAAGAGTGCTTTCTTGAATGGTTTTATAATTGAAAAGGGTTTTGTTGACAACCACCTGGATTTGAAAATCATGCACATCCTGATCATGTTTTTAAATTACACAAAGTACTTTATGGATTAAAGCAAGCACCTCGAGCCTGGTATGAAAGACTCAGCAAATTTTGATTGAAAATGAATTTTCTAGAGGAAATGTTGATAAAACACTATTTTTGAAAAAGAAAGATAATGATTTATTAGTTATACAAATATATGTTCATGATATCATTTTCGGTGCTACTAATAAAATTTTTATCAAGAGTTTGCTAAGCTAATGCAGGGTGAGTTCGAGATGAGCATGATAGAAGAACTCAATTCTTTCTCAGACTCCAGATCAAGCAAACTACTGATGGTATCTTCATCAACAAAGCTAAGTATACAAGAAAAATTATCAAGAAGTTTGGGATGGAGACTACTAAAGCAATAGGTATGCCTATGAGCCCCTCTTGTAGACTTGATAAAGATGAACATGGTAAATCAGTAGATCAAAAGTTATACAGAGGTATGATTGGCTCTTTATTGTATCTAATTGCTAGTAGACCAGATATAATGTTCAGTGTATGCATGTATGCTAGATATCAGTCTGAACCTAAAGAATCACATCTTTTTGCTGTTTAGCGCATTATTAGATATCTATCTGGTACTATTGATATTGGTTTATGGTATTCTAGAAATTCATCTACTGAATTGATTGGATATTTTGATGCAGATTTTGCTAGTTATAAATTGGATAGAAAGAGTACTAGTGGTACTTGCCAATTTCTTAGAGTTAACTTAATCTCCTGGTTTAGCAAGAAACAAACTTCAGTTGCATTATCCACAACTGAGGCTGAGTATATTACAGCAAGAAGTTATTGTGCTCAAATCTTGTGGATTAAGTAACAACTTGAAGATTTTGGAATTAAGTTGACTAATACACCTATTAAATATGATAACACTAGTGCTATTTGCTTGACAAAAAATCCTGTTCAACATTCTACGAGTAAACATATTGAAATTAGACATTATTTCATTAGGGATCATGTAGAAAATAATGATGTTTTGCTTGAATTTATTAGTACTGAGTTTCAATTAGCTGATATTTTGACTAAATCTCTTCTAGAAGATCGATTCTGTATGATTATAAGAGAGCTCAGGATCATCAATCCTTTTGATTAAGTTTTTTTCTTATATTTGACTCAAACTAGATCAATTCGACCTTAATCATGATAAATCTTAATCAATCATTGTTGATTTCACTCTAAGATTATCATATTTCTAGTGATTTTGATCTACTCTTGAAATTCCTAAATTTTTGGTTTTAAGTCAATGTGTCGATACATCTATGTGTCGACACCTGAATGTGTTGACACATGCATGGGCCGACACATGAACAACAGCGGACTAAGAATAAAGGATTTTTCAAACCATTTTTCTCCCCATTTCTTCTATCCTTCGGGCCGACACATCATTTCAAGATATCCTCACTGTTCCCATTCTCCATTTCGCATTTTATCCTGTTGTTTCTTCAATTTGGACACTCGGTAGCCTGGATTTTGGTTGGATTTCTCCTTGCACTTGATTTCTAAACCCTAGAAATCCTAGATTTCAACCAAAACCTTGCTCAATTTCTTATTCCAAGCAATGGGACCTCGCAAGCAAGTTATCCATCGACCTCGTCAGTCAAATCAAGAAGAAGAGCATAGGACGAAGGGTAGACATGAGTCGAGAGCTCCAGATCCACCCGCACGATCACTTTTTGTTCCTTCTAGCCGAATGAGCTCGAAGACTATAGTTGAAGGACGGTGAGTGGACTTTGCATTTATGGACCAGCAGCATTTCCGGATTGGTCAGTGGATTCGTCAGGCTAGTCTGACTACATTCTGTTCACTCAGCGAGAGGTATTACCCCGGGCTTATGCGAGGTTTTATGGATCACTCGCCCGTGGGACAGATGGATGGTTAGCACAGGTCAGAGGATGAGATATCCCTGTTACTTCAGAGATTCTAAGTAAAGTATGGGATATATCGATGACAGGATCTGTGGTAGACAGTTTGATGGATAGAGTCAGTGAACTTCAGTGCATCTTTGAGTCTGACATTCTACCAGAGGGAGCCACTGTACCAGCATCCAGATTATCTGCAGAGTGAGACTATTGCATCACATCATCGCCCGGATACTTTTGCTGAAGACCAGACATTTCGACTATATCACTGAGTGGGAGTTGATTGTGATGGTCTCTTTGGTTCAGCGCATGCCCGTTTGCATTCCAGTACTTATGGTTCATTAGATGACAGAGGCGTCGACTAGCCAGCGACTTTGCTTACCCTATGATGGGACTGACAGTTTGTTTAGGGAGTATAGATATCAGCACATTACTTCATATTGATGTGTATGATATCATGTCATTACATCGGATGGGCTATCATTTGTTCTAAGGCTAGTGGACTCGCAGGATATCAGGTCAGGCCAAGGATAGAGCTGATGATGATGACGCAGCAGAGGAGGAGCGGATTCTCTCCGACGAGGCAGGACCCAACGAGAGTCAGCCTGAGATGGTAGTGTAGCCAGTGGTTGCTTCTCAATATGCTTCCCAAGCTTGCTTCTCAAAAGGCTTTTGTGACAAAAGGTTCTACTTCCATTTCAAAAGCTATTTTGTATGTTCCAAAAAATTCAAATACAAAACCTGTTGTTTCTGCATCTCATGCATTTAGAATCTCAAAGTATAAATCTTTTCAAAATTCTATAATCATATGTTTTGCTTGCAAAGAAATAGGACATAAAGCTTTCAAATGTAATACTGTTAAAAATGTCCTTAATAAATCGAGAAAGATTTGGGTTCCTAAAGGAACCATCTCAGCTAACCTGCAAGGATCCAAGTTATCTTGGGTACCTAAAAGAACTCCTTGATTGTCTTGCAGGAATGTCTTGCAGCCTAGAAATTAAAGAAAAGATGGTATCTCGATAGTGGCTATTCAAGGTATATGACGGGTGACAAGGATCAATTCATCATCCTAGAAATGAAAGAATGAGCTATGGTTACTTTTGGAGACAATGACAAAGAAAAAATATTCGAAATTGGTAAGATCAAACTAACTCCCGGTACTTTCATTGAAAATGTATTGCTAGTAGATAAATTGAAGCATAATTTATTGAGCATTAGTCAATTGTGTGACAAAGGCTTCAAAGTTATCTTTGAATCATCTATATGTATAGTAACAATTCTCTTGGTTATAGTAGTAAATTCATTAGACATGGACTTGAAAATATTTATGTGGTAGATCTAAATGATCTTGCTATGTCAAGTAGTTCCAGTTTAGTTGCAATTAATTCTAAGACCAAGGAGTCTTGTTTATTATGGCATAGATGATTAGGTCATGCTAGTATGCATACTATTGCCAAATTAATTTCTAAGAAATTAGTTAGAGGTATGCCTAAGTTTAAAGTTGATTTTGATCATGTTTTGATGCATGCCAAATGAGTAAACAAACTAGGAAGAGATTTAAATCCAAAAATATGATTTCAACTTCTAGACCTCTAGAACTACTTCACATAGACTTATTTGGACCAACTAGGACTACAAGCCTAGGAGGTATGAAATATGCCCTTATGATTGTAGATGATTTTTCCAGATTTACATGGGTTTTATTTATTTCTCACAAAGATGAAACTTTCAAAGTATTTTGAGAATTTCACAAGAAGGTTTCAAATCAGAAAAATCTTTCAATAATTTCAATTAGGAGTGGTCACAGCACCGAATTTGAAAATCAATTTTTCGATGATTATTGCACTGAAAATGGCATTGATCACAACTACTCCACTCCTAGAATACCACAACAAAATGGTGTTGTAAAGAAAAAAAATAGGACTTTGAAAGTAATGACCCGAATGATGTTATGTGAAAGTAATCTTCCAAGGTACTTTTGGACAGAAACGGTGAACACTGCATATTATATTTTAAATCATATTTTGATCCATCATATTTTGAAGAAAACCCCCTATGAGCTTTGGAATGAAAAGAAACCCAATATTAATTATTTTCATGTATTTGGATGTAAATGCTTTGTGCTTAATAATGATAAAGATAATCTAGGAAAATTTGATGCTAAATTCGATGAAGAGTCAATGCATGTTATCTTTGATGAAACTAACCCTTCATCTTCTAAGAAAGAATAGTGTATAGATAATGATGCAGGTACAATTTAAAAGGAGATGGAAGACATGAGCATACAAAAAAGATCAATTGAAGAAGGAGAAGAAACTATAAGTAAGGATCATACAGAATTACCAACTGAATGGAGGTACGCAACTTCCCATCCTAAAGAATTAATTATTGGTGATCCTTCTCAAGATATTAGGACTAGGTCTGCACATAGAACTGCACATGACTACCTAGCCTTTGTATCACATATAGAGCCTCAACCTTAGAAGAAGTAGAAAATGACCCAAACTGGATGATGGCCATGCATGATGAATTGAACCAGTTTCAAAGAAATAAGGTTTGGACATTAGTTGATAGACCTAAAGACCACCCAATCATAGGAACCAAATGGGTCTATAGGAACAAATTAGATGAACAAGGAAATATCATTAGAAACAAAGCTAGATTAGTGGCTAAGGGATATAGTCAAGAAGAAGGTATTGATTTTAATGAAACATATGCACCCGTAGCAAGACTAGAAGCCATTAGATTACTTCTTGCATTTGCTTGCTACATGAATTTTAAACTCTTTCAAATGGATGTTAAAAGTACTTTTTCCAAAATAGATTTATTTCTGAACAAGTTTTTGTAGAACAACCACCAGGTTTTGAAAATCATGCTTTTCCAAACCATGTGTTTAAATTCAATAAAGCTTTATATGGTTTGAAACAAGTCCCTAGAGGCTGGTATGATAGACCTAGCACTTTCTTGATTAAAAATAATTTTCAAGAAGAAATGTTGATAAAACTCTCTTCATTAAAAAGAAAAATAATAACATATTAGTTGTATAAATTTATATTGATGATATTATATTTGGTGCAACTAATGAAAGTTTTTATGAAGAATATGCTAAACTAATGCAAGGAGAATTTGAAATGAGCCTAATGGGTGAACTTAACTACTTCCTCGGGCTTCAAGTAAAGCAAACAAAAGAAGGGATCTTCATTAACTAAGCCAAATACACCAAGAAAATAATTAAGAAGTTTGGTATGGAGACAAGCAAACAAATGAGCACACTCATGAGCCCATCTTGCAGATTGGACAAAGATGAAAATGGATCCAATGTTGACCAAAAGCTATATAAAGGTATGATCGGATCCTTATTATACTTAACTGCAAGTAGACCGGATATCTTGTATAATGTATGTGTATGTGCTAGATTTCAATGTAATCCCAAAGAAATACATATGCTTGATGTTAAAAGAATATTAAGATATTTGAAAGGTACAGGTCTTTGGTTTTCAAAACAATCATCCTTGAGTTTAATTGGATTTTCATATGCTAATTATGCTTGTTGTGGAATTGATAGAAAGAGCACTAGTGGCACATGACAATTTCTAGGATTGATTTTAATCTCATGGCACTGTAAGAAATAAAACTTGGTAGCACTATCTACTGCTAAGGCAGAGTATATTGCTGCAGGGAGTGGTTGTGCACAAGTGTTATGGATTAAATAACAACTAGAAGATTTTGGTGTTACACAATGCAAAATTCCTATCAAGTGTGATAACACAAGTGCTATAAATTTGACCAAAATCTTATTTAGCATTCTAGGACTAAGCACATAGAGATTAGACATCATTTTATTAGAGATCATGTTTTAAATGGTGACAATGAACTAGAATTTATCCCAACTGAAAAATAATTAGCTGACCTTTTACTAAGCCACTGAACCAGGAAAGATTTGAATTGATTAGAGGAGAATTTGGGCTTTGTGATCCTCTCAAGATTTTCCTAACCTAATTTCCTTTAAAATTAAGGATGAATTATCTAGAAAACCTCCTGCAACTATTCATGATTGTGGAACAACTTTTCTTGAAATTTCATTGAATCAAATTCAATTTCTGAATCATTTCATTTTTGTGGAAAGTTTCTGTTCGAGTCGACTTGAACAATTTTTTCTCTAGTCGAGCCGGCTCGAATATCTGATTTTTATATTCATGCTTTGGTCGAGCCGACTAGGTCAACCTGAAGTCTTACCTAGCCGACTCGGAGTTCTGCTTGTTCTGAGTTCGCTCTGGTTGAGTCGACTCAGATGATCTTAGGGTTGGGCGAGTGATGGGGATCCAGGATAGGTCTGGATATTTTTTCATTTTTCTTATTTTTCTCGTAATTTTTATTTTTTCTATTCCCGCAATTCCACCGATCCCCACTATTCTAGCTTTATCCATAATTTATCCCCATTTTATCCCTTTGCTATTCCAATCATCTTCAACCTCCCAGACAACTCCCAGAATACCATTTTTTGATTTTTTTCTTCCCGTTCATCCTGGATTCGCCATGCTCGACCTCCGGCATCACCCCCGACGGTCGTCCACCTTCCCCTAGCATCGATCTCATGGGAATGCAGGCGAATCCCACGAATCACCCACGGCCTCTCCCTCCCCCCATGCGGCTCCTCCCATGGCCATTCCCCCCCTGCGGCTCCACCCCCATGCCGTGCTCGTCTCCCGCCGCTCGCCGTCCGCTGACCAAAGCTCGGCCACCAGAGGCCTCACCGGTGCCCAGGGGTCCCCACGGCCGTGGGAAGACCAAACAGCATGCACAGGGCGTGCCGTGCCCACCCTGTGCCGCCACCCCACATGTAGCTCGCCATCCGCCACTCACCATCCACCGGCCCCGTCCACCCCACCCGCAGCCCGTCGTCCGTGGCTCACCATCCATCGACCCCGTCCGCTGCCTGCTTCCCGGTCACCGATCGTCCGCTGGTGCTCGGCAGAGATCGTTCCCTCCTATGCACGACCGTAAGAGAGTTTCGCATGATTTCTAGAGCAGTCAAGTTTTCAAAGTAGCACTCTTTCATAGCACTTCATCAAGCCAACATGCTTTCCAGAGCAGATCAGTATCAATATTGATGTAGCATGGATTTTGATATAATTCATTTTCCGTTTTTGGTTTTCTTGTAGGCTAAGTATTTGAGGGTTTTGGTTTTTCTATATAAAGGCCCCCTCCCCCTCTTGTAATAATCAATTTTGAATAGAAATTTTTGGGTTTTCCACTGGTTCTAGTTCTGGGCTGAGGCCCATCTTTCCTTCACCTACGAGTGTCGAGGGGTGTAAGACCCCACTTCCTTCGTTCCATGCGAGCGTCGAGGGGCGCAAGGCCTAAGTTATCCCCCTTTTCCATCGAGTCCCCCTCTAGATCTTAGGGATTTTTCTTTACGATCCTAGGTAGCGATTTGGGTGGCATGCCCTAGGCTCCGCGTGTAGTGAGATGGGTGGGACGCCCTAGACTACATGTAGTGGGGTGGGTGAGATGCCCCAGAGGTGTGACGTCTCACTATGAAGGTGAGTCCCCAGTCCTAGAGTGTCGATGTTTCCTATCCTCCATTCCATTGTTCCTCTACCAAGAAAATTGAAAACCAAAAGAGTTCAGCTATTTTAGGGTTTAGTTTCAGTTCGCCCTAGACCCGGGAGGCTTCTTAGTCCTCCCGCAGTCCTAGTTTGTTTAGGGTTTCCCGTTTCCCAAATAATCCAGGTTATGTCTCATCCGTCCTGCATCAACTTGGTATCAGAGCGAATTGTGGATTAGGATGTGCTCCATTTTCGAACTCGATGAAGTCGAGTTCTTCGCGATCAAGGAGAATGATAGGGATCAAGGGCAGGTCCAGGTATTTTTCCATTTTTTCTTATTTTTCTCACAATTTTTATTTTTTCTATTCTCGCTATTATACCTATCCCCACTATTCCAGCTTTATCCATAACTTATCCCATTTTTATCCCTCTGCCATTCCAATCATCTTCAACCTCCCAGACAACTCCCAGAATGCCATTTTTTTGATTTTTTTCTTCCAGTTCGTCCTGGATCCACCACGCCCGACCTCCGGTGCCACCCCCGATAGCCGTCCACCTTCCCCTAACGTCGATCTCCTTGTGGGAACACCGGCGAATCCCATAAATCGCCCACGATCGTTCTCCCCCCCATGCAGCTCCTCCCATGGCCGTTCCCCCTGCGGCTCCGCCCCCATGCCATGCTCCTCTCCCGCCGTCCGCCGTCCACCGGCCAAAGCTTGGCCGCCGGAGGCCTCGCTGGCGCCCAGGGGTCCCCTCGGCCATAGGAAGACCAAACGGCATGCACAGGGCATGCCGTGCCCACCCTGTGCCGCCACCCCACCTGTAGCCCGCTGTCCACCGCTCACCATCCGCCGGCCCCGTCCGCCGCCCGCTTCCTGGCCACCGGCCATCCGTCGGTGCTTGGCGGAGATCGTTCCCTCCTGTGCACAACCATGAGAGTTCTGCACAATTTCTGGAGCAGTCAAGTTTTCGAAGCAGCACATCTTTCATAGCACTTCATCAAGCCAACATGCTTTCCAGAACAGATCAGCACCAATATTGATATAGCATGGATTTTGATGTAATTTATTTATTTATTTATTTTTTTCTTCCCGTTCATCTTGGATCCACCATGCCCGACCTCCAGCGCCACCCCCGACGTCCGTCCACCTTCCCCTGACGTCGATCTCCTCGTGGGAATGCCAGTGAATCCCACGAATCGCCCATGGCTGTTCTCCCCCCCATGCGGCTCCTCCTATGGCCGTTCCACCCCCCTAGTGGCTCCGCCCCTGTGCCACGCTCCTCTCCCGCCACCCACCATCCTTCAGCCAATGCTCGGTTGCCGGAGGCCTCGTCGACGCCCAAGGGTCCCCACGGTCATGGGAAGACCAAACGGCACGCACAGGGCGTGCCGTGCCCATCTTGTGCCGCCACCCCACCTGCAGCCCACCGTCCGCCACTCACCGTCCGTCGACCCCGTCCATCACCCGCTTCCCGGTCGCCAGCAGTCCGTCGGTGCTCGATGGAGATCGTTCCCTCCTGTGCATGACCATCAGAGAGTTTCGCATGATTTCTGGAGCAGTCAAGTTTTCAAAGCAGCACATCTTTCAGAGCACTTCATCAAGCCAACACACTTTCCAGAGCAGATCAGCATCAATATTGATGTAGCATGGATTTTGATGTAATTTTTTTTTTGGGGTTTCTTATAGGCTAAGTAATTGAGGGTTTTGGTTTTTCTATATAAAGGCCCCCTCCCCCTCTTGTAATAATCATTTTTGAATAGAAATTTTTGGGTTTTCCACTGGTTCTGGTTCTAGGCTGAGGCCCGTCTTTCCTTCACCTGCAGATGTCAAGGGGTGTGAGACCCCACTTCCTTCGCTCCATGCGAGCGTCGAGGGGCACGAGGCCCTAGTTATCCCCCTTTTCCATCGAGTCTCCCTCTAGGTGTTAGAGATTTTTCTTTACGACCCCAGGTAGCGATTTGGGTGGGATGCCCTAGGCTCCGCGTGTAGTGAGATGGGTGGGACACCCTAGACTACATGTAATGGGGTGGGTGAGATGCCCTATAGGTGCGATGTCTCTCCGTGAAGGTGAGTCCCCAGTCCTAGAGTGTCCATGTTTCCTATCCTCTATCTCATTGTTCCTCCACCAAGAAAATTGAAAACCAAAAGAGTTCAGCCATTTTAGGGTTTAGTTTCAGTTTGCCCTAGTCCCGGGAGGCTTCTTAGCCCTCCCACGGTCCTAGTTTGTTTAGGT
Source organism: Areca catechu (assembly GCA_021397845.1). Classification (NCBI taxonomy): domain Eukaryota; kingdom Viridiplantae; phylum Streptophyta; class Magnoliopsida; order Arecales; family Arecaceae; genus Areca; species Areca catechu. The sequence continues at coordinate 42,936,013 of CM038048.1, read as the reverse complement.
TTTTCCCTTTCCCAAATAATCCAGGTTACATCTCATCCGTCCCGCATCAGCGAGCCGACTCGAATATCGGGAAATAACTATTTAAGTAAGATCCGAGTAATCTTTTCTTGCTCTTAACTCTTTCTATTTCACTTCAAACTCACTCTACTCCACTCGAAACCTCTACCAATCTCTAAAAAACCATTTCCCGGAACATTGATTTCCTAAATCCCATTGTAATGGCTCCAAGGAGATCTGCACGGAAGATTCCTCAAGTGACAGAATCAAGCAAACGCAGTGAAGATTTGAAGAAAAAGGGAGAAAAGAGAAAAAGGTCCACTCCAGAAGAATAAACATCCTCTCCGACTGGGAACTTTACTTCAATGGACAACAGGCCTAGTACTTGCAGAAGAAGGATCGATTTCTCCTTCCTAGAAGAAATGCAAATGAAGATTGGGAGCTGGATAGACAAGCAAGGTTGGAAGTATTTCTGCTCTTTGGATATCCTGACCTATCCTTCTTTGGTACAAATTTCTATGAAAACCTAATTCTTGAAGAGTACCATTTGGAATCAACTGTTAAGGGAGTTAAAGCCATTGTAGATGAAGAAAAGCTAGGCAACTTGCTTCAAATGCCAACAGACGGTGCAACCGAGCTTACCCTAACTGATAGAAAACACATTTTGAAGCTCATTTTGGAAAGAGAAAATGTAAGCTTCGTTCAGCATGCTCAAGCCAACTTGCTATCAAAGGAAATGAGACTTCTTCACAACATGATTAGTAGGTTTTCCTTCCCAGAATCGGTCGTTTCGATTGGGTGAGCGAAAAGGACATGACTTTTATGGGACATCTGTTTGAAGAAGAACTTCTCAACCTTCCTTTCATCATTATGATTCAAATGAGAGAAGCAACTAGAAAAGTTAAAGCATGCTTGCCCTACGGTATGGTTTTCACTCTACTATTTGAAGAAGCTGGAATTGACCTAACAAATGAGATAGGGAAGCCTCTACATCACTCTGACACTTATTCCTTCAATTCACTTAAAAGAATGGGATACAAACTGCAAGAAGGAGTATGGATAAAGAAGTTGTCTGGTCAGATTGCTGCTACTTCCTCAGATGATGTTGAAGCCAACAAGTCTGGAAACAAAAATGAAGGTAGATCTGAAGATGCAATGATAACTCCATATGAACTTAAGGAATTGATATTTCAAAGGATGGAATCAATTTCTGAGTCACTGACAGATCATATGAATTCTGCTCTGGATGATTTAAGAAGTTCAGTTAATGCTAGTTTGCAGAAAATGAGATCAGAACAGCTACTTCATAAGGAGAAAATGGAAAAGGAAATGGATAATTTTAAAGAAGAAATTAGAAGTATCCTACTGCAATCTTCAAAGGAAAGTTTCACTGCTAAGGACACTCCTGTACATATCAACAAAGAGTCAATTGAGACTCCTGTTCAACCTTCTCCTATTCCTTCATCTGATCCACCTTCAATTAAACCTAAACCTATTGTGACCAAGAAGAAGTCAAAGATCAAGAAGACTAAGATACCTAAAGCCCCAGTTAGAACTAGATTTAGGGACTTAAGGTTTAAACCTCTGAAAACCAAAACCTCTGATAAGGTTATAGATGTTGGCTCCTCTTCTTCTAGTGAAGAAGAAGAATAGATTGTTTAGCTAGTCTTTTGATTGTACTTCTCAATATGAATACTCTACTTTTTATCTTTTATAATATGAATGTACTTTCTTTCACACTTTGTATGGAATATTTCTCAATGAAATGAAAGTTCTTTTGTAATGATGAGTTATACTTCTAATCATACAATGCTTTGATACATACAACTGATGAATTTTTAATTAGAATTTTCAATTGAATTTGAGAAAGTAAAATTATCTCAAACAAATATTAAACACTTTCTCAATCTATTTCAAAATCTAAACCATATTGAACATACCTTTTTGATTGTTTGACAAAAAGGGGGAGAATGGTATCATTACTGATGATTGAGCTATCATGAAAATTTCTGGAATCTATGCTGAGCTTCCTATTCAATTATTCTTAAAGAGCATAAAAAGAATGAAAAAGGGGAAGAACAAAAGTGATTGTATTCAAATGAACCTAACTGCTTAATTATTTTAAAACTTAAAGAAAAGGGATGATTTTCTTAAAGAATGGCTATATCTCTAAATCCTTCTCTTGCTTTGATTGCTCTAAAATTAATCTTAATTCTGTCAAAATTTTAAACTCTGATACTCCATGTTTAATTCTGATAGTATGAAGCATGTAAAGTCTAATACTTTGATATATACAAAAGCACTAACATCAATGATATGCAATTTTATTATTGGAGCTCTGATACTTATCTACAAATATAATTAGCTCAAATACATGTGAATACTTACCTTCAAATATTTTTATACATGTAAGTGTAAAGATTTTTTTATGCCCAGTGTTTTGTCATCATCAAAAAGGGGAGATTGTTGACCCCATAAGTGATTTTGATGATAACCAAACATTAGAGCATGTACATTTATTTCTAACAACTCTTCAAGTGGTTTACAAGTTTTTGTAGGATGATTTAATTGTTCAAACATTAACTCCTACATCTTTACTTCTTGTTTTGAGTTGTGTTGTAATCTATTTTTGTAAAGAAGAACCTAATGAAAAAGCTAAGAAAAAATCATGAAAAAGGATTACTTCTCTGTGTGTGTGTGCCATAGAATTATTTTGAGTTGGTGTGCTTGAAAAGTGTAAGAGTGTTGATGAGAGTTTTTCTTTAAGTTCAATTGTAAAAATCCTGAAGAAGTTACTCGAGCCGACCCAGCATGTTGAAGAGCCGACTCCACCTATGGCATGCAACAAGGATTTTGGTACGCAGTAATCCGAGCCAACTCGAAGGTAACCAAGCCGACTCTAGTGAATCTGAGTTGACTGGAATATGTCCGAGCCAACTCCTCCATAGTCCAATTTTTGAAGATTTCTGAGAATAGCCAAGCAAGCTGACCCAAACCAGAAAGAGCCGACTATGCCAGACCTAATTTTGAAGACCTGAGAAAATGAGCCGACCCAAACTGCAATGAGCTGACTCTTCCAGAGTGATGATTTCTGAACCTAAGAAGAAGAGCCGACCTAAAGTCCAAAAGAGCCGACTCCTCGAGTTTAAGATTTTCAAAGATAGAAGTTCGAGCCGACCCGAGCTATCAAGAGCCGACTTGTCCAGAGTGAAGTTTTGCACCCTAAGACACCGAGTCGACTACACTAAAGAATTGGTGACTCGACCTATCAACTCGAAGGAATCCGAGCTGACTCGAATATTGCTTTCAGGTATCTAATGGTTAGTTATAGAATTTATTTTTGAATGCCAAAAAGTTCTCTAACGATCATATATCACATCCCAACAGTCTACAATGTCTCAAACTGCCTTGGAGTGATGGAAGACCATATATTTGAGAGATTTGAACTTCTCTCAAGTAAGAGTTAGAAAAGTTTTTCAAAGAAAAGATAGCTTCATTGAATATCCTACCTACCAACAAGAAAAAGAGCATAAGAGCATTCAAGTCAGTCTTCAAGTCTTCACCAACTCTGATATGAAGTTTGAAACAATTTGGGAAGAAGCCACTGAAGTCAATAAAGCTCATTTAAGTGCATCCAAGTGGACTTCTCACAAGCTGCACCAGTAACTATCCAACAAATTGAGTTTGTCATTTATTGTTGCATTTATTTCAATTCATTTCTGAATTGTTTGGATTATTGGTGAGCCCGTTTGAAAAACAAAATAGGTTCTTGGTGAGCCTTTGATAAAAATCAAGTGTTAGGTTCTTGGTGATCCTGGTAAAACCAAGTTAGGTTCTTAGTAATCCTATGAAAACCAAGTTGGGTTTCTTTGGTGATCCTATTTAAAACCAAAGGGTGTTGGGTTTTCTTTGGTGATCCCATTAAAATCAAAGTATAAAAGTTTTGGATTGTGATCCTGTAAAACAATCCTACTATATTCGGGTGTGAATATTGTGGAAATCCCAAGTGGTATCTTGGATAGTGGACATAGGAGCTGGGTTGCTCTGAACCATTATAAATCTTATATGTTTGTGTTGTGCTTTCTTGATTTCATTTAGCTTCTGCAACTCTTTATTTTGCCACAACACCTAACACTTTAAAAGAGATTTTAATTGCACATTATCTACTTTAATTTTTTTTTAATTTTCCAATTCGCCCCTCTCTTAGGTAGCCACCTGGGTAACAGATCATGGAACTGAATTTGAAAATCAATACTTTAAAAAATTTTGCATAAAACATGGCATTGATCACAGCTTTTCAGCCCCTTAAATACCATAACAAAATAGAGTTGTGAAAAAGAAAAATAGAACATTGAAAGAGATAGCCCGAACTATATTATGTGAAAGCAATCTTCCAAGGTACTTTTTGGTAGAAGCTGTTAACACTGCATGTTACATATTAAACCATGTTTTAATTAGCCCAATTTTGAAGAAAACCCCCTATGAGCTTTGGAATAATAGAAAACCAAACATTCATTACTTTCATATTTTTGAATGTAAATGTTATATCTTGAGCAATGGAAAAGATAACTTAGGAAAGTTTGATGCAAAATCTGATCAAGGTATATTTCTTGGATATTCACCACTAGCAAGGCATATAAAGTTTTTAATAAAAGAACTTTAACTGTTGAAGAATCAATTCATGTTATTTTCGATAAGTCTAACCTCACACCTTCAAGCAAAGAAGAGTGTATTGACAACGATGCAGGTTCCCTAAATGATGGAGTAAAGGACATGAGCTTGAAAGAAAAGCAAGTTGAGCAAGAAAAGGAGAAGGTAAGTGCAGAACATGATGAGTTACCAAAAGATTGGAGATATGCACATTCTCATCCCAAAGAATTGATTATTGGTGATCCCTCTCAAGGAATAAAAACTAGGTCATCTTTTAGGGACACCTTTGACTATTTAGCATTTGTTTCTCAAGTTGAATCTAACTGGATAAAGGAAGCTGAAAATGATCCATATTAGATGATGGCTATGCAGGAAGACTTAATCAATTTGAAAGAAACAATGTATGAACCTTAGTAGCTAGACCTATGGAACATCCTATCATAGGTTCTAAATGGGTTTTTAGAAATAAATTAGATGATAAAGGTAATGTAGTTAGAAACAATGCCAAATTAGTTGCTAAAGGATATAACCAAGAGGAAGGAATAGATTATGATGAAACTTATGCACCTGTAGCTAGATTAGAAGCCATAAGACTCTTACTTGCATTTGCATGTCACATGAAATTTAAACTTTTTCAAATGGATGTAAAAAGTGATTTTTTAAATGGCTACATTGAAGAAGAAGATTTTATGGAACAACCTTCCAGTTTTGAAAATCACTCTTTTTCAAATCATGTTTTCAAACTAAACAAAGCTTTATATGGTTTAAAACAAGCACCTAGAGCATGGTATGAGAGGTTGAGCAAGTTTCTTTTAGAAAATGATTTAAAAAGAAGTAGAGTAGATGAAACATTATTTATCAAAAAAAAAATGATGAATTATTAGTGTACAAATATATGTTGATGATATAATCTTTGGTGCAACTAATGAAACTTTATGTCAAAAATTTGCCAAGCTTATGCAGGAAGAATTTGAAATGAGCATGATGGATGAACTCACTTTCTTCCTTGGATTGCAAATCAAACAAACAAAAAAGGGATATTCATCAACCAAACAAAGTACATCAAAGAACTCTTGAAGATGTTTGGGATGGAATCTATAAAGAAAATTGGCACACCCATAAGCCCAACCTGCTGACTTGACAAAAATGAGGAAGGTAACAAGGTTGATCAAAAATAATATCGAGGTATGATTGGATCTCTACTTTATTTGACTGCAAGTAGACTTGATAATCTATTTAATGTTTGTATATGTGCAAGATTTCAAGCTAATCCTAAGGAATCGCTTATACTTGCTGTTAAGAGAATCATAAGATATCTCAAGGGTACATCAAACTTAGGATTATGGTACTCTAAACCTTCATCTTCAAATTTATTAAGTTATTCAGATATTAATTATAGTGGTTACAGAATTGATAGGAAGAGCACTAGTAGCACATGTCAATTTCTAGGGTTGAACTTAATCTTAGGCACAGCAAGGAACAAAACTCTGCGGCACTATCTACTACTGAGACAAAGTATGTAGCTGTAGGGAGTTGTTGTGCTCAAGTATTATGGATTATGCAACAACTAGAAGATTATGATGTTATTCAATCTAAAATTCCAATCAAATGTGATAACATAAGTACTATCAACTTAGCAAAGAATCCTATTCAGCACTCTAGAACTAAGTATATTGAAATTAGATATCATTTCATTAGGGATCATGTTCAAAATGGTGATATTGAACTCAAATTTATTTGTACTGAAAAACAACTGGCTGACATATTTACTAAACCCCTTGGTGAGGATAGATTTCAAATGATCAAAGAATTAGGTATTTGTGATCCTTTTTAGAATTTTGACCTAATTTCTTCAAGAATTAAGGAAAAATCATCTAGAGGACCTCCATCACCTATTTAAGTTAGATGCATACCTTTTCCTAGTGTTTTCTAGGAATAGATATCTTTTTCCTAAGTTTATGAACCATATTCTTGGATTCTGCTTGAGCCAACTCGAGCAGAAAAAACTCTCTGGCCGAGTTGGCTCTCGAATAGTGAAAATACAAAAGGACCGTAGAGCCTTAAAACCTTTTTTTCCTATTGTTTCCTATTGAACTCCAGCCTAAGAGAGACCTTTCCTTTTTTAACCCTAGGGACCACTCCAATCAACTCCATTTCCCTTAGATTCTATCTATGGCTCCCAGAAAGACTATGGCACAAAGGAGGAAATGGATGGCTCCAAGCTCGGATTCAGCGGAAAGAAGAGCCAAGAGGCGACACGATGAGCCGACTCCTCAAGAATCGCAAGCTCCACCTCCTCCTCAGCGACAGATCATTCTAATGGGCAATAGATTTGTGACATCAGGTAGGAAAGTTGATTTTGCATTTCTAGAGCAATAACACTTCCGTATTTGTGACTAGATAGTAGCACAAGGGTGGGAGTTCTTCAGTTCATTAGATGTTCCCACTTATCCCACTCTTGTTAGGATATTTTTTTGAGCACCTAACATTTTGCACAAATCATATTCTTTCTACCATGAAAGGTATTAGTAACTCGGTGGATGAAGTAAGATTGAGTCAAGTTCTACCAATGCCTAGGACTAGAATGTGCTATCTGAACATCAAAGACATGCAAGGTACTTTGAAAATTGTTTTGGAAAGAAGAAATATGAAGGGCATCTCCAATGTACAAGCCAATCGACTATCACTTGAGATGTGCCTGCTGCACAACATCATCAGCAAAGTTTTCTTACCCATGATAGGGCATTTTGATTAGGTGAGTGAGCGAGATCTCATATTTATGCGATACATGATTGAGGAGGAGGCCCTCAATCTGCCATGTATCATGATTTCACATATTAGAGACACCGCTCGCAAGGCCAGAGCTTGTTTACCTTATGGGATAGCCTTCACCCTACTATTTCAGGACTTTGGTGTTGATCTTTCTGGAGAGGACTATAGACCCCTTCTGCATACTGACAGGTATTCTGAAAAATCACATCACAGAATGGGCTATCATAGAGTTGAAGGTGAATGTGTGAAGAAAATGTCAGGACAAAGAGTAGTTCATTTAGATGATGATGAGGATGACATGCCTGAGGATGCTGAGACTGCTGAGCATGTTGGAGATGACGAGGATGAGCATGATGATGAGGCTAGACCCTCAGAGCCAGCACCTACCACACCACCTTAGTCAGTACCTTCAGAGCCTAGTACTGGTGGACAACAGCATGACTTTGAGCAGATGAGGACACTTAGAGATGATATTTCTGCTCTCAAACCAGATCTTTAGATAGTTCGAGCAGAGGTTCACTCTAGGATTGATCAGCTATAGATAGAGGTCAGAGATGGTTTTAGCAGGATCCTAGCAGCTTTACATCTGAGTATTTTAGCTAGACCTTCTGTATCACCGGTCACACCTCCACCTCCACCAAGAAAATGATGATGGACAAGATTTTCACCCTATTGATCAACAGGATAATGTGCACTCTACAAATCACCATGTTATGGACACACTAGCACCAAAGGCAGAACAGCAAGAGCAGTAAATTTTTGATGCTCCTGCCATATAAATTCTTTCAGGGACTAGTACTCTAGCTTTGTCTGATACATTCACTGATCAGAGAACTCCACTGCTTTCAGCTTCTATTCCTGAGTCAAACCACCTCCTTCAGTACCTATTCCAGAGCCTAAAGCTAGACCTAGAGTTAAAGATAAATCTAGAGCTCCTACTAGGACTAGAAATAGAGATCTTAGACCTCTTAGATAGACTTCCTTGACTAGGTCTTACTAGCTCCTATCTTTGTATGCTGACAGTATCATAGTTCAGCCACTTTTTGTATCAAAACTTTGATGATATATATGTGTATGCTTTGTTGTATCTTTCATGAGCAATGATTACTTTTTTTACTCTCCTGATATATAATTTTATAGTAAGGGGAGTATTTTACACCTTTGTTGATGACAAAAAGGGGAAGTAATCTCATGTGATGCATGGAAAATGTGTAATAAAGAAAATGTGCAAGGAAAAAGGGGAGAAGTAATATAAAACCTAGCAATTTCTTTAGTAATCTAAAATTTTGCAAAGAATTGTAACAATTGTGACATTTGTGCAAAATGCTTGAGCAAGGAGGAGTACATCTCATTGAAGACTCATAAAAATTATATTGAGCCTAGGAATATTTTTAAAAATTAGCTAGAATGTATTGACAGCCTTGACATTTCACTCAACAGCTCTGACACCTCAGTTAATTTGTAAAATGAATTCCTATGTCTTCTTACAATAGACTAAATATTAGATTAAATATAAATCATCACTTGAATTGCTTGGTATGACATACTGTATAGCATATTCTAAACTCATTTACTTTAATACAGTTGCAAATGTAAAGGTACTTATTCTTTCCATGCCCAGTATTTTGTCATCATCAGAAAGGGAGAGATTATTGACCCCTGAAATGATTTTCATGATTACAAAATATTGGAGCATGCTTTTGATACTAATACTTTTTAAGTATTTAAGAAGTTTTTGTAGGGCATTTCTAATGGACAATCATCAACCCTACATTTTCAAGACCATTGGAATAAATCCATGTATTCAAGAAAAAGTTTCATTTATTTTTCAATCATTTGAGATCCTTAGGTAAATTCAATTGTATATCCATGAAAAAAGGTCAAATTGATGTAATTTTAAGTATGAATATTTTAGAATAGGTTTAGAATTTGTTTGGAAGTAGTTTGAAGGTACTTGAAAGCCTTTGGAGAAATTTCAACTCGAGCCGACTCCAATGAATAGAGCTGATATATTTCTTGGCATGACATAGCATTTTTATAATACAGGACATCCGAGTCAACTCCAAGAAAATCAGAGCCGACTCTCACAAAGTCATAGAAAGTTACTTCTAAGATTTCATTCAACCGAGTCGACTCTAAATTGATAGGAGTTGACTCTCACTGACTGCAGAATGACTACTTTTCAGGCTACTGATCATCCAAGTCGACTCAAGTCCTTCGAGCCGACTTCCCTCTCATTGATTTTAGCAGTAACAGATAGTTCTAGAATTCAAAGTTTTTGAATTTCAAGACTCCCAATGGCTAATTTTTGATTCCTAAGATATTCCAATGGCCATATTCATCTAAGAACACTTCAAAAAGTTATAAATGATGGATTTAAGAGAAGAAAAGTTTTTTTATGAGGGTATTGATCATACTAAGATCTTTCAAGTAGAAACTTAAGTTCTCTAACAACTTCCAACTATTGGGTTTCGATGATGCAATAGAAGGATGGATTTCAAAATTTCTATTTTGAAACTCCAACAACTAGAAACCATAAGCTCGAGATCACTTATTCACTACAATTAACAAGTCACTAAATTAGGGTTATGAAGAATACCTAGAACACTAATTCCTTCTTCTTTTCACTAAGCACACAAATGCATGCCCTCCAGAGGTGATCCACATAGGAATCAAACCTAGGAACTACTCCTTTGTAGGTTGCTCAATCCACTGAGACTCTTCTGATGGCCTTTCAACCTTCAGCAGCCTTTCCTTCCTTGCTCGGACCTTTGCCCTTTAGTAGTGTACTTTGAGCCCTTTTCAAAACTACTCTTACCTCCTCTTATCACTTTCTAATTCTCTTCCTAAGCCCTTATCTTAAGATGGTGGACTTGTCTTAAAAGAAAGACCTATGTCCTAACAAGGGAAGGAAGAGACAAGGTGGATAAGTTTGGAAGAGTGTATGAATGTAAGAAAGAAAAAATATTCAGATTACACTCAGCATAAACACTGATGGCCTTTTATTGGAGATGGGGGGATGCCAAATATGGCTCTTCATCAACCTTTGATCTATCAATGAACAGATCATATAAGACCCTTCATTATGAAGTCTTATCTTGAAAAGACAGATCCCTTCATGCGCCAACTGCCTTTGTTCAACTCCTTTGATTATTTTTGGGTTTTATCCTTATGCCATATGGCATGTAACCAGCTGATATGCCTCTTAATTGGCATGGGAACCAAGGGACTTATCCAAGTGACAAGTTCCTTCATGCAGAAGGACTCCCTAGTGTGATAACTTGCGCCAATCATGAAGGGACGCAACCCTTCACTCATGCATGCCAACTTTCTCACTGCCACCTCCCACTTCACAACTGGAATTCACCCATGTTATCTAACATGGGATAAGGCCAAGGGATGCCATGTTTCAATTTGAAAAGCATTTCCAAAATTAGAAGGATTTCATGTCCTTTATGCATGCCAATACTGAAGAGTTGCGACTCTTCACTTATGTGCCACCATTCTCCATGCTGTTTCCCATCTTTGACCAGTCATAGACCATGCAATACGGGTGTCATATGAAAGAGGATAAAATGTAGTTTATCACCTCAAAAGTGATTAACAAGTGGAAGGACTTTTGGTCCTTCTGCGCCCCTTTGATTTTCGAACACTTCTTTTGGCGCAAAAGTCCCATGCCCTTGGGACTCTTGGTATTTGGTGCATAAAAGGCTTGATAATTATTAGATAAATTCTGATAAAATCACCCCACTTAGGACTTAACCCAATCTAGGATTTTCTTAAATTGGTTAGCCCATTAAGCAAACTTATAGATCCAATTAAATTGGGTTAGGAGTTAGGTCAGCCTACACATGCTAGTGTATAATCTAGATAACCAATTAGGATCCTATGATCCTAATAAAATGTTAATTGACTTTCTAGGTCAATTTCCAAATGCGTGCGGCCCTTTGGATTCCACATCTAGCTAGCAGTAGGTCTAGGTTCAAGTTAATTTGATTCAATCAAACATGATTGACCTAATTAGGTCAAATTGAGCTAACCAAAGTAACCAATTCGAACCAACTTTCGAATTGACTCATGAATTCAATCGAATTGATTCATGAAAACCTACAAGACATGATTGACATCTAGCAATGTGTCATGTCTACTCGGAAGATGAAGAATTTGGTAGAAATTACCAAAATATCCTTCAATAAAAAGTTACCATGCAATTCAATCTTTCAACTATCTTTATCCCAAATAAGCGATGGGTATGGATAATTGTCAAACCCTAGCACTTAGTCATTTCATATCTCAATTCGATAATGAAGACTTTGCTGATGACTGATTAGAAACCACTTCTAATCTCATCCTACTTTGATCAAAGACTTCTTAAGTTATCAATCAAAGAGATTACTTGCAATAACATTTCCTCCTACTAGGAATGATTGATTCCTTGTTGATCCACTCACATCCTTCATACACCTTCCACCATATCTGAGAACACCCTGTTCATGACTCATTGTCATGAATGAGTATGGACCAAAACATGGCTTAGTGTGCATAAGGAACCATGATGATCTCAGGTCTAAAGATTACCTGCACAACTTCCACTATAAGAACTATCTCTTGACAAGCAGTAAGACTTCCATAAGATATTCTCGGTGCAGATCAGTTCAGCAAACTCAAACACTAATGAGCACCCTTATCCTTGCATTAGTATCTCTACACAAGTAGTTATGAGACCAACCACCCTCTCCATCGAGCATACATAGGATAAGCTAGTCTTTCTAGAAACATCGATCCCCGAATTGATGATTCAATGACTAGAAACATTTTAGATTAGGATTTATAGGAACTTAGGTCTCACCATTATGATCTCCATCATAATCCTAATTCCTTTGCCCTTAGCTACGGGGTTCATCATAATCTTTAAATAAGATACAACAGTATGATGAAACAAAATACCTTTTATTAATATAATAATGTCATACAAGAGTTAGAAGATTACAAAAATGCCCTTACAAAGATTTGCTTGTAGGGCACTTTTCTTTCAATCTTTCACTTGCACTGAAGCCAATAACCCTTGTAATTTATACACATACAATCTAAGTGGCGATCAAACTACTATTGAGGTAGTGCTTTAGTGAATGGGTATGCTATATTGTTCTTTGTATCAACTCGTTCGATGACAAAATTTTGTCTTCCTATGATTTCCCGAACGAGGTGGAACCGTCTTAGCATATGCTTGGACTTATGATGAGACCTTGGTTCCTTAGCTTGTGCAACAGCTCCAATGTTATCACAATATAGTGGTACTGGTTGTATTTCAAGAACCATGCCAATTCCAGGATGAATTTCTTCATCTAGACAGCTTCCTTCGCGACTTCACTTGTAGCTATGTATTTTGCCTCAGTGACTAAGTCAGCTACAATCGGCTGCTTCGTACTCTTCCAACTCACTGCACCACTATATAGGGTGAAGACATACCCTAATATAGATTTGCTATCATCTAGATCTGATTAAAAACTAGAATCTGTATATCCTTCTAGTTTTAAATCTGATCCACCATACAGAAGAAAAACATCCTTAGTCCTTCTCAGGTATTTAAGGATATTTTTCATAGCTTTCCAATGATCCTCTTCTGGATCTGCTTGGAACCTGCTCACTATGCCCAAGTGGTGTGGGCACCAGGATCCGACAGAGGCTCCTCAACCCTCTATGGATCTCAGATTAGGGTTCCCCTTTCTTTGAGTCCTGTAATAAGGCATTGAGCCCAAAAAAAATATTGTTATAATTTCTTGTCAAAGTTGTTTTGCCCTGTACCTTGGCCAATTTGGGTCAAGTTATGTCTTGAGTCCTGTATTTGTTCGAGTCTGAGTTTGGTCTGGGCCCAAGCCCAATTGAAGTCACTATGGTTTTCTTCTCCAACTCAAGTTCTGGTGGGCCAACCCACCCCTTCTACTTGGGATAATGCCAACTCAGATGCCACCTCAGCTACCTACGTGGCACCACATCAACTGCCACATGGGCATCCAAGAAGGGAAACAAAGTGGCCTCCTTTTGCTTTCCACATGCCTTGGACAACATCCCCCTCTTCCCTCCCCCACATCATGCCTTGTTCCATCTAAAGAGGGCATTGAAGATCTTTGAAGGAACCAAGCCCCAAAGCAAGCCTCCTCCCAAGTTTTCTTCCCAAAATGCTCTTGCAAGGAAGGAAGGTCACAAGATACACTCCCCTCTTCAAGCCCTCAACCATGCAATGCCCCATGAAGCTCACCCATGGTCAGCCAAGAGTCAATCCTAGAATATGGCGTGAAGAGCCCAAGGGAACACATCCCTCCAAGCAAGCCATGCCCCACTCCTCTTCCCAAATTAAGCATTCTAAGGAAGGAAGTCAAGGGACCAATCCCCCCCTCCAAGCCTTTGCTCATGCCATGCCCAACTCCAAATATTTGGTCGGCCAAAGAAATAGGGATGTGGAAAATTTTTAGCGCCACCATGTGATTTGTATTTTGAATTTCAAAAGGGCCTTGGGTGCCTATTTAAAGGACCCAATCCCTCCCTTTATAGAACTTAATGAATAAATGAATGAAAATTTAAGTGAATGAGTTTGAGTTTCTTCCACCCTCCAACCCTTGTCTCTTAGGCTAGGTCCGAGTGGAATTGCCTTCGTCCCCAGGGACGTCGAGTGGTGCGAGGCCACCTGTTCGTCACTCCAGGACGACGCGAATCCTTCATCCTCCAGGGCATCGCGTGGTGCGAGGCCACATTCCTTCATCCTCTAGGACGTCGTGGGGTGCGAGGCCCCAAGTTATCTCCAACTTCGACTTCGGAATCCAGCGGACACCGGGCTCGAAGCCCCTTCCCAACTCCAGTTCAATTCCTTTCCGTACATCTCCACATTTTGCTAACCTCTCTCTTGTTTGCCTACAGGTCCTCCCTGGCATCTCGAGCATTGGAGACAGTTAGCTTTGCCATCACGACCTCTAGACCCCAAAGCCAGAGCTCCCACGGGTTCGACTGCTCGGGCATCCAGGCCGCATCCGTCGAGTTGAGCGATCTCTGCACTGGGCGCTTCAGAAGTTTGAGGTTTGCCTTCTTTATATCTCCTAAGTAGATATTGTAGGTCGAGCTAGTCCTACCGGGGTTTCTTAATCCCGGGGTCCTGTTCTTGTTCTTACTTTTAGGGCTTTGAACTGCTAGCGTAAGCTTCCCTTTCTGGTCTTCATATTTCTTATCTTTGCTTGTGATCGGGAATCGAAACCCTAACAACGAAGAAGAACAACAAGAAACATAACAAAAAAAAATCATCAACCCTAAAAAAAGATATATAGGCAAACAAAAGAGAGGTTAGCAGAATGTGGAGATGTATGGAAAGGAATTGAACTGGAGTTGGGAAGGGGCTTCGAGCCCGGCGTCCGACTGGATTCCAAAGTCGAAGTTGGAGATAACTTGGGGCCTCGCACCCCGCGACGTCCTGGAGGACGAAGGAATATGGCCTCACACCATGCGACGTCCTGGAGGATGAAGGATTCGCGCCGCCCTGGGGTGACGGACAGGTGGCCTCGCACCACTCGACGTCCCTGGGGACGAAGGCAATTCTACTTGGACCTAGCCTAAGAGACAAGGGTTGGAGGGTGGAAGAAACTCAAACTCATTCACTCAAATTTTCATTCATTCATTCATTTATTAAGTTCTACAAAGGAAGGGATTGGGTCCTTTAAATAGGCACCCAAGGCCCTTTTGAAATTCAAAATACAAATCACATGGTGGCGCCAAAAATTTTCCACATCCCTATTTCTTTGGCCGACCAAATATTTGGAGTTGGGCGTGGCATGAGCAAAGGCTTGGAGGGGGGGATTGGTCCCATGACTTCCATCCTTAGCATGCTTAATTTGGGAAAAGGAGTGGGGCATGGCTTGCTTGGAGGGATGTGTTCCCTTGGGCTCTTCACGCCATCTTCTAGAATTGACTCTTGGCCGACCAAGGGTGAGCTTCATGGGGCGTTGCATGGTTGAGGGCTTGAAGAGGGGAGTGTATCTTGTGACCTTCCTTCCTTGCAAGAGCATTTTGGGAAGAAAACTTGGGAGGAGGCTTGCTTTGGGGCTTGGTTCCTTCAAAGATCTTCAACGCCCTCTTTAGATGGAACAAGGCGTGATGTGGGGGAGGGAAGAGGGGGATGTTGTCCAAGGCATGTGGAAAGCAAAAGTAGGCCACTTTGTTTCCCTTCTTGGATGCCCATGTGGCAGTTGATGTGGCGCCACGTAGGTAGCTGAGGTGGCATCTGAGTTGGCATTATCCCAAGTAGAAGGGGTGGGTTAGCCCACCAGAACTTGAGTTGGAGAAGAAAACCAGAGTGACTTCAATTGGGCTTGGGCCCAGACCAAATTCGGACTCGAACAAATACAGGACTCAAGACATAACTTGACCCAAATTGGCCAAGGTACAGGGCTAAACAACTTTGACAAGAAATTATAACAATGTTTTTTTTGGGCTCAAGACCTTATTACAGGACTCAAAGAAAGGGAAACCCTAATCTGAGATCCATAGAGGGTTGAGGAGCCTCTATCGGATCCTGGTGCCCACACCACCAAGGCATAAGCAACATCAGGCCTGGTACATAACATGGCATACATAATTGATCCTATAGCTAAAGCATAAGGAATCATAGCCATCCTCTCTCTTTCTTCCGATGTCTCTGGAGACATTTTCTTGGAGAGATGTATGCATTGACTCATAGTGATGGGGACATTGCCAGCACTGATCCCGAAGCAGCACTGATTTTAATAAGTTCAAATTCAAAAAATTAGTTGATTAGGATTGGTTGTTTGAAATTTGATTTAGGATTTAGTTAGTTTTGGTTGGTTGGGATTGAGATATGGATAGGCCTTATCTTATCCTTATCTTGTATTTGAATTTAAACCATTCTTATCTTTTTATCTTGTTTTCAAATTCAAATGAGAGTTGGAAAGGTCTATAAGTACCACCCTCAGTCCTTTGTAAAAAATAGTTTGGGTGAATAAAAATGAGTTTTTTTAGAAAAGAGTGATTCTTTTCTTTCACTCCGTAAAGAGAGGGTGTGAGGCCCAATCCCAGGACATGATGATAGGTCATGTCTAGTTATCCCCTTCCTTGATTCCATCTTCTTTACCTCCCATGTCCTTTGAGATTAACCCTAACACCTCTAAGTATCGAGGTGGGTGGAATGCCCTAAAGGTGAGAGGTCTTTTCGTTAGTGTGAGTCTCAAAGTCCATGAAAGTCCAGATTTTCCTACCCTCCATCTCCATTTTTTCTTCACCACCACCATAAAAAAAAAAAAATAAAAAAAAATAGGATACCCTAATCTTCGGTGACTTCTTAGCTCGTCGATGATCCTCTCCTGATCCCGTCCCATATCATTCATCCATATTTTTGATGAAACCAAACTCTCTGATTGCTTCATATCAAAATGGATATTCCAACTCCTCGATGCTTACTTTAATCCATATATGGATTTTTTAAGTTTGCATACTTGGTTTGGTCTCCCACTTAAGACAAACCCTTTTGGTTATGACATATAGACTTCTTCCTCAAGATATCCATTAAGGAAAGCAGTCTTTACATCCATTTACTGGATTTTGTAATCATAGTATACTGCTATTACAAGCAAAATCCTGATGGACTTGAGAATTGCTACTGGTGAAAAAGTTTCATCATAGTCAATACCATGCTTTTTTCTGAAACCTTTTGCCACTAGCCTGACCTTGTAGGTATCTACTTGGTCATCGGCTCTAATCTTCTTCTTGAAGACCCATTTATACCCTATTGGGTTAACTCCTTCAGGTGGATCTACCAAGATCCAAACCTGATTAGAATACATGGAGTCCATTTCAGATTTCATGGCATTTAGCCATTTATCAAAGTCTTGATAGCTTCTGTATAGGTCACAGGATCATCATCCCAAATGATACTAGCCTCATTGTCATTTTCAATGACAAATCCATATCTGAGAGGAGCACCCCGCACCCTCAGGTGTGTGTTGTGGTAGTTCCTAATCAACAAGAACCTTTGGTTAAGGAATTTCATTTGAAGACTCTTCAAGAATTGGTTGTTGGTTTTGAACTTTACTAAGTTGAAGTGTTATTCCACTACTTCTTTCTTGGATAAATTCTTGCTCCAAGAATGTAGCATGTCTACTGACAAATATTTTTTATTCAGTAGTATGATAAGAAAGGTATCCAATACCCTCTTTGGGATAACCAACGAACAAGCATTTGTCAGCCCTAGTACTTAACTTATGTCCAAAATTATTCTTGACATAAGCATAGCAATCCCAAATCTTCAAGTATTTAAGATTTGGTCTTTTGCCATTTTATACCTCATATGAAGTGCTAGTCACTGACTTTGATGGTACCCTGTTCAAAATATAAGCAGCAATTTCTAAGGCATTTTCCTAGAAGGAAATAGGAAGATCTGAGAAGCTCATCATGGACCTCACCATATCTAACAAGGTGAAATTTTTCCTTTCTGCCACACCATTTAATTTGGGTATATAAGGAGTAATCCATTCAAAGATTATGCCTTTGTCTTTAAGATGGTTTAGAAACACACTAGACAATTATTCTCTTCCTCGATCAAAATGAAGAATTTTAATACTATGTCCAGTTTGTTTCTCATGCATACTTTGATACTCTTTAAACTTATCAAAGGCTTCAGACATGTGTTTCATCAGATACACATGTTCAAACCTAGATAAGTCATCAATAAACATGATGAAATAAGAGTATCCACCTTTTTCCTGAGTTGTCATAGGTCCACATACATCAGTATGTACAAGACCTAATAATTCAATTGTTCTGTCTCCATGTCTAGTCAATGGAGACTTAGTCATTTTACCTCTGAGGCAAGATTTACAAGTTCCTAATGATTGAAAATCATAAGGATCAAAGTAATTATCTTTGACTAACTTGTTTATCCTTGACTCACTTATATGACCTAATCGGCAATGCTAGAGGGATGTGACATTGACATTATCTCTCTTTCTTTTCTTGTTATCAACAAGTAATATTTTATCATTAAGTTCTAAAGTTAAAAGATCATTGATAAAATAACCATGTCCAATATTTTATTAGAATGAAGAATAGAGCAGCTACTATTCTTTACACTTATTTCAAATCCTTATTATAATAACAAGGGTAAAGAAAATAATATTTCTTACAACATTTGGAACATAGTAACAATTTTCTAACTTTAGTACATTACCCAAAGGTAATAATAGAAGATATGTGCCCATAGCTTCAGCGTACATGGCTTCACCACTTGCACCATATAGCTCGAAGTCACCTTTCTTCAAATATCTAATTCTATGGAGTCCTTGTAATGACTTACAGAGACCCACATGCGGTATCCAATACCCATGAATTAGAAAGGAAGTTGCCTGATGACCACCCGTTCTTTGGAACTGTTGATGATCACCCAACTTATGATCTCATTACCAATCCAACTTAATGAGAGGCTAAGACTTAGGCTATCACACAACTTAGTCTTTTTATGGACCTAATAATTTAGAGGATTTAAATTTTGTGACATTTGAAAGGAAGACATGGACCTTGATCAAGAAAACTCCCACCAAACACTTAGAGAGTTTCTAGATCAATTTGGTCCATGGGTACCTATAAACCAGTCAGACTGATTAACCTTAGTTGACATGGGTCAACTCAAATCAATAGACAATCTAATCAGATCCGATTCACCACATTAGCCAGGAAATTAAGATCAAAGGATGGGTTGAGCCAAGTAAGCCTCTTGCCTTAGACACCAACCATGAGTTGGCCAGGTAAGAGTTAGCCCTAAAGAACCTTGATCATGATTGTCAAACTTATCTTAGACACTAAGTGATTTACCAGACTCAATCAGACTAGCCTAAAGACCCGGACTCACCATGAAGCCATGAATCAAGTCCATTTAGATGTATGGATTGATCTAACTAACTTTCAAAGAGATCTATAGAGGAGAGACCTAATTCAACTTTTGATTAGTCTTTTCTCTATTAATCTATTCATCTAAACCTAGGTCTAACCCATTTAAGAACCTAATTCTAACTAACCCAATCAACCCATGGTTTATCAACCATGACTTAATATTAGAATCATATCCTAAATCTTAAAAATATACAACTTAATTTCCAATTAAGTATATCACACTAATTGAAACATTTTCAAAATGAAGTGAAATAATTTCATAAAAATCTGAAGCTTGAAATTACTATTTTATAGTTTTCTGGTCGAGTCAGCTCTTCCAGAATGCAATTTTCTGGTCGAGTCAGCTCTTGCAGGTTGAGTCAGCTCTTCCAGACCATAAAAAATAGACAGAATGAACTATCTGTAGAATCGAGTCAACTCTTGTAGCTCAAGTTAGCTCTTCCAGAACATAGTAACTTCAAATTTTAGTCATTTTCACTTGAACTTTTCAAAGTTTTAGATCAAACATCTTTTAGATCTCATCTAAACATAGTTATGATCTATTAACCATAGATTAAAATCATTTTAATCCATCAAATTTCTCACTTTCTTCTTCATAAGGTCGTGATGCAGCAACACCCCTACACATCATAGGAGAACCCCTTGGAATGGGAAGAGATGGTCTTTAAACCATGCTTATCTCCTATGACCGGATGGCCATGGCGAATCCACCTTAATCTAAGTACTTTGTGAAGGAAATAATCCAATTTCATACAAAAACATTAAACTACATGTGCATCCAACCTGGTTGCTCTGATACCACTATTGGGGAACCAAGGAAATGGGAACCGTGTAGCATGGCCCGAGACATGCAATTTAAAAACTTTTTCTATATTACATGATATAGTGGAAGCAAATAAATAATTTATCTAAGCATGTTAATCTAATTAACACAGGTTTCCTATACAGATCTTGATGCATATATAGAATAATGTATGTATGAAATCAAGCATCCATTGAATGAAAAATAGAACTATTCTAGATTCACACAATGATGCAACAAATTGTAGTGCACCAAACAAATAATCTAAAGGTGTACCTTTGAGATGATGATCACCTGGAAGGCACGTGCTCCGACAGCAAGATGGAACAGCACTTGATGGAGATCAGCCCTACAGTAAGATGATTGGGCTCTGCGAGCGGCACATGCATACTGCCTCTACAAGTGGTTCATACTAGATGGAGGGACCTCTCCTCCTTCCTTTGGGGTGCTAGCCCCTTGGAAAACAATGTCAGCAGCAAGGACTCCCTCTTCAACTCCTTGAAGAGGTGTGAACTCCATCAACACTTTGAAGAACTGTGGCTACAGCAATGCTGGAACAAAGACCCTTGAGAACCCTTCCCAACACTCTGTCCCAAACCTTCAGCAGAAGGTATACACACAGGAATCCCAAAACCCAAGCTCACTCTATTCCGAAGATCAAATCTTGTAATCTCTCAAGGATCAAGCAAGATCTCTATCTAAGAAATTTTCTAGGCAGAGTCTCGACCTTGATCCAAATCTAGAGTGTAGAATGTTGAACATGAACCATTCACCTTCTTCAGCCCTTGCTTTTATAACAGCAGCCCTCAAAATAATTAAGAGGACACAAGAAAAATTAATGAGCAATTTGGGATCTCTTGAAATTCTAGGAAGGTTATGAAAACCTTTGGAATTCAGCAACAACAACTATTAAAGCCTCGAAATGCCTCCCATTAAGAGCCATAACTATTACAGCTATTAATGAAGCATTTTGGTTTTCCCAAAGTCTGTCAGTCAAGTTGACTAGACTCACTTGAGTCGACTCATCCAAATGAGTCGGCTCCAGCAGCAATTTTGACAACTTTTTGTCAAATGAGTTCGAAATGATTTCCAATCATTTGCAAGCCAACAAAGCAAGAAGAAACCCCATGATGTGTGATCCCATAGGTTCAAACACTAAACTGGTAGCATAGGAACATTTTCAGTACCAGCCAAGGTCGCCATCTAACAATGACACCTGACATCTGGATAGGTTGAAGGTTGCAGAGTAACATGAACCTGACAAATATGGAATATCAGTGAACTTATTTCTTTAATCTCCTAATGCTCTAGATGGCTTAAGGTTAAACTACCCAAACCAAATCAGTCCATCTCAATATGTCCCAAACAAAGAATCCTTGTAACTCCTTACAAGGAATGCCTTAGTTAAGGTCTTTCTCAAGTGAGGCATATTAAGCATTCAATCCAAACCATTTGGAGAGATCAATCCTATCTCGATCCTACTACCGCTATACAAGTACTTGACTATACCCAGCAACCTTCAATCATCGGATTAAAAATATGGATAGTCCGACACCTAAGCACAGTAAGTTGCCTACAAGCTGCCATAGTGATCTTAAGTCAAAGGAATAATTCATGTCCACATTCTAATACAAGACTTCTCTTTGGCAGAAAAAGAATCTTGCATAAGAGAAACATTCGATGAAGTGTCAAACACAACACCTGATGTGATGAGCACATCAGGTCAATCCTAGTTCACTATGGGTCCCTGAGTTTTGAGTTCCGTAGTCTTGATTCAAATTTTGTCTTTGAGTCAAATAATCTGGCTGTGTTAGCCATTGAGTCCTATATTTGAGCCTTGAGTTTTGATTTTTAGGCCTTGTTACACTTGAGTTCTATATTTAGAGTCGACTCACACCATTAGGGTTTATGAGTTAAGTTTTGGGTTATGATCAGCTCAGTTGAGCTTAGTTGTACAAGTCAGCTCATTATGAGTCTATAGTTATTTTGGTCTTGATATGTCATTTTGGGTCTTGTGTCAATTTGAGTCATGTAGTTTTGTTCAAGTCCTATGTTGAGTCTAGTCCAGTTAAGTTGAAGCAAGTCTTGTAATAAGTTGAGCATTTCAACCAATCCAATTGAGTCCTGTAAGTCCTGTCCAGTATAAGTCTAGTTTTATACAAGAGGAGCACCAGCCTCAAAGTAGAAGCCCAGGAAGCCCTTCCAGCATGAAGATTCCAAATGCCATCCAAGAATATTCCTCTTCCAAGCACCCCAGCCCAGAAGTTCTCTCAATCCCAAGAGCCTACGGTGCCCCAGGCCTTCCCAAGTCCACATTAAAGATGGAGCCCAGGATTTCCAACCCACCAAGGGACATACACCAAAGCCCATGCGCCAAGTTTTCTTGATGGCTGCCCAAACCCAATTGGAGACACCCTTTGCTACCCAAGGTTCAAGCCCAAATCCAAATAGGTGCCCAAGCCCAAGAAGGAGCCCCTTGACCAAGTCAAAGAAGGAGAGGAGTCCATTTCAAACAAGGAGATTATGTTTATTTTCCACTCAAATTGTTTACTCCTAATTCTAAGCAACCTTGTAATCCTTCTTCCAATTAATTTTGTAATTCTATCCTAATAAGGAAAGAACATGGGAACATCTATAAATACCCCACCCCCTCTTGTATGTTTTGATGTTATTGAATATGAAAATTTTCTTGAGTTCTTCTCAACTTTCTGTATAAATTATGTGTGAATTTTTATGTGATTAAGGATATATGTGTGATCCCTCAAGGTTTCTATATGATCCTCGTGCCCTGCCTCCAAGCCGCCAGCCTTCTTCATCTCATGGCCGCCCACTTCTAAGCCTTCCTTCCCTTTACTTTATTCAGCGTTCAAACTTATTTCTTCTCTGATTTCTAACCCTTGATAGGTGATTTGCAGGTCCCTCAGAGTTTGCAAATCCAAGGATTCCATCTGACAAGCTTTCGGGTCACCAGATTGAAGCCGTGAATATGCACGGTCGATAGCTTTATTTTTCAGGTCCCATCCGGGAGCAACGAGCGAACTCTTCATGGATCCATCTTCATATCTCTACCAGGTACACCCCCTAGACTCCTCTGGTAGCAGTATTGCCAAAGAGCTAGTCCTAACCAAGGCTTCTCAGCCTTGGCGATCCTGTTTCTTCATTTTTAGGGTTTATTTCTACATGCCTATGCTTTAGATTTTCTATAAAATTTCTTACTTAATATCTTGGCTTGAAATTCGAGATACAAACTCCTAACTTAGTGCCTAACAACAAAAAAATAACTAGCATGCATAACTAGCTACCCAAGGTTCAATCCCAAATCCAGATAGGCGCCTAAGCCCAAGAGGGAGCCCCTTGACCAAGTCAAAGAAGGAGAGGAGTCCATTTCAAACAAGGAGATTGTGTTTATTTTCCACTCAAATTGTATACTCCTAGTTCTAAGCAACCTTGTAATCCTTCTCCTAATTAATTTTATAATTCTATCCTAACAAGGAGAGGATATGGGAACATCTATAAATACCCCACCCCCTCTTATATGTTTTGATGTTATTGAATATGAAAAGTTTTTTGAGTTCTTCTCAACTTTCTATGTAAATTTTGTATGAACTTTTTTATGATTAAGGGTATCTGTGTGATCCCTCAGGGTTTCTGTGTGATCCCTGCACCCTGCCTCCAAGCCACCAACCTTCTTCATCTCTTGGCCGCCTCCCTTAAACCTCTTCCCCTTCTTCTTTTAGCCATCTAGCCTACTTTCTCTTATTTTTTCTAATCCTTGTTAGGTGATTTGCAGGTCCCTCAATTTTCATGAATCCAGGATTCCAATCGGCAAGCTTTCGGGTCACCAGATGAAAGTCGCGAATTTGCAGGGTCGATAGCTTTGTTTTCCAATCTACATCCAAGAGTGTAGAGTAAACTCTTCATGGATCAATCTTCAAATCTCTGCTAGGTACATCCCCCAGACTCCTTTGGTAGCAGTATTGCAGAAGAGCTAGTCCTAACTAGGGCTTCTTAACCTTGGCGGTCCTGTTTCTTCCCTTTTAAGATTTATTTCTGCATGCCTGTGCTTCAGATTTTTTATAGAATTCTCTACTTGTTGACTTTGGCTCCTTAGTTTTGATGATTAACAAAAGGTTGAGTATATGTTTGGACTAATGTTTCATCTCAAGATAAAGTTTCAGGACTTAGGTTATTCAAAAAGAGTACTAAGAGTACAATGATGAAACCAAGTTTGCCTGATTTGGAAAAGAGCTCTTCTACCTTGAACAAGATCAAATTTCTCATATTGGACCTTCCTGTTAAGAAATAATTGACAAAAGAAACAAAGGCTTAAAGAAACTCAAGCATGGCACGCACCTCTCTAGAGTTTCAGAAAATTTCAGATCAGAGGTCGACCACCAGAGGTCGACACCTTGTCAAAGGTCGACCACCAGAGGTCGACTCATGAAGAGAGGAAAAGTTCAGCATGGCCGGCACAGCAAAATTTCAGTGGCACGCTCCAGAGGTCGACCACCAGAGGTCAACACCTGTCCAGAGGTCGATACCAGAGGTCGACTCATAGCCTGAGAATTCAAACTGGGCAGAAATATGGTTTTCTGGATTTTTGCCTAAGATAAACTGGAGGTCGACTCATGAGGTCGACACTTGATCCAGAGGTCGACTCATGAGGTCGACTCATGGCATAACGGCTAGTTTTTCTGAACTTTTGATTTGACTTCTAACGGCCATAAACGGCCATATTTTTGATTCTAACGATCTTGTGGAGTTGTTTCAGCATGAATGAGGTATTTAACCTCCACCAAACTTCAAAAAAGACAAGGAGACAAAGTGAAAAAGTTTAGAGTCAAAGTATAAAGCCTTCAATCAATTCCAAGCCAAAAAGAGTGAGAAAACCAAGAGATTCCTTAGCCAAAAGCTCTCCATCTTTGAGGAATCCAACTTTCAAGTATTTGGCATTTAGTGAGGTCCAAAGATTCCTAGAGAAAGGCTTGAAGAGTCTTCATCAAGAGCTACATCGAATTACTTATTGCTCAAAAGGAGTTTGTCTTGTTTTATTCATTGTATTCATATTCTTTTTGTCTTTAGCTAATTTCAAGGGAATTTGAAACTAGTGTGAGGTTTGTTGGTGAGCCAAGTGATAAAACCAACTAGGGTTGCTTGTAAGCCCGAAGCCAAAACAAGTGAGTGAGGTTTGTTGGTGAGCCAATTGATAAAACCAACTAGGGTTGCTTGTAAGCCCGAAGCCAAAACAAGTGTGTAAGGTTTTGACTTGTGAGCCTGGTAAAACAAGTCGGCTGTAATCTAAAGATTATAGTGAAAATTTCCAAGTGGAGCTTGGGGAGTGGATGTAGGTGCTAGGTGCACCGAACCAAAAAAATAACTAGCATTAATGAATAGTCCCACATCATGATGTCACACCAGCATCTCCATGCTACTTAGTTAAGAGGACAACCAATAGATATGACATCAACGACCTACTCTCGATACACCATCATCCTGAAATAGTGTATCCTTTGGTTGGAACCAATTTATGAAGTACACAATGCATCCTCTCTACATCGCATACAAGGTAGCTCAAAAGACATCATCACATAAGAGTTCATTAGGAAGATGTCATGTGATGAACAACCAGAATAAACTTTTTATTCAATTCAATAATTCATATACATATATATGAGTCACACAACTATTTATAGTCTAGATGATTGGCCTTGGGACACAATTTCCAACATAAAATATCCTGTAGTGATAAATTTGAAGCCATAATAAATCCTACATTTAATAAAGAATAGTATAAGCAAACCACTCAAGATGACATTCATAACTAGATAAGGACTTTATATCTAATTTTGTCACCCACTAATTTATTCGAATACCATAACCCTCACCTATGGTAAGCGAGAAATGATGAGGAACGAACCTAGACTGATGCAGAACATATGACATGCAAGGGATGCGGGATGAACATGAGAAAATTAGATTATATGAGAGCAATATTTTTTGAATTTTTAATGGTTTTGTTCCCAAAAATAAATAAGAGTAATTTAGGGTTTCATGTAAAGACTAGTTCTACCCGCAGGGTTTCATGTAAAGACTAGTTCTACCCGCAGATATGAAACTAACAAAGTAAAAAAGAAAAGAAGAATCCTAGGATTAAGAAACACCTATTAGGAACATGTTCAACTTCAAGAACTTAGACAAAAAGAGAAGGGAAGGGTCAGAATTACCTAGCAATGATTCTCCTTGCATCGTAGAAGGGATCTCAGACCTCAGATCGGTGCTTGGATGACGAAGCAGTTGTCACGCGAATCCGTTGGCTTTTTATCAAATGATTTCAGGGGCAAGAAAAACTTCATCCAAAGATCATGGCACTAGAAGGATCCTGGAAACATCAAGGGTTAGGGCTTATGAGGGTGTAAAAAATATAAAATGGAAGATTGGAAGAGAAGAGAAAGTGAAAGGGTGCCGGGGCTGCTTGGCAGCCTAGAGGAGATGAAGATGCCTAGATTTTTGAAGGGGTAGCCTGGTGGAGTACCTGGTGACTTAGGGAAGAACACCTGGATGCTATGAAGATGGCGAGCAGGGGCAGAGATCTGGATTCCTGGTGGCTAGGGATTTGGAGGATTGATGGTGGGCGGACAAGGAAGGAAGAAGAAGGGATGGGGCACCCTAGGTTTATGGAAAATAATGGAGGTGGAGGGGGTGGCTGGGGCTAAAGAGCACTAGGGTTCGGTTGGGTTGCACCTCACGTGCCCGCCTTGTTGAGTGAAAATGGGCCTCACACCCTCTCCGTCACGGAGCATCAATGCAAAAAAATTTGTACGAAAAATAAGGAAGAACTCTCATAATTTTCATTCACCATAACATGATTACAAGAGGGAGGAGGGGTGGGGTGTTTATAGATCTTCCTAGGGCCCTTTCCCTGTCAAAGTGGGATTACAAGTATGTATGGGACAAGGAGTATAATGTTTGAGTGGGATTAGGAGACTAGAGTCCTTGTAGAACTTGGATATGAACTCCTTGTAGAACTTGGACAGTTGACTCCTCTTGGGCTTGGAGTGCTTGACTCCTTGATGGGTTGGGATGACATCCTCTTGGACTGGGTCAAAGGCCTTGGGCATCTTGGACTGGGTCAAAGCTTGGGAGGGGGGCGCAAACCATGAATGGGCCTGGGGCACAAATCATGAATGGGCCTAGACTGGGGGTGCCAATGCTTGGGATCTGGGGCACCAATGCTTAGGAGCTGGGGTGCCATGGGCCCGGGCTTGACTGGGCTGGCCTCCTTCATGGGTCTGGGAGCTTGGGCACCAATCCTCATGTGGGCTTGAGTGTGGACCAGGGGTGTGAGCTTGGGAGGCGCCAATGCTGATGGACTTGGGAGGGGCCCAGGTGCATGAGCTGGGGTGGCTGGAGTAAGGGTCTGGTGAATCTCCTCTTGAGCTGGTCTTGAATGAAAAATTACAAGACTAGACTGAAATAACTGGACTTAACTCAACTGACTTGGTGAACTCAATTGGACTCAATCGACTCATTTTATTATAGGACTTAATCTTTATTATAGGACTCAAGGCTCGAGTGAGCAAATGGACTCACTAGACTCACTTGACCTAATAGACTTAATACAAAAAAATTGACCGACTACCCAACACTTGAATCAAAGATCTTTATGGAACTCTAAAATCCTTATCTGATCCTGATGTCCCCATCAATTCTCCCAGGGAGGGAGGAACTCGACTCTATCGAGCAAGGGTCAATCTGGCTCTTGTACTACTCCAACGGATCTGGGTTGAGGCATTGCGGATTCTCTCGAGTGATCCACGCATCCTCAGCTTCTGGTCAACCTTGCCAAAGAATCGAGTAAGATGGTAGCCTTTGATCCGAGTACTATGAGTTTAGTCATCCAGGATACGCTCAATCTTTTCCTTACCCAGGCTAATTTAGTGAACACTCAGGGATTGGTTTGCTCTTAAAGAAAATGTTAGGTCCAAAGGCTCACTAGGTATCATTGCTGGCTCCCTATGGTCAACTAGGTTTGAGATATTGAAGGTTGAGCTGATGCCAAATTCGGTGATAACTTGATAATTAGGTCCAACTTTCTTTATCACTTTGAAGGATCCAGCTCCACGGGTATGTAGCCTAATCATTACAAAATCTCCTTAACGAACTCTTTAACTCTTTCGGGAATTAACCATGTTTTATAAATGTCATTGCTCACATTAATCTTATAGCTAATTTCCTTATGCAGATCTCTTATCATGCAGTGCAAAATACTCACAACAACACCTAATGGACTACAGGGTCAACTAAACCTCTAACTCAACTGGGTGTCTGACCCTTGGTTGGTGGATGACATGCAGATGAAAATTTTGCATAAACTCCTAATAGATGCCATAGGATCTTCCAGAAGTAGGATGCAAACCTAACATGCTCAATGGACTGATGCAACATGCTAACCTCTACAAAATGTAATCTAATGGCTCTAGAAACATGGAAAGCCTCAGAAAAGGATAGGAAGCAAGAAGAGGATTCATCGACTGGTTCTAGATTTATGGGGATGACCTTAGGGTGTGGACATTGATCTATAGGAAATAAAAGGTCTACTGTATGGAAGGATAAGTCGATAATTTCAGGAAAGAGATCTTCAATTAGGACTAAAGGACTAGCTTCATCCTGAGGGTATTGGACTAAAGAAACCATGGCCTCAATAAATTTCTCTAGTTCTTGAATTTCAAGATGGGGCTCTATAATTGGGTTCTCCTCTAGTGTCTCCTCAGGTAAAGCTTTAGTAGCAATGTCATGGTTCTCTTCCTCTAACTATTCTTCCAACACAGCTTCAATCTGAGTATCTTCCTGGTCAACTAACTCATGTTCTATAATATGTACCTCCTCTTTAATGTCATCCTTAAGAACAAATGGCATAGTAAGGGTGGGTCGACTAAAAGGAACTTGACTAGTACTTGGCTGATATGATGCGGGATGAACCTAGGACTGATGCGAATGCAAGAAAAATAAATAGAAATCTATTTTTTTTGTATTTTTTTTATGAATTTAATTTGTAGGCTAGAAACCCGAAATCAAGTAAAGAACAGTAGGCAAGAATGTAATGAAAGAAAACATCATACCTGTAAAAGAACTCATGCAGAATAATAAAAAATAGGATCCTGGGAATTGAGAAATCCCCGGTTTAGGATAGCATACCTTCAACAAATCAAAAATCAGGAGGGGGAAGGATTGTACCAAGCAGAGATTTGAAGAACCTTCGATGAAGAGATCATACAGCACTCAAGATCGGTACCTGGAAGACAAGCCTGTAGTCCTCGAATCAGATTGTTATCTGGGTTAGTCTAGGAGGCAAAGAGGGCCTCCTCTTTGGAGTGAAAACACCTCAGGGATCCTACAAGCTTCAAAGGTTAGGCAAGAAGCAAATAATCAGAGAAAAGAAAACTAGGGTTTCAAGGAAGAAAGATGGGATCAGGGCTTGAAATAGCTGGCGGCCTGGAGAAGGAGCAGATCCTTTGCAGGGGGATGGTTAGGGATTCTTCTCAAGGGTGTGGATGATGAATTGGGCATGGAAGATAGCTTGGAGGCAGGGGTCGGCTAGGGCATAAGAACAATCACCAAAAACTCAAACACCAGAGGCTAAACAAAATACCAGAATTTTATTTCATGAAAAGTTAAATTTATACAAGAGAAAGAGGGGTAGAGTATTTATAGAGTTTCCATTCCCTCTCCTTAATAGGTTAGAAGTCCTCTCCTAGCTAGGTTACAATTACAAATCTCAAACAACTTAGGAAGAAAAATCCTAACTAGGTTATGAAGGCATATTCCATGTTAACCTAGTCTTCATCCATGTTGACTCCACTAATTGATTTTGATGATAAGCAAAATAGTTAAGTATAATTTGAGGACTAATGATTTGTTTTAAGTATGTTTTCATTGAAAGAATGCTCACAAAATTTGAAGAAGCCTAATTGTGTTGAAGAACCAAGTTTGAATGGAATGATTGCACAAAACAAGACTTGGACACTCAAAGAGTTGGTTGAATGGATGACCAAGGCAAATGAAAACATGTTCCAGCACAAGTTCAGCAAATTCTGCACTTTTTTGATGATGTGTCGGCTCAAGGTGTCGACACATGACATGATGTGTCGACATATGAAGATGGTGTGTTGACTCAAACCGGTACGCAGCGAAATTTCAAATGGAACAGATGATGTGTCGACACATGGATCTTATGTGTCGACTCAATGTGTCAGCACATGGATCAACACATCGTCTGAGAATTTCAAGCCACAAAACTTGCAGAAATTGAAGGAACATTTGATGTGTCGACACTCGAACCTAATGTGTCGACTCAATGTGTCGACTCAACTGAGAATGTGTCGACTCAGCTAATTTTTCTAGAGAATCTGAATAAAACATTTTGAACTTGTGTCGACTCAAGAAGAACAAATGTCGACCTAATGTGTCGACACATGAAGAGGAAGTGTTGACACATAGAGTTCTGACAACAGTAACGGCTAGTTTTTTCAAGTGCAGAACTCTCCCAAATGCCCTCCAACGGCTAGTTTGGCTAGATTTCGGTTTTGGGGGCTTGGGAAGGCATATAAAGGCTCCAAATCAAATCAAGATAACAATAATTCAAAAATATTGAACATCTAAAAGAGTTTAAAGAAAAAAAAGAGAGAAGAGCCTTAACTCCTATTCATTCAAAGCTCAACCACTCTCAAGCCAAGAGAAGCCTTCCAAGCATTCAAAGCTATCAAGTGCATTGAAGATCATTCAATCTTGGATATTCAAAAGGCTTCAACAAGAACAAAGCAACACAATTTTGAGCTACATCGACTTATTTGCTTTTTAATTGAGAGCTTACATTGGTTCTTTATTTCTCCATCTTTTATCTTATAAAGGTTGTTGGTAAGCCTTAAAAACCAATTAGGTTGGTGGTTAGCCCGCAAAACTACTAAGATTCTTGGTTAGCCCGGAAAACCAAGGCAGGTTTCTGGTTAGCCTTGTGAAAATCAATTAGGTTCTTGGTTTGCCCGTAAAACTAAGTGAGGTTGTGACTTATGAGCCTTGTAAAAACAAGTCAGGTTTTGATTAGCGAGCCCGAAAAACTAATCAGCTGTAATCATTGGATTATAAGGAATTCCCAAGGGGATCTTGGGGAGTGGATGTAGGTGCATTGTTGGCACCGAACCATTATAAATTATTGTGTTTGTGATTGTTTGTTCTCTCCCTCCTTGCTCTTTACTTTATTGCTTATTACTTATAATTTCCGCTGCACCTTTACATTAGAGCATTGCACTTTAATTTTAGTACCTTATTGAATTGAATTGCATATCTTGTCTTGTGAAGTTTGCTACTTGTTTTATCAAGCTTAGCTTTAAATTTTTTTTTGAGACCCAATTCACCCCCCCTCTTGGGTTGCTCTCTAGGCAACAAGTGGTATCAGAGCCTTGTTCTCAGTATATAGGCTTTCCCGCCTTGAGTAAAGATCTATGGCAACCCCTATTGCTACTAGTGTAGTTGAGGGACAAGCCTCAAACAGACCTCCGTTTTTCAATGGTGCAAATTACACTTATTGGAAAACAAGGATCAGAATTATATGCATTCTATATATTACAATTTATGGAAAGTAGTTGATAAAGGTCCTCATATTCCTTCGATGATAGTTAATAGTGTTTCCATCCCAAAACTTTAAAAGGATTGGGATGAAAACGACATTAAACAATCTGAGATCAATGCTAAGGCAATGAATCTCTTGTATTGTGCATTAGATCCTAGTGAGTTCAATAGGATATCTACATGCACGTCCGCCAAAGAAATATGGGACACACTTGAAGTTACCCATGAGGGTACCGATCAAGTAAAGAACAATAAGGTCAATATGTTAGTCACACATATGAGATGTTCCGGATGGAACCAAATGAATCTATTACTGATATGTATACTCGTTTTACAAATATTGTAAATGCTATGAGGAGTCTTGGTAAAGTCATATCTAATGCTGATCTTGTGAATAAAATTCTTAGGTCACTACCGACGTCATGGGATCCAAAGGTGACCGCAATTCAAGAGGCAAAAGATGTAGACAAGCTTCCACTTGAGCAGTTAGTAGGATCGCTCATGACCTATGAGCTCAACTTGAAATAGAAATCAATAGACTTGGATAAAAAGAAGCGGATCGCTATTAAATCTAATGTTCAAAAAGAATCCTCGATTGATGAGTCCGATGATGATATAGAAGAAGAAGGTGAAGAAGCCCTTCTTACCCAAAAATTTAGAAGATTCATGAAGAGGAAGAAATTTCCCTACAAGAAGAAATTCCAATCTAAAGAAAAGGGAAAGGAAAAAGAAAAAGAGAAAGAAAAGGAAAAGGAGAAGGAAGTACCTATATGCTTCGAGTGCAAGAAGCCCAAACACTATAAATTTGATTGTCCTCTCCTCAAGAAATCAAGGAAGAAACTAAGGAAGAAAGCAATGATGGCCACATGGAGTGATAGTGAAGACTCCGGTATAGAAGAAGAGCAGACTGAAATTGCAAATCTCTACTTCATGGCACATCAGGATAATGAAGAGGTATGTTCCGACTCTGAAGTTGATTTTACTTTTGATGAGCTTAGAAGTGCTTTTAAAGAATTGATGCATGATTATAAGTTAGTATCATCTGAAAATAAGAAATTAAAAAGGCATGCTAATAGTTTCTCATTAGAAAACAATTCTTTGCTTAATGATGTTAGTTCTTTGAAAATTAAGCTAGATGTTTTGGAAAAGAAGAATAATGCTTTAGCTATGGAAAATGAAGTTCTAAAAAGACCTAAACATGTTGTTTCTAACAATGATTTTTAAATAAAACAAGGATTTGGAACTTAAAAATGAAAAATATAAAAATAAACTTGAGAAAATCAAACCTTTTGTTGATAAGTTCACCTTTAGTTCAGAAAAGCTGAATTTACTTTTGAATAATCAAAGAGCAGTTTTCAACAAGGCAGGTTTAGGATATAAACCTCAAAAGCAACAAAAGTATTTTAGAAACTTTTTGTATCTGCATCATCTTGTATCATTTGTTTTACTTGCAAAAAATTAGGTCATAAATCATATCAATGTAGTTTTAGAAAAATCATATATGTTGGTAAAATGTGGGTTCCAAAAGGAACTATTTTGAATGCTAACCCGAAAGGACCCAAGTTAGCTTGGGTACCTAAAAACAAAGCTTGATCTTATTGCAGGTGTATCTTGTAACCAAGGAAAACAAACGAATTTGGTATCTTGATAGTGGTTGCTCAAGGCATATGACTGGAGATGTGAAGTAATTCACTTCTCTTAAAGCTTTGAATGGAAGGAGTGTGACCTTTGGTGATAATGGTAAAGGTAAAATCATTGGAATTGGTAAGGTTCACATAACTCCTTCTAATAGTATTAGTAATGTACTTCTAGTAGATGGTTTAAAGCATAATCTCTTAAGTATTAGCCAGTTTTGCGATAAAGGTTTTCAAGTAAGTTTCAAATTATCATATTGCATGATTTCTAGTCCAGATTTAAATGGAGTACAATTCATTGGAAAAATGCATGGAAATATCTATCTTGTAGATCTTGATGATCTATGTTTACCTAATGGAGAATGCCTTGTTACAATGAATTCTACCAAAAAAGAGACTAGTTGGTTATGGCATAGAAGGTTAGGGCATGCTAGTATGTACCTTATTTCAAAACTTTGCAAAAAGAATTTAGTTAGAGATTTACTTGAAATCAGTTTAAAAAGACAAAATTTGCTAAGTATGTCAATTTGGAAAACAAGTCAAAACTTCTTTTAAACTAAAAGGATTTGTAACCACTAGTAGACCACTTGAACTACTCCATATAGATCTCTTTGGACCAACTAGAACATCAAGTCTAGGAGGCAAGAGTTATGGATTAGTTATTATGGATGATTTTTCAAGATTTACTTGGATTTTCTTTGTAGCACAAAAAGATGAATCTTTTTCCATATTCATAAAGTTTTATAGAAAAGTTTCAAACAAAAAAGGTATTTCAGTCATTTGTATTCGTAGTGATCATAGAACCGAATTTGAAAATCAAGATTTCAAAAACTTTTACAATGAAAAAGGCATAGAACACAATTTCTGTGCACCTAGGACACCTCAGCAGAATGGGGTAGTAGAAATGAAAAATCGCACTTTAGAAGAAATAGCACGCACTATGCTTTGTGAAAATAATTTGCCAAGGTATTTTTGGGCTGAAGCTATAAATACAGCCTGTTATGTTTTGAATCGAGTTTTGATACGCCCTTGTTACGGTAGTGTACAAAATCCATTCAGCCCTGACACGCGACCTCCTTGGAGGCTGGCGCGGCCACGTACTTCTCCGCTTCGGTCGTCGAGTCCAACTTGACTCGGCCCCACCTCGACAGGGAACCTCAGTGCCTGGGCCACACCTCGGCCAGGTACTCTGCCACCTCGGCCCCACCTCGGCCAGGTACTCCTTCACCTCGGCCAGGTACTCCTTCACCTCGGCCCCAACTCGGCCACATACTCTGCCACCTCGGCCAGGTAATTCTTCACCTCGGCCCTAGCTCGGCCACATACTCCGCCACCTCGGCCAGGTGCCTCTCCACCTCGGCCTCACATCGACCATGAGAAGTCCAACTTCGGTAGTTTAGTTCAACTCGGTGGCTCTGCCCATGCCGGTCCAGCTCGGCGCCAACCTCTTCCACTTGCGGCATGCCCGCAGTCAACCTCTTCCGCCCTCGGTCCACCTCTTCCGCCTGTGGACGCCCAGAGCAGCTCCAGCGCCAGGCTCACGCTTGTGGCACATCCGTGTCCTCCGTGCTGGGCTCTCGTTCGTGCCTTCCACCCGCCTCGACTCCAGCCCAGGCCGGTCCGGCGTGCTCGCCCCGTCCAGTTCGGCACGTGCGGCTCTGCCCGCTACGGTGCTCGGTCGTGCACGGGGATATGCACCTCCATGCCCTGCTCCGGTCCGCCCGCGGGAGGTTGTGCCCCGGCTTCGGCTCCGGTCCAGTTAGGCAAGCCCGTGGAGCCTCGTGCTTATCTGGCTCTCTACGCCCTGCTCCGGTCCGCCTGCAGGAGGTCGTGCCCCGGCTCCGGCTCCGGTCCAGTTGGGCAAGCCCACGGCAGCCTCGTGCTGATCTGGCCCTCCGCGCCCTGCTCCGGTCCGCCCACGGGAGGTCATACCCCGGCTCCGGCTCCGATCCAGTTGGGCAAGCCCACGGCAGCCCCGTGCTAATCTAGCCCTCCGTGCCCTGCTCCGGTCCGCCCGCGGGAGGTCGCGCCCCGGCTCTGGCTCCGGTCCAGTTGGGCAGGCCCACGGCAACCCCGTGCTAATCTGGCTTCGCCCGCGCCAGGGCACCCTGCTAGGGCTCCTCACCTCCTCGCCCAGTTCCGGCTCCACCTTTTCCTGCGACATGCCCGACTCGGTTCGGCTCGACCCGCGCATCGCCTGGGAGCGGCGTGCCGGCTCCGATGCCGCCTCCGCTCGCGGTGCACCAAGCTCCGGTCCTGCCCCATCCAGTTCGGTGCTCCTCCTCGCAGCACGGAGCAGCGTGCCGGCCCTGCCTTATCCAGTTCGACGATCGGTGCTCCGGTCTGGTCCCTCTGGCTCAGCACGTTGGACTCCGGCGGCACGGTTCCGCACCAAGTCTGTCACACCTGCAGCATGGCTCGTGCCCAGTTCGACTTCGGCGGCTCCCAATCCACCGCGCCAATCTAGCTCCACCCCACGAGGCTCCGCCCGCACCTGGCTCGGTCCGGTGGGACGCCTGTCTCAGCTCGGCGCTCCCGTGCCCCAGATCTGCCTGCTCTGGCTGCGGTTTCATGTTCATCACCAGCGCCCAGTTCAATCACTGCGCACTCATCCATGGGTTCGTGCATGGAGCCCCTGGGCCATGCACATGTCGGTCCGCGTGCATGGGAAGGTTCTGGGGCCTTCTCACAGTCCGCATAGCGGTCTGGAGTATTGCTCCAGCCGACTAGGCACTCCGACGTCATAGCCCAGCTCGGTCACTGGAAGCACCATGCGGTTCGGTCTCACTCACGTGGGCCCGATGCATTTCCCGAGGGGCCCATCCACGTGGGCCCGGTGCTCTTTCCATGGATCTCCCTCCACGTGGATCCTGGACACGCCGCCTGACACGCCGCTTGCGAAGAAAGGTTTGCATTTAAGTTTCCTAAGCTACCGTTTACACTAACTAGTGAATAGTGCCACATCCAAGGCACTGCACCCTTGCGCCAACCTCCTGAACCACCTAGAAGAAGAAAGTTCACCAACCCATCATGACCTCACAAGCTGACAAGTCTACATCAAGACCAGCACACCTCCCCAAAAGTAACAGGAGCCACTCGTCTACATAAAGACCGGCATGGAAAGGTAAGAGAGGGGAGGAGGGAAGAAGGGGACAACACACTCTCTTCATTCTTGCATTGTCTGTCACCCTCTGGTAGCAGAGAGTCCCCCAAGCTCTCCGTCTCAGAGGTCCCTTATTTCCTTCGATCGTCCCGCTGACTTGATCGTCGAAGTGCCTTTGCCAGAATCCCCGGCGTAGGTCTCCCCTGTTTTGCAGGTATCGCCCGGTGGAGGGATAGTAAGGAGGAAGATTACTCCTCATCGGAGAGGCCCACGGGAGGGCCACTACAGTACCAAGCCCCTTTCATCCCAACTACAACTATGTTCCCCTTGATCGTCCCCGACCAACGAGCCCGGTGACGTTGGCACAGGCCCACTCACCTAAGCCACATAAGAGCTACCGGCCACGGTGATCTAGGTAGCAACAGCCCTATTTTAAAGAAAACTCTATATGAGCTTTGGAACCAAAGAAAACCAACCTTGAAATATTTCCGAGTTTTTGGTTGTAAGTGTTTTATTTTGATCAATGGAAACGATCATCTAGGGAAGTTCGATGCCAAGTCTGATGAAGGTATCTTCTTAGGATACTCTACATCAAGCAAGGCATATAGAGTATTTAACAAACGGACTTTAGTTGTAGAAGAGTTAGTACATGTTGTATTTGAAGAATGTTCTAACAAGTCTTCGAGAAAAGAGGATACATTTGATGAATGTGCAGGTGCTGACAAACTTCAGAAGCTGACATTGGATGATCAAGCTCAACCAAATGAAGAGAATCAAGACAAAGGTGAGAAAGAAGATGACACTCCAATGCATCATGATCTACCTAAGGAGTGGAGGTATGCCCATGGACACCCTAAGGAATTAATCTTAGGTGATCCATCTAAAGGGATAAGAACTAGAGCTTCTATTAGAAATAAATGTGATTACATAGCTTTTGTATCTCAAGTAGAACCTAAATATTTTGAAGAAGCTAAAAAAGACTCTAATTGGATCAATGCCATGCAAGAAGAATTAATACAATTTGACAGAAATAATGTTTGGACACTTGTAGAAAGATCATCTAATGTTTCTATTATTGGCATTAAATGGATATTTAGGAATAAATTAGATGAAAATGGTTTTGTCATTAGAAATAAAGCTAGGCTAGTTGCTAAAGGCTACAATCAGGAGGAAGGGATTGACTTTGATGAAACTTTTGCTCCTGTTGCTAGACTTGAAGCAATTAGACTATTGTTAGCTTTTGCATGTTTCATGAACTTCAAATTATTTCAAATAGATGTTAAGAGTGCTTTCTTAAATGATTTTATAAATAAAAAGATTTTTATTAAACAACCACCCGAATTTGAAAATTATGCACATCCTGATCATGTTTTCAAATTGCACAAAGCACTTTATGGATTAAAGCAAGCACATAGAGCATGGTATGAAAGGTTAAGCAAATTTCTTATTGAAAATAAATTTTCTAGAAGAAATGTTGACAAAACACTATTTTTGAAAAGGAAAGACAATGATTTATTGGTAGTACAAATATATGTTGATGATATCATTTT
Organism: Areca catechu; assembly: GCA_021397845.1. Lineage (NCBI taxonomy): Eukaryota > Viridiplantae > Streptophyta > Magnoliopsida > Arecales > Arecaceae > Areca > Areca catechu. The sequence goes on along the minus strand of CM038048.1, from coordinate 42,897,937 downwards.
CGGTGCTACTAATGAAATTCTTTGTCAAGAGTTTGCTAAGCTTATACAGGGTAAGTTCGAGATGAGCATGATAGGAGAACTCAACTTCTTTCTCGGACTTCAGATCAAGCAAACTTCAGATGGTATCTTCATCAACCAAGCTAAGTATACAAGAAAAATTATTAAAAAGTTTGGGATGGAGACCACTAAGTCAATAGGTACGCCTATGAGCCCCTCATATAAACTAGATAAAGATGAAAATGGTAAATCTGTGGATCAGAAATTATATAGAGGCATGATAGGCTCTTTACTGTATCTTACTGCTAGTAGACCATATATTATGTTCAGTATTTGCAAGTGTGCTAGATATCAGTCTGAACCTAAGGAATCACATCTTATGGCTATTAAGCACATAATTAGATATCTGTCTGGCACTATTAGTATTAGTTTATGGTATGCTAGAAATTCTTCTGCTGAATTGATTGGATATTCTGATGCAGGCTTTGCTGGTTGTAGATTAGATAGAAAGAGTACTAGTAAAACTTGCCAATTTCTTGGGGTTAACTTAATCTCATGGTTTAGCAAGAAACAAACTTCAGTTGCACTATCCATAACTGAGGCTAAGTATATTGCAGCAGGAAGTTGTTGTGCTCAAATCTTGTGGATTAAGCAACAACTTGAAGACTTTGGAATCAAGTTGGCTAGAACTCCTATTAAATGTGATAATACCAGTGCTATTTGCTTGACTAAAAATCCTGTTCAACACTCCAGGAACAAGCACATAGAAATTAGACATCACTTTATTAGAGATCATGTTGAAAACAATGATATTTTGCTTGAATTTATATGTACTGAATTTCAATTAGCTGATATTTTAACTAAACCTCTCTTGGAAGATCGATTCTACATGATTAGAAGAGAGCTCGGGATCATCAATCCCTTTGATTAAATCTTTTCTCCAAATTTGACTCAAATTAGATCTATTCAATCTTATTTTTGATGAATCGTGATTAATCATTGATGATTTGACTCCAAAATACGTATTGTTTCAATTGATTTTGATCATTTTGTGAAATTCTAAATTTTTCAGTTTTTAAGTCGATGTGTCGACACATCATGAGTTGACACATAATGTGTCGACACATGCATGAGTCGACACATGCCCGACGGGAAATTGAGATTTTAAGGATTTCCAAACTATTTTTTCCCCAAAAATCATTCTCCTCCAAGCCGACACCTCGATCCCAGGTATCCATACTGTTCATCCTCCCATTTCTTGGTATTTAACCGTGGATTTCTTGGATTTGAGACCTTGGTAGCCGATTTTGTTGGATTTCCCTCTAGGATTTAGCTCCTAAACCCTAGAAACTCCCTATTTCCACCAAAAACCTTGCCCAAACCTTGATTATTGACAATGGGTCCTTGCAAGAAAGGTGTTCACCGACCGTGATAGTCACAGCATGAAGAAGAGTGGAGAACGAAGGCACGACACAAGTCTAAGGCTCCAGATCTGCCAGCACGACAGTTGTTTGCACCTTCTAGTCGGATGAGCTCCAAGACAGTGGTTGGAGGATACCGAGTGGACTTCTCTTTCTTGGACCAGCAGCATTTTCGGATAGGAGAGTGGATCCGACATGCTAGTTTGGCATCTTTCTGTTTGCTCAGTGAGAGATACTATCCCGGGCTGATGAGAGAGTTCTACGGATCACTTGCCCGAGGATCAGATGGCTGGATTGCTCAGGTCAGGGGATGGGATATTCCCATTTCAGCGGAGATTCTGAGTAGGGTATGGGATATACCCATGACTGGATCAGTTATAGACAGTCTGTTGGACAGAGTTAGTGGGCTCCGGTGTATTTTTGAGTCTGATACCTTACCAGAGGGAGCCACTGTTCCTGCTTTGAGACTGTCTGTGGAGATGAGACTGCTACACCACATTGTCGCCCGGATCCTTCTACCGAAGACCGGTCGATTTGATTACATTACCGAGCAAGAGCTGCTCGTGATGGTCTCCCTGATTCAGCGGACACCGATTTGTCTTCCTGTTTTGATGATCCATCAGATTACTGAGGCAGTGTCTAGTCAGCGGCTCTGTTTGCCGTATGGCATGGGTTTGACAGTACTATTCAGAGAGTATGGAGTCAGCTTCCAGGATGAGCCATATCGTACCTTGATCCATACCAATATATATGACATCAGGTCACTACATCGCATGGGTTATCATTTAGTCCAAGGCCAGTGGACATGGAGGACATCAGGACAGGCCGAGGATGCAGCTGACATTAATGAGGACATAGCAGAAGAGGAGCGGATTCTTTCTGGTGAGGCTGGACCGAGAGAGACACAGCTTGAGACGGCAGCACAGCCTACTCAATCAGATCCTTCTACATCTACCTAACCACAGCCACAGCCAGAGCAGACGGAGACTCCTGGTATTTCAGATACTCTAGAGGATAGAGTCAAATGCATAGAGATCGATGTTTTCATAGACAGCGTCTAGACATCTTTATTGTTGAGACGAGAGAGAGCCACATTGGTCTTCGTGTTGGTATTTCGGCTATTCTCTCAGCACTGTCCAGAGCTTCTATGAGCGCTCCTGCTACAGACAGTTCCTACTCCTGTTGATGTACCTGCTCCAGCACCAGCTGATGATATTGGTGATATTGATACTGATGCTGAGACTACTATTGGAGATGGAGTTGGAGATACTATAGTTGGAGATTTTGATGGAGATGAGGTGACTGACTCCGACCGATTTGATATTGATGATCTTATGTCAGAGCCAGTTGTGGAGGTGACGGATGATGTGGCTGCGAGACCTGTTGATCCATCCTTCTCACCTGCTCCGATACCTGATCCATCCTCTCCTTCCAGATCGCTTGATCACACTTTAGTTCCAGTTTTGATTCCTATTCTTAGTCCTGTTGTTGACCTACCTATTACTGATTTTCCTACTATTGATTCTCCTGACATTCATACACCTATCATTCAGACACCCACACTGGATACATTTATTGTACATACATCGATACTTTCTATAGCTGATACTATTGTTCTTGATACACCTGTATCATCAGCTGTTACACCTATTTTTGATAGTCCTACCCTTCATACTTCATCAGTCATTTGAGAGCTTGGATTCTATACACCGGCTTTCAGCATCTCGATTCAGGTCCCACTTTTGATTGTACTCCTGCTCCAGTTGTTGCTGAGATGATTCGTCCGATCAGTTCAGTTCCTATGGAGGACGTAGCTTCTACCTCTACTGCTTCAGCCAGAGGTTGGACCTATATTCGTCATAGAGGACGTGGACACCGTACCCCTCCTCAGCCGACCAAGACCAGACTTCGAGATCTTCGATCACGATGGCCGCAAGCTCGATCTTTTATTGATACTGGACTGATCGAGATCGGATCATCTTCTGATGACTCGATGGATGAGGATTAGGACACTGATGTATTTCTTGATAGTTTTATATTTCTAGATAGTTTACTTTCATGCTTACATGTACTTTTATCTTTGTTGTACAAGTTGCTGACATATATGAAAAACCTTGTGTTTTCTCATTTCTATATCTTTGATGTCTTGAATTGCTTTTATAAATTCAATGACTATGCTTTGTCTTCTTTAATTCATTTTCCTTACTTCCTACCTTTTTAATGATAACAAAAAGGGGGAGTAATTCATGATGTTATTTAAGTATAAATGTGTTTACTTCTCCAAAGCTTTTACTTTTTGAAAATCTAAATTTATGAAAGGGGGAGCTTCACCTTTTAGTTAAAGTAAATTTGATTCTCAAAACCTCTTTTTCAATGTTTTTGAAATGATTCTTTCAAATTTTGTTATAAATCATTAACTCAGGAGGAGCCTTGTTAATTGCTGAAACTTTCATTGTAAGAGTATCATGATATATGCTCTTATTACATTGAAATGAATATCAAAGTTCTAGCTAAGTTCTGATACTCTCTATCTTTGAAACAAGCTCAAATTCTATCATCTGTATTTTGAATGATTATAATTTAAGCAATGATTGATACTTAATGCTTTCAATTTTGTGCATCTTGATCAATTCTCTTAAAGCTTTACTTTTAAAGCAATTTATACTTAAAGATTTTGTCATCATCAAAAAGGGGAAGATTGTTGACTCCACTAATTGATTTTGATGATAAGCAAAATAGTTAAGTATAATTTGAGGACTAATGATTTGCTTTAAGTATGTTTTCATTGAAAGGATGCTCACAAAATTTGAAGAAGCCCAATTGTGTTGAAGAACCAAGTTTGAATGGAATGATTGCACAAAACAAGACTTGGACACTCAAAGAGTTGGTTAAATGGATGACCAAGGCAAATGAAAACATGTTCCAGCACAAGTTTAGCAAATTCTATACCTTTTTGATGATGTGTCGACTCAAGGTGTCGACACATGACATGATGTGTCGACACATGAAGATGGTGTGTCGACTCAGACCGGCACGCAGTGAAATTTCAAATGACACAGATGATGTGTCAATACATGGACCTTATGTGTCGACTCAATGTGTCAATATATGGATCAACACATCGCCTGAGAATTTTAAGCCACAGAACTTGCACAAATTGAAGAAACAGTTGATGTGTCGACACACAGACCTAATGTGTCGACTCAATGTGTCGACTCAATTGAGAATGTGTCGACTCAGCTGATTTTTCCAGAGAATATGAATAGAACATTTTGAACTTGTGTCGACTCAAGAAGAATATGTGTTGACCTAATGTGTCGACACATAAGAGAGGAAGTGTCGATACATGGAGTTCTGACAACAGTAATAGCTAGTTTTTTCAAGCACAGAACTCTTCCAAATGCCCTCCAACGGCTAGTTTTTCAAGTATAACGGCTAGATTTCGGTTTGGGGGCTTAGGAAGGCATATAAAGGCTCCAAATCAAATCAAGACAACAACAATTCAAAAATATTGAATATCCAAAAGAGTTTAAAGAGAAAAGAAGAGAGAAGAGTCTTAACTCCTATTCATTCAAAGCTCAACCACTCTCAAGCCAAGAGAAGCCTTCCAAGCATTCAAAGCTATCAAGTGCATTGAAGATCATTCAATCTTGTGTTGAGAATTGTGTCCCAAAGCCAATCACCTGGGTTGTAGACGGTTGTGCTAAGTATTGTACTTTTTCAATGAATTAATAAAATATTATTTTTGGTAGCTCATCACATATTGTATTTCCTTAAGAGAACTCTTTCCATGTGATGAAGTCCTTAGGACTACACTAATTTCGATACAGAGAGGATGTATCGAGTGGTCTTTAAACCCTGTTCACAACCAAAGGATATATTGTACTAGATGGCAATATATCAAGTATAGGTTATTGTAGTTTACATCGTTTGGTTGTCCTCTTGACCAAATGAGTGTGGTGACACTGATGTGATCTACAAGTGGGATATATGTGATATCTCATTGAACGTGACTCCGTGCAGTCCCTTTTCTGCCAAAGGGATACTCACGATTGGATATGGGTATAAATGTCCCTCTGACCTGAGGTCATCACGGTAGCTTGTAAGCAACTCCCTGTGCTTTGGTGCCGGACTACCTGGATTTTTAATCCGGTGATGGAAGGTTTCTGGGTACAGGCAAGTACTTGTGGAGCAGTGATGGACCAAGATGGAATTGACCTGTCCAAACAGTTTGGATTGAATGTCTCGCAGTATCTCAATTTAGCAAATCCTCGGCCGGGGTAGCCCTAGTGAAGAGTCACTGGGCTTGCGAGGTTGAGACACGTAGTCGACTGACTCAGTCTGGGTTGGCAGCCCAATCTCAGTCGTCCTGAGCATTAGAGGTCAAAGGGATGAATTATACGGTAACCATATGCCAGAGGTTCGATAGTTTGCTCCCGCATCTTCGACCTATCCGGACGCCGGGATCCATTGCTAGATGGTTTCCTATGCTGGTACTAGAACTGTTCTAGTGCTACCATTTAGGTTCGAACCTATGAGGTCACACGCCACAGAAGATAACTCTCTGATCCGGATACCGATTACGATTGGAAATCGTCTCGGTTTCATGGTCACAGTATTTTTGAGCACTCGTTTTTCTCGTATTGCACTTGTCTGAGTCAACCGAAAATTGTTCCGGGTTGATCAGGACTGCGCCAGGTTTTTTCTGAATCAGTTTTGAACTAATTCGGAGTTCGTTTTGGCCTCCAATTGGTTGTGAACCAATTAACCCAATTTTGATTAGGGTTGGACCAGGTTCAATTGGATTGAACCACCGTTAGTTAATTGAACCAATGGGTTTGAACCAAATTGGTTTAATAGGATTGAACCAAGGATTAAATATTTGGTTTGAACCGGTTTATTGAACCAGTATTTAGCCCTTCAACCGTTTACACGGTTATTTGCTGGAATTTCTATTGCTGGAAGGCCAAAAGAAACAAACAATGGCGTTTTCTCCTGCCTCCACCCGTTCCATTATTCTCTTCTAATGGCTGGTAAATGGGTTTAAAGGCTTGTTAATGAGTGATTAACCGATGGCTCTTTTCACCTCCCGTCTCTCCCTCTCCCACGCTCTCTCTTACAGCTTATATAAACCAAGTGCAACCCAAAGCAGTGTTCCAGGGTTTTTTTTAGCTTGAAAGTTTCAGCCGTGGGTTGTCTTCTCACCATGAGAAGAAGGGTTTCACCATTTGAGAGGGGAATTTTTGTGCTGTCCTAGTACTCCTTGAGGGCTGGTTTTGGGAGTGTTGTGAGGGAGAGAAACCAAGATTCTTCCCACCATTTGAGTGTTAAAAAATCCCTGCTGCAGCAATTCTATTTTGCTGCAGCAACCTGTGACCGTGAACCATCTTCCGGCGGCTAGCACCGCGCGTGGAGAGGAATCGGAGAGCCCCGGGCATGTCTCCCCTCTAGAGGGAGTATTCTTCTACTCCTCGGAGCAAACCACGCGAGCCGGGATCGCTCCAGTTGCCCGAAATCCAACGACGAAGACAGCTACTCTGTTCTGCTGCCATTTTCGCACAGCAGACTTCGATGAATTTTTACGATTTATTGGCTTAGTTTTTCTTGCAGAAACTAATGCCAAATCAAAGAGGACTTCCTTAAGAATCTACAGCTCAAATCTTGGAGCGATCGGAGGTCCGGAAGATGGCATTCCGGGGACTTTTCGGAAGCCCAGTTTTCAGCCCAAGGTGAAAGATGACTGGAATAACTTTATTCCAGTTATTCCAGTCTATTCCAGGTTTATCCCAGACTTATTCCAGCTGGGAATAAGGTATGTTTTTGGGTTTTATTTTCGATGCATGTGTAGATCTAGATTTATTAAAATATTTATAAATATTATACGTACTGTATCATGCCAATACATGCATCTTGCATATGCTAGATCCTGTGCGGAGTAGGTATTTTCCGCATTTATTAAAAATGTTTTAAAATACTTACCTATTCCCTGTGCTGTTGCATGCTTAGCGTAGGCACCTGCAACCACATTTTTCACTTTCATCTTGGGCATTCAAAAGGCTTCAACAAGAGCAAAGCAACATAACTTCGAGCTACATCAACTTATTTGCTTTTTAATTGAAAGCTTACATTGGTTTTTTATTTCTCCATCTTTTATCTTGTAAAGGTTGTTGGTAAGCCTTGAAAACCAATTAGGTTGGTGGTTAGCCCGCAAAACCACTAAGATTCTTGGTTAGCCCGAAAAACCAAGGGAGGTTTTTGGTTAGCCTTGTGAAAACCAATTAGGTTCTTGGTTTGCTCGTAAAACCAAGTGAGGTTGTGACTTGTGAGCCTTGTAAAAATAAGTCGGGTTTTGATTAGTGAGCCCAAAAAATTAATCAGCTATAATCATTGGATTATAGTGAATTCCCAAGGAGATCTTGGAGAGTGGATGTAGGTGCATTGTTGGCACCGAACCACTATAGTTTGTTGTGTTTGTGATTGTTTGTTCTCTCCCTCCTTGCTCTTTACTTTATTGCTTATTACTTATAATTTCTGCTGCACCTTTACATTAGAGCATTGCACTTTAATTTTAGTACCTTATTGAATTGAATTGCATATCTTGTCTTGTGAAGTTTGCTACTTGTTTTATCAAGCTTAGCTTTAAATTTTTTTTTGAGACCTAATTCACCCCCCTCTTGGGTTGCTCTTCGGGCAACAATCCACCTTGCTTGGACCGGTCAAAGGGGCTTGGAATCCTCTTGAATTCGGCTTAGACCTCATGGGCAGCAGCAAAGGGCATCCTCCTTGGGCTTGGGAGAAAATTAGATGGGCCTTGGTTGGCTTCCAAGGGCTGGGGTGCATGGGCCTGGCGCCTGGGCTGGAAAACCCTAGGCACCCAATCTGAAGTGGACCTGGGAAAAAGCCTGGGATGCCTCCTTTTACTGGGCTCTTGGGCTTGAGATGCTTTTGGGCTAGGGCGCCTAGCATATACCTAGAATCATGGGGCGCCCTTGGTCTTGGAATATACTCTGGCATTTGGAGGGCATCTTGGTATCTGGAAGGCATCTGGGGAGAATCTTGGTATCTGGGGTGGCAATCAAGGCCCATTAAGCTGATGTGAAGATCTCTGGCTCTTGGATGAGGCTTGATAGAACTCTAAAACAGGGTATCCTCTTCTCTTGTACAAAAATTGAACTAGTACTAGACTAATACATAAGTATAGGATTCAATGACTGGACTAGGGTTGAGACAAGCCAACTTGGACATCTTGCCTCAACTTATTACAAGACTCAATTATACTTGATTACAAATTTTGACATATAGGCAAGGGCTCAAAACCCTAATTAATAAACTAGATAGGGCCCAGTAATCTGTGTTTGATGCTGGTGCCCCCACCATGATAGCTAGGGGCAGTAATCCTATCAGGTTTAGGTCGATGAAGGGAAACTTAACTAGTACTTGGCTGATAGCTAGGGGTATTAATCCTATCGGGTTCGGGTCGACTAAGGAGAACTTGACTAGTAGCTGGCTGATATCTAGGGGTACTAATCCTATCGGGTTCGAGTCAATGGGCTATGGGTTCCTTCAGCTCATAGGGCATGGGTTCCTTTTTCTCATAGGGCATGGATTCAGATTGATGGGTTATGGGTCCACTGGGCTCATAGGACATGGGTAGGGATGGATAGGCTATGGGTCCACTGGGCTCATAGGACATGGGTAGGGATGGATGGGTATGGGTCCACTGGGCTCATAGGACATGAGTAAGGATCGATGCGCTTTGGGTCCACTGGGCTCATAGGACATGGGTAGGGATCGATGAGTTATAGGTCCACTGGGCTCATAGGCCATGGGTAGGGATCGATGGGCTATAGGTCCACTGGGCTCATAGGACATGGGTAGGGTTCAATGGGCTATGGGTCCACTGGGCTCATAGGACATGGGTTGGTACCTTTCCTTAAGTTTGCTCTTCATGGCTTTCCAGGTAGCTATGGGCTAGTCTCCTTTTTGTCTGGTCTTTCTTTCAACATTACCCCAGTATATTCTAGCCTAGCGAACTAACTTGAGTTTGTGTAGGATCGATTCCCCAACCAACTATCCAAAAGGAATGTCCCTATTTAGTAGTGGCGATTTATCTCTCGTAAAGCAGGCAGTGCAGCAACCCCGGGGTGCATGAGTCGACCCCCCACCGAGCACCGCAGCACCAACCTAGCATACTATATCACCAAACCAGCTCCTGCCTGGGGACGAGCACCGCAACACCACCCAAGGGGTATTGACGTGGCACCCATATTCCATGGGCCCAGACCCCCGTACCTCGAGGGTGTGAGCTGGCCCACCCAAAAATCCTCCCAGCAAAAAATCCCTCGAGAATTCTGCCTGCGGGGATTCAAACTCGTGACTTTGGCTCTGATATCGACTGTAGGATCGACACCCCAACCAACTATCCAAAAGGAACATCTCAATTTAGAAGTGATGGTTTATCTCTCTTAAAGCAGGCAATGCAGCAACCTCGGGGTACATGAGTCAACCCCCCCATCGAGCACCGCAGCACCATCCAAGGGGCGTTGACATGGCACCAGCCTTACCATAATAGTGGCACCCACATTCCGTGGGCCCAAACCCCCGCACCTCGAGGGTGTGAGCTAGCCCACCCAACAACCCTCAACAACACTAGAACCTAAAAAGGTTACCATAGATCTTCAACTCAAGGCGATTAGACCTAAAGGCTAAGTACGTGGCTCTGATACCACTTGTTGCCCAGCAAAGCAACCCAAGAGGGGGGATGAATTGGATTTTAAAAACTTTTCAAAAATGATTTAGACGAGTATGTGCCATTTCAAATACAATGAAGGTGCTAGTGATTCAAGTGTATGTGTGCTTGAAGATATGCAACAAAATTAGTAAAATAAATATATGAAAAATAAGATCAAATAATAAGAGAGAGCAAGCAACTACAAATACAAAGATATATAGTAGTTCGGTGCACACCAAAGCACTTACATCCACTCCCCAAGATTCACTTGAAAATTTTACTATAATCCCACTTGATTACAGTCGATTAGTTTTACAGGCTCACTAATCACAATCCTTTGGTTTTCACAAGGCTAACCAAAAATCTCTTAGTTTTCTTAAAGCTTACCAAAAATCTCTTGGTTTTCTCAAGGCTCACCAAAAACCTCTTGGTTTTCTCAAGGCTTACCAATGATTTTCCGGGATAACCAAAAATCTAGTTGATTTTCACAAGGATCACCAACAACCTAAGTTGGTTATTGAAATAAGGCTGACCAACAACCCAACCACTAGTTTCAAATCACTTGAAATCAGGAATAACAATAAAATTGAATACAAAGTAATAATACGATCAAGCTTTCAAAAATAATGTAAATATCTCTTTGAAACTCTTTGATTGCTATTGAAGATGCTTGTCTTCAAGTTGTTGAAGCCTTAATCAATGCTTGAAGGATGGACTTGAATGCTTTTTGAATGATCTTGAATGCTTGAAGGCTCAACTTCACTCAAATATAGTGAATACTTAATAAATTCTTATTAATATTTCATTAGTTATTTCCCTCTTAAGTTTGGTCCACTTTAAATACCTTTTCAAGCCTTAAATGACTATTTTTGACCATTGGAGAGGTGAAAATAGTCGTTAAGGATGAAAAGGACCGTTTCTATGCTTCAAAAAAACTAGCCGTTACTGTTCATCCAGATCTGCAAGTATCGACATTTAGGTCATAAGTCGATACATAAGTCAACACTTAAGTAGACACTAGATCAAAAAAGTCTTCTGAAGCTCTCTAGAAGGTACTAGTATGTTGATACTTCTTCTGGTGAGTTGACACTTGACGAAAGACTTAAATTTAGCATGTTCTGTATCAATTTTGTCTTAGACTTTGAGTCGATACTTGAGTCGACACATGAGTCGACACTTGGTCTTTATGAGTCGACACTTAATGCATGCCAGCTGAAATTTCTTCTACATATCAGCTCAAACTTCTGTGAGTCGGTACCTTGAGTCAACACTTCACTTTCATGAGTCGACACTTGGCTAAAACTTTTTTGAAACTCTGATGAAACTTCTTTAAACTTAAGATTTGAGTCCTTCAAGGTTATTCTTATGAACCAAGGTCCATTTAACTTAAAATTTCATCTATAAAACTTTCTTCAATAATATGACAAGCAATTGAATATGTGAGTACCCTGTTCTAATAAGCATACTTTTAACACATAGTTAGTACTCCAATATACTTAAGTATTTTGTTATTCATTTATGTTCTTAATTATAAGGTTTGATTATTTATTATTAAGGAAGGCATATTAGAATGAGCATCAATAAGGTTTTCCTTCAGCCATTTTGTAAGACGTCCTTGTGGGGGGCCTTATTTGCTTGGCCTTGAATCCAAGTATCAAGGTTTGGTGAATTGTTCACAGAACATATGGGTTGAAGAAGCTAGGATGATAATTATGCCAAAGGTCCAAAAGACCAAATGTCGAACCTAGTAGGAGTTCGGAAGATGAAGGTTTATCCTAATGGGAAGCTAGAAGGCTATGGGTTTAGCCTGGCAGAGATTGGGGGGCCAAAAGTTGAACCCAGTAAGGAGCTTGAAGGTCGAAGGAATTTTAGTGCGATGGCTAGTAGGACTGGGAGTTCTAAAATATTGGTCCTAGCTTCTGCTCTCAAGAAGTGGGATTGAACAATTGATGGGATGCCTTGGAAAAAAATCCTAAGACAAGGATTATCCTTTTAGATGATTCAGTAGCATAAACTTAAACTACCCTAGTTATGCATGTTCGGTCATCTCTAGATCATTTAAGAAATCGTTCGATATTTACATATACCTAGAAGACCATAGACCCAATATTAGAGATAGAAATAGCCAAAAAGTGTCGAGTATAGTTTCAGCTTATTTCGAAATAGGTTCGGTCAACCCATATCCGGTTCTAGGACTTTGGAGATCCCAAGGATGGGGTTTGCCCCATATTATTTGCCCCCCACTCTCGAATGTGAAGCATTTCAGGCTGAGAAGTAGTTCTAGCACCATGCTCGAAGAATCCCGAGAGTTAGATCGAATTTTGTATTCTCAAAAAGTAGACCTATCAAGGAAGGCTTGTGCTGCATACTTATAACATTTTTTAAAGAGCATGAAAAGTTAATATGGTTAGTTTTCCCTATAAAGGAATCTTATAAGTGGTTTTATCATCACCAATTTTTCTACTTGGGAGGCTCTTCATTTATTAAGTGGCAATTTTTAGCAGAGAGGGGCGATTTCTGGCAACCTTTCTGGCAAATTTCTCATTGACTCAGGTATTAATGGACCCTCACAACAAGCAAAATTTACAAAGGGGGTTTTGAGGCGCCAAAGGGATAGCACTTCAACTAGAAAGGGCCCTGGTGAGTCTATAGATACTTCCAAAGCCGAAGTATTGGAAGGTGGTCCTAGGGTACTCGAGGTTCTCAGGGAAATATAATTTGCCAAAGAGCGGATTCAAACTTTTCCTCGACTGGTTGGTGATCACCAGGCCTACAAAATTGGATTCGTAGAGCATGAACGTATGGCTTTTGAGTTGGTTATTCAGGTATTGAAAAGATTTGTCACCCAATTTTTAGGTTGTTACTTCTTTTCCTTTACTCTTTCCTTTCTAATATGACACCGTTTGTGAAAATATTTTGTGCAGTTGGCTCGTCATCTAAACTTTTATATGGGGTCAACCAAGGCAGCAAAAGCAAGAATTGCAAGGATGGAGGAGAAAGTTGCCGATATTGAGAAGGAGCTTTGTGAGGCTGAGACTCGGGCTTCCAAAGTGGAAGAGGAGTTTTAGGAACCAAAGGAGCATGCAAATATTTTATTAAAGAATATTGTTTGTTTAGCAATAAAATTAGATGAAGCAAATAGTTGTGTGGCTTTGATGCGCTAGAGGATGACTGACATGTACCATGGAGAAGCCAAGCTATCTAGATGCTAAAACTGAAATTATCAAATTGAAGAAAAACTTTCAATATGAAATTAAGGACTTGAAGGCCGAGACAAATAACCAAATCAAATAGTTTTGGGAAGAACTCAATTTGACTGGGAGTGAGAATGAGTGGTCAATATATTGTTCATTAATTCTTGGAGTCTTCAAGCATTAGATCTCCTTCTTTGAGTTCTTCTTCAAGAATAATATATTCAGTGATAAAATTGACTAGCACTTATACCTTAATAGAAGGTCTTAGATGGAAAGCCAAACCAAACTCAAAAAGTTTAAGAGCCCATTTAGCTATTCTGTCCAAAGTATCAAACCAATGTAAAGTCATCTGAAGGGATTAGTCTGTAAGGCCTACCATCATATGGACTTGGAAATATGGTGGAAGCTTCTTGGCCAACACCATAAGGGACAAGATGAGTTTCTTTAACCAGGTGTTCTGCTTTCAACATTCTTTAAAACTCGACTAACATAGTACACTAGTTTCTATGCCTGAACTTCTTCTCGAATGAGGATGGAGCCAATGGCGGAAGAAGAAACTGTCAAATACAGATATAACTCCTTGCCTTTTTTGGAGTTGCTAAGAAGTGGAGGATTGTCGAGATAGGCTTTGAGCTCCTTAAATGCCTCCGATATTTCTTGAACCATTAAAAGTCTTTTGACATTTTCAATATTTGAAAGAAAGGTAAACATTGTTCGGCCAATTTGGAAATGAATCGATTGAGGATGGCAATCCACCCGGTGAACCTCTAGACTTCTTTCATGCTCTTTGGCATAGCCATCTATCTCACAGCTTAGATTTTCTCTAGGTTAGCTTCAATCCTCAGCCTGACACCATGAACCCAAGGAACTTCTTGGAGGTGACTTCAAACAAGCATTTGGTGGGGTTCAACTTTATCTAGTATCGATGAGCATGGTGAAGGTTTTTTCAAGATCTTCTGCATGACTTCAAGAGACATGGCTCTTGACTAGCATGTCATCAAAATAAACTCCAAGTTGCGACCAATCTTATCCTTAAAGATTTTATTCACTAGCCGCTAGTAGGTTGCTCCTGCATTTTTTAAATCAAATCGTATAATCCTGTAACAAAACAAACCTGGGTTAGTAATAAAAGAGATTTTCTCCTCATCCTCAAATGCTATCCGGATTTGCTTGTATCCCAAAAATGCATCCATAAGGTCAGAAGTTTGTGGCCAGCTATTGCATCCACTAGCTGGTCAATGTAAGGAAAAAAGTAGCTATCCTTTGAACATGCCTTGTTGAGATTTCTGAAGTCTATACACATTTATCACTTTCTATTAGCCATTTTCATCAGCACTATATTGGCCAACCATTCGGGGTAGTCAACCTCCTTGAGGAACCCTGCATTGGTCAGCCTTTGCACTTTTTTGGCTATAGCTAGCTCTTCATCATTCCGAAGCAAAACTTCTTTTCTTTTTCTTTACAGAGTGATGATTCAGGTCTACCTTTAGATAATGCATCATTACTTCAGAGTCAATTCTCGACATATTTGTAGGAGTCTTGCAAAGACATCGTTATTCTTTTATAAGAAGGTCATTAATCATTGCTTCATATCTTCATCCAATCTCAAGGCAACTTGAACAACATGCCAAGGGTCTCCATCATGTAGGAGAATAGCTACAAGATCCTTTACAAGCTTCCCTCTTTCTTTGATCAATTCATCTGGTATCCAATCCTTTGATTGGAAGGACATTTGGGGATTTGATTTGTTTGGTCTAGCAAGCCAACAGGTAACACTATCTCCCCAGAGCTTGGTTTCCATGCACTTCTTCTATCCCTTGCAGTGTAGGAAATCTCATTAGTAGGTAAGTAATAGGTCAATACTATTGCTCGTAGAGCATTCAACCTCGGTCGACCAGATATGATATTATAAGCTAAGGGAGTCTTTATGACTGTAAAAGTGACACACTTAGGATTGTCGGGAGACACTTCTTACTATCATCAGTAGAGTGACTGTACATTCAACAAGGATCGATTCCTCCAAGAATCTTGTTATCAGTGCATCCAGCTTTTTCAGCCATTCGAGGAGAATGTTCATTTTTCAGAAGGCATTATATAATAAAACATCTACCGAATTTTTACTATCAATAAGTACATGATGATATTATAGTCATCAATATTGAGTGTTATGACTACAGGACGTGGTGGGGATATTGGACTCCTCTTGCATTGGCCCAAGTAAAGGTTATAGCTTTATCGAGACTCTCCTTCAGGCTGCTAGCTCCGGCTTCTACCTTAAGTCCCTCAGCAATGGTGTTGACATCTTCTTTGGTGGGTCGATCAGCTAGTTCTTTTACTCTTGGCAATGACTATAGTAGGCATGGGACTGGGGCATCATGTCTTTTCCCTAGATCCCAAAGAAATCTATTCAACTTGCCATGGTCAATAAGCTTCTCGATCTCATCCTAAAGTTACATACACTCCCATATCATGGCCACAATCTTGATGCTGGAGGCAATATTTATTCTGGCTCCATTCGAGCTTTACTTACATCTTTCTAGATTTAGGTAGTTATTCCCGAATCTGCATCAAAATATGAGCACACAGGATGTTTAAAGAAGTATATTGACCGAACTTTCATGGTGGTAGAACACTCGGCAGATCATGGCTTTGAGGATTCCAGATATGGGGAGGTGTTCTTCGGTGTCATGGAGGCGACTAGCTTCTTAGCCTTTTTCCATGGTCCTCTTATCTTAGACAAAATCTTAAGGCTGAAGGTTGCTCCCTCGGTGTTAAGGAACATGGCAAAGTGGAAGATGGAGTGAGGGCCAGAGTAGATGAAATAGTTGGAGGGTTATGAGCACCATGACTTCCTCCGCTCATGCATATTTTTCCACTTTAATGAACATCTCAAAAAAATCTATTGATGTTTCTTTTCTAAGAAGAAAAGAAAAGGACATTGTTGGAACTACACTTCATGGCAATCATAGCAATGGAATGATTAAGGTTGTGCACCTCTAAAGCCACTTCATTGAATCGGCTTACATAAGACCTGAAGGATTCTCCCTCCCTCTACTTAATGTGGATCAAGGAGTTAGAACTCCATCTTGGCTTCCTACTGCTAGCAAAATGGAAAGCAAAAGACTAACTTAACTGGTCAAAAGAATGGATAGAACCTGATTTTAGACTAGAATATTAGTATGTAGATAATTTCTTGTGAATTGAAAGCAAGGCACGGCATAATACCATGTCGATGGATCCATGGAGGAGCATCATTGTCTTGAAACCCTACAAATGATCCATTGGATCATAGACCCATCATATATCTTCAACTGTGGCATCTTGAAATGTCTTAGTAGTGGCTCTTGCATGGATAGACTTCAAGAGGTGCTTTAGTGGTGAAATCAAGAACTTCATCTTTGGATGGTGTTAAGCCTCACAAGGCTTTAATGTATTGATCTATCTCTCGAAACTTGTGATCCACTTCAACATCTTTATCTAGGTATGCTTCAGAGCGTTTATGGGGGTGAATGGACTAGAGTGGATCCTTCATCTAATCGAGGTGAAAGGGAGCGCCTCCTCACCTTCCTGGGACTCTTCGATGCCACAGGACAATAGATTCCTCCCGCTTGATTGCTTGCAGGAGTGGGAGTCATTGTGGCTCTAGGTGCGCTGCTCCTAGGGACATGGAGTTTGTGGTGGCATGGCTTGATCTACTTCTGGCTGTGGTGTTACTGCTAGTGCCACAAATATCACTAGGTGATGGATCACTTAAACAACAATAGTTAACTCATAAACTTGCTGAGCTGTTCTAAAGTGTTAGATTGATTTTCTTGTGGGATAGTATCAACCTGAGCCCTTCAACTAAGATTCTTGACAAGTTGACTATCCTGTTGGGAAGCAATGGCACTAGAGAGCCAAGTGGACATGCCTTTCGATGGCATGTGGTTCTCACTACAAATCTTTTTCAAATAGCAGGAGAATAATAGGGTCTTCCTTTATTTGATGGTGGTGGATCCGTCCAAGCACCAGATAAGCTAGAGATGGATTATCGATTGCTATACCTACAAAAAACCCTGGCCAGAGGTGGCTCTAGTGAAGGTCCGTCGACACTCAAGTTAGTATCTTAGACTATAAAGTAAAACATGGAGCAGTGAGAGAGAATGCATGTGTGCATGCATGTGCATACCGCTGGGGGGTTCGTAGGGTTTCCCCTTTTATACCTAGGCTTCAAGGGCAATCTTGGAATATCTTGACAAGTGATAGGTAAACATGAAGTGATTGACTTTTGGCCTCTAGTAGGATTTCTAAAAGGAAATCATCCTTTCTTATCTAGAACATCCTTCTTCTATTAATGAAAGATTTTATCTTATGTGCCTTTTCGCTGTTTACCTTAATGGATCCTGGAGTTACAGCCCAAAAAGGAACCATGCTTCTTTAATGGCTAAGATTTACTCCTAATTATAAGGTTTGATTATTTGTCTGTTATGGGAGGCATATCAGAATGAGCATCGGTAGACATTTTCTTTGGCCATTTTGTAAGACGCTCTTGTGGGGGCCCTTATTTGCTTGAACTTAATTCAAAGTGTCAAGATTTAGTGAATCATTCACAGAACATATGGGCCGAAAAAGCTGGATGACAATTATGCTAAAGATCCGAAAGACTGAATGTTGAACCTGGCAAGAGTCCAGAAGATTGAAGGTTTATCCTGATAGGAAACCAGAAGACTCTATATTCGGCCTAGCAGAGGTCAGTGGGCCAAAAGTTGAACCAAATAAGCAACCAGAAGGCCAAAGAAATTTTAGTACGATGGCTAGTAAGACCGGGAATTCCAAAATGTTGGTCTTGACTTTTGCTCTCAAAGAGTGGGATCGAATGATTAAGGACACCTTGAAAAAATATCTCGAGACAAGGATTATCCTTTTGGATGATTCAATAGTATAAACTTAAGCTATCTCGGTTGCCCAGGTTCGATCATCACCTAGACAATCGCTCCATATTTATGTACACCCAGAAGATCGTAGATCTAATATCAAAGATAAAAATAACCAAAAAGTATCGAAATATAGTTTTAGCTTATTTTGAAATAGATTCGGCCAACCTATATCAAATTCTAGAACTTTCAAAATTTTGAGAATGAGATTTCTCCCATATATATATATATATATATATATATATATATATATATATATATATATATATATATATATATATATATGTGTGATACCCAATCAACTTTTCTTTGAACCGGACAAGGGGTTTGACCAACCCACTCTAGAAGGGGTCCGACCGACCCACTCTAGCAAAGGTCCGAGCGACCCACTTTAGTAGAGGTCCGAATGACTACTCTAGTAGAGGTCTGAGCGACCCACTCCACCAGGAATCCGACCGATTCACTTTAGCAGAGGTCCGAACGACGCACTCCAGTAGTGGTCTGAGTGACCCACTCCACCAGGGGTCTGACTGACCCACTTTGGCAGGGGTCCGACCGACCACTTTAGCAGAGGTCCGAACGATCCACTCCAGCAGAGGTCCAAGTGACCCACTCCACCAGGGGTCCGACCGACCCACTTTGGTAGAGGTCCGAATGACCCACTCCAGCAGGGATCTGAGTGACCCACTTTGCCAGAGGTCCAAACGATCCACTCCAGCAGAGGTCCGAATGACCTACTCCACCAAGGGTCCGACCAATCCATTCGAGGTCCGACTGACCTGCTTCATCCAGACCCATACTAATCAGAAGGCTCCAGAAGTCCCTTCTAGCTTGAACCAAAATTTTATTACAACAGATCCCACGACGTGGCTACGTCCTGGTGCCACCTGGCCACCACCCTGATTCTCCTAGGGGTAGATCGGATATTTCAAGTCTAGTCCCTAACAGAATCTGGTAGTGTTTCATGTCTATCTAAGATAAATGGGGGACTCTGAACAGTAAGAGCACTTTTTCTTCTCCACGAACTATCTCCTTTTTGGTTTCTTTATTCTGCTGCTCTAAGGCCCCAGCTAACTTAGCCATCGGAGTGTCCCCCGCCAGAACACCACCGACCTGTGGGACTTCTTTGCAGGATCCGGGAGAGGAGCACTCCGGCTAAGCCAAGAGAACCCGGTCCGGGAGACTTGACAGCAATAGATTGGCGCTACAGGAAGGGTCTGAACCTTCGTTCTTGTTTTCCTTCTCTAAAAGGAGGAATCCATTGCTAAGTGAAGCAATGGTGAAAGGAAAAGCCTAGAATACCTCCATCAGGAGAGGCCACTCACCATCGAGATTAGAAAATCCTCCCAGGGAGAACGACGCCGCCCAACTTACCATCATCCTGGGCCAATATCAGTTCCAAACCTTCTGAACCGTATGACACCCTTGCTACCGCGGTTCAGAACCTCTAAGATGCAGCCAATAACATGCAACCCCTTGCAGCGTCTCAAACTAATCATCTGCCTACTGCCGAGGGAAGCCAACAGCAGGGAGCACCTCAATTCCGCTCCCACTTAGCACCGGAGCCTCGAAGGTCTCAGAGGGTCACGGTGATGGAATGAGGGCAAGGTCTGCCTCGCTATCCTCCGCAGACTCGATTCCTAATGGTGATCAGCACTGCAGCGAGGATCTAAGAGACTACACTAGCAAGCTCTAGTGCATGGAGGAGCAAATTGCTGAGCTAGTCGATCGACAAAAGATCGATAGAGCGCAGGAGTACGACTCTCGCCTGCCTTTTTATGCCATAATCATGGGGGAAGCTATCCCCCGCCCTTCAAAATCCCTCAAGTGGATGCCTACGATGGCACCACCGACCCGCTGGATCATATGGATACTTATAAGGCCCACATGATGGTACAGGGCACCTCCGACACCCTCCATGCATCGCCTTCCCTGCGACACTTAAGAAGGCAGCTCGGATGTGGTTCTCCGCCATCCGACCAAGTATGATTCAATCCTTCCCCCAGCTGGAAAAACTTTTTGTCCCATTTTAGGACTTGCAGTCGGGCACCGAGGAACACAGACTGCCTCTTCCTTGTGCAGCAAAAGGAAGGAGAAACCCTCCAAGACTACATGACCCGATTCAATTCGACGGCCATGGAGGTTCCGGACCTCAATGAATACATAGCTATGTCATCCTTCAAGAAGGGGATGCGATCGTCCAGGCTCACCTTCTCCCTGGATAAAAAATTCCCGACAAGCTACTCCGAACAACTGGCTCAGGCACAGAAATATGCCCTAGCAGAAGAACAAACGACAAGCCGATGACAGGCTAAAGAGAAGTCAGCCCCCAAGAGGCGATGTGACAAGGCTCCCGAAGCCCGGCCTCCTAGTGATGGCATCAACTCAACCGGACGCCGCAGCCCTAAGCCGAAGGACTTCCCTAGGAAGTTCGAAACTTATGCGCCTCTCTCCCTCCCAAGGGAGAAAATTCTCATGAAGATCGAGAACGAGACCTTCTTGCAAAGGCCTCGTTCGATGAGGAGTCCCTCCGCATCAAGGAACAGGGACAAGTACTACAGGTTCCACCGTAACCATGGGCACAGCACTGAAGACTACCTCCATCTGAAGGACGCGATCGAAGATCTGATCAGGCGGGGGTACCTGCACAAGGACGTCTGACCATAGAGGAATCGGGATGAAACCTCTACTGCTATGGACCTCCCGGAGGAAATAGAGCTGCCCAACCAATGCCCCACCGATGGAAATGTGGATATGCTCCACCGTTGGTCAAACTGGAGGAGTGAAGAAGACCAAGACATTGTCAAGAGGCTTCGGGATTCTAATGTAATTAGTTTATCTGACGAAGACATCTTAGAGGCCCAGATCCCTGGGAATGACCTTGTGGTTGTGTCGGCAGTGATTGCCAACTATGATGTAAGAAGGATCCTCATAGATAATGGAAGCTCCATGAAAGTTTTATTGTATGATGCTTTTGTTAGGATGAACCTGCCTAAAGCCAAGCTGCAAGAATCCCCAATACCGTTGACTGGGTTCGGAGGGAACTCCATCAGCATAGAAGGAGAAATAACTCTGCCTGTTACAATTGGGTCAGAACCTTTTCAAAAGACTATCCCCATCAATTTTGTGGTCGTACGCATAGCTTCAGCCTACAACGCCATCTTGGGACAGCCAGCACTTAACAAATTTCGGGCCATCGTGTCTACCTACCACATGCTAGCAAAATTTTTGACCTGGAATGGGGTCGGAGAAATGAGGGAAGATCGTAGGATGGCCAGGCAATGTCTGACCTCTAGGACACAATTCGAAAACTGTTCCACCTTGGAACAGCTTGACCCTAGGGCCAATGCCAATTGCTACGGGCAACTGGTCGAGAAGATCCTGTTCATACCTCTTCAGGAAGATGATCCCACTAAGATCCCGCAAATTGGAAGTACGCTCAATGAAGAGGCCAAATCAGAGTTGGTCAGCTTTTTATGGGATAATGTCGACGTCTTTGCTTGGTCGACGTCAGACATGCCAGGCATCCTATCGGAGGTCATAACTCACCAGCGCAAGGTGGATCCAGCTTATAAGCCTGTTAGGCAAAAGAAGAAGAGCTTCACCCCTAAAAGATAAAGGGAGATTGATGAGGAGGTTAGAAAGCTCTCCGATGCTAGCTTCATCAGAGAAGCTCATTACCCCGACTGGTTGGCAAATGTTGTTATGATAAAGAAAGCTAATGAAAAATGGAGGATATACGTGGACTACACCGACCTCAATAAAGCTTATCCGAAGGACAGCTTTTCCTTACCAAAATTTGATCAACTGGTGGACGCCACCGCCGCGCACCAACTTCTGATCTTTATGGATGCCTTCTTTGGGTACAACCAAATCAGAATGCATCTAGAGGATGAGGAGAAGACAACCTTTATCACTGACAAGGGACTGTACTATTACAAGATGATACCCTTCGGTCTGAAGAATGCTGGAGCCACTTTTCAAAGGCTGATCAACCAGGTTTTCGAAGGACAGCTTGGAAGAAACATGGAGGCGTATGTTGACGATATGATTGTCAAGAGCCTCCGAAGAGCCGACCACATCAAAGACCTACAAGAATCTTTCAATACCTTGAGGCATCACCGGATGAAGCTGAATCTGGTTAAGTGCATTTTTGGGATGACTTCCGGTAAATTTCTTGGCTTTCTGGTCACGCAAAGAGGAATTGAGGTCAACTCTGATAAAATCAGGGCCATCCTCCACATGGGGCATTTGACCAACAAAAAGCAAGTACAGGAACTTATAGGCCGAATAGCCTCTCTCAGCCGCTTCATCTCCAGGTCGGTCGAGAAGTGTCTCCCTTTCTTCAAAATCCTGTGATAATCGGATCACTTCCAGTGGTCCGACGAGTATCGGTCAGCCTTGAAGCATTGAAGGAGTACCTGAAGACCCCTCCCTTGCTCGCAAAGCCTATGAAGGGCGAGCCCCTATACTTATATCTGTCGACGTCGAACAAGGCGGTGAGCTCCGTCCTCATCCAGATAGGGGAGAACAACCAGCAAAGGCATGTCTACTACATTAGCAAAGTTCTCCATGATGCCGAAACAAGATACCCAAAGATGCAGAAGCTTGCTTACTCCCTGATCATAGCAGCCAAGCGGTTACGCCCTTACTTTCAAGCGCATCCAATCGTCATCCTGACTGATCAACCTCTCAGGGCAATCCTCAGGAGCCCCGACACCTCCGGTCGGCTCACCAAGTGGGCTGTCAAGCTGGATGAATTTGACATCTCTTTTCAACCTCGATCGGCCATGAAGGCTCAGGTGATCGCTAACTTCATTACGGAGTGTACTTGGAGACATGAAGCACCTCTATAATTAGCCGACACACCTGAGGAATACACTGTTGAAGAAGCAGAGCCCGCCTGGACGCTCCTTGTGGACGGGGCATCTAACCTTACTGGATGTGGAGCGGGCCTGATCCTGGCCGATCCTGACAGGCAGAGCCTAGAGTATGCCTTGCATTTAGCATTTCAGGTATTAAACAACCAGGCGAAATATGAAGCCCTCCTTGTAGGACTAAGAATAGCCAATGAGCTGGGCATCAGTTGGATCAGGACCTTCTCCGATTTCCAACTAGTGGTAAACCAAGTGAGGGGTGAATTCGAGGCGAGAGATCCGACCCAAGCCAAATACTTGGACAAGGTACAAAGTCTTGTGACTCGGCTTAAATTTTTCGAGATTTTCTATATACCTCAAATGCAGAACTTTCGGGCGGACACCTTGTCATGACTGGCTACTACCATTACCAACTCCTCCAACCGAACCTTTGTGGAGTACCTGCAATGCCCAAGCATTGCTGAAGAAATGGTCAGAATCCATCAAGTGGAGTGAGAAGCCTCTTGGATGGACCCCATCCTTGCGTTCCTCATCGAAGGGACCCTATCGTAGGATAAGACTGAAGCCAAGCATGTATGGACTACCTCAAAGTAAGTCATCCTCGACGGAATCTTGTACAAACGGTCGTTCATGCAACCACTGCTCAAGTGCCAGGGGCCGTCAGATGCCGAGTACGCACTCAGAGAGGTGCATGAAGGCATCTGCGGTGATCACCTGGGAGGAAGATCCTTGGCCTACAAAATCGTTCGGCAGGGTTATTACTGGCCAACTATCCAGAAGGACACGTCGGACTTCGTTAGAAAGTGCGACGCGTGCCAAAGGTACTCCACTATTCAAAGATGACTGGCCAGTCAGCTAACCTCGCTGACCACCCCTTGGCCGTTCGTGTAGTGGAGAATGGGCATCCTTGGACCGTTCCCACCGGCCTCCAGATAATGAAAGTTCTTGGTTGTAGCCATCGACTACTTCACCAAATGGATGTAAGCGGAGCCACTGGCACAAATCACAAAAACCAAAATGAAAAACTTCGTCCAAAACTACATTATCCTCCGGTTCGGCATACCACAGGCAATCATCACCGATAATGGAAGACAGTTTGACAACCCAAAATTTGGGAGTTTTGCCAGCAATACCATATTCCCATTGGCTAACTTTAGTCGGGCATCCCCAATCCAACGAAGAAGCCGAAATTACCAATCGAACGATCCTGCATGGGCTGAAGACCCGACTAAACGATGCCAAGGGACTCTGGACAGAAGAACTCCAATTGGTGCTTTGGGCCTATCGGACTATCTCCTGGACGGCAACTAGAGAAACTCTGTTCAACTTGACCTATGGGAGCGAGGTGATCATACCTGTGAAAATCTCCCTGCAATCCTTTCGGATCGATCATTTCACCAAGCCATCCAACTTCGAACGGAGAAGAATTGACCTCGACCTGCTCGAGGAAACTAGACTCCAAGCCAGTCTGAAGATGGTGACATATCGCCAAAGGATGGCCAAGTACTACAACAGTCGAGTCAAGGCTCGAAGCTTCAAGGTCGAAGACTTGGTTCTACGAATGACTGAAATATCCAGGCTGACCGAACAAGAAAAACTCTCCCCCAACTGGGAAGGCCCTTATAGGGTGATTGAAGTAATCCAAGCCAGAACTTACCGACTCGAGCACTTGGATGGATGTTAAATAGTGCATCCTTGGAATGTAGACAACCTTCGCAAGTATTATCAATGAAGGCAATAGTTCATTCCACTCCGAAAGTTCGACCCCGGTCAATAAAGGCTCCAGGGCAACCCACTCTGAAAGTCCGATCCCGGTCGGTAGAGGCTTTAAGGCAGCCCACTCAAAAAGTTCGACCTCGGTCGGCAAAGGCTCTAGGGCAGCCCACCCTGAAAGTCCGACCCTAGTCAGCAAAGGTTCTAAGGCAGCCCACTCCAAAAATCCGATCCCAGTCGGCAAAAGCTCTAGGACAGCCCACTCCGAAAGTTCGACCCCGGTCGGCAAAGGCTCTAGGACAGCACACTCCGATAGTCTGACCCGGTCGGCAAAGGCTCTAGGGCAGCCCACTCCGAAAGTCCGACCCCAGTCGGCAAAGGCTCTAAGGCAGTCCACTCCGAAAGTCCGACCCTGATCGGCAAAGGCTCTAGGGCAGCCCACTCCGAAAGTTCGACCCCAGTCGGCAAATGCTCTAGGGCAGCCCACTCTGAATGTCCGACCCTGGTTGGCAGAGCCTCTAAGGTAGCCCACTCAAAAAGTCTGACCCCAGTCAGCAAAGGCTCTAGGGCAACCCATTCCGAAAGTTCGATCCTGATTGGCAAAGGCTCTAAGGCAACCTAGTCCAAAAGCCCGACCCCGGTCGACAAAGGTTCTAGGGCAGCCCACTCCGAAAGTTCGACCCCGGTCGGCAAAGACTCTAGGACAGCGCAGTCCGAAAGTCCGACCCCGATCGGTAAGGCTCTAAGGCAGCCCAATCCGAAAGTCTGACCCCGGTCAGCAAAGGGCTCTATGGCAACCCATTCAAAAATCCAACCTCGCTCGGGAAATTCTACTTGGAATCCCTAAGTATTTGAGGGTTACCTTGTAGACGACTAACCTGAAGGTTCAGACTAAACCGACCCTTCAACACTTGGAAACATTTCAAAGGACTTGGATTCGGACTGAGCAACTGTTCAACACTTAGAAATATTTTCAAGAAAAAGGAGTTTGGACTAAGCCGACTGTCCCACATTCAAAAAGATGAACACTAAAGACATGTTGAAGGAAAAAATATTTTCATTCATCAACAAATTTTTTTTACAAAGAAACAGGGCAGGCTTTTACAAATGATCTAAGCCTGACCCTGCGAGTACATAGAACGGGCTCCGGCTTTGGCCTCCTGCACCGCACCTGAAGTTCTGACCGGGGCATCCATCGATCCCACGTCGGCCAAAACCTGGGTGTCAGCTCCGGCATCTGACGAGTCCCCAACCCCTCCCTGTGTCGATGGCAGCCTGGGCATCGGCCCTAGTATCAGATGAGCCTGTCCCTTCCTCCACTGGCTTCGGTAACTGCAAGGTGGATAGATCCAGCTCCGGAAAGGCGTCGGCCACCTTCTTCAGGCATTCCTCGTAGCCATAGTTGAAGCTGACCGCCCCGGCCTCCTCCATCTCCTCGTCAAAGCTGGCAGAAGTCTTGTACTCCGCCACATCATTGCTGATTGCCTCTACTGCCTGCGCCTTGGCCTCCTTCAGCAAGGCCCATGTACTTTGCTGCCACGGACTGGCGAGAATGAGAATTCCTCTCGACCTTGGCAGACCGCTCCTTTTCCGCGCTCAGCCAATGGACTAGATGATTCACCTTCTTCTTCATCTTCTTTAACTTGGCCTCCCGATCGGCCAATTGATTTTGCAGGTCTTCTACTTGCTTCTTCAAAGACTTGACTTCAGTTCGACTGGCTGATAGCCTCTCCTCAGCCACTCTCTTGGCCGCTTCTGACTCTTCGGCCTTCTTGGCCATGGTCTGTGTTGCATAGAGCATCTTGCCAAGTCCGTCATCCATTAGCGAGATCCCATGGACAAGCTACAAATGAAAACTTGAATTAAATCATGCTCAGAGAAGAAATAGTGAAAGGAAGAAGGTAGGAGGACAGTGACCTACCTTCATCATGTCGCAGTAGGCTTCCCTCACGACATCGCTCAAATTTCTTTTACTGGACTCCTCCCAGTCGGCCTCCGACATGGACCCCCTCAGTAGTTCTCTAGCATGCCCCACATTGTGGAGGGCACGCTAGTGCCAATATGTCTCAAAGCGGGCACCGTCGGCTTCCTCCCCTTCGACTGCTCCCTTCCCTTTGTCCGTGGGGGTAGCCACTTCCATCGGCCCTGTTGATGATGAGGCTAGGGCCGTCACTGCGTCAATTGGCTCTAGCGATTCCTGCTCCGATCGGGCGGCCGGCTGCCTGACGAGGGATGGATGCCTCGACGCCCTCATCGCCAGTAGCTCTGATAGAGGAATGTTGTCCTCATCGGAGTCCACTGACAAAACTGTTGCGGGCTGTTCTTCTACTCGCGGCTTCTTCGGCTTGTCCACTGTCAGCCTCGCGGACGGGGCGGTCCTTCTCTTTATCGCCCGTTCTATTATCTTGGACATGTTGGGCTTCATCTTGTCTCCTATTGTAGGGATAAAGCTAAAGTGAGTACAGAAGAAGACAGAGTCTGCAAAGTACAAAAGGGACCAATGACAATGCCTTCTATCCTACCTAAGCTCCCATGGCGACTGATTTCGGCCAGCTAGAGGCTGTTCTCCTGGAGCAGCTCGTATACCATGGTGGGGCTAACCCCCTCTATCTCATTGAAATCGGCCTGGTCGGCCATAAGCATTGCCCTTCCATCGATGGCTTTCGGTCTTGGTTCCCTCCACGATACTTCGAAACCCCAAAAATGGAGGCTATCCACACAGAAGAACCAGGACTTCCACCTGTGGATAGCCGACGGGAGACCCCTAGAATTCTTCGCACAAGACAGGGACTGAACATCCACCATTCCCGACTCCTAAAGTCCCTCTTCAGGAGAAAGAAGTTGGCAAAAAGAGAAACCCTAGGTTTGGCTCCAGCTCTACATCATAGAACCATGAAATAGCTGATCGCCCGAATGCTATTCGGGATCAGCTATGTAGGGGAGACCCTATAAAGATTGAAGAGCTCTACAAAGAAGTCAGGTACGGGGGACCTAAGGCCAGCCTTAAGGTGGTCCTCATACATCGGAAGGGTCCCGGATTCAGTGGTCCAGTCACCCTTCCTTCTCGGTTTGGGACAGAGAGGTGCAAAGAAGAGGGAATATTGAATCTAACCCTACGGGCTTCTACCCTCTCCCGTGTCATCTCCAACCTAATTTCACTGGGGCATGGTTCCCTATCTCTATGGGAGGAACTATGGCTACCGGAAACCATTCTAATGAAGGTTAAAGAGGCAGGGGAAATTGACCTAAAAAATGTCTCTAAGAAGACGGAGATGAAAGGAAGAAAATGCTCTTTCTCTCTCTTTGAGCATGGATGCAGCGGAAAGCTCCCCCCGAACTCTCAACGCCTCCTTTATAGCCCCTGGAAGGATCGTTTCCTGCCATCCCTCGAGCGCCACGATTCGGCCATCAGACGGTGCAACTCCCTCGTAGTGGAAGCCGATGCGATGGATGGAAGCATGTTCGAGCCGTAATCTGTGTAATCGCCAGATCAGCGATGGAGGCTCATCCCAGACACGGCGCCAACCGCCCGGATGCTGCCATGTCGCACTAGTTACATCCAAAGCCTAACGACCGGGTGGATCAAGCTGGCCGCTCATCATAGCGCCCCATCTGCATTAACTGCCTTCCCCCGTCTCCAACACGGGGATGACACCTGTCCCAAGTGCATGATTCTGGAGTGGGATGCAATCAGACACAGTATGCCTGATCGGATCCGCAATCATCCCAAGGACAGACATATTAAGTAAGAAATGATGCTCTCGTCCTTCGAGACAGCAAGTCCCTTCGAAGGCCAAGAGCAAGGGAGCAACTGTTATACCCAACCAACTTTTCTCTAAACCGAACTAGAGGTCTGACCGACCCACTTTAGCAGAGGTCCGAACGACCCACTCCAGTAAAGATCCGAGCGACCCACTCCACCAGGGGTCCAACCAACCCACTTTAGCAGAGGTCCGAACGGCCCACTCCAGCAAAGGTCCGAGCGACCCACTCCACCAAGGGTCCGACCGACCTACTTTGGCAGGGATCCGACCGACCCATTTTAACAGAGGTCCGAACGACCCACTCCAGCAGAGGTTCGAGCGACCCACTCCACCAAGGGTCCAATCGACCCACTTTGGCAGAGGTCCGAACGACCCACTCTAGCAGAAGTCCGAGCGACCAACTCCACCAGGGATCCGATCGACCAACTTTGCCAGAGGTCCGAACGACCCACTCCACCAGGGATCCGATTGACCCGATCAAGGTTCCAGAAGCCCCTTCTAGCTGATACCAGAATTATGTTACAATAGATCCCACGATGTGACCACGTCCTGGTGCCACCTGGCCACCACCCTGATTCTCCTAGGAGCAGATCGAATATTTTCATTCTAGTCCCTAACAGAATCTGGTAGTATTCCGCGCCTATATAAGATAAATGAAAGACTCCGAACGATAAGTGCACTTTTCTTTCTCCACGAGCTATCTCCTTTTCGATTCCTCTATTTTGTTACTCTAAGACCCTCACTAACTTAACCATCGGAGTGTTCCCCATCGAAACATCACTGATCTGTGGAACTTCTTTGCAGGATCCGGAAAGAAGCACTCCAGCAAAGCCAAGAGAACCCGATCTGGGAGATTTGACAGCAACAATATGCTAAAATTTTAATATCCACCGGTAAACAAATAATTTTAGTGAAACATAAATTAAATATCCAAAACACAATTCATAGTTTAAAAATATTTTTATTTCACAATTTTACCCCTTGTTATAATGATTCAATGTTCCCGAGGCCCCATAAATCTTTGTGCTGATTTATAGGAGGTGATAAAAAATTACCGTACAAACCGGATGATGTCACATAAACCCTCCTTGCTAAATCGAATAAGACTGTAAATTTTCGAAATCCCCATATACCACATGATCAAGGGCCTATCCTCGTCAACGTCCACAAGGTTACAAAGATCACCTAGCTGGAAATCCAATGATATCCTCGCCGTCACAAATTAGATCATATATACCACCCATATGGTGGACTCATCTAATAATTACACGCCATCAAGCTAAGGGCCCACTTTTATACTCATTACTCCAGAAAATGAGACCACTCATATGGCCGGCTCGCAAGCAAACATATAATTTAGATTAGTTATTCAGTTTAGCAAACTTCATAAGTATAGAACAATTATTGAAAAGATCCAATCAATACTTGCCAGTATCGAAGGGATTCAAATATTTGTAAATTCCAAGAACTCAAAATAGTTTAGTAAAAGCATAGAAAAATGCTAGTTCAAGCATCAAACGCTAACCATTTCAACAAAAAGACAAGGACAGGTTCCACTAAATAGCATGACCTCCTACCAAGCCAGCCAGTACATGCTCTGCGTTTTCCTTTTCATTAGAAAACATGAAAGGTTTGGAATCAGTATGTCTTCCAAAATAATTATAAATCAGTCAGAAGAGCACTTTAGTTATACATCCTCGTCAAAGATGAGAGTTAACAAAAAGTGCTTATATAAGGAGGGTTTGATACGATGAAAAGAAGCATGGTCATCTCAACTCATCTGTGCCACACAACCTTTATGCACAAAAAAAGAGGCATCACTATTTCACATCTAGCGTAGTAGATCATTATACAGACCTCATGCAGAATTGTTTGTGGCATATCAAGGTTTTTGTATACATTATCCATTTCACAAGGCCCATACGATTTTCTAACCAAAAAGAACAAAGCTATGAACAGAACTTACAAGACCTAATACTCCAAAAGCGGCTAATCTTGAATGTTTCCATTGTCATCATCTGGCAACTGAGATGCTCCATGCACACGATATTGCCTTCCTGCAAAAACAGATGGTCATGCTACTGTAGAGATAAATAATTTAGGGAAAGCTAATAGGCATCCTTCTTTCTTTATATGGGGCACAAGATACAAGTATCAAGAAGCAACCATGCTGGCTTGGAAAATTTACAGTCAATGGGAATAAACTCTGAAAATAGACGTTAGTTACCTGCATGTACTATGCTCAAAAGCTACAAGAAATCTATCCGGAACAATGATCGATTCAGATCTTCCCTGATAATTAAAGGTTACAAAGTTACATCACCAAACTAAATTATAGCAATGCTTCCTTTTCTCAGCAACAAACCATCTCGATGCAAGAAGCGGTTCCAAGAAAATCTGATGCTTTTCATGAGGATAGCTTGAACCCCACAAACGAATATATTAGAGATGGAGTCGTAAGAAGGTGACCAAGTACATGAAAAAGTTGAAAACTGAATGAGTTGACATGGGCATGGCATGAAAATCTGAAGAGGCCCTTGCAACCAGAACTATTTGAATGCACCATATTGGATAATCAGGAAAGAGGACATGAAGAGGACATGAAGACTTGAGCTAGTGATCTGAAAATCTGCAGTAGCGCTGCAATTACTCCATAAGCAATTAAAACTGACCCTACATAGTTGATACAGAGCTTCATGGTTTTAATTGTTAGGGTCATCTCAACCAGAAATACTTTCCAAGCCTGTGTGAATGATTATACCAGGTAGAAAGGAGAAGAGGTATCACAACACAATCAGGGGTCAAGTTACTAGATTGGAGAGAGATTGGATTCGCTACCTACCAAATTTCATTAAGTGAAATTTAATAAGATTAAATGAAAATGACCGTTTTGCATTAATTGACAATCATAAACTAGGAATTGGTCAATTAGCATTATAATTAAGGTGAATAACCATTATTTGATAAAAGGACATCTACCAATTTGATTAATCAGCCAAGGAAAACCTATTCCACTGTCCTAGTGCCAATTATATCTACAGCATACAGGGTACAGACTTTCATGAAGATCAAGTGCACTTCAGGTTTGTTTAAGGAGTCGCAGGCAATCTTGTCACAGATGAGAGGAGTCCTGTGTGCTTTTTTTACTGTAACAGTTGGATCTGATTTTGATATAATTTCTGTGATCTGACCTGTGACCATTTAAGTTGTCAAGAGGAAAAAAAGCAGGAGTTTTAAGTGATTACTGAGATAATTGTCCAGTTAAATGCAAATTGCATTTAGAGTTTTCCTTAAAATAAAGGAGACAAAATGACTCAGATGTGAATAAGTTTCACATCTGTCTATTCAACTCCATGATAGAAAATGATGATTCTGTCTACCCATTGTAGGTCAGTTGCTTCAAGGAAATCCTAAAAGACGAATATTTATATCTGTGATGATTGCTACATGTCCTAAGTTTCAGTTGTGAGCATCTACCATAACCATAACCATAACCATCAAGCCTTAGAGTCAGCTTTAATATCCTTATTTGCAAAGAATTCCTATCTAGAACCACCTTTTGTATTATTTCAGGTTTTTCCATATCTTTTGCAAAACTTCCATCAACATTACCTTATTGGGTGTTTGTTTGCAGAATAAGTGGGAAGATGGGCCACAGAATAAAGACTTATATGATGTGGGGGTATAAGTGAATCTACACAGTACGTCTACTTTATCAAAATGGTGGAATATATTGGGTTACAGTGGCACAACAGAACCTTGGTATTTCAAAATTAATTTGAACACCAAGAACACCGAAACCTTAAAACCTAGGATCTCTTTGATAATAACAATTAAAACTATTTTAAACAAGTATAAAGATGCATACCTATTTAATTCTGATTTTGATGGGGACATCAGAGGTCCCAGACTTTGGCAAAGGCATCTCAATCCTCTGTGGTTATTAAATTAAAGTTTAGGATTTGAATCCAATTTGTAATTAGGATTTAGTTAAGTTAAGTAAGTTCATTTTAATTTTGTGGGTTAGTCCATATGAGTCTTTGTATGGCCTTGAGTCCTGTTTTGGGCCTTTCAATATTTGAGTCCTGTATTTGGGTTTTGATCCATACTATTAGGGTTTGAGATCAGTTTTTGGGTTATGTCAAGTCAGTTAAGTCAGGTCAAGTTTTGAGTCATGTAAATTTTGAAGTTAAATTATGTATGTATGAGTCCAATCTATTGAGTCCAATCTAGTCCTGTAAAAAAGAAGAAGACTCAAATCATTTTGAAGCCTGTCAGCATAACACTCCAGTCATCCACCCAGTTGAGCCATTTAGGAGTATGAAGCCATCAAGGAAGACCTGGAGGACATGTGATCCAGCCTGCTAGAGAGGAGAACAGCTGAAGAAGCCCTGAAGCCTGCCCAGTATTGAAGTGGGCCTCCCAGGGCCCAAAAGCAACCAAGAAGGCACCAACCCTTAGGGTTACCATCCCTTGGTCGGCCACCCTTAGGGTCACCACCCTTTGGCCGACCAAGAGGAGGGAGAGAGAGAGGCTCAGTCAAAAGTGGAGAGAACTTGAGGGAGAGTTTGTATAGGTTAGGGTTTACTGTGAGATTACTTGTATACCCTTTCTTAAGCCCTAAGTTTGTAAGCCTATATAAAGGTCTCCCCTCATGTAATTGGAGATGAATTGATGAATTAAATTGAGTTCTCTCTTTGCTGTGTGCGAGCTGTGCAAATTATTTTCTCCTTGTTCCTACGCCCTGCCTCCATCCCCAACATTAAAACCTAGCCGCCTTCCTTCCAAGCCTTGGCCGCCCAACACAAAACACTCTTCCCCTTGCTGTTTTTGATTTATTGCTTCATCCCTACACCGTTTTCTAACCCGCAGATGGTGATTTGCAGGTCCCTTGGTTCCCGCGAATCCGAGGATACCTTCTAATCAGCCTTCGGATCACCAAGCAGAAAGCTGCGAATCCGCAGTGTCAAAAGCTTGCTTTTCCAGGCCGC
Organism: Areca catechu; assembly: GCA_021397845.1. Classification (NCBI taxonomy): domain Eukaryota; kingdom Viridiplantae; phylum Streptophyta; class Magnoliopsida; order Arecales; family Arecaceae; genus Areca; species Areca catechu. The sequence continues at coordinate 42,864,336 of CM038048.1, read as the reverse complement.
ATCCGGGAGTGAGAGTGATCTCTTCGGGCATGATCTTCATCAGGCGCTTCAACCATTGCCAAGTACACCCCCTTGACTCCCCAGTAGTAGTCTTGCAGAAGAGCAGCCTTACCAGGGTTTTCTTAAACCTTGGCAATCCTGTTTTCTCTAACTTTTAGGGTTTATTTCTGCATGCATGATTTCTAAAAATTTCCTAGAATTCTTTACTTTGAATTGTGGCTTGAAATTCGGGATCTAAAACCCTAACTCCTTAGTTAATCATGGAAAAATATTTTGCATGCATATTTAATCCCGCATCAGATTTGGTGATGATAATTTCCACGAGGCATACAAGGCACACAAGCATCTGCCCTCCAATAGTAATCCACACAAGAATTGGATAAAAGATATACTCCTTTCGAACCCAATTACCAGACTAGACTTCACCTTAACTCGATTTGAAGTGATCGCTTCCCGAACTTGACTTGAACCTAAGTTGAACCACTTGTCTTCTTGACTTATTGGCTAGCCTCTTAGGACCCTTTTGACCTTTTTCTTAAATACAATGGGACTTGTATTTAGGCTAAGAAAGGCTTGTCATAAATTGACTAAGGCTTGTAAGAGAGAGAGGGAGAGAGGACTCCTGTCTTAAACAAGAGATGCTGGAATTTTTTCCCAATGCCAATCCCTTATCTACCCCCTATTTAAATAGATAATGGGGAGGCGCCAAATCAAGGGACACATCTTATTCCATGCTCCTTTGAAAAATATAGTAAGTTTAAATTTATTTCCAACAGAATAAATTTCAAACATTCGCATCGTTTCAGCCCTTCTCTCCCTGCACGCGCCACACCTGATAGGATGCTTTTGGCATCCCATCTGAATCAAATGACCTCTGATTTTGCTACATGGCAAGATGAGATCCTCCTCATTTAGATGAACCCAAAAATCCAAGAGATGCGCCTCCTTCTACCTGAAATTAGAAGGACTCTTAGGCACCTCTTCATAATTCTTCATGCATGCGGTCAACCTTTCCTCCCTTCTCCATGCCGAAAAGGATATATTCATCCTTTAGAATGTGTGCCAACTTGATGGAGGGTTGCTGAGGATGCCACATGGGTCTTAAACCCATTTGTGAAGGATTCTTGGAAGTCCACGCTCAAAAAGCCAGCTGCCGGATGCCATCGAAGTTCCAGGAGCAAAGCTTAATGCAACAGATTAGCATGCCAAGTAGATATGAGAAGAAGATTCAGGAGCGAGAGCTTGATGGAGAAAACTAGAGTGCAAGATGCTTCCTTTAGCCATGCTAAACATTCTTCATCATGAAGAACCTCCCAGCCAAGTGGTGAAGCCCATTGCTCCACCACCCCCACAGAACCTACTCGCCACCCTAGTGCAGTAGGTACAAGCATTGGCCATGGTGGTGCAAGGGTTGCAGCAACAACCTATGGCAAAATAGTAGAAGTATCAGCCCGTGACGAAACAAATATAGCTAGAGGTTCCTCCTGTTCCCATTGCTGTTACTCGGCCCAGTCAGCAATCTCCCCAAGGAAGATCCTTGCACTGACCAATCTCCTTCCAGCCGCAGACCCTATCTCTGTGACAAGCAAGTCCACAATGCGATGATAAGTGACGACGAAGATAGCTAAGATGAGAGAAACATCTCCATTCCTCATCGACTCCAAGGGATCCACCAATGGACTTGGCAACTAGCAACTTTGTTTCATATAACTTCTTGTCTCCTTCCTATAGAGCTTTTGTATCTTCCCTATCTTCAATTTCTATTCCATAGAATTAGAAGGAAGCCTTTAATGACTCTAAGTGGAAAGAAGCCATGATAGAAGAGATGAGAGCCTTAGCCAAAAATAGAATCTAGGAGCTTACTGCTCTTCCTTTGGGTATGAAACTAGTAGAATGCAAATGGATCTACACAATTAAGCACAAGGTCGATGGATCCATTGAGAGATTCAAAGCTCGACTAGTAGCCAAAGGGTTCACTCAGACATATGGAATAGATTATCAAGACACCTTTGCACTTGTTGCAAAGATGAATTCCATTCATATTATTTCATCATGTGCAGCTAATCTTAATTGGGAGTTGCAACAGTTTGATATAAAGAATGCATTTTTACATGGTGATCTAGAAGAAGAGATTTATATGGAGATTCCGCCTAGTTTTGAAGATCAAAAAATTGAAGGAAAATTTTGTCGATTGAAGAAAGTTTTATATGGCCTAAAAGAGTCACCTAAAGCATGGTTTGATAGATTTAACAGAGCTATGATAGCTTTTGGTTATCAACAATGCAATGCAGATCATGCTATGTTTATCAAATATTATATGGGTAAGATTACAATTCTCATTATGTATGTTGATGATATAGTTGTAACAGGAAACAACCAAGAAATAACCGGTTTAAAATATTATTTGGCTAAGGAATTTGGGATCAAGACTTAGATAAGTTGCGGTATTTTCTTGGAATAGAAGTTACAAGGTCCAAGAAAGGCATCTTTATATCTCAAAGAAAGTATGTCCTAGATTTACTTAAAAAAACTGGCATGTTAGAGTGCAAACCTACTGATTCACCTATTAAAGCTAATCATAAGCTAAAAGGTGGTATTGGAGAAGCAGTAGATGTGGGACAGTATCAGAGATTGGTTGGGAGGCTAATCTATCTTTCACATACATATCCTGACATTGCTTATGCTGTAAGCCTGGTGAGTCATTCATGCATAATCCTCGGACTACTCATTTAGATGTGGTTTTCCATATTCTTAGATACTTAAAAATCTACTCCTGGAAAAGGTTTACTTGTTTCTAATCATGGCCACTTAAAAATAGAAATTTTTACTGATACTGATTGGACAGAAATCCCTGATAATAGGTCCATAACAAGATCTATTCTTTTGTTGGTGGCAATCTAATTACTTGGAAGAACAAGAAACAAAGTGTAGCAGCAAGGTTAAGTGCAGAGGCAGAGTATAGAGCTATGGCACAAGGTATTTGTGAGCTTTTGTGGTTCAAGAAGCTAATGCAAGAGTTATGACTATTTGAAGAAACCACTGTTATTATATTATAATAACAAAGCTGTCATTAACATTGCTCACAATCCAATTCAACACGATCATACAAAACATATTGAGATTGGTCAGCATTTTATCAAAGAAAATTGAATGATGGGATTCTAGATATTGTATATGTGAGCTCCGAAAATCAGTTAGCTGATATTTTAACAAAAGGGCTTGGTAGAAATTTATTTCATTCCTTTGTATACAAGATGGGTATAAGGGATACACATACACCATCTTTAGAGGGAGTGTTGATAAAAATCTTGAAAGTACTTTCCTTGTTGACAGAAATCAATTTTGGAAAGTGTTGATAAAAATCTTGTTGGATGCATTCCTTGTTGACAGAAATAAATCAGGAAAGTGTTGATAAAAATTGTGACAGGTGCTTTCCTTGCTGATAGAAATCAAATCAAGTATTGACAGAAATCTTAATAGATGCTTTCCTTCCTAAATTAGTAGAATGTAATTTAGGAATTTGCTTTATTAGAGGTATTGATTATTTTTGAAGATTTTGTATATAAATGTATAGAAGATGGCCATTAAATAATAATAACAATAAAACTATTTTGCCTCCATTATTCCTTTTCTCAACATGAACCAATAGATGTAGTTGCTCCACCTCGTAGGTCTCGTAGAGTCTCTCATCCTCCTAAAAGGTATCTAGTATGCTTACAGAGGATATAGAAGAAGTGTTCATGGGAGACAAGGATCAAATAGTTGATCCTAAGATTTATGTCGAGGCTGATGCGGGATGACTCTAAGATTGCTAAATATGCAGGAAAAACAGTAAACTAATTTTTTCATATTTTTTTATAATTTTAATTTGCAGGTTAGATTTCCAAAATCAACTAAAGACTAGCAGGATGAATAGCAATGCAAAGAATCATCATAATCGCAGGCAGGCTCGTGCAAAATAATAAAAATTAGGATCCGAGAATTGAAAAATTCCCGGCTTAAGATAGCTAACCTTCAATCAAATAGAAATTAAGAGTGGGAAGGTTTGTACCATGCAGAAATTGAAAAACTTGCTGATGAAGGGGTCACACAGCTCTCAGATTGATGCCTGGAAGATGAAGCTTTAGTTCCCTTGAAATAGAAGGCTGATCTGGGCGGTCCCGAAGGCTAAGAAAGCTTTCTCTGGGAAGGGGAAACACCTCGGGGATCCTGCAAGCGTCAAGATTAGGCACGAAATAAGTGATCAATGAAAAGAAAACAAAGGAAAGGGAATTAGGGCTAGTGGCCGGAAGAAGAAGCAGCTTTGGATCTGGGGCGTCTTCAAGGCTCTTCTTCTTAGACGTGGCTGATGTTTGGAAGCTTGAGTGGCTGCTTAGGCATGGAGAATACCAAGGAACAGGGGTTGGCCAAGTGAAGAAACAAACACAAGAAAAAAACTAAAGAACACCAGAGTCTGGAAACAATTCAACAGCAATTTGATTTCATGAAAGATAATTGATTACAAGAGGAGAGGGGTATTTATAGAGTTCCCATGCCCTCTCCCTATTAGGACTTCAGCCCTCTCCTAGTTAGGATAGGTTTATACAATTTAAGTAAGAGAAAGATTACAAAATAAACCTAGAACTAGGATTACAAGGTTGAATGAAATAAAAACTAGCTTTCCTTCTTTCATTTGAACTCTTCCACATGCTTGGACTTGGTGAACTCACGAAGGACACCTATACTAGGCGTGTTGGGCTTCAAGGGGCAGCAAGGGGCTGGCCAAGAGTAGAGGGCGCATGGGTTTTGGGCCTCTTGGAAGCTGGGGCGCCTGAGCTGGTATATTCTGGGTATCATACTGGAATCTTGGTTTTTAAAGGCTTGAGCCTTGCTCCTGGGCTTGAATTTCTTGGACTAAGATGCTGGTATCTCCCTGGAATCAAGGGGTGCCCTGGGTTGAGAATATTCCATGGCATCTGGAAGGAATCTGGCATCTGAAATGGCATATGGGGGGAATCAGGACATCTGGAGAGCATCTGGAGGATATCTGTGGCTCTGGGGTGTCAAACAAGATCCCATAAGCTGATGTAAATGCCTCTGGCTCCTGGGTGAGGCCTGGTAGAACTCCAAAATAGAGTAACCTCCTCTCTTGTACAAAAATTGGACTCTCACTGAACTAATACTCAAGTATAGGACTCAATGACTGACTAGGGTTGAGACAAATCAACTAATCTCAACTTATTACAGGACTCAATCTTATTTGCTTATAAAAATGTGACACATGGCTAAGTAAACCAGATTGGGCCCAGTAATCTATGTCTGATCCAGGTGCCCCCACCAGAGGCAATGTCAGACATCGACTCCTAGAAATGGTTGAGTGCTATGAAGTCAGAATGCATTCGAACCAAGTCTGGTCCTTACTGGATCCACCAGAAGGTATATATCCATTGGATATAAATGGATCTATAAAGGAAGATATGTGCAGATGCAAAGTAGAGACCTATAAAACTATGCTAGTAGCGAAGAGGTATAGTCAACATGAAGGCATTGACCAAGGTTCCTGGTACCAGCATCGGGACTCGTACCAATGGCTGGTCGATACGATATGGTACCGGTACCATACCATACCGACATGCGGTATGATGAGGCATGCCGATCTAAACTAGCATGCTAATTTTTAATTTTTTTAATTCTTTTGATCTCAAGTAAATTTTTAGAATTTATTAAATATTTTTATATCTAAATAGATATTTATTAATGCTAATTGATGTTTGCATCGCTTCAAAATACTATGCAATGCTATTTAGCCTCTAACTATACTACATTATTTTTTAAGAAATTTCGATAATGATTACTAGCAATTAATTAAAGAAAAAGAAAAATATAAATATAATTACATACCAATATTTAAAATTGGATCGAGTGCCCATGTTCATAAATATCGGGATTATTAATGTACTTTTAGGAAGATCAATAAATCTCTCTAAGCAGACAACATGGTAATCCTATAAGCTCATCCCAAGAGGTATGCATGATGGATCGTAGCTCATTGCAGATCTCTCACTAAGTTTCTGACTGAGAATATCCAAAGATTGATGATATGGCTGTGAAGGGGGCCATCTAAATACACTAACAGCAAAATCAGATCCATAAGATGCTCCGGGCTGTATAGGATAATAACTACTAGAAGATGATATCTCGGATGCACCATATCTTTATCTATATAGATCATAAGCTGACGGTAACTGCGGATAAAAGAATCCAGAATATGAGGATGACTTTGATATATCCATGGATCTTACTCCATGTACAAGATTCGCAGCTGCATCGTGTCATGAATGACCACGTGGAGCCCGTCACCCGTATTAAATCATATCACCGTGGGATTTACTAGCTGGTGCACTATGATCCGTATCCTATGTAGCGTGAGTAAACTGCGACTCACTAGTAAATCGAAGATCAATAGTTGGCTTCATCTCCTATCCTCTAGCCTCCCTGATCACTAGATCTTCGACTATCAAGAGAAGTACTAGCACTACTTCCTTAGTATCTAAATCTGAATGAACTGAGTGCTCCAAGAAAAATACAATTGACTTCCTTTTTCTCTCTCTGGATCAAAAGGATGGTGAGAGATGATATGATGTATCTACTAGAGCCTTGTGAGGAATATTGCTTCTGCCCATTGTTCAACATGCACCCCAACTTTGCTAGCTACAAAAATTGCTCATCGAGAAGGCAATTTTGGCTCATCAAGCTCTGACTCTTACTGCTGATTCATGACCCATCAATCATCGAATCTTCATCCTTGACATGGCATTACCACTGACGTGGAGCCCATGACTACACCAGCTAGCGGCCGCGCTAGCAAAAAATGCCATCTAGATGCGGCAACCAAATGAAGATCCGAGGACGAGCCCCAACCGAGGTCAGCTCCAAGGTTTTTCGAACCGGCCGGTTCAGGGCGTACTGAACCGAACCAGTGGCCGGCCAGCACGGTTCGGCCATATAACTCGGCACAGCCCCATAAAAATCAAAAAAAATGTTTACCGCACCGAACCGGGTCAAACTGGTGCTGAACTGGTCGAAACGGGCCCGAACCGACCGGTTCGGCCAGGTTCGGGTCGATACGGCCAGGAGGGGGCAGGTGGGGGCTTCTTTTTGTTTGTCACATGGCTACTGTAGCCATATGACGTGCTTTTTGGGAGGGTGTCCTTGGATTTTAAGAGAGGAAAAGGTAGAGAGCTCAAAAAGAGCTCTCTGCTACAGAGCCGCGAAAAGAAAAACGAAAAAAAAAAATTTCTTGATCATTTTCAATCCAATCAAACCTGTAAAAGTCAAAGAGGAAGGTAGAATCAAGGTACGTATACCTTTCTTTTTCCGTATTTTTCTCTTTCGTATCGTTCTTTATTAAAATCCGTGCAAAATAAAAAATTAAGAAATGCTATCAAAATTTATTTGTTAACTATGATTTTAGAGTATGTAGTAGATCTAGGATAGATCTATACAATGATACTAAAATCTTGAATTTTTGTTAAGTATATAATTTTTTAAATTAAAAATTAATTTTGGATTAATAAATTAATTTAAAAATTAGAAAAAAATTATAATTATAAATTATTAATCTAGGGCTCGTAAGCTACTCTCACTATAAATTTCATATCGATTTATTCAAGTTTTGATGCATATCATGAATAGTGCCGTAGGTCTTAAATTGAAAAAAAAAATGACTTTTAATGCATTTCTAGGATCTTAAAAAAATATATGTAGCATGTATGATAGAATCCTACATGAATCTAAAATTTAAATTTTTTTATTTTTATTTATTTTTTGAATTTTTTAAATAAAAAAATAAATTAAATTTTAAAAATTAGGTTAATAAAGTGTTAATTAATAAACATTATTATTGACCTTATATGTAATTTAAATATTCATGTATAGATCCATCAAGGAGGAAGAAGGATCCTGAGCGGGACATTGGCTGGTTACATGAAGAGATGCTCTCGGGTCGGCATCACTGGAGGTAAATGATGCAATACCGAATTCAAAGAAGGGGGGTAACAAGGTTAAAGCAGCACTTGGCTGGCGGCTATCCTGATATATCTGCATGCCGACAGTGTCCACAGGAGGTCCGTTAGTTGATGAAGAAACACTTTGCTGATTTTAAAACTGGAAAGGAAAGAACAGCAAAGAAGGCAGAGGTGGACCGCAGAGCCGCAGAACCACCTTATTATTCTAGGGAGTCAAAGGAAGCATCTATTCCTTCTGATGAGGAGGCACAGATGGAGGCTGCTATTTAGGCAAGCTTGTATGAGCAGAGGTAGCCAGCATAGACAGCGATTCGGGCCATCAGCTTTTGAGTCAGGATCGGGATCCGCTTCTGTTTGTGCTCCAGGAGAATCTGAGACAGTTTAGGACCTCCTCAGTCAGAGAGCCCATCAAGAGAGGCACCGACCGTATTGCATCCATGTTAGGAGCATTTAACAGTAAAAGGAAGTTTTCGAGAGACATTCCAGAGGGAGCCACTATCCATGATGTCGATCCACATGCATTTTCTAGTAGAGATTCCAAGCAACAGAGGATTGACACAATGCTGAAAAAGGATAAGAAGAAGGATATATAGCGGGCCATCTCCTCCTGGTTTCATTTCAGTCATATCACAGCCCATGCAGCAGACAATCCATATTATCGCTCTGCTATTTCATCTATACAGGCTGCTGGTGCAGGTGTAGATCCTTCAATATCGAGGGATATCTATGGTCATCTTCTAGATAGCAATAAAGAGCTAGAAGGATGGATATCCTCATATCAGAGCAAGTGACCTGTGTATGGATTGACAGTGATGTGTGATGGTTGGACTAGTCCTACTAGATAGAGCATCATCAATTTCTTGACTTATTGTGATTGGAATACTTTTTTCCAGAAGTCTATTGATGCTTCAGATCATGTGCACGACGCCAGTTATATCCTCAGATTGATGGAGGAGGTGATTGATCAGGTGGGAGAGCATAATGTCGTGCAGGTCATCACTGATAATGGATCATAGTACAGGGCCACAGGGCAGATCTTGATGGAGCAGCGGCTACATATTTTCTGGACCCCTTGTGCTACACATTGTATAGACCTCATATTGATGGATATTGAAAAAATCCGCAAGGTGCAGAAGATTGTTGAGCTAGCACAGTCTATCACTAGATTTATATATAACCATACATCGGTCTTATCATCGAAGAGAAGCTTTACAGGGAAAAAATATTAAGACCGGGGGTCACACGGTTTGCTACTAATTACATTGCACTTGATAGTCTTCTTGGCAAGAAAGTAGAGCTGCGTCAGATGTTTGTCAGTCAGGAGTGGCAGCAGAGCAGATATGCCAGGACAAATACTGAGGGAAGTAATGTGAAAAATTTAGTGACGAGACAGACATTCTGGAAGCGGGCTGAGAGGGTAGTGGAGGCTATCAAGCCTTTATATGAGGTACTTCATGTTGTGGACTCTGAGAGGTATGCTCAGATGGGCTTCTTATATTTCATGATGCAAAGGGCAAAGGAAAAGATCAAGGAGGTAGATCCATCACATGCATCTGAGTATATCCGGATCATTAATGGACGGTGGAGTTATCAAATAAGTTCGGATTTGCATCTAACAGGTACGTAGTAATTTATGAAATCCCTAAAAATTAAGTTTCAATTGAATTCATACAAGTACGCTTAACTAATTTTTAAAATATATGTGCAGCTTACTATCTAAATCCAATATTTTAGTACTCCGTACCGGACATTGCCATGGATGAGGATCTTATGTCTGCCCTATGCAATATTATATATAAGATGGAGCCCGATCCAGATATCGCTGCTATGTGCCTTGAAGAAGTTAGGTTGAAATTATTGAATGATTTTTAAGAGCATTAATTTCAATTTCAACAAGCTAACAAATATTTTCTGGCAGACGAAATTTTTAGGAAGGGCACAGATTCATTTGGATCCACTGTAGCGGTCAGAAGTAAATCAAAGATGAATCCTGGTAGGTAGTACTAAAGAGTAAGTCTAATATTATATCAGGATTAAATTTTTTATTTTGCCAAATCTAAAATTCTAAATGATGTAATGTATTTTGCAGCTGAATGGTGGGTGCATTTTGGTAGATCTGCTAAAAATTTGAAGGTTCTTGTAGTGAAGATCTTCTCCCAGACGATGTCATCCAGTGGATGTGAGCACAACTGGTCTACATTTAGTGTTATCCACTACAAGCAGAAGAACCGTATGAAACAAATGCCTCAACGATCTTGTGTATGTACACTATAATTTAAGGTTGATGCTAAAATATATTCAGGAAAAAGTAGAATTGAAATATCCCGATCCCACTGCAAGTTCATATGTTGATGAGAATGAAGATCCAATGATTGGATGGGTCATGGATCAGCAGCAGCATCCAGAGTTTGATTTAGCCAGGATCGCCTCCTCAACCAGCCAGTTTTATAGCTAGTGAGGCTGGGATGGATGCTGGACAATGGGCAACAAGTCATATTCCTCATAGGACTCCAGTAGATACAGCACATCGTCCCTCCCCACCATCTAGTAGACCCGGAGACAGAGGAAAAGGAAAGGCAGTTGCACCTCCATCGGAGCACTCAGTCCACTCAGATTCAGATACCAGAGACAGTGATGATAGTGTTTCAGATAGTGGAAGATCTAGTGCTCAGGAAGGGGCAGGAGGACAGGAGTCACAGCCACCTATTCATATTCGATTCACTGGGGAGTCACAGTTTAGCCATGCCATGCAGAATACAGATCATGGATTACCATCTGATAGACCCCATGGTGATACGATTCTATATAGGCGACGAGCTCCGCGTGGTCGTTCGAGACACGATACAGCTGCAGCTCTTGCACGTGGAGTAGGATCCATGGATATATCTGGATCATCCTCATATTCAGGATCCTCTTATCCGCAGCTACCGGCAGCTTCTGGTCTATATGATCCATATGGTGCATCTGAGACGTCAGCATCCAGTGGTTATTATCCCTTGCAGTCCGGAGCATCTTATGGATCTGATTTTGCTGCTGGTATATTTGGATGGGCACCTGCACTGCCATATCATCAGTCTCTGGATAGCTCTCAGAGTCGGGACATCAAAGAGGGATCTGTGATTAGTTATGATCCATTACGTATACCTCCTGGGATTGAGCTTAGAGGAGTATCATGCTGCCTGGCAAGAGGGATATACTGAATTTCCTACAGAATACATACATGATCCCTATATTTATGGACATCGTCACTCTACCCGATTCTAGACATTGGTATGTAACTATATGTTTATGCTACATTTCACTTTCATTAATTACTGTTAATCTTAGTTTAATTATTATTTTTTTATTTCAATTGAAAATAGTCCTAAATATTAGTATTTAGTCATAAATCTTGAAATCGGACATATCTTAAATTTTAAATTTCAAGCGTTTAGAACTCTTAAACACTAAATTCTCACTAAATCCTAAACCCTAAATCCTTAAAAAATAAAATTAAAACCTTAAAATCACAAAAAACATAAAAAAAATATCAAAAAAAAAATTGGGCATACCGGTTTGAACTGGTACGCCATGTCGTACCATGTGTCGGCACGGTACGGTATGGATTGTACCAGTACCGGCCGGCCACCGGTACGGCTCCTGGTACTGGTACCGGGAACCTTGGTCAGCTCCCATTCGGGGTTGAGCTCCCGGTCGAGGTTGTGCTCATGCTCTCCGGGGACGAGCTCCCAAGATAGAGCTCCCCCTATCCTGCCGAGGGCGAACCCCCGGCCGAGGTCAGCTCCCATCCGGGATCGAGCTCCCGGTCGAGGTCTTGCTCATGCTTTCCAGGGTCGAGCTCCCGAGAAAGAGCTCCCCATATCCTGCCGAGGGCGAGCCCCCGACCGAGATTAGCTTCCATTCGGGTCGAGCTTTCGATCGAGATCGTGCTCATACTTTTCGAGGTCAAGCTCCCAACCGAGGTCATGCTCATGCTTTCCGGGGTCGAGCTCCTGAGATAGAGCTCCCCCCATCCAGCCAAGGCCGAAATTCTCACCAGATGTAAAAGAGATAGAAGATCAATAGAGATTCAGACCGTGCCGTGGAAGCTCCTAACTATCTACAACCTCCAAGAGGTGGCGCACACCCTACCAGAAATTCAAACTCTATAAACGCGCCACCCGCACATTCTATGCAATGCATGCTCCACTAGGCTCCAGGCCCTGTAGCGTGCCGCCACGTCCATGACCGTGCAACCGGGATGCTCCAACCCTCGCGACACAACCTATACCTCCTCCAAGAAGAGTATTCCATTAAGGCCCCAGGCCCTGCGACATTCCAACAGTCCCACCTGAAATAGAAACGCCCCATCATGGCTCGGGACTCAGCGACACGGCGCCCGCCCCTCCCACGGAAAACTGCACCACTAGAGGGACAAGATTTGTACTACGCCGGCGAACGCCCCCAATAGAAGGATCTTCCGAGGACCGATCTGACCTGAGGGAGGCCACGGACAAAGGAAATCCCTCTCGACAGGGATACCATGAAAGGGACATCTCAGTGAAGCTCCAGACTTGGTCTGGGCCATCCTTCTCATATAAAATAGAAAAAAGGACCTCCGAGAGGGGAGAGAGGCAACTGGTAAGACTAAAAGAGCAAACGGATAAGGAACCAGCCAAGAAAACCTTCCAGCTCTCTGATCTCCACTCGACCCTGCCTTTCCATTTCTTACATCTCATCTTTCATCCTCTACACGGAAAGATCCCAAGCTCTCCGTTACAGAGGCTCTGTTTCCCTTGATCGTCCCAAATGATTTGATCGTCGAAGTATCCCCACCGGAATCCCTGGCCCAGGTCTCCTCTCTTTTGCTGGTCACGTCGGTCTTGGAACTGACCGGGGAAGGGAACCAAGCATCCAACGGGAGCCCGACGAGTCCGCAACATGTTAGAGCTCCAGGCCACAACGATCTAAGCGGCAGTAGATGGTGCATCAGGTAGGGGGGAGACGCAGAAACACCATTGACTTTGGAAGTTCCAGTAGTAAGTCCCCCATCGCAAGGACACTAGTGGACATCCACAGCCTCATGATGACAACGAGTGCACAAAAGGCCTCCGCCAACCGTGCAGGGGGCCCCCTCGTCATGGCGACCCATAGAGTCCTGAGGGGGAGCTTCCCGCTCCGCCACCGCCTCCGGCAGATTCCTAGATCACCATACTAGCCCAGCAGGTCCATGCCCTGGCTGCGGCGGTGCACCAGCTCCACCAGAGACACCGGTCCCTGGCAATACAACAGCAACCAAGGACACCGGCGACCCACGTCGCCGATCCCCGTACCAGCCTACGATCTTTCCGGGAGGGGCCATTACATGCAGCCTCCCACCTACGAGGAGACCACCAGACGGTCAGGAAGAAGCAGCATAATGGCCCGACCGGCCAGGAGAGCCACTCCCCGACCTCGGACCATGGTGCACGCTAGCACCGACAGCGTCGGAGTGATGCCATCCCCTTTACTACGACAACAATGGCATCATAGCCCTCGCCAAGGTTCCTGGTACCGGGACCCATCTCAAAAGGTCGGAGGTACGGTATGGTACGGTCCGTACAGTACCATACCGGCATACATGCCGAACCCTTTTTTATATTAAAAACCATCTTTCCCTCTCCCCCAAAGCAAAAAAAAGACCTGAACTAGACAGTACCGGACAGAACCGGGCGATTCGTACCAATACAAAAATTAATTTATTTTCAATTTTTTTAACAGTCCAGAAGCCGGATCATTTTATTGGGATGAACTGTACCGGCTTGCTGCCCGTACGGTACGGTACATCCCGTACTGTACGGTACGGGATGATACTGCATTTCATGACCCTCGCTAAGGAGCCCAAGTCTTATCAGAAGTCCAAGCATATTGAGTGACAGTTTCATATCCTACGTGACTATCTCGAGAAGAATGCGAGGTGCGAAGAGTAGACTCCATGGACAACATGGCAAACCCGCTGACAAAGTAGTTGAGCCAGCAGAAAACTGAAATCCATCTTGGAAAGATAGGACTTAGGTACATAGCTAATTAACTTTAGTGCAAGTGGAAGTTAGATGTATGCTCTAAAAACCAAGTTGGCCTGACATATTATATCCTTTTTAGGACACATTTTTGTACTTAATTTATTGAAATCAATAAAATAAGCATTTTTTCATTCGTATCTAATGTCTATGAATCATCCATGGAGTTAATGGACAATGACATATTCTTAAGAGTTGAGAATTTGAGACCTGTGTCATAGATTAACTCATAAATGCTCTTGATCATCGGATCATCATGAGGACAATGATTGATCCATTAAGATCGATCCATATACCGCTCCCTTTCATGTAGATGAGTCTCAAATCTATAGTATAGCGATACAAGATTGAGAATGCAGATGGTTAGAAGACAATACTAAGTGTAACCATGAACGAGAAGTCATACTGATGTCTACTCACTCATCAATTACTTTTCGATGCTGTAGCTGAGTAATTCTTTGACCACGGTGCCTTGGCTATTCATAGCGGGGTTGCAGTAGTTTGACAGTACAAAGTTGGTTCTTAGCCATTTAAGGCCTTGTAGTGCTCGTTGGCTGCAGTAAATTTACTGTAGGAGTAGGTGTGTACTTATAGGAGATCTATCGATCTTAGTAGTTGAGGTGTAGTCCTATGTGATCTAAAAGACTTGAGTCCTTAAGTCTATGGTCATAGCAGCATGACAATAAAAAGGAGTTTCCATGAGAATCATAATTAAGCTCAAGCTTATTAAATCAAACATATGACGAATACTTAGGATTTGACGAGATTCCTTGATTTACATCCTATCAGGACTCCCGATAGAGAAACTTAATCATACACTAACTATACCTAGGGATTCATTTTTCTATTTTGCTAGGTTGCTACTATATACTGCCAGGTGTTACTAGTGGATTATGAAAGATTACTATGATCATTTTTGGATCAAATTGTTAGGATTGAGCTGAAATTGTTATGATCTATTGAAAGAGTTTTGATGATACTATAATAGAGATCATGGTAGATCTCACTACCAGATAGAATAGAATCTAAAGGATCGCAAATAAAAGGAGCTCGACCAAAATTCGGATCAATATATAAGGGTTATATATTTAGAAACTGCTATTTATATAAGAATTACATATTCAGTAACTACTAATTATATAAAGATTACATATTCAGTAACTGCTGATTATGTAAGGGTTACATACTTAATAACAGCTAATTATGTAAGGGTTAATATTTAGTAGTTGCTAATTATTAGCATAAGGAACCATTTGCAAATGTTATAATATAATTTGGCTTAATTAAGTTATGGATTAAGCCCTAATTGAATTAAATTGGATTTAACTTAATTAGTCTTAACCTAATTTAAAACTAATTGGGTTAATTATCCAAGTTGAACTTGATTGCAATCCTAATTGAATTAGGGTTGACAGCCTTTAAGAAATTGGTTCGAATCGAGTTCAAAACGGATTCAAAATTGATCCAAATTAGATTCAAATCAAACCAAGAAGCCAAAGCCAAATTTCCCTGGGTCTCTCTCCATTTTCACATGAAATAAGGAGACGGGGTGCTAATTTTATCGCCCCCTTCTCTTGGTGTGCGCGAAAGAATGAGACGCACAAAGGTGGTATCTTACATTTTTATTTGGGACTCTCTTCGGATCGCTATGAACTCCTATATGATTTGAATTTCAGATCAGGTTTCTAATTTATCTAGAGTTTTAGGAGGCATGGAGATTGGATTTGGCATGGAGTTTTTTGAGGTGCATATTGGGTAGCGCTAATTCTTCTTGTCGCACATCTTTCTCTATCGCTCCATATTTCTTCTATCTCCACATCCCACCTATTCCATGCAAAAAAATCAGCAGAGAGGGTGAGAGATTGAGAGAAGAAAAAGGGAGAAAAAGTTTTCTTCCTTTTGGTTTTCTATCTCCCTTTGAATCGGCACAAAAAATTTGCACAAAGTTCTAGTTCTTCCAATTCGTGAAGAGATCTTTAGATTCGAGTTTTGGAGGAAGGCCTGCAATGAGCTAGCACTCTGAGTGCCTTGGTGCTTCGATCAGGAAGTCTCCGTGTAGATACCAGTAGAGGCCGAGCGCATGCGCAACTCTGACAAAATCCCGAGAATCCATTGGATCCAACCTGATTCAAGGAGAAAAGTGATTCAAGTAAGTCGAATCCTCTTTCTCTAATTTTTTCCATATTCACATCTGATTTATTTTAGCTATTCCAACATGTTAACAAGTTGTATATATGATAATATGATCTGACTTAAATCTAGATGCTAATATGAAAAATGTTTTCATTCTTATTGTTTCTGCTACATTAAGGTCTAAAATCCAGTTTTCTTTATGCATGTCATCTATGCAAATCCAACACCAATGTCATCCCTCCAGTAGTCCCTCTTCGAGGACCATCTCGGCTGATTAACTCTTGGCTAAAGAAGATCGTATAAGCCATCTCCCTCCAGCGGTCCCCCCTCCAACCATCTTGGCCGACTAACTCTTGGCTGACGAAGATCCGTGAGCCAATCTCCCTCCAGCAGTCCCTCCGAGGACCATCTCGGTCGACTTATACCAGGTTGATGAAGATCGTGCGAGCCGACATCTTCCCTCAAACAGTCCCTCCAAGGAACATCTAGCCGACTAACACCCGATCGAAGGTAGCTACGTTCTCACACTACCATGGATCTCACTCCCATCCAATTGGCTCATACTTGATCGAAGGTGGCTGCGTTCTCACACCACATTGGGTCTTTTATCCGGCCGACTGACAACCGATTGCAGTAAATATGGACACATTTCTACATAACCATCTTCTATCCAGCTGACTAGCAACCGGTCACAGTAAAGATGGCATGTTTCTACACCATCTCCAATTCGACCGCGGACCGACTAACAATTGACCGTAGTAAAGATGGGCATTTTCTACACCACCATCTCCTATCCAGCCGACAAGAAACTGGTCGCAATAAAGATGGACATGTTTCTACACTACCATCTCCTATCCAGCCGACTAGAAACTGGTCGCAATAAAAATGGATGCATTTCTACACCACCATATCTTATCCGGTCGACTACCAACCAGTCGCAATAAAGATGGGCATGATCCTACATATCTTATCCGGCCAATAGCTGATCTGTCATCTTCCTTGGATCTCTCCCTTTGATCGCTTCATAACTGGCCAACCAGATCAGTGCAACCTTGTACCTCCATCTTTTTCGAGCCTCACTCCCTTTCGATGCTTCACAACCGGCCGACTAGATGGCTGCATCCTTGTACCTCCATCTTCCTCAGGTCTCTTCCTTCAGTCGCTCCATTACCAGCTGACTAGATGGCTGCGTCCTTATACCTCCATCTTTCTCGGGCCTCACTCCTCTTAGTTGCTTCACAATCACCAACCAGATAGCTGTGTCCTTGTATCTCCATCATTCTTGGATCTCGCTTCCTTCAGTCGCTTCATAACCAGTCGACTAGATAGATGGTCCTCGTACCTCCATCTTCCTTGGATTCCTTGAGCCCTCTGGCTATCAAACACCCGGTCACAAACAAGGACGATCATGCTCCCACATCTTATCTCCCCTGAAGCCTGAATAGCCAACTGAAACTCAACTACAACAAAATCTAAACTTTAGCTCCAAGGCACGAACGCCACCATGGATAAGGCTGAAGAAGTGATTCTACTTCTTTCATCCAAAAACGATAAAGCTTAATCACTCGGCAACATTCTAGACTCGGAACTGGGAGGCAATGTTGTAGCCATCAGACTCAGCCTTGATCGCACAGACACTAAGCTGGAGCAACAGCAGATGACCAAGTATAAATAAGAATGCCAGACAACAAGAGCGCCCTAGTCCCGAGAAATCTACGGACAACTGTATACTCGCACCGACTATTGCATTGACCAAAGAGAAAACAGCCTCAACTGAGTAGCTGCAAGCCTCCAGACTGAGCACTTGCTTGGCATCGATTACTTACCGAACCACCGAATACCAGCCATGGAGGACTAAAACATCCAACTCGGGTTAAGCTACCAACTAGGAAGGAGAACAGAGCCAACTACTTCACCGCCAACCAAGAAGAAGAATGGCAAGGGAAAGACAAAGCTGGCCACCAAACCGAGTAGCTAGTTCTTTCCAGACTAAATAGCCACTCATTTTAAGCTGAGTAGCTGCCACCTACCGAGTCTGATTAACATGGTATTTTTCATGCGCATCCACCGACTACCTACCGAGACTGACTAGTTATCCAAGTAAACCAAGTCGAGAGTGCTCGAGTATGGGACCAACCCACTCCTTTCGACAATGGCAAAGCCTACTCAAGGTCCATAATGCTCGAGTACATGACGACCTATCCGATCACAACCATTCCAACACAGATTGTGGCAAACAAGATCCCAATAGATCTTGCAATCTTAATAGAAAGGTGCTAGCGAAAAAGATTTCAGGAGATAAGATCCCGCCACCTCAGCAAATTCTATTACACATGTCAAAAGAGGTCACCTCTCAAATAACATTCAGTTACTCAGCATAACTCTCTAAATTGGTAAGAGGGGATCCCACGAGGTACATCTTCACAGGTCTACACACCCCTCTCTACATGCTTATTCAATGGCCACCATGCCCTCAGCTCCGGCTGCTGTTACCTATCTCATCCTCCTTACTAATTTAAGCATCAAAGGGTCCTCTTCTAGTAACCACCGGTCAAGGGGGACTATTCTTGTAGGTCTCCGCACGAGAAACGTCCAAGAACGGGATCTCATCCCACCAGAGAAGCCAGCAGGACTGCCCCCCAGCACCATTGCGGTTTCGGAGGGTGATTTGGCAGCAACACCTGCCTTTCTTAATTATTTATATCATTTCTAATTATTGGACTTGATTTTGTATAGAGGTATAGTCATCTGGACAATATGTCCAGTGATAGAATACCATGATATGATCTATGATTGAGGATGCAATTTTAGATTAAGGATGTGACAATTATTATGGTATCAAAGCATAAGTGGATAAATTATAATACATAAAATCAGACATAAGATTAGTACAGGTGGGTAGATGCTAGGAACATTAGGATGATAATTTTTGTTGATTATGATATAACTTAGAAACCTAGATTTGATACAAGTATATTGGTGGATTTGAATTAGTGTGCAAGGGAAGAATAGTGGTTTGAATTATATTCAAACTGAACGGAACAATAAATTGATTTGAAAGATATTATAATGAAAGACTCGATCTTAGAATTAAAGGATGATTATGACTTAAAGCAATAACCCTAAATCTTGAAGACTTGGACAAACCCAACTTTGTCCAAAACCCTCTCTAAATGCATTCCCTTATTATTACCTTCTTTACCATTTACTGCCATGGCTCTTCGTTTCTTACAGAGAAAAATATGGACATCAATAAAAAATGCAATATATATAGGATTAGGTTCAACGTACACCTGATGTAACTTGTATAGAGTAATATCTTTCTTGTATTGGATGATGGGGGTCCCATATCGATGATCCAAGCTGTTTGGTTTACTTCCTCTATACACCAAAATCATGACTTGGTGACTCCTAGTTATGAATCAAGCGATCAAAAATTAGACAATTTAAATAATATTAAAAAATTGAGAAATTAATGCATAGGCTAGGAGTCTTCAAATCACATGATTTTTGGTGTTTAAGCAATTTAGAGGTAGTAGATCAATATATATGTGTACAAGGAATAAATTTGATGACCAAAAAAGTTTCACTGGTCAATGGGATCAAAGCCACCTGCTAAGTACTACTCTTGAATCATTACATGCTTTGCACGTGTTGAATATTAGTATCTTAAACACAAATTCCCACACCAAATATGAAATATCACCATTGAATGCAATGCCTACATGGCTTATCGATTTCAGTAAAGAAAACGCACCTCTCCATTCTATTGATGACAGTGGTGGCACCATATGCATTGCTTGAGATTTTAGTATATAACTGCTTCCACTTCCACCAACATTTTGATGATCATCACTCCCCCTGCAGGTTGTAGATCTCATATTCGATCCTGCTGTGCATTTGAAAGTGACAGGTGTGACTGTAGTTCCAGCTTGGGCTGGAATAGATAGTATGCTGGCAGAATTTTCCACTGTTTTGGCAGAACAGATTTCTCTTTCAGTATCAGTCAAGAAGGAACAAGCAATTACCTGCATTACATCAGTTGATAAGATTCTCTCATGAAAAAATGTGAAGGAAACCAAGCAATTCATAATATAAGATCAATTGCATACAGTGTACCTGTACAGTGCCTGTAGCCAATAAAGGCCCTCCCACTCCACCCCCAATTACACGACCATCCGCACCAGAAAGGCATATACTTAGCCCGCCATTTCTACAGGATGTCCCACCAGGGGCATGCAGAAAAGATCCAGAAAGTGAAAGAATCTCAAACCTTCCCTGAGAACAGTGACAGTTTTTAAGAATTATAGTTGGAAAGTATGTCAGGTATGGGGTCTTAAATTGCAAATATGTTAGTTTTAGTTTGGCTAAATTTTGTTCTTCCATTAGCCAAATCTAAATAGCCCAAACTAGTACTCTTCTAGGAGGTAACTGACTAGTAAATTTGATCATATAATGGCAAAAACAAAAAACCAATTCGTCAAGTATTAGTGTGCAATTGTCCATACCAAATCACACTGGTAAAGCACCTGTATCAATACACCCCCATATTGCTACTCTACTGACACATGGCTTTCCTGGAACTGGTGAGTATACCTTGCATTGGCATGGTACAGTACCATACTAATAAGGTACAGATATGGGTATTGATACCGATTTATATACAGATATGGGTATTGAACCCCTATATTGCTACTACACTGACACATAGATTTCCTGGAACTGATGGGCATACCTTGCATTGGCATAATACAGTACCATACCAGTAAGGTACAGATATGGGTACTGATACAGATTTATATCCTGCATAACTTACCACAACAAAAATGTAGCAATCTTGTCTAGTTCTCCTGGTTCATACTCACAATTTGCAATTGAGTCTTCCACTGTGAATTAGGTTTTTCAGGCTGGGATGAAAAGATCTCCTTTTACTGGTCCATAATATTTGCACATCAAAAATTATTTTAATTTATACAAAACTTTTTGGTGATGAGAAGTTACATATATATATAGTGCATTAGGAATTATTTGAATAAATATTCATATTAGTTCCCACTTCACTATAGTAAATTAGGTTACATAGACATGAACACTAACCATAAGCTGTCATTATATTGTTGCTCTATAAGCAAGCGTTCATAATCAAGCACACATGCAAGATAAAGCAAATGCATATACTGCACGTCTGAAATACAAATATCTCAGTGCTTAACTAAAGCATTGGACATAGTGATATCTGAAAACCTGACAGACTAATTGATTAAATAGAAATTGTAATGTACTAACTACTAAGCATAAATAATTTCAATAAACTTCATCAAAAAAATGCATAAAAAACAAAAACATGGCAAATGCTATACGAATAACATGGTAGGGTATGCATGTGAGGAGATTCAAAATATATACAATGCCTGCACTTTTGGAACAAAATTCTTAAATTTTCTGCCAGATTAAGCCAACAAACTCAGTCCACTCATAAACTGTTGGAAGTGATGCCTTGACGAATCCTTTTTCGACATGTGAGATTCTCAATTCAGCATCAATATGATGGCATATTTCATGCATAATTGCCATTAGTTAGATCAGCATAGGTTGTATAACATCTTACCAAGTAACTAAGATATAAACAAGAACATGGTAGGAAACTTGTATGGTCACTTTGGATAATCAAGGGAGGACCTTAAATTAGTCACAGCTAGGAATTATGACTCAATTCATATGGTAAAAAATGTCATGGGAGAGCATAAGACAGTGGCCATCTTTTTAGTTCCCAGTATAATGACTTTACAATATCACTTGGTGTCATCGCACACTGAAAACCTGAACTATGAGCATGTTTAGTTGAACCTACACTATCAGGAGAATATCTCACCATGTAATGATCTTTGCACATTGCAGATTTGAGGAGTCAGCATGCACAGCATCGATGTGTTGAGACTTTGACAACCAAATTACAGATAAATTCACAAGATTAATCTTAATGATCTATTGGTTTGTAATCACAATCTCCTCCTCCAAAGGAAAAAGAATTTCCCTGGGGATGCAGGATTCACAATGTATGCGTCTGAATTGATCACATCAAATTCCCTAATAGAAAGGCCACTTCCTGATGTGGATCTATAGCTTCCTTCAATCTCAAGAGCATATTGTTCATTATCCCAATGTCCAGACACCACCAATTGAAAGACCACAACTACAAACTTAACAAAGACCAGATTTAACATAATATTGTAAATGCTAAATTGGATAGATGAAGAAATATGCCAAAACAAAAAGACAGAGTATACACCGATGATAGACAAGAGTACAGGAGAGAAATTCTGTTTAAGGAATTAGACATATTTTGGCATTTGACTTATTTGATTTAGTAACTTAGTTTTCCGATTTGATTTAATTAGGCTTAGAAAACCAAATTTATTTGGTTGCATTTAGAGCACTAAACTCAACATGATTCGTTGGGCTCAAAGAACTGAACCTAATTGCATATAGAAGAGGGTCATCAACTATTCCTTTATTTGGTTTGAAAAATCAAATTTCATAAGGATAGAAAATACAAAACCAAATAGCTTGAATGCTTTAATGCACTAGACAATTTTCACAGATTATATTGTTTCATAGAAAAATCAACCCAAAGGTGGTCATATACTCTTTTCTACAATTACTCTGGAGTCAGATTGATGGATGGAAGTACATTTAAACCAAGATAAAGATAAGAATTATGGCTTTTGCCTTTAGCTTCTTTGGAGTTAGGCCACACTTGGCCAAATACTATGTCCTATACCATGCATTATAATGAGTCCACATCCAAATGTGGGGACCATAATCTTTAATTCCAAATTCTTTGATAGGATATACCCAAAGGCCAAGGCCACAAACTAGGGCATACTTCTTTAAGTTTTAATGTTTCTGAAGTTACTAGAAAGCAAGGTCAAACTCTAATTCCTTTACTTCTCATTAAATTTAGGCTATCCTAGCAATGATGGCCATGCAGTCTAGTCTTAGTTATTTCAGAGCTGACCATAAGTCCTTTGCTTTAGAGCTAAAGCCTTGTCCAAGTCCCCATCTTTTGATGGTGAGGTCATAGCCAAAGGTAAAGACCCTCTTTATTACCACTAATCTTAATCATCCCAAAAATCAATGGTCCTTAACCTGAATCTTCACCAATAAGGATTTGGTCATTCTGAAAGGCAATAGCATTAACTTTCTTCTATCAAGGCAGACTGCACAAAGATAATGGTCATGAACCCAAATTTTCATCATTTTGCAGGTTTGATCATACCCAAAAGCAATGGCCATTATTTTTTCAGCATCCAAAAGGTAATGGCCATGATTTGCACATTTTCATTTGATGGTTTAAGCAAAACTATACCAGAAAGCCATCCAATTTGAAGCAAACCATACCAGAAGGACGTAATCACAAACTCAAGTCTTCACATTCAGTGCCTCGAATTGTTTATAAGTGGACCAAGAGCATCACTATCTGATGTCCTGTAAAGATCATAAATGAAGAGACTATTGCACCAAGGTTCCGCGTACCGGTACTAGTACCCATACCGATCACTGGCATACAGTACAGTACTGGTACCATACCGTACTAACATGCAATACGAGTGGGTGTGCTGGTTCAAACCGGCATGCTAAAAATTTTTTTTGTTTCTTTTAATCTCAAATGAATTTTTTAGAGTTTATTAACTACTTTTAGGTCCACATAGATGTTTGTTGATGCTAATTGATGTTTGCATCACTTCAAAACATACTTAATCATGTGAAATGTGAATTTGATTTTCTAGAAAAGGAAGTCAAGTAAAGAATATTGAATTATATTTTACAAAAGGGATGACAAAACTAGGATCATAATCACTAACATGGTCAACAACACCTTTCTAGGGTTGGCTTCTTCCTCATATATCTTTTTTCTCAAAGACAAGTCAAGTAAATTCTAGCAATAATTCACTTTTTTATTATTGAAATCGGAGCAGATCTTCACTCATTTAGATGTTCGTATTAGTTCATTCAATGATAGAAATGATCGAGGAACTGAGACATTTATTGATCTATACAGCTATCTCAAGCTTGCATTTAAACTCTTTGATGATCCAATAATTGGCATATCCTTTTTAACATCAACTTCTCCCAATTTCTCAATACTGGGCTCTTGATTGCTCATACTCCTAAAAGATCTAATCAAGGCATATCCTTTTAACATCAGCATCCCTTGAATTATTAATACTTGGTTCATTAACATTATCATTTATTATGGATCTTAGTGGCTGTCATCTCATGAAAATCAAATCATTTTTTAAATTTATTAAATATTTGAGGTTCAAATAGATATATTATAAAGACTAATTCATCAAAAATTACTAAGAAATGCTGTATAGCATCCATCTACGCTACAATATGTTTTAAAAAATTTTCGTAAAGCAAGATTACGAACAATTAATTGAAAAAATAGGAGAAATATAAACAAAGTTACATATCGATATTTAGAATCGGGTCAAGTGTCAATATCCATAAATATCGGGAATTCGGGATCATTAATATAGTCAATAGAAAGATCAATAAATCTCTCTAGCTAGGAAGCACGGTAATCCTATAAGCTCATCCCAGGAGGTATGCATGATGGATCATGACTTATAGTAGATCAAGCTAAGGCCCTAACTCTAAGAGGTATCAAGGATTGATGATATAACAAGGGGCCCATCAGAATATACCAGCAACAAAATCAGATCCGTAAAATGCTCCGAATTGTATGGAATAATAACTACTAGAAGATGGTGTCTCACATGCACCATATCCATATGCAGGGTTTATAGTACCATCTCGTACCGCCCGATATGGGGCATACCATACCGTACTGGTCAAGAACCGGTACGGTTCAGTCTTAAAAAATAGTTTGGATCCGAACCATAAAAACTAGCTTGAATCGGACCGGTTCGGTATGGTACAGGTTGGTTCGGACCAGTACGGCCCGGTTAAGTCCGATTCGGGCTCGGTTTAGCTTGGTTCAAGTCCGGTTCAGTGAACCTTGCTTAAGAGGGGGAAGAAGACATTTTTTTCTCATTTTTTCAAGGCTAGTACACATACTGGTACAGTACTATACCATATCGATCGTTGACCGGTATGGATCCCGGTACCGGTTTAGCGATCCTTGTCTATATGGATCATAAGCTATCGGTACCTACGAATAAGAGGATCCAGAATGAGGATAAGCCCGAAATATCCATAAATCGTACTGCATGTGCAAGATTTGTAGCTACATGGTGTCCTAAACAATCTTGCGGAGCCCGTAACCTATATGAAATTGTATCATCGCAGGCTCTACCAACTAGTATACCATGTTCGTATCCTAAGTCGCATGAGTAAACTGCAACTCACCAATAAATCGAAGATCAGTAACCGACTACATCTTTTATCCTCTAGCCCCTCCCAAATATTAAATCCCAAACTATCAGAAGTATTAGCACTGCTCTCTCTAGTATCTAAATCTGAATGAACTGAGTGATCCAATAAAGATGCAACTACCTTTTCTTTTTTTGCCTCTAAGCTGAATAGATGACGAAGAGGGATGATATGATGTATCTGCTGAAGTTCCATTAGGAATATTGCTTCTTATCCATTGTTTAGCATCCATCCCAGCCTTGCTAGCTACAAAATTGGCTAGTCAAGGAAACAATCTTGGCTTATCAAGCTCTAGCTCCTGCTACTGATCATGACCCATCCAATCATTGAATCTTCATTAATAAAATTACTCGAAGTCGGATTGGAGTATTTCATATCAACTTCCTCAATGTACTTTAGCCTCAACCTTAAATATAGTATACATATACAAGATCGTTGAGGCATTTCTATTTTAGACAGTTCCTCTGCTTAGAGTAGATAAGGCCGAACGTCGACCAGCTGCACTCAAATCCACTTGATGATACTGTTTGGAAAAGAATCTTGATAGCAAGAATTTTCAAATATTTTATTGATCCACCAAAATGCATCCACATTCAGCTACAAAAGATATTAATCATTTAAAATTTAAGATTCAGTAAAATTAAAAACTATTTTGAATCTAATATTAAACTTATTATACCTAACATGATTCATCTTTGATTTACTTCTGATGGTGCATTAGATCCAAAAGAATCCATGCCCTCCCTAAAACATTATTTGAAAAAAAAATTATTATCATGTGTTACTTGTGTAAGTTACTACTAATAAAAATCACTCAATAATTTCAACCTTACTAATTCTAGGCACATAGCAACAACACCTAGATCGGGCTCCATCTTATATATAATATTACGTAGGACAAATATAAGCTGTTCATCCATGACAATGTCTGGTATGGAGTACTGAAATCTCGGATTTAAATAGTAAATTGCACATATATTTTCAAAATTAATCAAGTGTTATTATATAAATCAATAGCATTTAAATTTTTAAAGCCATCATGATTTACTGCGTACTTGTAAATACAAATCCAAACTCATTTGATAACTCCACCGTCCATCATGATCCGGATATACTCATTGGCACATGAACGATCTGTCTCTTAGATCTTTTTATATCCTTTCCATCATGTAATAAAGAAAGCCCATCTGAGTATATCGTCCTGAGTCCACGATCCGAAGTACCTCATATAAAGGCTTGACAGCCTCTACTATCCTCTCAACCAACTGTCAGAATGCCTATCTCGTCACTAAGTACTCCACAGTGCTCCTCTCAATATTTGACTTGGCATATCTGCTCTGCTGCCACTCTTGATTAACAAACATCTAATGCAGCTTTACTTTCTTTGCCAAGAAGACTATCAAGTGCTATATAATTCATAGCAAACATATAACCCCTGACTCAATACTTCTCTCCCTGTAAAGCACTGCATCAATGATAAGACCCATGTATAATTGTAGATGAATCTGGTGATACTCTGTGCTAATTTAACTATCTTTTATATCCTACAGATTTTTTAATATCCATCAACATAAGTTCAATATAATGTACAGCCAAAGAATCCAGAAAATATATGGTCATCGCTGCATCAAGAGCCACCTTACGGACCTATATTATGGTCCATTATCTGTAATAACCTGCACGACATTCGACTCTTCCACCTGATCAATCACTTTATCAATCTGAGGATATAACTGGTATCGTGCACTTCATCTGAAGCATTAATAGATTTATAAAAAATATTTTTCCTTCATAATAAATCAAGAAATTGATGATGCTTGGTCTGGTAGGACCAGTCCATCTATCACACATCACTATCAATCCATATATGGGATACTTACTCTAATAAGAGGCAATTCAATTTTCTAGCTCCTTATTGCTGTCAAGAAGCTAATCATAAATATTTCTTGATTTTTAAGGATCTATACACCTGCACCAGCAACCTATATAAATGCAATATCAGAGTGATTATATGGGTTATCTATTGTGTGCGCTAGGATATAACTGAAGTGAAACCAGGATCCGATAACCCATCATATATCCTTCTTTTTATTCTTTTTAAGCATTGTATCAATCTTCTATTGCTTGGAATTTTTGCTAGGAAAGGTATGTAGATCGACGTCATGAATAGTGGCTCCTCTAGAATATCTCTAGAAGACTTCTTTTTACAGCCAAATGCTTTCAATATGAATGCAATATGGCTGGTAGCTCTCCTGACGGGCTATCTGATCAAGGATCCCAGTATCGGTACGAGGACTCATACCGACACATTCTACCAGTACCGTACCAGTACCGTACCGGCACTGTCTAGCCTCTAGCCATGATATATTATTTTTAAAAAAATTATAATTAAAGTAAGATTACCAGCAATTAATTAAAGTAAAAGGTAAAATATAAACATAATTACACACCAATATGTAAAATCATGTCGAGTGTCAATGTCCATAAATATCAGGATTATTAATGTACTGAGTAGGAAAATCAGTAAATCACTCTAACCAGGCAGCATGATAATCCTGTAAGCTCATCCCAAGAGGTATGCTGATGGATCATAGCTCATCGCAGATTCCTCGTTGAGATCCCAACTTTGAGAGGTATCCAGAGACTGATGATATAACTATGCAGGGACCCATCCAAATATATAAACAGCAAAATCAAATCCGTAAGATGCTCTGAGCTGCATGGGATAATAACCACTAAAAGATATCTCGAATGCACCATATCCATATTCATATGGATCACAAACTACCGGTACCTATGGATAGGAGGATCTGAATATGTGGATGACTCTGATACATCCATGGATCCTACTTCACATGCAAGATCTATAGCTGCATCGTATCCCGAACGATCTCGCGGAGCCCGTCGCCTATATGAAATCGTATCACCACTAGCTCTACCAATTGGTACATCATGGTCTGTATCATGTGTGGCATGACTAAACCATGACTCACTAGTAAATCGAAGATGAATAGCTAGCTGCATCTCTTGTCCTCCAACCCCTCCTTGATCACTAGATCCCTCACTATCTGAAAAAGCACTAGCACCACTCTCTGGTGCTGAATCTGAATGAACTGAGAGCTCTAGTGAAGAAGCAACTGCTTTTCCTTTCCTCTATCTGGATCGAATAGATGGCAAGAAGGGATGATATGATGCATCTTCTGGAGCCCTGTGAGGAATATTGCTTGTTACCCATTGTTCAGCATCCACCCCAACCATGCTAGCTACAAAATTAGCTGATCGAGAAGGCAATCCTAGCTCATCAAGCTCTGGCTCCTACTGCTGACTCATGATCCATCCAATCATCAGATCTTCATCCTTATCAACATAATTACTTGTAGTAGGATCGAAGTATTTCAGTTCAACTTTCTCTTAAATATACTTTAGCCTCCACCTTAAATTATGGTATTCATAAACAAGATCATTGAGATGTTTTTATTTTAGATAGTTCCTCTGCTTGCAGTGGATAAGGCCAAAGGTAGATCAATTGCACTCACATCCACTAGATGATATTATCTGGAACAGGATCTTGATAGCAAAAATTTTTAAATATTTTGTTGATCCACCAAAATGCACTCACCATTCAGCTGTAAAAGATATTAAATCATTTAAAATTTTAGATTTAACAAAATTTAAAAATCAATTTGAATCTAATATTAGACTTAGAAGTACCTACCAAGCTTCATTTTGATTTACTTCTAATGGCTGCATTGAATCCAAAAGAATCTGTACCCTCCCTAAAAAAATTTGTTTAGAAAAAAATTATTATTATCATGTGCTACTTATTGAAATTAGTGCCAATAAAAATCACTTAAAAATTTTAACTTAACTTCTTTTAGACAGCTCGACATCTGGATCAAGCTTCATCTTATATATAACATTGCATAAGGCAAACATAAACTGTTCATCCATGGTAATGTCTAATATGGAGTATGGTAAAATCTAATTGGAATCTCCCTTCAACATTTGTCCTTGCATATCTACTCTGTTGCCACTCTTAATTGACAAATATATGACACAGCGCTACTTTCTTGCCAAGAAGACTATGAAGTACAATATAATTTATAGTAAACTATATGACCCCTAGTCTCAATATTTCTTTCTCACTAAAGCTCTTCATCAATGATAAAACCTATATATGATTATAGATGAATCAGGTGATAGTTTATGCTAATTCAACTATTTTTTACACCCTACAGATCCTTTTAATATCCATCAACATAAGATCAATACAATGTGCAGACAAGGGATTTGGGAAATATGCGGTTGCCGCTGCATCACGAGCTACCCTACAGCCTTATACTATGGTCCATTATCTGTGATAACCTGCATGATATTCTGCTCTCTCACCTGATCAGTTATCTCCTCTAATTTGAGGATATAACTATTATCGTGCATTTGATTTGAAGCATCAATAGATTTATTAAAAAAAATTATCATAATAAGTCAAGAAATTGATGATGCTCCATCTAGTAGAACCAGTCCAACCATCACACATCACTGTCAACCCATACATGGACCATTTACTCTGATAGGAGGCAATCCAATTTTATTAGCTCCTTATTGCTGTCCAGAAGCTGACCATAAATATTCCTTGATCCTGGAGGATCTATACCTGTACCAGTAGCCTGTATAGACGCAATAGCAGGTAATAATATTGGTTGTCTGCTGCGTACACTGAGATATGACTGAAATGAAACCAGGATCCGATGGCCCGCCGCATATCCTTCTTATCCTTTTTCAGCATGCTATCAATCCATTGTTGTTTTGAATCTCTACTAGAAAAGGCATGTAGATTGACATCATGGATAGTGGATCCTACTGGAATATCCCTGGAAAACTTCTTTCTACTGCCAAATGCTCCCAACATGAATGCAATATGGCTAGTGCCTCTCCTAACGGGCTTTCTGACTGAGAAGGTCCTCCTAAACTGTCTGACTCTCCTATAACACTTCCAAAGCCTAATCTCGATCTCGACTCAAGCTGATGGCCTAAATGGCTGCTCTACCTGGCCATCTCCTCTAGCTACCTCTGCTTATATAAGTTCGCCTGAATGGCAGCCTCCATCTGTGCCTCCTCATCGGAAGGAATAGATGCTTCCTCTAACTTCCTGGAATAATAAGGTGGTTCTGCGATCCACCTCTACCTTTTTCTTTGATATTTTTTCCTTTCCCACTCTGAAATCAGTAAAATATTTTTTCAACAGACGAACCTCTTGTGGACACTATCGGTAGAATAGTCGTCAGCCAAGTACTGCTTCAACTTCGTTATCCCATCATCTTTGAATTCTATATTGCACCATTTACACGCCCAATGATACCGACCCGAGAGCATTTTTCCATGCAACCAACCAATATCACACTCCGAATCCTTCTTCCTTTTCGATAGATCTATTCCTGAATATTTAAAAAGCACATAAATTCAATAATTACATATATTAATTAATATTTTATTTATCTATTTTTTTGATTTTTTTTATTTAATTATATAATTTTTTATTTTTTGGATTTAAAAAATATAAAAAATTATAATATTATTAAAAAAATAATTTTAGATTCATGTAGGATCCTATAATAGATGCTATACATATTTTTTTAAGACATTGGATATGCATGAAAGGCCACTTTTTTTCAATATTAGATCTAGAGTACTATTCATAAGATGCATCAAAACTTGGATAAATCGATATGAAATTTATAGTAAAAATAGTTTATGAGCCCTATAACAATAATCTATAATTATATTTTTTAAAATTATTTATTTTATTTTATATTAACTTTTTTAATCCAAAAATATTTTTTTAATTTTAAAAATCATATACTTAACAAAAAATCATGATCTTAGCATCATTATGTAGATCTTTCATAGATCTACAACATATCCTAAAATCATGTTCAAAAAAATTTTGATAGCATTTCTCCTTATTTTTTCATTTTTCATGAATTTTAAAAAACACAGAGGGAAGAGAGAGAAAGAGAAGGGAAACACATGTATACCTTGAATCCACCTTTCTTGCTATTTTGGCATTTGCATGATTCGCGATACCGTCCCGTACCGCCCGGTACGGGGCATACCGTACCGTACCGGCCAAGAGCCGGTACAGTTCGCCACCAAAAAACGGTCTAGACACTGGACCATTGAAAAAAAATTTCCATACCGGTAATGTACTGTACAGTACCGTACCGGTACGAACCGCCCGGTTCGGGTCGGTTCGGGGTCAGTTCAGTGAGAAGGGGGGAGAAAGATTGTTTTTTCTTAAATTTGGCATGCCGGTATGGTATGGTACGGACCGTACCGTACCGTACCGTACCGCCCACTGACCAGTACGGATTCCAATACCGGTTTAGCGGACCTTGGGCATTTGATTGGCTTCAAGCCTGGAAAAAATCGTCGCTGCAACCTTCTTTCTCAATTTTGACTCAAAACTGAGAGCTCTCGGGCTCTCAGTTCGTTTATATCACCCTCGAACCACACAGTAACACAAAAACCGGTTCGAACCAGACTGAACTAGTCCTGAATTGGCTGAACCGACCGGTTCGTCATGGTTTATGCTAGTTTAGGACTGATTCCTAATTTATTTTTATTTTTCTAAAGGGGAGAACCTTTTTTTAAGCCAAATCGTGTCAGTTTGGCAGCGGTCTGGTTCGGTACGGGCCGAACTGAATGGTTCGGCATAGTTCGACGAATCGTGATATGACTGAGGTTCTCTTAAAATGTATGTCAGACTCTCCTACAATATTTCCAAAACCCAACCCTAACCCCGACTCAAAAATTGATGGCCTAAATCACTCCCTCTGTCTGGCCATCTCCTCTAGCTATGTTTACTCATACAAGCTCGCCTAAATGGCAGCCTCCATTTGTACCTCCTTATCGGAAGAAATTGATGCTCCCTCTAACTTCTTGGAGTGATAAGAAAGTAATTCTGACTCAACAGTCCACCTCTGACTTCTTCAATATTTCTTCCTTTTCTACTTTAAAATTAACAAAGTACTTCATCAACTTACAGACCTTTTGTAGACGCTGTCAGCACGTAGATACTTCAGAATAGCCATCAGTCAAGTACTGCTTCAACTTTATTTTCCCACCATCCTTGAATTCTATATTACATCATTTATATCTCTAATGATCCCGATCCGAGAGCATTTTGTCATACACCCAACCAATGTTACGCTTTAGATCATTCCTCCTTGATGGATCCATTCTTGAAGATTAAAAAAGCACTTTGTTTTTTTATTAAAATATTTTTTTAAGAGACCTGCTTCTCTGTACCCACACCAGACATGCTTCCATTAATTAATATTCAGACATACGATGCTCGAAGAAGTCCAAGAAAAATAGAAAAACAGGGCATCAATCCATTTTCACATTTGCACATACCAGAGCAATCCACAAATAGGAGCCAGTAATGTCTAAAAGCAAAAAAATGTATACCACCTCTTTTCATCAATTTGCATAATATATGACATAAACCACTGGAATACAATTTATATGGGCTAAGCATGGGAGATATAAAACCATGACATGAAAATTGATCCCAATCAACCGAAAACCAGACATCCAGAAAATTCATAGAATAAAACAATCAAAAAAAATTATGACCCATATTGAAGCAAGCGATCGTACAAAAGCATGACTTTAGATTATGATTTTAACTGTCTCAGATCATCTCTCTCTGGCTATTAAGTTTCAGAACAGATTAAAAGAATAGATGATGGAAAATACTGTAGTGAAGTGCAAAACATAGTTTAAAATTTATAGTTTCATACTGTAGCAACAAAATATCTGAAGCAGAAGGCATCATGTAAAAAGAAAATGCCAAACATGCAAAACCAAGGTGAACCGAGATTGAGCATTTATTCTGATATTCCCTAACAGCCTGTCATGCATTTTGGAACTTCAGAGCAGATAAAAGAAAGAGACCAGAATAAGGTTTAAGGGCTGTCTACCTCATATGTTATGCATCCCCCGTACATGGCTGGCTGGATAAGAGATGCACTAGAAATAGAACCAGATGCTGAGAGAATACAAAATGCACGCCTGTGCTGTTGCACAAATGACATAATTTTCTCGGATAGATCCTTTCCAGAAATAGTAATTGCCAGATGTTAATAGATGGCTTATTAGAGATTGTAATTCTAAACTACAGTATAAACCATAACTGAAATATGCATAGCTGCAGAAATAAACAGAAGAAGTACACAGACCGACCAAATG
Source organism: Areca catechu (assembly GCA_021397845.1). Lineage (NCBI taxonomy): Eukaryota > Viridiplantae > Streptophyta > Magnoliopsida > Arecales > Arecaceae > Areca > Areca catechu. Next base: position 42,830,504 of record CM038048.1, on the reverse strand, counting down.
ACCATTGTCCCAAAGAAAGGGGGGAATCAGAAACAAGAATACCTGAATGCATTCAGTTGTCATCTTGGACCATTTCATTAACTATGATTAACCTAGCAAGTCTTCTAGTTAGATACAAACTAAATCATGACCAACAAATCTTATGCACAATAAGACTACGAATGATATTGCAAGAGTATCTAACTATCTATTCTTAACTGACCACAATGCCAACAGTTATACAACCATGGACAGGTATCAAGCTCAAAACAGAAAAGGAGATGATTGGACATGTAGCTCTCTAAGGACCCATTCTAATGCACAGCATCTAACCATGACTTGGCTTAGGCTAGAGGGGGGAGGATGGAGGACCACATCGATTACAACTTTAAGCAAAAGGGGGGCACACTACCAAAATTCTTCTTGGTTTAGGTGAGGGACTTTGCTACTCTTCTTAATCCAACATGGAAAAATCAACAGTGTCTGCATGAGAAGAAGGGGAAAAAACGTTCCACTTGGTTTAGGAAAAGGGGACCACCCTACCCTTTCTAATCCGATGCCCACTCCCTCTCTCTAATTTACTTATTTGGGAAATCAAGTTCTACTCAATTTAGAAAGGGCTCTACCCTCGAATCCCACATCCCCTCATCTCTCATATCACCCTCTTTTTTCTGAGAAACGAATGATAGCACCTCCTCTCCAATTATGTTTCCCTCCCCTTCCTTTCTGTTGTACCCGTTCGGCTAGTCCTGGGTCGGACCGGCCCCAAGCGTACGGTCGGCCGACCCTTGCAGCAAGATCCGGGAGGCCGTGAGAAGAGAGGTCCGGCCCCCCTGGTTCTTGGGGAGGACCCCAGCCCCTTTTTCGAAGGGCTGACCCAGGGAACCTCGAGGGCCGACAGGCGCCCCCCCCGCGCGTGCGTTGGCTTCTTTGAGGCCCTGTCGGACGCCACGGTTGGCCGGACAACTCCCCTCGGCCAAGGCTGATCCACCGTTGAAGGGGCCACCTGAAGGTTCCAGAAGCCTTCTCCCTGACGAGTTCTGACATTCTCCACCGCATGGCCACGACCCTTGCCGCCAGGCCGTTACTCTGACGCTCCTGCCACGCCGTTAGCCCACGATCTCGCCACCATGCTGATTCTCCTGGGAGCAAATCCGAGTTTTCCTAGCTTATCCCCCAACAGAATTTGGCGGCACTCCATGCCTATAAAAGGGCCCGGGGGATCTCCGCGAAGGGGTAACTCTTTTCTTCCCTACCGTGAACTCCTTTCCCTTAGTTCTTTCCATTCTATTGCTCTGATTCCTCCTCTAACTTAAGCATCGGAGTGTCCCCCGCCGGAGCCCCTCCGGCGCCCAGGGACTTTCTGCAGGTTGACTTGTCGAGGAGCTCTCTAGCGTACCCACCGAGCCCGATCCAGGAGGAGAAACAGCAACACTTTCTTTCCATACATGCATCAATCTCGACTTCTTGTAAGCTTCTACAACAATTTTCTTCTTTCTTCATTCACTTCATATTATTTTAATACTGAAATAATTCACTGCATAAACAATTAAGGTTTTAGAAGAACAGTATCTAATAACTAGTCTTTTGCTTCTTAACTAACAAGAATATATAATTTGTTGTTACCTATTATTTCTTTTAACCAATCATTGGTGGTGTCACTTGTGTTCTGCTTTAGTAAATGATTGGAGATGCGTATCTTGTTCTCATGTCTAAACAAGTGTATTTTCTCTCTCTGCATCTTGTGTTAAACTCATTGGTAGAATGTGAGAACCTCATTGATTTCTTGTAATATTTATTCGTTTCATACTTTCATTTAAGGTTGCCAAACAAGCCAGCTGTTCATTAGCTAGCTTGTTCTTGGTTCAATATTTGGCTTGAGATCAAGTCACTTAGAGAGCCAACCAAGCTCATTAAACCTCACTTGGCTTAGCTCAAAACATGAATGTTGTTGTAATTATAATTATGAATATAAAATATTTCTTTTATATTTATTCTATTGAGATTTAGTTATTTATGTTATTTCTCACTTTACCTATCTTACCCTTGAGCAATTATTATATTATTATGTTATGACAAGGGTAACTAAGGAAGCTATTTTATTTATATTGCCTATATAAAGACCTTTCCACTTAATTGTTTAGGTCAGGTTGGTAATTTCTTTTCAACATGGTATCAAAGCAGGTTCCTTGCCACCCCCCCCCATCTCTCTAGTTGCCCCTTCTTTTCTCTTCCCTCTTCTTCTTCTTTTCTACTGCTGTTGCTGCCTTCCCTCCTTCAAAACCCTAGCCACCATCTTCTCCAACACAGAAAAAAAAAAAACCTGCTACTGACTGCTCCAAAAATACTGCCTACTGCTACTACTACCACTGCTGCCTTCCCTTCCTCTTTCTCTTTCTAGCCATCCCATCAACACAAAAGGGGGAAAGAAACCCTAGCCATTGAAAAACAACCTGTTGCCATCTCATCCTCTGTCTACTCTAGCCATCCCATCAACTCAAAAAAAAAAAAAAGGAGAAAAAAGTCCTAGCCACCATCCTTGTGCTATTGTTTTCCTGTGCTGCCACCTCCAAAACCCTAGCTTCTAAAGAGTCCTAGCCACCATTCTCAAGCCCTAGCCTTCATCACCAAAAACCTGCTACCCCTCCACGGCTCCACTTCTTCCTCTCCAAAAAAACCCTGTCATTTCCAAAAAAAACTGGCACTGTTTTTTTCTACTGCTGCTCTCCTTATTGGATTTTTTTTGGCTACTACTTGGCCCTTCTTGATGCCGTTTCTCTTTGTTTTCCGCTGCCACTAGTCTTCCCTACTGGCCCTTTGTGTTACATATTTTGCTTACTCCACATATCTAATTAAGAGCCTTATATTACTGCTTGTCTAAACCAAGTTTATATCTTCTAAATTCTTTCTACCGCTGGCTCTAAATTTCTGGATGATCTTATCCTAAGCAAAACCCTTGGACCTTCGGAATACTTGCTGCTAAGTTAGTTATTCTATCTTGTGAAGACTATGGCTGACGACCAGCCTACCTCATCCTTTATTCAACCATCTATCCAGCTGCACGAGTTATCTCAAATCACTACCATTAAACTTACTAGGATGTCCAACTCTTGCTATGATCAAAGGCGATAGAAAAAATCTTGAGTGCTAAAGATAGACTTGATTATATCATGATGATCCTCCAGACACTACTCATCCAGCCTAGAAGCGATGGAGAAAAGAAAATGATCAAGTAATCATCTAGCTTTAGAATAGCATAGAACAAAATATTGGTACTTTTATGTTTCACGATACTGCAAAATCTTTATGGCAAGACTTGAAAATTACCTTTGCTCAAGAAAAGAATCAAAGTAAAATTTTTTATCTTTATAAGAAGGCATTCAGCAACTTCCAGGGAGACAGATCTTTAACAGAGTATTTTAACAATGTCAAAAGTATTATAGATGAGCTTAATCTATATCAACCTCTGACTAGCAATCTAGATGAATTAAAACAACATAGATCTGAACTGTTTGTCTCCATCTTCCTATACAGGCTGAATCTAGAATTACATCCAATCAGAGATCGGATATTGGTTGAATCCTCTATTCTTTCTATGAGTGAAGCCTTTGTCCGATTACCGCGCATAGCTAAGGATCAAGAAAAACTTTCCATTTCTCTCCAGGATAATCCTACTCTTGTTAGGTCAACTTCTTCACGTGGCCAAGGTGGCAGAGGCAAAGGCCGAGATAGGTTTGGTGAATCTTCTAGTATTTGTTCTCATTGTCATCAAAATAATCATACAGTGGATAAATATTGGAAATTATATGGAAAGCCCTCTTGGACAAACCCTGTTGGTAACGAAGATCTTTCCAATCCTATTGGTGGCTATCCTACTCCAGATAATAATTTGATGGAATCCAATCCAGACTATATCGCCAAGGAGGAAGTGAACAAAATCATTCAAAGCCATCAGGCTCAAATGTCTACATCTCAAAATTTTGCAACACAAATGGCCCATTCAGGTACAACTGGTCTGTGTGCCACATCTTTGTCTCATTAAATCATTGACTCTGGAGCCACTACACAAATGATAGGTAAAAAGGACTGGTTTTCCTCTATTAATCCAAGTCTTACCCATCGTAGTATGTATCTGGCTGATGAATCCATTTCCATTATAACTAGATGTGGTGACATCTTGTTATCTTCTCTTTCCTTGCCCTCTGTTCTATTTGTTCCTAAATTTTTAATCAACTTATTATATGTTAGTCAACTTACTAAGTCTTTAAGATATAGTGTGACTTTTTTTCCTGACTCATATTATCCGGGATTTCAAGATGAAAAGGATGATTAGTGGAGGCCATAAGAAAAGACTATTATTTTGATAACTTCAAAAGATATATTCCTTAATGTATTACTGCCACTTCTACTTCTACTCATGATGTATCTATCCTTCAATAGCACGCTCGCTTAGGACATCCATCTATTCGTATTCTCCATCAAATAATTTCTTCCATGTCTAGCGAGTCTATTCTTGAGTGTGAAGCTTGTTAACTGAGCAAACACATGTCAGTCGTATCCCAATAGTACTAGATCGAGTTTTGTACCATTTGAGGTCATCCATTCTGATGTCTAGGGTCTATTACAGATTCCCTCTACCCATGGTCATCCTTATTTTGTATCATTCATAAATGATTATTCTCGGATGACGTGATTTTATCTTTTGAAAAGCCAATATGAGATGCTTGATGTCAAGGATTGCTGAACCAGTACCAGGACTCATACCAATTAGCGACCGATATGGTACGGTACCATACGATACCATACCATACGGGAACCTATACCAGGTTCGATCAACTGAGAAAAAACCTCCCACCCCCTTTGCTACAAGGTTTGACCTGAACCGGACCCAAACCAGGCCAAAACACACCGGTACGGATCCATACCAAACCATACCATTCCATTTCAGTCCAGTTCAAAACTTTTTGAGTGGTTTAGGGGTCCAAACTATTTTCCATAACCAAACCATACCGATTCCTGGTCGGTACAGTTCGGTACATTCCGAACCGGATGGTTCGGAATGGTATAAAAAACCTTGCTTGATGTATTCATCTCTTTTCATCATGAAATAAAATCTCAATTTGATGTCTACACAAAGATTCTTAGAGTTGACAATGCTTTGGAGTATGTTCAAACTAAATTGGCAACCTTCTGTCAAAATCATAGTATTGTCTACCAAACCTCTTGTATTTATACCCCTCAGTAAAATGAGATAACATAAAAACTGTCATCCTTTAGAAGTAGCTCAAGCAATCTTATTTCATATGTCTATTCCTAAGTTGTTCTGGGGTGATGCACTTCTTACTATATTTTCCTGGTTAATCATACTCCCTCGCGTGTTCTGAATAAAAAATCTTCCTTCCAAATTGCGTTCTCAAAGAGAATATCTTTTCAATTCCGCCTAGAGATTTTGGCTGTTGTTGCTTTGTTCATCTACATAATCTCAAATAAGTTGTCTCCTAGGGCTTTTAAATGCATCTTCATTGGACATTCCTGAACCCAAAAATGGTATAGATGTTATGATCCTATAAGTAAGAGAACACTTGTTAATTCTGATGTCACATTTTTTGAAACCACACCCTATCACTCATCTAAGGGAGAAGCATTAAGCTAGTTTACCGTTTCAAGTCTAATTTCCTTGCTTGTTACAGCCATAGATGTTGAGGGACCTAATTTGAAGGTTGCAAATTCATCAAATCAAATTGAAAACCTCTACAGGTTTACTCCAGGTGCAAGAAAACTTTGGTAAAACTCTTGAAGCTGAGGTACCACTCATATCTCCACTGATCCTTCTCCTAGTCCTATAGAGCCATCTCAATCTAAACTTGCTATTCCCATAGCTTTGAAAAAAGGTAAAAGATCTGCAACTTACCCTATATCAAACTACACCTCTACTCTTCATCTATTACTATTCCCAAGATTTTGGTAGGAATTGTCACTGTACCAGGATAGAAGGATACTACGGATGATGAGATGAAGGCCATGGTATTTAGAAACACCTAGACTCTTGTTAATCTACCCCGGAAAAGAACGTAAAATACCAATGGGTGTACACTATTAAGTACCTTCCAGATGGATCTGTCGAGAGATTGAAAACAAGACTGATAGCAAAAGGTTTCATACAAACATATGGGATAGATTACTTTGAAATATTTCTTCTGTGGCTCGGTTGAACTCTGTGCGAGTCATGCTTTCACTTGCTGTCAACTTGGATTGGACTCTATCAGTTAGATGTTAAAAATACCTTTCTTTATGGAGAATCGGAAGAAGTGTATATGGACCAACCTCTAATTATGTGATTAAGGAGGAAGGGAAGGTTTGTCATTTGTAACAAGCTATTTATGGTCTTAAACAGTCTCTAAGGGCCAGGTTTGACAGATTCAGCAAAACTATTGGCCAATTTAGCTTTACCCAATGCTTTTCAGATCATTCAGTTTTTGTCTATCATTTAGGTAGCGGTGTAGTTATACTTGTAGTATATATTAATGACATCATTATGACAAGGAATAATTTACAACTAATTACTCGGACTAAGAAATGGCTCAAGGATACATTTCAAATAAAAGATCTTGGCTCCTCGCATTACTTTCTTGGTATTGAAGTTGTTCGCACTAAAAATCAGCTCAACTCTCTCGATGCAAGTAAACTCTTGACTTATTACAAGAGATTGGCATGCTCGGTGCTAAACCTGCTGATACTCCAATGGACCCTACTCTTTAATGAAATCAAGTGAAGATGAAGATATAGGTAGTTGATTGAAAAATTGATCTATTTTATAGTGACTGGACCTGATATCTCCTTCCCGGATAGTGTTCTAAGCCAGTTTATAGATGCACCTAAACAATATCATTGGAAAGCTGCTTGTAGGATGTTACGGTGCTGAAGAGTTCTCCTGGCAAAATATAGTACACTTAACCAATTAGCATTACCAAATTAAGATTTAAATATGACCAAATTGGCCAGGTGAGAGGAAGGGGTGAGGGGGTCTCCCGTTGCTTTCCTTAGATACCAATTAGATTGGCCAGGTCAGTCAACGGAACCTATTATAAACCTCATTCCCTTTACCTTCCCAGAACCACTTGCCTAGACACCAATTGGCTGATCAAACCCTAACCGGTTTTGCTTCTTGACTAAGTTTTATACTATGACTAAATATGATTTTTGATGAGGGCTTTAATGGTCTCAAAACACATTCTAAAACTATCATGATAATAATGTTTATTACTGCAAGTATAAACATAAACATGATATCCAAGTTTATAACAAATATAAACCCAATGCATATCACTCTAGCATATGCATTAAAAATCATGTCATCAAGCATATTACCCTAATATGCATAGCATTATATGACAATTAGCATATTACCCTAATATGCAAATCAAGACATGATAAAATACCGTTCACCTCACTCATTCATGGGAATTACCACAAAGTTGCACCCCTACATGCCATAGGAAACCCATAGAATGGGCAGAGTGGGCTTTTTATACCTTTACTCCTATGACCGGACGGCTATGGCAATGCCAATCCAGAGCAGTTACTTGGTTCAATCAACATGCATAATTTCATACTTGAAATGATAACATGTACCAATGCGACCATCTCTATCGACCAAGTGTTAAGTGGCCGAAAGGCTCGAGAAGCCCATTGAAGGAGATGGAGGGTGCCAGCATGACCATCTCTATCAACCGGGTGTCAAACAGCCTAAGGGCTTAGGGAGCCCATGATGGAGATGGAGGGTGCCAACGCGACCATCTCTATCGACCGTGTTAAGATGCTGGAGCACTCGAGGAGCCCTTTAATGAAGATGGAGGGTGCCAAGGGGATCATCTCTGTCAATCGGACATTAAGCGACCGGAGGGCTTGGGGAGCCCGTTGATGGAGATGGAGGGTGCCAATGCAACCATCTCTATCAATCGAGTTTGACACAGGTTCGCTCGTAGGTATTCTGAGTTGTTGTCCACATTAAAATTCTCAACTCGGAAAGAGGGAAGGCCCAATTCCAACAGGATCACTGCCTCAGTCTCGAAGGCTAGATTGAAAGGGATTTCATCTGTTAGGACTCTTTGCATGGTTCCGTAGGCCCAAAGGACATGATGTAATTCCTCAAGCCATGCCCCCTTTGCTCGATTGAGTTGAGTTTTTAGCCCCTGCAAAAGAATTATATTAGTGATCTCGGCCTCCCTATTAGCTTGGGGATGGCCGACAGAAGTAAAGAAATGCATGATGCCCAAATCTTTGCAAAATTCAACCAATTTAAAAATGCTAAACTATCGAACATTATCGGTGATGATAACCCTTGGGAGGCTGAAGCGGCAGACAATGAACTTTCATATGAAGTCCTTCACTCGAGTTTCAATGATTTTGGTAAGAGGCTTGGCTTCCATCCACTTTGTAAAGTAATATATGGCCACGGGTAGGAACTTACATTGTCCTGAAAATTAAGGGAAAGGTCTAAGTATATCCATCCCCCACTAAGCGAAAGGCCATGGTGCACTAATTGGAGTTAGCAGAGCAATCAACTATCATTGCACATAGGAATATCATTGGCATCGATCGCATTTCCTAACAAAGCCTATAGCATCTTGATAATGATGGGCCAATAATACCTTTGCCGCAGGATTTTGAAAGATAGGGCCTTGCCCCCCAAGTGGCTTCCATATAGCCTTCCGTGGACTTTTCGTAGGGTGTACTATCTCCGATGGACGTAAGCACTTCAATAATGGTAGTGAAAAAGACCTCTTGTACAATTTATCCTCATAAAGGACGTAATGTGAGGCTTTTTCTCAATTTTCAAGCTTCTTTTCTATCGGTGGGTAGGGTCCCATTACGAAGATAGCAAATCCATGGATCGATCCAGCAAGGCTTAGAGCTAAGCTGCAATACCAACATTGGCTCTTTAATGCTGGGCTCTTCTACCACTTTAAAGAAAACCTGGACATGCAGATCAAGTGGCGCACAGGTGGCTAATCTAGCAAGGGCATTGGCTTGAGCATTCTCCGCTCTAGGGATATACTGGATATCGAACTATGGAAGGCTCAGATCAAGTCCTTCGCCTTCGATAAATATTTCTTCATTTTTTCTTTCCTGGCTTCGTACTCATCGCGTACATGACCAACAATTAGTTGGGAATTACTGCAGGCCTTTAGGTGCTGCACATCCAATTCTTTGGATATTCTAAGGCCAGCAATCAAGGCTTCATATTTGGCCTCGTTACTGGAGAACCCGAAGCAGAGGGCATACTGAAGGATATCTCCCTCGGGGCTGGCGAGGATTAGACCTGCCCCCGAGCCATTAATGTTCGACGAACTGTTTACATGTAGTATCCATTGATTCTCTAGGTTTCCATCCACCAAGCTGTTTGCTACAACCGGTTCTTCGTCTAGAATGGTGCACTCAATCACAAAGTCCACTAGTACCTGCACCTTGATGAAAGACCTAGGCCGAAATACTAGATCGAACTCTATAAGTTCGAGGGCCCATTTGGCCATCTTGCCAGCTATATCTGGTTTATGTAAAGCTGCCCTGAGTGGTTGGTCCATTAGAACCACCACAGTATGGGCCTGGAAGTAAGGATGGAGCTTCCTGGCCAAGACTATAAGAGCAAAGATTAGTTTCTCGAGCCAGGGATATCGGGTTTCTGCATTTTGAAGCACCCTACTAACATAATAGATCGGCTTCTGAATTCAGTTTTCTTCCCGAACTAGCATAGATCCGATGGACAAGAGGGAGACCACTGAGTACAAATACAACTCTTCGCCTGCTTCGGGCTTGCTGAGTAAAGGAACGACTAAATAAGCTTTGAGCTCCTTGAACACCTCCTGACATTCATCGGTCGACCGGAAATCTTTCGGCTTTTCAAAGTTTGGAAGGGTAGGCATCGCTCTGCAAATCTAGAAAAAAATCGATTGAGAGTGTCGATTCTTCCGGTGAACCTCTACATCTTCACCATCTTCAAGACTCCCATTTGCTTCACTACCTATATCTTCTTCGGATTGGCTTCAATCTCTCAATGTGATATCATAAATCCAAGAAATTTGCAAGAGGTTACTCCGAACGCATATTTTGCTAGGTCCGCTTCATTTGGTACTTGCACAAGGTAGCAAAAATCTCTTCCAAGTCATCAACATGATTTCTCGAGGAACCACTTTTAACGAGCATGTCATCAACATAGACCTTCATGTTGTGGCCAATTTATTCTTTGAACACTGTTTACTAGCCTCGGTAGGTCACTCCTGAATTCTTCAGACCAAAAGGCATTATCCTGTAACAGAACAAGCCACCGTCAATAATAAAGATTATTTTTTCTTCATCATCTAGCACCATGCAGATTTGATTATATCCGGAAAAGGCATCCATGAATGATAGGAGTTTATGGCCTATGGTGGCATCCACCAACTAAACAGTTCGGGAAAACAAATAGCTATCTTTTGGACAAGCTTTATTTAAATTAGTGAAATCGATGCACATCCGCCACTTCCCATTGGCCATCTTCACTAGCATAACGTTGGCCAGCCATTCAGGATAATTAACTTCCTTGATAAATCCAGCACCGGTCAATCGGTCCATCTCCTCAGTGATGGCCTTCTATCACTCAAGAGCGAAGTTTCTCTTCTTTTGCTTTATTGGTCGATGAGCTAGATTCACCTCTAGGTGGTGTACCATTACTTCTAGATCAATACTTGGCATATCTGCAGGAAACCAAGAAAAAATATCAGCATTTTTTCATAAGAAACTCGCTAGCCGTTGCCTAATGGCTCGTCCAACTAGGAGCCGATGTGAACGGTATGCTAAGGGTTGCCAACTTGCCATCATGTAAGGACACGGTCAGGAGATCTTCGACAGGTTCCCCTCCTTCGGTCAACTCATCTCGAGTGTCTAGACCTTTAAAGGGAATGACACCGGGTGACCTAGCTTGGAGGGACACCTATAGTATTGCTTTGCCAAGGCCTGATTTCCTTGAACCTTCCCAATCCCTCGTGCTGTTGGAAATTTCATGAGGTAGTAGGTAGAAACAATTGTTTAGAGAGAGCGCAGAGGGCATTGAGTCTGGGTCGACCGAGTATAGCATTGTATGCTAACAGGGTCTTGCGACCATAAAAGTCAAATGCACCAAGGATGTTAAAGAGCCTATGCTACTATTATGGATAGTACAATAGTACCTTCAACAGGAACCGGCTCTCCTAAGAACCCTGATATTGGCCCATCCATCCCCTCCAACCATGTTGGAGAAATTCATTTTTCAAGAGAACATCGTAAAACAAAATATCCATGAAGCTTCCATTATCAACAAGCACCCAGTTCACATGCTAATTTGCTATGTTCATAGCTACAACCATGGGATCATTATGCAGATATTGGACTCCCTCGATGTCGGCCTTGGTGAAAGTGATAGCTTCGTCAACTTCTTCGGCTTTCTGCTTCTTACAGGGACCGCCTCTTACCGACCCACTAATGATAGTACTAAGGTTGCCTGAACCAGGATGATTTACAAGTTCTTCCAGCCTCAAGGGTGGCTCCGACAGGCATAATGAAGCCTCTGAGGCGTCGTGCCTCTACGAACAATTCCGAAGGAACCTGTCCAATTGGCTATGATGGATAAGCTCTTCAATCTCCTCCCGTAGCTTAACACACTTCCGTGTCATGGCCATGATTGTGATGGTAGAGGCAATATTTGTGTTGGTTGCGCCATTCTGGCACCATTCTCATCTTTCTTGCTTCGAGCAACTATCCCTGACTTGCATTAAAACTTGAGCTCATTGTTGTTCACTGCTGTCTACCTCAGTGCTCAGCTAGAGGGCCCTTGGGCCGAGGGTTGGGGTTTACCCCCACATCACTGTCCTTTCCTAATTAGGATTATTAAACAAAATCCCAAAATAGATGGCCAAGATCAATCCTAGAAATCCAAGAAAATGTTCGGCCAGCTATTGCCTTCATTATCGATCCCTCCTTTTCTAAGTCCTTTTCCTTAACTCTACGGTCAATCTAGAACATCTCCCAAATCTCAACACTTAAAGTTTCCTAATTGACAAATTTAATAAAAAAAAAAGGAATAGGATAAATTGCATCTCAAGGAAAGGACCTAGCAAAGCCATCTTTGATTGAATGCTCAGGGAACCAGCAAAAGATTGATTGAGCCGGCCCTTTTCTGCAGTTCACTTGCCTTGTGCTTGACCAGGTCTTGTAATCCTCTGGTTGGTGCCATGTGCTTGATCCCATCATTGGATCTCTAAGACTTGATGGAATCCGATGCCATTTCTCCATATAATTCATCTGTTGGATAATTTTGGTAGCACTTTCTTCTCAATATTCACAAGGTACTTGACAAACTGCAAGAAGATATTGACAATTGGAAGTTTTGGCTTAAGATCAATTGGATCTACAAAGTGTTGCTTGATTAAAAATATCAGAACATTATCCTTAATTTCACCCTCATTGATTTTAAAATATTACGAATATTGCAGTGGCATCTCCCTGTACCTCATACATTGAAGATCTAGTTTACCATGATGAGAAGCATATGTGGCTGAGCAGACCTTGATTACCATGGAGAAAATGAAACAAGGACAACTTTGGAATATCAAATGCTTCATGCTCATGGTATCTACTCAACATATTGAACATTATATGCATTAAAATATGTTTTCTTTATTTGGAAAGATATGGAACTGAATATTTTCTCAAATGGCTGAAAAAAATGTTCCACGTTTGCAAATAATACTTTTCTTCACGCTTACAACAACAAATATATATTTACATAATTGTCTGTTTTCATTTTGGCAAATTTTCAGATGTTTAAGAGTGAGTATATAATGCACTCTCCAGAAGCAATTGTAATGACATGTGGCATAAATCCTTGTCCAACATTACCTGCATAAAGCATTAAAGAATGTATATATATATGTATGTGGGTGTGTATGTATTATGTATACATACAAATATATGTTGGTATAGTAGTATTTGTGTGTTTATCAATTGATCTCGCACAAGCTAGCCAAATGCATTAGTTCAGCATGCCCTTATCATCTTGTCTGGAACATATATTTTGTGCCATGTCATAACAGGCTAATCATTCAAACACATGTATGGATACAAAAAAATATGATACCAATATTTGTTTAACAACTACTTTTTCCAACTCTATCAGAATGAACAGGTATTGCTTAAAATCTACTCATTCTTTATAAAGCATTGTTATAATGCTTAATAAATTCTCTCTTTTGTAAATAGAACCAAATCAGTGCATCAACCTTTATCTATGCAATCTGTGTGCGCCATGCTTGTAATATGACGAGACATCCTTCCATACAGAATCTGCTATTATGTTGCTCATAATTTTTATTTCATGAACTAATGCATGAGTCAAAAAATCAATCAGAAAACGTCTAAGTTGTATTATTATTCGAGTTATGCATATTAATCAATATCTCAATATCTAAGTTGTAAAGGTTTCATCAAATGCTAACTTTATTCATATGTAATGCAAAAGGAAAGAGAGAACAATCATCATATGGAGCCCAAATCTTCTTTTGGAGCTACCAATCTCAAAGGAAAATATAATAAATAATGTCTGCATGGCTAATATAATGCTTATGAAGTTTACTTTTGAAATGCATTTAGATTTTCAAAAAAACCATCGAACTTAGTGACGGTCATATTCACCTACCCAAGCAATTCCAACACATAAAAATGCAAGAAAAACTTATGAAAAATGCTGATTAAAGATACATAGATCCATCATCTTTCCTCTTTCTCCTTCTCCCCTCTCAATTTTTTTTAAATTCATAGAAAATGAAAACAGAAAAACTATATCAAAATTTTTTATTTTGGTATGATTTTAGAATATGTTGTAAACCTATGAATAATCTACAGAATGATACTAAAATCATTAGTGTTTATTAATTTTAAAATTAAAAAAATATTTTTGGATTAAAAAATTAAAACAAATAAAATATTTTTAAAAAACTATAAAATAAGATTATTATTTTGGATCATATAAGTTACTTTCTTATAAATTTCATGTCTATTTATCCAAGTTTTGATGCATCATGTAAATAATGCCCTAGGCCTAATTTTGAAAAAAAGTAACATTTCTTGCATGCCAACATTTTAGATATATATATATAGTATTTATGATAGGATCCCACATGAATCTAAGATCGAATTAATTTTTATAATATTTTAAATTTTAATTTTATTTTAAAAATAAAAATATAAAATTAATTTAATAAAAATAAAAAATAGATAAAAAGATTTATTATTTTATGTAATTATTAATTGATATGCTTTTTTAATTTTCATAAATGGATCCATCGAGAAAGAAGGATGCAAAGCATAACATTGGTTGGGAGCATAGGATAATGCTCTCTAAGTCAGCATCATGGAGATATAAATGATGCAATATGGAATGCAAAGGTGGTAAAGTAACAAAATTGAAGCAACATTTGATTGGCTGCTATCCTAATATAGCTACGTGCTGATATTGTCCATTAAAGATCCGTCAGTTGATGAAGTACTTTACTGATTTCAAAGCAGTGAAGAAAAAATATTAGAAGGCAAAGATAGACCGTTGAGCCATAGACCACCTTCTAATCCTCTAGGAAATCAGAGAAAGCATCTATTCTAGATGATAAGGAGGCACAGATCAAGGTTACTATTTAGACGAGCTTGAATGAGCAACGATAGCTAGAAGAGGTGGCCAGACATGGAGCAATTTGGACCATCAGCTTTTGAGTCGGGGTCGGAATCGAACTCTAAGAGTATTGCATGAGAGTCTGAGAGACAGTTTAGTAAACCTTCTCAATTAGAAAGCCCACCGGAAGAGGCACCAGTCGTATTGCATCCATGTTGGAAGTATTTAATAATAGAAAGAAATCATCGAGGAACATTCTAGCATGAGCCACTATTCATGACGTGGATCCATATCCTTTCCTCGCAAAGATTTCAAGTAACAGAGGGATGATCTATGCTGATAAAGGATAAGAAGAAGGATATGTGACAGGCTATTGAATCCTAGTTTCACTTCAATCATATCCCAGTACATGCAGCAGATAATCCAAATTATCGCTCTGCGATTTCATCAATATGGGCTGCTAGTGCAAGTATACATCCTCTAGGATCGAGGGACATACATGATGAGCTTCTTAACAATAATAAGGGTGAGCTAAAACAATGGATTGCTCCGTATCCGAGTAAGTAGTCCATGTATTGATTGACAGTGATGTATGATAGTTGAACTAGTCCTACTAGATGAAGAATCATCAACTTTTTGACTTATTGTGATGAAAAATTATTTTTTCATAAATCTATTGATAATTCAAATCAAGTGCACAATGCCAACTACATCCTCAGATTGATGGAAAAGATGATTAATCGGATAGGAGAACAAAATATCGTGCAAGTTATCACACATAATGGATCATGGTATAAGATCATAGGAAAGATCTTAGAGCGGCGACCGCATATTTTTTGAACCCCTTGTGCCGCACATTGTATCGATTTCATGTTGATGGATATTGGAAAGATTCGTAGGGTACATAAGATAGTCGAATTAGCACTGAATATCACTAGATTATCTACAACCATATACAGGTCTTATCATTGATGCGGAGCTATACAGAAAAAGAAATATTGAGACCAGGCATTATACAGTTTGCTAGGAATTATATAACATTTAATAGTCTTCTTGATAAGAAAGTAAAGCTACATCAAAATTTGTCAGTCAAGAGTGGTAGCAGTACAGATATGCCAAGACAAATACTGAGAAAAGCAACGTAAAAACTTAGTGACGAAACAGACATCTGGTAGCAGGCCAAGAAGATAGTAAAGGCTATCAGCCTTTATATGAGGTACTTCAAACCATGGACTTTGAGCGATACCTTCAGATGGGCTTCCTTTATTATATGATAGAAAGGACAGAGAAAAAATCTAAATGGCAGATCTAACACATGCTAATGAGTACATCTAAATTATTGTTGAATGGAGCTATCAAATGGATATGAAATTGCATCTAACATGCAAGCAATAAATCAAAAACGCTTTAAAAATTTAAATTCAATTGTATTTGTATAAGCGCACTTAATCAAATCGGAAAATATATATACAGCTTACTATCTGAATCCGAAATTCCAGTACTCCATACCTAGTATTGCCATGAATGATGAGCATATTCTGCCCTACCAATATAATATATAAGATAGATCCCGATCCAGATGTCGCAACTATATGCCTCGAACAAGTTAGGTTGAAATTGTTTAGTGGTTCTTATTAACTATAACGTCAACAACTAACACATGATAACAACTTTTTTATAGACATATTTAAGGAGGGCACAAAGCCATTTGAATCTAATATAACGATCAGAAGTAAATCAAAAAAGAATCATGATAGATACTAATAAATCTAATATTAGATTCAAAGTAGTTTTTGAATTTACTGAATCTGAAATTTTCAAAGATTATGATCTTTTGCGGTTGAATGGTAGGTGCATTTTGATATATCTGCAAAACATGTAAAAAATCTTACTGTCAAGATCCTCTCCCAAACGGTGTTATAGAGTGAATGTAAGCACAACTGATCAACCTTCGACCTTATCCACTTCAAGCAGAGGAACCATCTAAAATACAAATATCTTAACAATCTTGTATATGTATACTACAATTTAAGGTTCAAGCTAAAATGCATTTAGAGGGAAGTTGAGCTAAAATACTCCAATCTGATTGCGAGTGATTTTGTTAATGAAGATGAAGATTCAATGATTAGATGGGTCGTAAGTCAGCAGCAAAAGCCAGAGCTTGATGAGCCAGGATCGCCTCCTCGACCAACCAGTTTTGTGCTAGCAAGACGGGTGGATGTTGAATAATGAACAAGCAATAACATTCTACACAAGACTCCAACTGATACATCAAAGTATCCAACCTCGCAATCTAGTCAACCAAAGCATCATGTGACGAGATGGCAGCAGCTACACCATCCAAAAACAAAAAAAAGGCAATTGCATCTCCGGTAGAGCACAAAATTCACTCAGATTCAGACATTTGGAAGATTAGTGCTAGTGATAATTCTGATGATAGAGAATCTAATAATCAGGAAGGGAACGAAGAATAGATGCAGCAGGCTAGTGGTCTTCGATTCATTGGTGAATCACAATTTATGCATACTACACGGGATAGAACCGTAGTGTATGAGCTAGTAGAGCTAGTTGCGATATGATTTTATATAGACGATAGGCTCCATGAGATCATTCAAGATACGATGTAGCTATAGATAATCTCGCACATGGAATAGGATCTATGAATGCATCAAGCTCATCCTCATATTTTGGATCTTTTTACCCGCGAGCACCGACAACTTATGATCCATAAGGATATGGATATAATGCATCTGAAACCAAATGGAGAAACAATCCTTTGGAGAGTTTTATTGAATACACTTAAGGATTCATTGTTTTGAATGGTTCAAGCCTTCAAGCTTCCAAGATTGAGAGAAAGCTTCGAAGTCCACATTTTCATCAACATTCAAAGGCTTCAACATCTTGAAGACAAGTTCTTCATCAACAATCAAGGGCTTCAAAGAGATATTGGCTTTGTTTAAGAAAGCTTTTATTATGTTCTTTTCATATTGTGCTTACTTTGTTTATTAAGATTTTTGGTAATCCTTGAAAAACCAAAGAGATTTTTGGTGAGCCTTGGAAAACCAAACAAGTTGGTTAGTCTTTGTGTAAAACCAACATAGGTTGTTGGTGATCCCGTAAAACTAACGGAGGTTGTTGGTTGCCTAAGTTATAAAACCAACAAGGGGTTTTGACTTGTGAACCCGAGAAAACAAGTTGAGTTTTGATTAGTGAGCCCGGAAAACTAATCGACTGTAATCTTGGTGATTATAGTGGAATTTCCAAGAAAACTTAGGGAGTGGATATGGTGCCTTGGAGTGCACCGAACCACTATAAATTTATTGTGTTTGTGTGATTGTTTTTCTTTGTGCATTTACTTTATTAATTCCGCTGCATATTATTTTGAAGCACGCAAACACTTTGACAAAATACAAGCACTTAATTACAATTAGCACATATTTATTTTATATCCATTGAAATAGTTCAAATAGCTTTATAAAACCCAATTCATCCCCTCTTTTAGGTTGCATCATCACTGGGCAACAATTGGTATCATAGCCCGGTAGTCTGTTTGAAAATCTAACGATTTTGAGTAAAAGATCATGGCAACTCTTGTAGGTATTAGTGTTAGACCACCATTTTTCAATGGCACTAATTACACATATTGGAAAACACGTATGTGCATGTATATTCAATCTATAGATTATTATCTTTGGAAAATGATTGTTAATGGTCCACATATTCCTTCAATATTGGTTAATGACGTTTCCATTCCAAAACTCGAAGAGGATTAGGATGAAAACGATATTAAGCAATCTGGGCTTAATGCCAAAGAAATGAACTTGCTTTATTGCGCATTAGATCCTAATGAATTCAATAGGATCTCCACATGCGAAGCAGCAAAAGAAATATGGGATACACTTGAGATTACTCATGAGATACTCTTCAAGTGAAGAATACTAAAATTAATTTGCTTGTACATTCTTTTGAAATGTTTAAAATGCGGCACTATGAATCTATATCTGATATGTATACTAGATTTATGACTATTGTTAATGAATTGAAAAGTCTTGGCAAAGTCTATACTAATGCTGATTTGGTTAATAAAATTGTTAGATCTTTGCCAATATCATGGAATCCAAAGATGACGGCAATCCAAGAAGCAAAAGATGTAGAAACCTTATATTTGGAGGAGCTCATCGGTTCACTCCTGACCTATGAGTTAAACTTATAGTAAAAGGAAATGGATGCTAATAAAAGAAAAAAAATAATTGCCTTTAAATTCACTACACAAGATGAGTCTTCAAGTAAGGAGTCGGAAGGCAGTGAAGATGAAGATGAGATGGAATTTTTGGCTCATAGATTTCGAAGATTCATCAGAAAAAGGGCCAAAAAGAAATACACAAAAAGACAATGATAGCTACATGGAGCGAAAGTGAAGACTCTAGTTCAGAAGAACAAATTCAAAAATTAGCTAATCTTTGCTTTATGGCAAATAAGATAAATTCTGAAACCAAAAATGATTTTACTTTCGATGAATTACATAATGCTTTTAAAGATCTTGTGCATGAATATAAATTATTAAAAATTGAGCACAAAAAATTAAAGAAACATGCTAATTCATTTTCTTTTGAAAATAACAATCTTGGAATTGAAAATAAAGATTTAAAAGCCAAGGTTGCTATTTTGCAAAATGAAAAGAATGAGTTTTTTAAAGAAAGAGGTTTTGGAAAAAGAAATTGTTGATTTGAAAATTTGTGCAATAAGTTTTCAAATGAGAAAATTGATTTATTCAATAAGTTAAAAATTTTAAGAAGATCCAAGATTTTTGTATCAAATGGTGAGCTTTTAAAAAAAATGAAAATCTTGAGTTGAAAAACAAGAATTTCTTTGTTGATGCTTCTTCTAATATTGCATGCTTTAAATATGAAAAAATTGGACTTAATGCATATCCTTGTAAATTAAAAAAATTTGGATTCCAAAAGGAATCATAGTTACTAACCCTAAATGATCCAAGAAAGTTTGGGTACCAAAATTGTCCACTTAGTATGTTTTGCAGAAATGTCTTGCAGCCCAAAGAAAGAAAAACAATTGAATAGTGGCTATACAAGACAACATGAAGAAGTGGACAAGCTACATTTTGGACTAAATGATAAAGAAAGGATTATACATATTGATAAATTCTAAAATTTTTCTTCCATAATTAAAAATGTAGTTGAATATTTATTATCAATGTTGCATCAATTACTTTGAAAATTATTTTAAATGATTAATTAGAATCAAGTTTAGACTTATAGTCATTGGTTATGATCATGAACTTTTTGATATTGACGAATTTTATGCTATCTTGATTGAACTTGTAATTATAAGACCTTCACTTGATTTTGATTAATGTATCTTAAATTACTTCATGAAATTTTTTTTAAGTTACATATTGCTTTGAAAATTGTTTCAACTGATTAATTATAATCAAGTTTAGACTAATAGTCATTTGTTGTGATCATGAACTTTTGATGTTGATGGATTTCATGCTCTCATGATAAAATTTGTGATTATCAGACTTTCATTTGATTTTGATTAATATAGTTTTAAACTATTTCAAGTGAAATGTTATGATTTATGTGTTTTCAATTTTAGCATCAATGCTTAAGATAGAAATGATTTGGATCAAGACTAGAACTGGTAGTTAAAGATTACATTTAAGAATAAGGTATGCATATTGATAAATCCTTGCTCCAGTAGCTAAACTTGGTACTAGATTACTTATAACTTTTGAATGGATAATCAAAATCATTTCAAATCATATGATTTTTATGAAATATATTCTATTTTGTATCCATGCTTAGACTAGAAATGATTTGGAACGAGTGTAGATTTGGTAGTTAAGGATTACATTTAAGAAAAGGTATACATATTGATAAACCCTTGTTCCAGTAGCTAGACTTGCTATTAAATTACTTCTAACATCTGTATGAATATCAAATCGTTTCAAATAAATTTGAAATCATGATGATCAATCCCTTGTATTTTTAAAATTTTGTATATCTTGGAAATTCAAATCTTTGCTTTCAGACTTAGTATTTATGTTCATATCTGAAATTGTCTGAAATTATGATATGCTTGTGCTTTCATGTTTTATTCTTCAATGAATGCATATTTTTAAGGAGGAATAATATTTAGGAGGAGCATCCAAAGATTTGTTGTCATGTATGATGCTTTCAATGTTTTCTTGATATCATACTTATATTGCTCTGATACTCCTTGTTTTCAAATCTTTTTTCTTGAGGAAGTTACATTCAATTGGTATCAAGATTTATTAAGAATCTTAAAAAAGGAGAGAGAAGAGCTAAGTAGGGTTAAAAACCCTCTCTTCCCATTCAATGGGATCTCTTATGACGTGTTGGGGTGCCACTATGGCCTTATCTCATGAACAAGTGAGGTGAATAGATTATTGTCTTAATCATACATTGGTTATGCATATTAGAGCTAATATACATTGAATTATTTTTTGCATATGCATCCCATTTTGTGATATCATATTCAACTAGTATCATATTTAATCGATACCATGATTAATTGATTTCATGTATTAATTTTGATGATCTACTTGCTATTCTTTCCACCTTCATTCCCATTTTGTATTGTCTTTCATCCTTTTTCATGATGATAAAAAAGGAGAGAAATATGTTAAGTATGAAAAGGGGAAAGATATGATAAACATGAAAAATTATAAGAGAAATAAAAGAACGTGCAAAAAGGGAGAGAAGAAAGCAAAATATTTAATCTTAAAAGAAGAATTAGCAAAAGGGAAGAATGTATAAAAATTTTAAATGATTTTTGAAATATTTTTGAAATCATATTTTGAGGGGGAGCTTGATACTTTTTGAAATCATATTTGAGCTTACATGTTTATCTTAGTATTAATCTTTTTAAGCTTATCATGTTCATATACTTAAAGATTTTGTCATCATCAAAAAGGAGGAGATTGTTGACTCTGGTCTTGATTTTGATGATTGACAAAACACTTAAGTACATATGAGTACTAATTATATTTTTAAGTGTATTTATCAGATCTTAGTACTCATCCATGTTGAATGAAGAAATCCATGTTTTCAGTTGAAGAAAGTCTTTAAATTAATAAAAAATCAAGTATATGGACCTTGGAATTGATATGGAAGAACTTCAAGAGGCTAAAAATCAATTTTGGAGAAGTTTCAACAAGTTTCAGCACTGACACAAGCAAGTGTCGACTCATGAAGAAGTTCAAGTATCGACTCAAGGCTTGAGAACAAGAAAAATACAGAACAGTATCAAACCAGAATTTTTGCCTTGAACTGACCTAAGTGTCGACTCAAGAGGTCGACTTATGGTGAAGTGTCGACTCAAGAGATCGACTCATGAAGAAAATTCAGGAAATTCAAGTGTCGACACTTGGTGTAATGGCTAGTTTTTCAGAAGTGCAAAATTGATTCCAACTTGCTTCAAACGGCTAGTTTTTCATCCCCAACGATCATAAACGGTCATCTATGAGTTGGAGAGCTATATAAACACCAAAAACCAAATGGGAAAGCAATCCTTTGAAGAGTTTTATTGAATACACTTAAGGATTCATTGTTTTGAGTGATTCAAGCCTTCAAGCTTCCAAGATTGAGAGAAAGCTTCCAAGTCGACATTTTCATCAACATTCAAAGACTTCAACATCTTGAAAACAAGTTCTTCATCAACAATCAAGGACTTCAAAGAGATTTACTTTGTTTAAAAAAACTTTTATTGTGTTCTTTTCATATTGTGCTTACTTTGTTTATTAAGGTTTTTGGTGAGCCTTGGAAAACCAAAGAGGTTTTTGATGAGCCTTGGAAAACCAAAGAGATTGTTGGTTAACCTTTGTGTAAAAACAACATAGGTTGTTGGTGAGCCCGTAAAACCATCGAAGATTGTTGATTAGCCTAAGTTATAAACCAACAAGGAGTTTGACTTGTGAGTCCAGGAAAACAAGTTGGGTTTTGATTGGTGAGCCCAGAAAACTAATCGACTGTAATCTTGGTGATTATAGTGGAATTTCCAAGAAAAACTTGGAAAGTGGATGTAGGTGCCTTAGAGTGCACCGAACCACTATAAATTTGTTGTGTTTGTATGATTGTTTTTCTTTGTGCATTTATTTTATTAATTCCGTTGCATATTATTTTGAAGCACACAAACACTTTGGCAAAATACAAGCACTTAATTACAATTAGCACATATTTATTTTATATCCATTGAAATAGTTCAAATATTTTATAAAACCCAATTCACCCTCTCTCTTAGGTTGCATCATCACTGGGCAACAAGTATCATAGCCACGGATTCATATGCATACAAATAATATTAAAATCTGATTTTGATTTTAGATCTAAAATTTTTATAAAATTCAACATCAATCTACCATAAGGTTATCCTGGTATAATATTTATCCATTATGTTATAAAGGTTGTCCTAGATCGATGCTGAATATTTTTGAAAAATATTTTCAAGAATGTTTAATCAAATTGTTTAAATCTGCATTTTATGTTCATATATGAGATATATGTAATGTTCATAGATCTGAAATTATTGATTAAAATTCAACATTGATCTGCCATAAGTTTGTCCTAGCATAATGTTTACCCATTATGTTGCAAAGGTTATCCTAGATCGATATTGAATATCTTTAAAAAGTATTTTTATATTTGTTTAATCAAATTGTTTAGATCTGAATTTTATATTCATATACGAAATATATGTAGTCTTATTAGATTTGAAAAGTAGTTTCGAGACCTGCTTTAATTTCATGCTGATTCATATTTTTTAATTAAATCTAAAATTAGATTTAAGATTTGAATTTTTATGTTTTTGCACGAGGAAATGGTCAGGGTAGATCAAATGAGGTCTGTAATATGACTATATTAAGGGTTTTCAATTAACATATATGGATCCAGTCGAGATGAACAATTGGTCGCAACGAGTCAAGTAGTTGATTACGATTAGATCAAGGGTGTTTGAGATCAATTCAATAGTTATAGTTGATCAAATCGATTAGTGTCCATGTGTTTTAAAATTGGATTAATCCAAAGACCCAGTTCTGGCTCAATGGTTCGAGTCTGAATCACTAAAGCTAATCAATTCAAAATAGATTAACCAATTGAGGTCTAAGGCTAGTGCTTAAACGGTGGTTACTTAATTAGAATAGCTGTAATAGCAACGGAAAGCCTCCCACCAATCTCCGCTTATCAGCCTAATTTGGTCGATTAGTCTTGAATCAGATTGTGTGGTGATTTGAGTTCACCCATGCCATTTAGGTTAGTCATTTACATAAGATATAGATGACTAATTAGATGAGACCTAAATTAAATCTCCTCATACATATTAAGTTCAATGGTCTTCCACCATTGTAGAAGTGTGGCATCTCACTAGTATTGACTGTTCTAGGTTGGATAGAGTGGATCAGTTGCATCAGAAAGAAAACCACTCTATTAGCATCAGATGTTGCTGGGCAAAGATGGGATTGGGCTCAATATCTATCAGGTAAGGGACTCAATGATGACTTTATCTATGCATTGAACGATGGGTCCGACTTAACTAAGGAATGGGGCCATATCTATCAGGTGAGGTTTACATGATTTAGAGACCAAATCACTACAACATACTTGAAAAACATTGGACAAGAATTATCTACTCGTTAGTTTGCATGTCACCAGTACCTATCAAGTGAGGTATATGTAGATTAGTGGGACGCAGTAGTACCACTAATAATTCTAGTTGCATAGGGAATTCCGTTTCTCCATTGAGTATAAGAGATCTATAGAAATAGTGGGAATATATATGTTTGTTTTTTAAAGTCCCTAGAAAAAATACAATGATTAAGTATAAATATCTAACCAGAATCTTTGCTCTTTCAGTTCACAATGTCTGCTTTCAACCCTTTAGCCCTTACTCTAAAGTCCAATCAGCTGAATAGTACCAACTACAAGGACTAGCTTAGAAACTTGAAAATAGTTCTAAATTCTAAAAAGTTGGGGTATGTTATCGACCAGAAACCCCTTACATTGCCAAACCATCATACTGCTGATCAATGATCAGCATTTGATAAATGTGCGGATGACGACAACAATGTTAAGTGCTGCATCTTGGCATCAATGTCCAATGAACTTCAACGCCAGCATGAGAACATCAACAATACCAAGGCTATGATTACTCACCTAGAAGAGTTGTATGGTGAGTAGAGCCGCACCGCGTGTTGGGTGTATGCCCTAGAAGTCAATCTGGCTGACACATTATATCCTTTTCTAGGACCTTCTTTGTTAATAAATTTTTATATCAATAAAATAGGATTTTCTTTTCATTTGTATAATATGTCCGTGAATCGTCCAAGAATTAATAGTCAATGACACATTCTCAAGAATTAAGAATTTGAGACATGTGTCATCATAGGTTAATTTCTGAACTGCTCCCAATCGTTGGATCATCATAGAGACGGTAATTAATCTATCAAGATTAGTACACGGATTGCTTCCCTTTGAATGAATGAGTCTTGAGTTACAGTATAAGGATACTAAGCAAAAGTGCAAGTGATTATTAGAGAATAATGGTACTGAGCATAACCATACGAAAAATCACTTGGATATCTACTCATTCGTCAGTGACTTTCTTGATGCCGTGATAGTATGTATGGTTCTTTACCCTCATGCCTCAGTTATTCATAATGAACTTGATGTAGTTTAATTGCACAATCACTTGGTTTCCTAGTCATTTGAATCCTTGCAATATATATTGGCTGCATTAGATTAGCTATATAGGTAAGATGCGCATTTAAATAGGATCTATCGACCTTAGTAGATAAGACATAGTCCAATGCAATTTAAGAAGCTAAATCTTTTAAGACCGTGACCAGGCAATGTGAATCATGAAAAAGGATTTTTCTGAGTTTTCATAATTTGAACTTGAGCTAATTGAATCTGGCATATGACAAATGATTCGTCTTGTCGGGATTCACGATAAAAACTAAATCATATAGTAACCATACTATGAATTTTATATATTCCAATTATGTTGAAATTACCACTGCATGCTACTAGATATCATGGTGGATTGTAAGAACTTACTTGGATCATTTTCATATCAATGATCCTTAATTGAGATGAGTTGAATCATTTCAATCCATTGAAAGGGTTTTAATAATACTATAATGTAGATCATAGCATGTCTCATCACTAAACAAAATAGGACCTATGGATCATACATAATAGAAATTTAGATTGACCAATTAGTTGGATCAAAATTTAATTATCATATAATTGATGGTTAGGATCAATATAATTACAAATTTGAGCAATTAAAAAGAACCTAATTACAATAGCTGCACTTTGATTTGATTATTTAAATCTTAATTGAATAAATTAGATTTAATTTAATTAGGCTTAGTTCAATTTAAGTCAAATTGGATTTTCCAGTCTAATTAGGAATTGGACTTGGATCCTAATTGGATTAAAATTAGGATTTGACTCAATCAAATTTGAATAAGGCGTAAATCAATTCCTAATTGAATCAAAAATTAAACTCAATTGAACTGGGATTCTTCCTCATTTCAGGGAATCAGAGGGACCATCTATTCCTTCTGATGAAGAGGCACAAATGGAGACTGCTATTCAGGTGAGCTTGTATGAGCAGAGATAGCTAGAGGAGACAAAGGCCAGGCATAGACAGCGATTTGGGCCATCAGCTTTTGAGTCGGATTGAGATTCGGTTCTAATAGTATTGTAGGAGAGTCTGAGACAGTTTAAGACCTCCTCAGTCAAGAGCCCGTCAGGAGAGGCGCAGCCGTATTACATCCATGTTATGAGCATTTGGCAATAGAAGGAAGTCTTCCAGGGATATTCCAGTAGGAGCTATTATCCATGATGTCGATCCATATACCCTTTCCAGCAGAGATTTCAAGCAATAGAAGATTGACACAATGCTGAAAAAAGATAAGGATATGTGGTGAGTCATCTCCTCCTGGTTTCATTTCAGTCACATTTCAGCGCATGCAGCAGACAATCCATATTATCGCTCTTTTATTTCATATATACAGGCTACTAGTGCAGGTGTAGATCCTCTAGAATCGAGGGTTATATTTGGTCAGCTTCTGGATAGCAATAAGGAGCTAGAAGGATGGATAGCCTCCTATCAGAGCAAGTGGCCCATGTATGGATTGACAGTGATGTGTGATGGTTGGACTGGTCCTACCAGACGGAGCATCATCAATTTCTTGACTTATTATGATGGAAAGACTTTTCATAAGTCTGTTGATGCTTCAGATTAGGTGCACGATACCAGTTATATTCTCAGATTAATGGAGGTGATTGATCAGTTAGGAGAGCATAATGTCGTGCAGGTCATCACAGATAATGGACCATAGTATAGGATTGCAGGGCAAATCTTGATGCAGCGGCGATCCCATATTTTTTTGGATCCCTTGTGCTGCATATTGTATAGACTCATGTTGATAGATATTGGAAAAATCCATAGAGTGCAGAAGATTGTTGAGCTAGCACAGTCGATCACCAAATTTATATATAACCATACATGAGTCTTATCATTGATGAGGAGCTTTATAAGAGAAAAAATTGAGACTAGAGGTCAACCGGTTTGCTACTAATTATATAGCACTTGATAGTCTTCTTAGCAAGAAAGCAGAGCTGCGTCAGATATTTGTTAGTCAGCAGTAGTAGCAGATATGCCAAGACAAATATTAAAGAAAGCAATGTAAAAAATTAATGACGAACAGACATTCTGGCAGCAGGCTGAGAGGATAGTGTAGGCTATCAGCCTCTATATGAGGTACTTCACACCGTTGACTCTGAAAGATATGCTCAAATGGGCTTCTTGTATTTCATAATGCAAAGGGCAAAGGAAAAGATCCGAGGCAGATCCATCACATGCTTCTGAATATATTTGGATCATTGATGGATGATGGAGTTATCAAATGAGCTCGGATTTGCATCTAGCAGATACGCAATAATTTATGAAGTCCCTAAAATTTAATTTCAATTAGATTTGTACAAGTACACTTGACTAATTCTTAAAATATATGTGCAGCTTACTATCTAAATTCGAGATTCCAAAACTCCATACCGGACATTATATGGATGAAGAGTTTATATCTGCACTATGCAATGTTATTTATAAGATGGAGCCCAATCTAGATGTCGCTGCTATGTGCCTAGAAGAAGTATGGTTGAAATTGTTAAGTGATTTTTATTAGTATTAATTTCAACAAATAGCATGTGATAACAACTTTTTTCTAGCAGATAAGATTTTTAGGGAGGGCACAGATTCATTTGGATCCACTTTAGCAATCGGAAGTAAATCAAAGATGAATCCTGGTAGATACTACTAAGCAGTAAGTGTATATTATATTAAGATTCAATTTTTTATTTTGTCGAATCTAAAATTCTAAATGATGTAATATCTTTTGCAGCTGAATGAGGGGTGCATTTTGGTAGATCTGCAAAAAATCTGAAAGTTCTTGCAATCAAAATCTTCTCCCAGATGGTGTCATCCAGTGGATGCGAGTGCAACTGGTCTACATTTGGCCTTATCCATTCCAAGCAGAGGAACCATCTGAAACAAAAACGCCTCAACAATCTTGTGTATGTACACTATAATTTAGGTGAGGCTAAAGTGCATTCAAGAGAAAGTTGAATGAAAATATTCCAATCCCACTACAATTTCATATGTTGATGAAATGAAGATCCAATGATTGGATGGGTCATAAGTCAGCAGCAGGAGCGAGAGCTTGATGAGCCAGGATCGCCTCCTCGACCAGCCAGTTTTGTAGCTAGCGAGGCTGCGATGGATGCTGGACAATGAGCAACAAGCAATATTCCTTATAGGGATCCAGCAGATACAGCACATCGTCCCTCCCCACCATCTATTCGATCCGAAGACAGGAAAAGAAAAAGACAGTTACACCTCCATCGAAGCACTTAGTCCATTCAAATTCAGATACCAGAGAGTGGTGATAGTACTTCTTCAGATAGTGGAGGATCTAGTGATCAGGAAGGGACCGGAGGACAAGAGTCGCAGCCACCTATTCATTTTTTATTCACTAGAAAGTCGCAGTTTAGCCATGCCACACAGGATAGAGACCATAGGCTACAATCTAGTAGACTGCGTGGTGATATGATTCCATATAGACGACAAGCTCCGCGAGGTTGTTCGAGACATGATGCAGCTGCAGCTCTTGCACATGAAGTATGATCCATGGATGTATCAGGGTCATCCTCATATTCAGGATCCACTTATCCACAGCTACCAGCAGCTTCTGGTCCATATGATCCATTTGATGCATCTGAGACGCCATCTTCCAGTGGTTATTATCTCATGCAGCTCGGAGCATCTTATGGATCTGATTTTATTGCTGGTATATTGGATGGGCCCCTGCACTGCATATCATCAATCTCTGGATAGTTCTTAGAGTCGGGATATCAGCGAGGGATCTGCGATGAGTTATGATCCATCACGCATACCTCCTTGGATAATCTTAGAGTATCATGCTGCCTGGCTGGAGGGATATACTGATCTTCCTACAGAGTATATAAATGATCCCTATATTTATGGACATCGACACTACCCGATTCTAGACATTGGTATATAATTATATTTATATGTTACCTTTCACTTTCATTAATTACTAATAATCTAGTTTAATTATCATCTTATATCTTATTTTAATTAGAATTAATATTTAGCATTTTTTAAATCCTAAACCCTAAACCTTGAAGTCTTCAATCGTAACTCTAATTTTCAAACCCTAAAGCCCTAAACAATAAATCCTAAAATCCTAAACCCTAGAAAAACAATAAAAACCTTAAAAAACCAAATTCATCAACCAAAAAAAAATGGACATGCCGGTATGAACCGACATGCCAACCCATACCGACAACCGCACGCCCACCGTCCCGAGTGTCAGTATCGTACCAGCCGCCACAGATACAGGTCCCGTACCGATACCGAGAACCTTGGTACTAAGTCTAATATTATATTCAATTGATTTTTGAATTTTGTTGAATCTAAAATTCTAAATGATTTAATATCTTTTACAGTTGAATGGTGGGTGCATTTTGATGGATCAACAATATTTAAAAATTCTTACTGTCAAGGTCCTCTTCCAATAGTGTCATCCAGTGGATGTGAGCGCAACTGGTCTACCTTCGACTTATCCACTCCAAGCAGAGGAACCGTCTAAAAATAAATACCTTAACCAAGTTCCCGGTACCGGTATCGGGAGCCGTATTGGTGGGAGCCAGTACGATGCGGTACGATCCGTACCGTACCGTACCGACGGTGTACCGATCCATTTTTTTAATATAAAAATATTCTTCCCTTCCCAAAAATGTATTTAAAACATAAAAGGACCTGAACCGGGCTGAACCGACTGGTTCGTACCGGTACAGTACCATACCGTACCGAACAGAAATCAATTTTTTTTATTTTTTTAACGATCCGGAGAGCCGTATTGGTGGGAGGCCAGTACGATGCGGTACGATCCGTACCGTACCGTACCGACGGTGTACCGATCCATTTTTTTAATATAAAAATATTCTTCCCTTCCCAAAAATGTATTTAAAACATAAAAAGGACCTGAACCGGGCTGAACCGACTGGTTCGTACCGGTACAGTACCATACCGTACCGAAACAGAAATCAATTTTTTTTTTTATTTTTTTAACGATCCGGATGCCGGACCGTTTTAATGGGCTGAACCGTACTGGCTAGCTGCCGATACGGTACACCCCGTACAGGGCGATACGGGACGGTACCGCGATCCCTGGCCTTAACGATCTTATTTATGTACACTATAATTAAAGGTTGAGACTAAAGTGCATTCAGGAAAGTTGAACTGAAATACTCCGATCTTACTATAAGTAATTAGATTAATGAAGATGAAGATCCGATGATTGGATGAGTCGTGGTCAGCAATAGGAGCCAAAGTTGATAACCAAGATTGCTTTCTTGATTAGCCAGTTTTGTAACTATCAATATGGGATGGATGCTGAACAATGGACAACAAGCAATATTCCTCAAAGCTCGAGCAAATATCATATCATCTCTCCCCGCCATCTATTCAGCCTAGAGACAGAGAAAAAGGAAAGGCAGTTGCATCTCCACTAGAGCACTTGGTTCATTCAAATTCATACACCAAAGAGAAACTAGAAAAAAGGAAAGGCAGTTGCAGGTGTAGATCCTCCAAGATCAAAAGATATTTACGATCAGCTTTTTAACAACAATAAAGAGAAACTAGAAAAATGGATTGCCTCCCATCAGAGAAAGTGATCCGTGTATGAATTGACAGTGATGTATGATGCTAGACTGGTCCTACTAAACGAAGCATCATTAACTTCTTGACTTATTGTGATGGAAAAATATTTTTTCATAAATCTATTGATGCTTCAAATAAGGTGCACGATGCCAGCTATATCCTCAGATTGATGGAGGTAATTGATCAAGTGGAAAAACAGAATGTCGTGCATATCATCATAAATAATGGACCACATTATAGGACCGAAGATCTTAACGAAGCGGCAATCACATATTTTCTAGACCTCTTGTACTGCACATTATATTGATCCCATATTGATGGATATTGAAAAGATTCATAGGATTCAGAAAATAATTGAATTAGCACAGAGTATTACCAGATTCATCTACAACCACACATGGATCTTATCATTAATGCGGAGCTTTACAGAAAAAAATATTAAGACCAGGCACCATATAGTTTGCTACGAATTATATAGTACTTGATAGTCTTTTTTATAAGTAAAACTGCATCAGATATTTATCAGTCCAAAGTGGCAGCAAAGCAGATATGCCAGAACAAATACTAAGAAAAGCAATGTGAAAATTTAGTAATAAAACAGAAATTCTGGCAACAAATCGAAAGATAGTAAATACTATCAAGTCTTTATATAAGATATTTCGGACCGTGAACTCTGACGATACCCTTAGATGGGCTTCTTTTATTATATGATGGAAAAGACAAAAAAAAAGATCCAAGAAGCAAACCAACATGCCAATGAGTACATTCGAATCATTGATGAATGGTAGAGCTATCAAATGGATACAGATTTACATCTAACAGGTAAGCAACAAATCAATAACGCTCTAAAAATTTAAATTCAATTATATTTGTACAAGCATACTTAACTAATTCTAAAAATCTATGTACAGCTTATTATTTGAATCCGAGATTCCAGTATTCCATACCGGACATTGCTATGGATGATCAGCTTATATCTACCCTATGCAATGTAATATATAAAATAAGTCTAATCCAAATATCGCAGTTATGTGCATAAAACAAGTTAAGTTGAAATTATTAAGTGATTTTTATTAACTGCAACTTCAATAACTAACACATGATAATAATATTTTTTTCCAGACAATTATTTAGGAAGGACACAAATTCTTTTGGATCTAATATAGCGATTAGAAGTAAATCAAAGATGAATACTAATAAGTACATAAATTTAATATCAAATTCAAAGTGATTTTTGATTTTGCTGAATCTGAAATTCTCAATGATTTAATATCTTTTGTAGCTGAATGATGGATACATTTTAATAGATCTGCAAAACATTTAAAAAATCTTGCTATCAAGATCCTCCCAAACGATGTCATTGAATGGATGTAAGCACAACTGGTCGACCTTCGACCTTATCCACTCCAAGCAAAGGAACCATTTAAAACAAAATTGTCTTAACAATCTTGTATATATATACTATAATTTAAGGTTGAGATTAAAGTGCATTCAGGAAAAACTTGAGCTGAAATACTCTAATCCGATTGTAAGTAATTTTGTTAATGAGGATGAAAATCCGATGATTAGATAGATCGTGAGTCAGCAACAGCAGCCAAAACTTGATGAGACAGGATGACCTCCTGGACCAGCTAGTTTTGTAGCTAGCGAGGCTAGAATATATGCTAAATAATGGACAAGCAGCAATATTCCTCAAAGCTCTAGCCGTTACATCACATCATTCCTCCTCACAATCTATTCAGCCCATAAACAAAAAAAAAGATAGTTACATCTTCAATAGAGTACTCAGTTGATTCAGATTTAAATACTGGGAAGAGCAGTGGTAGTGCTTCTTCTGATGGTCGAGGATCTAATGATCAAGGAGGAATCGAAAGATAGAAGATGTAGCTGGCTATTGATATTCGATTTACTAATGAATCACAATTTACTCATGCCATACAAGATACGGACCATGATACATGAGCTGATAAAGCCCACGATGATACGATTCCATACATGCGATGGGCTCTACGAGGTCACTTAGGACACGATGCAGCTACAGATGATCTTGCACAAGGAGTAGGATCCATGAATATATCAAGCTCATCTTCGTATTCTAAATTCTCTTACCTGCAGGCATCGATAGCTTATGATCTATATAGATATAGATATGGTACATCCAAGGCATCATCTTCTAGTAGCTATATCCCATGTAGCCTGGAGCATCTTATCTTATGTGTCTAATTTTGCTGCCAGTATATTTGAATAGTCCCTCCATAGTTTATTATCAGTCTCTAGATATCTCTCAGAGTCAGGATCTCAGCGAGAGATCTACAATGAATTACGATCTATCATGTATACCTTCTTGGATGAAATTACAATACTGCTTGGCTAGAGGGATTTACTAATCTTCTTACTGAGTATATTAATAAACCTGATATTTATGAACATCAACACTCGATCTGATTCTAAATATCAGTAGTAATTATGTTTATATTTTTTCTTTCTCTTCAATTAAATATTGATAATCTTGCTTTATGAAATTTTTTTCATGCTTGACTAATATCATAACCATTATATTAATATTTTATAGTTGTTCTTCAATGAAAAGTTTTTTCTTTGCTCTCTTCATTTAGATGTTGTATGTGTAGGTCTGAATTCACTATGGAATGGGACTAAAAATATGATCAGTAAGCAAAAGTAATTACATATTATATGATCAGCAAGCAAAAGTAATGAAAAGTTGTTTATTTGCTCTCTTCATTTAGATGTTGTACGTATAGGTACTAAATTTGCTATGGAATAGGACTAAAAATATGATCAGCAAGCAAAAGTAACACGTCTTTTATTTCTTAAAACATATTATAGAGTAGATGGAGGCTAGATAGTACTTCATAATGTTTTTTAACATAGTAGTCTTAAGAATACATCTATTTGGATCTCAAAATATTTAATAAATTATAAAAAACTAATTTGAGATCAAAGAATATCAAAAAAAAATTTGGTATGCTGGCTCAAATCGGCATGCCTACCATATTGACATTCGATACGATATGGTACCAATACCATACCATGGAAAAGTCTTTGTGCACCACGTGCAGTGCAGTAAATCCAACATAGCCCGCACCGCATTTTTTTATTGGTCCAAATATCCGCGATAGCATGACGGGACATGAGCTGAGCATGACTAGCATTAATTACCGTTAAGTTTTTATTTAAATTTTCGTCCAAACCAAAAATACCCTTCCTTCCAGTTCCTTTTTTCCGTCATGTTGCTTGAACTAGGTTGTCGTAGCTTTTGAACTAGGGTGTCGTAGCTTTTAAAGTAGGATGTCGTAATACTGTTTCATATTTTATGCATGGTTGTCATTTTTGAACTAGGATGTCGTAGATTTTGAACCAGGGTGTCGTAATACTGTTTCAGGTCATTTTATGAACTAGGATGTCGTAGGTTTTGAACTAGGATGTCGTAACTTTTGAACTAGGATGTCGGAACTAGGGTGTCGTAATGCTATTTCAGGTCATTTTTGAACTAGGGTGTCGTAGATTTTGACCTAGGGTATCGTAATACTATTTCAGGTCATTTTTGAACTAGATATCATAGGTTTTGAGCTAGGATGTCATAGCTTTTGAACTAGGGTGTCGTAATACTGTTTCATATTTTCTGCATGGTTGTCATTTTTGAACTAGGATATCGTAGATTTTGAACTAGGATGTCGTAATACTGTTTCAGGTCTTTTTTAACTAAAGTGTCATAGGTTTTGAACTAGGATGTCGTAAGTTTTGAACTAGAGTGTCGTAATACTGTTTCAGATCATTTTTGAACTAGGGTGTCATAGGTTTGGAACTAGGATGTCGTAATACTGTTTCAGATCATTTTTGAACTAGGATGTTGTAGGTTTGGAACTAGGCTTTTGAACTAAGATATCGTAGCTTTTGAACTAAGGTGTCGTAATACTGTTTCAGGATATTTTGATCTGGACGAAAATTTCAAATAAAAGCTGAACGGTAATTAATGCTAGTCACACTCAACTCCCGTCCTGTCATGCCACCACGGATACATTTGGACCAATAAAAAAATACGGTGCGGGCCACATTGGATTTACTGCACCGCACACGGTGCATAAAGAATTACTCATCATACCATACTGGCTAGCGACCAGTATGTGTCCCGATACCGGTTCTAGGAATCTTGAATAAAGTACTGCTTCTATAAGATGCCTGCTAGACATGCAAAATTTTGGTACCCTTAGAATTCACTAGCATGGTAGCATACCAAGTATTCGCATGTGCACAATATCATGCCGGTGCTATGTGCCAATAAGACACTAACACTAAAAGTGTCATGCATGTCATGCCATGATAACCAGCACTCAAATCCATGAGCATATCCTGCTCTTCCCCTTTATCTCTCATCCCTAAATTGATGAATTTGTGTGTGTGGATTTTCAACGCTCCTACAAGGTTTAATTCATATGCATAGAATCAAAACATTGAAATCTTTAACCAGAACAATGCGATCAATTTTGGTCACGACAATCATCATTACTTTCACCATTCACTTGTAGTTGATTTACAATGACCAAGATTCTTAAAAAATATCTAAATTTAGACAAGGTACAGATTTTTCAACTTTTGTGCTTCTTAAGGCTTTGTTTAATGGTGAAAAGAAAATGAACGAAAGGACAAGTAAATTGGAGAGGAATGAAAGAAGAGAAAAATGAGAATCTGCTCATGTTTGGCCAAGCTAAGGAAATTGCAAAGAAGCCTAGAAACAAATTGGTAAAGAAATTGGCAAAGAAACTTGGATACCTTTCTATTAAGGTTGACTTAAGTATAGACAAGCCAGCTCGATTATATAAAAAAATATATGAGGTTGAACAGAATTGTTGTTACCATTGTATCAAATAGAGGGGCTAGATTTTTATCACAATTTTAGAAGAGTTTGCATAAGGCCTTAGGTACTAAACTGAACTTCAACACCGTTTTCCTCCCACAAATTGATGGCCAGTTAGACGGGACTATTCGAATCTTAGAAGATAGATTGAGAGCTAGTGTTCTTGATATGAAAAGCTAATGAGATGAGCATCTAACTTAAGTAGATTCACTTATTAATAATAGTTACCCGGCTAATATCCAGATGGCACTTTTTGAAGCATATATGGTAGAAAATGTCAATTGCTCATCTATTGGAATGATGTTTGTGAAATAAGGTTATTTGGAGCAAAGCTTGTACAACAAATAGTGGAGAAGTTTAAATTAATCAAAGAGCAGCTTCATGCAACTCAAAGCAAATAAAAGAGCATAGATGTGAGGAGACAGGACCAAGAGTTTCAAGTAGGTGATTATATTTTCTTTAAGTGCCTCCAATAAAAGGAATTGTGAGGTTCGAAACCCCAGGCAAGTTTAGTCCTAGGTCTATTGGCTGATTTGAGATACCGAAAAAAATTAGTTAGATAGCTTATAGAGTTGCTTGTGTCGCCTTCATTAGCTGGTATACATGATATCTTTCATGTTTTCCATGTTAAAAGTATGTGCTAGACTTGAGAGATGATGTAAAGCTCAAACCTTTATGTCTTAGAGAGGACTTGTCATACAAGAAGCACCATACCCAAATTGTGGACCATAAAGATCGAGTATTGCAACATCATCTCAGTCATTATGTCAATGTGTAACAGAGTCACCTTTAGGGAAAAAAAGCCACTGGAAACTAGAAGATGAAATGAGGCAAAACTACATCCAACTTTTTGAAGTCTTGTAAGATAATATCACAAACAAAAATTTTATAAGAAAGGCATTGTGAGGCATGTCCCAATAGGTGGCCTAAGCCAACATGGGCCTGGTCCATTGACCGGCCTAGTCCATATAAGGCCCAGCCTTTAGCATGACCTACTGTCGAAGCATGGCCAGAAACAGCCCTCCAAAAACCAAATGGAGAAAAGCCATTATTTCAACTTAGTGAAGGAGGCAGAATTCCCCTCCTTGCTCACCAACAAAGACTAGGAAACCCTAGCCTCCACTAGCTATAAGACCCCACCAATCCCCTATGAGACTGCACCATGAATCCTTTTTCTTCCTCTTCTCACTCTTTCTCTGGTTTTTGTGCCATCTGCCACAATCGCTATGGCCACTGCTAAATCTCAACAAAGGCAGATAATCAACACTTTTGCCACTTCTAACTACTCTTCCCTTTGCATCCCTTCTTTGAGCCCTCACCACCAACCATATATTCACTAGAAAAGCTCAAATTTCACCGCAAACATCCCTCCTCTATTTCATTACTCACTGATCATTTCCTTTGTTTTTGAAGTCGGCTGCCAATGTCCTCTCTCCAGCTATCACTCCTCAACAGTCTACAACCAACATCAAATCCCCTAGCCCTTGATGAACAAGCTGAGGCTTGATCAATGCTAAGCGCCGGTTCCCTCTCTTCCCTTGCTATTCCTTTTTCTATCAGTCATTTGCCATTATTTGCCATCACATAGATGGTTAACAGTTTGACACTCATTGTTGATGCTTGCATGACTTATTCACAGCTGCCCACCAACAATAGGAAACCACCCCACCATCAACACACGAACGACTATTTTCTTCTCTCTCTTCTCTCATTCCCTCTCCTCTTCTATCTTCTCTCTTTCCCTCTTCTATAATTGTGAACCTACCAAAAGGTCCCTTGATCCCTTCCATCTTTCCCTCTTCTATAATTGTGAACCTACCAAAAGGTCCCTTGATCCCTTCCATATGTTCATGATAGGCCCTGGTAAAGTAGTTCTAAACTGCTCTAGTACCCCCACAGCATGTCAGTCCCCACACCAACTCTCAGTGGGCACCAGTAACCCCATCATCATCAATATGTTGTTGTTAATCATTATCTTGCTATGACTCATTTTGTGATTTGATTGGTTGAATTACTAGATCAGCTATAACCCAGATTGCCAAACATCACCATCTGCAGCCCTATTTCCTTCAACTCTTCCTCCTATTTTGTTTATAATTATCCATAACTTCTCTAATTGTTGGGCTTGATTTCACTTAGAGTGCAATCTTCTAAACAAGAAAATGTCCAACAAGGCATTATTACACAATAGTGTTATAAACATTCGTTATGAAATAAAACCTAGAAACAATGAATATAAAGTATCTGTATATGTTCTGTCCTAAGGCACTAAACGGCGCTATGTAAAACAGTAATATAAATATATACTATGAATCGTAAAAGTTGAGTTTTAGGAAATTTGACCGGAGGCGTGCAGAGGCACTGTCCTAAGGCGATTCTCGGCCCTCGTGCAGGATTCAATCCGAGAACTCTGCCCCAAGATACAACCAGGTAACCCTTCTGCAGGCACGACTGTGAAGGGAATGACAATGGCTTCGCCCAGCAGTGAAACAAATATTAAAATTGGAAAAGAAAACCCAGAACGAAAAAGAGTTCTAGATCGGGAAAACAGATTGAGAGCGATCGGAAGAGAAAAGTATACATTGATTACCGATCTGTGATCTGACTCCATCCTTTTATAGATGGAGAAGTGCCGTGAAGAAGAAACACCGCTCGGTGAAGACGCGACGCGGTACAGAAGAGGACACGACGCTCAGAGAAGATGCGATACAGTCCGGTCGCGACGTTCGGAGAAGACGCGATGCAGTTTCGGTCCGGTGTAGAAAACGGAAAAGAAGGAAAAAAAACGGGCAAAAATAACACACCACGCCGCGGCGCGCGTGCGAACCGGGCCGGGCCGCGCGTGTGAGTGGCCCGAGACAGTACAAGGCCAAACAGAAGAGGGATCATAAATAAACATCTTTGGGGTGTTCTCCTTTTCCCATGTGGGACTAAGGAATAGCTTGGAGGGAATTTTGGGTTTTCCCTCCAAACCTCTAACAATCCCCCTCAAAACTCAAAATTCACTTATTATAAATAATTAAATAGAATATAATAGAAAAATATTTACTGCTGGGTACATATACTGTGTAATAATGAAGTGCCTTTAAAGTTTACTTCACTTAGCATTGATAGTATTGATTTGAAGGGAGCGGAGTGAACTAGGTCTTGAACTACGTTCCGTTAGATCAAATTTTACTAATAATACCCACAGTATAGAAGCTCATGTCACGGGTTTGCACATTAATGGCCGTGTGCAAACATCTTGATTTGTTTCATGAGAATTTCTAGAGATTGCCTATGTCTCTAGCCGCGGCCGTATACGGATATTCTCATATAGGTGAGTCTCTCCAAGGATGTGTGTAGTGTCACATCTCGAGGAATACCTCTCGGGACTTATTCAGAGATAACTCTTCCTAAACACTACATAGGAGCACTAATCATCATAGGGATGGGCTAGAGTCAGAGACTCCTGCTAAATAAACTACATGTGCTCCCTAATCAACCAATCAGCTTGTTTTTACCACATTGAACCTCCTTCAAGAGATCTCCTATCACAGAGGTTGGGTCCCGCTGCTGGAAGATCCTTTATTGGCTAAGCCCCATCCCCCTCGATGACATCAGGACCTTAGTCCTGTTTAAGCCTTTTGTAAAACAGTCAGCAAGATTATTATATATAGCTACATGACTTATAGAAACAATTTGAAGTTTTCTTTCCTTTTAACAGATTTTTATCTTAATTTGATGTCTGCTTACTTTAGTATTTATTAATTTCTTTTTGTAAAATTCTATTGCAGCTCTAGAGTCACAATATATTGAAAGGAGGTATAGGAGAAGATATAGAAATCTCAGTAAAAAGCTCTTTTAACCATTCTGCTTCAGTACATGCAGAGTCAAGAGCAATAAGCTCGGCTTCCATGGTGCTCCTAGCTAAAATAGTTTGTTTAGTTGATTGCCACGATATGGCACTACCTCCTAACAGAAAAACATAACCAGATGTAGATTTAACATCTAAAGTGTCAGAAATCCAATTTGCATCACAATAACCTTCAAGAACATTTGGATAACCTGTAAAGCATAGAGAATACTCAGTAGTACCTTTAAGATATCTGAACACTCTTTCTAATGCATTACAATGAATTGAACTAGGGTTAGATGTATATCTACTAAGTCTAGAAATAGTGAAAGCAATATCAGGCCTAGTCCGGTTGGATAAATACATTAGAGATCCAATAATTTGTGCATATTTCTCTTGATTTATAGGTATTCCAGTATTCTTTGTAAGATGAATAGATTGATCAAAAGGTGTAGAAACAGTTGAATAATTATAATATCAAATTTGTCTATAAGTTTTTTAGTATAATGAGATTAAGATAAACTGATCGATTCGACAATTCGAATGATTTTCATTCCAAGGATTAAGTCAGCATTACCTAAATCTTTCATATTGAAATGATGAGACAGAAAATTCTTGATATCATTAACCAGATTCAAATCTGGTGCAAGAATAAAATGTCATCAACATAGAGACATAGAAAGATGAATTGATCATTAACTTGTTTTTTATAAAGGCAATTATCGGATTCATTAATATGAAATCCGTAGGATAAGATCACTTGGTCAAATTTTCATGCCATTGCTTAGGTGCTTGCTTCAATCCATAAAGAGATTTTACAAACCTGCAGACTTTATTTTCTTGTCCTGGCACAGAAAATCCTTCAGGTTGATGCATGTAGATCTCTTCGTCTAGATCACCATGCAAAAATGCAGTCTTAACATCCATTTGATGAACATAAAGTTTATAGATGGAAGCTAATGCTAGAATGACTCTAATAGTGGAGATATGAGCAACAGGAGAATATGTATCAAAGAAATCTATACCGCCCTTTTGACCAAATCCCTGAACAACAAGCCTGGCTTTATATTTTTCTATGTTCCATCAGGTCTCATTTTCTTCTTGAAAATCCATTTACATCCTAAAGGTTTGTTTCTAGGAGGCAGATTAGTAAGAATCCACGTATTATTTTCGATAATGGATTCAAATTCACTATTGATTGCCTCTTTCCAGAAAGGTGCATCAGGAAAAGACAAAGCTTCTAAATAAGTAGAAGAGTATCTTCAATTAAATAGGTGAAAAACCTTCACCAAAATTCTTTTCTGTTCTAATTCTTTTACTCCGTCTAGGTTCAGGTTCAGATTCGGGTTCATGAGTTAAATCTGCAACTGAGGATGCAGAAGATGGAATATTATTCGTTGGATTAGACACTCTATTTTTCATAGGAAAAATATTTTCAAAGAAAGTTGCATCTCTAGATTCAATTATTATATTATTTGATATTGATGATATTTCCGAGTTAATAACAAGGAATCTATAGGTATTACTATCCAACGAATAACCAATAAATACGGCATCTACGGTCTTAGGACCTATTTTTAATCTTTTGGATTCAGGAATACTGACTTTAGCTAAGCAACCCCAAACTCTAAAGTAACTAAGTCTAGGTTTGTGACCCTTCCAAATTTCATAAGGAGTTTTATCTTTATCTTTTACAGGTATTCTATTGAGGATGTAATTAGCAGAAAGAAGAGCTTCTCCCCATAGATTTTCTGGAACACCTGAACTAATGATCATTGCATTTATCATATCTAGTAGTGTTCGGTTCTTTCTTTCTGCTACACCATTAGATTGAGGTGAATAGGGAGCAGTAACTTCATGAATTATTCCATTTTCTTCACAGAAAAGATTTATTTCATTTGAAGTGTACTCGCCTCCTCGGTCTGATCTAAGGATTTTAATCCTTTTTCTAACTGATTCTCAGCTTCTGCTTTATAAAGTTTAAATTTATTAAGAACTTGATCCTTAGTTTTTAGAAGATAAGTGTAACAGTATTTAGAAAACTCATCTATGAAAGTGAAAAAATAACGACTACCTCCACGTGTTAAGGTTCTATTAGAATCACAAACATCACTATGTATTAGTTCTAAGATTTGGGAATATCTAAATTCTATAGGCTTGAATGGTTTTCTAAGTTGTTTTAATTGTACACAGATTTCACATTTAGATTTATGATCTATATTTATTTTAGGAATTAATAGAAGATCAGACATTTTCTTGATTGATCGACGATTGACATGACCCAATCTGCCATGCCAAATTTCACAAGCCTCAAAGTTCAACACAGTAGATTTAGAAGAATAACCAGAGATTTTATTGATATAATAGGTGCTATTACACTTAATTTGAATAATCCTTCAGATACAAAGCCCTTGCCAATAAACATATCTCCTCTGGAGATTATAACTTTATTTGATTCTAATACGACTTTAAGTCCTGTCTGGACAAGCAAAGAACCACTAATTAGGTTTCTTCTAATTGCTGGAACATGCTGTACATCACGAAGAATCAAAGATTTTCCTGAGGTAAACTTTAGATTGATGTGACCTGATCCTAGTACTTGAACAGCTGTTCCATCACCCATGTTACATTCTTTCACTTGATTCCCTGATCCCTGATAGGATGAAAACCAAATTTTATCGGTGCAAACATGGATATTAGCACCAGTATCTAACCACCATTCGGAATCAAAATAGGTTAGATTTATCGAAGGGGTGAAGGAGACTGACCTAAAAGAAGATGATTCTCCTTCAATCATATTGACCTGAGATTTGAATTGATTCTGGTTCTGGTATCATTCTTCTTCTTATGGACAACCTTCTGCTTCTTCCGGTAGAAACATTGAGGAGCAATATGATTGTCCCTTCCACAGACAAAGCAGAATCTTCCATCACCTTGATCCTTGGATTTTATGTTATTCTGCCTATGGATATTGTTTTGATGGAAAGGTTTTCCTTTTCCTTTAAATTTTTTCCCTTAGGTTTATAATTAGGATTGTAATCTCTAGAGTTCTGACCTTTAGTATTTTGATTTTGACCTTCGATAAGGTTGACTTTGGCCTTGAGTTGATTTTCTTGAATCTCTCTAAGTCTATATTGATCTTCAATCCTGATGGATCGAAGAAGAGACCTAAAGGTCAGGGAGGTCTGAGTCCTTTTAAGATTTTTGGCAAATTGAGTCCACGATGGAAGAAGTTTATCTATTAAACTTGAAACTTGATAAGTTTCATCAAGGATAGACCCTCCTCTAAGAATTTCTTGAACAAGGTTTTGGAAATGATGGATCTGGTCATTGATTGGTTGGTTATCTACCATTCTAAAGTTATGAAAGTCAGAAACGGTAAACCTCATAGCCCCCTTATGATCTCTGATATAGGTATCTTCTAGAGCACACCAGAGTTCTTTAGAAGTTTGACATTTCCTATAGGTTGCATACAGGTTGTCTGAAAGACAACTC
Source organism: Areca catechu (assembly GCA_021397845.1). Lineage (NCBI taxonomy): Eukaryota > Viridiplantae > Streptophyta > Magnoliopsida > Arecales > Arecaceae > Areca > Areca catechu. The sequence goes on along the minus strand of CM038048.1, from coordinate 42,787,349 downwards.
AATATTCTAAATCTGCAGTGATAATCTACTTCTTCAGGAGACTTAGAAGTTGCATCAAAACCTTGAGAATTGGTTTCAAATGGAAGGATTTTACCTAGGGCAGAAATTAGACCTAATGAAATTAACCAGGCCTCCATTTGTTCTTGCCATCTAAGAAAACCCTTCCCATCAAATCTATCAGGTTTAAGGCTAGAAGAATCCACAGAACCCATATCAAGATGATTAAAACTAGAGCTGCACAATAATAATAGATTCGTTTTAAAATTTTAACACCCATTTCAGAACATATATATCTATTTAAACAATTTTTTGTTTCTATTTATTTCATATGAGAATCGCCTTAGATTGTTATAAACATTCGTTATGAAATAAAACCTAGAAACAGTGAATATAAAGTATCTGTATATGTTCTGTCCTAAGGCACTAAACGGTGCTATGTAAAACAGTAATATAAATATATACTATGAATCGTAAAAGTTGAGTTTTAGGAATTCTGACCGGAGGCGTGCAGAGACACTGTCCTAAGACGATTCTTGGCCCTCGTGCAGGATTCAATCCGAGAACTCTGCCCCAAGATACAACCAGGTAACCCTTCTGCAGGCACGACTGTGAAGGGAATGACAATGGCTTCGTCCAGCAGTGAAACAAATATTAGAATTGGAAAAGAAAATCCAGAACGAAAGAGAGTTCTAAATCGGGAAAACAGATTGAGAGAGATCGGAAGAGAGAAGTATACATTGATTACCGATCTGTGATCTGACTCCATCCTTTTATAGATGGAGAAGTGCCGTGAAGAAGAAACACCGCTCGGTGAAGACGCGATGCGGTACAGAAGAGGACGCGACGCTCGGAGAAGATGCGATACAGTCCGGTCGCGACGTTCGGAGAAGACGCGATGCAGTTTCGGTCCGGTGTAGAAAACGGAAAAGAAGGAAAAAAAATGGGCAAAAATAACACACCATGCCGCGGCGCGCGTGCGAACCGGGCCGGGCTGGGCGCGCGCGTGTGAGTGGCCCAAGACGGTACAAGGTCAAACAGAAGAGAGATCATAAATAAACATCTTTGGGTGTTCTCCTTTTCCATGTGGGACTAAAGGAATAGTTTGGAGGGAATTTTGGATTTTCCCTCCAAACCTCTAACATCAATAACATCTTTGGGGTGTTCTCAGTGGGCACCAGTAACCCCATCATCATCAATATGTTGTTGTTATCATTATCTTGCTATGACTCATTTTGTGATTTGATTGGTTGAATTACTAGATCAGCTATAACCCAGATTGCCAAACATCACCATCTGCAGCCCTATTTCCTTCAACTCTTCCTCCTATTTTGTTTATAATTATCCATAACTTCTCTAATTGTTGGGCTTGATTTCACTTAGAGTGCAATCTTCTAAACAAGAAAATGTCCAACAAGGCATTATTACACATAGTCCTTAAATCGATGCTTGTGAGGAAAAATTTTCAAATTTACTTAAAATTGCCTGTGCGCACATGATGCAAGTAATGATCCAATTTTCCTAGATTTTTTAATTAATTAATATAAATTTTGAGATTAAATAACTTAGAGATCGTTTTGCATGGAATTTATGGATTTTTTGAAATTTTATTTTGGATAAAAAATAAATTTACAATTCCAAAGTAATATTTTACTGAATATATGCATGCCATTTATAGATATTATATAGAAGATGCATATTTTGATTAGAATATGATACACTCCAACCTTAAGTAAACCAAAAAAAATGAGGGAAAAAAACGGAGAGCAAGATAAAGAAAAATAAAGGACATGAAAATAAAGAAGAAAAGAAAAAAAAGCAAGAAAAAGAAACATTACAAAAAGGCATTCTAGTCGAACTTTGAAGAAACAGATAAATCACATAAATCAATGAATAATTCAGCCCCTTATTTCGGATTCTTAAAAAGGAAAACTATCGTGCATTGTGCTAGGAAAAACAACGTAACAGCATGGAAAACAGAGAAACACTGACCGAGAGCTTCAAGCTGAGCTTTCTCGGAAGAAGAGGAAGAGGTTTCCTTCCTCCGTGAAGAAGACGACGACGGTGATGATGGTAACTGAACCGATGTGAAAGGCTTGTTGAATGCGAGAGAGGGAGGAGGAAAAAAGGGCGACGCGCCGTACTTCCTCGGCCTCCCTCGCTTTCTCCGGACGGGCTCGGCGGGAGCAGGTGGGGATGCGGCGAGGGCACGGCCGCCCACTAAGTGGGGGAAGAGGACGGGGCCGCACTCCGAGGCGGACGAGGGGGAAGCAGCGGAGAACATTCCCTTCCTGGCGGAGGAAGAGCCGCCGCCGTGAGGGTAGTAGGAGGGAGGACACCATCAGCCTCGTCCATGGAAGCACGCGGGAGGAGGACGGAATGGAGGGAGATGCGGGACTTGGGATAGGGGAATTTCCACCTTATTTTTTCTAATAATAGTAAATATGATAAAAATAATATTTTTTGTTTTAAAGATTATTTTATGGTTTTATTAGGTTCCCTTCTATCGGACATGTTTTCGATTCACGGCGGGTGACACCGCTCCGCAAGCGATGCTTCACGGCACTTTCTTTTTTATTTTTTTTTTTTTTATGTTTTACCTTACTCGCACAATTTAGTTTAGCTTGCTTGGCCAAACCGTTAAGCATTAAGAGAGTTTTGATTTTGGCGTGTGTCCTTATAAATTATTTAATATTTATATTTCAATCAGAATAAAAATAATATAGTTATTTTTAAAAATTATAAAAATATTTTTTAAAAAAATTTTAATAATTTATATTTAAATTTTTAAAATTTAAAAAATATCAATCAGCTAATCACATCCAAATTTATTGTTTCCAAAAGGTTGTTATTATTTATCATTTATCTATCCATAGAAATTCCAAAGCATCCCTTTTCTATCATTCATCTGCATGTACATTATATCTTAGATTATATTTGGTATGTTGTGATACAATTTTAAAAAATAATATACATTATCAGTAATGTAGACATCATTAATATTGATTGCAGATAATGTACATTATTATTTGGTATATGTAAATAATGTTGTATAATATAAAATTAAATTTTTAAAATATTTTTAAATCAAATCTATATTTTATTTATTTATTAAAAATATTTTTTTATATTAAAAATATATATTTTATATTAAAAATATATAAATATTTTTTCATTTTTTATATTAAAAATATAAAAAATATTTTATATTTTATATAAAAATATTATTATATTAAATAAATTTAATAAAAAATTTATATATTAAATAGATGATATACTAAATATATTACTTAAATATATTAAAATTATATCTTATATAATATATATATTTTATATATAAAATATAAAATAATCTATTAAATTAATATATATATATTATATTATTATATTACATTATATCAATAAAAATTAAATAAATTAAATTAAACATATTATATATTATTTAATATGAAATATTAAATAAATTAAATTTAAAATATATAATATATATATTAATGTAATATATATAATATAATAATATATAATAATATATTTACCATATTATCTCATAAATATGCTGGTATTATACTATTATAATTATATAATATTATATTACAATAATATTGTTACGGCCGTAACGATGACGTGGCATGTCTCAGATTTCGTTGGGCGTGATTCGAGCCACTTGGAGTTTTTCGGCCAAGTCGGATGCGACTCCGCCCGACCGAGGTCGAGTTCGGTCGGGGCCCTTCCGCGCTCCGCCAGGTGTCCACCTAGGAGGGGTCCACATCGGCCGAAGCCGGTGGCTCCCCCGCTCCCTCGCCAGGTGGCACCCTGAGACGGTCCCACCTCGGCCGAGGTCGAGCCGGGCTCCTTCGCTCCTTCGCCAGGTGGCGCCCGGAAACGGGACCACCTCGGTCGAAGTCGAGCGACCTTCTACCGCTACGCAGGTGTCCCCCAGGAGGGGTCCACCTCGGTCGAAGCCGGCGGCTCCCCCGCTCCCTCGCAAGGTGGCACCTACGACGGTCCCACCTTGATCGAGGTCGAGCCGAGCTCCTTCGCTCCTTCGCCAGGTGGCGCCCGGAGACGGGACCACCTCGGCTGAAGTCGAGCGACCCTCTGCCGCTCCGCCAGGTGTCCACCCAAAAGGGGTCCACCTCGGCCGAAGCCGGCGGCTCCCCGCTCCCTCGCCAGGTGGCACCCCGAGACGGTCCCACCTCGATCGAGGTCGAGCCGGGCTCCTTCGCTCCTTCGCAGGTGGCGCACGGAGACGAGACCACCTCGGCCGAAGTCGAGCGACCCTGTGCCGCTCCGCCATGTGTCCACCCAGGAGGGGTCCACCTCGGCCGAAGCCGACGGCTCCTCCGCTCCCTCGCCAGGTGGCACCTTGAGACGGTCCCACCTCGACCGAGGTCAAGCCGGGCTCCTTCGCTCCTTCGCCAGGTGGCGCCCGGAGACGGGACCACCTCGGCCGAAGTCGAGCGACCTTCTGCGCTCTGCCAGGTGTCCACCCAGGAGGGGTCCACCTCGACCGGCGCGGGCCAGCCTGTACAAAGAAGGTCCCGAGGAATGGGAGCGCGAACTCCGAGGTTGCCCCTCGAGCCGTGCGCGCCGCACTCCGAGAAAGGTGCCCCGTACGGTCGGCGGCGACATGCGAAACATCACTTACATCGGCCTGACAAGTTCCGCAGTCGAGAGGCGAGGCCCTGACAAAACAGGACCCGATAAAGGACAGCGTCGGTGCCTGGGAAGGAGAGCGCTCACGCTCGGCCCGAGGTCTGGTCGGCAGTCTAACCAGCGCCCCCCTCCCCCACTCTTCCTCGCTAGGCTCGGCAAACGAGGCCGGAAAGCCGCTCGGCTCTCTGATCCAGAAGGGGAAAGAGAAAGGGACGGAGGGGAGGAGATGAAAGCAACAAAGGAGCCTCCCAGAAGCGGAAAACGAGATGAGGGCAACAGGAGGAGATAAAGAAAGGAGAGAATAGACGACAATGTAAGTAAGCAAGCGAGGAACAAAGACGGGAAAAGGCTGGGACTCTGCTCCAAGAGCAAGATCCAAGGTCCCGAGAGGGGGTCCTTTGGCGTGAGCTCGGCGGAGGAAACCAGCCGAGTTCTATTCTTTCTGGCACCTTTCTTGCTAGCACGTTCTCCGAGTCTGGGACTCCTTCGGGGGCCCGTCTCGGAGAATCTGTTCCCTCTCACCATCTACTAACTTGACCGTCGGAGCTCCCTCGCCGGAATCCTCGGCCAGGGTTTCTGACCTTGCCTTGCAGGTTTTGATCAAGGAAGGAAAACCCAAGGGCGAGACAGTCTAGTCGGATCGGCGGCTCCGAAGCCATAGGCGCGGCGACGGGATCGGCAACAGATTGGCGCGCCAGGAGGGAGGCAGGACGACACCTAGTGGGAGCTATCTTTCTGTGGACGAAGCGCGCTCCGACCATGGTGGTCACTCGTGGATGCGAAGCATCCACCAGCCGAGTAGGGGAGGTCCCCTCCCCTCAAGGGGCCCACAGCCCGGAGAGGGAGCTCCCCGCTCCCTCCTCTTACCACAGCTGGCCTCGGTGGACGGACCTCTCGCGGCCATCATCCAGCAACTGCAGACCTTGACTACGGCGGTTCGGCAGCTACAACAGCAGCAGCGCTCCCTGGCCACGCAGCCTCAGCCAGGGACCCCCGCAGCTCGGGCCGCGGGGCCACGCGGGAGCCTGCACTCTATCCAAGGCAGGCCATCCCAATCGCGGGCAGTCTCCAACCCCGCGGGAGCCATCAAACTCCGGCGAAAAGAAATTACTCCGGTTCGGTGGATCACGAGAGTCGATCCCCGACCGATGAAGCCGAGACGGTGCATCGCAGTAAGCGACGCCGAGGCAGGACCCTACGCCAAGACCGATCGGCGCCCCCTTCACCAGCGGCCTCGGTGGAAGATTCCACCGACGAGGCCATCAGGCACTAGGCCGAGAGGCGCCTGGAGGAGCACGAGCGCAAATTGGTGGAGTTTGCCCACCGATTTGCCGACATGCAGAACTCCTCGGCGGACCCGTGTGGGCTACGACTCCCATCCCCCCTTTCTGAAGAAATCCAGGCGGAGCCGATTCCGAGCCGGTTCCACATGCCGCAGGTGGACCTCTACGACGAGACCACCGACCCTCTGGACCATCTGGAGAGCTATAAAGCTCTCATGAGGGTCCAGGGAGCCACGGACGCCCTTTTGTGCATCGCCTTTCTCGCTACCCTTCGGAAGGCTGCTCGAGTCTGGTTCACTCGCCTCGAGCCCGGATCTATTTGCTCCTTCCATCAGTTGGAAGGAAAGTTTGTGACGCACTTCGACGCTTGTCGAAAGGTGCCGAGAGAGGTGAACAGCCTCTTCTCCATCCGCCAGCAAGACCAGGAGCTGCTTCAGGACTACATCACCCGGTTCAAGATCGCTGCCCTGGAGATCTATAGCCTGGACGAGCCCGTTACCATACTGGCCCTGAAGCGTGGGCTCTAGATGTCCCGCCTGACCTATTCCCTGGACAAGAAATCTCCCAGGACATACTCCGAGCTCCTCCTCCGTGCCCACAAGTACATCCGAGCAGAGGAGGCCGATCGCACCCGCCGAGAGCTAGACGGGGAAGACTTTGAAGAAGCCGGCCCCGAGGGACATTCCAGGGTCCCAGAGGCCTGGGCCATCTGCCGACCCTCGTCCGAATCCGAAGCTGAAGGGCGAGGCTGCCATGGAGCGACGATTCACCCCTCTCCTCGCTCCCCGAACGAAGATCCTCATGGAGATTGAGGGCGAGCACTCTCCGCCGACCTCCTCCTCAGAACCCAAGAGGCATTCGAGACAAGTCGAAAGTACTGCCAGTTCCACCGTGAACACGGCCATGACACAGAGGAGTGTCGTAATCTAAAGCGGGAGATCGAGGAGCTGATCAAAGAGGCTACCTCGGGAAGTTCATGAGGAACGAGGTCTCGACGGAAGGACAGACAGTCGACACGCCTTACCCCCGGTTCCGTAATTGACAAACGCCCAACGGAGAAGCCACGTGGGCATGATCTCTTATGGGATCGGGCGGGCGGCAAAGAGAGCCCGGGAGGTCGGGGACCAGAGGGTGTACCCCTTTCTAAGAACAGAGGGTGTACCCCTTTCTAAGAAGGGGAGTGAAAATAAGAATGTAAATAACGATGCCGTGGTGGTCAAGATGACCATCGCGAAGCATCCTGTACACCGAATTATGGTAGATAGTGAGAGCTCGGCTGACGTGCTTTTTTATGATGCTTTCTCCCAAATGAATATGTCCCATGATCATCTGAGGCCGGTGCACACCTCCTTGGTAGGCTTTACTGGGGACTCGGTGAGGGTCGAAGGGGAGATCACTCTCCCGATCACCGCTGGATCCCCACCTCGGCAGACCACGATCATGATGACGTTTACCGTCGTCAAGCTCCCTTTGCCTTACAATGCGATCCTCGGGCGCCCGGGGCTCAACCAACTAGATGCCATGATTTCTACAAAACGGCTGCTAGTGCAATTCCCCATAGCCTCCGGACTTGGGATGATGAGGGGGACGACCCAGCCAGTCCCGCATTACCTTCAGACGGTCCCAGGTGCCCAAGGCGCCGAGCTCGCCCCCGACGTCGACGACCTCGACCTAAGGAAGAAGGAACCTAGGGGAGGACCCATCGAGCGCCTGTTGACTTATCCCCTCGGGTCGGACCCTCTAAAGACGGTGCATGTGGGGGGCCCAACTCCCAGAAGAGGAACGGACCCGCCTGCTGGAATTCCTCCGCACGAATGCGGACGTGTTTGCCTGGTCCGCTGCCGACATGCCGGGCATTCCCCCCGAAGTCATTACGCACAGGCTGAACATGGACCTGAGGTGCCGCCCAGTCCGCCAGAAGAAGAGGAGCTTCGCTGCGGAGAGGCAGAGGGCCATCAACAAAGAGGTGGAAAAACTCCTCGCCGCGGCTTCGGTGGGAAGTCCAGTATCCTAACTGGCTGGCGAATGTGGTCATGGTGAAGAAGAGTAGTGGTAAGTGGAGGATCTGTGTGGACTACACCGACCTCAACCGAGCCTACCCAAAGGATAGCTTCCCTCTTCCAAAGATTGACCAATTGGTCGACACCACCTCGGGGCATCGCCTCCTATCTTTCATGGATGCTTTCTCCGGGTACAACCAGATCCGAATGAACCCGGAGGACGAAGAGTACACCGCCTTCATCATCGACCGTGGAACTTTCTATTACCGGATGATGCCGTTTAGTCTTAAAAATGCCGGGGCCACGTACCAGCGACTGGTCAGCAAAGTCTTTAAGGACCAGATCGACCGCAACATGCAGGTGTACATGGACGACATGCTGGTGATGAGCAAGCCCCTCTCGGATCACGTTGCCGACCTGGCAGAGACCTTCGGCAACCTCCAACTCCATCAGATGAAGCTGAACCCGACGAAGTACGCTTTCGGCGTCTCCACCGGGAAGTTCCTAGGGTTCATGGTAACCCAGAGAGGGATCGAAGCCAACCCGGAGAAGGTCCAGGCCATCCTGGACATGGCGCAGCCCGCCTCCAAGAAGCAAGTGCAGCACCTCACCGGCCGGATAGCCGCCCTGAGTCGGTTCATCTCCAGGTCGGCTGACCGCTGCCACCCCTTTTTCAAAGTGCTGAGAAAGATGAACGACTTCGCCTAGACCGAGGAGTGCCGGGAGGCCTTTGAGGAGCTGAAGAAGTGCTTGCATCGCCCCCACTACTTTCCAGGCCCGAAGAGGGAGAGGAGCTCACTCATCCTCTACCTGGCAGTCATCCCGGAGGCCGTCAGCTCGGTCCTAGTTCGGACCGATGACCAGGGAGTCCAGCGGTTGGTGTACTATACCAGCAAACTTCTCCGCGATGCGGAGCTCAGGTATTCCCGGCCCGAAAAGCTCGTTTTTGCATTAATAATGTATGCTCAGCGTCTCATGCCCTATTTCCAAGCGCATCGCATTGCCATCCTGACGGATCAGCCGCTGAAAGCGATCCTCAGCCGACCCGACACATCGGGGCGATTGGCGAAGTGGGCACTCAACTCAGCGAGTTCGATATCGCTTACAGGCCGAGGTCGGCCATGAAAGCGCAAGTACTGGCCAACTTCCTAGTCGAGTGCATGGGCCTAGGCAAGGAGTCCGAGGAGGACTCCTCGCACCAGCAGTTGAAAACGGGCCCCGAGGAGCCCGTAGAGGATGCGTGGATCCTTCATGTAGATGGAGCCTCGAACTCCGGTGGGAGCGGAGCCAGACTCATTCTCGCCAACGGCAGTGGGGTCGTCGCCGAATGCGCACTCCGTTTCCAGTTCACCGTAACCAACAATCAGGCAGAATACGAGGCGCTCCTCGCCGGGCTGAGAGTCTCCTGTGAGCTGGGCGTGGCAAACCTCAAAGCCTTCATGACTCTCAGCTGGGGGGGACAGATCTCCGGAGAGTATGCTGCGCACGATCTCAAATGGCGAAGTATTTGGAGCTTGTCAAAGCGAACACAGCCAAATTCCGGTGCTTTAGCATCTTCCCATACATCCGGGGGGAAAAATGCCCGTGTGGACCATTTCCCGGCTGGCGACTTTGCCGGACTCGATGCTGGGTCGCGCTCATGTAGAGCGCCTCAAGGCCCAAGCTACGAGATCCCAGTGGAGGTCCAACAGGTCAGCCGTGAGCCCAGCTGGATGGACAAGTACGCCGAGTACATAACTGGTGGTACCTTGCCAGAGGATCGTGCAGCGGCCCGCCTTATCAAAAAGAAGGCCGCCGGTTCGTCCTGATGGATGGGCAACTGTATCGAAGGTCCTACTCCTACCCCCTCCTTAAGTGCCTGAGACCCGCGAAGGCCACACTCGTGCTCCAGGAAAATTCATGAGGCATCTGCGGGAACCACGTGGGGGGCAGAACGCTAGCCTACAAGGCTCTCCGTCAAGACTATTTTGGGAGACGATGAAGGAGGACGCCGCCGATTTCATGAAGAAGTGCGAACTCGTTGCTAACGGCATCCATCGTGGTTGCAGCGGTAGCCCTCCATCCGCTTTCCCAGCTCTAAGCTCTGTGGCCGTTCACCCAATGGGGAATGGACCTCCTAGGACCATTCCCACCAGCGTCCGGACAGTGGAAGTTCTTGATTGTGGCCATCGACTACTTCACGAAGTGGGTTGAGGCCGAACCCTTGGCGTGGATCACCGAGGCAAACGTCGCCAAGTTCTTCTGGAAGTCGATCATCTGCCGTTTCGACCTCCCCCACACCGTGATCACTGATAATGGGCGTCAGTTCGACTGCCGGGAGTTTGAAGAATTCTGCAGCGACCTCGGCATCCACCATCGCTTCACCTCAGTGGCTCACCCACAGACGAATGGAGAAGCTGAGGTCACGAATATGACCATTCTGCAAGGCCTCTGAATGAGGCTTGACCAGGCCAAGGGCAGGTGGACAGAAGAACTCCCGAGCATCCTGTGGGCGTACCAAACCACCCCGAGAACGGCCACCGACGAGACCCCCTTCAATCTCGTCTTCGGAGCCGAAGCGATCATCCCGATTGAGCTTAGTCTACACACCCTGTGCGTGGAGCAGTACGATGAAGCGGAGAATCCCGCAGGATGATGCTCAACCTGGACCTTCTTGAAGAGACGAGAGACAAGGCCCGAGTCCGAATGGCGGCGTACAGGCAGCGAGTGGCCAGGTACTACAACCCCCGGGTACGGCCAAAGTTCTTTCGCCCCGGAGACCTGGTGCTCCGACGCGCTGAAGCTTCCCAGCCTCGAGAGTGCGGGAAGCTCTCCCCGAACTGGGAAGGCCCGTACAGGGTAGCGGAAGTCCTCCCTCACGGGACCTACTACCTAGAGGAATTGGGAGGATCCAGATTCCCTCGGACGTGGAACGCCTCGACCTAAGGATGTATTATCAATAATGTAAGGTTCCTCCAACTCCTGCAATAAAGTTCTTTTGCGTCAAACGCTTTTTCTCCCCTCGTAGGGAACGGGCGCATGGCTCTGAGTTCGGTAAACATGACTGTGGCCGGAGACCCGAGAAAGCAAGAAGTCCCAAACTTCGGTCTGGAAGGCGGGGCAGGGCCCAGCTCACCCACGCGATCATGGAGAACAACTCGGCAAGCCGTGCAAGGCTTGAACAAAGCCTGCGGCCCCGGGTTTCAGTCCGGAAGTCCCGGACTTCGGTCTGGAAGGCGGGGTAGAGCCCAGCTCGTCCACACGATCATGGAGAATTGCTCGGCAAGCCACGCAAGGCTTGAACAAAGCCTGCGGCCCCGGGATTCAGTCCGGAAGTCCCGGACTTCGGTTTGGAAGGCGGGGCAGAGCCCAGCTCGCCCACGCGATCACAGAGAACAGCTCGGCAAGCCGTGCAAGGCTTGAACAAAGCATGCGGCCCCGGGGTTTAGTCCGGAAGTCCCGGACTTCGGTCTGGAAGGCGGGGCAGAGCCTAGCTCGCCCACGCGATCATGGAGAACAGCTCGGCAAGCCGCGCAAGGCTTGAACAAAGCCTGCGGCCCCGGGGTTCAGTCCGGAAGTCCCAGACTTCGGTCTGGAAGGCGGGGCAGAGCCCAACTCAACCACGCGATCACGAAGAACAGCTCGGCAAGCCGCGCAAGACTTGAACAAAGCCTGCGGCCCCCGGGGTTCAGTCCGGAAGTCCCGGACTTCGGTCTAGAAGGCGGGGCAGAGCCCAGCTCGCCCACGCGATCACGAAGGACGGCCCGGCAAGCCCGAAGGGCCCGCGCAAGGCCTACTCTATTGTCGTCCAGTCCGACTTGCTCCGAATTTTGATTTGAATGCTGGATGGGACCCGGTCCACCCGCGGACTCAGCCCAGAGCAAGTCACAGCGCCTCGTCTCGACACTCGACACCAACACCTCAACAAAAAAAAAAAAAAGAAAAAGAGAAAAGGAAGACGAGGCTGGGACTTAGCAAAATCTAAGTTTTCATTGATTTGAAAATGTTCTACAATGAAGGAGTCCCGACAGGCCGGGAGTCCTCAAAAATAAAGTAAAAAGAAAAGAGAAGGAAAATACAACTGAAGGTCTAATTCGGCGCGGTGGCGGGATCTTCAGGTTGGCGCGCGCGCTCCCCCTCCTCGCTGTCGGTGACTGTTTGCTCGGAGGGCCGCTCTGGAGCTGCAGCCGCATCGACCGTCATAACTGGGGCCTCGCTGGTGCTCCTGCCTTCTACCCCCAAGCACCATCCGACTGAGGTCGAGCCTGGGGTAGAAGGAGCCCACCTTCTCCCGGCACACCTGGAACCCCTTCAGAAAGGAGTCCACGGTGGCCTCCCGGACCTCCGAGACGTACTCATCGGAGGCCCGGAATCTCGGGATGGCCTCCTGCGCCTCCTGCTTTGAGGCCTCCAGGAGCCCGTTGATGTAGGCGCTCCGTTCCTTGGCCGCGCTCGCCTCCCACCGGGCCTCCTCTAGCTGGCGCTCCAGCGTTTGGGAATGAGCTCGGAGGCGAGCCCCTCTCCGCGCGTCCTACTCCGTGCACCGCTGTTGGAGATTCTCTCCTCGGACAGAGAGGACTTCCAAGTCCTTGACGTGCCCCTCGGCGCGGGCCAGGCCCAACTGAAGGGCCTGGTTGCTCCCCGCAGCTCGACCCCCTTTTCCATGAGGTCCTCACATCGGCCACGAGCTGCCGAGCTTCTCCTCCTTCTCGGCATCCTTCTTTTCGTACCCTGCGAGGAAGTTCCTCAACAGGGAGCACGTCGGTCCCGATCTGCATGACATTGACTGGAATCAAAAGGAGAAGGATCCAAGCTCGGACTTACCGTGAAGAGCTGTGGGAGGATCCCGAGCAGGGCATCGGCATAGTCCCGGCCACCCCTAAATCAGCGGTCCCGGGAAGTGCAGGCGAACTCCATCACCTTTTCCGCGAGCCACTGGTCACGGATCATGGAGCACCGGTTGGAGATCGTCGGCGGCGGAGCTATCAGGTCGGTTGCGAGGGCGACCAACCCCCGGGCGGGACTGCCACCATCGGAGCACCGGCTGGAGTCACGGGCGGTGCCGTCGGGGCTGCGGTGATGATGGGCCTGCACGGGGTGGAACCGTTGCCGGTGGGCCTCCCTCTGCAGCAACCCCGTCAGGTCGGCGGGAGATCGGTGGCCCAGGCCCGAGGCGGCCTAGGCGGGGGAGCAGCAACTGCTGGACTAGGCGTGGGCACCGACACGGTCTCCTGGCTCGCCTCGGTCCCTCCAGAAGGTTCTCCAGGGAAAACTTCATGCCTGTAATAGAAAGAGAATCAGTCAGCCCGGATAGAAGGAGAAGAGAAGAAGGGGGAACGGAGAAGTGAGAGAAAAGCTGAGCCTCACCCGGCTCCCGGATGGGACTAATCCCCGCCTCGAACAAGTTCTGCTCTGAGAGCAGAACATCGAGTGAGGGGACCACATCGCTCAGCAACTGGGAGTAAGCCTCCTGGTCCGCCGCTTCGACCTGGGAGTTCCGGTTCGGAGACCGATCCGGTTCGCTCCAGGCCCAGTCGACGTCCTCGATCGAGGCAAAGAAAACCGGTTCTTCCAACTCTTGATGGAAGAATGGAGGTCGAACCGGAGACACCTGGGCCGGGGCGAGATGTACCACCAGCCGTCATCAGTGGAGTACCTCTTCAGGTGAACAGAGCCCTGAAGAGGGAGAAACGGGCACAAACCCATGAAAGTGACAGAAGACGATGAAGGAGAAGATGACCTGGATGGCATTGGGAGCCAACTGGGCCGGGACCAGACAGAAATGGCTGAGGAAAGAAGGAAAGAAGGGTGCAGAGGAAACCGAAGACCCCCAAGGAGGAAGTCCTCGTAGAAAGCTATACGGCCGGGGCCACTCGAGGTGACGCGATCCCCAGGCCGCGGAAGAAAAAGATGGATTGACCCCGGGATGCCATAGACCTCCCGGAGCAAGGAAAGGTCACCTTCGGTCATCATCGAAACGTGACCAGAGGGACCGACTGAAGGAAGGGCCGGAGGAGGAAGAGAAGAGATAAGTTGGGCAGACACGACGGGAGGAGACCTAACACCCTAGGGATGCCTATGGTGATCCCCCAGGCTGGAGTCGCCTGCGGTCTCCTCCGGGATCACTTCCTCTTCCAAGGAGGAAGATGATGTCCTCGACTGGGACGACCCGGCTTCGTCTGGGTTAGAAGAAACATGGCAGTGGCACGCCATGGAAAAGAAAATGGTGAGGAAAGGACCCTAGAGGAAGGGGGTGGAGCGAAGAAGGAAACAGAGGCACTCACCAAAATGCACTGTGCAACGCGGGAGTGGGAGATAGCCCTGCTGCAAACCGCCGACGGAGCAAGGGAAAGGGCCTCGTCCGGAAAGTCCCCTCCTTTTCAAACTCAATCGACTGTAGCCGTACCCGTCATTCCGCTCCAGACCATCGATGGATGCCGCGTGGACGCACGCCCGACTCCGATGCCTCATTAGCAGGGAAACGGCCTCTATTTTGAAGCGACGCATTAATTACGACCGAATAGGCGACACGTGGCAGCCTCTTATAGGGCTTCGGGCGCACTAAGGAACAGCGACGAGGATCGTGGCAATTATGGCGCAAGATCTTCGCCTCCCCACGTCATCTCCGCATTTAATCCCCACGTCCCGTTCCACGACGCCTTAACAGAACGGGAGTTTGGGGGGCAACTGTTACCGCCGTAATGATGACGTAGCATGTCTCAGATTTCGTTGGGCATGATTCGAGCCACGTGGAGTTTCTTTGGCCAAGTCGGATGCGGCTTCGCCCCGACCGAGGTCGAGTTCGGTCCGGGCCCTTCCGCCGCTCTGCCAGGTGTCCACCTAGGAGGGGTCCACCTCGGTCGAAGTCCACGGCTCCCATGCTCCCTCGCCAGGTGGCACCCTGAGACGGTCCCACCTCGGCCGAGGCGAGCCGGGCTCCTTCGCTCCTTCGCCAAGTGGCGCCCGGAAACGGAACCACCTCGATCGAAGTCGAGCGACCTTCTACTGCTGCCAGGTGTCCACCCAGGAGGGGTCCACCTCGGCCGAAGCCGGTGGCTCCCCGCTCCCTCGCCAGGTGGCACCCTGAGACGGTCCCACCTCGGCCGAGGTCGAGCCGGGCTCCTTCGCTTCTTCGCCAGGTGGCGCCCGGAGACGGGACCACCTCGTCGAAGTCGAGCGACCCTCTGCCGCTCTGCCAGTTGTCCACCCAGGAGGGGTCCACCTCGACCGAAGCCGGCGCTCCCCCGCCCCTCGCCAGGTGGCACCCCGAGACGGTCCCCACCTTGGCCAAGGTCGAGCCGGGCTCCTTCGCCAGGTGGCGCCCGGGACGGGACCACCTCGACCGAAGTCGAGCGACCCTCTACCACTCCACCAGGTGTCCACCAAGGAGGGTCCACCTCGGCTGAAGCGGTGGCTCCCCCGCTCCCTTGCCATGTGGCACCCCGAGACGGTCCCACCTCGGCCAAGGTCAAGCCGGGCTCCTTCGCTCCTTCGCCAGGTGGCGCCCGGAGATGGGACCACCTCGGCCAAAGTCGAGCGACCCTGTGCCGCTCCGCCAGGTGTCCACCCAGGAGGGGTCCACCTCGGTCGAAGCTGACGGCTCCCCCGCTCCTCGCCAGGTGGCACCCTGAGACGGTCCCACCTCGGCCGAGGTCAAGCCGGTCCTTCGCCAGGTGCGCCCGAAGACGGACCACCTCGGCCGAAGTCGAGCGACCATCTGCCGCTCCACCAAGTGTCCACCCAGGAGGGGTCCACCTCGGTCGGCACGGGCCAACCTGTATAAAGAAGGTCCCGAGGAATGGGAGCGTGAACTCCGAGGTTGCCCCTCGAGCCGTGCGCGCCGCACTCCGGGAAAGGCACCCCATACGGTCGACGGCGACATGTGAAACATCACTTACATCGGCCCGACAGGTTCCGCAGTCGAGAGGCGAGGCCCTGACAAAACAGGGCCCGATAACGGACAGTGTCGGTGCCGGGAGGAGAGCGCTTATGCTCGCCCGAGGTCTGATCAGCAGTCTGACCAGCGCCCCCCTCCCCTACTCTTTCCTCGCTGGCTCGGCAAACGAGGCCAGAAAGCGCCCAGCTCTCTGATCCAAGGGGAAAGAGAAAGGACAAAGGGAGGAGATGAAAGCAACAAAGGAGCCTCCTAGAAGCGGAAAACGAGAGGCAACAGGAGGAGATAAAAGGAAGGAGAGATAGACGACAAGGTAAGTAAGCAAGCGAGGAACAAAGATGGGAAAAGGCTGGAGTCTCCGCTCCAAGAGCAAGATCCAGGTCCCGAGAGGGGGCCCTTTGCGTGAGCTCGGCGGAGGAACCCAGCCGGGTTTCTATTCTTTCTGGCACCTTTCTTGCTAGCACATTCTCTGAGTCTTGGACTCTCCTCGGGGGCTCATCTCGGAGAATCTATTCCCTCTCGTCGTATACTAACTTGACCGTCGAAGCTCTCTCGCTGAATCCCCGGCCAGGGTTTCTGATCTTGCTTGCAGGTTGATCAAGCCAGGAGACCCCAGGGGCGAGAAGGTTTAGTCGGATCGGCGGCTCCGAAGCCACAGGCATGACGATGGGATCGGCAACAAAT
The DNA here is from genome assembly GCA_021397845.1 of Areca catechu. NCBI lineage: Eukaryota > Viridiplantae > Streptophyta > Magnoliopsida > Arecales > Arecaceae > Areca > Areca catechu. Next base: position 42,770,856 of record CM038048.1, on the reverse strand, counting down.
ATAATATATTAATTATATTTATATTACTATAATAAAATATATCTTATTATATAAATATAAAATTAAATATATTAAATTATAATATATTAATTATATTATATTACTATAAAAAAAAATATATCTATATAAATAAAAATTAAATATATTAAATTAAATATATTATAATATTAAATATAATAATATATCAATAAATAAAATTTAAATATATATACAATATAATAATATATTATATATAATTATATTATATGATATATGATAATTATATTATATTTTATATTTTTATATTATATTTTATAGTTTTATATTAGAATATAATATATTATATGATATAATATAATAATATGTTTATCATATTGTATTATAATATAATGTCTATTATATAATTATAAAATAGCAAATATATTATGTCATTATATTATAATATAATAATATAATATATTTAATATATTTAATATATTTAATGTTTAATATATTAAATATGTAATATTAATTATATCTAATATTTTATAATAATATAACATGCATTATAATATATTTATATTAATATGATATATTCTAATTATATTATATTATATAATTTTATATTATATATAATATTTTAATATGATATAATATGATATAATAACATATTTATTATATTCTATTATAACATATAATGTATATTATATTGTTATAAGTATTAAATATATTATATTTGTATAATATAATATAATAATTTAATATATTTAATATTTCATATATTTAGTATTTAATAATTTAATATTTAATATATTAATATATTTAATATTTATATAATAATATATAATATAATATATTTAATATTTTATAATAATATAATATGCATTATAATATATTTAATATTTTATAACAATATAATATATATTATTTTACAAAATAATGTAATAAATATATTATTATATTATATTATATTATATAGAACGAAAGAGGAAGGAAAAGAGGAGGGTAATTTTATAATTTAGATTACTTGGAAGGTGATAATCTGGATCACCATCCCTTTTAGAGATAATCTAGATTGCCTCTTAGATTACCAATCTAGATTACCAACATGATAGATTATCATCCGAAAAGCATACCAAATACAGTAACATGGTAGGATCCCATTAGATTTGTAGTAATCTGGATGGATTGTCTGCTACTAAATGTAACCTTAAAATATCACAACCTTTGCTATTCATTTGCCAGCATAGATCTTAAAGTGCTACATTCTAAATCATCAATTTGCATGTATATATATTAAACTGATTTATTCTTTGTCGTCCATTCACCTATATAGAGTACATAGTTTTTGAAAACTAGGACAAAATTTCATGCATGAATTTTTTAAAACCAATGGAAGTAAATTAGATTAAAACAATTCTAATCACTAAATTATGCATTAGAAGAATTCTAAAAACCTACCCTACAGGATCAAGATAAGATATGAATGGAGTATAGATGCTGAAATTAAAATCAACATGCGTCGATCTAATCAATGCATGCTATAGATTTAATCTACAAAGTATAAATAGGATCGAATCCAGTATCTCGTCGCGGGTCAATGAACACCGCTACTGATAGAGCATGATAGAAGATTCGGACATCACCTCATAGCTGTACAAGGTGTCCGGTCTCTTAAAAAGTCCACACGAAGTATCAAAAAATCTCCTTTCCTAGAGTACTAGCTTCGTGAGAAAACTGTGGATCGTTGATCTAAAATCCTTTCTTCAAATTTTCTTCAAATCTTCCAAGAAGATGAGAAGATGGAAGACGAGAAGGATTAGGTCATGGAAGAAACATAAAACCAAAATTAATTTTCTCTATTTTTTTTCTTCATTTCTTTTATCTTTTTTCTTCTCCCTGGCACCAAGAAAGAAGTCTCAACACCCAACTTGTTTTCATGCCCACTCCTTATTTCTTTTCCAAGATTTTTTTCTTGGTTTCTCATGGTAAAAGCCTCCCTTACTTAATGCATAATCCCAGCAAAAACTCATTAAAATAATCATGAAGAAAAGGATTAGGATAGGACTGAGGAATAGAGTTTTACTAAAACTAGAAGTTTGACTTCTAATAAAACTTGATGTGGCACAACCGTTGACGTGGAGCCCATGATGGCGATAGCTAGCAGCCGCGTGGGTAGAAAGTGTGACCTGGATGTGGTGCCCAAATGAAGACCCAAGGGTGATCCCTATATCCGAGGTCAGCTCCCAACCAGGGTCGTGCTCATAAGGCAAGCCCTCCATCTGAGATCAGCTCCCAATCGGGTTGTGCTTATGCTTGTTAAGGCAAGCCCTCCATCCGAGATCAACTCCTAGCCAGGGTCATGCTCATAAGACAAGCCCTCCGTCCGAGATCAGCTCCTAGCCAGGGTCGTGCTCATAAGACAAGCCCTCCATCTGAGGTCAGCTCCCGGCCAGGGTCATGCTCATATATTCCAAGGGCGAGCCCTCCGTCTAAGGTCAGCTCCCAGTCGGGGTCGTGCTCATGAGATGAGCCCTCCACTGAGATCAGCTCCCAGCTGGGATCATGCTCATGCATTCCAAGGGCGAGCCCTCCATCCAAGATCAGCTCCCAGCTGAAGTCATGCTCATAAGGCGAGCCCTCCATTTGAGGTCAGCTCCTGGCCAGGGTTGTACTCATGCGTTCCAAGAATGAGCCCTCTGCTCAAGGTCAGCTCCCAGTCGGGGTCGTGCTCATAAGGCAAGCCCTCCGTCTAAGGTCAGCTCCTGGTCGGGGTCATGCTCATGCATGCCAAGGGCGAGCCCTCCGTCCGAGGTCAACTCCCAACGGGGTCGTGGTCATAAGGCGAGCCCTTTGTCTGAGGTCAGCTCCCGGTCGAAGTCGTGCTCATGCATGCCAAGGGCGAGCCCTCCATCTGAGGTCAACTCCCAGCCAGGGTCGTGCTCATAAGGTAAGCCCTTCATCCGAGATCAGCTCCCAACCAGGGTGGTGCTCATGCATACCAAGGGTGAGCCCTTCGTCCAAGGTTAGCTCCCAGTCAGGATCGTGCTTATAAGGAGAGCCCTCCATCTGAGGTCAGCTCCTGGCTGGGGTCGTGCTCATGCCTACCAAGGGCGGCCCCTGCATTTGGAGTCGGGCGCCCAGCCAAGGTCATGCTCATGCTTTCTGAAGGTAGCCTCCCGCATCCAGGGTCAAGCACCCAGCCGAGGTCGTGCTCCCGCTCTCGGAGCCAAGCTCTCCAGATTGAGCTCTCCCCTCCTCCTACCGAGTTTGGAGTTCTCGCCAGCGGCAAAACGAGAGAGGATCAGCATAGGTATAGACTGTGACATGGAAGCTCCCAACTACCTGCGACCTCCCAGAAGCCCCTGTGTTGGCTCCACCCAGTGATTTTGATGAATAACAAAATATTGAGTGCATATTGTATTCTAATGAGGATTTCAAGTTGTGAGTTTTCAGGAAGAGAGCACCTCAAAATCTCAAAAACTTATGGTTTATGGCACGTAATGTCACGGAGCAATTCTCACAAATCCGGACATCCTCTTCATTGAAAAAGGGCATAAAAATGTTAAATATTATGTGTTTATGTTTTGTAGAATTATATTTATGTTTTCGAGGCATTTACACTTGAATCTGAGATTTTTCAGTCTCAAGTGTCGACACCTGGACAGTCAAGTGTCGACACTTCAGCATTTGGCACAGACAAAAATCCTTGGCATGCCAAGTGTCGACACCTATATCCAAGTGTCGACATCAAGTATCGACACTTAGGTTTCAAGTGTCGACTCAAGGCCTGAGAATTTTGAAAATACAGAACTTTGTAATATTGAGGTTTTTGTGTCAAGTGTCGACACCTGTGCATCAAGTATCGACACCTGACAGCCAAGTGTCGACACCTGACAGCCAAGTATCGACACTTGCAGCCTGACAGCTCTAACGGATCTATTTTTCTGGCTTGTAGAACTTGCTTTTCAAGCTACAAACGGCTATTTCCGAGGTACCAACGGTCACAAACCATTTTTTGAAGGTTCTTGGTGTATTTAACCTCCACCAACCTCATTTTAAAGTAAGAGAAGTGTATTGAAGTGCATTCAAGTCTACTCAAAAGCCAAAAAGCCAATATTCTCTCAAATACTTCACATCAAAAGCCTCTTATAGTTGATTTCTTAAAAAGCCTACAAGCTCATCCTTATTTCATTCCAAAAAGAGGCACTTTGAAGGAGATTCCAAGGAAGAGTGAAGACAAAGCAACTACTTGAGCTTCAAAGATTCCAATCTACTCTTGAAGAGAGTTTGTTTTATTTTTAAATTGTACATCTATTTTATTGTGATTTGACCTTGTTTTCAAGGGTGTCTTGAAAGGAGGTTAGTGTGATTTGTTGGTGAGCCAAAGGGATAAAACCAACTAGGATTAACTTATGAGCCCGAAGACAAAACAAGTGTTAAGGTTTGTTGGTAAGCCTAAGTGACAAAACCAACTTAGGTTTTGACTTGTGAGCCTTGTGAAAAACAAGTCGACTGTAATCTAGTTTGAATTATAGTGAAATCCCCAAGGGTGGCTTGGGGAGTGGATGTAGGTGCTAGGTTTGCACCGAACCACTATAAACCTTGTGTTTGTGTGTGATTACTCTTTTCCTCTCTTGCTCTTTAATTATTGCTAACATCTTGCATTAAATTTATCATTGTTCACAAGCACCACTAGTCCCTCATATTATTGTCTTAAATTTTTAAAAGACCCAATTCACCCCCCCTCTTGGGCTCCATTTCTGGGCAACACCCTGCCGAGAAGTTCAAACTCTGCAATGCATGCACCACCCGCACGTTCTACACAATGCATGCTCCGCCAGGCTCCATACCTTGTAGCGCACCGCCACATCAATAACGGTATAATCAAGGGTTCTGATCCTCGCGACACGGAACCTAAACCTCCTCCAAGAGGAGTATTCTATTAAGGCCATAGGCCCTGTGACACTCTGATGATCCCTCCCAGAATGGAAACGCTCCACCATGGCTCGGGACTCAGCGGCATGGTGCTCGCCCCTCCCACAAAAAATTGCACCATCATAGGGACAAGATCTGTACTACGCCGACGATCACCCCCAAATAGAAGGATCTTCTCTAGAGGACCGGTCTGATAGGGAGGAGGCTACAGACAAAGAAAAACCTCCTAGAAATGAATATAAGGAAAGGGACATCTCAATGAAGCCCCAAGCTTGGTCTAGGCCACTCCTACTCATATAAAAATATAAGAAAGGTCCCTTGAGTGGGGAGAAAGGCAACTGGTAAGACTCGGAGAGCAAACGAGCAAGGAACCAACCAAGAGAACATCCCAGCTCTCTGATCTCTACTTGACCTTGTCTTTCCATTTCAATTCCATCTTTCATCCTCTATGTGGAGAGTCCCCAAGCTCTTCACTATAGAGGTTCTGTTTTCCTTGATCATCCTAACTGATTTGATCATCAGAGTGTCCCCACCAGAATCCCTGGCCCAGGTCTTCACTTTTTTGTAGGCCATGCCGGAAGAGGATCGAGTGCCCAACGGGAGCCCGACGAGTCCGTGCCATATCAGAGCTACAGGCCATGATGATCTTGGCAGCAACATATTGACACGCCAAAAATGGGGAGGTGAGAACATCAGTGACCAAGGGAAGTCCAACGGTGAGTCCCCCCCACTAGTAAAGCATCTACGAAAGCCCAAAGCTCCATGGTGACAACACAAATGCGTGAAGCTTCCATCAGCCGAGCATTGGCCCCCCATCATGGTGACCTATAGAGCCCTGAGAGGGAGCTCCCCTCTCTTTCATTGCCAGCTCTGATGGATCCCAAGATCACCGCACTGGCCCAGCAGGTCCAAGCCCTAGCTATAACGGTGCACCATCTTCATCAAAGACACCGGTCCCTGGTAACACAACAGTAGCTAGGGATGTTGGCAACCCACGTCACCAATCCCCGTACCAGCCTATGGTTCTTCTGAGAGGGACCGTAGCATGCAGCCTCGCACCTACGAGGAGACCACTAGGCAGCCAGAAAGAAGCAGCGTGATGGTCCGACCGGCTGGGAGAGCAGCTTCATAGTCTCGAACCATGGTGCACACTCACACCAATGGCATCGACATGGCCAGGAACTCAGGCGAGAGTTCCCCCACTCCGCACCTCCTTCACTCCTAACGGCCTCAGTCAAGGGATCCACAGATGAGGCCATTCATCACCAGGCGAAGAGGCGCCTCAAAGAGTAGGAGCGTAAACTGGCTGACCTCTCCCGCCAATTTGTAGAGATTTAGGGCTCTCCTAGTGAGCCCACGGTTTATGACACCCGTCCCCCATTTTTTCACAGAATCCAAGAGGAACTAATCCCTAGCTGGTTCCACATGCCCCATGTTAATCTCTATGATGGGACAATCGACCTCCTATACCACCTAGAAAGCTACAAGGCCCTTATGAGGGTCCATGGGGCCACTAATGCTCTTTTCTGTATTGCCTTCCAGGCTACCCTCTGGAAGGTTGCTTGAGCTTGGTTCTCCAGACTTGAGTATGAAAGCATTGACTCCTCTCAATTGGAGAAAAAGTTGGTGGCGTACTTTGATGCATGCAGAAAGGCGCCACGTAAAGCCAACAGTCTTTTTGCGATCCGCCAACAGGACCGAGAGCCCATTCGGGACTACGTATCCTAGTTTAAAGCCACCACCCTAAAGATCTCCATCTCGATGAGCCAATCGCCATGCTAGTCTTGAAGAGGAGGCTGCGGACCTCCCGCTTCACCTACTCCTTCGACAACAAGCCTCCAAAGACCTACTTGGAGCTCCTCCTCCGGGCTTACAAGTATATCCGTGTAGAGAAGGCTGATCACACCAGAAGGGAGTTAGACAGGAGACCGTTGAAGGGACAAGCCATTGGGAAAGCATCCGCTCCCCCGACCTAAAAGACGGTGCCGGTCCAACAACCGGGGTCGAGACCTAGAGTCGACCCCATCAAAGAAGAAAAAGTTCACTCCTCTTCTCGTCCTGAGAGGAAAGATCCTGATGGAAATCGAGGACGAACACTTCCTACACTGACATCCTCCACTGAGGTCATCTACTGGATGTGACAGGTCCCACTACTATCGCTTCCACCGGGACCACGACCATGATACTGAGGAATGCCACCACCTGAAGAGAGATAGAAGACCTGATCAAGCATAGCTATCTCAGAAAGTATGTGAAGGGAGAAGCTTCCCCAGCAACCCAGAATGAAGAACCCTGATCGCTCGCCATCGACAACCGGCCCACTACGAAGCCAATCAGGATGATCTCTTGAAGGGCAGGGGGAATCTCGAAGAGGGCTAGGTGAGAGAGGAGAATGATGATGTACTCCCCTGCGAAGGAGAAGGGCTGACCAGGATAGATAACCCCAATAATGATGCTATCATCATGAAAATGATGATAGCAAAACATCCTGTAAAAGGAATTATGGTTGACAGTGGAAGCTCTGCAGACATCCTTTTTTATGATGCTTTCACAAGGATGAACTTGTCCACTGACCAAATAAAACTGGTGTTCATGCCCTTAGTAGGCTTCACCGGGGACTCAATCAGAGTCGAGGGAGAGATTACACTCTCGATAACTGCCAGAACCCCACCTCGACAAAGTACTATGTCGACAACACTCATCGTTGTGAGGCTTCCCTCGCCCTACAACATGATCCTAAGGCATCCCAAATTCAACCTACTTAATGCCACCATCTCCGCAAGACATCTTCTCATTCAGTTCCTAACCCCTTGGGAGATCGGAGAGATAGAGGGTCACGCCAGTCAATCCAGCATTACCTACAGACCATTCTGAGACTACGAAGGGCCGATCCGAGCCCAGCTATTGATCAACCGAATCTAGCAGAATCGAAGTCGAAAGGTGGACTAGATGAGCCCTTGTTGTCCTTCCCCTTAGAAGAGGATCCCTTGAAGACTATGCAGGTGGGAGCCCTGTTGCCTGAAGAATAGAGATCCCATCTACTCAGTTTCCTACAGGCCGATACGGACATCTTCGCTTGGACCACCACAAACATGCCTGGGACCCCACCAGAAGTGATCATCCATAGGCTGAATGTCGATCCCAGCTATCACCCGGTCTGATAGAAGAAGAGGAGTTTTAACCCCGAAGCGATAGAAGATGATTGATAAGGAAGTTGAAAAGCTCCTTGCAACAGGCTTCATCAATGAGGTACGATATTCTGACTGGCTTGTTAATGTGGTGATGGTCATGAAAGCTTCAGGGAAGTGAAGGTTTTGTGTAGACTACACCGACCTCAATCGGGCATGCTCGAAGGATAGCTTCCCACTTTTCAAGATTGACCAGCTGTTGGACGCAACCTCGGGTCACAAGTACCTCAGCTTTATGGACACATTCTCTAGATATAATCAAATCTGTATGCATCTGAGGACGAGGAGCATACAATATTTATGACCGATAAAGGTACATACTGTTTCAAGATAATGCCATTTGGTCTCAAGAATGCAGGGGCCATGTACCAGCACCTGGTCACAAGGTCTTCAGGACCAGATCGGCCACAATATGCAAGTTTACGTAGATGACATGCTTGTCATGAATGGCCTAGAGTTGGACCATGTTGCCAACCTAGCGAAGGCTTCGACAACCTCCGTCTCTACCAGATGAAGCTGAATCCCGCCAAATGTACTTTGGAATCACAAAAGAAAAGTTCCTGGGGTTCATGGTCATCCAAAGGGGGATAGAGGCCAACCCTGAGAAAAATCCAGGCGATCATTGATATGAGACATCCAGCCTCCAAGAAGGAAGTTCAATGCTTGACCGATGCATTGCGGCATTAAACCATTTCATCTCGCATTTCATCGAGCACTGCCAGCCATTCTTCAAGGTGCTGCGCAAGATACATGGCTTCACCTAGATGGAGGAGTGTCGAGAGGCGTTCAAGGGGCTGAAGAAGCTCCTCACCTCCCCGCGCTGCTGTCCAGGCCAAAGCTGGGGGAAGGGCTCCTCCTGTACCTAGCGATCTCACTTGAAATGGTTAGCTTAGTCCTAGTTCGACTGATAAGGATGGCTCCCAGCGACCAATCTACTAAACCAACAAGCTACTCCGTGTGCGGAAACTATGTACACCCAATCTGAAAAGATTTTTTTAGCAGTAATAGTGTATGCGTAGCATCTCAGGCCCTACTTCCAAGCACACCTGATCGCTGTTCTCACTGATTAGCCTCTTAGGGCCATCATAAGCCACCCCGACACTTCAGGGAACCTGGCCAAGTTGAAGGTAAAGCTCAACAAGTTTGACATCAACTACTGCCTGCGGTCGGTGCAAAAGGGTGGACCAGCAAGCCGAACCTGACCTCGAGAGTGATGACATGGATCCTCCATATTGACGGTGCATCCAACGCCGGAGGGAGTGGAGCTGACCTCATTCTTGCTAATCCTGACTGGGTCATTGCAGAGTATGCACTGCGCTTCCTCTTCAAGGCGATCAACAACTTGGATGAGTATGAGGTGATAATCATGGGATTGAGGGTGTCCCGCAACCTGAGCATAAAATGCCTAAGGTCTTCACATATTTGAGCTCGTGGTTGGCCAGGTCTCCGATGAGTATGAAGCCCAGGATCCCATGATGGCGAAGTATCTGGACAAGGTGCACTTATATACAGCAAACCTCTAGCAGTTCAGCATCTTCCATATCCTTCGGGTGGAGAATGCCCGAGCTGACATCCTCTCCAGATTGGCAACCCTGCCGGACTCAATGTTGGGGCGTACCTTCATCGAATATCTAGAGACCCCCAACTTCGAGTCTATAGCAGAGGTCCAACAAGTTACTATCGAAGCCAGCTGGATGGACTCCTACATCAAATACATTACCACTAGCACCTTACCTGAAGATCGCAAGGAAGTTGGCCTTCTCAAGAAGAAGCTGCATGATATGTGATGATGGATGGGTAGCTTTATCGGAGATCTTATTCTTACCCCTACTAAAGTGCTTGAAGCCTCAGAAGCTGCCAACGTGCTCCAAGAAATATATGAAGGCATCTGCGGCAATCATATAGGGGGCAGGACCCTGACATACAAGGCACTCCAGCAAGGATACTTCTGGAAGATCATGCACAAGGACACTACCAATTTTGTAAAGAAGTGTGACAGTTGTCAACATCACGCCACCATTCAGTGGCAGCCGGCAATTCCACTCTCCTAGCTATCAGTCCCATGGTCGTTCGTCCAGTGGGGAATAGACATCTTAGGTCCATTTCCTCTCATGTCTGGCCAATAAAATTTTTAATTGTGGCCATCAACTACTTCATCAAGTAGGTCGAGATTGATTCCCTGGCATGGATCACTGAGGCCAAAGATAGATCCTTTTTTTGGAAGTCTATCATCTGCTGATTCAGACTCCCGCACTCAATCATCATTGACAACGGATGGTAGTTCGATAATCAAGCTTTCGAGGAGTTCTGTGCTAACCTCAATATTCGCCATCGCTTCACTTCGGTGGCTCACCCTCAGACCAACGAAGAGGCCGAGGTGACCAACCGGACTATCTGCAAGGGCTCTACACAAGGCTGCATGAAATCAAGGGTCGATGGATCAAAAACTCCTTAGTATGCTGTGGGCCTATCACACTACATCCCGCACGGCCACCAACGAAACACCCTTCAACCCTTTCTTCGGTACTGAATTTATGATTCTGCCGGAGCTTGGTCTACCCACACTACGGGTAGAGCAATATGATGAAGCTAAAAATCTAGCCCGTCTCCTCCTCAACCTAGACCTCTTGGATGAGATGAGAGATGAAGCCCGACTTTAGATGGCAGCCTACCGGCAGTGAGTGGCATGCTATTACAACTCTCGCGTGAGGCCCAAAGTGTTCCGCCCAGGCAACCTGGTCCTCAAGCGAGCGAAGGTGTCCCGGCCAGAAGAATGCAGCAAACTCTCCCTGAACTGGGAAGGCCTCTACAAGGTGATCAATGATGTGGGACAAAAGGGGGGCTAGGAGGATCGTTGGAGAGCTAAGAAGTCTCCTGTGATTAGGGTCAAGAAGGCAGAAAAAATATATAGGAAAAAGAAAGATGGACACTCTATGGACTTGGGACTTACCTTCACGGAGAAACGTCGCACCTCTAGGGAATCTCACCCACCCCACTATATGCAGTTTAGGGTGTCCCACCCATCTCACTACATGCAGAGCCTAGGATGTCCCACCCAAATCGCTACTTGGATCCATGAAGGAGAAGCTCCAAGATCATAGAGGAGACTCAGCAAGGAAGAAGATAACTAGGGTCTCACGCCCCTCAATGCTCGAAAGCGAAGGCAGTGCGGTCTCACACCCCTCGACACCCGCAGGTGAAGGAAAGATAAGTCTCATGCCCACTCCTAATGGAGGCAGAACCAAGAACACTCTTTTCTCAAAAATTCATATTCTTCATATATTATTCAAGAGAGGAGGTGCCTTTATACAGGCTTACAAAACTTGAGGTCCAAGTAAAGAATATAAGGCATGCAGCTCATAAAAGGTGACACCCTAAATCTGATATTGTAGCTTGAAAACATGGTAGAAAACTAAACACAATCCTCCCTATATGGTAGAAAAATCAAACTAATCCTAATCTAAAACTAATTTGAATAACTTCCTAACTAGTCCATACATCTGGATTTAAAATAAATAAATTAAGCATACACTGAATTCACCAAGATCAGTGCCTGCTCTGAAATCTATGCAGAAGGATTGAGACGCTTTAAAATCTGTATAAAATTATTTTTACTCTGAGATCTATGTAAATACACTGGGCTTTGAGATCCATGCATAAATTTCTCCTTCCCGTGGTCGTGGAACAGAGGGAGGCGCTCGTGGTCCTGGCGGGGCGACGAGGCTGATGGTGACGGTGATGGGGATGCCCTCTCCGATGAAGGCGAAGCCGCCGAGGAGGTTGTGGGGGGTAGAGAACATGTGCAAGGAACCCCCTGGCCCCAGCAGCAGCCAGTGGCCTTACCGAAGAGCTCGGCCATGATGGCGCAGGTGGGGATGCCCTTATTGAGGGCATGGACATGGTCGCGGTAGGTGCTAACGACGGAGTCACCGAGCTGGAGGAGGCGGATGAAGCCAATAAAGATGGCCTCCTAGCCATTGTAGAGGTGGACGAAGCCAAACATTTTCCCCCGGTAGTACATCTAGGTGCAGATATCCTCGAAGGACCGACCCAGAACCATGTCCTCGTATAGATCCAGTGCCTCCTCATGGGTCACTACGACCTCATCCTGGTGGGTCGCGGAGGTGACACGCTGCTCGTTGCTGAAGACATGGGAGGAGACGGCGCGGAGGGGAGGGGGGCGAGGAGAGCGGGGTGGCAGCCGAGCATTGGAGGCCACTAACGGTGGAGGAGGGGCGCGCACGGGCGGAGCAGCAGGGGTGGACGGCCATGGGCAGTTCCGGTGGGATTCGTCGTCGTTCCCACGAGAATTTTGTCACCATGGGGAAGGTTGTCGGCCATCGAGGGTCGTCGATGGTCGGGCATGGCGGATCCAGGACCAGCAACAAAAATTGGGAGTTCTGGTACTTAGACTTGAGGTTGAAGATGATGGGGATAAGGAGGAAGAAGTTGGAATAAAAGAGGGATAAAGTGGGAATAGTGGGGATAACTGGAATAGGTGGAATAAGAAAATTACAAAAAATAAAAATAAATCAAGGATTAAAAAAGAAAAATAGATGGGTTTTGATGTCCCTATCATTCTCCTGGAGTGGAAAAAACTCGACTCCATCAAGTCAGGCTCGCTGCAATTTTTTTTCTTTTCTTTTTTTGTTTTTTTCTCTCTTTTTTTCCAACCCTAATCCTTTCCTGCTCTGATACCAAAATTGATGCGGGACAAGGGGGCTAGGAGGATCATTGAAGAGCTGAGAAATCTCTTGTGATTAGGGTCAAGAAAGCGAAAAAAATATATAGAGAAAAAAAAGATGGATACTCTATGGACTTGGAATTTACCTTCATGGAGAGATGTCGTACCTCTAGGGCATCTCATCCATCCCACTACATACAGTCTAGGGCATCCCACACATCTCACTACATGCGAAGCCTAGGGCGTCCCACCCAAATCGCTACCTGGGGTCGTGAAGGAGAAGCTCCAAGATCATATAGGGGACTCAGTAAGGGAGAAGATAACTAGGGCCTCACATCCCTCGACGCTCGAAAACGAAGGCAGTGGGGTCTCACACCCTCGACACCAAGATTTAAAATAAATAAATTAGGCATACTCTGAATTCACCAAGATCAATGCCTGCTCTGAAATCTGTGTAGAAGGATTGAGACTGCTTTAAAATCTGCATAAAATTATTTTTACTATGAGATCTATGCAAATACTCTAGGCTTTGAGATCCGTGCATAAATTTCTCCTTCCCGTGGTCGTGGAACAGAGGGAGGCATCGTGGTCCTTGCTGGGTGGCGAGGCTGATGGTGACGATGATGGGGATGCCCTCTCCGATGATGGTGAAGCTGCCGATGAGGTTGTGGGGGGCAGAGAACATGTGCATGGAGCCCCCTGGCCCCGGCAGCAGCCGGTGGCCTTGCTGAAGAGCTCGGCCATGACAGTGCGGGCGAGGATGCCCTTGTTAAGGGCGTGGACATGGTCACGGTAGGTGCTGATGACGAAGTCACCGAGCTGGAGGAGGCGGATGAAGCTAGTGGAGACGACCTCTTGGCCATTGTAGAGGTGGATGAAGCCAAACATTTTCCCTCGGTAGTATATCTGGGCACACATATCCTCGAAGGACTGCCCCAGAACCATGTCCTTGTATAGATCTAGCACCTCCTCACGGGTCCTGCTCGTTGCTGAAGACATGGGAGGAGATGGCGCGAATGGGACGGGGGTGCGAGGAGAGCGGGGTGGAGGCCGCCAGCGGTGGAGGAGGGGCGCGGCATAGGCAGAGCAGCAGGGGCGGACGGCCATGGGTAGTTCCAGATGGATTCGCCGGCGTTCCCACGAGAAGATCGTCGCCAGGGAGAAGGTGGTCGGCCATCATGGGTCACCGGTGGTCGGGCATGGCGGATCCAGGATCGGCGATGAAAATTAGCAGTTCTGATAGTTAGACTTGAGATTGAAGATGACGAGGATAAGGAGGAATAAGTCGAGAATAAAAGAGGGATAAAGTGGGAATAATGGGGATAACTAGAATAGGTGGAATAAGAAAATTACAAAAATAAAAATAAAATCAGGAATAAAAAAAGAAAAACCAGGATGGGTTTTGATGTCCCATCAGTCAAGGCTCTACCAGGTGGAGCCTACTATCTCTCCGGGCTTGATGGTGCCCGATTTACATAGACATGGAATGCAAGCAACCTAAGGATGTACTACCAATAATGTTAGGCTTCATTTAATTTACTAACGTTCCTTTTTGGTGCAAGCTTGTCTTTCACCTATGCAGGAATGCATCCATTCAACTCCAAGTTCGATGGACAAAGCCAGAAAACTTACGAAGCCCCACACTCAAAGCCAAAAAACTTACGAAGTCCCACACTCAAAGCCAGAAAACTTACAAAGCCCCACACTTAAAGCCAAGAAACTTATGAAGCCCCGCATTCAAAGTTGAGAAACTTATGAAGTCCTATACTAAAAGCCAGGAAACTTATGAAGCCCCGCACTCAAAGCCAAGAAACTTATGAAGCCCCACACTCAAAGATGGGAAACTTATAAAGCTCCGCACTCAAAGCCGGGAAACTTACGAAGCCCCGTACTCAAAGCCGGGAAACATACGAAGCCCTGTACTCAAGTCAGGAAACTTATACAACCCCCATTTAAAGTCAGGAAACTTACAAAGCCTCACACTCAAAGCCAGAAAACTTATGAAGCCCTGCACACAAAGTCGGAAAATTTATGAAGTCCCGTACTCAATTGCCTTGCTCATAGTCCAGAGATGTCAGCTAGGAAACTCCTGAAATCCCACCATCTACCACTTGAATCACAATTTGGGAAATCAAGCTGGGAGACTCCAGAAGTCTCGCACTCAATTGCCTTGCTCACTGTTCGAAGATGTCAGTGGAAAAACTTCTGAAATCCCACCATCTATCGCTTGACTTACAGTTTAACAAATCAAGCCTGGAGACTCTAGAGGCCCCACACTTAATTGCCTTGCTCACACTTCGGAGATGTCAGCTGGGAAACTTCTGAAATCCCACCATCTATCGTTTGACTCATAATTTGGCAAAGCAAGCCAAGAGACTCCAAAAGTCCCGCACTCAATTACCTTGCTCATGTAAGAAAACGTTGCAGGTGGTTTGATATGATCCTACACTAGGCATGCAAACAGCTGCGGGAGCAGAATGGATTTTAAAACTTTTTAAAAATTTGCGCAACAGAAAACTGCTCCACCCAGAAACTAATCTATTCTAGTTGCATGAAGGCATGTATCATGATATAAAAATATTTGCAAAAATTAAACAAACAAATCTATTTATGCATGATTAAAAAAATAATTTTCCGTACCTTTATTCTGCCTGGAATAACTCTGGAATATCTGCTGGAATAGCTGGGATAACAGGAATAAGTTTATTCCTATTGTCTTCTTCCAGCAGCCTTTGGGACGCTCTGTTCTTCTTCTCCAAAAGTTGCAGCAAACCCAAATCAAATGGCCAATCTCTTGGTCTCTTCTCCTTCACCAACAGCAAGAGATCTTCTTGCTTCAAAGGAGAGGGATTTGTACCGATCTTCCAATCGATTGAAGTCCGTTCACCCAAGAAATTCTGAACAAAAATTTCTGCAATAACCAAAAACAGAACACAAGAAAACAGCAGCAACTAAGGTTGATCCGGCTCCTAGATGCTCAAGCGAACACCCTCTAGAGGGGAGACACGCCTGGGGCTCCTCTGATCTAGTCTCTCGCGCGATGCTAGTCGCCGGAAATGTTGGAATGGTGGGAGGGTGGAAGAAGGCAGAACACTCTATTCTGAAATTGGTTTTCTCCAAAACCAAAATTCTTCCACGGATTGAGCACTAACCAAGAAGGGAATCAAGGACCTTTTCTCTCCCAATCTCTCACCAAAACAAGGCCTCTAAGTCACCGGTGGAATGGAAGATGGAAGCTCTCAAAGGGAAGAACAATCTCAGCATTTTCAGCCTTGCAGAAAAATTCAGCGCCCAGATTTTTTATACCACCATGAACAAGGGGACTGCAGTGGTATTTAAAGGCATCAATGGAGGAAGACGGAGAGACTGGGAGAGGAAGAGGCAGCCGACTGTGTTTTTCAAATAAATCAGCCATTAAACAAGGTTAAAACATAGCTGGTGGAGGGAGAAGAAAGGACGCCCGCCCAGCGTCAAACCTTCGGTCGTTTGGGCTTCCAGCACTTGGGTTTCAACGTGTAAAACATTTACACGATAAAAAAGAACACCGGTTCAAAATCG
The DNA here is from genome assembly GCA_021397845.1 of Areca catechu. Lineage (NCBI taxonomy): Eukaryota > Viridiplantae > Streptophyta > Magnoliopsida > Arecales > Arecaceae > Areca > Areca catechu. The sequence continues at coordinate 42,754,530 of CM038048.1, read as the reverse complement.
GTCCAAGCAAAAATGGTCCAATCCCTTGGTTCAAATAACCGGTCCAATTAAAAGGGGTTCAATTCAATTTAATTGGTTAAAGCCAAAAAATTGGTTCAAAGGATTAAAATGGTTCACAACCAATTGGAGGCCAAAACGAACTCCGAATCAGATCAAAACTGATTCAGAAAAATCCTGGTGTAGTCCTGGTCAGCCCGGAACAATTTTTGGTTGACACAGACAAGGGCAGGACGGGAAAAAGAGTGCTCAAAAATACTGTGACCATAAAATCGAGACGATTCCCAATCGTAATCGGTATCTGGATCAGAGAGTAATCCTCTGTGGCGTGTGACCTCATAGGTTCGAACCTAAATGGTAGCACTAGAACAATTCTAGTACCAGCACAGGAAACCATCTAGCAATGGGTCCCAGCATCCGGATAGGTCGAAGATGCGGGAGCAAACTATCGAACCTCTGGCATATGGTTACCGTATAATTCATCCCTTTGACCTCTAATGCTCAGGACGACTGAGATTGGGCTGCCAACCCAGACAGAGTCAGTCGACTACGTGTCTCAACCTCGCAAGTCTAGTGACTCTTCACTAGGACTACCCTGGCCGAGGATTTACTAAATTGAGATACTGCGAGACATTCAATCCAAACTGTTTGGATAGGTCAATTCCATCTTGGTTCATCGCTGCCCCACAAGACTTGCCTGTACCCAGAAACCTTCCATCACCGGATTAAAAATCCGGGTAGTCCGACACCAAAGCACAGGGAGTTGCTTGCAAGCTACCGTGATGACCTCAGGTCGGAGGGACACATATACCCATTTCCAATCGTGGGTATCCCTTTGGCAGAAAGGGGCTGCACGGAGTCGCGTTCAATGAGATATCACATATCCCACTTGTAGATCACATCAGTGTCACCACACTCATTTGGTCAAGAGGACAACCAAACGATGTGAACTACAACAACCTATACTTGATATATTGCCGTCCAGTACAATATATCCTTTGGTTGTGAACAAGGTTTAAGGACCACTCGATACATCCTCTCTATATCGAAGTCAGTGTAGTCCTAAGGACTTCATCACATGGAAAGAGTTCATTTCAGGAAAATACAATATGTGATGAGCTGCCAAAAATAATATTTTATTAATTCAAAGAAAGAGTATAATATTGAGCTCAACCACCTATAACCCAGGCGATTGGCTTTGTGACACAATTCCCAATAACTCCCACTTGTACTAAAGCCAATCAGAAGAGTATCTAATACCCATTTCCCATTTACAATAGTCGAACTCTTTTATTCCGAGGATTTTAGTGAAGAGGTTGGTAAGATTTTCTTTTCCATCAATCTTCAGAAGATTGATGTCACCTCGTTCCACGATCTCTCGCACGAGGTGGTAGCGCCGCAGTATGTGCTTGGTGCGGTGAAGAGCTTTAGGCTCCTTAGCTTGAGCAATGGCTCCAGTGCTGTCACAGTACACCGGAACAGGACCATCTAGGGAAGGTGCCACCCCTAGCTCTCCAAGGTCCGCAACCATACAGCTTCTTTTGCTGCATCTGATGCTGCAATGTATTCTGCTTCGCATACCGAGTTTGCAATAGTTGCCTGCTTGGAACTTTTCCAGCAGATCGCTCCTCCATTCAGGGTAAATACAAACCCTGACACACTCTTGCTATCATCTCTATCTGACTGGAAACTGGAGTCAGAGTACCCCACAAGTTTCAAGTCAGGTTCTCCATAAATCAGCCATTAATCTTTAGTATTTCTCAAATACTTAAGGATGGACTTAACCACCTTCCAATGCGCCTCACCTGGGTCAGACTGGTATTTGCTCACTACTCTTAGTGAGTATGCCACGTATGGTCTAGTACAAGTCATAGCATACATGATAGAGCCTACTGCAGAAGTATAAGGTACTCTACTCATGCGCTCTCTTTCCTCAGGAGTTGTCGCACAATCCTTCTTGGAAAGAGTAATTCCAGAACCTATCGGGAGATAGCCTTTCTTGGAATTTTCCATGCTGAACCGTTTCAGCACGGTGTCAATGTACATAGACTGGGACAGTCCCAAAAGCTTCTTAGATCTATCTCTATAGATCTTCATACCAGTATTAAAGAAGCTTCACCCAAGTCCTTAATGGAGAACTGAGATGATAACCAGACCTTTATTCCTTGTAATGCTACGACGTCATTCTCGATTAAGAGAATGTCATCAACATACAGTACTAGAAATACAATCACAGAATCATTAACCCATTTATAGATGCACGGTTCTTCTTCATTCCTAACGAAGCCATACGATTTGATACATCTATCAAACCGCAAGTTCCAACTTCAAGAGGCTTGCTTGAGTCCATAGATGCACCTCTGCAACTTGCACACTTTTGATTCATCTGTGGATGTGAACCCTTCAGGCTGTATCATATACACCTCCTCTTCCAGCTCCCCATTTAGGAAAGCGATTCGGACATCCATCTGCCAGATCTCGTAATCAAAATATGCTACCAAAGCAAGCATGATCCGAATGGACTTGAGCATTGCCACAGGGGAGAAATTCTCGTCATAATCGATACCATATCGCTGACGATACCCCTTGGAAACCAGACGGGCTTTATAGGTCTCTACCATCCCATCTACGCCCCTTTTCCTCTTGAAGATCTATTTACACCCGATGGGTTTTATCCCTTCAGGCGGATCAACCAATGTCCATACATTGTTGATTTCCATGGACTCCATTTCGGATTGCATGGCTCCAAGCCATGCCTTAGAGTCAGATCTCTGAAGTGCATCCATATAGCTGATCAGATTCTCATTATTCTCATCGAGCTCAATGGGATCGCCGTCCCGGACCAAGAAAACGTTGTATCTGTCCGGCTGACATGGTATTCTACCAGATCTCCTAATGGGTTCTAGGTGTGATTCAATCACAGCCGGTTCTACGATGTCCTTAGAGTGTGTAGGTTCTTCTATTGGCTGAACTTCATCAAGTTCAATCTTAGAGGCTATAGTTCCTTCTCCAAGGAACTCCTTTTCCAAAAAAATAGCTCTAAGAGCAACGAACACCTTTTGTTCATTTTCCAAGTAGAAGAAATACCCTTTGGTTTCCTTAGGATAACCAATGAATAAACACCGATCAGACCTTGGACCAAGTTTGTCTGAGTCTAAACGCTTTACGTAAGCTGGACAACCCCAGACTCGAAGGTGTGAGATTGAGGGTTTTCGTCCATTCCACATCTCATACGGAGTGGAGACAACAGACTTACTTGGAATATTATTTAACAAGTAGCAAGTTGTCTGAAGCACATATCCCCAAAAGGATAGCGGCAGAGTTGCAAAGCCCATCATGGATCGAACCATGTCCAACAAGGTTCGATTTCTCCTTTCGGACACACCATTCAACTGTGGTGTTCTTGGAGGAGTCCATTGAGAGAGAATTCCATTCTCCTCAAGATATGTCAAAAATTCACCAGATAAATATTCACCACCTCGATCAGATCAAAGGGTTTTAATACTTTTTCCAGTTTGCTTTTCTACTTCATTACGGCATCGTTTGAACATTTCAAACGACTCAGACTTATGTCTCATTAAGAAGACATAACCGAACCTTGAAAAGTTATCTGTAAAAGTAATGAAATGTTTGTATCCACCTCTAGCACTAACTGTCATCGGTCCACATACATCAGTATATATTAGACTTAGAAGTTCTGTAGCTCGTTCACCTTTTCCAGTAAAAGGTGACTTGGTCATTTTACTAAGTAAACAGGATTCACAAGTGGGCAGTGATTCAGAATCACTGACCTTGAGGAGTCCATCTCCTCGCATCTTGTTTATCCTATTTTGGTTAATATGACCTAGCCTACAGTGCCAAAGATACAAATCGTTGACATTATCTAATCTTGGGCATTTGCTAGAAGTGTACATTACACTAACAGGCCTAGATAGTACATATATGCCATTATTTAATCTAGCTTTCATTATAACAGAGTTATTCAAAATAACATTGCAAAAATCTCCTTTTATTGATAGTTCAAAACTACAATTGGCCAAAAGGCCTACAGAGATTAGGCTCATAATGAAACTAGGACAATAGTGACAGTCGACTAGTTCGACAGTACAAGACTCAAAGACAAGACTCAGGACTCCGACCGCCAATACTGGAACCCAATTTCCATTCCCGATGCTCAGAAACTGTTCTCCATCTTCAAATCTTCTGTTAACTTGAAGTCCCTATAACGAATTACAAACGTGAATTGGACTACCAGTATCCAATACCCAGTTAGCAGTATCAACAATTGAGTAATTACAAGGTTTTATCATATAAATACCTTGTTCAGCAGACTTCTGCTTCCTCGGCCTGTTCGGATCAAGGGATGCAATATAAAGAGGACAGTTCCTCTTCCAGTGTCCCTTCTTCTTGCAGTAAAAACACTCTGCAGAAGACTGATTAGCCTTAAACTTCCTGGTCTGACTAGGGCCAGGAGCATTCTGCACCTTCTTTCCCTTTTTATTCATTTTCTTCTTCCCTTTCTTAAAGGGACGACGACCTCTACTACCTCCCACTAAATTCACCACCCCCTTATTCAGTTGGTGGTCTTTCTCGAAAGTCTGCAGCAACCTCAAAAGATCATGGTAGTTGACTGCAGGCTTGTTCATTCTATAATGATCGAGAAAATCAAGATAGGAGGAGGGAAGAGAATTCAGGATCACATCCTTGCCGAGCTGCTCGTGCAAGGGGCATCCGAGTTTGCCCAACTTTTCAATCAGCTCGATCATGTACAATACATGATCAGTGACTGAACAACCATTCGGCATCTTGGAATTGTAGATGGCATAAGACACATTGTACCGTTCTACATCATCCGGGGTGCCGAAGGATTCCTTCAACTTTTGTAGAATTTCATCAGGTTGGGCCTCCTCGAATTTGTGACTGAACTCGTCGTTCATCGCCGCTAACATAATGCATCGGACAGTAGTTCGATCAGAGACCCACTTCAGATAAGCATCTCTGACCGCACTCCGTGCATTAGCGGGAGGGATTTCAGGTGCCGGATCCGTTATCACATAGAGGATCCGTTCATGCTTCAGAACGATTCTCAATCTTCGATACCAACTATCGAAGTTGTGACCCTTTAACTTCTCGTTATCGAGAAGTGACCGGAGCGATAAATTGGAAGACATCTGAAAAGAAAATAAGACCAAATTAGTGTATGAATTAATAATTTAACCAAAAGACTTGGACTTTTAGTCTAAAGGTTTCTCCCACTAATTTTTCAGATTGGTAGCCTCTAACTCCAATCCGTGAAAACACTTTTTCAAGTGGGTACTGAAATCCAATAGGCCTCGCATGAGCCCGACTATGGCCAGCTCACCCATACGAGCCTAAAGGTAGGTTCGTAAACCAATTATTTCCCTAAACAATTTTCAGTATTTCATTTTGCCCCAGAGAACACCCTAATCGGCCTAGGGGCCTCCTATTGCGGGTCTCTGGTTAGGTCCAACAATTAAAATGACAAATCCAATGCTTCCAGCTAACTAAAGACCAAGCCCGACTATGGCCGGCCCACCTGGTCCCGTTAAGGAGGTTTCACTGAACCATCAACGATTAGATAGAAATTCTAGTCGCCGGATGTACACCCGTTCTATGAAACTGCCGATGCACACCAAGCTAGTAGACACATTTCTATCCAACTTAATGGGAGGCTAAGACACTATCAACTCTTTGACTTAGTCTTTTAAGGACCTAATAATTTTAGAGGATTTTTTAGTTGTGACAGAAGAAAAAGACAAGGACATGGATCATCCTCCCACTGAATCAATCAGATTCCAGGAGGGTTGAAATAAATTAACAAATTGATCCATGGGCACCTATAGATCAGTCAGACCGATCAACCTGGGTGACATGGGTTAACTCGAGTCATTGAGCTTTTCCAATCAGTTCTGGTTGACTCGACTAGCCAGGTAGGTGAGATCATGGGTGAGTATCCGCCAATAACCATCTTTCCTAGACACCAACCAAGTTGGCCAGGAAAGAGGTAGCCTCATACAACCATGATCACAATGCCAAACCTACCTCGACACCGATCGGTTTACCATACTCGATCAGATTAGCCTAAAGACTCGGGCATCCACTGAGCCACTAATTGGATCCATTTTAGATGAACGGATCAACTAATCTAACTATTAGATAGTTCTAAAGAAGGGCCTTAAACAACTTTTGTTTAATCTTCTTGTAATCCGGTTCAACTAAACTTAGGTCTAACCCAGTGATGAAACCAACTAGTCAGCTAACCCAATTTAACCTAAAATGGCTTATGCAAATATGATTGGATTTCATAAACCTAAAAAATTTGTTTAATAAGCCAAACTCTTAATTAAAACAATTTTAATCAAGTCTCTATGTAAAACAATTTTACATAACAAATCATGCATCAAGATTCAAAATTTTACAAATATTTTATATCTAATAAAACATGCCTAAAATCATGTATCACCAAATTAAAACAATTTTAATTTTAATATTCTTTAAGGATCCTTCTGAAGAGGCCAACACAGATGATCCGCATCATGTCAAAGACACACGATCATGGTGAAGGTCTCAACTAGGTTCCAAAAAGAAATCATGATACATTTTTATTAGATTAAACAAATTTTAATCTATCAAACATGCATACTATATTAGATTACACTTGCAACCTGCTCTGATACCACTGAAAGAAAATGTTGCAGGTGGTTTGACATGATCCTACACTAGGCATGCAAACAGCTGCGGGAGCAGAATGGATTTTAAAACTTTTTTAAAAATTCGCGCAACGGAAAACTGCTCCACCCAGAAACTAATCTATTCTAGTTGCATGAAGGCATGTATCATGAAATAAAAATATTTGCAAAAATTAAACAAAAAAATCTATTTATGCATGATTAAAAAAAATAATTTTCCGTACCTTTATTCTTCCTGGAATAACTCTGGAATATTTGCTGGAATAGCTGGGATAACAGGAATAAGTTTATTCCTATTGTCTTCTTCCAGCAGCCTTTGGGACGCTCTATTCTTCTTCTCCAAAAGTTGCAGCAAACCCAAATCAAACGGCCAATCTCTTGGTCTCTTCTCCTTCACCAACAGCAAGAGATATTCTTGCTTCAAAGGAGAGGGATTTGCACCGATCTTCCAATCGATTGAAGTCCATTCACCCAAGAAATTCTGAACAAAAATTTCTGCAACAACCAAAAACAGAACACAAGAAAACATCAGCAACTAAGGTTGATCCGGCTCCTAGATGCTCAAGCGAACACCCTCTAGAGGGGAGACACGCCTGGGGCTCCTCTGATCTAGTCTCTCGAGCGATGCTAGTCGCCGGAAATGTTGGAATGGTGGGAGGGTGGAAGAAGGCAGAACACTCTGTTCTGAAATTGGTTTTCTCCAAAACCAAAATTCTTCTACGGATTGAGCACTAACCAAGAAGGGAATCAAGGACCTTTTCTCTCCCAATCTCTCACCAAAACCAGGCCTCTAAGTCATCGGTGGAATGGAAGATGGAAGCTCTCAAAGGGAAGAACAATCTCAGCTTTTTCAGCCTTATAGAAAAATTCAGCGCCCAGATTTTCTTATACCACCATGAACAAGGGGACTGCAGTGGTATTTAAAGACAGCAATGGAGGAAGACAGAGAGATTGGGAGAGGAAGAGGCAGCCGGCTGCATTTTTCAAATAAATTAGCCATTAAACAAGGTTAAAACATAGCCGGTGGAGGGAGAAGAAAGTACGCCCGCCCAGCATCAAACCTTCGGTCGTTTGGGCTTCCAGCGCTTGGGTTTCAACGTGTAAAACATTTACATGGTAAAAAAGAACACCGGTTCAAAACCGGTCCAAGCAAAAATGGTCCAATCCCTTGGTTCAAATAATCGGTCCAATTAAAAGGGGTTCAATTCAATTTAATTGGTTAAAGCCCAAGAAATTGGTTCAAAGGATTAAAATTGGTTCACAACCAATTGGAGGCCAAAACAAACTCCGAATCAGTTCAAACTGATTCAGAAAAATCCTGGTGCAGTCCTGGTCAGCCCGGAATAATTTTTGGTTAACATAGACAAGGGAAAGACGGGAAAAAGAGTGCTCAAACATACTGTGACCATAAAATCGAGATGATTCCCAATCGTAATCGGTATCCGGATTAGAGAGTAATCCTCTATGGCGTGTGACCTCATAGGTTCGAACCTAAATGGTAGCACTAGAACAATTCTAGTACCAGCACAGGAAACCATCTAGCAATGGGTCCCGACGTCCGGATAGGTCGAAGATGCGGGATCAAACTATCGAACCTCTGGCATATGGTTACTGTATAATTCATCCCTTTGACCTCTAATGCTCAGGATGACTGAGATTGGGCTACCAACCCAGACAAAGTCAGTCGACTACGTGTCTCAACCTCGCAAGTTCAGTGACTCTTCACTAGGACTACCCCGACCGAGGATTTGCTAAATTGAGATACTGCAAGACATTCAATCCAAACTGTTTGGACAGGTCAATTCCATCTTGGTTCATCACTACCCCACAAGTACTTGCCTGTATCCAGAAACCTTCCGTCACCGGATTAAAATTCCGGGTAGTCCGGCATCAAAGCACAGGGAGTTGCTTGCAAGCTACCGTGATGATCTCAGGTCGGAGGGACACATATACCCATATCCAATCGTGAGTATCCCTTTGGCAGAAAGGGGCTGCACGGAGTCACGTTCAATGAGATATCACATATCCCACTTGTAGATCACATCAGTGTCACCACACTCATTTGGTCAAGAGGACAACCAAACGATATGAACTACAACAACCTATACTTGATATATTGCCGTCCAGTATAATATATCCTTTGGTTGTGAACAAGATTTAAGGACCACTCGATACATCCTCTCTGTATTGAAGTCAGTGTTATCCTAAGGACTTCATCACATGAAAAGAGTTCATTTCAAGGAAATACAATATGTGATGAGCTGCCAAAAATAATATTTTATTAATTCAAAGAAAGAGTACAATATTGAGCTCAACCGCCTACAACCCAAGCGATTGGCTTTGGGACACAATTTCCAGCAGCTCACAGTTTGGAGATGTCAGCTAGGAAACTCCTAAAATCTCACCATCTACCTTTTAACTCACAGTTTAGCAAATCAAGCCAGGAGACTCTAGAAGCCCGGCACTCAATTGTATTGCTCACAGTCTAGAGATGTCAGTTGGAAATCTCCTGAAATCTCACCATTTACTGCTTGGCTCATAGTTTGGCAAATCCAGCTAGGAGACTCCAGAAGTCTCACACTCAATTACCTTGCTCACAGTCTAGAGATGTCAACTGGAAAACTCCTGAAATCCCACTATCTATCGCTTGACTCACAGTTTAGCAAATCAAGTCAGGAGACTCTAGAAGTCCTACACTCAACTGCCCTACTTATAGTCCGAAGATGTCAATTGGGAAATCTATTGACTTCTATCTTGATTTTGATAAATAACAAAATACTAAAATATATTGAGTACTAAATGTGTGTTAAAAGTATGTTTATCAAAATAGGGCACTCATCAAAATTATAATATGTTGAAAGTTTAAAGCTTGTCATCTTATTGAAGAAGTCACTCTCTTTGATGGAATTTCAAGTTAAATAGATCTTGATACATAAGAATAACCTTGAAGAACTCAAATCTTGAAGTTGAAGAAGTTTCAGTAGAGTTTCAGCAGAGTTTCAGGAGAGTTTCAGCCAAGTATCGACTCATGGAGGTGAAGTGCCGACTCAAAGAAGCTTAAGCTGATATGCAGAAGAAGTTTCAGATGGCACACATGAAGTGTCAACTCATAAAGCTCAAGTATCGATTTATGTATCGACTCAAGACCTGAGACCAGAAATGATACAAATCATATTGAATTCAAGTTTTTTCTCAAGTATCGACTCATGAAGATAAAGCGTCGACTCACCAGAAGAAGTGTCGACGCACCAGTCCATTCTAGAGAGCTTTAGAAAGCATTTTTGACCTAGTGTCGACTCATATGTCAACTCATGACCTGAAGTATCGACACCTGCATATCTGGATGAATAGTAACAACAAGTTTTTTGAAATACAGAAATGGTCTTTTTTGTCTTTAATGGCTATTTTCACCTCTCCACCGGTCAAAAATGATCATTTAAGACTTGAAAAGGTATTTAAAATAGACCAAACTCAAGAGAAAAAAGAATAATGAGAAACTAATGAGAATTTATTAAGAGTTCATTACTTTTGAGTGAAGTTGAGTCTTCAAGCATTCAAGAGCATTCAAGAAACATTCAAGTCCATCCTTCAAGCATCCATTAAGACTTCAACAACTTGGGGACAAGCTTCTCAACTATAATCAAAGAACTTCAAAGAGATATTTGTTTTATTTTTTAAAAGCTTATTGTATTCTTACTTTTTACTTGATTTTATTGTTGTTCCTAGTTTCAAGTAGTTTGAAACTAGTGTTTGGGTTATTGGTAAGCCTTGAGAAAACCAACTTAGGTTATTGGTGAGCCTTGTTTTGAAAACCAACTGAGATTTTTGGTTAACCTTGTAAAAACCAAGAGATTTTTGGTAAGCCTTGTGAAAACCAAGAGGTTTTTGATAAGTGTTGACCCCTTGAATGATTTTGATGATAACAAAATATTGGAGCATGCACTTGAGTTACTAGCTACTTTTTAAGTGCTTTACAAGTTTTTGTAGGATGATTTTAATGCTCAATCACAACTCCTGCAACCTTGTTATATGTCATGTGTAGTGTTGTAAATGTTTCATGTAAAGAAGAGCCCGAAGAAAAATTAAAGTAATATTCATAAAAATGGGTTGCTTCTATGTTTTTTAAGCTCAAAATTCTTTAGAATCTATTGTTAGTTGAGTTGGAAAGTGTCTTGAGTGATTAAAAGTTGCTGGATGATTTCTGGAGAAGAGTTGAAGATCTTACAAAAAATTCACTCGAGCCGACTCGAGTAAGGAGAGCAGACTCTAGTTCTTGACATGCATGAAGGATTCTAGCATGTAAAGATCCAAGCCGACTTGAAGGAACCCGAGCCGACTCGTCTAGAGCATCATTTCTTGAATCAGTTATGCAAGCCAACCCGAAAGCAATCCGAGCCGACTCAACCATTCAGTCAGGCATCTGAGTCGACCCTTTAGTAATCCAAGCTGACTCCTCCAGAGTCCAGGAAAAATCGGTTCTGAAAGAACAAGCCAGGTGAGCCAACTCTACTGAGAAGAGCCGACTCCTTCAGAATACAATTTCAAAGACCTGAGAATCCGAGTCGGCTTGACTGAGGCGAGCCGACTCAACCAGAGTGAAGATTCAACTATTCTAATGATCCGAGCTGACTCGAAGCATCTAAGCTGACTCGAACGTCGATTTCATGCAAGTAACGGCTAGTTCCAGAACTTCATTTTTGAATTTAAAAAGTGCTCCAATGGTTATATTTCGAATTCCAACAGTCTACAATAGCTATATCCACTAGAGAAGAGTACACGACTCTATAAATGAGGATTTAGACAATCTTTGAAGAGGTTGATGAGCAGTTAATGATGAAATGAGCTTGTGAGCAAGAGAGCACTAAAGAACATTCAAGTCAGCCTTCAAGACTTCACCAATTCAAATCTAAAGCTTGAAGCATTTATTGAAGAAGTTGAAGAAGCCATTGAAGTGCATTAAAATATAATTAAGAAGGCTTCTCTCGAGCTACAACTGCAACCATCAGTCGACTTTAGTTTGTCAATTAGTTGATTGTTTTTCTTAACTCTTTTGTGAGTTTGTGGGTTTTCGGTGAGCCCGGTTGGAAAACCAAGTGTAGGTTCTTGGTGAGCCTGTTTGAAAACCAAGTATGGGTTCTTGGTGATCCTGTTCAAAACCAAGTTGGTTTTTGGTGAGCTCGGTTGAAAAATCAAGTTGGATTTGGATTGTGAGCCTAGTAAAATAATCTGACCGTATTCCATGGATGAATATAGTGAAAATCCCAAGTGGTATCTTGGATAGTGGACATAGAAGCGAGGTTGCTCCGAACCACTATAAAAATGCTATGTTTGTGATTGTACTTTTTCTTCTTTACTTGCTTTTGCTTTAAATATCTGAATCACAGCACCTATTACACAAGAAGATTTAAAAGTGCATATATCTGTTTAAATTTTTTAAAATTCCAATTCACCCCCTCTTGGGAAAGCTACTTGGGCAACAGTAAGCCTTGTGAAAATCACAAGATTTTTGGTTAGCCTTGTAAAAACTAAGGGGTTATGATTAGTAAGCCCAAAAAACTAAGCGACCGTAATCAAGTGGGATTATAGTGAAATACCCAAGTAGACCTTGGAAAGTGGATGTAGGTGCTTTGATATGCACCGAATCACTATAAATTATTGTGTGTTTGTGATTGCTTCTCTTTTCTTGCTTTTACTTTATTTTCACTGCATTTTAATTATCAAGTACACATATACTTGATATCACTAGCACCTTCATTATTTTTGAATTGGCACTCACGCTTGCATCAAGTTTTAGAAACCCAATTCACCCACCCTCTTGGGTTGCTTTGCTGGGCAACAAAATTCTTGAAATCCCACCATCTACCGCTTGACTCAGCTTGGCAAATCAAGAAGTTCCAGAAGTCTGCACTCGGGTTCGCATGACTTCAAGACCAAAAAGCAGGGATGAAGTGTTCTCAAAAACCTTCGTGCCAATCTTAAGGTTTCAATGTCAACTTGGAGCGACTAAGGCCTGGGAGAGGTGTGCATATGTGGTGACCATGAAGCCTATATTCTTACCATATGAAAGGGTAATAAAGCTGCAGGAAAAATAAAGATTAGACTAAGTATATCAGTCAAGTTGGACTATTTCTTTATTACAAAGATAAGTCCCTCACTAACTCTAAAGGATTCTTTAGAAAGGTGTTGACTCCTGTCTTGATTTTGATGAATAACAAAATACTTAAATATATTTGAGTACTAGCTGTGTGTTAAAAGTATATTTATCAAAACATGGCACTCATCAAAATTATAATATGTTGAAAGTTCAAAGCTTGTCATCTTGTTGAAGAAGTCACTCTCTTTGATGGACTTTCAAGTTAAGTAGACCTTGATATATAAGAATAACCTTAAAGAACTCAAATCTTGAAGTTAGAGAAGTTTCAACAGAATTTCAGCAGAATTTCAAGAGAATTTTAGCCAAGTATCGATTCATGAAAGTAAAGTATCGACTCATAGAAGCTTGAGCTGATATGCAAAAGAAGTTTCAGATGGCATTCATGAAGTGTCGACTCATGAAGCTCAAGTGTCGACTCATGTGTCGACTCATGTATCGACTCAAGGTCTGAGATAAAAAATGATACAGAACATGCTGAATTCAAATTTTTTCTCAAGTATCGACTTATGAAAATGAAGTGTTGATTCAAGTATCGACTCACTAGAAAGAAGTATCGATGCACCAGTGCATTCTAGAGAGCTTCAGAAAGTATTTTGACCTAGTATCAATTCAAGTATCAACTTATATGTCGACTTATGACCTGAAATGTTAACACCTGCAGATCTGGATGAATAGTAACGGCTAGTTTTGTAGGAATGTCTTGCAGCCCAAAATGCTAAGAAAAGATGGTATCTGGATAGCGACTGCTCAAGGCATATGATGGATGATAAAGAGCGATTCATCACCTTACAAATGAAAGAAGGAGGATTGGTAACTTTTGGAGATAATGGTAAAGAAAAAATAATCAAAATTGGTAAGATCAAAATAACCTGCTCTACTTTCATTGAAAATGTATTGCTAGTAGACAAATTGAAGCATAATTTGTTAAGTATTAGTCAATTATGTAATAAAGACTTCAAGGTTATCTTTGAATCATCTATGTGTATAGTAACTAACTCACTTGATTCTATCACCATACTCATTGGACATAGACTTGGAAATATATATGTGGTAGATCTGAATGATCTAGCCATGACTAGTAATACAAGTCTAGTTTTAATGAATGCTAAAACCAAGGAGTCTAGCTTACTTTGGCATAGATGATTCGGTCATGCTAGCATGCATACAATTGCTAAATTGATTTCTAAGAATCTAGTTAGAGGTTTATCTAAATTTAAAGTTGATTTTGAACATTTTTGTGATGCTTATCAAATGGCTAAATAAACTAAGGGAAGTTTTAAATCTAAAAATATGGTTTCAAATTATAGACCCCTTGAGCTACTTTACATAGATTTATTTGGACCAACTAGGGCCACAAGTCTAGGTGGTATGAAATATGCACTTGTGATAGTAGATGATTTTTCTAAATTTATATAGGTCTTGTTTATTACACATAAAGATGAAACTTTCAAAGTTTTTCAAAAATTTATAAGAAAGTTTCAAACTAGAAAAATCTTTTAATGGTATTAATTAGAAATATCATGGCACAAAATTTGAAAATTAATTTTTGATGATTATTGCACAGAGAATGGTATTGATCGCAACATCTCCGCTCCTAAAATATCATAACAAAATGGTGTTATAGAGAAAAAGAATAGAACTTTGGAAGAAATGGCATGAATAATGCTATGTGAAGGTAATCTCCAAGGTACTTTTGGACAGAAGCGGTGAACACTGCTTGTTATATTTTAAACCATATTTTAATACGATCAATTTTAAAGAAAACTCCTTATGAGCTTTGGAATGAAAAGAAACCAAATATTAATTACTTTCATGTTTTTGGTTGTGAATGCTTTGTGTTGAATAATGGAAAAGATAACCTAGAAAAATTTGATGCTAAATCAGATGAAGCTATATTCCTTGGTTATTCAATTAATAGCAAAGCATAAAGAGTATTTAATAAAAGAACACTAATTATAGAAGAATCAGTATATGTTATTTTTGATGAAGCTAACCCCTTACCTTCAAAGAAAGAAGAGTGTATAGATAATGATACATGTACACTTGAAAAGGAAATGAAAGATATGAGCATACAAGAGAGACCAACTCAAGAAGGAGAAGAGATGGTAAGTAAGGATCATGCTGATCTACCAAGGAAATGGAGGTATGTAACTTCTCATCTAAGAGATTTAATTATTGATGATCCTTCACAAGGTGTTAGGACTAGGTCATCATATAGAGAAGCACATGACTACCTAGTATTTGTATCACAAATAGAGCCACATAGCTTAGAAGAAGTTGAAAATGATCCAAACTAAATGTTGGCCTTGTATGAAGAACTAAACCAGTTTAAAAGAAATAATGTGTGGACTCTAGTTGATAAACCATTAGACCATCCTATTATAGGAACCAAATAGGTCTATAGAAACAAACTAGATGAGAAAGGTCAAGTAATTAGAAACAAAGCAAGGTTGGTAGCTAAAGGATACAACCAAGAGGAAGAAATAGATTTTGATAAAATCTATGCACTCATAGCAAGTCTAGAAGCCATAAGATTACTTCTTGCATTTGCTTGATATATGAATTTCAAACTATTTCAAATGGATATAAAAAGTGTATTTTTAAATGATTTTATATCTGAACAAGTTTTTGTAGAATAGCCACCAGGTTTTGTAGATCATGCTTTTCCAAATCATGTTTCTAAACTCAAAAAAGTATTGTATGGACTTAACCAAGCACCTAAAGCCTGGTATGATCGATTAAGCAAATTTCTATTTTAAAATGATTTTATAAGAGAAAATGTTGATAAAACTTTATTTATCAAAAAGAAGAATAATGATATGTTAGTTGTACAAATTTATATAGATTATATTATATTGGTGCAACTAATGAAAATCTTTGTAGAGAATTTGCCGAGTTAATGTAGGGTGAATTTGAAATGAGCTTAATGGATGAACTGAATTATTTTCTTGGACTCCAAGTTAAGCAAACAAAGGATGGAATCTTTATAAACCAAACAAAGTAATTAAGGAGATCATCAAGAAGTTTGGTATGGAGTCAAGCAAACAAATGGCACACCCATGAGACCTACATGCAGATTAGACAAAGGTGAAGATAGTAACAACATTGATCAAAAGCTATATAGAGGTATGATTGGATCACTGTTGTACTTAACTACAAGTAAACCTGATATCTTGTTTAGCGTATGTGTATATGCTAGATTTCAATCTAATCCTAAAGAATCATATATGCTTGCAGTAAAAAGAATTATAAGATATCTAAGAGGAACAAGTAATCTAGGTCTATGGTATTTAAAGCATTCTTCATTAAATTTAATTGATTTTTCGGATGCTGATTATGTTGGTTGTAAAATAGATAGAAAAAGTACTAGTGGCACTTGCCAATTTCTAGGATTCAATTTAATCTCATGGCACTGTAAGAAACAAGACTCTGTAGCACTATCTATTACTGAGGCAGAGTACATAGCTGTAAGGAGTTGTTGTGCACAAGTGCTTTGGATTAAACAACAACTAGAAAACTTTGGTGTTATACAATCTAAAATTCTTATCAAATGTGATAACATAAGTGCTATTAATTTGTCAAAAAATCCAATTCAACATTCTAGAATAAAGCATATAGAAATTAGACATCATTTTCTTTGGGATCATGTCCAAAATGAAAATATTGTACTTGAATTTGTTCCAACTGAAAATCAACTTACTGACATTTTCACTAAGCCACTTAATGTAGAGATATTTGAGTTGATTAGAGGAGAATTAGGTTTATGTGACCCATTTTAGAAAACTAATGACCTATATTCTTCAAAATTAAGGAAACATTATCTAGAAAGCCTCCTACATCAAACTAAGAATAATGACCATCTCTCTTAGTGTATATCTTTCAGTTGAGACCATTTCTGAACTATTTGGAACATTTTATGGAGTTTTGGTCCGAGTCGACTCGAGCTACAGTGCTCAAGTCGAGTCGACTCGAATTTCGGGTTAGGCATTTTTATATAAAAGTCACATAACCCTTCTTAGAGCCTTAAGTTCATTCAAACCCTAAGCTAAGCCCTCGTTTACTCTCTCCAAGCTTAGAATCATAAATTCCTAACCTACACTCTCCCAAAATCCATCCTATCCAAACCTATTAGATCCTAATGGCTCCGAAAAGGGCTGTTGGCAAGAGATCTCGATGACTTGAACCAACTATTGAAAGAGAAAGAAGAACAAAAAGAAGACAAGAAGAGCCGACTTGGATAGATAAAGTGGAACAATGGGAAGATAGTGAGGGAGACCGAAATCCATCACCCGTGCAACCATAATGGATCATCTTAATGGAGAACCGACCCGTGACTACTGGTAGGAAAATCGATTTTACATTCTTAGAAAACCAGGGTTTCCGGATTGATGAATGGATAGAATCTCAGGGCTGGGTATTTTTCTGCATATTGGATTTACCTACATACCCTAGCCTAGTCAAAACATTTTTTGAAAACCTAACCCTAGAGAAAAATAGTGTTATTTCAACTATTAAAGGAGTTAGACTGACAGTGAATGAAGATTGTCTGAGCCAAGTTCTTCAAATGCCGAGTAGAGGAAGCTACCATCTAGAAGTTAATTTTAGAAACAAACAATGTGGATGAAGTTTCTAATGTAAAGGCGATTGTCTTATCCCTAGAAATGAGGCTACTTGTTGACCCTTTGAGGTTAATTTTAGAAACAAACAATGTGGATGAAGTTTCTAATGTAAAGGCGATTGTCTTATCCCTAGAAATGAGGCTACTTGTTGACCCTTTGAATGATTTTGATGATCACAAAATATTGGAGCATGAATATGTTACTAATCCTTTCAAATTACTTGAGAAGTTTTTATAAAAAATTGGTTACCTTTAGCTTAAATTAGTTTTCAAATTGAATGAGAGGTAACTCAATCATGTATAGACTTTAATATTATAAAAGCTCCAGTTTTGTCAATCTTGTAATCTTGTAAAATGGGCTAAAAATTATAAAATTGAGAGTACATAGATTAGCTCTTGTTTGATTCTAGTGTTGAAGAGTTTTGGAGTGGTTTGAAGCATCAATTGAAGTATTGGCAAGAGCTGACTCATAGATCGAGAGCCGACTTCTTGTGGCATGGCACGGAAAAAATTTTAGAGTTTCAGTATCAAGAGCCGACTCCTGTCCCAAGAGCCGACTCATGAAAAAATACATATTTCTGAAGTCTGAGAACTCGAGCAGACTCCTGCCCCAAGAGCCGACTTGTCCAGAGTTAGGGTTTTTGGTGAACTGAGAACTAGAGCCGACTCCAGCTTGAAGAGCCAACTCTAGGTATTTGTCATTTTGAAGTGATTGAAGGCAAGAGCCGACTCCAACTTGAAGAGCCAACTCTTACAAAAATTTATTTTGGACTGTCTGAGACTTCGAGCCAACTCGTGGATCTTGAACCGACTCGAGTAGCCATTTTCTGCACTCCAATGGCTAGTTGCTGAAAGTAATTTTTGAATTACATTTTGTCTCCAACAGCTCTTTCACGAATCCCTAGGCCCTACAACAGTCATATCTCATGGAAAACTATAAAAGGGATTGTTTTTGAGGGATTAAGAGATTATTAGATCATTATTATTGATTTATCTTGAGATATTGAAGAGCCTTCAAGTCTTTCACCTACCTACTTCAAAGAGCTTTCAAGTTAGGATTCAAAGCATCACCAACTCTACTCCATCATTAAATCCACTCATTAAAAAAGCAAAGAAGCAGCTTGAAGAGCAATTAAAGAGCATTCAAAGCTAGGCTTCATCTTGATCTACATCGGCAACATTTAAACAAACTTAGTTTATTGTAGTTGCTTGTTTATTTCTTTATAACTTTGTTTTCTCTCTAAGAACAGCAAGGGGCTGGGTCTTAAGAGAGGGTTGAAGGTTTTTAGGTGAGCCTTGTGAAAATCTAAGTTGGGTTCTTGGTGATCCCGGTATAAAACCAAGTGTTAGGGTTTCTTTGGTGATCCCGTTCAAAATCAAAGGAAGTTTGGATTTCTTTGATAATCCCGGTAAAACCAAAGTGTATAGGTTTGGATTGTGAGCTTGGTAAAACAATCCAACTGTATTCCAGTTAGGGGATATAGTGGAAATCCCAAGTGATGCTTGGGTAGTGGACGTAGGAGCCGATTGCTTCGAACCACTTTAAATCTCTTTGTGTTTGTGATTGTGCTCTTATTGTCTTATTGCTTTTACTTAATTACTTTCGCATTGCATATTGCACTACAACACTAAAAGAATTTCAAAGTGCACATAATTATGAAAATTTTTTAATCCCAATTCACCTCCCCTCTTAGAAAACCACCTGGGCAACAAGTGGTATCAAAGCAGAGTCTCTGAAAGTTACTTAGAGTAAAGCTATATGGCACATCCCATGAGTACTTCATTGGCCGAAGGTCAATCCACAAATCGACCTCCACTTTTTACCGGAACCAATTATACATATTGGAAGGCAAGAATGAAAATATACATTCAAGCCGTAGATTTTTATTTATGAAAAATTATCTTGAAAGGATCTCACACACCCACTATTAAAGTTAATGATGTAGAGGTTCCCAAACCAGAAGAGGATTGGGACGAGAATGATATGAAATTAGCTGAGCTGAATGCCAAAGCGATGAATTTATTGTATTATGCTTTGGATCCAAATGAGTTTAATAGAATTTTAACTTGTAATTTTGCTAAAGAAATTTGGGACAAGCTAGAAATTACACATGAAGGCACATCACAAGTCAAAACATCAAAAATCAATCTTCTTGTGCATAACTATGAGCTATTTAAGATGGATCCTAGTGAGACTATATCTGCTATGTATACTTGCTTTACTAATATTATAAATGGTCTCAAAAGTCTTAGTAGAATTTACACTAATACTGATCTTGTCCAAAAGTTTGGAGATCCTTGCCAGATAAATGGGAAGCTAAAGTGATAGCTATTCAAGAGGCGAAGGACCTAAACACTCTGCCACTGGATGAACTACTTAGATCACTAATCACACATGAATTAGCTATGCAACAAAGGACTGATGAAGATACCAAAAAAAAAAAGCTATAGCATTTAAAGCTACAGAAGAGGATAAGAATGAAGACTTAGATTCATCAGATGATGATGATCTAGAAAATGATGAGATAGCCCTGGTAATGAGATTATTTAAAAGGTTTATGGGCAGAAAAAAATAAACAGATGGAGAAAGCAATTTTAGAAAAGGAGATTTTGAGAAAGAAAGGGAAAGAGATAAAGAAAAGGAGAAGGATAAAGATAAAGATCAAGTACTAATCTGCTATGGATGTAGGAAGCTGGGACACATTCATCCTGACTGTCCTGAAGAAAAGAAAAAGATGATCACCAGAAAGAAGAAGAAGGCAATGCTTGCAGCATGGAGTGACAACGATGAATCTACATCCATTAAAGAGGATGAAGAGATAACAAAGACTATACAAATCTGTCTTATGGGTTTAGAGAACGAGGTAACTACTTCTGAACCTAACTTAGAATTTACATATGATGAATTGCATAATGTATTTTGTAAATTATTAGTAGAATACAAGAAAGCTGGTTTGAAAATGAAAACTTTAAAAAATCAGTGTGATACAATTGAAAAGGACAAAATTGAATTTGGTGAAAGAAATAATATTTTGCAAAGAGAATTAAACCTAGTTTGTGAAAGACTTAAGGCTACTCAATTTGAAAAAGAAGAGCTTCTTGAGAAAAACAAAGGTTTGAAAAATGAAAATGATGATTTAAAGAAAGAAGTTCAAAAGCTCAAGCCTTTGGTTAAAAAATTAATCTTAAGTTCCAATAAGCTTGAATTAATTTTGAAAGATCAAAGAGAAATAAATAATAAATTTGGAATTTGTTATAAAGGTTCTATTTCAAACAAATTTTCTGCATCTACATCATATGCTCCTAAGTTTACTACTTCAAAAAAAGTTAGACTTAAATCTGCATCATCTCATGCTTATTATTCAAAGTCAAAGATTATATACTATGCATGTAATAACATTGGTCATAAAGCATTTGAATGTCATTTGAAATATAATGACAAAAAGAAAATTAAGAAAGTTTGGGTTCCAAAGGAAACCATTTCTATTAACTTACAAGGATCCAAGAAAGCTTGGGTACCTAAATTTATTAAATGATTGTTTTGCATGGATGTCTTGCAGCCACAAATATAAAGAAAAGATGGTATCTGGATAGCGGCTTTTCAAGATATATGACAGATGATGTTGATCAATTCTTCATGCTAGAATAAAAGGATGGTGGAATGGTAATATTTGGCGATAATTGAAAAGGAAGGATAATCGGTATCGGTAAAATCAAAATTACTCCTTCTACATTCATTGAAAATGTGTTACTAGTAGAAAAGTTAAAGCATAGTCTTTTGAGTATTAATCAGCTACGTGACATTGGTTTTAATGCTTTTTTCAAGTCATCAATGTGTATAGTAGTTGATCCACTTGACTCTAGTACTAAATTCATTGGATATAGACTTGGTAACATTTACATAGTAGATCTTAATGATCTAGCTATGTCAAGCAATACGAGTCTTGTAGCAATGAATGATAAGAGCAAGGAATCAAGTTGACTATGGTATAGGCGACTTGGACATGTCGGTATGGATATTATAGCTAAACTTATTTCAAAAGATTTAGTCAAAGGATTGCCAAAATTTAAAGTTAATTTTGATTATGTTTGCGATGCTTGTCAATTAGGAAAAAAAGTGAGGGGGAGTTTTAAATCCAAAAATATTTTTACTACTAGACCCTTAGAGCTACTTCACATTGACTTATTTGGACCTACAAGGACTACCAGCCTAGGTGGTATAAAATATAGCCTTGTGATTGTGGATAATTTTTCAAGATACACATGGATTTTATTTATCGCACATAAAGATGAAACTTTTAAAGTATTCAAAAAGTTTTATAAAAGAGTCACAAATTTGAAAAATCTATTTATTATTTCAATTTATAGTGATCATGGCACCGAGTTTGAAAACCAATATTTTGATCACTTTTACACAAAGCACGGTATTGATCATAACTTTTCTGCACCTACAACAACACAGCAAAATGGTGTTGTAGAAAGAAAGAATCATACTTTGGAAGAGATGTCCAGAACAATGCTTTGTGAAGGAAATCTTCCAAAATATATTTGAACAGAAGCTGTAAATACCGCTTGCTATATTTTAAATAGAGTTTTGATTAGACCTATTATTAGAAAAATCCCCTATGAACTTTGGAATAATAGAAAATCTAATTTTAAATATTTTCATATTTTCGGATGTAAATGTTTTGTTCTTAACAATGGAAAGGATAATCTTGGTAAATTTGATGCAAAATCCAATGAGTCTATTTTTCTTGGATACTCTTTAAATAGTAAAGCCTATCGTGTTTTAATAAAAAAACTTTAACTGTAGAAGAATCTGTATATATTGTTTTTAATGAATCTGACATTACATCTTCTAGAAAAGAAGATCTTGCTGATGATGATATAGGTACACTAGAAAATGGACTGAAAGATTTGACTCCCAAAGACAAACAATCAAGTCAACCACATGAAGAACAGGTAAGCAAAAATCATGATGATATACCAAAAGAATGGAGGTATGTACAATCATATCCTAAAGAATTAATTATAGGAGACCCATCTCAAGGTGTTAGAACTAGAGTTGCACATAGAGATATACATGACTTAATTGCTTTTATTTCTTATATAGAACCACATACTATAGAAGAAGCTGAAACTGATCCTAATTGGATGTTAGCAATGCATGATGAACTAAACCAATTTAGGAGAAATAATGTTTGGATCCTAGTAGAAAGACCTAATGACTATCTTGTTATAGGTACTAGGTGGGTTTATAGAAATAAATTAGATGAAGAAGGAAATGTAATTAGAAATAAGGCTAGACTGGTAGCATAAGGATATAATTAAGAAGAATGAATTGATTTTGATGAAACCTATGCACCAGTAGCTAGATTAGAAGCCATTTGATTACTCCTAGCTTATGCATGCTTTATGAATTTTAAGTTATTTCAAATGGACGTAAAGAGTGCATTTTTGAATGGTTTTCTATTTGAAGAAGTTTTTGTTGAGCAACCACCGAGTTTTATTGATCACACTTTTTCAAATCATGTTTTCAAATTGAATAAAGCTCTGTATAGTCTGAAATAGGCACCTAGAGCTTGGTATGACAGACTAAGTAAATTTTTAATTGCAAATGATTTTGTAAGAGGTAGTGTTGACACCATATTGTTTATTCAAAGAAAGAATAATGATATTTTAGTTGTTCAAATCTATGTTGATGATATTATTTTTAGATCTACTGATGAATCTTTGTATCAAGATTTTGCTAAGCTAATGCAGGGAGAATTCGAAATGAGCTTGATGGGTGAGCTGAGTTACTTTCTAGGACTTCAAACTAAACAAACTAAAGAAGGTATCCTGATCAACCAAGCCAAATATATCAAGGAGATTATCAAAAAATTTAGCATGGAATCAAGCAAAGAAATTGGAACACCCATGAGTCCTGCATGTAGACTTGACAAAGATGAGAATGGCACAAATGTTGATCAAAAGCTGTACCGAGGTATGATCGATTTTTTACTTTATTTGACAGCTAGTAGACCTTATATTTTATTTAGTATTTGTATGTGTGCACGATTTCAATCTAATCCAAAAGAGTCACACGTCATAGCTATTAAAAGAATCATTAAATATCTGAAAGGCACATGCAATGTTGGTTTATAGTATTCTAAGAACACATCTTTGAAATTAATTAGTTATTCAGATGCTGATTATGGAGGCTGTAAGATTGATAGAAAAAGCACAAGTGGCACTTGTCAATTTCTAGGTGTTAACTTGATTTCATGGCACTGTCGCAAGCAGAACTTTGTAGCACTATCTACTACTGAGACAGAATATATGGCTGCTGAAAGCTATTATGCTCAAGTGTTATGGATCAAGCAACAACTAGAAGATTATGGTATTGTCCAATCTCAAATTCCTATTAAATGTGACAATACTAGTGCTATTAATTTATCCAAAAATCCAATTCAGCACTCATCAACTAAGCACATAGAAATTAGACATCATTTTATTCGTGATCATGTTTTAAATAATGTTGTTGAGCTAGAATTTGTACCTACTGAAGATCAACTTGCTGAAACTTTTACTAAACCCCTTAGTCTAGATAGATTTGAGAAGATTATAGACGAATTAGGGCTGTGTGACCTATTCTGAACATTTTGACCTAATTTTTTTAAAATAAGAAAAAATTATCTAGGTATTTCAAAATTCTCTCTAGAGCCTAGGACAACCTAGTTTAGTGTCTTGAAACCCATAAAAATTGATTTTAAACTTTTTTGAATTTTAGGCTGAATTTTGGCTCGAGCCGACTTGAGTCATCAGGCTGTTCGGTGAGCCAACTCGAGAGTCGGATTGAAAGTTTTTAAATAGGGTTCCGTAGGTTTGTTTTCATTGTGTCTTTCCATATTTTTCACTTCCACTTAGTCGATTCCTCTTTCTATCCTACGAAAACATCCTAGAACACTTCCTAAACCCTCCAAACTCCTAATCCTAGCTAGATGGCACCTAGTAAGGCCGTAGCTAAAAAACCTAGGAGAGTGGTTCGAACAGTTGCGGAGGAAAGAAGGACGAAACGATGCTTGGACACCTCCAATATGGAAGAAGAATAGCAAATCAAGCAAGAGGAGGAGCCACAGGCACCCAGACAAGTCATTTTAATGGGTAATAGACAAGTTACTCCTAGTTGATATATCAATTTCAATTTTTTGGAGCAAGAACAGTTGCACATTGGGGATTGGATAGCTAAACATGGTTGGAAAGATTTATGTTTATTGAATGTACCCACTTATCCCAACTTGGTCAGACAGTTTTTTGAAAGTATGTCCTTAGGTGCATTCCTTATTGAAGGGACTGTGAAGGGAAAACCCATTGAAATTAGTAAACGGAAATTGTCAAGCATCCTTCACATTCCAAAAGTAGGTGAATGTTACCTAGTTCTGAAGGAGAAGCAGAAGACCCTAAGACTAGTATTGGAGAGGACACATGTAAAGGGTGTTGTGCATGTTAGTGCAAATCAGTTATCATTAGAAATGAGATTATTGCACAACATCATTAGTCGTATTTTCTTGCCCCGAACAGGACGGTTTGATTGGGTCAGTGAGCATGACCTGATTTTTATGAGATGTCTTATTGAGGGGGAGGCCCTCACTTACCATTCATTATGCTTTCACAAATGAGAGAGGCGGCTCGTAGGGCACGAGCTTGTCTACCACATGGGATGGTATTCATACTTCTGTTTTAGGATGCCCTAGTTGACCTGACAGGTGAGGACAGCCGACTACTTCTACACACTGACAGATACACTCTGAAATCCCTTACTCGGATGGGATTTATAAAAGTAGATGGTCACTGGACTCGGAAGACATCAGGTCTTCCAGTAGCACACTCAGATGATGACGCTGATGAGGACATTCAGGCAGTAGAGGGACATAGTGAGGAGGCAGATGCACATACTAATGAGGCTGGACCCTCAGAGCCAGCTCCTACCACTCCTCGTTCACCATTCAGAGGATCTATAGCTGCTGGACCTGATGCTGATGACAGATTATAGAGGGTACTGGATGAGATATCTTGTCTCATATCTGACACTGATACCAGGATAGCTCTACTTCAGTCAGAGATGCAGTAGGGATTCCAGGATATCATGACCATACTTCGACAGCTTACTACCAGCCAGTTTGTATCGATGACTTCCACAGCAGCACTTGACACTGGCATTGGTACTGATTATGAGCAGGGACAGGCGGCATAGTTCAGTGATATTCCTTCGGAGGCCATTCCTGCAGAGATCGAGGTTGGTATCAAGGTTCCAGGATCTGATGTTGGATAGACTCCAGCTACAAAGATATTATCTACCACCAGCACTTTGGCATTGTCATTTGATCCTACCACTGCCAGACCCACTCCCATTATCATTTCTTCAGAGTCCAAAGTAAAAGCCAAAGCCAAAACTAAAGCTTCTAGGACTACCACATCTATTAGGACTAGAATCAGGGACCTTAGACCTAGGTTTCCTAAGTTTAAGCCTAGTCTAGGCATCTTAGAGGTCGGTTCCTTCTCTAGTGAGGAAGACCTTAGTGGTGATGATCCTAGTCCATCTTTTTGATGTTTTTTAGGCTTTCATTTTGATGTTTTTAGGACTCTATGCTTGTTGTATTTTGATGTTGTGATACTATTTGTCATACCGAGGCACAGTTGTAATGTATCACTTATGTACTGACTTTTCATATATATATATATCACTTTTTATGCTACATGTCTTCTTATGATACACTCATGTATTACTTTTGTTAAGAATGACTTACCATGAATAAATTATCTCCTATCTTTTACACCTTTTGTTGATGACAAAAAGGGGGAGAAGGTAGTAAATATAAATGTGCATGAAAAGGCTAAATATGAATGTACATGGATGTATGAAACTTGGAATATGAATGATGAATGAACATTTGAAGTAAATATGAAGCAATGTGATTACATTAGTAAGGGGGAGCTTTAGATGATACATTATGTCTCGATACTTGATACACATTTGATATAGATACATTGTATCGATACAAATGTTACTTGGTGTTAATAATTTTCAGTTTTATATAGTTGATACATTTGATACATATGATATGTTGCATTAACACTTATCAGTTCAAAAATTTGATACCTTGATACTCAATTTGTTTGATACACACTATATCTAATATCATTTGATAAATGTGAATATTCAGTAATTGTAAAGTGCTTTTTAATTCTACTCATGCCCAGTGTTTTGTCATCATCAAAAAGGAGAAGATTGTTGACCTCTGGAATGATTTTGATGATCACAAAACATTGGAGCATGAATATGTTACTAATCCTTTCAAATTACATGAGAAGTTTTTGCAAGAAATTGGTTACCTTTAGCTTAAATTAGTTTTCAAATTGAATGAGAGGTAACTCAATCATGTATAAACATTAATCTTGTAAAAGCCCCAGTTTTGTCAATCTTGTAATCTTGTAGAATGGGCTAAAAATTGTAAAATTGAGAGTACGTAGATTAGCTCTTGTTTGATTCAAGTGTTGAAGAGTTTTGGAGAGGTTTGAAGCATCAATGAAGTATTGGTAAGGTTGACTCATGGATCAGGAGCCGACTCTTTGTGGCACGGCACGGAGAAAATTTCAGAGTTTCAGTATCAAGAGCTGACTCCTGTCCCAAGAGCCGATTCATAAAAAAATACGTATTTCTGAAGTCTGAGAACTCGAGCCGACTCTTGCCCCAAGAGCCGACTCATCCAGAGTTAGGGTTTTGGTGAACTGAGAACTAGAGCCGACTCTAGCTTGAAGAGCCAACTCTAGGTATTTGTTATTTTGAAGTGATTGAAGGCAAGAGCCGACTCCAGCTTGAAGAGCCGACTCTTACAAAAATTTATTTTGGGCTGTTTGAGACTTCGAGCCGACTCGGGGACCTCAAGCCGACTCGAGTAGACGTTTTCTGCACTCCAATTGCTAGTTGCTGAAAGTGATTTTTGAATTCCATTTCATCTCCAATAGCTCTTTCACAAATCTCTAGGCCCTACAACAGCCATATCTCATGGAAAATTATAAAAGGAATTGTTTTTGAGGGATTAAGAGATTATTAGATCATTATTATTGATTTATCTTGAGATATTGAAGAGCCTTCAAGTCTTTCACCTATCTACTTCAAAGAGCTTTCAAGTTAGGATTCAAAGCTTCACCAACTCCACTCCATCATTGAATCCACTCATTGAAGAAGCAAAGAAGCAGCTTGAAGAGCAATTAAAGAGCATTCAAAGCTAGGCTTCATCTTGATCTATATCAGCAACATTTAAACAAACTCGGTTTGTTGTAGTTGCTTGTTTATTTCTTTATATCTTTGTTTTCTCTCTAAGAACAACAAGGGGCTGTGTCTTAAGAGAGGGTTGAAGGTTTTTAGGTGAGCCTTGTGAAAACCTAAGTTGGGTTCTTGGTGATCCTGGTATAAAACCAAGTGTTAGGGTTTCTTTGGTGATCCCGTTCAAAACCAAAAGGAGTTTGGGTTTCTTTGGTAATCCCGGTAAAATCAAAGTGTATAGGTTTGGATTGTGAGCCTGGTAAAACAATCCGATTGTATTCCGGTTGGGAGATATAGTGGAAATCCCAAGTGGTTCTTGGGTAGTGGATGTAGGAGCCGATTGCTCGGAACCACTCTAAATCTCTTTGTGTTTGTGCTTGTGCTCTTATTGTCTTATTGCTTTTACTTAATTACTTACACATTGCTTATTGCACTACAATACTAAAAGAATTTCAAAGTGCACATAATTGTGAAAAGATTTTAATCCCAATTCACCCCCCCTCTTGGGAAGCCACCTGGCTAACACTACTTTATAACATAATTAGCCAAATCTTTTTACCTCGCACCAATAGATTTGACTGGGTCAGCGAGAGAGATTTGGTCTTCATGAGATATATGATTGAGGGGGAGGCCCTCAATCTGCCATACATCATGCAGACACAGATGAGAGATGCAGCTAGGAAGGCCAAAGCATGTTTACCATATGGTATGGCCTTCACACTCATATTCAGGCATTTTGGTGTTGAGCTGATGGTGAAAACAACAGGCTATTGCACTACACAGACACCTACTCGGCTAAGTCACTTTAGAGGATGGGTTATCATCTGACTGAAGGTGGTTGGTCGAAGAGGTAATCAGGTTACAGGGCTGCTATTTCTTTTGATGAGGATGAGAATGATGAGGAGCCTGCACAACAGTTACCTATTGAGGAGACTACCACTGCTGCTGAGCCTTCAGTACCTGATGTTGAGGAGCATGAGCACATATAGAGTGAGCCTGGAAGTCCTAGGACTTCATCAGCACTAACACCATCTGCATATCATGCTTCACTAGTACCATCAACACCAGCACCTGCAATGATTGCTACACCTGGTGGGGGCACCAGGATCAGACACAGATTACTGGACCCTATTTGGTTTACTTAGTTATGTGTCAAAGTTTTGTAATCAACTAGGATTGAGTCCTGTAATAAGTTGAGGTTAGTTAATTTGTCTCAACCCTCAACCTAGTCCAGTACATTGAGTCCTGTATACCAGTATGAGTCTAGTATGAGTTCACTTCTTGTACAAGAGAGGAGGCTACGCTATTTTGGAGTTTTATCAAACCTCATTCTGAAGTCAGAAGCAGTTACACCAGCTTAGGGGAGCTCAATCGACATCCAGGTGCTCTGATTCTCTCCGGATGCCATTTCAGATGCCAGATTCCCTCCAAATGCTTCCAAAATATTCCATATGCCAGGAGCCCATGTTCCCTAGGTTATCCTAGCACTCCAGGCCTCCAAATTCAAGCCCATGAAGCAAGCCTAAGCAAGAAGAACCAAGATTCCCTTTTAATACCAGGAATATGCCAGCCCAGGAAACCAGGCGCCCCAGCTTCCAGGGGGCCCAAGCCCATGCATTCCAAGTCCATGGCTGACCTCCCCCTTGCTGCCCTAAAGTCTACATGCCCAAAGGAGTAGGCGTCCAAGGTGTTTGACCAAGTCCAAGGTGAAGTGAAGTGGGGGAAGACCAAGTCTTTTCTAACATAGTTGGGATTCCTAATCCTTTTAAACCTTGTAATTCTAACATAGCTAGGAAAGGACTTGTAGTCTAATTAGGAAGAAAACTTGTAACCCAATTATAACCATGGTTAGTGAGGGCATGGGAACTCTATAAATACCCCACCACTCCCCCTCTTGTAATCATTTTTTCTTATGAATAAACCTTGCTGAAATTTTGATCACTTGCCTTGTGTTTGAGTTTTGGTTCTTAATTTGAGTGCTCTCCTTGTGTTCCTGGATTGAAACCCTACTGCCCTAACACCCTCTTGCATCCCTAGAGATTAGCCATGCCCAAGGAAAGGAAGCCCTAGCTGCCATCCAAGACCTGGAGCTTCTTCTTCCCTGGCTACCATCTTCTAACCCTAATCCTGATTCCTTCCAATCCCTAATTTCTTTTCCTTTTTTATTTACTGTTTTGATTGACTCCTGATGCTTGCAGGATCCCCGAGGTGCTTCCCCTCCCCTGAGGAGGCCTTTTTTGCTTCCAGGACTGCCCAGCTCAGCCGTCAGATTCAAAGGAACCGAGGCTTCTTCTTCCATGATCCGATCAGAGTGTGAGTGATCCCTTCTGTTGCTGAATTTTAATCTCTGACTAGTAAGAAACCTTCCCTTTTCTTTTTATTTGATTTGATTGAAGTTAACTATCCTAAGCCAGGAATTTCTCAATTTTCAGGTCCTGTCTTTTATTTTTCTTGCATGATTCAGCCTGCGACATGTTGATTCTTAGAATTATAGATTACCTGCTAGTTCTTTTCTTTGTTTTGAGAAATTAGCCTACAAACCTAAAATCTAAAATCATAAAAAAATTAGTTTACTACTTTTTCCTGCATATTTAGCATTCTTAGAGTCATCCTGCATCAGTTTGGTATTAGAGCGAGTTTAGGATAGTTTTTATCTTCATTGCATTCATAAACCCTAATTTTAGCATTTTGCCCAATGCATTAGGTATCTATTTTGCATCTATTTTCAACCATCTAGAAATTTTATTTTTCTCTAAAATTTGCATTAATTGTTCTCTTTCGTGTCCTTTGTTTTTCAAAAATTTTAATTAATTTTAAAGAAACCCTAAATTTAAAAATTTGATATATTAGAAACCCTAATAAAATCTTGATAATTTTTGCAGCTGTCCAAAAATCCTAGGATTTGCATCATCATTTGATTTTTGTTCTACATGAAATTTGATAGGTTTTATCACCACCGTCCATCCTCTGTTCCATATCTTTTTTGATTTTTTTCTACATCAGGATCTATGTTAAACTCTGATCAACTAAAACCCTAATTATTTGATTTCTGCTACATTCTGCATCTTGACTCAACCTAACATAATCAACTTCCATACATCCCAATCCCAAGCCTAATTGATTGCTAACCTAATCAACTTAAACCTAATTCATCATTTCATAAAATATACATAAATTTTTTTTCTGATTATTTTTTTGATTGCATCAGGACCATCAATTGCCATTATCTTTAACCTAATCTTAAGGGCAACTCTATATCTCAGATCAGGGCAGGATTTCATCACTTGTCTTGGGCCCAAAACTACTATCATCATACTAACCCAAGCCTAATTAAAATTAATTATACCTAATTTGCCCTAGTGGGCTAGGAGACTTAAACAGGTCGAGTCCGAGCTGTGTGGGCCAACTAGTGCATTTAATCCTTTAGCTATCACTGAAAGCCAGTGTCTAAGGCTGGGGGTCCAGAGTCAAACGACCTAAGTAGTGTTGTGGTTTTTAATTGGATCCCTGCAGAAGCAAGGGGGGCCTCCCACACTCCCATCCCCTACCTGGCCAGTGGAAGGATTAGATACTGGGTTAGGTGTAAGTTGAGCTGACCCATCCAGTTTTGGCTCTAGGTCTAGGAAATCCTAGATTGTACTAGCCTTTTTTTCTTTTGCATGCTTGATTGTATCATTTCATTTTGATTGTTTGATTTGTTGCATGACTACTAGATTAGGAACCCAATATCAAAAGTCTAAACCCCAACCAAACCCAACCATGGATCCTAATTTGGAGGCCATCTTGAACCAGCTTGCCCTATTAACTACCCAATCTCAAAACCAGCTTGCCCAAATAAACCGTAGGTTTGACCAATCCGATACTAAGCTTGACCAAGTGAACAAAAGATTCAACCAAGTAGGAACCCTAGGCAAGACCCATAGAGCTGAACCCCAGGAACCCAGTCCCTAGATATGAACCCGGTATTAACCCACTATTCCTCAGTCGACCTGAACCCTATAGGATTGATACCCTTAGATTTGAACCCATAACCTTTGAACCCATAACCTTTAAACCCATAACCTATGAACCCATAATCCTTAGTTTACCCACCCCTGTTATCCTAGACTTTAGTCAATTCTCCATTAACCAAACCACTCTTACCACCCCATTAGTTCACCAAGATGAATTAGAAGAAGAAATATATGAGGCTAACCCAAGTCTGGTAGAGGAGTATGAAGATAATGAGTCTATTGAAGATCTAGAAGAGTACCCTATAGAAGACCTAGGATTAGTTGACTATGACCAAACTCAAGTAGAAACCAACCAAGAATTAGTTGACCAAGTAGATAACCAAGTAGAAGACCACCCAACATTAGTTGAACCTAACCACACCCAAGCGGAATCGGTAGTAGAAGATCAGTTAGAGGAAGAGAATCCAATTGTAGAGCCTAGTCTTGAATTTCCTGAGCCAAAAGAATTTATTAAGGACTTGATTTCTTGTTAGTACCCTCATAATGACTTCACTCTTTTGACTCCCATTGATCTCTTTCCCAAAAGTAGTGACCCATTTTTCCATCATGCTAACCCAGTAGATATACCTCAACTTCATAAGATCAACCTCATTAGTATAGGACTCATCCCTAAAACACTTTCTTGTCTCTTAGTTTATCTGATTAACCCCAAACCCTTTTCCTACTCTCCACCTAATTAGACTAATCCTGAATCCACTTCTTATTTTCTACCTTTTTCTAAAACTTCTCCTAATTTCTCATTATTAGATTGCATTTTATAGAAGTCAGCATACTACATACATACCTTGTGCATATTAGGTTTGCATCTTACTTCTTTCATACCCTCTAGCATTTAGTAAGTATACATAGTAAATTCTCGTGAGCATGCCATGTTAGGATCAAACCTAAAGAGTCTATAATCTGTTAGGTTTTGTCCCTTAGAGTCCAATAAAATGTTCTTTGATAGGGATGTCTAGTCGAGTCTATTAGGTATTAGTTGAGTCCAATAAATACACAGCCTGAATTACATGTCTGCACCTGCACTACCCTCTGCACAGCATATACATATGGAAATTAGTTAAAAGCTGAACATAACTAATGAACTAAATAACAACTTGGCTAATTCCCAAAAGAGAGATAAAGAATTTTGCAATGAATTTTACTCCATTTTTATCTAGACTAGCAATCATACAATAAGATGATTTAAAAATAACTTGAAAACCTTTATCACAAAATTGACTAATAATTAAACGATTATGCTTTAAACCTTCAACTAAAAGTACATTGCTAATACAACTAGAAGGAGTAATGTGAACATTACCATTATCAATAATTTTTTCTTTACCATTTTCTCCGAAGGTCACACTCCCTTCATTCATTGCTTCAAGAGAGGTGAATTGCTTCACATCTCCCGTTATGTGCCTTGAGCAACCACTATGAAGATACCAAAATCTTTTATTCTCCTTGGTTGCAAGACACACCTGCAATACAAATAAACCTTTGTTTTTAGGTACCCAAGTCAACTTGGATCCTTTAGGGTTAGCACTTAAATTGGTTCCTTTTGGAACCCAGACTTTTCCAAAATATGTAATTTTTCTCAAATTACATTGAAAAGATTTATGACCTTGTTTTTTGCATGAAAATATGTTATGCTAGATGATGCGGGTAGAAAAAGTTTTTGAAATACTTTTATTATTTTTGGGTTCTATAACCTAATCCTGCTTTGTTAAAAACTGTTCTTTGGCTATTTAAAAGTAGGTTTAATTTTTTTGAACTATAGATAATTTTTTAACAAAAGGTTTCATTTTATCAAGCTCATTTTTGTATTTTACATTTTCCAATTCTAAATCCTTATTTTTTTAAAAGATCACCATTTGAAATAATAGTTTTGGGTCTTTTTAAAACTTCATTTTCTATCGTTAAGGCATTGTTTTTCTTTTCTAAAATATCTAGTTTAGTTTTCAAATCACTAACTTCATATAATAAAGAATTGTTTTCATGAGAAAAACTGTTTGCATGCTTTTTCAATCTTTTGTTTTCAGATAAAATTAATTTGTAATCATGCATTAGTTCATCAAAGATATTTCTCAATTTATCAAAAGTAAAATCTATTTTTGTATCAGATGTTATCTTTTCTTGCTCTTGATATGCCATGAGACAAAGATTTGCAATTTCAATCTATTCTTCTTCTGAGCTAGAGTCCTTGCTATTACTCCAGGTGGCCATCATTGCCTTCTTCCTTAGCTTCTTGACTTCTTTAAGAGAGGGCAGTCGAGTTTATAGT
This sequence comes from Areca catechu, assembly GCA_021397845.1. Classification (NCBI taxonomy): domain Eukaryota; kingdom Viridiplantae; phylum Streptophyta; class Magnoliopsida; order Arecales; family Arecaceae; genus Areca; species Areca catechu. The sequence continues at coordinate 42,720,466 of CM038048.1, read as the reverse complement.
ATCCCGGCTTCTTACACTCGAAGCATATAGGTATCTCTTTCTCCTTTTTCTTTTCTTTCTCTTTTCCCTTTTCTTTAGTTGATTGGAGTTTCTTCTTGTAAGGAAACTTCCTTCTCTTCATAAATCTTCTGAATTTTTTTGCAAGGAGTGCTTCTTCACTTTCATCTTCTTCTTCTTCTTTGGACTCATCAATTGAGGATTCTTCTTATGTAGTAGATTTGAATGCAATCCCCTTTTTCTTCTTATCCATGTCCATAGATTTTTACTTCAAATTCAGCTCATAAGTCATGAGCGATCATACCAATTGCTCCAATGATAGCTTGTCAACATCTTTAGCTTCTTGGATGGCGGTCACCTTCGCATCTCATGATGTTGAAAGTGACCTAAGGATTTTGTTGACAAGGTCAGCATTAGACATTACTTTTCCTAAGCTACTCATCCCATTTACAATATTTGTGAATCTAGTGTACATATCAGTGATAGATTCATTAGGTTTCATTCGGAACATTTCATATGTGTGTACTAACAAGTTCACTTTTGTGTTTTTTACTTGATCGGTACCCTCATGGATAACTTCAAGTATGTCCCATATTTCTTTGGCTGATGTGCAAGTAGATATCCTATTGAATTCACTAGGATCTAATGCACAATAAAAAAGATTAATTGCTTTCGCATTAATCTCGGATTGTTTAATGTCATTTTCATCCCAATCCTCTTCGAGCTTTGGGATGGAAACACCATTAACCATAATCAAAGAAATATGTGGACCTTTATCAACTATTTTTCACAAATTATAATCAATTGAATGCAAATATATTCTCATTCTAATTTTCCAATAGGTATAATTTGGTCTACTGAAAAATGGAGGTCTATTTGAGGCTTGTCCCTCAACTACACTAGTACCAATAGGAGCTGCTATAGATCTTTACTCAAGGCGGTAAAGACTATAAACTGAGATCAGGGCTCTGATACCCCTTGTTGCCCAATAAGCAACCCAAGAGGGGGATGAATTGGATCTTTAAAAATTATTTGATGAGATACAAGAGTGTGTGATCCAATCTAACAATTAAACAAAGTACTAAGAATGAAAATTAAGTGCTCTTAAATAAATGTGCAGCGAAAATATAAAGCAATAAAAGTAAGAGCAAATGGAAGAGAAGTAATCACAAACACAAAGAAGTATAGTGGTTCGGTGCTATCCAATGCACATATATCCACTCCCCAAGATCTACTTGAAAATTTACTATAATCTCAACCGATTACAGTCGATTAGTTTTATGGGCTCACTAATCAAAACCTGACTTGTTTTCACAAGGTTCACAAGTTAAAACCTTACTTGGTTTTACGGGCTAACCAAGAACCAAAATGGTTTTAAGGCTCACCACCAACCTTTCTTGGTTTTCTGGGCTAACCAAGAACCTAATTGGTTTTCAAAGGCTCACCAATAACCTCCCTTGGTTTTGTAATAGGCTAACCAAGAACCCTTACAACAAATAATAGTTTGAAGTAAAGATAATAAAAGCTTTCTAATAAAAAGCGGGTATCTCTTTAAAGCTTGTTGTTGTGATGCTTTCAACTTGTTAAAGTCTCTTTGATTGCTCAAGAATGGTTGATCTTTAATGCTCTTGAAGGCTCTTGAATGCTTGGAGGCTTATTTTTGCTTGGAAGTGGTTGAACTCAATGAATATGAGTGAATGCTCTTCTTTTCTTCTCTCTTGGTTATATCTTTTTCATTTTCTTCATCTATCTCCATTTTTATTTGATTTAAACTATATAAATACCTTCCCAAGGCCTCAAATATGGTTTCTAGCCATTAGACACCAAAAACTAGCCATTGGGAGCCAAGAGGGATGAGTTTTGTGTTTGAAAAACTAGTCATTACTGTTCCTAGAACTTCATGTGTCGATACTTCAGGCTGTGAGTTTACACTTCAGGTCGATACTTGAACTTTTTGAGTTGACACATAGTTCAAAAGTCTTCAATGTAGCTTTCTCGAAATCTTAGATATGTCAACACTTCTTTAGGTGAGTCGACACTTTGAGTCGACACTTGGCATCCATGTATCGACACTTCACCAGATCTTCAACTTCAGCAAGTTCTATGACCAAAAAATCTAAGGCGATAAGCTGATCTATGTGTCGACACTTTGAGTCGACACTTCAACTCCATGTGTTGACACTTCAGCCATGCCATTTGAAACTTTCTTTGCGTACAGACTTGAGTCGACACTTTACTATCATGTATCGATACTTGGTGTCATGTGTCGACATTTTGAGTCGATACTTCACTAAGATCTTTATAAAAATAGCTGAGCTTGTGCTAAATCAAGTCTGTATTGAAATTAAGTGTCCATTCAAGCAAACTTCAAATATCCAAGTCTTCTTTGAGAAGATCTTTCATCTAAACTTTGACTTCATCATTCAAACAATATTTGTCAAATTGATGAGCACCTTTTTCTATAAAAATATACTTCAAAGAAATCATTAGTACTCAATTTATACTTAACATTTTACTTATCATCAAAATCAATAACGAAGTCAACAATCTCTCTCTTTTGATGATGATAAAACCTTTAAGTATAAATTGCATAAAAAACTTTCAAAAGAATTTTCAAGGTGCGAAGAGCTAATAGCAAAAGATGTATCAAAGTAATTTGCAATATTGAAAAGATATATCAGAGTAAGAATATCACAATGGTCAAGAGTATCAGAGCTTGGGATATATAAGAGATAAATTCATGTATCGTGATACTCTAAAAGAAACATGCTTAGGAGAGACAAAATTAGCAATAGACTAGGCTACCCCTGAATACATGATTCATAAAAGAATTTGTAAACATCTTTTCAAACATCTAAAGAAAAGATTTAACATGAAATTCAATTCAAAATAAATTTTAATATAAAGGAGGTATTGCTCCCCCTTACTTAAGGAATTTATAAAGAATTTTCAATTCAAGCTCAAAGAATTCTCAAAAGAATTTTGAACACAAATTTTCAAGAATATTTATACTATTACTACTCTTATTACGCCCCCGCACATTTATACTTTAGTCTTATTACTCTCCATTTTTGTTATCATTTAAAGGTAGGAAGAAGATAGGCAAGTCATTCAAGATATAACATTGAAGTATAATATAAAAACTCATTCATCCATTCATTCATAAATAAAAATAATGAAGTACTGAAGGAAATCAAAGCATTTCATTCATTTGAGATCATAACTTGTAGTACAACATAAGATTTCATTTAATGTCAGAATTTGTACAAAACATCAAAACATACAAAAAGTGCAGAAAAATAAACTAACTAAACATAAAGAAAATATCCTAATCCTTATCCTCATCCTTGGATGATCCGATCTCAATCGGTCCTGTATCAGTGAAAGAGCGAGCTCGGGCCACATCAATCTGAGATCACGAAGACGGGTCCTGGTTGGTCATGAAGGAGTATGACAACCATGTCCTCTACGTCGAGCATATGTCCGATCTCTAGCTAAAGTAGAAGAAGTGGAGGCAATGTCATCGGCATGGATAGAGCAAATCGGAGCGATAGTCTCTACAACTGTCGGATATGGTGTATGATCAAATGATGGACCGGAGTCAAGATAATAAAGCCAGGTGTGTAAAAACCTAGCTCTCAGATAAGAGAGGATGTATGAAGGGTAGGTGTATCAACAGTGGGTGTGTCAAAAATTGGTATATCAGCTAATGAAATGATAGGCATATCAATGATAGGCGTATTAGCTGAAGAATCAATAGGTGTATCTGTAATTGGTGAGTTAACAATAGGAGTATCAATGATGGGGGTATCAATGATAGGTGAATCAACAACAGGTGAGAGAATAGGTATAGGAGCATGATCATCTGATCTAGAAGGTGGAGTAGATAAAATAAGAGTCTGAGTGGGTGAACTGGAAGGATCATGAATGGGACTCCAAGGCAAGTCTACTGTCACCTCTGTTGCTGGCTCTGAAATCAAGTCTGAAAAGTCAAAACCGTTAGAGTCAGTTTGCTTATCATCATCATCACTATCAGATCCTCGTGCTAGGGCAGGTGGAGCTGGATTTGGAACACTTTGAGAAGAAGGTCTGGACAGCGCAGTAAAGATAGCGGAGATGCCATCACTCAGTCTTCTATGGTTGTCTCTCATCTCCATGATAAAGCTGTCAAGTCACTATCTAATATCAAGATATCTGTCTTTATACGACTGACTCTATCCAACAAACTCTCCGAAACTCCTGGTGCATCCGGTTGAACTGGCTAAGGCTGAGATGTGGCTCAGACTGAGAAGCAGACTCTAGCTGCGCTGCTGGCTCAGGCTGTCTCTCCAGAAGAGGTGCCTTTGAAGGTCCTACCTCGCTGGAAAGTATACACTCCTCCTCTGCAAGATCGTCATCATCTCTGTCATCAGCCTGACCAGATACTCTACGTCTCCATTGGCCTCTGAACAGCTGATATCCTATATGATGTAAAGACCTGATATCATAGACATCAGTATGTAGTAGCATCTGGAAGGGCTCATCCTCAAAACTAACACCATACTCGCTGAATAGCAGTGTCAACCCCATCTCGTAGGATAAGTAGAGTCTCTGACTCGTCAAAGCCTCCGTCATCTAATGTATCATGAGCACCGGAAGGCAGACGGTGTGTGTGAAACCAATGAGACCATCACGAGCAACTCTCTTTTAGTGATGTAATCAAAATGGCTGGTCTTCAATAGAAGAATCCGGGTGACTATGTGATGCAGAAGTCTCATCTCGGCAAACAAATGGGATGCAGGCACAATGGCTCTCTCAGGCAAAATGTCTGACTCAAATATGCACTGGAGTTCACTCACTCTATTAATCAAATTGTCAACAACTAAACCAGTCATAGGAATATCCCATACTCTGCTCAATATCTTGGAAGTCACGGGGATATCCCTGCCTTTGACCTGAGCTAGCCAACCATCACTCCCACGGTCTAATGATTCGTAGAACTCTCGTATGAGCCATGGGTAGTATCTCTCACTTAGAGAACAGAATGACCTTAGACCAGCATCTCTAATCCACTGACCTATCCTGAAGTGCTGCTGGTCGACAAAATCGAAATCCACACGGCTCCTCCGACAACCATCTTCGAGCTCATCCGACTAGAAGCAATGAATAGGGATCGAACAGGTGGATCTGGAGCTGTGGCCTCATGTCTGGCTTTGGTTCTTCATTCTTCTTCCTGATTGGATGGTCGAGGGCGACGGACAACTTATTTTCGGGATTCCATTGCATAGAATAAGGGTTTGAACAAGATTGGAGGAGAAATCTAGGGTTTCTAGGGTTCAAAGTGGAAATAGGAGAGGGAATGTCACTCAATCCGGAACAAAAAGCCATCCAAATCGAAGAATCGAGGGGTTTTGAGCTAAAATTAGAGGGAAGGAACTGTTGGAAAGAGTTAGGGTGTGTCGGCTCATGTGGGGAGGAGAAATGGAAGAAAAAATACTTCGAATTGCCCTTAACCTCGATCTGCTACCGTTCATATGTCGACTCACGAATTTGTCGACACATTCAGGTGTCGACACATCAACTTAAAATCGAAAATCAAGAGAATGAAGGACTGATCAAAATCACTAGAAATTCAATGAAATTAATAATAATTGATTATGAATGATGTCAAATTTAATCTACTTTGAGTCAAAGAGTGGAAGATTTTAATTAAAAGGATTAATGATCCTGAGTTCTCTTCTAATCATACTGAACTGATCTTTTTGGAGAGGTTTAGTCAAAATATCAGCTAATTGTAATTCAGTACAAATAAACTCAAGCACAATATCATTATTTTCAACATGATCTCTAATGAAATGATGTCTAATTTCAATGTGTTTACTTCTAAAATGTTGAATAGGATTTTTAGTCAAGCAAATAGCACTGGTATTATCACATTTTATAGGTGTACTAGTTAACTTGATTCCAAAATCATCAAGTTGTTGCTTAATTCACAAGATTTGAGCATAATAACTTCCTACTGTAATATACTCTGCTTCAGTTGCAGATAGTGCAACTGAAGTTTGTTTCTTGCTAAACCAGGAGATTGAGTTAACTCCAAGAAATTAGCAAGTTTCACTTGTACTTTTTCTATCTAATTTACGTCCAGCAAAATCAGCATCAAAATATCCAATTAATTCAGTAGATGAATCTCTAGAATACCATAAGCCAATATCAATTGTACCAGATAGATATCTAATAATGCACTTAATAACCAACATATATGATTCTTTAGGTTCAGACTGATATCTAGTACACATGCATATACTAAACATTATATCTGGTATATTAGTAGTTAAGTACAGTAAAGAGCCAATCATATCTTTGTATAATTTTTGATCTACATATTTACCATGCTCATCTTTATCAAGTTTACAAGAGGGGCTCATAGGTGTACCTATTGATTTAGTAGTCTCCATCCCAAACTTCTTTATAATTTCTTTTGTGTACTTAGCTTGGTTGATGAAGATTCCATCTTTGGTTTTCTTGATTTGGAGTCCAAGAAAGAAATTGAGTTATCCCATCATGCTCATCTCGAACTCACCCTACATTAGCTTAGCAAACTCTTGACAAAGAATTTCATTAGTAGCACCAAAAATAATATCATCAATATATATTTGTACTACTAATAAATCATTATCTTTCTTCTTTAGAAATAAAGTTTTATCAACATGGCCTCTAGAAAATTCATTTTCAATCAAAAATTTACTGAGTCTTTCATACCATGCTCGAGGTGCTTGCTTTAAACCATAAAGTGCCTTGTGTAATTTAAAAACATGATCAAAATGTACGTGATTTTCAAATCCAAGTAGTTGTTCAACAAAAACTTCTTCTACTATAAAACCATTTAGATAAGCACTTTTAACATCCATTTGAAAGAGTTTGAAATTCATAAAACAAGCAAATGCTAATAGTAGTCTAATTGCCTCAAGTCTAGCAACAGGAGCAAAAGTTTTATCAAAATCAATTCCTTCCTCCTGATTGTAGCATTTGGCAACTAGCTTAGTTTTATTTCTAATAACAATTCCATTTTTATCTAACTTATTCCTAAACACCCATTTAGTGCCAATAATAGAAACATTAGATGGTTTTTTTTTAATGTCCAAACATTATTTCTATCAAACCGAATCAATTCATCTTGTATAGCATTTATCCAGTGAGGGTCTTTTTCAGCATATTCAAAACATTTAGGCTCTACTTGAGAAATAAAAGCTATATAATCACATTCATTTCTAATTGAGGCTCGAGTTCTTATCCCTTTAGATGGATCACCTAGGATTAATTCCTTAGGATGTCCATGAGCATACCTCCACTCCTTAGGTAGATCTTGGTGCTTTGGAGTGTTTTCACTTTTCTCATTTTTATCTTGATCTTCTTCACTTGGCTGAGAGGGTTGATCATTCAATATCAACTTTTGAAGCTTATCAGCACCTACACATGCATCGGAAGTATCATCTTTTCTGGAGGATTTGTTAGTAGACTCTTCAAAAACAACATGTACAGATTCCTATACAACTAGGGTTCTTTTGTTAAAAATTATGTATGCCCTATTTGATGTAGAGTATCCTAAAAGGATACCTTCATCAGACTTGGCATCAAATTTTCCAAGATTGTCTTTGCCATTATTTAAGATAAAACATTGATAACCAAAAACTTGAAAATATTTTAAGGTTGATTTTCTTTGATTCTAAAGTTCATAATAAGTTTTCTTCAAAATAAGGTAAATTAAAACTCGATTCAAAATATAACATGCAGTATTAATAGCTTCAACCCAAAAATATCTTGACAAATCATTTTCATAAAGCATAGTGCGTGCCATTTCTTCTAAAGTATAATTTTTTCTTTCTACTATCCAATTCTATTGATGTATTCTAGGTAAAGAAAAATTATGTTCTATATCTTTTTCACTATAAAAACTTTTGAAATCTTGATTTTTAAATTCAAAACCGTGATCACTACGTATGCATATATCTAAAAAACCTTTTTCATTTAAAACTTTTTGGTAAAACTTTATAAATGCAGAGAATGATTCATCTTTATGAGCTAGAAAGAAAACCAAGTAAATCTTGAAAAATCATCCACTTTAACCAATCCATATCTCTTGTCTCCTAGACTAGATATTCTAGTTGGTCCAAAGAGATCCATATGAAGTAGTTCTAGTGGCCTACTAGTAGTAACAAAACCTTTAGGTTTGAAAGAAGTTTTAACTTGTTTTCCAAATTGACATGCCTAACAAACTCTATCTTTTTCAAAACCAAGTTCCGGTAAATCTCTAACTAAATTCTTTTTACAAAGTTTTGAAAGTAGATACATACCAGCATGCCCTAATCTTCTATGCCAAAGCCAACTAGTCTTATCTTTAGTAGAATTCATTGCAACAAGGCATTCTCCATTAGGTAAAGATAGATCATCTAAATCTACCAAATAAACATTACCATGCCTTTGTCCAATGAATTTTACTCCATTTTGATCCAGACTAGCAATCATGCAATAAGATAATTTAAAAACAACTTGAAAATATTTATCGCAAAATTGACTAATACTTAAGCTTTAAACCTTTAACTAAAAGTATATTACTAATACAACTAGAATGAGTGGTGCGGGCACCAGACTCAGAAGAAGACTTCAGAGCTCCATTTGGATCTCTGATTAACCTTGCCCGAAGAATTAGGGTTTTTGGCTTGTAATAAGGGTTGACTTGATCAACTCAATTTTAGTTTGAGTCTGTATTACCTGCATTTTTATTTTGTTGAGTCATGTTGACTCAGTAGTGGACTAGGGCTTCAACCTAGGGGTGATACATTTTCTCCCAAGGCCAAGCAAGTGGGTGCCACACTCCCAGCCACACTCCCAGCCATACGCCTGAGTTCAGGGGGCACCACATCTCCATCCAGCAGGCTTTGGTCCCCACACCACAAATAGCAGCTCCCCTCTTTCATGCGCCAATTGAGGAGAAATCCACCAGGGGTCCACAAATCAAGGGGGCGGCCCAAGACTTCCCAAAAGAACCAAACTATAAAAGGGAAGAAATTCTCTTGGAGAGGAATTCAAGGAGGCGCCCATCACCTGCCAGAAATACTCAAAACAAAGTTAAAAGGAGCCATAACTTGGGGAGAAAGAAAAGGAGGTATCCAAAAGGGTTGAGCCATGGAATGAAGGAGATTTCTCTTGAAAAGCAAGGTTAGGAGGCGCCCTAATCATTCCAACTAAAGCCAGATATAAAAGGCAACAAATTTTCTCTTGGAGGGCAAGGTTAAGAGGCACCCAAACACTTCCAGATAAGGCCAAGCATAGAAGGTAAAAAATATTTTCTTGGAGGGCAAGACAAGGAGGCGCCACCCACTTTCCTTTTTGAAGCTTCAATCAACTTTGGAATAAATTGGCCGGCCATATGAGTAGGGATTGGTATCCTAATTTGAAGATCCCCTCCTTTAGTCCCACATGGGAAGATGTAAAACCCTACTCTCTTGTAATGGCATATAAATTAAACCCCCATGTAAGTTTGAAAAAAATCAGATGAATGAAATCAATTTTTTTTTTTTTGTGAGCAAACTTTATGTTTTCTCTCTTTCGCACTTGCATCCAGGTGTTGAGCTCCGTGAGGGAGTAAATCCGGGTTCCCCAGGAACCTTGAGGAGGTGTGAAATCTCCAAAACCCAAACCCTAGGTTAGCCACTCCACTCCCAAACCCTAGCCGCCATCACCCTTCTCTTTCCACCAAGCCCTAGCCTATCCCACTTCTCACGGCCACCCTCTCCAAGTCCAGGCCGACCACCAGCATCTAGCTCCAGTCCAGATACTTCAGATCTACAGCAATTCTAAGAGGAAGTCAGATCAGCCTCCAGGAGAATCCTGATTTCAGCAACTTCAGCTTTCAAGTTCTTCAACCTGGTAAATCTTTTCTTGAGTATCTGAATTCCATCACTTGTTCCTCTTCTTTCCCAGATCTTGAGTTCAGGAGAAGCCAACCCAGCCACGAGGCCAGTATTGGAGGATCCATTACGAAGATAGCCGAATCCGAGGATCCAACAATCTGCTCGAGAGAGTCCTTCCACCCAAATTCTATGAAGATCACTGTCTAGTTGGTAAACCATCTCTTCTCTTTATTTCTGTCCTGTTGAAAGTTCAGAGCGAAATCCTAGGTCTGGGAGTTTCTCAACCCCCAGCGATCCGTTACTTCTGAACTACTCTGATAACTTAGCTTCTTCTAAATTGTGCTTTCAATCCTTACCTAGTTTCCATCAACTTAGTTTAACTTTACTTTGAGTCGAAGCCAATTTCTGAAATAAAAAAAAAAAAAAAATTAATCTTAATTTTACTTCCGCATACGCTTCTTTGTTCTTTGTTCTGCATCATTTTTGGTATCAGAGCTTCCGTTCTGCATCATTCTTGGTATCAGAGCTTTTTGTTCTGCATCATCTTGGTATCAGAGCCCTGTCTAGGGTTTCTGTTTTGATTGCATGTTTGAGTCTCTCTCTTTTACTTTGTCTGCTCGAAGTAGACTCCCCAGGACGTCCGGTCCTAGGAACGAAGCGAGGTGCAAACCTCCTCTTCCCATTCCATGGGGTGTTCCTAGGGCATGTAGGGGAGCCGTTGGGTTATAACTTCGTAGCAGTAATTGTAAACGGGGAAGTGCTCTATTTTCAGCCCATAATTATCCTGTTGCAAGAATTATTTCTCACTGTAAGTAACTCCAAATTTGGTGATTTTTGTTTTGCTGAAACCAGTATAATTGAATCTATTTTGCATAATTCTCCTGTGATTTATTGGTTTCCGTGGGATTTCTGAGAATTAAATTACTGCAACTCTATTTTTGTATTCTGTAATCCAATTATTTTTGAGTGTTCATCTCTTAATCATCTTAAGGGCATTTGAGCATCTAAGATAAGGAAAGGAGTTGATAACCTCTCGTTAGCCCAAAACCACCACCCATTCATTCGAACCTAAGCCTTTAATCTAAAAATTGATTAGACCTAATTTGCCCTGGTGGGCTAGGGACATCAACAAGTCGGGTCAAGGCTAGTGTTGAGTCAGTTTGTCTGGTTACTCTGTGTGTACTTTATACTCAGTGTCTAGAATGGTGGTTCAGGGATTCCATCCCGAAGGGCTTGTGTGCTGGTCCGCCTACCTGGCCAATCTCTGATTGGTGTCTAGGATTGGCATTCAGGGACCTAACACTCCCCTTATACCTGCCTGGCTGAGTCCTGAGTTACTACAGGCTAGCTTGCCACTCTGATTGGGCATCTAGTTTGGGCTCTAGGTTTAGTTAGTCCGTAGTCGTTCAGTTGAGTCTCATTTTGTGTGTTTGCTTGCATCATGTCTACCCGGAATGGAGTGCCCTATCAACCTGGTCAAACCCAACCTGATTTAGAGGCCATGGTTAGAGCTCTTACTGAGAGTATGAACAAACTAAGTCAGGATGTGACTACCACTGTTGCCCAGTTTAAAGAACAAGTCCATGAGGATTTTTCCCAGTTTAGGGATCGAGTCCAAGTACTTGAGAAACGTAGGCATCAAAATTGGACCCCTGATCCAAAATTTAATAGGCCCCAACCTCACCCATGCCAGGAACCTAGGAGGACCTTATACCGTGATCCCGAGCATAACCTTAGGAAGCCTAACCATGATATCTATAGTGTGGATCGTGTCTATGAGAGGTCCTTACAATATTCTAGACTAGTCACTCAACAACCCAAGTCTTCTAGATCAAACCATTTAGATCCACACCCATGCCCAAGTAAGGTCTCTACTAGCTTGAAACCCAGTGTGACCTAGGTTTCTATATCTCAAGAATGTTTGTTTTGTGGAGAAAGAGGCCATAAATCTAGTCAGTGCCCATGCATAGGACTGGCTTGTGCACAACTAAGTGGTAAGAATCCTAAGGATGACATTAATGAGGGAGAACCCAAGCCTACTAATGAGGAAGAACGGTTAGGTATGACAAGCCTAGAATTAGTTGACCCGATTACCACTGACCCGAAACCCATTGAAGATGGCATCGAGGAAGTATATGATGCTGGCTTGAGTCTAGTTGTATATGAGGGGGAAGAACTTGAAGAATGTGACATTGATACTATTGGTTCCTTACCTGAGGAGACCTTGGAAAACAACCAACTGGTAGGACCTAGTTCAGAAATTCAAGAGATTTGTGAGAACCAGGTTCCTTTAGTCAAATACCCCTAGGAAGAACTCATAGTGTTAGCCCGAGCTATTAGTTTGTACCCTCTAATGACAGTCATTCTCCAAGTACCAATTGAAGATCTTTGCACTGAACTGTTTAAATTTGCCCACCCTATGGTAGATCCTCTCCTTAGGATGACTGAATCAAGCCTCTTACAATTGGACCTTGTCCCATGCTCAGCCACTAAGGTCTCTCCCGTAATCTCAGTTGGACATCCTTTTCTTGAGCGGATTGATTCACCCAGTCCTGTAGAAGTCCTCCTTATGACCCCAGACCCCTTCCTTCGCATGACTGACCTACCCTTCTATAGAGTATACCTTTCTGCATCCATATGTCAAATTTCAAGTCTCGAGGTCATCACCCATAGGCCCTTCCATGAATCATTCTTCAATCCAGTTCTTGAGAAAATGGATCATTATTTGCTTAGAGAACAAACTTTAACTGTTGCAATCACATGTCCTAGGCTGCTTCCCGAACCATCTCTTGATCCATTCCTGGGAGTAGCAAACTTTTTCTTTCGAAAGGATGACCAGTTGACACTCATAGATCACCATTCAAACCTTCAGGTCACCACCTTTAGTCAGCAGGTAATTCGTGACTCCGCCTCATATTTCCTCCCTTTCTCTAGGACTTCCAATGCTTCTTTCACCATCCAAGTATACTTTGTCGAAGTCTTTAGAGTGAACCACGTGTCAGAACCTATTAGGTTTGCCACCTACTTCTGGAAGACCTTATGGCACCTACTAGGCACCCATGATAAGTTTTCATGCTCTGCATGCCATCCTCCGACCCAAGATCAAACCTAGAGAGCCGTAGTTTGTTAGGTTTAGACCTAGGGTTCCTTTGAATAAAGTCCATTCTTTAGGAATGTATCGTCAGTCGAGTTTAGGACATTGACTCAGATTTTGGTTGAGTGAGAATACCAGGAATTGGGATTTGTATTTTGTTCAGGGCTGAAATTGCATTCAATGTTTCGATCAATAGGTCTATAGGCTAGAGTCCCTTTGAAATTGTTCTTGGATACAAGCCTTACACACCACTTGATCTGATTTCACTATTAGCCCACACACACGAGTCTCCGAGTCTGCTGAAGTTTTTGCACAGCATATAAAAGACTTGCATAAAAAATTCATGCCAAAATAAATTTAAGTAATGAAACTTATAGGAAGTTGGCTGATTCTCAAAGGCGAGTCAAAACTTTTGTTGAGGGAGACTATGTAATGATTAGGTTAAGGCCTGAACGGTTTCCTCCTGGAACCGTTAGAAAGTTACATGCTAGAGGAGCTGGACCATTTAGAGTGGTGAAGAGAGTAGGATCCAATGCCTATGTGCTCGAGTTACCTTCAGAACTAGGCATTAGCTCGACTTTCAACATTACAGACCTAGTAGAGTATAGAGAGCCAGCTGTGATTCCCAGTGAGCCTTTTGAGCCTAATCCTACTCTTGAGAGTGAACCCAACCCTGTGTGTCCACCAACAAACTGGCCTGTGAGGAAAGAGCAGATTGAAAAGATCCTGGATGATCAGGTTATCTCTACTCGTAATCGAGGATACCAAAGATACCTGGTCCGCTGGCAAGGAAAGCCAGATTCTGATGACTCTTGGATCTCCCGAGTAGAATTACAAGAATTGGACCCAGACCTCTTGGAGAGATACCAGAGCCAACTTGATCCATACTCGATAGGGTCGAGTTCCTCCCACCCTGGGAGAATTGGTGCGGGCACCAGACTCAGAAGAAGACTTCAGAGCTCCATCTGGATCTCTGATTAACCTTGCCCGAAGAATTAGGATTTTTGGCTTGTAATAAGGGTTGACTTGATCAACTCAATTTTAGTTTGAGTCTGTATTACCTGCATTTTTATTTTGTTGAGTCATGTTGACTCAGTAGTGGACTAGGGCTTCAACCTAGGGGTGATACATTTTCTCCCAAGGCCAAGCAAGTGGGTGCCACACTCCCAGCCACACTCCCAGCCATACGCCTGAGTTCAGGGGGCACCACATCTCCATCCAGCAGGCTTTGGTCCCCACACCACAAATAGCAGCTCCCCTCTTTCATGCGCCAATTGAGGAGAAATCCACCAGGGGTCCACAAATCAAGGGGCGGCCCAAGACTTCCCAAAAGAACCAAACTATAAAAGGGAAGAAATTCTCTTGGAGAGGAATTCAAGGAGGCGCCCATCACCTGCCAGAAATACTCAAAACAAAGTTAAAAGGAGCCATAACTTGGGGAGAAAGAAAAGGAGGTATCCAAAAAGGGTTGAGCCATGGAATGAAGGAGATTTCTCTTGAAAAGCAAGGTTAGGAGGTGCCCTAATCATTCCAACTAAAGCCAGATATAAAAGGCAACAAATTTTCTCTTGGAGGGCAAGGTTAAGAGGCACCCAAACACTTCCAGATAAGGCCAAGCATAGAAGGTAAAAAATATTTTCTTGGAAGGCAAGACAAGGAGGCGCCACCCACTTACCTTTTTGAAGCTTCAATCAACTTTGGAATTAATTGGCCGGCCATATGAGTAGGGATTGGTATCCTAATTTGAAGATCCCCTCCTTTAGTCCCACATGGGAAGATGTAAAACCCTACTATCTTGTAATGGCCTATAAATTAAACCCCCATGTAAGTTTGAAAAAAATCAGATGAATGAAATCAATTTTTTTTTTTTGTGAGCAAACTTTGTGTTTTCTCTCTTCCGCACTTGCATCCAGGTGTTGAGCTCCGTGAGGGAGTAAATCCGGGTTCCCCAGGAACCTTGAGGAGGTGTGAGATCTCCAAAACCCAAACCCTAGGTTAGCCACTCTACTCCCAAACCCTAGCCGCCATCACCCTTCTCTTTCCACCAAGCCCTAGCCTATCCCACTTCTCACGGCCACCCTCTCCAAGTCCAGGCTGACCACCATCATCCAGCTCCAGTCCAGATACTTCAGATCTACAGCAATTCTAAGAGGAAGTCAGATCAGCCTCCAGGAGAATCCTGATTTCAGCAACTTCAGCTTTCAAGTTCTTCAACCTGGTAAATCTTTTCTTGAGTATCTGAATTCCATCACTTGTTCCTCTTCTTTCCCAGATCTTGAGTTCAGGAGAAGCCAACCCAGCCACGAGGCTAGTATTGGAGGATCCATTGCGAAGATAGCCGAATCCGAGGATCCAACAATCTGCTCGAGAGAGTCCTTCCACCCAAATTCTGTGAAGATCACTGTCTGGTTGTTAAACCATCTCTTCTCTTTATTTCTATCCTGTTGAAAGTTCAGAGCGAAACCCTAGGTCTGGGAGTTTCTCAACCCCCAGCGATCCGTTACTTCTGAACTACTCTGATAACTTAGCTTCTTCTAAATTGTGCTTTCAATCCTTACCTAGTTTCCATCAACTTAGTTTAACTTTACTTTGAGTCGAAGCCAATTTCTGAAATATATATATAAACAAAAAAGAATTAATCTTAATTTTACTTTCGCATACGCTTCTTTGTTCTTTGTTCTGCATCATTTTTGGTATCAGAGCTTCCGTTCTGCATCATTCTTGGTATCAGAGCTTTTTGTTCTGCATCAATGAGTAATGTGAACCTTACCAATATCAATGATTTTTTCTTTACTATTATCTTCGAAGGTCACGCTCCCTTCATTCATTGCTTCAAGAGAGGTGAATTGCTGCACATCTCCTGTCATGTGCCTTAAGCAACCACTATCAAGATGCCAAAGTCTTTTGTTCTCCTTGTTTGCAAGACACACCTGCAATATAAATCAACCTTGTTTTTAGGTACCCAAGTCAACTTGGATTTTTTAGGGTTAGCACTAAAATGATTCCTTTTGGAACCCAGACTTTTTCAAAAGAATTAATTATTCTCAAATTACATTGAAAAGATTTATGACCTTATTTTTTACATGAAAAACATGTTATGCAAGATGATGCGGGTACAAAAAAGTTTTTTAAATATTTTTATTATTTTTGGGGTTTATAACCTAATTCTGCTTTGTTAAAAACTGCTCTTTGGCTATTTAAAAGTAGGTTTAGTTTTTCTGAACTATAGGTAAATTTTTCAAGAAAAGGTTTCATTTTATCAAGCTTATTTTTGTACTTTATATTTTCCAATTCAAAATCTTTATTTTTCTTTAAAAGATCACCATTTGAAATAATAGTTTTGGATCTTTTTAAAACTTCATTTTCCATCATTAAGGCATTGCTTTTCTTTTCTAAAACATCTAGTTTAGTTTTCAAATCACTAACTTCATTTAATAAAGAATTGTTTTCATGAGAAAAACTGTTTGCATGCTTTTTCAATCTTTTATTTTCAGATACAATTAATTTGTAATCATGCATTAGTTCATCAAAGGCATTTCTCAATTCATCAAAAGTAAAATCTATTTTTGTTTCAGATATTACCTCTTCTTGCTCTTGATGTACCTTGAGACAAAGATTTGCAATTTCAGTCTGTTCTTCTTCTGAGCTGGAGTCCTCGCTATCACTCCAGGTGGCCATCATTGCCTTCTTCCTTAGCTTCTTGCTTGACTTCTTTAGGAGAGGGCAGTCGAATTTATAGTGTCCCAGCTTCTTACACTCGAAACATGTTGGTATCTCCTTCTCCTTCTCCTTTTCTTTCTCTTTTCCCTTTTCTTTAGTTGATTGGAATATCTTCTTATAAGGGAACTTCCTTCTCTTCATAAATCTTCTAAATTTTCTTGCAAGGAGCACTTCTTCACTTTCATCTTCTTCTTCTTCTTCGGACTCATCAATTGAGGATTCTTCTTGTATAGTAGATTTGAATGCAATCCCCTTTTTCTTCTTATCCATGTCCATAGATTTTTGCTTCAAATTCAGCTCATAAGTCATAAGCGATCCTACCAACTACTCTAATGGTAGCTTGTCAATATCTTTAGCTTCTTGAATGGCAGTCACCTTCGGATCCATGATGTTGGAAGTGACCTGAGAATTTTGTTGACAAGATCAGTATTAGACATTACTTTTTCTAAGATTCTTATCCTATTTACAATATTTGTGAATCTAGTGTACATATCAGTGAAAGATTCATTAGGTTCCATTCGGAACATTTCATATGTGTATACTAACATGTTTACTTTTGAATTCAAGTGTGTCCCATATTTCTTTAACTGATGTGCAAGTAGATATCCTATTAAATTCACTAGGATCTAATGCACAATAAAGGAGATTAATTACTTTTGCATTGATCTTGGATTGTTTAATATCATTTTAATCCCAATCCTCTTTGAGCTTTGGGATGGAAACACCATTAACCACAACCAAAGGAATATGTGGACCTTTATCAACTACTTTTCACAAGTTATAATCAATTGAATACATATATATTCTCATTCTAGTTTTTCAATAAGTATAATTTGATCCATTAAAAAATGAAGGTCTATTTGAGGCTTGTCTCTCAACTACACTAGTATCAATAGGGGTTGCTATAGATCTTTACTCAAGATGATAAAGCCTATAAATTGAGAACAGGGCTCTGATACCACTTGTTGCCCAGTAAGCAATCCAAGAGGGGGGATGAATTGGATCTCTAAAAATTATTTGATGAGAAACAAGAGTGTGTGATCCAATCCAACAATTAAACAAAATACTAAGACTGCAAATTAAGTGCTCTTAAATAATGTGCAGTGAAAATATAAAGCAATAAAAGTAAGAGCGAATGGAAGAGACAAGTAATCACAAATACAAAGAAGTATAGTGGTTCGATGCTATCCAATGCACCTACATCCACTCCCCAAGATTTCCTAGAAAATTTACTATAATCTTAACCGATTACAACCGATTAGTTTTCCGGGCTCACTAATCAAAACCTGACTTGTTTTCACAAGGCTCACAAGTCAAAATATCACTTGGTTTTATGGGCTAACTAAGAACCTAAATGGTTTTAAGGCTCACCACCAACCTCCTTTGGTTTTCCGGGCTAACTAAGAACCTAATTGGTTTTCAAAGGCTCACCAATAACCTCCCTTAGTTTTGCAATAGGCTAACCAAGAACCCTTACAACAAATAAAAGTTTGAAGTAAAGATAATAAAAGCTTTCTAATAAAAAGTGGGTATCTCTTTTAAGCTTATTGTTATGATGCTTTCAACTTGTTGAAGCCTCTTTGATTGCTCAAGAATGGTTGATCTTTAATGCTCTTGAAGGCTTTTGAATGCTTGGAGGCTTGCTTTTGCTGGGAAGTGGTTGAACTTAATGAATAGAAGTGAATGCTCTTCTTTTTTTCTCCCTTGGTTATATCTTTTTTATTTTCTTCATCTATCTTCATTTTGATTTGATTTGAACCATATAAATTCCTTTCCAAGGCCTCAAATCCAGTTTCTAGCCGTTAGACGTGAAAAACTTGCCATTAGGAGCCAAGAGGGATGAGTTCTGTGTTTGAAAAACTAGCAATTACTATTTCCAGAACTCCATATATCGGCACTTCAGGCTGTGAGTCGACACTTCAGGTCAACACTTGAACTTCTTGAGTTGACACATATTTTAAAAGTCTTCAATGTAGCTTTCTAGAAATCTTAGATGTGTCGATACTTCTTCCGGTGAGTCAACACTTTGAGTCGACAATTGGCATCCATGTATCGACACTTCACCAGATCTTTAACTTCAGCAATTTCAGTGACCAAAAAATCTCTAGCAATGAGCTGATCCATGTGTTGACACTTTGAGTCGATACTTCAAGTCCATGTGTTGACACTTTAGTCATGCCATCTAAAACTTTCTTTGTGTACGGGCTTGAGTCGACACTTCACTATCATGTGTCGACACTTGGTGTCATGTATCGACACTTTGAGTCGACACTTCACTGAGATCTTCACAAAAATAGCTGAACTTGTGTTGAATCAAGTATGTATTGAAATTAAGTGTCCATTCAAGCAAATTTCAACTATCAAAGTCTTCTTTGAGCAGATCTTTCATCTAAACTTTGACTTATTCATTCAAACAACATTTGTCAAATTAATGAGCACCTTTTTCTATAAAAATATACTTCAAAGAAATCATTAGTACTCAATTTATACTTAATCATTTTGCTTATCATCAAAATCAATAATGGAGTCAACAATAAGCAACATCAGGCCTGGTACATAGTATAGCATATATAATTGATCATATAGCTGAAACATAAAGAATCATAGCCATCCTTTCTCTTTCTTCTGATTTCTTAGGAGACATTTTCTTAGAGAGATGTATGCTTCGACTCATAGGTAAATAAGCCCTTTCACTTCCATCCATGTTGAATCTCTTCAACACTAAGTCAATGTACTTAGACTGGGATAAGCCTAGCATCCTCTTAGATCATCTCTATAGATCCTTATACCTAGTATATAGGATGCTTCTCCCAAATCCTTCATGAAAAACTTTGATGATAGCTAAGTTTTAACCGATTGTAACATTGGGATATCATTCCCAATGATCATTATGTCATCAACATACAAAACTAAGAAAACAAGTGCACTCCCACTTGTCTTCTTATACACACATGGTTCATCCACATTTTTGACAAAACCAAATTTCTTGATTATTTCATCAAAGCGGATGTTTCAACTCCTCGATGCTTGTTTTAGTCTATAAATGGACTTGTTTAGCTTGCATACTTGGTTTGGTCTCCCATTTGAGACAAAACCTTCTGGTTATGTCATACAAACTTCTTCCTCAAGATTTCCATTAAGAAAAGCAATCTGGACATCCATCTGTCAGATTTCATATCATGGTATGCTGCTATTGCAAGCAATATCCGAATGGACTTGAGCATGGCTACTGGTGAAAAGGTTTCATCATAGTCAATGCCATATTTTTATATAAAACCTTTTGCTACCAGCCTGGTCTTGTGGGTTTCTACTTGACCATCTGCTCCTATCTTCTTCTTGAAGATCCATTTACACCCTATTATGTTAATTCCTTCAGGTGGATCTACCAAGGTCCATACCTGATTGGAATACATGGAGTCCATCTCAGACTTCATGGCACTTAGCCATTTGTCGGAGTCTTTTCTCTTGACAGCTTCCGAATAGGTCACAGGATAATCATCCTAAATGATACTGGCTTCATTGTCTTCCCCAATGACAAAGCCATATCTAAGAGGTTCTCCCTGCACCCTCTCTGATCTTCAAAGAGGAGGTGTGTATTATGGCTGTTCTTGATCTACAAGAACTTCTGGTTGAGGAATTTCACTTGAAGACTCATCAGGTTGTTGGTTCTGTTCTTCACTTAATTCAAGTGTAGAATTACTACTCTTTCTTGGATAAATTCTTGCTCCAAGAATGTAGCATGTCTACTAACAAATACCTTTTGTTCAGTAGTATTATAAAAGAGGTATCCAACACCCTCTTTAGGATAATCAACGAACCTACATTTATCAGTCGTAGCACTTAACTTATGTCCAAAATTCTTGACATAAGCATAGCAACCCCAAATCTTTAAGTACTTAAGATTTGGTCTTTTGCCATTCCATAATTCATATAGAGTGCTAATCACTGACTTAGATGGTACCCTATTCAAAATATAGGCAGCAGTCTCTAGGGCATGTCCCTAGAAGGAAATGGAAAGATCTATGAAGCTCATCATGGACCTCACCATGTCTAACAAAGTATGATTTCTCCTTTCTACCACACCATTTAATTGGGGTGTATAAGGAGGGGTCCATTCATAGATTATGCCTTTGACCTTGAGATGGTTTTAAAACTCACCAAATAAGTATTCACCTTCTCGATCAGAATGAAGAGTTTTAATACTATGTCCAGTTTGTTTTTCAACCATGCTTTCATATTCTTTAAATTTATCAAAGGCTTCCGACTTGTGTTTCATTGATACACATGACCAAACCTAAACAAGTCATCAATAAAAGTGATAAAGTAAGAATATCCACCTCTAGCTTGAGTTGTCATAGGTCCACACACATCAGTATGCACAAGACCTAATAACTCAGTTAACCTGTCCCCATGTCCAGTGATGGAGACTTGGTCATTTTTTCTTTGATGCAAGACTCACAAGTTCTTAATGATTGAAAATCATAAGGGTCAAAGTAATAATCTTTGACTAACTTGTTTATTCTTGACTCACTAATATGACCTAACCGGCAATATTAGAGAAATATGATATTGACATTATCTCTCTTTCTCTTCTTGTTATCAACAAGTAGTATTTCATCATTAAGTTCTAATATCAGAAGACCATTTATAAAATAACCATGTTCAAATATTTTATTGCAATGAAGAATAGAGCAGCCACTGCTCTTTACATTTATCTCAAATCCTTGTTGTAACAACAAGGGTATTGATACAATGTTTCTTACAATATCCGGTACATAGTAGCATTCTTATAACTTTAAAATATTATCCATAGGTAATAATAGAAGATAGGTGCCCACAGCTTTAGCATACATGGCTTCTCTACTAGCGCCATATAGTTTGAAGTCACCTTTCTTCAATTCTCTAATTTTGTGGAGTTCCTGTAAAGATTTACATATATGAAACCCACATGCGTTATCCAATACCCATGAATTAGAAATATAAGCACTTAATGATAAATTAGTTTGTATCATGTATAAACCTTTAGATGCTCCACTTGCATCTGGCTTCACACTTGCAAGATATGTCTTGAAATTCTTTTTCCAATGCCCTTGCTTGCCGTAGTGGAAATAGGCTCCATCATTAACTGCCTTCTTGACTTTTTTTTTCTTCTGGATGCTCTTTTTAGGGTTGAACTTTCTTTTCAAACCCTTTCTATTTACCTGTTTCTTCTTCCCGTCAATAAGAAGAAGATGAACCTTATCACCTTTTGAGTGGCTCTCTATTGTCTTTAACATATTTAGCAGTTCAGGCAAAGATATATTCAGTTTGTTCATGTGATAATTAAGAACAAACTGAGACTAGGAATCTGGAAGTGATTGCAGGATTAAATCCTGATTGAGTTCACCATCCATCACAAACCCTAATTGACCTAATCGGGTGATTAAGTCAATCATTTTTAATACATGGATTTGTATAGATGAACTCTCACTCATCCATGCATGGAATAACTGCTTCGATATCTCATATCGAGTAGCCCTACTTTGCTCTCCATATAGCTCCTTTAAGTTGAGCAATATGGACTGAGGTTCCATACCTTCATATTGCCTCTGGAGCTCTTTGCTCATCGAGGCTAACATGATGCACCTGATAGTTGTACTATCATTTGATCATATTTTGTGTGTGGCAATTTCCTCCTCTGATGCATCTTCTCCAATCGGCTCAGGGTCCGGAGAATCCAAAATATAAGAAAGTTTTTCTTGAGTAAGAACTATTCTTAGGTTCCTCAACCAGTCCACATAATTGGGACCAGTTAACTTGTTGGCATCTAAGATGCCCCGCAGTGACAAATTTAAAGCCATTATATAAAAATCATATATTTAATTAAGAACAATATCAGCATACCACTCAAAATGACATTCATAACTAGATAAAGACTCTATATCTAATTATGTCTCTCACTATTTTATTCAAATACCATAACCCTTAATCTATGGTAAGCGAGAAACCTTACTGGTTTCTTTAGTGGGGTTGAGATTCCAATTCCTCATAAGTTCCTTGTATTACCAATAAACACTCATGAGTTCAAAGGTAGGACTTCCTTTCTAATTGCAACCCATTCAATTCTCAACAAAAAAACTGTCTCTAAGATGCTTATAGTCTTGTGTTACACAACAAACTATAATGTCTTAGTTTAGTCAGACCCTTCATTTCTATATAGCCATGATGGAATAATGTTGTCCTTGTATTACACAACAAAGCAATAATTTCCAACCATGCCATAAAGCACTAAGTGCACCAAGATAAATTTTATATCAAAACCTAGAGTAGGCCTTGTGTTACACAACATACCTACTATAGTTTTGATATTAATTTGGCTTAGCATGAATGAAGGCCAATTATAGTATACTTAATCAATTAGCATTCCCAAGTTAAGGTTTAGATATGACCAATTTGGCCAGGTAAGTGGAAGGGGTGAGGGGGTCCCCTCGTTGCTTTCCTTAGACACCAATTGATTTGGCCAGGTCAGACAACGGAACCAATTAAAAACCTCATTCCCTTTACCTTCCCAGAACCACTTGCCTAGACACCAACTGGCTGATCAAATCCTAATCAGTTTTGCATCATGATTGAGTTTATACTATGACTAAATATGTTTTTATGAGGGCTTTGATAGTCTCATACACATCCTAAATAATCATGTTATCATTGTTCATAACAACAAGTATAAACAAATGCATATCAATCTAGCATATGCAAAAATATGATTATCCATCAGGCATATTTATCTTAATATGCAAATCATAGCATGATTTTACAATTCTCCATTCACCTCACTTATTCATGGTATATAGCCATAATGGCACCCTTACATGCCATAGGAGACCCTATTGAATGGGAAGAGAGGGCCTTTAAACCCTGCTTAACCCCTATGACCGGACAGCCATGGTGACTAACCCAATCCAAAATAGTTACTAGGATAAGACATGTTACTAAAATGCATTTGATTAGCAATATGTATAATATCATATTGAAACAATATCATGTTCTTTTCATGATAATATTTACTATCATACATAGATTAGGGTTTAAGAATAACAGCCCCTAATCCAATGGCAAACATCATACTATGATTATTTTTCATAACCATACAGCATTCCACTGAACCCTAAGTAATGGCATGCATAAAAAAACCTATGATCAAACTAGCTATCTAATAAGCATTTGATCATACAAATGACAATTAATTGAATGAATTAAGGGTTGCTCTGATACCACTGATGGATTTCTTAAGGGTTATCATGCATGTATGATGCATTGGATTTCAAAAATTTGCACAAAGAAAAACCCTTATTGGCTAGAAACCCGAATCTCAAGATCCCCTCATTCATATACAACTAATATATCTCTAATATGGTTCATGATAAATACCTGGAATGCTATTTTCCACTCCTTTCCACTAGGCTCATAAGTTCAAGCCCTCCAATGGTGATCCACACAGGAACTGACCCAATGAAGAACTCCTACTTCAGTTGCTTGCTTGACTAGGACTCTTCTTTATAGCCTTCTGGACTTTGACCTTTGTAGGACACCCTACCCTCTTATAAGGTACTCTGAATGCTCTCCAAAACCACTCTTGGATTTGGGATTGCCCTCCTATAGGACACCTTAGGCTTATGTCTTAAATTCTAAGACTTGTCCTAGTAAGAACAACCTTGTCTTAAAGAGACAAGGTTTGTCTTAAGGAGGAGGGAGAGAGAAAAACACTCAGAATAAACTACGGTAGAAATCTGATTGAAAACTCAGACCACCGTCCCCTATTTATAGATTTAATAGGGGTGTGTGATATGCCTAGTTACTGTCTTATCAGATAAGTTTTTTCAAGATCGAAGAGTAGTGATCCGGTTGAAAAAACTTATCTTGATAAAACTCTTCATGCGCCTAGGCGCATATCTGCATCCCCTCCATTTCCAGACTTAATCCTTACTTGCCACATGGCAAGTACCGATCACTGGAAAGCCAAGAGGCATCTCTTCATTTTCCAAGCATCGGAGAATTTGAAGAGTCCTGATGATAGAAGAATTCTACTTCAGACCGTGCACCAAATGAAGGGATGCGTCCCTTCATTCATGCATTATCCTTCCATGCATTTTCATGCCAATTCACAATATGTTGACCAGTCAAAAATGATCCTAGGAGGCATGGGGATATGTTCCAAGAGAGTCCCAGATGAATCAGCCAGAGTGATTCATCTGCAGAAGGACTCTTGGTCCTTTCTGCGGTCCCTTTCCTTGGCATGCGCACATATGCGCCCAAGGAGTCCATGCCAATTTGGACTCTAGTCCAAGTGGTGTTCCATGTCCAATTAAATCAGGATAAAACCTGATATAGGTTATCTTAATCAAGACATAACCCAATTTAAGTGTCTCTTAAATTGGTTAATCAAATTAGCAAGCAACTGGAATCAAATTGACTTGGGTTAGGAATCAGGTTAGCCTACACATGCTAGTATACAATCTAGCTAACTAATTAGGATCCCATGATCCTAATTAAATTATAAATGACTTCCTTGGTCAACTCCCTAATATGTGTGACCCTTTGGGTTCCACATCTTGCCAGCAATTGATTTAGGTTTAAGCTGATTAGAACCAATCAAACCCGATTGACCTAATTAGATCAAATTGAGCTGACCTAAATTATCAATTCGATCTATCCATCGAATTGACTCATGAAACCAATCTAATTGGTTCATGAATACCTATAAGACATGATTGATATCTAGCAATATGTTATGCCTACACGAAAGATGAAGAATTTTGTAGAAAGTACCAAAATATCCTTCAGTAGAAAGTTACCGTGCAATTCAATCTTTCAATCTCCCATTATCCCGATTAAGTGGTAGGTATGGATAAATGTCAAACCCTAGCACTTAGTCATTTTAAATCTCTATTTGATAATGAAGACTTAGCTAATGACTGATTTGAAACAACTTCTAATCTCTTCCTGCTTTGATCAAAGACTCCTTGAGTCATCAATCGAAGAGATCACTTAGGATAACAATTCCTCTTACTAGGAATGATCGATTCCTTGTTGGTCCACTCATATCCTTCATACACCTTCCACCATATCTGAGAACACCCCGTACATGACTTAATGTCACGAATGAGTATGAACCAAAACATGGCTTAGTGTGCACAAGGAACCATGGTGACCTTAGGTCTAAAGATCACATGCACAACTCTTACTTTAAGATCTATCTTTTGACAAGTAGTAAGACTTTCATAAGATAGTCCCGGTGCGGATCAGTTTAGTGAACTCATATCCTAATGAGCACCCTTATCCTTGTATTAATGTCTCTGCACAAGTAGCCGTGAGACCAACCACCCTCTTAACAGAGCATACATAGGATAATCTAGTCTTTCCGGACTTATTGATCCCCAAACCGATGGTCCATTGACTAGGAACATTTTAGGTTAGGATTTATAGGAACTTAGGTCTCACTATCATGATTTCCATCATAACCCTAATTCCATTTGTCATAACTTATGGGGTTCATCATAATCTTTAAATAAGACACAGCAATATGATGAAACTATATACATTTATTAAATATCATACAAAAATTGAAAGATTACAAAAATGCCCTTACATAAGATTGGCTTTTAGGGCACTTTCCTTTAAAACTCAAGGTCTGAGACCAGAAATGATACAGAACATGTTGAATTCAAATTTTTTCTCAAGTATCGACTCATAAAAATGAAGTGTCGACTCAAGTGTCGACTCACTAGAAGAAGTGTTGACGCACCAGTGCATTCTAGAGAGCTTCAGAAAGTATTTTGACCTAGTGTCGACTTAAGTATCAACTCATGTATCGACTCATGACCTGAAGTATCCACTCTTGCAGGTCTGGATGAATAGTAATGGGGCAGTTCTTGCTTTAATATTAGATTGAGGTTAGGGACAGTTCTTGCTTTCTGGAGATGCACCATGATTTGTTGCACTTACGAGAGTGCTGAGGAAAGAAGAGTTGGATACTTAATACCTACCAAAGACGTGCCATGATCTACCACAGGTACGAGGCATGCCAAGGGAAGGTAGTAAATCCCTAAAGTCAATTACATTTCAGTCATAAGAGTAATACAATTTGGCGCACAATCACTCTTCCTTTCCTGAAAAACTCAATCTCACTTGCTTCACTTTAGGAGTAGTTTATTTCTTACTTTCTTTTATTTTTCCATAATAACAATTATTTTTTTTTTAAATCATAACTTAGCCGTAAGGTCCCTAAGAATACGATCCCGACTCACCCTAGCTATAGAGTTGAGTTAGTAAATTATTTTTGATTGCCGATGATAGTGATCAAATTTTGGCATCGTTGCTGGAGACCATAGGCATGGTTATGATTTTAAAAAAAATCAAAAAGAAAACATAGAAGCGGATTGATCTGTTCTTTAATTAAATATTCTAAAATCATTAGAATAATTCGATGAATTGGAGCAATGCTAGGAACATGGATCTTAATTGTAGAGTGGATAGGTTGTCCCATACCTTTGGTGCCACACCCTATGAATTCAATCATCTACCAACTAGTAGACACTCTTCCACTCCATTTTTTTTCTTACACAATAGGCATGCTCCACTTATTTGAGTTCAACTCACTTTGTAAGTGAATACCCAGTCATGTATCAATTCCTTGAGTTTAGGTATGACTAAGTTTATCAAGATCAAACTCATATGGCCTATAGACCAGGAGAAATCCCACACTTCAATGCTTACAACCAAGGTTGGAAGATTCAACCAGATTTATCATGGCAACCACACCCAGTGGTTATCCCGGTATCACATAAACTTTTGTTCATAGATGGATCGCATTATGATCAGCCCTATCCATATTATCAACCTTCTCCTAATTATAATCTATCATTTCAAGAGAAGGTTTTGCAAGCCATAGATCGAATCGAGAAAATTGGCCAGACCCCACCTCTCCAACCGATCAACCTAGATGTCGATAGAAATGCTCAATTTCAACAATCTATTGATGAGCTTGTGCTTCAACAGTAGTTTATCGATGAGCTTATGAATCAGATTGACCAATTATTAGCCGAAATTAATAGTGAAAAGGTAGGAACACTACCTAGTCAGTCTGAGAGTAATTTAGAGGGACACTACCAAGTTAAAGATTTTAATGACCCTTTAATTCTTTTTGAACAATCAACCATAATTTTTGAGAATAAATTGATCACGGAATAACCCTGCACCATCATAGAGACCCATATAGATGATTTGACCGAGGCATAGAAACCAAACTAGTGGGATGAACCACTTCCATCATCGTCTTACTCACCAATAGTCCCCTTCCCAAGTGTCCTAGAATCATCAACTCCTTTTTATGGGATGGAAGAAGAAATTGATGATATAATGGAATTAATTGAGGATCCCCATGAATCATAACAGAATAACATAACAGGGGAAGCTATACCTCCAAGTTGTACCCAAAAGTCATTAGATCCCTATATGGCTTAGTGTGAGGAAGATAATTTTAGAGAAGATGAATATATCATAGGAAAGGATAACCTATTTGATACATTGCATTTCAAACCCACCCCATTTTTGATGGAACAAGTTGAGCCAACACCTAGCACCCCAATAGCTCCTCCATTAAAATCACCACTAGATCTAGATTCGAAGTCGCTTCCTGTCACACATACTGACACCCTACCAATGATTTCTAACCAGGAAGACCAAATAGTTGGTGTTCTAAAGATGTATAGACAAACTGTTGGATGGGATGTTTATAAAATAAGGGATAATGATCTTAAAAATTTTATAGTTGATATCACTATATTTGGCACTACTTTTGAGAATTGACTCCAAAATCTATCTTTCGTTCTAAAATGATGTATGGAGATAGACCTACACTTAACTTGGATAAAGTGCCATCAGGAAGGGATTAGGATAGATCTTTCTAAAGTTACAAGAATTTTTAAGCTACCACCTCCACTCTCGACCCAACATACACAATCCCTTCCTAATCTCAAACCAAATTTCTATAAAATTTTTAAATCTTGGTCTAGCATGCTTGCCTGGTACACTCTATGGATTATGATTAATCATCACCAAAAACTCAACAAACGTTTTTCTGCCATGATGACAAGGCCTCTTGATTGGTCTTTTCTTCTAAAAATTTGGAGGGACATACCCAAGCTCAATATCAGTAACACTCCCTTATAGCATCCGGCTGAGACATTAAACTTAGTGCTAATTAGGAGGCAACCTAACAATCTCATCTTTCTTTTCTTTAGTGCATTTATAGGAACTTAGGTGGCAGAACAGGAACCCACTATTTCATGAAGCCCTCTTCAACTCCCAAAGCACATTTACTCCATGTGTATTATTTCCTACTATACCTTTTATTTTCTTTCCTACTCCATTGAGGACAATGTCAGTTAAGTTGGGGGGGAGAGATAAACTTGACTTGCTTAGATCTTCGAGTATGTTTAGAAATGATCATGTTATGTGTACCTAATTATTGCTCAAATTGGAGTTGCATAGGCACCTTAATCAATGATTGATTAATGGTCTAGATAATACTAGAAATGCTAAGAGATAAATTATTAAAGAAACTCAGTAAATGATAGGATTTAGATCATAAATAATTTCTTGGAGTAATTTCGAAACCTTCTGACCATTGATCTCAATAAAGAATCTACTTTATGAAATATAAATCAAAAGGTTAAGTATGCTAAAGTTTTTTCTTGAAAAAAAAAGTTAGTCTTGTCTCACAGCTTTGCTTTAACTCTTGCTGAGTAACCGGCCCTGTCGCCTAGGTAAGCATTGTGGTTCACATCAAAAGGTGAGAAGGTCAAAAAATTTGTTAAGCAATGGTACCTTCCTGAGTAACTGGATCCCTTCGTCTAACTAAGCATTAGGGTTCATGTCAAAAGGGGAGATTGTTGGGTCTACCCTTGATTTTGATGAATAACAAAATGTTGAGTACATATTTTGTACTAATGATTATTTGTAGTTATGAGTTTTCAGGAAACAAGTACCTCAAATTCTCAAAGTTAGAGTATCATGGCACACTTTGGCATAAAGCATTTTTCATAATTTGAAGAGTTTTTTCCATCCAGAAAGGGCACAAATAAGTTCAATTATTGTTTATATATGTTGCATTTAAGTTTCATGAACAATCTTTATGTTTTTGGCTTGATTGGCACTTATTTCTGAAAATTACAAAACCAAGTGTCGACACCTGGGAGCCCAAGTGTCGACACTTCAGCATTTGGCACGTAAAATTTTTCATGGCATGCCAAGTGTCGACACTCAGAACTCAAGTGTCGACACCTGAAACTCAAGTGTCGATACTTAAGTTTCCAAGTGTCAACTCAAGGCCTGAGACTTTTTGAAAATACAAAACTTGG
Organism: Areca catechu; assembly: GCA_021397845.1. Classification (NCBI taxonomy): domain Eukaryota; kingdom Viridiplantae; phylum Streptophyta; class Magnoliopsida; order Arecales; family Arecaceae; genus Areca; species Areca catechu. Next base: position 42,690,362 of record CM038048.1, on the reverse strand, counting down.
CCATGGAGAAATTTTTGTGTCAAGTGTCAACACCTGTGAGTCAAGTGTCTACATTTGAAAGTTCAAGTATCGACACCTGGAAGCCAAGTGTCGACACCTGACAGCCAAGTATCGACACCTAACAGCCAAGTGTCGACACTCGGGTTCTGATAGCCTCAACGGAACTATTTTTTAACACCTTGAAATTGTTGTTTTTAGCTCTTAATGGCTAGTTCTAAATCCCTAACGGTCTAAAATGATTTTTTGGATGTTTTTCATGTATTTAAGCTTTACCAAACTCACTTATGAAGCAAGATAAAAGAGGAAAGCAAAGAAATATCCAAGAGTTAAAGCCCTTCTTCAAGAACTCCACTTCCAAAAGCTAAAAAGGAGAGATTTTACTGAAAAAGCCTACATTCCTTTCATTTCATCTTTTCAAAAGTGTTCTTGAGAAGATTCCAAGTCAAGTCACATCAAGTAATCATTCAAGAGCTTCAAAGATTCCTCATCCACTCTAAGAAGAGAGTTTGTTTGTGTTTAAATTCTTGTATTCTAAATTTACTTTTGTTTGACCTAGCTTTCAAAGTTTTTGAAAGTAGGTTGTAAGGTTGTTGGTGAGCCAAAACCAACCAGGGTTGACTTGTGAGCCCAAAGACAAAATAAGTGTAAAGGTTTGTTGGTGAGCCTATGTGACAAAACCAACTTAGGTTTTGACTTATGAGCCTTGGAAAACAAGTCGGCTATAATCTTTGAAGAGATTATAGTGAAAATCCCCAAAGAGAGCTTGGAGAGTGGATGTAGGTGTTTGGAGAACACCAAACCACTATAAATATTGATGTTTGTGTGTCATTATCTCTTTTTTCCTACTTGCACTTTAATTCCTGCCTTTACTTATTGTTTTCTACTGTATTTACTTAAGTGCATTATTCACAAACACTACATGGCTTTCACGTAATTATTTTAATTTTTAAATGACCCAAATAACCCCCCTATTGGGCTCTATCTCTAGGCAATAAGTGGTATCAGAGCTCCGGTACTCTCTTGTAGGTCCAAGGATTTTGAGTAAAAGATCATGGCAGCCCCAATAGGAATGGATGTTGTTGAAGGTCAAGCTTCAAACCGTCCCCCACTATTTAATGGTACAAACTACACTTATTAGAAAACTCGCATGCGCATATTCATACAAGCCATTGATTATAATCTTTGGAGGATAATTATCCAAGGTTCTCATCAGCCTACTATGTTGGTTAATGGCATTCCCACTCCCAAAATGGAAGATGATTGGGATGAGAATGATATTAAGCAAATAGAGCTTAATGCTAAGAATATGAATCTATTGTTTTGCTCCTTAGATCCGAGTGAATTCAATAGAATCTCTAACAGTCTCTCTGCTAAGGAAATATGGGACACACTTGAGGTTATGTAGGCCCACGTAGGCAATCCAAGAGGGGGGGTGAATTGGGTTTTATAAAACTTTTATACTATTTAAAGTGTGAACTAAAGCAAGTATGTGCTAATGCAATTTAAGTACTTGTGTATTTCAAATAAATGCAGCGGAAATAAAGAAATAAAAGCATAAGAAGAACAATCACACAAACACAAAGGTTTATAGTGGTTCGGTGCCAACCAAGCACCTACATCCACTTCCCAAGAATCCCTTGGGAATTCTACTAAGTTTGGTTTTATAACTTAGGCTCACCAACAACCTTTACAACTTGTTTTGTCTTCGAGCTCACAAGTCAAACCCTAGTTGGTTTCAAGGCTCACCAACAACCACCCTTGGTTTTACGGGATGACCAAGAACCTAAACAACTTGTTTTGGCTTCGGGCTCACAAGTAAAACCCTAGTTGGTTTCAAGGCTCACCAACAACCACTTTGGTTTTCAAGGCTTACCAAAAACCTCTTTGGTTTTCCAAGGCTCACCAAAAACCTTAAGTAAAATAATATAAGAGCAAGTATAAAAGAATACAATAAAAGCTTTCTAAAATAAAGCAAATATCTCTTTGAAGCCTGTTGAGAGTTGATGAAGATCTTGTCTTCAAGTTGATGAAACCTTTGATTGATGCTTGAGGATGTGAACTTTGGATGCTCTCTTTGAAACTTGGAAGCTTAAAGGTTTGATCCACTTAACTCTTGAATCCTTGAAGAATATTCAAAAATCTCACCAAAGGATTACTTCCCCAATTGATTTTTGATGTTTATATAGCCTCCCAACACTTAAATGACCGTTTATAGCCATTATGGAGGAAAATATGACCGTTTGGAAGCAAGTTGGAGAAGTTCTGTAGCCCAGAAAACTAGCCGTTACTGTTCAAGTGTCGACACTTCACCTTCAGGTGTCGACACTTCAGTTTCAAGTGTCGACACTTCAGTTTCCAGGTGTCGACACTTCACTTCCAAGTGTCGACACTTCAGCTCCAAGTGTCGACACTTCACTAAAAGAGCTTTCTGAAGTTTTCTGTTTGTCTCAGGCCTTAAGTCGACACTTCACTCTTCAAGTGTCGACACTTGTTCCTCAGGTGTTGACACTTTATTTCCAAGTGTCGACACTTGCCTGTGCCATTGCTGAAACATCTTCAAATTGAAACTTTAACCTCTTCAAGTTCTTCCATATTAATTCCAAAGTCCATATACTTGATTTTTCATTAATTTAAGGACTTTTTCAACTGAAATACAAGCATTTCTTTATTCAACATGGATGAGTACTAAGATATGAGAAATACACTTAAAATATAATTATTACTCATATATACTTAAACATTTTGTCAATTATCAAAATCAAGACCAGAGTCAATAGGTTACCCATGAGGGTACACACCAAGTGAAAATAACTAAAATTAACATGCTCATTTACATATATGAAATGTTCAAAATGGAACCTACAGAATCTATAAGTGAGATGTATACTAGGTTCATAAATATTGTGAATGGCATGAGAAGCTTAGGAAAGATTATATCTAGTGGTGAACTTGTAAACAAACTTCTCAAGTCTCTTCTGGCTTCATGGGATGACAAGGTAACTGCTATAGAAGAAGCCAAGGATGTCAACACTCTTCCTCTCGAGTAATTGTTGGGCTCATTGATGACATATGAGCTTTCACTGAAGCAAAAGAATGTGAATGTTGACAAGAAAAAGAAAGTGATCACTTTCAAGTCTACAAATAAAGATGATTCAAGTGATGACTCTGAAGAAGAAGATGAAGAAGATGAGACGGCTCTCATGGCTAGAAAGTTTAGGAGGTTCATGAGAAAGAAGAAGTATAACTTCAAGAAAAAATCTTTAAAAAGAGAGCCTAGCAAAGAGAAGAAGGAGAAAGAGAAGGAGCAGCCCACATGCTTTGAATGCAAGAAACTAAGCCACTTTAAAATGGACTGCCCCTTACTTAAGAAGAGCAGAAGAAGACTAAGAAAGAAGGCTATGATGGCAACCTGGAGTGATAGACTCCAGTTCTGAGGAAGAACAGCAAGAAGTTGTAAACTTTTGTTTGATGGCTGATCATGATGAGGTATTTTTCGAAATCAAAAATAAGTTTACTTTTGATGAGTTGCATGAAGTTTTTGACGAATTAGTTATTGAATTTCAAAAACTAAAAACAAAGCATAAAGAACTAAAAAGGCAAAATTTAGATTTAGTTAAAGTAAATGACAAGTTTTCAACTAAGAATGATTACTTGCTTCTTTAAAATAAAAAGCTAAATGATAAAATTATTCTCCTTGAAAAAGAAAAGGAAGTTTTGAAAAAGGAAAACTCTTCAGTATCAAATGAAAACTTTTCAAAACAAAATAATGAGATTTTGCAAGAAAACGAAAAGTACAAAGAAGAACTTGAAAAATTAAAATCTTTTGTTGATAAATTTACATACAGTTTTGAAAAATTGAACATGCTTCTAAATAATCAAAGGGCTATTTTTGATAAAGCCGATTTAGGTTTCAAAACTCAAAAGAAACAAAAATTTTTCAAAAATCTTTTTGTGCTTGCATCATCATCTATTACTTGCTATACCTGTGGTATTGTAGGACATAAATCTTACTTGTACAATAAAAATAAATTAAGTAATGTTAAGAAAGTTTGGGTTCCAAAAGGAACCATTACCATTAACCTAAAAGGATCCAAGATGGCTTGGGTACCTAAAGTCTTTACCTATTTTTTATTGTAGGTATGCCTTTCAACCAGTAAAAGAAGAATGTGGTACCTCGATAATGGTTGCTCAAGGGACATGACCGGAGATGTGGAGCAGTTCTCATCACACGAGTATCAGAATGGTGGTAATGTAATATTTGGTGATAATAGAAAGGGAAAGATTGTCAGAATTGGTAAAGTCCATATCACCCCTTCTACTTACATTGATAATGTATTATATTTTGATGGTTTGAAATACAATTTACTTAGCATTAGTCAATTTTGTGACAAGGATTTCAAAGTTGGTTTTGAATCTTTAATGTGCATTGTTTCTAGTTTAGATGACAATAGCATCAAGTTCATTGGTCATAGGCATGGAAATATTTATATGGTTGATCTGGATGATCTTCTTATTCAAAATGGTCAATGCCTAGTGGCAATGGAAGCAAAGATCAATGAAACTAATTGGCTTTGGTATCGTAGACTAGGACATGCTAGTATGCATTTGATTTCAAAACTTAGCAAAAAGAATTTGATAAAAGATTTACCAAAACTTAGTTTTGAAAAAGATAAGATTTGTAGTGCTTGCCAACTTGAAAAATAAACCAAATCATCTTTTAAACCAAAAGGAGTAGTCTCTACATCTAGACCCTTAGAGTTGCTTCATATGGACCTCTTTGGGCCAACTAGAATATCTAGTTTGGGAGGTAAGAAGTGCGGTCTAGTTATTGTAGACGATTTCTCACGTTTTACATTGATCATGTTTTTAGCACATAAAGATGAAACATTTTCTGCATTCATTAGACTTCATAAAAGAGTTTCAAATGAAAAACTTTAAAAAGTGACCATGGAATCAAATTTGAAAATTCTGATTTTGACAAATTTTGTATTGAAAATGGCATTCATCATAATTTTTCAGCACCTAGGACACCTCAATAAAATAGGATGGTAGAAAGAAAAAATAGAACTCTTGAAGAAATGGCATGTACCATGCTTTGCGAAAATGACCTACCTAGATATTTTTGGACGGAAGCCTTAAACACTGCATGCTATGTTTTGATCCATGTTTTAATCTGACCGATTTTAAAGAAAACTCCTTATAAGCTTTGGAAGGGTAGAAAACCTTCAATAAGATATTTTCGAGTTTTTGTATGTCGTTGTTTCATCTTAAACAATGGTAAAGATAATTTAAGCAAATTTGATACCAAGTCAGATGAGGGTGTCTTTCTAGGCTACTCTATATCTAGCAAGGCATACAGGGTCTTCAACAGAAGAACTCTTGTTGTTGAAGAATCCATACATGTTGTATTTGATGAATCTGACCAGAAATCTTCTAGAAAAGAAGATGTGATTTGTGATGAAATAGGTACCAAAAAAACTGAAGAGGTGAACAACAATGAAGAGCCTATCAAGAAACAAGAAGATGATCAAAACAATGAAAGAGGACAAGATCAAGAAAATGAAAATACATCATTACTTGATCCTCTACCTAAAGAATGGAGGTACGCTCATGGACACCCTAAAGAACTTATCATTAGTGATCCATCTAAAGGTGTAAGTACTCGATCATCTCTTAGAAATGTTTGTGATTATTTAGCATTTGTATCTCAAATAGAACCTAAAACTATTGAAGAAGTTGAAAATGATTGCAATTGGATTAATACTATGCAAGAAAGACTCAATCAATTTAAAATAAATAATGTTTGGACTTTAGTAGATAGACCTTCAAATGTTTCAATAATTGGCACAAAATGGGTTTTTAAAAACAAACTTGATGAAAATAAAATTGTTACAAGAAATAAAACTAGACTAGTTGCCAAAGGATACAATCAGGAGGAAAGGATTGATTTTGATGAAACCTTTGCTCTTGTGGCTAGACTTGAGGCAATTAGGCTATTGTTGGCTTTTGCTTGTTTTATAGATTTTAAATTATTTCAAATGGATGTCAAAAGTGCCTTTTTAAATGGCTTTATCGAAGAAGAGGTTTATGTTGAACAACCACCCGATTTTGAAAATCATGAATTTCCAAACTATGTTTTTAAACTTCATAAAGCTTTGTATGGTTTGAAACAAGCTCCAAGAGCTTGGTATGATCGTTTAAGTTCTTTCTTGCTCAAAAATGATTTTACTAGAGGTAATATAGATACTACTTTGTTTTTGAAAAAGAAGAATGAAGATCTTTTAGTAGTACAAGTATATGTGGATAATATTATATTCGGTACTACTAATGAATCTCTTTGTCAAGAGTTTGTAAAGTTAATATAGGGTGAGTTTGAGATGAGCATGATGGGAGAACTTAACTTCTTCCTCGGACTCTAGATAAAGCAAACCAAAGAGGGAATCTTCATCAACCAAGCTAGGTACACAAAAGAAATTCTGAAGAAGTTTGGGATGGAGAATACCAATCCTTTAGGTACACCAATGAGCTCCTCTTGTAAGCTTGACAAAGACGAATCAGGTAAATCCATTGACCAAAAGCTTTATAGAGGAATGATAGGCTCATTGCTATACCTAACTGCTAGTAGGCCAGATATTATGTTCAGTATATGTATATGTGCAAGATATTGGTTTGCACCTAAAGAGTCTCATCTTTTAGCTATTAAACGCATACTTAGATATCTGTCTGGCATAATTGATATTGATTTTTGGTACTCTAGAGATTCTTCATTTGAATTGATTACTTATTCTGATGCTGACTTTGCTAGGTATAAACTTGATCGTAAAAGTACTAGTGGAACCTGTCAATTTCTTGGAGTTAATTTGATCTCATGGAGTAGCAAGAAATAGAATTTGGTTGCTCTATCTACGGTGGAAGCCGAATATATAGCAGTTGGAAGCTATTGTGCTCAAATCCTATGGATCAAACAACAACTTAAAGATTTTGGCATTAAACTAATTAAGACACCCATAAGATGTGACAATACTAGTGCAATCAATCTAACTAAGAATCCTGTGCAACATTCAAGAAGTAAACATATTGAAATAAGACATCATTTCATAAGAGATCATGTACAAAACTCTAATGTGATCCTTGAATTTGTGTGTACTGATGATTAGCTGATGTGTTTACCAAACCCTTGAGTGAAGAGAGATTTTGTATGATTAGAAGAAAGTTAGGTGTTATTGACTCATTCTCTTAGAACTCTCTCAATTTCTACCCTATCCAATTTATTTTTACTCAAAATCACTTTTATTGAGTCCCAAAACCTTTTAAAACATTCATTGATTTTTTGAAATTTTTTTTGATTTTTCTTGAAAATCTCTTGGTCAAGTGTCGATACTTAGATTTTGCGAAGTGTCAACACCTTACCAAGTATCGACACTTGATAAATTTGAAGTGTCGATACTCGCAAAAAATTTCAGGTTTTTTAGGACAAGTCTGAACCTTTTTGTATTTTATTTCCCCCCTTTTTCCTAAGTGCCGTAGTGGTCCCCTACTCTCCTCTAACCTTCGGAACAGTCATTTTCCCCCGTTACCCCATCAAATCAAGGTATTTCTCTCCCTCCTCTCTCACATTTAAACCGTAAACCCTTGATTTCCTCAATTTCATTCATTTTATCTCATTTAAATATGATTTTTCATGGTTTTGGATTGTTTTTGGCTTTCTAATCGATGGGAAATCACTTTATCCTTGTTTTACTTGGATTTCTTCTCGTTTTTGGACCGGTTCCCCATCGTGAACATTCGTTTTCACCCTTTCACTGTTGCATTGAGTGTTTCTGGTCGAAAACCCCATTTTTTCATGGATTTGAGTTAGGGTTTCTTAGTTTTCTCTCATTTAGATAGTTTATGTGTTTCATTTTACAACCTATGCCTCATTTTGCCCCTTATTTTACTTGATTCTACTGTTGGATTGAAATTTTTAGGTCAAAATGACCCATTTGATATTTTTTCTTTATTTAAATTGATTTTTTACCAATTAAAATCTTAATTTCATTCAGCATTGTTCGATTTCATAGTTACAACTATTTTCCTAAACTTTTTATCCTCCGATTTCATGTTTTGTAGTTAATCCCAAACCTAAAGTCTATTTGATTTCATTCCTATTTTAAAACAAATCCTAGTTATTTTTCCTTAAACTAGTATCTTTTTAACGCAAACCTAGACCTGTTTTCCCTCTCTTTCAGTCACATCCTTAGCCAAACCACTATTCTTGACTTGTTTAGACCAATCCCTATTCATTATGTTTACCCTTTTTCTTCCTTCCCTTTCTTCCCTCAGCTTGATAGACATGGGTCATAGGAAGTGATTGGCAGTGAAGAGGAAGTTTGGACAGAGTTCAGTAGAGAGGAGATCGAAGGCCAGGCTTGATAGTGTACAGACCAGTAGTTCAGTTGCCCTTGTTTCACCCCCTGCAGAGAGGAAGGCAGGGAAGGCAGTGACGGCAGGCAGGTGGATAGATCTTGAGTTCTTTGACAGGCAGCACTTTCAGATTAGACAGACACTTTCCGATGCTGGGTTGGTACCCTTCTGTACCATGCAGGAGAGGTACTATCCATATTTGGTGCATGAGTTTTATGGCAGCCTGGATTGTTGTCGTCTACTGTGGAGCACTACAGTCAAAGGTGTGTAGATTTCATTATCTGAGGAGGTTCTGAGTCAGGTATGGGAGATCCCATACAGAGGGATTTGTATCTTTTCTGTTGAGGATTGTGAGGAGGCCTTTCGGTGCATCCTAGAGAGAGAGGATGTTCACAGAGTGACAGTGGTCACCGCGAACCAGTTAACAGTTAAGATGAGGCTTCTCCATCACATCACAACATAGATTCTGCTCCCGAAGACTGGCAGGTTTGATTTTATTATAGAACGAGAGCTAATGCTCATGGTGAGCTTGACCCAGAGGACTCAGGTAGATCTTCCATCATTGATGCTAGCTTAGATGCAAGATGCAGTGACATAGAGGAGACATTGCTTGCCATATGGGATGGCTCTCACTCGTCTTTTCCGAGCTTACAGAGTTCCTTTAGAGGGGGAGACCTCCAAGGAGATACTTCACATTGATGTTTATGACGAGAGATCCTTGCACCGTATGGGATATAGACTGGTCGCTGGACGCTGGATTCGCAGGAAGTCTGGTCAGTTGCCAGATGAGGAGGATAAGTTGAGAGAGGCCGAGGCTGGGCCATCAGGGCCAGTTGGTACACCTCCCCATGTTGGCCTGCATCAGAGACTGAGCCAGTGACTCCTACAACTACCCCTTCTGCTCCTCCTCCATATTCTAGTGGTATATCTTTCGAGGAGCATGCCAGACAGCAGTTCACTGAGCTGAGGAGCGAGATTGTTGGATTAGGTGTTAGGACGACTCAGTTGCGAATTGAGATTAAGGGCCTTAGAGCCCATACTGCTATGGAGCACACGGAGATTCGTCGCACCATGGAGGCGAAATTCGCTCGTATCGAGATTTACTTAGATCCCTTCTACCTCCAGCAGCTCCTGCGGATCCACATGATGACGCTGATGATGATGACCACCAGGATGGACTCGATGATACAGTTAGTGGTGGTATCCGAGATGATAGGAGTGATGATAGAGTGACTGATATTATTGGTGATAATAGTGACAGTGATAGTGACGGTGGCATAGATGGATATGAGATGGTCAGCCGAGAGCCACAGACTCCTATTATTCCTTTTGCTGATATGAGCAACACGCCGATCTCCACTGATCCTGTGTTCGTCACACCCGCTAAGGCTCTTCCACCTCCTTCTACTCGATCTTCTAAGGTTGTACCCTGCATAGGACCCTCTACTAGGACTAGGAGCCGTGGTATTTTGAAGACTCCTAGAGGTCTAGCTCATAAGTCCAAAATTACTGGTCCCATATCTTTTGAGATTCCATCTGATGAGGATTAGCCTCACATATGTTTATTCTATTTTTGTTATCATTTATCTTATGTTTCATGCATGTGTACTCTATTTTATGTTGTGTGTTTCAGTGATGCTGATTGATTCAGCAAATTTTGTACCAAAAACACTCTTATATATATACATATTCCACTTTTATGATACATTGATTGAATTCACATTGTTTAAATTTTGCTTTGATAATATTGACTTTGATACCCTACTCTTAAGCTCTGATACCTGTTTATTTTTAAAAAACTAAACCTTGTATGAGCTATGGTACCTTCTTTGTCTAAGTGCATTTATTAAGGGGGAGCTTGCTCCCTTTGCTGTTTAATGATTGACAAAAAGGGGGAGTAGGATATTTAAATTTTTCAAATTTTATATTTTATACTTTAAATAAAACTTGCTCTGATACGAAATACTCTGAAATAATCTAACACAAAATATTTCACTGAGGGGGAGAGTTGATGTAGTTTTCCTACATAACTTATACCTCTCATCTATTAAAATTGTGCTGTATGAGCCTGAGATAATGTTTATGAAGTATCATATCAAAAAAATTGAATTTGAATGTTTATATACTCAAGGTTTTATCATCATTAAAAAGGGGGAGATTGTTGGGTCTACCCTTGATTTTGATGAATAACAAAATGTTGAGTACATATTTTGTACTAATGATTATTTGTAGTTATGAGTTTTCAGGAAACAAGTATCTCAAATTCTCAAAGTAAGAGTATCATGGCATGCTTTGGCACAAGCATTTTTCACGATTTGAGAAGTCTTTTCCATCCAAAAAGGGCACAAATAAGTTCAAGTATTGTTTATATATGTTGCATTTAAGTTTCATGAACAATCTTTATGTTTTTGGCTTAATTGGCACTTATTTCTGAAAATTGCATAACCAAGTGTCGACATTTGGGAGCCCAAGTGTCGACACTTCAGCATTTGGTTTGCAGAAATTTTTCATGGTATGCTAAGTGTCGACACTCAGAACTCAAGTGTCGATACCTGAAACTCAAGTGTTGACACTTAAGTTCCTAAGTATCAACTCAAGGCCTGAGACTTTTTGAAAATCCAGAACTTGGCCATGAAAAAAATTTTATGTCAAGTGTCGACACCTGTGAGTCAAGTGTCGACACTTAAAAGATCAAGTATCGACACCTGGAAGCCAAGTGTCGATACCTGACAGCCAAGTGTCGACACTCGGGTTCTGACAGCCTCAATGGAACTATTTTCTGATAGCCTGAAATTATTCTTTTTTGCTCTTAACGTCTAGTTCTTGATCCCTAATGGTCTAAAATGGTTATTTGGATGTTTTTCATGTATCTAAGCTTAACCAAACTCACTTATAAAGCAAGAGAAAAGAGGAAAGCAAAGAAATATCCAAGAGTTAAAGCCCTTCTTCAAGAATTTCACTTCCAAAAGGTAAAAAGGAGAGATTCCACTGAAAATGCCTACATTCCTTTCATTTCATCTTTCCAAAAGTGTTCTTGAGAATATTCCAAGTCAAGTCATATCAAGCAATCATTCAAGAGCTTCAAAGATTCCTCATCCACTCTAAGAAGAGAGTTTGTTTATGTTTAAATTCTTGTATTCCGAATTTACTTTTATTTGACCTAGCTTTCAATGTTTTTGAAAGTAGGTTGTAAGGTTGTTGGTGAGCTAAAACCAACTAGGATTGACTTGTGAGCCCAAAGATAAAATAAGTGTAAAGGTTTGTTGGTGAGCCTAGGTAACAAAACTAACTTAGGTTTTGACTTGTGAGCCTTGAAAAATAAGTCGGCTGTAATCTTTGAAGAGATTATAGTGAAAATTCCCAAGGGGAGCTTGAGGAGTGGACGTAGGTGTTTGGAGAACACTGAACCACTATAAATATTGGTGTTTGTGTGTGATTATCTCCTTTTTCCTACTTGCACTTTAATTCCTGCCTTTACTTATTATTTTTCGCTACATTTACTTAAGTGCATTATTCACAAACACTACACGGCTTTCACATAATTGTTTTAATTTTTAAAAGATCTAATTCACCCCCCTCTTAGGCTCCATCTCTGGGCAACAGAGATACTAACACTTAAAAGGCTTGGACATAATACAATTAACTTTAAAAAAAAGAGAGAGGAAAAAACCAGCTAGCAGAAAGGTACTGAACTAAATCCCAAAAAGTTAGAGATTTTAAGAGTGAGGTAGAAAGTTGGCAAAGGAAGAACTCTAGAAATCTTTATGCGCTCTACCCAACCACTAAATGAGTTGAATTAATAATCCGATGAAGTATCTCAATAGTGGTCTGACCAGGTATCATTTGCCTTTAGGGCTGCTTAGGTTAACATCCAATTCAAGGACGGGTTGATACACATGGATAATTCATCCGCTTTACTCGAGGATGAGCAAAGTTCAAGTTAAGAGATGTGATAACTACATTATATATATATATAAGTATTAATTTAATAATTAAATTATATTTATTTATTTAAATTGATATTTTTATATATCATTTGTAGGAAAGAAAAGTGCGAATGCGAAGAGCTCGATTTATGGATTCAAATGAAACAAGTTTGAAGCGAATCGATCTTGAAATGAATCCAGAATGGATTTTTAAATAATTAACAAGGAAAAAGCATGCATTTTGGTGTAGCCGGTCCACCATGGACTGGCTGAATGGTCTATTGCATGCCCAGTGGTCCACGATCTGCCATGGCCATGGTCCATGAAACAGAGCTATGGACCACAAAGCTCAATTTGAGCTGAAACTCACTAGGATCGTTGCTCATCACCGCCCAAGCCTCCGGCACTGCCCTTGCCGGTTCGAGAAGCCTCCAATGACCAGAAAATTGGCCGGAAAAGCCGGTGGTCACCTCTTTCTTCCTCATTATCGTTTCATGGTTTCAATGGCTAGAAAAGCTGCCGACACCACTCCCTTCACCGTCACCGTCGAGGAGGGTTTCAAGGCCAAAACCAATGCACCAGCCACTGGTTTTCAATCATCATCCATGCCATCGACCCTCTCCTCACTGTCCTTCTTCGGCGGCACCTTGCTAATCGTCATCATCCACAGCACCCTTTTCTCTCTATTCACTGCTCGAACTCCTGCTCACCAGCCATTTCCCTGTTGATCCAAGCTTTGGAGATTGGTAGAGCCACAAAGATTAGTTGGAGGAGAGTTGGATGCTGTTGGAACAGTCCGGTTAGCCATTGAAGACCGGTGAGTTCAGTTGTCCAAATTTATTGGAGATTGTTAGGAGCATCGCTGGTTTGTTGGATCAATGGAGTTTCATTGGACGTAGCTGGATTCAGCAGAAGTTCAATTGAAATGGATGCAGTTGAAGAAGTTGGAGCTCGGTTAGAAGCTCAACGGAGTTCAATTGAGTTTAGTGAGAACTATAGAACAGATGTTGTTGAAAAAACTGAAGATTGTTGGGGTTGTGCCTATAAAATGGGGATCAGTCAAGGGATCAGGGGGTTCATCAGTCTATCAAGGCCCAGAGCCTCTTCTTCCACTCTCTATTCCCCTCTATTCCTCCTCTATTTCTCCTATATTTCTCCTCTATTCCCTCTATCCCTCTACTATCCCTCTGCTATTCCTCTTATTTCTCTTTTATCCCTCTTCTATTCCACTTCTATTCCACTTCTCTCTCTTCTCTCTTCCATCTCTCTTCTTCCCTCCATTCCACCCTCATCTATCTTTCTTATTCTCTCTATTCCACTCTCTTCCAACTCCCCTGAGTCCCTTAGAGCCTGTGCACAAGGAACAGGAGAGGATCGACTTAAAATGAGTTAGTATTGAGGTGCGAGAGGGAAGAGCTGGTTCTCAGTCTTTTGTATTTTTCATTCTATAATAAAAGAGTATATTTTTTTTCTGCATTTATTTGTTCTCTTTTATTCACCATTTATTATACTTTACTATTAGATTGAGGTTAGGGATAGTTCTTGCTTTCCGGAGATGTACCGTGATCTGTTGTAGATATGGGGCGTGCCGAGAAAAGAAGAGTTGGATATCTAGTGCCGACCAAAGATGCACCGTGATCTGTCACAGGTACGAGGCATGCCAAGGGAAGACAGGTAAATCTCTAAAGTCAATTACATTTTAGTCATAAAAGTAATACAATTTGGCGCACAATCACTCTTCCTTTCCTGAAAAACTCAATCTCACTTGCTTCACTTTAGGAGTAGTTTATTTCTTGCTAACTTTTATTTTCCCACAATAATAATTATTTTTTTTCTTTTTAAATCATAACTTAGCCCTGAGATCCCTGAGGATACGATCCAGACTCATCCTAGTTATAGAGTTGAGTTAGTAAATTATTTTTGATCGTCTACGATAGTGATCAAATTTTGGCATCATTGCCGGGGACCATAGGCATGGTTGTGATTTAAAAAAAAATCAAAAAAAAATGTAGAAGCGGATTGCTCTGATCTTTGATTAAATATTCTAAAATCATTAGAACAATCCAATGAATTGGAGCAGTTCTAGGAACATGGATCTTAATTATAAAGTGGATAAGTTATCCCGTACCTTTGGTGCCATATCCTATGAATTTGATCATCTACTAACTAGTAGACACTATTCCACTCCATTTTTTTTGCTACACAACAGGCTTTCTCTACATATTCGAGTCCAAATCACTTTATAAGTGAATACCTAGCCATGTACCAATTCCCTGAGTCTAGGTACGACCAAGTTTATTAAGATCAAACTCATATGAACTATAGACCGGGAGAAAACCCATAGTTCAATGCTTACAACCAAGGTTGGGGAACTCAACCAGATTTATCATGGCAACCACACCTAGTGGTTACCTCGGTATCACATAGACTTCCGTTCATAGATGGATCGCATTATGATCAGTCCTATCCATATTATCAACCTTCTTCTAATTATAGTCTATCATTTTAAGAGAAGGTTTTGCAAGTTATAGACCGAATCGAGAAAATTGGCTAGACCCCACCTCTCCAATCGATCAAACCAGATGTTGATAGAATGCTCAACTCCAACAATCTATTGAGAGCTTATGCTTCAGCAGCAGCCTATCGATGAGCTTATGAATCAGATTGACCAATTGTTAGCTGAAATTAATAGAGAGGAGGTAGGAACACTGCCTAGTCAATTCGGGAGTAATTTAGAGGGACACTACCAAGTTAAAGATTTTAATGACTCTTTAATTCTTTTTGAACAATCAACCATAACTCTCGGGAATGAATTGGTCATGGAACAACCCTGCACCATCATAAAGACCCATATAGATGATTCGATCAAGGTAGAGAAACCAAATTGGTGGGATGAACCACTTCCATCATCATCCTACTCACCAATAGTCCCCTTCCCAAGTACCCTAGAATCGTCAACTCCTTTTTATGGGATGGAAGAAGAAATTGATGATATGATGGAATTAATTGAGGATCCCGGGAATCACAACAGAATAACATAACAGAGGAAGCCATACCTCCAAGTTTGACGGGGACATCAGATCAGACATAGACTTCAAGCTTCAATTTGTCCTCTAAGTCATGTGTTGGTCAATTTTTATTAAGTCCTATAATGAAGTCTACATTTTGTGAGTCCTGTAATAAAGTGAGCCAGTTGGATTCACTAAGTTGGCAGAAGTTCCTTGTTTAGTCCATTGAGTCCTGTTTATCTGTTCAGTGAGTCGATTGTTTATTTAGGCCTATTTTGAGTCTTGTTTGTTAGGCTTTTTTGAGTCCACATAATTTTTATTCAAGAGGAGGACCTTTGGACCCACACTTAAGTCACCAACCCAGCATCTAGATTTCTTCATGCTGCTCAAGCCCTCCAGGAGATGGTGCCCCAGGATACCGACCTTAGGCACCTCAAGCCCACAAGATTTCATGAAGAAGTGTCGCCCCAGATCCCTATCCTTGGCATCCCAGTCCAAGGCCCATAGCAGTTGACCCCCCAGCCCATCATGAAGTTGGTGCCCATATTTTGACCCAGTCCAAGATGCCCAAGGCTTTGACCCAGTCCAAGCCCAGCAAGAATTTCATACCAGTTCAAGCCCATGGAGAAAAGTCAAAGCTTCCAAGTCCAAGAAGGAGTTCATGTCCAAGTTCTACAAGGATTTCAGTTTACCAATTCTATTCAAATTATATACTCCTTATTCTACTTAATTTTATTCTCCTAATTCTATTCATACTGTGTACTCTTAGTTTGACAGGGAAAGGGTTGGATGAATCTATAAATACCCATCCCATCCCACTCTTGTAATCAATCTCTTTTATGAATTAAAACTCTGGTGAATTTTTCTTGTGACAATTTTGTTCTTTGGAAGTGGTGTGAGACTTGTCTTTTTTTTCTTGTGAGCAAATCCTCGTTGCCAACCATCCCTTCCTCTTCCACCAAATCCCAGCCATTGTGGTGTGGGAACCAGAATCAGGAAAAGACTCCAACCTATTCAATTCAAGTCTGAGTCCTTATGGTTGGATTAGTCCTGTAATTAGTCATGTAATTTCTCTTTCAATTTTGAGTCCAAATAATCTTGTAATTAATTTCGAGTCTATATGGGGTCTGGTCCAGTTGAAGTCAAAGTCTTAGTCCAATTAATTTCGAGTCCATGCTAGGTCGGGTCCAATTTGAAGCCTTAGTCCAGTTGAAAGTCAGATTTTGAAGCATCAAGACAAGTCCAAAGCCAAGTGGTGCCACATGCCACTTGCCACCTCAACGCCACATCAGCTACCACTTGCCACCTCAGCGCCATCTCAGCTAGAAGCCACCTCATCAAGTGGTCCCCACTTTGGTGCCACTTGTCATGGGTTGAAGGAACTCCAAGAGGGCGCCCAAGAAGACAGTTTGAATTCAAAATGATGGTTGGCCACCCTCTTCCACAAATCAAGCATCAAGGCCTACAAATCCTCTAACTCTCCTTGTAATCCTCCACATTTTAGGGATTTTCAAATTTTAAAGATTTACCCTCTTCCACAAATCAAGCATCAAGGCCTACAAATCCTCTAACTCTCCTTGTAATCCTCCACATTTTAGGGATTTTCAAATTTTAAAGATTTGTAAGGCTCCTATTAAAGACTTTGGGATGCCCCATTGTAAGGGTAATGGATGAATAAAAATTTTGGCTTGGATTATTCTTTCTATGTGATTGTCTTTGTGTCTATGTGGTTTAGTCTTTCTCCTCTTCCACGCCCACTCTAGTTCCTCCCTTCTTCCATCTCTAATGCCCAAGGACTCCTTTCTTCCTCTCCAATCTCAAGTGAGCCTTCAACATGCAATGGTGAATCAAGAGGATCAACACAAGGAGACCAACCTGTTCCATCTCAAGCACTCCACCATGGCACCAAGAAGGATCCCCATCAATGCTTCATCCACCTCTCTTCCCTTTTTCCATTTCATGTTTTGTTAAGTTCTTTTATCTTAGGGATTTCTTTGTTGCAGGGTTCTCTGGAATTCCGACTTCAAGAGGAAGGATCTCTTGCCACCAATCCAGAAAACAAGAAGAGTCTCCAACCTGTAGCATGGCCTGGTCATCTGGAAGATCCCCTCAAGAGTGATCTTATTCTTATTGGAAAATCAATGCCAGGTAAGTCAGTATCAATTAGGTCTGAGACATTAATCTGACTAGCATGACTGGTGGTTTTAATTCTGTCCTATTTCTTTATTATTTCAAAGTCTCGGTAATTAGGGTTATGCATGATCATTCAAGTTTGCTTCATTAACTTATCTTTGATAAATTATGCTGAACTCTTCATATGTCGATAGAACTTGCCAATTAATCTTCGCTAATCTCCTTTAGAGTTGCATAGTTTCATCTTCACTTTGCATCCCCTACCATTCTTGGTATCAGAGCATGGTTGCATTAGGGTAGAATAGTTTTCTCTTAAATCCAAACTAGATCAAAAACTCATGCCTCCTGAGCGGGTGTACTCCAGTACATTGTCATGACCCATGGGAGTAGTGAGCCTCCGGGCCGGACGTGAAGTTCTAGATTAGAGTTTGGTAAAGCATCGCAATTCCTTTAATTTCTTTTTTTTCTGTGAATCTGAATCTGCTGGCTATGATCAAAAAAAAATTTCAAAAAAAGAAAAATAGTACATTTTGCATTGCCATAATTTTTTTTTGATTCCATATAAGGTTAGTTATAATCACACAAAGTTTCAGCATCAGAATAAATTCACGGAAAATACTAAAATTCCTACTTTAATCTTCTATCCTGCTGAAATAGTCTGAAGTACATGGTCTGTTGTTTTTATTGTTTCTCTATATAGATAGATCAAAATTTTCTGATTTTTGTTTTGCTGGGATCCTCATAATTCATTTTATTTCTCAAAAATTCTTTAGATTTTATTTCAATTGTTAGAATTTCTAGCATTCGAAATACTCTCTGAGATTCAATCTGAACTGAAATTCCAGCAAGAACCAATCTCAGAAAATTTTTGAATTTGAAGTTCAAATTTTAAATTTTAAAATTTTAAAATTCTGACATTATAGAATCTGAAACTTGGAGTTTGAAATTTAAATTTTAAAATTTAAGTTTGAATTTGAAATTGTTTAAAAACTAATCAAGTCAATTAATTAAGTCAGCTCATAAAACACAAAAAAAAAAAAAAAAATTGCATTCATTTGAAAACATCTTAAGGGCATCAATATGACATGGGGGCAAGAGTTCATCACTTGTCCTTAGCCCAAAACCACAACCCATCATCTCGATCCCAATCCTTAATTAAAACCAATTAGACTTAATCACCCTAGTGGGTTAGGGACACCAACAAGTCGGGTTCGGATTAGGGTCAAGTTGATTGTGTCCACTAATTGGTGTGTGCTTATGAGCTTGGTGTCTAGGATTGGTGTATTAGGGCTTGTGGGTTGGTCCGCCTACCTGGCCAATCACAGATTGGTGTCTAAGGTTGGCAGAACAGGGACCTCCACTCCCCTTCCCACCTTCCTGGCTAAGTCACGTAAGTTACTACTAGCTAGTTGGTCCTTTTAATTAGATCTCTAATTCGTACTCTAGGTCTAGAAATCCTTAGCCCGAGTTTGAGTCAAAATGTTTGCATGACAACTAGATCAGGAACTCCTTACCACCCTTCACAAGACCAACCAAGTTCATCCATGGACACTAGTATGGAAACCCTTATGAGATCTATGATTGAGCGACTTGAACGTTTGGATTCTAGGTTTGATCAATTCGAGGAAAGGATAGGAAACCTAGAGGAATCTAGGTTGACCCCAACTGAACCACCTTCACCCAGATTACCTTCAGTTCGCCCTAGAGCCCAACGACAAGAATATACACCTGATCCAATTCATAGAAGGCCACATCAGGATTATGCTGATCACACTCCAGAGCCATATCCTAGAAGACCTCGCCATGATACTTTTGATCAGGATGATCGGGCCTTAAGGAATATCCGTCTAGATGCACCAACCTTTGAGGGAAGCCTAGATCCTAAGGTGTACATAGACTGGGAGGCTGACATGGAACAATATTTTGACTGGTATGATATGTCTGAAGAGAGAAGATTCAAGTTTGCCAAAATCAGACTAGTCCATCAGGCTAGGTTGTATTGGGGAAATGTCGAACGCATACCTAGGCAGAGGGGAGACTTACCTATAGCGACCTGGAGAGACATGAAGAGAAAGCTTAGAGAGAAATATCTACCTATGTTTTATCAGCAAAGGTTGTTAGATCAGTGGCAGCGATTGACACAAGGAAATAAGATCGTTTCTGAATACGTTGCTAAATTTGATGAGTTTGTAATGCGATGCAACATAGTTGAGTCTGAGTCAGCCACATTGTCGAGGTTTAGATCAGGATTGAATGAAGATATAAAAGGAGAACTATTTTTGAGAGAAGTCCATGATTTAGATCAGGCATACCAAGTTGCCATGGACTATGAGAGGTTTCAAAGGAGAGCTACATTTAGGCGACCTGAGCCCATTAGGTTTAATCCTCTTGTTAGTCAACCTAGTTCAGTCCCTGGTACAACCAATAGACCAAGATCTAGCTTGAATCCAAACCCTAGGCCCAACCCTGCCATTCCCCCAATTCCTAGAGAAGACAAAGGAAAGAGCCCTGAAGTTCGAGGTGAGAGGGAGCGAGTCTGCTATAAGTATCGTAAACCAGGTCATTTCGTGAGCCAATGTCCCTCTAGAGCTTTACATATAGGGGAGGCAGAAGAAGGTGAATCAGAACCCCTCGAGAATGATGAAGAGGAGGTTTATGAAGTAGGGGATTGCTTGGCTGATGAGTATGAAGGAGATGAAGAAAATGTAGATTCATCAGATGTGTTAGGAGTTGTGAGATGTATCATGACATAGACCAAGGAGCAGGAAGACTGGCGTAGGACTAGCATCCTACACACATTTGTCAAAATAGGAGAAAAGGTCTGTAAGATCGTGATCGATAGTGGAAGCTGTGTCAATGCCATTTCCACTAGTGCAGCCAAGAGTCTAGGATTAACCACTGAACCACATCCCAATCCATATAAGGTATCCTGGATCGATTCCACTTCTATCCCAATCAAGCAGAGATGTCAGGTCCGAATCCAACTTCAGTCCTATCAGGAACGAATCTGGTGTGATGTGCTCCCTATGGGAGTAAGTAGCATCATCCTAGGTAGGCCATGGCTGTTTGACCATGATGTGACAATTTTGGTCGATCAAATTCCTGTGCTTTCAATTTCAATGGCAAGAAAATTGTCATTCATCTAACCCAGCCTAAGGACAACACCAAAAGAGGAGCTAGCAGCCTGAAAGAAAAAAGGACTGGATTAAATTTGATAGGTGCAAGAGAATTAGAAAAAGCCATTAATGAGGGAGCACCTATTTGGATGGTAGCTGCTAAGGAAACTAAGGACCACACCCCTGTAGAACACCCTCAAGAGGTGGTCCAATTATTGAAAGAATTTGAAGACGTGTTTCCCGAGGACCTACCCGATAGTCTTCCACCTTTAAGGGACATATAGCATGCCATAGATTTAGTCCCTTGCGCGACTTTACCTAATTTGCCTCATTATAGGATGAATCCAGCTAAACATCAGGAGTTACAAAGGCAAGTTAGTGAACTTCTTAGAAAGGGGTTTGTTAGAGAAAGTTTAAGCCCATGTGCAGTCCCTGCCTTGTTAACCCCTAAGAAGGATGGCACCTGGAGGATGTGTGTAGACAGCCGTGCCATCAACAAAATTACTGTTAAATATAGGTTTCCAATCCCAAGACTGGACGATATGTTAGACATGATAGCCGGATCAACGATTTTCTCCAAGATAGACTTAAAGAGTGGCTATCACCAGGTTAGGATTAGGCCTGGAGATGAATGGAAGACCACTTTTAAGACTAAAGATGGATTATATGAGTGGTTAGTCATGCCGTTCGGTCTGTCCAATGCACCCAGCACCTTTATGAGAATTATGAATCAGGTGTTGAAAACCTTCATCGAGAAATTTGTGGTGGTCTACTTTGATGACATTCTTATCTATAGCAAGACTAAGGCAGACCATTTAACCCACCTAAGGCAAGTTTGCCAAGTCCTTAGAAAGGATAGCCTCTATGCCATATCAAGAAGTGTGATTTCTTAACACATAGAGTTATCTTTCTAGGATTCGTAGTCACATCTGAAGGAATGTCCGCTGACCCTGCGAAAATTATGTCCATAGTAGAGTGGCCTGTACCCAAAAGCATCCATGATATCCGTAGTTTCCATGGTTTAGCCACCTTCTATAGGAGATTCATTAGAGGGTTCAGTACGATAGTGGCTCCAATCACTGATTGTATTAGGAAGGGAACTTTTGAGTGGACTAAAGTAGCAGACAAAGCCTTCCTAACAATTAAGGAAAAAATGACACACGCACCCGTCTTGAGGTTACCCGATTTTACCAAAGTGTTTGAGGTTGCTTGTGATGCTTCTGGGGTAGGAATTGGAGGTGTCTTGAGTCAAGAGAATCACCCAGTAGCATATTTCAGTGAAAAGTTAAATGAAGCGAGACTAAGGTATTCCACCTATGATAGGGAGCTATATGCGGTTGTTCAGGCATTACGTTATTGGAGGCATTATCTTCTACCGCAAGAGTTTGTCCTATTTTCTGACCACGAAGCTCTTAGGTTCCTTAGTTCTCAAAAGAAATTGAACCCTAGGCACGGGAAATGGGTAGAGTTCATACAAGCTTATACGTTTGTACTGAAACATTGTGCCGGTACTGAAAATAGGGTAGCCGATGCATTGAGTCGTCGTTCCATGTTGTTGACTTCTGTGAGCACTGAGGTAGTAGGGTTTGATAGATTGAAAGAGGAGTATCCTACATGCCCTGATTTCGGTAACATCTATCGATCCCTTCAATAAGGACCATCTAGTAAGTATAGTGATTATACCCTTTTAGATGGATACCTTTTCAAAGGAAATCAGTTATGTATTCCCAAGACCTCTGTTAGGGAATTTCTGATCTGGGAAGTTCATGCTGGAGGCTTGTCAGGACATTTTGGTAGGAATAAGACCATCTTAGCAATAGAAGACTAATTCTTTTGGCCTGGTCTCAAAAGAAATGTGGCCCAGATTGTAGCTCAGTGCCGTACCTGTGCTGTTGCAAAACAGCAAAGACAGAACACCGGTCTGTACACACCCTTACCTGTCCCTGATTGTCCATGGCAGGATATCAGCATGGATTTTGTAGTAGGCCTCCCTGAGACGTCTAGGAAGCATGATTCTATCTTTGTGGTTGTCGATCGTTTCTCCAAGATGGCTCACTTCATTCCTTGTTCTCAAACTTTAGATGCTTCGAAGGTGGCCAAGCTTTTTCTCGATCAGGTCGTTAGGCTTCATGGTTTACCCAAAACCATTGTGTCCAATAGAGATGTCAAATTTACTAGCTATTTCTGGAAAACCCTCTGGCACATGTTAGGTACCAAGTTGAAATTCTCTACTGCCTATCATCCTCAAACCAATGGCCATACAGAGGTAGTAAACCGAAGCTTAGGAAATCTGTTGAGATGTTTGGTTGGTGACAACCTGGGAAACTGGGACCTATTACTTCCTCGTGCTGAATTTGCCTACAACAGCTCAGTTAATAGGTCTATTGGGAAAAGTCCGTTCGAAGTGGTCCATGGATACAGACCTAGGAAACCTTTAGACCTAGCCCCATTACCCACACATGCACGAGTGTCTGAGTCTGCTGAGTCATATGTACAGCATATTAGGGAATTGCATAAGGAGATTAGCCAAAAGATCCAATCGAGCAATGAACTATATCAGCATATGACTAATTCACATAAACGGTTAAAAGAATTTAATGAAGGGGACTCCGTTATGATCAAATTTAAACCTGAAAGGTTTCCGCCGGGAACTATGAAGAAACTCCATGCCCGGGAAGCTGGACCCTTCAAAATAATAAAGAAAATTGGACCCAATGCTTATTTATTGGAATTACCACCAGGTTATGGCATTAGTTCAACCTTTAATGTTTCAGACTTAAAAGAATACAAAGAACCTGCATTGATACCTAGTAAGTTTTTTGGTCCTAATGTTTCTTTTGAGAGTGAAACACCAAATGAGTGTCCACCACCAAGTGTTCCTAAGAGAAAGGAGAGAATTGAAAGGATCTTGGATGACCAGATCATTACTACTAGAAATAAAGGCTACCAACGTTATCTGGTTAGATGGCAAGGATGTCCTGAATATGAAGACTCCTGGATTTCCCGAGAGGACCTACAACAAATCGACCCGGATGCATTAGAAGCTTATCAAGCCAACCTTCACTCGATAGGGTCGAGTTCCTCCCACCCCGGGAGAATTGGTGTGGGAACTAGAATCAGGAAAAGACTCCAACCTATTCAATTCAAGTCTGAGTCCTTATGGTTGGATTAGTCCTGTAATTAGTCCTGTAATTTCTCTTTCAATTTTGAGTCCAAATAATCTTGTAATTAATTTTGAGTCTATATGGGGTCTGGTCCAGTTGAAGTCAAAGTCTTAGTCCAATTAATTTCGAGTCCATGCTAGGTCGGGTCCAATTTGAAGCCTTAGTCCAGTTGAAAGTCATATTTTGAAGCATCAAGACAAGTCCAAAGCCAAGTGGTGCCACATGCCACTTGCCACCTCAGTGCCACATCAGCTACCACTTTCCACCTCAGCGCCATCTCAGCTAGAAGCCACCTCATCAAGTGGTCCCCACTTTGGTGCCACTTGTCATGGGTTGAAGGAACTCCAAGAGGGCGCCCAAGAAGAAGTTTGAATTCAAAATGATGGTTGGCCACCCTCTTCCACAAATCAAGCATCAAGGCCTACAAATCCTCTAACTCTCCTTGTAATCCTCCACATTTTAGGGATTTTCAAATTTTAAAGATTTACCCTCTTCCACAAATCAAGCATCAAGGCCTACAAATCCTCTAACTCTCCTTGTAATCCTCCACATTTTAGGGATTTTCAAATTTTAAAGATTTGTAAGGCTCCTATTAAAGACTTTGGGATGCCCCATTGTAAGGGTAATGGATGAATAAAATTTTTGGCTTGGATTATTCTTTCTATGTGATTGTCTTTGTGTCTATGTGGTTTAGTCTTTCTCCTCTTCCACGCCCACTCTAGTTCCCCCTTCTTCCATCTCTAATGCCCAAGGACTCCTTTCTTCCTCTCCAATCTCAAGTGAGCCTTCAACATGCAATGGTGAATCAAGAGGATCAACACAAGGAGACCAACCTGTTCCATCTCAAGCACTCCACCATGGCGCCAAGAAGGATCCCCATCAATGCTTCATCCACCTCTCTTCCCTTTTTCCATTTCATGTTTTGTTAAGTTCTTTCATCTTAGGGATTTCTTTGTTGCAGGGTTCTCTGGAATTCCGACTTCAAGAGGAAGGATCTCTTGCCACCAATCCAGAAAACAAGAAGAGTCTCCAACCTGTAGCATGGCCTGGTCATCTGGAAGATCCCCTCAAGAGTGATCTTATTCTTATTGGAAAATCAATACCAGGTAAGTCAGTATCAATTAGGTCTGAGACATTAATCTGACTAGCATGACTGGTGGTTTTAATTCTGTCCTATTTCTTTATTATTTCGAAGTCTCAGTAATTAGGATTATGCATGATCATTCAAGTTTGCTTCATTAACTTATCTTTGATAAATTATGCTGAACTCTTCATATGTCGATAGAACTTGCCAATTAATCTTCGCTAATCTCCTTTAGAGTTGCATAGTTTCATCTTCACTTTGCATCCCCTACCACATTGTCTATCCAAGCAAGAGCCCTAAGACACCCACCATTAGCCCTCCAAGGATCCAGGCGTCTTCATCTTTTACAGTCCTTAAATCGGCCCCAGCAATCCTACTACTTCTTCTTCTCTTCTAATCTCCTGTTTTATATTTTTTCCATCATCTTTGATACTAACCCCTGACGTTTGTAGGATCCCTCCAGTACCACGCCCTCTAGATGAATTCTTCCTTACCTTCAAATGAAGCTAATAAAAAGTCGATGGATTCGCGAGAAAGTGACCGGATCATCCAGGCACCGATTTGAGCAGAGCGATCTCTTTTTCTGATTTCTTGAAGTTGAACATGCTCCTAATAGGCCTTCTTAGACCTAGGATCCTAATTTTCTTTTCTTTTTGATTGAACTAGCATGTGGGTAGGATGCTAATTGATATAGGTAACCCTAACCTAATCTAGGCTAGTTTCGGGAATCACAACTATAAAAAAATTCCAAAATATTTGCTTGCTTTAATCTGATTTTCTTCATCTTCATCTCTTGCATATCATCCCGTAACACATTAGAATCCCGTCCCTCATCAAAGTTGTACCCATAAGTCATTAGATCCCTATATGGCTTAGTATGAGGAAGATAATTTTAAAGAAGATGAATATATCATAGGGAGGGATAACCTATTCGATACACTACATTTCAAACCCACCCCACTTTTGATGGAACAAGTTGAGCCAACACCTAGCCCCCTAATAGCTCCTCCATTAGAATCACTACCAGATCTAGAATCGAAGCCACTTCTTATTGCACATACTAACACCCTACTAGTGATTTCTAACCAGGAAGACCAAATAGTTGGTGTTCTAAAGATGCATAGACAAGTTGTTGGATGTAATATTTATAAAATGAGGGATAATGATCTTAAAGATTTTATAGTTGATATCACTATATTTGGCACTACTTTCGAGGATCGCCTCCAAAATCTATCTTTCATTCTAAAATAATGTACGGAGATAGACCTACAATTAACTTGGACAAAGTGCCATCAGGAAGGGATTAGGGTAGATCTTTCTAAAGTTACAAGAATTTTTAAGCTACCACCCCCGCTCTCGGCCCAACATACACAATCCCTTCTTAATCTTAAACCAAATTTCTATAAATTTTTAATCTTGGTCTAGCATGCTTGCTTGGTACACTTTATGGATCAGGGTTAATCATCGTCAAAAACTCTGCCATGATAATAAGGCCTCTGATTGGTCCTGTCTTCTAAAAATTTGGAGGGATGTATCCAAGCTTAATATCAGTAACACTCCCTCATAGCATCTGGCTGAAGACGTTAAACTTAGCACTGGTTGGGAGGCAACCTAACAATCTTATCTTTCTTTCATTTAGTGCATTTATAGTAACTTACATGGCAGAATAGGAACGCGCTATTTCATGAAGCCCTCTTCAACTCCCAAAGCATATTTACTCCAGGTGTATTATTTCCTATTATACCTCTTATTTTTTTTCCTACTCCATTGAGGACAATGTCGATTAAGTTGGGGGGAGAGATAAACCTGACTTACGGTTGAAATGATCATGTTATGTGTACCTAATTATTGCTCAAATTGGAGTTACATTGACACCTTAATCAATGATTGATTAATGGTCTAGATAATACTAAAAATGCTGAGAGATAAATTATTAAAAAACTCAATAAATAGCAAGGTTTAGATCATAAATAATTTTTTGGAGTAATTCTAGAACCTTTTGACCATTGATCTTAATAAAGAATCTACTTTATGGGGATATAAATCAAAAGGTCAAGTATGCTAAAGTTTTTCCTTAAACAAAAAAAGTTAGTCCCATCTCACAACTTTGCTTGAACTCTTACTGAATAACCAGGCCCCGTCGCCTAGGTAAGCATTGTGGTTCGCATCAAAAGTTAAGAAGGTCAAGAAATCTGTTAAGCAATGGTACCTCCCTGAGTAACCGGGACCCTTTTCCTAAGTAATCGTTAGGGTTCACATCAAAATGGGAGAATACTAACACTTAAGAGGCTTGGACATGACACAATTGACTTAAAAAAAAAGAGATAGGGAAAAACCAGCTAGAACTAAACCCTAGAAAGTTAGAGAATTTTAAGAGTGAGGTGGAAAGTTGGTAAAGGAAGAACTTTAGAAATCTTTATGGGCTCTACCCGACCACTAAATAAGTTGAATTAATAATCCGATGAAGTATCTCAGTAGTGGTCTGACTAGGTATCATCTGCCTTTAGGACTACTTAGGTTAACATCCAATTCAAGGATGGGTTGATACACATGGATAATCTATCTACTTAACTCGAGGACAAGCAAAATTCAAGTTAGGAGGTGTGATAACTACGTTATATATATAAAAGTATTAATTTAATAATCAAATTATCTTTATTCATTTAAATTGATATTTTTATATATCATTTGTAGGAAAGGAGAGCACCAACGTGAAGAGCTCGATTTATGGATTCAAATGAAATAAGTTTGAAGCGAATCGGGCTTGAAATGAACCCGAATGGATTTTTAAAAAATTAATAAGGAAAAAGCATGGATTTTGGTGTAGCCTATCCATCATGGACCGGCTGAATGGTCTACCGCACTCTCGGTGGTCCACGATCTGCAATGGCCATGGTCCATGAAATAGAGCCATGGATCGCAAGGCTCGATTTGAGCAGAAACTTGCTAGGATTGCTGCCCATCGCCGTCCAAGCCTCCGGCGTCATCCTTGTCGATCGGATAAGCCTTCAATAGCTAGAAAATTGGCCGAAAAAGTTGGTGGTCTCTTCTTTCACTATCGTTCCATGGTTTCAATCACCGAAAAAGCTACCAGTGCCACTCCCTTTGTCACCGAGGAGGGTCCCAAGGCCAAAACCATTGCTCTAGCCATTGGTTTTTGGCCATCATCCAAGCCCTCTCAGAGCCAATCCATTGGCCCTCTCCTTATTATCCTTCTTTGGCCGCACCCTACTAACCATCACCATCCATCATGCCCTTCTTTTTCTATTCATAGCTCAGACTCCTGCTCGCCAGCCATTTCCCTATTGATCCAAGCTTCAGAGATCGGTAGAGCCATAGAGATCAATTGGAGGAGAGTTGGATGCCATTGGAACAGTCCGGTTAGCCATTGAAGACCCATGAGTTTAGTTGTCCAAATTCGTTGGAGATTGTTAGTGTTGGGAATCGTGTCCCAAAGTCAATCGTCTAGGCTATAGATGGTTGTGCTATTTTGTATTTGTATATTAATTTTTAATAATAAATAAAAGTTATTTATTTTTGGCTGTCCATCATTTTACATTTTCTGTAATGAACTCTTGTATGATGGAGTCCTTAGAACTACTTTGTTTTGATATAGAGAGGATATATCAAGTAGTTCTTAAACTGGTTCACAACCAAATGATACATTGTTATAGGATACAATGTATCAAGTGTAGGTTGTTGTATATCACATTTATTGGTTGTCCTCTTAACTAAGGAGTGTGAAGACACTGGTGTGACATACAAGTAAAGTGTATGACATTTCACTGAACGTGACCATCTGCGGAGCTTTCTTCTACCAAAGGGTTGCTCGCGAAGGGATATGGGTATATGTGTCCCTCAGACCTGAGGTTACCATGGTAGCTTGCAAGCAACTCACTATACTTTGGTACCGGACTATCTGGATTTCTAATCCAGTGATAAAAGGTTTTTGGGTACTGGGTATAGTCAAGTACTTATGGAGCAATGGTGGATCAAAATGAAATTGACCTCTCCAAATAGTTTGGAGTGAATGGCTCACTATGTCTTAATTAAGCAAAACCTTGGCCAGGATAGTTCTTGTGATGAGTCATAGAACTTGTGAGGTTGAGACATGATCTGGATAGACCAAATTAGGATTGGCAGTTGAACCCTAGGTCATCCTGAGCATTGTAAGGTCAAAGGGATGAATTATGCGGTTACCATATGCCATAGGTTCTTGTGAGGTGCTTTACATCTTCGACCTATCCGGACGTCGGGTATCATTGCTAGATGAGGACTTTGACTGGTACTTATAATATTTCAGTGCTACCGGTTTAGTGTTCGAACCTATGGGATCACACACCATAGAGGACTTCTATCTGATCTTTTGGGCTAATCAATGATTGAGAATCATTTGCCATCACCTGAAGTCAATATGGTTGACTTTGCTCCAAGTGTCGACACTTGGATTTTTGCAGGTGTCGATACTTGGTGAAGTGTCGACACTTGGCAATTTTCGAGTGTCGACACTTCCTGTGATGAGCAAAAATCTGGAAGGATTTTGTAAGACTTTTTTGGGCAGGTTTTGACCTGGTTTGAATTTTGAACCATCTCTCCACCTTCCTTCTTCTCCCTCTCATGGTAGCCTCTATAAATATAGGTCTTTGTAGTGGCTGCTGAGGTTACATGAACGACAAGAGAGAAAAGAAAAGAAAGGAAGAAGAAGGGCTTTGTGAGAGGTTTAGGGATTGGGTGTGATCCACCTAGCATTCAAGCTAGGTCTTGGGAAAGAGATTTTGGGAAGGGTTCCTGCTCTCTTTCTTATCTTCTTGAAAGAAGAAGTTCAGCCCACGGATCCCGAAGAGCTAGCACTCCAAGGGAGTTGATCAGAGTCGAGCCTAGGTGTGGACATCCTGTATAGGCCAGACACGTGTGTGGCTCGAGCGCCCTCCTCCTTCTCACAGCACTTCCTTGGCTTCTCTCTTATAGAAAAGGTATGGTACTTCTATATTTTCTCTTGCTTTGATGTTTATATGCATATAGGTTATTATACTAGATCCTGTTGCGGGCATATCGGTAGATGGTTTAAATCTATCTACCAAACCTTCCGCTATGCATGTCTTAAAAATATTTTAAAATGCATATTCTCTGTCCTGTTTCTTGCATAATGTATGCTAGGTGTAGGTGTTTTTCACCTTCAATGGTATCAGAGCAATAAATTCATTTTGTAGTATTATGATGCTAGCATGCTAATACATCTCCTTTCTTTCTTAAGTACTTGGATTGAGTGCTTCACCAGGCCGTCCGGTCATAGGAGAAAAGTAGGGCTACAAGACCCTCTCTTCCCATTCAATGGGATATCCTAAGGCATGTAGGGGTGCCACTATGATTGACTCATAAAAAAAAATAAGAAGAAAGAAAATTTGTAGGTTAAAATGTTTTAATCTAATGGCATGATCATAAAATGACTTTAGATAAGATCTAAGACTTATTTTTGATGGGTTTTGCTTGAATGTTTGGAGAAATATTTGATTTGAAATCACTATTTTTTTGTTGTCTCAGGTTGTGAGTCGACACTTGGCCTTTGAAGTGTCGACTCATGAAAAAAATTTCTTGAGATATGGTTTCTATTTTTGTTCTGAGACAGGTTGGAGTGTCGACACTTGAGCCTGGAGTGTCGACACTTGAGCCTGAAGTGTCGACACTTGACCCTTGAAGTGTCGACACTTGGGCGCGTGCCAGAAAATATGTTGTTCTATTTCTGTTCCCTGTCTCAGGCCTTGAGTCAACACTTGCTCTTGAAGTATCGACACTTAGCTATAGAAAATGCTGAAAATAGTGAATTTAAATTTTATTTGTTGTAAAATTGTTTTACACTGATAAATTAAAATTGTTTTAATTTATTTAAGGTTATTGAAATTAATTTTGAATTAAGATTGACTAAGAACTCTAGGAATATGATTCGAAGATCTTAAGTCATTTCAATAAGCCTTAAGGGTCATGGGTTAGCTTCTATTAGGTTCTTAATTGGGTTAGACCTAAGTTTAGATGCTTGGACTAATTAAAGAACTAATCTAATCAAATGTTGAGTTAGGATTTCTTCTCTAGTTCTCTCTAATAGTTAGATTGATTAGTCCATAATCTAAATGGATCTAATTTGTGGCTCAGTGGAAAGCCTCAATTTTTAGGCTAGTCTAATCGAGTCTGATGAACCAATTGGTGTCGAGGTAAGTTTGGCATTATGATCATGGTTCTTTGGGGCTACCTCTTACCTGGCCAACTCTGTTGGTGTCTAGGCAAGATGGTTAATGGCAGAACCCAACCCATGATCTTACTTACCTGGCCAGTGTGGTTAATCAGGATTGATTAGATAGCTTATTGACTCGTGTTACCCTTGTCATCCAAGGTTAATCAGTCTTGATTGATTTTAGGTGCCCATGGATCATTTGTTATGTGTAACCCTCCTAGATTACTGATGTGGTCAGTGGGAGGTTGATCCATGTCTTCTTATCTCTTCATCTGTCACATTAAAGTTAAAACCCTCTAAATTATTAGATCCCTAAAAGGATAAAGTTATCGAGATAACCAAGTCCTAGCCTCCTATAATGGGATAGTAATGTGTCCATTAGTTCAGTGTTCGACTCTGTTAACGATGGTCAGTGAGCCAGCAAAGTTGGACTTGACTATTCATTAGTTAAAAGCATTGAGTTTTGTCATGTTAATGGTTGGACCTAACCAGGTCCTTCAATAGGAGGCCAAAGGTCGATTGAAGTGCTCCTTGGGGTAAAATCCAATTACTAGAGGTTACTTGGAGAAGTGATCAGTTGAAGAACCTACCTTTAGACACGCATGGGTGGGCCGGCCAAAGTCGGGCTCATGTGTTATCTATTGGACTTTAGTACCTGCTAAGGAATTAAAGTAATTTCTCGGATTGGAGGTAGAGGCTACCAATCTGTGCAAAATAGTGGGAGGGACCTTTAGACTAAAGTCCTATATTTTAGGTTAATTATTCATATATACTAATTAGTTTTGGTTTTCCTTTCAGATGTCTTCCAACCTGTCACTCCGGTCTCTTCTTGATAATGAGAAGCTCAATGGACCCGACTTCGATAGCTGGTATCGAAGAGAAGCTCAATGGACCCGACTTCGATAGCTGGTATCGAAGGCTTAGGATTGTCCTGGAGCATGAATGGATCCTGTATGTGATATCGGATCCGGCACCTGAGATCCCTGCTGCCAATGCTTGGGGTTCGGTCAGAGACACTTATCAGAAGTGGCTCTCTGATAGGACCACTGTCCGATGCATCATGTTGGCTATGATGAACGACGAGTTTAGTCACAAGTTTGAGGAAGCCCAGCCGGAAGAAATCCTTCAAAAGTTGAAGGAGTCTTTCGGGACACCAGACGATGTTGAGAGGTACATGGTCTCCTATGCTATATACAACACGCGGATGCATGATGGGGCCTCGGTCACTGATCATGTATTATACATGATCGAGATGATTGAGTGCCTGGGCAAGCTCGGCTATCCCTTGCATGAATAGCTTGGGAAAGATGCAATTTTGAATTCTCTCCCCTCTTCCTATCTAGACTTTCTCGATCATTACAGAATGATAAGCCTGCAGTTAACTACCACGGTCTATTAGGGTTGCTGCAAACTTTTGAGAAAGACCACCAATTGAATAAAGAGGTGGTGAATCTAGTGGAAGGTTCCTCGGGAGGGCGTCGTCCCTTTAAGAAAGGGAAGAAGAAGAAAAATAATAAAGGGAAAAAGGTGCTCGGTGCTTCTAGGCCCAATCAGGCCAAGAAAGTGAAGGCTGATCAGAGTCGTGCAGAGTGCTTCTTCTGTAAGAAGCAGGGGCACTGGAAGAGGAACTGTCCTCTCTATATTGCATTCCTTGATCCGAACAGGTCCAAGAAGAGAAAGCTATAGGATGTTTTGGACAAGGTATTGGGACAAGGTATTTATATGATAACACCTTGTAGTTTCTCTGTTTAAGATACTACTAACTGGGTATTGGATACAGGAAGTCTAATTCACATTTGCAACTCTTTGCATGGACTTCAAGTTAGTAGAAGATTCGAGGATGGCGACAGGTTCTTGAACGTGGGAAATGGAAGCCGAGTTTCAGTTCTGGCGTTGGGAGTCCTTAAACTTGCTTTCGAGTCCTGTACTGTCGTTTTGAATGAGTATCATTTTTGTCCTTTTTTATTTTGAATGTCATTTCTATAGGCCAGTTGGCTATGTATGGTTATGAACTATTAATAAAGAATAATATTTGCAAAATCATTTTGAATGATTCTGTTGTTTTGAATGGACAAATGCGTGATGGCATCTATATACTGTTGCGACCTATTAGTGTAATGTACACGTCTAGCAAACGCCGTAGGATAGATAATGTCAGCGATGCATACCTATGGTATTATAGGCTAGGTCATATTAACAGGAACAGGATAAACATGATGAAAACTGAGGGTCTCCTCGATTTTAGTAAAGATAGTTTACTTCCAACCTGTGAGTCATGTTTTCTTGGAAAAATGACTAAGTCACCTTTTAAAAAAAAAGGTGATCGAGCCAATGAAATTCTAAGTCTGATACATACTGATGTATGCGGATCCATGAATGTTAGTCCAGGGGAGGGTATGGTTATTTCATTACTTTTACAGACGACCTCTTGAGGTATGGTATATCTTCTTGATGGGACATAAATATGAATCATTTGAAATGTTCAAATGATATCGTAATGAAGTAAAAAAACAAACTGGAAAGTGTATCAAAACCCTTCGATCTGATCGAGGTGGTGAATACCTTTCGGGTGAGTTCTGACATATCTTGAGGAGAATGGGATTCTCTCTCAATGGACGCCTCCAGGAACACCCCAGTTAAATGGAGTTTTGAGAGGAGGAATCGAACCCTGTTAGACATGGTTCGGTCCATGATGGGCTTTGCTTCTTTGTTGTTATCCTTTTGGGGATATGCTTTAGAATCAGCCTGCTACCTTCTGAATAGGACTCCAAGTAAGTCCATTAGTAAAACACCATATGAGATGTGGACTGGACGTAAGCCGACACTTTCACACCTTCGGGTCTGGAGGTGCCCTGCTTATGT
This sequence comes from Areca catechu, assembly GCA_021397845.1. Taxonomy (NCBI): domain Eukaryota; kingdom Viridiplantae; phylum Streptophyta; class Magnoliopsida; order Arecales; family Arecaceae; genus Areca; species Areca catechu. The sequence goes on along the minus strand of CM038048.1, from coordinate 42,656,440 downwards.
AAAACGTTTGGAAATGGACAAACATGGACCTAGGTTTGACCGGTGCCTATTTGTTGGGTATTCGAAGGAGTCTAAGGGGTATTACTTCTACTTAGCTGAGGAACAAAAGTTGTTCGTCAGTCTTAGGGCTATCTTTTTGGAAAAGGAGTTCCTTGGTGAAGGGATGTAGTCGCTAAGATTGAACTTAGTGAAGTTCAACAAGTAGAAGAACATACATATTTAAGGGACAACATAGAGCCGGCTATGATTAGATCACACCCAGAGCCCACTCAGAAACCATTAAGGAGATCTGGTAGAGTACCAGGTCGATCAGACAGATACTATGGTTTCTTGGTCCAGGACGGTGATCCCATTGAACTCGATGAGAACAATGAGGATCTGATCACCTATATGGATGCATTGCAGAGGTCCGACTCTGAATCATGGCTAGAAGCCATGAAATCCGAAATGGAGTCCATGGAGATCAACAATGTATGAACATTGGTTGATCCACCTGAAGGGATAAAATCCATTGGGTGTAAATGGATTTTCAAAAGGAAAAGTGGCGTAGACGGAAAGGTGGAGACCTATAAAGCCCGTTTGATTACCAAGGGTTATCATCAACATTATGGTATAGACTATGATGAGACGTTCTCTCCTGTGGCAATGCTCAAATCCATTTGGATTATGCTTGCTTTAGCAGCGCACTTTGACTATGAAATCTAGCAAATAGATGTCCGAATAGCTTTCCTGAATGGTGAGGTGGAAGAAGAGGTGTATATGATACAACTTGAAGGGTTCACATCCACAGACGAGTCAAAGGTGTGCAAGCTTCAAAAGTCCATCTATGGACTAAAGCAAGCATCAAGGAGTTGGAACATGCAATTTGATAAGTGTATCAAGTCGTATGGCTTCGTTAGGAACGGAGAAGAACCTTGCATTTATAAATGGGCTAACGGTTTTGTGATTGTATTCCTTGTGCTGTATGTGGATGACATTAGGACTTGGGTGAAGTCTCTTACATACTAGGTAAGAAAATCTATAGAGATAGATCTAAGAGGCTTCTGGGACTATCCCAGTCTACGTACATCAATATCGTGCTGAAACAGTTCAGCATGGAGAATTCCAAGAAGGGCTATCTCCCGATAGGCACTAAAATTGATCTCTCTAAAAGGAATTGTGCAACAACTCCTAAAGAGAGAGAGCGAATGAGTAGAATCTCATATGCTTCGATAGTGGATTCTATCATGTACGCCATGATATGTACTAGACCAGATGTGGCATACTCACTAGGTGTAGTGAGCAGATACCAGTCTGACCCAGGTGAAGCTCATTGGAAAGTGGTAAAGACCATCCTTAAGTATTTACGAAATACTAAGGACCAATGGCTAATTTATGGAGAATCTGACTTGAAACTTGTGGGGTATACTGACTCCAGTTTCTAGTCAGATAAGGATGATAGCAAGAGTGTGTCAGGTTTTATCTTTACCTTGAATGGAGGAGCTATTTGCTAGAAAAGTTCCAAGCAGCCTACTGTGGCGGACTCAGTATGCGAAGCAGAGTACATTGCAGCATCAGATGCAGCGAAGGAAGCTGTGTGGTTGCGAAAGTTCCTTGGCGAGCTAGGAGTGGCACCTTCCCTAGATGGTCCTGTTCCGGTGTACTGTGACAACATTGGAGCCATTGCTCAAGCCAAAGATCCGAAGTCTCATCACGCACAAAGCATGTTCTGCGATGCTATCACCTTGTTCGAGAGATCATGGAACGAGGTGACATCGACCTTCAAAAGATCGATGGAAAAGAGAACTTGGCTGACCCCTTCTCTAAAGCCATCGGAGTTCAAGAGTTCAACTGTTGTAAACAAAAAATGGGAATGAGATTCTATACTGATTGGCTTTAGTCCAAGTGGGAGTTGTTGGGAATCGTGTCCCAAAGCCAATCGTCTACGTGCTGTAGATGGTTATGCTACTTTGTATTTGCATATGAATTTTTAATAATAAATAAAAGTTATTTATTTTTGGCTGTCCATCATTTTATATTTTTCTGTAATGAACTCTTGTATGATGGAGTCCTTAGAACTACTTTGTTTTGATATAGATAGGATATATCAAGTAGTTCTTAAACTGGTTCACAACCTGTTGCCCAGGTGGCTTTTCCCAAGAGGGGGGTGAATTAGGAATTACAAAATTTTTGCAAGTATGTGCACAAGTAATTCCTTTAGTGGTTGAGTGCTGTGTTAATCAGCAAATAAGTGCAGAGAGCGCAGAAAAGTAAATCAAGCACAACACAAACAAGGCAAGTTTATAGTGGTTCGGAGCAATCCAGCTCCTACGCCATACCCAAGTTCACCACTCGGATTCCACTATATCCCGAACTGGAATACAGTCGAATTGTTTTACAGGCACACAATCCCACCTCTACACTTTGATTTTTAAATCGGGCTCACCAAAGAAACCCACACTAGGTTTTCACAGGCTCACCTAGAACCTCTACACTTTGGTTTTGAAAAGGCTCACCAAAGAAACCTATTGGTTTTTACAACCGGGCTCACTAATAATCGAAATATTCTAAGAATATAATAAAAAAGCAACAATAATGACAACTCAGTGTCTGGTGGTTGCCAATGCAGCTCGAGTGAAGCTCAGTTGAATGCTCTTCAATGGCTCCTTGCTTCCTCAAAAGATGCTTCAAGCTTCTGGTAAGAGGTGGGGTGAAGGCTTGAAGGCTGACTTCAAAGCTTAAGTGCTCTCTCCTCTTACTTTAATAAATATTCATAACTATTCATTAACTCATTAGTCTCTCCAAGGATATTCTCATACCTCATTTATATAGACTTCAACTACCTTCCCTGATTTTGAACGTTGTAGACGTTGAACACTAGTTGGCTGGGTTCCACAGTTTAGAAAATGGTTCATCTGGACGAGTTGGCTTGGCTGAAATTCAGTCAGTTCGGATCCCTGAGAATCTTAGAACGTTCTCAACCATGTTCTGGACGAGTCGGCTGGGCCTTGGTGCCAGTCGGCTGGATCGTGTGCTAGGAAAACTCTTTCTTGTGCCAGTGCTAGAGTCGGCTGGCTCCTCCATCCAGTCGGCTCGCGGAATGGTTCTTCAGCCAATATCAAATTCAATCTTCCAAACTCTTGTCCCATGCTTTGAAAACTTCTTCAAGGTCTTTTTACAATAAAATAAAGAAAAAACTGAAGCTTGAAAACTACTAGAAGTAACCCTTTATCTTTGATTTAAGTAGGAAATTTTTTTTTGTTGGGTTCTCTTTATAAGATTCTAAAAACTACAACTCAACACAAGTAGTAAAGATTGTAGTGTTTAAAAAGTATGTCAATGTAGTTGTCCTACAAAAACTTGTCAACCATTTGAAGAGTTGTTAGATAACCAGATGTATGCTCCAATATTTGTTATCATCAAAATCACTTTAGGGGTCAAACAACCAAATAATACATGTTATAGGACGACAATGTAGTGTTTAAAAAGTATGTCAATGTAGTTGTCCTACAAAAACTTGTCAACCATTTGAAGAGTTGTTAGATAACCAGATGTATGCTCCAATATTTTGTTATCATCAAAATCACTTTAGGGGTCAACACAACCAAATAATACATTGTTATAGGACGACAATGTATCAAGTGTAGGTTGTTGTATGTCACATTTATTGGTTGTCCTCTTAACCAAGGAGTGTGGAGACACCGGTGTGACATACAAGTGAAGTGTATGACATTTCACTATACGTGACCATCTATGGAGCTCCCTTTAAAGTGTATGACATTTCACTATATGTGACCATCTATGGAGCTCCCTTCTGCCAAAGGGTTGCTCGCAAAGGAATATGGGTATATGTGTTCCTCAGACCTGAGGTCACCATGGTAGCTTGCAAGCAACTTACTATACTTTGGTGCCGGACTATCTGGATTTCTAATACAGTGACGGAAGGTTTCTGGGTATAGCAAGTACTTGTGGAGTGGTGGTGGATCAAGATGGAATTGACCTTTCCAAATAGTTTGGAGTGAATGGCTCACTATGTCTCAATTCAGCAAAACCTTGGCCAGGATAGTTCTTGTGAGGAGTCACAGAACTTGTGAGGTTGAGACATGATCTGGATAGACCAAATTAGGGTTGGCAGTCGAGCCCTAGGTCATCCTGAGCATTGTAAGGTCAAATGGATGAATTATGCAGCAACCATGTGCCAGAGGCTCTTATGAGGTGCTCTACATCTTTGACTTATCCAGACGTTGGGTATCATTGCTAGATGAGGACTTTGACTGGTACTGGAAATGTTCCAGTGCTACCGGTTTAGTGTTCGAACCTATGGGGTCACCACCATAGAGGATTTCTATCTGATCTTTTGGGCTAATCAATGATTGAGAATCATTTGCCGTTACCTGAAGTCAATATGGTTGACTTTGCTCCAAGTATCGATACTTGGATTTTTACACGTGTCGATACTTGGTGAAGTGTCGACACTTGGAAATTTTTGAGTGTCGACACTTCCTGTGACGAGCATAAATCTGGGAGGACTTTGTGAGAATTTTGGACAGGTTTTGACCTGGTTTGAATTTCGAATTCAAACCAGTTTTGGCTCCAAGGCTTTATGGTATGAATGTCATACTTACCTTAATGGGTTGGACCCATTTGGAATGGCCTTGATCCTCTCCTCCATTCTCTCCCTCCATCTCTCCTCCTTCCTTCTTCTTCCTCTCATGGCAGCCCCTATAAATATAGGTCTTTGTAGTAGCTGCTGAGGTTACATGAACAGCAAGAGAAAAAAGAAAAGAGAGAAAGAAGAAGGGCTTTGTGAGAGGTTTAGGGATTGGGTGTGAGCCACCTAGCATTCAAGCTAGGTCTTGGGAAAGAGGTTTTGGGAAGGGGTTCTTGCTCTCTTTCTTGTCTTCCTGAAAGAAGAAGTTTAGCCCACGGATCCCGAAGAGCTAGCACTCCGAGGGAGTTGATTAGAGTCGAGCCCAGGTATGGACATCCTGTAGAGGCCAGACGCGTGTGTGGCTCGAGCACCCTCCTCCTTTTCACAGCACTTCCTTGGCTTCTCTCTTATGGAAAAGGTGTGGTACTTTTATGTTTCTCTTGCTTTGATTTTTATATGCATGCTAGGTTATTATACTAGATCCTGTTGTGGGCAGATTGGTAGATGGTTTAGATCTATCTACCGAGCCTTCCGCTATGCATGTCTTAAAATATTTTAAAATATATATTCTCTGCCCTGTTTCTTGCATAATGTATGCTAGGTGTAGGTGTTTTTCACCTTCAGTTAGGAGCATCACTGGGTTAGTTGGATCAATGGAGTTCTACTGGATGCAGCTGGATTCAGTGGTAGTTCAATTGAAATGGATGCAGTTAAAGAAGTTGGAGCCGGTTAGAAGCTCAACGAAGTTCAGTTGAGTTTGGTGAGAACTGTAGAATAGAATGTTGTTAAAAAAATCAAAGATTGTTGGGGTTGTGCCTATAAAATGGGATCAGTCGAGGGATCGGGGGGTTCATCAGTCTATCGAGGCGCAGAGCCTCTTCTTCCACTCTCTATTCCTCCTTTAATTCCCCTCTATTCATCTTCTTTTCCTCCTCCATTCCCTCTATCCCTCTGCTATTCCTCTTATTCCTCTTTTATCCCTCTTCTATTCCATTTCTATTCCACTTCTCTCATTCATCTCTCTCTTCCCTCCATTGCACCCTCTTTATCTTTCTTCTTCTCTCTATTCCACTCTCTTCCAACTCCCTGGAGTCGCTTAGAGCCTGTGCACAGGGACAGGAGAGGATCGACTTAAAATGAGTTAGTATTGAAATACGGGAGGAAAGAGCTGGTTCTCAGTCTTTTGTATTTCTCGTTCTACAATAAAAAAAGTATATTTTTATTTCTGCATTTATTTGTTCTCTTTTTTCACCATTTATTATGCTTTAATATTAGATTGAGGCTAGGGACAGTTCTTGCTTTCTAGAGACGCACCGTGATCTGTTGCAGATACGGGACGTGCCAAGGAAAGAAGAGTTGGATACCTAGTGCTTGCCAAAGATGTGCCGTGATCTGCCCAGGTACGGGATGTGCCAAAGGAAGATAGGTAAATTCCTAAAGTCAATTATATTTCAGTCATAAGGTAATATAATTTGGCACATAATCACTCTTCCTTTCCTGAAAAACTCTATCTCACTTGCTTCACTTTAGGAGTAGTTTATTTTTTGCTTACTTTTATTTTTTAACAAGAACAATTATTTTTTTCTTTTAAAATCATAACTTAGTCCTAAGGTCCCTAAGGATACGATCCCGACTCATCCTAGCTATAGAGTTGAGTTTGGTAACTTATTTTGACCACCTATGACAGCGATCAATGGTGAATGCATAGTTGCAATGGATGCCATAATTAATGTGACTAGTTGGCTTCGACTCATAGATTAGGTCATGCAAGCATGCATCTACTTTATAAATTATGCAAAAATGATTTAGTTAAAGATTTACCAAAACATAGATTTGAAAAAGATAAAATTTGTGAAGCTTGTCAATTTGGAAAATAAACAAGAACAACTTTTAAAACTAAAGGAATGGTTTCAACTTCTAGGCCACTAGAACTACTCCATATGGATCTCTTTGGACCAACTAGGACCACAAGCCTAGGAGGCAAGAGATATGGACTAGTCATAGTGGATGATTTTTTTCGATTTACATGGACTTTATTTTTAGTACATAAAAATGAATCCTTTTTGGCTTTCACAAAATTTTATCGAAATGTTTCAAATGAAAAAGGTACTTCTGTCATTTGTATTTGAAGTGACCATGGAACTAAATTTGAAAATCAAGATTTTGAAAATTTTTGTAATGAAAAAGGCATTGAATACAACTTTTCTGCACCTAGAACATCATCAACAAAATGGGATGGCAGAAAGAAAAAATTGAATTTTAGAAGAATTGGCACGCACAATGCTTTGTGAAAATAATCTTTCGAGATATTTTTGGACAGAAGCTATTTATACTGCCTGTTATATTTTAAACTATGTTTTAATCAGACCAATTTTAAAGAAAACTTCATATAAGCTTTGAAAAGAAAGAAAACCTACTTTAAAGTATTTTCGGATTTTTGGTTATCGATGTTTTATTTAAACAATGAAAAAGATAATTTAGGTAAATTTGATGCAAGTCAGATGAAGGTATCGTTTTAGGATACTCTACATCTAGCAAGGCATACAAAGTTTTTAATAAAAGAACACTTGTAGTAGAAGAGTCCATGCATGTAGTGTTTGAAGAGTCTACTAACAAGTCCTCTAGAAAAGAGGATATTTCTGATGAATGTGTAGGTGTTGAAGGACTTAAGAAGCTAACTTTGGGTGATCCCTTTTCTAAAGAAAGTGAAGAAGATCAAAACAAGAAGAATGATGAAGAAGCCACAAGATCTTTACCAAAGGATCTACCTAAAGAATGAAGGTATGCTCATGGACATCCTAAGGTATTAATCTTAGGAGATCCATCGAGAGGAGTAAGAACTAGATCCTCTATTAGAAATGAATGTGATTATATTGCTATTGTATCTCAAATTGAACCTAAATGTATTGAAGAAGCTGAAAAGATCCAAACTGGATGATTGCTATGCAAGAGGAACTAAATCAATTTGAAAGAAATAAATTTGGACACTAATAGAAAGACCATCTAATGCTTCCATAATTGGTACTAAATGGGTGTATAGAAATAAATTAGATAAAAATTGTATAGTAACTAGAAACAAGGCTAGACTGATAGCTAAGGGTTATAATCAAGAGGAAAGAATTGTTTTTAATAAAACATTTGCTTCAGTAGCTAGACTTGAAGCTATTAGATTACTTCTAGCATTTGCACGTTTTATGGATTTTAAACTATTTCAAATGGATGTTAAAAGTGTATTTTTGAATGGTTATATTACTAAAGAAGTTTTTGTTGAACAACCTCCTAGTTTTGAAAATCATGCACATCTTGATCATGTTTTCAAACTATACAAAGCACTTTATGGTTTAAAGCAAGCCCCCCATGTATGGTATGAAAGACTTAGTAAATTCTTAATTGAAAATGGTTTTACTAGAGGTTATGTTGATACAACTCTATTTTTCAAGAAAAGGCTGATGATCTCTTAGTAGTACAAATTTATATGAATGATATTATCTTTGGTACCATTAATGAATCTTTTTGTCAAGAATTTGCAAAGCTAATGCAGGAAGAGTTCGAGATGAGTATGATGGGAGAATTAAGCTGCTTCCTCAGACTCCAGATTAAACAAAGTGAAGGGATCTTCATCAACCAAGCTAAATACACAAAGGAGATCTTGAAAAAGTTTAGGATGGAGAAGACTAATCCTATTGGTATACCTATGAGCCATTCATGTAAGCTTGATTAGGATGAATCTGGTAAGAAAGTTGATAAAAAATTTTATAGAGACATCATTAGATTATTACTGTACTTAATTATCACTAGACCAGATATTATGTTTAGTGTATGCATGTGTGTTAGATATCATCTGAGCCTAAGGAATCACATTTAATGGCTGTTAAGAGCATACTTAGATATTTATCTGGCATTGTTGATATTAGATTATGGTACTCTAAGAATTCAGCTATTAATTAATTGCATATTCTGATACTGATTTTGCTAGTTATAAGCTAGATAGAAAAAGTACTTTTGGAACTTGTCAATTTCTTGGAGTTAACTTAATCTCATGGTTTAGCAAGAAACAAAATTCAATTGTACTATCAATAGTTGAGGCTGAATATATTGCAGCTAAAAGTTGTTGTGCTCAAATCTTGTAGATTAAGCAACAACTTAAGGATTTTGATATCAAACTAACTAAGACACCAATTAGATGTGATAAAAATAGTGCTTTAAACTTAACTAAGAATCCTGTTCAACACTCAAGAAGTAAGCACATTGAAATTAGACATCATTTTATTAGGGATCATATTCAAAACAATGATATTATGCTTGAGTTTGATTGCATTGAAATGCAATTAACTGATATATTGACCAAGCCACTTAGTGAAGAAAGGTTCAGTATGATTAGAAAAGAATTAGGGATCATTAATTCTTTTTATTGAGTCTAGATCACTCTTTATGACCTTTCAAATTTTTCTTTGAAAATTTCTTGACCAAATATCTTTGAAAATCTTATTCAATCATTTATTGATCATTAAAATCATTTACCCTAATTTCCTGTGAATTTTTCCTATTTTTCTTGAAGGTCGACACTTTGAAGTGTCGACACCTCCAAGTATCGATACTTAGATTGAAGTCGTGAGTCGACACTTGATTGGCGGGAACTGACGATTAAATAAGAAAATTAAGTGGTTCCTGATGCAGGACTAAACTTGCATGCAAATTAATTTTAGGGGATGAGGTGGCTTAAGAGGATTTTAAGTTCTCGAAATCAAGCTAAAGAAAAGACTAGAGGATCATGTAAAAGTTTAAAAGCATAAGCATGCAAAGAAAGACCCTAAAAGAGAAGAAACTAATACCCCAGGGCTAGGATAACTCGGTAGGGCAAGCTCTTCCGTAATAACTCAATCTAGAGGGCTAGGGGGTGTGTACCTGGCAATGTTTGCTGCTGCTTCCATGAAAAGATCACTCCACACTCCCAGATGCGGCCTGAAAGATCAAGCTGAAGACCCGCGGATCCGTCGGCTTTCTATCCGCTAGCCTGAAAGCTAGGAAAATAGACTCCGATTCATGTGAAACTTGAGAGATCTGCAAAACATCTAAAGAGGGTTAGAAAATGATAGAAAAGATAGCTAGATGGCTAAAGGAAATGTGGAAGAGAGAGGAAGCAGGTGGTGGCAAGGATGGGTTGATGATGGGCGTCTTTGGGCTGGAAGAAATAGGGTGGCTAGGGTTTGATAACTAGGGCCTCACACCCCTCGATGCTCAAAGAGAAAAGGTAGTTTACTCCCTCATGGAGCTCGATGCATAAAGGCAAAGGATAATTGAGAAGAGACTCAAGAACTTTTTTCATTAATCATAACATCATCCTCAAAGTACATGAGAGGGGTCCTTCATATAGATGTTCATTACTTAGGACCCAAGTAATGGAATACATGGAAAAATCTCATGATAAGGGGCACCCAACACCTTCCTATTATGCCTCTAGAATACATGGTATAATTCAAACATATTCCAAAATAAAATCCCTCCAATGATGGATAGTGGGTGGCCCAAAAGGGGGACCAAGTGGTGCCAACTTCTTTCTTCTCTTGGCTTGGGGTGGACCACTTCTTTCTTAAGCAAGCTGGCATGAATCATGGGATTCATGTTTATTTGCTTTGACTTTCTTTCTTGTCATGCTGGCGTATGGAGTTGGTGTGCTTGAGTGTGGAATTAATGTGCTATCATGTGGTCATGCATGGGTCGTCTTCATGTGATCCTCCATGTAATCCTAGGTGGCACAATCCAGGGTATGACTAGGACTTCACATGGCTATTGAAGTGGCACACTGGGTGGCATCCTTCACATGCTTGAGTCTTCTTTGATTGGACTTGACTCAATACAGACTCAATACAACCGGACATGATTACAAGACCCAAAATGATAAATGGCTCAACATGAGCTGGCTCAACCAACTAAGCTTAAGGACTGATCCAAAACCCTGATGGAATGAATCAAACTCTAAATACAGGACTCAATGATATCAAGGGCTAAAACAGGACTTAAAAGAACTAACTTAGGCCTAAATGGGCCAAGCCCTCATTATAGGACTCAAAGTGAATGAAAACCCTAATCACAGGACACAACTGGGTTTTCATGACTTAACCCTTATTACAGGGCTCCAGATGACTTCAATGACTTAAGCCTTACTTACAGGACTCAAAAGGCTAATAGGACTTGATTATTGGACTCAAAGATAAAATTTGAAAAATGGTTAAGGGACTCAAAATTTAGGGACCCATAGTGAACTAGGGTTAACCTGATATCCCATCAATTCTCCCGAGGTGGGAGAAGCTCGACCCTATCGAGTAAGGGTCAGTCTGGTATGGGTAAGAGGGTTGGATTGTGGTGCTGCGGATCCTCTTGGGTGTCTTACGAACCCTCAGAGTCCAGTCGACCTAGCCATCGGACCAAATGTTATGGATAGCCTAGGTCCTGGGTCATAACAGCTTGGCTGTCCAAGTCATGCTCGATTCGTATTCCTTTTCCAGGGCAACTTTGTGGACACTTTGGTAAGATTTCTTTCTCAAGAATAGGGTAAGGTCCAAATATTTCACTGGATGTCATTGCTGGTACCCTAGACACAACTAGGCTCAAGATATTGGAAGTCGAGCTAATGCCAAAATCTGGTGGTGACTTAAACACATAGGCACTAGGGTCAACTATCCTTATCATTTTTAAGGATCCAGCTTCACAAGTTTGTGGCTTCTTAATGGTGCCCAGAGGAAACCACTCAAATCTAGACCTAATCTCTACATGATCTCCCTCAGCATACTCTTTGACTTAATATCGGGAATTAGCCATGTTATTATTAGTGTTCAAGTAAATGCTAATGTCTTGATGCAGATGATGTGTAGAGATCTGTGCAGGTGTGAACAGTGGGATTAGGCCTAGGGGTCTTTTAGGATCGAAACCAGATAGTACCTTAGTATCTATATTCTCTTCGTCCCCTATGCTAAGGATGTAGACCCAAACTCAATCCACCTTTCAGGTTTCAAACTTCAAATTTTTTGGGAATCATAAAACCTGAAAGTCCTAAGGTATGGGTACAGTAAGTTTCCTAGAGGTAGTAAATATCCTCTTCAGAATTGTAGGACATGAATTATAGAATGGAAGTCTTTAGGGTAGACATGGTTCAACAGGCTCCTATGCTTAAGATAAATTAATGGCTTGTCTATCCTAACCACATGTTTAGCACTAGGGTGGTCTACAGGCACTAGTGGTAGGCTGGAAGGTGGAAGGTCTCAGGAAGGTCTTTGGGATTATATGAAAGTCTTCTAAAATAATGTCTACTTCCTGGGGTTGTTCCTTAGGGATTTGTTCCTGGACCTTCTCTATGGACAATTCCGGTGAACCCTCACTTTCATCAACTATGTTTGATCCTAGCTTAGTCACTTCTTCTTCAAATTCTATAGTGGGTTCAGGATCTTTGTCTATTAGGTCCTCAATGGGTTCACTCTCTTATTCCTCTTCTTCAGGTTCCTCACTCCTATCATTTATATGAACTAATGAGGCAGTAGGAGTTGGTTGGTCTAAAGGAAGTCGACTAAGATTGGGTTTGGGTTCAGAGGTACTAATCCTACTGGGCTCAACTCGATAGTTCATGGGTACCTTCTGACATGACTCGAATTTCCTAGCAAGTTGATAGGCATCATCCAGATCATAAATTCTCCAATGGAATAGTTTCCACTAGATGTCCCTACGTAGGCCATCTCGAAATCTAGCATGATCATAGACTCAGGTTCAACTGTGTTACATCTCCTAATAAACTCATTAAATTGGTCAATGTATTAACATCTCCTAATAAACTCATTAAATTGGTAAATGTATTCAGACACAGTTTTATTACCCTATCTCAATTTGTACCATTAGTCTAAAAGTTTATGCTCATAAAATCTACCTAGGTACTTTTCTCTCAATCTAATTCTCATGGATCTCCAAGTAAGTATTTCATCTCCTCTTTGATAACATTCATCCTTAATAACTTCCGAGTATCGCCTGGCATATCGGATTAGCCTAAGTGTAGCAAAGTTAACCTTTCCTAACTCTGACATTTCATTCCACTCAAAATATCGATCCATGCTTTCCTCCCAATCAATATCCACCTTAGGATCTAGGCTTTCATCAAAAGTGGGTGCATAGGGTTGGGTGCTCTTAATGGGTCTTTCCTCTGAGTCAACCAAGTATGGGTATAGACATCTAGGGTTAGACTCATGGGCAAGATCAAGATAATAGACTCTTGGATCAAGGGAATTGGGCCTAGATGATTTACATTGAGCATGGGTCATACAGGCTTCTACCCTTGTTTCCACCTGGTTGAACCTCTGGTTCATCTGGGTAAATGATTGGGCCATCTGCTCAGTGAGGGCTCTTATTTGGCTTCAAGATTAGAATTATCCATGGGTTCAGCTGACTGTGGGTGTGGTGGATGATATGAGACTCTTGACCTAGTGCACATGCAACACGCACGAGAGAAACCGACTAAGGCTGCCTAGACCTAGAGCTCAAACAGAATGGGTCGACTCAACTTACACACAACACAATACCTAATCCTTTCATGGGCCAGGTAAGAGATGGGGTGGTGGGAGGCTCCCCCTGCTTTTGCAGGGATCCAATTAAGTAACCACCAGTCTGCTTAGGGTGTTTGCCTTTGGACCTCTCGCCTTAGACACCCGCTTTCAGTAATAGGTAAGGTAATGGGTGCACTAATCTTCTCACAAGGTTCAAACCCGACCTGTTGGTGTCCCTAAATTGCTTTAGGCTACTACTGGATTTTAAATGGGGCTTGGGTTTGAATGCAAGGGGAGTTGTTTTGGGCTAAGGAGAGGTGATCAAATCCTCCCCCCATCTGACATGGTAGAATTGCCCTTAAAATCTTTTATGCATATGATGGCACACATATGAAAACTCAATTAGAGTTTCTAATTTTTTTTGTATTTTGCTATATTTTTAGCAGAAATTTAATATGAAGAAAATTATCTAATATGCAGGAAATATGTAGAAAAAATTAAAATATACAAAGATTATGCAATCAAAACCCTAAACATGTTGAAATTACTACTTGCTGAAATTCTAGATGCAGAAACTTTCTAGGTAGAAAATTAGATGTGCAAAAGACTTAAAAGCTGAATTAAATCATAAAACAATTATAATAAATTGTACCAAATATTATGAATCCACAAAAATAATAATTATAATTTTCTAAGCTATGTATATGTAGAAACAATTAAATTAACAGACCATATGCAGGAATTATGGGATGCAGAAATTAATATGAAAAAGAGATTAAAATATGCCCAAATAAATCATGGGACCTTGCTCTAAAGAATTCACGTCTGGCCTTGGCTTATTACTCCCATGGACAGACAGCATACATGGTTTTCACATGTATACCCCGCTTAGGAGGTGTGAACTTTCTAAAGAAAGGATTTTAGAAGATGAAAACTAAGCCCTAAATTTGCTCTGATACCAAATGATGTGGGACTAAACTTGCATGCAAATTAATTTTGGGGGATTAGGTGGCTTAAGAAGATTTTAAGTTTTCAAAATCAAGCCAAAGAAAAGACTAGAGGATCATGTAATAGTTTAGAAGCATAAGCATGCAAAGAAAGACCCTAAAAGAGAAGAAACCAGGACCCCAGGGCTAGGATACCCCGGTAGGGTAAGCTCTTCTGTAATAACTCGATTTAGAGGGCTAGGGGTGTGTACTTAGCAATGTTTGCTACTACTTCCATGAAGAAATCACTCCACACTCCCGGATGCGGCCTGGAAGATCAAGCTGAAGACCTGTGGATCCGTTGGCTTTCTATCTGCTGGCATGAAAGCTAGGCAAATGAACTTCAATTCATGTGAAACTTGAGGGATCTGTAAAATACCTAAAGAGGGTTAAAAAATGATAGAAAATATGGCTAGATGGCTGAAGAAAATGTGGAAGAGAGAGGAAGCAGGTTGTGGCAAGGATGGGTTGATGATAGGCATCTTTGGGCTGGAAGAAACAAGGCGGCTAGGGTTTGATAACTAGGGCCTCACATCCCTCAATGCTCAAAGAGCAAAGGTAGTTTACTTCCTCACGGAGCTCGATGCACAAAGGTAAAGGACAATTGAGAAGAGACTCAAGAATTTTTTTCATTAATCATAACATCATCCTCAAAGTACATGAGAGGGGTCCTTTATATAGATGTTTATTACTTAGGACCCAAGTAATAGAATACATGAAAAAACCTCATGATAAGGGGCACCCAACTGCTTCCTATTATGCCTCTAGAATACATGGTAGAATTCAAACATATTCCAAAACAAAATCCCTCCAATTATGGTATATAGTGAGCAGTCCAAAGGGGGGCCAAGGGGTGCCAACTTCTTTCTTCTCTTGGCTTGGGGTGGACCACTTCTTTCCTAAGCAAGCTATCATGAATCATAGGATTCATGTTTATTTGCTTTGACTTTCCTTCTTGTCATGCTGGCATGTGGAGTTGGTGTGCTTGAGTGTGGAATTGATGTGCTGTCATGTGGTCATGCACGAGCCGTCTTCATGTGATCCTCCATGTAATCCTAGGTGGTGCAATCTAGGGTATGACTGAGACTCCATATTGCTACTGAGGTGGTACACTGGGTGGCATCCTTCACATACTTGAGTCTTCTCTAACTGGACTTGACTCAATACAAACTTAATACAATTGGACATGATTACAAGACCCAAAATGGTAAATGGCTCAACATGAGCTGGCTCAACCAACTAATCTCAAGGACTGATCCAAAACCCTAATGGCATCAATCGAACTCTAAATACAGGACTCAATGATATCAAGGGCTAAAACAAGACTTAAAAGAACTAACTTGGGCCTAAATGGGCCAAGCCCTCGTTTTAGGACTCAAAGTGAATGAAAACCCTAATCACAGGACACAACTGGGTTTTCATGACTTAACCCTTATTACAGGACTCTAGATGACTTCAATGACTCAAGCCCTACTTACAGGACTCAAAGGGCTAATGGGACTTGATTATTGAACTCAAAGACAAAATTTGAAAAATGGCTAAGGGACTCAAAATTTAGGGACCCATAGTGAACTAGGGTTAACTTGATGTCCCAATCAGTTTCTCTCCATTTTTTCTCCTAAATCTTTGAGCCGACACCTAGCCACATTGTTTCCCAACTTTCCTTCAGTGATTTTACTATTCTACTATTGATTTGAGCTCATTTTTCTTCCCTTCTTCATCGATCCTCATGGTTTTACCGTGAACCCTTGTGCTTTTTCCTTTTTGTTTTCGTATTTCCTTTTTCCTGGAAGATGGGGCCCAGGAAATAGTTAGTTAGGAGACCTCGACCCTCTACACAGGATATAGAGTGGTGCACGAAGGCATGTCACAAGGATCCGGTAGTGGAGGCACCAGTTTAGCAGGAGATACCTATTAGACCACCCATCCAAGGAAGAGATCGGATGGCCTCCAAGGCCATTGTCGGAGGATGGAGGGTAGATTTTGACTTTGTGGACCAGCATCACTTCAGTATAGGGGATTGGTTGAGAAATGCAGGGCTGGCCCACTTCTGTTCACTGACGGAGAGATTCTATCCAGGACTGATTCAAGAGTTTTATGACACATTAGCCAGAGGAGCGAACGACTGGATAGCTGAGGTCAGAGGGACGTCTATACCACTGACTGCAGAGGTCTTGAGTAAAGCATGGGAGATCCCTATAAGGGGTATCGTAGTGGACTCCTTGGTTGATAGGATGAGTGATTACGATGCATTTTTGAGACAGAGGATCTCAGAGAGGGAGCCATAGTTATATCATCTTGACTTTCTTCGAAGATGAGATTACTGCACCACATCATCGCCCGGATACTTCTATTGAAGACTGGATGCTTCGACTTCATTATATAGAGAGAGTTGCTTGTCATGGTTTCCCTGGTTAGGAGGACTCCTGTTTGCCTTCCAGTACTCATGGTCCTCAGATGACTGAGGTAGCTACTAGCAAGAGATTGTGTCTATCTTATGGCATGGGACTAACCATTCTATTCAAGGCTTATGGAGTTGACTTAGATGGAGAGCCCTACAGACAGCTGCTCCACACTGACATCTATGATGAGAGATCTCTACATAGGATGGGGTATCACTTGCATAGAGGTCAGTGGAGGCGAAGGATGTTTGGACAGACTATTGATGTTGATGAGGAGGACATTGCTAAGAAGGAGCACATATTTAGAGATAAGGCCAGGCCATTTGAGAAATTGAGGGACATACCTACGCCGCAGCCAGAGCCATCAGTATAGCCACCTCCTGGAGATAGAGGTCATGGCTATTAGACAGCAAGTTGATCACATTCACATGGAGATTAGAGCAAGTCATCAAAAGATGAGAGAGGGATTCTCTATTATTTTGGATGCACTTGAGAGATTATCTTCTACCAGAGCACCTTATCCTCCATTGACAGATTGTCCGCCTGCTCCACCAGCACCTCCAGCTCCAGCTCCAGACACAGAGACCGGAGATGGCCAGGGTGATTCTTCCATGGATTTTGATATTACAGATTATATGACTGATCCTGAGCTAGATGTTGTTGCTGATCAGGATATAGTGCCCGCAGCGGACGAGATGAGGATTCTAAAGGCTATTCCTGATCCTAGTTCTTTTATCCTGACTCCAGTTCTCCCTACCACTCCCACCATTTCTAATCCTTCAGACATTTCAGTTTTCACTAGTATTCTTCACACTGATCCACTTGATACTTCTATTAATTTATCGACTCCTACTTTTAGTATACCCATTAGCACACCACCTGTACCTTCTACTTCTTCTTTGATCTAGGAACTAGGATTTCACACACCTGGTTTCCACATTCTTTCTTCAGGATCCACTTTTGATGTCACACCTTCTATCACTGATATAGTTGCTGATCACATCACACTTCATGTTCCTGCTCCTGATGTTGCTTCCTCCTCTACAGCACTAGCCAGAGGAAGAGCACGTGCCAGAAGTAGAGGCCGAGGACGTGGCAATGCTCATAGACCTGTCTGGACTAGACTTTCAGGTCACCGACCAATATGGTCACGACCCCAACATTCTAGGGTTATCGGACTGATCCTTCTGGAGATTGGGTCTTCCTCTAATAAGAAAAGCACCCCTAAGGGTTGTTTAGTATATCAATCTATCTGTATTTCAGTGCTTCTATGTATTAGTGTGTATGTGTACTTGTTATCTATTGCTTGTATCAAATTTTGTATCCTATATATCAAATGTTTGAAATTTTATAATATATATATTGACATTTTTAGATTTTATCTATGTGCACTCTCACTTCACTACAATGCTTTGTCTCTATGTTGTTCTATTTTTTCCTTACCTTTTTAATGATGACAAAAAGGGGGAGAATTAGTAATAATGAAGAAATAATTAATGAATGGCAAAAAGAGAGAGTAATGGCAAAAAAACTAAAAGAGAGATGAATAGAAGAAGAAAGCAATAAGTAAGGGGGAGAGAAAAGCTCTAAAGAAGTAAATTTGAAATTTTTCAAAAATTTCTAAATCTTTTGAAAATATTCTTTGAAAAATATTTTCAGATCATATATTGAGGGGGAGCTTTTGTTTCATGTTTTTGATCTATACCCTTCAATTCTATGCTTTGATACTCATTATCTTTGATTAGTTTATTTTTATGTTTTGATACTCCTTGTTCTCATTTCTATATAACTCTGTTACTCTTTATTTTCATACTCTGATACTCTTCATGCTTTAATATTTTTGTTCTTATACTATCTACCTTTTGATATATTTTTGCTCTGATATTTTCTAACATTTCTCATGCTCTTAAAGCTTTTACTATGTACTTTTTATAGTTCAATTTGTTTTGCTCTAATGCTTATCTTTCAAATATATTTTAAGCTCTGATACATACTGTGAATATCTAATACTCTGATATATTTCAACTATAGCTCTGATACATTACAATCATAGCTCTAATACATCATAGTTATAGCTCTGATACATTGAATTTATATGAATTGAATTCTTTCTTATATATATAGCTCGATACATTGTAGATGAGTTTTTGTTTTTGATAAACATTACAATTTAAATTATGATACTCATTATAATTGCCCTGATACCTATAATCAATTGCTCTATATTTATTGCAAATCCTTTGAGCTTACCATGGGTATATACTTAACGGTTTTGTCATCATCAAAAAAGGGAAGATTGTTGATTCCTGTCTTGATTTTAATGAATAACAAAATACTTAAGTATATTTGAATTCTAACTATGTGTTAAAAGTGTGTTTATCAAAACAGGACACTCGTCAAAATTATAATATGTTGAAAGTTCAAAGCTTGTCATCTTGTTGAAGAAGTCACTCTTTTTTATGAAACTTCAAGTTAAATGGACCTTGATACATAAGAATAACCTTAAAGAACTCAAATCTTGAAGTTGGAGAAGTTTTAGCAGAGTTTCAGCAGAGTTTCAGTCAAGTGTCGACTCATGGAAGTGAAGTGTCGACTCAAGGTGTCGACTCACAGAAGCTTGAGCTGATATGCAGAAAAAGTTTTAGATGGCATGCATGAAGTATCGATTCATGTGTCGACTCAAGTGTCGACTCAAGGCCTGAGACCAGAAATAATATAGAACATGCTGAATTTAAATTTTTTCTCAAATATCGACTCATGAAGATGAAGTATCAACTCAAGTATCGACTCACCAGAAGAAGTGTCGATGCACTAGTGCATTCCAGAGAGCTTCAAAAAGTATTTTTGACCTAGTGTCGACTCAAGTATCGACTCATGTGTCAACTCATGACCTGAAGGTCGATACTTGTAGGTTTGGATGAACAGTAATGGCTAGTTTTTTGAAGCATAGAAATGGCCTTTTTTGTCTCTAACGACTATTTTCACCTCTCCAACAGTCAAAAACGGTCTTTTAAGGCTTGGAAATATATTTAAAGTGGACCAAACTCAAGAAAAAAGAGAATAATGAGCAACTAATGAGAATTTATTAAGAGTTTATTACTTTTGAGTGAAGTTGAGCCTTCAAGCATTCAAGATGCTGTCCAGTGTAGCAACCCAAAAGGGAGGATGAATTAGGTTTTAAAATTTTAAACTAAAACAAATATGTGCTAAACTAAAGTACTTGTGTAACAATGTGATTGTGCTCTAAAATGATATGTAGCAGAATAAGATCAGTATAAATAAGAGCAAGAAATAAGAAAGAGCAAGCAATCACAAATACAACGATGTATAGTGGTTCGGTGAACTTTAAGCACCTACATCCACTCCCCAAGCTTCTCCTTGGGTATTTCCACTATAATCACCAAGATTATAGCCAACTTGTTTTCTGGGCTCACAAGTTAAAACCCTTAGTTGGTTTTGTCACTTAGGCTCACCAACAACCTTTTTCTCAAGCCAAATCTAGGCTTGAATTCTAATTCATGGCTTGAAAGGGCCTAACCCTAGTTTCAATAGCCTTGAAACTAGTTACAATAATTAAAGTCAAGTATACAGTAATAAGCACAATAAAAAACTCTCAAAAGAGTAGAAATAAATATCGTTGAAGCTCTTCTTGAATGCTTGAGTTATCTCGTCCTTGAATTCTCTTTAATGCACATTTTTGGAATATGATTTGAAGTCTCAACAGCATAAAATGAGGGCTTTTTCAGGTGGAATCTCCTTTAAGGCTCACTCAAGTCTTTTCAAAAGCTTTACTCAAAAGGTGATCTTTGTCTCTTGTGTTTTACTTTTTCTCTTAACTTTCTCTTAAGTATTCAATGAGTTTGATGAGTGATAAATAGCCCAAAAATCTTCAAAAAATCATTGGAGATCATTAGACTGAAGAAACTAGCCATTTGGAGCTGTTTGAAATAAATTTAAGCTTTTGAAATATAGCTATTATGTTATCAAAAGTTGTGAATCGACTTGTGAGTCGACACTTAGATCGATACTTGAGTCTTCATGAGTCGACACTTGGATCAACACCAAGCATAAATCTTGAATTTCAAATGTTCTGCTTCACTTCTGGTCTCAAGCTATGAGTCGACCTGTGAGTCGATACTTGAAACTGCGAGTCGATACTTGAGTCGACACATGAGTCAGCATTAGGAAAAAATCCATGGAATGACACTATTATGTTCATTTTTTTGTCTCAGGCCATGAGTCGATCTGTGAGTCGACACTTGAACCTTATGAGTCGACACTTAGTTCTTGTGAGTCAACACTTCATTTAGGTCCAAAAATGTTGTTCCGTGTATTTCTGTTCTCAAGCCTTGAGCTGATCTGTGAGTCGATACTTGATCTTTGTGAGTTGACACTTAGGTTGACACTTGAGTCGACACTTGGCATGCCAGCTGAAACTCTGTATGCCAGTCTTCAGAGGTGTCGACACTTGTTCCATGAGTCAAAACTTAGATTGATACTTGTTCTATGCCATTTCCAAAAAGTGTGCCAAACTTCAAAATTCTTAAATTTTGTCCATTAGACTTCCAGTTTCTTCTCCATAAAGACCAAAGTGATCATTTTCATGGCATTCCAAGGTGAGAAGACCTTTCAAACATTAAAATTCATTTTGTTTTGATGTCCATAACTTTGATACCTTTGAGTGGAGAATTTGATGTACCTGTGACCTAAAATTCACAACTCCAATTGAAACATTAGTACTTATATATACTTAATGTTTTGTTATCCATCAAAATCAAGGGCCAAAGCCAACAATCTCTCCCTTTTTGATGATAACAAAACTTTGAGTATATAAGCATATTTTCAAAAATATTGACCAAGTTCATTGAACATGCTTCACAATCGTCAATATATCAAGGTTCATACAAGTATTTAGATGAAAATATATCAGTTCTTTAGTTCATACACCAATGTCTCAAGCGTTTCAAGTGTTTCAAGATTAGTTTATCTCATTTTCTCCCCCTATCTTAAGTAGATAGTGAATATTATTGAAAATTTTGAAATTGCACTTATATAGTCTTTCTTACTCCCCCTTTTATCATTATTAAACATTAAAAGGAGTTTCTCCCCTTAAATTAGTGCTTTAGTTAAACCAAAAAGTCAATTAGACAAAAAGAAGAGTAATAATGCAACTTTTATAACTGAGAAACATAACTTTCATATAAAAGTTTTAGTACAACATAAAGAGTACAAGCATAGCATAAACTAAAAATACAAGAAGGAAAATACATGAAATGTAAACAGGGTATCTGTGAGGCTACTCCTTATCAGATGGAAACTCTAGAACTATGGGTGCCATGATCCTAGAGGATGAAGATCTAGGAGTCTTATGCAACATACTCCTAGTCCTAAGGAAGGGCCAGATCGATCTATAATCCTAAAGGTCCTAATGGCATGGGATCTAAGAGTCTTTGCAAGTGTCACAAAATCTGAACCATTGCCATGTTGATCATCAGTAGCAGTATCATCATCAACTAGAGGTGAGCAGAAACATCTATAGCACTGATTGGAGGCTGATCCTTCTGAACTGTATCACCACCACCAGTCTGATCATCACTTGCACCAGTATCGTCACCATCATCATCAGAATCACTATCACTGCCATCACCATCTGTATCATTATGATCATCACCATCTACTTGTGGAGGAGGAGGAGGTGGAATTGAAGGTCTAGCTAAAGGCAGCAGGGATCTCAGCATATCTCTGATCTCTGCAAATCCTGTATCCATAGTCTGCTTAATACCAGTGAGCTGCTTATTTGTATGATATCTCAATCCATGTAGCTCAAGCTATATCTAGCTAGTCCTGACTAAAAGTCCTAAGATCTCCTTTTGAACTGTAGTGAACTGCTTAGTGATCCTCTGCTCAAAAGTAGAATCTAAAACCGTAGAGTCTTGAGAAGCAGGAGCAGGAGCAAGAGTTGCAGGCTCTGACTCGAAAGCAGCAATAGGAGTAGGTCTAGGGGGACTCATCTATGATGCAGGTCCAGAGGGTCCTGCCTCTGCAGCTCTAATCTCGTCCTCCTCGTCTAGCTCCTGGCCTGACCCCCGTTTGACTCATCTACCAGCGATCTTCTTGTAGCCCATCCTGTAAAGAGATTTCTCCCTATATGTATCAGTATGGAGAATCTCCTTGGAGGCCTCATCATCCAGTGGTATACCAAATGCCTTAAAAATCCTGGTAAATCCCATATCATAGGGCAGGCACACTCTTTGCTAGGTGGCTGCCTCACCCATCTGATGGACCATAATCATAGGAAGATTGATGGCCATCTGCTATCTCAGAGTGACCATCAGTACCAACTCCTGCTCAGTGATAAAATTGAATCTGCCAATCTTCGGGACCATGATCCTAGCAATGATATGATGAAGCACTCGCATCTCCAGAGATAACTGATTTGCTGACACCATGGAAACTCCTCTGATGTCCTCTCACTCCAGTATGCACCTGAATGCTGCATCTCTATCTCTTACCCAATTCCTGGCCATACCATGAAGGGGAATCTGCCATACTCTGCTGATAGTTTGTGGTGTAATCAAAATATCAACTCCTCTAACCTATGCCATCTATAGCCAAACTCCCATAGAACTCATGCATCAGATGTGGGTAATACCTCTCTCTCATGGTACAAAAAGGGACTAGGCCAGTTGCCCTGAGTAGATCTCTGATAATAAACCCCTTCGAATCCTAGAACTGGAGGTCAATCCTACTTTCTTACACGATCACTTCCTTGCAACTCTCTCTAGGGTGGGGGATAACTGTCGAGGGGGTGAACTAACCACTACCTGCTGATCCTGTGGCAACTCATCCTGCTTAACCAGGTAATGTCGGGCCTTGGATCTCCTCTCGTCTAAGCTTACTTCTCCTCTTTGGAAGTGGGTTTGCTTCTTACGAAAGGCAACCTGCTTCCTAGGACCCATGCTCACTAATATGGCTTAGGATGGACTGGAAGGAGGAATGGGCCAAAGGCAAGGGAAAATGGACTGAAAGAAGGAAAACCGGATATAGAACTGATTGAAAAAGAGGGAAAGCCAAACCAAGTGAAGGGAAGGAAGAGGGATTTGCCAAAAATGGAAGGTTAGGATCAAAAAAGCACTGTTTGTGGAATATTGGAAGAGTTTTGGGGACCATGTGAAGAGGAAAGAGGGAAAAAAGAATGAAAAAACAATGGATCGGGTGTCCTAAAAATATAGTCGATTCGTTCATGAGTCAACACTTGGAAATTGCACAAGTGTCGACACTTCGGTGAGTCGACACTTGGGTAATTTCCAAGTGTTGACACTTGGTCAACAATAGGAAAAAAATTAGAATAAATTGCAATAAATTTGCAAAAAATCAAGGGGGTTCTAGGGCTTATAAAATATGATATTTAAGATGATTTTGAGCATCTAAGAGAGTTCAACAAAGAATTTGAAAGGGTTTCAAACAAAGGGGTCAATTATGCCTAACTCTCTTTTAATCATGCAAAACCTATCTTCACTAAGAGGTTTAGTGAAAATATCTATCAATTGTCTATCAGTACACACAAAATCAAGCATTACATCACCATTTTGCATATGATCTCTTATGAAATGATATCTTATTTCAATAAGTTTGCTTATTAAATGTTGAATTAGATTTTTAGTCAAATTTGTTGTACTTGTATTATCACATCTTATAGATGTTTTATTTAACTTAATGGCAAAGTCTTTGAGTTATTATTTGATCCATAAGATTTGACCACAACAACTTCTAGCTACTATATTCAGCTTCCGTTGTAGATAGAGCAACTAAATTTTGTTTCTAGCTAAACCATGAAATCAAATTAACTCTAAGAAATTGACAATTACCACTAGTACTTTTCCTATCTAGTTTATATCTAGCAAAGTCAGCATCTGAATAAGCAATTAATTTAATTAATGAATCTCTAGAGTACCATAGTCCAATATTAATTATGCCAGATAAATATCTAAGTATGTGCTTAACAGCCAATAAATAAGATTTTTTAGGAGCAGACTGATATCTGGCAAACATACATATACTGGATATAATATCTAGCCTACTTGCAGTTAAGTATAACAATGAACCAATGATACCTCTATACAGTTTTGATCAACATTTTTACCTAATCATCTTTATCAAGTTTGCAAGAAGGGCTCATAGGAGTACCTAATGGTTTGGTTGTCTCCATCCCAAACTTCTTTAAGATTTCCTTTATATACTTAGCTTGGTTGATGAAGATCCTTTCTTTAGTTTGCTTGATTTGGAGTCTGAGAAAGAAGTTTAGCTCTCCTATCATGCTTATCTCGAACTCTCCTTACATAAGCTTGGCAAACTCTTGATAAAGTATTTCATTAGTAGCACCGAAAATGATATCATCAACATAAACTTGTACTACTAAGAGTTAATCATTTTTCTTTTTCAAAAATAATGTAGTGTCAACATTGCCTCTAAAAAATCCATTTTCAAGATAAAATTTACTTAATCTATCATATCAAGCTCTTGGAGCTTGTTTTAAACCATACAAAGCCTTGTGAAGTTTAAAACATGATTAGGGTATTCATAATTTTCAAAACTTGGGGATTGTTCAACATACACTACTTTTTCAATAAAACCATTTAAAAGGCACTTTTCACATCCATTTGAAATAATTTAAAATTCATATAATAAGCAAAAGCAAGTAATAATCTAATTGCTTCTAATCTAGTAACAGGGATAAATGTTTCATCAAAATCAATACATTCTTCTTGATTATAATCTTTTTCTACCTATCTAGCTTTATTTCTTGTTACTACTCCATTTTCATTAAGATTATTTCTGAAAATCCATTTTGTTCCTATTATTGAAATATTAGAAGGTTTTTCAACTAAGGTCCAAAATTTATTTCTTTTAAATTGATTTAATTCATTTTGCATAGCATTAATCTAGTT
The DNA here is from genome assembly GCA_021397845.1 of Areca catechu. NCBI lineage: Eukaryota > Viridiplantae > Streptophyta > Magnoliopsida > Arecales > Arecaceae > Areca > Areca catechu. The sequence continues at coordinate 42,630,949 of CM038048.1, read as the reverse complement.
TGAATCTTTTTAGCTTCTTCAGTAGATTTTGGTTCTACTTGAGATATAAAAGCTAAATAATCATAAACATTTCTTAGAGAGGAATGAGTACTTATCCCTTTAGATGGATCACCAATAATAAGTTCTTTAGGGTGTCCATGGGCATACCTCCATTCTTTAGGTAATAGCTTGGGTGTTGATGAAGCTCCAACTTCTTATACTTATACTTCTTCATTGTTCTGATCACCTTCTTGCTCCTTGGAAGGTTCTTCATTGATAGTAATTTTTTTAATCTTTTGAGCACCTGTTTCATCATCAAGAGCATCTTCTTTTCTAGAAAATTTCTCGTTAGTCTCATCACAGACAATATGGATGGACTCTTCAACAAGAAGTGTTTTTCTGTTGAAGATCCTGTATGCCTTGCTAGAAGTAGAGTATCCTAAGAAGATACCCTCATCTAACTTGGCATCAAATTTACTTAAATTATCTTTGCCATTATTTAAAATGAAATAACGGCATCCAAAATATGAAAATACTTAATAGTTAGTTTCCTACCTTTCCAAAGCTCATAAGGTGCTTTCTTCAAAATCAATCGAATTAAAACATGGTTCAAAATATAGCATGCAGTATTTATGGTTTTCGTCCAAAAATATCTAGGTAAATCATTTTTACAAAGCATTGTGCATGCCATTTCTTTTAATGTCATATTCTTTCTTTCTACTATCCCATTTTGTTGAGGTGTCCTAGGTACAGAAAAGTTATAATGAATACCATTTTCATTGCAAAACATTTCAAAATCATGGCTTTCAAACTCAGTACTATGATCACTACGTGAGGAAACAATTAAAACACTTTTTTATTTGAAACTTTCTTGTGAAACTTAATGAATGCAGAAAAGTTTCATCTTTGTGAGCCCAAAATATTACTCATGTAAAACGAGAGAAGTCATCTACAATTACTACACCATACTTCTTGCCTCCCAAACTAGTTATTCTAGTAGGTCCGAAGAGGTCCATATGAAGTAATTCTAAGGGTTTAATTGTAGACACTACTTCTTTTGGTTTGAAAGAAGATTTTGTTTATTTTCCAAGTTGACATGCACTACAAATCTTATCTTTTTCAAAAATGAGTTTTGACAAATCTTTTATGAGATTCTTTTTATTCAATTTTAAAAGTAAATGCATGCTTGTATGCCCTAGTCTACGATGCCAAAGCCAACTAGTTTCATTGATCTTGGCTTCTATTGCCACTAGGCATTGACCATTTTGCATTGGTAGATCATCAACATCAACCATGTAAATATTTCCATGTCTATGACTAATAAATTTGATGCCATTGTCATCTAGACTAGATACAATGCACATAGAAAATTCAAAAATCACTTTAAATCCTTTATCACAAAATTAACTTATACTAAGCAAATTATGTTTCAAACCATTAATAAATAAAACACTATCAACATAAGTAGAGGGGGTGATATGGACTTTACCGATACCAATAATTTTATCCTTTCCATTATTACCAAAATTATATTTTCACCATTTAAAGCTTCTAAAGATGAGAATTTCCTTACATCTCCAGTCATGTATCTTGAGCAACTGCTATCAAGGTATCATAATCTTCTTTTGTCCTTGGTTGCAAGACACACCTACAAAATCAAATCAGGTGGAGACTTTAGGTACCTAAGTCATCTTGGATCTTTAGGGTTAGCTAAAGTGGTTCTTTTATCACATAAATATGATTTATGTCCTAATTTACCACAAGCATAACATGTAATGCTAGAGGATACAGGTACAAAATTTTTTTAAAAATATTTCTATTATTTTGAGGTTTAAAACCTAATCCTGCTTTGTTGAAAATTACTCTTTGGCTATTCAAAAGCAAGTTTAATTTTTTAGAACTATAGGTAAATTTCTTAACACATGGTTTTACTTTTTCAAGTTCTTTGTATTTCTTATTTTCTTGCAAAGTTCTTTGTTTTGTTTGCTAAGTTTTTCATTTGTTGCAAAAACTCTATCCTTTTTCAAAGAATCTTTTTCTTTCAAAAATTCTTCCTTCTTATTTTTTAAAGAATAATTTGATCATTCAAATTTTTATTCTCTTGTATTAAACTATTATTATCTATCAAAAACTTATTATTTATTTTAGATAGATCCAAATTTTGTTTTCTCAATTCTTTATTTTTCATTTCAGTTTTTGATATTCTATAACAAGCTCATCAAAAACATCATGTAATTCTTTAATTGTAAATTCATTTTCAGTTTTAGATCTTATCTCTTCATCATTGACCATAAAGCAGATGCTGGCTACTTCTTGCTGCTCTTCATCAGAGCTTGAATCTCCACTTTCACTCTACATTGCCATCATCGCTTTTTTTTAAAACTTTTTTTATCCTTTTTGAGAGTGGGGCAATCCATTTTGTAATATCCTGGCTTCTTATACTCAAAGCATATTGGTTGTTCCCTTTCCTTTTCTTTTTCCTTATTGGGCTCTCTTTTTTTAGGCTTCTTCTTGTAGTTGAACCTCTTCTTTGTCATGAATTTCTTAAATTTTCTTGAGATGAGAGCGGTTTCATCTTCCTCATTTGAATCATCACTTGACTCTTCCTTGGTTATGGACTTGAATGCAATAACCTTCTTTTTCTTCTCATTGTCCACCATGTTTTGCTTCAAGGACAGCTCATATGTCATTAGTGAACCCAAGAACTGCTCAAGTAGAAGAGTGTTGACATCCTTAGCTTCTTCAATGGTAGTGACTTTTGGATCCCAAGAGGATGAAAGAGACCTAAGGATTTTGTTAACAAGGACATTAGATATAACTTTACCCAAACTCCTCATGCCATTAACAATATTAGTGAATCTATTATACATTTCACTAATAGTTTCATTTGGTTCCATCTTAAACATCTCATAGGTATGAATGAGCATGTTAACTTTGGTGGTCTTTACTTGATGTGTACCCTCATGGGTAACTTCAAGAGTATCCCAAAGTTCTTTGGCAGAGGTACAGTTAGATATTCTATTAAACTCACTAGGATCTAGTGTACAAAATGATAAATTGATGGCCTTAGCATTAAGCTTAGCTTGCTTAATGTCATTCTCATCCTAATATTTTTTAAACTTAAGGGTGGGAATGTCATTAACCAAGATAGTAGGCTGATAAGGGCCTTTAACTATAGTCCTCCAATATATAATCTATAGCTTGAATATATATGTGCATGCATGTTTTCCAGTAGGTGTAATTTATGCCATTAAAGAGTGGGGGATGGTTTAAGGCTTGACCTTCTATAATACCAACACTAATTTGGGATGCCATTAGATCTTTGACTCAAGATCGTGAGATCTAAACACTGAGTTCCAAGCTCTGATACCACTTGTTGCCCAGTATAGCAACCCAAGAGGGAGGGTGAATTGGGTTTTTAAAATTTTAAACTAAAGCAAGTATGTGCTAAACTAAAGTACTTGTGTAATAATGTGATTGTGCTCTAAAATGATATGTAGTAGAATAAAATTAGTATAAATAAGAGCAAGAATAAAAAAGAGAAAGAAATCACAAACCCAATGATGTATAGTGGTTTGGTGCACTTCAAGCACCTACATCCACTCTCCAAGCTTTTCATTGGGTATTTCACTATAATCACCAAGATTACAACCAACTTATTTTCTGGGCTCACAAGTTAAAACCTTTAGTTGGTTTTGTCACTTAGGCTCACCAACAACCTTTCTCTCAAGCCAAACCTAGGCTTGATTCCAATTCATAGCTTGGAAGGGCCTAACCCTAGTTTCAATAGCCTTCAAACTAGTTACAATAATTAAAGTCAAGTATACAGTAACAAGCACAAGAAAAACTTTCAAAAGAGTAGAAATAAATATCGTTGAAGCTCTTCTAGAATGCTTAAGTTGTCTCCTCCTTGAATTCTCTTCAATGCATGCTTTTGGAATATGATTTGAAGTCTCAACAGCACAAAATGAGAACTTTTTCAGGTGGAATCTCCTTTAAGGCTTACTCAAGTCTTTTCCAAAGCTTTTCTCAAAAGATGATCTTTTTCTCTTGTGTTTCACTTTTTTTCTTGACTTTCTCTTAAGTATTCAATGAGTTTGATGAGTGATAAATAGTCCAAAAACCTCCAAAAAATATTAGAGACCATTGGAGTGAAGAAACTAGCCATTTGGAGCTATTTATAATAAATTTGAGCTTCTAAAAATATAGCCGTTACTGTTGTTAGAAGCTGAGTCGATCTGTGAGTCGATACTTAGGTCGATACTTGAGTCTCCATGAGTTAACACTTGAATCGACACTAGGTATAAATCTTGAATTTTCAACATTCTGCTTCACTTTTGGTCTCAAGCTATGAGTCGACCTGTGAGTTGATACTTGAAACTGTGAGTCGACACTTGAGTTAGCACTAGGCAAAAATCCATGGAATGACACTATTATGTTTATTTTTTTGTCTCAGGTCATGAGTTGATCTGTGAGTCGACACTTCATTTATGTCCAAAAATGATGTTCTGTGTATTTTTTTCTCAAGCCTTGAGCTGATTTATGAGTCGACACTTGATCCTTGTGAGTCGACACTTAGGTCGACACTTGGCATGCCAGTTGAAACTTTGCATGCCAGTCTTCAGAGGTGTCGACACTTGCTCCATGAGTCGACACTTTAAGTCGATACTTAGGTTGACACTTGATTTGTGCCATTTCCAAAAAATGTGCCAAACTCCAAAATTCTCAAATTTTTTCCATTAGACTTCCAGTTCTTTTCCATAAAGGCCAAAGTGATTATTTTCATGACATTCCAAGATGAGAAGACCTCTCAAACATTGAAATTCATCTTGCTTTGTTGTCCATAATTTTGATACTTTTGAGTGGAGAATTTGATGAACTTATGACCTAGAATTTACAACTCCAATTGAAACATTAGTACTTACATATACTCAACATTTTGTTGTCCATCAAAATCAAGGGCCAAAGCCAACATAAGAGCATCACGAATCATTCAAGTCCATCCTTCAAGCATCCATTAAGGCTTCAACAACTTGGAGACAAGCTTCTCAACTATAATCAAAGAGCTTCAAAGAGATATTTGCTTTATTTTCAATAGCTTATTATACCTATTATCTTGAACTTGACTTTATTGTTATTCCTAGTTTCAAGTGGATCGAAACTAGTGGTTAGGTTGTTGATGAGCCTTGTAAAAACCAACTTATATTTTTGGTTAGCCTTTTGAAAACTAAGAGATTTTTGGTTAGCCTTGTAAAAACCAAAAGATTTTGGTTAGCCTGTGAAAACCAAGTGGTTGTTGGTGAGCCTTGTGAAAATCAACTAGGTTGTGGTTAGCCTTGTGAAAACCAAGGGGTTATGATTAGTAAGCTCAAAAAACTAATCAGCTGTGATGCGGGATGAACATATTAGGGTTTAGCACAAAGAAATTTTAAGATTATGTGAGTAATATTTTCAGATTTTAGATGGTTTGATTCCCTAAAAAGACTAAGAGTAAATTAGGATTTTCATGTAAGGACTAAGTTCTACCCGTATAGCAAGATCTAACAAAGTAATAAAAGAAAGACAGGATCCTAAGATTAAGAAACCATTTTTAGGGCATGCTTAGTTTTCAATAGGTTAGAAAAAGAGAGAAGGGATGGTTAGTTTACCTAGCAATGATGTTCTTTCATTGTAGAAGGGATCACACTTCTCAGATCGGTACCTGGATGATGAAGCCTTGTTCCCGCAGATGCGCCAGCTTTTTATTAGTTAGTTTTGAGGGCAAGGAAGACTTCGTCCATGGTTCATGGCACTAGAGAGATCCTATAATCTCCGAAGGTTAGGGTTTCAGAAGTTAGAAAAAATATGAAACGAGAATTTGGAAGAGAAGAGAAGGCAGGAGGATGGCTGGCAGCCCAGCTGATGAAGATGCCTGGACTTTGGAGGATGGCCTGGATACTTGATGATGGTGGCCTGGCTTAGTGTTTAGGAGCTAGCGGCCTAGGGTTTGTTAGTGGGATGGGCGGCCTAGGGCTTGAAGTGGGATGGCCGGCCTAGGGTTTGATGGTGGCAGCCTGATGAAGATGAAGGTGGGATGGGGGCGTCCTAGGGTTTTGGAGGATGGGTGGTGGATGGGGGCGACTAGGGCTAGAAGATGAAGGTTGGGGCAGAATGCTGGGGTTGCACCTCATGTGCCCTCCTTGTGGAGTGAAAACAGGCCTTTCATCCTCTCCCTCATGGAGAGTCAATGCCTAAGCACAGAAATTAAAAGAAAACACTCAATTCTTTCATTCAATAATTCATCATTATTCTTATAAGAGGGGGGGGAAGGGGTATTTATAGATCACCCAGTCTCCCAGTTAAAGTTAGAGTACAAAGTTGGAGTGGGATAAGGAGATTGGATTCTTTGTAGGACTTGGATGTTGAACTCCTTGTAGGACTTGGACATCAACTCCTTGTTGGACTTGAAAACTTGACTCCTCTTGGGCTTGGACTGCTTGACTCCATGTTAGACTTGGAGGGGTGGATCCCAGTTGGGTTGGGAGGGGCGCCAAGCCTTGTTGGGCTGGGTGGGGGCGCCAATCCCTATTGGGCTGGGAGGGGAGGCTAACTCCAGGTGGGCTTTGACTGTGGGCTGGGTGCCAACTTCATGTGGACTTGCTGAGCTGGGGTGCCAAGTCTTGCTGGGTTAGGAAGGGCACCACTTCTTCATGGGCTTGGGCTTGGACTTGGGAGGTGCCAATGTTGATGGTCTAGGGGCACCTGAATGGGGACCATGGGTGGTGCATGAAGTCTACTTCAGTGTGGCCTAGTGACTCTCTTGGTCTAATGAATTGAATGAAAGCAAGCAAAATTACAGGACTCGATTGAACTCACTTGACTTGACTAAAAAACATATGGACTCAACTCCATTGGCCAAGTGGACTCATTTGACTTAATTGATTACAAGACTCAATGTCTATTATAGGACTCAAGTGACTCTAGACTAAATTAAAAAATGACTGACTTCCCAACACATTAATCAAAGATCCAAATTGGGGCTTTGTAAGCTTGGTCTGATCCTGGTGTCCTCACCAGGCTGTAATCAAGGGGTTATAGTGAAATACTTAAGTGGACTTTGGAGAGTGGATGTAGGTACTTTGGTGTGCATCGAACCATTATAAATTATTATGTGTTTTTGATTGCTTCTCTTTTCTTGCTTTTACTTTATTTTTGCTACATTTTAATTATCAAGCACACATAGTCTTGAGAGCATTAGCACCTTCATTGTTTTGAATTGGCACTCTCACTTGCAGCAAGTTTTAAAAACCCAATTCATCCCCCCTCTTGGGTTGCTTTGCTGGGCAACAAAAGGATCCTTTGGAAGTACTTCAAGCCAAAAAAAAAGAGAGAGGAAAAGAAGACAAGTGAATGAGGCACATCAATTGGAAAGGAAAAGATATCTTCATTAATCAATGTCTTCTTTACATCCTAAGAAGGCTCCCGACAGGCCAGGAAGCCTTCCAAAATCTAAGTTATAACAAAAAAGGGAAAAAGTATAAGCCTTGCTCATCGGCTCCTTTCCTAGCTGGTGAGAGGCTCCTTCAGATGGAGGGGTGTCCTCGGCGGCAGTGGCTCGGCTTTGACCACGATTGCCTCCGGCTCTGGCTCCATCTCCATGATGGGCATCCTTGGTTGCACGGGGATGGGCAGCGCGGGGAGGATGTCTTCCAACCCCTTATATCCGAGGAGATGGATAGCCTTGCCATGGAAATCGTTGAACCCCTGATGGTAGGAGTCCAACATTGCCTTGACGACCTCATCCTTGAAGGCCTCGGATGTCTTGAACTTGGGGACAACCTTGGTGGCTTCCTTCTTGGCCATCTCCATTAGTGCAATGGCCGCTATGGCCTTCTCCAAGACTGCCACGGTCTTGGCTACTTCTTCTTCGAGTTACACCTGGAGACTATGCGCCCTCCCCTCTAGGTGGGCCACCTCCATGCAGAGGTAGCCACCTTCTCAACCCTGCGGAGGCTCTCCCCCTTCTCTTCCTTCAGGGCCTGCTCGAGCTTGGCAGATTTCTTGTCCAAGCTGGTCGCCCTCTGATGTGGGACGAAAACGAAGGACCTATGGCTATTGTGAAAGGAGAAAACATAAAGCAAACTAAGGACCGTGGGAGGGCTAAGAAGCCTCCCGGGACTAGGATAGAATGATGCTTGAAAATCCCTTAAACGACTGGACTCTTTTGGTTTTCAGTTTTCTTGGTAGAGGTGGCGAAGGAAGGATGGGGATGGGAGACTTGGATCTGGATCTCATGGACTTTGGGACTTACCTTAACGAAGAGACCTCTCACCTCTAAGGTAACCCACCTCACTAATTGAGCCGTACGGAGAGATCTCATACCTCTAGGGCATCCTACCTTCCTTGATACTTGGAGGCACTAGGTTGGGTCTCAAAGATCACGAGGGGATAAGAAGATGGGATAGGGGATGTGATGCGGGATGGAAATGAAGAACCCATGGTTATTGTGAAAAGGGAAAACATAAATAAAGCAAACGGACCGTGGGAGGGCTAGGAAGCCTCCAGGGACTAGGATAGAACGATGCCTGAAAATCCCTAAATGGCTGGACTCTTTTGGTTTTCACTTTTCTTGATGGGGATGATGAAGGAATGATGGAAATATGGAGGGGGAACGGGAATGAAATTCGAACCTAGGATCTAGATCCGACGGGAAACAGAGAGATGGAAGGGAAAAAAAAAAAGGTACCTGAGGATTCGAGCCCCACGATAGTTGTTTGGCAGCGAAGACCATATTTGGGATCACATCCTGCCATCAAGCACGGCGGCGCTAATGACTTGGAGATCACACCCTGCCATCATGCACGGTGACACTGATGACTTGGAGCGGCGTCACGCTCCTCGACACTCTCATTGGCGCAAAGGCATTGGGGCCTCACACCCCTCGATGCCCGAAGGCGAAGGCAAAATGGGCCTTAGCTCAGAACTACAACAAGGTTACAAACCCTCAAAAACTCATACATCAACTGATTTATTACAAGAGGAGTATGGGTATTTATAGATTCCCATACTCCTTTGAAATTCAAAAACAAAAATCCCTTGAAATCCTCCCAAGAATTTGAATTCAAATTCAAAATAATTTGAATTCAAATTCAAAACCAAAATCCCAAATTTCCATTTTAAATCCAAATTACATTCATGAAAAATTACCAAATAAATCCCTTTTATTTGAAATTTGAAATCTCCCTCTGCTCTGAAATTTGTGCTACTCCAAAATCGTGTAGAAATAGCTCCTTTCTAGCTACTTTGAGAACCATGCAAAGCTTCTTTGGGCTTCTTTGAGAAGAGTGCAGAATCTTCTTCACGGCTGAGCAACAGGGGGGCCGGATCTCCAGCAGCTGGCGGGCAACGGGAGGAGGACGGGGCTAGCGGATGGAACCGGCGGACGGTGGGCGGCGGGCGGGCGACGGATGGCAGCGGCACGGTGGCACGGATGGGCATCACGGGTGCCGTTCGCCTTCACGATCGTGGGCGGTGGTTGGGCACCTGCGAGGCCTTCGACGGTCGGGTGGGGCCAGCGGTGCAGCAGTGGGCGGCGATGGCGAGGCGGCACGGTGGCGTGGTGAAGTCAGCACGATGATTCATCCCTCGTGCGTTGGGGGGGCTTTCTGGCGAATCTTCGGTGGCTGGGCGGTTGTCCGGCGAGAGGGGAGACCGGCGAGCACCGGCGGCGGCGGTGGAGGGGGGCGGCGGGGTCGGGTAGCATGGGTGGGGGAAGGGGGGTGGCGGCTAGGTTTAGAAAAAAAATTACGAGATGATGAAAGGTTGAAGATGGAGTAAGCCAGGTTAACACGGGGATAAATATGGAATAAAACAAGAAAAAGGGAATAGCAGGGAATAGATGGGATAGCTAGGAAAAATGAGAAAAAAAAAACTAGAAAATTAACAGAAAACCTAGATGGGTTTCGGGTCCCCCATCACCCTCGCCTCGGCACCGGCTAGCTGGTCCTGGAGGGCCTTCATTTGGCCCTCCAATTCTTAAACCCAGGCAGCCTGGGCCGGGCTTCGTCCCTCTCCTTGTGGAGACGGGACTCCCATTTCAACAGTCCCAGGTAGGAGTCCCTGAGGAGCTGAACATCAAGAGCCACCTACATGAAGAATGTCAGTTAGTATCGCCATAGACAAAAAATAAAGAATGCATTAACCAGGAAGGTAACTTACTGAGAAGAGTTGGGGGAACATCCAGGTGAAGACATCCATTACTTGCCGACTGGTCCTCTCTTAGCGGTCCAGTGGCTGGGCAAGGGCGGTCAGGACCTCCTCGGCCTACTTTCCATCCCTCGTCAACCTGGCATCCCGGGGCATGATGAGGGAAATTTTCTTCGACCCCGACCTCGGCATCCTAGATGGTTTGAAGTTTCCAAGGAAGTGGTCAGCGGAGGCATGGTGGCAGCAGATCGATCAACGGTAGGTCTATCCCGGATGATGGGGTCGGGCTCTCTATGGTGGCATCTCTTGCCACCTCGTCCACCTCCGACTAGGTGGAGCTTCAGTTTGTGTGGGGGCCATCGGAGGTGCTGGCGTGGCCCCTTTACTGGTCGGGCCTCCCTCCGAGGCTCGCGGGCGGAGGATGAAATGCTAGCCCAGGCACGGCGATGCAGCAGGAGGCCCCTCCTGGCAAGCTCATCGGTGGGCCTCCCTCCCAGCTCCTCCCAGGCTTTCTTTATAGGTTTCCCTTCGGGCCCTATGGAGGTAGCCCTTTTTTGGACATACTTAGGAGCTCGTCCATTGAAAACCTCATCTCTGTGGAATACAAAGAAGACTGGTCAGTCACCTATCAAAGATGGAAATCAAATTTTGAAGAAAAAGAAGAAGCCTGGTATCAAGCCTTACCTTGAGGTGGAGTTGGCTAACCCCGGCATCGACAAGGTTCCACTCAGTCAGCAAATCTCGAAGGACTGGAACCTCGAAAGTGATGAGCCGATCGAATATCTCTTTATTGGCCGGCTCGATAGTAGATTGTTAGTTGGGGGAGCGGTTTGGGTCACTCCAAACCTAGTCCACCCCCTCAACCCACCCCCTCAACTGAGACAAAGAGAAACCTGAACTTCCATCCCTTGATGGAAGAAGGTAGGTCAAGATTGAGGGTCCCCGGGCGGGGGCCACAAACCACCACCCTTGTCAGATGGGTAGCGCTTCAGGATGAACAAGACCCTGAAGAGGGAGAAATGGGCAACAATCCCATGGAGGTGACAAAGAATAATGAAGCAGAAGATAGTTCGGACAGCATTGGGAGCAAGCTGGGCCGGGACCAAGTGATAATTGCTTAGAAAAGAAAGAAAAAGTGATGAAAAGGAAGACGAAGACCCCCGAAGAAGAAGTCTTCATAAGGGTGATTTGGCCCGGGCCACTGGAAGGGACTCATTCTTCCGGTCTTGGAACATAAAGCCAAATGGAGTCAGGAACCCCAAATGCTTTCCAAACATGGAGGAGGTCATCACCAGTCATCGCTGAAGCAATGCTGGCAAGACTACTCGACTCCTTGATGGAAACAGAAGGGGGAGGAGGTCCCAGCTCCCTGACGGGAATAGAAGGAGGAGGTGGAGGAGCCACAGGGCATCCAATGACAATCCCTAGTTGGCAGGGATCCCTACGGACTACAAAAGTAACATCCTCCTCCTCGCTATCCAAGAAAGGAGGCCTCAGTTGGAATGGAGGCCTCAGTTGGGATGGGTCTGCCTCACCAAAAAAATCTGGGTGACGGTGCCCTCCATCGAAAGAACTCATAACAAACAAGGAAAGAGAAGGAAAAGAAGAGAAGGAAGCCTAGAGACCTAATATGAACTCTCCTCCAGCACAAACTGAAGGAGAAGAACAGAAAAGGGGAAGGAAGGAGGACAGAAAAGAAGGAGGGAGAGGTCTGACCTGCTAGAGTCTTTGAACCCTGAGGCAAGGAGAAAGACTAGGAAAAAAGATGGACTTTGCAGCCTTCTATGCTCGGAACACCCTTAAAGAGCGAAAGGGCAGGAGGGCATGTCCCTTTCAAGCACCTGTAGAGTCCCGTCACCTTATACAAGTCTAAGATGTGCACCTTCTCTTCTCCCTGGCAAACAAAGCTCACCACGTATCAAAATCCATCGAGGGTGATGCTTTGATTCAGAGGCACCTGCTTTGGGCTGGCAGATGCTTTGATTCAGAGGCACCTGCTTTGGGCCTGGCATGGTAATATGATGTCCTTAAAGGAAGGCTGACATGGCACCATTTTGTTGGGGTGGACGCATGATCTCCAGGGCACCGGCACTCGAGGCATTAATGGTGCATGGAGTGCACCCCTCCATGTCAGCATGATCATTACTCTCATCGCCTCGAGCACCGCTTCGTTCTTTAGGCTCGAGAGTGAGGGGCTTCTGATGTGGCATAACCATTGATGTGGAGCCCATGACGGTGACAACTGGCAGCTGCACGGGTGGAATGTGCCACCTGGATGCAGTGCCCAAATGAAGACCCAAGGGCGAGCCCTCCATCCGAGGTCAGCTCTTAGTTGGGGTCGTGCTCATAAGGCGAGCCCTCTGTCTGAGGTTAGCTCCCGGCCAGGGTCATGCTTATGCTTGCCAAAGGCGAGCCCTCCGTTCGAGGTTAGCTCCCAACTGGGGTCGTGCTCATAAGGCAAGCCCTCCATCTGAGGTTAGCTCCTGACTGGGGTCGTGCTTATGCGTTCCAAGGGTTGTGCTCATGAGGCGAGCCCTCCATCTGAGGTCAGCTCCTAGCTGGGGTTGTGCTCATGAGGCGAGCCCTCTATCTGAGGTCAGCTCCTGGTTGAGGTTGTACTCATGCATTCCAAGGGTGAGCCCTCCATCCGAGGTCAGCTCCTAGCTGGGGTAATGCTTATAAGGCAAGCCCTCTGTCTGAGGTTAACTCTCGATCGGGGTCGTGCTCATGCATTCCAAGGATGAGCCCTTTGTTCGAGGTTAGCTCCCAACCAGGGTCGTACTCATAAGGTAAGCCCTCTGTCTAAGGTCAGCTCCCGATCAGGATCATGACCATGCATGCCAAGGATGAGCCCTCTATCAGAGGTCAGCTCCCAGTCGGGGTCCTGCTCATAAGGTGAGCCCTTTGTCTAAGGTCAGCTCCCAATTGGGGTCATGCTCATGCATGCCAAGGACGAGCCCTCCGTTCGAGGTCAGCTCCCAGCCGGGGTCATGCTCATAAGGTGAGCCCTCCTTTTGAGGTCAGCTCCCGGCTGGGATCGTGCTCATGCATACCAAGGGTGAGCCCTCTGTTCAAGGTCAGCTCCCAACCAGGGTCATGCTCATAAGGCAAGCCCTCCATCTGAGGTCAGCTCCCGGTCGAAGTCATGCTCATGCATACCAAGGGTAAGCCCTCTATTCGAGGTCAGCTCCTAGCTTGGGTCATGCTCATAAGGCGAGCCCTCTATCTGAGGTCAGCTCCCAATCAGGGTCGTGCTCATGCATGCTGAGGGTGGCCCTTGCATCTGAGGTCGGGTGCCCAGTCGGGGTCGTGCTCATGCTTTCCAAAGGCGGTCTCCTACATCTGGGGTCAAGTGCCCAATCAAGGTTGTGCTCCTGTTCCCAGAGCCAGGCTCTCCAGATTGAGCTCTCCCCTTCCTCCTGCCGAGTTTGGAGTTCCCACCAGTGGTAGAAAGAGAGAGGATCAATAGAGGTAGAGACTATGACATGGAAGCTCCTAGCTACCTGCGACCTCCCAGAAGTGGTGCACACCCTGCTGGAAAATTTAAACTCTGTAACGTGCCACCTACACATTCTACGCAATGCATGCTCCGCCAGGCTCCATACCCTGTAGCACTCCGCTATCTCAACAACCATGCAACCGGGGGCTCTAATCCTCGTAACACAGAACTTGAACCTCCTCCAAGAGGAGTATTCCATTAAGGCGACAGGCCCTGTGACACTCCGACGGTCCCTCCTAGAATGGAAATGCTCCACCATGGCTCGGGGCTTAATGGCACGGCGCCCGCCCCTCCCATCGAAAATTGCACCATCACAGGACAAGATCTATACTAAATAGAAGGATCTCCTCCAAAGGACCGGTCTGATAGGGGGAGGTCATGACAAAGAAAAATCCCTCCATAAAGGGATACAACGAAAGGGACATCTCAATGAGCCCCAGGCTTGGTCTTGGCCACTCCTACTCATAAAAAAATAGAAGAAAGGACCCCCAAGAGGGGAGAGAGGCAACTGATAATACTTATAGAGCAAATGGGCAAAGAACCAGCCAAGAGAACCTCCCAGCTCTCTAATCTGTACTTGACCCTGTCGTTTCATTTCAATTCCATCTTTCATCCTCTACGCGGAGAGTCCCCAAGCTCTTCATCGCAGAGGTTCTGTTCTCTTGATTGTCCTAACTGACTTGATCGTCAGAGTGTCCCTACCAAAATTTCCAGCCCATATCTTCTCTTTTTGTAGGCCACTCCGGAAGAGGATCGAGCACCCAATGGGAGCCCGACAAGTTCGTGCCACTTCAGAACTACAGGCCACGATGATCTTGGTGGTAACAAAACTCATCCAATTCAAACTCAAACCAATTCAACAAATTCCTAATTTTATCTAAATGTATCCTAACAAAAGAGATTTAGAGAGGGTAACAAAATGCATTTTACATGGAGAAATATTCATGCAAAAAACCAAACTTTGTGGAGAAAGAAGGGCGCCCAAAATCCATTTTGACTTGGTCAAACTCGATTCAAAACTATATTTAAACTTCTTTTAAAAATTATATTGGCTAATTCCATTTAGAATGGATAAGGGGGAAGGTGTGAATCACAGTTTTGCATGGAAAATGTACACACAAAAAATCATTTGGGCATGGAGAAATAAGTGGCATAAGAAAAAAAATGTTAATAGTTTGACTTAGTCAAACTTATTTCTAATCTCAATTTAATTTAGTTAGACCAATTCAAATAGCTTGAACCTAATCTAATTAGGCTCCTATTAAATGTTATTAGTAAAAAAAGTAATCAAATCTAAATCAAAATTAAATAAGATCAAAATTTCTTAGTGCTTAGGTCATCGATATAACCTAATTAGATGAAATCTAATTAAACCCAATTTAATTAAATTTAACCAAGTCTTTTTGCTCAATTAAATTGACCCAATTAGCAACCCAATTATAAATTAATTCTACAATATTAATATTATTTATTATTTATTAATAACTTTGTCATGAAGATTTTCAATCATTGATCAGCCATCATGATCAATCAAAAACTTCTAATATGTATGACCTTGTAGGTTCGAACCCTAAGCCAGTAGCTCAAAAATAATTTTCTAAACTAATCGATGCGATCATTTAGTAATGGTACCTAATGTCTGGATAGATCGAATGATGGCAATGCAATATTTAAGAACCCAGGCTATGGTTACTGTATAATTTATCCCTTTGACTTAATGCTCTGGATGAATTCAAAGTTTACTGCTAACTCTAAATAAGTATATCTGAATGTGTCTCAACATGCTAAATCTTGTGATTCTTACTAGGATTACCTAGGCCTTGGTTTTGCTAAGTTAAAACTACCAAGCATTTACTCTAGCAACTTAGAGTGGTTAATTCTTTCTTGACTCAACATCGACGTAACAAATACTTGACTCTATCCAAAAACTTTCCATCACTAGATTAGAAATCCAGGGTAGCCCAGTACAAAGTATAGTGAGTTACTTGTTAAGTCATCATGATAGTCTTAGGTCAAAAAAATATTGTACCCATACTCTTTCTACGAGATACATTTGACAATAGAGCACTCCATAAAGTTGATCACTATTTAGTAAGTGTTGCCACCTTAGTCCCCATGGCCTACAGCTTTGGCGTGGCCAGATGAGCGGCCTCCCCAGGCTCGTCGGATTCTTCTTTGCCTTGCCTTCATGACCAATCGGTCCTACAAAAAAAAGGAGACCCAGGTCGGGGATCTCAGTGGGGATACTTCGATGGTCAAGTCAGTAGGGTAACCAAGAAAAATGGATCCTTTGTGGCAGGAGCTTATGGTACCCCTGCATAGAGAAAAAATAAAATAAAAGGAGAAAACAGGAAACTAGAGCCTTAGGGGTTCTCGCTATTTGGTCCCTTGCCCTTGCTCTCTTATCATCGTTCCCCTTTTCTGGAGGTCCCTCTTATCATTATATAGAAATTGTTCCTTCCGATCGAGCCCAGAGCTTTGGTCGGTAGTCCCTCTTAGGGTGTCCCTCATGGGAGGGGCACAAACTTGCCAGAATTTTTTCTCAGACCAACCCCTCCCGAGGGGGATCATCGTACATGGGGTGCAGTCAGTGCACTATAAAACTTGTCTCCTTGGTGGAGTGACCCCTTGCAGAGGGTATGGGTAGCATGCTACAGGGGCATGTACTACGATTGAACACTTTCACTTTTGGGGGTATAGATGATGTGCCATAGGATCTGGGATCCTGGCAGAGCAACTTCTTATGGGAGATGCAGGCAGCATGCTACAGGATCTAGAGTCCCGGGGGAGCATGTGCCTGCTAGAGGGTGCGGGTGACGTGTTCCAGAACCTAGAGCCTTGATGGAGCATATATTATATAGAAGGCATAGGCGATGCATGCCAAGGCCTGTACCTTCGGTGGAGCATATGCCTCCATGTGACTGATGGCCTGCTCGACGATGATATTGCACCTTCATGTCATAAACCAAGGCTTTCCCATTCTTTTATCCTCTGGAGATCGTATCCTGCTTCTTGCTGCCCTCTACCTATGGGGACTGGATTCAGACAGTAGCCCGACCTCCACTAGGAGCATGTCCTCGATAGGAGCTCGACCTCAGCTAGGAGCTTGACCTCGGATGGGAGCTCGACCTTAGCTAGGAGCTCAACCTTGGATGGGAGCTCAACCTCTGCTGGGAGTTCGACATTTGCTAGGAGCTCGACCTTGGATGGGAGCTCGACCTCAGCTAGAAGCTTGATCTTAGTTAGGAGCTCAGCCTATACTGGGAGCTCGACCTTGGATGGGAGCTCGATCTCAGCTGGGCTAGGTGGCGTTCTTCGTCGCCTCATCACTTAATCGAATCTGATGTGTGTGCTATGTTAGTGGCTCGCCACATCAGATGCCGCCCACTCTCGAGCCCTGGAGCACATAATGGCCTCTTGGTTCAGGGCAAAGGGAGTAATGATGTAGAGCGCTGCCATGCTTAAGTCCTTAAATGCCACATTTCTTGATGATTCATGGATCGCATCTATGCGAACCAAGGGATGCCATGTCAGCAAAAATGTTGGTTTGAAATGATGCCCTTTCATCTCCTGGCGGGCATCCCATGAATCAAGCATCCAAGCTAGCGGGGGGTTGGCACATGTCCAAACCCCATTGGCCAGCATAATGAAGGGATGCATCGTGAACGGTTGAATTCAAAAGGGAGTTTTGCCATCTCTTCCAGATAAATAGTCTATCCTTTCATTTCTTTTTCAAAGACCTTTAAGTGGAGAGGGAAGAGAGAAGAAGTAAAATGGGGGGAGGCTCCATACCCATTCCTAGAACCCATGACTTTGAGTTTTTTGCAAGTTAGTCTTCTCTTTACATTTCCTTCCCTTCGGGCTCATGTCGAGGGAGTGCCTTTGTCCTTAAGTTTCCTTTGTTAACTTTTATCTTGATTTTGATGAATAATAAAATACTTAAATATATTTGAGTATAACTGTGTGTTAAGAGTATGTTTATTAGAACAAGGTACTCATCTAAGTTGTAATGTGTTGAAGAGATCAAATTGCTTGTCATCTTATTGATGAAGTCACTTATACTGATGGAATTTCAAGTTATATGGACCTTGACATATAAAGAAGACCATGAAGGACTCAAATTTTAAATTTGGATAAGTTTCAACAAAGTTTCAGCCAAGTGTCGACTCATAAAGATCAAGTGTCGACTCAAGGTGTCGACTCACAAAATCATGAGCTAATATGTAAAAAATGTTTCAGCTGGCATGCTGAAGTGTTGACTCATGGAAACCAATTGTCGACTCATATGTCAACTCATGATCAGTCAAGTGTCAACTCAAGGTCTGAGACAAAAAATGATACAAAACTTACTAATTTGAAGTTTTTGCTCAAGTGTTGACTCATGAAGTTGAAGTATCGACTTAAGTGTTGACTCACCAGAAGAAGTGTCAACACACCAGAGCACTCCAGAGAGCTTCAAAAAATATTTTTGACCTGGTATCAACTCAAGTATCGACTCATGGCCTGAAGTGTCGACACCTGTAGGTCTGAATGAATAGTAATGGCTAGTTTTTTGAAGCACATAACTTCTTCCAATTATATTTAATGGCTATTTTCTCCTCTTCAATGTTATATACTGTCATTTAAGGCTTGGAAAGGTATTTAAAGGCCACCAAACATAGGAGGGAAGAAGTTAATGAGCATTCATTCAAATATTCATGAAGAACTACTACTTTTGAGTGAAGTTGAGCCTTCAAGCATTCAAGTTTTAAAGAAAGTATTCAAGTCCAATTCATTCAAGCATTGATTGAGGCTTCAACAACTTGGAGACAAGCTTCTAAACAATAATCAAAGAGCTTCATGAGTTTTATTTGCTTTTGAGAAAGCTTATTATATTCTTTCATTATTTTGTTGTTCCTAGTTCAAGTGGATTGAAACTAGTGCTTAAATTATTGGTGAGCCTTGTTTGAAAACCAACTAGGTGTTTATAAGCCTTGTTTGAAAACCAACTAGGTTTTTAGTTATCCTTGTGAAAACCAAGGAATTTTGATTAGTGAGCTCGAGAAAACTAATCTGCTATAATCAAGGAAGGATTATAGTGAAATATCAAGTGGACCTTGGAGAGGGGATGTAGGTGCTTGGAGTGCATCGAACCATTATAAAATCTTGTATTTGTGATGCTTATCTTTCTCTTCTTGCATTTACTTTATTACTTCTGCTGTATACTTTTGTTAAGTACACAAACACTTTACAAATACACTAGCACTTGTCTTTAATCTTTGTAAAAAAATTTTGAAACCTAATTTACCCTCCCTCTTGGGTTGCTTTAGCTGCAACAAATGGTATTAGAGCCTTGTATTCAGCTTGTAGGTCTAAACACTTTGAGTTAAAGATCTATGGCAAACCCCTATAAGTACTAGTGTTGCTGAGGGCAAGCCTCAAATAGACCATCATTTTTTAATGGCACTAATTACATATACTGAAAAATTGCATGTGAATTTATATGCACTCTATTGATTATAATCTTTGGAAAGTTGTAGTTAAAGGTCCACATATTCCTTCACTTTTGGTTAATGACATTTCCATTCCAAGATTGAAGAAGATTGAGATGAAATGACATTAAGCAATCTAAGCTAATGGTAAAGCAAAAGCAATGACTTGCTTTATTGTGCAGTAGATCCTAGTGAATTTAATAAGATTTTCACATGTGCATCTACGAAGGAAATTTGGGACACATTGAGGTTACTCATGAGGGTACATATCAAGTGAAGAATACTAAAGTAAATATGCTCATTCATACATATGAAATGGTTAGAATGGAGCATAATAAATTCATAACTGGTATGTATACAAGATTTACTAACATTATAAATAGTATGAGAAGTCTTGACAAATTATATCTAATGTGACCTTGTTAATAAAATTCACAAGTCTCTGCTATATTTTTAGGATCCAAAGGTGATGGCCATTCAAGAAGCAAAGATATTGAAATCCTATCTTTGGAGTAGCTCATCGGTTCACTCATAACTTATGAGTTGATCCTAAAGCAAAAAGCAATAGATGCGGACAAAAAGAAGAAAACAATTGCCCTCAAATCTACTACACCAAATGAGCCTTCAAGTGAAGAGTTAGAAAAAGGTGAAGATAAGAGAGGAGGCTCTAGTGGTTAGGAAGTTTAGGAGATTCATGAGGAAGAAGAAATACTCATACAAAAAGAAGCCACTCCAAGGAGAGCCTAGTAGGATAAAGGGCGAAAGACAAGAAAAGGAAAGGAGAAGGAGAATGACCAACCTATCTACTTTGAATGCAAGAAGCCCGACCACTCCAAGTGGTGTGGGCAACTGACCTCTGATTAGGGTTCAATTTTCGGTCTTGTAAAAGGCTTCAAGCCTAAAATTTGTAATTTTTTAGCTTTGTGTCTAGTCCTGTACGTTGACCAATTTGGTCAGTTGTGTCCTGTACTAAGTCCAGTCCTGTATGAGTCCAGTCCGAGTCTGTTTGAAGTAGGGGTCCATGCAAGATTGGTCTTGAAGTCAAGTCACTTTTGAGCCAAGCAGAAGAAGGAAGCCAACTCAGCTCAGGGGCGCCACCTCTTAATCCTATGTGGCCGCCATGTCAACTGCCAAGTGGGCAGCAAATTTCAAATTTGCGGATGCCCAAAAGGGGGACACAAAAACACTTGACACACTCCCTCTTTCCTCCCCCAATATAAGCTATTTCCAAAATATGGTGGGCGGTCAAGAGAAGGTCAAAGGGAGTTAGAGTTTTGGAGAATTTAAATCCCTTGCTTTAAGCCCTCCTATCAAGCCTTTTTCCCAAACTACTTGAACAACTAAGGAAGGAATAGCAAGATCCATGGGCACCTCCATCTTCCCACTCCCAATATCATGTCTTGTAACAAAGTGGATGCAAAACCAAGGAAAAAGGGGGAGGACATAAGCCTTGCTACAAGCTTGATGCGGGACTAATATGCATGCCCTTTTTTTTTGTATGTTTACATGTTGAGTTAGGTGATTAATTCCCAAATTTCAGATCAAAATTATTGTAGGGAATTTTGTATGAATTTTTGAAGATCAGCATGCAGATTAGGACCTAGAAAAGTAGCAAGAAGGACCGCCGGGGCTGAGAAGCCTCGGTTAGGGCAAGTTCTCCTACAATAAAAACTACTGGAGGTAGAGGGGTGTACCTGACAACATCTGTTGAAGATCGCAGCGAAGGGGTCTCTCGTTCCTCGACGGATGCGGCCTGAAAAACTGAGCCAAAGACCCGCGGATACCCGGCTTTTTGCTCGGTGATCCGATTGAGGCTTGGATGGAGTCGTTGGATTCGTAGGAACTCAGGACCTGTAAACGACCTGTCAGGGGCTAGAAAACTCACAAAGGAACAAGAAAACAAAGGAAAACAGCAAGGGAAGGCTCTTTGGATTTGGGGTGGGCGTCCAGGGATCTGAGAGGCTTGTGGCAGCAGGAAGATGATTGCAGCACTGGGAAGAAAAAACTCTCACAAACCCCTTTATGCACCAGCAGGGTATCACAACAACTCAATAAAAGAACTCAAGGTTTTTATTCATCAAAAAATCTCCTTCATACAAGAGGCTAGGGTCCCTTAAATAGACCCTTAACCTTGGGCTCAAGTAAGGGTACATAAGTCTTACATAAGAATCCTTTTCCCTCTCAACCCTAGCTAGAAAAATAAGGAAAATTAGGTAGAAAAATCCCTATAAATTTTCTGACTTGGTCAAGACTCCAAGGATGCCTAGGGGGGCGTGTTGGGCTTCTAGGAGCAGCAAAAGGCTGGCCCAAAGGGGCTCGGGTGCATGAGTTTGGGCCTCTGGAAGCTGGGGTGGCCTGGTAGCCAGGTAGCAGGAAATTCCTGGTATCTTGCTTCTTAGGGGCTTGGGCTTGGCACCTGGGCTTGATTTCTTTGGGCTAGGATGCAGATGGACCTCTGGAATCATGGATGCCCTTATCTATGAATATACTTTGGCATCTGGAAGGGAATCTGTGCATCTGGAGGGCATCTGCAAGAAATCAGGATTTTCTGAATTTCCTCCTGGGGTCTTCAAATCTTCAAGCTGGGTTGGACTTGTGCTATACTTCCATGTCTTCAATCTAGTTGGACTGGTCTTCACTTGTATGATCTAGTCTCGAGTCTTCAGTATGCTTGGACAGACTCAAAAAATTAAAATAGCTCAACATGAGAACTAGCATTGGACTGAACTAGTCAACATGAGCTGACTAGTACAGAACTGAAATAACAACTAAAAATACTCAAATAACAACTAAAAGGGACTTAGATAAGCTAAACCCTTATTACAGATAGACTAATAAATTATGATTAATTTTACAGAGGGTTGAAAAAGCCTCTGTTATTCTGGTGCCTCAGGTGTCCCCACCAATTCTCCAGGGATGGGAGGAACTCGACCCTGTCGAGTGAAGGTCAGACTGGCTCACATATCTCTCGAGAAGGTCTGGGTTGAGGTGTTGCAAGTCCTCTCGAGAAATCCATGAATCGTCCGACTCTGGCCGGCCTTGCCATCGGACCAGGAAGCGTTGATAGTCATGGCCCTGGGTTGTGATGGCTTGATTGTCCAGGATACGCTCGATCCATTCTCCTCTCTCAGGCCAAATTTGCTTGTGGACACTCTAGGTTAGGGTCACTCACAATGAAAAGGAATAGGTCCAAAGGCCTCACTAGGTAGCACTGCCGGTTCCCTATACTCAACCAGGTCTGTAATATTGAAGGTAGAACTAATGCCCAAATCCGAAGGCAAGTCTAACACCTAGGCATTTGATCCAACCTTCTCTATCACTTTAAAAGGTCCGGCTCTGCGAGTATGAAGCTTCTTTTAGACCTAAGCCTAACTAAGATAGAATCCACTACATCAAATTCTTTGATCCATCTTCGGGAATTAGCCAGTTTGTTTAACATTAGTGCGGGTGGTGAACATGTTAGGCACATGCAGACTCCTAACAAGATGATACAAGGGACTCAAACTAACACCTAATACACTCGACTTTGCATTCCTATCGAAGGAAAATTTATTAGACTTTTATGGGCCTAAACCTAAGAGACTATAGACTCTCTAGGTCTGACCCTAGTGTGGTGTGCACAAGAGTATTACAATGGACTCCAAGCAAATGCCAGAGGGTATGCCAGAAGTATAATACAAACCTAACATGCGTAATGAATGCATGCAGTATGCTAATCTCTGTTAAATGCAATCTAATAATCCTAGAAATGCTGGAGGTGTCAGGAAAGGGCAGAAATAAGAAGTGGGTTCAGAATTAGTTTGGTAGGGTAGAAAAAAGGTTCAAAGTTAGTTGGATAAAGTTCGATATAAAAAGGCATGTCAGGGACTAATCCTAGACTAATGAGGCTAACCTTACGAGGTTGCGGTATATCTATGGGGTTTGCATAATGGAATGATGGGTTACTAATTCAGGGAAGAGGTCCCTAATGGGAACTATAGGAGGAGGCTCTCCTGAGGGTACTGATTCAAAGAGATCAGGTCCTTAATAAATTCTTCTGGTTCTTGTATTTTAGGACTAGACTCTATAATTTGGCTCTCCTCTTCGGTTTCCTTAGGTAAGGCTCTAGTAGCAGTACCTAGGTTCTCTTCCTCTATTTGTTTTTCACTATAGCTTTAGGTTGGATGTGGTCAAGGTCAACTATCTCTAGGTTGGCTTCTACCTGGGTATCTATTGGGTCAACTAATTCTAGGTTATCTAAAGGTGTCTCATCTTCTCCCTCATACTCATCCACTAGGCTCACATCAGCTTCATACACTTTCGCGTTAATGTAAGCCTTACGAATCTCAGGAATGGTTGGAGAAGGTCGGCTAGTAGGAAATTAGTTAGGTTCTGGTCTCTGATTGGGTACTACTCCTAGTAGGTTCAGGTTGTATAAGAGGTAGTGGCTCACTATTGGGTTCATATTTAGGGATACTAATCCTATGGGGTTCAAGTTGACTAGGGGAAGCATGACTAGTACTAGGCTGATACTTAGGGGTTATGGGGTCTCTAGGCTCATAGGACAAGGGTGCAGATCTATGGGTCATGGGATTATAGGATCTTGGGTCATATGATTTTGGGTCAGCTCTATGATCAGGTTCTAAGGATGGATCAAGGTATGGGTCCTCCTAAGGTTGGGCTCTCTATATGGGTCAGGATATTGGGTCCTCCTAGGGTTGGACTCCCTATATGGGTCAGAATATGGGTGTTAGGTCTACTAGGCTCATAGGGTGTGGGTGCATAGGATCTATGATCATGGGATCTAGAGTCATAGGATCTAGGTTCATAGGTATGGATTCATAGGTTCTAGGTTCATAGGATTTGGAGTCATAAGATCTATAGGTTGTAGGTATACTAGGCTTGTAGGGAGAGGGTAAATAGGATCTATCTTCCTGGTCTATAAAATCCTGATTGGGTCTTCTAGGACTAACCTTAGGGATTGGGTCAGGATGATGGGCTCTCCTAGGTTTAGCCTCAAGGTATGGATCAGGGTTTGGGGTTCTCCTAGGTTGAGGGGAATCAGGATCTGGCTCAGACTGTGACCCATGATTTTTTTGGGTCCCTACCCGGACTTTTAACTGATCAAACCTATTGGCAAGATGGTCAATTCTATCATTGGTTTGAATACGAGGCTGAGTTAACTGGGTCATCTGGGTAGTTATCTGGGTAGCCATCTGGGCCATTTGATCAGCTAGAGCTTTTATTTGAGATTGTAAATTTTCCATGGGTTCAGACATTTGTGAAGGAGGTGGGTGATATGAAACTCCTGATCTAGTTCTCATGCAAGACTCGATCAGACCGACTATAGCTGACTAGACCTAGAGTCCAAACTAGATGCTCAATCAGGGTGGCAAACTAGCCTATAGTAACCCTGTACTCAGCCAGGCAGGTGTAAGGGGAGTGTTAGGTCCCTGATTGCCAATCCTAGACACCAATCAAAGATTGGCCATGTAGGCGGACCAGCACACAAGCCCTTCGGGATTGAATCCCTAAACCACCATTCTAGACACCAAGCACAAGGAACACACAGGTTAGTCTTGACACAGTGATCTAACACTTAGCCGGACCCGACCAGTTGGTGTCCCTAGCCCACTAGGGCAAATTAGGTCTAATCGATTTAAGTTAGGCTTGGACCGAATGCAAGGAAGGTGGTTTGGGCTAAGGAAAGGTAATGACCTCTTTCCCTTATCTGGTATAAAGAGAGTTCCCTTAAAGTAAATTATGTAATGATGGCAGGCAGATGAGGATGCAAATTAGGGTTTAGATGTTTTTGGTATTTTTGGAGAATATGTAATTTTTTTTAGTATTTTTTTAAATAGAAGAAAACTTGAAAATCATGGTCTAATATGCAAGAAATATACTAAAATTAAAAGATATGCAAAGATGCTAAACAAATCCTAAAACTTCCAAACTTGTCTTGCTGAAAAAAAACAGGGCCAAAAATTTGCATGCTGTATTTCGGCTTGAAGAAAATTCACAGGATATAATAAAATCTGATAAAATCCTTAAATTCCTGTTAATTATGGTGAATCTAGCAAAACAAATTTCAAAATTTTTTGAGTTTTCATCAGAGATAAATAATTAAAAACACAAAGCATATATGGACAAAAAAATTGCAGAAAATAAGCCCTAATCTAAGCTCTGATACCAAATGATGCGGGACTAATATGCATGCCATTTTTTTTATATGTTTTACATGTTGATTTAGGTGATTAATTCCCAAATTTAGATCAAAATTATTTGTAGGGAATTTTGTATGAATTTTTGAAGATCAACATGCAGATTAGGACCTAGAAAGTAGCAAAGAAGGATCGCCGGGCTGAGAAGCCTCGGTTAGGGCAAGTTCTCCTACAATAAAACGCCGGGGCTGAGAAGCCTCGGTTAGGGCAAGTTCTCCTACAATAAACTACTGGAGTTAGAGGGTGTACCTGACAACGTCTGTGAAGATCGCAGTGAAGGGGTCTCTCGTTCCTCGACGGATGCGGCCTGGAAAATCGAGCCAAAGACCCGCAGATACCTGGCTTTCTGCTCGGTGATCCGATTGAGGCTTGGCTGGAGTCGTTGGATTCATAAAACTCAGGGACCTGTAAACGACTTGTCAGGGTTAGAAAACTCACAAAGGAACAAGAAACAAAGGAAAAACAGCAAGGGAAGGCTTCTTTTGGAGTGGGTGTCCAGGGATCTGAGAGGCTTGTTGGCAACAGGAAGATGATTGCAGCACTGGGAAGAAAAACTCTCACAACCCCTTTATGCACACAGCAGGGTATCACACAACTCAATAGAAGAACTCAAGTTTTTATTCATCAAAAAATTCTCCTTCATACAAGAGGCTAGGGTCCCTTAAATAGACCCTTAACCTTGGGCTCCAAGTAAGGGTACATAAGTCTTTACATAAGAATCCTTTTCCCTCTCAAACCCTAGCTAGAAAATAAGGAAATATTAGGTAGAAAAATCCCTATAAATTTTCTTGACTTGGTCAAGACTCCAAGGATGCCTAGGGGGTGTGTTGGGCTTCTAGGAGCAGCAAAAGGCTGGCCCAAAGGGGCTCGGGTGCATGGGTTTGGGCCTCTGGAAGCTGGGGTGGCCTGGTAGCCAGGTAGCAGGAATATTCCCTGGTATCTTGCTTCTTAGGGGCTTGGGCTTGGCACCTGGGCTTGATTTCTTTGGGCTAGGATGCAGATGGACCTCTAGAATCATGGATGCCCTTATCTATGAATATACTTTGGCATCTGGAAGGGAATCTGGGCATCTGGAGGGCATCTGCAAGAAATCAGGGTTTTCTGAATTTTTCTCCTGGGGTCTTCAAATCTTCAAGCTGGGTTGGACTTGTGCTATACTTCCATATCTTGAATCTAGTTGGACTTGGTCTTCACTGTATGATATAGTCTTGAGTCTTCAGTATGCTTGGACAGGACTCAAAAAATTAAAATTAGCTCAACATGAGCTGACTAGCATTGGACTGAACTAGCTCAACATGAGCTGACTAGTACAGAACTGAAATAACAACTAAAAATACTCAAATAACAACTAAAATGGACTCAGATGAGCTAAGCCCTTATTACAGATGGACTCATAAATTATTGATTAATTTACAGAGGGTTGAAAAAGCCTCTGTCTTATTCTGGTGCCTCAGATTTCCCCACCAAAGCCCCACTTCAAATCTTCTTGCAAATTGAGAGACCAACCTTCCAAGTCCAAGGAGCAAGATCCTTCTTCCAAGCCTCAAGTCAAGCCATGCCCAATCACTCTCCAATTTTTTGGTCGGCCAAGGAGAAGGAATTCTGAATTTTTTTGGCGCCCCACCAAGAGAAGACTTGTAATTTCATTTGAAATTCAAATTAGGTTCTAAGGTGCCTATAAAAGGACCTCACCCTCCTTTGTAAAATGATTGATGATGATGAAAAAACACAAGTTTTTTTTGAGAGCCAATTCTCTTTAGTTGCCTTCGTTCATTAGGAACGTCGATCTCCGTGAGGGAGCGCCTTCGCCTTCAGGCGTCGAGAGATGTGAGGCCTTGTGTTACTATCTCTTCCACAATTCCATCCTCCAACTTCGAGTCAGAGTCCATTTGGATCATCCAACCGGGTGCCTAGCAAGAAGCACTCCACCATCACCACATCTACTCTCTTTCCTTCATCCCTTGCTTTCTTTATTAAATCCTAACTTCTATCTTGAATGCTCACAGGTCCTTCAGGTGACACGAACATGGAGTCGGTTTCCCTTGCCATCGAGACCTTCGGACAGCAAACTGGCACATCCGTGGGGTTGAAGGCTTGATCATCCAGGCCGCATCCGCCAGAGTGAGTGAACTCGGCATCGGGTGCTTCAATCTTTGAGGTTTGCCACCCTGACTCCTAAGTAGGTATTGATCTGAGAGCTAAGTCCTACGGGGTTTCTCAATCCTGGGGTCCCCTTTTTATCCTTGCTTAGGGACTTGCTTGCCTGAAGTTATTGTTAGTATTGAACCCTAGATCTACTCCTACTTGTTTTCGGGAATCCTAAACAATCATTAAAACCCTAAAAATCACCAAAGAAAAATCACTTGCATCATTCTTCATCTTCGCATCTAGTTAGTCCCACATCATTTCTGGTATCAGAGCATGGTTAGGACTTAGCGCTTCTTAAGTACCTGGATTAGGTGCTTTACCAGGCCGTCTGGTCTTAGGAGAAAAGTAGGGTTTCAAGACCCTCTCTTCCCATTCTACGGGGATCTCCTAAGATGTGTAGGGGTGCCACTGTGATAGGCCTTTGAATGAGAATACAAGAAGAATAGATTAAAAAAAAAAAAAATTGCATCATTATATCTCATTGTCTTTTAATTTCTGCATTTTTTTATTTCTGAATATGGTCTGTTGTTTCTAGTATTTCTATTGTAGGAATCTCCAAATTTTTTGATATTTATTTGTTAGATCACAAATAATTAATAATATATTTTTTAACTTTTTTAGATTTTATTGTAGCTTGTAGAATTTCTACAAGCTAGAATACTACCTGAGAAGAAATTCTGTTATGAGAATTTCAACAAGTGCATTTTTTTTATGTTTTCCTTTCTTAGATAGTTTAATTTGCATTTAGCTTCATCTCTTGTCATTTCCTTCATCTTATTTATGCTTTCATCCATCAAAAATCCAACAAAAAAAAAAAAAAAATTTAGAGACAACTCATTAGATCATTTTGCATGCCATCATCCTCATAAATCATCTTAAGGGCAGCAATTTGACATAGGGTCAGGATTTCATTACCTGTCCCTAGCCCAAAAATCACCACCCGGCATATCGAACCCAACCTCTAATTAAAATTGAATAGACACTTAATTTCTTTAATGAGCTAGGGACATCCACGAAGTCGGGTCAAACCAAGTGTCAAGCCAAGTTAGGCAGCTGGTTTGTGTGTGCTTGAGTAGCTGGTGTCTAGGCAAGTGGTTCAGGGACAAGAGCCCGAAGGTAGGTGGGTTGGTTCGTTTACCTGGCCAATTTCAAATTGGTGTCTAAGGCAAGCAAAGAGGAACCTCCACCAACCTTACACTTACCTGGCCAGGTGCCAAGTTACTACTACCGAGTTAGTCTTCTTGACCTAACATTTGGTTTGATCTTTTTAAGTCTAGCAAACCCATAGCATCTTTCGTTGTGTGTGCATGTTGACCAGATCCGGAGTCCCTTATCACCCCCTTCATTCCTAATCAGGTGAACCCATGGAAAACACCCGAGAAGATCAATTAAAGGTCATCATGGAATAATTGGCTAAGATGAATAGTAAGCTTGATCAGTTTGATGAAGGATTTGAAGCCCGCAAGGCCCATGCTAAATCCAACTCCTCTAGGCCCAATTCCCTTGATCCAAGAGCCTATGATCATGATATTGCCCCTGAGTCTAGCCTTAGGAGCCCATACCCATACTTGGTTGACTCCGAGGAGGGATCCATTAGGAGCACCGAACCTTATGCACCCACTTTTGATGGAAGACAAGAGGTGTATATCGATTGGGAGGAGAGCATGGATCACTATTTTGAGTACACTAGGATGTTGGAGTCAGAAAAATTAAGATTGGCTATACGTAGGTTAACTCGATATGCTAAGTGGCATTGGGCAGCTATTGAGGATGAATGTTATCAAAGAGGAGAAATAATATGTAGCTGGAAAACCATGAGAAGTAGGTTAAGAGAAAAGTACCTAGGTAGATTTTATGAGCAAAGACTTTTAGACCAATGGTACAAACTGAGACAGAGCGATAGATCAGTGTCTAAGTATATTGAAAAATTTAATAGGTTTATTAGGAGGTGTAGCAGAGTTGAGTCTAAGGCTATAATCATATCGAGGTTTCGAGCTGGCCTATGTAGGGACATCCAGGAGGAACTATTCCATTGGAAAATTCAGAATCGTGAGGAAGCCTATGACATAGCTAGAGAGTTCGAGTCTTATTAAAGGGAACTCACAACTAGTCACTCTCAGTCCAACAGGATTAGTACCTCTGAAACCAAGCCCAACCCTAACCCGAGTCGACCCACCCTGCTACCCCATGTGTTCACCATGGTAACATTAAAGAGGAGGAATATATTGCAGACATGGAATTGGTTGACCAAAAGAACACCCATGCTGAATCTATTTTGGAAGGACCCTCAGAAGATTCTGAACCCACCATTGAGTCTGAAGTAGAGGTATATGAGGCTGACATGAGTCTGGTAGATGAATATGAAGGAGAAGACTGTGAGGAGGACAACTCTAGTACCTTACCTGAGAAAATCCTTGGAGAAGATAAGATTGTTGAGCCTAGTCCTGAAACATCAGAATAATAAGAAATTAGTGAGGACTTGGTTCCTGTAAGTCAATGCCC
This sequence comes from Areca catechu, assembly GCA_021397845.1. NCBI lineage: Eukaryota > Viridiplantae > Streptophyta > Magnoliopsida > Arecales > Arecaceae > Areca > Areca catechu. The sequence goes on along the minus strand of CM038048.1, from coordinate 42,600,965 downwards.
TCAGAAGAACTCACTCCTTTAGCCTTAACCCAAGACCTCATTCCTCTAATCCCAGTTGATGATCTTTTACTGGAACTGACTAAGTCTTCCCTTCTTGAAAAACATGCACTTACAATGACCAAATTTGACCTTATGAAATATCTTTATTCCAGTCTTCTTCTTCCAGCAACCATTTGGAATGTTCTTTACCTCTTCTCCAAGAGCAGCAAACCCAAACCAAAACTGGCAATACATTGGTCTCTCCTCCTGCATCAACAGCAAGGCAACTTCCTGATAGAACTTGCTTGAATGGAGAGCTAATGCATCATTCTTCCAACAATGTTGAAGTCCCGTTCACCCAGAATTTCAGAACAGCAATTCTGCAACCAAAAACAGAGGAAACAAAAATAGCAGCAATGGAGGTTGATGCAGCTCACAGGTGCTTAAGAGAACACCCTCTAGAGGGGGGACATGCCTGGGCTTCTTCTGATTCGGCTTCTCGCGCAATGCTAGTCACCGGAAACATCTTGAAACGGTGAGAGGAGAGGAAAAAAAATAGAACACTATAGTCTCCAAAACAAAACTTTCTTCCACAGATTGAGCACCAACAAAATAGGGAATCAAGGAAGTCTTTCTCTCCCAATCTCTCAAAAAAAAACTAGGCCCAAAATCATCGATTGAAATGATGATAGAAGCTCTCAAAGGAAGAAGACTCAATGAGCATTTTCACAGCCCAGAAATAATATTCAGCATGAACCATGTAACCGGTGATTTTTGGGAGCTGAAAAGACCTTCTGGGAATATGAGAGGCCACCACGTTTGAGAATGAATCAAATTTGTTTTCAACGTAGTAGTGAAGAGCCACTAAACAGTGGTTTGTTTCCAATCAAAACCAGTGGAAATGGGAGAGAAAAAGACACCTTATAACCCCTGTTCGCCCAAGCCATTTTTACCGTGTGAATGGGTTCAATCAGCGTGTTGATGGGTCAAAACTGGTTCACAACCGGTTCAAACATCCCAAACCACTACTAAACCAGTTCACAATACAATTAGATCAAAATCTAATTTATAAAAGGCTTGGTCAAGTGCTTGTTACCCAGGAACAATTCCCGGTGGACCTGAACAATTTTTGATCGACCCAAAATCGGGTCAATCCAATGTGTGCTCAATCAAACCATTATCGAAATGATTCCTAATCATAAATTGGTACCTATATCAGGGAGAAATCCTCTATGGCATGTGACCTCATAGGTTCGAACCTAGGCGGTAGTACTGGAACAATTCTAGTACCAGCATAAGATACCATTTGGCAATGGATCCCGGCATCCAGATAAGTCGAAGATGGAGAGCAATCAATTGAACCTCTGGCATATGGTTACCATATAATTCATCCCTTTGACCTCCAATGCTCAGGATGACCTAGGGTTAGACTACTAACCCTAGCTGAGTCAATCCACAACATGTCTCAACCTCGCAAGTCCAGTGACTCCTCACTAGGACTATCCCGACCGAGGATTTGCTAAATTGAGACACTGCGAGACATTCAATCCAAACTATTTGGATAGGTCAATTCCATCTTGGTCCACCACTGCTACACAAGTACTTGCCTGTACCTAGAAACCTTCCATCACCGGATTAGAAATTCGGGTAGTCCAGCACCAAAGCACAGGGAGTTGCTTGCAAGCTACCATGATGACCTCAAGTCGGAGGGACACATATATGAAAGGGATATGCCCTACAAGCCAATCTATGTTGTATCTCCCAAACCATTGTAATTGACAATACTCTAATAAAGGCATTATTTTTTATCATACGCTATGTTTATTATTATATGATGAACCCCATAGATTAGGGCTATGATTTTAGGGTTATGATGAGATCATACTAGTGGGACCTAAAGTCTTAAAACCTTAATCTAAAATATTCCTAGTCAAAGGAACCTTGAGTAGGGGATCAGGATTTTTCCGGTAAGACTAGCACATCCTATGTATACTGAATAGGGTGACTGCTCTCACAGTCACTTGTGTATGACACTAATACTAGGATGTGGGTGCTCATTAGAGAATGAGTTCACTGATATGATCCAACTTGAGAACATCTAATGGAGTCTTAGCTACATGTCAATAGAAGGTTCTCATAGTGGGAGTGGTACAAGTAATCCTTTGACCTAAGACTGCCATAAGTACCTTATGTACATGAAACCATGCTTTGGTTCAATTCTAATCATGACACTGAGTCATGCACAGGATTGGTACTGGGAATGGTGAATTGGATATGAAGGTAATGAGTAGGTCAACAAGGAATCGATCACTCTTAGTAAGAGGAGATTGCATCCAGCTAGTTATCAATCGGATGATGATTCAGGGAATCTTTGATCAAAGTAAAGATATTAGAGATGATTTCTAATATCAAGATAATTGAATCATCAATATAAGATTGAGCTAGAAATGAATATAATATTGGAGTTGACATATATCCATATCCATAATTATATTCTGGGTGCAGGCTAATCGAAGGATTTAATTGTACGGTAACTTTCTACTGAAGGGTATTTTTGGTATTTCACCAGAATTTCCATATCTTCCAGGTAGACATGATACGTTGCTAGACGTCAATCTTGTCTTGTGGGTTGATTAAATTGAATGATCACTTATTAGGAAGAGTCCTAATTGATCATAATCGGGTAAGCCCGGTTTGACCTAAATCGATTAAAAAGAGTTCTAATCAAATTAGGTCAACTTGTATTCGAACCCACTACTGGCTAGATGTGGAACCCAATGGGTCACACACTTAAGATAATTGATCAAGGGTTTAATTTTGTAATTAAATCATTTTGCATGATGACACTCTAGCAGGTGTTGCAAATCCTAGCTTCTATTCGAATTAGATTCGAATTAGGGTTCCGGATTGGTTCAATTTAGGTTATAATTGGATCTAATTAGACCCTAATTGAGTTTATAGGGATTATGGCTAACCCTATTGGCTAACCAAGTATCTAGGCTAGCCCCTCCACCCGCTCCTTTGAGTTTTCACGCCAAAATGCCAAGAGTCCATGTGCTAATGGACTCTTGGCACGCCATTTGGAAGAGTCCATGGCACATGGACTCTTGGTGCGCTCCATATAATTCTCCGATGTTTTTATATGGGGCGGCATTCTTTCTCTCCTTTAGAACCTCACATGTGCCCCCTTGGATGGGAATCCAACGGTTGATGGGTTTTTAAGAAAGGAAGAAAGCACTTGTTGCTTCCCGGTTGCGCAAAATAACATCTCTTCGGAGATTTAAATTCGCGACTCCTTTCTTTTAAAAACATCGCAACTTTTCCTTTAAGAAAGGCCGTGGGATTTAATCTAGAAGGCCGTGAGAAGGAGGGAAGGGGCGTGAGAAAATGACAAGGGCATGAGAAGGAGTTTACGGAGAGATGTGTGGGCGCCTATCTGAAATCTATTTAAGGGGTTAGGAAAAATCAGAACCGTGGAATGCTTTTATTTTTCTTCTTCCTCTCCAAAAGACTCCTTCCCTCTTTTCTTGTTTTACATTGTTTCCTTTACAGAGGACTCCTTTGTCGAAACTCTATTGCTGAACAAGAATAAAAGAGAAGGTCTCCGACGGTAAAGGAAAGAAGGAGTTCTGATTTTATTCCTTCTTTCTTACATTAAGACATTCTTGTCTTAATTTCTCCTCCAATTTAAAACAAGCCTAAATCCTCTTAGGACAAGGTCTTATCTTCAAGACAAGGGTGTCTTAGAGGGTCAAGGTCTTAGTGGAAGGAGGAGAAGAGATCAAAGAATGGGAGGCAACCTCTTGTGTGGAAGAATTCAAGCCATAATCCGAAGAATTGAGTTCTAGGAAGAAGAACTCAATAGGAGGAACCATTGGACAAGAAGATAGTGTCCTTGATCATTGCTCTGTGTGGATCACCATCGGAGGGCGGACATCTGGATGCCTGGTGAATTCAGTTAGCCCCTTCAACTTCAAGTTTGTTGGAATAAGCGATTACAGGTTGGTACCCTAATCCTAATTTGCATAGATATGCTTGTCATATGTCCTAGTCTTATTTAAGGAGTTCCTGGTTTAGGGTTTTTGGTATGAATTTAGTTTCAATTTTGAAATTACCCTTCCATTGCGTTGCACCGGAACCCTACAATATACTCATATCCAATCATGAGTATCCCTCTGGCAGAAAGGGGCTACACGGAGTCACGTTCAATGAGATATCATATATCCCACTTGTAGATTACATCAGTGTCACCACACTCCTTTGGTCAAGAGGATAACCAAATGATGTGAACCACAACAACCTACACTTGATACATTGCCATCTAGTACAATGTATCCTTTGGTCGTGAACCTGTTTTAAGGACCACTCGATATATCCTCTCTATATCGAAGTCAATGTAGTCCTAAGAACTTCATCACATGAAAAATAGTTCTTTATAGGGAAAAGTTAGAATGTGATGAGCTACCAAAAAAATATTTATTAATTCATACAAAGAGTACAATACTCAGCACAACTGCCTATACCCTAGGCGATTGGCTTTGGGTCACAATTTCCAACAACTCCCACTTATACTAAAGCCAATCAGAACAGTATTAATACCCATTTCCCTTTTACAAAAGTTGAACTCTTTTACTCCGAGGGCTTTAGTGAAAGTGTCAGCTAGATTCTCCTTTCCGTCGATCTTCATAAGATTGATGTCGCCTCATTCTATGATCTCTTGTATGTGGTGATAGTATCGCAGAATATGCTTGGTGCGGTGATGAGCTTTCAGCTCAGCTTGAGCAATAGCTCCAGTGCTATCACAGTACACTGGAACAGGACCATCTAGAAAGATGCCACCCCTAGCTCTCCAAGAAACTTCCGCAACCACATGGCTTCCTTCGCTGCATCTGATGCTGCAAGGTACTCTGCCTTGCATACTGAGTCTGCAACTGTAGCCTGCTTGGAACTTTTCCAGCATATCACTCCTCCATTCAGCGTAAATACAAACCCTGACACACTCTTGCTATCATTTTTGTCTGACTGGAAACTGGAGTCAGTATACCCCACAAGTTTCAAGTTAGATTCTCCATAAATCAGTCATTGGTCATTAGTATTTCTTAAATACTTTAGGATGGACTTAACCACCTTCCAATGCACCTCACCTGGGTCAAACTGATATCTGCTCACTACTCCTAGTGAGTATGCCATGTCTGGTCTAGTACATGTCATAGCATATATGATAGAGCCTACTACAGAAGCATAAGGTACTCTTCTCATGCGCTCTCTTTTCTTAGGAGTTGTCACACAATCTTTCTTGGAAAGAGTAATTCCAGAACCTATTGGAAGATAGCCTTTCTTGAAATTTTTCATGCTGAACCGTTTTAGCATAGTATCAATGTACGTAGACTGGGACAATTCTAGAAGCCTCTTAGATCTATCTCTATAGATCTTTATACCCAGTATGTAAGAAGCTTCACCCAAGTCCTTCATGGAGAACTGAGATGATAACCAAATCTTTATTCCTTGTAATGTTGCAACGTCATTCCCGATTAAGAGAATGTCATCAACATACAGTATCAGGAATACAATCACAGAACCATTAACCTACTTATAGATACACGGTTCTTCTCCATTCCTAACGAAGCCATACGATTTGATACACCTATCAAACCGTAAGTTCTAACTTCGAGATGCTTGCTTGAGTCCATAAATGGACCTCTGCAACTTGCATACTTTTGACTCATCTGAGGATGTGAACCCTTCAGGCTATATCATATACACCTTTACTTTGAGCTCTCCATTTAGGAAAGCGGTTCAGACATCCATCTGCTAGATCTCATAATCAAAATATGCTGCTAAAGCAAGCATTATTCGAATGGACTTGAGCATTGCCATAGGGGAGAAAGTCTCATCATAATCAATACCATATCACTGACGATACCCCTTGGCAACCAGATGGGCTTTATAGGTTTCCACCTTCCCATCTGCGCCCCTTTTCCTCTTGAAGATCCACTTGCACCCGATGGGTTTTATCCCTTTAGGCGGATCAACCAATGTCCATACGTTGTTGATCTCCAAGGACTCCATTTTGGATCACATAGCTCCAAGCCATTCCTCAGAGTCAGATCTCTAAAGTGCATCCATATAGGCGATCAGATCCTCATTGTTCTCGTCGAGTTCAATGGGATCGCCATCCCAGACCAAGAAACCATAGTATCTGTCCGGCTGACACGGTACTCTATCGGATCTCCTAATAATGGGTTTTGCATGTGATCTAATCACAACCGATTCTATGATGTTCTTAGAGTGTGTAGGTTATTCTACTGGCTGAACTTCACCAAGTTCAATCTTAGAGGCTACAGTCCCTTCTCCAAGAAACTCTTTTTCCAAAAAAATAGCCCTAAGAGCGACGAACACTTTCTGTTCATCCTCCAAGTAGAAGAAATACCCTTTGGTTTTCTTAGGATAACCAATAAACAGGCACCGATCAGACCTAGGACCAAGTTTATCTGAGTCTAAACGCTTTACATAAGCCGAACAATCCCAGACCCGAAGGTGTGAGATTGAGGGCTTACATCTAGTCCACATCTCATATGGAGTGGAGACAACAGACTTACTCGAAACATTATTTAACTAGTGACAAGCTGCCTCAAGGCATATCCCCAAAAGGATAGCGGCAGAGTTGCAAAGCCCATCATGGATCGAACCATGTCCAACAGGGTTCGATTCCTTCTTTCGGACACACCATTCAACTGTGGTGCTCTTGGAGGAGTCCACTGAGAGAGAATCCCATTCTCCTCAAGGTATGTCAAAAACTCACCAGATAGGTATTCACCATCTTGATCATATTGAAAGGTTTTAAAACTTTTTCCAGTTTGTTTCTCTACTTCATTACGATATCGTTTGAACATTTCAAATGACTCAGATTAATGTCTCATCAAAAAGACATAACCGAACCTCGAAAGGTCGTTTGTAAATGTAATGAAATATCTGTATCCACCTCTGGCTCTAACTGTCATGGGTCCGCATACATCAGTATGTATGAGACTCAGAAGTTCTGTAGCTCGTTTACCTTTTCCAGTAAAAGGTGACTTGGGCATTTTACCAAGTAAACAGGATTCACAAGTAGGCAGTGATTCAGAATCACTAACCTTTAGGAGGCCTTCTCCTCGCATCTTGTTTATCTTACTCTGGTTAACATGACCTAGCCTACAGTGCCAAAGATACAGATCACTGATATTTTCTAACCTTGGGAATTAGCTAGATGTGTACATTATACTAACAGGCCATGACAGTGCATAAATGCTATTATTTAACTTAGCTTTCATTATCATGGAGTTATTCAAAATAACTTGGCTAATATCTCCTTTTATTGATAGTTCAAAACCACAATTGGCCAAAAGGCCTACAGAGAATATGCACATAATGAAACTAGGACAATAATGACAGTCGACTAACTCGATAGTACAGGACTCAAAGACAAGACTCAGAACTCCGACCGCCAGTACTGGAACATGATTTTCATTCCCGACGCTCAGAAATTGTTTCCCATCCTTGAATCTCCTGCTAACCTACAGTCCCTGTAATGAATTACAAACATGAATAGGACTACCGGTATCCAATACCCAGTTAGCAATATCACAAATAGAGAAATTACAAGGTTTTATCATATAAATACCTCATCCAGCAGTTTGCTGCTTTCCTTTTCTTGGCCTGTTCGGGTCTAGGGATGCTTGGTAAAGAGGACAGTTCCTTTTTCAGTGTCCCCGCTTTTTGTAATAGAAGCACTCTACAGCAGATTGATCAGCTTTCACTTTCCTGGTCTGACTCGGGCCAGGAGCATTCAGCACCTTCTTTCCCTTCCTTTTATTCTTCCCTTTCTTAAAGGAATGACAACCTCTAGAACCTCCCACTAAATTCACCATCCCCTTGTTCAGTTGGTGGTCTTTTTCGAAAGTCTGCAGTAATCCCATCAAACCATGGTAATTGACTACAGGCTTGTTCATTCTGTAATGGTCGAGAAAGTCAAGATAGGAGGAGGGCAGAGAATTCAAGATCGCATCCTTGCTGAGTTGCTCGTGCAAGGGACATCCGAGCTTACCCAACCTTTCAATTAGCTCGATCATGTACAATACATGATCAGTGACAAAACCACCATTCGGTATCTTGGCATTGTAGATGGCATAAGATACTTTGTACCGCTCTACATCATTCGGCGTGCCAAAGATTCCTTCAACTTTTGAAGGATCTCATCTAGTTGGGCCTCCTCGAACTTGCGACCGAACTCGTCGTTCATTAGTGCTAGCATAATGCATCAGACAGTAGTCCGATCAGAAACCCATTTCTGATAAGTGTCCCTGACCGAACTCCGAGCATTGGCAAAAGGGATTTCAGGTGCCGGATCTGTTATCACATAAAGGATCCGCTCATACTCCAGGATAATCCTCAACTTTTGATACCAGCTATCGAAGTTGTGACCCTTCAACTTCTCATTATCGAAAAGTGACCGGAACGAAAGATTTGAAGACATCTAAAAGGAAAAACAAGACCATATTATAGTATGAATTAATCAATTAACCAAAAGACTTGGACTTTGGTCAAAAGGTCTCTCCCACTAAATTTTTAGATTGGGAGCCTCAAACTCCAATCCGTGAAATCACTATTTCATAGTGGGTTCTGAAATCCAATAGACCACATATGAGCCCGACTATGGCCAGCTCACCCATACGCGCTTAAAGGTAGGTTCACTAACCAATTGCTTCTCTAAGCAACTTCCAGTAATTTATTTTGCCCCAGAGATCTCCCTAATCGACCTAAGGGCCTTCTATTACGGGTCCCGGTTAGGTCCAACCATTAACATGATAAATCCAATACTTCCAGCCAAAGAATGACCAAGCCCGACTATGACCGGCTCACTTGATCACCGTTAAGAAGGTTGCACTGAACCATCATCTATGAGAGAGTAATTCCAGTAACCAGATGCACACCCATTCTATGGAACTACCGATGAACACCAAGTTAAAGGACACATTACTAACCCACTTAATGGAAGGCTAAGATACCATTAACTCTTTGACTTAGTCTTTTTCAGGACCTAATAATTTTAGAGGATTTTAGGTTGTGACAAATGAATAAGAAAAGAACATGGATCATCCTCCCACTGAACGAATCAGTTTTCAGGAGGGTTGAATCAATTCAACAATTGATCCATGGGCACCTACCGATCAGTCGACTGATCAACCTGGGTGACATGGGTTAACTCAAGTCAATGAGCTTTTCTAATCAATTCTGGTCGACACGACTGACTAGGTAGGTGAGATCATGGGTGAGTATCCGCCATTAACCATCTTTCCTAGACACCAACCAAGTTGCCCAGGAAAGAGGTAGCCTCATACAACCATGATCACAATGCCAAACCTACCTCAATACCAACCGATTTACCAAACTCAATTAGACTAGCCTAAAGACTCGGGCTTCCATGGAGCCACTAATTAGATCCATTTTAGATGAATGGACTAACTTATATAACTATTAGATAGTTCTAAAGGAAGAACCTTAATCAACTTTTGATTAGTCTTCTAATTATCCAGTTCAACTAAATATAGGTCTAACCCAAAATATGGACCCAATTAGACAGCTAACCCAATTAATCCAATTGGCTTATTTAAATGACATTAGGTTTCATAAACCCTAAGTTAACTTGTCATTTAATTTAATCATACAATTCAAAATTATTTGAATATAAGCCAATTTTTAATTAAAACAATTTTAATTAAAACATGTAAAACTCCTTTTACATATTAATTCAAGCATCATATATAGTTTTATTCTTTTATAAATATTACATTACCCAAAAAAAATTTATAAGACATGCCAAATATGTATCTGAATTAAAATAATTTTAATTCCTTTGATTTTCTTAAAGGATCCTTCTGAAGAGGCCAACACAAATGCACCACATCGTGCCAAAGACATACGATCATGGTGAAGGTCTCAACTAGGTTTCTAAAAGTACTTCCTAATCATACCCTATGATTAAGATACAATAGATTAAACATTTTAATCTACTGTACATGCAATCAAGATATGTTATACCTGAACCTGGCTCAGATACCACTATAAGCAAAACTAGGTTGCGAGTGCCTACACTAAGCATGCAACAGCGCAAGGAGCAGGTTTGTATTTTAAATAATTTTAAAATAACAGCGGAAAAAACTACTCTGCACAGGATCTAACATTTTCAAGATGCATGTATAGGCAAAAGAAGGCATGAAATAGGCATGTAATATTTATAAATAATTTGATAAACCTATATCTAGGCATGCATGAAAATTAAAACCAGAAATTTTACCTTATTCCTGCTTAGAATAAAGCAGGGATAACTACTGGAATAACTGGAATATCTTTATTCCAATCTTCTTCTTCCAGTAACCATTTGGAATGTTCTTTACCTCTTCTCCAAGAGTAGCAAACCCAAACCAAAACTAGCAATACTTTGGTCTCTCCTCCTGCATCAATAGCAAGGCAACTTCTTGATAGAACTTGCTTCAATGGAGAGCTAATGCATCATTCTTCAAACAATGTTGAAGTCCCGTTCACCCAGAATTTCAGAACAATAATTCTGCAACCATAAACAGAGAAAACAAAAATAGCAGCAATGGAGGTTGATGCAGCTCATAGGTACTTAAGAGAACACCCTCTAGAAGGGGGACACACCTGGGCTTCCTCTGATTCAGCTTCTTGCATGATGCTAGTCACCATAAACCTCTTGAAATGGTGAGAGGGGAGGAAGAAAAAAATGGAACATTATGTTCTGTTATTGTTTTCTCCAAAAAAAACTTTTTTCCACTGATTGAGCACCAACAAAACAGGGAATCAAGGAAGTCTCTCTCCCAATCTCTCAAAAAAAACTAGGCCCAAAATCATCGATTGAAAGGATGATAGAAGCTCTTAAAGGAAGAAGACTCAATGAGCATTTTCACAGCCCAGAAATAATATTCAGCGTGAACCATGTAACCAGTGATTTTTGGGAGTTGAGGAGACCTTCTGGGAATACGAGAGGCCACCATGTTTGAGAATGAATCGAATTCATTTTCAATGTAGCAGTGAAGAGCCATTAAACAGTGATTTATTTCCAGCCAAAACCAGTGGAAATGGGAGAGAAAAAGATACCTTATAACCCCTGTTCACCCAAGCCATTTTTACCATGTGAATGGGTTCAATCAGCGTGTTGATGGGTCAAAACCGATTCACAACTGGTTCAAACATCCCAAACCGATTCTAAACAGGTTCACAATACAATTAGATCAAAATCTAATTTATAAAAGGCTTGGTCAAGTCCTGGTCACCCATGAACAATTCCCGGTGGACCTGAACAACTTCTGATCGACCCAAAATCGGGCAATCCAATGTGTGCTCAATCAAATCATTATCGAAATGATTCCTAATCATAAATCGATACCTGGATCAGGGTGAAATCATCTATGACATGTGACCTCATAGGTTCGAACCTAGGCGGTAGCACTGGAATAATTTCAGTACCAGCACAAGATACCATCTAGCCATGGGTCCCGGCATCCGGATAGGTCGAAGATGCGAGAGCAATCAATCAAACCTCTGGCACATGGTTACTGTATAATTCATCCCTTTGACCTCCAATGCTCAGGATGACTTAGGGTTAGATTCCCAACCCTAGCTGAGTCAATCCACAACATGTCTCAACCTCGCAAGTCCAGTGACTCCTCACTAGGACTACCCCGACCAAGGATTTGCTAAATTGAGACACTGCGAGACATTCAATCCAAACTATTTGGACAGGTCAATTCCATCTTGGTCCACCACTGCTCCACAAGTACTTACCTGTACCCAGAAACCTTCCATTCCCGGATTAGAAATCCGGGTAGTCCGGCACCAAAGCACAGGGAGTTGCTTGCAAGCTACCATGATGACCTCAAGTCGGAGGGACATATATACCCATATCCAATATGAGTATCCCTCTGGTAGAAAGGGGCTACATGGAGTCACATTCAATGAGATATCATATATCCCACTTGCAGATCACATCAGTGTCACCACACTCCTTTGGTCAAGAGGACAACCAAACAATGTGAACCACAATAACGTACACTTGATACATTGCCATCTAGTATAATGTATCCTTTGGTCATGAACCTGGTTTAAGGACCACTTGATATATCCTCTTTATATCGAAGTCAATGTAGTCCTAAGGACTTCATCGTATGAAAAAGAGTTCATTATAGGGAAAAGTCAGAATGTGATGAGTTGCCAAAAAATATTTATTAATTCATACAAAGAGTACAATACTCAGCTCAACCGCTTATAGCCTAGGCGATTGGTTTTGGGACACAATTCTCAACAACTATGGCTTCTGGCTTTTCGCTGGACTTGCCTATTATGGACTTGGAGATGATGGATGAGCCTATTATGGAAAGATAGGGTAGAAGTGCTCTACTGAAGAAGCATTTCATTTCATTCTTGAACATGGAGCATACATCACTGATAGTACATTCTCAATTTTGAGGCATTCCATGTTCGGGGAAATGCAGCTTTTTCAAGGCTGGTGATTTGATATGCTTCTTGGGATAGGGCTTCGACCACCCTGTAGGGGCTCTCCTAGTTTGGGGATAGCTTGCCTCATTGGCTAGGCTGGGAAGCTTCCGTGTTCTTGAGTACGAGGTCACTTGGATGGAAGGCCTTGGGCCTCATGCAGGAGTTGTAGTCATGGGCCACCCACTACCAGTATGCCACAATAAGGAGCCGTGCTTTATCTCTCATTTCATCAGTAGGTCAAGGTTGAGGAGGAGGCATGCAGGGTTGTCGACCTCGTCATACTACTAGACCTATTGCATAGGTTGGTCCACCTCGACCAGGATTATGGCTTTTGTGTCAAAGTCCAGACTAAAGGAAGTTTCGCCTGTCACTATCCAAGGTGTGGTATGGTAGGCCCACAGCATGCTGGGGAGCTTGTCGGCCCACCAGCCCTTCACCTCATCTAGTCGGGTGCGAAGTCCTTGGAGGATGGTATGGTTTGTCACCTCTGCTTCTCCATTGATTTAGGGTTGAGCTACCAATGGGAAGTGGTGATAGTGGTGATAGATGTTCAGGTCGGTGCAGAATTCTTCAAATGCCTGTTGATCAGATGTTAGAGGGAAAGGACCCAAGATGTCTATTCCCCACTGGACAAACGGTCAGGGTGAAGAGAGCTGGGATAGCGAGAAGGCCGGCTGGCATTGGATATGGGCATGCCTCTGGCAGCGATCGCACTTCTATATATACTCGGCTACGTCTTCCCACATGGTCTCCCAGTAATATCCTATTGAAGGGTTTTGTAGGCCAGTATCCTGTTGCCCACATGGTTCCCACAAACACCCTCATGTATCCCCTGGAGGATGTAGAGAGCCTCTAAGGGTCTTGGACATCTCAACAGGGGTAGGAGTATGACCTTCAATAGAGCTATTCATCCATGAACATGAAGCGAGTGAACTTTCACTTCAGGAGGTCGGCCTCTACACGATCTTCAGGTAGGGTGCCATCAATTATGTACTTGATATAAGGATCATCCAGCTTATCTTGGAGGCAACCTATTGGACCTCACCCATGACCACATAGCTGGGGACCTCCAGGTATTCGATGAAGGTACATCCTAGTAATGAGTTTGACAAGGTTGCAAGCTTGGTGAGTACGTCGATGTGGGCATTCTCCCCGTAGGGAATGTAAAAAATTCAAAAATACTAGAGGTTCACTATGTACGAGCACACTCGATCTAGGTATCTTGCCATCATAGGATCCTGGGCCTCATACTTGCTGGAGACTTGGCCCCCCATGAGCTACGAGTCCGTGAAGACCTTCAAGCTCATCATTCCCAACTCGCGGGACACCCTCAGTCCCATGTGGAGTGCCTCGTATTTGGCTTGGTTGTTAGTTGCGTTGAAGAAGAAATGCAATGCATACTCGGTGACCACCCCATTAGAGTTAGCGAGGATGAGTCTGGCTCCGCTTCCTCCAGCATTGGATGCACCATCAATGTGGAGGATCAGGCCATCTCTCCCATGGCTAGGTCCTACTTGGGTTCAGCTGGTTCACCAACCTCCTTTGGATCCTCGCTCGTCCAAGTGCACTCCACCAAGAAGTCGACCAGGATCTATGCATTCTGGGATGGCCTCGGATGGTAGGAGATGTCAAACTCGCTGAGCTTCACCACCCACTTGGCTAGGCACCCCGAAGTATATGGGCAACTCAAGATGGCTCTCAGGGGTTGGTCAATAAGGATCGTGATTGGATGAGCTTAGAAATAGGGCCTGAGATACTGGGCAGATATGATAAGTTCAAAAATAATTTTTTTAGATTGAGTGTACCTAGTTTTTACATCGCGGAGTGGCTTACTAGTATAGTAAACTAGTCTCTAGAGGCCATCTTTGTCGATGTGGGTAGCATAGAACTAACCATTTTTGAGGAGACCATCAAGTAGAGGAGGAGCTCCTCACTAGTCTTTGATCTAGACTGTTGCCCAGGTGGCTTAACCCAAGAGGGGGGGTGAATTGGGAATTACAAATTTTTGCAAGTATGTGCACAAGTAATTCCTTTTAGTGGTTAAGTGCTGTGTCAAACAAAGTATGAATGCAAAAGCTAAAAGTAAATCAAACACAACACAAACAAGACAGATTTATAATGGTTTGGGGCAACCCAGCTCCTACGTCCACTACCCAAGTTCACCACTCGGGATTTTCACTATATCTTCCAAACCGGAATACAGTCGAATTGTTTTATAGGCTCACAATCCCAACCTCTACACTTTGGTTTTCGAAATTGGGCTCACCAAAGAAACCCAAGCTAGGTTTTTACAGGTTCACCTAAAACCTTTACACTTTGATTTTTAGATAGGCTCACCAAAGAAACCTCTACACTCTGGTTTTTAAAGGCTCACCAAAAAACCTATTTGGTTTTATAACCGGCTCACCAATAACTCAGATATTTTAAAAGATAGAATAAAGAAGCAACAATAAAGACAAACTTTGTTGTCAGGGTGGTTGCCAATGCAGCTCGAGTGAAGATCCACTGAATGCTCTTCAGTGCACTTCAATGGCTTCCTTGCTTTCCTCAAAAGATGCTTCAAGCTTCAGGTAAGAGTTGTTGCAGGCTTGAAAGCAGACTTTAAAGCTCTAGTTCTCTCTCTTCACTTCAATAAGTGTTCAATAAATGCTCATAATTCATTAGTCTCTTCAAAGATATTCTCATATCTTATTTATAGAGACTTCAACTGCCTTCCCTTGATTTTGAACGTTGTAGACCATTGGGAGGTGACAGGTTACCGTTGGAGCACTTTTGGAATTTAAAAACTGAGAACTAGAACTAGCCATTGGAGGTGACCCCATCATTCCAGTCAGGTCGGACAAACTTCGAGTCGGCTCGGACCAAGTTCGGGTCGACTGGGCCGAGCGCCAGTCGGCTAGCTTCCACAGTTGAGAAAATACCTCACTCTGGACGAGTCGGCTAGGTTGGAATCCAGTCGGCTCGAATCTCAGAGGCTATCAGACCATTCTCAATCGAGTTCTGGATGAGTTGGCTGGGCTGAATTCCAGTCGGCTCGGATCCCTGAGAATCTCAGAACTTTCTCAACCATATTCTGGATGAGTCAGCTGGGCCTTGGTTCCAGTCGACTGGATCTATGTGCAAGATAACTTCTTTTCTGTGCTAGTGCCAGAGTCGGCTAGGTCCTCCATCCAGTCGGCTCGAAGGTGGTTCTTCAGCCAGATCAACTTCAAACTTCCAGAACACTTGTCCCAAGCTTTGAAGTCTTCTTCAAGCACTTCTTTCAATAAATTCAAGAAAAAATGAAGCTTGAAAGACTACTAGAAGTAACCCTTAAACTTTATTTAATAGAAAATTTTTGTAGGGTTCTTCTTTTACAAGATTCTAAAGACTTTACAACTCAACGCAAAACATTAAAGACTGTAGGATTTAGAAAGTGTGTCAATGTAGTTGTCCTATAAAAACTTGTCAATCATTTGAAGAGTTGTTAGATAACCAAATGTATGCTCCAATATTTTATTATCATCAAAATCACTTTAGGGGTCAACAATCTCCCCCTTTTTGATGATGACAAAACACTGGGCATGAAAAGAATCTAATGTATTCATAAGTATGTAAGCATTTACATTTGTTTGACAATTTATAAAATCAACTGTAATCTCAAATGTATATCAGTATGTGCTATATAGTTATGCACAAGGTTAAATTCATAAACTATAAATATCAGAGAATGATTGCTTGTATGTATCAAGCAGCATTAAGTATCAACTGATAGATATAATAAGTTGAGAGAATCATAGTAATCATTGAAGCATGTAAATTAAGCTTGTATATCTCCCCCTTTTTATAAAATTTCTAGGCAATATGAATTTTCTCTAAGTTTCTCCCCCTTTAACATTCATTTGAACATTTTATCAGAATAATATGCAAAAAATTATTCAGAAATGCTTTAAAAACTCCCCCTGTCTACTTTACTTTAGTAGTTTTATTGCAATTCATTAAGCTTTTCCTTTCATGCACTCTATGATTCTCCCCCTTTTGTCATCAATTCAAAAGATTAAACAGATAAGCTTAGAAGTTTAAATAGATTGAGAAAATTTCAAGATTTGTTCGAGATAATTTCACTTTCTCAACTTAGAGAGAGAATTCTTATTAAAAAGAAGAGAGTGTAAACAAGATAACACATATACACATATTACACAGTGATTAAAAAGATGTTCATTTCATTTCTGTCAAAAAGGTGTTCAGTACATTAACCATTACAAAAGTTTCAAAAAGCATCCAAAAAACACTGAAACTACAAAATGTCTAATCAGAATCATCTCTAGGAACATTGGCACCATGCCAAGAAGTGGGTCTAGGTGATCGACTAGATGAAGCATGAGGAGGAGGAGCCCTAGGGTGATGAGAGGTGCTAGGAGCCCTAGTGGAAATGGGAGGTGGATCATACAGTGGTCTGGTCCTAGCTATGACCTCCAAGGATCTGACGGCGCCATAGATAGACATCATTTCCATCCAAATTGCTCCCAACTGTTGCTCCAAGTCCTTGAGGCTAACTGGCACTTTGTTCACTGCCTTCTTCATTTCACCTATTTCTTTCTGCATAGATACAAGCTTAGATGCTTGGACATTGGCAAATGTTTCAGCTGAACCTTGAAGTCTGCCAAGCTCCGACCTGATGATCCCAATGCCTCTAGTATAATCCTTTGCCATAGCTCTTGTATCTACAATAGTTCCCACTCTGCCTCTAAGTTCCTTCAACTCAGCTTGATATTCATTCAAAGTGGTATTCACAGACTTCAAATTGTTTCAAGACTTGAAGAGATACAACTCAGAATTGGTTGAAGGTCTATCTGAGGTGCAAACCTTGAAGCTTCTATAGCTTCAACCTTTCCTTGTAGACTTGCCACATGCTCTTCCAGTCTGTCCAATCTGCTATCCACTGACTGTTTCAAATCATTAAATAAAGAAGTTATTGTATCTGTCAGTGAATTTGTCAAGATTATTAATTGTTCCTCAATATGAACTTGAACAATTGGAGGTTGTGGAGCTGCAGTAGGGTAGTCAGGTAAAGGAACATCAGCTACAGGCAAGTCAAACTCTGGTGCAGGCAAATCGAACTCTGCTGCAGGCATATCAAACATAGGAGAAGGTGCTCTGGTCTCCTTAGTAACAGTAGCAGGCTCAGATACAAATGACTAAGGCTCCGGTATTGGTGTAGAAGAAGTTCCAGCAGTTTCTATATTTTCTTCCTCTTCTTCTTCTTCACTACTACTGGAGCTGCCAATAGCCCTTACATTTGTGCCTTTCTTTCTCCACACTCCTTCCACTTGGAAATACCCCATTCTCTCTAGAGTCTTGGAAGTGTAGATATCAGTGTGATGCAATTCTAATCCATCTTCACCATCCAAACTGACTCTATGAGATTTAAACAATAATGTAAGCATCATTCCATAGGGTAGACAAGATTTAGCTTTTCTTACTGTCTCTTTCATTTGCATGATTATAATGTATGGTAGATTGACAAGAGTTTTCTCTAGAATATGCTCCATAAGGCATAAATCCCTTTCACTCACCCAATCGAATCTACCGATTCTTTGCTAGAAAATTCTACAAATGAAGTTGTGAAATAATCTCATTTCCAATGATAGGGTGTTAGCAAACACAGTATCAATACCACCAACATCTTCTTTGTTCAATATTGTTCTCAAGGTCTTTTCCCTGTTTTCAATTACTAGAAATTTTACTCCCTCTGAAGGTAAATCCAACACCCTTGTAGGAATTCCTCATTGACTATTATCCTCTTTCCTTTAATAGTGGATTCCACATGATTCGTTCCCAGTTTTAAATTTTCATAAAAGCTTCTAACAAGAGTGGGATAGGTCTTTTCATTTTTTTAATGAACAAAATTTTCTCCATCCTAAGTCTTCAATTAGATCTCCTATTCTTAATCCAATGCCTTTAAGAAACTCAAAATTAATTCGGTGGTCATAAGTTACCTGACGCGTAGACATCGAAGGAATTTAGCTAGGAGCAGGTGGAGGATCTCTTGCGACTTCCTCCGCAAATTCTTCACTATGAGTGGCGCTACTTGGCTCTTCTTTCCTCCTTTTGGACCTTCTTTCCTTTTCAACCGATGGAGCAACCCTAACGGAGCGTTTACCTGTCGCACGCTTGGGTGCCATAGCTAGGAAAGATGGAAAATCAAGAAAATAGAGTGCTTGGAAGGGAGAAGGAAGTCTTTGGAGTAGGTTTTGGAGATGGATGAACCGTTAGAGAAGACAACATAAAGGCTAAACAATTCGGTGAAGAGTTTATAACCTAAGCAAAATGCTTCGGCGTGAAATTCCAGTCGACTCGAGTAGCCCTAAAAAGGCTCGAGTCGGCTCGGCCAGAGCACTCCTAACACCATCAGAAAATCCAGTCGACTCAAAACTGTTCAAGCCGGCTAGTCCAGAACAAGCTCAAAACTCTCAGAGAAATCTAGTCGACTCAGATTAAGATCCAGTCGACTCGAATAGAGAAAATGGAGTTTTGAAAAATTTAAACAAAACCAGAAGAATTTTGAAAGGAATTTTCAAAGGATATCAAAGCTCAACAAAATAGAGTAAATTGAGGAGGTTTTCTAGATGAGATTACCTTAGAATTGAAGGAATTAGGTTAAAGAATCTAGAAGGGATCACAAAGTCCTAATTCACTCCTAATTAGCTCAAATCTATCTTGATTGAGTGGCTTAGTAAATATGTCAGCTAATTGATCTTCAGTAAGCACAAAGTCAAGAACAATATTACCATTTGACACATGATCTCTAATAAAATGATGTCTAATTTCAATGTGCTTGGTTCTAGAGTGTTGAATTGGATTCTTTGTCAAATTGATAGCACTTGTGTTATCACATTTAATTGAAATTTTAGATTGTGATACACCAAAGTCTTCTAGTTGTTGTTTAATCCATAATACTTGAACACAACAACTACCGGCAGCCATGTACTCAGTCTCAGCTGTGGACAAGGCTGCGGAGTTTTGCTTCTTACAATGCCATGAAATTAAATTCAACCCTAGAAATTGGCATGTACCGCTAGTGCTTTTTCTATCTATTTTACAACCAGCATAATCAGCATCAGAGAATCCAATCAAATTCAGAGTATAATGTTTAGAATACCAAATTCCTAAATTACTTGTTCCTTTCAAATATTTAATTATTCTTTTTACAGCAAGCATATATGTTTCTTTTTGGTGATGACTGAAATCTAGCACATACACATACACTATATAATATGTCATGTCTACTTGCAGTCAAATATAATAAGGATCCGATCATACCTCTGTATAGCTTTTGGTCAACATGGGATCCATTCTCATCTTTGTCTAATCTGCAAGCTGGGCTCATGGGTGTGCTCATTGTTTTGCTACTCTCCATACCAAACTTTTTGATGATTTCCTTGATGTATTTAGCTTGGTTGATGAAGATGCCTTCCTTTGTTTGTTTTACTTGAAGTCCAAGGAAGTAGTTCAGCTCGCCCATTAAGCTCATTTCAAATTCTCCCTGCATAAGCTTAGCAAATTCTTTACATAGAGATTCGTTAGTTGCACCAAAAATGATGTCATCAACATATATTTGTATAACTAAGATGTCATTATTTTTCTTTTTGATAAACAAAGTTTTGTCTACATTACCTCTTGAAAAATTATTTTCAATTAAGAAAGTGCTAAGTCTATCATACCAGGCTCTAGGTGCTTATTTCAAATCATACAATACTTTGTTTAATTTGAATACATGGTTTGGAAAGGTGTGATTTTCAAAACCTGGTGGTTGTTCCACAAAAACTTATTCAGAGATAAAACCATTAAGAAATGCACTTTTTACATCCATTTGAAAGAGTTTGAAGTTCATGTAGTAAGCAAATACAAGTAGTAATCTAATGGCTTCTAGTCTTGCTATGGGTGCATAGGTTTCATCAAAATCAATACCTTCTTCTTGGTTATATCCCTTAGCCACTAATCTAGCTTTGTTCCTTATAATATTTCCTTGCTCATCTAATTTATTCCTATAGACCCATTTAGTTCCTATAATTGGATGGTCTGTAGGTTTATCTACAAGTGTCCATACCTTATTTCTTTCAAACTGGTTTAATTCTTCATGCATTGCCATCATCCAGTTTGGGTCAGTCTCAGCCTCTTCTAAGCTATGGGGTTCTATTTGTGATACAAGGCTAGGTAATCATGTGCATCCTTATGTGCAGCCCTAGTCCTAACACCATGTGAAGGATCTCCTATTATTAATTCTTTAGGATGAGATGTAACATACCTCCAGTCCCTCGGTAGATCGGTGTGATCCTTACTTACCATTTCTTCTCCATCTCGAGTGTCTTTGTCTTGAATGCTCAAGTCATCCATTCCTTTTTGTAATATACCTGCATCATTATCTATGCACTCTTCTTGTCTAGAAGGTGTAGGGTTAGTTTCAATAAATACAATATGAATTGGCTCTTAATAGTAAGAGTCCTTTTATTAAAAACCCTATATGCTTTGCTATGTAATGAATAACCCAGGAAAATTACATCATCAGCTTTAGAATCAAATTTTCCTAAATTATCGTTTTCATTATTATGCACAAAGCATTTATAACCAAATACATGAAAATAACTAATATTGGTTTTTTGTCATTCCAAAGCTCATAGGGGGTTTTCTTTAAGATAGGACGGATCAAAACGCGGTTTAAAATATAACATTCAGTGTTCACCGCTTCTGCCCAAAAGTACTTTGGAAGATTGCCTTCGCACAACATTGTGCGAGCCATTTCTTCCAATGTCCTATTTTTTCTTTCTACAACACCATTTTGTTGAGGTGTTCTAGGAGCGGAGAAGTTGTGATCAATGCCAAATTCAGTATAATAATCTTCAAAAATTGATTTTCAAATTCAGTTCCATGATCACTTCTAATTGAAATCAAAGATAAGTTCTTTTAGTTTGAAACCTTTTTATGAATTTTCTAAAAACATGAAAATTTTTATCTTTTGAGGCAATGAACAAAACCCATGTAAATCTCGAAAAATCATCTACTATCACAAGAGCATATTTTATCCCTCCTAGGCTTGTGGTCCTAGTAGGTCCGAAAAGATCCATGTGAAGTAGTTCAAGAGGTCTTGTTGTAGAAATTATATTCTTTGATTTAAAACTCTGCCTAGTTTATTTACCCATTTGGCATGCATCACAAACATGATTTAAATCAACTTTAAACTTAGGCATGCCTCTAACAAGATCTTTAGAAATTAATTTGGCAATTGTATGCATGCTAGAATGACCTAATCGTCTATGCCATAGTAAGCCTGACTCTTTGATCTTAGCATTCATTGCAACTAGACTAGGGCTACTAGACATGGCGAGATCATTAAGATCTACCACATAGATATTCCCGAGTCTATTCCAATAAATTTATTGCTACAATCTAAAGAGTTAGTTACTATGCACATAGAAGACTCAAAGACAACCTTGATGCCTTTATCACATAATTGACTTATACTTAAGAGATTATGCTTCAATTTGTCTACTAGCAAAATATTTTCAATAAAAGTGAAGGGAGTAATTTTGATCTTACCAATACCGATTATTCTCCCTTTGCCATTGTCTCCAAAGGTGACCATACCTCCTTCTTTCATTTCAAGGGTGATGAATTGGTCCTTGTCACCCGTCATATGTCTTGAGCAGCCGCTATCCAAGTACCACCTTTTTTTCAATTTTTGGGCTGCAAGACATTCCTCATCTTTGAGACCCATTAAGCAAAGATTTGCAGTCTTGGTGGTCTCTTCTTCTTCAAATGATGATGAGTCTTCACTGTCGAACCATGTGGCAACCATGGCTTTCTTTTTTCTTCTTTTGTCTAAAGGATTTCTTTAGTAGTGGACAGTCTGGACATATGTGCCCCGGCATCTTGCATTCGTAGCATGTGGGGACTACCTCTTTATCTTTCTCTCTGTCCTTTTCTTTTTCCTTTCCATAATCCTTCCTGTGAAATTTTTGATTGTACCTTCCTTTCTTTCTTCCCATAAATTTCTAAATCTCCTCATAACTATAGCGATGTCTTCGTCTTCTAGGTCGTCATTGGAGGAGGTGCTTTCTTCTTCAGATTCTTCATCATCCCTCTTTGAATCGGAAGCAGCTTTGAAGGATATTGTCTTCTTTCTTCTGCTCATCTTCCGTTCTGTGTTGCATTGTCAGCTCGTGGGTGATGAGTGATCCCAGCAGTTCATCCAGCATCAATGTGTTGAGATCTTTGGCTTCCTGGATTGCAGTTACCTTGGGATCCCATTTGTCAAGCAAAGAATGAAGGATCTTCTGAACTAGATTTGCATTAGAGTATACCTTGCCAAGACTCTTTAAACCGTTAATAATATTTGTAAATCTAGAGAACATGGCAGATATTATTTCAGAAGGTTCCATTTTGAATAATTCATAATTATGAACTAAAAGATTTATCTTGGAGATTTTCACTTGGGAAGTTCCCTCATGGGTCACTTCGAGTTTATCCCAGATTTCCTTTGCTGAAGAGCAAGTGGAAATTTGGTTGAACTCGTTTGCATCCAAAGCACAATATAATAAATTCATTGCTTTGGCATTCAATTCCTCCATCTTCATGTCATGATCATCCCAGTCCTCTTCAGGCTTAGGGATGTCCACGCCATCAACTTTAATTGTGGGAATGTGTGGCCCTTTCAAGATGACCTTCCATAATTGAAAATCTACAACTTGTATGTAAATTTTCATTCATGCTTTCCAATATAAATAATTAGTGCCTGTGAATAGTGGAGGTCTATTTGTTGATTGGCCCTCGACCAAGGATGTACTCATGGGATGAGCCATCAATCTTAACTCAAGTAATCAGAGACACTGCTTTGATACCAGCGTTGCCTAGGTAGCTTAACCCAAGAGGGGGGGTGAATTGGGAATTACAAATTTTCACAAGTATGTGCACAAGTAATTCCTTTTAGTGGTTAAGTGCTGTGTCAAACAGAGTATGAATGCAGAAGCTAAAGGTAAATCAAACACAACACAAACAAGACAGATTTATAGTGGTTCCACTACCCAAGTTCACCACTCGGGATTTTCACTATATCCACCAAATCAGAATACAGTTGGATTGTTTTACATGCTCACAATTCCAACCTCTACACTTTGGTTTTTGAAACTGGGCTCACCAAAGAAATCCAAGCTAGGTCTTTACAGGTTCACCTAAAACCTCTACACTTTGATTTTTAGATAGGCTCACCAAAGAAACCTCTACACTCTGGTTTTTAAAGGCTCACCAAAGAAACCTATTTGGCTTTTATAACCGGCTCACCAATAACCCAGATATTTAAAAGATAGAATAAAGAAGCAACAATAAAGACAAACTCTGTTGTCAGGGTGGTTGCCAATGCAGCTCGAGTGAAGATTCACTGAATGCTCTTCAATGCACTTCAATGGCTTCCTTGCTTTCCTCAAAAGATGCTTCAAGCTTCAGGTAAGAGTTGTTGCAGGCTTCAAAGCAGACTTTAAAGCTCTAGTGCTCTCTCTTCACTTCAATAAATGCTCAATAATTCATTAGTCTTTTCAAAGATGTTCTCATATCTTATTTATAGAGACTTCAACTGCCTTCCTTGATTTTGAAAGTTGTAGACCGTTGGGAGGTGACAGGTTACCGTTGGAGCACTTTTGGAATTTAAAAACTGAGAACTAGAACTAGCCGTTGGAGGTGACCCCGTCATTCCAGTCAGCTCGGACAAACTTCGAGTCGGCTCAGACCAAGTTCGGGTCGACTGGGCTGAGCGCCAGTCGGCTAGCTTCCACAGTTGAAAAAAACCTCACTCTGGACGAGTCGACTAGGTTAGAATCCAGTCGGCTCAGATCTTAGAGGCTATCAGACCATTCTCAACCGAGTTCTGGAAGAGTCGGCTGGGCTGAATTCCAGTCGGCTCGAATCCCTGAGAATCTCAGAATGTTCTCAACCATGTTCTGGACGAGTCGGCTGGGCCTTGATGCTAGTCGGCTGGATCTGTGTGCTAGAGAACTTCTTTTCTGTGCCAGTGCCAGAGTCGACTGGGTCCTCCATCCAATCGGCTCGAAGGTGGTTCTTCAGCCAGATCAACTTCAAACTTCCAGAACACTTGTCCCAAGCTTTGAAGTCTTCTTCAAGCGCTTCTTTCAATAAATTCAAGAAAAATTGAAGCTTGAAAGACTACTAGAAGTAACCCTTAAACTTGATTTTAATAGAAAACTTTTGTAGGGTTCTTCTTTACAAGATTCTAAAGACTTTACAACTCAACGCAAAACATTAAAGTCTGTATGATTTAGAAAGTGTATCAATGTAGTTGTCCTACAAAACTTGTCAATCATTTGAAGAGTTGTTAGATAACCAAATGTATGCTCCAATGTTTTGTTATCATCAAAATCACTTTAGGGGTCAACATAGACAATAATGGAGGAGAGGCGAGGAGCTTTTTTAGCTCCTCGAACACCTCCCGGCACTCCTCCATCCAGGTAAAGTCATGCATCTTGCATAAGGCCTTGAAGAATGGCTGACATCACTCGATGGAGTATGAGATGAACTGGCTAAGAGTGGTGACATGTCTAGTCAAGCATTGGACCTCCTTCTTGGATACGGGATGACTCATGTCCATGATCGCCTAGATCTTCTTCGGGTTGGCTTCGATCCCTTACTGAGTGACCATGAAATGCAGGAACTTTTTTGTTGCAATGCCAAACGTGCACTTGGTCGATTTCAACTTCATTCGGTAGAAATGGAAGTTGTCGAAGGCCTCTACCATGTCAGTGATGTAGTCCGACTCCTGGCCGCTCATGATGAGCATGTTGTCCATATAGACTTGCATATTGCAGCCTATCTGGTCTTTGAAGACCTTGCTAACCAAGCGTTGGTATGTCGTTCTGGCATTCTTGAGGTCAAAGGGAATTACCTTGTAGTAAAATGTACCTCCATTAGTCAAAGGGCATTACCTTGTAGATGCTCAATTGGCCCACCCTTCTGTTCTAGCTTCATTTGGCTAGGTTGATCAATGGCTGGGCCTTGCTTGGCCTCCCAGACTCTTGGGATGGCATATAAGCAGTGCTGGACTAGCTATCGATCCCCTCATCTCCCTAAACCCCGACAAGGTCAGGAAGTGGACAAGGAGCTGCTTGGTTGAGATGGTGGCATCGAGCAGGTTGAGCCTGGAATGCCCCAGGATCATGTTGTAAGGTGAGGGAAGCCTCACAATGGTGAAGGTCACCATTACGGTGCTTTGTCGGGGTGGTGTTTCGGTAGTGACCGGGAGGGTAATCTCTTGCTACACCCTAATCGAGTCTTCGATGAAGCCAATGAGAGATGTGAACATCGATTTTATTAGATCAGGAGACAAGTTCATCCTTGCAAAGGTAACATAAAAAAGGATGTCAGCTGAGCTTCTACTATCAACCATGATTCTTTTTGCAGGATGTTTAGCTATTATCATTTCCATGACAACAGCATCATTATTCGAGTTGTCCATCCCAACTAATCCTTCTCCCTCGTAGGGGAGTACATCATCAACTCTCTCCCTTTCCCTAGCCCTCTTTGAGCCTCGCCCTACCTCTCAGGAGATCATTCCCACTGGCTTCTCCATCGACAGGTTGTCGATGGTAGGGTGTCAGGCTTCTCACTTTAGGTCCCTGAGGGAGCTCTTCTTTCCATGAACTTTTCGAGGTAGTTTCTCTTGATCAGATCTTCGATCTTCTTCTTTAAGTAGTGGCATTCCTCGGTGTCGTGGCCATGGTCACGGTGGAACTGGCAGTATCATAATTTATCACATCCATCGGACGGCTTCAGTAAGGAATGGCAATGCAGGTTGTGCTCAGCCTCAAATTTTATTAAGATCTTGGCTCTCGGGACGAGGAGGGGTATGTACTTGTCATCCTTGGCAAGAACATCTCTTGGCTTGGGGCCTACTTGGGGGATTGGGATGGCCTTGGGCATAGACGGGCCACCCTCCTCCCCCGGGCCTACTTCTTCAAGGGTCTCCCATCCAATTTCTGACGGGTTTCTTAAGGGTCATCATGCATGTATGATGCATTGGATTTCAAAAATTTGCACAAAGAAAAATCCTTATTGGCTAGAAACCCTAATCCCAAGATCCCCTTATTCATATACAACTAATATATCACTAATATGGTTCATGAAAAATACTTGGAATGTTGTTTTCCACTCTTTTTCACTAGGCTCACAAGTGCAAGCCCTCCAACGGTGACCTACGCAGGAATTGACCCAAGGAAGAACTCCTGCTGTAGTTGCTTGCTTGACTAGGACTCTTCTTGACAGCCTTCTGGACTTTGACCTTTGTAGGACACCCTACCCTCTTGTAGGGCACTCTGAATGCTCTCCAAAATCACTCTTGGATTTGGGATTGCCTTCCTTTAGGACACTCTAGGCTTATGTCTTAAATTCTAAGACTTGTCCTAGAAAGAACAACCTTGTCTAAAGGAGACAAGGTTTGTCTTAAAGGAAAAGGGAGGGAGAGAGAGAGGCTCAGAATAATACTTCGGTGGAAATCTGATATCTATTTTAAAACTCATCCCACCACCCCCTATTTATAGATTCATGAGGGGTGTGTGATAAGCCCAGTCACCAAATTATCAGATATGTGTTTTCAAGACTGAAGAGAAGTTATCTGGCTTGAAAACACATATCCGATATGTAACTTCATTCATCGTGAGCCATATCTGCATCCCCTCCTTTCTAGATTTAATCCACACTTGCCACATGGCAAATACCGATCCCAAGGAAGCCAAGAGGTATCATTTCAATCCCAAAATGCCAGAGAGAATGAAGAGTCCCGATAGCAGAAGGACTCTGCTTCAGAATCGTGGGCCACATGAAGAGTTGTGACTCTTCATGCGCGCGCGCACTTCATCCAAATTCTATGCCAAATTCAAATGTCTTGACTGGTCAACTAAATCCAAATGAGGTATGGGATGTGAGCCAAGAGAAGTCTAGATGAAATCAGTAAAGGAATTTCATTTGCAAAAGGACTCTTGGTCCTTCTGCGTCCTCTCCTCCTTGGCACGCGCAATATTGTGCCCAAGAGTCCATACTGACTTGGACTCCAGTCCAAGTGGCATTACATGTCTTAAATTAGTCATATAAAATCTGACATAGGCTGTCTCAATTAAGACATGTCCTGATCTAAGTCCCCTTTACATTGATTGATCAAAATAGCAAGCAACTGGATCTAAATCAACTTGGGTTAGGAATTAGGTTAGCCTACACATGCTAATGTGCAATCTAGCTAACAATTAGGATCCCATGACCCTAATTAAATTATGAATGACTTCTTTGGTCAACTCCCTAATGTGTGTGACCCTTTGGGTTCCACATCTAGCTAGCAGTAGTGATGCAGCACGAAAGCTCTGATACCAAAAATGATGCAGAACAAAGAACAAAGAAGCGTATGCGGAAGTAAATTTAGGATTAATTTCTTTTTTTTTTTATATTTCAGAAATTGGCTTTGACTCAAAGTAAAGCTAAACTAAGTTGAAGGAAACCAGGTAAGGATTGAAAGCACAATTTAGAAGAAACTAAATTATCAGAGTAGTTCAGAAGTAACGGATCGCTGGGGGTTGAGAAACTCCCAGACCTAGGGTTTCGCTCTGAACTTTCAACAGAACAGAAATAGAGAGGAGAGATGGTTTACCAACCAGACAGTGATCTTCTTAGAATTTGGGTGGAAGAACTCTCTCGAGCAGATTGTGGGATCCTCGGAGTCGGCTATCTTCGCAATGGATCCTCCAATACTGGTCTTGTGGTTTGGTCGGCTTCTCCTAGACTCAAGATCTGGGAAGAAGAAAAACAAGTGATGGATTCAGAGACTCAGGGAAGGATTTACCAGTTCGAAGAACTTGAAAGCTGAAGTTGCTGAAATCAGGATTCTCCTGGAGGCTGATCTGACTTCCTCTTAGAATTGCTGTAGATCTGAAGTATCTGGACTGGAGCTGGATGCTGGTGGTCGGCCTGGACTTGGAGAGGGTGGCCGTGAGAGGTGGGATAGGCTAGGGCTTGGTGGAAAGAGAAGGGTGATGGCGGCTAGGGTTGGGAGTGGAGTGGCTAACCTAGGGTTTGGGTTTGGAGATCTCACACCTCCTCAAGGTTCCTGGGGAACCCGGATTTACTCCCTCATGGAGCTCAACACCTGGATGCAAGTGCGGAAGAGAGAAAACACAAAGTTTGCTCACAAAAAAATTGGCTTCATTCATCTGATTCTTTTCAAACTTACATGGGGTTTAATTTATAGGCCATTACAAGAGAGAGTAGGGTTTTACATCTTCCCATGTGGGACTAAAGGAGGGGATCTTCAAATTAGGATATCAATCCCTACTCATATGGCCGGCCAATTAATTCCAAAGTTGATTGAAGCTTCAAAAAGGAAAGTGGGTGGCGCCTCCTAGTCTTGACCTCCAAGAAAATATTTTTTTCCTTCTATGCTTGGCCTTATCTGGAAGTGTTTGGGTGCCTCTTAACCTTGCCCTCCAAGAGAAAATTGTTGCCTTTTATATCTGGCTTTAGTTGGAATGATTAGGGCACCTCCTAACCTTGCTTTTCAAGAGAAATCTCCTTCCTTCCATGGCTCAACCCTTTTTGGATTCCTCCTTTTCTTTCTCCCCAAGTTATGGCTCCTTCTAACTTTGTTTTGAGTATTTCTGGCAGGTAATGGGCGCCTCCTTGAATTCCTCTCCAAGAGAATTTCTTCCCTTTTATAGTTTGGTTCTTTTGGGAAGTCTTGGGCCGCCCCCTTGATTTGTGGACCCTTGGTGGATTTCTCCTCAATTGGCGCATGAAAGAGGGGAGCTGCTATCTGTGGTGTGGGGACCAAAGCCTGCTGGATGGAGATGTGGCGCCCCCTGGACTCAGGCGTATGGCTGGGAGTGTGGCTGGGAGTGTGGCGCCCACTTGCTTGGCCTTGGGAGAAAATGTAACACCCCAGGTTGAAACCCTAGTCCACTACTGAGTCAACATGACTCAATAAAAAAAAAATGCAGGTAATATAGACTCAAGCTAAAATTGAGTTGATCAAGTCAACCCTTATTACAAGCCAAAAAACCCTAATTCTTTGGGCAAGGTTAATCAGAGATCCAGATGGAGCTCTGAAGTCTTCTTCTGAGTCTGGTGCCTGCACCAATTCTCCCAGGGTGGGAGGAACTCGACCCTGTCGAGTATGGATCAAGTTGGCTCTGGTATCTCTCCAAGAGGTCTGGGTCCAATTCTTGTAATTCTTCTCGGGAGATCCAAGAGTCATCAGAATCTGGCATTCCTTGCCAGGGGACCAGGTATCTTTGGTATCCTCGATTACGAGTAGAGATAACATGATCATCCAGGATCTTTTCAATCTGCTCTTTCCTTACAGGCCAGTTTGTTGGTGGACACACAGGGTTGGGTTCACTCTCAAGAGCAGGATTAGGTTCAGAAGGCTCACTGGGAATCACTGCTGGCTCTCTATACTCTACTAGGTCTGTAATGTTGAAAGTGGAGCTAATGCCTAGTTCTGGAGGCAACTCGAGCACATAGGCATTGGATCCTACTCTCTTCACCACTCTAAATGGACCAGCTCCTCTAGCATGTAACTTTCTAACGGTTCCAGGAGGAAACCGTTCAGGCCTTAACCTAATCATTACATAGTCTCTCTCAATAAAAGTTTTGACTCGCCTTTGAGAATCAGCCAACTTCTTATAAGTTTCATTACTTAAATTTATTTTGGCATGAATTTCTTTATGCAGGTTCTTTACATGCTATGCAAGTGCATCAAGAGACTTGTGTGTGTGGGCTAATAGTGAAATCAGATTAAGTGGTGTGTGAGGCTTGTATCCATGAATAATTTCAAAGGGACTCTAGCCTATAGACCTATTGATCGAAACATTATATGCAAATTTAGCCCTGGATAAATACAAATCCCAATTCCTGGTGCTCTCAATCAAACCAAAATCTGAGCCAAAGCCTAGTAAAGGGTCAAGAAAACTAAACTAGACTGACGACGCATTCCTAAAGAATGGACTTTATTCCAAAGGAACCCTAGGCCTAAACCTAACAAACTACGGCTCTCTAGGTTTGACCTTGGGTCAGAGGATGGCATGCAGAGCATGAAAACTTATCATGGGTGCCTAGTAGGTGCCATAAGGTCTTCCAGAAGTAGGTGGCAAACCTAATAGATTCTGACACGTGGTTCACTCTAAAGACTTCGACAAAGTATACTTGGATGGTGTAAGAAGCATTGGAAGTCCTAGAGAAAGGGAGGAGATATGAGGTGGGGTCTCGAATTACCTGTTGACTAAAGGTGGTGACCTGAAGGTTTGAATGGTGATCTATGAGTGTCAACTGGTCATCCTTACGAAAGGAAAAGTTTGCTACTCCCAGGAATGGACCAAAAGATGGTTCGAGGAGTAGCCTAGGACATGTGATTGCAACAGTTAAGGTTTGTTCTCTAAGCAAATAATGATCCACTTTCTCAAGAAATGGATTAGAGAATGATTCATGGAAGGGCCTATGGATGATGACCTCAAGACTTGAAATTTGACCTATGGGTGAGGAAAGGTATACTCTATAGAAGGGTAGGTCAGTCTTGCGAAGGAAGGGGTCTGGGGCCATAAGGAGGATTTCTATAGGACTGGGTGAATCAATCCGCTCAAGACAAGGATGTTCAACTGAGATTACGGGAGAGACCTTAGTGGCTGGGCATGAGACAAGGTCCAATTGTAAGAGGCTTGATTCAGTCATCCTAAGGAGAGGATCTACCATAGGGTGGGCAAACTTAAACAGTTCAGTGCAAAGATCTTCAATTGGTACTTGGGGAATGACTGTCATTAAAGGGTACGAACTAATAGCTCGGGCTAACACTATGAGTTCTTCCTGGGGGTATTTGACTAAAGGAACCTGGTTCTCACAAATCTCTTGAATTTCTGAACTAGGTCCTACCCGTTGGTTGCTTTCCAAGGTCTCCTCAGGTAAGGAACCAATAGTATCAATGTCACATTCTTCAAGTTCTTCCCCCTCATATACATCAACTAGACTCAAGCCAGCATCATATACTTCCTCGATGCCATCTTCAATGGGTTTCGGGTCAGTGGTAATCGGGTCAACTGATTCTAGGCTTGTCATACCTAACTGTTCTTCCTCATTGGTAGGCTTGGGTTCTCCCTCATTAATGTCATCCTTTGGATTCTTACCACTTAGCTGTGCACAAGCCAGTCCTATGCATGGGCACTGACTAGATTTATGGCCTCTTTCTCCACAAAACAACATTCTTGAGATATAGGAACCTGGGTCACACTGGGTTTCAAGCTAGTAGAGACCTTACTTGGGCATGGGTGTGGGTCTAAATGGTTTGATCTAGAAGACTTGGGTTGTTGAGTAACTGGTCTAGAATATTGTAAGGACCTCTCATAGACACGATCCACACTATAGATATCATGGTTAGGCTTCCTAAGGTTATGCTCGGGATCACGGTATAAGGTCCTCCTAAGTTCCTGGCATGGGTGAGGTTGGGGCCTATTAAATTTTGGATCAGGGGTCCAATTTTGATGTCTACGTTTCTCAAGTACTTGGACTCGATCCCTAAACTGGGAAAAACCCTCATTCATGTCCTGACTCAATTTGGTCATACTTTTGGTAAGATTTCTAACCATGGCCTCTAAATCTGGTTGGGTTTGACTAGGTTGGTAGGGTACTCCATTCCGGGCAGACATGATGATGCAAGCAAGCACACAGAATGTGACTAGACTAAAGCGACTACTGGCTCACTAGACCTAGAGTCCAAACTAGATGCCCAATCAGAGTGGCAAGCTAGCCTGTAGTAACTCAGGACTCAGCCAGGCAGGTGTAAGGGGAGTGTTAGGTCCCTAAATGCCAATCCTAGACACCAATCAGAGATTGGCCAGGTAGGCGGACCAGCACACAAGCCCTTAGGGATGGAATCCCTGAACCACCATTCTAGACACTGAGTACAAAGCACACACAGAGTAACCAGACAAACTGACTCAACACTAGCCTTGACCCGACTTGTTGATGTCCCTAGCCCACTAGGGCAAATTAGGTCTAATTAATTTTAAGATTAAAGGCTTAGGTTCGAATGAGTGGGTGGTGGTTTTGGGCTAAGGAGAGGTTATCAACTCCTTCCCTTATCTTAGATGCTCAAATGCCCTTAAGATGAATTAAGTGATGAACACTCAAAAATAATTGAATTGCAGAAACACAAAAACAGAGTTACAGTAATTTAATTCTCAGAAATCTCACGGAAACCAATAAATCACAGAAAAATTATTCAAAATATCTTCAATTATTTTGGTTTCCACAAAATAAAAATCACCAAATTTGGAGTTACCTGCAGTAAGAAATAATTCCTGCAACAGGGTAGTTACGGGCTGAAAATAGAGTACTTCCCCGTTTACAATTCCTGCTACGAAGTTGTAACCCAACGGATCCCCTACACGCCCTAGGAACACCCCGTGGAATGGGAAGAGGAGGTTTGCACCTCGCTTCATTCCTAGGACCGAACGTCCTGGGGAGTCTACTTCGAGTAGACAAAGTAAAAAGAGAGAGACTCAAACAAGCAATCAAAATAGAAACCCTAGACAGGGCTCTGATACGAAAAATGATGCAGCACAAAAGCTCAGATACCAAAAATGATGCAGAACAAAGAACAAAGAAGCGTATGCGAAAGTAAATTTAGGATTATTTTTTTTTTTTTTATATATTTCAGAAATTGGCTTTGACTCAAAGTAAAGCTAAACTAAGTTGAAGGAAACTAGGTAAGGATTGAAAGCACAATTTAGAAGAAACTAAATTATCAGAGTAGTTCAGAAGTAACGGATCGCTGGGGGTTGAGAAACTCCCAGACCTGGGGTTTCGCTCTGAACTTTCAACAGAATAGAAATAGAGAGGAGAGATGGTTTACCAACCAGACAGTGATCTTCTCAGAATTTGGGTGGAAGAACTCTCTCGAGCAGATTGTGGGATCCATGGAGTCGGCTATCTTCGCAATGGATCCTCCAATACTGATCTTGTGGTTTGGTCGGCTTCTCCTGGACTCAAGATCTGGGAAGAAGAAAAATAAGTGATGGATTCAGAGACTCAGGGAAGGATTTACCAGTTCGAAGAACTTGAAAGCTGAAGTTGCTGAAATCAGGATTCTCCTGGAGGCTGATCTGACTTCCTCTTAGAATTGCTGTAGATCTGAAGTATCTGGACTGGAGCTGGATGCTGGTGGTTGGCCTGGACTTGGAGAGGGTGGTCGTGAGAGGTGGGATAGGCTAGGGCTTGGTGGAAAGAGAAGGGTGATGGCGGCTAGGGTTTGGGAGTGGAGTGGCTAACCTAGGGTTTGGGTTTTGGAGATCTCATACCTCCTCAAGGTTCCTGGGGAACCCGGATTTACTCCCTCACGGAGCTCAACACCTGGATGCAAGTGCGAAGAGAGAAAACAAAAGTTTGCTCACAAAAAAATTTGGCTTCATTCATCTGATTCTTTTCAAACTTACATGGGGTTTAATTTATAGGCCATTACAAGAGAGTAGGGTTTTACATCTTCCCATGTGGGACTAAAGGAGGGGATCTTCAAATTAGGATATCAATCCCTACTCATATGGCCGGTCAATTAATCCCAAAGTTGATTGAAGCTTCAAAAAGGAAAGTGGGTGGCGCCTCCTTGTCTTGACCTCCAAGAAAATATTTTTTTTTCCTTCTATGCTTGGCCTTATCTGGAAGTGTTTGGGTGCCTCTTAACCTTGCCCTCCAATAGAAAATTTGTTGCCTTTTATATCTGGCTTTAGTTGGAATGATTAGGGCGCCTCCTCACCTTGCTTTTCAAGAGAAATCTCCTTCCTTCCATGGCTCAACCCTTTTTGGATACCTCCTTTTCTTTCTCCCCAAGTTATGGCTCCTTCTAACTTTGTTTTGAGTATTTCTGGCAGGTAATGGGCGCCTCCTTGAATTCCTCTCCAAGAGAATTTCTTCCCTTTTATAGTTTGGTTCTTTTGGGAAGTCTTGGGCCGCCCCCTTGATTTGTGGACCCTTGGTGGATTTCAACTCAATTGGCGCATGAACGAGGGGAGCTGCTATCTATGGTGTGGGGACCAAAGCCTGCTGGATGGAGATGTGGCGCCCCCTGGACTCAGGCATATGGCTGGGAGTGTGGCTGGGAGTGTGGCACCCACTTGCTTGGCCTTGGGAGAAAATGTAACACCCCAGGTTGAAACCCTAGTCCACTACTGAGTGACTCAATAAAATAAAAAATGCAGGTAATATAGACTCAAGCTAAAATTGAGTTGATCAAGTCAACCCTTATTACAAGCCAAAAAACCCTAATTCTTTGGGCAAGGTTAATCAGAGATCCAGATGGAGCTCTGAAGTCTTCTTCTATGTCTGGTGCTCGCACCAAGTAGGTTTAGGTTTAAGCCGATTCGAACCAATCAAACCCGATTAACCTAATTAGGTCAAATTGAGCTGACCTAAATTGCCAATTCTATCTATCCATCAAATTGACTCATGAAACCAATCCAATTGGTTCATGAATACCTACAAGACATGATTGATGTCTATCAACGTGTCATGCCTATCTGAAAGATGAGGAATGTAGTGAAAAGTATCAAAATATCCTTCAATTGAAAGTTACCATGCAATTCAATCTTTCGATCTCCCATTATCCCGATTAAGTGATGGGTATGGATAAATATCAAACCCTAGCACTTAGTCATTTTGAATCTCTATTCGATATTGAAGACTCAGTTGATGACTGATTAGAAACTACTTCTAATCTCATCCTGCTTTGATAAAGACTCCTTGAGTCATCAATCGAAGAGATCACTTGGGATAATAATTCCTTTTACTAGGAATGATCGATTCCTTGTTGGTCCACTCATATCCTTCATACACCTTCCACCATATTCAAGAACACCCTGTACATGACTTAATGTTACGAATGAGTATGAACCAAAACATGGCTTAGTGTGCACAAGGAACCATGGTGACCTCTGGTCTAAAGATCACATGCATAACTCCTACTTTGAGATCTATCTTTTGGCAAGTAGTAAGACTTCCATAAGATAGTCCCGGTGCGGATCAGTTCAGTGAACTCATACCCTAAGAGCATCCTTATCCTTGTATTAGTGTCTCTATATAAGTGGCTATGAGACCAACCACCCTCTTAACAAAGCATACATAGGATAAGCTAGTCTTTCTGGACTTATCGATCCCCGAACCAATGGCCCATCGACTAGGAACATTTTTGGTTGGGGTTTATAGGAACTTAGGTCTCACGGTCATGATTTCCATCATAACCCTAATTTCATTTGCCATAACCTATGGGGTTCATCATAATCTTTAAGACACAGTAATATGATGAAATAATATGCCTTTATTAATATATTAAATATCATACATGAGTTGGAAGATTACAAAAATACCCTTACATAAGATTGGCTTTTAGGGCACTTTCTTTTCAATTCCCTCCTGGTACAATCAACCACTTCCTCACGAATTTACTTGTGGGCATGGAGGAGGAGCTCTGAGTAGGACTTTGGAGGTTTCTTGTCAAGAAAGTAGGTAAAGTAGGAAGTTCGGAGCCC
Organism: Areca catechu; assembly: GCA_021397845.1. Classification (NCBI taxonomy): domain Eukaryota; kingdom Viridiplantae; phylum Streptophyta; class Magnoliopsida; order Arecales; family Arecaceae; genus Areca; species Areca catechu. The sequence goes on along the minus strand of CM038048.1, from coordinate 42,564,846 downwards.
CCATGTGCTAACGTGGCAACAGGCTCATCAAGGTTATAAATCTCCAGGATAGTTACCTTGAATCGGGACACGTAGTCCCGAAGGGACTCATGGTCCTGCTATCATACAGAGAAGAGACTGTCAGCCTTATGTGGGACCTTCCGGTAGGCATCAAAGTAGGCCATGAGTTTCTTCTCCAACTGCTCAAAGGAGTCTATGCTCCTCGGCTTAAGATAGGAGTACCAGACCTGAGCCGCCTTGCAGAGCATGGTCGGGAAGGCAACATAAAGGAGGGCGTTGGTGGCCCCGTGGACCTGCATAAGAGCCTTGTAACTCTCTAGGTGATTGACGGGGTTCGTGGTCCCATCGTAGTGATCCACCTGGGGTATGCAAAACTGGTTGGAGATTGATATCTCTTGTATTCTATGAGAGAGGGGTGGGCAAGCATCGTAGCCTATGGGCTTGCGTGGGGAGTCCTGAATCTTGATAAACTGGTAGGCTAAATCAGCCAGCCTATGCTCTTACTCTTTGAAGCATTTTTCCATGCATTGGTGGATGGCCTCATCTATCGACCCCTCTAGGGAGTTTATCAGGGGGAAGATGATGGGGAACTAAGGGGGACAAGGGGTCAGATCGTTGGCGAGACTAGAAGTCATCAAAATTAGGGTATCATATTTTTTTGTATTTTTTTGTAAAGAAGTGGTGATGGAAATAATGGGGATGAAAGATAGGGATCCGGATCTCAAGGACTTTGGGGCTCACACTAACGAAGAGACCTCTCACCTTTAGGGCATTCCACCCACCTCGATACTTGGAGGTGTTAGGATGAATCTCAAAGGACATGAGGGGATAAAGAAAATTGAATCAAAGGGAAGGGAGATAACTAGGGCCTCACATCCCTCGATGCTCGAAGGCGAAGGCAAGACGAAGAATCACTCTTCTAAAAACTCATATTTATTCACCAAACTATTTTTTACAAAGGACCGAGGGTGGTATTTATAGACATTTCCAACCCTCATTTGAATTTGAATACAAGATAAAAGATAGGAGTGGTTCAAATTCAAATACAAGATAGGATAAGATAATGCCTATCCATATCTCAATCCTAACCAACCAAATCCTAAATCAAATTTCAAAATAACTAATAAGGATAAATCTTAAATTTATTCTGGATATGCTCCGAGATTCATGCAGCTCCAAGATTTGTGCTTGCTCTGAGATCCATGCTGGCGATGTCCCCATCATTTTCCCCTGAGATGGAGAAAAATCGACTCCATCGAGTGTGAATCAGCAGGGACTATGCTTTGAGATCTATGCTTTAATTTTATCCTGCTCTGAAAACTATGCAGCTCAAAAAATCATGCAGGTTTGAAGAGCGTGTAGCATCTTTGAGGATTGTGTAGCTTTGAGGAGCATGCGAAATCTTGAATCAGCAATAGGGGATGGCACCTTGCTTTAAGAAATGTGCAGTTCCCTTAAGTGAAGTCGGCAGCAAGGGTGTGGGGAAGTCAGCAGTGGGGGGGGATTGCATTCACGTTTGTGCAATCCCTCTTCATCACAGACCGAAACTAGAACAGGGGCTCATGGAGGGGTGTCATCGGCATCGATGCTGGACGGAGTCGGTCCGGCAGGGTGGCGGTGGTCACGGAGTAGTCGGCGATGACGATCACAGTATAGTCGACAGTGGCTAGTGGTGGTCGTTGGATCTTCTGGATGGGGAAAGGCAGTGGCGACAAGATTGGGGGATGGAGGTCGATGATGGCAGCCGGGGAGCGGCGGTGGCAGTCATAACATCCAGGGGGTGGCAATGAGGCGTTGGTGAGGCGGCGCGGATAGTTCACCGGAGAGGGGGGACTGTGGTGAGGCAATGGGCAGTATGGAGGCGGAAGTGGCTTGATTTTAGGGAGGAGGGTCATCGAAAGACTCAGGCAGTGGCGATCTGAGGCGGGACGGCTCTGCTCCAGTGATGACGGACGGGAGGGAGTGGACGGTGGTCGTTGGTTGTGAGCGAGGAACAGTAACAAGATCTGATGGGAGGCATCGGCTTGCGGTGGTGAGCAGGAAGATGTCATCACTGGTCGACTTTGGGCCGTGGATCGTTCGGATAGATGGATGGCAATAGACAGGATCGGCACTGATGGATAGATCAGCTGGGCTCGGAGGGGATGATGCAGGGTTCGAAGGCAGAAGGGCCGAGGAGGGGGTGAGCAGTGGCTGGTCCCGATCGGTGCCATGAATGATGAAGGGAAAGCACGGTCAGCTCGATACAGGAGGGAGACCAGCACGGTGATCATCTCGACCGATCATGGGCCTCTTCGATCGGGAGGAAGGCAGTAGACTCAGAGGCGGGCAAGCTCTCAAAGGAGTCTGGCAAGGACTCGATTTTTCTGTGGTTCCATGGTGAAGGACGAAAGGCTTCACGGGAGCCAGGGCTTGATGACAGTCTGATCCATTTTGATTATTATGGGAAGGCCGATGGCGTGGATCTTTCAGAAGAGACGATGCTTCGGAGGGATAGGTGGCATAGATCCACGGAGAGGAGGGCACGGTTCCATCGGCTCGTTCTCTCCGGTGGGTGTCGGGACATCACGGCAGTAGGTCAATGGGATGGGCGGCACGGTGGTTCGATGGTGCAAGGACAGGGAAGAGAGAATGGGGGTCTGGGATGATTCGGGAAGAAAAAACATATCCTAATTTTTCTGGGCTGTGATATCAAAAATTGATGGGGGACAAGGGGTAGGATTGTTGGCGAGCCTAGAAGTCACCAAAATTAGGCTATCATATTTTTTTGTATTTTTTTGTAAGAGAGTGGTGAAGGAAATAATGGGGATGAAAGACAGGGATATGGATCTCATAGACTTTGGGGCTCATACTAATGAAGAGACCTCTCACCTCTAGGGCATTCTACCCACCTCAATACCTGGAGGCGTTAGGATGAATCTCAAAGGATATGAGGGGATAAAGAAAATGGAATCAAAGGGAAGGGGGATAACTAGACATGACCTATCATCATGTCCTGGGGTTGGGACTCACACCCTCTCCTCACGGAGTAAAAGAAAAGAATCTCTCTTTCCTAAAAGCTCATCTTTATTGACCAAACTATTTTTTTTACAAAGAATTGATGGTGGTATTTATAGACTTGTCCAACCCTCATTTGAATTTGAATACAAGATAAAAAGACAGAGATGGTTCAAATTCAAATACAAGATAGGGTAATATAAGCCTATCCATATCTCAATCATAACCAACCAAATTCTAATTCAAATTTCAAATAAAAGATAAATCCCAAACTAATTTATTCTGGATATGCTCTGAGATTCGTGCAGCTCCAGGATTCATGCTTGCTTCAGGATCCATGCTGGCGATGTCCCCATCATTTCCTGGTGGGGGAACTAGGATTAAACATAGATTACTGGGCCCTATTTGGTTTACTTAGTCATGTGTCAATTTTGTAAGGAAGTAAGATTGAGTTGTAATAAGGTGAGACTAGTTGAATTGTCTCGACCTAGTCCAATATATTGAGTCCTGTACATCAGTATGAGTCCAAATTTTATACAAGAGAGAAGGTTACCCTATTTTGGAGTTCCACCAGGCCTCATTCAGGAGCCAGAGGCAATTACATCAGCTTATGGGAGCTGAATTGACACCCAAGAGCCCTAAATGCCCTCCAGATGCCCTTCAGGTGCCCTGATTCCCTCCAAATGCCATTTCAGATGCTAGATTCCCTCCAGATGCTTCCAAAATATTTCATATGCTAGGAGCCCATGTTTTCCAGGTTATTCCAGCACTCCAGGCCTTAAAATTCCAAGCCCAGGAAGGAAGCCCAAGCATGAAGAACCAAGATTCCAACGAATATGCTGATACCAGGGCACCCCAGCTTCCAAGGCCCAAAGCCCATGCACCAATCCAAAGGAGGACGACCCCTTGCTGCCCCTTGAAGCCCAACACAACTAGGATAGGCATCCTCCATGAGTTGACCAAGTCCAACATGGTGGAAGAGTTCAAATACAAGGAGTTTGAGTTTTTATTTCACTCAACTTGTATACTCCTAGTTTTAGGTTTATTTTATAGTCTTTCTCCCACTTAAATTATGTAAACCTATTTTAACTAGGAGAATACTTGCAACCCCTTTAGGAGAGGGCATGGGAACTCTATAAATACCCCACCCCCTCCCCCTCTTGTATTATCTCTTTCTTATGAATACAACTAGCTGAAATTTTGTGATATTGCCTTGTGTTTGGTGTCCTAGTGTTGGTTCTCTTATTCTTGTGTGCTCTCCTTGTGTTCCCGGATTGAAACCCTACTACCCTAGCTTCCATTTGCATCTTTGGTGATCAACCACACCCAGAGGAAGATGCCCTAGCTGCTGCCCCAATCAAGCAACTGCTTCTTCCCGGGACATCCGCACCTAAACTTAGTTCTTTCAATTCAAAATCCTAGTTCCTTTTCTATTTTTTTATTTGTTGTTTTGATTGACCCTGATGCTTGCAGGATCCCTGAGGTGCTTCACCTCCCCAAAGGAGGCCTTCTTTGCTTTCAGGACAACTCAGATCAGCCATCTGATTCAAGGAATTGAAGCTTCTTCATCCAGACTCCAATCAGAGTGTGAGTGATCCTTTCCATCGTAAAGTTTTCAATCTCTAACTGGTAAGAAACCTTCCCTTCTTTTAATTTCTGATTTGATGAAGATAATCTATCCTAAATCGGGAGTTTCTCAACTCTCAGGTCCTGGCTATTTCATTAGTTTGCATGAGTTTTCCTGCGATCCGATAGTTCTTTGCACTGCTAGACTTTCTGCTAGTTCTTACTTTATTTTGGGAATCTATCCTGCAAATAAAATTATAAAAATCATAAAAAAAAAATTATTTTACTATTTTCCATGCATGTTTAGTAATCTTAGAGTCATCCCACATCAGTTTGGTATCAGAGCAGGTTTAGGATAGTTTTTATCTACTTTGCATTCACAAACCCTAATTTCTGCATTCTGTCTCCTGCATTAGGTGTCTGTTCTTCATCTAATTTTGACTATCTAGGAAATTTATCTTCTATAAAATTTGCATGAATTGTTCTCTGTTGTGTTCTCTATTTTAACAAAATTTTTTATTAATTTTATAGAACTCCTAAGTCATTAAAATTTGGCATATTAGAAACCTTAACAAAATCCTAAGAATTTATGTAGTAGTCCAAAACCCTAGGATTTGTATCATCATTTGATTCTTGTTTTGCATGAAATCTGGTAGGTATTATTACCACTGTCCATCCTCTGTTCTAGATTTTTTTGAATTTTTTTTTGCATTGATAACTATATCAAATCATGCATCAGCTGAAACCCTAATTCTCTGATTTCTGCTGATTTTGCACCTCAACTCAACCTAACCTACCTCATTATAGGATGAACCCAGCTGAACACTTAGAGCTTCAAAGACAAGTAGGTGAGCTTCTTAGAAAAGGGTTTATTAGGGATAGCCTAAGTTCTTGTGCTGTACTAGCCCTATTAACCCCTAAGAAAGATGGCACATGGAGAATGTGTGTTGATAGCCGTGCCACAAACAAGATAACTATGAAGTATAGGTTTCCCATCCCCTGCTTGGATGATATGTTGGATATGATGGCAGGAGCCACAATATTTTAAAAGATAGACCTTAAGAGTGGCAACCTTCAGGTTCGAATTAGACTTGGGGATGAATGGAAAATAGCTTTTAAAACCAAAGATGGTCTATATGAGTGGGCCGTAATGCCTTTTGGGTTATCCAATGCCCCTAGCACTTTCATGAGAATTATGACCCAAGTCCTTAGGATGTTCATAGGTAAATTTGTGGTAGTATATTTTGTTGACATCCTGATTTATAGTAAAACCAAGGAAGATCATATAGAACATCTGAAACAAGTTTGCTTAACCCTTAGGAAAGAGAACCTCTATGCAAATTTAAAGAAGTGTGATTTCATGACCCATAGAGTTATCTTCCTAGGCTTTGTGGTGACCCCTGAAGGTGTAGCAGCTGACCCAGAAAAGGTCAGATCCATTGTAGAATGGCCAGTACCCACTAGTGTCCATGAAGTTAGAAGTTTCCATGGTCTAGCCACTTTCAGCAGAAGATTTATTAGGGGATTTAGCACCATAGTGCACCAATTACTGATTGCATTAGGAAGGGTAGTTTTGAATGGACCAAAGCTATAGACAAAACCTTCCTAGAGATTAAAACCAAAATGATACAAGCACCTATTTTGAGGTTACCTGATTTCACCAAAATTTTTAAGGTAGCTTGTGATGCTTCGAGAGTAGGCATAGGAGTTTTGATTGACCCTGATGCTTGCAGGATCCCTGAGGTGCTTCACCTCCCTAGAGGAGGCCTTCTTTGCTTCCAGGACCACCCAGATTAGCCATCTGATTCAAGGAACTAAAGCTTCTTCATTCAGGCTCCAATCAGAGTGTGAGTGATCCTTTCCACCGCAAAGCTTTTAATCTCTGACCGGTAAGAAACCTTCTCTTCTTTTAATTTCTAATTTGATGAAGATAAGCTATCCTAAACTGGGAGTTTCTTAACTCTTGAGTCCTTGCTATTTCATTAGTTGCATGAGTTTTCCTGCGATCCGATGATTCTTTGCACTGCTAAACTTTCCACTAGTTCTTACTTTATTTTGGGAATCTAGCCTATAAATAAAATTAAAAAAATCACAAAAAAATTATTTTACTATTTTTCATGCATGTTTAGCAGTCTTAGAGTCGCCCCGCATCATTCTCTTGAGGTGGGGAGAACTCGACTCCATCGAGTTAGGCTCGGATCCAGCTAGCCAGGAGGGTTTTTTTTTTTTTTCTTTTTTTATTTTTTAGCCGTGCTCTAAAATCTTTGCATCTCTAAAAGTCATGCAATTCTGAGATCCCTATGGCTTTGAGATTCATGCAGCTTTGAGAACTGTGCAGAACCTGAAGTCGGTAATGGGAGAACCGGCATTGCTTTCATGATCGTGCAGGCTTCTCTTTCTTCTCCGTGGATCAATGCAGACAGGGGAGGGAAATCCGGTGGGTGCTCTGGCGACAGTGCTGCGGAGGAGGACGGTGGCATGGGCTCTGATCCAACGGTGTCGGGCATCAGGGCAGTAGGGCGACGGGGCGGGGTGGTGTTGGTGCTAGAGCAAAATTTCCCAGTGGAGACGATCTCAAAGGTGTAGTTATCGGTAGGGGTGAGGTGGAAGTGGCGGTAGTCCCTGTAAGGTGCCAAAATTTATCTTTTTGGTTACGGAAGTGCCTGGTGGCGTTGCACTCATCGGGCTTGGATCTGGTGGCGGGGGTCTTGTAGCCGAGGAAGACGATGGAGCGATGAAAAGAGATCCGAGAGTTGAAGCACCAGATCATGGAAAGGATGCAGGGATCAGAGCAGTTAAACAGCATGTCAGGGTCGCAGGTGGTGACCGCAATAGTGGGGGCGGAGGCAACAGGCAGCACGGTGTGCAATGGACACTGGAAGGAACACTAGAAGTCATTGAACTAGATTTTGCGATATCTGCAAGGGACATAAAAGCATGTACTGATATTTGGTGGGTAGCCAGAAGAACATGGATGGAACTTTATAGAATCATGTGAAGATTCAGGTCCTTTAGAAGGGTTTGTTGATGCAAACTATGCAGGTGATCTTGATACAAGAAGGTCTACAATAGGTTACATCTTCTACATGTATGGTGGACCGTTTCTTGGAGATCAACCCTTCAACTTATTACTACTTTGTTTACAACAGAAGTAGAGTATATACGGATTACGAAGACTGCAAAGGAAACACTATGGCTGAGAAGACTAGTGGCTAAAATCGGGGTGAAACAGTGTATGGTGGTCCTGCACAGTGATAGCTAGAGTATCATACACTTGACTCAAAACCCAGTCTATCATACTTGCACCAAGCATACAGATGTGAGATATCACAGGGTCAGAGAGCTGGTGGAGGAAGGAGAGGTGATGCTAGTGAAAGTCCATACAAAGGAGAACTAGGTGGATGCACTTACAAAGGCTCTACCAAGGAAAAGCTTCTATCCTTGTATGTTGTTGATGTGATATGGAATGATGCGATACGATATAAGATGATTTAATTTTAGTCTAAGATATTTTAAAGAGCAATGATCATAGCAATAAAGCAACTAAATATAATAGACTAAAGAGATTAAAAAATGTAACTAACTACTTACCCGCAATCTGATCTGCAAGCTATAAAGAATAAGGATCCGACGGCTAGGAAACCATCTAAGATTAGGCTATTCTATTCTTCAACTACCAAATCTAATGAGAAAGGATTGGTTGCTTACCCTAATGGAGATTCTCTTTGACTTGGAATAGATCGGCTGCTTGGTCGCTTAGATCTCATAGCAGGATAAAGATCAGGGCTCCAGATTTCAGATATACCGTCAGATCTCGGTTTGAATACAAAGGATATGTCCTTTAAAGTCCTTGAACACATTGGATCTGTAGAGAAGGCAGCAAACAAAACTTTAAAAATGAAGTAAATCGGTTCAAAATGGAAAAAAAGGGTTGGTTGCGTGGAGCTTGAAGAAGATCAGTAGCAGCTTGTCGAATCCGGCAGAACCTCCACTCAAGAACCTCCACACCTTGAGCTCTCAAGGACCTTCCCGCCCTTAGAGAAAAATACTAAAGCCTAACCCAGCTTTGTGGAAGAAAAAATACATTTTATTTCATGAATCAATAATAATCCTTACAAGGGGGTATGGGGTCCTATTTATAGGGTTCTTCATACATGAAGATATCATAGGACTCCTTTGAATTCAAATTACATTTAAATTTAAACTCTAATTCAAACACTCCTTGGCTTCTTGGCATCTTCCTTGAATTTGAAATTTAAATTGGCTCTTCTTGGCTTGAGGTGTTCCATGGTTTAAGAAGAAATGTGCAACAAAAAAAAATGAGATGGCACCTTAATTCCTTCTCAATCAATGCTAATCCATCCTTGGTGTGAACTCCTTCCTGGTTTCAAATTTGAATGGTAGGCAAGATAATAAAACTCCTCTTTAAATGTTGAATGGATTCCATGAAAACTTGAACTCCTTTGAAATTTAGATGAACCTCCACTTATCCTTGGACTCTTCTTTGAATTTGAATGAAGATATCTCCTCCTTTGAATTTTGGATGTAGATAGAAGATAACTCCACTTATCTTGGACTCCATTTGAATGAATCACAGGTGGGCATCATCTGAAGTGGGCAATAATGAGAGGGGGGCACCAGATGAAAAGTAGAGTCCTTCTACTTTACTCCTCTTAAATGGGCACCTCCTTGAAATTGAAATGGGCGATGAAAAATAAATGGGATGGGGTGCCTCTCTTGGATAAGGATGACTTTGTCTTGATGTCCAAATGTCCGGATATCCCAATGTCTGGATGTCCCAATGTCCGGATGTCCAATGTCTGGATGTCCGGATGTCTGTATATCTGGATGTATGGATGTCTGGATAAAAATTTTAGACAACCTTTTTTTGACCTAGAATTGATCCACCAAGGTGATGATGACTTGGGTCTTGGGTACTTATGACACCCCTTGACTTATTTAAGCACTAATTACAGGACTCAAATTGGATAATTCACCAACAAAAAAATTAATGCTATTTACAAGACTCTTAAACCAATTGATGGACTCAATGGACTCAATTGGTAACTCAACAACCCTAATTGACCAAATTACACTCAATTTGATCAAATTACAACTCAATTTGACCTAATTACAAACTCAAAACAATTGAAACTCGAGTGCTCTTTGTAAAGAACACATGGACTTACTCAATGGTGATCCAAATTTAATTAGGAAAGGTTTGCTTCCTCTTCCTAGCTTTTGTGTCCTCACCAATTCTCCTGGGATGGGATTAGGCTCAAATGGCTCACTAGGTATCACCATTGGTTCCTTAAACTTGACTAGATCAGATATGTTGAAGGTCGGACTAATACCTAACTCAGATGGTAATTTTAGCATAAAAGCATTAGGTCCAATCATTTTTATAATCCTATACGATCCAGTACTATGGGCATGTAGTTTTTTCATGGTTCCAACTGGAAACCGTTCAGGTCGTAACCTGATCATGATGAAGTCCCCTTTGTTAAACTCTTTAAATCTCTTATGTAAGTTAGCCTCGTGCTTATATGATTCATTGCTCTTTTTTTTTTTTATGATTTCTTTATGCAATGCTTTGACATGCTGTACAAATGACTCTGTGGACTCTGGGACTTAGACTGACACTTGACAAAATAGACTCAACTATGTAATCCTATTGAGAGAAATTTATTGGATTTTAGGGTCTAAACCTAACAGACAATTGATTCTCTAGGTTTGACCCTGGTCTGGTATGCACATGAAAAGTTACCATGGATCTCTAGCAAATGCCATAAGATCTTCCAAAAGTAGGTAGCAAAAGGAATGGGCTTTAAGGGCTCATGCAACTTGGTAATCTCTTCAAAATGAAACCTAATGGCTCTAGAAGCATGATAAGGGAAGGGTAGGAAATAGGAATCGGAGTCTTGGGATAACTTAGGGGAAGCATGAAACAGACCTTGGTTACTCAAGATGACCTTAACATTTGAATATTGATCTATTGGTGTAAGATCTATGGCAGGCGGGATGCTTCTAGGTGGCGGAAGGTCATCTGGAAGGTCTTCAGGAAGTTCATCTTGAAAGTCTTCTAAAATAATGTCGACCTCCTGGGGTTGTTCCTCAGGGACTTGAAGGAGGTCTTGTGTCGAGGCTAAAGGATTGGGTTCTTCCTAAGGGCATTAAGTTACGCGAACCAAGTCCTCACTAATTTTTGTTGTTCTGATGTTTCAGGACTAGGCTCAATAATCTTTTCTTTTCCAAGAGTTTTCTCAGGTAAGGTACTAGAGTTTTCCTCCTCGAAGTCTTCTCCTTCGTATTCATCCATCAAGTTTTCTCCAGCTTCATATATTTCCACTATGGTTTCAGCTTGAGTAACCTTCTAGTCAATTACTGCAATAGATATTTCCTCTTCAGGGTCATTCTTAGGAACAAATGGGGTCACAGGAGTGGGTCGGCTCAGATTAGGGTTTAGTCGACTCTGATGAAAATTGGGTTGACTCTGTTGTAGAATGGGTTGACTCGGGTGGACTAGGCTAGATCCTGATTTTTGATAAGGGGCACTAATCCAAATGGATTCTGGCCAATGAATTATGGGTCCAGGGAAAGTCAGTTTAGGTGAACCAGGGTTAGTCTGGGCCCTACGGGTTCTTTCTAGGTTATCGAGTCACTTATCTAGTTGGTCACACCTATTGTCCATCAGGGCACATTGTTCATTGAAGGTCCTTAGTAAAATTTCTATAGTGGACTCCATGATCAGACTGGGTTGGGTTTGGCCTGCTCTAGTGGTCATGCAATGCAAACATTACAAAACACCCAAGTCTGGGCTCCTAGACCTAAGTGCCAATATAGTGATTAGTCAAGGTAATAACCAAGACTGTAGTAAATCCTTGATTGGCCAAGTAAGAGGTGGGGTGGTAGGAGGCTCCCCTCACTTTCATGAGGTCCTAATTAAAGAACCACCAGTCCGCTTAGGGTGTTTGCTTTTGGACCTCTAGCCTTAGACACCAATTCTCAGAAGCACACACAGAAGTGACTACTACAATGGGTTAACATGCATATAAAACACGACCTGTTGCTATCCCTAGCTTTAAGTGCTACTCAATTTTAATTAAGGCTTAGGACTATCCAAATGGGGTTGGTTGTTTTGGGCTAAGGAAAGGGTCTCAATCATTTCCTGATGTTATATTGCTTGCCCTTAAGTATGTTTAAGTAAAATGAGTGCACAATCAATACTAGCAATTCAAAATTTAAACTTTAGATTTCAAATTTTAAGTTTAGATTTCAGATTTAAAAATTTTAAATTTTAAAATTTAAATTTTAAAATTTAAATTTTAGAATTGCAACTGAACTTTTATGGAATTTAAACTATATGCTGAAATTCTGAAATAGGCATTCTCAGGCAGTAATCAGGCTTGCAAAAATTTATAGATATAATTAAATCCTAAGAAAATATTAGAAAATAAACCAATGTAACGAATCCAACGAAATAAAAATTAGAATTTTTGATCTTCCTACATATAGAAATAATTAAAATAACATACCATATATTGGAATGGACGGGATGCAAAAAATTAACCCTAAAGATGCATTTCTCTTTGTTTTCTTCTTCAGGGGTCAATTCACAACAGCACCCCTACACGCCATAGGAAATTTCTTTTGAATGGGATGTGAGAGTTTTGCAGCCCTACTTTTTTCTATGACCGGACGGCCATGGTGAAGCACCCGATCTGAGTACTTAAAAAAATTCAACAAGCATGAAACCCTAATCTAACCTAATGCTTTGATACCAATAAGATGATGCAGAATGATGTGATACGATGTAAGATGATTTAATTTTAGTCTAAGATGTTTTAAAGAGCAATAATCATAGCAATAAAGCAACTAAACATAACAGACTAAAGAGATTAAAAAAAGTAATTAACTACTTACTCACAATCTGATCCACAAGCTATAAAGAATAAGGATCTGATGACTAGGAAACCATCTAAGATTAGGCTATTCCATGCTTCAACTACCAAATCTAATGAGAAAGGATTGGTTGCTTACCCCAATGGAGATTCTTTTGACTCGGGATAGATGGGCTGCTTGGTCGCTCAGATCTCGTAGCAGGATAAATATCGGGACTCCAGATTTCAGATCTACCATCATATCTCGGTTCAAAAGCAAATGATCCATCCTCTAAAGTCCTTAAACACCTAGGATCTGTAGAGAAGGCAGCAAACAAAACTTTAAGAATGAAGTAAATCGGTTCAAAATGGAAAAAAGGATGGGTTGGTTGCGTAGAGCTTGAAGAAGATCGGTAGCAGCTTGTCGAATCCGACACAACCTCCACTCAAGGACCTCCCCGCCCTTAGAGAAAAATACTAAAGCCTAACCCAGCTTTGTGGAAGAAAAAATGTATTTTATTTCATGAATCAATAATAATCCTTACAAGGGGGTATGGGGTCCTATTTATAGGGTTCTTCACACATGAAGATATCATAGGACTCCTTTGAATTCAAATTATATTTAAATTTAAATTCTAATTCAAACACTCCTTGGCATCTTCCTTGAATTTGACATTTAAATTGGCTCTTCTTGGCTTGAGGTGTTCCATGGTTTAAGAAGAAATGTACGACAAAAAAAATGAGATGGCACCTTAATTCCTTCTCAATCAGTGCTAATCCATCCTTGGCGTGAACTCCTTCTTGGTTTCAAATTTGAATGGTAGGCAAGATAATAAAACTCTTCTTTAAATCTTGAATGGATTCCATGAAAACTTGAACTCCTTTAAAATTTAGATGAACCTCCACTTATCCTTGGACTCTTCTTTGAATTTGAATGAAGATATCTCCTCCTTTGAATTTTGGATGTAGATAGTAGATAACTCAATTTATCTTGGACTCCATTTGAATGAATCACGGGTGGGCATCATCTGGAGTGGGTGACAATGAGAGGGGGATGCCAGATGAAAAGTAAAGTCCTTCTTCTTTACTCCTCTTAAATGGGCACCTCCTTGAAATTAAAATGGACGATGAAAAATAAATGGGATGGGGCACCTCTCTTGGATAAAGATGACTTTGTCTTGATGTCCAAATGTCCAGATGTCCCAATGTTTGGATGTCTGGATGTCCGGATGTCTGGATGTCTAGATAAAAATTTTGGACAACCTTTTTTTGATCTAAAATTGATCCACCAAGGTGATGATGACTTGGATCTTGGGTACTTATGACACCCCTTGACTTATTCAAGCATTAATTACAGGACTCAAATTGGATAATTCACCAACAAAGCAAATTAATGCTATTTACAAGACTCTTAAACTAATTGATGGACTCAATGGACTCAATTGGTAACTCAACAATCCTAATTGACCAAATTACACTCAATTTGATCAAATTATAACTCAATTTGACCTAATTACAAACTCAAAACAACTAGGACTCGAGTGCTCTTTGTAAAGAATACATGGACTTACTCATTGGTGATCCAAATTGAATTGAAAAAGATTTACTTCTTCTTGCTGGCTCTTGTGTCCTCACCATGATGGGTTTGAGGAGTCTGGTGAATGTAGCCTTGAAGCACCAAGGTGGAGATTGTTGAGTCTTGGTTGGTGCATTCAAGGCTAGTTGGGTTAATATCCATGTATTGGTCCAGTCTATCATGGTTTTCCATGATGTATCCAGGGCTAGGAGCGAGTTTGGGGTGAGTCCTAGATGTTTAGGCTGAGTTTGGTTATTCTAGGTCTTAGAGTCTACTCTTCTGGTGTAAGAGTCAACTCTGCTAGTTGGCATGGCTCAGAACAGGAGAATATGTTCTGGTCGAGTAGGCTCATTGGATTTGAGTCGGCTCAGTTTCATAGTTAGGAAATCCTGTGGTCTGGATGAGTCAGCTCTGATATTTAGAGTCGACTCGATTCCAAGGTCTAGTCGACTCTAGTGTCTAGAGCCAACTCCAATGATGGGTGAGCTATTTTTTAAATGGTGCCAGCTGGAGGGAGTTTTGGGATACTCGACCATGAGTGACCGAGGTATATATATTGTAACTTCCTAAGAGGTTAGAGATGTATATGAAAAACAAACGTCTTGGACATGGAATCAAGAAAATTCCCTTCCTCCTGAGAATTTCTTCTTCTTCTCTCTTATTTCATTTGTTCTTCCATTCTTGGATCTTGATGAGCTTGATCTTTAAAGACCTATATCCTACCGTGCTCTCCAAGGAGATCGCTGGCAGAGGGTCATCCATAGCCTGGTATGCTTCCACTATTGCTTTGTAGATCAGGGTGTTTATTCTTGATCAGGAATAAGGCTGTTCTTAGATATTTGATTCAACATTCTGATAGAAGTTGGATCCAAATTCTCAACATAATCTCTCCCTCCACCCCAACTAAATCTCCGGTAAAGCCCACCAAGGGCATGAATACCGACTTTATTAGGTTAGCAAACAAATTTATCCTTGTAAAAGCATCATAAAAAAGGATATCTACTGAGCTTCTATTATCAACCATAATTCTCTTTATAGGGTTCCTCGCTATCATCATTTCAATGATGACAGCATCATTATTGGGGTTGTCCACCCTAGCAGACCCCTCTCTCATGCAGGGGAGTACATCATCACTCTCCTCTCTTCCCCTGGCCCTCTTCAGGGTTTTCCCTGCCCCCCAGTATATCATCCTGACTGGCTTCTCAGTGGGGCGATTATCGATGGTGAGAGGTCAGGGCTCCTCACTCTGATCCACTGGAGGCGCCCCTCCCTCTCTGTACTTGCCGAGGTAGTCGTGCTTGATCAGCTCTTTTATCTCCCTCTTCAGGTGGCCGCATTCCTTGGTATTATGGCTGTGATCCTGATGGAAGCAGCAGTAATGGGACCTATCATTCCCAGTGGATAGCCTTAGGGGAGGAGGATGGTGCAAGAAGCGCTCACCCTTGATCTCCATCAAGATCTTTGCTCTGGGGCCAAGGAGAGGAGTGAACTTCTCTTCTTTGGTGGGATCGATTCTAGGTCTTGGCCCCGGCCGCTAGATCGGCGTTGTCTTCTAAACTGGGAGAGCAGATGCTTCCCCGATAGCCTACCTCTTTGGATGCCTCCCATCCAACTCCTTCCTGGTACGGTCCACCTCCTCGATGCAGATGTACTTCTGTGCCCGGAGGAGGAGCTCCAAGTAAGTCTTTGGAGGCTTCTTGTCAAGGGAGTAGGTGAAGCGAGAGGTCCGCAACCCCCTCTTCAAGGCCAGCATCGCAACTGACTCATCGAGGTTGTTGATTTCCAGGGTGACAGTCTTGAATCGAGACACATAGTCTCGGAGAAGCTCTCGATCCTACTGTCAGATCGAGAAGAGACTGTCCACCTTGCATGGCACCTTCCTGCATGCATCGAAGTGGGTGGCAGTCTTGAACTAAGACACGTAGTCCCGGAGAAGCTCTCGGTCCTACTGTCAAATTGAGAAGAGACTGTCCACCTTGCATGGCACCTTCCTGCATGCATCGAAGTGCATCACGAACTTCTTCTCCAGTTGGAAAAAGGAGTCGATGCTCTTGGGCTCGAGCCTGGAGAACTAGACTCGAGCAGCCTTTTGTAGGGTGTCCAGAAAGGTGATGCAAAGAAGGGCATCAGTAGCCCCCTAGACCCTCATAAGGGCCTTGTAGCTTTCCAAGTGGTCTAGGAGATTGGTTGTCCCCTCGTAGGGGTCAACCTATGGCATATGGAACCAGCTGGGGATCAGTTCTTCTTGGATTCTTTGGAAGAAGGGAGGATGGGTGTCGTACCCCACAGGCTCACTAGAGAAGCCCTAAACTTCCATGAATCGACAAGCCAGATCTGCCAGTTTATGCCATGCTCTTTGAGGTGCTTCTCCGCTCGATGGTGGATGGCCTCGTCTATTGACCCCTCGACAGAAAATGTTGGGGGTGAGGGAGGGTCAGAGTGGAGGAACTCTTGCTTGAGTTCCTGGCCATACTGATGTCATTGGTGCGAGGGCGCGTAGTGGTCCAAGACCAGGGAACGACTCTCTCGGCCGATCGGACCATGCTATGGCTGCTCTCCTTTTGCCCGATGGGCCTCTCAGGGGTGGGATACCGTATGTAGTGGCCCCTCCCAGAAAGACCATAGGATGGTACGGGGATCCATAGTGTGAGTCGCTGGAGTCCCTGGTTGCTGCTGAGTTTTCAGGGAGTGGTGCTTTTGGTGGAGCTGATGCACTGCCATAGTCAGGGTGTGGACCTGCTAGGCCAGTGCAGCAATCTGGGGATCCATCGAAGGTGGTGGTGGCGAAATGGGGAGCTCATTCTCTGGGCACTGATCGCTGCGGTGAGAGGGATCTCCCGCACGATTGATGGAGGCTTCACGTGTTCGTATGGTCACCATCGAGCCATGGGTTTCCATGGACGTCTTTCTCGCAACGGGGGGACCTAGTATCTAACCAGTCAGTTCTCTCTCCCCCCTTCTTGGCATGATAATCTATTGTCGCCAAGATCGTCATGGCCCATAGCTCTGATGCATCAGGCTCCTACCGGGCATTTGCTCCTTTTCTTCATGGTCGGCTCCTTCGTTCGGAGACCCTCCAAGATAGAGGAGACCCATGTCAGGAATTTGGGTGGGGACACTCCGATGATCAAGTCAGTAAAATAATCAAGGGGAACAGAACCTCTATGGCAAAGAGCTTGGGGGACTCTCCATGTCGAGAGGGTAAGAAAAGGAAAAGTAAGATGAATTCTATGGAAAGAAGATAATGGAGGACCGAGAGCGCGTCTATTGCTTACCTTCTTTTACTTACCTCCCTTGTTGATCTTATATAGATAGGGTGGCCCAGACCAAGCCTGGGGCTTTCTATTATTTGTTGTCGCCTCCCTGTCGGGCATTCGCTGAGCCTCGAACCACGATGGTGCATTTCCATTTCTGGGTAGATCGTTGGAGTGTCATAGGACCTAGGGCCTTAGTGGAATACCCTTCTTGGAAAGGTGCAGGTTCCCTGTCGTAGTGGTTGTGGTCTCCTAGTCGTGTAGTCATCGATGTGGTGGCATGATATAGGATCGGGAACTTGGTGGAGCTTGCATCGTGCAGGTTGTGCGCGGGGTGCGTTGCAGGACCTGCATTTATGGTAGGGCATGTACCACCTCCCAGGGGCTGTGGATGGTCATGCTCCTCCCTACCATGATTTTGGACTTCTACTGATCCCCCTCCTTATGTCGTTGGCGGGAACCTTGACTCCCACTGGATGGGGGGTGAAGCCCTACTTCAGTGACTTGGCTCTTGGAAGCATGAGCGTGGCCCCTACCGAGAGTTAACCTCGGTCGGAGGGCTCGCCCTATGAGCATGACCCTAGTTAGGAGTTAACCTCGGTAGGAGGGATTGCCTTAGGAGCATGAGCTCGACCTTGGCCGGGAGCTAACCTCAATTGGAGGGCTCGCCCTATGAGTACAACCCCGGCGGGAGCTAACCTCGGTAGGAGGGCTAATCTTGGGAGAATGAGCTCGACCCTGACCGGGAGCTGACCTTAGTCAGAAGGCTCGTCCTATGAGCACGACCCTGGCTGAGAGCTGACCTCAGCAGGAGGGCTCACCTTGAGAGCATGAGCTCGATCCCGACTGGGAGCTGACCTCAGTTGGAGGGCTCGCCTTACGAGCACGATCTCAGCTGGGAGCTGACCTCTGCAAGAGGGCTCGCCTGGGGATCATGAGCCCGACCACGGCTGGGAGCTGACCTCAATCAGAGCGCTCGCCCAATGAGCACGACCCTAGCTGGGAGCTGATCTCGGTAGGAGGGTTCGCCTTAGGCCCTTACCTAGCTACCATGCTGCTGGGGGTACTAGGATCAGACACAGATTACTGGGCCCTATCTGGTTTACTTAGCCATGTGTCAAATTTTGTAATCAAGTAAGATTGAGTCCTGTAATAAGTTAAGGCTAGTTGATTTTTCTCAACCCTAGTCCAGTCTTTGAGTCCTATACTTGATTATTAGTCCAATACCAGTCTAATTTTTATACAAGAGAAGAGGATGCCCTATTTTAGATTTCCACCGAGCCTCATCCAGGAGCCAGAGGCCTTCATATCAGCTTATCGGGCCTTATTAGCCATCCCAGGGTCCAAGATTCCTTCTAGATGCCCAGATGCCTTCCAGATGCCTTGATACCCTCCAGCTGCCAGAGATTATTCCTAGATCATGGTGCCTCATGATTCCAAGAATATGCCAGCACCCAGGCTAAGAGATTCTAAGCCCAGGAGTCAAACCCATGAGCCCCAAAACCAAGATTCCAAGGAATATACTGATACCAGGGCATCCCAGTTTCTAAGGCCCAAAGCCCATCCGCCAACCCAAAGGAAGCCGCCCACCCTTGCTACCCTTGAAGCCCACACGCTCAAGTCCGAAGACCTTGGCATCCTAGCCCAAATGGAAGACTCTTGTCCAAGTCGAAAGAGGAGAAGGAATCTAAGTAGAATAAGGAGAACTAGTTTCATTCAAAGTGTATTCTCCTAATCTTAATCAAACTTGTAATCCCTTTCCCTCTCAACTTTGTAATCCTATCCTATCTAGGAGAGGACTTGGGAAACATCTATAAATATCCCACCCCCCCCCTCTTAGTAATCTTTTTATGAAACAAAACCTTGCCGAAATTTTAAGTGGACTTGTGTTCTTGTGTGTTCTTGTGTTGGGTTGTATGATAGTTGTTTAAGAGCCCTAGCCTTCCAAGCCTTGGCCGACCAAGCACCATCATCCAAGCCCTAGATGCCCAAGGAGAAGTAGCCATCAGCCGTCCAAAGCAAAGAGCCTACTTTTCCCCTCCCGCCGCCATCAACCGAAACCCTAATCCCTTCATTCTCTTCATACCCTGTTTCTTTTCTTTGATTGTTATTTCTTCCTTAACCTCTGACGCTTGCAGGATCCCCAAGATTTTTTCCCTCCTCAGAGGAGGTCTTCTTTGCCTTCTGGACCGATCCAGATTGCCTTTTGATTTAAGGAACCAAAGGCTTGTCTTCCAAGCGCCATCCAGAGTGCTGAGAGACCTCTTCATCAAGTGGATCTTCAATCTCTGCCTGGTACAAACCTTCTCCCTCCTAATTTCTGACTGGTTAAAGGTATGCTATCCTAAAACAGGGGTTTCTCAATTCTCAGGATCCTATCTTTTATTATTTTGCATGAGTTCTTATGTGGGTAGGTTTGATCTTGTCATTACTAGTTTACCTGCTACACTTTACTTGATTTGGGATATTAGCCTGCAAATTAAAATTCTAAAAAAATTATAAATAAATTAATTTATATTTTTCTGTAATCATGGTAGTCCTAGGATCATCTTGCATCAGTTTGGTATCAGAGCTAGTTTAGGATATCTTGCACCTTCATCAAAATCACAAAAACACTCATTACTGTTTTTTCTACATCTTGTCATTTACAGTAGGTGTCTAATTTTTGGTCTAGTTCATCATCTTAGGAGTTTTATCTTTTATTGAAATTTGCATGAAATGCTCTCTATTTAGTTATAATAATTATCATAATTATTAATTATTTTTACCAAAACAAAAAAGTATAAGAATTACTACATCTTAGGAACCCAAATAGAAATCCTGAACTTCTGCATATAGCATGTAAACCCTAGGTTTTGCATCATCATCTAATTTTTTTTTGCATGAAACTTGGTAGAGATCATCTGCACTTCTTACTCTCTGTTATAAAAGTTTTCTGAATTTTTTCTACATCAAACCTTGAACCAAGTTTTGCAGTGAATCAAACCCTAAATTTCTGTTCTACATACTTGACTCAACCTAACCTAACCAACTTCCAAACCCCTCAATCCCAAGCCCAATTTGATTGCTAACCTAATCAACTTAAACCTAACTTGCCATCTCATGGAATACCCAAAATTATTTTATTTTTCTAATTATTATTAGATTGAATCAGGTTTCATTGAATGTGCATTATCTGATTAAACTATTCTTAAGGCAATTCACTATCTCAGATCAGGGCAGGATTTCATCACCTGTCCTAGGCCCAAAACAACCACCATCATCCTAACCTAAGCCTTAATTAAAATTAATTAGACTTAATTTTTCCTAGTGGGCTAGGTGACACCAACAGGTCGGGTCTGAATTGTGTGGGCCAACTAGTGCATCCAATTCTCTAACCATTACTTGAATTTGGTGTCTATGGCTAGGGGTTAAGAGTCAAATGACCTAAGTGGTGTTGTGGTTACTTAATTGGATCCCTGCAAAAGCAGGAGGGGCCTCCCACACTCCCACCCCCTACCTGGCCAGAGGAAAGATTAGTTGTTGAGTTGGGTGTAAGTTGAGTCGACCCACTCAGTTTTGGCTCTGGGTCAAGGAAACCCTAGCTTGTACTAACCCTTGCATGCTTGGTTGCATCATTTCATCTTGATTGCTTGTTTAATTGCATGACCACTAGATTAGGAACCAAATATCAATAGTCCAAACCTCAACCCAGTTCGGCCATGGAGTCCAATCTTGAAGCTCTCATAAAAGCCATGAGTGAATAGATGACCCAAATGAATACCCAAATAAACCAATCCAATATCCAAACCTAAAATCAGCTTGCCCAGTTGACCACTCAAATCAACCAAATAACCCAATCAAACAACCAAGCAACCCATAGGTTTGACCATTTGACCTATAGATCTAAGACCATAACCTATGAACCCATAATTTATGAACCCATAACCCTTAGTCGACCCACCTTTACTATCCTAGCCACTAGTCAATTTTTCTGTAGCCAAACCCCTCTTACCACCCTACTAGTTCACAAGGATGACCTTGAAGAGGAAGTGCATGAAGCTGATATGAGCTTAGTGGATGAATATGAAGAAGAAGAAGAGTTACCCATAGAAGACCTAGAATTAGTTGACCTAGTGATGGGGACATAAATAATAAAAATATATACTTTGATTAACTAACTTTGTTTTTGCAGCTATAGTTAATAAAATCTTAAGCCATGAAACAAGTCTCAAATTTTCTTGAAGCATACTCATGAGTCAACACATAGAAGAAGACAATTTTTCATGAGTCGACTCAAGCTCAAAGCATGATAAAAAGCCACATCTTCAAAGTCCAATTCAAGCCATTCAAGCCTAATTCAAGCCAAGACTTGAAGCCAAGATTTTCACATGGGGGGACATCTCATCAAGAAACCTTGGGGGAGAAGAAATTACACTACATCAAGACTTTTATGGGAAACATAAAGATACCTTCCAACAAGTGACATGTGGGGTGCCACCTCTAAAGAAACCAAGGTCTCCACATCAGCATTTGAAAACCACATGAAGACCTTCTAGAATGCTACATGCCAAGTGGTTGTAACATTCTACCAATAATTTATTTTTAGTTATAACTACTTACCTAAAAATTGTTGGAGCCAACTAAGCTATCTTTATCCCCTCCTCTCCACCCTTGGATGAAATTCCTAGCATTGGATCCTATAAATAGGGCCCCTAGGCTCTCATTATATTCATTCTATGCTATGATTCAAAGTAATGAAAGGATTGTTTCCTTGTGTTCTAGTTTTCTTGAGTTCTTGTTTGGAGTAAAATTTTCTAGCTAGTTTGAGTGTGTAGATCCTTATCTAAGGAGAGAATGAGAGTTTTCTAAGTTTGAGTTTGAGAGTGAAGAGTGCTTTTGCAAGGAGTAAAGGATGGGATGCCCATTGATGGATCTATGATCAAGCTCCAAGTCCCAAGCCGCCGGCCACTTTCTTCTTCTTCCTTTTTTTCTTTGTTTCCATTCCAACTCCAATTCTTCTTCCATGTCTAATCCCAAATTTCTTTGCAGGTTTTCTCATGTTCCTAGGTCAAGGATGAAGGTCTCCAAGCCATGGATCAAGGCCAAGGTGAGTTTCAAAGAAGAGAGTGCCAATCTTGACTTCTAGACCTCAATCATTGAGTGATGAGAGCTCCTTCCTCCACAAAATAATTAACCATCATTGTTGATAGGAAAACTTTTCCTATGCTTTACTAGATATGATCATTTGAAGGTTAACTTATCCTAGTAGTGATGGTTTCCTTGCCATGAAGATCCTAATCCTTATTTTGAACTAGATCTACATTGCGGGACTTAAAAATTAGATCAACTAGTCTCCTTATGAAAATTCTTTTCTTGGATTAATTTAGCCCATTTATTTGATAATTAATTACTCAAGTTTGCTTTCTGGTTAGCTTTCTAAAACTCTCCATTCATCATTTTATTTTTATCCCCCATCAATTTTTTTGGTATCAGAGCTTATGGTTTACTAGGTCAAGTGTTTGATTGCTGAAATTTTTGTTCTAGTATTCACCCAGATTTTTCATGAATTTTAGTAATCTTTTCACATTGAAAAAAAATCCAAAAAAATACTTTTGTAGTATCTTAGTTCTAGGATTCAAAATATAAAATTTTAAAAAATATATTCTTTTGATTTCTGGATTTAAAAATATGAGTTTTTAGATCATTTCTGAAGTTCTATCTAGAATTTTGTTTCTACCTTCTATTTCATTTAATTTTTAAAAAAATACAAAAATATTTTTTCTAAATTTTTAATTTTAGATCTGAGATTTAGACTTTGATTTTTGTTATTTCCCACCAGAATTTTGAATTTTAGAATGATTTAGAAATCAAAATTCAAAATTTGAATTCAGGTTGTTAAGAGTTAGCTAAACTGTTGGAACCTTCTAGTAACTGTTTTCAAACTACCTTCTTAACCAAAATTCGAGTTAATCAGAAGTCAAAACTTTGAAATCCAAGAATTCTTATCTGAGAGTTAACCAAATCAGTTTTATTTTGAATTTTTGGATTTTTAAAAAAATTAAAATTTGAATTTTTAAAACTAGCTAGTTGAAAGTTATTCCTTGCTAGAATTTTCTTTTACAACAAGCTTTCAAAACGAATTTCTTAACAAAATTCCAGGAATTAGATTTTAAAATTTAGAATATGGAATCATCACTGAGAGATTTAACAATTTTAATTTTAATTTTAATTTTTAAAAATTTTAAAATTTTAATTTTGAATTTTTAAAACTAGTTGACTAGAAGTTGTTAGGGCTGAAACTATCTTGCAACAACTCTAACTTCTAGAATGAATTTTAATCCTAATTCGAGATTTAAATTTAAAAATTTGATTTCTAAAATCTGGACTTCAAAAGCTAAAATTTTTCAATTTATTTATTTTTTTTAAAATTTTAATTTTTTAAAATTTGGATTTGAATCACATGTTTGTGCTAATACTAGTTGTTGTGTTATCTAGTTGGTGAATTGTTTGTGCATCCATTCATAAATCTAATTAAGTTCATTCAATCATAATATAAGGGAAGGAGGTCATTACCTTTCCTTGACCCAAAATAATTACCCACATTTGCATTGACCTAAACCATAATTAAAATCAAGTAGAAACCTAAAACTAGGGACACCCACAAGTCGAGTTCAAGTGCAAGATGAGACCAAATATTAGTTGAGTTTGTACTTCTTGAAATTGGTGTTTAAGGCTAGAGGTCCAATGGCAAACGCCTTAAATGGACTTGTAGTTTTTAATTAGGATCTCGTGAAAGCGAGGGGAGCCTCCCGCAATCCTACCTCTTACCTGGCTAGTGGAAAAGGTAATTACAACTTTAACTAGTACTTAGTCACTCTTGTATTTCGAACTTTTAGATCTAGGGACCCTAGAAGTTAGGTTTGTACTACTTGCCCATTTGATCTGAAGCCCTATACCAATAGTCCTACACGTATCCATGGATCCCAATCTTGAATTTTTTATGAGGACCCTGACTGGAAAATTTAATACCTTAACTACACAATTAGGACAAGTGAACAAAGAGCTAGGGCAAGTAAATAATCAAATCGGAAATCTCGAAAAAGATCGCTTGACCCGTACTAATCCTAAATCACCTTCCATTGGTCCAAGAGCCCATTATCATGATCTCACCCTTGAGTATAAACTTAAATACACCTACCAAGGCTTTGTAGATCATGAGGAGAGAGTCTTTGGGAGTAATCGACCCTATGCACCCATTTTGATGGAAACCCTGAGGTGTATGTCGATTGGGAGAAGAAAATGGATCAGTACTTTGAATTTGATGAAATGTCGGAAGTAAAGAAATATCAATTTGTCAAATTAAAGCTAGTCCATCATACTAAGTCATATTGGAAACATGTTGAGCATAAAAGTTATTATAGTGGGGATAAAATAATTACTTGGAGAGATATGAAGAGTAAGTTCAAGAAAAAGTATCTAGGCAAATCTTATAAGCAAAATCTTCCAACCCAATGGTACAAATTGAGACAAGATGATGAAATTGAATTTAAATATATTGCTAAATTCAATAAGTATGAGGGAGATGAGGAAGAGACTGAACCCACCGAGAATTTAGAGGAAAGATCTCCTAAACCAATTGAAGAATTAAAAGATAAAGTAGAATCAAAATCTTGTCTAAATGAAAGGTTAGAAAAAAAGATCCTAAACCTATTGAAGAACTTAAGGAAGAAGTTTATGAAGCTGGGTCTAACCTTATGGACGAATATGATCAAGAACAATTACTTGAAGATAAAATAATTATCCAGCCTAAAGAAATCAACAACGGTTATGATCAAAATAAAATCCAAGGACAAAACCATGGAGATCAATCTGAGGATAACATAGAAGATTCGTAATTAATTGATGTTGAAAGTTTAGATTTAGAGATCGATGAAGGATCACATATTGAGGTATTGACCATCAAAGAACAAAACCCTACGGATCGACCCTAAGAAGCTGTAGAGCCTTTGAAAATCCTGCAAAATATTTTTCCTAATAATTTTTCTATCCCTGACTCCCCATTTCTAAACATCTACCATCCCGATCCACCATTACATTTCATTCACCCTTCTATTCCATCCAGCTGGGACATCATCATACCATTGATCTGGTCCTAGTGATATTCAACAGTTACTTTATTAAGACTCTTTGGCATATGTTGGGAGCCAATTAAGATTCACTGCCACCTACCTGAAGTTTTGTGTCAGAGTCTTTAAAGTCATTTAGGAGAATATTGAAAATTAGGAACCTTGTTTCGTAGCCCAATAATAAAGTTTAGTCCATAGATAATAAAGTCCATTTAAGCTTGTTTTGTTTTTGTTTATCTTTTACCATTTAGTATCATTTGCGTTTGTCTCTTGTCATTTGGTGTCCCATGCATAAGTATCCATGATTACGAGAGTCATATGCATAGCGTGATTAGTAAAACAAATTTTGAGCAATGAAATTAACAAGCATATGGCTAAATTTTATAAAATAAGCCAAAGAATTTCAGGAAGGAGACTATGTCTTTATTAGGCTCAAAATGATTATATGCCCATGGTGTAGGTCCTTTTCAAAATAGCAAGGAAAATTGGACCTAATATGTGCTAGATATACCATCCGACTTTGGTATCAGTTCCACTTTCAACATTTCAGATCTAGTAAAGTATAAGGAACCAACAATGATACCTAGTGAGTTATTCAAGCCTGATTCCACCTTTGAGAGTGAACCAACCCTTGAATGTCCACCAGCCATATTACCAAAGTGGCGAGATAAGAATAAGCGAATCTTAGATGACAAGATTGTCACTACTCAAAACAAAGACTATTAACGCTACTTGGTTCACTGACAAGGATGACCTGATTCTAAAGATTCATGGATCACTCGAGATGACTAACAAAGAATCGACCCTGACCTCTTAGAGTATCACCAAAGCCAAATAAATTCCTACTCGACAGAGTCGAGCCTTTTTTCCATCCAAGGAGAATTGATGGAGACATCAATAATAAGAATATATACTTTGATTAACTAACTTTGTTTTTGCAGCTATAGTTAATAAAATCTTGAGCCATGAAACAAGTCCCAATTTTTCTTGAAGCATACTCATGAGTCAACACATGGAAGAAGACAATTTTTCATGAGTCGACTCAAGCTTAAAGCATGATGGAAAGCCATCTCTTTAAAGCCCAATTCAAGCCAAGACTTGAAGCCAAAATTTTTACATGAGGGGACATCTCATCAAGAAACCTTGGGGGAGAAGAAATTACACTACATCAAGACTTTTATGGGAACATGAAGATACCATCCAACAAGTGACATGTGGGGCGCCACCTCTAATGACACCTAGGCCTCCATATTAGCATTTGACTACCACATGAAGACCTTCTAGAATGCCACATGTCAAGTGGTTGTAACATTCTATCAATAATTTATTTTTAGTTAAAACCACATACCTAAAAATTGTTGGAGCCAACTAAGCCATCCTTATCCCCTCCTCTCCACCCTTGGATGAAATTCCTAGCATTGGAGCCTATAAATAGGGCCCCTAGGCTCTCATTGTATTCATTCTATGCTATTATTTGAATTAATGAAAGGATTGTTTTCATGTGTTATAGTTTTCTTGAGTTCTTGTTTGGAGTGAAAGTTTTTTATCTAGTTTGAGTGTGTAGATCCTTATCCAAGGAGAGAATGAGAGTTTTCTAAGTTTGAGTTTGAGAGTGAAGAGTACTTTTATAAGGAGTAATGGATGGGATTCCCATTAATGGATCTATGATCAAGCTCCAAGTCCCAAGCCGTCGGCCACTTTCTTCTTCCTTTTTTCTTTGTTTCCATTCCAACTCCAATTCTTCTTCCATGTCCAATCCCAATATTCTTTGCAGGTTCTCTTAGGTTCCTAGGTCAAGGATGAAGGTCTCCAAGCCATGGATCAAGGCCAAGATGAGTCTCAAAGTAGAGAGTGCCAATCTTGACTTCTAGATCTTAATCCTTAAGTGATGAGAGCTCCTTCTTCCACCAAATAATTAACCATCATTGTTGGTAGGAAAACTTTTCCTAAGCTTCATTAGATTTGATCATTTGAAGGTTAACTTTCCCTAGTAGTAATGGTTTCCTTGCCATGAAGATCCTAATCCTTATTTTGAACTAGATCTATATTGCGGGACTTAAAAATTAGATCAATTAGTCTCCTTATGAAAATTCTTTTCTTGGATTAATTTAGCCCATTTATTTGATAATTAATTGCTCAAGTTTGCTTGCTGGTTAGCTTGCTAAAACTTTCCATTCATCATTTTATTTTCATTCCCCATCACCTAGTAGGTACCCAGACTGAGACCAACCCATAGTTAGTTAACCTTAACCATACCCCGATGGAAGTCAACCCAAAATTAGTTGACCATGACCACACACAAATTGGACCAGCAGTGGACGATCAGTTAGAGAAAGAGAACCCAGATACTACTATTAGGATCTTACCTGAGGAGCCATTAGGAGAAAGTCCAATTATAGAGCCCAGTCCTGAATTTCATAAGCCAGAAGAGTTTATTAAGGACTTGATCTCTATAACCCAGTACCCTCAGGATGAATTTCCTTCTATAGTACTCATTGAGAACCTCTTTCTTGAAATTAGTGACCCATTCTTCTATTATGCAAACCCTGTAGACACACCTCAACCCCATAAGGTTAACCTCATTAGTCTAGGTCTAATCCCTGAAACCTTTTCTTACATCCTACTTCTTCCAGTCAACCCTGAACCCTTTCCTTACTTTCTACCCCACCAGACTAACCCTGAATCCATCTCATATTTTTTGCCTTTTCTTGATTCTTCTTATATTTTTTTAACCATTCACTTGCATCATGTAGAGGTTTGCATATTACATGCATTCATTGAGCCTGTCATGTTTGCATCATACTTTTGGAAAGCCCTTTGGCATCTATTAAGGGTTCTTGTTAAATTTTCATGTGCATGCCAAACTAGAGTCAAACCTAAAGAGCCTATAGTCTGTTAGGTTTAAGTCCCAAGAGCCCAATCAGTCTACAAACCTAATCCATCTATTTACACATACACTGATCTCTGCACAATATTTGCATCAGGAAATTAGCCTAAAGATGAACATAAGTAATGCACCCTATAAAAACTTGGCTAATTCTCGAAAACAAGCTAAAGAGTTTTTCTACAGGGGATTTTGTGATGATCAGGCATAGGCCTGAGCAGTTCCCTCTAGGGAATGCAAAGGAATTTCATGCTCGCAAAGCTGGACCATTCAAAATAATAATGAGAGTTGGATCCGATGCCTATATGCTCAAGTTGCCACCCGAATTAGGTATTAGTTCCACCTTCAATACTTCAGACCTTATGGAGTACCAGGAGCCAGCAGTGATACCTAGCGAGCTCTTTGAACCTCTCCCTTTTCTTGAGAGTGAACCCACCCTAGAGAGTCCACAAATAATTGGCCTATAAGTGAGGAAAGGATTGAGCAAGTCCTGGATGATCAAGCCATCAGTACCCAGAATAAAAGCTATCAGAGATATTTGGTTAGATGGCAAGGTCAGTCAGAATCTGAGGACTCGTAGACCACCCATGAGGATCTGCAGTGCCTCAACGCAGACCTTCTTGAGCAGTATGAAAGCCACATTGATCCATACTCGATGGGGTCGAGTTCCTCCCATCCTGAGAGAATTGGTGGGGGCACCAGGATCAAACATAGTATGGGCCCTATCTGGTTTACTTAGCCATGTGTCAAATTTTGTAATCAAGTAAGATTGAGTCTTGTAATAAGTTGAGGCTGGTTGATTTGTCTCAACCCTAATCCAGTCTTTGAGTCCTATACTTGAGTATTAGTCCAGTACCAGTCCAATTTTTGTACAAGAGAAGAGGATACCCTATTTTAGAATTCCACCAAGCCTCAACCAGGAGCCAGAGCCCTTCACATTAGCTTATTGGGCCTTGTTTGCCACCCCCGGGTCCAAGATTCTTTCCAGATGCCCAGATGCCTTCAAATGCCTTGATACCCTCCAGATGCTAGAGAATATCCCCAGATCAGGGCATCTCATGATTCCAGGAATATGCCAGCACCCAGGCCAAGAGATTCCAAGCCCAGGAGTCAAGCTCATGAGCCCCTGAACCAAGATTCCAAGGAATAAGCTGATACTAGGGCATCCCAGTTACCAGGGCCCAAAGCCCAGGTGCCAACCCAAAGGAGGCTGCCCACCCTTGCTGCCCTTGAAGCCCACATGCTCAACCCCAAAGCCCTTGGCGTCCTAGCCCAAATGGAAGACTCTTGTCCAAGTCAAAAGAGGAGAAGGAATCCAAGTAGAATAAGGAGAACTAGTTTCATTCAAAGTGTATTCTCCAATTCTTAATCAAACTAGTAATCCCTTTCCATCTCAACTTTGTAATCCTATCCTATCTAGGAGAGGACTTGGAGAACATCTATAAATACCCCAACCCTCCCCCTCTTGTAAGTAATCTTTTTATGAAATAAAACATTGATAAAATTTTGAGTGAACTTGTGTTCTTGTGTTGGGTTGTGTGATAGTTGTTTGAGAGCCCTAGCCTTCCAAGCCTTGGCCAACCAAGCACCATCATCCAAGCCCTAAGATGCCTAAGGAGAAGCAGCCATCAGCCATCCAAAGCAAAGAGCATACTTTCCCCCTCCCCCTGCCATCAACTGAAACCCAAATCCCTTCTTTCTCTTCATACCCTGTTTCTTTTCTTTGATTTTTATTTCTTGCTTAACCTCCGATGCTTGCAAGATCCCCGAGATGTTTTCCCTCCCCAGAGGAGGCCTATTTTGCCTTCTAGATCGATCCAGATTACCTTCTGATTCAGGGAACCAAAGGCTTGTCTTCCAGGTGCCATCTAGAGTGCTGAGAGACCTCTCCATCAAGTAGATCTTCAATCTCTACCTGGTACAAACCTTCCCCCTCCTGATTTCTGACTGGTTGAAGGTACGCTATCCTAAATCGAGGGTTTCTCAATTCCCATGATCCTATCTTTTATTATTTTGCATGAGTTCTTATGCAGGTAGGTTTGATCTTGTCATTATTAGCTTATTTGCTACACTTTACTTGATTTTGGGATATTAGCTTGCAAATTAAAATTTTAAAAAAATTATTAAAAAAATTAGTTTCTATTTTTCTGTAATCATGGTAGTCCTAGGATCATCCCGCATCACATGCCTAGGTGGCGGGTCCCTCAGTAGCATGGCCGCCTGCATACTCCATGTCAATAGATGTACAACATCATCTAGCAATGAACAGAGTGACAAAGTGGTGGCCATATTAATCTGAAAAGAGAACAAGACCTAATTAGAATATAAATCATTTAATCCTAAAGACCTGGACTTTAATCTAAAGGTTCTCCCACTATTTCGATCAAATTAGTAGCCTCTACATCTAATTCAAGGAATTACACCAATTTCTTAGTAGGTACCAGAATCCAATAAATTGCATATGAGCCTTACTTTGGCCGACTCATCCATGTGCATCTAAAGATAGGTTCTTAATCAATTATTTTTTAAAAAATTTATGGTAATAATTTTATCCTAGAAACTAATTAGTAAGCCTTTGGAGTACTACTGAAAGTCCTAGTTAGGTCCAACCATTAACATGACAGTACTGAGTATTTCTAGCCAACGATGCCCGAGCCCAACATTGACCAGCCAACCTAACCATCATTTAGAAAGAAGCGACAAGTCATCATAATATAAATAATAATTTCAATAGCCAGATGAGCACCAGGTCTTTGGACCTCCAATGATTATCTTAACTATTGCACTCATTATCACTCTCTTAATGGGAGGCTATGACTCAATTATCTCTATAATTTTATCACTTAAGGGACCTAATATTTTTAAAGTTTTAATTAGATTGAATAGGAAAAAAAAGAAGATAAGGACTAATCAATGATCCTCCAACTGACTTCATAAGATGAAGGTCAAATCATATTAGTCCAAGGGCACCTAGATCAGTTAAACTAATTTTTCTTACTGGCATGGGTTTGCTCGAATTGATAATTTGTTTAATCAAAATCTGATTGACTAAATTAGCCCGGTAAGTAAGATTGATGAGAGGGTTCCACCATTAACCACTTTTCTTAGACACCAACATAGTTGGCCAGGTATGAGGTAGGCCCAATTAATGACACGATCAAATAACAAACTTATTTTAAACACCAATTGGATCATCAATTTTGTTAGACTTGCCCAGAGACTCGTGTCAACCACTAATCTAGAATCTAATATGGACTTGATTAGCCTATCTCTATAGAATTGATCAAAAGACCTTTTGACCTAATTCTAATCAACTTTTGTTAGTATAAATCAATTTCTCTAAGGTCTATATTAATTAAATTCTAACCCAGTTATTCAACTTAATTTGAACTAACCCAAAATGCAAGTTTTATTAATTGACTTTTGATCTTTAATTCACAATTCTAATTTCAATCAACTTTTATTTTTAGTAATTAATCATGATTTATTTTACTAAAATTAGATCTAAAGATTTTTATATGCATCATATATCGATAAAATAATTTTAGATCCAGACTACATATTTTAGTGCAATTGCTAAAATTAAGTTTATAATTTATGTTCTAAAAATAAAACTATAGAAAAAATGTCTAGGATTTCATGTATGAATTTTTTTAATTCATAATGAAAGTACATATATTTTAAAATTATTTTAAATAGAAAACATGCATTTAGAATAATTCTAATAAATCCTAAGTAGGATTGTAACATGATATATAATAGAAAACAAAATCATCATGCATCGATCTACCTAATGCATGCAATAGATCTAATCTATAAAAAATATGAAATCTAATTTCATACCTGATCACGGGTGGTGATCACCACTATGATGCTACATGGTAAGGGCTCTTTGATGTCACCTCATAGCCACACAGGATGTCTGGCCTCTATGAATCATCCATACGAAGCTTTGACATGATCAACCTCCTAGAACTACTAGCTCCATTTGAAGGCCACTAGATGGCTAAAAAAATTTATTTATTGGATATTATTGAGCCTTCCAAGAAATCCAATAAGAGGATGAAGAGATCTAGATATAAGAGGAAGAAAACTAAAAATAGGAAACCCCTTTCTACTATTTTCCTCTTCTTTTTCTTCTTCCTTCAACCCTAGCACCCAAGAAAGATCTTTCACACCAAAGAAGAACTCATGCCCACCTTGAATATTTTCAATACCCTTTCTCATCTAATCTCACACCAATTTATAGCCTCTTTCATCATTCAATCCCAAAAGAATTCTAGAAAAACTAGGCATGCAGATTAGGATAGGATTAGAGGGACTTTAGATAAGATAAGGAAATACTAACCTAGTTTGACTAGTCTTAACTTATTACCCCACGCCCCAACATCATTCCAAAAACTTTTTCCATGGCAATCTATGCCTTAAATCACTAGTGAAAGGGCCTCATCTTAATGCACATTAATCTAGAATTTTCAAAAAATAATTGGCAACAATAATGGATAAGTTTTTGAGAGTTTAAGACCATGTAGAAATAGAAAAAGTCAAAGATTTGATTCCCATTCAAACTCCTTCCTTGTAATTTAAAACTCATCATAAATTTATCCAAGTTAGATAAAAAATGAGGGAGGGCATGAAAACATGTTTGTCATGAGTTTTTCATGAATTTATTCAAATAAATGGCTTGGAGAAATCCAATCGAAAACCTAGTTGGGCTATATAAGGGTTTAACCAAGTTTTAACCAAAACTAGTTAGGAATCAAAACTAATTTGGTTATAACTAATTTAGCTAACTTAGACTCAATCCAGTTAGGTCTCAATTAGATTTAATTAAATTTAAAATTAACTGAGTCCAAGTCTGAATCAAATCGTAATTAGAAACTCTTAGCGATTAGGTCATTGAATAATCTAATTGGGTGAATTCTAATTAAACCAAATTCAATTAGACTTGACCAAACCTCTTCACTCAATCAAATTAAATCAATTAACAATTCAATTATTAATTAATTCTTCTATAATTAATTAATAATTAATTAGTAATTAATTTATAATAGTTGTACAGGGTTAATTATTCATCATATTTATAATTTTGCCACTAAATGATTCTTAATCATTAGTCAACCATCTGATTGGTCAGAGATTTCTATTGTCTATGACCCTATAGATTTGAATACCAAGTCAGTAGTTCAGGAACTAATTCTTAAACTAATCGATGCAACCATCTAGCAATGGTGCTTGACATTCAGATTAGGCGAATATTCATGAAGCAATACTTAAGAACCTAGGCATATGGTTTCCGTATAATTTATTTGTTTGATCCTAATACTCAGAATGATTTCAGAGTTAACTACCAACTCTGAATAATACATCCAAATATATCTCAACTTGCTAAATCTTATGACTCTTCATAAGGATTGCCCTGGTCAAGGTCTTGCCAAATTAAAGCATAGTAGAGCATTGTCTCTAACATTTTAGAGTGGTCAATTCTATCTTGACTCACTACTAGTTAATAAGTACTTAACTACACCCAGTAATCTTCTATTACTGGATTAGAAATTTAGGTAGTCTGGCACCTAAGTATAACGAGTTGCTTGCAAATCACTATGGTGATCTCAGGTTGGAGGGATACTTATGCCCATATCTTTCTATGAGATACTCTTGATAGCAAAGTACTCAACAGAGTTGGTCACATTTGGTATAATGTACACCTATACTCACTTCCATGCCATACCAGTATTTTCACACTCCTTCGTTATAAGGACAACCAATCCTTATAGCATACAATAACCTATGCTTGATAAACGTTATACAACGACCTATGCTTGATAAACATTGTCGTCCTAGGTAAAATGTATCATTTGATTGCTAACATATTTAAGAACTACTTGATAAATCTTCCTTTATTGAATTGAAGTAATTCTAAAGACTTCATCTCAAAAGAGTCCAAAAAAGATGCAAAAAGAGATGAACTATCAAAAAATAACTTTTATTTTATCAATGATTCATATACACATTATAATAAACTCAACCATTTATAACCTAGATGATTGGTTATAGGACACATTTTCTACAACTCCCATTTGGACTAGAGCTAATTGAAACAGTGTCAAATACCCATCTTTCACTTGTGGTCATCGAACTCTTTGATTTTGAGGATATTAGTAAATGGATCAACCAAGTTCTCCTTTCCATCAATCTTTTGAAAATCAATGTCACCTCAATCCACTATCTCCTGGACAAGATGAAAATGATATAGAATGTCCTTGGTCTACTAATGAACCTTTGGTTCCTTCACTTGTGCTATGGCCCCAGTGCTATCACAATATAAGGAAATCGAGCCATGAATGGAAGGTGCCACTCCAAGCTTCGTGATGAACTTCCATAGCCAAATGCTTTCTGTTGCCCAAGTGGCTTCCCAAAAGGGGGGTGAATTGGGAATAAAAAACTTTTCATAATTATGTGCATTTTGAAATTCTTTTAGTGTTGTGGTGCAATATGCAATGCAGAAGTAATTAAGTAAAAGCAACAAATTAACAAGAACACAATCACAAACACAAGATTTAGAGTGGTTCAGAGCAACTGGCTCCTACATCCACTACCCAAGAACTACTTGGGATTTCCACTATATCCCCCAACTAGAATATACTCAGATTATTTTACCAGGCTCACAATCCAAACCTATACACTTTGGTTTTACCGGGATCACCAAAGAAATCCAAACTTCCTTTGGTTTTAAACGGGATCACCAAAGAAAACCCTAACACTTGGTTTTTACCGGGATCACAAAGAACCCAACTTAGATTTTCACAAGGCTCACCTAAAAACCTTCAACCCTCTCTTAAGACATAGCCCCTCGCTGTTCTTGAGAGAAAACAATGATAAAGAGAAGATAAACAAGCAACTACAACAAAATGAGTTTGTTTAAGTGTTGCTGGTGTAGATCAAGATGAAGCCTAGCTTTGAATGCTCTTTAATGCTCTTCAAGCTGCTTCTATGCTTCTTCAATGAGTGGATTCAATGATGGAGTAGAGTTGGTGTAGCTTTGAATCCTAACTTGAAAGCTCTTGAAGTAAGGTAGGTGAAAGACTTGAAGGCTCTTCAATTCTCAAGTTAAATTGATAACAATGCTCTAATTATTGTTTAATCCCTCAAAAATAATCCCTTTTATAGTTTTTCATGAGATATGATTGTTGTAGGGCCTAGGGATTCGTGAAAGAGCTGTTGGAGATGAAATGGGATTCAAAAATCACTTTCAACAACTAGCCGTTGGAGTGCAGAAAATGGCTATTCGAGTCAGCTCGAGGTCCACGAGTCGGCTCGAAGTCTCAGACAGCCCAAAACAAATTTCTGTAGGAGTCGGCTCTTCAGACAGGAGTCGGCT
This sequence comes from Areca catechu, assembly GCA_021397845.1. NCBI lineage: Eukaryota > Viridiplantae > Streptophyta > Magnoliopsida > Arecales > Arecaceae > Areca > Areca catechu. The sequence continues at coordinate 42,529,200 of CM038048.1, read as the reverse complement.
CTTACCTTTAATCACTTCAAAATGATAAATACCTAGAGTCGGCTCTAGTTCTCAGTTTACCAAAAATCCTAACTCTGGACGAGTCGGCTCTTGGGGCAGGAGTTGGCTCGAGTTCTCAGCTTTCAAAAATATGTATTTCTTCATGAGTCGGCTCTTGGGACAGGAGTCAGCTCTTGATATTGAAATTCTGAATTTTTCTCCGTGCCGTGCCACAATGAGTCGGCTCTCGATTCATGAGTCAGCTCTTGCCAAGTCTTTAATTGATGCTTCGAGCTTCACCAAAACTCTTCAATACTTGAATCAAATAAAAGCTAATCTACATACTTTTAATTTTACAATTTTCAGCCTATTTTACAAGATTACAAAATTGACAAAACTAGGGCTTTTACAAGTTCAAGTTTATAACATTACATACATAATTGAATTACCTTCCAATTAATTTGAAAACCATTTTAAACTAAAGATAACCAATTCACTGCAAAAACTTCTCAAGTAATTTGAAAGAATTAGTATCAAATACGTGCTCCAATTTTTGTGATCACCAAAATCATTCCAGGATTCAACACTTTCTTTGTAGTATCGAATGTCATAACATACTCTACCTCATAAACAGAATTGGCTACAGTGTGCTACTTGAAACATTTCTAGTAGATATCTCTTCCATTCAGGGTAAAAATATAATCTAACATACTCTCGCTATCATCCCTATCTGACTGAAAACTTGAGTTAGTATAACTGACTAGTTTCATGTCAGAATCTTCATAAATAATCCACTGATCCTTAATATTTTTCAAATACTTAAGGATGGTTTTTATGACCTTCCAATGATTTTCACCTAGATCAGATTGGTATCTACTCACTAATCCTAGTGAGTATACCATATTTGGTCTCGTATATATTATAGCATACATGATAGATCCCATTGCTAAGGCATATAAAATCCTACTCATATGCTTTCTCTCTTGAGGACTTGTCGGACAATCCTTCTTTAAGAGATTAATTCTATGGCCTATCTGAAGATAGTCTTTCTTAGAATTCACCATGCTGAACCACTTTAGTACAATCTCAATGTACATAGATTGGGTCAACCCTAGTAACCTTTTAGATCTATCCCTATAAATGTTCATCTCAAAGATGTAGGATACTGTTAGGAACTATTCCTAAGGGGCGATGCATGCATTTTAAAACTTTTCTAAAGGTAGGCAGTAGCGAAAAATGATAAAACTATTTTATCTATAGATGTTAATCTAATTAACACAAGCCCCTACCAAGATCTTGATGCATCTAGAGTAATGTAAATATGAAATCATGCAAACATTATATGAAAAATAAAACCATTCCAGAAATCACACAATGATGCAGCAATGATAATTATGTCATACATAAAATAAAGACATACCTTAGTGAAGTTCACCAAAGGTTGCAACAAAATCCCTGGCTCTGAGTCGCAATCCCAAGGGTGGCTCCAACCTATGGAAAAAACTCCTGCTCTGCAAGCAGCATACGCGTACCGCCTCTACGTGTGGTTCACACCATGTAGTGCAGTTTCTTCTCCTTCCTTCGAGGTGCTAGCCTCTCTGGGAACAGCATCAGCAGCAAGGACTCCTTTAACTCCTTGAAGAGCCATGGATTCCATCTTCAACTCTTTGAAGAACCTGTTGCTGAAGCGGTGCTGGAACAAGGACTCTTGAGAACCCTTCCCAACTCTATGTCCCAAACATTCAATAGAAGGTAGCACACAAGAATCCCAAAACCCAAACCTCACTTTATCCTAGAGATCAAATCTCGCAATCTCTCAAGGATTAAGCAAGATCTCTATCTCAGAAATTTTCTGGGCAAAGTCTCAACTTTGATCCAAATATGGAGTGGGAGTGTTGAACGTCAACCATTCAGCTTCTTCACCCCTTCTTTTATAATAGCAACCCTCAAAACAATTAAAGGGAAATAATGAGAGATTAATTAGCAGTTTGGGGTCTCCTGAGATTCCAGGGAGGTTAGAAGTCCCTTGGAATTTCAGTAATAGCAACTATTAAAACTCGAAACATCCAACATTAAATCCCATAACCATTACAGCATTTAATGAAGCATTCTTGAATTTTAGCAGTCTGTTAGACGAGTCAACTCGATAATTCGAGTTGACTCATCCAGATGAGTCAGCTCGAACACAAGTTTGACAACATCTTGTCAAATGAGTCTGGAATGATTTCCAATCATTTTCAAGCTAACAAACCAAGAAGAAACCCTCAATGTGTTATCCTATAGGTTCAAACACTAAATCGGTAGCACAGGAACATTTCCAGTACTAGGCAAAGTCGCCATCTAGCAATGACACTCGGCGTCCGGATAGGTTGAAGGTTGCAGAGCAACATAAACCTATCGAATATGGAATATCAATGAACTTATTCCTTTAATCTCCTAATGCCTTGGATAGCTTAGGGTTAAACTGCCTAACCCTAATCAATCTATCTCAATATGTCTCAAATAAAGAATCCTTATAACTCCTTACAAGGAATGCCCTGGCAAAGGTTTTTATCAATTGAGGCATATTAAGCATTCAATCCAAACCATTTGGAAAGATCAATCCTATCTCGATCCTACTACCACTACACAAGTACTAGACTGTACCCAGCAACCTTCCATCACTAGATTAGAAATCCAGATAGTCTGGCACCTAAACATAGTGAGTTGCTTGCAAGCTACCATAGTGATCTCAAATTAGAGAAATAATTCATGTCCACATTCTAATGCAAGACTCCTCTTCGACAGAAAGAGAATCTTGCATGAGAGTCATGTTCAGTGAAGTGTCAAACACAATACCTAATGTCACACCAGCATCTCCATGCTACTTGGTTAAGAGGACAACCAATAGATATGACATCAATAACCTACTTTCGATACACCATCATCCTAAAGCAGCATATCTTTTGGTCGTGAACCAATTTATGAACTACACGATGCATCCTTTCTACATCGCATAAAGGTAGCTCAAAGGACATCATCACACAAGTGTTCGATTAGGGAGATGACATGTGATGAACAACCAGAATAAACTTTTTATTCAATTAGATAATTTATATACATATCCATGAATTGCACAATAATCAACACCTAGATGATTGGCTTTGGGACATAATTTCCAACAACTCCCACCTGGACTAAAGCCAATCAGAACAAAATCTGATTCTCATTCCATTTGCAGTTGTTGAACACTTGAACTCCAATGGCTTTAGTGAAGGGGTTGACCAAGTTCTCCTTACCATCGACCTTCAGAAGCTTGATGTCACCTCATTCAATAATCTCCTGGACAAGGTGATAGTGATGCAGAATATGCTTGGTCTGCTGATTTGACTTTGGCTCTTTGGCTTGAGCTATGGCTCCAGTACTGTCACAATACACCGGAATAGGTCCATCCAAGGAAGGTGCCACTCCCAGCTCACCTAGAAATTTTTGCAACCACAAAGCCTCCTTTGCTGCATCCGATGCTGTAATATACTCTGCCTCGTAAACAAAATCAGCCACTGTATGTTGCTTGGAACTTTTCTAGCAGACAGCTCCACCGTTAAGGGTAAACACAAAACCATACACACTCTTACTATCATCTTTATCTGACTGAAAACTGGAGTCAGTGTATCCCACAAGTTTTAAATCAGAATCTCCATAAATAAGCCATTGGTCCTTAGTATTTTAAATACTTAAGGATGTTCTTAACAACTTTCCATGAGCTTCACCTGGATCAGACTGGTATCTGCTCACTACCCCTAGTAAGTATGCCACATCTGGTCTAATACATAGCATAGCATACATAATAGAACCCACTATCGAAGCATATGAAATCCTACTCATATGCTCCCTTTCCTCTGGAGTTGTCGCACAATCCTTTTAGAATTCTCCATGCTGAACCGCTTCAGCACAGTATGTATGTACATGATTGGGATAGTCCTAGAAGCTTCTTAGATCTATCTCTATAGATCTTCATACCCAATATAAATGAGGCTTCATCCAAGTCTTTCATAGAGAATTGAGATAAAAGCCAGACCTTTATTTCTTGTAATGCTGGAATGTTATTCTCGATTAGGAGAATGTCATCCACATATAAAATAAGAAATACAACTACAAAACCATTTGCCTACTTATATACAAGGTTCCTCTCCATTCCTAATGACGCTATACATCTTGATACACTTATCAAAGTGCATGTTCCAACTCCGAGAAGCCTGCTTCAGTCCATAAATGGACCTCTGAAGCTTGCACACTTTAGACTCATCTATGGATGTAAACCCTTCAGGCTGCATCATATACACCTCCTCTTCTAGTTGACCATTTAGGAAAGATGTTAGGACATCCATTTGCCAGATTTCATAATCTAAATATGTAGTTAAAGCAAGCATAATTCAAATGGACTTGAGCATTGCACCGGAGAAAATGTCTCATCATAATCAATACCATGATGCTAACGAGACCCCTTGGCAACCAGTCAGGCTTTATAGGTCTTCACCTGCCCATCTGCACCCCGCTTTTGCTTAAAAATCCATTTACACCTAATGAATTTTATCCCTTCTGGTAGATCAACCAATGTCCATACATTATTGATTTCCATGAACTCCATTTCGGATTTCCATGAACTCCATCCCTATAGGTGATCGGGTCCTCGTTGTTCTCATCGAGTTCAACAGAATCACCATCCTGGAGCAAGAAACCGTAGTATCTGTCCGGTTGACATGGTACTCTACCAGATCTCCTTAATGGCTACACTATGGGCTCTAGATCTAATCTAATCAAATCCAGTTCTATAGTGGCCTTAGAGTGAGAAGGTTTTTCTATCTGTTGAACTTTTCCAAGTTCAACCTCAGCAGCTTGAGTGCCTTTACCAAGGTACTCCCTTTTGAAAAAGGTTGCCCTAAGATCGATGAACAACTTTTGTTCCTCAGGCGGATAGAAATAATATCCTTTGGATTCTTTAGGATACCCAACAAAAAGACACCTATCATACTTAGGTCCTAGTTTATCCATCTCCAAATGTCTGACATAAGTTAGACACCCCCAAACCCGAAGGTTAGAGAGAGTTGGCTCGCATCCAGTCCATATCTTATATGGTGTTTTATCAACAGACTTACTTGGAACTCTATTCAGAAGGTAGGACGCTGACTCAAGAGCAAATCTCTAAAAGGATTTAGGCAGACTAGCTAAGCCCATCATGGATCGAACCATGTCTGAAAGAGTTTGATTTCTCCTTTCAAACACATCATTTAACTGAGGTGTCCCTGGAGGAGTCCATTGAGAGATAATCCAATTCTCCTCAAGATAAGTTAGAAACTCACTGGAAAGATATTCACCGCCTCGATCTGATCAAAGAGTTTTAATAAACTTTCCAATTTATTTTTCAACTTCATTACAATAATGTTTGAACATTTCAAATGATTCAGATTTATATCTTATAAGGTAGACATAACTGTATCTCAAAAGATCATTTGTAAATGTAATGAAATAACTATATCCACTTCTTGCACTAATATTCATAGGTCCATATATATCAGTATGTACTAGACTTAGAATATCACTTGCTTTTTCACCCATTTCAATAAAAGGTGACATGGTCATTTTTCCAAAAAGACAAGATTCACAAGTTGGTAAAGATTCACTCTCAGTGATATCTAGGAGACCTTCTCCCACCAACTTATTTATCCTGTTCTTGTTTATATGACCTAGCCTACAGTGCCAGAGATAAATATCACTGACCTTATCTAACCTAGGATATTTATGAGCAATGTACAATACAGTAACAAGCTGTGACAGTACATATACACCATTCTTCACTAGACTATTCATGAACCATTCAAAGTGATGTAGCAAATATCTTTCTTTATTGATAATTCATAACCATCATTGGCCAACAGGCCTATAGAAATGATATTTACTAAAAAGGAAGGACAAAAATGACATTCATTAAGCATGACAGTACAATATTCGAAAAACAAAGAAACAGTTCCCAACGCCAGAACTGGAGCTTGACTTCCATTCCCAACATTCAGGAACCTTTCACTGCTTTCAAATCTCCTACTAATTTGAAGTCCCTGCAAAGAATTGCAAATGTGGTAAGGACTTCCGGTATCCAATACCCAGCTAGTAGTATTATAAATAGAGAAACTACAATGATTTATCATATAAATACCTTCACCAGCAACACCTTGCTGCTTTCCTTTTCTTGGCTTGTTCGGGTCCAGAGTAGCAAGGTAAGCATAATAGTTTCGCTTCTAGTAACCTGGCTTCTTGTAGAAGAAGCACTCTGCCTTACTCTTGTCAACCTTTACCCTCCGAGTCTGACTTGGCCCAGCACTAAGCACCTTCTTATTCTTTTTCTTCTTCTTCCCTTTTTCGAAGGGATGAAGTCCTGCTGTAGAACCTCCCACCACATTCACTAACCCTTTGTTGAGGTTGTGGTCTCTCTCATAGGTCTACAGTAACCCTAACATCTCATGATAGTTTACTGTAGGCCTATTCATTCTGAAATTATCAAGAAAGACCTGGTAGGAAGGGGGCAGAGAATTCAGTATCGCATCCTTGCCGAGCTGCTCATGCAAATGACATCTGAGTTTGTCCAAATGCTCAAATAACTTGATCATGTACATTACATAATCAGTCACCAAAGCTCCATCATGCATACACGTGTTGTAGATGGCAAAAAAGATCCAGTATCTCTTTGTATCATCTGGAGTGCCAAAAGACTCCTTTAACTTTTGAAAAATCTCTTCTAGCTGGGCCTCCTCAAACTTGTGACTGAACTCATCGTTCATCGCAGCAAACATTATGCAACGCACTATAATGGGGTTAGAGATCCACTTTTGGTAAGTATCCCTGACAGTGCCATGAGCATTGGGGGCTAGGATTCAGGTGTTGGATCTATTATCACATAGAGGATCCGCTCGTACTCTAAGGCAATCCTGAGTTTTCGATACTAGCTATCAAAGTTGGGGCCAGACAGTTTGTCATTATTTAATAATGACCGGAGTGACAAAGTGGTCAACATTATCTGAAAAATGAGAACATGACCTATTAGTATATGAATTATTTTAAAAATCTTAAAGACATGGATTTTAGTCTAAAGGTTTCTCCCACTATTTTATTTAGACTGGTAGCCTCTACACTCCAATCTAAAGAATAACATTTATCCTTTAGCGTGTACTAGGATCCAATAAACTACATATGAGCCTAACTTTAGCCGGCCAACCCAGATGCATCTAAAGGTAGGTACAATACCAATTACTTCTCCAAGCAATTCCTAGTATTCATTTTGCCTCAGGGGTCCTCACAATCGGCCTTTGGGCCTCCTATTAAAGGTCCTGGTTAGGTCCAACCATTAACATGATCAAATTCAATGCTTCTAACTAATCCATGATCAAGCCCGACTTTGGTCGGCCCACCTGACCACGTGTTAAGATAGTCACATTGAGCCATTATATGTTGAATAGCAATCCCACTTGCCTGATGACCACCCGTTCTTTGGAACTATCGATGAGCACCTAACTTATGGACTCATTGCTAATCCAACTTAATGAGAGGCTAAGACGTAGGCTATCTCATAACTTAGTCTTTTTATGGACCTAATAATTTAGAAGATTTCAATTTTGTGACATTTGAGAGGAAGACATGGACCTTGATCAAAAAACTCCCACCAAATACTTAGAGGGTTTCTAGATCAATTTGGTCCATGGGCACCTATAAACCAGTCATACTAATTAACCTTAGTTGACATGGGTCAACTTGATTCAATAGATAATCTAATCAGATCTGATTCACCACATTAGCCAGGTAAGTAATATCAAGGGATGGGTTCAGCCAAGTAAGCCTCTTGCCTTAGACACCAATCATGAGTTGGCCATGTAAAAGTTAGCCCCAAAAAACCTTGACCACAACTGTCAAACTTACCTAAGACACCAAGTGAATTACCAGACTTAATCAGACTAACCTAAAGATCCGAGCTCACCACGAAGCCATGAATTAAGTCCATTTAGATGTATGGACTCATCTAACTAACTATTAGAGAGATCTATGAGGAGAGACCTAATTCAACTTTGATTAGTCTTTTCTCTATTTAATCCATTCATCTAAACCTAGGTCTAACCCATTTAAGGACCCAATTCTAGCTAACCCATTCAACCCATGATTTATCAATCATGACTTAAGATTAAAATCATATCCTAAATCTTAAAAGTATATATCTTAATTTCTAATTAAGCGTATCACACTTATTGAAACATTTTCAAAATAAAATGGAACAATTTCATAAAAATCTGAAGCTTAAAATTACTGTTTCATAGTTTTCTAGTCGAGTTAGCTCTTCTGGTCGAGTTTGCTCTTTCAAAACACAGATTTTTGGTCGAGTCAGCTCTTCTGCTCGAACACAAGTTTGACAACATCTTGTCAAATGAGTCAGAATGATTCCCAATTATTCCCAAGCCAACATAGCAAGAAGAAACCCTCAATGTGTGATCCCATAGGTTTAAACATTAAGCTGATAGCATGGGAACATTTCCAGTACCAGCCAAAGTCACCATCTAGCAATGACACCCGGCATCTGGATAGGTTGAAGGTTGCAAAGCAACATGAACCTGTTGAATATGGAATATCAACATGAACTTTTCAAAGTTTTAGATCATACATCTTTAGATCTCATATAAACATAGTTATGATCTATTATCCATAGATTTAAACCATTTTTAATCTATCAAATTCCTCACTTTCTTCTTCATAAGGTCGTGATGCAGCGGCACCCCTACACGTTATAGGAGAACCACTTGGAATGCGAAAAGATAGTCTTTAAACCAAGCTTCTCTCCTATGACTAGACAGCCATGGCAAATCCACCTTAATCCAAGTACTTTGTGAAAAAAAAATCCCAATTTCAAATAAAACATTAGACTAGATGTGCATCCAACCTGGCTCAAATACCATTGTTAGGAACTGTTCCTAAGAGGTGATACATATATTTTAAAACTTTTCGAAAGGCATGCAGCAGCGAAAAATAATAAAACCATTTTATTTATAGATGTTAATCTAATTAACATAAGCCTCTACCAGGATCTTGATGCATCTAGAGTAATGTAAATATGAAATCATGCAAACATTGTATGAAAAATAGAACCATTCCAGAAATCATACAATGATGCAGCAATGATAATTATGTCATAAATAACATAAAGACATATCTTAGTGACGTTTACCAAAGGTTGCAACAAAATCCCTGGCTGTGAGTTTCAATCCCAAGGACGGCTCCAACCTGTGGAAAAAACTCTTGCTCTCAAGCAGCACACGCGTACCGCCTCTACGGGTGGTTCACACTATGTAGCATGATTTCTTCCCCTTCCTTCGAGGTGCTAGCCTCTCTGGGAACAACATCGGTAGCAAGGGATCTTTTAAATCCTTGAAGAGCCGTGGATTCCATCTTCAACTCTTTGAAGAACCTGTTGTTGAAGCGGTGCAGGAACAAGGACTCTTAAGAACCCTTCCTAACTATCCATCCCAAACATTCAACAGAAGGTAGCACACAAGAATCCCAAAACCCAAACCTCACTCTATCCCGGAGATCAAATCTCGCAATCTCTCAAGGATCAAGCAAGATCTCTATCTCAGAAATTTTCTGGGCAGAGTCTCAACTTTGATCCAAATATGGAGTGGGAGTGTTGAATGTCAACCATTCACCATCTTCACCCTTTCTTTTATAATAGCAGCCCTCAAAACAATTAAGAGGACATAATGAGAGATTAATAAGCAGTTTGGGGTCTCTTGAGATTCTAGAGAGGTTAGAAGTCCCTTGGAGTTTTAGCAACTGCAACTATTAAAACTCGAAACGCCCAGCATTAAATCCCATAACCATTATAGCATTTAATGAAACATTTTCAAATTTCAGCAGTCCATCAGACGAGTCGACTTGACCATTCGAGTCAACTTGACTTGAGTCGACTCATCCAGATGAGTCGGCTCGAACACAAGTTTGACAACATCTTGTCAAATGAGTCAAAATGATTCCCAATTATTCCCAAGCCAACATAGCAAGAAGAAACCCTCAATGTGTGACCCCATAGGTTTAAACACTAAGCTGATAGCATGGGAACATTTCTAGTACCAGCCAAAGTCACCATCTAGCAATGACACCCGGCATCTGGATGGGTTGAAGGTTGCAAAGCAACATGAACCTGTTGAATATGGAATATCAATGAACTTATTCCTTTAATCTCCTAATGCTTCGGATGGCTTAGGGTTAAACTGCCCAACCTTAATTAGTCCATCTCAATATGTCTCAAACAAAGAATCCTTGTAACTCCTTACAAGGAATGCCCTGGCCAAGGTCTTTCTCAATTGAAGCATATTAAGCATTCAATCCAAATCATTTGGAGAGATCAATCCTATCTCGATCCTACTACCGCTACACAAGTACTTGATTATACCTAGCAACCTTTCATCACTGGATTAGAAGTCAGGGTAGTCCGGCACCTTAGAACAGTGAGTTGCTTGCAAGCTACCATAGTGATCTCAAGTCAGAGAAATAATTCATGTCCACATTCTAATGCAAGATTCTTCTTTGGCAGAAAGAGAATCTCGCATGAGAGTCACGTTTAGTGAAGTGTCAAACACAACACCTGTTATCACACCAACATCTCTATGCTACTTGGTTAAGAGGACAACCAATAGATAGGACATAACGACCTACTCTCGATACACCATCATCCTGAAACAGCGTATCCTTTGGTCATGAACTAATTTATGAACTACACGACGCATTCTCTCTACATCGTATACAAGGTAGCTCAAAGGACATCATCATACAAGAGTTCAATTAGGAAAATAACATGTGATGAACAACCAAAATAAACTTTTTATTCAATTCAATAATTCATATACATATACATGAGTTTGAGTTGCACAACCATCTATAGCCTAGATGATTGGCTTTGGGACACAATTTCCAACAGATTCTTCTTTAAAGTTTTTCATGGAGAATTTTGAAGATAGCCATATTTTTATTCCTTGCATCATAGGAATATCATTCTCGATTAAAAGAATGTCATCCACATATAAAACAAGAAATACTATAATTAAACCATTAGCCTATTTGTATATACATGGCTCTTCTCCGTTCCTAACAAAGTTATATATTTTGATCACTTTATCAAAATGCATGTTCTAACTCTGATATGCCTGCTTCAATCCATAAATGGATCTTTGAAGCTTGCACACCTTGGTTTCACTATGAATATGAACCCTTCAGGCTATATTATATACAACTTTTCTTTTAGCTCTCTATTTATAAAAGCTATGTTCATATTCATTTGCCAGATTTCATAATCAAGATGTACCACTATTGCAAGCATGATCCGAGTGGATTTGAGCATTTATCAGAGTTGGCACTTTGCATCCACATAGGTGATCGGATCCTCATTATTTTTATCAAGTTCAACAAATCACCATCTTGGACTAAGAAATCATAGCATCTATTTGGTTGATGTGGTACCCTACTAGATCTCCTTAATAGTGCTTCTACAACAAGCTCCGAGTTTGATTCAATCAAATCTAGTTCTTTAGGTTCAGTCGATGGTATCAATTTTTTATCTATCAAACTTCTTCGAGTTTAACTTTAGAGGCATCAAATCCTTCCCTAAGAAACTCTCTTTCCAAGAAGACTACCTTATTACTAATAAACATTTTGTATTCATCAATATAGTAGAAGAAAAAATATTTAGTTTCTTTGAAATCCTAGATATGTACACTTATCTGACACGGCCCAAGCTTGTCATCTTTAAACGTTTGACATAAGCTAAACATCCCAAAATCCTAATATGTGAGAGTACTAGCTTATGCCCTATCCATATTTTATATGAAGTTTTGTCTATAGACTTACTAGGAACTTTATCTAGAATATAACAAGCTGATTCTAATACATTTCCCTAGAAGGAAATAAGCTAACTTGCAAATCCCATCATGGATTGAACCATGTCTAACAAGATTCAATTCCTCCTTTTAGACACTTCATTATGCTGGGATATCTTGGAAGGAGTCCATTATGAGAGAATCTCATTCTCTTCCAAATTTGTCATAAACTATATTAAAACTTCTTTTAAAAATTATCTTGGCTTAATCTCATTTAGAATGGATAAGAGGGAAGGTGCTAGTCATATTTTGGCTTGGAGAATGTGCATGCAAAAAATCATTTAGGCATGGAGAAACAAGTGGTGCAAGGAAAAAAATTGTTAATAGTTTGACTTGGTCAAACTTAATTCTAATCTCAATTTAATTTGGTTTGACCAATTCAAATAACTTGAACCTAATCTAATTAGGCTCCTATTAAACTTAATTAATCAAAAAACTATTCAAGTCTAAATTTAAATTAAATCAAGATCAAAATTTCTTAGTAATTAGATTATTGAATAATGTAATCGGGTGAAATCTAATTGAACCAAATTCAATTAGATTTGACCAAATCTTTTTACTTAATTAAATTAACCCAATTAGCAATATAATTACTAAGAATCCTCCTAATATTAATTAAAAATTAATTAGTTAATTATTTTTATCTTTTGTATAGGATAAATTATTAATCATATTTATAATTTTATCACTAAATAATCTTAGTCATCGATCAGCCATCATGATTAACTAGAAACTTCTATTTTTATGATCTTGTAGGTTTGATTCATAAGTTGGTAGCTTAGAAATGATTTTTTGAACTAATTATTGTGACTATCTAGCAATGGTACCTATTGTTCGGATAGGTCAAATGATGGTAAAGCAACATTCAAGAACCAAGACAACATTCAAGAACCAAGATTATGGTTACCGTATAATTTATCCCTTTGACTTAATACTCAGGATGAATTCAAAGTCCACCATCAATATCAAATAAGTGCATCCAAATATATCTCAATATTCTAAATCTTGTGACTCCTCACTAGGATTACCTAGGCCTAGGTTTTGCTAAATTGAAATACTACTGAGTATTTACTCTAGTAACTTGGAGTGGTCAATCCCTTCTTGACTTAACACCAACTTAACAAGTAATTGACTCTATCCAAAAATCATCTAATACTAGATTAAAAATCTAGATAGTCCAGTACCAAAGTACAATGAGTTGCTTATCAAGTCACCGTGATAGTTTCAGGTTGGAGGGATATTTATACCAATACCCTTTTTACAAGATACTTTTGATAGTAGAGCACTACATAGAGTTGATCAGTATTCAGTAAAATATACCACTACACTCACTTGTATACCATACTAATGTCTCCACAATCCTTGGTTAAGAGGATAACCAACTTATATGGCATACAATGATTTATTCTCGATAAATGTTACATCCTAGATAAAAATATATTATTTGATCATGAACTGATTTAAGAATTACACGATAAATTCTCTTTTATCATTTTAATGTAGTTTTAAGGACTTCATTACATTAATATTCATAAGAAGATGACAAATAATGTTGAGCTACCAAAATAATTTTTATTTTATTAACAATTTATATACATTTACAAGATAGCTCAATCTTCTATAATCTAGATAATTGGCTTTAGAATATTTTTTCCAACACAAAGTACTTTATTTATAATCTGTTTTCCTATATAAATCTCAAAGTGCTTCATTTGTGATCCATTTACCTATCTAGATTTCAAAGCACTTGTTGTCTAACGAGACAATCCAAACGAGGGGATGAATTGGATTTTTCAAAACTGAAATAAGTACGTAAAATTTTAAAAAAAGTGAAAGTGCAAGAAAAGCTATGTGCCAAACTTAAATAAATGGAATACAAAGAAGGGTAAATAACAAAGCAAGCAAACCATATTTAAACCCCAAGATTTTATAGTGATTCTAAAAGAATAGTATTTTGTAAGCCAATCGCATAGATGATATGATGAAACTTTTTATTTTATCTTTCTACTCATGTACATGATATTGATTATTTATTGACAATATGAGGCATTATGTTTCATCATATGTTATATCTTGTTATCTCGTTTATGACTTAATTAGGATTATGATAAATCCTTTAGATTAGGGTAATGATTTTAGGGCCATGATAAGATCTTGCCATTGAGACTTAAGACCTTGATAGCTCCAATCTAAAATATTCCTTGTCATAGGATCAGTTGAAAATCAATAATACCAAGAAGACTAGTACATCTTAAGTATGTGCTAATAAGGGTGTGATTGAATTCATAATCATTTTTATGGGAATGCAAATACAAGGGTTTAGGTGCTCATTGAAAAATGAGTTCTCTAAATTGACCTATAGGGAGAATATCTAAATGAGCCTTACGAGCATGTCAATAGATAATTCTCTAGTAAAAATATGTGTAAGTGATCTTTAGGTCTGAGATCATCATGGTACCTTGTATATATAGATCTATATCTTGTCCATAATCTAGCATGACTTTCTAAGACGTATATAAGATATTCTAGGTATAGTAAAGTATGTATGAAGGTTGTGAGTAATCAATAAATAATCATTCACTCCTTATAAGAGGAGAAAACATCTTATATGATCTCATAGGATGACTACTTAGAAAGTCTTCGGGCAAAGTATGATGAAAATTAGAAATAGTTTCTAAAGTTTCATCAATCGATTCATCATCATTAGATCAAGGTACAAATGGATAAGTATTTGGACTTGATATAATAGGCCCGTGGCTTATTTGGGATGTTGTGTGATCGAAGGATTTAATTGAAAGAATTGTACCCTACAAGCCAATCACATGGCTATTATGAAGAGGCTTTTCTATATTTTATCATAGTACTTATGTAAATAATATTTATTATTTATTAATATATTAAGGTATTTTATTTCATCATATGCTAATAATGCATTTCATGAATTGTTAGCAAAGTATAAAAAGACTGGTTTGAAAATAAAATCTTTGAAAAATAGCAATGACATATTGATGAAAGAAAAAGAAGAAATCTTAGAAAAGAATAAGATCTTACAAAAAGAATTGAATACCTTTTCTAAAAAATATGAAGCTTTGCAAGTTGAAAAGAATGATTATTTTGAAAAGAACAAAGCTTTATATGAAGAAAATGTTAGCTTGCAAAAAGAAGTTAAAAAACTTAAACCCTTGGTTGAAAATCTAACATTGAGTTCAAACAAACTTGAATTGATTTTGAAAGATCAAAGAGACTCAAGTAATAAAGCTGGAATTGGTTATAATCCTTTGAATACAAGTGAAATTTCAACTACAAAATTTATGCCTTCAAAATCCTTTGTACCAAAGTCTTCGGCACCTAAATTTTATGCACCTAAGTTTTCAAATCAAAGGTCATTTGTATCAAATGCTTCTACATCTACATCCAAAACTTCAACTTTTGTATCTTTGCAAAATTCAAGAGTTATTTGTTATGCATGCAATGGGGTTGGTCATAAGTCATTTCAATGCAATATGAAAAAGAAGAATAAAAGTTGAATTATAAAGATTTGGGTTCCTAAAGGAACCACCTCTTCTAACCTGTAAGGATCCAAGAAGGCTTGGGTACTTAAAAGAACTCCATGATTATTTTGTAGGAATATCTTGTAGCCCAAAACACAAAAAAAAGATGGTATCTGGACAGTGGCTGTTCAAGATATATGATGGGTGACAAGGATCAATTCATCACCCTAGAGATGAAGGATGGAGGAGTGGTCACTTTTGGTGACAATGGTAAGGAAAAAATAATTGGCATCGGTAAGATCATAATAACTCCTACATTCATTGAAAATGTATTGCTAGTTGATACATTGAAGCACAATTTACTAAGTATTAGTCAATTATGTGATAGAGGCTTCAAGCTTGTCTTTGAATCATCTATGTTTATTGTAACTAACTCACTTGATTCTAGCACCAAGCTCATTGGTCATAGACTTGGAAACATATATGTGGTAGATTTGAATGATCTAGCCATGTCTAGTAGTACAAGTCTTATGGTAATGAATGCTAAAACTAAGAAGTCTAGCTTACTTTGGCATAGGAGATTAGGTCATGCTAGCATGCATACAATTGCTAAATTGATTTCTAAATATCTAATTAGAGGTTTACCAAAATTCAAAGTTGATTTTGAACATGTTTGTGATGTTTGTCAACTAGGTAAACAAACTAGGTAGAGTTTTAAATCAAAAAATATGGTTTCAACTTCTAGGGAGGAAGAATAAGACTTTGGAAGAGATGGCCCGAATAATGTTATGTGAAGGCAATCTTCCAAGGTACTTTCGGGCAGAAGTAGTGAACACTGCTTGCTACATTTCAAATCATGTTTTGATAAGATCGATTTTGAAGAAAATCCCTATGAACTTTGGAATGACTAAAAGCCTAACATTCATTACTTTCATGTTTTTAGTCGTAAATGCTTTATGTTAAACAATGGAAAGGATAACCTAGAAAAGTTTGATGCTAAATCTGATGAAGCTATTTTTTTGGTTATTTAATCAATAGCAAAACTTATAGAGTATTTAATAAAAGAATATTAACAGTAGAAGAATCTGTTCATGTTATCTTTGATGAATCTAACCCCTCACCTTCTAGAAAAGAAGAGTGTATAGACACTGATGCAGGTACACTTGATCAAGCAATGGAAGACATGAGCTTAAAGGATAAACCAACTCAAGAAGGAGATGAAAAAGTAAGTAAAGATCATGGTGATCTACTAAAGGAATGGAGTTATGTAACTTCATATCCTAGAGATTTAATTATTGGTGATCCCTTACAAGATGTTAGGACTAGGTCTTCACTAAGAGAAGCACATGACTATCTAGCTTTTGTCTTACAAGTAGAGCCATATAGTATAGAAGAGGCTGAAAATGACCTCAATTGGATGATGGCCATACATGAAGAACTTAATCAATTTAAAGGAAATAATGTATGGACCTTAGTAAATAGATCCTCAGATCATCCAGTAATATGAACCAAATTTGTTTATAGGAATAAGTTAGATGAACAAGGAAAAGTAATTAGAAATAAAGTAAGATTAGTGGCAAAAGGTTATAATCAGGAAGAAGGAATAGATTTTGATGAGACCTATGCACCCATAGTAAGACTATAAGCTATAAGATTATTACTTGCATTTGCTTGCTACATGAATTTCAAATTATTTCAAATGGATGTAAAAAGTACATTTTTGAATGGTTTCATTTCAGAAGAAATTTTTGTAGAACAACCATCAAGTTTTGAAAATCATACTTTTCCAAATATGTTTTTAAACTTAATAAAGCATTGTATGGATTAAAACAAGCCCCAAAAGCCTAGTATGATAGATTAAGCAAGTTCTTACTTGAAAATGATTTTATTAGAAGTAATGTAGATACTACTTTGTTTATCAAGAAGAAAGAAAATGATATGTTAGTTGTACAGATTTATATAGATGACGTTATTTTTGGTACAACTAATGAGGATCTTTGTAGAGAATTTGCTGAGTTAATACAGGATGAATTTGAAATGAGCTTGATGGGTGAACTAATCTACTTTCTTGGACTCCAAATTAAGCAAACAAAGGAAGGAATATTTATTAACCAAGCAAAGTATATCAAAGAAATCATTAAGAAGTTTGGTATGGAGTCATCCAAAGAAATGAGCACACCCATGAGCCCTACATGCGGATTAGACAAAGATGAAGATGGCAACAATATTGATCAAAAGCTTTATCAAGCTATGATCGGATCACTGTTATACTTAACTGCTAGTAGGCCTGATATCTTATTCAATGTATGCATATGTGCTAGATTCCAATCAAATCCTAAAGAATCACATTTAATTGCTATTAAAAGGATCATAAAATATCTCAAAGGAACAAGTAATCTTGGTCTATGGTATTCTAAGCAATCTTCATTAAATTTAATTGACTTTTCTGATGCTGATTATGGTGGATATAAAATTGATAGAAAGAGCACTAGTGGTACTTGTCAGTATCTAGAGTTGAACTTAATTTCATGGCACTGTACGAAACAAAACTTCGTAGCACTATCTACTACTAAGGTAGAATATGTAGCTGCAGGGAGTTGTTGTACACAAGTGTTATGGATTAAGCAATAACTAGAAGACCATGGTGTAATTCAAAATAAAATTTCTATCAAATGTGATAATACAAGTACTATCAATCTTACAAAAAATCCTATTCAGCATTCAAGAACAAAGCATATTGAAATTAGACATCACTTCATTAGGGATCATGTATAAAATGGAGATATTGAACTTGAATTCATTCCAACTAAAAAACAACTTGCTGACATCTTTACTAAGCCACTTAATGAAGAAAGATTTGCAATGATTAGACGTGAATTAGGTTTGTGTGATCCTTTTTAGATTTTTTGACCTAATTTCTTCTAGAATTAAGAAAAATTATCTAGAAGACCTCCTACATCAATTTAAGGATAATGACCACCTTATCTAGAGTGCTACTATCCTTAGGAGTCTTTTTGCTAGCTTTTTAGAACCTTTTCAAGCACTTTTGCTCGAGCTGACTCGAGCATATATGCTTATGGCCGAGTTGACTCGATTGTCCAGTTAGGGCTTTTTATATAAAACTTGTAAGACCAAACTAGGGATTATGTTTCCTGTTGAACCTTAGCCAAACCTCCAAAAACCCTTCCAAAGCTTAGGGACCACTCTCCCTACCCACTTTCCTTGAGTTTCAACCTCTTTCCATCTTTGATTTTCGAAATGGCTCCAAGAAAAGCCATGAGAAAATGCTCTCAAGCCATCGACTCTAATTCTCAAAGAGAAAAGAGAAGCACAAGAAGAGAAGAAGAAGAGTTAGCTCGAAGGCAGCAAGAGGAAGAAGAAATAGAAAATGAGTCACCTTCACCCCCAAGGCAAGTAATTTCAATGGCTAATCGACCTGTCACTAGTGGTAGAAGGATAGTGTTCTCATCTTTAGAGGAATTAGAAGTAAAGATAGGGGATTGGATTGAAAACCAGGGTTGGACCTTTTTCTGTTCATTAGACACCCCTACCTACCCTAATTTGGTGAGAACATTCTTTGAGAATCTTATCCTAGGAGAGTATCACATTGAATCAACAGTAAAGGGGGTAAGACTGATTGTGGATGAGGAAAGGCTGAGCAACATTCTGCAAATGCCAAATAAGGGTGAGAATCACTTGGTATTGAAGAACAAGCAGAGAGCTTTGAGGCTAATTTTGGAAAGATCATATGTGGATACAATTAAGAATGTGAAGGCATATATGCTCTCATTGGAAATGAGATTGCTGCACAATATAATCAGTAGGATTTTCTTGCCTAGGATCGATCGCTTTGACTGGGTAAGCGAACAAGACCTAGTGTTCATGAGGTATTTGATTGAGGGGGAGGCCCTCAATCTACCGTACATCATGCTGGTACAAATGAGAGAGGCAGCCAGAAAAGTAAAGGCTTGCCTGCCATATGGAATGGTCTTTACACTATTATTTCAGGAGGCCGGGTTAGACTTGACTAGAGAGGATGGTAGACCTTTACACCACACGGCTACCTCTTCGATGAAATCCCTTCAAAGGATGGGTTACCATCTGGTAAGAGTTTGGTCGAAGAGGATATCAGGATAGAGAGTTGCTACCTCTTCGGATGAGGACGAGGATGAGGATGATCAGACAGGGCATCCAGCTGGTGATATTAAGACTACAATAGCTAGAGGAGATGATAGTACATAGGCTGAGACTGATGAGCATGGTCGGACACAGAGAGAGCCTGATAGTCCCAGGACACCCCCAGCACCTTATATTGGACATGCTCCCAGACCTTCTACTTCAGTACCATCAACTTCACAGGCCTTCAAAGCCCAGTAGATCAGACTACTTTCTGAGTCCCTGACGAGCTCATTTGCTTTGATATTTGGCAACCTTCGTCAAATAGTCGACATTGGATTATTGGAGATCAAGGCAGAGCTAGCATAGTTGACCACCAGGGTGGAGGCAGTGGAGAGCAGACCACACCCGCAGGAGGACATTCATTCTATTATTAAAGACCTGCATGCGAACTGTGGTAGATTGAGAGGAGCTACTGATACTTTCAATGCTCAGTAGGTAGCTAGGATGCAGTGCATTCAAAGAGGAGTAGAAGAACTAAAGAATGCTGTGGATAGTTTGGGTCTTCATATCCAGATTATCATCTACTGTCGAAGCATTCGGAGCATCTTCCTCCAGGCAGCAACCAGCACACTCACCTTCTCCACCAGCTCAGACACCACCATTTGTACCACCAGGACTATTTGGTCCTATACCTATTTTTTCATACCTTCCTATACTTCCTTCAGCAGAGCCTAATGTGCCACCTACTGATGTTAAAATAGAGCCTACACCCTCTAGAGCACAACCAAAATCTAGGTCTAAGCAAAAACCCAAAGTTCCTAAGGCCCCTACTAGGACTAGAAATATGGATCTTAGATTTACACCTATGAAAACTAAAACCTACCCTATTGTTTTAGAAATTGGCTCTTCCTCTAGTGAGGAAGAAGACTAGTTTGTATCCTTGTGTTGTTTCTTTTTGATGTATCTTTTGGATGTATTACTTTCGGATCTATTGCACTTTCCTTCAAAGTAATGAAATGCTTTCTTTTGCAAATCATTGTGTACTTTGATGATAAGCTCTCTTATTGTTATATCTTATTACTTCTTTAACTAAATAAGGGGGAGAAACACCTCACCAGAGTGTTAATGAAGAACTTCAATTGAAAAAATTCTATGAGAAGGTGAAATTATGTTATCAATGTTCTTATTCTATTTAAAAAGATCAAGTAATATGCTTCTAAACACCTTTTTGACCAATGACAAAAAGGGAGAGTAATTGTATGTGCATGGAAAACTAGAAAAATCTTTTAGCAAATCTATTGAAACTGTGCTTGGATTGAGTGAAACAGGGGGAGTCATTTTTGTTATTTACAATTTGCTATAATAATAGCTCTGATACAATCCTAATATAGTAGATCTGATGTTTTCTTTTGAAACAACTTTGATATTCTTTGATAACCAAGCTCTGATATATTTTGTGCACTGATATATTTTATCTTGATAATTTTTTGCCTAAGCTCTGATACATTTTGTCTTGATACATTTTTTTAGGCTGTGATACATTTTTGACTTCAATTTATTTTAGGAAAAAGCAGCTTTTGATAGATATTAACTCTGATACACATTAGATCTAATTCAAAAGCTTTGATACTCTATTGATAAGCTTTGATACTTTCAATACATTCATGATACTTGTTGATATACATGAATATATCTCAATTTTAAAAGTCATACACAAGTTACTTTGATACGTTTAAATGTTTATATAACTGTAAAGTTTTTCCATGCCCAATATTTTGTCATCATCAAAAAGAAAAAGATTGTTGACCCCTGGAATGATTTTGATGATAACCAAATATTAGAGCATGCATTTGATCATTGACTATCTTTCAAGTGTTCTCAAAATTCTTGTAGGATGTTTTCATTGAACAACCTTCCTTCCTACAACATTGTAGAAATCAAGTTAATTTTTGTTGAAATACTGTGTAAAAAAGGGTCCAAAGAAAAATCAATCATGTATTCATAAAAAAGGGCCACTTCTATGTAGTTTTCTAGTTTAATTTTCTCAAGATCAGTCTTTGAAGGAGTTGAAAAGTTTTTGAGCTATTTTGAAGTCATTGGAAGAAGTTTGAAGAAGATTGAACAATTAAGGACCTAAGTCACAAGAGCCAACTCAAAACTGGAGAGCTGACTCAAAGTCTAGCACATCACTTTGTTTTCTGGCATGCAGACATTCGAGCCAACTCGAGTCAGAAGAGCCGACTCGGATAGAGTTCAATTCTGAAATTCTGAGAATTTGAGCCGACTCGGATAGAGTTCAATTCTGAAATTTTGAGAATTTGAGCCGACTCGAGGATATCTGAGCTGACTCATCCAGAGTGAAGTTTTCTCAGACAGACAACCGAGCCGACTTAAGTACTGAAAAGCCGACTCTTCTAGAGTGCTGAAATTCTCAGTTCTGAAGAACCAGCTAGACGGGCTGACTCGAAGGAGAAGAGCCGACTCGACCAGAGTATCATCTTGACCTAACTGAGAATCCGAGCTGACTTGAAGTATCTGAGCCGACTCCAGTACTAGTTTCAGGATAGTAACGGCTAGTTCCAGAACTCACTTTTTGAATCCAAAACAGTCTCCAATGGCTATATTTCAAATCCCAATGGTCTACAACGGCTATAACCACTTGAAATCAGATAAAGAGAGTATATACAAATGATTTGAATCACTTTTGGATAAGTTAATGAGAAATTAAAGAGCTTTTGCTGAACATTCAAAAGAACTCATTAGAGATCATTCAAAGCAAGAACTCAAGACTTCATCAACTCTTATCAGAATCTTGAGGCATTCATTAAGGAAGTTAAGAAGCCTTGAAGAGCATTCAAAGTGTAATCAAAAGGGCTTCTCAAGTGCTACAACTGCAACCACCCGATAACTTCGGTTTTTCATATTATTGCTTTATAATTCTAACTCTTTATTTGAGTTATACCAAGTATAGCAGGGGCTATAACTTAGAGTTTGTTAGATTATTGGTGAGCTTTAAAAACCAAGTGTAGTGGGTTGTTAGTGATCCCGTTCAAAACTAACTTTGTGTTGGCTTTTAGTGAGCCCGGGATAAAACCAAGGTTGGGTTTTGGATTGTGAGCCCATGAAAACAATCCTGTTGTATTCTGAGGATGAATATAGTGAAAATCCCAAGTAGTATCTTGGGTAGTGGATGTAGGAGCGAGGTTGCTCCGAACCACTACAAAATTTACTGTGTTTGTGTTTGTGTTTCCTATTCTTATTGCTTTCATAGTAGTTAATTTAATTCACAGCACATACCACACTAAGAACATAAAAAGGAGCACATACTTACAAAAATTTTATATACCCAATTCACCGCCCCTCTTGGGTAAGCCACCTGGGCAACATATACATACCTTTTGAAGGAATTAAAATTTGAATCACTCGATAAAATAGTGTATCATATACATACCTTTGGAAGATGTAATCTTTGTAGCCCTATTTCTATGTTTCATATCTATAGGATAAATCTTGTAGTTCCTCTTCCAATGCTCATCCTTGTCACAATGGAAATGGGTACCCTTGGTGAAAACATTCTTCGTCTTTGAGATGCTTAAATTAAGGTTCAACAGCTTCTTTTTCTTTGAACCCCTTTTGTTGTTCTTCCTGGAGATCTTATCTACAAGGAGAAAAAGAGCCTTTTCACCCTTGAAATGGCTTTTGGCTATCTTCAACATATTGAGTAGCTTTGATAGAGTAGTATTCAATTTGGTCATATGATAATTAATAATAAGCTGGGAAAAGGAGTTTAAGAGTGATTGCAAGATCAAATCCTGACTAAGCTTACCATCCATGACAAAATCCAATTGACCTTATCTGGCGATCAGGTCAATCATGTTCAAAACATGGACTTGCACGGATGTGCCCTCGCTCATCCTAGCATGGAATAACTACTTAGATATCTTATATTTAGCGATCCTATTATGCTTCCCATACTATGCTTTTATATTGAGAAGTATAGATTGTGGATCCATGCTTTTATGTTGCCTATGCAACTCAATGCTCATAGAGGATAGTATGATGCACTTGACAGTCATAATATCATCCTGCTACTTTTAGTAAGCTACTCTCTATAGAAACTTTCTTGACTAGATCAGGATCAAGCATATCAAGAATGTATGAGACCTCTTAGATGTGTTAGATTCCTCAACCAGTCCACGCAATTTGGTCTAATCAATTTATTGGCATCAAGTATTCCCCGTAGTGATAAATAATATCAAGTTCCAAGTGCTTGCTGACTTCGTTCTCAAATCTACAATTCTAGATGAGGAGAATTCTCAAAGTGAGGGGATGAGTTCCAAGGCCAATTCAAAGTAGTGGACCTTATATGTGGATGGTTTGCCAAATTCTACTAGATTAGGTGCATGTCTTACTTTGAATGGCCCCAAAGGAGATGTTGCTGAGTATGATTTTTGCTTCGAATTTTCAGCTATCAACAATGAAGTGGAGTACAAGGCATTGATAGTTGGGCTTAAAATTGCAACAGATGTCAGAGTCCAACATTTCACTGTCTTCAATGATTCCTAATTGGTGGTCGGACAAGTCAAAGGCAAATATGAGGCTTGAGAAGAAAATGTGAAGTACTTTAGCAAGATAAAGGATTTGATCCCATTCTTTAAGCTTTGATATTTAGCATGTACCTAAAGCAAAAAATGTTGGATTTTTTAGGGTTTCTTTGGCACAATGGAAGAATGAATTTCAAAAAATTTCATTCTACTAGAAAACCCTAAGCCCAAAATCTCTTGTTCACTATAATTAACAAGTCACTAAATTAGGATTATGAAAAATACAAGGAATGCTAATTCTTTTTCTTTTCACTAGGCTCACAAATGTAAGCCCTCCAGAGAAGATCCACATGGGAATCAAACTATGAAGCTCTCCTTAGTAGGTTGCTTAAGCCACTGGGACTCTTTTAGTGGCCCTTCTTCCTTTGGCAGCCCTTCCTTTCTTGCTCAAACCTTTGCCCTCCAGTAGAGCACTCTAAGCCCTCTACAAAACCTCCCTTCTCTCTTTCTATCACTTCCAAATTCTCTTCCTAGAGCCTTGTCTTAAAATGGGGACTTTGTCTTAAGACAAGACTTATCCTCTTACAAAGGAAGGAAGAGAGTGGGTGGATAGAGTGATAATGTAAGAGTATAAGAAAGAAGAGAATAATGATCACCATCGAAACAAATATCGATGGCTATTTATAGGAGAGGGGAGGGTGCCAGAAATGGCCTCTCATCAGCCTTTGATCTGTCCAAACACAGATCAAATAAGACCCCTCAAAGAGAAGGAGTCTTATCATGAAGCACCATGTCCCTTCTTGCACCAAGAGGCAAGATTTTTTGTCTCTTCGGTTCCTTGCTGAATTCTCCACTTGACACATGTCAAATATCAGATAAAATTTGATAAATCCATCCCACTTAGGACACAACCCAATATAGATCTCCCATGAATTGGTTGGTCCATTCAGCAACCTATCAGACCCAATTCAATTGGGTTAGGATATTAGGTCAGCTTACACATGCTAGTGTGCAATCTAGCTAACCAATTAGGATCCCATGACCTTAATTAAATGTAAATTGGCTTCTTAGGTCAATTTACCAATGTGTGTGACCCTTTGAGTTCCACATCTAGCTAGTAGTAGGTCTAGGTCTGAGCCAATTTGATCCAATCGAACCCGATTGCCCTAATTTGGTCAAATTGAGCTGACCTAAGTTGCCAATTCGATCCAGCTTTCGAATTGACTCATGAATCCAATCGAATTGATCCATGAAAACCTACAAGACATGATTGACATCTAGCAACGTGTCATGCCTACCCTGAAGATGAGAAATTTAGTAAAAAGTACCAAAATACCCTTCAGTGGAAAGTTACCATGCAATTCAATCTTTCGATCTCCCATTATCCCGATAAGTGATGGGTATGGATAAATGTCAAACCCTAACACTTAATCATTTTAAATCTCTATTCGATAATAAAGACACTACTGATGACTGATTAGAAATCACTTCTAATCTCATCCTGCTTTGATTAAAGACTCCCTGAGTCATCAATCGAAGAGATTACTTGGGATAACAATTTCTCTTACTGGGAATGATCGATTCTTTGTTGGTCCACTCACATCTTTCATACACCTTCCACCATATCTGAGAATACCCCGTACATGACTCAATATCATGAAAGAGTATGAACCAAAAATGGCTTAGTGTGCATAAGGAACCATGGTGACCTCAGGTCTAAAGATCACTTGCACAACTCCCACTATGAGAACTATCTTTTGACAAGTAGTAAGACTTCCATAAGATAGTCTCGGTGCGGATCAATTCAGTGAACTCATTCCCTAATGAGCACCCTTATCCTTGTATTAGTGTCACTACACAAGTGGCTGTAAGACCAATCACCCTTTCCATCGAGCATACATAGAATAAGCTAGTCTTTTCGGAAGCATCAATCCCCGAATTGATGATCCAACAACTAGGAACATTTTAGATTAGGTTTTATAGGAACTTAGGTCTCACCATTATAATTTCCATCATAACCCTAATTTCTTTGCCCTAACCTATGGAATTCATCATAATCTTTAAATAAGACAGGACAATATAATGAAACAAAATGCCTTTATTTAATATAATAATGCCATACAAGAGTTGGAAGATTACAAAAATGACCTTACAAAGATTGGATTTTAGGGCACTTTTCTTTCAATCTCCTACTTGCACTAAAGCCAATCGCCCTTGTATTTTATACCCATAGAATCTAAGTGGTGATCAAACTACTGCTGAGGTAGTGCTTTAGTGAATGGGTCTACTATATTGTTCTTAGTATCAACTCATTCGATGATAACATCTTGTCTTTCTATCATTTCTCGAATGAGGTGGAAACATCTTAGGATGTGCTTGGACTTATGATGAGACCTCGGTTCCTTCGCTTGTGCAACAGCTCCAGTGTTATCACAATATAGTGGTACTAGTTGTTGTATTTCAGGAACCACATCCAATTCCATGATGAATTTTTTTATCCAAACAGCTTTCTTTGCAGCTTCACTTGCAGCTATGTATTCTACTTCATTGACTGAGTCAGCTATGATTGGCTGCTTTGTACTCTTCCAACTCACTGCACCACCATATAGGATGAAGACATAACTTGATATGGATTTGCTATCATCTGGATCTGATTAAAAACTAGAGTCCGCATATCCTTTTAGTTTCAACTCTAATCCTCTATATATAAGAAAAATATTTTTAGTCCTTCTTAGGTGCTTAAAGATACTTTTCATAACTTTCCAATGATCCTCTCCTGAATCTGCCTGGAACCTGCTTACTATGCCTAAGGCATAAGCAACATCAGGCCTGATACATAGCATGTCATACATAATTGATCCTAAAGTCGAAGCATAAGGAACATAGCCATCCTCTCTCTTTCTTCTAATGTCTTAGGAGTCATTTTCTTAGAGAGATGTATGCCTTGACTCATAGGTAAGTAACCCCTCTTACTTCCATCCATGTTGAATCTCTTCAACACTAAGCCAACGTACCTAGATTGGGATAAGCCTATCATCCTCTTAGATCTATCTCTATAGATCTTTATACCTAGTATATACGATGTCTCTTCCAAATCCTTCATAAAAAACTTTAATGATAGCCAAGTTTTGACCGATTATAGTATTAGGATATCGTTCCCAATGATTAGTATGTCATCAACATACAAGACCAAGAAAATAAGTGCACTCCCACTTGTCTTCTTGTACATACATGGTTCATCCACATTCTTGATAAAACCAAACTCCTTAATTATTCCATCAAAGTAGATGTTCTAACTCCTCAATGCTTGCTTTAGTCCATAAATGGACTTCTTTAGCCAGCATACTTGGTTTGGTCTCCCACTAGAGACAAAACCTTCTGGTTATGTCATATAGACTTCTTCTTCAAGATTTTCAATAAGGAAAGCAGTCTTTACATCCATCTACTAGATTTCATAATCATGGTATGCTGCTATAGCAAGCAATATCCGAATGGACTTGAGCATGGATACTGGTGAAAAGGTTTCATCATAGTCAATGCCATGTTTTTGTCTAAAACCTTTTGCTACTAGCCTGGCCTTATAGGTCTCTACTTGACCATCTGCTCCTATCTTCTTCTTGAAAACCCATTTACACCCTATTGGGTTAATTCCTTCAGGTGGATCTACCAAGGTCCAAACCTGATTGGAATACATGAAGTCCATTTCAGACTTCATGGCATCTAGCCATTTGTCAGAGTCTTTACTTTCGACAATTTCTGTATAGCTTACAGGATCATCATCCTGAATGATACTGGCCTCATTATCATTCCCGATGACAAAACCACATTTGAGAGGTGCTCCCTGCACCCTCTTTGACCTTCGAAGAGGAGATGTGTGTTGTGGCTGTTCTTGATCAACAAAAACCTCTGATTGAGGAATTGCATTCAAAGACTCTTCAGGAATTAGTTGTTGGTTTCGAACTTCACTTAGTTCAAGTGTTGTGTCACTACTTTTTTCTTGAATAAATTCTTCCTCCAAGAATGTAGCGTGTCTACTGACAAAAACCTTTTGTTCAGTAGTATGATAAAAAAGGTATCCAACACCCTTTTAAGAATAACCAACAAACCTGCATTTGTTAGCCCTAGCACTTAACTTATGTCCAAAATTATTTTTGACATAAGCATAGTAACCCCAAATCTTCAAGTATTTAAGATTTGGTCTTTTGTGATGGGGACATCAGGTCAACTCTAGTTCACTATGGGTTCCTGAGTTTTAAATCCCTTAGCCATGATTCAAATTTTATCTTTGAGTCCAATAATCTGGTTGTGTTTCCAATAATCTGGTTGTGTTAGCTGCTTGAGTTCTGTATTTTGGCCCTTGAGTCCTATTTTGGACCTTTCTACATTTGAGTCCTGTATTTAGAGTCATCCATACCTTTAAAATTTTGGATAAGTCAAATTCAGTAGAGACATTTATCATTTGGAGTCCTATAAGTTCAGTCAGCTCATGTTGAGCCAATTTTGAGTCCTATAAGTCCTGTAAGTTTTATATTCAATGGCCCCAAAGGAGATGTTGCTGAGTATGATTTTTGCTTCGAATTTTTAGCTATCAACAATGAAGCAGAGTACAAGGCATTGATTGCTGGGCTTAAAATTGCAACAAATGTTAGAATCCAACATTTCATAGTATTCAATGATTCCTAATTGGTGGTCGGACAAGTCAAAGGAAAATATGAGGCTTGAGAAGAAAATGTGAAGTACTTTAGCAAGATAAAGGATTTGATCCCATTTTTTAAGCTTTGATATTTAGCATGTACCTAAAGCAGAAAATGTTGGGTTTTCTAGGGTTTCTTTGGCATAACGGAAGAATGAATTTCAAAAAATTTCATTCTACTAGAAAACCCTAAGCCTAAAATCTCTTGTTCACTATAATTAACAAGTCACTAAATTAGGATTATGAAAAATACCTGGAACGCTAATTCCTTTTCTTTTCACTAGGCTCACAAATACAAGCCCTCCAGAGGTGATCCACATAAGAATCAAACTATGAAGCTCTCCTTAGTAGGTTGCTTAAGCCATTGGGACTCTTCTAGTGGCCCTTCTTCCTTTGGCAGCCCTTCCTTTCTTGCTCTGACCTTTGCCCTCCAGTAGAGCACTCTGAGCCCTCTCCAAAACCTCCCTTCTCTCTTTCTATCACTTCCAATTTCTCTTCCTAGAGCCTTGTCTTAAAATGGGGACTTTGTCTTAAGACAAGACTTATCCTCTTACAAAGGAAGGAAGAGAGTGGGTGGATAGAGTGATAATGTAAGAGTGTAAGAATGAAGAGAATTATGATCCCCATCGAAACAAATATCGATGGCTATTTATAGGAGAAAGGAGGGTGCCAGATATGGCCTCTCATAAGCCTTTGATTTGTCCAAACACAGATCAAATAAGACCCTTCAAAGAGAAGGAGTCTTATCATGAAGCACCATGTCCCTTCTTGCACCAAGAGGCAAGATTTTTTGTCTCTTCAGTTCCTTACTGAATTCTCCACTTGACACATGTCAAATATCAGATAAAATCTGATAAATTCATCCCACTTAGGACACAACCCAATTTAGATCTCCCATAAATTGGTTGGTCCATTTAGCAATTTATCAGACCCAATTCAATTGGGTTAAAAGATTAGGTTAGCCTACACATGCTAGTGTGTAATCTAGCTAACTAATTAGGATCCCATGACCCTAATTAAATGTCAATTGACTTCTTAGGTTAATTTTCTAATGTGTGTGACCCTTTAAGTTCCACATCTAGCTAGCAGTAGGTCTAGGTCTGAGCCAAATCGATCCACTCGAATCCGATTGACCTAATTTGGTTAAATTGAGCTGACCTAAGTTGCCAATTCGAACCAGCTTTCAAATTAACTCATGAATCCAATCGAATTGATCCATGAAAACCTATAACACATGATTGACATCTAGCAACATGTCATGCCTATCCCGAAGATGAAAGATTTGGTGGAAAGTATCAAAATACCTTTCAGTGAAAAGTTACCATGCAATTCAATCTTTCGATCTCCTATTTTCCCGATTAAGTGATGGGCATGGATAAATGTCAAACCCTAACACTTAGTCATTTTAAATCTCTATTCGATAATAAAGACTCTACTAATGACTGATTAGAAACCACTTCTAATCTCATCCTGCTTTGATCAAAGACTCCTTGATTCATCAATCGAAGAGATTACTTAGGATAACAATTTCTCTTACTAGGAATGATCGATTCCTTGTTGGTCCACTCATATCCTTTATACACCTTCCACCATATCTGAGAACATCCCGTACATGACTCAATGTCATGAATGAGTATGAACCAAAACATGGCTTAGTGTGCATAAGGAACCATGGTGACCTCAGGTCTAAAGATCACTTGCACAACTCTCACTATGAGAACTATCTTTTGACAAGTATTAAGACTTCCATAAAATAGTCTCGGTGTGGATCAGTTCATTGAACTCATTCCCTAATGAGCACCCTTATCCTTGTATTAGTATCACTATATAAGTGGCTGTGAGACCAACCACCCTCTCCATCGAGCATACATCGAATAAGCTAGTCCTTCCGAAAGTATCGATCCCCGAATCGATGATCCAACAACTAGGAACATTTTAGATTAGGATTTATAGGAACTTAGGTCTCGCCATTATGATTTCCATCATAACCCTAATTCCTTTGCCCAAACCTATGGAGTTCATCATAATCTTTAAATAAGACAGATCAATATGATGAAATAAAATGCCTTTATTTAATATAATAATGCCATACAAGAGTTGGAAGATTACAAAAATGCCCTTACAAAGATTGGCTTTAGGGCACTTTTCTTTCGATCTCCCACTTGCACTAAAGCCAATCGTTCTTGTATTTTATACCCATACAATCTAAGTGGCGATCAAATTGCTGCTGAGGTAGTGCTTTAGTGAATGGGTCTACTATATTGTTCTTAATATCAACTCGTTCGATGATAACATCTTGTCTTTCTATGATTTCTCGAATGAGGTGGAAACATCTTAGGATGTGCTTGGACTTATGATAAGACCTCGGTTCCTTCACTTGTAAAATAGCTCTAGTGTTATGATAATATAGTGGCACTGGTTGTTGTAATTCAGGAACCATGCCTAATTTTATGATGAATTTCTCCATATAGACAGCTTCCTTTATAGCTTCACTTGCAGCTATGTATTCTACCTCAGTGACTGAGTCAGCTATGATTGGTTGCTTTGTACTCTTCCAACTCACTGCATCACCATATAGGGTGAAGACATACTCTGATATGAATTTGCTATCATCTGGATCTGATTGAAAACTAGAATCCGTATATCCTTCTAGTTTCAACTTTAATCCTCTATATATAAGAAAAATATCTTTAGGCCTTCTTAGGTACTTAAAGATACTTTTCATAGCTTTCCAATGATCCTCTCTTGGATCTGCCTGGAACCTGCTTACTATGCCTAAGGCATAAGCAACATCAGGCCTGATACATTGCATGTCATACATAATTGATCCTACAGTCGAAGCATAAGGAATCATAGCCATCCTCTCTCTTTCTTCTAATGTCTTAGGAGTCATTTTCTTAGAGAGATGTATGCCTTGACTCATAAATAAGTAAGCCCTCTTACTTCCATCCATGTTGAATCTCTTCAACACTAAGTCAACGTACCTAGATTGGGATAAGCTTATCATCCTCTTAGATCTATCTCTATAAATCTTTATACCTAGTATATAGGATGCCTCTCCCAAATCCTTCATGGAAAACTTTAATGATAGCCAAGTTTTGACCGATTATAACATTAGGATATCATTCCCAATGATTAGTATGTCATCAACATATAAGACCAAGAAAATAAGTGCACTCCCACTTGTCTTCTTGTACACACATGGTTCATCCACATTCTTGATAAAACTAAACTCCTTAATTGTTTGATCAAAGTAAATGTTTTAACTCCTCAATGCTTGCTTTAGTCCATAAATGGACTTCTTTAGCCTGCATACTTGGTTTGGTCTCCCACTTGAGACAAAATCTTCTGGTTATGTCATATAGACTTTTTCCTCAAGATTTCCATTAAGGAAAGCAGTCTTTACATTCATCTGCTAGCTTTCATAATCATGGTATGCTACTATAACAAACAATATCCGAATGGACTTGAGCATGGATACTGGTGAAAATGTTTCATCATAGTCAATGCCATGTTTTTATCTAAAACCTTTTGCTACCAGCCTGGCCTTATAGGTCTCTACTTGACCATCTGCTCCTATCTTCTTCTTGAAAATCCATTTACACCCTATTGGGTTAATTCTTTCAGGTGGATCTACCAAGGTCCAAACCTAATTGAAATACATGAAGTCCATTTCAGACTTCATGGCATCTAGCCATTTGTCAGAGTCTTTACTTTCGACAGCTTCCGTACAGCTTACAGGATCATCATCCTGAATGATGCTGGCCTTATTATTATTCTCGATGACAAAACCATATCTGAGAGGTGCTCCCCGCACCCTCTTTAACCTTCGAAGAGGAGGTGTATGTTGTGGCTGTTCCTGATCAACAAGAACCTCTGATTGAGGAATTGCTTTTAAAGACTCTTCAGGAATTGGTTGTTGGTTTGGAACTTCATTTAGTTCAAGTGTTGTGTTACTACTTCTTTCTTGGATAAATTCTTCCTCCAAGAATGTAGCATGTCTACTGACAAAAACCTTTTGTTCAGTAGTATGACAAAAGTGGTATCCAACACCCTCTTTAGGATAACCAACGAACCTGTATTTGTCAGCCCTAGCACTTAACTTATGTCGAAAATTATTTTTGACATAAGCATAGTAACCCCAAATCTTCAAGTATTTAAGATTTGGTCTTTTGTGATGGGGACATCGGGTCAACCCTAGTTCACTATGGGTCCCTGAGTTTTGAGTCCCTTAGTCATGATTCAAAGTTTATCTTTGAGTCCAATAATCTGGTTATGTTAGCTGCTAGAGTCCTGTATTTTGGCCCCTGAGTCTTATTTTGGGCCTTTCTGCATTTGAGTCCTGTATTTAATGGTGGGGACACCAAAGGCACCAGAATAAGATAGAGGCTTCTCAACCCTCTGTGGATCACTTAGTTACATTCAAGTCCATTGTAATAAAGCTTAGTTCATATAAGTTATTTTTTTTATCACTTGAGTCCTATACTAGTCAGCTCATGTTGAGCTAGTCATTTTTCGTAGTTCAGTACATATCCAATAATGACTCGTACAAGTGAGGACCAAGCCATCCAAGTGAAGACCAACCCAACTAAAGCTATGAAGATCATGAAAAGCCTAGGAAAAGAAATCAGAAGCCCGGGAGACAAGCCCAAAGCCCTGAAGCCCCGAAACGTAATCCTAAAGCAAACTGGGCCAGCCCAGGCCCAAGAAGGGAGATAAGTGGTGCCAAGACCTTATTCTTACCACCCTTGGTCGTCCACTAGGGTCACCTCCCTTGGCCAACCAAGGAAAGAGGAGGGAGAGAAATTTTAGGGACTTTTTCTACATATCTTTTCCTTATTTTCTAGCTAGGGTTTGGGTGGGAATAAGACTCTTATGTAATTACTTTTGTATCCTTACTTGGAGCCCAAGACTATGGGTCTATTTAAAGGACCTTAGTCTCTTGTATGAGAACCAGCTTTTGATATATGAATGATAATTGAGTTTTCTACAACTGCTGTGTGCTTCCCCACTGTGTGCTTAAGGGGTTTATTAGTGTCTTCTTCTTCCCGGGGTTGCAACTGATTCCAGCCTTCCTCCAAGCTTCCTCTTCCCCATGCCCTTGCTATCTTTTCTGAGTTTTTCTTTTGTTTCCAACCTTGCTTTCTCACCCTTGATGGTTGTTTGCAGGTCCCCGAGTTCCTACGAATCCAATGACTCCAACCGGGTCGCAATCGGACCACCGAGCAGAAAGCCGGGAATCCGCGGGCCTCCGGCTTGATTTTTCAGGCTACATCCATTGAGGACGAGTGATCTCTTTACTGCAATCTTCACCAGGCACATCAGATATTGCCAGGTACACCCTCTCTGCCACCAGTAGTTTTATTATAGGAGAACTAGCCCTAACTGAGGCTTCTCAGCCCCGGCGATCCCTCTTTACTGCTTTCCTAGGTCCTGATCTGCATGCATAGATTTTAAAATTCATATAGAATTATCTACATCATATTTTAATCTGATATTCAGGATTTAACCACCTCATCCAACCCCTAAAACATAAAAAAATAATCGCATGCATATTAGTTCCGCATCATTTAGAGTCATCCATACCATTAGGATTTTGGATAAGTCAAATTCAGTTGAGACATTTATTATTTGGAGTCCTGTAAGTTCAGTCAGCTCATGTTGAGCCAATTTTGAGTCCTATGAGTCCTACAAGTTTTATATTGAGTACAGTTCAGCAAGAGAAGATTCAATACACTAATGGACCCTTGCCCGAATGATAACTTTTCAACTTTAAGGAGTCTCAGTCATATTTGGATGTGCCACCTTGGATTGCATGAGAAGGACCTTGAAGATCTTCACATCATCAACCTTCTGAGAAGATGGAGCCCAAGAGAAACCCTAGAACCAGCCCAGCACTAAAGTGGGCCGCCCAAAGTCCAAAGCCTTCTTGGATATTGTTTCCCACCCTTATGGTCACCTTCCTTGGTCAACCACCCTTAGAATTACCACCCATTAGACCAAGTCAAAGAGAGGGAGATACCAAGTCAAAGAGAAGGTATAATCCTAGTTAGGAGAGGAATTGAGAGCCTATTTGGGAGAGGAGATCTTCCATGTATTTGAGTGGGAAAAGGATACTTAGGGTTTTACATGTATACCCTTACTTGGAGCCCAAGCTTGTATGCCTATATAAAGGCCCCCCCTCTTATGTATATTTAATGTTATTGAATATGAAAAATTTCTTGAGTTCTTCTCAACTTTCTGTGTGAATTATGTATGAATTTTTGTGTGATTAAGGGTATCTGCGTGATCCCTTAGGATTTTTGTGTGATCCTTGTGCCCTGCCTCCAAGCTGCCAGCCTTCTTTATCTCTTGGCCGCCATCCTCAAACCTCTTCCCTTCTTCTTCTTTCAGCCATCTAGCCTACTCTTCCTTATTTTTCTAACCCTTGTTAGGTGATTTGCAGGTCCCTCAGAGTTCATGAATCCAAGGATTCCATCTGACCAGCTTTCGGGTCATCGAATTGAAAGCTGCGAATCCACTAGGTTTTTAGCTTATTTTTTGAGACCGCATCTGGGAGCGACGAGCGAACTCTTCATGGACCGCATCCGGGGTTCATCATAATCTTTAAATAAGATGCAGCAATATAATGAAATAAAATATCTTTATTTAATATAATAATATCATACAAGAGTTGAAAGATTATAAAAATGTCTTTACAAAGATTGGCTTTTAGGGCACTTTTCTTTCAAAAATGCCAAGCCGATGTGTTATCAAAGCTGGTGGCATACTTGCCACCCAATCTTTGGAAGGAAACATTCCTTGTGGTGCTCAAGAAGTCGAGCCTCGAAGAGCCTCAAGCTGTTCAACAAATTGATGAGCAGCCAAGCTAGATTGATCCTCTCCTTAAATACCCCCAGCAAGACAAGTTGCCACCTCATCAAGAGGTTCAAAAACTAAGGCATCAAGCACCTCCTTATGTAATATATGATAACAAGCTGTACAAATTGTCATTCTCCTGGCCTTTATTGAAGTGTCTATGTCCATCTGAAGTAGATTATACACTAAGGTTTACAAGATACTTCGGCAAGGCTATTATTGGCCGACTATGAAATAAGATGTGGTTGAGTTGGTGCGGAAGTATGATCGCTGTCAAAGGAATGCTATTATTCAACGACAACTAGTGGTGCTTTAGACTCCAATTGCTACTTCTTGGCCTTTTGCTTAGTGGGGAATGGACATCCTTGGACTATTTTCTCAGGCAACTGGATAGCACAAGTTTCTTATAATGGCCATTGACTACTTCAATAAATAGGTTGAAGCTGAGCCTCTCGCTTGCATCACTAAAGCTAAAGAGATTTTGTTTAGAAATCCATTATCTACTAGTATGATCTTCCTAGAGTTTTGATCATAGACAATGGCTAGCAATTTAGCGGTGTGTGAATCTATAAGTTCTATCAGGAATTTGGCATAACTTGATGGGCATCCTTAAGTCAATGGCAAAGCTAAAGTTACCAACAGGACTCTTATGCAAAGCTTGAAAACCAAGTTAGGCCAAGTGAAGGGAAATGGGTCGATGAGCTCCATCATGTATTATGGGCTTATCGGAGCACTCTGAGAGTCTTAGTAGGAGAAACTTCTTTCAGCCTTGCATTTAGAATAGAAGTAGTCATCTCGATGGAGATTGGACTTCCCTCACTCAAAGTTGAAGAATACAATGAAGATACCAACTCTGAGTGGCTCTAGAAAATTTGGATTTGCTCAAGAAAATTAGAGAGGAGTTGCGGTGAGGATGGCTTCCTACCAGCAAAAGGTGGTCAAGTATTACAATGCCTAAGTCAAAGCCAAAGAATTTAGAGTCAACAACTTGGTGCTACGGCAAGCCAAAGTTTCTTAGCTGATTGAGCAAGGAAAGCTATCATCTAATTGGAAAGATCCATTTTAAGTGAACGAAGTAATCTGCCCTAGCACCTATTAACCTAAACAACTTGACAGGACTTCGCTACCTGGACCCTTGAATTCTTCCAATCTTTGCATATACTATCAACAATGTAAATTACATTTTTCTTTAAAAAATTCCAAGTCTACTCATTAATTGCATATTTTTGCATTATGGCTCGTGCTTCAAGAAACCAAGGATTAACCTATAATGACCCTCGGATGTTTGAAGACCTTGGTTTTCCAAGAAGCGAGGGATTAACCTTTTGCTGACCCTTGAGAGCCTTTTATCTCTTTAAATGAATTGAGCCAACTCAAACTCTTGATCTACTAAGAAGCAGGGGAGTAATTGAAGATGATCTCTAAAGGGCTAACCTATTAAAAGGACCCTTTCAATCATCTATGAGGGTCCAAGATCCTAAACACTTGAGAAGGAATTAACCTTCGATAACCCTTGAAAGCTTAATTTTACCAGATTAAAGGTTGAAACCTCAATGTTTATGTAGCGAGGGATTAATTCTAGATGACCGTCAAAGCTCAAACTAAATCCTTAGCAGCAAATGGGAGATTAACCTTTGATCACTCTCGTGAAGGTGGCGAAAGAATTTTGGCAATTGCCTTGGATTGGCATTGCTAAGACTAGTATATAGGCTGGCAAAGGTTTGGTGATTTCCTTAGGTCAGAGGTGTGAAGCGAGCTTAAAGCAGGAAAAATTTGATAGTCTCCTTGGAGTTATGTTCTAAGCGTGCCTACCTTTAAGTTAAATAAATTTGGTAATTTTCTTAAATCGGAACATCAAAAATCTTTATGCTAAAAATGTTTTGCAGTCACCTTGGAATGGGATTACCTACACCTATCTACAAGCTAGTGAGGTTTGGTAATTACCCTAGATCAAAGTTGCTAATCAAAGGCTCCGCCCAAACATAATATGAAGCAAAGACAACAAATTTGTTTAGAAAAGTACTCTTTATTCATTCCAAGTTCTTTATAAAAATGACCTCCATAGGATAAAATGTGATTTATAATGAAAGAAAAACTTATGGAGCGATAGCTGAAGCATCCAAAGCAGAAGCATCCACTGGAGCAATAGGGCTCCAAGTTGTCCTCATTCAGAAAATTCAAATCCAACTCCGGCTACTGAGTGACGATTGTCTCGGATAAATTACTTCCTGGCATCATAAGCATTGGAGGCAAACTGAATTTTCTCTTCATGAAGTTCCTCCAAAGCTCGGAATGCTTCTATGGTCTTCAATGGAACAACCTTGATTCAGTCTTCGGTGTTGTTCTCGGCCTCCATCCTCTTCTTTGCCATTGCAGCTTTGGCTTCGCTCTTCTCTAGTGAAGCCCTCATCTTCTTTATTTTTGCAACTTTAGCCTTTTAATCAGCTTTTATGTTGGAGGTTTCTTCCTCGGCCATTTTTAGGGCCGCCTCTGCTATATCAGCAGTCTTCGTGGTTGCTTTGGCTCTCTGCTTGGCCCTCTTTTGGCTATTTTAGTGACTTAGTGGCATTCTTATGCTTTTTAGCATTAGCTATGGCTTGCCGAGCATGCTCCATGAAGCCATTTAGATAATGGGCAAGTTGTTGAGAAGAGATTTATTAACAACATGAAAAGCTAAAAAATTGAAGGGTTGTAGGAATGATAGCTTACCCGAATGAAGGAGCCCACTGCTTCCTTCCACTAAGTGGAGAGCCCTTTTGTTAACAATTTGTTGGTGTCACCAGGATGCATCTTAGTGAACACCTCATAAGCTAGCTTGTAATCTTCCAGGGTGGAAGCGTTGAGCTCTAAATTGGGTGGGGCGGACCCAGATGCCCCAGTTATCTCGGCTAGCAAGTCTTGGCAAGGGGAAGCTTTGGCACCAGGAGTAGGACTTGTGCAGGCCCTTCGATCAGCCTTGGTTTGGGGGGTTGGTCTCAAACAAGCCCTTCGATTCATAGAAGGGTTCGAGTGAGCCCTTCGATCTTCTACTCACACTACTTACCGACTATGGGTAGCTAGGTCGATCCAACCTTGAAGTCTTCTTTGAGGCTGGTGTTGGAGGACCCTCTATCCTAATGCGTATATTGTGGCCAGCCCTAGGATCTGCATACCTCTTTTGCTTGGATGCTTTCTCCAACCTCTTTCTTCTCTCTGGATCTATTCCTGCAGCAAATCAGTCAAACATCAGAACGATGCAAAGAAAAAAGAGACAAAACAAAGAAGCATTGAAGTGGGGCAAGCGATCCGTGTGCACCTTGAGGGCCGGCCTAACTTATCCCGACATTGTATAACGTTTGATCTAAGAGAAGGTCCTTTAGTATTAGGATATTGAAGTCGCATAGGATCTGAACTCCTACCCTTAGTGGTCATTCAAGCCCGGTTCCTTGAGAATGGACTCCTAAGGTTCATCCCAAGTAGCAATCCCCAGTTTTTCTCAGATGTCTTGGACAAATAAAAAGCGCTCCTTCCAGCTATGTATAGAGGAAGGAGCACCTTGGATCAGTGGACAGACACCTCACCTCTTTTGAGACAACACATACCACCAAGGATCGCTAAAAAGGTATCGGAACCTGTACCGATCAGCAATCAGTATGGTACCGTATCGATACATGGTGAATTGAGAAAAAAATTATCTTTCTCCTCTCTCTCAAGCAAGGACTACTGAACTGGACTTGAATCAGACCCGAATCAAGTCGAACCAAGCCCGAACTAGACTGAACTAGGCTGTACCTATTTGAATCGAGCCGTACTGGTTTGAACCAACCCATACCATATCGAACCAACTCGTATCGATCCAGTTCATGTCAATTTTTATGGTTCAGATCTTGAACCATTTTTTAGGACTGGTCCATACCGATTCTTGGCCGGTATGGTATGGTACATCCCAAACTGGATGGTTCAGGATGGTATTGAAAACCCTGGATACCACCATTCATGGAAGGCTGGGTGCTTTTTGAAAGTAAAAAAAAAAGGATGATGCTTGATTGAACCCTAGCCAAGACATAGTGGTGAAGTTGATATGTCACCAAGAGTTTGAAACCACCACACTTGGCAACATATCAAGCAATCGAAAAAGACTTAAAAAAAGGATGGAGAGGGTGCCTCAATTTGGCCTGGAAGCACTTTGTATAGGCTGATTTGGTCTCTTGGAGGCGAGCAAACTCCCTTATGCAGGCCTGGAACTTCTAATTGAAACTCCAGGGGGGTTGGAACTGCCCGGGGAGCATAACCAAATTCGCTTCTATGAGCCTTGATTGGAAGTTTAGGGGGGAAATTCAAACTCCCCCTCTAGCATCCGAGATAGGCATAGCTAAGGCCACGGACTCCTAATATGTACTCATCTCAAATTGTGAAAGGAAAAAGAAAAACAAGTAAAAGTTTAAAGAAAAGTATGGAAGAAGAAGACTAGAAAGTATAGGAAACTTTGTGGCAAGGAAATGATGGAAGGTGCTTAAAAGGCTTGGGAAGAACAAGTGCAGTTCTATTTGGGTTATAAGTAAAGCCAAAGGTTAAGAACCATAAAGGCACACCTTTTCCAATCAAATTAATTATGAGGGGGTGGTAAAAAGGTGTGATCTGGTAGAGTTTTCGTGGATGATTGACATGTTGTCATGGACTTAGCCATAGGCTTGTCACAGGTGGTGCCAACATGGACATGGCACGGTGTTGCAGAGGGTTGGCACGGTCAAGAATTTGTAATGCTCCTCGATACCTTGGAACCCTCAGGATATGATTTAGTTGGATGCCTTGTTGGGTAGTGAGGGGGATAATGGTTAGCTATGGAGTGGCATAGTCATGGCATGATATTGAGAGGCTGGGGAAGCTTGATATTGGTGGTGGTTTGCCAAGATATATGTTGAGATTAGAGGAATCCTCTTGGTTTTAAGGATTGATGTCTTTGGCCATATTCTCGACTCCCCTAAACCCATGGGATACAAGTCCATCGTGGCATAATTGTAGGGCAAGGTGGTGCCATGCTTGGATGGTCTCACGTGAAAATATTTAGGACAATGCTGGTTGAACGAGCTAGCCACATTGTGTAGGGATGAGGATTTCCTAGAGGTTGAGCTTTGAAGAATTGTCCAAGATACTCTATGCATTCTTCATCTCTATGATGAAGCAAAGAGGCAATAGAGGACCAATCGGGCAAGAGTTTGTCTTACCCAAATAGGTAAGTCTCATGAGCATTGCAGGGTGATGTCTCGCGTGGATCCATGGAAGCCGATCGACCATGGAGTTTAAGTGTAGCTAATAAAAATTTGATCGGGGTACATGCCTTGGAGCTGGGCCAAGGATCAAGGATAGCTAAGAGGGTCATGTCAAAGAGAGCACAGTGAGATGCAAGGATCAGTCAATCGAAGATATTTACTTGATGGGCATACTTGGATGCCAATATCATGGCAGTGCACAGGATGCTAGTAGGTCATAGACATAGAATGTTGGGCAGTATGGTCATGGATCTTTAGGATCGTGGAAATATGCAGTGATGTGCAAGCAGGTCGTGAACATTATTGGATGGTATGACCATTGATGGGAAGGCATGTTGAGGATTTTAGACTAGGATCGTGGCACAAGAGCTTGTGGGGGAGCTTGGATGGCAGAATCCAGGAGAGCTTTGGATGTGTCTGGTCAATCATAGCTTTATGAAGCTATGGAGCATGTTGGCTTGGTTGGTTGGCTAGGCGACATTGGAGATGGTGTGCCTGAGCTTCATGCAGAGTAGAGGCATTGTATGATCGTGTCATGTGAGTTTGGTCTGTGTATTTCTATAGGACAACATGGTGGCTTGTGGATCTATGGTATAATGGTTATGTCATGGCATGGAAGTACTCAGAGATTTGGGACATCTTGAATGAGCAATAGTTGGCTTGAGGGGCAAAGCCATCAGGTTGGCTTAGAAGTGCTGAGTTGTGGGGCACTCTTAGGAAGGATCTAAGTTATGGCACATAGGTGTGCATGAGTGTTGCAATTGACCTGAGGGTTGGGTTGCTTGCGGGCATCGAAAAGTGTCGCATGTGTTCAGTTCGATAGTGTAGCTGGACAGGGGCATAGAGGTTCATGCTTGGCTATGGCTGGACTACTGTGCATTTATATATATGTTTGAGGGAAGAACTCAGGAGGGTTGGCCTTGGTCTGTGGCATGCCGGGGTGCCGCATGGGTTTTTGATTCAGAAAACACTCACCATGTGATAGTTGGTATCAAAGTAGAGGTTGCTTAGTTGATGGTCGACATTGAGCTTATTGTAGCTGTTGATATAGGGGTATCCAAGGCAATAAAAGATCTAAAGAGAGCTAGAAATCCTGTGTCAGAGGAGCTGGATGTCTGAGTCTGTTGTGGTGTAGACAACTTAGAGTGGTGGAGCACATTGCAGAGGTGATGTGCTTGGTGAATGCTTAAGGTTGCACATCGATTGCATATGTGAATGGGAGCCCGTGATTGTGAAAGTCTTCCTGTTTGTAGCTACAAGATAGAATTCAGGATGAAGAGTGCTTG
The DNA here is from genome assembly GCA_021397845.1 of Areca catechu. Lineage (NCBI taxonomy): Eukaryota > Viridiplantae > Streptophyta > Magnoliopsida > Arecales > Arecaceae > Areca > Areca catechu. The sequence goes on along the minus strand of CM038048.1, from coordinate 42,487,039 downwards.
TGAATGCTGAAGCACTTGGGTTATATGCAAAGTGCAAGACAAAGCATCTCGAGGGACTAGAATTTTCATAGAGACAGAGATGGAAAAATGGACTGAGGTATTAGGGTGTGTCTATAGTGCAAAGGAGGATGCAGTATCCGAATTTTATAAGTGTAGGTTATGGTGAAAGCTTGGAGAGTCGAGGGATCCATTTGCACAAAGATGTGGGACATTTGGAAAGAGCCATCTCTTATATGGGCGACTGTGGCACGGAAGCACCTGAATGGCAAATTTGAACTAAACTTTAATACGACTGCTCTCAAGGTGAAGGCATAGAAAGCCAAGGTATTAGATGTGGTGGAGTTGTTCTCAGGGTGAAAGCATGGAAAGCCAAGGTACTAGAGGTAGTGAAACTACTCTCAGGGTGAAGGCAACCTGAACTCTATAGGATTGATGCCCCTAGATTTGAACCCATAACATTTGAACCCATAACCTTTAAACCCATAACCTATGAACCCATAGTCCTTAGTTTACCCACCCCTGTTACCCCAGATCTTTGTCAATTTTCCATTAGCCAAACCCCTCTTACCATCCCATTGGTTCACCAAGATGACTAAGAAGAAGAAATATATAAGGCTGACCCAAGTCTGGTAGAGGAGTATGAAGATAATGAGTCTATTGAAGTCTAGAAAAGTACCCTATAGAAGACCCAGGATTAGTTGATTATGACCAAACCCAGATAGAAACCAATCCAGTGTTAGTTGATCCAGTAGAAACCCAGATAGAAACCACCGTAGAGTTAGCTGACTTTAACCACACCCAACCTGTAATGGAAAAAACCCTTAAAGGAAGAAAACCATGAGAAATCCAATCCTACAATTACCATCTTACTTGAGGAGCCACTGAAAGAAAATCCAATTAGAGAGCCTAATCCTTTGATTTATGAGCCAGAAGAGTTTATTAAGGACTTGACCTCTTTAAATCAGTACTCTTAGGATGAAGTCACCTCTTTGACACCACTTGATCTTTTTCTTGAAATCAATGACCCTTCTTTCATTATGCAGACCCTTTAGATATGCCTTAAATCCATAAGGTAAATCTCATTAGTAAAGGACTCATCCCTGAAACACTTCTTTGTCTCTTAGCTTATCTGATTAACCCCGAATACTTTTCCTACCTTCCACCCAATCAGACTAACCATGAACCCACCTCTTATTTTCTATCTTTTTTTGAAACTTCTCCTAATTTTCTCATTATTAGATTACATTTTATAGAAGTCAGTATACTACATACATGCATTATACATATTAGGTTTGCATCTTACTTCTTGCATACCCTTTGGCATTTACTAGAAGTACATAGTAAGTTTTCATATGCATGCCATGCTAGGGTCAAACCTAAAGAGTCTATAGTCTATTAGGTTTTGTCCCTAGAGTCCAAAAAAATTCCTTTGATAGGAAGGTCTAGTCGAGTCTTTTAGGTACTAGTTTTGAGTCTAATAAATTTACAACCTTGAATCATCTGTTTGCACCTGCACTTACCTCTGCACAGCATATGCATATGAAAATTAGTCAAATGCTGAACCTAATTAATGAACTAAATAACAACTTGGCTAATTTCCAAAAGAAATATAAAGACTTTTATGCAGAGGAATATGTGATGAAAAAGGAATTTTCTGCTCGCGAAGCTGGCCCATCCAAAATAATGAATAGTAGTGGATCTAATGCCTATGTGCTTGAGATATCACCTGAATTAGGTATTAGCTCCACCTTCATCATCTTAGATCTTATAGAGTCTAGGGAGCTAGCAATGAAACCTGGAGCTAGCAATGAAACCTAGCGAGCACCTTGAGCCTATCCCTCCCTTCGAGAGAGAACCCACCCCAGAGTGTCCATATACAAATTGGCCTATAAGTGAGGAAAAGATTGAAAGAGCTCTGGACGATCAAGCTATCGGTACCCAGGATAGAACTGTCAGTGGTACTTGGTCCGGTGGCGAGGTCAGCCAAAATCTGAGAACTTGTGGAATGCTGGTGCGGATCTGCAGCGCCTCAACCCAGACCCTCCTTGAGCCAAATTGACCCTTACTCGATGGGGTCAAGTTCCTCCCGCCCCGGGACAATTGGTGGGGACACCAAGATCAGACATAGATCACTGGATCCCATATGGTTTAATTAGTCATGTGTCAAAGTTTTGAAAATTTTGTAATCAATTAAGTCGAGTCCTGTAATAAGTTGAGGTTAGTTGATTTATCTCAACCCTCACCTAGTCAGTATTTTGAGTCCTGTACATCAATTATGAGTCCAGTATGAGCCCAATTTTTGTACAAGAGAGGAGGTCACCCTGTTTTGGAGTTCCACCAGGATACATCCAGGAGTCAGAGGCCACTACAGCAGCCCATTGGATTTTGTATGACAACCTAGGATCCAAGATGCTTCCAGAAACCCTGATTCCTTCCAGATGCCCTCCAGATGGCCAAATTCCCTCCAGATGCTTCCAGAATATTCCATATGCTAGGAGCCCATGTTTCGTAGGTTATCCTAGCACTTCAGGCTTTCAAATTCAAGTCCAAGAATCAAGCCCAGGTCCATTAAGAAGCAAGATTCCAAGAATATTCCCCTATCAGGCCATCCCAGCTTCCAAGGCCCAAAGCCCAAGCGCCCCTTGGCCGGCCCACTTGCTGCCCATGAAGTCCAACACACCATTCCAAGAGGGCTTAGGCATCCTCACATGTTGACTTGGTCCAAAGCTAAGTGGGGAGAGGAAAGAAGAGAAGACTAGATCAAATTCTAACCTAGTTGGGATTCATAATCCTTTAAACCTTGTAATCTAACCTAGCTAGGAAAGGACTTATAGTCTAACTAAGAAGAGGACTTGTAACCTAAGTGTAACCATGGATAGAGAGGGCATGGAAACTCTATAAATACCTCACCCCTCCCCCTCTTGTAATCATCTTTTTCTTATGAATACAACTTGCTAAAATTTTATATTATTGCCTTATGATTGGTGTCTTTGTTTTGGTTATTTACTTTGAGTGCTCTCCTTGTGTACCCCGGCCGAATCCCTACTACCTTAAAATTCTTTTGCATCCCTGGAGACCAGCCATGCCCAAGCAAAGGAAGCCCTAGCTGCCATCCAAGACAAGGAGCTTCTTCCTCCCTGGCTGCCATCTCCTAACCCTAATCCTGATTCCTTCAAAACCCTTATTTATTTTCTCTTTTTTATTTACTATTTTGATTGACCCTGATGCTTGCATGATACACAAGATGTTTCACCTCCCCATAGGAGGCTTTCCTTGCCTCCGGAACCATTCAAATCAGCCATCTAATCAAGGGAACCGAGCTTCACCTTCCAGGATTCAATCTAAGAGCTGTGTGACCCTTCGATTACAGATTCTTTAAATCATTGATCGGTAACATCCTTCCCTTCTTTTAATTTATGATTTGATGAAGATAAGCTATCCTAAATTGAGAGTTTCTCAACTCTCAGGTCTTGACTACTTATTATCTTGCATGAGTTCTTTGCGATACGATGATTCTTTGCATTGCTACTCCTTATGCTAATTCTTATTTTATTTAGAAATTTAGCCTAAAAACATAAATTATAAAAAACATAAAAAAAATTATTTTACTTTTTTTTCTGCATGTTTAGCAATCTTAGAGTCATCCCGCATCACTATGACTCCTAGTCCTAGTGGATGGTCCAAATCTGGGTACAACCCTGGAAGAACAAGTAAGACAGTGGATGAAGAGTCTCAGCGGGTGTCATAAAAATGGGAGCAATCAAAATCGGAGTATCACAAGGATCATCAGGATGAACAGCTGGAGTCTGGGTGTCTCGACTGACTATCTCATAATCACCTGCTCGATCAACACTCCCACCAGAACTGTCAGCAATATCAGTCTCTCTGTCACCACCATCACCACCACCATGTGTGTCATCATGTCCATCAGGGTGGTCATCATCATCATCTGTTGGTGGAGAAGGAGGTGGATCTGAAGGTGCTGCTGCAGGTAAAAGTGATCTCAGTAAATCTCTGATCTCTCTAAAACCAGCCTCCATGGTCTCCCGAATACCTGAGAGCTGAGAGTCAATGTGAGCTCTCAAACTCTCAACCTCAATCCTCAACTGGGTAGACCTAATAGCCGAACTAATAATCTCACTCCGGACCTCCAAAAACTCCTGCCTAACAAGCTCCTCATAAGATGTGCCAGTAGTAGGAGGAGCTATAGAAGGTGAAACAGCTGGTGCAGGTGTGACAGGCTCTGGCTCAGTCGCTGCTGCTGGTGCCGATCTAGGAGGTGTAACAAAAGGCCCTGATGGCCCTACCTCTACCTCCTAAGCTCATCTTCCTCATCTGGCTCCTAGCCAGACTCTCAGTGCACCCATCAGTCTGCTAGTCTCCTGTACCCCATGCGATGAAGTGAGCACTCATCATACACATCTATGTGTAGAATGTCCTTGTAGGCCTCCCCCTTCGAAGGTATGTCGTAAGCTCTAAACAGACATGTCAGCGCCATCCCATAAGGTAGACAGTAATGACACTGGGTTGCAACATCTCTTATCTATGCCAGCATCAGAGCCGGAAGATCAACAACAGTCCTCTATGTCAAGCACACCATCATCATCAGCTCCCTCTCAGTAATGAAGTCAAAACGTCCAATCTTCAGGAGCAGGATTCGGGCAATGAAGTGATGCAAGAGGCACATCTCCACAGAAAGCTGGTTTGTGGTGACTGTAGCAACACCGCAAACATCATCGCGCTCTAGAATGCATCTGAAGGCTTCCTCTCGGTCCTCTATACACAAAGCAATGATCCCACGATGGGGAATCTCCCAAACATGGCTAAGAACCTCCTTAGAGACCGAAATGTGAATACCTCTGATAGTGGCACTCCACAACATCCTACTATAGTCAAAGCTCTCATAGAACTCACGAATCAAGTGTGGATAGAACTTCTCCTTCATAGTACAGAAGGAGATCGTCCCGGCTGACTCGAGATCCTGTCGAAGTCTAAAGCCCTGATGGTCAAAGAAATCCAAATCAACTCGACGACCGGCAGTAATCACCTTCCCAGATACTCTCTCAGTTGAAGGTGAAGAAGGAGGTGTTGCTCTCTCAGTCTGCTGACTATAGTCATTCTTGGCCTTGGTCCTTCTCTCTGCTGAACCCTGACTTGATTTCCTTTTAAATGCAAGTTGCTTCCTTGGTCCCATGACAACCAATTGAGGAGAGGGAAAGGAAGGAGTGAAGAGGATGAAACAAGGAACTGGCAATAGTCCAACCAAAGAGAACCGATGGGAAGAGAAAAGAAAAACAAGGTTTGGCCAAGAACAAGAGCCAAAAATGGAAGAAATGGAAAGGGTGAGCATAGTGCCGAATGAATCCATACAAAGAACCAATGAAAACCGATCAAAGATGAAAAAATAGCAAACGAGGATGAACACGGTTCAAAAATCAGTGAAAACGGTGATTAACGGTGAAGAAAAATGGAAATGGAGGAGAAATTGGAGGAAGGAGAGTAATGTGTCGATTCAACCCAAGGAATATCCAAAGATAATCGATCCAAAAAGTGGGAAAATCAAATAGGGATGAATATGGTTCAAAAATAGTGATTAACGACAAGGAATAGTACCAAATCAAAGAACAAACGAACAGAAAAGTGAATGAATAGTTCAAACTGAGAAGAGAAGAAGAAATTACTGTAATTTTATGGGGATACGAGTGGAAAATCACTATTCCGTAGGTTAAGGAGTGTTTGGGGACCACTAGGGCACGGAAGAGAAAGGGAATAAACAAAAGAAAAGGATGAGTTAATGCCCTAGAAAAACAAAAATTTTGCCCGAGTGTCAACCCTTGGAATTTGTCAAGTGTCGACACTTGGTCAGGTGTCGACACTTCATCAAACACCAAGTGTCGACACTTGGTCAAGTGTTGACACTTCATCAAATGCCAAGTGTCGACACTTGGCCAAGAATTCCAAGAAAAATTCCAATAAAATCTTGAAAAATCAGGGGGACTTTAGTGAAGAGTTTAGGACTTATAGAATATGGTTTTGAGCAATGAAAATTTAGGCATGAACAAGATTTGAGAGAGTTCTAAGAAAAGGGGTCTATGATATATAACTCTCTTCTAATCATGCAAAACCTTTCTCCACTCATGAGTTTAGTAAAAACATCAGCTAATTAAACATCAGTATCAACAAATTCAAGCATCACATTAGAGTTTTGCACATGATCTCTTATGAAGTGATGTCTTATTTTATTATGTTTACTTCTTGAATGTTGCACAGGATTTTTAGTTAAATTGATTACACTAGTATTGTCACATCTTATGGGAGTCTTAGTTAGTTTGATGCCAAAATCTTCGAGTTGTTGTTTGATCCATAGGATTTGAGCACAATAGCTTCCAGCTACTATATATTCAGCTTCTGCCATAGATAGAGCAACTGGATTCTATTTCTTGCTACTCCATGAAATCAAATTAACTCCAAGAAACTGACAAGTTTTACTAGTACTTTTTCTATCAAGTTTACATCCATCAAAATCAACATCAGAATAAACAATCAATTCAAATGATAAATCTTTAGAGTACCAATGATCAATATTTATAGTGCCAGATAGATATCTAAGTATGTGTTTAATAGCCAAAAGATGAGATTCTTTAGGGATAGATTGAGATCTTGCGCACATACAAACACTAAACATAATATCTGGCCTACTAGTAGTAAGATATAGCAATGAACTAATCATGCATCTATATAGCTTTTGGTTAATAGATTTACCTGATTCATCTTTGTCAAGTCTACAAGAGGAGCTCATAGGTGTACCTAATGGCTTGGTGCTCTCCATCCCAAACTTCTTTAATATTTCTTGTGTACTTAGCTTGGTTGATGAAGATTCCCTCTGTTGTTTGCTTTATCTAGAGTCCGAGGAAGAAGTTAAGTTCTCCATCATGCTCATCTCGAACTCACCCTGCATTAACTTTACAAACTCTTGACAAAGACATTCATTAGTAGTATTGAATATGATATCATCCACATAAACTTGTACTACTAAGAGATCATTATTCTTCTTTTTCAAAAATAAAGTAGTGTCAACATTACCTCTAATAAAATCATTTTTAAGCAAGAAAGAACTCAATCTACCATACCAAGCTCTTAGAGCTTGTTTCAAACCATACAAAGCTTTATGAAGTTTAAAAACATGATTTGAAAATTCATGATTTTCAAACTGGGGGATTGTTCAACATAAACTTCTTCTTCGATAAAACCATTTAAAAGGCACTTTTGACATCCATTTGGAATAATTTAAAATTCATAAAATAAGCAAATGCCAATAATAGCCTAATTGTCTTAAGTCTAGCAACAAGAGCAAAGGTTTCATCAAAATCAATCCATTCCTCCTGATTGTATCCTTTGGCAACTAGTCTAGCTTTGTTTCTAGTAACAATACCATTTTTATCAATCTTATTCCTAAAAATCCATTTAGTGTCAATTATTGAAACATTAGTAGGTCTATCAACCAAAGTCCAAACATTATTTCTTAAAATTGCTTTAGTTCATCTTGCATAGCATTAATTCAATTACAATCATTTTCAGCTTCTTCAACAGATTTAGATTCTATTTAAGAAATAAAAGCTAAATAATCACATACATTTCTAAGAGATGAACGAGTACTTACCCTTTTTGATGGATCACCAATGATAAGTTCTTTGAGGTGTCCATGAGTAACCTCCATTCTTTAGATAGAGGGTTAGGTGTTGATGTATTTTCACCTCCTTGTACTTGACCTCTTTCATTGTTTTGATTGTCATCTTGCTCCTTGGTGGGTTCTTCATTATTGTTCACTTCTTCATTTCTTTGGATACCTGTATCATCATCAAGAATATCTTCTTTTCTAGAAGATTTTTGATTAGTCTCATCAAATACAATATGAATGGATTCTTCAACAACAAGTGTCCTTCTGTTGAAGACCCTGTATGCCTTGCTAGATGTAGAGAAACCTAAAAAGACACCCTCATCTAACTTGGCATCAAATTTGCTTAGATTATTCTTGCTATTATTTAAGATGAAACAACGACATCCAAAAACATGAAAATACTTAATTGAAGGTTTTCTACCTTTCCAAAGCTCATAAGGAGTTTTCTTTAAAATAGGTCGTATTAAAATATGATTTAAAACATAGCAAGCAGTATTTATGGCTTCCGTCCAAAAATATCTAGGTAAATCATTTTCGCAAAGCATTGTGTGTGCCATTTCTTCAAGAGTTCTGTTTTTCCTTTCTACCATCCCATTTTGTTGAGGTGCCTAGGTATAGAAAAATTATGATGAATGCCATTTTCATTACAAAATTTTTTGAACTCATGATTTTCGAATTCTGTACCATGATCACTTCTTAAAGAAATAATTGAAACACCTTTTTCATTTGAAACTCTTTTATGAAATCTAATGAATGCAGAAAAAGTTTCATCTTTGTGAGCTAAAAACATGACCCAAGTAAAACATGAGAAATCGTCTACAATGACTAGACCATACTTCTTACCTCCCAAACTAGCTGTTCTAGTTGGTCCAAAGAGGTCCATATGAAGTCATTCTAAGGGTCTAGATATAGAGACTACTCCTTTAGGTTTAAAAGATGATTTAGTTTATTTTTTCAAGTTAGCAAACACTACAAATCTTATCATTTTCAAAACTAAGTTTTGGCAAATCTTTTATTAAATCCTTTTTATAAAGTTTTGAAAGCAAATACATACTAGCATGTCCTAGTCTATGATGCCAAAGCCAACTAGTTTCATTGATCTTGGCTTCCATTGTCACTAGGCATTGACCATTTGAACATGAAGATCATCAAGATCAACCATATAAATATTGACATGCCTATGACCAATAAACTTGATGCCATTGTCATCAAGACTAGAACAATGCACATGGAAGATTCAAAAATAACTTTAAAATCTTTATCAAAAAACTAGCTAATGCTGAGTAAATTATGCTTTAAACCATCAACATATAAAATATTATCTATATAAGTAGAGGGGGTGATATGGACTTTACCAATTCCAACAATCTTTCCTTTCCATTATCACCAAAAGTTACATTTCCTCCATTTTAATATTCAAGTGAGGAGAACTGCTCCACATCTCCAGTCATATGCCTTGAGCAACCGCTATCTAGGTACCACAATCTTCTTTTGTTGGTTGCAAGACATACCTATAATAACAAATCAGGTGGAGACTTTAGGTGCCCAAGTCATCTTGGATCCTTTAAGATTAGTAGTAATGGTTCCTTTTGGAATCTAAACTTTTTTAGCTTTATTTAATTTTCTTTTATTACAAAGATATGATTTATGTCCTATATTACCACAAGAATAACAAGTAATTGAAGACGAAGCAGGCACAAAAAAATTCTTCAAAAACTTTTATTATTTTTGAGTTTTGAAATCCAATCCAACTTTGTTAAAAATAGCTCTTTGATTATTTAAAATCATATTAAGTTTTTCAGAACTGTAAATAAATTTTTCAACAAATGGTTTCAATTTTTCAAGTTCATCTTTGTACTTCTTGTTTCTTGTAAAATCTCTTTGTTTTGTTTTGTAAAATTTTTAGTTGATGCAAAACAATTTTTCTTTTTCAAATCTTCCTATTCTTTTTCTAGAAAAATAATTTTATCATTTAACTTTTTGTTATCTTGAAGCAAGCAATCATTTTCAATTAAAAACTTTTCATTTGTTTTAACTAAATCCAGATTTTGCTTCTTTAGTTCTTTGTGTTTCAGTTTAAGTTTTTGAAATTCAATCATAAGTTCATCAAAAGCTTCATACAATTCATCAAAAGTAAATTCATTCTCAATTTCGGATAATACCTCATCATTATTGGCCATTAAGCAGAAATTTACAACCTCCTGCTGCTCTTCATTCGGAGCTTGAATCCTCACTATCACTTCAGGTTGCCATCATAACTTTCTTTCTTAATCTTTTTCTGCTTTTCTTGAGTAGGGGGTAGTCCATCTTGAAGTGGCCAGGTTTCTTGCATTCAAAGCATGTGGGCTGCTCCTTTTCCTTTTCTTTTTCTTTCTCTTTGCTAGGCTCTCCCTTTTGAGGTTTCTTCTTGAAATTATATTTTTTCTTTCTCATAAACCTCCTAAACTTTCTTGCTATAAGAGCCATCTCATCTTCTTCATCTTCCTCTTCAGAATCTTTACTTGATTTTTTTTTGGCGGTGGACTTGAAGGCAATCACTTTCTTCTTCTTATCATAATCTACTGTTTTTTATTTCAAGGAAAGCTCATAGGTCATTAATGAGCCCAACAGCTGCTCAAGAGGAAGTGTGTTTACATCTTTGGCTTCTTCTATAGCGGTGACTTTAGCATCCCAAGAAGCCGAAAGTGACCTGAGAAGTTGTTTACAAGTTCACCATTAGAAATAACCTTTCCTAGACTTCTTATTCCATTCACAATATTAGTGAACCTAGTTTACATTTCACTAATAGATTCAGAAGGTTCCATTTTAAACATCTCATATGTATGAATTAGCATGTTAACTTTGATAGTTTTCACTTGATAAGTACCCTCGTGGGTAACTTCAAGTATCCCATATTTTCTTTACGGAGAGATAATTTAAGATTCTATTAAATTTGCTTGGGTCTAAAGTGCAAAATAATAGATTCATAGCCTTTGCATTAGGCTCTATTTGCTTAATGTCATTCTCATACCAATAATCTTCTATTTGAAAGTGGGAATGCCATTAATCAAGATAGTAAGCTGATAAGGGCCTTTAACAATAGTCTTCCAAATATTATAGTCCATTACTTGAAAGTAAATGCGCATGCATGTTTTCCAATAAGTGTAATTGGTGCCATTAAACAAAGGTAGATGGTTAGAGGCTTGATCTTCTACAACATCCATACCAATTGGGGCTACCATGATCATTTACTCAAGATCATTGGACCTATAAGAGAGTACCGGTGCTCTGATACCACTTGTTGTCCAAAAATGAAGTCCAAGTGCGGAGGAAATTGGGTCTTTTAAAAATTTAAGCAATTATGTGCAGGTCTTGAAGTGTTTGTGACCAAAGTGAATTATCACTAATGGATATGCAGCAAAATAGTAAAATTAAATGCAAAGAATAAAATATAAGTAATAGAAAGAGCAATCATACACAAATACCAAGTTTTATAATGGTTCGCTATACTCCAAGCACCTACATCCACTTCCCAAGCTTTCCTTGAGAATTTTTACTATAATCTCTTCAAAGATTATATCCAACTTGTTTTCCAAGGCTCAAAAGTCAAAACCTAAGTTGGTTTTATCACCTAGGCTCACCAACAACCTTACAACTTGTTTGTCTTCGGTCTCACAAGTAAAACCTAGTTGGTTTTGTACATTTGACTCACCAACAATCTCAACAACCTACTTTCCAAAATCCTTGAAAGCTAGGTCAACAAAGTATAAAGTTAAAGATACAATAATGAAAGCACAATCAAACTCTCTTCAAAGAGTGGAATGTGGAAGCTTTGAGGCTCTTGTTGATTGCTTGATTTGACTTCTCTTTGGAATCTCTTTGTTGCCCAGGTGGCTACCCAAGAGGGGGGGTGAATTGGGACTTTAAAAAACTTAAAGCAAATAATGTGCACTTAAAATCCTCTTTTAAAAGTGTTGTGTGTTGTGACTAAAAAAAAAAAGCAGAAGCTAAAAGAAATCAGAGAATCACAATACAATTACACAAGGTTTATAGTGGTTCGGAGTAACCCAGCTCCTATGTCCACTATCCAAGATACCACTTGGAATTTTCACTATATTCACACCCGAATATAGTAGGATTGTTTTACGGGATCACAATCCAAAATCTCTAAACTTTGTTTTTAATGGGATCACCAAAGAAAACCCAACACCCTTTGATTTTGAACAGGCTCACCAAAGAAACCTAACTTGGTTTTACCAGGATCATTAAGAACCCAACACTTGGTTTTTATTAAGGCTCACCAAGAACCTATTTGGTTTTTCAACCGGGCTCACCAATTATCCAACAATTAAGTAAGATGAATTGAAATAAATGCAACAAAAATGACAAACTCAATTTGTCGGATAGTTGTCGGTGCAGCTTGATAGAAGTCCACTTGAATGAACTTGAATGAACTTTAATTGCTTTAGTGGATTTTTCCAAAATTGCTTCAAGCTTCAGATCAGAGTTGGTAAAGACTTGAATGCTTGCTTGAATGCTCTTGTGTTTTCTTTCTTGTTGGTAGGTAGGATATTCAATGTAGCTCTCAAAACTTTGAAGAATTCTCTAATTGTTGCTTCAAGGAAGTTCAAATCCTTCAAATATAAGGTCTTCTATCTCTCCAAGGCAATTCTAGCCATTGTAGACGGTTGGGAAGTGTTTTGTGACTGTTGGAGCACTTTTTGGCATTCAAAAATAAATTCTATAACTAGCCGTTGGATACTTGAAAGCGATGTTCGAGTCGGCTTGGATTCTTTTGAGTCGGCTCAGATCCTTCGAGTCGATAGGTCGAGTCGCCAAATCTTCAGTGCAGTCGGCTCTTTGTCTCAGGGTGCAAAACTTCACTCTGGACGAGTCAGCTTTTTATAGCTCAGGTCGGCTCGAACTTATATCTTTGAAAAACTTAAACTCGAGGAGTCGGCTCTTCTAATCTTTGGTCGGCTCTTCTTCTCAAGTTCTGAAATCATCACTCTGGAAGAGTCGGCTTGTTGTAGTTCAGGTCGGCTCGCTTTGTCAGGTCTTCAAAATTAGGTCTGGTAGAGTCGGCTCTTTCTGGTTCAGGTTGGCTCACCTGGCTATTCTCAGAAATCTTCAAAAACTGGACTCTGAAAGAGTCAGTTCGGACATATTCCAGTCGACTCGAATTCACTGGAGTCGGCTTGGTAACCTTCGAGTCAGCTCGGATTGCTGCGTACCAGAATCCTTGCTACGTGCCACTAGGAGGAGTCGGCTCTTCAACATGCTGGGTCGACTCGAGTATTTTTCTTCAGGATTTTTACAATTGGACTCAAAGAAAAAAACTCTCACCAACTCTCTTACATTTTTCATGCAAACCAATTCAAAATAATTCTAAGGTATACACAGAAGTAACCCTTTTTACATAATTTTTTCTTAGCTTTTTCATCGGGTTCTTCTTTACAGAAATACATTACAACACAACTCAAACAAGAAACAAAGGTGTAGGAGTTGAAGTTTGAACAATTAATTCATCCTACAAAAACTTGTAACACACTTGAAGAGTTGCTAGAAATAAATGTACATGCTCCAATGTTTGGTTATCATCAAAATCATTTATGTGGTCAACAATCTCTCCCTTTTTGATGATGACAAAATACTGGGCATGAAGAATTCTTTATGCTTTACATGTATAAAAGTATTTGAAAGTTAAACATTCACATGTATCAGGGCTAATTAAATTTGTAAATAAGTATCAGAGCTCAAGAGATGATATCATTGTATATCATCAAGGTATTAACTTTTCATGCTTAATAATGTTATGATTAGCACAAAACATGGAGTATCAGAGTTTTGAAAAAATATTGATAGAATTAAGATTAATTTTTAGAGCAATAACAATCAGAGTAAAACTATTCAAGAGAATCTCTCCCTTTCTTTAGGTTTTAAAGTAATTAAACAATAGTTAGATCCAGTTGAATACAGTCACTTTTGTGCTCCCCCTTTTTCATTTTTTTTATGCACTTTAAGAATAATTTGTAGGAAACTTAATATAAGTAAGAATTTTCATGACAACACATTTCTCCAACACATTTCTCCCCCTTTTTGTCAATCAATCAAAAGGTGATTTCAAATAAAGCTCAGATTTTGAAATAGATTGAGAAAGTCTTTAATATTTATTTGAGATGACTTCACTTTCTCAAATTGGAGATTCTGATTAAAAATTTATCATAGTTGTATCAAAGCATTGTATCAGATAGTACATGACAACAAAGAAAACTGCTAAAAGATCTTTCATTTCACTAAGAATATTGAGATACAAAGTGAGAAGGAAAGTACATTCATATTGTAAAAGATAAAAAGTAGAGCATTAACAAAGTCAGAAATACAACCAAAAGACTAGTCAAGTAATCTATTCTTCTTCTTCTCCACTAGAAGAAGAGGAGCCTACCTCTATAACCTTATCAAAGGTCTTAGTTTTTAGGGGTTTAAACCTTAAATCCCTGAACCTAGTTCTAACAGGGGCTCTAAAAGTTTTAGTTTTCTTCGTTTTGGGTTTCTTCTTGGTCTCAACAGTTTTAGGTAAGATTGAGGGTGGATCAGATAAAGCAATAGGAGCAGGAGTCTCAAGTGACTCCTTGAAGATCTGTACAGGAGTATCTTCAGTAGCAACTGATTCTTTATGTGATAGTAGCAAGATACTTATGATTTCTTCTTTGAAATCCTTCATTTCCTTTTCAATTTTTTCCTAGTGAAGCTTTTGTTCAGATCTCATTTCCTGCAAGCTGTCATTAACTGAACTTCTTATTTCATCAATTACAGAATTCATGTGATCTATTACTGAATTTGAAATAGTTTCCATCTTCTGAAATATTAGCTTCTTGAGGTCAGATGGAGTAATCATTGCACCTTCAAATCTTTCTTCAACAGCAGTAGCTTCATCATCTTCTGAATAAGTAGCAGCAACCTAACTAGACACTTTCTTTATCCATATTCCTTCTTGTAGTTTGTAACCCATTCTTTTCAGTGAATTGAAGGAATAAGTGTCAAAGTGATGTAGTGGCTTTTCTATCTCATTAGTTAAGTCTATTCTAGCTTCTTCAAACAATAAGGTAAAAATCATACCATAGGGTAGGCAGGCTTTCACTTTCCTAGCGGCTTCAATCATTTGAATCATCATTATATAGGGAAGGTTGAGAGGCTTTTCTTCAATCTAATGACCCATAAAAGTCATGTCTTTCTCGCTGACCCAGTCAAAGTGACCAGTTCTGGGAAGAAATATTCTACTGACCATATTGTGAAGAAGCCTCATTTCCTTTGATAGTAAGTTGGCATAAACATGTTAAACGGAGCTTACGTCTTCTTTCTCCAAAATGAGCTTTAGAGTATGTTCTTTGTTCGGTAAAGTAAGCTTAGTGGCACTGTCCGTTGGCATTTGTAGCAACTTGCTTAACTTCTCTTCATCCACGATGATTTTGATTCCCTTAATAGTTGATTCCAAGTGAAATTCTTGAAGAACTATATTTTCGTAGAAAATTCGTACCAGTGAGGGGTAGGTTAAAATGTCCAAAGAACAGAAATGCTTCCAACCCTGGCTATCTATCCATCTTTCGATATTCATGTTCATTTCTTCTAGGAAGGAGAAATCTATTCTTCTTCTACAAGTGAAAGGCCGGTTGGCCATTGAGACATTCTATTCGGGAGAAGGATTTTCTTCTTCTTGTTGCATAGGAGTAGACCTTTTCCTCTTTTCTCCCTTTCCTTTTGCATTATCACTGCGTGCGCTTGATTCACCTACTTGAAGAATCTTCTGTGCAGATCTTCGAGAAGCCATCGCAGTGGAGTTTAAGAAATCAAGGTTCTAGGGAATGATTTTTGAGAAATTGGTAAAGTTTTCGAGTGGAGTAGAGTGTGTTTGAAATAAAATGGAAGGAGTGAAGTACAGGAAAATACAGCTCGGAACTACTTAAATAGCGATTTCCTAACTTTCGAGTCAGCTCGCCCAACCCTAGAAATATACGAGCTGACTTGAAAGATGGGAAATCGCTAGAAATACCAGAGTGAACTCAGAAAAATGAGAACATCGAGTCAGCTAGGCAAGACAACAGGTTGACCTAGTCAGCTCGACCAGAGCAAGAGTAGAAAACTCAGACATTCGAGCCGGCTCGACTAGAGCAAAATTTCTCGAGTCAACTCAAACAGAAACTTTCCACATAAAATGAAATGATTCAGAATTTGAATTCGATACTATGAAAGTTCAAGAAAAGTTATTCAAAAATCATGAATAATTGTAGGAGGTTGTCTAGATAATTCATCCTTAGTTTTCTAAGAAAATTAGATTGTCTAAATTTAGAAAGGATCATAAAGCCCTAATTTTTCTCTAAGAAATTCAAATCTATCTTGGTTTAGTGGCTTAGTAAAAATGTCAGCTAATTATTTTTCAGTTGGGATAAATTCTAGTTCTATATCACCATTCAAAACATGGTCTCTAATAAAATGGTGTCTAATTTCTATGTGCTTAGTCCTTAAATGCTGAATAGGATTTTTGGTTAAATTTATAGCACTTGTGTTATCATATTTGATAGGAATTTTGTATAGTATAACACTAAAGTCTTCTAGTTGTTGTTTAATTCATAACACTTGTGCACAACAACTCCCTGCAGCAACATACTCTGCCTCAGTAGAAGAAAGTGATATCGAGTTTTGTTTCTTACAGTGCCATGAGATTAAATTGAATCCTAGAAATTGACATGTGCCGCTAGTACTTTTTCTATCAACTTTACAACCAGCATAATCAGCATTAGAAAATCCAACTAAATTTAAAGATGATTCTTTTGAAAACCAAAGACCTAGATTACTTATACCTTTCAAATAACTTAATATTGTTTTAACAGCAAGCATATGTGTTTCTTTAGGATTACATTGAAATCTAGCACATACACATACACTATACAAGATATCTGGTTTACTTGCAGTTAAATATAATAAGGATCCGATCATACCTCTATATAGCTTTTGGTCAACATTGGATCCATTTTCATCTTTATCCAATTTGCAAGATGGGCTCATGGGTGTGCTCATTTGTTTGCTCGTCTCCATACCAAACTTTTTAATTGTTTTCTTAGTATATTTGGCTTGGTTGATGAAGATCCCTTCTTTTGTTTACTTTACTTGAAGTCCGAGGAAGTAATTAAGTTCACCGATTAGGCTCATTTCAAAATCTCCCTGCATTAGCTAAGCAAATTCTTCACAAAAACTTTCATTAGTTGCACCAAAAATAATATCGTTAACCTAAATTTGCACAACTAGTATATCATTATTTTTCATTTTAATGAAAAGGTTTTTATCAACATTTCCTTTTGAAAAATTATTTTCAATCAAGAAGGTACAAAGTCTATCATACCAGGCTCTAGGAGCTTGTTTCAAACCATATAAAGCTTTATTGAGTTTAAACACATGGTTTGGAAAAACATGATTTTCAAAACCCGGTGGTTGTTCTACAAAAACTTGCTCAGAGATAAAACCATTTAGAAATGCACTTTTCACATCCATTTGAAAAAATTTAATATTTATGTAGCAAGCAAATGCAAGAAATAATCTAATGGCTTCTAATCTTGCTACGGGTGCATAAATTTCATCAAAATCAATATCTTCTTCTTGACTATATCCCTTAGCCACTAATCTAGCTTTGTTTCTAATGACATTTCCTTGTTCATCTAGTTTGTTCCCATAGACCCATTTGGTTCCTATGATTGGGTGGTCTTTAGATCTATCAACTAGTGTCCAAACCTTATTTCTTTCAAACTGATTCAATTCATCATGCATAGCCATCCAGTTTGGGTCACTTTCAACTTCTTCTAAAGTGTGAGGCTCTAACTGTGATATAAAGGCTAGGTAGTCATATGCAGTCCTATGTGCAGACCTAGTCCTAATACCTTATGAAGGATCACCAATAATTAATTCTTTAGGATGGGAAGCAACGTACCTCCATTCAGTTGGTAGATCGGTGTGATCCTTACTTACCATTTCTTTTCTTCTTCAATTGGTCTTTCTTGAATACTCATATCTTCCATCTCTTTTTGAATAGTATCTGCATCATTGTCAATATACTCATCTTTTCTAGATGGTGAGGAGTTAGTTTCATTAAAGATAACATACATTGACTCTTCAACAGCGAGAGTCCTTTTATTAAAAACTCTATATGCTTTGCTATGTAGTGAGTAACCAAGAAAAGTTGCATCATCAGATTTAGCATCAAATTTTCCTAGATTATCCTTACCATTGTTAAGTACAAAGTATTTGCATCCAAACATAAGAAAGTAATTGATATTAGGTTTCTTTTCATTCCAAAGCTCATAGGGGGTTTTCTTCAAAATAGGATGGATCAAAACGTAGTTTAAAATATAACAAGCAGTATTCATCGCTTCTGCCCAAAAGTACCTTAGAAGATTACCTTCACATAATATTGTTCTGGCCATTTCTTCCAAAGTTCTATTTTTTCTCTCTACAACACCATTTTGTTATGGTGTTCTAAGAGCGAAGAAGTTATGATCAATGCCATTTTCAGTATAATAATCATCGAAAAATTGATTTTCAAATTCAGTGCCATGATCGCTCCTAATTGAAATTATAGAAAGATTTTTCTGATTTTAAACTTTTTTGTGAATTTTATAAACACTTTGAAAGTGTTATCTTTGTGAGCAATAAACAAAACCCATGTAAATTTGGAAAAATCATTTACAATCACAAGGGCATATTTCATACCTTTTAGGCTTGTGGTCCTAGTTGGTCCAAATAAATCCATGTGAAGTAGTTCTAGAGGTCTAGAAGTTGAAATAATATTTTTGGATTTAAATATCTCCCTAGTTTGTTTATCCATTTGGTATGCTTCACAAACATGATCAAAATCAACTTTAAACTTAGGCATGCCTCTAACAAGATTTTTGGAGATTAACTTGGCAATAGTATGCATGCTAGCATGACCTAATCTTCTATGCCATAATGAACAAGACTTCTTGATCTTAGCATTCATTGCAACTAAACTGAAACTACTTGACATGGCAAGATCATTTAGATTACCACATAAATATTTTCAAGTCTATGTCCAATAAATTTACTACTAGAATCAAGAGAGTTTGTTACTATACACATAAATGATTCGAGAAACCTTTATCACATAATTGACTAATACTTAATAAATTATGCTTCAACTTATCTACTAGCAATACATTTTCAATGAAAGTACAGGAGGTTATTTTGATCTTACCAATTCCGATTATTTTTTCCTTACCATTGTCTCTACAAGTAACCATTCCTCCTTCTTTCATTTCCAGGGTGATGAACCGATCCTTGTCAACCGTCAAATATCTTGAACAGCCACTATCGAGATACCATCTTTTCTTCAATTTTTGGGTTGCAAGACATTCCTGCAAGAAAATCAAGGAGTTCTTTAGGTATCCAAGCTAACTTGGATCCTTGCAGGTTAGTTGAGGTGGTTCCTTTGGGAACCCAATTTTTTCTTGATTTATTATAGACATTTCTAATAGTATTTCAGTTGAAAGCTATATGTCATATTTCTTTGCAAGCAAAACATCTGATTCTAGAATTCTGAAAGGATTTATACTTTGAAATTCTAGATGCATAAAGTACAGAAATAGCAAGTTTTGTAATTGACCTTTTCAGAACATACACAATGGCTTTTGAAATGGAAGTAGAACCTTTCGTTACAAAAGCTTTTTGAGAAGTAGGCTTGGAAACAAAATCTTTTGTTTCAAAAATGTAGTTGCTGAAATATAATTTGAATTTGAAGTATTAAAACCGATTCCAACTTTATTACTAGAAATTCTTTGATCTTTAAGAATCAACTCAAGCTTGTTAGAAGATAAAGTTAATTTTTTAATAAGTGGCTTGAGTTTTTCAACCTCCTTTTTTAGCTCATTATTTTCTTTCAACAAAATATTATTTTTGTCATGAAATTCACTATTTTCAGTTTTCAAAACATTATACTTTTCAGAAAGGATATGAAGTTCTTTTTGCAATAAAGTATTCTTTTCTGAAATTTTCTCTTTTTCTTTAAGTAAAGAATCATTGATATGCTTTAATGACCTAATCTTTACTCCTGCCTTTTTAAATTTAGATAAGAGGTCATGAAATACAGAATTTAACTCATCAAATGTAAATTCAATTTGAGTATCGGGGGAAGTTACCTCATCCTCGAGACCCATAGATATAAGTTAGCTATTTTCGTGGTCTCTTCTTCTTCAGTTGAAGTGGAGTCTTCACTATCACTCCACGTGACAACCATCACTTTTTTTTCTTCTTTTTGAAAAATTTCTTTAGTAGTGGATAGTCTGGATGAATGTGCTCGATTTCTTACATTCATAGCAGGTGGGGACTTGTTCCTTATCTTTGTCTTTGTCCCTGTCCTTTTCTTTTGTATATTCATCTCGTTTATAAAATTTTCTGTTATATCTTCCTTTCTTCTATCCCATAAATTTTCTGAATCTCCTCACGACTATTACAATATCTTCATCTTCTAGATCATCTTCGGAGGAGGTAGAGTCATCTTCCGTCTCTTCATCATCCTTTGATTCTAATGCAGCCTTAAATACAATTATTTTTCATTTTCTCATCATCATCCATTCTATGTTGCATGGTCAATTCGTGTGTGATTAGAGAACCCATTAGTTCATCCATGGATAAAGTGTTCAAATCTTTAGCTTCCTGGATGGCAGTAACTTTAGGATCCCATTTGTTAGGAAGTAATCTCAATATCTTTTGTACCAAATCAGCATTTGAATAAACCCTGCCAAGACTTTTCAAACCGCTAATAATATCTGTAATTCTAGTATACATGGCAGAGATATTTTCATTATGCTCTATTTTAAACAATTCATAATTATGCACTAAAAGATTAATCTTTGAGGTTTTCTCTTAAGAAGTTCCTTCGTGGGTCATCTCAAGTTTATCCCAAATTTTCTTTGCTAAAGTGAAAGTGGAAATTTGATTAAACTCATTTGAATCCAAAGCACAGTAAAGCAAGTTCATGGCTTTGGCATTCAATTTATCTAATTTCATGTCGTGTTCATCCCATTCCTCTTCAGGCTTAGGGACATCCACGCTATCAATTTTAATCATGGGAACATGTGGCCCTTTAAAAATAACCTTCCACAATTGAAAATCAATATCTTGTATATAAATTTTCATTCTTGCTTTCCAAAAAGAATAATTCATACCTATGAAGAGTGGAGGTCTAATAGTAGACTGGCCTTCCTCCAGAGATGTACTCATGGGATGAGCCATCAATCTTTACTCTAGTATAATCAGAGATACTATCTAGATACTATTTGTTACCTAGGTGGCTATCCAAGAGGGGGGGTGAATTGGGACTTTAAAAAATTTAAAGCAGATAATGTGCACTTAAAATCCTCTTTTAAAAGTGTTGTGTGTTGTGACTAAAATTAAATGCAGAAGCTAAAAGAAATCAGAGTATCACAATACAAACATACAAGGTTTATAGTGGTTTGGAGCAACCCAGCTCCTACGTCCACTACCCAGGATATCACTTGGGATTTTCACTATATTCACACCCGAATACAGTAGGATTGTTTTGCAGTATCACAATCCAAAATCTCTTTACTTTGGTTTTAACGGGATCACCAAAAAAAACCCAACACCCTTTGGTTTTGAACAAGCTCACCAAAGAAACCTAACTTGGTTTTACCAGGATCACCAAGAACCCAACACTTAGTTTTATCAAGGCTCACCAAGAACCTATTTGGTTTTTCAACCGGGCTCACCAATAACCCAACAATTCAATAAGATGAATTGAAATAAATGCAATAAAAATGACAAACTCAATTTTTCGGATAGTTGCCGGTGCAGCTTGATAGAAGTCCACTTGAATGCACTTGAATGAGCTTTAATAGCTTTAGTAGCTTCTTCCAAAATTGCTTAAGCTTCAGATAAGAGTTGGTGAAGACTTGAAGGCTTGCTTGAATGCTCTTATGCTCTCTTTCTTGTTGGTAGGTAGGATATTCAATGTAGCTCTCAAAACTTTGAAGAGTTCTCTAATTGTTGTTTCAAGGAAGTTCAAATCCTTCAAATATAAGATATTCCATCACCCCAAGGCAATTCTAGCTATTATAGACCATTGGAAAGTGGTTTATGACCGTTGGAGTACTTTTTTGCATTCAAAAATAAATTCTAGAACTAGCCGTTGGATACCTGAAAGCGATGTTCGAGACGGCTAGGATTCTTTTGAGTCGGCTCGAATCCTTCGAGTCGATAGGTCGAGTCACCAAATCTTCAGTGCAGTCAGCTCTTTGTCTCAGGGCACAAAACTTCACTCTGGATGAATCAGCTTTTTGTAACTCGGGTCAGCTTGAACTTATATCTTTGAAAAACTTGAACTCGAGGAGTCGGCTCTTTTGATCATTGGTCGGCTCTTCATCTCAGATTTTGAAATCATCACTCTGGAAGAGTTAGCTTGTTGCAGTACGGGTCGGCTCGCTTTCTCAGGTCTTCAAAATTAGGTCTGGAAGAGTCGACTCTTTCTGGTTCGGGTCGGCTCGCCTGGCTGTTCTCAAAAATCTTCAAAAACTAGACTCTGGAGGAGTCGGCTCGGATATATTCCAGTCGACTCGGATTCACTAGAGTCGGCTCAGTAACCTTCGAGTCAGCTCGGATTGCTGCGTACCAGAATCCTTGCTGCGTGCCACTAGGAGGAGTCGGCTATTCAACATGCTAGGTCAGCTCGAATATTTTTCTTTAGGATTTTTACAATTGGACTCAAAGAAAAAAACTCTCACCAACTCTCTTACATTTTTCATGCAAACCAACTCAAAATAATTCTAAGGCACACATACACAGAAGTAACCCTTTTACATAATTTTTTCTTAGCTTTTTCATTGGGTTCTTCTTTACAGAAACACATTACAACACAACTCAAACAAGAAACAAAGGTGTAGGAGTTGAAGTTTGAACAATTAACTCATCCTACAAAAACTTGTAACACACTTGAAGAGTTGTTAGAAATAAATGTACATGCTCTAATGTTTGGTTATCATCAAAATCACACACGGGGTCAATAATCTCCCCCTTTTTGATGATGACAAAACACTGGGCATGAAGAATTCTTTATGCTTTACATGTATAAAAGTATTTGAAAGTTAAATATTCACATGTATCAGAGCTAATTAAATTTGTAAATAAGTATCAGAGCTCAAGAGATGATATCATTGTATATCATCAAGGTATTAACTTTTCATGCTTAATAATGTTATGATTAGCACAAAACATGGAGTATCAGAGTTTTGAAAAAAATATTGACAGAATTAAAATTTGTAGAGCAATAGAAATCAGAGTAAAACTATTCAAGAGAATCTCTCCCTTTCTCTAGATTTTAAAGTAATTAAACAATAGTTAGATCCAGTTGAATACAGTCACTTTTGTGCTCCCTCTTTTTCATTCTTTTTATGCACTTTAAGAATAATTGATAGGAAACTTAACATAAGTAAGAATTTTCATGACAACACATTTCTCCCCCTTTTCGTCAATCAATCAAAAAGGTGATTTCAAATAAAGCTCAGATTTTGAAATAGATTGAGAAAGTCTTTAATATTTGTTTGAGATAATTTTACTTTCTCAAATTGAAAATTCTAATTAAAAATTTGTCATAGTTGTATCAAAGCATTGTATCAGATAGTACATGACAACAAAGAAAATTGCTAAAAGGTCTTTCATTTCACTAAGAAAATTGCGATACAAAGTGAGAAGGAAAGTACATTCATATTGTAAAAGATAAAAAGTAGAGCATTAACAAAGTCAGAAGTACAACCAAAAGACTAGTCAAGTAATCTATTCTTCTTCTTCTCCACTAGAAGAAGAGGAGCCTACCTCTATAACCTTATCAGAGGTCTTAGTTTTCAGGGGTTTAAACCTTAAATCCCTAAACCTAGTTCTAACAGGGGCTCTAAAAGTTTTAGTCTTCTTGGTTTTGGGTTTCTTCTTGGTCTCAACAGTTTTAGAACAGATTGAGGGTGGATCAGATAATGCAATAGGAGCAGGAGTCTCAAGTGACTCCTTGAAGATCTGTACAGGAGTATCTTTAGCAGCAACTGATTCTTTATGTGATAGCAGCAAGATAATTATGACTTCTTCTTTGAGATCCTTCATTTCCTTTTAAATTTTCTTCTGGTGAAGCTTCTATTCAGATCTCATTTCCTGCAAGCTATCATTAACTGAACTTCTTATTTCCTCAATTGCAGAATTCACGTGATCTGTTACTGAATTTAAAATAGTTTCCATCTTCTTAAATATTAGCTTCTTGAGGTCAGATGGAGTAATCATTGCACCTTCAGATCTTTCTTCAACAGCAGTAGCTTCATCATCTTCTGAATAAGTAGCAGCAACCTGACTAGACACTTTCTTTATCCATATTCCTTCTTGTAGTTTGTAACCCATTCTTTGCCGGTGCAGCTTGATAGAAATCCACTTGAATGCATTTGAATGAGCTTTAATTGCTTTAGTGGCTTCTTCCAAAATTGCTTCAAGCTTCAGATCTGAGTTGGTGAAGACTTGAAGGCTTGCTTGAATGCTCTTGTGCTCTCTTTCTTGTTGGTAGGTAGGATATTCAATGTAGCTCTCAAAACTTTGAAGAATTCTCTAATTGTTGCTTCAAGGAAGTTCAAATCCTTCAAATATAACGTCTTCCATCACTCCAAGACAATTCTAGCCATTGTAGACCATTGGAAATTGGTTTATGACCGTTGGAGCACTTTTTGGCATTCAAAAACAAATTCTAGAACTAGTTGTTGGATACCTAAAAGCGATGTTCGAGAAGCTAGGATTCTTTTGAGTTAGCTCGGATCCTTCAAGTCGATAGGTCGAGTCACCAAATCTTTAGTGCAGTCAGCTCTTTGTCTCAGGGCACAAAACTTCACTCTGGATGAGTTGGCTCTTTGTAGCTCGGGTCGGCTCGAACTTATATCTTTGAAAAACTTGAACTTGAGGAGTCGGCTCTTTTGATCATTGGTCGGCTCGTCTTCTCAGGTTCTAAAATCATCACTTTGGAAGAGTCAGCTCATTGCAGTTCGAGTCAACTCGCTTTCTCAGGTCTTCAAAATTAGGTCTAGCAGAGTCGACTCTTTCTGGTTCGGGTCGGCTCGCCTGGCTGTTCTCGGGAATCTTCAAAAATTGGACTCTGGAGGAGTCAGCTCGGACATATTCCAGTCGACTCAGATTCACTAGAGTCGGCTCAGTAACCTTTGAGTCGGCTCGGATTGCTGCGTACTAGAATCTTTGCTACGTGCCACTAGGAGGAGTCGGCTCTTCAACGTGCTAGGTCGGCTCGAGTATTTTTCTTCAGGATTTTTACAATTGGACTCAAAGAAAAAAACTCTCACCAACTCTCTTTCATTTTTCATGCAAACCAACTCAAAATAATTCTAAGGCACACATACACAGAAGTAACCCCTTTTACATAATTTTTTCTTAGCTTTTTTATGGGTTCTTCTTTACAGAAACACATTACAACACAACTCGAACTAGAAACAAAGGTGTAGGAGTTGAAGTTTGAACAATTAACTTATCCTACAAAAACTTATAACACACTTGAAGAGTTGTTAGAAATAAATGTACATGCTCCAATGTTTGGTTATCATCAAAATCACTTATGGGGTCAACACTCTTCAAAGCTACATTTAGAAAGTTGAGAAGATAGGCTTGTAAGCTTTTTGAATGAAATCTCTCCTTTTTGGCTTTTGAAAGTGAAGTTCTTGAAAGAATATTGTCTTGTATGTTCAATGGAGTTCAATGCTTCATAAATGAGTTTGATGAATCTTAAATACTTCAAAAATTTTCAAAAAATGGTTTGAGACCATTGGAGGATCAAAACTAGTTGTTGAGAGCTTGAAAAGATGAAATCTGCATCTCAAAAAATAGAGCCGTTGAAGCTGTCAGAACCCGTCAATCGACACTTGACTTTCAGGTGTCGACACTTGGCTCCCAGGTGTTGACACTTGGTCCTATAGGTGTCGACACTTAATTTTTAGGTATCGACACTTACATTTCAAGTATCGATACTTGACACAAAAATACTCCAAATGGCAAGTTCTATATTTTCAAAAATCTCAGGCCTTGAACACTTCTAGGTGTCGACACTTGAGTTTTAGGTGTCGACACTTGAGTTTCAGGTGTCGACATTTGGTGTGCCAGTGAAGAACTTTTGCGTGCCAGCTCTAAAGTGTCGACACTTGGCCATTCATGACTTGGTTCTGCAGTTTGCCAAAAAGTGTACCAAAACTCCTAAAAACTAAAAGATCTTCAACAAAACTTCAAAGAATCTTTTGTAAACCATAATTGATCATCTTTAAGGCCTTTTTCAGTTGAGAAGACTTCTTGAAACTTGAAAATAGCTTAGCTTCATGATACTTTTATTTTAAAAATTTGAGGTGCCTGTATCTTGTAAGTCATAACTATAATTAAAATATTAGTGTACAATATGTACTCAACATTTTGTTAATCATCAAAATCAAGGGCAAAGGCAGCAAAATCCTTGTTGAAATCCTTTTAATTGCCTCAAAATTCTCTCAAATATATCTTAGAATAGCTCCCAAACACTTCCCTAATTTTTTGAGAATTTATTGAATTTTATTATGAATTTTTCCTGAAAATGACCAAGTGTCGACACTTGTAAAACTGCCCAAGTGTTGACTCACCAAAGTGTCAACATTTGAGCAATTTTCAAGTGTCGACTCATGAACCGATCAACTACTTTTTTAGGGCATCATCTGAATGATTTTCTCATTTATTTTTTCATTCTCCCCTCTTCTTTATGGTCCCCAAATCCCTCCAAATCACCCAAAAATAGTGATCTTGCATCCCTAACCTTCCATTCTTAGAAAATCCCTCATTTCCCTCTCATTTTTAGATCGATTTTCCCTCATTCCTTCTGGTTTTCCCATTTTCAATCCGTTTGGGCCCGTTCTTCCCTTCTCTAGCCCATTTTCCTTCCATTGGTTCATCCTTCTTTCCGGTCCACTCTTAGTTGTTCTAGTAGTCATGGCACCTAGGAAGTGATGGGTTTCATAAAGGTCATCTTGCATGTATGAACATTGGATTTCAAAATTTTGCATATAAAAAACCCTTATTAGCTAGAAACCCTAATCCCAAGATCCCCTCATTCATGTACAACTAATAAGTCACTAATAAGGTTTATGAAGAATACCTGGAACGTTGTTTTCCACTCCTTTCTACAAAGGTCATAAGTGCAAGCCCTCCAACGATGATCCACATAGGAATTGACCCAAGGAAGAACTCCTACTTCAGTTGCTTGCTTGACTAGGACTCTTCCTGACAGCCTTCTGGACTTTCACCTTTGTAGGACACCCTACCCTCTTGTAGGGCACTCTAAATGCTCTTCAAAACCACTCTTGGATTTGGGATAGCCCTCCTGTAGGACACTCTAGGCTTATGTCTTAAAACTTAAGACTTGTCCTAGTAAGAACAACCTTGTCTTAAGGAGACAAGGTTTGTCTTAAGGAGGAGGGAGGGAGATAGAGACACTCGGAATAACTTCGATGGAAATCTGATACTAAAACTTAGAACATCACCCCTATTTATAGTTTTAAGAGGGGTGTGTGATATGGCTAGCCATCAACTTATCAGATATGATTTTTCAAGATCGAAGAGAAGTTATCTGGCTTGAAAAATCATATCTAATATGTAGATTCATGCACCAAGGCCCATATCTGCATCCCTTCTCATTCCTGGATGATTTCTCACTTGCCACATGGAAAGTATCAGTCTCTGGGAAGCCAAGAGGCATCATTTTAGTCCCCAAGTATCCGAGAAATGAAGAGTCCTAATAGTAGAAAGACTGCTTCAGAACCATGTGCCACATGAAGAGTTGTAGCTCTTCATGTGTGCGCGCTCTTTATCAAACCTCCATGCCAATTTCAAACACACTTTGACCGATCAATCTATCCTAGGAGGCATGGGGATGTGTACCAAGAGGAGTCCAGAAGAAATCAACAAGAGAATTTCATCTGCAGAAGGACTCTTGGTCCTTTCTGCGCCCTCTCCTCCTTGGCGCGCGCAATATTGCACCTAAGCATCCCAGCTGACTTGGACTCTTGTCCAAGTGGCACCAAATGTCCAAAATTAGTCAAATAAAATCTGACATAGGCTGCCTCAATTAATACATGTCCTAATTTAAGTTCTCCTTAAATTGATTAATCAATTTAGCAAGCAACTAAACCCAAATCGACTTGGGTTAGGAATTAGGTTAGCATACACATGCTAGTGTGCAATCTAGCTAACTAATTAGGACCCCATGATCCTAATTAAATTATGAATGACTTCCTTGGTCAACTCCCTAATGTGTGTGATTCTTTGGATTCCATATCTAGCCAGCAGTAGGTCTAGGTTCAAGCCGATTCGAACCAATAGAACTCGATTAACCTAATTAGGTCAAATTGAGCTGACCTAAATTGCCAATTCGATCTATCCATCGAATTGACTCATGAAACCAATTCAATTGGTTCATGAATACCTACAAGACATGATTGACGTATAGCAATGTATTATGCCTACCCGGAAGATGAGAAATTTGATAAAAAGTATCAAAATATCCTTCAGTAAAAAGTTACCATGTATTTCAATCTTTCGATCTCTCATTATCCCGATTAAGTGATGGATATGGAAAATGTCAAATCCTAGCACTTAGTCATTTCGAATCTCTATTCGATAATGAAGACTTAGCTGATGACTGATTAGAAACCACTTCTAATCTCATCCTGCTTTGATCAAAGACTCCTTGAGTCATCAATCGAAGAGATCACTTGGGATAACAATTCCTCTTGCTAGGAATGATCGATTCCTGTTGGTCCACTCATATCCTTCATACACCTTCCACCATATCCGAGAACATCCCGTACATGACTAAATATCATGAGTGAGTATGAACCAAAACATGGCTTAGTGTGCATAAGGAAACATGGTGACCTCGGGTTTAAAGATCACATGCACAACTCCTACTTTGAGATCTATCTTTTGGCAAGTCGTAAGACTTCCGTAAGATAGTCCCGGTGTAGATCAGTTCAGTGAACTCATACCCTACTGAGTACCCTTATCCCTATATTAGTTTCTCTACACAAGTGGCTGTGAGACCAACTACCCTCTCTACAGAGCATACATAGGATAAGCTAGTCTTTTCGGACTTATCGATCCCCGAACCGATGGTTTATCGACTAGGAACATTTTAGATTAGGATTTTTAGGAACTTAGGTCTCACTGTTATGATTTCCATCATAACCCTAATTCCATTTGCCCTAACCTATGGGATTCATCATAATCTTTAAGTAAGACACAGCAATATGATGAAACTATATGCCTTTATTAATATATTAAATATCATACAGGAGTTTGGAAGATTACAAAATTGCCCTTACATATGATTAGCTTTTAAGGCACTTTCCTTTCAGGAAGCAATAGGCTTTCTGCAAGAAACGGTCCACCTCCGAGTGTGGCGAGCTGAGTTCCGGGGAGAGGAGGTCCAAGGCTAGGCAGGATCATGTTGAGCACACCAAGCAGCCCGAGGATCAGCAAGCAAACAGAGCACCCCCTCCGCAATTGTCCCTCGTAGCTGAGCGAGTTGTAGGGAAGGTGATTGCATGCGAGAGAGAGTTGATCTTCAGTTTGGGATTTAGAAGGATTCATTATTGGAGATTTGTTAAGAGCACCAGGCCTTGTACCTTTCTGCACCATGAGAGAGAGGTACTTTCCATACCTAATGCGCGAGTTTTACAGCAGCATGGCTACATATGGCATTAGGTGGATAGCTTGAGTTAGAGGTGTTGAGATTCCAGTGACCTCTGAGACCCTTAGTAGAGTTTGGGAGATTCCACTACATGGTATGGCAGCAAACTGGGTAGGTGACGAGATGCTGCATTCATATGCATACTGGAGTGCAAGGACATAAGGGGAGTATCAGTGGTGTCAACAAACCAGATGTCTTTGGAGATGAGAGTACTTCACCATATTATTGCTCGAATTATGGTTCCGAAGACTGGAAGATTTGACTTTATCATCGAGCAGGAGTTGGTGTTAATGGTTGCTCTGAGATAATAGAGGGCCATCAACCTACCCATGATCATGGTTTACCAGATGGGTGAGGCAGCCACCCAATGCAGATTGTGTTTGCCATATGGTATGGGGCTGACCCAGATCTTCAGAGATTTTGGTATCCCACTAGAGGATGAAGTCTCCAAGGAGATTCTCCACACAGACACTTACAGGGAGAAATCTCTACATCGCATGGGATTCAGGAGAGTTGGCGCTAGGTGGGTCAGACACGAGTCAGGCAAGGAGCCAGACGAGGAGGATGAGCTGAGAGCTGCTAAGGCAGGACCCTCTAGACCTGCACCACAGATTAGTTCCCCCAGACCTGCACCTGCAATAGGCTTTGGGTCAGAGCCCTCTACACCTGCACCTTCTAGTGCTCTAGCTATAGCTTCTCGAGATACCACAGCAATAGATTTTACCTTCGAGGAGTGGATCACTACACAGACTACTAGAGTACGGGAGGAGATTTTGGGATTGTCTGTCAAGACTACCAGACTACAATTGGAGCTGCATGGACTTAGATCTCACATAGATGAGCAGCTTATAGGCATTCAACAGACCATGGAGGCCGGATTCACTGAGATCAGAGACTTGTTGAGAGCACTATTGCTTCCAGCTAGACCCTAAGTTCCTCCACCTCCTCCTCTACCAGTAGATGGTGATAATGATGGACATGATGGCACTGCTGGTGATGATGGTGATGATCATGGTGATGGTTCAGACAGTGGTAGTGATAGTGATGGTGATGATGGTGCAGGTGGTGGTTATCAGATTGTCAGTAGAGAGGATCAGACTCCAATATTCCTGATCAAACTCCAGATGTTCCTGCTCCACTGATGTTCAGAGAGACATTGTTTCAACCTATGAGAGACCTGCAGAGATTCTTACTTCTCGTGCCACTAGGACTACTAGAGTTATACGTAGATCTGGACCTTCCCTTAGGACTAGGAGTATGTTGTATAAGACTCTTAGATCCTCATCCTCTAGGATCATGGCATCCATTATTTTGGAGTTTCCTTCTGATGAGGATTAGCCTCTAGATATCCTATCTGCATTTCATGTACTTTTTCAATTTATGTTATGTTATATTATGTAGTTCCCTTGTTGTATTTCTAGTTCATGCTTGCATTTTCAGTTCATGTTTGTCATTTGCTATGTTGTATTGAAACTTCTTATTTATGAAAGCTATATTTTTCAGTTATGAAGGTTGTACTATTACTCTTTTTTATCTAATTGATGTTCTACTTTGACTAATGCACTAATTTAGGAGGAGGAATCCCTTTTAATGCTTAATGATGACAAAAAGAAAAAGTAAGAAAGATATATAAGCAACAAATTCAAAATTTTTCAAGAATTCACAAGTTACTCAAGATAAGGGGAGAAAATGAGAAATTAAGAAAATCTAATCTTGAAACACTTGAAACATTAGTGTATGAACTAATAATCTGATACATTCACACTTGAAATTCTTGTATGAACTTTGATATATTGACAATTGTTAAGCATGTTCAATGAACTTGTTCAATTCTTTTGAAAATATGCTTATATACTCAAAGTTTTGTCATCATAAAAAAGGAAGAGATTGTTGGCTTTGGCCCTTAATTTTAATGGTTAACAAAATGTTGAGTATATGTGTGGACTAATGTTTCAGTTGGAGTTGTAAATTTTAGGTCACAGGTACTTCAAATTTTTCACTCAAGAGCATCAAAGTTATGGATATCAAAGCAAGATGAATTTCAATATTTGAGAGGTCTTCTTACCTTTGAATGACTTTAAGATAATCACTTGGCCTTTATGGAGATGAAACTGAAGTCAATGGGACAAAATTTGAAAGTTTCAAAGTTTGCACACATTTTGGAAATGGCACAGAGCAAGTGTCGACCTAAGTGTCGACTCACCATGTCGACTCACGGAGCAAGTGTCGACACCTTGAAGACTGGCACCTAGAACTTTCAGCTGGCATGCCAAGTATCGACTTACAGAGTTCAAGTGTCGACTCACAGATCGACTCAAGGCCTGAGAACAGAATTGAACATAACATGATTTTTGGACCTCAATGAAGTGTCGCTCAAGTGTCGACCTAAGTGTCGACTTACAGGTCGACTCACAGATCGACTCATGACCTGAGACAAGAAAAGAACAGAACATGCCATTCCATGGATATTTTGCCTAGTGCTGACCGAATTGTCGACCCAAGTGTCGACTCAAGTTCAAAGTATCAACTCACAGGTCGGCTCATAGCCTGAAACCAGAAGTGAAACAGAATATTGGAAATTCAAATTTATACTTGGTATCGACTCAAATGTCGACCTAAATGTTGACTCACAGATCGACTCGTAAACAAATCTAGTGTTGACACTTAGTCCAACAGCTAGTTTTCTAGAAGTTCAGAATTGATTCCAAACAGCTCCAAATGACTAGTTTCTTCACTCTAACAGTCTCCAACAACTTTTTGAAGGTTTTTGAGCTATCTATCATTTACCAAACTCATTGAAGATACAAGAAAAAAAGTGAATCACATGAGACAGTTTATCTTTTAAGAAAAGCTTGAAAAGACTTTGAGTGAGCCTTTAAAGAGTATTCCACCTAAAAATGCCTTCATTTTTGTGCTGTTGAGCTTTCAAATTATTAGCCAAAAGTATGCATTGAAGAGGTTCCAAGAAGAAGACAACTCAAACATTCAAGAAGAACTTTAACGACATTTATATCTACTATTTTAAGAGTTTTTTCTTGAGCTTATATCTGTACTTTTTATCTTATTTATTGTTACTAGTTTCAAAGTATTAAAACTAGTATTAAAGGTTATTGGTGAGCCTAAGGATCAAAACCAACTAGGATTTGACTTGTGAACCTAGATTAAAAACAAATTGTAAAAATTGTTAGTGAGCTTTTAAAAACAAGTTGGCTGTAATCTTTAATAGATTATAGTAAAAATTTCTAAGAGGAAGCTTAGAAAATGGATGTAGATGCTTGAAATGTACCGAACCACTATACATCTTGATGTTTATGATTGCTTGCTCTTCCTTCTTTATTTACTCTGATTTATATTGCATTTGTTTTACAATTCTGCTACATATCATTATTAAGCACAATCACTTTAGTTCAAACACATATTTGTTTAGAATTTAAATTTTTAAGAAATCTAATTCATTCCCTCTTGGGTTGCTACACTGGACAACAATACTATTGAAAACTTCAACATCCAAAGTAACGTCAATGCAAGTTTAATCGGGCCAAGGTCCAGTAAACAAGAATAAACATTACTTATTTATGTTTAATTTGAACCTGATTGCAGCTAGGTTCAAGCCCGATGAACCATTTGTAACCAGTCTAAATCAATTACGAACCATAGCGAGCACTAACCATAAAACCCAAGTGGACAGAGTATAAAAGGAACACTAAAGGTGCACAATTCAACACCTATTCTCTTTCAAATTTGTTGGATGTGGGAAGTAAAATGAAAGTCTAATGCTTTCTAAAAAAAAGTATCAATTCTTGAATTGACATATTCATTCAATAGAAAATTCAACAGAAAATTATAAGCAGCTCAACAGAATTTGATGAAAAATGAACGACTAGTGATTTTGTGAACTTGAGCAATCATTGTTGATTGTGGGCAGCACATGCTTCGTCATAACAGATGATATAGATCTCAGGATTTGGTATTAGAAATTATCAATCATGAAACATCCTGTAGTTGGTTGTCTGACCTTGCAGTCATTTGTAGGCTGCTGTTACTACCTCTCGCTAGTCGCTACCCTGTTACATCCTAACGATTTGCTCGCTTCACTTTGATCCGCCAAGTCATAATTGAGGAAACTAAATACATAAAATTCTTCTAAAGATCATTCAGATAAATCATCGATTCACTGCTCCAGTAAATCTCGGGGGCATCCTCCCCTGAAGAAATGGCAAGATCACCAGAAGTTTCAGACAATGCACTCTCCAAAGAATCAGCTAATTCTGCTTCCCACAAACCCAACCTGCAAACCTTCTTATAGGCCTTATAGCCTGCTGCTTTCAGCGCTTCTGAGATCGTTTTGGATGGAGCGGTAGAATTAATCTTTCCAGATCCTATTTCTTTTAGTAAAGCCTCTGCAGAACCTGACTTCTGAAGAATGACAACCGCACAGGTCTTATCCACCAAATGCAATTCAAAGTCCTCTGCAATCACAGAATTGGTTTGTTGAAGGTGGCTTTTCAGTTCTGCAGCAGAAGTGCCCCCATGAAATCCCCAAATGAAAATTAAGTCATCAGTACTGATTTTCCTCACATTATCCATATGGAAACCAACATCATCAGCCTCAGTTTCTTTAAGGCTATTAGAAGTGGGATAAAAGATGTTTGCATATTCTTCAATTGGCACTGTGTGCTGTCCAAGTGAAGTTTGACAATCAGGAACTATTTTCAGTAAGATGCCGAGCTTTGCAAACACTCGTGTTATTCTCAAAACATTATGTCCATGGTTCTTGTTGCTGTTCCCATCAGCTGATGCATGAAAAGGAAACAAAGGGAAAAGTATTAACAAGCTATTCAGAATCTAATAATTAAAATGAACAGGCTAGCTGACAAGTCAAGCCCCTCTTATAACACCCACATTACGTGCCGCATTTTGGAGATTGCTAGACCAGTCAGTCAAGATAATAGTTGTTTTAAAGAAAATTAAATAGGTCAAAGTCAACCTAGAAATTTTTTTTTTCAAAAGGGTCAAAAGATGGTATTCACAGAATTTTCTTGGTTGCTCTGTCAATATCTGGTGAATGCATCCAGTAAGCTACTTTCTATAAATTTTTAGGCAGTTTTATCAAGAAATCAACAAGAAACAGTGATACACATTACCTAGTTGAGGAATTTCCATATCCATGGGCACAAAGAACTGCCGCTTTAAGTAACTGAGAGCAGCAGGTAGGTTCTTTGCTTTTCTCAAAGGGCCAATTTCCTTCAACAGATGGTTGACATCAACTATATTAGAAAAGACCAACCTCAAAGAGCACATAAATTCATTCAGGCTTGGTGGCAACGGGGAAATAAACTTTGAATGAATGAATGTAAAATCTGCAAGAATTAATTCCACTAGTGTATCAATTGCAGACAAAAGTAAACATTTGATTATCATTACCATTATCATTATTATTATCAACAGTATGTTTATTGCAGAAAATCACCATGTAGACAATTGTAGGCAATGATTGGTTTATGGGAACTGGAGATCAGATCAATCACTTGTCGGAACCCACGAACTTTCAGGTTGTGC
This sequence comes from Areca catechu, assembly GCA_021397845.1. Taxonomy (NCBI): domain Eukaryota; kingdom Viridiplantae; phylum Streptophyta; class Magnoliopsida; order Arecales; family Arecaceae; genus Areca; species Areca catechu. The sequence continues at coordinate 42,452,009 of CM038048.1, read as the reverse complement.
TCTTCCTCAAGATTTTGAGTTTCACTCTAGCATTGAAAAAATCAGTTAGCAAGTAATTTGGTGAAACTTGTTAAGTCCATGCACAACAGAGAATCATATCATGGCTCTGACCATGAGAAGATTCTTATCTTCCTCTGAACCAGTCAGCACCACCCGAACTGACTTGGGCCCCCCAGATTTGTCCAGAATAACTAAAGGTACAAGTTCATCAGAAATATGAGTGACCGTCTGCATCCAGGGAGAAAAATCTTAAATGAGCTATACTATAGATTACATCAGCAGGAAGCAACCACCTTTCTCCAAATACACAATGCCGGTTTATAACATGGCTGAATTTCCTAGCTCTACCACAAAACATAGCAAAGGAATCTAGCATAATTGATTGTCAGATACACTATAGCATCAAGCCATTTTGCTGGTGCTACTGATCTAGCTAATATGAATTTCGATTTTTGTGCTATTGCATGCCCAAGTTCATGGGCTTTTCTTCTGTTAATACAAACTAAAACTCTGCCCAAACAACCTAGAAAGAACAGAGGAATTTAATGAAGGGTACCTTCAGTAAACTGGTCACATATCCTTGGCATCACAATATGGAGAGAAAAACGAAAGAAGAAACACATCCAATAATGAGCTCATCCGTGCTTTATAACACCAAACAATTTCAAAGTCATACCTCCAAAGCCAGCTGAACTTGACGATCACTGCAGACATCAATGCTCAAGGAGGGCCTTGAACTATAAACTTCACCACCTAGGATGAGTTTCCGCAGAGATTTAGCTAGAGACCCTACATACCATAGCTAAATACAACAATAAGAGGCCATAAGACGATAGAAAAAACTTAGAACATGTATATCCAAAAACCAACCATCTGTCATGTTGCATGGATCTTTACAAGCATTCCTCCAGTGCTCTACTCTTGACTTGATTCTTCCAATAAAAATTGAATCAGCAACAGATGGACTTGGAGAGGAAGATGATGAAGAGACAAGAGGGGCAGGAGTTCTCTCTTTTGCAATGGATTCTTGAGCTCTGGATAAGTATGACAGACCTGCCAAACATATGGCCAACAGAATTTAATTGTTCTCCATTAATCCCAAGGGTTTGTTGGGTCCCTCCCATCTACTCACCATCATAAATGCTGACATTGAAATCAAAACCTTCTCGAGCCATGGATGTCAGAATTGAACTCTGACATGAGAAACTGTAAGAAGGCATGCCCAAATTTAGCTCATCTCGAGGGAACAAATGAAAGTTGTACCTGTACAACAGGAAATTAAATAGCTACTGTGTCATTAGCAAGCCATGAAATGTAAATATGCAAACAAAGAAAAAGATCATGATTCTACAAAGTATTAAGCAAAGACATGGGAAGGACAAAAAAGCCTCAAGGTGGCTGGTGGTGTGAGCCTCAAGGAGTCCAAATAAAACCTCTAAAAGGCTGATAAGATAGATGGGAAACAAAAACTGCATGCATACAAAGGAAAAGCAGATTTGAACACATGCATGATTATTGATGCATTGCAACATTATTTCTATGAAGCAGAGATCTGGTTTAATTATCATGTAACTTGCACAAACAAGTTAATGATAAAGTGACCAATGAATAATAGCAAATGTTGTCACAGTGGCTTAGATTTGTAACAATAGGACAAGTTGGGAGTTCGAATTCTGTTGAATCCCCTTCCCCCACACAAAAAGAAAGAAAGAAAAGAAAAGATGAAGTGTTTGATAAATACTCTATTATGCTTACCCATAACATAAATTCCAGTAAAAATGACATACAAAATGATCAATAAAATTGACACACAGACAAGTTTAGACATGCATTAGCATAAGAGAGACAAAAGATAGCTCAACAACATGGATAACTGAAAAGAACAAATGAGAATATTTCGAGGGAAGGCACAGGTTAACAAAAAAATGAAGAAAATAAGCAAGAAGTGAAAGATATGGAAAAACTTAAATGCAGGAAAATAAGCCAGAAGTGAAAGATATGGAATAACTTAAATTCACCAAATGCTTACATTTTGGAAAAAAATGTATTTGGAAGTAAAAGGAATGAAAAAAATAAATGGAGAAAAATGGTGAAGCAAAAAATGTCTTTAGGTAAGAAAAAAGATGGAAAAATTTGTAACAATAAAGATAAAATTGAAAGTGATATAGTATCGGAAAGATATTCAACCAAAAAAAAGTCAGAGATTTTAAAAGAAGTAAAATAAGAACAAGAATTAAAAAAGGCTTTGGTGTTGTTATGATAAAAAGCATGTAATTCAGAGAGTTTTAGGCATCAGCTTACATGTAAAACCTACAGAAAGATCCCTATGGCCTTGCAATTGAGGCATATAACCAATGTCTCCGGATATTGTCTTCCCAAGACATAAAGATAGCATAGTTATATTCTAAGTGAAAAATAGGTAGCCAGTTTCCCTAGTATAAAATTCTATTAAAAAATAATTTTCAGAATAATTATTTTCCTGCACAAAGAGTTCCAATGTCACAGAACTTATTATGAAATTTTAGCCCCTCCACCCCACCCTGAAAGAAAGAAAACAAAAACTAAAAAAATAAAAGTATACTTGCACATGGGCATCAGGTTTGATGCCTTTGAGTGATTAAAGTTTCTATAGTTTGAACTTTGAAAAGGATAAGCATTTGCTTTGGAGCATGTAGACTGTGATATGAATGGTAGGAAGATTTATCTGCAAAAGTCAGTTGGCAGCAGAAATGTGAGGGTAGAGTCATATTAAGTGTAAATATAAGTACAAGTTCTTCAATTGGCACTTAACGCATATAGCAGGGGGTGGGTAGTCCGGGGTTGATATCAGCATAATAACCTGCTGATATTTGTAAATCAATAATAGATATATTGGAATGAAGGAGATTGTCCCCACAAGCTTCAATGTGATATTGTTAATGATAGTGAGCACATTAGATCTCAGATAACTAATGCATAATTGTTTGACATTACTTAAAAATCCTGTGTTTTCAAAGAGAAAAAAAAGGTTTAACATATGCTTTCTAGTAATGTGTTGTCTGCTGTGATAATGGTCCTCGACCCCATATATATGCTTTCCAAGGATCATACTAAGATCCAGAAGATCCATTTAAAGTTTTCTGATGCTCTACAGCCCAAATTCAATATGACATCAACTCTCTAAGTTGGTACTAAATTCTTGGCCAAGGTAACTTTAGACTAGAGAATAACTATGAGAAACATAGAAAAGCTATTTGGCAAGCGACGCACCTTATTGGTTCAAGTTACTGTTCATGTTATTAGGGAATGTACATTGTTAGACCTTATTACATATAAAGAGTTAGCACAATTTGCACATCACAGAGTGTCATTTAAATTTCATGAACATAGAAGGAATAGATGTCTGAAAATTTGCTACATCAATATAATAAGAGCATTTGTACAAAGAAATCAAAGTAATCAACAAATAAAGAATGAGAAAGCACAAGTTCTGCATGGCTGATTGTTGCATGAAGCTGCACAAACATAAAAGAATGGACATATACAAGTCTTTCATATAAAAAAATAATATATAAAGACATCAAGAGTTACAGTCTTGATGTAGGATAAACCCCCACCCTTGAAATTCCAGGGATTCCCAGAAATGATGAAGGCACATGCAGCCGCCGGCCGTCTTCCAAATAAATTAAGGCCATGCTCAGGTCTTTCCTGGCATCACTGATTCTCAGAATCAGACCCTTCATGCTCAGATTGTTTTTATGCAAAGCAATTGCTCAAAAGAAACATCAACCAAACATCTACAAAAACAAAGGAATGTCACTAGAGTTACCCCTGGAATTCTCTGATGAAACAATGTCAGTTATAGGCTATCTCCATAAGATGTCTTATCCAATGTCGATCCTTGAGAGACCCTTTAGCCTGAAGAAAAATAAAAATCCCAAGGCAGCATATTCACTAGCATCACTAAGAATAAAACTAAGGCAAAGATTCAGCCTTTTGCCCAGTTTACATTCACTAAGACAGAGATTCTACCTTTCACATAGCATGGCAGATCTTAGTTCTGCATATTATGGATAAGTATGGACCTCGGCCTAAATATGTCATGGCCTAGCAGACCTTCATTCTGCATATTTTATGGCTAATAATGGAGTCTTGGCCTAAATGTGCCGTGATCTAAATGACCTTCGGCTTAAATGTACCATAGCTTAGCAAACCTTCATTCTGCATATTTAACCAAGTAGAGACCCTCGACCAAATTGACCATGGAATGCGGTACGGTCCCGTACCACCCGATACGGGATGTACCGTACTGTACCAGCAGATAGCGGGTACGGTTCATACCAATAAAATGGTCCGGCTTCCGGACTATTAAAAAAATAAAAAAAATTTAATTTTCGTACTGGTACAGTACGGTACCGTACCAGTATGAACCGCCCGTTCAGCCCGATACCGTCCGGTTCAGGTCCTTTTTTTTTTGCTTTGGGGGAGAGGAAAAGATGATTTTTAATATAAAAAAGAGTATGGCACGCATGCCGGTACCGTACCGTACTGCAGACCTTCCGAGACGGGTCCCGGTACCGGCACCGGGAACCCTGAACTTGACCTTCGGCCTAATTTATCCTTGACCTAGAAAACCATCAACTTGGCTCATCCTTAGAACCCTCGGCCTAGAAGACCCTCAACATGGTTCATATTCTACCAGCATGGTTCATTCTCAGCATAATTCATATTCAACCAGATTGATCCTTAGCTTGGTCAACTTCAGCCCCATTGAAAAACTCACCTTGCCTTCAACAATTAAACCCCAACGTACCAACAAAAGCTATTCCTCAAAGATCCTCGGCTTCCAGCATTTGCAAGAGAACTAGGCTTGTCCCAGAACCCATGAGCCTAAGAAGAAAGAAATGCCTTAGTAAAATACTCTCATATAACCAAATAAAAGAAAAAACCAATGCTCATTCCCATGCATAAACGAGAGATATATATCTCTATAATTTATAGCAAGCCCTCTCAATCAAAAGGGATGTGATCCTTTCCGGATGACAATTTCCATCACTATAAAGAGAAAAGGCTGACAGCATGGATAAGACAAAGATTTTAATTAATGAGAGACGGATATTCTAAATAAATAGAATAGCTCGTCAGACTTTTCAACAAAAGCCTACAGCCCAATCACTTCTCATCAAACCCACTAGAGATTCCTGCATTTCCAAAATACCCTCCATCTCCTATAAAAGGAAGCTCCCTATGAGCCTTCCGAGTACATGTATATATATATATATATATATATATAGACACTCATTTTTACAGGACTCTATCCATCTCTTTCATTATTCTTCTACTTAATTTCTTTCACTGTTGGCCTGTTGGCCTATCAGTACTTGAGCATCGAAATGCCTGCATCGGGACCACCCCTGGCAGGCCATTTTGCAGGTACCACCCCAGGAGCTCCTCCTCCAACGATCTCCAACATATAGGCAAAAAGCAGCATCAAAACATTGGCACCGTTTATGGGAACGACAGGCTACTGCCCACTCATTTTTAGGAGAAAATATCGAGCGAGCTACACTTTTTATTCTGTGGCCAAGGATACTATCTCAAGCATCGGAGGGTCTTCGCCAAAGGAACCTCCGACAGGACTTCTTTCGTAAGTGCCGTCACAGACACCTCTCCTCCAACATACTTTAGCGATCGAGCAGATTTCACCATTATCAAATAGAGGGAGGGCCTACCATTCGTCAGTTTTCTTTCTAAAGATGCATCGAGTGGAGCGTCAACACCGCCCAATGGTGTGACAAATAGGCGTTCCTATGCCACCATCTTGTCAACACCACCTAGCAGTGCGACCATGGCATTTTGGCAAGACCACCTGCCGGCAAGCCGGTCGACTTTCTAGAGACTCCACTCCAAACCTCCAAACCAGTACTGCTCAACTAGGGGGTCAACTTAGGTCAAACCAAGATCCAATCATCTCTAGGTGATTTAACACGAGGGCCTAGTGGCTTCAACAAGAAGCCCACTAACCTCCATTCCCATCCTTGTTCACCGGAAGCCGATTGAAGGTTCTCCACCCCCATCTCCATCCACCTTTAGCATCCCCACCGCTCAACTAGGGGGTCAATCTGGATCTCACTATGGTCCAAAAAATCAAATGCCCAAGCTTGGCAATGTCACCGACAAAAACAAGCATGGAGTTTCATTTCATCAACTTTTTATTCCATCTAGAGGCAGCATCCTCTTAAAAAAATATATAGTTTGGATCATGCTCGAGTGTACAAGATAAATTGCGAAATATATGTATGATCGGCATCGTGTAATCGAAAGTTGGCGATAAAAGGCCTCGATTATCTATCATGGGATTTTGTATACCGCATAAAAGCAGTATCTGATAACTACGTTATATACATAAAAGTATTAATTTAATAATCAAATTATCTTTATTCCTTTAAAATTGATACTTTTATATATCATTTGCGGGAAAGGAGAGCACCAACACAAAGAGCTCGATTTTTAGATTCAAATAAAACAAGTTTGAAGCGAATCGGGCTTGAAATGAACCCGGAATTGATTTTTAAAGGATTAATAAAAAAATTGCACGAAGTTTAAAGAAGCCAGTACACCATGGACCGGTCGCTCAGTCTACGATTGGGTTTGTGGTCCACGGGCTGCCTGGCCACGGTCCACGAAACAGAGCCGTGACCGTGAAGCCGTTTTGGGCCAAAATCGCCAAAGCAGCTTCCCCATCGCCGCCCAAGCCTCCAACGCCTCCACCACCGGCCGAAGAGGCCTCTTTTGGCTGGAAAATGGCCAGAAAAGACCACGGTTCTCCTCTTTCTTTTCCATGGCTCTCAAAGCCGATTTGGCACCAGAAGATCCATCAGCACCCTTTTCCTCGTCGCTGAGGTGCGCATGGCCGGAAAGACCGTCATCTATCTCCCCAACCACTGGTTTCGGCCACCATCCATCCAAGATCCAACCTCAGCCGTTGGTCACAGCAGCCCCTTCTCCCTGTTCGGCCTCTTTGTTGCCGGGTTGGTCCGAGCCACAGGGATTATGGAGCATTGCCGAATTTATCCAAGCCATAGGGATCATGAAGCTTTGCTGGGTTCGCTGGAATCAATTGGATGCTGTGAGCGGAAGCTGATGGAATTGTTGGAACAAACTGGGAGTTGGAACCGCTGGAAGTCACTGGAGTCCGGAGGTTGTTGCAATAGTAGAATGAATGCAATTAGCTCAGTTGGGTTGTTGAATGGTAGAACTGAAATCGGTTGGGTTGAGGTCTATAAAAGGGAGTCCAGTGGAGGGGGATCGGAGATCAGTTCATAAATCCCATAGCCTCTTCTTCCACTCCCAGCTCCCTCTGTTTCCTCATTTCTTCTCTTCTCTTAATCCTTCCTCCAATCCACCTCATCTCTCTTCTCCATTTTTCCTTGTCTCCACTCTCTACCATCTTTCTGACACCTCCGTCCTGACTAGTTTCTACTCCCTACACTAGCCTTGCCTAGTTCTCCACTCTCCGCTCTCCACCGCATCACCGGACTGCTTCATCTTCGGATATGCTTCAGCTTCACTGTGGACACCTGTTCGGAAAAAGAAGTTTATGTTTTAGTGCTCATTTGATGTACTCATTTTATGAAATGAAAAGGGCTTTTAATTAATTCCTATTTTTCTTTATCTTGTTTGAAACATGTTCATAAGCAGTGAAAAGCTCTAGAGGTAAGTTTCTCTACGTGAATATAATTTTGACTGATCTATACCTAAAAGGGATCAACCGTGATCTACGGGTACAGGTCGTGCTCTCATTAAGATAGGTCACATCTTGATTATCTTCACTGCGATCTTTATCTACATGAATATATAATTCTGATTGATTTGTTCCCAAAAGGGGCAAGCCGTGATCTACGGGTACGGGCCGTGCTCTCGCTAAGAAAGATCATATATAGATTATTTTCACTATCATTCTGATTGATCTGTTCCCAAAAGGAACGGGCCGTAATCTATGGGTACGGGCCATGATCTACGTACGAGCCATGCTCTTGTTAAGATAGATCATTCCTGAATTAATTTCACTACTGATTTCCTGATAATTCCCTTTTCTACTGTGCATATCTAGATTATTTTACTTTTAAAATAACTCAAAGGACTCCGTGGATTCAACCCTTACTCTCACTACGCTTCAAAAGAATAGTGAAATTAAGGTATTAAATCAGTGCGTTGCGACGCGCATCAGATTTTTGGTGCATCAGATTTATGAATTATGCATTGCATAATTCATAAAACACCTTAAGGGCACTAAATCCCTAAACAACGTAAGGTGGGGACGTCATTACCCTTGGTCCACAAACCATCACTCTGCATATGCATTGACCTAAGCCTTAAAATTAAAATCAATTAGACGTTGGCCCCTAAGGATTTTCGAGCTCACTAGAATAAGGGAACTCTAGAGTTGGACCGGGTTCAGATCAATTAGTTGCTCAATGTCTAAGGCAAGTGATTCAGGGACAAGAGCCCGAAGGAAGGTGGTTCTTTAATTGGTTCCATTCGCTTACCTGACCAATTTTAATTGGTGTCTAAGGCAAGCAACGGGGGGACCCCACCAACCTTACACTTACCTGGCTGGGTCAGTTGATTGATCTTGGACTTGAAATGCTCGAAGGCAATCTTGGAATAGTTAGAAGCTGTCTAGAACTAGGACCTTAGGATAGAGAGTCCATTGACTACTAACTTGTTTGCATTAACCTAAAACTCTAACCAATACTCATCCCCTATCACTCTTAGCTTTAGGACCCCTTAGGCTCTCACCTTTAGTCTTCTTTCTATCTTTCTTCTCTCTTTTTTCCCCTCCTCTAAAAAATATATAAAAAAAAACTTCAAGGATTGTTCTGATCTAGGACCTTTGATTAAATATTTTAGAATCATTAGAACAATCCGATGAATTGGAGCAGTGCTAAGAACATGTATCTCAATAGTGGAGTGGATAAGTTTTCCCATGCCCTCGATGCTATATCCTATAAACTTGATCTTCTACAAACTATTAGACGCTGTTCCATTCAATCTTTTTTTCTTGCACAACAGGCATGCTCCATATATCCAAGTCCAACTCACTTTGTAAGTGAGTGCCCAGCAATGTATCAATTTTCTGAGTCTAAGTATGATCAAGTTTACCAAGATCAAACTTATGTGGCCTATAAACCAAGAGAAAACCCATACTTTAATGCTTACAACCAAGGTTGGAGGACTTAACCAGATTTGTCGTGGCAACCACACCCAGTGATTATCCCGGTACCACAAAGACCTTCGCTTGTAGATGGACCTTATTACGATCAGCCCTATCCATGTTATCAACCTTCTCATAATTATAGTTTACCATTTCAAGAGAAGGTTTTGCAAGCCTTAGACTGAATTGAAAAAATTGATCAGACCCCACCTCTCCAACCGATCAATCCAGATATCGACAGGATTGCTCAATTCCAACAATCTATCGATAAGATTATGCTATAGCAACAATCAATCATGTTTCAGCAGCAATCTCTCGATGAATTTATGAATCAGACTGACCAATTATTAGTTGAAATTAATAGAGAGGAGGTAGGAATACTGCCTAGTCAGTCCGAGAGTAATTTAGAGGGACTACCAAGTTAAAGATTCTAAAGACTATTTTTTTCTGAACAATCAACCATAATTCTTGGGAATGAATTGGTTACGAAACAACCATGTACTATCATAAAAACCAATATAGATGATTCGACTGAGACAGAATGGTGGGATGACCCACTTCCATCATCTCACTCACCAATAATTCCCTTCCCAAGTACCCTAGGATTATCAACTGCTTTTTATGGGAGGGAAAAAGAAATTGATGATATAATAAAATTAATTGGGGATCCCCAGGAACCACAACAGAATGATATAACTGGGGAAGCCATACCTCCAAGTTTTTCCCAGAAGTCATTAGATCCCTATATGGATCAGTGTGAGGTAGTTAATTTTAAAAAAGATGAATATATCATAGGGAGGGATAACCTACTTGATATACCACATTTCAAACCCACCCTACTTTTGATCGAATAAGTTGAGCCAACACCTAGCCCCAATAGCTCCTCAGTTAGAAACACCACCGGATCTAGAATTGAAATCGCTTCCTGTCACACTTACTGATACTTTACCAGTGATCTCTAATCAGGAAGACCAAATAGTTGGTATTCTAAAAATGAATAAAAAAGCTGTTGGATGGGATGTTTATGAAATGAGGGATAATGATCTTAAAGATTTTATAGTTAATTTCTCTATATTTGGCACTACTTTCGAGGATTGCCTCCAAAATCTATTTTTATTCTGAAACGGTGTATGGAGACAGACCTACAATTAATTTGGACAAAGAACCATTAGGAAGGGATTAGGGTAGATCTTTCTAAAGTTACAAAAATCTTCAAGCCCCCACCATAACTCTCGGCCCAACACACACAATCCCTTCCTAGTCATCGATCAAATTATAAGAATATTTTTAAATCTTGGTCTAGCATGCTTGCCCAGTGCACTCTATGGATCCGAGATAATCATCGTCAAAAACTCTACGAACGTTTTTCTGTCATGATGACAAGGCCTCCTAATTGGTCCTGTCGTCTAAAAATCTGGAGGGACATATCCAAGTTAAATATCAATAATACTCTCTCATAGCGTCCGGCTGAAGACGTTAAACTTAGCGCTGGTTAAGAGGCAACCTAACAATCTCTTGTTTTTTAGTGTACTTACAGGAACTTAGATGGCAGAATAGGAACCCGCTACTTCATGAAACCCTCTTCAACTCCCAAAGCACATTCACTCCAAGTGTATTCTTTCCTATTATACCTCTTATTTTCTTTCCTACTCCATTGAGGACAATGTCGATTAAGTTGGGAGGAGAGAAACTTAACTTGCTTAGATCTTCGAGTACGGTTAGAAATGATCTTGTTATGTGTACCTAATTGTTGTCTCGAATTAGAGTTACATAGGCACCTTAATCAATGATTGATTAATGATCTAGATAATACTAGAGATGCTTAAGGATAAATTATCAATGAAACTCAATAAATGGCAGGGTTTAGATCATAAATAATTTCATGGAGTAATTCCAGAACCTTCTGACTATTGATCGTAATAAAGAATCTACTTTATGGGGATATAAATCAAAATATCAAGTATACTAAAGTTTTCCTTTGATTAAAGAAAAGAAAAAGAGTTAGTCCCACCTCACAGCTTTGCTTGAACTCTTACTGAATAACCGGGCCCCTTCGCCTACGTAAACGTTGTGGTTCGCATCAAAAGGTGAGAAGGTCAATAAATCTATTAAGCAATGGTACCTCCTTGAGTAACCGGGCCCCTTCGCCTAAGTAAGCATCATGGTTCGCGTAAAATGGGGAGAATACTAATACTTAAAAAGCTAGGACATGATACTATACTTAAGAAAAAGAAAAGGAAAAACCAGCTAGCATAAAGGTACTAAACTAAACTCCTGAAAGTGAGAAGATTCAAAGAGGTGGAAAGTTGGCAAAAGAAGAACTCTAGAAATCTTTTTGGGCTCTACCCGACCCACTAATTGAGTTGAATTAATAATCCAATGAAGTATCTCAATAGTGGTCTGACTAGGTATCATCTGCCTTTAGGGCTATTTAGGTTAACATCTAATTTAAGGACGGGTTGATACACATGGATAATCTATCTGCTTTAGTCGGGGACGAGCAAAGTTCAAGTTGAGGGATGTGATAACTACATTATACATATATATAAAATTATTAATTTAATAATCAAATTATCTTTATTCCTTCAAAATTGATACTTTTATATCATTTGCAGGAAAGGAGAGCGCCAACATGAAGAGCTCGATTTTTGGATTCAAATGAAACAAGTTTGAAGCAAATAAGGCTTGAAATGAACTCAATTATTTTTTAAAGGATTAATAAAGAAATTGCACAAAGTTTAAAGCAGCTGGTCCACCATGGACCAGCCACTCGATCTACGATTGGGCTTGTGGTCCACGGGCTGCCATGGCCATGGTCCACAAAACAAAGTCGTGGACCGCGAAGCCCGTTTTGGGCCAAAATCATCGGAGCAGCTTCCCCATCGCCTCCAAGCCTCCGACGCTTCCACCACTGGTCGGAGAGGCCTCCTTTGGCCGGAAAAGACCACGGTTCTCCTTTTTCTTCCCCACACTCTCAAAGCCGATTTGGCACCAGAAGATCCATCGACATCCTTTCCCTCGTCACTGAGGTGCCCATGGCCGGAAAGACCATCATCTGTCTCCCCAACCACTAGTTTCGGCCACCATCCATCCAATATCCAACCTCAGCCGCCGGTCATAGCAGCCCCTTCTCCTTATTCGACCTCTTCGTTGCCGGGTTGTTCGAGCCACAGGGATTGTGGAGCGTCGTCGAATTTGTCCAAGCCACAAGGATCATGAAGCTTTGTTGGGTTCGCTAGAATCAGTTGGATGCTGGGAACTGGAAGTTGATGGAATTGTTGGAACTAACTGGGAGTTGGAACCGCTGGAAGTCACTGGAGTTTGGAGGTTGTTGCAACAGTGGAACGAATGTAGTTAGCTCAGTTGGGTTATTGAACGGTAGAACTGAAATCGTTTGGGTTGAGATCTATAAAAGGGAGTCCAGTGGAGGGGGATCGGAGATTAGTTCATAAGTCCCATAGCCTCTTCTTCCACTCCCAGCTCCCTCTATTTCTCCCATTTCTTCTTTTATCTCGATCCTTCCTCCAATCCACCTCATTTCTCTCTTCATTTTTCCTTTCCTTGCCTCCACTCTCTACCATCTTTCTGACCCCTCCGTCCTGACTGATTTCTGCTCCCTGCATTGGCCTGCCTGATTTCTGCTCCCTGCATTGGCCCTGCCTGGTTCACTCTCCGCTCTCCACCACGTCACCAAACTGCTCCATTTTCAGATATGCTGCAGCTTCACTCTAGACACCTGTTGGGAAAAGGAGTTTATGTTTTAGTGTTCATTTAATGTACTCATTTATAAAATGAAAAGGGCTTTTGATTAATTCCTATTTTTCTTATCTTGTTTGAAGCAGGTTCATGCGCAGTGAAAAGCTCTAGACGTAAATTCTCTACGTGAATATAATTTTGACTGATCTATATCTAAAAAGGACGGGCCATGATCTATGGGTACGAAACATACTCTCGTTAAGATAGGTCATATCTTGATTATCTTCACAACGATCTTTCACTACATGAATATATAATTCTGATTGATCTGTTTCTAAAAGGGACGGGCCGTGATCTCGCTAAGAAAGATCATATCTAGATTATTTTCACTGTCATTCTGATTGATCTGTTCCCAAAAGGAACAGGTCATGATCTACGGGTACGGGCCGTGCTCTCGTTAAGATAGATCATTCCTGAATTAATTTCACTGTTGATTTTCTGATAATTCCCATTATTTTACTTTTGAAATAACTCAAAGGTCCATGTGGATTCGACCCTTACTCTCACTATGCTTCATAAGAATAGTGAAATTAAGGTATTAAATCGGTGCATTATGACGTGCATCAGTATCCAGCTGGAAGCCAGGAGTCCCCTCTTTGGTCCCCTCTTCCCATGGGAGCATGGGATTGATTTTGACTCATTTCCTGTAGAGCTCGGAAGTGATACTTGAAGAAAGCCATCACCTAGGATAAGGCCAAGCTCAAAGCTACCACCTAGGGAGGAGGCCATTGGGGTCTCCGTTTCTGTCCCCATCCCTATCTGAGGCGAGCTTGCTAGGAGCTTCCTTCTCGCTGCCATCTCCCTCCACCCGAGAGAAGTTCGTCGGAGATTCTCCTCACCGCTACCATCTCCCGGTCCGTCAAATGCCCGCAGGAAGCTCCGACCTTCATCTCCTCTCCACCCGTTGGAGGTTCTCACCACCATATCCATCTATCCGTGGGAAGCCAATTGAGGTCCTCCGCCCCATCTCCATTCACCTACAATAGCACCGGCAATTCCCTTAGCCATGGGCAACGGTAACATCACCGGCCATGAGTACCGTGGTCACAAGTACTTCGACTGCGAAGATTTTGACTAGAACAACTGCCCATTGACTTCGGCGATATCATTAGCAATAACCTCAGCTTTCTTTGACTCATTCTCGACTACGCCGAAGATCCCTTCGGTGTCGAGCTTCCCTTGGCCATGAAAACCTTGGCGCGAATGCCTTGTCCAATAAAGCCTCACCATGTAAAGTGAAGTGCTTCGCTCTTCGCCTATATGCAAGAGTGAGTCAAGTTGATCGAGGCAAAAGGGAAGATCAACAACCTAAAGGTGGAGATTGTTGGCATATTAGAAGGCTTACGGACCTTGGGCAACATGGAGGAGCCTACTCCAGATCAAGGTCCTCATGGTCGAGGTCCTGGGTGCCTTGTGTTTGATTCGGGGCTTAATTGAGCCTATGTAATCAATCACCTAGGTGTATTTTTCTTTCTTCTGACCCTTTTGTAATAAATGAAAATCTACTAATTTTTTAACAAAAAAGAAGAGATTTTTGTTTGTGTTTGAGTTTGAACCTTAAACTATCACCCGCTCAAGCTGTGCAACTATCTAGTGTAGCTCACATGCTGGTTTAGGGATCCGTGTTGGCTTGATCTACCCCCAGTCATATGGAGGACCGAATCTTACAACGAACCTAAATACTACTGCAATCTGGAGTCTCGGATAGGTGCCACTTGGAAATCTCAGGCTTGCAAACTGCTCATTAATTGAAGCGGGCCATGCATCTTTTAATGCTGCAACTTTCCAAGCAAAGAATAGCAGAACAAGGTGTCCAGGATGCTTCATCCCTAGGAAGTACAAACTGATCGATTGGGTGGTGACACCTGGCATGCACATATCAGATTACATGATGACAAAGCCTTGCCCAAGCCCTTTATAAATAGATTGCATGGCAAGCTTCCATGGGCAGATCTCTCCCTTCCGACTCTCCCTGCTTATAGGAAGGTTGAAGGTGTTGCCATCGCTATAGTCTTTTGCATATAGCAAAGGGGTAGCTGGCAATAGCTGCTCGATGGAAGGGTTCTTTCCTCATCCCCATGACGGTCACCTAAGATCCCGATAGGAGATGCTGCAAGACACCCATTTTGGCAAGGGAGGTATTGTAAATTGTTGTGCTTCACTCAAAAGGACATGATCATGTTCAACTGGAGAAGGCCATCAAAGCTCTTGTATCAGGCAACGACTGGTTACCTGAGCTGCACGCTTGTCACCAGAGGTGGTACAGTGGTGCACCTAGCTGAGCAGCTTCGGTTGATGGTCCTAGCTGGGATGGGCAATTATGCAGAGGGGTTTCTCGGTGCCGAGCTCATAACAGTCCCCAAGGAAAATGGTTGGGGGACCGACCAGTTCCACTAGTAATGGAAGCCCTGGAGGATCGTCCCATCCTCCATATCCTTTGGTACAGGGTTGGCTTGTGCTTCTTCCATAGTCATTGCTAGACCAAAGACAAGGTCTCTTCTATTATGTAAAGTGTAACCCTAATTGCATACTGCAATTTTGTACTTGACAATCATCAATAAAGAATATGTTTTCTTTTTTATTTATCTTTTTGTTCTTGTTCACTTCTTGCTTACAGTTGTCCAGGGGACTTGCTTTCTCTTGAGACTTAGTGAAGATTGCAAGGATTTATGCCTAGCCCCCGACGTTCAAACTTAGATGCCGTGGGGAGCCCCGCAACTTCGAAACAGACACAATCCTTCCTTCAAGCTGGCATAGCCATGCACAGGATTATGTCGGGCATCACTAGTAGCGACGCTGCTAAGACCTAGTCAGGGCAAATGCAAGTGCTAAGTGGTGCTGGTCTACCAAGATTGTAGCTCCACAGGCATAGTGACCCGACCTGTGGGTTCAAGCTTAGCTAGGGTTTCAATAGTAAACGTGGTGACCTAACCTAAGGCGTTCGAGCACAGCCGAGATTTTGATAAGAGGCATGGTGGCTTGACCTAGGACATTCAAGCACAGCCTGTATTTTGATGATAGTGTGATGGCTTGACATGGGAAGTTCAAGCATAGCCAGGATTTTGATGATAAGTGTTGGTACTGAAAATGGTCAAGTGCCAAAGAAGCTGGAGGTGCTGAGTAGGCGGTGCAGGCGACTCTCTGAAAGGCGGTACCTACAAAATGGCCCTATCAGGGGTGGCCTCGGTGAAGGCACTCCGACACTAAGTCGGTAATCATGTCAATAGTTTGAATGCAAGTGGGAAGGATGCATATCTTAGGGGGCTTGCATGAAGGCAGGTGGTGAATCGTGGGTAATGCCAGGATGACAAAGATCCGGGTGGATCCGGTGAAAAGTGATGGGATCCTCCATGTATCTCCTGGGGCTTACTTCTTGGCAGGGAATCTTATCCCTTAAAATGCAACCTTGTCGTTAGCTTTAAGGCATGCCATGCCTTATTAATGGTAGCATGAACTGCTGGGCGGGTTTAGGCATGCCTCCCTTCATTGCTTAGATACAGCAATGATTAGAGATTTTAAGATGTGATGGAGGATCAAGCCACGTATCGAAGGCCATGGCAATGAGCATTGGAAGATCGTGCCTATGTTTGCATGGGCATATTGCTTGAGAGTCTGTCAGCCTGAGCATTCTCAGGATGTCCAAAGCCTGATTAACTGGAAGATCTTTGCTTGGGACAGTTCCATTGAAGGGGTGTGCCTAATGAGCCTGGGGCAAGCAAGCTGTAAGGGTTGGCCCATTACTGGGATACAAACTGGGTGCATGATGGCATCTGACGATCGGTCGGCGAGCACTTGCAAGGACTTCGAGCACTATCACCTATCGCTATTGAGGCCCGCTCAAATGGAGTAACCAATGGCATCTGATGTGGCTCAACCAGTCGGGGCACTCATGAATGGGTGGAAAGGCCGCCACTTGCCAAGCATGTAACTTGGTTCAGAGAGCGGTCAACTAGTGCCTATTGCTTGGGCACTGTCGAGGCTTGCTTAGATACAGGTGTCCGTCGATCGACCTGGCTCGATCGGATGGGTAAAATGATCGGGCATCCTGAGTACGTTGACGATCCTTGCTCTTACCGGGTAATCTAGAGACCTTGGTGCTCACTCGATGGGGGAGGCATTCTCCTTATCGAAGAACGGTTGACAAAAGAGTACGGCTGATCGGGGGTTAGTGGTGTCATTTTGCTCAGCAATGCTAAAGAGCCTTCCATGTTCAAGATTCTGATCCGATGAACAGCCAGCAAATGTGCTATTAGGCGGTGGGCTATTTCTGTAGGTATGGGTTTCATGTCCCTGGCCCGAATATATTTTCCACCAAAAATCCCCTACTTCCCAATCCAAGCTTCGATCGGGTCACAAAAGTAATCAGAGGGAAAAGAGGGTCAGGGACATGAGAGCCTTTTTCCGAACAAAGATCCATGCATCCTTCGAGATCGATTTGGATGGATAGGGGTAATAATGAGCCCCGATTCGTAGCTTTCGATGATGCTTTAGCTATTGTGCAGCATTTACTCTGGATGACGAATGGCCACAGAGCTCGAATGGAGATCCACCGCATGGTGGTAGTCAAATTGGTTCGAAGTGGTCTAGGGTTACACACCCTATTTGAAAGGGCAACTCCGCCTGGTGTCCCGGCTTTCCTTGTGCTTTTGCTTCTAAAGTTCTCTCCTCCAGGATATCCTGTTGCCATCCCCAATTCCAGCCATCGATCCTCCTTTCCTCTTTGTTCCTTGTGGTTCCTTCAAAGAGTTTGCCACCTTCGATCCTTTGCTCTACCCTACCCCTGGTTGCTTTTCTTCCTCCTTGCCTTGTTCCTTTCCCTTGGGTTTGGTATAAATGATAAGCTTTAAGAGGGAGAAATCATCAAAGAGGGTCGCTGAAAGGAAGGGTTCAAAGCACCCCAAAGCTTTGCATAGGGCATGTTGTGCCAAGAACCTTAAGTCCAGAGGGGTACCGATCCATAATAGAGCATGAAGACCTGTCCCTTATCCATATAAGGTACTGCATCCCTAAGGATTTCGAGTTAGAGCTACATGGCCCTGATGCTCAAGTGGATAACCCTCCTCCTGGTAGACTTAAGGTATATGAGGAGTCATTCGAAGTGGGGCTTAGATTTTCCATTTCCACGTTCATCCTTGAGTTCCTCAGGTCCTACGAGATCACACTATATGTCTTGACTCCCATCCATTAGACTTGTCATGGGGTTCCTAGCCATCTGCTTCTTGGTCGAGGTGCAGCCTTCTTTTTCCTTGTTCCAGGAATTTTTTACTATCCAGAAGCATCCTTACAACAAAGTCTAGTGGTACCTCACGCTCAAAGAGTTGAGCCTTTGATTAAGGGTGCTCCTTCTACCATTAAGGGGTGGAAGGAGCAGTTTATATTTGTCATCCTCCATGGGTCATTGAGGTTGGCAAATGCTTCTGCATTAAGCACTCCTAGGCTAAGCACTAAGAGCACTTCAAAGACATTAGGGATTACAAAGTCTCTAGCCTGGAGCAGCTCTTATCTAAGGAGATGCTTTGTAGTGCGACTTAGGTAGCTTTCCAGGGATAAGTTTAGGGCTTTTCATCTTTCTTTCTTGCGTTATCTATCCTTTTTCTTTTCTGATTGGCAATTCGATTGCAAATATGAGGCCGGACGGTGCAGAAGCGATGAGGAAGATCCTGGGCCAAAAAAGAAAGGCTCAGGCTTTGACTTCCACATCGAAGAAGGTGAAATTTATGGATCCTAAGCCGACAGAGCCTCCGGTCGAGTCAGATACCCTCGAGACAACTGAGGTTGTCTCAAAGGTTGTGACCAATGCTCCCCCCTCCCTGGTTGTACCTTCCACACCGATCACCCACCCCTTGTCTTCTTTGGCTCGATCGAGGAAGGTACAAAGGACTCACCCAATCATGAGCTTCCCCCGAAGGGGGGTTTGGAGGGTCCAATTCCTTGAGACTGGGAGATCGCTCGAGTTGTTTTTGAGAGAACCTTGTTCTCGGGAGAGCTAGGGTGGATGCAGATGCTAAACGACTAAGACTTGGAGCAGCAAATAGTGATGATAGTGCAACAGGTATTTCTTATTTGATCTCTACTTCTGATCTTGATTTCGCTTCTCCTAACTCCGGCTTTACCGCAGTTGTCCCACTTCATGGCCACCTTGTTGAACCGTACCATGGATGGCAGAAGGGCCCTTGAAAAGCTTAAAGGCATTGTTGCGGAAGCGCACTAAAGGGCTGATGTGGCAGAGGCTATGGCCAAGCACTCTAAGGAGACACTTTCCAAAGCAAAGGTTGACTTGGCTGTGGCGAGGGCCAACTTGGATGTGGAGAAGCAAAGGAGAAAGGTTGAGGCAATAAAGGCCAAGAGGGAATTGGCCGATGTTGAGAAGAGGGCTGAGGCCATGGTATAATACAAGGCCCAGTCGCTGAGAAAACTCGGGCCGTGGAAGATTTCCGCAAGTCAAAGGAGTCTTTTGCCGCCTACTGGGCATTCAACTAGGAGGCCTTTGAGAAGGGCTATGACACAGGGATGTCTGAATGCCGAGCCGCGATCTTGGATCATCATGTGGGGCTTGACCTCACCTTTCTGGATGAGGGGGAGTCCGAAGGGGAGCCCTTTGTAGCTGCCATTAAAGACCCTTCAGCTGAACCCGTTCCTGCATCGGAACTTGTTTGTGTTGATTTGGTTGCTATCCCCAAAACCTCTTCAGCCGATCCTACCATTGAGCCTACTAGGCCCGTCCCCTCCGAGGATGCTACTGCTGCCGACTCCGTGGAAAAGGTCAAAAATTGACTTTGTAACTTTTTGTTTGCTTTTCATGAACTTGTAGCATTTTTCTCCCTTTCCTGCCTTTTATCATTGTAAAAGAACTCATTTTCCTTGGAATGGAATGAAACTTCTTTTCCATGCCTTGTGTTATTTATTTACGAGTATGACTATATCTAGGGTGCTGGGCTGTCATCAAATGAACCTATGTCCACTGGGCATCTCCATGATGCTATGACATTAGGGCCTACATTCTGGAATAACAGGCCAAGGCCAAAGCGGCAAAAAAGAAAGCTGCTGCCTACAAGAAGAGGCTGCTGAAGATGCAGGAGGTGCTCAGGCAAGCAAACGAAGACACCAATCAATCAAAGTGCGTTGCACACATCTTCGAGAAAAGTAGACTTTTAGAGTTAAAAGGATTGTTAGAAAGGTGACTTGGAATGAGACCACTAAGATGGCTCGAATACGTAGCAAGCTTCGATCGGCCTGAGAGGAAACCTCAGCATTAGAGTCACTACTTGCATCCAGGGAAGCGAGATGGAAGATTACCACTCGATCAGATAAGCTTCAAGGAGAGCTATGCCAAGCTTGAGAAGAGATTGCCAGCCTTGAGCAATTGGCAAAGGGAAAAGAAGTGACTGGCTCGAGGGTTGAGGCAGTGCCGTTGGCTGTAGTTCCGCTATCTATTAAACCACCTCCAGCGAGTTCTCACCCATCGCCTAGTTAGTCATAGGTGGCCAGCCCCACGATCGAATCAAGACAACTTGCTAAGGTGGTGGTTCGATCGAGTAGATCATCTCGTGCAGAGGCATATCACGCGATGGGCATAGGCGCGGCAACCGAGCCTGAGGCCTAGCGAAGGCAACAGATGGGGACTACAAGTCAATCAAACAAGTGATCTCGATCGGGGAGGCGTTATCATGAGACGAAAGCCCAGGAGGCACGGGAAGATGTGTTCGGATGATATATGTTCGATGTGGGTCACAATGGAGGGCATTGTAACTGCAAAAACTTGGTTCGAATCCCTTACCCATATCTTGACCTCGATTGCCTACCTCCCTTTGGTGGGGATGTGGGTGCATTCTTGGCAGAGACTCGAGCAGCAAACCCGAACCCAAACTAATATTCAAAGTCTTACCATTCCTCACCGAACATATACCGCGGGGTGTCATCTCGAGTGAGAGAGATCTTCCAAGAGATTCAGGGGCTATCAAAGATCAACCGGTTGTCGGGGTAGAAAATGTGGATCTAAGAGACAAGGGAGACCAATCAATCAAGATAGAATCCGGCATGAGTCGATGACCAACAGGAACCCGGGGTCGGTACCGCAGGCTCTGGAGCCAAGGACTAACTCCTTGTAAAAAAATTTTGTTTTGTCTCTGTATGTTTAGTTCTCTATAGTCGTCTTTTTGTGGCCTTCGAACATTTTTGTCATGATGTAATGGAACTTCACTTTTATACTAGAATTTTGTAGCTTGAACATTTGTTATCTTGAGTGGTTGGATATTTTTCTTTTGGCTCAAGGTCAGATGAAGACCATCAGGTCGATTGTAGGTTGTCGCAGTATCGCATGGACCAATCGAAGGTCCTTAAAATTTCATCCAACCAGTAGTTGTCGAGAAGTTCAGGGCCATGAATGTCGAGTTTTCGAAGTTTGGGCTACTATGATCGCCCATTCGAGACCATGAACAATTATGATGTCTTTTAGACTCTGACCGACCTTCAATCCTTTGGAGTCATGGACATTGATCGTCTTAGAACTCTGATCGATCCAGGATCAGTCACTTGGAGCCAGGAGCGTTCAGGCGCCTTAGGACCCTAACCAATCCAAGGTCGGTCCTTTGAGATTATAGGCATTGATCGTCTTAGGGCTCTGACCGATCTGGAGTCAATCTCTTAGAGCCAAGGGTGTTGAGGTGCCTTAGAACATAACCAATCCGGAGTCGGTCCTTTGGGATCATGGGCATTGACCATCTTATGGCTCTGATTGATCCGGGATTGGTCACTTGGAGCCATGAGAGTTGAGGCACCTTAGGACCCTAACCGATCCAAAGTCGGTCCTTTAGGGTCATGGATGTTGATCGCCTTAAGGCTCTAACCGATTCGGGATCGGTCATTTGGAGCCAGGGATGTTGAGGCACCTTGAACCCTGGCCGATCCGAGATCAATCCTTTAGGGTCATGAACATTGATCATCTTAGGACTCTAACCGATCTAGGATCGATCCTTTGGGATCATGGGCATTGATCGCCTTAGGACTCTGATCGATCCGGGATCAATCACTTGGAGCCAAGGACATTGAGGCACCTTAAGACCCTGGCCAATCCGGGGTCAGTCCTTTGGGATCATGGGCGTTGATCATCTTAGGGCTCTAACCGATCTAGGGTCGGTCACTTGGACGTTGAGGCACTTTAAGGTCCTAACCGATCCGGGATCGATCTTTTGGGATTATGGGCATTGATTATCTTAGGGCTCTGATCGATTCGGCATCAGTCACTTAGAACCGGGGGCATTGAGACACCTTAAGACCCTGGCCAATCCGGGATCGGTCCTTTGGGATCATGGACGTTGATTGCCTTAGGGCTCTGACCGATCCAAAATCGATCACTTGGAGCCAGGGGCATTGAGGCACTTGAAGATCCTAACCGATCCGAGATCAGTCCTTTGGGATTATGGACATTAATCACCTTAGGACTCTGACCGATCCAGGGTCAGTACTTGGAGCAAAAGGCGTTGAGAAACCTTAAGATCCTATTCCTAACCGATCCGGGATCGGCCCCTTGAAATTGTTGGTGCCAAAATTCGTCAAGCACCAGAGCAAGAGTTAGAGTGGCGCTAGAGCAAGCAATGCTGGAAGCAATCTAGAAGTATCTATAAAAAAGCCCAACTAGGGTGGTCCCGACGATGGCACTTTGATATTTGAGTCAGTATCAATATCAATAATATTGAGCACAAGTAGAAAGAGTGATGTACCTTAAGGGCTTGCATGAAGCCCCTCTTTGTAGGATGGAAAACAGGGGCATATCTGGAATAATAAAGATCCCAGCAAATCCGGTGAGAAGTGACAAGTCTATCATGCAGGCTATCAAGGGCTTTCCACCTCCAAGAGATATTCATTCTTTATTAAATGGAGATTTTGACATTTTGTAGAGATCCACCATGTTTTCGTGATGATGGGGTAGGTGGCCTCTTAAGCATATGCTCCTCTTAAATATAAAGAGTTCGCAGTCAGATATGATATGACTTTTCAGGCCATTTGAATGTAAAGATGAGCATCAATTAGCCCTTAGTTGACTAAGAGAGTTGCATGAAGAGGCTTGATCGACCTGAAGAGGCCTAGTTGGCCTGACTGCATGCCTCAGCTTGTGTGGAGTGCCTATGGTAGCCTAAAGAGGCTTAATCATTTCTGCATGACCCACGATCAGCCTGGATGAGCAAGGATCGGCCAAACTACATCCCTTGGTAATTTCTGCATGACTGGATCGGCTAGAAGAGCAAGGGTTGGCTAGACAGCATCTCAGGATCATTTCTGCATGATTGGGTCGGCTAGAAGAGCAATGATCAGTTAGACTGCATGCCTTGGTCATTTTTGCATGACTGGATCGGCCAGAAGAGCTAGGATCAGCTAAACAGCATCTCATGATCATTTCTGCATGACTGGATCAGCCAAAAGAGCAAAGGTCGGCTAGACTGCATCCCATGATCATTTCTACATGACTAGATCAGCTAGAAGAGTAAGGATCGCTTAGACTACATCCCATGGTCATTTTTGCATGACTGGATCAGCTTGAATGAGCAAGGATCGACCAAACCGCATCTATTAATCATTTCTACATGACTGGATCAGCCCGGATGAGCAAAGATTGGCTAAACTAATTCCATGATCATTTCTGCATGGATGACCCTCAGTCGGCCTGGATGACCCTCGTTCTGGCCTAGATAACCCTTATTCCTACATGGATGACCCTCGGTCGGCCTGGATGACACTCATTCCAGTCTGGATGACCCTCATTTTTGCATGGATGATGCTCAGTTGACCTAGATGACCCTCATTCCGGTTTGAATGACCCTTATTTTTGCATGAATGACCCTCGGTCAACTTGGATGACTCATTCCAACATGGATGATCCTTATTTTTGCATGGATGACCCTCAATCGACCTGGATGACCCTTATTTCCACATGGATGACCCTTGGTCGGCCTGGATGACCCTCGATCAACCTGGATGATCTTCATTTAAGCATGGATGACCCTCAATCAACCTAAATGACCCTCATTCTAGCTTGGATACCCTCATTTATGCATGGATGACCCTCGATCAGCCTGGATGACCCTCATTCCAACCTAAATGACCTTTATTTCTGCATGGATGACCCTCGATTGGTCTGGATCAAGATTTTTGGTACCATCTCTGACCACCCGATTTGGGACGTACTATATCGTACCAGTCAAGAACTAGTATGGTTTAATTCTAAAAAATGGTTCGAGATCCGAACCATGAAAATTGACATGAACCGAATTGGTCCAACTCAGTTCGGTCCAGTTCAAGTCTGGTTCAACGATCCTTGATTAAGAGGGGGAAAGATAATTTCTCCATTCACCAAGACCGGTACCCATACTAGTACGATAGAGTACTGACCGCTGACTGGTATAGGTCCCGGTACCGGTTCAGTGATCCTTGGTCTGGATGACCCTCATTTTTGCATGCCTTAGCTTGCTTGAAGAGCCTTGGCTAAAAATTGTAGTAATGTTAGAATCAAAAAAATTATTGGTGGATCAATGGCCCTGTTGCAACGAGGGCTGATTGGACTTGTAATCTTGGTTTCATATCCTTGGCCCAAGCAAAATTACCTCCAATAGATATCCCCTACTTCCTAGTCCAAGCTTTGGTCGGGCTATGGGAGTACGTATTCAGAGGACACCAAAGATATGGAGCCAAGACTAATCAAAGGCTTCTTCAATGGGCCGATCGAAGGCTGTTGAGGCTTGCGGGGCCATTATGAGGTCTTTTAGGCTCTGACTGATCAGGGATCATTTGGAGTGGAGCTGTACAATGAGTGGCCTTGGGACTGACCGACTAAGTTCAGTTGGAGCCACGAGCATTGTATTACCTTGGAGCTCTGACAGATCTAAGGTCACTTGGAGCCATGATCGTGTGGCCTTGAGGCTTTGACCAATCTAAGATTACTTGGAGCCATGGATGTTGTGTGGCCTTGAAACTCTGACCGATCAAAGGTCATTTGGAGCTATGGGCACTGTGTGGCTTTTAGGCTCTGACCAATCTAAGATCATTTGGAGCCATGGGTATGTGTAGCTTTGGGACTCTGATCGATTTAAGGTCACTTGGAAGCCATGGGCATTATGTGGCCTTAGAGCTCTGACCAATCTAAGGTCACTTGAAGCCATGGGCATTATGTAGCCTTGAAGTGCTGATCGATCTAAGATCACTTAGGCCATTGACTTTGTATGACCTTGGAACTCTAACTGATTTAAGGTCACTTAGAGCCATGAGTATAGTATGGCCTCCATTTCACGGGCCGCTGAGGGATCGTTAAGGCTCGACTGATCTAAGCTTACTTGGAGCTGTAAGCACTATGGTCTTCAATTTCACGAGCCATTGAGGGACTGTTGAGGCTCTGATCGATCAAAAACTTATGACCGAGCGCCTTATGAACGGTCAACACGGGCTCACTAATACACTTTAGGTATAAGTCATCCGCTATCAATACCTACTTGAGGACCGATACCTGCTCGAGGGCCTATGGCCGAGAGCCTTATGAGCGGTCGCCGGTCGGCATGGGCTTATTAATATACTTCGAGTATAGGAGTCATTCGCTACCAATACTCGCTTAAAGGCTTGTGATAGAGCGCCTTACGAACAATCGGGTGGGCTTATTGATACACTTCAGGTATAGGAGTCATCCGCTGCCGATACTCACTCGAGGGCTTGTGGCCCAGTGCCTTATGAATGGTCAATGTGGGCTCACTGATACATTTCATGTATAGGAGTCATTCGCTACTGATACTCGCTTAAAGACTTATGGCCGAGCACCTTACGAACGGTCAGTGTGGGCTTAATGATACACTTCAGGTATAAGGCTCTAACCGACCACGAATCGGTTACTTGGAGCCATGGGCACTGTGGCCTTGTAGCTTTGAAGCTTCTTCAATTTCCTGCTGGTTAGTTAGAATATGCGTAGTCTTTTATAGTTTTTTTCATTAAAAAAATAGAAAAAATCACATTACTAACAAATGGAAGGACCTCCATGGTCTTGGACGGTGGAGTTCCCTCAAGCTTTGGGATTCATGGCCGTGTTGTCTCCCTGTGAAGACTTATATCATCATGGCTACGAATTAGCTTTTTGCGGCTCTATAGGCCTGTGCACCTTTAGGTGGTTAGCTTTGAAAAATCAGCCTCCATCTTGGTCTTAAGCTCGAAGGCTATCTTGATAGCTTGTGTTCAGCTACTGCATGGGCATTGGTTAAAGTTAATCTTCAAATAATGAATTATGCATCGGACTGTTGTGAAAGATCGCCGAGATGATCGGCAAATGAGTCACCATCTCAAATTTCAAAGCTGCACGATGGGCATATGCTCTTGAACCACCCTATTATGCACTATCGATAGAAGACATGGGAGCATGGGGTGCACACGAGATCCTGCTCAGTGCATTCTAGAAAGAATAAGCCCTTAATGCACACTAAGAAAGATGCTGGGAACTTCGAAGCAGCACGATGGGCATATGCTCTTGAACCACCCCGTGATGCACCGTCGATGGAAGACATGGGAACATGGGGTGCACATAAGCTCCTGCTCGATGCATTCTGGAAGGAATAAGCCCTTAATGCACACTGAGAAAGAAGCTAGGAACTTTCTCTTGATGGCATATTATTAATAGTTGTATGAGATCCAATCACGGTACTCTGTGCTTCTTGATGGGGATGTTGGTGCTTGAAACAAAGTAAACAGAGGGCTAACACTTTGTGGAGCTTGGCGTGTCGCTCCAACGACTCCAACGACACGTCACTTGAGTAGCTCGAGTTTTTTCTGATTTGTTCACTCTCCGTTATTTGGTCCACCCCACCAGAGGAGGCCTTCACTCTTCCTCATTCAAGAGTATTACCTTGATGGCAATGTTGGAAATGGAGAAGGGTGGTCAGCAAGCCTATCATGGGTGGAGAAGAGACAGAGATGGAGATAAGGAAGCCCCTAAAACTTTTGTTGGGATGGTATTTGAAGGGATAGGATGCCGCCTCTCCCTCTTTTATTTTATTATTAGTTTTTTTATGCAAAAGATACTTACAAGAAGTGACGAGGAGTCAGAGAGGTGCCACTTCTCTCTTTCTCTCTTTTATGCAAAAGATAATAGAGTTAGAGAGATGTCATTTCTTTCTTTCTTATTTTCTTATGCAAAAAATACTTATGGAGAGTGATGGAGAGTCCAAGAGATGCCACTTCTCTCTCTTTTTCTTCCTCTTATGCAAAAGATGATAAAGTCAGAGAGAGATATCATTTCTCTTTCTTATTTTTTACAAAAAGTACATACGAAAAGTGATGGAGAGTCAAAGAGATGCCACTTCTCTCTTTCTCTCTCTTACACAAAAGATGACAGAGAGTTAGAGAGATGTCATTTCTCTCTTATTTTCTTATGCAAAATGTACTTATAAAAATGATGAAGATTCAAAGAGATGCCACTTCTCTCTTTTTCTTCCTTTTATGCAAAAGATGACAAAGTCAAAGAGATATCATTTCTCTCTCTTCCTCTTTTTTTTCATCTTTTTCTGGGCATCGCTCATCTCCAATGACGACTATTTGTAGTCCTTAAACCTTCTGATAATAATAAAAACTTACGTACTCTTTGTTTGTCCAAGGTTGTTATGGGAGTATAAACACCTGATTTTTACCACAGCCCTCCATTTTATTTTTTACCACAGCACCCCCAATCAAGGAGTTTGCGTACGGCTAGGAGTACCGTGTATGGCCGGAGAGGGCCTTCCCCTAGCGCCATCTCTACCCACCGCTAGGAATTCTACTGTGGCACCCCCTAGAACGGTATTCACTGTCCCGACTTGACCCATGATGGTGGCTGTGACAATGGCACCGGATCAGGCCGCGATGTCACAAGAGGTTGCACTGCGAGGAGCGGTGTAGGGACAACCTGAACAGTTTGATGGCCATCGATGAGTTTAAAGCCTGCTAGAGGGGTAGGTTGAACGGCTCCATGCTAACTCCTGCCAGCCATGGAGGTGATGGTGTTGACACAGCGAGATGCAACTTTCTGCCTTTGTTTTGCACTCCTTAATATTATTTAAGCCCTTCCTCTAATCTATTGGTACTGAAACTCGTCAAGCATCGGAGGAAGAACTAGAGGTGGTGCTGGAATGAGCGATGCAGGTAGTAATCTCGAAAGTACCTATAAAAAAGCCTCACTGAGGGTGGCCCTAGCAATGGCACTCTTATGCTTGAATCAGTATCAATACCAACAATATTAAGGAGCGTAGGCAAAAAGAGTGGCATACCTTGGAGGCTTGCATGAAGCCCCTCTTTGTAAAGATGAAAGATAGGGGCATATCTAAAATAATAAAGATCCCAGTGGATTTAGTGAGAAGTGAAAAGTTTATCATGCAAGCTATCAAGGACCTTCCACCAACAAGAGATGTCCATTCTTTATTAAAAAAAAACTTTGACATTTTATAGAGATTCACCATATTTTTATGATGATGAGGTAGGTGGCTTCTTAAGCTTGCTCCTCTTAAATGTAAAAAGATGACAATCAAATGTGATGTGACTTGTCAGGCCATTTAGATGTGGAGATGAGCATCAGTTAGCCCTTGGTTGACTAAGTGTTGCCTGAAGAGGCTTAGTCGGCTTGTGGTGCAGGCACCAGGGCTAAAAGAAATCGACAGGTTGAACCCACATCCCTATGGATCACCTGTGAGTAAAACCCTGAACCCAAACCCTATTTGGTGCAGGCACCAGGGCTAAAAGAAATCGACAGGTTGAACCCACATCCCTATGGATCACCTGTGAGTAAAACCCTGAACCCAAACCCTATTTGGTGCAGGCACCAGGGCTAAAAGAAATCGACAGGTTGAACCCACATCCCTATGGATCACCTGTGAGTAAAACTCTGAACCCAAACCCTATTTATCATGTAAATATTTAGTTTAAATTTTGTTATTTTGGTTTAGTTAGAGTAAACCCTTTTTACCAACTGAAATTAGGGTTTTATTTATTTTGGAGTAAAACCCTTTTTATCAGGTTGGGTCGAAACCCCATTGAGTCAAACCCTAATTATCCAATTGGGATCTTAGTGGTCCAATTTAATTAGCCCTTTTTACCAACTTTATTGAGTTTTTATTTTGGAAGCCTAATTAAGTATGGTTGGTTCAATTAGTTATCAGTTGGTTAATTATTCATTGAGTCCTTGTAATTAGTTGAGTCATTAAGTCCTGTATTACAAGAGGGGACCCAGACAGCATCCCACGTGCACCAATTGAGGACTCAAGACAATTCATGTACTAGCCCAAGTCACAACCTCTTCTTGGCGCCACATTTTCAAGGATTTGGACATCAACACATGACATTGGGATAACACCATTTGGATATTTTATTTTAGGACAAGAACACATGCCATATCACTTGTGTTTGGACATGCCACAAAATCAAGACATCACCACATGACTAAACTCTTTGGTCGGCCCATGAGAAGAATTATTTGGCGCTACTTAATTTAAGATAAATAAAGCAAAAGGACTCTCCCAAATGGTGCCCTTCCATTCAAAGTTATTCCATGCCAAATGGAGAATTCGGCCAAGCAAATTCTCTCCTTCCTTGACACCACTTGCTAGGGAATTTCAAGCCAAATTATTTATCTCAAGTGTTGGAGGTCCAAGGGTTTTTACTTCTAGCATTTCACTCAAACAAGTTGCTAGTTGCTCAAGCTTCAAGAACTCAAGAGTTTCATCAGAACTCTTGAGTCTTCTCCAATCCAAACTGAAAAGTTCATGCACATGCAGAAGGCTATATTATCAAGACTCCTGAGTCCACCCATCATGACCAACCAAGAAAGCAATCGTGGCCCTTCATCGAAGCTCATCACCATCTCCATCTTGGCACCAACTTTGGATAGGAGTCCCAGTCAATCCATCAAGCAAGAGTCCAGGCTACTTGTATCAAAATTCTAAAGTTGTAGTTCAAAAGGAACAAAATTCTTGTATCTGAGTCCCTTACTTCACTGGTTGGGGCTCTATAAATATCCCACCAGCCCCCCTTGTAATTCATGAATTATTGGTGAAATACAAAGAAATTCTGCCAAAATTTTCCTTTGCTGTGTGCATCGCGGGGTGTGAGGCCCTTCCTTTGTTCCTTTGGACATCGCGGGTGTGAGACCCTACTTATCCATCTGACGAGAAGATCCATCCATTATTTCTACCCCTTTCCCTTCTTTCCTTTCCCTTTTCTTACTACTTTTTAATCATATTTTTCTTTGCTGAGTGTTTAGCAGGTGATCAAGAATCTAGATCTGGTATTCTTGCCTAGGAACCGGCATCGTACGAAAAATCGGAGCCCAAAAGCGAGATCTGGAAACCCTGCCGTGAAGATCTTGAGAGTCCTATGAGATCTGGAGAAACGATCTTCGTTGGTAAATTAAAACCTATTCCCCCTCTTTAGTTTCTGACTTGTTGAAGGTTAATCCTAGTTTCGGTGGTTTCTCAACCACCAAGTCCTGCTTTTTAATTGCTTTTTAGGTTTACTTGTATGGTAATAGACTTATTAGTTTCCTTTACTGTTTCCTTTGAGCTCTCCTTTAAAATCTGAAAATATAAAAAAAAAAAATTTAAAATTAATTGCTGTTTTAATTATTTATTTAATTGTTCCGCATCAGCTTGACTGCATGCCTCAGCCTATGTAGAGTGCCTAGGGCAACCTAAAGAGGCTTAGTCATTTCTACATGACCCTCGGTCGGCTTGGATGAGCAAGGGTTGGCCAACTACATTCTTTGATCATTTCTACATGACTGGATCAGCCAGGAAAACAAGAATCGGCTAGACTGCATCCCCAGGTCATTTCTGCATGACGAGGTTGGCCAGAAGAGCAAGGATTGGCTAGACTGCATGCCTTGATTATTTCTGTATGACTGGGTTGGCTAGAAGAGCAAGAGTCGACTAGAAGAGACATCCCAACAAGGTCCGCCGAACCGGTACCGGGACCCATACCGATCAGCGGGCGGTACTGTACGGTACGGTCCGTACCGTACCGACATGCCAAATTAAAAAAAACAATCTCCCCTCCCCTCTCACTGAACCGACCCCGAACCGACCCGAACCGGGCTGAACCGAGCCCAAACCGACCCAAATCGGGCGATTCGTACTGGTACCGTACCGTACCGATATGGAAAGTTTTTTTTATTTTTTTTTCAACGGTCTAGTGTCCGGACCGTTTTTTGGTGGCGAACCGTACCGGCTCTTGGCCGGTACGGTATGGTACGCCCCGTACCGGGCGGTACGGGATGGTACCGCGAACCATGCATCCCAAGATCATTTTTGCATGACTGGGTCAGCCAAAAGAGCAAGAATCAGCTAGACTGCATGCTTTGATAATTTCTGCATGACTGGAGCATGACTGAATTGGCCAGAAGAGTAAGGATTGGCTAGACTACATGTCTTGATCTTTTTGCATGACTAGGTTGGCCAGAAGAGCAAGGATTGGCTAAACTTCATCCCATTGTCATTTCTACATGACTGAATCAGCCAGAAAAAAAAGGGTCAGCTAAACTGCATCCCATAATCATTTCTACATGACTGGATCAGCCAGAAGAGCAAGGATAGACTAGATTGCATGCCTTGGTTATTTCTACATGACTGGATCGGCCAAAAAAGCAAGGATCGACCAGACTACATTCCTTGGTCATTTCTGCCTAACTAGATCAGCTTGGATGAGCAAGGATCAGCTAGACTACATTCATGATCATTTTGCATGACTAGATTAGCCTGGATGAGCAAGGATCGGCTAATACTGCCTTCCCATGGTCATTTCTTGCATGGATGATCCTCATTTTGGCTTGGATAATCCTCATTTTTGTATGGATGACCATCGATCAACCTGGATGACCCTCATTCGGCCCTGGATGATCCTCATTTTTGCATAGATGACCCTCATGCCAACCTGAATGACCCTTATTTTTGCACGGATGACCCTATGACCCACGGTTGCTTAGATGATCCTTATTTCTGCATGGATGACCCTTGGCCGACCTGGATGACCCTTGTTTCTGCCTGGATGACCCTTATTTCTGCATGGATGACCCTCAATCGGCATGGATGACCCTCATTTCTGCATGGATGGCCTCAATCAACCTGGATGACAGTTATTTCTGCATGGATGACCCTCGGTCAGCCTGGATGACCCTCATTTATGCATGCTTTAGCTACTTGAAGAGCCTGGCTCAAAATGTAGTAATGTTGGAATCAAAAAAATTGTTGTGAATCAATAGCCCTGTCCGATGATTAAGAAGCATGAAATGAGCCGATTGGACTTGTAATCTTGGTTTCATATCCTTGGCCTAAGCAAAATTACCCTCAATAAGGATCATGGGCATTGATCACCTTAGGATTCTAACCGATATGGGGTTGATCACTTGGAACCAAGAGATCTGAGGTGGTAGGACCCTGACTGATCCGGGGATCGATCCTTTGGGTCATGGACGTTGATCACCTTAGAGCTCTGACCGATCTGAAATCGGTCACTTGGAGCCATGGGCATCCATACTTATCGAGCTTTGACATGCAGCTTATCTAGTGGATGCCTTGATGTTTTATACCCGAGAATGTCCCATAGCCAAAAAATGCTATTTGTCACGGGATTTGATTTCCAAGGAGTTTGAACAGGCGATCTCAAGGTCTTCAAACACTATTCCCAAAAGGATAAGGATAATGTTGGCGCCTACCATCCCGATTTCTTTTCCCGGTGTTGTTTGGTTCGGGATGATGATGTTCAGCATGCACCATGGACAAGGGGGTAGCTGGGTTTTCCCAGCTTCTGTAAATAGAGGGTGGAGATTTGTAGCTCATTTCTACTGTTCAAAATGCTTGGGGATCGATCCTTTGGGGTCATGGACGTTGATCACCTTAGAGCTCTGACCGATCTGAAATCGGTCACTTGGAGCCATGGGCATCCATACTTATCGAGCTTTGACATGCAGCTTATCTAGTGGATGCCTTGATGTTTTATACCCTCGAGAATGTCCCATAGCCAAAAAATGCTATTTGTCACGGGATTTGATTTCCAAGGAGTTTTGAACAGGCGATCTCAAGGTCTTCAAACACTATTCCCAAAAGGATAAGGATTAATGTTGGCGCCTACCATCCCGATTTCTTTTCCCGGTGTTGTTTGGTTCCCGGGATGATGATGTTCAGCATGCACCAATTGGACAAGTGGGTAGCTGGGTTTTCCCAGCTTCCTGTAAATAGAGGGTGGAGATTTTGTAGCTCATTTTCTACTGTTCAAAATGCTTGGGTGGTGGTTGTGTCTGGCTCCCGATGCAAGTATTAGAGTTGCAGGGCTCCCTCTCTCGATGAAGGGGTTTTCTCTGAGAGGACCATTTTGGGGACAGTCCATTACACGCCCACCTTGGGATGAGGGAATCGAGAACGGCCGGCGTTCTGCAATTAGTTGGCAGGCTTAATGGCCGACACCCTAACTGCATCGCTGTGGGTGCAGCCAGTCGGTAGACTTAATGCGAGGAGCACTGAGTCTAAGCGTCTTGTCATCCAAACCTTCCTTAGGGATTGCCTGTGCCTCAACGGAAAGGCAGATGACAAGCCTGGACCTCATGCTGCCGGTAGGAGTACTTGCTCGAGAGTTTCCAAGGGCCATTTCCCAACTTTCTAATCAGCTTCCTTGACTCGTTGACTCCCTGTCTTGCTATATGCTTCCTCCCGGGTGGCCTAGCCATGTGCTCTTCATCACACTAGCCTTACCTGGGGGAGCCATGCACGTGCCCTGAGCCGTCTTCACCTTGACGATGCACCTCCTCCTAATCCTGCTGCGGGTCAAGGTGTACTTGGCTACATTCAGGGCATGTAGGATGTGTCCCTCATTTTCTAGAAGAGATCAAGAGCTTTGGAGTCCTCAATTCTTCAACGAGCGACGGCACTTTTTTAGTTTGTACTTTGAATCACTTGATCACATTTTGTGCCTTCTATAATTTGACAAAGGTTTGTTGAAATTTCTTCGAGTCCAATCAAAATATACTTCCGACCGTGACCCTTATATGAGCTTTAAATTCCCAAACCAAGTTTCCCATCCGAGGGACTTTCGAACTACCAACAGGAAGTCTCCATCCAACGAGCTTTCAAACCTTTGATTGGGAGCTCTCGTTCGATCGGCCTTCGAACCCTCGATTAGGAGCCCTCATTCAATGGGCCTTCAAACTCTTGATCGAGAGCCCCATCGATCGGGAATTCCTATCCAATGGTCCCATGGGTGAGAGTTTGTTAGGTCCACGAAGGCACAATTCTTTTTCATCAAGGGGCTCCTATGTTTAACTAATAAAAAATAGTTATCAAAAAGAAAATGGCTTGTATTCATTAAGGGCCACAAAACTAATAATATTCCATAGATTGATTGAGTTCCAGGGACGGAGTATAAAAGTTCCATCAAGTTGCTTCAGGCAGTAGGTCCCTAGCCTAATGACCTCTTCCACTTGATAGGATCCTTTCTAATTTGGCGAAAGCTTGTCCCTTTAGCCAAGTTGAGAGACCTTTGCTCAACGCAGTACCAAATCACTAACCTTGAAGTTTTGTCCCGGACTTCAGAATTGAAGTAACGGATGACCTTATAATGGTATGCCGCCACCATGATGTATGCTCTTTCTCGAGTTTCATTTGGCAGGTCCAGATCAGCGAGCTGCCTTTCTGAGTTAATATATTTATCAAAGTTCACAACTCGTGCTGAGCAAACTCTAAGATCGATGGGAATTACTGCTTCAATCCCAAAAGCTAAGCTTAGGGTGTTTCCCTTACTGGTACTCTTAGCATTGTTCGGTATCCCCAAAGTACATGGAATTCATCGGCCCATGATCTTTTGGCTTTGCTAAGCCTCTTCTTGATCCCTTAGAGGATGACTCGGTTAGTGACTTTCCCGTTTGCTTGGGAATGTACCACCGAAGTGAGGTGATGTCAGATCCCTTGGTCTTCACAGAATTTCTCAAATTTGGCTCCAATGAATTCTCGTCCGTTGTTTGTGATTAGTAATGCACGTCGCAACGCACCGATTTAATACTTTAATTCCACTATTCTTATGAAGCGTAATGAGAGTAAGAGTTGAATCCACAGGGACCTTTAAGTTATTTAAAAAGTTAAATGCGTAATAGAAAAGGGAATTAACAGAAAATTAGCAATGACAATAATCCAGATATGATCTATCCTAACAAGAGTACAGCCCGTACCCATAGATCACGAACCGTCCTTTTTAGGAATAGATCAATCAAAATAATAGTGAAAATAATCCAGATATGATCTATCTTAACGAGAGCATGGCCGATACCTGTAGATCACGGTCCATCCCTTTTGGGAATAGATCAGTCAAAATTATATTCACGTAAAAAAAGTTAGCAGTAAAAATAATCAAGATATGACATATCTTAACGAGAGCACGGCCCGTACTCGTGGATCACGGCCTGTCCCTTTTGGAAATAAATCAATCAAAATTATATTCACATAGAGAAACTTACCTCAAAAGCTTATCACTGCCCATGAATTTGCTTCAAACAAGAATGAGAAAAATATGGATTAATAACAAACTCTTTTTATTTCATGAAACAAGGAGTACATCAAATGAACATATCTAAAATATAAATCCCTTTCCCAAACAGACTTCCAAAGTGAAGCTGCAACATATCCAAAACTACCAAAAGATGGAGCAGTCCAGTGATGCGGTGGAGAGTGGAGAGTGAGAACCAGGGCCAGTGCAATGGAAGTGGAAACCAGTTAGGATGGAGAGGTGGAAGGGACTTGGAAGAATGGAAAAAAGGTGAAAGTTAGTGGAAAGGAAAAATGGAGAAGATAGAGAGAAATGGAGTGGAGCGGAGGAACTGAGAGCTTTGGAGAGGAAATTTTTGGACTGATCTCTGGACTCCCTCTAGACTCAATGTTCTCCTCCTCTCCGTGATTAAGGCTTTTATAGGCAGTGTGCTCCAACAATCCCAACAAATTTCACGATCTATTCCAACGATTTAACTGAACTCTATTCAGTTCCGACTTCATTCTGTTCAGCTCCAACTGCATCCAACGATCTCCGGACTCCAACGAACCCAACAAAGCTCCAACTGCATCTGTTCCCACTTCCAACAATCTCCAACGACTCCATTCCAATCCGTTCAATAGAACTCACCGATCTTCAACGGTTGACTGGACTGCTCCAACGACATCCAACGATTCAATTGGACTTGCTCCCAACCTCCAACAAATCTTTGTGGCTCCAGCGATCTCCGAAGCTCGGATCAACAGGGAAATGGCCGGCGATGCAAAAGGTCAGTGATGGGATCTTAGGAGGGAGAAAAATGGCCAGCAACCGGGAGAACTAACAAGGAACAAAGAGAAGGTTGCTGTGGAAGGCAACTGCGATGGCTTGAATCTCGGATGGCGACTTCTCCAACCTTAGGAACCTCCTCGATGGTGTAGGGAAGGGCACCGGCAGCTTTTCCAGCGATCTCGATGAATTTTGGTAATGATCGGCCAGGAGGAAGAAAGAGGCAATAGCAGCATCATTTAGGGGCAAAAACCGGTAGCTTGGCAGCTTTTCCGATCATGTGGAGCTTCTCGACGGCAAGGGGAAGGTGCAGGCAGCATCTCCGACAGGGAAGGTGCAGGCAGCATCTCCGACAAGGGGAAGGTGCTTTGTGGTCCACGATTCTGCAAGTTCTGGCTCAAGAAGAGCTTTGTGGTCCACGATTCTGCTCCGTGGACCACTGGCCATGGTTGCTCATGGACCACAAGCCGAGCCATAGACCATTTAGCTGGTCCATGGTGGACCGGCTGCGCCAAAATTCGTACTTGTTTAATTCTTTGAAATTCATTTCCGAGCTTGTTTCAAGTCTGATTTGAGTGTCGTTTGCGCCGTTGGACTTCTAAAATCGAGCTCTTCGCATTAATGAAATCATTTTCTGCAAAACAATGCATAAAAGTATCAATTTTAATTACATAAAGTAGGGTAATTTAAACATTTTTAATAACTATCACACCCCAACTTGAACTTTGCTCGTCCTCGAGTAAAGCAGATGAATTAGTTGTGTACTAACTTGTCCTAGAAGTGAAAATTATCTTATTCATTCTAAAATCAGTTGATACCCAGTTAGATTATTGAAGAGGTACTTCATCATATTACAATTTTACTAATTTAGTGGCCGAGTGAAGCCCATGGAAATTTCAAGAGTTCTTTTTCCAACTTTCTACCTCACTCTTTGAGTCTCTAACTTACTTTGGTTATGGTGTAGTATCTATTATTTAGTCCTCTTTTTCTTTCTTTTCTTTCTTCCTTTTTTTTGAAATAATGTAGAGCCAGTACAATGTCCTAACATCTTTCTTTCTAGATGACCCTTGCAACGAGCTTTAAGCCAATAACTTCCAAATCAGTTGGCTTTAGGGCATTAGGCATAAAACACCCTTCAGGCTTAATGACTCGAGTCAAAAGGGCTACGTGTCAAGACTATCTCTACAAATGAGTTTTTTACATCCTCACCTTTGACGTGAACACAACGCTTAGACGAAGGGATCCGATTACTCGGTGAGAGATGCTAGAAACCTTATACTTATTACAATTTAAACAGGACTTTTTAGATACTTCCACCTATAGCAGTATAAGGTAGAGTCTTTATTGAGATCAATAGGCAGAAGGGTCTGGAATTATTTAAAATTTTCTAGTCTAAACTTTACCATTAATTGGGTTTTCTTGATAATTTATCCCTCAGTATCTCTAAAATTGTCTAAACCGTTAATCAGTCCTCATTTAGCAAGCTGATTATTTTCAAATCGATACAAAATTTGGTACACAAAGACTGATTAAAGTTTTACTCGAGGATTTAAGTACTCCCCCAACTTAATTTCTATTATCCCTAATGGAAGGAGATATTAAAAATATATGACAAGGAAAGATACCACCTGGAAGGGTGCTTAAACTGGATGTTCCTTTGTTGCCATACTTCTCTCACTTTATTGTTCTTCTAAGAAAAAAAAAAGTAACTAGTTAAAATTAAACCACAAACTGGGTTGCCTTCCAGGAGCGCTAAGTTTAATATCTTTAGCCGGACACTATGAGGGAGTTACTGATATTGAACTTGGATACATCCCTCCAGATTTTCAAAAGACAGGACCAATCAGGAGGCCTTGTCATCATGGCAGGAAAACATTCGTAGAGTTTTTGACGATGATTATGCCTGATCCATAGAGTGCACCAGGCAAGCATGCTAGACCAAGATTTAAAAATTTTATAACAACTTGGTTTAAGATTAGGAAGGAATTGTATTAGGCCGACTAGGGGGGGGGGCTTGAAAATTTTCTTATCTCTAGATAGGTCTACACTAATTCCATTCTCAGGTATGATGTGTCTTGATATCATCCCTTCCTAGTGGTACTTTGTCCAAGTTAATTGTAAGTCTGTCTCCATACATCGTTTTAGAATAAAAGATATATTTTGGAGGCGATCCTCGAAAGTAGTACTAATATAGAAAAATCAGCTATAAAATCTTTAAGATCATTATCTCTCATTTCATAAACATCCCATCCAACAGCTTTTTTATGTATCTTTAGAATACCAATTATTTGGTCTTCCTGATTAGAGATCACTGGTATGGTGTCAGTAGATATGACAGGAAGCAGCTTCAATTCTAGATTTGGTGGTGTTCTAACGGAGGAGCCATTGGAGGGCTAGGTATTGGCTCATATTGTTCCATAAAAAATGTGATGGGTTTGAAATGCGGTGTATCGAATAGGTTATCCTCCCTATGATATATTCATCTATTTTAAATTTATCTACCTCATAATGAGCCATATAGGGATCAAATGACTTCTGAGGACAACTTGGAGGTATGGCTTTCCCTGTTATGTTATTATGTTGTGGTTCTTGGAGATCCTCAATTAATTCCATCATATCATTAATTTCTTCTTCCATCCCATAAAAAAGAGTCAATGATTCTAGAATACTTGGAAAGGGAGCCATCGGTGAGTAGGATGATGATGGAAGTGGTTCATCCCATCAGGTTGGTTTCTCTGCCTTAGTCGAATCATCTATATGGATCTCTATGGTGGTGCAAGGTTGTTCAGTGACCAATTCATTCCCGAGAGTTATGATTGATTGTTCAGAAAAAATTAAAATGTTATTAGAATCTTTAACTTGGCGGTGTCCCTCTAAATTACTCTCATAGTGACTAGGCAGTGTTCCGACCTCCTCCCTATTAATTTCATTTAATAATCGATCAGTCTGATTTATAAGCTCATCAAGAAATTGCTGCTGAAGCATGATTGATTGTAGAAATTGAGCAAATCTGTTGACTTCTGGGTCGGTTGGGGCCCCCCGTTCTTTCCTTAGACACCAAATTAATTGGCCAAGTCAGACAATGAAACCAATTAAAAAATCACCTTCCTTTAGGATTACATCATCCTTGAATCCCTTTCCTTAGACACCAAGGAACTAGTTGATTCTGAGCTAGTCCGACTCTCAGGGTCCCTGTCCTAGTGAGCTCGATAATCCTTAGGGGCCAATGTCTAATTGATTTTAATTTTAAGGCTTAGGTCAATGCAATATGCAGGACGGTGATTTGTGGGCTAAGGAAGGGTAATGCACCACCTTATGTTGTTTAGGTGTTTAGTGCCTTTAAGATGTTTTATAAAACATGCAATGCAAAGAAAGTAGATGTCATAGAAAAGAAAAGAAAACTAAGTTAAATTAGGAGATTAGATTTAGAAGCAGTAAGTCAATTAAGAAAGCAGCAAAAGTGGAAAAAAATGCTTTTTTATTTTTAAATAATGCCAAAAAATTTCCGACAACAGCGCCAAAAATCTGATGCGCGTCGCAACGCACCGATTTAATACCTTAATTCCACTATTCTTATGAAGCGTAGTAAGAGTAAGGGTCGAATCCATAGAAACCTTTGAATTATTTCAAAAGTTAAATGCACAATAGAAAAGGGAATTAATAGAAAATTAGTAGTAACAATAATTCATATATGATCTATTCTAACGATCATGGCCTGTACTCGTAGATCACGCCTGTACACATAGATCACGGCCCGTCCCTTTAGGAATAGATCAATCAAAATAATAGTGAAAATAATCCAGATATGATCTATCTTAACGAGAACATAGCCCGTCCCGTAGATCTCAGTCCGTCCCTTTTGAAAATAGATCAGTCAAAATTATATTCACGTAGAAAAAGTTAGCAATGAAAATAATCAAGATATGGCCTATCTTAACGAGAGCACAACCATATCCATAGATCACGGCCCGTCCTTTTGGAAATAGATCAATCAAAATTATATTCACGTAGAGAAGCTTACCTCAAAAGCTTATCACTGCTCATGAATCTGCTTCAAACAAGATAGAAAAATATGGATTAATAACAAACTCTTTTTATTTCATGAAACGAAGAGTACATCAAATAAACATATCTAAAATATAAATCCCTTTTCCCAAACAGGCTTCCAGAGTGAAGCTACAACATATCCGAAGCTACCAAAAGATAGAGCAGTCTGGTGATGCATTGGAGAGCGGAGGGTGGGAACCAGGGCCAGTGCAGTGAAAGTGAAAACCAGTTAGGATGGAGAGGTGGAAGGGAGTTGGAAGAATGGAAGAGAGGTGGAAGCTAGTGGAAAAGAAAAATGGAGAAGATAAAGAAAAATGGAGTGGAGCGTTGGAAGTTAGAGCTTTGGAGAGGAAATTTTGGACTGATCTCTGGACTCGATGTTCTCCTCTCCGTGATCAAGGCTTTTATAGGCAGTGAGCTCCAACAATCTCAACAAATTTCACGATCTGTTCCAACGATCTAATTGAACTCTATTCAGTTCCAACTTCATTTTGTTCAGCTCCAACTGCATCCAACAATCTCCGGACTCCAACGAACCCAGCGAAGCTCCAACTGCATCTGTTCCCACTTCTAACAATCTCCAACTCCGTTCCAACTGAACTCACTGATCTTCAACGGGTTGCCGGACTACTCCAATGGCATCCAACGATCCAACAAGACTTGCTCCCAACCTCCAACTGACCTCTGTGGCTCCAGCGATCTCCGGAGCTCGGATCAACAGGGAAATGGCCAGCGATGCAGAAGGTCAGCGATGATGGGATCTCAGGAGGAAGAAAAATGACCAGCAACTGGGAGAACGAACAAGGAACAGAGAGAAGGTTGTTGTGGATGGCAACTGCGATGGCTTGGATCTCGGATGGCGGCTTCTCCAACCTTAGGAACCTTCCTCAACAGTGCAGGGAAGGGCGTCGACAGGTTTTCCGGTGATCTCGGTGAATTTTGGTGATGATTGGCCAGGAGGAAGAAAGAGGTAATAGCAGCGTCATTTGGGGGCGAAAATCGATAGCTTGGCGGCTTTTCCGATCATGTGGAGCTTCTCAGTGGCGAGGGGAAGGTGCAGGTAGCGTCTCCGGCAAGTTATGGCTCAATAGGAGCTTCGTGGTCCACAATTCTGCTCCATGGACC
The DNA here is from genome assembly GCA_021397845.1 of Areca catechu. Taxonomy (NCBI): domain Eukaryota; kingdom Viridiplantae; phylum Streptophyta; class Magnoliopsida; order Arecales; family Arecaceae; genus Areca; species Areca catechu. The sequence continues at coordinate 42,410,605 of CM038048.1, read as the reverse complement.
ACTGGCCATGGCTGCCCATGGACCACAAGCCAAACTGTAGACCATTCAGCCAGTCCACCTACGCCAAAATTCGTGCTTTCCTTGTTTAATTCTTTAAAATTCATTTCTGAGCTCGTTTCAAGTCCGATTTGAGTTCCGTTTGCACCATTGGAATCCTAAAATCGAGCTCTTCGCATTAATGAAATCATTTTCTGCAAAATATTGCATAAAAGTATCAATTTTAATTACATAAAGTTAGGTTAATTAAAACATTTTTAATAACTATCAATTAGCATATGGGGGACCCAGAAATAGCAGATTATGATCCTCCACATGAAATTTATCACCTTAAGCTCAGTAATGCGAGCAAGTAGCTCTACCTCTACCAACTTTGTGAAATATTCTACTGCAACGAGTATGAATTTTCACTGCCTTGAGACAAGTGGGAATGAACCAAGGATGTCCATGCCCTATTGTGCAAAAGGCCATAGGCCGCATACTAGGATGATTGGCATAACTAAAAGTTGGATGTTTGAATTCCTTTGACAAGTATCACACCGCATAACAAAGTTCTCTGCATCTGTTGCATTGTAGGCCGATAAAAGCCCTGTTGGAGAATTTGTATGCTAGCACCTTTTTCCCAACATGGTCATTGCAGATTCTTCATGAACTTTCCTTAGCGCATATTTGGCCTCGGACGGGTAGAGGCACCTAAGGAGAGGCAGGGAGACAATCTCTTGTAGAGTTTCCCTTCATGTACTAGATATTTGGAGAATTTATACTTTATCTTGCGAGCTTCCTTCCGATCTGCAGGGAAAGTTGATCAATGAGTCGATCCAGCATGGCTCACTACCTAATTGCATCACTTATGATGGTTCATCCGTAGTCGGTTTTTTGATTTGCTGAAAATAGGATCCATTAGGAAGCGCCATAGGTATGGTGGTAACTGCTTTGGCCAGCGACTCAGCCTTAGAGTTTTCTTCTTTGAGAATTTGTTAGATTTCAAACCAAGGTTTTAAATCCCATGGGACAGGGCTACCCTAGTTTTTTCTTGGAACGGGATGCGTCAGCATCCTGCCCCATCCCGATACTCGGGACAAGGAATGTCCCAAGGTGTCCCGATTGGGACTAGTTGAGCTTTGAGCAGGATCTTGAATCAATGCTGAAGAATCCGAAGACTTAGCCTCTTCTGATTCGATTGGCTCGTCAGGGGTGGTACACTCGGCCAAGAAATCACCAATATCTGGACTTTGATCAATGATCGAAGCTGAAATTTAATGTCGAACTCCGAGAGCTCGACTGCCCACTTGGCAATGTGTCCAAATATGTCGGGTCGATAAAGGATGCTTTTGATAGATTGATCGATCAAGAAGGTGATAGTGTGAGCTTCAAAGTACAGTTGGAGCTTCCGAGCGGTAATGAGAACACAGATCAAGGATCGCTGAACCGGTATCAAGGTGCTGATCGATATGGTACGGACTACTGGTGCGTGTACCGCTCTTAAAAAAGAGAAAACTCTCTTCCCCTCTCAAGCAAAAATCGTTGAACCAAACATGAACCAAACCCAAACCGAGCCCGAACTGAACCGAACTGGACGGCACGCACTAGTATGGTACTATACCGTACTGGTACGAAAAATAATTTTTCTATTTTTTTCAACGGTACAGCGACCGGACCATTTTTTATAGGCAAACCGTACTGACTCTTGACTGGTACGGTACGGTACGTCCCGTACCGGGCAGTACAGGACAGTACCACAAACCCTGGCATAGATGAGCTTTTCAAATTTGGAGCATCGAATCTCTATATCTCTTAGGATTCGACAGAAATAATAGATAGGTTTCTGGACTCTCTCTTGGATCAGCACGGCTCCCATTACTAGAGGCGAGGCGACTAAATATAAAACAGTTCCACCGAGGCCTAGCTTGCCCAATAGTGATGGAGAGCTAAGATAGCTTTTGAGATCTTCAAAAGCCTTTTGGCAATCCTCAGACCTCTGGAAATTCTTGGACTATTTCAAGGTCTAAAAGAAAGGAAAGCAGCACTCGGTAGATCTAGAGATAAACCTATTTAAGACTGCAACCCTCCGGTGAGACATTGAATGTCTTTGATCATCCTTGGGGTAGCCATGTTGCAGGCGCCCTTGATCTTGTCTAGATTAGCTTCCACCCCCCGTTGGAAATTATAAAGCCAAGAAACATGCCGGAGACCACTCCAAAAGCACATTTAGTGGGGTTCAATTCATTTGATACTTCCGAAGGATGGCGAAGGCTTCCTGGAGGTCTTCAATATGGGTTGCAACTACCTAACTTTTGATAAGCATGTCATCCATGTACACTTCCATGTTTCATCCGATTTGATCTTTGAAGATTTTATTCACTAAGCGCTGATAGGTGGCACCTGCATTTTTAAGACCAAATGACATGACCCTGTAATAAAAGAGATCCCGATCAATAATAAAAGCAATTTTTTCTTCATCTTCAGGGGTCATCCTAATTTGGTTGTAATCAGAAAAAGCTCCATAAAATTGAGGTCATGGCCTAAAGTGGCGTCCACCATCTAATCGATCCTGACAAGGAGGTAGACATCCTTTGGACATGCCCGATTAAGATCGGTGAAATCAATGCTTATCCGCCATTTGTCGTTCGCCTTCATTATGACTACGTTTGAAATCCATTCAGGATAGGTGACCTCTTTGATGAAGCCGGCATCAACTTATCGACCTGCTCAACTATCACTCTCTGGTGTTCAATGCAAAACTACACTTCTTTTGTTTACTGGATCGGCATTCTAGGTCCACTTTCAGATGGTGCACCATCACCGAGGGATCGATGCCAAGCATGTCTGCTGGTGTCCATGCAAAAAATCGGCATTTTTCTACAAAAATAAGGTCAATTGGTCCCTAGTTACCTAATCTAAGTTAACCCCAATTCAGACTATATGCTCCGAATTCCTATATTAGGGATATGGGAATGAGGTCCTCAACTGATTCCTCTCGTTCAGTCAAGTCATCGCGTGCATCCAATCCTTCTACCGGATAGGCATCAGATGTCTTGGCCCCATGGAGTGCAATGTGATAGCAATAACGCGCCAAGCTTTGGTCCCCGCATATCTCTCCAATTTCGTGCACCATCGGAAACTTAATTTTCAAGCAATAAATACAACTACTCGAAAGGCATTAAGACGAGGTCATTCGAGATGGCATTGTAGGCTGAGGATGATCGAACGACAAGAAAATCTACTCGAACAATGGATCGGAGAGGATAGTGTCCCATCCTTATGATTAGGGTGATCATTCCTCTACCTGGATTGCATCCCCTATGAATCAATGAATCGGGAGTCAACCTGGATCAGCTGATCAAGGGATATCCCCATTTTTAGGAGCATCGTAATACAGAACATTGGCCGAACTTTCATTATCAATGAGAATATAGCGTACATCATAGTTTTCTACATTCAAGATTATAACAACCACATCATTATGCGAAAACTAGACTCCCTAGTTGTCCTCAGTAAAAGTTATCGACACAGCCCATCTCTTGCTTGGTTGCTCTCCATTAGGGTTGTAGCACCCCAGTGATGGTGCCAACTAGCCCGGATAAAGGTAGATTGCCTCTTTCTAGAGGTAAAGCCCGCAGTAGTGGCCGTGGCCTGGTTGGCCGAGGTGATCTTGGCTGGTCTCTTTGCTCCCTCCAGTGTTAGATGAAGATATCCAAATGGCCTCGCCTAATGAGCTCTTTGATCTCGTCTCAGAGCTGAATACACTCTTTAGTATCATGGCCATGATCCCAGTGACATAGACAGAACTTGTTTGGATTTCTTCTATTTAGTAGGATCTGCAACTTCCAAGCCCTTGGGATTTGCCCTTTGATTTCCATAGCACCTTCCTTGGGGCGTTTAGCAGGGTGTATGAATAGATCTTCCTTGGTCGTGAAGCTTGGTGATTTTCTCGACGAGGACTCCTGGGTCGGCGGTCCTTGAAAACCTTGATTCTTCTTCGCGGAGACCTATAGCACGGTCAGATCCTTTCCTCCCACCTTGGAAAGTGTTTCTAATCGACTGGGATTCTTTAGCCACCCCCAAGTGTAAAAGGGGCAGGAGTTTCCTCTGCAAAAGCATCTTCCATCTAAGCGTACTTCTCTGTCCGAGCTAGCATGCCTACGAAGTCCCGGGATAAATCTTGGTCAACGACCTCTTGAGGTCATTCCTCTGCAGGCCGCTCATCAAGGCTGACATGGTGACCGACTGGTCTAGGTTACAAACATCCAAGGTGGCCATATTGAAACGGCTGACAAAGGCTCAGATTTTTTTCCCTTCTCTTTGCTTAAGGGTGTGAAGATAATCCAATAGCTTTTGTTGCTTCCGACAACTAACAAAGTGATTGGTGAAGGACCGGCTCAATGGCTCAAAAGAGTGCACCGATCCCAATTTTAGGCTTGAATACCAATACCGAGCCAATCCCTTTAAGGTGGACGGGAATGCTCCGTAAAGAATGGGGTTGGACACTCCATGAAGGAGCATTGTTGCTTGAAAACTAGCAAGGTGATTGTTAAAGTCGGTGGCCCCATCATAACTCTCAAGTTATGGAATTTTGAAGCGCCGAGAGAGTGGTTATTGCATGATGCTGATGTCGAAGGGTGGATCATTGCTGAACTCGTTAGCTGTTGAAGAAAGGTTGCAGATTGCTTCGATGCGCTAATCCAACACCTTAAGTTTCCATTCGACTTTCGGATCTCGGATGATAGGGACCTCCGATCCCTGGGGGGGACCGCAGGCCTGGATTGCAGTCATGCTTTGACTAAAGACTGCGAGCATCGCCTCCTTGGCTCTGGGCTCCTGAGACGGCGATGATGAGTGGTCCTCTCCAGGTCCTTAAGAGGGACTCGTGATTGCCCCGATGGAGGTGCTGCTACAACCACTGAACAAGGACGAGTTGCTACTAGAGTGATACAGGCGCTAGTTGTGCTGCAAGTAGTGCTACTAGTAGAGGCTAAGTTGCCGAAGGCAATGTAGGGGTGGCCTGAATGGCTTGAACTGTTGCCACCAGGTTCTGAACTTGCACAAAGAGCAAGTTGAACTGCTCTGCACTAACCATCGCCGTCTATAGGGATGGCGAAGCTCCTAGAGGTGCAGGTTGAGGTTGGTCATTCACTTAACTCTCCACCAACCTCTTTACTGGCCGAGATACAACAGTGGTGGTGCGGTAAGACACTATCCTTTTGGGTGGCATCGCTAACCCACTTTAGGGTTGCACTTCTCAAAGCTATAGTGGCCCTTCTTTTATCTGTTGGTGCTGAAAATGGTCAAGCACCAGAGAAGCTAGAGGAGGTACTGGAGTAGATGGCACAGACAGCTCTCCAGAAAGCGGTACCTACAAAAAAGCCCTGCTAGGGATGGCCCCATCGAAGGCACTTCGACGCTTAAGTCAGTAATCTAGCCAACAATTTGAGTACAAGCAAAGAGGATACGTACCATTAGGGACATGCATGAAGCCCCCTTTTATATGTGGTGAGCCATGGGCATTACTAGGATGATAAAGATCCGGGTGGACCTGGTGAAAAGTAACGAGATCCTTCACGTGTCACCTAGGACTTGTTGGCAGAAAATGTCTTATCCCTTTAAATGCAACCTGTTGATAACTTTAAGGTGTGCCGTACCTTATGGCAGCATGGACTGCTAGGTGGGTTTACACACACCTCCCTTCATTGCTTAGATATGGCAATAATTAGAGATTTTAATATATGGAGGATCCAGCCACGTGTCGAAGGCCATGGTGGTGTGCGTCAGAAGATCGTGCATGTGTGTTTATGGACATATTGCCTGAGGGTCTATCAACCTAAGCATTCTCAAGATGTCCAATGCCTAATTAGCTGGAAGCACCTTGCTTGGGACAGTTCCATTGGAGGAAGTGCGCCTAATGAGCCTGGGGTTGTTAGGCTACAAGGGTCAGCCCGTTGCTAGGGCATAGGCTAGGCATGCATCTAACAATTAGTCAGCAAGCACTTGCAGGACCTTCAAGCACTATCGCCAATCACTATCGAGGCCCGCTCGGACAAAGGTGGCCAATGGCATCTGATGCGGCTCAGCCAATCAGGGCACTCATGAATGGGTGGAAAGGTTGTTGCTTGTCGAGCAATAACTCAGTTCAGAAAGTGGTTAGCCGGTGCCTACTACCTGGGCACTGCTAAGGCTTGCTTGGATATAAGTGTTCGACGATCGGCTAGGCTCAATCGGATCGGTAAAATGATAGGGCATCCCGAATATGCTACCGATCCTTGCTCTGACCAGGTTATCTAGAGACCCTAGTGCTCACTCGATCAGGGAAGCATTCCCTTGTCAAGGAAGGGTTGGCAAAAAAGGCCCATCGGGGGTTAGTGGTGTCATTTTGCTCAGTAATGCTAGAGGACCTTCCATGTTCAAGATTCTTGTCCGGTGAATGGTCGACAAATATGCTGTTGGGTTGATGGGCTATGTCTGCAGGTGTGGGTCCCATGTCCCTGGCCTAAACACATTTCCCACCAACAAGCATTATGCCCTGACTTGGGGTGTTCAAGCATAGCCAGGGTTTTGATGACAAGCATAGTGCCTGACCTAGGACATTCAAGTACAGCTAGGATTTTGATGACAGGCATGGTAGCCTAACCTGGGGCATTCAAGCATAGCCAAGATTTTGATGACATGCATGGTAGTCTAACCTAGGGGGTTCAAGCATGGGCTAGGATTTTAATGACAAGCATAGTAGCCTAACCTGGGGTGTTCAAGCATGGGCTAGGATTTTAGTGCCCGTGGTTACAAGACTCTTCAACCCATGATATCATCCTTTGAGATCAAAGGCAGCTTCTTGCTTATCCCATTTCCCTTGATGGGGTTGGCCCTAGGATTCCACATGCATCTCCATCCTGGCCCATTTAAGAAACATCTTTTTGGATAGAAGAGAGGCGCTTCATTGCAGGATCAGCTTTACAGGGCTTAGGGAATACATCTTATTATAATAAGGGTGAAAATTGGTAAAGTTTCAAGTGCACAAAAAGGGTGTCCCGTCAGCTGCTCCAAATAGTAGGTCTCGGGGTGTATGACCTTAATAACATGATAGGTCCTTCCTAGTTGAGTAAAAGCTTCCCTTGCTCGATCGGTTAGCTAACTCCTACCTTCCTAAGGATCAAGTTTCTGTGCCAAAGTACTCCACCTTAGAGTTGTATTAGCAGGTGCAAGGTCCGCTGAACCGGTATCGGACCCGTACCGGTCAGCGAGCGGTATGATACGGTACGGTCCGTACCATACGTACCAGCATGTGTACCGGCATGCCAAATAAAAAAAACAATCTTTCTCCCCCCTCTCACTGAACCGATCCGAATCGAGCCCGAACCGACCCGAACCGGGCAGTTCGTACCGGTACCGTACCGTACCGGTATTGATTTTTTTTTATTTTTTTCAACGGTCCGATGTCCGGACCGTTTTTTTTTGTGGCGAACCGTATCGGGAAGGTCCTTGCCCTCCCTTACTTAGAGGGTCCCAGGAAGGCTTTGTAGAAAGTACGAGTCGCCATCAAGACTGGGTTTGAGTAGCGGGGAATGGTAATACCTTCCCCTATAGCACATGCCTGGGAGCCATTGACATAAGGACCAACTCAGCTGATCGTATAACATGGCATGGAATGGTCCGCCACCCAGCGAAAGGGGAGTGATATGGCTATTACGCTGACGTGGCGTGTCTCAGGTCCTGCCGGACGTGGTCCGAACCACGTGGATTTTTTCGGCGAGCGAGATCGGAGGGGTCCACCTCGGCCGAAGTCGAGCACTTCTTTGCCGCTCCGCCAGGTGTGCGCCCAGGGGGGGTCCACCTCGACCGAAGTTGGCGACCCCTCGCTCCCTCGCTGGGTGGCGCACGGAGACGGGTCTACCTTTGCCGAGGTCGAGCCGGGCCCCCCTGCTCCTTCGCCAGTTGGCGCCCAGAGAGGGGTCCACCTCGGTCGAAGTCGAGCACCTCTCTGCCGCTCCGCCAGGTGTCCGCCCAGGAGGGGTCCACCTCGGCCAAAGCTGGTGGCCCCTCACTCCCTTGCCAGGTGGCGCCCGGAGACGGATCCACCTCTGCCGAGATCGAGCCGGGCCTCCTGCTCCTTCGCCATTGGCGCCCGGAGATGGGTCCACCTCGGCCGAAGTCGAGCACCTCTCTGCCGCTCCGCCAAGTATCCCCCAGGAGGGGGTCCACCTCGGCCGAAGCTGGCGGCCTCTCGCTCCCTCGCCAGGTGGCGCCGGAGACGGGTCCGCCTCTGCCGAGGTCGAGCCGGGCCCTCCTGCTCCTTCGCCAATTGGCGCCCGGAGACGGGTCCACCTCGGCCGAAGTCGAGCACCTCTCTGCCGCTCCGCCAGATGTCCGCCCAGGGGGTCCACCTCGGCCGAAGCTGGCGGCCCCTCGCTCCCTCGGGGGGCGCACAGAGACGGGTCCACCTCGACCGAGGTCGAGCCGGGTCCTCCTGCTCCTTCGCCAGTTGGCCCAGAGACGGGTACACCTCGGCCGAAGTCGAGCACCTCTCTGTCGCTCAGCCAGGTTTCTGTCCAGGAGGGGTCCACCTCGGCCGAAGCTGGCGGCCCCTCACTCCTCGCCAGGTGGCGCCCGAAGACGGGTCCACCTCTGTCGAGGTCGAGCCGGGCCCTCCTGCTCCTTCGCCAGTTGCCACCCGGAGACGGGTCCACATCGGCCGAAGTCGAGCACTCTCTGCCGCTCCGCCAGGTGTCCGCCCAGGGGGGTCCACCTCGGCCGAAGCTGGCGGCCCTTCGCTCCCTCGCCGGGTGGCGCCCGGAGACGGGTCCACCTCGGCCGAGGTCGAGCCGAGCCCTCCTGCTCCTTCGCCAGTTGACGCCCAGAGAGGGTCCACCTCGGCGAAGTCGAGCACCTCTCTGCCGCTCCGCCAGGTGTCTGCCCAGGAGGGGTCCACCTCGGCCGAAGCTGGTGGGCCCTCGCTCCCTCGCCAGGTGGCGCCGGAGATGGGTCGCTCTGCCGAGGTCGAGCCGGGCCTCCTGCTCCTTCGCCAGTTGGCACCCGGAGACGGGTCCACCTCGGCCGAAGTCGAGCACCTCTCTGCCGCTCCGCCAGGTGTCCGCCTAGGAGGGGTCCACCTCGGCCGAAGCTGGCGGCCCCTCGCTCCCTCGCCAGGTGGCGCCCGGAGACGGATCCACCTCTGCCGAGGTCGAGCCGGGCTCTCCTGCTCCTTCGCCAATTGGCGCCGGAGACAGGTCCATCTCGGCGAAGTCGAGCACCTCTCTGCCGCTCCGCCAGGTGTCCGCCCAGGAGGAGTCCACCTCGGCTGGCGCCGGCCCTGCTTAGTGAGGCCTCCGGGAAGTGGGGACACGAGTTTCAAAATCACCACTCGGGTAGCGCGCGCCGCGCCTCGTAAGGAGCGCCGGTATGGTCCGCATTGACGCGCGAAACCTCGTTTACATCAACCCGACGGGCCCCGCAACCGAGAAGCGGAGTCTTGGCGGGCAAGAGCCCGCAACGAACATCGTCAATGCCTGGGAAGGAGAGCGCCCGCGCTCGGCCCAAGGCCCCGCCAGTATCTTCCCTCCTCCTTTTTCCCGCTAGGCTCGGCAAGCAAGACGACGAGGCCACCAGGTTCCCGAACCCGAAAGGGAAAGGAAAAAGTGGGGAGGAGAGAAAAGTAGAGCCAAGAGGGAGCCTCCCGAGGGGAGGAGGGGAGCTGGAGGCAACGTGATGGCATAAAAGGGATGGGAAGAGCGGGCAGCAAGGTAAGTGAAAAAAAGGCAGGGAAAAAGAAGGCACCGGGAGAAGGATCCAGGGATCCGAGAGGGGTCCTTTGGCGTGAGCTCGGTGAAGGAGCTGGGCCCAATTCCACTCTTTCCAACACCTCTTTTGTTAATATCTTCTCTAAGTCTGGGGCTCCTTCGGGGACAACCTTGGGGATCTGTTCCATCTCGCCGCTCTCTAACTTGACCGTCGGAGCTCCCTCACCGAAACCCCCGACCAGGGTCTCTGACCTTGTTTTGCAGGACCGGAAGCTCGGAGATCCCGAGGGGAGACGGTCCTAAGACCGGTACCAACTCTGAAGCTACAGGCGTCGCGGTGAGATCGGCAACAGATTGGCGCGCCAGGAAGGGGGGCAGGACAGCAACCCAGTGCGAGCCAGCTCTCCACGGGCGAAAGCGCGCTCCAACCATGGTGGTGATACGTGGACGCGAAGCGTCCACCAGTCGAGTAGGGGAAGTCCCTTCCCCTCAAGGGCCGCGTAGCCCGGAGAGGGAGCTTCCTGCTCCACCTCCTCTTCCTCCGCAGCCGTCCCCGGTGGACGGACCTTTCGCAGCTGTCATCCAACAGCTGCAAACCCTGACCACAGCAGTGCGGCAGCTACAGCACCAGTAGTGGTCCCTGGCCAATCAGCCCCAGCCAGGGACCCCTGTGACTCGGGCCGCGGGGCCCCGCGGAAGCCTGCGCTCTATCCAGGTAGACCCTCTCATCCGCGAGCAGCCTGCGCTCTATCCAAGGCAGACCCTCTCATCCGCGGGCAGTCTAACCTCGCGGGAGCCACCAAACTCCCGCGAAGAGGAATTACTCCGGTTCGGTGGTCATGAGAGTCGATCCCGGCCAACGATGCCGTGACGGCGCGCGCAGCAGGCGACATCGGGGCAAGGCCCCCCGCCGAGACCGATCGGCACCCCCTTCGCCAGCAGCCTCGGTGGAAGATTCCACCGACGAGGCCATCAGGCGCCAGCCGAGAGGCGCCTGGAAGAGCACGAGTGCAAGCTGGTGGAGTTCGCCCGCCGCTTTGCGACATGCAGAACTCCCCGGCAGACCCGGCGGGCTTGACGCCCGGCCACCCTTCTCCCGGGAATCAAGAGAAGCCGATTCCAAGCGGTTCCGCATGCCACAAGTGGATCCCTACGATGGGACCACCGATCCCTTGATCATCTCTGGAAAGCTACAAGGCTCTCATGAGGGTCCAGGGGGCCACGGACGCTCTTTATGCGTCGCCTTCCCCGCTACCCTCCGAAGGCCATTCGAGTCTGGTTTCACCCGCTCGAGCCCGAATCTATTTGCTCCTTCCATCAATTGGAAGGAAAGTCGTGGCATACTTCAACGCTTGCCGGAAGGTGCCAAGAGAGGTGGACAGCCTCTTCTCCATCCGCCAGCAGGACCAGGAGCCGCTTCAGGATTACGTTACCCGCTTCAAGATCGCTGCCCTGGAAATCTACAGTATGGACGAGCCCTTTGCCATGATGGCATTGAAGCGCGGGCTCAAGACCTCCCGCTTGACTTATTCCCTGGATAAGAAGCCCCTCAGGACCTACTCCGAGCTCCTTCTCCGTGTCCACAAGTACATCCGAGCGGAGGAGGCCGATCGCACCAGGCGAGAGCTGGACGGGAGGTCCTCGAAGAAGCCGGCCCCAAGGGATGCCCCCGGGACCCGGAGGCCTGGACCACCTGCTGATCTCCGTCCAGGCTCGAAGCCGAAGAGCGGTGCTGACCGGAGCGAAATTTCACCCCCTCCTGCTCCCAGGACGAAGATCCTCATGGAGATTGAGGGTGAGCATTACCTTCGTCGACCTCCTCCTCATAACCCCAAGGAGCATTCGCGACAAGACAAAATACTGCCAGTTTCACCGCGAGCACGGCCACGACACGGAAGAGTGCCGCAACCTGAAGCAGGAAATGAAGAGCTGATTAAAAAGGGCTACCTCGGGAAGTCGTGAGGAACGAAGCCCCAGCAGAGGGACAGCCGCTCGCAGCCCTTCCCCCGGTCCTGCGATTGATAACCGCCAAGGAGAAGCCGGGGGGCATGATCTCCTGGGGGATCGGGAGTGGCGGCGAAAAGAACCGGGAGGAGCGGAGAACCGGAGGATGTACCCCCTTTGAAAAGGGGAATGAAAACAAAAATGTAAACAATGATGCAGTGGTGGTCGGAGAACTATCGCAAAGCATCTTGTACATCGCATTATGGTAGATAGTGGGAGCTCTACTGACGTGCTTTTTTATGATGCTTTCTCCCGAATGAACCTGTCTCATGATCAATTAAAACCGGTGCACAACCCTCTTGTGGGCTTTACCAGGGATTCGGTGGGGGTCGAAGGGGAGATCACTCTCCCTGTCACTGCTGGATCCCACCTCGGCAGACTACTGTCATGATGACGTTCACTGTTGTCAAGCTCCCTCACCTTATAATGCCATCCTTGGCCGTCCGAGGGCTCAACTAGCTGGACGCTTAATTTCTACCAAGAGGTTGCTGGTACAGTTCCCTACGACCTCGGACCGGGGTGATGAGGGGGATGGCCAGCCAGTCCAGCATGCCTTCAGACGGTCCCGGGTGCCCGTGGCGCTGAGCTCGGCCACGACGTCAACGACCTCGACCTAAGGGAGAGGGAACCCAGGGGAGGATCCGTAGAACACCTTTGACGTATCCCCTCGGTTCGGACCCTCAGAAGACTGTGCATGTGGGGGCCCAGCTCCCGAAGGAAGAACGGATCCGCCTGCTGGATTTCCTCCGCGCAAACGCGGATGTGTTCGCCTGGTCCGCAGCCGACATGCAAGGCATCCCTTCGGAAGTCATCACCCACAGGTTGATGTTGAACCGAGGTATCGCCGGTCCGCCGAAGAAGAGGAGTTTCACTGCAGAAAGGCAGAAGGCCATCAATGAAGAGGTAGAGAAGCTCCTCACCACCGGCTTTGTGCGGGAAGTACAATATCCTAGTTGACTGGCGAATGTGACATGGTGAAGAAGAGTAGTGGCAAGTGGAGATCTGCAGCTCCTCACCACCGGCTTTGTGCGGGAAGTACAATATCCTAGTTGACTGGCGAATGTGATCATGGTGAAGAAGAGTAGTGGCAAGTGGAGGATCTGCGTGGACTACACCGACCTCAACCGAGCTTGCCCGAATGACAGTTTCCCTCTTCTGAAGATTGACCAGTTGGTGGACACCACTTCGGAGCATCGCCTCCTCTCTTTCATGGATGCCTTCTCCGGGTACAACCAGATTCGAATGCACCCGGAGGACGAGGAGCACACCGCTTTCGTTACCAACCACGGAACTTACTGTTACAAGATGATGCCATTCGGCCTCAAGAACGCCGGGGCCACGTACCAAAGGCTGGTCAACAAAGTTTTCAAAGATCAGATCGGCCGCAACATGCAGGTGTACGTGGACGATATGCTGGTAATGAGCAAGCCTCTTTCGGACCATGTCGGCGACCTGGCGGAGACCTTCGGCAATCTCCGGCTTCACCAAATGAAGCTGAACCCGGCGAAGTGCGCCTTCGGCGTGTCCGCCGGGAAGTTCTTGGGGTTCATGGTGACCCAAAGAGGGATAGAAGCCAACCCGGAAAAGGTCCAAGCTATTTTGGACATGGAGCAACCCACCTCCAAGAAGCAAGTGCAGCGACTCACCGGCCGGATAGCCGCCCTGAGTCGATTTATCTCGAGGTCTACCGACCGCTGCCAGCCCTTCTTTAAAGTGCTGAGGAAGATGAACAACTTCACCTGGACTGAGGGGTGCCAGGAGGCGTTTGACGAGCTGAAGAGGACGCTTGCATCACCGCCACTGCTCTCCAGGCCCGAAAAAGGAGAGGAGCTCATCTTGTACCTGGCGGTCACCTCGGAGGCCATCAATTCGGTCCTAGTTTAGACTGACGACCAGGGAATGCAAAGACCGGTATACTACACAAGCAAACTCCTCCGCGATGTGGAGCTCAGGTATTCCCGGTCTGAAAAACTCATTTTTGCACTAATAATGTCCGCCCAGCGTCTCAGGCCTTATTTTCAAGCACACCCCATTGCCGTCCTGACGGATCAGCCGCTGAAAGCGATACTCAGCCGACCTGACACATCCGAGCGATTGGCAAAGTGGGCACTCAAGCTTAGCGAGTTTGATATCACTTATCGACCAAGGTTGGCCATGAAGGCGCAAGTACTCGCTGACTTCTTGGTCTAGTGTGCGGGCCTGGGCAAAGGGACGGAGGAAAGCCCTCTAGACCAGTAGCCGGAGCCAGGACCCGAGGAGGACATTTGGATTCTTCATGTGGACGGGGCCTCGAACTCCAGCGGGAGCGGAGCTGGTCTCATCCTGGCCAATGGCGAGGGGGTCGTCACCGAATGTGCACTCCGGTTCCATTTCGCCGCAACTAATAATCAGGCAGAGTATGAAGTGCTCCTCGCGGGGCTGAGAGTGTCCCGCGAGTTGGGCGTGGCCAACCTCAAGGCCTTCACTGATTCACAGCTGGTGGCCGGACAGATCTCTGGAGAGTACGGCGTGCGGGACCCTCAAATGACGAAATACCTGGAGCTCGTGAGAACGAGCGCGGCAGGATTTCGGTGCTTCAGCATCTCCCATATACTCCACGGGAAAAATGCTCGCGCGAACGCGCTCTCCCGACTGGCGACCCTGCCGGACTCGCTGTTGGGCCTTGCTTATGTTGAGCATCTCAAGGCCCCGAGCTACGAGACGCCCGTGGAAGTCCAACAGGTCATCCAAGAGCCCAACTGGATGGACAAGTACGTTGAGTACATTACTAGCGGCACCTTGCCGGAGGACCGCATGGCGGCTCGCCTTATCAAGAGGAAGGCCGCGCGGTTTGTCTTAATGAATGAACTACTGTATCGGAGGTCCTATTCCTACCCCCTCCTCAAGTGCCTGAGATCCGCGGAGGCCGCACTCGTGCTCCAAGAGATCCACGATGACGTGTGGGAATCACGTGGGGGGCAGAACACTGGCGTACAAAGCCCTCCGCCAAGGTTACTTCTGGGAGACAATGAAGGAAGATGCAACTGACTTCGTGAAGAGGTGTGACCGATGTCAGCGGCATGCCGTGGTGCAGCGTCAGCCCTCCGCTCCGCTCTCCCAGCTCTCCGCTCCATGGTCGTTCGCTCAATGGGGGATGGATCTCTTAGGACCTTTTCCCCCGGCGTCCGAGTAGCGGAAATTTTTGATCGTGGCCATCGACTACTTCACGAAGTGGGTCGAGACCGAACCCCTAGCCGGGATCACGGAGGCAAACGTCGCCAAGTTCCTCTGGAAGTCAATCATCTATCGTTTTGGCCTACCGCACACCATTATCACCGATAACGGACGGCAATTATTTGAGGAATTCTGCAGCAACCTCGGCATCCACCATCGCTTCACCTCGGTGGCGCATCCACAGACAAACGGAGAAGCAAGGTAACAAATAGGACTATCTTGCAGGGCCTTCGGACAAGACTGGATCAAGCCAAGGGCAGGTGGGCGGAAGAGCTCCCGAGCGTCCTGTGGGCGTACCACACCACCCCGAGGACAGCCACCGATGAGACCCCGTTCAACCTCATTTTCGAAGCCGAAGCGGTTATCCCGATAGAATCAGCCTACCCACCTTGCGCATGGAGCAGTATGATGAAGTGGAGAATCCTGCCAGGATGCTGCTGAACCTGGACCTCCTTGACGAGACGAAGGACAAGGCTCGAGTCCGAATGGCGGCCTACAGGCAGCGAGTGGCCAGGTACTACAACTCCAGAGTGCGACCGAAGTCCTTCCGCCCGGGAGATCTGGTGCTCTGCCGGGCTGAAGCTTCCCAGCCGAGAGTGCGGGAAGCTATCCCCGAACTAGGAAGGCCCTTATAGGGTGGCGGAGGTACTCCCTCGCGGGGCGTACTACCTGGAGGAGCTAGGAGGGTCCCGATTCCCTCGGACGTGGAATGCCTCAAACTTGAGGATGTATTACCAGTAGTGTAAGGCTCCTTGAACTTCAGCAATGAAATCCTTTTTTCTTCACCAAATGCTTCTTCTCACCTCGTAGGAAGAGAGCCACTTAGCTTTGAGTTCGGGCGAACACGAGCGTGACCGAAGACCCGCAAAGGCGACAGGTCCCGGACTTCGGTCTGGAAGGCGGGGCAGAATCAAATTTGCCCACGCAGTCCCGGAGAACAGCCTGGCAAGCCGCGCAAGGCTCGGATAAAGCCTGCGGCCCCGGGGTTCAGTCCAGAGGTTTCGGACTTCGGTCTGGAAGGCGAGGCAGAATCAAATTCGCCCACGCAATCCCGGAAAACAGCCCGGCAAGCGCAGGGCTCGGATAAAGCCTGCGGCCCTGGGGTTCAGTCCGGAGGTCCCGGACTTCGGTCTGGAAGGCGGGGCAGAATCAAATTCGCCCACGCAGTCCCAGAGGACGAACTGGCAAGCCGCGCAGGGCTCGCACAAAGCCTGCACCCCCGGGGTTCAGTCTGAAAGTCCCGAACTTCAGTCTGGAGGGTGGGGCAGAACTCAGTCCGCCCACGAGCTCGGCTCGGAACGCACTACGGGACTTAGTCCCAGTGCCCGAAACCAGAGTTCAGTCCAAAAAAAAAAAAAAAAGGAAAGAAGAGAAAGAAAGAAAGAGAGAGCGTAGCAATGATCTGGCAAAGAAGTAATTTCATTACATTTGGAATGTGAATACACAGGAGTCCCGACAGGCCGGGGGAGTCCTCAAAAGAAAAAGAATATACAAAAAGAAAAGAAGAAGTCGGTAGTGCCGGGAGGCTATTTCGGCACTGCGACATCCTCCTCGGGCTGGGGCGCACTTTCTCCGCCTGCGCCGTCGACGGGTGGCTGCTCGAGGGGCTGCTCCGGAGTCGCCGCCACATCACCAGCTGCTGTTGGAGCTCCTCCACTGGGCTCCTGCCTCCTGCCGCCAAGGACTACCCCGCTGAGGTCGAGCTCGGAGTAGAAGGAACTTACCTTCTCCCGGCATACCTGGAACCCCTTCAAGAAGGAGTCCACGGTAGCCTCCCGAAACTCTGCGATGTACTCCTCCGAGGCTCGGAATCTCGGGACGGCCTCCTGCGCCTCCCGCTTCGACGCCTCCAGCAGCCCGTTGACGTAGGAGCTCTTCTCCTTGCCGCGCTCAACTCCCTCCGGACCTCCTCCACCCGGCGCTCCAGCGACCGGGACTGAGCCCTGAGGCGGGCCTTTTCCGCCGCGTCCTCCTCGGTGCGGCGCTGTTCGAGATCCTCTCTCGGACAGAGAGGGTCTCGAGCTCCTTGATGCGCCCTTCGGCGCAGGCCAGTTCAGCTCGGAGGACTGGTGTTCCCTCGCAGCTCAACCCTTTTTCCATGAGGTCTTTGACGTCGGCTGCAAGCTTTGCCGAGCTTCTCTTCCTCTCGGCGTCCTTCTTGGCATAGCCGGCGAGGAAGTTCCTCAGCAGCAGCACACATCCATCCCGATCTGCCACCAGAAGAGGGAAAGGGTCGGCATAAACACCCCTAACGGAACTTAAAGGAGGGGAAGCTCGGAACACTCACTTATCTTATGTGAAGAGCTGCGGAAGGATCCCGAGTAGCGCGTCGCTGTAGTCCGGCCGCCCCTTAGACGGCGATCCCAGAAAGTGCAGGCGAACTCCATGTCTTCTCCCGCGAGGCCCTGGTCGCGGATCACCGGAGCACCGGCTGGTGAGATTCGGCGACGGGGCAGACGTTTGGCAAGACACAGGCGGGGGGCCGTCCCCTCGACGGGTAGAGCGGCAGTCAGTGGAGCCGTCGCGTATTGGTGACGCCGTGGTGTGGTTGGAACGGCGGTTGAAGTAGGCGCTGCCCGGGGAAGGACTGGCCCCCCTCTTCCAGATCCTGTCGAGGTCGACGACAGGGACAGCGGCGCCGGACTCGAGGTGGCCTGGATGCAGGAGCCGGCGCCAGGGTCTGGAGATGGGGTCGGCGCGGCCTCCGGCTCGCCTCGGTACGAGCCCTCTCGCCGGGGGGGTTCAGTCCCCTCGGCGGCATCCCTCTGCGCGGCGCCCTCCAGCAGATTCTCCAGAGAGAACTTCATACCTGAAAGGAAGTAGAGGTCAGCCGAACCAGCTAAAAGAAAAGAAGAAGAAGAAGGGGGCAACGCGAGGTGAAAGGGGAAAAGCCCGAGCCTCACCCAGCTCCCGGATGGGACTGATCCCCGCCTCGAACAAGTTCTGCTCCGAGAGCAGAACATCGAGGGTCGGGACCGCATCACTCAGTAGCTGCGAGAAGACCTCTTGGTCCGCTGGGTCAACCTGGGAGTTCCGGTTCGGAGATCGATCCGGCTCGCTCCAAGCCCAGTCAACGTCCTCGACCGAGGCAATAAAGAACCGGTTCTTCCAGCAATTGATAGACGAAGGGAGGTCGAACCTGAGGCACCTAGGAGCCCGAGGTGAGATGTACCACCAGCCATCATGGGTGGAATAGCGCTTCAGGATGAAAAGACCCTAAGACAGAAAGAGGAGAGAAAGGGCAACAAACCAGTGGAAGTGACAAAAAACTATGAAGGCAAAGATGACCGGATGGCGTTTGGAGCCAACTGGGCCAGGGACAAGCAGTAGTAGTAGTGGCTGAGAAAGAAAGGAAGGAAAGGTGAAGAGGAACCGAAAGACCCCGAGGTGGAAGTCCTCGTAGAAGGCTACTCGCCAAGGCCACTTGAGGTCACTCGATCTCCGGGCCGAGGGAGGAAAGACGAGTCAAATCCGGGATACCATTGACCTCCCGGAGCAAAGAAAGGTCATCTTCGGTCATCATTGAGACATGACCGGAGGGACAAGTGGGAGAAATGACCGGAGGAGGAAGAGAAAAAATAGGACGGGCGGAAACTACGGGAGGAGACCTAGGACTCTAGGGACGCCTATGTGTTACAACCCCGGGTTGGAGCTGCCTGCGGATCTCGTCCGGAATCACTTTCCCTTCGAGGAAGAAGGCGATGGAGTCCTCGACTGGGAAGGACCGTCCGGGTTAGAAGAGACATGACGACGACGCGCCATGAGGGAAGAAGGGGTGCAGAAAGATCGTTAAGGCCGAGAGATGGAAAGGGGAGGAAGACACGGGCACTCACAGAGATACTCTGTGTAAAAGAGGTGGCAACACCGGAAGGTGAAGGAAAGCCCACTGCAACCGCCGGCGGAGCGCGAGAAAGTGGAGGGACTTCGTTTCCGGAAAGTCCCCCTCCTTTTCAAACTCGATCGACAGCGGCCGTACCCCTCATTCTGTTCCGAACCACCTGATGGACGCCGCGTGGACGCACGCCCGACATCGACGCTTCGGTTCGATAGAAGCTGCCTCCTTTTTGAAACGGCGCATTAATGGTCGCCGGAAGCGCGACGCGTGGCAACCTCTCATAGGATCTAGGGCGTAACAAGAAATGGCGACAAGGATCGTCGTAATTATGGCGCGAGATTTTCGCCTTCCCCACGTCACCTCCGCATTAAATCCCGACGTCCCAAGCCACGACGCCTTGGCAGAACGAGGGGATGGGGGGCAACTGATATGGCTATTACGCTGACGTGGCGTGTCTAAGGTCCCGCCGAACGTGATCCGAACCACGTGGATTTTTTTCGGCGAGCGAGATCGGAGGGGTCCACCTCGGCCGAAGTCAAGCACTTCTTTGTCGCTCCACCAGGTGTCCGCCCAGGGGGGGTCCACCTCGGCCGAAGCTGGCGGCCCCTAGCTCCCTCGCCGGGTGGCGCCCGGAGACGGATCCACCTCTACCGAGGTCGAGCCGGGCCTCCCTGCTCCTTCGCTAGTTGGCGCCCAGAGACGGGTCCACCTCGGCCAAAGTCGAGCACCTCTCTGCCGCTCCGCCAGGTGTCCGCCTAGGAGGGGTCCACCTCGGTCGAAGCTGGCGGCCCATCGCTCCCTCGCTAGGTGGCGCCCGGAGACGGGTCCACCACTGCCGAGGTCGAGCCGGGCCCTCCTGCTCCTTCGCCAGTTGGCGCCCGGAGATGGGTCCACCTCGGCCGAAGTCGAGCACCTCTCTGCCGCTCCGCCAGATGTCCGCCCAGGGGGGTCCACCTCGGCCGAAGCTGGCGGCCCCTCGCTCCCTCGCCGGGTGGCGCACAGAGACGGTCCGCCTCTGCCGAGGTCGAGCTGGGCCCTCCTGCTCCTTCGCCAGTTGGCGCCCGGAGACGGGTCCACCTCGGCCGAAGTCGAGCACCTCTCTGCCGCTCCGCCAGGTGTCCGCCCACGGGGGGTCCACCTCGGCCGAAGCTGGCGGCCCCCCGCTCTCCTCCGCGCGGGTGGCACCGGAGACGGGTCCACCTCGGCCAAGGTCGAGCCGGGTCCTCCTGCTCCTTCGCCAGTTGGTGCCCGGAGACGGGTCCACCTCGACCGATATCGAGCACCTCTCTGCCGCTCCGCCAGGTATCTGCCCAGGAGGAGTCCACCTCAACCGAAGCTGGTGGCCCCTCACTCTCTCGCCAGGTGGCGCCCGGAGACGGGTCCACCTCTGCCGAGGTCGAGCCAGGCCCTCCTGCTCCTTCGCCAGTTGGCGCCCGGAGACGGGTCCACCTCGGCCGAAGTCGAGCACCTCTCTGTCGCTCCGCCAGGTATCCGCCAGGGGGGTCCATCTCGCCAAAGCTGGCGGCCCCTCGCTCCCTCGCCGGGTGTCCGGACGTCCGGACGGTCCACCTCGGCCGAGGTCGAGCCGGGCCCTCCTGCTCCTTCGCCAGTTGGCGCCCAGAGACGGGTCCACCTCGGTCGAAGTCGAGCACCTCTCTGCCGCTCCGCCAGGTGTCTGCCCAGAAGGGGTCCACCTCGGCCGAAGCTGGCGGCCCCTCGCTCCCTCGCCAGGTGGCGCCCGGAGATGGGTCCGCCTCTGCCGAGGTCGAGTCGGGCCCTCCTGCTCCTTCGCTAGTTGGTGCCCGAAGACGGGTCCACCTCGGCCGAAGTCGAATACCTCTCTGTCGCTCCGCCAGGTGTCCGCCCAGGGGGGGTCCACCTCGGCCGAAGCTGACGGCCCCTCGCTCCCTCGCCAGGTGGCGCCCGGAGACGGGTCCGCCTCTGCCGAGGTCGTGCCGGGCCCTCCTGCTCCTTTGCCAGTTGGTGCCCGGAGACGGGTCCACCTCGGCCGAAGTCGAGCACCTCTCTACCGCTCCGCCAGGTGTCCGCCCAGGAGGAGTCCACCTCGGCTGGTGCCAGCCCTGCTTAGTGAGGCCTCCGGGAAGTGAGGACACGAGTTTCAAAATTGCCACTCGGGTAGCGCGCGCCGCGCCTCGTAAGGAGCGCCGGTACGGTCCGCATTGACGTGCGAAACCTCGTTTACATCGACCCGACGGGCCCCGCAGCCGAGAAGCGAAGTCCTGGCGGGCAGGAGCCTGTAACGGACATCGTCAATGCCTGGGAAGGAGAGCGCCCGCGCTCGGCCCAAGACCTCGCCAATATCTTCCCTCCCCGTTTTTCTCGCTAGGCTCGGCAAGCAAGACGACGGGGCCACCAGGTTCCCGAACCCGAAGGGGAAAGGAAAAAGGGGGGGAGGGAAAGAAAAGTAAGAGCTAAGAGGGAGCCTCCCGAGGGAAGGAGGGGGAGCTGGAGGCAACGTGATGGCATAAAAGGGATGGGAAGAGTGGGCAGCAATGTAAGTGTAAAAAAGGCAGGGAAAAAGAAGGCACCGGGAGAAGGATCCAGGGATCCGAGAGGGATCCTTTGGCGTGAGCTCGGTGAAGGAGCTGGGCCCAATTCCACTCTTTCTAACATCTCTTTTGTTAATATCTTCTCTAAATCTGGGGCTCCTTCGGGGACCCATCTTGGGAGATCTGTTCCATCTCGCCGCTTTCTAACTTGACCGTCGGAGCTCCCTCGTCGGAACCCCTGACCAGGGTCTCTGACCTTATTTTGCAGGACCGGAAGCTCGAAGATCCCGAGGGAAGACGGTCTGAGACTAGTACCAGCTCTGAAGCTACAGGCTGCTGCGGTGAGATCGGCAACAAGGAGTATGGAGCTTATCCCATGCAGTTGTTAGTAGTTAGGTGGCATCCTGGGTGCTTGCATTGCTGTCCATCATGCGGACACGTGTAGGGCCGCGGCTGGATCTTTTGTGCTATGATAGACACCCAGTCCCAGGCGTATCAGAGAAAAGAAGGACAAGGGCATAAATAGGAATCTGATCAAAAGAACATAAGTTATAGAATCTTTCATAACGTCAATAATAAAAAGCTTAAAGATAGAAGTCTAGGAATCAAATTGGAAATCGTAGCCTAACATCAACAGATAACCGATTCTTACACATTTTAGCATGCATATAGAAAATGACAATCCTCATATTTTACTTATAAATCTAGATGATTTTCTAATCAAGTAGGATAGAAATATGTCGATGCTACGTTTTATCATCTTATTTAGTGGCATAGCAATCAAGTAGGAAACTGAAACTCACATGCCATCATCAGAAATGTCCAAAAAGATCGAAACTTTCATGAAATCCTCAAATTTTCATGTGCGAGCAATGCTAATTGCGATAATGCGAGCTTAAATAGCAACCGCAAGGTTAAAGAAAGAACATAAGAGGGGTAGGTTTATGAGAGATCCTTACGGGAAGGCAACGAGCTTGGAGCCTTCGAAGCGGAAGGGGCAGACGGCTAACTGGAGCAGCTCAAAGGTCTCGGCGGCAAGCTTGGCCTTGAGGTAGGCGGTCTCGGGGATGTCTATGGGCAGGACGCAGCGCCAGGGATAGCGGTGGGAGGAGGCGGCGAGGTCTCCGGTTTTCTGGGAGGAGACGGCGATGAAGTTGGCATCCTGGATATGGGCTTTGATCTGTTGGAGGGCTGCGGAGAAGTTGGATTTGGTGATTTGCTTCACCGCGCCGCCCCAGCGGTGCTTCCCGCTGCTTGCAACCATCTGCCACCTAAGAGCAGCGGCCTCGGCAGCCTTGAGCAAAGCTAGTCGTGGCCTACCCGCAAGGCAATAGGAAGTTGAGGCGAAATGCTTTGTCCTGGAGGAAGAGGTTTGGAGAGCTCCTGGTCCATGACTGAAGACGGCCCTGATGGTTTCTCCAATCTTTTGATAATTCCTGATCGGTTATTATGACGGATGTCATTGTTACCGTACAGAATTTTTTTAATCCATGGCCAGATACTTTGATACCTAGAAGTGAATATTTATGTCAGCTTGCAGGAATTCGAATCTCGTTTTGGATATATTTCGATTAAAAAATTTAAAAATAAAATTAAAAATAATTAAAAAATAATTTTAGAGTTTTTATTGACTGGTCGCAGTGAAAAAGTTAAGGATATATATAATAAATTCTATTCACTCGGCTGATGCCAGTAATAGTCAGGTTAGCGTACTCACCTTTAGGTGGAGAATGGCTATGGAAAATTAATATATACGTGTATCGAACATTTTCTGGCTGGGATTGGGGGACCGTCTGGAGGTGACCATGCCCGGGATCTAACTCCTCCCCTTTTTTTTTACCAAAAAAAAGTGAACATTATAACTTTAATTCCTAAGCTACATGATATCTCTGGGCCAGAATATTTCAGACTGATTAGTTTGTGTAATATTTATATAAAAATTGTATCAAATTGATGGTTATCGATCTAGAGCAGGGAACTTTAATAAGGGACCATAGTATTTTTAATAATTACTCATTGTTCAAGAAT
Source organism: Areca catechu (assembly GCA_021397845.1). Lineage (NCBI taxonomy): Eukaryota > Viridiplantae > Streptophyta > Magnoliopsida > Arecales > Arecaceae > Areca > Areca catechu. Next base: position 42,387,293 of record CM038048.1, on the reverse strand, counting down.
TTATACATGACCTTCGCCAGGCTCCGATCCACTACAATCTTATGGCTATTACTAGACATGGAATGGGTTTATGATCGTATGCATTGGAGATTTCTGAAGAAGGCTTTGGTGGATTTTGTTTTCAACCGTGCTAGATTTTCTAGATCTTGGCCTGTATTGAGAGACCATCCTTCACCATCCTTATTGTTGCCGTCGAGATCGCCGTGGCCTGTGGTTCCCGTGCGTGTCATGGATACGTCGGGTTCCTGGTAGGATGTTCGTCCCTCCCTTTCCTGGCTAGCTCCTTGGTCCGATCGCCCTGCAAAAAAGAGAAGACCAGGGCTGGGGATTCCGGTAGGGATACTCCGATGATCAAGTCAGATGGGACGATCAAGGGGAACAGAACCTCCACGACGGAGAACTTGGGGGGACTCCCTGCTAGGAGGGTGAAAGATAGAATTTAGGCGGAAAGAACACGCAGAGATGGGAGCCAGGAGCTTGGAAGGGTATGCTGGGGATCCCTTGCTCGCTCGCTCTCCATCTCCTTCTCACCTGTTTGCCTCCTTTTTTTTCTTTTCCTCTTCTTCCTCCTCTCTCTGTTTATATGGGATGGGCCCAGAACAAGTCCTTGGGCTTTGTCCCGGTGTCCCTTTCCATGTCCTTGGGAAGAGATCCTTTCTTTAGAGGTGTATGCCGGCGTGGCACAAGTCCTATCTCTTTTGGTGGTGCAATTCCCTATGGGGGGAGGCACTGTGCTGCTGAGCCCTGTGCCATGATGGGCAGTTTCCATTCTTGGAGAGATCATTCGAGCATTGCAGGACCCTGAGATCTTAATGGAATAATCCTCTTAGGGGTGGTTCAGGCTCCATGTTATGGGGGTTAAAGCTCCCAGTTGTACGGTGTGTCAACGTGGCAGCGCGCTACAGGATCCGAGGCCTGATGGCCCCTGAAGAAGCACTCTTTGTGCAAAGCACGTGGGCGGCGCGCCGCAGAACTTGATTAATGGCGGGCTATGTGCCACCTTCTAGAGGTTGTAGGCGGACAAGGACCTCCCTTTGCTGTGGTTTAAATTCTTGTTGATCTTTCCCTCCTTTGCTATTGGCGAGAATTATTTTCTCTGCTGGGCTAGAAAGGGACCCGCTTCGGGAGCCTCGCCTTGGCAGCATGAGCACAACTCCGATCGAGAGTTAGTCTCAGATGGAGGGCTCGCCTTATGAGCACGACCCCAACTAGGAGCTGACCATGATAGGAGGGCTTGTCTTGGCAGCATGAGCACGGCCCCGGTTGGGGCTGGCCTCGATAGAAGGGCTCACCTTGGCAGCATGTGAAAGGAAAGCAAAATGAGCATGCAAGCAGAAAAAATGTATTTTTAAATAATTTTAAAATAAGTACAGCGAAAGGCTTTGTAGATCGATCAAAATGATCTACCAATCTGCCTGCAACAAGAACAAGTATGATGATGTAGCATGCAAAAGACATCATAAGCAAGAAAAGAACTAAAAGGCAAAAGGATACCTTGCCATTATACATTTAAAAGGAGGTTGTGAACAGCCCTCGAGCCACACACGTGTATGGCCTCTATGGGTAGTTCACACCAAGGTTCAATTATGATCAACTCCCTCAAAGTGCTAGCTCCTTGGGATCCTTGAGACCAATCTACTTCTTCTTGGAAGATAAAGAGAAGAGATGGAACCCTTCCTAACTAGCTCTCTTCCCAAGACCTAGCTTAAGTGCTAGGTAGTCACACACGCAAAACCCTAGTCCTCCCAAGCCCCTATCCTTTTCCCTCTCAGAATTTTAGCAATCTCATTCAACAAGAAAACTCTTCAACCACCAGCAGCCCCTAAAACAATCCTTATTTATAGAGGCAGCCATGAGAGGGAGAAAGAGGAAGGAGGAGTGATTGGAGGAGATAGTCAAGGGCCATACTAAATTGGCTCTAAGCTCATAAGGCAAGAATGACCATCATTCCATGAAAGCTTGGAGCCAAAACCAGCCAAAATTCAAAATTCAAATTGAGGTCAAAACCTTCCACAAAAAAAATGACCATCATTCCATGAAGGCTTGGAGCCAAAACCAACCAGAATTCGAAATTCGAATTGAGTCCAAAACTTACCATAAATTCTTTCCAAAATTTTTTCTCATCACAGCCAAGTGCCGACACTTCAAAGTGCCGACTTTCCAAGTGTCGACACTTGCAAGTATCGACACTTCCAAGTATCGACACTTGGAAGTATCGACACTTGGAACATGGTCAATCATATTGACCTCCAGTGTTGGCAAATAATTCTCAATCATCGATTAGCCTTTAGATCAGATAGAAACTTCTATGGTGTGTGACCCCATAGGTTTGAACACTAAGCTGGTAGTACTCGAATATTTCCAATACCAGTCAAGTCATTATCTAGCAATGATACCCGATATCCGGATAGGTCAAAGATTGTAGAACAACTTTCTAGAATCTCTGGTATATGGTTACCGCATAATTCATCCCTTTGACCTCAAAATGCTTAGGATGACCTAGGATTCGACTGCCAACCCTAACATGGTATATCTAGATCATGTCTTAACCTTACAAGTTCTGTGACTCCTCACAAGAACTATCCTGGTCAAAGTTTTGCTAAATTAAGATATAGTGAGTCATTCACTCCAAACCATTTGGAGGGGTCAATCTTATCTTGATCCACCACCGCTCCACAAGTACTTGACTGTACCTAGAAGCCTTTCATCATTGGATTAGAAATCCAGGTAGTCCGGAACCAAAGTACAGTGAGTTGATTGTAAGCTACCATGGTGACCTCAGGTCTGAGGGACACATATACCTATATCCCTTCGCGAGCAACCCTTTGGCAGAAGGGAGCTTCGCAGATGGTCACGTTCAGTGAGATGTCATACATTTCACCTATATATCACATCAATGTCTCTACACTTCTTCGTTAAAAGGACAATCAACAAATGTAATATACAATAACCTATACTTGATACATCGCCGTCCTATAATAATGTATCATTGGTTGTGAACCAGTTTAAAAACTACACAATATATCCTCTCTATATCAAATAATAAAATTCTTCAAAGTTTTTGCTTCTTTACCTCAACCAAAATATTTTTCTTATTCAAAACTTTATCACATAAATCTTTCAAAACAATATTTTCTTTTTTAAATTTTTTTTTTTTCTTTAAAGAAATTGTTCTTTTCATTTTTAAAATATCAATCTTGGCATCATCATTTTTATTGGCAAGATTGGTGTTATCAGAGAAAATGAATCTACATGCCTATTTAATTTCTTGTGCTTAATTTTAGCAATTTATATTCATGCACAAGATCATTAGATACATCATGTAATTCATCAAAGATAAATTATAATCATTTTTAGACACATACCTTTTCTCATTTGCCATGAAACAAAGATGGGCAACTTCATCATCCGTACTTGAATCTTCGCTATCGCTCCAAGTTGCCATCATTGCCTTGAATTTCTTTTTGGCTTTGAAAGCCATTATCTTCTTTTCTGTATCAGCTTCCACTATCCTTTGCCATAAGTTCAACTCATAGGTCATGAGTGAACCGATAAGCTCCTCCAAAGGTAAGGTTTCTACATCTTAGCTTCTTGGATCGCCGTCACCTTTGGATCCCATGATTTTGGCAGGATCTAAGAATTTTGTTCACCAAATCAGCATTAGTATAGATTTTGCCAAGACTTTTTAATTCATTAATAATAGTCATAAATCTTGAAAACATATCATATAGATTAATAATGCATCATTTAAAAAATTTCAAAAGAATGTACAAGTAAATAATTTTAGTGTTCTTTCTTGAAGAGTACCCTCATGATTAACTTCAATGTGTCCCATATTCCTTCGCCGATGTACATGTAGAAACTCTATTAAATTCATTTCTCTCTCGAGCTTTGGAATGGAAATGCCATTAACCAAAATGGAAGGAATATGAGGACCACTAACAATGATTTTCCAAAGATGATAACTAATAGATTGAATATGGATGCGCATGCGAGTTTTCCAAAATGTGTATTTATGCCATTGAAAAACGGTGGTCTAACACTAATACCTACAAGGGTTGCCATAATCTTTTAACTCAAAATCATTAGATTTTCAAACAAAGCACCGAGCTCTGATACCAATTGTAGGCTCAGGTAGGCAGCCCAAGAGGGGGGTGAATTGGATTTTATAAAACTTTTGTACTATTTGCAAAGTGTGAACTAAAGCAAGTATGTGCTAATGCAATTTAAGTGCTTGTGTATTTCAAATAAATGCAATAGAAATAAAGAAATAAAAGCACAAGGAGAACAATCACACACAACACAAAGATTTATAGTGCTTTGGTGCCAACCAAGCACCTACATCCACTCTCCAAGAATCCCTTGGAAATTCCACTAAGTTTGGTTTTATAACTTAGGCTCACCAATAACCTTTACACTTGTTTGTCTTCGGGCTCACAAGTCAAACCCTAGTTGGTTTCAAGGCTCACCAACAACCACCCTTGTTTTACGGGATAACCAAGAACCTAAACAACTTGTTTTGGCTTCGGGCTCATAAGTAAAACCCTAGTTGGTTTCAAGGCTCACCAACAACCACTTTGATTTTCAAGGCTTACCAAAAACCTCTTTGGTTTTCCAAGGCTCACCAAAAACCTTAAGTTAAACAATGTAAGAGCAAGTATAAATAAATACAATAAAAGCTTTTTAAAATAAAGCAAATATCTCTTTGAAGTCCTTGATTGTTGATGAAGATCTTGTCTTCAAGTTGATGAAGCCTTTGATTGATGCTGGTAGATGTAGACTTTGAATGCTCTCTTTGAAACTTGGAAGCTTGAAGGCTTTGAATCACTCAACTCTTGAATCCTTGAAAATATTCAAAAAACTCACCAAAGGATTACTTCCCCAATTGATTTTTGATGTTTATATAGCTCTCCAAACTATAGATGACCGTTTATGACCGTTTGGGATGAAGATATGGCCATTTGAAGCAAGTTGGAGAAGTTCTGCAGTTTTTGAAATTAGTCGTTACAGTCAAGTGTCGACACTTGACCTCCAAGTGTCGACACTTGGTTCCCAGGTGTCGACACTTAGTGTCGACACATGGTCTGCAAGTGTCAGCACTTGGTTCTGCAAGTGCCAACACTTGGCCTGCAAGTGTCAACACTTGGCCTTTAGGTGTTAACACTCGGTTGAGCCAGTATCTCAAACTTCCTTTACTTCCTTTTCCATAGTCTTCCTGTCTTCCTTATATTCCTTATTATGATTTTTCATTATTTAAGGACTTTTTCAACTGAAATACAAGCATTTCTTCATTCAACATGGTTGAGTACTAAGATCTGAAAAATATACTTAAAATACAATTAGTACTCATATATACTTAAACATTTTTTCAATCATCAAAATCAAGACCAGAGTCAACAGATACCATAACTACCATGCTGGGCCTAATGCAGGTGCCTCTGGATCGAAGCATCGCCCTCAGTGGATCTCGATGCATGGCGAGCTTTAGTTGTCCAGGAAGATGAAGAGGTGCACGTCTTCAACTCGTACGAGGTGATGTGACTTCGTAGGTGCTTGAAAGGGACTTGTCATCTTGCCCTCTTACCCCTTAAGGGTGTTTCGAGCACAAAAGGCTATAGTGTTCATCTTCTTCCTCAGTCTTCCTCCTTGCCCTAGGGTTTGAAGTTTCTAGCAGGTTAGACCTCTCCTTCCTTCTTCTCTTCTTCCTTTCTTCTATTCTTCTCCTTCGGCCTGTGATGAAGGAGAGCTCTTGTTAGATTTCTAGGCTTCCTTCTTTCTCCTTGTTCACCATGAGTTCTTTTGGTGGAGGGCACCATCGCCTAGATTTTTTTGGTGAGGCAGGTCCATCTCAATCGAGGCCTCCTTCCTTGGATAGTGAGGAGGAGGATGTTTCTTTTATGGTCTGCAGGGATACCCGCCAGCCGGGGATTATCATTGGACACCCTACGGCTCCTCCACCTCCTCCTCCCCCTTCTGTTCCTGTCAGGGAGTCGGGTGATCCCATCAGCATTGCTTCGACAATGACTGGTGAGGACCTCCTCCATGTCTGAAAAGCATTTGGGGTTCTTGACTCCATTCGGCTTTCTATTCCAAGACTGGATGATGCAAGATGATCCTAAGACTACTATTATTACAGGAAAACAAAACTAAATTTTTTATAATTTTTTTAGAATTTTAATTTGCAGGCTAATGTCTCGAAATCAAGTAAAGTATAGCAGGTAAATTAGTAATGACAAGATTAAACCTACCCGCATAAGACCTCATGCAAAATAATAAAAGAAAGGATCTCGAAGATTGAGAAACCCTCGGTTAGGATAGTGCACCTTCAATAAATTAGAAATTAGGAGGGGGTGAATTTTACCAAGCACTGATTCGAAGATCCTGTCGATGAAGGGGTCACACAACACTCGGGATTGTCTAGAAGACAAACCTTCAGTTCCTCGATTTGAGCAGCTATCTAGGATCAGTCTTGAAGGCAAAGAGGGCCTCCTCCTTGGAGGTGAATACCACGGGGATCCTGCAAGCATCAGAGGATAGCAAGAAAACAAATAAGAAAGGGAAATGAAAGAACTAGGGTTGAGAAAGAGGGAATTAGGGTTTCTACTGCTGGCGGTTGGAGGGGAAAGAAGGCCTCTTGCTGATGGACGGCTTAGGGCTTCTTCTCCTTGGCATGTTATGTTTTGGATAAAAGTGCTTTAGGATGGCTAGGGCTTGGATGAATTAGGGCTCATAAACAAAACACACACACCTCAACACAAGAACACAAGACCAAGCTGGCAAGCTTCAAATTTCAGCAAGGTTTCATTCATGAATAAAAGATGCTTACAAGAGGGGGAGGGGTGGGGTATTTATAGATGTTCTCCAAGTCCTCTCCTTGGTAGAATAGAATTACAAAGTAGAGTGGGAGAGGGATTACAAGTTTGCTTAAAACTATGAGAATATAATTTGAATGGGAATTAAACTTGATCTCCTTGTTTGAATTGGATTTCTTCTCCTCCTTTGACTTGGTCAAGGCCTTTCTTTGGGCTTGGATGTCAAGATGGCTTGGGCTTGGACTTTAGGGTAGCAAGTGGCAGCCTCTGCTTGGGCTTGGGCATATGGGCCTCCTGGTGGCCTGGAAACCCTGGGCTGGGGCCTAGAATATTCCTTGGGCATCTTGGTTCTTGGAATCTTTATATGTGGAGCCTAATGGGCTTGGGCTTGCTTTTCTCTGGGGGCCTGGTGAAGGCTTTGACTGATGCTCCTCCTCTTGTATAACTGGACTAATACTGGACTCAATTTATAGGACTCAATTAGACTGGTTGAGATAACCCAACTTATTACAGGACTCAATTCAACTCAGCTTAGTTAACTTGATTACAAAACTCTTAACTGGACTAACTTTATTACAAGACTTGATTACAAAATTTGACACATTATTAAGGGTTCAAGAAAATCCTAAATAATAAACCAGATAGGGCCCACCAATCTGTGTTGGATCCTGGTGGCCCAACCAATTCTCCCGGGGTGGGAGAAACTTGACCCTGTTGAGTAATGGTCAATGCATCTCTCATATTGCTCAAAAAGGTCTAGGTTGAGGCACTGTAGATCCTCTCGGATGATCCATGAGTCCTCAGATTCTGACCAACCTTGGCATCGGATCAAATACTGGTGATAGCCTGTGTTTCGGGTACTGATGGCTTGGTCATCCAGGATGTGCTCAATCCTTTCCTCACTAATAGGTTGATTTGTAAGTGGATACTCTAGGTTGGGTTCACTCACAAGGAAAGGGATAGGCTCAAAGTGCTTGCTAGGTATTGCTACTAGCTCCCAGTACTCCACAAGGTCTGAAATATTGAAGGTGGAACTAATATCTAATTCGGGTGGCAACTCGAGCACATATGCATTTGATCCAACTCTCTTCATTATTTTGAATGGTCCAGCTATGCGAGCATGTAAGTTCTTTATGATCCCTGGAGGGAACCACTCAGGCCTAAGCCTGATCATCACATAATCCCTTGTAGAAAACTTTTTAGCTTGTGTTTGGGAATTAGCCAAGTTTTTGTAAAGTTCATTAATTATGTTTATCTTTTGACTAATGTCCTGATGCAAATGCTGTGTAGAGGTTAGTACAGGTGTGGATAGATGAAGTAGGTCTATGAACTGATTGGACTCAAAACCAGATATTATTTCACTACCCACGTCTACTTCCCGGGGTTGTTCTTTAGGGACTTGTTCTTGGATTTTCTCTATGAACAACTCTTGTGAACCCTCACTTTCATCTATAATGTTTGATCCTAGCTCAATCACTTCTTCTCCAAATACTATAGTGGGTCCAGGATCATTTTCCTTTAATTCTTCAATGGGTTCAGAAGTTTCTTCCTCTAATTCCTTGGCCTTAATTAGATTATTTCTTGGTTTCTTTTCCTTAAGGCTACTAGAATTTCTGTTAATTGGGTCTCTGGGTTGAGTCGAGTGAATCACAAATTTCTTTCCATGGTGACTAAAAGTATAGATATTGGTTCGACTAGATTGGGCTGCATCATGATCGTAAAGCCATGGCCGACCTAAGATGATGCTACTAGCTCCCATGGGAAGGACACCATACCAAATCTTCTCCTCATATGATTGTAGTTTGATCAAGATTTGGTACCTAGACTTGATTGGAATGGAGATGGAATCTATCCATGAGACTTTATAGGGACTAGGATGGGGAACTAGGGTCAATCCTAAAGATTTAACTATATCAGTAGTGATGGCATTGACACAACTCCCACTATCTATTATAATCTTGCATACCTTATCCCCAGTTTTCACCAAGATTTGCAGGATACTAGTCCTACGCCAATCTTCCTCAGTTTGGGCTTGGGTCAATATGCATCTAACTACCCCTACTAGGTCAGACTGATCAAAATCCTCCTCATCTCCTTCATACGCCTCTATCAAGTTTGCCTCAGTTTCATAAATCTCTTCTTCTTCCTCATCATTATTGGGTTCAGGCTCTTCTTCCTCAAGCTCCTTTATGTGTAACGATCTGGTGGGACACTGGCTAGCATAGTGACCTACCTTGTTGCACCTAAAGCAGGCATTGGGGCTAGGGCTTGGGGCTTTCTAGAATGTTGGTGCCTTACCCTTATCAACTCTAATTGGTGTAGAATTGCTTGAACTAGACCGACTCAGACTCAGATTGAGTCGAAGTTGATTAGGGTTGGGATGGGTTGAATCGGGATTGGATCGAATTGGGTTAGGGTTGGGTTGGACTGGGTTAGGGTTTGACCTAACTGGGTTGGGGTTAAATTGAACTGGGTTGGGATTGGGTCGACCTTTGTATACTTGGTTTGGGTTTGATTTTTAGAATGGGGCATTGTTCCTAATTGGTTCAGATTGCTGATATGTCGGTGCCCTCTGGAATTGTTCATAATGTCTAACTATCTAGTATGCTTGATCTAAATCAGTGACCTCCCTCACATACAGCTCTCTCTGGATATCCTCATGTAATCTTGTTCTGAACATAGACAAGGTCCATGCTAGAGATTCTGACTCATTACACCTAACGGTGAAGTCATCAAACTAGGTGATGTAATCGACTACTGACCTATTCTCTTGATGGATCCTATTCCATTGGTCTTGGAGCTTCTGATTGTAGGATTCAAGAAGGTACTCTCTTTAAGTTTCAATTTCATCTCTTGCTAGGTGGAAATGGGAGGTAGATCTTGTTGTCTCCTAATATGCTCAAGGTTAGCTCAATGTAGCCTAGCATGACGGATCAACCTCATCTTTGCAAATTTGTACTTCATCTCTTCACTCATGTCATACCACTCAAAATAATAATCCATGTCTCCTATCCAATCTACATAGACCTTTGGTTCAAGACTACCATTAAAGGTGGGTGCCTCTACCCTAATGTTTCTTATGGCCCTCTCATCTTGATCACAAACTTCATGGTGGGGCCTTCTATGGTTAGGTTCTTGGATAGGGTTAGGGTTTTGGACTCTCCTAGGGCTGGGTTCCTGATATGGTTCCTGGCGTGGGATCCTCCTAGGATTGGGTTCCACAAACTGATCCTGGGGTTGGGTTCTCCTAGGATTGGGTTCCATAAACTGGTCTTGATGTTGGGCTCCCCTAGGGTTATGAGAGGTGGAACAGGGTGACTTAGGATTAGGTTCCGTATTGGTCTCTTGGGTTCTTTTTATGGTACCTAATTGGTTCTCTACCTGATCCAGCCTATGGGTTAATTGATCGATGATCCTTTGGTTGCTTGGTTGTTTGTTTGGGTCAATTGGTCAAGTCTTTGATTTATTTGGGTATTGTATTGGTCAAACTTGAAGTTCATCTGGGCAAATTGATTTTGGATTTGGGTATTTGATTGGTTAATCTGGGTGGTTAATTGGGCAACCATCTGTTCATTCATGGCTTTTAGAAGAGTTTCAAGATTGGGTTCCATGGTTGAACTAGGTTTGGGCTTAGACTAGTTGTACTGGACTCCTGACCTGGTGGTCATGCAATCAACTACTCAAAGTGGTATGGTGCAGTCAAGCATGCAAGGATCAGTACGTTATAGGGTTTGTTAGACCTAGAGCCAAAATTGAGTGGGTTGACTCAACTTACACCCAACTCAACAACTAACTTTCCACTGGCCAGGTAGGGGGTGGGATTGTGGGAGGCCCCCCTGCTTTTTTAGGGACCTAATTAAGGAACCACAACACCACTTAGGTCGTTCGACTCTAGACCTCTAGACTTAGACACCAGTTTTCAATAATAGCTAGGGAATTAGGTGCACTAGTTGGCCCACACAATTCGGACCCGACCTGTTCATGTCCTTAAGCTTTCTAGAGAAATTAGGTTGCTAATTGATTTTAATTAAGGCTTGGGTTTTGATGCTGGGTGGTTGTTTTGGGCCCATGATAGGTGATGAAATCCTGTCCTGATCCGGGAGAAGAAATTGCCCTTAAGATTGATTAGATGAAATGATGACACTCAATGAGCCCTAATGCAACTAATAACAATTAGAAAAAATATATTTTTTTTTGTCTTTTACGAGGTGGCAATTTATATTTAAGTTGATTAAATTATCAAACAAAATTAGGGCTTGGGTGAGGTAGGGTTTGGAAGTTGATTAGATTTGGTTTGATCAAGTATGTAGAACTGAAATTATGGTTTGATTCGATGCAGAATTTGGTATGGTTTTCGATACATAAAAAAATCAGAAAAACTTCAAGATAGAGGATAATCAATGCGGATGATCTCTACTAAATTTCAGATAAAGAAAAATTCAGATGATGATGCAAAACCTGGGGTTTTCGGACTATATGCAGAAATTTTAGATTTTTGTTAGGGTTTCTAAAATGTAGAATTTTATATTTTTTGTTTTAATAAAATAATTAAAAATTATGATAATTATCAAGACTAAACAAAAAGTATGTCATGCAAAGTTTAATAAAAAATAAAATCTAAGTTAACAAAATAGACAAAAATCAGACCCCTAATGCAGAGATAGGATGCAGAAGTTTCTAGGGCAAAAGAAAATATATGTGAAAATCTTTATAGGCTACAATAAATCATGAGAAAATTTTGAAAAATACTATCAATTATGAGGAATCTAGAAAAATAAAAATCATAAAACAACAGACCATGTATGAAAATTATCGGATGTAGAAATTAGCCCTAAAATATGCTCTGATACCAAATGATGCGGGACTATTTATGCATGCTAATTAATATTTTGTTATTAGGCATTAAGTTAGAAGTTTGTATCCCAAATTTCAAGCCAAGATATTAAGTAGAGAATTCTATAGAAAATCTGAAGTACAGGCATGCAGAAATAAATCCTAAAAGTAAAGAAACAAGACCACCAAGGCTAAGAAGCCCTGGTTAGGACTATCTCTTCTACAGTACTGCTACTAGAGGAGTCTAGGGAGTGTACTTGGAAGAGACTTGAAGATCAATCCATGAAGAGTTCACTCTATACTCTCGGATGTGGCCTAGAAAATCAAGCTATCGACCCTGCAGATTCGTGGCTTTCAATCCGGTGGCCCGAAAACTGGTCAGATGGAATCCTTGGATTCGTGAACTCTGATGGACCTACAAATCACCTAACATGGGTTAGAAAACAAGGAAAAAAAAGGCTAAATCACTGAAGGAAGATGGGAAGGAAGAAGTTTGTAGAAGGCGGCCAAAGGATGAAGAAGGCTAGCAGCTTGGAGGCAGGGCATAGGGATCACATAGATACCTAGAAGGATCACACAGATATCCTTAATCACATAGAAATTCACTCAGAATTTTGAGGAAAACTCAAGAGAAATTCATTCATAATAATTCATAATAATTGATCATTAGTTACAAGAGGGTGGAGGGGTGGGGTATTTATAGATGTTCCCCAAGTCCTCTCCTTATTAGAATAGAATTACAAAGTAGAGTAGGAGGGGGATTACAAGTTTGCTTAAAACTAGGAGAATATAATTTGAATGGAAATTAAACTTGATCTCCTTGTTTGAATTGGATTTATTCTCCTCCTTTGACTTGGTCAAGGCCTTTCTTTGGGCTTGGATGCCAAGATGGCTTGGGCTTGGACTTTAGGGTAGCAAGGGGCAGCCTTCACTTGGGCTTGGGTGCATGGGTCTCCTGGTGGCCTGGAAACCCTGGGCTGGGGCCTAGAATATTCCTTAGGCATCTTGGTTCTTGGAATCTTCATATGTGGAGCTTTATGGGCTTGGGCTTGCTTTGCTCTAGGGACCTGGTGAAGGCTTTGACTGATTCTCCTCCTCTTGTATAACTGGACTAATACTGGACTCAATTTACAGGACTCAATTGGACTGGTTGAGATAACCTAACTTATTACAGGACTCAATTCAACTCAGCTCAGCTAACTTGATTATAAAACTCTCAACTAGACTAACTTTATTACAAGACTTGATTACAAATTTGACACATTATTAAGGATTCAAGAAAACCCTAATCAGTAAACCAAATAGGGCCTAGCAATCTATGTCAGATCCTGGTACCCCCACCACCGGAGGAACGGGTCACTTCCAATGGTTCGGACCAAATCACCTTGTATGAAGACTTCTTCTTTGAGGGTCTTCATCTTCTTTCCATCCCTTTTTTCTTTTTTTTTCTGAGCAATTATCGCTTGGTCCTGGCCCAACTTGCTTCCAATGTTGTCCGAACTATCTTCTACTTCATTAATCTTTGTCACTTCCACAGGATTGTTGCCCGTTTCTCCCTCTTCAAGGCCTTATTTACCCTGAAGCGCCACCCATTTGACAAAGGGTGGTGGTTTGCAGCCCCCTGCTCGGGGACCCTCAAGCTTGACCTGCCTTCCTCCATCAAGGGATGGAAGGTCAGGTTCCTATTTGCCTTGATTGAGGGGGTGGACTGGGTTTGGAGTGACCCAGACTGCTCCCCCAACTGATAATCTATAGTCAAGCTGGCCAACAAAAAATATTTGACTGGCTCGTCACTTCTGAGGTTCCGACCCTTCGGGATCTGCTGATCGAGAAGAACCTCGTCGATGCTGGGATCAGCCAGGCCCCATCTTAGGGTAAGGCTTGGTACCGAGCTTCTTCTTTTTCTTCTAAGTTTGATTTCCAGCTTTGACAGGTGACTAACCGATCTTTTTTATGTTCCACAGGGATGAGATTATCAATGGACGAGCACCTGAGTATGTCAAAAAAGAGGGCTACCTCCACAGGACCCAAAGGGGAGCCTGTGAAGAAAGCTTGGGAGGAGCCAGGATGGAGGCCCACCAGCGAGCCTGCCAGGAGGGGGCCTCCTACTGAATTGCCCGTGCCTAGGCCGACAGTCCATCCTCTGGCTCACGGGCCTCGGAGGGAGGCCTGACTAGTAGAGGGGGCTATGCCAGCACCTTCGGTGGCCCCTGTATGAATCAAAGCTCCATCGTAGTTGGAGGTGGAGTAGGTGGCAGGAGACGTCGCCACAAAGAGCCCGGCACCACCATCCGGGGGAAGATCTACCGGTGATCGACTTATCGATGCCTCTCCCTCTTCTGCCACTACCCCAGAACCCTCGAAACCATCTGAGACACCGAGGTCTGGGTCAAAGAAGATCTCCCTCATCCTACCCCGGGCGCCAGGTTGATGAGGGATGGAAAGCTAGCCGAGGAAGTCTTGAATGCCCTCGCCCAGCAGTAGGACCGATAGGAGAGGGCCGACTGATAAGTTGTGGATGTCTTCATCGAGGTATTCCCCCAACTCTTCTCGGTAAGTCATCTTCTTGGTTGCTGCATTCTCTTTCTTCTATCTGTAGAGGTACTAACTGACATTCTTCATGCAGGTGCCCTTGATGTTCAGCTCCTAGGGACTCCTGCCAGGGGTTGATAAAGAAGGAGTTCTGTCTCCATAAGGAGAGGGACGAGGCCCAGGCCCAGGCTGCCCGGGTTCAAGAATTGGAGGGCCAAATGAAGGCCCTCCAAGACTAACTGGCCGGCATCGAGGCATGGGCAACCTGCTTGGAGAAGAAATCCACCAAGCTCGAGCAGGCCCTGAAGGAAGAGAAGGGGGAGAGCCTCCGTAGGGCCAAGAAGGTGGCTGCCTTCATTGCGAAGGTGGCTTGCTTGGAGGGGAGGGAGCAGACCCTCCAGGGAAACTTGACGAAGAAGTGGCCAAGACTGTGGCAGCCTTGGAGAAGGCCACGGTGGCCATTGCATTGATGGAGGTGGTGAAGAAGGAAGCCATCCAGGCCATCTCCAAGTTCAAGGCATTCGAGGCCTTCAAGGATGAGGTCATTGAGGTGGTGTTGGATTCCTACCACCAGGGGTTCAACGACTTCCGAGGCAAGGCCATTCGTCTCCTTGGATCAAAGGGGCTGGAAGACATCCTCCTCGAGTTGCCCTTCCCCATATGACTGAGGATGCTTGCCATAAAAATGTAGCCAGAGCCAAAGCTGGAGGTGACCGAAGTCGAAGCTGAAGTTGCAGCTGCCCAGGACACGCCTCTGTTAGAAGGGGTCACTCACTGGCCAGGAAAGGAGCCAACGAGCGAGGCTTGAAATTTTTCTCTTTTCTTGTTTTGTAACTTAGATTTTGGAAGGCCTCCAGGCCTGTCGAGGGTCTTCATAGGATGTAAAGGAAACATTTATCAATGAATATACTTTCTTTCCAACTGATGTTCCCTTTTTACTTGTCTTCTTTTCTTTTCTTTTTTTTTGCTTTAAGATACTTTCAAAGAATCCTTTAAAGTATGTGAGGGATTTATCTTTGTAATGAATAAATAGTCCAACTCGACTGATGAGCTTAGTCTGGTTTTTCTTCTTTCTTTAATTCCTTTACCCTTCTTCATGGTAAGGAGATAGGTCTCATGACCATCGTATGTAAACGCCTCTCCCAGGCCTTAGTTGCTACAGGCTGACTCTGGAACCTTAGGATTGGCATGAAGGTTTCTGGAAACACTTTGTCCCCATTCTCCTGGTCTCGAAGTCATGCAGACCCGAGTGCAGGATTTTTGGAGCTTCTTGATTTACCAAGCTATGAGTTAAGCAGTAGATAGTGGGATTTCAAGGACTTTCCAATTGACATCTCCAGGCTATGAGCAAGGCATCTGAATGTGGGGCTTCCAGCATCTCCTAGCTTGATTTGCCAAACTGTGAGTCAAGCGATAGATGGTGGGATTTCAGGGATTTCCTAACTGACATCTCTGGACTTTGAGCAAGGCAGTTGAGTGTAGGGCTTTTGGAGTCTCTAGGCTTGATTTGCCAAACTGTGAGTCAAGCGGTAGATGATGGGATTTCAGGGGTTCCCAGCTGACATCTCCAGATTGTGAGCATGGCGGTTGAACACAGGGCTTCATAAGTTTCCCAACTTAATTTGCCAAACTATGAGTCAAGTGATAGATGGTGGGATTTTGGGGATTTCTAGCTGAATTCTCTGGACTGTGAGCATGTCGATTGAACACGGGGCTTCATAAGTTTCCCAACTTGGAGTACAGGGCTTCGTAAGTTTCCCGACTTTGAGTATGGGGCTTTGTAAGTTTCCTGACTTTGGAGTGCGGGGCTTCATAAATTTCCTGGCTTTGAGTGCGAGGCTTCGTAAGTTTCTCGATTTTGAGTGCGAGGCTTTGGAGTGCGGGGCTTCATAAGTTTCCTGGCTTTGAGTGCGAGGCTTCGTAAGTTTCTCAACTTTGAGTGCGAGGCTTTAGAGTGCGGGGCTTCATAAGTTTCCTGGCTTTGAGTGTGAGGCTTCGTAAGTTTTTCAACTTTGAGTGCGAGGCTTTGTAAGTTTCCCAGCTTTGAGTTGGGGGCTTCGTAAGTTCTTTGGCTTTAAGTGCAAGGCTTCGTAAGTTTCATGGCTTTGAGTATGGGGCTTTGTAAGTTTCCTAGCTTTGAGTACGGGGCTTCGTAAGTTTTCTGACTTTGGAGAGCGGGGCTTCATAAGTTTCTCAACTTTGGCTGCTGGACTTGGAGTCGGATGGATGTGTTCCTATATAGGTGAAATATAGAGTTGCACCAAAAAGGAACTTTAATAATTGAAAGGAAGTCTTACATTATTGGTTGTACACCTTAGATTACTTGCATTCCATGTCCATGTAAATCGAGCACCGTCAAGCCCAGCAAGATAGTAGGCTTCGTTTGGCAGAGCCTCGACCACCTTGTAAGGGCCCTCCCAGTTTGGGGAGAGTTTGCTTCATTCTCCCGGTTGGGACACCTTTGCTCGCCTAAGGACTAGATCGCCTGGGCAGAACGCCTTGGGCCTCACACGAGAGTTGTAGTTGAAAGAAAAGTGCTCTAAAAGCCAATCTTTGTAAGGGCATTATTGTAATCTACCAACTCTTGTATGACATTATTTAATTAATAAAAGGCATATTTATTCATCATATTACTATGTCTATATGTTTTAGATTTTGATGAACCCATAGATTAGGGCAATGGAATTAAGATTATGATGAAAATCATAATGGTGAGATCTAAGTTCCTATAAATTATAATCTAAATTGTTCCTAGTCATTGGATCATCGATTAAGGGATCGATGTTACCGGTAAGACTAGCACATCCTATGTATGCTCAATGAAGAGGGTGATTGGTCTCACAGCTACTTGTATAGAGACACTAATGCAAGGATGCGGGTGTTCATTAGATTATGAGTTCACTAAACTGATCTGACAAGAGAACATCAAATGGAAGTCTTACTTATCAAAAGGAATGTTCTCTTAGTGGGAGTTGTGCATGTAATTCTCAGACCTGAGACTATCATAGTATCTTGTGCACATGAACCCATATTTTGGTACATACTCATTCATGAAAATTAAGTCATGTACGGGGTGCTTCTAGGTATGGTGGATTGTGTATGAAGGTAATGAGTAGGTCAATAAGGAATCGATCACTCCCATTAAGGGAAGTAGTTATCCCATGTGATCTCTTCAAATGATGACTCAGGAAGTCTTTGATCAAAGTATGATAGGGTTTCTAATCTATCATTGGTCGAGTCTTCATTATTGAATTAAGATTCAAAATGATTAAGTGTTAGTGTTTGATATTTATCTATGCCCATCACTTAATCGGGATAAAGGGAGATCGAAGGATTGGATTGCACAGTAACTTTTCACTGAAAGATATTTTGATAATTTTTACCAAATTCCTCATCTCTGGGTAGGCATGACATATTGCTAGATGTTAATCATGTCTTGTAGGCTTTCTTGAATCAATTTAATTGGATTCATGAGTCGATTTGGAAGCTAGTTCGAATTGGCAACTTAGGTCAGCTCAATTTGACCTAATTAAGTCAAATGGGTTTGATTGGATCTAGATCTATTGCTAGCTAGATGTGGAACCCAAAGGGTCACACACATCAGGAAATTTGCCAAGGAAGTTAATTATATTTTTATTATGGTCTTTGGATCCTAATTGGCTAGCTAATTGACATACTAGTATATATTGGCTAGCTTAACTCCTAATCCAATTGGATTGTTTCTATTTATTTTCCAAATAGGCTAACCAATTTAAATAGAAATTAAATTGAGTTGAGTCCTAAGTAGGGCAGCCTATTTCAAATTTTATCTAAATTTTATTAGGACTTATCTTGGATTTATGAGAGAGTCCATGTTGACATGGACTCTTGGGTGCCATATGGTGTGCGACAATAATAAGGGACACAGAAGGACCAAGAGTCCTTCTGCCAATCAGTCATAAATTCCAGATAAAGTCCAAAGGGCCTTCCATGCCATTTTGAAGATGTTTTGACTAGTCAAATGAAGGAAAGAATGTGTGAAAGAAGTTGGCACATAATGAAGAGACGTGTCTCTTCATTATGGCACTAATTGAGATTAAGAGTCCTTCTGTTTGAAGGCTCTTAATTTTCTTCTGATGCCTTCATTTAAAGGACATGTCCCTTGGCCTTTTAATTGACTGGTAAATGCCATGTGGCAAGTGAAGGAATCGGCTGGAAACTTGAAGAGACATGAATATATCTTGGCGCATGATAATATGTATCATGATAAGCCTATCCATTGAAGAGACTCCTTCTTATTGAAGGGTCTTATCAGATGGCTATAGAAGAGGCATATTAGGTGCCCCATCCTACTCTATAAAAGACATCAGTGATTTGATGCCAGATATCTCAATTCTCATCGAAAAACCTAACTTGCTATTTTCTCTCCCTTCCCTTAAGATAAGGTTTGTCTTTTTAAGACAAGGCTTGTTCTTCCAAGACAAGGATAGTCTTTTAAGACAAGAGCCTAGAAAAAAAAATAGAAGGGGTATTTGGGATTTGAAAATAGATATAAAAGGTTCCAGAGTGCCCTACAGGAGGGTAGGGAGTCTAGCAAGGGAGGAAGTCAAGAAGGCTGTCAAAAGGAGTCCCGATCAAACAAGCAAGCTTCGTAGGAGTGCTTCCTTGGTCCGATTCCTTTGTGGATCACCTCCGGAGGGCATACACTTGTGTACCTCATGGAAATAAAAGATTATAGCACTCTAGGTATTTTTCTATAGTCCTAAAGGTTGGATTTATTAATTGTTATGATAAAGTGGTCCTAGGTTTTAGGGTTCTGGCTGATTAGGTTTTTGAAAATAAAAATTTTTCAAACTCGATCTTCCACTTCACCTGGACTATGGAACCCAACAGTAGTAGCGTGCTACTCGCTGCCAGTAGGCTACCATCTAGAGTTGGACTTTCTCTCTCATCTCATCCAAGAGGTTTAGGTTGAGGAGAAGACGAGCTGGATTCTCGACTTCATCATATTGCTCTACCCGTAGTGTAGGTAGACCAAGCTCCATCGAAATCACAGCTTCAGCACTGAAGACAAGGTTGAAGGGAATCTCGCTGGTAGCCATGTGGGGTGTAGTGTGATAGGGCCAAATCACACTGGAGAGTTCTTCGGCCCATCAACCCTTGGCTTCATCCAGCCTTATGCGGTGCCCTTGCAAGATGGTTTGGTTGGTCACCTTGGCCTCTCCATTGGTCTGAGGGTGAGCCACCGAGGTGAAGTGACAGTGGATGTTGAGGTCAGTGCAAAACTTCTTGAAAGCCTGATTGTCGAACTACCATCCATTATCAGTGATGACTGAGTATGGGAGTTTGAATCGATAGATTACAAACTTCTAGAAGAAAGATCTGACTTTGGTCTTAGTGATCCTTGCCAGGGGTTTGGCCTCAACCCATTTGGTGAAGTAGTCGATGGCCACAATTAAAAACTTTCGTTGGCCAAACATGGAAGGAAAGGGACCTAGGATGTCCATTCTCCACTGGACGAATGGCCACGGGGCTAATAGTTGGAGAGTAGGGCCGCCAGCTGTCGCTGAATGTGGGCATGATGTTGATAGCAGTCACACTTCCTCATGAAGTCGATGATGTCCTCGTGCATGGTCTCCCAGAAGTATCCTTGCCGGAGTGCCTTGTAAGCCAGGGTCCTGCCCCCCACATGATTGCCGCAGATGCCTTGGTATATTTCTTGGAGCATGTAAGCGGCTTCCAAAGGCTTCAAGCACTTCAATAGGAGTAGGAATAAGACCTTCGATAAAGCTATCCATCCATCATCACATATCGTGCAACCTTCTTCTTGATAAGGCCAGCCTCTTTGTGATCTTTAGGTAGGGTGCCGGTGGTTATGTACTTGACATAGGGATCCATCCAGCTTGCCTTAGAGATGACTTGTTGGACCTCTGCCACAGACTCGTAGCTGGGGGCTTCTAGGTACTTGATGAAGGTACGTCTTAGCAATGACTCTGGCAGGGTTGCCAGCCTAGAGAGGACATCGGCTAGGGCATTCTCCATATGAGGGATATGGAAAATGCTGAAGTACTAAAGGTTCACTATGTACGAGCATACCTTATCCAGATACTTCGCCATTGTGGGGTGTCGAGCTTCAAACTTGCCAGAGACCTGCCCTACCATAAGCTACGAATCTGTGAAGACCTTTAGGCACTTTATGCCCAGCTTGTAGGACACCTTGAACCTTGTGAGGAGCACCTCATACTCGACCTGATTATTAGTCACCTTGAAGAGGAAGTGCAATGCATACTCCGCTATGACCCCATTGAAAGGGATATGCCCTACAAGCCAATCTATGTTGTATCTCCCAAACCATTGTAATTGACAATATTCTAATAAAGGCATTATTTTTCATCATACGCTGTGTTTATTATTATATGATGAACCCCATAGATTAGGGCTATGATTTTAGGGTTATGATGAGATCATACCAGTGAGACCTAAAGTCTTAAAACCTTAATCTAAAATATTCCTAGTCAAAGGAACCCTGAGTAGGGGATCAGGGTTTTTCCGGTAAGACTAGCACATCCCATGTATACTCACAGTCACTTGTGTATGACACTAATACTAGGATGTGGGTGCTCATTAGAGAATGAGTTCACTGATATGATCCAACTTGAGAACATCTAATGGAGTCTTAGCTACATGTCAATAGAAGGTTCTCATAGTGGGAGTGGTACAAGAATCCTTTGACCTGAGACTGCCATAAGTACCTTATGTACATGAACCCATGCTTTGGTTCAATCCTAATCATGACACTGAGTCATGCACAGGATTGATACTGGGAATGGTGAATTGGATATGAAGGTAATGAGTAGGTCAACAAGGAATCGATCACTCTTAGTAAGAGGAGATTGCATCTAGCTAGTTATCAATCGGATGATGATTCAGGAAATCTTTGATCAAAGTAAAGATATTAGAGATGGTTTCTAATATCAAGATAATTGAATCATCAATATAAGATTGAGCTAGAAATAGATATAATATTGGATTTGACATATATCCATATCCATAATTATATTTTGGGTGCAGGCTGATCAAAGGATTTAATTGTACGGTAACTTTCTACTGAAGGATAGTTTTGGTATTTCACCAGAATTTCCATATCTTCCGGGTAGACATGACACGTTGCTAGACGTCAATCTTGTCTTGTGGGTTGATTAAATTGAATGATCACTTATTAGGAAGAGTCCTAATTGATCATAATCGGGTAAGCCCGATTTGACTTAAATCGATTAGAAAGAGTTCTAATCAAATTAGGTCAACTTGTATTCGAACCCACTACTGGCTAGATGTGGAACCCAATGGGTCACACACTTAAGAGAATTTATCAAGGGTTTAATTTTATAATTAAATCATCTTTGCATGATGACACTCTAGCAGGTGTTGCAAATCCTAGCTTCTATTCGAATTAGATTCGAATTAGGGTTCCGGATTGGTTCAATTTGGATTCTAATTGGATCTAATTAGACCCTAATTGAGGTTATAGGGATTATGGCTAACCCTATTGGCTAACCAGGTACCTAGGCTAGCCCCCCACCCACTCCTTAGCCCTTGCACGCCAAAATGCCAAGAGTCCATGCACTAATGGACTCTTGGCGCGCCCAATGAAGGAGTCCATGGGCGCATGGACTCTTGGCGCGCCCACTTAATTCTCCGATGAATTAAGATGGGGCGGCATTCCTTCTCTCTTTTAGCGCCTCAGATGTCCCCCCTTGGATTGGAATCCAAGGGTTGATGATTTTTTGAGAAAGGCAGAAAGCATTCGTTGCTTCTCGGTTGCGCGAAATAACATCTCTTTGGAGATTAAAAGTCGCGACTCCTTTCTTTTAAAAACATCGTGATTTTTCATTTAAGAAAAGC
Organism: Areca catechu; assembly: GCA_021397845.1. Taxonomy (NCBI): domain Eukaryota; kingdom Viridiplantae; phylum Streptophyta; class Magnoliopsida; order Arecales; family Arecaceae; genus Areca; species Areca catechu. The sequence goes on along the minus strand of CM038048.1, from coordinate 42,365,235 downwards.
CGTGGGATTTATCCGGAGGGCCGTGAGAAGGAAGGATGGGGCGTGAGAAAATGAGAAAGGGCGTGAGAAGTTTTTCACGGAGAGTTGTGTGGGCGCCTCTCTGAAATCTATTTAAGGGGTCAGGAAAATTAGAACTCGATAATTATAATTTTTCTTCTTCCTCTCCTAAAGACTCTTTTTTTATTTTCTTGTTCTTGCACTATTTCCTTTACAGAGTACATCTTTATCGAAACTCTGCTACTGAACAAGAACAAGAGCGAAAGTCTCCGACGGTAAAGGAAAGAAGGAGTTCTGATTTTATTCCTTCTTTCTTACATTAAGACATTCTTGTCTTAGTTTCTCCTCCAATTTAAGACAAGCCTAAATCCCCTTAGGACAAAGTCTTATCTTCAAGACAAGAGTGTCTTAGAGGGTCAAGGTCTTAGTGGAAGGAGGAGAAGAGATAAAAGAAAGGAAGGCAACCTCTTGTGTGGAAGAATTCCAGCCATAATCCGAAGAATTGAGTTCTAGTAAAAAGAACTCAATAGGAGGAACCATTGGATGAGAAGATAGTGTTCTTGATCATTGCTCTGTGTGGATCACCATCGGAGGGCGGACACTTGGACACCTGGTGAATTCAAATAGCCCGTCGATCTTCAAGTTTTAAGTCTTCGTAAATTGGAATTAGCGATTACAGGTTGGTATTCTAATTCAATTTGCATAGAAATGTTTGTCTTCATACATTCTAGTCGTATTAAGGAGTTCCTGTTTTAGGTTTTTTTGTGCATATTAATTTCAATTTTTGAAATTACCCTTCCACTGCGTTGCACCGGAACCCTACACCCATCAGGATTTGCAAGGATAAGGCTAGCTCCACTCCTTCCAGTATTGGAAATGTCATCGACATGGAGGATCCACATCATCACTCTCGGGGTCGAGTCTGACCTGGTTTGGCTTGCTAGTCTAACTACTCTGGGCCCTCATCCATCCAGGTTTCATTCCACCAGGAAATCGGCAAGGACCTGGGCCTTTTGCACCAGCCATGGGCGGTAGGTGATATCGAACTCGTTGAGCTTCACCACCCACTTGGCCAGGCACCCCGAAGTATCGAAGCAACTCAAGATAGCCCTCAAAGGCTGATCAGTGAGGACAGCAATTGGGTGCGCTTGGAAGTAAGGCCTGAGATGCTGTGTAGATACTATTAGCATAAAAATAATCTTTTTGGATCAGGTGTACCTAGTTTCTGTATCATGAAGCAATTTGCTGGTATAGTAGATTGGCCACTGGGAGTCATCCTTATCAGTGCAGACCAGCATTGAGCTAACCACTTCAGGTGAGATCTATAGGTACAGGGGGTGCTCTTCCCTCGGCTCTTGTCTAGACAGCAATGGTGGGGAGGCGAGGAGCTTCTACAGCCCCTCGAACGTCTCCTGGCATTCCTCCATCCAAGTGAAGCCATACATCTTGTGCAGCACCTTGATGAATGGCTGACAGCACTCAATAGAATGCGAGATGAAATGGCTCAATGCTGTGATGCATCCGATTAAATGCTGAACCTCCTTCTTGGAGATAGGGTATCTCATGTCGGTGATCACCTGGATTTCTCAGGATTGCCCTCTATTCTTCTCTGGGTGACCATGAATCCCAGGAACTTTCTCGTCGCGATGCCAAATATGCATTTGGTAAGGTTCAGCTTCATCTAGTAGAGGCAGAGGTTGTCGAAGGCCTCCACCCAGTCGGCAACATGGTTCGACTCTGAGCCACTCATGATGAGCATGTCATTTATACAAACCTGCATGTTATGGCTGATCTGGTCCTTAAAGACCTTGCTGACCAGGTGTTGGACATGGCCCCTACATTCTTGAGATCAAATGGCATCATCCTATTGCAGTACATACCTCTGTCAATCACAAATGCTGTATGCTCCTCATCCTCCGGATGCATGCGAATTTGATTGTATCCGAAGAATGCATCCATGAAACAGAGAAACTTGTGGCCCGAGGTTGCATCCACCAACTGGTCAATCTTGGAAAGCGGGAGGCTGTCCTTCGAGCATGCTCGATTGAGATTGGTGTAGTCTACACATATCCTCCACTTCCTGGAAGCTTTCCTGACCATCACCAAATTAGCAAGCCAGTCAGGATATCATACCTCACGGATGAAGCCTGCTGCAAGGAGCTTCTCGACTTCCTCATCAATCGCTTTTTATCGCTATGGGGCAAAACTCCTCTTCTTCTGCTGAACTGGGTGATAGTTGGGATCGACATTTAGCCTGTGAGTGATTACTTCTAGAGGGATGCAAGGCATGTCTGCAATGGTCCAAGTGAAGACATCCATGTTGGCCCACAGGAAACTTAGTAGACAAGATCTCTCTTCTTCAGGTAGCAGGTGATGTGGCATGCGATGAATGAAATCTAATTTAGTGGATGATTTAGTTTGTTGAGCAATGATCCCTACGAGCATAATCAATTTAGCCATAAGATAGCAAAGAGTCATATGATGGAAAAACCAAATAATGGATAACTCAGACTAGGGCTTCATGTTCATCCATGAAGATTGGACCCAAGGCTTGAGAAACCATCCTATCTAGGGCATACACCATTCATAGATTCAGACCTAAGAAATAAGGAGGGTTTTCTTACCAATATTGATATCTCATGCCAATAGTAGGGATTCAATTTCAGCACTCCCGAATTGAAATTGGTACTTGAAACTATCACTCCAAGAGATGTAGACCTCTGGCTTGAAAGGTCCCAAGGGCAAGACCAACTTCCTCTTCAACTCATGATCTTAGGGAACCCTAGAAAGGAAAGGGATTAGAGACTTGATATGACATGAAACCTGAAAAAGTACTAAAGTTTTAAGGAAGAAGAATATGGTTGGATTGGATGGAGTTGGAGGAGATCAAGTTGCTTCATCTAGTGTCTGGAATGTAATCTCCTTGGAATCCTTGAGCTGCAACTGGAGTTGGCATCCCATGAAGGTAATGGATGGTCTCCAAAATTTGTTGTAGAAGCTTCTTTGAAGATTATATTTGGCGACCTTGAAGAGAGGAGGTGGTGAAGGAGTTTTGGTTGGAATTTGGGAGAGCTTCTTTGGATGGAGGAAGGGCGTCTTCTAGCTAAAGTAATGGTGGGTATAAGAGAATATTAGGATGGCTAAAGGATGGTGTTGTGGGCCTCTCACCTGCTCCCTCTTGGAGGACACATTGCATACCACAAGTGAAACAAAAACTTTTTTGATTTCATTCATGAATAATGCTTACAAGAAGGGTTTGGAGAGTTTTTTATAAGCCTCCACTACAATTTTGAAATTTTGAAATACAAGGACAAAATCATGGGGAGTTGCTTGCTATGTGGGAGGAGAGTTGAAGCCACCTTGATCCTTGCTTGGAATAAGGAGAGAATAGTGGTCGGCTAGCCATTTTTGAATTCAAGTTTGGTCGCCCAAGAGTGGTGAGGTGGCAGCTTAGGTGTCCTTCCATGTGGCCTTTGGAGATGACTTGGCATCCACTTATATATGATGATGTGGCATCCTCCATGTCAAGGTTTGTTGAAGTGATTTGTTGCACCCATTCTCCAAGCCTTTCTTGCTTTGATTTGAACCCAATGTAACCCTTCTTGGACCAACTTAGGGAATTAACTAATTACAAAGTCAAATTGCATCCAATTTGACTTAAAAGATCAAATTAACATAGATATATTCCTATTTAGAGGACTCAATCTCAAATAAAGAAATAAACTACCCTATTTACAGGACTCATATTTAATTAAAGAAGTAAATCGAAACCAAAAGCAGACTAAATTTACTCCACTGAAATCCATATTGAGTCTAGCTTGATTAAATTGGATTGAATTCTCTTTTGAGTTGTGGTGCCCGCACCAATTCTCTCGGGATGGGAATGCCTCGACATTGTCGAGTATGGGTCTCTCTGACTCTGATAATATTCCAGTAAGTCTGGATTGATTTGTTCTAGGTCCTCCCGAGGGATCCACAAGTTATCAGATTCTGGTCGACCTTGCCATTTCACCAAATAGCATTGATAGTCTTTATTTCTGGTAGTGATAGTTTTGTCATCCAGAATTCTCTCAATTCGGTCTCTCCACTCTGGTATAGAGGCTGGTGGACACTCAGGGGTAGGATTACTCTCAATGGTAGGTTCAGGTCCAAAAGGCTCGCTAGGTATTAATATTGGGTCCTTGTATTCTACTAAGTCTGAAATGTTGAAGGTCGAGCCGATACCTAGGTCAAATGGTAGTTCCAATATATATGCATTAGGTCCAATTTTCTTTAGAATTTTGAATGGGCCCACACCACGGGCATGTAATTTTTTCATAGTTCTAGGTGGAAACCGTTTAGGTTTGAGTCTAACCATTACGTAGTCTCCTTCAGAGAACTCTTTGATTTTCCTATGTGAATTAGCCATACGACTGTAGGTTTCATTACTCATGTTGATTTTTTTACTGATTTCTTTATGCAAGTCCTTGACATGCTATGCGTATGACTCAGCAGACTCAAAAACTCGTGCATGTGTGGGTAAAGGGATAAGATCTAAGGGCTTCCTAAATTTGTAACCATGGACGACCTCAAAAGGATTCTTCCTAGTAGATCTATTGACTGAGCTGTTATAAGCAAATTCACCACGAGGGAGTAAGAGATCCCAATTTTCCATACTGTCACCAACTAAACATCTTAGAAGATTTCCTAGACTTGGATTGACTACCTCAGTTTGGCCATCAGTCTAAGGATGATAGGCAATAGAAAATTTTAGCTTGGTTCCTAGCATATGCCAAAGGGTCTTCAAAAAATAGCTATTAAACCTAACATCTCTATATGAAACAATGGTTTTGGGTAAACCATGTAATCTAACCATCTTGTCAAGGAAAAGTTTGGCCATTCTTGAAGCATCTAAGATTTGGGAACATGGGATGAAGTGAGCCATCTTAGAAAATCGATCGACTATAACGAAGATGGAATCGTGTCTCATAGAAGTCTTTGGGAGTCCTAGCACCAAGTCCATACTAAGATCCTACCATGGACAATCAGGGACTGGTAGAGGAGTGTACAAACTAGTGTTCTGCTTTTACTGTTTGGCAACAGCACATGTTCGACATTGTGCTACCACTTGGACTACATTCCTCTTGAGACTAGGTCAAAAAATTGATCTTCTATTGCTAGGATGGTCTTATTTCTTCTAAAATGACCGGCTAGGCCTCTAGCATGAACTTTCCAGATCAAAAATTCTCTAATAGATTTTTGGGGAACACACAGTTGATTTCCTTGAAAAAGAATCCATCTAAGAGAGTATAGTCACTATGTACACTAGATGGTCCTTGTTGGAGGGATTGATAGATTTTACTAAAGTCTGACACTTAGGGTATTCCTCTTTTAATCTATCAAATCCTACAACCTTGGTGCTAACTAAAGTAAAAGCATGGATCGTCAGCTTAATGCATCTGCAACTCTATTTTCAGTGCCAGCACGGTGTTTCAGGACAAAGGTATATGCTTGGATGAATTCTACCCATTTCCCGTGCCTAGGGTTTAGTTTCTTTTGGAAACTAAGAAATCGTAAGGCTTCGTGATCAGAATAAAGAACGAATTCCTGTGACAATAAGTAGTGTCTCCAATACCTCAAGGCTTGTACTACCACATACAATCCCCTATCATATGTCAAGTATCTCATTCTTGCCTCATTCAACTTCTTGCTAAAGAATGCCTTTGAAAAATCGATGAATCTTAAAATACCTTAAAAAATCGTTAATCTTAAAATAGGTGCTTGTGTCATCTTCTTCTTTATTTCTAGGAAGGCTTTATTGATGAGTTGTTCATTCAAACATTCCCTTCATAATGCAGTCAGTAATGGGTGGCACTATTATGCTGAATCCTTGTATGAATCTCTTATAGAAGGTGGCTAAGCCATGGAAACTATGAACATCATGGATGCTCTTGGGTACAGGCCACTCGACTTTGGACTTAACCTTTTCGGGGTTGGCAGACACCCCTTCAGTGGTGACAACAAATCCTAAAAAGATAATTCTATGGGTCATAAAGTCACATTTTTTAAGGTTGGCATAGAGACTATCTTGTCTAAGGGCTTGGCAAACCTGTTTCAGATGGTTCAAGTGGTCTTCCTTTGTTCTATTGTAGATGAGAATGTCATCAAAGTAGACCACTACAAATTTTTCAATGAATGTCCTTAAAACTTGGGTCATGATCCTCATGAAGGTACTAGGTGCATTGGACAGACAGAATGGCATTACTACCCACTCATATAAGCCATCCTTGATTTTGAAGGCAGTTTTCCATTCGTTCCCATGCCTAATTCTTACTTAATGATAGCCACTCTTAAGATCAATTTTGGAGAAAATTTTGCTCCGGCCATCATATCCAACATGTCATCCAAATGGGGAATAGGAAAATGATACTTAATGGTAATCTTATTTATGGCTCTGCTATTTACATACATTCTCCATGTGCCATCATTTTTATGGGTTAGAAGGGCTGGTATTGCACATGAGCTCAGGCTTTCTCTAATGAATCCCTTTTGGAGAAGTTCTCCAACTTGACATTGTAACTCAGAGTGTTCTATAGGGTTCATTCTATAATAGGGAAGGTTCGGTAACGTGGATCCTGAGATCAAATCTATGGCATGTTGAATGTTTCTCAAGGGTGGAAGGTGATTAGGAAGGTCTTTAGGAAAGATGTCTTGAAACTCCTCTAAAAACCTTAACACTTCCTGGTGTTGTTCTTTATGGGGCTGGTCCTGGTTTCCTTAGTTGTTAAAATCCATACGGGGGAACCACCACTAAGCTCATGCTCCAATTCCTTAGCACTAATTAGGTTTACTCCTTGTTTCTTGTCTTTTAAGTGACTTGATCCTCTCTTAATTTGGTCCTTAGATGATGAAGAATTGATTACAATTTTTTTCCATTATGAGTAAAAGAACAAGAATTAGATCGACCATAGAGTATAGCATCATGATCATACAACCATGGTCGTCGTAATATGATGCTGCTTATCCCCTTAGAAGAATATTGCACCAAACCTTTTCTTGGTAGGACTGGATTCGGATTGTGACTTGGCACCTAAATTTGATGGGAATCGAGGTCAAATCTATCCAGGATACCTTATATGGGTTAGGATGGGGCACAGTGGGCAATCCTATGTTCTTAACCGTACCGGTTGATATAGCATTGACACAACTTCTACTATCTAAGATGATTTTGCAAACCTTTTCCTCTATCTTAACAAAAGTTTGTAGGATGTTGGTCCTACGCCAATCTTCCTATTCTTTACCCTGGGTCAAGATACATCTCACAATTCCTAGGAATTCAGATAAGTCTATGATATCTTCATCCCCTTCATACTCGTCAGCTAAGTTCTCACTAGCCTCATATACGTCTTCCTCACAATCTTCTATGGGCTAAGGGACTTCCTCATCTATTTCTCCTATGTGTAATGCTTTGGTGGGACATTGGCTTGCAATATAACCTTCCTTACGATACCTAAAACAATGGACACTACCTCCTCTTCGAACTTCGGGGCTTTTTCCTTTGTCATCTCTACGGGCTACTGGAGTAGTAGGATTGGGTTTGATGGATGGGCTTGGGCTTGGGCTTGGGTTGGGCCTATTTCCAGGGGAGTTAAATCTACTAGGTTTGGGTCAATGAAAAATGGGTTCCTTTTGAAATCTCTCACAGTCCCTAGCAATTTAGTAGGTTTGATCTAGATCGTGGACCTCTCTAAGGAATAACTCTCTCTGGATCTCTTCTCGAAGACCTGTCCTAAACCTAGACAAAGTCATAGCTTCTGACTCAACTACACTGCATCTCATGATGAACTCATCAAACTTGGCAATATACTCTGACACTGTCTTACTCCCTTGACTTAATCGTTGCCATTGATCCAAGAGTCTCTGTTCGTAGGACATTAGTAAATACTTTTTCCTAAGCTTCACCTTCATAACTCTCCAAGTGGCTATAGGCATGTCACCTCTCTGTCATCCAATACGCTCAACATTACCCTAATACAGCCTAGCCTGACGGACCAACTAAGTTTGGCAAACTTAATTTTCTATCTTCTGACATTTCATACCAATCAAAGTATTGATCCATATCACTTTCCTAGTCTATATACACCTTAGGATACAAGTTTCCATCGAATGTGGGTGCATCTAGATGAATGTTTCTAAGGGCTCTCTCATCTTGGTCAACATAATCATGGTGAGGTCTTCTTGGATGTGGGTCAGGAGTATATTCCTGGCATTGGACTCTAGGATGGACAGGTGGCAATCTGGGTGATTGTGTCTTAGTAGGGGTCAAACGGTCTCTTCAAGGATTCCTATCCTCTCTTCCATTTGATCAAACCTAGTGTTCAATTGCTTGAATTGCTCAATCATAGTTCTCATCAGAGTTTCTAGATTGGGATCCATTGAAGAACTGGGTTGGTCTTGTGAATGTTGATAGGGAGTTTCTGATCTAGTAGTCATTCAATACAAAAGTTCGCTCTAGGGTTTGCTAGACCTAGAAGTCCAATGTAGTATGAATTGACTTAGTATAGACCAAGACTACAAATACCCTTTCAAATGGCTAGGTAAGAGGTGGGATTGTCGGAGGCCCCCCCGCTTTCGTAAGGACCCAATTAAAGAACCACAAATCCTCTTAAGGCATTTGTCTTAGGACCCCTAGCCTTAGACACCACTTTCCAGGAGTAGATGAAGAAATGATTCACACTAGTCTTAACACACTAATTGAGCTTGACTTGTTGGTGTCCCTAATTCTAATTAGGTTGCTACTCAATTTTATTAAAAGGTTTGGGTTCGATGCAACATGTGGTTGGTTGTTTTTAGGCTAAGAAAAGGTAATGACCTCCTTCCCTTATCTTATGATATTGACACCCTTAAGTAGTTTTAAAATGAATAAAATTGCTTTTTGTGTTTTATGAAGTGACAAATTTGAATTTCAGTTGGTTAATGATCAAACAAATGGCTTGTAATTGGGGGGTTTGGAAGTGATTATAATTTCAGCCCAGAAATTTTAGTAGGCCTGTTTTGTTTACAGAATTTCTTTTTTTTTTTTTGAATTTATAAAATCATGAAAAAATAAAAAAAATTAAGAGGACTAATCATAGAATAAACAGTGTGAAAATCAGGTAAAAACAGAGATTAATTAGTGAATCAGACTGAAGTTCAAGCTACCAATGCAAATTTAGTGTGCAGAAACTTTAGTAGGGCTGTTTTCTTAGATAGATATTATTCCATTTTTGAATCAGCAAAATCTCAGAAAAAATATAGTAATAGTGGATTAAGTGGAGATTAATTGATGAAAAAATCAGGTTAAAATAGTGGAAGCTTGATGAGCAAATAGTCCTAAGTTTCAGTCCCTAACATAGAAATCAACAAACAGAAATTAAACATGCAAGGAACTCAAATACCAAAACTTCAACCTAAGGATTCATGTCTGACCGTGGCTCATTATTTCCATGGGTCATGATAGTGTACTGGTGTACACCAACTCAGGAGGCATGAACCTTAGATCCGGATTGGCTTTAAAAGGAAAAACACAAAGCAAGTATGAGACTATGTTACCAATGCAACCATGCTCTGATACCAGATTTGATGTAGTATGTGATGAATGATTTCTAATTTAGTGGATGATTTAGTTTGTTTAGCAATGATCCCTATGAGCATAATCAAATTCAACCATAAGATAGCAATGAGTCATATGAAGGAAAAACTAAATAATGGATAACTCAGACTAGGGCTTCATGTTCATCCATAAAGATTGGACCCAAGGCTTGAGAACCATCATATCTTGGGCATACACCATTCATAGATTCAGACCTAAGAAATAAGGAGGATTTTTTAACCAATATTGATATCTCATGTCAATAGTAGGGATTCAATTTCAGCACTCCCGAATTAAAATTGGTACTTGAAACTATCACTCCAGGAGATGTAGACCTCTGGCTTGAAAGGTCCCAAGGGCAAGACCAACTTTTTCTTCAACTCGTGATGTTGGGGAACCCTAGAAAAGAAAGGGATTAGAGACTTGATATGACATGAAACATGAAAAAGTACTAAAGTTTCAAGGAAGAAGAATATGGTTGGATTGGATGGAGTTGGAGGAGATCAAGTTGCTTCATCCAGTGTCTGGAATGTAATCTCCTTGGAATTCTTGAGCCGCAACTGGAGTTGGCATCCCATGAAGGTAATGGATGGTCTCCAAAATCTATTGTAGAAGCTTCTTTGAAGATTGGATTTGGCGGCCTTGAAGAGATGAGGTGGTGAAGGAGTTTTGGTTGGAATTTGGGAGAGCTTCTTTGGATGGAGGAAGGGCATCTTCTAAATAAAGTAATGGTGGGTTTAGGAGAAGATTAAGATGGCTAAAAAATGGTGTTGTGGGCCTCTCACCCGCTCCCTCTTAGAGGACACATTGCATACCATAAGTGGAAGAAAAACTCTTTTGATTTCATTCATGAATAATGCTTACAAGAAGGGTTTGGAGAGCTTTTTATAAGCCTCCACTACAATTTTGAAATTTCAAAATACAAGGAATAAATCATGGGTAGTTGCTTGCTATGTGATGCAGAACAAATAAGATGATGCGATGCAGAAGTAAATTAAGACTAATTTTTTTTTTTTTTTTTGTGTTTTGTTAGAAGTTGGCTTGACTCAAAAACAAGGCTAACTAATATTGAAAGAAAATATGCACTGAAAGAAAGCACAATTCAAAAGAGTAGATTATCAGAGTAATAAAGAAGTAGGATCGCTGGTGATTGAGAAACCCCCAGACCTAGGGATTACTCCTCTTTTAAGAAACAGACGAAGAGAGAAGAGATGGTTTTATACCTGACTGTGATATCTCTCTTTGCTTCAATTGAAGGACACTCTCGAGCAGATTGTAGGATCCTTGGAGACGGGGTATCTTTGTAATGGATCCTCGGATTGTAGTCTTATGGCAAGGTTGGCCTTCTTCTCGTACTCTGGATCGGGAAAAGATGAAGAACAAGATAAGGATGTAAGAAACTCAAGGAAGAGACCTTTACCTGGGATAGCTCCGGACTGCTCGAACTTTGAAGATGAGGAAAGAGTATGGAGGTGGTGGTGGAAGATGGAGTGGATTTAGGGTTTGGCTGGTAGGGCGGCGGCTTGCAGATGAAAAGGACCTAGGGCTTGATATAGTGGGCGGTGGCTTGGAGAAGGAGATGGCGGCCTTGAATGAAGTGGGAATAGGGTTTAGGAATTTGGGTGTTGGCGGCTAGGATAATGAAAGGAAATTAGGGTTGGCAGCCAGGGATGAAAGCGGGGCAGGGTTTTGGTAACTTTGGAGATCTCTCACCTCCTCAAGGCTCCAATGGAACCCGGATTTACTCCCTCATGGAGCTCAACACTCAAAGAATGCGGAAGAAGAGAACACAAGGTTGCTCAACACAAGAAAAGATTTCATTTACTCATTCTAATCAAAGATTAAATAAGGGTCCAATATATAGACCTTGCAAGAGAAACAAAATTACACTACTTCCCATGTGGGACTAAATATTCATCCTAAGCATAAAAAACTTTTCCTTGACTAACCAGGCTTCTTTTCTTGGAGTGGGCAGCCTCAAATGCAAGGTGATGGCTTCATATGGCAGGTATGTGGGGCACCTCCTAGTTCTTCTTCTTAAGTTATGGGTTTTCCTTCCATGACTTGCTCTTTTTTGGAAGAAAATACTCATCTCCTAGTCTTTCTCCCCAAGACTAGGCTCCTTCCATTCATAGCCAGGTACTTTAGGCAGGTGTGGGTGCCTACCTTGAAGTCCTCTCCAAGAAAAATCCCCTGCTCCTTTAGCTTGGTTACTTTTGGCAGCTTGTGGGAGCCTTCCTTGACTTCTCCTAAGAAAATTTTCTTGCTCTCTTGGGCGTGGGGACCAGGGACACTGGGATGAAATGTGGCGCCAACTAGTCCTGGGAGTGTGGCGTCCACTTGCATTTGGCCTTGGAAGAAAAAATGATGCCCTAGGGAATGGCGCCAACCAGGACTTAACTTGGACTTAGACTGAGTCAACATGACTCAACAAAATGAAATACAGACTCAAAGAAATAAAATAATCTGGTTGACCAGGTCAACCCTTATTACAAATCCTAATCTTCGGGCAAGGTCATTCAGAGATCCAGATGGAACCCTGAAGTCTTCTTCTGATTCTGGTGCCCGCACCACTATGTGGGAGAAGAGTTGAAGCCACCTTGATCCTTGCTTGGAATAAGGAGAGAATAGTGGTCGGCTAGCCATTTTTTAATTCAAGTTTGGCCGCCCAAGAGTGGTGAGGTGGCAGCTTAGGTGTCCTTTTATGTGGCCTTTGGAGATGACTTGGCATCCACTTGTATGTGATGATGTGGCATCCTTCATGTCAAGGTTGGTTGAAGTGATTTGTTGCACCCATTCTCCAAGTCTTCTTGCTTTGATTTGAACCCAATGTAAACCCTTCTTGGACCAACTTAGGGAATTAACTAATTACAAAGTTAAATTGCACCCAATTTGACTTAAAAGATCAAATTAACATAGACCTATTCCTATTTAGGACTCAATCTCAAATAAAGAAATAAACTACCCTATTTACAGGACTCATATTCAATTAAAGAAGTAAAATTGAAACCAAAAGCAAACTAAATTTACTCCACTGAATTCTATTGAATCTGGCTCGATTAAACTGGATTGAATTCTCTTTTGAGCTGTGGTGCCCACACCAGCAGGGCTCCCACCTGCACAGTCTTCAGGGGATTCTCTCCTAATGGAAAGGATGTAAGGGCTCAACTGGTCCGCCCTTCAGCTCGTTCCACCAGATTCGGTTGGTCAATGGCCGAGCTCGGGTTAGCCACTTGAAGTCCTGGGATGGTCTATAGGAAGTGCTGAACCGCGGGACCCTCTCATCTCCATGGTCCCCCAAGGGGTTGGGAACTGAATGAGGAGACATCTTGTGAAGATGGTGGCATCAAGCAGGTTGAGTCCAGGATGTCCCAGGATTGCGTTGTAAGGTGTGGGAAGCCTCATGATGGTAAATGTTGTCAGCATAGTACCTTGCCGAGGTAGAGTCCCAGTGGTTATTGGAAGTGTAATCTCTCCCTCAACTCTAACGAAATCCCCGGTGAAGCCCACTAAGGGCTTGAACACCGACTTTATTTGGTTAGTGGACAAGTTCATCCTTGCAAAAGCATCATAAAAAAGGATGCCAGCAGAGCTTCCACTGTCAACAATAATTCTTTTTACAGGGTGTTTCGCTATTATCATATCAACGATGATAGCAATATTATTTGGGTTATCTACCCTAGTTGACCCTTCTTTCTCATAGGGGAGTATATCATTATTCTCCTCTCTCTCCCTAACCCTCTTCGAGGTTCGCCCTACCCCCCAGGAGATTATCCTGACTGGCTTCTTAGTGGGTTGGTTATCGATGGTGAGCGATCGGGGCTCTTTATTCTAGGCTACTGGAGGTACTCCTCCCTCCATATACTTGCTGAGGTAGCCATGTTTGATCAGATCTTCTATCTCCCTCTTCAGATGGTGGCATTCCTTTGTATCATGGTCGTGGTCTCGGTGGAAGTGGCAGTCGCGAGACCTGTCACATCCAGTGGACAGCCTTAGCAGGAGAGGATGGCACAGGAAGCGCTTGCCTCGATCTCCATCAGGATCTTTGCTCTCAGGGTGAGGAGAGGAGTGAACTTTTCTTCTTTGATGGGGTTGACTCTGGGTCTCGACCCCGGTCATGGGATCGATGCCGTCTTCTAGGTCGGGAGAGTGGATGCTTCTCTAATGGCCTACATATTCAGCGATCGCTCTCTTCTTGTGTGGTCAGCCTCCTTCGCATGGATATACTTATGGGCCTGGAGGAGGAGCTTCGAGTAAGTCTTCAGAGGCTTCTTATCGAGGGAGTAGGTGAAGTAGGAGGTCCGCAGCCCTCTCTTCAGGGCCAACATGGTGATTAGCTCATCAAGGTGGTAGATATCTAGGATGGCGGCTTTAATCCAGGACACGTAGTCCTAGAGGGGCTCTCGATCCTACTGATGGATTGAGAAGAGGCTGTCGGCTTTACGTGGCACCTTTCTGCATGCATCAAAGTATGCCATGAACTTTTTCTCTAGCTAAGAGAAGGAGTCAATGCTTTCAGACTCGAGTATGGAGAACTAGGTTCGAGCAATCTTCTAGAGGATAGCTGGGAAGGTGATGCAGAGGAGAGCATCGGTAGGCCCCTGGACCCTTATAAGGGCCTTGTAGCTTTTTAGGTGGTCCAGGGGATTGGTTGTCCCATCATAGGGGTCAACCTGGTGCATACAGAACCAGTTGGGAATCGATTCCTCTTAGATTTTGTGGGAGAAGGGAGGATGGGTATTATAACCTATGGGCTCACTGGGGGAGCCCTGAATCTCTGCAAACCAGCGAGAGAGGTCAGCCAGTTTATGCTCCTACTCTTCGAGGTGCCTCTCTACCTGGCGATGGATGGCCTCGTCTATGGCCCCTCGATGGAGGCCATCAGGATTGATGGAGGTGTTGAGTGGGGGAACTCTCACCTGAGTTCCTGGCCATTCCAGCATCATTGGTGTGAGTATGCATCATGGTCGGAGACCGAGAAGTGGTTCTCCCTGTTGGTCGGGCCATCATGCTGCTTCTTTCTGATCATGTGGTGGTCTCCTCATGGGTGTGAGACCGCATGCAACGGCCCCTCTCGGAAGGACCGTAGGCTGGTGAAAGGATCGACGGCATGGACCACTGGCATCCCTAGCTGCTACTGTGTTGCCAGGGATAGGTGTCTTTGGTGGAGCTGGTGCACCGTCGTAGCCAGGGCATGGACCTGCTAGGCCAATATGGTGATCTAGGGATCCATCGGAGGTGGAAGTGGTGGAGAGGGGAGCTCCCCCTCAAGGATCTATAGGTCACCATGATGAGAGGGGCCCCCTGCTTGGCTACCAGAAACTTCACGTGCTCGCATTATCACCATGGAGCTTTGGACTTCTACATATGCTTTGCTGGTGGTGGGGGACTCACTGTTGGACTTCCCGTAGTTGCTAGTGTTCTACCACCCTTCTTAGCATGCCAATCTGTTGCCGTCAAGATCATCGTGGTCTATAGCTTTGACATGGCACAGACTTGTTAGGGTCCCATTGGGTGCTCGATCCTCTTTCGGCATGGCCTGCAAAAAGAGGAGACCGGGGTGTGGACACCAGAAGCAGAAAGAAACTTCACTCCAACAAGTCCTGTAATTACTTCTAAATTTCATTGATTAAGAGTGTTTTAGTCCTGTAATTACTTCTAAATTTCATTGATCAAGAGTGTTTTAGTCCTGTAATTACTTCTAAATTTCATTTACTGTAAGTCCATTTCAAGTTTTAAAGTCTAGGTCAGTCAAGTCAGTTCAGTTGAGTTACGTCATGAAAGCCAACAACAAGACTCAAATTTGGACCCCAGAATTTGACCACATGAGGAAGAGAAGACACACCAACCAAGCAAGAGAGAAGGACCATCAACTAGGACCCACTTATGGCTCCATATCAACAAAGATGCCACATCAGCAAGATTTAATCAAGTGACCCCACTTGGCACCACATGTCATCCTGAAATTCATATCCAAGTAGAAGGCCACCTCAACATGCCACGTCATCAGCCAAGGATGCCACCTCATCACCTTTGGGCGCCAACAAAGGAAATTCAAAAGAATCCAAAGGTGGTTGACCAAGGAAAAATTCAAATTCAAGGAGGCCGACCACATCCCTCCCTAATCCTTTCTAACCAAACCCTCCACCAAATCCTCCAACCCCCCTTGTAATCCTCCTTAATCTATGGGTTTCAAATTTCAAATGAGTTGTAAGGCTTTTTTTAAGCCCTTGGACATCCCATGTAAATTATTGATGAGATGAAGAAAAATGAAGTTGAAGTTGAAGTTGTAGTCTTATGTTATTTCTTTGAGTGATTATTCCTAAGCCCCCCCCCCCCCTCGATCTACTTTCTTCTTCCAAGCCATCCAACGCCAGTTCAAGAAGGATACATTGGAGCCAGCCAAACCATCTCAGACTTCCTTGCTCATAAATTATTCCATCCCTCCCATATGCCTGCTTTTTTCTTCCTTAACTTTTGATCTTCATTGCAGGGTCCTTCGAAGTCTTTGAGTTGTGAACAGGGTTCCCCTTGACAATGAACCAACAAGCTGAAGCCCAAGCCCAGCATTCTGATCTTTGTTATCCAAGTTCTCCAGTCCAGAGCATCGGTAGTTTCAAGGTTTGAAATCATTAGAAGGTTGGAAAGCTTAACAAGGCAAGTCCTCAATCATTAGCCCCTATTGTCTAGATCTTCTTCCTTCCTAGTTTTAGGTTTGTGTCTAATCATGTAATAGTCCCTTTTCATGTAATCCTTAAGACTTATTATGATGAGTACAATGCTAGTGTAATTAGGTTTCATTGCTCTACAAACACTAATCAAATCATTAATCATATGCTTGCCGCATAACCGGGGTCGGGGATTCTAGCGGGGACACTCTGACGATCAAGTCAATTGGGATGATCAAGGAGAACATAAACTCTGTGGCAAAGAGCTTGGGAACTCTCCGCATAGAGAATGAAAGATGGAATTGAAATGGAAAGACAGGGTCGAGTGGAGATCAAAGAGCTGGGAGGTTCTCTTGGCTGGTTCTTTGCCTGTTAGCTCTCTGAGTCTTACTAGTTGCTTCCTATCCCTCTCGGGGGTCATTTCTTCTATTTTATATGAGCAGGAGTGGCCTAGACCAAGCTTGAGGCTTCATTGAGATGTCCCTTTCCTGGTATCCCTTTTTGGAGGGATTTTCCTTTGTCTGTAGCCTCCCCACTATCGAACTGGTCCTCTAGAGGAGATCCTTCTATTAGGGGGTGATCACCGATGTAGAGCAGATCTTGTCCCTCTGGTGGTATAATTTTTTGTGGGAGGGGTGGATACTGTGCCGCTGAGTCCTGAGCCATGGTGGAGCATTTCTATTCTAGGAGGGACCATTAGAGTGTCGTAGGGCCTATGGCCTTAATGGAATACTCCTCTTGGATGAGGTTTAGGTTCCATGTTATGAGGATCGGTGCCCTCGGTTGCACGGTTTTGACATGGCAGTGCACTACAGGGTGTGGAGCCTGGCGAAGCATGTCTTGCATAGAACATGTGGGTGATGCATTGTAGAGTTTTAATTTTTTGGTAGGGCATGCGCCACTTTTGGGTGGTTACAGGTAGCTGGAAGCTTCCATGTCACAGTCTGTATCTCTGCTGATCCTCTCTCTTTCTTCCACTGGTGGGAACTCTAAACTTGGTAGGAGGAGGGGGAGAGCTCAATCTGGAGAGCCTGACTTTAGAAGTGAGAGCATGACCTCAGCTGGGCGCTCAACCCCGGATGTAGGGGGCCACCTTTGGCAAGCATGAGCATGACCCCAGGAGCTGACCTTAGGCGAAGGGCTCACCTTATGAGCATGACCCTGGCTGGGAGCTGACCTCAAATGGAGGGCTCACCCTCGGCATGCATGAGCATGACCCCGACCGGGAGCTAACCTCAGACAAAGGGCTTGCCTCTTGAGCATGATCCCGGCTAGGAGCTAGTCTCGAATGGAGGGCTTGCCCTTAGCATGCATGAGCACGGCCCTGGCTGGGAGCTGACCTCAGATGGATGGCTCACCTTATGAGCATGATCATAGCTAGGAGCGGACCTCGAACAGATGGCTCGCCTTTGGCATGCATGAGCACGACCCTGACCGGGAGCTGACCTCAGATGGAGGGCTCGTCTTATGAGCATGATCCCGACTGGGAGCTGACCTCGAACAGAGGGCTCGCCCTTGGCATGCATGAGCATGGCCCCGACCAGGAGTTGACCTCTAATGGAGGGCTCGCCTTATGAGCACGACCCCGGTTGGGAGCTGACCTCGGATGGAGGGCTCGCCCTTGGCATGCATGAGCATGGCCCCGACGGGGAGCTGACCTCAAACGGAGGGCTCGCCTTTAAACACTACCCCATTTGGGAGCTGACCTCGGATGGAGGGCTTGCCCTTGGCATGCATGAGCACAGCCCCAGCCGGGAGCTGATCTCAGGTAGAGGGCTCATCTTATTATTGGGTTCCTTGGGCCGGGTGCAGCAGAAGATCGTGTTTCAAAATTTTCATTTTTGAAACTCTAACCGGTCGGAACCCTAAACCCTAGGATCACTTGATCATGACAATCAATAAATCAATACTTTAGGATTATAGTGATGCAGGACGAAAAAATCGATGTAACATGATTATTTGGAAAACAGGGAAACAACTAAACAAACTAGGACCGGGGAGGGCTAAGAAGCCTCCGGGACTAGGGCATACTGACACTAAAATCCTAAGACAGCTGATCTCTTTGTTTTCAATTTCTGGGTGGATGTGGCGAAGGAAGGATGAAGATGGGGGACCAGGAAGTGGAACTCATGGCCCTGAGACTCACTCTAGTGGGGAACGCACACAGAAAGTCAGGGGTCAAAGCCTAAAGCTACCCTCCCGAGGGATCACAGCACCAGCTACCCTGAGCATAAAGCTACCCTCCCGAAGGGGTCACAGCACCAGCTATCCTGAGCTCCCATCGAACCCATAATGCACACAGTAGGGCTCTTACATATATGCGCTAGGATGACTCTCGAAGGACACGAGGAGATAAAGAAGATGAGATAGGGGATAACTAGGGTGCTCATCGAACCCATAATGCACACAGCAGGGAACGTCTCACACCCCTCATCGAACCCATAATGCACACAGCAGGGAACGAAGAAAAACGGCCTCAGCCTAGAACCGGAACCGGAACCAACCCAAAATCTATATCAACTCTCTCTCTGATTATTAGAGGGGGAGAGGGGGACTTTATATAGAAAAACCAAAATCCTCAGTTTCTTAGCCTCTAAGAAAATTAAAACAGGAAAATAAATTACATCAAAATTCGTGTTGCATCAAAAATAGTGCTGATATGCTCTGAAGAGCATGTTGGCTTGATAATCTGCTCCAGAAAGCATGCTGCTCTGAAATATGGGCCCACTCTGAAATCCGTGCAAACATAAACTCACGGTCGTGGAAGGGAAGAACGTTCTCCGGCAGAACACCAGCGGGTGGCGGACGAGCCGGCGGATGGCTGGCGATGGGCTGCGGGCGAGGCGGCGCAAGAATGGCACGGCACGCCCCAGGGCATGCCGTTTGGTCTCCCACGGCCGTGGGAGACCTCAGGGCACCGGCGTGGCTGGTGGGGACAGCCGGTGCCGGCGGATGGTGGCCGGTCGGACATGCGGGCGGCGGCGGTAACGGCGGCGGTGGCGCAGGCATGCACGTGGGTGGACGGACGCCTCCCGCGTCCGTTCGTCTTCCCATGGGCATGGACGGTGGTGGAGCCCACCGACGGCCGGGCGATGGCCGGCGGGCGCAGGAACGGTGGCGGGCAGCGGCCGGCGATGGCAGCGGCGGCGTTGGCCATGGCGAGCGGATGCCTCCGCGTCCGTTCGTCTTCCCATGGGCGTGGGGCGATGGCGGTGGCTTCTCCGGTGAGGGCGGGGGCTGGCGAGCACCGGCAGCGGTTCGACGGTGGCGGCCGGGGTCGGGCGGCCCGGATCTAGGACCGGCGGGGTGGAGGCTAGGGTTTTGAAATTTGTTTTAAAACCACGAGAGAAAGACAGTGAAGATGGAATAAAACTGGGATAACTCGGGGATAAACCAAGAACAAAACCAGAATAGCGGGGATAGTCGGAATAGCGGGAATAGAAAAATAAAAAAATTTGAGAAATAAGAAAAAATAGAAAAATACCTGGACCTGCCTTGGATCCCCATCATTAAAAAATTCTGAGAAATAAGAAAAAAATTGAAAAATACCCGGACCTGCCTTGGATCCCCATCATATAGAAGAATACCTGGAGCACTATAATCCTTTATTTCCATAAGGCACACAAGTGCATGCCCTCCAAAGATGATCCACACAGGAATCGGACCAAGGAAGCACTCCTATAATAGTTTCTTGTTTGATTGGGACTCTTTTGGCAACCTTTCGGACTTTCTCCCTTGCTGAACTCCCTACCCTTTTGTAGGGCACTCAGATACCTCTCTACATTCCTTTTTAGATTTTGAATATCCCCTTTATTTTTCTCAGACTAGCCTTGTCTCTAAAGAACAAGCTTTGTCTTTAAAAGACAAACCTTGTCTTAAGGGGGGAGGAAGAGAAAATCGCAGGTTGGGTTTTCTGATGGGAATTGAGATATCTGGCATCAAATCATCAATGCCTTTTATAAAGTAGGATAGGTTGCCTGATGTGCCTCTTCTGTAGCCATTTGATAAGACCCTTCAATGAGAAGGAGTCTCTTGGATAGATAGGCTTATCATGATACATGTTTATCATGCGCCAAGAGACATATTCATGTCTCTTCAAGTTTCCAACCGATTTCTCCACTTGCCACATGGCATTACTGGTCAATTAAAAGGACAAGGGACATGTCCTTTAAATGAAGGCATCGGAAGAAAATTAAGAGCCTTCAAACAGAAGGACTCTTAATCTTAATTAGTACCATAATGAAGAGATGCATCTCTTCATTATGCGCCAAGACTTCCATGCCTTTTTCAAATATTTTTGACCAGTCAAAGCCTATGTGAAGTGGTGTGAGATAAGGAGGAGTCCCTTTGGACTTTATCTGGATTTTATGATTGATTGGTAGAAGGACTCTTGGTCCTTCTGCATCCCCCTGATTTTTGTCGCATGCCATATGGCGCCCAAGAGTCCATGTCAACATGGACTCTCTCAAATCCAAGATAAGTCCCATAAAAAAATCTAGACAAACTGAATTAGGCTGCCCCACTTTGGACTCAACCTAATTAATTTCTACTTAAATTGGTTAGCCTAATTAGTAAACAAATAGACCCATCCAATTGGGTTAGGAGTTGGGCTAGCTAACATATGCTAGTATGTCATTAGCTAGCCATTTAGGGTCCCATGACCATAATAAAAATCCATTGACTTCCTTGGCCAATTTTTAATGTGGTGATCCTTTGGACTCCACATCTAGCCAAAGTAGGTCTAGATCCAACCTAATTTGATTTAATCAAACCTGATTAACCTAATTAGGTCAAATTAAGCTTACCTAAGTTGCCAATTCGAACTTCGAACTAACTTTCCAAATTGATTCATGAATCCAATCAATTTGATTCATGAAATCCTACAAGATATGATTGATGTCTAGCAATGTATCATACCTACTCGAAAGATAAAGAATTTAGTAAAAATTATCAAAATACCCTTCAATGAAAAGTTACCATGCAATTCAATCCTTCGATCTCCCTTTATCTCGATTAAATGATGGGCATGGATAAATGTCAAACCCTAGCATTTAATCTTTTGAATCTCAATTTGATAATGAAGACTCAATCGATGAAAGATTAGAAATCTTATTGAATATCATCCTGCTTTGATCAATGACTTCCTAAGTTAACAATAGAAGAGATTTCTTGGATAAGTCCTCCTCTTACTAGGAGTGATCGATTCCTTGTTGACTTACTCATTACCTTCATACACAATCCACCATATCCAGAAGCACCCGCACATGGCATAATTACCATGAATGAGTATGCGCCAAAATATAGGTTCATGTGTACAAGATACTATGGTAGTCTCGATCTAAGGATCACATGCACAACTCCCACAATGAGAACCATCTTTTGACAAGTAGTAAGACCTCCATAAGATGTTCTCAAAACAGATCAGTTCAGTGAACTCATACCCTAATAAGCACCCACATCCTTGTATTAGTGTCCTTACATAAGTGGCTGTGAGACCGACCACTCTCCTTTTGAGCATACATAGGATGTGCTAGTCTTACCGAAAACATTGATCTCCGAATCGATGATCCAACGACTAGGAATATTTTAGATTAGGATTTATAGAAACTTAGGTCTCACCGTTATGATCTCCATCATAACCCTAATTTCATTGGCCTAACCAATGGGGTTCATCATAATCTTAATAAGATGCAGCAATATGATGAATCAAAATGCTTTCCATTTATCAAAAAAAATATCATACATGAGTTGGAAGATTGTAGAATTGCCCATACAAAAATGGCTTTTAGGGCATTATTCTTTCAATCTCCATTTGCACTAAAGCCAATCGCCTTTGTATCTTATACCCATATAATCTAAGTGGCAATCAAATTGCTGATGTGGTAGTGCTTTAGTGAATGGGTCTACTATGTTATTCTTTGTATCAACTCGTTCTATTATCACATCATTTCTTTCAATGATTTCTTGAATAAGGTGGAAGCATCTTAGGATATGTTTGGACTTATGATGAGACCTTGGTTCCTTAGCATGCACAACAGCTCTAGTGTTATCACAATAAAGTGGCACCAGTTGTTGTATAGCTAGAACCACGTCCAATTCCATAATAAATTTCTTCATCCACATAGCTTCCTTCGCGGCTTCACTCGCAGCTATGTATTCTACCTCAATGACTGAGTCAGTTACAGTTGAGCGTATTCTTTTCCAACTCACTACAGCACCATATAGGTGGAAGATATACCCTAATATAAATTGCTTCATCCAGATCTGATTGAAAACTAGAATTCGTATACCTTCTAGTTTCAACTCTGATCCACCATAATAAGAAAAAACATCTTAGTCCGTCTCAGGTACTTAAGAATGTTTTTTCATAGCTTTCCAATGATCCTCCCCTGGATCAGCTTGGAACCTACTTACTATGCCCAAGGCATAAGTAACATCAAGCTGGTACATAATGGCATACATAATTGATCCTACATAACATGGCATACATAATTGATCCTACAACCGAAGAATAAAAAATCAAACTCATCCTTTCTCTCTCCTCCGGTGTCTTAGGAGATATTTTCTTGGAGAAATGTATGCCTTGACTCATGGGAAAGTAACCTTTCTTACTTCCCTTCATGTTGCATCTCTTCAACACTAAGTGAATGTACCTGGATTGGGATAAGCCCAGCATCCTCTTAAATCTATCTCTATAGATTTATACCCAGTATATAAGATGCCTCTCCCAAATCCTTCATGGAAAACTGTGTTGATAGCCATGATTTGATCGATTGCAACAGTGGTATATCATTTCCAATGATGAGTATGTCATCAACATATAAAACCAAGAAAACAAGTGCACTCCCACTTATCTTCTTGTACACACACGGTTCATCTACATTCTTGATGAAACAAACTCCTTGATTGTTTCATCAAAGTGGATGTTCCAACTCCTCGATGCTTGCTATAATCCATAAATGAATTCTTAAGCCTACATACTTGGTTTGGTCTCTCACTCGAGACAAACCCTTTTGGCTGTGATATATAGACTTCTTTCTTAAGATATCCATTTTAAGAAAAGCAGTCTTTACATCCATTTGCCATATCTTATAATCATAGTATGCAACTATAGCAAGTAATATCTGAATGGACTTGAGCATGGCTACTAGTGAAATCGTTTCATCATAGTTAATATCATGTTTTTGTTTGAAACCTTCTGCCACCAGCCTAGCCTTATAGGTCTCTACTTGACCATCTACTCCAATCTTCTTCTTGAAGACCCATTTACACTCGATTGGGTTTACTCCCTCAGGTGAATCAACTAATGTCCAAACCTGATTAGAGCACATGGATTCCATCTCAGATTTCATGGCTTTCAGCCATTTGTTAGAGTCTCTACTCATGATAGCTTCCGTATAGGTCATAGGTTCATCATCCTATATGATACTGGCTTCATTATCATTTCCAATAACAAAACCATATCTAAGAGGTGCACTTTGCACTCTTTCTGACCTTCGAAGAGGAGGTATGTGTTGTGGTTATTTATGAACGCTAGGAATATCTGGTTGAGGAATTGTATTGAATGTAGGTTGAACTCTTCAAGTTCAAATATCCTCCCACTGCCCCTGAGGTGGTGCCTCCGCTAACTTGGAGCCCACTTGCGGCCACGTTGGAAAGAGACCCGCCACTTGGATGTGGCAGCCCGATGAGGAGCTAAGGTGAGCCCTCCTACCGAGGTCAGATCCCAGCTAGGATCATGCTCATGGGACGAGCCCTCTGTATGAGGTCAGCTCCTGGTTGGGGTCATGCTTGTACTATCGAGGCAAGCCCTCCTGCCGAGGTCAGCTCCCAGCCAGGGTCGTGCTCATGGGACGAGCCTTCCATCTGAGGTTAGCTCCCAGTTGGGGTCATGCTCATGGGATGAGCCCTCCATCTGAGGTCAGCTCTTGGCCGGGGTCATGCTCGTGCTACCGAGATGAGCCCTCTTGCTAAGGTTAGCTCCCATGAAAATTTCAAAGTTATAAAGCCCTAATTCTTATTCTTGTAATCATGTAAAAAAGAGCTAAAAATTAGTAAAAATGAATTTGAATAGGTTAGATATCTTTTATAAAATATTTTGAAGTACTCGGAAGACTTGTATTGGTTAGAGATACATTTGGTTGAAATTTTGAAGAAGTTCTAGTCGAGCCGACTCATGGACCAAGAGCCGACTCTTGTTCTAGCACGGCACGGAGAGTTTCAAAGTTTCAGAAGTCTGAGTTGACTCGAAGATATTGAGCCGACTCATCCAGAAGTTTCAAATCACATGATTCAGAACCCAGAGGTCAGAGCCAACTCGACCCCAGAAGAGCAGACTCGTCCAGTATTTATTTTTCTCCTGTTTAAGCTTCGAGCCGACTCGACCATCTCGAGCTAACTCGAGTGTCAGGTTCAGTCCTATAACGGCTAGTTGCAAAATTGATTTTTCTGAATTCCAAGAAGGCTCCAAGGCTCTATTTCGATTCCCTAGGCCCTACAGTGGCTAGAACTATTGGAAAACTATAAAAGGGAGGTATTTATGATGAATTCAACTAATTCTTTGAAAATTATTGAGTATTCAAGAGAGTTTCAAGTCGTTCTCCAACCAACTTCAAGTGACCATTCAGGAGAGGATTCAAAGCTTCACAAACTCATTTTCAATCATTGAATCCAACTTTTGAGAAAGTCAAGAAGCATCTTTAAGAGTATTCAAGAGCATCTAAAGCAAGGCTTCAATTTGAGCTTCATCAGCAACTACTAAATAACTTTGGTTTGTTGTAAAGTTGCTAGTTTCTTTTTTTTTTATCTTGTATCTTCTCCAAGAGCAACAAGCGGCTATGTCTTGTGAGTGTTGAAAGGTTATTAGGTGAGCCTATTAAAACCTAAGTTAGGTTTCCTTGGTGAGCCCGGTGTTAAAACCAAAGGGTGTTGGGTTTGAATTATGATCCCGGTAAAACAATTCGACTATATTCTAGGAAGATATAGTGAAAATCTCAAGTGGTGCTTGGGTAGCGGATGTAGGAGCAAGGTTGCTCCTAACCACTCTAAATTTCTTGTGTTTGTGATTGTGTTTGCTTGACTTGTTTGTGATTATTGATTTACTTGCTTCTATTGCATAATCTATCACAACACCACAATACTAAAAGATTTTTAAAGTGCACATATGATGTGGAGAAGGGCTAGAGATGCTAGTATGGATGCTTATGATGCAAAAGAATTTTTTATAGTTGATGAGTTTTAGATGTTTTTTTTTTCTTAGGGTTTTGATTCTAGATCACAAGCAAAGACTAGAAATAAGAAAAGTGAATAACAGAAGCTTACACTAGTAGTTCAACTCCCTAAATAGTGAAAATGAGAATAGGATCCCGGGATTAAGAAACACCGGTAGGACTAAGCTCGAAACACAATACCTACTTAGGAGATAGGGGCAAACCTCACACGTCTGAAGCGCCTGATGCAGAGATCGCTCAACTCGGTGGATGCGACCTGAATGCCCGAGTAGTCGAACCCACGGATACACTGGTTTTCGATCGGATAGTCACGATGGCAAAGCAGACTGTCTCCGATGCCCGAGATACCAGGGAGTACTTGTAGGAAATCAAAGCAGGGATTAGCGAAATGGAGAGATGCATGGAAATGGACTAAGATAGGGTTGAGAAGGGGCTTCGAGCCTGGTGTCCGGCTGGATTTTGAAGTCGAAGAAGGAGATAACTTGGGGCCTCGCACCCCGCGATGTCCCGGAGGACGAAGGATTGTGGCCTCACACCACTCGACATCCAGGAGGACGAAGGACTTGCGACACCCTGGGGCGATGGAAAGGTGGCCTCACACCACTCGACATCCCTGGGGACGATGGAAACTTCACTCAAACCTAGTCTAGGAGACAGTGGTTGGAGGAAAATAAAACTCAAACTCTCTTTTTCATTCAATCATTCAATTCCCTTACAATGGAGGGGTTGGGTCCTTTAAATAGGCACCCAAGGCCCATTCGAATTTCAAATGAAAAAATACAAACTTCTTGGATGGGCGCCCAAAAGCATTGACCTTCTCCTCTCCTTGGCCGACCAAAGGTAGCTTGGATGGGCGTGGCATGATGCATGGCTTGGAGTGAGGTTCTTGGCATCTTGAACTTGGAAAGAATCTTCTTGTTTTGGAAGAAGGCATGAAGAGGGGCTTGGAGCAAGGCATGTGTCTTCCTCCTTCCTTGGTTGGTGTTCTTTCTTTGGTACAAGGCTTGACAAGGGGAGTGTTAGGTGGAGGCGTCCAAGGCTCTTGTCTCTCCCTTCCAAAGAGGTTGAAGCAAATTGGGAAGAAGGCTTGATTGGAGGGCTTGAAGCAAGGGATTTGAATTCCCTACATCATCTTCCATTGACTTCTTCCTTGGCCAACCACCCTTGCATGGCAATGAGCTTGATAGGGGGGAGGGAAAAAGGCTTGAACCAAGTGAAGTGGTCCTCCCCATTGGGCATCCTTGTATGCCAAGTGTGCTGCCCACATGGTGAGATGTCATGGCGCCATGTAGGATGCATAGGTGGGCCCTGAGTTGACTTGGATTCTTTCCCGACTTGCTTCCAAGGAGACTAAATTTTAAAACCCACTCTAGCAATGGACCCATACTTCTAATAGACTCAGACTGGACTCAATTTATGACTCGACTTAGTACAGGACTCAATTTGACCTAATTGGTCAAGGTACAGACTCAATTCAAAGCAAAGATAATTATAAATTTGAGGCTTGAAGCCGTATTACAAGACACAAAGAAGTGGAACACTAATCTGAGATCCACAAAGGGTTGAGGAGCCTCTGTCGGATCCTGGTGCCCACACCAATTCTCCCGGGATGGGAGGAACTCGACCCTGTCGAGTAATGGTTAGTCTGGCTTTGGTACCTCTCCAGGATATCGGGGTCGATGCGCTGCAGGTCCTCCCGGGTGATCCATGAGTCATCGGACTCGGGTCGGCCTTGCCATCGCGACCAAGTAACGTTGATAGCCTTTGCCCCGGGTAGTGATTGCTTGGTCATCCAGGACATGCTCGATCCACTCTCTTCTCTCAGGTAAAACTGGAGGTGGACATTCAGGTTCGGGTTCTCTCTCAAAAGGAAGGTCAGGCCCAAAAGGCTCGCTAGGTATATTTGCGGGTTCCCTATACTTGACTAAGTCAGAGATATTGAATGTCGAGCTAATTCCATAATCTGGAGGTAATTCTAGCACATAGGCATTAGGGCCCATTCTCCTAATCACTTTAAAGGAACTAGCCCCATGAGCATGAAGCTTCTTAACGGTTCCCGGTGGAAACCATTCAGGCCTGAACCTAATCATTACAAAATCCCCTATTTCAAACTCTTAGGCTCGCTTTCGGGAATCAGCCCAAATTATTTTAAAATTATATTTAATGCATAATCCTAATATGATGCAAAATGCAAACTCAACTATGCATCCCTACTGAAAAAAATTATTAGACTCTCTAGGGCCTAAACCTAACAGATTATGGACTCTCTAGGTTTGACCCTAGTCTGGTATGTACAAGAAAAATTATCAAGGATCCCTAACAAATGCCATAAAGTGTACCAAAAGAAAATGGCAAAAGGGATGGGTTCTAAGGAGTGATGCAGCCTGGTAATTTCAACAAAATGCAACCCATGGCTCTTAAAATGTGAGAAGGCTCTGGGAAGGGGAGAAAATAGGAGTTGGAGTGTTGGGGAATCTCTGGGCATCATGAAATAGACCTTGGTTATTTAGGATAATCTTAAGATTTGGACATTGTTCTACAGGTGCAAGTTCCAAGGCTAGATGGGTGTTCCTAGATGGTGGAAGGTCATTAGGAAGGTCTTTGGGAATGTTATCTTGAAAGTCCTCAAACTGATGTCTACCTCCTGGGGTGGTTCTATAGGGACTTGTTCCTGTACCTCCTCTAAGGACAATACTGTGAACCTTCACCATCCTCTACAATGTTCGATCCTGGCTCAAGTACTCCTTCACAGTCTCTAATGGGTTCAGGATTTTTTTTTTTGGTTCCTCGATGAATTCTACCTGGGGCCCATCTTCACCATATTCCTTTACTAAACTTGATTCACATATGTCTTCTTTCAATTCTTTAATGGGCTCAGGAGTTTCTTTCCCTAGATTTTCAATGGGTTCAACCTTAAAGTCTTCCTCCTCAGGTTCAACAATGGGTTCATGATGCGGAGGCAAGGGGGTTGGGGCTAGGGATGCTAGATGCTAGTAAGGATGCTTGCGATGCAAAGAAATTCTTTTTAGGGTTGATGAGTTTTTTTATGTTTTTTGTTGTTTTTTTTTCTTCGTTGTTTTAGGGTTTCGATTCCCGATCACAAGCAAAGGCAAGAAATACAAAAGAAGAGTAATGTAAGCTTACGCTAGCAGTTCAAAGCCCTAAAAGTGAAAACGAGAACAGGACCCCGGGATTAAAAAACTCCGGTAGGACTAGCTCGACATACAATATCTACTTAGGAGATAAAGAGAAAGCAAACCTCACACTTCTGAAGCGCTCGGTGCATAGATCACTCAACTTGGTGGATGCGGCCTGGATACCCGAGTAGTCGAACCCTTGGAAGCACTGGCTTTGGGTTGGGAGGTCACGATGGCAAAGCTGACTGTCTCCGATGCCCAAGATGCCAGGGAGGACCTATAGGCAAACAAAAGAAGGATCAACGAGATGTGGAGATACACGGAAAGAAACTGAGATGGAGTTGAGAAGGGGCTTCGAGCCCGGTGTCCGGCTGGATTCCGAAGTCGAAGTTGGAGATAACTTGGAGCATCGCACCCCGCGACATCCCAGAGGATGAAGGGTTGTGGCCTCACACCACGCGACGTCCAGGAGGACGAATGATTTGCGATGCCCTGGGGCAACGGATAGGTGGCCTCACACCACTCGACATCCCTGGGGACGAAGGCAACTTCACTCGACCTAGTCTAAGAGATAAGGGTTGGAAGATAGAAGACTCAAGCTTTTCTTTTTTTTCATTCAACATTCAATAGTTCTACAAGGGAGGGATTGGGTCCTTTAAATAGGCACCCAAGGCCCATTTGAAATTCGAATTACAAACTTTCATGGTGGCACCCAAAATGCTCCATCTTCTCCTCTCTTGGGCCGACCAAAAGACTTGGGTTGGGTGTGGCATGTGGGAAGGCTTGGAGAGGGGGATTGGTCTCTTGACTTCCTTCCTTAGCATGCTTATTTTGGGAAGAAAGAGTGGGGCATGGCTTGCTTGAAGGGATGTGTTCCCTTGGACTCTTCAACGCCATCTCTTGGATTGATTCAAGGCCGACCAAGTGGAGAGCTCCTTGGGTGTTGCATGGTTGAGGGCTTGAAGAGGGTAGTGTGTCCTTTGACCTTCCATCCTTGCATGAACACTTTGGAAAGAAAGCTTGGAAGGGGGCTTGCTTTGTGGCTTGGTTTCTTCAAGGATCTTCAACGCCCTTCTTTTGATGGAACAAGGCGTGATGTGGGGGAGGGAAGAGGAGGATGGTGTTTCTTCCTTCTAATGTCGTCCAAGGCGTGTGGAAAGCATTAGGGTGCCACCTTGTTTCCCTCCTTGGATATGTAGGGTTCGGTGGCAAGGCAGAAACATAGATTTCAAAATTTTTATCTTTATGAAATCTTCACCAAACCCTTAACCCAAGATCTCCTTAAAAGAATTAAAACATATAACATGTATATATAAGATTTAAACTCATATTAAAGTACTAACCTGTATTGCTAAAATCCAAACTTTAAATCTCCACCAGGTGCCCAAATGTTCACCCTCCAATGGTGATCCACACAGAAAAAGATGAAGACTACAATTTCTTGTTCTTGGCTCCTCTTCTTGAATTCTTTTTCAAGAATTCAATTCTTGAATTCTTTTTCAAGAATTCAATTCTTGGACTTTTAGGCTGAAATTTTCTTTCTTGAAAATTTCTTTTCTTCCTTCTTTCCTCTTCTTGAATTCTTTTCTTGAATTCCCTTTCTTGAATTCTTTTTCTTGAATTGAATTGGAAGAATAAATTAAGACAAGTAAAGTCTTAATTCAAGAAAGAAAAGAAGAAGAACAGACCCTTCCTTTTCCTTTCCTTTACCGTTCAAGACCTTCCTCTTATTCTTGTTTAGGGTCAGAGTTTCGACAGAGATTATCTCTGTGAGGGAAACAATACCCAACAAGCATAAAGGGAAGGAGTATTCCGAAGAGGAGAGAGGAATATGATCTCTGTATTTGATTATATGAAAAACCCCTGAGAACCCAAATCCCTTTTATAGATTTCAGAGGGGCATTTTCTCAAAACAACGCAACCCTCTGAAACCTTAGGAATCACGATCCCTCATTCCTCATGCGTCCCCTCAACCAAAAATCATGATTCTCTGATTTAATTTTTATTTTTCCAACGAGGAGGACTCTCGGAAAAACTTCAGGAAGAATCGCGACTTTTGGAGACGGACTTGCGACCGAAAAATGACGGATCTTTTTCCTTAATTTTTCTGGCCATCAGATCCAGATCCAAGGACGTTAGACAAGGATCCAAATCACCCCCTATCTTGATTTTTCTCCGATGGAATTTCCTTCCTACGCGCGTGAAGAGGAGTCCACACGCGCGTGGACTCTTCTTCTTGGCGCGCCGGGTGAGGAAGGGAGTGGGCGGCTTGGAGAGATAGTCTCAGTGCACTTGATTTACTTGGGTTTAGCCATGGGTTAGCCCAATGTCCTAAAATTTAAATTAGACCTTAATCTGGTTCAATTAGAACCCAATTAAGCCCAATTCGGAACCAAATTCGAATATGATTCGAATAGAAATTGGATCTGCAACACATGCTAGTGTGTTTATCCTGCAAACATGATTTAATTATAAATTAAATCCTTCATCAATTCTCTTTTGTGTGTGACCCATAGGGTTCCACACCTAGCCAGCAGTAGGTCCGAGTGCTATTTGACTTAATTCGGTTATATCTCAACTAAGCCGATTTAGGTCAACTCAAACTAGCTCGACTCAGTCAATTAGAATCTAATTCTAATTAACTGATTTGAATTACCATAATTCAATCATATACCTACAAGAAAAGATTGATGTCTAGCAATGTATCATGTCTACCCGGAAGATGTGGAATTTTGGTGAAATTACCAAAATATCCTTCAGTGGTGAGTTACCGGGCAATTCAGTCCTTTGATCAACTTGCATCCCGAATATGATTATGAATATGGATACTTGTCAAATCCAATTTCATATTCATCCCTAGCTCAATCTTTATAATGATGATTCATTAATGAACCATTAGAAATTAACTCTAATGTTCATACTTTGATCAAAGATTTCCTGAATCCATCATTTGATCGAAATTAGCTGGATGCAATTCCCTCTTACTAGGGCTGATCAATTCCTTGTTGACCTACTCACAACCTTCATATACAATCCACCATACCCAGTATCACCTCGTGCATGACTCAGTGTCATGATTGATTGCGAACCAAAGTATGGATTCATATATATAAGGTACCATGGTAGTCTCAGGTCAAAGGACCACATGCACTACTCCTACTATGAGAATTATCTATTGACAAACAGATAAGGTTCCATTAGATATTCTCAATCTAGATCAATTTAGTGAACTCATTCTCTAATGAACACTCACATCCTAGTATTAGTGTCAAACACAAGTGACTGTGAGATCAGTCACCCTCATCACAAAGCATATATAGGATGTGCTGGTCTTGCCGGAAATATTGATCCCCAACTCAATGTCCCATCGACCAGGAATATTTTAGATTAGGGTTTTAAGGCTTTAGGTCTCACTGATATGATCTCATCATAACCCTAGAACCATAGCCCTAATCTATAGGGTTCATCATATAATCATAAAGACACAGCGTATGATGAAAATAATGCCTTTATTATAATAACGTCAATTCATTGATTTTGGGATCGAAATACAATATTTTAATTGGCTTTCAGGGCACAATCTTTCAGGATGCCCATGTGGCAGCTGATGTAGCGCCACATAGGTAGCTGAGGTGGCACCTGAGTTGGCATTATTCCAAGTGGAAGGGGTGGGTTGGCCCACCAGAACTTGATTTGGTTAAGAAAACCAGGGTGACTTCAATTGGGCTTGGGCCCAGTCCAAACTCAGACTCGAACAAATACAGGACTCATGACCTAACTTGACCCAAATTTGGGTACAGGACTAAACAAACTTTGACAAGAAATTATGAAATTGCTTTGGCTCAAGGCCTTATTACAGGACTCATAGAAGGGGAACCCTAATCTGAGATCCACAGAGGGTTGAGGAGCCTTTGTCGGATCTTGGTGCCCACACCAATTCTCCTAGGGTGGGAGGAACTCGACCCTGTCGAGTAAGGATTAGTCTGGCTTTGGTACCTCTCTAGGATGTCGGGGTCGATGCATTGGAAGTCCTCCCGTGTGATCTACAAATCATCAGATTCGGGTCGGCCTTGCAATCGGACCAAGTAACGTTGATAGCCTTTGCCCCGGATAGTGATGGCTTGGTTATCCAGGAAACGCTCGATCCGCTCTCCTCGCTCAGGTATATTTGGATGAGAACGCTCAGGTTCAGGTTCATTCTCAAAAGGGAGGTTAGGCTCAAATGGCTCACTGGGTATGTTTGCGAGTTCTCGATACTTGACTAAGTCAGAGATATTGAATGTCGAGCTAATTCCATAATCCGGAGATAATTCTAGCACATAGGCATTAGGGCCCATTCTCCTAATCACTTTAAAGGGACCCGCCCCACGAGCATGAAGCTTCTTAACGGTTCCCGGTGGAAACCGTTCAGGTCGGAGCCTAAATATTACAAAATCCCTTATCTCAAACTCTTTGGCTCGCTTTCGGGAATCAGCCAAAATATTTTAAAAATTGTATTTAATGCATAATCCTAACATGATGCAAAATGCAGACTTAACTATGCAATCTTATTGAGAAAAAATTATTGGACTCCTAGGGTCTAAACGTAACAGACTTTTGACTCTCTAGGTTTGACCCTAGTATGGTATGCACAAGAAAAATTATTAAGGATCCCTAGCAAATGCCATAAAGTATACCAGAAGTAGAGGGCAAAAGGAATGGGCTCTAAGGAGTCACGCATTCTGGTAATCTCAATAAAAAGTAACCCCATGGCTCTAGAAATGGGAGAGGGTTTAGGGAAGGGTAAGAAATAGGAATCGGAGTCTTGGGGTGGCTTATGGAAGACATAAAACAGACCTGTGTTATTCAGGATGACCTTAAAATTTGGGCATTGTTCTATAGGTGTCATATGGTCCACTTATTTCGGTAGATCTTGGGGCTTGCTAGGGTCAATCCCACAGTGAGGAAGGTCTGTTAAAGAGGATCCTGGGACCACGTCTATAGTATGATGGATGTCTCCCAGGGGTGGAAGTTGATCAGGTAACTCATCGGGAACTTCATCATCAATTTCTTTCCGAGCTTCAACCATCTCTTGAGGATGTTTTCTTTGGATCGGTTCATTAAGGGTTGGTTCTTGAACTCCCGTGGAAAAGACTGGTGAATCCTTATGTTTATTTACTAGATGTGATCCTGGCTCGGTCATTTCCTCTTCAAATTTTGTAGTGGGTTCAGGATCATTTTCCTTGGATTCCTCAATGATTTCACCCTCGGGCCCGTCTTCTACTAAACTTGACTCATAGATGCTTTCTTTCAATTCTTTAATAGGCTCAGGAGTTTCTTTCCCTAGATTTTCAATGGGTTCAACCTTCAAGTCTTCCTTAGGTTCAACAATGGATTCGGGTTCAGTTTCAGTCGGTTCATCCATAAGTAGGGCAGGGGCGGTGCACTGACTAGCAAAATGCTCAAGTTTATGGCACCTATAGCTGTTACCTTGGGGATCGTGTCTCCTCTGGACTTCAATAGCCTCACCCTTGTCCTCTCTACTGTATTGGGGTCGATTCAGACTGGGAAGACTAGGATTGGGTCAGGCTAAGCTTGGTCGACTGGGATCAGATCGGTTCGGGCTTGGTCGACTTGGGTAAGCCTGGCTGTAACCTTGGGTGGATCCGGGGATACGGCTCTGGTTCCTAAAGGGCTCAGGTCTTCTGTAGGTGGGAGCTCTCTGGAAACGATCACGGAGCCCAGCGGCTTCCTCTATGGGTCCTAGTCTGGCCTCATTTGATCACATCTATTATTCAACTGGTTCATGGATTGGGTCATGGATTGGGTTAAGGCTCCAATGTCAGCTCGTAGTTGGTCCATGGTGTCGGTATAGGGTGGAGAAGGTGGGTGAAAAGAGGTTCCTGATCTAGTGCTCATGTAACAAAATGATGCTACGGTTTACTAGACCTATGAGATCTCTCCAAATGTATAGTCAAGAAGATGAACCTGAAAGCAGTAACTTGGCACCTGGCCAGGTAAGTGTAAGGCGAGTGGAGGTTCCTCTTTGCTTGCCTAGACACCAATTAGAAATTGGCCAGGTAAGTGAACCAACCCACTTCCCTTCGGGCTCTAGTCCCTGAACCACTTGCCTAGACATCAGTTACTCAAGCACACACCAACAAGCAATCTAGCTTGGCTCGGCACTTGGGTTGACCCGACTTCGTGGGTGTCCCTAGCTCACTAGAGAAGATTAAACATCTAATTGATTTTAGTTAATGGCTAGGGTTCGATATGTCGGGTGGTGGTTTTTGGGCTAGGGACAGGTAATGAAATCCTAACCCTATGTTAATTTGACGCCCTTAAGATAAGTTATGTAAAATGAAGCACAATAATGACTAATGAAATAACTTAAATTTTTTTTTTTTTTTTGTTCTTTTGTGTCTTTTAGATGGGTGAATGCTAAACAAAATGCAGGAATTAAAACATGCAAGAAACAAGCTAGATGGATGAATGAATCAAAAGATGAGATGCTTGCTGAAATTTCTGACCTGAGATTTTCTTAGGCAGTATTTCGGCTTGTAAAAACTCTACAAACTGAAATAAAATTTGAGAAAATAGAAAAAATACTTTGAAATTAATACGATCTAAAAAATAGAAATCATGAAATTTGGATGTCTCTACAGAGAGAAACAATCCAATGATCAGACCATATACAGACTGACCAGAATGCAGAAAATGAAACAAAATAAAATGCACTAGTCCTAGCCTTGCTATGATACCAAGATTGATGCGGAGGCAAGGGGGTTAGGGCTAGGGATGCTAGATGCTAGTAAGGATGCTTACGATGCAAAGGAATTCTTTTTAGGGTTGATGAGTTTTTTTATGTTTCTTGTTGTTTTTTCTTCGTTGTTTTAGGGTTTCGATTCTCGATCACAAGCAAAGGCAAGAAATACAAAAGAAGAGTAATGTAAGCTTACGCTAGCAGTTCAAAGCCCTAAAAGTGAAAATGAGAACAGGACCCTGGGATTAAGAAATCCCGGTAGGACTAGCTCGACATACAATACCTACTTAGGAGATAAAGAGAAAGCAAACCTCACACTTCTGAAGCGCTCGGTGTAGAGATCGCTCAACTTGGTGGATGCGGCCTGGATACCCAAGAAATCGAACCCTTGGAAGCACTGGCTTTGGGTCGGGAGGTTGCGATGGCAAAGCTGACTATCTCTGATGGTGGGGACATGCAAGATGAGGATGCAACTATGCAACCCTAAAGGAGATTAGCAAAGATTAACTTAGCAATTTCTTATTTGCATATGATTAGTTCAGCATATAGTATCAAAGGAGGTCTAATGAAGAGAAATCGAACGATCAAACGTAAACCTAATTAATAAGACTATCAAAATAACAAAGAAATAGGAATAAGATTCGAACCACACAAGTTAAGCTAGGCAAATTTAATATTTCAGACCTAATCGATACTAGAACATACCTAGCATTAATCTTTCAAGTAGATCAAGTTCACTCATGAAGAGACCTCCCAAATGACAAGACCATACTACAAATTGAGGGCCCTTCTTGTTTTCTGGATTATGGCAAGTAATTCCTTCCTCTTGAGTTCGGAATCCCGGAGAACCCTACAACAAAGAAACCTCGAGATTAGGAACTTGGTAAAATACGTTAGTCATGAAATGGAGAAACTAAAGAAGAGTTGAGGAAGCATTGTTGAAGAATAATCTTGGCGCCATGGTAGATCACTTGAAATGGATTAGGCCGGCCTCCTTGTGATGGTCTTCTTGATCAACCTTGAATATTGAAGAGCTAGCTTGAGATTGGAGAAGAAGGAGAGTGTCTTAGGCGTTGGAGATGGAGGAGGAGAAAGTAGGGTTGGCGTGGGATAGGGAGAGGAATTTAGAACTACCACTTAGGCACATAGAACTCACATAGAAGAAAATTTTTATTTTTTCTTTTCCATCCTCTCTTTACAAGAAGACTAAGAGTCTTTTATAGACTATTAAGCCATTTTGAATTCAAACTACACCAAATATCATGGAGAAAAATTTGTGGAGAAAAATATGGGGCATCCCATGAGTAGTGGAGGAAGTTGTGGAGGAGGTTGTAGCCAATTCAAATTCAAATTTCCCTTTTCTTCTCTTGGGCGGCAACCTTGGATGGTGAGGTGGCATGTGTGATGTGGCAGCAACCTTGGATGGTGAGGTGGTATGTGTGATGTGGCAGCAACCTTGGATGATGAGGTGGCATGTGTCATGTGGCATGTGGTCCCCACTTGAGGTGGCTTTGGTCTTTCTTTGGAGTATAAGTCTTGAGTCTTCTTTAGTCTTCAAATGTGATTTGGTTTGATTCTTCATGGAGGTTTGGTTTGATTCTTCATGGATTGGACTTGACTCATTTGGACCCAACTCTCAAATACAAGATTAATCAGGCTGGACTAGTCCCAACATAAAATTGAAATGGACTCGAATTACATAATTATTTGGACTCAAAATTAAAGAAAGAAAAAAATTACAGGACTTTCTTTTACTCATCCAACCATAAGGACTCGGATTTGACTTGAATTGGTTGGAGTCTCTTCCTGATTCTGGTGCCCACACCATCCGATGCCCGAGATGCCAGGGAGGACCTGTAGGTAAACAAAAGAAGGATCAGCGAGATGTAGAGATGCACGGAAAGGAACTGAGATGGAGTTGAGAAAGGGCTTCAAGCCCGGTGTCCGGTTGGATTTCGAAGTCGAAGTTGGAGATAACTTGGGGCCTCGCACCCCGTGACATCCCGGAGGATGAAGGGTTGTGGCCTCACATCACGTGACGTCCAGGAGGATGAAGGATTCACGACGTCCTGGGGCAACGGACAGGTGGCCTCACACCACTCGATGTCCCTGGGGACGAAGGCAACTTCACTCAACCTAGTCTAAGAGACAAGGGTTGGAAGATAGAAGACTCAGGCTTTTCTTTTTTTTCATTCAACATTCAATAGTTCTGCAAGGGAGGGATTGGGTCCTTTAAATAGGCACCCAAGGCCCAGTTGAAATTCGAATTACAAACTTTCATGGTGGTGCCCAAAATGCTCCATCTTCTCCTCTCTTTGGCCAACCAAAACACTTGGGTTGGGTGTGGCATGTGGGAAGGCTTGGAGAGGGGGATTGGTCTCTTGACTTCCTTCCTTAGCATGCTCATTTTGGGAAGAAAGAGTGGGACATGGCTTGCTTGAAGGGATGTGTTCCCTTGGACTCTTCAATGCCATCTCTTGGATTGATTCAAGGTCGACCAAGTGGAGAGCTCCTTGGGCGTTGCATGGTTGAGGGCTTGAAGAGGGGAGTGTGTCCTTTGACCTTCCATCCTTGCATGAACACTTTGGGAAGAAAGCTTGGAAGGGGGCTTGCTTTGTGGCTTGGTTTCTTCAAGGATCTTCAACGCCCTTCTTTTGATGGAACAAGGCATGATGTGGGGGAGGGAAGAGGGGGATGGTGTTTCTTCCTTCCAATGTCGCCCAAGGCATGTGGAAAGCATGAGGGTGCCACCTTGTTTCCCTCCTTGGATGCCCAAGTGGCAGCTGATGTGGCGCCATGTAGGTAGCTGAGGTGGCACCTGAGTTGGCATTATTCCAAGTGGAAGGGGTGGGTTGGCCCACCAAAACTTGATTTGGTTAAGAAAACCAGGGTGACTTCAATTGGGCTTGGGCCCAGTCCAAACTCAGACTCGAACAAATACAGGACTTATGACCTAACTTGACCCAAATTGGTCAAGGTACAGAACTAAACAAACTTTGACAAGAAATTATGAAATTGCTTTGGCTCAAGGCCTTATTACAGGACTCATAGAAGGGAAACCCTAATCTGAGATCCACAGAGGGTTGAGGAGCCTCTGTCGGATCCTGGTGCCCACACTAATTCGGGTTCAGTTTCAGTCGGTTCATCTATAAGTAGGGCAGGGGCGGTGCACTGACTAGCAAAATGCTCAGGTTTGTGACACCTATAGTTGTTACCTTGGGGATCGGGTCTCCTCTGGACTTCAATAGCTTTACCCTTGTCCTCTCCACTGTATTGGGGTCGATTCAGACTGGGACAACTAGGACTGGGTCAGGCTAGGCTTGGTCGACTCGGGTCAGATTGGTTCGGGCTTGGTCTACTTGGGTAAGCCTGGCTATAACCTTGGGTTGATCCGGGGATACGGCTTTGGTTCCTAAAGGGCTCAGGTCTTCTGTAGGTGGGAGCTCTCTGGAAATGCTCACGGAGCCTAGCAACTTCCACTATGGGTCATAGTCTGGCATTTATTTGATCAAGTCTATTAGTCAACTGGTGGCTTAATTGAGTCATGGATTGAGTTAGGGCTCCAATGTCAGCTCGAAGTTGGTCCATGGCTTCGGTAGGGGGTGGAGAAGGTGGGTGAAAAGTGGTTCCTGATCTAGTGTACATGTAACACACACAGAACGGTGCTACGGTTTGCTAGACCTAGGAGATCTCACCAAATGTAAAGTCAAGAAGATAAACCTGGAAGTAGTAACTTGGCACCTGGCCAGGTAAGTGTAAGGTTAGTGGAGGTTCCTCTT
Organism: Areca catechu; assembly: GCA_021397845.1. Lineage (NCBI taxonomy): Eukaryota > Viridiplantae > Streptophyta > Magnoliopsida > Arecales > Arecaceae > Areca > Areca catechu. The sequence continues at coordinate 42,326,072 of CM038048.1, read as the reverse complement.
TGCTTGCCTAGACACCAATTTGAAATTGGCCAGGTAAGCGAACCAACCCACTTCCCTTTGGAATCTAGTCCCTGAACCACTTTCCTAGACACCAGCTACTCAAGCACACACCAACAAGTGATCTAGCTTGGCTTGGCACTTGGATCGACCCGACTTCGTGGGTGTCCCTAGCTCACTAGAGCAGATTAAGCATCTAATCAATTTTAGTTAACGGCTAGGGTTCGATATGTCGGGTGGTGGTTTTTGGGCTAGGGACAGGTAATGAAATCCTGACCCTATGTTAATTTGACACCCTTAGGATGAGTTATGCAAAATGATGCACACAAATGACTAATGAAATGACTTAAAATTTCTTGTTTTTTTTTTTTTTTTTTTGTCTTTCATATGTGTGAATGCTAAACAAAATGCAGGAATTGAAATATGCCCCTAGATGGATGAATGAAGCAAGAAAAGAGTTGCTTGCTGGAATTTCAGACCTGAGATTTTCTTAGGTAGTATTTTGGCTTGTAAAAATTCTACAAACTGAAATAAAATCTAAAAAAATAACCAAAAATACTCTGAATTATGAAATTTGGAGGTCCCTATAGAGAGAAAAAAATCAATGTTCAGACCATATACGGGCTGAATAGAATGCAGAAAATGAAAGGAAAAGATGCAAGGTTTCTAATCTATTACTCCTTGTTTTTCACTAGTCCTAACCATGCTCTGATACCAATAATGATGTAGGGGTGTAGGGTAGGGCTAGAGATGCTAGTATGGATGCTTATGATGCAAAAGAATTTTTTTATAACTGATGAGTTTTAGATGTTTTTTTTTTTTTTCTTAGGATTTTGATTCCCGATCACAAGCAAAGACTAGAAATAAGAAAAGTGAATAACAGAAGCTTACACTAGCAGTTCAACTCCCTAAATAGTGAAAATAAGAACAGGATCCTGGGATTAAGAAACCCCGGTAGGACTAAGCTTGAAACATAATACCTACTTAGGAGATAGGGGGCAAACCTCACACGTTTGAAGCGCCTGATGTAGAGATCACTTAACTCGGCAGATGCGGCCTGGATGCCTGAGCAGTCAAACCCGTGGATGCACTGGCTTTCGGTCGGATGGTCGCGATGGCAAAGTAGACTGTCTCCGGTGCCCGAGATACCAGGGAGGACCTGTAGGCAATCAAAGCAGGGATTAGTGAAATGGAGAGACGTATGGAAATGGACTAAGATAGGGTTGAGAAGGGGCTTCGAGCCTGGTGTTCGACTGGATTCTGAAGTCGAAGAAGGAGATAACTTGGGGCCTCGCACCCGCGACGTCCCGGAGGATGAAGGATTATGGGCTCACACCACTCGACGTCCAGGAGGACGAAGGACTTGCGACGTCCTGGGACGACGGAAAGGTGGCCTCACACCACTCGACGTCCCTGGGGACGAAGGAAACTTCACTCAAACCTAGTCTAGGAGACAGTGGTTGGAGAAAAATAAAACTCAAACTCTCTTTTTCATTCAATCATTCAATTCCCTTACAATGGAGGGGTTGGGTCCTTTAAATAGGCACCCAAGGCCCATTCGAATTTCAAATGAAAAATACAAACTTCTTGGATGGGTGCCCAAAAGCATTGACCTTCTCCTCTCCTTGGCCGACCAAAGGTAGCTTGGATTGGGCACGGCATGATGCATGGCTTGGAGTGAGGTTCTTGGCGCCTTGAACTTGGAAAGAATCTTCTTGGTTTTGGAAGAAGGCATGAAGAGGGGCTTGGAGCAAGGCATGTGTTCTTCCTCCTTCCTTGGTTGGTGTTCTTTCTTTGGTACAAGGCTTGACAAGGGGAGTGTTAGGTGGAGGCATCCAAGGCTCTTATCTCTCCCTTCCAAAGAGGTTGAAGCAAATTGGAAAGAAGGCTTGATTGGAGGGCTTGAAGCAAGGGATTTGATTCCCTACATCATCTTCCATTGACTTCTTCCTTGGTCGACCACCCTTGCATGGCAATGAGCTTGATACGGGGGGAGGGAAAAAGGCTTGAACCAAGTGAAGTGGTCCTCCCCATTGGGCATCCTTGCATGCCAAGTTTGCTGCCCACATGGTGAGATGTCATGGCACCATGTAGGATGCATAGGTGGGCCCTGAGTTGACTTGGATTCTTTCCCGACTTGCTTCCAAGGAGACTAAATTTTAAGACCCACTCTTGCAATGGACCCATACTTCTAATAGACACAGACTAGACTCGATTTGTGACTCGACTTAGTACAGGACTCAATTTGACCTAATTGGTCAAGGTACAGACTCAATTCAAAGCAAAGACAATTACAAATTTGAGGCTTGAAGTCGTATTACAAGACATAAAGAAGTGGAACCCTAATCTGAGATCCACAGAGGGTTGCGGAGCCTCTGTTAGATCCTGGTGCCCACACCAACATACTTGCAAGTTTTTTTTTATCCCAATTCATCCCGCTCTTGGGAAGCCACCTGGGCAACAAAAACTCTCTTGGGCTAGGGTGCCTCTTCTTCTTGGGCTTAGGTAGCAACTCCATATGGTCTTAGGAGGCCTCCTTGTGGGCTTGGGCGCATGGACTCCAGGTGGGCGTGGGCTAGCTTGGGGCGCCAACTTGCTTGGACCTTGGACTAGGGTGCTGTGATGCGGGATAACTCTAAGAATGCTAAATATGTAGGAAAAAGTAGTAAACTAATTTTTTTATGATTTTTAGATTTAAGTTTGTTGGCTAATTTCTTAAAGCAAAGTAAAGAACTAGCAGGTATTCAGTAATTCTAAGAATCAACTTGTCGCAGGCTGAATCATGCAAGATAACTAAAAGACAGGACCCGAAAATTAAGAAATTCCTGGCTTAGGATAGTTAACTTCAATTATATTAGATAACAAGAGAAGGAAAGGTTTCTTACCAGTCAGAGATTAGAATTTAGTAGCAGAAGGGATCACTCACACTCTAATCGGAGCCTGGAAGAAGAAGCCTCGTTTCCCTTGAATATGAAGGCTGATTTGGGCGGTCTTGGAAGAAAAGAAGGCCTCCTCGGGGGAGAGGAAAGCACCTAAGGGATCCTACAAGTGTCAGAGGTCAATCAAAACAGCAAATAAAAAAGAGAAAAGGAACTAGGGTTTGGAAGGATTAGGGATTAGGGTTAGAAGATGGTAACCAGGAAAGAAGAAGCTCCTGGGCTTGGATGGCAGCAAGGGCTTCTATTCCTTGGGCATGGCTAATCTCTAGGGATGCAGGAGGGTGCTAGGGCAGTAGGGTTTCAATCCAGGAACACAAAGAGAGCACACAAAGTAAGAACCAAAACTCAAACACAAGGCAATTAATCCAAATTTCAGCAAGGTTTATTAATAAGAAAAAGTTGATTACAAGAGGGGGAGGGGTGGGGTATTTATAAAGCTCCCATGCCCCCACTAACCATGGTTACACTTGGGTTACAAGTCCTCTTCTAAATTGGAGTACAAGTCCTTTCCTAGCTAGGTTAGAATTATAAGGTTTAAAGGGTTTTGGAATCCTAACAAGGTTAGAATAAACTTGGTCTTCTCCTTCTTCTCTTCAACTTGGACTTGATCAAACCTTTTGGATGCCTACTCTTTTGGGCATGTGGACCTTAGGGCAGCAAGGGGGAGGTCAGCCATGGGCTTGGAGAGCTTGGGCTTGGGCCCCCTGGAAGCTGGGGCGCCTAGTTCCCTAGGCTAGCATATTCCTGGCATCAAAAAAGAATCTTGGTTCTTCTTGCTTGGACTTGCTTCCTGGGCTTGAATTTGGAGGCTTGGAGTGCTTGGATAGCCTGGTAAACATAGGCTCCTGGCATATGGAATATTTTGAAAGCATCTGGAGGGAATCTGGTATCTGAAAGGGCATCTAGAGTTAATTAGGGCACCTAGGTGTCAATTGAGCTCCCCTAAGCTGGTGTAACTGCTTCTGGCTTCAGAATGAGGTATGGTGGAACTTCAAAATAGCATAGCCTCCTCTCTTGTACAAAAAGTGAACTCATACTAGACTCATACTGGTGTATAGGACTCAATGTACTGGACTAGGTTGAGGGTTGAGACAAATCAACTAACAACTTATTACGGGACTCAATCCTAGTTGATTACAAAACATTGACACATGGCTAGGTAAACCAAATAGGGCCCAGTAATCTGTGTCTGATCCTGGTGCCCCCACCAATTCTCTCAGGATGGGAGGAACTCGACCCCGTCGAGTGTGGGATAACTTGGCTCTCATAGTGCTCGAGTAGGTCTGGGTTGAGGCACTGCAGATCCTCACGAGTGATCCACGAGTCCTCAGATTCTGGCCGACCTTGCCACCGGACCAAATACCTCTGATAGCCTCTATTCTGGGTACATATGGCTTGATCGTCCAAGATTCTCTCAATCTTCTCCCCACTATTTGGCCATTTGATAGGTGGACACTCTGGGGTAGGCTCACTCTCAAGGGAAGGGATAGGTCAAAAAGGCTCGCTGGGAATCGCTACTGGCTCCCTATACTCTACAAGATCTAAGATGTTGAAGGTGGAATTAATGCCTAAGTCGGGTGGTAACTCAAGCACATAGGCATTGGATCCAACTCTTTTTATTATCTTAAATAGGCCAGCTCCATGAGCATGAAGTTTCTTTACGGTCCCTGGAGGGAACCGTTCAGGCCTAAGCCTGATCATCACAAAATCTCCTGCAGAAAATTCTTTAGCTCTCTTTCGAGAATTAGCCAAGTTCTTATATAGTTCATTACTTATGTTCAGCTCTTGACTAATTTCATGATGCATATGCTGTGTAGAGGCTAGTGTAGGTGCAAGCATATAGATTGAATCTGTGGACTCACATTCAGATGTTGTTTCATTACACACACCTATTTGTTTTGGTTGTTCTTCAGGGATTTTATCCTGGGCTTCCTCTATGAACAACTCTTGTAAATTATTAGTTTCACCTATAAAGTTTGATCCTGGCTTAATTACTTCTTCAATTATTAAAGTGGGTTCAGGGTCAATTCTCATGAATTCCTTAGTGGGTTTAGAAGGGTCTACCTTTAATTCTTTAGCCTTAATCAGATTAACTCCTAGTTTTGCTCTAAGGCTACTAGAATTTCTTGAACTCCTAGGCTGAGTAGGGTAAATCATAAATCTTTTCGCATGGTGATAAAAGGTACAGGTATTGGTTCGACCAAATAGGGTAGTATCATGATCATATAGCCATGGTCGACCTAGAATGACACTACTAACCTTCATGGGAAGGACATCACACCAAATCTCTTCTTCATATGATTGCAATTTAATTAAGATTTGGCATCTAGACTTGATTGGCATAGAGGTGGAATCTACCCATGATACTTTATAGGGGTCGGGATGTGGAACTAGGGTCAAGCCTAAAAATTTAGCTATCTTAGTAGCAATGGCATTGACAACTATCACTATCAATTATATTCTTACATACTTTATTACCAAACTTAACAAAAGTCTGTAGGATATTAGTCCTACGCCAATCTTCCTCAGGTTGGGTTTGGGTTAAATTACATCTAATTACCCCTACTTGATCAAATTCCTCCTTATCTACTTCATATTCCTCTATCAAGTCTGGTTCAGCCTTATAAACTTCGTCTTCTAGCTCATTGACATTGGGTTCAGTCTCTTGTTCTTCAAGCTCCCCTATGTGTAATGACCTAGTGGGACACTAACTAGCATAGTGACCTACCTTATTACACCTAAAGCAAGCATTGGGGCTAGGGCTTGGGCTTTCTAAAACATGGGCCTTACCCTTGTCGATCCTAGCAGGTGTAGAATTACTTGAACTAGATGGACTCAGACTCGAGTTAGGTCAAGATGGGTTAGGGTTGGGACAGTTTGGGTTGGGATTGAATCGGGTTGGATTAGGGTTGGGTCGGACTGGGTTATGGTTTGGCCTAACTGGGTTGGAGTTAAATCGACCTAGGTTGGGGTAGGATTTGGTCTACCCTAGTATACCTGGTTTGGGTTTGGTCTAGGAAATTAGGTATTGTTCATAACAGGTTCAGATTTCTGATAGGTAGGTCCTTTTTGGAATTGTTCATAATGTCTAGCTATTTGATAGGCTTGTTCCAAATCATGGACCTCTCTCATGTATAGTTCCCTTTTAATGTCCTTCTGCAATCCAATTCTAAACCTGGATAGGGTTTGGTCTAAGGACTTGGTTACACTACACCTAATAACAAACTCATCAAATTCAGCAATATAATCTGACACTGACCTATTCCCTTAATGAATTTTGTTCCATTGATCTAAGAGCTGCTAATTGTAGGATTCTAGTAGGTATTTCTCTTTGAGTTGCAATTTCATCTTTTGCCAAGTAGTTATAGGTGGAAGGGCTCGTTGTCTCCTAATACGCTCAAGATTAGCCCAATGTACTCTAGCTTGATTAATCAATTTCATCTTGGCAATTTATATTTCATCCCTTCACTCATTTCATACCATTCAAAATAATAATCCATATCTCCTACCCAATCTACATAGACCTTTGGTTCAAGACTTCCATCAAAGGTGGGTGCTTCTGCCCTAATATTTCTCATGGACCTTTCATCTTGATCATGGACTTCATGTTGGGGCCTTCTACGGTTGGGTTCTTAGATAGGGTTAGGGTTCTGGATATCTCCTACCCAATCTACATAGACCTTTGGTTCAAGACTTCCATCAAAGGTGGGTGCTTCTACCCTAATATTTCTCGTGGCCCTTTCATCTTGATCATGGACTTCATGTTGGGGCCTTCTACGGTTGGGTTCTTGGATAGGGTCAGGGTTCTGGACTCTCTTATGGTTAGGCTCTGGGTATGGTTCCTGAGTTTGAACTCCCCTATGATTAGGCTCCATAAATGGTTCTTGAGTCTGGGTTCTCCTAGGGTTGTGCTCTATAAAGTGGTATGGATTTTGGGCTCCCCAAGGTTTTGAGAGGTAGAATAGGATGGGTCAAATTAAGTTCAGCATTATACCCCTAGGAGCGTTCTGTGGTCCTTAATCTATTTTCAACCTGGTCTAACCTATCAGTTAATTGGTCAATCCTATGGGTTGCCTAGTTATTGGTTTGGATTATTTGATCAAATCTTTGGTCTATTTGGTCGAATCTATAGTTCATTTGATTTTGGGATTAGGTCAATTGATTTTGGGATTGGGTCAATTGGGTTATCTGGGTATTGGTTTGGTCAAGTTTATGGTTCATTATTCATTCATGGTTCTTATGAGTGCTTCAAGACTGGACTCCATGGTTGAACTGGGTTGGGGTTTAGACTTCTGGTAGTGGGTTCCTAGTCTAGTGGTCATGCAACAAATCAATAATCAAAATGAAATGATGCAACCAAGCATGCAAAAGAGAAAGAAAAGATAGTATAATCTAGGGTTTCCTATACCTAGAGCCAAAACTAGGTGGGTCAGCTTAACTTACACCTAATCCAATAGCTAATCCTTCTACTGGCCAGGTAAGGGTGGGAGTGTGGGAGGCCCCCTTTGCTTTTGTAGGGACCTAATTAAAAACCACAGCACCACTTAGGTCGTTTGACTCTGGACCCCCAGCCTTAAACACCAGCTTTCAGTAATAGCTAAAGGATTAAATGCACTAGTTGGCCCACACAGCTCGGACCCGACCTGTTGGGTGTCACCTAGCTCACTAGGGAAATTAGGTCTAATCAATTTTAATTAGGCTTAGGTCAATATGCTGATGGTGTTTTTGGGTCCAGGACAGGTGATGAAATCCTACCCTGATGTTATATTGATTGCCCTTAAGATTAGATTACAAGATGATGGCAACCGATGATCTTGATGCACTCTAAAACAATCAGAAAATAAAATATTTTTTAAATTATTTTATGAGATGTCCAGTTAGGTTTAAGTTTACTGGGGTTAGCAAACAAAGTTTGGCTTGGGATTGGGGTGTGTGGATGTTGATTAGGTTAGGTTGAGTCAAGATGCAGAATTTAGCAGAAATAAGAGGATTAGGGTTTGAGTTGATGTAGAGTTTGACATAGATCCTGATGCATAAAAAAATCAAAAAAATCTTGAAACAGAGGATGGACGATGATGATGATTCTTATGAAATTTCATGCAAAAAATAATTTATATGATAATATAAATCCTAGGGTTTTTGGACTGCTGCAGAAATTAACAGGATTATATTAGGGTTCCTAATATTCTAGATTTTAGAGAATTAGGGTTTTAGTAAAATTAATTAAAAAATTGATAATTAGTAGGATAGAACAAAGGACATGCAGTGCAAATTTCATAGAAAAATAAAATGTTTAAGATTTTGAAATTAGATGAAACCTAGACACCTAATGCAGTGGATAGAATGCATAAATTAGGATTTGTGAGTGCAAAGCAAATAAAAACTATCCTAAACCTACTCTGATACTAAACTAATGCAGGATGATTCTAAGAATGCTAAATATGTAGGAAAAAGTAGTAAACTAATTTTTCTGTGATTTTTAGATTTAAGTTTGTTGGCTAATTTCTCAAAGCAAAGTAAAGAACTAGTAGGTATTCAGCAATTCTAAGAATCAACTTGTCGTAGGCTGAATCATACAAGATAACTAATAGATAGGACCCGAAAATTGAGAAAATCCTGGCTTAAGATAGTTAACTTCAATCATATCAGATAATAAGAGAAGGGAAGGTTTCTTACCAGTTAGAGATTAAAATTCATTAGCAGAAGGGATCACTCACACTCTGATCGGAGAATTGAAGATGAAGCCTCGTTTTCCTTGAATCTGAAGGCTGATCTAGGTGGTCCTGGAAGCAAAGAAGGTCTCCTCAGGAGAGAGGATAGCATCTCAGGGATCCTGTAAGCATCTGAGGTCAATCAAAATAGCAAATAAAAAAGAGAAAAGGAACTAGGATTTGGAAGGATTCGAGATTAGGGTTAGAAGATGGCAGCCAGGGAAGAAGAAGCTCTTGGGCTTGGATGGCAGCAAAGGCTTCTATTCCTTGGGCATGGCTGATCTCCAGGGATGTAGGAGGGTGCTAGGGTAGTAGGGTTTCAATTCAGAAACACAAGGAGAGCACACAAAGTAAGAACCAAAACTCAAACACATGGCAATTAATCCAAATTTCAGCAAGGTTTATTTATAAGAAAAAGTTGATTAAAAGAGGGGGAGGGGTGGGGTATTTATAGAGCTCCCATGCCCTCACTAACTATGGTTACACTTGGGTTACAAGTCCTCTTCCAAATTGGAGTACAAGTCCTTTCTTAGCTAGGTTAGAATTACAAGGTTTAAAGGGATTAGAAATCCTAACTAGGTTAAAATAAACTTGGTCTTCTCCTTCTTCTCTTCAACTTGGACTTGGTCAAACATTTTGGATGCCTACTCCTTTGGGCATGTGGACCTTAGGGAAGCAAGGGGGAGGTTGGCCATGGGCTTGGAGAGCTTGGGCTTGGGCCCCCTGGAAGCTAGGGTGCCTGGTTCCTTGGGTTGGCATATTCCCGGCATAAAAAAAGAATCTTGGTTCTTCTTGCTTGGGCTTGCTTCCTGGGCTTAAGTTTGGAGGCCTGGAGTGCTGGGATAGCCTAGTAAACATGGGTTCCTGGCATATGGAATATTCCAAAAGCATCTGGAGGGAATCTGGCATCTGAAAGGGCATCTAGAGGAAATCGGGGCACCTGGTGTCGATTGAGCTCTTCTAAGCTGGTGTAACTGTTTCTGCCTTCATAATGAGGTCTAGTGGAACTCCAAAATAGTGTAGCCTCCTTTCTTGTACAAAAAGTGAACTCATACTATACTCGTACTGGTGTACAGGACTCAATGTACTGGACTAGGTTGAGGGTTGAGACAAATCAACTAACCTTAACTTATTACAGGACTCAATCCTAGTTGATTACAAAACTTTGACACATGGCTAGGTAAACCAAATAGGGTCCAGTAATCTATGTCTGATCCTGGTGCCCCCACCATGCTAGGTTGGGGAGGGTGCCAACTGAACTTGGACTAGAAGGGGTGCCAACTTGTTGGGCTTGGCAGCATGAAAGGGCCTAGGCACTGATTCCAGGGAACTTTGGGCACCAATGCTGGTGGACTTGAGTAGGGGCCTAGGTGATGAAGTCCAGCTCTTGTTGGGGGGGCCTGTTGAATCTCCTGGTCTGGTGACTCTCCTCTTGGATCTTGACTTGAATGAAAATTACAGGACTCATTGGATTGAAACAAGGTACTTGACTAAATGGCTCAACTGGACTTAGTTGTCTCACTTTATTACAGGACTCACTCTTCAATACAGGACTCACTCTTCAATACAGGACTCAATTGGCTCACTTTGGTATAGGACTCAAGTGAGCAAATGGGCTCAATGGACTAAAAAAAAGTTGACTACCTTTCCAACACATAACTCAGAGATCTTCATGGAATCTTGAAATTCTTGTCTGATCCTGATGTCCCCATCAATTCTCCCAGGGTGGGAGGAACTCGACCCTATCGAGCAAGGGTCAATCTAGCTCTGGTACTTCTCCAACGGGTCTAGGTTGAGGCGTTGCGAATTTTCTTGAGTGATCCACGCATCCTCAGATTCTGGTCGACCTTGCCAATGAACCAAGTAATATGGTAGCCTTTGATATGGGTACTATTAGCTTGGTCATCTAGGATACGCGTCATCTAGGATACGCTCAATCTTTTTCTCATTCAGGCTAATTTAGTGGACACTCAGGGATGGGTTCACTTTTAAAGAAAGGGTTAGGTCCAAAGGCTCACTGGGTATCATTGCTGGCTCCCTATACTCAACTAAGTTTGAGATATTGAAGGTTGAGCTAATGTCAAATTCGGTGGTAACTTGAACATTAGGTCCAACTTTCTTTATCACTTTGAAGGATCCAGCTCCACGGGTATGTAGCCTAATCATTACAAAATCTTCCTAGTGAAATCTTTAACTCTTTCGTAAAGTAACCATGTTTTATGAATGTCATTGCTCATATTAATCTTATGGCTAATTTTCTTATGCAGATCTCTTATCATGCAGTGCAAAAGACTCACAACAACACCTAATGGACTACAGGGTCGACTAAACCTCTAACTACAACTGGGTGTTTGACCCTTGGTTGGTGGATGACATATAGATAAAAACTTGGTATGAACTCCTAATAGATGCCATAGGGTCTTCTAGAAGTAGGATGCAAACCTAACATGCTCAATGGACTGATGCAACATGCTAACCTCTAAAAAATGTAATCTAATGGCCCTAAAAACTTTGGAAGCCTCAAGAAAAGGATAGGAAGAGGATTCATCAATTGGTTTTGGATTCATGGGGATGACCTTAGGGTGTGGACATTGATCTACAGGAAATAAAAGGTGTACTATATGGAAGGATAAGTTGGTAATTTCAAGAAAGAAATATTCAATTGGGACTAAAGTGGTGTGGACACCAGAAGCAGAAAGAAACTTCACTCTAACAAGTCCTGTAATTACTTCTAAATTTCATTGATCAAGAGTGTTTTAGTCCTGTAATTACTTCTAAATTTCATTGATCAAGAGTGTTTTAGTCCTGTAATTACTTCTAAATTTCATTTACTGTAAGTCCATTTCAAGTTTTAAAGTCTAGGTCAGTCAAGTCAGTTCGGTTGAGTTAAGTCATGAAAGCCAACAAGAAGACTCAAATTTTGGATCCCAGAATTTGACCACATGAGGAAGAGAAGACACACCAACCAAGCAAGAGAGAAGGACCATCAACTAGGACCCACTTATGGCACCATATCAACAAAGATGCCACATCAGCAAGATTTAATCAAGTGACCCCACTTGGCACCACATGTCATCCTGAAATTCATATCCAAGTAGAAGGCTACCTCAACATGCCACGTCATCAGCCAGGACGCCACCTCACCAGCCACCTCATCACCTTTGGGCGCCAACAAAGGAAATTCAAAAGAATCCAAAGGTGGCCGACCAAGGGAAAATTCAAATTCAAGGAGGTCGGCCACATCCCTTCCAAATCCTTTCTAACCAACCCTCCACCAAATCCTCCAACCCCCCTTGTAATCCTCCTTAATCTATGGGTTTCAAATTTTAAATGAGTTGTAAGGCTTTTTTTAAGCCCTTGGACGTTCCATTGTAAATTATTGATGAGATGAATGAAAAATGAAGTTGAAGTTGAAGTTGTAGTCTTATGTTATTTCTTTGAGTGATTGTTCCTAAGCCCCCCCCCCCCCCCCCCCCACTCGAATCTACTTTCTTCTCCAAGCCATCCAACGCCAAGTTCAAGAAGGATACATTGGAGCCGGCCAAACCATCTCAGACTTCTTTCCTTGCTCATAAATTATTCCATCCCTCCCATATGCCTGCTTTTTTCTCTTCCTTAACTTTTGATCTTCATTGCAGGATCCTTCGAAGTCTTTGAGTTGTGAACAGGGTTCCCCTTGACAACGAACCAACATGCTGAAGCCCAAGTCCAGTGTTCTGATCTCTGTTATCCAAGTTCTCCAGTCTAGAGCATCGGTAGTTTCAAGGTTTGAAATCATTAGAAGGTTGGAAAGCTCAACAAGGCAAGTCCTCAATCATTAGCCCCTATTGTCTAGATCTTCTTCCTTCTTAGTTTTAGGTTTGTGTCTAATCATGTAATAGTCCCTTTTCATGTAATCCTTAAGACTTATTATGATGAGTACAATGCTAGTGTAATTAGATTTTATTGCTCTATAAACACTAATCAAATCATTAATCATATGCTTGCCGCATCATATTGGTATCAGAGCATGGTTGCATTAGGGTAGAATAGTTCTCTTTAAATCCAAGAAAGATCTAAAATTCACGCCTCCTGAGCGGGTGTACTCCAGTACACTATCACGACCCATGGGAATAATGAGCCCCTGGCCGGACGTGAATTTTTTAGATTGAAATTTGGGTAAGCCATTGCACTTGTTTGATTAGGTTCTGTTTTCTGAAAATTTGCATATATTTACTGTAATCCGTCTGCAGCTCCAAAGGCAAGTCACTAATTTTTTTGAAATATTTTTTTTCTTGTTCCTTTTTAAGTTAGTTATCATCATATTAAATTTCATCATCAGAAAAAAATTATAAAAAAATGAAAATTCCTGCAGTTCGACACTATCATTAGGGTTCTGTTATGTCCTTTTTATTTATCTTCATTTGTAGGATCTTCTTAGAGTAATATAGATTTTAGTTTTAAAATTTCTTTCATCTGCATTGAAACATATAAGTTAGGAATCATCTGTGAATTTTTCAAAATTTTTGGATATTTTTTTCATCATGTTTTCCACACCACTTTCAAACCGCAACACACTTCTGCAGCACCTTTGCATTTCATTCATCTCATGAGAAATCAAATTAAGGGCATCAATTTGACAATGGGTCAGGGTTTCATCACCTGTCCCTAGCCCAAAAATCACCAACCAGCATATCGATCCCAGCCCGCTAATTAAAATTGAGTAGAACGTTATTGTCCTAGTGGTTAGGGACACCAACAAGTTGGGTTCAGGTTAGGGTCAAGTTAACTGTGTCAGCTAATTGGTGTGTGCTTACTGGCTTGGTGTCTAGGATTGGTGCATCAGGGCTTGTGATTTGGTTTGCCTACTTGGCCAATCTTAGATTGGTGTCTAAGGTTGGCAATCAGGGACTTTCACTCCCCACCACCTACCTAGCTAAGTCCCATAAGTACTACTAGCTAGTTGGTTCACTTAATTAGACCTCTAATTTGTGCTCTAGGTCTAAGAACCTTAGCTCGAGCTTGAGTCTACTTGCATGCATGAAAACTAGATCAGGAGCCTCATATTCACCAGTCCAGACCCAGTCCAGTGTAGCCATGGACCGGAATCTTGAAACCATGCTTTGAGGCCTAAATGATCTAATGGCCCAATTGAACCAAATGCTGGCTAAACAATTTTCCTTGGACCAACCAACTCCTACTATCCCATTAGCTCATATGAATGATAGGAGTAAGAACCCTGAAGTACAAGTTGAGTTCATGAATACTCAAGACTTAGGGTATCCTCAAACTGAAGGGCTAGGGAAGGAAGAAGGCAAATTTGAACCTAGTAAATATGTGTATGAGACTGACATAAGTTTAATAGATGAATATGAAGGGGAAGACTATGAAGAGAACAACTTTAGTACCTTACCTGAGGAAACCTTTGGTAAAGAAAAGATTATTGAATCTAGTCCTGAAACATCAGAATAACCAAAATTTAATGAGGACTTGGTTCCCGTAAGACAATGCCCTCAGGAAGAACCCAATACTTTAGCTTCGACACAAGAACTCCTTTAGGTACCTGAGAAGAACCCAATCATTATTTAGAAGACTTTCCTGATGACCTTCAACTACCTAGAAGCATCCCGCCTGTAGATCAAATTCTAATCTTAAGGTCATCATGAGTAACTAAGGTCTGTTTCAAGATTCCCCTAAATTATCTCAAGTCTCGGATTCCTATTTCCTACCTTTCCTTGAGTCTTATCATAATTTTACAGCCATTAAGTTTCATTTTGATGAGATTACTAGGATGCATGAGCTTTTAAAGACTATTCCTTTTGCTACCTACTTTTGGAAAACCTTATGGCATTTGCTAGGAATCCATGGTAAATTCTCATGTGCATACCAGACCAGGGTCAAACCTAGAGAGTCATTAATCTGTTAGGTTTAGGTCCTAGAAAGTCCAATAAAATTCCACTCAATAAGGATGCCTAGTTCAGTCTACATTTTGTAAGTGCTTGTGTAAATTTCTGAGTCTGCTGAATCTTTCGCACAGCATGTCACAAATTTGCATAAAGAAATCAGTAATAAGATCAAACTGAGCAATGATACTTACAAACATTTAGCTGATTCACATAAGAGGGCTAAAGAATTCTGTGAAGGGGATTATGCAATGATTAGGCTCAACCCTGAACGGTTCCTACCTGGAACCATAAAGAAGCTGCATGCCCGCGGAGCGGGACCTTTCAAGATCTTAAAGAAATAGGGCCTAATGCATATGTTTTGGAACTTCCACCTGATATGGGTATTAGTACAACCTTTAATGTTTCAGACCTAGTAGAATACAAGAACCACTACTAATACCTAGTGAGTCTTTTAGGCCAGAAACTTTCATTGAGAGTGAACATATTTTCGAGTGTCCACCACCAACCCTACCCGAGCGGAGAGAGAGGATTGAGAGAATCCTGGATGATAAGACCATTACTACCAGGAATAAGGACTATCAGCGATACCTGGTTCAATGGTAAGGTCGACCTGAGTTAGACAACTCTTGGATTACTCGAGAGGACCTGCAAAGACTTACCCAGACTTGTTCGAGCATTACCAAGGCAAAATTGAACCATACTTGACTGGGTCGAGTTCTGTCCACCCCGGGAGAATTGGTGTGGACACTAGAAGTAGAAGAAACTTCACTCCAACAAGTCCTGTAATTACTTCTAAATTTCATTGATCAAGAGTGTTTTAGTCCTGTAATTACTTCTAAATTTCATTTACTGTAAGTCCATTTCAAGTTTTAAAGTCTAGGTCAATCAAGTCAGTTCGGTTGAGTTAAGTCATGAAAGCCAACAAGAAGACTCAAATTTTGGATCCCAGAATTTGACCACATGAGGAGAGAAGACACACCAACCAAGCAAGAGAGAAGGACCATCGACTAGGACCCACTTATGGCACCATATCAACAAAGATGCCACATCAGCAAGATTTAATCAAGTGACCCTACTTGGAGCCACATGTCATCCTGAAATTCATATCCAAGTAGAAGGCCACCTCAACATGCCACGTCATCAGCCTAGGACGCCACCTCACCAGCCACCTCATCACCTTTGGGTGCCAACAAAGGAAATTCAAAAGAATCCAAAGGTGGCTGACCAAGGGAAAATTCAAATTCAAGGAGGTCGGCCACATCCCTCCCAAATCCTTTCTAACCAAACCCTCCACCAAATCCTCCAACCCCCCTTGTAATCCTCCTTAATCTATGGGTTTCAATTTCAAATGAGTTGTAAGGCTTTTTTAAAGCCCTTGGACGTCCCATTGTAAATTATTGATGAGATGAATGAAAAATGAAGTTGAAGTTGAAGTTGTAGTCTTATGTTATTTCTTTGAGTGATTGTTCCTAAGCCCCCCCCCCCCTCGAATCTACTTTCTTCTCCAAGCCATCCACGCCAAGTTCAAGAAGGATACATTGGAGCCGGCCAAACCATCTCAAACTTCCTTCCTTGCTCATAAATTATTCCATCCCTCCCATATGCCTGCTTTTTTCTTCCTTAACTTTTGATCTTCATTGTAGGGTCCTTCGAAGTCTTTGAGTTGTGAACAGGGTTCCCCTTGACAATGAACCAACAAGCTGAAGCCCAAGCCCAGCATTTTGATCTCTGTTATCCAAGTTCTCCAGTCTAGAGCATCGATAGTTTCAAGGTTTGAAATCATTAGAAGGTTGAAAAGCTCAACAAGGCAAGTCGTCAATCATTAGCCCCTATTGTCTAGATCTTCTTCCTTCTTAGTTTTAGGTTTGTGTCTAATCATGTAATAGTCCCTTTTCATGTAATCCTTAAGACTTATTATGATGAGTACAATGCTAGTATAATTAGGTTTCATTGCTCTACAAACACTAATCAAATTATTAATCATATGCTTGCCGCATCATAAGGAGTGGCTTTATCCTGAGGGTACTGAACTAAAGAAACCATGGCCTCAAAAAATTCCTCTGGTTCTTGAATTTCAGGATGGGGCTCTATAATTGGGTTTTCCTCTAGTGTCTCCTCAGGTAAAGCTTTAGTAGCAATGTCATGGTTCTCTTTCTCTAACTATTCTTCCAACACAGCTTCAATGTGAGTGTCTTCCTGGTCAACTAACTCAGGTTCTGTAATATGTACCTCCTCTTTAATGTCATCCTTAAGAACAATGGTGTAGTAGGGGTGGGTCGGCTAAGGAGAACTTGACTAGTACTTGGCTTATAGCTAGGGGTACTAATCCTATCGAGTTTGGGTCGACTAAGGGGAACCTGGATAGTACTTGGCTGATAGCTAGGGATACTAATCCTATCGGGTTTGGATCGACTAAGGGGAACCTGGCTAGTACTTGGCTGATATCTATGGGTACTAATCCTATTGGGCTTAGGTCGATGGGATATGGGTTCCTTCTACTCATAGGACATGGATTCAGATTGATGGGCTATGGGTCTACTGGGCTCATAGGACATGGGTAGGGATCGATGGGCTATGGGTCCACTAGGCTTATAGGAGATGGATGGGATTGATGGGCTATGGGTCCACTGGGCTCATAGGACATAGATAGGGATCGATGGGCTATGGGTCCACTGGGCTCATAGAACATGGGTAGGGATTGAGGGCTATGGTCTACTGGGTGCATAGGACATGGATACGTACCTTTTCCTAAGTTTGCTCTTCATGGCTCTCCAGGTAGCTATGGGCTAGTCTCCTTTTGTCTAGTCAGATGTTCAACATGTCCCCAATATAGTCTAGCCTGGCGAACTAACTTAAGTTTAGCAAACTTAAATTTCCTTTCTTCAGTCATTAGATCCCTCTCAAAATACTGATCCATACCTTTTTTTCAATCAAGGTTGATGTGGCAAGATCGCTGATATGGGGGAACCGACATGCGCCACATCAAAGGAGGACACCGCGTCAGACGCTGCGTCAATTCTCTAGCCCGGACTCCACTGCCGAGCTGAGCTAAGCTCCCTCAAGACAGCGGGCCAAGCTTTGTCCTCTGCCAGGTAGGGCCTACGAGCTCGAGATGCCTAGGCCGGAGCCGCATTCTGCCCTCCAGAGTGAGACCCTCGAAGGTTTGAGCCCTGTGGTCGGAGTCGAGCTCAGTGCTCACTCGCCAACGTGGAGCCTCTCCGAGCGCGCGCCCTCTGGACCAAGTCCATCCTTTGCCCTCCAGAGCGAGACCCTCGGAGGTTTGAGCCCTATGGTCAGAGTCGAGCTCAGCACTCACCCGCCAACGTGGAGCCTCTTCGAGTGCGCGCCCTCTGGACCGGGTCCGCCCTCTGCCCTCTAGAGCGAGACCCTCGAAGGTTTGAGCCCTGTGGTCGGAGTCGAGCTCAGCGCTCACCCCATCAACGTGGAGCCTCTCCAAGTGTGTGCCCTCTGGACCAGGTCGCCCTCTGCCCTCCAGAGTGAGACCCTCGAAGATTTGAGCCCTGTGGTCGGGGTCAGCTCAGCGCTCACCCGCCAACGTGGAGCCTCTCCGAGCGCACGCCCTCTGGACCGGTTTCGCCCTCTACCCTCCAGAGCAAGACCCTTAAAGGTTTGAGCCCTATGGTCGGAGTCGAGCTCAACGCTCACCCGCTAATGTGGAGCCTCTCCGAGCACGCGCCCTCTGGACTGGGTCTGCCCTCTGCCCTCCAGAGTGAGACCTTCGGAGGTTTGAGCCCTATGGTTCGAAGTCGCTCAGCACTCACCCACTAATGTAGAGCCTCTCCGAGCGCGCACCCTCTGGATCGGTCCACCCTCTGCCCTCCAGAGCGAGACCCTCGAAGGTTTGAGCCCTGTGGTTGGAGTCAAGCTCAACACTCACCCGAGCCTCTCTGAGCGCGCGCCCTCTGGACTGGGTCCACCCTCTGCCCCCTAGAGCGAGACCCTCAAAGGTTTGAGCCCTGTGGTCAGAGTCGAGCTCAGCACTCACCCGCCAACATGGAGCCTCTTCGAGCACGTGCCCTCTAGACCAGGTCTGCACTCTGCCCTCCTCTGCTAAGATGCCCCTGTAGCTAGGAGCACCTAGGTCGGAGCGAGCCTTGCCATTCCAGCTCAGCCCCAGCTTGGACAAGGTCTCCACCAGCCCAGAACGCCGGCGAGCCACTCGAGGACTGTACTGGAGTGCCTCCCAGGCCATACTGACCACCTACGGCAACCAGTTACACTAGAAAGGGAAGAAGCATGCTAATCAAGATGCCATGCTCCTAACCAACCACCTGGATCACCCAAGAGAGAAAGCCAACCGGAAGATTCAAATTCTGTGGGTGGCGGCCCACCATTCGAGGCATTACCAAGTTTCCCAGAATGAGATGACCAAGAGGAGTGTCAGAGTGCATGACAGCTCCCCTTATCACGAATCAGGAAAGACTCCTCGGGACACCACCACACGTGCATGCTAGCCCGACGGAGATCCTAAGACAGATGCCAACGGTGATGTAGGACAGAGCGGGGGAGGATCGCTGGCGAGCATAGAAATCACCAAAGGATTAGGGCTTGTACTCAAGAATAGAGAACCCGGGCGTCACACCCACTCCAATCTAGAGAAAAACTCAAACAAAATAACTTTCAACTTTAGTTTTTATTCATAAGAAAAAAGATGTTTAATACAAGAGGAGAGGGGTGGTATTTATAGATTCATCCCAGGGTACATTACTTGAGGGCTAAGAAACCCTGACTTGTGGGCCAAGAAACCCTGGTGGACCGGTCAACAGTGGGCCTGTCTTGGGCTAGAGCTCTCTCTTGCGGGCTTGGCAGCATGAAATGGCCCAGGTGCATGAAGGCCAGCTCTGGTTGGGGAGGCCTGATGAATCTCCTGGTATGATGCCTCTCCTCTTGACTTGAACGACACTACAGGGCTAAAGGGACTCAACTGGACTCACTTGTATGATGTAGTCTTGAGTCTTCAATATGGTTGAACATGACTCAAAAAAATAAAATTAGTTCGACATGAGCTGACTAACACTAGACTGGACTAGCTCAACATGAGCTGACTAATACTGACTAAAATAACAACTCAAAGACTCAATGACAAACTAAAAATGGACTCAAATGGGCTAAGCCCTTATTACATATGGACTCATAATTATTGATCAATCCATAGAGGGTTGAAAAGCCTCTGTCTTATTCTGGTGCCTCTGGTGTTCCCACCAATTCTCCCGGGATGGGAGGAAACTCGACCCTATCAAGTGAAGATCAGGCTAGCTCATATATCTCTCGAGGAGGTCTGGGTTGAGGTGCTGCAAATCCTCTCGAGAAATCCATGAATCGTCCGACTCTGGCCGGCCTTACCATCAGACCAGGAAGCATTGATAGCCGCGGCCCTGGGTCAAGATGGCTTAATCATCTAGGATACGCTCGATCTGTTCTCCTCTCTCAGGCCAAGTTTGTTAGTGGACACTCTAGGTTAGGGTCGCTCACAACAGGAGGGGATAGGTCCAAACGCCTCACTAGGTATCGCTGCCGGGTCCCTGTACTCAACCAGGTCTGTAATATTGAGGGTAGAACTAATGCCCAAATCCGAAGGTAAGTCTAACACCTAGGCATTTGATCCAACCTTCTTTAACACTTTAAAAGGTCCGGCTCTACGAGCATAAAGCTTCTTTTAGGCCTAAGCCTAACCAAGATAGAATCCACTACATCAAATTCTTTAACCCTTCTTCGGGAATTAGCCAGTTTGTTTAAAATTAGTGCAAGTGGTGAACATGCCGGGCACATGCAGTCTCCTAACAATGATGCAAAGGACACATACTGACACCTAACAGACTCGACTATGCATTCCTATAGTAGAAAATTTTATTGAACTCTTTAGACCTAAACTTAAGAGATTATAGGTTCTCTAGGTTTGGTCCTAGCTTGACATGCACATGAAAACTTACAATGGGCTCCTAGCAAATTCCAAAGAGTATGCCAGAAGTATAATACAAACTTAACATGCATAATGAATGCATGCAGTATGCTAATTTCAACTAAATGCAATCTAATGATCCTAAAAATGCTGGAGGTGTCTGGAAAGGGCAGAAAATAGAAAGTGGGTTTAG
This sequence comes from Areca catechu, assembly GCA_021397845.1. Lineage (NCBI taxonomy): Eukaryota > Viridiplantae > Streptophyta > Magnoliopsida > Arecales > Arecaceae > Areca > Areca catechu. The sequence goes on along the minus strand of CM038048.1, from coordinate 42,305,427 downwards.
AATTAGTCTGGTAGGGTAGAGAAAAAGGTTCCGGGTTAGTTGGATAAAGTAGGATAAAAGAAGGCATGCCAGGGACTAATCCTAGACTAATGAGGCTAACCTTACGGGGTTGCGGTATATCTATGGGCAAGAAAAGGTCCATGCTATGGAAGGATGGGTCAACAATTTTTTGAAAGAGATCTTCAATAGGAATGGCAGGAAGGGATTCATCCTGAGGGTAATGGGTTAAGTAAGCCAAATCCTCAATAAAGTCTTCTTGTTCACGGAATTTAGGAATAGGCTCTGCAATTAGACCCTTTTCTAGTGTTTCCTCAGGTAAAATCTTAGTATCAGAGTTCTTGTCCTCAAATTGGTCCTCTACTGCTTGTTCAATCTGGGCATTGTCAGGGTTAGCTAACTATAGATTGGCTTCTAGCTGGGAACCTACGGGGTCTACTAGTTCTAGGTCTTCTAGAGGTGTGTCCTCTTCTCCCTCATACTCATCCACTAAATTCACATCAGCTTCATACACTTCTGCATTAATGTAAGCCTTATGAATCTCATGAATGGTTGGAGAAGATCGGCTAGGAGAAAAATTGGCTAGGTTCTGGTCTCTGATTATGAGCACTAATCCTAGTAGGTTCAGGTTGCCTAAAGGGTAGTGGTTTACTACTGGGTTCATATTTAAGGGTACTAATCCTATGGGGTTCAAGTTGACTAGGGAAACTTGACTAGTACTAGGATGATACCTAGGGGTTATAGGCTCCCTGGGCTCATAGGACAAGGGTGCAGATCTATGGGTCATGGATTATAGGATTTGGGATCATAGGATTTGGATTCAGCTCTATGGGTCTTGGGTCTACTGGACTCATGGGATATGGGTTCATAGGTTCTAGAGTCATCGGATTTGGAGTCATAAGATCTATAGGTTGTGAGTATACTAGGCTTATAGGATGCGGGTAAATAGGATCTAGAGTCATAGGATCTAGGTTCATATGTTTTGGGTACATAGGTTCTAGGTTCATAGGACTTGGAGTCATAAGATCTATAGGTTATGGGTAAAGGTGGCTCAAGTTTGGATCTATTTTGGGTCCTACGGGTTTTCTCTAGGGTTCCTAGTCGGGCATCTATTTGATCAAGTCTATGGGTCAACTGAGTATTTGCTTGCTCAAGCCTAAGATTGATGGTTTGGGCTAACCTTTCTCCAAGGGCATCAATTTTAGCATCAAGATGGTCCATGGATTCAGCCATTTATGAAGGAGGTGGGTGATATGAAACCCCTGATCTAGTGTTCATGCAAGACTCAATCAAACCGACTATAGCTGACTAGACCTAGAGTCCAAACTAGATGCTTAATTAGGGTGGCAAACTAGCCTATAATAACCTTGTACTTAGCCAAGCAGGTGTAAAGGGAGTGTTAGGTCCCTGATTGCCAATCCTAGACACCAATCAGAGATTGGCCAGGTAGGCGGACAAGCACACAAGCCCTTCGAGATTGAATCCTTGAACCACTATTCTAGACACTAAGCACAAGGCACACACAGGTTAACTTGACACAGTGATCTAACACTAGCCCGGACCCGACCAGTTGGTGTCCCTAGCCCACTAGGGCAAATTAAGTCTAATAGATTTTAGGTTAGGCTTGGGACCGAATGCAAGGGATGTGGTTTTGGGCTAAGGAGAGGTTATCAACTCCTCCCCTTATCTGATATATCAAGAGTGCCCTTAAAGGTAGATTATGCAATGATGGTAGGCAGATGAGGATGCAAATTAGGTTTAGATGTTTTTTTGATATTTTTTGGAGAATATGTAATTCTTTTTTATATTTTGGCATTTTCTTAAATAGAGAAAATATGCAAATTATGGCCTAATATGCAAGAAACATACTAAAAATAAAAGATATGCAAAGATGCTAAAAAAACCCTAAAACTTCCAAACTTGTCTTGTTGAAAAAATAGAGTCAAGAATTTTCAGGCTGTATTTTGGCCTGCAAAAATTGTACAAACTGAAACAAAATATACAAAAATTTGTTTTAAATTGACATGAATCTAGCAAAACAAATTTTAGAATTTTTTGAGTTCTGAGCATAGAGAAATAACTAAAAGAATAGAGCATATACGGACTAAAAAATTACAAAAAACAAGCCCTAATCTAAGCTCTGATACCAGATGATGCGGAACAAAACGGAGGAGGATCACTGGCGAGCGTAGAAGTCACCAGAAGATTAGGGCTTGTACTCAAGAACCAGGAACCCAGGCGTCACACCCACTCCAATCCGGAGAAAACTCAAAACTCAATCAAAATAACTTTAGTTTGTATTCATAGGAAAAAGATGTTTAATATAAGAGGGGAGGGGCGGTATTTATAAATTCATCCCAGGTACATTACTTGAGGGCTAAGAAACCCTAACTTGTGGGCAAAGAACCTTGGTGGACCGGTCAACAGTGGGCCTATCTTGGACTGGAGCTCTCTTTTGCGGGCTTGGTAGAATGAAAGGGTCCAGGTGCATGAAGGCTGCTCTGGTTGGAGGGGACTGGTGAATCTCCTGGTTGATGATGACTCTCCTCTTGACTTGAACAACTTAACTGGACTCTTGACTGAACTAAATGACTAGACCTGACTAAGTGGACTCAACTGACTCAATGTCCCACATTATTATAGGACTCAAGTGGCTCACTTTGACTCAAGTGACATAGGACTAATGGATTCAAAATAATAAATAAATAAAATAAAATAAAATAGACCTGGGATGCCCCCCCCATCATCGCCCGTGCCCCCATCACCGTCGAACGCCGTCGCTGGTCCACCGTTCCATCCGTGTCGCCGTCTCCGCCCCAGCCTCATCACCGGCAAGGTCCGCCGGGAGTCCCTCCTCCGTTCCGCCCGGCCTCCGTCCGTGGAGGAGCCTGCACGAATGTGAATGCAGCTCCCAGCCCTGTTGCCAACTTCAGATCCACACGGACTTCAGGGCCACACGGATTTCAAAGTGATGGATTTTTGAGGCTGCACATATCTTAGAGCAGCCAATAAGGAAAAAAAGTTCAGTGAAAAAGAAAGACGTTTGAAAAAAAAAAGAAAAAAGAAAAAAAGAAAATAAAAATAAAAAGAAAATAAAATGGGTGAACCCAGCCTTGGAATCCCTTTTGATTGGTTTCGATTTCATCAACCCTGTTGAGTCTGACTCGACAGAGTCGAGTTCTCCCCACCGTAGGGAAATGATGGGACCCGAAAATCTATTTTATTTTATTGAATCCATTAGTCCTGTGTCACTTGAGTCAAGTGACCACTTGAGTCCTGTAATAAAGTGGACAACTGAGTTAGTTGAGTCCACTTAGTCAGGTCCAGTCATTTTAGTTCAGTCAAGAGTCTAGTTAAGTTGTTCAAGTCCAGAGGAGAGTCATCAGCAGCCAGGATGTCACCAGACCCCTCCAACTAGAGCGACCTTCATGCACCTGGACCCTTTCATGCTGCCAAGCCCGCAAGAGAGAGAGCACCAGCCCAAGACAGGCCCACTGTTGACCGGTCCACCAGGGTTTCTTGGCCCACAGTTAGGGTTTCTTAGCCCTCAAGTAATGTACCCTGGGGTGAATCTATAAATACCGCCCCTCCCTCTTGTATTAAACATCTTTTTTCCTATGAATACAAACTAAAGTTATTTTGATTGAGTTTTGAGTTTTCTTCGGATTGGAGTGGGTGTGATGCCCGGGTTCCTGGTTTCTTGAGTACAAGCCCTAACTTCTGGTGACTTCTATGCTTGCCAGCGATCCTCCTCCTCCGTTCTGTTCTGCATCAAACGGTAACCTAGTTTGCAACAAACTCGGAGGTAACACAACAACACCAACACACAGGCAAAAGACAAGCCAAGAAAAAAAAAGAAAGAGAGTGCAACCCCTACCAGGAAGAGGGGCATGGAACCACTAGTATTCTAGAGCAAGGTCGGGAGGAAGGGCCACACAGGGACTCCCCCTAATCAGACCATTTTCCCCCGACACACTTGCTATTCACATTCAAAACTCACTCCTCCTCGTGTGGAGTCCACCAAGAGGGGCTCAACAAGGAGGATATGTTTCCCTGGATCTTCACTAACTTGATCATCAGAGTGCCCCCACCGGAAACCCCGGCTGGGTCTCTTATCTCTATTTTGTAGGACCAAAACCAGAGGATTGCTAGGCGGTGAAGGGAGCGCACTCCGGCACCGGCAGCAGCTACGGGCCATGGTGATCTTGGCGGCAACAGATTGGCGCACCAGGTAGGGGGCTGAATCAAGCCCTCCACCTCTTTACAGATTGACACTCCCTGGAAGAATGGTGATGACACAAGCTTAAGAGGCCTCCACCAGCCATGCAAGGGGCTCTCCTTCCCAAGGGCACCCACATCACCTTCTCCGTCTCCTTCGGCGGAAGGATCCGCTGACGAAGCCATCAGGCGCGTAGTGGAAAGATGCTTGGAGAAACATGAGCGCAGGTTAGCGGAGTTCTCCCACCGGTTCGCCAATATGCAAGGCTCAACCAGCGAGCCAGTGGATTATAACACCAGCTACCATTGAAGCCCTTCACCGGTCATGGCGAGATGAAGTATTGTCACCATCACCGCGATCACGGCCATGACATCGAAGAATGTCGCGACCCCAAGTAAGGAATCGAGAAACTCGTCAAGAGAGGCTACCTTTAAAGGTTTGCGGAGGGGGGCAGACCTCAAGCGGGGCCCTAGGCACTCGCTGCTCTCCCTCCAGCTCCAACCATCGATAGCCACCCCACATGAAGCCGGTGGGCATGATCACCAGGGGAGCCGCGCGTGCGTCCAAGAGGACCCGGGGGGCAGGGGACCCCGAGAATGTACTCCCCACTGTGCGGGAAGGAGAAAGGCAAATGAAGATGCCGCGATCGTCAGGATGATGATTGTGAACCACCCTGGAAAAGTGCACCATAATAAATAACGGAAGCTCCACGGACATGCTTCCTTATAATGCCCCCTCCAGGAGTGCCACTATGATGACTTTTGTTGTTGACGGGCTTCCTACGGCTCACAATGTCGTCCTGAGATTGACTTAGGCCCAATCCACTCAACACCGGCCCCAATAAAACTCACCGGCAAAGAGCAGCCCCGGCATTACAGCACCCAGATTTGGCCAAGAACCTTTGGGCCCGGAAATCTGATGCTGTGCTGGGTGGAGGCAAGTCAGTCCCAAGAACGCGGCAAGCTCCCACCAAAGTAGGAAGGTCCCTACAAGGCGGTCGAAGCCCCATCACGATGGGCTTATCACCTTGAAGGTCTCAACGATGTCAGGCTTCCCCGGACATGGAGTGCCCGCAGTCTGCGGTGACGCCACCTATGATGTAAGGTTTCTTATCTATAATAATGATAATGACTTTTTCCTTGCATGAGTATCTATATGTCTTGCAGGGAACAATATCGATCATCCCCGAGTCTAGCTCCAGGATGTCAAGAGATCTTCGAGCCATGCAGCTCTCAACCTCAAGCATCCCCGAGCCCAGCTCTAGGACGTCAAGAGTTCTTCGAGCCATGCAGCTCTTAACCTCAAGCATCCCCGAGCCTAGCTCTAGGATGTCAAGAGATCTTCGAGCCATGCAGCTCTCACCTCATCCATCCCTGAGCTTAGCTCCAGGATGTCAGGAGATCTTTGAGCCATGCAGCTCTCAACCTCAAGCATCCCTAAGCCTAGCTCCAGGACGTCAAGAGATCTTCGAGCCATGCAGCTCTCAACCTCAAGCATCCCCGAGCCTAGCTCCAGGACGTCAAGAGATCTTCGAGCCATGCATCTCTTAACCTCAAGCATCCCAGAGCCTAGCTCCAGGATGTCAAGAGATCTTCGAGCCATGCAGCTCTCAACCTCAAGCATCCCCGAGCCTAGCTCCAGGATGTTAAGAGATCTTCGAGCAATGCAGCTCTTAACCTCAAGCATCCCCAAGCTTAGCTCCAAGACGTCAAGAGATCTTCGAGCCATGCAGCTCTCAACCTCAAGCATCCCTGAGCCTACTCCAGGATGTTAAAGATCTTTGAGCAATGCAGCTCTTAACCTCACAACCCCGAGCCTAGCTCCAAGATGTCAAGAGATCTTCGAGCCATGCAGCTCTCAACCTCAAGCATCCCCGAGCCTAGCTCCAGTGATGTAGAACAGAGAGCTCTGATACCAAAAATGATGCAGAACAAAGAACAAAGAAGCGTATGTGGAAGTAAAATTAAGATTATTCTTTCTTTTTTTTTTTTTTTATATTTCAGAAATTGGCTTTTACTCAAAGTAAAGTTAAACTAAGTTGATGAAACTAGGTAAGGATTGAAAGCACAATTTAGAAGAAGCTAAGTTTATCAAAGTAGTTCAGAAGTAACGAATCGCTGGGGGTTGAGAAACTCCCAGACCTAGGGTTTCGCTCTGAACTTTCAACAGGACAAGAAATAAAGAGAAGATGGTTTACCAACCATACAGTGATCTTCACAGAATTTGGGTGGAAGAACTCTCTCGGCAGATTGTTGGATCCTCGGATTCGGCTATCTTCGCAATGGATCCTCCAATACTGGCCACGTGGCTGGGTCGGCTTCTCCTGAACTCAAGATCTGGGAAGAAGAAAAACAAGTGATGGATTCAGAGACTCAGGAAGGATTTACCATTTCGAAGAACTTGAAGGCTGATGTCGCTGAGATCCGGATTCTCTTGAAGGCTGATTCGACTCCCTCTAGAAAGAGATATGGATCTGAAGTATCCGGACTGGAGCTGGATGCTGGTGGTCGGCCTGGACTTGGAGAGGGTGGCCGTGAGAGGTGGATATGCTAGAGCTTGGTGGAAAGAGAAGATGATGGGCGCTAGGGTTTGGGAGTGAAGTGGCTAACCTAGGGTTTGGGATTTTGGAGATCTCACACCTCCTCAAATTCCTGGGGAACCCGGTTTACTCCCTCACGGAGCTCACACCTGGATGCGTGCGGAAGAGAGAAAACATAGAGTTAGCTCACAAAAAAAAGTTGGTTTCATTCATCCCTTCTTTTTTCAAGAGTTACATAGAGTTGAATATATAGACATAACAAAGAATAAAATTTCATACACTTCCCATGTGGGACTAATAGACTAACCCCACTTTAGGCATCAAATTCTCTTCCCAAGACTCCTTCCATGAGTGGGCAGCCAAAAACTCCAAGAAAACTTAAAAATCAGCTCCAAATTGGCAGGTTATGGGGGTGTCTCCTGCACTTTAGGAAACTTTTGGGTGCCTACTTGATTTCTCCCAAGACATCTCTCTTCCTTTTATAACTTGGTTTTTTATGGAACATTGTGGGGCACCTTCTTGATCCTCTCTTCAAGAAAAATTCTTGCCATCCTGGCTTGGGCTTATCTGGAAAGAAGTTGGCTCCTCCTTGGATTAAGGTATCTTGATGGATTTCTCCCCAAGTGGCGCATGAAAGAAGGGACCTGCTTTCTTGTGGTGTGGGACCAAGGCACACTGGATGGAGATGTGGCGCCTCCTGGACTCTGGCATGTGGCTGGGAGTGTGGCGCCCACTTGCTTGGTCCTGGGAGAAAATGTGGCACCTTGGAGAAGACCTAGACCACTACTAGGACTTGTATTGAGTCAACATGACTCAACAAAATTTAAATTACAGGGAAATACAGACTCAAACTAAAATTGAGTTGACCAAGTCAACCCTTATTACAAACCAGAAAATACTAATTCTTCGAGCAATGTCAATCAGAGATCTAGATGGAGCCCTGAAGTCTTCTTCTGAGTCTGGTGCCCGCACCAATTCTCCCGGGGTGGGAGGAACTCGACCCTGTCGAGTATGGATCAAGCTGGCTCTGCTATCTCTCCAGAGGTCTGGGTCCAATTCTTGTAATTCTTCTCAGGAGATCCAAGAGTTATCAGAATCTGGCCTTCCTTGCCAGCGGACCAGGTATCTTTGGTATCCTCGATTACGTGTAGAGATAACCTTATCATCCAGGATCTTTTCAATCTGCTCTTTCCTCACAGGCCATTTTGTTGGTGGACACACAGGGTTGGGTTCACTCTCAAGAGCAGGATTAGGCTCAAAAAGCTCACTGGGAATCACAGTTGGCTCTCTATACTCTACTAGGTCTGTAATGTTGAAAGTGGAGCTAATGCCTAGTTCTGAAGGCAACTCGAGCACATAGGCATTGGACCCTACTCTCTTCACCACTCTAAATGGTCCAGCTCCTCTAGCATGTATACTTTCTAACAGTTCCAGGAGGAAACCGTTCAGGCCTTAACCTAATCATTACATAGTCTCCCTCAACAAAAGTTTTGACTCGCCTTTGAGAATCAGCCAACTTCTTATAAGTTTCATTCCTTAATTTATTTTGGCATGAATTTCTTTATGCAAGTCCTTTACATGCTATGCAAGTGCATCAAGAGACTTGTGTGTGTGACTAATAGTGAAATCAGATCAAGTGGTGTGTGGTGGCTTGTATCCATGAACAATTTCAAAGGGACTCTAGCCTATAGACCTATTGATCGAACATTATATGCAAATTTAGTCCTGGACAAAATACAAATCCCAATTCCTGGTGCTCTCAATCAACCCAAAATCAGAGCCAAAGCCTAGTAAGGGTCAAGAAAAACTAAACTAGACTGACGACGCATTCCTAAAGAATGGACTTTATTCCAAAGGAACCCTAGGTCTAAACCTAACAAACAAGGCTCTCTAGGTTTGACCTTGGGTCGGAGGAGGGCATGCAGAGCATGAAAACTTATTATGGATGCCTAGTAGGTGCCATAAGGTCTTCCAGAAGTAGGTGGCAAACCTAATAGGTTCTAAGGAGTCTTGCAACCTAGAGATCTCAGTAAAGTGTAATCCCATAGCTCTAGAAACATGAGAAGATTCAGGGAAGGGTAGGAAATAAGAATCAGAGTTTTGAGGTGGCTTATCAGAAACAAGAAACAAACCTTGGTTATTCAGGATGACCTTAAAATGAGACATGTTCTATAGCTGCACTCATCCAAACCTCATGATTTGCTCTAGGAGGGTCTACAAGTGCAAGTTCTAGGATAGGCTGGGTGCTCCTAGAAGGTGGAAGGTTATCAGAAGGTCTTTGGAATGTTTATCTAAAAAGTCCTCTAAGCTACTGTCTTTTTCTTGTTCTTGGACCTTCTCAATGGGCAATTCTTGTGAACCCCTTCCTTCTTCACACTTCTCTACCAGATTTGACTCAGGGGTGTCTTCTTTGGATTCCTCAATGAGTTCAGAGGTATTCTCACTTAAACTCTCATTGGGTGCAATTTCCTCTTCCTGAACTTCCTCAAAGGGTCTTCTCATAGGGTTTAGCTCCTGAATTCCTTGAGTGGCAGGGGTCCCCTCAATAACCCCATCAGGTAGGAGTTGGTTAATTGAATTATCGGAAGAGATATCCTCAAATTCTTCTTCTTCATATCATCTATCAAACTTATGTCAGCTCATATATTTCTTCCTCAATCTCACTGAAGGTTCTAATCTATTCTCCTTTGATTCCTCTTTAAGTATAGCTCTGGTCAGTCAACTAATTTTGGGATGGCCATGCCTAACTCCTTCTCAATGTTATCCTTCTGGTCAAGAGGTGACACAAGTGGGAATTGACAAACAAAAGTCTGGTTCACTACGGGTGTCGGATCAATCGGAACTTGACTGAAGTTGGTAGAGGTTGGCTTTAAGTCCAAAGTACTTGATTGGTTATATCTTAAAAACCACTCATAGTCTGGGCTTCTTGGTAGGCTCGCTAACTTATTAGTCTTTTCAAGGCATAGCTTCCTATAATGTCTGGGTGTAACCCAACTCTAAACTCGATGTGATCTGAGCTTCGGTCTCAATGGTATTGCATTTCATGTCATACCACTGGAAGTCCTCGTATATTTTAGACACAGGCCTATTACCTTGTCGCAATTGGTACCATTGGTCTAAAAGTCTTTTCTCATAGGATCTACTAGGTACCTATCTCTCAACTTACTTCTCATATCTCTCCAAGTATATATTTCCTCTTTTCTTTGATAACACTCATGCTCAATGCATACCAATGCGACCTAGCATGTTTGTGAACTTGTTTTTGGCAACCTAATTTGTCCTAATTTCGATATGTTAGTGCACTCAAAATACCGACCATTTGTTCTTCTTCCCACTTAATATATGTCTCTTGTCTTCCATCAAAAGTGGTGCATAAGTTCGGTGTTCCTAACAGGTCCCTTTTCTGAGTCAACCAAGTATGGATTAGGCTCCTAGGGTTATGCTCGGGATCACGGTATAAGGTCTCCTAGGCTCCTGGCATGGGTGAGGTTGGGGCCTATTAAATTTTGGATCAGGGGTCCAATTTTGATGTCTACGTTTCTCAAGTCCCTGGGCTCGGTCTCTAAACTGGCAAAACCCTCATTCATATCCTGACTCAATTTGGTCATACTTTCGGTAAGAGTTCTAATCATGGCCTCTAAATCAAGTTGGGTTTACCAGGTGGTAGGGTACTTCATTCCGGTGGACATGATGATCAAGCAAGCACACCAAATGAGACTCGCCTGAAACGACTACGGGCTAACTAGACCTAGAGCCAACTAGATGCCCAATCAGAGTGCCAAGCTAGCCTGTAGTAACTCGGACTCAGCCAGCAGGTGTAGGGGAGTGGTTAGGTCCCTAATTGCCAATCCTAGACACCAATCAGAGATTGGCCAGTAGGCGGACCAGCACACAAGCCCTTCGGGATAGAATCCTTGAACCACCATTCAGACACTGAGTACAAAGCACACACAGAGTAACTAGACAAACTGACTCAACTGGCCTAGACCCGACTTGTGGTGTCCCTAGCCACTAGGGCAAATTAAGTCTAATAAATTTTAAAATTAGGCTTAGATCGAATGAATGGGTGGTGGTTTGGGCTAAGGAGAGTTTATCAACTCCTCCCCTTATCTTAGATGCTCAATGCCCTTAAGATGAATTAGGAGATGAACACTAAAAAAATATTGGATTGCAGAATACAAAATATAGTTATAGTAATTAATTCTCAGAAATCCCACGGAAACCAATAAATCACAGGAAAATTACTCAAAATATATTCAATTATACTGGTTTTAGCAAAACAAAAATTACCAAATTGGAGTTACTTGTAGTGAGAAATAATTCCTGTAACAAGGTAATCCGGCTGAAAACAGAGCACTTCCCCCGTTTACAATTCCTGCTACGAGTTATAACCCACGGATCCCTCTACAAGCCCTAGGAACACCCCGTGGAATGGAAGAGGAGGTTTGCACCTCGCTTCGTTCCAGGACCCGACCCCTGGGGAGTCTACTTCGAGCAGACAAAGTAAAAAGAGGAGACTCAAACAAGCAATTAAAACCAGAACCCTAGACAGGGCTCTGATACCAATTGATGTAGAACAGAGAGCTCTGATACCAAAATGATGCAGAACAAAGAACAAAGAAGCGTATGTGAAGTAAAATTAAGATTAATTCTTTCTTTTTTTTTTTTTATATTTCAGATTGCTTTGACTCAAAGTAAAGTTAAACTAAGTTGATGGAACTAGGTAAGGATTGAAGCCACATTTAGAAGAAGCTAAGTTATCAGAGTATTCAGAATAACGGATCGCTGGGGGTTGAGAAACTCCCAGACCTAGGGTTTCGCTCTGAACTTTCAAAGAACAGAAATAAAGAGAAGAGATGGTTTACCAACCAGACAGTGATCTTCACAGAATTTGGGTGGAAGAACTCTCTCGAGCAGATTGTTGGATCCCGGATTCGGCTATCTTCGCCTGATCCTCCAATACTGCCACGTGGCTGGGTCGCTTCTCCTGAACTCAAGATCTGGGAAGAAGAAAACAAGTGATGGATTCAGAGACTCAGGAAGGATTTACCAGTTCGAAGAACTTGAGGCTGATGTCGCTAAGAACCGATTCTCTTGAGGCTGATTCGACTCCCTCTGGAAAGAGATATGGATCTGAAGTATCCAGACTGGAGCTGGATGCTGGTGGTCGGCCTGGACTTGGAGAGGGTGGCCGTGAGGAAAGAGATATGGATCTGAAGTATCCAGACTGGAGCTGGATGCTGGTGGTCGGCCTGGTGGACTTGGAGAGGGTGGCCGTGAGAGGTGGGATATGCTAGGGCTTGGTGGAAAGAGAAGGATGATGGGCAGCTAGGGTTTGGGAGTGAAGTGGCTAACCTAGGGTTTGGGATTTTGGAGATCTCACACCTCCTCAAGTTCCTGGGAACCCGGATTTACTCCCTCACGGAGCTCAACACCTGGATGCAAGTGCGGAAGAGAGAAAACACAGAGTTTGCTCACAAAAATAAGTTGGTTTCATTCATCTCTTCTTTTTTCAAGAGTTACATAAAGTTGAATATATAGACATAACAAAGAAATAAAATTTCATACACTTTCCATGTGGGACTAATAGGACTAACCCACACTTTAGGCATCAAATTCTCTTCCCAACTCCTTCCATGAGTGGGCAGCCCAAAAACTCCAAGAAAACTTGAAAATCAGCTCCAAATGGTAGGTTATGGGGGTGTCTCCTAGTATCTCTCCATGAATCAAGGATTTTCCCTTCATGGTTTGGCTCTTTTGGACACCTCTTAGTCTTGCTCCACAGTTTAGGCTTCTTCCTTTCATGGCTTTGGCACTTTAGGAAACTTTTGGGTGCCTCCTTGATTTTCTCCCCAAGACATGCTCTCTTCCGTTTTATAACTTGGTTTTATGGAACATTGTGGGGCACCTCCTTGATCCTCTCTTCAAGAAAATCTCTTGCCATCCTGGCTTGGGTTTATTTGGAAAGAAGTTGGCTCCTCCTTGGATTGAGGTATCTTGATGGATTTCTCCCCCAGTGGCGCATGAAAGAAGGGACCTGCTTTCTTGTGGTGTGGGGACCAAGGCACACTGGATGGAGATGTGGCACCTCCTGGACTCTGGCGTGTGGCTGGGAGTGTGGCGCCCACTTGCTTGGTCCTGGAGAAAATGTGGCACCTTGGAGAAGACCTAGACCACTACTAGGACTTGTATTGAGTCAACATGACTCAACACAAATTTAAATTACAGGGAAATACAGACTCAAACTAAAATTGAGTTGACCAAGTCAACCCTTATTACAAAACCAGAAACCCTAATTCTTCGGGCAATGTCAATCAGAGATCTAGATGGAGCCCTGAAGTCTTCTTCTGAGTCTGGTGCCCGCACCAATTCTCCCGGGTGGGAGGAACTCGACCCTGTCGAGTATGGATCAAGCTGGCTCTGCTATCTCTCCAAGAGGTCTGGGTCCAATTCTTGTAATTCTTCTCGGGAGATCCAAGAGTTATCAGAATCTGGCCTTCCTTGCCAGCGGACCAGGTATCTTTGGTATCCTCGATTACGTGTAGAGATAACCTTATCATCCAGGATCTTTTCAATCTGCTCTTTCCTCACAGGCAGTTTGTTGGTGGACACACAGGGTTGGGTTCACTCTCAGAGCAGGATTAGGCTCAAAAAGGCTCACTGGGAATCACAGTTGGCTCTCATACTCTACTAGGTCTGTAATGTTGAAAGTGGAGCTAATGCCTAGTTCTGAAGGCAACCCGAGCACATAGGCATTGGACCCTACTCTCTTCACCACTCTAAATGGTCAGCTCCTCTAGCATGTAACTTTCTAACAGTTCCAGGAGGAAACCGTTCAGGCCTTAACCTAATCATTACATAGTCTCCCTCAACAAAAGTTTTGACTCGCCTTGAGATCAGCCAACTTCTTATAAGTTTCATTACTTAAATTTATTTTGGCATGAATTTCTTTATGCAAGTCCTTTACATGCTATGCAAGTGCATCAAGAGACTTGTGTGTGTGGACTAATAGTGAAATCAGATCAAGTGGTGTGTGTGGCTTATATCCATGAACAATTTCAAAGGGACTCTAGCCTATAGACCTATTGATCGAAACATTATATGCAAATTTAGTCCTGGACAAAATACAAATCCCATTCCTGGTGCTCTCAATCAACCCAAAATCAGAGCCAAAGCCTAGTAAAGGGTCAAGAAAAACTAAACTAGACTGACGACGCATTCCTAAAGAATGGACTTTATTCCAAAGGAACCCTAGGTCTAAACCTAACAAACTAAGGCTCTCTAGGTTTGACCTTGGGTCGGAGGAGGGCATGCAGAGCATGAAAACTTATTATGGATGCCTAGTAGGTGCCATAAGGTCTTCCAGAAGTAGGTGGCAAACCTAATAGGTTCTAAGGAGTCTTGCAACCTAGAGATCTCAGTAAAGTGTAATCCCATAGCTCTAGAAACATGAGAAGATTCAGGAAAGGGTAGGAAATAAGAATCAGAGTTTTGAGGTGGCTTATCAGAAACAAAACAAACCTTGGTTATTCAGGATGACCTTAAAATGAGGACATTGTTCTATAGCTGCACTCATCCAAACCTCATGATTTGCTCTAGGAGGGTCTACAAGTGCAAGTTCTAGGATAGGCTGGGTGCTCCTAGAAGGTGGAAGGTTATCAGGAAGGTCTTTGGAATGTTTATCTAAAAAGTCCTCTAAGCTACTGTCTTTTTCTTGTTCTTGGACCTTCTCAATGGGCAATTCTTGTGAACCCCTTCCTTCTTCACACTTCTCTACCAGATTTGACTCAGGGGTCTTCTTTGGATTCCTTAATGAGTTCAGAGGTATTCTCACTTAAACTCTCATTGGGTGCAATTTCTCTTCCTGAACTTCCACAAAAGGGTCTTCTCTTAGGGTTAGCTCCTGAATTCCTTGAGTGGCAGGGGTCCCCTCAATACCCCATCAGGTAGGAGTTGGTTAATTGAATTATCGGAAGGATATCCTCAAATTCTTCTCTTCATATTCATCTATCAAACTTATGTCAGGCTCATATATTTCTTCCTCAATCTCACTGAAAGGTTCTAATCTATTCTCCTTTGATTCCTCTTTAAGTACAGCTCTGGTCAGGTCAACTAATTTTGGGATGGCCATGCCTAACTCCTTCTCAGTGTTATCCTTCTGGTCAAGAGGTGACACAAGTGGGAATTGACAAACAAAACTCTGGTTCACTACGGGTGTTGGATCAATCGGAACTTGACTGAAGTTGGTAGAGGTTGGCTTTAAGTCCAAAGTACTTGATTGGTTATATCTTAAAAACCACTCATAGTCTTGGGCTTCTTGGTAGGCTCGGTCTAACTTATTGGTCTTTTCAAGGCATAGCTTCCTATAAATGTCTGGGTGTAACCCAACTCTAAACCTCGATGTGATCTGAGCTTCGGTCTCAATGGTATTGCATTTCATGTCATACCACTGGAAGTCCTCGATATATTTAGATACAGGCCTATTACCTTGTTGCAATTGGTACCATTGGTCTAAAAGTCTTTTCTCATAGGATCTACCTAGGTACCTATCTCTCAACTTACTTCTCATATCTCTCCAAGTATATATTTCCTCTTTTCTTTGATAACACTCATGCTCAATAGCATACCAATGCGACCTAGCATGTTTGGTGAACTTGGTTTTGGCCAACCTAATTTGTCCTAATTCGATATGTTAGTGCACTCAAAATACCGATCCATTTGTTCTTCCCACTTAATATATGTCTCTTATCTTCCATCAAAAGTGGGTGCATAAGGTTCGGTGTTCCTAACAGGTCCCTTTTCTGAGTCAACCAAGTATGGATAGGCTCCTAGGGTTATGCTCGGGATCACGTATAAGGTCCTCCTAGGCTCCTGGCATGGGTGAGGTTGGGGCCTATTAATTTTGGATCAGGGGTCCAATTTTGATGTCTACGTTTCTCAAGTCCCTGGGCTCGGTCTCTAAACTGGGCAAAACCCTCATTCATATCCTGACTTAATTTGGTCATACTTTCGGTAAGAGTTCTAATCATGGCCTCTATCAGGTTGGGTTTGACCAGGTTGTAGGGTACTTCATTCCGGGTGGACATGATGATGCAAGCAAGCACACCAAATGAGACTCGACTGAAACGACTACGGGCTAACTAGACCTAGAGCCCAACTAGATGCCCAATCAGAGTGCCAAGCTAGCCTGTAGTAACTCGGGACTCAGCCAGGCAGGTGTAAGGGGAGTGTTAGGTCCCTAATTGCCAATCCTAGACACCAATCAGAGATTGGCCAGGTAGGCGGACCAGCACACAAGCCCTTCGGGATAGAATCCCTGAACCACCATTCTAGACACTGAGTACAAAGCACACACAGAGTAACTAGACAAACTGACTCACTCACATAGCCTAGACCCGACTTGTTGGTGTCCCTAGCCCACTAGGGCAAATTAAGTCTAATAAATTTTAAAATTAGGCTTAGGATCGAATGAATGGTGGTGGTTTTGGGCTAAGGAGAGGTTATCAACTCCTCCCTTATCTTAGATGCTCAATTGCCCTTAAGATGAATTAGGAGATGAACACTAAAAAATAATTGGATTGCAGAATACAAAAATAGAGTATAGTAATTTAATTCTCAGAAATCCCACGGAAACCAATAAATTACAGGAAAATTACTCAAAATATATTCAATTATATTGGTTTCAGCAAAACAAAAATCACCAAATTGGAGTTACCTGTAGTGAGAAATAATTCCTGTAACAGGATAATTACGGGCTGAAAATAGAGCACATCCCCTTTACAATTCCTGCTACGAAGTTATAACCCAACGGATCCCCTACACGCCCTAGGAACACCCCGTGGAATGGAAGAGGAGGTTTGCACCTCGCTTCGTTCCTAGGACCGGACATCCTGGGGAGTCTACTTCGAGCAGACAAAGTAAAAGAGAGAGACTCAAACAAGCAATTAAAACAGAAACCCTAGACAGGGCTCTGATACCAAATTGATGTAGAACAGAGAGCTCTGATACCAAAATGATGCAGAACAAAGACAAAGAAGCGTATGTGGAAGTAAAATTAAGATTAATTCTTTCTTCTTTTTTTTTTTATATTTCAGAAATTGGCTTTGACTCAAAGTAAAGTTAAACTAAGTTGATGGAAACTAGGTAAGGATTGAAAGCACAATTTAGAAGAAGCTAAGTTATCAGAGTAGTTCAGAAGTAAGGATCGCTGGGGGTTGAGAAACTCCCAGACCTAGGGTTTCGCTCTGAACTTTCAACAGGACAAAATAAAGAAAGAGATGGTTTACCACCAGACAGTGATCTTCACAGAATTTGGGTGGAAGACTCTCTCGAGCAGATTGTTGGATCCTCGGATTCGGCTATCTTCGCAATGGATCCTCCATACTGGCCACGTGGCTGGGTCAGCTTCTCCTGAACTCAAGATCTGGAAGAAGAAAAACAAGTGATGGATTCAGAGACTCAGGGAAGGATTTACCAGTTCGAAGAACTTGAAGGCTGATGTCGCTGAGATCCGGATTCTCTTGAAGGCTGATTCGACTCCCTCTGGAAAGAGATATGGATCTGAAGTATCCATACTGGAGCTGGATGCTGGTGGTCGGCCTGGACTTGGA
This sequence comes from Areca catechu, assembly GCA_021397845.1. Classification (NCBI taxonomy): domain Eukaryota; kingdom Viridiplantae; phylum Streptophyta; class Magnoliopsida; order Arecales; family Arecaceae; genus Areca; species Areca catechu. The sequence goes on along the minus strand of CM038048.1, from coordinate 42,288,062 downwards.
GAGGGTGGCCGTGAGAGGTGGATATGCTAGGGCTTGGTGGAAAGAGAAGGATGATGGGCGGCTAGGGTTTGGAGTGAAGTGGCTAACCTAGGGTTTGGGATTTTGGAGATCTCACACCTCCTCAAAGTTCCTGGGGAACCCAGATTTACTCCCTCACAGAGCTCAACACCTGGATGCAAGTGCGGAAGAGAGAAAACACAGAGTTTGCTCACAACAATAATTGGTTTCATTCATCTCTTCTTTTTTCAAGAGTTACATAGAGTTGAATATATAGACATAACAAAGAATAAATTTCATACACTTCCCATGTGGGACTAAAGGACTAACCCACACTTTAGGCATCAAATTTTCTTCCCAAGACTCCTTCCATGAGTGGCAGAGCCCAAAACTCCAAGAAAACTTTAAAATCAGCTCCAAATGGCAGGTTATGGGGGTGTCTCCTAGTATCTCTCCATGAATCAAGGATTTTTCCTTCATGGTTTGGCTCTTTTGGACACCTCCTAGTCTTGCTCCACAAGTTTAGGCTTCTTCCTTTCATGGCTTTGGCACTTTAGGAAACTTTTGGGTGCCTCCTTGATTTTCTCCCCAGACATGCTCTCTTCCCTTTTATAACTTGGGTTTTTATGGAACATTGTGGGCACCTCCTTGATCCTCTCTTCAAGAAAAATTCTTGCCATCCTGGCTTGGGTTTTTCTGGAAAGAAGTTGGCTCCTCCTTGGATTGAGGTATCTTGATGGATTTCTCCCCCAAGTGGCGCATGAAAGAAGGGACCTTGCTTTCTTGTGTGTGGGGACCAAGGCACACTGGATGGAGATGTGGCGCCTCCTGGACTCTGCGTGTGGCTGGGAGTGTGGCGCCCACTTGCTTGGTCCTGGGAGAAAATGTGGCACCTTGGAGAAACCTAACCACTACTAGGACTTGTATTGAGTCAACATGACTCAACAAAATTTAAATTACAGGGAAATACAGACTCAAACTAAAATTGAGTTGACCAAGTCAACCCTTATTACAAAACCAAAAACCCTAATTCTTCGGGCAATGTCAATCAGAGATCTAGATGGAGCCCTGAAGTCTTCTTCTTGAGTCCTGGTGCCCGCACCATCCAGGACGTCAAGAGATCTTCGAGCCATGTAGCTCTCAACCATCAAGCATCCCCGAGCCTAGCTCCAGGATGTCAAAGGATCTTCGAACCATGCAGCTCTCAATCAATGACATCCCTGAGCCCAGCTCCAGGATGCCGACCCAATACCGGAGCTTAGATCTCTGGCCAAGGGATCTTCGAGCCACGCCACTCTCAATCTCAAACGCCTCTGAGCCCAGCTCCAAGATGCCAAGAGATCTTGGGGCCAAGCAGCTCCTATCAACATCTCGAGCCTAGCTCCAAGGGCCAAAGACCTGAGCCAAGCCCTCAGGAAATCCATGGACCGGAGCCCAGCTCTCCGGCCAGGAAGGCCTCGAGCCTAGCTCCAAGGCAATCAAACCCTGTGACCCTCTTCTCTGATCTCCCTGCTCATCAAAAAAAGAGAGGGGAAGGAAAAAAAGAGAACGAGAGGGAAACATGGTAAGAACCCTCTTCTCTGATCTCCCCACTCAGCAAAAAAAAAAAAAAAAGAAGAGAGGGGAAGGAAAAAAGAGAACAGAGGGGAAGCATAGCAACAAAGCTACCACTTCTCAGCCCAAGACCGGAGCTCAGATCTCTGGCCAAGGGACCTTCGAGCCACGCGACTCTCAGTCATCTGCGTCCCCGAGCCCAGCTCCAGGATGCCAGCCCAAGATCGAAGCTCAGATCTCCAGCCAAGGGAACTTCGAGCCACGTGGCTCTCAGTCATCCGCATCCCCGAGCCCAGCTCCAGGATGCCAGCCCAAGACCGGAGCTCAGATCTCTGGCCAAGGGAACTTTGAGCCGCACATCTCTCAGTCACCAACATCCCCGAGCCCAGCTCCAGGATGCCATCCCAAGACTGGAGCTCAGATCTCTGGCCAAGGGAACTTCGAGCCACGCAGCTCTCGGTCACCAACATCCCCGAGCCCTGCTCCAGGATGCCAGTCCAAGACCGGAGCTCAGATCTCCAGCCAAGGAAACTTCGAGCCATACAGCTCTTAGTCACCAACATCCCCGAGCCCAGCTCCAGAATGCCAGCCCAAGATCGGAGCTCAGATCTTTGGCCAAGGGACCTTCGAACCACACAGCTCTCAGTCACCGGCATCCCCGAGCCCAGCTCTAGGATGCCAGCCCAAGATCGGAGCTCAGATCTCCAGCCAAGGGACCTTCGAGCCACATAGCTCTCAGTCCACAACACCTTCGAGCCCAGCAGCTCTTAAGTGTCATAACTTAACCCCAGGCAAGGTGAGGCCCTTCTCTCTGTTCTCCCCACTCATATACAAAAAAAAAGAAAAAAAAAGGGGGGGGGGGAGTGAAAGAAAGAGAGAAAGAAGGAAGAGCCAGGCGAAAAACAAATGGCAAGGAAGCTCAAGTTTCATTGATCAAATGTGAGTTACAAGTATTTTGTGGGCCCCTGACATGCCGAGCGACCCTGACTAAGTACAAGAAACAAAAAATAAAAACAAAGCAAGAACGATAAAGGCTACTCCATGCCGACCGGCTCCCTTGCTGAACCCAGAGGCTGAGAGTTCCCGCCTTCAGGAGCTTCCGGTTGGGCAGCTCTAATCTTGGATGGATCAGCCTCGACTGATGTCGGAGGCTCTAAGGCCATAGCTTCCACGGCGACTCCTCATCGGGCTCCATGTCCGAGGCTGAAGGATACCTGAGGCGGCTACGACTCTCCTCGGGGACAAGTGCCTCAACCTGGCCGTGCAAGAACATAAAGCCCTTATAGAAGGAGTCCGACGCCATCTAATGAATTTCAGTGATGAACTACTCCGAAGCCTTAAACTTCACGATGGCATCCTCAGCGCCCTTCTTGGCCTCAGCAGCCGCCCTCTTGACTCGGCGGCCTCTAGCCTAGTGGCCTCCACCGACTTGGCCACCACCTCCGTCGCCTTCTTAGCTATGGCCAGTATTTCCCTCCCTGTTGCCAGCTCCGCCTAGGCAGCCCGAGAGGCCTCCTTGTGCCGATCAGCCTCGGTACTATACCAATTCAACTTCTTCTCCATGGAGGAGAGATCTTCAATGGCCTTCTTCGAATGGCTCTACTCCAGGTCGTGGGCCTCTAAAAGTCTCTTCGCTTACCCCTCAGCATTGGCGAGCTATTTCTCAAGGTCCTTGACCTTCAGTTCAAGTGCCCCATTTGTCCCGACCTTCTCCTTCAGGTCGGCTTTCAAGGATTCGATCTAAATCGCCTGTTGTCGCTCGAGATGCTCCCAGTTCTGATAGCAGTATTTGATGAAGAGGGCCTCAGCATCGATCTGTACCATAAAAAGAGGTCAGCTCAAAAAAAAAAAGAAAAAGAAAGAAAATAAGACAAGAAAAGAAAAGAAGAACAGAAAGGAAGGGACAGCTCACCGAGTATAGCTGGGGGAAGATGGCACTGATAACATCACCCAGCTGCATTCCGGTCATCTCTTGCTGGTCGCATGTCTGGACCGAGAAGTTCATCATGTGCTCGGCCAGTTCGGGGCTCCGAAGGAACGAGCTCTCCGGCCCATCCTGAAGGGGAGACGACGTCGTGCCTCCTCCCTCCTGCCCTCTCCGGGAGTGGGCGGCCTTGCCCCACTAGCTGAAGAGTCTCGGGGGGTAGGCTGAGAAGCTGGCACCGGCATGGGCGGTGCCTCGGTCATGGTCCTGGTCGCAGCCCGAACCTCCTCATCCCTGATCTCGACGACAGGCGGACTCGGAGGATGGCAGGGTGCAGCGGCAATAGTTGCGGCCCTTGTCTGGGCCACTACTTTGGGCTCAACAGTAGGGTCCTGCTAGGCTGGCCTCGATGCCACAGAAGCCGCCCTCTCCACCGGCACAGGAGCAACACGAGTCACCTCCGAACTCGGACCAGCTGGAGCAGCCGAGCTCAGGCAGACCACCATAGTGGGGGTAGCCACAGGAGTGCTCTCGCCCCGGACTCACCTTGATGAAGGCTCCCTGGCCAGCCCGATCAGCGGCCTCTTCCGAGTGATCACCAGTAGGTCATTCTCAGAGAAAGTCATCCCTGCATACAAGTCACACAGCAATCAGAATCTGCGGGAAGAAGTGCAAGGAGTGCAAGATAAAGAAAGAGGAAAGTTCGTGTCGAACTCACCCAACTCATTCGTTGGTTGACCCCGGAGTCGATGAGGTTCTGCTCAGAATACAAGACCTTAAGAGGAGGAATCTGGGTGGTGCGGAGCTGCTCGTAGTCATCCCGGTCAGCCGCATCAACCACAGAATTTTGGTTGGGGGACTTGTCCGGATCGCTCCAGACCCAGTCGACCCCCTTAAACTCAATAAAGAAAAACTTACTCTTCCATCCCCTGATGCAAGAGGGGAGCTCAAATATGATGCCCTTCGGGTAGGAGGACAAGGATTACCACCCATCCTTAGTTGGGTGGCGCTTTAGGGCGAAGAAGGCCCTGAACAAGGAGAATCGGGCAACGAACCCGTGGAGGTGGTAGAGTACAATGAAAGAAAAGATAACCCTAATGGCGTTTGGCACTAACTATGTAGGGACCAAATGGTAGTTGTCCAGGATGGATAGAAAGAAAGGGTTAAAAGGAAACCGGAGACCCCCGGAGGTCTCCTCATAAAAGCAAGATGACCCGGGCCACTGGAAGTGACCCGTTCCCCTGGATGAGGGATCGTGAACCGAACAGAAGGTGGGATGCCATAGGCATCCCGAACGGTCCTTAGTTCCTCGGCGGTGATCGTCGAGGCGACCCCACCAGGACCTGTGGAACGGACGGACTCAGAAGTGGGAACAGAAGAAGGAGGAGGGAGAGAAGGGTTGGATCCCGGTTCCCTGATGAATACCGGACCAGGAGGATGCCTCCTACTGAGCTCGAAGCGAGTTACATCTTCCTCCGCATCGGAAGAAGAAGAAGAAGATGCCAGCCTCCGCTCGGAGGGACCAGCCTCACCCTAATTAGTGGAGGGGAGGAAGCCCGGACCAAAATGGGACATCCTCAAGAACAAGGGGAATGAAGGACTCGAAGTAAGGGATGGAATAACGGACTCAACTCAAAGAAACCCCAGACTCGGAGGAAGTACCCTACTCTAGCAGGGGAAGAAGGAAGAAGAAACTGACCTGGTTCCTTAGAAAACCTGAGGCAACTGTGAAGAAGAAGAAAGCTTGGGTGCAGCAGCAGCAGGCACGGAGAATTCAAAAGAATAGATGTTTTGGGTAAGGCCCTCCTTTCATTTCGAAATGACCCGACGGATTCGTACCGATCCAACCCCTCCGCCAATGGATCCATGCCACGTGCTGCCTATCGGTGAAAATGGCATCCCGGTCACTTTGAATTCTATGCCAACATTAACTGCTCCTCGGACATGGCCACACGGCACCCCTGTATTGGTCCGCGGGGCCGTCTCTTGAAGCGTCGCAATCATGGCCATCATCGCACCAGATTTCCACCTTTCCATGTCAGCACCGCAATCACTCCCTTCAGCCCGAGCATCGCGCACTAACGAGCCTCGAGAGTGGGGAGCAAATGATGTGGTAGGATCGCTGACGTGGGGGAACTGATAGGCACCATGTCAAAGAAGGACGCCGCATCGGACATCGTGTTAATTCTCTAGCCCGGACTCCGCTACCGAGCTGAGTTAAGCTCCCTCAAGATAGCGGGCTAAGCTCTATCCTCCACCAGGTTGGGCCCGCAAGCTCAGGATGCCTAGGCCAGAGCCGTATTCTGTCCTCCAGAGCGAGACCCTAGGAGGTTTGAGCCCTGTGGTCAGAGTCGAGCTCAGCGCTCACCAGCCAACGTAGAGCCTCTCCGAGTGCGCACCCTCTGGACTGGGTCCGCCCTCTGCCCTCCAGAGCAAGACCCTCAGAGGTTTAAGCACTACAGTCGGAGTCGAGCTCAGCACTCACCCACCAATGTGGAGCCTCTCCGAGCGCGCGCCCTCTGGACTGGGTCTGCCCTCTGTCTTCTAGAGCGAGACCCTTGGAGGTTTGAGCCCTGTGATCGGAGTCGAGCTCAGCACTCACCCGCCAACGTGGAGCCTCTCCGAGAGTGCACCCTCTGGACTGGGTCCGCCCTCTGCCCTCCAGAGCGAGACCCTCGGAGGTTTGAGCCCTGTGGTCAGAGTCGAGCTCAGTGCTCACCTGCCAACATGGAGCCTCTCCGAGCACGTGCCCTCTAGACCAGGTCCGCCCTCTGCCCCCTAGAGCGAGACCCTTGGAGGTTTGAGCCCTGTGGTCGGAGTCGAGCTCAGCGCCCACTCACCAACGTAGAGCCTCTCTGAGCGCGCGCCCTCTGGACCAGGCCTGCACTCTTCCCTCCTCCGCCAAGACATCCCCGCGAGCTCGGAGCACCTAGGTCTGAGCGAGCCCTGCCATTCCAGCTCAGCCCCAGCTCGGACAAGGTCTTTGCCAGGCCAGAATGCCAGCGAGCCGCTCGAGGACTGCACTGGAGCACCTCCCAGGCTGTACTGACCACCTGCGGCCATCGATTATACTAGAAAGGAAAGAAGCACGCTAATCAAGATGCCATGCTCCTCACTAACCACCCAGATCACCCAAGAGAGGAAGCCAACTGGGAGATTCGAATCCCATGGGCAGCGGCCCACCATTCGAGGCACTGCCAAGTTTTCCAGAATGAGGCGACCAAAAGGAGTGTTGGAGTGCATGACAGCTCCCCTTATCATGAATCAGGAAAGGCTCCTCGGGACACCGCCGCACATGCCTACCAGCCCGACGGAGGTCCCAAGATAGACGCCCAACGGTAACCTAGTTTGCAACAAACTCGGAGATAACACAACAACACCAACACACAGGCAAAAGACAAGCCAAGAAAAAAAAAGAAAGAGAGTGCAAGCCTCACCAGGATGAGGGGCATGGCACCACCAGTATTCCAGAGCAAGGTCTGGAGGAAGGGCCACACAGGGACTCCCCCTAATCAGGCCGCATTTCCCCCGACACACTTGCTATTCACATTCACAACTCACTCCTCCTTATGTGGAGTCCACCAAGAGGGGCTCAACCAGGAGGATCTGTTCCCCTGGATCATCACTGACTTGATCGTCGGAGTGCCCCCATTGGAAACCTCGGTTCGGGTCTCTAACCTCTACTTTGCAGGCCTAGGACCAGAGGAGCGCTAGGCGGCGAAGAGAGAGCACTCCGGCGCCGGCAGCAGCTACAGGCCACAGTGATCCTGGCGGCAACAAAGGTAATCCTCAAGATCAAGATCACCACCAAAAGTAGGTGCTTATAACCTAATGTTCTTAGTGGCTCTCTCATCCTGGTCCATGAAATCATAATTAGGTCTCCTATGATTAGACTTCCAGATTGGGTCATGGTATGGGGCTCTCCTAGGGTTGGGAGGTGTGGGAAGAGGTGACTCAGGCTTATGTTCAGTGTTGGACTCTTGGGTCCTCTCTAGGTTTCCTAAATGACTTTTTATTTGGATAAACCTATTGTTCATTTGGATATTTAATTGGGCAAACTGGTCATTCATGGTCTTCAATAGGGTTACAAGATTGAGTTCTATGGTTAAATTTGGTTGGGGTTGAGACATATGGTATTGGGCTCCTGATCTAGTGGTGATGCAATCAAGCACATAAATCGACTAGGGTTTGCTAGACCTACCAGTCCAGGTAAAATGAGCCAGCTCAACTTACAACCAATTCAGCAATTACCCTTTCCACTGGCTAGGTAAGTGGTGGGGTCATGGGAGGCTCCCCTTGTTCTCACAAGATCCTAATTAAAAAATACGAGTCCGCTTAGGACGTTTGCCTCTAGACCTCTAGCCAAGACACCATATTCAAGAAATAATTGGAGGATTGGGTGCACTGGCTTTCTAACAAACCACGGACTGGACCTGTTGGTGTCCCTAGATCAATTAAGTTTCTACTTGATTTTAGTTAGGCTTGGGTTCGAATGCAGGGTGGTTGTTTTGGGCCTGGGAAAGGTGATGAAATCCTTCCTTGATCTGACATAGTAGAAATGCTCCTAAGGTGACTTGATTATGCATGCACACATGAATCCTAAAGAACAAAAATCAGTAAATAAAATAATTTTTTTTTTCTATTTTTTTACGAAGATAGCAGATCTAATGAAGGTTAGTTACAGTTAATTAAGTGCAAAAGAAATTAAGTTTTAAAGGGTTTTATGGCAAACAAATTTCAGCCCTAAAGTAATATTGCAGAAATTTCAGCAAGGTAGTCATCAGGGTTTCATATAGAATTTCTTTTAATTTTCAGATCAAAAAACTAAAATAAAATTACAGAAATCAAGAAGACTAATTAGGTATTTAATGGATGCAAAGATTGATGCAAATCAGATGGGTTTAATGGGAGTAATTCCTAGGGTTTTGGGACAAGGGTGCAGATTTCAGCATGTAGATTTTTTGTTAGGGTTTCTTTATGCATTTTTTGTTTCTATTTTTCAGATCAGAAAAATACAAAAAAATTGCAAAAATAAAGAGAACTAATCAGACGATTAAGGGATGTAAAGATTAATGATAAACAGTAAATGGAAAAACAGCCATAAGTTTAGACTACTATGCAAATTTTAGCATGCAGAATTTTTAAACTAAGATGTAAGAACATGTCCTAATCCTGCTCTGATACCAAAATTGATGAGGGACAAACCTAGAATGATGTGGAACATATGACATGCAAGGGATGCGGGATGAACATGAGAAAATCAGATTATATGAGAGCAATATTTTCTGAATTTTTAATGGTTTTGTTCCGAAAAAGAGACTAAGAACAACCAAGGTTTTCATGCAAAGACTAGATTCTACCCATATAGCAAGAGTCTAACAAAGTAAAAAAGAAAATCAGGATCCTAGGATTAAGAAACACCTATTAGGAACATGTTTAACTTCATGAACCCAGGCAAAAAGAGAAGGGAAGGGTCAGAATTACCTAGTAATGATTCTCCTTGCATCGTAGAAGGGATCTCATGCCTCGGATCGGCACCTAGATGACAAAGCAGCTTTCCCATGGATCTGCCAGCTTTTTATTAGCTAGTTTCGGGGACAAGAAAAACCTCATCCAGAGGGCATGGCACTGGAGGGATCCTGCAAACACTTATTGTTAGGGATTCTGAAATTAAGAAAAATATGAAACTAGAAATTGGTGGAGAAGAGAAGGTAGGAGGGGTGTAGAAGATGGCTGGCAGCCTATTTTGATGGATGACACCTGGAGCCTTGATCTGGCGACCTAAAGGGGAGGATGCCTGGCAGGAACTTGATGTTGGTGGCCTGGAGGAGAGAGATGAGCTAGCAGCCAAGGGCTTGGGGATTAAGGGTGGCCTAGGGTTTGATTGATGGTGGGCGGCCTAGATGAAAGTATGTGAGGGGCGGCATGAGATGGATGAAGATGGAAGGCATCCTAGGGTTGGAGGATGAAGGATGGTGCAGCTTAGATTGCTTGGAGATGGGATGGCTAGGGTTTTAGAAAGATGCTAGGGTTTGAAAGATAGCTGGGCCTCACACTCTCTCCCTCACATAGCATCAATGCTTAATAAAGCACAAAAAATAAAGCAAAAGCAATCAAATTTTCATTCACTCAAGTATGAATTACAAGAAGAAGGGGGTGGATATTTATAGATTCACTCAGGTCCTTAGACTCCCTAACAGACTGGGATTACAAAACTTGAGTGCCAATAAAACTCTCTTGGGATAGGGCACCTCTTCTTCTTGGGCTTAGGCAGCAACTCCATGTGGTCTTGGGTTTACTCCTTGTAGACTTGGGCACATGGACTGCAGGTGGGCGTGGGTTGGCCTGGGGTGCCAACTTGACTGGACCTTGGACTGGGGCGCTGGGCTGGGGAGGGCGCCAACTGAACTTGGACTAGAAGGGGTGCCAACTTGATAAGCTTGGCGGCATGAAAGGGCCTAGGCGCTGATTCCTGGGGAACTTGGGGTGCCAATGTTGGTGGACTTGAGCAGGTGCCCAGGTGCATGAAGTCCAACTCTGGTTAGGGTGACCTGGTGAATCTCCTGGTCGGTGACTCTCCTCTTGGATCTTGACTTGAAAAAAAGTTGTAGGACTCATTGGACTGAAATAAGGGACCTACTTGACTAAGTGGACTCAGCTGGACTCAGTTATCTTACTTTATTACAGGACTAACTCTTCAATATAGGATTCAATTGGCTTACTTTAGTATAGGACTCAAGTGAGCAAATGGACTCAATGGACTAAAAAAAAGTTGACTAACTTTCCAACACATGACTTAGAGATCTTCATGGAACCTTGAAATTCTTGTCTGATCCTGATGTTCCCATCACCGTGATCACAGCCTGGAGGTGGCACCAAGGTGTCGCCTACCGTGTGACTCACAGCATGGCGAATCGAGAAGCTCGACACCCCCGGCCTTGCTTATAGGCTGGAGGTAGCACCAAGGTGCCGCCTACCACGTGACTCAAAGCATGGTGAATCGAGAAGCTCGACGCCCCCAACCTCACTCATAGCCTAGAGGCGGCAGTGAGATGTCGCCTACTACGTGACTCACAGCATGATGAATCGAGAAGCTCGGCACCTCCAACCTCGCTCACAGCTCGAAGGCGGTAGCGGGATGCCACCTACCACATGACTCACAGCATGGCAAATCGAGAAGCTTGACGACCCTAGCCTCGCTCCAGCCCAGAGGCGACACCAAGGTGCCGCGAACCGTGTGACTCATAGCATGGCAAATCAAGAAGTCCAATGCCCCACAGTCTCAAGGCCGCGCTTATAGTCCAGAGGCGGCACCAAGGAGCTGCCTACCATATGACTCATAACATGGCGAATTGAGAAGCTCGGTGCCCCAGCTTTGCTCACAGCCTGGAGGTGGTAGCGAGATGCTGCCTACCGCATGACTCACAGCATGGAAAATCGAGAAGCCCGATGCCCCACAGTCTCATGGCCGCACTAAAAATCTAGAGGAGGCACCAAGGCACCGCCTATTGTGTGACTCATAGTGTGGCGAATCGAGAAGCTTGGCATCCCCAGCCTTGCTCACAGCCTAGAGGTGGCAGCGGGATGCCGCCTACGACATGACTCACAGCTTGGCATGCCAATAAGTCTAGCGACCCAAGGCATTATGGCCGTGCTCACAGCACAGAGGCGGCACAAAGGTGTCGTCTACCACGTGACTCACAGCATGGTGAATCAAGAAGCTTGGAGTCCCCATCCTCGCTCATAACCTGGAGGTGGCACCAAGGCACCACCTACCGTGTGACTCACAGCATGGCAAATCGAGAAGCTCGGTGCCCCCAGCCTCGCTCACTGCTCGAAGGCGGTAGCAGGATGCTACCTACCATGAGACTCACAGTATGGCGAATTGAGATGCTCGGTACCCCCAACCTTGCTTATAATCTAGAGGTGGCAGCGAGATGCCACCTACTGCATGACTCACAGCATGGCGAATTGAGAAGCTTAATGCTCCCAGCCTCGCTCATAGCCTGGAGGTGGTAGCGAGATTCTGCCTACCGCATGACTCATAGCTTGTCACATCAATAAGTCCAGGACCCCATAGCCTCATGGCCATGCTCATAGCTTGACGGTGGCACCAAGGCACCACCTACCGCATGACTCACAGCATGGTGAATCAAGAAGCTTGATGCCCCCAGCCTTGCTCATAGCCATTAAGTGGTTGGTGGATGCTACCTACCGCGTGACCCATAGCATGGCAAATCGAGATGCTTGATGCCCCATAGCCTCATGGTTGCACTCACAGCCCAGAGGTAGAACCAAGGCGATGCCTACCTCGTGTCTCACAGTGTGGTGAATCGAGAAGCTCGACACCCCCAGCCTTGCTCACAGCTCGGAGGCGGTAGCGAGATGTCGCTTACCGCTTGACTCACAGCTTGGCACATCAATAAGTCCGACGCCCTATAGCCTCATGGCAACGCTCACAGCCCGGAGGTGGCACCTATCGCATGACTTACAGCATGGCGAATCAAGAAGCTAGGTACCCCTAGCCTCACTTACAGCATGGAGGTGGCAGCGGGATGCCGCCTACTTCATGGTTCACAACATGGCGAATTGAGAAGCTTGGTGCTCCCAGCCTCGCTCATAGCCTAGAGGTGAAAGCGGGTTGCCATCTACCGCGTGGCTCATAATGTGGAGAATCGAGAAGCTCGGTGCCCCTAGCCTCGCTCATAGCCTGGAGATGGCAGCGAGATTTTGTCTACCATGAGATTCATAAATTGGCAAACCAAGGAGCCCTGCGCTCTACGGCCCCACTTTCGAGGTCAAGAGATGCCATCAGCCTCACCCTCGAGGTCAAGAGGCATCATCGATCCCACCTCAAGAATCAGGGGACGTCAGCAATGAAAGAAAAGTGCCCTAAAAGCTAATCATTGTAAGGGCATTTTTGTAATCTTCCAACTCTTGTATGATATTATATTAATAAAGGTATTTATTTTCATCATATAATGCTGTGTGTTATTTATGGATTATGATGAACACCATAGATTAGGGCAATGGAATTATATTTATGATAAAGATCATAACAGTGAGACCTAAGTTCATATAAACCCTAATCAAAATGTTCTTAGTCAATGGACCATCGATTTTGGGATCGATGAATTCGATATGACTAGCTTATCCTATGTATGCTCAGTTAATAAGGATGGTTGGTCTCACAACCATTTGTATATAGATACTAATACAAGGATAAGGATGCTCATCAGGGTATGAGTACACCAAACTGATCCACACCGAGACTATCTTATGGAAGTCTTACTGCTTGTCAAATGATAGGTCTCAGAGTAAAAGTTGTGCATGTGATCTTTAGACCTGAGGTCACCATGGTTTCTTGTGAACACTAAGCCATATTTTTGTTTCATACTCATTCATGACATTGAATTATGTACGGGGTATTCTGGGTATGGTAGAAGGTGTACAAAGGATGTGAGTGGACCATCAAGGAATTGATCATTCCTGGTAGGAGAAATTGTTATCCCATGTAATCTCTTCGATGAGTGATTCAAGAAGCCTTTGATCAAAGCAGGATGAGATTAGAAGTTGTTTCTAATCAGTCATTAGTTGAGTCCTCATGATCGAGCTAAGATTCGATATGACTAAGTGTTAGGGTTTGACATATATCCATACCTATCACTTAATCAGGATAATGAGAGATCGAAAGATTGAATTTCATGGTAACTTTCTACTAAAGAGTATTTTGATACTTTCTACCAAATTCCATATTTTCTGGATAGGCATGACATGTTGCTAGATGTCAATCTTGTCTTGTATGTTTTCATGAACCAATTGGATTGGTTTCATGAGTCAATTTGATGGATGTTTCGAATTGGACAATTAGGTGAACCAATTTGACCTAATTAGGTCAATCGGGTTCGATTGGATCGAATCGGCTCAAACCTAAACCTACTGCTAGCTAAATATGGAACCCAAAGGGTCACACACATTAGGGAGTTAACTAAGGAAGTCATTCATATTTTAATTAGGGTCATGGGATCCTAATTGGTTAGCTAGATTGCACACTAGCATGTGTAGGCTAACTTAATTCCTAACCCAAGTCGATTTGGATCCAGTTGCTTGCTATTTTGATTAACCAATTTAAGAGAGACTTAAATTGGGTTAAGTCTAGGTTAAGATAGAATTTATCAGGTTTTTTCCTAATTTATTTGGACTTGGAATGCCACTTGGATTAGAGTCCAAGTTGGCATGGACTCTTGGGCGCAATATTGCACGCGCTAAGGAAGAGAGGGTGCAGAAAGGACCAAGAGTCCTTCTGCAGATGAATCACTTTGGCTGATTGATCTGGGACTCTCTTGTCACATATCCCCATGCCCCTTAGGATTGTTTTTGACCGATCAACACATTTTGAATTAGCGTGAAAAGGGAATGCATGCATGAAGAGACGTGTCTCTTCATTTGGCATGTGGCCTGAAGTAGTGTCCTTCTGCTATCAGGACTCTTCAAATTCTCTGATGTTTGAAGATTGAAGAGGCACCTCTTGGCTTCTTAGAGATTGGCACTTGCCATGTGGCAAGTGACAAATCATCCAGGAATGGGAATGGATGCTGATATGTGCTTTGGTGAATGATAAGACATATTATATATGATTTTTCAAGCCAGATAATTTCTCTTCGATCTTGAAAAATCATATCTAATAACATGTTGGGAGGACATATCACACACCCCTCTTAAAACTATAAATAGGGGCGGTGATATGAGTTTCAGATATCTGATTCCACCATAAAGTTATTCTGAGAATTTTGTTCTCCCTCTCTCCTCCTTTAAGACAAACCTTGTCTCTTTAAGACAAGGTTGTTCTTACTAGGACAAGTCTTAGAATTTAAGACATAAGCCTAGAGTGTTTTAGAGGAGGGCAATACCAAATCCAAGAGTGGTTTTGGAAGGCATTTAGAGTACCCTACAGAAGGATAGGGTGTCCTTCAAAGGTCAAAGTCCAGAAGGCTGTCAAGAAGAATCCTAGTCAAGCAAGCAACTGAAGAAGGAATTCTTCCTTGGTTCAATTCTTGTATGGATCGTCGTTGGAGGGCTTACACTTGTGAGCCTTGTTGAAAGAAGTAGATAACAACATTTCAGGTATGTTTCTTGTACTTCATTTATGATTCATTAGTTGATAATGTGTAAGGGGATCCGGGAATTAGGATTTCTTCTAGCCAGTTAGCGTTTTCATGCTTGAATTTTTGTTTTAAAATTCACTTCCGAATGTAGCATGATGACCTAGGCTCCTAGAAATTCTCATCAGTGGTATTAGAGCCACCCTTAGTTCATTCAATTATGTGTCATTTTGAAGTTCATGAACATCCATGTCCGAGTCGACTCGAGCCTATTCGAGTCGACCCGACTAGAGACCGAGTAGACCCGAAACCTGTTGAGTCAACTCTTCCAGAATTTTGTTTTTATGCATATTATAATTAATATGTTTGGTTTCTATTTTATCATGAAAATAGCATGATTTTGTTATGATATGATATTATGCATATTGTTGATCAAATGCATAATTATAACAAGTTTTATCCTAGTAATTGCTTTGGATTGGGTTAGTCACCATGGCCGTCCGGTCATAGGAGCCAAGTACGGTTTAAAGGCCCTCTCCTCCCATTCAATGGGTCTCCTATAGCATGTAGGGGTGCTGCTGTGGCCATATCCCATGAAAAAGTGAGGTGAACGGGGTATTGAAATATCATGCTATAATATGACTGCTATGTTATGCATATGCTGGAATGATATGCTTTATGTTTATACTTGTTGTTATGAACATTGTTGATATGATTATTTAGGATGTGTTTGAGACCATCAAAGCCCTAATTAAAAATCATATTTAGTCATAGTATAAACTTAATCATGATGCAAAACTAATTATGGTTTGATCAGCCAATTGGTGTCTAGGCAAGTGGTTCTGGGAACGTAAAGGGATTGAGATTTTTTAATTGGTTCTGTTGTCTGACCTAGCCAATTCAATTGGTGTCTAAGAAAAGCAATGGGGGGACCCCCTCACCCCTTCCACTCACCTGACCAATTTGGTTATATCTAAAACCTTAATTTGGGAATGCTAATTGATTAAGAATACTATAATTTGCCTTCCTTCATGCTAAGCAAAACTTATGTCAACACTATAGTAGGTTTGTTGTGTACACACAAGGCCTACTTTAGGGTTTGATATGAAATTTGTCTTGGTGCACTAGGTGCTTTATAGCATGATTGGAATTGTTGCTTTGTTGTGTATACACAAAGGGCAATATTATTCAATCATGGCTATATAGAAATGAAGGGTCTGACTAAACTAAGACATTATGGTTTGTTGTGTACACACAAGGCCATAAGTGTCTTAGAGGTAAGTTTAATAGTTGAGAATTGCATAGATTGCATAATGCGGGACAGGGATCGAGGAGGATCACTGGCGAGCATAGAAGTCACCGGGAATTAGGACTTGCACTCAAGAACAGGAACTCAGGTGTCACACCCACTACAATCCGAAGAAAAACTCAAAACACAGATCAAAATAACTTTAATTTGTATTCATAGGAAAAAAGATGCTTCATACAAGAGGGGAGGGGTCGTATTGATAGATTCAGCCCAGGGTACATGACTTGAGGGCTAAGAAATCCTAACTTATGGGCCAAGAAATCCTGGTGGACCTGGTCAACAGTGGGCCTTTGTCTTGGACTGGAGCTCTCTCTCTTGTGGGCTTGGCAGCATGAAAGGGTCCAGTGCATGAAGGCTGGTTCTGGTTGGGGGGCCTGGTGAATCTCCTGGCTGATGACTCTCCTCTTGACTTGAATGATATTATAGGACTCTTACTTGAAACAAAAGACTTACATGACTAAAGGGACTCAACTGGACTCACATGTTCCACTTTATTACAGGACTCAATTGGCTCACTTTGACTCAAGTGACTCAGGACTAATGGACTCAAATAAAATAAACTAAAATAGACTCTCAGTCCCCATCATTCCCCTGCAGTGGGGAGAACTCGACTCTGTCGAGTTTGGGTGAGCGGGGGTTTGATGGAACCGAAACCAATCAAAGCAAAAGCAGTTAGGTTCTTCTCTTTTCTTTTTTTTTTCACCTTTCTTTCTTTTCTCTTTTTTTCTCTGAATTTTTTTTACTATTTTTTTTATTTTTGGCTGCTCTAAGATCAGTGCAGCTTTGAAGATGGTGCAGCACTGAGATCCGTACTACTTCGAAAATCGTGCTACTCTAGAAATCATGCACTGATGTTGGCAATAGTGAAGGCAATTGCCTTCACGATCGTGTGGGCATCTCCCTCATCCTCGGATGGAGGCCGGGCAGAATGGAGGAGGGACTCCTGGTGGACATTGCCGGCGATGAGGCTGGGGCGGAGATGGTGGCATGGATGGGAAGAAGATGGCCGGATGGTAGTCGGCATGGCTTGGTGGCATAGGGGACTCAATTCCAAGGCCCTGTTGCAGGGCTCGGCTCATCGTGGGAGGGCGCACAAGCGATGAGGAAGGAGGCGGAGATCTGTAGGGTGGCAGATAGGGATCGAGGAGGATCGCTGGCGAGCATAGAAGTCATTAGGGGATTAGGGTTTGCACTCAAGAATAGGAACTCGGGTGTCACACCCACTCCAATCCAGAGAAAAACTCAAAACTCAGATCAAAATAACTTTAATTTGTATTCATAGGAAAAAAGATGCTTCATACAAGAGGGGAGGGGTGGTATTTATAGATTCACCCCAGGGTACATGACTTGAGAGCTAAGAAACCCTGACTTATGGTTCAAAAAACCCTGGTAGACCTGGTCAACAGTGGGCCTTTGTCTTGGACTGGAGCTCTCTCTCTTATGGGCTTGGCAGCATGAAAGGGTCCAGTGCATGAAGGCTAGTTCTAGTTGGGGGGCCTGGTGAATCTCCTGGCTGATGACTCTCCTCTTAACTTGAACAACATTACAAGAATCTTGACCTGAAACAAAATACTCAGAAGACTAAAGGGACTCAACTGGACTCACATGTTCCACTTTATTAAAGGACTCAATTGGCTCACTTTGACTCAAGTGACTCAGGACAAATGAACTCAAATTAAATAAACTAAAATAGACTCTTGGCCCCATCATTGCAATTGGAAAGGAAGTCCAACCTTTGAACTCATGAGTATTTGTTGTGTACACACAAGAAATTCATGAGGAATTAGGATCTCAACCCCACTAAAGAAACTAGTAAGGTTTCTCACTTACCATAGATTGAGGGTTATGGTATTCGAAGAAAATAGTGAGAGACATAATTAGATATAAAAGTCCTTATCTAATTATGAATGTCATCTTAGGTGGTCTGCTGATATTGTTCTTTTATTAAATGTAGGATATTTATATTACAGCTTCAAATTTATCACCGTGGGGCATTTTAGATGCCAAGTTAACCAGTCCCAATTATGTGGACTGGCTGAGGAACCTGAGGAATGTACTGACTCAGGAGAAGCTTTCTTCTATTCTTGATTCTCCGGATCCTAAGATGATCGAAGAGGATGCTTCAGAGGAGAAAATTTCCACACATAAAATGTGGCAAAATGATAGTACAACTGTTAGGTGTATCATGTTAGTCTCGATGAGCAACGAGCTCTAGAGGCAACATGAAGGTATGGAACCTCAGTCCATATAGCTTAATTTAAACAAGCTATATGGAGAGCAAAGTAGGACTGTGCAATACGAAATATCGAAGCAGTTATTCCATGCACAGATGAGTGAGGGTTCATATGTACAACCCACGTATTGAAAATGATTGACTTAATCACTCGATAAGGTCAATTAGGGTTTGTCATGGATGGTGAACTCAATCAAGATTTGATCCTGCAATCACTCTCAAATTCCTTCTCTCAGTTTGTTCTTAATTACCATATGAATAAACTGAATACTTCATTACCAAGGTGCTTAATATGCTTAAGATAGCAGAGAGCCATTCTAAAGGAGACAAGGTTCATCTTCTTCTAGTTGATGGAAGAAAGAAACAGGCAAAGAAGAAGGGCTTGAAAATAAAATTCAACCCTAAGAAGAGCTTCCAGAATAAGAAGAAAGCTAAGAAGGCTAATGGAGCCTGTTTCCACTACGACAAGCAAGGGCACTAGAAGAAAAATTGCAAGATATATCTTGCAAGTGTGAAGCAAGATGCAAGTAGAGCATCTAAAGGTTTGTACATGATACAAACAAATTTATCATTGAGTTTTTCAAATTATAATTCATAGATATTGGATACCGCATGTGGATCTTATATCTGCAATTCGTTGCAGGGACTTCACAAAATTAGGAATTTGAAGAAAGGTGACTTCAAGCTATATGGGGTAAGTGAGAGGCCATTTATGCTGAAGCTATGGGCACATGTATCTTATTATTACCTTTGGATAATATGTTAAAGCTAGAAGAATATTACTACATACCCAATATTGTAAAAAATATTATTTCTATACCCTTGTTATTACAATAAGGATATAAAATAAATGTAAAGAGCAGTGGCTACTCTATTCTTCATAAAAATAAAATATTTGGACATGGTTGTTTTATTAATGGTCTTCTAACTTTGGAACTCAATGATGAAATACTTCTTATTAATGATAAGAAGAGAAAGAGAGATAATGTCAATGTCACATATCTCTAGCATTGCCGGTTAGGTCATGATGGGGACATCGCCAGCATGGATCCCAGAGCAAGCACGAATCCTGGAGCTGCACAAATCTCTAAGCATATCCAGAATAAATTAATTTGGGTTTATCTTTTTGTTTGAAATTTAAATTAGGATTTGGTTGGTTAGGATTGAGATATGGATTGGCTTATCTTATCCTATCTTGTATTTGAATTTGAATCATCCCTATCTTTTTATCTTGTATTCAAATTCAAATAAGGGTTGGACAAGTCTATAAATACCACCCTCAGTCCTTTGTAAGAAAAAAAAAGTTTGGTCAATAAAGAGTTTTTCTTTTTGTTTGTCTCGTATGGGGAGGGTGAGAGGCCCGTCTGTCCTTCGCCTTCGGGCGTCGAGGGATGAGAGACCCTAGTCCTTCACTTTTGAGCGTCGAGGGGTGAGAGACCCTAGTCCTTCGATTTCGAGCATCGAGGGGTGAGAGACCTTAGTTATCCCCTTTTCCCCGTCGAGTTCCCTCTAGGTAATAGGGATTTTCCTTCATAGCCCCAGGTAGCGATTTGGATGGGATGCCCTAGGCTCCGCATGTAGTGAGATGGGTGGGATTCCCTAGGCTACATATAGTAGGATGGGTGAGATGCCCTAGAGGTGAGATGCCTTTCTGTGAATGTAAGTTCTAGGTCTTAGAGTGTCCAATTTTTCTACCCTCAATCCCTATTTTTTCCTTCGCCACCACCATAGAAAAATCAAAAAAAATTTAAAAAATAGGATACCCTAATCTTTGGCGACTTCTCAGCTCGTCGACGATCCTACCCTGATCCCGTCCCCCATCAAATTGATATCATAGCCCTAGGTCAGGTTAGGGTATGTTTCTTTCCCAAACCCAGATTCCCCCGACCGGTTTCGTCATTCTTTGTCTTCCTTGTTCTTGCTCCACTTCTCACAGCCACCATCTTTCTCTACAGCCGAAGTTCTCGGCCTCTCCACCGGATCTTCCATCAGTCGACAAGCCCTGGCATCGATTTCAGCCTCGGATCCACTATTGCTGAGTCTTCGCCCAACCCTCCATCCGCGCAGCCACCGAAGCCTCCCTCGAGTTCCAGAGCAAGGTCCTCGAATGCTCTGGCCTTAGCGAGGAGACTTGTCTCCCCGAGGCACTCCGCTTCTTGCCGCCCCGCCCCACCATGGCCTACACCTATGAGGAGGCCGAGCAGGTCATGTTCAGCACCCTCGATACCCTCTTTGCGCAATCGTTTGAGGGAGAAGAGAGTCGAAAAAGCCATCTCCGTTGAGGGTTTTGCCTCCAGTCTAGGGTTAGGGTTTTGCTCCCGTCGTCCAGGTATGGTCTTGCCCACCATTTCCCCTCATTCTTCATCATCGTCGATGGATGAGACCTGGGAGAAAGCCATCGAGGTGGTGCTCGGCCTCCAGGCTGACTCATCATTAGTGGATCCACTATGAGCCCTGACAATGGACGACACCGTGAAGTGCATTCATAGCCATCTCCCACCGCCGGCCCTTTTTGAGAAGTTCCCAGCCTTGGAGCACCTCTCGATTGCCAATGTGCTGCTCATGTTGCTCGAAGGATTCCCCAGCTTGCCGGCCCTCCAGTGGCTCATCCTTTCTGACAACTGAATATCTGGTGGGCTGGAGTTCTTGGTGGAATCCGGCCTCGACACCCGTTCACGATCCCCTATGTGAAGAAGAAGGAGAGGGATGCACGAACGTGAAAGCAAATCCCCCTCCCTCTTGCCGACTTCAACTCAGCACAGATTTCAGAGCTACACACTTCATAAAGCAACACAAATTTTAAAGTACACCAATCTCAAAGATGCACCATTTCCAAAGCAAAGCTGATTATAAAAAAAATCATGGTTATGTCAAGCTAGAGTTTGGAGTTCTCAAAGCCTGAAATAAAGCTGAAGCTGGAGCCTGACCCAAACTCGATAGAGTCAAGTTTTCCCCACCTCAGGAGAATGATGGGGACATCACCATCACGGATCCCAAAGCAAGCACGAATCCTGGAACTGCACAAATCTTGGAGCATATCCAGAATAAATTAATTTGGGTTTATCTTTTTGTTTGAAATTTAAATTAGAATTTGGCTGGTTAGGATTGAGATATGGATAGGCTTATCTTATCCTATCTTGTATTTG
The DNA here is from genome assembly GCA_021397845.1 of Areca catechu. Classification (NCBI taxonomy): domain Eukaryota; kingdom Viridiplantae; phylum Streptophyta; class Magnoliopsida; order Arecales; family Arecaceae; genus Areca; species Areca catechu. Next base: position 42,266,797 of record CM038048.1, on the reverse strand, counting down.
AATTTGAATCATCCCTATCTTTTTATCTTGTATTCAAATTCAAATAAGGGTTGGACAAGTCTATAAATACCACCCTTAGTCCTTTGTAAGAAAAAAAAAGTTTGGTCAATAAAGAGTTTTTTTGAAAAGAGTTTTTCTTTTCGTTCGCCCCGTATGGGGAGGGTGAGAGGCTCGTCTATCCTTCGCCTTCCGGCGTCGAGGGGTGAGAGACCCTAGTCCTTCGTTTTCAAGCGTCGAGGGGTGAGAGACCCTAGTCCTTCACTTTTGAGCATCGAGGAGTGAGAGACCCTAGTTATCTCCTTTTCTCCATCGAGTCCCCTCTAGGTCTTAGGGATTTTCCTTTACGGCCCTAGGTAGCGATTTGGATGGGATGCCCTAGGCTCCGCATGTAGTGAGATTGGTGGGATGCCCTAGGCTACATGTAGTAGGATGGGTGAGATGCCCTAAAGGTGAGATGCCTCTCTGTGAATGTAAGTTCTAAGTCCTAGAGTGTCCAATTTTCCTACCCTCCATCCCTATTTTTTCCTTCGCCACCACCATAGAAAAATAAAAAAAAAATTAAAAAAATAGGATACCCTAATCTTCAGTGACTTCTCAGCTCGTTGACGATCCTACCCTGATCCCGTTCCCCATAAGGTCATATCAGTGAGTCAAGGATAAACAAGTTAGTCTAAGATAATTACTTTGACCCTTATGATTTTCAATCATTAGGAACTTGTGAGTCTTGCCTCAAAGAAAAAATGACCAAGTCTCCATTCACTAGATATGGAGACAGGGTAACTGAGTTACTAGGTCTTGTGCATATTGATGTATGTGGACCTATGACAACTCAAGCCAGAGGTGGATATTCTTACTTCATCACTTTTATTAATGATTTATCAAGGTTGGTCATGTTTATCTTATGAAACACAAGTCTGAAGCTTTTGATAAGTTTAAAGAACATCAAAGTATGGTTGAAAAATAAACTAGGCATAGTATTAAAGCTCTTCATTTTGATTGAGGAGGTGAATACTTGTTTGGTGAGTTTCTAAACCATCTTAAAGATAAAGGCATAATCTCTGAATGGACTCCTCCTTATACACCCCAGTTAAATGGTGTGGCAGAAAGGAGAAATCGCACCTTGTTAGACATGGTGAGGTCCATGATGAGCTTCACAGATCTTTCCATTTCCTTCTGGGGACATGTCCTAGAAATTGCTGCACATATTTTGAATAGGGTTCCATTTAAGTCAGTAAGTAGCACTCCATATGAGTTATGGAATGGCAAAAGATCAAGTCTTAAGTACTTAAAGATTTGGGGTTGCTATGCTTATGTCAAAAATAACTTTGGACATAAGTTAAGTGCTAGGGCTGATAAGTGTAGGTTGTTGGTTATCCTAAAGAAGGTAATGGATACCTCTTTTATAATGTTACTAAGCAAAAAATTTTTGTCAGTAGGCATGCTACATTCTTAGAGAAAGAATTTATCCAAGAAAGAAGTAGTGATTCTTCACTTGAGTTATGTGAAGAACAGAACCAACAACTTATTGAGTCTTCAAATGAAATTCCTTAACCAGAAGTTCTTGTAGATCAAGAATAGCCACTATACACACCTCCTCTCTGAAGGTCCGACAGGGTGCGGGGAGCACCTCTAAGATATGGCTTTGTCATCTGGGTTACAATGAAGCCATTATCATTCAGGATGATGATCCTGTGACCTATTTGGAAGCTGTCGAGAGAAATGACTCTGACAAATGGCTAAGTGCTATGAAATCTAAAATGGATTTCATGTATTCCAATCAGGTTTGGACCTTGGTAGATCCACTTGATGGAATTAACCCAATAGGGTGTAAATGGGTCTTCAAGAAGTAGATAGGAGCAGATGGTCAAGTAGAAACCTATAAGGCCAGGCTGGTAGCAAATGGTTTTAGACAAAAACATGGCATTGACTATGATGAAACCTTTTCTCTAGTAGCCATGCTCAAATCTATTCGGATTTTGCTTGCCATAGCAGCATACCATGATTATAAAATTTGGCAAATGGATGTCAAGACTGCTTTTCTCTTTGGAAACATTGAGGAAGAAGTCTATATGACACAGCCAGAAGGTTTTGTATCAAGTCGGAGACCAAACCAGGTGTGCAAGTTAAAGAAGTCTATTTATGGACTAAAGCAAGCATCAAGGAGTTGGAACATCCATTTTGATGAAACAATCAAGAGTTTTGGTTTTGTCAAAAATGAGGATGAACCATGTGTGTATAAGAAAACAAGTGGGAGTGCACTTGTTTTCTTGATTTTGTATGTTGATGACATACTAATCATTGGGAATGATATCCCAATGTTATAATCGGTTAAAACTTGGCTATCATCAAAGTTTTCCATAAAGGATTTAGGAGAAGCATCCTATATACTAAGTATAAAGATCTATAGAGATAGATCTAAAAAAATGCTAGGCTTATCCCAGTCTAGGTACATAGACTTAGTGTTGAAGAGATTCAACATAAATGGAAGTAAGAAAGGTTACTTGCCTATAAGTCAAGGCATACATCTCTCTAAGAAAATGTCTTCTAAGACATCAGAAGAAAGAGAGAGGATGGCTATGATTCCTTATGCTTCGGCTGTAGGATCAATTTGTATGCTATGTTATGTATCATAGCTGATGTGCTTATGCCTTGGGCATAGTGAGCAGGTTTCAAGCAGATCTATGAGAGGATCATTGGAAATCTATGAAAAATATTCTTAAGTATCTGAGAAGGACTAAAGATATTTTTCTAGTGTATGAGGATCTAAATTGAAACTAGAAAGCTATACAGATAATAGTTTCTAATCAGATCCAGATGATAGCAAATCAACATCAGGATATGTCTTCACCTTGAATGGTGGTGCAGTGAGTTGGAAGAGTACAAAGCAGCCAATAGTAGCTGACTCAGTCATTGAGACAGAATACATAGCTGCGAGTGACGCCGTGAAGGAAGCTGTCTGGATGAAGAAACCCATCATGGAATTGGGCTTGGTTCCTAATATACATCAGCCAGTGCCATTGTATTGTGATAATACTGGAGCTGTTGCACAAGCAAAAGAACCGAGGTCTCATCATAAGTCCAAGCACATTCTAAGACGGTTCCACCTCGTTCGAGAGATAATAGAAAGACAAGATGTTGTCATCGATTGAGTTGATACAAAGAACAATATAGCATACCCATTTACTAAAGCATTACCCAAGTAGCAGTTAGATCGCCACTTAGATAGCATGGGTATAAAGTATAAGGGTGATTGGCTTTAGTGCAAGTTGGAGATTGAAAGAAAAGTGCCCTCAAAGCTAATCATTATAAGAGCATTTTTGTAATCTTCCAACTCTTGTATGACATTATATTAATAAAGGCATTTATTTTCATCATATACTGTTATGTCTTATTTATGGATTATGATGAATCCCATAAATTAGGACAATGAAATTAGGGTTATGATAAAGATCATAACAATGAGACCTAAGTTCCTATAAACCCTAATCAAAATGTTCCTAGTCAATGGACCATCGATTTGGGGATCGATAAATCTGGTAAGACTAATTATCCAATGTATGCTCAATTAATGAGGATGGTTAGTCTCACAACCATTTGTGTAGAGATACTAGTAGAAGGATAAGGGTGCTCATCAGGGTATGAGTACACTGAACTGATCCGTACCGGGATTATCTTATGGAAGTCTTACAACTTGTCAAAAGATAGGTCTCAGAGTAGGAGTTGCGCATGTGATCTTTAGACCTGAGGTCACCATGATTTGATGGGGATCCAGGGCAGGTTTGGGTATTTTTTTCATTTTTCTTATTTTTCTGTATTTTTATTTTTACCTATTCCGCTATTCCACCTATTCCCTCTATTCCAGTTTTATCTCGATCTTATTCCCACCTTATTCTAGTCTTATTCATCCTCTTCCCGTGATTTAAAAAAAATTTTCAAAACCCTAGCCGCCGCCCCCTCCGGTCCCAGATCTGGGCCGCCCGACCCCTGGCTGCCCCCGCCGGACTACCGCCGTCGCTCGCCGGCCCCTGCCCTCGCCGGAGGAGCCGCCACCGCCGCCCTCCCGTGGAAGACGAACGGCCTTGGGAAGACCAACCATCGCCCATGTCCCATGGCCACCCGCCCGCCTCCCGCCGGCTCACGTTCGGTCGACGGAGGGCCCCCGCCGGTGCCTTGGGCCCCATGGCCGTGGGAAGCCCAAACGGCTTGGCCGTGCATGCCGTAACGCCCCTGCACCGTCGCCCGTCGTGGCCGCCTGTCGCCGCCGCCCTCCTGTCCACGGCCACCTCCCGCCGTCCCCAGCCTTCCCCGCCGTCCACCGGCCATGCCGGTGCCAGGAGGTCTCCCAAGGTCATGGGAAACCAAACGGCATGCTGGGTGTGCCGTGACGTTTTCCCTGTGCCACCCCGCTTACAGCCAACCACAGGCTAGCCACCGCTCGTCATCTGCCGGCCCCATCCGCTGCCTGCTTCCCAGTCACCAGCCGTGTGCTCCGTCGGTAGATCGATCCTCCGCATGGCCATGAGATGAGATTGCATGAATTTTAGAGCAGCCCAATTTTTAGAGCAGCATGCTTTCTGGAGTAGATCATCAAGCCGACATGCTTCTCAGAGCAGTTCAGCACCATTTTTGATGCAACATGAATTTTGATGTAATTTATTTTCTTTTTTAGTTTTCTTAGAGGCTAAGAAACTGAGGGTTTTGGTTTTTCTATATAAAAGGCCCCTCTCCCCTGTTTAGTTAGAGAGATGATTTGATATAAATTTTTGGTTCTCCATTGGTTTCGATTCTGGTTCTGGGCTTAAGCCTGTTTTCCTTCGTTCCCTGCTGTGTGCATTATGGGTTCGATGAGGGGGTGTGAGGCGTCCCTGCTGTGTGCATTATAGGTTCGGTGAGCACCCTAGTTATCCCCTATCTCGTCTTCTTTATTTCCTCGTGTTTTTTAAGAGTCATCCTAGCGCATCTATGTGAGAGCCCTGCTATGTACATTATGGGTTCGATGAGAGCTCAAGGTAGCTGGTGCTGTGATCCTTCGGGAGGGTAGCTTTATGCTCAGGGTAGCTGGTGCTGTGATCCCTCAGGAGGGTAGCTTTAGGCTTTGACCCCTGACTTTCTGTGTGCGTCCCCCGCTAGAGTGAGTCTCAGGGCCATGAGTTCCACTTCTCGATCCCCCATCTTCATCCTTCCTTCGCCACATCCACCCAGAAAATTGAAAACAAAAGAGATTAGCTATTTTAGGATTTTAGTTTCAGTGTTACCCGAGTCCCGGGAGGCTTCTTAGCCCTCCCACGGTCCTAGTTTGTTAGATATTTTATCCTGTTTTCCAAATAACTAGGTTACATCGATTTTTGCCCCGCATCAATTTTGGTATCAGAGCGAGTTGTGGATTAGGGTGTGCTCCTTTTTTTGAACTCGATGGAGTCGAGTTCTTCACGGTCGAGGAGAATGATGGGGATCCAGGGCAGGTACGGATATTTTTTCCATTTTTCTTATTTTTCCATATTTTTTATTTTTACTTATTCCCGCTATTCTACTTATCCCTCTATTCTAGTTTATCCCGATCTTATTCCGACCTTATTCCAGTCTATTCCATCCTCTTCCCGTGATTTTAAAAAAAAATTTCAAAACCCTAGCCACCGCCCCCTCCGACCCCAGATCCGAGCTGCTCGACCCCCGGCAGCCACCGCCGGACCGCCGTTGCCGCTACCGGCCTGCTGCCCTCGTCGGAGGAGCCGCTGCCGCCGCCCTCGCTCGTTGAAGATGAACGACCGTGGGAAGACAAACCGTCGCCCACGTCCCACGGCCGTCGTCACCGCCTGCCACCGGCCGCCCGCCGGCTCACACCCAGTGCCCTGGGCCCCACAACCGTGGGAAGCCCAAACGGCATGGCCGTGCATGCCGTGTCGCCCCTGCACCGCCACCCGCCATGGTCGCCTACCGCCGCCGCCCTCCTGTCTGCCAGCCACCTTCCCGCCGTCCCCGGCCTCCCCGTCGTCCACTTGCCACACCGGTGCCCAGGAGGTCTCCCATGGCCGTGGGAGACCAAACAGCATGCTGGCATGCCGTGCTGTTTTCCCCTGTGCCGCCCTACCTCAGCCCATCACCGGCCGACCGTCGTTCGTCGTCCATCGGCCCGTTCACCGCCTGCTTCCCGGTCGCCGGCCGTGTGCTGAATTAAACTTGAGTTCTCTTCTATTGCTTTGTACTACCCTGCTTTATGCTTAAAGGGTTTGTTGGTGCTTTCATCTTCTCGGTGTTGTAACAGATTCCTACAGCCAACCAACCTTCCAGAGCCCTAGCCGTCCTCCTCCAAAACTTTCTTCCCCTTGGTGTTTCTCTTGTTTCCTTGTTCCCTTGTGCACCACCTCTGCCACCAGTAATTTTATTGTAGGAGAACTTGCCATAACCGAGGCTTCTCAGCCCAGCGATCCTTTTTATTGCTTTTCTAGGTCCTAATCTGCATGCTTGACTTCTAAAATTCATATAGAATTCCCTACAACTTATTTTGATCCAATTTTTGGGATTTAATCACTTAACTCCATATATAAAATACACAAAAAATAATCGCATGCATATTAGTTCCGCATCATGGTTCCTTGTGCACACTAAGCCATATTTTTGGTTCATTCTCATTCATGACATCAAGTCATGTACGGGGTTATGGGTATGGTAGAAGGTGTACGAAGGATGTGAGTGAACCAACAAGGAATCGATCATTCCTAGTAAGAGAAATTGTTATCCCATGTAATCTCTTCGATGAGTGACTCAAGAAGCCTTTGATTAAAGCAGGATGAGATTAGAAGTAGTTTCTAATCAATCATCAGTTAAGTCCTCATGATCGAGCTGAGATTCGATATGACTAAGTGTTGGGGTTTGACATATATCCATACCTATCAATTAATCGGGATAATGGGAGATTGAAAGATTGAATTGCACGGTAACTTTCGACTGAAGGATATTTGGTACTTTCTACCAAATTTCATATTTTTTGGGTAGGCATGACACATTTCTAGATATCAATCTTGTCTTGTAGATTTTCATGAACCAATTGGATTGGCTTCATGAGTCAATTCAATGGATGTTTCGAATTGGACAATTAGGTGAACCAATTTGACCTAATTAGGTCAATCGGGTTCGATTAAATCGAATCAGCTCAAACCTAAACCTACTGCTGGCTAAATTTGGAACCCAAAGGATCACACACATTAGGGAGTTGACCAAGGAAGTCATTCATGTTTTAATTAGAGTCATGGGATCCTAATTGGTTAGCTAGATTGCATACTAGCATGTGTAGGCTAACCTAATTCCTAACCCAAGTTAATTTAGGTCCAATTGCTTGCTATTTTGATTAACCAATCTAAGAGAAACCTAAATTGGGTGAAGTCTGGGTTAAGACAGCATTTATTAGATTTTATCCTGATTTATTTGGACTTGGAATGCCACTTGGATTAGAGTCCAAGTTGGCATGGACTCTTCGGCGCAATATTGCACGCGCCAAGGAAGAGAGGGCACAAAAAGGACCAAGTGTCATTCTGCAGATGAATCACTTTGGCTAATTCATCAAGGACTCTCTTAGCACATATCCCCACACCCCTTAGGATCATTTTTGACCGGTCAACATGTTTTGAATTAGCATGAAAAGGGAATGCGCGCATGAAGAGACACATCTCTTCATTTGGCATGGCCTGAAGTAGTGTCCTTTTGCTATCAGGACTCTTCAATTTCTTTGATGTTTGGAGATTGAAGAAGTGCCTCTTGGCTTCCCAGAGACTGGTACTTACCATGTGGCAAGTGACAAATCATCCAAGAATGGGAATGGATGCTGATACGTGCTTTGGTGAATGATAAGACATATTAGATATGATTTTTCAAGCCAGATAATTTCTCTTCAATCTTGAAAAATCATATCTGATAACATGTTGGGAGGACATATCACATGCCCCTCTTAAAACAATAAATAGGGGCGGTGATATGAGTTTCATATATTTGATTCCACCGTAAAGTTATTCTGAAAGTTTTTGTTCTCCTTCCCTCCTTCTTTAAGACAAACCTCGTCTATTTAAGACAAGGTTGTTCTTACTAGGACAAGTCTTAGAATTTAAAACATAAGCTAGAATGTTCTAGAGGAGGGAAATACAAATTCAAGAGTGGTTTTGGAAAGAATTTAGAGTACCCTACAGAAGGATAGGGTGTCCTTCAACGATCAAGGTCCAGAAGGCTGTCAAGAAGAATCCTAATCAAGCAAGCAACTGAAGAAGGAATTCTTTCTTGGTTCAATTCTCGTGTGGATCACCATTGGAGGGCTTACACTTGTAAGCCTTGTGGAAACAAGTGGAAAACAGTGTTTCAGGGATGTTTCTTGTACTTCATTTATGATTCATTAGTTGATAATGTCTAAGGGATCCGGGAATTAGGGTTTCTTCTAGCCAGTTAGGGTTTTCTTGCTTGAATTTTTGTTTTAAAATTCACTTTCGGATGTAGCATGATGACCTAGGCTCCAAGAAATTCCCATCAAGCAATCCCGTGCTCTGGAAGCGGAGATCTCAAAGTCTTTACTATGGATCAAGGGTGCTCCCAAAGCCTCATATCGAGCTATTCTGATCACAGTCTAGAGATGTCGATGCAGAGCTCTTTAAGCCCACCATCTACCACGCTCGACTCATGGTGCGATGACCCAAAGGATTCCAAAAGCCACTTGCACTCAAGCCCGCATGACCTCGAGGTCAGTGGAATGGAGCCGGGATGCCAGCGAAGTACTCCGAGTTGGTCTCAGAACTCCGGCATCCCCCCGCGATAGTCGAAGCCCTAGGGTAGGTCATGCGGGATGACTCTAAGATTGCTAAACATACAGAAAAATAGTAACCTAATTTTTATGATTTTTATAATTTAAGTTTGCAGGCTATATTTCTAAATAAAAGTAAGAACTAGCAAATAAGATAGTAATGCAAAGAATCATCGTATCTCAAAATAACTCATGCAAGATAATGAAAGACAGGACCTGGAAATTGAGAAACTCCCAGTTTAGGATAGCTAATCTTCATCAAATCAGATATCAAGAGAAGGGAAGGATGTTACCAATCAGTGATTTGAAGAACTTCCAATGAAGAGAAACACAAACACTCTGATTAGAGCCTAAATGATGAAGCTCGGTTCCCTTGAATTGATGATTGATTTGGATGGTTCTGGTGGCAAGGAAAGCCTCCTCTTGGGAGATGAAACACCTCAAGGATCCTGCAAATATCAGGGGTCAATCAAAATAGCAACAACAAAATAATAAAAAAAGATTAGGTTTTGTAGAAATCTGAAATCAGGGTTTGTAGGTGGCGACTTGAAGAAGGATGTTATTCTTTGATTTGGGCGGCCTAGGGCACTCTTCCTTTGGGCATGTAATAGCTTGGATGGCAGCAAGCTAGGGCGTGGAAGGATGCTAGGGCAGCAAGGATGATTAGGGCAAACAAAGTAACCAAAGAAACACAGAAACTCCAACAGCAACACAAGAACATAAGTTCTTAAACCAAAATTTCAGCAAAGATTAATTCATGAGATAAAATTTATTACAAGAGTGGGAGGGGTGGGGTTTATATAGAGCTCCCATGCCCTCTCCTAACTAGGGTTACACTTAGGTTAGGAATAACTCTTCTCAAGGTATTAGAAAAATTAATCCTTAATAGGTTAGGAAAGAAAGCCTTAAGAGGTTAGGACTTTGACTAGTCTTATCCTTCTTCCTTCATGCTTTGACCTAGTCTTCAACCAACAATTGGACCATGTCAACCAAGTGAGGATGCCTCTCTTAGGCATGTTGAGTTCATGGGGGAAGCAAGGGGTGGCCAAGAGGTGAAGGGTGCATGGGCTTGGGCCTCCTGGAAGATGGGATGGCCTGGTAGCCTGGTATCAGGAATATTCATTGGAATCTTGCTTCTTAAGGGCTGGTGCTGGGCTTAGGCTTGATTTCTCTTGGGCTGGATGAAGATGGACCTCTGGTTGCATGATATGACCTGGTCTAGGAATATACATTGGCATTTGGAGGGAATTTGGACATCTGAAAAGCATCTGGAATGAATAGGGCATCTAGAGAGCATTTGGAGGGTATCTAGGGCTCGGGGTGTCAAACAAGATCTCATAAGCTAATATAAATGCCTTTGGCTCCTAGATGAGGCATGATGAAACTCCAAAATAGGGTAACTCCTCTTTTGTACAAATTTGAACTCATACTAGACTCATGGCTAAAGTATAGGACTCAAATATTGACTAGGGTTGAGGGTTGAGACAAATCAACTACCTTAACTTATTATAGGACTCAATCTTAATTGATTACAAAATGTGATACATGACTAAGGTTCTAAAATCTAAACCTAATCAATAAATCATATGAGATCCAGTGATCTGTGTCTGATCATAGTGTTCACCACCAATTCTCCCGGGGCGGGGAGGAACTTGATCCCATTGAGTAAGGGTCAATTTGGCTCAAGGAGGGTATGGGCTGAGACGTTGTAGATCCGCACCAGCATTCCACAAGTCTTCAAATTCTGGCTGACCTTGCCATCGAACCAAGTACCGTTGAAAGTCTCTATCCCTGATATCGATAGCTTGATCATCCAGAGTTCTCTCAATCTTTTGCTCACCAAAAGGACAAATTGTATGTGGTCACTCTGGGATGGGTTCACATCACAAAAAAGGGAGTGGCTCAAGGGGCTCGCTGGGTATCACTGCTGGCATCCTAGTCTCTATAGATCTAAGATGATGAAGGTGGAGCTAATACCTAAATTAGGTGATATCTCAGGCACATAGGCATTGGGTCCATTATTCTTCATTATTTTGGATGGGCCAGCTTCGCGAGCAGAAAATTTCTTTATCATCACATTTTCCTCTGCATATAAAATCTTATCTTTCTTTGAGAATTAGCCAAGTTGTTATTTAGTCCATTACTTAGGTCAGCTTTTGACTAATGTCCATATGCATATGCTGTGCAGAGATTAGTGCAGGTGTAGACAGGTGATTCAAGGCTATGGATTTATTGGACTCAACTAACCCTAATAGACTCAACTAGACTTCCTATCAAAGAAAATTTATTGGACACTTTGGGTCTAACCTAACAGACTATAGACTCTTTAGATTTGACCCTAGCATGGCTGCACATAAGAATTTACTATGTACTCCTACTAGGTTCCATAGGGTTCTCCTAAAGTAAGATGCAAACATGACATGAATAATGAATGAATGCAACATGCAAACTCCTATAAAATGCAACCTAATACTAAAAAAAGTTGAAGAAGTTTCAAGAAAGGGTAGAAAATATGAGGTGGGTTCAGGGTTAGTCTGGCAAGAAAAGGGTTCAGGATTGATTGGATAGAATAGAATGTAAGAAGGGGTGTAAGGGATTTGTCCTAGACTAATTAGGTTGACCTTAAGGGGTTGATGTCTATCTATGGGGTCTGCCTTATGGAAGAATGGGTCACTAATTTTGGGAAGAGATCTTCAATTGGAGTAAAAAAAGTGACTTCATCCTGAGGTTATTGGTCTAAAGAGATCAAGTCCTTAATAAGTTCTTCTGGCTCATGAAATTTAGGACTAGGCTCTACAATTGGAACCTCTTCTAAAGTCTCCTCTAACTATTCTTCCATTGCAACTTGGATGTGATCTAGGTCATCTAACTCTAGGTGGCTACTAATTGGATATGGTCAGGGTCAAATGATTCTAGGGTGGCTTCTACCTGGGTATCTATTGATTTAATTAACTCTAAGTCTTCAATGGGGAATTCCTCTTCTTCCTCCTCATACTCGTCCACTAAGCTTGGGTTAGCCTTATATATCTCATCTTCAAGGTCATTTGGGTGAACCAATGAGGAGGTAAGAGGGGGTAGCTAAGAAAAAACTGACTAATGACTGGGGTGACAACAGTGGGTTGGCTAAGGTGTTCCTGATTAATACTAGACTCATTAATCCTATGGGTTGCCTGATGATTGGATTTGGTCATTTGGTTAATCTGAGTGGTCAATTGGCAAGCTGGGTTGGGTTTGGTCCTGTTTGAGGTTCATCTGGGTATCGGATTGGTTAAACTCATTGTTCATTTGGGCAACTGATCAGTATGGCTTTGATGAAGGCCTCAAAATTAGAATCCATGGCTGAGTTGGGTTGGGGTGTAGACTTCTAGTATTGGGTTCCTAGTCTAGAGGTCATACACTCAATCAAACAATCAAGATGAAATGATGCAGACAGCATGCAAAAGAAAAGGTTAGTAAAATCTAGGGTTTGCTAGACCTAGAGTCAAAACTGAATGGATCAGCTCAACTTATACTTAACCCAGGAACTAATTCTTCCTCTAGCCAAGTAGAGGGTGGGAGTGTGGGAGGCCCCCTTGCTTTCACAGGGACTCAATTAAAAACCACAACACCACTTAGGTCATTTGACTCTGGACCCTCAGCCTTAGACACTAGATTTCAATAATAGCTAAAGGATTAAATGCACTAGTTGGCCCACATGGTTTGGACCCGACCTGTTGGGTGTCACCAGCCCACTAGGATAAATTAAGTCTAATTAATTTTAATTAGGCTTGGGTGAGAATGCAAGGAGATTATTTTGGGCCCAGGACAGGTTATGACATCCTGCCCTGATCTGAGATAGTAATTTCCTTAAGATTAGGTTAAAGAGATGATGGCAATCGATGGTCATGATGCAATCTAAAATAATCAGAAAAATAAAATATTTTTGTGTATTTATGATGTGGTAATTAGGTTTAGTTGATTAGGTTAGCAATCAAATTAGGCTTGGGATTGGTGATGGAAATTCTCCCAGGGTGCCGGGAATCAGCAGAATGCAGAAGTGAATTTCAAAACTAAAATTCTAAGCATGAAACCCTAATTGGCAAGAAAACCCTAATTCCCAGGAACCCCTCATGCAATACCAATCAACGAAACATAAATGAAGTCAGAATACATACCTCGATCATTGAAATCCAATCCTTTTTATGAGGCTCACAAGTGCAAGCCCTCCAACAGTGATCCACATGAGAATGGTACCAAGGAAGAATCCCTACGGGGTTGCTTGCTTCAATAGAACTCTTTTGTCAGCCTTTTGACCTATGACCACTGTAGGACACACCCTGTCCTACTGTAGGGTCTGGACACAGTCCTAAACCACTCTTGGTTTTAAGACATCCTTCTCTAGGAAACCCTTAGGCTTATGTCCTAAACTAAGCTCTTTCATAGTAGAAAAGACTTATCTTAACAAGACAAGTCTTATCCTAAAGTAAGAAGGAGGGAGTAGAAGAACACTCAGACTGACATATTCTCAGAAAAATGAGATTCCTATTTTCTGATGATCGAAAACTCTTCCTCTCATTTCACCGTACACCCTTTAAATAATATTTCAAGGGGCATGAAAACCATCCCGACATCTCTTAGATAAGTTTTTTCATATCTGATAAGACTCTTCAGGATTGAATAGTCTTATCTGTGTTCTTTCCCTTTCTAAATTAAATCCCATGTGCCATGTGGCATTTACTGGTTAAGAAGAATGGAAGGAGGCATCATTTCAGATTTAAAAAATCATGGGAAGAGTAGATTCCTGAGAGCAGAAGGACTCTGCCTCAGAACCGTGCGCAGATGAAGAGACGCGACTCTTCATCTGTGTGCGCTACTCTTTTCCCATTCATGCCGCCCTCTTTTTCGTTGACTGGTCTTAAATCGAAAGGGCATGGGGATAAGATGAGAAGGTGCCCCTTGATGAAACACTGGAGTGTTTCATCTACAGAAGGACTTTTGTCCTTCTGCACTCACCTTCATTCTCTGCGCGCGCCAAGAGGCGCCAAGAGTCCTTTTATGGTCAACTTTTTCTACACCCAATGCAACCTTTGACTAGTCAAAGCAATAAAATATGGGTGTCAAAAGAAAGAGCTTAAGTCCTTTTTCCATCCATGAAAAATTTTTCAGATAAGAGGACTATAGACTCTTCTAGGTCTTTTTGAATGCCAAGGTGTCATTTTGGCATCTAGAGTCCCAACTCAAAGGGACTCTTCAATAAGATGTCCAAAATACCAAATAAAATCAGATCAAGCTCTGATTTGGCTATCCCCACTTAGGACTCAACCTAATTTAGGTTTTCCATAATTAGGTTAGCCTAATAGCAAGCAACCGGACCAATCCAATTAGGTTAAGAATTGGGTTAGCCTACATATGCTTGTTTGCAATCTGGCTAACCATTAAGATCCCATGACTCTAATTAAACCATGAGTAACTTCCTTGGCCAACTCTCTATTGTGTGTGACCCATTGGGTTCCACATCTAGCCAATAGTAGGTTTAGGTTTGAGCCGATTTGATCCGATCGAACCCGATTGACCTAATTAGGTCAAACGGCTCACTTAATTGTCCAATTCGAATCACACATCGAATGACTAATGAAACCAACCAATTGGTTCATGAAAACCCACAAGATAAGATTGACATCTAGCAACATGTCATGCCTATCTGGAAGATGAGAAATTTGGTAAAATTATTCAAAATACCCTTCAGTAGTAAGTAACCATGTAATTCAATCTTTGGATCTTCCCATGATAAATGATTAAGTGATGGGTATGGATAAATGTCAAACCCTAAAACTTAATCATATCAAATCTTAGCTCGATCATGAGGACTCAGCTGATGACTGATTAGAAGCCACTTCTAATCTCATCCCACTTGGCAAAGATTCCTTGAGTCATCATCGAAGAGATTACACGGGATAACATATCCTCTTACCAAGATTGATCAATTCCTTGTTGGTCACTCACAAACCTTCATACACCTTCTACCCATACCCAAAACACCCCGTACATGTCACAATGCCATGAATGAGTATGAACCAAAGTATGGCTTAGTGTGCACAAGGAAACCATGGTGACCTCAGGTCTGAAGATCACATGCACAACTTCTACCTATGGGACTATCTTTGAAAGGAGTAAGGACTTCCATAAGATAGTCCCGGTGCGGATCATTTTAGCATACTCATAACCTAATGAGCACCCTATCCTTGTATTAGTGCTCTACACAAGTGGCTGTGAGACCAACCACCTCATTAACTGAGCATACATAGGATAAGCTAGTCTTACTAGATTCATCGATCCCCGAATCGATATCCAATGACAGGAACATTCTAGATTAGGGTTTATAGGAATTAGGTCTCACTATTATTTTATCATAACCCTAATTCATTTGCCTTACTCTATGGGGTTCAAAATAGTCAAAAACATGGACACAGTAGTATATGATGAATCAAATGCCTTTATTATAAATAATGATGTCATACATGAGTGAAAGTTTGCAAAAAGGCTCATACAATGATTGGCTCTTAGGGCATTTTCTATCAATTGGGGGTGTGGAATTTGATTAGGTTAGGTTGAGTCAAGGTGCAAAAATAGCAGAAATCAAAAAGTTAGGGTTTCAAAATATGAAGATTTTGACACAAACTATGATGCAGGCAAAAAAAAATCAAACAAATTCTGAGACAGACTATGGACGGTGATTATGGACTCTGCCAAATTTGATGCAAAACAAAAATCAGATGATGATGCAAATCCTAGAGTTTTGGATGCTGCAGGAAGAAATCTCAGAATTTTTGTTAGGGTTTCTAATTGCCAAATTTTAGAGAATTATGTTTCTATAAAATTAATTAAGAATATGATGAAATAGAGGACAAAATAGAGAAATTTCATGCAAATCTCATAGAAAAATAAAAATTTAGATGGTCAAAATCAGATAAAAAACATACACCGAATGCAGTGGAATAGGATGCAGAAAATTTGGAATTAGGGCTTTGTGACTCTGATGCAGATGAATGCTATCTTAAACCTGCTCTAGTACCAAACTGATGCGGGATGACTTTAACATTGCTAAACATACAGAAAATATAGTAAACTAATTTTTTATATTTTTATAATTTAAATTTGCAGGCTATCTTCTAAATAAAAGTAAGAACAGCAAATAGGATAGCAATGCAAAGAATCATCGTATCGCAAAAATAATCATGCAAGAAAATGAAAGACATGACAAGGGACAATTGAGAACTTCTAGTTTAGGATAGCTAATCTTCATCAAATCAGATATTAAGAGAAGGAAATGATATTACCAATCAGTGATTTGAAAAACTTCCGATGAAGAGAACACAACACTCTGATTGGAGCCTGGATGACGAAGCTCGATTCCCTTGAATTTAATGACTGACTTGGACAGTCCTGGAGGCAAGGAAAGCCTCCTCTGAAGAGGTGAAAAACCCTCGGGGATCCTGAAATGTCAGGGGGTCAATCAAAATAGCAACAACAAAATAATAAAAGAAGATTAGGTTTTGTAGAAATCTGAAATCAGGGTTTGTAGGTGGCAGCTTGAAGAAGGATGTTATCTTTGCTTTGGGCGCCAAGGGCACTCTTTCTTTGGACGTGTATGGCTTGGATGGCAGCAAGCTAGGGCGTGGAGGATGCTAGGGCAGCAAGGATGATTAGGGCACACAAAGTAACCAAAGAAATATAATAAACTCTAACACCAATACAAGAACACAATTTTGGGCGGCCAAGGGCACTCTTTCTTTGGACGTGTATGGCTTGGATGGCAGCAAGCTAGGGCGTGGAAGGAGGATGCTAGGGCAGCAAGGATGATTAGGGCACACAAAAGTAACCAAAGAAATATAAAAACTCTAACACCAATACAAGAACACAAGTTCTTAAACCAAAATTTTAGCAAAGATTTAATTCATGAGATAAAATTTATTACAAGAGGGGGAGGGGTGGGGTTATATAGAGATCCCATGCCTTCTCCTAACTAGGGTTACACTTAGGTTAGGAATAACTCTCCTTAAGGTATTAGGAAAAGTAATCCTTAATAAGTTAGGAAAGAAAGCCTTAAGAGGTTAGGACTTTGACTAGTCTTCTCCTTCTCCCTTCATGCTTTGACCTAGTCTTCAACCAACCTTTGGACCAAGTCAACAAAGTGAGGACACCTCTCTTAGGCATGTGGGCTTCATGGGGGAAGAAAGGGGTGTCCAAGAGGTGAAGGGTGCATGGGCTTGGGCCTCCTGGAAGCTGTGGGATGGCCTAGTAGCCTGGTATCAGGAATATTCATTGGAATCTTGCTTCTTAAGGGCTTGTGCTTGGTGCACCTCTAGTTGCATGATATGACCTGGTCTGGGAATATACTCTAGCATATGGTGGGAATCTGCGCATCCGGATGCATCTGGAAGGAATCAGGGCATCTGGAGAGCATCTGGAGGGTATCTAAGGCTCTAGGATGTCAAACAAGATCCCATAAGCTGATGTAAATGCCTTTGGCTCCTAGATGAGGCATGATGAAACTCCAAAATAGGATAACCTCCTCTCTTGTATGAAATTTGAACTCATACTAGACTCAGGGCTGAAATAATAGACTCAAAATATTGACAAGGATTGAGGGTTGAGACAAATCAACTAACCTCAACTTATTACAGGACTCAATCTTATTGATTACAAAATTGTGACACATGACTAAGGTTCTAAAATTTAAATCATAATCAATAAACCATATGGGATCCAGTGATCAGTGTCTGATCCTGGTGTCCCCACTAGTAGGCTCACGATGACCATGAAAGTCTATCTCCCTGCACGAAGACTTCAAGAAGTAGGAGGCAAAGAAAAGCAAAAAATAGAGAGCATTCTGGCTAAGAAGAAAAAAAATTGTACTGATTGGGATGCTCTTTACATCGAAAAAGGCCCCCGATGGCCTGGGAGGCCATACAACTGATGCTGCAAAAAAAAGAAAAAGAAATGAAAAAAAGAAGAAAAGAGAAAGGGAGAAAGGAACACAATGACTAAGGGAAAAATAACACTTCCATTGATCAAAAAATTCTTACACAATGGAAACCCCCGATAGGCCGGGAAGGCTTTAGGGTCCCAGTTACAAAGTAAAGAAAGGAAAAAAGATTGCCCGGCCAATGAGGGGATTCCCTCCAGCCCTGGACTCTACCCTCGGGAAGTGGAGGGATACGTTGTAGTCCCTCCTACTCAAGAAAGTAAGTGCCCTTCCTCAAGGACACTTTGGATCCCGGGCGATAAGGGTCCAACACCACCTTTATCACCTCGTCCTTGGAGGTCACCGATCTCATGATTCCAAGGGTAGCTTCATCGGCTTCTTGTTAGGCCACCTCCGTCAGCACCATTGTGACCGTAGCGACCATGACCGCATCCAGCTTCTTCGCTGCCCTCGCCAAGGGACTCTCCCCCTTCTCCTCTTTCCTCCTGGGGTGATGTTGGGCTCGATGGGAGCCATCTCCAAGACCAGACATACTCATCGAGACACCTGTCGACCCCTCCTGAAGGGTCATTATCTGGCCCGTAACACCGATCAGCACTCCTTGAAGGGTCATTATCTAGCTTGAGAGCTCTCAGGACAGGGTGGCCTGGCCCTGAGACTTGTTCTACCCCATGCGTAGGTGATAGCTCCACCTCATTGATGTTCGATGAGAAAGAAGCAAGAAGAAAGAAGATTGTGCAGAGACTTGGTTCCTTGCACCCGAAGATCCTTTAAAAAGGCGGAAGAGTAGGTCCTTCGTAATAAAGCCTGTCGGCCCTGTCGCCTCATTTCACCCTAGGGCATGCACCCTTTTAAATTCCTGACCAACCAAGAGGCACCACGCATCAGCATCAGGTGGCCCCGATGCTTCGATTTGTGAGGCAACCACACGGATCCGCATGGGGCATTAACGACCCCTCTTAAAGGAGGGCGACGTGTCACCGCCCCATTGGGGTGGAGGTGTGATCTCCGGGGCATGGGCATTCGAGGAATTAATGGTGCAGTAGGTGTGCCTCTCTACATTAGCACGATCTTTACTCCTTTCACCCCAAGCAATGTTTGGTCTTTTAGGCTCAGGAGTTGGGGGCATTTGAGGTGGCACCTCCACTGATGTGGAGCTTGCTAGCGCCCACGTTGGCAAGAGACCTGCCACTTGGATTGGGCGGCCTGATGAGGAGTCGAGGCGAGCCCTCTTACCGAGGTCAGCTCCCAACCGGGGTCATGCTCATAGGGCGAACCCTCCATCTGAGGTCAGCTCTTGGCTGGGGTCATGCTCATGCTATTGAGGCGAGCCCTCCTGCCAAGGTTAGCTCCCAATCGGGGTCATGCTCATGGGGCGAGCCCTCTATTTGAGATCAGTTCCCAACTGGGGTCGTGCTTATGGGACGAGCCCTCCATCTGAGATTAGCTCACGGTCGGGATCATGCTCGTGATGCCGAGGCGAGCCCTCCTGCTGAGGTTAGCTCCCAACCAGGGTCGTGCTCATGGGACGAGCCCTTCATCCGAGGTCAGCTCCGGCCGGGGTCATGCTCGTGTTGCCGAGGTGAGCCTTCTAGCCGTGGTCAGCTTCTAGCTGGGGTCATGCTCATGGATGAAAGGATTATGCCCTAAAGGCCAATCGAAATGTTGTATTTTGATGGAATTTTTTTTTGTATCCCAAACCAGTGTATTGACATTATCAATTAATAAAGGCATTTTATTTTCATCATATGCTGTGTCTTATTAATTTTATTAAGATATGATGAACCCCATAGATTAGGGCTATGGTTCTAAGGTTATGATGAGATCATACCAGTGAGACCTAAAGTCTTAAAACCCTAATCTAGATATTCCTGGTCGATGGGATATTGAGTAGGGGATCAATGTTTCTGGTAAGACCAGCACATCTTATGTATGCTTGGTGAAGAGGGTGACTGATCTCATAGTCACTTGTGTTTGACCCTAATACTAGGATGTGGGTGCTCATTAGAGAATGAGATCACTGAATGGATCCAGCTTGAGAACATCTAATGGAACCTTATCTGTTTGTCAATAGATAGTTTTCATAGTGGGAGTAGTGCATGTGGTCCTTTGACTTGAGACTGCCATGGTATCTTGTATGCATGAATCTATATTTTGGTTCACACTCAATCATGACACTGAGTCATGCATAGGGTGATACTGGGTATGGTGGATTGCATATGGAGGTTGTGAGTAGGTCAAAAAGGAATCGATCAACCCTAGTAAGAGGGAAGCGCATCCAGATGATTTCAATCAAATGAAGATTCGAAAAATCTTTGATCAAAGTATGAACATTAGAAATAGTTTCTAATGGTTCATTAATGAATCATCATTATTAGATTGAGCAAGGAATGAATATAAAACTGGATTTGACAAGTATCCATATCCATAGTCATATTCAGGGTGCAAGTAAATCGAAGGACTGAATTGCCCGGTAACTCACCACTGAAGGGTATTTTGGTAAATCCACCAAAATTTCTCATCTTCCGAGTAGGCATGACACGTTGCTAGACGTCAATCTTGTCTTGTAGGTCTTCATGAACCAATTGATTTGGTTTCATGAGTCAATTCGATGTGTGATTCGAATTGGACAATTAGGTGAGCCAATTTGACCTAATTAGGTCAATCGGGTTCGATCGGATCGAATCGGCTCAAACCTAAACCTACCGCTAGCTAGATGTGGAACCCAATGGGTCACACACAATAGAGACTTGGCCAAGAAAGTCATTCATGATTTAATTAGTCATAGGATCCTAATTGGTTACCCGGATTACATACTAGCATATGTAGGCTAACCAAATTCTTAACCCAATTGGATTGGGTCCGGTTGCTTGCTAATTGGACTAACCTAATTATGGAAAACCTAAAGTAGGTTGAGTTTTAAGTGGGGCTAGCCTAATCAGAGCTAAATCTGATTTTAATTAGGATTTAAGGGCATTTTAGGTGCCATACATGAAGAGTCCCAATGGCATCGGACTCTTGGTACCTAAATGATACCTTAACTTCAAAAGGGCAAAGAATGAGCTATAGATCTCTGATTTGAATATAATTTATATGGTCAGAAAGGAAATTTTATGTTCTTTCCAATGACAACCATATTTCTTATATTTTAACTGGTCAACATTCTTTGAAATTTGCATGGAAGAAGGATGGCGCGCGCGGTGCATGAAGAGTCGCAACTCTTCATGTGGCGCACGGTTCTGATGGAGAGTCCTTCTGCTATCAGGACTCTTCATAATCTCTGATGTTTGGAGATTGAAAAGGCACCTCTGGGCTTCTTAGGGATTGGTAATTGACATGTGGCAAGTAACAATTCGTCCAAATAAAAGAAGGGATGTGAATAAGGCCTTCGGTGCATGAGTGGGCTTATTAGATATGATTTTCAAGCAGATAACTTCTCTTCGGTCTTAAAAAATCATATCTGATAAGTTAATTGGAAGACATATCACACACCCCCCTCTGTATCTATAAATAGGGAGTGGTGAAATGAGTCTGAAAAAAAAATGAATTCCACCAAAGTATTATTCTGAGTGTATCTCTCTCCCTCCTTTCTTTAAGACAAGACTTGTCTTGTTAAGACAAGGTCTTTTCTACTAGGACAAGGCTTTGTTTTAAGACATAAGCCTAAGTGGTCCTAGAGGAGGGTTGTCCTAAAACTAATAGTGGTTTAGAAGAGTGTCTTTAGTGCCCTACAGTAGGACAGGGTGTCCTACAGTGGTCAATATACCAAAGGCTACCAAAAGAGTTCCACTTCTCCAAGCAACTTGAAGAAGGAGTTCTTCCTTGGTTCGAGTTTCGTGTGGATCACCGTTGGAGGGCGAACGTTTAGGCGCCTGGTGGAGAAGAAGCTGAATCAGGGTTTTCTTCATCGGATTGGATACTAGCGGTTCAGGTTGGTGCATAAACTCTGGTTTATATTATATATGCATGTTTGTATGTTTTAATTCCTAGTAAGGAGGTCTTGGTTTAAGGGTTTGGTAGTGGTTTCATAATAAATTTTTGAAATTCACGCTTCCGCCCTGGTCACCAAAATCCTTACAGTGGTATCAGAGCCACCTTATTAGGGCTAAATTCTATAAAATTTGAAGTTGCCCAATTTTGTAGGACTCTTGAGGTTGCCCATTTTTGTAGGATTCTACAAAATTTGAAGTTGCTCAATTTTGTAGGACTCTACAAAAGTTTAAAGTTACATATGATTGATTTGTTTATGCATATATGTATGTCACTGGTTAGGGTTTTCACTTAAACCTTAACCGATATAGAGATATGTTTAGCTTTCTAGTCATCATACTGAAATAAGGTTGCCCTGGCATAATGGTGTATCCATTATGTGGTAGATGGTTGTCCTAGTATGATGACACACTTGGCACATTTAAAATGATATATGATGCATGGTTAATGAATGGTAATATTAGAATGTGCTTCTATTTGAATTGCCCTCTATTAAAATTATATTAAGTTGTAGTGTCATATACCAAAAGCAAAATAATCAAGATGATTAGTTGATCATTCGATGTCTAGGAAAAGTGGTTCATGATCCGTAAAGAGGACGTGGTTTTTAATTGGTTCTGTTGACTGACCTGGACAATTTTTATTGATGTCTAGGAAAGTAACGGGGGACTCCCACTACTCTCCCACTTACCTGGCCGATAAGATTAACTTAATTCTTGATTGATATGCTTAGTGAAATATTCACTACATTAGGCCTTCCTTCATGCTAGGTCATTATTATGTTATGATCCGTATTAGGTTTGTTGTGTACACACAAGCCTATTATGGTAACTAACACAATTTTGGCCTCGTACATTTGATGCTTATGGCATGATTTAATATAATACTTTATTGTGAACACACAAGGATTATTATTACAATCATGACTATAAAGGAATGAAGGGTCTTACTTAACTAAACATATTATAGTTTGTTGTGCACACACAGGCTATTAATATTTTAGAGGCCCGGTTTTGTTGAGAATTGTATGAGATATAATTGGAAAGAGTTTTCCTACCTTTGAACTTATAAAGATTTGTTGTGTACACACAAGGTCTTTTATAAGGAATTAGGATCTCAACCCTACAAAGAAAACCAATTAGGGTTTCTCGATCATCATATAGAGGGTTATGATGCTTGATAAAATAGTGGGATACATAATTAAGTTAAAGTCCTAATTTAATTATATTTTGTTAACATTGGTTGTTTGCTTATGTTATGTTCTTTGTTAATGTAGATTAAATGGCCTCTTCACTCTCACTCCGTAGTATACTAGATGCCAATAAATTGATTGGACCGAACTATGTTGACTGGTTAAGAAACCTAAAGATAGTACTCAGCCAGGAAAAACTTTCTTACATTCTTGATACCCCTACCTTGGAACCTTTAAGGGAAGATGCCTCGCAAGAGGAAAAGACCACATACAAGATGTTGCAAAATGACTCACTCACTGTCAAATATATCATGCTTGCCTCTATGACCAATGAGTTGCAGAGGCAACATGATAGCATGGACACTAACTCCATACTGCTCAATCTAAAAGAGCTATATGGAGAACATAGTCGAACTGCTAGATATGAGATATCTAAGCAGTTGTTCAGTGCGAGAATGATAGAAGGTACATCCGTACAAGACCATGTACTAATGGTTATTGACCTGATCACTCGATTAGGTCAATTGGGTTTTGTTATAGATGGGGAGTTGAATCAGGATTTGATCCTGCAGTCATTCCCGGAGTCATTTTCACAGTATGTTCTTAATTATCATATGAACAAACTTAACACTTCCTTGCCTGAGCTGTTAAACATGTTAAAAATAGCAGAGAGCCATTTAAAGAAAAATAAAGCTCCACTTCTTCTTGTGGATGGGATCAACAAGAAGAAGTCTGGCAGAAAGGGTTCCAAGAGGAGATTGAACCCAAAATGGGGCATCAAGAAGAAGAAAGGAAAGAAGGCCTCCGGACAAATGACCTACTTTCACTGTGGCAATCCGGGTCATTGGATGAGGAACTGCAAGGCTTACCTTGCAGGTGTGAAGCCTGGTGCATCGGATGCACCAAAAGGTATGAAAGAAATTCATACTATTTTGTCATTGGATTCTTCCATTTCAAATACTTGGGTATTGGATACTGCCTGTGGTCATAATATCTGCAAATCATTGCAGGGGCTGCAGAGGCTTAGAGTATTGAAGGAAGGAGACTTCGAGCTCTATGGTGCTGGAGGAGAGTCCATCCAAGCAGAGGCCGTAGGGACTTATATCTTGAAGTTACCTTCGGGGAAGATTTCAGAGCTAAGAGATTGTTACTATATGCTTAAGGTCATTAGAAATATCATTTCTGTACCCTTGTTACTTAGACAAGGTTATACTATGAATGTGATGAGCAATGGTTACTCAATCAGCTTTTCTAATGAATTATATGTTGTGGCATATTTTGCAATGGTCTTTTAACTCTATCCACTAATGACAATACTTCTTGTAAGTAACAAACGAAAGAGAGATGATGTAAACAATACTTTACTCTGGCACTGTCGGCTTGGACATATTAGTGAGACTAGGATTAGCAAGTTATACAAGGAAAATTTCCTTAATCCTTATGATTATGAATCATTAGGAACTTGTGAATCATGTCTCATGGGTAAAATAGCCAAGACTCCATTTAGTGGACATAGAGAAAGGACAACTGAGTTATTAAGACTCATACATACAGATGTATGTGGGCCTATGACAACTCGGGCCAAGGGTGGATACTCTTATTTCATTATGTTTACTGATGATTTTTTAAGGTACAGATTTGTGTATCTTATGAAACATAAGTCCGAAGCCTTTGATAAATTTTTAGAATATCAAAGTATGGTAGAAAAACAAACGGGGAAAATTATTAAAATCCTTCGATTAGATCGAGGAGGTGAATACTTATCCATCGAGTTTCTCGATCACCTTAAAGAAAAGGGGATTATCTTTGAATGGACCCCTCCTTACACACCACAATTAAATGGTGTTGCTGAAAGGAGGAACCGTACCTTATTAGATATGGTACGGTCCATGATGTGCTTCACAGAGTTACTTGTTTTCTTCTGGGGATATGCTTTGGAAACCGTGGCTAATATCTTAAATAGAGTACCATCTAAATCTATCTCTAGCACTCCATATGAGATATGGAGGGGTAAGAAACCCAATCTTAAGTATCTTAAGATATGGGGATGTCCAGCCTATGTCAAAAGAAATTTTAGACATAAGCTGGATGCTAGAGTAGATAAGTGTCTATTTGTAGGATATCCTAAAGATAGTATAATATCTGTTCTACCACCCTACTGAACAAAAAGTTTTTGTCAGTAGGCATGCCACTTTTCTGGAGAAAGAGTTCATCCTACAAAAGGGCAGTGGGAGAAATATTGAACTTGAAGAAGTTCAACAAATAGATACATCTTAACCAAATGATAACATAGTTAGTATATAACCAGAACACACCACTCCTATCCATAGGTTTGATAGGGTGCGTCATGCACTTGAGAGGTATGGGTTCATTATTGAAAATAATGAAGCCCGGATCATTGAAAATGATGAGCCTCTAACCTATACGGATGTTGTCATGAGTAGGGACTCAGATAGATGGCTGGAAGCCATGAGATCCGAAATGGACTCCATGTATGTCAACCAAGTGTGGACTTTGGTTGATGCATCAGAGGGTGTTAACCCTATTGGATGCAAATGGGTCTATAAGAAAAAGATTGGGGCAGATGGCCAAGTCGAAACTTATAAAGCCAGATTAGTGGCTAAGGGTTTCAGACAAAAACAGGGAATATATTATGATGAAACATTTTTTCCTGTTGCCATTCTCAAATCTATTCGGATCATGCTTGCTATAGCAGCATATCATGATTATGAAATCTGGCAGATGGATGTGAAAACCGTATTCCTTAATGGTTTCCTTGAGGAAGAGGTCTATATGTCATAGCCAGAAGGTTTTGTCTTGGAGACTAAACCTAATCAGGTATGTAGGCTGAAAAAATCCATTTATGGATTAAATCAAGCATCCGGGAGTTGGAACATCCGATTTGATAAGATAGTCAAAGAGTTTGACTTTCTCAAAAATGAGGATGAACCTTGTGTGTACAAGAAGACTAGTGGGAGTGCTATAGTTTTCTTGGTTCTGTATGTGGATGACATACTCCTCATTGGGAATGATATCCCAATGTTACAATCAGTCAAGGTATGGTTATCTAAATAGTTTTCCATGAAAGACTTGGGAGAAGCATCCTATATACTGGGTATCAAGATCTATAAAGATAGATCTAGGAGGATGCTAGGCTTATCCCAGTCTAGGTACATTGACCAAGTGCTAAAGAGATTTAGCATGGAGGGAAGTAAAAGAGGTTACTTGCCCATTGGTCATGGCATACATCTTTCTAAGAAGATGTCTCTTAAGTCACTTGAAGAAAGAAAAAAATGAGTTCTATACCTTATGCTTTGGCTGTAGGATCTATAATGTATGCTATGTTATGTACCAGGCTTGATGTGGCATATGCCTTAGGTATAGCTAGCAGATTTCAGGCTGATCCAGGAGAGGATCACTGGAAGGCTGTGAAAAATATTCTTAAGTACTTGAGAAGGACTAAGGATATTTTTCTGATATACGGAGGATCTGATCTTAAACTGGAAGCTTATTTAGATTCTAGTTTTCAATCGGATCCAGATGATAGCAAATCTATTTCAGGGTATGTTTTTACCCTAAATGGAGGAGCTGTAAGCTGGAAGAGTTCTAAACAGCAGACTATAGCTGACTCAAAAATTGAGGCAGAATACATTGCTGTTAGTGAAGCTGCCAAGGAAGCTGTCTGGATGAAGAAGTTCATCTCAGAGTTGGGCATTGCTCCGGAGATTGAAGGTCCAGTACCACTTTACTGTGATAATACTGGAGCCATCGCTCAAGCTAAGGAACCTAGAGCTCATCACAAATCAAAGCACATTCTAAGATGCTTCCATCTCGTTCGAGAGATTGTTGAAAGACAAGAAGTCTGCATTAAAAGAGTAGAAACGAAGAACAACATAGAAGACCCGTTCACTAAGGCTCTACCACAGCGAGAGTTTGATCGCCACCTCGATTGTATGGGGTTAAAATTTACAGACGATTGGCTTTAGTGCAAGTGGGAGATTGAAAGGATTATGCCCTAAAGGCCAATCAAAATGTTGTATTTCGATGGGATTTTTTTTTGTATCCCAAACCAGTGTATTGACATTATCAATTAATAAAGGCATTTTATTTTCATCATATGCTGTGTCTTATTAATTTTATTAAGATATGATGAACCCCATAGATTAGGGCTATGGTTCTAGGGTTATGATGAGATCATACCAGTGAGATCTAAAGCCTTAAAACCCAAATCTAGAATATTCCTGGTCGATGGGATATTGAGTAGGGGATCAATGTTTCCGGTAAGACCAGCACATCCTATGTATGCTTGGTGAAGAGGGTGACTGATCTCACAGTCACTTGTGTTTGACACTAATACTAGGATGTGGGTGCTCATTAGAGAATGAGTTTACTGAATGGATCTAGCTTGAGAATATCTAATGGAACCTTATCTGTTTGTCAATAAATAGTTCTCATAGTGGGAGGAGTGCATGTGGTCCTTTGACCCGAGACTATCATGGTATCTTGTATGCATGAATCCATACTTTGGTTTACACTCAATCATGACACTAAGTCATGCATGGGGTGATACTGGGTATGGTGGATTGCATATGGAGGTTGTGAGTAGGTCAAAAAGGAATCGATCAACCCTAGTAAGAGGGAAGCGCATCCAGATGATTTCAATCAAATGAAGATTCGGGAAATCTTTGATCAAAGTATGAACATTAGAAATAGTTTCTAATGGTTCATTAATGAATCATCATTATCAGATTGAGCAAGGAATGAATACGAAATTGGATTTGACAAGTATCCATATGCATAGTCATATTCAGGATGCAAGTAGATCGAAGGACTGAATTGCCCGGTAACTCACCACTGAAGGGTATTTTGGTAAATCCACCAAAATTCCTCATCTTCCGGATAGGCATGACATGTTGCTAGATGTCAATCTTGTCTTGTAGGTCTTCATGAACCAATTGATTTGGTTTCATGAGTCAATTCGATGTGTGATTCGAATTGGACAATTAGGTAAGCCAATTTGACCTTATTAGGTCAATCGGGTTCGATTAGATCGAATCGGCTCAAACCTAAATCTACTATTGGCTAGATGTGGAACCCAATAGGTCACACACAATAGAGACTTGGCCAAGGAAGTCATTCATGATTTAATTAGGGTCATAGGATCCTAATTGGTTAGCCAGATTACATACTAGCATATGTAGGCTAACCAAATTCTTAACCCAATTAGATTGGATCCGGTTGCTTGCTAATTGGGCTAACCTAATTAAGAAAAACCTAAATTAGGTTGAGTCCTAAGTGGGGCTAGCCTAATCAGAGCTAAACCTGATTTTAATTTGGATTTAAGGGCATTTTAGGTGCCATACATGAAGAGTCCCAATGGCATGGGACTCTTGGTACCTAAATGAAACCTTAAATTCAAAAGGGCACATAATGAGCTATAGATCTCTGATTTGAATATAATTTATATGGTCAGAAAGGAAATCTTATGCTCTTTCCAATGACACCCATATTCCTATGTTTTGACTGATCAACATTCTTTGAAATTTGTGTGGAAGAAGGATGGCGCGCGCGGTGCATGAAGAGTCGCAACTCTTCATGTGGCACGCGATTCTGATGGAGAGTCCTTCTGCTATTAGGACTCTTCATAATCTTCGATGTTTGAAGATTGAAGAGGCACCTCTTGGCTTCCTAGGGACCGATAATTGACATGTGGCAAGTGAGAATTCATTTAGATAAAAGAAGGGATGTGAATAAGGCCTTCGATACATGAATGGGCTTCTTAGATATGATTTTTCAAGCCAGATAACTTCTCTTCGGTCTTGAAAAATCATATATGATAAGTTGATGGGAGGACATATCACACGCCTCTCTTGTATCTATAAATAGGGGTGATGAAATGAGTTTGAAAAAAAATAAGAATTCCACCGAAGTATTATTCTGAGTGTCTCTCTCTCCCTCCTTCTTTCTTTAAGACAAGACTTGTCTTGTTAAGACAAGGTCTTTTCTACTAGGACAAGGCTTTGTTTTAGGACATAAGCCTAAGGGGTCCTAGAGGAGGGTTGTACTAAAACCTAGAGTGGTTTAGGAGAGTGTCTTTAGTGCTTTACAGTAGGATAGGGTGTCCTACAGTGGTCAATAGACCAAAGGCTACCGAAAGAGTTCCACTTCTCCAAGCAACTTGAAGAAGGAGTTCTTCCTTGGTCCGAGTTTCATGTGGATCACCGTTGGAGGGTGAACATTTGGGTGCCTGGTGGAGAAGAAGGCTGACTCTGGGTTTTCTTCATCGGAATGGATACTAGCGGTTCAGGTTGGTGCCTAAACTCTAGTTTATATTATATATGCATGTTTGTATGTTTTAATTCCTAGTAAGGAGGTCTTGAGTTAAGGGTTTGGTAGTGGTTTCATAATAAATTTTTGAAATCCACGCTTCTGCCCTGGTCACCAAAACCCTTACAATGGGGCAAGCCCTCCATCTGAGGTTAGCTCTTGACCGGGGTCATGCTCGTGTTGCTGAATTGAGCCCTCTTATCGAGGTCAGCTCCCGGTCAGGGTCATGCTCATGCTACCAAGGCGAGCCTTCCTACCGAGGTCAGCTCCCGGCCATGGTCATTCTCATGGAGCGAGCCCTCCATCTAAGGCTAGCTCTCGACCGGGGTTGTGCTCATGCTACCGAAGGCAGAATCCCAGAGGGAGGTCCCTCCCTGCCATACGAAAGCTTGGATTCCCGCTAGCGGTGAAGGAGGGAAAGATCAACAGGAGTTGAAACCTTGGCATGGGGGTCTCTCTCCACCTGCAACCTCTAGGAGGTGGTGCACGCCCTGCCATCAATACAAGCTCTACGACACGCTACCCACATGCTCTATGCAAAGTAAGTCCCATTAGGCTCAAGGCCTTGTGATGTGCCACCATGTCCACTACCGAACGACCGGAGGATGCTGACCCACGTGGCACGAGACCTAGAGTTCCCCTAGAAGGAGGATCCTGCCAAGGCCCCAAGCCATGGAACACATCGACGGCCCCTCTCGAAATAGAAGTGCAAAAAAGGGAGGCAGGGCACCCTAAAAAGAAAAGAAAAAGGGGGAGGGGAAGAAGGAAAGGTAAGTAAGTAGCGGGAGCAGGGGGGAGAGGTAAGCTGGTGACTAAAAGCTCAATGGCCAAGGGACCGGCCAGAGATTTTCCCCGTTCCTCACTCTCCATTCTTTCTTTCTTTTCATTATTTGAACTTCATTACTTTACCACAACCTAAGGCGAGAGAGTCCCCCAAGCTGTCCACCTCAAAGGTTCTGCTCCCCTCGATCATCCCACTGACTTGATCATTGGAGTGGTCTCGCTGGAATCCTCGGTCCGGGTCTCTTCTATTTTGTAGGCCAGCGAATTTAGGAGCTGACCGAGAGAAGGAAGGACCTAGGCCATGGCGACGGGGGCCCACCCGAAACATCGAAGCTACAGGCCATGGAAATCTTGGTGGCAACAACCCCCTTCTTGGATAAACTCCTTTTCCAAGAATGCAGCATGACTACTGACAAAAATCTTTTGCTTAGTAGGGTGGTAGAAAAGGTAGCCAATATCTTCTTTAAGAAATCCTACAAACTTGCACTTGTCAGCTTTAGCACTTAACTTATGTCCAAAAACATTCCTGACATAAGCTGGGCAACCCCAAATCTTAAAATATTTAAGATTTGGCCGTTTCCCATTCCATAATTCATATGGAGTACTTTTCATTTCCTTTGATGGCACTCTGTTCAGTATGTAGGTAGCAGTCTCTAGGGCATAACCCCAGAAGAATATTGGAATGTCAATGAAGCATATCATGGACAGTACCATGTCCAGCAGGGTACAATTCCTCCTTTCAGCTACACCATTTATCTGTGGTGTGTATGGAGGGTTCCATTCAGAGAGAATGTCTTTGTCTTTTAGATGATTAAGAAATTTACTAGACAAGTATTCTCCTCCTCAATCAGATGAAGAATTTTAATACTATGCCCAGTTTATTTCTTAATCTCATTTTGATACCCTTTGAACTTATCAAAGGCTTCGGACTTGTGTTTCATAAGATATACATATCTGAACCTTGATAAATCATCAGTAAAACTGATGAAATAAGAATATCATCCTTTAGCCTAGATTGTCATAGGACCATATACATCTATGTGTACTAGACCTAACAACTTAGTTGCCCTTTCTCCATGTCTAGTGAATGGAGACTTGGTCATCTTTCCCATGATACAGGACTCATAAGTTCTTATAGATTCAAGATCAAAAGGATCAAAGAAGTTTTCTTTATACAACTTGTTTAACCTAGACTCACCAATATGACCCAAATGATAATGCTAGAGAAAAGTGACATTTACATCATCTCTCTTTCTCTTCTTGTTTTCAACAAGCATAACCTCATCATTGAGTGATAGAATCAAAAGACCATTTGCAAATGTACCACAATCAAAGAATTTATTTTCAAAGAAAATCAAGCACCCATGGCTTGTTAAATTTATTTCATAACCTTGTTTTAACAACAAAGGTACAGAAATAATATTTTCGATAATGTTGGGTACATAATAACAATCTTTCAATTCAATAATATTGCCCAATAGCAATAACATCAAATAGGTGCCAACAGCTTCATCATAAATGGGTTCACCACTTGCACCAAATAGCTCGAAGTCACCCCTCTTCAAGTTTCTAGGTCTCTGCAACCCCTACATTGACTTGCAGATATGAGACCCACATGCGGTATCAAGTACCCATGAATCAGAAATTAAAAAACTCAATGAGAGGTTTGTTTGAATCATGTACAAACCTTTAGATGCTCCACCAGCATCTTACTTCAGACTTGTAAGATACAACTTGCAATTCTTCTTTCATTGCCCTTGCTTCCCTCAATGATAGTAGGTCCCATCAGCAAAGGGCTTCCTTGCCTTCTTCCTCTTCTGGAAGCTACTCTTAGGGTTCTTCTTCCTTTTTGAACCCTTCCTCATTGCCTGCTTCTTCTTTCCATCAACCAGAAGAAGTTGAGCCTTGTTGCCTTTAAAATGCCTCCTACTATCTTGATCATATTTAGCAGCTCAAGCAATGATAAGTTCAGTTTGTTCATGTGGTAATTCATGGCAAACTATGAGAAGGAATCTAGGAGTGACTGCAAGATCAGGTCCTAATTAAGTTCACTATCCATCACAAATCTTAGTTGACCTAATCGAGTGATTAGGTCAATCATCTTGAGTACATGTGCCTGGACAAGGAGCCCTCACTCATGTGTGCTCAGAACAACTGCTTTGATATTTCATATCGAGCAGTCCGATTATGCTCTCCATATAGCTCCTTAAGGTTGAGCAATATGGATTGAGGTTCCATTTCCTCATGTTGTCTCTGTAACTCATTACTCATTGAGGCTAACATGATGCACTTGATAGTCATGCTATCATTCTACTATATTTTATATATGGCCCTTTCCTCCTCAGTAGCATCCCCTCCTATCGAAAGTGGGTCAGGAGAATCGAGGATATAGGCAATTTTCTCCTGAGCTAATATATTTCTTAGGTTCCTCAACCAGTCCAGATAATTCAGACCGGTCAACTTATTGGTATCCAAGATGCCTCGCAGTGAAAGAGTAGAAGCTATAATGTAAAAATCTATATTAAATAAAGAACAACTATAAGCAGACCACTCATGATAATATTCATAATTAGATAAGGACTTTTGTATCTAATTATGTCTCCCACTATTTTTTATCGAATACCATAACCCTCAACTATGGTAAGCGGGAAACTCTCCCAGGGCTTTCTTAGTGGGGTTGAGATCCCAATTCCTCATGAATGCCTTGTGTTATACAACAAACACCCATGAGTTCAAGGGTTGGAAAACCCCTTTCCAATTGCATCCTTTACAATTCTCAATATAACACTCGCCTTTAAGACACTTATAGCCTTGTGTGTGCACAATAAACCATAATGTCTTAGTTTAGTCAAACCCTTCATCTTCATATAGCCATGATTGAATAATGTTTCCCTTGTATTACACAATAAAGCAACACCATCAGTCATGCTATAATGCATAACATGCACCAAGACAAATATCATATCAAACCTTAAAGAAGACCTTGTGTTACACAACAAATCTACTATAGTTTTTGACATGGATTTGGCTTATCATATAGGAAGGCAATTTTGTAGTGTGCTTAATCGATCAACATTACCAACTTAGGATTTAGATATGACCAAATTGGATAGGTAAGTGGAAGAGATGAGGGGGTCCCCCCGTTGCTTTCGTTAGACACCAATTAAATTGGCCAGGTCAGTTAACGGAATCAATTAAAAATCTCATTCCCTTTACCTTCCCAGAACCACTTGCCTAGACACCAATTGGCTGATCATACCCTAATCAGACTTGGATCATGATTAACTTACACTATGACTAAATATGATTTTATGAGGGCTTTGACGGTCTCATACACATCCTAATTCATCATGTTATCATGACATTCATTCCAATAAAACACACATAGTAACCCTAATACGCATAACATAAACATGATTCAAACAATGATCCGTTCACCTCACTTGTTCATGGGATAAGGCTACAATGGCACCCCTACATACCATAGGAGACCCCATTGAATAGAAAGAGAGGGCCTTTGAACCCTACTTGGCTTCTATGACAGGACGGCCATAGTGACTAACCCAATTCGAAGCAGTTACTAGGATATAATATATCACATATATATAATTTGAACTAATCATGCATTGATTCATATCATAGCAAGCAATCAACTCTAAAGTGACTACTAATTGCAAGCATCAAGGTGGCTCTGATACCATTGTTGGGTTCTTTGCATTGGGTGCAGCGAAAGATCGGGTTCTAAAATTTTAAATTTTGAAACCCTAACCAGCCGGAATGCTAAACCCTAGGATCACTTGATCATGACAATCAATAAATAAATACTTTAGGGTTATAGAAGAATACCTGGAGCATTATAATCCTTTATTTCCACAAGGCACACAAGTGCATGCCCTCCAAAGATGATCCACATAGGAACCAGACCAAGAAAGCACTCCTATAATAGTTGCTTGTTTAATTAGGACTCATTTGGCAGCCTTTTGGACTTTCTCCTTTGCTGGACTCCTTACCCTTCTGTAGGGCACTCAGATACCTCTCTATATCCCTTCTCGGATCCTGAATATCCCCTTTATTTTCTCCCTAAGTATCACTGATTTTATCTAATCTAGGATATTTATTGGTAGTGTACAATATAGTAACAGGCTGTGACAATACATATACGCCATTCTCCACTTGTCCAAACATCACATTGGAACCATTCAATATGATTTTGCAAATATCATTCTTTATATATAATTCATAACCATCTTTGGCCATCAGGCCTATAGAAATGATATTCACTAAAAGGAAGGACAAAAATGACAATCATTAAGAATGACAGTACAAGACTTGAAATACAAAGAAATAGTTTCCAATGCCAGAACTGGAGTTTGACTTCCATTCCCAACATTCACAAACCTTTCACTGCTTTCAAACCTCCTATTAACTTGAAGCCCCTGCAAAGAATTATAAATGTGGTAAGGACTTCCGGTATCCAATACTTAGCTAGTAGTATCACAAATAGAAAAACTACAAGGATTTATCATATAAATACCTTGACCAGTAATAGCTTACTGCTTTTCCTTCCTTTTCCTGTTCGGGTCTAGAGTAGCAAGGTAAGCAGAATAGTTCTGCTTCTAGTGACCCGGCTTCTTGTAGAAGAAGCACTTTGCTTGACTCTTGTCAGCCTTCACCCTCCTAGTCTGACTAGGCCCAGCACTTTGCACCTTCTTATTTTTCTTATTCTTTCTCTTTTTCCCTTTTCCAAAGGGACGATGCCCTGCTCTAGAACCTCCCACCAAATTCACCAACCCCTTATTGAGGTTGTGGTCTCTCTCATAACTTTGTAGTAACCCTAACATCTCATGGTAGTTTACTGCAAGCCGATTCATTCTAAAATCATCGAGATGCTGACTCCATTATTGATTTTGATGATAAGCAAAATGGTTAAGTATAAGTTGAGTACTAATGGTTTCCTTGAAGTATGTTTTCATAGAAAAAGGTACTCACAAATTTGTAGAAGTTCATTTATTTAAAGAAGCCAAGTTTACATGAAAAGAACTGCTCAAAGAGGACTTGGAAAGTCAAAATTTACTTGATTGGACATCTGAGTGAAGCATAAATTTGGTTTAGCACAAGTTCAAGAATTTTTTAGAAGATTTCAATGAGGTGTCGACTCAAAGTATCGACACATGATACCAAGTGTCGATACATGGAGGTGAAGTATTGACTCAAGTCGGTACGCAAAGAATGTTTCAAATAGCACGGCTGAAGTGTCAACACATAAACCTGAAGTGTCGACTTAAAGTATCGACACATGGATCAGCTCATCACCTGAGATTTTCAAGCCACAGAACTTGCTGAAAATGAAGAACTGCAAAAGTGTCGACACATGGAAGAGACGTGTCGACTTAAAGTGTCGACTCACCTGAGGAAGTGTTGACACATCTGAGATTTTCAGAGAACCAGATTGAAGATTTTTGAACTGGGTGTTGACTCAAGAAGATCAAGTATTGACCTGAAGTGTCGACTCACATCCTGAAGAGTCGACACATGGAGTTCTGGAAATAGTAACGGCTAGTTTTTCAAACACAAAACTCGACCATTTTGCCCTCCAACGGCTAGTTTTTCAAGTCTAACGGCTAGAAACCTAATTTAAGGCCTTGGAAAGGTATTTATAGGCTCCAAATCAAATCAAAAGAAGAATAATTGATGAGAATGAAATAGAAGCATTCAAGAGAGAAGAAAAGAGAGCTTTAACTCATATTCATTGAAGATTCAACCACTCTCAAGCAAAAGTAAGCCTCCAAGCATTCAAGAGCTTTTAAAAGCATTGAAGATCATCCATTCTTGAGCATTCAAGAGGCTTCAATAAGTTCAAAGCACCTCTACATCGAGCTTCAAAGAGATACTTGCTTTATTTTAGAAAGCTTTCATTGTTTCATTATTTCAAAAACTTATTTGTTGTAAGGGTTCTTGGTTAGCCTATTGTAAAACCAGGGGAAGTTATTGGTGAGCCTTTGAAAACCAATTAGGTTTTTGGTTAGCCTGAAAAACCAAGAGAGGTTGGTGGTTAGCCCGTAAAACCATTTAAGTTCTTGGTTAGCCCATAAAATCAAGTGAGGTTTTGACTTGTTGGCCTTGTAAAAACAAGTTGGGTTTTTGATTAGTGAGCTCGCAAAACTAATCAACTGTAATCAGTGTGATTATAGTGAATTTCCAAGGAGATCTTGTGGAGTGGATGTAGGTGCATTAGATAGCACTGAACCACTATATTTCTTGGTCTTTGTGGTTGATTGATCTCTCTACTTGTTTTTCACTTATTGCTCTTTATTTTTGCTGCACTTTTATTTAAGAGCATTACATTTGATTTCTTTGTACCCTAATTGATTATTGGATTGGATTGGATTGCATAGCATTGTATTGCATTGCATCAAGTTAATATTTTTAGAGATCCAATTCACCCCCCCTCTTGGGTTACTTACTGGGTAACAAGTGGTATAAGAGCCCTATTCTCAGTATATAGGCTTTACCACCTTGAGTAAAGATCTATGGCAGCCCCTATTGGTACTAGCATAGTTGAGGGTCAAGCCTCAAATAGACCTCCATTTTTTAATGGATCAAATTATACATTTGAAAAACTAGGATGAGAATTTATATGCATTCTATTGATTATAATTTGTGGAGAGTTGTAGATAAAGGTTTGCATATTTTTTCAGTCTTGGTTAATGGTGTTTCTATCCCAAAACTCGAAGAGGATTGGGATGAAAATGACATTAAGCAATCCGGGATCAATGCTAAGGCAATGAATTATCGACACATGACACCAAGTGTCGACACATGGAGGTGAAGTGTCAACTCAAGATGGTGTGCAAAGAATGTTTCAGATGGCATGGCTGAAGTGTCAACACATGGACCTGAAGTATTGACTCAAAGTGTCAACACATGGATCAGCTCATCGCTTGAGATTTTCAAGCCACAGAACTTGCTGAAAATGAAGAACTGTAGAAGTGTCGACACATGGAAGAGAAGTGTCGACTCAAAGTATCAACTCACCTGAGGAAGTGTCGACACATCTGAGATTTTCAGAGAACCAGATTGAAGGTTTTTGAACTGGATGTCGACTCAAGAAGATCAAGTGTTGACCTAAAGTGTCGACTCACAGCCTGAAGTGTCAACTCATGGAGTTCTGGGAACAATAACGGCTAGTTTTTCAAACACAGAACTCAACCCTTTTGCCCTCCAACGGTTAGTTTTTCAAGTCTAATGACTAGAAACCTGATTTGAGGCCTTGGAAAGGTATTTATATGCTTCAAATCAAATCAAAAGAAGAATAATTGATGAGAATGAAATAGAAGCATTTAAGAGAGAAGAAAAGAGAGCTTTAACTCCTATTCATTGAAGATTCAACCACTCTCAAGCAAAAGTAAGCCTCCAAGCATTCAAGAGCCTTCAAGAGAATTAAAGATCATCCATTCTTGAGTATTCAAGAGGCTTCAACAAGTTCAAAGTACCTCTACATTGAGCTTCAAAGAGATACCCACTTTATTTTAGAAAGCTTTCATTGTTTCATTACTTCAAAAATTTATTTGTTGTAAGGGTTCTTGGTTAGCCTATTGTAAAAGTAAGGGAGGTCATTGTTGAGCATTTGAAAATCAATTAGGTTCTTGGTTAGCCCAAAAAACCAAGGGAGGTTGGTCGTTAGCCTATAAAACTATTTAGGTTCTTGGTTAGCCCGTAAAACCAAGTGAGATTTTGACTTGTTGGCCTTGTGAAAATAAGTTGGGTTTTTGATTAGTGAGCTCGCAAAACTAATCAACTGTAATCGATGTGATTATAGTGAATTCCCAAGAAAATCTTGGAAGTTGATGTAGGTGCGTTGGATAGCACCGAACCACTATATTTCTTGGTCTTTGTGGTTGATTGATCTCTCTACTTGCTTTTCACTTATTGTTCTTTATTTTCACTATACTTTTATTTAAGAGTATTATATTTGATTTCTTTGTACCTTAATTGATTGTTGGATTGGATTGCATAGCATTGCATTGCATCAAGTAAATATTTTTAGAGACCTAATACATCCCCCCTTTTGGGTTGTTTACTGGGAAACACAAGAAGACATGGTAGAAAGGGAGTAGAGAATTTAGTATCGCATCCTTGCCGAACTGCTCATGCAAAGGACATCCGAGTTTGCCCAAATGCTCAAATAGCTTGATCATGTATATTACATGATCAATTATTGGAGATCCATCATGAATACACATGTTATAGATAGCGAAAGTGATTCGGTATCTCTCCATATCATTTGGAGTGCCAAAAGACTCTTTCAACCTTTGAAGGATCTCCTCTGGCTGAGCCTCCTCAAATTTGTGACTAAACTTATCATTCATCATAGCCAACATAATGTAACGTATCATGGTGCGGTCAAAGAGCCACTTCTGATAAGTGTCCCTGATAGTGCCACGAGCATTGGGGGCTGGAATCTCAGGTTCTGGATCCTTTATCACATAAAGGATCCTGGTGCGGACACTAGGGGCACCAGAATAAGACAGAGGCTTCTCAACCCTCTGTGGATTACTTAGTCATATTCAAGTCCATTTGTAATAAAGCTTAGTTCATCTAAGTTATTTTTTTCACTTGAGTCCTGTACTATTCAGCTCATGTTGAGCTAGTCATTTTCTGGAGTTCAGTACATATCCAGTAATGACTCATACAAGTGAGGACCAAGCTAGCCAAGTGAAGACCAACCCAACTAAAGCTAGGAGGATCATGGAAGGACTAGGAGCAGAAATCACAAGCCTCAGAGAAGAAATCAGAAGCCCAGGAGACAAGCTCAAGACCCTGAAGCTCTGAAATGTAGCCTGAAGCAAACTGGGCCAGCCCAGGCCCAGGAGAGGAGAAAGTGGCGCCAAGGACTTATGCTCACCACCCTTGGTCGGCCACTAGGGTCACCTCCCTTGGCCAACCAAGGCAAGAAGAGGGAGAAAAATTTTAGGGATTTAGTCTACCTATTTTTTCCTTATTTTCTAGCTAGAGTTGGGTGGGGATTCAAATTCCTATGTAATATCTTTTTTAACCTTACTTGGGGGCCAAGTCTAGGAGTCTATTTAAAGGACCCTAGTCTCTTGTATGAAGAACTAATTTTTGATATGAAATAATCTTTGATTCTTCAATTGCTGTGTGCTACCCTGTTGTGTGCTTGAAGGGATTCTGTGTGAGCCCTTCCTTTTCTCGGTGTTCTACAACTGCTTCCTGCTATTATCCTGCTCTCCAAAACCCTAGCCACCCACTACAATCCTAAACTTTCCTTTGCTATTTTTTCTTTATTTCTTCTTTCCCATGGTGTTTTCTAACCCTTGGAAGGTCATTTGTAGGTCCATCGACTCCGACAAATCCGATGACTTAAGCCAGGCAGCAATCGGACCACCGAGCAGAAAGCCGGGTATCCACGGGTCTCTGGCTTGGTTTTCTATGTCGCATCCGAAGTAAGAGCAATCTCTTCATGTACAATCTGCACCAAGCACTTCAATCATTGCCAGGTACATCCCCTCTACCTACCAGTTAATTTATTGAAGATGAACGAGCCCAACCGAGACTTCTCAGCCTTGGCGGTCCTCTTTCCTTTGCTTTTTAGGTCCTGTTATGTATGCTGTAGCCTCTTATTTTTATATAGAACTCTTTACATCATTCCTTAGTCTGTTCTTTGGGACTAACCATACAACTTAACATTAAAAATACAAAAAAAAATACTTGCATGCATATATAGGTTCCGTATCATTTTGTATCAGAGCCTGTTTGGGCTCAGTTCTCTTTGGATATTCGGATCGATTGCTTCACCATGGCCATCCGGTCATAGGAGACTAGTACGGCTTCAAAACCCTCTTCCTAGTCGATGGGATCTCCTATGGCGGTAGGGGTGCCGCTATGAATTGACCCCTAAAGAAGAACACAAAGAGTTCTTTAGGGTTTTTTTCATTTTTGGCCTTTTCAAATATACTCTATTTTTTTAATTGTTTCTACCTGCATATAATTCAAAAAATTTTGAAATATATTTTTCTAGATTCCTTATAATTCAAAGTATTTTTAAAATTTTATTAGGAATTATTTCAGTCTATAGATTTTCTTCCAATCGAAACACTACCTGAGAACAATTTTGCTCTATTTTGGCAGCAAACCCGATTTCAGAAAGTTTAGGGTTTTTTTAGTATAATCTTTGCATATCTTTATTTTTAGCATATTTCTTACATATTAGATCATAATATGCAATTATCTTATATTTTTTAAAAAAACCCTAAAAAAAAAAAAACTTACATATATTCAAAAACACCAAAAACATAAAATCCTAATTTGTATTTTCATCTGCCTGCTATCATTGCATAAATTTACTTTAAGGGCACTTTCTATATGTTAGATAAGGAGAGGAGTTGATAACCTCTCCTTAGCCCAAAATCAGATCCCTTGCATTTGGTCCCAAGCCTAATCTAAAATTAACTAGACTTAATTTTCCCTAGTGGGTTAGGGACACCCATCGATCGGGTTCAATTTTGTGGGCGACTAGTGCACCCAATTCACTTCCTATTACTAGATACTGGTGTCTAGAC
Source organism: Areca catechu (assembly GCA_021397845.1). NCBI lineage: Eukaryota > Viridiplantae > Streptophyta > Magnoliopsida > Arecales > Arecaceae > Areca > Areca catechu. The sequence goes on along the minus strand of CM038048.1, from coordinate 42,226,181 downwards.
AAGAGGTACAGCATCAAACGACTTAAGCGGATCGGTGGTTTCTTAATTGGGTCCCTGCGATAGCAGGGGGCCTCCCACCATCCCACCTCTTACCTGGCCAGATTGAAGGATTAGGATTTGAGTTGTGTGTAAGTTGAGTCAACCCATTCTGATTGGGCTCTAGGTCTACACAGCTATAGTCGAGTCAGTATTGAGTCTTGCATGAGCACTAGATTAGGAGTCCCATTTCATCTACCATATCCCTGAACCCATGGATAAGCTAGAAACCGAAATTCAAGCCCTTGTAGACCAGATGACCTAGATGACTACCCAAACGACTTAGTTGACCCAGTTCGATACCCAAACCCACAATAGACTTGATCACTTAGCCCATAGGTTTGAACATATAGACAACTAACTAGGAACCCTAAAGAAAACCTGTAGGACCCAGACTAGATCCAAACCTAAGCCATCTTTACCCACACTACCCAAATTATGTGAGCCTAGAATCTATGTACCCAAAACCTATGAACATAGGTCCTATGCACCCACTCCCTATAAGCCTAATATACCCACAACCTATAGATCTTATGACTCCAACTCCTATGACTCTAGAACCTATGAGCCCATATCCCATGAGCCCAATAGACCCATGACCCATAGATCTGTGCCCTTGTCCTATGAGCCCAGGGAGCCCATAACCCCTAGGTATCAGCCTAGTACTAGTCAAGTTTTTCCTAGTCAACTTGAATCCCATAGGATTAGTACCCCTAAATATGAGTCCAGTAGTAAGCCATTATCCCTTGGCAACTGGAACCTACAGGATTAGTGCCCATAATTAGAAACCAGGACCTAGCTAATTTTTCCTTAGCCGACCTTCCCTTACCACCCCTTTGATTCACAAGGCTTACATTAAAGCAGAAGTGTATGAAGCTGATGTGAGCTTAGTGGATGAGTATGAGGGAGAAGAGGAGACACCTCTAGAAGACCTAGAATTAGTTGACCATATAGGTACCCAGGTAGAAGCCAACCTAGAGTTAGTTGACCCTAGCTATACCCAGCCTAAAGCTGTAGTGGAAGAACAATTAGAGAAAGAAAAACTAGATACTACTAGAACCTTACCTGAGGAAACCATAAAGGAGAGCCAAATTATAGAGTCTAGTCCTAAAATACAAGAACCAAAAGAATTTATTAAGGACCTGATCTATTTGAATCAGTACCCTAGGATGAGCCCCCTCATATAGTTCCATTAAGGACCTCTTCTCTGAGATTAGTAACCCATCCTTCCATTATGCAAACCCTGTAGATTTATTTCAACCTCGTAAGGTTAGCCTCATTAGTCTAGGATTAGTCCCTGACATACCTTCTTATATCATACTTTATCCAACTAACCCTGAACCTTTTTCCCTACCCTACCAGACTAATTCTAAACCCAGTTCCTATTTTCTGCCCTTTCCTGACACCTCCAGCATTTCTAGGATCATTAGATTGCATTTAGTTGAGATTAGCATACTGCATGCATTCATTATGCATGTTAGGTTTGCATTATACTTCTGGCATACCCTATGGAACTTGCTAGGAGCCCATTGTAAGTTTTCATGTGCATGTCAAGCTAGGATCAAACCTAGAGAATCTATAATCTCTTAGGTTTAGGTCCAAAAGAGGTCAATAAAATTTTCTTCGATAGAAATGCATAGTCGAGTCTATTAGGTATTGGTACGAGTCCTTTGTATCACCTGTTAGTAGTCTGCATGTGCCCGGCATGTTCACCACCTGCACTAATTTTGAAAGAAACTGGCTAATTCTCGAAGAAGGGCCAAGGAATTGATGTAGTGGATTATGTCATGATTAGGCTTAGGCCTGAGCGGTTCCCACCCGAAACAGTTAAGAAACTTCATGCTCGCGAAGCTGGACCTTTTAAAGTGATAGAGAGGGTTGGACCAAATGCCTATGTGTTAGATTTGCCTTCGGATTTGGATATCAATTATACCTTCAATATCGCAAACCTGGTTGAGTACAGGGAACCGGTAGTGATACCTAGTGAGGCTTTGGACCTATTCCTTCCATTGAAAGTTACCGTAGCCCAGACTGTCCACCAATAAATTAGCCTGAGAGAGGAGAACAGATCGAGCATATCCTGGACAATCAAGCCATAATGACCTGGGGCCGCAGTTATTAATGCTACTTGGTCCGATGGCAAGGCCGGCCAGAGTCGGACGATTCATGGATTTCTCAAGAGGACTTGCAATGCCTCAACCCAGACCTCCTCGAGAGATATATGAGCCAGCCTAATCTTCACTCGACAGGGTCGAGTTCCTCCCACCTTGGGAGAATTGGTGTGGACACCACAGGCACCAGAATAAGATAAAGGCTTCTCAACCCTCTATGGATTACTTAGTTATATTCAAGTCCATTTGTAATAAAGCTTAGTTCATCTAAGTTATTTTTTTTACTCGAGTCCTGTCTAGTCAGCTTATGTTGAGCTAGTCATTTTTCGGAGTTTAGTACATGTCTAGTAATGACTCATACAAGTGAGGACCAAGCCAGCCAAGTGAAGACCAACCCAACTAAAGCTAGGAGGATCATGGAAGGCCTAGGAGGAGAAATCACAAGCCTCAAAGAAGAAATCAAAAGCTCGGGAGACAAGCCTAAGACCCTGAAGCCCTGAAATGCAGCCTGAAGCAAACTAGGCAGCCCAGGCCCAGGAGAGGAGAAAGTGGTGCCAAGAACTTATGCTCACCACCCTTGGTCGGCTACTAGGGTCACCTCCCTTGGCTGACCAAGGCAAGAAGAGGGAGAGAAATTTTAGGGATTTTTTCTACCTATTTTTTCCTTATTTTCTAGCTAGAGTTGGGTGGAGATTCAAATTCCTATGTAATGTCTTTTTTAACCTTTTTTGAGGGCCAAGTCTAGGAGTCTATTTAAAGGACCCTAGTCTCTTGTATGAAGAACTAATTTTTGATATGAAATAATCTTTGATTTTTTAATTGTTGTATGCTATCCTGCTATGTGCTTGAAGGGATTCTGTATGAGCCCTTCCTCTTCCCGGTGTTCTGCAACTGCTTCCTGCCGTCATCCTGCTCTCCAAAACCCTAGCCACCCACTATAATTCTAAACTTTCTTTTGCTATTTTCCCTTTATTTCTTCTTCCCTATGGTGTTTTCTAACCCTTGGAATGTCGTTTGCAGGTCCCTCGACTCTGACAAATCTGACGACTCCAGCCAGGCTGCAATCAGACCACCGGGCAGAAAGCCAGGTATCTGCGGGTCTCTGGCTTTGTTTTCCAGGCTGCATCCGGAGTAAGAGCGATCTCTTCGTGTATAATCTGCACCAAGCACTTCAACCATTGCCAGGTACACCCCCTCTGCCTGCCAGTCCATTTATTGAAGATGAACGAGCCCAACCGAGACTTCTCAGCCTCAGCGATCCTCTTTCCTTTGCTTTTTAGGTCCTGTTATGCATGCTGTAGCCTCATATTTTTATATAGAACTCTTTACATCATTCCTTAGTCTGTTTGATGCAGGACTAATATGCATGCAATTCTTTTTGTATGTTTTATATGTGGGGTTAGGTGATTAATTCCCGAATTTCAGATCAAAATTAGTTGTAGGGAATTTTGTATGAATTTTGAAGACAAGCATGTAGATTAGAACCTATAAAAATACTAAAAAAGGATCGCCAGGGCTGAGAAGCCTCGGTTTGGGCAAGTTCTCCTACAATATAAAGACTGGAGGTAGAGGGGGTGTACCTGACAATGTCTAAAGCACTCGGTGAAGATCGCAGTGAAGGGATCTCTCGTTCCTCGATGGATGCAGCCTGGAAAACCGAGCCAAAGACCCACGGATACCCGCTTTCTGCTCAGTGGTCCGATTGAGGCTTGGCTGGAGTCGTTGGATTTGTAGGAACTCGGGGACCTACAAATGACCTGTCAGGGGTTAGAAAACTCAGAGGAAATCTGATGCAGAACGAAAGCTCTGATACCAAAAATGATGCAGAACAAAAAAGAGAAGAGATGATGCGATGCGGAAGGAAATTAAAATTAATTCTTTTCTTTTTTTTTATATTTCAAAAATTGGCTTTGACTCAAAGTAAAGCTAAACTAATTTGAAGGAAACTAGGTAATGATTGAAAGCACAATTTAGAAGAACTAGGTTATCAGAGTAGTTCAGAAGTAACGGATCGCTGGGGATTGAGAAACTCCCAGACCTAGGGTTTCGCTCTGAACTTTCAACAGGACAGAAATAAAGAGAAGAGATGGTTTACCAACCAGACAGTGATCTTCATAGAATTTGGGTGGAAGAACTCTCTCGAGCAGATTGTTGGATCCTCGGATTCGGCTATCTTCGCAATGGATCCTCCAATACTGGTCTCGTGGCTGGGTCGGCTTCTCCTGAACTCAAGATCTGGGAAGAAGAAAAACAAGTGAGGGATTCAGATACTCAGGGAAGGATTTACCAGTTCGAAGAACTTGAAGGCTGATGTCGCTGAGATCCAGATTCTCTTGAAGGCTGATTCGACTCCCTCTGGAAAGAGCTATGGATCTGAAATATCCGGACTGGAGCTGGATGCTGGTGGTCGGCCTAGACTTGGAGAGAGAGGCCGTGGGAGGTGGGATAGGCTAGGGTTTGGTGGATTGAAGTGGATGATGGGTGGCTAGGGTTTTGGAGTAGAAGTGGCTAACCTAGGTTTGGGGTTTGGAGATCTCACACCTCCTCAAGGTTCCTGGGGAACCCAGATTTACTCCCTCACGGAGCTCAACACCTGGATGCAAGTGCGGAAGAGAGAAACATAGAGTTTGCTCACAAAAAAAAGTTGGTTTCATTCATCATTGTTTCAAGAGTTACATAGAGTTGAATATATAGACATAACAAAGAAATAAAATTTCATACACTTCCCATGTAGGACTAATAGGACTAACCCATACTTTAGGCATCAAATTCTCTTCCCAAGACTCCTTCCATGAGTGGGCATCCCAAAAACTCCAAGAAAACTTGAAAATCAGCTCCAAATGGCAGGTTATGGGGGTGTCTCCTAGTATCTCTCCATGAATCAAGGATTTTCCCTTCATGGTTTGGCTCTTTTGGACACCTCCTAGTCTTGCTCCACAAGTTTAGGCTTCTTCCTTTCATGGCTTTGGCACTTTAGGAAACTTTTGGGTGCCTCCTTGATTTTCTCCCCAAGACATGCTCTCTTCCCTTTTATAACTTGGGTTTTTATGGAACATTGTGGGGCACCTCCTTGATCCTCTCTTCAAGAAAAATTCTTGCCATCCTGGCTTGGGTTTATCTGGAAAGAAGTTGGCTCCTCCTTGGATTGAGGTATCTTGATGGATTTCTCCCCCAAGTGGTGCATGAAAGAAGGGACCTGCTTTCTTGTGGTGTGGGGACCAAGGCACACTGGATGGAGATGTGGTGCCTCCTGGACTCTGGCATGTGGCTGGGAGTGTGGCGCCCACTTGCTTGGTCCTGGGAGAAAATGTGGCTCCTTGGAGAAGACCTAGACCACTACTAGGACTTGTATTGAGTCAACATGACTCAACAAAATTTAAATTGCAGAGAAATACAGACTCAAACTAAAATTAAGTTGACCAAGTCAACCCTTATTACAAAACCAGAAAACCCTAATTCTTCGGGCAATGTCAATCAGAGATCCAGATGGAGCCCTGAAGTCTTCTTCTGAGTCTGGTGCCCGCACCAATTCTCCCGGGGTGGGAGGAACTCGACCCTGTCGAGTATGGATCAAGCTGGCTCTGGTATCTCTCCAAGAGGTCTGGGTCCAATTCTTGTAATTCTTCTCGGGAGATCCAAGAGTTATCAGAATCTGGCCTTCCTTGCCAGCGGACTAGGTATCTTTGGTATCCTCGATTACGAGTAGAGATAACCTGATCATCCAGGATCTTTTCAATCTGCTCTTTCCTCACAGGCCAGTTTGTTGGTGGACACACAGGGTTGGGTTCACTCTCAAGAGCAGGATTAGGCTCAAAAGGCTCACTGGGAATCACAGCTGGCTCTCTATACTCTACTAGGTCTGTAATGTTGAAAGTGGAGCTAATGCCTAGTTCTGAAGGCAACTCGAGCACATAGGCATTGGACCCTACTCTCTTCACCACTCTAAATGGTCCAGCTCCTCTAGCATGTAACTTTCTAACAGTTCCAGGAGGAAACCGTTCAGGCCTTAACCTAATCATTACATAGTCTCCCTCAACAATAGTTTTGACTCGCCTTTGAGAATCAGCCAACTTCTTATAAGTTTCATTACTTAAATTTATTTTGGCATGAATTTCTTTATGCAAGTCCTTTACATGCTATGCAAGTGCATCAAGAGACTTGTGTGTGTGGACTAATAGTGAAATCAGATCAAGTGGTGTGTGAGGCTTGTATCCATGAACAATTTCAAAGGGACTCTAGCCTATAGACCTATTGATCGAAACATTATATGCAAATTTAGTCCTGGACAAAATACAAATCCCAATTCCGGTGCTCTCAATCAAACCAAAATCAGAGCCAAAGCCTAGTAAAGGGTCAAGAAAAACTAAACTAGACTGACGACGCATTCCTAAAGAATGGACTTTATTCCAAAGGAACCCTAGGTCTAAACCTAACAAACTAAGGCTCTCTAGGTTTGACCTTAGGTCGGAGGAGGGCATGCAGAGCATGAAAACTTATTATGGATGCCTAGTAGGTGCCATAAGGTCTTCCAGAAGTAGGTGGGAAACCTAATAGGTTCTAAGGAGTCTTGCAACCTAGAGATCTCAGTAAAGTGTAATCCCATAGCTCTAGAAACATGAGAAGATTCAGGGAAGGGTAGGAAATAAGAATCAGAGTTTTGAGATGGCTTATCAGAAACAAGAAACAAACCTTGGTTATTCAGGATGACCTTAAAATGAGGACATTGTTCTATAGGTGCACTCATCCAAACCTCATGATTTGCTCTAGGAGGGTCTACAAGTGCAAGTTCTAGGGTAGGCTGGGTGCTCCTAGAAGGTGGAAGGTTATCAGGAAGGTCTTTGGAATGTTTATCTAAAAAGTCCTCTAAGCTACTATCTTTTTTTTGTTCTTGGACCTTCTTAATGGGCAATTCTTGTGAACCCCTTCCTTCTTCACACTTCTCTACCAGATTTGACTCAGGGGTGTCTTCTTTGGATTCCTCAATGAGTTTAGAGGTATTCTCACTTAAACTCTCATTGGGTGCAATTTCCTCTTCCTGAACTTCCTCAAAAGGGTCTTCTCTTAGGGTTAGCTCCTGAATTCCTTGAGTGCCAGGGGTCCCCTCAATAATCCCATCAGGTAGGAGTTGGTTAATTGAATTATCAGGAGAGATATCCTCAAATTCTTCTTCTTTATATTCATCTATCAAACTTATGTCAGGCTCATATATTTCTTCCTCAATCTCACTGAAAGTTCTAATCTATTCTCCTTTGATTCCTCTTTAAGTACGGCTCTGGTCAGGTCAACTAATTTTGGGATGGTCATGCCTAACTCCTTCTCAGTGTTATCCTTCTGGTCAAGAGGTGACACAAGTGGGAATTGACAAACAAAAGTCTGGTTCACTATGGGTGTCGGATCAATCAGAACTTGACTCAAGTTGGTAGAGGTTGGCTTTAAGTCCAAAGTACTTGATTGGTTATATCTTAAAGACCACTCATAGTCTTGGGCTTCTTGGTAGGCTCGGTCTAACTTATTGGTCTTTTCAAGGCATAGCTTCCTATAAATGTCTGGGTGTAACCCAACCCTAAACCTCGATGTGATCTGAGCTTCGGTCTCAGTGGTATTGCATTTCATGTCATACCACTGGAAGTCCTCGATATATTTAGACACAGGCCTATTACCTTGTCGCAATTGGTACCATTGGTCTAAAAGTCTTTTCTCATAGGATCTACCTAGGTACCTATCTCTCAACTTACTTCTCATATCTCTCCAAGTATATTTCCTCTTTTCTTTGATAACACTCATGCTCAATAGCATACCAATGCGACCTAGCATGTTTGGTGAACTTGGTTTTGGCCAACCTAATTTGTCCTAATTTCGATATGTTAGTGCACTCAAAATACCGATCCATTTGTTCTTCCCACTTAATATATGTCTCTTGTCTTCCATCAAAAGTGGGTGCATAAGGTTCGGTGTTCCTAACAGGTCCTTTTTCTGAGTCAACCAAGTATGGATATAGGCTCCTAGGGTTATGCTCGAGATCACGGTATAAGGTCCTCCTAGGCTCCTGGCATGGGTAAGGTTGGGGCCTATTAAATTTTGGATCAGGGGTCCAATTTTGATGTCTACATTTCTCAAGTCCCTGGGCTCGGTCTCTAAACTGGGCAAAACCCTCATTCATATCCTGACTCAATTTGGTCATACTTTCGGTAAGAGTTCTAATCATGGCCTCTAAATCAGGTTGGGTTTGACCAGGTTGGTAGGGTACTCTATTCCGGGTGGACATGATGATGCAAGCAAGCACACCAAATGAGACTCGACTGAAACGACTACGGGCTAACTAGACCTAGAGCCCAAACTAGATGCCCAATCAGAGTGGCAAGCTAGCCTGTAGTAACTCGGGACTCAGCCAGGCAGGTGTAAGGGGAGTGTTAGGTCCCTAATTGCCAATCCTAGACACCAATAAGAGATTGGCCAGGTAGGCGGACCAGCACACAAGCCCTTCGGGATAGAATCCCTGAACCATCATTCTAGACACTGAGTACAAAGCACACACAGAGTAACTAGACAAACTGACTCAACATTAGCCTAGACCCGACTTGTTGGTGTCCCTAGCCCACTAGGGCAAATTAAGTCTAATAAATTTTAAAATTAGGCTTAGGATCGAATGAATGGGTGGTGGTTTTGGGCTAAGGAGAGGTTATCAACTCCTCCCCTTATCTTAGATACTCAATTGCCCTTAAGATGAATTAGGAGATGATCACTCAAAAAAAAATTGAAATGCAGAAACACAGAAATAGAGTTGCTGTAATTTAACTCTCAGAAATTTCACAGAAATAATAAATCACAGTAAAATTATGTAAAATAGTTTCAATTATACTTGTTCCAGAAAAACAAAAATATATAATTTGGAGTTACCTGTAATGAGAAACAATTCCTACAACAGAGTAGTTACAGACTGAAAACAGAACGCTTCCCCCGTTTACAATTCCTGCTACGAAGTTGTAACCCAGCGGATCCCCTACACACCCTAGGAACACCCCGTGGAATGGGAAGAGGAGGCTTGCACCTCACTTCGTTCCTAGGACCGGACGTCCTGGGGAGTCTACTTCGAGCAGACAAAGTAAAAAAGAGAGACACTCAAAACATGCAAGCAAGTCAGAAACCCTAGACAGGGCTCTGATACCAAAATTGATGCAGAACGAAAGCTCTGATACCAAAATGATGCAGAACAAAAAAGAGAAGAGATGATGCGATGCGGAAGGAAATTAAAATTAATTCTTTTTTTTTTTTTTTTATATTTCAGAAATTGGCTTTGACTCAAAGTAAAGCTAAACTAAGTTGAAGGAAACTAGGTAATGATTGAAAGCACAATTTAGAAGAACTAGGCTATCAGAGTAGTTCAGAAGTAACGGATCACTGGGGGTGAGAAACTCCCAGACCTAGGGTTTCGCTTTGAACTTTCAACAGGACAGAAATAAAGAAAAGAGATGGTTTACCAACCAGACAGTGATCTTCATAGAATTTGGGTGGAAGAACTCTCTCGAGCAGATTGTTGGATCCTCGGATTCGGCTATCTTCGTAATGGATCCTCCAATACTGGTCTCATGGCAGGGTCGGCTTCTCCTGAACTCAAGATCTGGGAAGAAGAAAACAAGTGAGGGATTCAGATACTCAGGGAAGGATTTACCAGTTCGAAGAACTTGAAGGCTGATGTCGCTGAGATCCGGATTCTCTTGAAGGCTGATTCGACTCCCTCTGGAAAGAGCTATGGATCTGAAGTATCCGGACTGGAGCTGGATGCTGGTGGTCGGCCTAGACTTGGAGAGAGAGGCCGTGGGAGGTGGGATAGGCTAGGGTTTGGTGGATTGAAGTGGATGATGGGCGGCTAGGGTTTTGGAGTAGAAGTGGCTAACCTAGGGTTTGGGTTTGGAGATCTCACACCTCCTCAAGGTTCCTGGGGAACCCGGATTTACTCCCTCATGGAGCTCAACACCTGGATGCAAGTGCGGAAGAGAGAAAACACAGAGTTTGCTCACAAAAAAAAGTTGGTTTCATTCATCATTTTTTCAAGAGTTACATAAAGTTGAATATATAGACATAACAAAGAAATAAAATTTCATACACTTCCCATGTGGGACTAATAGGACTAACCCACACTTTAGGCATCAAATTCTCTTCCCAAGACTCCTTCCATGAGTGGGCAGCCCAAAAACTCCAAGAAAACTTGAAAATCAGCTCCAAATGGCAGGTTATGGGTGTGTCTCCTAGTATCTCTCCATGAATCAAGGATTTTCCCTTCATGGTTTGGCTCTTTTGGACACCTCCTAGTCTTGCTCCACAAGTTTAGGCTTCTTCCTTTCATGGCTTTGGCACTTTAGGAAACTTTTGGGTGCCTCCTTGATTTTCTCCCCAAGACATGCTCTCTCCCTTTTATAACTTAGGTTTTTATGGAACATTGTGGGGCACCTCCTTGATCCTCTCTTCAAGAAAAATTCTTGCCATCCTGGCTTGGGTTTATCTGGAAAGAAGTTGGCTCCTCCTTGGATTGAGGTATCTTGATGGATTTCTCCCCCAAGTGGTGCATGAAAGAAGGGACCTGCTTTCTTGTGGTGTGGGGACCAAGGCACACTGGATGGAGATGTGGCACCTCCTGGACTCTGGCATGTGGCTGGGAGTGTGGCGCCCACTTGCTTGGTCCTGGGAGAAAATGTGGCACCTTGGAGAAGACCTAGACCACTACTAGGACTTGTATTGAGTCAACATGACTCAACAAAATTTAAATTGTAGAGAAATACAGACTCAAACTAAAATTAAGTTGACCAAGTCAACCCTTATTACAAAACCAGAAAATCCTAATTCTTCGGGCAATGTCAATCAGAGATCCAGATGGAGCCCTAAAGTCTTCTTCTGAGTCTGGTGCCCGCACCAAAATCAAGAAAACAAAGGAAAACATCAAAGAGAAGAAAGTTTTGGAGGGGGCTGGAAGGATGGTTGGTGGCAGGAAGATGGTTGCAAACACCGGGAAGAAGAACTCTCAAACCCCTTTATGCACACAGCAGGGTAATCACACAAAACAATAGAAGAACTCAAGGTTTATTTCATATATCAAAATCTCCCTTCATACAAGAGGCTAGGGTCCCTTAAATAGACCCTTAACCTTGGGCTCCAAGTAAGGGCACATTAGTCTTTACATGAGAATCCTTTTCCCTCTCAAACCCTAGCTAGAAAATAAGGAAACATTAGGTAAAAAAATTCCTAAAAATTCTCTTGACTTGGCCAACACTCCAAGGACACCTAGGGGGCGTGTTGGGATTCTAAGAGCAGCAAGGGGCCAGCCCAAAGGGGCTTGAGCGCATGGGCTTGGGCCTCTGGAAGCTGGGGTGGCCTGGTAGCCAAGTAGCAGGAATAGTCCTTGGTATCTTGCTTCTTAGGGGCTTGGGCTTGGCACCTGGGCTTGATTTCTTTAGGCTAGGATGCAGATGGACCTCTAAAATCATGGATGCCTTGGTCTATGAATATACTTTGGCATCTGTAAGTGAATCTAGGCATCTAGAGGGCATCTGCAAGGAATCAGGGTTTCTGATTTTCCTCCTGGAGTTCAAATCTTCAAGCTGGGTTGGACTTGAGCTAAACTTCCATGTCTTCAATCTGGTTAGACTTGGTCTTCACTTGTATGATGTGGTCTTGAGTCTTCAGTATGCTTAAACAGAACTCAAAAAAAAAAATTAGCTCAACATGAGCTAACTAGCATTGGACTGAACTAGCTCAATATGAGCTGACTAGTACAGAACTGAAATAACAACTCAAAAGACTCAAATAACAACTAAAATAGACTCAGATGGGCTAAGCCCTTATTACAGATGGACTCATAAATTATTGATCAATTCACAGAGGGTTGAAAAGCCTTTGTCTTATTCTGGTGCCTCCGGTGTCCCCACCACTATTCTTCGGGATTAACCATATAACTTAACATTAAAAATATAAAAAAGAATACTTGCATGCATATATAGGTACCGCATCACATGTGGCATGGAGGAGTAGCAGGAGCAGCAGGAGGTCCAGTAGGGCAGTGCTGGATAGCAAACTGATGCGGGACAAATAATTAACTCTTAATTATTAGAGAATAGCAGAGAATAATTTTTTAGATTTTTTCATATTTTTAAGGAAGACTCAAAATATGCAATTAAGGAAACTAGTTCTAGTTTACTACCCGCACAAGTAAACCTACAAAGTAACTAGAAACAAGACTTGGTGGTTGAGAAATCACCATAAACTAGGGTTTACTTTCAACTAATCAAAAATTAAAGAGAAGGGAATAAGTTTTCAGTTTTACCAATGAAAATTGCTCCTTTGAAATAGATATGGCAGGACTCTCAAGATTATCATGGCAGGGTTTCAAGAACTCATTCCTGGGCTTCGATCTTTTGTGCGATGCTGGTTTCGAGGCAAGAATTCCTGACTTCGATTCCTGATCACCTGCAAACACTCAACAAAGAAAACTAAAGTTAAGAAGCATCAAAGGAAGGAAAATAAATGAAAGGGAAGGGTTAGAAGAAGTGGCTAGGTTTTCTTGTCGGCTGGATAGGTAGGATAACTCAAGCCTCGCACCCCGCGATGTTCCGAAGAATAAAGGAAAAAGACCTCACACCCGCGATGCACACCGCAAAGGAAGAAATTTTGACAGAGTCTCTTTATTAATGAATAATAATAATGAATTACAAGGGGGTTGATGGGTATTTATAGATCCTCAACCAGTAGTGTAAGGGATTCAAACAGCAGACTTTTTCTCCCTTGGGCTACAACTCCTAGAATTCTGGGTCTGCATGTCCTGGACTCGTCTTTGGATAGAAGAGGACTCAAGAGTTTTGGTGAGACTCTTGAGTTCCAAAAACTTAAGCAGCTCTGAACCTGTTTGATCCAAACATGTGCGGTAGAGAACCATTGAACCTCCTCCATTTGGGTGATCAAATATTTTAGAACTCCTTGGAAGTTGGCATGAAAAAAACTACTTGGCCAACAATTGGAATTTTTTGGCATGAAATTCTTGAGTGGAGGCACTAATTTGGGAGAGTCCTTCATATTTACTTATCTTAAAAGAAGTTGGTGCTAATTTTGATTTCATTTGGCAGACCAAAAATAAAAAAGAAAACATGACATGTGGGATGTCGAAACTAAAGTGACATGGCATGTGTTCTTGTCTCAAAATGAAATGGTATGACATGTTCAAGCATGACAGGTGTTGAGGTCCCCTGATGATATGGCAGGTGTTGTCCAGTTTCTTGAAAAAAGATGGCACCAAAAACAAACTGACTTGGGCTAGCACATGGAGTCACATGGCTGGTCTTGGGCAAGCATATGGCTTGTCTTGGGCTAGCACATGGGTCTTCAATTTAGTGCACATGGGATGTTGACTTGAGTACCCTCAGGACTTAACTAATTACATGGACTCAATAACTAATCACATGGACTCAATACTAATTATTACAAGACTCAAAATCAAATAACTAAAGCCCTACTTGATCAATTGATTAACAGGCTTAACCTCATGTAACAAAAAATAATAAATTAGTAAACAGGATTTGGTGCAATGTAGTTTTAACTCAATATGGTAAAAAAAATTTAGCCCAAAAGGCTAAATAACAAAATCCTAAATACAGATGGCAAAAAGGGCTAACCCTAACTAAGCCAAAATAACAAATTTAAAATAAAATATTTACAGTTAGTAAAAGGGGTTGGGTCTAGGGCTTTATTCATAGGTGATCTATAGAGATGTGGATTCAACCTGTCGATATTTTCTGGCCCTGTAGTCCACACCAATTCTTCCCGAGTGGGAGAAACTCGACCTTGTCAAGTATGGATCAACGTCACTGTGATAGCGCTCTAGTAAGTCTGGGTCAACTCTCTGCAAGTCCTCTCTGGTGATCCAAAAATCATCAATTTCAGGTCATCCTTTCCAACGAACCAGATATCGCTGGTAATCTTTGCTCCAAGTAGCAATGATCTTGTTATCTAAGATCTGCTCAATCTTGTCTCTCCGGGCTGGTGGAATGGTAAGTGGACACACTTGGGTTGGTTCACTCTCAAGGCCTGGATTAGGCCTAAATGGCTCACTAGGAGTCAACGTTGGCTCCCTATACTCAATAAGAACTAAAACGTTGAAAGTTCGACTAATACCTAGTTCAGGTGATAACTCGAGCACATAGGCATTAAACCCAATTTTTCTAATCACTTTGTATGGTCCACTACTACAGGCATGTAACTTTTTCATGGTTTCAGGTGGGAACCATTCAGGTCATAGTCTAACCATGACAAAGTCTCCTTTATTGTATTCTTTGAGTCTTTTTTCTTGAAAATATTCATTACTTTCATTAACTTTTTTTTTTATTATTGACATGCTTGTAAACGACTAATAACTATACCTAATGGACTACAGACTAGACTAAATCTTAAACTACAACTGAGTTTGACACTTGGTTGGTGGGTGATATGCAGATGAGAATGGTGCATGAAATCCTACTAAATGCCATAGGGTTTTCTAGAAATAGGTTGTAAACCTAACATACTCAATGGGCTTAACATACTAACCTCTACAAAATATAATCTAATGGTCCTAGAAACATGGGAAGCTTCAGGAAAAGGTATGAAATAAGAAGTGGATTCGGGGGTAATCTGGTAGGATAAGAAATAAGAAAAGGGTTTGGAGATTTGTCCTAGACTAACGGATTGACCTTAAGGGTTGGACATTGATTCACACCTACAGGAATTAAGGGTCAGCCTGAAGAAAGGACGAGTCAAGAATTTCAGGAAAAAGGTCTTCATTGGTGATTGTTGGAGTGAATTCTTCCTAAGGTTCTGGACTAAATAAGCCAAGTCCTCACCAATTTTTTCTTGTTCTTGGATTTCAGGACTAGGCTCTATGGTTTGAGTCTCATCTAGTGTTTTCTCAGGTAAGGTCTCAGCAATATGGTTAGACTCCTCATGGGTTTCTTTTCTACTTGTCCTTCCAGTACACTTCAGTCTGGGTGTCTACTAGGTCAGCTAATTTTGGGTCAGCCATAAGTATTTCCTCTTCTCCCTCATACTCATCCACTATGTTCACATCAATTTCATACACTTCTTCAATGTCATCCTGGTGAACCAATAGGGTAGTAGGAGTAGGTTGATTAAGGAAAAACTGGCTAGAATCTGGGCTAGTAGGGGTAAGTTGGCTCGGATTAGGGTTAAGTCAGCTCGGGTGAGAATTGGGTTGATTTTGTTGAGGAATGGGTCGACTCGGGTTGATTTGACTAGATCTTAATTTTAATAAGGAGCACTAATCCTAATGGGTTCTGGCCAACTAAGCAAAACCTGACTAACACTAGATTGATACCTAGGGGTTATGGGTTTCTTGGGCTCAAGGATATAGGCTCAGATCTATAGGTCATGGATCTGGTTTCAAAGGATCTGGGTGTATAGGAACTAGGTTCATATGATCTGGGTAGGTTCCTTTCTCTAAGTTTAAGTTTCATGTCACTCTAGGTAGTTATGGGTTGTCTCTTCTTCGTCTGATCATTCTTTTGACATCATCCCAATAAATTCTAGGCTGGCGTACTAATTTATGTTTAGCAATCTTAAACTTTCTTTCATCAGACACTAGTTTCATTATAAAATATAGATCTATACCTTCTTCCCAATCAAGATAATCCTCAAGATCAAGATCACCACTAAATTTAGGTGCTTCTACCTTATAATTCCTAGTGGCTCTCTCATCCTAGTCTATAAAATCATAGTTGGGTCACCTATGATTAGTCTCTCAGATTTGATCCTGGTGAAGGGCTATTGTAGGGTTGGGAGGTGTGGGTAAGGGTATCTCAAGTTTAGGTTCAGGACGGGTCTTACAAGTTTTCTCTAAGTTTCCTAGACGATCATCTAATCTGTCAAACTTATTATTCATCATGGCACATTATTCCATCATGAACATAAGGAAGGTCTCAAAATTGGGATCCATGATTAAATTGGATTGGGTTTGGGTGAGACTACTAGTTGGGTCAGACACCTAATCTATTGGTTAAGCAATGCAATCACACATAACTCGACTCATACTAGGATTTCCTAGACCTAGAGCTCAAGTAGAATGAGTCAGCTCAAATTATAGCCAATTCAATAATTACCCTGTCCACTGGCTAGGTAAGAAGTGGGATCATGGGAGGCTCCCCCTGCTCTTGCAGGGTCCTAATTAAAAACTACAAAACTACTTAGGGCATTTACCTCGGGACCTCTAGCCTTAGACACCAGATTCAAGTGATAATCAAAGGATTGGGCACACTAGCTTACCACAATTCTTGGAACCCATCCTGTTGGTGTCCCTAGCTCACTAGAGCAAATTAAGTCTAATTAATTTTAATTAAGATTAGGCTTGGATGCAAAGGTAGTGGTTGTGGGCCAAGGAAGGGTGATGAAATCCCTCCTTTATGTAGATATTGAATGCCCTTAAGATTAGGTTTGAATGATGATAGCAAGCATATGAAGATGCAATTAGGGTTTCCAACTTTTTTTTAGTAAAGATATATTTTGCAGAAAAGTATGTAATATGCAAAAAATATGCAGAAAATTAAAATATGCAAATTTTATGCAAAAAGGACCCTAAACTAGAATTGCAAAAAATTCAGGGCAGAACTATTCTTAAGCAGTAAATTAGAGATTCAGATGACCTAAAATCCAAATTAAATTATAAGAAGATTTGATAAATACTAGAAAATAAGAATCAAAATTTTTTGATCTTCTTACATGTAGAAACAATTAAAATAAGAAACTATATGCTAGGATGGATGTGATGTAGAAAATTAATTCTAAAGATGCCTATCTCTTTGTTTTCTTCTTCAATGATCAATCACAGTGGCACCCCTACATGCCATAAGAAATTCCTTTTAAATAGGATGTGTGGGTCTTGCAACCCTACTTTTTTCTATGACCGGATGGCCATCGTGAAGCACCCGATCTGAGTACTTAAAGAGAAACTAAGTCCTAACCTGGTATGCAAAAATTTTGGCACAAGAGCGATTAAACCCTAGTTTAACCTGCTCTGATACCAAAACTGATGTGGGATAAATAATGAAAAAGCCTAATTATTACAGAATAGTAGAGAATAATTTTTTTAGATTTTAAGGAATTCTCAAAATATGTAATTAAGGAAACTAGTTCTAGTTTACTACCCGCACAAGTAAACCTACAAAGTAACTAAAAAATAGAACTTGGTGGTTGAGAAATCACCATAAACTAAGGTTTACTTTCAACTAATCAGAAATTAAAGAGAAGGGAATAAGTTTTCAGTTTTACCAACGAAAATCTCTCCTTTGAAATAGATTTGATAGGACTCTCAAGATTATCGTGGCAGGGTTTCAAGAACTCATTCCTGGGCTCCGATCTTTCATGCGATGCTGGTTTCGAGGCAAGAATACCTGACTTCAATTCCTGATCTCCTGCAAATACTCAACAAAGAAAACTAAAGTTAAGAAGCAGCATAGGAAGGAAAATAAATGAAAGGGAAGGGTTAGAAGAAGTGGTTAGGTTTTCTTATCGGCGGGATAGGTAAGATAACTAGGGTCTCGCACCCTATGATATTTTGAAGAACAAAGGAAAAGGGCCTCACACCCCGCGATGCACACAGCAAAGGAAGAAATTTTGACAGAGTCTCTTTATTAATGAATAATAATAATTAATTACAAGGGGGTTGATGGGTATATATAGACCCTCAACTAGTGGTGTAAGGGATTCAAATAGCAGACTCTTTCTGCCTTGGACTACAACTCCTAGAATTCTAGCTTTGGGCATCCTGGACTCTTGTCTCTGGATAGAAGAGGACTCAAGAGTTTTGGTAAGACTCTTGATTTATGGAAACTTAAGCAGCTCTGAACCTATTTGATCCAAACATCTGTGGTAGAGAACCATTGAACCTTTTCCATTTGGGTGATCAAATATTTTAGAACTCCTTAGATGTTGGCATGAAAAAAAATGCTTGGCTGACTCTTGGAGTTTTTTAGCATGAAATTCTTGAGTGGAGGCACCAATTTGGGAGAGTCCTTCACATTTACTTATCTTAAAAGGAGTTGGCGCTAACTTTGCTTTCATTTGGCCAACCAAAAAAAAAAAAACATGACATGTAGGATGTCCAAATAAAAGTGACATGGCATGTGTTCTTGTCCCAAAATGAAATGGCATGACATGTCCAAACATGACGTGTTGAGGTTCCCTGATAATGTGGCAGGTGTTGTCCAATTTCTTGAAAAAATGTGGCGCCGAAAATAAATTGATTTGGGTTAGCACATGGAGTCACATGGCTGGTCTTGGGCTAGCACATGGATTATCTTGGGCTAGCACATGGGTCTTCAATTGGGTGCACATGGGATGTTGACTTGAGTTCTCTCAGGACTTAACTAATTACATGGACTCAATAACTAATCACATGGACTCAATACTAATTATTACAAGACTCAAAATCAAATAACTAAAGCCCCACTTGATCAATTGATCAACAAGCTTAACCTCATGTAACAAAAAAGAATCAATTGGTAAATAGGGTTTGGCCCAATGGGGTTTGACTCAATATGGTAAAAAGGGTTTAGCCAAAAGGCTAAGTAATAAAACCTTAAATATAATGGGTAAAAAGGGCTAACCCTAACTAAGAAAAAATAATAGAATTTAAAATAAAATAGTTACAGTTGGTAAAAGGGGTTGGGTCCATGGCTTTATTCACAGGTGATCCATAGAGATGTGGGTTCAACCTATCGATATTTTCTGGCCCTGGTGTACATAGCACTTACCTTATTTTCAGTTTTGCCACTTGTAAGTGCATCTGGAAGATTGGACATTTAGGTGAAGCACTGTCAGAGGATGCCTCCACATGTGGAGAGAGCTCAAATGGATGATTGAGGCTAGGAGGACCAGTGGGAGTAGGCTAGACCTAGAAGAGATATCAGGGTTATGCTGCACAAGCCCAAGAGGACCATCAGGCAACCTGACTGATATGGCTTCGGAGAGATGGTATCATATGCCCTGGCGATAGCCAATGGAGACCCATATACCTACGAGGAGGCTACGAGAGCCCAGACAGAGAGAGGTGGGTCCAAATAATGTCTGAGGTGATATAGTCTCTCCACTAGAACGACACATGGCAATTGGTGCAGTTGCCACAGGGGAAAAAACCTATAGGATGCAAATGGGTTTACCAATGCAAGGAGGGACCTTTGGAATAAGGAGGCATCAAATTCAATGCTTGTTTGGTTGCCAAAGTTTATTCATAGAGAGAAGAAATATACTTTAGCAAGGTTTTCTCTCCCGTCGTCAGACATACTTCCATTAAGGTGCTGCTGAGCATCGTAGCAGCTTAAAACTTGGAGCTGGAGCAGATGGATGTCAAGATGGCATTTCTCCATTAACAATTAGAGAAAAGTATCTATATGGAGTAGCCACTAGGTTTCAAGGAACTAGGATCAGAAGGGAAAGTTTGTTTAATGCAGAAGTCGCTATGCGGGCTCAAGTAGTCGTCGGGGCAATGGTACAAGCAGTTTGATACTTTTATGAGGAGCGTTGGACTTCCAAGTGTGATCATGACTCTTGTGTATATGTGAGGACTCTTGATGATGGTTCTAGGATCTACTTACTCTTGTATATGGATGACATGATGAGAGCATGCAAGAGTAAGTAAACAGTGCAGGAACTGAAGGCAGCTTTGTCTCGGGAGTTTGAGATAAAGGATTTGGGACCTATGAAGAAGATCCTAGTCATGGAAATCTTCAAAGATTGGAATAAGAGGGTGCTGCATTTATCTCGAGGTGGCTACCTAAAGAAGATTTTGGAGAGGTATGGGATGAAGAAAGCAAAGTTAGCGGAGCTGCCGATAGCCGGACACTTCAGACTCTTAAAGACCATGGCACCACAGACTAAGGTGGAGGTTCAGGAGATGGAGAGGGTGCTGTATACCTCTAGTGTAGGTGGCCTCATATACACCAAGGTGTGTTGTAGGCCAGATATCACCCATGCAGTGAGTCAAGTGAGCAGGTTCATGGCACAGCCTGGCAGGGGGCACTAGTGAGCACTGAAGGGAGTCTTCAGGTACTTGGCAGGTATAATTGGAGCTAGCATCTACTTTGGATAGCAAGGAGGTGCTGAGGGATACTCCAACATGTCCAAGGAGGCTTGAGGACTGATAGGAGGGTTTGTGGATGCAGATTTCGTCGGTGATGTGGACACTCGTCGTTTGATGATAGGTTTCATATTCAACATATATTGAGGTCTTGTTTCATGGAGATCTTGCTTGCAACTTATTACAGCATTATCAACCACCGAGGTGGAGTACATCGAAGTTAGAGAGGTAGCAAAGGAGGCCCTATGGCTGAAGAGTCTAGCATTGGAGATGGGCCTCGAGCAGGGGGCTGTCAGGGTGTGCTGCGATAATTAGAGTGCACTCCTACTTGCATAGAACTCTATCAATCATGCTCGGACCATGCACATCGATATCAGATATCATAGGATCAAGGAGCTCATGGAGGATGGTGAGGTGGAGTTGGTGAAGGTACACACCAAGGAGAACCCAGCAAATGCACTGATGAAGGTTCTACCACATGATAGCTTATTCAAATATGTGAGACTGATGTAGCTTATGGACTGGACGGAGTTGGCTGAAGCCTTAGAGAACCAAGGTGGAGATTGTTGGGCATCATGTGGTGCATCCAAGGCTCATGGGGCTAAGGCTTAGGCCTTGCACTTATCATGATGAGTTCATGGAGTCTCTAGGGCTAGATTGAGTCCTAGGTCAAAAGGCTATCAACCTTTTGGGTCTTGAGGTTTAGGAGTCTTGAGCCTCAAGTAGGTCAACTTGTATTAAGTATAATTGGGTCAAGTCATTGTTGTTAAGGGCTTCGGAAACCTAGTTATACTAGTAGTTGGCTTGTGGGAGTTTAGGGTTAGGTCATTGTGACCAAGACTATATATACTTGTGTTTATGGGCTGATTGGAGAGTTTTGGTGCTAGGAGGCGCAAGAAGAAATAGTGAAATCTCTTTCTTGCTAATTATCTTCTTCCTCCCTCTCTTCCTCTCTGGTTGCCATCCCACCTCATGAGAAAAACCCCATCCAAGCTACCAAAGCAAGGAGAAAGCCAAAATCCATAGTGCTTAGGAAATCTTAGTCCATGTTGGACTTGGAACCCTTAGCACCAAGCCTCTTTTGGCCTATCCCTCTTCGTCTACGAGCCAGGATCTATCCTAAGAATGAAGAGGGTTGATTCTCCACTAATCTTAGGTTCTTCAAGAATTTATTCAGATTTATTTCAGATCTAGAAGGCATCGGAATGCTTTGGTGAAGACGGATAATTTCTGCGCCGACCATTGCTACTGCCCAGCCTAGTCTCCTTCCAAACAACTTTTCTGCCACTTCTTGGTACTTCCTAGGAGTTTGGTTGTTGGTAGAAGGTTGTCTACACATTTGGAAATGTCCTCCAACACCACCAATAGGACTTTCCAAGAAATCTTTTATTAATGAGCATAAATAGGGAAAAGAACTTCTATTTAGTACTTGGAGCCCAAGGTTAAGGGTCTATTTAAAGGACCCTAGCCTCTTGTATGAAGGGAGATTTTGATATATGAAATAAACCTTGAGTTCTTCAATTGCTTTGTGTGATTACCCTGCTGTGTGCATATAGGGGTTGAGAGTTTTTCTTCCCGGTGTTTGCAACCATCTTCCTACCGCCAACCATCCTTCCAGCCCCTCCAAAACTTTCTTCCCTTTGCTGTTTTCCTTTGTTTTCTTGATTTTCTCTGAGTTTTCTAACCCCTGATAGGTCGTTTGCAGGTCCTCGAGTTCCTACGAATCCAACGACTCCAGCCATGCCTCAATCAGACCACCGAGCAGAAAGCCAGGTATCCGTGGGTCTTTAGCTCGGTTTTCCAGGCCGCATCCGTCGAGAAATGAGAGATCCCTTCGCTACGATCTTCACCGGGTATTTTAGGTGTTGTCAGGTACATCCCCTCTACCTCCAGTCTTATTATTGTAGGAGAACTTGCCCTAACCGAGGCTTCTCAGCCCCGGCGATCCTTCTTTAGTACTTTTCTAGGTTCTAATATGCATGCTTGGCTTCAAAAATTCATACAAAATTTCCTACAACTAATTTTGATCTGAAACTCGGGAATTAATCACCTAACCCCACATATAAAACATACAAAAAGAATTGCATGCATATTAGTCCTGCATCATTCATTGTAAAAATCCTGAAGAAGTCACTCGAGCTGACCCAACATGATGAGGAGCCGACTCCACCTCATGGCACGTATCAAGGATTCTAGTACGCAACAATTTGAGCTAACTTGAAGGTAACCAAGCTGATTCTAGTAAATCTGAGTCGACTAGAATAAGTCTGAGCCAACTCCTCCAGTCTAGTTTTGAATATTTTTGAGAACAGCCAGGCGAGCCGACCCGAACCAGAAAAAGCTGACTCTGCGAGACATAATTTTGAAGACCCGAGAATGCAAGCCGAACCGAACTGCAATGAGCTGACTCTTCTAGAGTAATTATTTAGAACCTGAGAAGAAGAGCCGACCAATGTTCAAGAGAGCCAACTCCTTGAGTTCAAGATTTTCAAAGATAGAAGTTTGAGCCGACCCGAGCTATCAAGAGCCGACTCGTCCAGAGTGAAGTTTTGCACCCTGAGACAAAGAGTCGACTACACTGGAGAATTGGCGACTCGACCTATCGACTCAAAGGATCTGAGCCGACTCGAATATCGCTTTCAGATACATAACGGCTAGTTCTAGAATTTATTTTTGAATGCCAAAAAGTGCTCCAAGTCATATGTCACATCCTAATAGTCTACAACATCTCAAACTACCTTGGAGTGATGGAAGTCCTTATATTTAAAGGATTTGAACTTCCTTGAAGCAATAGTTAGTGAGTTCCTCAATGTTTTGAAAGCTTCATTAAATATCCTACCTACCAACAAGAAAAAGTACAAAGAGCATTCAAGTCAGTCTTCAAGCCTTCACCAACTCTGATATGAAGATTGAAGCAATTTGGAAAGAAGCCATTGAAGTAATTAAAACTTATTCAAGTACATCCAAGTGGACTTCTCACAAGCTGCACCAATAACTATCTGACAAATTGAGTTTGTCATTTATTATTGCATTTATTTCAATTCATTTCTTGAATTGTTTGGGTTATTAGTGAGCCCAGTTGAAAAACCAAGTTAGGTTCTTGGTGAGCCTTTGATAAAAACCAAGTGTTAGGTTCCTGGTGATCCTATGAAAACCAAGTGTTGGATTCTTGGTGATCCTAGTAAAACCAAGTTGGGTTTCTTTGGTGATCCTGTTCAAAACCAAGGGTGTTGGGTTTTCTTTGATGATCTCGTTAAAACCAAAGTATAGAGATTTGAATTGTGATCCTATAAAACAATCCTACTGTATTCGGGTATGAATATAGTGAAAATCCAAGTGGTATCTTGGGTAGTAGACGTAGGAGCTGAGTTGCTCCGAACCACTATAAATCTTGTATGTTTGTGTTATGCTTATTTGACTATGTTTAGCTTTTGCAATTTATCATTCTGCCACAACACTTAACATTTTATAAAGATTTTAATTGCAAATTATTTGCTTTAAATTTTTTAAATTCCTATTTCACCCCCTCTTGGATAGCCACTTGGCCACTTGGGCAATAATCAGAGCAGTATTTCAGAGCAGTGTTTCTGATTACATTAGAGTAAAGATTGATGGCTCATCCCATGAGTACATCCTTGGCTAAAGGCCACTCAACTAATAGACATCCACTCTTCACAGGCACAAATTATTTGTATTGAAAAGCAAGAATGAAAATCTATATACAAGCTGTTGATTTGCAATTATGGAAGGTCATTCTTAAAGGGCCACATGTTCCCATGATCAAAATTGATGGCATGGATGTCCCTAAGCCAAAAGAGGAATGGGATGAACATGACATGAAATTAGGAGAATTGAATGCCAAAGTAATGAACTTGCCATACTGTGCTTTGGATTCAAACGAGTTTAATCAAATTTTCACTTGCTCTTCAACAAAAAAAATTGGGATAAGCTTGAGATGACCTATGAAGGAACTTCCCAAGTGAAGACTTCAAAGATTAATCTCTTAGTACATAATTATGAATTGTTTAAAATGGAGCCTAATAAAAATATCTCTGCCATGTACACTATATTTACAGATATTATTAACTGTTTGAAAAGTCTTGACAGGGTTTATTCAAATGCTGATTTGGTACAGAAGATATTATGATCACTTCCTGACAAATGGGATCCTAAAGTTACTACCATCTAGGAAGCTAAAGATTTAAACACTCTATCCATGGATTAATTAATGGGATCCCTCATCACACATGAATTAGCCATGCAGCATAGAAGTGATGATGATCAGAAGAAGAAGAAAACTATTGCATTCAAGGCTACATTGGAATTAAAGAATGATGAAGAGACGAAAGATGACTCTACCTCCTTTGAAGACAATCTAGAAGATGAAGATATTGCAATGGTCGTGAGGAGATTTTAGAAAGTTTATGGGAAAGAAGAAAGAAAGATTCAATAGAAAATTTCATAAACGAGGAGAACATTCCAAAGAAAAGGATAAAGATAAAGACAAAGAAAAGGAACAAGTCCCCACCTGCTATGAATTTAAGAAACCAGGGCATATTCGTCTGGACTATCCACTATTGAAGAAATTTTTCAAAAAGAAAAAAAACAAAACGATGGTTGCCACGTGGAGCAATAGTGAAGAATCCACCTCAAGTGAAGAGGAAGAGACCACGAAAATAGCTAACTTATGTCTTATGGGTCTCGAGGATGAGGTAACTTTTCCTAATGCTCAAATTGAATTTACATTTGATGAGTTAATTTCTGCATTCCATGATCTATTATCTGAATTTAAGAAAGCTGGAGTAAAGATTAGATCTCTAAAGAATACTAATGATTCTTTACTCAAAGAAAAAGAGAAAATTTCATAAAAGAATACTTTATTGCAAAAAGAACTTCATGACTTTTCTAAAAATTATAAAGTATTAAAAATAGAAAATAATGTTTATCATGACAAAAATAAAGTTTTATTGAATGAAAATCTTGAGTTGAAAAAGGAGGTTGAAAAACTCAAGTCACTTGTTGAAAAACTAACTCTATCTTTTAGCAAGCTTGAGTTTATTCTTAAAGAACAAAGAATTTTGGTAATAAGGCTAGAATAGGTTTTAATTATTTAAATTCAAATTATATTTCAGCTACTTTTGTGAAACAAAAGGATTTTGTTCCCAAGCTTACTACTCAAAAAGCTTTTGTGATAAAAGGTTCTACTTCCATTTCAAAAGCTAACTTGTATGTTCTTAAACACTCAAATGCAAAACATGCTATTTCTGCATCTCATGCATCTAGAACTTCAAAGGATAAATCTTTTAAGAATTCTAGAATCAGATGTTTTGCTTGCAAAGAACTTGGACATAAAGCTTTTAAATGTAATACTGTTAGAAATGTCCATAATAAATCAAGAAAAATTTGGGTTCCCAAAAGAACTACCTTATCTAACCTGCAAGGATCCAAGTTAGCTTGGATACCTAAAAGAACTCCTTGATTATCTTGCAGGAATGTCTTACAGCCCAGAAATTGAAGAAAAGATGGTATCTCGACAATGGATGTTCAAGGTATATGACGGGTGACAAGGATCAGTTCATCATCCTAGAAATGAAAGAAGGAGGTATGGTTACTTTTGGAGACAATGGCAAAGGGAAAATTATCGGAATTGGTAAGATCAAAATAACCCCCTGTACTTTCATTGAAAATGTATTGCTAGTAGATAAATTGAAGCATTATTATTGAGTATTATTCAATTGTGTGATAAAGGCTTCAAGGTTATCTTGAATCATTTATGTGCATAGTAACAAACTCTCTGACTTCTAGTAGTAGTAATTCATTGGACATAGACTTGAAAATATTTATATGGTAGATCTAAATGATCTTGTCATGTCAAGTAGTTCCACTTTAGTTGCAATGAATGCTAAGACCAAGGAGTATTGTTTATTATGACATAGATGATTAGGTCATGCTAGTATGCATACTATTGCCAAGTTAATTTCCAAAAATCTGGTTAGAGGCATGCCTAAGTTTAAAGTTGATTTTGATCATGTTTGTGATGCATGCCAAATGGGTAAATAAACTAGGGGGAGATTTAAATCTAAAAATATAATTTCAACTACTAGACCTCTAGAACTACTTCACATGGACTTATTTGGACCAACTAGGACTACAAGCCTAGGAGGTATGAAATATGCCCTTGTGATTTAGATGATTTTTCCATATTTACATTGGTTTTGTTTATTACTCACAAAGATGAAACTTTCAAAGTATTTTGAAAATTTCATAAAAAAAGTTTCAAATCAAAAAAATCTTTCGATAATTTCAATTAGGAGTGATCATGGCACCGAATTTGAAAATCAGTTTTTCGATGATTATTGCGATGAAAATGGCAATGATCAACTTCTCCGCTCCTAGAACACCATAACAAAAATGGTGTTGTAAAGAGAAAAAATAGGACTTTGGAAGAAATGGCCCGAACAATGTTATGTGAAGGTAATCTTCCAAAGTACTTTTGGACAGAAGCAGTGAACACTGCTTGTTATATTTTAAACCGTATTTTAATCCATCCTATTTTGAAGAAAACCCCCTATGAGCTTTAGAATGAAAAGAAACCAATATCAATTATTTTCATGTGTTTGGATGTAAATTGGTGTGGGCACCAGAATCAGGAAGAGACTCCAACCAATTCAAGTCAAATCCGAGTCCTTATGGTTGGATGAGTAAAAGAAAGTCCTGTAATTTTTTTTCTTCTTTAATTTTGAGTCCAAATAATTATGTAATTCGAGTCCATTTCAATTTTATGTTGGGACTAGTCCAGCCTGATTAATCTTGTATTTGAGAGTTGGGTCCAAATGAGTCAAGTCCAATCCATGAAGAATCAAACCAAACCTCCATGAAGAATCAAACCAAACCACATTTGAAGACTAAAGAAGACTCAAGACTTATACTCCAAAGCAAGACCAAAGCCACCTCAAGTGGGGACCACATGCCACATGACACATGCCACCTCATCATCCAAGGTTGCTGCCACATCACACATACCACCTCACCATCCAAGGTTGCTGCCACATCACACATGCCACCTCACCATCCAAGGTTGCCGCCCAAGAGAAGAAAAGGGGAATTTGAATTTGAATTGGCTACAACTCCTCCACAACTTCCTCCACTACTCATGGGACCCCCATATTTTCTCCACAAATTTTTCTCCATGATATTTGGTGTAGTTTGAATTCAAAATGGCTTAATAGTCTATAAAAGACTCTTAGTCTTCTTGTAAAGAAAGGATGGAAAAGAAAAAATAAAATTTTCTTCTATGTGAGTTCTATGTGCCTAAGTGGTAGTTCTAAATTCCTCTCCCTATCCCACGCCAACCCTACTTTCTCCTCCTCCATCTCCAATGCCTAAGACACTCTCCTTCTTCTCCAATCTCAAGCTAGCTCTTCAATATTCAAGGTTGATCAAGAAGACCATCACAAGGAGGACGGCCTAATCCATTTCAAGTGATTTACCATGGCGCCAAGATTATTCTTCAACAATGCTTCCTCGACTCTTCTTTAGTTTCTCCATTTCATGACTAACGTATGTTACCAAGTTCCTAATCTCGAGGTTTCTTGTTGTAGGTTCTCCGGGATTCCGAATTCAAGAGGAAGGAATTACTTACCATAATCCAGAAAACAAGAAGGGCCCTCAATTTGTAGTATGGTCTTGTCATTTGGGAGGTCTCTTCATGAGTGATCTTGATCTACTTGAAAGATTAATGCTAGGTATGTTCTAGTATCGATTAGGTCTGAAATATTAAATTGCCTAGCTTAACTTGTGTGGTTCGAATCTTATTCTTATTTCTTTGTTATTTTGATAGTCTTATAATTAGGTTTACGTTTGATCGTTCGAGTTCTCTTCATTAGACCTCCTTTGATACTATATGCTGAACTAATCATATGCAAATAAGAAATTGCTAAGTTAATCTTTGCTAATCTCCTTTAGGGTTGCATAGTTGCATTCTCATCTTGCATGTCCCCACCATTCTTGGTATCAGAGCATGGTAGAATAAGTTCCTGATTGCATAGCATTAAGTCCTTGAAGTACTTGGATCGGGGGCGTTACCAGGCCGTCCGGTCTTAGGAGAAAGTAGGGTTTAAACACCCTCTCTTCCCATTCCACGGGGATCTCCTAAGGTGTGTTGGGGTTCCATTGTGATTGACCCGTGAAAAAGAAAGCCAAAGGACTTCTTAGATTTCATTTGTGAATTTTGCATTGGGCACATTCTGTTTTTCTGCTTGCTGTATTTTCTGTAGGCTGACTGTAATCCGCCTACAACTCCAAAGGCAAGTATCACATTCCTCATTGGAATATTTTTTTTCCTGTTCCATTTTAAGTTGATTATCACCGTTTAAATTTCAATCTAATAAAAAATTTACAAAAAAAATGAAAATTACTGCAGTCCATTAGTGTTATTAGGGTTTCTGTTCTGTTCTGTTCCTTTTCATTATCTTCATTTCAGAATCTGCCTAGAATAGTACAGATTTTATTTTGAATTTTCGTTTCATCTAGTATGTCATCTAGAAGTTAGGAGTTTTCTGTGATTTTTTTAGATTTTTCTGACATTTTTCTCTGTACTTATCAACACCACTTTTAAATTGCAACACACTACTTCCGCACCTGAAATTTGAAATTTGCATGCATCTCATGACAAATCAAATTAAGGGCATGAATTTGACATAGGGTCAGGATTTCATCACCTGTCCCTAGCCCAAAAATCACCAAATTGCATATCGATCCAATCCCTAACTAAAATTGATTAGACATTAATTGCCCTAGTGGGTTAGGGACATCAATTTGGTCGAGCCCGGGTTATTGTCAACTCATTGTGTCAACTAGTCTTGTGTGTGCCCTATTACTTGGTGTCTAGAATTAGGACTAAGGGCTTGGGTGCTGATCCGTCTATCGGGCCAATTCCACCAGGCCTAGGTAGGCCAGAGACAGGATCTCACACTCCCCTTGTTCTAAAACCTGGCCAAGTATAGAGTTACTACAATCTAGCTTGCCACCTTGATTAGGCAACTAGCTTGGAACTCTAGGTCCAGTTCAATTCAATTGGGAAAGCTTGTGCAACCCATTTCTTCATCTATTATTGAAAGCTGGTGTCAAGGATAGAGGTTAAGTGGCTCAAGCCTAAGCGGTTCTTGTGGTTTTTAATTAGGACCCAGTGAAAGCTGGGGGAACCTCCCACAGACCCACCTCCTGACTGGCCAGTGGAAGAGAGTAGCTGTTGATTTGATTGTATCTAGTCAACTCAGTTTATTTGGACTAATCGGTTTAGAAAACTCGTAGTTCGGGTCTGAGTCTAATTGTTTGCATGATAACTAGGTCAGGCACACCTTACCACCCTTCACAAGCCCAACCTAGTTCATCCATGGATACTAGTATGGAAAGCCTTATGAGATCTATGATCGAGAAGATGGACCGTTTGGATGCTAGGTTTGACCAGTTCGAGGAAAGGATAGGAACCCTAGAGGAATCTAGGTTGACCCCAACTGAACCACCTTCACCCAGATTACCTTCAGTTCGCCCTAGAGCCCAACGACAGGAACATACACCTGATCCAATTCATAGAAGGCCACATCAGGATTATACTGATCACACTCCGGAGCCAAATCCTAGAAGACCTCGCCATGAAACTTTTGATCAGGATGATCGGGCCTTAAGGAATATACGTCTAGATGCACCAACCTTTGAGGGAAGCCTAGATCCTAAGGTGTACATAGACTGGGAGGCTGACATGGACCAATATTTTGACTGGTATGATATGTCTGAAGAGAGAAGATTCAAGTTTGCCAAAATCAGACTAGTCCGTCAGGCTAGGTTGTATTGGGGAAATGTCGAACGCATAGCTAGGCAGAGGGGAGACTTACCTATAGTGACCTGGAGAGACATGAAGAGAAAGCTTAGAGAGAAATATTTGCCTATGTCTTATCAACAAAGGTTGTTAGATCAGTGGCAACGATTGACACAAGGAAATAAGACCGTTTCTGAGTACGTTGCTAAATTTGATGAGTTTGTAATGCGATGCAATGTAGTCGAGTCTGAGGCAGCCACATTGTCGAGGTTTAGATCAGGATTGAATGAAGATATAAAAGGGGAACTGTTTTTGAGAGAAGTCCATGATTTAGATCAGGCATACCAAGTTGCCATGGACTATGAGAGGTTTCAAAGGAGAGCTACATTTAGGCGACCTGAGCCCATTAGGTTTAATCCTCCTGTTAGTCGACCTAGTTCAGTCCCTGGTACAACTAATAGACCAAGATCCAGCTCGAATCCAACCCCTAGGACCAACCATGCCATTCCCTCAATTCCTAGAGAAGACAAAGGAAAGAGCCCTGAAGTTTGAGGTGAGAGGGAGCGAGTTTGCTATAAGTGTCGTAAACCAAGTCATTTCGTGAGCCAATGTCCCTCTAGAGCTTTACATATAGGGGAGGCAGAAGAAGGTGAATCAGAACCCCTGGAGAATGATGAAGAGGAGGTTTATGAAGCAGGGGATTGCTTGGCTGATGAGTATGAAGGAGATGAAGAAAATGTAGACTCATCAGATGTGTTAGGAGTTGTGAGATGTATCATGACACAGACCAAGGAGCAGGAAGACTGGCGTAGGACTAGCATCCTACACACATTTGTCAAAATAGGAGAAAAGGTCTGTAAGATCGTGATCGATAGTGGAAGCTGTGTCAATGCCATTTTCACTAGTGCAGCCAAGAGTCTAGGATTACCCACTGAACCACATCCCAATCCATATAAGGTATCCTGGATCGATTCCACTTCTATCCCAATCAAGCAGAGATGTCAGGTCCGAATCCAACTTTAGTCCTATCAGGAACGAATCTGGTATGATGTACTCCCTATGGGAGTAAGTAGCATCATCCTAGGTAGGCCATGGCTGTTTGACCATGATGTGACAATTTTTGGTCGATCAAATTCCTGTGCTTTCAATTTCAATGGCAAGAAAATTGTCATTCATTCAACCCAGCCTAAGGACAACACCAAAAGAGGAGTTAGCAGCCTGAAAGAAAAAAGGACTGGATTAAATTGATAGGTGCAAGAGAATTAGAAAAAGACATTAATGAGGGAGCACTTTTGGATGGTAACTGCTAAGGAAACTATGGACCACACCCCTATAGAACACCCTCAAGAGGTGGTCCAATTATTGAAAGACTTTGAAGACGTGTTTCCCGAGGATCTTCCCGACAATCTTCCACCTTTAAGGGACATACAGCATGCCATAGATTTAGTTCCTGGCATGACTTTACCTAATTTGCCTCATTATAGGATGAATCCAACTGAACATCAAGAGTTACAAAGGCAAGTTAGTGAACTTCTTAGAAAGGGGTTTGTTAGAGAAAGTTTAAGCCCTTGTGCAGTCCCTGCCTTGTTAACCCCTAAAAAAGATGGTACCTGGAGGATGTGTGTAGATAGCCGTGCCATCAACAAGATTACTGTCAAATATAGGTTTCCAATCCCAAGACTGGACGATATGTTAGATATCATAGCCGGATCAACAATTTTCTCCAAGATAGACTTAAAGAGTGGCTATCACCAGGTTAGGGTTAGGCCTGGAGATGAATGGAAGACCGCTTTTAATACTAAAGATGGATTATATGAGTGGTTAGTCATGCCGTTCGGTCTGTCCAATGCACCCAGCACCTTTATGAGAATTATGAATCAGGTGTTGAAAACTTTCATCGGGAAATTTGTGGTGGTCTACTTTGATGACATTCTTATCTATAGCAAGACTAAGGCAGACCATTTAACCCACCTAAGGCAAGTTTGCCAAGTCCTTAGAAAGGATAGCCTCTATGTCAATATCAAGAAGTGTGATTTCTTAACACATAGAGTTATCTTTTAGGATTCGTAGTAACATCTGAAGGAGTGTCCGCTGACCCTGCGAAAATTAAGTCAATAGTAGAGTGGCCTGTACCCAAGAGTATCCATGATGTCCGTAGTTTCCACGGTTTAGCCACCTTCTATAGGAGATTCATTAGAGGGTTCAGTACGATAGTGGCTCCAATCATTGATTGTATTAGGAAGGGAACTTTTGAATGGACTAAAGTAGCAGACAAAGCCTTCCTAACAATTAAGAAAAAAATGACACATGCACCCGTCTTGAGGTTACCCGATTTTACCAAAGTGTTCGAGGTTGCTTGTGATGCTTCTGGGGTAGGAATTGGAGGTGTCTTGAGTCAAGAGAATCACCCAGTAGCATATTTCAGTAAGAAGTTAAATGAAGCGAGACTAAGGTATTCCACCTATGATAGGGAGCTGTATGCGGTAGTTCAGGCATTACGTTATTGGAGGCATTATCTTCTACCACAAGAGTTTGCCCTATTTTCTGACCATGAAGCTCTTAGGTTCCTTAGTTCTCAGAAGAAATTGAACCCTAGGCACGGGAAATGGGTAGAGTTCATACAAGCTTATACGTTCGTACTGAAACATCGTGCCGGAACTGAAAATAGGGTTGTTGATGCATTGAGTCGTCGTTCAATGTTGTTGAATTCTGTGAGCACTGAGGTAGTAGGGTTTGAAAGATTAAAAGAGGAATATCCTACATGCCCTGATTTTGGTGACATCTATCGATCCCTTCAATAAGGACCATCTAGTGAGCATAGTGATTATACCATTTTAGATGGATACATTTTCAGAGGAAATCAGTTGTGTATTCCCAAGACCTCTGTTAGGGAATTTCTGATCTGGGAAGTTCATGCTGGGGGCTTAGCAGGACATTTTGGTAGGAATAAGACCATCTTAGCAATAGAAGACCAATTCTTTTGGCCTGGTCTCAAAAGAAATGTGGCCTAGATTGTAGCTCAGTGCCGTATCTGTGCTGTTGCAAAACAGCAAAGACAGAACACCGGTCTGTACACACCCTTACCTGTCCCTGATTGTCCATGGTAGGATATCAGCATGGATTTTGTAGTAGGCCTCCCTAAGATGTCTAGGAAGTATGATTCTGTCTTTGTGGTTGTCGATCGTTTCTCCAAGATGGCTCACTTCATTCCTTGTTCTCAAACTTTAGATGCTTCGAAGGTGGCCAAGCTTTTTCTCGATCAGGTCATTAGGCTTCATGGTTTACCCAAAACCATTGTGTCCGATAGAGATGTCAAATTTACTAGCTATTTCTGGAAAACCCTCTGGCACATGCTTGGTACCAAGCTGAAATTCTCTACTGCCTATCATCCTCAAACCAATGGCCAGACTGAGGTAGTAAACCGAAGCTTAGGAAATCTGTTGAGATGCTTAGTTGGTGACAACCTAGGAAACTGGGACCTATTACTTCCTCGTGCTGAATTTGCCTATAACAGCTCAGTTAATAGGTCTATTGGGAAAAGTCCATTCGAAGTGGTCCATGGATACAAACCTAGGAAGCCTTTAGACCTAGCTCCTTTACCCACACATGCACGGGTGTCCGAGTCTGCCGAGTCATATGCACAGCATATTAGAGAATTGCATAAGGAGATTAGCCAAAAGATTCAAGCGAGCAATGAACTCTTTCAGCATATGACTAATTCACATAAACGATTAAAAGAATTTAATGAAGGGGACTCCGTCATGATCAAACTTAAACCTGAAAGGTTTCCGCCGGGAACTATGAAGAAACTCCATGCTCGGGGAGCCAGACCTTTCAAAATAATAAAGAAAATTAGACCAAATGCTTATGTATTAGAATTACCACCAAGTTATGGCATTAGTTCAACATTTAACGTTTCAGACTTAAAAGAATACAAAGAACCTGCATTGATACCTAGTGAGCTTTTTGGTCCTAATGTTTCTTTGAGAGTGAAACACCAAATGAGTGTCCACCACCAAGTGTTCCTGAGAGAAAGGAGAGAATTGAAAGGATCTTGGATGACCAGATCATTACTACTAGAAATAAAGGCTACCAACGTTATCTGGTTAGATGGCAAGGATGTCCTGAATCTGAAGACTCCTGGATTTTCCGAGAGGACCTACAACAAATCGACCCGGATTCATTAGAAACTTATCAAGCCAACCCTCACTCGATAGGGTCGAGTTCCTCCCACCCCGGGAGAATTGGTGTGGGCACCAGAATCAGGAAGAGACTCCAACCAATTCAAGTCAAATCCGAGTCCTTATGGTTGGATGAGTAAAAGAAAGTCCTGTAATTTTTTTCTTTCTTTAATTTTGAGTCCAAATAATTATGTAATTCGAGTCCATTTCAATTTTATGTTGGGACTAGTCCAGCCTGATTAATCTTGTATTTGAGAGTTGGGTCCAAATGAGTCAAGTCCAATCCATGAAGAATCAAACCAAACCTCCATGAAGAATCAAACCAAACCATATTTGAAGACTAAAGAAGACTCAAGACTTATACTCCAAAGCAAGACCAAAGCCACCTCAAGTGGGGACCACATGCCACATGACACATGCCACCTCATCATCCAAGGTTGCTGCCACATCACACATACCACCTCACCATCCAAGGTTGCTGCCACATCACACATGCCACCTCACCATCCAAGGTTGCCGCCCAAGAGAAGAAAAGGGGAATTTGAATTTGAATTGGCTACAACCTCCTCCACAACTTCCTCCACTACTCATGGGACCCCCCATATTTTTCTCCACAAATTTTTCTCCATGATATTTAGTGTAGTTTGAATTCAAAATGGCTTAATAGTCTATAAAAGACTCTTAGTCTTCTTGTAAAGAAAGGATGGAAAAGAAAAAATAAAAATTTTCTTCTATGTGAGTTCTATGTGCCTAAGTGGTAGTTCTAAATTTCTCTCCCTATCCCACGCCAACCCTACTTTCTCCTCCTCCATCTCCAATGCCTAAGACACTCTCCTTCTTCTCCAATCTCAAGCTAGCTCTTCAATATTCAAGGTTGATCAAGAAGACCATCACAAGGAGGCCGGCCTAATCCATTTCAAGTGATCTACCATGGCACCAAGATTATTCTTCAACAATGCTTCCTCGACTCTTCTTTAGTTTCTCCATTTCATGACTAACGTATGTTACCAAGTTCCTAATCTCGAGGTTTCTTTGTTGTAGGGTTCTCCGGGATTCCGAATTCAAGAGGAAGGAATTACTTACCATAATCCAGAAAACAAGAAGGGCCCTCAATTTGTAGTATGGTCTTGTCATTTGGGAGGTCTCTTCATGAGTGATCTTGATCTACTTGAAAGATTAATGCTAGGTATGTTCTAGTATCGATTAGGTCTGAAATATTAAATTTGCCTAGCTTAACTTGTATGGTTCGAATCTTATTCCTATTTCTTTGTTATTTTGATAGTCTTATTAATTAGGTTTACGTTTGATCGTTCGAGTTCTCTTCATTAGACCTCCTTTGATACTATATGCTGAACTAATCATATGCAAATAAGAAATTGCTAAGTTAATCTTTGCTAATCTCCTTTAGGGTTGCATAGTTGCATTCTCATCTTGCATGTCCCCACCATAAATGCTTTGTGCTTAATAATGGTAAAGATAATCTAGAAAAATTTGATGCTAAATCTGATGAAGCAATTTTCCTTGGTCATTCATTACATAGCAAAGCATATAGGGTTTTTAATAAGAGGACTCTTACTGTTGAAGAGTCAATGCATGTTATTTTTGATGAAACTAACCCTTCACCTTCTAAGAAAGAATAGTGTATAGATAATGATGCAGGTACAATTCAAAAAGAGATGGAAGATATGAGCATACAAGAAAGGCCAATTGAAGAAGGAGAAGAAATGGTAAGGATCATACAGATCTACCAACAGAATGGAGGTATGCTACTTTCCATCCTAAAGAAGTAATTATTGGTGATCCTTCATAAGGTATTAGGACTAGATTTGTACATAGAACTGTACATAACTACCTAGCCTTTGTATCACAGATAGAGCCTCATACCTTAGAAGAAGCTGAAAGTAACCCAAACTGGATGATGGCTATGCATGATGAATTGAACCAGTTTGAAAAAAATAAGGTTTGGACATTAGTTGATAGACCTAAAGACCACCCAATCATAGGAACCAAATGGGTGTATAAGAACAAATTAGATGAACAAGGAAATGTCATTAGAAACAAAGCTAGATTAGTGGCTAAGGGATATAGTCAAGAAGAAGGCATTGATTTTGATGAAATATATGCACCTGTAGCAAGACTAGAAGCTATTAGATTACTTCTTGTATTTGCTTGCTACATGAATTTTAAACTTTTTCAAATAGATATAAAAGGTACATTTTTAAACGATTTTATCTCCGAACAAGTTTTTGTAGAACAACCACCGGGTTTTGAAAATCATGCTTTTCCAAACCATGTATTTAAACTCAATAAAGCTTTATATGGTTTGAAACAAGACCCTAGAGCCTGGTATGATAGACTTAGCATTTTCTTGATTGAAAATAAATTTTTAAGAGAAAATGTTGATAAAACCCTTTTCATAAAAAAGAAAAACAATGACATATTAGTTGTACAAATTTATGTTGACGATATTATATTTGGTGCAACTAATAAAAATTTTTGTGAAGAATTTGCTAAGCTAATGTAGGGAGAATTTGAAATTAGCCTAATGGGTGAACGTAACTACTTTCTTGGACTTCAAGTAAAGCAAACAAAGGAAGGGATCTTCATTAACCAAGCCAAATACACAAAGAAAATAATGAAGAAGTTTGGTATGGAGACAAGCAAAGAAATGAGGACATCCATGAGCCCATCTTGCAGATTGGACAAAGATGAAAATGAATCCAATGTTGACCAAAAGCTATATAAAGGTATGATCGGATCCTTATTATACTTTACTGCAAGTAGATCGGATATCTTGTATAGCATATGTGTATGTGCTAGATTTCAATGTATTCTCAAAGAAACACATATGCTTGCTGTTAAAAGAATATTAAGATATTTGAATGGTATAAGTAATATAGGTCTTTGGTTTTCAAAACAATCATTTTTGAATTTAATTGGATTTTCTGATGCTGATTATATTGGTGTAGAATTGATAGAAAAAGCACTAGCGGCATATGTAAATTTCTAGGATCAAATTTAATCTCATGGCACTGTAAGAAACAAAACTTGGTAGCACTTTCTATTATTGAGACAGAGTATGTTGCTGCAGGGAGTTGTTGTGCATAAGTATTTTGGATTAAACAACAACTAGAAGACTTTGGTGTTACACAATGTAAAATTCCTATTAAGTGTGATAACACAAGTGTTATAAATTTAACCAAAAATCCTATTCAGCATTCTAGGAACAAGCATATAGAGATTAGATGACATTTTATTAGAGATCATGTTTTGAATGGTGACATTGGACTAGAATTTATCCCAACTAAAAAATAATTAGCTGACATTTTTACTAAGCCACTAAATCAGGATAGATTTGAATTGCTTAGAGGAGAATTAGGACTTTGTGATCCTCTCTAGATTTCTTTAACCTAATTTTCTTTAAAATTAAGGATGAATTATCCAAAAAACCTCCTATATCTATTCATGATTTTTGAACAACATTCCTTGAAATTTCATTCAAACGAAATTCAATTTCTGAATCATTTCATTTTTTGTGGAAAGTTTCTGTTCGAGTCGACTCGAGCAATTTTGCTCTGGTCAAGCCAGCTCAAATGTTTGATTTTTCTGTTCTTTCTCTGGTCGAGCCGACTAGGTCAACCTGGAGTCTTGCCTAGCCGACTCGGTGTTCTGATTATTTTGAGTTCACTCTGGTTGAGCCGACTCAAATGTTTTTAAGGCTGAGCGAGCTGACACGAATGTTGGGAAATCACTATTTAAGTAAGATCTGAGTAATCCTTTCTTGCTCCTAACTCTTCCTATTTCACTTCAAACTCACTCTACTCCACTCGGAACCTTTACCAATCTCTTAAAAACCATTCTTCGGAACCTTGATTTTCTAAATCCCTCTGCAATGGCCCCAAAAAGATCTGCACGAAAGATTCCACAAGTAGTAGAATCAGGCAAACACAGTGAAGACCTAAAAGGAAACGGAGAAAAGAGGAAGAGGTCCACTCCATAAGAAGAAACATCCTCTCTGACTGGGAAATCCACATCAATGGCCAACAGGCCTGTTACTTGCGAAAGAATGATTGATTTCTCCTTCCTAGAAGAAATGGAAATGAAGATCGGAGGTTGGATAGACAAGCAAGACTGGAAGTACTTATGCTCTTTGGATATTCTAACCTATCCCTCTCTGGTACAAAATTTCTATGAAAACCTAATTCTTGAAGAGTACCATTTGGAATCAATTATGAAGGGAATCAAAGTCATTATGGATGAAGAAAAGTTGGGCAACTTGCTTCAAATGCCAACGGATGGCACCACTGAGCTTACCCTAACTGATAGGGAACACACTTTGAAGCTCATTTTGGAGAAAGAAGATGTAAGCTCCATCCAACATATTCAAGCCAACCTGCTGTCAAGAAAAATGAGACTTCTTCACAACATGGTTAGCAGAATATTTCTTCCTAGAACCGGTCGATTTGACTGGGTGAGTGAAAAAGATATGACTTTCATGGGATATCTGATTGAAGAAGAACCCTCAACCTTCTGTTCATCATGATGATTCAAATGAGAGAAGTAGCTAGAAAAGTCAAAGCATGCCTACCCTACGGTATGGTTTTTACCTTACTGTTTGAAGAAGCTAGAATTGATCTAACCAATGAGATAGGCAAGACTCTACATCACTCAGACACCTATTCCTTCAATTCACTTAAAGAATGGGATACAAATTACAAGAAGGAGTATGGATTAAGAAGATGTCTGGTCAGGTTGCTACTACTTCCTCAGATGATGATGAACCTACTGCTGTTGAAGCCAACAAATCTAAAAACAAAGATGAAGAAGGATCTGAACAAGCAATGATAACTCCATCTGAACTTAAGGAATTAATATTTCAAAAGATGGAAACTATTTCTAACACATTGATAGGTCATGTGAACTCTGCACTGGATGATTGAGAAGCTCAGTTAATGCCAGCTTGCAAAAAATGAGATCAAAACAGCAGCTTTACAAAGAAAAAATGGAAAGGAAATGGAGAACTATAAAGAAGAAATCAAAAGTATCTTACTACAATCTTCAAAGGAAACATTCACTGCTGAGGATACTCCTGCAAAGATCAACAAAGAGTCACTTGAGACTCCTGTTCAACCTTCTCCTATTCCTTCATCTGATCCACCTTCAATTAAACCTAAACCTATTGAGACCAAGAAGAAGACAAAAACCAAAAAGACTAAGACATTTAGAGCCCCTGTTAGAACTAGATTCAGGGATTTAAGGTTTAAACCCCTGAAAACTAAGACCTCTGATAAGGTGATAGAGGTAGGCTCCTCTTCTTCTAGTGAAGAAGAAGAAAAGGTTGTTTAGTTAGACTTATGGTTGTTCTTGTACTTCTCAATATGAATGTACCTTCTTGCACACTTTGTATGGAATATTTCTCAATGAAATGAAAGTTCTTTTGTTATGATGAGTTATCCTTCTAATCATATAATGCTTTTGATACAACTATGATGAATTTCTAATTAGAATTTTCAATTTGAGAAACTGAAATTATCTCAAATAAATATTAAATACTTTCTCAATCTATTTCAAAATCTGAGCTTTATTGAAATACCTTTTTGATTATTTGACAAAAAGGGGGAGAATGGTACCTATAATTGAGTTGTTATGAAAATTCTGATATCCATGTTGAGCTTCTTATTCGGTTATTCTTACGGTGCATAAAATGAATGAAATAGGG
Organism: Areca catechu; assembly: GCA_021397845.1. Classification (NCBI taxonomy): domain Eukaryota; kingdom Viridiplantae; phylum Streptophyta; class Magnoliopsida; order Arecales; family Arecaceae; genus Areca; species Areca catechu. The sequence continues at coordinate 42,186,214 of CM038048.1, read as the reverse complement.
GGAGCACAAAAGTGATAGTATTCAAATGGAACTAACTGCTATATTATTTTAAAACCTAGTGAAAGGGGGAGATTCTTTTGAGAATGGCTTTGCTTTGATTGCTCTACATTTTAGTCTTAATTCTATCAATATTTTTCTAAATTCTAATACTCCATGTTTGTGCTAATTATGATATACACAAAAGCACTAACTTCAATGATATGCAATGGTATCATCACTAGAGCTCTGAGGTTCATTTACAAATATAGTTAGCTTAAATACATGTGAAAACTTATTTTCAAATACTTCTATTCTGTAAGTGTAAAGAATTTTTCATGCCTAGTATTTTGTCGTCATCAAAAAGGGGGAGATTGTTGACCGCATAAGTGATTTTGATGATAACCAAACATTGGAGCATGTACTTTTATTTCTAACAACTCTTCAAGTGGTTTACAAGTTTTTGTAGGATAATTTATTTGCTCAAACTTCAACTCCTACATCTTTAATTCTTGTTTTGAGTTGTGTTGTAATTTGGTTTTGTAAAGAAGAACCCAATGAAAAAGTTAAGAAAAAATCATGTAAAAGGATTACTTCTGTGCGTATGTGCCTTAGAATAATTTGAGTTGGTTTGCTTAAAAAATTTAAAAGTGTTGGTGAGAGTTTTTCTTTAAGTTCAATTGTAAAAATCCTGAAAAAGTCACTCGAGCCGACCCAGCATGATGAAGAGTCGACTCCACCTCATGGACACGTCAAGGATTCTGGTACGCAACAATCCAAGCCGACTCAAAGATAACTGAGCCGACTCCAATAAATCCGAGTCGACTAGAATAAGTCCAAGCCGACTCCTCCAAGTCCAGTTTTTGAAGATTTCTGAGAACAGCCAGGAGAGCCGACCCGAACCAGAAAATGCTGACTCTGCTAGACCTAATTTTAAAGACCTAAGAAAGCGAGTCAACCCGAACTGCAACGAGCCGACTCTTCCAGAGTAATGATTTCAGAACATGAGAAGAAGAGTCGACCAAAGTTCAAGAGAGCTGACTCCTCGAGTTCAAGATTTTCAAAGATAGAAGTTCTAGCCGACCCAAGCTATCAAGAGCTAACTCATCTAGAGTGAAGTTTTGCACCCTGAGACAAAGAGCCGACTGCACTGGAGAATTGGCAACTCGACTTATCAACTCGAAGGATCCGAGCCAACTCGAAGGAATCCAAGCCGACTCGAATATCGCTTTTAGGAACATAACGGCTAGTTCCAGAATTTTTTTTGAATGCCAAAAAGTATTCCAACGATCATATGTCACATCCCAACATTCTACAACATCTCAAACTACCTTGGAGTGATGGAAGACCTTATATTTAAGGGATTTGAACTTCCTTGAAGCAATAGTTAGTGAGTTCCTCAATGTTTTGAAAGTTTCATTGAATATCCTACCTACCAACAAGAAAACAACACAGAGCATTCATGTTAGTCTTTAAGCCTTCACCAACTATGATCTGTAGCTTGAAGCAATTTAGAAAGAAGCCACTGAAGCAATTAAAGCTCATTCAAGTGCATCCAAGTGGACTTCTCACAAGATACACTGGCAACTATCCGACAAATTGAGTTTGTCATTTATTGTTGCATTTATTTTAATTCATTTCTTGAATTGTTTGGGTTATTGGTGAGCCTGGTTGAAAAACCAAGTTAGGCTCTTGGTGAGCCTTTGATAAAAACCAAGTGTTGGGATCATGGTGATCCTGTGAAAATCAAGTGTTAGGTTCTTGGTGATCCTGGTAAAACCAAGTTGGGTTTCTTTGGTGATCCTGTTCAAACCAAAGGGTATTGGGTTTTCTTTGGTGATCCCGTTAAAACCAAAGTGTAGAGATTTTGGATTGTGATCCTATAAAACAATCCTACTATATTCAGGTGTGAATATAGTGGAAATTCTAAGTGGTATCTTGGGTAGTGGACGTAGAAACTGGGTTGCTCCAAACCACTATAAATCTTGTATGTTTGTGTTGTGCTTATTTGACTCTATTTAGCATCTGCAATTTATTATTCTGTCATAGCACTTAACACTTTATAAAGAATTTAATTACACATTATCTGCTTTAAGTTTTTTAAATTCTCAATTCACCCCCCTCTTAGGTAGCTACCTAGGCAACAATTCTATCTCACCTCATCAAGGACATTGATCCAAAATGATCCAAGTAGGTTCTCAAATCCACCAGTGATGCCTAGCAGTATATAGTGGCAACCTAGTATAATAAAAGAATGAACCTCTTCTTGTAGTTATCATATGATTTAGTTCTTTTATCGAAAGTTTCGATGAGGTGCAAGTCATGGAAACTCTCCAAACCCTAAGCATTTGTCATACACCAAATTAATTAGCTTAAATCCAACAAAAAACTCATGAAAGCTTCTTTCCATCCTTCACCTATCATGGCTATAAATTTAAGGACCTAGCTTTTTAAATTATATATGACTATACCTTAACTGCTAAGATTGATAAATCCTCTATAAGTGAACTTCCACTCTTACAGTGAACCTACTACAACCAATGAATACTATAAGGGCTCGAATGGCTAGTATCAAAGTTTTGTATTATCAAACAATAGTAATCTCACTATGAGTGGCCAAGGCACTATAGGTCAAAGCACCACTCACATAATTATAACATCAAGAAAGTCATTAACGCATGAGTAGACATCCACATAACTTCTTGTGATGGTTATACTTAGTACCATCATTCTCTAACGAACACCTATACTCTTACTCTAGTATCTCTATACTGTAGACTTGAGACTCATCTATCCTAAAAAGGAAGCGATCTGTGCATCGATCAAATTAGATCAATCAATATTTCCATGATATCCTATAATTAGGAGCATTTAGAAAAAAAATTATGATGATACATGTCTCAAATTCTCAACTCTTGAAAATGTATCATTATCCATTAATTTCTTGTACAATACATAGATACATCATGCATGAAAAAATAGCCCAAATTAGAATATTAAATATAATTTTATATTCTAGAAATAAAAATATATATCAGCCAAATTGACTTGCACTAAAGCTAATCAGCCATACACTTCAGCCCCATCAAATGTACTTTAGTTTCAGCTATCCTAAACTTACTAAGCTAATGGATCTACCATATCTCATGTGGCATTTATTCTTTGCACCTTAATAAGATAGTCATGAATTGAATCATCACTTTATGTGTTCGAACTTCTAGTAAGACTTTGGTTCCTTAGCTAGAGCTATACGACCATTGTTAAAAGAGTATTATGGCATTTGATGACATCACACTCATATGCAATAAACTATTAAACTAGAATACATCCTATCACCTTTAAAGTGATGATGTAGTTAGCCTCCCTTGTCAAACCTACAAGGATCAGTTCCGAACCACCATTGTATAAGAGCATATCATATGTTTTTTTTTTTTCTCTCAATTCTCCTTCTCTAAAGTGTTAAAGAATATTTTTATAGTTATGTAGCACTCATAGCCTAGATTGAACTAACATTCACTCATGACTAGTGCGGGCACCAGAATCAGAAGAAGACTTCAGGGTTCCATCTGGATCTCTGAATGACCTTGCCCGAAGATTAGGGTTTGTAATAAGGGTTGACCTGGTCAACCAGATTATTTTATTTCTTTGAGTCTGCATTTCATTTTGTTGAGTCATGTTGACTCAGTCCAAGTCCAAGTCAAGTCCTGGTTGGCGCCATTCCCTAGGGTGTCATTTTTTCTTCCAAGGCCAAATGCAAGTGGACGCCACACTCCCAGCCACACTCCCAGGACCAGTTGGCGCCACATTTCATCCCAGTGTCCCTGGTCCCCACGCCCAAGAGAGCAAGAAAATTTCTTAGGAGAAGTCAAGGAAGGCGCCCACAAGCTGCCAAAAGTAACCAAGCTAAAGGAGCAGGGGATTTTTCTTGGAGAGGACTTCAAGGTAGGCACCCACACCTACCTAAAGTACCTGGCTATGAATGGAAGGAGCCTAGTCTTGGGGAGAAAGACTAGGAGATGAGTATTTTCTTCCAAGAAAGAGCAAGTCATGGAAGGAAAACCCATGACTTAAGGAGAAGAACTAGGAGGTGCCCCACATACCTGCCATATGAAGCCATCACCTTGCATTTGAAGTCGCCCACTCCAAGGAAAGAAGCCTGGTCGGTCAAGGGAAAGTTTTTTATGCTTAGGATGAATGTTTAGTCCCACATGGAAAGTAGTGTAATTTTATTTCTCTTGCAAGGTCTATATATTGGACCCTTATGTAATCTTTTGAAAAGAATGAGTAAATGAAATCTTTTCTTGTGTTGAGCAACCTTGTGTTCTCTTCTTCCGCACTTCTTTGAGTGTTGAGCTCCGTGAGGGAGTAAATCCGGGTTTCATTGGAGCCTTGAGGAGGTGAGAGATCTCCAAAGTTACCAAAATCCTGCCCCGCTTTCATCCCTGGCCGCCAACCCTAATTTCCTTTCATCATCCTAGCCGCCAACACCCAAATTCCTAAACCCTATTCCCACTTCATTCAAGGCCGCCATCTCATTCTCCAAGCCACCGCCCACTATATCAAGCCCTAGGTTCTTTTCATCTGCAAGCCACCGCCCTACCAGCCAAACCCTAAATCCACTCCATCTTCCACCGCCACCTCCATACTCTTCCCTCATCTTCAAAGTTCGAGCAGTCCGGAGCTATCCCAGGTAAAGGTCTCTTCCTTGAGTTTCTTACATCCTTATCTTGTTCTTCACCTTTTCTAGATCCAAAGTACGAGAAGAAGGCCAACCTTGCCATAGGCCTACAATCCGAGGATCCATTACGAAGATACCCTATCTCCAAGGATCCTACAATCTGCTCGAGAGTGTCCTTCAATTGAAGCAAAGAGAGATATCACAGTCAGGTATAAACCTTCTCTTCTCTCTTCATCTGTTTCTTGAAAGAGGAGTAAACCCTAGGTCTGGGGGTTTCTCAATCCCCAGCGATCCTACTTCTTTATTACTCTGATAATCTACTCTTTTGAATTGTGCTTTCTTTCAGTGCATATTTTCTTTCAATATTAGTTATCCTTATTTTTGAGTCAAGCCAACTTCTAACAAAACACAAAAAAAAAAAAAAAATAGTCTTAATTTACTTCCGCATCGCATCATCTTATTGTTCTGCATCATTTTTGGTATCAGAGCCCTGTCTAGGGTTCTTGCTGTTTGATTATTTTTTCATTCTTTTTTACTTTTGTTGCCTGGAGTAGACTCCCCTGGCCGTCCGGTCCTAGGAACAAGCGAGACGCAAGCCTCCTCCTCCCATTCCATGGGGGTTCCTAGGGCGTGTAGGGGTGCCGCTGGGTTATAACTTCTAGGCTGGGATTGTAAACGGGACACACGTTCTATTTTATGCCAGTAACTATCCTATTATTCAAATTATTTCTCCCTACAAAAAATTTCAAATTTTAAGTAATTCTTGTTTTGCTGGAACCAGTATAATTGAAAGTAATTTACATAAAATTTTCATAATTTATTAATTTCTGTAGATTTTCTGAGATCAATTTATTGCTGTTCTACTTTTTTTTTGTTTTGCAAGCTATTTTTTTATTTGAGTTTGCATAAATTGAATCTATCTTAAGGGCACCGAAGTTGCAACATAAGGGGAGGATTGAGACCCTCTCCTTAGCTCAAAACCACCTCCCGTGCATTCGAACCTAAGCCTTTAATCTTAAAATTAATTAGACCTAATTTTCCCTAGTGGGCTAGGGACACCAACTGGTCGGGTCTAGGCTAGTGTTGAGTTAGTTTGTCTAGTTACTCTGTGTGTACTTTGCACTCAGTGTCTAGAATGGTGGTTCAGGGATTCTATCCCAAAGGGCTTGTGTGCTGGTTCGCCTACCTGGCCAATCACTGATTGGTGTCTAGGATTGGCAATTAGGGACCTAACACTGCCCTACACCTGCCTGGCTGAGTCCCGAGTTACTACAGGCTAGCTTGCCACTCTGATTGGGCATCTAGTTTGGGCTCTAGGTCTAGTTAGCCCGTAGTCATTTCAGTCGAGTCTCATTTGGTGTGCTTGCTTGCATCATCATGTCCACCCAGAACGGAGTACCATACCAACCTGGTCAAACCCAACCTGATTTAGAGGCCATGATTAGAACTCTTACCGAAAGTATGACCAAATTGAGTCAGGATATGACTGATACTGTTGTCCAGTTTAGGGATCAAGTCCGTGAGGATCTTACCCAGCTTAGGGATCGAGTCCAAGTACTTGAGGAACCTAGACATCAGAATTGGACTCCTGACCCAGATTTTAATATGCCTCAACCTCGCCCACACCAGGAGCCTAGAAGACCTTTATACAGAGATCCTGAACCTAATCATAGGAGGCCTGACCCAGAGCCTGAAGATAGAGATGATAGGTTCATCCGGAATATCAAATTAGATGCACCCACTTTTGATGGTAGCTTAAACCCTAAGGTGTATTCTGATTGGGAGGGTGAGATGGACCAGTACTTTGAGTGGTATACCATGTCTGAGGAAAGGAAGTTAAAGTTTGCCAAGATGAAGTTGGTGCATCAAGCTAGGTTATACTGGGGGAACATTGAGCTAACCACTAGGAGACGAAATGTTGAGCCCATAACCACTTGGCAGGGTATGAAAGAGAAGCTTAGAGATAAGTACCTACCCATTTTATACCAGCAGAATCTATTAGACCAATGGCAAACCTTGAAACAAGGGAACCGATCTGTCTCAGACTACATAGCCACCTTTGATGAGTACTTGATGAGATGTGATGTGAGTGAAGCCTATAAGGTCACTTTGTCTAGATTTAGGGCTGGACTTAGGGAAAACATTAAGAGGGAGTTGTTTCTGAGAGAGGTTACTGACCTAGACCAAGCCTATCAGATTGCACTGAACACTGAGAAATTTCAGAGATGACCTATACCTTCTAGGGTTAGGGCCCCAATCCCAAGAAATGGACCTAGCCAAGTTACCCCTAGCAAACCTTTCAGGGTATTCCCACCCCTAGGCCCATGGACAAAGGTTAGGCACCTGACACCTAGAGAACCCCTAGTTCTAGTATCACCTGTTTTAAGTGTCAGAAACCAGGTCATATCTCCAGCCAGTGTACAGCCATAGCCTGTTTTAAGTGCCATAGGGTAGGTCATGTTTCTAGCCAGTGCCCACGTAGATCCCTTTACATAGAAGAGGGAGAGGAAGAGAATTCCGTGCCCAATGAGGAATTTGAAGAAGAAGTTTATGAGGCCGGAATGAACTTGGTTGATGAGTATAAAGGAGAGGAGGAACCCACAGAGTCTGACCAGTTAGGAGTTGTGAGATGCATCCTGTCCCAGAGTAGAGTTCAGGAGGATTGGCGTAGGACTAACATCCTACAGACTTTCCTTAAATTAGGGGATAAGGTATGTAAGATCATCATAGATAGTGGGAGCTGTGTGAATGCCATTTCTGCTAGCACTGTTAAAATGTTAGGCTTAACCCCAGTCCCCCACCCCAACCCCTATAAGGTTTCTTGGGTAGACTCTACCTCTATACCCATCCAGTCTAGATGTCAGGTCCAAATCCAGATGCAATCCTATCAAGAGAAGATTTGGTGTGATGTCTTACCCATGGGGGTGAGCAGTATAATTTTTGGGAGACCTTGGTTATATGATCATGATGCCACCCTCTTAGGAAAATCCAATACCTGTGTCTTTAGTTTTAATGGGAAAAAGATCACAATCCATTTAGTCCCTCCTAAGGACAAGGTAGCTAAAGGACCATCTAGTGATCATAAGGATTATACCCTTTTAAATGGCTTTCTATTCTTTAAGAATAGGCTTTGCATCCCTAGAACTTCTCTTGGGGAATTTTTGATTTGGAAAATTCATGCTGGGGGTCTAGCAAGCCATTTTGGAAAAGACAAGACCACCCTGGCTGTTGAAGACCACTTTTTCTGGCCTAGCTTAAAAAGAGATGTAGCACACATTGTGGCTAGGTGTCGGACCTGCGCTGTTGCCAAACAGCGAAAACAGAACACCGGCCTTTATACCCCACTCCCTGTCCCAGATCGTCCTTGGCAAGATGTGAGTATGGACTTTGTGTTAGGTTTGCCTAAGACCCAGAGGAGGCATGACTCTATCTATGTCGTAGTCGACCGATTTTCTAAGATGGCCCACTTCTTGCCTTGTTCCCAGACTTTTGATGCGTCTAAGGTAGCCACCCTGTTCTTTAATGAGATAGTTAGACTCCATGGCCTACCTAAGATAATTGTTTCAGATAGGGTTGTCCGGTTCACCAACTATTTTGGAAAATCCTTTGGCATAAGTTAGGGACAAAACTTAAGTTTTCAACTGCCTATCATCCCCAAACTGATGGCCAAACCGAGGTAGTGAACCATAGCTTAGGCAATCTGCTAAGATGTCTTGTTGGTGAAAACACTAGGAATTGGGATTTGTACTTACCTAAGGATGAATTTGCATACAATGACTCGGTCAATATGTCTACAGGTAAGAGTCCATTTGAAATTGTGCATGGGTACAAACCTCATACACCTCTTGACCTAGCCCCTTTACCAGTCTACACACGAGTCTCCGAGTCTGCTAAAGTTTTTGCACAGCATATAAAAGACTTGCATAAAGAAATTCATGCTAAAATAAATTTAAGTAATGAAACTTATAAGAAGTTGGCTGATTCTCAAAGGCGAGTCAAAACTTTTGTTGAGGGAGACTATGTAATGATTAGGTTAAGGCCTGAACGGTTTCCCCCTGGAACCATTAGAAAGTTACATGCTAGAGGAGCTGGACCATTTAGAGTGGTGAAGAGAGTAGGATCCAATGCCTTTGTGCTCGAGTTGCCTCCAGAACTAGGCATTAGCCCCACTTTCAATATTACAGACCTAGTAGAGTATAGAGAGCCAGCTGTGATTCCCAGTGAGCCTTTTGAGCCTAATCCTGTTCTTGAGAGTGAACCCAACCTTGTCTGTCCACCAACAAACTGGCCAGTGAGGAAAGAACAGATTGAAAAGATCTTGGACGATCAGGTTATCTCTACTCGTAATCGAGGATACCAAAGATACCTGGTCCGCTGGCAAGGAAGGCAAGATTCTGATGACTCTTGGATCTCCCAAGATGAATTACAAGAGCTGGATCCAGATCTCTTGGAGAAATACTAGAGCCAACTTGAGCCTTACTCGACAGGGTTGAGTTCCTCCCACCCTGGGAGAATTGGTGCGGGCACCAGAATCATAAGAAGACTTCAGGGTTCCATCTGGATCTCTGAATGACCTTGCTCGAAGATTAGGATTTGTAATAAGGGTTGACCTGGTCAACCAGATTATTTTATTTCTTTGAGTTTGCATTTCATTTTGTTGAGTCATGTTGACTCAGTCTAAGTCCAAGTCATGTCCTGGTTGGCGCCATTCCCTAGGGCATCATTTTTTCTTCCAAGGCCAAATGAAAGTGGACGCCACACTCCCATGACCAGTTGGTGCCACATTTCATCTCATTGTCCCTGGTCCCCACGCCCAAGAGAGCAAGAAAATTTTCTTAGGAGAAGTCAAGGAAGGCACCCACAAGCTGCCAAAAGTAACCAAGCTAAAGGAGCAGGGGATTTTTCTTGGAGAGGACTTCAAGGTAGGCGCCCACACCTGCCTAAAGTACCTGGCTATGAATGGAAGGAGCCTAGTCTTGGGGAGAAAGACTGGGAGATGAGTATTTTCTTCCAAGAAAGAGCAAGTCATGGAAGGAAAACCCATGACTTAAGGAGAAGAACTAAGAGGTGCCCCACATACCTGCCATATGAAGCCATCACCTTTCATTTGAGGCCGCCCACTCCAAGGAAAGAAGCCTGGTCGGTCAAGGAAAAGTTTTTCATGCTTAGGATGAATATTTAGTCCCACATGGGAAGTAGTGTAATTTTGTTTCTCTTGCAAGGTCTATATATTGGACCCTTATATAATCTTTTGATAAGAATGAGTAAATGAAATCTTTTCTTGTGTTGAGCAACCTTGTGTTCTCTTCTTCCGCACCTCTTTGAGTGTTGAGCTCCGTGAGGGAGTAAATCCGGGTTCCATTGGAGCCTTGAGGAGGTGAGAGATCTCCAAAGTTACCAAAACCCTGCCCCGCTTTCATCCCTGGCCGCCAACCCTAATTTCCTTTCATCATCCTAGCCGCCAACACCCAAATTCCTAAACCCTATTCCCACTTCATTCAAGGCCGCCATCTCATTCTCCAAGCCACCGCCCACTATATCAAGCCCTAGGTCCTTTTCATCTGCAAGCCGCCACCCTACCAGCCTAACCCTAAATCCACTCCATCTTCCACCGCCACCTCCATACTCTTCCCTCATCTTCAAAGTTCGAGCAGTCCAGAGCTATCCCAGGTAAAGGTCTCTTCCTTGAGTTTCTTACATCCTTATCTTGTTCTTCTTCTTTTCCAGATCCAGAGTACGAGAAGAAGGCCAACCTTGCCATAGGACTACAATCCTAGGATCCATTGCGAAGATACCCCATCTCCAAGGATCCTACAATCTGCTCGAGAGTGTCCTTCAATTAAAGCAAAGAGAGATATCACAGTCAGGTATAAATCCTTATCTTCTCTCTTCGTCTGTTTCTTGAAAGAGGAGTAAACCCTAGGTCTGGGGGTTTCTCAATCCCCAGCGATCCTACTTCTTTATTACTCTGATAATCTACTCTTTTGAATTGTGCTTTCTTTCAGTGCATATTTTCTTTCAATATTAGTTAGCCTTGTTTTTGAGTCAAGCCAACTTCTAACAAAACACAAAAAAAAAAAAAATAGTCTTAATTTACTTCCGCATCGCATCATCTTATTTGTTCTGCATCAATGACATTATTAGCAAAAATCAAATTATATACATAGCATGGTTTATATGAGGTCCTTATAAGCAAAGCTTAAAACGATCTAGCTCATATTAAAATATCTTTAAATATGTCGAGGTGCATTTAGAGATTAACTCCATTCTTAAGGAGTCAAATGCACTATTAAATTTTTTAGGCTGAACTTCTTCAACACTTCCTTGATATACAATTTTATGATAGGCTTAGCATCCTCTTGGTATATCTCATAGACTTACATTCTAATTGTAGGATGCTTTTCAAAGGTCTTTATCAGAGAATTACCTAAATTGTTATAACCTAAGTCAGCATAAGAATCTTATTTGCAATACAAGAATATTATCCTTGTATAATGTAAAAAATTACATACTCCTACTAACCTTTTGTAAGCATGTGGTTCTTATTATTATTGACAAAATCAATTGATTTGATCATACCATAAAAACATGAATTCCAATTTTGAGCTTTTTACTTCAGTCTATTTACATAGACCCTTTGTAGGTTAGACCTTATGATCTCATCAATGTCCGTCAACCTGATCTCATCATGGTTACTACAATAGTAACAAGTATGGATTTTAGCATGGTCAAGGTGAAAAGGTATCCATAGTCAATACCAACTATAACCTTTGGCCTAAGCCTTGCCTTATAGATCTTTATCTAATTTCCTTTAATAAATCTATTACATCATTGGGTACTATACCTTTTGGTAGATCCATTAAGATCCATACTAGGTTGAATCACATCAAGTCAACCACATGGGATTCAACCATTTCTCAAAATCAATGTCTTACATTGTCTCGTTGTAAGTTCCTGAGATCATCTCTATATTCCATTATCTCCCTCAAGAAAAACTTTCTCTTAGTCCTCTATAAGCATATATATATATATGCCTTTTAGAGAATAGGAGATCCTACTAGACTTATAAGGTGGAAGAGAAACTAATATACTAGCTCTGCTAGAATGGGTTATATAGGTTCTATGGTCCTTTGCTCTTTTGAGACTATATCTTTAAGCTTAATCATTCTCCACTACTATATTAGGTTAAACTATTTAACCATTACTCTAGACATTGAGTCATAATGATTTGTGATCTATTGGGAAGAAGTATCCTAATAGCTCTTTAGGATATAGACCATCGATGACCTAATCCCTAATTATCCACCTATATCTCATATAAGTGTGATATAAAGGATTTATAATAAACCTAATTAAATAGATCGGTTAAGTTATATAATAAAATGCTTAAAAGATAAATTAATGATTCCCATTATTGATTGAACCATATCCAATAAAGTTTAGTTTTTCTACTTAAACACCTCATTGAGCTTGAGATGTAAGAGGAGTCTATTGTGAGATTATACCAAACAACTTGATATAATACTAAAAATCTTCTCTAAGGTATTTACTTCCTCAATCTAATTGAAAAACCTTAAGGAGCTTTTCCTAGTCAACACGTTGAATGTGCTATAGATATTAATGTATACCTAGACTAGCATATCATCTTAGGATCTCTCATATCTCTCGCCTGAAAGGATTATGCCCTAAAGGCCAATCGAAATGTTGTATGTCAATGGGATTTTCCTTTGTATCCCAAACCAATGTATTGACATTATCAATTAATAAAGGCATTTTATTTTCATCATACGCTATGTCTTAATTATTTATTATTATATGATGAACCCCATAGATTAGGGCTATGGTTCTAGGGTTATGATGAGATCATACCAGTGAGACCTAAAGCCTTAAAACCCTAATCTAAAATATTCCTGGTCGATGAGACGTTGAGTAGGGGATCAATGTTTCCGGCAAGACCATCACATCCTATGTATACTTGGTGAAGAGGGTGACTGATCTCATAGTCACTTATTTTTGATACTAATACTAGGATGAGGGGGCTCATTAGAGAATGAGTTCACTGAATGGATCCAGCTTGAGAACATCTAATGGAACCTTATCTGTTTGTCAATAGATAGTTCTCATAGTGGGAGTAGTGCATGTGGTCCTTTGACCTAAGACTGTCATGGTACCTTGTATCCATGAATCCATACTTTGGTTCATACTCAATCATGACACTGAGTCATGCATGGGGTGATACTAGGTATGGTGGATTGCATATGGAGGTTGTGAGTAGGTCAAAAAGGAATCGATCAACCCTAGTAAGAGGGAATCGCATCCAGCTGATTTCGATCAAATGAAGATTCGAAAAATCTTTGATCAAAGTATGAATATTAGAAATAGTTTCTAATGGTTCATTAATGAATCATCATTATCAGATTGAGCTAAGAATGAATATGAAATTGGATTTGACAAGTATCCATATCCATAATAATATTCAGGGTGCAAGCTGATCGAAGGACTGAATTGCCCAGTAACTCATCACTGAAAGGTATTTTGATAATACCACCAAAATTTCACATCTTCCGGGTAGGCATGATACGTTGCTAGACGTCAATCTTGCCTTGTGGGGATTTGATTGAATTATGCTAGTTCGATCAGTTAATTAGAATTGGATTCTAATTGACCTAGTCGGGCAAGCTTGAGTTGATCTAAATCAGTTTGGATATGATCCAATTGAATCAGATCAAGTTACACCCGGACTCACTGTTGGCTAGATGTGGAATCCAATGGGCCACACACAAAGGGTTCTGATCAAGGGTTTAATTGGATTAAGCCATGTTTGCAGGTGAACATGCTAGCACGTGTTGCAAACCCTAGCACCTAGATTCGAATCGGTTTCGAATCAGGTTCCGATTTGGGCTAATTTGGCTTAATTAAAGTCAAATTAAATTTGGCTCAAGTGTTGAGTTAGTCCTTGGCTAGATGACCAAGGTTTAACTCAGCCAATATGGATTAATTAACCTGAGATTATCCATTTAGCAATTGGGCTAAGTTGGGCGTGTGAAATGTTTGGACTAAAGTGGGACTCTTGGGCGCTAACATGTTTTCTACGTAGAAATTGCGTGAGAAAAATAATCCAGAGGCGCCCCCTGGCCAAGAGTCCTTCTGCATTAAGTAGAGAACCAAGTCAAAAAACACTTCCATGTCTCTTGGAGTCTTCCACGCCCATTGGGATACGTCTTCACGACAAAAGAAGAAGAGTCCACGCCCCTTGGGACTCTTGGCGCTAAAAATGAAGCAACGTGATACTTGAGTTATTCTATGCACTTTTGAGTCTAGATGGCATGTGACTCTTCTGGATGGCATCCCATTTGATGTGGAATTTCAATTTAAATACCAGAGAGGCCAGCCATTTGATTTTGATGCTTGGAAGAATGAAAGGAAGTGACACTTGATTAAAACATCGTAACGTTTCATTCAAGTGTCCTTCTATTTTACTCTTCTCAGATTTATTTCAAATCAAAGAGTCACATGTTTTAAACCAAGTAACATATCCTTTTGGCATGAATGGATATCTCAGAAGCCCCTTGGTACGCTATAAATAGAGTAGCCTCTCGGGGTTTTAAAAAGATTTGATCCCGAAGACTTCTTTCTTTCTTATTTTATTACATCATATCCTCTTGTCCTAAAACACTCTAGCCCTCTTAGGACAAGGTCTTTGGAAGGCCTAGGAGTGTTCAAATCAGGAGAGGAATTAGGGAAAAGTAAAGAAGAGAAGAAGAGGAAGAAGAAGGGAAGGAGTAGAAAGGCTGAATCAAAGAAGAGTTAGTGCAATTGGATTGGAATTTGCCCAAATCCTATTAGGCTTAAGTTTGAAAGTCTAGTTGGTGGAGCCAAGTTCTTTGAAGGTGCTGTTGTCTTGGTCAAGCCCCGTGTGGATCACCGTTGGAGGGCGAACATTTGGGCGCCTGGTGGAGAAGAAGGCTGAATCAGGGTTTTTCTTCATCGGATTAGATACTAGCAGTTCAGGTTGGTGCCTAAACTCTAGTTTATATCATATATGCATGTTTATATGTTTTAATTCCTAGTAAGGAGGTCTTGAGTTAAGGGTTTGGTAGTGGTTTCATAATAAATTTTTGAAATCTAGGCTTCCGCCCTGGTCACCAAACCCAACAGTGGTATCAGAGCCACCTTATTAGGGCTAAATCATACAAAATTTGAGGTTGTCCATTTTGGTAGGACTCTACAATTTTGAAGTTGCCCAATTTTGCAGGACTCTTGAGGTTGCCCATTTGGTAGGACTCTACAAATTGAAGTTGCCCAATTTTGTAGGACTCTTGAGGTTGCCCATTTTTGTAGGACTCTACAAAATTTGAAGTTGCCCAACTTTGTAGGACTCTACAAAAGTTTAAAGTTACATATGATTGATATGTTTATGCATATAGATATGTCATTAGTTAGGGTTTTCACTAAACCTTAACCGATATAGAGATATGTTTAGCTTTCTAGTCATCATACTGAAATAAGGTTGCCC
Source organism: Areca catechu (assembly GCA_021397845.1). Lineage (NCBI taxonomy): Eukaryota > Viridiplantae > Streptophyta > Magnoliopsida > Arecales > Arecaceae > Areca > Areca catechu. Next base: position 42,171,044 of record CM038048.1, on the reverse strand, counting down.
TGGCATAATGGTGGATCCATTATGTGGTAGATGGTTGTCCTAGTATGATGACACACTTGGCACATTATAAAATGATATATGATGCATGGTTGATTGAATGGTAATATTAGAATGTGCGTCTATTTGAATTGCCCTCTATTAAAATTATATTAAGTTGTAGTGTCATATACCAAAAGCAAAATAATCAAGATGATTAGTTGATCATTCGGTGTCTAGGAAAAGTGGTTCATGATCGGTAAAGAGGACGTGGTTTTTAATTGGTTCCGTTGACTGACCTGGCTAATTTTTATTGATGTCTAGGAAAGCAATGGGGGACTCCCACTACTCTCCCACTTACCTGGCTGATAAGATTAACTTAATTCTTGATTGATATGCTTAGTGTAATATTCACTACATTAGGCCTTCCTTCATGCTATGTCATTATTATGTTATGATCCATATTAGGTTTGTTGTGTACACACAAGGCCTATTATGGTGACTAACACAATTTTGGCCTGGTGCATTTGATGCTTATGGCATGATTTAATAAAATACTTTGTTGTGTACACATAAGGATATTATTATTACAATCATGACTATAAAGGAATGAAGGGTCTTACTTAACTAAAATATTATAGTTTGTTGTGCACACACAAGGCTATTAATAGTTTAGAGGCAAGGATATGTTGAGAATTGTATGAGTTACAATTGAAAAGAGTTTTCCTACCTTTGAACTTATATAAGATTTATTGTGAACACACAAGATCTTTATAAGGAATTAGGATCTCAACCCCTCTAAGAAAACCAATTAGGGTTTCTCGATCATCATATAGAGGGTTATGATGCTTGATAAAATAGTGGGAGATATAATTAAGTTAAAGTCCTAATTTAATTATGTTTTGTCAACATTGATTGTTTGCATATGTTATGTTCTTTGTTAATGTAGATTAAATGGCCTCTTCACTCTCACTCCGTATTATACTTGATGCCAATAAATTGACTGGACCGAACTATGTTGACTGGTTTAGAAACCTAAAGATAGTACTCAGCCAGGAAAAACTTTCTTACATTCTTGATACCCCTACCTTGGAACCTTTAGGGGAAGATGCCTCGCAAGAGGAAAATACCACATACAAGATGTGGAAAAATGACTCACTCACTGTCAAATGTATCATGCTTGCCTTTATGACCAATGAGTTGCAGAAGCAACATGATAGCATGGATACTAACTCCATACTGCTCAATCTAAAAGAGCTATATGGAAAACATAGTCGAACTGCTAGATATGAGATATCTAAGCAGTTGTTCTGTGCAAGAATGACAGAAGGTACATCCTTACAAGATCACGTACTGATGGTTATTGACTTGATTACTCGATTAGGTCAATTGGATTTTGTTATGCATGAGGAGTTGAATCAGGATTTGATCCTACAGTCACTCTCGAAGTCATTTTCACAGTTTGATCTTAATTATCATATGAACAAACTTAACATTTCCTTGCCTGAGTTGTTAAACATGTTAAAAATAGCAGAAAGCCATTTAAAGAAAAATAAGGCTCCACTTCTTCTTGTGGATGGGATCAACAAGAAGAAGTCAGGAAGAAAGGGTTTCAAGAGGAGAATGAACCCAAAAAGGGGCATCAAGAAGAAGAAAGGAAAGAAGGCCTCCAGATAGATGACCTGCTTTCACTGTGGCAAGTCAGGTCATTGGAAGAGGAACTACAAGGCTTACCTTGCAGGTGTGAAGCCTGGTGCATCGGATGCACCAAAAGGTATGAAAGAAGTTCATACTATTTTGTCATTGGATTCTTCCATTTCAAATACTTGGGTATTGGATACCACCTGTGGTCATAATATCTGCAAGTCATTATAGGGGTTGCAGAGGCTTAGAGTATTGAAGGAAGGAGACTTCGAGCTCTACGGTGCTGGAGGAGAGTCCATCCAAGCAGAGGCCGTAGGGACTTATATCTTGAAGTTACCTTCGGGAAAGATCTTAGAGCTGAGAGATTGTTACTATATGCCTAAGGTCATTAGAAATATCATATCAGTACCCTTGTTACTTAGACAAGGCTATACTATGAATGTAATGAGCAATGGTTGCTCAATCAGCTTTTCTAATGAAATTATATGTTGTGACATATTTTGCAATGGTCTTTTAACTCTATCTACTAATGACAATATACTTCATGTAAGTAACAAACGAAAGAGAGATGATGTAAACAATATTTTACTCTGGCACTGTCGGCTTGGACATATTAGTGAGACTAGGATTAGCAAGTTATACAAGAAAAATTTTCTTAATCCTTATGATTATGAATCATTAGGAACTTGTAAATCATGTCTCATGGGTAAATGACCAAGACTCCATTTAGTGGATATAGAGAAAGGACAACTGAGTTATTAAGACTCACACATACAGATGTATGTGGGCCTATGACAACTCAGGCCAAGGGTGGATACTCTTATTTCATCATGTTTACTGATGATTTTTCAAGGTACGGATTTGTGTATCTTATGAAACATAAGTCCAAAGCCTTTGATAAATTTTTAGAGTATCAAAGTATGTTAGAGAAACAAATGGGGAAAAGTATTAAAATCCTTCGATCAGATCGAGGAGGTGAATACTTATCCACTGAGTTTCTCGATCACCTTAAAGAAAAGGGGATTATCTCTGAATGGACCCCTCCTTACACACCATAATTAAATGGTGTTGCTGAAAGGAGGAATCGTACCTTATTAGATATGGTACGGTCCATGATGTGCTTCATAGAGTTACCTGTTTCCTTCTGGGGAATGCCTTGGAAACTGTGGCTAATATCTTAAATAGAGTACCATCTAAAACTGTCTCTAGCACTCCATATGAGATATGGAGGGGTAAGAAATCTAATCTTAAGTATCTTAAGATATGGGGATGTCTAGCCTATGTCAAAAGAAATTTTGGACATAAGCTGGATGCTAGAGCAGATAAGTGTCTATTTGTAGGATATCCTAAAGATAGTATAGGATATCTATTCTACCACCCTACTGAACAAAAAGTTTTTGTCAGTAGGCATGCCACTTTTCTGGAGAAAGAGTTCATCCTACAAAAGGGCAGTGGAAGAAATATTGAACTTAAAGAAGTTCAACAAATAGATACACCTCAACCAAATGATAACATTGTTAGTATAGAACCAGAACACACTACTTCTATCCATAGGTTTGATAGGGTGCGTCATGCACCTGAGAGGTATGGGTTCATTATTGAGAATAATGAAGCCCGGATCATTGAAATGATGAGCCTCTGACCTATATGGATGCTGTCATGAGTAGGGACTCAGACAGATGGCTGGAAGCCATGAGATCCGAAATGGACTCCATGTATGTCAACCAAGTGTGGACTTTGGTTGATGCACTAGAGGGTGTTAACCCTATTGGATGCAAATGGGTCTATAAGAAAAAGATTGGGGCAGATGGCCAAGTCGAAACTTACAAAGCCAGATTAGTGGCTAAGGGTTTCAGACAAAAATAGGGAATAGATTATGATGAAACATTTTCTCCTGTCGCTATGCTCAAATCTATTCGGATCATGCTTGCTATAGCAGCATATCATGATTATGAAATCTGGCAGATGGATGTGAAAACTGCATTCCTTAATGGTTTCCTTGAGGAAGAGGTCTACATGTCACTGTCAGAAGGTTTTGTCTTGGAGACTAAACCTAATTAGGTATGTAGGCTAAAGAAATCCATTTATGGATTAAAGCAAGCATCTAGGAGCTGGAACATCCGATTTGATAAGACAGTCAAAGAGTTTGACTTTATCAAAAATGAGGATGAACCTTGTGTGTACAAGAAGACTAGTGGGAGTGCCATAGTTTTCTTGGTTCTGTATGTGGATGACATACTTCTCATTGGGAATAATATCCCAATGTTACAATCAATCAAGGTATGCTTATTTAAATAGTTTTCCATGAAAGACTTGGGAGAAGCATCCTATATACTGGGTATCAAGATATATAGAGATAGATCTAGGAGGATGCTAGGCTTATCCCAGTTTAGGTACATTGACCAAGTGCTAAAGAGATTTAGCATGGAGGGAAGTAAAAGAGGTTACTTACCCATAGGTCATGGCATACATCTTTCTAAGAAGATGTCTCCTAAGACACCTGAAGAGAGAAATAGAATGAGTTCTATACCTTATGCTTCGGCAGTAGGGTCTATAATGTATGCTATGTTATGTACCAGGCCTGATGTGGCATATGCCTTAGGTATAGCCAGCAGGTTTCAGGCTGATCCAGGAGAGGATCACTGGAAGGCTATGAAAAATATTCTTAAGTACTTAAGAAGGACTAAGGATATTTTTCTAATATACGGAGGATCTGATCTTAAACTTGAAGCTTATTCAGATTCTAGTTTTCAATCAGATCCAAATGATAGCAAATCTATTTCAGGGTATGTTTTAATCCTAAATGGAGGAGCTGTAAGCTGGAAGAGTTCTAAACAGCAGACTGTAACTGACTCAACAACTGAGGTAGAATACATTGCTGTTAGTGAAGCTACCAAGGAAGCTGTCTAGATGAAGAAGTTCATCTCAGAGTTGGGCATTGTTCCAGAGATTGAAGGTCCAGTACCACTTTACTGTGATAATACCGGAGCCGTCGCTCAAGCTAAGGAACCAAGAGCTCATCACAAATCAAAGCGCATTCTAAGATGCTTCCATCTCATTCGAGAGATTGTCCAAAGATAAGAAGTCTGAAATAAAAGAGTTGAAACAAAGAATAACATAACAGACCCGTTCACTAAGGCTCTACCACAGTGAGATTTTGATCGCCACCTCGATTGTATGGGGTTAAAATTTAAAGGCGATTGGCTTTAGTGCAAGTGGGAGATTGAAAGGATTATTCCCTAAAGGCCAATCGAAATGTTGTATTTCGATGGGATTTTTCTTTGTATCCCAAACCAATGTATTGGCATTATCAATTAATAAAGGCATTTTATTTTCATCATACGCTGTGTCTTAATTATTTTATTATTATATGATGAACCCCATAGATTAGGGCTATGGTTCTAGGGTTATGATGAGATCATACCAGTGAGACCTAAAGCCTTAAAACCCTAATCTAAAATATTCCTGGTCGATGAGACGTTGAGTAGGGGATCAATGTTTCCGGCAAGACCATCACATCCTATGTATACTTGGTGAAGAGGGTGACTGATCTCATAGTCACTTGTTTTTGATACTAATACTAGGATGAGGGGGCTCATTAGAGAATGAGTTCACTGAATGGATCCAGCTTGAGAACATCTAATGGAACCTTATCTGTTTGTCAATAGATAGTTCTCATAGTGGGAGTAGTGCATGTGGTCCTTTGACCTAAGACTGTCATGGTACCTTGTATCCATGAATCCAAACTTTGGTTCATACTCAATCATGACACTGAGTCATGCATGGGGTGATACTAGGTATGGTGGATTGCATATGGAGGTTGTGAGTAGGTCAAAAAGGAATCGATCAACCCTAGTAAGAGGGAATCGCATCCAGCTGATTTCGATCAAATGAAGATTCAAAAAATCTTTGATCAAAGTATGAACGTTAGAAATAGTTTCTAATGGTTCATTAATGAATCATCATTATCATATTGAGCTAAGAATGAATATGAAATTGGATTTGACAAGTATCCATATCCATAGTAATATTCAGGGTGCAAGCTGATCGAAGGACTGAATTGCCCGGTAACTCACCACTGAAGGGTATTTTGGTAATACCATTAAAATTCCACATCTTCCGGGTAGGCATGATACGTTGCTAGACGTCAATCTTGCCTTGTGGGGATTTGATTGAATTATGGTAGTTCGATTAGTTAATCAGAATTGGATTCTAATTGACCTAGTCGGGCTAGCTTGAGTTGATCTAAATCGGTTAGGATATGATCCAATCGAATTAGGTCAAGTTACACCGGACTCACTACTGGCTAGATATGGAACCCAATAGGTCACACATAAAGGGTTCTGATCAAGGGTTTAATTGGATTAAACCATGTTTGCAGGTGAACATGCTAGCATGTGTTGCAAACCCTAGCACCTAGATTCGAATCGGTTTCGAATCAGGTTCCGATTTGGGCTAATTTGGCTTAATTAAAGTCAAATTAAATTTGGTTCAAGTGTTGAGTTAGTCCTTGGCTAGAAGACTAAGGTTTAAGTCAGCCAATTTGGATTAATTAACCTGAGATTATCCATTTAGCAATTGGGCTAAGTTGGGCGTGTAAAATGTTTGGACTAAAGTGGGACTCTTGGGCGCCAACATGTTTTCTACATAGAAATTGCATGAGAAAAATAATCCAGAGGTGCCCCCTGGCCAAGAGTCCTTCTACATTAAGCAGAGGACCAAGTCAAAAAACACTTCCATGCCTCTTGGAGTCTTCCATGCCCATTGGGATACGTCTTCATGCCAAAAGAAGAAGAGTCCACGCCCCTTGGGACTCTTGGTGCTAAAAATGAAGCAACGTGATACTTGAGTTTATTCTGCGCACTTTTGAGTCCAGATGGCATGTGACTCTTCTGGATGGCGTCCCATTTGATATGGCATTTCAATTTTAAATACCAAAGAGGCTGGCCATTTGATTTTGATGCTTGGAAGAATGAAAGGAAGCGACACTTGATTAAAACATCGTAATGTTTCATTCAAGTGTTCTTCTATTTTACTCTTCTCTGATTTATTTCAAATCAAAGAGTCGCAAGGAGTCTAATGGTGGTCAAAACACAGGCCTTCTCTTATTACAGGAGATTTAATGGACTGGGTTTGGGGTAAAATCTCCACCATTGGATGTGTTGCCGATCTCGCTGCCGAGCCCGTGGCCTCGGAATCGCCGATCCGACTAGACCGTTCTGCTGGGGCCTCCTGGCTAGATCGGACCTGCAAGGCAAGGTCAGAAGACCCTGGCCGGGGATCCCGGCGAGGGAGCTCCGATGATCAAGTTAGTAGACGGCGAGAGGGAACAGACTCTCTGGAACGGGCCCCCGAAGGAGTCCCAGACTTAGAGAATTTACTAGCAAGAAAGATGCCAGAGAGACCAGGAACCCGGCTGGATTCCTTTGCCGAGCTCATGCCAAGCGATCCCCTCTCAGGACCTTGGATCTTTCTCTGGGAGCGGAGCTTCCAGCCCCTGTTTCCTACTTGTCTCACCTTACCAGGTCATCTCTTCTCTCTTTCCTTTTATCTCCTCCCGCTTCCTGCTCGTTTTCCGCTCCGGGAGGCTCCCCTTGTCGCTCTCGTCGCCCTCCCTCCATCCTTTTCTCTTTTCCCTTCTGGTTCAGAGGGCTAGATGGCTTTCCGGCCTCGTTTGCCGAGCCTAGCGGGGAAAGAGTAAGGGAGGGGGGTGCTGGCCGGGCGGCCGACCAGACCTCGGGCCGAGTGTGGGCGCTCTCCTTCCCAGGTGCCGGTGCTGTCCATTAATGGGCCCCTGTTTTGTCAGAACTGCGTCTCTCGACTGAGGAACCTGTCGGGCTGACGTAAGTGATGTTTCGCATACCGTCGCCATCCGTACGGGGTGCCTTCCTCGGGATGCGATGCGTACGGCTCGAGGGTCAACCTCGGAGCCTGCGCCTCCGCCCTTTGGGACCTTCTCTATACGAGCTGCCTTACCTCGACCGAGGTGGACCCCTCCCGGTGGACACCTGGCGGGGCCTCAGAAGGATGCTCGTCTTCGGCCGAGGTGGTCCCGTCTCCGGGGGCCACCTGGCGAAGGAGCGAAGGGGACCGGCTCGACCTCGGTCAAGGTGGGATCGTCTCAGGGTGCCACCTGGCGAGGGAGCGGGGGAGCAGCCGACCTTGGCCGAGGTGGACCCCTCCTGGGTGGACACCTGGCGGGGCGGCAGAAGGACGCTCGGCTTCGGCCGAGGTGGTCCCGTCTCCGGGGGCCGCCTGGCGAAGGAGCGAAGGGGCCCGGCTCAACCTCGACCGAGGTGGGACCGTCTCAGGGTGCCACCTGGCGAGGGAGAAAGGGAGCAGCCGACCTTGGCCGAGGTGGACCCCTCCTGGGTGGACACCTGGTGGGGTGGCAGAAGGATGCTCGGCTTCGGCCGAGGTGGTCCCGTCTCCGGGGGCCACCTGGCGAAGGAGCGAAGGGGCCCGGCTCGACCTCGACCGAGGTGGGACCGTCTCAGGGTGCCACCTGGCAAGGGAGCGGGGGAGCCCAGGCCGAGCTCGACCTCGGACGTGTGGGAGCCGCAGCTGACTCGACCGAAAACCTCCTTGTGGCTCGAATCATGCCCGACGGGATCTAAGACCGACCACGTCACCATTACGGCCGTAACCGTTACCAAGAGGCCTACTCCCAGCTCCTGAGCGATGTGGTCCCGGTGCTCGAGGTTCTGCTCTCGGATCAGAACTTGTTTGAGGCTGGGATCAGTCCCATCCGCGAGCCGGGTGAGTTTCAGTCTTCCCCTGACCTCTGTATTCTTCCGCTTTTTAGCCTAGCTGACTGACCTCTTTTTCCTTTGTGTTGCAGGCATGAAATTCTTGTTGGAGAATCTCCTGGAGGGCGCGGCCCAGAGGGACGTCGTCGAGGTTGATGAACCTGCAGCGAAGAGGGCTCGCACCGAGGTGAGCCAGAAGGTTGTGCCGGTGACTGTACCCAGCCTGGTGGCTGCTGCTCCCCCGCCCAGGCTGCCTCAGGGCGAGGCCGTCGATGCTCCAGCCATCAGACTCGGCGGTGCTGCCGACGAGGGGGCCCCACAGTCAGCAGTTCCACCCTGCACCGGCCCCATCATTGCCGCAGAGCCGACGGCGCCACCTGCGACCTCAGCCGCCCCATCAACGGTGGTTCCTCCTGGAGGGTCAGTCATCGTCGCAGCCGACCTGACGGCTCCACCGCGGTGATCACCAACCGGTGCTCGGTAATCTGCGATAAGGGGCTCGCAGAGAAAGTGATGGAGTATGCCTCCACCTCCCGGGACCACCGATCTTGAGGCGGTAGGGACTACGCCGACGCCCTGCTCGGGATCCTCCCGCAGCTCTTCACGGTAAGTCCGAACTCATAATTTTTTGTCCTTTATGAGTTCGGTTAGCCTTTCTACTGACCCGATCCTTTTTGCTGTGCAGATTGGGAACGACGTGCTCCTGCTGAGGAACTTCCTCGCTAGGTTTTGCTTTCTGTTCAACCTGGATTACTTCTCTGAACAAACTTCACTGGTAGCCATCAGATTATGCGAAGAGAAATCTTTAGCCGTTCGATGGTGCACACAAGACCTCCCGTGGATTGGTTCTCCCTCATCTATGCTTGCTGAGGAATCCTCGTATGATTTCCATTTGTGATCCGTGTTGAAGTCCACATCCACTAACATTTTGTTTCAGTTCACAAATCCCTTCAAAGCCGTGTCGGTTTCGCCTCCAAAACCTGGTTTGTTTGGTGTCGAATCCCAACAGTTGTTGTCGAATCCCAACAGTCAGCCTATCAAGCTTCAACAGCCATCTATCGCGTTCCAACGCTTTGCTCAAATCCTTTTCCTGAGTTGTTTTTCGGCTTAAGTTTAGTGAATCTTATCCATTCCTCGCAACAGACTCTGTTCCAACGAACTTTCTCCTCAGTTGGCAGCTCTCGGGATCAAATTTGAATGCCTCACATCTTCAATGTCGATCATTTGTCAAAAAGCTCATTCCAACGAAGCTCTAACGTCTTCCTGTGCTCCATCAGCCAGTGCAACGTTGCCCACAAATTCTATTTCCACTTACTTCCACAACCGTCGAAACCCATCATCCCAACTCCTCTGCCCAACCGTGCACCGCTGTAATTTATTTTAAAAATGGACCGTGCCATGAGCCATGCCAATGCACTGGACTTTGCTATTTGTTTATGAAACCCAGTCTCTGGACTGCCCGTTTCCCATGGACTGCGATGGATGAAGCCCCTAATCGATGTTTTTTCGGTGGTCCATGGTTATGCCCCTTGAACCGGGTTGGCAGATGGACGCATTTGGTATTAGTTTCCTGCATGCTTTCACATGCCAAACATTGACTTTCTCGGTGGGAAAAAAAAAAAACATCAATGTGCCAACCTCCGCTTGTTGCACTACCCATGCATCCATTCTTTCACTTGAAATGGTTATCATTGATTTTACTGAATGGGTTCTGATATGGCAGGATCGCTGACCTAAAATCTATATCAGATTTCATTGAACAATATAGTGGACGAAGCTGTCATGTGGAACGTTTCTACTCGGACTCCTTCGCCCGGCCGTGCTCCATTCGGGTCAAGATGCCGAAACCGAAGTCGAGCTCTGCCCTTCTTCGTCCAGCCGCGCTCCTTTCGGGTCGAGATACCGTGACCGAAGTTGAGCTCCGCCCTCCTTCACCCGGGCGCACTCCTTTTAGGTCGAGACGCCAAGGTCGAAGTCGAGCTCCGCCCTTCTTCGCCCGGCCGCACTCCCTTCGGGTCGAGAGCAGAAATTAATAAATTATGAAAATTGATCTCAGAAAATCTATAGAAATTAATAAATTATGAAAATTTTATGTAAATTACTTTCAATTATACTGGTTCCAGCAAAACAAGAATTACTTAAAATTTGAAATTTTTTGTAGGGAGAAACAATTTGAATAATAGGATAGTTACTGGCATAAAACAGAATGTGTGTCCCGTTTACAATCCCTGCCTAGAAGTTATAACCCAGCGGCACCCCTACACGCCCTAGGAACCCCCATGGAATGTGAGGAGGAGGCTTGCGTCTCGCTTGTTCCTAGGACCGGACGGCCAGGGGAGTCTACTCCAGGCAGCAAAAGTAAAAAGGAACGAAAAAATAATCAAACAAGCAAGAACCCTAGACAGGGCTCTGATACCAAAAATGATGCAGAACAAATAAGATGATGCGATGCGGAAGTAAATTAAGACTATTTTTTTTTTTTTTTTTTTTTTTTTGTGTTTTGTTAGAAGTTGGCTTGACTCAAAAACAAGGATAACTAATATTGAAAGAAAATATGCACTGAAAGAAAGCACAATTCAAAAGAGTAGATTATCAGAGTAATAAAGAAGTAGGATCGCTGGGGATTGAGAAACCCCCAGACCTAGGGTTTACTCCTCTTTCAAGAAACAGATGAAGAGAGAAGAGAAGGTTTTATACCTGACTGTGATATCTCTCTTTGCTTCAATTGAAGGACACTCTCGAGCAGATTGTAGGATCCTTGGAGACAGGGTATCTTCGCAATGAATCCTCGGATTGTAGGCCTATGGCAAGGTTGGCCTTCTTCTCGTACTCTGGATCTAGAAAAGATGAAGAACAAGATAAGGATGTAAGAAACTCAAGGAAGAGACCTTTACTTGGGATAGCTCCGGACTGCTCGAACTTTGAAGATGAGGGAAGAGTATGGAGGTGGCGGTGGAAGATGGAGTGGATTTAGGGTTTGGCTGGTAGGGCGGCGGCTTGCAGATGAAAAGGACCTAGGGCTTGATATAGTGGGCGGTGGCTTGGAGAATGAGATGGCAGCCTTGAATGAAGTGGGAATAGGGTTTAGGAATTTGGGTGTTGGTGGCTAGGATGATGAAAGGAAATTAGGGTTGGCGGCCAGGGATGAAAGCGGGGCAGGATTTTGGTAACTTTGGAGATCTCTCACCTCCTCAAGGCTCCAATGAAACCCGGATTTACTCCGTCACGGAGCTCAACACTCAAAGAAGTGCGGAAGAAGAGAACACAAGGTTGCTCAACACAAGAAAAGATTTCATTTACTCATTCTTTTCAAAAGATTACATAAGGGTCCAATATATAGACCTTGCAAGAGAAACAAAATTACACTACTTTCCATGTGGGACTAAACATTCATCCTAAGCATGAAAAACTTTCCCTTGACCGACCAGGCTTCTTTCCTTGGAGTGGGCGGCTTCAAATGCAAGGTGATGGCTTCATATGGCAGGTATGTGGGGCACCTCCTAGTTCTTCTCCTTAAGTCATGGGTTTTCCTTCCATGACTTGCTCTTTCTTGGAAGAAAATACTCATCTCCTAGTCTTTCTCCCCAAGACTAGGCTCCTTCCATTCATAGCCAGGTACTTTAGGTAGGTGTGGGCGCCTACCTTGAAGTCCTCTCCAAGAAAAATCCCCTACTCCTTTAGCTTGGTTACTTTTGGCAGCTTGTGGGCGCCTTCCTTGACTTCTCCTAAGAAAATTTTCTTGCTCTCTTGGGCGTGGGGACCAGGGACACTGGGATGAAATGTGGCGCCAACTGGTCCTGGGAGTGTGGCTGGGAGTGTGGCATCCACTTGCATTTGGCCTTGGAAGAAAAAATGACACCCTAGGGAATGGCGCCAACCAGGACTTGACTTGGACTTGGACTGAGTCAACATGACTCAACAAAATGAAATGCAGACTCAAAGAAATAAAATAATCTGGTTGACCAGGTCAACCCTTATTACAAACCCTAATCTTCGGGCAATGTCATTCAGAGATCCAGATGGAACCCTGAAGTCTTCTTCTGATTCTGGTGCCCGCACTAGTCATGAGTGAATGTTAGTTCAATCTAGGCTATGAGTGCTACATAACTATAAAAATATTCTTTAACACTTAAGAAGTATTAAAGATATGTTTTAAATCTTTAGAGAAGGAGAATTGAGAGAAAAAAAAAAAAACATATGATATGCTCTTATACAATGGTGGTTCGGAACTGATCCTTGTAGGTTTGACAAGGGAGGCTAACTACATCATCACTTTAAAGGTGATAGGATGTATTCTAGTTTAATAGTTTATTGCATATGAGTGTGATGTCATCAAATGCTATAATACTCTTTTAATAATGGTCGTATAGCTCTAGCTAAGGAACCAAAGTCTTACTAGAAGTTTGAACACATAAAGTGATGATTCAATTCATGACTATCTTATTAAGGTGTAAAGAGTAAATGCCACATGAGATATGGTAGATCCATTAGCTTAGTAAGTTTAGGATAGCTGAAACTAAAGTACATTTGATGGGGCTGAAGTGTATGGCTGATTAGCTTTAGTGCAAGTCAATTTGGTTGATATATATTTTATTTCTAGAATATAAAATTATATTTAATATTCTAATTTGGGCTATTTTTTCATGCATGATGTATCTATGTATTGTACAAGAAATTAATGGATAATGATACATTTTCAAGAGTTGAGAATTTGAGACATGTATCATCATAATTTTTTTCTAAATGCTCCTAATTATAGGATATCATGGAAATATTGATTTATCTAATTTGATCGATGCCCAGATCACTTCCTTTTTAGGATAGATGAGTCTCAAGTCTACAGTATAGAGATACTAGAGTAAGAGTATAGGTGTTCATTAGAGAATGATGGTACTAAGTATAACCATCACAAGAAGTTATGTGGATGTCTACTCATGCGTTAATGACTTTCTTGATGTTATAATTATGTGAGTGGTGCTTTGACCTATAGTGCCTTGGCCACTCATAATGAGATTACTATTGTTTGATAATACAAAACTTTGATACTAGCCATTCGAGCCCTTATAGTATTCATTGGTTGTAGTAGGTTCACTGTAAGAGTGGAAGTTCACTTATAGAGGATTTATCAATCTTAGCAGTTAAGGTATAGTCATATATAATTTAAAAAGTTAGGTCCTTAAATTTATAGCCATGATAGGTGAAGGATGGAAAGAAGCTTTCATGAGTTTTTTGTTGGATTTAAGCTAATTAAATTTGGTGTATGACAAATGCTTAGGGTTTGGAGAGTTTCCATGACTTGCACCTCATCGAAACTTTCGATAAAAGAACTAAATCATACGATAACTACAAGAAGAGGTTCATTCTTTTATTATACTAGGTTGCCACTATATACTGCTAGGTATCACTGGTGGATTTGAGAACCTACTTGGATCATTTTGGATCAATGTCCTTGATGAGGTGAGATAGAATTGTTGCCTAGGTAGCTACCTAAGAGGGGAGTGAATTGAGAATTTAAAAAATTTAAAGCAGATAATGTGTAATTAAATTCTCTTATAAAGTGTTAAGTGCTATGACAGAATAATAAATTACAGATGCTAAATAGAGTCAAATAAGCACAACACAAACATACAAGATTTATAGTGGTTTGGAGCAACCCAGTTTCTACGTCCACTACCCAAGATACCACTTAGGATTTCCACTATATTCACACCTGAATATAGTAGGATTGTTTTATAGGATCACAATCCAAAACCTCTACACTTTGGTTTTAACGGGATCACCAAAGAAAACCCAATACCCTTTGGTTTTGAACAGGATCACCAAAGAAACCCAACTTGGTTTTACCAGGATCACCAAGAACCTAACACTTGATTTTCACAGGATCACCATGATCCCAACACTTGGTTTTTATCAAAGGCTCACCAAGAGCCTAACTTGGTTTTCAACCAGGCTCACTAATAACTCAAACAATTCAAGAAATGAATTAAAATAAATGCAACAATAAATGACAAACTCAATTTGTCGGATAGTTGCTAGTGTATCTTGTGAGAAGTCCATTTGGATGCACTTGAATGAGCTTTAATTGCTTCAGTGGCTTCTTTCTAAATTGCTTCAAGCTTCAGATCATAGTTGGTGAAGGCTTAAAGACTAACATGAATGCTCTGTGTTGTTTTCATGTTGGTAGGTAGGATATTCAATGAAACTTTCAAAACATTGAGGAACTCACTAACTATTGCTTCAAGGAAGTTCAAATCCCTTAACATAAATTTTAAGTAATTCTTATTTTGCTGGAACCAGTATAATTGAAAGTAATTTACATAAATTTTCATAATTTATTAATTCTGTAGATTTTCAAATTTTTGTAAATTTTTGTAGATTTTCTATTATTCCAAAAAGGAGGTAAGCAATCAGAAACACAGTGGAGCGAAAGGAAGAGGGGCCAGGCACACAGGAGAGCCCAAAAACCAGCCTGAGAGCTCCAGGCTACCGAGACCTGCAGGAAAGGTCTTGACGGACACAACCATTTCAACTCCAACTCTTCTCAGCCGGCACCTCCCCTGCTCCGTGTTCAACTCCACTATACTCTTCCAGTTCATTATATTCTCCTCCTAGCATGGAGTTCATATGTGGGGCTCGACCAGGAGGATATATTCCCCTAGGTCATCACTGACTTGAGCATCGGAGTGCCCCCACCGGGATTATCGGCTCGGGTCTCTAACCTTATTTTGCAGGTTCGGGCATCCGAGCAAGATCTGGGGCGACGAAGGGCGCGGTCCGGCGCCATCTATAGCTACAGGCCACGACGATCTTGGCGGTAACAGATTCCATTCCACTGCTGAACTCCATTTGCTAAACTTGGTCTCACTTCATGCTTTCATGCAATGCGACTTCCCATGCAATGTTATTACAAATCCATACATCAAGTAGCTTCAAATCCTATCACTTCTCTTACTTGACCCAATATAAACATTTTAATAAATTTCATAGTATGAAAATCTATTGGACCCGCTCTCCTCTACGTGCTTTAAATTCCATACTTTTATTCAAAGTCCTAATAGCCCATATTTACATTATAGCCATATGCCTATGCTTCTTATCTAGATTTGGATTCGGACTTGAGCATAGTTCAGACTGGACCATTATAATACCTATACAAGACTATAAGAAGTATCAAATATTAAAAAAAATTAAATATTAATAATTTAAGTACTTCTTAGTTAATGTTTGTGTCATGATTATAGCCCTAACTTAGCTTTTACTCGTCCTCGGGTAAAATAGATAAATCAATAATGTGTACCAAATTATCCAAGAAGTGAAAATTACCTTGTTAATTCTAAAATTAGTTGATACCCGATTAGACCATAAAAAGATATTTTATCGGATTATCAATTCCACCAGTTTAGTGGTCAAGTAAAGCCTATAGAAATTTTTACTTTTCTTTTGCCAACTTTCCACCTTACTTTTTAAGTCCTCTAACTTACTTTGGGTTTAGTGTAGTATCTTCTTGTAGTTTATTCCTCCTTTTTTAATGTATGGTCAGTGCAATGTCTCAACCCCTTGCTTTCTTTGTAGCAAGCTTTAAGCCAATTATTTCCAAACCAGTTGGCTTTAGGGCATTAAGTGTAGAACACCCTTCAAGCTTAGTAACTTGAGTCAAAAAGGCTACGTGTTAAGACTGACTCTATAAGAGATTTCTTTACATTCTCATCTTTTGATGCGAACAACAATCCTTACTTAGATGAAGGGTGGTGAGGATACAAGAGCCAAGAAGAGGAAGCAAACCTTTTCCAATTCAATTTGGATCACCAATGAGTAAGTCCATGTGTTCTTCAAAAAGAACACTCGAGTCCCGGTTGTTTTGAGTTTGTAATTAGGTCAAATTGAGTTGTAATTTGATCAAATTGAGTATAATTTGGTCAATTAGGATTGTTGAGTTACCAATTGAGTCTATTGAGTCCATCAATTAGTTTAAGAGTCTTGTAAATAGCATTAATTTGCTTTGTTTGGTGAATTATTCAATTTAAGTCCTGTAATTAGTGCTTGAATAAGTCAAGGGATGTCATAAGTATCTAAGACCCAAGTCATCATTACCTTGGTGGATCAATTCTAGGTCAAAAAAGGGTTGTCCAAATTTTTCACTAGACATCCAGATATCCGGACATCCAGACATCCAAACATTCAGACATCAGGACATCCAGACATCCGGACATCTAGACATCCAGACATCCGGACATCCAGACATTGAGACATCCAGATATTGGGACAACATTTAAAATCCAAGTTTATCCAAGAGAGGCACCCCATCCCATTTATTTTCATCACTCATTTGAGATTTCAAGGAGGTGCCCATTTAAGAGGAGTAAAGCAGAAGGACTCTGCTTTTTATTTGGTGCCCATCCTCATTCTCTCTTATCGCCTTCTCCATAATAGTCGGCCAACTCTAATTTGAATTCAAATTTAAAGGGAAGTTCATCCAAGAAGATTTCAAATTCAAAAGGAGTTTCATCCAAAAATCAAAGAGTTCTCCCTTATCAAGTTATATCCCTTCATCTATATTTCAAATAGTGTCCAAGATAAGTGGAGTTATCTTCTATCTACATCTAAATTTCAAAGGAGTCCAAGTTCCATGGAGTCTCATCCAAGTATTAAGATTAAAGAGAGGATTAAGTAAATATTTTTCAAATTCAAAGAATCAATATGAAGTCTACTAATGCCAAAGTGGGATTCATGCCAAGAAAGGAGAAGAAAAAAATCGCCCCATCTCAATTGAGTGTCGCCACCTTTTAAGAAGAGTAAGAGAGAAGGACTTCTCCTCTCTCCCATTCTTTTGTCGCCCAACTCAGATAAAAGCCACTCAAGTTATCGCCCAAGCTATGAAGAGCTAATTTAAATTTCAAATTCATGGAAAATGCCAAGAAGCCAAGGAGTGTTTGAATTAGAATTTAAATTTAAATGTAATTTGAATTCAAAAGAGTCCTGTGATATCTTTATGTGTGAAGAACCCTATAAATAGGACCCCATACCCCCTTGTAATTTTTATTGATTCATGAAATGAAATGCTGTAATTTTTCTTCCACAAAACTGGGTTATGCTTTAGTGATTTTCTCTAAGGGCGGGGAGGTCCTTAAAAGCTCAAGGTGGTGAGGTCCTTGAGAGCTCAAGGCGGTGAGGTCCTTGAGAGCTCAAGGTGGTGAGGTCCTTGAGTGGAGGTTTTCCTGGATTCGATAAACTGCTATCGATCTTCTTCAAGCTCTACACATCAAACAGATTCTTTTTTCCATTTTAAACCGACTTACTTCATTCTTAAAGTTTTGTTTGCTGCCTTCTCTACAGATCTCAGGTGTTCAAGGACTTTAGAGGATGGATCCTTTGCTTTCGAACCGAGATCTGATGGTAAATCTAAAATCTGGAGTCCCGATCTTTATCCCGCTGCAAGATCTGAGCGACCAAGCAACCGATCTATCCCAAGTCAAAGAGAATCTCCATTGGGGTAAGCAACCAATCCTTTCTCATTAGATTTGGTAGTTGAAGCATGGAATAGCCTAATCTTAAATGGTTTTCTAGCCGTCAGGTTCTTATTTTTTATAGCTTGCGGATTAGATTACGGGTAAATAGTTAGTTACTTTCTTTAATCTCTTTAGTCTGTTATGTTTAGTTGCTTTACTGCTATAATCATTGCTTTTTAAAATATCTTAGACTAAAATCAGATCATCTTATACCGTATCGCATCATTCCGCATCATCTTATTGGTATCAGAGCTTTAGGTTAGATTTGGATTTCATGCTTGTTGAATTCTCTTTAAGTACTCGAATCAGGTGCTTCACCATGGCCGTTCGGTCATAGAAAAAAGTAGGGCTGCAAAACCTTCACATCCCATTCAAAGGAGATTTTCTATGGCATGTAGGGGTGCTGCTGTGAATTGACCCCTGACGAAGAAAATGAAGAGAAGTGCATCTTTAGGGTTAATTTTTTGTATCCCGTCCATTCTAGTACATAGTCAGTTATTTTAATTGTTTCCATATGTAGGAGGATCAGAACATTCTTTTTTTTGTTTTGTTGGATTCGCTATATTTGGTTTTATTTTTTAGTATTTTCTTAGGATTCAATTCAGCCTGTAGAATTACTGCAAGCCTGATTACTGCCTGAGAACATTTCTATTTCAGAATTTCAGTATATAGTTTAAATTCCATAAAAGTTCAATTTCTATAATTTAAAATTTAAAATTTAAAAATTTAAATTTAAAATTCAAATCTAAATTATAAACTTAAAATTTAAAGTTTAAAGTTTAAATTTTGAATTGCTAGTGTTCATTGTGCATTCATTTTGCTTGAAAACACTTAAGGGCAAGCAATATAACATAAGGGAAGGATTAAGACCATTTTCTTAGCCCAAAACAACTAACCCTATTTGAATAGTCCTAAGCCTTAATTAAAATTGAGTAGCACTTAAAGCTAGGGACAGTAACAGGTCAGGTTTTATATATGTGTTAACCCATTGTAGTAGTCACTTGTATGTGTGCTTCTGAGAATTGGTGTCTAAGGCTAGAGGTCCAGAGGCAAACACCCTAAGCGGACTAGTGGTTCTTTAATTAGGACCTCACGAAAGTGAGGGGAGCCTCCCACCATCCCATCTCTTACCTGGCCAATCGAGGAGTTACTACAGTCTTGGTTATTACCTTGACTAAGCACTATATTGGCCCTTAGGTCTAGGAACCCTAGACTTAGGTTGTTTTGTAATGTTTGCATTGCATGACCACTAGAGCAGAACAAACCCAACCCAGTCTGATCATGGAGTCCACTATAAAAATTTTACCGAGGACCTTCAATGAACAATGTGACCAACTAGATAAGCGACTCGATAACCTAGAAAGAACCCGAAGGGCTCGGACTAACCCTGGTTCACCTAAACCGACTTTCCTTGGATCCAGAATTCATTGGCCAAAACCCATTTAGATTAGTGCCCCTTATCAAAAATCAGGATCTAGCCAAGTCTACCCGAGTCGACCCATTTTACAACATAGTCAACCCAATTTTCATCAGAGCTAACTAAGCCCTAATCCGAGCTGACCCATTCCTGTGACCCCATTTGTTCCTAAGAATGACCCTGAAGAGGAAATATCTATTGCAGACTCAGAATTAATTGACCAAAAGGTTACTGAAGCTGAAACCGTAGTGGAAATATATGAAGTTGGAGAAAACATGATGGATAAATATGAAGGAGAAGACTTCAAGGAGGACAACTCTAGTACCTTACCTGAGGAAACCCTTGGAAAAGAAAAGATTGTTGAGCCTAGTCCAGAAACATCAGAACAATAGCAAAATTAGTGAGGACTTGGTTCGCGTAACTCAATGCCCTCGGAAGAACCCAATCCTTTAGCCTCGACATAAAACCTCCTTCAAGTCCCTGAGGAACAACCCCAAGAGGTCGACATTATTTTAGAAGACTTTCAAGATGAACTTCTTGAAGGCCTTCCAGATGACCTTCCGCCACCTAGAAGCATCCCGCCTGCCATAGATCTTACACCAATAGATCAATATTCAAATCTTAAGGTCATCCCGAGTAACCAAGGTCTGTTTCATGCTTCTCCTAAGTTACCCCAAGACTCTGATTCCTATTTCCTACCCTTCCCTTATCATGTTTCTAAAGCCATTAGGTTTCATTTTGAAGAGATTACCAAGTTGCATGAGCCCTTAAAGCCCATCCCTTTTGCTACCTACTTTTGGAAGACCTTATGGCATCTGCTAGGGATCCATGGTAACTTTTCATGTGCATACCAGACTAGGGTCAAACCTAGAGAATCAATCATCTCTTAGGTTTAGACCCTAAGAGTCTAATGAAATTCCTCTCAATAGGATTACATAGTTGAGTTTGTTTTTTGTCAAGTGTCAGTCTGAGTCCCAAAATTCCACAGTCATTTGCATAGCATGTCAAAGCATTGCATAAAGAAATCAGTAACAAAATTAAAAAGAACAATGAATCATATGAGCACGACGCGAACTTATGTAAGAGATTTAAAGAGTTTAACGAAGGGAACTTCATCATGATCATGTTACGACCTAAACGGTTTCTAGTCGGAACCATGAAAAAACTACATGCCTATAGTGCTGGACTATATAGGATTATAAAGAAGACTGGACTAAATGTTTTTATGCTAGAATTACCATCTGAGTTAGGTATTAGTCTGACCTTCAAAATATCTGATCTAGTTGAGTTTAAGGAACCAATGGTGATACCTAGTAAGCCATTTGAGCTAGATCCCAACTTTGAGAGTGACCCTATCCCAGAATGTCCACCAGCCAAATTACCAGATAGGAGAGAAAAGATTAAGTAGATCATGGATGATAAGATCATAATTACTAGAAATAAAAATTACCAAAGATATTTTGTTTGTTGGCAAGGGAGACCTGAGTTTGAGGATTCTTGGATCACCAGAGAGGATCTTCAAAAGTTGAACCCTGACTTGCTAGAACATTACCAGAGCCGAATTGACCCATACTTGACGGGGTCGAGTTCCTCCCACCTTGGGAGAATTGGTGAGGACACAAGATCCAGGAAGAGGAAGCAAACCTTTTCCAATTCAATTTGGATCACCAATGAGTAAGTCCATGTGTTCTTTACAAAGAACACTCGAGTCTCAATTGTTTTGAGTTTGTAATTAGGTTAAATTGAGTTGTAATTTGATCAAATTGAGTGTAATTTGGTCAATTAGGGTTGTTGAGTTACCAATTGAGTCCATTGAGTCCATTAATTGGTTTAAGAGTCTTGTAAATAGCATTAATTTGCTTTGTTTGGTAAATTGTCTAATTTGAGTACTGTAATTAGTGCTTGAATAAGTCAAGGGGTGTCATAAGTACCCAAGACCCAAGTCATCATTACCTTGGTAGATCAATTCTAGGTCAAAAAAGGGTTGTCCAAATTTTTCACTAGAAATTCAGACATCCGGACATCTAGATATCCAGACATCATGACATCCAGACATCTGGACATCCAGACATCCAGACATTCAGACATCCAGACATTGGGACATCCAGACATTGGGACAACATTGAAAATCCAAGTTTATCCAAGAAAGGCACCCCATCCCATTTATTTTCATCGCTCATTTGAGATTTCAAGGAGGCACCCATTTAAGAAGAGTAAAGCAGAAGGACTCTGCTTCTTATCTGGCACTCCCCCTCATTCTCTCTCGTCACCTTCTCCACAATGGTCAGCCAACTCAAACATGAATTCAAATTTAAAGGGAAGTTCATCCAAGAAGATTTCAAATTCAAAAGGAGTTTTATCCAAAAATCAAAGAGTTCTCCCTTATCAAGTTATATCCCTTCATCAATATTTCAAATGGAGTCCAAGATAAGTGGAGTTATCTTATATCTACATCTAAGTTTTAAAGGAGTCCAAGTTCCATGGAGTCTCATCCAAGTATCAAGATTAAAGGGAGGATTAAGTAAACTTCTTTCAAATTCAAAGAATCAATATGAAGTCTACTCATGCCAAAGTGGGATTCACGCCAAGAAGGGATAAGAAAAAAATCACCCCATCTCAATTGAGTGTCGCCACTTTTTAAGAGGAGTAAGAGAGGACTTCTCTTCTCTCCCATTCTTTTGTCACCCAACTCAGATAAAAGCCACTCAAGTTGTCGCCCAAGCCATGAATAGCCAATTTAAATTTTAAATTCAAAGAAGATGCTAAGAAGCCAAGGAGTGTTTGAATTAGAATTTAAATTTAAATATAATTTGAATTCAAAAGAGTCCTATGATATCTTCATGTGTGAAGAACCCTATAAATAGGACCCCATACCCCCTTGTAATTATTATTGATTGATGAAATGAAATGCTACAATTTTTCTTCCATAAATCTGGGTTAGGCTTTAGTGATTTTCTCTAAGGACGGGGAGGTCCTTGAGAGCTCAAGGTGGTGAGGTCCTTGAGTGGAGGTTCTGCCAGATTCGACAAACTACTACCAATCTTCTTCAAGCTCTAAGCATCCAACCCTTTCTTTTTTCCATTTTGAACCAATTTACTTCATTTTTAAAGTTTTGTTTGCTGCCTTCTCTGTAGATCCCAGGTGTTCAAAAACTTTAGAGAATGGATCCTTTGCTTCCGGACCGAGATCTGATGGTAGATCTGAAATCTGGAGTCCCGATCTTCATCCTACTACGAGATCTGAGCGATCAAGCAGTCGATCTATCCCGAGTCAAAGAGAATCTCCATTGGGATAAGCAACCAATCCTTTCTCATTAGATTTGGTAGTTGAAGCATGGAATAGCCTAATCTTAGATGGTTTCCTAGCCATCCTTATTCTTTATAGGTTGTGGATTAGATTGCAGGTAAATAGTTAGTTACTCTCTTTAATATCTTTAGTTTGTTATGTTTAGTTGCTTTACTACTATGATCATTGCTCTTTAAAACATTTTAGACTAAAATTAGATCATCTTACACCGTATCGCATCGTTCCGCATCAAAGGGGGATGGTTACTTAGTAAAAGATGCTAAAAATCTAATTTATTAAACTTTAAGATGGACTTTATGCATTCTTTGATATTTTTACTTATATCCTTATAAAGTAATTCTTTATCGAGATCAATAGTCAAAAGGGTCTACAATTACTCAAGTTTTTTTAGTCTAAACTTTACTGTTTATTGGGCTTCCTTAATAATTCATCCCTTAATATCTCTAAAATTATCTAAATTGTTAATCATTCATCATTTAGAAAGCTTGATTAACTTCAAATCGAGACAAAGTTTGGATACAAAATTAAATAAAATCATATTGGAGGACTTGATTAATTTAATTATCCCTCCAACTTAACTTTCATTGTCCCTAACAGAAGAAGAGAATAGTGATATAAAATTAATTGCAAGGAAGGATACTACCTGGATTTGTTGTGCTCATTGTTATTGTGTTAGAGTTTCTTCCTTTGTAGGTATGATATGCTCCTTCTAAGCTTTCAACACGATGCTCCCCCAACTTTGCTTATTATTGTTCTCAAGATTTTCTAAAAAAAATGAAATGATAAAAAATAAATGCATAAACAGGGTTGCCTCCTAAGAGCGCTAAGTTTAAAGTCTTCAACTAGACTATACTGAGCATTACGGAGATGTGGATTCATTAGATCAACAGATTCAACTACTTCTCCATCATTAATTGCCTTCATATAAGGTTTTAAATGCTAGTTGTTGGCCTTAAAAATATTTTCTTGCTTAGGATATCTAGGTTCTACAGCTCTATGGGAAAATACTTGGGCTACAATAAAAGGTCCATCCTAGCATGAGCGAAGTTTTCCAGGAAAAAGATGCAACCTAGAATTATAAAGCCACACTTTTTGATTAGGCTCAAATGTTTCTTGAAATATACGTATAATGGTAGGCCTTGGTTCGAGCTTTGTAAATTCTAGCACTCTCATAAGCTTCATTGCGTAGCTCTGCTAATTCATTCAACTGAAGTTTCTATTAGAACTTGCATTTTTCATGTCAAAACTAAATTGTCTAATAGCCAAAAATGCACGATGTTCCAACTTTACCAATAAATGACAAGCTTTTTTGAACACTAGCCGGTAAGGAGACATTTCTATGGGAATTTTAAAAGCAGTTCGGTAAGCCCATAGTGCATTATCTAAATATTCTGACCAGTTTTTGCTATCAGGCCTTACCATTTTCTTAAGAATATGTTTGATCTTCCCTTTAGAGACTTCAACTTGGCCACTAGTCTGGGGATGGAATGTTATGGCTACTTTGTGAGTAATTCCATATTTTTTTCATCAAACTTTTAAAGTGCCTATTTGTAAAATATGCACCTTCATCACTAATGATAGCTCTTGGGCACCCAAACTGACTAAAGATGTTTGCTGAATAACTTTGATTGCAATCTTATGATTATTGGTTTGAGTTGCTATGTCCTCTATCCATTTTGATACATAATCAACTACAACTAAAACATACTCAAATTCGAAAGAAGAAGGAAAGGGTCCCATGAAATCAATTCCCCAAACATCAAAAATTTCTACAAGGATAGGGAACAAGGGCATCATATATTTTTATAAAATATTCTCTATTTGTTGACATCGTAGGCAATTAGAACCAAATTTGTGTGCATCTTTAAATAGTATTGGCCAGTAAAATCTACTCTGCAACAACTTTGCTATAGTTTTCTTTCCACTGAAGTGTTCTTAACAGGTAAGAGAGGATAAAGTGTGAGTATGCTTTTGAATTCACACTCAGGGACACAATATCTAATCACTTGATTGGGACAGTACTTAAATAATTATGGTTTCTCCCAAAAATAATATTTGATTTATGAGAAAAATCTATCAATTTTTTGTTTAAAATAGTGGCAAGGAATTTATCTTGTCACCAAGTAATTAACAATATGGACAAACCAGGGAAGACCAGTGGAAGAAATTAAAAAAAGTTGTTTATTAGAGAACCTATCTTTGTTTGTTTCCTTGTTATGTTCTACCAAGATCCTAGAAATGTTATCTTCCATCACATTTTTAGAATCTTTTTTGTCTAAAATTTTTAGATCAAGTTTTTTTAATAGGAGGATCCATCTAACTAGTCTAGGTTTAGTAT
Organism: Areca catechu; assembly: GCA_021397845.1. Taxonomy (NCBI): domain Eukaryota; kingdom Viridiplantae; phylum Streptophyta; class Magnoliopsida; order Arecales; family Arecaceae; genus Areca; species Areca catechu. The sequence continues at coordinate 42,146,108 of CM038048.1, read as the reverse complement.
CCTTTTTGGATAGCAGATGTTTTAATGCTGCATGATCAGAGTAAACTAGGATCTTAGATCCCAATTGATATGATCAAAATTTTTCAAGGGCAAACACATCTGCAAGTAACTCCTTTTCCATAGTAGTATATTCTTAAGCATCTGAGAGAGTTTTGCTAGCATAATAAATTACATGTGGTTCCTGATTGAATCTCTGTCCTAAAACTACCCTTACAGCATAATCAAAAGCATCACATATGATTTCAAATGGTAAGGTCCAATCTGGAGGCTTAATAATTGGAGCCATGGTTAAAGCAGTTCTAAGAGTATTGTAGGCCATTAGGCAATCTTCATCAAAATCAAAAGATTTTTTCTTGGCAAGCAAATTGCACAGGGGTTGCGAGATTTTGCTGAAGTTTTTAATGAAGTGCCTATAGAAACCTAAATGGCCAAGGAAGGATCGCACTTGTCTAAGCGAGGTTAAGGGATGCAATTTAAGATTAATTCAACCTTAGCTTTGTCTACTTCAATCCTCCACTTGAATATAATATGTTCGAGCATAATTTTCTCATGAACCATAAAATGGCTCTTCTCCCAACTTAAAATCAAATTTATCTTCACACATCATTTAAGCACCTAAATTAGGTTCTAGAGATATTTTTCAAATATAGAACCAAATACCAAAAAAACATTCATAAAAAATTAAAAAATTTATTTACCATATCATAAAAGATGTCCAAAACGCATTACTAAAATATAGCTAGTGCATTACAGAGGCCAAACGGCTTGCATCTATATGAAAACATTTCAAATGGGCATGTGAAGGTGGTCTTTTATTGATCGGCAGGGAATACTGGGACCTGGTTATATCCTGAATATCCATCTAAGAAATAAAATAAACTTTGTCCTGCTAGCCGTTCTAAGGTTTGATTAATAAAAGGCAAAGAAAAATGGTCTTTCCTAGTGATGGCATTCAATTTTTGATAGCCTACACATTCTCTCCAACCAATTGTTGTAGGGATAGGAATTGGCCCACCCTTGTCATTCTCTACTATAGTAATACCTAACTTCTTAGATATGACCTAGGTTGGACTGATCAATTGGATATCAGAAATCGGATAGACAATGATAGCATCAAGCCACTTTATGACTTCTTTCTTTATAACTTCTTGCATAGTCAAATTTAGCCTCTATTGCATGTCCCTATGTAGCTTGGCTTCAACTTTACAGTGATTGTGACCCATGCAAATTGAAGGATCGATACCCTTTAGATTAGCAATCATCCATCCAATGGCCTCGTTGTGTTCTTTAAGTATACCTATAAGATTATCTTCTTGATTAGTGGTTAGGTCAGATATAATGATTACCAAAAGGGTGTCATTGGGTCCAAGGAAAGAATATTTTAGTATGGAAGGAAGAGGCTTTAACTTTAGGATAGGTGGTGCTTCCAAGGATGGTAATAGAGGGCTCGATTAAGTTGGTAGTTGTTCATAGTTTACAGTCCATGGGGGAGTGGTCTTTGCATTGGATGGCTCTAATAAAATATTTACTTCTCTCATATACCCATCTATATCAAAGTTGTCTGCATCGAAATAGGGCAGATATGCTTTAAAAAATCTAGTAAAAGGATAGTGGACTCAGCTTCTTCTATAAGCTTTTCTAAGACATTAACCTACCATAATCTTTTATAGGTGGTCCCAAAGTAGTATTAAAAATATTCAACCTTCGATTTTTGTTTCCGAAGGATACATCTATGACTCCAATCTTATAATTAATAAGAGTATTAGTGATTGCTAGGAATGGTCTACCTAGAATAATCAGGATTTGACTAGGATTACCACCATATTCCATATCTAGGATAAAAAAATCAATAGAAAAGTAGAATTCATCAACTTTGACTAACACATCCTCTATAATCCTATATGATACTTTAACAAATCGATTAGCTAATTGAAGGGTAACTGATGTGGGTTTTAATTCTCCAAAACCAAAGAGTTCATATACTGAGCCTGGAAGAAGGTTAACGCTTGCCCCCAAATCTAATAAAGCTTTTGTTGCCCAGTAAGCAACCCAAGAGGGGGGGTGAATTGGGTTTCTAAAACTATTTGCAAGTATGTATGCCAATTCAATTATCAATTCAAGTGCTAGTATGATGTAAGTGCTGTGTGCTCTTAAAGAGTATGCACCAGAAATTTAAATGCAATGAAAGTAAGGGCAAGTAAAGAGGAAACAATCAACCACAAACACAAGCAAGTATAGTGGTTCGGTGCTCTCCAAGGCACCTACATCCACTTTCCAAGGTCCACTCGGGAATCACTATAATCACTTTCGATTACAGTTGATTAATTTTCCTGGCTCACTAATCAAAACCCCTTTTGGTTTTCACTAGGCTCACCAAAAGAAACCTCTTGGTTTTTAAAGGCTAACCAAAAACTTCCTTGATTTTCAACTAAGCTAACCAAAAACCTCCTTGGTTTTCAACTAGGCTAACCAAAAATCTCCTTGGTTTTGTTCTTAGGCTCACTAAAAACCTTGGTACAACAAAGTAATGATGAAAGTAAGGAATACAATAGAGCTTTCTAAATAAAAGTTGTTATCTCTTTGAAGCTCGTTGAAGATGCTTGTCTTCAATTTGATGAAGCCTCAAACAATGCTCAAAAGTGGTTGGACTAGAATGCTTTTGATTGCTTTGAATGCTTGGAAGCTTCTTTTTGCTTGGAAGTAGTTGCTCTCAATGAATTTGAGTGAATGCACTTGTTTTTCTTTCTCTTTCTCTTCCTTTATTCATTCTCTCTTGTTTCACTTGAATTTAATTCACTTAAATATCATCCCAAGGCTTAAATGATGGTTTGTGACCGTTAGAGAGGTGGAACTAGCCATTGGGGTTGAAAAGGATGAGTTATGTGTTTGAAAAAACTAGCCATTACTGTTCCCAAAACTCCAAGTGTCGACACTCCAAGCTATGAGTCGACACTTAGGATCGACATTTAATTTCTATGAGTCAACACCTAGTTCAAAATTTTACTTTGAAGCTCTCTGAAAATCTCAGGTGAGTCGACACTTCATCTTGTGAGTTAACACTTGAGGTGAGTCTTGAATTTCATTATGTTCTGTAAAAAATCTATCTCAGGCTTTGAGTCGATCCTTGAGTCGACACTTAGAGTCGACACTTATGAAGCATTAATCAACACTTCAAGTGTGCCATCTGAAACTCTTTTCTATGTACCAGCTTGAGTCAACACTTGCATAGTCATGAGTCGACACTTGAACTGAAACTTTTCAAAATTTGATTGAAACTCTGCTGAATCTTCTTTGAGCTTGACTTTAAAGTCTTTTCAAGTAATTCTCAAAAACTTAAGTCCATTAACCTTTAATGTTTTATTCATAGAAAGGGCTTCTTCAATCAGTAGTGCCTTTCATTCTCTCCCCAAGGATGCTTCATGAGGTGTCCTCCATATGAGAGGAAATGGGCTTCAATTAAAGGTGAATATATGGCATCATGGCTTGAATTAGGCTTGATTAGATGGCTTGAATTGGGCTTGAAGAGGCGGCCTTATGTCATGCTTGAATTGGAGTTGAGTTGACTCATGAGTAATATGGCTTTCCTTCATGAGTCAGCTCATGGGCTTGCATCGAAAAAATTGGAATTGCTTCATTGGCTTAGTGATTAGCATCATGGGCTCAAGATCTTTATTGGATTTGACTATATTAGCTGCAAAACCAAAGTGAGTTGTCTAAATTGTTTCCTTATTGATGTCCCCATCACACATGGAGTCACATAGGGTCTTGACTTGGGCCCCCTCTTGTATTATAGGACTCAATAACAAATCACATGACTCAATAACTAATTAAAACCAACTAACTAATTACAAGGACTCAATTGTAACTAACTTCAAGCCCAACTTGATCAATTGGAACCCAATTTGATCAAAAGGCATAACAAAAATTAAATGCGAGCTCAAGCTTGTAAATAGGGTTTGTCTGTATATATACATAACTCAACTTGGTAAATAGGGTTTGGGCTAAGTCCAACTAAACCAAAGTAACATAATTTTAAAAAATGACTAAGACCCAAATTGAAATTAGGGTTTTAAAATTGGGGATTAGGTCTTATTTTACAAGTGATTCGGACTTGGGCTTAGGGCTTTATTTACAGGTGATCTATAGGGATGTGGGTTCGACCTGTCGATTTCTTCTGGCCCTGGTGTCCGTACCATCTTGGATGCCAACAAGTTGACCAGTCCAAATTCTGTGGACGGGTTGAGGAACCTAAGGATTGTATTAGCTCAGAAAAAGATTGCCTATATCCTCGATTCTCCTAACCTAGATTCGATAGGAGAGGATGCTACTGAGAAGGAAAGAGCCATATATAAAATGTGGTAAAATGACAGCATGACTATCAAGTGCATCATGTTGGCCTCTATGAGCAACGAATTATACAGGCAACATGAGAAAATAGAACCTCAGTCCATATTGCTCAATCTTAAAGAGCTTTAAGGAGAGCATAGTTGGACTGCTCGATATAAGACATCAAAGCAATTGTTCCAAGCACGGATGAGTGAGGGTTCTTCTATTTAGGCACATGTCCTCAAGATGATTGACCTGATCACTCAATTAGGTCAACTAGGATTTGTGATGGATGGAGAGCTTAATCAAAACTTGATCCTATAGTCACTCCCAGGTTCCTTCTTATAGTTTGTCATGAATTATCACATGAACAAACTGAATACGTCATTGCCTGAGCTGCTAAATATGCTCAAGACAGCAAAGAGCCACTTTAAAGGTTGTTGCCTAGATATGGTGCCCAAGAGAGGGGGTGAATTGGGTATTTTAAAAATTAAAGCAAAATATGTGCTATCAAGTTCAAAAGTGAAGAGTGATAGTGCTTAAGTAATTGTGCAACGGAAGCAATGAAAGATAGCAACAATTAAAGAGCAAAAGAAGAGTAAAGCAATGCAAACACACAAGAAGTATAGTGGTTCGGTGCACCTAGCACCTACATCCACTCCCTAAGCTCCACTTGGGAATTTCCATTATAATCTTTTCTAGATTACAACCGACTTGTTTTACAAGGCTCACAAGTCACAACCTTACACACTTGTTTTGGCTTCGGGCTTACAAGCAACCCTAGTTGGTTTTATCGATTGGCTCACCAACAAACCTCACTCACTTGTTTTGGCTTCGGGCTTACAAGCAACCCTAGTTGGTTTTATCAATTGGCTCACCAACAAACCTCACTCACTTGTTTTGGCTTCGGGCTTACAAGCAACCCTAGTTGGTTTTATCAATTGGCTCACCAACAAACCTCACACTAGTTTCAAATTCTCTTGAAACTAGCCTAAGACAAAAAGAATATGAATACACTGAATAAATCAAGACAAACTCCTTTTGAGCAAAAAGTAATTCGATGTAGCTCTTGATGGAGACTCTTCAAGCCTTTCTCTTGGAATCTTGGACCTCACTAAATGCCAAACTCTTGAAAGTTGGATTCCTCAAAGATGGAAAGCTTTTGGCTAAGGAATCTCTTGGTTTTCTCACTCTTTTTGGCTTGGAATTGATTGAAGGCTTTGTACTTTCACTCTATTCCTTTTCACTTTGTCTCCTTGTCTTTTTTGAAGTTAGGTGGAGGTTAAATACCTCATTCAAGCTGAAACAACTCCACAAGACCGTTAGAATCAAAAATATGGCCGTTTATGGCCGTTAGAAATCAAATCAAAAGTTCAGAAAAACTATCCGTTATGCCATGAGTCGACCTCATGAGTCGACCTCTGGATCAAGTGTCGACCTTATGAGTCGACCTCCAGTTTATCTTAGGCAAAAATCCAGAAAACTATAGTTCTGCCCAGTTTGAATTCTCAGGCGATGAGTCGACCTCTGGTGTCGACCTCTGGACAGGTGTCGACCTCTGGTGGTCGACTCTGGAGCGTGCCACTGAAATTTTGTCATGCCGGCCTTGCTGAACTTTTCTTTTCTTCATGAGTCGACCTCTGGTGGTCGACCTTTGGTCTGAAATTTTCTGAAACTCTGGAGAGGTGCGTGCCTTGCTTGAATTTCTTTAAGCCTTTGTTTCTTTTGTCAATTACTTCTTAATAAGAAGGTCCAATATGAGAAATTTGATCTTGTTCAAAGTAGGAAAGCTCTTTCTAAAATCAAGCAAGCTTGGTTTCATCATTGTACTCTTGATACTCTTTTTGAATAACCTAAGTCCTGAAACTTTATCTTGAAATGAAACATTAGTCCAAACATATACTCAACCTTTTGTTAATCATCAAAACTAAGGAGCCAAAGCCAACAAAGGTGATAAGGCTCAGCTTCTTCTGGTTAATGGGAAGAAGAAGTAAGTAATGAAGAAGTGTTCAAAGAGAAAAAGAAACCCTAAGAGTAGCTTTCAAAAGAGGAAGAAGGCAAGGAAGCCCTCTGCTGATGGGACCAGCTATCATTGTGGAAAGCAAGGGCATTGGAAGAAGAATTGCAAGTTGTATCTTGCAAGTATGAAGAATGATACTAGTGGAGCATGAAAAGGTTTGTACATGATACAAACAAACATAACATTGAGTTCTTTAGCTTCTGATACATGGGTATTGGATACTGCATGTGGGTCTCATATCTGCAAGTCATTGTAGGGGTTATAGAGATCTAGAAGCTTGAAGAAGGGTGACTTCGAGCTATTTGGTGCGAGTGGTGATCCCATTCAGGTTGAAGCTATTGGCACCTATCTGCTATTATTGCCATCGAGCAATATTCTTGAATTAAAAGATTGTTATTATGTACCTATTAGGGTATCCCGGTCCAAGTACGAACCGAACACTGGTTCGGCTGGCCGAAGACCTTTCCTCCAAACCAACGACTTCGGACCTAGAAAGTTTAGGCCAACTACGGGCAACTCAAGGCTCTCCACCGATCCACGACATCCGAAGGCGAGACCTTCAGATTATGTCTTTGGCCCTAACCGAAGACCAGGCTTCTCGTCGACTTCCAAAGACATGCTCTTCGTTTCCTGCCAAAGACACGATCTCCGGCCCTTGGTAAACACCAAGTCCTCGACTCATGCAGAAGACAGGATCTCTGACCAAGAGGATCCGACGATGAGGAGATTCTCGATTTAATTATGAGAATCTCCCTAAGCGGGGAAAATCTAAAGACGGATCCACAATCCATCTCAGATAGGCAACAGTAACCAACGGTTACTATTGACTATCTCCATGGCACGTTCATGGCGCAGAACTCTAGCTACCACGCCTCTGATTTGGCTGGGACTGCTTTATGATATCCCACGATTGCCAATCATGGGGAGAAATTGACTCTCCGTAATCACTGGGAGAGGAGCGAGCCCGCAGGCTAGATGGCTTCCTATAAATAGCGGTAAGAGAAAATGCTCGAGGTAAGAGGCATGATACACTCTAAATTTATAGAGACTTTTCCTCTACTTCTGGAGGATCTTTCTCATTCTGTGGCTAGGGCCCGCCTCTGACTTAGGCATCGGAGTGTCCCCCGTCAGAGCAACTCTGACATGGGACCTGTTTTACAGGTGAACCAAGGAGAGGTCCTATGGCGCAGCAGCTCCGACCGGCCATAACAGGGACTCCACGCCAACAGTACCCAACATTATAAAGAATATTATTTCTGTACCTTTGTTATCAAAACAAGGTTATGAAATAAATTTATCGAGCCATGGGTGCTTAATTTTCTTTTCAAAGAAATTCTTTGGTTGTAGTACATTTGCTAATAGTTTTTTGATTCTGTCACTCAATAATGAAGTTATACTTGTTGAAAACAAGAAAAGAAAGAGAGATGATGTGAATATCACTTATCTTTGGCACTGCCATTTGGGTTATATTGGTGAGTCTAGGATAAACAAATTCTACAAAGAAAGTTTTTGGAATCTTTTGATCTTGAGCCATTAGGAACTTGTGAGTCCTGTCTCATGGGTAAGATGACCAAATCTCCATTCACAGGACATAGAGAGAGGGCAATTGAGTTGTTAGGTCTAGTATACATAGATGTGTATGGTCCTATGACAACCCAGGCCAGAGGAGGATACTCTTATATCATCAATTTTACTGATGACATATCAAGGTTTGGATATGTATATCTTATGAAACACAAGTCCAAAGCCTTTGATAAATTCAAAGAGTATCGAAATAAGGTTGAAAAACAAACTGGGCATAGTATTAAAATCTTTCGATCTGATAGAGGAGGAGAATACTTGTCTAGTAAATTTCTCAATCATCTTAAAGACAAAGGCATTGTAAGGTTCCGGTGCAACGCAGCGGAAGGGTAATTTCAAAAATTGAAATTAATATGCACAAAAACCCTAAAACAGGAACTCCTTAATAAGACTAGAATGTATGAAGACAAACATTTCTATGCAAATTGAATTAGAATACCAACCTGTAATCGCTACTTCCAATTTACGAAGACTTAAAACTTGAAGATCAACGGGCTATTTGAATTCACCATGCGTCCAAGTGTCCGCCCTCCGATGGTGATCCACACAGAGCAATGATCAAGAACACTATCTTCTTGTCAAATGGTTCCTCCTATTGAGTTCTTCTTCCTAGAACTCAATTCTTTGGATTATGGCTGGAATTCTTCCACACAAGAGGTTGCCTTCCTTTCTTTTATATCTTCTCCTCCTTCCACTAAGACCTTGACCCTCTAAGACACTCTTGTCTTGAAGATAAGACTTTGTCCTAAGGGGATTTAGGCTTGTCTTAAATTGGAGGAGAAACTAAGACAAGAATGTCTTAATGTAAGAAAGAAAGAATAAAATCAGAACTCCTTTCCTTTACCGTCGGAGACTTTCGCTCTTGTTCTTGTTCAGTAGCAGAGTTTCGACAGAGATGTACTCTGTAAAGGAAACAGTGCAAGATCAAGAAAAGAGAGAAAGAGTCTTTAGGAGAGGAAGAAGAAAAATAAAAATTACCGAGTTCTGATTTTCCTGACCCCTTAAATAGATCTCAGAGAGGCGCCCACACAACTCTCCGTGAAAAACTTCTCACGCCCTTTCTCATTTTCTCACGCCCCATCCTTCCTTCTCGCGGCCTTCCGAATAAATCCCACGGCTTTTCTTAAATGAAAAATCACGATGTTTTTAAAAGAAAGGAGTTGCGACTTTTAATCTCCGAAGAGATGTTATTTCGTGCAACCGGGAAGCAACGAATGCTTTCTGCCTTTCTCAAAAAAACATCAACCCTTGGATTCCAATCCAAGGGGGGACAATTGAGGCGCTAAAAGAGAGAAGGAATGCCACCCCATCTTAATTCATCAGAGAATTAAGTGGGCACGCCAAGAGTCCATGCGCCCATGGACTCCTCCATTTGGCGCGCCAAGAGTCCATTAGCGCATGGACTCTTGGCATTTTGGCATGAAAAGGATAAGGGGCGGGTGGGGGGCTAGCCTAGATACCTGGTTAGCCAATAGGGTTAGCCATAATCCCTATAACCTCAATTAGGGTCTAATTAGATCCAATTAGAATCCAAATTGAACCAATCCAGAACCCTAATTCGAATAGAAGCTAGGATTTGCAACACCTGCTAGAGTGTCATCATGCAAAGATGATTTAATTATAAAATTAAACCCTTGATCAATTCTCTTAAGTATGTGACCCATTGGGTTCCACATCTAGCCAGCAGTGGGTTCGAATACAAGTTGACCTAATTTGATTAGAACTCTTTCTAATCGATTTAGGTCAAATCGGGCTTACCCGATTATGATCAATTAGGACTCTTCCTAATAAATTATCATTCAATTTTATCAACCCACAAGACAAGATTGACGTCTAGCAACGTGTCATGTCTACTCGAAAGATATGAAAATTCTGGTGAAATACCAAAACTACCCTTCAGTAGAAAGTTACCGGACAATTAAATCCTTCGATCAGCCTGCACCCAAAATATAATTATGGATATGGATATATGTCAAATCCAATATTATATCTGTTTCTAGCTCAATCTTATATTGATGATTCAATTATCTTGATATTATAAACCATCTCTAATATCTTTACTTTGATCAAAGATTTCCAGAATCATCATCCGATTGATAACTAGCTGGATGCAATCTCCTCTTACTAAGAGTGATCGATTCCTTGTTGACCTACTCATTACCTTCATATCCAATTCACCATTCCCAGTATCAATCCTGTGCATGACTCAGTGTCATGATTAGGATTGAACCAAAGTATGGGTTCATGTATATAAGGTACTTATGGCAGTCTCAGGTCAAAGGATTACTTGTACCACTCCCACTATGAGAACCTTCTATTGACATGTAGCTAAGACTCCATTAGATGTTCTCAAGTTGGATCATATCAGTGAACTCATTCTCTAATGAGCACCCACATCCTAGTATTAGTGTCATACACAAGTGACTGTGAGAGCAGTCACCCTATTCAGTATACATAGGATGTGCTAGTCTTACCAGAAAAAAAACCCTGATCCCTTACTCAAGGTTCCTTTGACTAGGAATATTTTAGATTAAGATTTTAAGACTTTAGGTCTCACTGGTATGATCTCAACATAACCCTAAAATCATAGCCCTAATCTATGGGGTTCATCATATAATAATAAACACAGCGTATGATGAAAAATAATGCCTTTATTAGAATATTGTCAATTACAATGATTTGGGTGATACAACATAGATTGGCTTGTAGGGCATATCCCTTTCAATCTCCCACTTACACTAAAGCCAATCGCCTTTAAATCTTAGTCCCATACACTCGAGGTGGCGATCAAACTCTCGCTGTGGTAGAGCCTTAGTGAATGGGTATGCTACATTGTTCTTTGTATCAACTCTATTTATGTAGACATCTTGTCTTTCTACTATTTCTCGGACAAGATGGAAGCGTCTCAGAATGTGCTTGGACTTATGATGAGCTCTTGGTTCCTTAGCTTGAGCAACAGCTCCAGTGTTGTCATAGTAAAGTGGCACTGGGTTTTCAATCTCAGGAACAACACCTAACTCTGTGATGAACTTCTTCATCCAGACTGCTTCCTTGGCGGCTTCACTGACAACTATGTATTCTGCCTCTGTGGTTGAGTCAGCTACAGTCTGCTGCTTGGTACTCTTCCAACTCACTGCTCCACCATTTAGGATAAAAACATATCCCGAAATGGATTTGCTATCATCAAGGTCTGATTGAAAACTAGAATCAGAATAAGCTTCTAGTTTAAGATCAGAACCACCATAAACCAGAAAAATATCCTTAGTCCTTCTCAGGTACTTAAGAATATTTTTAACTGCTTTCCAATGATCCTCTCCTGGATCAGCCTGAAACCTACTGACAATGCCTAAAGCATATGCCACATCAGGCCTGGTACATAACATGGCATACATTATGGACCCTATTGCCGAAGCATAAGGTATAGAATTCATTCTATTTCTTTCTTCAGGTGTCTTAGGAGACATCCTTTTAGAAAGATGTATGCCTTGACTCATAGGAAGATAACCTTTTTTACTTCCATCCATGCTGAATCTTTTCAGCACTAAGTCAATGTACCTAAATTGGGATAAACCTAGCATCCTCTTAGATCTATCTCTATAGATCTTAATACCTAGTATATAGGATGCTTCTCCCAAATCTTTCATGGAAAACTGGTTTGATAGCCAAACCTTGACTGATTGTAACATTGGGATATCATTCCCAATGAGGAGTATGTCATCTACATACAGAACCAAGAAGACTATGGCACTCCCACTAGTCTTCTTATAAACACAGGGTTCATCCACATTTTTGATAAAACCAAACCTTTTAATAGTTTCATCAAAGCAGATGTTCCAACTCCTTGAAGCTTGCTTTAATCCATAAATGGATTTCTTTAGCTTGCATACTTGATTAGGTTTATTCTTTGAAATAAAACCTTCTGGCTGTGACATATAGACTTCTTCCTCAAGGAAACCATTGAGGAATGCAGTCTTCACATCCATCTGTCAGATCTCATAATCGTGGTATGCTGCTATAGCAAGTAAAATCCAAATTGATTTGAGCATGGCAACATGTGAGAATGTTTCATCATAATCAATTCACTGTTTTTGTCTAAAACCTTTTGCCCTAATCTAGCTTTATAGGTTTCAACTTGGCCATCAACCCCAATCTTTTTCTTATAGACCCATTTGCACCCAATAGGATTAACACCTTCTGGTGCATCGACCAAAGACCATACTAGGTTGACATACATAGAGTCTATCTCGGATTCCATGGCTTCTTGCCATCTATCTGAATCAGTACTCAAGATAGCTTCCATATAGATCAGAGGTTCATCATTTTGAATGACTTGGGCTTCATTATTTTCAATAATAAACCCATAACTCTCAGGTGCCCGTGGCACTCTATCAGACCTATGGGGAGGAGTTTTATGTTCTGGTTCTGTCCTAACTATATGTTCTATTGATTGAGAATTGTCTATCTATGTTTCTTGTACTTCTCCAAGTTCAATAGTTCTACCATTGCCCTTTTCTAAAATAAACTCTTTTTCTAGAAAAGTGGCATGTCTGCTGACAAAAATCTTTTGTTCAGTTGGATGGTAAAACAGATATCCTCTACCCTCTCTAGGATATCCTACAAATAGACATTTGTCCGCTCTAGGTTCCAACTTATGTCCAAAATTTCTTTTAACATAAGCTGGACATCTCCATACCTTAAAATATTTAAGATACGGTTTCTTTCCACTCCAAATTTCATATGGAGTACTAACAATGGATTTAGAAGGTACTTTGTTCAGAATGTAAACAGCAGTTTCTAGGGCATGACCCCAGAAGGAAATGAGTAAATTTGTGAAGCACATCATGGATCGTACCATATCTAATAAGGTACGATTCCTCCTTTCAGCTATACCATTTAGCTGTGGTGTATATGGAGGGGTCCATTCAGAAAGAATTCCATTAACTTTAAGATAGTCTAAAAACTCCATGGAAAAGTATTCTCCTCCTCGATCAGACCGAAGAACTTTAATACTTTTCCCGGTTTGTTTTTCGACCATACTTTGATACTCCTTAAATTTATCAAAGGCTTCAGATTTATGTTTCATAAGATACACATATCCGAACCTAGATAAATCATCTGTAAAAGTGATAAAATATGAGTATCCACCTCTGGCCTGAGTTGTCATTGGACCACATACATCAGTATGTATAAGTCCTAATAACTCAGTTGACCTTTCTCCATGTCCAGTAAATGGAGTCTTGGTCATCTTACCCATGAGACATGATTCGCAAGTTCCTAATGATTCATACTCATAAGGATCAAGGATTTTTTTCTTGTATAACTTGCTTATCCTAGACTCATTAACATGACCAAGTTGATGATGCCAAAGTAAAGTATCATTAAAGTCTTCTCTTTTTCTTTTATTATTGACATGAAAAACACTATCATTGGAAGAAATAATTAAGAGCCCATTGCTAAATATGCTAGAACAAACAAATTCATTAGATAACATTATCGAGCAACCATCGTTACATCCATTACATATCCTTGTTTTAATAACAAGGGAATAGATATAATGTTCCTAATAATCTTAGGCATACAATAACAATTTTCTAACTCCAAGATCTTCCCTAAAGGCAACTTCAGAATATAGGTCCCTACAGCTTCTGCTTGGATGATATCACCACTAGCACCGTAGAGATTGAAGTCACCTTCCTTCAATACTTTAAGCTTGTGGAGATCTTGCAAAGATTTGCATATATGGTAACCACAAGCGGTATCCAATACCCAAGTATTTGATATAGATGAATTTAATGTCAATATAGCATGTATCTCATACATACCTTTTGGCGCATCTGATGCACCAGGCTTCACAGTTGCAAGGTAAGCCTTGCAATTCCTTTTCCAATGTCCCGCTTTGCCGCAAAAGAAACAGGTCAACTGTTTGGAGGCCTTCTTTCCTTTCTTATTCTTATTGATGCCACTCTTAGGGTTTAGCCTCCTATTAAAACCCTTTTTGCCTGATTTCTTCTTATTGGTCTTATCAACAAGAAGAAGTAGAGCCTTTTCTTTCTTAACATGGTTCTCCACTATTTTTAACATATTTAACAGCTCAGGCAAGGAAGTGTTCAGTTTGTTCATGTGATAATTCAAGACAAACTGAGAAAATGACTCCGGGAGTGATTGCAGGATTAAATCCTGATTCAACTGCCCATCCATGATAAAACCTAATTGACCCAATCTGGTGATTAAGTCAATTACCTTCAGAACATGATCCTGAATGGATGTTCCCTCTGTCATCCTAGCATGGAATAACTGCTTAGATATTTCATATCTAGCAGTTCTGCTATGTTCTCCATAAAGCTCTTTTAAATTGAGCATTATGGATTGAGTATCCATGCTTTCATGCTGTCTCTATAACTCATTGGTCATAGAGGCTAGTATGATACACTTGACAGTAAGGGAGTCATTCTGCCACATTTTGTATGTGGCCATATCTTCCTCTGTGGCATCATCCCCTAGTGGATTAAGACTAGGGGTATCAAGAATATAAGATAGTTTTTCTGAACTCAGCACAATCTTTAAATTTCTCAACCAGTCCACATAGTTCGGACCAGTCAGTTTGTTGGTATCTAAGATACTTCGTAGTGATAATGAAGATGCCATTTATCTACATTTAATAAAGAACAATACATAAGCAAACAATCATGAAATGACTTACATAATTAAATTAGGTCTTCAATTTAATTATGTCTCCCACTATTTTATCAAAAATCATAGCCCGCACTATGATAATCGAGAAGAACCCTGATCGATTTTTCTTAGTGAGATTGAGATCCTAATAACTTATAAAAGATCTTGCAGAAAACACAACAAATCTTTTATAAGCTCAAAGGTAGGAAACTCTTCCAATTATATCTCATATAATTCTCAAGAAGTAACTTGGCCACTAGAACATTATTAGTCTTGCAGAAAACACAACAAACCATAATGTTCTAGTTAAGTCAAGACCCTTTCATTTCTATATAGTCAATACTCAAATATAATGCCCTTGCAGATAACACAATAAAGCATTATACTGAATATACTGTAAGCATATCTATGCACTAGACTAGTATTATGTCAATCACCATATTAGGTCTTGCAGATAACACAACAAATCTAATGTGGTTCATAACACAATAATGATCCAGCATGAAGGAAGGCCAATATAGAGTATTTTTAACACTAAGCATTTTAGTCAAGATTTAAATTTAATCAAATTGGCCAAGCAAGTGGAAGAGATGTGGGAGTCCCCCCGTTGCTTTCCTAGACACCAATAAAAATTGGCCAGGTCAGTCAACGGAACCAATTAAAAACCACAATTCTCTTTACCTTCCCAGAACCACCTGTCTAGACACCGAATGATCAATTGTACATCATGACTAGTGATGCTTATTAGTTAAATATACTAAGACTTAATATAATTTTTAAGAGGAGGGATTTATAAATTGCCAGCATATTCTTATAGAATGTATCACAATCAACATATCACTCTTATAAATAAACAAATATGTGCTAAGTGTGTCATCATACTAGGACAACCATTTACCACATAATGGATCCACCATTATGCCAGGGCAACCTTATTTCAGTATGATGACTTCAAAACTATACATATCTCTATAATAATTAGGGTTTGAGTGAAAGACCCTAACTAGTGGCATACATCAAAACATATATGCAATCAAAGATATGCTAAGTGTAGTAACATATTAGGATTTAAAAACCCTAAGATGTGACATACAAGCTATCATAAATTATAGTCCTAATTAAGGTGGCTCTGATACCACTGTAAGGTTCCAGTGCAACGCAGCGGAAGGGTAATTTCAAAATTGACATTAATATGCACAAAAACCCTAAAATAGGAACTCCTTAATAAGACTAGAATGTATGAAGACAAATATTTCTATGCAAATTGAATTAGAATACCAACTTATAATCGCTAATTCCAATTTACGAAGACTTAAAACTTGAAGATCAATGGGCTATTTGAATTCACCAGGCGTCCAAGTATCCGCCCTCCGATGGTGATCCACACAGAGCAATGATCAAGAACACTATCTTCTTGTCCAATGGTTCTTCCTATTGAGTTCTTCTTCCTAGAACTCAATTCTTCGGATTATGGCTGGAATTCTTCCACACAAGAGGTTGCCTTCCTTTCTTTTATCTCTTCTCCTCCTTCCACTAAGACCTTGAACCTCTAAGACACTCTTGTCTTGAAGATAAGTCTTTGTCCTAAGGGGATTTAGGCTTGTCTTAAATTGGAGGAGAAACTAAGACAAGAATGTCTTAATGTAAGAAAGAAAGAATAAAATCAGAACTCCTTCTTTCCTTTACCGTCAGAGACTTTTGCTCTTGTTCTTGTTCAGTAGTAGAGTTTCGACAGAGATGTACTCTATAAAGGAAACAGTGCAAGAACAAGAAAAGAAAGAAAGAGTCTTTAGGAGAGGAAGAAGAAAAATAAAAATTACCAAGTTCTGATTTTCCTGACCCCTTAAATAGATCTCAAAGAGGCGCCCACACAACTCTTCGTGAAAAACTTCTCACGCCCTTTCTCATTTTCTCATGCCCCATCCTTCCTTCTCACGGCCTTCTGGATAAATCCCATGGCTTTTCTTAAATGAAAAATCATGATGTTTTTAAAAGAAAGGAGTCGCGACTTTTAATCTCCGAAGAGATGTTATTTTGCACAACCGGGAAGCAACGAATGCTTTCTGCCTTTCTCAAAAATCATCAACCCTTAGATTCCAATCCAAGGGGGGACAATTGAGGCGCTAAAAGAGAGAAGGAATGTCACCCCATCTTAATTCATCGGAGAATTATGTGGGCATGCCAAGAGTCCATGCGCCCATGGACTCCTCCATTTGGCGTGCCAAGAGTCCATTAGCGCATGGACTCTTGGCATTTTGGCGTGAAAAGGATAAGGGGCGGGTGGGGGGCTAGCCTAGATACCTGGTTAGCCAATAGGGTTAGCCATAATCCCTATAACCTTAATTAGGGTCTAATTAGATCCAATTAGAACCCGAATTGAACCAATCCAGAACCCTAATTCGAATCTAATTCGAATAGAAGCTAGGATTTGCAACACCTGCTAGAGTGTCATCATGCAAAGATGATTTAATTATAAAATTAAACCCTTGATCAATTCTCTTAAGTGTGTGACCCATTGGGTTCCACATCTAGCCAGCAGTGGGTTCGAATACAAGTTGACCTAATTTGATTAGAACTCTTTCTAATCGATTTAGGTCAAATCGGGCTTACCCGATTATGATCAATTAGGACTCTTCCTAATAAGTGATCATTCAATTTAATCAACCCACAAGACAAGATTGACGTCTAGCAACGTGTCATGTCTATCCGGAAGATATGGAAATTCTGGTGAAATACCAAAACTACCCTTCAGTAGAAAGTTACCGTACAATTAAATCCTTCGATCAGCCTGCACCCAAAATATAATTATGGATATGGATATATGTCAAATCCAATATTATATCTATTTCTAGCTCAATATTATATTGATGATTCAATTATCTTGATATTTGAAACCATCTCTAATATCTTTACTTTGATCAAAGATTCCCTGAATCATCATCCGATTGATAACTAGCTGGATGCAATCTCCTCTTACTAAGAGTGATCGATTCCTTGTTGACCTACTCATTACCTTCATATCCAATTCACCATTCCCAGTATCAATCCTGTGCATGACTCAGTGTCATGATTAGGATTGAACCAAAGCATGGGTTCATGTACATAAGGTACTTTTGGCAGTCTCAGGTCAAAGGATTACTTGTACCACTCCCACTATGAGAACCTTCTATTGACATGTAGCTAAGACTCCATTAGATGTTCTCAAGTTGGATCATATCAGTGAACTCATTCTCTAATGAGCACCCACATCCTAGTATTAGTGTCATACACAAGTGACTGTGAGAGCAGTCACCCTATTCAGTATACATAGGATGTGCTAGTCTTACCGGAAAAAAACCCTGATCCCCTACTCAAGGTTCCTTTGACTAGGAATATTTTAGATTAAGGTTTTAAAACTTTAGGTCTCACTGGTATGATCTCATCATAACCCTAAAATCATAGCCCTAATCTATGGGGTTCATCATATAATAATAAACACAGCGTATGATGAAAAACAATGCCTTTATTAGAATATTATCAATTATAATGGTTTGGGAGATACAACATAGATTGGCTTGTAGGGCATATCCCTTTCATGCATACTCTTTGAATGGACTCCTCCATACACACCACAGCTACATGGTGTAGTTGAAAGGAGGAACCGAACCTTGTTGGACATGGTACGGTCCATGATATGCTTCATAGATCTTCCATTATCCTTCTAGGGTTATGCCCTGGATATTGCTATCTACATATTAAATAGGGTTCTATCAAAGGCAGTTAAAAGCACTCCATATAATTATGGAAAGGGAAAAGGCCAAGTCTTAAGTATTTTAAGATTTTAGGTTGCCCTGCTTATATCAGGAAACTTTTTGGACGTAAGCTAAGTGCTTGGGCTGACAAGTGCAGGTTTGTAGGATATCCTAAAAAAGGTATGGGTTACCTTTTCTACCACCCTACTAAGCAAAAGGTCTTTGTCAGTAGGCATGCCACATTCTTAAAAAGGAGTTTATCCAAGAAAAGGGCAGTGGGAGGATCTTTGAACTTGAAAAAGTTCAACCTACACCTGAAGCAATTTTTCAACTAGATGTTCCTAAGGTTCAGGAACAACCATAATATGCACCTCTTCTCTGTAGGTCAGAGAGAGTGCGAAGTGCACCTCTCAGATATGGTTTTATTATTATGAATGATAATAAAGCCAGTATCATACAGGATGATGATCATGTGACCTATACGGAAGCTATCACGAGTGGAGACTCTAACAGATGGCTGGAAGCTATGAAATATGAGATGGACTCTATGTACTTTAATCAGGTTTGGACATTAGTAGATCCACCTGAGGGAGTAAACTCAATTGGATGTAAATGGGTCTTCAAGAAGAAGATTGGAGTAGATGGTCAAATAGAGACCTACAAGGCTAGGCTGGTGGCAATAGGTTTCAGAAAAAGACATGGCATTGACTATAATGAAACTTTTTCATCAGTAGCCATGCTCAAGTCCATTCAGATATTGCTTGCCATAGCTGCATACTATAACTATAAAATCTGGTAGATGGATGTAAAGATTGCTTTCCTTAATGGATATCTTGAAGAAGAAGTCTATATGTCATAACCAATGGGGTTTGTCTCACGTGAGAGACCAAACCAAGTATCCAGGCTTAAGAAATTTATTTATAGATTGAAGAAAGCATCAAGGAGTTGGAACATCTACTTTGATGAAACAAACAAAGAGTTTGGTTTCATTAAAAATGTGATGGGGACATCAACCGGCACGAATCTTGGAGCAGCACGAATCCTGAAGTAGCATGAATCCTAGAGCAGCATGGATTTCAATGTAAATAAATTTAAATTCGAAGATTAGATATTTAGGATTTATCTTTATTTTGATATTTGTTAGTTGGTTAGGATTTCGATATCTAGTTATTAGGATTGGGATAGAACTCATCTTATCTTGTATTTGAATTTGAACTGTCCTTATCTTTTTATCTTGTATTCAAATTCAAATGAGGGTTGGAAAAGGTCTATAAATATCACCCTCGGTCCTTTGTAAAAATTTGGTTAATGAAGATGAGTTTTTAGGGAAGAGTTATTCTTCGTTCTGCCTCCGAAAATGAGTGGGCCTGAGGCCCGTCTTGCCTTCGCCTTCGGGCGTCGAGGGGTGTAAAACCATATGCCTTTGCTTTCGAGCATCGAGGGGTGAGAGGCCCTAGTTATCCTCTTTCCCATCGAGTCCCCTCTATGGCCTTAGAGATTTTCCTTCATGGCCCCAGGTAGCGATTTGGGTAGGATGCCCTAGGCTCCACATGCAGTGAGATAGGTGGGATGCCCTAGGCTACATGTAGTGGGGTGGATGAGATGTCCTAGAGCTGAGAGGTCTCTCCATGAATGTAAGTCCCAAATCTGTAGAGTGTCCAGTTTTCCTATCCTCTATCTCCATTGTTCCTTCGCCATCATCCCCTAGAAAAAAAAATAATAAATAGTAGTACCCTAATCATTGGTGACTTCTCAGCTCGCCGACGATCCTCCCATAACCCGTCCCCCATCAATTTGGTATCAGAGCTAGAAAATTAGGGAATGGTTCATATCATCCCAAACTCTCCAATCACCAGCCCCACCATTCCATCTCTTCCTGTTCAACTCCCGAATACTCTAGAACATCGCCGATCCCTTCCACTCGTTCCACCATCAGACAACAACTTATCTCTGATTTCGTTCCCACTGCCATTCTCCCATGCCCACCATTGATCGAACATCACACCTCCCTCGATCGTGTTCTCTGCCATCCTCTTCTTTCGATCCCATCGCTGAGCATCCCTGTGCCGGTGCCCACCTTTCCTCCCATGATTTGCCCCTCTACCATTATTTTCTCTATCCCATTTTTCCAAGTCCATCAAGAGATCTAGGGTTAAGGTTTTCGGTTTCCAACTCTGAGATGGCCTCCACCTGTTGGCGCGATGGCTATGGGACCATCCCCACCACCCCGGAGGCTGTCGTGGCCTCCACCTCCCACATTGCCGAGCTCTTCTCCCGGGCCAAGGAGCAGGGCGAGGCCTTGTTCTCCACCCAATGGCCATGGCATGAGTTTGTGGATCCCACCACCTTTGACCATCCCTATAGTGACGGCGAGGCCATGACCTGTGCTCACCATTATCTTCCTCTATGGCCGAAGTTCATTAGATCGGCGTCACCACAGTCATCTTCCTCTCGAGTGAAGACCACTCACCATCGCCAATGGAAGTCCACGCAACCAGCCATCATGCGATGCCTCCCACCTGCTCTCCTCCCTTCTACCCGGAGTCACCCATAGCCGAGTCGACCACCACTACCCCTCTTGACTCCCTGGTGCCGCAATGCCCAATGCCTCTCCTCCACACGCGATGTCTCATCGATGCTCAACACCATCTTCCTGCTCTCCACTAGTAGCCATCATTTTCCTCTATGGCCGAAGCTCCTCAGATTGGTGCCTCCACCGAATCTCCTGCCATCCGAAAAACCCATGGCCAAGCCACCGACGATGCTAGACTCTCCCAGATCCAGTCCCACTTTCACCTTCCCATCATCGAATCCAAGGGAGAAAATCGATCTCAGTCGAACCCCGTCCTCTCCGTACACCTGCTGCCATCGCCAACCCCTCTGCCATGACCACCACCGTCTGAGCCACCATCTCTGCCCCAGCACCATCACTGGCGAACGCCCACCGGACTACCCTCCAAAGACCTCCCATGTTTCACATAGCATCAGACCAGGAGAAGAAAGTCCCTGCATGAATGTGAATGCACTGCACGTTCATCAAACCAATAGCCCTCCCTCTTGCCTACTTCAATGATGCACGATCCTCAAAGCCACACATATTTTAGAGTTGCACAATTTTCAGTGTTGTACGATTCTTAGAGCCACACATATCTCAGAGCAAACTCCTTTGATTTGATTGGATTCGGTTACTCGATGGAGTCGAGTTTTCCCCACCTTAGGGGAATGATGGGGACATCGACCTGCATGAATCTTGGAGCAGCACGAATCCCGGAATAGCATGAATCCTAGAGTAGCATGGATTTCGATGCAAATAAATTTAAATTCGAAGATTAGATATTTAGGATTTATCTTTATTTTGAAATTTGTTAGTTAGCTAGGATTTATCTTGTATTTGAATTTGAACTATCCTTATATTTTTATCTTGTATTCAAATTCAAATGAGTGTTGAAAAAGGTCTATAAATACCACCCTCAATCCTTTGTAAAAAATTGGTTAATGAAGATAAGTTTTTAGGGAAGAGTGATTCTTCATTCTACCTCCATATAGGGTGGGCATGAGGCCCGTCTTGCCTTCGCCTTCGGGCATCGAGGGGTGTGAGACCCTATGCCTTCACTTTCGAGCATTAAGGGGCGTGAGGTCCTAGTTATCCCCTTTCCCATTAAGTCCCCTCTATGATCTTAGAGATTTTTTTTCATGACCACGGTAGCGATTTGGGTGGGATGCCCTAGGCTCCGCATGTAGTGAGATGGGTGGGATGCCCTAAGCTACATATAGTGGGGTGGGTGAGATGCCCTAGAGCTGAGAGGTTTCTCCATGAATGTAAGTCCCAAGTCCGTAGAGTGTCCAATTTTCTTACCCTCCATCTCCATTATTTCTTCGCCATCCCTTAAAAAAAAAAAAAAAAAAAAATAGTAGTACCCTAATCATCGATGACTTCTCAGCTCATCGACGATCCTCCCCTGATCCCATCTCCCATCAGAATGTGGATGAATCATGTGTGTACAAGAAGACAAGTAGGAGTGCCCTTATTTTCTTGGTTTCGTATGTCAATGACATACTCATCATTGGAAATGATATCCCAATGTTGCAATTAGTCAAGTCTTGGCTATCAAAGTAGTTTTCTATGAAGGATTTGGGAGAGGCATCCTACATACTAGGTATAAAGATCTATAGAGATAGATCTAACAGGATGCTTGGCTTATCCCAATCCACATACATTGACTTAGTATTGAAGAGATTCAACATGGAGGAAAGTAAGAAACGTTACTTGCCCATGAGTCAAGGCATAGACCTCTCTAAGAAGATATCTCCTAAGATACTAGAAGAGAGAAAGAAATGTGTTTGATTCCTTATGTTTCGGTTATAGAATCAATTCTGTATGCCATGTTATCTACCAGGCCTGATGTTGCTTATGCCTTGGGCATAATAAGCAGATTCCAGGCTAATCCATGGAAGGATCATTGGAAAGCTGTGAAAAACATTCTTAAGTACCTGAGAAGAACTAAAGATATTTTTCTAATATATGGTGGATTAGAGTTGAAACTAGAAGGGTATACAGATTCTAGTTTTCAATAAGATCCAGATGATAGTAAATCCATATCAGGATATGTCTTCATCCTATATGGTGCTGTAGTGAGTTGGAAGAGTATAAAGCAACAAACTGAAGCTGACTCGGTCATTGAGGCAGAGTGCATAGCTGCAAGTGAAGCCACAAAGGAAGTTGTGTGGATGAAGAAATTCATCACGAAATTGGGCATGGTTCCTACTATACAATAACTGGTACCACTTTATTGTGATAACACTGGAGCTATTGTGCAAGCTATGGAACCAAGGTCTCATCATAAGTCCAAGCACATCCTAAGACACTTCCACCTCGTTCAAGAGATCAGAGAAAGACAAGATGTTCTCATTAAATAAGTAGATACAAAGAACAACATAGTAGACCCATTCACTAAAGCACTACCAAAGCAGCAATTTGATCGCCACTTAGATTGTATGGGTATAAAATAAAAAGGCGATTGCCTTTAGTGCAAGTGGGAGTTTAAAGAATGGTGCCCTATAAGCCAATCTTTGCATGGACATTTCTATAATCTTCTAACTCATGTATAATATTATTTATTAATAAAAGGTATTTGATTCATCATACTACTGCATCTTATCAAGATTATAATGAATCCCATAGGTTAGGGCAATAGAATTAGGTTATGATGGAGATCATAATGGTGAGACCTAGGTTCTTATAAATCCTAATCTAAAATATTTCTAGTCATTGGATAATCGATTCGGGGATCGATAAATCTGGTAAGACTAGCACATCTTATGTATACTCGATGGAGAGGGTGGTTGGTCTCATAGTCACTTATTTAGAGACACTAATATAAGGATGTGGGTGCTCATTAGGCTATGAGTTCACTAAACTGATCCGACAAGAGAACATCAAATATAAGTCTTACATGTCAAAAGAATGTTCTCTTAGTGGGAGTTGTGCATGTGATCTTTAGACCTAAGACTACCATAATATCTTGTGCACATGAACCCATGTTTTGGTGCATACTCATTCATGGTAATTAAGTCATGTACGGGGTGCTTCTGGATATGGTGGATTATGTATGAAGGTAATGAGTAGGTCAACAAGAAATCGATCACTCCTAGTAAGAGGAGAAATAATCCCGTGTGATCTCTTTGAATGATGACTCAGGAAGTCTTTGATCAAAGCATGATGAGTTTAGATAGGGTTTCTAATCTTTCATCGATAGAGTATTCATTATCGAGTTGAGATTTGAAAGGATTAAGTGCTAGGATTTGACATTTATCCATGCCCATCACTTATTCAGGATAAGGGAGATCGAAAGATTGAATTGCACGATAACTTTTTGCTGAAGGATATTTTGATAATTTCTACTAAATTTTTTATCTTTTGGGTAGGCATGATATATTGCTAGACATCAATCATGTATTGCAGGTTTTCATGAATCAAATGGACTGGATTCATGAGTCAATTTGGAAGCTAGTTCGAATTGGCAACTTAGGTCAGCTCAATTTAATCTAATTAGGTCAGTTAGTTTTGATTGGATCGAATTGGCTTGGATCTAGACCTACTGCTGGCTAGATGTGAAACTCAAAGGGTCACACACATTAGGGAATTGGCCAAGGAAGTCAATTATATTTTTATTAGGATCAAAGGATTTTAATTGGCTAGCTAATTGACATATTAGCATATGTTGGCTAGCCCAACTCCAAACCCAATTGGATTGGATTTATTAGCTTACTATTTGGGCAAACCAATTTAAGTAGGAATTATATTGGATTGTATCCTAATTAGGATAGCATTTATCTAGATTTATTTTGGCCTTATCTTGGACTTATGATAGAGTCCAAGATGGAAGGAACACTTGGCACCAATTTTGGCATGCGCCAAGGATGAAGGGGCACAGAAGGACTAAGAGTCTTTCTACTTTTAAAACACCTTTTTCATATAAACATTAAGCCTTTTTTCCTTATCTCCACACTTAATTGGATGGGCTTTGATCAGTCAAAAATTGGTAATTGGCATGTAAAAGAAGCGTGCACAATGAAGGGTCGTGTCTCTTCATTTTGGAATAGATTCAAAGGGCCAGAGTCCTTCTGTTTGAAGACTCTTAATTTCTTCAATGCATCCCTTGGGGTCCCACACCTTTTAGCCATCTTATAACTAGTTACATGCCATGTGGCAGGTGGAGAAGTAGGCTAGAAAAATAAAGAGACATTTATATGTCTCTTGGTGCATGAAAGGATATTTCATGATAAGTCCTCTCACCCAAAAGACTCCTTCTAGTTGAAGGGTCTTATCAAGAAGCTAAGAAAGAGACTTATCAGGCACCTCATCCCTCTCTATAAATAGGCATCGGTAATCTAATGCTAGGTATTGAATTCTGATCTGAAAGAAGTCCATTTCTATTTTTCTTCCTTGTCCTTTTAAGACAAGGCTTATCTCTTTAAGACAAGGCTTGTCCTATTAAGAAAAGACTTGTCATTTTAAGACAAGGCCCTAGGAGAAAAATTAGGAGGGATATTCATATTTTGAGAGAGGATTCAGGGAGGTCTCTGAGTGCCCTACAGGATATAGGGGTTCCAGCAAAGGGTGAAAGTCTGAAAGGCTACTGGAAGAGTCCAGTCAAATAAGTAAGCTTGGTAGGAGTGCTTCCTTGGTCCAGTTCCTATGTAGATCACCTGTGGAGGGCATACACTTGTGTGCCTCATGAAAATAAAGGAGTATAGCACTCCATGTATTTTTCTATAACCCTAAAGTTTTGATTTATTACTTGTCATGATCAAGTGGTCTTAGGGTTTAGGGTTTTAGCCGATCAAGGTTTCAATAATGAAATTTTTGAAACTTGATCTTCTGCTGCCCTTTATCTAGATCCCAACACCAGTCTCTTTAAAAATATTGATCCCTGAATCGATGATCCTATGACTTGAAATATTTTATGTTAGGGTTTATTAGATTTTAGGTCTCACCGTTACAGTCTCCATCATGACCCTAAAATCATTGCCCTAATTTATAGGGTTCATCATAATCTCAAAGTATAAGCATAGCATATGATGAAACATAATGCATTTTTATTAATATCATGCATGAGTCAGGAGATTTTTACAGATAAACTCCTATTTCATAAAAAATATGATTGATTTTTATGACACTATTCTTTCAATCTCCCACTTGCACTAAAGCCAATCATCTTTGTATTTAATTCCCATACAATCTAAATGGTGATCAAATTACTATTGAGGAAGGGCTTTAGTGAATGGGTTTGCTATGTTGTTCTTTGTATCTACTCATTCTAAAATCATGTCTTGTCTTTCAATGATTTAATAAATGAGATGGAAGCACCTTAGGATATGCTTGGATTTTTTATGAGACCTTGGTTCCTTAGCTTGTGCAATAGCTCTAGTGTTATCACAATAAAATGGTAATGGCTATTGTATTACAGGAACATATCCAATTCTGAAATGAATTTTTTCATCCAGATAGCTTCCATAGTGGCATCACTAGCAGTTATGTATTCTGTCTCAATAACTGAGTTAGCCATAGTTGATGTGGGACTAAGATGATGCGGGACTATACTAATAATGAGATAGATATGCAAATGATTTTTCTTTGAGCTTTAGGTTTTAACAGATGTATTGATTCCCGAAGTCGAGTTAAGAATGGAATTAGAGATTCTATAAGGACAAGAACTTTCTAGCAAGCAAAGATAGTCCCTAAACAAAGATAACGAGAGGATCCCGGGATTGAGAAATCCCATAGGACTTAGCTCTAGATCAATACCTACTTAGGAAATTAGGGATGCAAACCATGAAGACTCTGATGCGCCCGATGCCGAGTTCACTCGTTCTCGTGGATGCGGCCTGGAGGATCAAGCCTTCAACCCTGCAGATTCGCCAGCTTTCCATTCGTGGTCATGGGGGCAAGGGAGACTAACTCCGTTGTCCATGGCACTTGGAGGACCTGCGAGCACCCAAGGAAAGGGTTAGAAAACATCAAGAAAAAGGGATAAGAAGGTAAGAAGGGATGGAGGGAGTTGAGAATGGTGGTCGAGGAGGTTCCTCTTGCTAGGCATCCAGGTGGAGTTCCAAGGGCATCCAGGTTTGAAGATTGGTGGATGGCTTGCGAAGGAGGAAGGGAACTTGGGCCCTCTCACCCCTCGATGTCCCGAAGGACAAAGGCACTCTCTCACAGAGTTCATAGTCTAAGAAGACAAGGGCTATAATGAAGTGGAACTTCTTAAGGTTTTCATTCATAAAAACTAGTTTTGTACAAGAGGAGTAGGACCCTTTATATAGGCTCCTAGGTCCCTTTCAAAATTCAAATAAAAATTTGCTATAGGTCTTCATCAAGGATGCCTAAAATCTAAGTTTGATCCTTGGAATCTTTCCTTGGCTGGCCTTGATATGGTGGAGAGCTTGATTTAGGGAATGAGAAAGGGGACATGTCTTCATCGATCATGGGGTGCCCACTTGACCTTTGTTTCTTTCCTTGGTTGTCCACACTTTTATGGAGAAAGGCTTGATTGGGGGCATGAAGAAAGGCTCTTGTCTTCAAGAATCATGGGATGCTTGATGACTTCAAAATCCTTCCTTGGCTGGCCATGCTTCTATGGAGAAAAGCTTGATATGGGGAGGGAAGGGAGGAAGTTGTTGGCTTGGATCAAGGGATGCTCCATTGACTTAAGAAATCTTCCTTGGCCAGCCATGCTTTCTTGGAAAAGAGCTTGATGTGGGGAGTGCTGTTGGCTTGGACCAAGGAGAGAATAAGTAGGGTATCCAACATGCATTGACTTTGAAGTCTTCCAACCTTCCTTGGCTGCCCAAGTGTTCAGGTGATGTGGCACTTCCTCCAGCCATATGGCATTGGTGAGGTGGCACTCCAAGAGTTGAAGTGGCATCCTTCAAGGCGTGGGGGACATGGCTTGGTCCATTAATAATTGGGCTTGACTTAAATGACCTCTCCTTCAAACAAGCTTAGGCCCAATCTTCAAGTAGACTTAGGCTTAAACCAATTCAGCTGAATACAGGATTTTTTGACCTTGCTTGACCACATTGGCCAAGGTACATGACTAAAACAAAAGTTGAAACTAAATACATGACTCAAAATAAAAATACTTAGGCTTGAAGCCTT
This sequence comes from Areca catechu, assembly GCA_021397845.1. NCBI lineage: Eukaryota > Viridiplantae > Streptophyta > Magnoliopsida > Arecales > Arecaceae > Areca > Areca catechu. The sequence goes on along the minus strand of CM038048.1, from coordinate 42,118,120 downwards.
ATTATAGAACCCAACAAACTAAAAACCTTATTCAGAGATTCACAGAGGGTTGAGGAGCCTCTATCTGATTATGGTGTCCACACCAATAGTTTATTGCTTGGTACTTTTCTAAGTCACTGTACCTCCATATAAAGTAAAGACATACCCTATTATGGATTTACTATCATTTGGATATGATTGAAAACTAGAATCAGTATAGCCTTCTATTTTTAAATCTAATCCTTCACATATTAGAAAAACATCTTTAGTCCTTCTAAGTTACTTAAGAATATATTTTATAGCTTTCCAATGATCTTCTCCTGGATCAGCCTAGAATCTACTTGATATGCCTAAGGCATAAGCAACATTAGGCCTAGTACATAACATAGAATACATGATTGATCCTACAACCGAAATATAAGGAATCTTACTCATTCTTTGTCTCTCTTCAGGTGTCTTAGGAGACATCTTTTTAGAAAGTTGTATGCCTTGATTCATGAGCAAGTAACTCTTGGGTTTGCCCTTGATTTTGATGATTAACAAAATGTTAAGTACATATTTTGTACTAATATTTCACTTGTGGTTATAAGTTACAAGATACAAGCATCTCAAATTCTCAAAAAGAAAGTATCTTGAAGCTGAGCCAAATTCATGTTTTAAGAAGTCTTCTCACCATAAGAAAGGCCTAAAAAAATTTCAATTATGGTTTGCTTAAGTGTATCTAATGTTTAATTGCATATCTTTATGTTTTAGGAGTTTTTGGCACTCATTTTGACAATTTTCAGATCCAAGTGTCGAATCAAGATTGCCAAGTGTCGACACATGAGTGATTGGCATGCAAAAATCCATGATTGGCATGCCAAGTGTCAACACTTGAGTTTCAAGTGTCGACATCTGAGATACAAGGGTCGACACCTAGAACCTAAGTGTCGACTCAAGGCTTGAGATTTTTTAAAATATAGAACTTCCTTTTTGGAGGATTTTTATGTCAAGTGTCGACACCTAAGCTTCAAGTGTCGACACCTGAAATTCAAGTGTTGACACCTGGAAGCCAAGTGTCGACTTACAGGTTCTGACAGCTTCAACAGATCTATTTTTTGAGTTGCAGATTTGGTCTTTTCAATCTCTCAATGGCTAGTTTTGATCCTTCAATGATCTCAAACCATTTTTTGGAAGTTTTTGAAGTATTTAAGCTTCACCAAATTCATTCATGCAGTATTGAACTGAAAGATAAAAAACGCGATTGCAGGTGCCTACACTAAGCATGTAATAGCAGGGAGCAGGTATGTATTTTAAAAATATTTTAAAATAACAGCGAAAACTACCTGCTCCGCACAGGATCTAACATATTCCGGATGCATGTATAGGCAAAACTAGGCATGTACAAGGGCATGTAATATTTATAAACAATTTTATAAAACTAGATCAAGGCATGCATGAATATAAAAACCAAAAACTTTACCTTATTCCTGCCTGGAATAACCTTGGTATAATGCTGGAATAGCTGGGATAACAGGAATAACTTTATTCATATTGTCTTCTTCCAGTAGCCTCTTGAACGTGGATTTTTGCTTCTTCTCCAACAGCAGCAATGGCCAAACCAAAGCAGCAAATTTTGATCTCTTCTCGTTCAACAATGGCAAGGGAACAAATTGATTGGTCTAGCTTCAAAAGAGAGATAATCATCCAACGTTTGGAGCTCTTCCTATCATCCAAAAGCTGCAACAGGAATTTCTGCAACCTGAAAACCTGCAACTCAAAAACAGAGCACAATATGACAGCAGCAAGGAGGTTGATCCAGCTCCCAAGTGCTCAAATGAACACTCTCTAGAGGGGGGGCACGCCAGGGGCTTGCTCTGATTCGTCTCTCGGGCGATGCTAGTCACCAGAAGACTTGGAACGGTGGGAGGGAGGAAGGAAGAAACAGAACTCTAAGATCTGAAATTGTTTTCACCAAAACAGAGCTTCCTTCTTTCACCAATTGAGCACCAACAAGATCAGGGATTAAAAGATGTTTTCTCTCCCAATCACTCACCAAAACCCAGGCCTCTAAATTATCGATGGAATGAAAGTGGAGGTTCTCCAAGGATGAAGACCTCTCACATTATTTTAGCCTCTCACACGGTGAAACAAAAGATAATTTTTCTCTGCTGAAATAGGGGCGCTGGAAGTGGTTTATAAAGGCCGCAGGAAGGATGAAAGCGCTGGGAAACGAAGAGGCTATGGTTAAATCCATTAACCAAGCCATAAAACAATGATAAAACCAGTAATAAACAAGAGGGAGGGAGGAGAAGAATCCCAGCAAACGTTCGGTCGATTGGCCTTCAACCGGATGCAAGAAATTCCAGCGAAAACACCGTGTAAACGGACACATGGGAGAGAAAGAAAAATCAATGGTTCAAAAGAAACCGGTCCAAAGAAATTTAGGTTCAATCCCATTAAAACCTCTTGGTTCAATCTAATTGAACCGGTTCAAGCCCAATTAAATTGGGTTCAATTGGTTCACAACCAATTGGAGGCCGAAACGAGCTCTGAATCAGTTCAGAACTGATTCAGAAAAATCCTGACGCAGTCCTGGTCAACCCGGAACAATTTTCGGTTGACTCAGACAAGGGCAAGACGGAAAAAGAGTGCTCAAAAATACCGTGACCATAAAACCGAGACGATTCCCAATCGTAATCGGTATCCGGATCAGAGAGTTATCCTCTGTGGCATGTGACCTCATAGGTTCGAACCTAAATGGTAGCACTGAAACAATTCTAGTACCAGCACAGGAAACCATCAAGCAATGGATCCCGACGTCCGGATAGATCGAAGATGCAGGAACAAACTATTGAACCTTTGGCATATGGTTACCGTATAATTCATCCCTTTGACCTCTAATGCTCAGGATGACTGATATTGTGCTGCCAACCCAGACTGAGTTAGTCGACTACGTGTCTCAACCTCGCAAGCCCAGTGACTCTTCACTAGTACTACCCCGGCCGAGGATTTGCTAAATTAAGATACTGCGGGACATTCAATCCAAACTGTTTGGACAGGTCAATTCCATCTTGGTCCATCACTGCTCCATAAGTACTTGCCTGTACCCAGAAACCTTCCATCACCGGATTAAAAATCCGGGTAGTCCGGCACCAAAGCACAGGGAGTTGCTTGCAAGCTACCGTAATGACCTCAGGTTAGAGGGACACATATACCCATATCCAATCGTGAGTTTCCCTTTGGCAGAAAAAGGGGCTGCACAGAGTCACGTTCAATGAGATATCACATATCCCACTTGCAGATCACATCAGTATCACCACACTCATTTGGTCAAGAGGACAACCAAACGATGTGAACTGCAACAACCTATACTTGATATATTGCCGTCCAGTACAATATATCCTTTGGTTGTGAATAGGGTTTAAGGACCAATCGATACATCCTCTCTGTATCGAAGTCAGTGTAGTCCTAAGGACTTCATCACATGGAAAGAGCTCATTTCAGGGAAATACAATATGTGATGAGGTGCCAAAAATAATATTTTATTAATTCATAAAATGAATACAATACTCAGCACAACCGCCTACAACCTAGGCGATTGGCTTTGGGATATAATTCACAACAACTCCCACTTGTACTAAAGCCAATCAGAAGAGTATCTAATACCCATTTCCCATTTACAATAGTCGAACTCTTTTATTCCAAGGGCTTTTGTGAAGGGGTCGGCCAGATTTTTTTTTCCATCGATCTTCACAAGATTGATGTCGCCTCGTTCCATGATTTCTCGTACGAGGTGGTAGCGCCGCAGTATGTGCTTGGTGCAGTGATGAGCTTTAGGCTCCTTAACTTGAGCAATGGCTCCAGTGCTGTCACAGTACACCGGAACAGGACCATCTAGGGAAGGTGCCACCCCTAACTCTCCAAGGAACTTATGCAACCACACAGCTTCTTTTGCTGCATCTGATGCTGCAATATATTCTGCTTCACATACCGAGTCTGCAACAGTTGCCTGCTTGGAACTTTTCCAGCAGATCGCTCCTCTGTTCAGGGTAAATACAAACCCTGACACACTCTTGCTATCATCTCTATCTGACTGGAAACTGGAATCAGAGTACCCCACAAGTTTCAAGTCAGGTTCTCCATAAATCGGCCATTGATCTTTAGTATTTCTTAAATACTTAAGGATGGACTTAACCACCTTCCAATGTGCCTCACCTGGGTCAGACTGGTATCTGCTCACTACTCCTAGTGAGTATGCCACGTCTGGTCTAGTACAAGTCATAGCATACATGATAGAGCTTATTGCAGAAGCATAAGGTACTCTACTCATGCGCTCTCTTTCCTCAGGAGTTGTCGCACAATCCTTCTTGGAAAGAGTAATTCCAGAACCTATCGGAAGATAGCCTTTCTTGGAATTTTCCATGCTGAACCGTTTCAGCATGGTGTCAATGTACGTAGAATGGGATAGTCCCAAAAGCTTCTTAGATCTATCTCTATAGATCTTCATACCTAGTATGTAAGAAGCTTCACCCAAGTCCTTCATGGAGAACTGAGATGATAACCAGACCTTTATTCCTTGTAATGATGCGACATCATTCCCGATTAAGAGAATGTCGTCAACATACAGTACTAGGAATACAATCACAGAACCATTAACCCATTTATGATGCATAATTCTTCTCCATTCCTAACGAAGCTGTACGATTTGATACACCTATCAATCCGTAAGTTCCAACTTCGAGACGTTTGCTTGAGTCCATAGATGGACCTTTGCAACTTGCATACTTTTGATTCATATGTGGATGTGAACCCTTCAGGCTGTATCATATACACCTCCTCTTCCAGCTCCCTATTTAGGAAAGCGGTTCGGACATCCATCTGCCAGATTTTGTAATCAAAATATGCTGCCAAAGCAAGCATGATCCGAATGGACTTGAGCATTGCCACAGGGGAGAAAGTCTCGTCATAATCGATACCATATCGCTGACGATACCCCTTGGCAACCAGACGGGCTTTATAGGTCTCTACCTTCCCATCTGTGCCCCTTTTGCTCTTGAAGATCCATTTACACCCGATGGGTTTTATTCCTTCAGGCGGATGAACCAATGTCCAAACATTGTTGATTTTCATGGACTCCATTTCGGATCACATGGCTCCAAGCCATGCCTCAGAGTCAGATCTCTGAAGTGCATCTATATAGGTGATCGGATCCTCATTGTTCTCATCGAGCTCAATGGGATCGCCGTCCCGGACCAAGAAACCGTAGTATCTGTCTGGCTGACGCGGTATTCTACCAGATCTCCTAATGGGTTCTGGGTGTGATTCAATCACAGTCGGTTCTACGATGTCCTTAGAGTGTGCAGGTTCTTCTATTGGCTGAACTTCATCAAGTTCAATCTTAGAGGCTATAGTTTCTTCTCCAAGGAACTCCTTTTCCAAAAAGATAGCTCTAAGAGCAACGAACACCTTTTGTTCATTCTCCAAGTAGAAGAAATACCCTTTGGTTTCCTTAGGATAACTAATGAATAAACATCGATAAGACCTAGGACCAAGTTTGTCTGAGTCTAAACGTTTTACGTAAGCCGGACAACCCCAGACCCGAAGGTGTGAGATTGAGGGTTTTCGTCCATTCCACATCTCATACGGAGTAGAGACAACAGACTTACTTGGAACATTATTTAACAAGTAACAGGCTGTCTGAAGCGCATATCCCCAAAAGGATAGCGGCTGAGTTGCAAAGCCCATCATAGATTGAACCATGTCCAACAAGGTTCGATTCCTCCTTTCGGACACACCATTCAACTGCGGTGTTCCTGGAGGAGTCCACTGAGAGAGAATTCCATTCTCCTCAAGATATGTCAAAAATGCACCAGATAAGTATTCACCACCTCGATCAGATCGAAGGGTTTTAATACTTTTCCCAGTTTGCTTTTCTACTTCATTACGGTATCGTTTGAACATTTCAAACGACTCAGACTTATGTCTCATTAAAAAGACATAACCGAACCTTGAAAAATCGTCTGTAAAAGTAATGAAATATTTGTATCCTCCTCTAGCACTAACTGTCATCGGTCACATACATCAGTATGTATTAGACTTAGAAGTTCTGTAGCTCGTTCCCCTTTTCCAGAAAAAGGTGACTTGGTCATTTTACCAAGTAAACAGGATTCACAAGTGGGCAGTGATTCAGAATCACTGACCTCGAGAAGTCCATCTCCTCGCATCTTGTTTATCCTATTTTGGTTAATATGACCTAGCCTATAGTGCCAAAGATACAAATCGTTGACATTATCTAATCTTGGACATTTGCTAGAAGTGTACATTACATTAATAGGCCTTGATAGTACATATATGCCATTATTTAATCTAGCTTTCATTATCATAGAGTTATTCAAAATAACATTGCAAAAATCTCCCTTTATTGATAGTTCAAAATCACAATTGGCCAAAAGGCCTACAGAGATTATGCACATAATGAAACTAGGACAATAGTGACAGTCGACTAGTTCGACAGTACAAGACTCAAAGACAAGATGCAGGACTCCGACCGCCAGTACTGGAACATGATTTCCATTCCCGACGCTCAGAAACTGTTCTCCATCTTCAAATCTTCTACTAACTTGAAGTCCCTGTAATGAATTACAAACATGAATTGGACTACCAGTATCCAATACCCAGTTAGCAGTATCAACAATTGAGTAATTACAAGGTTTTATCATATAAATACCTTGTTCAACAGACTTCTTCTTCCTCGGCCTATTCGGATCAAGGGACGCAATATAAAGAGGACAGTTCCTCTTCCAGTGTCCCTTCTTCTTGCAGTAGAAGCACTCTGTAGAAGACTGATCAGCCTTATACATCCTGGTTTGACTTGGGCTAGGAGCATTCTACACCTTCTTTCCCTTCTTATTCATTTTCTTCTTCCCTTTCTTAAAGGGACGACGACCTCTTCTTCCTCCCACTAAATTCACCACCCCCTTATTCAGTTGGTGGTCTTTCTCGAAAGACTGCAGCAACCCCAAAAGTCCATGGTAGTTTACTGCAGGCTTGTTCATTCTGTAATGATCGAGAAAATCAAGATAGGAGGAGGGAAGAGAATTCAGAATCGCATCCTTGCCGAGCTGCTCGTGCAAGGGGCATCCGAGTTTGCCCAGTTTTTCAATTAGCTCGATCATGTACAATACATGATCAGTGACTGAACCACCATTCGGCATCTTTGAGTTGTAGATGGCACAAGACACTTTGTACCGTTCTACATTATCTGGGGTGCCAAAGGATTCCTTCAACTTTTGAAGGATTTCATCAGGTTGGACCTCCTCGAATTTGCGACTAAACTCGTCGTTCATCGCCGCTAACATAATGCACCGGACAGTAGTCCGATCAGAGACCCACTTCAGATAAGCATCTCTGACCGCACTCCGTGCATTAGCGGGAGGGATTTCAGGTGCCGGATCCGTTATCACATATAGGATCCGTTCATGCTCCAGAACAATTCTTAATCTTCGATACCAACTATCGAAGTTGTGACCCTTTAACTTCTCGTTATCGAGAAGTGACCGGTGATAATTTGAAGACATCTGAAAAGAAAACAAGACCAAATTAGTGTATGAATTAATAATTTAACCAAAAGACTTGGACTTTAGTCTAAAGGTTTCTCCCACTAATTTTTCAGATTGGTAGCCTCTAACTTCAATCCATGAAAAAAAATACCTTTTCAAGTGGGTACTGAAATCCAATAGGCCTCGCATGAGCCCGACTATGGCCAGCTCACCCATACGAGCCTAATGGTAGGTTCGTAAACAATTGTTTCCCTAAACAATTTTCAGTATTTTATTTTGCCCCAAACACCCCAATCGCCTAGGGCCTCCTATTGCGGGTCTCTGGTTAGGTCCAACCATTAAAATAACAAATCCAATGCTTCCAGCTACTAAAGACCAAGCCCGACTATGGCCGGCCCACTTGGTCTCGTTAAAGAGGTTGCAATAACCATCATCAATCAGATAGAAATTCCAATCGCCGGATGTACACCCATTCTATGGAACTGCCGATGCACACCAAGCTAGTGGACACATTTCTATCTAACTTAATGGGAGGCTAAGGCACTGTCAACTCTTTGACTTAGTCTTTTTAAGGACCTAATAATTTTAGAGGAATTTTAGTTGTGACAGAAGAAAAGACAAGGACATGGATCAACCTCCCACTGAATCAATTAGATTCCAGGAGGGTTGAAATAAATCAACAAATGATCCATGGGCACCTAAAGATCAGTCAGACTGATCAACCTGGGTGACATGGGTTAACTCGAGTCATTGAGCTTTTCCAATCAGTTCTGGTCAACTCGACTAGCTACGTAGGTGAGATCATGGGTGAGTATCCGCCATTAACCATCTTTCCTAGACACCAACCAAGTTGGCCAAGAAAGAGGTAGCCTCATATAACCATGATCACAATGCCAAACCTACCTTGACACCAATCGGTTTACCAAACTCGATCAGACTAGCTTAAAGACTCGGGCATCCTCTGAGCCACTAATTGGATCCATTTTAGATGAACGGATCAATTAATCTAACTATTAGATAGTTCTAAAGAAGGGCCTTAAACAACTTTTGTTTAATCTTCTTGTAATCCGGTTCAACTAAACTTAGGTCTAACCCAGTTATGGACCCAACTAGTCAGCTAACCCAATTAACCCAATTGGCTTATTCAAATGACATTAGATTTCATAAACCCTAAAAAACTTGTCATTTAATTAATCATACAATTCAAAATGTTTGAATATAAGCCAATCATTTTAATTAAAATAATTTTAATTAAAAGCATGTAAAACTCTTTTTACATATCCACTGATGCATCTTATCTAGATTATCCTTTTATAAACATTACATTGCCCAAAAAAATATCAGACATGCCAACATGTATTTGAATTAAAATAATTTTAATTCCAAGATTTCCTTAAAGGATCCTTCTGAAGAGGCCACACAGACGATCCGCATCGTGTCAAAGACACACGATCATGGTGAAGGTCTCAACTAGGTTCCTAAAAGTACTCTCAAATCATACCTTTTGATTTACAATACAAAAGATTAAACATTTTAATCAACTATATATGCATTCAAGAAATGCTACACTGAACCTTGCTCTGATACCACTAAAAGATAAAAAATGCGGTTGTAGGTGCCTACACTAAGCATGCAATAGAAGGGAGCAGGTTTGTATTTTAAAATATTTTAAATAACAATAGAAACTACCTGCTCCTCACAGGATCTAACATATTCCGGATGCATGTATAGGCAAAACTAGGCATGTACAAGGGCATGTAATATTTATAAACATTTTATAAAACTAGATCAAGGCATGCATGAATATAAAACCAAAACTTTACCTTATTCCTGCCTGGAATAACCTTGGCATAATGCTAGAATAGCTAGGATAACAGAAATAACTTTATTCCTATTGTCTTCTTCCAGCAGCCTCTTGAACGTGGATTTTTGCTTCTTCTCCAATAGCAGCAATGGCCAAACCAAAGCTACAAATTTTGATCTCTTCTCGTTCAACAATGGCAAGGGAACAAATTGATTGGTCTAGCTTCAAAAGAGAGATAATCATCCAACGTTTGGAGCTCTTCCTATCATCCAAAAGCTGCAACAGAATTTCTGCAACCTGAAAACCTGCAACTCAAAAACAGAGCACAAAATGACAGCAGCAAGGAGGTTGATCCGGCTCCCAAGTGCTCAAATGAACACTCTCTAGAGGGGGGGCATGCCAGGGCTTGCTCTGATCCGTCTCTCGGGCGATGCTAGTCGCCGGAAGACTTGGAACGGTGGAAGGGAGAAGGAAGAAACAGAACTCTAAGATCTGAAATTGTTTTCACCAAATAGAGCTTCCTTCTTCCACCAATCGAGCACCAACAAGATCAGGGATTAAAAGATGTTTTCTCTCCCAATCACTCACCAAAACCCAGGCCTCTAAATCACCGGTGGAATGAAAGTGGAGGTTCTCCAAGGATGAAGACCTCTCACATTATTTTAGCCTCTCACACGGTGAAACAAAAGATAATTTTTCTCTGCTGAAATAGGGGCGCTGGAAGTGGTTTATAAAGGCCACAGGGAGGAGGAAAGCACTGGGAAACGAAGAGGCTGTGGTTAAATCAATTAACCAAGCCATAAAATAATGATAAAACCAGCAATAAATAAGAGGGAGGGAGGAGAAGAATCCCAGCAAACGTTCGGTCGATTGGCCTTCAACCGGACGCAAGAAATTCCAGCGAAAACACCGTGTAAACGGTCACATGGGAGAGAAAGAAAATCACCGGTTCAAAAGAAACCGGTCCAAAGAAATTTAGGTTCAATCCCATTAAAATCCCTTGGTTCAATCTAATTGAACCGGTTCAAGCCTAATTAAATTGGGTTCAATTGGTTCACAACCAATTGGAGGCCGAAACAACCTCTGAATCAGTTCAGAACTGATTCAGAAAAATCCTGGCGCAGTCCTGGTCAACCCGAAATAATTTTCGGTTGACTCAGATAAGGGCAAGATGGGAAAAAGGGTGCTCAAAAAATACCGTGACCATAAAACCGAGATGTTTCCCAATCATAATCGATATCTAGATCAGAGAGTTATCCTCTGTGGCGTGTGACCTCATAGGTTCGAACCTAAATGGTAGCACTGGAACAATTCCAGTACCAGCACAGGAAACCATGTAGCAATTGGTCCCGGCGTCTGGATAGGTCGAAGATGCAGGAGCAAACTATCGAACCTCTAGCTTATAGTTACCATATAATTCATCCCTTTGACCTCTAATGCTCAGGACGACTGATATTGGGCTACCAACCCAGACTGAGTCAGTCGACTACGTGTCTTAACCTCGCAAGCCTAGTGACTCTTCACTAGGACTACCCCGGTCGAGGATTTGCTAAATTGAGATACTGCGAGACATTCAATCCAAACTGTTTGGGCAGGTCAATTCCATCTTGGTCCATCACTGCTCCACAAGTACTTGCCTGTACCCAGAAACCTTTCATCACCGGATTAAAAATCCGGATAGTCCGGCACCAAAGCATAGGAGTTGCTTGCAAGCTACCATAATGACCTCAGGTCAGAGGACACATATACCCATATCCAATCGTGAGTTTCCCTTTGGCAGAAAAAGGGGCTACACGGAGTCATGTTCAATGAGATATCACATATCCCACTTGCAGATCACATCAGTGTCACCACACTCATTTGGTCAAGAGGACAACCAAACGATGTGAACTGCAACAACCTATCCTGATATATTGCCGTCCAGTACAATATATCCTTTGTTTGTGAATAGTGTTTAAGGACCAGTCGATACATCCTCTCTGTATCGAAGTCAGTGTAGTCCTAAGGACTTCATCACATGGAAAGAGCTCATTTCAGGGAAATACAATATGTGATGAGGTGCCAAAAATAATATTTTATTAATTCATAAAATGAATACAATACTCAGCACAACTGCCTATACCCAGGTGGTGCGGGCACCAGACTCAGAAGAAGACTTCAGGGCTCCATCTGGATCTCTGATTGACATTGCCCGAAGAATTAGGGTTTTCTGGTTTTGTAATAAGGGTTGACTTGGTCAACTCAATTTTAGTTTGAGTTTGTATTTCCCTGCAATTTAAATTTTGTTGAGTCATGTTGACTCAATACAAGTCCTAGTAGTGGTCTAGGTCTTCTCCAAGGTGCCACATTTTCTCCCAGGACCAAGCAAGTGGGCGCCACACTCCCAGCCACATGCCAGAGTCCAGGGGGTGCCACATCTCCATCCAGTGTGCCTTGGTCCCCACACCACAGAAAGCAGTCCCTTCTTTCATGCGCCACTTGGGGAGAAATCCATCAAGATACCTCAATCCAAGGAGGAGCCAACTTCTTTCCATAAACCCAAGCCAGATGGCAAGAATTTTTCTTGAAGAGAGGATCAAGGAGGTGCCCCACAATGTTCCATAAAAACCCAAGTTATAAAGGGAAGAGAGCATGTCTTGGGGAGAAAATCAAGGAGGCATCCAACAGTTTCCTAAAGTGCCAAAGCCATGAAAGGAAGAAGCCTAAACTTGTGGAGCAAGACTAGGAGGTGTCCAAAGAGCCAAATCATGAAGGGAAAATCCTTGATTCATGGAGAGATACTAGGAGACACCCCCATAACCTGCCATTTGGAGCTGATTTTCAAGTTTTCTTGGAGTTTTTGGGCTGCCCACTCATGGAAGGAGTCTTGGGAAGAGAACTTGATGCCTAAAGTGTGGGTTAGTCCAATTAGTCCCACATGGGAAGTGTATGAAATTTTATTTCTTTGTTATGTCTATATATTCAACTCTATGTAACTCTTGAAAAAAGATGAATGAAATCAATTTCTTTGAGAGCAACTTTGTGTTTCTCTCTTCCGCACTTGTATTCAAGTGTTGAGCTCCGTGAGGGAGTAAATCCGGGTTCCCTAGGAACCTTGAGGAGGTGTGAGATCTCCAACCCCAAAACTCTAGCTTAGTCCACCCATCTCTACTCCACCACCAAACCCTAATTTTCCATCTACATCCCACGGCCCCTCTCTTCCACATAGAGGCCGGCCACCAGCATCCAGTTCAGATCAACTATTTCAACTACAGAGCAAGTTCAAAGAAGAGTCAGATCAGTATCAAGATCTCCGGAACTTCTACATCCAACAATCTTCATTAAGTCCTCAGTCAGTGTCTTTCTTTGAGTTTCTGGTTTTTTTTTTTGTTCTTCTTCTTCCAGATCCTGAGTTCGAGAAGAAGGCCAACCTTGCCATAGGACTACAATCTGAGGATCCATTACGAAGATACCCCGTCTCCAAGGATCCTACAATCTGCTCGAGAGTGTCCTTCAATTGAAGCAACGAGAAATATTACAGTCAGGTATAAACCTTCTCTTCTCTCTTCGTCTGTTTCTTGAAAGAGGAGTAACCCTAGGTCTGGGGGTTTCTCAATCCCCAGCGATCCTACTTCTGAGTTACTCTGATAATCCACTCCTTTTAATTGTACTTCTGTCATTTCTTAGTTTCTTTCAACATTAGTTTATCTTTCCTTTGAGTCAAAGCCGACTTCTGAAAATAAATAAAAAAAAAATATTAATTTTAATTTACTTCCGCATCGCATCATCTTTTTTATTTTGCATCATTTTTGGTATCAGAGCTTCCGTCCTGCATCATTTTGGTATCAAAGCTTTTGTTCTGCATCATTTTTGGTATCAGAGCCCTGTCTAGGGTTTCTGTTTTGATTGCTTGTTTGAGTCTCTCTCTTTTTACTTTGTCTGCTCGAAGTAGACTCCCCAGGACGTCCAGTCCTAGGAACGAAGCGAGGTGCAACCTCATCTTCCCATTCCATGGGGTGTTCTTAGGGCGTGTAGGGATCCGTTGGGTTATAACTTCGTAGCAGGAATTGTAAACAGGGAAGTGCTCTGTTTTCAGCCCGTAATTATCCTATTGCAGGAATTATTTCTCACTGCAGGTAACTCAAAATTTGGTGATTTTTATTTTTCTGAAACTAGTATAATTGAAACTATTTGCATAATTTTCCTGTGATTTATTGGTTTTCCGTGGGATTTCTGAGAATTAAATTACTGCAACTCTGTTTTTGTGTTCTGCAATCCAATTATTTTTGAGTGTTCATCTCTTAATTCATCTTAAGGGCATTTGAGCATCTAAGATAAGGGAAGGAGTTGATAACCTCTCCTTAGCCCAAAACCACCACCCACTCATTCGACCCTAAGCCTTTAATCTTAAAATTATTAGACCTAATTTGCCCGAGTGGGCTAGGGACATCAACAAGTCGGGTCAAGGCTAGTGTTGAGTCAGTTTGTCTGGTTACTCTGTGTGTGCTTTGTACTCAGTGTCTAGAATGGTGGTTCAGGGATTTCATCCCGAAGGGCATGTGTGCTGGTCCGCCTACCTGGCCAATCTCTGATTGGTGTCTAGGATTGGCAATTAGGGACCTAACACTCCCCTTACACCTGCCTGGCTGAGTCCCGAGTTACTACAGGCTAGCTTGCCACTCTGATTGGGCATCTAGTTTGGGCTCTAGGTCTAGTTAACCCGTAGTTGTTCAGTTGAGTCTCATTTTGTGTGTTTGCTTGCATCATCATGTCTACCCGGAATGGAGTACCCTACCAACCTGGTCAAACCCAACCTGATTTAGAGGCCATGGTTAGATCTCTTATTAAGAGCATGAACAAGTTAAGCCAGGATTTGACTGCCACTGTTACCCAGTGTAAAGAACAAGTCCATGAGAATTTTACCTAGCTTAGGGATCAAGTCCAAGTCCTTGAGAAACGTAGACATCAAAATTGGATCCCTGATCCAAAATTTAATAGGCCCCAACCTCATCCATACTAGGAGCCTAGGAGGACCTTATACCGTGATCCCGAGCATAACCTTAGGAAGCCTAACCATGATATCTATAGTGTGGATCGTGTCTATGAGAGGTTCTTACAATATTCTAGACCAGTCACTCAACAACCCAAGTCTTCTAGATCAAACCATTTAGATCCACACCCATGCCTAAGTAAGGTCTCTACTAGCTTGAAACCCAGTGTGACCCAGGTTCTTATATCACAAGAATGTTTGTTTTGTGGAGAAAGAGGCCATAAATCTAGTCAGTGCCCATGCATAGGACTGGCTTGTGCACAGCTAAGTGGTAAGAATCCTAAGGATGACATTAATGAGGGAGAACCCAAGCCTACCAATGTGGAAGAAAGGTTAGGTATGACAAGCCTAGAATCAGTTGACCCGATTACCACTGACCCAAACCCATTGAAGATGGCATCGAGGAAGTATATGATGCTGGCTTGAGTCTAGTTGATGAATATGAGGGGGAAGAACTTGAAGAATGTGACATCGATACTATTGGTTCCTTACCTGAGGAGACCTTGGAGAGCAACTAAGTGGTAGGACCTAGTTCAGAAATTCAAGAGATTTATGAGAATCAGGTTCCTTTAGTCAAATATCCCCAGGAAGAACTCATAGTGTTAGCCCGAGCTATCAGTTCGTACCCTCTAATGACAGTCATTCCTCAAGTACCAATTGAAGATCTTTGCACTGAACTGTTTAAGTTTGCCCACCCTATGGTAGATCCTCTCTTTAGGATGACTGAATTAAGCCTCTTACAATTGAACCTTGTCCCATGCCCAGCCACTAAGGTCTCTCCCGTAATCTCAGTTGAACATCCTTGTCTTGAGAGGATTGATTCACCCAGTCCTGTAGAAGTCCTCCTTATGGCCCCAGACCCCTTCCTTCGCATGACTGACCTACCCTTCTATAGAGTATACCTTTCCGCACCCATAGGTCAAATTTCAAGTCTTGAGGTCATCATCCATAGGCCCTCCCATGAATCATTCTCTAATCTAGTTCTTGAGAAAGTGGATCATTATTTGCTTAGAGAACAAACCTTAACTATTGCAATCACATGTCCTAGGCTACTTCCCGAACCATCTCTTGATCCATTCCTGGGAGTAGCAAACTTTTCCTTTCGTAAGGATGACCAGTTGACACTCATAGATCACCATTCAAACCTTCAGGTCACCACCTTTAGTCAACAGGTAATTCGAGACTCCACCTCATATCTTCTCCCTTTCTTTAGGACTTCCAATCTTCTTACACCATCCAGTATACTTTGTCGAAGCCTTTAGAGTGAACCACGTGTCAGAACCTATTAGGTTTGCCACCTACTTCTGGAAGACCTTATGGCACCTACTAGGCGTCCATAATAAGTTTTCATGCTCTGCATGCCCTCCTCCGACCCAAGGTCAAACCTAGAGAGCCTTAGTTTGTTAGGTTTAGACCTAGGGTTCCTTTGTAATAAAGTCCATTCTTTAGGAATGCATCGTCAGTCTAGTTTAGTTTTCTTGACCCTTACTAGGCTTTGGCTCAGATTTTGGTTTGATTGAGAGCACCAGGAATTGGGATTTGTATTTTGTCCAAGACTAAATTTGCATATAATGTTTCGATCAATAGGTCTATAGGCTAGAGTCCCTTTGAAATTGTTCATGGATACAAGCCTCACACACCACTTGATCTGATTTCACTATTAGTCCACACACACAAGTCTCTTGATGCACTTGCATAGCATGTAAAGGACTTGCATAAAGAAATTCATGCCAAAATAAATTTAAGTAATGAAACTTATAAGAAGTTGGCTGATTCTCAAAGGCGAGTCAAAACTTTTGTTGAGGGAGACTATGTAATGATTAGGTTAAGGCCTGAACGGTTTCCTCCTGGAACTATTAGAAAGTTACATGCTAGAGGAGCTGGACCATTTAGAGTGGTGAAGAGAGTAGGGTCCAATGCCTATGTGCTCGAGTTGCCTTCAGAACTAGGCATTAGCTCCACTTTCAACATTACAGACCTAGTAGAGTATAAAGAGCCAACTGTGATTCCCAGTGAGCCTTTTTGAGCCTAATCCTGCTCTTGAGAGTGAACCCAACCCTGTGTATCCACCAACAAACTGGCCTGTGAGGAAAGAGCATATTGAAAAGATCCTGGATGATCAGGTTATCTCTACTCGTAATCGAGGATACCAAAGATACCTGGTCCGCTAGCAAGGAAGGCCAGATTCTGATAACTCTTGGATCTCCCGAGAAGAATTACAAGAATTGGACCCAGACCTCTTGGAGAGATACCAGAGCCAGCTTGATCCATACTCGACAGGGTCGAGTTCCTCCCACCCCGGAGAATTGGTGCGGGCACCAGACTCAGAAGAAGACTTCAGGGCTCCATCTAGATCTCTGATTGACATTGCCCGAAGAATTAGGGTTTTCTGGTTTTGTAATAAGGTTGACTTGGTCAACTCAATTTTAGTTTGAGTTTGTATTTCCCTGCAATTAAATTTGTTGAGTCATGTTGACTCAATACAAGTCCTAGTAGTGGTCTAGGTCTTCTCCAAGGTGCCACATTTTCTCCCAGGACCAAGCAAGTGGGTGCCACACTCCCAGCCACATGCCAGAGTCCAGGGGGTGCCACATCTCCATCCAGTGTGCCTTGGTCCCCACACCACAAAAAGCAGGTCCCTTCTTTCATGCGCCACTTGGGGGAGAAATCCATCAAGATACCTCAATCCAAGGAGGAGCCAACTTCTTTCCAGATAAACCCAAGCCAGGATGGCAAGAATTTTTCTTGAAGAGAGGATCAAGGAGGTGCCCCACAATGTTCCATAAAAACCCAAGTTATAAAATGGAAGAGAGCATGTCTTGGGGAGAAAATCAAGGAGGCACCCAACAGTTTCCTAAAGTGCCAAAGCCATGAAAGGAAGAAGCCTAAACTTGTGGAGCAAGACTAGGAGGTGTCCAAAAGAGCCAAACCATGAAGGGAAAATCCTTGATTCATGAAGAGATACTAGGAGACAACCCCATAACCTGTCATTTGGAGCTGATTTTCAAGTTTTCTTGGAGTTTTTGGGCTGCCCACTCATGGAAGGAGTCTGGGAAGAGAATTTGATGCCTAAAGTGTGGGTTAGTCCAATTAGTCCCACATGGGAAGTGTATGAAATTTTATTTCTTTGTTATGTCTATATATTCAACTCTATGTAACTCTTGAAAAAAGATGAATGAAATCAATTTCTTTGTAAGCAACTTTGTGTTTCTCTCTTCCGCACTTGTATTTAAGTGTTGAGCTCCGTGAGGGAGTAAATCCGGGTTCCCTAGGAACCTTGAGGAGTGTGAGATCTCCAACCCCAAAACTCTAGCTCAGTCCACCCATCTCTACTCCACCACCACCAAACCCTAATTTTCCATCTACATCCCACGGCCCCCTCTTCCACATAGAGGCCGCCACCAGCATCCAGGTCCAGATCAACTGTTTCAACTACAGAGCAAGTTCAAAGAAGAGTCAGATCAGTATCAAGATCTCCGGAACTTCTACATCCAACAATCTTCATTAAGTCCTCAGGTCAGTGTCTTTCTTTGAGTTTTTGGTTCTTTTTTTTGTTCTTCTTCTTCCAGATCCTGAGTTCGAGAAGAAGGCCAACCTTGCCATAGGACTACAATCTGAGGATCCATTGCGAAGATACCCCATCTCCACGGATCCTATAATCTGCTCGAGAGTGTCCTTCAATTGAAGCAACGAGAGATATCACAGTCAGGTATAAAACCTTCTCTTCTCTCTTCGTTGTTTCTTGAAAGAGGAGTAAACCCTAGGTCTGGGGTTTCTCAATCCCCAGCGATCCTACTTCTGAGTTACTCTGATAATCCACTCCTTTTAATTATACTTCTATCATTTCTTAGTTTCTTTCAACATTAGTTTATCTTTCATTTGAGTCAAAGCCGACTTCTAAAATATAATAAAAAAAAAATACATTAATTTTAATTTACTTCCGCATCGCATCATCTTTTGTTCTGCATCATTTTTGGTATCAGAGCTTCCGTCCTGCATCATTTTTGGTATCAGAGCTTTTGTTCTGCATCACCAGGTGATTGGCTTTGGATACAATTCCCAACATGAACTCCACTGAACACTCAAAAGTCAATATTCCCTCAAGAACTTCACTTCCAAAAGCCATAAAAAGAGAGATTCCTTGAAAAAGCTTACAAGCCTATCAATTCATCCTTCCAAAAGTCAGCTTGAAGAAGATTCCAAAGAGAAGACAAGACAAGCATCTTCAAGAGCCTCAAAGCTTCCACATTCCACTCTAGAAGAAAGTTTGATTTATTTTTAAATTGTATCTTTATCTCTATATTTTATGACCTAGCTTTCAAGGGTTTCTTGAAAGTAGGTGTTGTGGTTGTTGGTAAGCTAAAGGTACAAAACCAACAAGGGTTTGACTTATGAGCCCGAAAACAAATAAGTTGTAAAGGTTATTGGTGAGCCTAGGTGACAAAATCAACTTAGGTTTTGACTTGTGAGCCTTGTAAAACAAGTCGGTTGTAATCTTGAAAAGATTATAGTGGAATTTCCAAGGGTGGCTTGGGGAGTGAATGTCGATGCTTGGTTTACATCGAACCACTATAAAACTTGTATTTGTGTGTGATTGCTACTCTTATCTCTTACTCTTTTTTTCTATAAATTAATTTACTGATTATCCGCTGCATATCATTGAGTTATTCAAATTACTCACAAACACTTCAAAGACCGGCACATAATTGTTTTAATTTTTGAAAGACCCAATTCACCCTCCCTCTTGGGCTCCATTTTTAGGCAACAAGTGGTATCAGAGCACCGGTACTCTACTTGTAGGTCCAACGATCTTGAGTGAAAGATCATGGCAGCCCAATAGGTATGAGTATTGTAGAAGGTCAAGCCTCTAACCGTCCCCCACTATTTAATGGCACCAACTACACATATTGGAAGACATGCATGTGCATATTTATTCAAGCTCTTGATTATAATTTTTGGAAGTCTATTGTTAAGGGTCCTCATCAGCCTACTATATTGATTATGGCATTCCACTCCCAAATGGAAGATGATTGGGATGAGAATGATATTAAGCAAATAGAGCATAATGCAAAGGCTATGAATCTATTATTTTATGCTTTGAGATCCAAGCGAATTCAATAGAATCTCAAATTATCTCTCTGCAAAAGAATATGGGACATACTTGAAGATATCCATGAGGTACACATCAAGTGAAAACTACTAAAGTTAACACACTCATTCACATATATAAAATGTTTAAAATGGAACCTACTGAATCTATTTAAAATGTATACTAGTTCACTAATATTGTGAATGACATGAGAAGTTTAGAAATTTATTTTTAATGATGAACTTGTCAATAAATACCTCAGGTCTCTTTCGGCTTCTTGGGATACTAAGGTTACTTCTATAGAAGAAGCCAAGGATGTCAACACTCTTCCTCTTGAGCAACTCTTGGGCTATCACTTGACTTTTCTTTTGTGGTGGACTTGAAGGCTATCACTTTCTTTTTCTTATCAACATCCACATTTTTTTGTTTCAATGAGAGCTCATAAGTGATAGCCTTCAAGTCCACCACAAAAGAAGAGTCAAGTGATGAGTCTGAAGAATAGGATGAAGAAGATGAGACGGCTCTCATTGCTAGAAAGTTTAGGAGGTTTATGAGAAAGAAGAAATATAATCTCAAGAAACCTCAAAAGAGAGAGCCTAGCAAAGAGAAGGATAAGAGAAACAAAAGGAGTAGTCCACATGTTTTGAATGCAAAAACCTGGCCACTTCATGATGGACTGCCCCTTACTCAAGAAAAGTAGAAGAAGAATGATGAGAAAGAAAGCTATGATGGCAACCTGGAGCGACAGCGAGGATTCAAGCTCCGAAAAAGAAAGCAAGAGGTTGCAAATTTTTGTCTAATGGCCAACAATGATGAGGTAATATCTGAACCTAAAGAAGAGTTTACTTTTGATGAACTACATGAAGTTTTTGATGAACTTGTCATTGAATTTCAAAACTTAAAATGAAGCATAAAGAACTAAAGAAGCTAAACTTGGATTTAGTTAAATCAAATGGAAAGTTGTTATTGAAAATGATGCTTGCTCCAACAAAACAAAGTTAATGATGAAGTCATTTTTCTTAAAAAGGAAAAGGAAGATTTGAAAAAGAAAAATCTCTGCATTGCATCAACTAAATTTACAAAACAAAACAAAGAGATTTGCAAGAAAACAAGAAATATAAAGATAAACTTGAAAAATTGAAACATTTGTTGAAAAATTTATCAACAGTCCTGAAAACTTAATATGCTTTTAAATAACCAAAGAGTTGTTTTCAACAAGGCTGGTTTGGGTTTCAAAATACAAAAATAATAAAAGTTTTTCAAGAATTTTTTGTGCCTGCTTCATCTTCAATTACTTATTATTATTATGTGGTAAAGTAACACAAATCTTATTTATGCAAAAAAAAAAAAATTAAGTAAAAGTTAAAAAGTTGTGGTTTCCAAAGGACCATCACCTAACCTTAAGTACCCAAGATGACTTGGTACCTAAGTCTTCACTTAATTTTTATATTGTAGGGTGTCTTGCAACCACGCAAAAAATTGTAGTACCTTCGACAGGTTGGCTCAAGACACATGACTGGAGATGTAGAGTAGTTCTCCTCACTTGAGTATTAAAGGTGGTTGGTAATGTTACTTTTGGTGTAATGGAAAGGGCAAGATTATCGAAATTGGTAAAATCCATATCACCCCTTCTACTTATATAGATAATATTTTATATGTTAATGGTTTAACATAATTTACTTAGCTTAGCCAGTTTTGTGATAAAGATTTCAAAAATTCATGAAAATTTGGGTGAATACTAGAACAGAAATTTCAGCATCAAACACTTAACTAGTAAACCATAACTCTGATACCAACAATTGATGGGGGACAAAATAAAATAATAAATGGAGGGTTTTAGCAGCTAACCCAGCAAGCAAACTTGAAAAATTAATTATCAAATAAATGGTCTAAATTAACCAAGAAAAGAATCTTCAAAGAAGACTAGTTGATCTAATTACAATACCCGAAATATAGTCTAGTTCAAGATAGAGATTAGGATCTTCATGGCAAAGAAACCATCACTACTAGGGCAAGTTAACCTTCAAATGATCAGATCTAATGAAGCTTAGGAAGAGTTTTCCTACCAATAATGATGCTAATTATTTGGTGGAAGAAGGAGCTCTCATCACTCAAGGATTGAGGTCTAAACCATAAGACTAGCACTCCTTACCTTAGGACTCATCTTGGCCATGATCCTTGGCTTGGAGAACTTCATCTTGGACTTAAAAAATCAGAGAACCTGCATCAAATCAGAGATTAGGCATGGAAGAGGAACTCAAATTGCAATGGAAACAAGAAGAAGAAGAAGGGAAAACAAGGAAGTAGAAATCGGCGCTTTCAAGGAATGATGCTTGGATCTTGGATCAGCAAGGAGCACTCCACCTTTCAAACACTCAAGGATATTCTACCCTTCAACACTTATTTAAGAACCTCACACTCTCTTCTCAACCTATCTTCTAACTCTCAACTCAAGAACTTTTCCCTCCAAACAAGAGAACATAGGGGAACTAGAACAAGAAAGATAGCTTTCTTCATTTAATCTAAAATATAATGAATCATAGAATGAATACAAGAGAGGGCCTAGGGCCCTATTTATAGGCTTTTAATCCAAGGGAATTTCGTCCAAGGGAAGGGGATAAGGATGAGCTAAGGGGATAAGGATGAGCTAGCTAATTCTAGTTGGATCCAACAACTTTTGGTTAGTTGTTCACTAGAATTAGTTTTTACAACCATTTATGGGTAGAAGGTTACACCAATTGACATGTGGATCCTAGGTGGCAATGATGTGTCCTCCATTTACTGATGTAGATCATGTGATGTGGCATCCCACATGGCACGTTAGTTGGAGGATTGTTGGGGTAATATAACATGGCTTCAATCTCCCCATAAAATTCTTGATGTGGTGTCCTTCCTCCTCCCCAAAAGGTACTTAATATGGTGTCAACCAATTGAGAGAAATGGGCTTCAAGTAGATGCATCCAAGTGAGAGAAGTGGGCTTCAATGGATGGTGCCAAGTGGGAAAAATGGTCATTGAAGAAGTGGCCTCATACCCTGCTTGAATCTAGTTGAGTCTACTCATGAATCGGCTCAAGTATTGCTAAAAGAGAAGATAGACTCAAACCCTTTATTAGATTTGTCTATTTTAACTACAAACAAAAGTAAGTTAGTCCAAAAACTTCTTTCTTGTTGATGTCCCTATCAACTAGACTAGTGATGGGGAAACTAATATGCATGCAATTTTTTTTATATGTTTTATATGTGGGTTGGGTGATTACCCTATCAACTAGACTAGTGATGGGGAAACTAATATGCATGCAATTTTTTTTATATGTTTTATATGTGGGGTTGGGTGATTAATTCCCGAATTTCAGATTAAAATAAGTTATAGGGAATTTTATATGAATTTTAGAAGATCAGCATGCAGATTAGGACCTAGAAAAGTAGAAAGAAGGATCGCCGGGGCTGAGAAGCCTCGGTTAGGGCAAGTTCTCCTACAATAAAAACTACTGGAGGTAGAGGGGTGTACCTGACAATGTCTGTGAAGATCGCAGCAAAAGGGTCTCTCGTTCCTCGACGGATGCGGCCTGGAAAATCGAGCCAAAGACCCGTGGATACCCGGCTTTCTGCTCGGTGATCCGATTGAGGCTTGGCTGGAGTCGTTGGATTCGTAGGAACTCGGGGACCTGCAAACGACCTGTCAGGGGTTAGAAAACTCACAAAGGAACAAGAAATCAAAGGAAAAACAGCAAGGGAAGGCTTCTTTTGGAGTGGGCGTCCAGGGATCTGAGATGCTTGTTGGTAGTAGGAAGATGATTGCAGCACTGGGAAGAGAACTCTCGCAAACCCCTTTATGCACACAGCAGGGTATCACACACAACTCAATAGAAGAACTCAAGGTTTTCATTCATCAAAATTTTCCCTCATACAAGAGGCTAGGGTCCCTTAAATAGACCCTTAACCTTGGGCTCCAAGTAAGGGTACATAAGTCTTTACATAAGAATCCTTTTCCCTCTCAAACCCTAGCTAGAAAATAAGGAAATATTAGGTAGAAAAATCCCTAAAAATTTTCTTGACTTGGTCAAGACTCCAAGGATGCCTAGGGGGGCGTGTTGGGCTTCTAGGAGCAGCAAGGGGCCGGCCCAAAGGGGCCCGGGTGCATGGGTTTGGGCCTCTGGAAGCTGGGGTGGCCTGGTAGCCAGGTAGCAGGAATATTCCCTGGTATCTTGCTTCTTAGGAGCTTGGGCTTGGCACCTGGGCTTGATTTCTTCGGGCTAGGATGCAGATGGACCTCTGAAATCATGGATGCCCTTATTTATGAATATACTTTGGCATCTGGAAGGGAATCTGGGCATCTGGAGGGCATCTGCAAGAAATCAGGGTTTTTCTAAATTTTTCTCTTGGGGTCTTCAAATCTTCAAGCTGGGTTGGACTTGGGCTATACTTCCATGTCTTCAATCTAGTTGGACTTGGTCTTCACTTGTATGATATAGTCTTGAATCTTCGGTATGCTTGGATATGACTCAAAAAAATAAAATTAGCTCAACATGAGCTGACTAGCATTGGACTGAACTAGCTCAACATGAGCTGACAAGTACAGAACTGAAATAACAACTCAAAATACTCAAATAACAACTAAAATGGACTCAGATGAGCTTAGCCCTTATTACAGATGGACTCATAAATTATTGATCAATTCACAGAGGATTGAAAAGCCTCTATCTTATTCTGGTGCCTCGGTGTCCCCACCAATTCTCCCGGGGTGGGAGGAACTCGACCCTGTCGAGTGAAGGTCAGACTTGCTCACATATCTCTCGAGAAGGTCTGGGTTGAGGCGTTGCAAGTCCTCTCGAGAAATCCACGAATCGTCCGACTCTGGCCGGCCTTGCCATCGGACCAGAAAGCGTTGATAGACATGGCCCTGGGTCGTGATGGCTTGATCATCCAGGATACGCTCGATCTGTTCTCCTCTCTCAGGCCAAATTTGTTTGTGGACACTCTAGGTTAGGGTCACTCACAATGAAAAGGAATAGGTCCAAAGGCCTCACTAGGTATCGCTGCCGATTCCCTATACTCAACCAGGTCTGTAATATTGAAGGTAGAACTAATGCCAAATCCGAAGGCAATTCTAACACCTAGGCATTTGATCCAACCTTCTCTATCACTTTAAAAGATCGGGCTCTGCGAGCATGAAGCTTCTTTTAGGCCTAAGCCTAACCAAGATAAAATCCACTACATCAAATTTTTTTGATCCATCTTCGGGAATTAGCCAGTTTGTTTAAAATTAGTATAGGTGGTGAACATGCTGGGCACATGCAGACTCCTATAAAATGATGCAAAGGACTCAAACTAACACCTAATACACTCGACTTGCATTCCTATCGAAGGAAATTTATTAGACTTTTATGGGACTAAACCTAAGAGACTATAGACTCTCTAGGTCCGACCCTAGTGTGGTGTGCACAAGAGTATTTACAATGGACTCCAAGCAAATGCCAGAGGGTATGCCAGAAGTATAATGCAAACCTAACATGCGTAATGAATGCATGCAGTATGCTAATCTCAGTTAAATGCAATCTAATAATCCTAGAAATGCTGGAGGTGTCAGGAAAGGGTAGAAAATAGGAAGTGGGTTTAGAAGTAGTTTGGTAGGGTAGGGAAAAAGGTTCAAGGTTAGTTGGATAAAGTTCAATAAAGAAGGCATGTCAGGGACTAATCCTAGACTAATGAGGCTAATCTACGAGATTGTGGAATTTCTATGGGCATGAAAAGGTCTATGCTATGGAAGGATGGGTCAACAATTTCTGGGAAGAGATCTTCAATAGGAATGGCAGGAAGGGATTCATCCTGAGGGCAATGGGTTAAGTAAGCCAAATCCTGAATAAAGTCTTCTTGTTCATGCAATTTAGGAATAGGCTCTACAATTAGATCCTTTTCTAGAGTTTCCTCAGGTAAAATCCTAGTATCATAGTTCTTTCCTCTAATTGTTCTTCTACTATAGCTTTAGGTTGGATGTGGTCAAGGTCAACTAGCTCTAGGGTGATTTCTACCAGGGTATCTACTAGGTCAGCTAATTCTAGGTCTACTAAAGGTGTCTCCTCTTCTCCTTCATACTCATCCACTAGGCTCGCATCAGCTTCATACACTTCCGCATTAATGTAAGCCTTGTCAATCTCAGGAATGGTTGGAGAAGGTCGGCTAGGGAAAAATTGGCTAAGTCCTGGTTTCTGATTATGGACACTAATCCTAGTAGGTTCAGGTTGTCTAAGGGGTAGTGGCTCACTACTGGACTCATATTTAGGGGTGCTAATCCTATGGGGTTCAAGTTGACTATGGAAACCTGACTAGTACTAGATTGATATCTAGGATTATGGGCTCCCTAGACTCATAGGATAAGGGAGCAGATCTATGGGTCACGGGATCATAAGATCTGGGTTATAGGATTTGGGTTCAGCTCTATGGGTCTTGGGTCTACTGGACTCATGGGATATGGGTTCGTAGATTTTAGAGTCAGAGGATTTGAAGTCATAAGATCTATAGGTTGTGGGTATACTAGGCTTATAGGATGTGGGTAAATAGGATCTAGAGTCATAGGATCTAGGTTCAGTATCATAGTATGGGTCAGGCTGAGTGGCTCTCCTAGGTTCAACCTCACGATATGGTTCAGGGTTTGGGGTCCTCCTAGGTTCAGGATTATAGTATGGGTCAGGCTGAGGGGCTCTCCTAGGTTCAACCTCTCGGTATGGATCAGGGTTTGGGGTCCTCCTAGGTTGAGGATTGTAGTACGGGTCAGGAGATAAGGGGCACTCCTAGGTTCGACCTCATGGTATAGATCAAGGTTGGGGTTCTCCTAGGTTGAGGGGACTCAGGATCTGGCTCAGATCGTGACCCATGGATTCTTGCTATGGTCCCTACTCGGCCTCCTAACTGGTCAAACCTATTGGCAAGATGGTCAATTCTATTGTTGGTTGGGTCGCAGACTGAGTTAATTGGGTAGTCATATGGGCCATTTGATCAGCTAGGGCTTTATTTGGGCTTGTAAATTTTCCATGGGTTCAGACATTTGTGAAGGAGGTGGGTGATATGAAACTCCTAATCTAGTGCTCATGCAAGACTCGATCAGATCGACTATAGCTGACTAGACCAAGAGTCCAAACTAGATGCTCAATCAGGGTGGCAAACTAGCCTATAGTAACCCTGTACTCAGCCAGGCAGGTGTAAGGGGAGTGTTAGGTCCATGATTGCCAATCCTAGACACCAATCAGAGATTGGCCAGGTAGGCGGACCAGCACACAAGCCCTTTGGGATTGAATCCCTAAACCACCGTTCTAGACACTAAGCACAAGGCACACACAGGTTAACTTAACACAGTGATCTAACACTAGTCCGGACCCGACCAGTTGGTGTCCCTAGCCCACTAGGCAAATTAAGTCTAATTAATTTTAGGTTAAGGCTTGGGACCGAATGCAAGGGATGTGGTTTTGGGCTAAGGAGAGGTTATCAACTCCTCCCCTTATCTGATATAGCAAGAATGCCCTAAAAGTAAATTATGCAATGATGGCAGGCAGATGAGGATGCAAATTAGGGTTTAGATGTTTTTGGTATTTTTGGAGAATATGTAATTTTTTTTTTTTTTGGTATTTTTTAAATAGAAGAAAACTTGCAAATTATGGCCTAATATGCATGAAATATACTAAAATTAAAAGATATGCAAAAATTGCTAAACAAAAACCTAAAACTTCCTAACTTGTCTTGCTGAAAAAAAAACAGAGTCAAAAATTTGCAGGATGTATTTCGGCTTGAAGAAAATTCAAAGTCCGAAAGAAAATCTGTAAAAATTCTGAAATTACTTTGAATTATGATAAATCCATAAAAAAAAATTTTAAAATTTTTGAAGTTTTTAACAGGGATAAATAATTAAAATAACAGAGTACATACGAACTGAAAAATTGCAGAAAACAAGCCCTAATCTAAGATCTGATACCAAATGATGGGGAAACTAATATGCATGCAATTTTTTTATATGTTTTATATGTGGGGTTGGGTGATTAATTCCCGAATTTCAGATTAAAATAAGTTATAGGGAATTTTATATGATTTTAGAAGATCAGCATGCAGATTAGGACCTAGAAAATTAGAAAAGAAGGATCGTCGGGGCTGAGAAGCCTCGGTTAGGGCAAGTTCTCCTACAATAAACTACTGGAGGTAGAGGGGTGTACCTGACAATGTCTGTGAAGATCGCAGCAAAAGGGTCTCTCGTTCCTCGACGGATGCGGCCTGGAAAATCGAGCCAAAGACCGCGGATACCCGGCTTTCTGCTCGGTGATCCGATTGAGGCTTGGCTAGAGTCGTTGGATTCGTAGAAACTGGGGACCTGCAAACGACCTGTCAGGGGTTAGAAAACTCACAAAGGAACAAGAAATCAAAGGAAAAACAGCAAGGGAAGGCTTCTTTTGGAGTGGGCGTCCAGGGATCTGAGATGCTTGTTGGTAGCAGGAAGATGATTGCAGCACTGGGAAGAAGAACTCTCGCAAACCCCTTTATGCACACAGCAGGGTATCACACAACTCAATAGAAGAACTCAAGGTTTCATTCATCAAAAATTTTCCCTCATACAAGAGGCTAGGGTCCCTTAAATAGACCCTTAACCTTGGGCTCCAAGTAAGGGTACATAAGTCTTACATAAGAATCCTTTTCCCTCTCAAACCTAGCTAGAAAATAAGGAAATATTAGGTAGAAAAATCCCTAAAAATTTTCTTGACTTGGTCAAGACTCCAAGGATGCCTAGGGGGGCTGTTGGGCTTCTAGGAGCAGCAAGGGGCCGGCCAAAGGGGCCCGGGTGCATGGGTTTGGGCCTCTGGAAGCTGGGGTGGCCTGGTAGCCAGGTAGCAGGAATATTCCCTGGTATCTTGCTTCTTAGGAGCTTGGGCTTGGCACCTGGGCTTGATTTCTTCGGGCTAGGATGCAGATGGACCTCTGAAATCATGGATGCCCTTATTTATGAATATACTTTGGCATCTGGAAGGGAATCTGGGCATCTGGAGGGCATCTGCAAGAAATCAGGGTTTTTCTAAATTTTTCTCTTGGGGTCTTCAAATCTTCAAGCTGGGTTGGACTTGGGCTATACTTCCATGTCTTCAATCTAGTGGACTGGTCTTCACTTGTATGATATAGTCTTGAATCTTCGGTATGCTTGGATATGACTCAAAAAATAAAATTAGCTCAACATGAGCTGACTAGCATTGGACTGAACTAGCTCAAATGAGCTGACAAGTACAGAACTGAAATAAACAACTCAAAATACTCAAATAACAACTAAAATGGACTCAGATGAGCTTAGCCCTTATTACAGATGGACTCATAAATTATTGATCAATTCACAGAGGATTGAAAAGCCTCTATCTTATTCTGGTGCCTCCGGTGTCCCCACCAACTAGTTTTTAAAGGATACAATCAGGAGGAAGGGGTGATTTTGATGAACTTTTACTCCTGTTGCTAGACTTGAAGCAATTAGGCTATTATTGACATTTTGATGTTTATGGATTTTAATTTATATCAAATGGATGTCAAAAATGCCTTTTTAAATGGTTTATCGAAGAAGAAGTTTATGTTAAACAACCCCCCGGTTTTGAAAATCATGAATTTCCAAACCATGTTTTTAAACTTTATAAAGCTTTGTATGGTTTGAAACAAGCTCAAGAGCTTGGTATGATAGATTGAGTTCATTCTTGCTTAAAAATGATTTTTCTAAAGGTAATGTAGATACTACCTTATTTCTAAAAAAGAAAAATGATGATCTCTTAGTAGTATAAGTTTATGTGGATGATATTATATTCGGTGCTACTAATGAATATCTTTGTCAAGAGTTTGCAAAGTTAATGCAGGGTGAGTCAAGATGAGCATGATAGTAGAACTTAACTTCTTCTTCAGACTCCAGATAAAGCAAACAAAGGAAGGGATCTTCATTAACCAAACTAAGTATACGAAAGAAATATTAAAGAAGTTTGGGATGGAGAACACCAAGTCATTAGGTACACCTATGAGCTCTTCTTGTAGACTTGACAAAGATTAATCAGGTAAACTTGTCGACCAAAGTTATATAGAGGAATGATGGGTTCATTATTATATATAACTGCTAGTAGGCCATATATTGTGTTCAGTGTCTGTATGTGTGCAAGATATCAGTCTTTCCCTAAAGAATCTCATCTTTTAGTTGTTAAACACACACTTAGATATCTGTCTGGATCTATTGATATTGGTCTTTAGTACTCTAGAGATTCATCATTAAATTGATTGCTTATTCTAATGCTAATTTTGCTGGGTGTAAACTTGACAAAAAAAATATTAGTAAAACTTATCAGTTCTTGGAGTCAATTTGATTTAAAAATAACAAGAAACAGAATTCAGTTGCTCTATCTATGGTGGAAGCAAAATTAGAGTAGCTAGAAGCTGTTGTGCTCAAATTCTATGGATCAAACAATAACTCGAAGATTTTGGCATCAAACTAACTAAGACACCCATAAGATGTGACAATACTAGTGCAATCAATTTAACTAAGAATCCTGTGCAAATTTGTTAACTCCGTTATTGATTTGATGATAAGTAAAATGGTTAAGTATAAGTTGAGTACAAAGATCTCTTGAAGTGGGTTTCTATAAAAAAAGGTGCTCACAAATTTGAAGAAGTTGTTTGATTGAAGAGGCCATGTTTGGATGAAAGATATCTGCTAAAAGAGGGACTTGGACAGTCAAAAGTTTGCTTGAATGGATATTGAGTGAAGCATAAATTTGATTCAGTACAAGTTCAAACTTTTTATGAAGATTTTAGTAAACTGTCGACTCAAGGTGTCGACACATGACACCAAGTATCGATACATGGAAGAGAGTGTCGACCTAAGCCAGTATACGAGAATGTTGGCATGGCTAAAGTGTCAACACATAGACTTGAAGTGTTGACTCAAAGTGTCGACACATGGATCAGCTCATCGCCTGAGATTTCAAACCACAGAACTTGTTGATAATGAAGAACTGTAGAAGTGTCGACACATGAAAGAGAAGTGTCGACTCACCTGAGGAAGTGTCGACACATCTAAGATTTCCAGAGAACCAGATTGAAGAATTTTGAACTAGGTGTCGACTCAAGAAGTTCAAGTGTCGATCTAAAGTGTTGACTCACATCCTGAAGTATCAATACATGGAGTTCTAGGAACAATAATGGCTAGTTTTTTTCAAAAGCAAAACTCAACCCTTTTTCCCTCCAATGGCTAATTTTCAAGTCTAACGGCTAGAAATCAGATTTGAGACCTTGGGAAGGTTCTATATGCTCCAAATCAAATCAAAACATAATAGAATTGATGAGAATGAAATAGAAGCATCCAAGAGAGAAGAAAAGAGAGCATTCACTCCTTTTCATTGAAGATTCAACCACTCTCAAGCGAAAGAAAGCCTCCAAGCATTCAAGAGCCTTCAAGAGCATTATAGATCAACCATTCTTGAGCATTGAAGAGGCTTCAACAAGTTTAAAGCACCACAACATCGAGCTTCAAAGAGATACGCTTTTTATTAGAAAGCTTTTATTCTCTTTACTTCAAAAATTTATTTGTTGTAAGTTCTTGGTTAGCCTATTGTAAAACAAGGGAGGTATTGGTGAGCCTTTAAAAAAGTAGGTTCTTGATTAGTCTAAAAAATCAAGGGAGGGGTGGTGAGCCTTTAAAAATATTTAGGTTCTTGATTAGCCCGTAAAATCAAGTGAGGTTTGTGAGCCTTGTGAAAACAAGTTGGGTTTTTGATTAGTGAGCCCAGAAAACTAATCAATTGTAATCAGTAAAGATTACAGTGAATTTCTCAAGGGGATCTTGGAGAGTGGATGTAGGTGCATTGGATAGCACCGAACCACTATATTTCTTGGTCTTTGTGGTTGATTGCCCTCTATTTGCTTTTTATTTATTGCTCTTTATTTCTGCTGCACTTTTATTTAAGAGCATTACATTTGAATTCATAGTACCTTGTTCAATTGTTGAATTGAATTACATTTATTGCTTTGCATTAAGTTATAAATTTTTTTAGAGACCCAATCCACCTCCCTCTTGGGTTGCTTACTGGGCAACAAGTGATATCAGAGCCCTGTTCTCGGTGTATAGGCTTTACCGTCTTGAGTAAAGATCTATGGTAGCCCCTATTGGTACTAGCATAGTTAAGGGTCAAGCCTCAAATAGACCTTCATTTTTTAATGGATCAAAATATATATATTGGAAAACTACTATGAGAATTTATATGCATTCTATTGATTAAACTTGTGAAAGTTGTTGATAAGGGTCCTCATATTCCTTCGGTAGTGGTTAATGGTGTTTCCATCCCAAAACTCGAAAAGGATTGGGATAAAAATGACATTAAGCAATCCGAGATCAATGCTAAGGCAATGAATCTTCTTTATTATGCATTAGATCCTAGTAAATTCAATAGGATATCTACTTGCACTTCTGTCAAAGAAATATGGGACACACTTAAAGTTATCCATGAGGGTACGATCAAGTGAAGAATACTAAGATGAACATGTTAGTGCATACTTATGAAATATTTTGAATGGAAACTAATGAGTCAATCACTGACATGTATACTAGATTTACAAATATTGTAAATGAAATGAGAAGTCTAGGAAAAGTAATGTCTAACGCTGATCTTGTGAATAAAATCCTCAAGTCACTTCCAACATCGTGGGATTCGAAGGTGACCGTGATTCAATAAGCAAAGGATGTTAACAAGCTACCTTTAGAGTAGCTGGTTGGATCGCTCATGACTTATGAGCTGAATCTGAAACAAAAGTCAATGGACATGGACAAAAAGAAAAACGGGATTGCTTTCAAATCAAGCATGCAAGAAGAATCCTCAATAGATGAGCCCAAAGAAGAAGAGGAAGATGAAGGTGAAGGAACCCTCCTTGCAAGGAAGTTTAGAAGATTCATGAAGAGGAGGAAGTTTCCTTACAAGAAGAAATTTCAATCAAAAGAAAAAGGAAAAGAGAAAGAGAAAGAAAAGGAAAAAAGAAAAGGAGAAGGAAATACCTACATGCTTTGAGTGCAAGAAGCAGGGTCACTTCAAGTTTGAATGCCCTCTCCTTAAGAAGTCAAGAAAAAAACTAAGAAAGAAAGCAATGATGGCCACCTGAAGTGACAGTAAAGACTCCAGTTCTGAAGAAGAGCAGACAGAAGTTGCAATCAAGAGCAAGATGAGGTAAATCCTGATACCGAAATAGATTTACTTTCGATGAGCTTAGAAATATTTTTGATGAACTTATCCATGATTATAAACTGATTTTGTGTAAAAATAAAAAGTTGAAAAATCATGCAAACAGTTCTCTCTTGAAAACAATACCTTATTAAATGAAGTTAGTGATTTGAAAACTAAATTAGATGTTTTCGAAAAGAAAAACAATGCTTTGACAATGGAGAATGAAGTTTTGAAAAGACCCAAACTGTTATTTCAAATGGTGATCTTTTAAAAAAAAATAAAGATTTGGAATTGGAAAATGCAAAGTACAAAAATGAACTTGATAAAATGAAGCCATTTATTGAAAAATTTATCTATAGTTCAGAAAAATTGAACCTACTTTTAAATAGTCAAAGGGTCATTTTCAATAAAGCGGAATTAGGCTATGGACCACAAAAACAATAAAAGTACTTCAAAAACATTTTTGTTCCTGCATCTTCTAGCATAACATGTTTTCTTGTAAGAAGCAAGGTCATAATCTTTTCAATGCAATTTAAGAAAAATCAATTCTTTAAAAAAAATTGGATTCCAAAAGGAACCATTTTAAGTGCTAACCCTAAAGGACCCAAGTTGGCTTGGGTACCTAAAAACAAAGCTTGAATTTTATTACAGGTGTGTCTTGCAACCAAGGAGAACAAAAGACTTTGGTATCTTGATAGTGGTTGCTCAAGGCACATGATGGTAGATGTGAAGCAATTCACTTCTCTTGAAGCATTGAATGGAGGGAGTGTGACCTTCGGGGATAATGGTAAAGGAAAAATCATTGGTATTGGTAAGGTTCACATAACTCCTTCTAATTGTATCAGTAATGTTCTTTTAGTTGATGGTTTGAAGCATAATCTTTTAAGTATTAGTCAGTTTTGTGATAAAGGTTTTCAAGTCATTTTTAAATATCTTATTGCATGATTGCTAGTCCGAATATAAATGGAGTACAATTCATTGAAAAAAGGCATGGTAATGTTTATTTGGTAGATTTAGATGATCTATCTTTGCCTAATGGAGAATGCCTTGTTGTAATTAATTCTACTAAAGATGAGACGAGTTGGCTTTGGCATAGAAGATTAGGGCATGCTAGTATGTATCTACTTTCAAAACTTTGCAAAAAAAATTTAGTTAGAGATTTACCTAAACTTTGTTTTGAAAAAGATAGAGTTTGTCAAGCATGTCAATTTGGAAAACAAGTTAAAACTCTTTCAAACCAAAAGGCTTTGTAACTACTTGTAGGCCACTAGAACTACTTTATATGGATCTCTTTGGACCAACTAGAACATCAAGTCTAGGAGGCAAGAGATATGGATTAGTCATAGTGGATGATTTTTCGAGATTTACATGGATTTCTTTCTAGC
Source organism: Areca catechu (assembly GCA_021397845.1). Taxonomy (NCBI): domain Eukaryota; kingdom Viridiplantae; phylum Streptophyta; class Magnoliopsida; order Arecales; family Arecaceae; genus Areca; species Areca catechu. The sequence goes on along the minus strand of CM038048.1, from coordinate 42,084,087 downwards.
ACATAAAGATGAATCATTTTCTGCTTTTATAAAGTTTACATAAAAGTCTCAAATGAAAAAGGTATTTTAATTATTTGCATTCGCAGTGATCATGAAACTGAATTTGAAAATCAAGATTTCAAAAATTTTTATAGTGAAAAAGGTATTGAACACAACTTTTCTGCACCTAGGATACCTCAGTAAAATGAGGTAGTAGAAAGAAAAAATCATACTTTGGAAGAAATGGCATTTACTATGCTTTGTGAAAATGATTTACCGAGATTTTTTAGGCTGAAGCTATTAATACTGTATGTTACATTTAAATTGAGTTTTAATCCACCCTATTTTGAAGAAAACTCCTTACAAACTTTGGAATGAAAGAAAACCAACTTTAAGGTATTTTGAGTTTTTGGTTGCAAATGTTTTATCTTAAATAATAAAAAGATAATCTTGAAAAATTTGATGCCAAGTTTGATGAAGATATCTTCTTAGGATACTCTACATCAAGTAGGGCATACTGAGTTTTTAATAAAAACCTTAGTTGTAGAAGAGTCAGTGCATGTTGTTTTTGAAGAATCTACTAACAAATCCTCCAGAAAAGAGGATACATCTGATGAATGTGCAGGTGCTGACAAGCTTCAAAAGTTGTCACTGAATGATCAACCCTCTCAACCAAATGAAGAAGATCAAGACAAAAGTGAGAAAGGTGAAGATACTCCAAAGCACCAGGATCTACCTAAGGAGTGGAGGTATGCGCATGGACATCTTAAGGAATTAATCCTAGATGATCCATATATAGGAGTAAGAACGTGAGCCTCAATTAGAAATGAATGTGATTATATAGCTTTTGTATCACAAGTAGAGCCTAAATATTTTGAAGAAGCTAAAAAAGACCCTAACTGGTTTAATGCCATGCAAGATGAACTAATTCAGTTTGATAGAAACAATGTTTGGACATTAATAGAAAGACCATCTAATGTTTCTATTATTGGCACTAAATGGGTATTTATGAATAAATTAGATGAAAATGGAATTGTTGTTTGGAATAAAGCTAGGCTGGTTGCTAAAGGCTACAACCAGGATGAAGGGATTGATTTTGATGAAAATTTTGCTCATGTTGCTAGACTTGAAGCAATTAGACTATTATTAGCATTTGCTTGTTTATGAATTTTAAACTATTTCAAATGGATGTTAAGAGTGCTTTTCTAAATGATTTTATAATAGAAAAAGTTTTTGTTGAACAACCACCTAGATTTGAAAATCACGCACATCCTGATCATGTTTTTAAATTGCACAAAGCACTTTATGGATTAAAGCAAGAACCTAGAGCCTGGTATGAAAGACTTAGCAAATTTTGATTGAAAATGAATTTTCTAGAGACCATGTTGATAAAACCTTATTTTTGAAGAAGAAAGATAATGATTTATTAGTAGTACAAATATATTGATGATATCATTTTCGGTGCTACTAATGAAATTCTTTATCAAGAGTTTGCTAAGCTAATGTAGGGTGAGTTCGAGATGAGCATGATGGGAGAACTCAATTTTCTCGGACTCCAGATCAAGCAAACTAAAGATGGTATCTTCAACAACCAAGCTAAGTATACAAGAGAAATTATAAAGAAGTTTGGAATAGAACTACTAAATCAATAGGTACGCCTATGAGCCTCTTGTAGACTTGATAAGGATGTGCATGGTAAATCAGTAGATCAAAAGTTATACAGAGGTATGATTTGCTCCTTATTGTACTTAACTGCCAGTAGACTAGATATAATATTCAGTATATGCATGTGTGCTAGATATCAGTCTGAACCTAAAGAATCACATCTGATGGCTATTAAGAATATTATTAGATATCTATCTGGTACTATTGATATTGGTTTATGGTATTCTAAAGATTCATCTGCTGAATTAATTGGATATTCTGATGCTGATTTTGCTAGTTGTAAATTGGATAGAAAGAGTACTAGTGGTACTTGCCAATTTCTTGGAGTTAACTTAATCTCTTTGTTTAGCAAAAAAAAAACTTCAGTTGCACTATCCACGGCTGAGGTAGAGTATATTGCAGTAGGAAGTTGTTGTGCTCAAATCTTGTGGATTAAGCAACAACTTGAAGATTTTGGAATCAAGTTGACTAGTACACCTATAAAATATGATAATACTAGTGCTATCTACTTGACTAAAATCTTGTTCAACATTCTAGGAGTAAACATATTGAAATTAGACATTATTTTATTAGAGATCATGTTGAAAATAATGATGTGTGCTTGAATTTATTAGTACTGAATTTCAATTAGCTGATATTTTGAATAAACCTCTTCTGGAAGATCGGTTTTGTATGATTAGAAGAGAGCTTGGGATCATTAATCCTTTTGATTAAAATTTTTCTATCTTTGACTCAAAATAATCATTTGACATCAATTGTACTCAATCATTACTAATTTTATTGAATATCATTGAATTATCTATGATTTGTTCAACCCTTTCTTCTCTATTTTTGGTTTTTAAGTCGATGTGTCGACACATTGATGTGTCGACACCTGATGTGTCGACACATTCGTGAGTCGACACATGAATGGCAGCCGACCGAGAATAAGGGCATTGGAAAGGTATTTTCCTCATTTTTGTTTTTTTCATTCTCGAGCCGACACATAACCTAAGTACTCCATACTCCTCCTTCCCTTTATTTCATGATTTAAACCCTCTAATTCTTCATTTGGAGCACTTTGTTGTTTGGATTTTGCTACATTCTGCCTCCCATTTGCATTTTGAGCCCTAGAAACCTTAGGTTTTCTCTCAAAACTTGTCCAAATTCTTATTCTGTGCAATGGGACCCCGAAAACAAGTAGTCCGTCACCCTCATTAATCTAATCAGGAGGAAGAAAGAAAGAAGAATGAAGGCCAGACACGAGGCTAGAGCTCTAGATCCACCTGCACGACCACTTTTCACAGCTTCTAGCCAGATGAGTTCGAAGACTATCATTGGAGGATGACGTGTAGACTTTAGTTTCATCGACCAGCAGTACTTCAGGATCAAATAGTGGATTCGAGAGGCTGATTTGACATCATTTTGCTTACAGAGTGAGAGATATTACCCAGGGCTTATTCGGGAGTTTTATGGATCACTAGCCCATGGGATTGATGGCTGGCTGGCATAGGTGAGAGGCCGGGATATCCCAGTTACTTCAGAGGTACTGAGCAGAGTATGGGATATTCCGATGACTGGATCAGTAGTGGACAGCCTGATTAATCATGTGAGTGGTCTCTAGTGTATCTTCAAGTCTGATATTTTGCTTGAGGGAGCCACCGTACCCGCATCTCGATTGTCAGCAGAGATGAGATTATTGCACCATATTATCACCCGGATCCTTCTGCTGAAGACTGGATGCTTCGATTACATCACTAAGTGGGAGTTGCTAGTGATGGTCTCTTTAGTTCAGCGCACACCCGTCTGCCTTCTTGTGCGGGAGTTGCTAGTGATGGTCTCTTTAGTTCAGCGCACACCCGTCTGCCTTCCTGTGCTTATGGTTCACCAGATGATGAAGACTTCGATGAGTCAGCGACTCTGCCTGCCCTATGGGATGGGGTTGACTATACTATTCAGGGAGTATGGTGTCAGCTTTGAGGACGAGCACTTTCGCACGCTACTTCATAATGATTTGTATGACATCAGGAAATTACACAAGATGGTACTGATTTGTATGACATCAGGAAATTACACAAGATGGGTTATCATCTATTCCGAGGCCAGTGGAGATGGAGAGTATCTAGTCAGACCGACGATAGAGCTGATGATGATGATGCTGCAGAGGAGGAGCATATCCTTCCTGGTGAGGCAGGACCTACCGAGAGTCATCCTGAGATAGCAGTATAGCCAGAGGCTGCATCTCAGTTTGAGCCTACTACTTCAGCATAGCCTTAGCTAGTTCAGACGGAGACTCCGGGAGTTTCAAATAGTTTATTTGACAGAGTCAGATGCATTGAGATAGATCTTTTGTTCATTATACAGCATCTTGACTTCTTCATAGCTGAGACCAAAGAGAGCCACAGTGGACTAAGTGATGGCATCTCAGCTATACTGATCACTCTGTCCAAACCTTCAATGAGTAGACCTTTAGTGAGTACTCTAGTTGCTGATACAGCTCCACCTGCTCTAGCTCCAGTTGTTGATGGTGATGATGATGGAGATGATGAGGAGACTGACTTTGATAGACTCGACTTCCCATATATGATTTCAGAGCCAGTGGCAGAGATGATGGTAGACTTGCCCAGGAGTCCTACTTGTGACCCTTCTAGTTCACCTACCAAGACCCAGTCCTATCTTTTCCTCCTTCCAGATCAGATGATCATGTTCCGATTCCTATTCTTTCACCTGTAGTTGATTCTCCTGTTGTTCATTCACCAGTTATTGATTCACCCATTATACACCCATGATTGACACTCCTATCATTGATTTGTCGATTACAGACACACCCTTTCATCCTTCAGCTGATACATCTATCTTTGATACACCTATCGTATCATCAGCTGATACGCCTATTTTTGATACACCATCTATTGATACTCCTTCCATTCATACATCCTCACTTATCTGAGAGCTTGGTTTTTACACACCTGGCTTTCAGTATCTTGACTCTGGTCCCTCCTTTGATCGTACGCCACTTCCAGTAGTCACTGAGACTGTCGACCCGATCTATTTTATTCTTGCAGAGGACATTGCTTTCACCTTTACTACTCCAGCCAGAGGTCGGACGTATGCTTGATGCAGAGGACATGGTCATCATACCCCTCCACGACTGACCAGGACCTGATTCCGAGATCTCAGATTAATGTGGTCTCGAGCTCGATCTTTTATAGATACAGGACCGATTGAGATTTGATCATTTCTGATGATGAAGATAAGGATATCTATGTATTTTTAGATAGTTTACTTGTATGCATCTTTTGTATGTTTTGTTTTGTTGCTGTACAAATTTTGACTCTAAATGAAATATCATGTTGTACTTCATGTTTGAAACCTTAAATGAATGAAATGGTTTAAATTCCCTTGGTATCTCATTGTCTTTATGAATGAATGAATGAACTTTTACATTGCACTTCAATGCTATATCTTGAATGTTTTGCCTATTTGTCTTCCTACCTTTTTAATGATAACAAAAAGGGTGAGTAATAAGATTAAAGTATAAATGTAAAGTATATTTATGATGTGAAAGGGGTAAATAAGAGTATTTGAAAATTTGAAAATTATTTTGAAAACTTGAATTGAAAAGTATTTACAAATTCCTTAAGAAAGGGGGAGCTATACTATGTTTATTTTGAAAATTCCTTCTAAGTTGTATTTCATCTTAAATTCCCTCTTTAAACTATTTTATGGATCATCAATTCAGGGGGAGCTTTGTTTATTGCTGAATTTCTTGTAGAGTATCATAATACATGTGTTTTATGTCTTAAATATATCCCAAATCTCTGATACTCTCAAACATTATAACAAGCTCTGACACTATTAATCATGATATCACTTTTGTTTTGATACATTATATCATTATTGCAAATTACTTTAATACACTTAATACATTTAGTTCTATGCACCTTGATGAATTCTTTTAAAGCTTTTTTGTGCAATTTATACTTAAAGATTTTGTCATCATCAAAAAGGGAGAGATCGTTGACTCTATTATTGATTTTGATGATAAGCAAAATGGTTACGTATAAGTTGAGTACTAATGATCTCCTTGAAGTATGTTTCTATAGAAAAAGGTGCTCACAAATTTGACGAAGTTTGTTTGATTGAAGAAGCCAAGTTTGGATGAAAAGATCTGCTCAAAGAGGACTTGGATAGTCAAAAGTTTGCTTGAATGGACATTTGAGTGAAGCATAAATTTGATTCAGCACAAGTTCAAACTTTCTATGAAGATTTTAGTGAAGTGTCGACTCAAAGTGTTGATACATGATACCAAGTGTCGACACATGAAAGAGAAGTATCAACTCAAGCCGATACACAAAGAATGTTTTAGATGGCATGACTGAAGTGTCAACACATAGACTTGAAGTGTCGACTCAAAGTATCGACACATGGATCAGCTCATCGCCTGAGATTTTCAAGCCACAGAACTTGCTGAAAATGAAGAATTGCAGAAGTGTCGACACATGGAAGAGAAGTGTCGACTCAAAGTGTCGACTCACCTGAGAAAGTGTTGACACATCCGAGATTTCTAGAGAACCAGATTGAAGATTTTTGAACTAGGTGTCGACTCAAGAAGTTCAAGTGTCAACCTAAAATGTCGACTCACAGCCTGAAGTATCGACACATGGAGTTCCAGGAATAGTAACGGCTAGTTTTTTCAAACGCAGAACTCGACCCTTTTACCCTACAATGGCTAGATTTTCAAGTCTAATGACTAGAAAGTGGATTTGAGACCTTGGAAAGGTATATATATGCTCCAAATCAAATCAAAACATAATAGAATTGATGAAAATGAAATAGAAGCATCCAAGAGAGAAGAAAAGAGAGAATTCACTCCTATTCATTGAAGATTCAACCACTCTCAAGCAAAAGCAAGCCTCCAAATATTCAAGAGCCTTCAAGAGCATTAAAGATTAACCATTCTTGAGCATTGAAGAGGCTTCAACAAGTTCAAAAGCACCACAACATTGAGCTTCAAAGAGATACCCACTTTTTATTAGAAAGCTTTTATTCTCTTTACTTCAAAAATTTATTTGTTATAAGGTTCTTGGTTAGCCTATTGTAAAACCAAGGGAGGTTATTGGTGAGCCTTTGAAAACCATTAGGTTCTTGGTTAGCCCGAAAAATCAAGGGAGGTTAGTGGTGAGCCTTATAACCATTTAATTTTTTGGTTAGCATGTAAAACCAAGTGAGGTTTTAACTTGTGAGCCTTATAAAAATAAGTTGAATTTTTTATTAGTGATTCCAGAAAACTAATCAACTATAATCGGTAGAGATTATAGTGAATTCTCAAGAAAATCTTGGGGAGTGGATATAAGTGAATTGGATAGCACCGAACCACTATATTTCTTAGTCTTTGTGGTTGATTGCTCTCTCTACTTGCTTTTCATTTATTGCTTTTTATTTTCGCTGCACTTTTATTTAAGAGCATTACATTTGAATTCATAGTACCTTGTTCAATTATTGAATTGGATTACATCCTATTGCATTGCATTAAGTTATAATTTTTTTTAGAGATCCGATTCACCCCCCCTCTTGGATTGCTTACTGGGCAACAACATTCAAGAAGTAAACATATTGAAATAAGACATCACTTCATAAGAGATCATGTGCAAAACTCTAATGTTATGCATGAATTTTTTAGAACTGATGTTCAATTAGCTGATATATTCACCAAATCCTTGAGTGAAGAGAGATTTTGTATTATTAGAAAGGAGTTAGGTATCATTGACCCATTCTCTTAGAACTCTCTCAAATTCCACTCTACCCAATTTATTGTTACTCAAAATCACTTTTCTTAAGTCCTAAATCATTCTCTAATGTTTCATGATTTTCATTTGATTCATGGTTTTTCACTGTTCTTCATCAATTTTGTCCATGATTTGTCCCTCTTTTCCATCAAAATCACTATTTTATCCATTGCTCTTGGGTCGTGCTTGGCCTTTTGATTTTCCCTCTATTTGGATCGATCTTTTACTATGTGGATTCGGTTCTTAGTCTTGTTTAGTCGATTTCACTATTCCCGTTGTTGCCGCTCTTCCTCGGGACTGGGCTCGGTGAAAGCACTGGAGGGCTCCTCGACCGGACAACCACAAAGAAGTCCCTGGGCGCCAGAGGGGGCTCCGACGGGGGACACTCCAATGCTTAAGTTAGAGGAGGGTTGGAGCCAAAGAACGGGAGGAACTTGGGAAGAGAAATCAGAATGGGGAAGAAGAACGACTTCCTTCATGGAGGTCCCCTGGGTGCCTTTATAGGCATCGAGCGCTACCAAATTCTATTGGGGAGCAGGCTGGGAAAGCTCGGATATGCCCACAAGAGAATAGGTGTGGCGGCGAGGTCGTGGGCGACGACGTGACAGGTGTGTCAGAGTAGTGGCCATGCGCTGGAGTTCATTACAATAGAACGGCAGAACTATCGAAGAGGAAAGGTTCCGGAAACTTCGGGCGACCCTTCAGCAATGGGTCGGCCGGCCTCCCAGAAGCCGACGGGATGTTCAGAACGATCTCTAGGAACCGACCGTGGCAATTAAAGAGGCTGTTGCACGCGTAATGAGGCACCCATCAGCCCTCAAAGCCCCTGGTAGGCTCTTTGGGAAAGCCGATCGTGGAGTCGGATTCCATGCATGGACCAGTCGATTGGACACCGGGGGCCGGTCCGACCGGAGATAGCCAAAAGGGCGCATCAGTTGTCCCCCTACTCCTGGGCGTTGAGGGGCCTCGTGGCTCAAACGGACAGGAGCATGATTGCGTGCACCTGCGGTGGGCTACGGATCGAGGTGTCGGGTCGCTTTGAATCCCCTCAGACGGCACTCTGGACAGCGCAACAACCGTAGGTGCGTAGGGAGGGCAGTTAATACAAGCCAGGCACCATGATGAAAGTCAGGCTGTCCGCATAATCCGGGGCAAAGTGGTGCATCGCACCATGGGAAGTCTGGGCCGCGCCGGTGCATCTTCCAGGTTAATCCATGCACTGTGATCTGGCATGCACGCGAATAGCAATCCGCATGAGAGGGTGCTGCAGCCGCTTCGATTCCCGTAGCATGGGCGGTTACGACTCTTGATGGGGCGGTTGCGGCTTTTGACGGGGCGGCTGGGACGTGCCCGAGGCAGGCAATAACTTCTCCCTCCTTCCCCCTCCCTCGAAGGCCTATAAAAGGAGGAGGAGGCAAAGGAGAGTGGGGCCTTTCCTGCCGTGCTGCTCTTCGCGAGATCGAGTTCTCCCTTCTTCCACAAAAAACCAACATCTAAGAGTCCGACCCAGGTAGTCCCGGCCATCCTTCTTCCTTCTAGCTCCCAATGGCGTCTAGTAGTAGGGGTTCGTCCCATAGGCTAGGGACCAGGGCCGAGGTGATATCTCCAACCATGAACCGGGACCGGGTCAAAACCTTAGGATGGTGTACGGCCATCCATCCACCCTGCACCTCATATTACCGGGCAGAGAGGGGAGAGCAAATAACTCGCTAGGTCCAGGGACCCTCCCAATGTACGAGTCCCATCTAAGGCCAGCCCAGGTTCCTTTGCACCCTCTATTCATAGAAATCTTCAACTTTATAGGGTAACCCTGTGCAGTGACCAACGAACAGCATTCGGGTGATCTGTGCTTTATAGGCTTTTCCATAGGGCTAGTGGTCCATCCCCAATCTGTCCCTCTTCGACAACTTCTTCTACATGAAGAAGGATTTTAGGAGCCGGGAGTGGGGTCCTGTTTGTCCCTCGCCAGGGCCGAAAGATCCTGACGTGCCTCCCATAGACTCGTCCATAGGTGGAAGGCTAGGGTCTTCTCTTCAAGCAGCCTCGAACCTTGGGGGTTAGAGCCATTGTGGAGAGAGCCATGGGCGAGAGTTCACGAGGGGAGGTCGGTATCGGTGACCGACCTGGGCGCATTCAATGTGATAAGTAGGGCCGGCCCGGTGGCGGCATTTGAGTTGTGGGGGGAAGGGACCCCTTCATCAGGTGGGGATTAGCCCCAAGGATTCTTAGGCAAGGGCTAACCCCTTTATAATTCCCTCAGTTTTTTCTCCTTTTTTCTCTATAACCTCTGGATGTTTGGTGACAGGAGGAAGGATTGGCAACGGATTGACAAGTCCAAGTCATCGACGGGCAGTAAGAAGCGCGTCGCCCCAGATCAGCCCCCTGCAGGGGTCGAGGACAGAAGAAGAGGCAAGAGGAGGAGCGACCCGCGCTGTCATGGATGTCGAGTCAGATGGGGACGACATTCCCCTCGCCGAGCACCGAGCGAGGAAACAGGCGGGGGCGTCGGCACCATAGGGAGAGTCAACCCTCCGGTTGGAGTGAGAGCGGCTGGGGGCATCCATCGTGGCCACGGCACCTGTCGAACCTGAGGTGGTAGCACCTCCAGCCGACAAGGGTAAGTGGCCGGCCGTGGAAGGGACGACCGGCAGCGAGTTTGAGCGATCGGTCGGATGAGGAGGTATGCCAGGAGGAGTTCCAACACTGGCATGACACTCGACCACCCCAGGAGGGCAGGAACCTGTTGAGGGGCACGATGGCCGATGCTGGACGGGAGGTGCGATCTAGAGAAATCTGATCTAGTTACTGTGGAGACCTACCAGGACTTCATGAGGGTAAGGGCTTTACCTTATTTCCTTGCTTCACTGTCTTCCTTCTTTATGCGTAATCCTAACTTGGTCGTATGTTTGCAGCTTCTCAACGATATCTCCTTCATGGATGACGGCATCTGCCATATAGTGCACGCTGCCAAGACCTCTGCAAAGAGGGTCCAAGAGCTAGAAGCGGCCCAGGAGACCGTAGTGGCATCCATAAAGTCGGTCAAAGAGAACCTGGCGGTAGCCCAGGCAGAGACTGTGTCGGTGAAGGCGGCTCAGAAGAAGGTCGAGGATCGGCTAGCCGACTGACTGCGAGGCCAGGTTGAAGAAAAGAAAGGCAAAAGCTGATGCCCTCGCCACGGTTGGGTGAGGAAGAAAGCGATCGGTGGAGGCCGACAAGTGGGTCCGGGCCGCGTAGGCAGCGGGGCGCAGTAGTTGGAGGCTCAACTAAAAGAATCCAAGGAGCTAGCCACAAGCAGGTCCAGGAGGCCGTGGTGGCCTACAAGGCCTCCAGCGCCTTTACTGAAGACGTAGAGAAGGCAGCGGCTGACTTATACAGGGAGGGCTATGATGATACCCTGAAGAAGGGGGGTTACTATTCCCAAGAGGGACCTGGCGGGCACGAGCTGCGGGACCTGTCAAGGGAGAGGAGGCCGAAGCGGAGCCCCAAATGAAAGGCAAAGCAGAAACGGCAGGGTCGAAGCTCCGGCATGGTTGACATGGAGGTGGTGGCCCTCCAGGAGGATTCTCCATCGCTGCAGGTTCGGTGGTGACCTACCAGTTATAGCTGAACGGGGTCGAGGTTGGGCCCCTGAGGCTCTCCCGTGGGCCGAACTAAGGGGTTTAAAGGTCCAAACCACCCTTCTTTGTACACGCCACTTTTGGAATGAATGAGAAGGCTCGTTTTTGAAACTTTTGAATGTGTTCGAAGCATTGATTTTCAAAAATTCTTCTAAGTACCCCCGGTCGACCTTACGGCATAGCAAGGTCATGAGTCGCCTTGAAGTGGCCGATGGGCATGGGGCAAGTGCCTTTTCTTAGAATTTCTCCAAGTACCCCCGGTCGGCTCGTCGGGCTAGAAAACGGGTAAGGCAATTGGGAGCGGCAAATTGATTTGGGCCGGATACCCGGGTGCCTACCCCTGGTCTCCGTACGGAGTCAGCTCGCACTGTGGCCCATCTTCTTTGAAGTTTGGCGGGAGTGTCTCGGAGTGGTTTCCGATCGGAGTTGGACTTTCGGAGTGGGTGCCCTAGAGCCTCTACCGACTGGAGTCAGACTTTCGGAGGTGGGCTGCCCTAGAGCCTTTGCTGACCGGAGTCAGACTTTCAGAGTGGGCTGCCCTAGAGCCTGGCGAACGGAAGTCGGACTTTCGGAGTGGGCTGCCCTAAAGCCCTGTCGACGGAGGTCGGACTTCGGAGTGGGCTGCCCTAGAGCCTCTGCCAATCAGAGTCGGACTTTTGTAGTGGGCTGCCTTAGAGCCTCTGCCGACGGAGTCGGACTTTCGAAGTGGGCTTCCTAGAGCATCTGCATGGACCAGAGTCGGACTTTCGAGTGGGCTGCCCTAGAGCCTCTGCAATCGGAGTCGGACTTTCATAGTGGGTGCCCTAGAGCCCTCTGCCGACGGAGTCGGACTTTCGAAGTGGGCTTCCCTAGAGCATCTGCTGACCAGAGTCAGACTTTCGGAGTGGGCTGCCCTAGAGCCTCTGTGACCGGAGTCGGACTTTCAGAGTGGGCTACCTAGAGCCTCTGAAGACGGTGTTGGTGCAGACTTTAGAGTGGGCTGCCTAGAAACTTGCTGATTGGAGTCAGACTTTCAGAGTGGGCTGCCCTAGAGCTCTACGACGGAGTCGGACTTTCAGAGTGGGCTGGAAGAAGTTGAAGAAGTTTGAGAAAAACTTGTAGACATCATTGATAATATTTGTGAAGATTGTCTATATTCCATGGGCGCTCTATCTGTCGCCCTGATTGGAGTCAGACTTTCAGAGTGGGCTGCCCTAGAGCCTCTACTGACGGAGTCGGACTTTCAGAGTGGGCTGGAAGAAGTTGAAGAAGTTTGAAGAAACTTGTAGACATCATTGATAATATTTGTGAAGATTGTCTATATTCCATGGGCGCTCTATCTGTCGCCCGTCCAGGTGTGCCAGTCGGTAGGTTCCAACCCGGACTACCTCGATACCCGATAGGGGCCTTCCCAATTGGGGGAGAGCTTCCCCTGTTCGGTCGGCCTCGAAACCTCTGTCTTTCGCATGACCAGATCTCCAACTTGGAAGGTGCGTGCTTTAACTCGTAAGTTGTAATATCTGGCCATCCTTTGATGGTAGGTCGCTATCTTCATACTTGCTTGGAGTCGGGTCTCGTCTAGCAGATCTAGGTTGGCCCTTCGTTGCTTCGAGTTGACCAGCTCAGCGAATTGATCAGTCCACAAGGATAGTAGAGAGACCTCCACGGGGATGACAGCCTCACTCCAATAGGTCAGGTTGAACGGGGTTTCTCCCGTTGCTGACCGTGCGATCGTCCGATATGCCCAAAGCACTAAATGGAGCTCCTCCACCCAGAGCCCTTTGGCTTCATTTAGCCGGGTCTTCAACCCATGCAGGATCATCCTATTGGTGACCTCTGCCTCCCCGTTGGACTGAGGGTGAGCGACCGACGTGAGTCGATGGGCGATGTGATATTGTTAATAGAAATCCCGGAACTTGGAGTTGTCGAACTGTCTTCCATTATTGGTGATGATCATCTTCGGAATCCCAAACTGAAAGATAATGTAGTTTTGGACAAAGTTTTCTACTTTGGCCTCTGTCATCTGCGCCAATGTCTCCGCCTCCACCCACTCAGTAAAGTAATCAATGGCCACGAGGAGGAATTTTTGCTGATCGGAGGCCGGGGGAAAAGGTCCCAAGATATCCATCCCCCATTGAGCAAATGGCTAAGGAACCATGAGTGGGGTCAGCTGGCTGGCTAGCCTCCTTTGAATGCCAGAGAATCTCTGGCATGCATCGCACCTTCGTACGAAGTCCTAGGCATCCTTCTAGATTGTAGGCCAGTAATACCCTTGGCGAATGATCTTGTAAGCCAGGGACCTTCCTCCAATATGATCGCCACAGATGCCTTCATGCACCTCCCGGAGCGCGTAATCTGCATCGACCGACTCCAAGAATTTTAGCAATGGTTGAGAAAATGAGCGCTTATAGAGAGCCCCATCAAGGATGACGTACCTAGAGGCTGTTGAGCAGATGCGCCTGGCCTCCATCGGGTCATCCGGAAGGGCCCCTTGTGCTAGGAATGCGTGGATTGGGTCCATCCACGAGGCCTCTTGCTCAACCTGGTGCATCTCCATCGGTTCCTTAGCAATGCTTGGTTGCTGGAGATGTTCCATGAAGGTTCGGTCGGAGGTGTCGACCGTGGCGGTGGCCAGCCGCGACAAAGCATCCGCCCAGGAGTTTTGTTGTTGGGGTATATGAAGGGTGTCAAAGAATTAAGTCGTGACACCAGGTCCCGTACCTTGTCCAAGTACTTAACTAAGGAAAGATCCCTTGCTTCGAACCCCCCCTTCACATGATTAACCACCAGCTGAGAGTCTGAAAAGGAGCAGATCCTACTAATGCCCAATTCATATGCTATCTTCAATCCCGCCAGCAGAGCTTCATACTCCGCCTGATTGTTTGACACCTGGAATGCGAAATACAGGGCATACTCCAAACATTGCCCATCGGGGTCAGCTAGGATTAAGCCTGCACCACACCCCGAGAGGTTGGAAGCTCCATCTATGTGCAGGGTCCAAGCGGGTTCGCCTTCTCCCATCAGGTCAGCTCTCCCGCGGGCTCAGCCACGGACGTCTCGACTGTTACCGGGTTGACTCCGCCCCCCAGGTGCATTCCGTAATGAAATCAGCTATTACCTGGGCTTTTAAGGATGACCACGACTGGAAGGAGATGTCAAACTCGCCGAGCCTGACAGCCCATTTGGCGAGCCATCCTGAGGTATCAGGGCTTCGAAGGATCGCCCTGAGGGGTTGGTCCATCAGCACGATGATGGGATGCGCTTGGAAGTAAGGTCGGAGGTGCTTTGCCGCTATAACCAATGAGTACACCTGCTTTTGCACCTTAGGATATCTGACCTCGGCATCATGGAGAACCTTGCTGATGTAGTACACGGGTGTCTGTTGGCCGCCTTCCTCCACCTGCACAAGGATGGTGCTGACGGCCTCACCAGAAGCTGACAAGTACAAGTATAACACTTTCCCCTCCATTGGTTTGGCCAGGAGAGGAGGGTTCCTCAAGTAGTCCTTCAAGGCTTCCAAGGCCGTTCGGTATTCATCAGTCCACTTGAAGCAGTCCGACCGGTGCAAGGTCTTGAAGAATGGGAGGGATCTCTCGGCCGACCGAGAGATGAAGCAGCTGAGGGAGGCGATGCAACCCGTGAGCTCTTGTACCTGCTTTTATTGGTCGGATGGGTCATGTCAATGATGGCTTGATCTTCTCAGGATTGACCTCGATGCCTCTTTGAGTAACTAGGAAGCCAAGAAACTTCCCAGAGGTTACCCCGAAGATTCACTTGGTGGGGTTCGCTTCATCCTGTGTCGCCTCAACACATCAAAGGACTCTTGGAGGTCCCTGATGTGGTCGGCCTTATGGAGGCTTTTGATGATCATATCATCGACGTACGCCTCCAAGTTTCTCCCGAGCTGATCTTTAAAGACTCGGTTGATCAGCCTTTGGAAGGTGGCGCCCGCATTCTTCAGGTCAAAGGGCATCATTTTATGGCAATACAGGCCTCTGTCTATGACAAAGGCCGTCCTCCTCATCTTCGGGATGCATCCTAATCTGGTTATACCCAAAGAAAGCATCCATGAATCTCAAGAGCTGGTGGCCGATCATCGCATCTACCAGCTGGTCAATTTTGGCAAGGGAAAGCTGTCTTTGGGGCACGCCTTGTTGAGGTCTGTGTAGTCCACATAGATCCTCCACTTCCTACTGGCCTTCTTCACCATGACGACATTGGCCAGCCACTCAAGGTAGTGAGACTCCCTGATGAAGCCAGCATCAAGAAGCTTCTTCACTTCCTCCTCAATGGCCCTCTGCCTTTCGACGATGAAGCTTCTCTTCTTTTGCAAGACGGGCTTGTAAGTAGGATCCACCCTGAGCTGATGGGTGATGATGTCCACCGGATGCCTGGCATGTCGGACGCCGACCAGGCGAAGACGTCTGCATTCTTCCTCAAGAAGCTGACCAGCTCCTGCCTGGCTCCCTCGTCCAGGGTGCTCCCTATTTGGAGGACCCTCGTAGGATCATCCTCCCTAAGGGCACAAATACAATCTTCTCGACGGGCCGACCGTGGCTGTCAGCTTCGTCCCTAGGATCTAGCTGCTCAAGCATGGGGTGCTCGTCCAACTGCTTATCGTGGATAGCTAGGCATTGCCGAGAAATTCTACAGTCTCCCCTCAGCTCCCCAACTTTGTCACGGGTCAGAAACTTGGCCAACAGGTGGTAAGTAGATACGATGATCTAGAACTTATTAAGGGTCGGCCGTCCTAAAATTGTGTTGTACGCCGAGGTCGTATGGACGACCACAAAGTTGACGGAGAAGGTTCACTGGTAAGGTTCCGTTTCGAGGGTCATGGGTAAGGCAATCTCCCCTTCAACCCCGACAGAATTTCCTCCGAAGCCGATGAGCGATGCCACGGACTCCCACAGTCTAGACCTGAACAAGTTCATCCGGATGAACGCATCATACAGTAAAACCTCCGCACAACTTCCATTATCGATAAGGACGTGCTTTACATCATAATTGGCGATAACAGCTGACACAACCACAGGGTCATCGCCCGAAAGAGAAGGCTCCAAGAGGTCCTCATCAGAAAAGCTAATTACATTGGGTCCCCTGGGCCTCTTTACAATGTTCTGGTCCTGCTTCCGCCCCTAGTCGGATCTTCGATGCAGCATACCAACGCCTCCATCGGTTGGGCGTTGATTGGGGAGCTCCGCCTCCCCCGGGGGGTCTCTAACAGTTGAAGTCCCGGCCCGATCCTGATGGGAATTCTCCCAGGGTCACGGGGATCATGCAGCATGCGGAATTGACTTTCAAAATAAAATTTCATAGCATAATACCCTAACATGTATAACATGTATAGAAAACCCTAATTCCCAGGAACCCCTTAGGCAATTACAACTAATAAATCCTAAAATAAAGTCAATTAACATATCTGGATCGCTAAATCCAATCCTTTCCACGAGGCTCACAAATGCAAGCCCTCCAACGGTGATCCACACGAGACTTGAACCAAGGAAGAATCCCTACCGGGGTTGCTTACTTCAATAGGACTCTTAGGACAGCCTTTGGACCTTTGACCACTGTAGGACACCCTGTCCTACTGTAGGGCTCTCTGGACACTCTCCTAAGGCACTCTTAGCTTTAGGACATCCCACCCCTAGGACCCCTTAGGCTTATGTCCTAAAACAAAGCCTTGTCCTAAAAGATAAGACCTTGTCTTAACAAGACATGTCTTGTCTTAAAGGAGGGAGGGAGATAACAGAAAGAGGCACTCAGATAACTCTCGGGAAAATGGACTTCTGTTTCTAATGACTGAAAATCTAAAATCTCATTTCACCATACCCCCTTTATATAGATTCAGATGGGGCGTGAAAAGCATCTCGAGACTCCTTATCAGATATGACTCTTCATGTCTGATAAGGCTCTTCATGCTTCCAGAGTCTTATTTGATGTTCTTTCCCTTTCCAGAGCAGTTCCCCATATGCCATGTGGCATATACCGGTTATGAAGAATGGAAGAAGGCATCCTTTCAATCTTGAAGAGCATGGAATAGGCAGAGTCCTAAGGGCAGAAGGACTCTACCTCAGAATAGTGCGCGCACAGATGAAGGGAAGCGAATCTTCATCTACGCGCCAATATTTCTTTCTACTTTCACGCCGCCCCTTCCACTTCTTTGACCACTCAATCCTCTCCAAGAGGTGTGGGGATAAAGTGAAGAGGTGCCACTTTGATGAAGCTCTCAGAGTTTCATTTGCAGAAGGACTCTTAGTCCTTCTGCGCGCGCCATACTTCTCCCGGGTGCGCCAAAAGGGCGCCACTTTCCTTTCCCACTTCTCTCTCCACCCAAAGCAGCATATATTGATCAGTGAAATATATACAATATGGGTGTCATTGGAAAGAGCATTAAATAATCTTTCCGACCATATAATTTATTTTAAAATCAGAGGTCTATAGCTCATTCGTGCCTTTTTAAAGTTAAGGTATCATTTAGGTACCAAGAGTCCCATGCCATTGGACTCTTCATATATGGCACCTAAAATACCCTTAAGCCCAAATTAAAATCAAATCAAGCTCTGATTTGTCTAGCCCCACTTAGGACTCAACCTAATTTAGGTCTTCCATAATTAGGTAAGCCCAATTAGCAAGCAACCGAATCCAATCTAATTGGGTTAGGAATTAGGTTAACCTACATATGCTAGTATGTAATCTGGATAACCAATTAGGATCCTATGATCCTAATTAAATCATGAATGACTTCCTTGGCCAAGTCCCTATTGTGTATGACCCATTGGGTTCCACATCTAGCCATTAGTAGGTTTAGGTTTGAGCCGATTCGATCCGATCGAACCCGATTGACCTAATTAGGTCAAATTGGCTCAACTAATTATCCAATTCGAATCACACATCAAATTGACTCATGAAACCAAATCAATTGGTTCATGAAAACCTATAAGACAAGATTGATGTCTAGCAATATGTCATGCCTACCCGGAAGATGAGGAATTTTGGTGAAAAATACCAAAATATCATTCAGTAGTAAGTTACCGTGCAATTCATATTTCGATCTCCCATTATCCCGATTAAGTGATAGGCATGGATAGATGTCAAACCCTAATACTTAATCATATCGAATCTCAGCTCGATCATGAGGACTCAGCTGATGACTGATTAGATTCCACTAATCTCATCCTATTTTGATCAAAGGCTCCTTGAGTCTCTCATCAAAGAGATTGCATGGGATAACAATTCCTCTTACTAGGAATGATCGATTCCTTGTTGGTCCACTCACATCCTTCGTACACCTTCTGGGGGGGCACCAGGCTCAGAAAGAAGAAGCTTCAACTAATACCAAGTTCTTTATGGATTTAGACTAGGAACTCAAGTCTCGTATGAGTCCTGTATGTTTATTGAGTCCTGTTTTTTTCTTTTGGGATTTTAAAGTTCAATTAGAATTCAATCAAGAGTTCAATTAGAGTCAATTAGGCTTTGTACTGAGTCAAGTTCAAGAGCTACTTGAAATTGGGCCAGACCAGCTTTACTTGGAATGCCATATCATCATGGACCACCGTGCCAACTCATCATCAGAGGACGTCACATCACCTTTGCCATGTCATCTCCAAGGGGTGCCATGGAGAAGGATGCGCCATGTCACCATGCCACCTTGCCATGCCACATCATTGCCACCTCACTGTCACGTGGCATCATTCAAATTTTAAATTACATGAAAGCTACAAGTGGTCGACCAAGGAGTGTTTTCAATTCAAAGGAGGTCGGCCAACTCCATCCATAAATCATGCAACCAGCTCTACCAAATCCTCCACATTCCATGTAACCCCCCCTAATATTTCTCCATGATATGGGGAATTTCAAACTGATTGAAAGGCCATTAAAAGCCTCTTGTACATCCATGGTAAAAAAAAGAGCTTTTTGGATGAAATGAAATTTAAGTAAAGTAGTAGTTGAAGAAGGTGTTTTTTGGTAGTATCCTCTTGTTTCTTTGGGTGTTTGATTTTCTCTTCTCAAGCTTTTAAGTGTCCAACGCCAACATCCACCTCTAGGGATCCATGCCTCCATCGAAGTTCCCTTGCCTGTTTGGTTTCTTTGTCTTGATATCTTTCAAATTGATCCCAGTCTAACCCGTTCATTGTGCAGGATCCTTCTATGATTCGGAGTTCAAGAAAGAGTTCTCTTGCCAAAGATCAATGTTGAATGAAACTAGTTTCTTTGGAATGCCAATCTTCCACTTCAGGGCTAGTTCGTCTAAGAGCTTCAATGGATCTACCAGGGAGTGATCATCTTGGGTAAATAACACCTCCTAATCTCTTAAGTCTGAGTTATTGAAGATCGTTGCTAAGGTTTAAATTCAATATTCATTAGCCCTAATCTTCTCTAGGATTTAAATAACTACATCACCGGCGTAAGTTCCAAATTTCAGTGCTCCTTCCATAGCTTTACCATAGTACTTTTAATCTAAAATTTAGTACCTGTTAATAGGCTTCATTGCTCTCATTTCTCAATCCATCATTTAGATTGCATTCTCATCATCGTGCCACGTCAAATTGGTATCAGAGCATGGTTGCATTAGGGTAGAATAGTTTTCTTTAAATCCAAGCAAGATCTAAAATTCACGCCTCCTGAGCGCGTGTACTCCAGTACATTGTCATGACCCATGGGAATAATGAGCCCCTGCTGGACGTGAATTTTTTAGATTGAAGTTTGGGTAAGCCTTGCACTTGTTGATTAGGTTCTATTTTTCTGAAATTTGCATCTGTTTACTATAATCTGTCTGCAGCTCCAAAGGAAAGTCACTAAGTTTTTGTTGAATATTTTTTTTCTTGTTCCATTTTAAGTTATTTATCTTCATATTAAATTTCATCATCATAAAAAATTTATAAAAAATGAAAATTTCTGCAGTTCGACACTATCATTAGGGTTCTGTTCTGTCCTTTTTATTTATCTTCAATTTTAGATCTGCTTAGAGTAGTACAAATTTTAGTTTTAAAATTCCTTTCATCTGCATTGAACATATAAGTTAGGAATCCTCTGTGAATTTTTTAGAATTTTTGAACATTTTTTTCATCATGTTTTCCACACCACTTTCAAACTGCAACACACTTCTGCTGCACCTTTGCATTTCATTCATCTAATGAGAAATCAAATTAAGGGTATCAATTTGACATAGGGTCAGGGTTTCATCACTTGTCCCTAGCCCAAAAATTACCAACCAGCATATCGATCCCAGCCTGTTTAATTAAAATTGAGTAGAACATTAATTGTCCTAGTAGGTTAGGGACACCAACAAGTTGGGTTCAGTTAGGTCAAGTTAACTGTGTCAGCTAATTGGTGTGTGCTTACTGGCTTGGTGTCTAGGATTGGTGCATCAAGGCTTGTGATTTGGTCAGCCTACTTGGCCAATCTCAGATTGGTGTCTAAGGTTGGCAATCAGGGACCTTCACTCCCCACCACCTACCTGGCTAAGTCCCATAAGTACTACTAGCTAGTTGGTTCACTTAATTAGACCTCTAATTGTGCTCTAGGTCTAGGAAACCTTAGCTCGAGCTTGAGTCTACTTGCATGCATGAAAACTAGATTAGAAGCCTCATATTCACCAGTCCAGACCCAGTCCAGTGTAGTCATGGACCCGAATCTTGAAACCATGCTGAAAGGCCTAAATGATCTGATGGCCCAATTGAACAAATGCTGGCTACAATTTTTTCTTAGACCAACCAACTCCTACTATCCCATTAGCTCATATGAATGATAGGAGTAAGAAGCCTGAAGTACAAGTTGATGCGGCAAGCATATGATTAATGTTTTGAATATGGTTTGTAGAGCAATGAAACCTAATTATACTAGCATTGTACTCATCATAATAAGACTTAAGGATTATAAGAAATAGGATTTTTACTTGATTAGACACAATCCTAAACTAAGAAGGAAGAAGCTCTAGACAATAGGGGCTAATGATTGTGGACTTACCTTGATGAGCTTTCCAACCTTCTTTTGATTCATACCTTGAAACTACCAACACTCAGAACTGAAGACCCGGATAATAGAGATCAGAACCCTGGACTTGGGGCTTCAGCTTGTTGGTTCTTTGTCAAGATGAACCCGGTTCACAACTCAAAGACTTCGAAGGACCTGCAATGAAGATCAAAGTTAAGGAAGAAGGATAAGAACATATAGAAGGGATGGAAGAATTTATGAACTAAGAACAGAAATTTGAGAAGATCTGGCTGACCCAATGCCTTCATGTGAGCTTGGAAGATGCTTTGCTAGGAGAAAAGAATGGCTTTGGCGTGGAGGAAGAGGATGGGAAACTTTCACATAAGGACAAAAAAAGCACAAGACAACTTCTACTTCCAAATTCAACTTCAATTTTCATTCATTCCCAAAATCCAATCCCCTTTACAATGGGCATCCAAGGCTTTTTAATAGCCTTACAAAACTTTTGAATTTGAAAAACTCCCCAATTATGGAGGATGCAAGGGAGGTTGGAGGATATGGGGCCTTGTTACATGGGATAAGGAGAAAATTCATGGAGATTCTCCCCAAATTATGGAGGATTACAGGGAGGTGGGGATATGGGCCTTGTTACATGGATAAGGAGAAATTCATGGAGATTGGCTGGTTTCTTTGAATTTAAAATGCTTGGTCGATCTCCCCTTTAGGCGCCCATTTGAAGGTGACGTGGCTGATGATGGCATCCCTGGTGGCTGCTTTGTTGGCATGGTGATGTGGAATTCCAGCTTGGTGGACCAAGGTCTTGATTTGGAAGCTCCAAGTGGTTTGGTGAACCTCAACTTAAGTAGCTTGGACTTGATTTAAGTAAACCTAATGGAACTCTAATTGAGTTCTTATTTTGAACCCAGATTGAGACAGGACATAATTACAAGACTCGATTGACATAATTACATGATTCATGAAATTGAAACTAAGTAATTACAGGACTCTTGAAAGTAAATTGCCCTTTATAAAAAAAATTTAACCTAGTGATCTTCGATCCAAAGTGGAATCAGGTTAACCTTATTTAAGTGGTTTTTATTCTGCTTCTACTTCTGGTGTCCACACCCAATTCTCCTAGGGTGGGCAGAACTCGACCCAGTCGAGTATGGTTCAGTTTTGCCCTGGTAATGCTCGAACAAGTCTGGGTTAAGTCTTTGCAGGTCCTCTCGAGTAATCCAGAGTGTGTCAGACTCAGGTCGACCTTGCCATTGAACCAGTATCGCTGATAGTCCTTATCCTGGTAGTAATGGTCTTGTCATCCAGGATTCTCTCAATCCTCTCTCTCCGCTCAGGTAGGGTTGGTGGGTGGACATTCGGAAATATGTTCACTCTCAATGAAAGTTTCTGGCCCAAAAGGCTCACTAGGTATTAGTACTGGTTCTTTGTATTCTATTAGGTCTGAAACATTAAAGGTTGTACTGATACCCATATCAGGTGGAAGTTCCAAAACATATGCATTAGGCCCTATTTTCTTTAAGATCTTGAAGGTCCCGCTCCGCGGGCATGCAGCTTCTTTATGGTTCCAGGGGAACCATTCAGGGTTGAGCCTAATCATCGCATAATCTCCTTCACATAATTCTTTAGCCCTCTTATGTAAGTCAGCTAAGTGTTTGTAAGTTTCATTGCTCAGGTTGATCTTATACTGATTTCTTTATGCAGATTTGTGACATGTTGTGCAAAAGACTCAGCAGACTCAGAGACTCGTGTGTGAATAGGTATGGATTAGATCTTAAGGCTTCCTAGGCTTGTAACCATGGACTATCTCAAAGGGACTTTTGCCCGTAGATCTATTGACCGACTGTTGTAACGAACTCAGCACGTGGCAATAACAAATCCCCAGTTCCCTAGACTTTTTTCTACTAGCATCTCAGCAAGTTCCCTAGACTTCTATTTACAACCTCGGTTGTGCCATCAGTCTGGGGATGGTAGGCTTGATGAACCCAGATATCCACTGAGAGGGGGTGGTGAATCAGTGGATTCAGAGACTAAAAACTTTTTTATCAAAGTTCTTGTCATAATTTCTAATTGGCACATAGAATCTCAAGGCAACAAAGTAACAACAAAGCAATCAACACAAAAAAACATAGCGATTTTACCATGGTTCGGCCCTTTCTCCTGGCCTACATCCAGCAACTGTGACTATGAGAAGTCTTATTATCAAGCACTGTTTAATACAGAGTAAGATTCTCACCACCTCTCTGCTATGACTACAATCAAGCAGGTAATGCTCTGCATCTCATCAAGTAAGGAATTACAAAACTCCCTCTGCATCTCATCAGTTTTCGAATGGTCTTGGGTAATCCTAAAACAAAGTCCATGCTTAGATTCTGCCATGGACACTCAGGTATGGTAATCCTAAAACAAAGTCCATGCTTAGATTCTGCCATGGACACTCAGGTATAGGTAATGGAGTATATAGCCCGGTATTCTTCTTTTGCTGCTTTGCAACAGCACATATCCTACATCGGGCTACAAGTTTTGCTACTTGTTTCTTAAGGCCTGGCCAATAAAATTGTTCCTCAACAGCTAAGATAGTCTTGTTTCGTCCGAAGTGGCCAGCCAAACCTCCCGCATGTATCTCCCAAACTAAAAATCTCTTAAGGAGGTTCTTGGGATGCAAAGCCTATTCTCTCTAAAAAGATAACCATCTAGAATGGTATAGTCACTATGATCACTAGATGGTCCTTGACGCAAAACCTGATAAATTTCACCAAAACTGGATAGGTTCGTACTGCTCCTTAAGTCTTTCAAAACCTATGACTTCAGTACTGACTGAAGATAAAAGTAACGTTCTACGACTTAGGGCATCAGCTAACTTATTGTCAGTTCCCGATTGATGTTTTAGGACAAAAGTATAGGATTGGATGTATTCTACCCATTTGGCATGCCTAGGGTTTAGTTTCTTTTGGGAACTCAAAAACCTAAGGGCTTCATGGTCTGAAAATAAAATAAATTCTTGCGGTAGGAGATAATGCCTCCAATACCTTAATGCTTGCACTACCGCATAAAGCTCCTGATCATATGTGGAGTATTTCTTCCTGGCTTCATTCAATTTCTCACTAAAGAATGCTACGGGATGGTTCTCTTGACTCAGAACTCCACCAATCCCTACTCCCGAAGCATCGCATGCTACTTCAAAGACCTTAGAAAAATCGGGTAGCCTTAAGACTGGTGCTTGGGTCATCTTATCTTTGATGTGAAGGAAGGCCTTATCAGCTAACTTCGTCCATTCAAATTGGCCCTTCATAATACAATCCGTGATAGGAGCAACTATGGTGCTAAACCCTCTAATAAATCTTCGATAAAATGTAGCGAGGCCATGAAAACTTCTTACTTCGTGAATATTATTGGGTGTTGGCCACTCTACAATTGCCTTAACCTTCTCAGGGTCAGCAGATACTCCTTCAGGGGTCACAACAAATCCTAGGAAGATAACTCTAGTAGTCATGAAAGCACATTTCTTTAGGTTGGCATAGAGGTTATCTTTCCTAAGTGCTAAACAGACCTACCTCAGATGTTGTTGATGATCTTCTCTAGTCCTACTATAGATAAGTATGTCGTCAAAGTAAACGATAACAAATTTCCCAATAAAGGCCCATAGGACTTGATTCATGATTCGCATAAAAGTGCTAGGGGCTTTTGATAACCCAAAAGGCATGACTACCCATTCAAATAACCATCTTTAGTTTTAAAGGCAGTCTTCCATTCATCCCTTGGTCTGATCCTAACTTGGTGATAGCCGCTCTTCAGGTCAATCTTAGAAAATATAGTTGCACTAGCCATCATATCTAACATATCATCCAAGCGACGGATGGGAAACCTATACTTCACCGTGATTTTATTTATGGCACGACTATCAACACACATTCTCCATGTGCCATCTTTCTTAGGGGTAAGTAAGGTTGGGACTGCGCATGGACTCAAACTTTCCCTAATGAATCCTTTCTTTAGGAGTTCTCCTACTTGTCGTTGTAATTCTTGGTGCTCGGTAGGGTTCATTCTATAATGGGGAAGGTTCGGTAGGGTTGCTCCGGGGACTAAATCTATCGCATGTTGTATATCCCTAAGTGGTGGGAGTTGGTCGGGTAAGTCATCGGGGAACACATCTTTGAACTCCTCTAGCACTTCACTGACTTCTGGTGGTTGTTCTTTTGAAAGAGGTTCTTGATGATCCTTAATGGTTAAAATCCAAACAGGTGATCCATTACGAATTTCTTGCTCCATTTCTTTAGCAGTGATCACGTTTATCCTTTTTTTCTTATCACTCAATTGGCTTGATCCTCCTCTTAATGGGTTCTTAGGTGGAAAAGAATGGATTACGATCTTCTTTCCATTATGAGTAAACGAGCACGAATTAGAATGATCATAGAGTGTTACATCAAGATCGTACAACCATGGTCGGCCTAGGATTATGCTACTTACTCCCATTGGAAGTACATCACACCATACTTTCTCTAGGTAAGATTGGAACTGAATGGTTACTAGGCACCTAGACTTAATGAAAATCGTGGTTAAGTATATCCAGGATACCTTATAGGGATTGGGGTGGGGTACGGTGGGCAATCCTAGGGTTCTTACTATGTTGGTAGATATGGCATTGACACAGCTACTGCTATCTAAAATGACTTTGCATACTTTCTCACCTATCTTAATAAATGTCTGTAGGATGCTAGTCTTATGCCAATCTTCTTGGGTTCAATGGGGTCTCAAGTTCAGGTGCAAGACTAGGCTCAGGCTCAGTCTGGGCTTCATGATTGCTTTCAGGGGTTCTAGCCTCTAACTGATCCAACCTAGTAGTGATGTGGGCTAACTGCTCATTCATGTCTTGGTTGGTTTGTGCCACATTCTGATTTGTTTGGGCCAATTGCTCAGTTAAACTCTTAGTCAGTTGGGCCACCTGATCATTTAGGCCTTTGATCAAATTCCCTAAGTTTTGGTCCATGGCTACACTTGACTGGGCTTGGATTGGTGAATATGGTGTCCCTGCTCTAGTTGTCATGCATGCAAATGGACTCAAGTTTGAGCTAAGGTTTCCTAGACCCAGAGCACAAATTAGAAGTCTAATTAAGTGAACTAACTAGCTAGTAGTACTTATGGGACTTAGCCAGGTAGGTGGAGGGGAGTGAAGGTCCCTGATTACCAACCTTAGACACCAATCTGAGATTGGCTAGGTAGGCGAACCAAATCACAAGCCCTGATGCACCAATCCTAGACACCAAGCCAGTAAGCACACACCAATTAGCTGACACAGTTAACTTGACCCTAACCTGAACCCAAACTTGTTGGTGTCCCTAACCCACTAGGGCAATTAACGTTCTACTCAATTTCAATTAACGGGCTGGGATCGATATGCTGGTTGGTGATTTTTGGGCTAGGGACAGGTGATGAAACCCTGACCCTATGTCAAATTGATGCCCTTAATTTGATTTCTCATGAGATGAATGGAATGCAAAGGTGCTGCAGAAGTGTGTTGCAGTTTGAAAGTGGTGTGGAAAACATGATAAAAAAAATATCCAAAAATTTTGAAAAATCCACTGAGGATTCCTAACTTATATGTTTCAATGCAGATGAAAGAAGTTTTAAAACTAAAATTTGTACTACTCTAAGCAGATCCTACAAATGAAGATAAATAAAAAAGATAGAACAGAACCCTAATGACAGTGTCGAACTTCAAAAGTTTTCATTTTTTTTATAATTTTTTTTCTAATGATGAAATTTAATATGGTGATAACTGACTTAAAAAGAAACAAGAAAAAAATATTTCAACAAAAACTTAGCGACTTGCCTTTGGAGTTGCAGATGGATTACAGTAA
The DNA here is from genome assembly GCA_021397845.1 of Areca catechu. NCBI lineage: Eukaryota > Viridiplantae > Streptophyta > Magnoliopsida > Arecales > Arecaceae > Areca > Areca catechu. The sequence goes on along the minus strand of CM038048.1, from coordinate 42,057,270 downwards.
ACAGATGCAAATTTTTAGAAAAACAGAACCTAATCAAACAAGTGAAATGGCTTACCCAAAAGTCAATCTAAAAAATTCACGTCCGGCTAGGGGCTCATTATTCCCATGGGTCGTGACAGTGTACTGGAGTACACCCGCTCAGGAGGCATGAATTTTAAATCTTGCTTGGATTTAAAGAAAACTATTCTATCCTAATGCAACCATGCTCTGATACCAAGATGATGTGGCAAGCATATAATTAATATTTTGAATATGGTTTGTAGAGCAATGAAACCTAATTATACTAGCATTGTACTCATCATAATAAGACTTAAGGATTATAAGAAATGGGATTTTTACTTGATTAGACACAATCCTAAACTAAGAAGGAAGAAGATCTAGATAATAGGGGCTAATGATTGTGGACTTACCTTGATGAGCTTTCCAACCTTCTTTTGATTCATACCTTGAAACTACCAACGCTCAGAACTGAAGAACCTGGATAACAGAGATCAGAACCCTAGACTTGAGGCTTCAGCTTGTTGGTTCTTTGTCAAGATGAACCCGGTTCACAACTCAAAGACTTCGAAGGACCCTACAATGAAGATCAAAGTTAAGGAAGAAGGATAAGAACATATAGAAGGGATGGGAGAATTTATGAACTAAGAACAGAAATTTGAGAAGATCTGGCTGACTCCAATGCCTTCACGTCAGCTTGGAAGATGCTTTGCTAGGAGAAAAGAATGGCTTTGGCATGGAGGAAGAGGATGGGAAACTTTCACATAAGGAAAAAAAAGCACAAGACAACTTCTACTTCCAAAATTCAACTTCAATTTTAATTCATTCCCAAAATCCAATCCCCTTTACAATGGGGCGTCCAAGGCTTTTTAATAGCCTTACAAAACTTTTGAAATTTGAAAACTTCCTAAATTATGGAGGATTACAAGGAGGTTGGAGGATATGGGGCCTTGTTACATGGGATAAGGAGAAATTCATGGAGATTGGCCGATTTCTTTGAATTTAAAATGCTTGGTCGATCTCCCCTTTAGGCACCCATTTGAAGGTGACATGGCTGATGATGTGGCATCCCTGGTGGCTGCTTTGTTGGCATGGTGATGTGGAATTCCAGCTTGGTGGACCAAGGTCTTGATTTGGAAGCTCCAAATGGTTTGGTGAACCTCAACTTGAAGTAGCTTGGACTTGATTTAAATAAACCGAATGGAACTCTAATTGAGTTCTTATTTGAACCCAGATTGAGACAGGACATAATTACAGGACTCGATTGGACATAATTATAGGATTCATGAAATTGAAACTAAATAATTACAGGACTCTTGAAAGTAAATTGCCCTTTACAAGAAAAACTTAACCTAGTTATCTTCGATCCAAAGTGGAATCAGGTTAACCTTATTTGAGTGGGGTTTTATTCTGCTTCTGCTTCTAGTGTCCACACCATAATTTGAGTTCATGAATACTCAAGACTTAGGATATCCTCAAACTGAAGGGCTAGGGAAGGAAGAAGGCAAGTCTGAACCTAGTAAATATGTGTATGAGACTGACATAAGTTTAATAGATGAATATGAAGGGGAAGACTGTGAAGAGAACAACTTTAGTACCTTACCTGAGGAAACCTTTGGTAAAGAAAAGATTATTGAGCCTAGTCCTGAAACATCAGAACAACCAAAATTTAGTAAAGACTTGGTTCCCTTAAGACAATGCCCTTAGGAAGAACCCAATACTTTAGCTTCAACAGAAGAACTCCTTCAATTACCTGAGAAGAACCCAATCATTATTTTAGAAGACTTTGCCGATGACCTTCAACTACCTAGAAGCATCCCGCTCGTAGATCAATATTCAAATCTTAAGGTCATCATGAGTAACCAAGGTCTGTTTCAAGATTCTCCTAAATTACCCCAAGACTCGGATTCCTATTTCCTGCCTTTCCTTAAGTCTTATCCTAATTTTAGAGCCATTAAGTTTCATTTTGATGAGATTACTAGGTTGCATGAGCCTTTAAAGCCTATTCCTTTTGCTACCTACTTTTGGAAAACCTTATGGAATTTGCTAGGAACACATGGTAAATTCTCATGCGCATACCAGACCTGGGTCAAACCTAGAGAGTCATTAATCTGTTAGGTTTAGGCCCTAGAGAGTCAAATAAAATTTCTCTCAATAAGGATGCCTAGTTCAGTCTGCATTTCGTAAGTGCTTGTGTAAGTTTCTGAGTCTGCTGAGTCCTATGCATAGCATGTTGAGGATTTGCAACATGAAATAAATTTGAGCAATGAATCCTATAAACATAGGACTAATTCAAGAAAGAAAGTCAAGGAATTCTATGAGAGAGATCATGTTCCCATCCGGGACTTTCAAGAAACTACATACCCGTAGTGCAGGCCCCTTTAAAGTCCTAAAGAAGATTAGATCTAATGCTTACATATTGGAATTACCTTCAGACCTAGGTATCAACCCGACCTTCAATGTCTCAGACTTGATAGAATATAAGGAACCCATGATGATACCTAGTGAGCCTTTTGGGCCTGACCATATTTTTGAGAGTGAACCATTACCCGAGTATCCACAAACAACCATTCCTCAAAAAATGAGAGAAAACTGAACAAATCCTGGATAATAAGATTGTCACTACCAGAAACAAGGAATACTATCGATATTTGGTCCGTTGGCAAGGGAGACCAAAATCTGACGACTCCTGAATCGCTAGAGAGGACCTGCAATGACTGGACCCGGACTTATTTGAAAAATATCAAAGCCAGGCTGAACCATACTCAACAGGGTCGAGTTCCTCCCACCCGGGAAGAATTGGTGGGGGCACCAGACTCAGAAAGAAGAAGCTTCAACTAATACCAAGTTCTTTATGGATTGAGACTAGGAACTTAAGTCTCGTATGAGTCCTGTATGTTTATTGAGTATTGTTTTATTTTCTTTTGGGATTTTAAAGTTCAATTAGAATTCAATCAAGAGTTCAATTAGTGTCAATTAGGCTTTGTACTGAGTCATGTTCAAGAGCTACTTTAAATTGGGCCAGACCAGCTTTACTTGGAATGCCACATCATCATGGACCACCGGTGCCAACTCATCACTAGAGGATGTCACATCACCTTTGCCATGTCATCTCCAAGGGGCGCCATGGAGAAGGATGCGCCATGTCACCATGCCACCTTGCCACGCCACATCATTGCCACCTCACCTGTCACGTGGCATCATTCAAATTTTAAATTACATGAAAGCTACAAGTGGTCGACCAAGGAGTGTTTTCAAATTCAAAGGAGGTTGGCCAACTCCATCCACAAATCATGCAACCAGCTCCACCAAATCCTCCACATTCCATGTAACCCTCCACCAAATCCTCCACCAAATCCTCCACATTTCATGTAACCCCCCCTAATATTTCTCCATGATATGGGGAATTTCAAATTGATTGAATGGCCATTAAAAGCCTCTTGTACACCCATGGTAAAAAGAAGAGCTTTCTGGATGAAATGAAATTTAAGTGATGTAGTAGTTGAATAAGGTGCTTTTTTGGTAGTATCCTCTTGTTTTCTTTGGGTGTGTTTGATTTTCTCATCTCAAGCTTTCAAGTGTCCAACGCCAACATCCACCTCTAGGGATCCATGCCTCCATCGAAGTTCCCTTGCCTGTTTGGTTTCTTTGTTTTGATATCTTTCAAATTGGTCCTAGTATAACCCGTTCATTGTGCAGGATCCTTCTACAATTCGGAGTTCAAGAAAGGGTTCTCTTGCCAAAGATCAATGTTGAATGAAACTAGTTTCTTTGGAATGCCAATCTTCCACTTCAGGGCTAGTTCATCTAAGAGCTTCAATGGATCTACCAGGGAGTGATCATCTTGGGTAAATAACACCTCCTAATCTCTTAAGTCTGAGTTATTGAAGATCGTTGCTAAGGTTTAAATTTGATATTCATTAGCCCTAATCTTCTTTAGGATTTAAATAACTACATCGCGGCGTAAGTTCCAAATTTCAGTATTCCTTCCATAGCTTTATCTTAGTACTTTTGATCTGAAATTTAGTACCTGTTAATAAGCTTCATTGCTCTCATTTCTCAATCCATCATTTAGATTGCATTCTCATCATTGTGCCGCGTCAAATGGTATCAGAGCATTGTTGCATTAGGGTAGAATAGTTTTCTTTAAATCCAAGCAAGATCTAAAATTCACGCCTCTTGAGCGGGTATACTCCAGTACACTGTCACGACCCATGGGAATAAAGAGCCCCTGGCCGGACGTGAATTTTTTAGATTGAAGTTTGGGTAAGCCATTGCACTTGTTTGATTAGGTTCTATTTTTCTGAAAATTTGCATCTGTTTACTGTAATCCATCTGCAGCTCCGAAGGAAAGTCACTAAGTTCTTATTGAAATATTTTTTTTTCTTGTTTCTTTTTAAGTCTGTTATCACCATATTAAATTCATCATCAGAAAAAATTTATAAAAAAATGAAAATTTCTGAAGTTTGACACTGTCATTAGGGTTCTGTTCTGTCCTTTTTATTTATCTTCATTTGTAGGATCTTCTTAGAGGAGTACAGATTTTAGTTTTAAAATTCCTTTCATCTGAATTGAAACATATAAGTTAGGAATCCTCTTTGAAGTTTTCAAAATTTTTGGACATTTTTTCATCACATTTTCCACACCACTTTCAAACTGCAACACACTTCTGCAGCACCTTTGCATTTCAATCATCTCATGAGAAATCAAATTAAAGGCATCAATTTGACATAGGGTTAGGATTTCATCACCTGTCCCTAGCCCAAGAATCACCAACCAGCATATCGATCCCAGCCCGTTAATTAAAATTGAGTAGAACGTTAATTTTCCTAGTAGGTTAGGGACACCAACAAGTTGGGTTCAGGTTAGGGTCAAGTTAACTGTGTCAGCTAATTGGTGTGTGCTTACTGGCTTGGTGTCTAGGATTGGTGCATCAGGGCTTGTGATTTGGTCCGCCTACCTGGCCAATCTCAGATTGGTGTCTAAGGTTGGCAATCAGGGACCTTCACTCCCCACCACCTACCTGGCTAAGTCCCATAAGTACTACTAGCTAGTTGGTTCACTTAATTAGACCTCTAATTTGTACTCTAGGTCTAGGAAATCTTAGCTCGAGCTTGAGTCTACTTGCATGCATGAAAACTAGATCAGGAGCCTCATATTCATCAGTGTAGCCATGGACCCGAATCTTGAAACCATGCTGAAAGGCCTAAATGATCTAATGGCCCAATTGAACCAAATGCTGGCTAAACAATTTTCCTTAGTCCAACCAACTCCTACTATCCCATTAGCTCATATGAATGATAGGAGTAAGAACCCTGAAGTACAAGTTGAGTTCATGAATACTCAAGACTCAGGATATCCTCAAACTGAAGGGCTAGGGAAGGAAGAAGGCAAGTCTGAACCTAGAAAATATGTGTATGAGACTGACATAAGTTTAATAGATGAATATGAAGGGAAGACTGTGAAGAGAACAACTTTAGTACCTTACCTGAGGAAACCTTTGGTAAAGAAAAGATTATTGAGCCTAGTCCTGAAACATCAGAACAACCAAATTTAGTGAGGACTTGGTTCCAGTAAGACAATGCCCTCAGGAAGAACCCAATAATTTAGCTTCGACACAGAACTCCTTCAGTTACCTGAGAAGAACCCAATCATTATTTTAGAAGACTTTGCCGATGACCTTCAACTACCTAGAAGCATCCGCTCGTAGATCAATATTCAAATCTTAAGGTCATCATGAGTAACCAAGGTCTGTTTCAAGATTCCCCTAAATTATCCCAAGACTCGGATTCCTATTTCCTGCCTTTCCTTAAGTCTTATCCTAATTTTAGAAACATTAAGTTTCATTTTGATGAGATTACTAGGTTGCATGAGCCTTTAAAGCCTATTCCTTTTGCTACCTACTTTTGGAAAACCTTATGGCATTTGCTAGGAACCTATGGTAAATTCTCATGTGCATACCAGACCAGGGTCAACCCTAGAGAGTCATTAATCTGTTAGGTTTAGGCCCTAGAGAGTCCAATAAAATCCTCTCAATAAGGATGCCTAGTTCAGTCTGTATTTCGTAAGTGCTTGTGTAAGTTTCTGAGTCTGCTGAGTCCTATGCATAGCATGTTGAGGATTTGCATCATAAAATAAATTTGAGCAATGAATCCTATAAACATAGGACTAATTCAAGAAAGAAAGTCAAGGAATTCTATGAGAGAGATCATGTTCCCATCCAGGACTTTCAAGAAACTACATACCCGTGGTGCAGGCCCCTTTAAAGTCCTAAAGAAGATTAGATCAAATGCCTACATATTGGAATTACCTTTAGACCTAGGTATCAACCTGACCTTCAATGTCTCAGACTTGATAGAATATAAGAAACCCATGATGATACCTAGTGAGCCTTTTGGGCCTGACCATATTTTTGAGAGTGAACCATTACCCGAGTATCCACAAACAACAATTCCTCAAAAATGAGAGAAAACTGAACAAATCCTGGATAATAAGATTGTGACTACCAGAAACAAGGAATACTATCGATATTTAGTCCGTTGGCAAGGGAGACCAAAATCTGACGACTCCTGAATTGCTAGAGAGGACCTGCAACGACTGGACTCAGACTTATTTGAACAATATCAAAGCCAGGCTGAACCATACTCGACAGGGTCGAGTTCCCCCCACCCGGGAAGAATTGGTGGGGGCACCAGGCTCAGAAAGAAGAAGCTTCAACTAATACCAAGTTCTTTATGGATTGAGACTAGGAACTTAAGTCTCGTATGAGTCCTGTATGTTTATTGAGTCCTGTTTTATTTTCTTTTGGGGTTTTAAAATTCAATTAGAATTCAATCAAGAGTTCAATTAGTGTCAATTAGGCTTTGTACTGAGTCAAGTCCAAGAGCTACTTGAAATTGGGCCAGACCAGCTTTACTTAGAATGCCACATCATCATGGACCACCGATGCCAACTCAACACCAGAGTATGTCACATCACCTTTGCCATGTCATCTCCAAGGGGCGCCATGGAGAAGGATGCACCATGTCACCATGCCACCTTGCCACGCCACATCATTGCCACCTCACCTGCCACGTGGCATCATTCAAATTTTAAATTACATAAAGCTACAAGTGGTCGACCAAGGAGTGTTTTCAAATTCAAAGGAGGTCGGCCAACTCCATCCATAAATCATGCAACCAGCTCCACCAAATCCTCCATATTCCATGTAACCCTCCACCAAATCCTCCACCAAATCCTCCACATTTCCTGTAACCCCCCCTAATATTTCTCCATGATATGGAGAATTTCAAATTGATTGAAAGGCCATTAAAAGCCTCTTGTACACCCATGGTAAAAAAAAGAGCTTTTGGATGAAATTAAATTTAAGTGAAGTAGTAGTTGAAGAAGGTTTTTTAGGTAGTATCAAGTGTCCAACGCCAACATCCACCTCTAGGATCCATGCCTCCATCGAAGTTCCCTTGCCTGTTTGGTTTCTTTATTTTGATATCTTTCAAATTGGTCCCAGTCTAACCCGTTCATTGTGTAGGATCCTTCTACGATTCAGAGTTCAAGAAAGGGTTCTCTTGCCAAAGATCAATGTTGAATGGAACTAGTTTCTTTGGAATGCCAATCTTCCACTTCAGGGCTAGTTCGTCTAAGAGATTCAATGGATCTACCAGGGAGTGATCATCTTGGGTAAATAACACCTCCTAATCTCTTAAGTCTGAGTTATTGAAGATCGTTGCTAAGGTTTAAATTCAATATTCATTAGCCCTAATCTTCTCTAGGATTTAAATAACTACATCGCGGCGTAAGTTCCAAATTTCAGTGCTCCTTCCATAGCTTTACCTTAGTACTTTTGATCTGAAATTTAGTACCTGTTAATAGGCTTCATTGCTCTCATTTCTCAATCCATCATTTAGATTGCATTCTCATCAACGTGCCGCGTCAAATTGGTATCAGAGCATGGTTGCATTAGGGTAGAATAGTTTTCTTTAAATCCAAGCAAGATCTAAAATTCACGCCTCCTGAGCGCGTGTACTCCAGTACATTGTCATGACCCATGGGAATAATGAGCCCTGGCTGGACGTGAATTTTTTAGATTGAAGTTTGGGTAAGCCATAGCACTTGTTTGATTAGGTTCTGTTTTTCTGAAAATTTGCATCTGTTTACTGTAATCCGTCTGCAGCTCCAAAGGCAAGTCACTAAGTTTTTGTTGAAATATTTTTTTTCTTGTTCCTTTTTAAGTTAGTTATCACCATGTTAAATTTCATCATTATAAAAATTAATAAAAAATGAAATTTTTTGCAGTTTGAAACTGTCATTAGGGTTCTGTTCTGTCCTTTTTATTTATCTTCATTTGTAGGATATGCTTAGAGTAGTACAGATTTTAGTTTTAAAATTTCTTTCATTTTCATTGAAACATATAAGTTAGGAATCCTCAGTGGATTTTTCAGAATTTTTGGACATTTTTTTCATCACGTTTTCCACACCACTTTCAAACTGCAACACACTTCTGCATCACCTTTTAATTTCATTCATCTCATGAGAAATCAAATTAAGGGCATCAATTTGACTTAGGGTCAAGGTTTCATCACCTGTCCCTAGCCCAAAAATCGCCAACCAGCATATCGATCCCAGCCCGTTAATTAAAATTGAGTAGAATGTTAATTGCCCTAGTAGGTTAGGGACACCAACAAGTTGGGTTCAGGTTAGGGTCAAGTTAACTGTGTCAGCTAATTGGTGTGTGCTTACTGGCTTGGTGTCTAGGATTGGTGCATCAGGGCTTGTGATTTGGTCCGCCTACCTGGCCAATCTCAGATTGGTGTCTAAAGTGGGCAATCAGGGACCTTCACTCCCCACCACCTACCTGGCTAAGCCCCATAAGTACTACTAGCTAGTTGGTTCACTTAATTAGACCTCTAATTTGTGCTCTAGGTCTAGGAATCCTTAGCTCGAGCTTGAGTCTACTTGCATGCATGAAAACTAGATCAAGAGCCTCATATTCACCAGTCCAGACCCAGTCCAGTGTAGCCAAGGACCCGAATCTTGAAACCATGCTGAAAGGCCTAAATGATCTAATGGCCCAATTGAACCAAATGCTGGCTAAACAATTTTCCTTAGACCAACCAACTCCTACTATCCAATTAGCTCATATGAATGATAGGAGTAAGAACCCTGAAGTACAACTTGAGTTCATGAATACTCAAGACTTAGGATATCCTCAAACTGAAGGGCTAGGGAAGGAAGAAGGCAAGTCTGAACCTAGAAAATATGTGTATGAGACTGACATAAGTTTAATAGATGAATATGAAGGGGAAGACTGTGAAGAGAATAACTTTAGTACCTTACCTGAGAAAACCTTTGGTAAAGAAAAGATTATTGAGCCTAGTCCTGAAACATCAGAACAACCAAAATTTAGTGAGGACTTGGTTCCCGTAAGACAATGCCCTCAGGAAGAACCCAATACTTTAGCTTCGACACAAGAACTCCTTCAGTTACCTGAGAAGAACCCAATCATTATTTTGGAAGACTTTGCCGATGACCTTCTACTACCTAGAAGCATCGCGCCCGTAGATCAATATTCAAATCTTAAGGTCATCATGAGTAACCAAGGTCTGTTTCAAGATTCTCCTAAATTACCCCAAGACTCGGATTCCTATTTCCAGCCTTTCCTTAAGTCTTATCCTAATTTTAGAGCCATTAAGTTTCATTTTGATGAGATTACTAGGTTGCATGAGCCTTTAAAGCCTATTCCTTTTGCTATCTACTTTTAGAAAACCTTATGGCATTTGCTAGGAACCCATGGTAAATTCTCATGTGCATACTAGACCAGGGTCAAACCTAGAGAGTCGTTAATCTGTTAGGTTTAGGCCTTAGAGAGTCCAATAAAATTCCTCTCAATAAGGTTGCCTAGTTCAGTCTACATTTCGTAAGTGCTTGTGTAAGTTTCTGACTCTGCTGAGTCCTATGCATAGCATGTTGAGGATTTGCATCATGAAATAAATTTGAGCAATGAATCCTATAAACATAGGACTAATTCAAGAAAGAAAGTCAAGGAATTCTATGAGAGAGATCATGTTCCCATCCGGGACTTTCAAGAAACTACATACACGTGGTGCAGGCCCCTTTAAAGTCCTAAAGAAGATTAGATCTAATGCTTACATATTGGAATTACCTTCAGACCTAGGTATCAACCCGACCTTCAATGTCTCAAACTTGATAGAATATAAGGAACCCATGATGATACCTAGTGAGCCTTTTGGGCCTGACCATATTTTTGAGAGTGAACCATTACCCGAGTATCCAAAACAACCATTACTCAAAAATGAGAGAAAACTGAACAAATCCTGGATAATAAGATTGTCACTACCAGAAACAAGGAATACTATTGATATTTGGTCCGTTGGCAAGGGAGACCAAAATCTGACGACTCCTGAATCGCTAGAGAGGAACTGCAACGACTGGACCCGGACTTATTTGAACAATATCAAAGCCAGGCTGAACCATACTCGACAGGGTCGAGTTCCTCCCACCCGGGAAGAATTGGTGGGGGCACCAGGCTCAGAAAGAAGAAGCTTCAACTAATACCAAGTTCTTTATGGATTGAGACTAGTAACTTAAGTCTCGTATGAGTCCTGTATGTTTATTGAGTCCTGTTTTATTTTCTTTTGGGGTTTTAAAGTTCAATTAGAATTCAATCAAGAGTTCAATTAGTGTCAATTAGGCTTTGTACTGAGTCATGTTCAAGAGCTACTTTAAATTGGGCCAGACCAGCTTTACATGGAATGCCACATCATCATGGACCACCGGTGCCAACTCATCACCAGAGGATGTCACATCACCTTTGCCATGTCATCTCCAAGGGGCGCCATGGAGAAGGATGCGCCATGTCACCATGCCACCTTGCCACGCCACATCATTGCCACCTCACCTGCCATGTGGCATCATTCAAATTTTAAATTACATGAAAGCTACAAGTGGTCGACCAAGGAGTGTTTTCAAATTCAAAGGAGGTTGGCCAACTCCATCCACAAATCATGCAACCAGCTCCACCAAATCCTCCACATTCCATGTAACCCTCCACCAAATCCTCCACCAAATCCTCCACATTTCATGTAACCCCCCCTAATATTTCTCCATGATATGGGGAATTTCAAATTGATTGAATGGCCATTAAAAGCCTCTTGTACACCCAAGGTAAAAAGAAGAGCTTTCTGGATGAAATGAAATTTAAGTGATGTAGTAGTTGAATAAGGTGCTTTTTTGGTAGTATCCTCATGTTTTCTTTGGGTGTGTTTGATTTTCTCATCTCAAGCTTTCAAGTGTCCAACGCCAACATCCACCTCTAGGGATCCATGCCTCCATCGAAGTTCCCTTGCCTGTTTGGTTTCTTTAATTTGATATCTTTCAAATTGGTCCCAGTCTAACCCGTTCATTGTGCAGGATCCTTCTACGATTCGGAGTTCAAGAAAGGGTTCTCTTGCCAAAGATCAATGTTGAATGAAACTAGTTTCTTTGGAATGCCAATCTTCCACTTCAGGGCGAGTTCGTCTAAGAGCTTCAATGGATCTACCAGGGAGTGATCATCTTGGGTAAATAACACCTCCTAATCTCTTAAGTCTGAGCTATTGAAGATCGTTGCTAAGGTTTAAATTCAATATTCATTAGCCCTAATCTTCTCTAGGATTTAAATAACTACATCGCGGTGCAAGTTCCAAATTTCAGTGCTCCTTCCATAGCTTTACCTTAGTACTTTTGATCTGAAATTTAGTACCTGTTAATAGGCTTCATTACTCTCATTTCTCAATCCATCATTTAGACTGCATTCTCATCATCGTGCTGCCTCAAATTGGTATCAAAGCATGGTTGCATTAGGGTAGAATAGTTTTCTTTAAATCCAAGCAAGATCTAAAATTCACGCCTCCTGAGCGGGTGTACTCCAGTACACTGTCACGACCCAAGGGAATAATGAGCCCCTGGTCGGATGTGAATTTTTTAGATTGAAGTTTGGGTAAGCCATTGCACTTGTTTGATTAGGTTCTGTTTTTCTGAAAATTTGGATCTATTTATTGTAATCCGTCTGCAGCTCCAAAGGCAAGTCACTAAGTTTTTGTTGAAATATTTTTTTTCTTGTTCCTTTTTACTCAGTTATCAGTATATTAAATTTCATCATCAGAAAAAATTTTAAAAAAAAAGAAATTTCTGCAGTTGGACACTATCATTAGGGTTCTGTTCTGTCCTTTTTATTTATCTTCATTTGTAGGATCTGCTTAGAGTAGTACAGATTTTAGTTTTGAAATTTCTTTCATCTGCATTGAAAATATAAGTTAGGAATCCTCTGTGAATTTTTCAGAATTTTGGATATTTTTTACATCTGGTTTTCCAAACCACTTTCAAACTGCAACACACTTCTACAGCACCTTTGCATTTCATTCATCTCATGAGAAATCAAATTAAGGGCATCAATTTGACATAGGGTCAAGGTTTAATCAGCTGTCCCTAGCCCAAAAATCACCAACCAACATATCGATCCCAGCCCATTAATTAAAATTGAGTAGAACGTTAATTGCCCTAGTAGGTTAGGGACACCAACAATTTGGGTTCAGTTTAGGGTCAAGTTAACTGTGTCAGCTAATTGGTGTGTGCTTACAGGCTTGGTGTCTAGGATTGGTGCATCAGGGCTTGTGATTTGGTCCACCTACCTGGCCAATCTCAGATTGGTGTCTAAGGTTGGCCATCAGGGACCTTCACTCCCCACCACCTACCTGGCTAAATCCCATAAGTACTACTAGCTAGTTGGTTCACTTAATATTATCTCTAATTTGTGCTCAAGATATAGGAAACCTTAGCTCGAGCTTGAGTCTACTTGCATGCATGAAAACTTGATCTGGAGCCTCATATTCACTAGTCCAGACCCAGTCCAGTGTAGCCATGGACCCGAATCTTGAAACCATGCTGAAAGGCCTAAATGATCTAATGGCCCAATTGAACCAAATGCTGGCTAAACAATTTTCCTTAGACCAACCAACTCCTACTATCCCATTAGCTCATATGAATGATAGGAGTAAGAACCCTGAAGTACAAGTTGAGTTCATGAATACTCAAGACTCAGGATATCCTTAAACTGAAGGGCTAGGGAAGGAAGAAGACAAGTCTGAACCTAGTAAATATGTGTAAGAGCCAGACATAAGTTTAATAGATGAATATAAAGGGGAAGACTGTGAAGAGAACAACTTTAGTACCTTACCTGAGGAAACCTTTGGTAAAGAAAAGATTATTGAGCCTAGTCCTGAAACATCAGAACAACCAAATTTAGTGAGGACTTGGTTCCCGTAAGACAATGCCCTCAGGAAGAACCCAATACTTTAGCTTCGATACAAGAACTCCTTCAGTTACCTGAGAAGAACCCAATCATTATTTTAGAAGATTTTGCCAATGACCTTCAACTACCTAGAAGCATCCCGCCCGTAGATCAATATTCAAATCTTAAGGTCATCATGAGTAACCAAGGTCTGTTTCAAGATTCTCCTAAATTACCCCAAGACTCGGATTCCTATTTCCTGCCTTTCCTTAAGTCTTATCCTAATTTTAGAGCCATTAAGTTTCATTTTGATGAGATTACTAGGTTGCATGAGACTTTAAAGCCTATTCCTTTTGCTACCTACTTTTGGAAAACCTTATGGCATTTGCTAGGAACCCATGGTAAATTCTCATGTGCATACCAGACCAGGGTCAAACCTAGAGAGTCATTAATCTGTTAGGTTTAGGCCCTAGAGAGTCCAATAAAATTCCTCTCAATAAGGATGCCTAGTTCAGTCTGCATTTCGTAAGTGCTTGTGTAAGTTTCTGAGTCTGCTGAGTCCTATGCAAAGCATGTTGAGGATTTGCATCATGAAATAAATTTGAGCAATGAATCCTATAAACATTGGACTAATTCAAGAAAGAAAGTCAAGGAATTCTATGAGAGAGATCATGTTCCCATCCAGGACTTTCAAGAAACTACATACCCGTGGTGCAGGCCCCTTCAAAGTCCTAAAGAAGATTAGATCTAATGCTTACATATTGGAATTACCTTCAGACCTAGGTATCAACCCGACCTTCAATGTCTCAGACTTGATAGAATATAAGGAACCCATGATGATACCTAGTGAGCCTTTTGGGCCTGACCATATTTTTGAGAGTGAACCATTATCCGAGTATCCACAAACAACCATTCCTCAAAAATGAGAGAAAACTGAACAAATCCTGGATAATAAGATTATCACTACCAGAAACAAGGAATACTATCGATATTTGGTTCGTTGGCAATGGAGACCAAATTCTGACGACTCCTGAATCGCTAGAGAGGACCTGCAACGATTGGACCCGGACTTATTTGAACAATATCAAAGCCAGGCTAAACCATACTCGACAGGGTTGAGTTCCTCCCACCCGGGAAGAATTGGTGGGGCACCAGGCTCAGAAAGAAGAAGCTTCAACTAATACTAAGTTCTTTGTGGATTGAGACTAGGAACTTAAGTCTCGTATGAGTCCTGTATATTTATTAAGTCCTATTTTATTATCTTTTGGGATTTAAAAGTTCAATTAGAATTCAATCAAGAGTTCAATTAGAGTCAATTAGGCTTTGTACAGAGTCAAGTTCAAGAGCTACTTGAAATTGGGCCAGACTAGCTTTACTTGGAATGCCACATCATCATGGACCACAGGTGCCGACTCATCACCAGAGGACATCACTTCACCTTTGCCATATCATCTTCAAGGGGCGCCATGGAGAAGGATGCACCATGTCACCATGCCACCTTGCCACGCCACATCATTGCCACCTCACCTGCCACGTGGCATCATTCAAATTTTAAATTACATGAAAGCTACAAGTGGTCGACCAAGGAGTGTTTTCAAATTCAAAGGAGGTCGGCCAACTCCATCCACAAATCATGCAACCAGCTCCACCAAATCCTCCACCAAATCCTCCACATTTCATGTAACCCCCCCTAATATTTCTTCATGATATAGGGAATTTCAAATTGATTGAAAGGCTATTAAAAGCCTCTTGTACACCCATGGTAAAAAAAAGAGCTTTTTGGATGAAATGAAATTTAAGTGAAGTAGTAGTTGAAGAAGGTATTTTTTCGGTAGTATCCTCTTGTTTTCTTCGGGTGTGTTTGATTTTCTCTTCTCAAGCTTTCAAGTGTCCAACGCTAACATCCACATCTAGGGATCCATGCCTCCATCGAAGTTCCCTTGCCTGTTCGGTTTATTTATCTTGATATCTTTCAAATTGGTCCCAGTCTAACCCGTTCATTGTGCAGGATCCTTCTACAATTCGGAGTTCAAGAAAGGGTTCTCTTGCCAAAGATCAATGTTGAATGAAACTAGTTTCTTTGGAATGCCAATCTTCCACTTCAGGGCTAGTTCGTCTAAGAGCTTCAATGGATCTACCAGGAGTGATCATCTTGGGTAAATAACACCTCCTAATCTCTTAAGTCTGAGCTATTGAAGATTATTGCTAAGGTTTAAATTCAATATTCATTAGCCCTAATCTTCTCTAGGATTTAAATAACTACATCGTGGCGTAAGTTCCAAATTTCAATGCTCCTTCCATAGCTTTACCTTAGTACTTTTGATCTGAAATTTAGTACCTGTTAATAGGCTTCATTGCTCTCATTTCTCAATCCATCATTTAGATTGCATTCTCATCATCGTGCCGCGTCAAATTGGTATCAGAGCATGGTTGCATTAGGGTAGAATAGTTTTCTTTAAATCCAAGCAAGATCTAAAATCCATGCCTCTTGAGCGGGTGTACTCCAGTACGCTGTCACGACCGATTGGAATAATGAGCCCCTGGCCAGACGTGAATTTTTTAGATTGAAGTTTGGGTAAGCCAATGCACTTGTTTGATTAGGTTCGGTTTTTCTGAAAATTTGCATCTGTTTACTGTAATCCGTCTGCAGCTCCAAAGGCAAGTCACTAAGTTTTTGTTGAAATATTTTTTTTCTTGTTTCTTTTTAAGTTAGTTATCCCCATATTAAATTCATCATCAGAAAAAATTTATAAAAAAAAATGAAAATTTTTGAAGTTCGACTCTGTCAATAGGGTTCTGTTCTGTCCTTTTTATTTATCTTCATTTATAGGATCTGCTTAGAGTAGTACAGATTTTAGTTATAAAACTCCTTTCATCTGCGTTAAAGCATATAAGTTCGGAATCCTCTGTGAATTTTTCAGAATTTTTGGACATTTTTTTCATCACATTTTACACACCACATTCAAACTGCAACACACTTCTGCAGCACCTTTGCATTTCATTCATCTCATGAGAAATCAAATTAAGGGCATCAATTTGACATATGGTCAGGGTTTCATCACCTGTCCCTAGCCCAAAAATCACCAACCAGCATATCGATCCCAGCCCATTAATTAAAATTGAGTAGAACGTTAATTGCCTTAGTAGGTTTGGGACACTAACAAGTTGGGTTCAGGTTAGGGTCAAGTTAACTGTGTCAGCTAATTGGTATGTGCTAACTAGCTTGGTGTCTAGGATTGGTGCATCAGGGCTTGTGATTTGGTCCGCCTACCTACCCAATCTCAGATTGGTGTCTAAGGTTGGCAATCAGGGACCTTCACTCCCCACCATCTACCTGGCTAAGTCCCATAAGTACTAATGCTAGTTGGTTCACTTAATTAGACCTCTAATTTGTGCTCTAGGTTTAGGAAACCTTAGCTCGAGCTTGAGTCTACTTGCATGCATGAAAACTAGATCAGGAGCCTCATATTCACTAGTCCAGACCCAGTCCAGTGTAGCCATGGACCCGAATCTTGAAACCATACTGAAAGGCCTAAATGATCTAATGGCCCAATTGAACCAAATGCTGGCTAAACAATTTTCCTTAGACCAACCAACTCCTACTATCCCATTAGCTCATATGAATGATAGGAGTAAGAACCCTGAAGTACAAGTTGAGTACATGAATACTCAAGACTCAGGATATCCTCAAACTGAAGGGCTAGGGAAGGAAGAAGGCAAGTCTAAACCTAGTAAATATGTGTATGAGACTGACATAAGTTTAATAGATGAATATGAAGGGAAAGACTGTGAAGGGAACAACTTTAGTACCTTACCTGAGGAAACCTTTGGTAAAGAAAAGATTATTGAGCCTAGTCCTGAAACATCAGAACAACCAAAATTTAGTGAGGACTTGGTTCCCCTAAGACAATGCCCTCAGGAAGAACCCAATACTTTAGCTTCGACACAAGAACTACTTCAGTTACCTGAGAAGAACCCAATCATTATTTTAGAAGACTTTGCCGATGACCTTCAACTACCTAAAAGCATCCCTCCCTTAGATCAATATTCAAATCTTATGGTCATCATGAGTAACCAAGGTCTGTTTCAAGATTTCCCTAAATTACCCCAAGACTCGGATTCCTATTTCTTGCCTTTCCTTAAGTCTTATCCTAATTTTAGAGCCATTAAGTTTCATTTTGATGAGATTACTAGGTTGCATGAGCCTTTAAAGCCTATTCCATTTGCTACCTACTTTTGGAAAACCTTATGGCATTTGCTAGGAACCCATGGTAAATTCTCATGTGCATACCATACCAGGGTCAAACCTAGAGAGTCATTAATCTGTTAAGTTTAGGCCTTAGAGAGTCCAATAAAATTCCTCTCAATAAGGATGCCTTGTTCAGTCTGCATTTCGTAAGTGCTTGTGTAAGTCTCTGAGTCTGCTGAGTCCTATGCATAGCATGTTGAGGATTTGCATCATGAAATAAATTTGAGCAATGAATCCTATAAACATATGACTAATTCAAGAAAAAAGTCAAGGAATTCTATGAGAGAGATCATGTTCCCATCCGGGACTTTCAAGAAACTACATACCCGTGGTGCAGGCCCCTTTAAAGTCCTAAAGAAGATTAGATCTAATGCTTACATATTGGAATTACCTTCAGACCTAGATATCAACCTGACCTTCAATGTCTCATACTTGAAAGAATATAAGGAACCCATGATGATACCTAGTGAGCCTTTTGGGCCTGACCATATTTTTGAGAGTGAATCATTACCCGAGTATCCATAAACAACCATTCCTCAAAAAATGAGAGAAAACTGAACAAATCCTGGATAATAAGATTGTCACTACCAGAAACAAGGAATACTATCGATATTTGGTTCGTTGGCAAGGGAGACCAAAATCTGACGACTCCTGAATCGCTAGAGAGGACATGCAATGACTGGACCCGAGCTTATTTGAACAATATCAAAGCCAGGCTAAACCATACTCGACAAGGTCGAGTTCCTCCCACCCGGGAAGAATTGGTGGGGGCACCAGGCTCAGAAAGAAGAAGCTTAAACTAATACCAAGTTCTTTATGGATTGAGACTTGGAACTTAAGTCTCGTATGAGACTTGTATGTTTATTGAGTCCTGTTTTATTTTCTTTTGGGGTTTTAAAGTTCAATTAGAATTCAATCAAGAGTTCAATTAGAGTCAATTAGGCTTTGTACTGAGTCAAGTTCAAGAGCTACTTGAAATTGGGCCAGACTAGCTTTACTTTGAATGCCACATCATCATGGACCACCGGTGCCAACTCATCACCAGAGGACGTCACTTCACC
Organism: Areca catechu; assembly: GCA_021397845.1. Lineage (NCBI taxonomy): Eukaryota > Viridiplantae > Streptophyta > Magnoliopsida > Arecales > Arecaceae > Areca > Areca catechu. The sequence goes on along the minus strand of CM038048.1, from coordinate 42,038,678 downwards.
TTTGCCATGTCATCTCCAAGGGGCGCCATGGAGAAGGATGTGCCATGTCACCATGCCACCTTGCCATGCCACATCATTGCCACCTCACCTGCCACGTGGCATCATTCAAATTTTAAATTACATGAAAGCTACAAGTGGTCGACCAAGGAGTGTTTTCAAATTCAAAGGAGGTCGGCCAACTCAATCCACAAATCATGCAACCAACTCCACCAAATCCTCCACATTCCATGTAACCCTCCACCAAATCCTCCACCAAATCCTCCACATTTCATGTAACCCCCCCTAATATTTCTCCATGATATGGGAATTTCAAATTGATTGAAAGGCCATTAAAAGCCTCTTGTACACCCATGGTAAAAAAAAGAGCTTTTTGGATGAAATGAAATTTAAGTGAAGTAGTAGTTAAAGAAGGTGTTTTTTCGGTAGTATCCTCTTGTTTTCTTTGGGTGTGTTTGATTTTCTCTTCTCAAGCTTTCAAGTGTCCAACGCCAACATCCACCTCTAGGGATCCATGCCTCCATCGAAGTTCCCTTGCCTGTTTGGTTTCTTTGTTTTGATATCTTTCAAATTGGTCCCAGTCTAACCCGTTCATTGTGCAGGATCCTTCTACGATTCGGAGTTCAAGAAAGGGTTCTCTTGCCAAAGATCAAAGTTGAATGAAACTAGTTTCTTTGGAATGCCAATCTTCCACTTCAGGGCTAGTTCGTCTAAGAGCTTCAATGGATATACCATGGAGTGATCATCTTGGGTAAATAACACCACCTAATCTTTTAAGTCTGAGCTATTGAAGATCGTTGCTAAGGTTTCAATTCAATATTCATTAGCCCTAATCTTCTCTAGGATTTAAATAATTACATCACGGCGTAAGTTCCAAATTTCAGTGCTCCTTCCATAGCTTTACCTTAGTACTTTTGATCTGAAATTTAGTACCTGTTAATAGGCTTCATTGCTCTCATTTCTAAAACCATCATTTAGATTGCATTCTCATCATCGTGCCACGTCAAATTGGTATCAGAGCATTGTTGCATTAGGGTAGAATAGTTTTCTTTAAATCCAAGCAAGATCTAAAATTCACGCCTCTTGAGCGGGTGTACTCCAATACACTGTCACGTCCCATGGGAATAATGATCCCCAGGACGGACGTGAATTTTTTAGATTGAAGTTTGGGTAAGCCATTGCACTTGTTTGATTAGGTTCTGTTTTTCTGAAAATTTACATCTATTTACTGTAATCCATCTACAGCTCCAAAGGCATGTCACTATTTTTTGTTGAAATATTTTTTTTCTTGTTCCATTTTAAGTCAGTTATCACCATTTTAAATTTCATTATCACAAAAATTTATAAAAAAAAAAATTTCTGCAGTTGGACACTATCATTAGGGTTTTGTTCTTTCCTTTTTATTTATCTTCATTTGTAGGATCTTCTTAGAGTAGTACAGATTTTAGTTTTAAAATTCCTTTCATTTACGTTGAAACATATAAGTTAGGAATCCTCTGTGAATTTTTCAGAATTTTTGAACATTTTTTTCACCACATTTTCAACACCACTTTCAAACTGCAACACACTTCTGCAGCACCTTTGCATTTCATTCATCTCATGAGAAATCAAATTAAGGGCATCAATTTGACATAGGGTCAGGGTTTCATCACCTGTCCCTAGCCCAAAAATCACCAACCAGCATATCGATCCCAGCCCATTAATTAAAATTGAGTAGAACGTTAATTGCCCTAGTAGGTTAGGCACACCAACAAGTTGGGTTCAGGTTAGGGTCAAGTTAAATGTGTCAGCTAATTGGTGTGTGCTTACTAGCTTGGTGTCTAGGATTGGTGCATCAGGGCTTGTGATTTGGTCTGCCTACCTGGCCAATCTCAGATTGGTGTCTAAGGTTGGCAATCACGGACCTTCACTCCCCACCACCTACCTGGCTTAGTCTCATAAGTACTACTAGTTAGTTGGTTCACTTAATTAGACCTCTAATTTGTGCTCTAGGTCTAGGAAACCTTAGCTCGAGCTTGAGTCTACTTGCATGCATGAAAACTAGATCAGGAGCCTCATATTCACCAGTCCAGACCCAGTCCAGTGTAGCCATGGACCCGAATCTTGAAACCATGCTGAAAGGCCTAAATGATCTAATGGCCCAATTGAACCAAATGCTGGCTAAACAATTTCCTTAGACCAACCAACTCCTACTATCCCATTAGCTCATATGAATGATAGGAGTAAGAACCTTGAAGTACAAGTTGAGTTCATGAATACTCAAGACTTAGGATATCCTCAAATTGAAGGGCTAGGGAAGGAAGAAGGCAAGTCTGAACCTAGTAAATATGTGTATGAGACTGACATAAGTTTAATAGATGAATATGAAGGGGAAGACTGTGTAGAGAATAACTTTAGTACCTTACCTGAGGAAACCTTTGGTAAAGAAAAGATTATTGAGCCTAGTCCTGAAACATCAGAACAACCAAAATTTAGTGTTGACTTGGTTCCCGTAAGATAATGCCCTCAGGAAGAACCTAATACTTTAGCTTCGACACAAGAACTCCTTCAGTTACCTGAGAAGAACCCAATCATTATTTTAGAAGACTTTGCCAATGACCTTCAACTACCTAGAAGCATCCCTCCCGTAGATCAATATTCAAATCTTAAGGTCATCATGAGTAACCAAGTTCTGTTTCAAGATTCCCCTAAATTACCCCAAGACTCGGATTCCTATTTCCTGCCTTTCCTTAAGTCTTATCCTAATTTTAGAGCCATTAAGTTTCATTTTGATGAGATTACTAGGTTGCATGAGCCTTTAAAGCCTATTCCTTTTGCTACCTACTTTTGGAAAACATTATGGAATTTGCTAGGAACCCATGGTAAATTCTCATGTGCATACCAGACCAGGGTCAAACCTAGAGAGTCATTAATCTGTTTGGTTTAGGCCCTAGAGAGTCCAATAAAATTCCTCTCAATAAGGATGCCTAGTTCAGTCTGCATTTCGTAAGTGCTTGTGTAAGTTTCTGAGTCTGCTGAGTCCTAAGCATAGCATGTTGAGGTTTTGCATCATAAAATAAATTTGAGCAATGAATCCTATAAACATAGGACTAATTCAAGAAAGAAAGTCAAGGAATTCTATGAGAGAGATCATGTTCCCATCCGGGACTTTCAAGAAACTACATACTCGTGGTGCAGGCCCCTTTAAAGTCCTAAAGAAGATTAGATCTAATGCTTACATATTGGAATTAGCTTCAGACCTAGGTATCAACCCGACCTTCAATGTCTTAGAATTGATAGAATATAACAAACCCATGATGATACCTAGTGAGCCTTTTGGGCCTGACCATATTTTTGAGAGTGAACCATTACCCGAGTATCCACAAACAACCATTCCTCAAAAAATGAGAGAAAACTGAACAAATCTTGGATAATAAGATTGTCACTACCAGAAACAAGGAATACTATCGATATTTGGTTCGTTGGCAATGGAGACCAAATTCTGACGACTCCTGAATCGCTAGAGAGGACCTGCAACGATTGGACCCGGACTTATTTGAACAATATCAAAGCCAGGCTGAACCATACTCGACAAGGTCGAGTTCCTCCCACCCGGGAAGAATTGGTGGGGGCACCAGGCTCAGAAAGAAGAAGCTTCAACTAATACCAAGTTCTTTATGGATTGTGACTAGGAACTTAAGTCTCGTATGAGTCCTGTATATTTATTGAGTCCTGTTTTATTTTCTTTTGGGGTATTAACGTTCAATTAGAATTCAATCAAGAGTTCAATTAGAGTCAATTAGGCTTTGTACTGAGTCAAGTTCAAGAGCTACTTTAAATTGGGCCAGACCAGTTTTACTTGGAATGCCACATCATCATGGACGACCGGTGCCAACTCATCACCAGAGGATGTCACATCACCTTTGCCATGTCATCTCCAAGGGGCGCCATGGAGAAGGATGTGCCATGTCACCATGCCACCTTGCCACGCCACATCATTGCCACCTCACCTGCACGTGGCATCATTCAAATTTTAAATTACATGAAAGCTACAAGTGGTCGTCCAAGGAGTGTTTTCAAATTCAAAGGAGGTCGGCCAACTCCATCCATAAATCATGCAACCAGCTCCACCAAATCCTCCACATTCCATGTAACCCTCCACCAAATCCTCCACCAAATCCTCCACATTTCATGTAACCCCCCCTAATATTTCTCCATGATTTGGGGAGTTTCAAATTGATTGAAAGGCCATTAAAAGCCTCTTGTACACCCATGGTAAAAAAAGGAGCTTTTTGGATGAAATGAAATTTAAGTGAAGTAGTAGTTGAAGAAGGTGTTTTTTAGGTAGTATCCTCTTGTTTTCTTTTGGTGTGTTTGATTTTCTCTTCTCAAGCTTTCAAGTGTCCAATGCCAACATCCACCTCTAGGGATCCATGCCTCCATCGAAGTTCCCTTGCCTGTTTGGTTTCTTTGTTTTGATATCTTTCAAATTGGTCCCAGTCTAACCCGTTCATTGTGCAGGATCCTTCTATGATTTGGAGTTCAAGAAAGGGTTCTCTTGCCAAAGATCAATGTTGAATGAAACTAGTTTCTTTGGAATTCCAATCTTCCACTTCAGGGCTAGTTCATCTAAGAGCTTCAATGGATCTACCAGGGAGTGATCATCTTGGGTAAATAACACCTCCTAATCTCTTAAGTCTGAGTTATTGAAGATCATTGCTAAGGTTTAAATTCAATATTCATTAGCCCTAATCTTCTCTAGGATTTAAATAACTACATCATGGTGTAAGTTCCAAATTTTAGTGCTCCTTCCATAGCTTTACCTTAGTGCTTTTGATCTGAAATTTAGTACCTGTTAATAGGCTTCATTGCTCTCATTTCTCAATCCATCATTTAGATTGCATTCTCATCATCGTGCCGCGTCACCTTCCACCATATCCAGAACACCCCGTACATGTCGCAATGCCATGAATGAGCGTGAACCAAAGTATGGCTTCGTGTGCACAAGGAACCATGGTGACCTCAGGTCTAAAGATCACATGCACAACTTCTACTCTGGGATCTATCTTTTGACAAGTAGTAAGACTTCCATAAGATAATCCCAGTGCGGATCAGTTTCAGTGTACTCATACTCTGATGAGCACCCTTATCCTTGTATTACTGTCTCTACACAAGTGGTTGTGAGATCAACCACCCTCATCAACTGAGCATACATACGATAAGGTAGTCTTTCCAGATTCATCGATCCCCGAATCGATGGTCCAACGACTAGGAACATTCTAGATTGAGGTTTATAGCAATTAGGTCTCACAGTTATTTTATCGTAACCCTAATTCCATTGCCCTATTCTATGGGGTTCATCATAATCATCAAAAACATGATACAGTAGTATATGATGAATCACATGCCTTTATTAATATGAAAATATGTCATACATGAGTTGGAAGTTTACAAAAAGGCCCTCATAATGATTAGCTCTTAGGGCACTATTCTATCAGATCCCGGTAGGGTTGGACATACTTGTTCAGATACCCCTTATGGATGAGGTCCTCGATGGCATCCTTCAACTGGAGGCACTCCTCAGTCTCGTGCCCATGGTCCCTGTGGAACCAGCAGTATTTGTTCTTATTTCTAGAGGCAGGAGGTCCTCTCATCGGTCGAGGTCATTGGAAGAAGGCCTCATTCTCAATCTCTATCAGGATCCTCTCCTGCGGCAGGGAGAGGGGTGCATAGTAATTGAATCGCTTGAGGTAGTCCCTCGGCTTGGGACTCTGGCGCCGGGTGGATCGGCCGTCGTTGCTGGGAGGTCGGACTATGGGGGCCTTATCACCCCACTTCTTCGAGGCCGACCTCCCCTCAGCCTGGCACCGACTCGTCGCCTGTTCCTCCGCCAGGGCATACTTGTGCGCCTTGGTCAGTAGATCGGTGTAGCTTGTAGGGAGCTTCTTGTCCAGGGAGAACGTAAACCTAGATGAGCGGAGCCCCCTCTTGAAGGCCGACATGGCCACCGCTTCATTTAAGTCGGGATCTCCATAGTGGTCAAATTGAAGCAGGCCATGTAGTCCCAGAGGGTCTCTCCCTCCGTTTGCTGGATGAGGAAGAGGCAGTCGGTGTTCTTCGAAGCCTGGTTGCAAGTCCTGAAATGAGAGAGAAAAAGGGTCTCGAGCTGGGAAAAAGAATGAATCATACCTGGGCGGATGGCGGAGAACCACATCCGCGTGGCCTTCTTCAGAGTCACCGGGAAGGCAATGCAATGGAGGGCATCGGACATGCCCTGCACCATCATGTGGGCTTTGTAGGCGCCTAGGTGATCCAAGGGATCGGTGGTACCATCGTAGGGGTCCACCTACGAGATCTTGAAATGACGGGGGATAGACTCCCCCAGAATCTTCACAGAGAAAGGTGGGCGGGTGTCATGCATCAGCCTTCCCTCAGCATTCTGCTGCTCGACTATCTCGGCAATGCGCTCCTCCATGCGCATGATCTTGCTGCCGTAATCCTGCGGGTCGACAGCAAGGCACCAGCCGCCGGGATGAGCAGAGTCAGCGAAAGAGGGGGAGGCTGACCTCGCCCTCTTTCCTTCAGTACGGGCCCTCATGGATGCTTGGGGTTCTGGGACTACGGGGGATGGTGGCGGAGGTGTGTCCGGCTGCTGGCTAATGCTGGAGACCGGTTGATGATTGACGCAGGAAGTCACCGGCGACTGCTGCTGATGGTCCGCCAACTCCTAGAAGTGCTGGACTACCGAGGTAAGCATCTCAATGCGGTTTACCAGCATCTGAAATTGTTGCAGCCCAAGGGTGATGGTAGGCTCGACGACGGCGGCGACATTGCTTTCCGTAGAGGGTGTGCTGGGCCCTTGGTGGGAGCGTCCTCCCCTCGCGGAGACGCTCTGGGTTCTTCCTCTTGCCATAGCTGGATCCTTCCTGTTTATCTTCCCTTTTAGAGTAAGGAGCGCAGCAAAGGTTCAAAGTAGCCCTTCTTCTAGCACCAATCTATTGCCGCTCTTCCTCCGAGACCGGGCTCGGTGAAAGCGCTGGAGGGCTCCTCGACCAGACAACCTGCAAGAAGTCCCTAGGCGCCGGAGGGGGCTCTAGTGGGGGACACTCCGATGCTTAAGTTAGAGGAGGGTTGGAGCAACAGAACAGGAGAAACTTGGGAAGAGAAATCAGAATAGGGAAGAAAAACATTACCCTTCACGGAGGTCCCCCGGGTGCCTTTTATAGGCACCGAGCGCTGCCAAATTCTGTTGGGGAGCAGGTTGGGAAAGCCCGGATATACCCCTAAGAGAATAGGCGTAGCGGTGAGGTCGTGGGCGGCGGCGTGACAGGTGTGTCAGAGTAGTGGCCATGCACTAGAGTTCGTTACAACAGAACATCAGAACAGTCGGAGAGGAAAGGTTCCTGGAAACTTCGGGCGACCCCTTCAGTAATGGGTCGGCCGGCCTCCCAGAAGCCGACCGGGACATTTAGCAGGATCTCCAAGAACCGACCGCGGCAATCAAAAAGGCCGTCGCACGGGCGATGAGACACCCGTCAGCCCTCAAAGCCCCTAGGTCGGCTCTTTGGGAAAGCCGACCGTGGAGTCGGATTCCATGCGTAGACCAGCCTACCGGACGTCGGGGGACGGTCCGACCGGGGACTAGCCGAAAGGATGCATCACCCATCCATTTTTCTCACTGTTTTTCACTATTCACTGTTGATTTGAACCAAAACTGGCCCCATTTGTTATTTCCCCTCTTTGGACCGATCCCTATTTGACTTTGATTTTTTCCTTGGATTTAATTGGCACCATGCTTCTCCTCCCACTGATTTCTTCCTTTTTGGCTCATTTTCTTGACCAACCCCTTGATTTTTGGCTCTCTTTTCCCTAATTTCTCCTCATTTCTTCTCCATTTCCTTTATGGACTGTTCCTAGTTCCATATCTTTACTATTTTCTTTGCCTCCTTCAGTAGTTGCCATGGGACCTAAAAAGCAGTTGGCATTTAGAAGGAAACCAGGTCACGCATCAGCAGAGAGAAGAATAAAAGCAAGAAATGATGACAACTAGCAGACTTGTAGTACAACAGCTCCATCTTCTCCTTCAGCAGAGAGAATGTCAGGGAATGTGATCGTAGCTAGTCGTTGAGTAGATATGGGATTCTTTGATAGACAGGGCTTCTAGATTGCATAGGTTCTTGAGGCTGCTCGGTTGATCCCCTTCTGCACTATGCAGGAGAAGTTCTACCCATAGCTGATCTGAGAGTTCTTTGGGAGTCTCGACTGCAGCCAAATGCTTTGGAGTGTGACTGTCAGGGGTATACACATTCCAGTTTCAAAGGAGCTCCTGAGCCATATCTGGGAGATCCCGCACCATGAGATCATTATTCCGTCTATAGAGGACCGTGAGGAGGCCTTCAGATGCATCTTAAAGTGCGAGGATGTTCGCGATATGGCTACCATCATCGCGAACTAGCTTTCTATGGGGATGCGCCTCCTACATCACATCACTGCCCGGATTCTACTGCCGAAGACCGGGAGATTTGACTTCATTACTCTGCGAGAGTTGATGGTGATGGTATGTTTGATACAAAGGATTGCGGTTGACCTTCCGGCTTTGATACTAGCTCAGATAAGAGATGCTACCACTCAAAGGAGACATTGTTTACCTTACAGCATGGTGCTAACACGTTTGTTTCGAGCTTACTCTGTTCCTTTAGGGGAGGAGACCTTCAAGGATGGTGCGGGCACCAGAATCAGAAGAAGACTTTAGGGTTCCATCTGGATCTCTGAATGACCTTGCCCGAAGATTAGGGTTTGTAATAAGAGTTGACCTGGTCAACCAGATTATTTTATTTCTTTGAGTCTGCATTTCATTTTGTTGAGTCATGTTAACTCAGTCTAAGTCCAAGTCAAGTCCTGGTTGGCGCCATTCCCTGGGACGTCAGTTTTTCTTCCAAGCCCACATTTCCACATCCCAGTGTCCCTGGTCCCCATGCCCAAGAGAGCAAGAAAATCTTCTTAGGAGAAGTCAAGGAAGGCGCCCACAAGCTGCCAAAAGTAACCAAGCTAAAGGAGCAGGGGATTTTTCTTGGAGAGGACTTCAAGGTAGGCGCCCACCCTGTCTAAAGTACCTGGCTATGAATGGAAGGAGCCTAGTCTTGGGGAGAAAGACTAGGAGATGAGTATTTTCCTCCAAGAAAGAGCAAGTCATGGAAGGAAAACCCATGACTTAAGGAGAAGAACAAGGAGCTGCCCCACATACCTGCCATATGAAGCCATCACCTTGCATTTGAGGCCGCCCACTCCAAGGAAAGAAGCCTGGTCGGTCAAGGAAAGTTTTTCATGCTTAGGATGAATGTTTAGTCCCACATGGGAAGTAGTGTAATTTTGTTTCTCTTGCAAGGTCTATATATTGGACCCTTATGTAATCTTTTGATTTTAATGAGTAAATGAAATCTTTTCTTGTGTTGAGCAACCTTGTGTTCTCTTCTTCCGCACTTCTTTGAGTGTTGAGCTCTGTGAGGGAGTAAATCCGGGTTCCATTGGAGCCTTGAGGATGTGAGAGATCTCCAAAATTACCAAAACCCTGCCCCGCTTTCATCCCTGGCCGCTAACCCTAATTTCCTTTTATCATCCTAGCCGCCAACACCCAAATTCCTAAACCCTATTCCCACTTCATTCAAGGCCGCCATCTCCTTCTCCAAGCCACCGCCCACTATATCAAGCCCTAGGTCCTTTTCATCTACAAGCCACCGCCCTACCAGCCAAACCCTAAATCCACTCCATCTTCCACCGCCACCTCCATACTCTTCCCTCATCTTCAAAGTTCGAGCAGTCCGGAGCTATCCCAGGTAAAGGTCTCTTCCTTGAGTTTCTTACATCCTTATCTTGTTCTTCATCTTTTCCAGATCCAGAGTACGAGAAGAAGGCCAACCTTGCCATAGGACTACAATCCGAGGATCCATTGCAAAGATACCCTGTCTCCAAGGATCCTACAATCTGCTCGAGAGTGTCCTTCAATTAAAGCAAAGAGAGATATCACAGTCAGGTATAAAACCTTCTCTTCTCTCTTCGTCTGTTTCTTGAAAGAGGAGTAAACCCTAGGTCTGGGGGTTTCTCAATCCCCAGCGATCCTACTTCTTTATTACTTTGATAATCTACTCTTTTGAATTGTGCTTTCTTTCAGTGCATATTTTCTTTCAATATTAGTTAGCCTTGTTTTTGAGTCAAGCCAACTTCTAACAAAACACAAAAAAAAAAAAAAGTCTTAATTTACTTCCACATCGCATCATCTTATTTTCTGCATCAAAGGATATCCTTCATATAGATGTGTACGATGAGCGGTCTCTTCACCACATGGGGTACAGGTTGGTCTCAGGTCATTGGGTGCATCGTGAGTCTGGCCAGGAGCTAGATAAGGAGGACAAGATCTATGAGGCAGAGGCAGGGCCATCAGGGCTTTCAGATACACCTCCTTGATCAGCACCAGTAGCAGTTAGTGAGCCTGAGCCTACCACTCCAGCTCCAGCACCCGTAGCTTCATCTGCTCCTCTTTCCACTTTAGTTGGTACATCTTTTGAGGAGATGGTCAAGCATGAGTTTACAGATATCAGGAGCGAGATGATCAGCTTGGGAGTCCGTACCACTCGCTACTCATAGAGATTGAGGGTCTTAGAGTCCGTACAGCTGAGAAGCATATGGAGATGCGACAGACTATGGAGGCAAGATTTGCTCGCATTAAGGATTTATTGAGATCACTCCTACCTCCAGCAACACCAACAGATCCATCCCCTCCTATGGATAATGATGACGATGTGACCACCCTGAGAGACATGATCACACATTTGGTGGTGGTGATCAAGCTGATGATGGTGATGGAGACAGAGTGACAGGTGACAGTGACAGTGATGATCGTGCAGATGACTTTGAGTTGGTCAGTCATGAGGCCCAGACTCCTACTGTTCAACCTGATGATCCTTGCGACACACCATTATTGACTGCTCCAATTTTCGTGACACCTGCTGAGACTCTTCCACCGCCATCCACTCGTTCTTCTAGGGTTGTACCCCAAGTAGGACCTTCAACTAGGACTAGGAGTCATAGTATCATGATGACCCCTAGTGCTCTAGTTCCTAGGTCTAGGATTACAGGTCCTATTTCATTTGAGATTCCATCTGAAGAGGAGTAGCCTTACAGATGATTATTCTGATGATTGATGTTTATGTTTTAGTGTTTATCTATACTCAGTGTTTTTCATGATTATCTTTGTGTTATACTTGTTATGTTTCAGTGTTTGCTGATTGTCTTAGCAAATTTTGTACTGAAAACACTTTTATATACATGTAGACTAGCATTTTAGTTACTTGATTATCAAGCTTGGTTCATTTGCTAGCTTGTTCATTTACTCTAACAATGATTGAATCTATGTGTTTCTTGTTTGAAATTTGCTCTAAAACCTTAATTTTTTGCTATGATACTGAGTATATCAAGACCCCTATTGCATCAATTCAGGGGAGTTTACTCCCTTTATTCTTTAATGTTGACAAAAACGGGGAGTAACGTATATAAGAAATATAAGAGTAAGATATATATATAAGATTCAAATTTTATTCAATTATGAAATGTTTCATATCTTGACTCACTTAGGAGGAGAGCAAACTTAACTTTCTACTTAAAATAAAAGTTAAAACTAAATACATGACTCAAAATAAAAATGCTTAGGCTTGAAGCCTTATTACAGAACCCAACAGACTAAAACCTTATTCAGAGATCCATAGAGGGTTTAGGAGCCTCTATCTGATTCTGGTGCCCACATCAATAGTTCTTTGCTTGGTACTTTTCTAAGTCACTGCACCTCCATATAGAGTAAAGACATACCCTAATATGGATTTACTATCATTTGGATCTGATTGAAAACTAGAATCAGTATGGCCTTCTAGTTTTAAATCTAATCCTTCATATATTAGAAAAACATCTTTAGTCCTTCTAAGGTACTTAAGAATATTTATTACAGCTTTCCAATGATCCTCCCATGGATCAGCCTAGAATCTACATGATATGCCTAAGGCATAAGCAACATTAGGCCTAGTACATAACATGGAATACATGATTGATCCTACAGTCGAAACATAAGGAATCTTACTCATTCTTGTCTCTCTTCAGGTGTCTTAGGAGACATCTTTTTAGAAAGTTGTATGCCTTGATTTATGGGCAAGTAACCTGTTGGTTTGCCCTTGATTTTGATGATCAACAAAATGTTGAGTACATATTTTGTGCTAATGTTTCACTTGTGTTTTATGTTACAGGATACAGGCACCTTAATTTCTCAAAAGAAAGTATCTTGAAGCTAAGCAAAATTCATATTTTAAGAAGTCTTCTCACCATAAAAAAGGTCTCAAAAATGTTCAATTATGGTTTGCTTAAGTGTATCTAATGTTTAATTGCATATCTTTATGTTTTGGGAGTTTTTGCACTTATTTCGGCAATTTTCAGACCCAAGTGTCGACTCAAGATTGCCAAGTGTCTACACCTGAGTGACTGGCACATAAAATTCCTGACTGGCATGCAAGTGTCGACACTTGAGTTTCAAGTGTCGACACCTGAGATACAAGGACACTAGAATCCAAGTGTCGACTCAAGGCTTGAGATTTTTTGAAAATATAGAACTTGCCTTTTGGAGGATTTTTGTGTCAAGTGTCGACACCTAAGCTTCAAGTGTCGACACCTGGAAGCTAAGTGTCGACTCACAGGTTTTGACAGCTTCAATGGATCTACTTTCTGAGTTGCAGATTTGATATTTTCAAGCTCCCAACGGCTAGTTTTGATCCTCTAATGGTCTCAAACCAACTTTTGGAAGTTTTTAAAGTATTTAAGCTTCACCAAACTCATTCATGAAGCATTGAACTCCATTGAACACTCAAAAGTCAAAATTTTTCAAGCACTTCACTTCCAAAGCCATAAAAGAAGAGATTCCCTGAAAAAGCTTACAAGCCTATCAATTCATCATTCCGAAAGTGTGCTTGAAGAAGATTCCAAAGAGAAGACAAGACAAGCATCTTCAAGAGCCTCAAAGCTTCCACATTCCACTCTAGAAGAGAGTTTGATTGTATTTTTAAATTATATATTTATCTCTATACTTTGTTGACCTAGCTTTTAAGGATTTCTTGAAAGTAGGTTGTTGTGGTTGTTGGTGAGCCAAAGGTACAAAACCAACTAGGATTTGACTTGTGAGCCAGAAGACAAAACAAGTTGTAAAGGTTGTTAGTAAATCTAGGAGAAAAACCAACTTAGGTTTTGACTTGTGAGCCTTGTAAAATAAGTCAGTTGTAATCTTGGAAAGATTATAGTGGAATTCCCAAGGATGGCTTGGAGAGTGGACGTAGGTGCTTGTTTACACCGAACCACTATAAACTTATATTTGTGTGTGATTGCTACTCTTATCTCTTGCTCTTTATTTTCTGTAAATTAATTTACTGATTATTCGTTGCATATCATTGAGTTACTCACATTGCTCACAAACACTTCAAAGATCGGCACATAATTGTTTTTGATGTGGCAAGGTCGCTGACATGGGGATGCTGACAAGCGCCATGTCAAAAGAAGCCGCCGCGTCGGATGCCATGTCAATTCTCCTACCCGGTCTCCTCCGCCAAACTGAGCTCCCTCGAAACAACGAGCTGAGCTCCGTCCCCTGCCAGGTCGGTCCTGCAAGCTCGGGATGCCTAGGTCAGAGCCGCACTCTGTCCTCCAAAGCGAGACCCTCGGAGATCGAGCCATGTGGTCAAAGTCGAGCTCAGCCCTCCTCCGCCACGTGGAGCCTCTCCGAGGCCGAGCCCTTCGGACCGGGCCCGCACTCTACCATCCAGAGCAAGACCCTCAGAGATCAAGCCCTGTGGTCGGAGTCGAGCTCAGCCCTCCACCACCACGTGGAGCCTCTCCGAGGTTGAGCCCTCTGGACCGGGCCCATACTCTGCCCTCCAGAGCGAGACCCTCGAAGATCGAGCCCTGTGGTCAGAGTCGAGCTCAGCCCTCCTCCGCCACGTGGAGCCTCTCCGAGGCCGAGCCCTCTAGACCGAGCTCTCACTCTGCCCTCCTCTACCGAGGCAATCCTGCAAGCTCGGGGCGTCTGGGTCAGAGCGAGCCCCACCATTCCAGGTCAGCCCCAGCTCAGACGTGAGCACCGCCATCCCAAGACACCAGCGAGCCACCCGAGGACTACACTAGGACACCTGCCAGACCGCACTGACCGCTTGCAGCTGCCGGTTACACCAGAAAGGGGAGAAACCCACTGATCGAGGTGCCACTATCCTCACCAACCGCCTGGACCACCCGAGAGAAGAAGTCAAACAAGAGATTCGTATCCCAGGGGCGACGGCCCACCGATCGAGGTACCGCCAGGTTTCCCAGAATAAGGCGACCAAGGAGAATGTCAGAGCACATGACAGCTTCCCTTATTATGAATCATGAAAGGCTCCTTGAGACACCGTCGCACGCACCTGACAGCCCGATGGAGATCCCAAGACGAATGCCCAACTGTAACTTAATCTACAAAACTTGGAGGTAACAACCACAATACAAGCATGGCACAAGCCATACCACTGGAACACAAGTGCAAGCTCAACCAAAAAGAGCACGACACCACCAGCATCCTTAGGCAAGGTTGGGCAGAAGGGCCATACAGAGACTCCCTCTAGCCAGGCCATTCTTCCCCCGACACACTTGCATCCCACTCTCATACTAATCACTCCTCCTAGTGTGGAGTCCATCAAGAGGGGCTCGACCAGGAGGATCTATTCCCCTGGGTTGTCACTGACTTAATCGTCAGAGTGCCCCTGCTGAAACCCCGACCTAGGTCACTAACCCCTGTTTTGCAGGTCCAGGAAAACCGGACAGCGAGAAAGAGAAGGAGGCACGTTCCGATGCCGATAGCAGCTACAAGCCACGGTGATCTTGGCGGCAATAGATTGGCACGCCAGGTAGGGGGCGGGCAACATTGTGGACGATCTTTGATCCAGGTCAGCCCTCCATCTCTTTGCAGATTGGCGCTCCATGGAAGGATGGTGACAACACGAGCACGAGGGGCCTCTGCCAGCCATACAAGGACTCCCCTTCCTGAGGGAACCTACATAATCTCGAGGGGGGGCCATCCGCTCCAGTTCACTACCTCCGATGGAGTCTCAGCTAGCAGCACTCACCCAGCAAATGCAGATCCTCGCCACAGCAGTGCACCAACTTCAGTATCAGCACCGTTCTCTGGCCACCCACCAGCAGCCAGGGACTCCGACAGCCCATGCCGCAGCTCCCCGTGATAGCCTGCATTCCTTCCAAGGAAGGCCTTCGCAGCTGCGGGCCATCACCGACAACCGGGGAAAAGGCAACGAGCCGGGTCTGCCGACAGGGAGAGCGCTCACCAAATCTCGAACGGGTTGTATCAAGGCCCCACTGATGTAGGAAAAGCAAGACCCCCCGCCACGGGTGCCAGGCACCCATGTCACCTTCTCCGTCTCCTTCGGCGGAGGGGACTACTGACGAAGCCATCAGGCACACAATGGAGAAGCACCTGGAGGAACAAGAACACAAGCTGGCGGAGTTCTCCCATCGATTTGCCAACATGCAGGGCTCCGCTAGTGAGCCAGTAGGCTACGATGCCCATCCCCCATTCTCCCAAGAAATCCAAGCAAAGCTGATCCCGTATCGGTTCCAGATGCCATAGGTGGATCCTTACGATGGGACCACCGATCCCTTGGACCACCTGAAAAGCTACCGGACCCTCATGAGGGTCTAGGGGGCCACCGATGCTCTTCTTTGCATCACCTTTCCCACTCTCCGGAAAGTAGCCTGGGTGTGGTTCACCCGTTTGGAGCCGGGGAGCATCAACTCTTTCGCCTAGTTAGGGCAGAAGTTCGTGGCCCACTTCGACACCTGCAGGAAGTTGCCATGAGAGGCAGATAGCCTCTTCTCCATCTGGCAACAGGACCACGATCCCCTACGGAACTACGTGATCTGCTTCAAGGCTGCCGTGTTGGGAATTTACAACCTTGATGAGCCAGTTGCCATACTAGCACTAAAGCAAGGGCTCAAGACCTCCCGCCTAACCTACTCACTAGACAAGAAGCCCCCCAAGACTTATTCCGAGCTCCTTCTCCAAGCCTAAAAGTACATCCGCACCAAGGAGGTAGACCGTACAAGGCAGGAGCTCGACGAAAAGTCATTGAAAAGGCCAACCCCCACCGAGATGCCCGGGACCCTGAAGCCAGAACCCTAAGTCCCGAACTCCCGGAGGGGGCTAATACCAAAAGGCGCTCTCATTCTTGAGGAGAGTTACACCCCTCTCCTCGCCCTGAGGATGAAAATCCTCATGAAGATCGAAGGTGAGGACTACCTGAGACGCCCGCCTCCGATGAAGTCCTCCACTGGCCGCGATAGAGCGAAGTACTGTCTTTTCACCACAACCATGACCACGACACCGAGGAATGCCGCAACCTCAAGTGGGAAATTGAAGAACTCATCAAGAGGGGCTGCCTCAAAAGGTTTGTGGGGGCAGACCTTAGGTGGAATCCTAGGCACTCGACGCTCTCCTGCCAGCTCCAGTCATCGATAACCATCCCACCGAGAAGTCGGTGGCATGATCTCCTGGGGCTACGCGCACGCCCATAAAGCCTGAGGGGCAGGGGATCCTGAGAATGTACTCCCCTTTACGAGGGAAGGGGAGATGGGGGAAAAATGTAAATATTGATGCCATGGTCGCCAAGAGGACAATCGCGAAGCATCCTATAAAATGCACCATGGTTGATAGTGGAAGCTCTGCGGACGTGCTTTCTTATGATGCCTTCTTCAAGATGAACCTTTCTCCTGATCAACTTAAACATGTGCATACCTCCCTTGCTGGTTTCACAGGTGATTCTATAGGGGTGGAGGGAGAGATCACTCTCCCGGTCATCGCCGGGACCCCACCCCGGTAGAGCACCGTTATGATGACTTTCATGGCCGACATGCTCCTTTCTGCCTAAAACGTGATCTTGGGCGGCCCGAGCCCAACTTGCTCGATGCCAGTGCCTCCACCAAGAGACAACGAGGATTTTTGTAAACTATATCGACCTCAACAAAGCTCACCGATAGCGAGCAGCCTGGTACTGCAATACTCGGGTCAGGCTAAAAGCTTTCAAACTCGGGGACTTGGTGTTGCACCGGGTAGAGGCCTCTCAACCCCGGGAGTGCAGCAAGCTCTCACCAAATTTGGAAGGCCCCTACAAAGTGGCTGAAACCCTCTCACAAGGGGCCTATTTCCTCGAAGATCTTGATGGTGTCAGGCTCCCTTGAACATGGAATGCCTGCAATCTACGAAGATACCATCAATAATGTAAGGTTTCCCATCAATAATAATGATAATGACTTTTTTCTTGCACGGATATCTATCTGCCTTGTAGGAAAGCATCATCAACCGTCTTCGAGCCCAGCTCCAAGATGCTAACCCAAGACCGGAGCTCAGCTCTCCGGCCAAGGGACCTTCGAGCCATGCCGCTCGCAATCATCAGCCGTCTTCGATCCCAGCTCCGAGATGCCAACCCAAGACTGGAGCTCAGATCTCCGGCCAAGGGACCTTCAAGCCAAGCTGCTCTCAATCACCAACATCTTTGAGTCTAGCTCCAAGAGGCCAACCCAAGACTGGAGCTCAGCTCTCAGGCCAAGGGACCTTCGATCCATGCCGCTCACAATCATCAACGTCTTCGAGCCCAGCTCCAAGATGCCAACCCAAGACCAGAGCTCGGATCTCCAACCAAGGGACCTTCGAGCCAAGCTGCTCTCAATCACACAACGTCTCCGACCCAGCCCCAAGATGCCAACCCAAGACCGGAGCTCAGATCTCCGACCAAGGGACCTTCGAGCCAAGCTGCTCTCAATCACCAACGTCTCCGAGCCCAGCTCCGAGATGCCAACCCAAGATCGGAGCTCAGATCTCTGGCCAAGGGACCTTCAAGCCAAGCTGCTCTCAATCACCAATGTCTCCAAGCCCAAGCTCCAAAATGCCAACCTAAGACTGGAGCTCAAATCTCTGGCCAAGAGACCTTCGAGCCAAGCTGCTCTCAATCACCAAAATCTCGGAGCCCAGCTCCAAGATGCCAACCAAAGACTGGCACTCAGATCTCCGGCCAAGGGACCTTCGAGCCAAGCTGCTCTCAATCATGCTCTCAATCATCAACGTCTCCAAGCCTAGCTCCAAGATGCCAATCCAAGACTGGAGCTCAAATCTCCAGCTAAGGGACCTTCAAGCCAAGCTACTCTAAATCATCAACATCTCCTAGCCCAACTCCAAGATGCCAATCCAAGACCGGAGCTCAGATCTCCGCCAAGGGACCTTCGAGCCAAGCCGCTCTTAATCATCACGTCTCCGAGCCCAACTACAAGATGCCAACCTAAGACCATAACTCGACTCTCCGGCCAAAGGATCTTCGAGCCAAGCAACTCCTATCAACGCCTCGAGTGATGCAGAACATATAAAGGATGCGATGCGGAAGTAAATTAAGATTAACTAATTTTTTTTGTTGTTTTTATATGTTTGTAGAAGTTGGCTTTAAATCAAAGAAAAGTTAACCTAACATTGAAAGATACTAATATGATAATTGAAAGCACAATTTTAAGGAAACTAAATTATCAGAGTAGTTCAGAAGCAACGGATCGCTGGGGGTTAAGAAACTCCCAGACCTAGGGTTTCGCTCCGAACTTTCAACAGAACAGAAATAGAGAAGAGATGGTTTACCTAACCAGACAATGATCTTCACAGATTTTGGTGGAAGAACTCTCCCGAGCAGATTATTGGATCCTCGGATTCAGATATCTTCGTAATGGATCCTCCAATACTGGTCCTTTGGTGGGTTGGCTTCTCCTGAACTCAAGATCTGGAAGAGAAGAAAATAATTGATGGAATCAGAGAGTCAAGGGAAAAATTTACCAGGTTGATGAACTTGAAGATTGAAATTGCTGAAAACTGGATTCTCCTGGAAGCTGATGTGATTTTCCTTGGAACTTGCTCTGGATCTGAAGTAGCCGGACTGGATCTGGATGAAGGTGGACGGCCTGGACTTGTAGAGAGAGAGAGGCCGTGGGAGATGGAAGGAGCTAGGGTTTGATGGATTGAAAATAATGAAGGGCGGCTAGGGTTTTGGATTTTTAGTGGTTAACCTAGGGTTTTGGATAAAGATGGAGATCTCTCACCTCCTCAAGGCTCCAATGGAACCCGGATTACCCCCTCACGGAGCTCAACACTTAGAATAGTGCGGAAGAAGTGAAACCTAGGTTACTCAACACAAGAGAATAGCAAAAATAATTTTCTTCATTGATTTTTAAAGTTACAAAGAGAGGTCTATTATATAGACCTAAAATTTTCTCCAAGTTTGTACAAATTCCCATGTGGGACTAAACTCCTCCAACCTCTAGATTAGGTAGAAAACCTCCTCTCTTGGCCAACCAAGAATTCAAAAAAATTTGGGACGGCTATAAAGGATTTTTTTGGAATTTTTTTTTTTTTTTTTATGGCGCCTTCTTTGGAGTTGGATTTGGATTTGGAGTCCTCTTCTCCTTATGGCATTTCTTCTTTTCTTCCACTCCAAGTTAAGCTCTTTGATTTTGATTTGAACTTCAATTAGGAGTAGGTTGGATGTCCTTCTTTGATTTTTTCTCCAAGAGAAGTCCCTTTCCTTCTTTGCTTAGACAAAATTGGCAGGTATGGGCGCCCTCCTTTAAATTGGCTTCCAATTTGATTTTTTTCTTCTTTGGATGTGGGGACCATGACACTGGGATGCCTCTGTGGTGCCTCCTAGACCCTGGCGTGTGCTCGGAGTGTGGCTGGGCGTGTGGCCTGGAGTGTGGCCTCCACTTGCTTGGACCTTGGTTTGATTGGAAGACAAATGTGGCACCATTTTGGACCTTGATTTGATTGGAAGACAATTGCGGCACCATTTTGGATAAAATTGAAACCACATCGGGACTTGCACCGAGTCAACATGACTCAACAAAATTTAAATGGTGACTCAAGAAATAAATAAAAATAAATAAACTGGTTGACCAGGTCAACCTTTATTACAAACCCTAATTTCTCGGGCAATGTCAATCAGAGATCCAAATGGAGCTCTGAAGTCTTCTTATGAGTCTGGTGCCCGCACCAATTCTTCCGGGGTGGGAGGAACTCGACCCTGTCGAGTAAGGCTCAAGTTGGCTCTGGTATCTCTCTAAGAGGTCTGGGTCCAATTCTTGTAATTCTTCTCGGGAGATCCAAGAGTCATCAGAATCTGGCCTTCCTTGCCAGTGGACCAGGTACCTTTGGTATCCTCGATTACGAGTAGAGATAACCTGATCATCCAGGATCTTTTCAATCTGCTCTTTCCTCACAAGCCAGTTTGTTGGTGGACACACAGGGTCGGGATCACTCTCAATGATAGGGTTAGGCTCAAAAGGCTCACTAGGAATCACAGCTGGATCCCTGTACTCTACTAAGTCTGTAATGTTGAAAGTAGAGCTAATGCCTAGTTCTGGAGGCAACTCGAGCACATAGGCATTGGATCCTACTCTCTTTACCAATCTAAATGGTCCAGCTCCCCTAGCATGTAACTTTCTAACGGTTCCAGGAGGAAACCGTTCAGGCCTTAACCTAATCATCACATAGTCTCCCTCAACAAAAGATTTGACTCGCCTTTGAGTATCAGCCAACTTCTTATAAGTTTCATTACTTAAATTTATTTTGGCATGAATTTCTTTATGTAAGTCTTTTACATGCTGTGCAAAATTCTCAGCAGACTCGGAGACTCGAGTGTGGACAGGTAAGGGACTAGGTCAAGAGGTGTGTGAGGTTTGTACCCATGTACAATTTCAAATGGACTCTTACCCGTAGACCTATTGACCGAGTCATTGTACGCAAATTCTGCCCTTGGTAGGTATAAATCCCAATTTCTGGTATTTTCACCAACAAGACATCTCAGCAGATTTCCTAGGCTACGGTTCACTACTTCAGTTTGGCCATCAGTTTGGGGATGATAGGCAGTTGAAACTTAAGTTTTGTCCCTAACTTATGCCAAAGGGTCTTCCAAAAGTAACTGTGAACCGGACATCCCTATCTGAAATGATTGTCTTAGGTAGGCCATGGAGTCTAACTATCTCATTGAAGAAAAGTGTGGCTACCTTAGACGCACCAAAGGTTTGGGAACAAGGCAAGAAGTGGGCCATTTTAGAGAATCGGTTGACTACGACACAGATAGAATCATGTCTCCTCTGGGTCTTAGGTAAACCTAACACAAAATCCATACTCACATCTTGCCAAGGACGATCTGGGACAGGGAGTGGGGTATAAAGGCCAGTGTTTTGTTTTCGCTGTTGGCAACAGCGCAGGTTCGACATCTAGCTACAATATTAGCTACATCCCTTTTCAAGCTAGGCCAGAAAAAGTGTCTTCAATAGCTAGAATGGTCTTGTCTTTTCCAAAATGGCCGGCTAAACCTCCAGCATGGATTTCCCAAATCAAAAATTCCCTAAGAGAAGTTCTAGGGATGCAAGCCTATTTTTGAATAAAAAAAACCATCTACAAGGGTATAATCCTGGTGATTACTAGATGGTCCTTGAACTAGATCCTGATACATAGTTGTGAAATCCGGACAAGACTCATATTCCTCTTTGATTTGCTCAAACCCTATGACCTCAGTTCTAACAGAAGTTAATAACAGAGATCGGCGACTAAGGGCATCAGCTACCTTATTCTCACTCCAGCCTTATGTTTCAGGATAAAAGTATAGGACTGGATATTCTACCCACTTAGCATGCCTAGGGTTAAGCTTCTTTTGGGAGTTCAGAAATCTAAGAGCCTCATGGTCCGAAAATAGTACAAATTCCTGCGGTAGCAACTAATGTCTCCAGTAACGCAAAGCTTGCACCACCGCATAAAATTCCTTATCATAGGTAGAATACCTAAGCTTAGCATCATTAAGTTTTTCACTAAAGAATGCTATGGGATGATTCTCTTGGCTTAGGACTCCACCTATTCCTACACCTGAAGCATCACAGGCAACCTCAAATACTTTAGAAAAATCGGGTAATCTCAGAATGGGTGCCTGGGTCATTTTATCCTTAAGATCTAGGAAGGTTTTATGGGCTGACTTAGTCCAATGAAATTCTCCCTTCCTAATACAATCAGTGATAGGAGCAGCTAAAGTACTAAACCCCTTGATGAATCGCCTATAGAAGGTAGCCAAGCCGTGGAAACTTCTAACTTCATGCACATTGGTTGGCTCTGGCCAGTCTACTATGGATCTAATCTTCTTAGGATCGGCCGCCACGCCATCAGGGGTTACTACAAAACCAAGAAAGATAACTCTACTAGTCATGAATTCACACTTCTTAAGATTACCGTAGAGTCTATCATTCCTCAAAACTTGGCAGACTGCTCTAAGGTGGCCTAGGTGATCTGCTGGGGTCTTACTATAGATCAGGATGTCATCAAAATAGACCACCACAAATTTTCCTATGAAAGCACTAAGTACCTGGGTCATAATTCTCATGAAAGTACTAGGGGCATTGACAACCCAAAAGGCATAACAACCCATTCATAAAGACCATCCTTAGTTTTGAAAGCAGTTTTCCATTCATCCCCGGGTCTAATCCTAACCTGATGATAGCCGCTTTTGAGATCAATCTTAGAAAAAACCATTGCACCAGCCATCATATCAAGCATGTCATCTAGTCTAGGGATGGGAAACCTATATTTGATTGTAATTTTATTGATGGCATGACTGTCAACACACATCCTCCACGTGCCATCTTTCTTTGGGGTCAGTAAGGCTGGGACTGCACAAGGGCTAAGACTTTCTCTAATAAACCCCTTCCTCAATAATTCTCCAACCTGCTTTTGCAGTTCTTCATGCTCAGATGGATTCATCCTGTAATGGGGCAAGTTGGGCAAAGTCGCTCCTGGGATTAGATCTATGGCATGCTTGATATCCCTAAGAGGTGGAAGGTGGTCTGGCAAATCCTCGGGAAAGACATCCTCAAATTCTTTTAACACAGGTTTAACTTCTTGAGGAGGCTCTGAGGGTTCCGAAGTTCTAAGTTCCTTAGCAGTCAACCAGATGGGTGAACCACTATGAATTTCTTGTTCTAGATCCTTAGCACTGATTAGGTTCACTCCAGTTTTCATCTCCTTAACCTTACCGGCTCCTTTAGTTACCTTGTCCTTAGGGGGAACTGAATGGATCGTAATCTTCTTCCCATTGAAACTAAAGACACAGGTATTGGATTTTCCTAAGAGGGTGGCATCATGATCATACAACCAAGGTCTTCCGAGAATTATACTGCTCACCCCCATGGGTAAGACATCGCACCAAATCTTTTCGTGATAAGATTGCATTTGGATTTGGACTTGACATCTAGACTGGATGGTATGGAGGTAGAATCTACCCAAGAAACCTTATAGGGGTTGGGATGGGGAACTGGGATTAAGCCTAACATCTTGACAGTGCTAGTAGAGATGGCATTTACACAGCTCCCACTATCTATGATGATCTTACATACCTTATCCCCTAATTTAAGAAAAGTCTGTAGGATGTTAGTCCTACGCCAATCCTCTTGAACTAGATTCTGGGATAGGATGCATCTTACAACTCCTAATTGGTCAGATTCATTGGGTTCCTCCTCTCCTTCATACTCCTCAACCAAATTCATCTCCGGCCTCATAAACTTCTTCTTCAAATTCCTCACTGGGCTCGGAATTATCATTCTCTCCCTCTTCTATGTAAGGGATCTCCGTGGGCACTGGCTAGCAACATGACCTACCTTATGACACTTGAAACAGGCTATGGCAGTACACTGACTGGAAATGTGACCTGGTTTCTAACACTTAAAACAGGTGATATTTGAACTAGGGTTCTCTGGGTGTCAGTTGCCTTACCTTTGTCCATGGGCCTAGGGGTAGAAGTACCCTGAAAGGGTTTACTAGGGATAACTGGCTAGGTCCATTCCTTGGGATTGGGGCACTAACCCTAGAAGGTATAGGTCCTCTCTGAAATTTCTCAGTGTTCAGTGCAATCTGGTAGGCTTGGTCTAGATCAGTAACCTCTCTCAGAAATAGTTCTCTCTTGATATCTTCCCTCAGTCCAGCCCTAAATCTAGACAAAGTGACTTCGTGGGCTTCACTCACATCACATCTCATTAGGTATTCATCAAAGTAGCTATGTAGTCTGAGACAGATCGGTTTCCTTGTTTCAGGTTTTGCCATTGGTCTAACAGGTTTTGCTGGTATGAAATGGGTAGGTATTTATCTCTCAGTTTTTCTTTCATACCCTGCCAAGTGGTTATGGGCTCAACATTCCGTCTCCTAGTGTTTAGCTCAATGTTCCCCCAGTATAACCTAGCTTGACGCACTAATTTCATCTTGGCAACTTGTATTTCCTCTCCTCAGACATAGCATACCACTCAAAGTATTGGTCCATCTCACCCTCCCAATCAGAATACACCTTAGGGTTCAGACTACCATCAAAAGTGGTGCATCTAATTTGATGTTCCTGATGAACCTATCATCTCAACCTTCAGGCTCTGGGTCAGGCCTCCTATGATTAGGTTCAGGATCTCTATATAAAGGCCTTCTAGGCTTCTGATGTGGGTGAGGTTGAGGCACATTAAAATCGGGGTCAGGAGTCCAATTCCGATGTCTAGGTTCTTCAAGTACTTGGACTCGGTCCCTAAGTTGGGTAAGATCCTCATGAATTTATGCGCTAAACTTGGCCACAGTGTTTGTCATATCATGATTCATTTTAGCCATACTTTCAGTAAGAGTTCTGATCATGGCCTCTAAATCAGGTTGGGTTTGACCAGGTTGATATGGCACTCCGTCCGTTTCTGGTAGACATGATGATTCAAGCAAGCACACAAAATGAGACTAGGCTAAGTCGACTACTGGATCACTAGACCTAGAGTCCAAACTAGATGCCCAATCAGAGTGGCAAGCTAGCCTGTAGTAACTCAGGACTCAGCCAGGCAGGTGTAAGGGAGTGTTAGGTCCCTGATTGCCAATCATAGACACCAATCAGTGATTGGCCAGGTAGGCAGACCAGCACACAAGCCCTTCGGAATGGATCCCTGAACCACCGTTCTAGACACTGAGTGCTAAGCACACACAGAATAACTCGGCAAACTGACTCAACACTAGCCTAGACCCGACCAATTGGTGTCCCTAGCCCACTAGGGCAAATTAGGTCTAACTGATTTTAAATTAGGTCTAGGTTCGAATGATTGGATGGTGATTTTGGACTAAGGAGAGGTAATCAACTCCTCCCCTTATCTTAGATGCTCAATTGCCCTTAAGTAAATTATGAGATGATCGCTCCAAAAAGAATTGAATTGCAGAACACAAAAACAGAGTTGTTGTATTTTAATGCTCAGAATTTTACCGAAACCAATAAATCACAGAAAAATTATAGAAAATAGGTTCACTTATACTGGTTTCAACAAAGCAAAAATCATGCAATTCGGAGTTTTATGTAGGGAGAAATAATTTAGACAACAGGGCAATTACGGGCTGCAACTAGATTGTCTTCCCCGTTTATAATCCCTGCTACGAAGTTATAACCAATGGATCCCCTACACGCCCTAGGAACACCCCGTGGAATGGGAGGAGGAGGCTTGCGCCTCGCTTAGTTCCTAGGACCGGACGTCCTGGGGAGTCTACTTCGAGCAGACAAAATAAAAAGAGAAAACAATCAAAACAAGCAAGCAAGCAAATCAGAAACCCTAGACTGGGCTCTGACACCAAAAATGATGCAGAACAAATAAAGGGATGCGATGCGGAAGTAAATTAAGATTAACTAATTTTTTTTGTTGTGTTTTTTATGTTTGTAGAAGTTGGCTTCAAATCAAAGAAAAGTTAACCTAACATTGAAAGATACTAATATGATAATTGAAAGCACAATTTTAAGGAAACTAAATTATCAGAGTAGTTCAGAAGCAACGGATCGCTGGGGGTTGAGAAACTCCCAGACCTAGGGTTTCGCTCCGAACTTTCAACAGAACAGAAATAAAGAGAAGAGATGGTTTACCTAACCAGACAATGATCTTCACAGATTTTGGTGGAAGAACTCTCCCGAGCAGATTGTTGGATCCTCGGATTCAGATATCTTCGCAATGGATCCTCCAATACTGGTCCTTTGGCGGGTTGGCTTCTCCTGAACTCAAGATCTGGAAGAGAAGAAAAACAATTGATGGAATCAGAGAGTCAAGGGAAAAATTTACCAGGTTGATGAACTTGAAGATTGAAATTGCTGAAACTGGATTCTCCTGGAAGCTGATGTGATTTTCCTTGGAACTTGCTCTGGATCTGAAGTAGCGGACTGGATCTGGATGAAGGTGGACGGCCTGGACTTGTAGAGAGAGAGAGGCCGTGGGAGATGGAAGGAGCTAGGTTTCGATGGATTGAAAATAATGAAGGGCGGCTAGGGTTTTGGATTTTTAAGTGGCTAACCTAGGGTTTTGGATAAAGATGGAGATCTCTCACCTCCTCAAGGCTCCAATGGAACCCGGATTACCCCCTCACGGAGCTCAACACTTAGAATAGTGCGGAAGAAGTGAAACCTAGTTACTCAACACAAGAAATAGCAAAAATAATTTTCTTCATTGATTTTTTAAAGTTACAAAGAGAGTCTATTATATAGACCTAAAATTTTCTCCAAGTTTGTACAAATTTCCATGTGGGACTAAACTCCTCCAACCTCTAGATTAGGTAGAAACCTCCTCTCTTGGCCGACCAAGAATTCAAAAATTTGGGATGGCCATAAAGGATTTTTTGGATTTTTTTTTTTTTTTTTTTTATGGCGCCTTCTTTGGAGTTGGATTTGGATTTGGAGTCCTCTTCTCCTTATGGCATTTCTTCTTTTCTTCCACTCCAAGTTAAGCTCTTTGATTTTTATTTGAACTTCAATTAGGAGTAGGTTGGATGTCCTTCTTTGATTTTTTCTCCAAGAGAAGTCCCTTTCCTTCTTTGCTTAGACAAAATTGGCAGGTATGGGCACCTCCTTTAAATTGGCTTCCAATTTGATTTTTTTCTTCTTTGGATGTGGGACCATGACACTGGGATGCCTCTGTGGCGCCTCCTGGACCCTGGCATGTGCTCGGAGTGTGGCTGGGCATGTGGCTTGGAGTGTTGCCTCCACTTGCTTGGACCTTGATTTGATTGGAAGACAAATGTGGCACCATTTTGGACCTTGATTTGATTGGAAGACAATTGCGGCACCATTTTGGATAAAATTGAAACCAGATCGGGACTTGCACCGAGTCAACATGACTCAACAAAATTTAAATGGTGACTCAAGAAATAAATAAAAATAAATAAACAGGTTGACCAGTGTCAACCTTTATTACAAACCCTAATTTCTCGGGCAATGTCAATCAGAGATCCAAATGGAGCTCTGAAGTCTTCTTATGAGTCTGGTGCCCGCACCATCGAGCCTAGCTCCAAGGTGCCAAGACCTAAGCCCATCTCTTAAGCAATCCCTGGACCGGGGCCCAGTGCTCCAGCTAGGAATCCTTGAGCCAAGCTCCAAGGCATCCAAGACCTAAAGCCCTCAGGCACCTTGGACCGGAGCCCAGCTCTCCGGCCAAGGAACCACCGAGCCCAGTTGCTCACAACTACCAGAACCTTGCGCCCGACTTTGATGCAGAATAAATAAAGGATGCGATGCGGAAGCAAATTAGGATTAACTAATTTTTTTTGTTGTTTTTATATGTTTGTAGAAGTTGGCTTCAAATCAAAGAAAAGTTAACATAACATTGAAAGATACATATGATAATTGAAAGCACAATTTAGGGAAACTAAATTATCAGAGTATTCAGAAGCAACGGATCGCTGGGGGTTGAGAAACTCCCAGACCTAGGGTTTTCGCTCCGAACTTTCAAAAGAACAGAAAAAGAGAAGAGATGGTTTATCTAACCAGACAATGATCTTCACAGATTTGGTGGAGGAACTCTCCCGCAGATTGTTGGATCCCGGATTCAGATATCTTCGTAATGGATCCTCCAATACTGGTCCTTTGGCGGGTTGGCTTCTCCTGAACTCAAGATCTGGAAGAGAAGAAAAACAATTGATGGAATCAGAGAGTCAAGGGAAAGATTTACCAGGTTATGAACTTGAAGATTGAATTGCTGAAAATTGGATTCTCCTGGAAGCTGATGTGATTCCTTGGAACTTGCTCTGGATCTGAAGTAGCCGAACTGGATCTGGATGAAGGTGGACGGCCTGGACTTGTAGAGAGAGAGAGGCCGTGGGAGATGGATGGAGCTAGGGTTGATGGATTGAAATAATGAAGGGTGGCTAGGGTTTTGGAATTTCAAGTGGCTAACCTAGGGTTTTGGATAAAGATGGAGATCTCTCACCTCCTCAAGGCTCCAATGGAACCGGATTACCCCCTCACGGAGCTCAACACTTAGAATAGTGCAGAAGAAGAGAAACCTAGGTCACTCAACACAAGAGAATAGCAAAATAATTTTTCTTCATTGATTTTCTAAAGTTACAAAGAGAGGTCTATTATATAGACCTAAAATTTTCTCCAAGCTTGTACAAATTCCCATGTGGGACTAAACTCCTCCAACCACTAGATTAGGTAGAAAATCTTCTCTCTTGGCCAACCAAGATTTAAAAAAAATTGGGACGGCCATAAAGGAATTTTTTTTTGAATTTTTTTGGTGCCTCCTTTGGAGTTGGATTTGGATTCGGAGTCCTCTTCTTCTTATGGTATTTCTTCTTTTCTTCCACTCCACTCCAGTTAAGCTCTTTGATTTTGATTTGAACTTCAATTAGGAGTAGGTTGGATGTCCTTCTTTGATTTCTTCTCCAAGAGAAGTCTTCTTCCTTCTTTGCTTAGGTAAAATAGGCAGGTATGGGCGCCTCCTTTAAAGTAGCCTCCAATTTGATTTTTTCTTCTTTGGATGTGGGGACCATGACACTGGGATGCCTCTGTGGCACCTCCTGGACTCTGGTGTGTGCTCGGAGTGTGGCTGGCATGTGGCTTGGAGTGTTGCCTCCACTTGCTTGAACCTTGATTTGATTGGAAGACAAATGTGGCACCATTTTGGACCAAATTGAAACCACATTGGGACTTGCACTGAGTCAACATGACTCAACAAATTTAAATGGTGACTCAATAAATAAAATAAATAACTGGTTGACCAGGTCAACCTTTATTACAAACCCTAATTTCTCGGGCAATGTCAATCAGAGATCCAAATGGAGCTCTGAAGTCTTCTTCTGAGTCTGGTGCCCGCACCAATTCTCCCAGGGTGGGAGGAACTCGACCCTGTCGAGTAAGGCTCAAGTTGGCTCTGGTATCTCTCCAAGAGGTCTGGGTCCAATTCTTGTAATTCATCTCGGGAGATCCAAGAGTCATCAGAATCTGGCCTTCCTTGCCAGCGGACCAGGTACCTTTGGTATCCTCGATTACGAGTAGAGATAACCTGATCATCCAAGATCTTTTCAATCTGCTCTTTCCTCACAGGCCAGTTTGTTGGTGGACACACAGGGTCGGGATCACTCTCAATGATAGGGTTAGGCTCAAAAGGCTCACTAGGATCACAGCTGGCTCCCTGTACTCTACTAAGTCTGTAATGTTGAAAGTAGAGCTAATGCCTAGTTCTGGAGGCAACTCGAGCACATAGCATTGGATCCTACTCTCTTTACCACTCTAAATGGTCCAGCTCCCTAGCATGTACTTTCTAACGGTTCCAGAAGGAAACCGTTCAGGCCCTAACCTAATCATCACATAGTCTCTCTCAACAAAAGATTTGACTCGCCTTTGAGTATCAGCCAACTTCTTATAAGTTTCATTACTAAAATTTATTTTGGCATGAATTTCTTTATGTAAGTCTTTTACATGCTGTGCAAAATTCTCAGCAGATTCGGAGACTCGAGTGTGGACAGGTAAAGGGACTAGGTCAAGAGGTGTGTGAGGTTTGTACCCATGTACAATTTCAAATGGACTCTTACCCGTAGACCTATTGACCGAGTCATTGTACGCAAATTCTGCCCTTGGTAGGTATAAATCCCAATTTCTGGTATTTTCACCAACAAGACATCTCAGCAGATTTCCTAGGCTACGGTTCACTACTTCAGTTTGGCATCAGTTTGGGGATGATAGCAATTGAAAACTTAAGTTTGTCCCTAACTTATGCCAAAGGGTCTTCCAAAAGTAACTGGTGAACCGGCATCCCTATCTGAAACGATTGTCTTAGGTAGGCCATGGAGTCTAACTATCTCATTGAAGAAAAGCGTGGCTACCTTAGACGCATCAAAGGTTTGGGAACAAGGCAGGAAGTGGGCCATTTTAGAGAATCGGTCGACTACGACACAGATAGAATCATGTCTCCTCTGGGTCTTAGGTAAACCTAACACAAAATCCATACTCACATCTTGCCAAGGACGATCTGGGACAGGGAGTGGGGTATAAAGGCCAGTGTTTTGTTTTCGCTGTTTGCAACAGCGCAGGTTCGACATCTAGCTACAATATTAGCTACATCCCTTTTCAAGCTAGGCCAGAAAAGTGGTCTTCAATAGCTAGAATGGTCTTGTCTTTTCCAAAATGGCCGACTAACCTCCAGCATGGATTTCCCAAATCAAAAATTCCTAAGAGAAGTTCTAGGGATGCAAAGCCTATTTTTGAAGAACAAAAACCATCTACAAGGGTATAAATCCTGGTGATTACTAGATGGTCCTTGAACTAGATCCTGATACACAGTTGTGAAATCCAGACAAACTCATATTCCTCTTTGATTTGCTCAAACCCTATGACCTCAGTTCTAACAGAAGTTAATAACAGAGATCGGCGACTAAGGGCATCAGCTACCTTATTCTCAACTCCAGCCTTATGTTTCAGGACAAAAGTATAGGACTGGATATATTCTACCCACTTAGCATGCCTAGGGTTAAGCTTCTTTTGGGAGTTCAGAAATCTAAGAGCCTCATGGTCCAAAAATAGTACAAATTCCTGCGGTAGCAAATAATGTCTCCAGTAACGCAAAGCTTGCACCACCGCATAAATTCCTTATCATAGTAGAATACCTAAGCGTAGCATCATTAAGTTTTTCACTAAAGAATGCTATGGATGATTCTCTTGGCTTAGGACTCCACCTATTCCTACACCTGAAGCATCACAGGCAACCTCAAATACTTTAGAAAAATCGGGTATCTCAGAATGGGTGCCTGGGTCATTTTATCCTTAATATCTAGGAGGCTTTATGGGCTGACTTAGTCCAATGAAATTCTCCCTTCCTAATACAATCAGTGATAGGAGCAGCTAAAGTACTAAACCCCTTGATGAATCGCCTATAGAAGGTAGCCAAGCCGTGGAAACTTCTAACTTCATGCACATTGGTTGGCTCTGGCCAGTCTACTATGGACCTAATTTTCTCAGGATCGGCCACCACACACCGTCAGGGTTACTACAAAACCAAGAAAGATAACTCTACTAGTCATGAATTCACACTTCTTAAGATTACGTAGAGTCTCTCATTCCTCAAAACTTGGCAGACTGCTCTAAGGTGGCCTAGGTGATCTGCCGGGGTCTTACTATAGATCAGGATGTCATCAAAATAGACCACCACAAATTTCCTATGAAACTCTAAGTACCTGGGTCATAATTCTCATGAAGGTACTAGGGGCATTGGACACCCAAAAGGCATAACAACCCATTCATAAGACCATCCTTAGTTTTGAAAGCAGTTTTCCATTCATCCTCGGGTCTATCCTAACCTGATGATAGCCGCTTTTGAGATCATCTTAGAAAAAACCATTGCACCAGCCATCATATCAAGCATGTCATCTAGTCTAGGGATGGGAAACCTATATTTGATTGTAATTTTATTGATGGCACGACTGTCAACACACATCCTCCACGTGCCATCTTTCTTTGGGTTTAGTAATGCTGGGACTGCACAAGGACTAGACTTTCTCTAATAAACCCCTTCCTCAATAATTCTCCAACCTGCTTTTGCAGTTCTTCATGCTCAGATGGATTCATCCTGTAATGGGGCAAGTTGGGCAAGTCGCTCCTGGGATTAGATCTATGGCATGCTGGATATCCCTAAGAGGTGGAAGGTGGTCTGGCAATCCTCGGGAAAGACATCCTCAAATTCTTTTAACACAGGTTTAACTTCTTGAGGAGGCTCTGAGGGTTCCGAAGTTCTAAGTTCCTTAGCAGTCAACATCCAGATGGGTGAACCACTATGATTTCTTGTTCTAGATCCTTAGCACTGATTAGGTTCACTCCATTTTCATCTCCTTAACCTTACCGGCTCCTTAGTTACCTTGTCCTTATGGGGAACGGAATGGATCGTATCTTCTTCCCATTGAAACTAAAGACACAGGTATTGGATTTTCTAAGAGGGTGGCATCATGATCATACAACCAAGGTCTTTCGAAATTATACTGCTCACCCCCATGGGTAAAACATCGCACCAAATCTTTTCGTGATAAGATTGCATTTGGATTTGGACTTGACATCTAGACTAGATGGTATGGAGGAGAATCTACCCAAGAAACTTATAGGGGTTGGGATGGGGAACTGGGATTAAGCCTAACATCTTGACGTGCTAGTAGAGATGGCATTTACACAGCTCCCACTATCTATGATGATCTTACATACCTTATCCCCTAATTTAAGAAAGTCTGTAGGATGTTAGTCCCTACGCCAATCCTCTTGAACTAGATTCTGGGATAGGATGCATCTTACAACTCCTAATTGGTCAGATTCATTGGGTTTCCTCCTCTCCTTCATACTCCTCAACAATTCATTCGGCCTCATAAACTTCTTCTTCAAATTCCCACTGGGCTCGGAATTATCATTCTCTCCCTCTTCTATGTAAAGGAATCTTCGTGGGCACTGGCTAGCAACATGACCTACCTTATGACACTTGAAACAGGCTATGGCATACACTGACTGGAAATGTGACCTGGTTTCTTGACACTTAAACAGGTGATATTTGAACTAGGGGTTCTCTGGGTGTCAGGTGCCTTACCTTTGTCCATGGGTCTAGGGGTAGAAGTACCCTGAAAAGGTTTACTAGGGAAACTTGGCTAGGTCCATTCCTTGGATTGGGGCACTAACCCTAGAAGTATAGGTCCTCTCTGAAATTGCTCAGTGTTCAGTGCAATCTGGTAGGCTTGGTCTAGATCAGTAACCTCCTCAGAAATAGTTCTCTCTTGATATCTTCCCCTCAGTCCACCCTAAATCTAGACAAGGTGACTTCGTGGGCTTCACTCACATCACATCTCATTAGGTATTCAATCAAAAGTAGCTATGTATCTGAGACAGATCGGTTTCCTTGTTTCAGGTTTTGCCATTGGTCTAACAGGTTTTGCTGGTATGAAATGGGTAGGTATTTATCTCTCAGTTTTTTCTTTCATACCCTGCCAAGTGGTTTGGGCTCAACATTCCGTCTCCTAGTGGTTAGCTCAATGTTCCCCCAGTATAACCTAGCTTTACGCACTAATTTCATCTTGGCAACTTGTATTTCCTCTCCTCAGAACATAGCATCCACCTCAAAGTATTGATCCATCTCACCCTCCCAATCAGAATACACCTTAGGGTTCAGACTACCATCAAAAGTGGGTGCATCTAATTTTGATGTTCCTGATGAACCTATCATCTCTATCTTCAGGCTCTGGGTCAGCCTCCCTATGATTAGGTTCCAGGATCTCTATCTAACAGGGCCTTTCTAGGCTCCTGATGTGGGTGAGGTTGAGGCACATTAAAATCGGGGTCAGGAGTCCAATTCCGATTCTAGGTTCCTTCAAGTACTTGGACTCGGTCCCTAAGTTGGGTAGAGATCCTCATGAATTTGTGCTCTAAAACTGGCCACAGTGTTTTGTCATATCCTGATTCATTTTAGCCATAACTTTCAGTAAGAGTTCTGATCATGGCTCTAAATCAGGTTTTTTGGGTTTGACCGGTTGATATGGCACCCCGTTTCTGGTAGACATGATGCTTCAAGAAAAGCACACAAAATGAGACTAGACGTAAATCGACTACTGGATCACTAGACCTAGAGTCCCAAACTAGATGCCCAATCAAGCTTGCCTGTAGTAACTCAGGACTCAGCCAGGCAGGTGTAAGGGGAGTGTTAGGTCCCTGATTGCCAATCCTAGACACCAATCATGATTGACCAGGTAGGCGGACCAGCACACAAGCCCTTCGGGAATGGATCCCTGAACCACCGTTCTAGACACTGAGTGCTAAGCACACACAGAATAACTCGGCAAACTGACTCAACACTAGCCTAGACCCGACCAATTGGTGTCCCTAGCCCACTAGGGCAAATTAGGTCTAACTGATTTTAAATTAGGTCTAGGTTCGAATGATTGGATGGTGGTTTGGGCTAAGGAGAGGTAATCAACTCCTCCCCTTATCTTAGATGCTCAATTGCCCTTAAGTAAATTATGAGATGATCACTCAAAGAATTGATTGCAGAACACAAAAAACAGAGTTGCTATATTTTAATGCTCAGAATTTTTACCGAAACCAATAAATCACAGAAACTTATGCAAAATAGGACCAATTATACTGGTTTCAACGAAGTTAAAATCATGCAATTCGGAGTTTTATGTAGGGAGAAATATTCAGACAATAGGGCAATTACGGGCTGCAACTAGATTGTCTTCCCCTTTATAATCCCTGCTACGAAGTTATACCCAATGGATCCCCTACACGCCCTAGGAACACCCCATGGAATGGGAGGAGGAGGCTTGCGCCTCGCTTAGTTCCTAGGACCGGACGTCCTGGGGAGTCTACTTCGAGCAGACAAAATAAAAAGAGAACAATCAAAGCAAGCAAGCAAATCAGAAACCCTAGACTGGGCTCTGATACCAAAATGATGCAGAACAAATAAAGGAATGCGATGCGGAAGCAAATTAGGATTAACTAATTTTTTTTTGTTGTTTTTATATGTTTGTAGAAGTTGGCTTCAAATCAAGAAAAGTTAACCTAACATTGAAAGATACTAATATGATAATTGAAAGCACAATTTTAGGGAAACTAAATTTTCAGAGTAGTTCAGAAGCACGGATCGCTGGGGGTTGAGAAACTCCCAGACCTAGGGTTTCGCTCCGAACTTTCAAAAGAACATAAATAAAGAGAAGAGATGGTTTATCTAACCAGACAATGATCTTCACAGATTTTGGTGGAGGAACTCTCCGAGCAGATTGTTGGATCCCGGATTCAGATATCTTCGTAATGGATCCTCCAATACTGGTCCTTTGGCGGGTTGGCTTCTCCTGAACTCAAGATCTGGAAGAGAAGAAAAATAATTGATGGAATCAGAGAGTCAAGGAAAGATTTACCAGGTTGATGAACTTGAAGATGAAATTGCTGAAAACTGGATTCTCCTGGAAGCTGATGTGATTTTTCTTGGAACTTGCTCTGGATCTGAAGTAGCCGGACTGGATCTAGATGAAGGTGGATGGCCTGGACTTGTAGAGAGAGAGAGGCCGTCGGAGATGGATGGAGCTAGGGTTTGATGGATTGAAAATAATGAAGGGTGGCTAGGGTTTTGGAATTTCAAGTGGCTAACCTAGGGTTTGGATAAAGATGGAGATCTCTCACTCCTCAAGGCTCCAATGGAACCCGGATTACCCCCTCACGGAGCTCAACACTTAGAATAGTGCGGAAGAAGAGAAACCTAGGTCACTCAACACAAGAGATAGCAAAAATAATTTTTCTTCATTGATTTTAAAGTTACAAAGAGAGGTCTATTATATAGACCTAAATTTTCTCCAAGCTTGTACAAATTCCCATGTGGGACTAAACTCCTCCAACCACTAGATTAGGTAGAAAATCTTCTCTCTTGGCCGACCAAGAGTTCAAAAAAAATTGGGACGGCCATAAAGGATTTTTTTTGAATTTTTTTGGTGCCTCCTTTGGAGTTGGATTTGGATTTGGAGTCCTCTTCTTCTTATGGTATTTCTTCTTTTCTTCCACTCCAAGTTAAGCTCTTTGATTTTGATTTGAACTTCAATTAGGAGTAGGTTGGATGTCCTTCTTTGATTTCTTCTCCAAGAGAAGTCTTCTTCCTTCTTTGCTTAGGTAAAATAGGCAGGTATGGGCGCCTCCTTTAAAGTAGCCTCCAATTTGATTTTTTCTTCTTTGGATGTGGGACCATGACACTGGGATGCCTCTGTGGCGCCTCTGGACTCTGGCGTGTGCTCGGAGTGTGGCTGGGCGTGTGGCTTGGAGTGTGGCCTCCACTTGCTTGAACCTTGATTTGATTGGAAGACAAATGTGGCACCATTTGGACCAAATTGAAACCACATTGGGACTTGCACTGAGTCAACATGACTCAACAAAATTTAAATGGTGACTCAATAAATAAAATAAATAACTGGTTGACCAGGTCAACCTTTATTACAACCCCTAATTTCTCGGGCAATGTCAATCAGAGATCCAAATGGAGCTCTGAAGTCTTCTTCTGAGTCTGGTGCCCGCACCAGACTTGCCAACACAAAGCTCGGTAATCAAGCCCCAGGCAAGGTGAGACCCTCTTCTCTGATCTCTCCACTCATCTAAAAAAAAAAAAGCAAAGAAGAGAGAAAGAAAAGAAAAAGAGGGAGGGGAGGGAAAGAAAGAAAAAAAGAGGGAAGGTGGTTGCAAGAAAGTTCAAATTTTATTAATCAAAAGGTTACAAACATTTTTACGGGCCCCAACATGCTGGATGACCCTGACCAAGTATAAAAAGAAAACAAAGTACAAGATAAAAAAGGAAAGGACTACTCTGTATCGGTCGGCCCCTTGCTGAGCCATGAGGCTGAGAGGCCCCGCCTTCATGGACCTCCAGCTGAAGGGCTCCGACCTCGGATGGCATCGGAGGCTAGAGAGCCATAGTTTCTTTGATGATGACCACCTCATCAAGCTCCATGTCCAAGGTCGAGGGGTACCTAAGATGATCGCGGTCTTTGTCGGGAACAGATGCCTCGATCCGGTCGTGCAAGAACATGAAGCCTTTGTAGAAGTGATGCAGGGAAGTAGGGCTAGAGATGCTAGTATGGATGCTTATGATGCAAAGGGATTTTTAAAGTTGATGAGTTTTAAATGTTTATAAAGCTTTTGATTCCTGATCACAAACAAAGACTAGAAATAAAAGAAACTGAATAATAGAAGCCTACACCAGCAAATCAAGTCCCTAAATAGTGAAAAAGAGAACAGGATCCTAGGATTAAGAAACCCTGATAGGACTAAGCTCGATATGCAATACCTACTTAGGAGATAGGGGCAAACCTCACACATCTGAAATGCCCGATGCAGAGATCGCTAGACTTGATGGATGCGCCGGCTTTCGGTCGGGTGGTCGCGATGGCAAAGCAGACCGTCTCCGGTGCCCGTGACACCAAGGGGGACCTGTAGGCAAGCAAAGGAGGGATTAGTGAAATGGAGAGAAGTATCGAAATGGAACTAAGGAAGGGTTGAGAAGGGGCTTCAAGCCCGGTGCCTGGCTGGATTCGAAAGTCGAAGAAGAGGATAACTTGGGGCCTCGCACCTCGCGACATCCCGGAGGATGAAGGAATGTGGCCTCACACCACTCGACATCCCTGAGGATGAAGGACTTGCGATGCCCTGGGGCGACGGACAGGTGGCCTCACACCATTCGACATCCTTGGGGATGAAGGAAGCTTCACTCAAACCTAGTCTAGGAGACAATGGTTGGAGGAGAAACAAAACTCAAGCTTTTCATTTAATCATTCAATATCCTTTACAATGGAGGGGTTGGGTCCTTTAAATAGGCACCTTGGAACCCTTTTGAATTTCAAATGAAAGAATTACAAACTTCTTGGATGGGCGCCCAAAAGCATTGACTTTCTCCTCTCCATGGCCTACCAAAGGCAGCTTGGATTGGGCATGGCATGATGCATGGCTTGGAGTGAGGTTCTTGGCACCTGAACTTGGAAAGAATCTTCTTGGTTGTGGAAGAAGGCATGAAGAGGGGCTTGGAGCAAGGCATGTGTTCTTCCTGCTTCCTTGGTTGGTATTCTTTCTTTGGTACAAGGCTAGACATGGGGATTGTTAGGTGGAGGCACCCAAGGCTCTTGTCTCTCCCTTCCAAAGAGGTTGAATCATTTGGGAAGAAGGCTTGATTGGAGGGCTTGAAGCAAGGGATTTGAATTCCTACATCACTCCATTGACTTCTACCTTGGCTGACCACCCTTGCATGGCAATGAGCTTGATATGGGGAGGGGAAAAAGGCTGGAGCCAAGTGAAGTGGTCCTCCCCAATGGGCATCCTTGCATGCCAAGTGTGCTGCCCACATGGCAAGATGTCATGGCGCCATGTAGGATGCATAGGTAGGCCCTAAGTTGACTTTGATTCCTTCCCGACTTGATTTCAAAGAGACTAAATGTTAAGACCCACTCTTGCAATGGATCCATACTTCTAATATCTCATACTGGACTCGATTTGTGACTCGACTCAGTATAGGACTCAATTTGACCTGATTGGTCAAAGTACAGACTCAATTCAAAGCAAAAGACAATTACAAATTTGAGGCTTGAAGCCTTATTACAAGACTCAAAGAATTGGAACCCTAATCTGAGATCCACAGAGGGTTGAGGAGCCTCTATCAGATCCTGGTGCCCACACCAGTTCTCTCGGGGTGGGAGGAACTCGACCCTGTCGAGTAAGGGTTGTCTGGCTTTGGTACCTCTCTAGGATATCGAGATCGATGCCGACAAGTCCTCCCAGGTGATCCACGAGTCATCGAATTCGGGTCGGCCTTGCCATCAGACCAAGTAATGTTGATAGCCTTTGCCCCGGGTAGTGATAGCTTGGTCATCCAGGACACGCTCGATCCTCTCTCCTCGCTCAGGTATATTTGGAGGTGGACACTCAGGTTCAAGTTCACTCTCAAAAGAAAGGTCAAGCCCTAATGGCTCACTAGTAGGTATGTTGCGGGTTCCCTATACTCGACTAAGTCAAAGATATTGAATGTCGAGCTAATTCTATAATCCGGAGGTAATTCTAGCACATAGGCACTAGGGCCCATTCTCCTAATCACTTTAAAGGGACCAGCCCCACGAGCATGAAGCTTCTTAACGGTTCCCGGTGGAAACCGTTCAGGCTGAGCCTAATCATACAAATTCCCTATTTCAACTCTTTGCTCGCTTTCGGGAATCAACAAACTTTTATATGTGTTATTACATATATTAATTTTCTGGCTAATTTCTTTATGCATGTCCTAATATGCTGTGCAAGTGATTCAGCGGACTCAGAGACACGTGCATGGATGGATAGGGAATCAGGTCAAGAGGTCGGTTAGGCTTGTATCCATAGACAACTTCAAAAGGACTCTTCCCTGTGGTCCTATTCACAAAACTGTTGTAGGCGAACTCGGCTCGAGATAAAAGAAGATCCCAATTTCCTATATGTTCGCCTATCAAGCATCTAAGAAGGTTCCCTAGGCTACGGTTGACTACCTCTATTTGTCCATCAGTTTGCGGGTGGTAGGCAGTGGAGAACTAGAGCTTGGTGCCTAGGAGGTGCCAAAGGGTTTTCCAGAAATAGCTAGTGAGCGGACATCCCTATGGGACACTATGGTCTTGGGTAGGCCATGTAACTTGACCACATGCTCAAGAAAAAGCTTGGCAACCTTGGAAGCATCTTGGGTATGGGAGCAGGGTATGAAATGAGCCATTTTGGAGAACCTATCCACTACTACAAAGACAGAATCATGCTTCTTGCGGTCTTGGGTATCCTACCACAAAATCCATACTGAGGTCTTGCCCAGGGTGACTAGGTACGAGCAGAGGTGTGTAGGCCAGTATTCTACTCTGCTGTTTGGCCACAGCACAAGTCTGGCACCTAGAGACGATGTTGGGTGACATCTTTCTTGAGCCAGGCCAAAAGAACTGGTCTTCCAATAGCCAAAGTGGTCTTCTCCCTACCAAAGTGACCAGCTAGGCCTCCGCATGGGTTTCCCACACTAAAAATTTCTAAGTGAAGTCTTGGGAATGCACAACTTATTACCCTTGAAGAGATAACCATCCTATAAGGTATAGTCACTATAGGTACTAGATGGTTCTTGAAGCTTAGACTGGAAGAATCTCATTAAAGTCAGGACAAGATTCGTATTGTTCCTTAAGTTAGTCAAATTCTACAACCTCAGTCCTAACTGGTTTAATAATAGGCATGATGGCTAAGGGCATCAGCTACCTTATTCTCAGTACCAGCACGATGTTTAAGTACAAAGGTATAAGCTTGGATATACTTGACCACTTAGCATGCCTAGGGTTCAATCTTTTCTGGGAATTCAAGTACCGAAGGCTTCTTTGGTCTGAAAACATAACGAACTCATGGGGTACCAGGTAATGCCTCCAGTACCAAGGGCTTATTGGACGACTGATAAACTCTTATCGTAAGTCGAGTACTTAATTTTGGCCTCATTAAGTTTTTCGCTAAAGAGGCCATGGGGTGATTTTCCT
Organism: Areca catechu; assembly: GCA_021397845.1. Classification (NCBI taxonomy): domain Eukaryota; kingdom Viridiplantae; phylum Streptophyta; class Magnoliopsida; order Arecales; family Arecaceae; genus Areca; species Areca catechu. The sequence goes on along the minus strand of CM038048.1, from coordinate 41,998,246 downwards.
GACTAAGTACCCCACCGATTCCAACTCTCAAAGCACACAAGCAACCTCAAAAATCTTTAAAAATCTGGCTCTTAGCAACAGCTGCTTGTATCATTCTATCCTTAATTTCATGGAAGGCCTTGTCTGCAAGCTTAGTCCATTGAAACCTCCTTCCTGATACAGTCGGTTATAGGTGCTATAATTGAACTAAACCCCTGAATAAAACATCTATAAAGACAGGCCACTCAACTATAGCTCTAACGTTTTTGGGGTCGGCGGAAACTCCTTCAGGGGTAACTACAAAGCCTAAGAAGATAACCCTAGTTGATGAATTCACAGTCTTAGGGTTGGTGTAAAGGCTATTCTCCCTAAGGGTTTGACAGACTAACTTTAAGTGGTTAAGGTGGTCCTCTTTGGTCTTGCATATATCAAGATGTCATCAAAATATACTACTAAGATTTTCCAGTGAATTCTCACAAGACTTGGGTCTGACCCTCATAAGGTACTGGGTGCATAGACAACCAGAAAGGCATCACTACCCACTTGAACAGACCATCCTTAGTCTAAACGCCATCTCCATTCATCCCCGGTCGAATTCTAATTTGGTTGTAACCACTCTTAAGGTCTATCTTGGAAAAGATAGTGGCACGGCCATCAGTACGAGCATATCATCCAGGCGGGGAAAGGGAAACCTATATTGATTGTAATTTTGTTGATAGCCCTGCTATCAACACACATTCTCCAGGTACCGTCTATCTTAGGGGTAAGTAGGGCAGGTACGGCACACTCGGGACTTAAACTCTCCCTAAGGAAAACCCATCCTAAGCAACTCTTCACTTGTTTATGAAGTTCTTGGTGTTCAGTGGGGTTCATCCTATGGTGGGAAGGTTAGGCAAAGTGGATCTTGGGACCAAATCTATTGCATGCTGGATGTCCCTAAGGGTGGCAATTGATCAGGTAATTCTTCAGGGAAAACATTCTCAAATCTTTAGAGTCTTCACTACCCTTAGGTGGTGTTCTACTTTGGTTGGTCATGACCCTCTCCTTGGTGGCTAGAATCCAAACAGGGGCTCCCCTACCTATAATCTCTTTCTCTCGCTCCTTGGTTGTGATCAGGTCAGGTTCACTATTTTCTTCTCTTTAAGGGCCACTAGATCCTTTTTGAGACGGTCTCCTTTGGTTGGATTAGGTTGATTGTAATCTTTTTTTCCCCCAGGTGGAAAAAGACACAAGATTGAATCAACCATAAAGGGTGGCATCATGGTCGAAAAGCCAGGGTCGTCCTAGGATGATACTACCAACACCCATGGGTAAGTACGTACACCAAATCGATTCTTCATAGGAACTCATTTATCTTGATTTGGCACCTAGATTTAATTGGGATTGAAGTTGAATCTATCCAGGAGACTTTGTTAGGGTTGGGTGGGGAACTGTGGCTAGTCCCTAAAGATTTGACAGTACTCAAGGAAAGGGCATTGACATAGCTTCCACTATCATAATGACCTTACATGCCTTATCTCCTAGATTTGATCAGGGTCTGCAGGATGTGTAGTCCTACGCCAATCTTCCTGCACTATGTTTGGGCTATGATGCATCTGACTACTCCTAGAAGGTCTTTAGATTCACACAGCTCTTCCTCTTCCTTGTACTCTTCCAACAACTGATTCTCAAGATCACTGGACTTCAATAGCCTTACCCTGTCCTCTCTACTGTATTGAGGTTGATTCAGACTGGGACAACTAGGACTGGGTCGGGCTAGGCTTGGTCGACTTTGGTCATATCGATTCGGGCTTGGTTGACTGGGTAAGCCTGGCTATAACCTTCGGTGGATCCGGGATATGGTTTGGTTCCTAAAGGGCTCAAATCTTCTGTAGGCAGGAGCTCTTTGGAAACGCTCATAGAGCCTAGCAACTTGGTAGCTTCTTCCAAGTTTTGGTTGCCTAAAGTATAGCTCTCTCTAAATGTCTGGGTGTAGGCCAGCCCTAAACCTAGAAAGGGTTATTTATGGCGACTCTACAACCTTACATCGCATAACATATTCATCAAACTTGGCGATTGTAGTTGGCCACACTCTTATTCCCTTGACTAAGGGTTTGCCATTGGTCCAACAGTTTCTGGGTGTAGGATGCAGGTAGGTATTTCTTCTAAGCTTATCTTTCATTTCCCACCAGGCTGTTATGGGTAATTGCCCTTTCTGCTCTATGTAATTATTGAAGCTATTCCAAAACAACCTATCTTGGTGAACCAACCTAAGCTTGGCAAACTTAAACTTAGTTCTATCAGACATAGAGTACCAATCAAAATATGTTCCATAGCTGACTCCCAATCTTCATACACCCTGGGTGAAAGGATTATGCCCTAAATGCCAATCAAAATTATATTTCATTGGGATTTTTCCTTATCCATCCCAAAAATCATGTATTGACATTATCATTCAATAAAGGCATTATTTTCATCATACGCTATGTCTTCATTATATATGATGAACTCCATAGATTAGGGCTAGGGTTCTAGGGTTATGATGAGATCATACCAGTGAGACCTAAAGCCTTTAAACCCTAATCTAAAATATTCCTGGTCAATGGGACATTGAGTAGGGGATTAAATGTTTCTGGTAAAGATCAGCACTCCTATGTATGAGGGTGACTAATCTCACAGTCACGTTGTGTTTGACACTAATAATAGGATATGGGTGCTCATTAGAGAATGAGTTCACTGAATAGATCCAGATTGAGAATATCTAATGGAACCTTATCTGTTTGTCAATAGATATTTCTCATAGTGGGAGTAGTGCATGTGGTCCTTTGACCTGAGACTGCCATGGTACCTTATATACATGAATCCACATTTGGTTCACACTCAATTAAACACTGAGTTATGCATTGAGGTGATACTGGATATGGTGGATTGTATATGAAGGTTGTGAGTAGGTCAACAAGGAATTGATCAGCCCTAGTAAGAGGATGTTGCATCCAGCCAATTTCGATCAAATGATGATTCGGGAAATCATGATCAAAGTATGAATATTAGAAGTAGTTTTAATAGTTCATTAATGAATCATCATTAAAAAGATTGAGCTAGGGATGATATGAAATTGGATTTGACAAGGTATCCATATACATAATCATATTCAGGATGCAAGTTGATCAAAGGACTGAATTGCCCGGGTATCACCACTAACGGGTATTTTGTAATTTCATCAAAATTTCACATTTCCGGGTAGACATGATACGTTGCTAGACATCAATCTTGTCTTGTAGGGAAATGATAATTTATGATAATTTAAATCAATTAATTAGAATTAGATTCTAATTGATCAAGCGAGCTAGCTGAGTTGACCTAAATCGGCTTAGTTGAGATCTACAGAATTAAGTCAAATAGCACTCGGACCTATACTAGCTAGATGTGAAAACCAATAGGTCACACAAAGAAGTCGATGAGGGATTTAATTTAGATTTAAATAATGTTGCAGGACAAACACACTAGCATGGTTGCAAACTAAATTCTATTCGAATTGGATTCGAATTTGGTTCTGAATGGGCTTAATTGGGTTATAATTGAACCTAATAAAGTCTAATTTAAATTTTGGGATTTTGGGCTAACTGTGGCTGAACCATTGATTAAAAATCAATTTAAACCCTTTTCCCTAGACAGCCCAAGCCATCTTTCCCACGTGAGGTGCACAAAAGGAAGAGTCCACGTGCGTGGACTCCTTCACGCACGTGGGGACTTCTTTTACCGTGAAAACTAGATGGGAGGGAGCGGAAATCTTTCTTAGGTGTTCAATCTAGAGTCCCTTGGATCAAGATCAGATGACCAGAAGAAATCCGTTGCTTTTCGGTCGCAACTCCATCTCAGAAATCGTAACTTTTCTGAGGTTCTCTTCCGAGGTTTTCTTCATCAAAAAATCTTGAAAAAAACCAGGAAAGGTGTGAAAATCTGAGGGACGCGTGAGGATGGAAAGAAGTGATTCTTGGGCTAGCAGAGGGTTGCGTTTTTTGAAAAGACACCCCTCTGATATATATAAATAGGGTTGGGTTCTCGAGGGTTTTCATGTAAGATAATTCAGAGATCAGATTCCCTTTCTTCCTCTGATGGAAAGAACGTGATTCTTGGGATAGCAGAGGGTTGCGTTATTTTTGAAAAGACACCCCTCTGATATCTATAAATAGGGTTGGGTTCTCGAGGGTTTTCATGTAAGATAATTCAGAGATCAGATTCCCTTTCTTCCTCTCCAGAATACTCCTTCCCCTTGTTCTTGTTGGGTATTGTTTCCCTTACAGAGGTATCCTCTGTCGAAACTCTGACCCTAAACAAGAATAAGAGGAAGTCTTGAATGGTAAAGGAAAGAAACAGGAAGGGTCTCTTTTCTTTCTTGAATTAAGACATTATTTGTCTTAATTTTTATTCCACTTCAAATAAGAATTTTCTACAAGGATTGAAGTTGAGGAAAGGATCAAGAAGAGGAAAGAAGGGAGAAAGGGAATTTTCAAGAAAGAAAATTCCAGCCTATAAGTCCAAGAATTGAATTCTTGAAAAAGAATTTAAGAAGAGGATCCAAGATCAAGAAGTTGTTGTCTTCATCTCTTCTCCGTGTGGATCACCATTGGAGGGTGAACATTTGGGCACCTGGTGGAGATTTGCATTTTGGATATTGCGGTACAGGTTAGTACTTACTTATATATATATTTAAATCATGTATATGAATGATATATTTTTTAATTTTTTTTAAGGAGATCTAGGGCTAAAGGGTTTGGTATAGATTTCATAAGATAAAAATTTTGAAATCTATGTTTCCACCTTGGTCAACAAACCCAACATTGGTATCAGAGCCTCCTTATCAAGATTAAAATATATATGCTAATTTTTATAGGCATATGTAGATAATTTACATATGATGTGGTTTGTGTTTGATGTATTGTCACCAATTAGGGTTTTCACTTAAATCCTAATTGTTGTAGAGATATGTTTAGTAATCCAGTCATCATTTTGAAATAAGGTTGCCCTGGCATAATGGTGGATCCATTATGTGGTAAATGATTGTCCTAGAATGATGACACACTAATCACATATTTGTGTTAATTGTGCATATATGTTTGATGTATGCCACTAATTAAGGTTTTCACTCAAACCTTAATTTGTATAGAGATATGTTTAGCCTTCCAGTCATCATACTGAAATAAGGTTGCCTTGGCATAATGGTGGATCCATTATGTGGTAAATGGTTGTCCTAGTATGATGACACACTTGGCACATATTTGCTTAGTTATATATATAGAATGTGCTTTGTTTTAATAAAGCCCTCTTTCAAATTATATTAAGTTGTAGTGTCATATACCAAAAGCGAAATAATCAATATGATTAATTGATCATTTGGTGTCTAGGAAAAGTGGTTCATGATCGGTAAAGAGGACGTGATTTTTAATTGGTTCCGTTGACTGACCTGGCCAATTCTTATTGGTGTCTAAGGAAAGCAACAGGGGGACTCCCACCACTCTCCCACTTACCTGGCCGATAAGATTAACTTAATTATTGATTGATATGCTTAGTGTAATATTCACTACATGTGGCCTTCCTTCATGCCAAGTCATTATTATGTTATGATTCATATTAGGTTTGTTGTGTACACACAAGGCCTCTTATGGTGACTGACATAATTTTAATTTGGTGCTTTTGAAGTTTATGGCATGATTTAATATAATACTTTGTTGTGTACACACAAGGGTATTATAATTAATATCATGACTATATAGCAATGAAGGGTCTGACTTAACTAAAATATTATAGTTTGTTGTGCACCACAAGGCTATTAATATTTTAGAGGCCAAGATAAGTTGAGAATTGTATTAGTTACAATTGGAAAGAGTTTTCCTACCTTTGAACTTATATAAGATTTGTTGTGTACACACAAGGTCTTTTATAAGGAATTGGGATCTCAACCCACTAAGAAAACCAATTAGGATTTTCTCGATCATCATATGGAGGGTTATGATGCTTGATAAATAGTGGGAGACATAATTAAGTTAAAGTCCTAATTTAATTATGTTTTGTCAACATTGGTTGTTTGCTTATGTAATGTTCTTTGTTAATGTAGATTAAATGGCCTCTTCACTCTCACTCCGTAGCATTCTGATGCCAATAAGTTAACTGGATCAAACTATGTTGATTGGTTGAGAAACCTGAAGATAGTACTCAGCCAAGAAAGACTTTCTTATATTCTTGATACCCCTACCTTGGAACCATTAGGGGAAGATGCCTCGCAAAAGGAAAATACCACATATAACATGTGGCAAAATGACTCACTTACTGTCAAATGTATAATGCTTGCCTCTATGACCAATGAGTTGCAGAGGCAACATGAAAGCATGGACACTAACTCCATAATGCTCAATCTAAAAGAACTTTATGGAGAACATAGTCGAACTGCTAGATATGAAATATCTAAGCAGTTATTCCGTGCAAGGATGACAGAAGGAACATCTGTACAAGACCATGTATTAAAGGTTATTGACCTAATCACCCGATTAGGTCAATTGGGTTTTGTTATGGATGGGGAGTTGAATCAGGATTTAATCCTGTAGTCACTCCCATAGTCATTTTCACAGTTTGTTCTCAATTATCATATGAACAAACTTAATTCTTCCTTGCCTGAGCTGTTGAATATGTTGAAAATGGTAGAGAGCCATTTAAAGAAAAATAAGGCTCCACTTCTTCTTGTGGATGGAATAAACAAGAAGAAAACAGGTAAAAAGGGTTCCAAGAGGAGGATAAACCCTAAAGGGGGCATCAAGAAAAAAAGAAAGGAAGGAAGGCCTCCGGACAAATGACCTGCTTTCATTGTGGCAAGCCGGGTCACTGGAAAAGAAACTGCAAGGTTTACCTTGCACGTGTGAAGCCTGGTGCTAGTGATGCACCATAAGGTATGTATGAGATACATGCAATTTTGTCATTAGACTCTTTTAATTCAAACTCTTGGGTATTGGATACCGCTTGTGATCATCATATCTGTAAATCATTGCAGGGACTGCGGAACATTAGAGTTTTGAAGGAAGGAGACTTCAAGCTCTACGGTGCTAGAGGAGATTCCATCCAAGCAAAAGCTGTAGGGACTTATATATTGAAGCTGCCTTCTAGGAAGATTTTAGAGTTGAAAAGTTGTTATTATATGCCTAAGATCATTAGAAATATCATATCTGTACCCTTGTTAATTAAACAAGGTTATACTATGAATGTAATGAGCAGTGGCTGCTCAATCAGTTTTTCTAATGAAATAATATTTTATGGCATATTTTGCAATGGTCTTTTAACTCTATCTGTTGATGACAATATACTTCATGTTAGTGACAAATGAAAGAGAAATGATGTGAACAATACTTTACTTTGGCACTGTCGTCTTGGACATATTAGTGAGCAAAGGATTAACAAGTTATACAAGGAAAATTTCCTTAATCCTTATGACTATGAATCATTAGGAACTTGTGAATCATGTCTCATGGATAAAATGACCAAGACTCCATTTAGTGGACATAATGAAAGGACAACTAAGTTATTAGGACTCATACACACAGATGTATGTGGGCCTATGACAACTCAGGCCAAGGGTGGATACTCATATTTTATCACATTCACTGATGATTTTTCAAGGTACGGATTTGTGTATCTAATGAAACATAAGTCCGAAGCTTTTGAAAAATATCTAGAGTATCAAAGTATGGTAGAGAAACAAACGGAAAAAATATTAAGATCCTTCGATCAGATAGAGGAGGTGAATACTTATCCACCGAGTTTCTTGATCACCTTAAAAAAAGGGGATCATCTCTGAATGGACTCCTCCTTATACACCACAATTAAATGGTGTTGCTGAAAGGAGAAATCATACTTTGTTAGATATGGTACGGTCCATGATGCTTCACTGAGTTACCTGTTTCTTTCTGGGGATATGCCTTGGAAATCGTGGCTAATATTTTAAATAAAGTACCATCTAAATCTGTTTCTAGCACTCCATATGAATTATGGAGGGGAAAGAAACCCAATCTTAAATATCTTAAGATATGGGGATGTCCAGCTTATGTCAAAAGAAATTTTGGACATAAGCTAGATGCTAGAGCAGATAAGTGTCTATTTGTAGGATATCCTAAAGATAATATAGGATATCTGTTCTACCACCCTACTGAACAAAAGGTTTTAGCCAGAAGGCATGCCACTTTTATGGAGAAAGAATTCATCCTACAAAAGGGCAGTGGGAGAAATATTGAACTTGAAGAAGTTCAACAATAGGTACATCTCAACCAAATCATAACATAGTTAGTATAGAACCTGAACACACCACTCCTATCCGTAGGTCTGATAGGATGCGACATGCACCTGAGAGGTATGGGTTCATTATTAAAAAAAATGAAGCCTGAATCATTGAAAATGATGAGCCTCTAACCTATATGGATGCTGTCATGAGTAGTGACTCAGACAGATGGCTGGAAGCCATGAGATCCGAAATGGACTCCATGTATGTCAACCAAGTCTGGACGTTGGTTGATGCACCAGAGGGTGTTAACCCTATTGGATGTAAATGGGTCTATAAGAAAAAGATTGGGGCAGATGGCCAAGTTGAAACGTATAAAGCTAGATTAGTGGCTAAGGGTTTCAGACAAAAATAGGGAATAGATTATGATGAAACATTTTCTCCTGTTGCCATGCTCAAATCTATTCGGATCATGCTTGCTATAGCAGCATATCATGATTATGAAATCTGGCAGATGGATGTGAAAACCGCATTCCTCAATGGTTTCCTTGAGGAAGAGGTTTATATGTCACAGCCAGAAGGTTTTGTCTTGGAGACTAGACCTAATCAGGTATGTAGGCTGAAGAAATCCATTTATGGATTAAAACAAGCATCAAGGAGTTGGAACATCCGATTTGATAAGATAGTCAAAGAATTTGATTTTATCAAAAATGAGGATGAACCTTGTGTGTATAAGAAGACTAGTGGGAGTGCCATAGTTTTCTTGGTTCTGTATGTAGATGACATACTACTCATTGGGAATGATATCCCAATGTTACAATCAGTCAAGGTGTGGTTATCTAAACAGTTTTCCATGAATGACTTGGGAGAAGCATCTTATATACTGGGCATAAAGATCTATAGAGATATCCAAGAGGATGCTAGGTTTATCCCAGTCTAGGTACATTGACCAAGTGCTAAAAGATTTAGCATGGAGGAAAGTAAAAGAGGTTACTTACCTATTGGTCATGGCATACATCTTTCTAAAAAGATGTCTCCTAAGACACCTGAAGAAAGAATAGAATGAATTCTATACCTATGCTTCGGCAGTAGGGTCTATTATGTATGCTATGTTATGTACCAGGCCTGATGTGGCATATGCCTTAGGTATAGCCAGTAGATTTCAGGCTGATCCAGGAGAGGATCACTGGAAGGCTATGAAAAATATTCTTAAGTACTTAAGAAGGACTAAGGATATTTTTGTAATATACGGTGGATCTTATCTTAAATTAGAAGCTTATTCAGATTCTAGTTTTCAATCAGATCCAGATGACAGCAAATCTATATCTGGGTATGTCTTTACCGTAAATGGAGGAACTGTAAGTTGGAAGAGTTCTAAATAGCAGACTGTAGCTGACTCAACAACTGAGACAGAGTAGTACATGCTGTTAGTGAAGCTGCCAAGGAAGCTGTCTGGATGAAGAAGTTCATATCAGAGTTGGGTGTTGTTCCCGAGATTGAAGGTCCAATACCACTTTACTGTGATAATACTGGGGCTGTTGCTCAAGAAAAGGAACCAAGAGCCCATCACAAATCAAAGCACATTCTGAGACGCTTCCATCTTGTTCGAGAGATTGTCGAAAGACAAGAAGTCTGCATTAAAAGAGTTGAAACGAAGAACAACATAGCAGACCCGTTCACTAAGGCTCTACCACAGCGAGAGTTTTGATCGCCACCTCGATTGTATGGGGTTAAAATTTAAAGGCGATTGGCTTTAGTGCAAGTGGGAGATTGAAAGGATTATGCCCTAAAGGCCAATCGAAATATTATATTTCGTTGGGATTTTTCCTTATCCATCCCAAAAATCAATGTATTGACATTATCATTCAATAAAGACATTATTTTCATCATACGCTGTGTCTTCATTATTATATGATGAACTCCATAGATTAGGGCTATGGTTCTAGGGTTATGGAGATCATACCAGTGAGACCTAAAGCCTTAAAACCCTAATCTAAAATATTCCTGGTCAATGGGACATTGAGTAGGGGATCAATATTTCTGGTAAAGATCAGCACTTCCTATGTATGAGGGTGACTGATCTCACAGTCACTTGTGTTTGACACTAATAATAGGATGTGGGTGCTCATTAGAGAATGAGTTCACTGAATAGATCCAGATTGAGAATATCTAATGGAACCTTATCTGTTTGTCAATAGATATTTCTCATAGTGGGAGTAGTGCATGTGGTCCTTTGACCTGAGACTGCCATGGTACCTTATATACATGAATCCACATTTTGGTTCACACTCAATCATAACACTGAGTTATGCATGAGGTGATACTGGATATGGTGGACTGTATATGAAGGTTGTGAGTAGGTCAATAAAGAATTGATCAGCCCTAGTAAGAGGATGTTGCATCCAGCCAATTTCGATCAAATGATGATTCGGGAAATCTTTGATCAAAGTATGAACATTAGAAGTAGTTTCTAATAGTTCATTAATGAATCATCATTAAAAAGATTGAGCTAGGGATGAATATGAAATTAGATTTGACAAGGTATCCATATCCATAATCATATTCAGGATGCAAGTTGATCAAAGGACTGAATTGCCCGGTAACTCACCACTGAAGGGTATTTTGGTAATTCCACCAATATTTCACATCTTCCGGGTAGACATGATACGTTGCTAGATGTCAATCTTGTATTGTAGGGAAATGATTAAATTATGATAATTTAAATCAGTTAATTAGAATTAGATTCTAATTGACCAAGTCGAGCTAGCTTGAGTTGACCTAAATCGGCTTAGTTGAGATCTAACCGAATTAAGTCAAATAGCACTCGGACCTACTACTGGCTAGATGTGGAAACCAATGGGTCACACACACAAAGAGAGTCGATGAGGGATTTAATTTAGAATTAAATCATGTTTGCGGGATAAACACACTAGCATGTGTTGCAGACCCAACTTCTATTCGAATTGGATTCGAATTTGGTTCTGAATTAGGCTTAATTAGGTTCTAATTGAATCTAATTAGAGTCTAATTTAAATTTTGGGACTTTGGGCTAACCCGTGGCTGAACCCATTGATTAAAAATCAATTTAAGCCCTTTTCCCAGGACCGCCCAAGCCATCTTTCCCACGTGCGCGCACCAAAGGAAGAGTCCACGCGCGTGGACTCCTCTTCACGCGCGTGGGGACTTCTTTTACCGTGAAAACTAGATGGGAGGGAGCAAAAATCTTTTCTTTAGTTGTCTCATCTGGAGTCCCTTGGATCAAGATCAGATGACCAGAAGAAATCCATTGCTTTTCGGTCGCAACTCCATCTCAGAACATCGTGACTTTTCTGAGGTTTGTTCCGAGATTTTTCTTCATCGAAAAATCTTGAAATAAATCAGGAAGGTGTGAAAAATCTGTGGGGACACGTGAGGATGGAAAGAACGTGATTCTTGGGATAGCAGAGGGTTGCGTTGTTTTTGAAAAGACACCCCTCTGATATCTATAAATAGGGTTGGGTTCTCGAGGGTTTTCATGTAACATAATTCAGAGATCAGATTCCCTTTCTTCCTCTCCAGAATACTCCTTCCCCTTGTTCTTGTTGGGTATTGTTTTCCTTACAGAGGTATCCTCTGTCGAAACTCTGACCCTAAACAAGAATAGGAAGGTCTTGAATGGTAAAGAAAACAGGAAGGGTCTCTTTTCTTTCTTGAATTAAGATATTATTTGTCTTAATTTTTCTTCCACTTCAAATAAGAATTTTCTACAAGGATTGAAGTTGAGGAAAGGATCAAGAAGAGGAAAGAAGGGAGAAAGGGAATTTTCAAGAAAGAAAATTCCAGCCTATAAGTCCAAGATTTGAATTCTTGAAAAAGAATTCAAGAAGAGGATCCAAGATCAAGAAGTTGTTGTCTTCATCTCTTCTCCGTGTGGATCACCATTGGAGGGTGAACATTTGGGCACCTGGTGGAGATTTGCATTTTGGATATCGCGGTACAGGTTAGTACTTACATATATATATATATTTAAATCATGTATATGAATGATATATATTTTAAATTTTTTTTAAGGAGATCTAGGGCTAAAGGGTTTGGTATAGATTTCATAAGATAAAAATTTTGAAATCTATGTTTCCGCCTTGGTCAACAAACCCAACACTGGGATCTAAACTTCCATCGAAAGTGGGTGCGTCAAGCTTGATGCTTCTAACGGCTCTTTCTTCACGGTCCTCCAGATTGGGTCTCCTAGGACGGGTATCAATGAAGGGATCAGGGTCTCTCCCAAATTCATCCTCATAGTAAGGGTCTTGTTGCAGGTTTCTCTTGGGATGAGGGGACTCAGGACCGGCTTCAGGTCGAGGCCTAGCAGTTTCCTCTAAGGGTCCTAGTCTGGCCTCTATTTGATCAAGTTTGTTGGTCAACTGGTTGCTTAATTGAGTCATGGATTGAGTTAGGGCTACAATGTCAGCTCGAAGTTGGTCCATGGCTACGGTAGGCGGTGGAGAAGGTGGGTGAAAAGAGGTTCCTGATCTAGTGCACATGTAACACACGCAGAACGATGCTACGGTTCGCTAAACCTAGGAGATCTAACCAAATGTGAAGTCAAGAAGATGAACCTGGAAGTAGTAACTTGGCACCTGGCCAGGTAAGTGTTAGGTTAGTGGAGGTTCCTCTCTGCTTGCCTTAGACACCAATTTGAAATTGGTCAGGTAAGCAAACCAACCCACTTCCCTTCGGGATCTAGTCCCTAAACCACTTTCTTAGACACCAGCTACTCAAGCACACACCAACAAGTGATATAGCTTGGCTCGGCACTTGGGTCGACCCGACTTCGTGGGTGTCCCTAGCTCACTAGAGTAGATTAAGTGTCTAATCAATTTTAGTTAACGGCTAGGGTTCGATATGTCGGGTGGTGGTTTTGGGCTAGGGACAGGTAACAAAATCCTGACCCTATGTTAATTTGACACCCTTAAGATGAGTTATGCAAAATGATGCACACAAATGACTAATGAAAAGACTAATTTTTTTTTGTTTTTTTGCATCTTTTAGATGTGTGAATGCTAAACAAAATGCAGGAATTGAAATATGCCCCTAAATGCAAGAAATAAACTAGATGGATGAATGAAGCAAGAAAAGAGATGCTTGCAGGAATTTCAGACCTGAGATTTTGTCAGGTAGTATTTTGGCTTGTAGAAATTCTACAAACTGAAATAAAATCTGAGAAAATATCTAAAAATACTCTGAATTAAATGTGATCTAACAAAATAGAAATCAAAAAATTTGGAGATCCCTACAGAGAGAAAAAAATTAATATTCAGACCATATATAGCTAAACAGAATGCAGAAAATGAAAGGAAACGATTCAAGGTTTCTAATCTATTACTCCTTGTTTTTCACTAGTCCTAACCATGCTCTGATACCACTAATGATGTAGGGGAGTAGGGCTAGAGATGCTAGTATGGATGCTTATGATGCAAAGGGGTTTTAAAAGTTGATGAGTTTTAAATGTTTTTATAAGTTCTGGATTCCCGATCACAAACAAAGACTAGAAATAGGAGAAACTGAATAATAGAAGCCTACACTAGCAAATCAAGTCCCTAAATAATGAAAAAGAGAACAGGATCCCAGGATTAAGAAACCCTGGTAGGACTAAGCTCGATATGCAATACCTACTTAGAAATAGGGGCAAACCTCACACGTCTGAAGCGCCCGATGCAGAGATCACTCGACTCAGCGGATGGGCCGGCTTTCGATCGAGTGGTCGCGATGGCAAAGCAGACTGTCTCCGGTGCCCGTGATAACAAGGGGGACTTGTAGGCAAGCAAAGGAGGGATTAGTGAAATGGAGAGAAGTATCGAAATGGAACTAAGGGAGGGTTGAGAAGGGGCTTCGAGCCCGGTACCCGGTTGGATTTCGAAGTCGAAGAAGGGGATAACTTGGGGCCTCGCACCCCGCGACATCCTGGAGGACGAAGGAATGTGGCCTCACACCACTCGACGTCCTAGAGGATGAAGGACTTGCGACACCCTGGGGCGACGAAAAGGTGGCCTCACACCACTCGACGTCCTTGGGGATGAAAAAAGCTTCACTCAAACCTAGTCTATGAGACAATGGTTGGAGGAGAAACAAAACTCAAGCTTTTCATTTAATCATTCAATATCCTTTACAATGGAGGGGTTGGGTCCTTTAAATAGGCACCTTGGATCCCTTTTGAATTTCAAATGAAAGAATTACAAACTTCTTGGATGGGCACCCAAAAGCATTGACTTTCTCCTCTCCTTGGCCAACCAAAGGCAGCTTGGATTGGGTGTGGCATGATGCATGGCTTGGAGTGAGGTTCTTGGCGCCTTGAACTTGGAAAGAATCTTCTTGGTTGTGGAAGAAGGCATGAAGAGGGGCTTGGAGCAAGGCATGTGTTCTTCCTCCTTCCTTGGTTGGTATTCTTTCTTTGGTACAAGGCTTGACATGGGGAGTGTTAGGTGGAGGCACCCAAGGCTCTTGTCTCTCCCTTCCAAGGAGGTTGAAGCAATTTGGGAAGAAGGCTTGATTGGAGGGCTTGAAGCAAGGGATTTGAATTCCCTACATCAACTACCATTGACTTCTACCTTGGCCGACCACCCTTGCATGGCAATGAGCTTGATAGGGGGAGGGGAAAAAGGCTAGAGCCAAGTGAAGTGGTCCTCCCCAATGGGCATCCTTGCATGCCAAGTATGCTGCCCACATGGCAAGATGTCATGGCGCCATGTAGGATGCATAGGTAGGCCCTGAGTTGACTTGGATTCCTTCTTGACTTGATTCCAAGGAGACTAAATTTTAAGACCCACTCTTGTAATGGACCCATACTTCTAATATACTCAGACTGGACTCGATTTGTGACTTGACTCAATACGGGAATCAATTTGACCTGATTGGTCAAAGTACAGACTCAATTCAAAGTAAAAGACAATTACAAATTTGAGGCTTGAAGCCATATTACAAGACTCAAAGAAGTGGAACCCTAATCTGAGATCCACAGAGGATTGAGGAGCCTCTGTCGGATCCTGGTGCCCACACCAAGAAGGAGTCCGACGCTGTCTGATGAATCTCGATGACGAACTCCTCTGAGGCCTTGAACTTGGCAACAGCCCCCTCAGCATCCTTTTTGGCCTCGGCGGCCCCCTTCTTTGCCTCGGTGACCTCCAACCTGGCAGCCTCCACCAAATTGGCCGCCATCCCCACCACCTTCTCAGCCATGGCCAACCTCTCTTTCCCTATTGCCAGCTCTGCCTGAGCAGTTCGGGAGGCCTCCTTATGCCGATCAGCCTAGGCACTGTGCCACTTCAGCTTCTTCTCGACGGTGGAGAGATCGTCGATAGCCTTTTTGAGCAATTCCGCTCCAGGTCAAGGGCCTCCAGGAGTCTCCTCGCTCACCCCTTAGCATCGGCGAGCTGCTTCTCCAGGTCCCCGACTTTCTGTTCGACCACCCCGTTCATCCCGACCTTCTCCTTCAGGTCAGTCTTCAGAGACTCGATCTCGATCGCTTATTGTCGCTCGATACCCTCCCAGTTCTAATAGCAGCCCCTAATGAAGAGGGCCTTGGCACCGATCTGCACCATGAAAAGAGGTCAGCTAAAAAAAAAGAGAGAGAGAAAGAAAGAAGTGATAACTCACCGAGAAAAGCTGGGAAAAGATGGCGCTGAGGACATCATTCAGTCGTAGTCTGGCCATCTCCTACCGATCGCATATCTGGATTGAGAAATCCATCATGCGCTCAGCTAGTACGGGGATCCAGAGGAATGAGCTCTCTGGCCCCATCGTGAAAGGGAGTCGACGTCGCGCCTCCTCCCTCCTGCTCTCTCCTGCAGTAGGCAGCCTTGCCCCACAAACCGCAGGACCCCCGGGGATAGGCTGAGGAGCTGGCCGTGCAGGCGGCACCTCAGTCGCAACCTCAGCCCTGACTTGAACCTCCTCATCCCCGATCTCGATCATAGATGGACTCGGAGGACTGGGAGATGCAGCGGCAGCAGCTGCAGCCCTTGCCCGGACTACTACCTCGGGCTCCGCGATGGGGGCCGCCCCCTAACGATCGAGCTGCTCCGAAAATTCTTGGGCCTCCTGCTGGACTGGCCTCGGTGCCACGACTGCCACCCTCTCCATTGGTGCAGGGGCAGCTCGGGTCACCCCTGAACTCTATTCGACCAGTGCAGCAAAAGCGGTCTCGGTCATCGACCAGCTCAGGTCAGCCACCATGGCGGGAACGACCGTAGATGCGCCTCTGATAGGGACCTCACCAGCACGAATCCTGGAGCAAGCATGAATCTTGGAGCTGCACAAATCTTGGAGCATGTCCAGAATAAATTTAGGATTTATCTTTTATTTGAAATTTGAATTAGGATTTGGTTGGTTAGGATTTAGATATGGATAGGCTTATCTTATCCTATCTTGTATTTGAATTTGAATCATTCCTATCTTTTTATCTTGTATTCAAATTCAAATGAGGGTTGGACAGGTCTATAAATACCACCCTCAGTCCTTTATAGAAAAATAGAGTTAGTCAAGTTTTGGGAATGAAAATGAGTTTTAGAAAAGAGTGGTTTTTTATTTCACTCCGTGAGGAGAGGGTATGAGGTCTAACCCCAGGACATGATGTGAGGTCATGTCTAGTTATCCCCCTTCCTATTCCATCTTCTTTATCCCCTTGACCTTGAGATTCTTCTTAGCATCTCCAAGTATCGAGGAAGGTGTAATGCCTTAGAGATGAGAGGTCTCTTCGTTAGAGTGAGTCCAAAGTCCTCGAGATCCAGATCCGTGTCTTTCATCTCCAATTTTTCCTTCACCACCCCTAGAAAAAAAATCCAAAAAAAATAGAATACCCTAATTTAGGTGACTTCTAGGCTTGCCAACGATCCTACCCATCCGTCAGCCATCATTTTGGTATCAGAGCCCAGAAAAAAAATTAGGGTACCCCAGATTCCCTTCTCTTGTGCCAGCCCTCATCGTCCGCGTCCTCCATCTTCCACCCGGTCTAGCACCCCTTGGTCGCCTCCCCGTCGGATCCTCTCTGCTCCCTGTCGGCCACCAGTCCCTTCCGCCTGCAACCAGAACAACCGATTGCTGCGGCCGAAGCTCATCAGATCGGCAACCCCACAGCAGCAATTTCGCCTTCATCCGCTGGCCTCCCACAGGTGCTCCCTGCAGCAGATCCTATCATGCGTCAACCCGTCCACGATCGGCTTATCAATTCCTGTCTTATCTTCCTTCCACGATTTTCTCAATCCCTATCGACTGACTGTGACGTCTCCATCTTCCCCTGAACATCGCCCCATCACCACCGAGAAGCTTTGTTCTCAGCCCAACGAGTTCCCATACATCTTAGTATTCTTCCAGATGACCCAAGCCACCAGATCCTCTTTCTTCCGATCTTCCCGACACCGGACCATCTGCCTTCGATTTCCCATCATTCGAATCCCCTCCTCCAGTCCTTCCATCACCAGCTCTCCCTCCTCTGGCCCCTCCCATCACTGGATCTCCCTCACCCGGTCCTTTCAAGCACCAATGGAGCCTCCTCCAGTCTTCACGAAGCCAGATTCCCTCTCTTCCATCTTCCATCATCGGACCTCCCTCCTCCGGCCTCCCGTCACCAGGCATCCCTCCTCTAGTCCACCGTGACATCGTCAACAACCCCAGCTTCCCTCCATGGAGTGCTTGCCCGAACCAGGCGCATCTTCCCTCCCCCCTGCTCCTCGGGTCTCAGCGACCGTGCCGAACGTCCGCCCAATTGATCTTCAACGGAGCCCAACCTCCCTGTCGCCATCGTCTTCTCCGAGCCACCACTCCACCTGGAGCCGCCCAGATCCCCTGTTCCACGAAGCGACCAAAGGAACTCATCGAGCTACTGTTGAAGAAGACTGAAATAGCTATTCTAGCTATTCCACATATCCCATATTTATTCCAGCTTGGAATAAATCCTGTTTACTTTAAATTGGTTTATGTTTTTGGCTTTGATTGTCTTACTTGGGCTAATCCGAGGTTAATTGTGTTGGAAAAAAAAAATCATTCTACAAGTCATGTGCATCCTAGAGCTAGCCTAACTCGACGGAGTCGAGTTTTCCCCACCTCAGGGGAATGATTGGGACCTCACCAGCACGAATCCCAGAGCAAGCACGAATCTTGGAGCCGTGCAAATCTTGGAGCATATCCAGAATAAATTTAGGATTTATCTTTTACTTTAAATTTGAATTAGGATTTGGTTGGTTAGGATTTAGATATGAATAGGCTTATCTTATCCTATCTTGTATTTAAATTTGAATCATTCCTAGCTTTTTATCTTGTATTCAAATTCAAATGAGGGTTGGACAGGTCTATAAATACCACCCTCAGTCCTTTGTAGAAAAATAGAGTTTAGTCAAGTTTTGAGAATGAAAATGAGTATTAGAAAAGAGTGGTTTTTTTATTTCACTCCATGAGGAGAGGCTGTGAGGCCCAACCCCAGGACATGATGTGAGGTCATGTCTAGTTATCCCCCTTCCCATTCCATCTTCTCTATTCCCTCGTGGCCTTTGAGATCCATCCTAGCGCCTCCAAGTATCGAGGAGGGTGTAATGCCTTAGAGGTGAGAGGTCTCTTCGTTAGGGTGAGTCCCAAAGTCCATGAGATCCAGATCCCTGTCCTCCATCCCCACTATTCCTTCGCCATCCCTAGAAAAAAAAATACAAAAAAAAAAATAGTACCCTAATTTAGGTGACTTCTAGGCTCACCAACGATCTCGCCCCTAACTCACCTCGATGGAGGCTCCTCGACCAGCCCGGTTGGTGGCCGCTTTCAGGTGATCGCTAGCAGGTCGCTCTCTGTAAAAATCATCCCTGCATGCAAGTCACATGACGGTCAGAGCCCGTAAGAAGCAATGTAAGAAATGCAAGGAAGAAAAAGAAAAGTTCAGGTCGAACTCACCTAACCCATTTGTTGGGTCGACACCGGCGTCGGAGAGGTTCTGCTCTGATAATAGGATCTCAAGAGAAGGGATTTGGGTGGTATGGAGCTGCTCGTAGTCATCGCAGTCAACCGCATCGGCCAAAGAGTTACAGTTGAGGGACTGGTCTAGAGTGAGTCTGGATCACTCCAGACCCAATCGACCCCCTCAACCATAGCAAAGAACTTACTCTTCCACCCTTTGATGGAAGAGGGGAGCTCAAACTTAATGCCCTTTGGGCGGGAAGACAAGGACCACCACCCGACCTCAGTTGGGTGGCGCTTCAGAGCAAAGAAAGCCCTGAACAAAGAGAACCGGGCAACAAACCCGTGGAGGTGGCAGAGCACAATGAAGGAGAAGATGACCCTAATGGCGTTTGGCACTAACTGGGTAGGGACCAAACAATAGTTATCCAAGATGGACATGAAGAAGTGATGGAAAGAAAAGTGGAGAGCCCTTGAGAAGGTCTCCTCATAAAAAGCAATGCGGCCCGGGCCACTGGAAGTGACCTGTTCCCCCGGACGAGGGATCATAAGCCGAATAGAATGTGGGATGCCATAGACATCCCGAACGATCCCCAGTTCCTCGGCGGTGATCGTCGAGGCGACCTCGCCAGGACCTGTGGACCAGGAAGACTCAGAAACAGGTACAGAAGAGGAGGAGGAGAGAAGGACTAGACACCGGTTTCCTGATGAGCACCGGACTGGGAGAACGCCTCCTACTGAACTCGAAGCGAGCCGCATCCTCCTCATCGGAGGAAGAAGAAGACACCGGCCTCCACTCGGAGGGACCGGCCTCGCCCTAATTAGTGGAGGGATGGAAGCCCGGGCCAAAGCGAGACATCCTCAAGAATTAGAGAGGTGAAGAACTCGAGGTGGAGGATGAAAATGCGGACTCGACTCGAAGGGGCCCTAGAAGGACCCTACTCTGGCGAAGGGGGAAGAAAGAGGGGACTAACCTGGTTCCTTAGAAGATCTGGGGAGATTAGGAGGAAGAAGAAAGCTCGAACACAGTAACAGGCATAGAGAATTCAAAAGAATGGATATTTCGGATAAGGCCCTCTTTCATTTCAAAATGACCCGATAGATCCGCCTCGATATGACCCCTCCACCAACGGTCCATGCCACGTGCTGCCCATCGACGAAAACGACATCCCGGTTGCTCTGAATTCTATGCCAACATTAATTACTCCTCGGACGTGGCCACGTGGTGCCCCCACATTGGTCTGCAGGACCATCTCACGAAGCGCCAGCAATCATGGCCATCATTGCGCCAGATCTCCAACTTTCCACATCAGCACCATAATTACTCCCTTCGGCCCGAGCGCCATGCACTAGCGAGCCTCGGGAGTGGGGGGCAATGATGTGGCAGGGTCATTGACATGGGGGAGATGACAAGCACCACATCAAATGAAGCCGCCGCATCGGACGCCACATCAATTCTCCTACCCGGTATCCTTCGCCGAGCTAAGCTCCCTCGATACAACGAACCGAGCTCCATCCTCTGCCAGGTCGGTCTCGCGAGCTCAGGATGCCTAGGCCGGAGCTGCACTCTGCCCTCCAAATCGAGACCCTCAGAGATCGAGCCCTGTGGTCAGAGTCAAGCTCAGCCCTCCTCCGCCACGTGGAGCCTCTCTGAGGCCGAGCCCTCTAGACCGGGCCCGCACTCTGCCCTCTAGAGCGAGACCCTCGGAGATTGAGCCCTGTGGTCGGAGTCAAGCTCAGCCCTCCTCCACCACGTGGAGCCTCTCCGAGACCGAGCCCTCTGGACCGGGCCCGCACTCTGTCCTCCAGAGCGAGACCCTCGAAGATCGAGCCCTGTGGTCAGAATCGAGCTCAGCCCTCCTCCGCCACGTGGAGCCTCTTCGAGGCCAAGCCCTCTGGACTGGGCCCGCACTCTACCCTCCTCCACCGGGCAATCCCACCACAAGCTCAGGGTGTCTGGGTCAGAGCGAGCCCTACCATTCCAGCTCAGCCCCATCTCAGACGTGAGCACCGCCATCTTAGGACACTGGCGAGCTGCCCGAGGACTACACTGAGACACCTGCTAGACTGCACTGACCGCCTGCAATCATCGGTTACACCAGAAAGAGGAGAAACCCACTGATCGAGGTGCCGCGCTCCTCACCAACCACCTAGATCACCCGAGAGAGGAAGTCAACCAGAGATTCGGATCCCAAGGGTGGTGGCCCATCGATCGAGGTACAGCCAGGTTCTCCAGAATGAGGCAACCAAGTGGAATGTCAGAGCACATGATAGCTTCCCTTATCACGGATCAGGAAAGGCTCCTCGAAACACCACCGCACATGCCTGATAGCCCAGTGGAGATCCCAGATGAACGTCTAATGGTAACTTAATCTACAAAACTTGAGGTAACAACCACAATACAAGCATGGCACAAGCCATACCACTGGAACACAAGTGCAAGCTCAACCAAAAAGAGCACAGCACCACTAGCATCCTCAAGCAAGGTCGGGCAGAAGGGCCACACAGAGACTCCCTCTAGCCAGGCCATTCTTCCCGTGACACACTTGCATCCCACTCTCACACTAATCACTCCTCCTAGTATGGAGTCCATCAAGAGGGGCTCAACCAGGAGGATCTGTTTCCCTGGGTCGTCACTGACTTGATCGTCGGAGTGCCCCTGCCGAAAACCCCGGCCCGGATCACTAACCCCTGTTTTGCAGGTCCAGGACCACCGGACAGCGAGACAGAGAAGGAGGCACGCTCCGACGCCGACAGCAACTATAGGCCATGACGATCTTGGTGGCAACAGTTTTAATTTTTGAAAGACCCAATTCATCCCCCCTCTTGAGCTCCATTTTTGGACAACATAACCCCTTTTACTTCCCTTCATATTGAATCTTTTTAATACTAAGTCATGTACCTGGATTGAGATAAGTCGAGCATCCTCTTTGATCTATCTCTATAGATCTTTATACCTAGTATATAGGATGCTTCTCCCAAATCCTTCATAGAAATTGTTTAGATAGCCAAGCTTTGACTGAATGCAACATTGGAATATCTTTTCCAATAATAAGTATGTCATCAACACATAATATTAAAGATAATGGCACTCTCATTTGTCTTCCATACACACATGGTTCATCCACATTTTTAATGAAACCAAATTCCTTTATTATTTCATTAAATTGGATGTTCCAACTTCTCGATGCTTGCTTTAATCCATAAATGGATTTCTTAAGCTTGCATACTTGGTTTGATCTCCCACTTGAGACAAATCCTTCTAGCTGTGATATATAGACTTCTTCTTCAACATACCCATTAAGGAAGGCAGTCTTTACATCCATTTGCCATATTTCATAATCATAGTATGCAGCTATACCATTCAAAATCTAATAGACTTGAGCATTACTACTGGCAAAAACATTTCATCATAGTCAATTACATGTCATTGTTTGAAGACTTTTGCCACTACCTAGCCTTGTAGGTTTCTACTTGGCCATCTGCTCCAATCTTCCTTTTGAAGATCCATTTACTCCCTCAAGTAGATCAACAAGGTCCAAACCTGGCTAATTTTCATGGAGTCCATTTCAGATTTTATGGCATCAAGCCATTTGTCAGTCTTTACTCTGGATTGCTTCTGTATAGGTCAAAGGATCATCATCTTGAATGATGCTGGCATCATTGTCATTACAAATTACAAAGCCATATCTGAGAGATGCATTCTACACTCTCTCTGACCTACGAAGATGAGATTGCATTGTGGTGGTACTTTATTAATAGGTACTTGTGGTTAAGGAATTTAAGGTTTATTATCTATAAGAGTAGGTTGATCTTATACTTCATCAAAGATCAAGTATCCTCCCACTACTTGCTTCTTGGATAAATTCATTTTTCAAGAAAGTGGCATGCCTACTAACAAAAAATCTTTTATTTAGTAGGATGATAAAAGAGAAATCTAATACCTTCTTGAGGACAACCTATGAACCTACATTTATCAGTCCTAGTACTTAGCTTATGTCCAAATATATTTCTAACATAAGCTTGGCAACTACAAATCTTAAGATATTTTAAACTTGATCTTTTGCCTTTCCATAATTCATATGGAGTACTAGCTACTAACTTTAATGGTACTCTATTTAGTATATAAGCAGCAGTCTCTATGGTATAACCCTATAAGTATACTAGAAGATCAATGAAGCTCATCATAGACCTAACCATGTCTAACAAGGTATGATTCCTCCTTTCTGCTATACCATTTAATTGTGGTGTATATGGAGGTGTCCATTCTATGATAATGCCTTTGTCCTCAAGATAATCAAGAAACTCACTAGATAAGTATTCTCCACCTCGATCTAACCAAAGAAATTTTAATACACTTTCCAATTTATTTCTTAACTATACTTTGATACTCTTTAAATTTATCAAAGACTTTGGATTTATATTTCATAAAATACACATATCCAAACCTAGATAATTATTAGTAAAGGTGATGAAATAAGAGTATCCTTTTTTGGCTTGTGAGTTGACATGGGTCCATATATATATCTGTATATATTAATCCTAATACTTAGTTGCCCTATCTCCATGACTAGTAAATGGAGATTTGGTCATTTTATCCATGAGATAGGATTCATAAATTCCTAATGATTGATAATTATAAGATCAAAAAATTTATCTTTGCATAACTTGTTTATTCTTGACTCACTAATATGACCTAATTGCAATGCTAGAGAAGAGTGACATTAACATCTTCTCTCTTTCTTTTCATGCTTCCAATAACTAAAACTTCATCATTAATGAAAGAACTAAAGACCCTTAACAAATGAACAGTTCCAAAAATTCATCAAATGAGAAATAGAGCATCCATTCTCTTTATATTAATTTCAAGACCTTGTTGTAATAACAAGGATACAAAAATTATTTCCTAATAATATTTGGTGATGCGGGATATTATCATGGAAGAAATTAACATAAGGCAACTTCAAATTTAGAGAGCAATGATTTCAGATTTTATAGGGCTTTACTTTCTAAAAAAGTAAGAGTAAATAAATGATGATTATGCAAAGATAAAATAACTACCTGCAAATTAGGATTCACTAAGTAATAAAAGAAATAGGATCCAAGGTTGAGAAACCACTAATTAGAATATGCTCTTTCTTCACAAATCAACTTGTGAGAAGGGATGGTTTGCATACCAGGCAATGATTTCTTCTTCTAATAGATTGGATCACACACGCTCTCAAGACTAGCACCTGAAAGAAAAAGCTATGTTCTCGTGGATGTTCCAGCTTTTCTTCAGATGGTTTTGGAGGCAAAGAGGACTTCTTCTAAGGATCGTAGCACCTGAGGGATCCTACAAACACCAAGGATTAGAGACCCATAAAGTAGAAAAAATATGAAGTAGAGAGTTGGAAGTAGAGAGGAGGCAGAAGAAGATGCTGAAGGTGCTTGGCATGGAGAAGATGCTTGGTTGCTTTGTGAGGAGAAGATGCTTGGTTGCTTTGAAGATGGTAGCTAGGGTTTGGAAGTGAAAGAAAAGTGCCCTAAAAGCCAATCTCTGAAAGGGCATTTTTGTAATCGTCTAACTCTTGTATGACATTATTATATTAATTAAAGGCATTTTTGTTTCATCATACTGCTGTGTCTTATTTAAAGATTATGATGAACCCCATAGGTTATGGTAAAGAAATTAGGGTTATGATGGAAATCATAATGGTGAGACCTAAGTTTCTACAAACCCTAATCTAAAATATTCCTAGTTGTTGGATCATCGATTTGGAAATCAATGCTTTCGAAAAGACTAGCTTATCCTATGTATGCTCGATGGAGAGGGTGGTTGGTCTCACAGCCACTTGTTTAGGGACACTAATACAAGGATAAGGTTCTCATTAGGGAATGAGTTCACTGAACTATCCGCACCGAGACTATCTTATGGAAGTCTTACTACTTGTCAACAGATAGTTCTCATAGTGGGAGTTGTGCAAGTGATCTTTAGACCTGAGGTCACCATGGTTCCTTATACATACTAAGCTATAGTTTGGTTCATACTCATTCATGATATTGAGTCATGTACGGGGTGTTCTCAGATATGGTGGAAGGTGTATGAAGGATGTGAGTGGACCAACAAGGAATCAATCATTCCTAGTAAGAGAAATTGTTAGCCCAAGTAATCTCTTTGATTGATGACTCAGGAAGAATTTGATCAAAGAAGGATGAGATTAGAAGTGGTTTCTAATCAGTCATTAGCAGAGTCTTCATTATCGAATAAGAGTTCGAAATAATTAAGTGTTATGATTTGACATTTATCCATGCCCATCACTTAATCAAGATACTGGGAGATCGAAAGATTGAAGTGCACGGTAACTTTCCACTAAAGGGTATTTTGGTACTTTTTACTAAATTCCTTATCTTCCAAGTAGGCATGATACATTGCTAAACATCAATCATATCTTGTGGGTTATCATGAATCAATTGGATTGAATTCATGAGTCAATTCGAAAGCTAGTTTGAATTGGTAACTAAATCCTTAATTTTGACCTAATTAGGTCAATCTGGTTCGATCGATTGGATTGAATGGACTCGGACCTAGACCTACTACTACTAGCTAGATGTGGAGCCCAAAGGGTCACACACATTAGAAAATTGATCTAGAAAGTTAATTTTCATTTAATTAGGATCATGGGATCTTAATTATTTAGCTAGACTGCACACTAGCATGTATAGGCTGACCTAATTTCCTAACCCAATTGAATTGGGTCTGAAAGGTTCTAAATGGACCAACCAATTTATGGGAGACCTAAATTAGGCTGTGTCCTAAGTGGGATGAATTTATCAAATTTATCTGATATTTTTTGACATGTTATGCACCATATATCAAGAGTCCAAATGGCATGGGTGCTCGGCAAATAAAAGGATGCAGAAGGACCAAGAGTCCTTCTGCCTGATAATTACTAATACAGTGATAAAGTATACTTCATGCCCTTTCATTTGACACCCATTTTGCATAGCTTTTGACTAGGTCAAACATGTGAATGGTGTGGAGAAAGATGGGGCACAAAGTGAAGAGTCGTAACTCTTCACTGTTGGTGCACAAAACTTTGGTGCACAGAAAGGACAAGAGTCCTTCTATCTGTCAATCACCAAAGCCAGATAAAGTCCAAGAGACTTTATCCTTATCTCCATGCCCTCTCAAGTGGGCTTTGATCGGTCAACAAAAGGAAGAGTTCGGTGGAAGTGACTTGGCGCAAATGAAGAGTTGCGACTCTTCATTTGGCGCAAATATGAGAAGCAGAGTCCTTCTGCTTTGGGCAACTTCATATCACTAGTATTTTCATGAAAAGCCACATCTGTTGGCCCTCTTAAAACTGATATTTGACATGTGTCAAGTGAAGAATCGACAAGGAATCGAAGAGACAAAAAACCTTGTCTCTTGGCACAAGAAGGGACATGGTGCTTCATGATAAGACTCCTCATTGAAGGGTCTTATTTGATCTGTGTTTGGATAGATCAAAGGCTAATGAGAGGCCATATCTGGTGCCCTCCCCTCTCCTATAAATATCCATTGGTATTTGTTCCGATGGGCATCATAATTCTCTTCTTTCTTACACTCCTACATTATCACTCCATCCACCCACTCTCTTCCTTCCTTTGTAAGAGGATAAGTCTTGTCTTAAGACAAAGTCCACATTTTAAGACAAGGCTCAAGGAAGAGAATTAGGAAGTGATATAAAGAGAAAAGGGAGGTTTTGGAGAGGGCTTAGAGTGCTCTACTGGAGGACAAAAATCTGAGCAAGAAAGGAGGGGCTGCCAAAGGAAGAAGGGCCACCATAAGAGTCCTAGTGGCTTAAGCAAACCACTAAGGAGAGCTTCCTAGTTTGATTCCTATGTGGATCACCTCTAGAGGGCTTCATTTGTGAGCCTAGTGGAAAGAAAAGGAATTAGCATTCCAAGTATTCTTTAAAACCCTAATTTAGTGACTAGTTAATTATAGTGAATAAGAGATTTTGGGCTTAGGGTTTTCTAGTAGAATGAATTTTTTTTAAAATTCATTCTTCTGCTATGCCAAAGAAACCCTAGAAAACCCAAAAGGAAGTTGGAACCTTGGCTTCTTGAGTTGGGATGCTTGAGAACCTTGATTGGTTTGGATACTTGGAATAGGTGTTTGGGCTTCTCACCCTCTCCCTCACGAAGCGTCAACGCTTAAGAGCATAGGAAAATAGAAGAAGAAGACTCTTTTTCATTCATAAAAATTTGATTTTACAAGAGGAGGATGGGTATTTATAATTCACCCAGACCCCTTAGACTCACTTTGAAAGTTGAATTGTATACATGGAATAAAGAGAGAAAGGAGGGGCGCCTCCTTGTTTTCATCTTTATTTGTTATACATGGAAATAAGGAGAGACAAAAAAGGGGTGCTACTTAGTTTCTTCCTTGGCTTGGGGTGGTTTGCATGAAACAAGGAGGGGGGGACCACCTCAATGCTTGGGCACCACTTTTCTTTCATGTTTGCTTGGAGTGGTTGCATGAAACAAAGGGGGGGTGCCAAGTTGATTCCGTTTATGCTTGAGGCAGCTTGAGTGGGGATTAGTGGAGGTGGCACAAGAAATCTTCTATCTTGTTTAAGTGGGGACTGGTGGCTCTCCTCTTGGACTTGACTTGAATGAAAGGAAACAAGATTACAGGACTCAAGATGAAAATAAATGGACTCAGTTGACTCAACTCTATTACATGACTGATAGGACTCACAATTGATGGACTCAAACTCAGTTGCCTCAACTCTATTACAGGACTGACAAGACTCAAAACTGATGGACTCAAATGCCTAAGCAATCCATCAAGAGCTCTGATTTGGGTGCAGCCTCTTTCTGATCCTAGTACCCACACCAATTCTCTCAGGGTAGGAGGAACTCGACCCTATCAAGCAAGGATCAATCTGGCTCTGGTATTGCTTTAATAGGTCTGGGTCGAGGTACTGCAGATCCTCTCGAGTGATTCACAAATTCTCAGATTCTGGTTGACCTTGCCAATGAACCAAATAACATTGGTAGCCTTTATTCCGGGTAGTAATAGCTTGGTCATCCAGGATACGCTCAATCTTTTCTCCTTTCCCAGGTAAGTTTTGTTGGTGGATACTTAGGTATGGGATCTCGCTTAAGAATAGGGTCAGGTCTAGAAGGCTCACTAGGTATCATTGCTGGTTCTTTATACTCAACTAGGTCTGAGATATTGAAGGTTGAGCTAATGCCAAATTCGGGTGGTAACTCGAGCACATAGGCATTAGGTCCAACTTTCTTTATCACTTTGAAGGATCTAGCTCCACGGGCATGTAACTTTTTCACGGTCCCCGGAGGAAATTATTCAGGCCTAAGCCTAATCATTACATAATCTCCCTCAACAAATTCTTTAACTCTTTTTCGAGAATTAGCCATATTTTTATAACTATCATTGCTCAAATTAATCTTATTGCTAATTTCTTTATGCAGATCTCTGACATGCTATGCAAATGATCCAGCTGACTCTGAGACTCGTGCTTATATGGGCAAAGCGATTAGGTCTATGGGTCTCTTAGGCTTATAACCATGGACAATCTCAAATGGACTCTTGCCTGTGGACCTATTAACTGAACTGTGTAGGAAAATTCGGCTCTAGGTAACAAAAGGTCCTAATTTCTAGTGTTTTCACCTACAAGACATCTCAACAAGTTTCCAAGGCTTTGGTTCACTACTTCAGTCTGGCCATTGGTTTGAGTGTGGTAGGTGGTAGAAAATTTGATCTTAGTGTTTGATTTCTAGGATTTCGATGGCACAGCAAAATAATGGATTTGAAAATTTTCATTCTTGAAAATCCTAACCACTAGAAATCCTAAGCCCAAGATCCCTTATTCACTATAATCAACAAGTCATTATATAAGGGTTATGAGGAATATCTGGAATGCTAATTCCTTATTCTTTCTACTAGGCACATAAATGCATGCCCTCCAAAGGTGATCCACATAGGAGTCAAGCTTAGGAACCACTCCTAAGCAGGTTGCTTAAGCTACTAGACTCTTCTAAAAGCCTTTCTTCCTTTGGCAGCCTCTCCTTCCTTGCCCAGGTCCTTGCCCTCCAGTAGAGCACTTCGAGCCCTTTCCAAAACTCTCTTCACTTTCAATTTCACTTTCTAATTCACTTCCTAAAATCCTTGTCTTAAAATGAAGTACTTGTCTTAAAACAAGACCTAAATTCTAACAAGGGAGGAGAGACAAGGAGAGTGTGGCAAAGTGTGAGTGTAAGAATGCAGAAAAGAAAGGATTTTTGTGATCCCATCGGCCTAAACACCGATGGCTATTTATAAGAGAGGGGGAGGCACCAGATAAGCTTTATCATCAGCCTTTGATCTATCCAAACTAAGATCATATAA
This sequence comes from Areca catechu, assembly GCA_021397845.1. Taxonomy (NCBI): domain Eukaryota; kingdom Viridiplantae; phylum Streptophyta; class Magnoliopsida; order Arecales; family Arecaceae; genus Areca; species Areca catechu. The sequence continues at coordinate 41,968,736 of CM038048.1, read as the reverse complement.
GACCCTTCACTAAGAATGAGTCTTATCTTGAAACACCATGTCCCTTCTTGCACCAAGAGACAAGATTTTTTGTCTCTTCGGTTCCTAGCCGAATTCTACACATGCCACATGTGATTTTCTAGTTGCAGGATGGCCAAGGGACGTGGCTTTTGAATGAGAAGCATCGGTGATTTAAAGAGACTTAAAGTAGAAGGACTCTGCTTACTTGAATTAGCACCAAAATGAAGAGACACGACTCTTCACTTTGAGCCATTTCCTTCCATGCCATCTTTCCTTTATTTGATTGGTCAAAGACCATGCAATATGGTTGTCATATGAAAGAGGATGAAAAATAGTTTATCACCTTATAAGTGATTAACAAGCAGAAGGACTCTTGGTCCTTCTATGCCCCTTTAATTGTCGACCCTTCATTTGGTGCCAAGAGTCCTTCCAACTTGGGACTCTCCAAATAATCAAGATAAAGTCTGAATAAATTTGGATAAAACCATATTAGTGTTGCCCCATATTGGACTAAACCCAATCCAAGATTCTTTCAAATTGGCTAGCCCATTAAGCAACCTTATAGACCCAATTCAATTGGGTTAGGAATTAGGTTAGCCTACACATGCTAGTGTGTAATCTAGCTAACCAATTAGGATCCCATGATCCTAATTGACTTCCTAGGCCAACTCCCTAATGTGTGTGACCCTTTGGATTCCACATCTAGCCAGTAGTAGATCTAGGTCTAAGTCAATTCAAGTCAATTCAATCCAATCGAACCCGATTGACCTAATTAGGTCAAATTGAGCTGACCTAAGTTGCCAATTCAAACTAGCTTTCGAATTGACTCATGAATTCAATCCAATTGATTCATGAAAACCTATAAGACATGATTGATGTCTAGCAATATGTCATGCCTACTCAGGAGATGAGGTATTTGGTAGAAAGTACCAAAATATCCTTCAGTAGAAAGTTACCGTGCAATTTAATCTTTCGATCTCTCCTTATCCCGAATAAGTAATGGGTATGGATATTGTCAAACCCTAGCACTTAGACATTTCGAGTCTCAATTCGATAATGAAGACTCTGCTGGTGACTGATTAGAAAATACTTATAATATCATCCTGCTTTGATCAAAGACTTCTTGAGTCATCAATCGAAGAGATTACTTGGGATAACATTTCCTCTTACTAGGAACAATCGATTCCTTGTTGGTCCACTCACATCCATCATACACCTTCCACCATATCCGAGAACACCCCATACATAACTCAATGCCATGAATGAGTATGAACCAAAACATGGCTTAGTGTGTATAAGAAATCATGGTGACCTTAGGTCTAAGGATCACTTGTATAACTCCCACTATGAGAACTATCTCTTGATAAGTAGTAAGACTTCCATTTGATATTCTCAGTGCAGATTAGTTTAGTGAACTCATACCCTAATGACCACCCTTATCCTTGTATTAGTATCCCTACACAAGTGGCTGTGAGACCAACCACCCTCTCCATCGAGCATATATAGGATAAGCTAGTCTTTTCGGAAGCATCGATCCCCGTATCGATGATCCAACAACTAGGAACATTTTAGATTAGGGTTTATAGAAACTTAGGTCTCACCATTATGATCTCTCATAACCCTAAATCCTTTGCCCTAACCTATGGGGTTCATCATAATCTTTAAATAAGACACAACAGTATGATGAAATAAAAAATGCCTTTAATTAATATAATAATGTCATACAAGAGTTAGAAGATTACAAAGATATCCTTACGAAGATTGGCTTTTAGGGCACTTTTCTTTTACTTAGTTCCCAACATGTGCCAGAGGGTTTTCAAAAGTAGTCATGAATCAGACATCCCTGTTAGATACAATGGTTTTTGGTAGGCCATGTAACAGAACCACTTCATCTAAGAAAAGTTTGGCCACCTTGGAGGCATCAAAGGTTTGGGAACAGGGTATGAAATGAGCTATTTTGGAAAATCTATCGACCAAAACATAGATTAAATCGTGTCTCCTCTGGGTCTTAGACAATCCTAATACAAAATCTATACTAATTTATTGCCAAGGACAATCGGGCACAGGTAATGGGTTGTAAAGGCTAGTATTTTGCTTTTGTTGTTTGGCAACAGCTCAAGTTCGATATCTAGCCACAACCTGGGCGACGTTCCTTTTAAGACTTGGCCAATAAAACTGGTCTTCAACTGTTATAATGGTCTTTTTCATACTGAAATGACCAGCTAGACTCCTGCATGGGTTTTCCAAACTAGAAATTCTCTAAGGAAAGTCCTGGGAATACACAACTTGTTATCCTTAAAGAGGTAGCCATCTTGAGGGTATACTCACTATGCGAACTAGACGGTTCTTGTTTCACAGATTGATAGATCTCACTAAAGTCAGGATAGGTCTCATATTTCTCTTTCAGTTTATCAAATCCTATGACTTTAGTTCTAACAGAATTCAAAAGCATGGATCGATAGCTAAGGGCATCATCAACCTTATTTTTAGTACCAGCATGATGTTTCAAAACAAAAGTATATGCTTGAATGTATTCTACCCACTTACCATGCCTAGGGTTCAGTTTCTTCTGGAAATTAAGAAATCAGAGTGCCCTATGATCAGAGTATAAAACAAACTTCTACAGTAGTAGGTAATGTCTTCGATATCTTAGGGCTTGGACTACCACATAAAATTTCTTATCATAAGTCAAGTACCTAAGCTTAGTCTCATTCAATTTCTTACTAAAGAAGGCTATGGGATGATTTTCTTGACTTAGGACTCCTCCTATACCAACTCTAGAAGCATCACAAGCACCTCAAAACCTTTGAAAAATCAGGTAACCTCAAAATGGGTGCTTGGGTCATCTTTTCCTTAATAACTAGGAAGGCTCTATCTGCAGCTTTAGTCCACTCAAAGGTTTCCTTCCTAATGCAGTCAGTGATGGGTGCAACTATTGAGCTAAATCTCTGAATAAATCATCTATATATGGTGGCAAGGCCATGGAAGCTATGCATGTCATGTACACTAGTAGGTACAGGCCACTCAACTATGGACTTAATTTTTTCCAGATCAGTTGATACTCCTTCGAGGGTCACTACAAATCCTAGGAAGATGACTCTATAGTTTAAGAAAACACATTTATTTATTCAATTGGCATAGAGGCTATCTTTCCTAAGGGCTTGATAGACTTGTCGGATGTGGCTTAGGTGGTCTTCCTTAGTCCTACTGTAGATCAAAATATCATCAAAATACACCACAATAAATTTTTCAATGAACACTCTTAGAACTTGGATCATGATCCTCATGAAAGTACTAGGAGCATTGGACAATCCAAAAGGCATCACTACCCACTCATAAAGACCATTCTTAGTCTTAAAAGCTATTTTCACTCATCCCCAGTCTGATCCTAACTTGGTGATAGCCACTCTTAAGGTCAATCATAGAGAAAATAGTTGCTCCGGCCATCATATCTAGCATGTCATCCAAACGAGGAATGGGGAAATGATACTTACTATTATTTTGTTAATGGCTCGACTATCAACACACATCCTCCAGGTGCCATCTTTCTTGGGGGTTAAAAGGGTAGGTATTGCACATGAACTCAGACTTTTCCTAATAAATCCCTTCTTGAGGAGTTCTACAACCTGTTTTTGTAATTCTAAGTGCTTAGTGATTCATCCTATAATGTGGAAGATTAGGCAAAGTGGCCCCTGGGATTAGATCTATAGCATGTTGTATTTCTCTTAAAAGTGATAGTTGATCAGGTAGCTCTTTAGGAAACACATCTTGGAACTCTTTCAAAAACTCTTCTACCTCCTGCGAGTGTTTTTTCTGGGTTTGATCATGAATTTCTTTAGTAGTTAAGATCCAAACTGGTGAACCCTCAGTGATCTCACGCTCTAGATATTTAGCATTGATCATATTTAATCCTGGTTTCTTCTCTTTCAAGTTACTAAATCCCCTTTTAATGTTATCCTTAGGTGGAGTTGGGTTATCACAAACTTCTTCCCATGGTGGTTAAAGGAACGGAGTTGGATCGACCATACAGGATAGCATCATGGTCATATAACCAAGGTCGACCTAAGATGATACTGCTAACTCCCATAGGAAGGACATCACACCATACCTTTTCTTGATAGGATTGTAGTTGAATCATAACTAGCATCTAAGTTTAATGGGGATGGAAGTTGAGTCTTTCCAGGATACCTTATAGGGATTGGGATGGGGAATAGTAGATAAACCTAGGGTTTTGACAGCACTGGTTGAGATGGCATTAACATAGCTCCTACTATCTATGATGATCTTACATACCCCTTTTCCCTAACTTTATAAATGTCTGTAGGATATTGGTCCTACGCCAATCCTCTTATTCTTTGGTTTAGGTTCCCAATAAATCAAATGACTCAATGACTTCCTCATCTCCTTCATATTAATCCATTAAGTGTACTCTAGCTTCATACACTTCTTCTTCACACTCATCAGTAGGTTCAGGATCTTCTTCCTCTAGTTCTCCTATATGTAGGCATCGGGTTGGGCATTGACTAGCATAATGTCCCAATTATGACATCTAAAATAGGGAGTATTAGGATTAGGATTCCTCTGAACTTCAGGTGACTTACCCTTATCTTCCTTACGGGTCAATGGGGTACTAGGAGTAGGTCAGCCTGGGTGCACTTGACTAGACCCTAGTTTTTAATTAGGGGTACTATTCCTAGTGGGTTCAGGTCGACAGATTATGGGTCCCCTTTGGAATCTCTCGTAGTCTCTAGCTATCTGATAAGCCTTTTCAAGATCATTGACTTTTCTTTAAAATAATTCTCTCTGAATGTCCTTACGTAGTCCAGCCCTAAATCTGGATAGGGTCGCAGCTTCAGACTTATCTATGCTACACCTCATGACATATTCATTAAATTTGGCTATGTATTCAGATACAATCTTGCTTCCCTGACTCAGCCTCTGCCATTGATCTAAAAGTCGTTGGTGATAGGATATGGGGAGATACTTTTCCTTAAGCTTAAGCTTCATGGCTCTCCAGGTAGCTATGGGTATGTCTCCTCTTTGCCTAGTTATCCTTTCAACATTTTTCCAGTATAGTCTAGCCTGGCGAACTAGCCTGAGTTTAGCAAACTTAAACTCTCTCTTCAGAAATTTCATATCACTCAAAGTACTAGTCCATATCTCCTTCCCAATCAGTGTATACCTTAGGGTCAATAATGCCATCAAATTAGGTGCTTCTAACCTAATGTTTCTAATGGCTCTCTCATCTTGGTCCAAAAAATCATGATTGGATCTCCTCTGATTAAGCTCCAAGATTGGGTCATGGCATGGGGCTCTTCTAGGGTTGAGAGGTGTTGGAAAAGGTGTTCAAATTCATGCTCAGTATGGGTCTCATGGGTTCCTTCTAGGATTCCTACCCATGTCTCCATTTAGGTAAACCTATGGTTCAGTTGGGCAAGCTGTTTAGTAATGGCCCTCAATTAGGTTTCAAGATTAGATTCCATGGTTAAACCAGATTGGTTTTGGAGCTAATAGTAATGGGCTTCTGACCTGGTGGTCATGCAGCACACAAATTCATTCTAAGGTGTTCTAGACCTAGAAGCTCAAGTATAATGAATCAGCTCAACTTACAATCAACTCAACAATTATCCTTTCCACTGGCCAAGTAAGAGGTGGGGTTATGGGAGGCTCCCCCTACTCTCACAGGGTCCTAATTAAAGAACCACAAGTCTGCTTAAGACATTTGCCATTGGACCTCTTGCCTAGACACCAATTTTAAGAAATACTGAAGGATTGAGTGCACTAGTTTCACACAATACTTTGAACCTGACCTATTGGTGTCCTTAGCTGTTTTAGGTTTCTACTCAATTTTAATTAGGCTTGGGATCAAGATGAGGGTGATTGTTTTGGGCCAAGGAAAGCTGATGAAATCCTTTCCCTATCTGAGAGAGAGAAATTGCCCTAAGTGAGTTCAGTTATGCATGCACACACATGAAAACTAAAGTAAAATATGCAATTTTTTTTTGTATTTGCAGATCTAAAATTAAAAAGAAAATTATAGATTTAATGAGGATTAATTATATGATTAATGGATGCAAAGAAAAATGATAATCTAAAGGTTTTAGTGAAAAATAATTTCTGGGTTTAGCACTACTATGCAGAAATCTTAGCATGTAGATATTTTTTTGAGAACTATGCATAAACATGTCCTAATGCTCTGATACAAAACTGATATGGGATATTATCATGCAAGAAATTAACATAAGGCAACTTTAGATTTAGAGAGCAATGATTTCAGATTTTATAGGGCTTTACTTCCCAAAAAGAGTAAGAGTAAACAAAGGATGATTATGCGAAGATTAAAATAACTACCCACAGATTAGGATTCAACTAAGTAATAAAGGAAATAGGATCCTAGGGTTGAGAAACCACTAATTATAACATACTTTTTCTTCAACAAATCAGAACTTGTGAGAAGGGATGGGTTTGCATACCAGGCAATGATTGTCTTCTTCTTAATAGATTGGATCACACAGCTCTTGGGATTGGTGCTTGGAAGAAGAAGCTATTTTCCCATGAATGTTCTGCCTTTTCTTCAGATGGTTCTAGAGGCAAAGAAGACTTCTTCTAAGGATCATAGCACCTGAGAGAACATGTGAACACCAAGGATTAGAGACCCATAAAGTAGAAAAAATATGAAGTAGAGAGTTGGAAGTAGAGAGGAGGCAGAAGAAGATGTTGAAGGTGCTTGGTGTGGAGAAGATGCTTGGTTGCTTTGAAGATTGTGGCTAGGGTTCGGAAGTTGGAACCTTGGCATCTAGAGCTGGGATGCTTGAGAACTTAGATTGGTTTGGGTACTTGGGACAGGTATTTGGGCTCTCATAATCTCCCTCATGGAGCATCAATGCTCAAGAGCAAAGAAAAATAGAAGAAGAAGACTCTTTTTCATTCATAGAAATCTAATTTTACAAGAGGGAGGATGGGTATTTATAATTCACCCAGATCCCTTAGACACTCTTTGAAAGTTGAATTGTATACATGGAACAAAGAGAGAAAGGAGGGGTTCCTCCTTGTTTCCATCTTTGTTTGTTATACATGGAAATAAGGAGAGACCAAAAAGGGGAACCACTTAGTTTTCTCCTTGGCATGGGGTGGTTTGCATGAAACAAGGAGTGGGGGACCACCTCAATGCTTGGGCACCACTTTTCTTCCATGTTTGCTTGGAGTGGTTGCATGAAACAAAGGGGTGGGACCACTTCAATGCTTGGGCGCCATTTTTCTTCCATGTTTGCTTGGAGTAATTGCATGAAACAAAGGGGGGGCGCCAAGTTGATTCCTTTTATGTTTGGAGCGGCTTGAGTGGGGACTAGTGGAGGTGGCGCATGAAATCTTCTATCTTATTTATGTCGGGACCAGTGGCTCTCCTCTTGGACTTGACTTGAATGAAAGGAAAATCTTCTATCTTATTTATGTCGGGACCAGTGGCTCTTCTCTTGGACTTGACTTGAATGAAAGGAAACAAGATTATAAGACTCAAGATGAAAACAAATGGACTTAGTTGACTCAACTCTATTACAGGACTGACATGACTCAAAACTGATGGACTCAAATGCCTAAGCAATCTATAAAGAGCTCTGATTTGGGTGCAGCCTCTTTCAGATCCTGGTGCCCACACCATTTGGAACACAGTAACAATCTTTCAGTTCTAAAATTTTGCCAGAAGGCAATAATAACAGATAGGTACCTATAGCTTCTGCTTGAATGGCTTCGCCACTCGCACCATGAAGCTCAAAGTCACTTTCTTCAAGCTTCTAATTTGTGAAGTCCATGCAAAGACTTGCATGTATGAGACCCACATGCGATATCCAATACCCATGAATCAGAAGCTAAAGTACTCAATAATAAGTTAGTTTGTATCATGTACAAACTTTTTGATGATCCACTAGCATCATGTTTCAAACTAGCAAGATATAACTTACAATTCTTCTTCTAGTATCCTGCTTGCCATAGTAAAAATAGATTACATTGGTAGAAGACTTCTTTGCCTTCTTCCTCTTCACGATACTTTTCTTAAGGTTCCACTTTCTCTTTGAACCCTTTTTCATTACTATTTTCTCTTCCCATCAATTAGAAGAAGATGAGCCTTGTCCCCTTTAAAATGAATCTCAACTATCTTAAGCATGTTAAGTAACTCCGATAATGAAAGGTTCAGATTGTTCATGTGATAATTTATGACAATCTATGGAAAGGATTCAAGGAGTGATTGCAGGATCAAGGCCTGATTAAGCTCTCTATCCATAATAAAACCTAATTGACCTAATCATATGATTAAATCAATCATTTTTAGTACATGAACTTGAATAGATGATGTTGGTTTTCTAGGATTCCGATGGCACAGTGGAACAATGGATTTCAAAAAATTTATTTCTTGAAACTCCAGCAACTTGAAACCCTAAGCCCAAGATCCCTTATCATTACAATTAACAAGTCATGCAATTAAGGTTTGGAAAAATACCTGGAATGCTAATTCCTTCTTCTTTTCACTAGGCACACAAGTGCAAGCCCTCTAGAGTTGATCCATATAGGAATGGAACCTAGGAAGTACTCCTTCGTAGGTTGCTTAAACCACTAGGACTCTTCTGATGGCTTTTCTTCCTTTAGCAGCCTCTCCTTCCTTGCTCAGACCCTTTCCCTCCAGTAGAGCACTCTGAGCTGTCTATAAATCCTCTCTTCACTCTCTTTCCCACTCCTAAATTTCTTCATAAACCCTTGTCTTCAAATGCTAGACTTGTCTTAAGACAAGACCTAAACTCTAACAAGGGAGGGAGGAGACAAAGGAGAGCGTGGCAGAGTGTAAGTATAAGAAAGAAAGATGAAATCAGATACCATCGGCCTAAACACCGATGGGTATTTATAAGAGATGGGGAGGCATGGATAAGCCTTCTTATGAACCTTTGATCTGTCCAAACATAGATCAAATAAGGCCCTTCAATAAGAAGGAGTCTTATAAGTGAAAAGCCATGACTCTTCTATGCCAATTGCCATATATCAAGTCCCTTTAATTTTTCATCCGACTTCTCCACTTGACACTTGTCAATTTCTAGTTATAGAAAAGCTAAGGGACATGACTTTTATTTAGAAAAATCGATGATTTGAAATTCATTATAGCAGAAGGACTTTGCTTCATAGATTTAGCACCAAATGAAGAGTAGCAAATCTTCATTTGAGCCAACTCCCTTTCCACCACACTTCACTATTGTTGACCGATCAAAGCCCACATTAGAGGGTGTGGAGATAAGGATAAAGTCCCTTGGACTTTATCTGGCTTTGGTGGCTTACAGGCAGAAGGACTCTTAGTCATTTTCTGTGCGCCAATTATGAGGAGTCGCTACTCTTCACTTGTGCACCACCTTTCTCCATGACATTTCCCATCTTTGACCAGTCAAAGGCCATGCAATATGGGTGTCATATGAAAGGGCATAAAGTATACTTTATCACTATATCAATGATATCAGGTAGAAGGACTCTTGGTCCTTTTGCATCCTTTATTTGCCGAGCACCCATTTTGGCGCCAAGAGTCCCATGCCCTTGGGACTCTTGATATTTGGCACATAAAAGCCATGAAAAATATCAAAAGAATTCTTATAAATTTGTCCCACTTAGGACACAACCATATTAGGTCTCCCATAAATTGGTTAATCCATTTAGCAACTTTTTAGACCCAATTCAATGGGTTAGGAGTTAGGTAGCATACACATGCTAGTGTGCAATCTAGCTAATCAATTAGGATCCCATGATCCTAATTAAATGCCAATTGACTTTGTAGGTCAATTCCTTAATGTGTGTGACCCTTTGGGTTCTACATCTAACCAACAGTAGGTCTAGGTCCGAGCCAATTCGATCTAATCAAATCCGATTGACCTAATTAGGTCAAATTGAGCTAACCTAAGTTGCCAATTCAACCAGCTTTTGAATTGACTCATGAATTCAATACAATTGTTTCATGACAACCCATAAGATATGATTGATGTATAGCAATGTGTCATGCCTACCTAGAAGATGAGAAATTTGGTGAAAAGTATCAAAATATCCTTCAGCAGAAAGTTACCGTGCATTCAATATTTCGATCTCCCTGTATCCCAATTAAGTGATGGGCATGGATAAATGTCAAACCCTAGCACTTAGTCCTTTTGAATCTCAATTCGATAATGGAGACTCAACCGATAAATGATTAGAAATCCTATCTAATCTCATCCTACTTTGGCCAAAGACTTCCTGAGTCATCATTCTAAGAGATCACACGAGATAACTTTTTCTCTTACTATGAGTGATTGATTCCTTGTTGACCTACTCATTATCTTCATACACAATCCACCATATCCAGAAACATCACGTACATGATTTAATTGCCATGAGTGAGTCTGCACCAAAACATGGGTTCATGTGCACAAGATACTATAGTAGTCTCAGGTCTAAGGATCACATGCACAACTCCCACTAAAAGAACATTTTTTTTATAAGTAAGACTTCCACTTGATGTTCTCTTGTGGATCTGTTTAGTGGAATCATAACCTAATGAGCACCCACATCCTTATATTAGTATCTCTACACAAGTGGTTCTGAGACCAATGACCCTCTCCATCGAGCATACATAGGATGTGCTAGTCTTTCCGGATTCATCGATCCCCAAATAGATTACCAATGACTAGAATATTTTAGATTAGGGTATATAAGAACTTAGGTCTCACCATTATGATCTCCATCATAACCCTGATTTCATTGCCCTAACCTATGCGGTTCATCATAATCTCTATAAGATGCAGTAGTATGATAAATCAAAAGTTGCCTTTTATTGATAAATAATATCATACATGAGTTGGAAGATCATAGAAATGTCCTTACAATGATTAGCTTTTAGGGCACCATTCTTTCAATCTCTCACTTGCACTAAAGCCAACCACCTTGTATTTACCACCCATATAATCTAAGTGGCAATCAAGTGCTGCTTGATAGTGCTTTAGTGAATGGGTCTGCTATGTTTTTTTGTATCTACTCGTTCTATGATAACATCTTGTCCTTGAATGAGGTGGGCATCTAGGATATGCTTGGATATTATGAGACCTTGGTTCATTATCTTGCACAAACAACTCCAGTGTTACCACAACAAAGTGACACTGTTGTTCTATAGTAGGAACCATGCCCAATTACGTGATGAATTTCTCATCCACACAGCTTCCTTTGCGGCTTTACTTATTAGCTATATATTTTGCGTCACAAATCAATCAGGTATAGTTGGCTGCTTTGTACTCTTTTTCAACTCTGATCTACCATATATAAGAAAATATGTTTAGTCCTTCTCAGGTACTTAAGAATGTTTTTCATAACTTTTCAATGATCCTCTCCTGGATCAGCCTGGAACCTGCTTACTATGCCCAAGGCATAAGCAACATCAGGCCTGGTACATAACATGGCATACATAATTGATCCTCCAGTCCAAGCATAAGGAATCAAACTCATCCTTTCTCTCTCCTCCGGTGTCTTAGGAGACATCTTCTTGGAGAAATGTATGCCTTGATTCATGGGCAAGTAACCTTTCTTACTTCCCTCAATGTTGAATTTTTTCAACACTAAGTCAATGTACCTAGATTGGGATCAGTCCAGCATCCTCTTAGATCTATCTATATAGATCTTTATACCTAGTATATAGGATGCCTCTCCCAAATCCTTCATGGAAAACTGCTTTGATAGCCAAGACTTGATCGATTATGATATTAGGATATCATTCCCAATGATGAGTATGTCATCGACATACATAACCAAGAAAATAAGGGTACTCCCACTTGTCTTCTTGTACACACATGGTTCATCCATATTCTTGATAAAATCAAACTCCTTGATTGTTTCATCAAAGTAGATGTTCCAACTCCTCGATGCTTGCTTTAGTCCATAAATGGACTTCCTTAGCTTGCATACTTGGTTTGATCTCCAACATGAGACAAAACCCTTTGGCTATGTAATATAGACTTCTTCCTCAAGATTTTCATTAAGGAAAGCAGTCTTTATGTCCATCTGCCAGATTTCATAATCATGGTATGCTGCTATAGCAAGCAATATCCGAATGGACTTGAGCATGGCTACTGGTGAAAAGGTTTCATCATAGTCAATTCTATGTTTTTGTCTAAAACCTTTTGCCACCAGTCTGGCCTTGTAGGTCTCTACTTGACCATCTGCTCCTATCTTCTTTTTGAAGATCCATTTACATCCTATTGGGTTAATTCCTTCAGGTGGATCTACCAAGGTCCAAACCTGATTGGAATACGTAGAGTCGATTTCAGACTTCATGGCATTTAGCCATTTGTCTAAGTTTTTACTCTCGACAGCTTTCATATAGGTCACAGGATCATCATCCTGTATGATATTGGCTTCATTATTATTCCCAATGATAAAGCCCTATCTAAGAGGTGCACTTCGCACTCTCTTTGACCTATGGAGAGGAGGTGTGTGTTGTGGTTGTTTCTGAATCTTAGGAACATCTGGTTAAGGAATTATTTCATAGGTTGAACTTCTTCAAGTTGAAATATCCTCTCATTACCCTTCTCTCAGATAAACTCCTTTTCCAAGAATGTGGCATGCCTACTGACAAAGACCTTTTGCTTAGTAGGATGGTAGAGAAGGTAACCCATACCTTCTTTAGGATATCCTACAAACCTATAATTATCAGCCCTAGCACATAGCTTATGTCCAAAAACATTCCTGACATAAGCAGGGCAACCCCAAATCTTAAAATATTAAGACTTGGCCTTTTTCCATTCCATAATTCATATGGAGTGCTCTTAATTATCTTTGATGGTACCCTATTTAGTATGTGGGTAGCAGTCTCTAGTGCATAATCCAAGAAGGATACTAGAAGATCTATGAAGCACATCATGGACCGTACCATGTCCAACAAGATTCGGTTTCCTCCTTTCTGCTACACCATTTAATTATGGTTATATGGAGGGGTCCATTTAGAGAGAATTTCTTTGTCTTGGGAAGCCACCTGGGCAACAAGTGGCATCATAGTAGAGTCTCTGAATTTCTTAGAGTAAAGATTGATGGCATATCCCATGAGTACCTCTTTAGCTGAAGGCAAATCCACAAAAACCGACCTCCACTTTTCACTGGAACTAATTACACATATTAGAAGGCTAGGATGAAAATATACATTCAAGCTATAGGCTTCCAATTATGGAACATAATTCTAAGAGGACCTCACACACCCATGATTAAAGTTAATGATGTTGAGTTCCCAAACCTGAAGAGGAATGGGATGAAATGATATGAAAAAGGCCTAGTTAAATGCCAAAGCCATGAATTTACTTTATTGTGCTTTGGATCCAAATAAATTTAACAGAATTTTTACGTGTAATTCTGCTAAAGAAATTTGAGATAAGCTTGGAATCACACACGAGGGCACATCACAAGTAAAGACTTCTAAAATTAACCTTCTTGTGCATAATTATTAGTTATTCAAAATGGAGCCAAATAAAACTATACCTGCTTTGTTCTCACATTTTACTAACATTATAAATGATCTTAAAAGTCTTGGTAGGACCTATACTAATGTTGATTTAGTGCAGAAAGTTTTGATATCTTTTCCAGAAAAATGGAAAGCAAAGGTTACAGCTATTCATGAGGCAAAGGATCTAAACACACTACCATTGGATGAGCTGCTGGGGTCATTGATTACACATGAGTTAGCCATGCAACAAAATTTGAAGAAGATTCAAAAGAAAAAAGACCATTGCATTTAAAGCAACTGAAGAAGATAAGATGAAAATTCAGATACTTCTGATGATGATGATATGGAAGATGATGAAATTGCTCTAGTAATGAGAAAGTTCAAAAGATTTATGGGCAGAAGAAGAACCAATGGATGGAGAAAGCAATTCAAAAAGGGAGACCATGGAAAGATAAAGAAAAAGACAAGACAATGATAAAGATCAATTTTTAATCTATTATGAATGCAAGAAACCAAGACACATACATCCTGATTGTCCAGAAATCAAGAAAAAAATATTTAAGAGGAAGAAAAAGAAAGCAATGCTTGCGGCATGGAGCGACAGTGAAGAGTCTACATCAACTGAGAAGAAGAAGATACAACGAAGATAGCTCAGATTGTCTTATGGGTTTGGAGGATGAGGTAACAACTTTTGAACCAATTTAGATTTTATCTATGATGAGCTTCATAATGCTTTTTGTGAATTGTTAATAGATATAAAAAGGTTGGTTTTAAATGAAGAGTTTAAAAATAACTGTGATACATTTGAAAAAGTTAAAAATGAAGTTTATGAAAGAAATAAAATTTTGCAAAGAGAATTAAGTATGACTTGTGAAAGACTTAAAACCATCTAATTTGAAAAGGAAGAACTTCTTGAAAAGAATAAAATTTTACATAAAGAAAATACTGATTTGTAAATAGAATTTAAAAGCTAAAACCCTTAGTTGAAAAATTAACTTTAAGTTCTAACAATTTAATTTTTTTTTGAAAAATCAAAGAGATTCTAATAAGTTTTGGAATTGGATATAAAGGTATAAATACAAATAAGTTTTCTGCATCCACTTCTTATGCTCCAAAGTTCATTGCATCAAAACAATGTGGGCCTAAGTTTACATCATATGCTTCTTATCCAGAGTCAAGAATTATTTGCTATACATGTAATAATATAGGTCACGAAGCTTTTGAGTGTCATTTGAAATATAATGACAAAAAGAAAATCAAAAAAATTTGGGTTCCAAAAGGAACCAATCCTACTAACTTGCAAGGACCCAAGAAAGCTTGGGTACCTAAATCCACTATTTGATTATTTTGTAGGGATGTCTTGCAGCCATGAACGCAAAGAGAAGATTGTATCTTGATAGCAGCTGTTCAAGACACATGACGGGTGATATAGATCAATTTTTCACCCTTGAAGAAAAAGATGGTGGCATGGTAACATTTGGTGACAACCATAAAGGAAGGATAATTGGTATAGGTAAAATTAAAATTACTCCTTCCACCTTTATTGAGAATGTACTGCTAGTAGAAAAATTAAAGCATATCTGTTAAGTATCAGTCACTATGTGATATTGGCTTTAATATTTCTTCAAGGCTTCAATGTGTATAGTAGTTGATCCTCTTGACTCTAGTACAAAGTTCATTGGACATAGACTTGGCAATATATATATGGTAGATCTTAATGATCTAGCTATGTCAAGTAACACAAGTCTTGTAGCAGTGAATGATAAGAGCAAGAAATCAAGTCTACTATGGCATAGACGACTGGACATGCTAGCATGCATATCATTGCAAAATTTATTTCAAAAGAGTTAGTTAAAGGTTTGCCAAAGTTTAAAGTAGATTTTGATTATGTTTGTGATGCATGCCAATTAAAAAACAAGTTAGGGAGAGTTTTAAATCCAAAAATATTGTTTCTACCACTAGACCTTTAGAGCTACTTCACATGAATCTATTCGAATCCACGAGGATAACAAGCCTAGGTGGTATGAAGTACGGTCTTATGATTGTAATGATTTTTCAAGATACATTTGGATTTTATTTATTGCACATATAGATAAAACTTTCAAAGCTTTTAAAAATTTTACAAAAAAGTTTCAAGTCTGAAAAATCTTTCTGTTATTTCTATTCATAGTGATCATGGTACGAAATTTGAAAATCAATATTTTGATCACTTTTGCACAATGCACGTATTGACCATAATTTCTCCACTCCTAGAATACCATAACAAATGGTGTTCTAAAGAGAAAGAATAGGACCTTAGAAGAGATGGCCCGAACAATGCTTTGTGAAGGCAATCTTCCAAGATACTTTTGCTTAGAAGCTGTAAATACTGCTTGCTATATTTTAAATAGAGTTTTAGTCAGACCTATTTAAGAAAAACCACCTATGAATTATGAACAATAGAAAGCCAAACATTGATTATTTTCATATTTTTGGTTGCAAATATTTTGTACTTAACAATGGTAAGGATAACCTTGGTAAGTTTGATGCTAAATCTAATTAGACTATTTTCCTTGATTATTCAACCAATAGTAAAGCTTATCGAGTATTCAATAAGAGAACTTTAATTGTTGAAGAGTCTATTTATATTATTTTCAATGAGACTGACATTGCTCCTCTAAAAAGAAGACTGTGCTGATAATGATGCAGGTACATTGAAAATGGACTAAAGGATATGACTATCAAAGACAAGCAAGCAGGTGAACAATAATAAGAAGAGGTGGTAAGCAAGAATCATGAAGACCTACCTAAGAATGGAAGTATAAAGAATCACATCCCAAAGAACTCATTATAGAAGATCCATCACAAGGTGTTAGGACTGGAGCTTCACATAAGGATGCACATGATTTAATTGCTTTTGTATCTCATGTAAACTACATACCATAAAGAAGCTGGAATTGATCCTAGTTAGATGTTAGCTATGCATGATGAGTTAAACCAATTTAGGAGGAACAATGTTTGGATACTTGTAGAGAGACCATCTGACTACCCTGTTATAGGTACTAGATAGGTCTATAGAAACAAACTAAATGAACAAGGTAATGTAATTAGAAATAAGCTAGACTGGTAGCTCTAGGTTACAACCAAGAGAGGGAATAGATTTTGATGAGATCTATGCACCAGTAGCTAGATAGAGGCTATTAGATTACTTCTGGCATATGCATGTTTATGAACTTTAAATTGTTTCAGATGGATGTAAAGAGCTCTTTTCCAATGGTTTTTTATTTGAAGAAGTTTTTGTAGAACAACCGCCTGGTTTTATCGATCACTCTTTTCTAAATCATGTTTTCAAGTTAAATAAGGCTTTATATGATCTTAAACAGGCACGTAGAACCTGGTATGATAGATTAAGTATTTTTACTTGAAAATGATTTTGTAAGAGGTAGTGTAGATACTACTCTATTTATTCAAAAAAAATAATGATATTTTGGTTGTTCAAATTTATGTTGATGATATAATATTTGGATCTACTGATGAATCTTTGTGTCAAGATTTTGCTAAGTTAATGCAGGGTGAATTTAAAATGAGTCTAATAGGTGAGCTGAACTACTTTCTCGGACTTCAAATCAAACAATCGAAGGAAGGAATTCTAATCAACCAAGCCAAATACATTAAAAAGATTATCAAAAAGTTTGGCATGGAATCAAGCAAGAAAGCTGGAACACCCATGAGTCTTGCATGTAGATTAGATAAAGATGAAAATGGCACAAGTGTTGATCAAGAATTATATAGAGGTATGATCGAATCTCTATTCTATTTAACTGCCAGTAGACCTAATTTTCTATTTAGTATTTGTATGTGTGCACGTTTTTAATCAAATCCAAAAGAATCACACATTATTTCTTTTAAAAGAATTATCAAATATCTTAAAGGAACATTTAATGTAGGATTGTAGTATTCCAAGCATTCATCTTTAAAGTTAATTAGTTATTCGAATGCTGGCTATGATGGCTGTAAGATTGATAGAAAAAGCACCAATGGCACATGCCAATTTCTAGGTGTTAACTTAATTTTAGGCACTATAGGAAACAGAACTCTGTAGCACTATCCACTACTCCACTACTGAGATAGAGTATGTGGCTGCAGGGAGCTGTTGTGCACAAGTGTTATGGATTAAGCAACAGCTAAAAGACTATGGTATTATCCAATCTAAGATTCCTATCAAATGTGATGACACAAGTGCTATTAATTTATCTAAAAATCTAATTCAGCATTCTAGAACAAAGCATATAAAAATAAGGCATCATTTCATTAGAGACCATGTTTTGAATAATAATGTAGAATTAGAATTTGTCCATACTGAGAACCAACTAGTTGATATTTTTATCAAGCCTCTTAGCCAAGATAGATTTGAAAAGATTAGAAGAGAGTTAGATCTATGTGATCCATATTAAGATTATTGACCTATTTTTCAAAAATAGGAAAAATTATCTAAAGTCTTCACGATTCAATTTAGAGCTATTGATCACTTTGTCTAGTATTGATTTAGCTATAGAAACCTTTTGTTTAGTTTTTTGAGCTTTACCCTATGTTTTTGCTCTAGCCGACTCGAGCAATCCCCTGTTTTGTCGAGCCGACTCGAAGGACAGGTTTGGACTTTTTTAAATAGGGTCCCATAGCTTTCATTCTTTAACTTCTTTCCATTTCCACTGTTTATCTCCACCTGTTTCTTCTCCTAAGTTGTAGAAACTCCTTTAGAACCCTTCCTAAACCTTAATCCAAGCTCAATGGCACCTAGGAAGGTTGTAGGAAAAAGACCTAGGAAGGACAAAACAAAGATTAGACGGTTCAGCTTCTCAACCCACTGAAGATCAGTTTGAGCAGTAGCCGACCGATGCTCCAGATGCTCCTCGATAGGTTATTCTTATCGAAAATCAATAGGTAACCTCTGGAAGAACAATGGATTTCAATTTTCTAGAAGGAGAGACTTGAAGATGGATGATTGGCTTGATGCTCAAGGTTGGAACACTTTGGTATGCTTGATTTGCTTACTTATCCAACTTTGGTTAGAAATTTCTTTGAAATTTATCTCTTGGTACATTTCATCTTGAATCTATTATTAAAGGGAAGAATATTGTTGTGGATGAACAAAAATTAACTACATTATTGCAAATTCCAAAAGAAGGAGAATGTTTTTTGTGATGAAAGAAAAACAAGGACTTTAAGAACTATTTTAGAAAGAAGTGATGTATCAGGGATTGTTCATGTTCAAGCTAACCTATTATCTTTGGAGATGAGGCTCTTACATAACATATTAGTAGAGTGTTTTTTACCCATACTAGAAGATTTGATTGGTAAGTGAAAGAGATATGATGTTTATGAGATGTTTGATTGAGGGGGAGGCCCTCTACTTGCCTTATATTATGATTTTTCATATGAGGGAAGCAGCTCGCAGGAGACGAGCCTATCTTCCATATGGCATGGTGTTTACTTTACTTTTCCAAGATGTTGGTGGTGATTTGTCAGGTGAGGATAGGTGACCTTTATTACATACTGACAGATAGAATGCCAAGTCCTGATCAGATGGGCTTTCATAAGGTAGAAGACAGATGGATTTGGAAGACCTCAGGACAAAGAGTGGCACATTCTGATGATGAGGAGTCTTCTAATGATGAGCAGATCGGACAGCCATAGGACATCGAGACTGAGCAACCTTTTGATGAGGCTGGACCCTCTGAGCCAACACCTACTTCACCTCGATCACCTGTGAGAGATTCAGTTACTAGTGGTTTGCATGATGATCAAGGACTGCAGACTATCTTGGATGAGCTCTCTGCTCTACCAGCAAGGTAGTTGAGACTGATGCCAGGATAGATGAATTACAGACTGAGATGAGGGATGGTATTTAGTAGATCTTAGCAGTTTTTCGTGAGATCAATACAGCTGGACCATCACACCTCCTCCACCACCAGATGTACCTGGACCAAATGACGGTACTGATATTGCACATGCAGCAGCCTGAGCACACTATTGGCACACTTGATGGCATTGTACTAGTGCACAGGCTACTGATTTCGATGTAGTCGACTCCGATCTTGATTTCTGCTGGGTCTTCACCTTCTAGACCTAGAGTTGCTAGACCACCCATTGCTACTAGGACTAGACTTAGGGACCTTAGGCCTAGGTTTCCTAAGTTCAACCACAGTCTAGCATCTTAGAAATTAGCTCTTCTTCTTCTAATGAAGATGATTCTAGCCCTACTTTTTGAGTTAGATCTTTCTTATATTGCATGTGATACTGTTTTGTAGTGCATTAACAATTTGTATTGTATCACATCTTATACTGACACTCTTTTTATATATTGTGTGTGTTTTGGAATCTTGTGTTATAATTGATGAGTGATATGAATGTTATGAATAATTATGATGAATGATTTGAATTTTGTTAAAGGGGAGAAGTGCTTTTATCTCAAATATGTTCCCGCTAATGTATGTCATTATTATTTTGTTGATAACAAAAAGGGGGAGAAGTGCATAAAGTGAGAAAAATGAGAAGAATTGCAATTACATTGTTACATGAAAAAGGGGGAGCAATTATTGATTGAAGATTCTTTTGAATATAAAGTATTGAAGTAGAGTAATTATTGAAAATTCTTTTGAATATAAAGTATTGAAGTAGTATTGAAAAGTTTTCCTGAATATAATTATAGATCAATGAGGAAACTTTGTTGATACATTATGATTTTGATACATTATGATTGGTATGTTAACCTTATTGCTCTGATACATGTTCTTGATTATTGATACATTGCTTTGACACTAGTTTTTTTTCAACTCTGATACTATATCATGAGACTTCATCTGTTCTGATACATACTATTTTGAATATACATGATCATGTGAATATCGGTACATAGTATGTTACTATACATGCAATTATAAAGTTTTTTAAAGCTTTTCATGTCCAGTATTTTGTCATCATCAAAAAGAGGGAGATTGTTGACCCCTTGAATGATTTTAAAGATTACAAATATTGGAGCATGTATTTATGACTAACCTATTCAATTATTCAAGAAGTTTTTGTAGGAAGCACTTATCCATAAGTTATTTTATTTCCTACTTAGCTGAAGTTTATTCCAGTGCATTGTAGATGAAGTGTATTGCATTGAAGATCTCAAAGTTATAAAGCCCTAATTCTTTTTTTGTAATCTTATAAAAGGATTATAAATTAGTAAAAATGAGTTTGATTAGATTAGATATCTTTTGTAACTTATTTGACATTTCGGTTAGACTTGTATTGGTTGGAGATTCAATGGCTGAATTTTGAAGAAGTTCTGCTCAAGCCGACTCATGGATCAAGAGCCGACTCTTGACTTATGGATCAAGAGCTGACTCATGGACCAAGAGCCAACTCCTATTGTGGCATGGCAAAGAGATTTTAGAGTTTCAGAAATCTGAGCTGACTCAAAGATATTAAGTCACTCATTCTGAGTTTGTGTTTACCTTGACTGAGACTTCTAGCATACTTGACCCAGAAGAGCCGACTCGTTCAGAGTTTGACTTCTATTGTTTGAGACTTCGAGCGGACAACCATCTCGAGCCGACTCGAGTGTAGGGTTCAGACTTGTAATGGCTAGTTCCAGAATTGAATTTTTGAATTCAAAGAAAGCTCTAATGACTCTATTTTGACTCCCTAGCCCTATAATGGCTAGATCTGTTTGAAAACTATAAAAGAAAGATCTTTATGATGGATTTAGGGAATTCTTTGAATCATTAAAAATTAAGAGAATCAAGTGGTTTAAGTCTTTCACCAACCAACTTCAAGTGAGCATTCAAGATCTTTAACTCACCAACTCTTCTTCATCATGATCATTCAGTTATTAAGATTCAAGCTTCACCAACTCATCTTCAACATTGAATCCAATTTTAAGGAAGTCAAGAAGCAGCTTAAGAGCATTCAAGAACATCTAAAGTAAGGCTTCATTTGAGCTCATCGGCAACTACTAAACAACTTGGATTGTTATGAAGTTTGCTAGTTTCCTTTTGAAATATCTTGTATCTTCTCCAAGAGCAGCAAGGGCTGTGTGTCTTGTGAGTGTTAAAAGATTATTAGGTGAGCCTATTAAAACCTACGTTGTGTCTTTGGTGAGCCTGATGTAAAAATCAAAGGGTACTTAGGTTTCTTTAGTGAGCCTGTGTAAAAAACCAAAGGGTACTTGGATTTCTTTGGCGAGCCCGGTTTAAAAATCAAAGGGTGTTGGGTTTGGATTGTGATCCCAGTAAAACATCTTAATGTATTCTTGTTAGAATATAGTGAAAATCCCAGGTAGTGCTTGGATAGTGACGTAGGAGTGGGTTGCTCCGAACCACTCTAATTTTTTTTATGCTTGTGATTGTGTTTGCTTGACTCCTTTGTGATTGTTAATTTACTTGCTTCCATTGCATAATCTATCACAACACTAACACTAAAAGATTTTTAAGTACACATATTTGCAAGTTTTTTTTTAATCCAATTCACTCCCCCTCTTAGGAAGCCAGCTGAGCAACATATAAGCATATCCAACTAATCATTAATTGAATGAAATAAGGGGGCTATGATATCACTATTGATTTTCTAGGGTTTCAATGGCATAGCAGAATAATGGATTTCAAAAAATTTCTTTCTTGAAACTCCAAGCAGCTTGCAACCCTAAGCCCAAGATCTCTTATTCATTACAATTAATAAGTCATGCAATTAGGATTTGAAAAATACTGGAATGCTAATCCTTCGTCTTTTCACTAGGCACACAAGTGCAGGCCCTCTAAAGGTGATCCACACAGGAATGGAACCTAGGAAGCACTCCTTAGTAGGTTGCTTAAACCACTGGGACTCTTCTGATGGCTTTTCTTTCTTTGGCAACCTCTCCTTCCTTGCTCAAACCCTTGCCCTCTAGTAGAGCACTCTGAGCCCTCTCCAAATTCCCTTTTAACTCTCTTTTCAACTCCTAAATCTCTTCCTAAACCTTTGTCTTAAAATGGTGGACTTTTCTTGAGACAAGACCTAAAACTAACAAGGGAGGGAGGAGACAAAGGAGAGTGTGGCAGAGTGTAAGTATAAGAAAGAAAGATGGATTAGATACCATTGGCCTAAACATCGATGGGTATTATAGGAGATTAGGAGGCATAAGATAAGTCTTCTTATTAGCCTTTGATATGTCCAAACACCGATCAAATAAGAACCGTCAATAAGGAGTCTTATAAGTGAAAAGCCGTGACTCTTCTATGCCAACTGCCATATATCAAGTCCCTTTAATTTTTCATCCGACTTCTCCTCTTGACACTTGTCAATTTCTAGTTTACAGAGAAGCTAAGGGACATTACCTTTTATTTAGAGCATCGGTAATTTGAAATTCCTTAAAGCAGAAGGACTTTGCTACATAGAATTAGCGCCAAATGAAGAGTCAACTCTTCATTTGCACCAACTCCCTTTCCACCGCACTTCACTATTGTTGACCGGTCAAAGCCCACATCAGAGGGTGTGGAGATGAGGATAAAGTCCCTTGGACTTTATCTGGCTTTGGTGCTTATAGATAGAAGGATTCTCGGTCATTTTCTGCATTCCAATTATGAAGATCCGCTACACTTCACTTGTGCACCACCTTCTCCATGCCATTTCCCATCTTTGACCAATCAAAGGCCATGCAATATGGGTGTCATATGAAAGGGGATAAAGTGTACTTTATCACTATATCAATGATTATCAGGCAGAAGGACTCTTGATCCTTCTACATCCCTTTATTTGCCGAGCACCCATTTTGGCACCAAGAAGCCCATGCCCTTGGGACTCTTGGTATTTTGTGCATAAAAGCCATGAAAAATATCTGATAATTCTGATGAAAATTCATCCCAATTAGGACTTAACCCAATTTAGGTCTCTCATAAATTGGGTTGTCCATTTAGCAACCTTTTAGACCCAATTCAATTAGGTTAGGAGTTAGGTTAGCATACATATGCTAGTGTGCAATCTAGCTAACTAATTAGGATCTCATGACCCTAATTAAATGCAAATTGACTTTCTAGGTCAATTCTTAATGTGTATGACCTTTTAGGTTCCACATCTAGCTAGCAGTAGGTCTAGGTTCGAGCCAATTCGATCCAATCGAATCTAATTGACATAATTAGGTCAAAGTGAGCTGACCTAAGTTGCCAATTCGAACCAGCTTTCGAATGACTCATGAATTCATCCAATTGATCATGAAAACCCACAAGACATGATTGATATCTAGAAACATATCATGCCTACCCGGAAGATGAGAAAGTTGGTAGAAAGTATAAAAATACCGTTCAACAGAAAGTTACCGTGTAATTCCATCCTTCGATCTCCCTATCCCGATTAAGTGATGGGCCATGAATAAATATCAATCCTAGCACTTAATTCTTTGCATCTCAATTCGATAATGATCACTCAATCGATGAATGATTTGAAACCCTATCTAATCTCATCCTGAATGATTAGAAAAATCCTAGCACTTAATTCTTTTGAATCTCAATTCGATAATGATCACTCAATCGATGAATGATTTGAAACCCTATCTAATCTCATCCTGAATGATTAGAAACCCTATCTAATCTCATCCTGCTTTGGCCAAAGATTTCCTGAGTCATCATTCAAAGAGATTATATGGGATAAATTCTCCTCTTACTAGGAGTGATCGATTTCTTATTGACCTACTCATTACTTTCATACATAATCCAGCCTATTTAGAAAATACCCCATACATGATATAATTTCATGAGTGAGTATGCACCCAAACATGGGTTCATGTGCATAAGATACTATGGTAGTCTCAGGTCTAAGGATCACATGCATAAGTCCCACTAAGAGAATATTCTTTTGACAAGTAAGACTTCCATTTGATGTTCTCTTATCGGATCAGTTCAATGGACTTATAACCTAATGAGCACCCACATCCTTGTATTAGTGTCTTTACACAAGTAGTTGTGAGACCAACCACCGTCTCCATCGAGCATACATATGATGTGCTAGTCTTTCTGGATTCATCAATCTCTGAATTGAGTATCCAATGACTAGAAATATTTTAGATTAGAGTTTATAGGAACTTAGGTCTCACCGTTATGATCTCCATCATAACCTTAATTCCATTGTCCTAACCTATGCAGTTCATCACAATCTCTTTAAGATGCAGTAGTATGATGAATCTAAAGATACCTTTTATTGATAAATAATATTATACATGAGTTGGAAGATCATAAAAATGCCCTTACAATGATTGGCTTTTAAGGCACCATTCTTTCAAATGAGCCCTCACTCATTCATGCATGGAACACCTACTTCGATATTTCATATCAGGCAATCCTACTTTTCTCTCCATAAGCTTTTTAAGATTGAGCAGTATGGACTAAGGTTCCATATCTTCATGTTGTCTCTATAATTCATGCTTATAGAGGCCAACAAAATGTACTTGATAGTTAAATTATCATTCTGCTACATTTTTTATGTGGCCCTTTACTCCTCTAAAGTATCATCTCCGATCGGATCTATATCAGGAGAATCGAGGATATAGGATACCTTCTTCTAAGTTAAGACAATTCTTAGGTTTCTTAATCAATCCACATAATTTGGACCAGTTAACTTAGTGGTATCCAAAATATCCCATAGTGATAAAGTAGAAGCCATAATATTAATCAACTTAAATAAAGAACAACTTATAAGCAAACCACTCAAGATGATATACAAATTAGATAAGGACTTATCAATCTAATTGTCTCCTGCTATTTTTCTATGAATACTATGGCCCTCACCTATGGAAAGCAAAAATTCTAACCAGATTTCTTTAATGGGGGTGAGATTGCAATTCCTTATAAATGCCTTATATTTATACAACACAACAATTATGAGTTCAAGGATAGAAAATTTTCCTTTCCAATTGCAATCTATGCAACTCTTATTAGATGTATGCCCTAAAACCCAAGTTGGCTTGACACATTATAATTTTAGAGCATGAATATTGTACTTAATTTTCTAATTAATAAAGGGGCATTAGTTTCATTCATATTGATGTGTCTATGAATCATCATGGAGTTAATGGACAATGATACATTCTTAAAAGTTGAGAATCTGAGGCATGTGTCTTTATAGATTAATTTTTAAAAGCTCCCGATTGTTGGAATATCATGAGGACGGAGATTGATCCGTTAAAATCGATGCACAGATCATTTCCTTTATGGGTAGATGAGTCTTTGACCTACAGTGTAGTGACACTGGAGTAAGAGTGCAATTAGTTGATAGAGATCAATGATACTGAGCATGACCAAATATAGAAAGTTATATGGATGACTACTCACTCATTAATAACTTCCTGATACTGTAGTTGTATGAATAGTTATTTGACCTAGAGTATCTCAACTACTCACAATAAGGTTGCTGTAGTTTGACAGCACAAACACATGGTTTCTATCCATACGGGATTTTGTGGAGTTCGTTGGCTGTAGTAAGTTTATTGTAGGAGTAGGGTGTTCACTTGTAAGGATCTATCAGTCTTAGTTGTAAGGAGTAATCCTATGCAACTTAATGTGACTAAGTCCAGAAGTCTATAGCCATAGCAGGGTGATAATGAAAAGGTGTTTTCATTAGTATCATAATTGGACTTGAGTTGATTAAGTTAAGCTCATGACTGATGGGTTTGATGAGTTTTCGTAACCAACATCATGTCAGAATTTTTGATAGAGGAACCGAATTACGGTAACTGCACCTATGGGCTCCAATCTTATTCTGCTGGGTTGCACTACATACTGCTAGGTGTCACTGGTGGATTGTGAGAGCCCATTAGGATCATTCTCGGATCGATGATCCTAATTAGGGTTGAGCAAAAATTATTTCTATCCATCGAAAGGAGTTTTGATGATGTATAATGAAGATTATTGCATGTCTCATTATCAGACAAGATAGGACCTGAGGGGTCACACACATTAGGAGCTTAAGTAACCAATCAGCAAATCAAAATGTTACTAAAATTGGCAATTTTAGTACATTTCGACCTAATTATAAATGTTATAATTAATAAATTATGGATTAATTATTAATTAGATTTAATTTAATTGAGTTAGACACAGTTAATTATCCTAATTGAGTTGGGTCAATAGCCTTTTCGAAATAGTTCGATCGGATTTTAAATTGGCTTCAATTTAACTGTCAAATCAATTAATTTGGACCATCACTTAAAGTCCAGTTAGACTGGGACTCTCTCTCCTTGTCTTCCCTTGTCTACACATGCCAACAAGTGGGCCCAAGTATTTTATGCAACAAAAAGAAAGTGGGCATGAAAAGAGGTGGGCGCTAAAAGTGTTTAGGCATGGAGAATTTTAAGAGAGGGAAGAGTCCTTCTCTTCTACTTCTCTT
The DNA here is from genome assembly GCA_021397845.1 of Areca catechu. Taxonomy (NCBI): domain Eukaryota; kingdom Viridiplantae; phylum Streptophyta; class Magnoliopsida; order Arecales; family Arecaceae; genus Areca; species Areca catechu. The sequence continues at coordinate 41,941,879 of CM038048.1, read as the reverse complement.
AAATTTTTAAACCAATTTAGATTAGTTTAAACTCCTCTCTCTTTGGTGTGGAGGAATTGGAGAAGGGATTTATCATAAATCAAAAAGGCGAGAGCGGGGGGGTGGCCGACCAATATGCTTCTCCCTTTTTGGCAAGATTTTCTTTTGGGCATCAATAGCAGAGATTCTCTCTCTTGGGCGTCCTCTTCCTTTTATTTGTTTTCTCCTTATGTGAGATCTAGAGAGATATTCTACAAGAGAAAGAAGAAAGAAAGAGGTCCTACATCTTGCAAATCTCAATTTGCAAGATAGAAGCCAGTTCAAGAAAAGTCGGTCCAGATTCAAATCAGTATAGTTTTTAAAGTGGCTGATTTGCTGAAAGAGAAGAGGGCTACAAGGATCTAGCAGTCCAGTACTCTCTATGACTTGGTTACATGAGCTTTGTATGGATACCAATAGAGGCCGGGCGATTGCGCAGCTCCTGTAGAATTCGTGTTTCAAAAATGGATTGGCATGTTTTTTCAGAGCAAGCCAAGATAGCGATCCATGGAAGTTTTATATTCAAAATAATTTTATTTTTAGATCTGATATTTTCTTCAATATTACAATATGTTATAATTTATGATGAATAAATTAGATTTATTTATAATTACATCATTAGATATAAAATAGTTTTTATATGTACTTTTGCTGTATCAGGCTTTTGATGCCTGATCGATTGTAATATACTGTTCTTCGAAGAAATCCAACAATGGTATTAGAGCCATAACTCTCCTTTCTTTAACATGCATGGATGAGAATCAGATCTGAAACATATTCAGATCAGACAGATAGATTATGATTGTATCAAATCTATGCTGAATATGGATTGTTCTAGCATAAAATTATTATGTTTTGAAAACTGTTTTCAAAATTAAAATCATAATTATTAGATCTGAAATTAAAATTATAATCTGAAAATTAATTGATCAAAGGTTGCACAAAGTGATTATAAGGTTGTCCTGCTATAATATTACCCCCTATAGTGCAAAGGTTGTCCTACTTTGATGTGTACCTATTTTTAAAAAAGGATTTTCAAAAGGGTTTTGATCGATTTATGATTACATATGTGGTGTGTTTTAAGCATGTTATAGATCTATTTAATTACATTAGATGTAGTTTAATTATATGATCTAACATGTTGATGTATGCGATGCACCAAATTAGGTTTAGACTTAAATTTAATTCATGATCATAAGCCATTAAAATCGTGCATTTGAACCTATTTTAAAATTGATTTGATCAAAAATTAAATAGGTGCATGAGAGTTTGGGTTGAATAAATTAGGTCTAGTCACCTAAAAATTGTTTTTAGATGATGTCCGGTCAGATCGATTCATTTGATTGTGAATCGATAAGTTAAGACCTAATTTGGCTCAGTGATGAGCCCAGATCACTAGATTGACTTAATTAAATCTTATTAATCAATTGGTATCTAAGGAAGGTTTTGATCATGATTTTTAATGGGGCTAACTCTTTCTCAACCAACTAATTGGCAGAAAGAGGGTATATGGTGAACCCTCCCATGTATCAAACTGACCTGGCCAATTTGGTTGATTAAGTTTTCAATAGGATCACTTTTGATTTGAGTTCACCCATGCTAGCTATTTTAAGTCAGACATGAGATTGTGCTAACTTAATGTAATTGGTCAAACATGATTTGGCTGATAATTTAGAAGAAACTTGAACCTAAGCTCCCCATAAATATTAAGTCTTAGGTCTTCCACCATTGTAGGTGTGCGGGTGTCCTACTAGTGTTGATTATTCTCGGTTGGTTACAGTGGTCTAGTTACATCGGGAAGACACAACCACCCTATTAAGCATGAGATGTTGCTAGGCACTGATGGTGTTGGTCCTAATAAATGGGCACATTGAGGGACTCAATGAGGGCTTTGTCTAGCAGGAATGGTGGGTCTGATTTAACTAATGATTGGACTAATAAATGGGCATGTTGAGATTCAATGATTTAGAGACCAAGATACTACAACTTGTATTAGATACATTGGATAAGAGTTGGCCACTTATTGGTGTAACGTATTACCAATAACCAGGCATGGTAAGGTGCCGCACATCGATGGAACCATAGCACCCATTAGAAATCTAGAGTCATAGGGTTCCGCATCTCCACGGGGAGTGTGAGAGATCTGAAAAAATAGTGGAAGTTTCAAAATTATTTCTTAAAGACCCTAGAATAATTTTATAATTAAGTATAAACATCTAATTTGAATCTTCTACACTTGCAGTTAACCATGTCTGCTTCAAATCCCTTAACCCGTATTCTAAAGATAAATCAACTTGTAGGCCTTAATTTCAAAGATTGATTGAGAAATATCAAATTGTTTTAAGTTCTGAGAAGTTGGGCTATGTGCTTGACCAGGAACCCCCTATCTTACCTGACCATCCAAATGCTCATCAAACGATTGCATATGAAAAATGGATGGAAGATGATAATAAGGTTAAGTGTTACATGTTGGCCTCAATGTTAAATAATTTGCAGAGCCAACATGAGGATATGCCAACTGCTAAATTGATTTTGATTCACCTACAAGAGTTATATGGTGAACAAAGTTGGATTGCATGTGTTGGGGAATCCCGGTCCAAGTACGAGCCGAACACCAGTTCGGCTGGCCGAAGACCTTTCCTCCGAACCAGTGACTTCGGACCTAGAAAGATCAGGCCAACCATGGGCAACCCAAGGCTCCCCATCGGCCTACAACATCCGAAGGCAAGACCATCAGATTATGTCTTCGACCCTAACCGAAGACCAGGCTCCACGCCGACTTTCAAAGACATACTCTTCGTTTCCTGCCGAAGACACGATCTCCGATCCTTGGTAAACACCAAGTCCTCAACTCATGCAGAAGACAGGATCTCTGATCGAGAAGATCCGAAGACAGGGAGATCGCCGGTTCAATTTTGAGAATCCCCTTAAACATGGAAAATCTGAAGATGGGTCCACGATCTGTCCCGGATAGGCAACAGTAACCAACGGTTACTATTGACTATCTCCATGCCATGATCATGGCGCGCAACTCCAGCTACTATGCCCTGGTCTGGCTACAACCGCTCAATGACAATCCATGATTACCAATCATGGAGAGAGATTAACTCCCCATAATCAATGGGAGAAGAACGGATCCGCGGGCCGGCCGCCCCCTTATAAATAGCGATAAGAAGAAATGCTCGAGAGAGGTACACACACATACATACTCTAAATTCACAGAGCCTTTTCCTCTACTTCTTAAGAATCTTTCCCATTCTGTGGCTGGGACCCGCCTCTGACTTAGGCATCGGAGTGTCCCCCACCAGAACAACTCCAGCAAGGGACCTATTTTGTAGGTGAACCAGGGAGTGGTCCTGTGGTGCAGCAACTCCGACCGGCCGGAACAGGGACTCCACACCAACAGATTGGTGCACCAGGTAGGGGGGCCGACAGACAGCACTCTTTAAACTCCCTCCTAAATAAGGGGAAGTAAGAAGTTCCTGATGGCGAGAGGAAAGACTCAGATCTCCTCCATAAGTTGAAGTCGTGTTCCATCCCAAGGGGGTGCGCCCCCGAGAGAGAACGACGTCCCACCTCCCACAGTTATGTGGGATTGCAGCAATTTGAAGCCCTTGTGAACCAGGTCACCAACCTTATAGCCATGGTTCAAGATTTTCAGAACAGAGCTTTTCCGGTGAAAAATCCACCGGTCGCCTCCAGACATAGCTCTCGATCCCGAAGGAAGAGAGCTCCATGGGTGATGCGGGACTAATATGCATGCGATTATTTTTGTGTGTCTTATATGTGGAGTTAAGTGATTAAATCCCGGAAATCATATCAAAATAAGTTGTAGGGAATTCTATATGAATTTTAGAAACTATGCATGCAGATTATGACCTAAGAAAGCAGTAAAGGGATCGTCGGGGCTAAGAAGCCTCGGTTAGGGCAAGTTCTCCTACAATAAAATTTCTGGTGGTAGAGGGGGTGTACCTGACAACATCTAAAGCACCCGATGAAGATTACAGTGAAGGGATCTCTCATTCCTTAATGGATGCGGCCCGGAAAACCAAGCCAAAGACCACGGATACCCGGCTTTCTGCTCGGTGGTCCGATTGAGGCTTGGCTGGAGTTGTTGGATTCATAGGAACTCAGGGACCTGTAAATGACCTATCAGGGGTTAGAAAACACACAAGGGAACAAGGAAACAATATAAAATAGCAAGGGGAAGAAAGTTTTAGAGGAGGGCGGCCAGGCTCTAGAAGGATGGTTGGCGGCTGGAAGATAGTTGCAACACCGGGAAGAAAAACTCTCAATAACCCCTTTATGCACACAGCAGGGCAATACAAAGCAATTGAAGTGAACTCAAGTTTAATTCATATATCAAAATCAATCCTCATACAAGAGACTAGGGTCCTTTAAATAGACCCTTAGTCTTGGGCTCCAAGTAAGGGTACATTAGACATTACATAAGAATCCTTTTCCCTCTCAAACTCTAGCTAGGAAAGTAAGGAAACCTAGGTAGAAAAATCCCTAGAAATTCTCTCCTCCTCTCTTGACTTGGTCAACACTCCAAGGATGCCTAGGGGGGCATGTTTGGCTTCTAGGAGCAGCAAGGGGCCAGCCCAAAGGGGCTTGGGTGCATGCGCTTGGGCCTCTGGAAGCTGGGGTGGCCTGGTAGCCAGGTAGCAGGAATATTTCCTGGTATCTTGCTTCTTAAGGGCATGGGCTTGGCGCCTGGGCTTTATTTCTTTGGGCTAGGATGTAGGTGGACCTCTGGAATCATGGATGCCCTGGTCTATGAATATATTCTTGCATCTGGAAGGGAATCTGGGCATCTTGAGGGCATCTACAAGGAATCAGGGTTTTCTGAGTTTTTCTCCTATGGTCTTCAAATCTTCAAGCTGGGTTGGACTTGGGCTATACTTCCATGTCTTCAATCTGGTTAGACTTGGTCTTCACTTATATGGTATGGTCTTGAGTCTTCAGTATGCTTGGACAGAACTCAAAAAAAATAAAATTAGCTCAACATGAGCTGACTAACACTGGACTAAACTAGCTCAACATGAGCTGACTAATACAGGACTCAAATAAAGACAACTTAGCTAGACTAAGCTTTATTACAATGGACTCGAATGTCATTAAGTGATCCACAGAGGGTTGAGAAGTCTCTGTCTTATTTTGGTGCCTCTGGTGTCCCCACCAATGGGAGGGTTCTACACATCTCTCCCCCCATTCTTGGCCCACTCCTGAAGGCCGAAGTTCGAGATAGCCTAGGCCCGTCGATTCCCCACAGAAAGGGAAAAGGCCTAGGCGAACTCCCTCACCCTCCTCCAAAGACTCTACTCCCGTAGAGAGGGCACCAAAACAGACTCCCGATTACGATGGGAGCTTTAGAGCCATTGAATTGAAAATAGTGAGGGCGCGGGAGTAGAGAATGCGAGATCTAAAGGATCCCGACGACTTGATAGTGGGTGATCTACGCCCACCCTACACCAACCATATCATGGCCAAAGTCACTCCTCGTCACTTCAAGGTTCCCCAGATGGAACCCTATGACGGTACTTCCGATCCCTTCGACCACTTGGACAGTTTCAAGATCCATATGATGATCCAAGGAGCTTCGGACATGATGTACTGCCTCGCATTCCTGGCTACCATGAAGAAAGCCGCTCGGATGTGGTACTCAAGCCTACGCCCAGGTACCATCGATTCTTTTTTCGAGTTAAAGAAATTATTTGTCTTGCATTTCAGGACCTGCCGCAAGACCCCCCGAAATACGGACACACTGTTCCTCCTTCACCAAAATGAAGGAGAAAGCCTGCGAGACTACATCTCCAAGTTTAATGCAGCCACACTTGAGATCCCCGATCTCAACGAGCATGTGGCCAAGTCTACACTGAAGAAGGGACTTCGCACATCCAGGCTCACCTTTTTCCTAAATAACAAGTTCTCCAAAAGCTACACTGAGCTCTTGTCGAGGGCTCAGAAATACGTCGATGCTGAAGAGCAGGCGGCCAATTGACGACTGATCAAAGAGAAGCCCCCTTCAAAAAAGAAGAGCAACAGGGGACAAGGTCCCCCAATCTCCAATAACAATAACAGCAAATATATTAACCATCGAAGAAGTCCTCCCAGGCCCAAAGCATTGGGAGAAAGATTTGACTCCTACACCCCCATCAACCTTCCTTGAGAAAAGATCCTCATGGAGATAGAGAAAGAGAATTATCTCCAACAGCCCCATCCCATGAAGACTTCCTCTTCCGTAAGGAATAGGAACAAATATTGCCGATTCCATCGAGACCACATCCACAATACTGAAGAATGCATCCAGCTGAAGGATGCGATTGAGGATCTCATCAAAGAGAGTATTTGGAGCGGTACATTGGTCATCAAGGACCTCGGTCAGAAACTACTATTCTTCAGCCACCTCTTGAAGAGGTCGAACTGCCAAATCAAAGGCCCACCAACAGAGGTGTGGGGATGATACATCGGCCTATCGACTGGAGGAGGGACGAGGATGATGTCCCAAAGCAACTCAAGGATAATAACTCTATTCTCTTCTCTGATGATGACCTTGCAGGAGTCCGGCTCCCGCATGACGATCTTCTTATAATCTCGACCGTTGTGGCCAACTATGATATATAGTGAATCCTTATTGATAATGGAAGTTTGACTGATGTCATGATTTACAATGCATTCTCTAAAATGTGTTTGCCTATACATCAACTATGGAGATCTCCCATACCGCTCACTGGCTTCGAGGGTAATCAAGTTCATGCCGAGGGAGAAATAGTGTTGCTTGTGACCTTTGGCACTGAACCTCGACAAAAAATATTACCGATCAACTTCACGGTAGTCCAGACCCCCTTGGCTTACAACATCATTCTAGGATGGCCCGCCTTGAACAAGTTTCGAACCATGATCTCCTCTCATTATCTCCTAATATGCTTCCCCACCAGGAACAATGTCGGAGAAGTTAGAGGAGATCAAGAGCAGCACGGCAGTGTCTGATGATCCAGGACAAGCACTTCAATGATTCTGCCACCCTGGATCAGTTGGACCCGAGAGACACAATCACAGATTCTGGAGAACCCATGGAAAGAACTATCCTGGAACCATTGATAAAGGAAGACCCCACCAGAGTTGTGCAGATCGGGAGTATGCTTGATAAGGAAACCAGAACTGAGTTGATCCGATTCCTCAGAGACAACGCCGATGTCTTCACTTGGTCAGCTTCGAATATGCCAGGAGTTCCTGTCAAAGTAATCACTCATCGGCTGGAAGTTACCCCCGGATATAAACCAGTCTGGTAGAAGAAAAGAAGCTTTGCTCCTGAAAGACAAAAAGCTGTGGATGAAGAAGTAAGCAAACTCCTTAAAGCAGGGTTCATCCAAGAGGCCCACTACCCCGAATGGTTGGCCAATGTGGTAATGATGAAGAAAGCTAATGGAAAGTGGTGGATTTGCATCGATTACACAGACCTCAACAAGGCTTGCCCAAAAGATAGCTTCCCTCTTCCAAAGATTGATCAGCTGATAAACGCCACTGCCGGCCACCAACTACTGAGCTTCATGGACGATTTTTCTGGCTATAATCAGATCAGGATGGATCCCCAATATGAGGGGAAGATGGCCTTTGTCATCGACAAAGGTCTCTACTGCTACAAGATGATGCCATTCGACCTCAAAAATGTCGGGGCAACATTTCAAAGGCTAATCAATAAAGCATTCGAAAAGCAGCTGGAAGAAACATGGAGGCCTACGTTGATGACATGATCGTCAAGAGCCTCCTTCGAAAAGATCATATCCAAGACCTGGAAGAATCATTCAGTGCTCTACGATGCTACCGCATGAAGCTAAACCTGGCGAAGTGGGCCTTCGGGGTCACTTCAGGTAAGTTCTTGGGCTTTCTTGTCACCAAGCGAGGGATTGAGGAAAATCCTTAGAAGATCCAAGCCCTAAAGGATATGAGACATCCCTCATGCAAGAAAGAAGTCTAGCAGTTAACAGGAATAATTGCCTCCCTAAGCAGGTTCATTTCTCATTCAGCCAAGAAATGTCTCCCATTCTTCAAGGTACTTCGGTAGTCAAAGGGCTTCGAATGGTCCGAAGACTATCGCACTGCCTTTGAAGAGCTAAAGAAGTACCTAGAAACTCCACCTCTGCTCTCCAAACCTCAAGAAGGCGAGGTACTTTACCTATACCTCTCTGCTTAAGATGAAGCAATTAGTTCGGTCCTTGTCCGGAGAGATGAAGAAGGATTCCACAAGCCGATCTACTACATCAGCAAGGTTCTACATGATGCTGAAATGCAATATGCGAGGATGCAAAAGTTGATCTACTCTCTGGTGATTGCATCAAAGCGACTATAGCTGTACTTCCATGCCCACGCCATCATGGTTCTGATTGATCAGCCCCTCAAGGCCATTCTTCAGTCTCCAGATACCACAGGAAGGATAGCCAAGTGGGTGTGAAGTTGAGTGAATTCGACATCAGCTTTCAGCCCCAATCGACTATGAAGGCCCAAGTGCTCTCTGATTTCTTGGCTGAATGCACCTGGAGGTCTGAAGATGAAGTACCTTCGATAGAAGATGAAGTCCCGAAGGAGACAAAGTCCGTTTGGGTGCTCCATGTGGACGGAGCTTCCAATGCTACTGGATGTGGAGCTGGTCTTATGCTAGCCGAACCTGACGGCCATACCATAGAGTACGCACTTCGGTTCTCCTTCCATGATTCTAACAACCAAGCCAAATACGAAGCATTGCTCATCGAACTTTGGATCACCAAAAGTTTGAGAGTTCAACAACTCCAGGCCTTCTCAGACTCCGAACTGGTTGTGAATCAAGTTAAAGGAGAATATGAAGCCAGGGATCCAACCATGATGCAGTACCTAGAGAAGGTACAGGCCTTATCCTTTCAATTGTAGCATTTTGAGATTATCCATATCCCTCGATCAGAGAATTCCCAAGCAGACACATTGTCTCGACTGGCTACTACAACACCGAAATCTCTCGGGCGCACCTTTGTTGAACATCTTGAAACTCCAAGTATAGTCGAAGAGGCTATGGAGGTGCGCCAGATCGACGCCGAGCCAAGTTGGATGGATCCCATCATCAAATTCCTAAATGAGGGCATGCTACCAGAAGACAAGGCAGAGGACAGGAAGATCCGCTGGATGGCATCCCAGTATGTCATCTTAGATGGAACCCTCTATAAGAGATCATTTTCTCAACCGCTGCTAAAGTGCTTGGGACCGACGGATGTGGATTATGCTCTGAGAGAGGTCCACGAGGGCATATGTGGTGATCACTTGGGGGGTAGGTCTTTGGCATACAAGATCATTCGATAGGGATATTATTGGCCCTCCATCCAGAAGGACTCGACTGACTTTGTGCAAAGGTGTGACCAGTGCCAAAGATATGCCAATGTTCAGAGGCAACCTGCAAGTCACTTGACTCAACTGACAGCTTCTTGGCCTTTTGCCTAATGGGGAATGGATATTCTTGGCCCATTCCTGTCGGCTTCTGGACAAAGGAAGTTCCTCCTTGTGGCCATCGACTACTTCACAAAGTGGGTAGAAGCCGAACCACTGGCCCAGATCACAAAAGGCAAGGTGGAGAATTTTGTAAAAAACTCTATCATATTCTGGTTCGGCATCCCACATGTCATAATCACGGACAATGGAAGACAGTTCGACAATCCAAAGTTCAAGGACTTCTGCGCTCGGTATCATGTTCAGCATCGGCTGACCTCTGTTGCCCACCCACAGTCCAATAGAGAAGCCAAAGCAACTAATCGGACCATTCTCCACGGTCTGAAGACGAGATTGAACACCGTCAAAGGACTTTGGGCTGAAGAGCTAACCTCTGTTCTCTGGGCATACCGAACTACCCCAAGAACGACCACCGGTGAATCTCCTTTCAACCTAGCATACGGTACCGAAGCCGTACTACCTATCAAAGCCTCCCTACAGTCCCTGAGAATTGACAACTATGAAGAGCCTGGAAAGTTTAATCGTAGAAGGATTGACCTGGATCTGCTGCCAAGCAGCAGACTTCAGGCCTAGATAAGAATGGTGGCATACCAACAAAAGGTCACCAAATACTACAACTCCAGAGTGAATGAGCAAATTTTCCACACAAGGGACATGGTATTGCGAAGGGCAGAAGTATCCAGGCCAACAGAACAGGGTAAACCTTTCCCAACTGGGAAGGCCCATACCAAGTCGAAGAAGTCATTCGACCAGGATCATATCGACTCAAGACCCTGGATGGGAAGCCTCTATCCCGACTATGGAATGTACAAAACCTTCACAAATATTATCAATAAATAGGTTCCTAAATTTCCTGTGCAAATTTGCTCAACCCTACTCAACTCAAAATGGCTTGTTGCATCGACTGAAGGACAACAGCCTAAGTGGCCCGATCTGAGAAATCGATCAACTGCGGCTTGTTGCATCGACTGAACGACAACAGCCTAAGTGGCCCGATCTGAGAAATCGATCAACTACGTAAAGGAGAGTATGATCCACTCACCTTATCGGTATGCTCGATGAGCGCAACGGATGGCCTAGTCATGCCACCAAGAAGATCGAAGGCACAGGGATGGTTCTGGCAACCTACCCTATGGGAAACCCGAAAACATGCCAGGGTGGGCCTAATCAACCTACCTTACATTACAAAAAAAAAAAAGAACATGCAGGGATGGTTTTCGTAACCTACCCTACGGTAAATCCGAAGACGCACCGGGGCGGGCCTGAATAGCCTACCTTGATCACGACAAAAGTGCACAGGGACGGTGTAAACACCCCACCCTACGGTAAATCTGAAAACATGCCTAGAAGGACCAATGTCGTCCTTCCTGTCGATAACAAACATCTCAAGAGCGGTCCAACCGACCAATGTCATCCTTCCTGTCGATAACAAACATCTCAAGAGCGGTTCAACCCATCGACCCTTAGCCTGATCTAACCTGGTGCAGAGCCCTTGAAGGATGGTCCGGTTAGTTACCTCAGCCTCCCTTTTGGTCTGAGGGTGAGCCACCGAGATGAAATGGTGGCAGATATTGAGATCAACATAGAACTTCTCAAATGTCTAGTCGACGAATTATCATCCATTATCAGTGATGATCGAGTGGGAAAGATCGAAATGGCAAATGATCAACTTCCAGAGGAAAGTCCTGGCCTTGGCTTTAGTGATTCGCACTAGTGGCTCAGCCTCGACCTACTTAATGAAGTAGTCAATGGCCACAATCAGGTACCTTCATTGCTCGGATGCGAGGGAAAAAGGATCTAAGATGTCCATTCTTCACTGGGTGAATGGCTAGTGGGCAAAGAGTTGGGAGAGTGGTGCGGCCGGCTGATGCTGTATGTAGGCATGTCATTGGCAACAGTCACACCTTCTTATGAAGTCAGCCATGTCCTCTTTCATGGTCTCCCAGTAATATCCTTGCTGGAGGGCTTTGTATGCCAGCATCTTGCCCCCCACATGGTTATCGCAGAGACCTTCATCTATCTCCTAGAGCACGTAGGCCACCTCTGAGGATCTAAAACATTTCAAGAGTGCGTAGAAGTGGGACCTCCAGTAGAGCTACCCATCCATCAGCATGAAGCATGCAGCCTTCTTCTTGAGGAGGCCGGCCACCACACAATTCTCGGGTAGAGTTCCAACAGTGATGTACTTGATATAGCAGTCCATCCAACTAGGCTCAGGAGTGACTTGCTGAACTTCACCAGATGCTTCGTGACTGGGATCCTGCAGGTATTCGATGTAGGCATGCCCCAGCGATGAGTTCGATAGAGTTACAAGCCTAGAGAGGGCATCAGCATGAGCATTCTTTTCATGAGGGATGTGAGAAATGCTGAAATGCCAAAAATCTTTCATGCTCGAATGTACCCGCTCCAGATACTTCATCATTTGAGGATCTTGAGCTTCAAATTCTCTTGAGACTTGGCCCGCAACAAGTTAGGAGTCAGTGAAGATCTTCAGGCTCGTCACACCCAGCTCGCAGGACACCCTCAGCCCTGTAAGGAGTGCATCATACTCAACCTAGTTATTGGTGGCTTCGAACAGGAAGCATAGTGCACACTCGGCCATGACTCTGCCGAAGTTGGCAAGGATGAGACCAGCTCTGCTCTCTCCTGTATTAGTTGCGCCATCCATGTGGAGAACCTAGACCGTCTCATCGATGGGTGGATCCATGGAATGCTTCGAAGGAGCTTCTTCCAATTCTCCACTCATGCAGGCGCACTCTATCAGAAAGTCAGCCAGCACATGCACCTTTTGAGATGGCCTCGTGCAATATGCGATGTCAAACTTGCTAAGTTTTAGTTCTTACTTAGCTAGTCATCTAGATGTGTCCAGATGATTGAGTATGGCCCTTAATGGTTGGTCGATTAGGACTGTGATCGGGTGGGCTTGGAAGTATGTCCTGAGATGTTGAGCAGACATAATGAGTGTAAAAATTAATTTTTCAGAGTGGGTGTACCTAGTCTCCGCATCCTAAAGGAGCTTCTTAGCATAGTACACCGGCCTCTAAATTCCATCTCAAGCACTGAACTGATAGCCCTTGGGGAGACTGCTAGATACAGGAGGAGTTCCTCCCTATCTTCCAACCTGGAGAGTAGCGGTGGTGATGCCAGGAACTTCTTCAGCTCCTCGAAGGTTTCTCAGCACTCCTTCATCTAGGCAAAGTCGTGCACCTTACGTAACACCTTGAAGAAGGATAGGCAGTGGTCAGCAGAGCATGAAATGAATCAACTCAAGGCTGCGATCCGGTCAGTCAGGCACTAGACATACTTCTTCGAGGTAGGGTGTTCCATGTCGATGATCGCTTGGACCTTCTCAGGATTGGTTTCGATTTCTCTTTGGGTAATCATGAAGCCCAAAAACTTCTCGACAGCCACACCAAAGGCATACTTAGCTGGGTTCAATTTCATATGATGGAGATGGAGGTTTTGGAAGGCTTCTACTAGGTTCACAATGTGGTCCAACTCCGGCTTGCTCATAACGAGCATGTCATCCACATAAACCTGCATGTTATGGCTGATTTGATCTTTGAAGACCTTATTAACCAAGCACTGGTATGTGGCTCTAGTGTTCTTTAGATCGAATGGCATCATCTTATAACAGTACGTCCCTCGATCTATGATGAAGGTAGTGTGCTTCTCATCTTCTGGGTGCATTCAGATTTGGTTGTACTTGAAGAATGCATCCATGAAGGTGAGTAAGTGGTGCCCTAATGTAGCATCCACCAACTGGTCAATCATTGGAAGGGGGAAGCTATATTTTGGACAAGCTCGATTGAGATCGGTGTAATCTACAAAGATCCTCCACTTCCCGTTGGCCTTCTTGACCATGGCTACATTCGCCAGCCAACTAGGATACTGGACCTCACATACAAAGCTGACTGCGAGGAGCTTTCTACCTCTTCATTGATTGCCTTTTATCTTTTTGAAGCAAAGCTCCTCTTCTTCTGCTGGACTAGGTGGCACTTCGGGTCGACATTCAGTCTATAGGTGATGATGTAGGGAGGAATTCCCGGCATGTCTGCCACGGTCCAAGCGAAGACATCTGCATTCACCGAGAGGAAACTTAGCAGGCGAGCCTTCTCATCCTCCTACAGATAGGCTTCTACTTGTACTGTCTTCGAGGGGTTTATGCCGAGGGGGCATGATAGCAGGCATTCGACCGGTTCACCCTTGTCATCTTGCACTCTTTGATCGAGCTCATCGATGATAGGGTCCTCTTTGGTGTCTCTAGCACCGGGGGCTACCTTGTAGATAGTGCTAAACTGACTCGGGGGTCTCCCACATCTCTCCCACACCGTAAGGGATTAGGAACTAAACTAGGAGCCGCATTGTTGATATGACCGCATCGACCAAATTGAGTCCAGGGCGGTCGAGGATCATGTTGTAAGCCAAAGAGACCCTAACAACCATGAAAGTCATCATGGCCGTGCTCTGCTGGGATGGGGACCCGGTTGTGACTGGAAGAGTAATCTCCCCCTCGACCCCTACCAAATCTCTGGTAAAATTGACCAGGGAACATGCACCAGCTTCAACTAGGCAGGAGACAAGTTCATCTTGGAGAAGGCACCATAAAAAAGGATATCAATTAACTTTCACTATTGACCATAATCCGTTTTACAAGATGCTTCGCTATCGTCATCTCGATAATAATGGCATCATTATTTATATTTTTCATCCCGATCCTCCTTTCCCTCGTTAAGGAGAGTACATTCTCAGACCTTTCCCCCACCTTGGTCCTTTTTGAGGTGCGCTCTATCCCTTAGGATATCATGCCCACTGACTTCTCAGTGGGCATGTTATTAATAGGAGGGAAAGCTGCAAGCGCTTGAGGTTCTGCCAGAGTTTTGCCCCCCACAAACTTCCCGAGGTAGCCTCTTCTTATCGGATCTTTGATTTCTCTTTTAAGGTGGCAGCATTCCTCGGTGTCATGGCCATGGTCATGGTAGAACTGGCAATACTTCGACTTGTCACGGCCACCGGATGGCCTTAGTAGGGGAGGGCGGTGCAGGTAGCTTTCACCCTCAATCTCCATGAAGATCTTGGACCTTGGGATGAGGAGAGGAGTGTATCTTTCTTCCTGAGTGGGGTACTCTTCAGCTTCGGACCCATCTGGAGGTTTGGGGCTGCTCTTAGCCTACGTGCCATGGAGGTTTCCTCCTAGGGTTGCTTCTTCGGAGGCCTCCTGTCTAGCTCCCTTCGGGTGCGGTCTGCCTCCTCCGTATGGATGTACTTATGGGCTCGAAGGAGGAGCTCGGAGTAAGTCTTCGAAGGCTTCTTGTCTAGGGAGTAGGTGAGATAGGAGGTTTTGAGCCCTCTCTTCAGTGCCAACATGGTAATGGGCTCATCCAGGTTATAAATCTCCAAGGTGACAGTTTTGAAGCAGGACACATAGTCTTGTAAGGACTCATAGTCCTATTACCGGATGGAGAAGAGGTTGTCGACTTCTCGTGGCACCTTTTAGCAGGCATTGAAGTGCGCCATGAACTTCTTCTCTAGCTATACAAAGGAGTCAATGCTCCGGGCTCGCTGTGGGTGTACCATACTCGAGCAGCCTTTCGAAGAGTGGCCGAAAAGGCGATGCAGAAAAGGGCATCGATCACCTCCTGGACTCTCATGAGGGCCTTGTAGCTCCCCAGGTGGTCCAGGGGGTCAGGTGGTCCCATTGTATGGATCCACCTGAGGCATGCGAAACCAGTTTAGGATTGGTTCTTCATGGGTTTTATGGAGGAAAGGGGGGCGAGCGTCATAGCCCACTAGCTCGCATGGGGAGCCCTGCAGGTTGGCACACTGGTGGGATAGCTCGGCCAGCTTGTGCTCTTGTTTCTCCAAGCATCTCTCAGCCTGATGCCTGATAGTCTCGTTAGTAGAACCTTCTATCAAGGCTGTCGAAGGAGAAGAAGATAAGGGTCAGAGAAGATCATGCAGGGGGGGCCTTGCCTCAACGATGCTTGCGATGCCTAGAGGCGACATGGTCGGAGACTGGCTCTCCCTATCGGCCGACCCACTCCACTACCTCTTCCTTGGGGTCTGAAGGCTTTCCCGATGATAAGATGTTGCCCGCGAGTATGATGGCCTTCCTTGGAAGGACCGCACACTTTCACGGTATCCGATGGCTTGAGCTATGGAGGTTCCTGGCTACTGTTGGGTTGCTAGGGATCGGTACTGATGATGCAGTTGTCGCATTGCCGTAGTCAGGGTCTGGACCTGCTGGGCGAGCATGGCAAGCTAGAGATCCACTAGGGGCGGTGGTGGAGCGAGGAGCTCCCTCTCCGAACTATGTGGATCTTCATGGGGAGGAGGATCCCCCACATGGCTAATGGAGGCTTCCCACGCGTGCGTCCCTACCATGTTGCCGGTGGAGATGTTCTGATAACAAGAGACTGGCTCAATGCGGGACCGTACCCCTACCTAGCATGCCAATCTATTACCACCTAGATCATCGTGGTTCGCAAATCCTACGTGGTGTCGATTGGTGTCTCTCCCGCCTGGTATCCTACATGCATGCCCAGTCCTGCAAAAGAAGGGAGACCCGAGCCGAGGATCTCGGTGGGGCCACTCCGACGGTCAAGTCAATAGGAAATCAAGGAGAACATATCCTCCTTGGTGGATCCGGAAGTGGTCTCCACTCTCAGAGGTCTTGAGAAATGATGGAATGAGGGTCAGGGTCCAGAAGGAGGGCTTTGAGCAATGAGGTCGCTGCTGTCGCTGGGACTCTCCTTTGGAGTCCTGGTTACCCTTTGTGCCTTATTGATTGCCTGCCCCTTCTCGCTTATCTTTGTCGGAAGCCCTTTGGGTTTTTATAGAGGAGTGGCACCTCTAGGAAGGTGCAGAGCCCTGCCCTGGAACCCTTTGGGAGTTCCCCCCGCAAGCGAGGTGTAGGCCTGATCTTTTTCTCTCTCTCTCCCCTTCAAAGGAGGGGGACAGGATCTACAGCTTTCATCAGGGGAGGTTTGCCACTAGCGATGGTGGAGTGCGGAGAAGTGTACGTCCCTTTCTCGATGGGTACATAAGATACGCCACGGGGCCTGATACTTTGACAGGGCACTGCCCATTTTTGGTATCATCTCGCCATGTTTGGAAAGACCTGGCAAAGTACCAGTTTGGAGGCAGATGCTACAAGGTCTGAATTTCTTGGCGAAACCTTCTTCTTCTAGGTGGTGCAGATGATGGATAGAGGGGCACGGTGCCCTAAGCAAAGTGCCCTTCCTCATGTGGTGCTGACTGTAGGCTGAAGGGCCTGATGCTCTAGCAGGATGCTCCTCCATAAGCGGCGTGCTAAAATGCAACGCCATTCCACAAGGATCACAATCGGTGTGCCATGGTGGGATGCCATTCCTCAGAGGTTTCAAGCTGCGTGACTTAGCGGAGCACCACCCCTTAGGGGTGTCAGCTTCTCCATGCAATGCCAGTGTTTTGGCGAGGGTGGTGGCGCCATTTGTCAACGTCACCTGCTCGTCCACCCTAAGGATGCTCGCATGGAACGCCACGTACCTGACTTTAGGAAAAGAAGTCGACTTTGACCGGAAGGTCGATCTGAAGCGAAGAAGCGCGACCCCGGCCAAGGGCTCGTCCTCGAGGGAGCTGGTCTCGACCGAGGGCTCGAAAGTGAGAGCATGACCTCGGCCGAGGGCTCGACCTCGAGGGAGCTCACTTCGACTAGGGGCTCGAAAAGCGAGAGCATGATCTCGACCAAGGTCTCGACCTTGAGGAAGCTCATCTCAACCAGGGGCTCGAAAAGCGAGAGCACAACCTCGACCGAAGGCTTGACCTCGAGGGAGCCCACTTCGGTTAGGGGCTCAAAAAGGGAGAGCACGATCTCGACCGAGGGCTCAACTTCGAGGGAGCCCACTTCGGCCGGGAGCTCGAAAAGCAAGAGGGCGACCTCAACCGAGGGCTCGATCTCAAGGGAGCTGATCTCGATCGGGGGCTCAACCCAGTGCTTTGCCTTATAAAGCATCCAGGTAGCATCTCCTGCCATCGTGGCAGCCAGTCAGATCCGAGAGGGGCTCCATGTCAACGGTTCTGTTATATCACCATACTTAGCTAGAATATGCATAATTAAGATCTACTAGGCTATGGAATATTCAAGCTAAGGCTCCATATATTAGCTCATTTATAAGGAATTGTCCTAGATGATAGAAAGGTGAGGACCATCATTTTGCCATTCTTTTAATGCTAATGATGCTAAGGATCAGTAATGCTAGGAGAGGCCTGCGTATGACCTTAATTTATTTAAAAGATGGTCAATGACCACCTGTATCTTTATTATTTCTAAAAATTTCTAAAATTTCAAGGGCATAGAGTTTACCCCCACATTAGGCTCCAACTAAATATGAAGCCATTTTTCTCGTTTGAATAGTGGTTAGTCTTTCAAACTAGAAGTTGGTTGTGATCTGAAATCAAGGGCTCATCTTTGAATCGTGGCCACTTGGAGGCTTCCAGCTGTACTCCGTGTTCTTTCTTCATCGAAAAGGTTATCAGGATATATATAGAAATAGTGAGTTATTCCTTTTGCTTAAGAGTTGCGCTATACTGGTAAACAAAAGAAAAAAAAAAAAAAAAAAGTTTCATTCTCATGATATTTAGAAATTATAAAAAACTTAAAACAAATCATTTTCCGAAAAAATAAAAAGAAAATAGCTATCATCGGCTCACGTGCACCATATATTCCGATGACGGCAATGCCAACCCCGTCCCCATCTCACCGCACGTGTCACACTGAGAATCATCCTTCCGTACGAAGAGAGCCCACACATCATCTCCCTGAAGGCTCTTATCGTAAATATCTCCACTCTCAGAGCTAGACTTGGAATACCTTACGAAAATTCTACGCTCTGGCGCCCTCGGAAAAAACGCGCTTCGACTGCCAGCGTCTCTACCGGCTGGTTTCAAGCAGTAGGGGTACCGTTGTAAATAAATCCAAAGCATAGCCCTCCGTAGTCCGTTCCGTTATATTTTCATACGTAAGGGCAGTGCCGTAATATCATCATCACTAAACCCAAATTCCCGGTCGCGTCCGACTTAATATTAGAATCGTAGAAAAATAATCGGACCGTTGCTTCCGGTTTAAACTCAACCCGCCTCCTATAAATAACCCGTTTTCGTTGGGTAGGCCTCATTCCACCCAGCCCAAAGCGTTGTCTAGGCCCGAAGCGGAACCAGTACGGCATCGTGAGCGAGAGCCAAACACTCGTCTCTCCGATCTCTGGTACGCGTCGACGGCGATTATTCGGCCCTTGTCGCCCTCAGGTTCGATCTACGACCTCCCAAAACCCTTCTTTTCTTCTCGTCATTTGTTTTTTTCCGAGCTCGGAATCGATCTCTGGAGATCGCCCAGCTCAGTTCTATACACGTTCATTGCCGTTTTGGTGCTCCATCGAGCTCTTTCTGGATCCCTCCTCCTCCTCCCCACCTTTCTATAGCCGTGGAGATCTCGCGTTTCACGAGGCTGCTCGCGGTCTTCGGAGCAAGACTCGGCGGGGAGCTGTACGGTAGACGTGGCGGCGTGCATTCCGAGGCCGTAGCCGAGATTGGGAAGACTTCGGGGAGAGGCTGGGGTTTTTCCTCGATATAAGCAAAGCTCGGTTTCCTTTTCGGAGATTAGGGTTCTGGCTTCGATCAGATCCGGTCGATGTCCACTGCCTGTTCCTCGATCTGTCTCTCCCCTCGATGCTTCGGAATCAAAAACCCCCTCCTTCCTTTGCTTTTGGGAAGTACTGATCTATAGTGGTCTTTGGTGCAGCCTTCTTCTCGTTCTCTCTTTTTCGCTCGAGGGGCCATGGCGTCGGAGCTCGGGAGCTCGAACGGAGTCTAGGGTTTGGCTCACCAAGCTAGGTTAGGGTTCCGCTGGCCGAGGATCGACGATGAGAACAGCTCTCTCAAGGCGGCACGTAGCTGCGATTACGGCGGTGGCATCGCTGGCGGTTTTCGTTCTCCTTAACTTTTACTCCTGTGTGTTTGCGTACATCGAACTCGATCTTTTTTTCTCCCTTTTTAAAGAATAATTAATTTCGTTGAGAGGCACTACATTCTAGTTCTTTCGTTTAGTATTATTTTTATTAATCATTTCGTTTAGTATTATTTTTATTAATCATTAGTTTACTTTCGGGTCGGTTTGCTGTCACCTATTCTCTCGTTTCTCTTTCCTGGACACCGAAGCCCCACCCAAATTTTTAAATCTTTCAATAAATTATCCCGTTCCTTTTTGTCTTTATTTCAGCTCTAAATCATTATAAAAGGGAATAATTGTCGAAAATTTTCTTTTCTTTAAATTGATTTCTCAGGTTATGGGCGGCGATTCGACGGTCCGATAAATGGGAGCTTCCAAAAATTCCGTTCCGTTTCGGGTTCATTTCGCAATCGCAAGCTGCTGCTTCTTGAGCAAGAAGGTAACGAACTGCATCCTTCGTCGCTTTCGAAATTCCTATCCGACGGTGTTGATTAGGTCCCGATGAGACTCTCTGCATGTTCTCGTAGTGGTCCCGCACGTGTGGGGTCCACGGGGGGAGCGGGAGTGCGATCGCCCGCACGACGCGACGTCGCCTGGCGCGGAACGGCCTCCTGTGACGACTGGAGAAGTAGAACAAGGATGGCTGCTTCCGTATTCAAATTATACATATAACCGGTATCCATCCGCCCACCTACCCACTGACGGACCACGCATGGTCCCAGGTATCAGTGAGTGGGTGTGGGTGTGGGTGTGGGTGGGGTTTAAGGATTGGGTGCGAATAGTGGTTATTGGTCTGTGTTTTACATGGGTGGTGTAGTGGAATCTCTTCGTTCCCATGCTTCTGCATTCCGCCCTTCCTGCCTTCTGTCTTCTTTCGTGATCCCGTCCTTTTTTGGTGGTGATCGGAGTGTATATGGTCACCATCCGGTTAGAGGAGAAGCATTTCTTTTTTCTTTTTTTTTTTTTGGTTAGAAGAGAAGCATTTCATTTTGACGATAAAGTCAGGATAAAGTCTAACCCTGTTTACAGCTTCTAGCTATACCTTTTCGGAGCTTTATTTTCTAAATTTATTCGCGGAAATGTTCTCAATTTACTGGCTGTCGTCCCGTTACTGTTAGTTCCACATAGAAAAGCCAGTATTTCTTTTCTAAAGAATATTCTCTCTGTTCTCTGCGTGTTGTATCTGAGCTGTTTTCGTTTCTCATTTGTTTAAACTCAAAAAAAAAAATGCTAATATGTACAAATTCAAGCACAGAAACTTTTTATTGGGAAAGCACAAAACCTGTATTATTTAAACTTTTTACGTTGTTGCGGTAAGTAGCTTTAAACGTGGTCCAGTTTAATAAGCTGGGAGAACAAGCAGCATACTCGGGTCCTCCATCGGAGGAGGGGTTCGTTTAGGTCTCTATAATAGGAGAGACCACGAGAAAAAGATCCAAGCTCCAACAGGTTATGGGAGTTAAATTATTGATAATGTAACTGTGGAGAGGATGAATTAATAATCAGAGACAAGAGTATGAGTTATAATCTATAAATATATCTTGTCTGGTTTTTAGTCGCAGGCGGGGATCCATCGCACACGGAGCGAGTGGGCGAGGAGTGCAGCAGGGACGATATCATGGTGCACCAGGGGGCGACGGCGCCGCTGCCGAATGGAATCCCGACGTACACGGTGGAGGTGCTGAATGTGTGTTCCGGGCGGAGTTGCAGCATCGGACGCATCCACCTTAGCTGCGGGTGGTTCAGCTCGGCCCGTCTCATCAACCCCCGCGTGTTCCGCCGCCTTCGCTACAACGACTGCCTCCTCAACGACGGCCGTCCCCTCCCCGCTGGCTCCTCTGTCTCCTTCCAGTACGCCAACTCCTTCCGCTTCCGCCTCGCCGTTTCCTCCGCTACCTGCCTCCACTCTTCTTACCCTCCAGAGTCCCCTTAATCTCTCTCTTTGTCCATCTGTTTTCGTTGTTACATGTGTATTAGGTCCGGATCGCGGATGATGCACTAAAGGGTGGGTTTTGTCTTTGGGCTTCTGAGATCGATGGATAAAGCGTTGTTTTTCTTTTTCTTTTTTTTTTTTTTTTTTTATATATATATACAGATCGGCGGTTTGGCCTGAGAGCAGTCCAAACGGTCGAGAAAAGTAAGTCGGAAAAAAACCGACGAGTACGATCGCCCTGCTGAATACAGCGTCCATGAGTAAGTGTAGTTAATGAGCTTGGATCGATGATGACAAGGATCACGTGTATATATATGGAGAGTATTATGTTCACGTGTATATACAGCGAGTGCAATGTTAACAGGTGGGTTGCACGGAGTGATAGGAATGCGTGTGTGTGTGTGTGTTTTTTTTTTTTTTTTTTTTTGGTAGACATGGCTGGGATAGCTCAATTTTGTGCTTATACTAGAGCAATCAGCACTTGAATTGCTTGTCATGATGGGTTGCTTTTTTATTACTAAATTCTGCCTTTCCTGGCAAGGATGCTATTCAATGATATCTTTGGTACGATTTAATGGCAGATGTTTGTGGTGCAACGTACTCTTCTTATGCTTTTCCCTCCTCTCGTTTTTGTCTAGACTCGTGGAAATTGGACGGTTGTGCCCTCTTCTATGTA
Organism: Areca catechu; assembly: GCA_021397845.1. Classification (NCBI taxonomy): domain Eukaryota; kingdom Viridiplantae; phylum Streptophyta; class Magnoliopsida; order Arecales; family Arecaceae; genus Areca; species Areca catechu. The sequence continues at coordinate 41,919,793 of CM038048.1, read as the reverse complement.
ATTACTATCTAATATAAATATGTTTGGTATCGAAATCCGTTAAAGCACGAACTGGAATCGATGGTGCAGAAAGTCTTTGAAATATAGAATATATAAAAAAATTCTGATTGAAAGATATTCTACATCCAATATTTAAATCAGTATTCTGATACCATAATATTATAAAAAAATATAAGATAGATTTTTTTACATATCTGAAAGCTTTTAAAAAATTTTTTTATAGATAAAGACAAAAATATTTTTAAAATAATTTAAAAAATTTAATAGATAAATTTTTGTTTATAAAAATATCATTCCGTTTTAATTGAAATTTTATCTTTTATGTGAAATTGGGCATCTTTTTTTAATGATAATGTTGATCACTACTGGATCTAAGCACACTTTTTTGTGAAGATATGATGCTGGTTAGCGATTGTTGTCGCCAAGATCGTCTGGCCTGTAGCTATATGTGGTGCGGACTCGTCGGCTCCTGTTAGATGTACGGTCCTTTTCCGGCGTGGCCTGCAAAAAAGAGGAGATCCGGATCGGGAATTCTAGCGGGAATATTCCGACGATCAAGTTGATCAAGGAGAACAGAATCTCTGTGGTAAAGAGTTTGAGGACTTTCTGCGTAGAGGATGAAAAATGGAATTGAAATGTAAAGATAAGATGGGGTCAAGTAGAGATCAGAGAGCTGAGAGGTTCTCTTAGCTGGTTGCCTGTTTGCTCTTTAAGTCTTATCAGTTGCCTCCCCCTTCTCGAGGATTCTTTCTTTTGTTTTTATATGAGTGGGAGTAGCCCAGATTAAGTCTGGAGCTTCATTGAGATGTCCCTTTCCTTGTATCCCTTTCTGGAAGGGTTTTTATTTGTTTGCGGCTTACCCCCTATCAAATCGGTCCTTTGAAGAAGATCCTTCTATTAGGGAGTGATCGCCGGCATAGTATAGATCTTATACCTCTGGTAGTGTAATTTCTCGTGGGAGGGGCATGCACCGTGCCGCTGAGCCCCGAGCCACGGTGGAGCATTTCTATTCCAGGAGGGATCGTCGGAGTGCCATAGAGCCTGTGGCCTTAATGGTATACTTCTCTTAGAAGAGGTTCAGATTTTGTGTCGCAAGGATCGGAGCCCTCGATTGCACGATTATCAACGTGGTGGTGCGCTACAGAGTGTGGAGTCTAGCAGAGCATGCAATGCACAGAGCATGCGAGTAGCATAAGCACGACCCCGGTTGGGCGCCTGACCCCGAATGTGGGGGTTACCTTTGGCATGCATGAGCATGATCCCGGCAAGGAGCTGACCTTAGACGGAGGGCTTGCCTCATAAGCACGATCCCAGTTGGGAGCTGACCTCAGATGGAGGGCTCATCCTTGGAAAGCAAAAACACGATCCCAGTCGGGAGTTGACCTCAGATGGAGGGCTTGTTCTATGAGTACGACCCTGGCTGGGAGTTGACCTTAGATGGAGGGCTCGCCCTGGCACGCATGAGCACGACCCCGGTCGGGAGTTAACCTCAGATGGAGGGCTCGTCCTATGATCACGACCCCGGCTGGGAGCTGACCTTGGACGGAGCTCTCATCTTTAGAACGAATGAGTATGACCCCAGCTGGGAGTTGACCTCAAATGGAGGGCTCATCCTGTGAGCCTGACCCCGGTTGGGAGCTAACCTCGGATGGAGGGCAAGCCCTTGGAATGCATGAGCATGACCTCGACCGGGAGTTGATCTCAGATGGAGGGCTCGTCCTATGAGCATGACCCTGGCTAGGAGCTGACTTCGGACGGAGGGCTCGCCCTTGGAATGCATGAGTACGATCTCGACCAAGAGTTGACCTCAGATGGAGGGCTCGTCCTAAGAGCATGACCCTGACTGGGAGCTGACCTCGGATAAAGGCCCGTCTTGCCATGTATGAGCACGACCCCGGCCGGGAGCTGACCTCAGATGGAGGGCTCGCCCTATGAGCACAATCCTAGCTAGGAGCTGACCTCGGACAGAGGGCTTGCCCTTGGAATGCATGAGTACGATCCCGGTTGGGAGCTAACCTCGGTGTTGCTTAATAAGCAACCTAAGAGGGATGGTGAATTGGGTTTCTAAAAAATTAAATGCAAGTGTGTCCTAATTCAATAAACAATTTAAGTGCAATAAGATGCAAGAGTAATATGCTCTTAAAGAGTATGCAGCGAAAATTTAAAAGCAATAAATGTAAAGAGCAAGAGAGAGAGACAAGCAATCACAAACACAATTTAAGTATAGTGGTATGGTGCTTTCCAATGCACCTACATCCACTTTCTAAGATCTACTTGGAATTCATTATAATCTCCATCGATTATAGCCGATTAATTTTCCAGGCTCACTAATCAAAATTCCTTTTGGTTTTTACAAGGCTCACCAAAAGAAACCTCTTGATTTTCAAAGGTTAACCAATAACCTCCTTGGTTTTCAACTAGGCTTATTAAAAACCTCGGTTTTTCAATAGGTTAACCAAAAATCTCCTTGGTTTTCCAATAGGCTAACCAAAAACCTTTACAACAAAGATAGAGTTAATGTAAAACAACAAGAAAAGCTTTCTTAATAAAAGCGGATATATCTTTGAAGCTTCGAGGAATTGCTGTCTTCAACTTGATAAAGCCTCAATCAATGCTCAATAATGTTAAACTTGAATGCTCTTGAAGGCTTTGAGACTTCTCTTTGCTTGAAGGTAGTTGCTTTCAATGAATGGGAGTGAATGCACTTGCTTTTCTTTTCCTATTGTTGAACCTCTTATATTCCAATTCAATTTCAATCACTTAAATACATTTCCAAGATCTCAAAGTTAGTTTATGACCATTAGACACAAAAAACTAGTCGTTGAAAGCCAAGAGGGCCGAGTTTTACATTTGAAAAACTAACCGTTATTGTTTCCAGAACTTCAAGTGTTGACACTTCAAGCTATAAATCAATACTTAGGGTCGATACTTAAGTTTCATGAGTCGACACCAAGTTCAAATATCTTCATTGAAGCTCTCTGGAATTCTCAAGTGAGTCGACACTTCTTCTGGTGAGTCGACACTTGACATCCATAAGTCGACACTTCAAGCAAGTCTTCAATTTCAGCATGTTCTGTATCAAAATTTTCTCAAGCCTTGAGCTGATCCTTGAATCGACACCTTGAGTCAACACTTGACTGGCATGAGTCGACACTTTAGCTGTGCCATCTGACACTATTTCTGCATACCGACTTGAGCCGACACTTCCACTATCATGAGTCAATACTTGAGTTGTGAGTCGACACTTTGAGTCGACACTTGCTGAGATTTCTTCAAAAACCATTGAATCTCTGCTGAAACCAATTTGTGCTAGACTAACCAAGTCCTTTCAAGCAATATTCAAGTACTTAAGTCCATTTAAAACTGATCTTTCATTCATGGAAGGGACTTCTTTATTTTTGACAAGCAATCAAATCTTGTTGAATTGATGAGTACATTTTTCTATAAAAATATACTTTAAAGAAATAATTAGTACTCAACTTATACTTAAGTATTTTGTTTATCATCAAAATCAATAACGGAGTCAACAATCTTCCTCTTTTTGATGATGACAAAATCTTTAAGTATAATTCACATGATAAGCTCTTAAAAGGTATTTTTAATAGATATAAAGCTTATTGCAACATGTATTCAAATAAAGAAAGATAAGAGATGAATTTTAAAAGCTCATTTGAATTGAATTTGAACTAAGAGTATCGGAGCTAAAAAGGAAATTCATGTATCATGATACTCTAAAGAGAACATGCTTAAGAATAATAATAAATTTAGCAATGAAACAAGATAAAAGTAATCAAAGAAGAATTTTGAGCAATAGATTGAAGAGTATAAATACTCTCCCTCAAGAGGTGATTCGAAAAATTGATTTTCAAAGATCTTTCAAGGGCAAAAAGCTGAAATTAAATATCTGAAATTAAGGATTTTGCAAGAAATTTTAGCAAAACAGATTTTGCAATCCAAATGAGAGATTACTCCCCCTCACTCAATGCTCAAAACATTTTTCTCAACATAAATGATTTTTCATTTTATCTTCATTGCACAGAAATATATATACCTTTCATCTATCTTATCTCACCTTCATCTTTTATACTTACTTATCTTTTATCTTATCTCTCCCCTTTATCTTTTATATTTACCTCTCCCTCTTTTTGTCAACATTAAAAGGAATAGAGAAATTAAAATACTGAAATTAAGTAATGCAATTCATTCATTCAGAGAAGATATCATTCAAAGACATAGGTATGAAGTAGAATATTTCAATCATTCATAATATTTCATACATTGATACAAGTTTGATACATAAAAGTAAATAAACATAAAAGCATACAAGTAGTACAGAAATATAAACTAGCTAATCATAGAGACTATCCTAAGCATGGTCCTTGTCATTCGAGGATCCAATCTTGATCGATCTCGTATCAGTAAAAGCATGGGATTGAGGCCACATAGATTGAAGATCACGAAGACGGGTCTTGGTCGGTCTCGATGGAACACGATGGCCTCGTCCTCTGTGTCTAACATAAGTCCTTCCTCTAGCTAGTACAAAGAGGTAGAAGCTATGTCAGCAACAGGAACAGAACTGACAGGAATGGCAGTATCAAAAATAGTATCAATCGGTGTATGATCAAAGAAAGGACATGAATCAAGATGGTGGAAACCAGGGGTATAAAATTCTAGTTCCCTAATAAGGAAAGATGTATGCAATGGGGGAGAATGAATAATAGGTGTATCAAAAGCTAAAGATATGACAGGAGTAGGTGCTGGAATGGAAGTGTAATTATTAAAAGATAAGCAAAAGAAAATTATTTATAAAGATTATATTAGAAGTAGTAATTATTAAAAGATATCAACTAATTACTTTGTTAAACTAGTTAGCAGGAAAAGTAACCTAGGAATCTAAATCCAACATGCTAACCTGGTTTATCTTCTCTTCTTTATGTTGCAATATCAATAATTCTTACAAGTTCAATGTTAGAATAATTCTTGCATAGAAACTAAGTATAAAAAGAGAGATAGCACCTTGTTACAGGCTTCATTTTCATCCTAGGTTGAAGGAATCTAGCCGCGCATCGCTGTCACCAGTATCCCCTCCAAGATTTTTCCTTTTTCTAAGCCTAATACAATATTCTAAATAAAAGAAAAAGAAAATAATTACTATAAAAATTTATGCATGGACTACTACCTGGGATCCTTTTATAAAGCTCATCTAGGGCTTTCTTCCAGTCAAATTTAGAGTCAATCAGGCTTAAAATTGACCATATATCATGAGGAGAAATCTAGGTCATTTGATTTGCATCACAAGCCTCAGATCATGTCAAAGATCGTGTGAACCTACTTCCTTCTCAGTGAAGAGAGTTTGATCCAAACTCCTATGAATCCTAGATCGAAGCCTAGAATCCTTCTTCAATTGAAACTTGGACTTGGAGAGTGGCAGCATGAGGCTTCGACATGAGGTAGTGATGGCACTGGTAAGCAGATGATGGCGATCAGTGGAGAACTAGTCGTGACTATGATAGAAAGAGGCTAATCAACAGGGGAGTTCGGTGGCTAGTAGTGAGAGGGTGGCATGGAGGAGCGGTGATGTCATCTCCGAGGGTGTGGCATTTTTGACATCTTCAGTTGATGGTGGCGGCTGCTCGAGCAGCGGCATAGCTTGGAATGGTGGCCGGTCGGCGGTGTCGAACAGAGAGCAGAGAAGACCATAAAAATTGATGATGCACTTCTCCGATGATGAGTTGCTCGATAGTTCCCCAGCCATGCATGGCTTCCAGGCAGGTTCTTTGGCCATGGGGAGGTGGTCGACGAACAGCGGCAACAAGCAGTGACCGACGGAGAGGAGAAGATCATGAAGGATATTAGTTGGTCCAAAAAAAGGGTCTCTCAATGGCTTCTTCGACCATGGTGGCTTCCGGTGACGAGGAAAAGGATTCCGGCAGCTTCCCCAATGACAAAATGGTTCGGGAAGACCAGTGGTCTACAAAGCAAGCTCATGGGCTGGCAGCAATGGCTGCTGGTGGACCAACTGATGTTCTACAGACTAGGCGACTGGTCCATGGTGGACCGGCTTCACCAAAATCATGCAATTCATCAATAGATTTTAAACTTGAATTCTAGGCTCATTCAAACTCCGAATTGGATGCGATTTATGTCATTGGACTCCAAAAATTGAGCTCTTCCCATCTATGAACTTCTTTTCTATAAATTTTAATAAAAAATATCAATACTTAATAAATATATATTCATTAATATTTATTTTAATGGTTAAATTGAGATAATTAATAGACTTATCATACCACCGAACTTAATCATTGCTAGTCTCTTAGCAATGTAATTAAAATAGAATCATGTGTCACTAAGATCCTCCTTTGCAAAACTAGATCTAGGCTTAAAGTTAAAGAAGCTAGCTAGTATCACTAAGTATTGAGTTTCTGAAGTGAATTTCGCAGTTAGAACTATCAAAAACTTTCTTAGAGTTTATCCAAAGACCTACAGCACTTGCGTTTATGATGGCTGACTTAGTATTTCGATATTAGCTTGTAAGGAACAATGATATCTTCACTTATCAACTACTTTGGTTAATCTTCTATACACTCCTAAATTAAGCATATGAGCTAAGGTAGCTTTCACACGACCTAATATTTTTTTTTGCGATGTCTTTACACTACCCACTTTTAATGCGAATAACAATGCTACTTACACAAAGGTGCCTGGTTACTCAATAGGAAATCAATGTTTAGAACCTACTTTTTTTTTCTTTTTTTTAGATAGACCTTTTCTCATCTTCAAGTTTCTCTCAATAGAGTGTATATCAATTACCAATTTTTAGTAATACTTGAATCTCCAATTGACCTTGCAACTAATACCTAATTTACCTCATCAATGTGCATGTGCAGTAGAAGTGCTAATAGCCTTCAGATGATCTAAGTAGCCCACTAAAACTCTAACCAACTAGTCTACTCCTTGGCTTGCTATAGTAATTAGCTAATACTTTCTAACTCTATTACCTTTTCCTAGTCAATTTTGCTCAAGAGTTTCTTTCATGGCACATTTTTCAAAGTTTTTTAAAGATTGCCAAGATATTTTGAAATATATTTTGCTTGAAAAAAGGTTCCTTATCCCCCAACTGTTGGAATTGTGTCCCAAAGCCAATCGCCTGGGTTGTAGGTGGTTGTGCTAAGTATTGTATTTTTTCAATGAATTAATAAAATATTATTTTTGGCAACTCATCACATATTGAATTTCCCTGAAATGAACTCTTTCCTATGTGATGAAGTCCTTAGGACTACACTGACTTCGATACAGAGAAGATGTATCGAGTGGTCCTTAAACCCGGTTCACAACCAAAGGATATATTGTACTGGACGGCAATATATCAAGTATAGGTTGTTGTAGTTCACATCGTTTGGTTGTCCTCTTGACCAAATGAGTGTGGTGACACTGATGTGATCTGCAGGTGGGATATATGTGATATTTCATTGAACGTGACTCCGTGCAGTCCCTTTCTGCCAAAGGGATACTCACGATTGGATATGGGTATAAGTGTCCCTCTGACCTGAGGCCATCGCGGTAGCTTGCAAGCAACTCCCTGTGCTTTGGTGCCGGACTACCCGGATTTTTAATCCGGTGATGGAAGGTTTATGGGTACAGGAAAGTACTTGTGGAGCAGTGATGGACCAAGATGGAATTGACCTGTCCAAACAGTTTGGATTGAATGTCTCGCAGTATCTCAATTTAGCAAATCCTCGGCCGGTGTAGCCCTAGTGAAGAGTCACTAGGCTTGCGAGGTTGAGACACGTAGTCGACTGACTCAGTCTGGGTTGGCAGCCCATCTCAGTCGTCCTGAGCATTAGAGGTCAAAGGGATGAATTATACGGTAACCATATGCCACAGGTTCGATAGTTTGCTCCCGCATCTTCGACCTATCCGGACGCCGGGACCCATTGCTAGATGGTTTCCTGTGCTGGTACTAAAAATTGTTCTAGTGCTACCGTTTAGGTTCGAACCTATGAGGTCACACGCCACAGAGGATACCTCTCTGATCCGGATACCGATTACGATTGGGAATCATCTCGATTTTATGGTCACAGTATTTTTGAGCACTCTTTTCCCCGTCTTGCCCTTGTCTGAGTCGATCGGAAAATGTTCCAGGTTGACCAGCTCTGTGCCAGGATTTTTCTGAATCAGTTTTGAACTGATTCGGAGTTCGTTTCGGCCTCCAATTGGTTGTGAACCAATTTTATTCCCTGAACCAGGTTCAATTGGATTGAACCACCATTGGGTTTGAACCAATTGATTTAATGGGATTAGACCAATTTTTGGCTTGGACCGGTTTTGGATGAACCGGCATTTACTTTTCCACATGACCGTTTACACGGTAATTCGCTGGAAAGAATTCCATGCGTCCATGAAGGCCAAACGTCCCAAAACAAAATCCCTGGCACCTCTTCTTCTCCCTCTACCGTTGCACTTTTAAACCCTGTTAATAACTTGATTAATTAGGTTAATGGCAGCGGTTGCATCTTACCCTCCCAGCCTCTCTTGGCCTCCCTCTCCCTGCTGCTTATATTCTTTAGCAGCCCTGTTTCAAAAAAAAAAGGAGTTCCCACCGTGTGAAGTGGAAAAACCCAGCGTATGAGGAAAAAAAGAAAAGCAAGGTGTTCTTTGAGTGACCCCTGTTATAGAGCTTGGATACACTGGGATTTGGAGTGTGTGAGGGAGAGAAACAAGGCATCAATCCTCTCTTTAAACTGTTCAAAAATCCCTGCTGCAGCAATTCTGTTTTGCTGCAGCAACCTGTGACCGTGAACCCCTTTTCCGGCGGCTAGCATCGCGCATGGAGAGGGATCGGAGAGCCCCGGGCATGTCTCCCCTCTAGAGGGAGTATTCTTCTACTCCTCGGAGCCAACCACGCGAGCCGGGATCGCTCCAGTTGCCCGAAATCCAACGACGAAGGCTGCTACTCCGTTCTGCTGCCATTTTCGTGCAGCAGACTTCGGCGATTTTTTACGATTTATTGGCTTAGTTTTTCTTGCAGAAACCAGTGCCAAATCGAAGAGGACTTCCTTAAGAATCTACAACTCAAATTTGGGAGCGATCGGAGGTCCGGAAGGGGGCGTTCCGGGGACTTTTCGGAAGCCCTGTTTTCAGCCCAAGGTGGAAGACGACTGGAATAACTTTATTCCAGTTATTCCAGTCTATTCCAGGTTTATCCCAGACTTATTCCAGCTGGGAATAAGGTATGTTTTTGGGTTTTAATTTCGGTGCATGTGTAGATCTAGATTTATTAAAATGTTTATAAATATTATATGTCCTGTATCATGCCAATACATGCATCTTGCATATGCTAGATCCTGTACGGAGTAGGTATTTTTCGTATTTATTTTAAAATGTTTTAAAATATTTACCTGCTCCCTGTGCTGTTGCATGCTTAGCGTAGGCACCTGCACCCACATTTTTACTTTCAGTGGTATCAGAGCCAGGTTCTAGTGTAACATATCTTGATGCATGTATAGTAGATTAAATTGTTTAATCTTGGGATTAGAGAGTACTTTTAGGAACCTAGTTGAGACCTTCACCATGGCCGTGTGTCTTTGACACGATGCGGTTCGTCTGCGTTGGCCTCTTCAGAAGGATCCTTTAAGGAAATCAAAAAGAAATTAAAATTATAAATTTGGCATGATTTATAATTTTGTTATTTGGGTCATATAATATTTATAAAAGTATAAGTCTAGATATGATGCATAATTTAAGATATAAAATTGTTTTACATAGAGACTTAATTGAAAATATTTTAATTAAGTATTTGGCTTAATAAAAATTTTTAGGTTTATGAAATCTAATAAAATTTGCATAAGCCAAATTGGGTTAATTGGTTAGCTGATTAGTTTGGTCCATAACTAGGTTAGACCTAAGTTTAGTTGAATCGGATTAAAAGAAGATTAAACAAATATTGTTTAAGGTCCTTCTTTAGAACTATCTAATAGTTAGATTAGTTGATCCGTTCATCTAAAATGGATCTAATTAGTGGCTCTGTGGACGCCCGAGTCTTTAGGAAAATCTGATCGGGTCTGGTAAATCGACTGGTGTCGAGGTAGGTTTGGCATTTGTGATCATGGTTGTATGAGGCTACCTCTTTCCTGGCCAACTTGGTTGGTATCTAGGAAAGATGGTTAATGGCGGATACTCACCCATGATCTCACCTACCTGGCTAGTCGAGTCAACCAGAACTGATTGGAAAAGCTCAATGACTCGAGTTAACCCATGTCACCCAGGTTGATCGGTCTGACTGATCAATAGGTGCCCATGGATCAATTGTTGATTTAATTCAACCCTCCTGGAATTTGATTGATTCAGTGGGAGGATGATCCATGTCCTTACCTTTTTCTTCTATCACAAAAAAAAAAAAAAAAAAAAATCCTCTAAAATTATTAGGTCCTTAAAAAACTAAGTCAAGGAGTTGACAGTGTCTTAGCCTCCCATTAAGTTGGATAGAAATGTGTCCACTAGCTTGGTGTGTATCGGCAGTTCCATAGAACGGGTGTACATCCGGCGACTGGAATTTCTATCTGATCGATGATGGTTCAGTGCAACCTCCTTAACGGGACCAGGTGGGCCGGCCATAGTCGGGCTTGGTCTTTAGTTAGCTGGAAGCATTGGATTAGTCATTTTAATGGTTGGACCTAACCAGAGACCCGCAATAGGAGGCCCCTAGGCCGATTGGGGTGTTCTCTGAGGCAAAATAAAATACTGAAAATTGTTTAGGGAAACAATTGGTTTACGAACCTACCTTTAGGCTCGTATGGGTGAGCCGGCTATAGTCGGGCTCATGCGTGGCCTATTGGATTTCAGTACCCACTTGAAAAAGTGTTTTCACGGATTGAAGTTAGAGGCTACCAATCTGAAAAATTAGTGGGAGAAACCTTTAGACTAAAGTCCAAGTCTTTTGGTTAATTTATTAATTCATACACTAATAGGTCTAATTTTCTTTTTAGATGTCTTCAAACTTGTCGCTCCGGTCACTTCTCGATAACGAGAAGTTAAAGGGTCACAACTTCGATAGTTGGTATCGAAAGTTGAGAATAGTTCTGGAGCACGAACGGATCCTGTATGTGATAACGGATCCGGCACCTGAAATCCCTCCCGCTAATGCACGGAGTGCGGTCAGAGATGCTTATTTGAAGTGGGTCTCTGATCGCACTACTGTCCGGTGCATTATGTTAGCGGCGATGAACGACGAGTTCAGTCGCAAATTCGAGGAGGCCCAACCTGATGAAATCCTTCAAAAGTTGAAGGAATCCTTCGGCACCCCGGATGATGTAGAACGGTACAAAGTGTCTTGTGCCATCTACAACTCCAAGATGCCGAATGGCGGTTCAGTCACTGATCATGTATTGTACATGATCGAGTTGATTGAAAAACTAGGCAAACTCGGATGCCCCTTGCACGAGCAGCTCGGCAAGGATGCGATCCTGAATTTTCTTCCCTCCTCCTATCTTGACTTTCTTGATCATTATAGAATGAACAAGCCTGCAGTCAACTACCGTGGTCTTTTGGAGTTGTTGCAGACTTTCGAGAAAGACCACCAACTGAATAAGGGGGTGGTGAATTTAGTGGGAGGAAGTAGAGGTCGTCGTCCCTTTAAGAAAGGGAAGAAGAAAATAAATAAAAAGGGAAAGAAGGTGCAGAATGCTCCTGGCCCGAGTCAGACCAGGAAGTTTAAGGCTGATCAGTCTTCTGCAGAGTGCTTCCACTGCAAGAAGAAGGGACACTGGAAGAGGAACTGTCCTCTTTATATAGCGTCCCTTGATCCGAAAAGGCCGAGAAAGCAGAAGTCTGCTGAACAAGGTATTTATATGATAAGACCTTGTAATTACTCAATTGTTGATACTGCTAACTGGGTATTGGATACTGGTAGTCCAATTCATGTTTGTAATTCGTTACAGAGACTTCAGGTTAGCAGAAGATTTGAAGATGGAGAACAGTTTCTGAGCGTCGGGAATGGAAATCGTGTTCCAGTACTGACGGTTGGAGTCCTGCGTCTTGTCTTTGAGTCTTGTACTGTCGAACTAGTAGACTGTCACTATTGTCCTAGTTTCATTATGTGTATAATCTCTATAGGCCTTTTGGCCAGTTGTGGTTTTGAACTATCAATAAAAGGAGATTTTTGCAATGTTATTTTGAATAACTCTGTTATAATGAAAGCTAGATTAAATAATGGCATATACGTACTATCAAGGCCTGTTAGTATAATGTACACTTCCAGCAAATGCTCAAGGTTGGATAATGTCAACGATTTGTATCTTTGGCACTGTAGGCTAGGTCATATTAACCAAAATAGGATAAACAAAATGCGAGGAGATGGACTCCTCGAGGTCAGTAATTCTGAATCACTGCCCACTTGTGAATCCTGTTTACTTGGTAAAATGACCAAGTCACCTTTTACTGGAAAAGGTGAACGAGCTACAGAACTTCTAAGTCTAATACATACTGATGTATGTGGACCGATGACAGTTAGTGCTATAGGAGAATACAAATATTTCATTACTTTTACAGACGACTTTTCAAGGTTCGTTATGTCTTTTTAATGAGACATAAGTCTGAGTCGTTTGAAATGTTCAAACGATACCGTAATGAAGTAGAAAAGCAAACTGGAAAAAGTATTAAAACCCTTCGATCTGATCGAGGTGGCGAATACTTATCTGGTGCTTTTTTGACATATCTTGAGGAGAATGGAATTCTCTCTCAGTGGACTCCTCCAGGAACACCACAGTTGAATGGTGTGTCCGAAAGGAGGAATCGAACCTTGTTGGACATGGTTCGATCCATGATGGGCTTTGCAACTCTGCCGCTATCCTTTTGGGGATATGCGCTTCAGACAGCCTGTTACTTATTAAATAATGTTCCAAGTAAATCTGTTGTCTCCACTCCGTATGAGATGTGAATGGACGTAAACCATCAATCTCACACCTTCGGGTCTGGGGTTGTCCGGCTTACGTAAAGCGTTTAGACTCAGACAAACTTGGTCCTAGGTCTGATCGGTGTTTATTTGTTGGTTATCCTAAGGAAACCAAAGGGTATTTCTTCTATTTGGAGAATGAACAAAGGTGTTCGTTGCTCTTAGAGCTATCTTTTTGGAAAAGGAGTTCCTTGGAGAAGGAACTATAGCCTCTAAGATTGAACTTGATGAAGTTCAGCCAATAGAAGAACCTACACACTCTAAGGACGTCGTAGAACCGGCTGTCATTGAATCACACCCAGAACCCATTAGGAGATCCGGTAGAATACCGCATCAGCCGGACAGATACTACGGTTTCTTGGTCCGGGACGGCGATCCCATTGAGCTTGACGATAACAATGAGGATCCGATCACCTATATGGATGCACTTCAGAGATCTGACTCTGAGGCATGGCTTGGAGCCATGCGATCCGAAATGGAGTCCATGGAAATCAACAATGTTTGGACATTGGTTGATCCACCTGAAGGAATAAAACCCATCGGGTGTACATGGATCTTCAAGAGGAAAAGGGGCGCATATGGGAAGGTAGAGACCTATAAAGCCCGTCTGGTTGCCAAGGGTATCGTCAGCGATATGGTATCGATTATGACGAGACATTTCCCCTGTGGCAATGCTCAAGTCTATTCGGATCATGCTTGCTTTGGCAGCATATTTTGATTACGAGATCTGGCAGATGGATGTCCGAACCGCTTTCCTAAATGGGGAGCTGGAAGAAGAGGTGTATATGATACAGCCTGAAGGGTTCACATCCACAGATGAATCAAAAGTATGCAAATTGCAGAAGTCCATCCATGGACTCAAGCAAGCATCTCGAAGTTGGAACTTACGGTTTGATAGGTGTATCAAATCGTATGGCTTCGTTAAGAACGGAGAAGAACCGTGCATCTATAAATGGGTTAATGGTTCTGTGATTGTATTCCTAGTATTGTATGTTGACGACATTCTCTTAATCGGGAATGACGTCGCAGCATTATAAGGAATAAAGGTCTGGTTATCATCTCAGTTCTCCATGAAGGACTTGGGTGAAGCTTCTTACATACTAGGTATGAAGATCTATAGAAATAGATCCAAGAAGCTTTTGGGACTGTCCCAGTCTATGTACATAGATACCGTGCTGAAACGGTTCAGCATGGAAAATTCCAAGAAAGGCTATCTTCCGATAAGTTCTGGAATTACTCTTTCCAAAAGGGATTGTGCGACAACTCCTGAGGAAAGAGAGCGCATGAGTAGAGTACCTTATGCTTCAGCAGTAGGCTCTATCATGTATGCTATGACTTGTACTAGACCAGATGTGGCATACTCACTAGGAGTAGTGAGTAGATACCAGTCTGACCCAGGTGAGGTGTATTGGAAGGTGGTTAAGTCCATCCTCAAGTATTTGAGAAATACTAAAGATCAATGGCTGATTTATGGAGAACCTGACTTGAAACTTGTGGGGTACACTGACTCTAGTTTTCAGTCAGATAGAGATGATAGCAAGAGTGTGTCAGGGTTTGTATTTACCCTGAACGGAGGAGCGGTCTGCTGAAAAAGTTCCAAGCAGGCAACTGTTGCAGACTCGGTATGCGAAGCAGAATATATTGCAGCATCAGATGCAGCAAAGGAAGCTGTGTGGTTGCGAAAGTTCCTTGGAGAGCTAGGGGTGGCACCTTCCCTAGATGGTCCTGTTCCGGTGTACTGTGACAGCACTGGAGCCATTGCTCAAGCTAAGGAGCCAAAAGCTCATCACCGCACCAAGCACATCCTACGGCGCTACCACCTCGTACGAGAGATCGTGGAACGAGGCGACATCAATCTTCTGAAGATCGATGGAAAAGAAAATCTGGCCGACCCTTTCACTAAAGCCCTCGGAATAAAAGAGTTTGACCATTGTAAATGGGAAATGGATATTAGATACTCTTCTGATTGGCTTTAGTACAAGTGGGAGTTGTTGGGAATTGTGTCCCAAAGCCAATCGCCTGGGTTGTAGGTGGTTGTGCTAAGTATTGTATTTTTTCAATGAATTAATAAAATATTATTTTTGGCAGCTCATCACATATTGAATTTCCCTGAAATGAACTCTTTCCTATGTGATGAAGTCCTTAGGACTACACTGACTTCGATACAGAGAAGATGTATCGAGTGGTCCTTAAACCCGGTTCACAACCAAAGGATATATTGTACTGGATGGCAATATCAAGTATAGGTTGTTGTAGTTCACATCGTTTGGTTGTCCTCTTGACCAAATGAGTGTGGTGACACTGATGTGATCTGTAGGTGGGATATATGTGATATTTCATTGAACGTGACTCCGTGCAGTCCCTTTCTGCCAAAGGGATACTCACGATTGGATATGGGTATAAGTGTCCCTCTGACCTGAGGCCATCGCGGTAGCTTGCAAGCAACTCCCTGTGCTTTGGTGCCGGACTACCCGGATTTTTAATCCGGTGATGGAAGGTTTCTGGGTACAGGCAAGTACTTGTGGAGCAGTGATGGACCAAGATGGAATTGACCTGTCCAAACAGTTTGGATTGAATGTCTCGCAGTATCTCAATTTAGCAAATCCTCGACCGGGGTAGCCCTAGTGAAGAGTCACTAGGCTTGCGAGGTTGAGACACGTAGTCGACTGACTCAGTCTGGGTTGGCAGCCCATCTCAGTCGTCCTGAGCATTAGAGGTCAAAGGGATGAATTATACAGTAACCATATGCCACAGGTTCGATAGTTTGCTCCCGCATCTTCGACCTATCCGGATGCCGGAACCCATTGCTAGATGGTTTCCTGTGCTGGTACTAAAAATTGTTCTAGTGCTACCGTTTAGGTTCGAACCTATAAGGTCACACGCCACAGAGGATACCTCTCTGATCCGGATACCGATTACGATTGGGAATCGTCTCGGTTTTATGGTCACAGTATTTTTGAGCACTCTTTTCCCCGTCTTGCCCTTGTCTGAGTCGACCGGAAAATGTTCCGGGTTGACCAGCTCTGTGCCAGGATTTTTCTGAATCAGTTTTGAACTGATTCGGAGTTCGTTTCGGCCTCCAATTGGTTGTGAACCAATTTTATTCCCTGAACCAGGTTCAATTGGATTGAACCACCATTGGGTTTGAACCAAATTGATTTAATGGGATTGGACCAATTTTTGGCTTGGACCGGTTTTGGATGAACCAGCGTTTTCTTTTCCACATGACCGTTTACACGGTAATTCGCTGGAAAGAATTCCATGCGTCCGCGAAGGCCAAACGTCCCAAAACAAAATCCCTGGCACCTCTTCTTCTCCCTCCACCGTTGCACTTTTAAACCCTGTTAATAACTTGATTAATTAGGTTAATGGCAGTGGTTGCATCTTACCCTCCCAGCCTCTCTTGGCCTCCCTCTCCCTGCTGCTTATATTCTTTAGCAGCCCTGTTTCAAAAAAAAAAGGAGTTCCCACCGTGTGAAGTGGAAAAACCCAGCGTATGAGGAGCAAAAAAGAAAAGCAAGGTGTTCTTTGAGTGACCCCTGTTATAGAGCTTGGATACACTGGGATTTGGAGTGTGTGAGGGAGAGAAACAAGGCATCAATCCTCTCTTTAAACTGCTCAAAAATCCCTGCTGCAGCAATTCTGTTTTGCTGCAGCAACCTGTGACCGTGAACCCCTTTTCCGGTGGCTAGCATCGCGCATGGAGAGGGATCGGAGAGCCCCGGGCGTGTCTTCCCTCTAGAGGGAGTATTCTTCTACTCCTCGGAGCCAACCACGCGAGCCGGGATCGCTCCAGTTGCCCGAAATCCAACGACGAAGGCTGCTACTCCGTTCTGCTGCCATTTTCGTGCAGCAGACTTCGGTAATTTTTTACGATTTATTGGCTTAGTTTTTCTTGCAGAAACCAGTGCCAAATCGAAGAGGACTTCCTTAAGAATCTACAGATCAAATTTGGGAGCGATCGGAGGTCTGAAAGGCGGCGTTCCGGGGACTTTTCGGAAGCCCTGTTTTCAGCCCAAGGTGGAAGACGACTGGAATAACTTTATTCAAGTTATTCCAGTCTATTCCAGGTTTATCCCAAACTTATTCCAGCTGGGAATAAGGTATGTTTTTGGGTTTTAATTTCGGTGCATGTGTAGATCTAGATTTATTAAAATGTTTATAAATATTATATGTCCTGTATCATGCCAATACATGCATCTTGCATATGCTAGATCCTGTGCGGAGTAGGTATTTTCCGTATTTATTTAAAAATATTTTAAAATATTTACCTGCTCCCTGTGCTGTTGCATGCTTAGCGTAGGCACCTGCACCCACATTTTTACTTTCACCAACTTAATTTTCATCATCCTCAATGAAGTAAGGAAGACCAAGACAAAGAGAGATACCTCCTAGACAAGATCTACCTTGTCTGATGCCGGAAGTGATCGCATAGAGCAATTTTTTATTCCTAGAATTAAGAATTACTAAAATAGAGGTCAGAAAAAAAAATAAAACTTTGGGTTGCCTCCTAAAAAGTACTAAGTTTAACATCTTTAGCCAGACATCATGACATACACTGGTTCGTAAAGAATCATAACCTCCCCAGCTTCTTCAGTAGTTAATTCCAAGAATGGTTTCAGGTGTTGTCCATTAACTTTGAAGATATCACTATTACTTGGATTTTCAATTTCTATTACTCCATGTGAGAAGACTTTTTTCACTATGTAAGAGCCAGTCCATCTATATCTTAATTTTCCTAAAAATAGGTGAAACCTTGAATTATATAAGAGAACTTTTTGGCCATGAGTAAATGATTTTCTAAAGATAGATTTGTCATGGAAGGTTTTTATTCTCTCATAAATTTTTGCATTCTCATATGCTTCATTCCTAATTTCCTCAAGTTCATCCACCTGTAACTTTCTTTGGCCTCCGGCTGTATCCAAATCCATGTTCAATTATTTTATGGCCTACATTGTCCTATGTTCTAATTCTACCAGCAAGTGACATGCTTTACCAAACATGAGCCTATAAGAAGATAATCCTAAATTGGTTTTGAAGGTAGTGCGATACACCCACAGTGCATCCACTAGCTTCACTGACCAATCTTTTATGTTAGAGCTCATAGTCTTTTCTAGGATATGTTTGACTTTTCGATTAGAAACCTCTACTTGCCTACTTGTTTTCGAGAGATAGGGTATGGCCATCTTATGGGTGATGTTATACTTTCTCATCAGTGATGAGAAGGATTGGTTGTAGAAGTATGTTCCGCGATCACTGATGATAGCCATTGGGATAACAAAGTGAGAGAGGACATGTTCCTTGAAAAATCTTACAATAATTTTGTTGTCATTAGTTTTGCAAGGTATTGCCTCTACCCATTTGGATACATAATCTGCAGCTATCAAAATATACTCATTTTCAAAAGATTTTGGAAACGATCCCATAAAGTCAATTCCCCATACATCAAAAATCTCTACAACCAAAATTGGATTCATATGTATCATATCTCTCTTTGTGTTCTGGCCTATTTGCTAGCATCTAATGCAACTTTTATAGTATTCGTGAGCATTTTTAAATAGGTTAGGCCATTAAAATCTATATTGGAGCACCTTTGTTGCTGTCTTCTTAGCTCCAAAATGACTACCACAAACTTAGTCATGGCAAATGGATAAAATGCTTCTAACTTCTTAATCTGGGATGCATCTTGTAATAATCATCAGGACATTATTTAAATAGATATAAATCATCCCAAATAAAGTATTTTACTTGGAAGAAAAATTGATTTTTATCTTGAGCATTCTAGTGCATCGGAATCTGACCAGTGGCTAGGTAATTCACTATGTCAGTATATCATGGTTCCATGGTGGCAAACATAAGTTGTTCATCAAGAAAGGACTCGTTGACAGGTAGTTCTTCAGTAGGTATGATCATTAACCTAGATAAATGATCGGCCATTACATTTTTGGTATTGTTTTTATCTCTGATCTCTAGGTCAAATTATTATAAGAGTAAGATCCATCTAATTAAGTGTGCATTAGCATCATTTTTTGAAAGAAGATACCTAATGGTAGAGTGATCAGTATAAATGACTACATGAGACCCCACTACGTAAGACTTAAAATTTTCTAGTACAAATATCATAGCTAGAAATTCTTTTTCGATAGTAGAATAATTGAGCTGTGCATCTTTCAAAGTCTTACTAGCATAGTAGATCACTTAAGATAGCTTATCAATTCTTTGACCTAGGATCGCTCCTATGGCATGATTGGATGAGTCACACATAAGCTCAAAAGGTTGAGTCCATACAAGTGGGTGAATGATTGAGGCTAAGGTTAATTCTCTCTTTAAATATTAAAAGGGCTCGAGACATTCATATGTGAAGTCAAACTTGGCTTCTTTGGCTAATAGGTTAGTCAATGGTTGAGGTACTTTGCTAAAATTCTTGATAAATCTTTTATAAAATTCAGTGTATCCAAGGAATGATCTTATTTCTTTGACTGATATAGATGGAGGGAGATTAGCAATCAAATCCACCTTGGCCTTGTCTACTTCTATACCTTTGCTTGAAATTACGTGGCCAAGGACTATACCTTCATTTATCATAAATTGGCACTTTCTCTAATTTAATACTAGATGCTTTTTCTTATATCTTTCTAAGACTAGTCTAAGGTGATATAGGCATTCAGAAAAAGTAGATCCAAAGATGAAAATATCATCCATGAAAATTTCAAGAAACCGTTCTACCATATCAGAGAAAATACTCATCATGCACCTTTGAAAGGTAGATGGTACATTACACAAGCCAAAAGGGCATACATCTATAGGTGAAAGTTCCATATGGATAGGTAAACGTAGTCTTCTCTTGATCTTCTGGGGCTATCACAATTTGATTATAACAAGAGTATCCATTCAAAAAATAGTAGAAATCATACCCTACTAATCATTCCAGCATTTGGTCTATAAAGGATAGAGGGAAGTTGTCCTTCTTGGTGGTTGCATTTGATTTTCTATAATCGATGCACACGCCCCATCCAGTTTGAATTCTTGTTGGGACCAACTCATTATTATCATTTTGGATCACCGTGACTCCTGACTTCTTGGGTACTACTTGCACAGGACTTATCCAAGAACTATCTGAAATAGGATAAATTATACCATTGTCAAGAAGTTTGATAATCTCTTTTCTCACTACTTCCTTCATGGATGGGCTAAGTCTCCTTTGGGAGTTTCTTATAGGCTTGGCTTCCTCCCCTAAGTGGATCCTGTGTTGAACGATTGAGGGGTTGATCCCCTTTATGTCAACCATAGTCCATCCTAAAATCTCTTTATTTTCTCTTAGGATATTCAGTAATTTCCCTTCTTGTGCGAAGTCTAGGTCAGCTGAAATAATCATAGGCAAGGTTTCTAACGAACCTAGGTATGCATATTTAAGGTACTTAGGAAGTAGTTTTAGTTCTAATTTGGATAGTTCTTCCATTGATGGTCTGGGTAATAGTTCGGGTACTTTTTCTAGTGGTTCAATTGGAGGTTCACATCTTGGTTTTCCATCGATTGTAGCAACCTCATTAATTTGCTTCCCATCTTGGTTCATGTAGATTTCTAGGTCACGCTCTTCATCACTAAGGTCAATTGGATCATAAACCATATCCTGAACATAATTTATGTCGCTCATTTGATGTGTGTTGGTGAAATTAAAAATATTAAGATCAATTAACATATTTTCAAAGGAAAGTTTCATTAATCCATTTTAACAATTAATTTGGGCATTAGCTATGGCCAAAAATGGTCTACCTAAGATAATTAGGATGTGGCTCTTTGGGTTCGTTACCGGTTCAGTTTCTAGGATCATAAAGTCCACCGAATAAATAAAGTCACTAACTTTGATCAACACATCCTCTACTATTTTCCTGGGTACTTTCAAAGAGCGATCTACTAGTTATAGGGTCATTCCTATAGGTTTTAGTTCTCCCAACCCTAGTTGCTTGTATACTAAGTATGGCAATATATTGACACTAGCTGCTAAGTCTAATAAAGTCCTGTTCATGAGGGTGTTCCCCACTATGCATGAAATAGTGGGTGACCCTAAATCTTTATATTTTACTAGCATGTGGTTTGATAGGTAAGAGCTCACACTGGCTGCCAGAAAGTCTCTCTTAGGCACATGGGTGGTCTTCTTTTTGGTACATAGATCCTCAAGAAATTTGGCATAGGTTGGGACCTGTTGGATCATGTCCAGTAAGGGAATGTTCACTTTAACTTATTTGAAGACCTCCAAAATCTTATTGAATTGGGCTAAATTTTGGTTGGGCTTAAGTCTATTTGGGAATGGTGCTACAACCCTAGTTTTGATTCATCTCCTTCTAATATGGGCTTAGCTGGTGGGATGGGCATTACATCAGACTCTGATGCCTCAAGTATTTTGGGCTGACCCTACTTAATGAGTTATTCAGGTGGTGGGACCTCTAATTCTTTTCCTTCATATATACCCACCTGGTTATCTATTTGTTACCTAGATCTTAATGTGTGAATGGCATTTAGTTGGTTAATATGGTCTCTTTATTTTGATCCTTGATGCTTAGGTTCTTAGGGTTAGCCTCGGGTTGACTCGATAGCTTACCTCATTCTATCTTATTGTTGTGGCTAACTGACCTACCTGCATCTCAAAATGAGCTATGGCCTGGGTATTAAAGGATAGTTGTTGTCCTGTGTTGCATGAAGTTATTCAGGGTGGCATAGGCATCAACTTGGGACTTAGCTAGGATTTCTAAGGCTTTGTCTAAGGAACTAAATCTCTGTTCATTCTCATTAACTGGTGGATTGTTTCCTGTAGGTTTGGGCCTTGGGTTAGCGTGGTTGACATTGGGACCACCTACACTAGGACCTTATGACCAGGAGAAGTTTGGATGGTTCCCCCACCCTGGGTTGTGGGTTGGTGCATAGAGATTGTTGGTTGTTCTTTGATATGTTGTATTTACCTGTGCACAACCATTTTCAGTTTGGATCATGAAGTAGGGGCATTCTTCTACTATATATCCTAGTTCATTGCATCTAGTGCATGTGGGTGTGGACACTTGGTTTATGTGATTTATCGAGGTTTGCCCCTTGAGTTCCAAGGCTTCTATCCTATGAAGCAAAGATGCCATCCTAGCTTCTTTAGCTATGGATGGAGAGATCTAGTGCATACCTCTTGATGGTGAGGGTTTAGTTTTCCTAGTTCCCTCCCATTGTAGGCTCTTTTCTGCTAAATCCTCTAAGAACTGCCAAGCTTCATTTGATGGTTTTTGCATAAAGTTGCCCTGACACATTGATTCGAGCATGGTTTTGGAGTTTAGATTTAGATCGTCATAGAAGGTTTGTGTTGACCCTTGATTTTGATGACAACAAAATATTGGAGCATGCATTTATTACTAATACTCTTGAATATTTGAGAAGTTTTTGTAGGATAATTTAAATAAACGACCACTCTTTCTACAATTCTTATCTTATTGATGTATGTCAAGTTTATTTTGAAAAAGTATCATCTAATAAAGAGCCAAAAGAAAAATTACTTTGGTATTCATGAATGTGGGCCAATTCTATATAATTTTTAAGTTTCAATTACTTAGAATAGACCTTAAAAGAGTTTGAAAGAGCATATAAGTCTGTTGGAAGCTTTTGGAAGAAGGTTGAAGAAGTTTGGAAGGATTTTGACAAAAATCACTTGAGCCGATTCAAAGTAGGAGAGCGAACTCATTGTTCTTGCATGACATGAAGTTTCTAGCATGCAGACATCTGAGCCAACTTGAAGAAACCTGAGCTGATTCATCTAGAGCTATAATTCTTTAGTCAAATAATCGAGTCGAGCCGACAGAAAATCGAGCCGACTCCTCTAGAGTATGGAAAAATCAGTTTTGAGAGAACCAGTCAGGCGAGCCGACTCGTGAGTGAAAAGCTGACTCGATCAGTGTTCGATTTCTGAAGGACTGAGAATCCGAGCCAACTTGACTCATCCAAGCCAACTAGAATTCCTGGTTTAGGTGCATAATAGCTAGTTCCATAATTAATTTTTTGAATCCAAAAAGTGCTCCAACGACCATATTTCAAATCCTAAGACTCTACAATGGTGATATTCATCTGAGATCAATTCAAAAACTATAAATAAGGGATTTAAATAACTTTTAATAAGACTTTAAAAGAGAACATTCATTATTCAAGAGAGCTTTGAAGAGAAGAACTCAAGACTTCACCAACTCCCATTCTTTTCTTGAGTCGTTTATTGAAGAAGATTGGAAGCCTTAAAGAGCATTCAAGAAGCAATTAAGAAGACTTCTCAAAGGGCATCAACTGTAACTATTCGACAACATTTGGTTTGTCATTATTGTTACTCTGTTTTTAACTCCTTTTGAGTTGTACCAAGTACCGTAGGGGCTGTAACTTGGAGATTGTTTTAGGTTTTTGGTGAGCCTTTGAAAATCAAGTTTGGATTGTTAGTGAGCCTGAGAACACTAACATTATATTGAGTTCTTGGTGATCCCGATGTAAAACTAAGATTGGATTTTGGTTTGTGAGCCCGGTGTAAAACAAATCGACTATATTCCATGGATGAATATAGTGAAAATTTCAAGTGGTATCTTGGATAGTGGACGTCGGAGTTATGTTGCTCTGAACCACTATAAATTGCTCGTGTTTGTGCTTGTGCTTATTGTGTTCTTTACTTGCTTCTACTATTCATACTTAATCACATCTCTCACCACACATTTTTAAAAGAGCACATATTTATGAAAAATTTTAAATACCCAATTCACCCCCCTCTTGGGTTAGCCACCTGGGCAACAATTGGTATCAGAGCAATGTCTCTGAAATTTACTAGAGAAAAGATCTATGGCAAACCCTATGATTACCTTTTTGGCCGAAAGCCAATCTACAAATAGACCTTCACTTTTCACTAGCACAAATTATACCTACTAAAAAGTACAAATGAAAATTTATATTCAAGCAGTATATTTTCAATTATGAAAAATAATTTTAAAAGGACCTCACACATCCACAAAGAAGGTTGATGGCATGGACGTCCCAAAACCTGAAGAGGAATGGGATGAACATGACATGAAGATGGGTGAGTTGAATGCCAAAGCAATGAATCTCTTATATTATACTTTGGATGCTAACGAGTTTAACCAGATTTCTACTTGCATGTCTATAAAAAAAATTTAGGATAAACTTGAAGTAACCCATGAAGGAACCTCCCAAGTCAAAACTTCTAAAATCAATATTCTTGTTCATATTTATGAGTTATTTAAAATGGAATCGAATGAAACTATATCTACCATGTTATCAAGGCTTACAGATATTATTAATGATCTAAAGAGTCTTGACAAAATATACTCAAATGCAGACCTTGTATAGAAAATTTTGAGATCACTT
This sequence comes from Areca catechu, assembly GCA_021397845.1. NCBI lineage: Eukaryota > Viridiplantae > Streptophyta > Magnoliopsida > Arecales > Arecaceae > Areca > Areca catechu. The sequence goes on along the minus strand of CM038048.1, from coordinate 41,895,456 downwards.
TCAGATAAATGGGATCCAAAGGTCACTGCTATCCAGGAAGCCAAGGACTTGAATACTTTATCATTGGATGAGCTCCTTGGATCATTAATCACACATGAACTCACAATGCAGCATAGAAATAAGGATGATATCAAAAAATCGATAGCCTTCAAAGCTGCTGCAAAATTAAAAAAACATGAAGAAGAATTAGAAGAAGAAAGCCTTTCCTCATACGAAGATGAACTTGAAGATGATGATATTGCTCATCATTAAGAAATTTAAGAAATTTATGGGTAGAAGAAAGACAAGACATTGAAGAAAATACTATAGAAAAGGGGAACACAACAAAGAGAAATTAAAGAAAAATAAAAGAGATAAAGAGTAACAGCCTATCTGCTACGAGTGTAAGAAGCTAGGGCACTTCCATTCTGATTATCCCATTTTGAAGAAAATCTACAAAAAGAAGAAAAGAAAGTAATGGTTGCAACTTGGAGTGATAGTGAGGAGTCTACATCAAATGAAGAAGAAGAGACTACCAAAATAGGTAATTTATGTTTGATGGGTCTCAAGGATGAGGTAATGTCTCTTGAACCTAGCGATGAATTTACTTATGAAGAATTGAATATTACTTTTTATAAGATATTATCTGAATATAAAAGGCAGGTTTAAAAATTAAGACTTTGAAAAATAATAATAATATTTTAATGAAAGAAAAAGATAAAATTTCAGAAAAGAATAAAATTTTATAAAAAGAATTAAGCTATATTTCAAAAAAATATAGAGTCTTGCAAGTTGAAAAGAATGATTATCTTGAAAAGATAAGGCTCTGCATGAACAAAATATACGTTTGCAAAAAGAAGTTGAAAAACTCAAGTCTTTGGTTGAAAAATTAACTTTTAGTTCAAATAAGCTTGAGCTGATTTTGAAAAGCCAAAGGGATTCAAATAACAAAGCTAGAATTGGTTACAATTCATTATATTCTAACAGAGTTTCAGCTACAAAGTTTATAGCTTCAAAATCTTATGTACTGAAGTTTTCAACTCAAAAACTTTTTGCATCTAGAGTTTCAACATTTGCATCCTTTCAAAAATCAAGAGTTATATATTATTCTTGCAATGGGGTTGGTCACAAATCCTTTGAATATAATTTGAAAAAGAACAGTAAAAGTAAAGTGAAAAAGATTTGGGTTCCCAAAGGAACCGCTTCTACTAACCTGCAAGGATCAAAGAAAGCTCGGGTACCTAAAAGAACTACTTGATTATCTTGAAGGAATGTCTTGCAGCCAAGAATTTAAAGAAAAGATGGTATCTGGATAGCGACTGTTTAAGACATATAACGGGTGACAAAGAATAATTTATCATACTAGAAATGAAGGATGGAGGATTGGTCACTTTTGGTGACAATGGTAAGGGGAAGATCATTGGCGTTGGTAATATCAGAATTACCCCTTCTACATTCATTAAAAATGTATTGCTATTGATAAATTGAAGCACAATTTATTAGGTATAAGTCAATTATGTGATAGAAGCTTCAAGGTTGTCTTTGAATCTTCAATGTGCATAGTAACTAACTCACTTGATTCTAGCACTAAGCTTATTGGTCACAGACTTGGAAACATATATGTGGTATATTTAAATGATCTAACCATGTCTAGTGGTACAAGTCTTATGGCAATGAATGCTAAAACCAAGGAGTTTAGCTTACTTTGGCATAGGAGATTAGATCATGCTAGCATGCATACAATAGCTAAACTAATTTTCAAAGATCTAGTTAGAGGTTTACCAAAATTTAAAGTTGATTTTGAACATGTTTGTGATGCATACCAATTTATTAAACAAAGTAGGGGGAGTTTTAAATAAAAAAATATGGTTTTTACTTCTAGACCTTTAGAGCTACTACACATGAACCTATTTGGACCAACTAGGACCACAAGCCTAGGTGGTATGAAATATGGACTTGTGATAGTAGATGATTTTTCGAGATTTACTTGGATTTTATTTATTGCACACAAAGATGAAGCTTTTAAAGTTTTTCAAAAATTTTATAAGAAAGTTTCAAATCAGAAAAGTCTTTCAGTTATTTCTATTAGAAGTGATCACATCGCAGAATTTGAAAATCAATACTTTGATGAATATTATACTAAGCACGGCATTGATCACAACTTCTCTGATCCTAGAACATCATAGCAAAATGGTGTTGTACAGAGTAAGAATAGGATATTGGAAGAGATGGCCTGAACTATGTTATGTGAAGGCAATCTTCCAAGGTACTTTTGGGCAGAAGCTGTGAATACCATCTATTATATTTTGAACCGTGTTTTGATAAGACCTATTTTAAAGAAAACCCCTATGAACTGTGGAATGATAGAAAACCTAGCATTCATTATTTTCATGTTTTTGGTTATAAATGCTTTGTGCTAAATAATGAAAAGGATAACCTAGAAAAATTTGATGCTAAATCTGATGAAGAGTTTTTCCTGGTTATTCAACTTTTAGCAAAGCTTATAGAGTATTCAATAAAAGAATATTGACTGTTGAAGAATCTGTTCATATTATATTTAATGAATCTAACCCCTCACCTTCTAGAAAAAAGGAGTATATTGTTAATGATGCAAATATAATTGACAAAGCTATGGAGGACATGAGCCTAAAGGACAAACCAACAGGACAAGGAGAAGAAATGATAAGTAAAGATCATGGTAATTTACCAAGAGAATGGAGGTATATAACTTTACACCCTAAAGATTTAATTATTGATGATTCTTCACAAGATGTTAGGACTAGGTCATCACTTAGAGATGCACATGACTATCTAGTATTTATTTTACAAGAAAAACCAAATAGCATAGAAGAAGCAAAAAATGACCCTAATTGGATGATGGCAATGCATAAAAAACTTAACCAATTTGAAAGAAATAATGTATGAACTCTAGTAAATAGACCCTCAGATCATCCTATTATTGGCACCAAATGGGTTTATAAAAATAAATTAGATGAAAAAGGCCAAGTAATTAGAAATGAAGCTAGATTAGTAGTTAAAGGATATAATCAAGAAGAAGGAATAGATTTTGATGAAACCTATGCACCTGTAGCTAGATTAGAAGCTATTAGATTATTACTTACATTTGCTTGCTACATGGATTTCAAACTATTTCAAATAGATGTAAAAAGTATATTTTTAAATAGTTTTATTTCAGAAGAAGTTTTTGTAGAACAACCATCAGGATTTGAAAATCATGCTCTTCCAAATCATGTTTTCAAACTTAATAAAGCATTATATGGTTTAAAACAAGCACCTAGAGCATGGTATGATAGACTGAGTAAATTCTTGCTTGAAAATGATTTTGTTAAAGAAAATGTAGGCACTACTTTGTTTATTAAAAGAAAAGTAAATGATATATTAGTTATACAAATTTATGTAGACGATATCATTTTTGGTGCAACTAATAAAATTTATGTAGAGAATTTGCTGATCTTATACGGGACGAATTTGAAATGAGCTTGATGGGTGAACTAACCTACTTTCTTGGACTCCAAATTTAGTCAACAAAGGAAGGTATATTTATAAACCAAGCAAAGTACATTAATAAGATAATTAAGAAGTTTGGTATGGAGTTAGTCAAAGAAATGAGAACACCCATGAGCCCCTCCTGCAGACTTGACAAAGATGAAGATGGAAGTAATGTTGATCAAAAACTCTATCAAGGTATGGTTGGATCACTATTATATTTAACTGCTAATAGGCCTGATATCTTGTTAGTGTATGTATATATGCTAGATTTCAATCAAATCTAAAAGAATCACATATACTTGCTCTCAAAAGAATTATAAAATATCTAAAAGGAACAAGCAATCTAGGTCTTTGGTATTTCAAGCAATCTTCATTAAATTTAATTGGATTATGTTGATTATGGTGGATATAAAATTAATAGAAAAAGTACTAGCAGTACTTGTCAATTTCTAGGGTTGAACTTAATTTCATGGCATAGTAAGAAACAAAACTCTGTAGCACTGTCTACTACTGAGATAGAGTATGTGGCTGCAGGAAGTTGTTGTGTACAAGTGTTATGGATTAAGCAACAACTAGAAGACTATGGTGTTATTCAAACAAAAATTCCTATCAAATGTAATAATACAAGTGCTATTAATTTGACAAACCATCCAATTCAGCATTCTAGGATAAAACACACAGAAATTAGAATCACTTTATTAGGGATCATATACAAAGTAGAAATATTGAACTTGAATTTATTCCGACTAAAAATCAATTAGCTGACATCTTTACTAAGCCACTTAATGAAGATAGATTCTAAATGATTAGAGGAGAATTAGGTTTGTATGACCCATTTTAGTATTTTTGACCTAATTCCTTCAAAATTAAAAGAAATTATCTAAAGGACCTCCATTATCAATCTAAGGTCACCAACCACCCTACTTAGTGTAATTCTAGAGAATGGATACCTTTTTATCAATTTTTTGAGCAATTTTGAGTGTTTTGGCTCGAGCTGACTCGAGCAAAAGTCAAGTCTACTCGAAGGTCGAATCCTATTATAAAACCATAAGCCCTAAAGTTCCATTCACTTTCCTTTTTCACTATTCAATAGAAGCTCTATGGGGACCACTTCCCTTCCAATCCTAGATCCACCCGAAACCTTTTACTTCCACCTTAGATTCCCTACAGATGGCTCCAAAGAAAGTAGTTGCAAAGAGAGCTAGGCATGCATAACCAAGCTCCATCCAACGAGAAAAGAGATCCAAATAGTGTGAGGATGAGCCAACTCGGATTGAAGAGCAAGAAGAACCAAGAAATTTGTCTCCCGAACTGGTAAGGCAGATCATTCCCATGGGAAACCGACTGGTTACCTCTGGTAGGCATATAAATTTCAGTTTTCTTGAAAACCAGGGTTTCAAAATTGATGATTGGATTGAACAGCAAGGATGGGATTTCTTTTGTTCACTTGATATTCCTACATATCCCTCTCTTATAAGGATATTCTTTGAAAATCTATCACTTGGGGAGAATGAGATTTTATCAACTATAAAAGGAACCCAAATGTGCATAAATGAAAATATATTGAGTAGGGTTTTGATAATGCCTAGGGAAGGAAGGAATTATTTGAATTTAAAGGATAAACAGAAGACATTGAGACTTATTCTGGAGAGGAAAAGTATAGAAGGAATTTCTAATGTGCAAGCTAATATATTATCTCTAGAAATGAGGCTTCTCCATAACATCATCAACCAAATCTTTTTGCCAAGGACAAGTCACTTCGATTGGGTAAGCGAACGTGATATGGTTTTCATGAGATGCATGATTAAGGAGGAGGCCCTCAATCTTCCATTCATCATGTTGGTACAGATTCGAGATGCAGCCAGAAGAGCGAAGGTCTGCCTATGGTATGATGTTCACTTTGCTGTTCCAGGAGTTTGGTATTAACCTGATCGGAAAGGATGGTCGACCCCTTCACCACACTGATAGATACTCGGTGAAATCCCTTCATAGGATGGGTTATCACCAAGTAAAGGGTGTTTGGATCAAGAAGACATCAAGTCAGAGAGTGGTACATCACTTTGATTCTGATGATGAGGCTGAGGCTACTGAGTTTGCTGATACTGCTGCTAGAGAGACTAATAGAGTTGCTGAGCATGAGTCTGATAGTGATAGTTTTGATGACAGTGATGAGGACTCCACTAGTGAGGAGATCCAGGGACAGGCTAGAATGATTGGACAAACCGGCAGCCCCAAGACACCTTCTGCACCTTCAGCCACACCTGCACCTTCAGGACCATCGACTTTAGCACCACCGACTACCACTCAGGCAGATATTTCTAAGTAGCTCACTCGATTTTGTGAGACTCTGACTAGATCATTTCAATCGATGTTTGGCGATCTACGCCAAACACTCGAGACTGGACTTCAGGAGTTCCGGATAGAGATGAGAGAGTTGGCTTGCAGGATTGAGTTTGTTGAGATGAGATAGAGGCTCTAGGATAAGCACAGCACCGACCTTAGAGATTTACGCTCTGATTTTGGGAGACTTCGAGGAGTAGCTGACTCATTTGCTAGAGAGCAGGCCACTGCACTTCTTGAGCTACAAGGAGTTCAGAAGATTGGCACTGAGCTTTAGACCATCTGGTTCTTTGTGTCTGGATTATGATCTGGAGCTGGAGCATCTGGTGCATCTACTTCAAGACAGCCTCCTTCACAGCCTTTATCTATACCAAGGCAGCCTCAGATCTACACAGCCACCTCCACCACCTACAGTTCAGCCTAGCATACCCTCTGTAGACATCAAAACTGAGCCTACCTCTTCTAAACCTAAAGCTAGACTGAAAGCCAAATCCACTAGACCTAAGGCTCCTACTAGAACTAGGCTAAGAGATCTTAGGCAGAAACCCTTAAAAACTAAGGCCTCTTCCACTATTTTAGAGATAGGTTCTTCCTCTAGTGAAGAAGAAGATGATTAGTTGTTTGATCTTGATTGTATCTTTTGTATGTTGTTTTTAATGGTTGTATCAAAAACATGCTTATATATATATACACTTTGCTTTAAAATCAATGCCATTTTTCTTTACTTTTCTGTGATGCTTATTGCTTGGACTCAATAGGAAATATCAAACAATTATCATTGAAAAAGAAAGGAAAATATTAATAAAGATATCAAAATTATAAAGAGAATGTGAAATTATCTCAAATCATATTCATATTCTTATTCTATTTCAAAAATCATTGAATGCTTAAAGAACCTTTTTGTTGATGACAAAAAGGGGGAGTAATGTTTGTGTTGTGCATTGAAAATTCAAAACTTCATGAAATATACAAGTTAGGGGGAGAAATTATTTATGCATGAAAGATAATTAATGAACTTTAGCTTTGTGCTTTGATTCATTTTAATACTAAATGATAGCTTGATACTTTCATGAAAACGAATTTGCTCTGATACATTTTAATGCTCAATAAAGCTCTGATACTTTCTTGATGCTAAATTAATGGAATTTGCTTTAATTTATCTTGATTAGCCTTTGATTAGCTCTGATACCTCTTGATATCCAATATTCATTAGCTCTGATACATTCACACTTTGGGTTTTATTAACTGTGATACTTCTTGATACTAAAATAAAATCAGCTCTGATACATTTGAAATTAGCTCTAATACATCTTGAAATGTTCTATCAGCTATGATACACATTGATTAACTCTTGACTAGCCCTGATATTCTTGACATTTAATTGACTTTGATATATTCTAGAGCAAAAGTAGATTTTGATAAATATTGGATCTGATACAAAATGCTCTAATTGTTTTTAAGCTATGATACTTTTGATACATTCTGATACATTATTGATACTCACTTCTAAGTGTTCATATATACTTAACTATAAAGTTTTCCATGCCCAGTATTTTGTCATCATCAAAAAGGGGGAGATTGTTGATCCTTCGAATGATTTTGATGATAACAAAATATTGGAGCATGTGTTTATTATTAATACTCTTGAATGTTTAATAAGTTTTTATAGGATAATTTAAATGAACAACCACTCTTCCTATAATTCTGATCTTATTGATGTATGTCACGTTTATTTTTGAAAAAGTATCATCTAATAAAGAGTCCAAAGAAAATTACTTTTGTATTCATGAATGTGGGCCAATTCTATATAAATTTTAAGTTTAAATTACTTAGAATAGATCTTCAAAGATTTGAAAGAGCATAGAAGTCTGTTGGAAGCTTTTGGAAAAAGATTGAAGAAGTTTGAAAGGATTTTGACAAAAATCACTCGAGCCAACTCATAGTAGGAGAGCCGACTCATTGTTCTGGCATGGCATGAAGTTTCTGGCACACAGACATCTGAGCTGACTCGAAGGAACCCGAGCCAACTCATCTAGAGCTACAATTCTTCAGTTAGACAACCGAGTCGACCCGATAGAAAATTGAGTCAATTCCTCCAGAGTATGGAAAAATTAGTTTTGAGAGAACTAGTCAAGCGAGCCAACTCATCAGTGAAGAGAAAACTCGACCAGTGTTCAATTTCTAAAGGACTGAGAATCCGAGCTGACTCGACTCATCCGAGTCGACTCGAATTCCTGGTTCAGGTGCATAATAGCTAGTTCCAGAATTGATTTTTTGAATCTAAAAAGTGCTCCAACGGCCATATTTCAAATCCTAAGACTCTACAATGGTCATATTCATCTGAGATCAGTCAAGGACTATATATAAGGGATTTAAACAACTTTTAATGAGACTTTAAAAGAGAACAATCATTATTCAAGAGAGCTTTGAAGAGAAGAAGTCAAGACTTCACCAACTCCCATTCTTTTCTTGAGTCATTTATTGAAGAAGGTTGGAAGCCTTAAAGACCATTCAAGGAGCAATCAAGAAGGCTTCTCAAAGGGCATCAACTGTAACTATTTGACAACATTTGGTTTGTCATTATTATTGCTCTATTTTTAACTCTTTTTGAGTTGTACCAAGTACAGCAAGGGCTATAACTTGGAGATTGTTTTAGGTTTTTGATGATCCTTTAAAAATCAAGTTTAGGTTGTTAGTGAGCTTGAGAAAACTAACATTGTATTGGGTTCTTGGTAATCCCGGTGTAAAACCAAGATTGGATTTTGGTTTGTGAGCCTGGTATAAAACAAACCGACTATATTTCATGGGTGAATATAGTGAAAATTCCAAGTGGTATCTTGGATAGTCGACGTAGGAGCTAGGTTGCTCTGAACCACTATAAATTGCTCGTGTTTGTGCTTGTACTTATTGTGTTCTTTACTTACTTTTGCTATTCATACTTAATCACATTTCTCACCACACAGTTTTAAATGAGAACATATTTGTAAAAAATTTTAATATCCAATTCACCCCCCTTCTTGGATTGGCCACCTGAGCAACAGTTTGCCATAACCTCCAAGTCTCTATCCCATGGTGTGGATATTGGCTTAACATGTTTTTATATTAGTCTAAGCACTTCCAGAAAGTCTCTCCCCCTAATTGATGAAATTGGACAATTTCATTTCTCCACTTGGCTATTTTATGATGTGGAAAGAATTTTCTTAAGAATGCTTTAACAAAACCCTCCTAGGTTGAGATTGATTGAGTAGGTAAACTACATAGCCACTTTTTGGCATTTTCCTTGAGGGCAAAGTTAATCGCCTAAGTTTCACCACATCTTCTGAAAGTTCTTACATCCTCATAGTATCACATACTTCCTTAATTCTCTAATGAAAATATAGGCATCCTCAATTCTTGTGAATTTAGGGTACATGTTGATGATCTAAGGCTTAATCTCAAAGCTGATGGCATTTGTTTTGGGTAGCTTATTGCACGATGGTTGGGAAGATCCACTTGGATAGCAGTAGTCTCTCAGGCTACGGGAATGTCCTACTTCTTTCATGGTTGATCTTTCTTGGTCAAGGGTAAGGTTTAGATCTAACCTTACTAATCGACCAGACTCCTTTTTCCAAGTTGCAACTTTGATATTTTTTTAAATATTATAGAGAGAAAGGGAAGAAGAAGAGGGAAGAAAGAGAGAGGAGAAGTCTAAAGGTGAGAACCTAAGAAGTCCTAGATCTAGAGATGATAGAGAAGAGTGTCTTAATTAGGTTAAGGTTGGTGTTAGAAAAAAATAAGTTAATCAGGTTAAGGTTGATGATAGAGAAGAGTATCTTAATTAGGTTAAGGTTGGTATTGTCTTGAGACAAAAGTTAATCAGCCTAAGTTCCACAGTATCTTCTGAGAGTTCCTGCATCCTCATAGTATCACATACTTCCTAAAATTCTCTAATAAAATATAGGCATCCTTAATTCCTGTGAATTTAGGGAGCATGTCGATAATCTGAGGTTTAATCTCAAAGCTAGCAGTATTTGTTTGGGTAGCCTGATGCATAATGGTTGGGCTGATCCAATTGGGTAGCAGTAGTCTCTGAGGCTAAGGGAATGTCCTAATTTTTCAATGGTTAATGTTTCATGGTCAAGGATAGGGTTTAGATCTATCCTTGCTAATCGACCAATTTCCTTTTCCAAGTTACAATTTTGAGGTTTTTTATATATATATATATATGGAGAGAGAGGGGAGAAGAAGAAGGAAGAAAGAGAGAGAGAGGAGGTCTAAAGACGGGAGCCTAAGGAGTCCTAAATTTAGAGATGATAGAGGAGGGTGGTTTAATTAGGTTAAAATTTTTGTTAGAAAAAAATAAGTTATCAAGCAATGGCTCTCTATCCTAGGGTTACCCTATATTTAGATAGCTCCTAACTGTCAAGGTTGCCTTTGAGTCTTCATAGTCAGATGTAACTAGCCACTGGCTAGGTAAAGGTAAGGTCAGTGGGGGTCCCCCCATTATTTTTCTTAGAGACCAATTTAATTGATAAGGTCAGACAATGGAACCAATTAAATAACCACCTTCATTCAGGGCTGTACATCCTTGAACCCCTTTCCTATACACAGTGAACTAGTTAATACCGAGCTAGTCCAACTCTCAAGGTGCCTAGTCCTAATGAGATCGAAGATCCTTAAGGGCCAACGTCTAATTAATTTTAAATTAAGGCTTGAGTTATGCAGAATGCAGGGTGGTGATTTGTGGACCAAGGAAGGGTAATGACATCCCCACCTTATGTTGTTTAGGGGTTGTGCCCTTAAAGTATTTTATGGAAATGCATTGCAAATCAAGCAAGGTCTTAGGGTTTTCTTTTGGATCATTTAAGGTAAGTTAATTAAAGGAAAAAGTTAATTAGGTTAGGAGTTGGTTTGTAAAAAAGAAAGTAATTTTTTATGTTAACAAGTAAATTAGGTACTCTAATAATTAAGGCAACTAAAAAAGTAATGCTACTAAAGAGAGTAATAACTAAAAGCAATTATTTTCTTTTTTTTTTTTGGTAAAATAATCATACATTAGTCCTTGGCAATGGTGCTAAAATTTTGATCGCTGTCATATGTAGCCAAAAATAAAACATACTCACTACTATAGCTAGCGACAAGTCAGGATCGTATCCTCGAGAACCAAGGATAATTATTTCATTGAAAAGATAAGCAAAAGAAAATTATTTATAAAGATTAGATTAGGAGTAGTAATTATTAAAAGATATCAATTAATTACTTAGTTAAACTATTTAGCAAGAGAAGTAATCTAGGAATCCGAATCCACCATGCAAATATGGTTTATCTTCTTTTTTTATATTGCAATATCAATAATTCTTGCAGGTTCAATGTTAGAATAATTTATCTCCTATTGGGCATGGGCCGTATCCAGAGATCACAACATGTCTTTTTAGAGTATAAACTATCTACTTTTATACAAGTTTAGGATTCTAATCTACTATACTATGATCTATCTCTCTAAGGCACATATCGTATCCTGAGATCACAATATGTCAATAGAAGATATAGGCCGTACATGCCAGATCAAAACATCAATCAAAAAAAAATTAAAAGATATGTAAAGGAAGAATATGATTTTTATTGTATAGAAACTAGTAAAAAAGAGAGATAGCACCTGGTTATAGGCTTCATCTTCATCACAGGTTGAAAGAATCTAATCGCGCATCATTGCCACTAGTATTCCCTCCAAAATTTTTCTTTTTTCTAAGCCTATATAATAATTTAAATAAAAAAAAGAAAATAATTGCTATAAAAAATGATGCTTGGACTGTTCCCTATGGTTTTCTTTTATAGAGCTCATATAGGCTTTCTCCTGGTCAAATTTAGAGTCAATCGACCTTAAAATCGGTAATATATCATGAGAAGAGATCTAGGCCATCCGATTTGCATCAAAAGCCTCAAATTGTGTTGAAGATCGTGTGAACCTACTTCCTTCTTGGTGAAGAGAGCTCGATCCAGACTACTATGAATCCCGGATCAAAGCTTGAAATCTTTCTTCAACTAAAACTTGGACTTGGAGAGTGGTGGTGTGAGGCAGCGATGGTGCTGGTCAGCTAACAGTAGCAATCAATGAAGAACTAGTGGTGATTGTGATTGAAAGAGGTCAATCAGCACAGGAGTTCAGTGGCCGGTAGCGATGGGGTGGCACGGAGGAATGGCGATGGCATCTCCGATGGCATGGCATTTCCAACATCTTTGGTTGATGGTGGTGGTGGCTCGGGCTGTGGCACAGCTTAGAATGGTGGGCGGTCGGTGATGTCGAACAGAGAGTAGAGAGGACCATAAAAATTGATGATGCACTTCTTCGGTGATGGGTTGCTCAGTAGTTCCCCGGCCATGCATGGCTTCTCGGCAAGTTCTTCGGCCATGTGGAGGTGGTTGGCAAATAGTAGTGGCAGACAGTGACCAACGGAGAGGTGAAGATCATGAAGGATGGTGGCTAGTCCAAAAAAAGGGTCTCCAGGCGGCTTCTCCAATTATGGTGGCTCTTAGTGATGAGGGAAAGGATTCCGGCAACTTCCCCGGCAATGAAATGGCTTGGGGAGGCTGGTGGTCCATAGAGCAAGCTAATGGATTGGCAGCAATGGCTACTGATGGACCAACTGATGTTCTGTGGATCGAGCGACCTGTCCATGGTGGACCGACTGCTCCAAAAATCATGCAATCATCAATAGATTTCAAACTTGAATTTCGAGCTCGTTCGAACTCTGATTTGGATGCCGTTTATACCATTGAACTCCAAAAATTGAGCTCTTCCCATCTATAGACTCCTTTTCTGCAAAACTTAATAAAAATAATCAATTTTTAATAAATATATATTGATTAATATTTATTTTAATGATTAAATTGAGATAATTAATAGACTTATCAGACCGCTAGTAGAAGACCCAAGCTTGTGCTTCTTGGACGTGGGCTTCTTCGAGGGCCCAGCTTAGGTCGAGGCCCTCTTTTGGGTAACAATCTGAATGTACTCTATTGGAGCCTTCATGCCTACAAAAAATCAAGAAAGTGACTTAGAAACAAATAAAAAATACATGAATGTAAAGAATAAGGTGATCGAAATGTTACCAAGGGAGGATATTGGAATAAGTCTAGCATCGAATAAATTCTACTATGATAACATAACTCATTAGGCTGGGACATTGATGATGGTCAGTTTTTTGAAATCATCCTCATCAACAACGAGGATCTCATCATTTCTATTCGAAGATTGATCGAGCTCCCCTCCAAATTTAGTTGATCCTCTAGGAGTGATTAGAAGAAACATAGAAGAACCTATGCCAGTAGTGAAAGAGCAACCATGATGGGGACCAATGAATTACTAGCACATGGCCGTTGGGTGCTTTTAGAGAATGAAAAGTGCTCGAAACAAAGAAATGCTTAGTCAGATTCTGATCATGTCATAGAGGACAAGGAAAGAACACAAAAAGTATAAGAGTTTGGAGCTAATTGAGTAGGAATGACTCGAAAAGCTTGAGTACATTCAGAGTGAAGGAATGAAAAGGAAGGCAAGGGCTTGCATGAAATTTTTTTTTGTACAGAGCAATGTGCCCATTGAATTAAATGTCACCCGACTATCCAGTCCAGGATCATGAACTTGAAAGTGACATAGGAATCAATACCATTCTCGAAGTCGCGAGATTTCAAACTTGGTCATTAGCAAGGATTCACTCGCTAGACTAGGGGAAGGAGCAGTGCTCGGCTGGCAAAATGACTAGCCCAGAGGTTTTCCCAAGGGAGAAGACTTCAACCTCCTTCGGGTTTTAAGAACCCATCTCCTCCGAAAAGGGTCTTGAGTGCCTTGAAGCCGAGAAACTCTGCTCACTGAGTGGCTTTTGCCCTTGAATGAAGACATTTCTTGGACTGACTCAAGGAAGAGAGGAAAAGGATTAAGAAAAAGATAAAATACAATAAAAAATGGAAGAAAAACAGGTAAAAATTCTTTCATCCAAAAAACTGAAATGAAGAAGAAGGAGAAACTATAGAAATGAACTACCAAGAAAGTTCTAAAGGAAAGCCCTAAGAGATTTTCAATGAAAATGTGAACAAAGAAGTTAGAAGACATATCACCAACATGAGGGCACTAGAGTTCTTGGGGAGAGAGGCACCTAGCTTGGGAGAGGAGAAGCTCTCTCTACTTTCTCTTTGCTTTACAAAAATTGGAATCCCTATAACAATAGTTGGAAAGGCCTATATATACCATAGTTGGCTCTAATTGTCTTGATTAGACCAAAGCTACCAGATCTGGACATGTGACTTAATCTATGTCGAGCGATACTATGTTGCTTCGACATTCTAGCTAGTCAATTAACTCTCATGATCAGGATTCATGAAAATCATTAATACGATGTAGCTATCAAGCCATGTGGTAATACACAATTGATTAAGGAAGATCGATTGAATCATCAGTTATTTAATGTATTAATGGACAGTCTTTTCGAGTTTCTCTCTTTCACTATAATTGAGGTGATAAAATGGCTAGCCATAATTTTCCAAAAAATAATGAATCTCGGAGTGGCAGAAAAGCTCCTGCTCGACTATCGAAGTCGAGAAGATAACTCTACTCCCATGTATGTGTGGTTTGCTAGCCATTTATCCTGTTATGAACAGCTAGCGCAATGCACCGTAGAAGATCGATGTTCCTCCCCACGTCTCTCCATTTTCTTTCTTTGGGTTTGGATTGTATTTTTTGTACTAAAGAATGATTGATGTTCTTTCACGGCATATGGATATATCTCGTACAGATCTCAGGCATCCTGAACTTATCCTTCATGTATTTGCACAATTCTTCAAGTAGATAGTAGGATCCAACGGTTTAGGTCTTCAAAGAAGGTGAATTATTATTCTTTTGCGCGAAAGATACAACCGGAACCCTACTTCTTTGACGTTTATAGCTGGAGACGAATTAAAAGAAGATATCCCTCGCGTAGGCAGAAAATAAACCGAAATGACGGGCAAATGGGTGGACAACCGAAACTTCAGATTTTTTTTTTTTTTTCTTTAAACCAGATTGAAGACGCACCATTCAGTGGAGTCACCCTAAAGGGGCTGTCCTGTTTCCACCGGCTACAAGCACCTTTCGGCCCAAGTAGTGGCAGACGGTCCAACGTTAATGCTGCTGCAATTCAAAGCGAGGAGAGCCGAGTCGCATTTACGCGAACGTGACGGCTACACTAGGCACCCGCATCCCTCCCTTTTCGTTTCCTCTCTTCACATGAAAGCCACCCACCTCACCTTTCCCTACCGATTCACTGCACTGTGAACACCTGGAGAAGAACTCTATAATGGTCTTCGAAAGGCCATCTGTGTGAACAATAACGATACCATAACTAACAAGGACTTCATGCCTTTCACAACCCTACGTATTTATAGTCCAACGATTGTATCTACTTCCATTCAGTTCCATATCTATTCTCGGTTCCACTTCCTTTGTATCGTCCGTTCGAAGAAGATAGTCACAATCTCAGAAGCACCCAGTAACAAAAGCACCCACGCTGAAGAAAAAATTCGAAATCTGAGGCCATGACAGAAGGAAGAAAAATCACATACCCTTTAGATTCAGGGTCGTATCGTCTCCTTTATCAGATCGGCAGCGGCGTGAGTGCAGTAGTCTACAAGGCCACTTGCCTGCCATTAAACTCTACCGTTGTAGCAATCAAGGCCATCGATCTCGAGAGGTCCCGAGCCAATCTCGATGACGTGCGACGAGAGGCAAAGGCCATGGCTCTCCTCGCTCACCCGAACATCCTCCGAGCCCACTGCTCCTTCACCGTCAACAGCCACCTCTGGGTGGTGATGCCGTTCATGGCTGCCGGCTCGTTGCACTCCATCATTTCCTCCTCGTTCCCCGACGGCCTCCCCGAGCCATCCATTGCCATAGTTCTCAAGGAGATCCTCCATGCCCTCTCCTACCTTCATGGCCAGGGTCACATCCACCGCGACATCAAGGCTGGCAACATCCTCGTTGACTCTGATGGCTCCATCAAGCTCGCAGACTTTGGGGTATCCGCCTCCATCTATGAGTCGCACCCCTCGTCTTCCTCCACCTCGTCATCCTCTTCTTTCTTCAATGACATGGCGGGAACTCCCTACTGGATGGCTCCCGAGGTGATCCACTCGCACGTCGGCTATGGTATCAAGCCGACATATGGTCGTTTGGCATCACCGCCCTCGAGCTCGCGCATGGCAGGCCTCCACTCTCCCACCTCCCGCTCTCCAAATCTCTGATGATGAGGATCACCAGCCGCCTCCGCCTCGAAGACGCCCACGAACAGTGTGGCAAAGAGAATGATAAGAAGAAGAAGAAAAAGAAATTTTCCAAAGCATTCAAAGAAATGGTGGCCTCCTGCCTCCCGCCTCCGCCTCGAAGACGCCCACGAACAGTGTGGCAAAGAGAATGATAAGAAGAAGAAGAAAAAGAAATTTTCCAAAGCATTCAAAGAAATGGTGGCCTCCTGCCTCTCCCAGGACCCCTCAAAGAGGCCGTCAGCTGACAAGCTTCTCCGCCACCCCTTCTTCAAGAACTGCAAAGCCCCAGACTACCTCGTCAAGAATGTGCTGCAAGCCGTGCCGACGGTGGAGGAGAGGTTCAAGGAAAGAAGAATAGCTGGAGGGCATCCCGACGAGGCCGATAGTGGTGGATCGGCATCCCCTCCCGTCAAGAACCGACGGGTTAGTGGATGGAATTTTAACGAAGATGTCTTCAAACTGGATCCAGTTTACCCGGAGGAGAGCGAGGACATGTGCGCGATCAAATGCATTCAGTTCAGTGGAGACGAACTCAGCAATGAAGATCAAGAAGGGAAGGAGTCCAAAGTCGAAGAGGAAGATTTGGCTAAAAAAGCAGTTCTGAAGGAGTCTTTGGTTCCAAACCTGGTTTCGCTACTGAGCAGCTTAGAATTGCAGAGGGGAATGGTGATGGACGTGCTGGCGCATTGCGGTTGCAAGGATGGTCAGGAGGAGAAGGTGAGAGAGCAGAGGGAGCAGCAACTTTTGGGGTACGTGAGGAGCCTGCAGCAGACTGTGGACGATCTGAACCTCCAGCTACAGAGGGAGATGAAGAGGAATCGTGAACTGGAAGAGGAACTGGACCGTTTCACGAGGAAGAGCAGTGAGGAGCAGCAGAGAACCATCACCGCCTGAAGACAATGGATGCTCTGCGACCGAAGTGCACTACTGAAGTGGAGCCTACGTGGTCATCATGGTCAACGTTAGTCGACCTGAACCATCACATTAGCCTGACCTGTATCCAACACTCGAGTCAATTATATGTATCCATTAAGATAATCAAAAATAGATATGTTCTACAATATGCATCTTACTCCCAGTACTGCTTTTCTTTTCATCTTTTGTTTAATAAGATTTTATTTGATTGATAAGTGATGTTACCGCAACTACCTGATCTCGCGAAACAACACGGGTCACTGATTAAAAAGGAGGCCATTAAGCTAGTAACTACACCGAGTAATTTTGGTACAGAAGTTCGAGAATCTACAAATAGTTATGGGCCAGATTGAGATAACATCCTACAATATATGATAGTTTGAATATCAACTTGGACCTGACTAGATCTATCAAGAGACATTTAGTAAGGTACCTCAAGATACAATGTCTAGGCCAGTACAGTCGATGATAAGCAGGGCACCTTAGCACCTAGAGTCCACAAGATTCGATTAAATGGCCAAAATAGATAAAACATAGCTATCTTAAAAGGGATCCTAGTAGACATGATCTTGATGAAGGTTGTTATTCTAATAGAAAGATTATAAAAAAAAATTTTTAATAGACGAGATCCTAATATCAATAGAATGCCATTATCTGTGCCAAAGGAGATTACCTTCTAATATAATTCAATTATCCCGAGTAACTCTATAAATTGGTAAGATAGGACTTCCGACAGATAATACAACTTTTTTTACCACTCTTAAATGTTCATTCAGTCTTTCTTACCAGTGCTTTCAGTTCCGATAGTTGCCCATTTTCTCTCACTAACTTGAACATCGAAGGGTCCTCTACTAGTAACCATTGGTCAAGCAAGGTTGCTCTTGCAGATTTACACCTGAGAGACATGTGGGAGCAAGACCTCATCCCATCCAAGGAAGCTAGGAGACCTTGAAGCATTGCTAAAGTTCCAGAAGTAAGGATTTGGTGACAATAGATTGGTATCTAGGTAGCTAGGGGGAAGAAAGAAGATTCTGGAGCTCAAAGTTTAATGGTGAAAATAGAGTGCAGGACACCACCAAGCATATCAAACACTTTTCGCACCATGAAGAACGGCCCAGCTAAGCAGTTGAAACCCTCACTTTGCAACCCCCATAGCCAACAATTTAGCAGAAAAACTTACTCACTACTTTGGTGTTGCAGGTCCAAGTATTGGCCACAGCAATAGATGGGTTGCAGTAGCGACAAGCTACATTAAAGCAATAACAATCGAAATTTCCCCCATTCCCATATCTACTACTTAGCCAAGTTGGCAGTCTCCATGTGGAAGATCCTCACACCAACAAATTTTTCACTAGTCATGGTCATTGTCTCTGTGACAAGCAAGTCTCCAGCACGAGGAGCAGTAACAAAGAAGAGAGCAAAGATGAGAAAAACACCCCCATTCCTCATTTGAATCCTCCTAAGAGGGATCTACTAATAAAGTTACTCGATAATTGGCTAACCAGTGGCTTGACAACTTGGACCGCAAGTTGTGCGAGATCAATCACTGACTTACCAATATCTAGGGAGGAAGCTGAGACCCGATGGAGTTCAGCACCCATCCCCCTCTTTTCCAACAAATCATAAAGGAATCGATTTCTAGTTGGTTCAAAATGTTCCAATTAGATCTTTATGATGGCACTACTAATCTATTAAACTATCTAGAGAACTACAAAGCTCTTATGATGATTCAAAATACCACCAATGCCTTGCTCTATTTAGCCTTTCTAGCTACTCTTCACAAAGTGGCCTAAACATGGTACTTTAGACTCGAGCTGAGGAGTATTCATTCCTTTAGATAGCTAAAAAAGTAGTTCCTACTATACTTTAATGCCAACCAAAGAATGCCATAAGATCCAGACAGCTTCTTCTCAATCTGCCAGTAAGAGGAAGAGTCATTGAAGGTATACATAGCCTGCTTCAAAGTGGCCACATTGGAGATCTACCACCTTGGTTGCCAGAAAACAAAAAAAGGAGTGGGCTTGGGGAAGTCCAGGTGAGAGACAAGCTAAAAAGTGTCAGTCCATGAAGAAGAAAGGAATGAAGAGACTCAGGTAAAATGGATAATATAACTATTGTTTGGACAAATTGGAACAATAGTTTCATGAAAATAGCAAGAAAATACTTGCAAAGACCTCGCCTAATGAAGTCTTCATTATTTTTACGGCACAAGAACAAGTATTGCCATTTCTACTGAGATCTTAGCATGATATAGAAGAATATATTCAAGTGAGGAATGAAATTGAAGACCTCATTTGATGTGGTTATCTTGGAAAGTATGTCCATGAAGGAGCTCAATCTGATGGCCAAATCCTGAGTAATAGCATGTTGGAGTAGAGATCGATAATCAACTAAGAGTTGGAGTTGTCAACATGATCCCTCGGGAAGTATGATTCTGGGGAGCAAAACCTCCTTCAAAAAGGCAAAGGAGGATGATGACAATATAACTTCATTTTCTAGAAAAGACTTGGTCAAAGTTCAAACTCCATATGATGATATTATTGCCGTGCTTATGACAATAGCAATGATGGGGACATCAAAACCCATCCAATTTTCCTTTCTTTTTTTAGATTTTTTTAATTTTTAGCTTAAAAATATTTATCCCAGCTATTCCACCTATTCCCATTATCCTCATTTTATTCCATGTTTATTCCTGACGTATTTCATGTTTATCCCTGTCATCTTCTTCCTCCCACAAAACTCCCAAAACCTCCAATTTTTCTCTTTTTTTCTTCCCGTTCGTCCTGAATCTACCACACCCGACCACCGGCAACCCCAACGGCCGTCCACCACCTCCCCAACATCGATCTCATGGTGGGAATGATGGCGAATCCCACGGAACTGCCCACAGTTGTGCGCCCCTATGGCTCCACCCATGGCCGTCCGCCCCTGCTGCTTCGACCATGCTGCGCCCCTCTCCACCGCACCACCGACCGCCGCCCTGCTCCACCGCCACTCCCTCCCATTTGGAAGACCCACGGCCAAGCCATGCTCATAGCCGGTCCGTCTCCGCCGTCCGCCCCTACTGCTCCGTCCATTACCGTGCCGTGCCCCTCTCCCCTGCGCCGCTGTCCGCCGCTACCATTCGGAATTCCATTGGCCTCGCCACTTCTTCCTGCACATCAATGCCCGGACAAGTGTTCCTATAGATGCTCTGCAACACCCCATAAGAAGCCATGCATGTTCTTTTGCATCAAGTAGCATACTTTCAAGGGCAACAGTTTCTTCCTTCATCCCATATTTCTCTGCATCATGATCCTCCTTTCCATTTTGCATCCCCAAGAGTCTCATTTCCAAGCTCCCACCAGATTTCATCAAACCATCAACAAGAGGAAGAATCAAACATTTTTTGAGGATGGAAGATTCAAACTTTTCTCGGAAAACAAATTGGTTCTCGCCGCCGTCCGCCCCATCAAGCGCTGTCGCCACCCATGCCACCGAACCACCGGCCTTCGTCTCCCTTGTTCCACCATTCGGTCCTAGAGAGGAAGGAACGCACAATCATGAATGCATTTTCTCTTGTTGCCGACTTCAGTGTTGCACGACTCTCAAAGCCAAAGAGTTTGCATGGATCTCAGAGCATAGGAGGAATTTGAATGGGTCCACATTTTCCTCCACAAATGCCGCCCCTCTTCATGGAAACGACCACTATTTTCTCCCCTTAATTTGTTATTTTTGAATTTCGAATTTGAATTTCAAAATGGCTTGGTGTCTATAAAATATGCTCCAATCCTTCATGTAAAAAGAATTGATGAATGAAATTTTGTTTTAGGGAAGAGTGATTCTTCTTCCACTCCGAGAGGAGAGGGTGTAAGGCCCAACCCCAGAACATGATGTGAGGTCATGCCCAGTTATCCCCTTTCCCATTCCATTTTTTATATCCCCTCGTGACCTTTGAAATCCATCCTATCTTCTCCAAGTATCGAGGAGGGTGTAATGCCTTAGAGGTGAGAGGTCTCTTCATTAGGGTGAGTCCCAAAGTCCTTGAGATCCAGATCCCTATCTTTCATCCCATTATTCCCTCACCATCAAATTAGAAAATCAAAAAAAGAAATCAGAATACCCTAATCTAGGTGACTTCTAGGCTCACCGTTCGATCCTCCTTCCTAGCCCCACTTGTCCCGCATCAATTTTGGTATCAGAGCGGTTAGGATTAGGGTTGAGAAAAAAGTTGGAAAAAAAAAAGAGAAAAGAAAAAAAAAAAAGAAAAAAAAAGAGAGAAAAAAAAAATAAATTACGGCAAGCCTGACTCGACGGTGTCGAGTTTTCCCCACCTCAGGGGAATGATGGGGACATCAAAACCCATTCGGTTTTCCTTTTCTTTTTGTAATTTTTTTAATTTTTAGCTTAAAAATATTTATCCCAGCTATTCCATCTATTCCCGTTATCCTCACTTTATTTCATGTTTATTCCTGATGTATTCCATGTTTATCCCTGTCATCTTCTTCCTCCCACAAAACTCCTAGAACCTCTATTTTTCTCATTTTTTCTTCCCGTTCATCCTGAATCTGCCACGCCCGACCACCGGCGACCCCAACGACCGTCCACCTCCTCCCTAGCATCGATCTCCTCGTGGGAACGACGACGAATCCCACGGAACCGCCCACAGCCGTGCGCCCCTGCGGCTCCACCCATGGCCGTCCGCCCCCTGCTACTCCACCCATGCCGCGCCCCTCTCCACCGTGCGGCCAGCTGCCACCCCGCTCCATCGCCGCTCCCTCCTGTTTGGAAGACCCACGGCCAAGCCATGCTCATAGCCGATCCGTCTCCACCATCCGCCCCTACTACTTTGCCCGTCACCGTGCCACGCCCCTCTCCCCCGTGTCGCCGTCCGCCGCTGCCGTTCGGAATTCCATCAGCCTCGCCGCTTCTTCCTGCACATCAATGCCCGGACAAGTGTTCCTATAGATGCTCTGCAATGCCCCATAAGAAGCCATGCATGTTCTTTTGCATCAAGTAGCAGACTTTCAAGGGCAACAGTTTCTTCCTTCACCCCATGTTTCTCTGCATCATGATCCTGCTTTCCATTTTGCATCCCTAAGAGTCTCATTTCCAAGCTCCCACTAGATTTCATTAGACCATCAACAAGAGGAAGAATCAAACATTTTTTTGAGGATGGAAGATTCAAACTTTTCTCAGAAAATAGATTGGTTCCCACCCCGTCCACCCCATCAAGCACCGTCGCCGCCCGTGCCATCTAACCACTAGCCTTTATCTCCCCTGTTCCACCATTCGGTCCTAGGGAGGAAGGAATGCACGATCATGAATGCATTTTTCCCTGTTGCCGACTTCAGTGCTGCACGGATCTCAAAGCCCAAGAGTTTGCATGGATCTTAGAGCACAGGGGAAATTTGAATGGGTCCATATTTTCCTCCACAAATGTCGCCCCTCTTCATGGAAACGTCCACTATTTTCTCTCCTTATTTTGTTATTTTTGAATTTCAAATTTGAATTTCAAAATGGCTTGATGTCTATAAAATAGGCTCCAATCCTTCTTGTAAAAAGAATTGATGAATGAAATTTTTGTTTTAGGGAAGGTGATTCTTCTTCCGCTCCGAGAGAAGAGGGTGTGAGGCCCAACCCCAGGACATGACGTGAGGTCATGCCCAGTTATCCCCCTTCCCATTCCATTTTCTTTATCCCTTCATGACCTTTGAGATCCATCCTAGCACCTCCAAGTATAGAGGAGGGTGTAATGCCTTAGAGATGAGAGGTCTCTTCATTAGGGTGAGTTCCAAAGTCCATGAGATCCAGTTCCTTATCTTTCATCCTATTATTCCTTCGCTATCAAATTAGAAAATCAAAAAAAAAAAAAAATAGAATACCCTAATCTAGGTGACTTCTAGGCTCACCGTTCAATCCTCCTTCCTAGCCCCACCTATCCCTCATCAAGCAAACAATGATATAAAGAGGGTCTCAGTTGATAATGAAAGTACTACCAATATCTTATTTTATAATGCTTTCTTTCAAATGAATTTGTCCAAAAATAAACTAAGAATAGTCTCTACACCCTTAGTTAGCTTCTTTGGAACTTGGTTAGGGTTGGGAGTGAGATTATCCTTCTTGTCGCTATAGAAACTCCACCCTGACAAAGTACTATCCATTTAACATCTAAATTATTCGAGTGCCTTCGGCATACAATATTATTCTTGGATAGCCATGACTAAATTAGCTTGATGTAATTGTCTAAACCCAACATCTTCTGGTTCAATTTTTGACAAGGAATGGAGTCAAAGGATGCATTGGAATTAGTAACTAGCTCAATAGTGCTTTATGATGGTAACCAAGTTGCAGAAGGCTAGTGAAACTCCAACTACCAAGCAACTAGATTAAAGAGAGCCAGAGAAAAGAGGAGAACCAATTGAACAATTGTTGGGTTCCAAGCATGGTGCAACGGAAGATCGGATTTCAAAATTTTTATTATTGAAACCCTGACCGGTCGGAACCCTAAACTCTAGGACCACTTAACCATGACAACTAATAAATCAAAACTTTAGGGTTATAGAAGAATACCTGGAGTGCTATCTCCTTAATTTCTACAAGTTACACAAATATATGCCCTTTAGAGGTGATCCACATAGGAACCAAATCAAGGAAGCACTCATACCAAGCTTGCTTATTTGACTAGGACCTTCCGGCAGCCTTTTGGACTTTCTCCTTTGCTTAAATCCCTACCTTCCTGTAGGGCACTCAGAGAACTCTCTGAATCCTCTCTCAAAATCTGATTATCCCTTCTATATCTCTTCCTAGATTGTCTTAAAATGACAAGTCTTGTCTTAAAAGGACAAGCCTTGTCTTAAAGGATAATGAAGAGAAAATAGAAAGAGACTTCTTTCAGATCAGAATAAAATTCTTGGTATCATATTAGCGATGCCTATTTATAGAGATGGATGAGGTTCCTGATAAGTCCTTTCCTCAGCCCTTTGATAAGACCCTTCAAACAGAAGGAGTCTTTTGGATGAGTAGACTTATCTTGAAAAGTCAATTCATGCACCAATAGACATATAAATGTCTCTTCATAATTCCAGCGAATTCTCCACATGCCATGTGGCATATTACCGGTCAAATAATGGCTAAAGGGCATGGGCTCCCAAGGGACATATCGAAGAAACCAGAAGCCTTCAAACAGAAGGACTCTGATTTCAAAATCTATGCCAAAATTAGGAGACATGACCCTTCATCATGCATGCCACATTTTTCACATCATTTTGCCATCTTTTGACTAATCAAAGCCCATCCAATTAGATGTGGAGATAAGGGAGAGGGGCTTAGAAATTATCTGGAAAAGGTGATATAGAAGTAGAAGGACTCTTGGTCCATCTATGCCCCTTTAATCTTGGTGCATGCCAATATGGTGCCATGTGTCCCTTTAAACTTGGACTCTACCATAAATCAAGGATAAAGCCCAAATAATTTCAAATAAAATCAGATAGTTGCTACCACAATTAAGACTCAACCCAATCTAAGACCCACTTAAATTGGTTAGCCCAAATATCAAGCTAACTGATCCAATCCAATTGAGTTAGGAGTTGGGCTAACCAACATATGCTAGTATATTAATTAGCTAGCCAATTAGGATCCTATGACCCTAATAAAAATACAATTGACTTCATTGGCCAATTTTCTAATGTGTGTGATCCTTTGGATTCCATATCTAGCCAGCAGTAGGTCTAGGTCCAAGCTATTTCGATCCAATCAAAATCAATTGACCTAATTAGGTCAAATCGAGCTGACCCAAGTTGCCAATTCGAACCAATTTTCAAATTGACTCATGAATCCAACTAATTTGATTCATGAAAACCTAAAAGACATGATTGATGTCTAATAACATGTCATGCCTATCAGAAGATGAGAAATTTGATAAAAATTATCAAAATACCCTTCAGTAAAAAGTTATCGTGCAATTCAATCCTTCGTGTTAGAGCCTACACCTTCATCATGAAAGCAAAGGGGGAGCATGCGAATGGGATGATGGCTATAGGTTACTTGCAAGGGGACAGCAATCCAGCCGGCTGTAATTCTTTGTTTGGATTCAATTTTCAAGAGGGATAGGAGAAGAGTGGGAAGAGAGGATCTGAGCAAGAGAGATGGGAGAAAAGAGAAATCGGTGTATTCTTTGGAGAAAACCCTAGCCGCACTCCACAAGATGGCAACTTACCTTCCTGCAGATGAACCATCGGCACCTTTTATTCCCCTCATGGGGCAAGCGATTCATCAGGCTTGAACCAACCGGCTACTCCCCTTTCACACCTAGGGGGCAGCCGGCTATACCTGGGCCCAATCCCCTGAGCCCACACTCATACGCATAACTGGGTTATAACACAATCTCTCAAAAACTTTCCCTCTAAGACACATGAGAAAACACTCAAATCCAAGCCCATGTACACCCATCTCTCTCATGTTTTCTCAACCTTGGGTCAAGACCTGACCCAACATGACTCAGAACCTTGGAAACTTATAAACCTCAAGCTCCCAAACCTATGTGGCTTCCCAAGGCTTTGGATATGCCACACATGAGCCTACACTCTCCACCTTGGCTCTCCAAAGCTCCAATAAGCTCCACTCGGTCCATCAATTCCATCAGAGGTCCACATTCGAAAAAGCTATCCCTCGGAAGAACTTTGATAAGTATGTCAGCCGCGTTCTCCTTGGTGGACACCTTGGTGAGCTCCACCTCACCATCCTCCTTGGTGGACACCTTGGCGAGCTCCACCTCACCATCCTCCTGTGGTCCACATCTGAAGAAGCTATCCCTTAGAAGAACTTTGGTAAGTATGTCAGCCGCGTTCTCCTTGGTGGACACCTTGGCGAGCTCCACCTCACCATCTTCCACCAGCTCCCAAATCCCGTGGTACCTGATATCAATATGTTTGGTCCTAGCATGATAGACCGGATTCTGGACCAACCACAATGCACTCTGGCTATCAGAATAAATCTTAACTGCCCCCTGTGCAATGCCCATCTCCAATGCAAGTCCCTTCAACAACATAGCTTCCTTGGTAGCCTCAGAAATACCAATGTACTCTGACTCTGTAGCAGACAATGCTGCTATTGCTTGTAGACTTGATCTCCTGAAATTGACCACCATTCAACACAAACACATAACTTGTTGTTGAATGCCTCGTGTCCAAGTCACCACCATAATCAGCATCCACGAACCCAAACATCCAGTCCTGAGCCTCCATGGACACCCTAGAGTCGCCCTCCATGCCACCATGCCTATAGCATATACCAACTCTGATTGTGCCCACCAAGTATCTGAGGATACCTTTCAGTGCTCTCCAATGCTCCCTGCCCGAATTAGCCATGAACTTGCTGACTTGGCTAACTGCATGCCCAAGATCTAGCCTACAACACACCATTGCATACATAAGACTCCCAACTCCTGAAGCATATAGAACCCTCGCCATCTCCTTGGCCTCCACCTCAAACCTGGGTGACATCATCTTTGAGAGTTTAACATGACCAGCAAAAGGCACTACCGCTAGTTTTGCTCCATCCATCTTGTATCTCTCTAAGACCCTCCTGATGTAACTCCCTTGAGATAAATAAAGCATCCTCCTGGCTCTGTCCCCGAAGATCTCTATCCCTAGAATCCTTGTAGCAGGACCCAAATCCTTCATTTCAAACTCTTGTGATAATGCTACCTTCAAGTCCTCCACAACATCGCTACTTTTGCATGCAATCAATATATCACCCACATACAAAAGCAGATATAATCTAGAGCTATCTTCAAGTGTTCTAACATAAATACAATGGTCATACTCATACTTGGTCATGCCAATGCTCCTCATAAATGCATCGAACTATAGGTACCACTATCTCGGTGGCTGCTTTGATCCATACATTGATCTTTGCAAAAGACAGACTTTTCCTTCTACCCTCGGCTCTCCGAAACCCTTTGGCTGCTCCATGTATATCTCCTACCCCAAATCTCCATGGAGGAAGGCCATCCTGACATCCATCTATTCCAACTCCAAATCCTGCAATGCTACGATGCTCAATAAAACCCTGATGGAGGTATGTCGAACCACCAGTGAGAAAATCTTATTATAGTCGATGCCTTCCTTTTGGGAGTAACCTTTGGCCACCAACCTGGTTTTGTACCTGGTGCCTTCTTTCTCTAAGACTCCTTCCTTGTATTGAAACACCCATTTGCATCTAATGAGTCTTTTTCCACTCGGCAATGACACCAATCGCCAAGTTTGATTTTTGTGTAAAGACTGCATCTCCTCCGCCATAGCTTGGACCCACCTATCACGATCCTGGCTCACCACCACCTCCTCATAGGTCTTCGATCCCCTATTGGCAGCCACCAAAGCATACGATATGGTTTTGCCAAAACTATATCACTCTGGCTACCTCACAATCCACCTAAGCTTGTGCAGTGCGACTCTGACGCGTGAACTGGGATGTGGCTCCTCCCTCTGCTCATCTTGGCCATGAGCATGCATCTCGCTGATCTCCATATGTGGAGGCACCTTTGAAGAGTGCTCTACCTGAATCTCAGGTCCTCCTAGTGCTCCTGCAAAAGGTAAGACTTTATAAGAGGTTAGTTGTTGCTTAGCTACGCCCTGCTAAGCTACCTACTGCCCAACCGCATCCAATTAGACCTCTTGCTTATCCTCCACCTCCTTTTGCCTCCTAAGGACTGGGTCTTCATCAAAGACCACATCTCGACTGATCGTGGCCTTCTACTCCAAAGGATCCCATAGCTAGTATCCTTTGACTCCACGCGGATATCCTATGAACACCATCTTGCAAGCCTTGGCATCCAACTTACTCCACTGACTGGGATCAATGTGCACAAATGCCGTGCACCCAAAAACTTTGAGATGACCTAGCTCCACCTTTCTCCTAGACCATAACTCCTATGGAACCCTCCCATCAAGCTTTGTATGAGGAGACCGATTCACCAAGTAAGCCATTGTATCAACAGTGTCCACCCAAAATGCCTTGGGCAACCCTACTTGCAACCTCATACACCTCACCTTTTCATGAGAGTCCGATTCATCCGCTCGGGCATGCCATTTTGCTGAGGAGTCCTTGCCACTAAAAATTATCTCCTGATCCCACCATCTTCACAAAATCTAAGGAACTCCTTACTTGTGAACTCACCACCATTGTCAGATCGCACAACCTTCACATACCACCCCTTCTCTTTCTCCACCTCTGCCATCCAAGCTTTAAACTTGGTAAAGACTTCTGACTTCTCCCTCAAGAACACCCATACTTTCCTTGAAAAGTGATTAATAAGGGACATGAAGTATTTAGCTCCATTTCTCCATGAAATCGAAGCCGGACCCCAAACATCTATGTGCACTAGGTCCAGGGGCCCTCCGTTGTGCATTAAACTTGTGGAGAACTTCACCCAGTGTTGCTTCCCCAACTGGCATGGCTCATACACCTCTGCAGCACCATTATCTAGATCTAAAATCCATCCATCCTTCATCAGCACCTTCATATCACGTTCTCCCATGTGGCCAAGATGATAATGCCATAACCGATACAAGTCCTGCTGATCATGTGCTGCCACGCTGTATTAGATCCTCCACACTCTATGGACCCTTCAATTTGATATAGATTGCTCTCCAGCCTCTTCCCCCTCATCACCACTATGGCACCTTTCATGATGTTCAGATGACCACTCTCGGAATGACAACTAAAGTTGAAACCACTCCTCTCCAGGTAGCCCAGCGATACTAGGTTTTTCTTTAACTCTGGGACGTGCTTCACATGTGTAAGAGTCCACACAACCCCATCAAACATCCTCACCATAACCGTACCAACTCCAGTCACATTGCAAGGGTGGTCATCCCCAAGTTTCACACTCCCCTCATCGATTTTGGCATAATCGACAAACCAAGATCGATGCGATGTGTAGTGATGTGAACATGCTGAATCTGGAATCTATCTATCTGCTACTTTCTGGTGCAGATCTGAAACTACCATGAGATTGATGCGGGATGACTCTAAGATTGCTAAAGATGCAAGAAAAATAGTAAACTATTTTTTTTAATTTTTATAATTTAGGTTTGTAGGCTAAATTCCCAAACTAAAGTAAAAATTAGTAGAAAGAGTAGCAATGCAAAGATCACCATGATTACAAAATAACTCATGCAAGATAATGAAAGACAAGACTTGGAAATTGAGAAACTCTCAATTTAGGATAGCTTATCTTCATCAAATCACATATCAAGAGAAGGGAAGGATGTTACCAATCAGTGATTTGAAGAACTTTCGATGAAGAGATCACATAGCACTCTGATTAGAGCCTGGATGATGAGGCTCGGTTCCTTTGAATTTGATGACTGATTTAGGCAGTCCTGGAGGCAACGGAAGCCTCCTTTGGATAGGTGAAACATCTCGAGGATCCTGCAAACATCAGGGGTCAATCAAAACATCAACAACAAAATAATAAAAGGATATTAGGGTTTGTAGAAATATGAAATCAGGGTTTGTATGTGGCGGCTTGAAGAAGGATGCTGTTCTTTGCTTTGGGCGGCCTAGGGTACTCTTCCTTTGGGCGTGTGATGGCTTGGATGGCAGAAAGCTAGGGCATGGAAGGATGCCAGGGTAGCAAGGATGATTAGGGCACACAAAGTAACCAAAGAAACATAAAAACTCTAACACCAACACAAGAACACAAGTTCTTAAACCAAAATTTCAGCAAAGATTTCATTCATAAGATAAAAGTTATTACAAGAAGGGGAGGGGTGGGGTTTATATAGAGCTCCCATGCCCTCTCCTAACTAGGGTTACACTTAAGTTAGGACTAACTCTCATTAAGGTATTAGGAAAGGTAATCCTTACAAGGTTAGGAAAGGTAATCCTTAAGAGGTTAGGACTTTGACTAATCTTCTCCTTCTCCCTTCATGCTTTGACCTAGTCTTCAACTAACCCTTGGACCAAGTTAACTAAGTGAGGACGCCTCTCTTAGGCATGTTGGGCTTCATGGGGGCAGCAAGGGGCATCGAAGAGGTGAAGGGTGCATGGGCTTGGGCCTTTTGGAAGCTGGGATGGCCTGGTAACCTGGTAGCAGGAATATTCCTTGGAATCTTGCTTATTAAGAGCTTGGGCTTGATGTCTGGGCTTGATTTCTCCTAGGCTAGGCATAGATGGACCTCTGGTTGTATGATATGACCTGGTCTGGGAATATACAGTGGCATCTGGAGAGAATCTGGGCATCCAAAAAGTATCTGGAAGGATTCAGGGCATCTGGAAAGCATTTTGGATCTTGGGGGGTCACACAAAATCCAACAAGCTGATGTAGTGGCCTCTGACTCCTGGATGTAGCCTGGTGAAACTCCAAAATAGGGCAATCTCCTCCCTTGTACAAATTTGAACTCATACTGGACTCATGGCTGAAGTACATGACTCAAAATACTAACTAGGGTTGAGGGTTGAAACAAATCAACTAACCTCAACTTATTATAGAACTCAATCTTAATTGACTACAAAATTGTGATACATGACTAAGATTCTAAAAAAAATCCTAATTACTAAACTATATGGGATCCAGGAATCTGTGTCTGATCCTGGTGTCCCCACCAGAGATCCTCCTCGAACTCCAAATCAGCCATGGTGCTCATGGATTCTTTTCTATTCTTCCCCCCTTGATGCTTCTTCCAAAAAGGACAATTCCTCTTTAAGTGCTTGACCTCATTACACTTGTAGCATCTAAATTCTCTCTTGCCTTTTCGGGACTTAGACCGTCCTCTGTGCTTGTTGCCTTCCTTCCCTCTCCCAGTCCTCTCCCCCATCGTGAGGCCCTCCTGAGGTACTCCCTCCGTCATCATCTTCCCCCTTTGCTCATTGGACCTTAGCACTAATACAATATCTTCATACATCATTATCTCCTTCCCATACAGTAAAGTAGTGACAAGCAGATCATATGAACTCGGCAACGAGCATAGCAAGAGTAGGGACTTGTCTTCCTCCTCTATCTTCACCTCAAGGGTCAGCAAATCATTGCAAACTTGGTCATACCTTTGAACATGAGGAACAACATCTCCACCTTCCTGCATTCAAAGGCTATACAATTGCTTCTTCAATATCAGCTTATTGCACAT
The DNA here is from genome assembly GCA_021397845.1 of Areca catechu. Taxonomy (NCBI): domain Eukaryota; kingdom Viridiplantae; phylum Streptophyta; class Magnoliopsida; order Arecales; family Arecaceae; genus Areca; species Areca catechu. The sequence goes on along the minus strand of CM038048.1, from coordinate 41,864,332 downwards.
ATTTTTTTCATATACATGGAGTGCAATTTAGACCATAAACTCTTCGGTGTCTTCTCCTTAAGGATGATGTACAACTTCACATTAGCCAAACACCCTCTGATGGCTGCACATGCCCTCTTTTATAATGACAACCACTCCTGATCTGCCATCCCCTCTGGCTTTTCCTCCAAAGCCACATCCAGAAAATTTTGCACCAACAAATCCTCCACCCGAACCTTCCATATAGAGAAGCTTCTTTTTCCATTAAATTTCTCAAACTCCACCTTGCTACCGCTATTCATGGTTGATCAGGCCACAAAAAAGCAACACAAAGAATGGATTTTAAAAATACCTCGAAGGGATCACAAGGTAGAAACCGCAACACATGGACAGCGTGTAGACAGGTGCAACAGTAGTCGATTACAAGCCGGTGACTTCTTCCTTCTTGGGGATGAACCAAGGTGTAGCACCTCCTTGCCTTGGATCCTCCTCTCCCCCATGCTCGAACCTTGCTCTGATACCACTTGTTGGGGTCTACACCTTCACCATGAAAGCGAAGGGGGAGTGTACGAATGGGATGATGGCTACAGGTTGCTTGCAAGGGGACAGCAATCCAGCTGGATGTAATGCTTTGTTTGGATTCAATTTTCAAGAGGGATAAGAGAAGAGTGGGAAGAGAGGATCTAAGCAAGAGAGATGGGAGAAAAGAGAAATCAGTGTATTCCTTGGAGAAAACCCTAGTCATGCTCCACAAGATGGTGACTCTCCTTCTTGCAGTTAAAACGTCGCCGCCTCTTATTCCCCTCATGGGGTGGGTGGTTCATCCGGCTTGAGCCAACGGCTGCTCCCCTTTCACACCTAGGGGGCAGCCGGCTATACCTGGGCCGAATCCCCAGAGCCCACACTCATAACCCACAACTAGGTTATAACACTTCGATCTTCCTTTATCCCAAATAAGTGATAGGTATGGAGTATTGTAAAATCCTAGTACTTAATCTTTTTGAATCTCAATTCGATAATGAAGATTTGATTGATGAAAGATTAGAAACCCTATCTAATCTCATCCTGCTTTGATCAAAGACTTCCTAAATCAACAATCGAAGAGATTACATGGGATAAGTCCTCTTATTAGGAGTGATCAATTTCTTGTTAACCTACTCATTACCTTCATATATAATCCACCATATCCAAAAGCATCCTGTACATGACTTAATTGTCTGAATAAGTATGCACCAAAACATGGGTTCATGTATACAAGATACTATGGTAGTCTCAGGTCTATGGATCACATGCATAACTCGCACTATGAGAACCATCTTTTGAGAAGTAGTAAGGCTTCCATAAGATGTTCTCGAGGCGGATCATTTCAGTGAACTCATACCCTAATGAACACCCACATCCTTCTATTAGTGTCCCTACATAAGTGGCTATGTGACCAACCACCCTCTCCATCGAGCATACATAGTTGTGCTAGTCTTTTCGAAAACATCAATCCCAAAATCGATGATCCAATTACTAGGAACATTTTAGATTAGGATTTATAAGAACTTAAGTCTCACTGTTATGATCTCCATCATAACCCTTATTCCATTGCCCTAATCTATGGGGTTCATAATTTAAATAAGATGGAGTAGTATGATGAATCAAATACCTTTTATTAATAAATAATATCATACATGAGTTGAAAGATTATAGAAATTTTTCATTCAAAGACTGGCTTTTAGGACATAATTCTTTCAATCTACCACTTGCACTAAAATTAATCGCCCTTGTATTTTATACCAATACAATCTAAGCGATGATCAAACTGCTGCTATAGTAGTGCTTTAGTGAATGGGTCTGCTATGTTATTTTTTGTATCCACTCATTCGATGATAACATCTTGTTTTTCTATTATCTCTCGAACAACATGGAAGCATCTTAGGATGTGCTTGGACTTATGATGAGACTTTGGTTTTTTAACTTGTGCAATAGCTCTAGTGTTATCACAATAAAGTCGCACTGGTTGTTACATAGTAAGAACCACATCTAATTTTGTGATGAATTTCTTTATCCACACAGCTTTCTTTGTGGCTTCACTTGCAGCTATGTACTCTATCTCAATGACTGAGTCAGCTATAGTTTGCTGCTTTGTACTCTTCCAAATCACTGCATCACCATATAAGGTGAAGACATATCCTGATATGGATTTGCTATCATCTAGATCTGATTGAAAACTAGAATCTGTATACCCTTCTAGTTTCAACTCTAATCCACCATATATTAGAAAAACATCTTTAGCTCTTCTTAGGTACTTAAAAGTATTTTTCATAGCTTTCCAATGATCCTTCCCTGGATCAGCCTGGAACCTGCTTACTATGCCCAAGGCATAAGCAACATCAAGCCTGGTATATAACATGGCATATATAATTGATTCTATAGCTGAAGCATAAGGAATCAAACTCATTCTCTCTCTCTCTTCTGGTATCTTAGGGGACATCTTCTTGGAGAGATGTATGCCTTGACTCATGGGCAAGTAACCTTTCTTACTTCTCTCCATATTGAATCTTTTCAACATTAAGTCAATGTACCTGGATTGGGATAAGCCAAGCATCCTCTTAGATCTATCTTTATAGTATCTTTATATCCAGTATATACAATGCCTCTTCCAAATTCTTCATGAAAGATTTCTTTGACAGCCAAGACTTGACCGATTGCAACATTGGGATATCATTCCTAATGATGAATTTGTCATCAACATACAAAACCAAGAAAACAAGGGCACTCCCACTTGTCTTTTTGTACATATACGATTCATCCACATTCTTGGTGAAACCAAACTCTTTGATTATTTTATCAAAGCAAATGTTCCAACTCCTCGATGCTTGCTTTAATTCATAAATGAATTTCTTAAGCCTACATACTTTGTTTGGTCTTTCACTTGACACAAACCCCTCTGGTTGTGACATATAGATTTCTTCCTCAAGATATCCATTAAGGAAAGTAGTCTTTACATCCATCTTCCATATTTCATAGTCATAGTATGCAACTATAGCAAGCAATATCTGATAAACTTAAGCATGGCTACTGGTGAAAAAGTTTCATCATAGTCAATACCTTCTCTTTGTTTGAAACCTTTTGCCACCAGCCTAGCCTTGTAGGTCTCTATTTGATCATCTATTCCAATATTCTTTTTGAAGACCTATTTATACCTAATTGGGTTTAGTCCTTAGGTGGATCTACTAATGTCCAAACCTGATTAGAGTACATGGAGTCCATCTCAGATTTCTTGTCTTCTAGCCATCTATCAGAGTCTCTGATGGGGGATGAAAATAAAATAATGAATGGAGAGTTTTAGCAAGCTAATCAGCAAGCTAACTTGAGCAATTAATTATCAAATAAATGGGTTAAATTAATCCAAGAAAAGAATTTTTATAAGAAGACTACTGATCTAATTTTTAAGACCTGCAATGTAGATCTAGTTCAAAATAAGGATTAGGATCTTCATGGCAAGGAAACCATCACTATTAGGACAAGTTAACCTTCAAATGATCAGATCTAATAAAGCTTAGGAAGAGTTTTCCTACCAACAATGATGACTAATTATTTGGTGAAAGAAGAAGCTCTCATCACTCAAGGATTGAGGCCTAGAAGTCAAAATTGGCACTCTCTACTTTGAGACTCACCTTGGCCTTGATCCATGGTGTGGAGACCTTCATCCTTGACCTATGAACCTGAAAGAACTTGAAAAGAAATTTGGGATTAGACATGGAAGAAGAATGGGAGTTGGAACGGAAACAAAGAAAAAAAGGAAGAAGAAGAAAGTGGCCGGCGGCTTGGGACTTGGAGCTTGATCATAGATCATCAATGGGTGTCCCATCCTTTACTCCTTGCAAAAGCACTCTTCACTCTCAAACTCAAACTTAGAAAACTCTCATTCTCTCCTTGGATAAGGATCTACACACTCAAACTAGCTAGAAAACTTCCACTCCAAACAAGAACTCAAGAAAACTAGAACACAAGAAAACAATCCTTTCATTAATTCAAATCATAGTATAGAATGAATACAATGAGATCCTAGGGGCATTATTTATAGGCTCCAATGCTAGGAATTTTGTCCAAGGGTGGAGAGGAGGGGATAAGGATGGCTTAGTTGGCTTCAACAATTTTTAGGTAAGTGGTTTTAACTAAAAAAATTATTGGTAGAAAGTTACAACCACTTTGACATGTGGCATCTAGAAGATTCTAATATGATTTCCAAAGGCTGATGTGGAGGCTTAGGTGTCATAAGTTATGGCATCCCACATGTCAAATATTGTTAGGGTAGTGGAAGGAATCTTTATGTTCCCCATAAAACTCTTGATGTAGTCTAATTCCTTCTCCCACAAAGTTGTTTGATGAGTTGTTCCCCCATGTGCTTCAAATCTTGGCATGAATTAGGATTAGGCTTGGTCTTGAAGAAGCTTGGATGGATGGTCTTGCACTTGAAGAGGATGCCCTCCATCATGCTTTGGGCTTGAGCCGAATGGGCTTCTTTCATGTGTTGGCTTATGAGCCAAATCATGCTTCAAGAAAACTTGGCTTATGAACATGCTTCAAGAAAATTAATGGGCTTCTTCCATGTGTTGGTTTATGAGCCAAATCATACTTCAAAAAAATTTGGCTTATGAACATGTTTCAAGAAAATTTATAACTTGCTTTGAAAACTTTATTGACTATAGCTGCAAAAAAAAGTAAGTTAATTAAAGTATATATTCTTTTATGGATGTCCCCATCAGTTCTCCTCGGGTAGAAATAGCTTGACTCCATTGAGTAGAAATTCATCTGGCTTTGGTAGTACTCTAGGAGGTTAGGATCGATTTTCTTGTAAGTCCTCTCGAGTGATCCATGAGTCTTCAGAATCAGGATGTCCTTGCCAATGAACAAGTAGCGCTGATAGTCTTTGTTTCGAGTAGTGATAATATTGTCTAAGATTCGCTCAATCCTATCTTGCCACTTTGGTAATATGGCTGGTGGACACTCGAGGGTTGGTTCACTCTCAAAGGTGGAATCAGGCCTGAATAGCTCACTAGGTATCATTATTGGTTCCTTATACTATTTGAAATATTGAAAGTGGAACTGATACCAAAGTCGGATGATATATCTAGCACATATTATGTCCAATTTTCCTTACTATTTTGAAAATGACCTACACCACGGGCATATAATCATTTTGAGCCTAATCAAGACATAGTCTCCTTCCTGAAATTCTTTGGCTTTTTTTACAAAATTTAGCCATATGCTTGTTAATTTCATTGCTTAAAATTTGTTTTACTAATCACGCTATGCATATGACTCTCGTAATCATGGATACTTATGCATAGGACACCAAATGACAAGAGACAAATGCAAATGATACTAAATGGTAAAAGACAAACAAAAACAAAACAAGCTCAAATGAACTTTATTATCTATGGACTAAACTTTATTATTGGGCTAGGAAATAAGATTCCTAATTTCCAATATTCCCTAAATGGCTTTGAAGAGTTTGGCACAAAACTTTAGGTAAGTGGTAGTGAATCTTAATTTGGCTCCCAACGTATGCCAAAGAGTCTTAATAAAGTAACTGTTACAATCCCTAAAAGACCAGCCCATCCTATGTATGCTTGGTGAAGAGGATGACTGATCTCACAATCACTTGTGTTTGACACGAATACTAGGATGTGGGTGCTCATTAGAGAATGAGTTCACTGAATGGATCCAGCTTGAGAACATCTAATGGAACCTTATCTATTTGTTAATAGATAGTTCTCATAGTGAGAGTAGTGCATGTAGTCCTTTGACCTGAGATTGCCATGGTACCTTGTATGCATGAATCCATACTTTGGTTCACACTCAATCATGACACTGAGTCATGCATGGGGTGATACTGGGTATGGTGGATTGCATATGGAGGTTGTGAGTAGGTCAAAAAGGAATCGATCAACCCTAGTAAGAGGGAAGCGCATCTAGATGATTTCAATCAAATGAAGATTCGAGAAATCTTTGATCAAAGTATGAACATTAGAAATAGTTTCTAGTAGTTCATTAATGAATCATCATTATCAGATTGAGCAAGGAATGAATATGAAATTGGATTTGACAAGTATCCATATCCATAGTCATATTCAGGGTGCAAGTAGATCGAAGGACTGAATTGCCTAGTAACTCACCACTAAAGGGTATTTTGATAAATCCATCAAAATTTCTCATCTTCCGGCTAGGCATGACACGTTACTAGAAGTCAATCTTGTCTTGTAGGTCTTCATGAACCAATTGATTTGGTTTCATGAGTCAATTCGATGTGTGATTCGAATTGGACAATTAGGTGAGCCAATTTGACCTAATTAGGTCAATCGGGTTTGATCGGATCGAATCGGCTCAAACCTAAACCTATTGCTGGCTAGATGTGAAACCCAATGGATCACACATAATAAAGACTTAGCCAAATAAGTCATTCATGATTTAATTAGGGTCATAGGATCTTAATTGGTTAGCCGGATTACATACTAGCATATGTAGGCTAACCAAATTCCTAACCCAATTGGATTGGGTCCGGTTGCTTTCTAATTGGGCTAACCTAATTATGGAAAACCTAAATTTGGTTGAGTCCTAAGTGGGGCTAGCCTAATTAGAGCTAAATCTGATTTTAATTTGAATTTAAGGGCATTTTAGGTGCCATACATGAAGAGTCCCAATGGCATGGAACTCTTGGTACCTAAATGATACCTTAACTTCAAAAGGGCACAGAATGAGCTATAGATCTCTGATTTGAATATAATTTATATGGTCAGAAAGAAAATCTTATGCTCTTTCCAATGACACCCATATTTCTTATATTTTGACTGGTCAACATTCTTTAAAATTTGTATGGAAGAAGGATGGCACGCACGGTGCATGAAGAGTCGCAACTCTTCATGTGGTGGACGGTTCTGATGGAGAGTCCTTCTGCTATCAGGACTCTTCATAATCTCCGATGTTTGGAGATTGAAGAGGCACCTCTTGGCTTCCTAGGGACCGGTAATTGACATGTGGCAAGTGAGAATTCATCCAGATAAAAGAAGGGATGTGAATAAGGCCTTCGGTGCATGAATGGGTTTATTATATTTGATTTTTCAAGCCAGATAACTTCTCTTCGATCTTGAAAAATCATATCTGATAAGTTGATGGGTGGACATATCACATGCCCCTCTTGTATCTATAAATAGAGGGTGGTGAAATGAGTCTGATAAAATGAAGAATTCCACCGAAGTACTATTCAGAGTGTCTCTCTCTCCCCCCTTCTTTCTTTAAGACAAGACTTGTCTTGTTAAGACAAGGTCTTTTCTACTAGGACAAGGCTTTGTTTTAAAATATAAGCCTAAGGGGTCCTAGAGGAGGGTTGTCCTAAAACCAAGAGTGGTTTAGGAGAGTGTCTTTAGTGCCCTACAGTAGGATAGGGTGTCCTACAGTGGTCAATAGACCAAAGGCTGCCGAAAGAGTTTCACTTATCCAAGCAACTTGAAGAAGGAGTTCTTCCTTGGTCCAAGTTTCGTTGGATCACAGGGTGAGTTTGGGCAAGAAGAAGGCTTCAGATCAGATTGGATACTAGCGGTTCAGGTTGGTGCCTATCTATTTTAATTATGCCTAGTAAGGAGATCTTGGGTTAAGGGTTTGGTAGTGGTTTCATAATAAATTTTTGAAATCCATGCTTCTTCCCTGGTCACCAAAATCTTTACGGTGGTATCAGAGCCACCTTATTAGGGCTAAATCATACAAAATTTGAAGTTGCCCAATTTTGTAGGACTCTTGAGGTTGCCCATTTGGTAGGACTCTACAAAATTTGAAGTTGCCCAATTTTGTAGGACTCTTGAGGTTGCCCATTTCTGTAGGACTCTACAAAATTTAAAGTTGCCCAATTTTATAGGACTCTATAAAATTTTAAGTTGCCCAATTTTGTAGGACTCTATAAAAGTTTAAAGTTACATATGATTGATATGTTTATGCATATATGTATGTCACTAGTTAGGGTTTTTACTTAAACCTTAAGCAATATAGAGATATGTTTAGCTTTCTAGTCATCATACTGAAATAAGGTTGCCCTGGCATAATGGTGGATCCATTATGTGGTAGATGGTTATCCTAGTATGATGACATACTTGGCATATTATAAAATGATATATGATGCATGGTTGATGAATGGTAATATTAGAATGTGCTTCTGTTTGAATTGCCCTATATTAAAATTATATTAAGTTGTAGTGTCATATACCAAAAGCAAAATAATCAAGATGATTAGTTGATCATTCTGTGTCTAGGAAAAGTGGTTCATGATCGGTAAAGAGGACGTGATTTTAATTGGTTTCATTAACTGACCTGGCCAATTTTTATTGGTGTCTAAGAAAGCAATGGGGGGACTCCCACTACTCTCCCACTTACCTGGCGATACGATTAACTTAATTCTTGATTGATATGCTTAGTGTAATATTCACTACATTAGGCCTTCCTTCATGCTAGGTAATTATTATGTTATGATCCGTATTAGCTTTGTTGTGTACACACAAGGCCTATTATGGTAACTAACACAATTTTGGCTTGGTGCATTTGATGTTTATGGCATGATTTAATATAATACTTTGTTGTGAACATACAAGGATATTATTATTACAATCATGACTATAAAGGAATGAAGGGTCTTACTTAACTAAAAATATTATAGTTTGTTGTGCACACACAAGGCTATTAATATTTTAGAGGCCAGGTTTTGTTGAGAATTGTATGAGATACAATTGGAAAGAGTTTTCCTACCTTTGAACTTATAAAAGATTTATTGTGTACACACAAGGTCTTTAATAAGGAATTAGGATCTCAACCCCACTAAGAAAACCAATTAGGGTTTGTCGATCATCATATAGAGGGTTATGATGCTTGATAAAATAGTGGGAGACATAATTAAGTTAAAGTCCTAATTTAATTATGTTTTGTCAACATTGGTTGTTTGCTTATGTTATGTTTTTTGTTAATGTAGATTAAATGGCCTCTTCACCTTCACTCCGTAGTATACTTGATGCCAATAAATTGACTGGACCGAACTATGTTGACTGGTTAAGAAACCTAAAGATAGTACTCAGCCAGAAAAAACTTTCTTACATTCTTGATACCCCTACCTTGGAACCTTTAGGGGAAGATGCCTCGCAAGAGGAAAAGACCACATACAAGATGTGGCAAAATGACTCACTCACTGTCAAATGTATCATGCTTGCCTCTATGACTAATGAGTTACAGAGGCAACATGATAGCATGGACACTAACTCCATACTGCTCAATCTAAAAGAGCTATATGGAGAACATAGTTGAACTGCTAGATATGAGATATCTAAGCAGTTGTTCCATGCGAGAATGATAGAAGGTACATCCGTACAAGACCACGTACTGATGGTTATTAACCTGATCACTCGATTAGGTCAATTGGATTTTGTTATGGATGGGGAGTTGAATCAGGATTTGATCCTGCAGTCACTCCCGAAGTCATTTTCATAGTTTATTCTTAATTATCATATGAACAAACTTAACACTTCCTTGCCTGAGCTGTTAACATGTTAAAAACAGTAGAGAGCCATTCAAAAAAAATAAGGCTTCACTTCTTCTTATGGATGGGATCAACAAGAAGAAGTCAGGCAGAAAGGGTTCCAAGAGGAGATTGAACCCAAAAAGGGACATCAAGAAGAAGAAAGGAAAGAAGGCCTCTGGATGGATGACCTGCTTTCACTGTGGCAAGCCAGGTCATTGGAAGAGGAACTGCAAGGCTTACCTTGCAGGTGTGAAGCCTGGTGCATCGGATGCTCCAAAAGGTATGAAAGAAGTTCATTCTATTTTGTCATTGGATTCTTCTATTTCAAATACTTGGAAATTGGATACCACCTATGGTTATAATATCTGCAAATCATTGCAGGGGCTGCAGAGGCTTAGAGTATTGAAGGAAGGAGACTTTGAGCTCTACGGTGCTGGAGGAGAGTCCATCCAAGCAGAGGTCGTAGGGACTTATATCTTGAAGTTACCTTCGGGGAAGATTTTAGAGCTGAGAGATTGTTACTATATGCCTAAGGTCATTAGAAATATCATATCTGTACCCTTGTTACTTAGACAAGGTTATACTATGAATGTGATGAGCAATGGTTGCTCAATCAGCTTTTCTAATGAAATTATATGTTGTGGCGTATTTTGCAATGATCTTTAACTCTATCCACTAATGATAATATACTTCATGTAAGTAACAAACAAAAGAGATTTGATGTAAACAATACTTTACTCTGGCACTGTCGGCTTGGACATATTAGTGAGACTAGGATTAGCAAGTTATACAAGGAAAGTTTCCTTAATCCTTATGATTATGAATCATTAGGAACTTGTGAATCATGTCTCATGGGTAAAATGGCCAAGACTCTATTTAGTGGACATAGAGAAAGGACAACTGAGTTATTAGGACTTATACATACAGATGTATGTGGGCCTATGACAGCTCAGGCCAAGGGTGGATACTCTTATTTCATCATGTTTACTGATAATTTTTCAAGGTACGGATTTGTGTATCTTATGAAATATAAGTCCGAAGCCTTTGATAAATTTTTAGAGTATCAAAGTATGGTAGAGAAATAAACGGGGAAAAGTATTAAAATCCTTCGATCAGATCGAGGAGGTGAATACTTATCCACCGAGTTTCTCGATCACCTTAAAGAAAAGGGGATTATCTCTGAATGGACCCCTCCTTACACACCACAATTAAATGATGTTGCTGAAAGGAGGAACCGTACCTTATTAGATATGGTACAATCCATGATGTGCTTCACAGAGTTACCTGTTTCCTTATAGGGATATGCCTTGGAAATCACGGCTAATATCTTAAATAGAGTACCATCTAAATCTATCTCTAGGACTCTATATGAGATATGGAGGGAACCCAATCTTAAGTATCTTAAGATATGGGGATGTCCAGCCTATGTCAAAAGAAATTTTGGACATACGCTGGATGCTAGAGCAGATAAGTGTCTATTGTAAGATATACTAAAGATGGTATAGGATATCTGTTCTACCACCCTACTGAACAAAAAGTTTTTGTCAGTAAGCATGCCACTTTTCTGGAGAAAGAGTTCATCCTACAAAAGGACAGTGGGATAAATATTGAACTTGAAGAAGTTCAACAAATAGATACATCTCAACCAAATGATAACATAGTTAGTATAGAACCAGAACACACCACTCCTATCCATAGGTCTGATAGGGTGCGTCATGCACCTGAGAGGTATGGGTTCATTATTGAAAATAATGAAGCCTGGATCATTGAAAATGATGAGCCTCTAACCTATACGGATGCTGTCATGAGTAGGGACTCAGACAGATGGCTGGAAGCCATGAGATCTGAAATGGACTCCATGTATGTCAACCAAGTGTGGACTTTGGTTGATGCACCAGAGGGTGTTAACCCTATTGGATGCAAATGGGTCTATAAGAAAATGATTGGGGCATATGGCCAAGTCGAAACTTATAAAGCCAGATTAGTGGCTAAGGGTTTTAGACAAAAACAGGGAATAGATTATGATGAAACATTTTTTCCTGTTGCCATGCTCAAATCTATTCGGATCATGCTTGCTATAGCAACATATCATGATTATGAAATCTGGCAGATGGATATGAAAACCGCATTCCTTAATGGTTTCCTTGAGGAAGAGGTCTATATGTCACAGCCAGAAGGTTTGTCTTGGAGACTAAACCTAATCAGGTATGTAGGTTGAAAAAATCCATTTATGGATTATAGCAAGCATCCAGGAGTTGGAACATCCGATTTGATAAGACAGTCAAAGAGTTTGACTTTATCAAAAATGAGGATGAACCTTGTGTGTACAAGAAGACTAGTGGGAGTGCCATAGTTTTCTTGGTTCTGTATGTGGATGACATACTCCTCATTGGGAATGATATCCCAATGTTACAATCAGTCAAGGTATGGTTATCTAAACAATTTTCCATGAAAGACTTGGGAGAAGCATCCTATATACTGGGTATCAAGATCTATAAAGATAGATCTAGGAGGATGCTAGGCTTATCCCGGTCTAGGTACATTGACCAAGTGCTAAAGAGATTTAGCATGGAGGGAAGTAAAAGAGGTTACTTGCCCATTGGTCATGGCATATATCTTTCTAAGAAGATGTCTCCTAAGACACCTGAAGAAAGAAATAGAATGAGTTCTATACCTTATACTTCGGCTGTAGGATCTATAATGTATGCTATGTTATGTACCAGGCCTAATGTGGCATATGCCTTAGGTAAGCCAGCAGATTTCAGGCTGATCCAGGAGAGGATCACTGGAAGGCTATGAAAAATATTCTTAAGTACTTGAGAAGGACTAAGGATATTTTTCTGATATACGGAGGATCTGATCTTAAACTGGATGCTTATTCAGATTCTAGTTTTTAATCGGATCCAGATGATAGCAAATCTATTTCAGGATATGTTTTTACCCTAAATGGAGGAGCTGTAAGCTAGAAGAGTTCTAAACAGCAGACTGTAGCTGACTCAATAATTGAAGCAGAATACATTGCTGTTAGTGAAGCTGCCAAGGAATCTGTCTGGATGAAGAAGTTCATCTCAGAGTTGGGCGTTGTTCCGGAGATTGAAGGTCCAGTACCACTTTACTGTGATAATATTTGAGCTGTCGCTCAAGCTAAGAAACCTAGAGCTCATCACAAATCAAAGCACATTCTAAGATGCTTCTATCTGTTCGAGAGATTGTTGAAAGACAAAAGTTTGCATTAAAAGAGTAGAAACGAAGAACAACATAGCAGACCCGTTCACTAAGGCTCTACAACAGTGGGAGTTTGATCGCTTCCTCGATTGTATGGGGTTAAAATTTAAAGGTGATTGGCTTTAGTGCAAGTGGGAGATTGAAAGGATTATGCCCTAAAGGCCAATCGAAATGTTGTAATTCGATGGAATTTTCTTTTTATCCCAAACCAGTGTATTGACATTATCAATTAATAAAGGCATTTTACTTTCATCATACGCTGTCTTATTAATTTTATTAAGATATGATGAACCCCATAGATTAGGGCTATGGTTCTAGGGTTATGATGAGATCATACCAGTGAGACCTAAAGCCTTAAAATCCAAATCTAGAATATTCCTGGTCGATGGGATATTGAGTAGGGGATCAATGTTTCTGATAAGACCAGCCCATCCTATGTATGCTTGGTGAAGAGGGTGACTATCTCACAGTCACTTGTGTTTGACATTAATACTAGGATGTGGGTGCTCATTAGAGAATGAGTTCACTGAATGGATCCAGCTTGAGAACATCTAATAGAACCTTATATGTTTGTCAATAGATAGTTCTCATAGTGGGAGTAGTGCATGTGGTCCTTTGACCTGAGACTGCCATGGTACATTGTATGCATGAATCCATACTTTGGTTCACACTCAATCATGACACTGAGTCATGCATGGGGTGATACTGGGTATGGTGGATTGCATATGGAGGTTGTGAGTAGGTCAAAAAGGAATCGATCAACCCTAGTAAGAGGGAAGCGCATCCAGATGATTTCAATCAAATAAAGATTTGGGAAATCTTTGATCAAAGTATGAACATTAGAAATAGTTTCTAATAGTTCATTAATGAATCATCATTATCAGATTGAGCAAGGAATGAATATGAAATTGGATTTGACAAGTACCATATCCATAGTCATATTCAGGGTGCAAGTAGATCGAAGGACTAAATTGCCCGGTAACTCACCACTAAAAAAGTATTTTGGTAAATCCACCAAAATTCCTCATCTTCCGGCTAGGCATGACATGTTGCTAGACGTCAATCTTGTCTTGTAGGTCTTCATGAACCAATTTATTTGGTTTCATGAGTCAATTCGATGTGTGTTTCGAATTGGATAATTAGGTGAGCCAATTTGACCTAATTAGGTCAATCGGGTTCGATCGGATCGAATCGGCTCAAACCTAAACCTGCTGTTAGCTAGATGTGGAACCTAATGGGTCACACACAATAGAGACTTGGCTAAGGAAGTCATTCATGATTTAATTAGGGTCATAGGATCCTAATTGGTTAGCCGGATTACATACTAGCATATGTAGGCTAACCAAATTCCTAACCCAATTGGATTGGTCTGGTTGCTTGCTAATTGGGCTAACCTAATTATAGAAAATCTAAATTAGGTTGAGTCCTAAGTGGGGCTAGCTTAATCAGAGCTAAATTGATTTTAACTTGGATTTAAGGGCATTTTAGGTGCCATACATGAAGAGTCCCAATGGCATGGGACTCTTGGTACCTAAATGATATCTTAACTTCAAAAGGGCACATAATGAGCTATAGATCTCTGACTTGAATATAATTTATATGGCCAGAAAGAAAATTTTATGCTCTTTCCAATGACACCCATATTGCCTATGTTTTGACTAGTAAACATTCTTTGAAATTTGTATGGAAGAAGGATGGCGCGCGCGGTGCATGAAGAGTCGCAACTCTTTATGTGGTGCACGATTCTGATGGAGAGTCCTTCTGCTATCAGGGCTCTTCATAATCTCCGATATTTAGAGATTGAAGAGGTGCCTCTTAGCTTCCTAGGGACTGGTAATTGACATGTGGCAAGTGAGAATTCATCCAGATAAAAGAAGGGATGTGAATAAGGCCTTCGGTGCATGAATGGGCTTATTAGATATGATTTTTCAAGCTAGATAACTTCTCTTCGGTCTTGAAAAATCATATCTGATAAGTTGATGGGAGGATATATCACATGCCCCTCTTGCATCTATAAATAGGGGGCGGTGAAATGAGTCTGATAAAATTAAGAATTCCACCGAAGTACTATTCTGAGTGTCTCTCTCTCCCCCCTTCTTTCTTTAAGACAAGACTGTTTTGCTAAGACAAGGTCTTTTTTGCTAGGACAAGGCTTTGTTTTAGGATATAAGCCTAAGGGGCCCTAGAGGAGGGTTGTCCTAAAACCAAGAGTGGTTTAAGAGAGTATCTTTAGTGCCCTACAGTAGGATAGGGTGTCCTACAGTGGTCAATAAACCAAAGGCTCCCAAAAGAGTTCCACTTATCCAAGCAACTTGAAGAAGGAATTCTTCCTTGGTCCGAGTTTCATGTGGATCATCGTTGGAGGGTGAGCATTTGGGCGCCTGGTGGAGAAGAAGGCTGAATCAGGGTTTTCTTCATCGGATTGGATACTAGCGGTTCAGGTTGGTGCCTAAACTCTAGTTTATATTATATATGCATGTTTGTATGTTTTAATTTTTAGTAAGGAGGTCTTGGGTTAAGGGTTTGGTAGTGGTTTCATAATAAATTTTTGAAATCCACGCTTACGCCCTGTTCACCAAAACCCTTACACTCTAGCCTTAGACACCAATTTCAAGAAGTAAGTACAAACTCAAATAATATTTGGTCTCATCTTGCACTTGAACTCGACTTGTAGGTGTCCTAGTTTTAGGTTCCTACTCGATTTCAATTATGGTTTAGGTCAATGCAAATGTGGGTGATTGTTTGGGCCAAGAAAAGGTAATGACCTCCTTTTCTTATATTATGATTGGATGTCCTTAATTAGATTTAGGAATGGATGCACAAACAATTAACCAACTAGTTAACACAACAACTAGATTAGCACAACATGTGATTCAAACCCGAATTTTTAAAAAATATTAAAATTCAAAAAAAATTAAATTGAAAAATTTAGTTTTGAAGTCCAGATTTCAGAAATCAAATTTTAAAATTTAAATCTCGAATTAGGATTAAAAACTCATTCTAGAAGTTAGAGTTATAGCAAGATAGTTTTGCCCTAACAACTTCTAGTCAACTAGATTTAAAAATTTAAAATTAAAATTTAAAAATTTAAAATTAAAATTTTAAAATTTTAAAAAATTAAAATTAAAACTTGAGTTGTTAAATCTATCAATGAAGATTCTTGATTCTAAATTTTAAAATTTAATTCCTGGAATTTGGTTAAGAAATTTATTTTGAAAGCTTGTTGTAAAAAAAAATTTCAGCAAGAAACAACTTTCAACTAGCTAGTTTTAAAAATTCAATTTTTTTTTAAAATCCAAAAATTTAAAATAAAACTGATTTGGTTAACTATCAAATAAGAATTCTCAAATTTTAAGTTTTTGACTTCGGATTAACTCGAATTTTGGTTGAGAAGGTAGATTGAAAATAGTTACTATAGGTTCCAGTAGTTTAGCTAACTCTTAACAACCTGAATTCAAATTTCTAATTCTGAATTCTAAATCCTTCTAAAATTCAAAATTTTATGGAAAATAATAAAAATAGAAGTCTGAATCTCAGATATAAAATTAAATATTTAGAAAATATAATTTTATTTTTTTTTGAAAATTAAATGAAGGCAGAAATAGAAGGATAGAGAAATAGAATTCTGGATAGAACTTCAAAAATGATCTAAGAACTCATATTTTTAAATCCAGAAATAAAAGAAAAATATTTTTTTGAGTTTTATATTTCGAATCCTAACAACTAAGGTACTAGAAAAATATTTCTTAGATTTTTTTGCAATATAAAAAAATTACTAAAATTAGTGAAAAATTTGGATGAATACTAGAACAGAAATTTCAGCAATCAAATATTTGACCTAGTAAACCATAAGCTCTGATACCAAAAAATTGATGGGGGATGAAAATAAAATGATGAATGGAGAGTTTTACCAAGATAACTAGCAAGCAAACTTGAGTAATTAATTATCAAATAAATGGGCTAAATTAATCCAAGAAATAATTTTCAGAAGGAGACTAGTTGATCTATTTTTTAAGTCCTGCAATGTATATCTAGTTCAAAATAAGGATTAGGATCTTCATGGCAAGGAAACCATCACTACTAGGGCAAGTTAACTTTCAAATGATCAGATCTAATGAAGCTTAGGAAGATTTTTTCTACCAACAATGATGGCTAATTATTTGGTGGAAGAAGGAGCTCTCATCACTCAAGGATTAAGGCCTAGAAGTCAAGATTGGCACTCTCTACTTTGAGACTCACCTTGGCCTTGATTCATGGCGTGGAGACCTTCATCCTAGACCTAAGAACCTGAGAGAACCTACAAATAAATTGGGATTATACATGGAAGAAGAATTGGAGTTGGAATGGAAACAAAGAAAAAAAGAAAAAAGAAGAAAGTGGCCAGCGGCTTGGGACTTGGAGCTTGATCATAGATCCATCAATGGGTGTCTCATCCTTTACTTGATGCGGGACTAACTAGATGCTAGGATGAGATAGATGATGCTAGTGGTTTTTCTTATATAATTTTTAGGTTTTTAATGGAGTTAAGGATTCCTGAAGACAAGCAAGAGTAGATCTAGGGTTTCTATAATAATAAGAACTTCAAGCAAGCAAATAAGTCCCCAAACAAGGATAAGAAGAGGACTCCAGGATTGAGAAACCATGTAGGACTTAGTTCTTGGATCAATATCAACTTAGGATTTTAGGGTTGCAAACCTTGTAAAACTCTGATGTGCCCAATGCTGAGTTCACTCTCTCTCGCGGATGTGGCCTGGAGGATCAAGCCTTCAACCCTGCAGATGCGTCGGCTTTCCGTCTGAAGGTCATGAAGGCAAGGGAGATCAACTCCATGTCTGTGGCACCTAGAGGACCTACAAGTAATCAAGAGAAAGGTTAGGAGTCACATGAAGCAAAAAGAAATGAGGGAACAAAGGTTGAAAATGGTGGTGATGGGGGATCTTCTTGCTAGGCGCCCAGATGGATCATCCAGATGGCATCCGAACTCGAAGATGGAAGATGGCTTGTGCATAAGAGATGGTAACTCAGGGCCTCACACCCCTCGATGCCGAAGGCAAAGGCGCTCCCTCACAGAGATCGACATTCTAAAAGAACGAAGGCAACAAGCTAGAATTGCACTCAAGCTCTTTTCTTTTTTATTTCATAGGCATTAACATTACAAGGGAGGGGTAAGGCCCTTTATATAGGAACCTTAAGACCCATTCAAAATTTAAATAAAAACACTACAAGTCGTCATGAAGAGGGTGCCCAAAATTCATATTTTCCTCTATGGAATCCTCTCTTGGTCGACCAAGGTGTTGATGGCTTGATGGCGTGGCTTGATTTGAGGCTTGAAACATGGATGTTGTCTTCAACAATTGAATTGGCATCCATTGGTCAATGATTTTCTTCTATGGCTGATCAAACACTTTGGAAAGAAGGCTTGATATGTGGACTTGAAGCAAGGGACTTTTCTTCACAAATCTTCAACTCCCATTGACCTTCCTTTGGCCGCCCATCCTCTGGTGAGAAGCATGATAGGGTGAGGGAAGGGAGGAATGTTGTCTCCCATTTAAGTTTTCTTCCTTGGCCAACCAAGCTTGTATGGAGAGAAGCTTGATATGGGGACGGAAGGGAGACTAAGGTTAAGGGATGGCATCCACAAATCTGCATTTCCTCTTGAATGGAGGCTTGGGTCAAGGGATGGTGTCAACAAATCTGCATTTCCTTTTGATTGGGCTGCCCACTTGTCCTGGTGATGTGGCACCATATAGGATAGATGAGGTGGCACTCCTACAGGCTAAAGTAGCATCCTTCAAGGCATGGGGAAGATGGCTTGGTCCATTAATAATTGGACTAGACTCAATGACCACTCCTTCTTCAGATAGGCTTGGACCTAATCTTCTAGTAGACTTGGACTATAACCAATTTAGCTAAGTACAGGACCCAACTTGACCAAATTGGTCAAGGTACATGACTAAAACAAAATTAAGACTAGATACATGACACAAAAGAAAAATGCTTAGGCTTGAAGCCTTATTACATGACTCGATAAATTGAAACCCTATTCAGATATCTATAGAGGGTTGAGGAACCTCTATCTGATCCTGGTGCCCATACCAGTTCTCTTGGGTGGGAGGAACTCGACCCTATTGAGTAAGAGTTGATTTGGCTTTGGTATTTTTCCAGAAGGTCAGGGTCGAGGCGTTGCAAGTCCTCCTAGGTAATCCACGAATCATCGGACTCCGGTTGGCCTTGCCATCGGACCAAGTAACGCTGATAGCCTTTGTCCCGGGTGGTGAGAGCTTGATCATCCAGGACATGCTCGATCCGCTCTCCTCTCTCAGGTAAAATTGGT
The DNA here is from genome assembly GCA_021397845.1 of Areca catechu. Classification (NCBI taxonomy): domain Eukaryota; kingdom Viridiplantae; phylum Streptophyta; class Magnoliopsida; order Arecales; family Arecaceae; genus Areca; species Areca catechu. Next base: position 41,845,247 of record CM038048.1, on the reverse strand, counting down.
GGTGGACACTTTGGATCGATTTCGCTCTCAAATGAAAGGTCAGGTCCAAATGGCTCTCTGGGTATGTTTGCTGGTTCCCTATACTCGACTAAGTCCGGGATATTGAAAGTCAAGCTAATGCCATAATCTAAAGATAACTCAAGCACATAGGCATTAGGACCAACTCTCCTTATCACTCTAAAGGGCCAGCTCCACGGGCATGAAGTTTCTTAACAGTTCCTGGTGGAAATCGTTCAGGCCTAAGCTTAATCATTACAGGATCCCCAATTTCAAACTCTTTGGCTCGTTTCTAGGAATCAGCCATTCTTTTGTATGCATTATTACTTAGATTAATTTTCTGGCTAATTTCCTTATGCATGTCCCTAATATGCTGTGCAAATGATTCAACAGACTCTGAGACACATGCATGGATGGGTAGGGGAATCAGATTAAGAGGTCGGTTAGGTTTGTATCCACTGACAACCTCGAAAGAACTTTTCCCGGTGGTCCTATTCACTGAACTATTGTAGGCAAACTCAGCTTAAGATAAGAGGAGATCTCAATTTCCAGTATGTTCGCCTATCAAACATCTTAATAGGTTCCCTAGGCTGCAGTTGACTACCTTAGTTTGGCTATCGGTCTGCGAGTGGTAGGCAGTAGAAAACTTGAGCTTGGTACCTAGTAAGTACCAAAGGGTCTTTCAGAAATAACTAGTGAAGCGGACATCCCTATCGGACACTATGGTTTTAGGAAGGCCATGTAACTTAACCACATGCTCAAGAAAGAGTTTGGCCATTTTGGAGGCATCTAGTGATGGGGACATCCATAATAAGAATATATACTTTGATTAACACATTTTATTTTTGCAGCTATAGTCAATAAAATTTTTGAAGCAAGTTACAAATTTTCTTGAAACATGTTCATAAGCCAAATTTTCTTGAGGCATAATTTGGCTCATAAGCCAACACATGGAAGAAGCCCATTCGGCTCAAGCCCAAAGCATGATGGAGGGCGTCCTCTTCAAGTCTAAGACCAACCATTCAAGCCTCTTCAAGATCAAGCCCAAGCCCAATTCATGCCAAGATTTGAAGCACATGGAGGAACGACTCATCAAACAACCTTGGGGGAGAAGGAATTACACTACATTAAGAATTTTATGGAGAACATAAAGAGTCCTTCCATAATCCCCACAATATCTGACATGTGGGATGCCACAACTTATGACACCTAAGCCTCCACATCAGCATTTGAAAGCCACATTAGGATCTTCTAGATGCCACATGTCAAAGTGGTTGTAACTTTCTACCAATAATTTATTTTTAGTTAAAACCACTTATCTAAAAATTGTTGAAGCCAACTAAGCCATCCTTATCCCCTCCTCTCCACCCTTGGACAAAATTCTAGCATTGGAGCCTATAAATAAGGCCCTTAAGCTCTTATTGTATTTATTCTATGCTATGATTTGAATTAATGAAAGGATTGTTTCCTTGTATTTTAGTTTTCTTGAGTTCGTTTGGAGTGAAAGTTTTCTAGCTAGTTTGAGTGTGTAGATCATTATCCAAAGAGAGAATGAGAGTTTTCTAAGTTTGAGTTTGAGAGTGAAGAGTGCTTTTGCAAGGAGTAAAGGATGGGATGCCCATTGATGGATCTATGATCAAGCTCCAAGTCCCAAGCTACCGGCCACTTTCTTCTTCTTCCTTTTTTTCTTTGTTTCAATTCCAACTCCAATTCTTCTTCCATATCTAATCCCAAATTTTTTGCAGGTTCTCTCAGGTTCCTAGGTCAAGGATGAAGGTCTCCAAGCCATGGATCAAGGCCAAGGTGAGTCTCAAAGTAGATAGTGCCAATCTTTACTTCTAGACCTCAATCCTTGAGTGATGAGAGCTCCTTCTTCTACCAAATAATTAGTCATCATTGTTGGTAGGAAAACTTTTCCTAAACTTTATTAGATCTAATCATTTAAAGGTTAACTTGTCATAGTATTGATGGTTTCCTTGCCATGAAGATCCTAATCCTTATTTTGAACTAGATCTACATTGCGGGACTTAATAATTAGATCAACTAGTCTCCTTATGAAAATTCTTTTCTTGGATTAATTTAGCCCATTTATTTGATAATTAATTGCTCAAGTTTGCTTACTAGTTAGCTTGCTTAAACTCTCCATCCATCATTTTATTTTCGTCCATAATCAATTTTTTGGTATCAGAGCTTATGGTTTACTAGGTCAAGTGTTTGACTACTGAAATTTCTGTTCCAATATTCATCCAGATTTTTCATGAATTTTAGTAATTTTCACATTATAAAAAAAAATAAAAAAAAATACTTTTCCAATACCTTAGTGTGTTAGGATTCAAAATATAAAATTCAAAAAAATATCTTCCTTTGATTTCTTGATTCAAAAATATGAGTTCTTAGATTATTTCTAAAGTTCTGTCCAGAATTCTTTCTACCTTCCATTTCATTTAATTTCAAAAAATACAAAAATATTTTTTATAAATTTTTAATTTTATATCTGAGATTCAAACTTCGATTTTTGTTATTCCCCACTAGAATTTTGAATTTTAGAAGGATTTAGAATTCAAAATTCAAAATTTGAATTTAGGTTGTTAAGAGTTAGCTAAACTGCTAGAACTTCTAGCAACTATTTTCAAACTACCTTTTCAACCAAAATTTGAGTTAATCCAAAGTCAAAACTTTAAAATCCAAGAATTCTTATTTGAGAGTTAACCAAATCAGTTTTATGTTAAATTTTTGGACTTTTAAAAAAAATAAATTTCAAGTTTTTAAAACTAGCTAGTTGAAAGTTGTTCCCTACTGAAATTTTCTTTTACAACAAGCTTTCAAAACAAATTTCTTAACCAAATTCTAGGAATTAAATTTTAAGATTTGGAATGTTGAATATTCACTAAGATATTTAAAAATTCAAATTTAAATTTAAATTTGTTAAAATTTTAAAATTTTAATTTTGAATTTTTAATTCTAGTTGACTAGAAGTTGTTAGGGCTGAAACAATCTTGCAACAACTCTAACTTCTAAAACGAATTTTTAATCCTAATTCAAGATTTAAATTTTGAAAATTGATTTTTGAAATCTAGACTTCAAAAAATAAATTTTTCAAATTTTTTTTTGAATTTTAATATTTTTAAAATTCGGGTTTGAATCACATTTTTATGCTAATCTAGTTGTTGTGTTAACTAGTTGGTGAATTGTTTGTGCATCCATTCCTAAATCTAATTAAGGGCATTCAATCATAATATAAGGGAAGGAAGTCATTACCTTTTCTTGGCCCAAAATAATCACCTACATTTGCATTGACCTAAGCCATAATTGAAATCGAGTAGGAACCTAAAACTAGGGACACCCACAAGTCAGGTTCAAGTGCAAGATAAGACAGTATTATTTAAGTTTGTATTTACTCCTTGAAATTAGTGTCTAAGGCTAGAGGTCCAATGGCAAACACCTTAAGTGGACTTGCGATTTTAATTAGGACCTCGCAAAAGCGAGGGGAGCCTCCCACAACCCCATCTCTTACTTGGCCAGTGGAAAGGGTAATTGCACCTTAAGTAGCACCTAGTCAATTCCTGTATTTTGAACTTCTAGGTCTAGGAGCCCTAGAATCTAGTTGTACTGCTTGTTTTGAAGCTTCATACCAATAGTCCCACACTCGGTCTATTTTATCCATGGATCCTAATCTTGAATTCTTTATAGGAACCCTGACTAAAATGTTTAATACCATAAATGGGCAATTAGGGCAAATGAGAAAGGAATTAAGTCAAGTGAAGGACCATGTTGGGACACTTGAAGAGACCCGAATGACCCTCACCGAACCTGAGTCACTTAGGTCAATTCCTCGAGGTCCAAGAGTCCATCATCATGAATTCACTTTTGAATACAATCCAAGATGACTTCACCATGACTTCATAGAAAAAGCCCATAGGATCCATGCTGAGCCTGAATCACCTAGTCCACCTCCCCTTGGTCCAAGAGCCCAATGTCATGATCTCACCCCCGAGTATAGTCTTAGATACCCCTGCCAAGACTTTGTAGATCAGGAGGAGAAAGTCTTTAGGAGCAATCGATCCTATGCACCCACTTTTGATAGGAATTTAGATCCTGAAGTGTATGTCAATTGGGAAGAGAAAATGGATCAATAATTTGAATTTGATGAAATGTTGTAAGTAAGAAAGTGTAAATTTGCCAAATCAAAGTTAGTCCGAAATGCTAAAGCATATTGGGGAGAAGTTGAACAAAATAGTTGTTATAGTGGGGATAATAAATACTTGGAGAGAAATGAATAGTAAATGAGGGAAAAGTACCTAGGTAAATATTAAACTGAGGGAAAAGTACCTAGGTAAATATTATGAGCAAAAACTTTTAGACTAATGGTACAAATTGAGATAAGAAGATAATTCAATGAGTATATCGGGAGATGTAGTACAGTCAAATCTGAAGCAATGATCATATCTAGATTTCGAGCTGGTCTATGTAAGGACATCTAGTGGGAATTATTTCAATGGAAAAATCTTTATCTAGAAGATGCTTATCAAATTGCTAGGGAATTTGATACATATCAGAAGGAACTCTAGATCAATCAACCTAAGTTCAATAGGAATTATACATCTGGACATAGGCCAAATTCTAACCAAATTCTTTCAAGCAAGCCAACTTCTATCATCCCAGTAATTAGTAAGGAAAAAATCATTGAACCCATTGAAGAGCCTAAAGTGGAAATATATAAAGCTGAACCAAGTCTAATTGATGAATATGAAGAAGAAGAGGTTGAACCCATTGAGAATTTAGAGGAAAGATCTCCTGAACCAATTAAAGAATTAAAAGATGAAATAGAATCAAATCTTGTCCAAATGTATGGCTAGAAAGAGAAAATCCTAAACCCGTTGAAGAACTTAAGGAAGAAGTTTATGAAGTTAGGTCTAACCTTATGGATGAATATGATCATGAACAATTACTTGAAGATAAAATAATACCCAGCCTAAAGAAATTAACAACGGGGATGATCAAAATGAAATCCAAGAACAAAACCATGGAGATCAATCTGAGGATAACATAGAAGATCCGGAATTAATCGATGTTGAAGGTTTAGATCTAGAGATCGATGAAGGATCACATATTGGGGTATTGACCACCAAAGAACAAAACCCTATGGATGAGCCCCAAGAAGCTGTAGAGCCTTTGAAAACCCTATAAAATATTTTTCCTAAAATTTTTCTCTCTCTAATTCCCCATTTCTGAACATCCACCATCTCGATCCACCATTACATTTCATTCACTCTTCTATCCCATCCGATTGGGACATCTACCATACCATTGATCTGGTCCCAGTGATATTCAATAGTTACTTTATTAAGACTCTTTGGCATATTTTGGGAGCCAAATTAAGATTCACTGCCACCTACCTGAAGTTTTGTGCCAAAATCTTCAAAGCTATTTAGGGAATATTGGAAATTAGGAACCTTGTTTCCTAGCCCAATAATAAAGTTTAGTCCATAGATAATAAAATCCATTTGAGCTTGTTTTGTTTTTGTTTGTCTTTTATCATTTAGTATCATTTGTGTTTGTCTCTTATCATTTGGTGTCCCATGCATAAGTATCCATGATTACAAGAGTCATATGCATAGCATGATTAGTAAAACAAATTTTGAGCAATGAAATTAACAAGCATATGGCTAAATCTTATAAAAAAAAATTAAAGAATTTCAGGAAGGAGACAATGTCTTGATTAGGCTCAAAATGATTATATGCTCGTGGTGTAGGTCCTTTTTAAAATAGTAAGAAAAATTGGACCTAATATGTGCTAGATATACCATCCGACTTTGGTATCAGTTCTACTTTCAACATTTCAAATCTAGTAAAGTATAAGGAACCACCAATGATACCTAGTGAGCTATTCAGGCTGATCCACCTTTGAGAGTGAACCAACCCTTGAGTGTCCACCAGCCATATTACCAAAGTGACAAGATCCGATTGAGCGAATCTTAGATGACAAGATTATCACTACTCGAAACAAAGACTATCAGTGCTACTTGGTTCACTGGCAAGGACATCCTGATTCTGAAAACTCATGGATCACTCGAGAGGACTTAAAAAAAATCGATCCTGACCTCCTAGGTACTACCAAAGCCAGATGAATTCCTACTCGATGGAGTCAAGCTCTTTCCACCCCGGGAGAACTGATGGGGACATCCATAATAAGAATATATACTTTGATTAATTCACTTTGTTTTTGCAGCTATAGTTAACAAAGTTTTCAAAGCAAGTTACAAATTTTCTTGAACATGTTCATAAGCCAAATTTTCTTGAAGCATGATTTGGCTCATAAGCCAACGCATGGAAGAAGCCATTCGGCTCAAGCCCAAAGCATGATGGAGGGCATCCTCTTCAAGTCCAAGACCAACCATTCAAGCCTCGGAACAACTCATCAAACACCTTGGAAGAGAAGGAATTACACTACATCAAGAATTTTATGGGGAACATAAAGAGTCCTTCCACTATCCCAACAATATTTGACATGTGGGATGTCACAACTTATGACACCTAAGCCTCCACATCAACATTTGGAAGCCACATTAAGATCTTCTAGATTTCACATGTCAAAGTGGTTGTAACTTTCTATCAATAATTTATTTTATTTGAAACCACTTATCTAAAATTGTTGAAGCCAACTAAGCCATCCTTATCCCCTCCTCTCCACCTTGGATGAAATTTCTAGCATTGGAGCCTATAAATAGGGCCCCTCAGCTCTCATTGTATTCATTCTATACTATGATTGGAATTAATGAAAGGATTGTTTCCTTATGTTCTAGTTTTCTGAGTTTTTGTTTGGAGTGAAAGTTTTTTAGCTAGTTTGAGTGTATAGATCCTTAACCAAGGAGAGAATGAGAGTTTTCTAAGTTTGAGTCTAAAAGTGAAAAGTACTTTTGTAAGGAGTAAAAGATGGGATGCCCATTGATGGATCTATGATCAAGCTCCAAGTCCAAGCCACCGGCCACTTTCTTCTTCTTCTTTTTTTTTTATTTCCTTTCCAACTCCAATTCTTCTTCCATGTCTAATCCCAAATTTCTTTGCAGGTTTTCTTAGGTTTCTAGGTCAAGGATGAAGGTCTCCAAGCCATGGATCAAGGCCAAGGTGAGTTTCAAAGTAGAGTGCCAATCTTGACTTCTAGACCTCAATCCTTGAGTGATGAGAGCTCTTTCTTCGCCAAAATATTAGCCATCATTGTTGGTAGAAAAACTTTTCCTAAGCTTCATTAGATATGATCATTTGAAGGTTAACTTGCCCTAGTAGTGATGGTTTTCTTGCCATGAAGATCCTAATCCTTATTTTGAACTAGATCTACATTGCGGGACTTAAAAATTAGATCAACTAGTCTCCTTATAAAAATTCTTTTATAGGATTAATTTAGCCCATTTATTTGATGATAATTAATTACTGAAGTTTGCTTACTGGTTAGCTTGCTTAAACTCTCCATCCATCATTTTATTTTCGTTCCACATCATTTAGGGTCTGGGAATAGGGTATGAAGTGGGCCATTTTGGAGAACCTATCAACCACTACGCAGACTGAGTCATGTTTCCTTGCAGTCTTGGGCAAACCTACCACAAAGTCCATGCTAAGGTCTTGCCAAGGGTGACTCGGTACAGGCAAAGGGGTGTACAGGCCAGTGCTTTGCTTCTATTATTTGGCAACAGCACAAGTTCGATACCTAGAAACAATGTTGGCTACATCCTTCTTGAGGCTCGACCAAAAGAACTGGTCTTCCACTGCTAAAATGGTCTTTTCCCTACCAAAATGACCAGCAAAGCCTTCTGCATGGGTTTCCCAAACTAAGAAATCTTTGAGTGAAGTCTTGGGAAAGCACAATCTATTTTCTTTGAAAAGGTAACCATCCTGGAGGGTGTACTCACTATGGGCACTAGATGGACCTTGATTCTTTGACTGGAAGATCTCACCGCAGTCAAGACAAGACTCGTATTGCTCATTTAATTGATCAAATCCTATACCTCGTCCTAACAATATTCAGCAACAGGGCATGGCGGCTAAGGGCATTAGCTACCTTATTCTTAGTACCAGCTCAATGTTTAAGCACAAAGGTATAAGCTTGGATGTATTCTACCCACTTAGCATGCCTAGGGTTCAATCTTTTCTAGGAGTTAGGTACCGAAGTGCTTCATGGTCAGAATATAGGACGAATTCTTGGGGTAGCAGGTAATGCCTCTAGTACCTAAGGGCTTGAACGACTGCATAAAACTCCTTATCATAAGTTGAGTACTTAACTTTGGCCTCATTGAGTTTCTCTCTAAAAAAGGCCATGGGGTGATTTTCCTGACTAAGTACTCCTCCAATGCCAACTCCTGAACCATAACAAGCAACCTCAAAAATCTTAAAATTATTAGGAAATCTTAGGACAAGTCTTGTATCATTTTGTCTTTGATTTCAAGGAAGGCTTTATCTACAGCTTTGGTCCATTGAAAGCCTTCCATCCTAATGCAGTCGGTGATGGGTTCTACGATATAGCTGAATCTCCAAATGAATCTCCTAAAAAAGTGGCTAGGCCATGGAAACTACGCACATCGTGATGCTAGTAGGGACTGGCCACTCAACTATGGTTTTAACTTTCTCAAAGTCAGTTGAGACTCCTTCAGGGGTAACTACAAATCTAGGAAGATAACCCTTTTAGTCATGAACTCGCATTTCTTAGGATTGGCATAAAGGCTATTCTCCTAAGGGTCTGGCAGACTAACTTAAGATGGTTAAGTTGGTCCTCCTTAGTCCTATTGTATATCAAAATGTCATCAAAATACACCACCAAAAATTTTCTAGGAAAACTCTTCAGGACTTGGGTCATGATCCTCATAAAGGTGCTAGGATGTATTAGATAATCCAAAAGGCATCACTACCCATTCAAAAAGGCCATCCTTAGTCTTAAACGCGTCTTCCACTCATCCCCGGGTCTAATCATAATCTGATGGTAGCCACTTTTAAGGTCTATCTTGGAAAAGATAGTGGCTTCGGCCATCATATCAAGCATATCATCCAAATGGGGGATGGGAAATCTATATTTCATTGTGATTTTGTTTATGGCTTTGCTATCCACACACATTCTCCAAGTTCCATCTTTCTTAGGGGTCAGCAATGCAGAGACTGCACAGGGACTTAAACTCTCCCTAAGGGAAACCTTCCTAAGCAACTCTCCCACTTGTTTCTGAAGTTTTTGGTGTTCGGTGGGGTTCACCCTATAGTGAGGAAGGTTTGGTAATACAGCTCCTGGGACCAAATCTATAGCATACTGGATGTCCTTAAGGGGTGGTAGTTGATCAGGCAATTCATTAAGGAAAACATCCTCAAACTCTTTCAGAGCCTAACTACTTCTTGGGGGTGCTCTATTTGGGTCGGCTCATGACTTTCTTTGGTGGCCAAAATCCAAACAGGGGCTCCCTCAGCAATCTCTTTCTCTAACTCCTTAGACTTGATCAGGTTGACTCCAGGTTTCTTTTCCTTAAGGTTACTTGATCCTCTTTTGACCTGGTCCTTAGGCTGAGTTGGACTAATTGTAAATTTCTTCCCGTGGTGATTAAAGGTACAGGTATTGATCCGACCATAAAGGGTGGCATCATGATCATAAAGCCAGGGTCGACCTAGGATGATGCTACTGACACCCATGGGAAGGACATCACACCAAATCTTCTCTTCATATGACTGCAATTTGATCATGACTTGGCATATAGACTTTATGGGTATGGAAGTTGAATCTATCCAGGAGACTTTATAAGGGTCGGGGTGAGGAACTAGGGTCAATCCCAGGGCTTTGATAGTACTTAAAGAGATGGTGTTGACATAGCTCCCACTATCAACTATGATCTTACATACCTTATCCCTAACTTGATAAAGGTTTGTAGGATGTTAGTCCTACGCCAATCTTCTTGTACTATGTTTTGGATAAGGATGCATCTGACTACTCCTAAAAGGTCTTCATACTCAAACAATTCTTCCTCTCCCTCATATTCTTCTAACAATTGACCTTCTGCCTCATAGACTTCTCCTTCTAGTTCAGCAATGGGTTCTAGTTCATTTTTAGCTGGATCTTCTATGAGTAGGGCTTTGGAGGTGCACTAGCTAGCATAATGCCCTGGTTTATGATATCCAAAGCATTGTTTTGGAGGTTGGGGTCTTTTGGACTTCAATAAATTTACCTATCCTCTCTACTGAAATGAGGTCGGCTCAGGTTGGATCGGCTCGGACTAGGTCATTTCGGACCGGGTCGGCTAGGGTTGGGTCGACTCGGGTCAGGTCAGCTTGGATTGGGTTGACTCAGGTAGACCTGACTGTACCCTTGGTTAGATCCTAGGATTCGACTAGGGTTCCTAAAGGATTCAGGTCTATGATGGTGGGTGGGTCTTTGGAAACGCTCACAATTCCTCGCAATTTGGTAAGCATGCTCCAAATCATGACCTCTCTAAAGTAAAGCTCTCTCTATATCTGGATGTAGGCCAGCCCTAAACCTAGACAGGGTCACAGATGCTGATTCATCGACATTACTTTGCATGACATACTCATCAAACTTTGCGATGTACTCGGCCACACTCTGCTCCTTTGACTCAAATTCTACCATTGGTCCAATAAATTCTGGGTGTAAGACAGTGGTAGGTATTTTCCTCTAAGTCTAGCTTCATGTCCCTCCAAGTTGCTATGGGGTCTTGTCCCTTTGCCTACCAGCCCCTCAGCCTCAGCACTATTCCAAAACATAGACCTGGTGAACCAAACCTAAGTTGGCAAACTTAAATTTCATCCTCTTCGCCATAGTGTACCAATCGAAGTATTGCTCAATGTCCTCCCAATCTATGTACACCTTGGGATCTAGACTGCCATCGAAGGTAAGGGCTTCTAGCTTAATGTTTCTGATGGCCCTCTCTTCATGGTCTATGATCTCTGATTAGGTCTCCTAGGGTGGATCTCTTGGGCGGGTTAAAAGGGGGACTCTCTGGGTTCAGCTCTAAGGAAGGATCATGTTGAAGGTATTCTTAGGGTGAGGGGGTGACTCAGACTTAAGCTCAATGGATGGTCTAATATCCTTTCTAAGGCTCCAAATCTGATTTCAAACTTATTAAACCTTTTGTGCAACCTAGCTAACTGTTCAGTGATGACCTTTAATGGATCCTCGTGGTTGTTCTCCATGGGTTCACTGGGCTAGGAGTGATATGGGTGATACGGGGCTCCTGATCTAGTCGACATGCAACACACAATGAATAGTGCTACAGGTTTGGTAGACCTAGGAGTTTAATCAAAGTGGGTCAATGTAGAAGATACACAACACAACAACTAGCTCCTTCACTGGCCAGGTAAGAGGTGGGAGTGGGGGAGGCCCCCATTGCTTTCGCAAGGATCAATTAAAGAACCACAACATCGCTTAGGTCGTTTGATGCTAACATCTTGCCTTAGATACCAGCTTCCGGTACCAATTGATGGGTTGCATGCACTAGCTTTCCCAAAGTGGTTAAACCTGACTCGTGGGTGTCCCTAATCTATTAAGTTGCTACTGTTTTAGATTAGGTTTGGGTGCGAAATGCAAGGGTGGTTGTTTTTGGGCTAAGGAAAGGTAATGACTTCCTTCCTTATTTATGATATGACGCCCTTAGGTTAATTATGAAAATGATATCATACAAAGATCTAATAAATGTATCTAAGTTTTTTTTTGTGTTTTGAATTTTTTTTTTATGTATGATAGTGGAAAATAAGATGTTGGAAATAATAAAATATGAACCTAAATGCAAAATTAAATGATATGAAAAAATGAAATGTGATGAGGTGCACTGCTGAAAAATTTCAGAACGGATTGTTCTCAGGTAGTATTCCAGCATGTAGAAATTCTACAACTGCAATAAAATCTGAGAAAATCTTAAAAATACCTTCAATTGTATAGAATCCATCAAAAAAAAATCATGAAAAATCAGAGGTTCCTACAGGCAAAAAAAACTAAATTATCAGACTATGTACTGGGTGGACAGAATGCAGAATTTAAAGATGAAGTGATCTAATAATGCAAAAAAAAAAAATTTCTTGAGGATCTAAACCTATCTCCTTGTGTTCCCTTCAAAGGGCAATCACATTGGCACCCTACACACCATAGGAAATCTCCATGGAATGGATGTGAGGGTCTGTAGCCCACTTTTTCCTATGACGGACAGCCATGATGAAGCACCCAATCCAAGTACTTAAGAAGATGCTAAGTCCTAACCAGGCTTCTGATACCAAACTGATGCTGGACTAACTAGATGCTAGGATGAGATAGATGATGCAAGTGGTTTTTCTTTATGATTTTTAGATTTTTTATGGAGTTAAGGATTCCCGAAGACAAGCAAGAGTAGATTAGGGTTTCTAATAAGAAGAACTTCAAGCAAACAAATAAGTCCCCAAATAAGGATAAGAAGAGGACCTGGGGATTGAGAAATCCTGTAGGACTTAGCTCTGGATCAATACCAACTTAGGAGTTTAGGGTTACAAACCTTGTGAAACTCTAATGCGCCCGATGCCGAGTTCACTCGCTCTCACGGATGCGGCCTGGAGGATCAAGCCTTCAACCCTACGGATGTACCGGCTTTCCATCCGAAGGTTACGAAGGCAAGGGAGATCGACTCCATGTTCGTGGCACCTGGAGGACCTACGAGCAATCAAGAGAAAGGTTAGGAGTCACAAGAAGCAAGAATAAATGAGAGAACAAAGGATGAAAATGGTGGTGATGGGGGGATCTTCTTGCTAGACGCCCAAATGGATCATCCAGATGGCATCCCAACTTGAAGATGGAAAGGCTTTCTGGTGGAAGAGATGGTAATTAGGGCCTCACACCCCTAGACGCCCGAAGTTGAAGGCACTCCCTCATGAAGATTGACGCTCTAAAAGAACAAAGGCAACAAGCTATAATAGCACTCAAACTCTTTTTTTTTCATTTCATAGGTATTAACATACAAGGGAGGGGTAAGGCCCTTTATATAGGCACTTAAGACCCATTCAAAAATTAATTAAAAAACACTACAAGTCTTCATGAAGAGGGTGCCCAAAATTTAGATTTTCCTCCATGGAATCCTCTCTTGGCCAACCAAGGTATTGATGGCTTGATGGCATGGCTTGATTTGAGGCTTGAAACATGGATGTTGTCTTCAACAATTGAATTGGCGCTCATGGGTCAATGATTTTCTTCTATGGCTGATCAAACACTTTGGGAAGAAGGCTTGATATGTGGGCTTGAAGCAAGGGACTTGTCTTCACAAATCTTCAACTCCCATTGACCTCCTTTGGCCGCCATCCTCCTTGGTGAGAAGCATGATAGGGGGGGAAGGGAGGAATGTTGTCTCCCATTTAAGTTTTCTTCCTTGGCCGACCAAGCTTGTATGGAGAGAAGCTTGATATGGGGAGGGAAGGGAGGCTAAGGTCAAGGGATGGCATCCACAAATCTGCATTTCCTCTTGATTGGAGGCTTGGGTCAAGGGATGGTGTCAACAAATCTGCATTTCCTTTTAATTGCACCGCCTACTTATCCTAGTGATGTGGTGCCACATTAGATAGATAAGGTGGCACTCCCAAAGGTTGAAGTAGCATCATTCAAGTCATGGGGAAGATGGCTTGGTCCATTAATAATTGGACTAGACTCAATGACCACTCCTTCTTCAAAGAAGCTTGGACCCAATCTTCTAGTAGACTTGGACTAGAACCAATTTAGCTAAGTACATGACCCAATGATGCAGAACAATAATGGCAAGGAAGGATCACTGGCTAGCATAGAAGCCACCAGAAGATTAGGGCTTGTACTCAAGAACCAGAAACCCAGGCGTCACACCAACTCCAATTCGGAGAAAACTCAAAACTCAATCAAAATAACTTTAGTTTGTATTCATATGAAAAAAGGGTTTAATACAAGAGGGGAGGGGGCAGTATTTATAGATTCACCCCAGGGTACATTACTTGAGGGCTAAGAATCCCTAACTGTGGACCAAGAAACCCTGGTGGACAGTCAATAGTGGAACTGTCTTGGGCTGGACCTCTCTCTTATGGGCTTGGTGGCATGAAAGGGTCCAGGTGCATGAAGGCCGGCTCTGGTTGGAGGGGTCTGGTGAATCTCCTGTGATGACTCTCCTCTTTACTTGAACAAATTAACTGGACTCTGACTGAACTAAAATGACTGGACCCGACTAAGTGGACTCAACTGACTCGGTTGTCACTTTATTACAGGACTCAACTGGCTCACTTTGACTCAAGTGACACAGGACTAATGGACTCAAATAAATAAAATAAAATAGGGTTTCAGGTCCCCATCATTCCCCTGCGCTGGGAAGAAATCGACTCCATCGAGTCTGGTTCAATGGGGAAACCAAAACTAATCAAAAAGGACTCGGGTCACTTTTTTTTTTTTCTTCAATTCTTTTCTTTTTTTTTTCTTTGATTTTTTTTTTTATGGGCTGCACTGAGATCTACATGACTTTGCATATGTGCTGCTTTGAGGAGCGTGCAACATAGAAGTCGGCAACAGTGAAGGCATTTGCCTTCACGATCGTGCTGTCCCTCCCTTCCTCAGAACGAATCAGGAAAACAAAATAGGGGAAGGCTTCCCGGTGGGCTTCGCCGGCGACTGACGCTGGGCGGAGGCCAATGGTGGCACGGGATGAGGATGGCCAAAGGGACGGAGGTCCGATTGCTGGTGGCGTCAAGTAGCGGCTGGCGATGGTGTAGGTCAGGCAGTGCCTCCAGACGCCCTTCTTTCGGTCCCTTTCTTCTTTGGTGGTGGCGGAGAGCTCCTTCTGGTGCTTGTAGCAGAAGGGATGGTGGGAGTTGACGCGGGCGAGGGGGGCTCCACGGATGGAGTTGTGGATGATAGCAGTGACGATGCCCTTAAGGTAGCCGTTGTGCTCGCCGTCGTCAAGGCTACGAAAATGGACCGGGCCTTTGCGGTGTGGGGGTATGGGGGCGGAATATGAACCCCGATCCCTTCCTCTGGGCTCGGATCATGGATCCCATGGCAGCGGTGGCGAGCGGCGAGGAGTAGGAGGTGAAGAGATGGAAGTCTGCACGGTCGGTGGCTGGGCGGATCAGGGTCATCCGGCATGCTTCGTCGGTGGCGGTGGCCATGGCGGAGGAGGTGAAGAGATGGAAGTCTGCACGGTCGGTGGCTGGGCGGATCAGGGTCATCCGGCATGCTTCGTCGGTGGCGGTGGCCATGGCGGACTCGACGGGGGCTGGAGACCGGCGGTGTGGATTTGCGGCACTGGCAGCGGCGGTGGGCATGGGATGCAGTCGGGCTTCACGGGTGGAGGCGTTGGGGAGGGTCATGGGATAGAGGCGGAAGGTTGGAGATGGGCTTCACGAGCGGGAACGTCTGGATCAGTATTGATGGAGGCGTGCTTCACAGGTGATGGCAGTAGGGGAGAGGGTCTCGGGTGCAGGATGGCTGACCGAGGTTTGAGAAGTCTTGCACAAGAAGAATGATGGGAAACCAGGAAGGAAGAGAAAACCCTAATCCACTGGGTTCTGATACCAAGTTTATGCGGAACAAGAACAGCAGGGAAGGATCGCTGGCAAGTGTAAAAGTCACCAGAAGATTAGGGCTTGTACTCAAGAACTAGAAACCCGGTGTCACACCCACTCCAATCCGGAGAAAGCTCAAAACTCAATCAAAATAACTTTAGTTTGTATTCATAGGAAAAAGATGTTTAATACAAGAGGGGAGGGACGGTATTTATAGATTCACCCCAGGGTACATTACTTGAGGGTTAAGAAACCTTAACTTGTGGACCAAGAAACCATGGTGGACCGGTCAACAGTGGGCCTGTCTTGGGCTGGAGCTCTCTCTTGTGGGCTTGGTGGCATGAAAGGGTCCAGGTGCATGAAGGCCAGCTCTGGTTGGAGGGGTCTAGTGAATCTCCTGTTGATGACTCTCCTCTTGACTTGAACAACTTAACTGGACTCTTGACTGGACTAAAACGACTGGACCCGACTAAGGGGACTCAACTGACTTGGTTGTCCCACTTTATTACAGGACTCAAGTGGCTCACTTTGACTCAAGTGACACAGGACTAATGGACTCAAATAAAATAAAATAGGGTTTCAGGTCCCCATCATTCCCCTGTGCTGGGGAGAACTCGACTTCGTCGAGTCTGGTTCAACGGGGAACCAAAACAAATCAAAAAGGACTCTGGGTTCATCTTTTTTTTTTTTCTTCAACTTCTTTTCTTTTCTTTTCTTTTTTCTTTTATTTCTTTTTTTATGGGCTGCTCGGAGATCTACACGACTTTGCAAGCCGTGTAGCTATGAAAGGCATGCAGCTTTGATATATGTGCTGCTCCGAGGAGCATGCAACATAGAAGTCGGCAATAGTGAAGGCATTTGCCTTCACGATCGTGCTGTCCCTCCCTTCCTCAGACTGAATCAGGAAAACAAAATAGGGGAAGGCTTCCCAGCGGGCTTTGCCAGCGACTGGCATTGGGCGGAGGCCAATGGCAGCACGGGATGAGGATGGCCAGAGGGATGGAGGTTCGGTTGCTGGTGGCGTCATGCAGCGGCTGGTGATGGCGTAGGTTGGGTAGTGCCTCTAGACGCCCTTCTTTTGGTCCCTTTCTTCTTTGGTGGCGGCGGAGAGGTCCTTCTGGTGCTTATAGCAGAAGGGATGGCGGGAGCTGACATGGGCGAGGGGGGCTCCACGGCTGGAGTCGTGGATGATAGCAGTGATGATGCCCTTTAGGTAGCCATTGTGCTCGCCGTCATCAAGGCTATGGAAGCGGACCGGGCCTTTGTGGTGGTGGGTATGGGGGCGGAATATGAACCCCGATCCCTTCCTCTGGTCTTGGATCACGCATCCCATTGTTGCGGCGGCACACAGCGAGGAGAGTAGGAGGTGAAGAGCCGGAAGTTTACACGGTTGGTGGCTGGGCGGAGCAGGGTCATCCGGCGTGCTTCGCTGGTGGTGGTGGCCATGGCGGACCCGGCGGGGGCTGGAGACCGGCGGTGTGGATCTGCGATGCTGGCAGTGATGGTGGGCGTGGGATGCAGTCAGGCTTCACGGGTGGAGGCGTTGGGGAGGGTCACGGGATGGAGGCGGATGGTTGGAGATGGGCTTCACGAGCGGGAACTTCTGGATCAGCGTTGATGGAGGCATGCTTCACAGGCGATGGCAGCAGTGGAGAGGGGCTCGGGTGCAGGGTGGCTGACCGAGGTTTGAGAAGTCTTGCACAAGAAGAACGATGGGAAGCCGGGAAGGAAGGGAAAATCCTAATCTGCTGGGCTCTGATACCAAGTTGATGCGGAACAAGAATGGCGGGGAAGGATCGCTGGCAAGTATAGAAGTCACCAGAAGGTTAGGGCTTGTACTCAAGACCAGAAACCCGGGCGTCACACCCACTCCAATCCGGAGAAAACTCAAAACTCAATCAAAATAACTTTAGTTTGTATTCATAGGAAAAAATATGTTTAATACAAGAGGGGAGGGGCGATATTTATAGATTCATCCCAGGGTACATTACTTGAGGGCTAAGAAACCCTAACTTGTGGACCAAGAAAACCTGGTGGACCGGTCAATAGTGGGCTTGTCTTGGGCTGGAGCTCTCTCTTGTGGGCTTGGTGGCATGAAAGGGTCCAGGTGCATGAAGGCCAGCTCTGGTTGGAGGGGTCTGGTGATTCTCCTGTTGATGACTCTCCTCTTGACTTGAACAACTTAACTGGACTCTTGACTGAACTAAAACAACTGGACCCGACTAAGAGGACTCAACTGACTCAGTTGTCCCACTTTATTACAGGACTCAAGTGGCTCACTTTGACTCAAGTGACACAGGACTAATGGACTCAAATAAAATAAAATAAAATAAAATAGGGTTTCAGGTCCCCATCACCTAACTTGACCAAATTAGTCAAGGTACATGACTAAAACAAAATTAAGACTAGATACATGACACAAAAGAAAAATGCTTAGGCTTGAAGCCTTATTACATGACCCAATAAATTGAAACCCTAATTAGATATCCACAAAGGGTTGAGGAGCCTCTGTCTGATCCTGGTGCCCACACCATTACTCCTTGCAAAAGCACTCTTTACTCTCAAACTCAAACTAAGAAACTCTCATTCTCTCCTTAGATATGGATCTATACACTCAAACTAGCTAGAAAACTTTTACTCCAAACAAGAACTCAAGAAAACTAGAACACAAGGAAACAATCCTTTCATTAATTCAAATCATAGCATAGAATGAATACAATGAGAGCCTAAGGGCCTTATTTATAGGCTCCAATGCTAGGAGTTTTGTCCAAGGGTGGAGAGTAGGGGATAAGGATGGCTTAGTTGGCTCCAACAATTTTTAGGTAAGTGGTTTTAACTAAAAACAAATTATTGGTAGAAAGTTATAACCACTTTAACATGTGACATCTAGAAGATCCTAATATGGCTTCCAAATGATGATGTGGAGGCTTAGGTGTCATAAGTTATGGCATCCCACATGTTAAATATATTTGGGGTTGTGGAAAGAATCTTTATGTTCCCCATAAAACTCTTGATGTAGTGTAATTCTTTCTCCCCCAAGGTTGTTTGATGAGTTGTTCCCCTATGTGCTTCAAATCTTGGCATGAATTGGGCTTGGACTTGATCTTGAAGAGGCTTGAATGGTTGGTCTTGGACTTGAAGAGGATGCCCTCCATCATGCTTTGGGCTTGAGCCGAATGGGCTTCTTCTATGTGTTGGCTTATGAGCCAAATCATGCTTCAAGAAAATTTGGCTTATGAACATGCTTCAAGAAAATTAATGGACTTCTTCCATGTATTGGTTTATGAGCCAAATCATGCTTCAAGAAAATCTAACTTATGAACATGTTTCAAGAAAATTGTAACTTGCTTCAAAAACTTTATTGACTATAGCTACAAAAACAAAGTGAGTTAATCAAAGTATATATTATTTTATGGATGTCCCCGTCAGTCTCCATTCATGGCAGCTTTTGTATAGGTCACACGATCATCATCTTGTATGATACTGGCTTCATTGTTATTTTCGATGACAAAACCATATCTGAGAGATTCACTTCGCACTCTCTCTGACCTATGGAGAGGAGTTGTGTGTATTGGTTGTTCCTGAACTGTAGGAACATCTGGTCGAGGTATTATAGGTTGAGCTTCTTCAAGTTCAAATATCCTTCCACTGCCCCTTCTTGGATAAACTCCTTTTCCAAGAATATGGCATGCCTACTGACAAAGACCTTTGCTCAATAAGGTGGTAGAAAAGGTAACCCATACCTTCTTTTGGATATCCTACAAACCTACACTTGTCAGCCTAGTACTTAGCTTATGTTCAAAAACATTCCTGACATAAGCAAAGCAATCCCAAATCTTAAAATACTTAAGATTGGCCTTTCTCCTTTCTATAATTCATATGGAGTGCTTTTAATTGCCTTTGATTGCACTGTATTGATTATGTAGGCTATAGTCTCTAGGGCATAACCCTAAAAGGATACTAGAAGATCCATGAAGCACATCATGGACCGTACCATGTCTAATAAGGTATGATTTCTCCTTTCTGCTACACTATTTAACTGTGGTGTGCATGGAGGAGTCCATTCAAAGAGAATCCCTTTATCTTTAAGATGATCAAGAAATTCACTAGACAAGTATTCTCCTCCTCTATCAGACTGGAGGATTTTAATACTATGCCTAGTTTGTTTCTTAAGCTCACTTTGATACTCTTTGAATTTATCAAAGGCTTCGAACATGTGTTTCATAAGATACATATATCCGAACCTTGATAAATCATCAACAAAATTGATTAAATAAGTGTATCCTCTTTTGGCCTGGGTTGTCATAGGACCACACACATCTGTGTGTACTAGACCTAACAACACAGTTGCCCTCTCTCCATGTCCATTGAATGGAGATTTGGTCATCTTATCCATGAGACAAGACTCACAAGTTTCTAATGACTCATGATCAAAAGGTTCAAAAAAATCATCTTTGTACAACTTATTTATCCTAGTCTCACTAATATGACCCAAATGGCAATGCCAGAGATAATTGACATTCACATCATCTCTCTTTCTTTTCTTGTTCTCAACAAGCATAACCTTTAGATACTCTACCAGCATCATGCTTCAAACTTACAAGATACAATTTGCAATCTTCTTCCAGTGCCCTTGCTTCCCATAGTGATAGTAGGTCCCATCAGCAGAGGGCTTCCTTACCTTCTTCATATTCTGGAAGCTATGCTTAGGGTTCCTTCTCCTCTTTGAACCCTTCCTTATTGCCTGCATCTTCCTTCCATCAACCAGAAGAAGCTGAGCCTTATCACCTTTAAAGTGGCTCTCTACTGTATTGAGCATATTCAGTAGCTTAGGCAATGACATATTTAGTTTATTTATGTGATAATTCATGATAAACTGTGAGAAAAAATCTGGAAGTGATTGCAGGATCAAGTCTTGATTAAGCTCTCCATCCATCACAAACCCTAGTTGACCTAATCGAGTGATCGGGTCAATCTTCTTGAGGACATGTGCCTAAACACAAAAGCCCTCACTTATTCATGCTTAGAACAACTACTTTGATGTCTCATATTGAATAGTCCGACTATGCTCTCCATAAAGCTCTTTAAGATTGAGCAATATGGATTAAGGTTCCATTTTCTCATTGATGTGGCATATTCACTGACGTGGAGCCCCTGCTGGCTGTTGCACTGGCAAAGGATCTGCCACTTGGACACGGTGGCCAATCAAAGAGCCAAGGCGAGCCCTCCTACCGAGATCAGATCCTAGCCAAGGTCATGCTCATAGGGTGAGCCCTCTGTTTGAGGTTAGCTCATGCTGCCCAGGGGAGCCCTCCTGTCATGGTTTGCTCCCAGCCGGGGTCATGCTCATGATGCAAAAGGCATGCCCTCCTATCGAGGTTAGCTCCCAGCCAGGGTCATGCTTATAGGACGAGCCCTCCTATCGAGGCCAGCTCCTAGCCGGGATCATGCTCATGGGGTGAGCCCTCCATCGCCAGCTTTTGACCGAGGTCATGCTCATGCTACCAAGGCGAGTGCTCCTACCGAGGTCAGCTCCCAACAGGAGTCATGCTCATAGGATAAGCCCTCTATCTGAGGCCAGCTCCAGGCCAGGGTCATGGTCAAGCTACTAAGGTGAGCCCTCTTGTCGAGGTTAGCTCCCAGCCGGGGTTGTGCTTATGCTGCCAAGGCAAGCCCTCCTACCGAGGTTATCTCTAGTCAGGATCATGCTCATGGGGTGAGCCCTTTATCTGAGGCCAGCTCCTGACCGGGATCGTGCTCATGCTGCCAAGATGAGCCCTCTTATTAAGGCCAGCTCCTAGCAAGGGTCATGTTCATGGGGCGAGCCCTTCGTCTGAGGCCAACTTCCAATCGAGGTCGTGCTCATGATGCCAAGGTGAACCCCCTGTCGAGGTCAGCTCCCAACTGGGGTCATGCTCATGGAGTGAGCCTTCCATCTGAGGCCAGCTCCTGGTCGAGGTCATGCTCATGCTACCAAGGTGAGGCCTCATACCGAGGTCAGCTCCCAGCCAGGGACGTGCTCATGGAGTGAGCCCTTCGTTTGAGGCTAGCTCCCAGCCGAGGTCGTGCTCATACTGCCAAGGCGAGCCCTCCTAATACGGTCAGCTCCTAGTGGGGGTCGTGCTCATAGGGCGAGCCCTCTGTTTGAGGCCAGCTCTCGACTAGAGTCATGCTCATGCTATTGGGAATTGTGTCCCAAAGCCAATCACCTACGCTGTAGGCAGTTGAGCTGAGTATTGTACTATTTGTATAAATTAATAAATATTATTTTGGCAGCTCATCACATTTTTACTTTTCCCTGTAATGAACTCTTTTTATGTGATGAAGTCCTTAGGACTACATTGACTTCGATATAAAGAGGATATATCGAGTGGTCCTTAAACCAGGTTCTTGACCAAAGGATACATTGTACTGGATGGTAATGTATCAAGTGTAGGTTGTGGTGGTTCACATCGTTTGGTTGTCCTCTTGACCAAAGGAGTGTGGTGACATTGATGTGATCTACAAGTGGGATATATGATATCTTATTGAACGTGACTCCGTGTAGCCCCTTTTCTATTAAAGGGATACACATGATTGGATATGGGTATATGTGTCCCTCCAACCTGAGGTCATCATGGTAGCTTGCAAGCAACTCCCTATCTTTGGTGCCGGACTACCCGAATTTCTAATCCAGTGATGGAAGGTTTCTGGGTACAGGCAAGTACTTGTGGAGCAGTGGTGGACCAAGACGGAATTGACCTGTCCGAATAGTTTGGATTGAATATCTCGCAGTGTCTTAATTTAACAAATCCTCGACTAGGGTAGTCCTAATGAGGAGTCACTAGACTTGCGAGGTTGAGACATGTTATGGATTGACTCAGCTAGGGTTGGCAGTCTAACCCTATATCATCCTGAGCATTGGAGATCAAAGGGATGAATTATACGGTAACCATATGCCAGAGGTTCGATTGATTGCTCTCGTATCTTCGACCTATCCAGATGTCGGGACCCATTGCTAGATGATATCTTGTGCTGGTATTGGAATTGTTCCAGTGCTATCACCTAGGTTTGAACCTATGAGGTCACATGCCATAGAGGATCTCTCCCTGATCTAGGTACCGATTTATGATTAGGAATCACTTCGGTAATGGTTTGATTGAGCACACTATGGACTGACCCGATTTTGGATCGATCAAAAATTGTTCGAGTCCATCGAGAATTGTTTCTGGCTGACCGGGACTTGACTAAGACTTTTATCAATTAGATTTTGATATAATTGTATTAGTGAACCAGTTTAGTACCAGTTTGGGATTTTTTGAACCTGTTATAAATCGATTTAAGCCCATCCACACGGTGATTATGGCTTGGGCGAATAGGGGATTCAAGATGCCTTTTACTCTCCCTTTTGTTCTTGTTTTTGCTGAAATTAAACCACCATTTATAGCTCTTAATTGCTGCGTTGAAGACGAATTGGATTCATCCTCAACCTGCTGCCACTTTGTATTCCCAGCCTGTCTTCTCACCTCCCTTATCACCAGTTTCTTCCTTGGTTTCATGCTATAAAATTATGGGCGGTGAAATGCTGGGTGTGCTTCTTCTTGAGAGAGTCCACCTACTGTTGTACTTCCAACCAGTGGTTTAGAGCCTAAGTTTCTTGTGAGAGATTAGGAGAGAAAGTGTTCATTGATTCCCTATTCTCTTGGTGCTCAATTGGTGGAAGGTTGAACTATTTTGGAGAAAACAAAATCTGAACAGAGCGTTCTGTTCTTCCTTCTTCCCTCTCACCGTTTGAAGTGCTTCGGGCAACTAGCATCGCACGAGAAGCTGGATTAGAGGAACCCCAAGTGTGTCCCCCCTCTAGAGGGTGTTCCCTTGAGCACCTGGGAGCCATTTGTACCTCCACTACTACTGTCATTGGTTTGTGCTGTTTTTGGTTGCAGATTCATTGATATGAAATTTCAGCGTGAAGGGGACTTAACCTCATTAGATGATCGATCCAATACCTCTCCATTGAAGCAACACCTGTCAAGAAGTTCCCTTGCCGTTGCTGTAGAAGGAGAGACCATACCATTGCCATTTTGGATTGGGTTTTTGCTGCACTTGAAGAAGAGCCAAAAAGCTTTCCAATTGGCTGCTAGAAGAAGAAGACGGCAATAAATATTCCAGATATTCCAGCTATTCCAGCATTATCCCTGCTTTATTCCAAGCAGGAATAAGGTAAGATTTATGATTTTATTTTTCATGCATGTGTAGATTTGGGTTTATAAAATTGTTTATAAATATTACATGCCCTCTTCATGCCTTCTCTTTCTTGTACATGCATCTTGGATATGTTAGATCCTGTGCGAAGTAAGTTTTTCCGCTATTATTTTAAAAATATTTTAAAATACATACCTGCTCCCTGTGCTGTTGCATGCTTAGTGTAGGCACTCGCAACCCTGTATTTCTTTTAGTGGTATCAGAGCACCAGGTTCTGGTGTAATATATCTTGATCGCAAGTATTGTAGATTAAAATGTTTAATCTATTGGAATGTATCTATATCTTAATCATAGGGTATGATTAGGGAGTACTTTTAGGAACCCTATTAAGACCTTCACCATGACCTTGTGTCTTTGGCACGATGCGGTTCATCTGTGTTGGCCTCTTAAGAAGGATCCTTTAAGGAAATCAAAGGAAATAAAATTATTTTAATTCAGATACATATTGGCATGTCTTTAAATTTGTTTTTGGATAACATAATATTTATAAAAGAATATTACTAGATATGATGCATGAAATTTATGTAAAAGGAGTTTTACATGTTTTAATTAAATTATTTTAATTAAAATATTGGCTTATAATCAAACAATTTTGAATTGTATGATTAAATTAAATGATAAATTATCTTAGGGTTTATGAAACCTAATGTCATTCAAATAAGCCAATTGTGTTAATTGGGTTAGCTGTCTAATTGGGTCCATTATTTTGGGTAAGACCTATGTTTAGTTGAACTGGATAATAAGAAGACTAATCAAAAGTTGATTAAGGTCCTTCTTTTAGAACTATCTAATAGTTAGATAAGTTAGTCCATTCATCTAAATGGATATAATTAGTGGCTCCATGGAAGCCCGAGTCTTTAGGCTAGTCTGATCGGGTATGGTAAACCGGTTGGTGTCGAGGTAGGTTTGGCATTTGTGATCATGGTTGTATGAGGCTACCTCTTTCCTGGCCAACTTGGTTGATGTCTAGAAAAGATGGTTAATGACGGATACTTATCCATGATCTCATCTACCTGGCTAGTCGTGTTGACCATAATTGATTAGAAAAGCTCATTGACTCGAGTTAACCCATGTCACCCAGGTTGATCAGTCTGACTGATCGGTAGGTGCCCATGGATCAATTGTTGAATTGGTTCAACCCTCCTGAAAACTGATTTGTTCAGTGGGAGAATGATCCATGTTCTTCTCTTTTTCATCTATCACAACCTAAAATCCTCTAAAATTATTAGGTCCTGAAAAAGACTAAGTTAAAGAGTTGATGGTGTCTTAGCCTCCCATTAAGTGGGTTAGTAATGTGTCCTTTAACTTGGTATTCATCGGTAGTTCCATAGAATGGGTGTGTATCTTGTTACTGGAATTACTCTCTCATAGATGATTGTTTAGTGCAACTTTCTTAACGGTGATCAGGTGAGCTGGCCATAGTCGGGCTTGGTCATTCGTTGGCTGGAAGTATTGGATTTATCATGTTAATGGTTGGACCTAACTAGAGACCCGCAATAGGAGGCCCCTAGGCCGATTGGGGTGCTCTCTGGGACAAAATAAATTACTGGAAGTTGCTTAGGGAAGCAATTGGTTGGTGAACCTACCTTTAGGCATGTATGAATGAGCTGGCCATAGTCGGGCTTATACGTGGTCTATTGGATTTCAGTACCCACTATGAAATAGTGATTTCATGGATTGGAGTTAGAGGCTCCCAATCTGAAAAATTAGTGGGAGAGACCTTTAGACTAAAATCCAAGTCTTTTGGTTAATTAATTAATTCATACTCTAATATGGTCTTGTTTTTCCTTTCATATGTCTTCAAATCATTCGCTCTGGTCACTTCTCGATAACGAGAAGTTGAAGGGTTACAACTTCGATAGTTGGTATCGAAAGTTGAGGATTGTCCTGGAGCATGAACGGATCCTTTATGTGATAACGAATTCGGCACCTGAAATCCCCTTTACTAGTGCTCGAAGTTCATCAGGGACACTTATCAGAAGTGGGTTTCTGATCGGACTACTGTCCGATGCATCATGCTAGCGACAATGAACGACCAGCTCAGTCACAAGTTCGAGGAGGCCCAACCATATGAGATTCTTCAAAAGTTGAAGGAATCTTTCGGCACGTCGGATGATGTAGAGCGGCATAAAGTGTCTTGTGCCATCTACAATGCCAAGATGCTGAATGGTGGGTCTGTCACTAATCATGTATAGTACATGATCGAGCTAATTGAAAAGTTGGGCAAGCTCGGATGTCCCTTGCATGAACAGCTCGGCAAGGATGCGATTTTGAATTCTCTGCCCTCCTCCTATCTTGACTTTCTCGACCATTATAGAATGAACAAGCCTGCAGTCAATTACCATGGTTTGATGGGATTACTGTAGACTTTCAGGAAAGACCATCAACTGAATAAGGGGGTGGTGAATTCAGTGGGAGGTTCTAGAGGTTTTCGTCCCTTTAAGAAAGGGAAGAATAAAAGGAAGGGAAAGAAGGTGTTGAATGCTCCTGGCCCGAGTTAGACCAGGAAAGTTAAAGCTGACCAGTCTAATACAGAGTGCTTCTTCTACAAGAAGCAAGGACACTGGAAGAGGAATTGTCCTCTTTACCAAGCATCCCTAGACACGAACAGGCCAAGGAAGGAAAATAGCAGATTGCTGGACAAGGTATTTATATGATAAAACCTTGTAATTTCTCTATTTGTGATACTGCTAACTGGGTATTGGATACTGGTAATCCTATTCATGTTTGTAATTCATTACAAGGACTACAGGTTAGCAGGAGATTCGAGGATGGGGAATAGTTCCTGAGCATTGGGAATGGAAATCATGTTCCAGTACTAGCGATCGATGTTCTGAGTCTTGTCTTTGAGTCCTGTACTATCGAGTTAGTCGACTGCCATTACTGTCCTAGTTTCATTATGTGCATTATCTCTGTAGGCCTTTTGGCCAATTGTGGTTTTGAACTATTAATAAAAGGAGATATTTGCCAAGTTATTTTGAATAACTCTGTGATAATGAAAGCTAAATTAAATAATGGCATTTATGTACTGTCATGGCCTATTATTGTAATGTACACATCTAGCAAATGCCCAAGGTTAGAAAATGTCAGTGATCTGTATCTTTGGCACTGTAGGCTAGGTCATGTAAACCAGAATTGGATAAATAAGATGCGAGGAGAAGGTCTCCTCATGATCAGTGATTCTGAATCACTGCCTACTTATGAATCCTGTTTACTTAGTAAAATGACCAAGTCACCTTTTACTGGAAAATGTGAACAAGCTACAGAACTTTTGAGTCTTATACATGCTGATGTATGCGGACCCATGATAGTTACTGCCAGAGGTGGATACAGATATTTCATTACGTTTACAGATGACCTTTCGAGGTTCGGTTATGTCTTTTTGATGAGACATAAATCTGAGTCATTTGAAATGTTCAAACGATATCATAATGAAGTAGAGAAACAAACTAGAAAAAGTATTAAAACCCTTCGATCTGATCGAGACGGTGAATATCTATCTGGTGCATTTTTTATATATCTTGAGGAGAATGGGATTCTCTCTCAGTGGACTCCTCCAGGAACACCATAGTTGAATGGAGTGTCCGAAAGGAGGAATCGAACCCTGTTGGACATGGTTCGATCCAAATGGGCTTTGCAACTCTATCGCTATCCTTTTGGAGATATGCACTTGAGACAGTTTGTCACTTGTTAAATAATGTTCCGAGTAAGTCTATTGTCTCCACTCCATATGAGATGTGGACTGGACGTAAGCCCTCAATCTCATACCTTTGGGTCTGGGTTGTCCAGCTTATGTAAAGCGTTTAGACTCAGATAAACTTGGTCCTAGGTCTGATCGATGCCTGTTTTATTGGTTACCCTAAGGAAACCAAAGGATATTTCTTCTACTTGGAGGATGAACAGAAAGTGTTCGTCGCTCTTAGGGCTATCTTTTTAGAAAAGGTGTTTCTTTGGAAAAGAGACTGTAGCCTCTAAGATTGAACTTGGTGAAGTTCAACCAGTAGAAGAACCTGCACACTCTAAGGACATCATAGAACCGGCTGTGATTAGATCACACTCGGAATCCATTATTAGGAGATCTGGTAGAGTACCGCGTTAGCCAGACAAATACTATGGTTTCTTGGTCCGGGACGGCGATCCCATTGAGCTCGATGAGAACAATAAGGATCCGATCACCTATATGGATACACTTCAGAGATCTGACTCTGAGGCATGGCTTGGAGCTATGCGATCCGAAATGGAGTCCATGGAGATCAACAATGTATGGACATTAGTTGATCCGCCTGAATGGATAAAACCCATCGGGTGCAAGTGGGTTCAAAGAGAAAAAGGGGCGCAGATGGGAAGGTGGAGACCTATAAAACCCGTCTGGTTGCCAAGGGGTATCGTCAGCGATATGGTATTGATTATGACGAGACTTTCTCTCCTATGGCAATGCTTAAGTCCATTCGGATCATGCTTGCTTTAGCAGTATATTTTGATTATGAGATCTGGTAGATGGATGTCCGAATCGCTTTCCTAAATGGGGAGCTGGAAGAGGAGGTGTATATGATACAACTTGAAGGGTTCACATCCTCAGATGAGTCAAAAGTATGCAAGTTGTAGAGGTCCATTTATGGACTCAAGCAAGCATCTCGAAGTTGGAAATTACGGTTTGATAGGTGTATCAAATCGTGTGGCTTCGTTAGGAATGGAAAAGAATCGTGCATCTATAAGTGGGTTAATGGTTATGTGATTATATTCCTGGTACTGTATGTTGACGACATTCTCTTAACTGAGAATGACGTCACAGCATTACAAGGAATAAAGGTCTGGTTATCATCTTAGTTCTCCATGAAGGACTTGGGTGAAGCTTCTTACATATTGGGTATGAAGATCTATAGAGATAGATCTAAGAAGCTTCTGGGATTGTCCTAGTCTATGTACATTGATACCGTGCTGAAACGGTTCAGCATGAAAAATTCCAAGAAAGGCTATCTTCCGATAGGTTCTCGAATTACTCTTTTCGGGAAGGATTGTGCGATAACTCCTAAGGAAAGAGAGTGTATTAGTAGAGTACCTTATGCTTCTGCAGTAGGCTCTATCATGTATGCTATGACATGTACTAGACTAGACATAGCATACTCACTAGGAGTAGTGAGCAGATACCAGTCAAACCCAGGTGAGGCACATTGGAAGGTGGTTAAGTCCATCCTAAAGTATTTAAGAAATACTAAAGACCAATGGCTAATTTATGGAGAATCTGACTTGAAACTTGTGGGGTATACTGACTCCAGTTTCTAGTCAGACAGAAATGATAGCAAGAGTGTGTCGAGGTTTGTATTTACCCTGAATGGAGGAGCGATTTGCTGGAAATCTTCCAAGCAGGCGACAGTTGCAGACTTGATATGCAAGGCAGAATACATGCAACATCAGATGCAGCGAAGGAAGCTGTGTGGTTGCGGAAGTTCCTTGGAGAGCTAGGGGTGGCATCTTTCCTGGATGGTCCTATTCCAATGTATTGTTACAGCATTGGAGCCATTGCTCAAGCTAAGGAGCCGAAAGCTCATCATCGCACTAAGCATATTCTGCAGTGCTTCCACCTCGTACGAGAGATCGTAGAATGAGGCGACATCAATCTTATGAAGATCGATGGAAAGGAAAATTTGGCCGACATTTTACTAAAGCCCTCGGAATAAAAGAGTTAGACTTTTGTAAAAGGGAAATGGGTATTAGATACTGTTATGATTGGCTTTAGTACAAGTGGGAGTTGTTGGGAATTGTGTCCCAAAGCCAATCTCCTAGGCTGTAGACGGTTGAGCTGAGTATTGTACTCTTTGTATGAATTAATAAATATTATTTTAGTAGCTCATCAAATTCTTACATTTCCCTGTAATGAACTCTTTTCATGTGATGAAGTCCTTAGCACTACATTGACTTCGATATAGAGAGGATATATCGAGTGGTCCTTAAACCAGGTTCACGACCAAAGGATACATTGTACTGGATGGCAATGTATCAAGTATAGGTTGTTGTGGTTCACATCATTTGGTTGTCCTCTTAACCAAAGGAGTGTGGTGACATTGATGTGATCTACAAGTGGGATATATGATATGTCATTGAACGTGCTCCGTGTAGCTCCTTTTCTGCCAAAGGGATACTCATGATTAGATATGGGTATATATGTCCCTCTGACCTGAGGTCATCACGGTAGCTTGCAAGCAACTCCCTGTGCTTTGGTGCCAGACTACCCAGATTTCTAATCGAGTGACGGAAGGTTTCTGGGTATAGGAAAGTACTTGTGGAGCAGTGGTGGACCAAGATGGAATTGACCTGTCCGAATAGTTTGGATTGAATGTCTCGCAGTGTCTCAATTTAGCAAATCCTCAACCGAGGTAGTCCTAGTGAGGAGTCACTGGACTGCGAGGTTGAGACATGTTATGGATTGACTCAGCTAGGGTTGGCAGTCAAACCCTATGTCATCCTGAGCATTGGAGGTCAAAGGGATGAATTATATGGTAACCATATGCCAGAGGTTCGATTGATTGCTCTCGCATCTTCGACCTATCCGGATGCCGGGACCCATTGCTAAATGGTATCTTATGCTGGTACTGGAATTGTTCCAGTGCTACCGCCTAGGTTCGAACCTATGAGGTCACATGCCATAGAGGATCTCTCCCTAATCCAGGTATCAATTTATGATTAGGAATCATTTTGGTAATGGTTTGATTGAGCACACTATGGACTGACCCCGTTTTGGGTCAATCAGAAATGTTCGGGTCTACTAGGAATTGTTTCTGGCTGACTGGGACTTGACCAAGCCTTTTATCAAATAGATTTTGATCTAATTATATTAGTGAACCGGTTTAGAACCAGTTTGGGATTTTTTGAACCAGTTATGAACCGATTTAAACCCATCCACACAGTGATTATGGCTTGGGCGAACAGGGGATTCAAGATGCCTTTTACTCTCCCTTTTGTTCTCATTTTTTTTGAAATTAAACCACCGTTTATAGCTCTTAATTGCTGCATTGAAGACAAATTGATTCATCCTCAACCTACTGCCACTTCGTATTCCCAGTCCGTCTTCTCACCTTCCTTATCACCGATTTTTTCCTTGGTTTCATGCTATAAAATTCTGGGCAGTGAAATGCTGGGTGTGCTTCTTCTTGAGAGAGTCCGCCTACTGTTGTACTTCCAACCGATGGTTTAGAGCCTAAGTTTCTTGTGAGAGATTGGGAGAGAAAGTGTTCATTGATTCCCTGTTCTCTTGGTGCTCAATTGGTGGAAGGTTGAATTGTTTTGGAGAAAACAAAATTTGAACAGAGCGTTCTATTCTTCCTTCTTCCCTCTCACTATTTGAAGTGCTTCCGGTGACTAGCATCGCACGAGAAGCCAGACTAGAGGAACCCCAAGCATGTCCCCCCTCTAGAAGGTGTTCCTTGAGCACCTTGGAGCCATTTGTACCTCCACTGTTGCTGTCATTGGTTTGTGCTGTTTTTGGTTGCAGATTCATTGATATGAAATTTCAGCGTGAAGGGGACTTCAACCTCATTGGATGATCGATCCAATACCTCTCCATTGAAGCAACACTTGTCAAGAAGTTCCCTTGCCGTTGCTGCAGAAGGAGAGACCATACCAACCATTGCCATTTTGGATTGGGTTTTTGCTGCACTTGGAGAAGAGCCAAAAAGCTTTCCAATCGACTGCTGGAAGAAGAAGACTGGAATAAAGATATTCCAGATATTCCATCTATTCCAGCATTATCCCTGCTTTATTCCAAGTAGGAATAAGGTAAGATTTCTGATTTATTTTTCATGCATGTGTAGATCTGGGCTTATAAAATTGTTTATAAATATTACATGCCCTTTTCATGCCTTCTCTTTCCTGTACATGCATCTTGGATATGTTAGATCCTGTGTGGAGTAGGTTTTTTCGCTGTTATTTTAAAAATATTTTAAAATACATACCTGCTCCCTGTGTTGTTGCATGCTTAGTGTAGGCACTCGCAACCTGTATTTCTTTCACATGCTATCAAGGTGAGCCCCCTTACTGAGGTTAGCTCCTAGCTGGGGTCGTGCTCATAGGACGAGCCCTCCGTTTGAGGCCAGCTCTCGGCCAGAGTCGTGCTCATGGTGTGAGCCTTCCTACTTCCTGCTAGTTGTAAAGGAGGGAAGGATCAACAGAAATTCAAACCACGGAAAGGGGGTTCCCAGCCACCTGCAACCTCTGGGAGGTGGAGCATGCCCTGCCATTAATTCAAGCTTTGCAATGCACCACCCGCATGCTCTGTGCAAGGTATGCTCCTCCAGGTCCTAGGTCTCAAAGCATGCCACCATGTCGATGACCGTGCAACCGGGGGCTTCAGCCCTCATGACATGAAACCTAAACCTCCCCCAATAGGAGTATTCCATTAAGGCCACAGGTCCTGTGACGCTCCGACAGTCTCCCTCAAAATAGAAATATCCCATCATGGCTCGGGCTCAGTGGCATGGCGCCCGCCCCTCCCATAGGAAACTGCACCACTAGAGGGACAAGATCCGTGCCACATCGGCGAACACTCCAAATAGGAAGGCCTCCTTCAAAGGACCAGTCCGATAGGAGGAAGATGATGGGCAATGAAAAGACCCCCTTCAAAGGGGGCAGCAAGAAAAAGATATCTCAAGGAAGCCCCAGTCCTGGTCTGGGACATCGTTCTCATATAAAATGGAAGAAAGAATCCCCGAAAAGAGAAGGAAGGCAATCGATAAAAGTTAGAGAGCTAACGGGAAAGGAACCAGCCAGTAGAACCTCCCAAGCTCTCGGATCCAAACTCCATCTTGTCTTTACACCTCAGTTTTATCTTTCATCCTCTACGTGTAGAGAGTCCCCAAGCTCTCCACCATAGGGTTCTATTCCCCTAGATCATCCCACTGACTTGACCATCGGAGTGTCCCCGCCAAAATCCCTAGCCCAGTCTCCTCTGTTTTATAGGTCAGCCAACCAAGGAGTGCACTGGAGTAGAGGACCAAGCACCCTACAGGAGCCCAATGTTCGTGACACGTTAAGCTGCAAGCCATGATGATCCAGGTGGCAACAGATTGGTACACCAGAAGGGGCGGAGCACTAGACTCCAGCGACTATGGAAGTCCAACAGTGGGTCCCCCAGGAAGGGGGCGGAGCACTAGACTCCAGCGACTATGGGAAGTCCAACAGTGGGTCCCCCACCACCAGGAAGCCTCTGCAGAAGCCCTAAAGCCCCATGGTGAGTGCATGAGGCTTCTACAAGCAGGGCGGGGGCCCCCATCATGGCGATCAGAGCCTAGAAAGGGAGCTCCCCGCTCCACCACCACCATCTCTAGTGGATCCCTAGATCACCGCACTGGCCGAGCAGGTCCATGCCCTAGCAGCGACGGTGCACCAGCTTCATCAAAGACACCGGTCCCAGCATCAGCCAGGGATGCTAGTGGCCCACATCACTGACCCCCGTACCAGCCTTCGATCCTTCTGGGAGGGGCCATTGCATGCGGTCTCCCACCCGAGAGGAGACCACCAGGTGACCGAAAAGAGGTAGCACGATGGCCCGATCAGTTGGGAGAGCTACTCCCCGATCTCAAACCATGGTGCGCACTCCCACCAATGGCACTGGCATGGCTAGGAACTCAGGCGAGAGTTCTCCCACTCTGCACCTCCTTCACCCTGACGGCCTCTACCGAGGGGTCCGCTGATGAGGCTATCCATCGCCAGGCAGAGAGGCACCTCGAAAAGCAGGAGTGCAAACTGGCTGACCTCTCCCATTGGTTTGTAGAGACCCAAGGCTCCCCCAGTGAGCCTACGGGTTACGACACCTGCCCCCCTTTCTCCTATAGAATCCAAGAGGAATCGATCCCTAGCCAATTTTGTATGCCCCAGGTTGATCCCTATGACGGGACAACCGCCCCCCTGGACCACTTGGAAAGCTACAAGGCCCTTGTAAGGGTCTAGCGGGCTACTAATGCTCTCCTCTACATCACCTTCCCGGTCACCCTATGGAAGGCTGCTCGAGCTAGGTTCTCTAGACTCGAGTTAGAAAGCATTGACTCCTTCTAATTGGAGAAGAGGTTCATGGTGCTCTTTGATGCATGCAGGAAGGTACCATATGAAGTTGACAACCTCTTCTCAATCCGTCAGTAGGATTGAGAGTCTCTCCATGACTATGTGTCCCAGTTCAAAGCTATCACCCTGGAGAACTACCACCTCGATGAGCCAGTCGCTATGCAGCCCTGAAGAGGGGCTTGTGGACCACTCGCTTTACCTACTCCCTCGATAAGAAACCTCTGAAGACTTACTCAAAGCTCCTTCTCCGGGCCCATAAGTACATCTGTGCGGAGGAGGCTAGCCATACTAGGAGGGAGCTCGATGGGAGGCCATGAAGAGGCAGGCCATTGGGGAAGCGTATGTTCCTCAAGCCTAGAAGATGGCACCGGCCCCACGATTGGGGCCGAGACCCATAGCTGACCCCACCAAAGAAGAAAAGTCACTTATCTCCTTGTCCCGAGAGTGAAGATTCTGATAGAGATTGAGGGTTAGCGCTTCCTGCGCTGTCCCCCTCCTCTAAGGCCATCTACTGGATGCGACCGATCCTGTTACTACCATTTCCACCAGGACCACGGTCATGACACCGAGGAATGCTGCCACCCAAAGAGGGAGATAGAAGACCTGATCAAGCATGGCTACCTCGAGAAGTACATGGAGCAAGGAGCTCCCCCAGTAGCCCAGAATGAAGAGCCTCATCCACTCACCATCGATAACTAGCCCATTGAGAAGTTGGTAGGAATGATCTCCTTGGGGGTAGGGAGAACCCCGAAGAGGTCTATGGGGAGAGAGAAGAGTGATGATGTACTCCCCTACATGGGAGAGGGGTCGACCGAGGTGCATAATGTAAATAATGACATTGTCATCATGAAAATGATGATAGCAAAGCATCCTGTAAAAGGAATCAAGGTTGATAGTGGAAGCTCTGCAGATATCCTTTTTTATGATGCTTTTACAAGGATGACCTTCTCTGCTGACCAAATAAAACCAGTATTCTCACCCTTAGTATGCTTCACTGGAGACTTGGTTGGAGTTGAGGGAGAGATTACACTCCCAATAATTATCAGGATCCCACCTCGGTAAAGGACTGTGCTGACGACCTTCATCGTTATGAGAGTCCCTTCGCCTTACAATGCAATTTTGGGGCATCCCAGACTCAACCTACTCGATGCCACCATCTCCATAAGGCATCTCCTTGTTCAGTTTCCATCCCCTCAGGGGACCGGGGAGATGAGGGGGTCATCCAACCAGTCCAGCACTGCTTACAGTCTTACAGACTATCCCGGGGCCACAAGGAGCCAATCCAAACCTAGTCATTGACCAGCCAAATCCGGCAGAGCCAAAGTTAAAGGGCAGACCTGTTGAGCCCTTACTATCCTTCTCCTTGGGAGAGGATCTCCTGAGGACAGTACAGGTGGGAGCCCTACTGCCCGAAGAAGAGAGATCTCATTTGCTTAGTTTCTTGTGGGCCAACGGAGACGTCTTCACTTGGACCACCATTAATATGCTGGCACCCCTCCAAAAGTGATCACCCATAAGCTGAATGTCGACCCCAACTATCACCCATTCTGGTAGAAGAAAAGAAGCTTTGCCCTAGAGCGGTAGAAGGCGATCGATGAAGAAGTTAAGAAGCTTCTCATAGCGGGCTTCATCCGTGAGGTACGGTACCCTAACTGGCTTGCTAATGTAGTGATGGTCAGAAAAGCCTTTGGAAAGTGGAGAATCTGTGTAGACTACACCAACCTCAACCAGGCATGCCCGAAGGATAACTTCCCACTCCCTAAGACTGACTAGCTGGTGGACATGACCTTGGGCCACAAGTTCCTCAGCTTCATGGATGCATTCTTCGGATACAATCAAATCCGTATGCATCCGGATGATGAGGAGCACACAGCATTCATGACTGACTGAGATATGTATTGTTACAAGATGATGACATTTGGTCTCAAGAATGCAGGGGCCACATACCAGCGACTAGTCAGCAAGTTCTTCAAAGACCGAATCAGCTACAACATGCAGGTAAATGTAGATGATATGCTCATCATGAGCGACCCAAAGTCATATCACAATACCGACCTAGTGGAGGCTTTTGACAACCTTTGCCTCTACCAGATGAAGTTGAACCCCGCCAAGTATGCATTTGGCATCATGGCGGGAATGTTTCTAGGGTTCATGGTCACCTAGAGGGAAATAAAGGCCAACCCTAAGAAGATCCAGGCAATCACCGACATAAGGCACCCCATCTCCAAGGAGGTCCAGTGCCTAACAAGATGCATCGCGGCATTGAGCCACCTTATCTCGCACTCTGCCAGCACTGCGAGCCTTTCTTCAAGGTGCTGTGGAAGATGATGGACTTCACTTGGATGGAAGAGTGTCGGGCGACGTTCGAGGGGCTGAAGAAGCTCTTAGCCTCCCCATCGCTGCTATCCAGGCCGGAGCCTAGGGGAGAGCTCCTCTTATACCTGGTAATCTCACCTGAAGTGATCAGCTTAATACTGGTCTGCACCGACAAGGATGGCTCCTAATGGCTAGTCTACTATGCCAGCTAGTTGCTTCATGACATAGAAATCAAGTACACCCGATATGAAATGATCATTTTTGCACTAATAATGTCTATGCTATGCCTCAGGCCCTACTTCCAAATGCACCCCATTACCATCCTCACTGATCAGCCCCTGAGGGCTATCCTAAGCCACCAGATACTTCGAGGTGCCTGGCCAAGTGGAAGGTGAAGCTCAACAAGTTTGACATCACCTACCGCCCACGACCAGTGCAAAAGGCCCAGGTCCAGCTGACTTCCTGGTGAAATGCACCTGGGCATATAAGGATCCAAGGTGGCAGACTGGCAAGCTGAGCCCAGGCTGGACCTAACCCCGGAAGCGATGATGTGGATCCTTCATGTCGTCGGCACATCCAATGCTGGAGGGAGTGAAGCCGGTCTTATTCTCGCCAACTCCAATAGGGTCATTGCAGAGTGTGCACTACGGTTCCTCTTCAAGGTGACCAACAATCAAGCTAAATATGAAGCACTCCTCGTGGGTCTAAAGGTGTCCCGTGAGTTGGGCATCAAGAGATTGAAGGTCTTCACCGACTCTCAGCTTGTGGTAGGCCAAGTCTCCGGCGAGTACGAAGCTCAGGATCCCATGATGGCAAAGTACCTGGATAAGGTATGCTCGTACACGGGAACCTCCAGCACTTCGGCATTTCTCACATCCCATGAGCGGAGAATGCCCGGGCAGATGTCCTCTCTACCAGAGTCACTGCTGGGGTGTACCTTCATCAAATATCTCGAGGCCCCCAGCTATGAGTCCACAGTAGAAGTCCAACAAGTCATCGCTGAAGCCAGCTAGATGGACCCCTACATCAGGTACATCACCACCAGTGCCCTACCCGAGGATCGAAAGGAACCTGGCCTTCTCAAGAAGAAGGCCACATGATATGTGATGATGGACGGGTAGCTGTACTTGAGGTCTTACTCTTACCCCCAGCTAAAATGCTTGAGGCCGTTAGAAGCCACCTACATGCTCCAAGAAATATACGAAGGTGTCTGTGGCAACCATGGGGGGGCAGGACTCTGGCTTATAAGGCACTCTGGCAAGGATACTTCTGGGAGACTATATGAGAAGACGCTGCCAACTTCATGAGAATGTGTGACCATTGTCAATGTCACGCTCACATCCAGTGATAGCAAGTGGCCCCACTCTCCCAACTATCATCTTTGTAGCCATTTGCCTAGTGGGGAATGGACATCCTAGGTCCTTTCCTTCCATGTCTGGCCAACGAAAGTTCTTAATTATGGCCATCGACTACTTCACCAAGTGGGTCGAGGCCGAACCTCTGAACCAGATAACGGAAGAAAAGGTCAGATCATTCTTCTAAAAGTCTATCATCTATCGATTCGGGCTCCCGCATTTGGTCAGCACGAATAACAGATGGTAGTTTGACAATTAGGCTTTCGAGGAGTTCTGCACCGACCTTAACATCCATCATCATTTTATCTCGGTGGCTTATCCTCAGACCAATGGAGAGGCCGAGGTGACCAACCAGACCATCTTACAAGGGCTTCATACAAGGCTGGATAAGGCCAAGGGTCGATGGGCCGAAGAACTGCCCAATGTGCTGTGGGCTTACCATACTACACCCCACATAACCACCAGCGAGATGCCCTTCAACCTTGTCTTCGACATTGAAGCTGTGATTCCGGTAGAGCTTGGCTGCCCATACTACAAGTAGAGCAGTACGATGAAGCTGAGAATCCAGCCCTCCTCCTCAACCTGGATTTGCTGGATGAGATGAGAGATAAAGCTCGACTCTAGATGGCAGTCTACCGGTAAAGGGTAGCATGCTACTAAAATTCCCATGTGAGGCCTAAGGCGTTCCATCCTGGTAACCTCATCCTTAGGCAGGCAGAAAAATCCCAATCGAGAGAATGTGGCAAACTTTTCCCGAACCAAGAAGGCTCCTACAAGGTGGTCAAGGCTCTACCAGGTGGAGCCTATTACCTCATCGGGCTTGATGGTGCCCGATTCATGCAAACATGGAATGCGAGCAACTTAAAAATATACTACCAGTGATGTAAGACTTCTCAATCACTAAAGTCCCTTTTTGGTGCAAACTTGTCTTTTGCCTGTGTAAGAATGTGTCCATCCGACTCAAAGTCTGACAGATCAAGCTGGAAAACTTACGAAGCCCCGCACTTTAAGCCAAGAAACTTACGAAGCCCCCACACCTCAAGCCAGAAAATTTACGAAGCCCTGCACCTCAAGCAGGAAAACTTTTGAAGCCTTGCACCTCAAGTCAGAAAACTTACGAAGCCCTGCACCTCAAGCCAGGAAACATACAAAGCCCCACATTTGCCCTGCATCTGCTACCCAACTCACAGTTTGGAGGTGTCAACCGGGAGACCCCAAAAGTCCGGCCATCTACTACTTGACCCACAGTTCGGCACCTTCAAGTCGAGAAACTTACAAAGCCCCATATCTGCTACCCTACTCACAGTTCGGAGATGTCAGTAGGAAAATCCCAGAAATCCTGCCATCTACCGCTTGATTCATAGTTCGGCACCTTCAAGTCGGGAAACTTACGAAGCCCTACATATGCTGCCTCGTTCACAGTCCGGAGATGTCAGCTGGGAGGCTCCTAAAATCTCACCATCTACCATTTGACTCATAGCATGGCAAGACAAGAAGATCCAGAAGTCCACTCTTGGGCTTGCATGATTTCGAGACCGAGAGAATGAGAGCAGAATGTTCTTAGAAACCTTCATACTGATCCTAAAGCCCCGAAGCCAACCTAAGGAAACTAAGGCCCAAGAAAGACACACGCACAAGAGCTGAAGGATGCAAAGTTTGCTGGTTAAGTTAACATGTTCCTTGTTGCAAAGATAAGTTCTTTCACACTTTGAAGGATCTTCTGAAAGTACTTCAAAAAAAAAAAAAAGAGTGAGATGAACAAGCAACATCAATTTGAAGGAAAAGATGCCTTTTTTCATTGATTGAAGCTTTCTTTACATTCTGTGAAGGCTCCTGATAGACTGGGAAGCCTTCCAAAAATCTAAGTTACAAGAAGGAAAAAGTAAAGGCCTACATTTCTATCACCGACTCTTCCCTGGCCGATGGGTGACTTCGGTTAGTTGAGGGGGATCCTGGGCGACTCCGGATCTGGCCTCGACCTCGACTACCTTTGGCTCCGGCTTTGGTTCAATCTCAGTCGCACCGGGAATGGAAGTGATGACATGATGCTGTCCAGCCCCTTTGATCCGAAGAGGTGGATGACTTTTCTCCTGAAGTCACTGAATCGCTGGTGGTAGGAGTATAGCATGGCTTCAGCGACCTCATCCTTGAAGGCCTGGGATGCCATGTATTTGGGGATGGCCTTGGTAGCTTCTTTCTTGGCCATCTCCATTAGGGCTATGGCCATCGTAGCCATCTCCACCACTGCCAAAGCTCACGTGGCTTCCTCCTCCAACTACACTTGGAGGGTCTGGATCCTCCCCTCCTGTCGCGTCACCTCTGCCTCAGAAGATGCCACCCTTTCAACCCTGCAGGAGCTCTCCCCCTTCACCTCTTTTAGAGCCGCCTCGAGTTGGGCGAACTTTATTTCTAGCTCTGTCACCCTCGCCCGGGATCTGGTCAGCTAGCCTTCTAATTTTCAAGCCCGGGTGGCCTGGCCCTGGGATTCATCCCTTTCTCGATAGAGGCAGTCCTCGTGCTTCAGTAGCACCTGGCAGGAGTCCTGCAAGAGCTAGACATCGGTTGCCACCTGCATAGAAGATGATGGTCAGTACCTTTTATGGGAGAAAGGAAAGATGGAAACCACTCCGAAGTTGACTTACCGACATGAGATGGGGGAACACCCCAATGGTGAGCTCCACCAATGGCTTCCCGATCCTGCCCGGTGATCAAACAGTTAGGCCAGGGAGTTCAGAATGTCCTCCACCAACTACCCATCTTCGATTATTTTGGCATCCCGAGAGAGGAAGATGGAGAGCCTTTTGACCATCTGGCATGATGCCACAGGTGGCGGAGAGGGATCTGGATGGTCACGATGGGGGTGATGCACCGGTCAACGGTCATCAGCAACTTTGGCTCTAGGCGGTGGGGTTGGCACTTTAGTGGTAGTCAATCCCGCCACCTCTAGCTCTTCTTGCTGAGGTGGGTTTTCAGTACATGGGGGGCCACTGGAGCTTATGGTGGGGCCCCCTCTATGGTTCTAGCCTCATCCTTGGGTTGGCGAGCTAGGGCTTGGGCCCTTGACCCAGGTGCTGCCAGCATGGTGGTCGGCCCCCTCATCTCAGGGTCATCACTAGCCCTCCTTCTCGGCACTTCCTAGGCTCTCCTTCCAGCCCCGCAGCAGCGGCCCTCTTCTTCAACATCCCAAGGAGTTCCTCAAAGCTGAACCCCATACCTGCAAGACAAGACCAACTAGTTAGTCTCATGTCAGAATTGGACCCACTATAGAAAGGAAAAAGAGCCCGACATCAAGCCTTATGTTGAGTTTGTAGGGTTTCGATGGCACAGTGGAACAATGGATTTCAAAAAATTTCTTTCTTAAAAGTCCAAGCAACTTGAAACCCTAAGCCCAAGATCCCTTATTCATTATAATTAACAAGTCATGCAATTAGGGTTTGAAAAAAATACCTAGAATGCTAATTCCTTCTTCTTTTCACTAGGTACACAAGTGCATGCCCTCCAGAGGTGATCCACATAGAAATGAAACCTAGGAAGCACTCCTTAGTAGGTTGCTTAAACCTCTGGGACTCTTCTAATAGCCTTTCTTCCTTTGGTAGCCTCTCCTTCCTTGCGCAGACCCTTGCCCTCCAGTAGAGCACTCTGAGCCCTCTCCAAGTCCTCGCTTTATTCTCTTTTCTACTTCCTAAATCTCTTCCTAAAACCTTGTCTTAAAATGGTGGACTTGTCTTAAGACAAGACCTAAACTCTAACAAGTGATGGAAGTGACAAGAGAAGTGTGGCATAGTGTAAGAATGTAAGAAAGAAAGGATATTAGAATTATGATACATTTGGCTTAAACACCAAAGGCTATTTATAGGAGAGGGGGAGGTGCTAGATAAGGCTCTTTATCAGTCTTTGATATGTCAACCAACAGATCAAATAAGACCCTTCAATGAGAAGGAGTCTTATCTTTAAAGCATCATGACTTTTCCTGTGCCAAAGGCCATATTCAAGTCCCTTCACTCCTTTGGTGACATCTCCACTTGCCACTTGGATATTACCGGTTGTAAGAAAGCCAAGGGACGTGGCCTTTCTCAGGAAAAAATAGTGATAAGAAGTTACCCAAAGCAGAAGGACTCTGCTTCTCAAATTTGCACTAAACAAGAAGAGTCGAAACTCTTCATGTGCGCCACTTCCTTCCACCGCATTTCTCCTTACCAAGTCCCCAAAGCAGAAGGACTCTAGGTCCTTTTCTGCATGCCAATAGTGAAGAGTCGCTACTCTTCACTTGTCGATCAACTTTCTCGATGCCATATGTCACCTTTGACCGAGTCAAAGTATATACAATATGGGTGTCAGAAGAAAGGGAATTAAATCTACTTTATCACCATATGAGTGATTAATAGGTAGATGGACTCTTGGTCCTTCTGCGCCCCTTTAAATGCTGACCATTCCTTTTGGCGCCAAGAGTCCCATGCCCTTGAAACTCTTGGTATTTGGCGTATAAAAGCCATGAAAAATATTAGATAAATTCTAATAAATTCATCCCACATAGGACTCAACCCATTTTAGGTCTCCCATAAATTGGTTAGTCCATTTAGCAACCTTTTAGACCTAATTCAATGGGTTGGGAGTTAGATTAGCATATACATGCCAGTTTGCAATCTAGCTAACTAATTAGGATCCCATGACCCTAATTAAATGCCAATTGACTTCCTAGGTCAATTTCTTAATGTGTGTGACCCTTTGGGTTCCACATCTAGCCATCAGTAGGTCTAGGTCTAAGCCAATTCAATCCAATCAAACTTGATTGACCTAATTAGGTCAAATTAAGCTGACCTAAGTTGACAATTCGAACCAACTTTCGAATTGACTCATGAATCTAATCAAATTGATTCATGAAAATCCACAAGACATGATTGATATCTAGCAACATGTCATGCCTACCCAGAAGATGAGGAATTTGGTAGAAAGTACCAAAATACCCTTCAACAGAAAGTTACCATGCAATTCAATCCTTCAATCTCCTTGTATCCCGATTAGGTGATGGGCATGGATAAATGTCAAACCCTAGCACTTAATCCTTTAGAATCTTAATTCGATAATGAAGACTCAACCAATGAATTATTAGAAACCCTATCTAATCTCATCTTGCTTTGGCCAAAGACTTCCTGAGTCATCATTCGAAGAGATCACACAGGATAACTTCTCCTCTTACTAGGAGTGATGATGGGGGATAGGATGCAGGGATCGCTGGCGAGTGTAGAAGTCACCAGGGATTAGGGTAGGTTTAGGGCTTATGAGAAGATGATGGCGGCTAGGATTTCGTGGAGGACTAGGAGGCAGGAGGTAGGGATTACACAGATATCCTTAGGGATCACACAGATACCCTTAATCACATAGATCGGGATCACACAGATACCCTTAATCACACAGGTAGGGATCACACAGATACACTTAGGGATCACACAGATACCCTAATCATATAAAACTCACATAGAAATCACATAGAATTCACACAAAAATTTGAGAAGAACTCAAGAAAATTTTCATTCATAATAGATTCTAGCATCCAAAAATACAAGAGGGGATGGGGTATTTATAGATTCACCCAGGTTACATGACTTGGGGGTTAAGAAATTCTGACTTGAGGGCGAAGAAACCTCATTATTGGGCTTGGGCTGGGGCAGCTTGAGTAGGAGCCCAGGTGCATGAAGTCTTGCTTTGGTTGGAAGGGCCTAGTGAATCTCCTAGTTTGATGTCTCTCCTCTTGGTTCTAAGTTGAATGAAAATTACATGGACTCAATTGGACTTGACTGGACTGAAAACAACTGGACTTGACTAAGTGGACTCAACTGGACTCAGTTGATAACATGACTCAATCTTTATTACGGGTCTCAATAGACTCAAATGGATTCAAATGGAATCAAATGGACTACAGACTTTAATAAAATAAAATAGACTCTTGGTCCTCATCAATTCCCTTGGAGTGGGAGAACTCGACTCCGTCGAGTTTGGGTCAGCAGGGGCTTTGATGGAACCAAATTTAATCAAATCAAAAATGCCTCTCAGGCTAGGTTTCACCCCTTTTTTTTTCACAAATCCTAGATTTTTTTTTTCTTTTTTTAAATCAGCTCTACTTTGAGATTATGCAACTCTGAAATTTATGCAGCTCTAGATCCATGCTTCACCATCTTTGAGGTGCTTTGAGATTTGTGCACTTTGAGGAGCGTGTAAATTTCACATTCGTGTGCATCTCCTTTCTCCATGGAACCATAGTGCTTCAAATAGGGGAAAGGTCTTCTGGCCAGATCTCATCGATGATGGCGGCGTGAATGGAAGAGAGCCCACGGAGATGATGGAGATGCTGGATGACGGCATGGTTGGCTCGGTGAAAGGCTCCAGTGAGGTTCTCCGATCGGAAGGGAGAAGATGCCTTGG
Organism: Areca catechu; assembly: GCA_021397845.1. NCBI lineage: Eukaryota > Viridiplantae > Streptophyta > Magnoliopsida > Arecales > Arecaceae > Areca > Areca catechu. The sequence continues at coordinate 41,801,355 of CM038048.1, read as the reverse complement.
CAGGTGGCACGGACGGATTTAGGGCTGGGGCTATTCTTTTTGGCTGCAAGCAGTGATGGGGTTTCGGTAGTGGCTGAGAGTTAAGATGGTGGCCGGAGATGAGCGAGATGGAGGGAGCAGCTATGGATCTTCTGAACAGGAGGAAAGAGGTGGAGTCGGGGAGGTGGAGCGCTCGGTTCGGGTGGTGCATCGGTGATGGTGAACGGAGAGGTCTAATGTGAAACTAAATATGCATGCAAAGTAATTTTGTATTTTTCAATGTTGAGTTAGGTATCCAAATCCAGAAAATAAGGCAATAATTAAAGTAGAGATTGCTATACAAAAATAAGAAGCAACAGCATGCAAGTATACCCTTAAAATGATAAGGAAAAAGGACCGCCAAGGCTGAGAAGCCCCTGTTAGGCTAGTTCCCCTTCAATATCACTACCGGCAGGTAGAAGGGGTGTACCTGACAGGATCTTGCAGATGAATCCTTGCAGAGGTCTCTCTTCGCTCCTAGATGTGGCCTGGATGATCAAGCCGAAGACCCCGTGGATCTACGGCTTTCAAGCCGGTGACTCGAAAGCTGTCCGGTTGGAATCTTGGATTTGTTGGCTTTGCGGGACCTGCAAATCGCCTATCAAGAGTTAAAAATCGATGAAGGGATGAGAAAAAAATCAGGAAATAGCAAAGGAAGAGGAGTTTTTATGTTGGGCGGCCAGGTTGGAGAAGCTTTCTTCTAGGGTTTTGATGGTGGCTGGAGGTAGGGCGCAGGAGGCTAGAAAGAAGAAGGGGTTCGCACAGATTCCCCTTAGCACACAGCAAATTGGAAACTCAATATTTTTTTCATAAATAAAATTAGCCTTCATACAAGAGAAGGGGGCCTTTTAAATAGACCCATAAACTTGCCCCCTAAGTAAGGATACAAAAGACATTTCATAGGAACTTGAATCCTACCCAACCCTTGCTAAAAACATGGCAAGTCAATAGCCCTCTTTCCCAAACTCCCACTCTCTTTCTTTCCTTGGTCAGCCAAGGGAGGTGACCCTAAGTGGCCGACCAAGGGGAGGTGACCATAAAAAATTATGGCACCCCTTGGTGCTTTTCATGGGCCTTGGGTGGCCAACATGCTCCAAGCTGCAGTCCAGGTCTCCAAGCTGCGATCCAGTGTTCCAGGCTATGATCCAGGATTCCACGGCCTTCAATTTTCTTGTGGATCTTCCATGATCTTCATGACTTCAAGCTTGGTTGATCTTCAATTGTATTGATTCTTCATTGGACTTGGACTAGGATTACAGACTTAGACTAGCTCAACATGAGTTAACTTGACTGACTGATCCAAACCCTACTGGTGTGAATCAAACTTCGAATACAGGACTTGAATAAAGAAGGCCCAAAAAAGAACATGACTCAGCGGCCAAAGAAAAACTCAAATAGGCTAAGCCCTTATTACAAACTGGACTTAAATAGACTAACACTACTAGAAAATCCACAGAGGGTTGAGAAGCCTCTATCTTATTTTGGTGCATCTAGTGTCCACACCAATCCTCCCGAGATAAGAGGAACTCGACCTTGTCGAGTAAGGCTCACTCTGGCTCAGGTATCTCTCAAGAAGGTTTGGGTCGAGGTGCTTTAAGTCCTCTCGAGTAATTCATGAATCATCATATTCTGGCCAGCCTTGCCATCGGACCAGGTAGCGTTGATAACTGTGGCCCCGAGTCATGATGGCTTGATCATCCAGGATACGCTCGATCCATTCTCCTCTCTCAGGCTAATTTATTGGTGGACACTTTGGACTAGGGTCACTCACAAAGGAAGGGGTAGGTCCAAAGGCCTCAGTAGGTATCACTGCCGGTTCCCTATACTCAACCAGGTCTTCGAAATTGAAGGTAAAACTAATGCCAAAATCCGGGCAAATCTAACACATAGGCATTGGTTCCAACCTTCTTTATTACTCTAAAGGGTCTAGCTCCACGAGCAGGAAGCTTCTTAATGGTCCCAGGTGGGAATCACTCAGGCCTAAGCCTAACCATTCTAGAATTCACTACATTAAATTTCTTGGCTCTTTCCAGGAATTACCAGTTTGTTTCAAAATTAATGCAGGTGATGAACATGCTGGGCACATGCAAACTCCTAACAGGTGATGCAAGGACTCATACTAACACTAATAGACTCGACTACATATTCTTATCGAAAGAGGTTTATTAGGTCTTAACTACAACTTGGGCATGGGGCATGAGTCATGGTTGATGGGTGACACATAGATGAAAATTTGCCAGGAACTCCTAATAGATCCGACGGTCTTCCAAAAGTAGGTAGAAAATGGGATGGTCTCTATGGATTCTTGCAAATGATAATCTCAACAAAATGTATGAAAAAGTTAGGGAACATTGAAAGCCTTAGGGTATGGCAAGAAATAAGAATCGGAGTCTTAGGACAATCTATTGGAAGCATGCAACAGACCTTGGTTACTAGGGATGACCTTAAGATTTGAACATTGATCTATAGGGGACATAAGGTCCACTTGAACGATAGGAAATTTAGTCATTGAAAGTGTAGGTTCTTTGGGAAAGGATGACTTAGTCAATTCAAGAGAAAGGTCATCGACTAGGGTTAGAGGAATGAACTCTTTATGAGGGTACTGAATGAGGTCTCGGGCTAGGGTTGAATGAGTGGGCTCTTCCTGAGGGTATAGACTTATAGGAACCAAGTCCTCACTAATTTCTTGTTGTTTTGCTACTTCTTCAGGACTAAGCTCTACAATTCTATCTTCTCCTAGGGTTTTCTCGGGTAAGTACTAGAGTTATCCTCATCAAAGTCTTCTCCTTTGTATTCGTCTACTAAGCTCATGTCAACCTCATACACTTCAGCAATGGGTTCTAATTTGTCCTCTTCTTCAGGTTCCTCACTTCGATCATTCATATGAACTAATGGGGCAGTAGGAGTTGGTTCTAATTTGTCTCTTCTTCAGGTTCCTCACTTCGATCATTCATATGAACTAATGGGGCAGTAGGAGTTGGTTAGTCTAAAGGAAGTTGGCTAGGGTTGGGTTTGGGTTCAGAGGTACTAATCTTGCTGGACTTAGATTGATAGATCTTGAGTTCCCTCTGATATAACTCGAATTCCCTAGCTAGGTGATAGGCTTCCTCTAGGTCCTAAATTTGCCAATGAAACAGCTCCCACTGGATATCCCTATGCTGGCCATCTCGAAATCTAGCCATCTCGAAATCTAGCCATGATCTTATACTCAGGTTCAACTATGTTACATCTCCTAATAAACTCATTAAATTGATCAATATACTCAGACACGGTCATGTTCCCTTGTTTTAATGTATACCATTGGTCTAAAAGTTGGTACTCATAAAATCTACCTAGGTACTTCTCTCTCAATTTACTTCTCATGGCTTTCCAGGTACGTATTTCATCTCCTCTTTGATAACATTGATCCTCAATAATTGCCCAATGCAACTTAGCATATCGGGTTAACCTATATATGGCCAATCTTAATTTTTCTAACTTCAACATCTTAGTGTACTCAAAATATTGATCCATTCTCTCCTCCCAATCAATATACAACTCTTGGCTTCCATCAAAAGTGGGTGCATAAGGTTGGGGTTCCTAATGGGTCTTTCCTCTAATCAACCAAGTATGGGTATGGACATCTAGGGTTAGACTCAGGGGCAAGATCATGAAAATAGGCTCTTGGATCAAGGAAATTGAGCCTATATGAGTTACATTTGGCATGGGCCATATGGGCTTCTACTCTTGTTTAGTGCACATGCAAGACTCAACAACAACTCGACTATGGCTACCTAGACCTTGAGCCCAAATAGAATGGGTCGACTCAGCTTACACACAATGCAACCCCTAGTCCTTCAACTGGCTAGGTAAGAGGTGGGATGGTGGGAGGCCCCCCTGCTCTCACAGGGACCCAATTAAGGAACCACCAATCCACTTAGGTCATTTGACACTGTACCTCTAGCCTAGACACCAGCTTCTAGTAATAGGAGATGAATTGGGTGCACTAGTCTTCTCACAAAGGTTGAACCCGACCTGTTGATGTTCCTAGCTCACTAGAGCAAGTTAGGTCTACTCAATTTTAGTTAGGGCTGGGTTCAAATTCAAGGATTGTGGTTTTGGCTAAGGAGAGGTGATCAAATGCTCCCCCTATCTGGCATAGTAGAGTGTCCTTAATGTGTTTTATGCACATGATGGCAAGCATATGAAAATGCAATTAGGGTTTCAAGTATTTTTGGTTTTTTATGTATATATGTAATTTTTTATTTTTTTTGGTATATTTTAAGCAAAAATATAATTTGCAGAAAATGACCTGATATGCAAGAAATATGCCAAAATCTAGGATATGCAAAAATTATACCAAAAGAACCATAAACTTGCTAAAATTAGCTTTACTGAAAAATCAGGGCAGAATTGTTTTCAGGCAGTATTCTGGCAAGTAGAAAATTATAGACCAAAATAATTCATGAGAAAAACCAATTTTTCTAAGTTACCTACAGGTAGAAACAATTAAAACAGCAGACTATGTACTATGGTAGCCAAGATGCAAAAATTAACTAAAGATGCTCTTTATTTTCTTCTTCAGGGGTCAATCACAGCGGCACCCCTACGCCTTTGGAGATCCCGTCGATTGGGAAGAGAGGATCTTGCAGCCCAACTTTTCTCCTATGACCGGATGGCCATGGTGAAGCACCCGATCCGAATATTCAAAGAGAAACTGAGCCCAAACATGCTCTGATACAAATGCTGCAGGACTAAATATGCATGCAAAGTAATTTTGTTTTTGGATGTGAGTTAGGTATCTAAATCTTGAAAATAAGGCCAAGAATTAAAGTAGAGAGTGCTATACAAAAATAAAAAGCAACAGCATGCAAGTAGACCCTTTGGTGCGGGCATTAGACTCAGAAGAAGACTTCAGAGCTCCATCTGGGACTTAATCAACTCATTTTAGCTTGAGTCTGTATTCCCTGCAATTTATTTTGTTGAGTCATGTTGACTCAGTAGTGGTCTAGGACTTCTCCAGGGTGTCACATTTTCTCCCAAGGCCAAGCAAGTGGGCGCCACACTCCCAGCCACACACCTGAGTCCAGGGGGCACCACATCTCCATCCAGTATGCTCTGGTCCCCACACCACAAGATAGCAGGTCCCTTCTCTCATGCGCCATTTGAGGAGAAAGCAATCTGGGATCCACAATTCAAGGGGGCGGCCCAAAACATTCCATAAGAGCCAAGCTATGTAAAGAAAGAAGCTTTTCTTGGGGAGTACTTCAAGGGGGCCCCATTCCATGCCAAAAATGCCCAAAGCAAAGATGGAAAGAACCATGACTTAGGGAGAAAGAAAAGGAGGAGTCCAAAAGAGTTGAACCATGGAAGGAAAGAAATCCTCTCTTGAAGAACAAGGTTAGGAGGCGCCACCTACCTTCCTTTAAAGCCTCCAATCAACTTTTTGGAACCTTTTGGCCGGCCATATGTGGGGAATTGATCCTACAAACCTAATTTGAAGATCCCCCCCATTAGTCCCACATGAGAAGATGTGAAACCCTACTCTCTTGTAAAGTCCTATAAATTAAACCCCTCTTGTAAATTTTAAGGTAATCTGATGAATGAATCCAATTTATGTGTGAGCAAACTCTGTGTTTTCTCTCTTCCGCACTTGCATCCAGGTGTTGAGCTCTGTGAGGGAGTAAATCCGGGTTCCCCAGGAACCTTGAGGAGGTGTGAGATCTCCAACCCTAAAACCCTAGGTTAGCCACTTCACTCCAAAACCCTAGCCGCCCATAATTCTCCTCCCTCCACCAAACCCTAGCCTATCCCACCTCCCACGGCCACTCTCTCCAAGTCAAGGCCGACCACCAGCATCCGGGTCCAGTCCGGATACTTCAGCTTTAGAGCAAATTCTAGAGGGAGCCAGATCAACCTTTAGGAGAATCCGGATTTCAGCAACATCAGCTTTCAAGTTCTTCAATCTGGTAAATCCTTCCTTGAGTCTCTTATTCCATCACTTGTTCTTCTTCTTTCCCAGATCTTGAGTTTAGGAGAAGCCGACTCAGCCACAAGACTAGCATTGGAGGATCCATTGCGAAGATATCCGAATCCGAGGATCCAACAATCTGCTCGAGAGAGTTCTTCCACCAAACTTTGTGAAGATCACTGTCTTGTTGGTAACCATCTCTTCTCTTTATTTCTGTCCTGTTGAAAGTTCAGAGCGAAACCCTAGGTCTGGGAGTTTCTCAATCCCAGCGATCTGTTACTTCTGAACCACTCTGATAACCTAGTTTCTTTTAAATTGTGCTTTCAATATTACCTAGTTCTTTCAATTTAGTTTAGCTTTCCTTTGAGTCAAAGCCAATTTCTGAAAATATATAAAAAAAAAAGAATTAATCTTAATTATTTCCGCATCGCATCATCTCCTCTTTTGTTCTGCATCATCCTTAAAATGATAAGAAGAAGGACCACCTAGGCTGAGAAGCCCCGGTTAGGCTAGTTCCCATTCAATATCGCTACTAGTAGGTAGAGAGGGTTGAAGGAAAACTGGTGCACCGGACGCCTACCCTAGGCATACTACACTAGGGAGTAGGTATTGCATAATTAAACTTTTAAACATGCATACGAAAAAATCTACTCATGCAGAGGATCTAACATAACATGATCATGAAACAAATACATAGGCATGTATAGGCAATTGCAATAATCATAAATAACATGATATAATCTAGATCTAAGCATGCATAATAACAAAAATAAATAATATACCTGATCGAAGTAGGAAGAAGCCGACTCCCTCAGTCTTTAGAATAGATCAGCAGCAAATCAAGGCAACTGGTTGAACTCCTTCAATAGCAAAACAGATCTGCAATAGCAAGAAGAAGAGATCGATCCAATCTCTCGAGGTGTCCAAATATCCACCCTCTAGAATATCCACACGCAGGCTCTCGCTGATCCAACTCCTGAAAGGATGCTAGTCCTCCAAGAATCAATAAACGGTCATGGTCAAGTAGAGCAGGGAAAGCCGAACAATCCACATGGACGGTCTTCTCCAAGACCGCCCAAACTCCACAAAGAGCACATAATGGAGAAGAAATAAAACCAGGGAAATACGGGACGCAGAACACAATTTTTGCACTCAGATTTTTCTCCCAGAAGCTCTCTCACAATGAATCGCTCATTGCTTCTCGCTAAACAAAAGCCCTCTTCTTTCAATCTCCCGCACACCCTCTTCCTCTCTTACTCGCTCTGTTTTCTTCCCATCAGGAAACCAAACTGCACAGCCTTCGGTCCTCCTTGTGATACTACCCATCATCACACCACACGGCCAGCAACCAACATATATCTCAGGAGGAGAAAACCCATGAAGGCAAAGGGAAAATACCGAGAGGAAAACAGATCAAAACAAAACATCGAGAGATAGGGACCGAAGCAAGTAGGAAGTCATGGGAAGTGTTGGGATATCCTGGTTCAGCTACGAACTAGGCTCCGGTTCGACTTATCAAAGTCCCGGTTCTCCGGACTACGAACTTCGGACTAAGCGAAGGCCAATTGTAAGCAACTCAAGGCTTCACACCGAACTACAACATCCGAAGGCCAGTCCTTCGGGTAGTACCTTCGATCCCGGCCGAAGTCTGAACTACTCATCGACTTTCGAAGACATGAACTTCGGTCCCCACCATAGACATGATCTCCGGCCTCGTGGAAATATCAAACCTATGGCCCACGCAAGGGGAAACCCGAAGCTTGAACCACAATATGTTCCAAAAAGGAAACTGTAACCAACGGTTATAATCGACACTCATCATGCCATGATCATGGTGCGCAATTCCTGCAACCATGCCTCCGATCTGGCCGGAACCGCTCATTGACAACCCACGATCGACTATCATGGGAGTGAATGGCTCCCCGTGATCTCCGGGTAAAGAGTGGGCCACAGACCGAAGGCCATCTTTTAAATATGGGTAAGAAGGATGGCTCGAGAGGTACGCATGAATAATCTTGCACATACACATTTTCAATCTCCAAGAACTCTTTTTCTCTTTCCTCTCGACATCTTCCCCATTCTGTGGCTGGAATCTGCCACTGACTTAGGCATCGGAGTGTCCTCCACTGGAACAACTCCAACAAGGGACCTGTTTTGCAGGTGAACCAGGGAGCGGTCCTGCAATGCAGCGGCTCCGACCGGCCGATCCAGGGACTCCACGCCAACAGATTGGTGCACCAGGTAGGGGGGCATTTTATTGACATTTGTTAAGCTCCCTCCTAGACAAGGGAAAGAAACAAAGAATTCTTTGATGGCAAGAGGAAAAGCTCAAAATGCTTCTACAAGCTAGAGTCGTGCTCCGTCTCAGGGGGGTGCACCCTTGGAGGAGAACGATGTTTCACCTCCCACAGTTACTGTGGGAGCATAGCAATTCGAAGCTCTTTTGAACCAGGTCACCAACCTGACGGCCATGGTTTAAGAGTTTCAAGACAGAGCCTTTCCGATGGCAAACCCGTCGACTGTTTCTAGACATAGCTCTTGATCCCGAAGAAGGAGAGCACCATGGGAGGATTCGGCGCATCCCTCACCCCATTCTCGGCCCTCTCCCAAAGGTCGAACTTCAAGACTGCCTAGGTTCGTCGATTCCCCACAAAAAGGGAAAAGGCCAAGGCAAACTTCCTCCTCCTCCTCTGAAGACTCCACTTCGGTGGAGAGAGCGTCCAAGCAGACTCCCGATTATGATGGAGGTTTAGAGCCATCAAATCAGAGATGGCAAGGGCACGAGAATAGAGAATGCGGAATCAGAGAGATCCCGAGGACCTGATTGTGGGTGATTTATGCCCACCCTACACCGACTGCATCATGACTGAGGACATTCCTCAGCACTTCAGGGTTCCCTAGATGGAACCCTACGACGGCACCTCCGACCCCTTCGACCATTTGGGCAGCTTCAAAGCCCATATGATGATTCAAGAAGCTTCGGACGCGATGTACTGTTTGGCATTCCCGACTACCTTGAAGAAGTCTGCTCGGATGTGGTACTCGAGCCTGTGCCCAGGTACCATCGATTCCTTTTCCGAGTTACAAAAATTATTTGTCTTGCATTTCAGGACCTGCTGCAAGACTCATCAGAATACGAACACACTATTCCTCCTTCACCAGAATGAAGGAGAGAGCCTGAGAGATTACATCTCCAGGTTCAATGCGGGCACGCTTAAGATCCTCGATCTCATTGAGCACGTGGCCATGTCAGCACTGAAGAAGGAGCTTCGAACCTCCAGGCTTACTTTTTTCCTGGACAAGAAGTTTCCTAAAAGCTATGCTGAGCTCCTATCAAGGGCTCAGAAATACGTCGATGCTGAAGAGCAGGCGGCGAATCGACATTTGATTGAAGGGAAAACCCCTTCAAAGAAGAAGAATAACAGGAGGCAAGGCCCCCAAACTTCTAATAACAATGGTGGTAGATATGTAGACCGCCGGAGAAGCCCTCCCAAGCCCAGAGCATTGGGAGGAAGATTTGACTCATACACCCCCCTCAACCTCCCTCGAGAAAAGATCCTCATGGAGATAGAAAAAGAAAACTATCTCCAACGGCCCCGTCCCATGAAGGCCTCCTCTTCCGCAAGGAATAGGAACAAATTCTGCCGATTCCACCGGGACCATGGCCACAACATAGAAGAATGCATCCAGCTGAGGGATGCGATCGAGGATCTCATCAAGAGAGGGTACATGAGGCGGTACAATGGTCTCCAGGGGCCCTGGTCGGAAGCAACTATTCCCCAACCACCTCCCAAAGAGGCCGAATTGCCAAATCAAAGGCCCACCAACGGAGGTGTAGGGATGATACACCGGCCTGCCAACTAGAGAAGGGATGAAGATGAAGCTTCAAAGCAACTGAAAGATAACAACTCCATCCTCTTCTCCGACGACGACCTTGTGGGAGTCCGGCTCCCGCACGATGGCCCTCTTGTAATTTTGGCCGTAGTGGCCAATTATGATGTACAGAGAATTCTCATTGATAATGGAAGTTCGACTGATGTCTTGATGTACGATGCATTCTCCAAAATGTGTTTTCCTAGACATCAACTACAAAGATCCCCCATACCACTCTCCAGTTTCGAGGGCAAACAAGTTTATGCCGAGGGGGAGATAGTGTTGCCTGTAACCCTCGATTCTGAGCCTTGACAAAAGGCATTGCCGATCAACTTCACGGTGGTCCAGATCCCCTCTGCATACAACATTATTCTGGGGAGGCCAGCCTTGAACAGGTTCCGGACCATGATCTCCTCTCACTACCTCTTAGTACGCTTTCCCACCAGGAATGGTGTTGGAGAAGTTAGAGGGAACCAGAAGATGACACGGTAATGTCTAATGATTGAAGACAGGCATTTCAAAGATTCGACTACTCTGAATTAGCTTGATCCGAGGGATTCACCACAAACCTTGGTGAGCCCATGGAGAAAACCATCCCGATACCTTGAAAGAGGAAGATCCATCCAGAGTTGTACAAATCTGGAGCGCCCTTGATGAGGAAACCAGAATGAAGCTGATCCATTTCCTCAGGGACAATGCCGATGTCTTCACCTGTGAGGCAGGGTTCATTAGAGAGGCCCGCTACCCCGAGTGGCTGGCCAATGTGGTAATGGTGAAGAAAGCTAGCGGCAAGTGGAGGATCTGCATCGACTATACAAACCTCAACAAGACTTGCCCAAAAGATAGCTTCCCTCTTCCAAAGATTGATCAACTGGTCGACGCTACCACCGGCCACCGGTTACTGAGCTTTATGGATGCCTTCTCTGGCTACAACCAGATCAGAATGGATCCCAAGATGAGGAGAAGATGGCATTCTTCACTGACAAAGGTCTCTACTGCTACACGATGATGCCGTTCGGCCTCAAGAATGCTAGAGAGACATTTCAAAGACTCATCAATAAGGTGTTTGAAAAGCAACTGGAAGAAATATGGAGGCCTATGTTGACGACATGATCGTCAAGAGTCTCCATCGGAGAGACCACATCTACAACTTAGAGGAGTCATTCAGCACTCTCCGGCACTACCAAATGAAGTTAAACCTGGCAAAGTGCACCTTCGGGGTCATGTCGGGTAAATTCCTGGGCTTCCTTGTCACCAAACGAGGGATTGAGGCCAACCCCGAGAAGATCCAGGCCTTGAAGGATATGCGACATCCCTCCTGTAAAAAGGAAGTCCAACAGTTGACAGGGAGGATTGCCTCCCTAAGCAGATTTATCTCTCGGTCCGTCGAGAAATGTCTTCCATTCTTCAAGGTACTTCGACAATCAAAGGGCTTCGAATGGTCTGAAGACTGTCACGTTGCCTTTGAGAATTGAAGAAGTATTTGGAGACCCTGCCATTGCTCTCCAAGCCAAAAGAAGGTGAGGTCCTCTACCTATACCTCTTTGCTTCAGACAAAACAGTGAGCTCGGTTCTTGTCCGGAAGGAGGAAGATGGGTCCCACAAGCTGATCTACTACATCAGCAAGATCCAGCATGATGCAGAAATACGGTTTGCAAGGATGCAAAAGCTGATATACTCTTTAGTGATTGCAGAAAAATGACTACGGCCATATTTCCAAGCCCACGCTATCATGGTGCTGACTGATCAATCTCTCAAGGCCATTCTCCGATCTCCAAACACTTCTGGAAGGATAGCCAAGTGGGCCGTGAAGCTAAGTGATTTGACATTAGCTTCTAGTCCTGAGCAGCTATAAAGGCCCAGATGCTCTCCGATTTTCTGGTCGAGTGCACCTGGAAGTCCGAAGATGAAGCCTCTTCGGATGAAGAAGAAGCCCCGAAGGAGATGAAGTCCGTTTGGGTGCTTCATGTGGACGGAGCTTCCAATGCTACCAGGTGCGGGGCTGGACTCATGTTGGCCGAACCTGATGGCCAGATTATAGAGTATGCACTCCATTTCTCCTTCCACACCTCCAATAATCAGGCCGAATATGAGGCCCTACTCGCCGGACTTCGGATTGCCAAGGATCTAGGAGTCCGACAACTTCGAACCTTCTCCGACTCTCAACTAATTGTGAATCAAGTCAATAGAGAATATGCAGCCAAAGATCCAACCATCGTGCAATACTTGGAGAAGGTTCAGGCCTTATCCTCTCAACTAGAACATTTTGAAGTTATTCATGTTCCCCGATCAGAGAACTCCCGGGTGGATGCACTGTCTCGACTGGCAACTACAGCACCAAAGTCTCTCGGGCGCACCTTTGTTGAACATCTTGAAACTCCAAGCATTGCCAATGAGGCTGTAGAGGTGCGCCAGATTGATGCTGAGCTAAGCTGGATGGATCGCATCATCAGATTCCTGAATGAAGGAGAACTGCCAGAAGATAAGGCAGAGGCAAGAAGATCTGCTGGATGGCATCTCAGTACATCATCTTAGACGAAACCCTCTATAAGAGATCGTTCTCCCAACCACTGCTGAAATGTCTCGGACCCACCGATGCAGATTATGCATTGAGAGAGGTCCACGAGGGCATATGCGTGGATCACTTGGGAGGCAGATCTCTAGCATACAAGATTATTAGACAAGGGTATTACTGGCACTCAATCTAGAAGGACTCAGCTGATTTTGTCCGGAAGTGCGACCAATGCCAGAGGTATGCCAATGTGTAGAGACAACCTACGAGTCACCAAACTCAGTTGGTAGCCCCTTGGCCCTTTGCCCAGTGGGGGATGGATATTCCTGGCCCGTTCCCACCAGCATCAGGGCAAAGGAAATTTCTTCTAGTGGCCATCGACTACTTCACGAAATGGGTGGAAGCCGAACCATTAGCCCAAATTATAGAGGGCAAGGTGGAAAGTTTTGTAAAAAAACTCCATCATCTTCAGGTTCGGTATCCCCACATCATCATCACGGACAACGGGAGACAATTTGACAATCCGAAGTTCAAGGACTTCTGTGCTCGGTACCATATCCAGCACCGGCTAACATCCGTTGCACATCCACAGTCCAACGAAGAAATCGAAGTCACCAACCGGACCATCCTCCATGATCTAAAGACAAGGTTAAACACCGCCAAAGGGCTTTGGCCGAAGAACTGACCTTTATTCTTTGGGCATACCGAACTATCCCAAGAACAGCCACAGGCAAATCTCCGTTCAACCAAGCCTACGGTATCGAAGCCATGCTACCTATCGAAGTCTCCCTACAGTCCCTAAGGATTGACAACTATGAAGAAGGCCTGAGAATTTCGATCGCAGAAGGATCGATCTGGATCTGCTATCAAGCACCAGGCTACAAGCACAGATAAGAATGGTGGCATATCAGTAAAAGGTCACCAAGTGCTACAATGCAAGGGTGAAGGAGCAAACTTTCCGCACGGGGGACATGGTATTGATGAGAGCAGAAGTGTCCAGGTCAACAGAACAGGGTAAACTCTCCCCCAATGGGAATGCCCATATCAAGTTGAAGAAGTCATTCGACCAGGGACATATCGACTCAAGACCCTGGAGGGGAAGACCCTATCCCTGTCATGGAATGTACAAAACCTTCGCAAATACTATCAATGAAAAAATTTCAAAAAACTCCTGTGCAAAGCTCCTCAACCCTACTCAACTCAGAATGGCTAGTTGCATCGACTGAACGACAACAGCCCAAATGACCCGATCTGAAAAATCAGTCAACTGCGCAAAGGAGAGTCCAATCCACTCACCTTATCGGTATGCCCGACGAGCGCAATGGATGGCCTAACCAGGCCACCAAAAAGATCAAAGGTGCAGGGATGGTTTTCGTAACCTACCCTATGGTGAATCCAAACACGCGCCGAGGCGGGCCTGAACAGCCTATCTTAATTACGACAGAAAGAGCACAGGGATGGTGTAAACACCCTACCCTACGGAAAATCTGAGCACGTGCCTAAAAGGACCACTGTTGTCCTCTCTATCAGCAACAAACACTCTCAGAGTGGTCCAATGGACCCTACTTCTTCCCTACAAATCGTAAGTGGTTTATGGAGTCTACATTATGGACAAATCATGATGCAACACATCGCAGAAAATACACAGGAAGTGGTAAAAGAAGAGATCTTTCATTTCTTTCAATTTTTCTTACAAAAAGAAAAGAAAAGAAAGAAAAAAGAAAGAAACTCTCCTATATAGAGAGTAAGAAAAAGAAAAGAAAAAACTCTCCAAAAGAGAGATACAAAAAAAAAAAAAATAATAGCAGCAGCAGCAACAGCAGGTTGGGAAATTTGCATTAACTCCCCGATGGGTTTTTCCTGTACCATCGGGGAGAGACCATATGGGATGACGAAGGGCCCCCAGGGTTCCCGTCCGAACTCGAGTCCGACCCTCATCGGAGTCAGAATCGAACTCGTGGCCGGGGAAGGGAATGGAGGGTTTGATATTATCAAGCCCTTCAAGTCATAAAACTTGGAGGCTTTCCTCTGGCACTCCCGAAACCCGTGGTGGAAGGAGTCCAGGGCCACCTCGGCGAGCTCATCCTTGAATGAGGCAGAAGTTCTGAAGTTTGCGACAGCCTCCGCCGCCTCCTTCTTCACCTCCTCCGCCATCGTGGTCGCTGTCGTGACTTGGGCCCGGGCCTCCCTCAACTGAGCCTCCAGAAGGCAGACCTTCTTCTTGAGACGGTCCACCAGAGGCTCCTCCACTTCGTCGACGGGCCCAGATGGCTCCGGACTTCGCTTCCTCTCGGGGTCAATTGCCCTCCTCTTCGCTGCATGACGAAGCACGGAAGTGCTGAACCTCATGGCTGATAGAAGGAAGATACCAACAGAAATGATGGCCTTCGACAGCAGGGAACAGGATCCTATTTATAGAAACCCTGCACCCATGATCGACGGGGAGGTGCATCCCACGTCCTTCCCGACCATATGAGAAGGCGCCACGTGTCCGGGTGATGCTTCGAGAACCAGAAAGTCTCTCGTTCCCGACCATATGAGAAGGCGCCACGTGTCCGGGTGATGCTTCGAGAACCAGAAAGTCTCTCGGAAGCCATCCCTACGATCGCAACCGCCATCACTTCGAATCCGGAGAAATCCTCATCATGCGATGGCATCATTAATGGTCTCTTTTTGGGAAAAAGAGGCCAGGTGACTCATAAGGTGCAAGAGATCACGACTGTACAAATTTTGACGTGCCACGTGGACAACGGTGATCCTAATCAAATCTCCCTAATTATTGATTTGCAGGGAGATGACTCATGTCCGCCCCAACGGACAAGCTAATCATCCAAAGGAAGGCAACGCAATGGAGTTTTGGTCCGTTCAAGGGTTTGTCCTTACCAACTGAACGGCCTTCGGCCACGACTATTCGACTAAGTAGAAAAGAGAATGGTAAAACTGGCTCTTATCAACTGGACGGCCTTCGAAGGCTATCGTTCGACTAGGCCAAAGGAGAAACGATATAACCGTTTCAGGCTACACATGAGGCACAACAATGCATATGCAGAGAAAGGAGAATTCATTCCAAAATCTAAGAAAATTGCAATACAAAGTATATTGGCAATATAAGTAAAAAAAGAAGAAAATACATTCAGAGTGATCCAGGTCACTCAACATCAACAGGAGAGAGCTCCACACCATAAGACTGGAGCAACCTATCAAGTTGATCGGATAGGGTCTCATCAATCTGGACCGGGATGGGAGAACCTTCTGCCTGGACTCCTCTAGCCTGAGTCGCCTCCTGGGCCGAGATCATAGCTGGGATCACCTCCGGATTTTCGATTGGGGTAATAGCCTCCTCCGTCGGACATGGTGACTCCTCGACCTCCCGTGCGGCTTCGGCCCCTCCGCTTCTTCTCCTTCCTCTCCAATTATGTTGTAGGAAGGGATCTTCGAAAGGTCGAGGTGAGGGAGGGTCTCCTTTACCTTGGAAAGCCCATCATTGAAGCCGTGCTGGTAGGCATATAATGATGCTTCATCAATCTCTATTTGAAATTGCGAAGACATCTTGAAGTCAGCCACGACATTGTCTATTTGCTTCCTCAAAGCTTTGGACTCCCTCTTGGCGGCTTCGGCCTCCCTCTTGGCAGCTTCGGATTCTAGGATCACCTCTTCGGCCCTCCTAGAAGCCTCCTCCGCCATCTTGGATAGGCTCTCCATCCTCTCCTAGTTCTCCCTAGAAGTCCGCTCCAGGGATTCAACTTGCCTCCTGCTCCTATTCCACCCTGCCTCTTATCCCGCTATCCTCGAGTGGATGCTCTTCAGTTCGCCCTTCAGGTCACGAACTTCATCAGTCACCCGGACAAGACGGTCCTCCATGGATTGCTTCAGCTCCTCGGCTACTTCCCTGGCAGCCCTGTTTTTATGTTGGGTAGCCAAGGTTGGAGAAGCTTTCTTCAAGGGTTGATGGTGGCTGGAGGCAGGGCACAGGAGGCTAGAAAGAAGAAGGGGTTCATGCAGGTTCTCATAGAATAGCAAGCACACAACAAATTAGAAAACTCAATATTTTTTTCATAAATAAAATTAGCCTTCATACAAGAGAACGGGGCTTTTTAAATAGACCCATAAACTTGCCCCAAGTAAGGATACAAAAGATATTTCATAGGAATTTGAATCCTACCCAAACCCTAGCTAGAATACATGGCAAGTCAATAGCCCTCTTCCCTCAAACTCCCTCTCTCTTTCTTGCCTTGGTCAGCCAAGGGAGGTGACCCTAAGTGGCCGACCAAGGGGAGGTGACCATAAGAAATTATGGCACTCCTTGGTGCTTCTCATGGGCCTTGGGCGGCCCAACATGCTACTAGCTGTGGTCTAGGGCTCCAGGCTATGATCTAGGGTTCCAGTGCCTTCAATTTTTTTGCTAAGTCTTCCATGATCTTCATGACTTCAAGCTGGGTTGATCTTCAATTGTATTGAGTCTTCATTGGACTTGGACTAGGGTTTACAGGACTCAGACTAGCTCAACATGAGCTAACTTGATTAACTGATCCAAACCCTACTGGTGTGAATCAAACTTCAAAACAGGACTCGAATAAAGAAGGCCCAAAAAAGAACATGACTCAGGGGCCAAAGAAAAACTTAAATAGGCTAAGCCCTTATTACAAACTGGACTTAAATAGACTAACACTACTAGGAAATCCATAGAGGGTTGAGAAGCCTCTGTCTTATTCTGGTGCCTCTGGTGTCTGCACCAAGGTCGGCTTGGAGCAGAGATTGAGGATGGCGTAGCAACGAACGACATCGACAAGGGGGAGCTCGGGGACAGACTCGATGCAGTGACCACGGATTATGATGAGGCAGGGGATAGCAGAGGCGGTGAGGGCAATGGCAGACACGGTCTGGTTTAAGGCTTGGAAAGAGGCCAAGAGGATGTCGGGAAGGGGGATAGAGTTGGATCCATTGGTGGCCATGTCACCCTCGAGGGGATGGATGCTGACGAGGGTGCACAGCGATGACGTCAGGAGGGGGAGGAGGGGGGGCTACCATGGTCGAGGTTCCTGCTTTTCTTCTCCACCTTCTACATCTTGCGGCGGTACTGGCAGCAACGACAAGGGAGGTGACGCATTGATGAAAACCGATGGTTCCGGTGATGATCCAGCAACGGCACGGCAGCGAGGTGAAGATGGAGGTTGATGGTGATGGCAGCAAGGGTTTCAGCAATATCATCGGCAACGACGATGGAAAGTAGAGGTCGGTCTTGAAGTCCAGGGCTTTCTTAAGAACGAGGCACTGGAAGGGAAGCTTGCAGATGAGGAGGGAATAGGGGAGGCAGGCGAAGTCACAATGGAGGATGATGCGGGAAAAAGGAATCGATGGGGATAATAGAGCATACCCTAATCCTCTGGCTCTGATACCAAACTAATGGGGGACAAGATGCGGGGATCACTGGCGAGCATAGAAGTCACCCAGGATTAGGTAGGTTTGGGGCTTGTAAGAAGATGATGGCGACTAGGATTTCATGTAGGACTAGGAGGTAGGCGATAGGGATTACACAGATACCCTAATCATATATAATTTACATAGAAATCACAGAATTCATACAGAAATTTGAAAAGAACTCAAGAAAATTTTCATTCATAATAGATTCTAGCATCCAAAAATACAAGAGGGGGTGGGATATTTATAGATTCACCAAGTTACATGACTTGGGGTTCAAGAAACCCCTGATGATGGCCGAGAAACCTTAATTATGAGCTTGGGCTAGGGCGCAGGGCTGGGGCGGCTTGAGTAGGAGCCCAGGTGCATGAAGTCCTGCTCTAGTTAGGGGGGCCTGGTGAATCTTCTGGTCTGGTGGCTTTTCT
Organism: Areca catechu; assembly: GCA_021397845.1. Taxonomy (NCBI): domain Eukaryota; kingdom Viridiplantae; phylum Streptophyta; class Magnoliopsida; order Arecales; family Arecaceae; genus Areca; species Areca catechu. Next base: position 41,783,159 of record CM038048.1, on the reverse strand, counting down.
CTTGGTTCTAAGTTGAATAAAAATTACATGGACTCGATTAGACTTGACTGGACTGAAAACAACTAGACTTGACAAGTAGACTCAACGAACTCAATTGATCACAGGACTCAATCTTTATTACGGGACTCAATAGACTCAAATGGATTCAAATAGAATCAAATGGACTACTGGACTTGAATAAAATAAAATAAACTCTCGGGTCCCCATCAAGTGATTGATTCCTTATTGACCTACTCATTACCTTCATACACAATCCACCATATCCAGAAACACACCATACATGACTTAATTTTCATGAGTGAGTATGAACCAAAACATGGGTTCATGTGCACAAGATACTATGGTACTCTCAGGTCTAAGGATCACATGAACAACTCCCACTAAGGGAACATTATTTTGACAAGTAAGACTTCTATTTGATGTTCTCTTGTCGGATCAGTTCAGTGAACTCATAATCTAATGAGCACCTACATTCTTGTATTAGTGTCTCTACACAAGTGGTTATGAGACCAACCACCCTCTCCATCGAGCTACATAGGATGTGCTAGTCTTTCCAGATTCATCAATCTCTGAATCGATTATCCAATAACTAGGAACATTTATAGGAACTTAGGTCTCACCGTTATGATATCCATTATAACCCTAATTTCATTGCCCTAAACTATGGGGTCATCATAATCTTTATAAGATACAGTAGTATGATAAATCAAAAGATGCATTTTATTGATAAATAATATCATACATGAGTTGGAAGATCATAGAAATGCCTTTACAGTGATTGGCTTTTAGGGCACCATTATTTCAATCTTCTACTTGCACTAAAGCCAATCGCCTTTGTATTTTATATCCATATAATTTAAGTGGCGATCAAGCTGCTGCTTTGATAGTGCTTTAGTGAATAGGTCTTGTTGCTATGTCAACTCCTAGACTGGGAACCGGGATGGCTGGATTGGCTGGAGTGCTCCTCTCCCAGGAGAACCTGCAGGAAAGTTTCCAAGGACACCGGTGGTGTTCCAGCGGGGGATCCTCCGATGCTTAAGTTAGCAGGACGTTGAAGGCAACAGAATGGAGGAATCAAAGGATCAAAAGCATATGGAGAGGGAAGATTTGTTCTACCTTCGAACGGGGTCCCCCAAGTACCTTATATAGGCATGGAACAGTCCAAACTCCGTTAGGGGAGAGGCTGAGAAAGACCGATCTGCCCCTAGGAGAATCTGGAGAGTGGCCACGTGGTGCGCGGATACAGTGGCACCGTGGAAGTAGTGGAGCAAGGTCGTTGGGATAGCAGGATCCCGTAGTAACAGAAAGGTGCTTCTGGAATGCCCTGTATGCTAAGGCTTGCCTGTCGGACGTCGACCATGAGGCAGTCGGTCGGTCGGACCAGAGAACGAGCCTCTAGAGGAGCGTAATGTGCCAGACCCCCGCAGGAGAGGACCGTTTGGACCTCTGACGGCGGGCGATGGGCCGGACCCCAGCAGGAGAGGGTCGTTTGGACCTCAGCTTCGATGGGTCGGACCTCTGACGGAGGGCGGTGGGCCGGACCCCAGCAGGAGAGGGCCGTTCGGACCTCAGCTCCGGTGGGTCGGACCTCTGACGGAGGGCGGTGGGCCGGACCCCGGCAGGAGAGGGTCGTTCAGACCTCAGCTCCGGTGGGTCGGACCTCTTCAGTTGAAGCTTTGAGAAGGGCGGCCGAGTCGGACTGCAGAGTTGGGATGGTTCTGATAGAGGGTGAGCCGTCATGGTACAACAGTTGTCCCCCTTGCCCTTGTGCTTCGAGCAAGTCCGCAGGCTTGAAGGGCGAGGGCATTAAATGGCAATAAATACGCTGGCCTGTCAAATGATGGCAAATCCGGCTCGACGTGCTACATCCGGCCGCCTCCCGCTTTGATTTTGGCCTTGGGACAAGTGTCAATGCTTAGTTGGCGAGGACTGGGGGAGCAGTTATGGCTGGTACGTGCGTAGTGGCTGCCCATTTGGATTCTTGAAGTAATGTGGGACACGTGGCACCTCCAGAGCGGTGGGTGCGCTTGCTGAAGTGGCCCATCCACCGTTGCCATCTGTCACGCGGATGGTGGCTAGATACGATCCGGCAGTCCCCTTGGATTCCCGTCCAATCCGGGAATCGAAGTGGCAGCGGTCAGGGTTCGGCACGTGGGGGATGCGTTGGGATGCGGCCCCCGGATGCCTATAAAAGGAAGGGGCATCGCTCAGATGGGGACCCTGTGCTGCATTTGCACTGGAAGAAAATCACCTCCTCCCCCTCTGCACTGCTCTTAGGCTTCTCTAGAGACCCAGAAAATAGGTAAGTCTCGTCTTCGTCTCCCCCATCTCCTTCTTTCCTGCAACCCATTTAGGATGGCTACAGCTCACGGTCGTAGGGAACCTGGACCTTTTGACATCCCGTCGGCTATGACTCTAGAAAGGGTCGAGAGCCTTAGGACCATATAAAACATTCCATCCACCTTACATTTGATCGTCCCCAGCCGAGAGAGTAGGGTAAATGGACCTCTGAATTTAGGAGCCCTCCCCATGTATGAAGACCACCTAAAGGCCGGTCTTCGTTTCCCAATCCATAGCTTCTTCGTTCAGGTCTTCAATACCTTTAGGATCATGCCCTCCCAGCTGACGCCGAACAGCATTAGGGTCCTGTGCAGCTTCGTAGTTCTTGTTGGTAGGCCGACATAGAGCCTAGGGTGACCCTTTTCTCCAATTTCTTTCTATTGAAACAGGACTTCCAGAGTCAGGAATGGTGGATGTTCAGTCCCCATCCTAACCAGAAGATCCTAGGGGGGCTTCCATCCGCTATTCATGGATGGAAGTCCAGGTTCTTCTTCGTAGATAGCTTGGAGCCATGGGGCTTCGAGGCAGCTTGGAGGGGGCTAAGGCCGAATGCCTTGCATGGAAGGAAGGTCTCGAGGGCCGATGAGGCCGACTTCCACAGGCTGGACAGTGAAGTCCGAAGTTCATTAACTTCTTGCTTTTTGAGGACAGCCTCCAACGGGCCAGACTCAGTAGACAGCCGATGTTAGGTAGGACGAGAGTCGTGTAGGGAGAGATCGGCTACCCTCCTTTCCTTCTTTATTTCATGTCGGCTTGGCGATTGTTACTAACTCTGCATTCATTATTGATAGGTGGAAAAATGAAGTCGGATCGGGCTGTCCTTTCGGCATGATCGGCGTAGTGGAGGGCCATCCGGATCACAAAGCCGACGTAGCAAGAGCCGAAGAAATGGGTGGTAGAACCAGCACCCGAAAGGTCGAAGAAGCAACGGACGGCAGAGTCATCCATCCCAGTGGTGTCGATCGACTTAGGGGATGACAAGCCCCTGATCGAACGTCGAAAGGTGATCGCGTCCGAGCGATCATCTTCAGCAGGATAGCCGGCCGCCCAAGCGGAAGGGAGGCATTCGACGTCAGCGGGATGGTGGCGGCCCCTACGCCCCTACCTCGGAGACGACCGCAACGGTCCCCCCGATGACCCAGGGAACCCTGGCGGGTGAAGGGCCATCAGCTGCTAGTGAGAGGGCCACCTGGGGCCCTTGCGGAAGAAGAGGAGCGCCTGCTGTGGCGCGCGACGGAGGAGGCAAGGAAGCAGCTTCAACGGGCCATCCCCGATACTGATGGGCGGTCAGTGAACGAGGTGGCCAGTAGTTCTCTCCGGCATCTTCTGGGGGTAAGCTAAGCTTTGCTCTTCCTGCTTTCACTTTAAATTAATGCTGGAATCTCTTTAATTGTGCTTGTTTGTCGGCAGCTCGTCAGGGACAACCTCCTGATAGACCAAGGGCTGGGTGAGTTACTGTACATAAAGGAACAGCTGACCCAGAGGGCCAAAGCGGTCGAGCTGGCGAGGGACACCACCTAGGAGGCACTGACAGCTTCCAGGGAAGAGGTGCTCGGTTTGAAGACCGTAGCAGTCGAAGTGTCCTCTTTGCGGGCTGAACTGGAGGCCCAAAAGAAGAAGGCAAAGGACCTACTCACCCAAAAAGCTGACCGGGAGGCGAGGCTTAAAGACAAAAGAAGAAGATCAAAGCCCTGGCTTGTTGGCTGAAGGTCGAGGAGGATTGTGCAACTGATCTGGATCTCCGCACGAAAGGCTATCAAGCATTGGCGGAAAGGTACAAGGGCTTGCTGAAGTCAGCCCAGGATTTGCTGAAGATGGCCGGGGAGAAGGCCGTTGCATATTACAAGACCTCCGAAGACTACAAGGAAGAAATGAATGAAGCCGGGATGGTCGGCTTTGATTACGGGTACGACGAGTGCCTGGGGAAGGTTAGCGCCGCCTTCCCAGAGTTCAACCTTGCCTTCCTTCAGCTGCCGAATCCAGCAAAGGCAGAAGCTTTGGAGGGGACTGACCCGACTGCTCGAGCGACCGAAGCCCCGGCGGAGATCATTACAGAGGCAATCAGAGTGGATGCCCCAACTGGTGTCGAGGCAGAGGTAGCCGTGGGGGCCGAAGAGGCCAGAGTGGCAACTATAGCCGAAGGGGCCGGCGTGACCATTATTGTAGCCTCCGAAGGTCAGACCTAGTTGGTTGTAAAGGTCTGACCTTCAGTCTATGTAAAAATCTTTTTGACTTATTTTTTTATACTGTTCACTGTCCTGCTTTCTAGAATTTTGTTAAGTATGGGCCAATCGGCATATTAGAGTCTGTGGTCGGATCTTCAAGGTAAGTATTTAGTGAGAACCCAGACTGAACTAGATCATCTTAGGATTTTACTCCAAGTACTGGCCCGCCGGCCTTCCAACCCGAGAATAGATTAGGGCGGTTGAAGCAGCGTCGGATGTCAGCTCAGGCCGGAGCAACTAGCTTAGGAAATTCATCCTAAGTGTTGGTCCATCGGCTTTCTGGATGCTGAAGTAGTTGGCGCAGTGGTTGAGTGTCAGCTTAGGCTGGAGCAACTAGCTTAGGAAATTTATCCTAAGTGTTGGTCCGTCGACTTTCTAAATTGGGCTGCCCTAGAGCCTTTACCGACCGAAGTCAGACTTTTGGAAGTGGGCTACCCTAGAGCCTTTGCCGATCGGAGTCAGATTTTTGGAAGTGGGTTGTCTTAGAGCCTTTGCCGACCGGAGTTGGACTTTCGGAGGTGGGGTGCCTTAGAGCCTTTACCTACCAGAGTCGGACTTTCGGAAGTGGGATGTCTTAGAGCCTTTGCCGACCGGAGTCGGACTTTCGGAAGTGGGCTGCCCTAGAGCCTTTGCCGACCGGAGTCGGACTTTCAGAGGTGGGCTACCTTAGACCTTTGCCGACCGGAGTCAGACTTTCGGAAGTAGGCTACCTTAGAGCCTTTGCCGACCGGAGTCGGATTTTTGGAAGTGGGCTGCCCTAGAGCCTTTGCCAACCGGAGTCGGACTTTCGGAGGTGGGCTGCCCTAGAGCCTTTGCCGACTGGAGTCGGACTTTCGGAAGTGGGCTGCCTTAGAGCCTTTGCCGACCGGAGTCGGACTTTCAGAAGTGGGCTGCCCTAGAGCCTTTGCCGACCGGAGTCAGACTTTCGGAGGTGGGCTACCTTAGAGCCTTTGCCTACCAGAGTCGGACTTTCAGAAGTGGGCTGCCATAGAGCCTTTGCCGACCGGAGTTGAACTTTCGGAAGTGGTTCGTAAAAGTAATGCGACTTCATTGATAATATTTGCGGAGATTGTCTACATTCCACGGACGTGCCAACTGCCGTCCATCCAAAAATTCCAGTCGATAAGTGCCGGCTCGAACCACTTCAGCGACCCGATAAGGTCCTTCCCAATTTGAGGAAAACTTGCCTTGCTCCGTCAACCTCGAGACTTCGACCCTCCACAGGACCAAATCTCCGACTCGGAAAGCTCGCACCTTGACCCGCGAGTTATAATACTTTGCCATCTTTTGGCGGCATACCGCCATCTTCATGCTTGCCCGAAGTCTTGTTTCCTCAAGCAAGTCCAGGTCAGCCCTTTGCTGCTCGGAGTTGGCTGGCTCAGTATAGTGGTCGATCTGGAGGGATTGGAGAAAAGTTTCAATAGGGATGACGGCTTCACTTCCATAAGTGAGGTTGAACGGAGTTTCGCCAGTCGATGCTCTGGCGATCATCCGATATGCCATAACATAGAATGGAGTTCTTCCACCCAAAGTCCCTTTACTTCATTGAGCTAGGTCTTCAACCCATGCAAAATCATTCTGTTGGTGACTTCGACCTCTCCGTTGCACTGTGGGTGGCCAACCGAGGTAAGTCGGTGGGAGATTTGGTATTGTTGACAGAAATCTTAGAACTTGAAGTTGTCAAACTATCTCCCATTGTCAGCAACAATTATCCAGGGGATGCTGAATCGAAAGATAATATTGATCCGGATGAAGTTCTCCACCTTAGCCTCCATTATCTGTGCTAGCGGTTTGGCTTCCACCCACTTGGTGAAGTAGTCGATAGCCACAAGCAAAATTTTTCTTTGCCTGGAGGCCTGGGGAAAGGGTCCCAAGATGTCCATCCCTCACTGTGCGAACGGCCATGGGGTGGTGATCGAAGTCAGCTCATTGGCAGGCCCCCTTTGAATGATGGAGTACCGCTGACATGCATCGCACCTTCGGACGAAGTCCGATGCATCCTTCTAAATGCTGGGCCAATAATATCTCTGCCGGAGGATCTTGTAAGCCAGGGATCTCCCTCCAAGGTGGTCGCCATGAAAGAAAATGATGCAGGTGGTTTGACATGATCCGACACTAGGCATGCAAACAACTGCGGAAGCAGAATGGATTTAAAAAAAAATATTTTTAAAAAAATCGCATAGCAGAAATCTGCTCTGCCCAAAACCTAATCTATTCATGTTGCATGTAGGCATGTATCATGATATAAAAATATTTGCAAAATATTAAACAAATAAATCTATTTATGCATGATTAAAAATAATTTTCCATACCTTTATTCTGCCTGGAATAACTCTGGAATAAACCTGGAATAGGCTGGAATAGCAGGGATAAATCTATTCCAGCTGTCTTCTTCCTTGGGATGTTTGAACACTCTGTTTTGAGCTTGAAAAACAGCGATGAAATGCCACCTTCCGGACCTCCTTTGCTCCCAAATCGAAGTAGCGGCAAGGTGATCGAGTGTACTTCAATCTTCAATAGAAATCTACAAGAAAAAGTTAGCAAGAACGGTGTACAATTTAGCCAAAACCTGCTGCCAGAATTTCTGCAGCAGAATAGGAACAACAGCTGGTCCCTGCGCTTTGGAGCAGCAGCAGCAATTCAGCTCGCCTTGCTTGCTCCCATGAGTAGAAGGGTACTCCCTCTAGAGGGGAGATGCGCCTGGGGCTCTGGGATCCACCTTCACGCGCGGTGCTAGCTGCTGGAAGGGTAGTCGGTCATAGTGGATTGCAGCAACACTCCTTTGCTGCAGTGCAAGTTTGAGCACAAGAAACAACCGGGACGAAAGCTTTGTTTCTCTCTCACACACACTCCAAAACCCAGCACCCAATGGATGGAAAAAGGAATGATCTCTCAAACACCCAATGAAATGTCTAGACTACATTTTTTCAGCTCTTCACACGGTGTAACATCTGATGCTGAAACAGGGGACTGCAGGTACTATAGGCAGCAAGGGAAGAGGGATATGGAGAGGCGGGGAGGCCAAGAGGCACCGGCTGTCGATCTCCATTTAACCAGCAATTAAACAAAGGTTAAAGCCAGCGGGTGGGAGGAGAAGAAGAGACGGCCAGCGGCGGGTTTGTTCGGTCGTTTTGGCTTTCGGTCGCAAGTTTCTCCCAGCAAAAATATCGTGTTAAACGGTCAAGGGAGAGAAAAACACCGGTCCAAAACCATTTAAACCAAACGGTTCAAGCCAATTGAACCTGGTTCAAGGGATTAAAATTGGTTCACAACCAATTTAAGGCCAAAATGAACTCCGAATTAGTTCAAAACTGATTCAGTAAAAACCTGGTTCAGTCCTGGTCAGCCCAGAATAATTTCTGGTTGACACAAACAGAGCAAGACAGAGAAAAGAGTGCTCAAAATATCGTGATCATAAAACTGAGATGATTCCCAATCGTAATCGGTATCCGAATCAGAGAGTAATCCTCTGTGGTGAGTGACCTCATAGGTTCGAACCTAAACGGTAGCATTGGAACAATTCAAGTACCAGCACAGGAAACCATCTAGCAATGGATCCCGGCGTCCGGATAGGTCGAAGATGCGGGAGCAAACTATCGAACCTCTGGCATATGGTTACCGTATAATTCATCCCTTTGACCTCTAATGCTCAGGACGACTGAGATTGAGCTGCCAACCTAGACTGAGTCAGTCCACTACGTGTCTCAACCTCGTAAGCTCAGTGACTCCTCACTAGGACTACCCCGACCGAGGATTTGCTAAATTGATATTGCGAGACATTCATTCCAAACTGTTTGGACAGGTCAATTCCATCTTGGTCCATCACTGCTCCACAAATACTTGCCTGTACCCAGAAACCTTCCGTCACCGAATTAAAAATCCGGGTAGTCCGGCACCAAAGCATAGGGAGTTGCTTGCAAGCTACCGTGATGACCTCAGGTCAGAGGAACACATATACCCATATCCAATCATGAGTATCCCTTTGGCAGAAAGGAGCTACACGGAGTCATGTTCAATGAGATATCACATATCCCACTTGTAGATCACATCAGTGTCACCACACTCATTGGTCAAGAGGACAACCAAATGATGTGAACTACAACAACCTATACTTGATATATTGCCGTCCAGTACAATATATCCTTTGGTTGTGAACAAGGTTTAAGGACCACTCGATACATCCTCTCTGTATCGAAGTCAGTGTAGTCCTAAGGACTTCATCACATGGAAAGAGTTCATTTTGGGAAATTCAATATGTGATGAGCTACCAAAAAAAAAATATTTTATTAGTTCATAGAAAGAGTACAAGACTGAGCTCAACCGCTTACAACCCAGGCAATTGGCTTTGGAACACAATTTCCAACAACTCCCACTTGTACTAAAGCCAATCAAAAGTGTATCTAATACCCATTTCCCATTTATAATAGTCGAACTCTTTTATTCCGAGGGCTTTAGTGAAGGGGTCGACCAGATTTTCTTTTCCATCGATCTTTAGAAGATTGATGTCGCCTCGTTCTACGATCTCTCGTAGAGGTGGTAGCACCGCAGTATGTGTTTGGTGCGGTGATGAGCTTTAGGCTCCTTAGCTTGAGCAATGGCTCCAATGCTGTCACAATACACCGGAACAGGACCATCTAGGGAAGGTGCCACCCATAGCTCTCCAAGGAACTTCCGCAACCACACAGCTTCCTTTGCTGCATCTGATGCTGTAATATATTCTGCTTCACATATCGAGTCTGCAACAGTTGCCTGCTTGGAACTTTTCTAGCATATCTCTCCTCCATTCAGGGTAAATGCAAACCCTGACACACTCTTGCTATCATCTCTATCTGACTGAAAACTGGAATCAGAGTACCCCACAAGTTTCAAGTCAGGTTCTCCATAAATCAGCCATTGATCTTTAGTATTTCTCAAATACTTAAGGCTGGACTTAACCACCTTCCAATGCGCCTCACCTGAGTCAGACTGGTATATGCTCACTACTCCTAGTGAGTATGCCACGTCTGGTCTAGTACAAGTCATAGCATACATGTTAGAGCCTACTGCAGAAGCATAAGGAACTCTACTCATGCATTCTCTTTCCTCAGGAGTTGTCGCACAATCCTTCTTGGAAAGAGTAATTCCAGAACCTATCGGGAGATAGCCTTTCTTGGAATTTTCCATGCTGAACCGTTTTAGCACGGTATCAATGTACATAGACTGGGACAATCCCAAAAGCTTCTTAGATCTATCTCTATAGATCTTCATACCTAGTATGTAAGAAGCTTCACCCAAGTCCTTCATGGAGAACTGAGATGATAACCAGACCTTTATTCCTTGTAATGCTGCGACATCATTCCCGATAAGAGAATGTTGTCAACATACAGTACTAGGAATACAATCACAGAACCATTAACCCATTTATAGATGCACGGTTCTTCTCCGATGCACGGTTCTTCTCCGTTCCTAACGAAGCCATACGATTTGATACACCTATCAAACCGTAAGTTCCAACTTCGAGAGGCTTGCTTAAGTCCATAAATGGACCTCTGCAACTTGCATACTTTTGATTCATCTACGGATGTGAACCCTTCAGGCTGTATCATATACACCTCCTCTTCCAGCTCCCCATTTAGGAAGCGGTTCGGACATCCATCTGCCAGATCTCGCAATCAAAATATGCTGCCAAAGCAAGCATGATCCGAATGGACTTGAACATTGCCACAGGGGAAAAAGTCTTGTCATAATCGATACCATATCGCTGACGATACCCCTTGGCAACCAGACAGGCTTTATAGGTCTCTACCTTTCCATCTGTGCCCTTTTTCCTCTTGAAGATCCATTTACACCCGATGGGTTTTATTCTTTCAGGCGGATCAACCAATGTCCAAACATTGTTGATTTCCATGGACTCCATTTCGGATCGCATGACTCCAAGCCATGCCTCAGAGTCTGATCTCTGAAGTGCATCCATATAGGTGATCGGATCCTCATTGTTCTCATCGAGCTCAATGGGATCGCCGTCCCAGACCAAGAAACCGTAGTATCTGTCCGGCTGACGTGGTATTCTACTGAATCTCCTAATGGGTTCTGGGTGTGATTCAATCACAGCCGGTTCTACGATGTCCTTAGAGTGTGCAGGTTCTTCTATTGGCTGAACTTCATCAAGTTCAATCTTAGAGGCTATAGTTCCTTCTCCAAGGAACTCCTTTTCCAAAAAGATAGCTCTAAGAGCAACGAACACCTTTTGTTCATTCTCCAAATAGAAGAAATACCCTTTGGTTTTCTTAGGATAACCAATGAATAAACACCGATCAGACCTTGGACCAAGTTTGTCTGAGTCTAAACGCTTTACGTAAGCCGGACAACCCCAGACCCGAAGGTGTGAGATTGAGGGTTTACGTCCATTCCACATCTCATACGGAGTGGAGACAACAGACTTACTTGGAACATTATTTAATAAGTAACAGGCTATCTGAAGCGCATATTTCCAAAAGGATAGCGGCAGAGTTGCAAAGCCCATCATGGATCGAGCCATGTCCAACAAGGTTCGATTCCTCCTTTCGAACACACCATTCAACTGTGGTGTTCCTGAAGGAGTCCACTGAGAGAGAATTCCATTCTCCTCAAGATATATCAAAAATTCATCAGATAAGTATTCACCACCTCGATCAGATCGAAAGGTTTTAATACTTTTTCCAGTTTGCTTTTCTACTTCATTACGGTATCGTTTGAATATTTCAAACAACTCAGACTTATGTCTCATTAAGAAGACATAACCGAACCTTGAAAAGTCGTCTATAAAAGTAATGAAATATTTGTATCCTCCTCTGGCACTAACTATCATCGGTCCATATACATCAGTATGTATTAGACTTAGAAGTCCTGTAGCTCGTTCACCTTTTCCAGTAAAGGTGACTTGTTCATTTTACCAAGTAAACAGGATTCACAAGTGGGCAGTGATTCAGAATCACTGACCTCGAGGAGTCCATCTCCTCGCATCTTGTTTATCCTATTTTGGTTAATATGACCTAGCCTACAGTGCCAAAGATACAAATCGTTGACATTATCTAATCTTGGGCATTTGCTAGAAGTGTACATTACACTAACAGGCCTTGATAGTACATATATGCCATTATTTAATCTAGCTTTCATTATAATAGAGTTATTCAAAATAACATTGCAAAAATCTCCTTTTATTGATAGTTCAAAATCACAATTGGCCAAAAGGCCTACAGAGATTATGCTCATAATGAAACTAGGACAATAGTGACAGTCGACTAGTTCGACAGTACAAGACTCAAAGACAAGATGCAGGACTCCGACCGCCAGTACTGGAACACGATTTCCATTTTCGACGCTCAGAAACTGTTCTCCATCTTTAAATCTTCTACTAACTAGAAGTCCTTGTAATGAATTACAAACGTGAATTGGACTACCAGTATCCAATACCCAGTTAGCAGTATCAACAATTGAGTAATTGCAAGGTTTTATCATATAAATACCTTGTTCAGCAGACTTCTGCTTCCTCGGCCTGTTCGGATCAAGGGACGCAATATAAAGAGGACAGTTCCTCTTCCAGTGTCCCTTCTTCTTGCGGTAAAAATACTCTGCATAAGACTTATCAGCCTTATACTTCCTGGTCTGACTAGGGCCAGGAGCATTCTGCACCTTCTTTCCTTTTTATTTATTTTCTTCTTCCCTTTCTTAAAGGGACGATGACCTCTACTACCTCCCACTAAATTCACCACCCCCTTATTCAGTTGGTGGTCTTTCTCGAAAGTCTGTAGCAACCCCAAAAGACTATGGTAGTTGACTGCAGGCTTGTTCATTCTATAATGATCGAGAAAATCAAGATAGGAGGAGGGAAGAGAATTCAGGATCGCATCCTTGTCGAGCTGCTCGTGCAAGGGGCATCCGAGTTTGCCCAACTTTTCAATCAGCTCGATCATGTACAATACATGATCAGTGACTGAACCGCCATTCGGCATCTTGGAATTGTAGATGGCACAAGACACTTTGTACCGTTCTACATCATCCGGGGTGCCAAAGGATTCCTTCAACTTTTGAAGGATTTCATCAGGTTGGGCTTCCTCGAATTAGCGACTGAACTCGTCGTTCATCGCCGCTAACATAATGCATCAGACAGTAGTCCGATCAGAGACCCACTTCAGATAAGTGTCTCTGACCGCACTCCGTGCATTAGTGGGAGGGATTTCAGGTGTCGGATATGTTATCACATAAAGGATCCGTTCATGCTCCAGAACGATTCTCAATCTTCGATACCAACTATTGAAGTTGTGACCCTTTAACTTCTCGTTGTCGAGAAGTGACCGGAGCGATAAATTGGAAGACATCTGAAAAGAAAATAAGACCAAATTAGTGTATGAATTAATAATTTAACCAAAAGACTTGGACTTTAGTGTAAAGGTTTCTCCCACTAATTTTTCAGATTGGTAGCCTCTAACTCCAATCCGTGAAAACACTTTTTCAAGTGGGTACTGAAACCCAATAGGCCTCGCATGAGCCTGACTATGGCCAGCTCACCCATACGAGCCTAAAGGTAGGTTCGTAAACCAATTGTTTCCCTAAATAATTTCAGTATTTTATTTTACCCCGAGAACACCCCAATCGGCCTAGGGGCCTCCTATTGCGGGTCTCTGGTTAGGTCCAACCATTAAAATGACAAATCCAATGCTTCCAGCTAACTAAAGACCAAGCCCGACTATGGCCGGCCTACCTGGTCCCGTTAAGGAGGTTGCACTGAACCATAATCGATCAGATAGAAATTCCAGTTGTCGGATGTACACCCGTTCTATGGAACTACCGATGCACACCAAGCTAGTGGACACATTTCTAACCGACTTAATAGGAGGCTAAGACACTGTCAACTCCTTGACTTAGTCTTTTTAAGGACCTAATAATTTTAGAGGATTTTTTAGTTGTGATAGAAGAAAAGACAAGGACATGGATCATCCTCCCACTGAATCAATCAGATTCTAGGAGGGTTAAAATAAATCAACAAATTGATCCATGGGCACCAACCTGGGTGACATGGGTTAACTCGAGTCATTGAGCTTTTCCAATCAGTTCTGGTCGACTCGACTAGCCAGGTAGGTGAGATCATGGGTGAGTATCCGCCATTAACCATCTTTTCTAGACACCAACCAAGTTGGCTAGAAAAGAGGTAGCCTCATACAACCCTGATCACAATGCCAAACCTACCTCGACACCAGTCGGTTTACCAGACTCGATTAGACTAGCCTAAAGACTCGGGCATCCACTGAGCCACTAATTGGATCCATTTTAGATGAACGGATCAACTAATCTAACTATTAGATAGTTCTAAAGAAGGGCCTTAAACAACTTTTGTTTAATCTTCTTGTAATCCGGTTCAACTAAACTTAGGTCTAACCCAGTTATGGACCCAACTAGTCAGCTAACCCAATTAACCCAAAATGGCTTATGCAAATTTGATTAGATTTCATAAACCTAAAATTTTTTAATAAGCCAAACATTTAATTAAATAATTTTTAATTAAGTCACTATGTAAAATAATTTTTATATAAACCAATCATGCATCTAGATTCAAATATTTTACAAATATTCATATAAAACATGCCCAAAACCAAGTATCAACAAATTAAAACTTTTTTAATTTTAATATTCTTTAAGGATCCTTCTGAAGAGGCCAACACAGACGATCTGTATCGTGTCAAAGACACACGGTCATGGTGAAGGTCTCAACTAGGTTCTAAAAAGAAATCAGGATACATTTTTAGATTAAACAATTTTTAATCTATAAACATGAATACAGGAATAGATTACACATGCAACTTGCTCTGATACCACTGAAAGAAAATGATGCAGGTGGTTTGACATGATCCTACACTAGGCATGCAAACAGCTACGGAGCAGAATGGATTTTAAAAAAAAATATTTTTAAAAAATCGCACAGCGAAAATCTGCTCTGCCCAGAACCTAATCTATTCATGTTGCATGTAGGCATGTATCATGATATAAAAATATTTGCAAAATATTAAACAAATAAATATATTTATGCATGATTAAAAAATAATTTTCCATACCTTTATTCTGCCTGGAATAACTCTGGAATAAACCTGGAATAGGCTGGAATAGCAGGGATAAATCTATTCCAGCTGTCTTCTTCCTTGGGACGTTTGAACACTCTGTTTTGAGCTTGAAAAACAGCGATGAAACGCCACCTTCCGAACCTCCGTTTGCTCCCAAATCGAAGCAGCGGCAAGGTGATCGAGTGTACTTCAATCTTCAACAGAAATCTGCAAGAAAAAGTCAGCAAGAACGGTGTACAATTCGGCCAAAAGCTGCTGCCAGAATTTCTGCAGCAGAATAGGAACAGCAGCTTATCCCTGCGCTTTGGAGCAGTAGCAGCAATTCGGCTCGCCTTGCTTGCTCCCAGGAGTTGAAGGGTACTCCCTCTAGAGGGGAGATGTGCCTGGGGCTCTAGGATCCACCTTCACGCGCGGTGCTAGCCGCTGGAAGGGTAGTCGGTCATAGTGGATTGCAGCAACACTCCTTTGCTGTAGTGCAAGTTTGAGCACAAGAAACAACCGGGATGAAGGCTTTGTTTCTCTCTCTCACACACTCCAAAACCCAGCACCCAATGGATGGAAAAAGGAATGATCTCTCAAACACCCAATGAAATGTCCAGACTACTATTTTTCAGCTCTTCACACGGTGTAACATCTGATGCTGAAACAGGGGACTGCAGGTACTTATAGGCAGCAGGGGAAGAGGGATATGGAGAGGCGGGGAGGCCAAGAGGCACCAGCTGCCGATCTCCATTTAACCAGTAATTAAACAAAGGTTAAAGCCAGTGGGTGGGAGGAAGAAGAGACGGCCAGCGGCGGGTTTGTTCGGTCGTTTTGGCTTCCGGTCGCAAGAGTTTCTCCAAGCAAAAATACCGTGTTAAATGGTCAAGTGGAGAGAAAAACACCGATCCAAAACCATTTAAACCAAACGGTTCAATCCAATTGAACCTGGTTCAAGGGATTAAAATTGGTTCACAACCAATTTAAGGCCAAAACGAACTCCGAATCAGATCAAAACTGATTCAGTAAAAACCTGGTTCAGTCCTGGTCAGCCCGGAATAATTTTCGGTTGACACAGACAAGGGCAAGACAGGGAAAAGAGTGCTCAAAAATACCTTGACCATAAAACCGAGATGATTCCCAATCGTAATCGATATCCGGATCAGAGAGTAATCCTCTATGGTGAGTGACCTCATAGGTTCAAACCTAAACGGTAGCACTTGAACAATTCCAGTACCAGCACAGGAAACCATCTAGCAACGGGTCCCGGCGTCCGGATAGGTCGAAGATGCGGGAGCAAACTATCGAACCTCTGGCATATGGTTACCGTATAATTCATCCCTTTGACCTCTAATGCTCAAAACGACTTCGATTGGGCTGCCAACCCAGACTGAGTCAGTCCACTACGTGTCTCAACCTTGCAAGCCTAGTGACTCCTCACTAGGACTACCCCGGTCGAGGATTTGCTAAATTGAGATACTGCGAGACATTCAATCCAAACTATTTGGACAGGTCAATTCCATCTTGGTCCATCACTGCTCCACAAGTACTTGCCTGTACCCAGAAACCTTCCATCACCGGATTAAAAATTCGGGTAGTCCGGCACCAAAGCACAGGGAGTTGCTTGCAAGCTACCGTGATGACCTCAGGTCAGAGGGGGACATATACCCATATCCAATCGTGAGTATCCCTTTGACAGAAAGGGGCTGCACGGAGTCACGTTCAATGAGATATCATATATCCCACTTGTAGATCACATCAGTGTCACCACACTCATTTGGTCAAGCGGACAACCAAACGATGTGAACTACAACAACCTATACTTGATATATTGCCGTCCAGTACAATATATCCTTTGGTTGTGAACAAGGTTTAAGGACCACTCGATACATCCTCTCTGTATCGAAGTCAGTGTAGTTCTATGGACTTCATCACATGGAAAGAGTTCATTTCAGGAAAATTCAATATGTGATGAGATGCCAAAAAAAAAAAATATTTTATTAATTCATAGAAAGGGTACAATACTGAGCTTAACCGCCTACAACCCAAGCGATTGGCTTTGGGACACAATTCCCAACACGCCACAGATGCCTTCATGGACTTCTCTGAGGGCGTTGTCGGTGTCCGCCGGCCCCAAACACTTCAACAGCAACTATGAGAATGATCGCTTATAAAGGACACCATCAAGGACAACATACTTAGAGGCCGTCAGGCGCACCCACTTGGCCTCCGTCGGATCTTCAGGGAGAGTTCCCTTTGCCAAGAAAGTAAGGATCGGATCCATCCAAGAAGCTTCATGTTCCACCTGGTGGACCTCCATCGGCTCATCGGTAATGCTAGGATGCCGCAAATACTCCATAAAGGTTCAGTTAGAAGTCCGGCTGGCGGCCGTAGCCAGCCTTGAGAGAGCATCCATCCGAGAGTTCTGCAGACTAGGTATGTGGAGGATTTCAAAAAATTTGAAATGAGGAATGAGGTTTTGTTCCTTGTTTAAACATTTTGCCAAGGTCGAATCCCTGGCCTCAAATTTCCCCTTCACTTGGTTGACCACCAGCTGGGAGT
The DNA here is from genome assembly GCA_021397845.1 of Areca catechu. NCBI lineage: Eukaryota > Viridiplantae > Streptophyta > Magnoliopsida > Arecales > Arecaceae > Areca > Areca catechu. The sequence continues at coordinate 41,765,980 of CM038048.1, read as the reverse complement.
CGGAGAAAACTCTAAGTCGGCTGATGCCTAGTTCGTGGGTGATCCGCAGCCCCACAAGGAGGGCTTCATACTTTGCTTGATTATTTGACACCTGAAATAAGAAGTGTAAAGCATACTCCAGGTTCTCCCCGTCTGGCTCGACCAGAATCAACCCAGCCCCACAGCCTGCAAGGTTGGATGCTCCGTCCACATGGAGAGTCCAGGTTGGTTCTACTTCATAAATAGCATCAGCTTTAGATATTTCGACCATCCGAGGAGGCATCTCCTGCTTCCACATACACTCTGCAATGAAGTCAGCAATTACCTGGGCCTTCAAGATAGATCGTGGCTAGAAAGAGATGTCGAACTCTCCTAACTTGACGGCCCACTAAGCGAGTGACTGGATGTATCCGGACTCCGAAGGATCACCTTGAGAGGTTGGTCGGTCAGCACTATGATCGGATGTGCTTGGAAGTACAGTCGGAGCTGCTTAGTCGATGTGACCAAGGAGTATATTAATTTTTGCATCTTGGGATACCTCGTTTCGGCATCATGGAGGACTTTGCTAATATAATAGATAGGCTTTTGCTGTCCATCCTCTCCGACTCGCACAAGGATGGTGCAAATCACTTCATCCAATGTAGAAAGGTAGAGGTACAGAGGCTCCCCGTCCGTCGACTTGGCCAGCAGTGGAGGGTTTTTCAAGTACTCCTTCAATGCTTCAAAAGCCTACCGACACTCATCAGTCCAAAGAAAACCCTTCGATCGATGAGGGTCTTGAAGAATGGCAGGGACTTCTCAGCCGACCGGGAAATAAAATGGTTGAGAGAGGCAATTTGGCCGGTGAGTTCTTGGACCTACTTTTTGTTAGTCGGGTGCGCCATCTCTGTGATGACTTTTATCTTGTCAGGATTCACTTCAATTCCCCTATGTGTAACTAGAAAACCAAGGAATTTGCCAGATTACCCCAAAAGTGCACTTCGTGGGGTTCAGCTTCATCCGATGGTGCCTGAGTGCGTCCAAGGATTCCTGTAGGTCCTTGATGTGGTCAGCCTTACGGAGACTCTTCACTATCATGTCATCAACGTAAGCCTCCATGTTTCTCCCCAGCTGTCCTTCAAACACCCAGTTGATCAGCCTTTGGAAGGTGGTGCCGGCGTTCTTCAAGCCGAAAGGCATCATCCGATAGCAATACAGGCCTTTGTCAGTGATGAAGGCGGTCTTCTCCTTATCTTCCGGATGCATTTTTATTTAGTTGTATCCGAAAAAGGTGTCCATAAAGCTGAAGAGTTGGTGGTCGATCGTGGCATCCACTAGCTGATCAATTTTGGGTACTAGGAAGCTGTCCTTCGGATAGGCCTTATTGAGGTCGGTATAATCCACACATATCCTCCACTTTTCATTGGACTTCTTCACCATGACCACATTCGCTAGCCATTCAGGGTAATGGACCTCCCTGATGAAGCCAGCATCACGGAGCTTCTTTACTTCCTCATCAATAGCTTTCTGTCTTTCGGCAGTAAAGCTTCTCTTCTTCTGTCGGATAGGTCGGTAGGTCGGATCGACCTTAAGTTGGTGAGTGATAACCTCCAACGGTATCCCAGGCATGTCCGACGCTGACCAGGCAAAGACATCAGCATTTCTCCTTCAAAAGTTGATCAGCTCCGACTTAAGGTCTTCACTAAGAGAGCCCCCAATCTGAAGGACTTCAGTAGGATAATCCTCTCGGAGTGGAACAAACAGAATTTTTTCCCCGGGCTGACCGAGGCCGTCGGCCTCAGCCCTTTGGTCAAGTTGCTCCATGGTGGAATGGCCTTCTGACTATTGATTCAAAATGGTCAAACACTGTCTGGCCATACGGCGGTCTCCCCTCATCACTCCGACCCCGTTCTTGGTCAAAAATTTTGCCAACAGATGGTAAGTAGAAACAATGGCTCTGAATTTGTTAAGGGCCGGTCGGCCCAGAATAGAATTATAAGGTGAGGTCGTCTGTACGACCACAAAGTTGATGAGGAGGGTTTTCTGCAGAGGCTCCATCCCGATTGTCACAGGGAGAACTATTTCACCTTCCACTCCGATGGATTTGCCCCCGAAGCCTGTCAGCGGCGCGGACTCTAGCAGCATAGATCTGGATAAGTTCATTCTCACAAAAGCATCATACAGCAATACCTCTGTCAAGCTTCCATTATCAACAAGTATTCTCCTTACATCGTAATTGGCAATAACTGCCGACACGACTACAGGATCGTTTTCAAAAACATGGTTTTCTAGGAGATCTTCATCAGAAAAAGTAATGGCATTGGAGCTCGGGACCTTTTAGCAATATCCATCCCTCCCTCTTGACTTCCTCCGGACCGCCGGTACAGCATGCCGACGTCCCCACCAGTTGGCCTTTGATTGGGGAGCTCCGCCTCCTTCCGAGGGTTTCTAGCATTTGATGCTTCTGCCCGGTCCCGATGGGGTCAGACATACTTGCGCAGGTATCCCCTCCGGATGAGGTCTTCAATTGCGTCCTTCAACTGCAAACACTCTTCAGTACTATGCCCATGGTCCCTATGGAAGCGATAGAGTTTACCCTTGTTCCTTAGGACAGGAGGGCCCCTCATTGGCCGAGGATCTTTTCTCTTGGGCGAGGCCTTTGGACTTCGGTGTTGGGCCGACCACCGACTGTCATTCGGAGGTCGGACTTCGGGAGCTTTGTCGCTCCGCTTCTTCGGGGCCGGCCTTCCTTCAGCTTGACACCGGCCGGCTGCTTGTTCTTTCGCCAGGGCATACTTCTGCGCTCTAGCCAGCAACTCACTGTAGCTTGTCGGGTGATTCTTGTCCAGGGAAAAGGTCAGCCTGGATGAGCAGAGCCCTCGCTTAAAGGCCGACATCGCCACAGCTTCATTTAAATCCGGGACTTCTATGGCCGCTGAGTTGAAACGGGCCTTGAAATCCCGAAGGGTCTCTCCCTCCTTTTGCAGCACGAGGAAGTGGCAGTCGGTAGTTCTTGGGGTTTAACTGCAAGTCCTGAAATGGGAAAGAAAAAGTAATTCGAGTTGAGAGAAGGAGTGGATCGTACTTGGCCGGATGTCGGAGAACCACATCTGGGCAATTTTCTTGAGGGTTGCAGGGAAGGCAATGCAATGGAGGGCATTGGAGGTGCATTGGACCATCATGTGGGCCTTGTACGTGCCTAGATGGTCCATCGGATCAATGGTACCATCATAGGGGTCCACCTGTGGGATCTTGAAGTGGCGGGGGATCGTCTCTGCCAGAATTTCCTTGGAGAACAGGGGACGGGATTCGTATACTTGTCCCCCTTTGGCCTTCTGCCGGAGGGCAATTTCAGCAATGCGCTCCTCCATGCGCATGATTTTGCTGCCATAGTCCTTCGACGGTTCAGCGGCAAGCTGACCGCCAGAGGGGATGGACTCGGTGTAGGAAGGCGAAGTAGACCTCACCCTTTTGCCGTCGGTGCGATCACCCAAGGACCTCCGGGGCTTCGCGGCGGCGTGGGAAGCATGCTGAGGGATCTCTGGCTGTCGACCTCCCACAGCAGCAGTCAGAGGGTTGGTGTAGGAAGCAGTTGGTAGTTGCTATTGGTTGTCAGCTGCTTCCTGGAACCGCTGAACTGCAGCCGTAAGTGTTTCGATGCGGTTCACCAAGGTTTGGAACTATTGCAACCCCAAAGTGATGGTGGGTTCTATAGCAGTAGGGGCGGTAGCAGTGAAATCATTCTCTCGAAGAGGCTCCTCAGACCTGGAAGGAGATGTATCTCTCCTGGCAGCGGCATTCGAATCTCTTCCCTTAGCCATTTTCTTGCCAGGATGATGGATTCCTCCTTTTAGAAGAAAGAGTTGCCGCCCACCCTTCCTCTAGTGCCAATCTGTTGCTGCGTCAACTCCTGGACCAGGAACCGGGATGGCTAGATTGGCTGGAGCGCTCCTCTCCCAGGCAAACCTGCAGGAAAGTCCCAAAGGGCGCCGGTGGTGTTCTGGCAGGGGACCCTCCGATGCTTAAGTTAGCAAGAGGTTGAAGGCAACATAATGGAGGAATCAAAGGATCAATAGCGTATGGAGAGGGAAGAGTTGTTCTACCTTCGAACGGGGTCCCCCAAGTACCTTACATAAATACGAAAAGTCCAAGATCCGTTAGGGGAGAGGCTGAAAAAGACTGATCTGCCCCTAGAGGAATCTGGAGAGTGGCCACGTGGTGCGCGGATACGGCGGCACCATGGAAGTAGTGGAGCAGGGCCGTTGGATAGCAGGATCCCACAGTAATAGAAAGGTGCTTCTAGAATGCCCTGGATGCTAAGGCTTGCCTTTTGGATGTCGGCCATGAGGCGGTTAGTCGGTCGGACCAGAGAACGAGCCTTCGGAGGAGCGTAATGTGCCGGACCCCAGCAGGAGAGGGATGTTCGGACCTTTGATGGAGGGCGATGGGCCGGACCCCAGCAGGAGAGGGTCGTTCAAACCTCAGCTCCGGAAGGTCGGACCTCTGACGGAGGGCGGTGGGCCGGACCCCAGCAGGAAAGGGTCATTCGGACCTTAGCTCGGACGGTGGGTCAGACCTCCAGAGGGCGGTGGGCCGGACCCTGGCAGGAGAGGGCCGTTCGGACCTCAGGACTCCTGGGTTCGGACCTCTTCAGTTGAAGCTTTGAGAAGGGCGACCGAGTCGGACCATAGAGTTGGGCCGGTTCTGATAGAGGGTGAGCCGTTATGGTACAATAGGTCTGCTATGTTGTTCTTTGTATCTACTCGTTCAACAAGAACATCTTATCTTTCTATGATCTCTTGAATGAGGTGGAAGCATCTTAGGATGTGCTTGGACTTATTATGAGACCTTGGTTCCTTAACTTGCACAACAACTTCAGTGTTACCATAATAAAGTGACACTAGTTGTTCTATAGTAGGAACCACGTCCAATTTTGTGATGAATTTATTCATTCACACAGCTTTCCTTATGGCTTCACTTGCAGCTATGTACTCTGCCTTAGTGACCAAGTCAGTTATAGTTTATTACTCTATACTTTTCCAACTCACTGCACCACCATATAGGGTGAAGACATATCCTGATATGGATTTGCTATCATCCAAATCTGATTGAAAACTAGAATCTGCATATCATTTTAGTTTCAACTCTAATCCACCATATATAAGAAAAAACATCTTTAGTCCTTCTTAGGTACTTAAGAATGTTTTTCATAGCTTTCCAATGATCCTCCCCTGGATCAGCCTAGAACCTGCTTACCATGTCCAAGGCATAAGCAACATCAGGCCTGTTACATAACATGGCATACATAATTGATCCTACAGCCAAAGCATAAGGAATCAAACTCATCGTTTCTCTCTCCTCGGTGCCTTAGGAGACATCATCTTGGAGAAATGTATGCCTGACTCATGGGCAAGTAACCTTTCTTACTTTCCTCCATGTTGAATCTTTTCAATACTAAGTCAATGTACCTGGATTGGGATAAGCCCAGCATCCTCTTAGATCTATCTCTTTATACCCAGTTTATAGGATGTTGGGGACAAAAATAAAATGATGAATGGAGAGTTTTAGCAAGGTAACAAGCAAGCAAACTTGAGCAATTAATTATCAAATAAATGGGCTAAATTAATCTAAGAAAAGAATTTTCATAAGCAGACTAGTTGATTTAAGTAACAATACCCATAATGTAGATCTTGTTCAAAATAAAGATTAAGATCTTCATGGCAAGGAAACCATCATTACTAGGGCAAGTTAACCTTCAAATGATCAGATATAATAAATCTTAGGAAGAGTTTTCCTACCAACAATGATGGCTAAAATATTTGATGGAAGAAGAAGCTCTCAACACTCATGAATTTGAGGACTAGAAGGCAAGATGATCACTCTCTACTTTGGGACTTACCTTGCCCTTGATCAATGGCATGGATACCTTCCTCTTGGATGTGGGAACTTGAGAGAACCTGCAAACAAACTTGGAATTAGACATGGAAGGGGAATTGAGGTTGGAATGGAAACAAGGGAGAAAGGGAAAGAAACAAGGCCGGCGGCTTGGAACTTGGGGCTTGAACTTGGAGCACTTAACAATAGCGTCATACTCTTCAATCTTCAAAGCATCAATCACTCTCCAACACATACTCAAAGGACCTCTCACTCCCTTCTCAAACATGAATTTAAACTCTCCAACTTAAAGGACTAAATCACTCCAACTAGAAGAACTAAATCACTCCATACAAGAAGAACTCAAGATAGAACTCAACAAGAAGAAAACCTTCATTAATTCTCAAAATATTTCATACATGGAATGCCTTATAAGGAGAGCCTTGGACCCTATTTATAGACTTAGGGGTCATCCAAAGTGAGGAGGGGAGGTGGAGTTAGGTTAGCTAACCATTTCTAGTTAAATCCAACTCCTTTGGTTACATAGTTGCAACAAGAAACAACTTCTAGGTAAGAGGTTGTAACAACTTGCTATGTGGCACCTAGGTGGCTTTGACATGGCTTTTAATTGCTGATGTGGAGCCCTAGGTATCTTGTGATGTGGCATCCCACATGGCAAGTTGGTTGGGGGGTTGTTGGGTGAGTGAGGAGTGGTCCCATGCTTCCCCTCAAAATGCTTGATGTGTTGTTTCTCATGTCTCCCCAAAAATGTGTCCCATGTGAAGAATAAAATGGTCTTCTAAAAGGTGACATCATAGACTTCAAAAGGTGGTATCTTGACTTGCTTGCGCTTTGACTTGGTCATGCTTGAAGTTGGTCTTGATCTAGATTGAGTCGACTCAAGGGACTGGTGGCCTTCTTTCATGAGTCGGCTCATGAATTGGTCTATCTTCAAGGATTTGGTGGGCTTCATTCCAAGGTTCTCATTAATCCTAAGTACACTATATTAGCTACAAAAAATATCAAGAGAATTAGTTGAAAAATATTTTTTTTCTGGTTGATGTCCCATCATTTCTCTCGGGGTGGAAAGGAGCTCGACTCCGTCGAGTAGGAATCAGTCTGACTTTGGTAATACTCTAGTTGGTCGGGATTGATTCTTTGTAGGTCCTCTCGAGTTATCCACAAGTCTTTAGAATCAAGACATCCTTGCCAATGAACCAAGTAGTGCTAATAGTCTTTGTTTCGAATAGTGATAATCTTGTCATCAAAGAATCGCTCAATCCTATATCGCCGCTTTGGAAATATGGCTGGTGGACACTCAAGGGTTGGCTCACTCTTAAAGATAGAATCAGGCTCGACTGGCTCACAAGATATCATTGTCAGTTCCTTGTACTCTATTAGATCTGAAATGTTGAAAGTTGAACTAATACCAAAGTCAGATGGTATATCTAGCACATATTAGGTCCAATTTTCCTTATTATTTTGAAAATGACCTACACCACGGGCATATAATCATTTTGAGCCTAATCAAGACATAGTCTCCTTCCTGAAATTCTTTGGCTTTCTTTTTTTACAAAATTTAGCCATATGCTTGTTAATTTCATTGCTCAAAACTTGTTTTACTAATCACACTATGCATATGACTCTCATAATCATGGATACTTATGCTTGGGACACCAAATGACAAACGCAAATGATACTAAATGGTAAAAGACAAACAAAAACAAAACAAGCTCAAATGGATTTTATTTTCTATGGACTAAACTTTATTGTTGGGCTAAAAAATAAGGTTCCTAATTTCCAATATTCTCCTAAATGACTTTGAAGACTCTGGCACACAACTTCAGGTAAGTGGCAGTGAATCTTAATTTAGTTCCTAACATATGCCATAAAGTCTTAAAAAGTAACTATTGAATATTATTGGGACCAAATCAACGGTATGGTAGATGTCCCAACTTGGTGGAAAAGGAGAGTGCATGTAACGTAGTGGTGAATCAGGCTCAGGACAATTATCAGGGATTACGATTTCCATCTTTCATCTATTCCATTTCCATCATTCAATTCCTACCGTCTCTTCACTTCTAATCCTCATGTTAAATTCTTTTGCAGGTTCTACAATTTCTTGGAGTTGATCCTTTGGAATTGGTTCTAGATTTTCTCTAATGGTAAATACCCCATTAGGTGATCCTTCATTAATCTCTAGATGTAAATCCTCAATAGTGATTAATTCTGGGTCCTCTATTATCTCTTCGAATTGTTCTTCATGGCTTTGTTCTTGGACTTCATTTTTATAATCCCGTTGTTGATTTCTTTAGGCCGGGTGATTATTTTATCTTCAAGTAATTATTCTTGATCATATTCATCCATAAGGTTAGACCCAGCTTCATAAACTTCTTCCTTAAGTTCTTCAACGGGTTTAGGATTTGGACAAGACTTTGATTCTATTTTATCCTTAAATTATTTAATAGGTTCAGGAGATTTTTCCTCTAATTTTTCTATGGGTTTAGTCTTTTCATCATCTCCCTCATACTTATTGAATTTGACAATATAATCAAACACAGGCGTATCATCTAGTCTCAATTTGTACCATTGGTCTAAAAGTTTTTGCTCATAATATTTACCTAGGTACTTTTCCCTCAGTTTACTCTTCATTTCTCTTCAAGTACTTATTTTATCCCCACTATAATAACCTTTTCGCTCATCTTCTCCCCAATATGCTTTAGCATGTTGGACTAACTTTGATTTGGCAAATTGACACTTTGTTACTTCCAACATTTCATCAATTTCAAAGTATTGATCCATTTTCTCTTCCTAATCGACATACACTTCAGGATCTAAATTTCTATTGAAAGTGGGTGCATAGGGTCGATTGCTCCTAAAGACTCTCTCCTCCTGATCTATAAAGTCTTGGTAAGGGTATCCATGGTTATACTCAGGGGTGAGATCATAACATTGGGATCTTGGACCAAAGGGAGGTGGACTAGGTGATTCAGGCTCAGCATGGATCCTTTGGGCTTCTTCTATGAAGTCATGGTGAAGTCGTCTTGAATTGTATTCAGTAGTGAACTCATGATGATGGACTCTTGGACCTCAAGGAATTGACCTAAGTGACTCAAGTTCGGTGGCAGTCATTGGGGTCTCTTCAAGTGTCCCAACATGGTCCTTCACTTGACCTAATTCCTTTCTCATTTACCCTACTGCCCATTTATGGTATCAAACTTTTTAGTCATGGTTTTCAAAAAGAATTCAAGATTAGGATCCATGGATAAAAATAGACTGAGTGTGGGACTATTGGTATGGAGCTTCAAAACATCCAGTACAAACCTAACTTCTAGGGCTCTTAGACCTAAAAGTTCAAAATACAGGAATTGACTAAGTACTAGTTAAAGTTGTAATTACCTTTTCTACTGGCCAAGTAAGAGGTGGGGTTGCAGGAGGCTCCCCTCGCTTTCACGAGGTCCTAATTAAAAATCGCAAGTCCACTTAAGGCTTTTGCCATTGGACCCCTTGCCTTAGACACCAATTTCAAGAAGTACAAATTCAACTAATATTTGGTCTCATCTTGCACTTGAACCCGACTTGTGGGTGTCCCTAGTTTTTGGTTCCTATTCGATTTCAATTATGGTTTAGGTCAATGCAAATATGGGTGATTGTTTTTGGCCAAGGAAAGGTAATGACCTCCTTCCCTTATGTTATGATTGAATGCCCTTAATTAGATTTAGGAATGGATGCACAAACAATTCACCAACTAGTTAACACAACAACTAATATTAGCACAAACATGTGATTCAAACCCGAGTTTTAAAAAATTAAAATTCAAAAATTAAATTGAAAAATTTAGATTTTGAAGTCCAGATTTCAGAAATCAAATTTAAAATTTAAATCTCGAATTAGGATTAAAAATTCATTCTAGAAGTTAGAGTTGTTGCAAGATAGTTTTAGCCCTAACAACTTCTAGTCAACTAGTTTTAAACAAATTCAAAATTAAAATTTTAAAATTTTAAAAAAATAAAAATAAAAATTTAAATTATTAGATCCCTCAGTAAAGATTCCAGATTCTAAATTTTGAAATTTAATTCCTGAAATTTGGTTAAGAAATTCATTTTGAAAGCTAGTTTAAAAAAAATTTAGCAGGGAACAACTTTCAACTAGCTAGTTTTAAAAATTTAAATTTAATCTTTTAAAAATCTAAAAATTTAAAATAAAATTGATTTGGTTAACTCTCAGATAATAATTCTTAGATTTTAAAGTTTTGACTTTAGATTAACTCGAATTTTGGTTGAGAAGGTAGTTTGAAAGCACATGCTAGAAGGTTCCAGCAGTTTAGCTAACTCTTAATAACCTGAATTCAAATTTCAAATTCCTAACTTTAGATCCTTCTAAATTCAAAATTCTGGTGAAAAATAATAAAAATCGAAGTCTGGATCTCAGATATAAAAATTATAAATTTATAAAAATATTTTCTCAGATATAAAAATTATAAATTTATAAAAAATATTTTTGTATTTTATTGAAAATTAAAAGAAATGAAAGGTAGAAATAGAATTCTGGACAGAACTTCAAAAATGATCTAAAAACTCATATTTTTAAATCCAGAAATAAATGGAAAACACTTTTTTGAATTTCATATTTCAGATACTAACACACTAAGGTACTGGAAAATATTTTTCTAGATTTTTCTGCAATGTAAACAAATTACTAAAATTCATGAAAAAATTAGGTGAATACTAGAACAGAAATTTCAGCAATCAGCAACTTGACCTAGTGAACCTTAAGCTCTGATACCAAAAAATTGATGGGGGACGAAAACAAAATGATGAATGGAGAGTTTTAGCAAGCTAACCAGCAAGTAAAATTGAGCAATTAATTATCAAATAAATGGGCTAAATTAATCCAAGAAAAGAATTTTCATAAGTAGACTAGTTGATCTAAGTTACAATACCCATAATATAGATCTTGTTCAAAATAATGATTAGGATCTTCATGGAAAAGAAACCATCACTACTAGGACAAGTTAACCTTCAAATGATCAGATCTAATAAAGCTTAGGAAGAGTTTTCCTACCAACAATGATGGCTAAATATTTGATGGAAGAAGAAGCTCTCAATACTCTTGGATTTGAGGACTAGAAGGCAAGATGATCACTCTCTACTTTGGGACTTACCTTGCCCTTGATCAATGGCATGGAGACCTTCCTCTAGGATGTGGGAACTTGAGTGAACCTGCAAACAAACTTGGAATTAGACATGGAAGGGGAATTGAGGTTGGAATGGAAACAAGAGAGAAAGGGAAAGAAACAAGGCCGGCGGCTTGGAACTTGGAGCTTTAACTTGGAGCACTTAACAATAGCGTCACACTCTTTAATCTTCAAAGCCTCAATCACTCTCCAACACACACTCAAAGGACCTCTCATACCCTTCTCAAACATGAATTTAAACACTCCAACTTAAAGGACTAAATCACTCCAACTAGAAGAACTAAATCACTCAATACAAGAAGAACTCAAGATAGAACTCAACAAGAAGAAAACCTTCATTAATTCTCAAAATATTTCATACATGGAATGCCTTATAAGGAAAGCCTTGGACCCTATTTATAGCCTTAGGGGTCATCCAAAATGAGGAGGGGAGGTGGAGTTAGGTTAGCTAACCATTTCTAGTTAAATCCAACTCCTTTGGTTACATAGTTGCAACAAGAAACAACTTCTAGGTAAGAGGTTGTAACAACTTGCTATGTGGCACCTAGGTGGCTTTGATATGGCTTCTAATTGCTGATGTGGAGTCCTAGGTGTCATATGATGTGGCATCCCACATGGCAAGTTGGTTGGGGGGTGGTTGGATGAGTGAGGATTGGTCCCATGCTTCCCCTCAAAATGCTTGATGTGTTGTTTCTCATGTCTCCCCAAAAATGTGTCCCATGTGAAGAATAAAATGGATATCTAAGAGGTGGTGTCATGGGCTTCAAAATATGGTATCTTGACTTGCTTGGGCTTTGACTTGGTCATGTATGAAGTTGGTCTTGATCTGGATTGAGTGGACTCAAGGGACTGGTGGCCTTCTTTCATGAGTCGGCTCATGAATTGGTCTTTGTCTTCAAGGGTTTGGTGGGCTTCATTCCAAGGTTCTCATTAATCCTAACTATACTATATTAGCTGAAAAAAATATCAAGAGAATTAGTTGAAAAATATTTTTTTCTTGTTGATGTCCCATCATTTCTTCCGGGGTGAAAAAGAGCTCGACTCCGTTGAGTAGGAATTAGTCTGACTTTGGTAATACTCTAGTGGTAATACTCTAGTAGGTCGGGATTGATTCTTTGTAGGTCCTCTTGAGTTATCCATGAGTCTTCAGAATCAGGACATCCTTGCCAATGAACCAAGTAGTGCTGATAGTCTTTATTTCGAGTAGTGATAATCTTGTCATCTAAGAATCGCTCAATCCTATCTCGCCGCTTTGGAAATATGGCTGGTGGACACTCAAGGGTTGGCTCACTCTCAAAGATAGAATCAGGCTCGACTGGCTCACTAGGTATCATTGTCGGTTCCTTGTACTCTATTAGATTTGAAATGTTGAAAGTGGAACTGATACCAAAGTTGGATAGTATATCTAGCACATATTAGGTCTAATTTTTCTTATTATTTTGAAAATGACCTACACCACGGGCATATAATTATTTTGAGCCTAATCAAGACAGTCTCCTTCCTGAAATTCTTTGGCTTTTTTTTTACAAAATTTAGCCATATGCTTGTTAATTTCATTCCTCAAAATTTGTTTTACTAATCATTCTATGCATATGACTCTCATAATCATGGATACTTATGCATGGGACACCAAATGACAAACGCAAATGATACTAAATGGTAAAAGACAAACAAAAACAAAACAAGCTTAAATGGATTTTATTTTCTATGGACTAAACTTTATTGTTGGGCAAGAAAACAAGGTTCCTAATTTTCAATATTCCCCTAAATGACTATAAAGACTCTGGCACACAACTTCAGGTAAGTGGCAGTGAATCTTAATTTAGTTCCTAACATATGCCATAAAGTCTTAAAAAAGTAACTATTGAATATTATTGGGACCAAATCAATGGTATGGTGGATGTCCTAGCTTGGTGGAATAGGAGAGTGCATGTAACGTCGTGGTGAATCAGGCTCAGGGCAATTATAAGGTATTACAATTTCCATGTTTCATCTCTTCCATTTCCATCTTTCAATTCCTATTATGTCTTCACTTCTAATCCTCATGTTAAATTCTTTTGCAGGTTCTACAATTTCTTGCGGTTGATCCTTTGGAATTGGTTCTAGATTTTCTTTGATGGTTAACACCCCATTAGGTGATCCTTCATTAATCTCTAGATGTAAATCCTTAATAGTGATTAATTCTGAGTCCTCTATTATCTCCTCAAATTGTTCTTCATGGCCTTGTTCTTGGACTTCATTTTGATTATCCCCATTGTTGATTTCTTCAGGCTGGGTAATTATTTTATCTTCAAGTAATTGTTCTTGATCATATTCGTCCATAAGGTTAGACCTAGCTTCATAAACTTCTTCCTTAAGTTCTTCAATGGGTTTAGGATTTGGACAAGACTTTGATTCTATTTTATCCTTAAATTCTTCAATAGGTTCAGAAGATTTTTCCTCTAATTTTTCTATGGGTTTAGTCTCTTCTTCATCTCCCTCATACTTATTGAATATGGCAATATAATCAAACACAGGCATATCATCTTGTCTCAATTTGTACCATTGGTTTAAAAGTTTTTGTTCATAATATTTACCTATGTACTTTTCCCTCAGTTTACTCTTCATTTCTCTCCAAGTACTTATTTTATCCCCACTATAATAACATTTTCGCTCAACTTCTCTCCAATATGCATTAGCATGTTGGACTAACTTTGATTTGGCAAATTGACACTTCGTTACTTTTGACATTTCATCAATTTCAAAGTATTGATCCATTTTCTGTTCCCAATCGACATACACTTCAGGATCTAAATTTCTATTGAAAGTGGGTGCATAGGGTCGATTGCTCATAAAGACTCTCTCCTCCTGATCTACAAAGTCTTGGTAAGGGTATCCAGGGTTATACTCAGGGGTGAGATCAAGACATTGGGCTCTTGGACCAAGGGGAGATGGACTAGGTGATTCAGGCTCAGCATGGATCCTATGGGCTTCTTCTATGAAGTCATGGTGAAGTTGTCTTGAATTGTATTCAGTTGTGAACTCATGATGATGGACTCTTGGACCTCAAGGAATTGACCTAAGTGACTCAGATTCGGTGGGGGTCATTGGGGTCTCTTCAAGTGTCCCAACATGGTCCTTCACTTGACCTAATTCCTTTCTCATTTGTCCTAATTGCCCATTTATAGTATTAAACTTTTTATCCAAGGTTTTCAAAAAGAATTCAAGATTAGGATCCATGGGTAAAAATAGACTGAGTGTGGGACTATTGGTATGGAGCTTCAAAACACATAGTACAAACCTAACTTCTAGGGCTCTTAGATCTAAAAGTTCAAAATACAGAAATTGACTAAGTACTAGTTAAAGTTGTAATTACCTTTTCCACTGGCCAGGTAAGAGGTGGTGTTGTGGGAGGCTCCCCTCACTTTCACGAGGTCCTAATTAAAAATCGCAAGTCCACTTAAGGCATTTGCCATTGGACCCCTTGCCTTAGACACCAATTTTAAGAAGTAAGTACAAATTCAACTAATATTTGGTCTCATCTTGTACTTTAACTCGACTTGTGGGTGTCCCTAGTTTTAGGTTCCTACTCGATTTCAATTATGGTTTAGGTCAATGCAAATGTGGGTTATTGTTTTGGGCCAAGGAAAGGTAATGACCTCCTTCCCTTATGTTATGATTGAATGCCCTTAGGAATGGATGCACAAACAATTCACCAACTAGTTAACACAACAACTAATATTAGCACAAACATGTGATTCAAACCCGAATTTTAAAAAATTAAAATTCAAAAAATTAAATTGAAAAATTTATATTTTGAAGTCCAGATTTCAGAAATCAAATTTTAAAATTTAAATCTTGAATTAGGATTAAAAATTCATTCTAGAAGTTAGAGTTGTTGCAAGATAGTTTTAGCCCTAACAACTTCTAGTCAACTAGTTTTAAACAAATTCGAAATTAAAATTTTAAAATTTTAAAAAAATAAAAATAAAAATTTAAATTGTTATATCCCTCAGAAAAGATTCCAGATTCTAAATTTTGAAATTTAATTCCTAGAATTTGGTTAAGAAATTCATTTTGAAAGCTAGTTGTAAAAAAGATTTTAGCAGGAAACAACTTTCAACTAGCTAGTTTTAAAAATTTAAAATTTAATCTTTTTAAAAATATAAAATTCAAAATAAAATTAATTTGGTTAACTCTTATATAATAATTCTCAAATTTTAGAGTTTTGACTTCAGATTAACTCAAATTTTGGTTGAGAAGGTAGTTTGAAAGCACATGCTAGAAGGTTCCAGCAGTTTAGCTAACTCTTAACAACCTGAATTCAAATTTCAAATTTCTAACTCTAGATCCTTCTAAAATTCAAGATTCTGATGAAAAATAACAAAATTCAAAGTTTGGATCTCAGATATAAAAATTATAAATTTAGAAAAAATATTTTTGTATTATTTTGAAAATTAAATAAAATGGAAGGCAGAAACAGAATTCTGGACAAAACTTCAGAAATGATTATAGAACTCATATTTTTAAATCCAGAAATAAATGAAAAATATTTTTTTGAATTTTATATTTAAAGTACTAGCACACTAAGGTACTGGAAAAGTATATTTTTAGATTTGTTGGTGATGTAAACAAATTACTAAAATTCATGAAATATTTGTGTGAATACTAAATAGTAATTTCAGCAATCAGCAACTTGACCTAGTAGAATCTTATGCTCTGATACCAAAAAATTGATGGGGGACGAAAATAAAATGATGAATGAAGAGTTTTAGTAAGCTAACCAGCAAGCAAATTTGAGTAATTAATTATCAAATAAATGGGCTAAATTAATTCAAGAAAAGAATTTTCATAAAGATACTAGTTGATTTAAGTTACAATACCCATAATGTAGATCTTGTTCAAAAAAAAGATTAGGATCTTCATGGCAAAAAAACCATCACTACTAGGGTAAGTTAACCTTCAAATGATCAGATCTAATGAAGATTAAGAAGAGTTTTCCTACCAACAATGATGGCTAAAATATTTGATGGAAGAAGAAGCTCTTAACACTCATGGATTTGAGGACTAGAAGGCAAGATGATCACTTTCTACTTTGGGACTTACCTTGCCCTTGATCAATGGCATGGAGACCTTCCTCCTGGATGTGGGAACTTGAGAGAACCTACAAACAAACTTGGAATTAGACATGGAAAGGAATTGAGGATGGAATGGAAATAAGAGAGAAAGGGAAAGAAACAAGGCCGGCGGCTTGGAACTTGAGGCTTGAACTTGGAGCACTTAACAATGGCGTCACACTCTTCAATCTTCAAAGCATCAATCACTCTCCAACACACACTCAAAGGACCTCTCACTCCTTTCTCAAACATGAATTTAAACACTCCCAATTAAAGGACTAAATCACTCCAACTAGATGAACTAAATCACTCCATACAAGAAGAACTCAAGATAGAACTCAACAAGAAGAAAACCTTCATTAATTCTCAAAATATTTCATACATGGAATGCCTTATAAAGGGAGCCTTGGACCCTATTTATAGCCTTAGGGGTCGTCCAAAGTGAGGAGGGGAGGTGGAGTTCGGTTAGCTAACCATTTCTAGTTAAATCCAACTCCTTTGGTTACATAGTTGCAACAAGAAACAACTTCTAGGTAAGAGGTTATAACAACTTGCTATGTGGCACCTAGGTGGCTTTGACATGGCTTCTAATTGCTGATGTGGAGCCCTAGGTGTCATGTGATGTGGCATCCCACATGGCAAGTTGGTTGGGGGTTGTTGGGTAAGGAGTGGTCCCATGCTTCCCCTCAAAATGCTTGATGTGTTGTTTCTCATGTCTCCCCAAAAATGTGTCCCATTTAAAGAATGAAATGGGCTTCTAAGAGGTGGTATCATGGGCTTTAAAAGGTGGTATCTTGACTTGCTTGGGCTTTAACTTGGTCATGCTTGAAGTTGGTCTTGATCTGGATTGAGTCGACTCAAGGGACTGGTGGCCTTCTTTCATGAGTCGGCTCATGAATTGGTCTTTGTCTTCAAGGGTTTGGTGGGCTTCATTCCAAGGTTCTTAATCCTAAGTTAATTAGCTGCTATCAAGTTACACTATATTAGCTGCAAAAAATATCAAGAGAATTAGTTGAAAAATATTTTTTTCTTATTGATGTCCCATCATAGGATGCCTCTCCCAAATCCTTCATGGAAAACTGCTTCGATAACGAAGACTTTATTGATTGCAACATTAGGATATCATTCCCAATGATGAGTATATCATCGACATACAAAACTAAGAAAACAAGGGCACTCCCACTTGTCTTCTTGTACACACATGGTTCATCACATTCTTGATAAAACCAAACTCCTTGATTGTTTCATCAAAGTGGATGTTCCAACTCCTTGATGCTTGCTTTAGTCCATAAATGGACTTCCTTAGCTTGCATACTTGGTTTGGTCTCTCAGTTGAGACAAAACCCTCTGGATGTGTCATATAGATTTCTTCCTCAAGATTTCCATTAAGGAAAGCAGTCTTTATGTCCATCTACCAGATTTCATAATCTTGGTATGCCGCTATAGCAAGCAATATCCGAATGGACTTGAGCATGGCTACTGGGGAAAATGTTTCATCATAGTCAATGCCATATTTTGTCTAAAACCTTTTGCCACCAACCTAGCCTTGTAGGTCTTTACTTGACCATCTGCTCCTATCTTCTTCTTGATGATCCATTTACACCCTATTGGGTTAATTCCTTCAGGTAGATCTACCAAGATCCAAACCTGTTTGGAATATATGGAGTCCATCTCAGATTTCATGGCTTCCAGTCATTTGTCAGAGTCTCCACTCATGACAACTTCCGTATAGGTCAAGGATCATCATCTTGTATGATACTGGCTTCATTATCATTCCCAATGACAAAGCCATATCTGAGAGGTGCACTTTGCACTCTCTCTGACCTATAGAGAGGAGGTATGTGTTGTGGTTGTTCCTAAATCTTAGGAACATCTGGTTGAGGAATTGTTTCAAGTGTAGGTTGAATTTCTTCAAGTTCAAATATCCTCTCATTGCCCTTTTCTTGGATAAACTTTTTTTCCAAGAATGTGGCATGCCTACCGACAAAGACCATTTGCTCAGTAGGATGGTAGAAAAGGTAACCCATACCTTCTTTAGGATATCCTACAAACCTACACTTTTTAGCCCTAGCACTTAGCTTATGTCAAAAAACGTTCCCGACATAAGCACGGTAACCCCAAATCTTAAAAACTTAAGACATGGTGATGCGGGATAATAATTAAAACTAAATTACTGATATAAAGATCTAATTAGCAGAGAAAAATATAGATTAATTTTTTTATATTTTTTTCAGATTTTTAAGAAAGACTCAAAGGAGACAGTAAAGAAAACTAGTTCTAGTTAATTACCCGCAAGTAAACCTACAAAATACCTAGAAAAATAGGACTTGGTGGCTGAGAAACCACCGTAAACTAGGGTCTACTTATCAATTATTCAGAAATTAAAGAGAAGAGAAGAGGTTTAAGTTTTATCAATGTGGAATCGTCCCTCTGAAATAGATATGGTAGGACTCTCAATATTCTTACAGCAGGGTTTCAAAATCTCGATCCTGGGCTCTAATCTTTCATTGCGATACTGGTTCCAAGACAAGAACTTCTGACTTCGATTCCTGATCACCTACAAATACTCAACAATAAAAACTTAGATTAAAAAGCAGCAAATGAAGGAAAAAGAATGGAAGGGAAGGGTTAGAAGTAGTGGCTAGTGTTTCTTGTCGGCTGGATAGGTAGGGCCTCAAACCCTGCGATGTTCCATAGAATAAAGAAAAGAGCCTCACACCTCATGATGCATACAGCAAAGGAAGAAATTTTGACAGAGTCTTTTTATTGATGAATAATAATAATTATTTACAAGGGGGGTTGATGGGGTATTTATAGACCCATAACCAGTAGTGTAAGGGATACAAAGGCTAGACTTGTACTCCCTTGGACTACAACTCCTGGAATCCTGCTTTTGGGTGTCTTGGACTCTTGCTTGTTGGGGTGTCTTGGACTCTTGTTTGTTGGGCTGATCTAGGCTCCTCTCAAAGTGGGCGACAACATGAAGCTTTTCATCTCATTTGGGTGCCAAGATGAGGATTGGTGAGGTGGCTTAATGTAGGGTCAAGATGCTCCATCACTTGGCCATGGTTGTTGGACTCTAGAATCTTGATCTTGTAGGCTTCTACAGGTAGGTGGACTCTTTAGTCTAGATAGAAGAGGACTCAAGAGTTTTGGTGAGACTTTTAAATTCTAGAAACTTAAGCAACTCTGAACCTGTTTGATTGAAATGCTTGAAGTAGAAAACCTTGGACTTCCAACACTTTGGTGAGCAAATATCCTAGAACTCTTTTGAAGTTGGTGACAAGGAAGAGGTTAATTGCTTCGACCGACTTCTCTTACTTTACATGAATTACTTGAGTTGAGGAGCACCAATTTGGAGAGTCCTTCACACTTACTTATCTTAAAAAGGAGGGGCACCAATTTGGAATTCATTTGGCCGACCAAAGTATAAAACATGGAGTGACATGGCATGTATTCTTGTCCAAGATGAAGTACCAAGTGGTGTTGTCCCAATAAAGTGTCATGACATGTCCAAACGTGAGATGTGCTGATGTCCCTTGATGATGTGGCAGTGATGTCCAAAAATCTTGCAAATGTGGTGCCAAGTATGGATGACATGTGGCACCTAGAACAAATTGACTTAAGTTGGCACATGGGGTCACATGGGCCTTAACTTGAGTGCACATGTGATGTTGATTTGGGTGCACATGAAGTCACATGGGTCTTCAATTGGGTCTCCCTTGTATTACAGGACTCAATAACTAAATTAATAATTACAGGACTCAAAACCAAATAATTAAAGCCCCACTTAATTAATTGGAATCCAATTTGATCAAAAGGCAAGACCTCATGCAACAAAAATAATAAATTTGGTAAACAGGGTTAGATCCAATAGGGTTTGACACAATTGATAAATGGGATTTTTATACAAACCCTAATTGGTAAAAAGGGCTAAACCCAACTAAGCCTATGTAACAAAATTTAAAATAAAATATTTACATGGGGTTGGGTTCAGGGCTTTATTCACAGGTGATCCACAGGGATGTGGGTTCAACCTATCGATATTTTCTGGCCCTGGTGTCCACACCACATGGCTTTCTCCCTTTCCATAATTGATATGGAGTGCTTTTAACTACCTTTGATGGCACCCTATTCAATATGTAGGTAGCAGTATCTAGGGCATAACCCAGAAGGATACTGGAAGATCTATGAAGCATATCATGGACCGAACTATGTCCAACAAGGTTCGGTTCCTCTTTTCTACTACACCATGTAATTGTGGCATATATGGAGGGGTCCATTTAGAGAGAATTCCTTTATCTTTAAGATGATTGAGAAATTCACTAGACAAGTATTCTTCTCCTCTATTAGATCGAAGGATTTTAATACTATGCCCAGTTTGTTTATCAACCATACTTTATACTCTTTGAAATTTTCAAAGGC
Source organism: Areca catechu (assembly GCA_021397845.1). Classification (NCBI taxonomy): domain Eukaryota; kingdom Viridiplantae; phylum Streptophyta; class Magnoliopsida; order Arecales; family Arecaceae; genus Areca; species Areca catechu. The sequence goes on along the minus strand of CM038048.1, from coordinate 41,745,430 downwards.
TTCAAACTTGTGTTTCATAAGATACACATATCTGAACCTTGATAAATCATCAGTAAAACTGATGAAATAAGAGTATCCTCCTCTTGCATGGACTATCATAGAACCACACACATTTGTGTGTACCAGGCCTAACAACTCAGTTGCCCTATCTCCATGTCCAGTGAATGGAGATTTGGTCATCTTACCCATGAGACAGGACTCACATGTTCCTAATGAATCATGATCAAAAGGTTCAAAAAAATATTCTTTGTACAACTTGTTTATCCTAGACTCACTAATATGATCCAAACGGTAATGGCAAAGATATGTGACATTTATATCATCTCTCTTTTCTTCTTGTTTTCAACAATAATAACTTCATCATTAAGTGATAGAATCAAAAGATTATTAACAAATGTACCACAATCAAAGAACTTCTTTGAAAAGAAGATTGAGCACCCATGGCTTGAAATATTTATTTCATAACCTTGTTTCAACAATAAAGGTACAGAAATAATATTCTTTATAATGTTGGATACATAGTAACAATCTTTTAATTCAAAAATAATTCCCGATGGCAATAATAGTAAATAGGTGCCAACAGCTTCAGCTTGAATGAGATCACCATTCGCACCAAATAGTTTGAAGTCACCTTTTTCAAGCTTTTAGGTCTCCGTAACCCCTGCAATGATATGCAGATATGAGACCCACATGCGGTATCCAATACTCATGTACCAGAAGTTGAAGAACTTAATGATAAATTTGTTTGTATCATGTATAAACTTTTCAATGCATCACTAGCATCCTACTTCTGACTTGCAGGATATAATTTGCAATTCTTCTTCTAGTGCCCTTGCTTTCTATAGTGATAGCAGGTTCCACCAGCAGGGGGCTTCCTTGCCTTTTTCCTTTTCTGGAAGCTACTCTTAGGGTTCCTTTTCTTTTTGAACCCTTCTTAGTAGCATTTTCTCCTACCAGATATAGGTCAGGAGTATCAGGGATATAGGCAATTTTCTCCTAAGCTAATATAATTCTCCGGTTCCTCAACCAATCTATATAATTTGGATCAGTCAACTTATTGGCATCTAAGATGCCCCGTAATGAAAGAGTAGAAGCCATAATGTAATAATTTACAGTAAGTAAAGACAACTATAAGCAGATCACTCATGATGATATTCATAATTAGATAAGGACTATTGCATCTAATTGTGTCTCCCACTATTTTCTATCGAATACCATAACCCTCAACTATGGTAAGCAGGAAACCCTCCCAGGGCTTCCTTAGTGGGGTTGAGATCCCAATTCCTCATGAATGCCTTGTGTTACACAACAAACATCCATGAGTTTAAGGGTAGAGAAATCCCTTTCCAATTGCATCCCTTGCAATTCTCAACATAACACTTGCCTCTAAGACACTTATAGCCTTGTGTTACACAACAAACCATAATTTCTTAGTTTAGTCAGACCCTTCATTTTCATATAGCCATGATTGAATAATGTTGCCCTTGTGTTACTCAACAAAGAAACACTATCAGTCATGCTATAAAGCATAACATGCACCAAGACAAATATCATATCAAACTCTAAAGTAGACCTTGTGTTACATAACAAATCTACTATAGTTTTTGACATAAATTTGGCTTAGCATGAAAGAAGGCAATTTGTAGTGTGCTTAATCAATTAGCATTTCCAATTTAAGGTTTAGATGTGACCAAATTGGCCAAGTAAGTGGAAGAGATGAGGGGGTCCCCCAGTTGCGTTCCTTAGACACCAATTAAATTGGCCAGGTAAGAAAATATAACCAATTAAAAACCTCATTTCCTTTACCTTCCCAAAACCACTTTCCTAGACACCAATTGGCTGATCATACCTTAATCGGATTTGCATCATGATTAACTTATACTATGACTAAATATGATTTTTATAAGGACTTTGATGGTCTTCAACACATCCTAATATAGACTTAATCATGTCAACCTAACATTCATGACATCATAAAACCTAACATTCATGACATCATAATATATTCATAACCATACACATATGACATGATATTCATAACATCATTCAAGCATATTAACCCTAGTATGCATACCATAAGCATGATTGTAAAATGAATCCGTTCACCTCACTTGTTCATGGGATATGGCCATAACGGCACCCCTACACGCCATAGGAGACCCCATTGAATGGAAAAAAGGGGCCATGAAATCCTAAATAACTCCTATGACCAGATGGCCATGGTGACTAACTTAATCTAAAGCAGTTACCAGGATTTAACATATATCATATGTAATTTAAAACAATCATGCATCACTTCATAGCAATAAGAAATCATTACTAATTGTATGCACCATACATGTAATATTCACTATCATATACCCTTTCAATAATATGCATCATACTATGATTTATATATATGATCATGTTATCATTCAATATATAAGTGAACCCTAATTAGTGGCATGCATCAGAATATAATCCCCATATATGATCATATTCACTATCACATAAGCATATCCAATTGACCATTAATTGAATGAAATAAGAGGGCTCTGATACCACTGTTGAGTTTCTAGGATTTCGATGGCACAGTGGAACAATGGATTTCAAAAAATTTCTTTTTTGAAAGTCTAAGCAACTTGAAACCCTAAGCCCAAGATCCCTTATTCATTACAATTAACAAGTCATGCAATTAGGGTTTGAAAAAATACCTGGAATGCTAATTCCTTCTTCTTTCCACTAGGAACACAAGTACATGCCCTCCAGAGGTGATCCACACAAGAATGAAACCTAGGAAGCACTCCTTAGTAGGTTGCTTAAACCACTAGGACTCTTCTGATGACCTTTCTTCCTTTGACAGCCTCTCCTTCCTTGCTCAGACCCTTGCTCTCCAGTAGAGCACTTTGAGCCCTCTCCAAATCTTCTCTTCACTCTCTTTTTCATTTCCTAAATCTCTTCCTAAACCCTGTCTTAAAATGGTGGACTTGTCTTAAGACAAGACGGACAAGGGGAGTGTGGTAGAGTGTAAGAATGTAAGAAAGAAAGGATATTAGAATTATGATACCTTCGGCCTAAACACCAAAGGATATTTATAGGAGAGGGGGAGGTGCCATATAAGGCTCTTTATCAGCCTTTGATCTGTCAACCAACAGATCAAATAAGACCCTTCAATGAGAAGGAGTCTTATCTTTAAAGCATCATGACTTTTCCTATGCCAAAGGCCATATTCAAGTCCCTTCACTCCTTTGGCTGACTTCTCCACTTGCCACTTGGATATTACTGGTTGTAAAAAGGCCAAGGGATGTGGCCTTTCCCAGGAAAAAATCGATGATAAGAAGTTACCCAAAGCAGAAGGACTCTGCTTCTCAAATTTGTGCCAAACATGAAGAGTCGCAACTCTTCATGCGTGCCAACTTCCTTCCACCGCATTTCTCCTTTGGTTGACCAGACATATGCCATAATAATCAGACATTAGATAAGGCAAGGGACACCTTGTTCCACGTGGAAACCAAGTCCCCAAAGTAGGACTTTAGGTCCTTTTCTACGCGCCAATAGTGAAGAGGCACTACTCTTCACTTGTCGGTCAACTTTCTCCATGCCATATGTCACCTTTGACCTAGTCAAAGTATATACAATATGGGTGTCAAAAGAAAGGAAATTAAATATACTTTATCACCATATAAGTGATTAATAGGTAGAAGGACTCTTGGTGCTTCTGTGCCCCTTTAAATGTCGAACATTCCTTTTGGCACCAAGAGTCCTATGCCCTTGGGACTCTTGGTATTTGGTGCATAAAAGCCATAAAAATATTAGATAAATTTTGACAAATTCATCCCACATAGGACTCAACCCAATTTAGATTTCCCATAAATTGGTCAGTCCATTCAGCAACCTTTTAGACCCAATTCAATTGGGTTAGGAGTTAGGTTAGCATACACATACTAGTGTACAATCTAGCTAACCAATTAAGATCCCATGACCCTAATTAAATGCCAATTGACTTCCTAGGTCAATCCCCTAATGTGTGTGACCCTTTGGATTCCACATCTAGCCAACAGTAGATCTAGGTCCGAGCCAATTCGATCCAATCGAACCCGATTGACCTAATTAGGTCAAATTGAGCTGACCTAAGTTGCCAATTTGAACCAGCTTTCGAATTGACTCATGAATCTAATCAAATTGATTCATGAAAACCCACAAGACATGATTGATGTCTAGCAATGTGTCATGCCTATCCAAAAGATGAGGAATTTGGTAGAAAGTACCAAAATAACCTTCAGCGGAAAGTTATCGTGCAATTCAATCCTTCGATCTCCCTGTATCCTGATTAAGTGATGGGCATGGATAAATATTAAACCCTAGCACTTAATCCTTTAGAATTTCAATTCAATAATGAAGACTCAACTGATGAATGATTAGAAACCCTATCTAATCTCATCCTACTTTGGCCAAAGACTTCTTGAGTCATCATTCGAAAATATCACATAAGATAACCTCTCCTCTTACTAAGAGTGATCGATTCCTTGTTGACCTACTCATTACCTTCATACACAATCCACCATATCTAGAAATATCCCGTACATGACTTAATTTTCATGAATGAGTATGCACCAAAACATGGGTTCATTTGTACAAGATACTATGGTAGTCTCAGGTCTAAGGATCACATGCACAACTCCCACTAAGAGAACATTTTTTTGACAAGTAAGACTTCCATTTGATGTTCTCTTGTCAAATCAGTTCAGTAGACTCATAATCTAATAAGCACCCACATCCTTGTATTAGTGTCTCTACACAAGTGGTTGTGAGACAACCACCCTCTCCATCGAGTATATGTAGGATGTGCTAGTCTTTCCGGATTTATCGATCCCCGAATCGATTATCCAATGACTAGGAACATTTATAAGAACTTTGGTCTCACCGTTATAATCTCCATCATAACCCTAATTCCATTGCCCTAATCTATGGGGTTCATCATAATCTTTATAAGATGCAGCAGTATGATGAATCAAAAGATGCCTTTTATTGATAAATAATATCATACATAAGTTAGAAGATCATAGAAATATCCTTACAATGATTGGCTTTTAGGGCACCATTCTTTTACCTTACCCCAGGGCTGGGCCGGCTGACTCTAGCATCGACGAGATTTTGCTCGATCAGCAAATCCTGAAGGGCTGGAACCTTAGAGGAGATGAGCTGATTGAATACTTCCTTATCGATCGACTCGATCACAGACTGTTGATTGTAGGAGAGGTCTGGGTCACTCCAGACCCAGTCCATCCCCTTAACCAAGGCAAACAGGAATCTGCTCTTCCATTCCTTAATGGAGGTGGGCAGATCCAACTTAAGGGCCCCCTTATGGGGGGACACGAACCACCTTCCTCTCTCGGATGGGTGGCACTTCAGGATGAATAATGCCCTGAAGAGGGAGAAACAAGTGATAATTCCATGAAAATGATAAAGGATAATGAAACAAAAAATGGTCCGGATGGCATTGGGGGCGAGTTGGGCCAGAACCAGGTGGTAGTTGCTAAGGAAAGAAAGGAAGAAGATATGAAGGGAAAGATGAAGACCCTCGAAGAAGAAGTCTTTGTAGAAGGTGATTCAGCCCGGGCCACTGGAAGTGACCCATTCCTCTGGTCCAGGAATAGAGAGATGGATGGAATCAAGGATCCCAAATGACCTCCAGACATAGAGGAGGTCCTCGCCAATCATCATCGAAGCAACACCGACAGGACCGCCAAACTCCCTAGCTGGAGGAGCAGATGGAGGAGAAGTCACAGGGGGTCCAATGATAATCCCCGTCTAGCGGGGACCCTCGCGGGATGCAATTGGGACTTCCTCCTCCTTGCTATCCGAGGAAGGAGGCCTCGACTAAGATGGCCCTACCTCATCAAAAAAACTGTAGTGGCAGTGCCCTCTATCAGAGGGACTCATCAGAAGTGGCAGGAAAGAAAGCAAAGAAGAACGGAGACCTAGATGACCTAACTAAGGTTCTCCCCTAGCACAAGCCGAAGGAAGGGAGCAAAAGGAAGGAAGAAACAAAGAGGAGGAAACAAAGGGTCTAACCTGCTAAAGACCTCGCGACCTTGATCAAGAAAATGGAGGGGAAAGAAATTGCTCTACAGGGAAAGCCTTGTCTTTACTGCTCAAAAACCCTTCAAACAACCAAAGAACAAGTCCCTTTCAAAATGGCCTGAAGCCCCCATTGCCTCATATCTATTGAAGGTGTGCGCCATATCTTGCCCGAACCAGTCGGAGCATGCCACATGTCAAGACCCATGGGGGGCGACACTTCGATTCGGAGGAAACTCCTTCAGGCCCGGTAATGGCATTTATGGCTGCTTTTGAAGAAGGCTAACGTAGCATTGCCTCGTTGGTGTAGAGGCACGATCTCCTGGGCATCAGTGCACAATGCATTGATGGTGCAAGAAGTGTGCCCCTCCATATCAGCATGATCATTACTCCCCTCGCCTCGAGCACCGCTTCATTCTCTGGGCTTAGGAGTGGGGGGCATTTGATATGGCACATTTGCTGATGTGGAGCCCTTGCTGGTGGTTGCGCTGGCAAGGGATCCACCACCTAGACATGGTGGCCAAATAAAGAGCCAAGGTGAGCCCTTCTTTCGAGGTCAGCTCCTAGCTGGGGTCGTGCTCATGGGGCGAGCCCTCCATCTGAGACCAGCTCCCGCTGGGGTCGTGCTCAAGCTGCCAAGGCAAGCCCTCCTACCGAAGTTAGCTCCCAACCGAGGTCGTGCTCATAGGGCGAGCCCTCCATCTAAGGCTAGCTCCCAGCTGGGTTCATGCTAATGTTGCCAAGATAAGCCCTCCTACCGATGTTAGCATCCAACTAGGGTCATGCTCATGGGGCGAGCCCTCCGTCTGAGGTCAGCTCTTGGCCGGGGTCATGCTCATGCTGCCAAGGTGAGCCCTCCTGTTGAGGTTAGCTCCCAGCCAGGGTTGTGCTCATAGGGCGGGCCCTCTGTCTGAGGCCAGCTCTTGGCCGGGGTCGTGCTCATGCTATCAAGGTGAGCCCTCCTACCGAGGTCAGCTCCTAGCTAAGGTCATGCTCATGGGGCGAGCCCTTCGTTTGAGGCTAGCTCCAAGCTGGGGTCATGCTCATGCTGCCAAGGCGAGCCCTCTTGCCGAGGTCAGCTCCCAACCAGGGTCGTGCTCATGGGGCGAGCCCTCTAACTGAGGCCAACTCCCAACCGGGATCATGTTCATGCTACCAAGGCAAGCCCTCCTATCGAGGTCAGCTCCCAGTCGGGGTCATGCTCATGGGGCAAGCCCTCCGTTTGAGGCCAGCTCCCGGCTGGGGTCATGCTCATGCTGCCAAGGCGAGCCCTCCTGTCGAGGTCAGCTCCTGGTCGGGGTCACGCTCATGGGGTGAGCCCTCCATTTGAGGCCAGCTCCCAGTCAGGGTCATGATAATGCTACCAAGGCAAGCCCTCCTACTGAGGTCAGCTCTCAGCTGGGGTTGTGCTCATAAGGCGAGCCCGGCCAAGGAATACAACCTTTAATGTTTCAGACCTAGTAGAATACAAAGAACCAGTACTAATACCTAGTGAGCCTTTTGGGCCAGAAACTTTCATTAAGAGTGAACATATTTTCGATTGTCCACCACCAACCCTACCTTAGCGAAGAGAGAGGATTGAGAGAATCCTGGATGACAAGACCATTACTACCAGGAATAAGGACTATCAGCGATACCTGGTTCAATGGCAAGGTCGACCTGAGTCCGACAACTCTTGGATTACTCGAGAGGACTTGCAAAGACTTAACCCAGACTTGTTCGAGCATTACCAGGGCAAAACTGAACCATACTCGACTGGGTCGAGTTCTGCCCACCCCAGGAGAATTGGTGTGGACACCAAAAATCGAAAGAAACTTCACTCCAACAAGGTTAGCCTTATCCCAATTTGGATCGAAGATAATTAGGTTACCTTGTATCCTTTAGTTCAAAAATATTTTATTTTCAAGAGCCATTTCCTTTTCAAGAGTCCTGTAAATGTTTTCAAGAGCCATTTCCTTTTCAAGAGTCCTGTAATTAATCAAGAGTGTTTATTGAGTCCTGTAATTACTTTTAAAATAAATTTCATTTCCTGTAAGTCCATTTCAAGTTTAGGTCAGTCAAGTCAATTCAGTTGAGTTAAGTCTATTTCAGTTAATCAAGTCTTAAAGTAATGAAAGCCAGCAACAAGACTCAAATTCTGGACCCCAGAATTTGACCACATGAAGAAGAGAAGACACATCAACCAAGCAAGAGAAAAGGACCATCAACTAGGACCACTTGGCACCACATGTCATTCCTTATCCAAGTAGAAGACCATCTCATCATGCCACGTCATCAAGCACCACCTCACTAGCCACCTCATCACTCTTTGGCACCAACAAGGAAGATTGAAATTCAAGAAGGTTGGCCACACCTCTCCAAGTCCTCCACCAAATCCTCCAACCTCCCCCCATCCCTCCAAACTCTCCACCAAATCCTCCAACCCCTCCTTGTAATCCTCCTCAATTTTGGAAGTTTTTAAATTTCAAAAGCTAGCTTTGTGAGGCTATTAAAGGCCTTGGACGCCCATTGTAAAGGGGATTGATTATTGATGAGATGAATGAAAAATGAAGTTGAAGTTGAAGTTGTAGTCTTATATTATTTCTTTGAGTTATTGTTCCTAAGCGCCCCCCCCCCCCCACTCGAATCTACTTTCTTCTCCGAGCCATCCAACGCCAAGTTCAAGAAGGATACATTGGAGCTGGCCAAACCATCTCAGACTTCCTTGCTCATAAATTAATCCATCCCTCCCATATGCCTGCTTTCTTCTTCCTTAACTTTTGATCTTCATTGCAGGGTCCTTCGAAGTCTTTGAGTTGTGAACAGGGTCCCCTTGACAATGAACCAACAAGCTGAAGTCCAAGCCCAGCGTTCTGATCTCTGTTATCCAAGTTCTTTAGTCCAGAGCATCAGTAGTTTCAAGGTTTGAAATCATTAGAAGGTTGGAAAGCTCAACAAGGCAAGTCCTCAATCATTAGCCCCTATTGTCTAGATCTTCTTCCTTCTTAGTTTTAGGATTGTGTCTAATCATGTAATAGTCCCTTTTCATGTAATCCTTAAGACTTATTATGATAAGTACAATGCTAGTGTAATTAGGTTTCATTGCTCTACAAACACTAATCAAATCATCTAATCATATGCTTGCCACATCACAAGGTGTGCTCCTTCAGGCCCCAGGTCCCGTAGCGTGCCACCACGTCCACGACCGTGCAACCGGGGGCTTCAGCCCTGGCGATACAAAAACCTGAACCTCCTCCAAGAGGAGTATTCCATTAAGGCCACAGGCCCTGCGACACTCCGACGACCCCCCCAAAGCAGAAACATCCCACGATGGCTTGGGGCTCAGCAGCATGGCGCCCACCCCTCCCACGAGAAACTGCACCACCAGAGAGACAAGGTCTTTTTCATAGGACCAGTCTGACGGAGAAAGATGGCGGGTAATTGATGGGGACATCGCCAGCACTGATCCTTAAGTAGCACTGATCCCAGAGCAACACTGATCCTAGAATAATATGGATCTCGATGCATATCCAAAATAAGTTATTTTTAGGATCAAGTTTTAGTTTTTAGGATTAGTTTATTTTCAAATAATAATAATAATAATAATAATAATAATTTTGAATTTGTTAGTATTAGGATATATGACTTTGTTAGGATTTGGATAGGCCTTATCTTGTATTTGAATTTGAACCATCCTTATCTTTCTATTTTGTATTCAAATTCAAATGAGGGTTGAAAAGGTCTACAAATACCACCCTCATTGCTTTGTAAAAAATTAGTTAATGAAGATGAGTTTTTAGGGAAGAGTGATTCTTCGTTCTACCTCCGTAAAGGAGTGGGTGTGAGGCCCATCTTGCCTTCGCCTTTAGGCATCAAGGGGTGTGAGATCCTGTGCCTTTGCTTTTGAGCATCGAGGGGTGTGAGGTCCTAGTTATCCCCTTCCCTGTCGAGTCCCCTCTATGATCTTAGAGATTTTCCTTCACGATCCCAAGTAGCGATTTGGGTGGGATGCCCTAAGCTTCGCATATAGTGAGATGGGTGGGATGCCCTAGGCTACATGTAGTGGGGTGGGTGAGATGTCCTAGAGGTGAGAGGTCTCTCCGTGAATGTAAGTCCCAAGTCCATAGAGTGTCCATTTTTTCTACCCTCCATCTTCATTATTCCTTCATCACCCCTTAGAAAAATATAAAAAAAAATAGTAGTACCCTAATCATCGATGACTTTTTAGCTCGTCGACGATCCTCCCCTAATCTCATGCCCCATCAACTTGCACGAATCTTGGAGCACCACGAATCTCAGAGTAGCATGAGTCTTGAAGTAGCATGGATTTCGATGTAAATAAATTTAAATTTGAAGATTAGATATTTAGGATTTATCTTTATTTTGAAATTTGTTAGTTGGTTAGGATTGAGATATCTAGTTGTTAGGATAGGATAGACCTCATCTTATCTTGTATTTGAATTTGAACCATCCTTATCTTTTATCTTGTATTCAAATCCAAATAAGGGTTGAAAAGGTCTATAAATACCACCCTCATTTTTTTGTAAAAGATTGGTTAATGAAGATGAGTTTTTAGGGAAGAGTGATTCTTCATTCTGCCTCCGTCAAAGAGTGGGTGCGAGGCCCATCTCGCCTTCACCTTCGGGCATCAAGGGGTGTGAGACCCTATGCCTTCACTTTCGAGCGTCGAGAGGTGTAAGGCCCTAATTATCCCCTTCACTATCGAGTCTCCTTTATGGTCTTAGAGATTTTCCTTCACGACCCCAGGTAGTGATTTGGGTGGGATGCACTAGGCTCTGCATGTGGTGAGATGGGTGGGATGCCTTAGGCTACATGTAGTAGGGTGGGTAAGATGCCTTAGAGGTGAGAGGTCTCTCTGTGAGTGTGAGTCCCAAAGTCCATGAGAGTCCAAGCTTTTTCTACCTTCCATCTCCATTATTCCTTCACCAACTCCCTACAAAAACAAAATCAAAAAAAAAAGTAGTACCCTAATCTTCGGTGACTTCTTAGCTCGTCGACTATCCTCCCCTGATCCTGTGCACCATCAGCAATGGAAAGACCCCCTTCGAAAGGGGTAGCAAGAAAAAGATATCTCAAGGAAGCCCCGACCTAGTCTGGGCCATAGTTCTCATATGAAATGGAGGAAAGAATCCCCAAAAAGAGGAGGAAAGCAATTGGCAAGAGTCAGAGAGCTAACGGACAAGGAACCAGCCAACAGAACCTTCCAAGCTCTCTGATCCCAACTCCACCTTTTCTTTACACCTCAATCTATCTTTCATCCTCTATGCATGGAGAGTCCCCAAGCTCTCCACCATTGATGTTCTATTCCCCTGATCATCCCACTGACTTGAACGTTGGAGTGTCCCCGTCAGAATCCCCAGCTCGGGTCTCCTCTATTTTGTATGGCAACCAACCAAGGAGTGCATCAGAGTAGAAGACCAAGCACCCTACAGGAGCCCGATGCATTCACAACACGTCAGAGCTGCAAGCCATGGTGATCCAGCCGGCAACACTCATGTTGCCTCTTCAATTCATTGCTCATAAAGGCCAACATGATGCACTTGATAGTCATGCTATCATTCTACCATATTTTCTATGGGACCCTTTCCTCCATAGTAGCATCCTCTCTTACCAGATTTGGATCAGGAGAATCGAGGATATAGGCAATCTTTTCCTGACTAATACAATCCTTAGGTTCCTCAACCAGTCCATATAATTCAGACTGGTCAACTTATTGGCATCCAAGATGCCTTACAGTGAAAGAGTAAAAGCCATAATGTAAAATCTACAGTAAATAAAGAATAACTATAAGCAGACTACTCATGATTATATTCATAATTAGACAAGGACTTTTGCATCTAATTGTATCTCCCATTATTTTCTTTCGAATATCATAACCCTCAACAATGGTAAGCGGAAAACCCTACAAGGCTTCCTTAGTGGGGTTGAGATCCCAAATCCTCGTGAATGCCTTGTGTTAATCACAACAAACACCCATGAGTTCAAGGATAGGAAAAGCCCTTTTGTTGACCCTGGAATGATTTTGATGATAACAAAACATTGGAGCATGCATTTGTTACTAATACTTTGAATGTTTGAGAAGTTTTTGTAGGATGATTTAAATGAACAACCACTCTTCCTATAATTCTGATCTTATTGATGTATGTCAAGTTTATTTTTGAAAAAGTATCATGTAATGAAGAGCCCAAAGAAAAATTACTTATGTATTCATGAATATGGGCCAATTCTATGTAAATTTCAAGTTTAAATTACTTAGAATAGACCTTAAAAGAGTTTGAAAGAGCATAGAAGTTTGTTGGAAGCTTTGGGAAAAGATTGGAGAAGTTTGGAAGGATTTTGACAAAAATTACTCGAGCCGACTCAAAGTAGAAGAGCCAACTCACTATTCTAGCACGGCACGAAGTTTCTGGCATGCAGTCATCCAAGCTGACTTGAAGGAAATAGAGCCAACTCGTCTAGAGTTACAATTCTTCAATCAAATGACCGAGCTGACCCGATAGATTCAAGCTGACTCAATTCTTCAGTCAGACAACTGAGTTGACCCAAAATAAAACCAAGTCGACTCCTCAAGAGTATGGAAATATTAGTTCTGAGAGAACCAGTCAAGCGAGCCAACTCGTCATTGAAGAGCTAACTTGACCAGTGTTCATTTTTTGAAGGACTGAGAATCCGAGCTAACTCGACTCATCCGAGCTGACTCAAATTCCTGGTTCAGATGCATAACGGCTAGTTCAAGAATTGATTTTTTGAATCCAAAAAGTGCTCCAACAGCCATATTTTAAATCCCAAGGCTCTACAATGGTCATATTCATCTGAGATCAGTTTAAGGACTATAAATAAGGGATTTAAATAACTTTTGAATAACTTTTAATGAGACTTAAGAGAACATTCATTATTCAAGAGAGCATTGAAGAGAAGAACTCAAGACTTCACCAACCCCCATTCTTTTCTTGAGTCATTTATTGAAGAAGATTGGAAGCCTTAAAGAGCATTCAAGAAGCAATCAAGAAGGCTTCTCAAAGGGCATCAACTGCAACTATCCGACAATGTTTGGTTTGTCATTATTATTGCTCTATTTTAACTCTTCATTTGAGTTGTACCAAGTACAGCAGGGGCTGTAACTTGGGGATTATTTTAGGTTTTTAGTGAGCCTTTGAAAATCAAGTTTGGGTTATTAGTGAGCCCGGAAAAACTAACATTGTATTAGGTTCTTGGTGATCCCGGTATAAAACCAAGATTGGGTTTTGGTTTGTGAGCCCTGTGTAAAACAAATCGAGTGTATTCCGTGGGTGAATATAGTAGAAATTCCAAGTGGTATCTTAAGTAGTGGACGTAGGAGCTAGGTTGCTTCGAACCACCATTAAATTGTTCATGATTGTGCTAGTGCTTATTGTGATCTTTACTTGCTTCTGCTATTCATACTTAATCACATCACTCATCACATAAAGTTTTAAAAGAGCACATATTTGTGAAAAATTTTAAATACCTAATTTACCCCCCTCTTGGGTTGGCCACCTGGGCAACAACTAGTATCAGAGTAGCGTCTCTGAAATTTACTAGAGAAAAGATCTATGGCAAACTCTATGAGTACTTCTTTGGCCAAAGGCCAATCTACAAATAGACCTTCACTTTTTACAAGCACAAATTATACCTATTGGAAAGCATGAATGAAAATTTACATTAAATAGTAGATTTTTAATTACGGAAAATAATTTTAAAAGGACCTCATGTTAGGAATTATGTCCCAAAGCCAATCGTCTAGGTTGTAGATGGTTGTGCTATCTTTATATTTGTATATGAATTCTTTTAATAAATAAAAGATATTTATTTTGGCTGTTCATCATATGTACATTTTCCTGTAAAGAACTCTTGTGTGATGGAGTCCTTAGAACTACATTGTTTGATATAGAGAGGATATATCAAATAGTTCTTAAACTGGTTCACAACCAAAGGATACATTATTATAGGATGATAATGTATCAAGAAGTGTGGAGACACTGGTGTGACATGCAAGTGAAAAGTATGATATTTCACTGAATGTGACCATCTACGGAGCTCCCTTCTACCAAAAGGTTGCTCGGAAGGGATATGGGTATATGTGTCCCTCAGACCTAAGTTCACCATGGCAGCTTGCAAGCAACTCACTGTACTTTGGTACCAGACTACCTGAATTTCTAATCCAGTGATGGAAGGTTTCTGGATGCAGTCAAGTACTTGTAGAGCGATGGTGGATCAAGATGGAATTGACCTCTCCAAAGAGTTTGGAGTGAATGACTCACAATGTCTCAATTTAGCAAAACCTTAGCCAAGGAAGTTCTTGTGAGGAGTCACAGAACATGTGAGGTTGAGACAAGATCTGGATAAACCAAATTAAGGTTGGTGTCGAATCCTAGGTCATCTTGAGCATTATGAGGTCAAAGGGATGAATTATGCGGTAACCATATGCCAAAGGTTCTTATGAGATGCTCTACATCTTCGACCTATCCGGATGTTTGGTATCATTGCTAGATAAGGACTTTGACTAATACTGAAAATGTTCCAGTGCTACCGGCTTAGTGTTCAAACCTAGGGTCACACACTATAGAGGATTTCTATCTGATCTTAAGGCTAATTGATGATTAAGAATAGTTTGCTGTCACCAGAAGTCAATATGATTGACTTTGCTCCAAGTGTCGATACTTAGAATTTTGCAAGTGTCGACACTTGGTGAAGTATCGACATTTAGCAATTTTCGTGTGTCGACACTTCCTATGACGAGCAAATTTCTGGAAAAAAATTTTGGAAGGATTTTGGGCAGATTTGACCTGGTTTGAGTTTCAAATTCAAACTGTTTTGGCTCCAAACTTTCTTGGAATGATTGTCATTCCTTTCTAAAGAGTTTGGACCTATTTGGTATGGCCTTGATCCTCTCCCCCATTCTCTCCCCTCATCTCTCTTCCTTCCTTCTTCTCCCTCTCATGGATGCACCTATAAATGAGGGTCATTCTATAGGCTACAGAGGTTACACAACACCATTAGAGAGAAAAGTAAAAGTATTTACTAGAAGGAGAAGGGTTTGTGAGGTCTAGGGATTGGGTGTGAGTAACCTAGCAATCAAGCTAGGTCTTGGAAAGAGAGTCTCTTGGAAAAGGGTTCCACCTCTCCTCCTTGTCTTCCCGGATGAAGAAGATTGGCCCAAGGATCCCGAAGAGCTAGCACTCCGAGTGAGTTGATTAAAGTTGAGCCCAGGTGTAGATTTCCTGTAGAGACCAGACACATGTGCGGCTCGAGCGCCCTCCTCCTTCCACTGCTTCTCTTAGTATAAAGGTATGGTACTTTTATATTTATGGTTTTGTCTTGCTTTGATGTTATGTTGCATGCTAGATTATTATGCTAGATCCTGTTATGGGCAGATCGGTAGCTCGTTTAGATCTATCTACCGAGCCTTCTGTTGTGCATGCTTTAAAATTTTTTTAAAATACATATCTTCTGTCCTATTTTTCTTGCATATTGTATGCTTGGTGTAGGTGATTTTCACCTTCAATGGTATCAGAGCAATAGGTTCCTTTTTGTAGTATAATGACTCTAGCATGCTAATAACATCCTTCTTAAGTACTTGGATTGAGTGCTTCATTATGGCCATCCGGTCATAGGAGAGAATTAGGGCTGCAAGACCCTCTCTTCCCATTCAATGGGGTCTCCTATGGCATGTAGGGGTGCCGATGTGATTGACTCTTGAAAAGAAAAACAAGAAGCAAGAAAATGTAGATTAAAAATGTTTTAATCTAATGACATGATCATAAAACATCTTTGGATAACATCTAAAATGATTATTTTGATCGATTTTGTTGAATGTTTAGAAAAACATTGGATTTGAAGTCACTGTTTTTTTCCTGTCTCAAGCAAAGTGTCAACACTTGAACAGGAAGTGTTGACACTTGGGTTTCGTGAGCCGACACTTGGCCTTGTAAGTGTCAACTCACGGGTCTATGCCAGATTCTGGCATTTTGTTTTTCTTGTCTCAGGCTAAGTGTCGACACTTGACCTGGAAGTGTTGACACTTGGCAGTAGAATGTAGAAAACAATGAATTCAGATTTTGAAATCTTTTGTAAAATTATTTTACACTTGTAAATTAAAATTATTTTAATTTATTTTAAGGCCATTGAACTTAATTTTGAATTAAGATTGACTAAGAACTCTAGGAATGTGATTCAAGGATCTTAAGTCATTTCAATAAGCCTTAAGGGTCATGGGTTAGCTTCTATTAGGTCCTTGATTGGGTTAGACCTAAGTTTAGATTCATTGGACAAATTAGAAAACTAATCTAATAAAATGTTGAGTTAGGATTTCTTCTCTAGATCTCTCTAATAGTTAGATTGATTAGTCCATAATCTAAATGGACCTAATTTATGGCTCAATAGAAAGCCCGAGTCTTTAGGCTAGTCTAATCGAGTCTGATGAATCGATTGATGTCGAGGTAAGTTTGGTATTGTGATCATGGTTCTTTGGGGCTATCTCTTACCTGGCCAACTCTGTTGGTGTATAAGGCAAGATGGTTAATGGCGGAACCCAACCCATGATCTCACTTTCCTGGCCAATGTGGTCGATCAGGATTGATTAGATAGCTCATTGACTCGTGTTAACCCTTATCACCCAAGGTTAATCAGTCTTGACTGATTTTAGGTGCCCATGGATCATTAATTATGTGTAACCCTCCTTGTTTGCTGATTTGGTCAGTGGAAGGTTAATCCATGTCTTCTCATCTCTTCATCTATCACATTAGAATTAAACCCTCTAAATTATTAGGTCCTTAAAAGGACAAAGTTATAGGGATAACCAAGTCCTAGCCTCCCATTAAGTGAGATGGTAATGGGTCCAATAGTTGGGTGTTCATCGACAGATCCAAAGATCGGGTGTTCATCGGGCTATTAGAATTGCTATTCCTAATATGATGGCTCAGTGCGACTCTCTTAACGGTGGTCAGGTGGGCCGGCCAAAGTCGGGCTTGACTATTCGTTAGTTAGAAGCATTGAATTTTGTCATGTTAATGGTTGGACCTAATCAGGACCTTCAATAAGAGGCCTAAAGGCCAATTGAAGTGCTCCTTAGGGCAAAACCCAATTACTAGAGATTACTTGGAGAAGTAATCGGTTTAAGAACCTACCTTTAGACACGCATGGTTTGGGCCTGCCAAAGCCAAGCTCATGTGTTATCTATTGGACTCTGGTACCCACTAGGGAATTAAAGTAATTCCTTGGATTGGAGGTAGAGGCTACCAATCTGAGCAAAATAGTCGAAGGGACCTTTAGACTAAAGTCCATGTCTTTAGGTTAATATTCATATACACTAATTAGCTTTGGTTTTCCTTTCAGATATCTTCCAGCCTCTCTCCGATCTCTTCTCGATAACGAGAAGCTCTATGGACCCAACTTTGATAGCTGGTATCGAAGGCTTAGAATTGTCCTGGAGCATGAACGGATCCTGTATGTGATATCGGATCCGGCACCTGAGATCCCTACTACGAATGCTCGAGGTTCAGTCAGAAACACTTATCAGAAGTGGCTCTCTGACAGGACCACTGTCTGGTGCATTATGTTGGCTACGATGAACGACGAGTTCAATCACAAGTTCGAGGAAGCCCAGCCGGAAGAAATCCTTCAAAAGTTGAAGGAGTCTTTCGGAACACCAGATGACATTGAGAGGTATAGGTCTCTTGTGCCATCTACAATGCGTGGATGTGTGATGGGGTCTCAGTCATTGATCATGTATTGTACATGATCGAGATGATTAAGTGCCTGAGCAAGCTCGGATGTCCCTTGCATGAACAGCTTGGAAAAGATGCGATACTGAATTTCCTCCCTTCTTCCTATCTAGATTTCCTCGATCATTATAGAATGAATAAGCCTGCAATCAACTACCACGGTCTGTTGGGGTTGCTACAAACATGAGAAGGACAACCAATTAAATAAAGGGGTGGTGAATCAAGTAGGAGGATCTTCGGGAGGGCGTTGTCCCTTTGAGAAAGGGAAGATAAAAATAAAGGAAAAAGGTGCTAAGTGCTTCTAGGCCTAGTCAGGCCAAGAAAGTGAAGGCTGATCAGAGTCGTGCAGAGTGCTTCTTCTGCAAGAAGCAGGGTCACTGGAAGAGGAACTGTCCTTTTTATATTGCATCCCTTGACCAGAATAGGTCCAAGAAGAGAAAGCTGCAGGATGGTCCTGTGGTGCGGGCACCAGACTCAGAAGAAGACTTCAGGGCTCCATTTGGATCTCTGATTGACCTTGCCCGAAGAATTAGGGTTTTCTAGTTTTGTAATAAGGCTTGACTTGGTCAACTCAATTTTAGTCTTGAGTCTGTATTTCCCTGCAATTTAAATTTTGTTGAGTCATGTTGACTCAGTACAAGTCCTAGTAGTGGTCTAGGTCTTCTCCAGGTTGGTGCCACTTTTTTTTCAGTCAAGTCAAGGTCCAGGGTGCCATATTTTTTCTCCCAGGCCCAAGCAAGTGGGCGCCACACTCCCAGCCACACGCCAGAGTCCAGGAGGCGCCACATCTCCATCCAGTGTCTTTGGTCCCTACACCACAAGAAGTAAGTTCCTTTTTTTCTTGCACCACTTGGGAGAGAAATCCATCAAGATACCTCAATCCAAGGAGGAGCCAATTTCTTTCCAGATAAACCCAAGCCAGGATGGCAAGAATTTTTCTTGAAGAGAGGATCAAGGAGGTGCCCCACAATGTTCCATAAAAATCCAAGTTATAAAGGGAAGAGAGCATGTCTTGGGGAGGAATTCAAGGAGGTTCCCAAAAGTTTCCAAAAGTGCCAAAGCCATGAAAGGAAGAAGCCTAAACTTGTGGAGCAAGACTAGGAGGTGTCCAAATGAGCCAAACCATGAAGGAAAAATCCTTGATTCATGGAGAGATACTAGGAGACACCCCCATAACCTGCCATTTGGAGCTGATTTTCAAGTTTGTTTGGAGTTTTTGGGCTGCCCACTCATGGAAGGAGTCTTGGGAAGAGAATTTGATGCCTAAAGTGTGGGTTAGTCCTATTAGTCCCACATGGGAAATGTATACAATTTTATTTCTTTGTTATGTCTATATATTCAACTCATGTAACTCTTGAATTTAATGATGAATGAATTCAAATTTTGTGTGAGCAACTTTATGTTTCTCTCTTCCGTACTTGCATTCAGGTGTTGAGCTCCGTGAGGGAGTAAATCCGGATTCCCTAGGAACCTTGAGGAGGTGTGAGATCTCCAACCCCAAAACCCTCGGTTAGCCACTTCAACTCCAAACCCTAGCCGCCCATCATCCTCTTCATTCCACCAAACCCTAGCCTACCCCATCTCTCACGGCCCCTCTCTCCAAGTAGAGGCCGACCACCAGCATCCAGGTCCTGTTCGGCCACTTCGAATCCAGAGCAAACCCCAGAGGAAGTCAGATCAGCATTCAGGAGAATCAGGATTTCAGCAACATCAACATTCAAGTTCTTCTATTTGGTGAATCCTTCCTTGAGTATCTGGTTCCATAACTTGTTCTTCTTCTTCCCCAGATCTTGAGTTCAGAAGAAGCCAACTCTGCCAAAGGACCAGTATTGGAGGATCCATTGCGAAGATATCCGAATCCGGGGATCCAACAATCTGCTCAAGAGAGTCCTTCCACTAAACTCTGTGAAGATCACTGTCTGGTCTGTAACCCTTCTCTTCTCTTTACTTCTGTCCTATTGAAAGTTCAGAGCGAAACTCTAGGTCTGGGAGTTTCTCAACCCCCAGCGATCCTTTACTTCTGAACTACTCTGATAATCTAGTTTCTTTAAATTGTGCTTTCAATTATTACATAGTTTCTTTCAATTTAGTTTACTTTTCTTTGAGTCAAAGCCGACTTCTGAAAATTTTAAAAAAACAACAAAAAAAGAATTAGTCTTAATTTACTTCTGCATCGCATCATCTTTTTGTTCTGCATCATTTTGGTATCAGAGCTTTCGTTCTGCATCATTTTTGGTATCAGAGCTCTCGTTCTGCATCATTTTGGTATCAGAGCTTTCATTCTGCATCATTTTTGGTATCAGAGCCCTATATAGGGTTTCTGACTTGCTTGCATGTTTTGAGTGTCTCTCTTTTTACTTTGTCTGCTCGAAGTAGACTCTCCAGGACGTCCGGTCCTAGGAACGAAGCGAGGTGCAAGCCTCCTCTTCCCATTCCATGAGGTGTTCCTAGGGCGTGTAGGGGATCCGCTGGGTTACAACTTCGTAGTAGGAATTGTAAACGGGGGAAGCATTCTGTTTTCGATCTGTAACTATCCTATTGCAGGAATTGTTTCTTATTACAGATAATTCCAAATTATGTGATTTTTATTTTGCTGGAACCAGTATAATTGAATATATTTTATATAATTTTATTGTAATTTATTGGTTTCTGTGAAATTTCTGACAGTTAAATTACAGCAATTCTGTTTGTGTTTCTGCAATTCAATTTTTTTTTTTTAAGTGATCATCTCCTAATTCATCTTAGGGGCAATTGAGCATCTAAGATAAGAGAAGGAGTTGATAACCTCTCCTTAGCCCAAAACCACCACCCATTCATTCGATCATAAGCCTAATTTTAAAATTTATTAGACTTAATTTGCCCTTGTGGGCTAGGAACACCAACTGGTCAGGTCCAGCCTAGGGTTTAGTTAGTTTGTCTGGTTACTCTGTGTGTGCTTTGTACTCATTATCTAGAACGGTGGTTCAGAGATTCTATCCCGAAGGGCTTGTGTGCTGGTCCGCCTACCTGGCTAATCTCTGATTGGTGTCTAGGATTGGCATTTAGGGACCAAACACTCCCCTTACACCTGCCTGGCTGAGTCTCGAGTTACTACAGGCTAGCTTGCCACTATGATTGGGCATCTAGTTTGGACTCTAGGTCTAGTGAGCCAGTAGTCGCTTTAGTCTAGTCACATTTTGTGTGCTTGCTTGCATCATCATGTCCACCCGGAACGGAGTACCCTCCCAACCTGGTCAAACCCAACCTGATTTAGGGGCCATGATTAGAACTCTTACCGAAAGTATGACCAAATTAAGTCAGGATATGACTGATACTGTTGCCCAGTTTAGAGACCGAGCCCAGGTACTTGAGAAGCCTAGGCACCAAAATTGGATCCCTGACTCAGAATTTGGTAGACCCCAACCTCACCCATACCCAGAGCCTAGGAGACCTTTATACAGGGATCCTGAACCTAATCATTGGAGGTTTGATCTAAGAGCCTATGACCATGATCTTGCCCCTGAGTCTAACCCTAGGAGCCTATACCCATACTTGGTTGACTCAGAGAAGGGACCCGTTAGGAACACCGAACCTTATGCACCCACTTTTAATGGAAGACAAGAGACATATATTAAGTGGGAAGAACAAATGGATTGGTATTTTGAGTGCACTAACATATCGGAATTAGGACAAGTTAGGTTGGCCAAAACCAAGTTCACCAAATATGCTAGGTCGCATTGGTATGCTATTGAGCATGAGTGTTATCAAAGAAAAGAGGAAATATATACTTGGAGAGATATGAGAAGTAAGTTGAGAGATAGGTACCTAGGTAGATCCTATGAGAAAAGACTTTTAGACCAATGGTACCAATTGCGACAAGGTAATAGGCCTGTGTCTAAATATATCGAGGACTTCCAGTGGTATGACATGAAATGCAATACCATTGAGACCGAAGCTCAGATCTCATCGAGGTTTAGGGTTAGGTTACACCCAGACATTTATAGGAAGCTATGCCTTGAAAAGATCAATAAGTTAGACCGAGCCTACCAAGAAGCCCAAGACTATGAGTGGTCTTTAAGATATAACCAATCAAGTACTTTGGACTTAAAGCCAACCTCTACCAACTTGAGTTAAGTTTCGATTGATCCGACATCCGTAGTGAACCAGACTTTTGTTTGTCAATTCCCACTTGTGTCACCTCTTGACCAGAAGGATAACACTGAGAAGGAGTTAGGCATGGCCATCCCAAAATTAGTTGACCCGACCAGAGCCGTACTTAAAGAGGAATCAAAGGAGAATAGATTAGAACCTTTCAGTGAGATTGAGGAAGAAATATATGAGCCTGACATAAGTTTGATAGATGAATATGAAGAAGAAGAATTTGAGGATATCTCTCCCGTAATCTCAGTTGAACATCCTTGTCTTGAGCAGATTGATTCACCCAGTCCTGTAGAAATCCTCCTTATGGCCCCAGACCCCTTCCTTCGCATGACTGACCTACCCTTCTATAGAGTATACCTTTCCGCACCCATAGGTCAAATTTCAAGTCTTGAGGTCATCATCCATAGACCCTTCCATGAATCATTCTCTAATCCATCTCTTGAGAAAGTGGATCATTATTTGCTTAGAGAACAAACCTTAACTGTTGCAATCACATGTCCTAGGCTACTCCCCGAACCATCTCTTGATCCATTCCTAGGAGTAGCAAACTTTTCCTTTCGTAAGGATGACCAGTTGACACTCATAGATCACCATTCAAACCTTCAGGTCACCACCTTTAGTCAGCAGGTAATTCGAGACTCCGCCTCATATTTCCTCCCTTTCTCTAGGACTTCCAATGCTTCTTACACCATCCAAGTATACTTTGTCGAAGTCTTTAGAGTGAACCACGTGTCAGAACCTATTAGGTTTGCCACCTACTTCTGGAAGACCTTATGGCACCTACTAGGCACCCATGATAAGTTTTCATGCTCTGCATGCCATCCTCCGACCCAAGGTCAAACCTAGAGAGCCGTAGTTTGTTAGGTTTAGACCTAGGGTTCCTTTGGAATAAAGTCCATTCTTTAGGAATGCGTCGTCAGTCTAATTTAGTTTTTCTTGACCCTTTACTAGGCTTTGGCTCAGATTTTGGTTTGATTGAGAGCACCAGGAATTGGGATTTGTATTTTGTCCAGGACTAAAATTGCATTCAATGTTTCGATCAATAGGCCTATAGGCTAGAGTCCCTTTGAAATTGTTCATGGATACAAGCCTCACACACCACTTGATCTGATTTCACTATTAGCCCACACACACAAGTCTCTTGATGCACTTGCATAGCATGTAAAGGACTTGCATAAAAAATTCATGCCAAAATAACTTTAAGTAATGAAACTTATAAGAAGTTGGCTGATTCTCAAAGACGAGTCAAAACTTTTGTTGAGAGAGACTATGTAATGATTAGGTTAAGGCCTGAGCAGTTTTTTTCCTGGAACCGTTAGAAAGTTACATGCTAAAGGAGCTGGACCATTAAGAGTAGTGAAGAGAGTAGGATCCAATGCCTATGTGCTCGAGTTGCCTCCAGAACTAGGCAATAGCTCTACTTTCAACGTTATAGACTTAGTAGAGTATAGGGAGCCAGCTGTGATTCCTAGTAAGCCTTTGAAACCTAATCCTATTATTGAGAGTGATCCCGACCCTGTGTGTCCACCAACAAACTGGCCTGTGAGGAAAGAGCAGATTGAAAAGATCCTGGATGATCAGGTTATCTCTACTCGTAATCGAGGAAACCAAAGATACCTGGTTCGCTGGCAAGGAAGGCCAGATTCTGATGACTCTTGGATCTCTTGAGAAGAATTACAAGAATTGGAACCAGACCTCTTGGAGAGATACCAGAGCCAGCTTGATCCATACTCGACAGGGTCGAGTTCTCCCACCCCGGGAGAATTGGTGCGGGCACCAGACTCAGAAGAAGACTTCAGGGCTCCATCTGGATCTCTGATTGACCTTGCCCGAAGAATTAGGGTTTTCTGGTTTTGTAATAAGGCTTGACTTGGTCAACTCAATTTTAGTCTTGAGTCTGTATTTCTCTGCAATTTAAATTTTGTTGAGTCATGTTGACTCAGTACAAGTCCTAGTAGTGGTCTAGGTCTTCTCCAGGTTGGTGCCACTTTTTTTTCAGTCAAGTCAAGGTCCAGGGTGCCACATTTTTTCTCCCAGGCCCAAGCAAGAGGGCGCCACACTCCCAGCCACACGCCAGAGTCCAGGAGGTGCCACATCTCCATCCAGTGTCTTTGGTCCCTACACCACAAGAAGTAAGTTCCTTTTTTTTCTTGCACCACTTGGGAGAGAAATCCATCAAGATACCTCAATCCAAGGAGGAGCCAATTTCTTTCCAGATAAACCCAAGCCAGGATGGCAAGAATTTTTCTTGAAGAGAGGATCAAGGAGGTGCCCCACAATGTTCCATAAAAATCCAAGTTATAAAAGGGAAGAGAGCATGTCTTGGGGAGGAATTCAAGGAGGTTCCCAAAAGTTTCCAAAAGTGCCAAAGCCATGAAAGGAAGAAGCCTAAACTTGTGGAGCAAGACTAGGAGGTGTCCAAATGAGCCAAACCATGAAGGGAAAATCCTTGATTCATGGAGAGATACTAGGAGACACCCCCATAACCTGCAATTTGGAGCTGATTTTCAAGTTTTCTTGGAGTTTTTGGGCTGCCCACTCATGGAAGGAGTCTTAGGAAGAGAATTTGATGCCTAAAGTGTGGGTTAGTCCTATTAGTCCCACATGGGAAATGTATACAATTTTATTTGTTTGTTATGTCTATATATTCAACTCTATGTAACTCTTGAATTTAACGATGAATGAATTCAAATTTGTGTGAGCAACTTTATGTTTCTCTCTTCCGCACTTGCATTCAGGTGTTGAGCTCCGTGAGGGAGTAAATCCGGGTTCCCTAGGAACCTTGAGGAGGTGTGAGATCTCCAACCCCAAAACCCTAGGTTAGCTACTTCAACTCCAAACCCTAGCCGCCCATCATCCTCTTCATTCCACCAAACCCTAACCTACCCCATCTCTCACGGCCCCTCTCTCCAAGTAGAGGTCGACCACCAGCATCCAGGTCCAGTTCGGCCACTTCGAATCCAGAGCAAACCCCAGAGGAAGTCAGATCAGCATCCAGGAGAATCAGGATTTCAGCAACATCAACATTCAAGTTCTTCTATCTGGTAAATCCTTCCTTGAGTATCTGGTTCCATAACTTGTTCTTCTTCTTTCCTAGATCTTGAGTTCAGAAGAAGCCAACTCTGCCAAAGGACCAGTATTGGAGGATCCATTACGAAGATATCCGAATCCGAGGATCCAACAATCTGCTCAAGAGAGTCCTTCCACTAAACTCTGTGAAGATCACTGCCTGGTCTGTAACCCTTCTCTTCTCTTTACTTCTGTCCTGTTGAAAGTTCAGAGCGAAACCCTAGGTCTGGGAGTTTCTCAACCCCCAGCGATCCTTTACTTCTGAACTACTCTGATAATCTAGTTTCTTTAAATTGTGCTTTCAATTATTACATAGTTTCTTTTAATTTAGCTCAACTTTCCTTTGAGTCAAAGTCGACTTCTGAAAATTTTAAAAAAATAACAAAAAAAGAATTAGTCTTAATTTACTTCTGCATCGCATCATCTTTTTTGTTCTGCATCATTTTGGTATCAGAGCTTTCATTCTGCATCATTTTTGGTATTAGAGCTCTCGTTCTGCATCATCCTGGACAAGGTATTTATATGATAACACCTTGTAGTTTCTCTATTTGTGATACTACAAACTGGGTATTGGATACTGGAAGTCCAATTCACATTTATAATTCTTTGCAGGGACTTCAAGTTAGTAGAATATTCGAGGATGATGAGAGGTTCTTGAATGTGGGAAATGGAAACCGAGTTCTAATTCTGGTGTTGGGAGTCCTTAAACTTATTTTGAGTCTTGTACTGTCATTTTGAATGAATGTCATTTTTGTTCGTCTTTTATTTTAAATATCATTTTTGTAGGCCAATTGGCCATGTATGGTTATGAACTATCAATAAAAAATGACATTTGCAAAATCATTTGGAATGGTTCTATAATTTTGACTGGACAAATGCATGATGGCATCTATGTACTATCACAACCTGTTAGTGTAATGTACACGTCTAGCAAACACTCTAGGATAGATAATGTCAGCGAAGCATACCTATGGTATTGTAGGCTAGGTCATATTAATAGGAACTGGATAAACAGGTTGAAATGTGAGGGTCTCCTTAATTTTAGTGAAGATAGTTCACTTCCAACATGTGAGTCCTGTCTTCTTGGAAAAATGACTAAGTCACCTTTTACTGGAAAAGGTGAACGAGCCAAAAAAATTTTGAGTCTGGTACATACTGATGTATGCGGACCCATGAATGTTAGTGCCAAGGGTGGGTACATTTATTTCATTACGTTTACAGACGACCTTTTAAGGTATGGTTATGTCTTCTTGATGAGATATAAATCTGAGTCATTTGAAATGTTCAAACAATATCATAGTGAAGTAGAAAAACAAACTAGAAAGTGTATCAAAACCCTTCGATCCGATCGAGGTGGTGAATACCTTTCTAGTGAGTTTCTAATATATCTCGAAGAGAATGGGATTCTCTCTCAATGGACACCTCCAGGGATACCTCAATTAAATGGAGTGTCTGAGAGGAGAGAATCGAACCCTGTTAGACATGGTTCGGTCCATGATGGGCTTTGCATCTCTACCGGTATCCTTTTGGGGATATGCTTTAGAATCAGCCTGTTACCTTCTGAATAGGGCTTCAAGTAAGTCAGTTAGTAAAACACCATATGAGATATGGACTGGACGTAAGCTGACACTATCACACCTTCAGGTTTGGGGGTGCCCAGCTTATGTAAAACATTTAGAAATAGACAAACTTGGACCTAGGTTTTTTCGGTACTTATTTGTTGGGTATCCAAAAGAGTCTAAGGGGTATTATTTCTACTTAGTTGAGGAACAAAAATTGTTCATCAATCTTAGGACTATCTTTTTGGAAAAGGAATTCCTTAGTGAAGGGACTGTAGCCTCTAAGATTGAACTTAGTGAAGTTCAACGAGTAAAAGAACTGACATATTTAAGGGACAACATAGAACCGGTTGTAATTAGATCACACCCAAAGCCCACTCAGGAACTATTAAGGAGATCTGGTAGGGTACCGAGTTGATCAGATAAATACTACGATTTCTTGGTCCAGGACGATGATCCCATTGAACTCGATGAGAACAATGAGGATCTGATCACCTATATGGATGCAATGCAGAGGTTTGACTCTGAGAAATGGCTAGGAGCCATGAAATCTAAAATGGAGTCAATGGAGATCAACAATGTATGGACGTTGGTTGATGCACTTGAAGGGATAAAACCCATTGGGTGCAAATAGATTTTCAAGAGGAAAAGGGGTGCAGACGGGCAGGTGGAGACCTATAAAGCCCATCTGGTTGCCAAGGGATATCATCAACGTTCTGGTGTTGACTATGACAAGACGTTCTCTCCTGTGGCAATGCTCAAATCCATTCAGATTATGCTTGCTTTAGCAGCATACTTTGACTATGAAATATGGCAAATGGATGTCTGAATAGCTTTCTTGAATGGTGAGCTGGAAGAGGAGTGTACATGATACAACCTAAAGAGTTCACATCCACAGATGAGTCAAAGGTGTGCAGGCTTCAAAAGTCCATCTATGGATTGAAGCAAGCATTAAGGAGTTGGAACATGTGATTTGATAAGTGTTTCAAGTCATATGGCTTCGTTAGGAACGGAGAAGAACCTTGCATTTATAAATGGTCTAATGGTTCTATGATTGTATTCCTTGTGTTGTATGTGGATGGCATTCTTTTAATTGGGAATGACATCCCAGCACTACAAGGAATAAAGGTCTAGTTATCATCTCAGTTCTCTATGAAGGACTTGGATGAAGCCTCTTACATACTGGGTATGAAGATCTATAGAGATAGATCTAAGAGGCTTCTGAGACTATCCCAGTCTATGTACTTCAATACCATGCTGAAACAATTCAGCATGAAAATTTCAAGAAGGGCTATCTCCTGATAAGCATTGGAATTGATCTCTTCAAAAGGAATTATGCGACAACTACTGAAGAGAGAGAGCGTATGAGTAGAATCCCATATGATTCGGTAGTGGGTTCTATCATGTATGCCATGACATGTACTAGACCAGACGTGGCATACTTACTAGGTGTAGTGAGCAGATACCGGTCTGACCCAGGTGAAGCTCATTGGAAAGTGGTAAAGACCATCCTTAGGTATTTATTAAATATTAAGGACCAATGGCTGATTTATGGAGAATCTGACTTGAAACTTGTAAAGTATACTGACTCCAGTTTCCAGTCAAATAAGGATGATAGCAAGAGTGTGTTAGGATTTATCTTTATCCTAAATGGAGGAGCTGTCTGCTGGACAAGTTCCAAGCAGCCTACTATGGCGGACTTAGTATGCGAAGTAGAGTACATTGCAGCATCAGATATAGAGAAGGAAGCTGTGTGGTTACGGAAGTTCCTTGGCGAGCTGGGAGTGGCACCTTCCCTGGATGGTTCTGTTCTGGTGTACTGTGACAACACTAAAGCCATTGCTCAAGCCAAAGAGTTGAACTCTCATCATTGCACAAAGTATATTCTGCGGTGCTATCACCTTGTACGAGAGATCATGGAACAAGGTGACATTGACCTTCAGAAGATCGATATAAAGGAAAACCTGGCTGACCCCTTCACTAAAGCTGTAGGAGTTCAAGAGTTTGACTGTTATAAACGAAAAATGGGAAAGAGATTCTGTGCTGATTGGCTTTAGTCCAAGTAGGAGTTGTTGGGAATTATATCCCAAAGTTAATCATCTAGGCTGTAGATGGTTATGCTATATTTGTATTTGTATATGAATTCTTTTAATAAATAAAAGCTATTTATTTTGGCTGTTCATCACATGTACATTTTCCTGTAAAGAACTCTTGTGTGATGGAGTCCTTAGAACTACATTATTTGATGTAGAGAGGATATATCAAGTAGTTCTTAAACTGGTTTACAACCAAAGGATACATTGTTATAGGATGACAATGTATCAAGTATAGGTTGTTGTATGTTGCATTTGTTGGTTATCCTCTTAATCAAGAACTGTGGAGACACTGGTATGACATGCAAGTGAAATGTATGACCATCTACGAAGTGAAGCTCCCTTTTGCCAAAGGATTGCTTGCGAAGGGATATGGGTATATGTGTCCCTCATACCTAAGGTCACCATGGTAGCTTGCAAGAAACTCATTATACTTTGATACCAGACTACCTGGATTTCTAATCCAGTGATGGAAGGTTTTTGGGTGCAGTTAAGTACTTGTAGAGCGATGGTGGATCAAGATGAAATTGACCTCTCCAAATAGTTTGGAGTGAATGACTCACAATGTTTCAATTCAGCAAAACCTTGGCCAGGATAGTTCTTGTGAGGAGTCACAGAACTTGTGAGGCTGAGACATGATCTGGATAAACCAAATTAAGGTTGGCATCGAATCCTAGGTCATCCTGAGCATTATGAGGTCAAAGGGATGAATTATGCACTAACCATATGCTAGAGGTTCTTGTGAGATGCTCTGCATCTTCGACCTATCCGGACATCGGGTATCATTGCTAGATGAGGACTTTGACTAGTACTGAAAATGTTTCAGTGCTACCGGCTTAATGTTCGAACCTATGGGGTCACACACCATAGAGGATTTCTATCTGATCTTAAGGATAATTGATGATTAAGAATCGTTTGCCGTCACCAGAAGTCAATATGATTGACTTTGCTCCAAGTGTCGACACTTAGAATTTTATAGGTGTCGACACTTGGTGAAGTGTCGACACTTGGCAATTTTGTAAGTGTCGACACTTGGTGAAGTGTCAACACTTGGCAATTTTCGTGTGTCGACACTTCCTGTGACGAGCAGATTTTTGGAAAGAAATTTTTGGAAGGATTTTGGAAAGATTTGACCTGGTTTGAATTTTGAATTCAAACCATTTTGGCTCCAAACTTTCTTGGAATGATTGTCATTCCTTCCTAAAGAGTTTGGACCCATTTGGTTTGGCCTTGATCCTCTCCCCCATTCTCTTCCCTCATCTCTCCTCTTCCTTCTTCTCCCTCTCATGGTTGCACCTATAAATGAGGGTCATTCTATAGACTGCAGAGGTTACACAACATCACTAGAGAGAAAAGTAAAAGTGTTTACTAGAAGGAGAAGGATTTGTGAGGTCTAGGGATTGGGTGTGAGTAACCTAGCAATCAAGCAAGGTCTTGGGAAGAGAGTCCCTTGGGAAAGGATTCCACCTCTCCTCCTTGTCTTCCAGGAAGAAGAAGATCGACCCAAGGATCCTGAAGAGCTAGCACTTTGAGGTAGTTGATCAGAGTTGAGCCCATGTATGGATTTCCTGTAGAGGCCAGACATGTGTGTGGCTCGAGCGCCCTCCTCCTTCCACTGCTTCTCTCTTGGTATAAAGGTATGGTACTTTTATATTTGTGGTTTTGTCTTGCTTTGATGTTATGTTGCATGCTAGATTATTATGCTAGATCATGTTGTGGGCAGATCAGTAGATCGTTTAGATCTATATACTGAGCCTTCCGCTGTGCATGCTTTAAAATTATTTTAAAATGCATATCTTCTGTCTTGTTTTTCTTGCATATTGTATGCTTGGTGTAGGTGCTTTTCACCTTCACCTCTCACATCCACAAAGAAGGTTGATGGCATGGATGTCCCAAAATCTGAAGAAGAATGGGATGAACATGACATGAAAATGGGTGAGTTGAATGCCAAAGCAATGAATCTTTTATATTGTGCTTTGGACACTAATGAGTTTAACCAGATTTTTACTTGCATGTCTACAAAAAAAAATTTGGATAAACTTGAAGTAACCCATGAAGAACCTCCCAAGTCAAAACTTCTAAAATCAATATTCTTGTTCATAATTATGAGTTATTTAAAATGGAACCAAATGAAACAATATCTGCCATGTTCTCAAGGTTTACAGATATTATTAATGGTCTAAAAAGTCTTGGCAAGATATACTCAAATGTAGACCTTGTATAAAAAATTTTGAGATCACTTCAAGATAAATGGGATATGAAGGTCACTGCTTTCCAGGAAGCTAAGGACTTGAACACTTTACCATTGGATGATGATGCGGGATGCAAAGGATGACTTCTAAATTAGAAGATTAACAAGTTTGGTTGAGAAATGATCCCTACTTACATAAATAAAATTCATTCATAAGATAAGTATAGGAATCATATGAAGGAAAGCTAAACAATGGATTTAAGGTAACCCAAACTATAGCTCTTGTTTAATCCATGAAGATTGGACCTAATGGTTGGGAAACCATTCTAACTAGAACATAAACCATTCAAATATTCAAACCTAAGAGTAAAGGAAGGTTTACTTGCCAATATTGAATTCTCACACTTTTAGTGGTGAATCAATTTCAGCACTCTATGGATTGATGATGGAACTTGAAACTATCACACCATGGGAAGAAGACCTCTAGCTTAGATGATTCCAATGGCAAGATTAACCTTATCTTCAGCTCGTAATCTTGGAGGATCCTGGAAAGAAGGGGGATTAGTGACTTGAATGGCAGGAAGAAGGGAATGTAAAGGTTTAAAGAAGGAATGAATGTTGGTGGATTGGTTGATGTTATAGGAGATCAAGATGAATGATTTGGCACCTTGAATGTGGGCTGATTGGAACCCCTTGGCTGAAATTAAGTTGGCATCTCTTGAAGGAAGAAGATGGGCACTCCGAAGTGTTGTAGAACGGCTTCCCTGGAGAGTGGTGTTGATGGCCTTGAAGCTTGAAGAAGATGGCTACTTTGGTTGGTGGATGGGAAGGACTCCTTTGGTTGATGGAAGGGGCAGCACCTTGATGGAATGTAGTGGATTTAGGATGTGGCTAGGTCGGCTAATGGAAGAACTTATGGGCCTCTCACCCTCTCCCTCTCGGAGGACACTTGCACAACACAAATGGAGGTAGAACTTTTTAAAATTTTCATTCATGAATAATGATCTTACAAGAGGGGTTTGGAGGGGTATTTATAAGCCTCCAATTCATTTTGAAAATTCGAATTACAAGGAGTAAATCATGGGAGGTTGCAAGCTATATGGAAGGAGAGTTGAAATCATGCTTGAATGGGGGAGAAAATGATGGTTGGCCACCTTGAGTTTGAATTCAAACTTGGCCGCCCAATGAGTCATGATGTGGCATGCTTAGGTGTTCTCCATGTTGGCTTTGAAGATGACATGGCTTCTAATTAGACTTGATGATGTAGCATCCACCTTGGCATAATTTGTTGGAGTGATTTGTAGTACTTAATCATCAAGCCCTCTTGCTTAACTTGAACCCAATTCAAACCTATCTTGGACCTAACTTATAAAATCAACTAATTACAAGGTCAAATTGAACCTAATTTGACTCAAGAGACCAAATTGACATGGACCCAATCCTAATTACAGGACTCAAACTCAACCAGAGAAATAAATTTCTCTATTTATAGGACTCATGTTTAATTAAAGAAATAAAATTGAAACCAAAAGTAGAATTAACTTAATCCATTGAAATCCATAATGACTTTAGCTTGATTAGATTGGATTGAATTCTCTTTCGAGCTGTGGTGCCCGCACCAGATGAGCTCCTTAAATCATTGATCATGCATGAACTCACAATGTAGCATAGAAGTGAGGATGATATCAAGAAGAAAAAACTAATAGCCTTCAAAGCTACTACAGAATTAAAGAAACAAGAAGAAGAATTAGAAGAAGAAAGCCCTTCCTTAGACAAAGATGAACTTGAAGATGATATTGCTCTAGTCATGAAGAAATTCATAAAATTTATGGACAGAAGAAAGGCAAGACATTGGAGAAAACATTATGGAAGAGGGGAACACAGCAAAGAGAAAGAAAAGGAAAAAGAAAGAGATAAAGAGCAACAGCCTATTTGCTACGAGTGTAAGAAGCCGAGGCACTTCCGTTCTGACTGTCCCACTTTGAAGAAAGCCTACAAAAAGAAGAAGAAGAAAGCGATGTTGCAACTTGGAGTGACAACGAAGAGTCTACATCAAATGAAGAAGAAGAGACTACCAAAATAGCTAATATATGTTTGATGGGTCTCGAGGATGAGGTAATGTCTCATAAACCTAACAATGAATTTATATATGAAGATTTGAATACTGCTTTTTATGAGCTATTATCTAAATATAAAAAGGCATGTTTAAAAATTAAGACTTTGAAAAATAACAATAATGTTTTAATGAAAGAAAAAGATGAAATTTCAAAAAAGAACAACATTTTACAAAAAGAGTTGAGCTGTATTTTAGAAAAATATAGAGTCCTGCAAGTTGAAAAGAATAATCATCTTGAAAAGAATAAGGCTCTACATGAAAAAAATATATGTTTACAAAAGAAGTTGAAAAACTCAAGCCCTTAGTTGAAAAATTAACTTTTAGTTCAAATAAGCTTGAGCTGATTTTGAAAAGCCAAAAGGATTCAAATAACAAAGCTGGAATTGGTTACAATTCATTGCATTCTAATAGAGTTTTAGCTACAAAGTTTATAGCTTCAAAATCATATGTATCTATGTTTTCAACTCAAAAATCTCTTGCATCAAAAGTTTCAGCACTTGCATCTTTTCAAAAATCAAGAGTTATCTATTATTCTTGCAATGGGGTTGGTCACAAATCCTTTGAATGTAATTGAAAAAGAACAGTAAAAGTAAAGTGAAAAAGGTTTGGGTTCCCAAAGGAACCACTTTTACTAACCTGTAAGGATCCAAGAAAGCTTAGGTACCTAAAAGAACTACTTGATTATCTTATAGGAATGACTTGTAGACAAGAATTCAACAAAAAGATGGTATATGATAGTGGGTATTCAAGACATATGACGGGTGACAAAGAATAATTCATCACCCTAGAAATGAAGGATGGAGGATTAGTCACTTTTGGTGACATGGTAAGGGGAAGATCATTGGCATTGGTAAGATTAGAATTACCCCTTCTACATTCATTGAAAATATATTGCTAGTTGACAAATTGAAGCACAATTTATTAAGTATAAGTCAATTATGTGATAGAGGCTTCAAGGTTGTCTTTGAATCTTCAATATGCAAAGTAATTAACTCACTTGATTCTAGCACTAAGCTCATTGGTCATAGACTTGGAAACATATATGTGGTAGATTTAAATGATCTAGCCATGTCTAGAAGTACAAGTCTTGTGGCAATGAATGCTGTTGACTCTGGTCTTGATTTTGATGATTGACAAAATGTTTAAGTATATATGAGTACTAACTGTATTTTAAGTGTATTTTTCATATCTTAGTACTCAACCATGTTGGATGAAGAAATGCTTATATTTTAGTTGAAAAAGTACTTAAATTAAAGAAAAATCAAGTATATGGACTTTGGAATTAATATGGAAGAACTTGAAGAGGTTAAAGTTTCAATTTGAAGATATTTCAGCAATGGCATAGGCAAGTGTCGACACTTAGCAATGAAGTATCGACACCTAAGGATCAAGTGTCGATACTTGAAGAGTGAAGTGTCGACTCAAGGCCTGAGACAAACAGAAAACTTCAGAAAGCACTTTTAGTCAAGTGTCGACACCTGGAGCTGAAGTGTCGACACCTGGAGCTGAAGTGTCGACACTTGGAAGTGAAGTGTCGATACTTGAAACTGAAGTGTCGACACCTGGAGGTGAAGTGTCGACACTTGAATAGTAACAGCTAGTTTTCTGGGCTGCAGAACTTCTCCAACTTGGCTCCAACGGTCATATTTTCCTCCCTAATGGCTATAAACGGTCATTTAAGTGTTGGGAGGCTATATAAGCATCAAGAATCAAATGGAGAAGTAATCCTTTGGTGAGTTTCTTGAATATTCTTAAAGGATTCAATAGTTGAGTGATTAAAAGCCTTCAAGCTTCCAAGTTTCAAAGAGAGCATCAAAGTCTACATCTACAAGCATCAATCAAAGGCTTCATCAACTTGAAGACAAGATCTTCATCAACAATCAAGGGCTTCAAAGAGATATTTGCTTTATTTTAGAAAGCTTTTATTGTATTCATTTATACTTGCTCTTACATTGTTTTACTTAAGGTTTTTAGTGAGCCTTGGAAAACCAAAGATGTTTTTGGTAAGCCTTTGAAAACCAAAGTGGTTGTTGGTGAGCCTTGAAACCAACTAGAATTTTACTTGTGAGCCCGAAGCCAAAACAAGTTTTTTAGGTTCTTGGTTATCCCGTAAAACCAAGGGTGGTTGTTGGTGAGCCTTGAAACCAACTAGGGTTTGACTTGTGAGCCCGAAGACAAAACAAGTTGTAAAGGTTGTTGGTGAGCCTAAGTTATAAAACCAAACTTAATAAAATTCCAAGGGTGGCTTGGGGAGTGGATGTAGGTGCTTGGTTGGTACCGAACCACTATAAATCTTTGTATTTGTGTGATTGTTCTCCTTGTGCTTTTATTTCTTTATTTCCGCTGCATTTATTTGAAATACACAAGTACTTGAATTGCATTAGCACATACTTGCTTTAGTTCACACTTTGCAAATAGTACAAAAGTTTTATAAAACCTAATTCACCCCCCCTCTTGGGTTGCCTACCTGAGCCTATAATTGGTATCAGAGCCGGTGCTCTGTTTGAAAATCTAACGATTTTGAGCTAAAGTTCATGGTAACCCTTGTAGGTATTAGTGTTAGACCACCATTTTTCATTGGCACAAATTATACATTTTGGAAAACTCACATGTGCATCCATATTCAATCTATTAGTTATCATCTTTGAAAAATTATTGTTAGTGGTCCTCATATTCCTTCCATGTTGGTTAATGGCATTTCCATTCCAAAGCTCGAAGAGGGTTGGAATAAATATGACATTAAACAAACTGAAATCATTGCTAAAGTAATGAACTTGCTTTATTGTGCATTAGACTTGAATGAATTTAATAGAATCTCTACATGTACATCACGAAGGAAATATGGGACACACTTGAAGTTACTCATGAGGGTACTCTTCAAGTGAAGAATACTAAAATTAATTTGCTTGTACATTCTTTTGAAATTTTTGAAATGATACATTATGAATCTATTTCTGATATGTATACTAGATTTTTTACTATTATTAATGAATTAAATAGTCTTGGCAAAATATATACTAATGCTGATTTGGTGAACAAAATTCTTAGATCCTTGCCAAAATCATGGGATCCAAAGGTGACGGCGATCCAAGAAGCTAAAGATGTAGAAACCTTACCTTTGGAGGAGCTTATCG
Organism: Areca catechu; assembly: GCA_021397845.1. Taxonomy (NCBI): domain Eukaryota; kingdom Viridiplantae; phylum Streptophyta; class Magnoliopsida; order Arecales; family Arecaceae; genus Areca; species Areca catechu. Next base: position 41,709,327 of record CM038048.1, on the reverse strand, counting down.
GTTCACTCATGACCTATGAGTTGAACTTATGGCAAAGGATAGTGGAAGCTGATACAGAAAAGAAGATAATGGCTTTCAAAGCCAAAAAGAAATTCAAGGCAATGACAGCAACTTGGAGTGATAGCGAAGATTCAAGTACGGATGATAAAGTTGCCCATCTTTGCTTCATGGCAAATGAAAAGGTATGTACTGAAAATGATTATAATTTTATCTTTGATGAACTACATGATGCATCTAATGATCTTGTGCATGAATATAGATTGCTAAAAATTGAGCACAAGAAATTAAATAGGCATGTAGATTCATTTTCTCTTGACAACACCAATCTTACAAATTAAAATGGTGATTTAAATGCCAAGATTGATATTTTAAAAAATAAAAAGAATAATTTTTCTAAAGAAAAAGAATTTTTAGAAAAAGAAAATGTTATTTTGAAAAATTTATGTGATAAAAATATTTTGGTTGAGGGAAAGAAGAAAAAACTTTTAAAAAATTTCTCTATTCCTGCTTCTTTCAATTTATCTTCTAAATGTGGTTTTAAAGCTTATCCTTCTAGATTAAGAAAAGTTTGGATTCCAAAAGGAACCATAATTACTAATCATAAAGAACCCAAGAAAGTTTGGGTACCAAAACTGTCCACTTAATTTGTTTTGCAGGAATGTCTTGCAACCCAACATGAAGAAAGGAAGTTCTTGAAAAGAGGTTGTACAAGACAATTTAAAGAAGTGGACAAGCTACATTTTAAACTAAATGGTAAAAGGAATGACTTTGTATATTGGTAAATTCTAAACATCTTCTTCCATAATTAAAAATGTAGATTAATTTTTATTGCATCAATTACTTTGAAAAATTATTTTATATAGTTAATTAGAATCAAGTTTGGACTTATCATCATTGGCTATGATCATGAACTTTTTGGTGTTGATGAATTTCATGCTATCATGATTAAACTTATGATTGTAAGACCTTCACCTGATTTTGATTAATGTATTTCATGAAAAATACTTTTAAAAATGCATATTGATTTAAAAAATATTTTAATTGATTAATTAGAATCAAGCTTAGACTAATAATCATTAGTTGTGATCGTGACTATTTTGATGTAAATGGATTTCATGCTCTCAAAATTTCAACTTATGATTATTAGACTTTCACTTGATTTTGATTAATACAGTTTTTGAATTATTTCAAGTAAAATATTACGATTTATGTGCTTTCATTATTGGCATCTATGCTTAAGTTAGAATTGATTTGAATCAAGTATAGAACTGGTAGTTAAGGGCTACATTTAAGAAGAAGGTATGCATATTGACAAACCCTTGCTCTAGTAGCTAGACTTGATATCATATTACTTCTAGCATTTGTATGGATATCAAATCATCTTAAAATGAATTTGAAATCATGATAAAGTTTTTAAGTGATATAAATGCTTTGTATTTTGAAAATCTTGAATATCTTGAAAAATTTCAAATCTTGATGCATGAGATTTCATGTTTTATTCCTCAAATAAATGCATATTTTCAAAGAAGGAATAATATTTAGGGAAAGCATCCAAAGATTTGTTTTCATATTTGATGCTTTGAATATTTTGCTTGATATCATGCTGTACTTATATTGCTCTGATACTCTTTCTCCTTGTTTTCAAATCTAATTTTTTAAGGGGAGTTACATTCAAATGGTATCATATTTCAATTAGTATCATGTTCAATTTGTATCATATTCAATTGATATCATAATTATTTGATTTCATGCATTGATTTTGATGACTTACTTGCTATTCTTTCCGACTTCATTCCCACTTTGTATTGCCTTTCATCCTTTTTCATGATGTCAAAAAGGGGGAGAAAATTGTTAAGTATGAAAAGGGGAAGATTGGATAAACATGAAAAATCATTTGAGAAATGAAAGAATGTGCAAAAGGGGGAGAAGAATGTAAAATATTTTTATCTAAAGGGAATAATTAGTAAGAAGAAGAAATTTTAAAAATTTGAAAATTTTGCATATTTTGAAAAATATTTTTGAAGATTATTATTATTTTTTTTGGATCATATTTTGAGAGGGAGCTTGGTGCTTATTGTTTTGAGCTTATATGTTTATCTTATTGTTAATCTTTTTAAGCTTATCTTTTTCATACACTTAAAGGTTTTGTCATCATCAAAAAGGGGGAGATTGTTGACTCTGGTCTTGATTTTGATGATTGACAAAATGTTTAAGTATATATGAGTACTAACTATATTTTAAGTATATTTTTTAGATCTTAGTACTCAACCATGTTGGATGAAGAAATGCTTGTATTTCAGTTGAAAAAGTCCTTAAATTAATGGAAAATCAAGTATATGGACTTTGGAATTAATATGGAAGAACTTGAAGAGGTTAAAATTTTAATTTGAAGATATTTCAGCAATGGCACAGGCAAGTGTCGACACCTAAAAATGAAGTGTCGACTCCTGAGGATCAAGTATCGATACTTGAAGAGTGAAGTGTCTACTCAAGGCCTGAGATTAACAGAACTTCAGAAAGCACTTTCAGTCAAGTGTCGACACCTGGAACTGAAGTGTCGATACTTGGAAGTGAAGTGTCGACACCTGGAGAATGAAGTGTCGACACTTGAAACTGAAGTGTCGACACCTGGAGGTGAAGTGTCGATACTTGAACAGTAACGGCTAGTTTTCTGGGCTGCAGAACTTCTCCAACTTGGCTCCAACGGCCATATTTTCCTCCCTAATGGCTATAAACGGTCATTTAAGTGTTGGGAGGCTATATAAACATCAAGAATCAAATGGGGAAGTAATCCTTTGGTGAGTTTCTTGAATATTCTTAAAGGATTCAATAGTTGAGTGATTAAAAGCCTTCAAGCTTCCAAGTTTCAAAGAGAGCATTCAAAGTCTACATCTACAAGCATCAATCAAAGGCTTCATCAACTTGAAGACAAGATCTTCATCAACAATTAAGGGCTTCAAAGAGATATTTGCTTTATTTTAGAAAGCTTTTATTGTATTCATTTATACTTGCTCTTATATTGTTTTACTTAAGGTTTTTGGTGAGCCTTGGAAAACCAAAGAGGTTTTTGGTAAGCCTTTGAAAATCAAAGTGGTTGTTGGTAAGCCTTGAAACCAACTAGGGTTTTACTTGTGAGCCCGAAGCAAAAATAAGTTGTTTAGGTTCTTGGTTATCCCGTAAAACCAAGGGTGGTTGTTGGTGAGCCTTGAAACCAACTAGGGTTTGACTTGTGAGCCCGAAGATAAAACAAGTTGTAAAGGTTGTTAGTGAGCCTAAGTTATAAAACCAAACTTAGTGAAATTCCCAGGGTGGCTTGGGGAGTGGATGTAGGTGCTTGGTTGGCACCGAACCACTATAAATCTTTGTGTTTGTGTGATTGTTCTCCTTGTGCTTTTATTTCTTTATTTCCGCTGCATTTATTTGAAATACATAAGCACTTGAATTGCATTAGCACATACTTGCTTTAGTTCACACTTTGCAAATAGTACAAAAGTTTTATAAAACCCAATTCACCCCCCCTCTTGGGTTGCCTACCTGAGCCTACAAATGCTAAAACCAAGGAGTCTAGCTTACTTTGGCATAGGAGATTAGGTCATGCTAGCATGCATATAATAGCTAAATTAATTTTCAAAGATCTAGTTAGAGGTTAACCAAAATTTAAAGTTGATTTTGAACATGTTTGTGATACATGCCAATTTGGTAAACAAACTAAAGGAAGTTTTAAATCAAAAAATATTGTTTCAACATCTAGACCTCTAAAGCTACAACACATGGATAGATTTGGACCAACTAGGACCACAAGCCTAGGTGGTATGAAATATGGACTTGTGATAGTAGATGATTTTTTGAGATTTACTTGGGTTTTATTTATTGCACATAAAGATGAAGCTTTTAAAGTTTTTCAAAAATTTCAAAAAAAAGTTTCAAATCAGAAAAATCTTTCAATTTTTTCTATTAGAAGTGATCACGGCACATAATTTAAAAATCAATACATTGATGAATATTATACTGAGCATGTCACTGATCACAACTTCTCCACTCCTAGAATATTGTAGCAAAATGGTATTGTAGAGAGGAAGAATAGGACATTGGAAGAGATGGCCCGAACTATGTTATGTGAAGGCAATCCTCCAAGGTACTTTTGGGCAGAAGTTGTGAACACCGCCTATTATATTTTGAACCATGTTTTGATAAGACCTATTTTAAAGAAAACCCTTATGAACTTTGGAATGATAGAAAACCTAGCATTCATTATTTTCATGTTTTTGGTTGTAAATGCTTTGTGCTAAATAATGGGAAGGATAACCTAGAAAAATTTGATGCTAAATATGATGAAACAGTTTTTCTTGATTATTCAACTTCTAGCGAACTTATAGAGTATTTAATAAAAGAACATTGACTGTTGAAGAATCTGTTCATGTTATATTTGATGAATTAATCCCTCACCTTCTAGAAAAGAAGAGTATTTTGATAATGATGTAGATACAATCGACAAAGCTATGGAGGACATGAGCCTAAAGGACAAACCAACAAGACAAGGAGAAGAAATGGTAGGTAAAGATTATGATGATTTACCAAGAGAATGGAGGTATGTAACTTCACACCCTAAAGATTTAATTATTGGTGATCCCTCACAAGGTGTTAGGACTTGGTCATCATATAGAGATGCACATGACTATCTAGCATTTGTTTCATAAATAGAACCAAATAGCATAGAAGAAGTAGAAAATGATCCTAATTAGATGATGGCAATGCATGAAAAACTTAACCAATTTAAAAGAAATAATGTATGGACTCTCGTAAATAGACCCTCAGATCATCCTGTTATTGGCACTAAATGGGTTTATAGAAATAAACTAGATGAAAAAGGCCAAGTAATTAGAAATAAAACTACATTAGTGGCTAAAGGATATAATCAAGAAGAAGGAATAGATTTTAATGAAACCTAGACACTTGTAGCAAGATTAGAAGCTGTTAGATTAGTACTTGCATTTCCTTACTACATAGATTTCAAATTATTTCAAATGGATGTAAAAAGCATATTTTTAAATTATTTTATTTTAGAAGAAGTTTTTGTAGAACAATCACCAGGATTTGAAAATCATGCTCTTCCAAATCATGTTTTCAAACTCAATAAAGCATTATATGGTTTAAAACAAGCACCTAAAGCATGGTATGCTAGACTAAGTAAATTCTTGCTTGAAAATGATTTTGTTAGAGAAAATGTAGACATTACTTTGTTCATTAAAAAAAAAGTAAATGATATGTTAGTTGTCTAAATTTATGTAGACGTTATCATTTTCAGTGCAACTAATGGAAATTTGTGTAGAGAATTTGCTAAACATATGAAGGGCAAATTTGAAATGAGCTTGATAAGTGAACTAACCACTTTCTTGGACTCCAAATTAAGCAAACAAAGGAAGGTATATTTATAAACCAAGCAAAGTACATCAAGGAAATCAAGAAGTTTGGTATGGAGTCGGTCAAAGAAATAAGCACACCCATGAGCCCCTCCTGCAGACTTGACAAAGATGAAGATGGAAGTAATGTAGATCAAAAACTCTACTGAGGTATGATTGGATCTCTATTATATTTAACTGCTAGTAGGCTTGATATCTAGTTTAGTGTATGTATATATGCTAGATTTCAATCAAATCCAAAAGAATCATATATACTTGCTCTTAAAAGAATCATAAAATATCTAAAAGGAACAAGCAATCTCGGTCTCTGGTATTCCAAGCAATCTTCATTAAATTTAATTGGATTTTCTGATGCTGATTATGGTGGATGTAAAATTGATAGAAAAAGTACTAGTGATACTTGTCAATTTCTAGGGCTAAACTTTATTTCATGGTACTATAAAAAACAAAACTCTGTAGCACTATCTACTGTTGAGGCAGAGTATATGGTTATAGGGAGTTGTTGTGCACAAGTATTATGGATTAAGCAATAACTAGAAGACTATGGTGTTATTCAAACAAAAATTTTTATCAAATGTGATAACATAAGTGCTATTAATTTGACAAAGAATCCAATTCAACATTCTAGGACAAAATACATAGAAATTAGATATCACTTTATTAAGGATCATGTACAAAATGAAAATATTGAACTTGAATTTGTTTCAACTGAAAATCAATTAGCTAACATCTTTACTAAGACACTTAATGAAGAAAGATTCCAAATGATTAGAGGAGAATTAGGTTTGTGTAACCCATTTTAGTATTTTTGACCTAATTCCTTCAAAATTAAGAAAAAATTATCTAGAGGACCTCCATTATCAATCTAAGGTCACCAACCACCCTATTTAATGTAATTCTAGAGATTGGATACCTTTTTATCAATTTTTTGAGCCATTTTAGATGTTTTGGCTTGAGCCAACTCGAGCAAAGGTCGAGTCGACTCGAAGGTCGAATCCTATTATAAAACTGTAAGCCGTAAAGTCCCATTCACTTTCCTTTTTCACTACTTAATAAAAGCTCTAGGGGGACCACTTCCCTTCCAATTCAAGATCCACCCGAAACCTTTTGCTCCCACCTTAGATTCCCTCCAGATGGCTCCAAAGAAAGCAGTTGCAAAAAGAGCTAGGCGTGCGGAATCGAGCACCATCCAACAGGAAAAGAGATCAAAACGGTGTGAGGATGAGTCGACTCGGATTGAAGAGTAAGAAGAACCAAGAAATTTGTCTCCCTCGCCGGAAAGGCAGATCATTCCCATGGGAAATCGATCGGTTAGCTCTGGTAGGCATATAAATTTTAGATTTCTTGAAAGCCAGGGTTTCAGAATCAGTGACTGGATTGAACAGCAAGGATGGGATTTTTTTTGTTCACTTGATATTCCTACATATCCCTCTCTTGTAAAGACATTCTTTGAAAATCTATCACTTGGGGAGAATGAGATTTTGAGAATGCCCAGGGAAGGAAGGAACTATTTGAATTTAAAGGATAAACAGAGGACATTGAGACTTATTCTGGAGAAAAAATGATGTGGGACAATGGGTGGGGCTAGGGAGGATCAAACTATGAGCCTAGAAGTCACCTAGATTAGGGTTTTTTTTTTCTTTTGATTTTTTTTGTAAAATGGGGGGTGAAGGAACAATGGAGGTGGAAGACTGGGGTCGAGGCTTTCATGAACCTTGGGACCCACATTCACGGAGAGATCTCACACCTCTAGGATAACCCACCTCACTAATGGAGCCATATAGAGAGATCTCACACCTCTAGGGCTTCCTATCCACCTCACTAATGGAGCCATATGGAGAGATCTCACACCTCTAGGGCATCCTATCCACCCCACTAATGGAGCCATCAAGGTGAATCACAAGGGACATGAAGGTGGTAGAGAAGGTGGAATGGGGATACCCGGGGCCTCACACCCCTCGACGTAAGGATGAAGGCAAGATGGGGCCTCACACCCCTTGACATCTCGAAGGATGAAGGCAAGACGGGCCTAAGCCCACTCCAAATGGAGGCAGAACCAAACTTTTCTCAAAAATACAATTTCATTACTAACCAATTACAAGAGGGGATGCCTTTTTATAGGCTAACAAGACTTAGGAACCAAGTAGGATATACATGAAAATTTTATTTTATTTTATTAATCCTAAATCCTGTAGCTTTGAGATTCGTGCCCATTCTTTTGCTCTGGAATCTGTGCATGTTTATCTCCTATGACCGTGGAAGAGAGGATTGAGCAGGCGATGGGTTTGGATCCAACTTGGTTTTGGGCACAGATTGGGGCCACGTCCTGGGAGGTGATCTGTGATGACCACAGGATCGACCACACCATGAATTATTTCGGCGATTCCGACCTCCAGCTTGAGCGGATCATAGGGCCAACGGCAGCCATTACGCCCCGCGAGCGATGCCCATGGATCTGAAGCCGGCATGAAGATCTCCCGGATCTTGGCCCGGACAACTGGGATCCAGCAGCCATGGAGATGGCGGTGGAGGTTGTCATGGCGGGAGGTGGATGATAGAATGGGTGGATCACGGATAGTCTTCTTCCCTGTCCTGAGGAGGAAGAACGATGCAGCAGGGTGGTCCCGGCTGGAAGAAAGTCGGCATGGCTGGGCTCAGCGGCTAGCGGCAGCACTTGGGCGAGATCGTCGGATGGCTCGAGCAGCGACAGACAATGGAGATCCAGCTTGGGTTTGGGCGGAGAACGGCCGGCGGCTGGGGGGAAGGCGGCGGCACGACGGTGGCTGGGCATCGCAGGAGGCACAAGGTTGCCAGCTAGAGGTGACTCCAGGCGAAGGGGCGTCGGGTGCGGAGAAGGGGGTTGTCACGGATATGGGCATCATGGGTGTCACGGGCATCGAGCAGCAAGGGGTGGGGGGAACAGCCGTGGGTGGTTCCATGGGATTCGCCGGCATTCCCACGAGAAGATTGTCGCCGAGGAAGGTGGATGGACGTTGGAGGGTCGCCGGTGGTCGGGCGTGGCAGATCCGGGATGAATAGAAAGAAAATGGAAGTTCTGGAAGAAAGAACGGAGGAAGATGACAGGGATAAACATGGAATAGTTCGGGGATAGGTTTGGAATAAAACTGGAATAATGGGAATAGGTGGAATAGCAGGGATAAAAACTTAAACTAAAAATAAAAAAATTCAAAAAAAAAGAAAAGGAAAACCCAGATGGGTTTTGATGTCCCCATTATTTTCCTGAGGTGGAAAAAACTCGACTCCATCGAGTCAGGCTCGCTGTAATTTTTTTTTTTTCAATCCTAATATTCTCCTGCTCTAATACCAAATTTGATGTAGGACAACTGGTGGGGCTAGGGAGGATCGAACGGTGAGCCTAGAAGTCACCTAGATTAGGGTTTTTTTTTTCTTTTGATTTTTTTTGTAAAAGGGGGGGTGAAGGAACAATGGAGGTGGAAGACCGGGGTTGGGGCTTTCATGAACCTTGGGACTCACATTCACGGAGAGATCTCACACCTCTAGGATAACCCACCTCACTAATGGAGCCATACAAAGAGATCTCACACCTCTAGGGCTTCCTACCCACCTCACTAAAGGAGCCATACGGAGAGATCTCACACATCTAGGGCATCCTGCCCACCTCACTAATGGAGCCATCAAGGTGAATCACAAGGGACATGAAGGTGGTAGAGAAGGTGGAATGGGGATACCTGGGGCCTCACACCCCTCGACGTCCCCAAGGACAAAGACAAGACGGGGCCTCACACCCCTCGACGTCCCGAAGGACGAAGGCAAGACGAGCCTAAGCCCACTCCAAACGGAGGTAGAACCAAACTTTTCTCAAAAATTCAATTTCATTGCTAACCAATTACAAAAGGGGATGCCTTTTTATTGGCTTACAAGACTTAGGATCCAAGTAGGATATACATGAAAATTTTATTTTATTTTATTTTATTTTTTTAATCCTAAATCCTGTAGCTTTGAGATCCGTGCCTGTTCTTCCGCTCTGAAATTTGTGCATGTTTATCTCCTATGATCGTGGAAGAAAGGATTTAGCGGGTGATGGGTTTGGATCCGGCTTAGTTTTGGGCACAGATCAGGGCCAAGTCTTGGGAGGTGATCTACGACGACCACGGGATCGACCACACCATGATTTATTCCGGTGATTCTGACCTCCAGCTCAAGCGGATCACAGGGCCAGTGGTGGCCGTTACATCCTGTAGGCAGTGCCCATGGATCTGAAGCCGGCATGAAGACTCCCGGATCTTGGCCCGGACAGCTGGGATCCAGCGGCTGTGGAGATGGCGGTGGAGGTTGTCATGGCAGGAGGTGGATGGTAGCATGGGCAGATCACGGACAGTCTTCTTCCCTGTCCTGAGGAGGAAGAACGATGCAGTAGGGTGGTCCCGGCTAGAAGAAAGTTGGCACGGCTGGGCTCGGTGGCTGGTGGCAGTGCTTGGGCGAGACCGTCGGATGGCTCGAGCAGCGATGGACAATGGAGATCCAGCTTGGGTTTGGGTGGAGAACGGCCAGCGGCTGGGGGGAAGGCAACAACACAACGGTGGCTGGGCATCGCAGGAGGCACGGGGTTGACGGCTGGAGGCGACTCCAGGCGGAGGGGAGTCGGGCACGGAGAAGGGGGGCATCACAGACATGGGTGTCATGGGCGTCACAGGCATGGAGCAGCAGGGGGTGGGGGGAATAGCCATGGGCAGGGGGTGGGGGGAATAGCCATGAGCGATTCTGTGGGATTCGCCAGCGTTCCCACGAGAAGATTATCACCAGAGAAGGTGGATGGACGTTGGAGGGGCACCGGTGGTCAGGCGTGGTAGATCCGGGATGAACGGGAAGAAAATGTAAGTTCTGGGAGAAAGAACGGAGGAAGAAGATGACAGGGATAAGCATGGAATAGTTCAGGGATAGGTCTAGAATAAAATTGGAATAACGGGAATAGGTGGAATAGCAGGGATAAAAACTTAAACTAAAAATTTAAAAAAAAAACCAAGAAAAAAGAAAAGGAAAACCTGGAAGGGTTTTAATGTCCCCATCATTTTCTTGAGATGGGAAAAACTCGGGACTAACTAGATGCAAGATGAGAGGAATGATGCAAGTGATTTTGTTCTTTGTGATTTTTAGCTATTTTTAGGATTTAGGATTCCCGAAGACAAACAAAAAAAGTAGATCTAGGGTTCTACAATAATAAGAAATTCAAGCAAGCAAGTAAGTCCCTAAACATGATCGGAAGAGGACCTCGAGATTGAGAAACCCCGTAGGACTTGGCTCTCAAATCAATATCAACTTTGGAGTTCTAGGGTTGCAAAACTCAAAAGCTTTGAAGCGCCCGATACCGAGTTCACATGCTCTTGCGGATGCGGCCTGGATGATTGAGCCTTTAACCCTCATGAATGTGCTAGTTTTCTGTCCGAAGGTCCCGAAGGCAAGAAAAACTGACTCCGTATTCGTGGTACATGGAGGACCAGCGAGCAATCAAGGGAAGGATTTGAAATCAACAAGTAGCAAGAAGAAGTAACGAAAGAAAGGTTGTAGATGATGATGATTGAGGGTCTTCTTGCTGGGCGCCTACATAGATCATCCGGTTGGCCTCCGAACTCGAAGATGGAAGATGGATTAGCGGAAGAGAAGGTAACTTGAGGCCTCACACCTCTCAACGCCCGAAGGTGAAGGTGCTCCCTCACGGAGATCGACGTTCTTAAGGAACGAAGGCAACTAAGAATAACACTCAAACATCTTTTTTTTCATTCATCATCAACATTACAAGGGAGGGGTTAAGGTCCTTCATATAGGCACCTGAAGACCCCTTTTCAAAATTTGAATGAAAACACATTTTCTTCTCTTGATAAGGTGCCAAAATATTCTAAAATCCAAAAAAATCTGAATTATTTTCTCCTTGGCTGACCAAGGCTCTTGTGATTTTGGGCGTGGCATGCTTTTGGGCTTGGAGGAAGGAATTTGGTTCCCTTGGACTTGGAAAGTGGATCTTCATTTTGGGAAGAAGGCATGATGCAAGGCTTGTGTCTTCCCTCTTTCCTTGGTTGTCCACCCTTCTTTGTAGAGAAACTTGATATGAGGCTTGGAGCAAGGCTTGTGTCTTTCTTCTTTCCTTGGTTGCCCACCCAACTTTGGAGAGAAACAAGATATGGGGCTTGGGACAAGGCTTGTGTTCTTCTTCTTTCCTTGGTTGCCCTTGACTCCTTTAGTAAGTGGCTTGATGGAGGGAGGGAAGGGAGGAAAGGATATTTGATGTGTCTCTATTTGGCGCCCAAGAAATTCTTACTTGTGCTGCCCACTTGGCAAGATGAGGTGGCGCTACATGGGATGGTGAAGTGGTGCCACATGGGGTGGTGAAGTGGCGCCATTGGGTTGAAATGTTGACCTTCAAGGCTTGGCCCACTAACAGTTAAGCTGGACTCAAAGACCACTCTGGCTTGGACTCGGACTGGACTCAATACAGGACACAACTTAACCAAATTAGTCAATGAATAGGACTAAACACAAACAATTGAGACTCAATTCATGGCTAAAAAATTTACAATGCTTAGGCTTGAAGCCTAATTACAAGACCCGAAAAAATTGGAACCCTAGTTAAACATCCACAGAGGGTTGAGGAGCCTCTATCAGATTCTGGTGCCCACACCAGTTCTCCTGGGATGGGAGGAACTCCACCCTGTCGAGTAAGAGTTGATTTGGCTTTGGTACTCTTCCAGAAAGTCAGGGTCAAGGCGCTGCAAGTCCTCCCGGGTAATCCACGAGTCATCGGACTCAGGTCAGCCTTGCCATCAAACCAAGAAACGTTGATAACCTTTGCCCCGGGTGGTGATAGCTTGGTCATCCAGGACACGCTCGATCCGCTCTCCTCTCTCAGGTAAAATTGGAGGTGGACACTCTGGGTCGAGTTCACTCTCAAATGAAAGGTCAGGCCCAAATGGCTTGCTGGATATGTTTGCTGGTTCCCTGTACTTGACTAAGTCAGAGATATTGAAAGTCGAGCTAATGCCATAATCTGGGGTTAGCTCAAGAATGTAGGCATTAGGGCCAACTCTCCTTATCACTCTAAAGGGGCCAGCTCCATGAGCATGAAGTTTCTTAATGGTTCCCGGTGGAAACCGTTCAGGCCTAAGCCTAATCATTACAGAATCCCCTTGATCAAACTCTTTGGTTCTCTTTTGGGAATCAGACAAATTATTTTAAAATTTGTACTTAATGCAGAATTCTAACATGATGCAAAATGCAGACTCAACTAAGCATTCCTATTGAGAGGGATTTTATTGGACTCTCTAGGGCCTAAACCTAACAGATTATTGACTTTCTAGGTTTGACCCTGGTTTGGTATGCACATGAGAATTTTCCATGGGTTCCTAGCAAATGCCATAAGGTCTTCCAAAAATAGGTTGCAAATGGGATGGGCTTTAATGGTTCATGCAACCTGGTGATCTTAATAAAATGTAACCCAATGGCTTTAGCAACATGTGTAGACTTAGAAAAGGGTAGGAAATAGGAAGGAGACTCAGGGACTGGTTCAAAGTTAAAGAGACTAACCTTAATGTGTGAATGCTGGTCTATAGGTGTGCTTGTCCTAACCTTATGATTAGTACTAGGAGGATCTATAGGTGCAAGTTCTAGGGTAGGTTGGGTGCTCCTAGAAGGTAGAAGGTCATCAGGAAGGTCTTTGGAAAGTTTATCTTGAAAGTCCTCTAAACTAATGTCTACTTCTTGTTCTTGGACCTTCTCTATGGGAAACACTTGAAAACCTTCACTTTCATCTTCTTTGTTTGATCCTGACTTGGTCATTTCTTCTTCAAGTTCTGTAGTGGGTTCAGGATCATTATCCTTTGATTCCTTAGTGATTTCAGCCTGGGGTCCATCTACGTCACACTTCTCCACTAGACTTGATTCAGAGGTGTCTTCTTTGGATTCCCCACTAGGCTCAAGGGTTTCTTCACTTAAATTCTCAGTGGGCTCAATCTTTTCTCCCTAAAGTTCTTTAAAAGGTTCTCCTCTCTAGGTTGATTCATGAATTCCTCTAGTGGTAAGGGTTTTCTCAGTATTCACCTTCTCTAACTCCTTGTCACTAATCAGGTTGACTACAGGCTTCTTTTTCTTAAGGCTACTTGATTCTCTTTTAACCTAGTCCATGAACTCCTGATTGGGTCTCCTAGGGTAAACCTCTCGGGCTGGTTTAAGGTGCGGGACTCTTCTAGACTCAGCCTTTAAGGAGGGATCATGTTGAGGGAATCTCCTAGGATGGGGAAGTGAATTAAACTCTGGTTTAGTGTGGAGCTTCCAGGTCCTCTCTTGATCAAGCTTATCTAACCTATTGTTTGTCCTAGTTAACTATTCAATGAGGACCTTCAATTGCTCTTCTCGATTGTTCTCCATGGATTCACTTGATTGGGAGTGATGGGGGTGATAGGGAACTCCTGATCTAGTCGACATGCAATACACAATGAAAGATGTTATGGGTTTACTAGACCTAAGAGTTCAAACCAAATGTTAGGTCAAGTTGACAATCTTGGTGGTAGTAACTTGGCACCTGGCCAGGTAAGTGTTAGGTTGGTGGAGGTTCCTCATTGCTTGCCTTAGACACCAATTACAAATTGACCTGGTAAGTGAACCGACCCACCTTCCTTCGAGCTCTTATCCCTGAACCACTTGCCTAGACACCAAATACTCAAGCACACACAAACAAGTTGTCTAAATTGGCTTGACACTTGGTTCGACCCGACCTTATGAGTGTCCCTAGCTCACTAGAGCAAATTAAGTGTCTACTCAATTTTAATTAGAGGTTGGGTCCGATATGCAGGGTGGTTATTTTTGGGCTAAGGAAAGGTAATGATTTCCTTCCCTTATCTTTTGATATCGACGCCCTTAAATGAATTATGAAAATGATGGCACACAAATGATCTAATGAGATGTATCTAAGTTATGTTTTTGGATTTTTGATGGATGATAGCAGAAATAAGTTGATGGAAATGACAAGAGATGAAGCTAAATGCAAAATTAAACTATTTAAGAAATGAGAACATAAAAAGATGCACTTACTGAAAATCTCAGAATAGATTTTCCTCTCAAGTAGTATTCCAACTTGTAGAGATTTTATAGGCTGCAATAAAATCTGAGAAAGTTATCAAAAATATGTTCAATTACATGTGATCTAACAAAACAAAAATCAGGAAGTTTAAAGGTTTCTACAAACAATAACACCTAAAACAACATGCCATGTACTGAAAGGAAAAAAATGCAGAAATTAAAAGAAGATGATGCAAAAATTTTCTTTTGGGCTTTTAAAACTTTTCTTCTTGTGTTCCCCTTCAAAGGTTAGTCATTGTGGCACCCCTACACACCTTAGGAGATCCCCGTGGAATGGGAGGAGAGGGTCTTGAAACCCTAGTTTTCTCCTAAAACCGGATGGCCTGGTGAAGCATCTAATCCAAGTACTTAAGAAGCGCTAAATCCTAACCATGCTCTGATACCAAACATGATGCAGAACTAACTAGATGCAAGATGAGAGGAATGATGCAAGTGATTTTGTTCTTTGTGATTTTTAGTTTTTTTTTAGGATTTAGGATTCCCGAAGACAAACAAAAAAAGTAGATCTAGGGTTCTACAATAATAAGAAATTCAAGCAAGCAAGTAAGTCCCTAAACAGGATAAGAAGAGGACCCTGGGATTGAGAAATCCCGTAGGACTTAGCTCTCAAATCAATATCAACTTAGGAGTTCTACGTTGTAAACCTCAAAAGCTCTGAAGCACCCGATGCCGAGTTCACTCGCTCCAGCGAATGCGGCCTGGATGATTAAGCCTTTAACCCTCATGGATGCACCGGCTTTCTGTCCGAAGGTCATGAAGGCAAGAAGAATCAACTCCATATTCATGGTATCTGGAGGACCTATGAGCAATCAAGGGAAAGATTAGGAATCAACAAGTAGCAAAAGAAGTAACGAAAGAAAGGTTGTAGATGATGATGATTGAGGGTCTTCTTGCTGGGCGCCTACATGGATCATCCGGTTGGCCTCCGAACTCGAAGATGGAAGATGGATTAGCAGAAAAGAAGGTAACTTGAGGCCTCACACCTCTCGATGCCCGAAGGCAAAGGCACTCCCTCATGGAGATCAACGTTCTTAAAGAACGAAGGCAACTAAGAATAACACTCAAATATCTTTTTTTTCATTCATCATTAACATCACAAGGGAGGGGGTAAGGTCCTTTATATAGGCACCTTAAGACCCATTTTCAAAATTTGAATGAAAACACATTTTCTTCTCTTGATAAGGTGCCAAAATATTCTAAAATCCAAAAAAATCTGAATTATTTTCTCCTTGGCCAACCAAGGCTCTTGTGATTTTGGGCGCGGCATGCTTTTGGGCTTGGAGGAAGGAATTTGGTTCCCTTGGACTTGGAAAGTGGATCTTCATTTTGGAAAGAAGGCATGATGCAAGGCTTGTGTCTTCCCTCTTTCCTTAGTTGCCCACCCTTCTTTGGAGAGAAACTTGATATAAGGCTTGGAGCAAGGCTTGTGTCTTTCTTCTTTCCTTAGTTGCCCAGCCAACTTTGGAGAGAAACAAGATATGGGGCTTGGGACAAGGCTTGTGTTCTTCTTCTTTCCTTGGTTGCCCTTGACTCCTTTAGTAAGTAGCTTGATGGAGGGATGGAAGGGAGGAAAGGATATTTGATGTGTCTCCATTTGGCACCCAAGAAACTCTTACTTGTGCATCCCACTTGGCAAGATGAGGTGGTGCCACATGGGATGGTGAAGTGGCGCCACATGGGGTGGTGAAGTGGCGCCATTGGGTTGAAATGTTGACCTTCAAGGCTTGGCACACTATGAGTTGAGCTGGACTCAAAGACCACTCTAGCTTGGACTCGGACTGGACTCAATACAGGACACAACTTGACCAAATTGGTTAATGAGCAGGACTAAACACAAACAATTGAGACTCATTTCATGGCTAAAAAATTTACAATGCTTAGGCTTGAAGCCTTATTACAAGACCCGAAAAAATTGGAACCCTAGTTAGACATCCATAGAGGGTTGAGGAGCCTCTGTCGGATTCTGGTGCCCACACTAGGAAAAGTATAGATGGGATTTCTAATGTGCAAGCTAATATATTATCCCTAGAAATGAGGCTTCTCCACAACATCATTAGTCGAATGTTTTTGCCAAGGACAGGTCACTTCGATTGGGTAAGTGAACGTGACATGGTATTCATGAGATGCATGATTGAGGGGGAAGCCCTTAATCTTCCATTCAACATGTTGGTATAGATTCAGGATGCAGCTAGGAGAGAGAAAGCCTTCCTACCATATGGTATGATGTTCACTCTGCTGTTTTAGGAGTTTGGTATCGACCTGACCGGAGAGGATGGATGACCCCTTCACCACACTAACAGATACTCGGTGAAATCCCTCCATAGGATGGGTTATCACCAAGTTAAGGGTCTTTGGGTCAAGAAGACATCTGGTTAGAGAGTGGTACATCACTCTGATTCTGATGATGAGGTTTAGGCTACTGAGTTTGCTGATACTACTGCTAGAAAGACTAATAGAGATGCTGAGCATAAGTCTGATAGTGATAGTTCTGATGGCAATGATGAGGACTCCACTGGTGAGGAGATTCAGGGATAGGCTGGGATGACTAGACAGACCGGCAGCCCTGGGACACCTCCTGCACCTTCACTGCACCCGCACCTTCAGGACCATCTACTTCAGCACCACCGACTACCACTCAGGCAGATATTTTTGAGCAGCTCACCCAGTTTTGTGAAACTCTAACTGGATCATTTCGATCGATGTTTGGTGATCTATGCCAAACACTCGAGACTGGATTTCAGGAGTTCCAGACATAGATAAGAGAGTTGGCTTGCAGGATTGAGTCTGTTGAGATGAGACAGAGGCTCCAGGACAAGCACAGCACTGACCTCAAAGATTTATGCTCTGATTTTGGGAGACTTTGAGGAACAGCTGACTCATTTTCCAGAGAGCAGGCCACTACACTTCATGAGCTATAAGAAGGAATTCAGAAAATTGGCACTAAGCTTCAAACTGTCTGGGTCTTTGTGTCTGGATTGTGATCTGGAGCTAGAGCATCTGGTGCATCTACTTCAGGATAGCCTTCTACTCAACCTTCATTTATACCAAGGTAGCCTCCACCACATGCCAGACCTACACAGCCTCCACCACCTATAGTTCAGCCTAGCATACCCTCTGTAGAGATCAAAACTAAGCCTACCTCTTCTAAGTCTAAAGCTAGATTGAAAGCCAAATCCACTATACCTAAGGCTTCTACTAGAACTGGGCTTAGAGATCTTAGGCAGAAACCCTTGAAAACTAAGGTCTCTTCCACTATTTAGAGATAGGTTCTTCCTCTAGTGAGGAAGAAGATGATTAGATGTTGTTTGATCTTCATTATATCTTTTGTATGTTGTTTTTAATGGTTGTATCAAAAACATGCTTTTATATATATATACACTTTGCTTTAATGTCATTATCATTTTTCTTTACTTTTGTGTGATGCTTGGACTCAACAGGAAATATCAAACAATTATCATTGAAAAAGAAAGGAAAATATTAATAAGAATATCAAAATTATAAAGAGAAGGTGAAATTATCTCAAATCATGTTAATATTCATATTCTATTTCAAAAATCATTGCATGCTTAAAGAACCTTTTTGTTGATGATAAAAAGCCAAATCCATTAGACCTAAGGCTCCTACTAGAACTAGGCTTAGAGATCTTAGGCAGAAACCCTTGAAATCTAAGGTCTCTTCCACTGTTTTAAAGATAGGTTCTTCCTCTAGTGAGGAAGAAGATGATTAGATGTTGTTTGATCTTCATTGTATCTTTTGTATGTTGTTTTTAATGGTTATATCAAAAACATGCTTTTATATATATCTATATACACTTTGCTTTAATGTCATTATCATTTTTCTTTACTTTTTGTGATGCTTAGACTCAACAGGAAATATCAAACAATTATCATTGAAAAAGAAAGGAAAATATTAATAAGAATATCAAAATTATAAAGAGAAGGTGAAATTATCTCAAATCATGTTAATATTCTTATTCTATTTCAAAAATCATTGCATGCTTAAAGAACATTTTTGTTGATGACAAAAAGGGTAGTAATGTTTGTGCTATGCATGGAAAACTCAAAACTTCATGAAAATATGCAAATCAGGGGAAGAAATTATTTATGCATGAAAGATAATTAATGAACTTTATCTTTGAGCACTGATACATTTTAATACTAAATGATCTCTGATATATTCATGAAAATTAATTCACTCTGATACATTTTAATAATTTTGCTCTTATACGCTTTAATGCTCAATAAAGCTCTGATAAGCTCTGACACCTCTTGATATCCAATATTCACTAACTTTGATACATTCACACTTTGGATTTTTTTAACTGTAATACTTCTTGATACTAAAAGGAAATCAGCTCTGATATATTTGAAATTAGCTCTGATATATCTTGAAATTGGTGCAGACATCAGGGATAGAAGGAAACGACAAGTCAATCCCACATCCCTGTGGATCACCTATGAATAAAGCCCTAAGCTCAAACCGCAAAATCATTTGTAAATAGTCAATTTAAAATTCTATTATTTTAGCCCAATTGGATTCAGCCCTAAACCCCAAATTCAACTGAGTCATGTATATATACACACAAACCCTATTTACCAAGTTGAGTCATTATTTCATTTTTGTTTTGTGAGATTATGCCTTTTGATCAAATTGGGTTCAATTTGTTTAAGTTGGGTTTAGAGTTGGCCCTTTAATTATTTAGTTGATTGAGTTCTGTAATAGTTATTTTAATTAAGTCCTGTAATATAAGAGGGGACCCAAATCAAGACACCATGTGCCAACCCAAGACAAGACATGTGCCAACTAATGCTTGGCGCCACATCATCACATGCCATGTCATGCCATGTCACTTGCCACTTGGAGTGTATGTCATGCCACATTGATGCAGGACTAATATGCATGCAATTCTTTTTGTACGTTATATATGTGGGGTTAGGTGATTAATTCCTAAATTTCAGATCAAAATTAGTTGTAGAAAATCTTGTATGAATTTTTGAAGCTAAGCATGCAGATTAGAACCTAGAAAAGTACTAAAGAAGGATCGCCGGGGCTGAGAAGCCTCGGTTAGGGCAAGTTCTCCTACAATATAAGGACTGGACGTAGAGGGGGTGTACCTGACAACGTCTGAAGTGCCCGGTGAAGATCGCAGTAAAGGGATCTCTCGTTCCTCGATGGATACGGCCTGGAAAACTAAGTCAAAGACCAGCGGATACCCGGCTTTCTGCTCGGTGATCCGATTGAGGCTTAGATGGAGTCATTGGGTTCATAGGAACTCGGGGACCTGCAAACGACCTGTCAGGGGTTAGAAGACTCAAAGGAGATGAAGAAAATAAAGGAAAACAGCAAAGGAAAGAAAGTTTTGGAGGGGGCTGGAAGGATGGTTGGCGGCAGGAAGATGGTTGCAAACACCAGGAAGAAGAACTCTCAAACCCCTTTATGCACACAGCAGGGTAGTCATACAAAACAATAGAAGAACTCAACGTTTATTTCATATATCAAAATCTAGCTTCATACAAGAGGCTAGGGTCCTTTAAATAGACCCTTAACCTTGGGCTCCAAGTAAGGGCACATTAGTCTTTACATAAGAATCATTTTCCCTCTCAAACCCTAGCTAGAAAATAAGGAAATATTAGGTAAAAAAATCCCTAAAAATTCTCTTGACTTGGCCAACACTCCAAGGATGCCTATGGGGGCGTGTTGGGCTTCTAAGAGCAGCAAGAGGCTGGTCCAAAGGGGCTCGGGTGCATGGGTTTGGGCCTCTGGAGGCTAGGATGGCCTGGTTGCCAGGTAGCAGGAATATTCCTAGATATCTTGCTTCTTAGGAGCTTGGGCTTGGCGCTTGGGCTTGATTTCTTTGGGCTAGGATGCAGATGGACCTTTAAAATCATGGATGCCTTGGTCTATGAATATACTTTGACATCTGGAAGGGAATCTGGGCATCTAGAGGGCATCTGCAATGAATCAGGGTTTCTGATTTTCCTCCTGGGGTCTTCAAATCTTCAAGCTGGGTTGGATTTGGGCTAAACTTCCATGTCTTCAATCTAGTTGGACTTGGTCTTCACTTGTATGATGTGGTCTTGAGTTTTCAGTATGCTTGGACAGGACTCAAAAAAATAAAACTAGCTCAACATGAGCTGACTAGCATTGGACTGAACTAGCTCAACATGAGCTGACTAGCATTGGACTGAACTAGCTCAACATGAGCTGACTAGTACAAAACTGAAATAACAACTCAAAAGACTCAAATAATAACTAAAATAGACTCAGATGGACTAAGCCCTTATTATAGATGGACTCATAAATTATCGATCAATTCATAGAGGGTTGAAAACTCAAGACCTTATCATAGATGGACTCAGATGGACTAAGCCCTTATTATAGAAGAACTCAAGATAGAACTCAACAAGAAGAAAACCTTCATTAATTCTCAAAATATTTCATACATGGAATGCCTTATAAAGGGAGCCTTGGACCCTATTTATAGCCTTAAGGGTCGTCCAAAGTGAGGAGGGGAGGTGGAGTTCGGTTAGCTAACCATTTCTAGTTAAATCCAACTCCTTTGGTTACATAGTTGCAACAAGAAACAACTTCTAGGTAAGAGGTTATAACAACTTGCTATGTGGCACCTAGGTGGCTTTGACATGGCTTCTAATTGCTGATGTGGAGCCCTAGGTGTCATGTGATGTGGCATCCCACATGGCAAGTTGGTTGGGGGGTTGTTGGGTAAGGAGTGGTCCCATGCTTCCCCTCAAAATGCTTGATGTGTTGTTTCTCATGTCTCCCCAAAAATGTGTCCCATTAAAGAATGAAATGGGCTTCTAAGAGGTGGTATCATGGGCTTTAAAAGGTGGTATCTTGACTTGCTTGGGCTTTAACTTGGTCATGCTTGAAGTTGGTCTTGATCTGGATTGAGTCGACTCAAGGGACTGGTGGCCTTCTTTCATGAGTCGGCTCATGAATTGGTCTTTGTCTTCAAGGGTTTGGTGGGCTTCATTCCAAGGTTCTCATTAATCCTAAGTACATTATATTAGCTGCAAAAAATATCAAGAGAATTAGTTGAAAAATATTTTTTTTCTTATTGATGTCCCATCATAGGATGCCTCTCCCAAATCCTTCATGGAAAACTGCTTCGATAACGAAGACTTTATTGATTGCAACATTAGGATATCATTCCCAATGATGAGTATATCATCGACATACAAAACTAAGAAAACAAGGGCACTCCCACTTGTCTTCTTGTACACACATGGTTCATCACATTCTTGATAAAACCAAACTCCTTGATTGTTTCATCAAAGTGGATGTTCCAACTCCTTGATGCTTGCTTTAGTCCATAAATGGACTTCCTTAGCTTGCATACTTGGTTTGGTCTCTCAGTTGAGACAAAACCCTCTGGATGTGTCATATAGATTTCTTCCTCAAGATTTCCATTAAGGAAAGCAGTCTTTATGTCCATCTACCAGATTTCATAATCTTGGTATGCCGCTATAGCAAGCAATATCCGAATGGACTTGAGCATGGCTACTGGGGAAAATGTTTCATCATAGTCAATGCCATATTTTTGTCTAAAACCTTTTGCCACCAACCTAGCCTTGTAGGTCTTTACTTGACCATCTGCTCCTATCTTCTTCTTGATGATCCATTTACACCCTATTGGGTTAATTCCTTCAGGTAGATCTACCAAGATCCAAACCTGTTTGGAATATATGGAGTCCATCTCAGATTTCATTGCTTCCAGTCATTTGTCAGAGTCTCCACTCATGACAACTTCCGTATAGGTCAAGGATCATCATCTTGTATGATACTGGCTTCATTATCATTCCCAATGACAAAGCCATATCTGAGAGGTGCACTTTGCACTCTCTCTGACCTATAGAGAGGAGGTATGTGTTGTGGTTGTTCCTAAATCTTAGGAACATCTGGTTGAGGAATTGTTTCAAGTGTAGGTTGAATTTCTTCAAGTTCAAATATCCTCTCATTGCCCTTTTCTTGGATAAACTTTTTTTCCAAGAATGTGGCATGCCTACTGACAAAGACCATTTGCTCAGTAGGATGGTAGAAAAGGTAACCCATACCTTCTTTAGGATATCCTACAAACCTACACTTTTTAGCCCTAGCACTTAGCTTATGTCAAAAAACGTTCCCGACATAAGCACGGTAACCCCAAATCTTAAAAACTTAAGACATGGTGATGCGGGATAATAATTAAAACTAAATTACTGATATAAAGATCTAATTAGCAGAGAAAATATAGATTAATTTTTTTATATTTTTTTCAGATTTTTAAGAAAGACTCAAAGGAGACAGTAAAGAAAACTAGTTCTAGTTAATTACCCGCAAGTAAACCTACAAAATACCTAGAAAAATAGGACTTGGTGGCTGAGAAACCACCGTAAACTAGGGTCTACTTATCAATTATTCAGAAATTAAAGAGAAGAGAAGAGGTTTAAGTTTTATCAATGTGGAATCGTCCCTCTGAAATAGATATGGTAGGACTCTCAATATTCTTACAGCAGGGTTTCAAAATCTCGATCCTGGGCTCTAATCTTTCATTGCGATACTGGTTCCAAGACAAGAACTTCTGACTTCGATTCCTGATCACCTACAAATACTCAACAATAAAAACTTAGATTAAAAAGCAGCAAATGAAGGAAAAAGAATGGAAGGGAAGGGTTAGAAGTAGTGGCTAGTGTTTCTTGTCGGCTGGATAGGTAGGGCCTAAAACCCTGCGATGTTCCATAGAATAAAGAAAAGAGCCTCACACCTCATGATGCATACAGCAAAGGAAGAAATTTTGACAGAGTCTTTTTATTGATGAATAATAATAATTATTTACAAGGGGGTTGATGGGGTATTTATAGACCCATAACCAGTAGTGTAAGGGATACAAAGGCTAGACTTGTACTCCCTTGGACTACAACTCCTGGAATCCTGCTTTTGGGTGTCTTGGACTCTTGCTTGTTGGGGTGTCTTGGACTCTTGTTTGTTGGGCTGATCTAGGCTCCTCTCAAAGTGGGCGACAACATGAAGCTTTTCATCTCATTTGGGTGCCAAGATGAGGATTGGTGAGGTGGCTTAATGTAGGGTCAAGATGCTCCATCACTTGGCCATGGTTGTTGGACTCTAGAATCTTGATCTTGTAGGCTTCTACAGGTAGGTGGACTCTTTAGTCTAGATAGAAGAGGACTCAAGAGTTTTGGTGAGACTTTTAAATTCTAGAAACTTAAGCAACTCTGAACCGGTTTGATTGAAATGCTTGAAGTAGAAAACCTTGGACTTCCAACACTTTGGTGAGCAAATATCCTAGAACTCTTTTGAAGTTGGTGACAAGGAAGAGGTTAATTGCTTCGACCGACTTCTCTTACTTTACATGAATTACTTGAGTTGAGGAGCACCAATTTGGAGAGTCCTTCACACTTACTTATCTTAAAAAGGAGGGGCACCAATTTGGAATTCATTTGGCCGACCAAAGTATAAAACATGGAGTGACATGGCATGTATTCTTGTCCAAGATGAAGTACCAAGTGGTGTTGTCCCAATAAAGTGTCATGACATGTCCAAACGTGAGATGTGCTGATGTCCCTTGATGATGTGGCAGTGATGTCCAAAAATCTTGCAAATGTGGTGCCAAGTATGGATGACATGTGGCACCTAGAACAAATTGACTTAAGTTGGCACATGGGGTCACATGGGCCTTAACTTGAGTGCACATGTGATGTTGATTTGGGTGCACATGAAGTCACATGGGTCTTCAATTGGGTCTCCCTTGTATTACAGGACTCAATAACTAAATTAATAATTACAGGACTCAAAACCAAATAATTAAAGCCCCACTTAATTAATTGGAATCCAATTTGATCAAAAGGCAAGACCTCATGCAACAAAAATAATAAATTTGGTAAACAGGGTTAGATCCAATAGGGTTTGACACAATTGATAAATGGGATTTTTATACAAACCCTAATTGGTAAAAAGGGCTAAACCCAACTAAGCCTATGTAACAAAATTTAAAATAAAATATTTACATGGGGTTGGGTTCAGGGCTTTATTCACAGGTGATCCACAGGGATGTGGGTTCAACCTATCGATATTTTCTGGCCCTGGTGTCCACACCACATGGCTTTCTCCCTTTCCATAATTGATATGGAGTGCTTTTAACTACCTTTGATGGCACCCTATTCAATATGTAGGTAGCAGTATCTAGGGCATAACCCAGAAGGATACTGGAAGATCTATGAAGCATATCATGGACCGAACTATGTCCAACAAGGTTCGGTTCCTCTTTTCTACTACACCATGTAATTGTGGCATATATGGAGGGGTCCATTTAGAGAGAATTCCTTTATCTTTAAGATGATTGAGAAATTCACTAGACAAGTATTCTTCTCCTCTATTAGATCGAAGGATTTTAATACTATGCCCAGTTTGATTATCAACCATACTTTATACTCTTTGAAATTTTCAAAGGCTTCAAACTTGTGTTTCATAAGATACACATATCTGAACCTTGATAAATCATCAGTAAAACTGATGAAATAAGAGTATCCTCCTCTTGCATGGACTATCATAGAACCACACACATTTGTGTGTACCAGGCCTAACAACTCAGTTGCCCTATCTCCATGTCCAGTGAATGGAGATTTGGTCATCTTACCCATGAGACAGGACTCACATGTTCCTAATGAATCATGATCAAAAGGTTCAAAAAATATTCTTTGTACAACTTGTTTATCCTAGACTCACTAATATGATCCAAACGGTAATGGCAAAGATATGTGACATTTATATCATCTCTCTTTTCTTCTTGTTTTCAATAATAATAACTTCATCATTAAGTGATAGAATCAAAAGATTATTAACAAATGTACCACAATCAAAGAACTTCTTTGAAAAGAAGATTGAGCACCCATGGCTTGAAATATTTATTTCATAACCTTGTTTCAACAATAAAGGTACAGAAATAATATTCTTTATAATGTTGGATACATAGTAACAATCTTTTAATTCAAAATAATTCCCGATGGCAATAATAGTAAATAGGTGCCAACAGCTTCAGCTTGAATGAGATCACCATTCGCACCAAATAGTTTGAAGTCACCTTTTTTCAAGCTTTTAGGTCTCCGTAACCCCTGCAATGACATGCAGATATGAGACCCACATGCGGTATCCAATACTCCTGTACCAGAAGTTGAAGAACTTAATGATAAATTTGTTTGTATCATGTATAAACTTTTCAATGCATCACTAGCATCCTACTTCTGACTTGCAAGATATAATTTGCAATTCTTCTTCTAGTGCCCTTGCTTTCTATAGTGATAGCAGGTTCCACCAGCAGGGGGCTTCCTTGCCTTTTCCCTTTTCTGGAAGCTACTCTTAGGGTTCCTTTTCTTTTGAACCCTTCTTAGTAGCATTTTCTCCTACCAGATATAGGTCAGGAGTATCAGGGATATAGGCAATTTTCTCCTAAGCTAATATAATTCTCCGGTTCCTCAACCAATCTATATAATTTGGATCAGTCAACTTATTGGCATCTAAGATGCCCCGTAGTGAAAGAGTAGAAGCCATAATGTAATAATTTACAGTAAGTAAAGACAACTATAAGCAGATCACTCATGATGATATTCATAATTAGATAAGGACTATTGCATCTAATTGTGTCTCCCACTATTTTCTATCGAATACCATAACCCTCAACTATGGTAAGCGGGAAACCCTCCCAGGGCTTCCTTAGTGGGGTTGAGATCCCAATTCCTCATGAATGCCTTGTGTTACACAACAAACATCCATGAGTTTAAGGGTAGGGAAATCCCTTTCCAATTGCATCCCTTGCAATTCTCAACATAACACTTGCCTCTAAGACACTTATAGCCTTGTGTTACACAACAAACCATAATTTCTTAGTTTAGTCAGACTCTTCATTTTCATATAGCCATGATTGAATAATGTTGCCCTTGTGTTACTCAACAAAGAAACACTATCAGTCATGCTATAAAGCATAACATGCACCAAGACAAATATCATATCAAACTCTAAAGTAGACCTTGTGTTACATAACAAATCTACTATAGTTTTTGACATAAATTTGGCTTAGCATGAAAGAAGGCAATTTGTAGTGTGCTTAATCAATTAGCATTTCCAATTTAAGGTTTAGATGTGACCAAATTGGCCAAGTAAGTGGAAGAGATGAGGGGGTCCCCCAGTTGCGTTCCTTAGACACCAATTAAATTGGCCAGGTAAGAAAATATAACCAATTAAAAACCTCATTTCCTTTACCTTCCCAAAACCACTTTCCTAGACACCAATTGGCTGATCATACCTTAATCGGATTTGCATCATGATTAACTTATACTATGACTAAATATGATTTTTATAAGGACTTTGATGGTCTTCAACACATCCTAATATAGACTTAATCATGTCAACCTAACATTCATGACATCATAAAACCTAACATTCATGACATCATAATATATTCATAACCATACACATATGACATGATATTCATAACATCATTCGAGCATATTAACCCTAGTATGCATACCATAAGCATGATTACAAAATGAATCCGTTCACCTCACTTGTTCATGGGATATGGCCATAACGGCACCCCTACACGCCATAGGAGACCCCATTGAATGGAAAAAAGGGCCATGAAATCCTAAATAACTCCTATGACCAGATGGCCATGGTGACTAACTTAATCTAAAGCAGTTACCAGGATTTAACATATATCATATGTAATTTAAAACAATCATGCATCACTTCATAGCAATAAGAAATCATTACTAATTGTATGCACCATACATGTAATATTCACTATCATATACCCTTTCAATAATATGCATCATACTATGATTTATATATATGATCATGTTATCATTCAATATATAAGTGAACCCTAATTAGTGGCATGCATCAGAATATAATCCCCATATATGATCATATTCACTATCACATAAGCATATCCAATTGACCATTAATTGAATGAAATAAGAGGGCTCTGATACCACTGTTGAGTTTCTAGGATTTCGATGGCACAGTGGAATAATGGATTTCAAAAAATTTCTTTTTGAAAGTCTAAGCAACTTGAAACCCTAAGCCCAAGATCCCTTATTCATTACAATTAACAAGTCATGCAATTAGGGTTTGAAAAAATACCTGGAATGCTAATTCCTTCTTCTTTCCACTAGGCACACAAGTACATGCCCTCCAGAGGTGATCCACACAAGAATGAAACCTAGGAAGCACTCCTTAGTAGGTTGCTTAAACCACTAGGACTCTTCTGATGACCTTTCTTCCTTTGACAGCCTCTCCTTCCTTGCTCAGACCCTTGCCCTCCAGTAGAGCACTTTGAGCCCTCTCCAAATCTTCTCTTCACTCTCTTTTTCATTTCCTAAATCTCTTCCTAAACCCTGTCTTAAAATGGTGGACTTGTCTTAAGACAAGACGGACAAGGGGAGTGTGGTAGAGTGTAAGAATGTAAGAAAGAAAGGATATTAGAATTATGATACCTTCGGCCTAAACACCAAAGGATATTTATAGGAGAGGGGGAGGTGCCATATAAGGCTCTTTATCAGCCTTTGATCTGTCAACCAACAGATCAAATAAGACCCTTCAATGAGAAGGAGTCTTATCTTTAAAGCATCATGACTTTTCCTATGCCAAAGGCCATATTCAAGTCCCTTCACTCCTTTGGCTGACTTCTCCACTTGCCACTTGGATATTACTGGTTGTAAAAAGGCCAAGGGATGTGGCCTTTCCCAGGAAAAAATCGATGATAAGAAGTTACCCAAAGCAGAAGGACTCTGCTTCTCAAATTTGTGCCAAACATGAAGAGTCGCAACTCTTCATGCATGCCAACTTCCTTCCACCGCATTTCTCCTTTGGTTGACCAGACATATGCCATAATAATCAGACATTAGATAAGGCAAGGGACACCTTGTTCCACGTGGAAACCAAGTCCCCAAAGTAGGACTTTAGGTCCTTTTCTACGCGCCAATAGTGAAGAGGCACTACTCTTCACTTGTCGGTCAACTTTCTCCATGCCATATGTCACCTTTGACCTAGTCAAAGTATATACAATATGGGTGTCAAAAGAAAGGAAATTAAATATACTTTATCACCATATAAGTGATTAATAGGTAGAAGGACTCTTGGTGCTTCTGTGCCCCTTTAAATGTCGAACATTCCTTTTGGCACCAAGAGTCCTATGCCCTTGGGACTCTTGGTATTTGGTGCATAAAAGCCATAAAAATATTAGATAAATTTTGACAAATTCATCCCACATAGGACTCAACCCAATTTAGATTTTCCATAAATTGGTCAGTCCATTCAGCAACCTTTTAGACCCAATTCAATTGGGTTAGGAGTTAGGTTAGCATACACATACTAGTGTACAATCTAGCTAACCAATTAAGATCCCATGACCCTAATTAAATGCCAATTGACTTCCTAGGTCAATCCCCTAATGTGTGTGACCCTTTGGATTCCACATCTAGCCAACAGTAGATCTAGGTCCGAGCCAATTCGATCCAATCGAACCCGATTGACCTAATTAGGTCAAATTGAGCTGACCTAAGTTGCCAATTTGAACCAGCTTTCGAATTGACTCATGAATCTAATCAAATTGATTCATGAAAACCCACAAGACATGATTGATGTCTAGCAATGTGTCATGCCTATCCAAAAGATGAGGAATTTGGTAGAAAGTACTAAAATAACCTTCAGCGAAAAGTTATCGTGCAATTCAATCCTTCGATCTCCCTGTATCCTGATTAAGTGATGGGCATGGATAAATATTAAACCCTAGCACTTAATCCTTTAGAATTTCAATTCAATAATGAAGACTCAACTGATGAATGATTAGAAACCCTATCTAATCTCATCCTACTTTGGCCAAAGACTTCTTGAGTCATCATTCGAAAATATCACATAAGATAACCTCTCCTCTTACTAAGAGTGATCGATTCCTTATTGACCTACTCATTACCTTCATACACAATCCACCATATCTAGAAATATCCCGTACATGACTTAATTTTCATGAATGAGTATGCACCAAAACATGGGTTCATTTGTACAAGATACTATGGTAGTCTCAGGTCTAAGGATCACATGCACAACTCCCACTAAGAGAACATTTTTTGACAAGTAAGACTTCCATTTGATGTTCTCTTGTCAAATCAGTTCAGTAGACTCATAATCTAATAAGCACCCACATCCTTGTATTAGTGTCTCTACACAAGTGGTTGTGAGACCACCACCCTCTCCATCGAGTATATGTAGGATGTGCTAGTCTTTCCGGATTTATCGATCCCCGAATCGATTATCCAATGACTAGGAACATTTATAAGAACTTTGGTCTCACCGTTATAATCTCCATCATAACCCTAATTCCATTGCCCAAATCTATGGGGTTCATCATAATCTTTATAAGATGCAGCAGTATGATGAATCAAAAGATGCCTTTTATTGATAAATAATATCATACATAAGTTAGAAGATCATAGAAATATCCTTACAATGATTGGCTTTTAGGGCACCATTCTTTTACCTTACCCAGGGCTGGGCCGCTGACTCTAGCATCGACGAGATTTTGCTCGATCAGCAAATCCTGAAGGGCTGGAACCTTAGAGGAGATGAGCTGATTGAATACTTCCTTATCGATCGACTCGATCACAGACTGTTGATTGTAGGAGAGGTCTGGGTCACTCCAGACCCAGTCCATCCCCTTAACCAAGGCAAACAGGAATCTACTCTTCCATTCCTTAATGGAGGTGGGCAGATCCAACTTAAGGCCCCCTTATGGGGGGACACGAACCACCTTCCTCTCTCGGATGGGTGGCACTTCAGGATGAATAATGCCCTGAAGAGGGAGAAACAAGTGATAATTCCATGAAAATGATAAAGGATAATGAAACAAAAAATGGTCCGGATGGCATTGGGGCGAGTTGGGCCAGAACCAGGTGGTAGTTGCTAAGGAAAGAAAGGAAGAAGATATGAAGGAAAGATGAAGACCCTCGAAGAAGAAGTCTTTGTAGAAGGTGATTCAGCCCGGGCCACTGGAAGTGACCCATTCCTCTGGTCCAGGAATAGAGAGATGGATGGAATCAAGGATCCCAAATGACCTCCAGACATAGAGGAGGTCCTCGCCAATCATCACCGAAGCAACACCGACAGGACCGCCAAACTCCCTAGCTGGAGGAGCAGATGGAGGAGAAGTCGTAGGGGGTCCAATGATAATCCCCGTCTAGCGGGGACCCTCGCGGGATGCAATTGGGACTTCCTCCTCCTTGCTATCCGAGGAAGGAGGCCTCGACTAAGATGGCCCTACCTCATCAAAAAAACTGTAGTGGAGTGCCCTCTATCAGAGGGACTCATCAGAAGTGGCAGGAAAGAAAGCAAAGAAGAACGGAGACCTAGATGACCTAACTAAGGTTCTCCCCTAGCACAAGCCGAAGGAAGGGAGCAAAAGGAAGAAGAAACAAAGAGGAGGAAACAAAGGGTCTAACCTGCTAAAGACCTCGCGACCTTGATCAAGAAAATGGAGGGGAAAGAAATCGCTCTGCAGGGAAAGCCTTGTCTTTACTACTCAAAACCCTTCAAACAACCAAAGAACAAGTCCCTTTCAAAATGGCCTGAAGCCCCCATTGCCTCATATCTATTGAAGGTGTGCGCCATATCTTGCCCGAACCAGTCGGAGCATGCCACATGTCAAGACCCATGGGGGGCGACACTTCAATTCGGAGGAAACTCCTTCAGGCCCGGTAATGGCATTTATGGCTGCTTTTGAAGAAGGCTAACGTAGCATTGCCTCGTTGGTGTAGAGGCACGATCTCCTGGGCATCAGTGCACAATGCATTGATGGTGCAAGAAGTGTGCCCCTCCATATCAGCATGATCATTACTCCCCTCGCCTCGAGCACTGCTTCATTCTCTGGGCTTAGGAGTGGGGGCATTTGATATGGCACATTTGCTGATGTGGAGCCCTTGCTGGTGGTTGCGCTGGCAAGGGATCCACCACCTAGACATGGTGGCCAAATAAAGAGCCAAGGTGAGCCCTTCTTTCGAGGTCAGCTCCTAGCTGGGGTCGTGCTCATGGGGCGAGCCCTCCATCTGAGACCAGCTCCCGCTGGGGTCGTGCTCAAGCTGCCAAGGCAAGCCCTCCTACCGAAGTTAGCTCCCAACCGAGGTCGTGCTCATAGGGTGAGCCCTCCATCTAAGGCTAGCTCCCAGCTGGGTTCATGCTAATGTTGCCAAGATGAGCCCTCCTACCGATGTTAGCATCCAACTAGGGTCATGCTCATGGGGCGAGCCCTCCGTCTGAGGTCAGCTCTTGGCCGGGGTCATGCTCATGCTGCCAAGGCGAGCCCTCCTGTTGAGGTTAGCTCCCAGCCAGGGTTGTGCTCATAGGGCGGGCCCTCCGTCTGAGGCCAGCTCTTGGCCGGGGTCGTGCTCATGCTATCAAGGTGAGCCCTCCTACCGAGGTCAGCTCCTAGCTAAGGTCATGCTCATGGGGCGAGCCCTTCGTTTGAGGCTAGCTCCAAGCTGGGGTCGTGCTCATGCTACCAAGGCGAGCCCTCTTGCCGAGGTCAGCTCCCAGCCAGGGTCGTGCTCATGGGGCGAGCCCTCTAACTGAGGCCAACTCCCAACCGGGGTCATGTTCATGCTACCAAGGCAAGCCCTCCTATCGAGGTCAGCTCCCAGTCGGGGTCATGCTCATGGGGCAAGCCCTCCGTTTAAGGCCAGCTCCCGGCTGGGGTCATGCTCATGCTGCCAAGGCGAGCCCTCCTGTCGAGGTCAGCTCCTGGTCGGGGTCACGCTCATGGGGTGAGCCCTCCATTTGAGGCCAGCTCCCAGTCAGGGTCATGATAATGCTACCAAGACAAGCCCTCCTACTGAGGTCAGCTCTCAGCTGGGGTCGTGCTCATAAGGCGAGCCCGGCCAAGGAATACAACCTTTAATGTTTCAGACCTAGTAGAATACAAAGAACCAGTACTAATACCTAGTGAGCCTTTTGGGCCAGAAACTTTCATTGAGAGTGAACATATTTTCGATTGTCCACCACCAACCCTACCTTAGCGAAGAGAGAGGATTGAGAGAATCCTGGATGACAAGACCATTACTACCAGGAATAAGGACTATCAGCGATACCTGGTTCAATGGCAAGGTCGACCTGAGTCCGACAACTCTTGGATTACTCGAGAGGACTTGCAAAGACTTAACCCAGACTTGTTCGAGCATTACCAGGGCAAAACTGAACCATACTCGACTGGGTCGAGTTCTGCCCACCCCAGGAGAATTGGTGTGGACACCAAAAATCGAAAGAAACTTCACTCCAACAAGGTTAGCCTTATCCCAATTTGGATCGAAGATAATTAGGTTACCTTGTATCCTTTAGTTCAAAAATATTTTATTTTCAAGAGCCATTTCCTTTTCAAGAGTCCTGTAAATGTTTTCAAGAGCCATTTCCTTTTCAAGAGTCCTGTAATTAATCAAGAGTGTTTATTGAGTCCTGTAATTACTTTTAAAATAAATTTCATTTCCTGTAAGTCCATTTCAAGTTTAGGTCAGTCAAGTCAATTCAGTTGAGTTAAGTCTATTTCAGTTAATCAAGTCTTAAAGTAATGAAAGCCAGCAACAAGACTCAAATTCTGGACCCCAGAATTTGACCACATGAAGAAGAGAAGACACATCAACCAAGCAAGAGAAAAGGACCATCAACTAGGACCACTTGGCACCACATGTCATTCCTTATCCAAGTAGAAGACCATCTCATCATGCCACGTCATCAAGCACCACCTCACTAGCCACCTCATCACTCTTTGGCACCAACAAGGAAGATTGAAATTCAAGGAGGTTGGCCACACCTCTCCAAGTCCTCCACCAAATCCTCCAACCTCCCCCCATCCCTCCAAACTCTCCACCAAATCCTCCAACCCCTCCTTGTAATCCTCCTCAATTTGGGAGTTTTAAATTTCAAAAGCTAGCTTTGTGAGGCTATTAAAGGCCTTGGACGCCCATTGTAAAGGGGATTGATTATTGATGAGATGAATGAAAAATGAAGTTGAAGTTGAAGTTGTAGTCTTATATTATTTCTTTGAGTTATTGTTCCTAAGCCACCCCCCCCCCACTCGAATCTACTTTCTTCTCCGAGCCATCCAACGCCAAGTTCAAGAAGGATACATTGGAGCCGGCCAAACCATCTCAGACTTCCTTGCTCATAAATTAATCCATCCCTCCCATATGCCTGCTTTCTTCTTTCTTAACTTTTGATCTTCATTGCAGGGTCCTTCGAAGTCTTTGAGTTGTGAACAGGGTTCCCCTTGACAATGAACCAACAAGCTGAAGTCCAAGCCCAGCGTTCTGATCTCTATTATCCAAGTTCTTAAGTCCAGAGCATCAGTAGTTTCAAGGTTTGAAATCATTAGAAGGTTGGAAAGCTCAATAAGGCAAGTCCTCAATCATTAGCCCCTATTGTCTAGATCTTCTTCCTTCTTAGTTTTAGGATTGTGTCTAATCATGTAATAGTCCCTTTTCATGTAATCCTTAAGACTTATTATGATAAGTACAATGCTAGTGTAATTAGGTTTCATTGCTCTACAAACACTAATCAAATCATCTAATCATATGCTTGCCACATCACAAGGTGTGCTCCTTCAGGCCCCAGGTCCCGTAGCGTGCCACCACGTCCACGACCGTGCAACCAGGGGCTTCAGCCCTGGCGATACAAAAACCTGAACCTCCTCCAAGAGGAGTATTCCATTAAGGCCACAGGCCCTGCGACACTCCGACGACCCCCCCAAAGCAGAAACATCCCACGATGGCTTGGGGCTCAGCAGCACGGCGCCCCCCCTCCCACGAGAAACTGCACCACCAGAGAGACAAGGTCTATGCCAAGCCGGCGAATACCCCCAATAGGAAGGCCTTCTTCATAGGACCAGTCTGACGGAGAAAGATGGCGGGTAATTGATGGGGACATCGCCAGCACTGATCCTTAAGTAGCACTGATCCCAGAGCAACACTGATCCTAGAATAATATGGATCTCGATGCATATCCAAAATAAGTTATTTTTAGGATCAAGTTTTAGTTTTTAGGATTAGTTTTTTTCAAATAATAATAATAATAATAATAATAATAATTTTGAATTTGTTAGTATTAGGATATATGACTTTGTTAGGATTTGGATAGGCCTTATCTTGTATTTGAATTTGAACCATCCTTATCTTTCTATTTTGTATTCAAATTCAAATGAGGGTTGAAAAGGTCTACAAATACCACCCTCATTGCTTTGTAAAAAATTAGTTAATGAAGATGAGTTTTTAGGGAAGAGTGATTCTTCGTTCTACCTCCGTAAAGGAGTGGGTGTGAGGCCCATCTTGCCTTCGCCTTTAGGCATCAAGGGGTGAGATCCTGTGCCTTTGCTTTTGAGCATCGAGGGTGTGAGGTCCTAGTTATCCCTTCCCTGTCGAGTCCCCTCTATGATCTTAGAGATTTTCCTTCACGATCCCAAGTAGCGATTTGGGTGGGATGCCCTAAGCTTCGCATGTAGTGAGATGGGTGGGATGCCCTAGGCTACATGTAGTGGGGTGGGTGAGATGTCCTAGAGGTGAGAGGTCTCTCCGTGAATGTAAGTCCCAAGTCCATAGAGTGTCCATTTTTTCTACCCTCCATCTTCATTATTCCTTCATCACCCCTTAGAAAAATATAAAAAAAATAGTAGTACCCTAATCATCGATGACTTTTAGCTCGTCGACGATCCTCCCCTAATCTCATGCCCCATCAACTTGCACGAATCTTGGAGCACCACGGATCTCAGAGTAGCATGAGTCTTGAAGTAGCATGGATTTCGATGTAAATAAATTTAAATTTGAAGATTAGATATTTAGGATTTATCTTTATTTTGAAATTTGTTAGTTGGTTAGGATTGAGATATCTAGTTGTTAGGATAGGATAGACCTCATCTTATCTTGTATTTGAATTTGAACCATCCTTATCTTTTTATCTTGTATTCAAATCCAAATAAGGGTTGAAAAGGTCTATAAATACCACCCTCATTTTTTTGTAAAAGATTGGTTAATGAAGATGAGTTTTTAGGGAAGAGTGATTCTTCATTCTGCCTCCGTCAAAGAGTGGGTGCGAGGCCCATCTCGCCTTCACCTTCGGGCATCAAGGGGTGTGAGACCCTATGCCTTCACTTTCGAGCATCGAGAGGTGTAAGGCCCTAATTATCCCCTTCACTATCGAGTCTCCTTTATGGTCTTAGAGATTTTCCTTCA
Source organism: Areca catechu (assembly GCA_021397845.1). NCBI lineage: Eukaryota > Viridiplantae > Streptophyta > Magnoliopsida > Arecales > Arecaceae > Areca > Areca catechu. The sequence continues at coordinate 41,673,521 of CM038048.1, read as the reverse complement.
CGACCCCAGGTAGTGATTTGGGTGGGATGCACTAGGCTCTGCATGTGGTGAGATGGGTGGGATGCCTTAGGCTACATGTAGTGGGTGGGTGAGATGCCTTAGAGGTGAGAGGTCTCTCTGTGTGTGTGAGTCCCAAAGTCCATGAGAGTCCAAGCTTTTTCTACCTTCCATCTCCATTATTCCTTCACCAACTCCCTACAAAAACAAAATCAAAAAAAAAATAGTAGTACCCTAATCTTCGATGACTTCTTAGCTCGTCGACTATCCTCCCCTGATCCTGTGCACCATCAGCAATGGAAAGACCCCCTTCGAAGGGGTAGCAAGAAAAAGATATCTCAAGGAAGCCCCGACCTAGTCTGGGCCATAGTTCTCATATGAAATGGAGGAAAGAATCCCCAAAAAGGAGGAAAGCAATTGGCAAGAGTCAGAGAGCTAACGGACAAGGAACCAGCCAACAGAACCTTCCAAGCTCTCTGATCCCAACTCCACCTTTTCTTTACACCTCAATCTATCTTTCATCCTCTATGCATGGAGAGTCCCCAAGCTCTCCACCATTGATGTTCTATTCCCCTGATCATCCCACTGACTTGAACGTTGGAGTGTCCCCGTCAGAATCCCCAGCTCGGGTCTCCTCTATTTTGTATGGCAACCAACCAAGGAGTGCATCAGAGTAGAAGACCAAGCACCCTACAGGAGCCCGATGCATTCACAACACGTCAGAGCTGCAAGCCATGGTGATCCAGCCGGCAACACTCATGTTGCCTCTTCAATTCATTGCTCATAAAGGCCAACATGATGCACTTGATAGTCATGCTATCATTCTACCATATTTTCTATGGACCCTTTCCTCCATAGTAGCATCCTCTCTTACCAGATTTGGATCAGGAGAATCGAGGATATAGGCAATCTTTTCCTGACTAATACAATCCTTAGGTTCCTCAACCAGTCCATATAATTCAGACTGGTCAACTTATTGGCATCCAAGATGCCTTACAGTGAAAGAGTAAAAGCCATAATGTAAAATCTACAGTAAATAAAGAATAACTATAAGCAGACTACTCATGATTATATTCATAATTAGACAAGGACTTTTGCATCTAATTGTATCTCCCATTATTTTCTTTCGAATATCATAACCCTCAACAATGGTAAGCGGAAAACCCTACAAGGCTTCCTTAGTGGGGTTGAGATCCCAAATCCTCGTGAATGCCTTGTGTTAATCACAACAAACACCCATGAGTTCAAGGATAGGAAAAGCCCTTTTGTTGATCCCTGGAATGATTTTGATGATAACAAAACATTGGAGCATGCATTTGTTACTAATACTTTGAATGTTTGAGAAGTTTTTGTAGGATGATTTAAATGAACAACCACTCTTCCTATAATTCTGATCTTATTGATGTATGTCAAGTTTATTTTTGAAAAAGTATCATGTAATGAAGAGCCCAAAGAAAAATTACTTATGTATTCATGAATATGGGCCAATTCTATGTAAATTTCAAGTTTAAATTACTTAGAATAGACCTAAAAGAGTTTGAAAGAGCATAGAAGTTTGTTGGAAGCTTTTGGGAAAAGATTGGAGAAGTTTGGAAGGATTTTGACAAAAATTACTCGAGCCGACTCAAAGTAGAAGAGCCAACTCACTATTCTAGCACGGCACGAAGTTTCTGGCATGCAGTCATCCAAGCTGACTTGAAGGAAATAGAGCCAACTCGTCTAGAGTTACAATTCTTCAATCAAATGACCGAGCTGACCCGATAGATTCAAGCTGACTCAATTCTTCAGTCAGACAACTGAGTTGACCCAAAATAAAACCAAGTCGACTCCTCAAGAGTATGGAAAAATTAGTTCTGAGAGAACCAGTCAAGCGAGCCAACTCGTCATTGAAGAGCTAACTTGACCAGTGTTCATTTTTTGAAGGACTGAGAATCCGAGCTAACTCGACTCATCCGAGCTGACTCAAATTCCTGGTTCAGATGCATAACGGCTAGTTCAAGAATTGATTTTTTGAATCCAAAAAGTGCTCCAACAGCCATATTTTAAATCCCAAGGCTCTACAATGGTCATATTCATCTGAGATCAGTTTAAGGACTATAAATAAGGGATTTAATAACTTTTGAATAACTTTTATGAGACTTTAAGAGAACATTCATTATTCAAGAGAGCATTGAAGAGAAGAACTCAAGACTTCACCAACCCCCATTCTTTTCTTGAGTCATTTATTGAAGAAGATTGGAAGCCTTAAAGAGCATTCAAGAAGCAATCAAGAAGGCTTCTCAAAGGGCATCAACTGCAACTATCCGACAATGTTTGGTTTGTCATTATTATTGCTCTATTTTTAACTCTTCATTTGAGTTGTACCAAGTACAGCAGGGCTGTAACTTGGAGATTATTTTAGGTTTTAGTGAACCTTTGAAAATCAAGTTTGGGTTATTAGTGAGCCCGGAAAAACTAACATTGTATTAGGTTCTTGGTGATCCCGGTATAAACCAAGATTGGGTTTTGGTTTGTGAGCCCTGTGTAAAACAAATCGAGTGTATTCCATGGGTGAATATAGTAGAAATTCCAAGTGGTATCTTAAGTAGTGGACGTAGGAGCTAGGTTGCTTCGAACCACCATTAAATTGTTCATGATTGTGCTAGTGCTTATTGTGATCTTTACTTGCTTCTGCTATTCATACTTAATCACATCACTCATCACATAAAGTTTTAAAAGAGCACATATTTGTGAAAAATTTTAAATACCTAATTTACCCCCCCTCTTGGGTTGGCCCCTGGGCAACAACTAGTATCAGAGTAGCGTCTCTGAAATTTACTAGAGAAAAGATCTATGGCAAACCCTATGAGTACTTCTTTGGCCAAAGGCCAATCTACAAATAGACCTTCACTTTTACAAGCACAAATTATACCTATTGGAAAGCATGAATAAAATTTACATTAAATAGTAGATTTTTAATTACGGAAAATAATTTTAAAAGGACCTCATGTTAGAATTATGTCCCAAAGCCAATCGTCTAGGTTGTAGATGGTTGTGCTATCTTTATATTTGTATATGAATTCTTTTAATAAATAAAAGATATTTATTTTGGCTGTTCATCACATGTACATTTTCCTAAAGAACTCTTGTGTGATGGAGTCCTTAGAACTACATTGTTTGATATAGAGAGGATAATCAAATAGTTCTTAAACTGGTTCACAACCAAAGGATACATTATTATAGGATGATAATGTATCAAGAAGTGTGGAGACACTGGTGTGACATGCAAGTGAAAAGTATGATATTTCACTGAATGTGACCATCTACGGAGCTCCCTTCTACCAAAAGGTTGCTCGGAAGGGATATGGTATATATGTGTCCCTCAGACCTAAGTTCACCATGGCAGCTTGCAAGCAACTCACTGTACTTTGGTACCAGACTACCTGAATTTCTAATCCAGTGATGGAAGGTTTCTGGATGCAGTCAAGTACTTGTAGAGCGATGGTGGATCAAGATGGAATTGACCTCTCCAAAGAGTTTGGAGTGAATGACTCACAATGTCTCAATTTAGCAAAACCTTAGCCAAGGAAGTTCTTGTGAGGAGTCACAGAACATGTGAGTTTGAGACAAGATCTGGATAAACCAAATTAAGGTTGGTGTCGAATCCTAGGTCATCCTGAGCATTATGAGGTCAAAGGGATGAATTATGCGGTAACCATATGCCAAAGGTTCTTATGAGATGCTCTACATCTTCGACCTATCCGGATGTTTGGTATCATTGCTAGATAAGGACTTTGACTAATACTGAAAATGTTCCAGTGCTACCGGCTTAGTGTTCAAACCTAGGGTCACACACTATAGAGGATTTCTATCTGATCTTAAGGCTAATTGATGATTTAGAATAGTTTTGCTGTCACCAGAAGTCAATATGATTGGCTCAGGTATCGCCGAATGCGAGCGAGCCACGTGTGAGTTTCCTGCCAGAATCAGCGCCACGTCCTCAAAGCTAGGGTCGGCAAGACCGCACCGCCCGACGACTATCTAAAGAAAACAGCTCCGTCGAGGTCGAGTTCGGCACAGAGTTCCCCCCACCGACTCATCTGCGCCCGGGCTCGGAGGAGTCAGCCCCGAGTAAGGTCGGCCGAGGTCGGCTGACCCTCCGCCTTGCGCCAGGTGGCCACCCGGAGAGGGTCCACCTCGACCGAAGCCAGGCGATCTTCTGCCACCTCGCCAGGTGTCCACCCAGGAGGGGTCCACCTAGGCCGAGGTCGGCTGGACCCCCCGCCTTGCGCCAGGTGGCCACCCTGGAGGAGACGGGTCCACCTCGGCCAAAGCCAGGCGATCTTCTGCCACCTCGCCAGGTGTCCACCAGGAGGGGTCCACCTAGGCCGAGGTCGGCTGACCCTCCGCCTTGCGCCAGGTGGCCACCCGGAGACGGGTCCACCTCGGCCGAAGCCAGGCGATCTTCTGCCACCTCGCCAGGTGTCCACCCAGGAGGGTCCACCTAGGCCGAGGTCGGCTGACCCCCCGCCTTGTGCCAGGTGGCCACCCGGAGACGGGTCCCCTCGGCCGAAGCCAGGCGATCTTCTGCCACCTCGCCAGGTGTCCACCCAGAGGGGTCCACTAGGCCGAGTCGGCTGACCCCGCCTTGCGCCAGGTGGCCACCCGGAGACGGGTCCACCTCGGCCGAAGCCAGGCGACACCTCTGCCACCTTGCCAGTGTCCACCCAGGAGGGGTCCACCTAAGCCGAGGGGCCGACCCTCGCCTCTCGCCAGTTGGCCCCCGAAGACAGGTCCAACTCAGCCGAGGTCAGACCGCTCGTACGGAGAGGCCCGGGGAGGGAGACGGGTCCCGAGACCACCCCTCAGGCCGTACAGACCCCAGACGGCATCCCGTACGGAGGGCGGCAGCACGCGGAACGGCACTTGCATCAGCCCGGCAGGTCCCGCAGTCCGAGAGATCCGATCCTGACAGAACAGGCCCCATAAACGGATGGCACCCATGCTCGGGGAAAGAGCGCTCTCACAGGGCCCGAGGCCTGACAACGGCCGCTCTGCCAACGCGCCCTCCCTCTTTTTCTCTCCTGTCTTTGCCTTTTTCCTGCTGGGCCCGGGGGACGAGGTCGGAAAGCCGCCTGGCCTCCCTCACCGAAAGGGAAAAGGAAGGAAAACAGGGGAGGGGAGTTCCGAGGAGGAAAAGGACAAGCGCACGATGGAAGGAGATAAAGAGGGAAGAATCTGGGGACTGCGAGGTAAGCCAACTAGCCTGGGGACAAGGAGGAAGCACCGGCACAAGGCCTCGCTCCGGAAAAAGAAACCAGAGATCCCGAGAGGGGAATACTGGACGTGAGCTCGGCAAGCAGGCCCAGCCGAGATTCCTGGTCCCCAGCGCGTTCCCTTCACCAGTTAACTCTCCAAATCTGGACCCTTTAGAGGGCCTGGGAGGGAGAGTCTGTTCCTTCTCGTCAGCTACTAACTTGACCGTCGGGCCCCCTCGCCGGAATCCCCGGCCAGGGTCCTCTAACCCCTTTGTCGCAGGTTCTCCGCAGGAAGGGAGGCTCCTCGCCAGGCGGTCAGGAAGTATCGGTGATCCACGGCACCGGGCGCGGTGACGAGAACGGCAACAGATTGGCGCGCCAGGAAGGGGAACAGGACACTAACCCCAGAGGGAACTAGCTTTTTGCAGGTGTCACGCTCTCCACGCAATGGTGGTCACTCGTGGTCGCGAGCGTCTACACGCCGTTGTGGGAGAAGCCCACTCCCCTCCGGGGGTCTCCAGCAATGGTGGTCACTCGTGGTCGCGAGGCGTCCACCAGCCGTGTGGGAGAAGCCCACTCCCCTCCGGGGGTCACACCCCCGAACGGGAGCTTCCGGCTCCCCCTCCTCTTCCGCAGCAGCCTACCCTGGCGGACGGATCCCTCGCGGCCATCGTCCAGCAGCTGCAGACCTTGACCTCAGTGGTCCGACAGCTACAGCATCAGCAACGATCCCTGGCCACTCAGCCGCAGCCAGGGACTCCCGCGGCCCGAGCCGCGGGACAGCGTGGGAGCCTGCGCTCAATCCAGGGTAGGTCGTCCCATCCACAAGCCATCTCCAACCCCGAGGGAGCCGCCAAGCTCCCCCGAAGAGAAACTATTCCGGTTCGGAGGATCACGAGAGTCGATCCCCGGCCGATGGGGCCGAAACGGTGCATCGCAGCAAGCGACACCGGGGCCAGACCTCGCGCGAGACCGATCGGCGCCCCCTTCACCTGCAGTCTCGGTGGAAGACTCCACCGACGAAGCCATCAGGCACCAGGCCGAGAGGCGCCTAGAAGAGCACGAGCGCAAGTTGGCGGAGTTCGCCCGACGGTTCGCCGACCTGCAGAACTCGTCAGCTGACCCGGCGGGCTACGACTCCCGCCCCCCTTTCTCCAAAGAAATCCAGGCGGAACCGATCCCGAAACGGTTCCGCATGCCGCAGGTGGACCCCTACGACGGGACCACCGACCCCCTGGACCATTTGGAGAGTTATAAAGCTCTCATGAGGGTCCAGGGCGCCACCGACGCCCTTCTGTGCATCGCCTTCCCAGCAACCCTTCGGAAGCCGCTCGAGTCTGGTTCGCCCGCCTCGAGCCCGGATCCATCTGCTCCTTCCAGCAGTTGGAAGGAAAGTTTGTGGCGCACTTCGACGCTTGTCGAAAGGTGCCAAGGGAGGTAGACAGCCTCTTTTCCATCCGCCAGCAGGACCAGGAGCTGCTCCGAGACTACATCACCCGGTTTAAGACCGCAGCCCTGGAGATCTACAGCTTGGACGAGCCCGTCGCTATGCTGGCTTTGAAGCGCGGGCTCAAGACGTCCCGCCTGACCTATTCCCTGGACAAGAAGCCGCCCAGGATATTCCGAGCTCCTCCTCCGCCCCACAAGTACATCCGGGCGGAGGAGGCTGACCGCACCCGTCGAGAGCTGGACGGAAGATTCCGAAGAAGTCAGTTCCAAGGGACGCCCCGGGAGTTCGGAGGCCCGGGCCGTCCGCCGACCCTCGCCCGAATCCAAGTCTGAGGGCCGAGTCTACTTCCGAGCGGAGGTACACCCCTCTCCTTGCACCTCGAGCAAAAATCCTCATGGAAATCGAGGGCGAGCGCTACCTCCGCCGACCTCCACCTCAGAACCCGAGAGCCGCCCGAGACAAATCAAAGTACTGCCAGTTCCACCGCGAGCACGGACACGACACGGAGGAGCCGCCATTTGAAGCGGAAATTGAGGAGCTGATCGGGAGGGGTTACCTCAGGAAGTTCGTCAAGAACGAGGCCCCCTCCGAGAAGTAGCCGCTCGCGGCCTTACCGCCTGTCCCTGCGATCGACAACCGGCCAACAGAGAAGCCCGTGGGCATGATCTCACGCGGTCCGGCCGAGCAGAGAAGAGAGCCCGGGAAGTCCCGGAGAATGTAATCCCTCCCAAGGGAGGGGAGTCTAATGACAATGTAAACAATGATGCCGTGGTGGTCGAGATGACCATCGCGAAGCATCCTGTACATCGAATCATGGTGGATAGTGGAAGCTCGGCCGACGTACTTTTTTACGATGCTTTCTCTCGGATGAATTTGTCTCCCGACCAGCTAAAGCCAGTACACATCCCACTGGTAGGTTTTACAGGGGACTCCGTGGGAGTCGAAGGGGAAATCACTCTCCCGGTCACCGCCGGATCCCCACCTCGGCAGGCGACCATCATGGCAACATTCACTGTCGTCAAGCTCCCTTCGCCTTACAACGCCATCCTCGGGCATCCCGGGCTCAACCAACTAGACGCCACCATCTCCACGAGGAGGCTGCTGGTGCAGTTCCCCACGCCCTTCGGGCTCGGGAAATGAAGGGACGATTCAGCCGGTCCCGTTCTGCCTACAGACAATCCCAGGCACCAGGAGCGCAGAGCTCGCCCACGATATCGAGGATCTCGACCTGAGAGAGAAGGAACCCAGGGGAGGGCCCGTAGAGCGCCTGCTACCCTTTCCCCTTGGTTCGGACCCCCTGAAGACGGTGCAAGTCGGGGCCCAGCTCCCCGAAGAGGAGCGAACCCGCCTGCTGGAGTTCCTCCGTGCCAACGCCGATGTGTTCGCCTGGTCGGCGGCCGACATGCCGGGTATCCCGCCCGAGATTATCATGCACAGCCTGAACGTGGACCCAGGTTGCCGCCCGGTCCGCCAGAAGAAGAGAAGCTTTGCCATGGAGAGGCAGAAGGCGATCAACGAGGAGGTAGAAAAGCTCCTCGCCGCCGGTTTCGTCCGAGAAGTCCAATACCCCAGCTGGTTAGCAAACGTGGTCATGGTAAAGAAGAATAGTGGTAAGTGGAGGATCTGTGTGGACTACACCGACCTCAATCGAGCTTGCCCGAAGGACAGCTTCCCTCTGCCGAAGATCGACCAGCTGGTCGACACCACCTCAGGGCATCGTCTCCTGTCATTCATGGATGCTTTTTCCGGATACAACCAGATCCGGATGAATCCGGAGGACGAAGAGCGCACTGCCTTCATAACTGACCGTGGGACTTTTTGTTACAGGATGATGCCTTTCGGCCTCAAGAACGCGGGGGCGACGTACCAACGTCTGGTCAATAAAGTCTTCAAAGACCAGATAGGCCGCAACATGCAGGTATACGTGGACGACATGCTAGTAATGAGCAAACTTGACTCGGACCACGTGGCCGACCTGACGGAGACGTTCGGCAACCTCCGCGCCACCAGATGAAGCTGAACCCGGCGAAGTGCGCCTTCGGGGTCTCCGCCGGAAAGTTCCTAGGGTTCATGGTGACCCAAAGAGGAATCGAGGCCAACCCAGAGAAGGTCCAGGCCATCCTGGACATGGAGCAGCCAGCCTCCAAGAAGCAAGTGCAGCAACTGACCGGCCGGGTTGCGGCCCTTAGCCGTTTTATTTCCAGGTCGGCGGATCGCTGCCGTCCCTTCTTCAAGGTGCTGAGGAAGATGAATGGTTTCGCTTGGACCGAGGAGTGCCAGCAGGCCTTCGAGGAGTTGAAGAAGACGCTCGCATCGCCACCTTTGCTGTCCAGGCCCGAGGAGGGGGAGGAGCTTACCCTCTACTTGGCCGTTACCCCAGAGCCGCAGCTCTGTCCTGGTCCGAACCGACGACCACGGGATCCAGCGGCCGGTGTACTATACCAGCAAACTCCTCCGGACGCGGAGCTCAGGTATTCCCGGCCCGAGAAACTCGTTTTTGCGCTAATAGTGTCTGCCCAGCGTCTCAGGCCCTATTTTCAAGCGCATCCCATCGCCGTCTTGACGGATCAACCGCTGAAAGCGGTGCTCAGCCGACCCGATACCTCGGGGCGATTGGCCAAGTGGGCACTGAAACTCAGCGAGTTCGACATTACATACCGACCGAGGTCGGCAATGAAGGCACAGGTGCTGGCCGATTTCTTGGTCGAGTGCGCAGGTTTGGGCAAGGAGCCCGAGAGGACCCCCCGGCCCGGCCAATGGAGGTCGGCACCGACGAGCCCGGAGAGGACGCCTGGATCCTCCATGTAGACGGAGCCTCAAACTCCGGCGGGAGCGGAGCTGGGCTCATCCTTGCCAACGGCGACGGAGTCGTCGCCGAGTGCGCGCTCCGTTTCCAGTTCCCCGCGACAAATAACCAAGCGGAATACGAGGCACTTCTCGCCGGACTGAGAGTCTCCCGCGAGCTGGGCGTGACCAACCTCAGAGCCTTCACTGACTCCCAGCTCGTGGCGGGGCAGGTGTCCGGGGAGTACGTCGCTCACGACCCCCAGATGCGAAGTATTTGGAGCTCGTCAAGGCGGGCGCGTCCAAGTTCCGGCGCTTCAACATCTTCCATATCCCCCGCGGGGAGAACGCCCGCGCGATGCCCTCTCTCGGCTGGCGACCCTGCCGGACACGATGCTGGGACGCGCTCATGTGGAGCGACTCGAAGTCCCAAGCCTCGAAGTACCGGCGAAGGTCCATCAGGTCAGCCAGGAGCCCGGCTGGATGGACAAGTACGCTGCGTACATCACCAGCGGCACCCTGCCGGAAGACCGAGACGCGGCTCGCCTCATCAGGAAGAAGGCCGTGCGGTTTGTCCTGATGGACGGGCAGCTGTATCGAAGGTCCTACTCTTATCCCCTCCTCAAGTGCATTGGACCCACAGAAGCCAAGCTTGTGCTCCAGGAGATTCACGAAGGCATCTGTGGGAACCACGTGGGGGGCAGGGCATTGGCGTACAAGGCCCTTCGTCAAGGATACTTCTGGGAGACGATGAAGGAGGACGCCGCCGACTTCGTGAAGAAATGCGACCGGTGCCAGCGTCACGCCACGGTACAGCGGCAACCCTCCAACCCGATCTCTCAGCTCTCAGCCCCCTGGCCGTTCGCCCAGTGGGGGATGGACCTCCTGGGCCCATTCCCGCCGGCGTCCGCCAGCGAAAGTTCTTGATAGTGGCTATCGACTACTTCACAAAGTGGGTCGAGGCCGAACCCTTGGCAAGAATCACCGAGGCAAACGTCGCCAAGTTCTTCTGGAAGTCCATCGTCTGCCGCTTCGGCCTCCCCCACACCGTGGTCACCGACAACGGACGCCAGTTCGACTGTCGGGAGTTCGAAGATTTCTGCAACGACCTCGGCATCAAGCATCGCTTCACTTCGGTGGCGCACCCCCAGACCAACGGGGAAGCCGAGGTCACGAACAGGACCATTCTTCAGGGCCTCCGCACGCGGCTAGACCAAGCCAAGGGCAGGTGGGCCGACGAGCTTCCCAGCGTTCTTTGGGCATACCACACCACCCCAAGGACGGCTACTGACGAAACTCCATTCAACCTCGTCTTCGGGGCCGAAGCAGTCATCCCGATCGAGCTCAGCATACCCACGCTGCGCGTGGAGCAATACGACGAGACAGAAAACCCGGCCAGGATGATGCTCAACCTAGACCTCCTCGAAGAAACGAGGGACAAGGCCCGAATCCGAATGGCGGCATACCGACAACGTGTAGCCAGATATTACAACTCCCGAGTACGGCCGAAGGTTTTTCGTCCCGGGGACTTGGTCCTCCGGCGCGCAGAAGCCTCCCAGCCACGGGAATGCGGCAAGCTTTCACCCAACTGGGAAGGCCCTTATCGGGTGGCAGAAGCCCTCCCTCACGGAGCATGTTACTTGGAAGAATTGGGAGGTGCCAGGTTCCCCCGGACATGGAACCCCTCGAACCTGAGAATGTACTACCAGTGATGTAAGGCTCCCATTTCTGTAACAAAGCTTCTCCACTTTAAACACTCTTCTCTAACTTCAACAAGAAGGCCTGTGGCATCGAGCTCAGTCCGGAAGATCCTGGGCTTCGGCCTGGAAGGTGGCGTCGAACCCAGTTCGACCACGCAAGCCCGGAGCACAGCTCAGCAAGCCGCGCAAGGTTTGAGAAAGCCTGCGGCATCGAGCTCAGTCCGGAAGATCCTGGGCTTCGGCCTGGAAGGTGGCGTCGAACCCAGTTCGCCCACGCAAGCCCGGAGCACAGCTCAGCAAGCCGCGCAAGGTTTGAGAAAGCCTGCGGCATCGAGCTCAGTCCGGAAGATCCTGGGCTTCGGCCTGGAAGGTGGCGTCGAACCTAGTTCGCCCACGCAAGCCCGGAGCACAGCTCAGCAAGCCGCGCAAGGTTTGAGAAAGCCTGCGGCATCGAGCTCAGTCCGGAAGATCCTGGGCTTCGGCCTGGAAGGTGGCGTCGAACCCAGTTCGCCCACGCGCGCCCGGAGCACAGCTCAGCAAGCCGCGCAAGTTTGAGAAAGCCTACGGCATCGAGCTCAGTCCGGAAGATCCTGGGCTTCGGCCTGGAAGGTGGCACCAAACCTAGTTCGCCCGCGCAAGCCCGGAGCATAGCTCAGCAAGCCGCGCAAGGTTTTGAGAAAGCCTGCGGCATCGAGCTCAGTCCGGAAGATCCCGGGTTTCGGCCCGGAAGATGGTGCAGAAACTGTGTTGTCCGCGCAAGCATGAAGGCAGCCCAAAGTCGGACCTGCTCAGGGTTTGCCCTGCCGCGACATGACTCTGCAGACCCCGTCCTTCGATTTAGTATAGAAGGACCAGGCCGCAGTTATCTCAGGTGTCCCAGACCGACATCTCAGAAACAAAAAGAAGAAAAAAGAAAAGGCAAGATGATGAACGAGTTTTGGTAAAAGCTGTGTCTTCATTAAACGAAGTCTTTCAGTACAAACTGGGAGCCCCGACAGGCCGGGACTCCCCAAAAGAAGAAAAAGAAAGGAAAACAAAACTACAGAGCAACGATCACTGGGGCGCAGGGTCGGTGCCGTCCGCCGGAGGCGCGGCGCCACTTCTTCGATTTCCACGACGACCGGCTCCTGGGGCTGTGCCGGGACCGCGGCGCATCGCCGGTCGGAGGTGCTACAGGTGTCGCCTGAGGTGTCGCCTGGGTCGCGCCGGGGACCCTGCTCTCGCTCCCCGGCTTCCTGCCGCCGACGACGACCCCACTCAAGTCCAGCTGGGGGAAGAAGGCCCCCACCTTCTCCCGGCACATCCGGAACCCCTTCAGGAAGGAGTCCACGGCGGCCTCCCGGACTTCCGACGTGAACTCGTCGGAGGCCCGGAACTTGGGGACGGCCTCCTGCGCTTCCCGCTTCGCCGCCTCCAGGAGCCCGTTGATGTAGGAGCTCCGGTCCTTCGCCGCGGCCACCTCTCGCCGGGCCTCATCCAGTTGGCGCTCCAAAAACAGGGAATGGGCCTGCAGGCGGGCCTCTCTCCGCCACATCCTCCTCAGTCCGGCGCTGGTTGGAGGTCCGCTCCTCCGCCAAGGAGGCCTCCAATTCTTTGTTCCGCTCCTCGGAACGTGTTAGGTCGGACTGGAGGGCCTGCTTCTCAGCTCGCAGCTCGGCCCCCTTGTCCATCAGGTCCTTCACATCGGCCGAGTTTGCCAAGCTTTAGCTCCCGATCGGAGTCCCGCTTGGCGTTCCCTACGAGGTAATTCCTCAGTAGGAGGACGTCGTTCCCGATCTGCAGAGGCAAAAACAGCGCATGTCAGTATCAAGGCAGAAGGCCTCGATTGGAAGTAAAGAAGAAGGGAAAGCTCAGACTCACCGTAAAAAGCTGGGACAGGATGCCGAGCAGCGCGTCCGCATAGTCTCGGCCGCCCCGAGCTCGGCGGTCCCGGGCGGTGGAAGCATACTCCATCATCTTCTCCGCCAGCCCCCTGTCGAGGATGACCGAGTCTCGGTGCGAGATCTCCGGCGCTGGACCCTTCGGGCCGACCCCCGCGGCAGCTGCCCCCTCGCCGGAGCCGCAACCGACGGGCCGGCGGTCGCCACTGGCGGTGCCGTCGGGCTGGTGGCAGGAACGGGCCCGGCGATGGGCAGAGCAGCGGGCGCCGGAGCTCTCTCTGCAACGCCGCCAGGCCGCGGGGCCGAAGTGCCAGGGGCGCCGCCTGAGGAGGCCTGGGCGGGGAAACGGCAGCAGCTGGGCCGGGCACGGTCGCCGCCACGACCTCCCGGCTCGTCTCTGTGCGAGCCCTCTTCGCTACGGGCTCATCCACGTCGACGACCTCCCCCGCTGAGCCGCTCCCTCCAGGAGGTTCTCCAGAGAAAATTTCATCCCTGCAAAATGAAGAAAGCAGAAGGTCAGACAGCTCGACCTTAAAGAAGAGGGGGGGGCAGAAATTAATGCGGGGCCAAATCTCACCGGTCTCACGGATGGGACTGATGCCGGCCTCAAAAAGATTCTGCTCAGAGAGCAGAACCTCGAGCGCCGGGACCACGTCACTCAGGAGCTGGGTGTATGACTCCTGGTCCGCAGACTCGACTCGGGAATTCCGGTTCGGCGACCGGTCCGGTTCGCTCCAGGCCCAGTCGACGTCGTCACCGAGGCAAAGAAAAATCGGCTCTTCCATCCCTTGACCGAGGAAGGGAGGTCGAACCGGAGACACCTAGGCCGGGGCGAAATGTACCACCAGCCGTCATCGGTGGAACACTTCTTCAGGGTGAACAGGGCCCTGAAGAGAGAAAAACGGGCAACAAACCCGTGGAAATGGCAGAAGACGATGAAGGAGAAGATGACCCGGATGGCATTAGGAGCCAGCTGGGCCGGGACGAGCCGAAAATGGCTGAGGAAGGAAGAAAGAAAGGGTGCAGAGGAAAACGAAGACCCCCGAGGAGGAAGTCTTCGTAGAAGGCAATGCGGCCGGGGCCACTCATGGTGACACGCTCCCCGGACCGCGGAGCAAACAGACGGACAGATCCCGGGATGCCATAGGCATCCCGGAGCAGAGAAGGTCGCCTTCGATCATGGTAGAGCATGACCGGAGGGACCGGCGGGAAAGATGGCGGAGCAGAGGAGAAGGAGGCACTCACCGAAAATGCACAGACGAGCGTGAGCAGCAGAAGTTGTTAGCCTGCAGCAAACCGCCACGAAGCAAGGGAAAGGCCTCGTTCTGGAAAGTCCCCTCTCTTTCAAACTCAGCCGACAGCAGTCGTACCCATCATTCCGCCTCCGACCACTGGATGGTCGCCACGTGGCGCACGCCCGACACCGACGCCTCGTTAGCAGAGTAACGGCCTCTGCCTCGAAGCGACGCATTGATTACGGGCAAGTGGACGACGCGTGTGGCTCCCATAGGTCTTTAGCTGCATCGAGCCACGACGAGCAAGGATCGTGGCAATTATGATGCAAGATCTTCGCCTCCCCACGTCATGTCCGCAATTAATCCCGACGTTCCGTTCTACGATGTCCCGACGGAACGGCGGGCTGGGGGCAACTGTTACAGCCGTGACAGTGACGTGGCCAGGCTCAGGTATCGCCGAATGCGAGCGAGCCACGTGTGAGTTTCCCTGCCAGAATCAGCGCCACGTCCTCAAAGCTAGGGTCGGCAAGACCGCACCGCCCGACGACTATCTGAAGCAAACAGCTCCCGCCGAGGTCGAGTTCGGCGCGGAGTCCCCCACCGACTCATCTGCGCCCGGGCTCGGAGGAGTCCGCCCCGAGTAAGGTCGGCCGAGGTCGGCTGACCCTCCGCCTTGCGCCGGTGCCACCCGGAGACGGGTCCACCTCGCCGAAGCCAGGCGATCTTCTGCCACCTCGCCAGGTGTCCACCCAGGAGGGGTCCACCTAGGCCGAGGTCGGCTGACCCCCCGCCTTGCGCCAGGTGGCCACCCGGAGACGGGTCCACCTCGGCCGAAGCCAGGCGATCTTCTGCCACCTCGCCAGGTGTCCACCCAGGAGGGTCCACCTAGGCCGAGGTCGGCTGACCCTCCGCCTTGCGCCAGGTGGCCACCCGGAGACGGGTCCACCTCGGCCGAAGCCAGGCGATCTTCTGCCACCTCTCGCCAGGTGTCCACCCAGGAGGGGTCCACCTAGGCCGAGGTCGGCTGACCCCCCCCCTTGCGCCAGGTGGCCACCCGGAGACGGGTCCACCTCGCCGAAGCCAGGCGATCTTCTGCCACCTCGCCAGGTGTCCACCCAGGAGGGGTCCACCTAGGCCGAGGTCGGCTGACCCCCCGCCTTGCGCCAGGTGGCCACCCGGAGACGGGTCCACCTCGGCCGAAGCCAGGCGACCTCCTGCCACCTCGCCAGGTGTCCACCCAGAGGGGTCCACCTAAGCCGAGGTCGGCCGATCCCTCGCCTCTCGCCAGTTGGCCCCCGGAGACAGGTCCAACTCAGTCGAGGTCAGACCGCTCGTACGGAGAGGCCCCCGGGGAGGGAGATGGGTCCCGAGACCACCCCTCAGGCCGTACAGACCCCAGACGGCGTCCCGTACAGAGGGCGGCGGCACGCGGAACGGCACTTGCATCAGCCCAGCAGGTCCCGCAGCCGAGAGATCCGATCCTGACGAACAGGCCCCATAAACGGATGGCGCCCACGCTCGGGGAAAGAGCGCTCTCACAGGCCCGAGGCCTGACAACCGGCCGCTCTGCCAACGCCGCCCTCCCTCTTTTTCTCTCCTGTCTTTGCCTTTTTCCTGCTGGGCCCGGCGGACGAGGTCGGAAAGCGCCTGGCCTCCCCACCGAAAAGGGAAAAGGAAGGAAAACAGGGGAGGGGAGTTTCCGAGGAGGAAAAGGACAAACGCACGATGGAAGGAGATAAAGAGGGAAGAATCTGGGGACTGCGAGGTAAGCCAACTAGCCTGGGGACAAGGAGGAAGCACCGGCACAAGGCCTCGCTCCAAAAAGAAACCAGAGATCCCGAGAGGGGAATACTGGACGTGAGCTCGGCAAGCAGGCCCAGCCGAGATTCCGGTCCCCAGCGCGTTCCCTTCACCAGTTAACTCTCCAAATCTGGGACCCTTTAGAGGGCCTGGGAGGGAGAGTCTGTTCCTTCTCGTCGTCTACTGACTTGACCGTCGGAGCCCCCTCGCCGGAATCCCCGGCCAGGGTCCTCTAACCCCTTTGTCGCAGGTTCTCCGCAGGAAGGGAGGCTCCCTCGCCAGGCGGTCAGGAAGGATCGGCTGATCCACGGCACGGGCGTGGCGACGAGAACGGCAACAGTCGATACTTACAATTTTGCAAGTGTCGACACTTGGTGAAGTGTCGACATTTAGCAATTTTCGTGTGTCGACACTTCCTATGACGAGCAATTTCTGGAAAAAAATTTTGGAAGGATTTTGGGCGATTTGACCTGGTTTGAGTTTCAAATTCAGACTATTTTTGCTCCAACTTCTTGGAATGATTGTCATTCCTTTCTAAAGATTTGGACCATTTGGTATGGCTTGATCCTCTCCCCCATTCTCTCCCCCTCTCTCTTTCCTTCCTTCTTCTCCCTCTCATGGATGCACCTATAATGAGGGTCTTCTATAGGCTACAGAGGTTACACACCCATTAGAGAGAAAAGTAAATTTATTTACTAGAAGAGAAGGGTTTGTGAGGTCTAGGATTGGGTGTGAGTAACCTACAATCAAGCTAGGTCTTGGAAAGAGAGTCTCTTAGAAAGGGTTCCACCTCTCCTCCTTGTCTTCCCGGATGAAGAAGATTGGCCCAAGGATCCGAAGAGCTAGCACTCCGAGTGAGTTGATTAAAGTCGAGCCCAGGTGTAGATTTCCTGTAGAGACCAGACACATGTGCGGCTCGAGCGCCCTCCTCCTTCCACTGCTTCTCTTAGTATAAAGGTATGGTACTTTTATATTTATGTTTTGTCTTGCTTTGATGTTATGTTGCATGCTAGATTATATGCTAGATCCTGTTATGGCAGATCAGTAGCTCGTTTAGATCTATCTACCGAGCCTTCTGTTGTGCATGCTTTAAAATTTTTTTAAATACATATCTCTGCCCATTTTTCTTGCATATTGTATGCTTGGTGTAGGTGATTTTCACCTTCAATGGTATCAGAGCAATAGGTTTCTTTTTGTAGTATAATGACTCTAGCATGCTAATAACATCCTTCTTAAGTACTTGGATTGAGTGCTTCATTATGGCCATCCGGTCATAGGAGAGAATTAGGGCTGCAAGACCCTCTCTTCCCATTCAATGGGATCTCCTATGGCATGTAGGGGTGCCGATGTGATTGACTCTTGAAAAGAAAAACAAGAAGCAAGAAAATGTAGATTAAAAATGTTTTAATCTAATGACATGATCATAAACATCTTTGGATAACATCTAAAATGATTATTTTGATCGATTTTGTTGAATGTTTAGAAAACATTGGATTTGAAGTCACTGTTTTTTCCTGTCTCAAGCAAAGTGTCCACACTTGAACAGGAAGTGTTGACACTTGGGTTTCGTGAGCCGACACTTGGCCTTGTAGTGTCAACTCACGGTCTATGCCAGATTCTGGCATTCTGTTTTTCTTGTCTCAGGCTAAGTGTCGACACTTGACCTGGAAGTGTTGACACTTGGCAGTAGAATGTATAGAAAACAATGAATTCAGATTTTGAAATCTTTTGTAAAATATTTTACACTTGTAAATTAAAATTATTTTAATTTATTTAAGGCCATTGAACTTAATTTTGAATTAAGATTGACTAAGAACTCTAGGAATGTGATTCAAGGATCTTAAGTCATTTCAATAAGCCTAAGGGTCATGGGTTAGCTTCTATTAGGTCCTTGATGGGTTAGACCTAAGTTTAGATTCATTGGACAAATTAGAAAACTAATCTAATAAAATGTTGAGTTAGGATTTCTTCTCTAGATCTCTCTAATAGTTAGATTGATTAGTCCATAATCTAAATGGACCTAATTTATGGCTCAATAGAAAGCCCGAGTCTTTAGGCTAGTCTAATCGAGTCTGATGAATCGATTGATGTCGAGGTAAGTTTGGTATTGTGATCATGGTTCTTTGGGGCTATCTCTTACCTGGCCAACTCTGTTGGTGTATAAGACAAGATGGTTAATGGCGGAACCCAACCCATGATCTCACTTTCCTGGCCAATGTGGTCGATTAGGATTGATTAGATAGCTCATTGACTCGTGTTAACCTTATCACCCAAGGTTAATCAGTCTTGACTGATTTTAGGTGCCCATGGATCATTAATTATGTGTAACCCTCCTTGTTTGCTGATTTGGTCAGTGGAAGGTTAATCCATGTCTTCTCATCTTTCATCTATCACATTAGAATTAAACCCTCTAAATATTAGGTCCTTAAAAGGACAAAGTTATAGGGATAACCAAGTCCTAGCCTCCCATTAAGTGAGATGGTAATGGGTCCAATAGTTGGGTGTTCATTGACAGATCCAAAGATCGGGTGTTCATCGGGCTATTAGAATTGCTATTCCTAATATGATGGCTCAGTGCGACTCTCTTAACGGTGGTCAGGTGGGCCGGCCAAAGTCGGGCTTGACTATTCGTTAGTTAGAAGCATTGAATTTTATCATGTTAATGGTTGGACCTAATCAGGACCTTCAATAAGAGGCCTAAAGGCCAATTGAAGTGCTCCTTAGGGCAAAACCCAATTACTAGAGATTACTTGGAGAAGTAATCGGTTTAAGAACCTACCTTTAGACACGCATGGTTGGGCCTGCCAAAGCCAAGATCATGTGTTATCTATTGGACTCTGGTACCCACTAGGGAATTAAAGTAATTCCTTGGATTGGAGGTAGAGGCTACCAATCTGAGCAAAATAGTCGAAGGGACCTTAGACTAAAATCCATGTCTTTAGGTTAATATTCATATACACTAATTAGCTTTGGTTTTCCTTTCAGATATCTTCCAGCCTCTCTCCGATCTCTTCTCGATAACGAGAAGCTCTATGGACCCAACTTTGATAGCTGGTATCGAAGGCTTAGGATTGTCCTGGAGCATGAACGGATCCTGTATGTGATATCGGATCCGGCACCTGAGATCCCTACTACGAATGCTCGAGGTTCAGTCAGAAACACTTATCAGAAGTGGCTCTCTGACAGGACCACTGTTTGGTGCATTATGTTGGCTACGATGAACGACGAGTTCAATCACAAGTTCGAGGAAGCCCAGCCGGAAGAAATCCTTCAAAAGTTGAAGGAGTCTTTCGGAACACCAGATGACATTGAGAGGTATAGGTCTCTTGTGCCATCTACAATGCGTGGATGTGTGATGGGGTCTCAGTCATTGATCATGTATTGTACATGATCGAGATGATTAAGTGCCTGAGCAAGCTCGGATGTCCCTTGCATGAACAGCTTGGAAAAGATGCGATACTGAATTTCCTCCCTTCTTCCTATCTAGATTTCCTCGATCATTATAGAATGAATAAGCCTGCAATCAACTACCACGGTCTGTTAGGGTTGCTACAAACTTATGAGAAGGACAACCAATTAAATAAAGGGGTGGTGAATCAAGTAGGAGGATCTTCGGGAGAGCGTTGTCCCTTTGAGAAAGGGAAGATAAAAATAAAGGAAAAAAGGTGCTAAGTGCTTCTAGGCCTAGTTAGGCCAAGAAAGTGAAGGCTGATCAGAGTCGTGCAGAGTGCTTCTTCTGCAAGAAGCAGGGTCACTGGAAGAGGAACTGTCCTTTTTATATTGCATCCCTTGACCAGAATAGGTCCAAGAAGAGAAAGCTGTAGGATGGTCCTGCGGTGCGGGCACCAGACTCAGAAGAAGACTTCAGGGCTCCATTTGGATCTCTGATTGACCTTGCCCGAAGAATTAGGGTTTTCTAGTTTTGTAATAAGGCTTGACTTGGTCAACTCAATTTTAGTCTTGAGTCTGTATTTCCCTGCAATTTAAATTTTGTTGAGTCATGTTGACTCAGTACAAGTCCTAGTAGTGGTCTAGGTCTTCTCCAGGTTGGTGCCACTTTTTTTTCAGTCAAGTCAAGGTCCAGGGTGCCATATTTTTTCTCCCAGGCCCAAGCAAGTGGGCGCCACACTCCCAGCCACACGACAGAGTCCAGGAGGCGCCACATCTCCATCCAGTGTCTTTGGTCCCTACACCACAAGAAGTAAGTTCCTTTTTTTTCTTGCACCACTTGGGAGAGAAATCCATCAAGATACCTCAATCCAAGGACGAGCCAATTTCTTTCCAGATAAACCCAAGCCAGGATGGCAAGAATTTTTCTTGAAGAGAGGATCAAGGAGGTGCCCCACAATGTTCCATAAAAATCCAAGTTATAAAAGGGAAGAGAGCATGTCTTGGGGAGGAATTCAAGGAGGTTCCCAAAAGTTTCCAAAAGTGCCAAAGCCATGAAAGGAAGAAGCCTAAACTTGTGGAGCAAGACTAGGAGGTGTCCAAATGAGCCAAACCATGAAGGGAAAATCCTTGATTCATGGAGAGATACTAGGAGACACCCCCATAACCTGCCATTTGGAGCTGATTTTCAAGTTTGTTTGGAGTTTTTGGGCTGCCCACTCATGGAAGGAGTCTTGGGAAGAGAATTTGATGCCTAAAGTGTGGGTTAGTCCTATTAGTCCCACATGGGAAATGTATACAATTTTATTTCTTTGTTATGTCTATATATTCAACTCATGTAACTCTTGAATTTAATGATGAATGAATTCAAATTTTGTGTGAGCAACTTTATGTTTCTCTCTTCCGCACTTGCATTCAGGTGTTGAGCTCCGTGAGGGAGTAAATCCGGATTCCCTAGGAACCTTGAGGAAGTGTGAGATCTCCAACCCCAAAACCCTAGGTTAGCCACTTCAACTCCAAACCCTTGCCGCCCATCATCCTCTTCATTCCACCAAACCCTAGCCTACCCCATCTCTCACGGCCCCTCTCTCCAAGTAGAGGCCGACCACCAGCATCCAGGTCCAGTTCGGCCACTTCGAATCCAGAGCAAACCCCAGAGGAAGTCAGATTAGCATTCAGGAGAATCAGGATTTCAGCAACATCAACATTCAAGTTCTTCTATTTGGTGAATCCTTCCCTGAGTATCTGGTTCCATAACTTGTTCTTCTTCTTCCCCAGATCTTGAGTTCAGAAGAAGCCAACTCTGCCAAAGGACCAGTATTGGAGGATCCATTGCGAAGATATCCGAATCCGGGGATCCAACAATCTGCTCAAGAGAGTCCTTCCACTAAACTCTGTGAAGATCACTGTCTGGTCTGTAACCCTTCTCTTCTCTTTACTTCTGTCCTGTTGAAAGTTCAGAGCGAAACTTTAGGTCTGGGAGTTTCTCAACCCCCAGCGATCCTTTACTTCTGAACTACTCTGATAATCTAGTTTCTTTAAATTGTGCTTTCAATTATTACATAGTTTCTTTCAATTTAGTTTAACTTTCCTTTGAGTCAAAGCCGACTTCTGAAAATTTTAAAAAAACAACAAAAAAAATTAGTCTTAATTTACTTCTGCATCGCATCATCTTTTTTGTTCTGCATCATTTTGGTATCAGAGCTTTCATTCTGCATCATTTTTGGTATCAGAGCTCTCGTTCTGCATCATTTTGGTATCAGAGCTTTCATTCTGCATCATTTTTGGTATCAGAGCCCTATATAGGGTTTCTGACTTGCTTGCATGTTTTGAGTGTCTCTCTTTTTACTTTGTCTGCTCGAAGTAGACTCCCCAGGACGTCCGGTCCTAGGAACGAAGCGAGGTGCAAGCCTCCTCTTCCCATTCCATGAGGTGTTCCTAGGGCGTGTAGGGGATCCACTGGGTTACAACTTCGTAGCAGGAATTGTAAACGGGGGAAGCATTCTGTTTTCGATCTGTAACTATCCTATTGCAGGAATTGTTTCTTATTACAGATAATTCCAAATTATATGATTTTTATTTTGCTGGAACCAGTATAATTGAATATATTTTATGTAATTTTATTGTAATTTATTGGTTTCTGTGAAATTTCTGACAGTTAAATTACAGCAATTCTGTTTGTGTTTCTGCAATTCAATTTTTTTTTTTTTTGAGTGATCATCTCCTAATTCATCTTAGGGGAAATTGAGCATCTAAGATAAGAGAAGGAGTTGATAACCTCTCCTTAGCCCAAAACCACCACCCATTCATTCGATCATAAGCCTAATTTTAAAATTTATTAGACTTAATTTGCCCTAGTGGGCTAGGAACACCAACTGGTCAGGTCCAGCCTAGGGTTTAGTTAGTTTGTCTGGTTACTCTGTGTGTGCTTTGTACTCATTGTCTAGAACGGTGGTTCAGGGATTCTATCCCGAAGGGCTTGTGTGCTGGTCCGCCTACCTGGCCAATCTCTGATTGGTGTCTAGGATTGGCATTTAGGGACCAAACACTCCCCTTACACCTGCCTGGCTGAGTCTCGAGTTACTACAGGCTAGCTTGCCACTCTGATTGGGCATCTAGTTTGGACTCTAGGTCTAGTGAGCCAGTAGTCGCTTTAGTCTAGTCACATTTTGTGTGCTTGCTTGCATCATCATGTCCACCCGGAACGGAGTACCCTCCCAACCTGGTCAAACCCAACCTGATTTAGGGGCCATGATTAGAACTCTTACCGAAAGTATGACCAAATTAAGTCAGGATATGACTGATACTGTTGCCCAGTTTAGAGACCGAGCCCAGGTACTTGAGAAGCCTAGGCACCAAAATTGGATCCCTGACTCAGAATTTGGTAGACCCCAACCTCACCCATACCCAGAGCCTAGGAGACCTTTATACAGGGATCCTGAACCTAATCATTGGAGGTTTGATCTAAGAGCCTATGACCATGATCTTGCCCCTGAGTCTAACCCTAGGAGCCTATACCCATACTTGGTTGACTCAGAGAAGGGACCCGTTAGGAACACCGAACCTTATGCACCCACTTTTAATGGAAGACAAGAGACATATATTAAGTGGGAAGAACAAATGGATTGGTATTTTGAGTGCACTAACATATCGGAATTAGGACAAGTTAGGTTGGCCAAAACCAAGTTCACCAAATATGCTAGGTCGCATTGGTATGCTATTGAGCATGAGTGTTATCAAAGAAAAGAGGAAATATATACTTGGAGAGATATGAGAAGTAAGTTGAGAGATAGGTACCTAGGTAGATCCTATGAGAAAAGACTTTTAGACCAATGGTACCAATTGCGACAAGGTAATAGGCCTGTGTCTAAATATATCGAGGACTTCCAGTGGTATGACATGAAATGCAATACCATTGAGACCGAAGCTCAGATCTCATCGAGGTTTAGGGTTAGGTTACACCCAGACATTTATAGGAAGCTATGCCTTGAAAAGACCAATAAGTTAGACCGAGCCTATCAAGAAGCCCAAGACTATGAGTGGTCTTTAAGATATAACCAATCAAGTACTTTGGACTTAAAGCCAACCTCTACCAACTTGAGTTAAGTTTCGATTGATCCGACATCCGTAGTGAACCAGACTTTTGTTTGTCAATTCCCACTTGTGTCACCTCTTGACCAGAAGGATAACACTGAGAAGGAGTTAGGCATGGCCATCCCAAAATTAGTTGACCCGACCAGAGCCGTACTTAAAGAGGAATCAAAGGAGAATAGATTAGAACCTTTCAGTGAGATTGAGGAAGAAATATATGAGCCTGACATAAGTTTGATAGATGAATATGAAGAAGAAGAATTTGAGGATATCTCTCCCGTAATCTCAGTTGAACATCCTTGTCTTGAGCGGATTGATTCACCCAGTCCTGTAGAAATCCTCCTTATGGCCCCAGACCCCTTCCTTCGCATGACTGACCTACCCTTCTATAGAGTATACCTTTCCGCACCCATAGGTCAAATTTCAAGTCTTGAGGTCATCATCCATAGACCCTTCCATGAATCATTCTCTAATCCATCTCTTGAGAAAGTGGATCATTATTTGCTTAGAGAACAAAACTTAACTGTTGCAATCACATGTCCTAGGCTACTCCCCGAACCATCTCTTGATCCATTCCTAGGAGTAGCAAACTTTTCCTTTCATAAGGATGACCAGTTGACACTCATAGATCACCATTCAAACCTTCAGGTCACCACCTTTAGTCAGCAGGTAATTCGAGACTCCGCATCATATTTCCTCCCTTTCTCTAGGACTTCCAATGCTTCTTACACCATCCAAGTATACTTTGTCGAAGTCTTTAGAGTGAACCACGTGTCAGAACCTATTAGGTTTGCCACCTACTTCTGGAAGACCTTATGGCACCTACTAGGCACCCATGATAAGTTTTCATGCTCTGCATGCCATCCTCCGACCCAAGGTCAAACCTAGAGAGCCGTAGTTTGTTAGGTTTAGACCTAGGGTTCCTTTGGAATAAAGTCCATTCTTTAGGAATGCGTCGTCAGTCTAATTTAGTTTTTCTTGACCCTTTACTAGGCTTTGGCTCAGATTTTGGTTTGATTGAGAGCACCAGGAATTGGGATTTGTATTTTGTCCAGGACTAAAATTGCATTCAATGTTTCGATCAATAGGCCTATAGGCTAGAGTCCCTTTGAAATTGTTCATGGATACAAGCCTCACACACCACTTGATCTGATTTCACTATTAGCCCACACACACAAGTCTCTTGATGCACTTGCATAGCATGTAAAGGACTTGCATAAAGAAATTCATGCCAAAATAACTTTAAGCAATGAAACTTATAAGAAGTTGGCTGATTCTCAAAGACGAGTCAAAACTTTTGTTGAGAGAGACTATGTAATGATTAGGTTAAGGCCTGAGCAGTTTTTTTCCTGAAACCGTTAGAAAGTTACATGCTAAAGGAGCTGGACCATTAAGAGTAGTGAAGAGAGTAGGATCCAATGCCTATGTGCTCGAGTTGCCTCCAGAACTAGGCAATAGCTCTACTTTCAACGTTATAGACTTAGTAGAGTATAGGGAGCCAGCTGTGATTCCTAGTAAGCCTTTGAAACCTAATCCTATTATTGAGAGTGATCCCGACCCTGTGTGTCCACCAACAAACTGGCCTGTGAGGAAAGAGCAGATTGAAAAGATCCTGGATGATCAGGTTATCTCTACTCGTAATCGAGGAAACCAAAGATACCTGGTCCACTGGCAAGGAAGGCCAGATTCTGATGACTCTTGGATCTCTTGAGAAGAATTACAAGAATTGGACCCAGACCTCTTGGAGAGATACCAGAGCCAGCTTGATCCATACTCGACAGGGTCGAGTTTCTCCCACCCTGGGAGAATTGGTGCGGGCACCAGACTCAGAAGAAGACTTCAGGGCTCCATCTGGATCTCTGATTGACCTTGCCCGAAGAATTAGGGTTTTCTGGTTTTGTAATAAGGCTTGACTTGGTCAACTCAATTTTAGTCTTGAGTTTGTATTTCTCTGCAATTTAAATTTTGTTGAGTCATGTTGACTCAGTACAAGTCCTAGTAGTGGTCTAGGTCTTCTCCAGGTTGGTGCCACTTTTTTTTCAGTCAAGTCAAGGTCCAGGGTGCCACATTTTTTCTCCCAGGCCCAAGCAAGAGGGTGCCACACTCCCAGCCACACGCCAGAGTCCAGGAGGTGCCACATC
Source organism: Areca catechu (assembly GCA_021397845.1). Classification (NCBI taxonomy): domain Eukaryota; kingdom Viridiplantae; phylum Streptophyta; class Magnoliopsida; order Arecales; family Arecaceae; genus Areca; species Areca catechu. Next base: position 41,647,818 of record CM038048.1, on the reverse strand, counting down.
TCCATCCAGTGTCTTTGGTCCCTACACCACAAGAAGTAAGTTCCTTTTTTTTCTTGCACCACTTGGGAGAGAAATCCATCAAGATACCTCAATCCAAGGACGAGCCAATTTCTTTCCAGATAAACCCAAGCCAGGATGGCAAGAATTTTTCTTGAAGAGAGGATCAAGGAGGTGCCCCACAATGTTCCATAAAAATCCAAGTTATAAAAGGGAAGAGAGCATGTCTTGGGGAGGAATTCAAGGAGGTTCCCAAAAGTTTCCAAAAGTGCCAAAGCCATGAAAGGAAGAAGCCTAAACTTGTGGAGCAAGACTAGGAGGTGTCCAAATGAGCCAAACCATGAAGGGAAAATCCTTGATTCATGGAGAGATACTAGGAGACACCCCCATAACCTGCAATTTGGAGCTGATTTTCAAGTTTTCTTGGAGTTTTTGGGCTGCCCACTCATGGAAGGAGTCTTGGGAAGAGAATTTGATGCCTAAAGTGTGGGTTAGTCCTATTAGTCCCACATGGGAAATGTATATAATTTTATTTCTTTGTTATGTCATATATTCAACTCTATGTAACTCTTGAATTTAATGATGAATGAATTCAAATTTTGTGTGAGGAACTTTATATTTCTCTCTTCCGCACTTGCATTCAGGTGTTGAGCTCCGTGAGGGAGTAAATCCGGGTTCCCTAGGAACCTTGAGGAGGTGTGAGATCTCCAACCCCAAAACCCTAGGTTAGCTACTTCAACTCAAACCCTAGCCGCCCATCATCCTCTTCATTCCACCAAACCCTAACCTACCCCATCTCTCACGGCCCCTCTCTCCAAGTAGAGGTCGACCACCAGCATCCAGGTCCAGTTCGGCCACTTCGAATCCAGAGCAAACCCCAGAGGAAGTCAGATCAGCATCCAGGAGAATCAGGATTTCAGCAACATCAACATTCAAGTTCTTCTATCTGGTAAATCCTTCCTTGAGTATCTGGTTCCATAACTTGTTCTTCTTCTTTCCTAGATCTTGAGTTCAGAAGAAGCCAACTCTGCCAAAGGACCAGTATTGGAGGATCCATTACGAAGATATCCGAATCCGAGGATCCAACAATCTGCTCAAGAGAGTCCTTCCACTAAACTCTGTGAAGATCATTGCCTGGTCTGTAACCCTTCTCTTCTCTTTACTTCTGTCCTGTTGAAAGTTCAGAGCGAAACCCTAGGTCTGGGAGTTTCTCAACCCCCAGCGATCCTTTACTTCTGAACTACTCTGATAATCTAGTTTCTTTAAATTGTGCTTTCAATTATTACATAGTTTCTTTCAATTTAGTTCAACTTTCCTTTAAGTCAAAGTCGACTTCTGAAAATTTTAAAAAAATAACAAAAAAAGAATTAGTCTTAATTTACTTCTGCATCGCATCATCTTTTTTGTTCTGCATCATTTTGGTATCAGAGCTTTCATTCTGCATCATTTTTGGTATTAGAGCTCTCGTTCTGCATCATCCTGGACAAGGTATTTATATGATAACACCTTGTAGTTTCTCTATTTGTGATACTACAAACTGGGTATTGGATACTGGAAGTCCAATTCACATTTATAATTCTTTGCAGGGACTTCAAGTTAGTAGAATATTCGAGGATGATGAGAGGTTCTTGAATGTGGGAAATGAAAACCGAGTTCTAATTCTGGTGTTGGGAGTCCTTAAACTTATTTTCGAGTCTTGTACTATCATTTTGAATGAATGTCATTTTTGTTCGTCTTTTATTTTAAATGTCATTTTTGTAGGCCAATTGGCCATGTATGGTTATGAACTATCAATAAAAAATGACATTTGCAAAATCATTTGGAATGGTTCTATAATTTTGACTGGACAAATGCATGATGGCATCTATGTACTATCACAACCTGTTAGTGTAATGTACACGTCTAGCAAACACTCTAGGATAGATAATGTCAGCGAAGCATACCTATGGTATTGTAGGCTAGGTCATATTAATAGGAACTGGATAAACAGGTTGAAATGTGAGGGTCTCCTCAATTTTAGTGAAGATAGTTCACTTCCAACATGTGAGTCCTGTCTTCTCGGAAAAATGACTAAGTCACCTTTTACTGGAAAAGGTGAACGAGCCAAAAAAATTTTGAGTCTGGTACATACTGATGTATGCGGACCCATGAATGTTAGTGCCAAGGGTGGGTACATTTATTTCATTACGTTTATAGACGACCTTTTAAGGTATGGTTATGTCTTCTTGATGAGATATAAATCTGAGTCATTTGAAATGTTCAAACAATATCATAGTGAAGTAGAAAAACAAACTGGAAAGTGTATCAAAACCCTTCGATCCGATCGAGGTGGTGAATACCTTTCTAGTGAGTTTCTAATATATCTCGAAGAGAATGGGATTCTCTCTCAATGGACACCTCCAGGGATACCTCAATTAAATGGAGTGTCTGAGAAGAGGAATCGAACCCTGTTAGACATGGTTCGGTCCATGATGGGCTTTGCATCTCTACCGGTATCCTTTTGGGGATATGCTTTAGAATCAGCCTGTTACCTTCTGAATAGGGCTTCAAGTAAGTCAGTTAGTAAAACACCATATGAGATATGGACTGGACGTAAGCTGACACTATCACACCTTCAGGTTTGGGGGTGCCCAGCTTATGTAAAACATTTAGAAATAGACAAACTTGGACCTAGGTTTTTTCGGTACTTATTTGTTGGGTATCCAAAAGAGTCTAAGGGGTATTATTTCTACTTAGTTGAGGAACAAAATTGTTCATCAATCTTAGGACTATCTTTTTGGAAAAGGAATTCCTTAGTGAAGGGACTGTAGCCTCTAAGATTGAACTTAGTGAAGTTCAACGAGTAAAAGAACTGACACATTTAAGGGACAACATAGAACCGGTTGTAATTAGATCACACCCAAAGCCCACTCAGGAACTATTAAGGAGATCTGGTAGGGTACCGAGTTGATCGGATAAATACTACGATTTCTTGGTCCAGGACGATGATCCCATTGAACTCGATGAGAACAATGAGGATCTGATCACCTATATGGATGCAATGCAGAGGTTTGACTCTGAGAAATGGCTAGGAGCCATGAAATCTAAAATGGAGTCAATGGAGATCAACAATGTATGGACGTTGGTTGATGCACTTGAAGGGATAAAACCCATTGGGTGCAAATAGATTTTCAAGAGGAAAAGGGGTGCAGACGGGCAGGTGGAGACCTATAAAGCCCATCTGGTTGCCAAGGGATATCATCAACGTTCTGGTGTTGACTATGACAAGACGTTCTCTCCTGTGGCAATGCTCAAATCCATTCAGATTATGCTTGCTTTAGCAGCATACTTTGACTATGAAATATGGCAAATGGATGTCTGAATAGCTTTCTTGAATGGTGAGCTGGAAGAGGAGTGTACATGATACAACCTAAAGAGTTCACATCCACAGACGAGTCAAAGGTGTGCAGGCTTCAAAAGTCCATCTATGGATTGAAGCAAGCATTAAGGAGTTGGAACATGTGATTTGATAAGTGTTTCAAGTCATATGGCTTCGTTAGGAACGGAGAAGAACCTTGCATTTATAAATGGTCTAATGGTTCTATGATTGTATTTCTTGTGTTGTATGTGGATGGCATTCTTTTAATTGGGAATGACATCCCAGCACTACAAGGAATAAAGGTCTAGTTATCATCTCAGTTCTCTATGAAGGACTTGGATGAAGCCTCTTACATACTGGGTATGAAGATCTATAGAGATAGATCTAAGAGGCTTCTGAGACTATCCCAGTCTACGTACTTCAATACCATGCTGAAACAATTCAGCATGAAAATTTCAAGAAGGGCTATCTCCTGATAAGCATTGGAATTGATCTCTTCAAAAGGAATTATGCGACAACTACTGAAGAGAGAGAGCGTATGAGTAGAATCCCATATGATTCGGTAGTGGGTTCTATCATGTATGCCATGACATGTACTAGACCAGACGTGGCATACTTACTAGGTGTAGTGAGCAGATACCGGTCTGACCCAGGTGAAGCTCATTGGAAAGTGGTAAAGACCATCCTTAGGTATTTATTAAATATTAAGGACCAATGGCTGATTTATGGAGAATCTGACTTGAAACTTGTGAAATATACTGACTCCAGTTTCCAGTCAAATAAGGATGATAGCAAGAGTGTGTTAGGATTTATCTTTATCCTAAATGGAGGAGCTGTCTGCTGGACAAGTTCCAAGCAGCCTACTATGGCGGACTTAGTATGCGAAGTAGAGTACATTGCAGCATCAGATATAGAGAAGGAAGCTGTGTGGTTACGGAAGTTCCTTGGCGAGCTGGGAGTGGCACCTTCCCTGGATGGTTCTGTTCTGGTGTACTGTGACAACACTAAAGCCATTGCTCAAGCCAAAGAGTTGAACTCTCATCATTGCACAAAGTATATTCTGCGGTGCTATCACCTTGTACGAGAGATCGTGGAACAAGGTGACATTGACCTTCAGAAGATCGATATAAAGGAAAACCTGGCTGACCCCTTCACTAAAGCTGTAGGAGTTCAAGAGTTTGACTGTTATAAACGAAAAATGGGAAAGAGATTCTGTGCTGATTGGCTTTAGTCCAAGTAGGAGTTGTTGGGAATTATATCCCAAAGTTAATCATCTAGGCTATAGATGGTTATGCTATATTTGTATTTGTATATGAATTCTTTTAATAAATAAAAGCTATTTATTTTGGCTGTTCATCACATGTACATTTTCCTGTAAAGAACTCTTGTGTGATGGAGTCCTTAGAACTACATTATTTGATGTAGAGAGGATATATCAAGTAGTTCTTAAACTGGTTTACAACCAAAGGATACATTGTTATAGGATGAGAATGTATCAAGTATAGGTTGTTGTATGTTACATTTGTTGGTTATCCTCTTAATCAAGAAGTGTGGAGACACTGGTATGACATGCAAGTGAAATGTATGACATTTTACTGAATGTGACCATCTACGAAGTGTGGAGACACTGGTATGACATGCCCTGAATTGACCATCTACGAAGTGAAGCTCCCTTTTGCCAAAGGATTGCTCGCGAAGGGATATGGGTATATGTGTCCCTCATACCTAAGGTCACCATGGTAGCTTGCAAGCAACTCATTATACTTTGATACCAGACTACCTGGATTTCTAATCCAGTGATGGAAGGTTTTTGGGTGCAGTTAAGTACTTGTAGAGCGATGGTGGATCAAGATGAAATTGACCTCTCCAAATAGTTTGGAGTGAATGACTCACAATGTTTCAATTCAGCAAAACCTTGGCCAGGATAGTTCTTGTGAGGAGTCACAGAACTTGTGAGGCTGAGACATGATCTGGATAAACCAAATTAAGGTTGGCATCGAATCCTAGGTCATCCTGAGCATTATGAGGTCAAAGGGATGAATTATGCACTAACCATATGCTAGAGGTTCTTGTGAGATGCTCTGCATCTTCGACCTATCCGGACATCGGGTATCATTGCTAGATGAGGACTTTGACTAGTACTGGAAATGTTTCAGTGCTACCGGCTTAATGTTCGAACCTATGGGGTCACACACCATAGAGGATTTCTATCTGATCTTAAGGATAATTGATGATTAAGAATCGTTTGCCGTCACCAGAAGTCAATATGATTGACTTTGCTCCAAGTGTCGACACTTAGAATTTTATAGGTGTCGACACTTGGTGAAGTGTCGACACTTGGCAATTTTGTAAGTGTCGACACTTGGTGAAGTGTCAACACTTGGCAATTTTCGTGTGTCGACACTTCCTGTGACGAGTAGATTTTTGGAAAGAAATTTTTGGAAGGATTTTGGAAAGATTTGACCTGGTTTGAATTTTGAATTCAAACCATTTTGGCTCCAAACTTTCTTGGAATGATTGTCATTCCTTCCTAAAGAGTTTGGACCCATTTGGTTTGGCCTTGATCCTCTCCCCCATTCTCTTCCCTCATCTCTCCTCCTTCCTTCTTCTCCCTCTCATGGTTGCACCTATAAATGAGGGTCATTCTATAGACTGCAGAGGTTACACAACATCACTAGAGAGAAAAGTAAAAGTGTTTACTAGAAGGAGAAGGATTTGTGAGGTCTAGGGATTGGGTGTGAGTAACCTAGCAATCAAGCAAGGTCTTGGGAAGAGAGTCTCTTGGGAAAGGATTCCACCTCTCCTCCTTGTCTTCCAGGAAGAAGAAGATCGACCCAAGGATCCTGAAGAGCTAGCACTTTGAGGTAGTTGATCAGAGTTGAGCCCATGTATGGATTTCCTGTAGAGGCCAGACATGTGTGTGGCTCGAGCACCCTCCTCCTTCCACTGCTTCTCTCTTGGTATAAAGGTATGGTACTTTTATATTTGTGGTTTTGTCTTGCTTTGATGTTATGTTGCATGCTAGATTATTATGCTAGATCATGTTGTGGGCAGATCAGTAGATCGTTTAGATCTATATACTGAGCCTTCCGCTGTGCATGCTTTAAAATTATTTTAAAATGCATATCTTCTGTCTTGTTTTTCTTGCATATTGTATGTTTGGTGTAGGTGCTTTTCACCTTCACCTCTCACATCCACAAAGAAGGTTGATGGCATGGATGTCCCAAAATCTGAAGAAGAATGGGATGAACATGACACGAAAATGGGTGAGTTGAATGCCAAAGCAATGAATCTTTTATATTGTGCTTTGGACACTAATGAGTTTAACCAGATTTTTACTTGCATGTCTACAAAAAAAATTTGGATAAACTTGAAGTAACCCATGAAGAACCTCCCAAGTCAAAACTTCTAAAATCAATATTCTTGTTCATAATTATGAGTTATTTAAAATGGAACCAAATGAAACAATATCTGCCATGTTCTCAAGGTTTACAGATATTATTAATGGTCTAAAAAGTCTTGGCAAGATATACTCAAATGTAGACCTTGTATAAAAATTTTGAGATCACTTCAAGATAAATGGGATATGAAGGTCACTGCTTTCCAGGAAGCTAAGGACTTGAACACTTTACCATTGGATGATGATGCGGGATGCAAAGGATGACTTCTAAATTAGAAGATTAACAAGTTTGGTTGAGAAATGATCCCTACTTACATAAATAAAATTCATTCATAAGATAAGTATAGGAATCATATGAAGGAAAGCTAAACAATGGATTTAAGGTAACCCAAACTATAGCTCTTGTTTAATCCATGAAGATTGGACCTAATGGTTGGGAAACCATTCTAACTAGAACATAAACCATTCAAATATTCAAACCTAAGAGTAAAGGAAGATTTACTTGCCAATATTGAATTCTCACACTTTTAGTGGTGAATCAATTTCAGCACTCTATGGATTGATGATGGAACTTGAAACTATCACACCATGGGAAGAAGACCTCTAGCTTAGATGATTCCAATGGCAAGATTAACCTTATCTTCAGCTCGTAATCTTGGAGGATCCTGGAAAGAAGGGGGATTAGTGACTTGAAATGGCAGGAAGAAGGGAATGTAAAGGTTTAAAGAAGGAATGAATGTTGGTGGATTGGTTGATGTTATAGGAGATCAAGATGAATGATTTGGCACCTTGAATGTGGGCTGATTGGAACCCCTTGGCTGAAATTAAGTTGGCATCTCTTGAAGGAAGAAGATGGGCACTCCGAAGTGTTGTAGAACGGCTTCCCTGGAGAGTGGTGTTGACGGCCTTGAAGCTTGAAGAAGATGGCTACTTTGGTTGGTGGATGGGAAGGACTCCTTTGGTTGATGGAAGGGGCAGCACCTTGATGGAATGTAGTGGATTTAGGACGTGGCTAGGTCGGCTAATGGAAGAACTTATGGGCCTCTCACCCTCTCCCTCTCGGAGGACACTTGCACAACACAAATGGAGGTAGAACTTTTTAAAATTTTCATTCATGAATAATGATCTTACAAGAGGGGTTTGGAGGGGTATTTATAAGCCTCCAATTCATTTTGAAAATTCGAATTACAAGGAGTAAATCATGGGAGGTTGCAAGCTATATGGAAGGAGAGTTGAAATCATGCTTGAATGGGGGAGAAAATGATGGTCGGCCACCTTGAGTTTGAATTCAAACTTGGCCGCCCAATGAGTCATGATGTGGCATGCTTAGGTGTTCTCCATGTTGGCTTTGAAGATGACATGGCTTCTAATTAGACTTGATGATGTAGCATCCACCTTGGCATAATTTGTTGGAGTGATTTGTAGTACTTAATCATCAAGCCCTCTTGCTTAACTTGAACCCAATTCAAACCTATCTTGGACCTAACTTATAAAATCAACTAATTACAAGGTCAAATTGAACCTAATTTGACTCAAGAGACCAAATTGACATGGACCCAATCCTAATTACAGGACTCAAACTCAACCAGAGAAATAAATTTCTCTATTTATAGGACTCATGTTTAATTAAAGAAATAAAATTGAAACCAAAAGTAGAATTAACTTAATCCATTGAAATCCATAATGACTTTAGCTTGATTAGATTGGATTGAATTCTCTTTCGAGCTGTGGTGCCCGCACCAGATGAGCTCCTTAAATCATTGATCACGCATGAACTCACAATGTAGCATAGAAGTGAGGATGATATCAAGAAGAAAAACTAATAGCCTTCAAAGCTACTACAGAATTAAAGAAACAAGAAGAAGAATTAGAAGAAGAAAGCCCTTCCTTAGACAAAGATGAACTTGAAGATGATATTGCTCTAGTCATGAAGAAATTCATAAAATTTATGGACAGAAGAAAGGCAAGACATTGGAGAAAACATTATGGAAGAGGGGAACACAGCAAAGAGAAAGAAAGGAAAAAGAAAGAGATAAAGAGCAACAGCCTATTTGCTACGAGTGTAAGAAGCCGAGGCACTTCCGTTCTGACTGTCCCACTTTGAAGAAAGCCTACAAAAAGAAGAAGAAGAAAGCGATAGTTGCAACTTGGAGTGACAACGAAGAGTCTACATCAAATGAAGAAGAAGAGACTACCAAAATAGCTAATATATGTTTGATGGGTCTCGAGGATGAGGTAATGTCTCCTAAACCTAACAATGAATTTATATATGAAGAATTGAATACTGCTTTTTATGAGCTATTATCTAAATATAAAAAGGCATGTTTAAAATTAAGACTTTGAAAAATAACAATAATGTTTTAATGAAAGAAAAAGATGAAATTTCAAAAAAGAACAACATTTTACAAAAAGAATTGAGCTGTATTTTAGAAAAATATAGAGTCCTGCAAGTTGAAAAGAATAATCATCTTGAAAAGAATAAGGCTCTACATGAAAAAAATATATGTTTACAAAAGAAGTTGAAAAACTCAAGCCCTTAGTTGAAAAATTAACTTTTAGTTCAAATAAGCTTGAGCTGATTTTGAAAAGCCAAAAGGATTCAAATAACAAAGCTGGAATTGGTTACAATTCATTGCATTCTAATAGAGTTTTAGCTACAAAGTTTATAGCTTCAAAATCATATGTATCTATGTTTTCAACTCAAAAATCTCTTGCATCAAAAGTTTCAGCACTTGCATCTTTTCAAAAATCAAGAGTTATCTATTATTCTTGCAATGGGGTTGGTCACAAATCCTTTGAATGTAATTGAAAAAGAACAGTAAAAGTAAAGTGAAAAAGGTTTGGGTTCCCAAAGGAACCACTTTTACTAACCTGTAAGGATCCAAGAAAGCTTAGGTACCTAAAAGAACTACTTGATTATCTTATAGGAATGACTTGTAGACAAGAATTCAACAAAAAGATGGTATATGATAGTGGGTATTCAAGACATATGACGGGTGACAAAGAATAATTCATCACCCTAGAAATGAAGGATGGAGGATTAGTCACTTTTGGTGACATGGTAAGGGGAAGATCATTGGCATTGGTAAGATTAGAATTACCCCTTCTACATTCATTGAAAATGTATTGCTAGTTGACAAATTGAAGCACAATTTATTAAGTATAAGTCAATTATGTGATAGAGGCTTCAAGGTTGTCTTTGAATCTTCAATATGCAAAGTAATTAACTCACTTGATTCTAGCACTAAGCTCATTGGTCATAGACTTGGAAACATATATGTGGTAGATTTAAATGATCTAGCCATGTCTAGAAGTACAAGTCTTGTGGCAATGAATGCTGTTGACTCTGGTCTTGATTTTGATGATTGACAAAATGTTTAAGTATATATGAGTACTAACTGTATTTTAAGTGTATTTTTCATATCTTAGTACTCAACCATGTTGGATGAAGAAATGCTTATATTTTAGTTGAAAAAGTACTTAAATTAATGGAAAATCAAGTATATGGACTTTGGAATTAATATGGAAGAACTTGAAGAGGTTAAAGTTTCAATTTGAAGATATTTCAGTAATGGCATAGGCAAGTGTCGACACTTAGCAATGAAGTATCGACACCTAAGGATCAAGTGTCGATACTTGAAGAGTGAAGTGTCGACTCAAGGCCTGAGACAAACAGAAAACTTCAGAAAGCACTTTTAGTCAAGTGTCGACACCTGGAGCTGAAGTGTCGACACCTGGAGCTGAAGTGTCGACACTTGGAAGTGAAGTGTCGATACTTGAAACTGAAGTGTCGACACCTGGAGGTGAAGTGTCGACACTTGAATAGTAACAGCTAGTTTTCTGGGCTGCAGAACTTCTCCAACTTGGCTCCAACGGTCATATTTTCCTCCCTAATGGCTATAAACGGTCATTTAAGTGTTGGGAGGCTATATAAACATCAAGAATCAAATGGAGAAGTAATCCTTTGGTGAGTTTCTTGAATATTCTTAAAGGATTCAATAGTTGAGTGATTAAAAGCCTTCAAGCTTCCAAGTTTCAAAGAGAGCATCAAAGTCTACATCTACAAGCATCAATCAAAGGCTTCATCAACTTGAAGACAAGATCTTCATCAACAATCAAGGGCTTCAAAGAGATATTTGCTTTATTTTAGAAAGCTTTTATTGTATTCATTTATACTTGCTCTTACATTGTTTTACTTAAGGTTTTTAGTGAGCCTTGGAAAACCAAAGAGGTTTTTGGTAAGCCTTTGAAAACCAAAGTGGTTGTTGGTGAGCCTTGAAACCAACTAGGATTTTACTTGTGAGCCCGAAGCCAAAACAAGTTTTTTAGGTTCTTGGTTATCCCGTAAAACCAAGGGTGGTTGTTGGTGAGCCTTGAAACCAACTAGGGTTTGACTTGTGAGCCCGAAGACAAAACAAGTTGTAAAGGTTGTTGGTGAGCCTAAGTTATAAAACCAAACTTAATAAAATTCTCAAGGGTGGCTTGGGGAGTGGATGTAGGTGCTTGGTTGGTACCGAACCACTATAAATCTTTGTGTTTGTGTGATTGTTCTCCTTGTGCTTTTATTTCTTTATTTCCGCTGCATTTATTTGAAATACACAAGTACTTGAATTGCATTAGCACATACTTGCTTTAGTTCACACTTTGCAAATAGTACAAAAGTTTTATAAAACCTAATTCACCCCCCCTCTTGGGTTGCCTACCTGACCTGAGCCTATAATTGGTATCAGAGCCGGTGCTCTGTTTGAAAATCTAATGATTTTGAGCTAAAGTTCATGGTAACCCTTGTAGGTATTAGTGTTAGACCACCATTTTTCATTGGCACAAATTATACATTTTGGAAAACTCACATGTGCATCCATTTTCAATCTATTAGTTATCATCTTTGAAAAATTATTGTTAGTGGTCCTCATATTCCTTCCATGTTGGTTAATGGCATTTCCATTCCAAAGCTCGAAGAGGGTTGGAATAAATATGACATTAAACAAACTGAAATCATTGCTAAAGTAATGAACTTGCTTTATTGTGCATTAGACTTGAATGAATTTAATAGAATCTCTACATGTACATCGACGAAGGAAATATGGGACACACTTGAAGTTACTCATGAGGGTACTCTTCAAGTGAAGAATACTAAAATTAATTTGCTTGTACATTCTTTTGAAATTTTTGAAATGATACATTATGAATCTATTTCTGATATGTATACTAGATTTATGACTATTATTAATGAATTAAATAGTCTTGGCAAAATATATACTAATGCTGATTTGGTGAACAAAATTCTTAGATCCTTGCCAAAATCATGGGATCCAAAGGTGACGGCGATCCAAGAAGCTAAAGATGTAGAAACCTTACCTTTGGAGGAGCTTATCGGTTCACTCATGACCTATGAGTTGAACTTATGGCAAAGGATAGTGGAAGCTGATACAGAAAAGAAGATAATGGCTTTCAAAGCCAAAAAGAAATTCAAGGCAATGACAGCAACTTGGAGTGATAGCGAAGATTCAAGTACGGATGATAAAGTTGCCCATCTTTGCTTCATGGCAAATGAAAAGGTATGTACTGAAAATGATTATAATTTTATCTTTGATGAACTACATGATGCATCTAATGATCTTGTGCATGAATATAGATTGCTAAAAATTGAGCACAAGAAATTAAATAGGCATGTAGATTCATTTTCTCTTGACAACACCAATCTTACAAATTAAAATGGTGATTTAAATGCCAAGATTGATATTTTAAAAAATAAAAAGAATAATTTTTCTAAAGAAAAAGAATTTTTAGAAAAAGAAAATGTTATTTTGAAAAATTTATGTGATAAAAATATTTTGGTTGAGGAAAAGAAGAAAAAACTTTTAAAAAATTTCTCTATTCCTGCTTCTTTCAATTTATATTCTAAATGTGGTTTTAAAGCTTATCCTTCTAGATTAAGAAAAGTTTGGATTCCAAAAGGAACCATAATTACTAATCATAAAGAACCCAAGAAAGTTTGGGTACCAAAACTGTCCACTTAATTTGTTTTGCAGGAATGTCTTGCAACCCAACATGAAGAAAGGAAGTTCTTGAAAAGAGGTTGTACAAGACAATTTAAAGAAGTGGACAAGCTACATTTTAAACTAAATGGTAAAAGGAATGACTTTGTATATTGGTAAATTCTAAACATCTTCTTCCATAATTAAAAATGTAGATTAATTTTTATTGCATCAATTACTTTGAAAAATTATTTTATATAGTTAATTAGAATCAAGTTTGGACTTATCATCATTGGCTATGATCATGAACTTTTTGGTGTTGATGAATTTCATGCTATCATGATTAAACTTATGATTGTAAGACCTTCACCTGATTTTGATTAATGTATTTCATGAAAAATACTTTTAAAAATGCATATTGATTTAAAAAATATTTTAATTGATTAATTAGAATCAAGCTTAGACTAATAATCATTAGTTGTGATCGTGACTATTTTGATGTAAATGGATTTCATGCTCTCAAAATTTCAACTTATGATTATTAGACTTTCACTTGATTTTGATTAATACAGTTTTTGAATTATTTCAAGTAAAATATTACGATTTATGTGCTTTCATTATTGGCATCTATGCTTAAGTTAGAATTGATTTGAATCAAGTATAGAACTGGTAGTTAAGGGCTACATTTAAGAAGAAGGTATGCATATTGACAAACCCTTGCTCTAGTAGCTAGACTTGATATCATATTACTTCTAGCATTTGTATGGATATCAAATCATCTTAAAATGAATTTGAAATCATGATAAAGTTTTTAAGTGATATAAATGCTTTGTATTTTGAAAATCATGAATATCTTGAAAAATTTCAAATCTTGATGCATGAGCTTTCATGTTTTATTCCTTAAATAAATGCATATTTTCAAAGAAGGAATAATATTTAGGGAAAGCATCCAAAGATTTGTTTTCATATTTGATGCTTTGAATATTTTGCTTGATATCATGCTGTACTTATATTGCTCTGATACTCTTTCTCCTTGTTTTCAAATCTAATTTTTTAAGGGGAGTTACATTCAAATGGTATCATATTTCAATTAGTATCATGTTCAATTTGTATCATATTCAATTGATATCATAATTATTTGATTTCATGCATTGATTTTGATGACTTACTTGCTATTCTTTCCGACTTCATTCCCACTTTGTATTGCCTTTCATCCTTTTTCATGATGTCAAAAAGGGAGAGAAAATTGTTAAGTATGAAAAGGGGAAGATTGGATAAACATGAAAAATCATTTGAGAAATGAAAGAATGTGCAAAAGGGGGAGAAGAATGTAAAATATTTTTATCTAAAGGGAATAATTAGTAAGAAGAAGAAATTTTAAAAATTTGAAAATTTTGCATATTTTGAAAAATATTTTTGAAGATTATTATTATTTTTTTTGGATCATATTTTGAGAGGGAGCTTGGTGCTTATTGTTTTGAGCTTATATGTTTATCTTATTGTTAATCTTTTTAAGCTTATCTTTTTCATATACTTAAAGGTTTTGTCATCATCAAAAAGGGGGAGATTGTTGACTCTGGTCTTGATTTTGATGATTGACAAAATGTTTAAGTATATATGAGTACTAACTATATTTTAAGTATATTTTTTAGATCTTAGTACTCAACCATGTTGGATGAAGAAATGCTTGTATTTCAGTTGAAAAAGTCCTTAAATTAATGGAAAATCAAGTATATGGACTTTGGAATTAATATGGAAGAACTTGAAGAGGTTAAAATTTCAATTTGAAGATATTTCAGCAATGGCACAGGCAAGTGTCGACACCTAAAAATGAAGTGTCGACTCCAGAGGATCAAGTATCGATACTTGAAGAGTGAAGTGTCTACTCAAGGCCTGAGATTAACAGAACTTCAGAAAGCACTTTCAGTCAAGTGTCGACACCTGGAACTGAAGTGTCGATACTTGGAAGTGAAGTGTCGACACCTGGAGAATGAAGTGTCGACACTTGAAACTGAAGTGTCGACACCTGGAGGTGAAGTGTCGATACTTGAACAGTAACGGCTAGTTTTCTGGGCTGCAGAACTTCTCCAACTTGGCTCCAACGGCCATATTTTCCTCCCTAATGGCTATAAACGGTCATTTAAGTGTTGGGAGGCTATATAAACATCAAGAATCAAATGGGGAAGTAATCCTTTGGTGAGTTTCTTGAATATTCTTAAAGGATTCAATAGTTGAGTGATTAAAAGCCTTCAAGCTTCCAAGTTTCAAAGAGAGCATTCAAAGTCTACATCTACAAGCATCAATCAAAGGCTTCATCAACTTGAAGACAAGATCTTCATCAACAATTAAGGGCTTCAAAGAGATATTTGCTTTATTTTAGAAAGCTTTTATTGTATTCATTTATACTTGCTCTTATATTGTTTTACTTAAGGTTTTTGGTGAGCCTTGGAAAACCAAAGAGGTTTTTGGTAAGCCTTTGAAAATCAAAGTGGTTGTTGGTAAGCCTTGAAACCAACTAGGGTTTTACTTGTGAGCCCGAAGCCAAAATAAGTTGTTTAGGTTCTTGGTTATCCCGTAAAACCAAGGGTGGTTGTTGGTGAGCCTTGAAACCAACTAGGGTTTGACTTGTGAGCCCGAAGATAAAACAAGTTATAAAGGTTGTTAGTGAGCCTAAGTTATAAAACCAAACTTAGTGAAATTCCCAGGGTGGCTTGGGGAGTGGATGTAGGTGCTTGGTTGGCACCGAACCACTATAAATCTTTGTGTTTGTGTGATTGTTCTCCTTGTGCTTTTATTTCTTTATTTCCGCTGCATTTATTTGAAATACATAAGCACTTGAATTGCATTAGCACATACTTGCTTTAGTTCACACTTTGCAAATAGTACAAAAGTTTTATAAAACCCAATTCACCCCCCCTCTTGGGTTGCCTACCTGAGCCTACAAATGCTAAAACCAAGGAGTCTAGCTTACTTTGGCATAGGAGATTAGGTCATGCTAGCATGCATATAATAGCTAAATTAATTTTCAAAGATCTAGTTAGAGGTTAACCAAAATTTAAAGTTGATTTTGAACATGTTTGTGATACATGCCAATTTGGTAAACAAACTAAAGGAAGTTTTAAATCGAAAAATATTGTTTCAACATCTAGACCTCTAAAGCTACAACACATGGATAGATTTGGACCAACTAGGACCACAAGCCTAGGTGGTATGAAATATGGACTTGTGATAGTAGATGATTTTTTGAGATTTACTTGGGTTTTATTTATTGCACATAAAGATGAAGCTTTTAAAGTTTTTCAAAAATTTCAAAAAAAAGTTTCAAATCAGAAAAATCTTTCAATTTTTTCTATTAGAAGTGATCACGGCACATAATTTAAAAATCAATACATTGATGAATATTATACTGAGCATGTCACTGATCACAACTTCTCCACTCCTAGAATATTGTAGCAAAATGGTATTGTAGAGAGGAAGAATAGGACATTGGAAGAGATGGCCCGAACTATGTTATGTGAAGGCAATCCTCCAAGGTACTTTTGGGCAGAAGTTGTGAACACCGCCTATTATATTTTGAACCATGTTTTGATAAGACCTATTTTAAAGAAAACCCTTATGAACTTTGGAATGATAGAAAACCTAGCATTCATTATTTTCATGTTTTTGGTTGTAAATGCTTTGTGCTAAATAATGGAAAGGATAACCTAGAAAAATTTGATGCTAAATATGATGAAGCAGTTTTTCTTGATTATTCAACTTCTAGCGAACTTATAGAGTATTTAATAAAAGAACATTGACTGTTGAAGAATCTGTTCATGTTATATTTGATGAATCTAATCCCTCACCTTCTAGAAAAGAAGAGTATTTTGATAATGATGTAGATACAATCGACAAAGCTATGGAGGACATGAGCCTAAAGGACAAACCAACAAGACAAGGAGAAGAAATGGTAGGTAAAGATTATGATGATTTACCAAGAGAATGGAGGTATGTAACTTCACACCCTAAAGATTTAATTATTGGTGATCCCTCACAAGGTGTTAGGACTTGGTCATCATATAGAGATGCACATGACTATCTAGCATTTGTTTCATAAATAGAACCAAATAGCATAGAAGAAGTAGAAAATGATCCTAATTAGATGATGGCAATGCATGAAAAACTTAACCAATTTAAAAGAAATAATGTATGGACTCTCGTAAATAGACCCTCAGATCATCCTGTTATTGGCACTAAATGGGTTTATAGAAATAAACTAGATGAAAAAGGCCAAGTAATTAGAAATAAAACTACATTAGTGGCTAAAGGATATAATCAAGAAGAAGGAATAGATTTTAATGAAACCTAGACACTTGTAGCAAGATTAGAAGCTGTTAGATTAGTACTTGCATTTCCTTACTACATAGATTTCAAATTATTTCAAATGGATGTAAAAAGCATATTTTTAAATTATTTTATTTTAGAAGAAGTTTTTGTAGAACAATCACCAGGATTTGAAAATCATGCTCTTCCAAATCATGTTTTCAAACTCAATAAAGCATTATATGGTTTAAAACAAGCACCTAAAGCATGGTATGCTAGACTAAGTAAATTCTTGCTTGAAAATGATTTTGTTAGAGAAAATGTAGACATTACTTTGTTCATTAAAAAAAAGTAAATGATATGTTAGTTGTCTAAATTTATGTAGACGTTATCATTTTCAGTGCAACTAATGGAAATTTGTGTAGAGAATTTGCTGAACATATGAAGGGCAAATTTGAAATGAGCTTGATAAGTGAACTAACCACTTTCTTGGACTCCAAATTAAGCAAACAAAGGAAGGTATATTTATAAACCAAGCAAAGTACATCAAGGAAATCAAGAAGTTTGGTATGGAGTCGGTCAAAGAAATAAGCACACCCATGAGCCCCTCCTGCAGACTTGACAAAGATGAAGATGGAAGTAATGTAGATCAAAAACTCTACTGAGGTATGATTGGATCTCTATTATATTTAACTGCTAGTAGGCTTGATATCTAGTTTAGTGTATGTATATATGCTAGATTTCAATCAAATCCAAAAGAATCATATATACTTGCTCTTAAAAGAATCATAAAATATCTAAAAGGAACAAGCAATCTCGGTCTCTGGTATTCCAAGCAATCTTCATTAAATTTAATTGGATTTTCTGATGCTGATTATGGTGGATGTAAAATTGATAGAAAAAGTACTAGTGATACTTGTCAATTTCTAGGGCTAAACTTTATTTCATGGTACTATAAAAAACAAAACTCTGTAGCACTATCTACTGTTAAGGCAGAGTATATGGTTATAGGGAGTTGTTGTGCACAAGTATTATGGATTAAGCAATAACTAGAAGACTATGGTGTTATTCAAACAAAAATTTTTATCAAATGTGATAACATAAGTGCTATTAATTTGACAAAGAATCCAATTCAACATTCTAGGACAAAATACATAGAAATTAGATATCACTTTATTAAGGATCATGTACAAAATGAAAATATTGAACTTGAATTTGTTTCAACTGAAAATCAATTAGCTAACATCTTTACTAAGACACTTAATGAAGAAAGATTCCAAATGATTAGAGGAGAATTAGGTTTGTGTAACCTATTTTAGTATTTTTGACCTAATTCCTTCAAAATTAAGAAAAAATTATCTAGAGGACCTCCATTATCAATCTAAGGTCACCAACCACCCTATTTAATGTAATTCTAGAGATTGGATACCTTTTTATCAATTTTTTGAGCCATTTTAGATGTTTTGGCTTGAGCCAACTCGAGCAAAGGTCGAGTCGACTCGAAGGTCGAATCCTATTATAAAACTGTAAGCCGTAAAGTCCCATTCACTTTCCTTTTTCACTACTTAATAAAAGCTCTAGGGGGACCACTTCCCTTCCAATTCAAGATCCACCCGAAACCTTTTGCTCCCACCTTAGATTCCCTCCAGATGGCTCCAAAGAAAGCAGTTGCAAAAAGAGCTAGGCGTGCGGAATCGAGCACCATCCAACAGGAAAAGAGATCAAAACGGTGTGAGGATGAGTCGACTCGGATTGAAGAGTAAGAAGAACCAAGAAATTTGTCTCCCTCGCCGGAAAGGCAGATCATTCCCATGGGAAATCGATCGGTTAGCTCTGGTAGGCATATAAATTTTAGATTTCTTGAAAGCCAGGGTTTCAGAATCAGTGACTGGATTGAACAGCAAGGATGGGATTTTTTTTGTTCACTTGATATTCCTACATATCCCTCTCTTGTAAAGACATTCTTTGAAAATCTATCACTTGGGGAGAATGAGATTTTGAGAATGCCCAGGGAAGGAAGGAACTATTTGAATTTAAAGGATAAACAGAGGACATTGAGACTTATTCTGGAGAAAAAATGATGTGGGACAATGGGTGGGGCTAGGGAGGATCAAACTATGAGCCTAGAAGTCACCTAGATTAGGGTTTTTTTTTTCTTTTGATTTTTTTTGTAAAATGGGGGGTGAAGGAACAATGGAGGTGGAAGACTGGGGTCGAGGCTTTCATGAACCTTGGGACCCACATTCACGGAGAGATCTCACACCTCTAGGATAACCCACCTCACTAATGGAGCCATATAGAGAGATCTCACACCTCTAGGGCTTCCTATCCACCTCACTAATGGAGCCATATGGAGAGATCTCACACCTCTAGGGCATCCTATCCACCTCACTAATGGAGCCATCAAGGTGAATCACAAGGGACATGAAGGTGGTAGAGAAGGTGGAATGGGGATACCCGGGGCCTCACACCCCTCGACGTAAGGATGAAGGCAAGATGGGGCCTCACACCCCTTGACATCTCGAAGGATGAAGGCAAGACGGGCCTAAGCCCACTCCAAATGGAGGCAGAACCAAACTTTTCTCAAAAATACAATTTCATTACTAACCAATTACAAGAGGGGATGCCTTTTTATAGGCTAACAAGACTTAGGAACCAAGTAGGATATACATGAAAATTTTATTTTATTTTATTAATCCTAAATCCTGTAGCTTTGAGATTCGTGCCCATTCTTTTGCTCTGGAATCTGTGCATGTTTATCTCCTATGACCGTGGAAGAGAGGATTGAGCAGGCGATGGGTTTGGATCCAACTTGGTTTTGGGCACAGATTGGGGCCACGTCCTGGGAGGTGATCTGTGATGACCACAGGATCGACCACACCATGAATTATTTCGGCGATTCCGACCTCCAGCTTGAGCGGATCATAGGGCCAACGGCAGCCGTTACGCCCCGCGAGCGATGCCCATGGATCTGAAGCCGGCATGAAGATCTCCCGGATCTTGGCCCGGACAACTGGGATCCAGCAGCCATGGAGATGGCGGTGGAGGTTGTCATGGCGGGAGGTGGACGGTAGAATGGGTGGATCACGGATAGTCTTCTTCCCTGTCCTGAGGAGGAAGAACGATGCAGTAGGGTGGTCCCGGCTGGAAGAAAGTCGGCATGGCTGGGCTCGGCGGCTAGCGGCAGCACTTGGGCGAGATCGTCGGATGGCTCGAGCAGCGACAGACAATGGAGATCCAGCTTGGGTTTGGGCGGAGAACGGCCGGCGGCTGGGGGGAAGGCGGCGGCACGACGGTGGCTGGGCATCGCAGGAGGCACAAGGTTGCCAGCTAGAGGTGACTCCAGGCGAAGGGGCGTCGGGTGCGGAGAAGGGGGTTGTCACGGATATGGGCATCATGGGTGTCACAGGCATCGAGCAGCAAGGGGTGGGGGGAATAGCCGTGGGTGGTTCCATGGGATTCGCCGGCATTCCCACGAGAAGATTGTCGCCGAGGAAGGTGGATGGACGTTGGAGGGTCGCCGGTGGTCGGGCGTGGCAGATCCGGGATGAACAGAAAGAAAATGGAAGTTCTGGAAGAAAGAACGGAGGAAGATGACAGGGATAAACATGGAATAGTTCGGGGATAGGTTTGGAATAAAACTGGAATAATGGGAATAGGTGGAATAGCAGGGATAAAAACTTAAACTAAAAATAAAAAAATTCAAAAAAAAAGAAAAGGAAAACCCAGATGGGTTTTGATGTCCCCATTATTTTCCTGAGGTGGAAAAAACTCGACTCCATCGAGTCAGGCTCGCTGTAATTTTTTTTTTTTCAATCCTAATATTCTCCTGCTCTAATACCAAATTTGATGTAGGACAACTGGTGGGGCTAGGGAGGATCGAACGGTGAGCCTAGAAGTCACCTAGATTAGGGTTTTTTTTTTCTTTTGATTTTTTTTGTAAAAGGGGGGGTGAAGGAACAATGGAGGTGGAAGACCGGGGTTGGGGCTTTCATGAACCTTGGGACTCACATTCACGGAGAGATCTCACACCTCTAGGATAACCCACCTCACTAATGGAGCCATACAAAGAGATCTCACACCTCTAGGGCTTCCTACCCACCTCACTAAAGGAGCCATACGGAGAGATCTCACACATCTAGGGCATCCTGCCCACCTCACTAATGGAGCCATCAAGGTGAATCACAAGGGACATGAAGGTGGTAGAGAAGGTGGAATGGGGATACCTGGGGCCTCACACCCCTCGACGTCCCCAAGGACAAAGACAAGACGGGGCCTCACACCCCTCGACGTCCCGAAGGACGAAGGCAAGACGAGCCTAAGCCCACTCCAAACGGAGGTAGAACCAAACTTTTCTCAAAAATTCAATTTCATTGCTAACCAATTACAAAAGGGGATGCCTTTTTATTGGCTTACAAGACTTAGGAACCAAGTAGGATATACATGAAAATTTTATTTTATTTTATTTTATTTTTTAATCCTAAATCCTGTAGCTTTGAGATCCGTGCCTGTTCTTCCGCTCTGAAATTTGTGCATGTTTATCTCCTATGATCGTGGAAGAAAGGATTTAGCGGGTGATGGGTTTGGATCCGGCTTAGTTTTGGGCACAGATCAGGGCCAAGTCTTGGGAGGTGATCTACGACGACCACGGGATCGACCACACCATGATTTATTCCGGTGATTCTGACCTCCAGCTCAAGCGGATCACAGGGCCAGTGGTGGCCGTTACATCCTGTAGGCAGTGCCCATGGATCTGAAGCCGGCATGAAGACTCCCGGATCTTGGCCCGGACAGCTGGGATCCAGCGGCTGTGGAGATGGCGGTGGAGGTTGTCATGGCAGGAGGTGGATGGTAGCATGGGCAGATCACGGACAGTCTTCTTCCCTGTCCTGAGGAGGAAGAACGATGCAGTAGGGTGGTCCCGGCTAGAAGAAAGTTGGCACGGCTGGGCTCGGTGGCTGGTGGCAGTGCTTGGGTGAGACCGTCGGATGGCTCGAGCAGCGATGGACAATGGAGATCCAGCTTGGGTTTGGGTGGAGAACGGCCAGCGGCTGGGGGGGAAGGCAACAACACAACGGTGGCTGGGCATCGCAGGAGGCACGGGGTTGACGGCTGGAGGCGACTCCAGGCGGAGGGGAGTCGGGCACAGAGAAGGGGGGCATCACAGACATGGGTGTCATGGGCGTCACAGGCATGGAGCAGCAGGGGTGGGGGGAATAGCCATGGGCAGGGGGTGGGGGAATAGCCATGAGCGATTCTGTGGGATTCGCCAGCGTTCCCACGAGAAGATTATCACCAGAGAAGGTGGATGGACGTTGGAGGGGCACCGGTGGTCAGGCGTGGTAGATCCGGGATGAACGGGAAGAAAATGTAAGTTCTGGGAGAAAGAACGGAGGAAGAAGATGACAGGGATAAGCATGGAATAGTTCAGGGATAGGTCTAGAATAAAATTGGAATAACGGGAATAGGTGGAATAGCAGGGATAAAAACTTAAACTAAAAATTTAAAAAAAAAACCAAGAAAAAAGAAAAGGAAAACCTGGAAGGGTTTTAATGTCCCCATCATTTTCTTGAGATGGGAAAAACTCGGGACTAACTAGATGCAAGATGAGAGGAATGATGCAAGTGATTTTGTTCTTTGTGATTTTTAGCTATTTTTAGGATTTAGGATTCCCGAAGACAAACAAAAAAAGTAGATCTAGGGTTCTACAATAATAAGAAATTCAAGCAAGCAAGTAAGTCCCTAAACATGATCGGAAGAGGACCTCGAGATTGAGAAACCCCGTAGGACTTGGCTCTCAAATCAATATCAACTTTGGAGTTCTAGGGTTGCAAAACTCAAAAGCTTTGAAGCGCCCGATACCGAGTTCACATGCTCTTGCGGATGCGGCCTGGATGATTGAGCCTTTAACCCTCGTGAATGTGCTAGTTTTCTGTCCGAAGGTCCCGAAGGCAAGAAAAACTGACTCCGTATTCGTGGTACATGGAGGACCAGCGAGCAATCAAGGGAAGGATTTGAAATCAACAAGTAGCAAGAAGAAGTAACGAAAGAAAGGTTGTAGATGATGATGATTGAGGGTCTTCTTGCTGGGCGCCTACATAGATCATCCGGTTGGCCTCCGAACTCGAAGATGGAAGATGGATTAGCGGAAGAGAAGGTAACTTGAGGCCTCACACCTCTCAACGCCCGAAGGCGAAGGTGCTCCCTCACGGAGATCGACGTTCTTAAGGAACGAAGGCAACTAAGAA
Source organism: Areca catechu (assembly GCA_021397845.1). Classification (NCBI taxonomy): domain Eukaryota; kingdom Viridiplantae; phylum Streptophyta; class Magnoliopsida; order Arecales; family Arecaceae; genus Areca; species Areca catechu. Next base: position 41,624,535 of record CM038048.1, on the reverse strand, counting down.
TAACACTCAAACATCTTTTTTTTCATTCATCATCAACATTACAAGGGAGGGGTTAAGGTCCTTCATATAGGCACCTGAAGACCCCTTTTCAAAATTTGAATGAAAACACATTTTCTTCTCTTGATAAGGTGCCAAAATATTCTAAAATCCAAAAAAATCTAATTATTTTCTCCTTGGCTGACCAAGGCTCTTGTGATTTTGGGCGTGGCATGCTTTTGGGCTTGGAGGAAGGAATTTGGTTCCCTTGGACTTGGAAAGTGGATCTTCATTTTGGGAAGAAGGCATGATGCAAGGCTTGTGTCTTCCCTCTTTCCTTGGTTGTCCACCCTTCTTTGTAGAGAAACTTGATATGAGGCTTGGAGCAAGGCTTGTGTCTTTCTTCTTTCCTTGGTTGCCCACCCAACTTTGGAGAGAAACAAGATATGGGGCTTGGGACAAGGCTTGTGTTCTTCTTCTTTCCTTGGTTGCCCTTGACTCCTTTAGTAAGTGGCTTGATGGAGGGAGGGAAGGGAGGAAAGGATATTTGATGTGTCTCTATTTGGCGCCCAAGAAATTCTTACTTGTGCTGCCCACTTGGCAAGATGAGGTGGCGCTACATGGGATGGTGAAGTGGTGCCACATGGGGTGGTGAAGTGGCGCCATTGGGTTGAAATGTTGACCTTCAAGGCTTGGCCCACTAACAGTTAAGCTGGACTCAAAGACCACTCTGGCTTGGACTCGGACTGGACTCAATACAGGACACAACTTAACCAAATTAGTCAATGAATAGGACTAAACACAAACAATTGAGACTCAATTCATGGCTAAAAAATTTACAATGCTTAGGCTTGAAGCCTAATTACAAGACCCGAAAAAATTGGAACCCTAGTTAAACATCCATAGAGGGTTGAGGAGCCTCTATCAGATTCTGGTGCCCACACCAGTTCTCCTGGGATGGGAGGAACTCCACCCTGTCGAGTAAGAGTTGATTTGGCTTTGGTACTCTTCCAGAAAGTCAGGGTCAAGGCGCTGCAAGTCCTCCCGGGTAATCCACGAGTCATCGGACTCAGGTCAGCCTTGCCATCAAACCAAGAAACGTTGATAACCTTTGCCCCGGGTGGTGATAGCTTGGTCATCCAGGACACGCTCGATCCGCTCTCCTCTCTCAGGTAAAATTGGAGGTGGACACTCTGGGTCGAGTTCACTCTCAAATGAAAGGTCAGGCCCAAATGGCTTGCTGGATATGTTTGCTGGTTCCCTGTACTTGACTAAGTCAGAGATATTGAAAGTCGAGCTAATGCCATAATCTGGGGGTAGCTCAAGAATGTAGGCATTAGGGCCAACTCTCCTTATCACTCTAAAGGGGCCAGCTCCATGAGCATGAAGTTTCTTAATGGTTCCCGGTGGAAACCGTTCAGGCCTAAGCCTAATCATTACAGAATCCCCTTGATCAAACTCTTTGGTTCTCTTTTGGGAATCAGACAAATTATTTTAAAATTTGTACTTAATGCAGAATTCTAACATGATGCAAAATGCAGACTCAACTAAGCATTCCTATTGAGAGGGATTTTATTGGACTCTCTAGGGCCTAAACCTAACAGATTATTGACTTTCTAGGTTTGACCCTGGTTTGGTATGCACATGAGAATTTTCCATGGGTTCCTAGCAAATGCCATAAGGTCTTCCAAAAATAGGTTGCAAATGGGATGGGCTTTAATGGTTCATGCAACCTGGTGATCTTAATAAAATGTAACCCAATGGCTTTAGCAACATGTGTAGACTTAGAAAAGGGTAGGAAATAGGAAGGAGACTCAGGGACTGGTTCAAAGTTAAAGAGACTAACCTTAATGTGTGAATGCTGGTCTATAGGTGTGCTTGTCCTAACCTTATGATTAGTACTAGGAGGATCTATAGGTGCAAGTTCTAGGGTAGGTTGGGTGCTCCTAGAAGGTAGAAGGTCATCAGGAAGGTCTTTGGAAAGTTTATCTTGAAAGTCCTCTAAACTAATGTCTACTTCTTGTTCTTGGACCTTCTCTATGGGAAACACTTGAAAACCTTCACTTTCATCTTCTTTGTTTGATCCTGACTTGGTCATTTCTTCTTCAAGTTCTGTAGTGGGTTCAGGATCATTATCCTTTGATTCCTTAGTGATTTCAGCCTGGGGTCCATCTACGTCACACTTCTCCACTAGACTTGATTCAGAGGTGTCTTCTTTGGATTCCCCACTAGGCTCAAGGGTTTCTTCACTTAAATTCTCAGTGGGCTCAATCTTTTCTCCCTAAAGTTCTTTAAAAGGTTCTCCTCTCTAGGTTGATTCATGAATTCCTCTAGTGGTAAGGGTTTTCTCAGTATTCACCTTCTCTAACTCCTTGTCACTAATCAGGTTGACTACAGGCTTCTTTTTCTTAAGGCTACTTGATTCTCTTTTAACCTAGTCCATGAACTCCTGATTGGGTCTCCTAGGGTAAACCTCTCGGGCTGGTTTAAGGTGCGGGACTCTTCTAGACTCAGCCTTTAAGGAGGGATCATGTTGAGGGAATCTCCTAGGATGGGGAAGTGAATTAAACTCTGGTTTAGTGTGGAGCTTCCAGGTCCTCTCTTGATCAAGCTTATCTAACCTATTGTTTGTCCTAGTTAACTGTTCAATGAGGACCTTCAATTGCTCTTCTCGATCGTTCTCCATGGATTCACTTGATTGGGAGTGATGGGGGTGATAGGGAACTCCTGATCTAGTCGACATGCAATACACAATGAAAGATGTTATGGGTTTACTAGACCTAAGAGTTCAAACCAAATGTTAGGTCAAGTTGACAATCTTGGTGGTAGTAACTTGGCACCTGGCCAGGTAAGTTTAAGGTTGGTGGAGGTTCCTCATTGCTTGCCTTAGACACCAATTACAAATTGACCTGGTAAGTGAACCGACCCACCTTCCTTCGAGCTCTTATCCCTGAACCACTTGCCTAGACACCAAATACTCAAGCACACACAAACAAGTTGTCTAAATTGGCTTGACACTTGGTTCGACCCGACCTTATGAGTGTCCCTAGCTCACTAGAGCAAATTAAGTGTCTACTCAATTTTAATTAGAGGTTGGGTCCGATATGCAGGGTGGTTATTTTGGGCTAAGGAAAGGTAATGATTTCCTTCCCTTATCTTTTGATATCGACGCCCTTAAATGAATTATGAAAATGATGGCACACAAATGATCTAATAAGATGTATCTAAGTTATGTTTTTGGATTTTTGATGGATGATAGCAGAAATAAGTTGATGGAAATGACAAGAGATGAAGCTAAATGCAAAATTAAACTATTTAAGAAATGAGAACATAAAAAGATGCACTTACTGAAAATCTCAGAATAGATTTTCCTCTCAAGTAGTATTCCAACTTGTAGAGATTTTATAGGCTGCAATAAAATCTGAGAAAGTTATCAAAAATATGTTCAATTACATGTGATCTAACAAAACAAAAATCAGGAAGTTTAAAGGTTTCTACAAACAATAACACCTAAAACAACATGCCATGTACTGAAAGGAAAAAAATGCAGAAATTAAAAGAAGATGATGCAAAAATTTTCTTTTGGGCTTTTAAAACTTTTCTTCTTGTGTTCCCCTTCAAAGGTTAGTCATTGTGGCACCCCTACACACCTTAGGAGATCCCCGTGGAATGGGAGGAGAGGGTCTTGAAACCCTAGTTTTCTCCTAAAACCGGATGGCCTGGTGAAGCATCTAATCCAAGTACTTAAGAAGCGCTAAGTCCTAACCATGCTCTGATACCAAACATGATGCAGAACTAACTAGATGCAAGATGAGAGGAATGATGCAAGTGATTTTGTTCTTTGTGATTTTTAGTTTTTTTTTAGGATTTAGGATTCCCGAAGACAAACAAAAAAAGTAGATCTAGGGTTCTAAAATAATAAGAAATTCAAGCAAGCAAGTAAGTCCCTAAACAGGATAAGAAGAGGACCCTGGGATTGAGAAATCCCGTAGGACTTAGCTCTCAAATCAATATCAACTTAGGAGTTCTACAGTTGTAAACCTCAAAAGCTCTGAAGCACCCGATGCCGAGTTCACTCGCTCCAGCGAATGCGGCCTGGATGATTAAGCCTTTAACCCTCATGGATGCACCGGCTTTCTGTTCGAAGGTCATGAAGGCAAGAAGAATCAACTCCATATTCATGGTATCTGGAGGACCTATGAGCAATCAAGGGAAAGATTAGGAATCAACAAGTAGCAAAAAGAAGTAACGAAAGAAAGGTTGTAGATGATGATGATTGAGGGTCTTCTTGCTGGGCGCCTACATGGATCATCCGGTTGGCCTCCGAACTCGAAGATGGAAGATGGATTAGCAGAAAAGAAGGTAACTTGAGGCCTCACACCTCTCGATGCCCGAAGGCAAAGGCACTCCCTCATGGAGATCAACATTCTTAAAGAACGAAGGCAACTAAGAATAACACTCAAATATCTTTTTTTTCATTCATCATTAACATCACAAGGGAGGGGGTAAGGTCCTTTATATAGGCACCTTAAGACCCATTTTCAAAATTTGAATGAAAACACATTTTCTTCTCTTGATAAGGTGCCAAAATATTCTAAAATCCAAAAAAATCTGAATTATTTTCTCCTTGGCCAACCAAGGCTCTTGTGATTTTGGGCGCGGCATGCTTTTGGGCTTGGAGGAAGGAATTTGGTTCCCTTGGACTTGGAAAGTGGATCTTCATTTTGGAAAGAAGGCATGATGCAAGGCTTGTGTCTTCCCTCTTTCCTTAGTTGCCCACCCTTCTTTGGAGAGAAACTTGATATAAGGCTTGGAGCAAGGCTTGTGTCTATCTTCTTTCCTTAGTTGCCCAGCCAACTTTGGAGAGAAACAAGATATGGGGCTTGGGACAAGGCTTGTGTTCTTCTTCTTTCCTTGGTTGCCCTTGACTCCTTTAGTAAGTAGCTTGATGGAGGGATGGAAGGGAGGAAAGGATATTTGATGTGTCTCCATTTGGCACCCAAGAAACTCTTACTTGTGCATCCCACTTGGCAAGATGAGGTGGTGCCACATGGGATGGTGAAGTGGCGCCACATGGGGTGGTGAAGTGGCGCCATTGGGTTGAAATGTTGACCTTCAAGGCTTGGCACACTATGAGTTGAGCTGGACTCAAAGACCACTCTAGCTTGGACTCAGACTGGACTCAATACAGGACACAACTTGACCAAATTGGTTAATGAGCAGGACTAAACACAAACAATTGAGACTCATTTCATGGCTAAAAAATTTACAATGCTTAGGCTTGAAGCCTTATTACAAGACCCAAAAAAATTGGAACCCTAGTTAGACATCCATAGAGGGTTGAGGAGCCTCTGTCGGATTCTGGTGCCCACACTAGGAAAAGTATAGATGGGATTTCTAATGTGCAAGCTAATATATTATCCCTAGAAATGAGGCTTCTCCACAACATCATTAGTCGAATGTTTTTGCCAAGGACAGGTCGCTTCGATTGGGTAAGTGAACGTGACATGGTATTCATGAGATGCATGATTGAGGGGGAAGCCCTTAATCTTCCATTCAACATGTTGGTATAGATTCAGGATGCAGCTAGGAGAGAGAAAGCCTTCCTACCATATGGTATGATGTTCACTCTGCTGTTTTAGGAGTTTGGTATCGACCTGACCGGAGAGGATGGATGACCCCTTCACCACACTGACAGATACTCGGTGAAATCCCTCCATAGGATGGGTTATCACCAAGTTAAGGGTCTTTGGGTCAAGAAGACATCTGGTTAGAGAGTGGTACATCACTCTGATTCTGATGATGAGGTTTAGGCTACTGAGTTTGCTGATACTACTGCTAGAAAGACTAATAGAGATGCTGAGCATAAGTCTGATAGTGATAGTTCTGATGGCAATGATGAGGACTCCACTGGTGAGGAGATTCAGGGATAGGCTGGGATGACTAGACAGACCGGCAGCCCTGGGACACCTCCTGCACCTTCACTGCACCCGCACCTTCAGGACCATCTACTTCAGCACCACCGACTACCACTCAGGTAGATATTTTTGAGCAGCTCACCCAGTTTTGTGAAACTCTAACTGGATCATTTCGATCGATGTTTGGTGATCTATGCCAAACACTCGAGACTGGACTTCAGGAGTTCCAGACATAGATAAGAGAGTTGGCTTGCAGGATTGAGTTTGTTGAGATGAGACAGAGGCTCCAGGACAAGCACAGCACTGACCTCAAAGATTTATGCTCTGATTTTGGGAGACTTTGAGGAACAGCTGACTCATTTTCCAGAGAGCAGGCCACTACACTTCATGAGCTATAAGAAGGAATTCAGAAAATTGGCACTAAGCTTCAAACTGTCTGGGTCTTTGTGTCTGGATTGTGATCTGGAGCTAGAGCATCTGGTGCATCTACTTCAGGATAGCCTTCTACTCAACCTTCATTTGTACCAAGGTAGCCTCCACCACATGCCAGACCTACACAGCCTCCACCACCTATAGTTCAGCCTAGCATACCCTCTGTAGAGATCAAAACTAAGCCTACCTCTTCTAAGTCTAAAGCTAGATTGAAAGCCAAATCCACTATACCTAAGGCTTCTACTAGAACTGGGCTTAGAGATCTTAGGCAGAAACCCTTGAAAACTAAGGTCTCTTCCACTATTTAGAGATAGGTTCTTCCTCTAGTGAGGAAGAAGATGATTAGATGTTGTTTGATCTTCATTATATCTTTTGTATGTTGTTTTTAATGGTTGTATCAAAAACATGCTTTTATATATATACACTTTGCTTTAATGTCATTATCATTTTTCTTTACTTTTGTGTGATGCTTGGACTCAACAGGAAATATCAAACAATTATCATTGAAAAAGAAAGGAAAATATTAATAAGAATATCAAAATTATAAAGAGAAGGTGAAATTATCTCAAATCATGTTAATATTCATATTCTATTTCAAAAATCATTGCATGCTTAAAGAACCTTTTTGTTGATGATAAAAAGCCAAATCCATTAGACCTAAGGCTCCTACTAGAACTAGGCTTAGAGATCTTAGGCAGAAACCCTTGAAATCTAAGGTCTCTTCCACTGTTTTAAAGATAGGTTCTTCCTCTAGTGAGGAAGAAGATGATTAGATGTTGTTTGATCTTCATTGTATCTTTTGTATGTTGTTTTTAATGGTTATATCAAAAACATGCTTTTATATATATCTATATACACTTTGCTTTAATGTCATTATCATTTTTCTTTACTTTTTTGTGATGCTTAGACTCAACAGGAAATATCAAACAATTATCATTGAAAAAGAAAGGAAAATATTAATAAGAATATCAAAATTATAAAGAGAAGGTGAAATTATCTCAAATCATGTTAATATTCTTATTCTATTTCAAAAATCATTGCATGCTTAAAGAACATTTTTGTTGATGACAAAAAGGGTAGTAATGTTTGTGCTACGCATGGAAAACTCAAAACTTCATGAAAATATGCAAATCAGGGGAAGAAATTATTTATGCATGAAAGATAATTAATGAACTTTATCTTTGAGCACTGATACATTTTAATACTAAATGATCTCTGATATATTCATGAAAATTAATTCACTCTGATACATTTTAATAATTTTGCTCTTATATGCTTTAATGCTCAATAAAGCTCTGATAAGCTCTGACACCTCTTGATATCCAATATTCACTAGCTCTGATACATTCACACTTTGGATTTTTTTAACTGTAATACTTCTTGATACTAAAAGGAAATCAGCTCTGATATATTTGAAATTAGCTCTGATATATCTTGAAATTGGTGCAGACATCAGGGATAGAAGGAAACGACAAGTCAATCCCACATCCCTGTGGATCACCTATGAATAAAGCCCTAAGCTCAAACCGCAAAATCATTTGTAAATAGTCAATTTAAAATTCTATTATTTTAGCCCAATTGGATTCAGCCCTAAACCCCAAATTCAACTGAGTCATGTATATATACACACAAACCCTATTTACCAAGTTGAGTCATTATTTCATTTTTGTTTTGTGAGATTATGCCTTTTGATCAAATTGGGTTCAATTTGTTTAAGTTGGGTTTAGAGTTGGCCCTTTAATTATTTAGTTGATTGAGTTCTGTAATAGTTATTTTAATTAAGTCCTGTAATATAAGAGGGGACCCAAATCAAGACACCATGTGCCAACCCAAGACAAGACATGTGCCAACTAATGCTTGGCGCCACATCATCACATGCCATGTCATGCCATGTCACTTGCCACTTGGAGTGTATGTCATGCCACATTGATGCAGGACAAATATGCATGCAATTCTTTTTGTACGTTATATATGTGGGGTTAGGTGATTAATTCCTAAATTTCATATCAAAATTAGTTGTAGAAAATTTTGTATGAATTTTTGAAGCTAAGCATGCAGATTAGAACCTAGAAAAGTACTAAAGAAGGATCGCCGGGGCTGAGAAGCCTCGGTTAGGGCAAGTTCTCCTACAATATAAGGACTGGACGTAGAGGGGGTGTACCTGACAATATCTGAAGTGCCCGGTGAAGATCGCAGTAAAGGGATCTCTCATTCCTCGATGGATACGGCCTGGAAAACCAAGTCAAAGACCAGCGGATACCCGGCTTTCTGCTCGGTGATCCGATTGAGGCTTAGATGGAGTCATTGGGTTCATAGGAACTCGAGGACCTGCAAACGACCTGTCAGGGGTTAGAAGACTCAAAGGAGATGAAGAAAATAAAGGAAAACAGCAAAGGAAAGAAAGTTTTGGAGGGGGCTGGAAGGATGGTTGGCGGCAGGAAGATGGTTGCAAACACCAGGAAGAAGAACTCTCAAACCCCTTTATGCACACAGCAGGGTAGTCATACAAAACAATAGAAGAACTCAACGTTTATTTCATATATCAAAATCTAGCTTCATACAAGAGGCTAGGGTCCTTTAAATAGACCCTTAACCTTGGGCTCCAAGTAAGGTTACATTAGTCTTTACATAAGAATCATTTTCCCTCTCAAACCCTAGCTAGAAAATAAGGAAATATTAGGTAAAAAAATCTCTAAAAATTCTCTTGACTTGGCCAACACTCCAAGGATGCCTATGGGGGCGTGTTGGGCTTCTAAGAGCAGCAAGAGGCTGGCCCAAAGGGGCTCGGGCGCATGGGTTTGGGCCTCTGGAGGCTAGGATGGCCTGGTTGCCAGGTAGCAGGAATATTCCCAGATATCTTGCTTCTTAGGAGCTTGGGCTTGGCGCTTGGGCTTGATTTCTTTGGGCTAGGATGCAGATGGACCTTTAAAATCATGGATGCCTTGGTCTATGAATATACTTTGGCATCTGGAAGGGAATCTGGGCATCTAGAGGGCATCTGCAATGAATCAGGGTTTCTGATTTTCCTCCTGGGGTCTTCAAATCTTCAAGCTGGGTTGGATTTGGGCTAAACTTCCATGTCTTCAATCTAGTTAGACTTGGTCTTCACTTGTATGATGTGGTCTTGAGTTTTCAGTATGCTTGGACAGGACTCAAAAAAATAAAACTAGCTCAACATGAGCTGACTAGCATTGGACTGAACTAGCTCAACATGAGCTGACTAGCATTGGACTGAACTAGCTCAACATGAGCTGACTAGTACAAAACTGAAATAACAACTCAAAAGACTCAAATAATAACTAAAATAGACTCAGATGGACTAAGCCCTTATTATAGATAGACTCATAAATTATCGATCAATTCATAGAGGGTTGAAAAGCCTCTGTCTTATTCTGGTGCCTCCGGTGTCCCCATCAATTATCCTGGGGTGGGAGGAACTCGACCCTGTCAAGTGAAGATCAGACTGGCTCACATATCTCTCAAGAAGGTCTGGGTTGAGGCATTGCAAGTCCACTCGAGAAATACACAAATCATCCGACTCTGGCCGGCCTTGCCATCGGACCAGGAAATGTTGATAACCGCGGCCAGATGGAAGAAGATTGGACGCCTCTTCTCATGAATTATTGCCCACACCCATTTGAATTTAAGAGGACCAAAATCAAGAAGGAGGAGGATTACTGCCCCATCCACTTTTCAATCAAGATTTGTTGCTCACTTCATATCAAGTTTTGTTGCCCAAATGGATGAAGTTCAAGGAAATTTAAAAAAAAAAAAACCAAGAATTCATGATGCCAAAGGAGGAATTCAAGAAGAGTTTGCTGCCCAAGAAAAGCCAATTCCATGAAGTTCTTGCCCTTCTAACAAGAACTCTACACTTTGTAACCCTTACGATTCTTATTTGTGGTTTATAAATACTACCATCAAACCCCTTGTATTCATGGAGTTTTTTATGGAATAAATTAAGAGTTTCTCTTCAATCCTTCACAGTAAAAGCATCGACCTCCATGAGGGAGAGGGTGTGAGACCCAAAACTTCCATGCCTTAGGGCATTGACGCTCCGTGAGGGAGTGGTTATCCAAAACCCTAATCGCCACCTTCAACCTTCCTTCTTCCCTTTCTTCTTCCTTCAATCTTCTTCTTTCCAATATGCCATCTAACTTGAGTTTTTGTGAGTGTTTGTGGGTGATCAAGATCTGAAATGATTATGATCCTTGCTTTGGAACCGTGTTCATTGCAGATTGGAGCTCGAAGAATGAGAGTCTTGAAGTCCTGTCGCGAAATCCTAGAGTGCTGAACCAGATCCACTTCAAGAGCACTGCAAATCATCGTTGGTAATTCTAAAACTCTTCCTTTCTCTTAGTTTTGATTCTTTGAAAGTAGGAACACTAGTTTAGGTGATTTCTTAATCACCTAGTCCTATTACCTAATTAGTTTTGTTTGATTTACATTGTGGGTATCATAACTAGTTGACTAGTCGAGTTCTATTGAATACTTTGAGTCTGATTTTCTGATAATTCCAAAATTAAATCTTTGCATAATTATAGATACTTCAACTTAAAATCAGTAGATTAGTTTTGCATCTTCCATCTCACATCATCTTTGGTATCAGAGCATATCATCCCGCATCAGTTTGGTATCAGAGCTAAGTTCAACTAGGGTTTAATTACTAGTTGTTGAAATTTCTGCATACCTAGTTTTAGGCTGAAGTTAAATTGCATAAAACCTACATTAAAAAATACAAAAAAATTAATAATTAATTTACTATTAATGCTCTGCTAATCTTCCATCTAATCATAGAAAAAAATCTAAGAAAAAAAAAATTGCATCATTTTTTCTGGTGGAAGGAAATCATGCCTCCTGAGCGGGTATACGAAAGTATACAGTCACGACCCATGGGAGTAATGAGCTACGGCCGGATATGATAACCCGATATCAGAAATCTAAAAACTAATTAGATCTAAAATTCAATCTTGAAAAAAAAAATTTTCTATTATTTACTGTTTTAGTTTTATTGTGCATTAGGGTTTCATATTGTGTACATGCATTGTTAATTCAACTTAAGGGCACTTTTACTATCTAAGATCAGCGCAGGATTTCATCACCTGTCCTGAGTCCAAAACAACCACCTTGCATCGAACCTAAGCCTAATTAAAATTAATTAAAAACCTAAAGCAGCTTAGGGACACCAACAAGGTCGAGTTCCAAGTATTGTGTGAAAGCTAGTTCACCCAATCCTTTGATTATCTCTTGAATCTGGTGCTTAAGGCTAGAGGTCCAGAGGAAAACGCCCTAAGCAGACTCATGATTTTTAATTAAGACCCTACGAGAGTAGGGGGAGCCTCCCACTACCCCACCTCTTACCTGGCCAGTGGACAGGGTAATTGCTGAATTGGTTGTAAATTAAGCTGACCCATTCTACTTGAGCTCTAGGTCTAGGAGACCCTAGTTCAATTTTGTATGTCTGCATTGCATGACCTCTACATTAGGAGCCCTTACCATCAAGCCAACCTAACCCAGTCTGACCATGGAGTCCAACTTTGAAACCTTTCTAAGGTTCATGACTGAACAATGTACCCAACTAAATAATAGGTTTGACCGACTGGATGAGCAATTCGAAAACCTAGAAAGGATCCAAAAGACCCGAACTGAGCCTGACCTTAAAACAATATATTCCTCACACCCTGACCCATTCCTGGAGCCCAACCCTAGGAGAGCCCCACACCCTGACCCAATCTAGGAGACTAACCATAGGAGACCTAATTATGATTTCATAAACCAGGATGAGAGAGCCACTAAGAACTTTAGGCTAGAAGCACCTACATTTGGTGGTGATCTTGATCTTGAGGGCTATATTGATTGGGAAGAAGGTATGGATCAGTATTTTAAGAGAGAATTAATGTCTGATGAAAGGAAGTTTAAGTTTGCCAAACTCAAGTTAGCTCACCAGGCTAGAATCTACTGGGATAAGGTTGAAAGGATGACTAGGAATAGAGGAAAAATATCCATAACTACCTGGAGAGCCATGAAAAGCAAACTTAGAAAGAAGTACAATCAGAGATCCCTAGGATAATGGCAGAGGCCCAGTTATGAACCCATAACTCATTGATTTGAGCCCATGCCCTATGAACCCAAAGAACCCATAACCCATCAATCTGAACCCCATAGGACTAAATATGAACCCAGTATTAGTCTACTTCCCCTTAGTCAACCTGAACCCAATATGATTAGTGCCCCTAATCAGAAACCAGGACCTAGCCAAATTTTCCTAAGTCGACCTATCCCTACTACTCCACTTGTTCTTAAGGATAACATTGAAGAAGTGTATGAAGCAGGAATAGACCTGATAGATGAATATGAAGGAGAAGAGGAAACACTTATGGAAGACCTAGAGTTAGTTGATCCTGACTATACCAAGACCTAAAGCCAACGTAGAGTTAGTTGACCCTGACCCTACCCAGACTGAAGCTGTACTGGAAGGACCATTAGAAGAAGAGAACCATGAGGAACCTTGATGCAGCACGATGATCAGAATGCAATCTAAATGATGAATTGAGAAAAGAGAGCAATGAAACCTATTAACAGGTACTAAATTTCAGATCAAAAGTACTAAGGTAAAGCTATGGAAGGAGCACGGAAATTTGGAACTTACGCCACGATGTAGTTATTTAAATCCTAGAGAAGATTAGGGCTAATGATTATGGATTCTAAACCTAGGAAAACTGTCTTCAATAACCGAGACTTAAGAATATTAGAAGGGAATTGTTACCATGATGAGCACTCCTTGTTAGTGTAGATTCGTTGAAGCAATCAAATAAACAAGCCCTGGATGAAAAGATGACTCTTCCATCGAAACAAGTTCTCACCATACTTGATCTGATGGCAATGACCCCCTTCTTGAACTCCGGATCGTAGAAGGAACCCTGTGCAATGAAGGAATTAGGACTAAGCTGATTTGAAGGAATACCAAATCAAAGTAGGAGGAAGGAATTAAGAAAACAAGTGATCATTGAGGGAAGATGGGATCCTTGGAGAAGTCGTTGGCTTGGGAGGTAGAAGATCACACGCCAAGATTGAAACACAACCACACTACAAAACACTTGCTTCATAGAAAAACTACTCCTTCTTGTTTCATCATCCAAAAGCCCCCTTTACCATGGGCGTACAAGAGGCTTTTATTGGCCTTTCAATCAATTTGAAATTCCCCATATCATGGAGAAATATTAGGGGGGGTTACATGAAATGTGGAGGATTTGGTGGAGGGTTACATGGAATGTGGAGGATTTGGTGGAGGGTTACATGGAATGTGGAGGATTTGAATCCTTGGTCCCCACTTGAAGTTGGCGCCTCTTGGTGATTACTTGGCAAGGTGAGTTGGCATGGTGAGGTCCCCACTTTGAAGTTGTTTTGATGTGGCACCACTTGGTGATGACTTGGCAAAGTGAGTTGGCATGGCGAGGTGGTTTCCAAATCCAATGATGTGGCAAGGTGAAATGGCATGGTGAAATGGCGCATCCTTCTCCATGGCACCCCTTGGAGATGACTTGGCAAAAAGGTGATGTGGCATTCTTTGGTGATGAGTTGGCATAGGTGGTCCATGATGATGTGGCGCTCCAAGTAAAAGCTGGTCTGGCCCAATTTCAAGTAGCTCTTGAACTTGACTCAGTATAAAGCCTAATTTACTCTAATTGAACTTTAAAATCCCAAAAGAAAATAAAACAGGACTCAATAAATATACAGGACTCATACGAGACTTGAGTTCCTAGTCTCAATCCATAAAGAACTTAGTATTAGTTGAAGCTTCTTTCTGAACCTGGTGCCCCCACCAACTCTTCCCGGGTGGGAGGAACTCGACCCTGTCGAGTATGGTCCAGCCTGGCTTTGATATTGTTCAATTAAGTCCGGGTCCTGTCGTTGCAGGTCCTCTCTGAAGATTCAGGAGTCGTCAGATTTTGGTCTCCCTTGCCAACGGACCAAATATCGATAGTAATCCTTGTTTCTGGTAGTGACAATCTTATTATCCAGGATTTGTTCAGTTTTCTCTCATTTTTGAGGAATGGTTGTTTGTGGATACTTAGGTAATGGTTCACTCTCAAAAATATGGTCAGGCCCAAAAGGCTCACTAGGTATCATCATGGGTTCCTTATATTCTATCAAGTCTGAGACATTGAAGGTCGGGTTGATACCTAGGTCTGAAGGTAATTCCAATATGTAAGCATTAGATCTAATCTTCTTTAGGACTTTAAAGGGGCCTGCACCACGGGTATGTAGTTTCTTGAAAGTCCCGGATGGGAACATGATCTCTCTCATAGAATTCCTTGACTTTCTTTCTTGAATTAGTCCTATGTTTATAGGATTCATTGCTCAAATTTATTTTATGATGCAAATCCTCAACATGCTATGCATAGGACTCAACAGACTCAGAAACTTACACAAGCACTTACGAAATGCAGACTGAACTAGGCATCCTTATTGAGAGGAATTTTATTGGACTCTCTAGGACCTAAACCTAACAGATTAATGACTCTCTAGGTTTGACCCTGGTCTGGCATGCACATGAGAATTTACCATGGGTTCCTAGCAAATGCCATAAGGTTTTCCAAAAGTAGGTAGCAAAAGGAATAAGCTTTAAAAGCTCATGCATCCTAGTAATCTCATCAAAATGAAACTTAATGGCTCTAAAATTATGATAAGACTCACGGAAAGGAAGGAAATAGGAATCCGAGACTTGGGGTAATTTAGGAGAATCTTGAAACAGACCTTGGTTACTCATGATGACCTTAAGATTAGAATTTTGATCTATAGGCGGGATGCTTCTAGGTAGTTGAAGGTCATCAGGAAAGTCTTCCAAAATAATGATTGGGTTCTTCTCAGGTACCTGAAGGAGTTCTTGTGTCGAAGCTAAAGTATTGGGTTCTTCCTGAGGGCATTGTCTTACGGGAACCAAGTCCTCACTAAATTTTGGTTGTTCTGATGTTTCAGGACTAGGCTCAATAATCTTTTCTTTACCAAAGGTTTCCTCAGGTAAGGTACTAAAGTTATTCTCTTCACAGTCTTCCCCTTCATATTCATCTATTAAACTTATGTTAGTCTCATACACATATTTACTAGGTTCAGATTTGCCTTCTTCCTTCCCTAGCCCTTCAGTTTGAGGATACCCTAAGTCTTGGGTATTAATGAACTCAACTTGTACTTCAGGATTCTTACTCCTATCATTCATATGAGCTAATGGGATAGTAGGAGTTGGTTGGTCTAAGGAAAATTGTTTAGCCAGAATTTGGTTCAATTGGGCCATTAGATCATTTAGGCCTTTCAGCATGGTTTCAAGATTCAGGTCCATGGCTACACTGGACTGGGCTTGGATTGGTGAATATGGTGTCCCTACTCTAGTTATCATGCATGCAAATGGACTCAAGTTCGAGCTAAGGTTTCCTAGACCTAGAGCACAAATTAGAAGTCTAATTAAGTGAACCAACTAGCTAGTAGTACTTATGGGACTTAGCCAGGTAGGTGGAGGGGAGTGAAGGTCCCTGATTGCCAACCTTAGACACCAATCTGAGATTGGCCAGGTAGGCGGACCAAATCATAAGCCCTGATGCACCAATCCTAGACACCAAGCCAGTAAGCACACACCAATTAGCTGACACAGTTAACTTGACCCTAACCTGAACCCAACTTGTTGGTGTCCCTAACCCACTAGGGCAATTAAGGTTCTAATCGATTTTAATTAGGGGTTGGGTTCGATGCACAATGTGGGCAGTTGTTCTTGGGCTAAGGACAGGTGATCAATCCTGCCCCCATGTCATATTGGTGCCCTTAATTGGATTAAAATGGATGCACACAATCATGCTGAAATTTATCCTACTGAAATTTAAAGCAGAACAGTACAAGAATTACAGTCCAGAAATTCTATGATTAAATAAAAATTTTGGAAAAATTATGAAAAATCTTACCAATTATAATGGATCTAACAAAATAAGAATCACTAAATTTGGGTTTCTGTGCTGAGAGAAATGAGTTAATGTTCAGACCATATTTGCAGAACTATTTCCAATAGAACAGGGAAATGATGCGGGAATTTTCATTTTTTTTGTGATTTTTTTCTAATGATGAGATTTAATACGATAATAAATGACTTAAAAGGGGACATGAAAAAAAATTATTTCAATGCAAAATATGTAACTTGCCTTTGGAGCTGCAGACGGATTACAATCAGCCTACACAGAAAAAAAACAGCAAGCAGACCCTTATACAAAAAATAGAAATTAACCCTAACCTAATGCAACCATGCTCTGATACCAATTTGATGCGGCACGATGATGAGAATGCAATCTAAATGATGAATTAAGAAATGAGAGCAATGAAGCCTATTAATAGGTACCAAATTTCAGATCAAAAGTACTAAGGTAAAGCTATGGAAGGAGCATGGAAATTTGGAACTTACACCACGATGTAGTTATTTAAATCCTAGAGAAGATTAGGGCTAATGATTATGGATTCTAAACCTAGGAAAACTATCTTCAATAACCTAGACTTAAGAATATTAGAAGGGAATTGTCACCATGATGAGCACTCCTTGTTGGTGTAGATTCGTTGAAGCAATCAAATAAACAAGCCCTGGATGAAAAGATGACTCTTCCATCGAAACAAGTTCTCACCATACTTGATCTAATGGCAATGACCCCCTTCTTGAACTCCGGATCGTAGAAGGAACCCTGTGCAATGAAGGAATTAGGACTAAGCTGATTTGAAGGAATACCAAATCAAAGTAGGAGGAAGGAATTAAGAAAACAAGTGGTCGTTGAGGGAAGATGGGATCCTTGGAGAAGTCGTTGGCTTGGGAGGTAGAAGATCACACGCCAAGATTGAAACACAACCACACTACAAAACACTTGCTTCATAGAAAAACTACTCCTTGTTTCATTATCCAAAAGCCCCCTTTACCATGGGAGTACAAGAGGCTTTTATTGGCCTTTCAATCAATTTGAAATTCTCCATATCATGGAGAAATATTAGGGGGGGTTACATGAAATGTGGAGGATTTGGTGGAGGGTTACATGGAATGTGGAGGATTTGGTGGAGGGTTACATGGAATGTGGAGGATTTGAATCCTTGGTCCCCACTTGAAGTTGGCGCCTCTTGGTGATTACTTGGCAAGGTGAGTTGGCATGGTGAGGTCCCCACTTTGAAGTTGTTTTGATGTGGCACCACTTGGTGATGACTTGGCAAAGTGAGTTGGCATGGCGAGGTGGTTTCCAAATCCAATGATGTGGCAAGGTGAAATGGCATGGTGACATGGCGCATCCTTCTCCATGGCACCCCTTGGAGATGACTTGGCAAAAAGGTGATGTGGCATTCTTTGGTGATGAGTTGGCATAGGTGGTCCATGATGATGTGGTGCTCCAAGTAAAAGCTGGTCTGGCCCAATTTCAAGTAGCTCTTGAACTTGACTCAGTATAAAGCCTAATTGACTCTAATTGAACTTTAAAACTCCAAAAGAAAATAAAACAGAACTCAATAAACATACAGGACTCATACGAGACTTGAGTTCCTAGTCTCAATCCATAAAGAACTTGGTATTTGTTGAAGCTTCTTTCTGAACCTGGTGCCCCCACCAAACCTAACCCTACTGCTAGGACTTTACCTAAAAAAATACTAGAAGAGACTCAAGTCACAAAATCAAGTCTTAAAATTCAAGAACCAGAGAAAATTATTGAGGACTTGATTTTTCCAAACCAGCAACCTCATGAAGAATTCACTCCATCAGTCCCCATTGAAGATCTTGTTCTTGAAATTCTTGACTCATCCTTTCTTCAGGCTGACCTTTTATTACCTATTGACGTAACTCAATGTCCAACCTTTAAGGTCAACCCCATTAGTCTAGGACTATTCCCTGAACCCTCTTCTTATTCCCTACCCTACCAGGTCAACCCCGAATCCACTTCATACTTCTTACCTTATCATCAGGTTCCCAATGCCTCTAAAGCCACATGATTGCATTTCGTTGAGGTTATTAGGTTGCATAAATTCATTGAGTATGTTAGGTTTGCATCCTATTTTTAGAAAATCCTATGACATCTATTAGGTGTTCATGCCAAGTTTTCATTGACATATTATCCATCAACCAAGGGTAATTCTAGAAAAAGACTCAAAGAATTTGATAAAGGAGACTTTGTCATAATTAGGCTATGACATGAACGGTTTTCACCTGGAACCATGAAAAAGTTACATACCCATACTAGTGAACCATATAAAATAATTAAAAAAATTGGACCTAATGTCTACGTGCTTAAGTCACCACCTGAGCTAGGTATTAGTTCTACTTTCAATGTTTCATACCTTGTAGAGTATAAGGAACCAATGTTGATACCTAGTGAGCCTTTTGGGCCTGATCCCATCCATGAGAGTGAGCCAATCCATGAGTGTCCACCAACCAAAATACTAGAATGGAGAGACAGGATTGATCGGATCTTGGATGACAAGATTATCACTACTCGGAGCAAAGACTATCAACGATATCTAGTTCGTTGGCAAGAACAACCTGAGATTGAAGATTCTTGGATCACTAGAGAGGATTTGCAAAGGATTAATCTTGACTTGCTATAACATTATCAAAATAGAGTTGACCCATACTCGATAGGGTCGAGTTTCTCCCACCCAGGAGAAATGGTGCAGACACCAGGGCCAGAAGGAAATGACAGGTCAATCCCACTTCCCTGTGGATCACCTGTGAATAAAGCCCTAAGCCCAAACCCCAACATCACTTGTAAATAGTCAATTTTAAATTCTATTATTTTAGCCTAGTTGGATTTAGTCCTAAATCCCAAATTTAACTGAGTCATGTATATATACACATAAACCCTATTTACCAAGTTGAGTCAGTATTTCATTTCTGTTTTGTGAGATTATGCCTTTTGATCAAACTGGGTTCAGTTTGATTAAGTTGGGTTTAAAGTTAGCCCTTTAATTATTTAGTTGATTGAGTCCTGTAATTAGTTATTTTAGTTGAGTTCTATAATACAAGAGGGGACCCAAGTCAAGACACCATGTGCCGACCCAAGACAAGACATATGCCAACTAATTCTTGGTGCCACATCATCATGTATTGCCATGTCACTTGCCACTTGGAGTGTATGTCACGCCACATCACCTTGGTTAGCCAACTCTATGTCAAAAGAAGGTTGTCTCTCATTTTAAGACATCAAGACATCAAGACATCAGGACATCAAAACATCATGACATCAGGACATCCGGACATTCAGACACCATTTGAAATTCAAGCTTATCTAGGAAAGGTGCCCATGAATTTCTTCTCATATGTCACCCATTTAAATTCCATCCAAGATGTCGCTGATTTTTAAGAGTAAAAAGGAAGGATTCTACATCTCATTTAGCACCACATTCTTTTTGTCATCCAAGAGGAGTCGGCTAAGAAGAAGGGAGGGTGCTAATTTCTATCTCATTTTGTCGCCTATCAAGAAGAGTACAAGGGAGCACCATCAACTTTTGAACTTCAAGGAGTTTATCCCATGGAGACCATTTAAATTCAAAGAAGTCCATTCAAATCCAAAACAAGGAGTCCCATTCCAAGACAAGATAGAGGTTATCTTGATCTATTTTCAAATGCCAGGGAAATTGATGCCAAGATGGAGGAAGATTGGACACCTCTTCTCATGAATTGTCGCCCACTCCCATTTGAATTTAAGAGGACCAAAATCAAGAAGGAGGAGGATTACCGCTCCATCCACTTCTCAATCAAGATTTGTCGCTCACTTCATATCAAGTTTTCTTGCCCAAATGGATGAAGTTCAAAGAAATTAAAAAAAAAAAACCAAGAATTCATGATGCCAAAGGAGGAATTCAAGAAGAGTTTGCTGCCCAAGAAAAGCCAATTCCATGAAGTTCTTGCCCTTCTAACAAGAACTCTACACTTTGTAACCATTACAATTCTAATTTGTGGTCTCTAAATACCACCATCAAACCCCTTGTATTCATGGAATTTTTTATGAAATAAATTAAGAGTTTCTCTTCAATCCTTTGCTGTATAAGCATCAACCTCTGTGAGGGAGAAGGTGTGAGACCCAAAACTTCTATGCCTTAGGGCATTGATGCTCCGTGAGGGAGTGGTTATCCAAAACCCTAATCGCCACCTTCAACCTTCCTTCTTCCCTTTCTCCTTCCTTCAATCTTCTTCTTTCCAATATGCCATCTAACTTGACTTTTTGTGAGTGTTTGCAGGCGATCAAGATCTGAAATGATGGTGATCCTTGCTTTGGAACCGAGTTTATTGCAGATTGGAGCCCAAAGAACGAGAGTCTTGAAGTCCTGCCACAAAATCCTAGAGTGTTGAACCAGATCCACTTCAAGAGTGCTGCAAATCATCTTTGATAATTCTAAAACTCTTCCTTTCTCTTAGTTCTGATTCTTTGAAAGTAGGAACCCTAGTTTAGGTGATTTCTTAATCACCAAGTCCTATTACCTAATTAGTTTTGTTTGATTTACATTACGGGTATCATAACTAGTTGACTAGTCGAGTTCTATTGAATACTTTAAGTTCAATTTTTTGATAATTCCAGAATTAAATATCTGCATAATTATAGATAATTCAACTTAAAATCAGTAGATTAGTTTTGCATCTTCCATCCCGCATCATCTTTGGTATTAGAGCATATCGTCCCACATCAAAAATGCTCTATCAGCTATGATACACATTGATTAACTCTTGACTAGCACTGATATTCTTGACATTTAATTGGCTCTGATACATTCTAGAGCAAAAGTAGATTTTGAAAAATATTGGATCTGATACAAAATGCTCTAATTTTTTTAAGCTCTGATACTTTTGATACATTCTACATTGTTAATACTCACTTCTAAGTGTTCATATATACTTAACTGTAAAGTTTTTCCATGCCTAGTGTTTTGTCATCATCAAAAAGGGAAAGATTGTTGACCCCTGAAATGATTTTGATGATAACAAAATATTGGAGCATGCATTTTTTACTAATACTTTTGAATGTTTGAGAAGTTTTTGTAGGATGATTTAAATGAACAACCACTCTTCCTACAATTTTGATCTTATTGATGTATGTCAAGTTTATTTTTGAAAAAGTATCATGTAATGAAAAGCCCAAAGAAAAATTACTTATGTATTCTTGAATATGGGCCAATTCTATATAAATTTCAAGTTTAAATTACTTAGAATAGACCTTAAAAGAGTTTGAAAGAGCATAGAAGTATGTTGGAAGCTTTTGAAAGAAGATTGGAGAAGTTCGGAAGGATTTTGACAAAAATCACTCGAGCTGACTCAAAGCAGAAGAGCCGACTCATTATCTAGCACGGCATGAAGTTTCTGGCATGCAGTCATCCGAGCTGACTCGAAGGAAATAGAGCCACTCGTCCAGAGCTATAATTCTTCAGTCTGACAACCGAGCTGACCTGACAGATCTGAGCCGACTCAATTCTTCAGTCAGACAACCGAGTCGAATCGACACAAAACCAAGCCGACTCCTCCAGAGTATGGAAAAATTAGTTCTGAGAGAACCAGTCAGGCAAGCCGACTTGTTAGTGAAGAGCCGACTCGACTAGTGTTCATTTTCTTAAGGACTGAGAATTTGAGCCAACTCGAATCATCTGAGCCGACTCGAATTCCTAGTTCAGGTGCATAATGGCTAGTTCCAGAATTGATTTTTTGAATCCAAAAGTGCTCCAGCAGCTATATTTCAAATCCCAATGCTCTACAATGGTCATATTCAACTGAGATCAGTTCAAGGACTATAAATAAGAGATTTAAACAACTTTTGAATAACTTTTAATGAGACTTTAAGAGAACATGCATTATTCAAGAAATCTTTGATGAGAAGAACTCAAGACTTCACTAACTCCCATTCTTTTCTTGAGTCATTTATTGAAGAAGATTGGAAGCCTTAAAGAGCATTCAAGGAGCAATCAAGAAGGCTTCTCAAAGGGCATCAACTACAACTATCAGACAACATTTGGTTTGTCATTATTGTTGCTCTATTTTTAACTCTTCATTTGAGTTGTACCAAGTACAGCAGGGGCTATAACTTGAAGATTGTTTTAGGATTTTGGTGAGCCTTTGAAAACCAAGTTTGGATTGTTAGTAAGCCTAGAAAAACTAACATTGTATTGGGTTCTTGGTGATCCCGGTGTAAAACCATGATTGGATTTTGATTTGTGAGCCCGGTGTAAAACAAACTGACTATATTCCATGGGTAAATATAGTGGAAATCCCAAGTGGTATCTTGGGTAAAAGACATAGGAGCTAGGTTGCTCTGAACCACTATAAATTGCTCATGTTTGTGCTTGTGCTTATTGTGTTCTTTACTTGCTTCTGCATTCATACTTAATCACATCACTCACCACACAAAGTATTAAAAGAGCACATATTTGTGAAAAGTTTTAAATACCTAATTCACCCCCCCTCTTGGGTTAGCCACCTGGGAAACACCTTTCCAAATACAACCCATGCAACTCTCAACATAGCACCTGCCTCTAAAACACTTATAGTCTTGTGTTAATCACAACAAACTATAATGTCTTAGTTTAGTCAGACCCTTCATTTCCATACAGCCATGTTTCATAAATATTGCCCTTGTATCAATCATAACAAAGCAACACCACCAATCATGCCATAAAGCATAAAATACACCAAGACAAATACCCTATCAAATCCTAGAGTAGGCCTTGTGTCAATTACAACAAACCTACTATATTTTTTGACATGGATTTGGCTTAGCATGAAGGAAGGCAATTTGTAGTGTGCTTAATCAATTAGCATTTCCAATTTAGGGTTTAGATATGACCAAATTAGCCAGGTAAGTGGAAGAGATGAAGGGCTCCCCCTGTTGCTTTTCTTAGACACCAAATAAATTGGCCAGGTCAGACAACGAAATCAATTAAAAACCTCATTCCCTTTACCTTCCTAAAACCACTTGCCTAGACACCAATTGGCTCATCAAACCCTAATCGAATTTGCTTCATGATTAACTTACACTATGACTAAATATAATTTTTATGAGGGCTTTGATGGTCTCAAACACATCCTAATTATGTTGGAATTCCTTGTTTGTACCTTGGCACTATTCTCACTTGTTGGAAGATCTAGACCAGCACCTATACGTAGCAGAAGCAACCTGTTCTTAGATTCAAGATTCACATAAGGAAACAAAAGAGAGATATAGGAGAAAAAGAGATTGTATTCATTAATCCTTTGGAGAAGAACCTTATTACAATATAACAAGACCCACATGGAACCTCTTCTGAAACCATAGAAGCTTCTCGCCATCCTGCACATCTTCTCTCTTACATGCCTCACGTCCTAAGAACCCACGTACGGCCATGCACGGACAATACCTCAACGTGCATCCCTTCCTCTCTGAAACCTGATAAGAAGTTCCACCTGTGGACCATACCTTACATAGATTCCCTTCTCCAAAGCCTCATGGAACACCCCACAGCACCAAGAAATCTCCACAGTCCAAGAACTAAGAAGTCTCCATGCACGGACTCCCTCACGCGCGCCTTCCTTTCTCTCTTGGAACCGTCCAAGCCCTCTCATGCGCCCCATGGGCTCTCACGCCCCAAGGGGCTCATGCCTAAGAGGGGCTCATGCCCCCTCTAAAGTCTCCACATCTGGACAATAACCATGAGAAGTCCTCACAGTGATCAAGCCCCCCAAAGGGGCAATCCCTCACGGAACATCCCCAAATGCACACCCTTGCTCTTCTTAAATAGATGGGAATGGTCGGCTCTTCTTGAACTTGGGCATCAACCACTTCTTAGGTGGTTACAACTCCTCACATGGTTGGGCTAGGCCTTCTTGATCTTCTTGGTCTTCTTAGTCCAAACCTGATTAGGACTCCTCAAGTGGATAGGCTTCCTAATTGGTTACAACCAACCAACTAACCAACCAACTAGCTAACCTCCTAACCAACTTAACAAACCTGAATCCAACCCCATAACCCAACTAGGTTATGTTACAATCTCTCAAAAAACTCTTCCTCTAAGCCTATACGAAAACACTAATATTTTTGGGTCAAACCCCTAGCCTAACATGCCATGATCCAAATTGACTCAGAGCCTTGGGAACAACCCTAGAAATCCCCTGGAACACCTCCAGAATAGCTTGGGACACGCCCCAAGCTCCAGGGATTTTCAAACATCTCTATTGTTGACCCCTAGAATGATTTTGATGATCACAAAATATTGGAGCATGTATTTGATACTAACTCTTTTCAATTACTCGAGTAGTTTTGCAAGAAATTGGTTGCCTTTAGTTTAAAATAGTTTTCAAATTGATTTGAGGGTAATGCAATTTTGTATAAAGTTTTATGAACTTGAACTTGTAAAAGCCCTGGTTTTATTAATTTTGTAATCTTGTAAAATGGGCTGAAAGTTGTAAAAATTAAAGATATGTAGATTAGCTTCTATTTGATTCAGGAGAAGCTTGAAGCATTTTTTTAAAGATTTACAAGAGCTGACTCTTGGATCAAGAGCTGACTCATGGATCAAGAGCTGACTCATGGTGGCATGGCACGGAGGAAGTTTCAGTGTTTCAGCATTAAGAGCCGACTCCCATCCTAAGAGCTGAATCATGGAGGAAAGTATTTTTCTGAAGCCTGAGACCTCGAGCCGACTCCTGCCCCAAGAGCCGACTCATCCAGAGTTATGTATTTTGAATGTCTGAGAACTCGAGCCGACTCTGTCCTGAAGAGCTGACTCTAGGTAGTCATGGTTTTGACTTGACAGAAGGCCAGAGCTGACTCTTACAGAATTCCTTTTTGGGTTGTCTGAGACTTCGAGCCGACTCGTGGACCTCGAGCCGACTCATGGAGCCATTTTCTGCACTCCAACGGCTAGTTACTGAAGTTGAAATTTGAACTCCAATTCATCTCCAACAGCTATTTCACGAATCCCTAGGCCCTACAATGGCCATATCTCTTTGAAAACTATAAAAGGGATTGTTTTTGAAGGATTAAACAATAATTAGAGCTTTATTATGAAATTATCTTGAGATATTAAAGAGCTTTCAAGTCATTCACCTACCTACCTCAAAGAGCTTTCAAGTTGGATTCAAAGCTTCACCAACTCTGCTCCATCATTGAATCCACTCATTAAAGAAGGAAAGAAGTAGCTTGAAGAGCATTAAAGAGCATTCAAGGCTTGACTTCATCTTGATCTACATCGGCAACACTTAAACAAACTTGGTTTGTTGTAATTGCTTGTTTATCATTTCTTTATCTTTGTTTTCTCTCTAAGAACAGCAAGGGACTGTATCTTAAGAGAGGGTTGAAGGTTTTGGGTGAACCTTATAAAACCTAAGTTGGGTTTCTTGGTAATCCCAGTATAAAACCAAGTGTTTGGGTTTTCCTTGATGATCCCGTTTAAAACCAAAGAAAGTTAGGGTTTCTTTGGTGATCCTCGTAAAACCAAAGTGTATAGGTTTGGATTGTGAGCCTGGTAAAACAATCCAACTATATTCCAGTTGGGAGATATAGTGAAAATCCCAAGTAGTACTTGGGTAGTGGACGTAGGAGCTGGTTGCTCCGAACCACTCTAAATCTCTTTGTATTTGTGATTGTATTCTTATTGCGTTATTGCTTTTACTTGATTACTTCTGCATTGCATATTGCACCACAACACCAAAAGAATTTGAAAGTGCACATTATTGTGAAAAGTTTTTTTTTAATCTCAATTCACCCCCCTCTTGGGAAGCCACCTAAGCAACAAGTGGTATCAAAGCAGTCTCTGAAAGTTATTTAGAGTAAAGATATATGGCACATCCCATGAGTACCTCATTGGCCGAAGGTCAATCCATAAATAGACCTCTACTTTTCACCAGAACCAATTATACATATTGGAAGGCAAGAATAAAAATATACATTCAAGCCATAGATTTTCATTTATGGAAGATTATTCTGAAAGGATCTCATACACCCACAATTAGAGTTAATGATGTAGAAGTTCCCAAACCTGAAGAGGAATGGGACGAAAATGATATGAAATCAGCTGAGCTGAATGCTAAAGAAATGAACTTATTATATTGTGCTTTGGATCCAAATGAGTTTAACAGAATTTCAACTTGCAATTCTGCTAAAAAAATTTGGGACAAGTTAGAAATCACACACGAAGGCACATCTCAAGTTAAGACATCAAAAATCAATCTTCTTGTACATAATTATAAGCTATTTAAGATGGATCTTAGTGAGACTATATATGCTATGTATACTCGCTTTACTGATATTATAAATGGTCTCAAAAATCTTGGTAGAACTTACTCTAATGCTAATCTTGTCCAAAAGGTTTTAAGATCTTTACCAGATAAGTGGAAAGCCAAAGTGATAGCAATTCAAGAAGCGAAGGACCTAAATACTCTGCCATTGGATGAATTGCTTGGATCACTGATCACGCATGAATTGGCTATGCAACAAAGGACTGAGGAAGATACAAAAAGAAAGAAAGCCATTGCATTTAAAGCTATTAAAGAAGATAAAATGAAGAACCAGACTTATCAGATGATGATGATCTTGGAAATGATGAAATTGCCCTTGTCATGAGGAAATTCAAGAGGTTTATAGGTAGAAGAAAATCAAATAGATGGAGAAAGCAATATATAAAAGGTGATTTTGGAAAAGAAAAAGAAAGAGATAAAGAAAAAGAGAAGGATAAAAATAAAGATCAAGTACCTATCTGCTATGGATGCAAGAAGCCAGGACATATCCATCCTGATTGTCCTGAAGCGAAGAAAAAGATGTTCACCAAAAAGAAGAAGAAGACAATGCTTGCTGCTTGGAGTGATAGTGATGAAACCACATCCACTGAAGAGGATGAAGAGACAACAAAAACTGCACAAATCTATCTTATGGGTTTGGAGGACGAGGTAAATACATCTGAACCCAGCTTAGAATTCACTTATGATGAATTGCATAATGCTTTTTGTGAATTATTGGTAGAATACAAAAAGGCCGGTTTAAAAATAAAAGATTTGAAAAATCAATGTGATGTATTTGAAAAAGACAAAAATGAATTTTGTGAAAGAATAAAATCTTGCAAAGAGAATTAAACTTAGTTTGTGAAAGACTCAAGATTGTTCAATTTGAAAAAGAAGAGCATCTCGAGAAAAATAAAGGTTTGAAAAATGAAAACGATGATGTAAAGAAGGAAGTTCAAAAACTAAAACCCTTGGTTGAAAAACTAACCCTAAGTTCTAACAAACTTGAATTAATTTTAAAAGATCAAAAAGAAACAAATAATAAATTTGGAATTAGTTATAAAGATTTTATTTCAAACAAGTTTTCAGCATCTGCTTCATATGCTCCTAAGTTCATTAATTCAAAACAAGTTAGACCTAAATTTGCATCATCTCATGGTTATTATTCAAAATCAAAAATTGTATGCTATGCATGTAATAACCTTGGTCATAAAGTATTTAAATGTCATTTGAAATATAATGAGAAAAAAAAAATAAGAAAGTTTGGGTTCCAAAAGGAACCATTTCTACTAACTTGCAAGGACCCAAGAAAGCTTAGGTACCTAAATTTGTTAAATGATTATTTTGCAGGGATGTCTTGTAGCCACAAGTATGAAGAAAAGATGGTATCTGGACAGCGACTATTCAAGACACATGACGGGTGATGCTAATCAATTCTTCACCCTAGAACAAAAGGATGGTGGAATGGTAACATTTAGTGATAATCAAAAAGAAAGGATAATCGATATTGGTAAAATCAAAATTACTCCTACATTTATTGAAAATGTGTTACTTGTAAAAAAGTTAAAGCATAATCTTTTGAGTATTAGTCAGCTATGTGACATTGGTTTTAGTATTCTTTTCAAGTCATCAATGTGTATAGTAGTTGATCCACTAGACTCTAGTACTAAATTCATTGGACATAGACTTGGTAACATTTATGCAGTAGATCTTAATGATCTAGCTATGTCAAGCAATACAAGTCTTATAGCAATGAATGACAAGAGCAAGGAATCAAGTTTACTATGGCATAAGCAACTTGGTCATGATAGTATGGACATAATAGCTAAACTTATTTCAAAGGAGTTAGTCAAAGGTTTGCCGAAATTTAAAGTTAATTTTGATTATGTTTGCGATGCTTGTCAGTTAGGAAAACAAGTGAGGGAGAGTTTTAAATCTAAAAATATTGTTTATACTACTAGACCCTTAGAGCTACTTCACATGGACTTATTTGGACCTACTAGGACTACCAGCCTAGGTGGTATGAAATATGGCCTTGTGATTGTATATGACTTTTCAAGATACACATGGGTTTTGTTTATCGCACATAAAGATAAAACTTTTAATATATTCAAAAAGTTCTACAAAAGAGTTACAAATTTGAAAATTTTATCTGTTATTTCAATTCGTATTGATCATGGCACCGAATTTAAAAATCAGTATTTTGATCATTTTTGCACAAAGCATGGTATTGATCATAACTTTTCTGCACCTAGAACACCACAATAAAATGGTGTTGTAGAAAGAAAGAATCGTACTTGAAAGAGATATCCAGAACAATGTTTTATGAAGGAAATCTTCCAAAATACTTTTGGACAGAAGCTGTGAATACCGCATGCTATATTTTAAATAGAGTTTTAATTAGACCTATTATCAGAAAAATCTCCTATGAGCTTTGGAACAATAGAAAACCTAACATTAAGTATTTTCTTATTTTTGGATGCAAATGTTTTGTTCTTAACAATGGAAAAGACAATCTTGGTAAATTCGATGCAAAATTTGATGAGGCTATTTTTCTTGGATATTCTTTAAATAGTAAAGCCTATCGTGTTTTCAATAAAAGAACTTTGACTGTCGAAGAGTCTGTATATGTTATTTTCAATGAATCTGACATTATATCTTCGAGAGAGGAAGATTTTGCTGATGATGATGCAGGTACTCTAGAACATGGACTGAAAGACTTGACTCTTAAAGACAAACAATCAAGTGAACCACATGAAGAAGAGGTAAACAAAGATCATACTGATATACCTAAAGAATAGAGGTATGTACAATCATACCCTAAAGAATTAATTATAGGAGACCCATCTCAAGGTTTTAAAACTATATCTGCACATAGAGATGCACATGATTTAATTGCTTTTATTTCGTATGTAGAACCACACAATTTAGAAGAAGCTGAAACTGATCCCAATTGGATGTTAGCAATGCATGATGAATTAAACCAATTTAGGAGAAATAATGTTTGGACCCTAGTAGAAAGACCTAATGACTATCCTGTTATAGGTACTAAATGGGTTTATAGAAATAAAGTTGATGAAGTTGGAAATGTAATTAGGAATAAAGCTAGATTGGTAGCACAAGGATATAATCAAGAAGAGGGAATAGATTTTGATGAAACCTATGCACCAGTAGCTAGATTAGAAGCCATCAGACTACTACTAGCTTATGCATGATTTATGAACTTTAAATTATTTCAAATGGACATAAAGAGTGCATTTTTGAATGGTTTTTTATATGAAGAAGTTTTTGTTGAGCAACCACTGGGTTTTATTTATCACACTTTTCTGAATCATGTTTTCAAACTGAATAAAGCTTTGTATGGTCTGAAATAGGCACCTAGAGCCTGGTATGATAGACTAAGTAAGTTTTTAATTGCTAATGATTTTGTAAGAGGTAGTGTTGACACCACATTGTTTATTCAAAGAAAGAATAATGATATTTTAGTTGTTCAAATATATGTTGATGATATTATCTTTGGATCTACTGATGAATCTTTGTATCAAGATTTTGCTAAGCTAATACAGGAAGAATTCGAAATAAGCTTAATGGGTGAGCTGAGTTACTTTCTTGGACTTCAAATCAAACAAATTAAAGAAGGTATCCTAATCAACTAGGCCAAGTACATCAAAGAGATAATCAAGAAATTTGGCATGGAATCAAGCAAAGAAAATAGGACACTCATGAGTCCTGCATGTAGGCTTGATAAAGATGAGAATGGGATAAATGTTGATCAAAAGCTGTACCAAGGTATGATTAGTTCTCTACTTTATTTGATAGCCAGTAGACCTGACATTTTATTTAGTGTTTGTATGTGTGCATGATTTCAATCTAATCCAAAAGAGTCACATATCATGGCTATTAAAAGAATCATTAAATATCTAAAAGGCATATGTAATGTAGGTTTATGTTATTCTGAGCACACATCATTGAAATTAATTAGTTATTCTGATGCTGATTATGGAGGCTGTAAAATTGATAGAAAGAGCATAAGTGGCACCTGTCAGTTTATAGGTATTAACTTGATTTCTTGGTACTGTCACAAACAGAACTCTGTAGCACTATCTACTGCTGAGGCAGAATATGTGGTTGCTGGGAGCTGTTGTGCTCAAGTGTTATGGATCAAGCAACAACTAGAAGATTACGGTGTTGTCCAATCTAAAATTCCTATCAAATGTGACAATACTAGTACTATTAATTTATCCAAAAATTCAATTCAGCACTCACAAACTAAGCACATTAAAATTTGACATCATTTTATTCATGATCATGTTTTAAACAATGTTGTTGAACTAGAATTTGTATCAACTGAAGAT
Source organism: Areca catechu (assembly GCA_021397845.1). Taxonomy (NCBI): domain Eukaryota; kingdom Viridiplantae; phylum Streptophyta; class Magnoliopsida; order Arecales; family Arecaceae; genus Areca; species Areca catechu. Next base: position 41,593,624 of record CM038048.1, on the reverse strand, counting down.
CAACTAGCGAACATTTTTACTAAACCACTAAGTCTAGATAGATTTGAAAAAATTAGAGGCAAATTAGGGCTATATGACCCATTCTGAACCTTTTTGACCTAATTTTTGAAAATTAAAGTAAAATTATCTAGGTGTTTCAAATTTTTCTTTAGAGCATAGGACAACCTAGTTTAGGATCAAGAAACCTATAGAAACTGAGTTTAACCATTTTTTAACTTTAGACTGATTTTTTGCTCGAGCCGACTTGAGTTATTAGGGTGCTCGACGAGCCGACTCGAAGGTTGGGCCAAACATTTTTTTTAGATAGGGTTTTCGTGTTTTCTATTCTTTATATTTTTAGGTTTTGGCCGTTTCCATTTAGCCGACTCCACATTCCACTCTAGGAAACCTTCCAAAAGCTCTCTCAAACCCCTACAATCCTTTAATGTTAGCTAGATGGCACCCCACAAAGCAGTAGCCAAGAAACCCTTGTGGGTGGTTCGGACCATCGTGGAAGAAAGGAGAACCAAGAGGCGGTTGGACACCTCTAATCCGGAAGAGGAACAACCGATTGAGCAGGAAGAAGAACCTCAAGCACCCCGGCAAGTAATTCTTATGGGAAATCATCAGGTTACTCCGGGTAGGTGCATTGATTTTGATTTTCTGGAGCAAGAACAATTGCATATCGGGGATTGGATTGAAAAACAGGGGTGGAAAGATTTTTGTCTGTTGAATGTTCCGACATATCCTAATTTAGTCCATCAATTTTTTGAAAATATGTCATTGGGAGCATTTCATTTAGAAGGAATAGTTAAAGAAAAGCATATAGAGATAAGTGAACATAAGCTTTCAAGTATACTAAAAATACCAAAAGAAGGGAGTGTTATTTAGTTTTAAAGGAGAAACAAAAGACCCTCAGACTCATACTGGAGAGATCAAATGTGAAGGGTATTGTGCATGTGAGTGCAAATCAGCTGTCATTAGAGATGAGGCTGTTACATAATATTATTAGTAGGATTTTCTTGCCCCGGACCGGGCATTTTGACTGGGTCAGCGAGCGTGACCTTGTGTTTATGAGGCGACTGATTGAGGGGAAGGCCCTCAACTTGCCATTTATCATGCTCTCATAGATGAGGGAGGCAGCCTGTAGGGCACGGGCTTGTCTGCCATACAAGATGGTTTTTACATTATTATTTCAAGATGCTCTGGTAGATCTGACAGGAGAGGATAGCCGACTACTGCTGCACACTGATAGGTATACTGTGAAATCCCTTACCAGAATGGGATTCATTAAAGTTGATGGCAATTGGGTCAGGAAGACTTCAGGTGTTCCTATAGCACATTCAGATGATTCAGAGGATGATACTCAAGCGGCTCAAGGACTTGGTGAGGAGACTGATGCACAGGCTGATGAGGCTGGACCATCAGAGCCAGCTCCAACCACACCTCATTCACCAGTCGGAAGATCCACAGCTGTTAGACCTGATGCAGAGGACAGACTTCAGAGAGTCTTGGAGGAGATATCATGTCTCAGATCAGACACTGATAGCAAGATCACTCTACTCCAGTCTGAGATGCAGCAGGGATTTCGTAATGTTATGACCATTTTGAGATAGCTTTCTACAGCCAGCCAGCATGTACCATCGACTTCCACAGCACCTGGCACTGGCACTAGCACTGATCGAGAGCAGGGACTAGCGGCACATTCCAGTGACATACCTTCTCATGCCACACCTGCCAATGTTGAGCCCGAGGCGTGTATGGAGGCTACAGGATCTGAGGTTGGACAGACTCCGGCTACCCAGATACTTTCGACCACCAGCACCTTGGTATTATCCTTTGATCCATCGACTACCAGACCCACACCCATTGTTATATCTTCAGAGTCCAAAGCCAAAGCTAAAACTAAAGTGTCTAGGATTACCACTCCTACTAGGACTAGGATTAGGGATCTTCAACCTAGATTTCCTAAGTTTAAACCTAGTCCAGGAATCTTAGAAGTCGATTCCTCCTCTGACGAGGAAGAACCTGATAGTGATGATCCTAGTCCATCTTTTTGATGTTTAGGCTTTCATCTTGATGTCTTTGGGACTCTATGTTGTTATATTTTGCTTGTTGTGATACAATTTTGTAGTGCTGAGGCACAGCTGTAATGTATCACCTATGTACTCATTTTCATATATATAGATATCACTTTTTTATGCTACATGTCTATTTTTGTTATGATTGAATTATTGTGAATGAATGTTCTCTTCTATACCTTTTATGAATGACAAAAAGGGGGAGAACGGAGATTGTGCATGAATTCATGAAAAAGGCTACATTATGAAAATATGAATGTTGATTCATGTGATTCATGAAAATATGCATGAAAATATGAATGTTGAAATGAAAATTTGAATGATTCATGAAAATTTGATAAAATTTAGAAGGAATGCTATTACAAATAGAAAGGGGGAGCTGACAGGATTATGCCCTAAAGGCCAATCGAAATGTTGTATTTCGATGGGATTTTTCTTTGTAACCCAAACCAATGTATTGACATCATCAATTAAAAAAGGCATTTTATTTTCATCATACGCTGTGTCTTAATTATTTTATTATTATATGATGAACCCGATATATTAGGGCTATGGTTCTAGGATTATGATGAGATTATACCAGTGAGACCTAAAACCTTAAAACCCTAATCTAAAATATTCCTGGTCGATGGGATGTTGAGTAGGGGATCAATGTTTCCGGCAAGACCAGCACAATCTATGTATACTTGGTGAAAAGGGTGACTGATCTCACAGTCACTTGTGTTTGACACTAATACTAGGATGTGGGTGCTCATTAGAGAATGAGTTCACTGAATGGATCCAGCTTGAGAACATCTAATGGAACCTTATCTATTTGTCAATAGATAGTTCTCATAATGGGAGTAGTGCATGTGGTCCTTTGACTTGAGACTGCCATGGTACCTTGTATACATGAATCCATACTTTGGTTCACACTCAATCATGACACTGAGCCATGCATGGAGTGATACTGAATATGGTGGATTGCATATGGAGGTTGTGAGTAGGTCAAAAAGGAATCGATCAACCCTAGTAAGAGGGAATCGCATCCAGTTGATTTCGATCAAATGAAGATTCAGGAAATCTTTGATCAAAGTATGAACATTAGAAATAGTTTCTAATGGTTCATTAATGAATCATCATTATCAGATTGAGGTAGGAATGAATATGAAATTGGATTTGACAAGTATCCATATCCATAGTAATATTCAGGGTGCAAGCTGATCAAAGACTGAATTGCCCGGTAACTCACCACTGGAGGGTATTTTGGTAATGCCACCAAAATTCCACATCTTCCGGGTATGCATGATACATTGCTAGACATCAATCTTGTCTTGTGAGGATTTGATTGAATTATGGTAATTCAATCAGTTAATTAGAATTGGATTCTAATTGACCTAGTCGGGCTAGCTTGAGTTGACCTAAATCGGCTTAGTTGAGATCTAACCGAATTAGGTCAAAAAGCACTCGGACCTACTGCTGGCTAGATGTGGAACCCAATGGGTCACACACAATAGAGAATTGATGAAGGATTTAATTTGGAATTAAATCATGTTTATAGGACAAACACACTAGCATGTGTTGCAAACCCTAACTTCTATTCGAATCGGATTCGAATTTTGGTTCCTAATTAGGCTTAATTGGGTTCTAATTGAACCTAATTAGGGTCTAATTAAGTTTTTCGGACTTTGGGCTAACCCATGGCTGAACCCACTTGAATTACAGCAATTTATTTCATCTCCCCAAGCCGCATAACTCTCCCTCGCGCGTGGATAAGAAGGAAGACTCCACGCACGCATGGGCTCTTCACGCGCGTGGAGTCTTTATCTATTTTACCATGAAAAACAAAAAGTGGGGGGCGGAAGTCTTCTCATTTTAGCTCCTCAAAGGATGGCCATTGGTTGGTCATCTGATGGTTGCAAAGTTCTAGGAAATAAGAAAGGTTTCCGATGGTTCCCGGTCACGCGTAACTCCGTCTCAAAACATCGCGTCTCTTCCTAAGTTTCTTTCGAGATTTTCCTTCATCGAAAAGTCTTGAAATAAAACTATAAAGGTGTGATAAAATAGAGGGGACGCATGAAGGATGGAGGGACAAGATCTTTGGACAGCAGAGAGTTGCGTTCTTTTGGAAAGACGTCTCTCTGTTGTCTATATAATGGGGGGAAAGGTCTCGGATGATTTGTGTGGGTTTTAAGAAGCCTTTTTAGATTTTCTTCTTCCTTTCCAGGAGACTCCTTCCTTTTTTTCTTGTGGGATATTGTTTCCTCTACAGAGGTTTCCTCTATCGAAACTTTGGTCTTAAACAAGAATAAAGAAGAAGGTCTTGATCGGTAAAGGAAGAAAGATATATATTTCTTTCTTTCCTGCATTAAGACAATACTTGTCTTAATTCATCTTCCATTTTAAGACAAGGCTTAAAACCTTTAGGACAACCTTAGTTCTTCAAGACAAGAGGGTCCTACAAGGATTAAAGTTAGGGAGAAGTTCAAGAAGAGGCAAGAAGGAAGAAAGGGAGTTTTGGAGTAGACAAAACTCAGCCATAGTCCAAGTTTTGAGTTCTTAAAAGAAGAATTCAAGTAAAGGAGCCACTAAAGAAGAGGTTATAGTCTTTGTCACATCTCTGTGTGGATCACCGTTGGAGGGCGAACGTTTGGGCGCCTGGTGGAGAAGAAGGCTGAATCAGGGTTTTCTTCATCGGATTGGATACTAGCGGTTCAGGTTGGTGCCTAAACTCTAGTTTATATCATATATGCATGTTTATATGTTTTAGTTCCTAGTAAGGAGGTCTTGGGTTAAGGATTTGGTAGTGGTTTCATAATAAATTTTTGAAACCCACGCTTCCGCCCTGGTCACCAAACCCCTATAGGAGCTTTACTTCAAATATTATCATGAAATTCACTTCAAATGTTTGGTAATTTTACAAGTTTTGATACGCATTATATAGATGATACTCTTGATACATTATGTGTTGATACATCATTCATATGATACAGAAAATACCATGAATCGATACATATGATACTTTATATTAATAGTGTTCAGTTTTATACATTTGATACATATGATACATTGTGGCACACTATGTTGATACATTGATACCTAATCTATGTGACACACATAAATTTGAATATATTGCAATTATAAAGTGTTTTAATTTTTAATCATGCCCAGTGTTTTGTCATCATTAAAAAGGGAGAGATTGTTGACCCCTGAAATGATTTTAATGACCACAAAATATTGGAGCATGTGTTTGATACTAACTATTTTCAATTACATGAGTAGTTTTGCAGGAAATTGGTTACCTTTAGTTTAAAATAGTTTTCAAATTGATTTGAGGATAATGCAACTTTGTATAAAGTTTTATGAACTTGAACTTGTAAATGCCCTAGTTTTATTAATTTTGTAATCTTGTAAAATGGGCTGAAAGTTGTAAAAATTAAAGGTATATAGATTAGCTTCTATTTGATTCAATGTTGAAGAGTTTTGGAGAAGCTTGAAGCATTTTTTTGAAGATTTACAAGGGCTGACTCTTGGATCAAGAGCTGACTCATGGTGGCATAGCACGGAGGAATTTCAGTGTTTCAGCATCAAGAGCCGACTCCCATCCTAAGAGTCGACTCATGGAGGAAAGTATTCTTTTAAAGCCTGAGACCTCGAGCCGACTCTACCCTGAAGAGCCGACTCTAGGTAGTCATGGTTTTGACTTGACTGAAGGCCAGAGCCGACTCCAGCCAGAAGAACCGACTCTTACAGAATTTCTTTTTGGGCTGTCTGAGACTTCGAGCCGACTCGTGGACCTCGAGCCAACTCGTGGAGCCATTTTCTACACTCCAACGGCTAGTTGCTGAAGTTGAGATTTGAACTCTAATTCGTCTCCAACAACTATTTCATGAATCCCTAGGCCTTACAATGGCCATATCTCTTGGAAAACTATAAAAGGAATTGTTTTTGAAGGATTAAACAATAATTAGAGCTTTATTGTAGAATTATCTTGAGATATTGAAGAGCTTTCAAGTCCTTCACCTACCTACCTCAAAGAGCTTTCAAGTTGGATTCAAAGCTTCACCAACTCTGCTCCATCATTGAATCCACTCATTGAAGAAGGAAAGAAGTAGCTTGAAGAGCATTAAAGAGAATTCAAGGCTTGACTTCATCTTGATCTACATCGGCAACACTCAAACAAACTTGGTTTGTTGTAGTTGCTTGTTTATCATTTCTTTATCTTTGTTTTCTCTCTAAGAACAGCCAGGGGCTATATCTTAAGAGAGGGTTGAAGGTTTTAGGTAAACCTTATAAAACCTAAGTTGGGTTTCTTGGTAATCCCGGTATAAAACCAAGTGTTTGGGTTTTCCTTGGTGATCCCGTTTAAAACCAAAGGGAGTTAAGATTTCTTTAGTGTTCCTGGTAAAACCAAAGTGTATAGGTTTGGATTGTGAGCCTGGTAAAACAATCTGACTATATTTCGGTTAGGGGATATAGTGAAAATCCTAAGTGGTGCTTGGGTAGTGGACGTAGGAGCCGGTTGCTCCGAACCATTCTAAACTCTTTGTATTTGTGATTGTGTTCTTATTGCGTTATTGCTTTTACTTGATTACTTCTGCATTGCATATTGCACCACAACACCAAAAGAATTTGAAAGTGCACATTATTATGAAAAGTTATTTTTTAATCCCAATTCACCCACTCTTGGGAAGCCACCTCGGCAACACCTTCCATGGCTTCCTAAGTCTCTCCAAGACTTGGAAGCACCATGCAAAAACCTTACAATCTCCACCTTGATGCCCCTAAGCCTTGGCAAACTTGGCAATGTCCTCCTACACAACCCCACTGTAACTGCATGTCTTGACAGTCTTTTGTGCAGATATCCTTGCCTTTGCCAACACCCTTCAACTACTGCATGCCCTTAGAGGCCTTTGGGATGACTGTCTCCATAGCTGAAGACCCTTGCTTGTATCCTTTCATTATGATTATAGCCTTCCTTCTACCCGGCAGCTGCATCAATCTTTTCCTTGGACTTCCCTAGAGAGACCACAGTGAACTTAAACTAGCACTCGTTGTAACTAGAGCTCTACCTGACAACAACTCCTTAGAGCCACGCCAATCTCTGTACACTCTGCTCCACCTGGCTAAGTGCACCCTTAGTGCTCTGCTAGGACTTGGCCAGTATCCCTGCACCTCCCGCTCTGAACTCGTGTCGAATCCTGCTCCACCCATGAAGCCACCTCTTCCCGGTGCTCCACCTAAAACTGAAGCCCCCTGATGCCACAAAAAGAAATCATGAGGCCAGCAACTCAACACTGCCTTGCTGAGCCAGCAACTCTCCTCGAACCCTTTGCAACCCGCAAACCTCTCCAAGACTATTTCAGATACACTGCCTCTCGCAAGCTCCTCTGAAACCCAGGAGCTCATGCCAACTCTTCTAATGCAATGTCGAAACCTGAGAAATCCGGGCTTTTCCTTTCTCCATCCCTGACAATCTCCTCGTGACCGTTTGCACCCTTCCTACTATCTCCAGGGCTGACATCTTCTCGTCAAAGCCACCTCGCCTCCCCAGCTGGAACATCAACCCATGCTCCACCTCCTAAGACTCATGCTCCACCGCACTCTTGACCTTGAACTGATGTCTTCCTGCTCTATCCCTATGACTGCAACACCAACCTATGCTTCCACAGTATACCTAGACAACTGTGCAAACATAACACCAATATCAGACCTCTTCTACAAAGATATCCACTCCTAAACCACCATCCCCTCAAGCTTTTCCTCTAAAGCCACATCAAGAAAACTCTGCACCAACAAAACCTATACCCGAACCTTCCATATAGAGAAGCTTTCCTTCCTAATAAATTTCTCAAACACCACCTTGCTGCCGTTGTTGATATTCATGGTTGATCAGGCCACAAAAAACCAACTCAAAATCAGGATTTAAGAAAACCTCGAAGGGATCCTGGGTAGAAACCTTGTAACACTTGGACTGCATGTGGTAGGGTGCATCTTCTTCCTTCTTGGGGATGAACCAAGGAACAGCACCTTCTTCTTCCTTGAATCCTCATCTCCCAATGCTCAAACCAGGCTCTACTCCACTTTCGCTCGAACCTAGGCTCTAGAACCAGACTCTGATATCAATTATTGGAATGTCTTGCTTATACCTTGGCACTGATCCCACTTGTTGGGAGATCCAGACCAGCACCTATATGCAGCAGAAGCAACCCATTCTTGGAATCAAGATTCATACAAGGAAATAGAAGAGAGATATAGGAGAAAAAGAGAGATTGTATTCATTAATCCTTTGGAAAGGAACCTTGTTACAAGACAACAAGACCCACACAGCACCCCTCCTGAAACACTAGAAGCTTTTCATCGTCCGCACATCTTCTCTCTTGCAAGCCTCGTGCCCCAAGAACCCACGTACGGTCATGCACAGACAATACCTCAATGTGCATCCCTTCTTCTCTGAAATCCGAGAAGAAGCTCTACCTATGGACAATACCTCATACAGATTTCCTTCTCCAAAGCCCCGTGGAACACCCTATGGCACCAAGAAATCTCCATGGTCCAAGAACTAAGAAGTCTCCATGCATAGACTCCCTCATGCATGCCTTCCTTTCTCTCCTGGAACCGTCCAAGCCCTCTCACACCCCATGGGCTCTCATGCCCCAAGGGGCTCACACCCAAGAGGGGCTCACACCCCCTGTCAAGTCTCCATGTCCAAACAATAACCGTGAGAAGTCCTCATGGTGATCAAGCCCCCCAAGGGGGCGACCCATCATGGAACGTCCCCACATGCATGCCCTTGCTCTTCTTAAATAGATGGGCATGGTCAGCTCTTCTTGAACTTGGGCGTCAACCACTTCTTGGGTGGTTACAACTCCTCACATTGTTAGGCTAGGCTTTCTTGATCTTCTTGATTTTCTTGGTCCAAACCTGATTAGGACTCTTCAAGTGGTTTGGCTTCCTAATTGGTTACAATCAACCAACCAACCAACTAGCTAACCTCCTAACCAACTTAACAAACCTGGACCCAACCCCATAACCCAACTAGGTTATGTTACAATCTCTCAAAAAAACTCCCCCTCTAAGCCCATATGAAAACACTAATCCCTTTGGATCAAACCCTTGACCCAACATGCCATGATCCAAATTGACTCAGAGCCTTGGGAACAATCCTAGAAATCTACCGGAACACCTCCAGGATAACTTGGACATGCCTCCAAGCTTTAGAGATTCTCAAACATTCCTTCCATGGCCTCCCAAGTCTCTCCAAGGCTTGGAAGCACCATGCAAAAACCTTACAAATTAACCATGTCAACATGACACATATTCCAGCAAACAAGCTTATTAACCCTAAATGCATAACCATAGCATAATTAATACAACAATCCATTCACCTCACTTGTTCATGGGATAAGCCCACAGCAGCACCCCAACATGCCATAAGAGACCCCATTGAATGGAAAGAGAGGGCCTTTAAACCTTACTTAGCTTCAATGACCGGACGGCCATGTTGCTCAGTAAGCAATCCAAGAGGGAGGGTGAATTGGGTCTCTAAAAATTATTACTTGATGCAATGCACAAGTGTGTGATGCAATCCAATAATTAAACGAATACTATGAATTCAAAAGAAATGCTCTTAAGTAAATGTGCAGCAAAAAACAAAGCAATAAAAGTAAGAGCAATAAGAGGAGACAAGCTACCACAAACAATAATGAAGTATAGTGGTTCGGTGCTATCCAATGTACCTACATCTACTCCCCAAGATCTCCTTAGGAATTCACTATAATCTCAACCAATTATAGCCGATTAGTTTTTTGGGCTTATTAATCAAAACTCGACTTGTTTTCACAAGGCTCATAAGTTAAAACCTCACTTGGTTTTATGGGCTAACCAAGAACCTAAATGGTTTTAAAGCTCACCACCAACCTTTCTTGGTTTTCTGGGCTAACCAAGAATCTAATTAATTTTCAAAGGCTCACCAATAACCTCCCTTGGTTTTGCAATAGGCTAACCAAGAAACCTTACAACAAACAAGTTTTGAAGTAGAGAAATAATAAAAGCTTTCTAATAAAAAGCGGGTATCTCTTTGAAGCTCAATGTTATGATGCTTTCAACTTGAAGAAGCCTCTTTGATTGCTCAAGAATGGTTGATCTTTAATGCTCTTGAAGACTCTTGAATGCTTGGAGGCTTGCTTTGGCTTGAGAGTAGGTGAACTTCAAAGAATAGGAGTGAATTTTCTCTTTTCTTCTCTCTTGGATATTTCTTTTTCAACAACTTCAATAATTATCATTTTCATTTGATTTGGAGCATATAAATACCTTCCAAAGGCCTCAAATCTAGTTTCTAGCCGTTAGACACGAAAATCTAGCCATTGGGAATGAAAAGAGACAAGTTCTATATTTGAAAAAATAGCTGTTACTATTTTCAAAACTTCATGTGTCGACACTTCAGACTGTGAGTCAACACTTAAGGTCGACACTTGAACTTCTTGAATTGACACCCAATTCAAATATCTTCACTCTGGCTTTCTAAAATCTTAGATGTGTCGACACTTCTTTAGGTGAGTCGACACTTTGAGCCGATACTTCGCATCCATGTGTCGACACTTCAGTAGTTCTTCATCTTCAGCAAGTTCTGTGACTTAAAAATCTCAAGCAATGAGCTGATCCATGTGTCGACACTTTGAGTCCATGTGTTGACACTTCAGCCGTGCCATCTGAAACTTTCTTTGCATGCCAGCTTGAGTCGACACTTCACTATCATGTATCGATACTTGGTGTCTTGTGTCGACACTTTGAATCGACACCTCATTGAGATCTTTATAAAAATACTTGAACTTGAGCTGAATCAAATTTATATTTCACTCAAGTATCCATTCAAGCAAACTTTGACTGTTCAACTCTTCTTTAAGTAGATCTTTCATCTAAACTTGGCTTCTTCAATCAAATAATCTTTTTCAAATTTATGAGCACCTTTTTCTATAAACATAATTCAAGGATATCATTAGTACTCAACTTATACTTAACCATTTTACTTATCATCAAAATCAATAACGGAGTCAACAATCTCTCCCTTTTGATGATGATAAAACCTTTAAGTATAAATTACATGAAAAGCTTTTAAAAAAACTTTTAAGGTACAACGAGCTAAATGCAATAGGTGTATCAAAGTAATTGCAATTTTGAAATTATATATTAGATCAAGAGTGATATAATGATTAAGAGTATCAGAGCTTTGAGATATATAAGATATAAACTCATGTATCGTGATACTCTAAAAGAAAACATGCTTAGGAGAGACAAAATCTAGCAATAGATAAAGCTCCCCCTGAACAGATGATTCATAAAAGAATTTGTAAACATCTTTTTAAGCATTTAAAGAAAGGATTTAACATGAAATTCAATTCAAAATAGATTTTTAAAGGAGGTATTACTCCCCCTTACTTAAGGAATTTGTAAAGAATTTTCAATTCAAGATCAACTTAATTTTTAAAAGAATTTTCAAATTTACAAAGAAATTGTCAAACATGATAAATTTTCAAGCATATATTTATACTATTACTCCCTTGCACATTTATACTTTAGCTATATTACTCCCCCTTTTTGTTATCATTAAAAAGGTTGGAAGAAAATAGGCAAGTCATTTAAGATATAACATTGAAGTACATTATAAAAATTCATTCATCCATACAAAAGACAATGAAGTACTAAAGGAAAGTTAAAGCATTTCATTCATTTGAAGTCATAACATAAAGTACAACATAATATTTCATTTAAAGTCAGAATTTGTACATCAACAAAACATACAAAAGATGCATAAACGAAAATTATCTAAACATACAATGATCCTAATCCTCGTCCTCATCATCAAAAGATCCGATCTCAATCAGTCCAGTATTAGTAAAAGAGCGAGCTCGGGGCCACATCGATCTGAGATCACGAAGGCGGGTCCTGGTCGATCATGGAGGAGTACGACACCATGTCCTCTGCGTTGAGCATATGTCCGACCTCTAGCTGGAGCAGAAGAGGTGGAGGCTATGTCCTCAGTAGGAATAGAGCAGATCACGGTGACAGTCTCTACAACTGTCGAATATGGTGTACGATCAAAAGATAGACCAGAATCAAGATACTGAAAGCCATGTGTGTAAAAACCTAGCTCTCGGATAAGAGAGGATGTATGGATGGTAGGTGTATCAACAATGGGTGTGTCAAAAACAGGTGTATCAGTTGATGAAATGATAGGCATATCAATGATAGGCATATCAGCTGAAGAATGAATGGGTGAATCTGTAATCGGTGAGTCAACAAAAGGAGTGTCAATAATGGGGGTATCAACAACAGGTGAATCAACAACTGGTGAAAGAATACGAATAGGAACATGATCATCTGATCTAGATGGTGGAGTAGATAAAACAGGAGTCTGAGTAGGTAAACTGGAAGGGTCACAAATGGAACTCCTAGGCAAGTCTGCTGTCACCTCTGCTGCTGGCTCTGAAATCAAGTCTAGGAAGTCGAAATCGTCAGAGTCAATCTCCTCATCACCATCATCATCACTATCATCAATGTTGGCTCCACCCAGTGATTTTGATGAATAACAAAACATTGAGTGCATATTGTATTCTAATGAGGATTTCAAGTTGTGAGTTTTCAGGAAGAAAGCACCTCAAAATCCTAAAAATTTATGGTGTATGGCACGTAATGGCACAGAGCAATTCTTACAAATCCGGGCATCCTCTTCATTGAAAAAGGGCATCTAAATGTTTAAATATTATGTGTTTATGTATTCATGAATTTTATTTATGTTTTCGAGGCATTTACACTTGAATCTGAAAGTTTTCAGTCTCAAGTATCGACACCTAGACAGTCAAGTGTCGACACTTCAGCAATTGGCACAGACAAAAATCCTTGGCATGCCAAGTGTCGACACCTATATTCAAGTGTCGATATCAAGTATCGACACTTAGGTTCCAAGTGTCGACTCAAGGCCTGAGATTTTTGAAAATACAGAACTTTGTAATATTAAGGATTTTTGTGTCAAGTGTCGACACCTGTGCATCAAGTGTCGACACTTGAATGTTCAAGTGTCGACACTCAGAGATCAAGTGTCGACACCTTACAGCCAAGTGTCGACACTTGACAGCCAAGTGTCGACACTTGCAGCTTGACAGCTCTAACGGATCTATTTTTCTGGCTTGCAGAACTTGCTTTTCTAGCTCCAAATGGCTATTTCCAAGGTACCAACGGTCACAAACCATTTTTTGGAAGGTTTTTGGTGTATTTAACCTCCACCAACCTCATTTCAAAGCAAGAGAAGTGTATTCAAGTGCATTGAAGTCTATTTAAAAGCCAAAAAGCCAATATTCTCTCCATACTTCACATCAAAAGCCTCTTCTAGCTTGATTCCATTGAAAAGCCTACAAGCTCATCCTTACTTCATTCCAAAAAGAGGTACATTGAAGGAGATTCTAAGGAAGAGTGAAGACAAAGCATCCTCTTGAGCTTCAAAGATTCCAATCTACTCTTGAAGAGAGTTTGTTGTAGTTTTAATTTGTATATCTATTTTTATTGTGATTTGACCTTGCTTTCAAGGGTGTCTTGAAAGAAGGTTATTGTGGTTTGTTGGTGAGCCAAAGGGATAAAACCAACTAGGGTTAACTTGTGAGCCCCAAGACAAAACAAGTATTAAGGTTTGTTGGTAAGCCTAAGTGACAAAACCAACTTAGGTTTTGACTTGTGAGCCTTATGAAAAACAAGTCGACTGTAATCTAGTGTGGATTATAGTGAAATTCCCAAGGGTGGCTTGGGGAGTGGATGTAGGTGCTAGGTTTGCACCGAACCACTATAAACCTTGTGTTTGTGTGTGATTACTCTCTTCCTCTCTTGCTCTTTAATTATTGCTAATATCTTGCATTGAATTTTTCATTATTCACAAGCACCACTTGTCCCTCACATTATTGTCTTAATTTTTTAAAAGACCCAATTCACCCCCCCTCTTGGGCTCTAGTTCTGGGCAACAATCAACAATTGGTGCTGGAGCAGATGGAGCTAGATCAGAAACTGGAGTACTCCTTGCAGGACTGGACAATGCTGTCAGAATAGCTGAGATGCCATCACTCAATCCTCTGTGGCTCTCTCTAGTCTCATCAATGAAGTAGTCAAGTCATGATCTAATGATCAATATGTCTATCTCAATGCGACTGACTCTATCCATCATTATCTCTGTGGCTCCTGGAGTATTCGACTGAACTGGCTGAGGCTGTGTGTAGGCTCAGACTGAGAAGCAAACTCTGGCTATGCTATTGGCTTAGGCTGACTCTCTGGAAGAGGTGCCTCTATAGGTCCTGCCTTGTTGAAAAGAATACACTCCTCCTCTGCATCATCATCATCATCTCTGTCATCGGCCTGACCAAATACTCTGCATCTCCACTGGCCTCTGAACAGATGATAACCCATCCGATGTAATGACCTGATGTCATAAACATCAGTATGTAGCAGCAAACGAAGGGATCGTCCTCAAATGTAACACCATAAGCTCTAAACAGCAAAGTCAACCCCATCCTGTAGGGTAAGCAGAGTCACTGACTCATTGAAGCCTCCATCATCTGATGAACCATGAGCACCGAAAGGCAGATGGGTGTGTGATGTACTAATGAGACCATCACGAGCAGCTCTCTCTCAGTGATGTAATCAAAACGTCCGATCTTCGGTAGAAGGATCCGGGCGATAATATGGTGCAAAAGTCTCATCTCCATGGACAAACAGGATGCAGGCACAGTGGCTCCCTCAGGTAAAATGTCTGACTCAAATACACACTGGAGACCACTCACTCTATCAATCAAGCTATCAACAACTGAACCAGTCATAGGAATATTCCACACTCTGCTCAATATCTCTGAAGTAATAGGGATATCCCTGCCTTTGACCTAAGCAATCCAGCCATCACTCCCATAATAATGATCCATAGAACTCTCGTGCTGCTGGTCGACGAAACTGAAGTCCACATGGTATCCTCTGACAATTGTCTTTGCTCATCCAGCTAAAAGCTGCAAATAGAGGTCGAACTGGTGGATCTGGAGCTCTAGCTTCATGTCTAGCCTTGGTTCTTTGCTCTTCCTCCTGACTGGATGGCTGAGGGTGACAGACTACTTGTTTTTAGGGTCCCATTGCACAGAATAAGGATTTGAACAAGTTTGGAGGAGAAACCTAGGATTTCTAGGATTCAAATTAGAAATGGGAGGCAGAATGTCACTCAATCTGAACCAAAAGGCATCAAGAACGAAGAATCGAAGGGTTTTGAGAATAAATTGGAGGGAAGAAACTGTTGGGAGAGAGTTAGGATATGTGTCAGCTCGAGTGGGGAGGTGAAATGAAGGAAAAAATACTTCAGAATGCCCTTATCCTCGGTCTGTTGCCGTTCATGTGTCGACTCACAAATGTGTTGACACATTCAGGTGTCGACACATGCATGTGTCAACACATCGACTTAAAAACCAAAATTAAGAGACAGAAAGTCTGATTAAAATCACAAGTAATTCAATAAAATTAGCAATAACTGAATATGATTGATGTCAAATTAGATCTATTTTTAAGTCAAAGATTGGAAGATTTTAATCAAAAGGATTAATGATCCCGAGTTCTCTTCTAATCATATAGAACTGATCTTCTAGGAAAGGCTTAGTCAGAATTGAAATTTAGTACTGATAAATTCAAGCATAATATCATTAATTTCAACATAATCTTTAACGAAATGATGCCTACTTTCTATGTGTTTGCTTCTAGAGTGTTGAACAAGATTTTTAGTCAAACAAATAACACTGGTATTATCACATTTTATAGATGTACTAGTCAACTTGATTCCAAAATCTTCAAGTTGTTGTTTAATCCATAAGATTTGAGCACAACAACTTCCTGCTGCAATATAATCAGCCTCTGCTATGGATAGTGCAACTGAAGTTTGTTTCTTGCTAAACCAAGAAATTAAGTTAACTCCAAGAAATTGGCAAGTTCCACTAGTACTCTTTCTATCCAATTTACAACCAGCAAAATTAGCATCAGAATATCCGATTAATTCAGCAGAAGAATCTCTAGAATATCATAAGCCAATATCAATTGTATCAGATAGATATCTAATAATGTGCTTAACAGCTAATAGATGTGATTCTTTATGTTCAAACTGATATCTAGCACACATGCATACACTAAACATTATATCTAGTCTACTAGCAGTTAAGTACAGTAAAGAGCCAATCATACCTCCGTATAATTTTTGATCTACAAATTTACCATGCTCATCTTTATCAATCTACAAGAGGGGCTTATAGGTGTACCTATTGAGTTAGTAGTCTCCATCCCAAACTTCTTTATAATTTATCTTGTATACTTAGCTTGGTTGATGAAGATTACATCTTTAGTTTGCTTGATCTAGAGTCCGAGAAGGAAATTAAGTTCTCCTATCATCCTCATCTCGAACTTACCCTGCATTAGCTTAGCGAACTCTTGACAAAGAATTTCATTAGTAGCATCAAAAATGATATCATCAACATATATTTGCACTACTAATAAATTATTATCTTTTTTTTTTAGAAACAAGATTTTATGTCTTTCATACCATGCTCGAGGTGCTTGCTTTAATCCATAAAGTACTTTGTGCAATTTAAAAACATGATCAGGATGTGCATGATTTTCAAAACCAGGTGGTTGTTCAACAAAAACTTTTTCTTTTATAAAACCATTTAGAAAAGCACTTTTAATATCCATTTGAAAGAGTTTGAAATTCATAAAATAAGCAAATGCTAATAGTAGTCTGATTGCTTCAAGTCTAGCAATAGGAGCAAAAGTTTTATCAAAATCAATTCCTTCCTCCTAATTGTAGCCTTTAGAAACTAGCCTAGCTTTATTTCTAATAATAATTCTATTTTTATCTAACATATTCCTAAATATCCATTTTGTGCCAATAATAGAAGCATTAGATGGTCTTTCTATTAATGTCCAAACATTATTTCTATCAAACTGAATTAGTTCATCTTGCATGGCATTTATCCAGTTAGGGTCTTTTTCAGCATCTTCAAAATATTTAGGCTCTACTTCAGAAACAAAAGCTATATAGTCACATTCATTTCTAATTAAGGCTTGAGTTCTTATCCCTTTAGATGGATCACCTAGGATTAAATCCTTAGGATGTCCATGAGCATACCTCCACTCCTTAGGTAGATCTTGATGCTTTGGAGCGTCTTCACCTTTCTCACCTTTATCTTGATCTTCTTCACTTGGCTGAGATGGTTGATCATTCAATGTCTGCTTTTGAAGTTTATCAGCACCTGCACATGTATCAAAAGTATCCTCTTTTCTGGAGGATTTATTAGTAGATTCTTCAAAAATAATATGTACAGACTTCTCTACAACTAAGGTTCTTTTGTTGAAAACTCTGTATGCCCTGCTTGATGTAGAGTATCCTAAAAAGATACATTCATCAAACTTGGCATCAAATTTTTCAAGATTATCTTTGCCATTATTTAAGATAAAACATTGGCAACCAAAAATTCGAAAATATTTTAAAGTTGGTTTTCTTTGATTCCAAAGTTCATAAGAAGTTTTCTTCAAAATAAGGTGGATTAAAACTCGATTTAAAATGTAACATGCAGTATTAATAGCTTCAGCCCAAAAATATCTTGGTAAATTATTTTCACAAAGCATAGTGCATGCCATTTCTTCTAAAGTATAATTTTTTCTTTCTACTATCCCGTTCTGCTGAGGTGTCCTAGGTGCAGAAAAGTTATCTTCAATTCCTTTTTCATTACAAAAGCTTTCAAAATCTTGATTTTCAAATTCAGAACCATGATCACTATGAATGCAAATTACTGAAACACCTTTTAATTTGAAACTTTTTCGGTAAAACTTTATAAATGTAGAAAATGATTCATCTTTATGTGCTAGAAAAAAAACCCATGTAAATCTTGAAAAATCATCCACTATGACTAATCCATATCTCTTGCCTCCTAGACTGGATGTTCTAATTGGTCCAAAGAGATCCATATGAAGTAGTTCTAGTGGCCTACTAGTATTACAAAACCTTTAGATTTGAAAAAGGTTTTAACTTGTTTTCCAAATTGACATGCTTGGCAAACTCTATCTTTTTCAAAACAAAGTTTAGGCAAATCTCTAACTAAATTCTTTTTGCAAAGTTTTGAAAGTATATACATACTAGTATGCCCTAATCTTCTATGCCAAAGCCAACTAGTCTCATCTTTAGTAGAATTCATTGCAACAAAGCATTCTCCATTAGGCAAAGATAGATCATCTAAATCTACCAAATAAATATTATCATGCCTTTTTTCAATGAATTGTACTCTATTTTTATCCGGACTAGCAATCATGCAATAAGATGATTTAAAAATAACTTGAAAACCTTTATCGCAAAATTGATTAATACTTAAAAGATTATGCTTTAAACCTTCAAATAACAGTATATTGCTAATACAACTAGAAGGAGTAATGTGAACCTTACCAATACCAATAATTTTTCCTTTACCATTATCCCCGAAGGTCACACTCCCTCCATTCATTGCTTTAAGAGAAGTGAATTGCTTCACATCTCCCGTTATGTGCCTTGAGTAACCATTATCAAGATACCAAAGTCTTTTGCTCTCCTTGGTTGCAAGACACACCTGCAGTAAAAATCAAGCTTTGTTTTTAGGTACCCAAGCCAACTTGGGTCCTTTAGGGTTAGCACTTAAAATAGTTCCTTTTGGAACCCAAACTTTTTCAAAAGAATTAACTTTTCTCATATTGCATTGAAAAGATTTATGACTTTGCTTTTTTCATGAAAAATATGTTATGCTAGATGATGCAGGTACAAAGAAGTTTTTAAAATATTTTTGTTGTCTTTAAGGTCTATAACATAATCGTGCTTTGTTGAAAATGGCTGTTTGGTTATTTAAAAATAGGTTTAATTTTTCTGAACTATAAGTAAATTTTTCAACAAAAGGCTTCATTTTATCAAGTTCATTTTTGTACTTTTCATTTTCTAATTCTAAATCTTTATTTTTCTTTAAAAGATCACCATTTGAAATAATAGTTTTCAATCTTTTTAAAACTTCATTTTCTATTTTCAAGGCATTATTTTTCTTTTCTAAAACATCTAGTTTAGTTTTCAAATCACTAACTTCATTTAATAAAGAATTATTTTCATGAGAAAAGCTATTTGCATGCTTTTTCAATCTTTTATTTTCAGATAAAATTAGTTTATAATCATGCATAAGTTCATCAGAAAGCATTTCTTAACTTATCAAAAGTAAAATCAACTTTTGTATCAGAATTTATCTCATCTTGCTCTTGATGTGCCATGAGACAAAGATTTGCAATTTCTGTCTACTCTTCTTCAGAACTGGAGTCCTCGCTATCACTCCAGGTGGCCATCATTGCCTTTTTCCTTAACTTCTTTCTTAACTTCTTTAGGAGAGGGTAGTTGAATTTGTAGTGTCCGGGCTTCTTATACTCAAAGCATGTAGGTATCTCCTTCTCCTTTGCTTTTTCCTTTTCTTTCTCTTTCTCTTTTCCATTTTCTTTATTTGATTGAAATTTCTTCTTGTAAGGGAACTTCCTTCTCTTCATGAATCTTCTAAATTTCCTAACAAGAAGAGCTTCTTCATTTTCATCTTCTTCTTCTTCGGACTCATCAATTGAGGATTCTTCTTGTATATTTAATTTAAATGCAATCCCCTTTTTCTTCTTATCCATGTCCATTGACTTTTGCTTCAAATTCAGATCATAAGTCATGAGTGATCCAACTAGCTGCTCCAATGGTAGCTTGTCAATGTCTTTAGCTTCTTGAATGGCGGTTACCTTTGGATCCCACGATGTTGGAAGTGACCTTAGGATTTTATTCACAAGATCAGCATTAGACATTACTTTTCCTAGACTTCTCATTCCATTTATAATATTTATAAATCTAGTGTACATGTCAGTGATAAACTCATTAGGTTCCATTCGAAATATTTCATAAGTGTGCACTAACATGTTCACCTTAGTATTCTTCACTTGATCGGTACCCTCATGGATAACTTCAAGTGTATCCCATATGTCATTGGCTGAAGTGCAAGCAGAATCCTATTGAATTCACTAGGATCTAATGCACAATATTGTCATAGCATTGATCTCGGATTGTTTAATGTCACTTTCATCCCAATCCTCTTCGAGCTTTGGGATGGAAACACCATTAACCATAACTGAAGGAATATGTGGACCTTTATCAACTACTCTCCAAAAGTTATAATCAATAGAATGCATATAAATTCTCATTCTAGTTTTCCAATATGTATAATTTGATCTATTAAAAAATAGAGGTCTATTTGAGGCTTGTCCCTCAACTACACTAGTACCAATAGGGCTGCCATAGATCTTTACTCAAGGCGGTAAAGCCTATAAACTGAGAACAGGGCTCTGATACCACTTGTTGCCTAGTAAGCAACCCAAGAGGGGGGTGAATTGGATCTCTAAAAATTATTACTTGATGTAATGCACAAGTGTGTGATCCAATCCAACAATTAAACAAGTACTATGAATTCAAAAGAAATGCTCTTAAGTAAATGTGCAGCAAAAAAATAAAGCAACAAAAGTAAGAGCAATAAAAGGAGACAAGCAACCACAAACATAATGAAGTATAGTGGTTCGGTGATATCCAATGCACCTACATCCACTTCCCAAGATTTTCTTGGGAATTCATTATAATCTCAATCGATTACAGCCGATTAATTTTTGGGGCTTACTAATCAAAACTCGACTTGTTTTCACAAGGCTCACAAGTCATTATGTGGTAGATGGTTGTCCTAGTATGATAACACACTTGGCACATTATAAAATGATATATGATGCATGGTTGATGAATGGTAATATTCAAATGTGCTTCTATTTGAATTTCCCTCTATTAAAATTATATTAAGTTGTAGTGTCATATACCAAAAGTAAAATAATCAAGATGATTAGTTGATCATTCGGTGTCTAGGAAAAGTGGTTCATGATCGGTAAAAAGGTCATGGTTTTTAATTGGTTCCATTGACAGACCTGGCCAATTTTTATTGGTGTCTAGGAAAGCAACGGGGGGACTCCCACTACTCTCCCACTTACCTGGCCGATAAGATTAACTTAATTCTTGATTGATATGCTTAGTGTAATATTCACTACATTAGGCCTTCCTTTATGCTAGGTCATTATTATATTATGATTCGTATTAGGTTTGTTGTGTACACACAAGGCCTATTATGGTAACTAACACAATTTTGGCCTGGTGCATTTGATGCTTATGGCATGATTTAATATAATACTTTGTTGTGAACACACAAGGGTATTATTATTACAATCATGACTATAAAGGAATGAAGGGTCTTACTTAACTAAAAATATTATAGTTTGTTGTGCACACACAAGGCTATTAATATTTTAGAGGCCAGGTTTTGTTGAGAATTGTATGAGATACAATTGGAAAGAGTTTTCCTACCTTTGAACTTATAAAAGATTTGTTGTGTACACACAAGGTCTTTTATAAGGAATTAGGATCTCAACCCCACTAAGAAAACCAATTAGGGTTTCTCGATCATCATATAAAGGGTTATGATGCTTGATAAAATAGTGGGAGACATAATTAAGTTAAAGTCCTAATTTAATTATGTTTTGTCAACATTGGTTGTTTGCTTATGTTATGTTCTTTATTAATGTAGATTAAATGGCCTCTTCACTCTCACTCTGTAGTATACTTGATGCCAATAAATTGACTGGACCGAACTATGTTGACTGGTTGAGAAACCTAAAGATAGTACTCAGCCAGGAAAAACTTTCTTACATTCTTGATACCCCTACCTTGGAACCTTTAGGGGAAGATGTCTCGCAAGAGGAAAAGACCACATACAAGATGTGGCAAAATGACTCACTCACTGTCAAATGTATCATGCTTGCCTCTATGACCAATGAGTTGTAGAGGCAACATGATAGCATGGACACTAACTCTATACTACTCAATCTAAAAGAGCTATATGGAGAACATAGTCGAATAGCTAGATACGAGATATCTAAGCAGTTGTTCCATGCGAGAATGATAGAAGGTACATCCGTACAAGACCACATACTGATGGTTATTGACCTGATCACTCGATTAGGTCAATTGGGTTTTGTTATAGATGGAGAGTTGAATCGGGATTTGATCCTGCAGTCACTCCCGGAGTCATTTTCATAGTTTGTTCTTAATTATCATATGAACAAACTTAATACTTCCTTGCCTGAGTTGTTAAACATGTTAAAAATAGAAGAGAGCCATTTAAAGAAAAATAAGGCTCCACTTCTTCTTGTGGATGGGATCAACAAGAAGAAGTCAGGCAGAAAGGGTTCCAAGAGGAGATTGAACCCAAAAAGGGGCATCGAGAAGAAGAAAGGAAAGAAGGCCTCCGGACAAATGACCTGCTTTCACTGTGGCAAGCCGAGTCATTGGAAGAGGAACTGCAAGGCTTACCTTGCAGGTGTGAAGCCTGGTGCATCGAATGCACCAAAACGTATGAAAGAAGTTCATACTATTTTATCATTGGATTCTTCCATTTCAAATACTTAGGTATTGGATACCGCCTGTGGTCATAATATCTGCAAATCATTGCAGGGGCTGCAGAGGCTTAGAGTATTGAAGGAAGGAGACTTCGAGCTCTACGGTGCTGGAGGAGAGTCCATCCAAGCAGAGGCCGTAAGGACTTATATCTTGAAGTTACCTTCGGGGAAGATTTTAGAGCTGTGAGATTGTTACTATATGCCTAAGGTCATTAGAAATATCATATATGTACCCTTGTTACTTAGACAAGGTTATACTATGAATGTGATGAGCAATAGTTGCTCAATCAGCTTTTCTAATAAAATTATATGTTGTGGTGTATTTTGCAATGGTCTTTTAACTCTATCCACTAATGACAATATACTTCATGTAAGTAACAAATAAAAGAGAGATTATGTAAACAATACTTTACTCTGGCACTATCGGCTTGGACATATTAGTGATACTAGGATTAGAAGTTATACAAGAAAAATTTCCTTAATCCTTATGATTATGAATCATTAGGAACTTGTGAATCATGTCTCATGGGTAAAATAGCCAAGACTCCATTTAGTGGACATAGAGAAAGGAAAACTGAGTTATTAGGACTCATACATACAGATGTATGTGGGCCTATGACAACTCAGGCCAAGGGTGGATACTCTTATTTCATCACGTTTACCGGTGATTTTTCAAGGTACGGATTTGTGTATCTTATGAAACATAAGTCCGAAGCCTTTGATAAATTTTTAGAGTATCAAAGTATGGTAGAGAAACAAACGGGAAAAAGTATTAAAATCCTTCGATCAGATCGAGGAGGTGAATACTTATCCACCGAGTTTCTCGATCAACTTAAAGAAAAGGGGATTATCTTTGAATGGACCCCTCCTTACACACCACAATTAAATGGTGTTGCTGAAAGGAGGAACCGTACCTTATTAGATATGGTACGGTCCATGATGTGCTTCACAGAGTTACCTGTTTTCTTCTAGGGATATGCCTTGGAAACCACGGCTAATATCTTAAATAGAGTACCATCTAAATCTGTCTCTAGCACAGCATATGAAATATGGAGGGGTAAGAAACCCAATCTTAAGTATCTTAAGATATGGGGATGTCCAGCCTATGTCAAAAGAAATCTTGGACATAAGCTGGATGCTAGAGCAGATAAGTATCTATTTGTAGGATATCCTAAAGATAATATAAGATATCTGTTTTACCACCCTATTGAACAAAAAGTTTTTGTCAATAGGCATGCCACTTTTCTAAAGAAAGAGTTCATCCTATAAAAGGGCAGTGGGAGAAATATTGAACTTGAAGAAGTTCAACAAATAGATACATCTCAACCAAATGATAACATAGTTAGTATAGAACCAGAACACACCACTCCTATCCGTATGTCTGATAGGATGTGTCATGCACCTGAGAGGTATGGGTTCATTATTGAAAATAATGAAGCCCGGATCATTGAAAATGATGAGCCTCTAACCTATACGGATGCTATCATGAGTAGGGACTTAAACAAATGGCTGGAAGCCAAGAGATCCGAAATGGACTCCATGTATGTCAACCAAGTATGGACTTTGGTTGATGCACCATAGGGTGTTAACCCTATTGGATGCAAATGGGTCTATAAGAAAAAGATTGGGGCAGATGGCCAAGTCGAAACTTATAAAGCCAGATTAGTGGCTAAGGGTTTCAGACAAAAACAGGGAATAGATTATGATGAAATATTTTCTCCCGTTGCCATGCTCAAATCTATTCGGATCATGCTTGCTATAGCAGCATATCATGATTATGAAATCTACAGATGGATGTGAAAACCACCTTCCTTAATGGTTTCCTTGAGGAAGAGGTCTATATGTCATAGCCAGAAGGTTTTGTCCTGGAGACTAAACCTAATCAGGTATGTAGGCTAAAAAAATCCATTTATGGATTAAAGCAAGCATCCAGGAGTTGGAACATCCGATTTGATAAGACAATCAAAGAGTTTGACTTTATCAAAAATGAGGATGAACCTTGTGTGTACAAGAAGACTAGTGGGAGTGCCATAGTTTTCTTGGTTCTGTATGTGGATGACATACTCCTCATTGGGAATGATATCCCAATATTACAATCAGTCAAGGTATGGTTATCTAAATAGTTTTCCATGAAAGACTTGGGAGAAGCATCCTATATACTGGGTATCAAGATCTATAGAGATAGATCTAGGAGGATGCTAGGCTTATCCCAGTCTAGGTTCCTTGACCAAGTGCTAAAGAGATTTAGCATGGAGGGAAGTAAAAGAGGTTACTTGCCCATTGGTCATGGCATACATCTTTCTAAGAAGATGTCTCCTAAGACACCTGAAGAAAGAAATAGAATGAGTTCTATACCTTATGCTTCGGCTGTATGATCTATAATGTATGCTATGTTATGTACCATGCCTGATGTGGCATATGCCTTAGGTATAGCCAGCAGATTTCAGGCGATCCAGGAGAGGATCACTGGAAGGCTGTGAAAAATATTCTTAAGTACTTGAGAAGGACTAAGGATATTTTTCTGATATACGGAGGATCTAATCTTAAATTAGAAGCTTATTCAGATTCTAGTTTTCAATCGGATCCAGATGATAGAAAATATATTTTAGGGTATGTTTTTATCCTAAATGGAGGAGCTATAAGCTAGAAGAGTTCTAAACAGCAGACTGTAGCTGACTCAACAACTGAGGCAGAATACATTGCTGTTAGTGAAGCTGCCAAGAAAGCTATCTGGATGAAGAAGTTCATCTCAGAGTTGGGCGTTGTTCCGGAGATTGAAGGTCCAGTACCACTTTACCGTGATAATACTGGAGCCGTTGCTCAAGCTAAGGAACCTAGAGCTCATCACAAATCAATGCACATTCTAAGATGCTTCCATCTCGTTCGAGAGATTGTTGAAAGACAAGAAGTCTGCATTAAAAGAGTAGAAACGAAGAACAACATAGCAGACCCGTTCACTAAGGCTCTACAACAGCGGGAGTTTGATCACCACCTCGAATGTATGGGATTAAAATTTAAAGGTGATTGGCTTTAGTGCAAGTGGGAGATTGAAAGGATTATGCCCTAAAGGCCAATTGAAATGTTGTATTTCGATGAGATTTTCTTTTGTATCCCAAACCAGTGTATTAACATTATCAATTAATAAAGGCATTTTATTTTCATCATACGCTGTGTCTTATTAATTTTATTAAGATATGATGAACCCCATATATTAGGGCTATGGTTCTAGGATTATGATGAGATCATACCAATGAGACCTAAAGCCTTAAAACCCTAATCTAGAATATTCCTGGTCTATGGGATATTGAGTAGGGGATCAATGTTTTCGGTAAGACCAGCACATCCTATGTATGCTTGATAAAGAGGGTGACTGATCTCACAGTCACTTGTGTTTGACACTAATACTAGGATGTGGGTGCTCATTAGAGAATGAGTTCACTGAATGGATCTAGCTTGAGAACATCTAATGGAACCTTATCTGTTTGTCAACAGATAGTTCTCATAGTGGGAGTAGTGCATATGGTCCTTTGACCTAAGACTGCCATGGTACCTTGTATGCATGAATCCATACTTTGGTTCACACTCAATCATGACACTGAGTCATGCATGGGGTGATACTGGGTATGGTGGATTGCATATGGAGGTTGCGAGTAGGTCAAAAAGGAATCGATCAACCCTAGTAAGAGGGAAGCGCATCTAGATGATTTCAATCAAATGAAGATTCGGGAAATCTTTGATCAAAGTATGAACATTAGAAATAGTTTCTAATGGTTCATTAATGAATCATTATTATCAGATTGAGCTAGGAATGAATATAAAATTGGATTTGACAAGTATCCATATCCATAGTCATATTCAGGGTGCAAGTAGATCGAAGGACTAAATTGCCCAGTAACTCACCACTGAAGGGTATTTTGGTAAATCTATCAAAATTCCTCATCTTTCGGGTAGGCATGATACATTTCTAGACGTCAATCTTGTCTTGTAGGTCTTCATGAACCAATTGATTTGGTTTCATGAGTCAATTTGATGTATGATTCGAATTGGACAATTAGGTGAGCCAATTTGACCTAATTAGGTCAATCAGATTCGATCGGATCGAATTGGCTCAAACCTAAATCTACTGCTGGCTAGATGTGGAACCCAATGGGTCACACACAATAGAGGCTTGGCCAAGGAATTCATTCATGATTTAATTAGGATCATAGGATCCTAACTGGTTAGCTGGATTACATACTAGCATATGTAGGCTAACCAAATTCCTAACCCAATTGGATTGGGTCCGATTGCTTACTAATTGGGCTAACCTAATTATGGAAAACCTAAATTAGGTTGAGTCCTAAGTGCGGCTAGCTTAATCAGAGCTAAATCTGATTTTAATTTGGATTTAAGGGTAATTTAGGCGCCATACTTGAAGAGAACCAATGGCATGGGACTCTTGGTACCTAAATGATACCTTAACTTCAAAAGGGCACAGAATAAGCTATAGATCTCTGATTTGAATATAATTTATATGGTCAGAAAGGAAATTTTATGCTCTTTCCAATGACATTCATATTACCTATGTTTTGACTTATCAACATTCTTTAAAATTTGCATGGAAGAAGGATGGCGCGCGCGGTGCATGAAGAGTCGCAACTCTTCATGTGGCGCGTGGTTCTGATGGAGAGTCCTTCTGCTATCATGACTCTTCATAATCTTTGATGTTTGGAGATTGAAGAGGTGCCTCTTGGCTTCCTAGAGACCAGTAATTGACATGTGGCAAGTGAGAATTCGTCTAGATAAAAGAAGGGATGTGAATAAGGCCTTCGGTGCATGAATGGGCTTATTAGATATGATTTTTCAAGCCAGATAACTTCTCTTCAGTCTTGAAAAATCATATCTGATAAGTTGATGGGAGGACATATCACATGCCCCTCTTGTATCTATGAATAGGGGGTGGTGAAATGAGTCTGATATAAGAATTCCACCGAAGTATTATTCTGAATGTCTCTCTCTCCCTCCTTTCTTTAAGACAAGACTTGTCTTGTTAAGACAAGGTCTTTTCTAATAGTACAAGGCTTTATTTTAGGATATAAGCCTAAGGGGTCCTAGAGGAGGGTTGTCCTAAAACCAAGAGTCATTTAGGAGAGTGTCTTTAATGCCCTACAGTAGGACAGGGTGTCCTACAGTGGTCAATAGATCAAAGGCTACCGAAAGAGTTCCACTTATCCAAGCAACTTGAAGAAGGAGTTCTTCCTTGGTCCGAGTTTCATGTGGATCACCGTTGGAGGGCGAACGTTTGGACACCTGGTGGAGAAGAAGGCTGAATCAGGGTTTTCTTCTTCGGATTGGATACTAGCAGTTCAGGTTGGTGCCTAAACTCTAGTTTATATTATATATGCATGTTTGTATGTTTTAATTCCTAGTAAGGAGGTCTTGGGTTAAGGGTTTGGTAGTGGTTTCATAATAAATTTTTGAAATCCACTCTTCCGCCCTGGTCACCAAAACCCTTACAGAAACAATAAAAGCTTTCTAATAAAAAGCGGGTATCTCTTTGAAGCTCGATGTTGTGATGCTTTCAACTTGATGAAGCCTTTTTTATTTCTCAAGAATGGTTGATCTTTAATGCTCTTGAAGACTCTTGAATGCTTGGAAGCTTGCTTTGGCTTGAGAGTAGGTAAACTTCAAAGAATATGAGTGAATGCACTCTTTTCTTCTCTCTTGGATATTTCCTTTTCAACAACTTCAATAATTATCATTTTAATTTGATTTGAAGCATATAAATATCTTTCCAAGGCCTCAAATCTGGTTTCTAGCCATTAGACACGAAAATCTAGCCATTGGGGGTGAAAAGAGACAAGTTCTGCATTTGAAAAACTAGCCATTACTGTTCCCAGAACTTCATGTGTCGACACTTTAGACTGTGAGTCGACACTTCAGGTCGACACTTGAACTTCTTGAGTCGACACCCGGTTCAAATATCTTCACTTTGGCTTTCTAGAAATCTCAAATGTGTCGACACTTCTTTAGGTGAGTCAACACTTTGAGTCGACACTTCGCATCCATGTGTCGACACTTCAGTAGTTCTTCATCTTCAGTAAGTTATGTGACTTAAAAATCTCATGAGATGAGCTGATCCATATGTCGACACTTTGAGTCGACACTTCAAGTCCATGTGTTGACACTTTAGCTTTGCCATCTGAAACTTTCTTTACGTGCCGGCTTGAGTCGACACTTCACTATCATGTGTTGACACTTGGTGTCTTGTGTCAATATTTTGAGTCGACACCTCACTAAGATCTTCACAAAAATACTTGAACTTGTGCTGAATCAAATTTATATTTTACTCAAGTATCCATTCAAGCAAACTTTAACTGTTCAACTCTTCTTTGAGCAGATCTTTCATCTAAACTTGACTTCTTCAATCAAACAATCTTTTTCAAATTTATGAGCACCTTTTTCTATAAACACACTTCAAGGAAATCATTAGCACTCAACTTATACTTAACCATTTTGCTTATCATCAAAATTAATAACAGAGTTAATAGGCCATGGTGACTAACCCAATCCAAAGTAGTTACTAGAAACATAGCATATCACATGTGTAATATGAACTAATCATGCAAGAGTAATGGCAAAGCAAGCAATTAATACTAAAGTGATTACTAATTGCATGCATCAAGATGGCTCTGATACCACTGTTGGATTTCGAGCAGGGCGTAGTGGAAGACCAAGTTTCAAAATTTTTATTATTGAAACCTTGACCGGCTGGAACCCTAAATCCTAGGACCACTTGACCATGATAACTAATAAATCAAAACTTTAGGATTATAGGAAAATACTTGGAGCACTATACTCCTTAATTTTTATAAGGCATACAAGTGTAAGCCCTTCAGAGGTGATCCACTCAAGAACCAAACCAAGGAAGCACTCCTACCAAGCTTGCTTATTTGACTAGGACTCTTCTAGCAGCCTTTCAAACTTTTTCCCTTTGCATGAACCCCTACCTTCCATAGGGCACTCAGAGACATCTCTGAATCTTCTCTCAGAATTTGATTATCCCTTCTATATCTCTTCCTAAACTCTCATCTTAAAATGACAAGTTTTGTCTTAAAAGGGCAAGCCTTGTCTTAAAAGGATAATGAAGAGAAAATAGAAAGGGACTTCTTTCGGATCAGAATGGAATTCTTGGCATCAAATTACCAATGCCTATTTATAAAGAGGGATGTGGTGCCTAATAAGTCCTTCCCTCAGCCTTTTGATAAGACCCTTCAAGCAGAAGGAGTCTTTTGGATGAGTAGACTTATCATGAAAAGTCAATTCATGCACCAAGAGATATATAGATGTCTTTTCATAATTCTAGTGAATTCTTCACATGCAATGTGGCAAATTACTGGTCAAATAATGGCTAAAGGGCATAGGCTCCCAAGGGGCATATTGGAGAAACCAGAAGCCTTCAAATAGAAGGACTCTTTCAAAATCTGTGCCAAAATGAAGAGACGTGACCCTTCATCATGTGCGCCACATTTCTCATGCCATTTTGCCATCTTTTGACTAGTAAAAGCCCATCCAATTGAGCATAGAGATAAGGGAGAGGGGCTTAGAGATTATCTGGAAAAGGTGATTTAGAAGCAGAAGGACTCTTGGTCCTTCTGCACCCCTTTATTCTAGGTGCATGCCAATATGGTGCCAAGTGTCCCTTCCAACTTGGACTCTATCATAAATCAAGGATAAAGCCCAAGTAATTATAAATAAAATTAGATAGTTGCTGTCTCAATTAGGACTCAACCTAATCTAAGACTCACTTAAATTGGTTAGCCCAAATAGCAAGCTAACTAACCTAATCCAATTAGGTTAGGAGTTGGGCTAGCCAACATATGCTAGTATGTTAATTAGCTAGCCAATTAGAATACTATGACCCTAATTGATGGGGGACTAACAAAATGCAATATGAAATGATGCAAGTGATTTGTTGTTTTGTGATTTTTAGGGTTTTTTTTAAGTTGTGGATTCCCGAAGACAAACCAAGAGTAGATCTAGGGGTTCAATAATAATAAGAACTACAAGCATGTGAATTAGCCCCTAAACAAAGATAAAAAGAGGACCCTGGGATTGAGAAACCCCGTAGGACTTAGCTCTCAGATCAATACCTACTTAGGAGTCAGGGGCAAACCTCAAAGATCTGAAGCGCCTGATGCTGAGTTCACACACTCTAGCGGATGCGGCCTGGATGATCGAGCCTTCAACCTCGCGGATGTGCCAGCTTGCCATCCGAAGATCTCGATGGTAAGGGCAACCGACTCTATACTCGTGTTACCTGGAGGACCTACGAATATTCAAGGGGAGTTAGGATTTCATCAAAGAGAAAGCAAATAGAGAAAGGGATGAAAGTTGTAGTGGTGTTGGTGGAGTTCTTCTGGCTAAGCACCCGGTTGGATGATCCCACTGGACACTGACTCGAAGTACAAGGATGGAGTTATGGAAGAGATGGTAACTTGAGTCCTCACACCCCTCGATGCTCAAATGCAAAAGTTCTCCCTCACGGAGATCGACATTCCTAGTGAACGAAGGCAACTAAATAAAACTGGCTCTCAAAAGACTTGGTTTTTCGTTCATCAAAAATTAGCTTTACAAAGGAGGGGTAAGGTCCTTTAAATAGGTACCTTAGGATCCCATTTGAAATTCAAATAAAAGATACAAGTTTTCTTGAAGGGGCGCCCAAAATTTCAGAATTTTCCTCTCCTTGGCCGACCATGAAGTTGGACTTGATTGGGCGTGGCTTGATGTGAGGCTTGGAAGAGGGATCTTGGCGCCCTTGAACTTGGAATGTTGGTTCTTTATTTTGGAAGAAGACAAGAAGTGAGGCCTGTAGCAAGGCATGTGTTCTTCTTTCCTTGGTTGTGCATCCAACTTTGGAACAAGACAAGATGTGGGGTGTGGGAGATGGAGGCGTCCAAGGATTCTTTCCTTCCTTCCATAGTTGTTCATGTAGTTTAGGAAGAAAGCTTGATTGGAGGGCTTGAAGTAAGGGATTTGAATTCCAAACTCCAACTCCCATTTGACCTTCTCTTGGCCGGCCACCCATATGTAGAAACAAGCTTGATAGGGGGGGAGGGAAAGAGGGAGTGTGTCAAGTGATGTGTCCCCCCCTTTGGGCATCCAAAGCTGAATTGTGTGCCGCCCACATGGCATGGTGAAGTGGCACCATGTAGGATGAAGAGGTGGGCCCCTGAGCTGAGTTGGCTTCCTCCAAGGCTTGGCTAGATTTCAAGACCAATCTTGCTTGGACCCATACTTTAAACAGACTCGGACTTGGACTTATTACAGGACTGGACTCAGTACAGGACTTGACTCGACTAACTTGGTCAAAATATAGACACTTGAGACTCAATTCAAAGCTAAAGAAAATTACAAGGTTTAGGCTTGAAGCCTTATTCCAAGACCCAAAAAGTTGGAACCCTAATTGGACATCCACAAAGGGTTGAGGAGCCTCTGTCAGATTCTGGTGCCCACACCAATAATCCCAGGATGGGAGGAACTCGACCTTGTCAAGTAAGAGTTGAGTTGGCCTAGGTACTCCTCCAGAAGGTTAGGGTCGAGGCATTGCAAGTCCTCCTAGGTAATCCACAAGTCATCGAACTCAGGTCAGCCTTGCCATCGGACTAAGAAATGTTGGTAGCCTTTGCCCCAGGTAGTGATAGCTTAGTCATCCAAGACACACTCGATCCGCTCTCCTCTCTTAGGTAAAATTGGAGGTGGACACTCAAGTTTGGGTTCGCTCTCAAAAGAAAGGTCAGGCCCAAAAAGCTCGCTATGTATGTTTGCTGATTCCTTGTACTCGACTAAGTCTGAGATATTGAAAGTTGAGCTAATCCCATAATCTAGGGATAGTTCAAGAACGTAGGCATTAGGACCAACTCTCTTTATCACTCTAAAGGGGCCAGCTCCACGAGCATGAAGTTTCTTAACGGTTCCGGGTGGAAACCGTTCAGGCCTAAGCCTAATCATTACAGAATCCCCAATTTCAAACTCTTTGGCTCGTTTTCGGGAATCAGCCATTTTTTTATATGTATTATTACTTAGATTAATTTTGTCGTTAATTTTCTTATGTATGTCCCTAATATGCTGTGTAAAGGATTCGGCGGACTCAGAGACACGAGCAGGATAGGTAGGGGAATCAAATCAAGAGGTCGGTTAGGCTTGTAACCACTCACAATCTCGAAAAAACTTTTCCCGGTGGTCCTATTCATAGAACTGTTGTAGGCAAACTCGGCTCGAGGTAAAAGAAGATCCCAGTTTCTGGTATGCTCACCTATCAAACATCTCAAGAGGTTCCCTAGGCTGCGGTTGACTACCTCAATTTGGCCATCAGTCTGCGGGTGGTAGGCAGTTGAAAACTTAAGCTTGGTGCCTAGTAAGTGCCAAAGGATTTTCCAGAAGTAGCTAGTGAATCAGACATCTCTATCGGACACTATGGTTTTTGGAAGGCCATGTAACTTAACCACATGATTAAGAAAGAGCTTGGCAACTTTGGAAGCATCTAGGGTCTGGGAGCAGGGTACGAAATGGGCCATTTTGGAGAACCTATCTACCACTACACAGACTGAATTGTGCTTCCTTACGGTCTTGGGAAATCCTACTACAAAGTCCATGCTAAGGTCTTCCCAAGGGCGACTTGGCATAGGCAAAGGGGTGTACAGGCTAGTATTCTGTTTCTAATGTTTGCCAACAGCACAAGTTCGACACCGGGAAACAATGTTAGCTACATCCTTCTTCAGGCTAGGCCAAAAGAACTGGTCTTCTACTGCTAAGATGGTCTTTTCTCTATCAAAGTGACCAGCTAGGCCTCCTGCATGGGTCTCCCAAACTAAGAATTCTCGAAGAGAGGTCTTGGGAATGCACAACCTATTTGCTTTGAAAAGGTAACCATCCTGGAGGGTGTACTCACTATGGGCGCTAGATGGTTCTTGCTTCTTGGATTGGAAGATCTCACCAAAGTCAGGACAGGTCTTGTATTGCTCTTTCAATCGATCAAATCCTATAACCTCAGTTCTAACAGTATTCAGCAACAGGACATGATGGCTAAGGGCATCAACTACCTTATTCTCAGTACCAGCACGGTGTTTACGCACAAAGGTATAGGCCTAGATGTATTCTACCCACTTAGCATGCCTTGGGTTTAATCTATTCTGGGAGTTTAGGTATCAAAGGGCTTCATGGTTAGAGAAAAGGATGAATTCTTGGGGTAACAGGTAATGCCTCCAGTACCTAAGAGCTTGAACGACTGCATAGAACTCTTTATCATAAGTCAAGTACTTAACTTTGGCCTCATCGAGTTTCTTGCTAAAGAAGGCCATGGGGTGATTTTCCTGACTATGTACTCCTCCAATGCCAACTCCCGAAGCATCACAAGCAACCTCAAAAATCTTGAAAAAATCAGGTAATCTTAGAACAGGTGCTTGTACCATTTTATCTTTGATTTCTTGGAAGGCTTTATCTGCAGCTTTGGTCCACTGGAAGCCTTCCTTCCTAATGCAGTCGGTGATGGGTGCTACGATAGAACTAAATCCCCGAGTAAACCTCCTATAGAAAGTGGCAAGGCCATGGAAACTATGCATATCATGGACACTAGTTGGGACCGGCCAATCAACTATGGCTTTAACTTTTTTGGGATCAGCAGAGACTCCTTCTGGGGTGACTACATAATCTAGGAAGATAACCCTCGTTGTCATGAACTCACATTTCTTTGGATTGGCATAAAGGCTATTTTCTCTAAGGGTCTGGCAAACTAACCTAAGATGGTTAAGATGGTCCTCTTTAGTCCTGCTGTATATCAAAATGTCATCGAAATATACCACCAAAAATTTTCTAGTAAATTCTTTCAGGACTTGGTTCATGACCCTCATAAAGGTGCTAGGAGCATTAGAAAGTCCAAAAGGCATCACTACCCACTCAAAAAGGCCATCCTTAGTCTTAAAAGCCATCTTCCATTCTTCCCCGAGTCTAATTCTAATCTGGTGGTAGCCACTCTTAAGGTCTATCTTGGAAAAGATAGTGGCTCTGGCCATCATATCAAGCATATCATCCAAACGAGGGATGGGAAACCTATATTTGATCGTGATTTTGTTTATGGCTTTGCTATCTACACACATTCTCTAGGTTCCATCTTTCTTAGGGGTTAGCAAAGTAGGGACGGCACAGGGACTTAAGCTTTTCCTAAGAAAACCCTTCCTAAGCAACTCTCCCACTTGTTTCTGCAATTCCTATTGTTCAGTGGGGTTCATTCTATAATGGGGAAGGTTGGGTAAGGTGGCTCCTGGGACCAAGTCTATGGCATGTTGGATGTCCCTAAGAGGTGGTAGATGATCAGGTAATTCTTCGGGGAAAACATCCTTAAACTCTTCCAGAGCCTTAACTACTTCTTGGGGGTGCTCTATTTGGGTTGGTTCATGACTATCTTTGGTGGCCAAGATCCAAACAGGGGCTCCCTCAGCAATCTCTTTCTCCAATTCCTTGGACTTGATTAGGTTGACTCCAAGCTTCTTTTCCTTAAGACTACTTGATCCTCTCTTAGCCTGGTCCTTAGGCTGAATTGGATTAATAGTAAATTTCTTCCCATGGTAGTTGAAGGTACAACTATTGGTCCAACCATAAAGAGTAGTATTATGATCATAAAGCCAGGGTCGTCCTAAGATAATACTATTGACACCCATGGGAAGGATATCACACCAAGTCTTTTCTTCATAAGACTGTAACTTGATCAAGACTTGGCACCTAGACTTTATGGGTATGGAAGTTGAATCGATCCAGGAGACCTTGTAAGGGTTAGGGTGAGGGACTGGGGTCAATCCTAAGGCTTTGATAGTACTTGGAGAGATAGCATTGACACAGCTCCCACTATCAACTATGATTTTGCATACCTTATCCCCTAGTTTGACAAAGGTTTGTAAGATGTTTGTCCTACGCCAATCATCTTGTACTACGTTTTGGGTAAGGATGCACCTACTACTCCTAGAAGGTCTTCATATTCAAACTGTTCTTCCTCTCCCTCAAAATCTTCCAGTAACTGATCTTCTGGCTCATAGACTTCTCCTTCTGGATCAACAATGGGTTCTATCTCATTCTCAGTTGGCTCTTCTATGACTAGGGCTGTGGAGGTGCACTGGCTAGAACGATGTCCAGGTTTATAACACCTAAAGCATGTATTTTGGGGAGTGGGGCTCCTCTGGACTCCAATAGCTTTACCCTTTTCCTCTCTGCTAAAATGGGGTCGGTTCAGGTCTGGTCGGCTCGAATTGGGTCGACAGGGGTTGGGTCAACTCGGGTCGGCTGGGGTTGGGTCGACTCGGGTCAGGTCGGTAAGGATTGGAACGACTCGGGTAAGCCTGACTATACCCTTGGTTAGGTCCTGGGAGTCGACTAGGGTTTTTAAAGGGTTCAGGTCTACGATAGGTGGGAGCCCTCTAGAAATGCTCACAGTTCCTCGCAACTTGGTAAGCATACTCTAAATCAGTGACCTCTCTAAAGTAAAGCTCTCTCTGGATGTCTGGGTATAAGCCAACCCTAAACCTAAACAGGGTCATAGAAGCAGATTCATTGACATGACATCGCATGACATACTCATCAAGCTTCGCGATGTAGTCAGCCACACTCTTGTTCCCTTGACTCAGATTCTGCCATTGGTCCAATAAACTCTGGGTGTAAGAAAGTGGTCGGTACTTCTCTCTGAGTCTGGCTTTCATGTCCCCCCAAGTTGCTATGGGTTCTTCATCTCTTTGCGCTACCAGCCTTTCAACACTATTCCAAAATAACCTAGCCTGGCGAACCAACCTAAGTTTGTCAAACTTGAACTTCATCTTCTCCGTCATTGTGTACCACTTGAAATACTGCTCCATATCCTCCTCCCAATCTACGTACACCTTAGGATCTAGACTACCATCAAAGGTAGGGGCTTCTATTTTGATGTTTCTAATGGCCCTTTCTTCCTGGTCTACGATCTCTAGATTGGTCTCCTAGGTTCAAACTCTTAGGCTGAGTTAACACAAGGAATTCTCCTGGGTTCAGCCTTTATGGATGGTTCATGGTGAGGATAATCCCTAGAGGGAAAGGGCGACTCAGACTCAGGTTCAACAGATGGTCTAGGACTATTCTTTTCTAAGGATCCAACTCTTTCATCAAGCTTATCAAGCTTACTGTTCATCTTAGCACCTTTAATGGATCTTCTCGAGTGTTGTCCATGGGTTCACTTGGTTGGGAAAGATGGAGGTGATAAGGGACTCTGGATCTGGTTGACATGCACACACAATGGAAGATGCTAAGGGTTTGCTAGACTTAAAAAGATCCAACCAAATGTTAAGTCAAGAAGACTAACTCGGTAGTAGTAACTTGGCACCTGGCCAGGAAAGTGTAAGGTTGGTGGAAGTTCCTCTTTGCTTGCCTTAGATACCAATTTGAAATTGGCCAGGTAAGCGAACCAACCCACCTTCCTTCAAGCTCTAGTCCCTGAACCACATGCCTAGACACCAGCTACACAAGCACACACAAACTAGCTGTCTAACTTGGCTTAACACTTGGTTCGACCCGACTTCGTAGGTGTCCCTAGCTCACTAAAGCAATTAAGTGTCTATTTGATTTTAATTACACCTTGGGTTCCATATGCCAGGTGATAATTTTTGGGCTAGGGATAGGTAATGAAATCCTGACCCTATGTCAAATTGCTGCCCTTAAAGTGATTTATGAAAAATGAAGGCAAACAAATATTCTAATGAGATGGGTCTAAATTATATTTTTAGGTTTTTGATATATGATAACAGAGATAAGATGAAGGAAATAAAGTGATATGACCCTAAATGCAAAATTAAACTATATGACAAATGAAAACGTAAGAAAATGCACTTGCTGAAATTCTTAGAACAGAACTTCTTCTCAAGTAGTATTCCGGCTTGTAGAAATTCTACAAGCTACAATAGAATTTGACAAAATTATCAAAATATATTAAATTATGTGTGATCTAACAAAATAAAAATCAGGAAATTTGGAGATTCCTATAAATAGAAAAAACTAAAACAACAGACTATATTCAAAAAGGGAAAATGCAGAAATTTAAAGATGAGATCTAAGATGCAAAATTTTTTTTTGTTTTGGTTTTTTTTTTTAACACTTATCTTCTTGTGTTCCTCTTCAAAGGCCTATCACAGTGGAACCCCTACACGCCTTAGGAGACCCCGTGGAATGGGAGGAGAGGGTCTTGAAACCCTACTTTTTTCCTAAAATCGGACGTCCTAGTGAAGCACCTTATCCAAGTAGTTTAAGAAGTGCTAAGTCCTAACCATACTCTGATACCAGAAATGATGGGGGACTAACTAAATGCAAGATGAAATGATGTAGGTGATTTGTTGTTTTGTGATTTTTAGGGTTTTTTTTAAGTTGTGGATTCCCGAAGACAAACCAAGAGTAGATCTAGGGATTCAATAATAATAAGAACTACTAGCATGTGAATTAGCCCCTAAACAAAGATAAAAAGAGAACCCCAGGATTGAGAAATCCCATAGGACTTAGCTCTCAGATCAATACCTACTTAGGAGTCAGGGGCAAACCTCAAAGATCTGAAGCACCCGATGCCGAGTTCACTCACTCTGGTGGATGCGGCCAGGATGATCAAGCCTTCAACCCCATGGATGCACCGGCTTGCCGTCCGAAGATCTCGATGGTAAGGGCAACCGACTCCGTACTCATGTTACCTAGAGGACCTGCGAATATTCAAGGGGAGTTAGGATTTCATCAAAGAGAAAGCAAATAGAGAAAGGGATGAAAGTTGTAGTGGTGTTGGTGGAGTTCTTCTGGCTAAGCACCCGGTTGGATGATCCCACTGGACCCTGACTCGAAGTACGAGGATGGAGTTGCAGAAGAGATGGTAACTTGAGGCCTCACACCTCTCGACACCCGAAGGCAAAGGCGCTCCCTCACGGAGATCGACGTTCCTAGTGAACGAAGGCAACTAAAGAAAACTGGCTCTCAAAAGACTTGGTTTTTCATTCATCAAAAATTAGCTTTACAAAGGAGGGGTAAGGTTCTTTAAATAGGCACCTTAGGACCCCATTAGAAATTCAAATAAAAGATACAAGTCTTCTTGAAGGGGTGCCCAAAATTTCAAAATTTTCCTCTCCTTGGCCGACCATGAAGTTGGA
The DNA here is from genome assembly GCA_021397845.1 of Areca catechu. Lineage (NCBI taxonomy): Eukaryota > Viridiplantae > Streptophyta > Magnoliopsida > Arecales > Arecaceae > Areca > Areca catechu. Next base: position 41,554,839 of record CM038048.1, on the reverse strand, counting down.
CTTGATTGGGCGTGGCTTGATGTGAGGCTTGGAAGAGGGATCTTGGCACCCTTGAACTTGGAATGTTGGTTCTTTATTTTGGAAGAAGACAAGAAGTGAGGCTTGTAGCAAGGCATGTGTTCTTCTTCTTTCCTTGGTTGTGCATCCAACTTTGGAACAAGACAAGATGTGGGGAGTGGGAGATGGAGGCGCCCATGGATTCTTGCCTTCCTTCCATAGTTGTTCATGTAGTTTGGGAAGAAAGCTTGATTGGAGGGCTTGAAGTAAGGGATTTGAATTCCAAACTCCAACTCCCATTTGACCTTCTCTTGGCCGGCCACCCATATGTAGAAACAAGCTTGATAGGGGGGAGGGAAAGAAGGAGTGTGTCAAGTGATGTGTCCCCCCTTTGGGCATCCAAAGTTGAATTGGGTGCCACCCACATAACATGGTGAAGTGGCGCCTTGTAGGATGAAGAGGTGGGCCCCTGAGCTAAGTTGGCTTCCTTCAAGGCTTGGCAAGATTTCAAGGCCAATCTTGCTTGGACCCATACTTTAAACAGACTCGAACTTGGACTTATTACAGGACTGGACTCAGTACAGGACTTGACTCGACCAACTTGGTCAAAATACAAACACTTGAGACTTAATTCAAAGCTAAAGAAAATTACAAGGTTTAGGCTTGAAGCCTTATTACAAGACATAAAATGTTGAAACCCTAATTGGACATCCATAGAGGGTTGAGGAGCCTTTATCAGATTCTGCTGCCCACACCACTAATAAAAATATAATTGACTTCCTTGACCAATTTTCTAATATGTGTGACCCTTTGGGTTGCATATCTAGTCGGTAGTATGTCTAGGTCTAAGCCATTTTGATCTAATCAAAATCAATTGACCTAATTAGATCAAATCGAGCTGACCCAAGTTACCAATTCAAACCAATTTCCAAATTGACTCAAAATCCAACTAATTTGATTCATGAAAACCCACAAAACATGATTGACATCTAACAATGTATCATACGTACCTAGAAGATGAGAAATTTAATAAAAATTATCAAAATATCTTTTAATGAAAAGTTACCATGTAATTCAATCCTTCAATCTCCCTTTATCTCGAATAAGTGATGGGTATGGAGTATTGTCAAACCCTAGCACTTAATGTTTTTGAATCTCAATTCAATAATGAAGACTTGATTGATGAAAGATTAGAAATCCTATCTAATCTCATCCTGCTTTGATTAAAGACTTTCTGAGTCAACAATCGAAGAAATTATATGGGATAAGTACTCTTTCTAGGAGTGATCGATTCTTTGTTGACCTACTCAATACCTTCATACACAAACCACCATATCTAAATGCACCCTGTACATAACTTAATTGCCATGAATGAGTATGCACCAAAACATGGATTTATGTGCACAAGATACTATGGTAGTCTTAGGTCTAAGGCATATACAACTCCTACTATGAGAACCATTTTTTTACAAGTAGTAGGAACTCCATAAGATGTTCTCGAGGCAGATCAGTTCAGTAAACTCATACCCTAATGAGCACCCACATTCTTGTATTTATATCCCTACACAAGTGGCTGTGAGACCAACTACCCTCTCCATGAGTATACATAGGTTGTGCTAATCTTTCCGGAAACATCGATCTCCAAATCGATGATCCAACGACTAAGAACATTTTAGATTAGGATTTATAGGAACTTAGGTCTCACCATTATGATCTCCATCATAACACTAATTTCATTATCTTAACCTATGGAATTCATCATAATTTTAATAAAATGCAGTAATATGATGAATCAAATGCCTTTTATTAACAAATAATATCATACATAAGTTGGAAGATTATAGAAATGCCCGTTTAAAGATTGGCTTTTAGGGTATAATTTTTTCAACAACTACTTTCTTTTCCATCGAGGGATGACTCTTCAAAATTTGTACAAGTTAGAGCTCTTTTACTTGATGAAGAAAGGAATGGGTGATTAGAGTTCCTGCGATGCAATGCTGACATTTTTGCTTGGTCAATATCAGACATGCCAAGGATTCCCTTGGAAGTTATCATCCATAATAAACACATAAATTAAGAAAATAAAAACATTAAATTTCTTATTATTTAATCTTTATTAGTTAGAATTTAATTCTTCTTAGTTTTTTTATGGGTGGATAGAAGATTGGGTCTATATATCAACCTGGACTCAAATTGGCCCAAACTTAAGTGAACCAAGAAACCAATTCAAGGGATTGACAATTAAAAAAAGTAGATCCAAAGGGCTTGGAAGTAATCTATTGAAGATCCAAAGGCCTAGGAGTCCTAAGAAGGAAGGCAAGAGAGAGAGGAGAAGGCATGAAGATCCAAGGGCTAGCAATTAGGGCACCTAACCTAAAAAGAAATAAAAGGAAAGCTTCTAGCATGAAGATGCAAGGTGAGGCACTAATATCTTTGCATGAAGATCTCTTGAGCATGGAGGATGGATAACTAAAGAATTTGGAGGTATGCAAACAGAGGATGAATATATGTGGCATTGGGATTGATTAGGAAGGGAGTTGGGTGCTGATTTTAAAAGAAGAGAGAGGGAGCATGTGCTAAACCAAATAAGGAAAGAAAGATAGGGCAGCACAAGAGGAATCCTAAAGAGGCATGAATCAAATAGAGAAAGATGGATGGGATGGCCAAATAAAACAAAAAAGTGGTGCTAGTTAGAGTCCTAAACTCATTGGATTAAAAGGTGGGGCACGAAAACCAGATGAAGAAAGAAACAAAATGAGGAGGCACTAAAATATGAATTCCAAACCCTTGGGACTCTTATGGTTTGGGTGGCCAGGAGAGAGAGGCACCAATTCCAATTTAAGAAGGAAGTGGGTGCTGGATTCTATTTTGGCATAGAAATTTGAGGAGGCACTAATTTAAAAATTAAATAGGAGGAAGTTTGGGTGCTTAGGATTCTTGGTGGGGAGGAGTTTGATGCCCATACCAATTAGGAAAGGAAGTGGGAAACCAAAAATCTGAAGGAGAAATGTAGATTTTGTTAGATTTCTCATGTGACACCATGGAATTATGGCATGAAGGCTTAAGAGGATTGGAATGGAAGGAAGGAATTGTGGCCTAATCCTATGATACGGGATGACTCTAAGATTGCTAAACATGTAGGAAAAATAGTAAAATAATTTTTTTGTGAATTTTATAATTTAGTTTGTAAGCTAAATTTCTAAATAAAAGTAAGAACTAGCAAGAAGAAGAGCAATGCATAGAATCACCATATCGCAGGCAAACTCAAGCAAAATAATAAATTCCAGGACCTGAGAATTAAGAAACTCCTGGATTATGATAGCTTATCTTCATCAAATCAAAAATTAAAAGAAGGGAAGGATGTTACCAATCAGTGATTTGAAGGACTTCCGATGAAGAGATCACATAACACTCTGATTGGAGCCTGGATGATGAAGTTTGGTTCCCTTGATTAGATGGCTGATTTGGATGGTTCTGGATGAAAGGAAAGCCTCCTCTGGGGAGGTGAAACACCTTGGGGATCCTGCAAAACATCAAGGGTCAATCAAAATAGCAAGTAAGAAAAAGAAAGGGGATTAGGTTTAGAAGGAATCAGGTTAGGATTTAGAAGCGGGACGGCTTGAAGCTTGATGAAGATCTCCTTGCTTGGTGGCCTAGGGCACTCCTTCTTGGACGTGTGAAGGCTTGGATGGCAATGAGTTAGGGTGTGGAAGGATGCTAGGGCAGCAAGGAAACACAAACAGAAACCAAAGAACCAAGAAAACAAAGTAACACAAGCTCGCAAGCTCAAAATAAATTCACCAGGGTTTTGATATCATAAATAAAAGTTGATTACAAGAGGGGGAGGGATGGGATATTTATAGAGTTCCAATGCCCTCACTAACCATGGTTACACTTGGGTTACAAGTCCTCTTCCAAATTGGAATACAAGTCCTTTCCTAGCTAGGTTAGAAAAACAAATCCCCATTAGATGGGATATTTATAGAGTTCCAATGCCCTCACTAACCATGGTTACACTTGGGTTACAAGTCCTCTTCCAAATTGGAATACAAGTCCTTTCCTAGCTAGGTTAGAAAAACAAATCCCCATTAGATTAGGAATTGACCTAGTCTTCTCCTTTTTCCTTTATGCTTTGACTATTCCACTCAAGGACACCTCTTGGACTTGGTTAACACTTCAAGGATGCCTAGGAGGGCGTGTTGGGCTTCTAGGGGCAGCAAGGGGCTGGCCCAAAGGGATTTGGGTGTATGGGTTTGGGCCTCTGGAAGCTGGGGTGGCCTGGTAGCCTGGTAGCAGGAATATTCCATAGAATCTTGCTTCTTTAGGGCCTGGGCTTGGCACTTGGACTTGATTTCTTTGGGCTAGGATGTAGAGGGACCTTTGAAATCATGGATGCCTTGGTTTGGAAATATGCTCTGGCATCTGGACTGGAATCTGGGTATCTGGAGAACATTTGGAAAGAATCAGGATTTCCGGAAGCATCTTGGATCCTAGGTTGCCATACAAGATCCAATGGACTGATATAGCGGCCTCTGACTCCTGGATGTGGCCTGGTGGAACTCTAAAATAGGGTGACCTTCTCTCTTGTACAAAAATTGGGCTCATACTAAACTCATAGTTGATGTACATGATACAAAATACTGACTAGGTTGAGGGTTGAGACAAATCAACTAACCTCAACTTATTACAGGACTCAATCTTAATTGATTACAAAATTTTCAAAACTTTGACACATGACTAAGTAAACCATATGGAATCCGGGGGTCTGTGTATGATCCTGGTGTCCCCACCAATTCTCCCGGGGTGGGAGGAACTCAACCCCGTCGAGTATGGGTCAATTTAGCTCAATGAGGGTCTGGGTTGAGGCGCTGCAGATCCGCACCAGCATTCCACAAGTCCTCAGATTCTGGCTGACCTTGCCACTAGACTAAATACCGCTGACAGTCTCTATCCTGGGTACCGATAGCTTGATCATCCAGAGCTCTTTCAATCTTTACCTCCCCATAAGGCCAAATTATATGTGGTCGCTCTGGGGTGGGTTCTCTCTCAAAGAACGGGAGTGGCTCAAGGGGCTCGCTGGGTATCACTGCTGGCTCCCTAGACTTTATAAAGTCTGAGATGATGAAAGTGGAGCTAATACCTGAATTAGGTGATATCTCAAACACATAGGAATTGGGTCCACTACTAATCATTATTTTGGATGGGCCAGCTTCACGAGCAGAAAATTCTTTGACAGACACATATTCCTCTGCAGAAAATTCTTCATCTTTCTTTTGAAAATTAGCCAAGTTGTTATTTAGTTCATTAATTATGTTCAGCTCTTGACTAATTTTATGATGCATATGCTATACAGAGGCTAGTGTAGGTGCAGACATATAGATTCAAGGTTGAGGATTTATTGGACTCAACTAATACCTATTAGACTCGACTAAACTTTCCTATTGAAGAAAATTTTATTGGACTTTCTAGGATCTAACCTAACACACTATAGACTTTCTATGTTTGTCCCTAGCATGGCATGCACATGAAAATTTACTATGTATGCCTACTAAATGCCAAAGGATATGCAAGAAGTAAGATGCAAACCTAACATGCACAATATATGAATGTAGTATGCTTACTTCTATAAAATGCCAATGAATGGTTAAAGAAACATAAGAAAATTCATGAAAAGGTACAAAATATGAGGTGGATTCAAGGTTGGTTTGGAAAGGTAGAAAGTATGAAAAGGGTTCAGGGTTATTTGGAAAGAGTAGGATATAAGAAGGGGTATCAGGGATTAATCCTAAGCTAATGAGGTTAACCTTATGGGGTTGATGTCTATCTAAAAGGTCTGCATTATGGAAGAAAAGGTCGTTAATTTCAGGGAAGAGATCAAGTGGAGTTAAAGAGGTGACTTCATCTTGAGGGTACTGATTCAAAGAGATCAAGTCCTTAATAAATTCTTCTGGCTCATAAATCAAAGGACTGGGCTCTACAGTTGGACTTTCTATTAGTGTCTCCTCAGGTAAAACTCTATTAACAGTATCAAGGTTCTCTTCCTTTAACAACTCTTTCCTTTAACAACTCTTCCACTACTTGGTCAGCTAACTCTATGTCTATTACTGTTTGGGTATGGCTAGGGTTAGCTAAATCTAGGTCGGCTTCTACTTGGGTATGGTCAAGATCAACTATTGTTGGGTGGTCTTCTACCTGGGTATCTATTGATTTAACTAACTCTAAGTTTTCTATGGGGAACTCCTCTTCTTCCTCATACTCGTTCACTAGGCTCTCATCAGCTTCATATATTTCCTCTTCAATGTCATCCTGGTGAACCAATGGGGTGGTAAGAGGGGGTTGACTAAACAAAAATGGACCAATACTAGGCTTACAGCTAGGGGTACTAATCCTATAGGGTTCAGGTTGACTGAGGAATAGTGGGTTACCACTAGGTTCATATCTAGGGACTATGGGTTCCTGGGGCTCATAAGGCAAGGGTTCAACTCTATGGATCTTGCCTAGGGTTCCCACTTGGTCTCCTATCTGGTCAGACCCATGAATTGTCTGATCGAACATATTGTTCATTTGGGTTATTTGGTTTATTTGGGCGGCCAATTGGGCATTCATTTAGGCTAACTGATTTTGGATCTGGGTGTTGGATTGGTTTATTTGGGTAGTTAGTTGGATAACCATCTATTCATTCATGGATTTTATGAAAGCCTCAAAATTGGGATCCATGGTTGGGTTTGGTTGGGGTGTAGACTTATGGTATTGGGTTCCTAATATAGTGGTCATACAATCAAGCAATCAGTCAAAATAAGATAGTGCAGCCAAGCATGCAAAATTGGGTTAGCTTAATCTAGGGTTTCCTAGACCTAGAGCCAAAACTGGGTGAGTCGGCTTAACTTATACTTAACCCAGCAGCTAATCCTTCCACTGGCCAGGTAGGGGGTGGGGTGGTGGGAGGCTCCCCCTGCTTGTCACAGGGTCCTAATTATAAACCACCAGTCCACTTAGGTCGTTTGACTCTGGACCCCCAGCCTTAGACACCAGCTTTCAGTAATAGCTAAAGGATTAAATGCACTAGTTGGCCCTCACGATTCGGACCCGACCTGTTGGGTGTCACCTAGCCCACCAGGAAAAATTAAGTCTAATTAATTTTAATTAAGGCTTGGGTTGAAATGCTGGATGGTTGTTTTGGACCCAGGACAGGTTATGACCTCCTGCCCTGATGTTATATTGATTGCCCTTAAGATTAAATTAAAAAATGATGAACATTCAATGGTCCTGATGCAACCTAAAACAATCAAAAAATAAAATAATTTTAATTAATTTATGAGATGTCAAGTTAAGTTTAAGTTTACTAGGGTTAGCAAACAAAATTTGACATGGGATTGGGAGGTTTGGAAGTTGATTAGGTTAGGTTGAGTCAAAATATAGAAATAGAAGAATTTAAGATATTAGGGTTTCAACCGATGCAGGACTTGACATAGATTTTGATGCAAAAAAAAATAAAAGAAATTCAATAACAGAGGATGGACGGTGATGATTCTACCTACTAAATTTTATGCAGAAAAAAAATCAAATGATAATGAAAATCTTAGGGGATTTGGACTGCTGCAGAAATTTTCAGGATTCTATTAAGGTTCCTATGATGATGACTTTTAGGACTTTAGGATTTCTGTAAAAATAATTAAAAATTATGATAATTACTAGAACAGAAAAAAGGACATTTAGTGCAAATTTCACAGAAAAATAAAATGTTTAGGATGCCAAAATCAAATGAAATCTAGATACCTAAAGTAGTGGACAGAATGCTGAATTAGGGTTTGTAAATGCAAAGCAAATAGAAAACTATCCTAAACCTGCTCTGATACCAAACTAATGTGGGATGACTCTAAGATTGCTAAACATGCAGGAAAAATAGTAAAATAATTTTTTTGTGATTTTTATAATTTTGTTTGTATGCTAAATTCCCAAATAAAAGTAAGAACTAGCAAGAAGAAGAGCAATGCATAGAATCATCGTATCGCAGGCAAACTCAAGCAAAATAATAAATTCCAGGACCCGAGAATTGAGAAACTCCCAGATTAGGATAGCGTATATTCATCAAATCAGAAATTAAAAGAAGGGAAGGATGTTACCAATCAGTGATTTGAAGGACTTCTGATGAAGAGATCACACAACACTCTGATTGGAGCCTGGATAATGAAGTTCGGTTCCCTTGATTAGATGGCTAATTTGGATGGTTCCGGATGCAAGGAAAGTCTCCTCTGGGGAGGTGAAACACCTTAGGGATCCTGCAAAACATCAAGGGTCAATCAAAATAGCAAGTTAGGAAAAGAAAGGGGATTAGGTTTAGAAGGAATCAGGTTAGGGTTTAGAAGCGGGGCGGCTTGAAGCTTGATGAAGATCTCCTTGCTTGGTGGCCTAGGGCACTCCTTCTTGGATGTGTGAAGGCTTGGATGGCAGTGAGTTAGGGTGTGGAAGGATGCTAGGGCAGCAAGGAAACACAAACACAAACCAAAGAACCAAAAAAATAAAGTAACACAAGCTCGCAAGCTCAAAATAAATTCACTTGGGTTTCGATATCGTTAATAAAAGTTGATTACAAGAGGGGGAGGGATGGGGTATTTATAAAGTTCCAATGCCCTCACTAACCATGGTTACACTTGGGTTACAAGTCCTCTTCCAAATTGGAATACAAGTCCTTTCCTAGCTAAGTTAGAAAAACAAATCCCCATTAGGATAGGAATTGACCTAGTCTTCTCCTTTTTTCTTCATGCTTTGACTATTCCACTCAAGGACACCTCTTGGACTTGGTCAACACTTCAAGGATGCCTAGGAGGGCATGTTGGGCTTCTAGGGGCATCAAGGGCCGGCCCAAAGAGGTTTGGGTGCATGGGTTTGGGCCTCTGGAAGCTGGGGTGGCCTGGTAGCCTGGTAGCAGGAATATTCCATAGAATCTTTCTTCTTTAGGGCTTGGGCTTGGTACTTGGACTTGATTTCTTTGGGCTAGGATGTAGAGGGACCTTTGGAATCATGGATACCCTAGTTTGGGAATATGCTTTGGCATTTGGACTGGAATCTGGGAATCTGGAGAACATCTGGAAAGAATCAGGATTTCTGAAAGCATCTTGGATCCTGGGTTGCCACACAAGATCCAATGGACTGATGTAGTGGCCTCTAACTCCTAGATGTGGCCTGGTGGAACTCCAAAATAGAGTGACATTCTCTCTTGTACAAAAATTGGGCTCATACTGGAATCATAATTGATATACAGGATACAAAATACTGACTAGGTTGAGGGTTGAGACAAATCAACTAATCTCAACTTATTACAGGACTCAATCTTAATTAATTATAAAATTTTCAAAACTTTGACACATGACTAAGTAAACCATATGGGATCCAGGGATCTATGTCTGATCCTGGTGTCCCCACCATCCTAACCACCCCTTTCTCCGTCTCTTTTGTTTTTTGACAGCTCCTATAATCCATCCATTCTTGGCATATCAAATCCTAGCCATCCATCTCTCACAAACCTCTTTCCTCTTTCCTCTTTCATATATCTAACTTTTCTTAGTCCCACTTGAAGAAAACATAAATACTTCTCACCTCTTAGCCCCTATAAAAAAGCCTCCAAATCTCTTCCTGCTCTCGCAGGGTCCTAATTAAGTAACCACAGCTCCGCTTAGAGCGTTTGCCACTAGACCTCTAGCCTAGACACCAGCTTCAAGAAATAAGTGAAGGATTGGGTACACTAGCTTTCTCACAAAATCGCGAACTGGACCTGTTGGTGTCCCTAAATCAATTAGGTTGCTATTCAGTTTTAATTAAGGCTTGGGTTTGAATGTAGGGAGGTTGTTTTGGGCCAAGAAAAGGTGATAAAATCCTTTCCTCATCTGACATAGTAAAATTACCCTTAAGTTGGTTTAATCATGATGCACACACATGAACCCTGATGCAATATGAGACTAAAAACCCAAAAAATAGGCAGTAAGTAAAATCTATTTTTTTTTCTGTTTTTTTTTATGCAGATGGCAGAGGTAATTAAGGACTAACAGAAGCTAATTAATTTCTAAGAAAGATTAAATTTTGAGGGGTTTTATGGCAAACAAGTTTCAGCCTAAACTAAACTAGTGTTGCAGAAATTTCAACAAGGTAGTCATTAGGGTTTCATGCAGAATTTTTTTATATTTTCAGATCATAAAATTAAAATAAAATTACAGAAATTAAGAAGACTAATTAGGAGTTTAATGGATGCAAAGATTGATGCAGATCAGATGGGTTTAATGGGAGTAATTCCTAGGGTTTTGGGACTAGGGTGCAGATTTCAGCATACAGATTTTTTGTTAGGGTTTCTTTATGCATTTTTTTGTTTCTGTTTTTCAGATCAGAAAAATTTAGAAAAAAAATTGCAGAAACATAGAGGACTAATCAGACGATTAAGGGATGCAAATATTAATGATAATCAGCAAGGTTTAAATGAAAAAAATATCCCTAAGTTTAAACTACTGTGCAAATTTCAGCATGTAGAATTTTTTACTATGCAAGAACATGCCCTATATCCTAAGCTCTGATACCAAAATTGATGCATAATGAGACCTAGAATGATGCAGAACATTGTTAGATGTATGCCCTAAAAGCCATGTTGGCTAGACATATTTTAATTTTAGGGCATGAACTTTGTACTTAATTTTTCTTATTAATTAAAAGGGCATTAGTTTCATTCATATTGTTGTGTGTATGAATCGTCCATGGAGTTAATGGACAATGACACATATTCTCAAGAGTTGAGAATCTGAGGTATGTGTCTTTATAGACTAACTCCTAAAGGCTCCCGATTGTTGGAATATCATGAGGACGGTGATTGATCTATTAAAATCGGTGCACATATCACTTTCCTTTTAGGTAGATGAGTCTCTAACCTACAGCATGGTGACACTGGAGTAAGAGTACAGGTAGTTGATAGAGATCAACGGTATTGTGCGTGACTAAGTACAGGAAGTTATATGAATGGCTACTCACTCGTCGATAACTTCCTGATGCTGTAGTCGTGTGAATAGTTCCTTGACCTAGTGTTGGGTTCGGGAACCAGTGTGGAAGCGTGGATTTCAAAATTTATGAAACCAGGTCCGAACCCTAATCCCAAATCGCCTTATTAGCAATTAAAACTATGACTACATGCATGTCCAAATTTAAACATTGTTTAAATACTAACCTCAGATCGCTATTACCAGTCTGATGGAGAAATGAACTCCAAATTGAGTAGCCTCTTGAACACACCAGGTGTCCACTTGTCCGCCCTCCGATGGTGATCCACACGGGCAGATGATCAAGACACTGACTCCTTAATTGGGTTCCTTCCAATCAAGTTCTACCCCAAGAACTTTATATATGGGCTATTGGCTAGGACTCCTCTAGCCAAACTGGGACTAAACCTTATCTCTTACCCTTCTCCTTGTCTTTTAGCAACTTTGGCCCCTTAAGACACTCTTGTCTTAAGAATAAGCCCTTGTCCTAAAATGAGACAAGGCTTGTCTTGGAGGGAGAAGAAAATTAAGACAAGATTGTCTTAATGTAAGAAAGAAAGGAGAGGCGCTTTCTTCCTTTACCGTCGGAGAGTTTCTCTCTGACTCTCCTTCTGTTCTGAGATTCGACAGAGCCAAGGCTCTATAAAGGAATCAAAGAGGAAAGAGAGGAGGGGGAAACAATCTTCTGGAGAGGGAGAAGAAGAAAAAGAGGCAAGGCTTCGCTGTAGAAAAACTTAGAATAATCTTACGGTGAAGCCTTCTCCTTAAATAGGCGACAGAGAGGCGCCTTCCCATCTGGAATCACCCTCTCACGCCCCTCTCTCCCTTTCTCACGTCCTTGCCCTTCATCTCACGGCCCTTGATTTAATCTCACGGCCTTTGGGATGGGAAGATGCAAGAAAGAGTCACGAGAAAACACAGAAGGGCGCGCGCAGAAAAGAGGAGTCGCGCCCCTTCGGTGTTTTCTTTCTTTCTTTCACGGTAATCGCCCTTTATGAAGAGTCCACGCCTAGGTGGACTCTCTTCCACGCCCTTTCAGCCAAAAAAATGCCGACCCCTTTTCCCTTTTCACGCAAAGACGCCACTTGGAAAGAGTCCACGCGCACGTGGACTCTTCTCCTTGCACGCGCGCGTGGGAAAAGAGGGGGAGGGACTTAGGCGATGTGGGAAAGGGGTTTAGCCTCTTAGGTTAGCCCAATTGCTAGCCTACTATTAGCCCAATGTCTTGAATCTTCAATTAGATTCAAACCGAAATGAATTTGGATCTAAAAAAGACCAAATCGGAACCCTAACTCGAATCCGATTCAAGTAGAAGCCATGGTTTGCAACACATGCTAGTGTGTTCATCTGCAAACGAGATTTAATTCCAAATTAAATCCTTGATTATCTGTCCTAAGTGTGTGACCCATTGGGTTCCATACCTAGCCAGCAGTGGGTCCGAGTGCAAGTTGACCTAATTTGATCAGAACTCATTCTAATCGATTTAGGTCAAATCGAGCTAACTCGAGTTAGTCAATTAGGACTTCTCCTAATTGGTGATCCAATTAAACCATTTAATTTGATCAACCCACAAGACAAGATTGACGTCTAGCAACGTGTCATGTCTACCCGGAAGATATGGAAATTCTGGTGAAATTCCAAAACTACCCTTCAGTGGAAAGTTCCCATACAATTCGATACTTTAATCATCTTGCATCCCGAATATAACTATGGATATGGAAACATGTCAAAACCAGCTTATACTCATTCCCAGCTCAGTCATACACTAATGATTCAATTAATTAGAAATCATTTCTAATATCTGTACTTTGATCAAAGATTTCCTGAATCATCATCTGACCTAATTTGGCTGGATGCAATCTCCTCCTACTAGGAGTGATCAATTCCTTGTTGACTTACTCATTACCTTCATATATAATTCACCATGCCCAGCATCAACCTCGTGCATGACCCAGTGTCATGATTGAGATTGAACCAAAGCATGGGTTCATGTACATAAGGTATTATGGCAGTCTCAGGTCATAGGACTACTTGTACAACTCCCACTATGAGAAACATTTATTGACATGCAGCTAAGGCTCCATTAGATGTTCTCAAACTGGATCTATTCAGTGAACTCATTCGCTAATGAGCACCCACATCCTTGTATTAGTGTCCCACACAAGTGACTGTGAGAGCAGTCACCCTTTTCAGCATACATAGGATGTGCCAGTCTAACCGGAAACCCTGATCCCCAACTCAGGGTTCCTATGACTAGGAATATTCTAGATTAGGGTTTTAAGGCCTTAGATCTCACTGGTATGATCTCATCATAGCCCTACAACCATAGCCCTAATCTATGGGGTTCATCATATAATGACACAGCGAATGATGAAAAATTATTGCCTTTATTAACTTGTCAATTTACAATGGTCTGGGAGATACAAATATTGGCTTATAGGGCATAATCCTTTCACCTAGAGTGTCTCAACTACTCACAATAAGGTTGCTATAGCTTGATAGCACAATCACATGGTTCCTATCCATACAGGATCTTGTGGTGTTCGTTGGCTGTAGTAAGTTTATTGTAGAAATAGGGTGTTCACTTGTAGGGATCTATCAGCCTTAGTAGTAAGGTATAATCCTATGCAAGCTTAATGAGACTAAATCCAGAAGTCTATGGCCATAGCATGGTGATAATGAAAAGGTATTTTTATTAATATCATAATTGGACTTGAGTCGATTAAGTTAAGCATATGATTGATGGGTTTAATGAGTATCCATAACCAACATCATGTCAGGATTTTGATAGAGGAACCGAATCACATGGTAACTACACGTAGGAGTTCTAATCTTATTCTGCTGGGTTGCCACTACATACTTCTAGGTGTCACGATGGATTATGAGAGCCTGATAGGATCATTCTCGGATCAATGATCCTAATTAGGGTTGAGCTGAAATTATTTCAGTCCATCGAAAGGAGTTTCGATGATGTATAATGAAGATTATAGCATATCTCATTACCAGATAGGATAGGACCTGAGAGGTCACACACATTACGAGCTCAAGTAAATAATCAGCAAATCAATTTGGACCTAATTGTAAGTGTTACAATTAATATTTGACCTAATTATAAATGTTACAATTAATTGATTATGGATTAATTATTAATTAATTTAAATTAGATTTAATTTAATTGAGTTAGACTAAATTTATTAATCCTAATTGATTAAGGTCAATGTCCGCTTCTGTTACCGGCCTTACCGCTATGGCCTGTAGCTGTGAGTTGGTGCCGGAATACGGTCCCCTTTGCTACAGAATCCTAATGCTCTCGGACCTGCAAAACGAGATTAGAGACCCGGGCCGGGGATCCCAGCGGGGGCACTCCGATGGTCAAGTTAGAGAGCGATAAAGTGGAATAGATCTACAAAGATGGGTCCTCGCTGGGTCTCCGTGCTTAGAGGAATCTTTGATGAGAAGATGAGTGAGGATAAGAGGGATTAGCACTCCGGTTCTTGAAATCGAGCTGTCCGAGCTCGATCCTGCGAGCTCCTTTGGAACTTCTATCCCAGAATCTCTTCTTCTCTCCGTGCGTGTGCTTGCCCTCTCGATTACCTACCTTCCTTCTTGCCCGTGGTGCCCCTTTTGAGGTCGTTGGTCGTTGGATACTTTGGTGCCTCGATTCCCCCTCCTGGGGAGGCCTTGGAGGTCAGCAATGCTTACTTGCTGTTCTCTTAAGGTCATCTCCCCTTATGGTTGGGAGTTAAGTGGTGAGTCGGTCTTGTCTGTCGTGCAGTCACGAAAGAGGGAACTTGGTAAGGCCCCGATCCTCGCAAAGGTGCCCTCGAGCTCGACGGTGCGGGCACCAGACTCAGAAGAAGACTTCAAAGCTCCATCTAGATCTCTGATTGACCTTGCCCGAAAAATTAGGGTTTTCTGGTTTGTAATAAGGGTTGACTTGATCAACCCAATTTTAGCTTGAGTTTGTATTCCCTGTAATTTATTTTTGTTGAGTCATGTTGACTCAGTAGTAGTCTAGGACTTCAACCTGGGGTGTCACATTTTCTCCCAAGGCCAAGTAAGTGGGCGCCACACTCCCAGCCACACTCCCAGCCACAAGCCTGAGTCCAGGGGGTGCCACATCTCCATCCAGTAGGCTTTGGTCCCCACACCACAGGATAGCAGGTCCCTTTTCTCATGCACCATTTGAGGAGAGAGCAATCAGGGATCCACAATTCAAGGGGGCGGCCCACAATATTCCATAAGAGCCAAGCTATGAAAAGAAAGAAACTCTTCTTGGAGAGTACTTCAAGGGGGCGCCCATTCCATGCCAAAAATATCCAAAGCAAAGATGGGAAGAACCATGACTTAGGGAGAAAGAAAGTGAGGAGTCCAAAAGAGTTGAGCCATGAAAGGAATGAAATTCTCTCTTGAAGAACAAGGCTAGGAGGCGCCACTTACCTTCCTTTTAAGCCTCCAATCAATTTTTTTGGAACCTTTGGCCGGCCATATGTGTAGGGATTGATCTTACAATCCTAATTTGAAGATCCCCTCCTTTAGTCTCACATGGAAAGATGTAAAACCCTACTCTCTTGTAAAGTCCTATAAATTAAACCCTTCTTGTAAACTTTAAAGTATTCTGATGAATGAATTAAAATTTTTGTGAGCAAACTCTGTGTTTTCTCTCTTCCGCACTTGCATCCAGGTGTTGAGCTCCGTGAGGGAGTAAATCCGAGTTCCCCAGGAACCTTGAGGAGGTGTGAGATCTCCAAACCCCAAACCCTAGGTTAGCCACTTCACTCCCAAACCCTAGTCGCCCATCATCCTTTTCTTTCCACCAAGCCCTAGCCTATCCCACCTCTCACGGCCACTCTCTTCAAGTCCAGGCCGACCACCAGCATCTGGGTCCAGTCCGGATACTTCAGATCCAGAGTAATTCCCAGTGGATGTCAGATCAGCCTCCAGGAGAATCCGGATTTCAGCAACATCAGCTTTCAAGTTCTTCAAATCTGGTAAATCCTTCCTTGAGTATCTGATTCCATCACTTGTTCTTCTTCTTTCCCAGATCTTGAGTTCAGGAGAAGTCGACTCAGCCACAGGACCAGTATTGGAGGATCCATTGCGAAGGTATCCGAATCCGAGGATCCAATAATCTGCTCGAGAGAGTTCTTCCACCAAACTTTGTGAAGATCACTGTCTGGTTGGTAACCCATTTCTTCTCTTTATTTCTGTCCTGTTGAAAGTTCAGAGCAAAACCCTAGGTCTGAGAGTTTCTCAACCCCCAGTGATCCGTTACTTCTGAACTACTCTGATAACCCAGTTTTATTTAAATTGTGCTTTCAATTATTACCTAGTTTCTTTCAATTTAGTTTAACTTTCCTTTGAGTCAAAGCCGACTTCTGAAAAAAATAAAAAAAAAACAATAAAAAAAAAAGAATTAGTCTTAATTTACTTCCGCATCGCATAATCTCTTCTTTCATTCTGCATCATTTTTGGTATCAGAGCCCAGTCTAGGGTTTCTGTTTTGCTTGCTTGTTTTAAGTCTCTCTCCTTTTTACTTTGTCTGCTCAAAGTAGACTCCCCAGGATGTCCGGTCCTAGGAACGAAGCGAGGTGCAAACCTCCTCTTCCCATTCCACGGGGTGTTCCTAGGGCATGTAGGGGATCCGTTGGGTTACAACTTCGTAGCAGGAATTGTAAACGGGGGAAGCACCCTGTTTTTAGTCCATAATTATCCTATTGCAGGAATTGTTTCTCAGTGTAAGTAACTCCGAATTGTATAATTCTTATTTTGCTGGAACCAGTATAATTGAAGATATTTTATGATATTTTCCTGTGATTTATTGGTTTTCATGAAATTTCTGAGAGTTAAATTACTGCAACTCTATTTTTGTGTTCTGCAATGCAATTATTTTGAGTGAACATCTCCTAACTCATCCTAAGGGCATTTGAGCATCTAAGATAAGGGGAGGAGTTGATAACCTCTCCTTAGCCCAAAACCACCACCCACTCATTCGATCCTAAGTCTAACTTTAAAATTTATTAGACTTAATTTGCCCTAGTGGGCTAGGGACATCAACAAGTCGGGTCAAGGCTAGTGTTGAGTTAGTTTGTCTAGTTACTCTGTGTGTGCTTTGTACTCAGTGTCTAGAATGGTGGTTCAGGGACTACGTCCCGAAGGGCTTATGTGCTGGTCCGCCTACCTGGCCAATCACTGATTGGTGTCTAGGATTGGCAATTAGGGACCTAACACTCCCCTTACACCTGCCTGGCTGAGTCCCGAGTTATTACAGGCTAGCTTGCCAGTCTGATTGGGCATCTAGTTTGGGCTCTAGGTCTAGTTAGCCCGTAGTCGTTCAGTTGAGTCTCATTTTGTGTGTTTGCTTGCATCATCATGTCTACCCGGAATGGAGTACCCTACCAACCTGGTCAAACCCAACCTGATTTAGAGGCCATGGTTAGATCTCTTACTGAGAGTATGAACAAATTGAGTCAGGATGTGACTGCTACTGTTGCCCAGTTTAAGGAACAGGTCCATGAGAATTTTGCCCAGCTTAGGGATCGAGTCCAAGTACTTGAGGAACCTAGGCATCAGAATTGGACTCCTGACCCAGATTTTAATGTGCCTCAACCTCACCCACACCAAGAGCCTAGAAGACCTTTATATAGAGATCCTGAACCTAATCATAGGAGGCTTGACCCAGAACCTGAAGATAAAGATGATAGGTTCATTCGGAACATCAAATTAGATGCACCCACTTTTGATGGTAGCTTAAACCCTAAGGTGTATTCTGATTGGGAGGGTGAGATGGACCAGTACTTTGAGTGGTATGCCATGTCTGAGGAAAGGAAGTTCAAGTTTGCCAAGATGAAGTTAGTACGTCAAGCTAGGTTATACTGGGGGAACATTGAGCTAACCACTAGAAGACGAAATGTAGAGCCCATAACCACTTGGCAGGGTATGAAAGAGAAACTTAGAGATAAGTACCTACCCATTTCATACCAGCAGAATCTGTTAGACTAATGGCAGACTTTGAAACAAGGGAACCGATCTGTATCAGACTACATAACCACCTTTGATGAATACCTGATGAGATGTGATGTGAGTGAAGCCCATGAGGTCACTTTGTCTAGGTTTAGGGCTGGACTTAGGGAAGACATAAAGAGGGAGTTGTTTCTGAGAGAGGTTACTGACCTAGACCAAGCCTATTAGATTGCACTGAACACTAAGAAATTTCAGAGAGGACCTATGCCTTCTAGGGTTAGTGCCCCAATCCCAAGAAATGGACCTAGCCAAGTTACCCCTAGCAAGCCTAATCAGGGTATTCCCACCCCTAGGCCCATGGACAAAGGTAAGGCACCTGACACCCAGAGAACCCCTAGTATCATCTGTTTTAAGTGCCAGAACCCTGGTCATATCTCCAACCAGTGCACAGCCATAGCTTGTTTTAAGTGCCACAAGGTAGGTCATGTTTCTAGCTAGTGCCCTCGTAGATCCCTTTACATAGAAGAAGCAGAAGAAGAGAGTTCCGGACCCAATGAAGAGTTTGAAGAAGAAGTTTATGAGGCCGGAATGAATTTGGTCGATGAGTATGAAGGAGAGGAGGAATCCACAGAATCTGACCAATTAGGGGTTGTGAGATGCATCCTATCCCAGAATAGAGTTCAGGAAGATTGGCATAGGACTAACATCCTACAGACTTTCCTTAAACTAGGGGATAAGGTATGTAAAATCATCATAGATAGTGGGAGCTGTGTGAATGCCATTTATGCTAGCACTGTCAAAATGTTAGGCTTAATCACAGTCCCCCACCCCAACCCCTATAAGGTTTCTTGGGTAGACTCTACCTCTATACCCATCCAGTCTAGATGTCAGGTCCAAATCCAAATGCAATCCTATCAAGAGAAGATTTGGTGTGACGTCTTGCCCATGGGGGTGAGCAGTATAATTCTTGGAAGACCTTGGTTGTATGATCATGATGCCACCCTCTTAGGAAAATCCAACACCTGTGTCTTTAGTTTTAATGGGAAGAAAATCACAATCCATTCAGTCCCTCCTAAGGACAAGGTAGCTAAAGGAACCAATAAGGTCAGAGAAATGAAGATTGGAGTGAACCTAATTAGTGCTAAGGATCTAGAACAGGAAATTCATAGTGGTTCACCTATTTGGATGTTGACTGCTAAGGAACTTAGGACTCCTACACCCTCAGAGCCTCCTCAGGAAGTTAAACCTTTGTTAGAAGAATTTGAGGATGTTTTTCCCGAGGATCTGCCAGACCACCTTCCACCTCTTAGGGATATCCAGCATTCCATAGATTTAGTCCCAGGAGCCACTTTACCCAACTTGCCCCATTATAGGATGAATCCATCTGAGCATAAGGAACTGCAAGAGCAGGTTGGAGAATTGTTGAGGAAGGGGTTCATTAGAGAGAGTCCTAGCCCTTGTGCAGTCCCTGCACTTCTAACCCCGAAGAAGGATGGCACGTGGAGGATGTGTGTTGATAGTCGTGCCATCAACAAAATCATGATCAAATATAGGTTCCCCATCCCTAGACTAGATGACATGCTAGATATGATGGCCGGTGCAATGGTTTTTTCTAAAATTGATCTCAAGAGTGGCTATCATCAGGTTAGGATTAGACCAGGGGATGAGTGGAAAACCGCTTTCAAAACTAAGGATGGTCTCTATGAATGGGTTGTTATGCCTTTTGGGTTGTCCAATGCCCCTAGTACTTTCATGAGGATTATGACCCAGGTACTTAGAGCTTTCATAGGGAAGTTTGTAGTGGTCTATTTTGATGACATCCTGATCTATAGTAAGACCCCTGCAGACCACCTAGGCCACCTTAGACAAGTCTGCCAAGTTTTGAGGAATGATAGTCCCTACGGTAATCTCAAAAAGTGTGAATTCATGACCAGTAGAATTATCTTCCTTGGTTTTGTAGTAACCCCTGACGGCGTGGCTGCCGATCCAGAAAAGATTAGGTCCATAGTAGAATGGCCAGAGCCGACCAGTGTGCATGAAGTCAGAAGTTTCCACGGCTTGGCTACCTTCTATAGGCGATTCATCAAGGGGTTTAGTACTGTAGTTGCTCCTATCACAGACTGTATTAGGAAGGGAGAATTCCAGTAGACTAAAGTAGCCCATTAAGCCTTCCTAGATCTTAAGGATAGGATGACCCAAGCACCCATTTTGAGGTTACACGACTTTTCAAAGGTATTTGAGGTTGCCTGTGATGCTTCAGGAGTAGGTATAGGTGGAGTCCTAAGCCAAGAGAACCATCCCGTAGCATTCTTTAGTGAAAAACTTAATGACGCTAAGCTTAGGTATTCTACCTATCATAAGGAATTTTATGCGGTAGTGCAAGCTTTGCATTACTGGAGACATTATTTGCTACCGCAAAAATTTGTGCTATTTTCGGACCATGAGGCTCTTAGATTCTTGAATTCCCAGAAGAAGCTTAACCCTAGGCATGCTAAGTGGGTAGAGTATATCCAGTCCTATACTTTTGTTTTGAAGCATAAGGCTGGGTCTGAAAATAAGGTAGCTGATGCCCTTAGTCGTCGATCTTTGTTGTTGAATTCTGTTAGGGCTGAAGTCATAGGGTTTGAACAAATCAAAGAGGAATATGAGTCGTGTCCGGATTTTAAGACTGTGTACCATGATCTAACTCAAGGGCCATCTAGTGACCATAAGGATTATACCCTTTTAGATGGCTTTCTGTTCTTTAAGAATAGGCTTTGCATCCCTAGAACTTCTCTTAGAGAATTTTTGATTTGGGAAATTCATGTTGGAGGTTTAGCTGGCCATTTCGGAAAAGACAAGACCACCCTGGCTATTGAAGACCACTTTTTCTGGCCTAGCTTAAAAAGAGATGTAGCACACATTGTGGCTAGGTGTCAGACCTGCGCTGTTGACAAACAGCAAAAACAGAACACCGGCCTTTATACCCCACTCCCTGTCCCAGATCGTCCTTGGCAAGATGTGAGCATGGACTTTGTGTTAGGTTTGCCTAAGACCCAGAGGAGGCATGACTCTATCTGTGTTGTAGTCGACCGATTTTCTAAGATGGCCCATTTCTTGCCTTGTTCCCAAACATTTGATGCGTCTAAGGTAGCCACCCTGTTCTTTAATGAGATAGTTCGACTCCATGGCCTACCTAAGACAATTGTTTCCGATAGGGATGTCCGGTTCACCAGCTATTTCTGGAAAACCCTTTGGCATAAGTTAGGGACAAAACTTAAGTTTTCAACTACCTATCATCCCCAGACTGATGGCCAAACCGAAATAGTGAACCGTAGTTTAGGCAATCTGTTAAGGTGTCTTGTTGGTGAAAACATTAGGAATTGGGATTTGTACTTACCTAGAGCTGAATTTGCATACAATGACTCGGTCAATAGGTCTACGGGTAAGAGTCCATTTGAAATTGTGCATGGTTACAAACCTCACACACCTCTTGACCTAGCTCCTTTACCAATCTACACACGAGTCTCCGAGTCTGCCGAAGTTTTTGCACAGCATATAAAAGACTTGCATAAAGAAATTCAAGCCAGAATAAATTTAAGTAATGAAACTTATAAGAAGTTGGCTGATTCTCAAAGGCGAGTCAAAACTTTTAATGAAGGAGACTATGTAATGATTAGGTTAAGGCTTGAACGGTTTCCTCTTGGAACTGTTAGAAAGTTACATGCTAGAGGGGCTGGACCATTTAGAGTGGTGAAGAGAGTAGGATCCAATGCCTATGTGCTCGAGTTACCTCCAGAACTAGGCATTAGCTCCACTTTCAACATTTCAGACCTAGTAGAGTATAGAGAGCCAGCTGTGATTCCCAGTGAGCCTTTTGAGCCAAATCCTGCTCTTGAGAGTGAACCCAACCCTGTGTGTCCACCAACAAACTGGCCTGTGAGGAAAGAGTAGATTGAAAAGATCCTGGATGATCAGGTTATCTCTACTCGTAATCGAGGATACCAAAGATACCTGGTCTGCTGGCAAGGAAGGCCAGATTCTGATGACTCTTGGATCTCCCGAGAAGAATTACAAGAATTGGACCCATACCTCTTGGAGAGATACCAGAGCCAACTTGATCCATACTCGATAGGGTCGAGTTCCTCCCACTCCGGGAGAATTGGTGCGGGCACCAGACTCAGAAGAAGACTTCAGAGCTCCATCTGGATCTTTGATTGACCTTGCCCAAAAAACTAAGATTTTCTGGTTTGTAATAAGGGTTGACTTGATCAACCCAATTTTAGCTTGAGTCTGTATTCCCTGCAATTTATTTTTATTGAGTCATGTTGACTTAGCAGTGGTCTAGGACTTCAACCTGGGGTGTCACATTTTCTCCCAAGGCCAAGCAAGTGGGCGCCACACTCCCAGCCACACTCCCAGCCACACGCCTGAGTCCAGGGGGCACCACATCTCCATCCAGTAGGCTTTGGTCCCCACACCATAGGATAGCAGGTCCCTTTTCTCATACGCCATTTGAGGAGAGAGCAATCAGGGATCCACAATTCAAGGGGGCGGCCCAATATATTCCATAAGAGCCAAGCTATGAAAAGAAAGAAACTCTTCTTGGAGAGTACTTCAAGGGGGTGCCCATTCCATGCCAAAAATACCCAAAGCAAAGATGGGAAGAACCATGACTTAGGGAGAAAGAAAGTGAGGAGTCCAAAAGAATTGAGCCATGAAAGGAATGAAATTCTCTCTTGAAGAACAAGGCTAGGAGGCGCCACTTACCTTCCTTTTAAGCCTCCAATCAATTTTTTGGAACCTTTGGCCGGCCATATGTGTAGGGATTGATCCTACAATCCTAATTTGAAGATCCCCTCCTTTAGTCCCACATGGGAAGATGTAAAACCTACTCTCTTGTAAAGTCCTATAAATTAAACCCTTCTTGTAAACTTTAAAGTAATCTGATGAATGAATTAAAATTTTTGTGAGCAAACTCTATGTTTTCTTTCTTCCGCACTTGCATCCAGGTGTTGAGCTCCGTGAGGGAGTAAATCCGGGTTCCCTAGGAACCTTGAGGAGGTGTGAGATCTCCAAACCCCAAACCCTAGGTTAGCCACTTCACTCCCAAACCCTAGCCGCCCATCATCCTTTTCTTTCCACCAAGCCCTAGCCTATCCCACCTCTCACAGCCACTCTCTTCAAGTCCAGGCCGACCACCAGCATCCGGGTCCAATCCGGATACTTTAGATCCAGAGCAATTCCCAGTGGATGTCAGATCAGCCTCCAAGAGAATCCGGATTTCAGCAACATCAGCTTTCAAGTTCTTCAAATCTGGTAAATCCTTCCTTGAGTATCTGATTCCATCACTTGTTCTTCTTCTTTCCCAGATCTTGAGTTAAGGAGAAGCCGACTCAGCCACAGGACCAGTATTGGAGGATCCATTGCGAAGGTATCCGAATCCGAGGATCCAACAATCTGCTCGAGAGAGTTCTTCCACCAAACTTTATGAAGATCACTGTCTGGTTGGTAACCCATCTCTTCTCTTTATTTCTGTCCTGTTGAAAGTTCAGAGCGAAACCCTAGGTCTAGGAGTTTCTCAACCCCCAGCGATCCATTACTTCTGAACTACTCTGATAACCCAGTTTTATTTAAATTGTGCTTTCAATTATTACCTAGTTTCTTTCAATTTAGTTTAACTTTTCTTTGAGTCAAAGCCGACTTCTGAAAAAAATTAAAAAAAAAAAAAAACAAAAAAAAAAAGAATTAGTCTTAATTTACTTCCGCATCGCATCATCTCTTCTTTCGTTCTGCATCACTCGAGGCATTGACCGTGGCTCTCCCCTTTTGGAGCACCAGGTTAGTGGGCACTGGATCTGATATCTCAAGCAGGGTGTCCTTTCTAAACTGGTGTAAACAAGGTTTCACACATCGTTACAGGCCTAGGGATGCCGTACTGGGTGCGCCGCCTGTGCGCGCCATCCTCAGCAGCGTCCTTGGGGCTTGTGCCCTCGATCCTTTCGTGCTCCATGGAAAAGGCTCGACTTCGACCAAGGTGGACCCGTTTGGTAGCGCCACCTGGCAGAAGAAGCGGTGGTGCCAGGCTCAACTCCAGCCGAGGTGGACCCATCTGGGGGTGCCATCTAGCGGAGGAGCAAAGGTGCCAGGCTCGACTCCGACCGAGGTGGACCTATCTGGGGGTGCCACCTGGTAGAGGAGCAAAGGTGCCAGGCTCGACTCTAGCCGAGGTGGACCCATCTGGGGGTGTCATCTAGGGGTGCAACCTGAAGGAGGAGCAGAGGCAGGCCCACTTTGGCCAAGGTCGACCCCTCCTGAGTCTACACCTGGTGAAGGGGTAGAGGCAAGCTCGACTTCGGCCGAGGTGGACCCATCAAAGGGTGCCACCTGGCGAAGGAGAAGGGGTGCCAGGCTCGACTCTAGCCGAAGTGGACCTATCTGAGGGTGCCACCTGGCGGAGGAGCAGAGGCAAGCCCACTTCGGTCGAGGCGGACCCCTCCTGGGTCGACACCTGGCGAAGGGGCAGAGGCAAGCTCGACTTCATCCGAGGTGGACCCATCAAGGGGCGCCACCTAGCAAAGGAGCAGAGGTGCCAGGCTCGACACTAGCTGAGGTGGACCCATCTGGGGTGCCACCAGGCGGAGGAGCAGAGACTGGCCCACTTCAGTTAAGGTGGACCCCTCCTGAGTCGACACCTACCAAAGGGGCAGAGGCAAGCTCGACTTCGGCCAAGGTGGACCCATCAAAGGGTGCCACCTAGCGAAGGAACAGAGGGGCCTGGCTTGACTCCGACCGAGGTGGATCCATCTGGGGGTGCCACCTGGCGGAGGAGTAGAGGCAGGCCCACTTCGATCGAGGTGGACCCCTCCTGGGTCGACACCTGGCAAAAGGGCAGAGGCAAGCTTGACTTCGGTCGAGGTGGACCCATCAAAGGGCACCACCTGGAGAAGGAGCAGAGGAGCTCGGCTCAACTCCGACCGAGGTGGACCCATCTGGGGGTGCCACCTAGCAGAGGAGCAGAGGCAAGCCCACTTAGACTGTGGTGGACCCCTCCTGGGTCAACACCTAGCGAAGGGATAGAGACAAGCTCGACTTCGGCCGAGGTGGATCCATCAAGGGGTGCCACCTGGTGAAGGAGCAGAAGCAAGCCAACTTTGACTAAGGTGGACCCTTCTTGGTTCGACACCGGCAAAGGGGCAGAGGCAAGCTCGACTTCGACCGAGGTGGACCCATCAAGGGGCGCCACCTGGTGAAGGAGCAGAGGGGCCCGGGTCGACTACGGCCGAGGTGGACCCATCTAAGGGTGCCACCTGGCGGAGAAGCAGAGGCAAGCCCTCTTCGACCGAGGTGGACCCCTCCTCGGTCGACACCTAGCGAAGGGGCAGAGGCAAGCTCGACTTCGACTAAGGTGAACCCATCAAGGGGCACCACCTGGTGAAGGAGCAGAGGTGCCAGGCTCGACTCCAGCCGAGGTGGACCCATCTGGGGGTGCCACCTGGCAGAGAAGTTGAGGCAGGACCACTTCGACCGAGGTGGGCCCCTCCTGGGTCAATACCTGGCGAAGGGGCAGAGGCAAGCTCGATTTCGATCGAGGTGGACCCATCAAGAGGTGCCACTTGGCGAAGGAGCAGAGGGGCCCAGCTCAACTCTCACTGAGGTGGACCCGTCTGGTGGTTCCACCTGTCAAAGGAGCAGAGGTAGGCCCACTTCGACCGAGGTGGACCCCTCCTAGGTCGATACTTGGCGAAGGGGTAGAGGCAAGCTCGACTTCGACCAAAGTGGACTCATCAAGGGGCGCCACCTCGCGAAGGAGCAGAGGGACCCGGCTCGACTCCAGTTGAGGTGGACCCATCTGGGGGTGCCACCTGGTGGAGGAGCAAAGGCACGCCCAATTTGACCAAGGTGGACCCCTCCTAGGTCGACACCTGGCGAAGGGGCAAAGGCAAGCTCGACTTCGACTGAGGTGGTCCCATCAAGGGGCGCCACCTAGTGAAGGAGCAAAGGGGCCCGGCTCGACTCTGGTCGAGGTAGACCCATATGGGGGTGCCACCTAGCCAAGGAACAGAGGTAGGCCCACTTCGATCGAGGTGGACCCCTCCTGGGTCAACACCTGGCAAAGGGGCAAAGGCAAGCTCGACTTCGACCGAGGTGGACCCATCAAGGGGTGCCAGCTGGCGAAGGAGCAGAGGGGCCTAGCTCGACTTCGACCGAGATGGACCCGTCTAAGGGTGCCACCTAGCAGAGGAGCAAAGGTAGGCCTGTTGGGAATTGTGTCCCAAAGCCTATCGCCTAGGCTGTAGGCAGTTGTGCTCAGTATTGTAATTTGTATATGAATTAATAAAACTTAATTTTGACAGCTCATCACATCATTCATTTCCCTGTAATGAACTTTGTTTATGTGATGAAGTCCTTAGAATTGCACTGACTTCGAAATAGAGAGGATATATCGAGTGGTCCTTTAAAAATGTTCACAACCAAATGATACATTGTACAGGACGGCAATGTATCAAGTGTAGGTTGTTGTGGTTCGCATCGTTTGTTTGTCCTCTTGACCAAATGAGTGTAGTGATACTAATATGATCTGCAAGTGAGATGTGTGACATCTCATTGAACATGACTCCGTGGGGCTCCTTTCTGTCAAAGGATTGCTCGCAATTGGATATGGATATATGTGTCCCTCCAACCTGAGGTCACCATGGTAGCTTGCAAGCAATTCCCTGTACTTTAGTGCTGGACTACCTGGATTTCTAATCCGGTGATGGAAGGTTTCTAGGTACGGGCAAGTACTTGTGGAGCAGTGGTGGGCCAAGATGGAATTGACCTATCCAAGTTGTTTGAATTGAATGTCTCGCAATGTCTCAATTTAGCAAATCCTTGACCGGGGTAGTCCTAGTGAGGAGTCACTGGACTTGCGAGGTTGAGACATATTGTGGATTGACTTAGTTAGGGTTGGCAGTCTAATCCTAGGTCACTTGAGCATTGGAGGTCAAATGGATGAATTATACGGTAACCATATGCCAGAGGTTCGATAGATTGCTCTCGCATCTTTGGCCTATCTGGATGCCGGGACCCATTGCTAGATGGTATCTTGTGCTGGTACTGGAAGTGTTCCAGAGCTACCGTTTAGGTTCGAACCTATGAGGTCACATGACATAGAGGATTTCTTTCTGATCTGGGAGCCGATCAACAATTGGGAATCGTTTCGGTATTAAGGTCAAACAGTATGATTGAGCACACATTGAATTTTTTTCTGGTCCATCTGGTCTGATTTGGATCGACCAGGATTGGTTTGGGTTAACCAGGAATTGTTCCTGATTGATCAGGACTAGACCCGGTTTTCTTACTGATCGGGTTTGTTCGGACCGGGGTTTTTATGAACCAGTTTTTGGTTTGTTGAACCGGTTTTTTACATGGCTTGTTTACAACCAGTTTTCTCCCATAATTTTATAAACACCGATTTTCTTTTTACCGTGCGCTTGGGATATGAACAAATCGGATCGAGTACTGCATTAGTTTGATTGCAACGTTGGAATTCAAATTATTATCCATTGCCCAGCGTCTTTCAAACCGATCATAAGCCCATTCAAAGAAGTTTTGATTTTATCTAAACACTTCTCACGGTGGTTTTCTCCCGCACAGTTTCTTCTTCATGGTAATTTGATACTCGGTGTTCTCTTCCAGCGAGTTCCCTGCATTTTTATCCGAACAAAAGCAAATTCAAAATGGTGTTTGGGTTTTATCCCACTTCTCTCATGCACGTCTTTAATTTCTCTCCTTCCCTGCCTTCACGATTTTGATCTGCGATATTGCTTCTTGGTTGGAAGCCGTGAGAGTGGTGAGAAGAGAAATAACAGAGCATGCATGTAAGAGAGAGAGGGAGGAACAGGCTTTGCGATTTGAGAGGGGTTGAGAGCGTTCTGTGAGAGCAAGTTTTGGAAATGAATTTCTCAGTGCAGAAATTTATGGAGCATCCCGTGTCTTCCACCCTTGTATTGTTTTCTTTTGTGCGCTCTGGTGGTGTTTGGGCGGTCTTGGAGAAGACCATCCGTGATGATTATTGGCTTTCCTTGCTCCACATTGTCGTGATGTTTTATTCTTGAAGGACTAGCATCCTTTCGGGAGTTGAATTAGCGAGAGCCTATGCATGGATACTCTAGAGGGTGGATATTTGGATACCTCAAGAGATTGGACCGATCCTCTCCTCTTCTTGCTGTGTTGCAGATTGATTTACTGTTGAAGGAGTTCAACCGACTGCTTTGATTTGTTGCTGATCTGTTTTGAAGACAGAGAGTCAGCTTCTTCCTACTTCGATCAAGTATATTATTTATTTTTATTATCATGCATGTTTAGATCTAGATTATATCATGTTGTTTATAATTATTGCACTTGCCTTTACATGCCTATGTATCTATTACATGTATCATGTTTATGTTAGATCCTGTGCATGAATAGATTTTTTCGTATGCATGTTTAAATTTTTTTTAATTATGCAATACCTACTCCCTAGCCTATCATGCCTAGGATAGGCTCCATTGCACTAGTAATCCTTTCAGTGGTATCAGAGCCATAGGTTCCTGTATAGCATATTATGATTGCATGTATATGATCTATATCTAGATTAGGGATTACTTTTAGGAACCTAGTTGAGACCTTCATCATGGCCGTGTGTCCGTAGAAGTTAATCAGGGTTTAAAACCCCTAATTTTCTATGGCACGAGGTGGTTCGTCTGTGTTGGCCTTTTTAGAAGGATCCTTAAAGGAAACCTATGGTATTAAAAATATTTTAATCCTGATACATGATTATATATTGGCATGTCTATAATTGTTAAGGCTTGCAATATTATAAATGATATGATAGGACTAGGTATGATGCATGAAAGATGTAAAAAGGTTTTACATGAATTTAATTAAAAATATTTTAATTAAAAGTTGACTTATAATCTAATAATTATGAATTGAAAGATTAATTAAATGACAAGCCAGATTAGGGTTTATGAAACCTAATGTCATTTGAATAAGCCATCCGGGTTAATTGGGTTAGCTGTCTGATTAGGTTCATTTATTGAGTTATACCTAAGATTAGTTGAATTGGACTTAAAAGAACTAATCAAATGTTGATTAAGGACCTTCTCTTTAGTATCTATCTAATAGTTAGATAGGTTAGTCTATTCTTCTAAAATGGATCTAATTAGTGGCTCTGTGGTAAGCCCGAGTCTTAGGCTGGTCTAATCGAGTCTAGTAAATCGATTGGTGTCTAGGCAGGTTTGGCAGTTTTGATCATGGCTGCAGAGGCTATCTCTTTCCTGGCCAACTTGGTTGGTGTTAAGGAAAGATGGTTAATGACGGATACCCACCCATGATCTCACCTACCTGGCCAATCCAGTTAACCAGAACTGATTAGAAAAGCTTGTTGATTCGAGTTAACCCATGTCACCCAAGTTGATCAGCTTGTCTGATCTTTAGGTGCCCATGGACCAACTTGTTGAATTTAATTCAACCCTCCTGAGAATTGATTTGTTCAGTGGGAGGTTGGTCCATGTTATTCTCTCTATTCTTCTATCATAATTTAATTAAAATCCTCTAAAATTATTAGGTCCTTAAAAAGACTAAGTCAATGAGTTGATGGTGTCTTAGCCTCCCATTAAGTGGGTTAGTAATGAGTCCTTTAGCTTGGTGTACATCAGCAGTTCCATAGAATGGGTGTGCATCCGGTTACTGGGATTACTCTCCCATAGATGATGGTTCAGTGCAACCTTCTTAACGGTGATCAGGTGGGCCGGCCATAGTCGGGCTTGGTCATTCGTTAGCTGGAAGCATTGGATTTGTCATATTAATGGTTGGACCTAACCAGAGATCCGCAATAGGAGGCCCCTATGCCGATTAGGGATTCTGTGGGGCCAAAATTTATTAATGAAAGTTGCTTAGGGAAGCAATTGATTAGAGAACCTACCTTTAGACGCATATGGGTGAGCCGGCCATAGTCGGGCTCATACGTGGTCTATTAGATTTCAATACCCACTATGAAATGATGATTTTACGGATTGGAGTTAGAGGCTCCCAATCTAAAAAATTAGTGAGAGGGACCTTTAGACTAAAGTCCAAGTCTTTTTGTTTAATTGATTAATTCATATACTTATTTGGTTTTAATTTTCCTTTCCGATGTCTTCAAACATTTTGCTCCGGTCACTTCTTGATAGCGAGAAGTTAAAGGGTCTCAATTTTGATAGCTGGTATCAAAAATTGAGGATAGTCCTGGAGCACGAGCGGATCCTTTATGTGATAACAGATCCAGCACCAGAAATCCCTCCTACCAATGCTCGAAGTTCGGTCAGGGACACCTATTTGAAGTAGGTTTCTGATCGGACTACTATCCGATGCATAATATTGGCAACGATGAATGACGAGCTCAATCTCAAATTCGAGGAGGCCCAGCCAAATGAGATTCTTCAAAAGTTGAAGGAATCTTTTGGCATACTAGACGATGTGGAGCGGTACAAAGTGTCTTGTACCATCTACAATGCCAAAATACTGAATGGCACTTTGATCACTGATCATGTATCGTACATGATCGAGATGATCGAATGATTGGGCAAGCTCGGATGTCTCTTGCACGAGCAACTCGGCAAGGATGCGATCCTGAATTCTCTACCCTCCTCCTATCTTGACTTTCTCGATCATTATAGAATGAATAAGCTTGCAGTCAATTACCATGGTTTGATGGGGTTACTGCAAACTTACGAGAAGGACCACCAACTGAATAAGGGGGTGATGAATTTAGTGAGAGGTTTTAGAGGTCGTCATCCCTTTAAGAAAGGGAAGAAGAAAGGTAAGGGAAAAAAGGTGCAGAGTGCTCCTGGTCCAACTCAGGCCAAGAAAGTGAAAGTTGATCAAACTGGTGTAGAGTGCTTTTATTGTAAGAAGCAGGGACACTGGAAGAGGAACTGTCTTCTTTATCAGGCATCCTTAGACCCGAACAGGCCAAGGAAGGGAAAGCAATAGGGTGCTAGACAAGGTATTTATATGATAAAACCTTGTAATTTCTCTATTTGTAATACTACTAACTGGGTATTGGATACTGGTAGTCCTATTCATGTTTGCAATTCGTTGCAGGGATTGTAGGTTAGCATGTCACGACTTGTTAATGTAATGTACATGTCTGGCAAATGCCCAAGGATAGAAAATGTCAGTGACTTGTATCTATGGCACTGTAGGCTAGATCATGTTAACCAGAATATGATAAACAAGTTACAAGGAGAAGGCCTCCTCGAGGTCAGTGATTCTGACTCACTGCCCACTTGTGAATCATGTTTGCTTGATAAAATGACCAAGTCACCTTTTACTGGAAAAGATGAACAAGCTACAGAACTTCTGAGTCTCATACATACTAATGTATGCGGACCCATGACAGTTAGTGCCAGAGGTGGATACATATATTTCATTACATTTATAGACGACCTTTCCAAGTATGGTTATGTCTTTTTGATGAAACATAAATCTGAGTCGTTTGAAATGTTTAAACGATATCGTAATGAAGTGGAGAAACAAACTGGAAAGAGTATTAAAATCCTTCGATCTGATCAAGGCAGTGAATACCTATCCGGTGAGTTCATGACATATCTTGAGGAGAATGGGATTCTCTCTTAGTGGACTCTTCCAGGAACACCCCAGTTGAATGATGTATCCGAAAGGAGGAATCGAACCCTGTTGGACATGGTTCGATCCATGGTGGGCTTTGCAACTCTGCCACTGTCCTTCTGGGGATATGCACTTGAGACAGCTTGTTACTTGCTGAATAATGTTTCGAGTAAGTCTGTTGTCTCCACTCCACATGAGTTATAGACTGGACGTAAGCCCTCAATTTCACACCTTCGGGTCTGGGGTTGTCTGGCTTATGTAAAGCATTTAGACTCAGATAAACTTGGTCCTAGGTCTGATCAGTTCCTGTTTATTGGGTACCCCAAGAAAATAAAAGGATATTTCTTTTACTTGGAGGACGAACAGAAAGTGTTCGTTGCTCTTAGGGCTATATTTTTGGAATAGGAGTTCCTTGGAGAAGGAACTATAGCCTCTAAGATTGAACTTGGTGAAGTTCAACCAGTCGAAGAAGAACCTGGACACTCTAAGGACATCATAGAACTGGCTGTGATTGGTTCATACCTGGAACCCATTATTAGGAGATCCGGTAGAGTACCGCGTCAACTGGACAGATACAATGGTTTCTTGGTCCGGGACGATAATCCCATTGAGCTCGACGAGAATGATGAGGATCCGATCACCTATATGTATGCACTTCAGAGATCTGACTCTGAGGCATGGCTTGGAGCCATGCGATCCGAGATGGAGTCCATGGAGATCAACAATATATGGACATTGGTTGATCCACCTGAAGGCATAAAACTAATAGGGTGCAAGTGGATTTTTAAGAGAAAAAGGGGCGTAGATGGGAAGGTGGAGACCTATAAAACCCGTCTGGTTGCCAATGGATATCATCAGCGATATGGTGTCGATTATAACGAGACGTTCTCCCTTGTGGCAATGCTCAAGTCCATTCGGATCATGATTGCTTTGACAGCACATTTTGACTATGAGATCTGGCAGATGGATGTCTGAACCGCTTTCCTGAATGGGGAGCTGGATGAGTAGGTGTGTATGATACAGCCTGAAGGGTTCACATCCACAGATGAGTCAAAAGTGTGCAAATTGCAAAGGTCCATTTATGGACTCAAGCAAGCATCTCGAAGTTGGAACATGCAATTTGATAGGTGTATCAAATCATATGGCTTCGTTAGGAACGGAGAGGAACCCTACATCTATAAGTGGGTTAATGGTTTTGTAATTGTATTCCTGGTACTGTATTTTGATGACATTCTCTTAATCGGGAATGACATCGTAGCATTGCAAGGAATAAATGTTTGGTTGTCATCTCAGTTCTCCAAGAAGGACTTGGATGAAGCTTCTTACATACTGGGTATGAAGATCTATAGAGATAAATCTAAGAGGCTTCTAGGATTGTCCCAATCTACGTACATAGATACCGTGCTGAAATGGTTCAGCATGGAGAATTCCAAGAAAGGCTATCTCCCGATAGGTTCTGGAATTACTCTTTCTAAGAAGGATTGTGCGACAACTCCTGAGGAAAGAGAGTGCATGAGTAGAGTTCCTTATACTTTTACAGTGGGCTCTATCATATATGCTATGACATGTACTAGACCAGACCTGGCATACTCACTAGTAGTGGTGAGCAGATACCAGTCTGACCCAGGTGAGGCGCATTGGAAGGTGGTTAAGACCATCCTGAAGTATTTGAGAAATTCTAAGGACCAATGGCTGATTTATGGAGAATCTGACTTGAAACTTGTGTGGTATACTGACTCTAGTTTCCAGTCAGACAGAGATGATAGCAAGAGTGTGTCAAGGTTTGTGTTTACCCTGAATGGAGGAGCGATCTACTGGAAGAGTTCCAAGCAAGCAAAAGTGCAGACTCTGTATGCAAAGTAGAGTACTTTACTGCATCAGATGCAGCAAAGGAAGCCGTGTGGTTACGGAAGTTCCTTGAAGAGCTAGGGGTGGCACCTTCCCTAAATGGTCATGTTCTAGAGTATTGTGATAGCACAAGAGCCATTGCTCAAGCTAAGGAGCCAAAGTCTCATCACCGCACCAAGCACATTCTGCGACGCTATCACCTCGTACAAGAGATCGTGGAACGAGGCAACATCAATCTTATGAAGATCGATGTAAAGGAGAATCTGGTCGACCCCTTCATTAAAGCCCTCGGAATCAAAGAGTTCGACTATTGTAAAAGATAAATGGGTATTAGATACTATTCTGATTCATTTTAGTACAAGTGGGAGTTGTTGGAAATTGTGTCCCAAAGCCAATCACCTAGACTATAGGCGGTTGTGCTCAGTATTGTAATTTGTATATGAATTAATAAAACTTTATTTTGACAACTCATCATATCATTCATTTCCCTATAATGAACTATGTTTATGTGATGAAGTCCTTAGGACTGCATTGACTTTGATATAGAGAGGATATATCGAGTGGTCCTTTAAAAAGGTTCACAACCAAATGATACATTGTATAGGACGGCAATGTATCAAATGTAGGTTGTTGTGGTTCACATCGTTTGGTTATCCTCTTGACCAAAGGAGTGTGGTGACACTGATGTGATCTACAAGTGAGATGTGTGACATCTCATTGAACGTGACTCTGTGGAGCTCCTTTCTGCCAAAGGATTGCTCACAATTGGATATGGGTATATGTGTCCCTCCGACCTGAGGTCACCATGATAGCTTGCAAGCAACTCCCTGTACTTTGGTGCTGGACTACCCAGATTTCTAATCCGGTGATGAAAGGTTTCTAGGTATAGGCAAATACTTATGGAGCAGTGGTGGGCCAAGATGGAATTGACCTATCCAAGTTGTTTGAATTGAATGTTTCACAGTATCTCAATTTAGCAAATCCTTGAGCGGGGTAGTCCTAGTGAGGAGTCACTGGACTTGCGAGGTTGAGACATGTTATGGATTGACTTAATTAGGGTTCTCAGTCTAACCCTAGGTCATTTTGAGCATTGGAGGTCAAAGGGATATACTATACGGTAACCATATGCCAGAGGTTTAATAGATTGGTCTCGCATCTTTGACCTATCCGGACGCCGGGATCCATTGCTAGATGGTATCTTATGCTGGTACTGGAAGTGTTCCAGTGCTACCGTTTAGGTTCGAACCTATGAGGTCACACACCATAGAGGATTTCTTTCTGATTCGGGAGTCGATCAATGATTAGGAATCGTTTCGATATTAAGGTCAAACGGTATGATTGAAAACATATTGGATTTTTTTCTGATCCATCTGGTCTGATTTGGATTGACCAGAATTGGTTTGGGTTAACCGGGAATTGTTCCTGATTGATCAGGACTAGACCCGATTTTCTTACTGATCGGGTTTGTTCGGACCGGGGTTTTTATGAACCGATTTTTTACATGCCTTGCTTACAATGAGTTTTCTCCCAGAATTTTATAAACACCGGTTTTATTGGGTTTCTTTTGAACCGGTTTTATTCATGGAAGTTTACACATTGGTTTTGGTTTGTTTTATCCAACCTTCTCCTTTTTGTTTTTACCGTGTTCTTGGGATATGAACAGATCGGATCGAGTACTGCAATAGTTTGATTGCAGTGTTGGAACTCAGATTATTATCCATCGCCCAGCATCTTTCGAACCGATCATAAGCCCATTCAAAGCAGTTTTGATTTTATCTGAACACTTCTCACGGTGGTTCTCCCGCACGGTTTCATCTTCACGGTAATTTGGCACTCGATGTTCTCTTCCAGCGAGTTCCCTACATTTTAATCCGATCAGAAGCAAATTCAAAATGGTGTTTGGGTTTTATCCCACTTCTCTCATGCACGTCTTTAATTTCTCTCCTTCCCTACCTTCACGGCTTTGATCTGCGATATTGTTTCTTGGTTGGAAGCCGTGAGAGTGGTGAGGAGAAATAACAGAGCATGCATGTAAGAGAGAGGGAGGAACAGGCCTTGCGATTTCAGAGGGGCTAAGAGCGTTCTGTGAGAGCGAGTTTTGGAAATGAGTTTCTCAGTGTAGAAATTTGTGGAGCATCCCGTGTCTTCCACCCCTATTTTTGTTTTCTTTTGTGTTCTCTTGGTGGTGTTTTGGTGGTCTTGGAGAAGACTGTCCATGATGATTATTGGCTTTCCCTGCTCCACATTGACCTGTTATTTTATTCCTGGAGGACTAGCATCTTTCCGAGAGTTGGATCAGCGAGAGCCCGTACATGGATACTCTAAAGAGTGGACATTTGGACACCTTGAGAGATTGGACCGATCCTCTCTTCTTGCTGTGTTGCAGATCTGATTTGTTATTGAAGGAGTTCAACCGGCTACTTTGATTTGCTGCTGAACTATTCTGAAGACTGAGGGAGTCGGCTTCTTCCTTCTACGATCAGGTATATTATTTATTTTTATTACCATGCATGTTTATATCTAGATTATATCATGTTGTTTATAATTATTGCACTTGCCTTTACATGCCTATGTATCTGTTACATATATCATGTTTATGTTAGATCCTGTGCATGAGTAGATTTTTCCGTATGCATGTTTAATTTTTTTTAATTAAGCAATACCTACTCCCTAGTGTAGCATGCCTAGGGTAGGCTCCGTTGCACTGGTAATCCTTTCAAGGCCCACTTAGGCTAAGGTGGACCCCTCCTGGGTCGACACCTGGCGAAGGGGCAGAGGCAAGCTCAACTTCGACCGAGGTGGACCCATCAAGGGGCGCCACCTGGCGAAGGAGCAGAGGGGCCCGGCTCGACTCTGACCGAGGTGGACCCATCTGAGGGTGCCACCTGGCAGAGGAGCAGAGGCAGGCCCACTCCGGCCAAGGTGGACCCCTCCTGGGTCGACACCTGGCAAAGGGGCAGAGATGCCGAGCTCGAATCGAGGTGGGTGTGATGCTAGTCAAGCCACCTGGCAGGAGAGCTCGGAGGAGAACGCCACATGGCACCGCCAGACTGCCAGCTGGGCTATCATACGCTCCATGTCAGCGATCTTGCCATATCAGTTGCCCCCCACTCCCAAGTCCTGTCAGAGCGCCGCGGCAAGGACGTGGGGACTTAATGCAGAGATGACGTGGAAGGACAGCGATCTCGTCCAATAATTGCCTCGATCGCCATCACACCGCTTATCGCACCTGAGATCCAATATGAGGGCACCATGTCCACGCGTTCAACAGGCTATAATTACACCGTGCCAGAACCGAGGCGATTTCCAGCGAACCGAAGCATCATCGTCAGGCATCTTCACACATGGCGCTCATCCAGTGGCCTAATCGAAAAGGGGGTTGTACGGCTGCTATCGATTGGTTTCGAAAAGAGGGAAGACTTTCCGAAAACAAGGTCTTTTGGCTTTCTTACACCTCGCCGGTGGTTGCAGCGGTCCTTCTTCTCTCGGGTCGCCATTCTTCTGCCAAAATATCCTGGTGAGTGTCCCGCGACCCACATTTTCTCTTTTGCTTCTTCTCGAGTCCTAGTTCTCTCGAACTAGACTTTCCTTCTCCTCCTTCGTCTCGATGGCTCCTTCATGTCATCATCGCCATTTTTCTTCTAACGTGGATGAGGCCGATCCTTCCTGGTCGAGGACTCCATCATCCTCCTCAATGGAGGAGGACATTCCGATCGACGTCCAGCGACGGTTATGGCTAGGCGGTATAACCATCAGAGTCCCTAGGGCTCCTCCTGCCATTTCAGCTATTCCTATCTCTGCCCTCCCCCCTCCAGTGGCAAAGACTCCTTTCGGTCCCTCCGACTTCGCTTCGACGATGACCAGAGATGACCTTTCCTGGATCTGGGATATGTATGGGGTCTCGGACTCTGTTCAGCTTTCACTTCCAGGACAGAGGGAGCGAGTGACTTCAAGCAGCCCTGGCAAAGTCGCATTCCGATCGACGTCCAGCAGCAGTTGTGGCCAAGCAGTATAACCATCGGAGTCCCTAGGGCTCCTCCTGCCATTTTAGCTATGCCTATCTCTGCCCTCCCCCCCCGGTGGCAGAGACTCCTTTCGGTCCCTCCGACTTCGCTTCGATGATGACCAGAGATGACCTTTCCTGGATCCGGGATATGTATGGGGTCTCGGACTCTGTTCAGCTTTCACTTCCAGGACAGAAGGAGCGAGTGAGTTCAAGCAGCCCTGGCAAAGTCGAATTCTACGAGGACTTCCTTGCCGGGGGTCTTCATTTTCCTTTTCACCCATTCTTTCTTTCATTTCTTAGCCATTTCCATCTTGTTCTAGCCCAGTTGGCTCCTAGCACCATCAGGGTAATCTTTGCTTTCATCGTTTTCTGCCATTTTCATTGGTTCGTTGCCCATTTTTCACTATTTAGGGCCCTCTTCACCCTGAAGCGATATTCCACCAATGATGGCTGGTGGTACCTCTCGCCCCGGCCTAGGTCATCATGACCGTGCTTTGCCGGGGTGGAGTCTCGGCGGTAACAGGGAGAGTGATCTCTCCCTCGACTCCTACAGAATCTCTGGTGAAATCCATGAGAGGGGTGTGCACTGGTCTTAGCCGATCATGAGACAAGTTCATCCGGGAGAAAGCATCATAAAAAAGTATATCAGTGGAGCTCCCACTATCAACCATAATTCGATGTACATGATGCTTAGCGATGGTCATCTCGACACCACCGCATCGTTATTTACATTTTCTTAACCTCCCTTCCCCTTTCAAAGGAAAGTACATTTTCTAAAACTCCTCCCTCCTGGGCCCTCTTCGACGCGCGCCCTATCCCTCAAGAGATCTTGCCCACCGACTTCTCCGTAAGGCAGTTGTTGACTGCAGGAATGGGAGGAAGGGCCGCGAATGGCTGGTCCTCCGTCGGGGCCTCTCTTCCAACGTACTTCTTGAGATAGCCCCTCCCGATCAAGTCCTCAATCTCCCTTTTCAGGTTACAGCACTCCTCCGTGTCGTGGCCATGGTCGTGATGGAACTGGTAATACTTTATCTTGTCGCGATGGCTCTTCGGGTTCTAAGGAGGAGGTCAATGGAGGTAGTGCTCGTCCTCGATTTTCATGAGAATCTTTATTCTTGGAGCAAGAAGGGGAGTGAAGGTCTACTCCAGAGCAAGACCGTTATTCGGCTTAGGTCCCGACCGGAAGTCCGCAGGCGACCCGGGCCTTCAGGCTCTAGTGTGTCCCTTGGGGTAGGCTTTTTTGAAGGCTTCCCGTCCAACTCTCTCCTGGTACGGTCAGCTTCCTCAGCTCGGATGTACTTGTGAATGCGGAGGAGGAGTTCGGAGTATGTCTTGGGCAGCTTTTTGTCCAAGGAATACATCAGTCGGGAGGTCTTGAGCCCTTGCTTCAATGCCAGCATGGCGATGGGCTCGTCCAGGCTATAGATCTCGAGGGCAACGGTATTGAAGCAGGTGACATAGTCCCGCAGCAGCTCCTAGTCTTGTTGGCGGATGGAAAAGAGGCTATCCACCTCCCTTGGCACCTTCCAACAAGCGTTGAAGTGCGCTACAAACTTTCTTTCCAGCTGCTGAAAGGAGTTGATGGATTCGGGCTCGATGCGGGTAAACCAAACTTGAGCAGCCTTCCGAAGGGTGGCCGGGAAGGCGATGCATAGAAGGACGTCCGTCGCCCCCTAGACTCTCATGAGAGCTTTATAGCTCTCCAGGTGGTCCAGGGGATCGGTGGTCCCATCGTAGGGATCCACCTGAGGTATACAGAATAGACTCAGAATCGGTTCCTCTTGGATTTCCCAGGAGAAGGGTGATCGAGCATTATAGCCCATCGACTCGTTGGGAGAGCCTTGCATGTTGGCAAACCAGCGAGAGAGTTCTGCCAGTTTGCGCTCTTGCTCTTCCAGGCACCTTTCAGCTAGATGCCTGATGGCCTCGTCAGTGGAACCTTCCACTGAGGCTACTGGAGAAGGTGCCGACGGGGCGCGGCAAGGGGCCTTGCCCCGGTGGTGCTTGCTATGCCTAGTGGCATCATTGTTGTCCGCTGGGATCAGCTCTCGTGGTCTGCCGACCCAGTATGGTTTCTCTTCGCAAAGGTCTGATGACTCCCGTGGGGGTTGGTTGCAGCCCGCGGATGGGATGACCTACCTTGGATGGAGAGCAGGCTTCCACGGGGGCCTGCGGCTTCGGCAACGGGGGTCCCTGGCTGCGGTTAGGTGACCAGGGAGCACTGCTGTTGCTACAGCTACCTCATGATAGTGGTCAGTATCTGCAGATGCTAGACAATAGTAGCATACTGACCGTCTACCAAGAGCAACAGAGAAGGAGGAGCAAGAGGAGCGAGAAGTTCCCTTTCCAGACTGTGGCCCGGAGGTGAGGGAACTTCTCCCGCCCGGCTGGTGGAGGCTTCACATCCGCGAGTCACCACCATGCTTGGGGTTGAGACGTTCTCAAGCTCATGGGGGCTTGTTCATGCAGGGGCTTTCATGCCCCCCTACCTGACTCACTAATCTATTGCCGACCTTACTGCTGTGACCTGTAGCTGTGAGTTGGCACCAGACTGCGGTCCCCTTTGCTGTGAAATCTTAACACTCCCGGACCTGCAAAACGAGGTTAGAGATCCAGGCCAGCGATCCTGGTAGGGGCACTTCGATGGTCAAGTTAGGGAGCAGTAAAGTGAAACAGATCCACAAAGACGGGTCCCCGTTGGGTCTCCATGCTTAGAGGAATCTTTGATGAGAAGATGAGTGAGAATGAGAGGGATTAGCACTCCGATTCCTGAAACCGGGCTTGCCAAGCTCGGTCCTGCGAGCTCCTTTGGAAATTCTATCCCAGAATCGCTTCTTTTCTCCATGCGTGTGCTTGCCCTCTCGATTGCCTACCTTCCTTCTTGCCCGTGGTGCCCCTTTTGAGGTCGTTGGTCGTTGGATACTTTGGTGCCTCGATTCCCCCTACTGGGGAGGCCTTGGAGGTCAGTGGTGCTTACTTGCTGTCCTCCTGAGGTCGTCTCTTCTTATGGTTGGAAGTTAAGTGGTGAGCCGGTCTTGTCTGCCGAGCAGTCACAAGAGGGGGAACTTGGTAAAGCCCCGATCCTCATGAAGGTTCCCTCGGGCTCGAGGCGTTGACTATGGCCCTCCCCTTTTGGAGAACCAGGTTACCCGGCACCGGATATGGTACCTCGAGCAGGGTGTCCATCCTAAATTGGTGTAAATGAGGTTCCACGCATCGTTACAGGCCTAGGGATGCCATACTGGGTGCACAGCCTGTGCGTGCCATCCTCAGCAGTGCCTCGGGGCTTGCACCCTCGGTCCTTCTGTGCTTCGCGGAGAAGGCTCGACTTTGGTCAAGGTGGACCCGTCAGGGGGTGCCACCTAGTGGAAGAAGCGGGGGTGCTAAGCTCGACTCCGGTCAAGGTGGACCCATCTGGGGGTGCCACCTGGCGGAGGAGCAGAGGTGCCAGGCTCGACTCTGACAGAGGTGGACCTATCTGGGGGTGCCACCTGGCAGAGGAGCGAGGCAGGCCCACTTCGATTGAGGTGGACCCCTCCTAGGTCGACACTTGGCGAAGGGGTAGAGGCAAGCTCGACTTCGACCGAGGTGGACCCATCAAGGGGTGACACCTGAAGAAGGAGCAGGGGTGCCAGGCTCGTCTCCAACCGAGGTGGACCCATCTGGGGGTGCCACCCAGTGGAGGAGCAGAGGCAGGCCCACTTTGACCGAGGTGGACCCCTCTTGGGTCGACACCTGGCGAAGGGGCAGAGGCAAGCTCGACTTCGGTCAAGGTGGACCCATCAAGGGGCGTCACCTGGTGAAGGAGCAGAGGTGCCAAGCTCGACTACAGCCAAGGTGAGCCCATCTGGGGGTGCCACCTGGTGGAGGAGCAGAGGCAGGCCCACTTCGGTCGAGGTGGACCCCTCCTGGGTCGACACCTGGCGAAGGGCAGAGGCAAGCTCGACTTCGACCGAGGTGGACCCATCAAGGGGCGCCACTTGGCGAAGGAGTAGAGGTTCCAGGCTCGACTCCAGCCAAGGTGGA
Source organism: Areca catechu (assembly GCA_021397845.1). NCBI lineage: Eukaryota > Viridiplantae > Streptophyta > Magnoliopsida > Arecales > Arecaceae > Areca > Areca catechu. The sequence goes on along the minus strand of CM038048.1, from coordinate 41,513,370 downwards.
CCCATCTGGGGGTGCCACCTGGCGGAGGAGTAGAGGCAGGCCCACTTCGACCAAGGTGGATCCCTCCTAGGTTGACACCTGGCAAAGGGACAGAGGCAAGCTCGACTTCGATCGAGGTGGACCCATCAAGGGGCACCACCTGGTAAAGGAGCAGAGAGGCCCAGCTCGACTCCGGCCGAGGTGGACCCATCTGGGTGTGCCACCTAGCAGAGAAGCAGATGCAGGCCCACTTCAGTTGAGGTGGACCCCTCCTAGGTCAACACTTGGCAAAGGGGTCGAGGCAAGCTCGACTTCGATCGAGGTGGACCCATCAAGGGGCACCACCTGGCGAAGGAGCAGAGGGGCCCGGCTCGACTCCGACCGAGGTGGACCCATCTGGGGGTGCCACCTGGTGGAGGAGCAAAGGCAGGCCAACTTCGGTCGAGGTGGACCCCTCTTGGGTCGACACCTAGCAAAGGGGCAGAGGCAAGCTCGACTTCGACCGAGGTGGACCCATCAAGGGGAGCCACCTGGCGAAGGAGCAGAGGCAGGCCCACTTCGGTCAAGGTGGACCCATCAAGGGGTGCCACCTAGCGAAGGAGCAGAGGGGCCTGGCTTGACTCCAACTGAGGTGGACCCATCTGGGGGTGCCACCTGGCGGAGGAGTAGAGGCAGGCCCACTTCGATCAAGGTGGACCCCTCCTAGGTCGACACCTGGCGAAGGGGCAGAGGCAAGCTCGACTTCGACCGAGGTGGACCAGTCAAGGGGCGCCACCTGGCGAAGGAGCAGAGGTGCCAAGCTCAACTCCAACTGAGATGGGCCCATCTAGGGGTGCCACCTGGCAAAGAAGCAGAGGTAGGCCCAATTCGGCCGAGATGGACCCCTCCTTGGTCGACACCTGGCGAAGGGGCAGAGGCAAGCTCGACATCGGACGAGGTGGACCCACAAGGGGCACCACCTGGCGAAGGAGCAGAGGTGCTTGGCTCGACTCCGATCGAGGTGGGCCCGTTTGGGGGTGCCATCTAGCGGAGGAGCAGAGGTAGGCCCACTTCAGCCGAGGTGGACCCCTCCTTGGTCGACACCTGACGAAGGGGTAGAGGCAAGCTCGACTTCAGCCGAGGTGGACCGATCAAGGGGAGCCACCTGGTGAAGGAGCAGAGGGGCCCAGCTCTACTCCGGCTGAGGTGCACCCATCTGGGTGTGCCACTTGGCGGAGGAGCAGAGGCAGGCCTATTCGACCGAGGTGGACTCCTCCTGGGTCGACACCTGGCGAAGGGGCAGAGGCAAGCTCGACTTCGGCCGAGGTGGACCCATCAAGGGGCACCACTTGATGAAGGAGCAGAGGGGCCCAGCTCGACTTCGGCTAAGGTGGACCCATATGGGGGTGCCACATGGCCGAGGAGCAGAGGCAGGCCCACTTCGACCAAGGTGGACCCCTCCTGGGTCGACACCTGGCGAAGGGGCATAGGCAAGCTCGACTTCGACCAAGGTGGACCCATCAAGGGGTGCCACCTGGCTAAGTAGTAGAGGGGCCCAGCTCGACTCTGATCGAGGTGGACCTGTCTAGGGGTGCCACCTGGCGATGGAGCAGGGGCAGGCCCACTTCGACCGAGGTGGACCCCTCCTAGGTTGACATCTGGTGAAGGGGCAGAGGCAAGCTCGACTTCGACCAAGGTGGACCCATCAAGGGGTGCCACCTGGTGAAGGATCAGAGGGGCCTGGTTCGACTCAGACCGAGGTGGACCCATCTAGGGGTGCCACCTGGCAGAGGAGTAGAGGCAAGCCCACTTCGACCGAGGTGGACCCCTCCTGGGTCGACACCTAGCGAAGGGGCAGAGATGCCGAGCTTAAACCGAGATGGGTGCGACGCTGGTTAGGCCACCTGGCATGAGAGCTTGGAGGAGAATGCCACATGGCATCGCCTGACTATTAGCTGGGCTGTCGTACGCTCCACGTCAGCGATTTTGCCATATCAGCTTCGAAATGGTTCTATCAGATTTAAAATCGACTTCAGTTTGACTGTAAAATCACTTCATTTGGACCGAGACCTAGAGTCCAGTTAGACTGGGACTCTCCCTCCACATGCCTACCTAGTGGGCCCCTTGTGTTTGGGCGATAAAAGAGAGGAGGCGTGAATAAAAGGTGGGCGCAAAGAGTTTGGCATGAAAAATATTAGAGAGGGAAGAGTCCTCGTCCACTCCTCTTAATTCCTAGCAAGATAAAATGAAACACTGGTGTTTTGTTTTGTTGGGATGGGAGAACTTAAATTTAAATTGAGAGAAAAGGGTGGCTGACCAAAAGAAAACAATTGGCATGAAGAATTTTTCTTTCACCATGAAAAATGCCCTCTTGGCCTTAAGCTTCTCTTTTGGGATGTTTTCACCTTAGGCTCTCTCTCCGGGCACCAAGTCCTTTTCTCCCTTTTTATTTGTTTCCTTCTTCCTTCTGAGAGATATATATAGAGTGATTCTACAAGAAGAAGAAGAGAGGAAATTGTCCAAGATCTTGCATAGTTCGATTTGCAAGATAGAAGCTGAAAGCTGGTCCAGATTCGGATCGGCACAGTTTTTAAAGTGGGTGATTTGCTGAAAGAGAAAAGGGCTGCAAGGATCTAGCAGTCCAGTGCCCTCTATGACTTGGTTGTGAGAGCTTCGTGTGGATACCAGCAGAGGCCGAGCGATTGCACGCTCCGACAGAATCCTGGCTTTTTAGTAGCGGATCTGCACACTTTTCATAGCAGGCTCGGATAGTGATCCAGGTAAGTATTTTATGCTTAAAATAATTTTTATTTCATATCTGATATTTTTCACATATGTTGCAACTTGTTAGGAAATAATGTTAAATAAATTAGATTTATTTATGAATTGCATGATTAGATATAAATTATTTTTATATCTGCTTCCGCTGCGATAGATTGTTGATGCCTATTCGATTGCAATTTTCTGTTCCTGGGAGAACTCCAATAGTGGTATCAGAGCCAGGTTCTCTCTTTAAGATGCATGCATGAGAATTAGATCTGAAAAATATTCTGATAAGTTAGATAGATTATGATTGTTCGAATCTATGTTGAACATGAGATTGTTCTAGCATAGAAATTTATGTTTTGAAAATTATTTTCGAAATTAAAATCATAATTTTTGGATCTGAAATTAAATTTAATAATCTGAAATATAATTGATCAAGGGTTGCACAAAGTGACATAAGGTTGTCCTGCTATAGGGTTTATCCCCTATAGTGCAAAGGTTGTCCTACTTTGATGTATACCTAGTTTTGAAAAGGGGTTTTCAAAAGGATTTTGATCAATTTATGATTATGTATATTGATGTATGCGATGCACCACATTAAGGTTTAGATCTTAGATGTGATTCATGATCATAAACCATTAATGTCAAGCACTTGAACCTAATTTTAAAATTGATTTGATCAAGAAAATAAAATTTGGTGCATGAGGGTTTGGGTTGAACAAATTAGGTCTAGAGATTGGGCTGCGGTGATTAGGGCTTGATTAGATCAACAAGTAACCCTAATATCATTTTGAGCAAGTGACTTACTGATGATTTGGGTTAGGTCAAGTGTGCTCAAAATTGATTTTAGATGTAGTCTGGTCAGATTAATTCATGATAGTGAATCGATAAGTTAAGACCTAATTTGGCTTAGTGTTGAGCCCAGATCATTGGATGATCTAATTAAATCTTATCAGTGAATTGGTGTCTAAGGATGGTTTCGATCATGGTTTGCTAATTGGGGCTAACTCCTTAACCAACTAGTTTGGCAGAAAGAGGGTAAATTGGCAGAACCCTCCTATGGATCAAAATGACCTGGCTAATTTGGTTGATTAAGTTTTCAAAAGGGTCACTTTTGATTGAGTTCACCCATGCTGGTTATATTAAGTCAGACATGAGATTGTGCTGACCTAATGTAATTAGTCAGACATGAAATTATGCTGACTGAATGTAATTGGTTAGTCATGATTTGGCTAATCAATTTAGAAGAGACCTGAACCTATGCTCCCAATAAATATTAAGTCATAGGTCATCCACCATTGTAGGTGTGCAGGTGTCCTACTGGTGTTGATTATTCTCGACTGGTTACAGTGGTCTAGTTGCATCGAGAAGACACAACCACTCTATTAGGCATGAGATGTTGCTAGGCACTGATGGGGTTGAGCCTAATAAACGGGCACATTGAGGGACTCAATGATGGCTTTGTCTAGCAGGAATGGTAGGTCTGACTTAACTAATGATTGGACCAATAAATAGGCATGTTGAGGTTCCATGATTTAGAGACCAAGAGCTACAATTTATATTAGATACATTGGACAAGAGTTGGCCACTTATTGGTATAGAGTGTTACCAATAACCGGATACGGTGAGGTGCTGCACATCGATAGGACTGTAGTATCCACTAGAAACCTAGAGTCGTAGGTTTTCACATCTCCACGGGGAGTGTGAGAGATCCAAAAAAATAGTGAGAGTTTTAAAATTATTTCTTAAAGATCCTAGAATAATTTTATGATTAAGTATAAAGCATCTAATTTGAATCTTCTACTCTTACCGTTAACCATGTCTGCTTCAAATCTCTTAGTCTGTATTCTAGAGACAAATCGACTAATAGGTCTTAATTTTAAGATTGGTTAAGAATTATCAAAATTATTTTGAATTCTAAGAAGTTGGGCTATGTGCTTGACCAGGAATCTCCTGTCTTACTTGACCATCCAAATGCTCGTCAAATGACTGTATATGAGAAATGGATGGAAGATGATAATAAGGTTAAGTGTTATATGTTGTCCTCAATATCAAATGAATTGCAAAGCCAACATGAGGATATGCCAACTGCTAAATCGATTATGATTCACCTACAAGAGTTATTTGGCGAACAAAGTTGGATTGCATGCTTCAAAGTGTCGAAAAGGCTTTTCAACAACGAGATGCGTGAAAGGCAGTCAATGCACGATCATTGTTTGACAATGATCAAGAACATCGAACAACTTGAGAAGCTAGGCATTCCTATTCATAAGGAGCTTCAGGTAGATTTGATCCTCCAGTCCTTGACTAGTTCAAATGCTTTATTTGTAATGAACTGTAATATGAACAAGTTGAATTACACTTTGTTTGAATTATTGAATATATTGGTAAGCAATGAGGGGACCCTGAAGAGTTCAAGGGGCTCTATTTTCTTTGTGGAGCAGCCTTCCTCCAAAAGAAAGTCTACTTGGAAGAAGAAGAAACTTGCAAAGAAGAAGAAGGACACTCCTAAGAAAGCCAAGGTTAGTAAAGGGAAATGTTTCCACTACAACACAGATGGCCACTAGAAAAGGAATTGTCCTCTTTACCTGAAAAGCCTAAAGAAATAGAAGGAGGATGTGCTTTCTGAAGGTAAGCCAATACTCATTATTGAATCTAACCTAACGGTTTCATCTACTTCCAGCTGGACTTTAGACTCTGGCTCTAGTGCTCATATATGCATTTTAATGCAGAGTTTGGAAAGAAGTAGAATGCTGAGAGAAGGAGAGATGGTCCTACATGTCAGAAATGGAGCAAAAGTTGCTGCTCAAGCCATTGGATCATATTCTCTTATGTTACCTTTAGGATTTAGATTAGTACTTAGTAACTGTTATTTTGTGCCTGGAGCTAGTAGAAATTTGATTTATATCTCTGTGGTAGCATAGAAAGGATTTGAATTTATATTCAATAAAGACTTTTGTAGTATTTATTTAAGAAATAAATTGGTTGCAAAAGCTATTTTAATTGACAGTTTCTATCATTTGCATGCCGATGCATCTTTGAATATTAACATGAAAATTAAAGTGAATATCATAGGACATAAACATCCTAAATATGACCTAAATCAAAATACATGTGGCACCTAAAGCTCGGTCATATGGTGAGGATAGAATAAACAAACTAGAAAGGGATGGGATCCTAGATTTAGTTAATTTTGAATCATATCCACCTTATGAGTCATGTCTTCAAGAGAAAATGATTAAGTTACCCTTTGTAGGACATTGGTGGGGACACCAGGATAAGACACAGATCCCTAGATCCTATATGGTTTATTTAGTCATGTATCAAAGTTTTGAAAATTTTGTAATCAGTTAAGATTGAGTCCTGTAATAAGTTGAGGTTAGTTGATTTATATCAACGCTCAACCTAGTCAGTATTTTGAGTCCTTTGCATCAATTATGAGTCCAGTATGAGCCCAATTTTTATACAAGAGAGGAGGTCACCCTATGTTGGAGTTCCACTAGGCAACATCCAGGAGTCAGAGGCCACTACATCAGTCCATTGGATTTTGTGTGACAACCCAAGATCCAAGATGCTTCCAGAAATCCTGATTCTTTCCAAATATCCTCCAGATGCCCAGATTCCTCCCTGGATGCCAAAGCATATTCCTAAACAGGCATCCATGATTCTAGAGGTCCACCTGTATCCTAGCCCAAGTGACAAGCCCAAGCCCTAAAGAAGCAAGATTCCATGGAATATTCCTGCTACCAGGCTACCAGACCACCCTAGCTTCCAGAGGCCCAAACCCATGCACCCAAGCCCCTTTGGGCCGGCCCCTTGCTGCTCCTAGAGGCCCAACACACCACCCTAGGCATCCTTGAGGTGTTGACCAAGTCCAAGGGGTGTCCTTGAGTGGAATAGTCAAAGCATGAAGGGAGAAGGAGAAGACTAGGTCAAATCCTAACCTAGTTGGGACTTATGTTCCTAATTATTTTAAGATTTATTTTTCTAACCTAGTTAGGAAAGGACTTGTAACCCAGGTGTGTAACCATAGTTAGAGGGCATGGGAACTCTATAAATACCCCACCCCTCCCCCTCTTGTAATCAATTTTTATTCATGATATCAAAACCCTGGTGAAATTTATTTGAGCTTGCGAGCTTGTGTTACTTTATTTTTTTGGTTCTTTGGTTTGTGTTCTTGTGCTTGGCCAAATTCCTTGCTACCCTAGCATCCTTCCATGCCCTAAATCACTGCCATCCAAGCCTTCACATGTTCAAGAATGAGTGCCCTAGGCCGCTAAGCAAGGAGATCTTCAACAAGCTTCAAACAGCCCAACTTCTAAACCTTAACCTGATTCCTTCTAAACCTAGTTTCTTTTCTTTTTCTTACTTGCTATTTTAATTGACCCTTGATATTTTACAGGATCTTTGAGGTATTTCACCTCCCTAGAGGAAGCTTTCTTTTCCTCCATAACCATCCAAATCAACCATCTAACCAAGGAAACCAAGCTTCATCATCCAGACTCCAATCAGAGTGTTGTGTGATCTCTTCATCGGACGTTCTTCAAGTCACTAATTGGTAACATCCTTCCCTTCTTTTAATCTCTGATTTGATGAAGATAAGCTATCCTAATCCGGGAGTTTCTCAATTCTCAGGTCCTGAAATTTATTATTTTGCATGAGTTTGCCTGCGATATGATGATTTTTTGCATTGCTAGTCTTTTCGCTAGTTCTTACTTTATTTTGGAAATATAACCTACAAATTAAATTATAAAAATCACTAAAAAAATTAGTTTACTATTTTCAAGCATGTGTAGCAATCCTAGAGTCATCCTGTATCATTTTGGTATCAAAGCAGGTTTAGGATAGTTTTTTATTTGCATCGCATTCACAAACCCTAATTCTACATTCTGTCCACTTCATTAGATGTCTAGTTTCCATCTAATTTTGGCATCATAAACATTTTATTTTTCTATAAAATTTGCACTGAATGTCTTCTGTTATGTTCTAGTAATTATCAAAATTTTTAATTATTTTTACTAAAACCCTAAACCTTTAAGATTTAGCATAATAGAAACCCTAACAAAATTCTGATAATTTCTATAGAAGTCCAGAAAACCCTAGGTTTGCATCATCATATGATTTTTTTTCTGCATGAAATTTGGCAAGAATCATCATCACTGTCCATCCTCTATTCAAGATTTTTTTTTCTTTTTATATACATTAGGATATGTGCCAAATTTTGCATCATCTAAAACCCTAATTTTCTGATTTTTGCTATTTCTGCATACTTAACTCAACCTAACCTAATCAACTTCCACCCACCTCAATCCCAAGCCAAACTTTGTTTGATAACCCTAGTTAACTTAAACCTAACTTGACATCTCATAACCTAATTAAAAATCATTTAATATTCTGATTGTTTTAGTTTGCATCAGGACCATTGAATGTTCATCATCTTTTAATCTAATCTTAAGGGCAATCAATATAACATCAGGGCAGGAGGTCATAACCTGTCCTGGGTCCAAAATGATCTCCTTGCATTCTCACCCAAGCCTAATTAAAAATAATTAGATCTAATTTTCTCTAGAGGGCTAGGTGACACCCAACAGGTCGGGTCCGAACCGTTTGGGCCAACTAGTGCATTTAATCTTTTAGCTATTACTGAAAGCTGGTGTCTAAGGCTGGGGGTCCAGAGTCAAACGACCTAAGTGGACTGGTGGTTTATAATTAAAACCCTGTGACAAGCAGGGGGAGCCTCCCACCACCCCACCCCCTACCTGGCCAGTGGAAGGATTAGCTGCTGTGTTAAGTATAAGTTGAGCTGACCCATTCAGTTTTGACTCTAGGTCTAGGAATCCTATATTGTACTAGCCTTTTTCTTTTTGCATGCTTGGCTGCACCATTCCACTTTAATTGATTGTTTGTTGCATGACCACTAGACTAGGAACCCAATATCAAAAGTCTAAACCCCAACCAAACCCAACCATGGATCCCAATTTTGAGGCTTTCATAAAAGCCATGAATGACTAGATGGTTACAAAATTAACTACCCAAATAAACCAATCCAACACCCAGACCCAAAATCAGTTAGCCCAGATAAGCATTAGGTTTGACCAATCCCAAAATCAATTAGCCCAAATGAATGCCCAATTGGCCACCCAAATAAACCAGATGACCCAAATGAATAATATGTTTGATCAGACAATTCATGGGTCTGACCAGATAGGAGACCAAGTGGGAATCCTAGACAAGACTCATAGAGCTGAACCCTTACCCTATGAGCCTCAGGAACCCATAGTCCCTAGATATGAACCCAGTAGTAATCTATTATCCCTCAGTCTACCTGAACCCCATAGGATTAGAACCTCTAAAGATGAACCAAGTATTAGTTAGGAACACCTTAGCCAACCCACCCTTGTCACCCCAGTCATTAGTCAGTTTTTTCTTAGTCTACCCCCTCTTATCACCTCATTGGTTCACCCAAATGACTTTGAAGAGGAGATATATGAGGCTGACCCAAGCTTAGTAGAGGAGTATAAGGAAGAAGAAGAGGAGTTTTCTGTAGAAGACTTAGAATTAGTTGACCCAGTAGGTGCCCAGGTAGAAGCCAACCCAAGATTAATTGACCCAGTAAACCCTTACCACATCCAGAAAGTAGAGGAAGAGCAGTTAAGAGATAAGGAACTCAACTCTACTATTAGACTCTTCCCTGAGGAGCCACTAGATGAAAGCCAAGTATAGAGCCTAATCCTAAATTTCTTGAACCAGATGACTTTATTAAGGAATTGGCTTATCAGTACCCTCAGGAAGAATCCCATCCTATAGTTTCCATTGATGATCTCTTTCTTGAGATTGGTGACCCACTCTTCCATACTATAAACCTTATAGGTACCCATCAACCCCATAAGGTCAACCTTATTAGTCTAGGATTAATCCCTGATACCCCTTCCTGCATCCTATTCTACCCGATTAACCCCAAACTCTTTTCTTATTCCTTATCCAATCAGACTAATACTGAATCCACTTCTTATTTTCTACCCTTTTCTGAAACTTTTCATGATTTTCTAATCCTTAGATTGCATTTCATAGAGGTTTGCATACTGCATTCATTCATCGAGTCTATCATGTTTGCTTCCTACTTCTGGAAGACCCTTTGGCATCTACTATGCGTTCATGTCAATTTTCATGTGCATGTTATGATAGGATCAAACCTAATTAGTCTATAGTCTGTTAGGTTTTGTCCCTTAGAGTCCAATAAAATTTCCTTTGATAGGAAAGTCTAGTCAAGTCTATTAGGTGTTAGTTGAGTCCAATAAATTCATAATCTTGATTCATCTGTCTGCACCTACACTAGCCTCTGCACAGCATATGCATCATAAAATTAGTCAAGAGTTAAACATAAGTAAAGAACTAAATAACAACTTAGCTAATTCCCAAAGGAAAGATAAAGACTTTTATGTAAAGGAATATGTGATGATAAAGAAATTTTCCGCTCGCCAAGCTGGCCCATCCAAGATAATGAAGAGTAATGGACCCAATGCCAATGTGCCTGAGATATCACCTAATTTAGGTATTAGCTCCACATTCATCATCTCAAATCTTATAAAGTCTAGGAAGCCAGCAATGATACCTAGCGAGCCCCTTGAGCCACTCCCATTCTTTGAGAGAGAACCCATCCCAGAGTGACCACATATAATTTGGCATTATGGTGAGGAAATGATTGAGAAAGCTCTGGATGATCAAGCTATCAATACCCAAGATAGAGACTGTCAGTGGTACTTGGTCTGGTGGCAAGGTCAGCCAGAATCTGAGGATGTGTGGAATGCTGGTGTAGATCTGCAATGCCTCAACCCAGACTCTCCTTTAGCCAAATTGACCCATACTCGACGGGGTCGAGTTTTGCCCACATCGAAAGAATTGGTGGGGACACTAGGATCAGACACAGATCCCTAGATTCCATATGGTTTACTTAGTCATGTGTCAAAGTTTTGAAAATTTTATAATCAAATAAGATTGAGTCCTGTAATAAGTTGAGGTTAGTTGATTTGTCTCAACGCTCAACCTAGTCAGTATTTTGAGTCCTGTGCATCAATTATGAGTCTAGTATGAGCCCAATTTTTGTACAAGAGAGGAGGTCACCCTATTTTGAAGTTCCACCAGGAAACATCCAGGAGTCAGAGGCCACTACATCAGCCCATTAGATTTTGTGTGACAACCTAGGATCTAAGATGCTTCCAGAAATCCTGATTCTTTCCAGATGTCCTCCAGATGCCCAGATTTCTCCCCAGATGCCAAAGCATATTCCTAAATAAAGGAATCCATGATTCTAAAGGTTCACCTACATCCCAACCTAAGGAAATCAAGCCCAGGTGCCAAGCCCAAGTCCTAAAGAAGTAAGATTCTATGAAATATTTATGCTACCAGGCCACCCCAGCTTCCAGAGGCCCAAACCCATGCACCCAAGCCCCTTTGGGCTAGCCCCTTGCTGCTCGTAGAGGCCCAACACACCATTCTAGGCATCCTTGAGGTGTTGACCAAGTCTAAGGGGTGTCCTTGAGTGGAATAGTCAAAGCATGAAGGGAGAAGAAGAAGACTAGGTCAAATCCTAACCTAGTTGGGACTTATGTTCCTAATTGTTTTAAGATTTATTTTACTAACCTAGTTACGAGAGGACTTGTAACCCAGGTGTGTAACCCTAGTTAGAGGGCATGGGAACTCTATAAATACCCCACCCCTCTTCCTCTTGTAATCAATTTTTATTCATGATATCAAAATCCTGGTGAAATTTATTTGAGCTTGCGAGCTTGTGTTACTTTGTTTTTTTTTGGTTCTTTGGTTTGTGTTCTTGTGCTTGGCCAAATTCCTTTCTGCCCTAGCATCCTTCCATTTCCTAAATCACTGCCATCCAAGCCTTCACACATCCAAGAAGGAGTGCCCTAGGCTGCCAAGCAAGGAGATCTTCAATAAGCTTTAAATGGCCCAGCTTCTAAACCCTAACCTGATTCCTTCTAAACCTAGTTTCCTTTTTTTTTTCTTACTTGCTATTTTAATTGACCCTTGACATTTTGCAGGATCCCCGAGTTGTTTCACCTCCCTAGAGGAGGCTTTTTTTGCCTCCAGAACCATCCAAATCAGCCATCTAACCAAGGAAACCAAGCTTCATCATCTAGACTCCAATCAGAGTGCTGTGTGATCTCTTCATCAGACCTTCTTCAAATCACTGATTGGTAACATCCTTCCCTTCTTTTAATTTTTGATTTGATGAAGATAAGCTATCCTAATCCGGGAGTTTCTTAATTCTCAAGTCTTGGAATTTATTATTTTGCATGAGTTTGCCTGCGATATGATAATTCTTTGCATTGCTAGTCTTTCCGCTAGTTTTTACTTTATTTTGAAAATCTAGCCTACAAATAAAATTATAAAAATTACTAAAAAAATTAGTTTGCTGTTTTGTTGCCCAGATATGGTGCCCAAGAGGGGGGGTGAATTGGGTATTTTAAAAATTAAAGCAATATATGTGCTATCAAGTTCAAAAGTGAAGAGTGATAGTGCTCAAGTAATTGTGCAACAGAAGCAATGAAATAAATCGATAATTAAAGAGCGAAAGAAGAGCAATGCAAACACACAAGAAATATAGTGGTTCGGTGCACCTAGCACCTACATCCACTCCCCAAGCTCCACTTGGGAATTTCCACTATAATCTTTAGATTATAGCCGACTTGTTTTACCAGGCTCACAAGTCAAAACCTTACACACTTGTTTTGGCTTCGGGCTTACAAGCAACCCTAGTTGGTTTTATCAATTGGCTCACCAACAAACCTCACTCACTTGTTTTGGCTTCGGGCTTACAAGCAACCCTAGTTGGTTTTATCAATTGGCTCACCAACAAACCTCACACACTTGTTTTGACTTCGGGCTTACAAGCAACCCTAGTTGGTTTTATCAATTGGCTCACCAACAAACCTCACACTAGTTTCAAATTCCCTTGAAACTAGCCTACCATAAATAGAATATGAATACAATGAATAAAAACAATACAAACTCCTTTTTGAGCAAAAGGTAATTCGATGTAGCTCTTGATGGAGACTCTTCAAGCCTTTCTCTTGGAATCTTGGACCTCACTAAATGCCAAACTCTTGAAAGTTGGATTCCTCAAAGATTGAAAGCTTTTGGCTAAGGAATCTCTTGGATTTCTCACTCTTTTTGGCTTGGAATTGCTTGAAGGCTTTTTACTTTCACTCTAATCCTTTTCACCTTGTCTCAATGTCTTTTTTGAAGTTTGGTGGAGGTTAAATACCTCATTCATGCTGAAACAACTCCACAAGACCGTTAGAATCAAAAATATGGCCGTTTATGGCCGTTAGAAATCAAATCAGAAGTTCAGAAAAACTAACTGTTATGCCATGAGTCGACCTCATGAGTCGACCTCTGGATCAAGTGTCGACCTCATGAGTCGACCTCCAGTTTAATTTAGGCAAAAATTCAGAATACCATAGTTCTGCCCATTTTGAGTTCTCAGGCTATGAGTCGACCTCTGGTGTCGACCTCTGGACAGGTGTTGACCTCAGGTGTCGACCTCTGGTGTCGACCTCTGAAGCGTGCCACTGAAATTTTGCCGTGCCGGCCTTGCTGAACCATCTTCAAATCCTTTCATATTAATTCCAAAGTCTATATATTTGATTTTCCATTAATTTAAGGACTTTTTCAACTGAAATACAAGCATTTCTTCATTCAACATGGTTGAGTACTAAGATCTGAGAAATACACTTAAAATATAATTAGTACTCATATATACTTAAACATTTTGTCAATCATCAAAATCAAGACTAGAGTCAACAATCTCCCCCTTTTTGATGATGACAAAACATTTAAGTATATGAATAGGGTAAGCTTAAAAAGATTAACAATAAGATAAACATGTAAGCTCAAAACAATAAGCACCAAGCTCCCCCTCAAAATATGATCCAAAAAATCTTCAAAAATATTTTTTAAAATATGCAAAAGAAAAAATTAAAATTTTCAAAATTTCTTCTTCTTACTAATTCTTTCCTTTAGATAAAAACATTTTACATTCTTCTCTCCCTTTTGCACTTTCTTTCATTTCTCAAAAGATTTTTCATGTTTATCCAATCTTCCCCTTTTCATACTTAACAATTTTCTCCCCCTTTTTGACATCATGAAAAAGGGTGAAAGGCAATACAAAGTGGGAATGAAATTGGAAAGAATAGCAAGTAGGTCATCAAAATCAATGCATGAAATCAAATATTTATGATATCAATTGAATATGATATAAATTGAACAAGATACCAAAGAGTGTAAGCACATGCAAGAAATGATTTGATGTATATTATCCATTCGCCTTACTTGTTCATGGGATAAGGTCACAGCGGCACCCCTACACGTCATAAGAGAGCCCGTTGAATGGGAAGAGAGGGTCTTTAAGCCCTACTTATCTCCTATGACCGGACGGCCATGGTGACTAACCCAATCCGAAGCGGTTACTAGGAATTCTTATATAAAAAGAATTTTGATGCCAATAGAATATGATACCATTTGAATGTAACTCCTCCAAAGAATTAGATTTGAAAACAAGAAGAGTACTAGAGCAATATAAGCAAAGCATGATATCAACAAGATATTCAAAGCATCAAATATGATAACAAATCTTTGGATGCTCCCCCTGAATGTTATTCCTCCTTTAAAAATATGCATTTATTTCAGGAATAAAACATGAAAGCTTAGGCATCAAGATTTGAAATTTTTCAAGATATTCATGATTTTCAAAATACAAAACATTTATATCGCATAAAAACGTTTAGCATTATTTCAAATTCATTTTAAGATGATTTGATATCCATACAAATGCTAGAAGTAATATGATATCAAGTCTAGCTATTAGAGCAAGGGTTTGTCAATAAGCATACCTTCTTCTTAAAAGTAACCCTTAACTACTAGTTCTATACTTGATCCAAATCATTTCTAGATTATGCATAGATGCCAAAAATAAAAACATATAAATCATAGCATTTCACTTGAAATCATTTAGAAACTATATTAATCAAAATCAAGTGAAGATCTAATAATCACAAATTTGACCATGAGAGCTTGAAATCCATCAACATCAAAATGGTCATGATCACAACAAATGATTATTAGTCTAAGCTTGATTCTAATCAATCAATTAAAACATTTTTCAAATCAATATGCATCTTTAAAAGTATTTTTCATGAAATACATTAATCAATCAAGTGAAGGTCTTACAATCATAGATTTAATTATGATAGCATGAAATTCATTAACACCAAAAAGTTCATGATCATAGCCAATGATGATAAGTCCAAACTTGATTCTAATTAACTATTTAAAACAATTTTTCAAAGTAATTGATGCAATAAAAATTAATCTACAATTTTAATTATGGAAGGAGATGTTTAGAATTTACCAATATACATAATCCTTCCTTTTACCATTTAGTCCAAAATATAGCTTGTCCACTTCTTTAAATTATCTTGTATAACCTCTTTTCAAGAACTTCCTTTCTTCATGTTGGGTTGCAAGACATTCCTGCAAAACAAATTAAGTGGACATTTTTGGTACCCAAACTTTCTTGGGTCCTTTATGATTAGTAATTATGGTTCCTTTTGGAACCCAAACTTTTCTTAATCTAGAAGGATAAGCATTGAAACCACATTTATAATAAGAATTGAAAGAAGCAGGAATATTGAAGTTCTTCAAGAGTTTTTGCTTCTTTTCCTCAATCAAAATATTTTTCTCATTAAAAACTATTTTACATAAATCTTTTGAAATAACATTTTCTTTTTCTAAAAATTCTTTTTCTTTAGAGAAATTATTCTTTTCATTTTTCAAAATATCAATCTTGGCATTTAAATCTTCATTTTTATTTGCAAGATTGGTGTTGTCAAGAGAAAATGAATCTACATGCCTATTTAATTTCTTGTGCTTAATTTTTAGCAATCTGTATTCATGCACAAGATCATTAGATGCATCATGTGATTCTTTAAAGGTAAAATCATAATTATTTTTAGCACATACCTTTTTCTCATTTGCCATGAAACAAAGATGGGCAACTTCATCATCCGTATTTGAATCTTCGCTATCGCTCCAAGTTGCCATCCATGCCTTGAATTTTCTTTTGGCCTTGAGAGCTATTATTTTCTTTTCTGTATCAGCTTCCACTATCCTTTGCCATAAGTTCAACTCATAGGTCATGAGTGAACCGATAAGCTCCTCCAAAGGTAAGGTTTCTACATCTTTAGCTTCTTGGATCGCCGTCACCTTTGGATCCCATGATTTTGGCAAGGATCTAAGAATTTTGTTCACCAAATCAGCATTAGTATAGATTTTGCCAAGACTTTTTAATTCATTAATAATAGTCATAAATCTTGAAAATATATCAGATATAGATTCATAATGCATCATTTCAAAAGTTTCAAAAGAATGTATAAGCAAATTAATTTTAGTGTTCTTCACTTGAAGAGTACCCTCATGAGTAACTTCAAGTGTGTCCCATATTTCCTTCACTGATGTGCATGTAGAAACTCTATTAAATTCATTTAAGTCCAATGCACAATAAAGCAAGTTCATTGCTTTAGCATTGAGTTCAATTTGTTTAATGTCATATTCATTCCAATCCTCTTCGAGCTTTGGAATGGAAATGCCATTAACCAAAATGGAAGGAATATGAGGACCACTAATAATGGTTTTCCAAAGATGATAACTAATAGATTGAATATGGATGTGCATGCGAGTTTTCCAAAATATGTAATTTATGCCATTGAAAAATGGTGGTCTAACACTAATACCTACAAGGGTTACCATGAACTTTAGCTCAAAATCGTTAGATTTTCAATCAGAGCACTGAGCTCTGATACCACTTGTTGCCCAGATATGGTGCCCAAGAGGGGGGGTGAATTGGGTATTTTAAAAATTAAAGCAATATATGTGCTATCAAGTTCAAAAGTGAAGAGTGATAGTGCTCAAGTAATTATGCAACGGAAGCAATGAAATAAATCGACAATTAAAGAGCGAAAGAAGAGCAATGCAAACACACAAGAAATATAGTGGTTCGATGCACCTAGCACCTACATCCACTCCCCAAGCTCTACTTAGGAATTTTCACTATAATCTTTAGATTACAGCCGACTTGTTTTACCAGGCTCACAAGTCAAAACCTTACACACTTGTTTTGGCTTCGGGCTTACAAGCAACCCTAGTTGGTTTTATCAATTGGCTCACCAACAAACCTCACTCACTTGTTTTGGCTTCGGGCTTACAAGCAACCCTAGTTGGTTTTATCAATTGGCTCACCAACAAACCTCACACACTTGTTTTGGCTTCGGGCTTACAAGCAACCCTAGTTGGTTTTATCAATTGGCTCACCAACAAACCTCACACTAGTTTCAAATTCCCTTGAAACTAGCCTACCATAAATAGAATATGAATACAATGAATAAAAACAATACAAACTCCTTTTTGAGCAAAAGGTAATTCGATGTAGCTCTTGATGGAGACTCTTCAAGCCTTTCTCTTGGAATCTTGGACCTCACTAAATGCCAAACTCTTGAAAGTTGGATTCCTCAAAGATTGAAAGCTTTTGGCTAAGGAATCTCTTGGATTTCTCACTCTTTTTGGCTTGGAATTGCTTGAAGGCTTTTTACTTTCACTCTAATCCTTTTCACCTTGTCTCAATGTCTTTTTTGAAGTTTGGTGGAGGTTAAATACCTCATTCATGCTGAAACAACTCCACAAGACCGTTAGAATCAAAAATATGGCCGTTTATGGCCGTTAGAAATCAAATCAAAAGTTCAGAAAAACTAGCCGTTATGCCATGAGTCGACCTCATGAGTCGACCTCTGGATCAAGTGTCAACCTCATGAGTCGACCTCCAGTTTAATTTAGGCAAAAATTCAGAATACCATAGTTCTGCCCATTTTGAGTTCTCAGGCTATGAGTCGACCTCTGGTGTCGACCTCTGGACAGGTGTTGACCTCAGGTGTCGACCTCTGGTCAGGTGTCGACCTCTGGTGTCGACCTCTGAAGCGTGCCACTGAAATTTTGCCGTGCCAGCCTTGCTGAACCATCTTCAAATCCTTTCATATTAATTCCAAAGTCCATATATTTGATTTTCCATTAATTTAAGTAATTTTTCAACTGAAATACAAGCATTTCTTCATTCAACATGGTTGAGTACTAAGATCTGAGAAATACACTTAAAATATAATTAGTACTCATATATACTTAAACATTTTGTCAATCATCAAAATCAAGACTAGAGTCAACAATCTCCTCCTTTTTGATGATGACAAAACATTTAAGTATATGAATAGGGTAAGCTTAAAAAGATTAACAATAAGATAAACATGTAAGCTAAAAACAGTAAGCACCAAGCTCCCCCTCAAAATATGATCCAAAAAATCTTCAAAAATTTTTTAAAATATGCAAAAGAAAATTTTAAAATTTTCAAAATTTCTTCTTCTTACTAATTCTTTCCTTTAGATAAAAACATTTTACATTCTTCTCTCCCTTTTGCACTTTCTTTCATTTCTCAAAAGATTTTTCATGTTTATCCAGTCTTCCCCTTTTCATACTTAACAATTTTCTCCCCCTTTTTGACATCATGAAAAAGGGTGAAAGGCAATACAAAGTGGGAATGAAGTTGGAAAGAATAGCAAGTAGGTCATCAAAATCAATGCATGAAATCAAATATTTATGATATCAATTGAATATGATATAAATTGAACAAGATACCAAAGAGTGTAAGCACATGCAAGAAATGATTTGATGTATATTATCCATTCGCCTTACTTGTTCATGGGATAAGGTCACAACGGCACCCCTACACGTCATAAGAGAGCCCGTTGAATGGGAAGAGAGGGTCTTTAAGCCCTACTTATCTCCTATGACCGGACGGCCATGGTGACTAACCCAATCCGAAGCGGTTACTAGGAATTCTTATATAAAAAAAATTTTGATGCCAATAGAATATGATACCATTTGAATGTAACTCCTCCAAAGAATTAGATTTGAAAACAAGAAGAGTACTAGAGCAATATAAGCAAAGCATGATATCAACAAGATATTCAAAGCATCAAATATGATAACAAATCTTTGGATGCTCCCCCTGAATGTTATTCCTCCTTTAAAAATATGCATTTATTTCAGGAATAAAACATGAAAGCTTATGCATCAAGATTTGAAATTTTTCAAGATATTCATGATTTTCAAAATACAAAACATTTATATCGCATAAAAACGTTTAGCATTATTTCAAATTCATTTTAAGATGATTTGATATCCATACAAATGCTAGAAGTAATATGATATCAAGTCTAGCTATTAGAGCAAGGGTTTGTCAATAAGCATACCTTCTTCTTAAAAGTAACCCTTAACTACTAGTTCTATACTTGATCCAAATCATTTCTAGATTATGCATAGATGCCAAAAATAAAAACATATAAATCATAGCATTTCACTTGAAATCATTTAGAAACTATATTAATCAAAATCAAGTGAAGATCTAATAATCACAAGTTTGACCATGAGAGCTTGAAATCCATCAACATCAAAATGGTCATGATCACAACAAATGATTATTAGTCTAAGCTTGATTCTAATCAATCAATTAAAATATTTTTCAAATCAATATGCATCTTTAAAAATATTTTTCATGAAATACATTAATCAAAATCAAGTGAAGGTCTTACAATCATAGATTTAATTATGATAGCATGAAATTCATTAACACCAAAAAGTTCATGATCATAGCCAATGATGATAAGTCCAAACTTGATTCTAATTAACTATTTAAAACAATTTTTCAAAGTAATTGATGCAATAAAAATTAATCTACAATTTTAATTATGGAAGGAGATGTTTAGAATTTACCAATATACATAATCCTTCCTTTTACCATTTAGTCCAAAATATAGCTTGTCCACTTCTTTAAATTATCTTGTATAACCTCTTTTCAAGAACTTCCTTTCTTCATGTTGGGTTGCAAGACATTCCTGTAAAACAAATTAAGTGGACATTTTTGGTACCCAAACTTTCTTGGGTCCTTTATGATTAGTAATTATGGTTCCTTTTGGAACCCAAACTTTTCTTAATCTAGAAGGATAAGCATTGAAACCATATTTATAATAAGAATTGAAAGAAGCAGGAATATTGAAGTTCTTCAAGAGTTTTTGCTTCTTTTCCTCAATCAAAATATTTTTCTCATTAAAAACTTTTTTACATAAATCTTTTGAAATAACATTTTCTTTTTCTAAAAATTCTTTTTCTTTAGAGAAATTATTCTTTTCATTTTTCAAAATATCAATCTTGGTATTTAAATCATCATTTTTATTTGCAAGATTGGTGTTGTCAAGAGAAAATGAATCTACATGCCTATTTAATTTCTTGTGCTCAATTTTTAGCAATCTGTATTCATGCACAAGATCATTAGATGCATCATGTGATTCTTTAAAGGTAAAATCATAATTATTTTTAGCACATACCTTTTTCTCATTTGCCATGAAACAAAGATGGGCAACTTCATCATCCGTATTTGAATCTTCGCTATCGCTCCAAGTTGCCATCATTGCCTTGAATTTTCTTTTGGCCTTGAGAGCTATTATTTTCTTTTCTGTATCAGCTTCCACTATCCTTTGCCATAAGTTCAACTCATAGGTCATGAGTGAACCGATAAGCTCCTCCAAAGGTAAGGTTTCTACATCTTTAGCTTCTTGGATCGCCGTCACCTTTGGATCCCATGATTTTGGCAAGGATCTAAGAATTTTGTTCACCAAATCAGCATTAGTATAGATTTTGCCAAGACTTTTTAATTCATTAATAATAGTCATAAATCTTGAAAACATATTAGATATAGATTCATAATGCATCATTTCAAAAGTTTCAAAAGAATGTATAAGCAAATTAATTTTAGTGTTCTTCACTTGAAGAGTACCCTCATGAGTAACTTCAAGTGTGTCCCATATTTTCTTCGCTGATGTGCATGTAGAAACTCTATTAAATTCATTTAAGTCCAATGCACAATAAAGCAAGTTCATTGCTTTAGCATTGAGTTCAATTTGTTTAATGTCATATTCATTCCAATCCTCTTCGAGCTTTGGAATGGAAATGCCATTAACCAAAATGGAAGGAATATGAGGACCACTAATAATGGTTTTCCAAAGATGATAACTAATAGATTGAATATGGATGTGCATGCGAGTTTTCCAAAATATGTAATTTATGCCATTGAAAAATGGTGGTCTAACACTAATACCTACAAGGGTTACCATGAGCTTTAGCTCAAAATCGTTAGATTTTCAATCAGAGCACTGAGCTCTGATACCACTTGTTGCCCAGATATGGTGCCCAAGAGGGGGGGTGAATTGGGTATTTTAAAAATTAAAGCAATATATGTGCTATCAAGTTCAAAAGTGAAGAGTGATAGTACTCAAGTAATTGTGCAACGGAAGCAATGAAATAAATCGACAATTAAAGAGCGAAAGAAGAGCAATGCAAACACACAAGAAATATAGTGGTTCGATGCACCTAGCACCTACATCCACTCCCCAAGCTCCACTTGGGAATTTTCACTATAATCTTTAGATTACAGCCGACTTGTTTTACCAGGCTCACAAGTCAAAACCTTACACACTTGTTTTGGCTTCGGGCTTACAAGCAACCCTAGTTGGTTTTATCAATTGGCTCACCAACAAACCTCAATCACTTGTTTTGGCTTCGGGCTTACAAGCAACCCTAGTTGGTTTTATCAATTGGCTCACCAACAAACCTCACACACTTGTTTTGGCTTCGGGCTTACAAGCAACCCTAGTTGGTTTTATCAATTGGCTCACCAACAAACCTCACACTAGTTTCAAATTCCCTTGAAACTAGCCTACCATAAATAGAATATGAATACAATGAATAAAAACAATACAAACTCCTTTTTGAGCAAAAGGTAATTCGATGTAGCTCTTGATGGAGACTCTTCAAGCCTTTCTCTTGGAATCTTGGACCTCACTAAATGCCAAACTCTTGAAAGTTGGATTCCTCAAAGATGGAAAGCTTTTGGCTAAGGAATCTCTTGGATTTCTCACTCTTTTTGGCTTGGAATTGCTTGAAGGCTTTTTACTTTCACTCTAATCCTTTTCACCTTGTCTCAATGTCTTTTTTGAAGTTTGGTGGAGGTTAAACTCCTCATTCATGCTGAAACAACTCCACAAGACCGTTAGAATCAAAAATATGGCCGTTTATGGCCGTTAGAAATCAAATCAGAAGTTCAGAAAAACTAGCCGTTATGCCATGAGTCGACCTCTGGATCAAGTGTCGACCTCATGAGTCGACCTCCAGTTTAATTTAGGCAAAAATTCAGAATACCATAGTTCTGCCCATTTTGAGTTCTCAGGCTATGAGTCGACCTCTGGTGTCGACCTCTGGACAGGTGTTGACCTCAGGTGTCGACCTCTGGTCAGGTGTCGACCTCTGAAGTGTGCCACTGAAATTTTTCCATGCCGGCCTTGCTGAACCATCTTCAAATCCTTTCATATTAATTCCAAAGTCCATATATTTGATTTTCCATTAATTTAAGGATTTTTTCAACTGAAATACAAGCATTTCTTCATTCAACAAGGTTGAGTACTAAGATCTGAGAAATACACTTAAAATACAATTAGTACTCATATATACTTAAACATTTTATCAATCATCAAAATCAAGACTAGTGTCAACATGTTTTCATGCATGTTTAGCAATCTTAGAGTCATCCCGCATCAGACATGGGGAGAGGGCCACAGAATTACTTACCCTGGTATACAGTGATGTGTGTGGTCCATTTGATGTGCAGTCCATGGATGGTTTTTACTACTTCATAACCTTTACTGATGATTGTTCACGGTATTGTTATGTATTTCATATGAGATACAAATCTAAAACTTTTGAAAAGTTCAAGGAACTCAGACATGAGATAGAAAAACAAATAGGTAAAACCCATAAAGTTTTTCAATCTGATCAGGGAAGTGAATACCTTAGTAGAAAATTTTTAGATTATCTTAAGGATAATGGCATAGTCTCACAATGGACTCCACCTAGTATGTCTCAGCTCAACGGGGTGTCTGAGAGGAGAAATAGGACATTATTAGATATGGTTCGATCCATGATGAGCTTCACTGACTTGCCTTTATTTCTTTGGGGATATGCCCTACAAACTTCAATTTATATTCTAAATAGGGTTCCATCTAAATATGTTCCTACCACACGATATGAGATTTGGCATGGTAAGAAACCAAGTCTTGCTCATTTCAAGATTTGGGGAGCCTATGTCAAAAAACTAATGGTAGACAAGTTTGAATCTAGATCTGTAAAAGCTTAGTTTATAGGGTATCCTAAAGAAACTTTAGGATATTACTTTTACCTTCCAGAAGATCATAATGTGATTATGAGTCGACATGCCACATTTCTTAAAAAATAGTTTATTCATGAAGGTGGTAGTGGGAGGTTAATTAAGCTCGATAAGAAAGTCTCTGAATAGCAGCCAGCTGTAGAACAGATCGAACCTAATCAACTAATACACATAAATGCTCTTCCACCTCGTAAGTCTATTAGAGTCTCCAAACCTCCTAAAAGGTACTTGGGTATGCTTACAGAGGATTTAAAGAAAATGTTTCTTGTTAGGGACAAGGATCAATTGATTTATCCTAAGACTTATGATGAGGCAATGTCAGACATCGACTTCAAGAAATGGTTGAATACTATGAAGTCAGAAATTGATTCAATGCATTCTAACCAAGTTTGGTCCTTAGTGGATCCACCTAAGGGTATTGTACCTATTGGTTGTAAATGGATCTACAAAAGGAAAATAGGTGCAGATGGTAAGGTAGAGACCTTTAAAGCTAGGTTGGTGGTGAAAGGGTATAATCAACGTGAAGGCATTGACTATCATGATACCTTTTCACCAGTAGCTATGCTGAAGTCCATCCGTAAATTGCTTGTAATTGCAGCATATCATGATTAGAAGATATGATAGATGGATATGAAAAACAGCATTCCTGAATGGATATCTTGAGAAAGATATCTACATGGAGCAACATTTGGGTTTCACTTCAAATGATGAAGATCATAAGGTATGCAAGCTACATAGATCAATCTATGGATTGAAGCATGGATATCTTGAGAAAGATATCTATATGGAGCAACCTTTGGGTTTCACTTCAAATGATGAAGATCATAAGGTCTGCAAGCTATATAGATCAATCTACGGATTGAAGCAAGCTTCTCAAAGTTGGAATACTTGTTTTGATGATGCAATCAAATCATTTGATTTTATCAAGAATGAGGATGAGTCATGTGTTTATAGGAAGGCCAGTGGGAGGGCGGTGACATTTCTCGTATTATACATGGATGACATCCTCCTTATAGGGAATGATATTCCCATGTTGACTTTGGTTAAAAGTTGGTTATCTAAAAAATTCTCTATGAAAGACTTAGGTGAAGCATCTTATATTTTGGGGATCAAGGTATATAGAGATAGATCCAATCGGATGCTTGGCCTTTCACAAAAATTGTACATAGGGAAAGTGCTGAAAAGGTTCAGCATGGAGAACTCTAAAAGAGGATTGTTATCTCTTCGGCATGCCATTAATCTCTCCAAGAAAATGTATCCTAACACACCTAAAGAGATTCGATGCATCAGCAAGATTCCATATGCTTCGGCAATTGGAAGCCTTATATATGTCATGTTATGTGCTCGACCTGATATAGCTCTTGTTGTGAGTGTCACGAGCAGATATCTGTTGAATCCAGGTGAAGAACACTGGATAGCTATGAAGAACATTCTTAAGTACTTGAGAAGGACTAAAGATTTATTCTTAGTCTTCAATGGGAGTTCAGAATTAGGGATAAAGGGATATACAGACTCATACTTTATGTCTAACCCTGATGATAGAAAGTCTACATCAGGATCTATATTTTTGTACAATGGTGGGGCAACTAGTTAGAAAAGTTTCAATCAGCCCATCATAGCAGATTCAACAATGGAAGCAGAATATATCACTGCCTCTGAAGCTGTAAAAGAAGCCTTCTGGTACAAAAAGTTCATTGCAGAGCTTGGAGTGATGCCATCCCCATATATTATGACAATAATGGTGTAATAGCTCTAGCTAAGGAGCCCAGATCTCACCAGAAGTCCAAGCATATTGAGCAGTGGTTTCATATCATTCACGAATATCTCGAGAAGAAATATGTTGAGGTGCGAAGAGTAGACTCTACGAACAATGTGGCAGACCCACTGACTAAGACTCTGAGCCATCAGAAGGCTGAAGTCCACTTTGAGAAAATGGGACTTAGATATGTAGCTAATTGGCTTTAGTGCAAGTGGGAGATTGTTAGATATATGCCCTAAAAGCCATATTGGCTTGACACATTTTAATTTTAGGGCATGAACTTTGTACTTAATTTTTCTTATTAATTAAAAGGGTATTAGTTTCATTCATATTATTATGTCTATAAATCGTCCATGGAGTTAATGGATAATGATACATATTCTCAAGAGTTGAGAATCTGAGGCATGTGTCTTTATAGATTAACTCCTAAAGGCTCCTGATTGTTGGAATATCATAAGGATGGTGATTGATCCATTAAAATCGGTGCACAGATCACTTCCCTTTTAAGTAGATGAGTCTCTAACCTACAGCATGGTGACACTGGAGTAAGAGTGCAGGTAGTTGATAGAGATCAACGGTATTGTATGTGACTAAGTACAGGAAGTTATATGAATGGCTACTCACTCGTCGATAACTTCCTAATGCTGTAGTCGTGTGAATAGTTCCTTGACTTAGAGTGTCTCAGCTACTCACAATAAGGTTGCTATAGTTTGATAGCACAATCACATGGTTACTATCCATACGGAACCTTGCGGTGTTCATTGGCTATAGTAAGTTTATTATAGGAGTAGGGTGTTCACTTGTAGGGATCTATCAACCTTAGTAATAAGGTATAATCCTATGCAAGCTAAATGAGACTAAGTCCAGAAGTCTATGGCCATAGCAGGGTGATAATAAAATGGTGTTTTCATTAATATCATAATTGGACTTGAGTCGATTAAGTTAAGCATATGACTGATGGGTTTGATGAGTATCCATAACCAACATCATGTCAAGATTTTGATAGAGTAACCGAATCACATGGTAACTACATCTAGAGGTTCCAATCTTATTCTGCTGGGTTACCACTACATATTGCTAGGTGTCACTGGCGGATTATGAGAACCCGTTAAGATCATTCTCGGATCGATGATCCTAATTAGGGTTGAGCCGAAATTATTTTAGTCCATCGAAAGAAGTTTCGATGATGTATAATGGAGATTATAGCATTCCTCATTACCAGATAGGATAGGACCTAAGGGGTCACACACATTAGGAGCTCAAATAACCAATCAACAAATCAATTTGGACCTAATTATAAGTGTTACAATTAATATTTGACCTAATTATAAATGTTATAATTAATTGATTATGGATTAATTATTAATTAATTTAAATTAGATTTAATTTAATTGAGATAGACTCAATTAATTAATTCTAATTGATTTGGATCAATGTCCGCTTCGAAATGGTTCGATCAAATTTAAAATCAGCTTCAGTTTGACTGTAAAATCACTTCGTTTAGACCAAGACCTAGAGTCCAATTAGATTGGGACTCTCTCTCCATGTCTCCCCCTCCCTCCACACGCCTACCTAGTGGGCCCCTTGTGTTTGGGCGACAAAAGAGAGGAGGCATGAATAAAAGGTGGGCACAAAGAGTTTGGCATGAAAAATCTTAAGAGAGGGAAGAGTCCTTCTCTTCCACTCCTCTTAAATCCTAGCCAGATAAAATAAAATACTGGTGTTTTGTTTTATTAGGATGGGAGAACTTAAATTTAAATTGAGAGAAAAGGGTGGCTGACCAAGAGAGAACAATTGGCATGAAGAATTTTTCTTTCACCGTGAGAAATCCCCTCTTGGCTGTGAGCTTCTCTTTTGGGGTGTTTTAACCTGAGGTTCTCTCTCCTAGTGCCAAGTCCTTTTCTCCATTTTTATTTGTTTCCTTCTTCCTTCTGAGAGATACAAAGAGTGATTCTACAAGAAGAAGAAGAGAAGAAAGGGTCCAAGATCTTGCATAGTCTGATTTGCAAGACAGAAGCCAAAAGTCGATCCAGATTCGGATCAGCACAGTTTTTAAAGTGGGCGATTTGCTGAAAGAGGAGAGGGCTGCAAGGATCTAGCAGTTCGATGCCCTCTACGACTCGATTGTGAGAGCTTCGTGTGGATACCAGTAGAGATCGAGCTATTGCGCAGCTCCGACAGAATCCCGGCTTTTCAATAGCAGATCTGCACGTCTTTCAGAGCAGGCCCAGATAGCGATATAGGTAAGTATTTTATGCTTAAAATAATTTTTATTTCAAATCTGATATTTTTCTCAGATGTTGCAGCATGTTAAGAATTTATGTTAAATAAATTAGATTTATTTATGAATTACATGATTAGATATAAATTATTTTTATATCTGCTTCCATTGTGACAGGCTATTGATGCCTATTCGATTGTAATTTTCTGTTCCTGGTTGAACTCCAACAAACATATGATATGCAAGGGATGTGGGATGAACATGTGAAAATTTCAAATCAAAACAAGCAATGATTTTCAGGTTTTAGGTGGTTTTATTCCCAAAAACAAACTAAGAGTAAGTAGGGTTTTCCTATAATGACTAAGTCTTACCAGCATATCAAGAACTATCAAAGAGATAAAGGAGAAGGATCCTAGGGTTAAGAAACCACTATGCTACTCAGATTTGATTAAGGCTTGGGATCGAATGCAGGGTGGTTATTTTGGGCCAAGAAAAGGTGATGAAATCCTTTACTCATCTGACATAGTAAAATTGCCCTTAAGTTGGTTTAATCATGATGCACACACATGAACCCTAATGCAATATGAGACTAAAAATCCAAAAATAGGCAGTAAATAAAATCTTTTTTTTCTATTTTTTTATGCAGATGGCAGAGGTAAATAAGGACTAACAGCAGCTAATTAATTTCTAAGAAAGATTAAATTTTGAGGGGTTTTATGGCAAACAAGTTTCAGCCCTAGGGTTGCAGAAATTTCAGCAAGGTAGTCATTAGGGTTTCATGCAGAATTTGTTTGTATATTCAGATCAGAAAATTAAAATAAAATTACAAAAATTAAGAAGACTAATTAGATGTTTAATGGATGCAAATATTGATGCAAATCAGATGGGTTTAATGGGAGGAATTCCTAGGGTTTTTGGACCAGGGTGCAAATTTCAGCATGCAGATTTTTTGTTAGGGTTTATTTATGCATTTTTTTGTTTCTATTTTTCAGATCAGAAAAATAAAGGAAAGTTGCAGAAATACAGAGGACTAATCAGATGATTAAGGGATGCAAAGATTAATGATAAACAGCAAGGGTTAAATGGAAAAATAGCCCTAAGTTTAGACTACTATGCAAATTTTAGCATGCAGAATTTTTAACTACTATGCAAGAACATGCCCTATTGTAAGCTCCAATACCAAAATTGATACGGAACGAGACCTAGAATGTTGCATAACATATGACATGCAAGGGATGCGGGATGAACATGTGAAAATTTTGGATCAAAGCAAGCAATGATTTTCAGGTTTTAGGTGGTATTATTCCCGAAAATAAACTAAAAGTAAGTAGGGTTTTCTTGTAACGACTAAGTCCTACCCGCATATCAAGAACTATCAAAGAGATAAAGGAGAAGGATCCTAGGGTTAAGAAACCACTATAGGGCATGCTTCAAATTTCAATAAATCAGAAAAAAAGAGAGGGGATGGGTTAGTCTTACCTAGTGATGATTTTTCTTTTGCTGTAGAAGGGATCACACCTCTCAGTTCGGTGCTTGGATGATGAAGTAGCTTTCCCGCAGATCCATCAACTTTTTATCAGCTAGTTTTGGAGGCAAGGAAAACCTCTTCCAAGGGTCGTCTCATCTGAGGGATCCTGTAAATGTCAAAAGTTAAGAATGTAAAAGATGAGGAAAATAAAGAACGGGAAGTTGGAAGAGAAGAGGATATAGGAGGAAGGCTGGCGGCCTGGCTGATGAAGATGCCAAGACTTGGAGGGGTGGCCTAGAACTTGGAAGACGGATCTTTGGTGGCTGGGGCATTTGGAGATTGGTGGCCTGGAGGGGTGGAAGGGGATGGAACAGCTAGGGTTTAGATGAAAGGTGGGCAGCTAGGGCTAGGATGAAGTCGGCCTGGAAGGGAAGAAGGGAGGGGCGACCTAGATGAAAGAAGGTTGGGCATCCTAGGGTTTGATTGATGGAAGATGAAAGATGGTTGGGTTGCACCTCATGTGCCCTCCTTGTGGAGTGAATATGGACCTCACACCCTCTCCCTCACGGAGCGTCAATGCATAAATGCGCAGAAAATTGGAAGAAAACAAACTCTCTTTTTTCATTCATAATATC
Source organism: Areca catechu (assembly GCA_021397845.1). Taxonomy (NCBI): domain Eukaryota; kingdom Viridiplantae; phylum Streptophyta; class Magnoliopsida; order Arecales; family Arecaceae; genus Areca; species Areca catechu. The sequence goes on along the minus strand of CM038048.1, from coordinate 41,484,174 downwards.
ATAACATCATTACAAGAAGGCAAAAGGGTGGGGTATTTATAGATTCACCCAGGGCCCTTTCCATGTCAAAGTAGGCTTACAAGTTTGAGTGGGACATGGAGTACAAAATTGGAGTGGGATTAGGAGACTGGAGTCCTTGTAGAACTTAGATGTTGAACTCCTTGTAGAACTTGGACAGTTGACTCCTCTTGGGCTTGGACTGTTTGACTCCTTGCTGGGCTTGGATGACAATCTCTTGGACTTCATCAAAAGCTTGGGCGCTAACTCTTGGACCGGGTCAAAGGCTTGGGCGCCAACTCTTGGACCAGGTCAAAGCCTTGGGTGCCAACTACTGTGGGCCTGGAAGGGGTGCCAACTTCTTGTGGGCTTGGACTGAGGTGCCACTCTTGTGGACCTGGGAGGTTGATTTCAAGTGGGCTTGGGTGCTAATTCCAAGGAGCTTGGGTGTTGACTTGGGTGGCATGAGTGGAGACCAGGGGTGTGGGCTTGAGTAGGGGCCCAGGTGCATGAGCTGGGGTGGCCTGAGTAGGGGTCTGATGGCTCTCCTCTTGGTCTGACTTGAATAAAAGAATTACAAAATTTACAGACTCAAATAAACTTACTTGACTGGACTAGAGCACAAAGGGACTCACTCACTTGACTAAGTGGACTCCATTGGACTCAATTGATTCACTTTATTATAAGACTCGATCTTTATTACAGGACTTAATGAGCAAATGGACTCAATTGACCTGATGGACTCAAAAAATGGACTGACTTTCCAACACATGAATCAGAGATCTTCATGGAACCCTAAAATCCTTGTCTGATCCTGATATCCCCATCATAATATATTATAATAATACTTAAATATATTAAAAGATTATGATATTTATATATTATATTATTAAATTTAATGTAATATGCTTATATTATATATAAATATATTTACATTATACATGTATATAAATGCATTTAATAGAATTATTTTATATTATATTAAATATTATATTAAATATGATATAATATACTATATTATATATTATAAAATATAAAACATTATTTATATTATGTTATATTAAATTAATATTATAGTATTATGTCATATATTATATAATGTTATATTTTATAATATTGTAAAATAAAGTAAAATAAAATATATCATTATAATATATTATAATATTTTATTATATGCTATAATATTATTATTTTAATATTATTATTATATTTAGAATATTATTATCATATTATATTATATTATATTATAATAATATTATATAATATACTATTAAAATATATATGATAATATTCATATTTTATAAATTTATTATATTACATTAAACATAATAAAATATAAAATATTTTATATCTTAAAGTATAATGTATAATTTATATTATGTTATGTCATATTAATATTTTAATATTATATCATATATTATATTATACTATATATATATATTATTAAATTCATAATATTTTATAATTTATAACATATATTATACAGTATTATTATATATATATTATAATTTTTTAAATATCTTAAATAATAAATGAAATTATATTATGTTATCAGATTTAATATAATATATTTATATTATATATTTGATATAAATTTTATATTATATATAAATAAAACACATTTAATAAAAATATACTATATTATATTAAATGCATATAGTGCATTAAATATAATATACTATATATATAATTTTTATTATGTTATATTATACTAATGTGATAGTATTGTATCATATATTATATAATATTTTATTTGTGATATTATTAATTATATTATATATATTATGATATATAATATAATATACTATTAAAATATATTTTATAATATTTTTTTTATAATAAAGCATTATATAATATATTATGTTATATAGTATTAATAAAATATATTTATATTATATATTATTATATATATATAATAATCATATAATCATATCATATAATATATTATAAACTATATAACATCATAAATATAATATTATATTATATTATTATAATGTTATAGTATATTTTTTAGGAGAAAGTAAGAAGAGAAGGGTAATATTGCCCGAAAGATTACTTGAGAGGTGGTAATTTGAATTACTACCTCTCCTATAGGTAAACCAGATTATCTATTGAGAAGTAATATAGATTACTAGACAAGATAGATTATCATCCAAAAAATATATCAAAGACAGTAATGTCATAGGGCCTTATTAAATTACAAGCAATCTGGATGGATTGTCTGCTATCAAATACAACTTAAAAAGTTATGTGGATTACCAATAATGTGGACTACTAGAAATGTAGATAACATATAATATGAATTATTGTGTTTGGTACATGCTAGTTGTAATACCCCAAAAAATTAAGGATAAAGACTCCCGATGGGAGTCTTCTCCTTCTCCAAATCAAAATCTAGGTAAATTGAACCTAGGGTTTCTGGCTATAAGAAGAGATCATATCCCTTTCATGAACCCCATCGCCGAAATAATCCATAAAAAAAAGAGGGAAAAAAACTTTTACCTCAGTTCTTCGACACTATCGCCATCATTGGACCTAGACCAGGATCGAAGGTCGCATCACCGTGGATTGCAGTCCCAGACAATCTTTTTTCGATGAGATCCTCGAAGTTTTTAGGGAGGGGGATGGGGAGCGTAGGAAGTTCTATTTGGCTAATGGGAGAAGAAGAGGAGAGGGGAAGGAAAGAGAAGAAGAAGAGGAGAGTGGAAGAAATGAGAAGAGGAAGAGAAGGGAAAAAAAGAAAAAAAGGGGAAAAGGAAAGTAAAGGAAAAGGAAAAGGGGACCTCCCTTGTTTGATGGAGAAGAAGAGGAGGAGAGGGAAAGAAAAAGAGAAGAAGAAGAGGAGAGAAGAAAAGAAAAGGAAAGGAAAAAAGAAAAGAAAAAGAAAGAAAAAGAAGAAAAAAAAGAAAGAAAAGAAAAGGAAAAAAAAGGAGAAGAAGAGAAAAGGAGGAAGAGAAGAGAAGAGGGGAGAGAAGAGAAGGAAAAGAGGAGAGAGGAAGAAGATTGAGAGGAGGAGAGAGAAAGAGGAGAGATAAAGAAGAGAGAGAGAAATAGGAGAGAGAAGAAGAGGAGAGAAAAATAGGAGAGAGAAAGAAGAAAGAGAAAGAGGAAAGAAAGAGAGAGGAAGAGGAGGGAGATAAGAGGAGAGAGAGAAGAGGGAGAAAAGGAAAGAGAGAGATAAGAAAGAGCAAGTTAAATAAATAATTAATTAAAAAGAGAGTTTTAAAAGTTCTTTCAAGGAATTTATAAGTTAGGGTATTGTGGATGGATCATACAAGAAATTTGGATAAAAGGTTTTAATTTTATAATTACTATAAAATTATTGATAATAAGAATATTATTGTAGGAGGATAATTTTCTAAACAGAGAATATTGAGCAAATTTTCTAGCACCTAGATCGCGATCCGAGTGTAGATTGGTATCGGATGTGTTAAGTCTATCACCAATAAGGTAAGGGTTTTTGGACATGATCACCAGTTATATATATTTTTTTATATTGCATGATTTGATCCTTGGATATGATCATTGGCATGGATGATTATTTATGTACGGTATGATTTTAGTTTCTTGTGATATATATTCATCTTCATAAATTACCAGTATGATTATTCATAGTTTTATATAATATATTTGTATCAAACATGATTATTTTTGAATGATTTGGATTGTGATACTGATTAATGTAAATCTTAAAAAGAACATGATTTGATAACATGTTTATGATTTGATAAAGTAATAATCAAGAAAAATGGATGTTTGGACTAGCCATGCTAAATAGAGAATTGCTGAGCCACGGACAAAAAATACATGGAATAGTCGAGCTACGGGCTTCGTACGTAGAATAGCCGAACCATGAACAGATAGTACGTAAAATAGCCAGCCATGGATGGATAGTACGTGGGACAATCGACCTACAGGCTTAGAACATGGAATAGCCAGCCACAGGTGAATAGTACGTGTGTTAGCCTAGCCATGAGTGGATAGTACATGGTCGATCTTGAGATTGCCGGTCACGGGCTAGAGCATGACCATGATTAGTCCAAACCCTAAAAAGATAATAGTGGTTAATCCATATCATGTTAATGAGATGTGAATAATAAGAGGTGAAACCATAATTAAGTAAAAAGAGATATTTTACTTAATGACATATATGGTATTACATTTTTGAATGAAATAGATATTTGCTATTAATTGATACATGTCTTTGCATTTTTTTATATTTAGTTATCTTGATTACTTGACATGAGATTTTAAGATTTATGTTCTACTTGATGCTGTTTACTATTATTTTGAACTATTGTGTATTATACTAGTGTGAGTTTGTAGGAATTCTTACTGGGCTATAAAGCTCATATCCCCTACTTCCTATCCTTCTCAGAGTTATGCAAAATATTCGAGCTTAGTGATGGATTCATTTTGTGGTGAAGTGATAAATCAATAAAGAATCATTAATACTAATCGGATAATTGAAGACTAACTAAATTGGTAATTGTTCGCTATTGTAGGCGGTTAAAAATAAAATCTATTCACTATTATAGTTAGTGATGAGTTAGGATCATATCCTCAGGGATCAAGGGCAATTATTTCATGAGAATAGCAAAAAAAATTGGTTGTAAGGATTAAATTGAAACTAGTAATTATTAAAAGATAACAACTAATTACTTAGTTAAATCAGTTAGCAGGAGAAGTAACCTGGGAACCCGAATCTACCATGCAAACAAGTTTTATCTTCTTTTCTTTATATTGCAATATTAATAATTATTATAAATTTGGTTTAGAATAATTTATCTCCTATGGGGCACAGGTCGTATCTAGAGATCACGACACATCTACTCAAAGTATAAACTCTTTACTTGATTTGCAAGATTACAGGTCCAATCTACTATACTATGATATATCTCTCTAAAACACGTACTGTATTCTGAGATCATGGCACGTTGATAGAAGGTGTAGGCCGTGTATGCCAGATCAAAACCTCGATTAGAGAAATAACTCAAGAGATATAAATAAGAAAAGCATAATATTTATTGCTTAAGAATCAAGTACAAAAAGAAAGATAAAACATGGTTACAGGCTTTATCTTCATCTCAGGTTGAAGGAGTCTAGCAATGCATCGCTGCCACCAGCATTTCCTCTATAATTTATCTTTTTCCTAAGCCTAATACAATAATCTAAAATAAAAGAAAAAGAAAATAAACTATTAAAAATTTGCTAAAGGAGCCGATGCCTGGACTGCTGCCTGGGGTCCTCCTTTTATAGAGCTCATCTAGGACTTCCTCCTGGTCAAAGTTAGAGTCAATCAGGCTCAAGATCGACCAAATATCATGTAGGGAATTCTTAACCATCCATTATATAGGCCTCAAATCGTGCGAACACTTCCTTCCTTCTGGGGCAAATAAAGTCCAATTTGGACTCTTTGTTGAATCCCGATCTCGGATTGAAGCCTTGGATCCTTCTTCGACTGAAACTAGGACTTGCTCCTGGCAACGGATGGATGGTGACCGATGACTGGTGACAGTGGCGGAAGATGGCATGAAGCGAACTAAGACTGAGGACGATGGAGGGACGGCTTGAAGAGCACTTCGTGGGATGGTGGCCGACTGTAGGGGCATCAGTCGTTGATGGCCGGTAATAGCTCCTCCGACGAGCATGTCGGACCAAGAGAAAGGGATCACACCGGCGATGATGATGGTGGAGGCCGGATGAAAAAAAGAAGAACAAGCCAAGTGTTCTTGATGATTTTTCAACCATGGCAGGTGCTCAGCGGCAAGAGATGGGCCTCCGGCAGCTTCTCCAGGCTTGAGTGGCGATGGTAGACAAAGATGGCACCAGAATTGTTCGACAGTCCACGGGATGGGTCATGGACTAGTAGCAATGGCTACTAGTAGACCAGTCAGGAGTTTGTGAACCAAGCAGTTAGTCCATGGTGGACCGGCTACTTTAATATTCATGCAATCTCTTAATAAAATTCAAACTCTAATTTCAGACTCATTCGAACTTTGATTTGAGTGCCGTTTATATCATTAGACTTCAAAATTAAGCTCTTTCAATCTAAAGGCTCCTTTTCTACAAAACCTAAATAAAAAGTATCAATTCTTAATAAATACTAATTAATATTTATTTTAATGATTAAATTAGGATACTTAATAGACTTATCTGTAATTACATGAGTTGTATTATTAGATATTCTATTAGGAAATATGATCTATAATGTCATTAGAAATCAAAGTGATAGTAGATTTTTAAAGGCCTTGTAGATCTCTAGGATGTATTTTAGGATTCGTGTAGCCGGTCACGTGGCCGAACCAGGTGCTGAGTTTGGGATGTGACAGAGTGGTATAGAGCTTAAGTTATGATCACCTAGGACCGTGATATAAGTAATTAAAATTAACATGGTGGTTATTAGGATATAACAGAATGATATCAAAACTTAGGTTATGATTACTTGGGATTATGATGTAAATGATTGACATGAGTAATATTGAAGCTTAGCTTATGATTACTTGTAACTATGATATAAGTGGTTTAGACATTACATGAATAATATCTAAGCTTAGAGTATGATCACTTGGGACTGTAATATAAGTGATTAGGATATGATTTGAATGATATCAAAATTTAAATAATGACCATTATGGATTGTGATTTAAGAGGTATTTGAACTTAGTATTATGATCAGTTGGAATATGATAAAAATTACAAGAATATACTTGAAGTTTGGATTTCTAATCTTTAGATTGTACATAGGATCTGACATATGATTAGTGCAAAAGAGGAATATGATTTTTGTCTCTAATATAAGTAGTAAGATTGACCTAAGATGAGTATAAAGAGCTGAATATTTATACTATTTAATTATGATAAGTAAGCATATGATTGATATTAAAGAGCGTCTTTGCCTTTGATAAGTGAGTTTGATCCAAGTATCAAGAGTACTAGACTGAAAATATAATATATTATATAGATAGGTTATACTGGTATGTATGTTCAATTATTAATTGAATGATTTTTAAATCCTAAACTTGATATGGATGCAAATCATAATAATATGCTAGTTTTGTTGTTAATTATCGGATTATAAATTTTAGGTTTGTTGTAAGAAGATGTTTAGGGTGTAGTTTATGTAAGAGTTTAATGATATTAGAAAAGATAAGTTTATGATGAACCTATATGTAGATTATTATTGAAAATATGTAATGAAAATTATATTTGGGATAATGCATAAATTGGTAATTTGCTATTAGTTGATTAATTATATTATGTGAACATGTCATGTATATTTTGGTAAAATCTTTGATAGCTAGGTTAGTTGTTTTGGATTTGATTACTTGATCATCCCTATATTTGTTGGACATTATTGGGTATGTTAAACTCTAAGTCAAATTTAAGATCTATGAAAAGATTTAGGTTACCCTCTACTGATATGGTATTGAGCGAAGAGATTGGTATTGAAAGACTTATATGAGTTTAGCTTATAAGGGGCAAAATTTTAAAGTGATTGTTAATTGATATTAAGAAGTATAGTAAAATAGCTTTATGAGCAATAATATGATCAATCCTACTCATAAGGATATTGACTTAGAGTCATTTACTTTATTAGAGTTAAAGTTAGTCTTCTAAGAAAAAAGTTAATCTAAATTATCTAATTGAATTATCAAGAAAAGCATGGTTAATTCAGAAACCATGCTAGAGTTATTGATGTCTTAAAAGGATGGTGAGATTTATACCAGGACTTTAAATATAGAAAGTAGGCTAGGGTTAATCTTGATATAATATACCTAAGATATGGACAAGATAAAGAGACTTGAAATATTTGCTTTAGTAACTTTAGATCTTTCTAGTACCAATATAAGGTGATTTTTTGGGGGATTCATTTAGTGAACTAGATAGTTTGGTAGATTATAATAGAGTGCACAGTGGAAGCGAGTGGTTTGAGTATTCTGAAACTAATTAAGAACATTAACTTTAGATTCAAAAGTATTATAATGGGAGGATTGAATTAAATTTCAGTAATAAGACTTTTAGTGATAAATGAAAGGATAATGTTATTGATTCTTGGGCTAGTCTATAAGTGTTTTCATGTAATTTTCATCAATAGGTTCCGCTAGTGTAGAGGACTCTAGAAAAGAAAATAGACATCTCTAAATTTAGGAAAAACATGCGATGTCAGGCTTGGATCTGGAATACTCTGATATAAAGCTCCTTTTAGTTTTGATATTGTGATCCCATTATTTGAAGAGGCTTAATGATTTCTTGAAATAGAAGTCTAATTATAAAATCATAGAAAAGATTAAGAGAATGAAGACTTTAGATTCTAGAGAGTGGTTAATGCTCAAAGTTTCTTTTGTTGGTGTTAATAGTATAGAATCTAGTTGATAATGATGTAGAGTTAATCAAGAGAAATAAGTTTCATGGGTGAAGAATTATGTATTTTAATTCAAAGTTGAGGTGCTAATGTTTATTTGAAAGAAATTGAAGGAATTCATTATATAGATAGATAGTAATGATCAAAATGAAAATGCTATATCATGTTGTTGTGTAAAGGTCGCATGAAGAAAACATTCTAAGAGGGGGATTATCTGAAAGCTCGAGAATGATATTAAAGTTGGATATTTCTGAAGTTTAGACCATCATGTTATTTTTATAAAGTTAATTAAGGATAATTAATCATATTAACATCAAAAGGTTAGTATTCTTTTGGAAGAGCTCAAGAGAATTTGGTATGCAAACGATCTTATCCTGGGACATCATATAATTATTATATCAAGATCCTATGGAGCAAATGCTTTGAAAGGTAATTATTTGGAGGATTAAAGATGATATGATGATGTGGGACAGATGAGGGTAGGATTGTGGGTGAGCCTAGAAGTCATATAGATTAGGGTACTACTATTTCTTTTATTTTATTTTTCTAGAAGGTAGTGAAGGAACAAGGAAGAATATGGACTTTCATGGACTTTGAGACTCATACTAACGAAGAGACCTCTCACCTCTAGGGCATTCTACCCACCTCAATACTTGGAGGCGTTAGGATAAATCTCAAATGACATGGGGGGTAAAGAAGATGGAATCAAGGAGATAACTAGACATGACCTATCATCATGTCCTGAGATTGGGCCTCACACCCTCTCCTTATGGAGTGAAAGAAAAGAATCACACTTTTCTAAAAACTCATCTTTATTAACCAATTTTTTACAAAGGATGGAGGGTGGTATTTATAAACCTTTCCTAACCCTCATTTGAATTTGAATACAAGATAGAAAGATAAGGATGGTTCAAATTCAAATACAAGATAAGACCTATCCAAATCTCAATCCTAACCAACCTAATCCTAAATCAAATTTCAAACAACTAATCCTAATCAACTAATTTTTGAATTTGAATTTTATTGAAATCTGTGCTGCATCGAGATTCATGCTACATCAAAATTTGTACTGCTTCAAGATCCATGCTATTTCAGGATCCGTGCTACTCCAAGATCAGTGCTGGCGATGTCCCCATCATTCCCTTGAGATGGGGAAAACTCGACCCCATCGAGTTTGGATCAGCAGGGACTGTGCTCTGAGATCTATGCTTTAATTTTATCCTACTCTGAAAACTGTGTGGCTCTAAAATCTATGCAGTTTTGAGAATTGTGCAGCTTTGAGGAGCGTGCAAAATCTAAAATCGGCAACAGGGGATGGTGCCCATGCTTTCACATTCATGTAACAGCCTTTCTTCTTCATGAACTCGAACCAGGAATAGGGACTCGCAAAAGGGTGTCACCGGCATTGGCGCTGGATAGAGTTGATCCAGCAGGGCGGTGGTGGTCACGGTGGAGTCGGCTGTGGCTAGTGATGGCAGCAAGGAGGAGATCCGGTGAGATGGGCATCGCATGGATCTTCAGCATAAAGGGCTTGCAGGGAGGCTTCGGATGGGATCTCCACCAGTGTTCTCAAAGGAGCCATCGCTAGAGAAGGGACGGTGCAGAGATCTGGACCGCAGGACAAAGCTGCTTCCATTCAGTTGCAGGCTGCGGAGATGGTCGGCTTCTTCACGCCTTCGGTGGCTAGCTTGCTTGGAGAAACGGCCGACGGAGGGGCTGAGGATGGTCTCGATCGAAGGAGTGGAAGGTAGTGGTGGTTCTGGTTGGGATGATCGGGTGTTCGCGGCAGCATGCAGTTCCAGATGGCGCACTCGATTGGGCAGATGATGGGGTTTGGCGTTGTCCTCTGGTTGGTGAGGTGTCGCGTGTGGAGATGGGGCTTGGATCTGGGCGAACAGTGTCAATCGATGGTGGCCATCAAGTGGATTTGGCTGTGATACCAAATTGATGTGGGACAGATGGGGGTAGGATCGTCAGCGAGCTGAGAAGTCACCTAGATTAGGGTACTACTATTTTTTTTTATTTTTCTATGGGGTGGCGAAGGAACAATGAAGATGGAAGGTATGAAAATCTGGACTTTCATGGACTTTAAGACTCACACTAACGAAGAGACCTCTCACCTCTACGGCATTCCACCCATCTCGATACTTGGAGGTGTTAAGGTGAATCTAAAATGACATGGGGGGTAAAGAAGATGGAATCAAGGAAGGGGATAACTAGACATGACCTATCATCATGTCCTCGGATTGGGCCTCACACCCTCTCCTTATGGAGTGAAAGAAAAGAATCACTCTTTTCTAAAAACTCATCTTCATTAACCAATTTTTTATAATGAACTGAGAGTGGTATTTATAGACCTTTCCTAACTCTTATTTGAATTTGAATACAAGATAGAAAGATAAGGATAGTTCAAATTCAAATATAAGATAAGGCCTATCCAAATCTCAATCTTAACCAACCTAATCTTAAATCAAGTGTTAAACAACTAATCCTAATCAACTAATTTTTTAATTTGAATTTTATTGAAATATGTGATGCATCGAGATTTGTGTTGCATCAGAAGTTGTGTTGCTTCAAGATCCATGCTGCTTTGAGATTAGTGCTACTTTGGGATCAGTGCTGGCGATGTCCCCATCATTTTTTTGAGGTGGGGAAATCTCGACTCCATCGAGTTTGGATCAGCAGGGACTGTGCTATGAGATCTGTGCTTTAATTTTATCATGCTCTGAAAACTATGGCTATAAAATCTATGCAATTTTAAGAATTGTGCAACTTTGAAGAGCGTGCAGAATTTGAAATCGGTAACAGGGGATGGCGCCCATGCTTTCACGTTCATGCAATAGCCTTTCTTCTTCACGAACTCGAACCAAGAATAGGGACTCGCAGAGGGGTGTCGCCGGCATCGGCGTTGGACAGAGTCAGTCCGGCAGGGCAGCGGTGGTCACAGTGGAGTCGACTGCGACTGGCAATGGAAGCAAGGAGGAGATCCAGTGGGATGGGTGTCGTGCGGATCTGTGACACAAGGGGCTTGCAGGGAGGCTTTGGACGGGATCTCCAATGGGGTTCTCGAAGGAGCCATTGCTGGAGAAGGGGCGGTACGGAGATCTGGACCAGAGGATGAAGCTACTTCCATTCGGTTGCAGGCTACGGAGACAATCGGCTTCTTCACGCCTTCGATGGCCGGCTTGCTTGGGGAAACAACCGATGGAGGGGCTGAGGATGGTCTCGATTGGAGGAGTGGAAGGCAGCGGTGGTTCCGGTCAGGATGATCGGGTGTTCGCGGTAGCAGGCGGTTCTGGATGGTGCACTCGATCGGACGGACGATGGGGTTTGGCGATGTCCTCTGGTTGGTGAGGCATCGCATGCGAAGATGGGGCTTGGATCTGGGCGGACAGTGTCAATCGACAGTGGCCGTCAAGTGGATTTGGTTGTGATACCAAATTGATGTGGCACAGATAGGGGTAGGATCGTCGGCGAGCTGAGAAGTCACCTAGATTAGGGTAATACTATTTTTTTATTTTATTTTTCTAGGAGGTAGCGAAGGAACAATGGAGATGGAAGGTAGGAAAATCTGGACTTTCATGGACATGAGACTCACACTAACGAAGAGACCTCTCACCTCTAGGGCATTCCACCCACCTCGATACTTGGAGGCATTAGGATGAATCTCAAATGACATGGGGGGTAAAGAAGATGGAATCAAGGAAGGGGATAACTAGACATGACCTATCATCATGTCCTCGAATTGGGCCTCACACCCTCTCCTTATGGAATAAAAGAAAAGAATCACTCATTTCTAAAAACTCATCTTCATTAACCAATTTTTTACAAAGGACTGAGGGTGGTATTTATAGATCTTTCCTAACCCTTACTTGAATTTGAATACAAGATAGAAAGATAAGGATGGTTCAAATTCAAATACAAGATAAGTCCTATCCAAATCTCAATCCTAACCAACCTAATCCTAAATCAAATTACAAGCAACTAATCCTAATCAACTAATTTTTGAATTTGAATTTATTAAAATTTGTGCTATATTAAGATTCATGCTGCATCGAGATTCATGCTACATCAAGATCTGTGCTGCTCCAAGATCCATGCTGCTCCAGGATTAGTGCTGCTCTGGGATTAGTGTTAGCGATGTTCTCATCATGTGATGGATGGGGATTATCAATATTTAAACTCAAGTAAGCTAATTTCGAGGATGAAATTATTTTAAGGGAGGGAGAAAGTAATGCCCCAAAAAAATTGAGGACGAAGACTCCTGATAGGAGTCTTCTCCTTCTCCGAATCAAAATATAGATAAATTGAACCTAGGGTTTCTAGCTATAAGAAGGGATCATATACCCCTTCTATGAACCCCCATCACTGGAACAATCCATGAAAAAAAAAAGGGGAGAAAACCCTTATCTCGGTTCTCCGATGCCACCATCGTCATGAACCTGGATCACGATTGGAGGTCGCATCGTTATGGATCTCATCCCTGGATAGTTTTTTTTCAACGAGATCCTTGAGATTTTTGGGAAGGGGAACGGAGGCGCAGGAAGTTCATTTCGGCCAATGGGAGAAGAAGAGGAGAGCGAAAGGAAAGAGAAGAAGAAGAGGAGAGGGGAAGAAAAGAAAAAAAAAAAGAAAAGAAAAAAAGGGGACCTCCCCTATTCGGTAGAGAAGAAGAGGAGAGGGAAAGAAAAAGAGAAAAGAAGAGAAGAGAAGAAAAGAAAAGGAAAAAAAAAAGAAAAACAAGAAAAAGAAAAACAAGAAAAGAAAGAAAAAAGAAAGGAAAAAAAAAAAAGAAAAAAAAAAGAAAGGAAAAGAAATGAAAAAAAAAAACAAGAAAAGGAAAGAAAGAAAAGAAAAGAAAAAAAAGGGACGAAGAGGAGAGAGAAAGAATAGAGAAAGAGGGGAGAAAAGAGGAGAAGTGGAAAGAGATAGAGGAGAGAGAAGAGGAGGAGAAAGAAGAGAGAAAGAAAAGAGAGAAGAGGAGAGAGAAGAAGAAGAAGAAGAAGAAGAAGAAGAAGAAGAAGAAAAAGAGAAAGAGGAGAGAGAAAGAGGAGAAAAGGAGAGAGAAAGAGAAGAGATAAAGAGGAGGGAGATAGGAGAAGAGAGAGGAGAGAGAAAGAGGAGGGAGATAAAAGGAGAGAGAAAAGAAAGAGCAAGTTAAATAAATAATTAAAAGGAGAGTTCTAAAAGTTTCTCTTCTAAGAAATTTATAAAGTTGGGATATTGCGGGTGGATTGTAGAAAAAATTTGGATAGAAAGTTTTGGATTTATAATTACTTTAAAATTATTGATATTAAGAATATTATTATAGGAGGAAAACTTTTGGATGGAGGATATCAAGCAAATTTTCTAGCACCTAGATCAAAATTCGAATTTAAATTGGTATCGAATGTGTTGATTCTATTATTAGTAAAGGTAAGGATTTTAAACACAATTACTAGTTTATATATATATTACATGATTTGATCCTTGGATACGATCATTGGCATGAATGATTATTTATGTATGATATAATTTCAATTTCTCGTGATGTATATTCATCTTCACAAATTACCAATATGATTATTCATAGTTTTGTATAATACATTTGTATCAAATATGATTATATATTTTTATATTACATGATTTGATCCTTGGATACAATCATTGGCATGAATGATTATTTATGTACGGTATGATTTCAATTTCTCGTAATGTATATTCATCTTCACAAATTACCAATATGATTATTCATAGTTTTGTATAATATGTTTGTATCAAACATGATTATTTTTTAATGATTTGGATTATGATACTAGTTAATGTAAATCTTGAAAAGAACATGATTTGATAATATGTTTGTAATTTGATAAAATAATAATCAAGAAGAAGGAATGTTTGGACTAGCCATGTTAAATAGAAAATTGCTAAGCCACGGATGAATAATACAAGGAATAACCGAGCCACGGATGGATAGTACATAGAATAGCTGGGCACGGATGGATAGTAATGGGATAGCCGAGCCACGAGCTTAATATGTGGAATAGTCGAGCCACAGGAAAATAGTACGTAGAATAGCTAGTCACGGACAGATAGTACATGGTATAGCGAAGCCACGGACTTAATACATGAAATAGCCGAGCCATGGACAGATAATACATGGGTTAGCCTAGCTACGAACAGATAGTACATGATCAATCTTGAGATTGCCAGTTACAAGCTAGAGTATGAACGTGATTAGTATAAAATCCTAAAAAGATAACAATGGTTGATCCGAATCATATTAATGAGATGTGAATAATAAGAGGTGAAACCATAATTAAGTAAAAAAAATATTTTACTTAATGATATATATGGCATTACATTTTGAATGAGGTGGATATTTGATATTAATTGATACATCTCTTTGCATCTTTCGATATTGAGTTATCTTAATTACTTGACATGAGGTTTTAAGAGTTATATTCTACTTAATATTGTTTACTATTATTTTGAATTATATTATATTATACTGGTGTGAGTGCATAGGGATTCTTATTGGGCTATAAAGCTCATACCCCTTACTTCCTTTCCTTCTCAAAGTTATGCAGAATATTCGAGCTTGGCAATGGATTTGTTTTGTGATGAAGTGATGAATTGATAAAAAATTATTACTACTAATAGGATAATTGAAGAGTAACCAAATTGGTAATTATATAAGTTGTATTATTAGGTATTCTCTTAGGAAATGTGATCTATAATATCATTGAAAATCGAAGTGGTAGTAAATTTTTAAAGGCCTTGCATGATCTTTAGGATATATTTTAGGGTTCGTGAGGCCAGTCACGTGGCCGAACCGGGTGTTGAGTTCAGGGCGTGCAAAGTAGTATCAGAACTTAAATTATGATCACTTAGGACTGAAATAAGTGATTATAATTTAACATCATGATTATTAGGACATGACAGAATGATATCAAAACTTGGATTATGATTGCTTGAAACTATGATGTAAGTGATTTGGACAAGACATGAGTGATATTAAAGCTTAGCTTATGATTACTTGGTGATGTAGCAAGATCGCTGACATAGAGTAGCTGTCAGGCGCCATGTCGATGAAAGCCGCCGCGTCAGATGCTGCATCAATCTCCCAGCTCGGACCCCTTCGCAAAGCCGAGCTCCCCCAAAATAATGGGACCAAAGCCGAGCTCCATCCTCTACTAGGTCGGACCCGCGAGCCCGGGACGTCTAGGCCGGAGCCGAACTCTACCCTCCAAAGCGAGACCCTCGGAGATCGAGCCCCGTGGTCGGAGTCGAGCTCAGCCCTCCTCCGCCACGTGGAGCCTCTTCGAGGCTAAGCCCTCTGGACCGGGCCTGCACTCTGCCCTCCAGAGTGAGACCCTCGGAGAACGAGCCCCATGGTCGGAGTCAAGCTCAGCCCTCCTTCGCCACGTGGAGCCTCTTCGAGGCCGAGCCCTCTGGACCAGGCCCGCACTCTGCCCTCCAGAGCGAGACCCTTGGAGATCGAGCCCCGTGGTCGGAGTCGAGCTCAGCTCTCCTCCACCACGTGGAGCCTCTTCGAGGCTGAGCCCTCTGCACCAGGCCCGCACTCTGCCCTCCAGAGCGAGACCCTCGGAGATCAAGCCCCGTGATCAGAGTCGAGCTCAGCCCTCCTCTGCCATGTGGATCCTCTTTGAGGCTGAGCCCTCTGGACCAGGCCCGCACTCTGCCCTCTAGAGCGAGACCCTCGAAGATCGAGCCCCGTGGTCAGAGTCGAGCTCAGCCCTCCTCCGCCATGTGGAGCCTCTTCGAGGCTGAGCCCTCCAGACAGGACCCGCATTCTACCCTCCACCACTGAGGTGATCCCGCGACGCCTAGGTCATAGTCGAGCCCTGCCTTTCCAGCTCAAACCCCAGCTCAGGCGTCAACACTGGTGAACCAAGGGGTAGCACCGCCCTCCCAAGATGCCGGTGAGCCACCCGAAAACTGCACTAAGACATCCACCAGGCCGCAGTGATCACCTGCAACCGCCGGTTACACCAGAAAGGGGAGAGGCCCACTGATCAAAGCACCACACTCCTCACCAACCACCTGAACCTCCCGAAGGAGGAAGTCAACCAGGAGATTCGAATCCCAGGGACGGTGGCCCACCAATCGAGATACTGCCAGGTTTCCCGGAAGGAGGCGACCAAGGAGAATGTCAGAGCACATGACAGCTTCCCTTATCACGGATCGAGAAATGCTCCTCGGGACACCGCCGCACGCGTCTGACAGCCCGGTGGAGATCCCAAGACGAACGCCCAACGATAACCTAGTTTGCAAAACTCGGAGGTAACAACTGCAAAAAAGAAAGAGGCATAAGGCACAACACACCAACACAGGTGCAAGCTCAACCAGAGAGCACAGCACCATAAGAAAATCCAAGCAAGGGTGGGTAGAAAGGCCACACAGAGACTCCCTCTAACCAGGCCACTCTTCCCCCGATACACTTGCATCCCACTTTCACACTACTCACTCCTCCTAACATGGAGTCCATCAAGAGGGGCTCGACCAGGAGGATCTGTTCCCCTAGATTGTCACTGACTTGACCATTGGAGTGCCCCCGCCGGAAATCCCGGCCCGGGTCACTAACCCCTGTCTTGCAGGTCTAGGACCACCGGACGTCCAGGCAACAAAGGGAGCGCACTCCGGCGCCGACAGCAGCTATGGACCACGACGATCTTGGCGGCAACACTTGGGATTGTGATATAAATGGTTTGGACATGACATGAATAATATCTGAACTTAGAATATAATTACTTAGGACTGTGATATAAGTGATTAGAATATAATTTGAATGATATCAAAATTTGAATAATGATTATTATGGACTGTGATTTAATATCGGTTGGGACATGATTAAAGTTACAAGAATGAACTTGAAATTTGGATTTCTAATCTTTAGAGTGTATAAAAAATATGATATATGATTAATGCAAAAGAGGAATATGATTTTTATCTTTAATATTAGTAGTAAAATTGATCTAACGAGTGTAAATAGCTGAATAATTTATACTATTTAGTCATGATGAATAAACATATAATGGATATGATGTGTTTTGATCTTTAATAAGTAAATTTGTTTCAAGTATCAAAGAGTACTGACCTGAAAATATAATATGTTATGTAGATAAATTATGCTAAATATATATGTTACATAATTAATTGAATGATTTTGAAATCCTAAATCTGATATGAATACATGATAATATATTAGTTTTGTTATTAATTATCAGGTTATAAATTTTAAAATTATTGTAAAAAAAAATTTATGATATAGGTTATGCAAAAATTTAATGATATTAAAAAAAATAAATTTATGATAAACTTATACCTCTAACATTAACTATTTAGTAGCAAAGACTATGACTCCTGCATGTTCTTTGCTAAAATAGTACAATGTAGATAAAGAGGATTCCATCCTCCTTTGAACAAGAATAAACAAATTTTTTAAAGATAGGGCTCAAAACAATTAACAATATTCAAATACAAAGTTTTAAAATCCTCTTAAAGGGAAAAGCTAAGTGGTTGAAAGGATAGAGGAGGGTGTAATATGACCCAAATGACTAGAATAAAGGGAAAAGCTAAGTGGTTGAAAGGATGCTAGCAACTGGTGGAAGGAATGTGACATGGTAGAAATGAGCCTAGGAATACCCAAAATGGAGACGAAGGAAATGGCCTTGCACAATTGAGAAAGTCCAACTGCTCACCAGAAGGGATAAAACTTGACTTGTTTAATTAAGGATTAATGGGTATTGAACGATTTTTTTTCTAAAATAAACTCTGATAACCTAAAGAATAAACATGAATTTCGCTCAAACTTAATATTGTTAGCCATTTGGTGGATGCCTAAACCATATTGCAACAAAAACCTAACTTTTTATATTTAATTGAAAATTTTGAAAATTTTGGGATGTAAACATAAATCTTCAAAAATTGGCGTATCACTACAATTTATCCAAAAAGTTATTTCTTTTCGAGCACACCTAAGAATTTGAAAAGAATAACTTCTTACTCATTCCCCTGAAATAATACTTGGGCCATCAACACGGTAGCCAAACGTACATAACAGTCCAGTATCGCGTCAAGTGCTCAAATATGAACATATGAAAACTGAAAAACAAGGTTCGCTTTGAGGGAAGGATTCACTGCCTACTGCTCAAATTACAAGCACTAGGAGTCCAAATGAGGAAAAGATCAATTTAATTCTTTCTAAAAAACTTAACATTTAAAATTGTTACAACTTTTTACTTTTGACATCACAAGCTATACAAATCAAAGTAAATAACAAGCAGATAAAGTTGCCCAAGTTCCCTTGCTATAATGTGATATACAATCTCTCAATTAAGGCAGGCAACCAACGCCATGGAGTTGGCTATAAGAAATGTCAAAATATCCAACCTTGCTGCAGTCTCACTTACTGGTGCTATCTCTGACCCAAATGTGATCCCTCAGAAACCATGTGCAGGTGCTTCATGACATCCATTTGCAGACCCCAAATAAGATAACGGTGTCTTTGAAGGCATGCAATCAGCTTTCGCTTTTACCAACATCCTGTCTTGTGGTTACTTCCGGCTAGTACTCAATTTCTCTGTCAACTCTTGTATTGTTAAAGAAGCGTCCTTCCAAAAAGAAGGCAATTAAAATATCAAAATTTAAGAAGGCTTGTTGAGTGCTTCACGTGCAATATTGCAATATTGAGAATGGAACAAAATGTTCGAAGCACACTCATACAACAAAATGGAACATTTGAGAAATAAGAGAGGAGTTGAAGTTCAGAGAAAGCCCTTCTCACCTTTAACTTCTTCCGCAAATTTTCCTCCTCTTTATCTCGCCAACCCCTTTCATCTGAAAATATCTCAATCAGAGCCTCCTGCTCCTTGGTTGCCTCTTCCAATTTCTGGTGTGCTGCTTCAAGCTTGTAAATTCAGAAAGCATAATAATTAGGAAAGCAAGTGCCAATATCACATCCAACATTTAAACTGAAATCAGTGAAGGTCATTTTATGACTCCTCATCAGCAAGGCACCAAGGCTCCAGCCTCCTATCAGCTGAAAAAACTCCTTTACTAATCTTGTTAGGTGATGCATTTGAAATGAAGAGGTTATTATAACAGAATTATGCTATTATAATAGATGTATAACCCTAAATAAATCATTTAGTTTAAGGCTCAGATGCACTACGGTACCGGCAGTTCAACCTAAGTGTTTTCTCTGGACACACATCTACAGGATCTTGCAGATGATACCACTAAAGTACTGAAACCTTTCCCAAGAACGTATGGTTGTTTCGTAGAAATGAATCAAAGTATCATTATACTCACTTGTTCATTCAATGATTTATTCCTATCCCTCTCATATTGCAGTTCTTGTAGCATTGATTCCTCCATCCTTATGAGCCTACAGAAAGAATACCAAAATTACATCACATGGCGATGCATCAATATTTCCTACTTCATGCTGACAGTAATCATGTGTTAGCAGACCTGTCCTTTAATGCTTTATTTTCATCCTTCAACTGCTTGATACTAAGCTCTGACTCAAGATCTGGTCCACTTGCATCACATAAGACAGTGGATGCCTGCTCATCATATAAGTATAAGATGAAGTTTGTTGCTAGCTGAAAAATAATTCCAAGTACCGAATTTACCTAGATATTAATTTATCTAAAAATAAATAAATATCAGCTTGTTAATGATCCAAGATATATACAAATGAATTTAAGTCTATTTACCTTTGAATGTGATCTGGTAGTAATTTGGTTGATCCCCCCACCTCCATTTGCAGCATGATTTCCATCAGTGAAATTATTTGCTAAACTATTTGGACCACCAGAATCATTTACAATTTTCTCTAAAGGAATGCATTCAATGTCTGGGTCACTCTCATCACTCACGTGTTGTGTTCCATTTGCCTTTGGAACTGGAGACCTTATATTTTTTCAAATTTCTCAGCACTCTTTACACTATATTCTCTCAAAAATGAAGGGCGTGCACTTTTATTATCCCCCAATTTACCAGAACCGATGGGTGAGTTTCGGGCATTCCCTGCCTTGCTATTTGAGCCTGAAAAAGACTTGCCCGTTGATTGAACCTTGATTGAATTTTGTGATTTGCTTCTGTGAGATACAACATTTGAAGAAGCATACTTGGAATGCTGGGATATTGGAATAGGTGCTTCAGGTGAGCTCTCTGTCAAAAAAGTTTCTTAGGAAAATAACTAGAAGATAGAGTATGTAATTGACAAAAGTAAAAGAGTTTATCCAGACAGAGTTTATCCTCAACTTATAAATTGTGAGCATAGTAGTAGCACATAGAAAAGAAAACAGGATGTCTCTATCAGCTGGCTATGTTATTTCCCTCGAGGCATGTTCATGATAAAGCCACTCCCTCATTCCTGTAATCCTATCTCTCACTACTGAAAGCAGATAAAGAGTTTATCCTCGGGATACTAAAAGTTATTTATCCTTATTGCAAGAAACCAACATGAAGTCATCGCATGAACTGTTCTCGTTTCTAATAGATGTGAAATGCTTTCACTACCTTTGTCTTCAGAGTCAATTTGTTTTTTACTACGCCTTGGAGCATAGCCAATTCTATGACAATTTGTTGACCTGAATGCAACAACAAACGATTTCAGTGATAAGAACAAAATAACTGGTTGCTACTTCATCCTCAAGCTGGAGATCCATTGATGATAAGAACAAACCAATATGTTTTCTGCATCTGAACTAGTCGTGCTTCTAGTCTTGAAAGAATAGTTGTCCGTTCAAAGTCTTGCTTATCATGAGCTGGCTCAACAAAATTGGCCTCCAACACACCTGTATTGGAACGTATTTATCAGGAAATCATATTACAGTGAGATGGAACAACACATTTGAAATTAGAAAAAGTGGCACCTATAACTCCGCGCCCATCACTTCCAGCAGCACTCCATACTCTCCAGAAAGGCTGGCAAGGGCACAAAACAAGTAAAAAAATATATACAAAGTTAGAAGAAGAAAACAGCCCAAGAATGATTGTTTCTAATCCATGATTTAAATCCTTTTCTCAAAACTGAATTAATGCAGAGTAACAGAACATTAGCACGGAACTTGCTCGGTAACGATCACTTTTCTGAAATGAGCTTGGAAATGAAAAAGAATGCTTTGTAATAGTTATCAGATCAACTTGACAAGTAGATGCTATACTCCTTGTATATTGCAAGATCAATCATAGAAGTTAAGAAAAACAGTGCAGCCTCCAGGCAAACCCAAAAAAGATCTCTTAGAAGCTCAAAATATGAGCTAAACATATTCTAGAAGGTATTATCGAAAATAATTAAGATCCATGTGAAGAACCCAATGAAAAAAAACTCTAGCTCTATCTTTTTGCTTGCCTTTTTAAAGAAACTGAATGACCATGTTGGCCTGGTCTGTGTTATCCATGACTGCACTAAAATCTCTGAGATTGCAATACAGCATGCTATGAATTCAAATTATATGGTCCTGCTATATCAAAAGCAAAAGCTGCTCACTTGGAGGATCATACCCCCAAAGCAAGAGAAAAACTCGAGCAATTTAATTTAATGGTCCTTAGCTCACAAGGCATTTAGCATCAAACGATTTAGCAACAAAAAAAATTGATAAACTCCTAAATAGAGTAATTTCCTACTACATAGGCTTAATCATATCCTTCATAGGCTCCTAGTACCAAAAGCAGTGCGTGTCATGCCTACAATTTGAATTGCTGCCCAGCATAACCACAATGTTTTTCACGATATTTTATTAGTTCGTATCAAGGTTGGTAGTCTCAAGCCAAATCGCCCAGTTTGGCAATGTACCAACCAGTTGGAAGCAAAAACCAGATCGAGACAAGTTTGGTTAGGAACAGACCTCAAACCAGCCTGAACCAAATTGAACCAAGGAAAATCACCCAATTCTGCTCAGTTCAGGGCAGTTCACTACCTTTACAACAACCCTCTTGAACCCAACCCTAAGTTGCCTTGCCTCCTGCCTGATCACTCTCCCTTTCTCTCACATTCAGCATGGGCTAGGGTTCCTACACCTCCCGTCCTGCTATTACCATCACCACTAATGACGGTCAACGTATGAGCTTTGACCTCTCTCTGTGAGTCTCTTCCCTAAAGATTATGATCCCGGCGACTTCCCATCTCCTCCATCAACAACAACAATGACCCTAGCAAATCCACTCCCCCCTCTCTTAGTGTCTCTCTCCGAAACAACAATGACTCCAAAGGCTTCATCCCCTCTCCCCTCACCTCCCCCTCCCTTCCTGGGTTTTGATACACCTCAAGTCAGTATGTTATGTACCAGTACCATACCAAATCAATCGCTAACAGGTACAACTCTCATACTAGTTTGCCGAACCTTGGTTTGTATTGCATTTTCCACACCACAAATAAAATGTCTCATAAAATGCATAATAGAGAGAAGCACGAGCATATATCAACATGTTAACAGGTGCAAACATAAACCTGTGTTTATGAGGATGCATATGCATTCCTAATGCCTGTTTGCCTTAACTAGAACCAGGAATTGTTAAGTTCACCGATGTAATGCTTGTTAAAAAGTTCAAAATTGGTGGGGACACCAGGATCACACACTAATCACTGGATCCCATATGATTTACTGATTAAGATTTTAATTTTAGAACCTTAGTCATGTGTCACAATTTTATAATCAATTAAGATTGAGTCCTGTAATAAGTTGAGACTAGTTGATTTGTCTCAACCTAATCCAGTCCATTGAGTCATGTATTTAAGTATGAGTCCAGTGAGCAAGGTTCTCGGTACCGGTACCGGGAGCCATATCGGCGGGATGCCAGTACCGCAGGCGTACCGACCCTTTTTTTTAATATAAAAACATTCTCCCCCTTCTAAAAAAGCATTTAAAACAGAAAAAAGACTTGAACCGGGCCCGTACCGGTACAGAAATCAATTTTTTTTTATTTTCTTAACGGTCCAGATGCCGAACCATTTTAATGGGCTGAACCGTACCGGCTAGCTGCCGGTACGGTACGGTAAGCCCCGTACCGGGTGGTACGGGACGGTACCATGATCCCTGCCAGTGAGAGTCTAGTTTTTGTACAAGAAAGGATACCCTATTTTGGAGTTCCACCAGGCCTCACCCAGGAGCCAGAGGCATTTACATCAGCTTATGGGATCTTGTTTGACACCCTAAAGCCCTAGATACCCTCCAGATGCTCTCTAGATGCCCTGATTCCCTCCAGATGCCATTCCAGATTCCCTCCACATGCTCCAGAATATGCCAGATGCCAGGTATCCCATGATTCCAGGAATATGCCAGCACCCCAGGTCAAGAGATTCCAAGTCCAGGAGTCAAGCCCATGAGCCCCAGAACCAAGATTCCAAGGAATATGCTGAGTAATTCTTTGTGCACCGCGTGCGGTGCAGCAAATCCAGCGTGGCCTACACCGCAGGCTCCTATTGGTCCAAAAATATTCACTGTAGTATGATGGAACAAAAGCTGAGATGACTAGTATTAATTGAAATTTTCGTCCAAACCAAAATACCCTTACGACATCCTGGTTCAAAAATGACCTGAAACAGTATTACGACATCCTAGTTCAAAACTTACGACATCCTAGTTCAAAACCTACAACACCCTAGTTCAAAAATGATCTGAAACAGTATTACGACACCCTAGTTCAAAACTTACGACACCTTAGTTCAAAACCTACAACACCCGGATTCAAAAATGACCAGAAACAGTATTACAACACCCTATTTCAAAAGTTACAACATCCTAGTTCAAAACATACGACACCCTTGCAAAAAATATAAATTAAAACCAGAAACAGTATTACGACATCCTAGTTCAAAAGCTACGACACCCCTGCAGAAAAATATAAAATAAAACCTGAAACAATATTACGACATCCTAGTTTAAAAGCTACGACACCCCAGTTCAAAACCTACGACACCCCTGCAGAAAAATATAAAATAAAACCTGAAACAGTATTACGACATCCTAGTTCAAAAGCTACAATACCCCAGTTCAAAACCTACGACACCCCTGCAGAAAAATATAAAATAAAACCTGAAACAGTAGTTCAAAAGCTACATCCCTGCAGAAAAATATAAAATAAAACCTGAAACAGTAGTTCAAAAGCTACGACATCCCTGCAGAAAAATATAAAATAAAACCTGAAACAGTATTACGACATCCTAGTTCAAAAGCTACGACATCCTAGTTCAAAAGCTACGACACCACAGTTCAAAACCTACGACATCCCTGCAGAAAAATATAAAATAAAACCTGAAACAGTATTACGACACCCTAGTTCAAAAGCTACGACACTCCCGTTCAAAACCTACGACACCCATTCAGAAAAGGGACTGGAGGGAAGGGTATTTTGGTCTGGACAAATTTTAAATAAAAGCTGAATAGTAATTAATACAAGTCACGCTCAGCTCCCATCCCGTCATGCTACAGTGAATACATTTGGACCAATAAAAAAGCGCAGTGCTAGCCACGCTGGATTTCCCGCACCGCACGCGGTGCATAGACTTTTTCATATGCTATTACCAGGGCACCCCAGCTTCCAGGGCACAAAGCCCATGCACCAATCCAAAGGAGGACGCCCCTTGCTGCCCTAAAGCCAAGCCCAACTCCATATTGGCGCCCAAGCCCAAAGAGAGCCCTTAGACCAAGTCAAATGAGGAGAGAAATCCAAGTAGAATAAGAAGAACTAGTTTTATTTTCATTCAAAGTGTATTCTCCTTGTTGGCGTGGAATCCCTGAATCGGCCGGTCGGAGCTGGTGCACCGCAGGATCGCTCCCTGGTTCACCTGCAAAACAGGTCCCTTGCCGGAGTTGTTCCGGCGGGGGACACTCCGATGCCTAAGTCAGTAGCGGATCCCAGCCACAGAATGGAGAAGGGTGTCGAGAGTGAGAGAGAAAAGCTCTTAGAGTATGGGCGAATCTGTGAATGTGTATGTGAGCGTCCCTCCCGAGCCATCCTTCTTACCATTATTTAAAAGAAGGCCTCCGGCCTGTGGCCCGCTCTTTTTCCGGTGATTATGGGGAGTCAATTTCTCCTATGATTGGCGATCGTGGGTTGTCACTGAGCGGTTCCGACCAGATCGGAGGTATGGCAGCTGGAGTTGCGCGCCATGATCGTGGCATGGAGAGTGTCGATTGTAACCATTGGTTACAGTTGCCTATCTGGACCAGATTATGGTTCCATCTTCGGGTTTCCCCTTGCATGGGCCGAAGACTTGGTATTTGTCCCGTGGCCGGAGATCGTGTCTACGGCAGGGGCCAAAGAGCGTGACTTCAAAAGTCGATGAGAAACTTGGTCTTCGGCCAAGGCCGAAGACGTTATCCGAAGATTTGGCCTTCGGATGTTGTAGTCCGGTGAGAAGCCTTGGGTTGCCTACAGTTGCCCTGTCCCTTCCCTGGTCCGAAGTCCGTGATCCGGAGAAAAGGGCTTCGACCAGTTGAACTGGAGTTCGGTTCGTAGCTGAACCGGGATATCCCAATAGTTGCCCCCCTACTCTCAGTTTTCGAAGCGGAGATTTTCCTCGAGAAGTGAGTATTAATGCTTTGTCGTTTTCCTCCAGGAGATAGTGTAGTGGATGATTATGGGATCTCTGATTGGACTGCCCATCATGACTGCTGGTTGATCTGGGAATCAGGTGGTGGACAGCTGTCACTCCCAGATTAGGGAAGAAGGGAAAAGTGGGCGGCCCTGGGATCGTCTTTCCTTTTCCCGTTGCACAATGGTTAAGCCAATCTGTTGGTTGAGATTTGGATGGTTGTGGTAGCTTCCCCTCGTCCGTTGGATGATGGGTGCGCCTCATCCTGATGGTTAGTTGAAGGCGGGTTACCTCCCTGGGTAACCTTGGATCAAATCAACCTAGTAGGGCTTCAGAGACCCTTGCTTTTCTTTTGGAAAAGGGCGAAGGTCCGGCTAAGGAAGCTTCTTCAACCTCATGTCATCCTTCGTCCAACTTGTTCTGGACTGCCAGTCTATTTCGCAGGTAGAATCATCCTTCTGCTCCCTTGCTTCATTCTTTGTCATAGAAGAAATCGTAGAAAGTCAGGGGGAACAGGTTGGGCCCTCGGGGCCTGGTGACGTAGTAGGTCCGGAATCGATTTCCAGCTCAGTTTCTCAGGATAATGCGGCCCTTCTTTGGGAACGCTATCGCATTCCCGAGGAGTTCCCCTTCGTTCTCCCCACACTCGAGGAACGAGTGAACGAACCTCCCCTGGGTGCCTAGCCGTGTATGAAGATCATCTGAAAGCTGGTCTTCGATTTTCCCTGCACCCCTTCTTCATCAAGATCTTCCGCTTGTACCAAGTGGTGCTAGCGCAGTTGACCCCGAACAGCATCCGGAACATCTGTGGGTTCCTGATCATGTGCAGCATCGCAAACGTAGAACCTAGGACCAATTTGTTCACGGCCCTTTTCGTTCTCAAGAGGGATTTCCACAGCAATGGATGGTGGGTGATTGGCCCTAGATCAGGCCGCAAGGTCATCAAGGACATGCTCAGTGCAGTCCACGGGTGGAAACCCGTTTTTGTGTGTGTTGTCTTTTGATCCATGGGACTTCAACACTGTGAAAGAAGCCTCGTCTAACCTCCAACGATGGGAAGGTCTTGGCGGCCGATCAGTCGGACTACGATCTCTTGGTCAACTCCGAAGTTGCCCCCATCCGGGAATTGTTGGAGGAGAGAAATCTCCATCTGACGGGAATTAGCAAATTTCCCTCATTAGGTATAGCGATGGGAATCTCTACTCCCCTTTCCCGGTTTTATTGTAGCTCAGTTAATTGAAATGAACTCTCTTGCTTGTAGGTGGCGGGATGAAACCCGGTATGAGCTGGCTTCGTCAGACTTCGGAGAAGAGGGTAGCACAGGCCCCTCTCACCAGGTCTGCAGCTCGGAAGAGGGCTCGAAGGGACTGCCCCGAGGGGGGGACCGAAGCACTTCGTCTTCCCGAGGAACCTCAGGAGAAAATGTAGCAGCCGCGGAAGGGGTCCCGTCGAGATCCTGTCCAATCGAAACTCCACCGGTGGCTAACTCCCCGGTTCGCACAACGGCAAGTACACCTCAGGGAGTGGATGTGCCCCCGTTTTGCCCCCCTGCAGTTGATAGGGGCAAAGCGCGGCAAGTCAAGGGAGAGGTCGCCCGCGAGGCTTCCCCAGCTGGAAACCGTTCGACGAACTCTTCGGAGCTTTCACCTACGGGGGGACTGTTGGTCCCGACCGTAGCCAGGCAGGCGTTGAAGGGTACGCTGCTTCCTCATGACTTGGCGGTTCTTCGGAATCGGAACCTTCCTAGGGTGTCCGATTCTGCCTTCTCCGCCCTGCAACAGGTATGATCCTCATCATCCCCTTTGTCTTAAGAGTTGTTCGATCCATGACCCTTCACTTTTGATGCAATTGGTCTACGACCTTTCCTTCATAGAGGGCCTGGGGAACGTCGACAGCCTCATCCATGGCCTCAAGGAGGAACTTCAGACTGCCAGGGCCACCAAGGAAGTAGCCGAAGAGCTGAGGCAGTCTATGGAGGACCGCCTCATTCGGGTGAACGATGAAGTTCGCGAACTGAAGGGCAAACTGAAAAGTGCCCACCTGACAATGGCGAAGCAGGGGAAGGGTGGAGAAAGAGCAGGAAACAAGTCAACTCCCTGGAACAGGCTGTCAAGGAGGATCAGGAGAAGATAGAAAGCCTGACCAAGGCGGTGGAGGAGGCTTTCAGGAGGGCCGAAGAGGCGATCCTGGAGTCCGAAGCTACCAAGAGAGTCCGTGTCTTTGAGGAAGCAGGTAGATGCTGTGGCAGACTTCAAAATATCTTCACAATTCCAAGCGGAAATAGATGAAGCATCTTTGTACGGCTACCAGCATGGCTTCAATGACGGACTTTCCAAAGTAAAGGAGGCCTTCCCCCACCTCGACCTTTCCGGCATCCCTCCCTTCGATATAGCTGAAGAGGAAGAAGAGGAAGTGGAGGGGGCCGAAGCCGCAGTTGAGGCCGAAGAGGTGCCATGTCCAGATGAGGAGGCCATTGCCTTAGTCGAAAATCCAGGGGTGACCCCAACTCTGATTCCGGTCCAGGAAGAAGTTCAGGCCGGAGGAGTCCAAGCCGAAGGTTCTCCGGTCCCGGCACAGATCGATGAGGTCCTCTCAGCATAAGTTGATAAGCTGCTTCGATCCTATGGTGTGGAGTCTCCTCCTGTTGATGTTGAGTGATTCGAGTCACTTTGGATGTATTTTTTCTTCCTCATTTGTATTATCAATGGATTTTGTATGATAATTTTTCCAGATTTTGAAATGACTTCTTCCTTCTTTGCATATGCAATGTTATGCTTCATATGAAGCTTGAACTGGTTTTACCGTTCTTTCCTCTGCTTGGTCGAACAGTCGTGGCCGAAGGCCGTTTAGTTGATAGTTGACGAAGACGAATTCTGGACAGACCAGAACTCCGTTGCCGAAGACCGTCTACGATTGGTCAGGCTAGTGTCACCTTTCTTTTGATATTAAATTTGTCCGTTGGGGCGGACAAGCGTCAACTCCCCGTCAACCAGTGATTAGGAAAGTTTAATTGTAATCTTTGTTGTCCACGTGGCACGTCGATATTCGTACAATCGCGATTTCTTGCGCCTTGTGAGCCGCCATATCTCCTATTTCCAAAAAGAAGCCATTAATGTTGCCGTCGCACAATGAAAATTTCTCCGGATTCGAAGCGATGGTAGTTGTTATCCTGGGAATGACTCCCGAGCGACCTTCTGGTTCTCGAAGCGTCGCCCGGACACGTGGCGCTTTCTGATATGGTTGAGAAAGGACATGGAGCATGCCTCCCTGCAGTCGGTCGTGGGTGCAGGGTCTCTATAAATAAGACCCTGCCTTCTGTTGTCAAGGGCCATCATTCTTGTAGACTCCTTCCTTCCATTAAAAATGAGGTTCAGCACTTCCGAGCTCCGCCGAGCCGCAAAAAGAAGGGTCGTTGATCCAAAAAGGAAGAGAAGTCCGGAGTTCTTTGGGCCGGGGGATGACGATGAGGAGCCTCTCGTGGACCGTCTTGAAAAGAAGGTCCGCCTGTTGGAGGCCCAACTGAGGGAGGCTCGGGCCCAGGTCGTGGTGGCAAACACGGAGGTGGAGGAAGCCAGGAGGGAGACGACGAATGCCGTCTCGGACTTCAGGGCGTCTGCTGCCTTCAAGGAAGAAGTCACCGAGGCGGCTCTGAACTCCTTCCATCAGGGGTTCCGGGAATGTAGGAGGAAGGCCTTCAAGTTTTACAACTTGAAGGGCCTAGACAACATCAAACCCTCCGTTCCCTTTCCCGGACATGAATTTGATTCCGACTCCGATGAGGGGTCGGATTCTGGTTCGAACGGGAACCCCAAGGGTCCTTCGTCGTCCCTCCAGATCTCCCCCCACCGGTACAGGAAAAACCTGGCGGGAGGTTATTGAAAATTTTCCACATCTTTCCGATGCTACTCTCCTTTTTTTCTCTCTTT
Organism: Areca catechu; assembly: GCA_021397845.1. Taxonomy (NCBI): domain Eukaryota; kingdom Viridiplantae; phylum Streptophyta; class Magnoliopsida; order Arecales; family Arecaceae; genus Areca; species Areca catechu. The sequence continues at coordinate 41,454,332 of CM038048.1, read as the reverse complement.
ATAAGAGTTACTTTTTCTTTTTTTTTTGTTCTCTCTTTGTGAGAGTTTCTTCTTTCTTTTTCCTTTCTTTTTTTGTAAAAAATTGAAAAAAATAAATGAAGTATCTTCCTTTAACCTCTTCCCATGCATTTCTTGCGATATATTGTATCATGCTTTGTCTGAAATATAGACTCCGCGGACCATTTTCGATCTATAGGGAAGAAATGAGGTCGGTTGGACCGTTCTTGGAATGTCTGTGGTCGACAGAAAGGACGACAGTGGTCCTTCTAGGCATGTTTTCGGATTTACCATAAAGTAGGGTGTTTATACCGTCCATGTGCACTTCTGTCGTGATTAAGATAGGCTGTTCAGGCCCGCCTCGGCGCGTCTTCGGATTCACCGTAGGGTAAGTTACGAAAACCATCCCTGCGCCTTTGATCTTCTTGGTGGCCTAGTTAGGCCATCCATTGCGCTCGTCGGGCATACCGATAATGTGAGTGGATCAAACTCTCCTTTGCGCAGTTGACCGATTTTTCAGATCAGGTCACTCAGGCTGTTGTCGTTCAGTCGATGCAACTAGCCGTTCTGAGTTGAGCAAGGTTGAGTAGCTTTGCACAGGAATTTTAGGAACTCATTTATTGATAGTATTTGCGAAGGTTTTGTACATTCCATGGCCGGGATAGAGTCTTCCCCTCCAGGATCTTGAGTCGATATGTTCCTGGTTGAATGACTTCTTCGACTTGATATGGGCCTTCCCAGTTGGGGAAGAGTTTATCCTGTTCCGTTGGCCTGGATACCTCTACCCTTCGCAATACCATGTCCCCCGTGCGAAAAGTTTGCTCTTTCACCCTTGAGTTGTAGTATTTGGCGACCTTTTGCTGGTACGCCGCCATCCTTATCTGGGCCTGGAGCCTGGTGCTTGATAGCAAGTCCAGATCAATTCTTCTACGATCGGAGTTCCCAGGCTCTTCATAGTTGTCAATTCTCAGGGACTGTAAGGAGACTTCAATAGGTAGCACAGCTTCGGTACCGTATGCCAGGTTGAACGAAGACTCGCCGATGGCCGTTCTCGGGGTAGTTCGGTATGCCCAAAGAACGGAGGTCAGTTCTTCGGCCCAAAGCCCTTTGGCGACGTTCAACCTTGTCTTCAGACCATGGAGGATGGTCCGGTTAGTGACTTCGGCTTCTCCGTTGGACTGTGGATGAGCAACGGATGTCAGCCGATGCTGGACACGATACCGAGCGCAGAAGTCCTTGAACTTCGGATTGTCGAATTGTCACCCGTTGTCCATGATAATGACGTGGGATGCCGAACCTGAATATGATGAAATTTTTTACAAAATTTTCTACCTTGCCTTCTGTGATCTGGGCCAGTGGTTCGGCTTCTACCCACTTCGTGAAGTAGTCGATGGCCACCAGGAGAAACTTTCTTTGCCTTGATGCCGGCGGGAATGGGCCAAGAATGTCCATTCCCCACTGGGAAAAAGGCCATAGGGCTGCCAGTTGAGTTAGGTGACTCGCAGGTTCTTTATACATTGGCGTACCTCTGGCACTGATCGTACTTTTGCACGAAATCAGCCGAGTCCTTCTGGATGGAGGGCCAGTAATATCCCTGTCGAATGATCTTGTATGCCAAGGACCTGCCTCCCAAGTGATCACCGCAGATGCCCTCGTGGACCTCTCAGAGCATAATCCGCATCTGTGGGTCCCAAACATTTTAGCAGTGGCTGAGAGAACGATCTCTTATAGAGGGTTCCGTCTAAGATGACGTACTGAGATGCCATCCAGCGGATCTTCTTGGCCTCTGCTTTATCCTCTGGTAGCTCTCCCTCATTCAAGAACTTGATGATGGGATCCATCCAGCTCAGTTCAGCGTCGATCTGGCATACCTCTACAGCCTCTTCGACTATGCTTGGAGTTTCAAGATGTTCAACAAAGGTCCGCCCGAGAGATTCCGGTGCCGTAGTTGCCAGTCGAGACTGCATCCGCCCGGGAGTTTTCTAATCGTGGAACATGGATGATCTCAAAATGTTCCAGCTGGGAGGATAAAGCTCGTACCTTCTCCGGATACTGCACCACGGTTGGATCCTTGGCTGCATATTCTCCGTTAACTTGATTCACAACCAACTGGGAGTCCGAGAAGGCTCAAAGTCGCTGGACTCCCAGATCTTTGGCGATCCGAAGTCTGGCGAGCAAGGCTTCGTATTCGGCCTGGTTATTAGAGGCATGGAAGGAGAACCGGAGTGCGTACTCTATGGTATGGCCATCAGGTTCGGCCAACATGAGTCCAGCCCTTCATCCAGTAGCATTGGAAGCTCCATCCACATGAAGCACCCAAACGGACTTCGTCTCCTTCGGGTCTTCTTCTACCGAAGATGCTTCATCTTCAGACCTCCATGTGCATTCAGCCAAGAAATCGGAGAGCACCTAGACCTTCATAACCGATTGGGGCTGAAAACCGATGTCAAATTCACTTTAACTTCATAGCCCACTTGGCTATCCTTCCATAGGTGTCCGGCGATCGGAGAACGGCCTTAAGAAGTTGATCGGTTAGCACCACAATAGAGTGGGCGTGAAAATATGGCCGTAGTCGCTTTGCCACAATCACCAAAAAGTAGATCAGCTTCTGCATCCTTGCATATCGCGTTTCAGCGTCATGCAGGACCTTGCTGATATAGTAGATCGGCTTGTGGGATCCGTCTTCATCTCTCCGGACAAGAACTGAACTGATCGCTTTAACTGAACTGATCGCTTGAGGCCGAACGGCATCATCTTGTAGCAGTAGAGACCTTTATCAGTGATGAAAGCCGTCTTCTCCTCATCTTGTGGATCCATTCTAATTTGGTTGTAGCCAGAGAAAGCGTCCATGAAGCTCAACAATCGGTGGCCGGCAGTAGCGTCGACCAGCTGATCAATCTTCGGAAGAGGGAAGCTATCTTTTGGGCAATCCTTGTTGAGGTCTGTATAATAAATGCAGATCCTCTACTTGCCGCTGGCTTTCTTCACCATTACCACATTGACCAACCACTCGGGGTAGTGGGCCTCTCGGATGAACCCTGCTTTAAGGAGCTTGCCAACTTCTTCGTCCACGGCTTGCTGTCTTTCAGGAGCAAAGCTCCTTTTCTTCTGCCGCACCGGTTTGTACCCAGGGGTTACTTCCAGCCGATGAGTGATTACTTCGACAGGAATCCCCGGCATGTCCGAAGCCGACCAGGCGAAGGCGTCGGCGTTGTCCCTGAGAAAACAGACCAACTCCGTTATAGTTTCCTCATCAAGTGTGCTCCCGATCTGCACAACTCTGGAGGGTTCTTCCTCTGTCAAAGGTACCGGGACGGTCCTCTCCATGGGCTCACCAAGGTTTGTGGTTGCATCCCTTGGATCCAGCTGATCCGAAGTTGTTGAATCATTGAAATGCCTGCCTTCGATCATCAGGCACTGTCGTGCTGTCCTCTGATTTCCTCTAACTTCTCCGACACAGTTCATGATGGGAAAGCGCACCAAGAGGTAGTGAGAGATCACGGTTCGGAACTTGTTCAAGGCAGGCCGCCCTAGAATAATGTTGTATGCTGAGGGGATCCGGACCACCGTGAAGTTGATCGACAATATCTTTTGTCAAGGTTCAGTGCCGAGGATTACAAGCAACACTATTTTCCCCTCGGCATAAACTTGGTTGCCCCCGAAACCGGAGAGCAGTATGGGGGATCTTCGTAGTTGATGTCTAAGCAAACACATTTTGGAGAATGCATCGTAAATCAAGACATCAGTCGAACTTTCATTATCAACAAGGATTCGCTATACATCATAATTGGCCACTACGGCAGAGATTACAAGGGGATCATCATGTAGGAGTCGAACTCCTGCAAGGTCGTCGTCGGAGAAAAGGATAGAGTTGTCCTTGAGTTGCTTTAGAGCGTCGTCCTCATCCCTTCTCCAGTCGATGGGTCGGTGTATCATCCCTACACCTCCGTTGGTGGGCCTTTGATTTGGCAATTCAGCCTTTTCGGGAGGTGGCTGGGGAACAGTTGCTTCCGACCGAGGTCCTTGGCGACCAATGTACCGCCCCAAGTACCCTCTCTTGATGAGATCCTCAATCACATCCTTCAGCTGGATGCATTCTTCTGTGTTGTGGTCGTGGTCCCGGTGGAATCGGCAGTATTTGTTCCTTTTCCTTATGGAAAAGGAAGCCTTCATAGGACGGGGCCGTTAGAGATAGTTCTCCTTCTCTCTCCATGAGGATCTTTTCTCGAGGGAGGTTGAGGGGGGTGTAGGAGTCGAACCTTCCTCCCGATGCTCTAGGCCTGGGAGGACTTCTTCGGCGGTCTGTATATTTGCCGCCATTATTATTGGAAGTTTGGGGATCTTGTCCCCTGTTATTCTTCTTTTTTGAAGGGGGTTTCCCTTCGATCAATCGTCGATTAGCCGCCTGCTCTTCAGCATCGGCATATTTCTGAGCCCTTGACAAGAGCTCAGCGTAGCTTTTAGGGAACTTCTTATCCAGGAAAAAGGTAAGTCTGGAGGTACGAAGCCCCTTCTTCAGTGCAGACATGGCCACATGCTCGTTGAGATCAGGGATCTCAAGCATGGCTGCATTAAACCTGGAGATGTAGTCTCGCAGGCTTTCTCCTTCGTTATGGTGAAGGAGGAACAGTGTGTCCGTATTCCGTGGAGTCTTGCAGCAGGTCCTAAAATGCAAGACAAACAATTTTTCTATCTCGGAAAAAGAATCAATGGTACCTGGGCGCAGGCTCAAGTACCACATCCGAGCGGACTTCTTCAAGATAGCCGGGAACGCTAGGCAGTACATCACGTTCGAAGCTCCTTAGATCATCATATGAGCCTTGAAGCTGCCCAAATGGTCGAGGGGGTCGGAGGTGCCATCGTAGGATTCTATCTGGGGAACCCTGAAGTGCCGAAAAATAACCTCGGCCATTATACGGTCGGTATATGGTGGGCGTAAATCACCCACAATCAAATCGTCGGGATCTTTCAGATCCCGCATTCTGTTCCCGCGCCTTCGCCATCTCTGACTCGATGGCTCTGAATCTCCCATCATAATCGGGAGTCTGCTTCGGCGCTCTATCCACAGAGATGGAGTCTTCAGAAGAGGGTGAGCAAGTTTGCCTAGGCCTTTTCCCTTTTTGCGGGGAATCGACGGACCTAGGCAATCTCAAAGTTCGGCCTTCGGGAGGGCCAAGAATGAGGTGAGGGATGTGTAGAATCCTCCCATGGGGCTCTCCTCCTTCGGGACCGAGAGCTGTCTGGAGGCGGCCGGTAAATTTCCCACCGGAAAGGCTCTGTTTTGAAAATCTTGAACTATGGCCGTGAGGTTGGTGACCTGGTTCACAAGGGCTTCGAATTGCTGTAGTCCCACAACAACTGTGGGAGGTGGGATATCGTTCTCCCCTAGGGGTGCGCCCCCCTGAGACGGAGCACGACTTCGGCTTGTAGAAGCTATTTGAGCCTTTCCTCTCGCCATCAAGAATTTTTTACTTCCTTGTCTAGGAGGGAGCTTGAAAAGTGCTAAAGGTCCCCTTACCTGGTGTGCCAATCTGTTGGCGTGGAGTCCCTGAATCGGCCGGTCGGAGCTGCTACACTGCAGGACCGCTCCCTAGTTCACCTGCAAAACAGGTCGCTTGCCGGAATTGTTCCGGCGTGGGACACTCCGATGCCTAAGTCAGTGGCGGATCCCAGCCACAGAATGGGGAAGGGTGTCGAGAGTGTGAGAGAAGCTCTTAGAGTATGGGCGAATTTGTGAATGTGTATGTGAGCGTCCCTTCCGAGCCATCCTTCTTACCATTATTTAAAAGAAGGCCTCCGACCTGTGGCCCGCTCCTTTTCCGGTGATTATGGGAAGTCAATTTCTTCCATGATTGGCGATCGTGGGTTGTCACTGAGCGGTTCCGGCCAGATCGGAGGTGTGGCAGCTGGAGTTGCGCGCCATGATCGTGGCATGGAGAGTGTCGATTGTAACCATTGGTTACAGTTGCCTATCTGGACCAGATTATGGTCCCATCTTTGGGTTTCCCCTTGCATGGGCCGAAGACTTGGTATTTGCCCCGTGGCCGGAGATCGTGTCTACGGCAGGGGCCAAAGAGCGTGACTTCAAAAGTCGATGAGAAACTTGGTCTTCGGCCAAGGCCGAAGACGTTATCCGAAGATCTGGCCTTCGGATGTTGTAGTCCGGTGAGAAGCCTTAGGTTGCCTGCAGTTGGCCTGTCCCTTCCCTGGTCCAAAGTCCGTGATCCGGAGAAAAGGGCTTCGACCAGTTGAACCGGAGTTCGGTTCGTAGCTGAACCGGGATATCCCAACACTCCTAGTTTTAAGCAAACTTGTAATCCCTCTCCCTCTCAACTTTGTAATCCTATCCTAACTAGGAGAGAACTTGGAAAACATCTATAAATACCCCACCTCTCCCCCTCTTGTAAGCAACTTTTATCATGATATTAAACTTTGCTGAAAATTTGATTTAGAAGCTTGTGTGCTTGTGTTGGTGCTGAAGTTTTTGTGTTTCTTTAGTTACTATTGTGCTTGGCCGAATCCTTTACTGCCCTAGCATCCTTTCCATGCCCTAGCTTGCTACCATCCAAGCCTCCATACATCCAAGGAGTGCCCTAGCTACCGTACAAGCCAATGAGCATCATCCTACTTTTAGCTGCCAGCTTCAAACTTCTATCCTGATTTCAATCAAACCCTAGTTTCTTTACTTTTATTTATTCGCTGTTATGATTGACCCCTGATGCTTGCAGGATCCCTGAGATGTTTCACCTCCCTAGAAGAGGCTTTTCTTGTCTCCAGGGCCGTCCAAATCAGTCATCAAATTTAAGGAAACGAGCTTCATCATCCAGGCTCCAATCAGAGTGCTGTGTGATATCTTCATCGGAAGTTCTTCAAATCTCTGACTAGTAACACCCTTCCCTTCTCTTGATATTTGATTTGTTGAAGATAAGCTATCCTAAACTGGGAGTTTCTCAATTTCCAGGTCTTGACTTTCATTATCTTGCATTAGTATGCCTGCGATCATGGTGATTCTTTGCATTGCTACTCTTTTTACTAGTTCCTACTTAATTTTGGGAATCTAGCCTGCAAATTAAATTATAAAAAAGTATAAAAAAATTAGTTTACTATTTTTCCTGCATGTTTAGCAATCTTAGAATCATCCCGCATCAGTTTGGTATCAAAGCGGGTTTAGGATAGCATTCATCTGCATCAGAGTCACAAAACCGTAATTCCTGAATTTTCTGCATCCTGTCCACTGCATTAGGTGTCTGTTTTTCATCTGATTTCGACCACCTAGGAATTTTATTTTTCTGTGAAATTTTCATAAATTGTTCTCTGTCTTGTCCTTTATTTTATCATAAATTTTAATTAATTTTACATAAACCCTAAGTCACTAAACTCGGTATATTAGAAACCCTAACAAAAATCCTGAGATTTCTGCAGCAGTCCGAAAACCCTAGGATTTGCATCATCATTTGATTTTTGTTTTGCATCAAATTTGGTAAAGGTCATCACCACCATCCATCCTCTATCCTAGAATTTCTTTTGATTTTTTTCTGCATCGAAATCTATATCAAAATCCGCATCTTCTTAAACCCTAATTTTGATATTTCTGCACTTGACTCAACCTAACCTAATCAACTTCCACACACCCCAATCCCAAGCCCAATGTGTTTGCTAACCTAATCAACTTAAACCTAATTTGCCACATCATAAAATACACAAAAATATTTTATTTTTCTGATTGTTTTAGATTGCATCAGGACCATCGAATGCCATCATCTCTTTAATCTAATCTTAAAGGCAATCAATATAACATCAGGGCAGGATTTCATTACCTGTCCTGGGCCCAAAACAACCATCATCATACTGACCTAGGCCTAATTAAAATTAATTAGACCTAATTTGCCCCAGAGGGCTAGGTGACACCCACAGGTCAGGTCTGAGATATGTGGGCCAACTAGTGCATTTAATCTTGTGGCTATTACTGAAATCTGGTGTCTAAGACTGAGGGTCCAGAGTCAAACGACCAAAGCGGTGTTGTGGTTTTTAATTGGGTCCCTGTGAAAGCAGGGGGGCCTCCCACACTCCCGCCCTTTACCTAGCCCGAGGAAGGATTAGCTACTGAGTTAAGTGTAAGTTAAGCTAACCCACCCAGTTTTGGCTCTTGGTCCTAGAAAATCCTAGATTAAGCTAACCCATTTTGCATGCTTGGCTGCACCATCTCATTCTGACTGATTATTTGATTGTATGACCACTAGATTAGGAACCCAATATCAGAAGTCTAAACCCCAAACTGACTCAGCCATGCATTCCAACTTTGAGGCTATCATGAACCAGTTTGCCCAAATGAACTGTAGGTTTGACCAATCTGACACCGAACCCAAGATCAGTTAGCCCAAATGAACCGTAGGTTTGACCAATCCGACACCCGAACCCAAGATCAGTTAGCCCAAATGAACCAATCAAATACCTAAACCCAAACCCAGCTTGTCCAATTGACCACTCAGATCAATCAGATGACCCAATCGACTAATCAAACAACTCATGGAACTAATCCTATAACCTATAAGCCCATAACCTATACACCCATCACCTACGAACCTATAACCTATGAACCCATAACCTTTAGTTAGCCCGAACCCTATAAGATTGATACCCCTAGATTTGAACCCATAACCCTTAGTTTACCCGCCCCTATTATACCAGACCCTAGTCAATTTCAAACCCCTCTTACCACCATTGGTCCACCAGAAGGACATTGAAGAAAAATTCCCCATATAAGACTTAGAGTTAGTTAAACCAATAGATACTCAGTTGAAGCCAACCCAGAGTTAGGTGAGTCGGAAGTCCAGTACAACCAACCCAGTTCAACCATGGATCCCAGATTAGAGATTTTCATGAAAGCCATGATCGAACAGTTTGACTAGTTGGAACACAAGCTTGACCAAAGGAATAAAATGTTTGACCAACTCATCCAATCGAATAACCAAATGACCTATAGGATTGATCTATTAGATGACCAGGTAAAAGACCACCTAATATTAGTTGAACTTGACTATACCCAAGTAGGAGCAGATCTAGATTTAGCTAACCCTGACTATACCCAAATGGTAGCCGACCCAGAGTTAGCAGACCCTGATCACCCCCAAATTGAAACTGTAATGGAAGAGCAATTAGAGGAAGAGAGCCCAAACACTGCTACTAGAGTACCACCTGAGGAAACCTTAGAAGAGAATCCAGTTGTAGAACCCAGTCCTAAATTTTGTGAGCCAGTAGAATTTACTAGGGACTTGATCTCTTTAAACCAATACCCTCAAGATGAAGTCACTTCATTGACTCCACTTGATCTCTTCCCTGAAATCAATGATCTTTTCTTCCACAATGCAGACCCTTTAGATAGACATCAACCTCACAAGGTTAACCTCATTAGTCAAGAATTAATCCTTGATACCCCTTCTTATATCCTACTTTATCCAACTAACCCTGAATCATCTTCTTATTTCTTACCTACCCAGCTGACCCTGAACCTACATCTTATTTTCTACCCTTTCCTGGATCTTCTTATGTTTCTTTAATCATTCATATGCATTTTATAGAGGTTTGCATTTTGCATTCATTCATTGAGTCTGTCATTTTTTCTTCCAACTTCTGCAAGACCCTCTGGCGTCTATTAGGAGCTCATGTCACATTTTCATGTGCATACTAAACCAGAGTTAAACCTAGAGAGCCTAAAGTTTGTTAAAGTTTAGGCCCATAGAGTCCAATAAATTTTCTTTGATAGGGAAGTCTAGTCGAGTCTATTAAGTATTAGTCTTGAGTCCAATAAGTTTATAGACCCAATCTACCTGTCCACACATGCACTACCCTCTGCACAACATATGCATCATGAAATTAGTCAAAAGCTGAACATAACTAATGAACTATATAACAACTTAGCTAATTCCCAAAAGAGAGAATTTTCTGCAGAGGATTTGTGATTATAAAAGAATTTTCTACTCGCGAAGCTGGCCCATCCAAAATAATGAAAAGTAATGGACCCAATACCTATGTGTCTGAGATATCACCTGATTTAGGTATTAGCTCCACCTTTATCATCTCAGATCTTCTAGAGTCCAGGGAGCCAGCAATGATATCCAGCAAGCCCCTTGAGTCACTCCCTTTCTTTGAGTGAACCCATCCCAGAACGACCATATACAATTTGGCCTTTTGGTGAGACGATCAAGCTACCAATACCCATAATAGAGACTGTCAGCGGTACTTGGTCCGGTGGCAAGGTCGGCCAGAATCTAAGGATTTGTGAAACGCCAGTGCGGATCTGCGGCACCTCAACCCAGACCCTCCTTGAGCCAAATTGACCCATACTCAACGGGATCGAGTTCCTCCCGCCCTGGGAGAATTGGTGGGAACACCAGGATCAGACAGATCACTGGATCCCTTATGGTTTACTGATTAAGGTTTTAATTTTGGAACCTTAGTCATGTGTCAATTTTGTGTCAATTTTGTAATCAATTAAGATTGAGTCATGTAACAAGTTGAGACTAGTTGATTTGTCTCAACTTAGTCCAATCCATTGAGTCCTGTATTTAAGTATGAGTCCAGTAAGAGTCCAGTCTTTGTACAGGAAAAGGATACCCTATTTTAGAGTTCCATCAGGCCTCACCCGAGAGCCAGAGGCATTTACATCAACTTATGGAATCTTGTTTGACATCCTAGAGCCCTAGATACCCTCTAGATGCCCTAATTCCCTCTAGATGCCAGATTCACTCCAGATGCTGCAGAATATGCCAGATGCCAGGTGCCCCATGATTCCAGGAATATGCCAGCACCGCAGGCCAAGAGATTCCAAGCCCAGGAGTCAAGCCCATGAGCCTCAGAACCAAGATTCCAAGAAATATGCTGTTACCAGGGCACCCCAGCTTCCAGGATCCAAAGCCCATGCACCAATCCAAAGGAGGACACCCCTTGCTGCCCTAAAGCCAAGCCCAACTCCATATTGGCGCCCAAGCCCAAAGAGAGCCCTTGGACCAAGTCAAATGAGAAGAGAAATCCAAGTAAAATAAGGAGAACTAGTTTTATTTTCATTCAAAGTGTATTCTCCTAGTCTTAAGCAAACTTGTAATCCCTCTCCCTCTCAACTTTGTAATCCTATCCTAACTAGGAGAGGACTTGGAGAACATCTATAAATACCCCACCTCTCCCCCTCTTGTAAGCAACTTTTGTTCATGATATTAAACTTTGCTAAAAATTTGGTTTAGAAACTTGTGTGCTTGTGTTGGCATCATTTCCACACCCTAGCTTGCTCCATCCAAGCCTCCACACGTCCAAGGAGTGCCCTAGCTGCCGTCCAAGCCAAAGAGCATCATCCTACTTCTAGCCGTCAGCTTCAAACTTCTACCCTGATTTCAATCAAACCCTAGTTTCTTTACTTTTATTTATTCGCTGTTTTGATTGACCCCTGACGCTTGCAAGATCTCCGAGATGTTTCACCTCCCCAGAGAAGGCTTTTCTTGCCTCCAGGACCGCCCAAATCAGTCATCAAATTCAAGGGAACCGAGCTTCATCATCCAGGCTCCAATCATAGTGCTGTGTGATCTCTTCATCGGAAGTTCTTCAAATCTCTTACTGGTAACATTCTTCTCTTCTCTTGATATCTGATTTGTCGAAGATAAGCTATCCTAAACTGGAAGTTTCTCAATTTCCAGATCCTGACTTTCATTATCTTGCATGAATATGCCTGCGATCATGGTGATTCTTTGTATTGCTATTCTTTCTGCTAGTTCCTACTTAATTTTGGAAATCTAGCCTGCAAATTAAATTATAAAAAAGTATAAAAAAATTAGTTTACTGTTTTTCCTGTGTAGCAATCTTAGAGTCATCCCGCATCAAAGATTTTCATAAATCTAAAAAACTATAAGCAACAAAAGTTGTTCCATGTATATGATAGCCAAATTCATTAATTCTTTGCTTATTTAAGTTGTGTCGCTTGTAGCAAGACTTCTGAGTCTTATCACAAAGTTTTCATTCAGATTGATTCTTCAGTCCTTTCTTTGATACCGACCAGAGAAAATTCACCTATCCATCCAAAACAATCACAGTATTAAATAATCATTAGAAAATCATGCTTGGAACACTGCCCATTATTCCACTCTTATACCAAGGCTACTCTAATCTTCTGATTGAATTCAATGATTACAAAAAGTAAAGTGCATCATCTCTTCATCACTTAATTATAGTTGTGTTGAATAACATTTCATCTTTCTCACCTTTTTTTATTATAGGTTCATATAGGCAGAATAGGAATCTCTGGATATTTTGACCATAAAGTATGACTAAAGTCCATTTCTAAATACTACACACTTCCACCATGAAGTTAGGTTTACACCTGCATTTTTGGTCGTACCTTCCCATCCTGAACCTATTTTCCAAGGCATGTGATTTTCCAAGTGTCCACATTGTACTGGTGTATGGTTGCTAACACTAACAAAATAAGGGGGTTCAAAAGTTCAGCATATGATATCCTCCATCTACGCAGTGTCCAACACTTGGAACTTTTCATTGATTTACTTAAATGTATCACGTTAGAGAGAGAGAAGCAAGGACCAACACTTAAGTCATAGATACCATCTCCTAGACTCATCCAATGAATCACCATGAATCATGGTTATTTTCTATCCCAATTTTATAAAATAATCTATCCTTCTTGTCTGTCTAAATGCATATGCAACTCTAGGTTGTTCCTTTCCATTCTAAACTAACCATCTCTTACATCATCGCAACGCAAAACAGAAGAAGAAAGAGAAAGAATAAGACGAGGGAAGATGGGGAGAAGAAGAGGAGAGAAGAAGGCAAAGGAAGAGAGAATGGAGAAATTCTTAACATTCTAGAATGGAGGAATTCTCAATATTCTGTAAACTCAATAATTCAAGCTGTTCTCCATTAACATAGTAATGACTTTTCATAGATAACCCAAAAGTCTAATAAGTTCACTTAAAAAAAAAATATGAGTCCACATAAAATTCTAATTCTAGAATCCACAAAATTATAGTTCCAAATAAAAATAAAATTCTCTGATTTTCAAATAAAATAAAATTCTCTAGTTTCAATATTTGCATTTAACACAAGTATGCCTAGATTTCTAATTAACAGGTGGCCCTCTATCGTACTCCCCCAGATAGAAAAAAAATTACTCCAAAGAGTTTGACTACCAAAACCAGTCAAGAAACTTGGAAAGGTGCAAAACTCATCCTCTATATTCCAACATTACATGAAAAGTGGGCAAGATAACAAGGGAAGTCATCGTCAAAAAAAGTAACAATCTTATCATCTATTGTCGCTGCTTCTTGCTTGGATGCCAGAGGTCATTGGAGGGGTGGCACTCGCGGATTGCACCTTCAAGGAAGTCTCAGCCAGAAGTTGCTCAGGCAAGGACCATTCGATGCTCAAGTCAGGCGACAGGCAACAAAAAGAAAAAAGGGAGCAGAGAATAGGGTGGATGAACTAGTCCATGAAGTACCTTGGCGGTGTCTCAGAGAACCCCTTTTATAGGCCAGAGACAAGGGCATTTTCAAGAAAGAAAAGCCTTCAATGGGTTTGGTGAGAAGTAACAGATCTAAAGATTCCATCCCGTGGGGTGTCATAGAATCATTCCAGTTATCCAGAATGTCCACCTTCCATTAATTGGGATCTTAACTCTTCGCGAAGCCCGCCATTCTTTTTAATGATGATGTTGACCATTGCTTGGAACGGGTCACATTCTCTTAATTGCGAGGATTTGCTAGGGATTACAGGACACGATCACTGGATCACACGATTTGGTGCATGGGAATAAGCATTAGGAAATACTTCCTTTGATTGCCCTCAGGACCATTGACTAAGAATGTGTCAGCTCCAAATACAAGGGGCCAGGGTTGGTCCGGGCACCCTCTTGAAATCAGAGGATCGGCTCACCAAAGGCCTCAAGGGAGGCCAAGAGCCAACTGGGCCAAGGGTCTCAAGGGAGGCCTAGAGCCAACTAAGCCGAGGGCTCAAGGGAGGCCTCAAGCCAGTTAGGCCGAGGGGTGGTGGGTCTTAACTACCGAAGATGAAGTTCAGCCAGCAAACCCCGGGAATACCGAGGGTGGGGGGTTGTCCCCCACTCCTTAGTCGAGTATAAAGGATCTTGGGCTGAGTAGATTTGGCCTCGTGCCCGAGGGATCTCAGCGCTAACTTAGAATCAACAAGCTCCTTGAGAGATGTGTAGTGCTAGCAAATAAACAGCCACCACGTGGCACACTTATGACACTCCTCAAGATAGGGGAGGAATTTATGATGGCCCATTCCTTTAAAAGAGGGGCCAGGGTCTCCCCTTGCATTGTTTAGCTTTGAGAAAGGGGTTGGTCTCGCACAACTGAGAGGCAATTTTCGATGAGCAAGGTGATTTCCAATGCCAAAGTTCAAGTCTGCCTACGATTCTTTGGTGTAGCACAAGGACCGATGGACCCAAAAGACTTGGAGGTTCGAAGGACCGTTAAGAAACTCAAGAAATCTAGCATCTTGGTTGAGTCGTTGCTAAGCCCGCACCAAAGAAACAGGCATCGAAGAAGGGTGCCTCAAGGTTGTCCGCTCCAAGTTTGTCAGAAGGTCCGAGAACATCCGAGGACTTGGTTCAGTCCCTTCTTTTGCCCACCAACAAGCTGGAGATGCAAGGGGTGACCCCAAACTTTACAAGCACGGGGCCTTTCAATCAATTATCCATGTATGATGATATATTTCTCTTGATATCTCGCCTTCGCATCTTCATGACAACAATCTGTTGTGCAGTTAGGATAATATCTCAACTTTGTGGAATCAACTAAGGTGGTAGAGATGAAGGTAGCAACAGCTAAAGGAAAGGCCGCTTTTATCGAGAGAGATGCCTGCAAGGCTAAAGTACGAGTGTCAAAGGCCGAACAGGAATTTCTTCGGCAAAAGAAGCATGTTGATGCCATGATGGACGATGCTGAATGCTCGGTAAGGAAGCTAAAGCGAGAGAAACGCTTGAGCCCAAGGAACTCGGAACCGATACCAGGTCCCGTACCGATCACCGACCGGTATGGTAAGGTATGGTACCGTACTGTATGTATTGGGCCCATAAAACCTTAAAAAAATCCCTTTCCTCCCTATCAAAAAGTTGTTTAACCTGAATCGGGCACAAACCAGACCCGAACCAGGCTGAACCGAGTCGAACCGGGCGGTACGGTACCATACCGTACCATACGGAATATAATTTTTAAATTTTTTAAGGTCTGGAATGCCGAACCATTTTTTATATATGAATCGTACCAACTCTTGGCCGGTACGGTACATCCCGTACCAAGCAGTATGGGACCGTACCGCAAACCCTACTTGAGCCTATGTGCAAGCGAATGACTATGCCCGCCAACAAAAGGCCCAAGTTGCCGAAGAGGTGCGAACAAAATTACAAGCCTGAAGGAGAGCTTTCATGCTGAGCTCGTAGACATGGAGGATTCTCGTGTCACAGTCCACTGGCTATGGGATGAACTTACATCAATGAGAAGAATAGATGGCTATAGGGTAAACTTTGACAAACACAACCGTGGCGAAGGATCCTCGGACCAACACCAGTGAAGGATCCAGCAAGCGAAGTAGGCCCGAAATGAAGCTTTGGCTGAAGCTCGATTCTTTTCCCAAATGCTGAAAGAGGAGAAGAATGCAGTCGAGAGAACATGGGCCCACAACCTTCATGCAGAAGAAACACAGGAAGCGGTGGTCCTGAAGGGAAGCTTAGGGCCACCGAGATGACAATCAAAAGTTTGAAGGATGCCGTTGATAGAGGCGGGCGAGAAGTCATGACACTGTAAAGCAAATTATCGCTGACCGAAGCGCACCTAGATGCGGCTAACACTCGGCTTCGACATGTGGAGTGGAAGGCATACAAAAGGGAGTTCAAGGAATACAAAGCCTTGGTAGTATAGATCCTTCTGTCAGTCAAGGCAAGCCTGCTCCATATTCCCATCCCAGCAATTTCTCATGCCGTGGGCAACCACCCCGACCGAAGTCAAGGGCGATGATAATGTTTACTTGTTCGTTAATTTGTTACTGCTATAACCCAAGTTTTTCCTTTTCCATGTTTGTGTAGCTTGATGATTAAAGAATGAATGAAATTTTCTTTTTCATGTGCTTTTGTCATGTTTGGGGATTAAATATCTGATGCTAATTCTAGATTGACCCTTTTCAAGTTCAGTGGGTCGGTCTTCGGCACCTCATTATGTGAGAATGAGTTTTTTTTGGTGGGAGTCTTCTTTGGCCTTTTCATCGAGATGGCTGAGGGACATCTCGATCAAGGCACAACGGAACAAGGGTGGAGCTCAACCGACTGGGCTTGGGGCCTAAGAACATGTTTTACAGCGGGTTTCACAGAACGAAAAGAACCTTAAATGCATCATGATGATCGAAGGGCATGATGCTCAAGGCGGTACAAGCTGGCACGCCTGCGAAAGACGAAGCGCCGGTAGTTACTTCTGGTGCCTGCCATCTGGTGATCCTCAAGAGACAGGCCCTAGCCAGTCTCGAACCGCCACGCGTCAAGCATCCGACAGGGGTGGTCCTTTCGCCTTCGAATCTGGGCCGTCGAAAAGCTTCGTAAGCAGTAAAGGCCCAACCCTTGCTCACCATCTTTGCTTTCTGTCTTCACGCTCTCCCTCCTACCAAAAATCTGCTCTTTCGCCAGTAACCCCTTCCGGCCATTGTCTCGCTC
This sequence comes from Areca catechu, assembly GCA_021397845.1. NCBI lineage: Eukaryota > Viridiplantae > Streptophyta > Magnoliopsida > Arecales > Arecaceae > Areca > Areca catechu. The sequence continues at coordinate 41,437,618 of CM038048.1, read as the reverse complement.
GCCGCTCTCCTGCCAGTAACCCCTTCCGGCCATTGTCTTGCTCCCCACTGTTCTGGGTGCTCTACAGTTCCCCAGCTTTCTTTTGTTCCATTTCCTTTTACGATTTTTTTTTTTTTCTTTCCGCTCAGCCTGCATTCGAACATGCAGAGTCCGTTTGCAGAAAGCTTTTTTCAAACTGATGTTTTCCAACTTTTGTTTATTTTCGTTTGATTTTTCAAATGAACGAAACTTCTAGGTCAATCAATTCATAATCCTCGAAACAGAAATTGGCTAGAATTCCTACTAGGACCTAGGCTCCGAGGACCTTGAAGCACGAGGATTCAAACTTTGAGTTTTCTCCTGGTAACTTCCAGTCCAAACTCGTGGAAGAGGATTTGGACCGGCTTTGGCATCGGTACCAGATCCGGCCCGAGAGATTGAGGCTTCCTCTATTTGATTTTTTTCATCGAGCTTCTTCGACTTTTTAAGATATCCCCATGTGCAGTTGTACCGAACTCGTGGTGGTACATCTTCAATTTCATGGTAGTTTGCTTTTTAGTTGGTATTGAGCCGACCACCTCTCTTTTCTGAACATTCTTTTCTTTGGGAAAGCACCCCCACCTCTTCGGATGGTGGTATCTGTCCTCGGAAGATGCAGGGTATTCATCTTCTTATCCAAGGCACTCCTTCAGCACATCACTGGAAAGAGCGCTTCCTTTTTGTAAAGCATCCATCTGGAGACTAGGAGTTAGAATCACAGGGTGCCTCGGTATCAAATGGTCTGAGCTCCTAGCTTGGGCGAAGAGAAAGAGCGATAAAAGGCCCTTCTTCGCTTTGAAGTCCATGAGCTAAAGGTCCTCTTGTCAGACAAGACCCTATTTGAGGCAGGCATTAACCGGGCTCAACTGAAAGGTGGGAGATGGGTTCCGTTTGCATTCCTTTTCACAAAAATTTTTTTCTTTTATGCTTCTATCACTTATCTGGTTGTTACAGATATGGATCCTTTGGTCTAAAAACAAGTGGGCAGAAAAATCCGACACCTCGGGACTTCCTCAAGGCAATCGAAGAAGCTTTGACTTGTCTCCCACCCTCGTCCGTTAGCTAGACCTATCCCCGAGGCAGAGGGGGTGGTCCTCACATAGCCTCAAGGGCACTACCAGCTATTGCACCAAGTGGCACGGCCATCGATGCCTGCCCCAAGGACTGTGGCATCTTTGTCCATTGCTAGGGGGTCCTCGTCTACCCCCAACCCACCCCTGCAGCCCAACAAGGGACCCTATCATAAGAGATTGGAGGGTCACTTGGGAGCTATTCAAAAGCATCATTCTCCCCGTTGATGCCGAAAGGATCGTCAAGGATGGGGCCTCCCACCGTCGAAGTGGGAAACCTTCCTTTAGGTATCCAGCGTTCCTTGCCTCGGATTATTTTGATCTAGCCTCTTTCTGTTGTCTCACCATTTCCTCTTTTCTTGTAGTTGGCCCACTATGTCTATGACTATTTTGAGCTACAAGGCTACAATAGGGGGCTCGAAAAAAGGGCATTGAAACTCTAGACTCGACTTCTCACCACCGAATCGGCCAAGCCTTCTATCGAGGCAAAGATCGATCGTCTGAAGCAGGCGGTCACTGACCTTGAAGGGGAAGCCGCTTCGGAGAAAAATAAACAACTACAAGCAAAGGAGAGGGAGAAAGAACTGAGTAGTGCACTTGCGAAGGCGCGTCACAAGTTGTCCAAGGCTGAAGCTCGGATCTCGATGGCAGCTTAGGCAGGAGTGGAGGCTTACAAGGTTACAAAGGATTTTCATGATGAGAATAGTGTATGCCGCTACGAGCTACCTCCTCGGCATGAATGAGATCTGGTCAAAGGTTGCCCTTCACTTGCCGACTTCGAATCTAAGCATCCTCGAGGTGGAGTCAGAAGAGGAAGATGATGAGGGGGCCATCTCTAAGCCTGAAGCCACTATGGATCCTCTAGCCACCACGGATCCCCCACCGACCATCTGAAATAATCTCTTCTTTTTTGTAATCTCGGTCTACTTTCATGCAGACCATTTGTAATAGCTTTCGACCTCTTTCTGGAAATATCAATGATGCTTTTCCTTTTGCATCTACAATACATTATTTTTATGTTTGTGGTCATCCATTGTTTTTAGCATTCCCCATAGTTCGGGGCAACATGTATAAGAAGGTCACCAATAGCATCATATAGGCCGTGGCATCCTGAAGGTAGAAGTTAGGTCAGCTCAATGCTTTCATCCCTAGTTAATCTTGCTCAACCAAAGGGCTCCAGTTCGCGACAAGTAGCCTTCGAGGGTTTTTGTTGGTCTTTCATGATTGAACCCTAGCTCTCGGACTAGATGAGGGTCTTATCATTCAAACCCCACGATCAGGTCGAGGGTCATCATGGTTGGCCATTGGTATCATGGATGGGCGAGAGTCCTAGTAGTTAGCCCTCGCCGTTGTGGCTCAGGTCGATCAAAAGGCCGTTTGGAGCCAGCACCAATCAAAGACTTGTTAAGCTGAGGGTCCTTGTAGTTAACCCTCAACATGTCGGACGGGCAAGGGTCTGTTGGTTAGCCCCCAACATCATGGACGAGTGAGGTTCTTGGTAGTTAGCCCTCGCCTTTATAAACTGAGGGTCCTAGTGGTTAGCCCCCAACATCCCGGACGGACAAGGATCCAAGTGGTTAGCCCTCACCATTGAGCCAAGGGTCCTGTTGGTTAGCCCCCAACATTGCATCCTGAACTGGCATCTCCTTTCTGCTTGGGATTTTCAATAAGAATTAATCCTAACCTTTTCCAATTTGAATTGGGATGAGTTAGGATCAATTCATATCATATGTTGGCGTGGGATTGATCGGGTGTTTGTGCGACAAACATAAAACAAAAAAAAAAGTGTTAGTGCTAATTTGCTTCTTCCCTTTTCTTTCTTGCAGCAAGATTTTCTACTGCCCCTTCATTCCATGCATCCAAAACTCAAAGAGAGTTTAGGGAGAGTAGATCAGAGAGAGAAGAGTTTAGAGAGAGTTTGTATGTAAAGGGTTCACACAAAAGCTGCTTTTTCTAGATCTAGAAGAAGGATCCAGACCCAAGCCGAGAAGTGTGGCTTGCAAGGAGCTAACACTCTGAGGGCCTTGAAGTCTCGATCAGCAACCTACTCTGTGTGTGGATACTAGCAGAGAACGGACACGTGCATGGCTCCGACAAAAACCCCAGAAATTCACCGTATCTAATCTGACGAGAAAAGAAGGATTGCATTTCAGGTTAAGTTCGATCTTCCTTTTCTAAATTTTCTGATTTCAGATCTGCTTATAAAATCTATTTCAGCATGTTAGAAAGATCCCTAGGTGTTTTTTATGATTTGATCAGCATGCTTCATAAGAAAAATATTTTCATACATGTTTCAGCTAGATTAAAGTAACCTGAATTTTTCAGCATGCCCTAATCACCTAGTAACCTAACACGCCCATCCATCCATAGCACCATCTCAAGATTCATGTATCCCATGCCCAAACTTACACTAGCAAAAAGAGAAACCATGGGGAAAAAAGAGAAAAGAAAGGAAAAAGCATGATCCCCCGTTTTCCCTAATCTCTCATCGCTCCCTTCTCCATCTCAACCACTGGTGGCCCGCTGCCCCTTCACAAGATTCCTCTTGTTTGCTCATGGCCATACCAGACTCCGATGCCCATCAAAATGTTGAACCCACCGCCTCATCAATCGAAATTGGTTTCTATCGGAACCCCTACCTCCAATTACAACGCTAAAACCCTCGCCCTTGACATTGTCTTCTCACTGCCATTGTGGAGATGGCATTCCTTCATCTTCTGCCTCCTCATCGCCCTCTCACCATGCCATAGTGGATTCTCACTGGAACAACCATAGCAAACCGAGCCTACTCACCGCCTATCTCAACTCGCAGCCGATCTCCACAACTCCACATCAACTTCCTCCTCTGTCCAGAGCCTAACACCACCTCCATCAACCTATGAGGTGCCCCATCGTCGTTGTCTCCCTCCAAATTGCCCAAAGCTCTACTTCCTTTCCTCCACCAATGCACCTCTAGTCATCACCATCCTTGACCTTAACCTCCCATGCCAATTGCCTTCAAGAGGTCCCCCCCTGCCACCCTCATGCTCTCTAATTCCACTGTTGTGTGGCCAATTGCCTAGGTTCTTGCACTTCAGATCGAAGCCTCACAAGCAAGAGAGCCCTCAACGAATCCGAGTCTAAGCCAAATCCAACCCTAGTAAGAAGCCCTATAGATGGGGTTCGCATCTGATCCAATCTGAGCTTGGATCCAATTAAGTTAACAGATCCAATTAGCATTCTTTTGCAACATCATGATCACATCACCTGCCACCATCACAGCCATGTTAGCGGTCCTTGCCACATCATCGCTACATCAACATTTAATTTGTTGAATTTTCCAAAAACCAATCCCTGGCTAATTTTGACATGCTGATTTCATTTTTTGGCATCCATTTTTTAAAATTCTACCTCAATAATGAGTTCTTTGCTGGAAGGTGAAGTAGTGGTTTAAAGTGCTCTTTGGGATGTAAGATTGTTTTCTTTTCCTTTGAAAGCTTGCTTGATATTTATTTGATTAACTAGTAAATTGTTTTAGTTTCAAGTTTAATTTTATCCCTTTTCTTCCTCCCTTCCCCAGAAAAACCTATATTATTGTTCATTGCACCTAGCCCCTTTTTGCATCTAGGCTCCTTGCTTGTAGCATCTAGCCTAGTTTAGGGACATTGCCATATCATTTGCATTAAACTTACTAGTTTTATGTGTATGCATCGTAGTAGGTTAAGATTCATAATTATTCATTGCAATTTTCAGTCTATCTCTGTATATTTGCATTGCCTTACACTTGATTGCACCACATCAGGACCAGCAACAAAATGACCACCCATCCACCACAGATCAAACTACCACAAATATCATTCCCTCCACCTCTACACCATCATTTGACCCTCAAGCCTTTATAAACTCTATAGACCAAAAATTTGAGCAAATGAGTCCACAATTGGAGCAATTGAGTCAGCAGGTAGGTTAAACCCTAAAAGGTCAAGGTGTAGATGACTCTATAACCTAATGGATCCTCTCATTTAATTGGGTTAGTCCAAAATATCCTCCCACTCCCAACCTAATGGGTGCCCTCATTCAGTTGGGTTAGTCCAGAATATCCTCCCACTCCCGGGTTAGTAGTGGCCACTAATAGGATGAGTGTAATGGCCCAACCGATCCAAAAACCCTAGCCCAAGTAAACAGCACGAGTTTTAAAGCAAAAGAAATAAATTGGGAAGTCTTCTCCAAAAGGGTGTCAAATTGAGCCAGAAACCCTAGAATCTAGCTATAAGAAGGGATCCCCTCCCTTCCATGAACCCCACTGCTGGAGAACCCCCTTTCGCCATTTTCCTTCTTTGTTTCTCTTTTTTTTTGGTTCGGACAACCTTCACCATGCCCACTGAGATTCATGGCCAAAACCCACCGGAAAACCAGGTGAGACCTCTCGAACAACCCTCCTCTCAACTCTAGTCCCCTTGGATTTCAACCAAATTTTCTATTTTTTTTAAAAAAAAAGATATGAATCTGAATCCCCTTTTTTCTCCTTTTCCATCCGCCTCCCCTTGATTTCCGGCACCGTCGATCGCAGTTGAATGCCGGACCAAGCCCCGTGGCTATGCCAGCCACCATGTCGTAGTGAGAAACCACCAGGGTCTTGGGGACAAAGGGGACTTAAAGGAGTCCCCTGTTCTAGCCGAGAGGAAGAAAGAAAGAAAAAAACAAAGGAAGAGGAAAGAGAAAAAGAAAAAAAGGATAATTAAAAAGAAAGAAAGAAGAAAGTATCCTCCCTCTCTCTCTTCAAATTCTCCCACCATTCTATCTTCTCTCTATTTTCTCCAGAATTCTATCTAAAAGTTTCTCTAGATTGTTTACGCTCCCTCTCCCTTCTTGGAGCTTGCATGCTTACCTTCTCTCTCCACCTTTCTCTCTTTAACTTTCTCCCTCTCTATCTACTTTCTCATAATTAGGATTTTTGAATCTTAGAAAAAGACCTTTCTCCTTAGTGACCTTGATCAACCCTAATGAAGAGGACCCAAGCCATGGTCCTTGGGCTACATGTTGGTCCCTACATAGATTAGGTCAGGCACTACTAGCTCTTAGCTTGATTAAATTTTTATAAAGTCATCGTGACTCCTGATCTATGATTGATCAGTCAGAAAACCTACAACTAATCAGAACCCCGAGCACTATTACCTTACCAACCTTACGAGGAATTCTAGATTTTTGGATTTCTTATATTTTTTAAATATTCATAATAGATTTCGATCGAAATATGAATTTTCAAATATCAGGCTCCAAGGACTTTCAGGATTAGTTGGACTTGTAGTCTAGTTTCACTTGTAAGATAAATAATGTTTTACTTTTCTAAATTTATCCGACAAATTATAATTTATTAAATTGATAGATTCTAAATTTGTTTGAATGCATGATTTATGATTATGATGAAAGATACTTGATTATCCTGAATATATTATTTTGGAATATTATAATATATGATTATAATGACTAATTTGATTTGATTAACATAATATCTTATAATTAATTGTAAGATGTGAAATTGCATGATGATTTGAACACTCAACCTAGCTACGTAAAGGACCCTGCCAATGGGAACTAATTCATTGGCAATTGAATTGTGTCGCAAACAGATACGCAACATATAGCCAACGGACCAGCGGTTCCTAAAGGACTTGTTGCAAGATGATACGCAACATGTTGCAAGATGATACGCAATGCACTGCAATATGACATGCAATTTCATGACCTTGCCACAAAAAATGTGGTCAAAGCTCATGGTTGATATAATAAATTAGAAAAGTTAAAGAATATGATTATGACCAAAAGTTATTTTTGTGATAAATTGAGTTTTCATGTATGATAATTTGATACATCAAGATCTGAATTTTGAACTGATGCACTTATTTTTGCTATTTTGGAAAATTGAGATATATAATTATTTGCCTGATTTATTTAGTTAAAGTATTCATTACTTACTGGGCTGTCTATAGTTCATTATCAAATTTTGATTTTTTTTAGATTCAGATAACTAGCTTGATGCAGGGTTTCATCATGGGAGAGCGACTAAAGACTGAAATTTAGTTTATTTCTTTCAATTAGGGTTTATCAGAATTGATACAAGACTTTATTTAATATTGGTTATGTTGAATATTTAGTTGTGTTTCTATGACCTTTAGTTCGGATTTGCTTATTTAAAATAAGATTTGAACATTAATTATTTAATTTTTTTTCTGCTATTTGTTTGTGATATCATGATAAAATAACTTGCATGCATATGGAAAGAGTTTTTCTGTGAGTATGCAACGGTTGTTATGAACCCTAGCTTGCAATCTAAGGTCTAGGGCATGACAATGAGTTATACCCCTAGACCTACTGTGAAAATCTTACCTAGGGATTTTTATTACAATGTGAGTCTAGGCTCGATGAGAATGTAAATGAAAAGAATGAGTTTATAGAGGAATACCAGATTCCGGGCATCAACGTAGATAGGGTCATAAGCATCTACTCAATGACCACCGAAGATTCCATCATGAGCCAATTGATCACCATGCTAGATATCCTAATAGGATCAAATAGGCATTCCCCTCCATCTCATAGATATGATCAGGAGGACACTAGAAGTTTTACTACATTGGTTAAGGTAGATGTGAGATCTTATGATGGTAAACTAGATCATGACACCTTCCTAGATTGGTTAGATAAGCTTGATGATTACTTTGATTGGTATGATATGACCGATATAGAGAGAGTTCATTTTGCTAAGATGAAGTTGGCAGGAGCTGCTGAGAAATATCAGCAGAATGTCTAGCAAAACCTACAGTGTCTAGATGACCCACTTATCACCCAATGGGCAGTTATGAGGTAGAAGTTAATGGAAAAATGTCTGCCTTCTTACTATAGGAATCAATTGTTTGATCAGCTTCTGAACTATAAGCAAAGCTCAACAATGTCCCAAGTATATAGATAGATTTGATGAGCTTATGTTTAGAGATACAGGAAGATACATTTCATACAATTAGGAGTTTATCAATGGGCTTAGGGAAGATAAAAAGAGGGAGGTAGAGTTATATGCATTTGATTTTTTGGAGGCAGCCTATCAAACGGCCATTGCTACAATGTTAGTTCGCTTCTTAGGTGAGTGAGTTTTGTCAGTCAAGACCTGTTTCCTAGTCAAGATCTGCCACCCAGTCCAGGGTTATTTCACAGACAACTTCTAGTCATCATTGTCATAATAGAGGTCAAATAGCTGCACGTTGTCCTCAATGAGCTTTAGTTTTAGAGCTAGAGTTTAACAATAAGCAAAAGGTTGAGGACCAGGTAGTAGATCCCATAGAATATTCTAAGATGAGAAAGAGTTTGAGAAGGATTTAAAAGTAGATGATCACCAGTGTAACGAAGTGAGGTATGTTTTGTCCACTATTGTGGATATTGATGAGTCCGTGTACTGGTATTTTTCACACCTTCATTAGATGTTATGAGAGATATGTTATGCTGGTCATCGATGGGGGTAGTAGTACGAATATCATCTCTAAAGCTCCTACAGCTAGATTAAACCTTAAGGTAGCACACCCCAAGCCAATTAAAATAACCTAGGCTAATAAGACAACCTTGCTTATGGCAAAGATGTTTGGTGCCAATCAAAATAGAGGATAAGGCTGACACTAATGCCTCACCTATGAATGTGACATAGGTTGTTAGGACATCCATGGCGATATGACTTAGCTGTAAGTAACCATGGTAGGAAGAACACCTATGTATTTCAGTGTAGGGGTGAGAATATCATTGTGATCCCTGCCAAACTCCGAAGTTAGAAGTTTACATCTAAGAATAATCCACTCCATCGAATTCCCATTAGAAAGGGTATCTACATCCTGAACCATAAACTTAGGTGCAAAATTGCAATGAATAATGTAGATTATAAATTTGCTATTGACCTGCATCAAAAGGCTAAGGAACAAGGTTCCCTAATTCGTGCCAAATCGGCCGGTTCGAGGCATGCCGAACCAGACCGGCCATGAATTGGCATAGTTCAGCTATGCAAAACGGCACAGCCCCCGGTCCGATCAATTTCTCCTGAACTAGATTGAAACGGCATCGATCGGGTGCCAAACCGTGCATTTTGGCTAGTTCATCTCGGTTCAGGCCCAGTTTGGTCCAAACTAACTTGTTACTGTAGCAGAGGGTGAATGGATTGTTTTTAACATAACTGAGAACCTTTCGGGCTCTAAGTTTGACAGAGAGCTCTCAGAAAAAGCTTCGGAAGGTTCCTTTTCTGATTCCAGTCGATCCAAATACCAGAAATCAAGAAAAAATATTGATTAGAGATATGTAGATCAATCATTTTCTCTTTCTCCTCTTTTTAAAAAATTCATGAAAAATAAAAGGGGAAACTATCAATTTTTTTAATTTTGACATTATTTTAGAATATTGTAGATTGATGAAAGATCTACATAATGATCTAAGATAATTATATTTTATTAAGTATATGATTTTTAAATTTAAAAAATATTTTTATATTAAAAATAAATAAAATTAAATTAAATTATTAAAAAATGTAAAAATAGATTGTTGTTATACGGCTTGTAAGCTACTTTTACCATAAATTTTATATCGATTTATCCAACAAGTTTTAACGCATCTTGTAAATAATGCCCTACACCTAATTTTGAAAAAAGTGACATTTCATGCATGCCCACTATCTTAAAAAAATATATGTAGTATCCATGATAAGATCCTACAAGAATCTAACCTTAAATTAATTTTTTTATAATTTTTTTATTTTTTATAATTTTTTATTTTAAAAATTTAAAAAAATAAATATATATATATATATTAATTTTATAATTATTGAGCTGCTATGTTTTTTAAATCTTCAAGAATGGATCTACCGAAGAAGGATCCAAAGCGTGACATTAGCTAGGAATTTGGAGAAATGCTCTCAGATCGATATTATTGAAGATATAAATAGTGCAATATAGAATTCAATAATGGTGAGGTAAATAGGTTGAAGTAGCACTTGGCTGGCAGCTATCCTGATATATCTGCATACCGACAGTGCCTACAAAAGGTCCAATCAGTTGATGAAGAAATATTTTGTTGATTTCAAAGCAAAAAAGAAAAAAAAAAGGGAGAGATGGACTGTCAAGTCGCAGAACCACCTTATCACTCCAGAAAGATAGAGGGAGCATCTATTCCTTCCAATAAGGAGGCACGGATCAAGGCTATCATTTAGGCGAGCTTGTATGAATAGAGGCATCTAAAAGAGAGGCCAGGCATAGAAAACGATTTGGACCAACTTTTAAATCGGAATCAGGCTCAGGAAGTGTTGCAGGAGAGTCTGAGGACCTTCTCAATCGAGAGCCCATCAATAGAGACACCAATCATATTGCATCCATGTTGAGAGCATTTGACAGTAGAAAGAAGTCTTCTAGGAACATTCCAGTAGGAACCACTAGCCATGACATGGATCCCATCCTTTTCTAGTAGAGATTTCGAGGAACAGATGATTGATACTATCATACTATGCTGAAAAAGGATAAAAAGGATATGTGGCATGCTATTGGATCCTGATTTCACTTCAATCATATTCCAGCACAAGTAGCAGACAATCCATATTATCGCTCTACTATTATATCTATATAGCTACTGATAAGATAAATTCTTCAAGATCGAGGGATATTTATAGTCAGCTTATTGACAATAATGAATAAAATGGATTACCTCCTATCAGAATAAGTGGCACGTGTATGAATTGACAGTGATGAATGATAGTTGGACTAGTCCTACTAGAAGCATCATCAACTTCTTAACTTATTATGATGAAAAAATATTTTTTCATAAATCTATTGATGCTTCAAAAAAGGTGCACGATACTAACTACATCCTCAGATTGATAGAGATGATTGATTAGGAAGAGCAGAATAGTGCAGGTCATCATAGATAATGGACCACAGTATAGGACTGCGAGGCAGTACTTGATGGAGCGGCGACCATATATTTTCTAGATCTCTTGTGCTGTATATTGTATCGATCTCATGTTAATGATATTGGAAAAGATTCATAGGATGCAAAAGATAATCCAATTAATACAGAATATTATCAAATTCATCTACAACCATACATGAATCTTATCATTGGTGCGAAGCTTTACAGAAAGAAAAATATTAAGACCAAGCATCACACAATTTGAAACGAATTATATAATACTTGATAGTCTTCTTGATAAGAAAAGAGAGCTACATTAGATGTTTGTTAGTCCAAAGTGATAACAGAGCATATATACTAGGACAAACACTGAGAGAAGAATGCGGAGAACTTAGTGACGAAACGGACATTCGGATAGCAAGCCGATAGAATAACGAAGACTATCAAGCCTATATATGAAGAACTTTGGACTGTGGACTATGAGCAATACCCTCAAATGGGTTTCCTTTATTAGATGAAGAAAAGGACATGAAAAGATCCAAAGATAGATCCAACACATGCCAATGAATAAATCGGATCATTGAAAGATGGAGTTATCAAATGAATTCGGATTTGTATCTAGTAAATAGACTGTAAATCAAGAACGCTCTAAAATTTCTAATTCAATTGTATTGTACAAGTATACTTGACTAATTTTAAAAATGTATACGCAGCTTACTATCTGAATTCGATATTCCAGTACTCCATATCGGATATTACTATGAATGATTAACTTATGTCTGCCCTATGAAATGTTATATAAAATGAAGCCCAATCCAAATATCGTAGCTATGTGCCTAGAACCAGTTAGATTGAAATTATTGAATGATTTTATTAACAATAATTTCAACAACATATGATAACAATTTTTTTCAGATATTTTTTTAGAAAGGACACAGATTCTTTTAGATCTAATATAGCGTGATCAAAAGTAAATCAAAGATGAATCCTAATAGATACTAATTAGTTTAATATCAGATTCAAAGTAATTTTTGATTTTGCTGAATCTAAAATCTTAAATGATTTAACATCTTTTACAGCTGAATGATGGATGCATTTTGATAGATCAACAAAATATTTAAAAAATCTTACTATCAAGATCCTCTCCAGACAGTATCATCGAGTGGATATGAGTACAACTAGTTGACCTTCGACCTTATCCAACCCAAGTAGACGAACCATCTAAAACAGAAATATCTCAATGATCTCACATATATACATTATAATTTAAGGTTGAGGCTAAAATGCATTCAGAAAAAAATTGAACTGAAATACTCTAATTCAACTATGAGTGATTTTATTGATGAGGATAAAGATCCAATGATTGGATGGATCGTGAGTCAATAGCAGGAGCTAGAACTTGATGAGCTAAGATCGTCTTCTCGACTAGCCAGTTTTATAGCTAGCAAGGCTGAGGTGGATGCTGAATAATGAGCAAGCAGCAATATTCCTGACAAAGCTCCAATAGATGCATCATATCATCCCTCGCCATCTATTTGACTCAAACAGAAAAAGGAAAGGCAGTTGCATCTTCTCTAGAAAACTTAGTTGATTCAAATTCAGATACTAGGAAGAATAATGCTAGTGATTCTTCTAATGATCGAGAATCTAATAATCAGGAAGCGACCGGAGGATAGGAGACGCTGCTGGCTATTGGTTCTGATTCACTAGTGAGTTGTAATTTACTCATGCAACATAAAATATAAACAATAATGCATCAGCTGGTAAAGCCCGCAGTGATATATAATTCCATACTGGCACGGGCTCCACGAGGTCATTCAACATATGATGCAACTGCAGATCTCGCATGTAAAGTAAGATCCATGGATGTATCAAGCTCATCCTTGTATTCTGGATCCTTACTCGCAAGCACTGGCAGCTCATGATCCAAATAAATATGGATATGGTACATCCGAGATATCTTTTGGTAGCTATTATCCCACGCACCCTATAGCAACTTATAGATCTAATTTTGCTACCGATAAATTCAAATGGCCTCTCCACAGCCATATCATCAGTCTCTGGATATCTCTGAGTCAGAACCATAACGAGAGATCTGTGATGAGTTATAATCCATCATGCAGACCTCCCGAGATGAGTGCGCAGGATTAGCATGCTGCCTGGCTAGAAGGATTTACAGATCTTCATACTGAGTACATTAATGATGCCGATATTTATAAATATCGATACTCGATCCGATTCTTAAATATTGATATGTAACTATATTTATATTTTTCCCTTTCCAATTAATTATTAGTAATCTTGCTTTTCTTTTTTAAGACATTGTATAATTAGAGGCTAGACAGCACTTCATAGTGATTTTTGGCGAATTAGTTCTGACAATACATCTATTTGAACCTCAAAACAATCAAATAAAATCGTAAAAAATTAATTTAAGATCAAAGAAAACCAAATAATAAAAAAATTTTGATGTGTCGATTTAAATCGGCATGCCACACCGTGCCAATATCGATAGCATACGGTACCAATACCATACCATACCGACCAATGATCGATATGGATCCCGATATAGATACCACGAACCTTGCCAAGGAGTCTAATGTAGGAGATAATGTCGTGATTTTCAATCATCCATAATAAATGCCTAACCTTCAGGTACGAATGATGGATCGAAGGATGGATAGATGATCGATGAGGGAGAGGATGGATGGAAAATCTATTCATCCTCTCATATGTTTGCTGAAACATGGAAGGATGAATAGAATGATTCCCTCCTATGGTTGGAACAGGAAAAATGAAAGGATGGATACTGTTTATATGATATTTTTACTAAACTACCATTTGATAAATAAATATTATTATTATCAATTTATAATACTTATTTATACTAAATAAATATAAATTTAAAAATAGAAGACAATTCTAATTATTTAATTATAATTATGAAAAAATATCCAAAAATTAAAATAATTAGTAAAAAAAATTTAATAGCATAAGATCAAAAGTACAGATAAATAAAAATATATATATATAATATAATTAAAAAAGTGAAGAGTATAATAATTTTGCTAAAAAAATTAATAAGTGCTAATTTTGTCAAATACAAAAATCTACCTTTTACATGCTCCATCCATCTTCATCCTCCCAAATTCCATTCTCATCCTCCTAACTTGGGAGGATACAAAATGGTGAGCTTGGATGGATGGGTAATCTCCTTTTCATCCATACTCCCTAAAATTTTTTGAACCAAATTGTGAATGGAGGCAAGCCATCCTTCTAACCCTATCCATCCTTCCTTTCATAACCCTAACCAAACATGGTAAAAGTTTTTTCAAGAAATTTATGCCTAAACCATTAGACTATTCACCATTGCAAAAGTTGTAAAAAGTGAACCTCAACAATAATATTTCCTGTTAATAAGATCCCATCTCCTTAAATAGAAAAGGATGCATAGAATACAAGTACATACCATATTTAGAGACACTAAATATATCATTCCTATGTAAAGATTTACTGAATAAAGCATAATTTTAACAACCATCATTAAAAAACTTGGATTTATTGCATATTTACTTAATTTACATAATCATATAAATATTAGTTCTATTTTCAATACGGAGAATTTATTACCTTATAAAGGCATATTTGAGCCTCCTACTTTGTCATCTAGTGAATCTGCAAGTACTTTAATTCTTGAGGCACCATATTTTTCTCAGTAGAGAGATGAGACTGGAGCAATTTTAGATGACAAAGTTGTTACTCCTAATGGTGGCTTTTATAGTTATCTTGCCCAATGGAAAGTTTGCCCTCCATCTAATACTTCTTAGATTACCATGCCTTAGATCCAAAGTCAAGTTCCATCCTAATGGAGCTTCTCGGGTGGTATTTGCAGACAAACTCAGAGTCAAGTTCCTACCGAAGCAGTATGATGGAGGACCATTCAATAAAAAATCTAGATGCACTTCTATTAAGCACAAATACAGAAATTAAATTTTTTTTATTTTATTTGGAAATTACGAAACTTTATTTTATATGGACTCTATGACTAGAATTTTATAAAAACCATAGTATTTTATTTCTATACAGACTCTTATTAGGATTTTGAGTTGTCTATATAACTTATAGAATCATATAAATATTAGTTCTAGTTTCAATACGGAGAATTTATTACCTTCTAAAGGCATATTTGAGCCTCCTACTTTGTCATCTAGTGAATCTGCAAGTACTTTAATTCTTGAGGAACCATATTTTTCTCAATAGAGAGATGAGACTAGAGCAATTTTAGATGACAAAGTTGTTACTCCTAATGGTGGCTTTTATGGTGAAAGGTTGCCCTCCATCTGATACTTCTTGGATTACCATGCCTTAGATCCAAAGTCAAGTTCCATCCTAATGGAGCTTCTCGAGTAGTATTTGTAGACAAACTCTCCGGAGTCAAGTTCCTACCGAAGCAGTATGATGGAGGACCATTCAATAAAAAATTTAGATGCACTTCTATTAAGCACAAATACAGAAATTAGATTTTTTTATTTTATTTGGAAATTACGAAACTTTATTTTATATGGACTCTATGACTAGAATTTTATACAAACCATAGTATTTTATTCTATACAGACTCTTATTAGGATTTTGAGTTGTCTATATAAATCCATTACTGTGTTAATTGAGAATATAATTTGGATATTAAGATTCACGAAGACAACATATTGAGTTTCTCTCCCTCTGCTGCCTTCCACTCTTCTCTTCCCTCTTCTTCTATCTCCTTCCATCCTACATCATACAGTGGAGCTTAGCAATTCTGGGGAGGGTGGTTCGTGGGATTGCTAGAGCCCTAGTGATGGTGCAGCAAGTATGCTATGATAGTGGTGGTGGATCGAGCCTTGCTCTGATACTAGTTGATGCAAGACAAAGGAAGAAAAAAAAGGAAGAAGGGGAGGAAGAGGAGAAAAGTAGAAGAGAAAAAAGGCAAAGGGAAAGAGAAAAGAGGAATTCCCAATATTTTGTAATTTCAATAATTTAAGTTTCTCTCAATAAACATAGCAATGGGTTTATGTAAACAAGCCAAAACTCTAATAAGAGTCCACATGAAAATAAAATATCAAAGTCCGCATGAAATTCTAAATCTACAGTCCACAAAATTCTAGTTAGAAATAAAAATAAAATTTCCTAATTTTCAAATAAAATAAAATTTTCTAATTTCTAAATTATGTCTAACACAAGTGCACCAACATTTCTTATTAATGGACGGTCCTCCATCACGACAAAAGGTAGAGGGTTTTCTAAGGTAGCTATCATGTGTTGGTAAGTGTTTCATGAAAAGATGATGGGCAAAATAACCAGAATATTTACAAAGGATCTATGCATACCAGATCTAACAAGCTGTAGTGTTTTTTGTCTATAATAAATCTAGCAGCAATGGATGATGTGGCTTATATGATCATCATTGTCTTCCTATTCATCAACACTAAAGGCTAACCCACAACAACCAAGGTTAATCAAACATGATCATCACATCTGGGAATATTTTGAAGACATATACCTTGTGCTCAGCAAAGAGGGCTGAGCCTGACACCAAGATGAATTCACCAGAGGATCCAGATGATAGGTTTATTACTGGTTGATATTGAATGCTGAGCCAATACCATGCTCAGAAATGTCAGTACGTATGGTAGAACATCGGTCTGCATAAAAGATCCACTTTCTCTGGCATAACTTCCAAAAACAGTGATCACTTACTGCCTGTAAATCTGGTAAACGGTTGGGAGTGGGAGATTTCTACATCTCCTATTAGCACTTAAAGAAGAGACAAGGTTATCCACCATATCTACTAGCAGCCTGTTTAACTGAGAAAGCATCTCATTTCATACTACCGAGATGTAATTGATATCAACAATCCAGGAGATACAATCTGATGTCTCGGTTAAGCAATCAGTACAGTAAAGCAAGAAGCATACTATAAAAATTTATACTCATAAAATCCGGCGATCATGTTGCAAACAAAAAGATTTTGTACCACCAATAGGAAATTGATCGAAGGATTAGAGTTAACAATGCTGACAATTTCCCACAAGTTTGGTCAATTATTAAATTCATTCACTCATGCCACTGTTCATTTCTTGCTCATATAAATCTTTCATTTCTTGCTCAAAACGCCATGAATCTTCATCCCATGTCACACATATATCATTCTTGTATCAATTCATATTCATATTCTCTTTTGCTCCAACGATTTCTCTTCCCTTTCTTCCTTCCAATTCCAGACAGCATTTTAAGCATTAAATTCACTGTTCATGGATGATGTAACTCAAAATCAAAACATTTTTTAGCTAATAGCAATTCAAGGATCAAGTAAGATAATGATAAAGAAAGATGATGCCTCCATATTAGACATTGCACTCTAGTTTTCTTCTAATTTGATACGGACAAAATAGATACAAGAAGATGGCTCCAAAAATTAGAACTTGGAATTGGACTGTCAATGAAAAACAGAAATAAAAAGAAAAAGATTTGGATAAGTCAACTCAGAGAGACTGAAATGCATAAATTGGGGGAGGGGGTGAGCTACATTATCTGCATATATTGTTTAAATAATAAAATTATACTTTTAAACAAAGACATCATTTGACATGATTGGATCACACTGCTTACAAAACTAGATCTGCAATGAATTTAACCTATTAATGCAATCATCCTTCATATTAGAAAGCAATGAATTACATGAGAACATGGAATTGTAAATATAATATAGAATTCCTATGTTTTAGTTCTCCGGATGGTACCAACACCATGTCACATTTAACTCACAATGTAGACAGTGTAAAAGATCCTGGTCCGCCTGGCTAGAAAACGTTTACATAAATTTAGATGACAGAGGCTTTATGGTGATTTATAGGCAGAGGCATGAAAGTGAGCACAACTTGACCTATATTTTGCCAATGGGGATGAGCAGATTAGCATTGCATTCTTTGTCCATGTTTGAGACAGCAAAACTCATAATTTGGTATTAAATTCTCAAGCTAGTGGAAAAAAAGAAAAACACATGGGAAAAAGCTCACCTTTATCAATCGATTCTTGTGATAGACATTAAATCCCTGAACATCAATGTGATTTTTAGCATCCTTAACAAAGCCAATTCTAACAACTGCAACCATCTATGCAAAGAAAACAATAAAATTGAAGAATAAATCACTGGCAATTATAAAATCACTCAATTTAAGAAAAGAATTGGAAAAAAAAATCTATTGGAATTACATTTGGATCCTTCGGAACCCCATCAGCACCTGGATGCGGCTTGTATGTGACCTCTTGCTTTAGCATCATATCATTCACAAGGTTGTGGTGTTCAATTTCTTTGCCACGCAGAACCATTCTAAAGAAATGCGGAAGTCTGAGATAAAGAATTGAGGCATAACTCTGCATATACAGGAAAAGTTAACTGTGATCAGAAGGAAATTCATATTAAATGAAAAGAGAAGTAAAATGTGTGTAAGAAGTGCAATTCCCTGCCAAAATCTACATACTGCAACTTATAGAGAAAGCATGTCTCAAAAAATTCAAACAACCAGTCTAGAACAATAACCATAACTATCAAGCCTTATTTGAACTAGATCAGGTTGGCGTTATAGATCCTCATTTTCATCAAGCATTCAGGTCCATTTATAGTTATTTTATGATATTTTAAGATTTTCATTTTATTTCTCACAACTTCTATCCATATTACCTTAGGTCTTTCCCTCCTACATCCTTCAACAACCCCTCCTTATTCGAGCACCCCTCAGGTCTTCACTTTACATGTCAGTACCATTTCAGTTGATTCCCTTCCCTATTGCTTTATCCTTATGCAATTCCTCCAGTTCCTCTAGTATATCTCATTTCTAGAAATAAATCTTGCCCTAGTAATGGATGTATAATCCCAAAAAGAGAAAATAGATGATGAGTTTTAAAATGTGATTGCAGTTAAAATAATGACAGAACCAGAATATGTCCCAGTCATAAGTAATTACAAGTAGCTTTGTGATCACATATGAGCCCATAACACTGGCATTCTTCTGTATTTGCACGCCCAAACATCATTTTTTTAAAAAAAAATTATATCTATTAGTTTGCAGCATATAAATCAATTCAATGGTATCAGCCTCCCTCGCATTGGCAAGTCACATTGGGCTAGTAGCACAGGCCCAGCATTGGCTCCCTGTGCCGACCATGTGCACCAAACTTGAGATTGTCTTTCTTTAGCACTTATCAAACAAATCCAGCAACCAAGCCCTCCCAGACTCCTGTTTCCCAAACTGTGGCAACCGCACAGCTGACAGTCTTTGTTTTACTGTAGAAGCAGCACATCAGGGTAGCATTTAAATAACGTCATTGTACCCAAATAATAGGCCCGTTCAAAACTTTTAACTTGTGGCTATTATTTATAATAGCTTCTTTGGAAACAAAACATCGGCGCTAATAATGGGTTCTTAGCTATTGTAACAGGAATAATGGACAATAATGAGAATATAATACTTGAGTTGCCATTCACTAAATAATAATTTATTATTTCAAGCTCACATAAAGATTTAAATAAAAATAAAATAGTATTTAAATTACATGAACACTAAAGATGTTAAATGGTAGCTTATATTCCAATTGCATAACAACTACTATGACATAAAAATGATCGTTATCCAAAGCCCATTATATATGTTCATTGATGTTATTTCTCTTTTTAGATATCAACTTCAAGTATCAACACTGTTACATTGTTACTATCATTAATTAAAATAACATCATTAATTAGGGAGCCCTTTGAAAGAATTATGACCTACAAGCCAAACGCATAGTTGACATGATAGGGCATTTTATACTTCCCTATTCATACAAATGACTTTTATAAATTATCAGGAAAGAATTTTATTTCATCACATGTTGTATCAAGTTATATCTTTTGAGATTTAATTAGAATTATGATGAACCCCATAGATTAAGGCAACAGTTTTGGGACCATGATAAGATCACGCCAATAAGACCTAAAACCTTGATAATCCTAATCTAAAATGTTTCCAGTCATATGATTATCAAATCAAGGATCGATGATTCCAAATAAATTAGCACATCCTATATATATTCTCGATAAAGAGGGTGACTGATCTTACAGCCACTTGTGCGGGGACACTAAAACAAAAATGTGGGTGCTCATTAGATATGAGTACACTGGACTAACCTACGGGAAGATCTAATGAAACCTTACTAGCTTGTCAATGGATGGTTTTATAATGAAAATAATACAAGTGATCCTTAGACTTGAGATCACCATGATACCTTGTGTACATATATTTACACCTTGGTTCATATCCTAGCATGATGCTTTGATACATGTATGGGATATTCTGGACATAGTAAAGTATTCATGAAGATTATGAGTGGTCAATAAGAAATCGATTACTCCTAGTAAGAAAAGAGAACATCCTATGTGATCTTATTAGATGATAACTTAAGAATCTCTGATCCAAAATAAAATGAAAATCAGGAAGAGTTTCTGATATTTCATTAATGGAGCCATCATCATGGATCAAGATACATATAGTAAGGTATTTGGGCTTAATATAAGTCCATGCCCATGGCCTTTTCAGGATGTGTAATCGAATGATCAAATTGCACGGTAATTCGTCATGAAAGGATGTTTTGGTAATTCCACCAAAATTTTAGATGTCTGAGTAGGCATGACATTGCAAGACATCAATCTTGGCTCGTGGACTTGCATGAATTAAAGAGTTTAATTAAGAAATTAATTAAAAGGAGTTCTAACTAATTGATGTTTTAGGCTTGACCTAATTGGATTATGTTAAAATCTAAGTCCACTACTGGCTAGGTGTGGAACCCAATGAGTTACACACATTAGGAAATCAATCATGGACCTAATACAACTAGATTTAGTGTAAATGCTAATTGTCTAATGGACTTGCTAGCATATGGATTAAATCCAAGTTCCCAATCAATTGAAAGACCTATTTTAACTATGTCAAATCCTAAACCTAATAGGAGTAGGACTCCTATTTGCACCCAAATAGAGTTGGCGCCACAACTCTCCTCAAGCACATTTTTTTCCAATGTGAAGACCTGGGAATCTCTATCCCCACGTCTCTATTGGATAAGGATAGGTCTGTGCCAAGAGAAAAAACGTGTGGGATTTTTTCTAGCACTAAAACATGTTGGCGCAAGAAATAAAGTTGGCACCCCCAAGGAGTCCTCCTATGGGGCTTTGACCAAGTCTTGGGCACCACTTCTAGGCTTCTCTCCTTTTAATCCCTATTAAATAGGGATTTAAATCAGGTCCAAAATAAGGGAGAATCAGTGTGGGAAAAAAAGGTAGCACTAAGGTGTTGGCACGACTAGTTTCACACCCCCATTAAAACTCCTAATAGGATGCTATCTTATTTTGGCACCCCTCTTCCTCAGCATATTCTCCACACCTTGCCCTCTCACATGCCAAAAGTTGGCGTCCCAAGTAAATCCTACTCTTGTTGAAGTTGAGATTAAATTTGGGCTGGTTTGGAAGTCTAATTTGATTAGACTCCTATGCCAAAAGGGTTTCGCATGAAGCCTATAAATATGAGGGGCCTTCAAGGGTTGGAGTCAATCAATTTCTTAATCTAGGAGAAGGCTAAGAGAGTAGAGAGGAGGGATAGAGAGAAAGACCAGTAAGTTCTTGAAAAAAATTCACAAGGGTACAAGGTGTGCGTCTCCTTGAGAAGGGCTGAAGTTCTTATAAAGAACTTCTAGCCAATTTCATCAATTCGCAAAGTTCCTAAGAGGCTCTCGTGTGGATCACTATTAAAGGGCTCGTGCTTGAGGGCCAGGTATATCACAGACCGCCAATGGTCGACACATCATGTATGCATTTTTTTAAAGTTATTCTTATTATTTCATTGTTTAATGCAAGTAGATCTTGTAGTTAAGATTTTGGAAGCAGATTCTGATTTAATTGTTAAATCAGATGTCATAAAAAATTTTAAAAATCTCGCCTCCGCTGCATATCCGTTTCCTAACAATCGTATTAGAGCCTCATTGAATAATTCATTAAAAATTATTATCATATTTGTGATATAGATTAGATTTGCTTCATAAATATCATGATCTAAAATTTCTGCACCTATATCTTGTAGATTAGATTACTCTATCATGCAATTAAAATAGTTTTAATCTTGATCAGACCATGGTATGCGATTCATACATTAATAACTTGTTTAACAAGTCATTGCAGTGAGGAATCATCTTGATTTGATCAAATAGCCGCTGCTTCGTACATGTGATGTGCGACAAAAAAGATGCGGTGAAACCCTAGAAATCTACCCATATAAGTCTCTTTCTAAATCCATCTAAACTTTTGATTAAATCTGTATGATTGCTTAACATCATGGTAACATGATTTTCAGATTGATAGAAAATTTTAACTTGCTAAAATTTGGGATTAATAGTAGTTTTTTAATTATTAAAATCTCTCAGTCACCATATTTTTGTTTGCTGAAATTTCTTGTTTTGATCAAGAATCATGGTAGATGGTGCAAAAATCTAAAACCCTAGATTTTGGACTTCATCTAAGGCTCAATTATGAGTCAACTCAAGTTTTTGATCCTCATACGATCAGAACTCTTAATGATTAGAGTTTTAGATTAACCTAATTGGATTAGGATTTCAGGATTAAAGTTATAAATTAACCTAATTGGATTAGGATTTCAGGTTTACCTGACCCAATCGTAATCCGATTAGGGTTTAACTCTAGGTTCACTTGATTCGAACCAAACCAGTTATGGATATGAACCCAAGTTGACTCGAATTTATTGTTGACGAAAAATTGACCTAATTTGGACTAAGAGTTAGCCCAAATCATAGTCCAATTTAATTTGACTCAAGAGTTAAACCAATTAACCCTAGGATAGTAGGATCATGATACATAAATGATATCACGTTTATGATATCATGAGTAACAATAAATGCATGCTGGTAGATGTATGAGATACACGTTTAAAATATGCATCGAGATCGAAAGTCCCTCATAAAAAATTATATTGCCTTAGTGGTGGAAACCAAAAGCTAACCGAGTCTGGAATCGATTAACCAATTGATGTCTAAGAAAAGTATTCAAGCGCGGTGTTTTTTACTTAATTAGAACCATTGCATAAGCAGTGGGAGCCTTCCACCAATCTTACATTTACCTGAACAATTGGATTAATTGGTTTTGAATTTTGGGCTTAGTGTTGAGACCACAACTCAAACTACTTAAAATGACTTAGTGCAAAGAACTCTACCCATGCCTTCCTTCATGCTAAGTCAATAAAGTATGTCAAGATTTGTAGTTTGTTGTGCTATCCACAAGGCTTGCTATGGAGACTGATATGATGTTGACTTAGTGCATAGTAATGCTTATGGCATACTTGAATAGTATTGCTTTGTTGTGCTATCCACAAGGATAGCATTGTTCAAGTATGATCATATGGGCACGAAGGATCTGACTTAACTAAAAGATTGTAGTTGTACTATTTACAAGACTACAAGTGTTTTAGAGATGATGCTATAATAGAGTAATTGGAAATTGCATGAGATGCAATTAGTAAGAATTACCTATCCTTGAATTCATGATTGTTTGTTGTACTATTTACAAGACATTCATAAGAATTTGGGATCTCAACCCTGCTAAAAAAACTTTGAAAATTTCTCACATACCATATATGAGGGCTATGGTATTCGTGATAAAATATTGAGACACGATTAGAATAAAAGACCTCATCTAATTGTGCATGGCATCATGAGCGGTCCACTAATATTGTTGAATATTAGTTCTTGACTTTATATATTAGTCTACATAATGGCATCTTCTCTATCATTGCAGGGCATACTTGATGCCAACAAGTTGAGCAAACTAAATCAAGGTTTTAAATCCTATGGGATAGGGCTATCCCGATTTTTTTCCTAGAATGAGACGCGTCGGCATCCCACCCCGTCCCGAAACTCGGGACAAGGGATGTCCCAAGGTGTCTCGATTGGAACACTGGGATGCTGGAGAGATGTCATGTCCCAACACATGGGATAGAACCCCGTCCCGGTGTCCCATGGGATGTCCCGCTGGGACCTGAATCCTTGGACCAAATTATATGGACTAGTTAAGAAAAAAAATACGAAGAATGTCTCCGCCAAGGATACCTATGTCCAATGCGATAATGATAGGCATAGGAATAGGAACTGCAAGATTTATCTTGCAACAATGAAACAATGAAAGGAGGCAAAGATTGCATTTTCCAAAGGATTGTATATGAAACAAACCAATTTATTATTAAGCAATTCAACTTCTGATTCTTGGATATTCGATACTGCCTGTGGTTCTCATACATGCAAATCATTGCAAGGACTGTAGAGAATCGAGAAAACAAAGATGACTTCGAGCTGTTCAGCACGAGTGGAGAGTTCATTCAGGCTGAAGCTGTTGGAACCTATTTATTAAAATTACCTTCCAAAAAATTTCTAGAATTAGTAGACTGTTATTATATCCCGAAAATCATCAAAAACATTATTTCAATTCCTTTGTTATTGGAACAAGGTTTTGAAATAAAGTCAAAAGGCAAAAGTTGCTCTATTTATTTTTCTGATGAATTTTATGGTAATTGATATGTAGATAATGGTCTTACTTTTTTTCACTTAATGATAATGTTTTTCATATTAATGAAAATTGAAAAAAGAAAAAGAGAGCTTAATAATAATGTTTTTCATATTAATGAAAATTGGAAGAAAAGAAAGTGAGAGAGATATGTAAATGTTACATATCTCTAGCGCCGCCGCCTTGGCCATATAAATGAGTCAAGGATCAACAAGCTTTATAAAGAAAAGTTCTTTGATCAAGAAGACTACTTACTAGACATGGAGAGAGGGCAAGTTACTTATTGGGCCTCGTACATATGGATGTTTGCTATCCAACATCAACTCAGGCCAGAGGTGGTTACTCCTACATCACGTTTACTAATGATTTGTCTAGGTTCGGGTATGTGTATTTAATGAAATATAAATCCAAAACCTTTGACAGGTTCAAGGAGTAGCAATGCTTGATTAAGAAACAAACTGATAAGAGTATTAAAACTCTTCGATCTGATCGAGAAGGCAAATACTTAACTAGTGAGTTTCTCGATCATTTAAAACCAAAATAAATTCTCTCAATGGACCCCTCATATATGATAATTCAATGGTGTAGCGGAAAGGAGAAATCGCACTTTATTAGATATGGTGCGGTCCATGATGTGCTTTACGGATCTTCTAATCTCATTCTAGGGATTTGTCCTAGAAACTATCGCTTATATTCTAAAGGTACCATCCAAATCTATTTCTAGCACTATATATAAGTTATGGAAAGAAAAAGGCTAAGCCTAAAATATTTAAAAGAGTGGGGTTGCCCAGCTTATGTAAAAAGAGTTAATGGACATAAGCTTAGTGCTAAATAAAATAAATGAAGATTTGTAGGTTATTATAAGTAGAATATAGGATACTACTTCTACCACCCTACCAAACAAAGGTGTTTGTCAGTAGACATGCCATTTTCTTGGAAAAAGAATTTATATAAGAAGGGGGTAGTTGGAAAATAGTTGAACTTGGAAAAGTTCAAGACCCACAACTGCAGGTGGATAGTCCATAAGATATTTCTCAACCAAAGAGATTATTGATAAGGTATAACTACAACACTTCCATCCGTAGGTCAAGTTAAGGGCGTAATATACCACTCAGATAAGGCTTCGTTGTTGAAAATGACGAAGCACACATCAATGGACTCTATGTACACCATGAGTCGTGACTCCAACAAATAGCATGAAATCATAAAATCCAAAATGGACTCTATGTACACCAAGTATGGGCTCTGGTTGATCTGCCTAAGGGTTTTTAAAAAGAAGATTTGAGCATATGGCTAAATAAAGACTTACAATGCCAAGCTGGTAGCTAAAGGTTTCTAACAAAGGCAAAGTATTGACTTTGATGAAACCTATTCCCAATAGCAATGCTAAGTTCATTCAGATTTTGCTTGCTATAACCGTATACCATGATTATAAGATTTAATAGATGGATGTGAAGATTACCTTTCTCAATGAAAACCTTAAGAAGGAAGTCTACATGACTCAGCCAAAAGAATGTCTCTAGTGAAAGAGCAAATCAAGTATGTAAGCTAAAGAAATCCATTTATAGATTAAAACAAGTATCCAGGAGTTGGAACACCCATTTTGATAAGACAATCAAATCATTTAACTTTATCACAAATGTGGATAAACCATGTGTATACAAAAAGACAAGTCAGAGTGCCATTGTCTTCTTGATCTTGTATGTAGATGACAAACTGCTTATTGTAAATGATATACCAATGTTGCGAATGGTCAAAACCTGGCTATCATATAAGTTTTCCATGAAAGACTTGGGTTAAGCGACCTATATACTTGGCATTAAGATCTATACAAATATATCTAAAAGGATGCTTAGCTTGTCCAAGTTTAAGTACATTGTTGTGTTGAAGACGTTCAACATAAATGGGTGTAAGAGAAGTTACTTATCCTTAAGTCATGACTACATCTCTCTAAGAAGATATCTCCCAAGACACTTGAAGAGAGAATGAACCCAATTCCTATACTTTGATTGTCAAATCGATCATGTATGCTGTGTTATGTACCAAGCCTGATGTTGCTTATACTTCAGGCATTACAAGTAAATTTCAAGCAGATCCAAGAAAGGATCATTGAAAAGTTATGAAGAACATTCTCAAGTACCTGAGGACTAGAGATGTTTTTCTGGATATGGTGAATCGGATCTGAAACTGAAAGGATATACACATTCTTGTTTTCAATCTAATCCTGATAATAGCAAGTCTATCTTAGAATATGTATTTACTTTGTATAGATGAGCAGTGAGTTGGAAGAGTTCCAAACAACAGACTGTAGCTAACTCAGTCACTGAGGCTGAATACATGCTACAAGTGAAGCTGCCAAGGAAGCCATCTAGATGAAGTTCATCAACAAATTAGGGGTGGCTCCTAAGATTATGCACCCAATGCCACTTTATCTTGGACGCCACTTCTAGGCTTCTCTCTCCTCTTAATCCCTATTAGGTAGGGATTTAAGTCAGCGCCAGAATAAGGGAGAATTAGCTTGGAAAAAAAGGTAGCGCCAAGATATTGGCGCAAGACAAGTTTCACACCCCCATTAGGAGTCCTAGTGGGATGCTATCTTATTTTGGCACCCCTCTTCCTCAGCATATTCTCCACACCTTAGCCCTCTCACATGCCAAAAGTTGGCATCCCAAACAAGGAATGCTAAACCAGTACTGGGAGCCGTATCAATCAGCAACCGATATGATACAATATGGTACGACACTGTACCATACCATGCCATGATGCATACTGCATTCCATGAAATTGAGAAAAAATCCATCCCTCCTCCATTGCTACATTATCCAACCCGAGCCGGATCCGAACCGGGCTAAATATACCGATATGGTACCGTACCATACCATATCGGTCCGGTTCAAGATTTTTTAGATGGTTTAGTCTTCCAAACCATTTTTATGGCCGAACCGTACTGGTTCTTGGCCGGTATAGTTTGGTACACCCTGAACCGGATGGTTTGAGATGGTTTGGAAAACCTTAGTCCCAAGTGAATCCTACTCTTATTGAAGTTGGGATTAAATCTTGGGCTGGTTTGGAAGTCTAACTTGATTAGACTCCTATGCCAAAAGGATTTGGCATAAAGCCTATAAATAAAAGGGGCCTCCAAGGGTTGGAGGAAATCAATTTCTTAGTTAAGAAAAGGCTAAGGGAGTAGAGGGGATGGATAGATAGAGAAAAAGGCTAGTGAGCTCTTGAGAAAAATTCATAAGTGTGCAAAGTGTGCGTCTCCTTGAAAAGGAGAAAGGCTGGAGTTCTTATGAAAAACTTCTAGCCAAGTTCATGGATTTGAAAGGTCCCAGAGAGGCTCCCGTGTAGATCACCATTGGAGGGCTCATGCTTGAGAGCCTAATGGATCACAGACCGACATCAGACGACATGTCAGGTATGTATTTATTTTATAAGTATTCTTGTTATTTCATTATTTTATGCAAGTAAATCCTGTAATTAGGATTTCAGATGCAGGCTTTGATTTAATTGTTAAATCAGATGTCATAAAAAGTTTTAAACATCTCGCTTCCCCTGCACATCCATTTCCCATCACCCTTGTTATGCTACATATAATATAATAGATAATATAAATCAAAGTTTATGAGGATGTCATTTTGTTATTACAGTTGTTGTGATCATACTCAAATAATGTTATTATCCAACCATTATTTGTTCAATTGTTTCTAATTTTAACAACAATGGATGTTATAACTGTCATTATATTGGTCAAAAACATTTTGAAGGCTAATTTGGGCAAAAATGTCCTTGTCATAAAGATGAACAATAGCTCTACAAAATAATGGCATCATGCAAAATTATAAATTCTAAAATAAGTCACACTATTTTAAGTTTAGTCACAATTCTGTGGTCTCCTATAGAGAGATAAATATAAAAGTTCTACTTCAATCCATAATGCTGACAAGTTCAAATAACATGTTATGACTACCATGCAACAACCCTGTAGTAGTGATAATGCATATATGCTGGTGGTTACGTTATTTGGCTGCTATGCATGTCAACAAAGTAAATGTTATTTGAACCATGATCACCGGTATCATGTCATGGTGCTCCACTTTTAAGAGGATTGAAAGCGGATTGGATATTAGTACATCCACATTAATATTTGTTTTATTTGACACAAGGATCGTTGAACCGGTACCGAGACCCATACCAGTCAGCGACCGGTACGATACCGTCCTTGAAAAAAATTGTCTTCCTCCCCCTCTCAAGCAAGGATCGTTGAACCATACCTGAACTGAACCCGAACCGAGCCAAACCAGACCGAACCGGGCAGTCCACACCAGTATGGTACTGTACCGTATCGGTACGGAATATAATTTTTCTATTTTTTTAATGGTCTGGAGGCCGAACCATTTTTTATACATGAACCATACCAGCTCTTGGCCGGTACGGTATGGAACGCCCTGTACCAGGTGGTACAGGAAGTACCGCAAACCCTGATTTGACATATGGATACAAATATTAGTCAATGCAAAAATTCATATCAATAATGGTTTTAAAAGGATATGGATACAAATCGAATACTGAAAGTATGGACACAAATCGAAATAATTAAAATTTATGACCGAAAGATATTACTAAGTGGATGGTTAATCAAGCTAATAGCACATTAATATAGTTATATATTTTTCCTAAAAGATCATAAATACTATTGAAAATTAAATAGAATTATAAATAGCAAGGATCCTGGTACCAGTACCGAGACCAGTACTAGCACCGAGCCGGTATGGTATGATACCGGTACCGTACCATACCGATCTCGGTACGGTATGGCATGCCAGTCAAAACTGGCACACCCAGTTTTTTTGTTTTTTAAAATTTATTAATGTTTTTAGGTCTAAATAGATATTTGCTTATGCTAATTGATGTTTGAATCACTTCAAAATACAAGGAAATGCTGTCTAGCCTCCAGCCATAATATATTATTTTTTAAAAAATTTTAATTAAAGTAAAATTACCAATAATTAATTAAAGTAAAAGAAAAAATATAAATATAATTACATACCGATATTTAGAATCGGATCAAGTATCAATGTCCATAAATATCATGATCATTAATATACTAAGTCCAAAGATCAGTAAATCCCTTTAACCAGGCAGCATGATAATCCTGTAAGCCCATCCTAAGAAGTATGCTTGATGGATCATAACTCATTGCAGATCCCTCGCTAAGATCCTGACTATGAAATGTATCCAAAGACTGATGATATAGTTATGCAGAGACCCATCCAAATATACCGATAGCAATATCAGATCCGTAAGATGTTTCGGATTGCATGAGATAATAATCACTAGAAAATGATGTCTTGGATGCACCATATCCATATCCATATCGATCACAAGCTACCGGTGCCTACGGGTAAGAGGATCCAAAATACGAGGATGACCCTGATACATCCATGAATCCTACTCCACATGCGAGATCGCAGCTGCAGTGTGTCCCGAATGATGTCGCGGTGCCTATCGCCTATATGGAATCATAAATCATGAGCTCTACCAATTGGTGCACCATGATCTGTATCCTGTAGCATGACTAAACTGCCTCACCAATGAATAGACGGTTGCATCTCCTGTTCTCTGGCCCCTCCCTGATCATTAGATTCCCCATTATCTGAAAAAGCACTAGCACTACTTTCACTAGTATCTGAATCTGAATGAACTGAGTGCTCTAGTAGCAACTACATTTTCTTTTTCTCTATCTCCGAGCCAAATAGATGACGAGGAGAGATGATGTGATGTATCCACTGGAGTCCTATGAGAAATATTGCTTCTTGTCCATTATTCAGCATCCACCCCGGCCTCGCTAGCTGCAAAATTGGCTGGTCAAGGAAGTGATCCTGGCTCATCAAGCTCTGGCCCTGCTATTGACTCATAATCCATCCAATCATCGGATCTTCATCCTCATTAATATAATTACTTGTAGTAGAATCGGAGTATTTCAGTTCAACTTCCTCCTAAATGCATTTTAGCCTTAACCTTAAATTATAGTATACATATATAAGATCATTAAGGCTCGAGACATTTCTATTTTGGACGGTTCTACTTGAAGAGGATAAAGCCGAAGGTAAACCAGTTGTGCTCACATCCACTAGATGACACCATCAGAAAGAGGATCTTAATAGCAAAAATTTTTAAATATTTTGTTGATTCACTAAAATGTACCCACCATTCAACTACAAAAGATATTAAATCATTTAGAATTTTATATTCAGCAAAATTCACAAATCAATTTGAATCTAATATTAGACTTAATAGTACCTACCAGGATTCATCTTTAATTTATTTCTAATAACTGTATTGGATCCAAAAAATCTGTGCCCTCCCTAAAAAATTATCTGAAAAAAATTATTATCATGTATTACTTGTTAAAATTAATACTAATAAAAATCACTCAACAATTTCAACCTTACTTGTTCTAGGTATTACAGTATCTGGATAGGGCTCCTTATATATAATATTACGTAGGGAAGACTTAAGCTATTCATCCATGACAATGTCTGATATGGAGTACAGGAATCTCAGATTTAGATATAAGCTACACATATATTTTAAAAAATAATCAAGTATACTTGTACAAATATAATTAAATTTAAAATTTTAGAGCATCCATGATTTACCGCCTACCTGTTAGATGCAAATCCAAATTCATTTGATAACTCCACCATCCATCAATGATCCGAATATTCTCAGTAGCATGTGCTGGATCTATCTCTTAAATCTTTTCTTTTGTTCTTTCTACCATATAATAAAGGAAGTCCATCTAAGCATATATCTCACAGTCCACGGCCCGAAATATCACATAGAGGCTTGATAGCCTCCACTATCTTTTTGGCCTACTGCCAGAATGTCTGTCCCGTCATTAAATTCTCCAGTGCTCCCTTCAGTATTTGCCCTATTATGACTACTCTACTGCCATTCTTGATTGACAAACATTTGACGCAACTCTACTTTCTTGCCAAGAAAACTATTAAGCAATGATCGCTGAACCGGTACCGGGACCCATACCAGTCAGCAACCGATACCGTACCATACCATACCGTACCGGCATGTACACCGGCATTGATAAATTGAAAAAACAATCTCCCCTCACAAGCAAGGATTACTGAACCAAACATGAATTGGATCTGAACCGGGCCGAATCAAACCATACCGTACCGGTACAGAATTGAATTTTTTTTATTTTTTAATGCCGAAACGATTTAATAGATGAACCGTACCAGCTCTTAGCTGGTACGGTACGGTATGCCTCGTACCGGGCGATACGGAATGATACCGTGAACCATGCTATCAAGTGCTATATAATTTATAACAAACCGTGATCCCTAGTTTCAATATTTTTCCACCAGTAAAGCTCCTCATTAATGATAAAATACATATATGGTTATAGATGAATCTGGTAATAGTCTGTGCCAAGGTTTGCTGAACCGTGGCATATCAACTAATTCAACCCGTACCGAACCAGATCGATGGCCAACAGGCATGGTTCGTTACCAAAAATTGGTTCTCCAATTTCGAAAAAAAAATTGATAAACCGGTCCTAACCAGTCCCGAATCGATCGAAACCTTGCCGAACCGATCAGCTCGGGATCAGTTCGGACCTGTTTGAACTAGTTTTTTTTCTTTTAGTTACTGTGCACTTATTAAAGGGATTTATAAAGTACCTAAGAGCTCTTTGAGAGCTAGAGAGCTCTCTATTGGAAGGCTTCAACGAAGGTTGCATTCTGTTTTTCCCTGATTTCAAGCCAATCAAATGTTAAAATAACAAGAGAAAGGTAGATTCAAGATACGTATAACTTCCCTTCTCTCCCTCCCTCTCCCCTCGTTTTTTTAAAAAGTTCATGAAAAATAAAAAATTAAGAAAAAAACTATCAAATTTTTTTTGGCATGATTTTAGAATATGTTATAGAACTATGAAAGATCTACACCATGATGCTGAGAACTTGATTTTTTGTTAAATATATAATTTTTTTAAATTAAAATTATTTTTAAATTAAAAAATTATTAAAAAATAAAATAATTAATTTAAAAAATTAAATTATTGTTATAGGACTCGTAAGCTACTCTCAAT
Organism: Areca catechu; assembly: GCA_021397845.1. Lineage (NCBI taxonomy): Eukaryota > Viridiplantae > Streptophyta > Magnoliopsida > Arecales > Arecaceae > Areca > Areca catechu. The sequence goes on along the minus strand of CM038048.1, from coordinate 41,404,881 downwards.
ATAAATTGTATTGATTTATCCAAATTTTGATGCATCTTATGAATAGTACTTTAAATCTAATATTGAAGAAAAAGTGACATTTCATGCATTTCCAGTATCTTAAAAAAATATATGTAATATATATGATAGATCCTACATGAATCTAAGATCAAATTATTTGTTATAATATTTTAATTTTTTTTATTTTTTAATTATAAAAAATAAAAAATATATATTTAAATAAAAAAATAAAAAAATTAGATTAATAAAGTACTAATTAATGTACATAATTATTAAGCTTACGTGCTTTTTAAATATTCAGGAATGGATCCATCAAGGAGGAAGAAAGATCCGGAGCGTAATATTGGTTTGTTGTATGGAGAAATGCTTTTGGATCGACATTACTGGAGGTATAAATTGTACAATATAAAATTCAAAGATGGTGGGGTAACGAGGTTGAAACAACACTAGACTAGCGGCTATTTTGATATATCTACATGCCAACAGTATCCACAAGTTCGTCGGTTGATGAAAAAGCGTTTTGCTGATTTCAAAGGAAGAAAGAAAAGAACATCAAAGAAAAAGATAGAGGTGAACTATAGAGCCACAGAACCACCTTATTACTCTAGGAAGTCAAAGAGAGTATCTATTCCTTCTGATGAGGCATAGATGGAGAATGTCATTCAGGCAAGCTTGTATGAGCAGAGGTAGCTGAAGGAGATGTCCAGACAAAGACAGCGATTTGGACTATCAACTTTTGAGCCGGGATCAGGATCGGACTCTGTAAGTGTTGCAAGAGAGACAGTTTGGAAGGACTTTCTCAGTCAAAGAGCCCATCAGGAAAGGTACCAGCCATATTGCATTCATGTTGAAAATATTTGGCATTAAAAAGAAGTCTTTCAGGAACATTCCAGCAAGAGCCACTATCCATTATGTCGATCCACATGCCCTTCCTAGCAGAGATTCTAAATAACAGAGAATTAATAGCATGCTGAAAAAGGATAAAAACAAGATATGTGACGGGCCATCGGATCTTGGTTTTATTTCAATCATATCCCAATGCAAGCAGCAAACAACCCATATTATTGCTTTGCTATTTCATCTATACAGGTTGTGGTGCAGGTATAGATCCTCCAGGAACGATGGATATTTATGGTCAGCTTCTGGATGCAACAAGAAGCTAGAAAATTGGATTGTCTTCTATTAGTGCAAGTGGCTATGTATGGATGGACAGTGATGTGTGATGGTTGGACTGGTCCTATTAAACGAAACAACATCAGCTTCTTAACTTATTATGATGAAAAAAATTTTCATAAATCTATTAATGCTTCAGATCAGGTGCATAACAGTAGTTATATCCTCAGATTAATTGAGAAAATAATTGATCAGGTGGGAGGGCAGAATGTCGTGCAGGTCATCACAGATAATGGACCATAGTACAGGACCGCAAGGCAGCTCTTAATGCAGCAGCAACCGCATATTTTCTGGATCCCTTGTGCTGCACATTATATTGACCTCATGTTGATGGATATTGAAAAAATCTATAGGATGCAAAAGATAGTTGAGTTAGCACAAACTATCACTAGATAGATCTATAACCATACATGGATCTTATCATTGACGAGAAACTTTACTAGAAAAGAAATATTAAGACCGAGGATCACACGATTTGCTATAAATTATATAGCACTTGATAGTCTTCTTGGCAAGAAAGTAAAACTGCGTCAGATGTTTGTCAGTCAAGAATGGCAATAGAGCAGATATACCAGGACAAATACTAAGAGAAGCAATGTGGAGAATTTAGTGATGAGATAGGCATTCTAGTAACGAACTGAAAGGATAGTGGAGGTCATCAAGCCTTTACATAAGATACTTTAGACCGTGGACTCTGAGAGATATGCTCAGATGGGTTTCCTGTATTACATGATACAAAGGACAAAAAAAAATCCTAAAGACAAATCTAGCGCATGCTATTGAGTATATCCGGATCATTGATGGATGGTAAAGTTATCAAATAAATTCGGATTTGCATCTAATAGGTACGCAGTAAATCATGAACTCCTTAAAATTTTAAATTAAATTATATTTATATAAGTACACTTGATTAATCCTAAAATATATGTACAGCTTTACTATCTGAATCCAAGATTCCAATAGTCCATATCGGATATTGCAATGGATGAACAGCTTATATCTACCCTATGCAATATTATATATAAGATGGACCCCGATCTAAATATTGCAGCTATTTGCCTAGAAAAAATAAGTTGGTTAAAATTGTTATGTGAGTTTTTTTAGCACTAATTTTAATAAGTAGCACATGATAACACTTATTTTCCAAACAAATTATTTTAGGAAGGGCACAGATTCTTTTGGATCCACTATAGCCATTAGAAGTAAATGAAGGATGAATCCTGATAGATACTATTAAGTACTAAGTCTAATATTAGATGCATATTGATTTTTGAATTTTATTTAATCTAAAATTTTAAATGATTCAATATCTTTTGCAGCTAAATGGTGAGTACATTTTGGTGGATCTGCATAATATTTAAAAGTTCTTGCTATCAAGATCCTCTCTCAGACGGTGTCTAGTGGGTATGAGTGCAACTAGTCTATATTCGACTTTATCCACTCCAAGCAGAGAAACCGTCTAAAATAGAAATGTCTCAACGATCTTATTTATGAATACTATAATTTATTATTGAGGCTAAAGTACATTCAGGAGAAAATTGAACTGAAATACTCCGATCCCACCGCAAGTAATTATATTGATGAAAATGAAGATCCGATGATTGGATAGATCGTAAGCCAGCAGCAGGAGCCAGAGCTCGACGAGTCGGGATCGCCTCGACCAGTCAATTTTGTAGCTAGCGAGATTGAGATGGATGCTGAACAATGGGCAACCAGCAACATTCCTCACAGGACTCCAGTGCATACATCATATCATCCCTCCCCACCATCTATTCAGCCAAGAGATAGATGAAAAGGAAAGGCAGTTGCATCTTTACCGAAAACTCAGTTCATTCAGATTCAGATACCAGAGAAAATGATGCTGGTATTTCTACAAATAATGGGAGATCTAATTATCAGGGAAGGGCCGAAGGACAGGAGACAGCCATCTATTATCTTCAATTCACTGGTAAGTCATAGCGTAGTTATGTCACATAATACAAACCAGGGTGCACCAATTAGTAGACCCGTGATGATACGATTCCATATAGGCGACAGGCTCCACGAGATCATTCGGGATACGATGCAACAGTAGTTCTTGAACATGGAGTAGGATCCATAAATGTATCAGGTTCATCCTCATATTTAGGATCCTTATCCATGGGTACCAGTAGCTTGTGGTTCATATGGTGCATCTAAGACATCTTCTAGTAGTTATTATTCCATGCAGCCCGGAGTATCTTACGGATCTGATTTTGCTACTGCCATATTTGGATGGGCCCCTATATAACCATATCATCAATCTCTAGATACCTCTCAGAGTTGGGACCTCAGCGAGGGATCTGCGATGAGTTACGTTCTATCACGCATACCTCGTAAGATAAGTTTACAGAAGTATCATGCTACCTGGTTAGAGGGATTTATTAATCTTCCTCCTCAGTACATTAATTATCCCGATATTTATGGACATCGATACTCGACCCAATTTTAAATATTGATATGTAATTATGTTTATATTTTACCTTTCACGTTAATTAATTGCTAGTAATCTTATTTTAATTATAATTTTGTATCTTACTGTAATTAAACTTAATGGCTGGAGGCTTATTTTAATGTATTAGTATTTTTAAAACTCTAAATCCTGAATCTCGAACCCTAAACTCTGAGCCCTAAATCTTAAACCCTAAAAACAATCCTAAATCCTAAAAAAAATAGACATGCTAGTTTGAACCAACATGCCTACCATACCGACACATGGTACAGTACGGTATCGATACCATATTGTACCGACCAAATGCCGATACGGGTCTCGATACCGATACCAAAATTCTTGGTTTGTGCAAATTTAACTATCTTCTGCACCCTACAGATCTTTCCAATATTTATCAACATTAGATCAATACAATATGTAACACAAGGAATCTAGAAAATATATGACCGCCACTGCATTAAGAGCTGCTCCGTGACCCTATATCATAATCTATTATCTGTGATGATCTACATGACATTCTACTCTCCCACCTGATCAATCATCTCCATCAATCGGAGGATATAGCTAATGTCGTGCACATGATCTGAAGCATCAATAAATTTATGAAAAAAATATTCCATCATAATAAGTCAAGTTGGTACTTCTAGTAAGACCAGTCCACACATTATTATCAATCCATACATCAACTACTTACTCTGATAGAAGGCAATCCAATTTTCTAACTCCTTATTACTGTCCAGAAACTAATCATAAATATCCCTGATCTTAGAGGATCTATACCTACACCAACAGTCTATAGATGCAATAGTTGAACGATAATATAGGCTGTCTACTGTGTGCGCTAGAATGACTGAAATGAAACCAGGATCCGATAACCCATCACATATTTTTTTCTTATCCTTTTTTAGCATCTATCAATTCTCTGTTACTTAGAATCTCTGCTAGGAAAGGCATGTGGATCGACTTCATGGATAGTAGCTCCGGCTAGAATGTCCCTAAAAGACTTTTTTCTATTATTAAATGCTTCCAACATAGATGCAATACAGTTGGTGTCTCTTGACGAGCTCTCTGATTGAGGTCCTTTTAAACTATCTCAAACTCTCCTGCAATACTTCTAGAGCCCAACCTCGATCCTAACTCAAAAACTGATGCTCCAAATCGCTCTCTATGCCTATCCATCTTCTCTAGTTGCTTCTGCTCATACAAGCTCGCTTGAATAGCAGCTTCTATCTATTCCTTTATCTATCTCCTCATCGGAAAGAATGGATGCTCCCTCTAACTTCCTGGAGTGATAAGAAGATAGTTCTGCGACTCTGCAATCCATCTCTACCTTCTTCAATATTTTTTTCTTTTCTGCTCTGAAATTAGTAAAATATTTTTTCATTAACTAATGGACCTCTTGTGGACACTATGACACGCAGATATATCAAAATAGCCACCAGCCAAGTACTGCTTCAACCTCATTATCCCACCATCTTTGAATTCTACATTATACCATTTACACCTTCAAGGATGCCAACCTGAGAGCATTTCTACATGCAACCAACCAATGTCACGTTCCGGATCCTTCTTCCTCGATGGATCCATTTCTAAATATTTAAAAAGCACATAAGCTCAATAATTATATAAATTAATTAACAATATTTTTTAATTTAAATATAAAAAATTATAATATTATAAAAAAATAATTTGATCTTAAATTCATGCAAGATCTTATTAGATGTTATATATATTCTTTTAAGATATTGGATATACATGAAAGATCACTTTTTCTTCAATATTAAACCTAGAGCGCTATTCATAAGATGCATCAAAACTTGGAAAAATCGATACGAAATTTATAGTAAAAATAGTTTACAAGCCCTAAAATAATAATTTATAATTATTATTTTTTTAATTAATTAAATAATTTTTATTAATTTTTTAATCCAAAAATATTTTTTAAATTTTTAAAATCATGCCGTCAATAAAAAATTTTGATCTTAGCATCGTTATATAAATCCTTCATAGATCTATATATTCTAAAATCATGCCAAAAAAATTTTTGATAGCATTTTTCCTTTTTTTAAATTTTTCATAAATTTAAAAAAAAAAGGAAAGAGAAAGAGAGAAGGGAAGTATATGTGTACCTTGAATCCACTTTCTTTCTTGCTATTTTGGTATTTAATTAGCTCCAAATCCTGGAAAAACTAGTGCTGCAGCCCTCCTTCACTGTTTCTATCAAAACTTAGCTCTCAATTGCTTCTTATCAACCCCCCAAATCCACAAGTGTCCAAAAAAAAAAAAATTCGAACAGGTCCAAACCAGCCGGTTCAACTCGGTTCAGACCGATTTGCTAATTTAATATATATATAAAAAAGGAAAGAATCAAAATTTAATGCTAAACCATGCTGAAAGGGTGCCGGTCCAATTCGGTTCAGCATGGTTCGGTGAACCGTGATAAATAAAATCAAATATTCAGATATATATGAATATTTATATCCATTTTTCTTTGAAGAATATAGATATAGATAAGGATATTGCTCAAATTTTTATCCATATCTGATAGTTTTAGATATGAAAATAAATTCAAACAGAAATTATTTGGTCCACTTTCACCCCTTTTACTAAAATGAATTCAACCAGCTGGCACAAAAATGGAATTAAGCATTCAACAGAAATGGAACATGGACTGTATCAACTGTTCCAATCATAACCTGGTTATTGTAAAATTAAAATATAAAAATACAAACTGTTCTGTACAGACTGCAGGCAGCAAATGCTTCAAACTTGTACCCTGGATTTAGTTTATAAACTGTAACCATATGGATGTTGAGAATTGCATGTGCAATGCAAGTGCTATATAATTAATAGGGCAAAATGGTACGAAATTTGTGATTTGATGGACAAAGAATTCCACTTACACAAATCATTTAATTCATCACCATTTGCATTCAAACAAATAACCTGCAATCTTCACACATTCAGTAGGTTAAGACAACCAAATCAACCTGATGAAACAGACCACAAGCAAGGCCCAAGGTAACAAAGTCCAAGTCCCATAGGAATTTGGCAGGCTTCAACTTGAGCCTTCAAGAAATTTAATCTATGCCTTGAATTGAGCATAATTTTGCCAAATGCAACTCTACCATGAACCAAGTTTCTTTCTAGTAAATATAGGACAACTTTGGAATAGTGCTGCATGAACTCACATCAAGCAAAAAAATCTTTTTTCGACATGCAATGGCAAATCAAATACCCATTAGACACTTCAGAAACTTAACCAAATTATTTAGCTGCAGATTATAGAGAATGATTAACGGTTGAATTTTTCCAACAATCAATCCAACCCGCTATAGTGGCAATAGAAGCAGGCTTTTGTTGTTTCTTAATCAAGCTTATGAATTAGAGGTATTAACCTTTATGACATGTCATACACCATGTCATGTCTCCTTGAGCAAATTGCACAACAAGTATCTCAAAAGAATACTATTATTCAAAATATAACTCTAACCTATAAACTTATTTTAAGCATGTAGGTGACAGCATGCTACAAACTTTACCTGTTATTTATTTTAAAAATTATAGTCTGCTGTACCACCCAGCACAGGGCAAACCATACTGTACCATGTGGAAACCGGTACAAAACACAAGTCAATACAAGATCTGTACAACCCCATAATGAGGTCTAGTAGCTATTTCAATGCAAGCTTTTCCAAGTTCTTTCATACTTCCATTCACTTTACCTGTTATTTATTTTAAAAATTATAGTCTGCTGTACCACCCAGCACAGGGCAAGCCATACCGTACCATGTGGAAACCGGTACAAAACACAAGTCAATACAAGATCTGTACAACCCCATAATGAGGTCTAGTAGCTATTTCAATGCAAGCTTTTCCAAGTTCTTTCATACTTCCATTCACTTAACATCAGACCATCCCTAGTCCAAGCTATTTGACACAAATCCAAGTACCTTTCCTTATTAGAGCTGGATTTTTGTTGCACATGCCCAACCCATCTCAATTCTCCACTTTTTCTTTGTTTCATGAAGCACAAACACCTTTGATGATATTCATGTTCCTCACCCTATCCTTTTTCATTTTAGTACCACATATCTATTTCAGCATTCTTCTCTCTATAAAATCATTTCATGGTTTAATTTTCATAATGGTTGTCAACCTAATATCAAACATCCACCTTATTATCAAAAAGTTGGGGCTAGGACAAGCAAAGGCATAGATGGAATAAAATAAAATCAAGCAATAAAGTTTTAGGGAAAAGATCAACATCTGCATGTACCAAGCCATAAAGAAAAATGATGTCATTTCTACCAAGTAGTATATCAAAAGTGAAGCAATACCCTTAGGGAATGTCTATATGTGAGGAAATGTCTGGAGTTTGGAAACTGTTTGGCCATTTGAATCTTTTTCTCATCACGGTTAACACCTCTAACTTGAATATCCTGCCATCACAAACAACATTTTCTAAGGAGGGAACTTACAAACAAGAAAGAAAAGAAATATGATAATATATCGAGGACCAAAAATAAATCTTAAGAAATAGCTCTAGATAAAAACACACATAGAGAGAGCTAAACTTAGCTACATTCAAGCAAATATCTACCAATATTTGGTCAGTTTTAGATTGGACAATAAAGGTCCCACATTGATAACTTGAGCCAATTTGATGTGATCTACTACCTTTAAACGACTAGCATACAAAAAATCGTATAATTTGGACTCTCTAGCCTCCACATCAAGTTATCCAAAAATTGGACCGTCTAAATAATAATAATAATAATATATATATATATAGAGAGAGAGAGAGACGGGGCCTCCAAGTCATAATTTTAAATGCGCAAGCAACTGACAGATTGTAGATCATATCCAATTGCTCGAATCATCAATAATGGATCCACATTGTCCAAATGAAAACTTGACTGAATCTAAGCATGGATTCACTCAAGTGGAGCCAAGTTTAGCTATATGACACATGTATACACACACACACCCATGTGTATATATATATACACACACACATATACATACATATATATTGAGAGAGAGAGGCTAGAATCCAATTGACTAGATTTGACTTAGAATCCAGTCAATTCTGATCAAACAATCAAGTTTGACATTGATGAGCCAAGTTATTGGATATGATCTACCACCTCTAAACTATTTATATGCTAAAAATAATAGGATTTAAAGAACCTTTACCTATGCATGAGTGGTCAAAAAGATATGCAAGCTTTCATGTTATTTGAAGAATGCATTTTTTGACCACTTGAAAGATAAGCTAGAGATCTCAAGATCACATGATTTTTAGCATGTAAGCATTTAGCAATAGCAAATCATATCCAATAGCCCGGTCCAAGCTGAAATCCCAGCAACCATATCATAGTACAAACAAATATCAATAGCACTTTTCAAGGAGCTTAAGGAGTTACACTTACATGTTTATCAATATCAAAATCTAGTTCCAACTCCCCTTGGTCATCCTCCCATAGATTGTATATGATTATTCGTGTCCCTTGGTCTTTCATTGAACTAAACTGCAATAGCATGAACAACAAGCATAAGTTCAGACAGCAAATATGCCAGACAAGACTTCGCGCGCGCGCGCACATATACATGTATGTATTTATATACATACATCCATACACACACACACACACACACACACACATATATATATATACACACAGAGAGAGAGAGAGAGAGAGAGAGAGAGAGAGAGAAGACAGTCTCATTCTGATGCACACATTTAGGTTGTTTTTCCTCTCCAGTAGAACATCATTCAGATATAAATAAAATCAAGCAGATTTAATGTACTGGAAGAAGGGAGGGTATCTGTATCTAGAGCAATAATCAACTGCCCGAAAGCCTTGTAGTTTTATAATAGAAAAAAAAGTTTCCCTTTAAACAAAAATATATCAATCCAAACACTGTTGAGTTTAAGAGTTGTTTTTTACCAACATGAGTCCTTGACACCATACACCAATCTGGAGAGTTGTGGTGATTATGATAAACAATATTAATAGCAAAAGTTGGAATATAATAGCCGCATACTAATGGTATTACATTTGAACACTTCTCAAATTCAATGCACACGATGTTAAAGCAAAAAGACAGAAAAAAGTTGACTTTATGTAGTGTTGAAACTTACAATGTAAGTCCAAGGTGGAGAACAATATAAAAGAAGAACTAAATAGCAGCAGCATATCTTACAGATGTCAAACCCCTACCCACCTACTTTAGATAATAGCCTCACCTGTTGAAGAAGATCGGCTTCACTTGAATACGGTGACCATTGTAAAATAGTCTCTAGATTTGTACTCCAATCAGCTAAAGATGATTGCACCATCTTATTCCAAGTTTGTCCTTTCTCATAATGAAGCTGCACACTAAATAAGTGTCAGATAACTTAAAAAGCCTGGCCAAAATAAAAGATAGATGAACTAAGGCAGCTAACAATGAAAGTCAATTGTATATAGAAAATATTTTTTCATGAGGGGCAACGAGGGACATTAATGAGTTGACCTATCTTAGTCTGCCAAAAAGCTCAACCTGTTATAAGCAGCGTGCATGATTAGATCTTTGAGTTCAAGAGCCATTCTTGAGCCTTATAGTAGTCCCAATTAGCACAATGAGCTTAGGTTAAAAGCAGGAGGGTGCAGGTTGTATCAAACCCAACTCATATTATATGATATAAATCAATGCATGTTACCACACCAGCACTCCATTAATCTCATACATTTGGGATAGTTCATAAAGTTTTTTTTTCACTTAAATGCATGGTTTTATTAAATTACAACTTTTGCAATTATGTCAAAAATACGACATTTGTAGATATGGACAATATATCATCTGCTTTGAGTTGGATGGATATGATATGAAACAAGCCAAGAATGAGTTTGACAAACAACCTAAAGAGTTGCTTGCAAGCACAAAGCATGAACCGACTCAGTTTATATGTACAAACAAAATAACATTTTAGAGAACTTAAACAGAAAATTCCCACTCAAGAATTTATGAAGCAAAAACCCAACCTTGAATATGACAATCGTGATGTACAAAGATCAATGTTTTGCATTGTCATGAAAATATCACTCCTCACTAGTTGTAGATTGATCCTAGACATCCAATCAGCATGCTTGTGGCATTTCAATCATCGCCAAGATTTTAAAAACCAGTACTGGAGGTGAGCACCAGTCATTTGCTGGACCAGTATGGAAACAGTCCCATCTTGTACTAACACATGGTATGAGGCAGTGTCAGGTTCCCATAGAGGGACATCCAGAAATCCCTTTTTTCTAAACAGTTACTTTTTATATACTTCAAGTAAAATATTATTCTTTTCGAATGTATCTCCCCCCTGATTAAAAGGAAGATCAGGCATATAGGTGCAAGGGTTCGAATCCCATGTGCAATATGATTTTTACCACCCAAAAAAATAAATCATATATATTTATAACCTCACTATATATACATACAATTTTGTCTGCACAAAAAGTAATAAATATTATATATTTAAATTCTTAGAATAAATATTATGCACAATATAATAATAATAATAATAAATATTATTATGTACATAATGGTATTCTTGTGTAAGAAATTAGTATGTTCATTTTACCCACATAAATAATTTAATGATATACCTTTTCTAAAATATTACATATATTATTATGAAATTAGTTCATTCATGAAATTATTAAATAATATACAGGAAGTGGTCAATAATAATTTAACAATGCCTAGTTGCTATCTCACCTTTTTTAAAAATTTATTTGTACAAAATAAAGATGACAAAAATTATTCTAATGAATCATCCAAATTGTCAAATAATAATTTTATTAACAAAAATAACTCATCCAAACAAAAAGAAGTCTCTATAATACAATAAGTTATCGGAAAAAATATCATCCCTGATGCCAAAAAAAAAACATGCAAAAATCTAAACAACATCCAAATAGAAATAATTTTAATGATGCATCCAAACAGTAAATAATAATTTTATGGAGAAAAATAATTTATCAACGTAATAAAGAAGTATTTAGTATAATTTCAGTTATAACATACGAAAAGTCAATGGGAAAATCAATTTTGCAGATGGGGAAAAATTCAATCAAACATACCATTGCTTAAATTTGAACATAAGTGTTTCCACTATGACAAATTTCCAATATTGTAATAATTTGGTATGTTTTAGTATATATTTTATTGTACTAATTGCTATTTTATTTATAAAAAGAAACTCCCCTTTACTCATGTCATGCCTCCCTGACCTCGTACCATAACCTCCTTTACTCCTACAGTCCTGTCCACTGCCATACACTCCCCTATTTGCTTCCCTCCACCTCTCCATCTCGCCACCATCCCCCACATCATCATGATTGCCCCCTCAAAGCCAACACCATAGGTGTGGTCTCCCCAATCCTCTCTTACCCATAATTTTCTATATTAAGCCCATTGGGACACCCTGCAAATCAGTCAAATTGGTCTCCATGCTGGAACCTATGCACCTATGCGCATAGGTTGGAATATGCAGCATTTTTTCGCCAGCAGCAATTCTTTTAGATAATTTTTAATAAAAGACTATTTATCTTCCACAAAAGCAATTTTCTAGAAAGCAAAGGTTATTTATAAAACTACAATACCGAGCATCCCATATCAACCATGAGACGTGGCAGCTTCCTTATGCAATTCCAGGATGCCCGAAAAGTCCAATTTTTTTTAATACTAGTTCACTCAATGGTTTAACTATATCATCTATTTCTTCTAACCACTTCTTCTTTGTTGTAGTGCTTAAAGGGGAGACCCGTGCACTTATGTGCACGGTTTTGGAATCTCATATGCAGCTTCCTTTTTTTCCTAAAAGCAGTTTTCTAGATATCAAAAAAATTTAATAGAACATGCTTCACCTTAGAATCAAACCCAACTCTCTTATTCTAAAACAAATCCAACATCCGCCAAACTGATATCAGAGAAGGTACTAGTTGGCAACCAATTCAGCACAGTATAGGTCCATATCTTGGCTTTCTTGGGTGTACTAACACAAGGTAAGCCGGATAGGAAGAGGGAGAGAGAGAAAAGGAGGCATAGAGGGAAAGGGAGGAAGGGGAAAAGCCACCTCAGCAAACCCTAACCTTAAGCTGTGTGCGCATGCAGTCAAGAGAGATAGAGGGTAGGGGGATGAAGGGAGAGGGAGGAACACCTCAACAAACACTAACCCTAAAGCAGAGCACAAGCACGAGAGGAGAGAGAGGAAGGGACCAACCATCCGTAGGGGACAGACGAAGGAACACAAAACCGGTACCGGGCCCCATACCAGTCACCGACCGGTATGGTACGATACCATACCATACCGACCCCATACCGGGCCCACAAAACTTTAAAAAATTCCCTTACCTTCCTATCAAAAAATTGTTTAACCTGAATCGGGCACGAACCGAATCCAAACCGGACTGAACCAAGCCCAAATCGGACCGAACTAGGCGATACGGTATGGTACTGTACGGTACCATTCCATACCGTACGGAATATTATTTTTTATTTTTTTAATAGTCCGGAGTGCCGCACCATTTTTATATATGAACCGTACGGGCTCTTGGCCGGTACGGTATGGTACATCTCGTACCGAGTGGTACAGGATGGTACCGCAAAACTTGGGGCAAACCATCATGAGCAACCAAGCAAGGGCATGGGTGGTGGGCGAATCAAATAACGATAGATAGCCAACCGAATCAAATTTATAGCTGAAAGCCTAAAATTGTACTAATCCCCAACTAGTCTAATTCGGTACATCCCAAACCATTTGGCATGGTTCGGTATACATTGCATAAATCCTTTGCCACTAAAAAAAATATATAGAACTGACAATCTCTTATACTTTATTATATATTATATTATTCAATGGTTAAAAAAAAACAAAAAACTTTCCTCCACTCTCCAACATCGTGCCCTAACCTCAAAAATAGCTCCTCCCATCTACTCTTATCAATGACCATTATTGTCATCCATGACACTGCCACAACTACCCCCTAACACAAACACCATGCCCACCATCTCCTCTAGTGTTTTGGTAGTACCCTTCTCATCTTTTACCCTCTTTTCTTCCCCTCAAATTCTAAGCTCCCATCTCTCAGTGATCTCAGCCTTGAGGCCCTAGACCGCTTGGAACCACTGCCCACCATCTATATCGGCTTGGTACCAACCAAATTGGGTCTGTATCGATCTGTATTACTGATTACCAAACCAACTTAGCCAAGATACTCCAGTTTTATGCAGGGGTGAAATGGGTTGAGTCGGACCAGGTTATGACTAACCTTGACCAACCCAATTCCACATTCGAGTCCTATTGTTGGCCTCAAACCTAACCCAATAAAAAATCGGGTCGAATCTCAGGTCAGATCCATGGCTAAAATTTTTGACCCAACAAGTCATTCAAGTCGGAAAAAATCCATGTATAACTCAGGCCCAACCCAAAAAATTCGGATCCCAATCGGATCTAGGTCATATGTGAAGTTCTAAAGTAAAAGAGTTAAATTTGGACAAAAGAAAATCTTGGCTTCTTCATAAGATATGAATAATCTCATTGGAAGCATGTACACATTTAGCATGATAATTTTTTTCAACAAGGCATAAAAAACAATTGAAAAGAGTTCCAAAAGTCGAGCATTCCTTATGGATTATACAAATTATTATGTTTGAAGATATTTAACACACTAAAACAGAGCATGGATAAAATGCCAGGTCAGTCATAGTATCAATTTACAATCTAAAAATCTAACTTTCCATCCAAGGAAATCACTCAACTATTCACCATAACATCCTTTATGTCATGTGAAAAAAATTAGATCAAAAAGCTTGGAGTGTTGGGATCAAGATATGCCATCTCAATACCATGCCCCCTACCAATGCCTCACTATAACTATGTCGGTATGGGCCAATTCAACGTATTAACCATAAAACCACATACCATTATTGAATCAATATGGTATGGTACATCCCACGCCGCCGAGTATGGAACAATATGGCAAACCTTGGCCAGGATGATGATACCATTTATTTCAAACCAATTAAAGTTTCATTTATACCATATTGTTCATGGATGAAGTTTATAAATGTGGTTGACAGATTTTCTGCTAAAACTTGAATGTAGATTAAACCATCAATTAAAATAGACTCCCACAACCTGTTCTATGTTTAGTACTTCATAAATCATTGAATAAAACAACAAATAAGGTCAAAGAATCTAACATCAAAAGGTAACTAAAGATTCCATTACTTATGGTTTTCAGTTTTCTACTATACTTTTCTTATTAAAAAATTCCACAATTGAAGTCTGTTAAATTATATGCCAACCCAAAAACCATGTGTGTCAAGTTAGGCCAGATAATAGGTCAGAAGACCGAAATTAGACCCAAATAACAATCATAGGTCGGGTCAAAACTCAATAAACCCAAACCTAACCCAAAATGTGGAATGGGTCCAAATTTGAAACCTGACACAGCCCCACAAGTCCTTAAATTGAATCCAAATCGGGTCTAAGCAAGTTAGGTCAAGTCAGGTCACAAGATCAACCTGACCCATTTGCATCCTTAGTTTTATGAGTTTTGGTGATTTAAGGGGCATTCTAGTGCTAGAATCCAGTCATTATACTACCAATTATATCATGCCATTCTAGTGGTACTTAAAATCTTGATCGCCCACAATGTGTATTCGATGTAGAGTTGTAGACAAACCTAGCACCAATGTTTCATTTTCAGTAGTGATACTAAGAATTAGCATATCTATTAAGTTATAGTTCCCAACTAATACACAAGGCTGCAAATATTAAAGCAAGGTTATCTAAGCATCCAAGAGCTAACCCTCATCCTTTTTGTTGTCATTTTGAAATTATTTTGTTCCTAAATGTCATGAAAAGAAAACGTATTGATCAAACATTGTGCCATTGCATAATTGCACAACCTGAATTTGCGCACATTTAACAAAATATATCTAGGCATTTACTATTAAGCATATCATCTACCACTTTTCCAGTTGCCAAAGCAACTATGCAGGAAGCAATAACGAGCAGCTTCCATAAATTAACTAAGGTCTCCCATGTGTTATAGAAAAATTGCATGATTTTTCCCACACATCAGTGAAAAAAATCAATTGCCCAAAAATTGTTCCCAGGAAATATTTAAAGAAACAGAAAATTTTCAATCTACCACAGTTCACATCAGATTAACAATACACTAATGAATTCATATATAGTTTTTCTACTTTGACTAAAAATAAAAGGACATGCAGGTGCACCAAGAATAGCAATTAGACAATAGGGATAAATACATACATCATCACTGCACAAAATAGCCTATGAAATAAATGGGTGAGATGGCTGACCATTGGAACTACAATATCTTCTTTCGCTGTGTTCCTCAGAAAGGTATAGGACAGCATACCAATGCTTTGCGTAGGCCTATATGACAGATCCCCAAAAATGTTAGTCAGCTTTTGAGTAGACAACATGAAACAACTTAATATCAGCAAACAAATTGAAACACCATAGACCAGAAATTACGGCCCTCTAGCAATATACTGGGAGAGGGGGAGGGAGAGAAAAAAAATGACCTTTAAACAATCACCTATCCTATGTCAATGATAAAGCAAAAAACATACTCAAAAAACTAAGTGATAGGATAAAGCATGTTTGACCATTATATTTTCACATAGTTGCTTATGACATCATATTTTCTTAAAGGGATATCATAAAATTCCTTTACTAAAAAACTTAATAAATAAATATATGAGAGAGCGTGTGCACGCACATGTGAGAGAGAGAGAGAGAGAGAGAGAGAGAGATAAAGGGTGATTAAGTTTAGAAAAGAGGACAAGAAAATCTAGAATAACATGGGTAAGTTGTTACAGTAGAATTAAAAGACTTTGTTTGTCAAAGGATATACATCTTCATAATGCACGATCGATGAATAAGGACCCAAAAACCCAACTCACGTAGATGGGATCATGATTGTGTTGGTCATAGTTATAGATATTCTCCAATAAAAGCCATGAACCACATTCCAGTTTCTAACTCCAAACATATTACTCTTTCCAGGCATTCATCAAAATGAAGCTATGTATGATGCTATGTATATTGTCACTAGATCTTTTAGTGACACTACTATAAGCACTTGGCTTCCTTGCTAGTCAAGTCTAAATCATTACAACTTTTTGTCTATCTTACACCAGCTTCGGGCATCCATCCTCCAAGCATCTTTTGTTTTGACACATTCAGTAGTATATAAAAATAATAACAAAAGAACATAGAAACCAAAAGCTTTCAAAGTAATTAGGAATGTGTTTATCTGCATCTTTCTACCCAAAAAGGTATAAATCTATATGTAGTTACAAAACATATATGAATATATGTGCATATATGTATGCATATGTGTACATGTATAGCAACTTAGAAACAAGATGATAACCTTCTTCCTCCTTTTGCATGGCTACGGGAGAACACAATAACATCAGCGCCAAGTCTCATGGTACTCGTCTTAAAGCCATTTCCATCTAATTAAAAAACACGGTTTAAAAAAGTGTTTAACAAATACCCCAATTTTAATAAAGAAAAGGAGTATTTCATACACTGCATCTTTTACTTGTCAATTATAGCAACTCACACTGTCCAATAGTACTTGCTACTTTGGACTTCACTGAATATCCCAATGACATGCATTGCCGCATTTTATCCGGGTCCATCCCACCACCATTATCTGCAATAATGCCCAAAAAAAAAAAAAGCTGTTAAAATATATTAAATATAATGAACTCATAAGTTACAGCGAAAGTTCTAGTATAGTTGGAATCCTTTGGATGAAAAATGAAGGCCATATATTAGAATACACATATTTTCCCAAAATATATTTTCTTAAATAATCATAATAGTCGGGATGGTAAGAGATTGCATACCAGTTCAGTACACTACCAACTGGTACAGCAAACCTTGACTTCATTAGTTTTTTTCTTAAAAAAATAGATCATCTCAAAGTTGAGATGGAAAATGATGTTACACACAAAAGGTCCATAACACCATCATGCAATACTTTAAGCTAGTACATTTCATTACTACATATGTTATCGCTACAAGAAGTCACAACAGCTATAATGCATTAATAAAATATTACAAACAACTGAAGTTTTGGGCAAATAGCCATATCTTAGTATCTTATAACATTATAATGGCCATAATACATTTGAGTCATAGATATAATGGCATGATTGCATGATGGCATGAACTCCATGCTCTTTAGCCAACTCAAACATGGGTTTTGCTCCTCCGCACCATGGTAGAGATCCCATCTTTCACAACAGGCTTCACAAAAGACTGCAATGGCTCCATCAAGCAATATCATGTTCACTTGAAGGGACAAGACTATTAGAGAAGTTAAGACTAATACCCAGTGGAAATAATTTAACTTTTTAATTAAAAATGCAAGACCTTATCTCGAAACATCTAGATCCCTCATTGTTTTAGGATTAAGATTAATAAAAAGAAAGTGAGATCAAATCATCACCTTTGGGCAGGTAACTCTTCACAACAATCTGATATCGTAGATATCTTCGTGGTCTTCTTAAAGCTGCAAAAGTGCATGGCCTCTACAAGTATCCACACGAGGTTCTGATCTGATTAATAATTTCTGATCTCACCAAGATGCTAGCTTCCTTGTAGAGATCCCTCTTGAATGGCAAATTCTTTTCTTCTTTTATTATGCACAAGATAAGAGGAAGCGATCCCCTTTTTATGCATGTGAAAAACATTAGCGCAAGGATTCCTCTTCACATGAAACCCTTGGGAGTCAAACTCCTTTTGGGCATGTAACCCTTTGGGCATCCAACTCCTTGGGTGTCCAAAACTCTTTTGACATGAAACTACGTTTTTTACGCGAGATCTTGGGCATGACAACTCTTGGGCACAAGACCTCTTAGCATGAAGGAGTCCTTGGGGAGTCAGGGTTTTATGTCAAGAGTCCTTATCTTTTAAGGCATGAAACCACTTGGAGTGTAAAGACTCTTAGCATTAAAACTCTTTTTAAAGTGAACACCCCTTGGCATGGAGTCCTGGGCATCAACTCTTGATATGAAAAACTCCTAAGCATGAAGTGGTTGGGGTCTGAGTTCCATGGGGCACCCAATTCTTAGCATGAGGAGTCTTGTGTGTGAAGGACTCCTTATGGCGTCAAACTTTTGGACGCCAACCCTCTTTAATTTAAGCCCCTAGGGCATCCCCTCCTTTCTCCGCATGAAGAGAGCATAACAGGAGGCAACTTGGGTTTAAAAACAAGAAACCATATTTTATAACCACCAGGATTAGGGTTATTTCAAAATCCTGATTGATTTAGTCAACTTAAAACGAGTCCAATCAAACTAAATCCCAATTTAATTTGACTCATACTTAACCCCAATGATTTAATTCAATCAAATCAAATTAAACAATATTGTAACAATGGCACATAAGTCCTCTTAAAACTCATTAACTGTTAATAAGTTCTCTTGCAATTTTTATATTTAAGGATCACTAATTTATAACAATTATAAATTAGTTCAGTTATCAATCATATTGACAATTGGATCTCCAATGACAATTCACAAACCGCAATCCAACCATTCGACCAGTCATAACCTTTTATATATGTGACCCCAAAAGGTTCTATTCTATCTAGTAGTGAGATATTTAGTGATCTTTATCCATAATATCATTGAAACTCTTTTCAATAGATCGAAATAATTCCAACTCATCCCAATAAGAATTATCAACCATCAAGATAATTCTCATGGATCCCATAATCTACCAGTAATACCTAACAGCATGTAGTGGCAATCCAACAAAACAGAATTGAATGAATCTCTAGGTGCAATTAATGTGCGATACAGTCCTATCATGAGTCTCGACTAGATGAAGGTTATGGAATTACTTATCAAATCCCATCACTTGTCAAATGTTAAATTTAATCGACTCGAGTTCTTAATGTGAAAACGGTGGAAACCCTTTTTCACCATTCACACTACTCTAAGGTCTTCTAAACTCATTCTCATAAATCACACAAAACCAACTCCATTATCTACCAAGGATGATAGATTACATACAAGCACAAACCTTATTCCTATAATGAACCTACATCCAACATACGCCGCAAGGATCCATATGCCTAGGAACCAAGTGTATATACAGTCAAACTACAGTAATCCCATTATGAATAGCCGAGGCACTGCAGGTTATAAGACTAGTCATACTACTGCGACATTAAGTCACTAACGAGTATGTAGACATCCAAATACCTTCTTGTATCAGTCACGCTCAGTACCCTTATTCATTAATAACAACCTGCACTCTCATTGGATCAATTGCACTAACCACCTATACTTTCATTGGATCAATTGCACTCTCATTACACCAACCACCAGCACACTCTAGTGTCCCACATTGTAAACTCGAGACTCGTCTATCCTAAAAGGAAAGTGATGCGGGACGGGAAAAGATCATGCATTCATGCTGGATGGAGATTCAAGCAAGATGATTAGTAAAGCTAAATTGAGCAATAAATCCATACAAAAACGAGCTAAATTAATCCAAGAAAAGAATTTCCATGAAAGAGACTAGTTGATCTAAATTACAACACCCGCAATGTAGATCTAGTTCAAACTAAGAATAGGATCTTCATGGCAAGGAAACCATCATTATTAGGACAAGTTAACTTTCAAATGATTAGATCCAAAGAGCTTAGAAATGGTTCTCCTACCAACAATGATGGCTAAAATTATTTGGTGGAAGGGTTCACTCAACACTTTAGGAAAGAGGCTTGAATCATAAGATCTACACTCCCTAATCTTGTGGACTCATCTTGTAGATGGTTCATAGCTTGGAAACCTTCATCTTCAACCCGATATCCCTGAGAGAACCTGCAAAAGATTTCAATAAGGTGTTGAAGCATAGAGAATGAAGGAATTGATAGATGGAAAGAAGAGAGATGGAATGTGGAGGATGCTTGGAGCTAGGCGGCTTGAACTCTTCAAATAGCCATAGAGGGATTCCTTTGAAGCGGAGTGGCTCTCACACCCCCTTCCTCATGAAGTGAACTTGCTCCTAAGCAATGGAAACAAAGAAAATAAACAAAACTATGGGCCTCACACCCTCTCCCAAATGGAGTGACCACAGTACAGAGCAATGGAAAGAAAACACTCAAACTTGATTTCATTTCATTACTCAACATAAGATGCTTTACAAGAGAAGCTTGGGCCTTATTTATAGGCCTACTAACCATGGGAGTCGGCCAACGACAGAGAGGAGAGGGTTAGGTTAATCTAACACACTTCTAGTTAGATCTAACAAATTTGGTTATATGGTTCTAACTAGAAGTAGTTTACAACAACTTTAGGTAGAAAGTTGTAACAACTTGAACATGTGGCACTTAGGTGGCAATGACATGGCCTCCTCTTGCTGGTGTGGATTCTTTGGTGGCATGTGATGTGGCATTCAACATGTCAAGTTGGTTAGAGATTTGTTGGGGGATTAGAAAGTGATTATATGCTCCCCATAAATTGTTTGATGAAGTGTCCTCTGTGTTTCCCCTAAAGTTGTTTGATGAAGTATCCACCATGTGAAAGAAAAGTGGTCTCCATGAGGTGGCGTCTATGAAGGCCCATGCTTGAATTTGACTTGGGTTGAGTCGACTCATGGGGATGGTGGCTTTCCTTCATGAGTCGGCTAATGGACTTGTGCTTCACAAGTTTGACGATGGTAGAGTCGGCTCATGGGCTATGATTGGGCTTCATGAAAGCTTTCAAATAACCTTCAAAGAGTGCTTCCAAGAGGGCTTCTAAGTGATATTATTGAAGATTTAGCTTGACCAATGGCTCGGCTCAAGAATAGGTTGAGCCGATTCAAAGAACTTGAGTCGACTCATGAGGTTGATGCCTTTTCTTCTTGAATCGGCTTATGGAAAAATATGCATTGGGCTTAATCCCTTTAGATGTCCTTCTACTCCAATGTTGAGTCAACTCCATCCAAATGGCCCTTATCCTCTTGGCTTATTTCATAAGGAACTTGGTTGAACATTGAATTCTTTTTCCAATACTGATGTCCCCATCAGAAAGCAATCTATGTACCAACCTTATTGAATCAATCATCATTCCTGTGATAACCCATTAATCGGAAGCATTTAGAAATCAAGCACCAATGACACATGCCTTAAATTCTTAATTCTTGAGAATATATATCATCTTATTAATTCATTGGATGATTCATGGACATAAACACAACATGAATAAAATTAGAAGTCCAATTTCATTAATAACAAAAAAGTTAAATACAAAATTGTCCTAGAATAAATGTCAGCTCGATTGACTTATAGGACATATATCTACCAATCTCCCGCTTGTACTAAAACCAATCAATAATATACCTAAGCCTCATCTTCTCAAGATGAGCTTCAATCCTCCACTGGCTAAGTGGCTTGGTCAGTGAGTCTCCCACATTATCCATAGGTCAACTCTCTACACCTCAATGTACTTCTCGAGATAGTCGCATATTAATGTAAAATCGTCGCTGTGCTTGAATTTCTGATGAGACCAGGGCTCCATTGTTCTTATAGTAGAGTATTATGGCATCTGATGACATTATACCTAGTTTAGAAGTGGCGATGTGTTCAGCTTCCATGGAGTTTGCAATGATTGGTTGTTTTGAACTCTTCCAATTCATTAAACCAATATTGCACAAGAACACACCCTAACATAGGCTTTCTATCGTTAACCTCAAACATAAAATCTGAATCTATGATCATTGTACCCTCAACTCTCCTCCTCCAAAGACTACGAACGTATCCATAGTCCTTAAGTATTCAGGAATATTCTTCATAGCTGTCAAATGCTCATCGCTTGGATTCAAGTAATATCTGCTTGTTACACTCATAGCAAAAGCTATATCAGGTCGCGTACACAACATGGCATACATAAGGCTCCCTATAGCTAAAGCATGAGGGATCTTGCTCATATACTAAATCTCTTCAGATGTGGTAGGGCACATTTTCTTGGAGAAATGAATTCATGCCTAAGGGATAGAAGTCCCCTCTTAAAATTTTCCATGTTAAACTCTTCAACACCTCGTCCATGTACATCTTCTATAAGAGGTCCAACATCCTCTTAAATCTGTCTCTATAAACCTTTATCCCCAAAATGTAGGTTGCTTCTCCAAGGTCTTTCATGAAGATTTCTTTAAACAACCACATCTTAATCGAAGTCAACATAAAAATATATTCCTAATCAAAAAGATATCAACGTATAATACAATGAATGTAACAACACTCATGCTAACCTTCTTATAAATACATGGCTCATCTTCGTTCTTGATGAAATCAAACAATTTGATCATGTCGTTAAAACGAGTATTCCAACTCCGAGATACTCGCTTCAGTCCATGTATAGATATTTGTAGCTTGCATACTGTGTTTTCATTACTGGAAGTAAAATCCAAAGTGTTGGATGGCCAGCTCACACCCTCTTGGTTCGTCCGGATGAAGGGTCTGGGCCCATGGAATGTGGGTGCCACTGTTAAGGTGAGGCTGATGCCACGTCAACGCCCCTTGGATGGTGCTGCAGTGCTCGTCCCCATGCGGGAGACGGCTCGGTGATAGTACGCTGGGTTGGTGCTGCGAGGCTCAATGGGGGAGGGGGTCGACTCGTGTGCCCCGGGATTGCTGCACTGCCTGCTTTAAAAGAGATAAACCGCCACTTCTAAATAGGGAGTTTCCTTTTGGATAGTTGGTTGGGGCGTTGATCATATAGTTGGTATCAGAGCCGAGGTTACCGGTTCGAGTCCCCGTAGGCGGAATTCTCGAGAAATTTTTTGCTAGGAGGGATTGTTGGGTGGGCCAGCTCACACCCTCTTGGTTCGTCCGGATAGAGGGTCTGGGCCCACGAAATGTGGGTGCCACTGTTAAGGTGAGGCTGGTGCCACGTCAAAATCCCTTGAATGGTGCTGCGATGCTCGTCCCCAGGTCGGAGCCAGCTCGGTGATAGTACGCTGGATTGGTGCTACGGTGCTCGGTGGGGGATCGACTCGTTCGCCCCGGGATTGCTACGCTGCCTGTTTTAAGAGAGATAAACAGCCATTTCTAAATAGGGAGCTTCCTTTTGGATAGTTAATTGGGACGTCGATCCTACACAAAGATTGCTCCAAATAGATATCTTCTTAAAAATACCATTCAGGAAGGTAGTTTTTATATTCATCAAAAAAATCTTATATCATAGTATGCTGCAATTGTAAGCGGTGTCTAGATGAACTTTAGCATGGCCACAAGCAAAAAGATCTCTGAATAGTCAATGCCTTCGGGTTGACTATAACCTTTCACTATAAGCCTTGTCTTATAGGTCTTTACCTTTCTATCCAAACTTACCTTCCTTTTGTAGATCCATTTGTATCCAATAGATACTATACCTTTTAGTGGATCCACTAAGATCCAAACTTGGTTAGAATGCATCGAGTCAATTTCTAACTTCACGGCTTCCAACCACTTTTTGGAGTCGATGTCTAGTATCGTCTCATTATAGGTTTTGGAATCATCTTCATATTCCCTATCTCCCATGAAAAATATTTCCTTTACATCCTTTATAAGAATACCTAAGTTTCTTTCAGTAAGATAAGAGATCCTACTCAATCTACGAGATGGAAGAGGTACTGCATGTACTAGCTCAACTTGAATAGATTCTGTAGGCTATAAAACTCATTGCTCTTCGGAGACTCTTCGAGCTCAATTTTCCTCCCACTACCTCCATCTTGGATAACTTTTTAAAAATATAACATGTCGACTCACAACAATATTATGATCCTTTAGAAAGTAAAAGTAGTATCCTAAAGACTTTTTAGGTACCCAAACAAGCCTTCTTGAACCTAGCCTCTAACTCGTCTACCTATGATCACTTGACATAGGCTAGACATCTCTAAATTTTGAGACGACCAAGACTTGGTACCTTACCATGTTACATCTCATATGGTATGGTAAAAATAGATTTAAAAAGAACCCTATTCAATAGATAAGTTGTAATAAGCAAAGCATATCTCCAAAAACACAAGAAAAGATTAGTAAAGCTCATCATAGACCAAACCAAGGTTTCCTGTACCGGTACCGGAACTCGTACCAATATTGGACTGGTACAGTACGGTACCAATACCTACCATACCGACATATGGTATGGTGGGCGTGCCAGTATGAACCGGCACGACTTTTTTTGTTAATGGATTTTAGATTTTTTTTATTTTTTTAGGGTTTAGAGCCTTAGGATTTAATGTTTAGGCTTTTTAGGATTTAGAATTTATGGTTCAAGATTTAGGATTTAGGATTTAGGATTTAAAAAATACTAATACACCAATTCTAATTAAAATAAAATACAAAATGATAATTAAAGTAAGATTATTAGCAATTAATACAAGTAAAAGGTAATATATAAATATAATTACATACCAATGTCTAGAATCGAATAGAGTATCGATGTCCATAAATATAGAGATCATTTATATACTGTATAGGAAGATCAGTAAATCCCTCTATCTATGCAGCATGATACTCCTGTAAGGTCATCCCAAGAGGTATGCATGATGGATCGTAACTCATCACAGATCCCTCGCTAAGATCTCAACTCTGAGAGATATCCAGAGATTGATGATATGGCAGTGCAGGAGCTCATCCAAATATGCCAGCAGCAAAATCAGATCCATAAGATGCTCCCGGCTGCATGAGATAATAATCACTAGAAGATGATATCTCAGATGCACCATATAGACCATATGGATCACAAGCTACCGGTAGCTACGGATAAAAGAATCCTGAATATGAGGATAACCCTAATACATCCATGGATCCTACACGTGCAAGAGCTGCAACTGCATCATGTCCCGAACGACCTCATGGAGTCCGTCGTCTATAGAAATCGTATCACCACAAGGTCTACCAGTTGGTGCTCAATGATCTGTATCCTGTGCCGCATGGCTAAACTGCGACTCCCTAGTGAATCGAATATGAATAGGCGGCTGTGAGTCCTATCCTTCGGCCCCTTCCTGATCACTAGATCCTTTACTATCTGAAGAAGCACTAACACCCATCTCTCTGGTATCTGAGTCTGAATGAGCTGAGTACTCCAATGAAGGTGCAACTGCCTTTCATTTTCCTCTATCTCCGAGTCAAATAGATGATGAGGAACAATGTGCTGTATCTGCTTGAGCCCTGTGAGGAATATTGCTTGTTGCCTATTGTCCAGCATCCATCCCAGTCTCGCTAGCTACAATACTGGTTGGTCGAGGAGACGATCCTAACTCATCAAGCTCTGACTTCTGCTGCTGACTTAAGATCCATCCAATCATTGGATCTTCATCCTCATCAACATATGTACTTGCAATGAGATCGAAGTATTTCAATTCAACTTTCTCCTGAATGCACTTTAGCCTCAACCTTAAATTAGTGTACAAAAACAACATCGTTGAGACATTTCTATTTCAGATAGTTCCTCTGCTTGAAATGGATAAGGCCAAATGTAGATCCGGCCAAATGTAGATCCGTTACGCTCACATCTACTAGATGATACCATCTGGAAGATCTTGATTGCAGAACTTTCAAATATTTTGTAGATCCACCAAAATGCACCCATCACTTAACAGCAAAAGACATTAAATCATTTAGAATTTTAGATTCAGCAAAATAAAAAAATTAATATGAATCTAATATTAGACTTAGTGCTTAGTAGTATCTTTCGGATTCATCTTTGATTTGCTTCTGATTGCTATAGTGAATCCAAAAGAATCTATGCCCTTCCCAAAAAAATTGTCTACAAAAAAATAGTTTTGTTATCATGTGCTAATTGTTGAAATTAGTGCTAATAAAAATAACTCAACAATTTCAACCTAACTTCTTCTAGACACATAACAGCGACATAAGCTCTTCATTCATGGCAACATCCGGTATAGAGTATTGGAATCTCGAATTCAGATAATAAACTGCACATATATTTTAAGAATTAGTCATGCATACTTGTACAAATCTAATTTAATTTAAATTTTTAAGAACCTCATAAATTACTGCATACCTACTAGATGCAAATCCGAACTCATTTGATAACTCCACCATCTATCAATAATCCGGATATACTCAGTAGCATATGATGGATCTGTCTCTTGGATCTTTTTCTGTCCTTTGTATCATATAATACAAGAAGCCCATCTGAACATACCTCTTAGAGTCCACGGCCCAAAATATCTCGCTTGATAGCCTCCACTATCCTCTCAGCCCGCTGCCAGAATGTGTCTCTTCACTAAATTCTCGATATTGATTCCCTAAATATTTGTCTTGGCATATCTGCTCTACTGCCACTCCTGACTAACAAACATCTGACGCAGCTCTACTTTCTTACCAAGAAGACTATCAAATGCTATATAATTAGTAGCAAACCATATGATCCCTGGTCTCAATATTTCGTTCCCCGTAAAGCTCCTCATCAATCATAAAATCCATATATGGTTATATATGAATCTGGTGATCATCTGTACTAACTATCTTCTGCACCCTACAGATTTTTTCAATATCCATCAACATGAAGTCTATATAATGTATAGCACAAGAGATCCAGAAAATATGTGATCGCCGCTGCATCAAAATCTGCCCTGCGGCTCTGTATCGTGGTCCATTATATGTGATGACCTGCACGACATTATGCTCTTCCACCTGATCAATCATCTCCTCCAAACTGAGGATATAACTGTTACCGTGTAACTAATTTAAAGCATCAATAAACTTCTGAAAAAAAATTTCCATCACAATAAATCAAGTTGATGATGCTACGTTTAGTAGGACAAGTCCAACTATCACACATCACTGTCAACCCATACACGAACCACTTACTCTGATAGGAGGCAATCCAATTTATTTTCTAATATTCATATTTATAATATAACATAATATAAAATATCACATTATATAATATTAATAGAATAATATTTATATAATATTATTATATATTATACTATAATTATATAATATAATTATATTTATTGTATTATATTATATTTTTAGTTATATTATAATATAAGAGAAATGGAGAAGGAAAATATAATATTGTCCAAAAGATTACTTGAGATGTGGTAATCTAGATGTCCACTCCTTCCAGATATAATCTAAATAATATCTTAAGTTAATCCAAATTATCAGGCTCGATAGATTATCATCCAAACAAATATACCAAATACAGTAATAGGATGGGGCCCTATTAAATTACTAGTAATCTGAATAGATTACCTGCCATGAAATGCAACCTAAAAAATAATGTGGATTATTAGCAACTTGAATTGCTAGTAATATAGATTACAGATAATGTAGGTTATTATATTTGGTACATGCAGATAATATTGCATAAAATAAAATTAAAATCTTAAAATACTTTTAAATTAAATCTAAATTTTATTTATAAAAATATAATTTTTATATTTTAGATATTTTTTAAAAAAATATAATTTTTAAATATTTTATATTATAAAATAAGTCAAATATAAAATAATTAATATTTTTATATTAAAATTAAATGAATTAAAAATTATTTTTTATATTAATTAAATGTAAAACATTTATATATTTTCCATTAAATATACCAAGTAATATATTATATTTACATATACTATATGTTAAATTTAATAAAATATATTTATATTTTATAAAAATATATAAATATATTTAATATAAATATACTACACAAATATATTATATATATTAAATATGATATAATATAATATATTTTGTATAATAAAATATAAAATATGATATGTTATATAATATTAAGATTATAATATTGTACAGTATACTATATAATATTATATTTGTAGAATAATATAATATAATAATTAATATTTGTATATTATATTACTAATTTTAATATAATATATTTATATTATATACAAATATATAATGTAAAATTATATTATATTAAATATAAGATAATAAAATACCATATTATATTTAAAATTTATAATTTATCCATTTATCATAAAATATATATATATTTATATTTTATATTAAAAATATAAACATATATTTTATGTTTTATATTTTTATATTAAAATAAAAATTATTATTACATTAAATATAAGATAATATCATAACATGTTATATTTAAAATATATAATTTATCCATTTATTATAAAATATATATATTATATTAAAAATATAAAAATATATTTTATATTTTTATATTAAAATAAAATTTATAATTATATTAAATAAATTTAATATAAAAGTTTTATATATTAAATAGATGATATATTTATTTTGTTACTTAAATATACTAAATAATATATCAATTTATATATACATTATAAAATATTAAATAATATATTATATTAATGCAATATTGCATTATATTACTATATTATATTATAATTTATTATATTAATATAATATTAAATAAGTTAAATTGAATAAACTAAGTTTAAAAAATATGTAATATAATATAATATTATAACATATAATAGTATATTTATATTTATATGATATAATAATATATTTATTATATTATGCTATAAAAATATATTATATATTATATTATATTATATTATATTGAAGAGAAGAGAAAGGGAAAAGGGGTAGGTAATTTGGTAATCTAGATTACATGAAAGGTATCTAGATTACCACACCTAGGTTGCATTGGTGCATTGTCAGGTAATTGTTGTATTTGATATATTACTAGGCAATCCTAAAAGGTAATATGGATCAAGGTTTTAAATCCCGTGGGACAGGGCTGTCCCGGTTTTTTCATGGAACGGGATGCGTCGGCATCTCACCCCGTCCCGACACTTGGAACAGATGTCCCAAGGTGTCCCGATAAGGGACATTGGGACACTGGCGGAATGTCCTATCCCGACACATGGGATAATACCCCGTCACGGTGTCTCGTGGGATGTCCCGCCAGAACCTGAATCCTTGATATGGATTACCAATGACATGGATTGCTAGCAAAATAAATTATAGGTAATATTGATTATTATATTAGGTACATGCAGGTAATGTTACATAAAGTAAAATCAAATTTTAAAAATATACTTAAATTAAATCTATATTTTATTTATAAATTTTTTAAAAATATTTCATATTATAAAATATATAAAATATAAATTTTTTAAATTTTATTTTAAAATTAAAAAAAATTATTTTTTACACTAAATAAATTTAATATAAAAATTTATATTTCAAAAAGATAATATATTTCATATATTATTTAAACATATTACATTATTAAATTTAATGTAATACACTTATATTATGTATAAATATATTTAATATAAATATAATACATTATATTTTGTTGACTTTGGTCTTGATTTTGATGAATGACAAAATACTTAAGTATATATGAGTACTAATGCGTGTTAAAAGTGTTTATCAGATTCAGGTTCTCATTAATGTTGAAAGATTGAAAAGATTGTCATTCAGTTGAATAAGCAATGGAATTTCAAGTTATAGATCTCGGAACATATATTGATTTTGATGAATGACAAAATACTTAAGTATATATGAGTACTAATGCGTGTTAAAAGTGTTTATCAGATTCAGGTTCTCATTAATGTTGAAAGATTGAAAAGATTGTCATTCAGTTGAATAAGCAATGGAATTTCAAGTTATAGATCTCGGAACATATATTGAAGACCTTGAAGGACTCAAATATTAAATTTGGACAAGTTTCGGCACTGGTCAGGTTAAGTGTGGACACTTCAAAGTGTCGACACTTGAAATGTCGATTGAAGTGTCGACACTTGAAATATCGATTCATAGAAGGCTTGGGCTGATACACAGAGAAAGTTTCAACTGGCATGCTTGAATTGTCGACTCATGGAACTCAAGTATCGACTCATGTGTTGATTCAAAGCCTGAGACTAAATATGGTGGGGGTACCAAGATTAGACACAGATTACTGAGCCCTATTTGGTTTACTTAGTCATGTGTCGAAGTTTTGAAAATTTTGTAATCAATTAAGATTGAGTCCTATAATAAGTTGAGGTTAGTTGATTTGTCTCAACCCGCAATGTTAGTCTAGTTTTGAGTCCTGTAATTTAGTCATGAGTCCAGTAAGAGTCAAATTTTGTATAAGAGAGGAGGTTATCCTAGTTTGGAGTTCCATCAGGTCACATCCAGGAGTCAGAGGCCACTACATCGCTTAATAGATTGTGTGACATCCCAGGATCCAAAAATGCTTTCCAGAAATCCAGATTCCTTCCAGATGCCCAGATTCCTCTTCAGATACCAGAGCATATTCCCAAACCAGGGCATCCATGAATTAGAAGTCCAACTACATCCCTGCCCAAGGAAATCAAGTCCAGGCACCAGGCCCAAGCCCACCAGAACCAAGATGCTCTTCTTATTCCAGGAATATTCCATCCAGGGTGCCCCAGGTATCAGAAGCCCAAGCCCATGTGCCCAAGTCCCTTTAGACCGGCACATTGCTGCTCCTAGAAGCCCAACATGCCATCCTGGGCATCCTTAGGGTGGACCAAGTCAAAGCATGAAGAAAAGAAGAGAAGACTAGTCAAAGTTCTAAACCTAGTTGGGTTTTATTTTCTTAAGTATTCTAAGACTTGTAATTCTAACCTAGCAAGAAAAAGGACTTGTAATCTAACTATGAGAAGACTTGTAATACTTTAAGGAAAGGTTATTCTTAACTTAAGTGTAACCCTAGTTAGGAGAGGGCATGGAAACTCTATAAATACCCCGCCCCCTCCTCCTCTTGTACTAACTTTCTCTTATGAATACAATTTGCTGAAATAGAATAGTAGGCTTAATCAAAATTGAAAATATAATCATCCTGTACTAAGAAAAAAACAAAAGTCAAATTCCTGCTCGCAGCAGATACATAATAGCAATATCTTAATAATAAAATATGAACAGAAGGTAGTCCTAGAGCATAGATGCCCAAAACCACAGCAGCAACTCTTGCCCTGTTGCTAATCCATAAGGTCATTTCACCTTCCCTCAACTCTACTTTTCCTTAGATACGGCATTGAAATACATAAATGAAAACTATAGAACTAGAGATTATAATCCAACTAAAAGTAGAAGAAACTATAAAGTTAGTTTCAAATACAAGCAGGTCTAACATACTTTCCAAAGGCATGTCCTCCTTTTTCTTCACAAAAAACTGGAGATATACAGGACAGCTCCATTTCCAATGGCCATCAACATGCAGTGAAAACACTTTCCCTTGTCAATAGCCTTCTTAGGAGCTTCCTTCTTATGCTTGCTCTCGATCTTTTGCTTCTTTACATGCTTCTTTTTCCAATTAAACTCTCTTGAAAAAGGAAGCTCACTCCATAACAAAAATTGTGCCATTTGAACCCTTCAAAGCCTATTCAGTAGTAACTAACATGTTTAACAATTTAGCCTTGGTGCAATCAATCTTATTCATATGGTAGTTTATTATAAACTACCCATATGAATTAAGAAGGGATTGGAGGATTAAATCAACTTACAATTCCTTATGTATTGCCATGCCAAGCTTCTCAAGCTCCTTTAAGTCTTTGATCATTGCCAAACAATTATCATGAATAGACCGTCCTTCGCGCAACTTAGCTTTGAAGAGTATTTTGGACACTTCAAAGCGCATTGATCTACTTTGATCACCATACAACTTCTTGAGATGAGTCAGTCCATTTATAATACAGCACATGTCCTCATGCTGGTGCTAAAGTTCATTTGACATCATCACCATAATATAGCACCTAGCCTTGTTGTCATCCGTCCATTTATCTCATATTGCCCCTTAGTCAGCCATTGAATAGATTGATAATGTGGGGAGGTCCCGGTCGAGAGCACAACTTAGCTTCTCGCAACTTAAAACTATTTTTAAGCTCCTGAGCCGGTCTTTATAATTGGTTCCAGTTAATCGGTTAGTTTTAATGATTCCGGTTAGTTAGTTGGTTTCAAAAATACGAGCAAGAGGATTAGAAGTAAACATTTTGTTCTACAGAGAGTAAAGATTCAAATTAGATTTTTGTACTTGTTTTAAAAATTGTTTTAGGATCCTTTTAAAACAAACATACCTCCCACTATTTCCTCGAATCTCTTATACTTCTCACATAGAGAAATCAAAAC
Organism: Areca catechu; assembly: GCA_021397845.1. Lineage (NCBI taxonomy): Eukaryota > Viridiplantae > Streptophyta > Magnoliopsida > Arecales > Arecaceae > Areca > Areca catechu. The sequence goes on along the minus strand of CM038048.1, from coordinate 41,372,097 downwards.
CCTTCACAACTCAAACTTCAAGTAAATACTGCGGTCTCACTGATTTAACGCACCACCTTACCTAACAGTTATTGACAACATGTAAACCAATGAGTGAACAACTCTTGTCCAATACTTCTCAAGCAAGTTGCAGTGATCTTCAGTCTCTAAATTATGCAAACCTCACCTAATAGTTATTGGCCTCATTTCTTAGTTAAGTCAGACACCATTCTAACATGGAAGCAAAGCCATCATTGGATCCCTCACCTAACAATTATTAGGCCCAACCTGTTAAGACTGCCAACCTTCGCATGGACCTTCGGAGCTCAGTAATGGATGCCTCCACAAAATTTCGTGTCGATCGGAGTTCGTTTGGACAGCCAAACACCAAATCCTAATAGCTTTTCACATCCATCCTAGTGCAAAATTTTTCAGCAGCCCACTGCTTTGCGCACCGGCCTCCAAATTGCATCCTGTTTGAACCCTTGACCCTCTATGACATGTCTCCCATGGTTTCAAACCAGAAACCCTTCTTTCCACATCCTGGAAGCAGCTAAAATGAATTAGGACGGCAGCAACCAAAGGAATCCTGGTTAGACTAGGACTCCTAGGTCAAATCCAACTCCACTCGGCATGCTGTTTTGCACCAATCCTATCCACCTCTCCAACTTTGGTTTGAACATGGAATCCTTCTCAAAGAAGGCTTTTTGGATGGCCTCTGATTGCTGAAAATATGGCGTGAAAACAGATTAGGACGGCAACCAAGACTTGGTGCAAAATAGCCTTAGCACTAATTCCTCCTATTGCTCCAATACTAGCGTGAAGATATCTCTCTTCACTTGGACTCTTGGCATACCTTTCGAAGAAGCTTTGCTGCGTGGAATACCTAACGAGGAGGCCTCCTTTTCAAATGGAACCAGCGCATAAAAGAACTGGTGGAGTGAAGAGAGAGAGCCCCTGGAGTTAATGACTCTTAGTGCCTAATACTTGCTACTGCTAAACAATCATGGCGCTACCCTTCTTTGGATGTTCTTCCTTGGCATGAAACCCCTTTAGGGCATATAGGGAGAAAGAATTAACTTGATTCCATAACTTTAGGTTTACCTAAGGTGCCCTTTTATAGACCAAAGGACTCCTAATCCAAATAGAACTAGTAACAATAAATCTAAACCATAACTCAAATTCTTCTAAGACTAATCCAATTAGAAGAGCACTCATCCAAGCCCATATACACCCATATCTTCACCCATTCTCACACCCACTTGGATCCAAACCCAATCCAATATGAATTAGCCCCTCAAGTCCCAAAATCCTAGACCTCAAGCTCATGGAGGGCCGAACCTCCATCCTAGGACCAAATCGGTCCTAGCCCTAAGACCTAAACTAATCCTAGACTCTTGGAATCATTGCCATGACTCCTCTCCTGACCTTCCAAGGTTTGAGAGTACCACACTTGTACCAATAGTCTCACCTTGGTATCCACAAGTCTTGGCATGCTTCGCACGATCCGTCTACATGATCCTACTGCCGTTGTGCACTCTGACAACTTCCTGTGCAAACCCCATCGCCAATACTATGTCCTTGATCTTTGAAGCTTCCTTGAAGGCTGCTAAGACTTCTCCATCTAGACTGAAAGTCCTTGCTTGCATTTGTGCACCCTCCAATTAGCTCTATTCTCCTTTACACCTGCACCAACTGCCGTTTCAGCTTCTCCTGAAGGGACTACAGCTCGCCTGTCCTGGCTTGGACCCACCTATCTCTCCCAGGGCTCATCTCAGCCTCCACATAGGCATCCGGGTCCTCTCTCGCTGCAACACATGCATGTGACACCGTCTTCTCAAAGCCACACATCTCCGATACCTACACATCCCACATCAATCTGTGCAGTGCATCACCACCATTGATACTGAAATTTTGCTCCTTTCCTTGCACCCCTCCGTCTCGAACTTGTATCTAACCTCCCTCCACATGCAAAGGCACCTTTGGACAGTACTCCACCTGAAATTCGATAACTCCTAGTACTCCTGCAAAAAGAAAATCAGAAATCAAAGTTAGCTATCCAACGTAGCCTTGTTGGACCTGTTGCTTCTTCGCCACTTATGCCATTTCGGATTCTCTTGACCTCCCGAGCTCTTCCGAAACCACCAAAAGAAAGTTCTCCCCCTCTGAATCAATAGCAAAACACATGGAATCAGTCCCTTCCTTCTCTCCCTTGCACTTCTTCCAAAGCAGACAATTCCGCTTAAAATGCCCTGCTTCATTGCATTTGAAGCACCTTGCCTCCTCGCCACCTTTTTGAGACTTGGATCGCCATCTTTTTGAGACTTGGAACGTCCCCTTTGCTTACTGCCATCCTTCTCTCTCTTTGACTTCTCTCCTACAATGAGATCCTCCTGGGAAACTCCATGCTTTATCATCCATTCCCTCTGCTCGTTGGACCTAAGCACTGAAACTATCTCCTCATGATACAATGTCTCTTTATCATAAAGCAGAGTCATCACTAACGGATCAAAGCTATTGCACAACGAGCATAGCAAGAGCAAGCTTTTTCCTCTTCTGTCTTTACTCCAAAGGTTCAGCAAATCAATGCTCATCTGGTCGAACCGCTAAATATGCCCACCTACGTCCCCACCTTCCTGCATTCGAAGACTGTATAGTTGCTTCTTCAACATCAATTTGTTGCACATATTTTTTTAATGTACATGGTATGCAACCTTAACCACAATCCCTTGAATGACCTCTCCTTACAATACTTTATCTGCCAAACAACCCTTGATCATCGAACATGCCTTCTTCTCTACCAAAATCTATTGCTTTTCCATCATATCTTCCAATTTTTTCTCTATAGTCAAATCCAACCTAAGTTGGACCAGCAAATCCTCCACCCTCACCCTCCACATCAAGAAGCTTCCCTTCTTATTGAACTTCTCAAACTCCATCTTCATCCCGCTGCTCATGATGATACCAAGAATTAACCACAAATAAACTACGAAGTAGAATTAAAAAGAATACCATAGAACAGGGTGTGCAGAATTTTCGTATAACAGCCTTCGCTTTCCACGTGCTCCTGGCTATGATACCAATTGTTAGGACCGCAAACCTTCGCATGGACCTTTGGAGCTCAATAATAGATGCCTTTACAAAGTTTTGTGTCAATCGGGGTTCGTTTGGACAGCCAAACGCCAAATCCTAGCAGCTCTTCATGTCCATCCTAGGTGCAGAATTTTTCTGCAATCTACTACTTTATGCATCGGCCTCTAAATAGCACCCCATTTGAATCCTTGATCCTCTAGGGCGTGTCTCTCCTAATTTCAAACTAGAAACCCTTCTTTCCACGTCCTGGAGGCAGCCAAAACAAATTAGGACAGCAGCAACCAAAGAAATCCTAGTTGGACTAGAACTCCTAGGTCAAATCCAACTCCACCAAGCAAGTTATTTTGCGCCAATCCTATCTACCTCTCCAACTCCAGTTTGGACTTGGAATCCTTCTCAAAGAAAGCTCTTTGGATGGCCTCTAATTACTAAAAATATGACATGAAAATAGATTGGGATGGCAACCAAAACTTGATGCAAAATAGCCCTAGCGGTAATTCCTCCTACCGCTCCAATATTAGCATGAAGATGTCCCTCTTCACTTTTGGACTCATGGCACACCTTTTGGAGAAGCTTTGCTACGTGGAACACTTGATGAGGTAGCCTCCTTTTCTACTGGAACCAATGTATAAAAGAACTGATGGTGTGAGGAGAGAGAGCCCCTGGAGTTGGAGACTCTTAGCAACAAATACTTGCTACCGCTAAACAATCTTGGCACTACCTTTCTTGGGTGTTTCTTCCTTGGCATGAAACCCCTTTAGGGCATGAGGAAAGAGGGAGAGAGAGAGGAGAGAGAGGCCCTAACTTGATTCCATAACTTTAAGTTTACATAAGATGCCTTTGTATAGACCAAAGGACTCTCCTAATCCAAATAGGACTAGCAACAATGAACCTGAACCCTAACTTAAATTCTTCCAAAACTAATCCAATTAGACGAGAACTCATCCAAGCCCATATACATCCATGTCTTGATCCACTTTCATAAATACTTGGATCCAAACCTGATCCAACATAAATTAGCCCCTTCAAGATCCAAAATCCTGGACCTTGAGCCCATGGAGAGCTGAATCTCCATCCTAGGACCAAAATGGTCCTAGTCTTAGAATCCAAACTGATTCTAGATTCTTGGAGTCATCACCATGACTCCTCTCCTAACCTTCTAAAGCTTGGAAGCACCATACTTGTGCCAACACAATCCCATCTTTGTCCCACGGCATCTCATGCTAATAGAGTGATTGCGTCTTCTCGATGCAATCATTATAACTAGCCAAGCCAATCAACATCAGTAAAACACCCACACATCTACAATAATAAAATCCTACTCAATATTTATGAGAAGATTAAAATTCAGGTCTCAATTTTAATTATTTATATATAATGCAAATAAAATCTGCTAAACATGAATAAAAGCCGGTGAACATATACTTGATCCCTAACCATATGGATCTTTGCAGTGCATTTTGGTTGTAATAGGTTCAATGTAGGAATAGGGTTTGCGCTTGTATGTAATCTATCATCCTTGGTAAATAATGGAGTTAATCCTACGAGATTTTTGAGATTGAATTAAGAAGATCTTGGCTAGGATAGTGTGAATAGTGAAAAAGGGTTTCTGCCATTGTCATATCAGGAACTTAAGTCGGATAAATTTAATTTATGATAGATGATGGAATTTGACGAATAATTCTATAACCTCTATTTAGTCAGGACTCTTGAAAGAAGGATTGTATCATGCATTAACTGCACATAGAGGTTCATTTAATTCCATTTTGCTAGGTTGCTACATGTTGTTAGGCATTACTGCTACTACATGTTGTTAGGCATTATTGGTGGATATAGCATCCATGAGAATTATTTTGATGATCAATAATTCTTATTGGAAAGAGTTAGAATTGTTTTGACCTATTAAAAAGAGTTTTAATAATATTATGGATAAAGATCATTACATATCTCATTATCAGATATAACATAACCTATGAGGTCACACATATAAGAGGTTATAAGAGGTTAGACAGATCGGGTGGTTGGATTGAGATTTTGAATTGCTATAGGATTTGATTGTTAATATAATTGATAATTGGACTAATTTGTAATTGTTACGAATTAGTGATCCTTAAGGCTGTGTTTGGTTGGGGTCATGGAAGGAATGATGGCTGGGATTGGAATGATGGATAGTCCATCATTTGCTTCAAAAATACTAGAGAGGATGGATGAAATAGGTGAATTCCACTCTAGCCCACAAATTTACATACTCCCGATTTGGAAAGATGCATGGATTGTCTATCCACTCTGATCCATAAATTTGCATCCTCCTGATTTGGAAAGATACGGGAAGGATGGATGAGATTTGTAAATAATAAATTATTATAATAACCAAGTTATCCCCATAAATGAATATTTTTTCAAGAGCTCATGCCTTTTCATCATCCATCCTCTCTCCCATTCCTATACCAAATAAAGGAGAGAATCATTCTCATCCATTCTTCTATGTTTCACTAAATAATCGGAAGGATGGATGGAAGATCCATCCATCTTCTCTTCCGTCCATCCTTCCTTTTTCATCCATCCTTTCTATAACCAATCCTCCGTACCAAACAGAAGCTAAGTACAAAAGTTGTAAGAGGGAACTTAAAAACAATTAGTCAGTTTTAGGACTTATGTATAATTATTGCGATATTATTTAATTTTATTTGATCGAATTAAATCATTTGGGTTAAGTTTGAGTTAAATTAAATTGGGATTTAATTTGATCAAACTCGTTTTAAGTTAACCAAACCAATTAAGGTTTTAAGATAACCCTAACCTTGGTGGTTATAAAATATGGATTCTCGATTTTAAACCTAAGCCGCCTCCTCATATGCTCATTTCACGTGAAGAAAGGATGGGATGCCCTAGGGACTTAAATTAAAGAGGATTAGCATCCAAGAGTTTGATGCCACAAGAAGTCCACACACAAGACTCCTCACGTCCAAGAGTTGGGCACCCCATGGAAATCACACCCCAACCACCTCATGCCTAGGAGTTTTTCACACCAAATGTTGGCCGACACCCAAGACTCCATGCCAAGAGCTATTCATGTTAAAAAGAGTTTTAACACCAAGAGTCCTCACATTCAAAGTGTTTTCATGCCTTAAAAGAGGACTCTTCACATAAAACCCTAACACCCCAAGGACTCCTTCGTGCTATGAGGTTTTGCGCCCAAGAGTTGTCATGCCCAAGATCTCGTGTAAAACATGGTGTTTCACATCAAAAAAGTTTTGGACACCTAAAGGGTTACACACCCAAAAGGAGTTTGACTCCCAAGGGTTTCACGTGAAAAAGGAATCCTTGCACCAAGATTTTTCACATGCATAAAAAGGGGTGGCTTCCTCTTATCTTATGCGTGAGAAAATAAAAAACAAATCCACTATTCAAGAGAGATTTATGCAAAGGAGCTAGCACTGTTGTGAAAAAAAACTATTGATTAGATTAGAACCTTGTATGGATACTTGTAGAGGCCATGCGCTTTTGCGACTTCAAGAGGACCGCGAAAACATCCACAATCATTAGATTGCGGTGAAGATTTATCCATGCAAAGGTGATGATTTAATTTCACTTTTCTTCTATTAATCTTAATCTTAAAACAATGAGAGATCTAGTTATTTCAAGATGAGATCTCGCATGTTTAACTGAAAAATTAATTTTTATTTTCACTCCATATTAGTCTTAAATTTTCTAATTGTGGTATCAGAGCCACCCTCATACATTTTAAGATTAGATTTATAGATTTGGATATTCTTGATCCTTCTTTATTGATTTTTATGGTTTTTTGTTGCGATGCTTGATCACAAGCAAATAGGATCATGAGCTGAAAATTAATAGATCATTCAACCAAGGTTTTAAATCCCGTGGGACAGGGCTGTCCCAGTTTTTTCCTGGAATGGGACGCGTCGGCATCCCACCCCGTCCCGATACTCGGGATAAGGGATGTCCCAAGATGTCCCGATTGGGACACTAGGACCTAGTGGGATGTCCTGTCCCGATACATGGGATAATACCCCGTCCCAGTGTCCCGTGGGATGTCCCGCCAGGATCTAAATCCTTACATTCAACAACATTATAATTAATGTTAATAATTGAATGTATTCTTTATTGTTTCTTATGTATGAGATGTATGCCGTGATGATCTTGGATTGCGACCTTTTTACATTTATCTATACGATGTACCATGGAAATCTTGTAATTTTAAATTATTTAATTTTGGGTGCCTACGAGCATTATGTAATTTGGAGACCTGCAAGTCTCGTTAGATCAAAGTTAAAGGATTGTAATTAATTGTTATGTTTTTATTGGATTGTATTATGTATAGGTGCACGTCAACATTTGATTGGTTGCAAGCCTACAACACAACTAGCATGGATCAAGTCAAGCAAATGGTTGAGGTTGGATCAAGGTGTTGATCATGATCGAATCAAAGAGTTGAAGACGATCACACCGATTGACATGCATGCTTGTACTTTTGACCCTAAGATCCCGATTTTGATTTAGTGGCTCAAGCCTGAATCCTCTACTTAGATCCATGATTACAGTCAAACTATAATAACCCCATTGTGAATAGCCGGCACACCACACATCAAAGGACTAGACATCCGACTACAAAATCGAGTCACTGACGAGTGGGTAAACATCCAAGTGACTTCTTATATCAATTATATTCGATACCCGTATTCATTAACAACCACCTGCATTCTTGCTCCAATATTCTTACACTATAAACTCGAGACTCGTCTATCCTAAAAGGAAAGTAATCCATGTACCTATCTTATTTGACCAATCATCATCCCTATAATAATCCACTGATTGAGAGCATTTAGGAGTCAATCACCAATAACATATACTTTATATTCTCAACTCTGAAGAATATTTATCATCTTATTAATTTCTTGAATGATTCATAGACACAAAATACATGAATGGAATTAAAAATCCAATTTCATTAATAGCTAAAAAAGTCAAATACAAAACTATATTCTAGAATAAATACATATGTCGGTCTAATTGACTTCTAGGACATACATCTAACAAAGATACCTAAAAGTATAGTGTAAATTCAGTAATTCTACTCTTTTAAATATTCATATGCATATTCATAAATCCGATTCGAATGACCAATCATATTTAATAATCTGATTCAAAACAAATTCTATACAACTCATCAATTTTTAACCATGACCACATTTATACCCTGTGGCAGGATCCGAATACCATACTTATATGCTATGACAAGACAGAATACCACACTTATACCCTATGGCCGGGCCAGAATACTATATTTATACCACGTGGCTAGGTAAGACAAAATTATGAACCCAGTGTACCAATGAATAACCCCCAATTGGCAAAGTTTAAAACATAGTTAGCTAAGAGACCAAATATGATTCATATCAAAAAAAATTTTATAAAATAACACAATCCATAATCAAATCAAAATACACATATATGATATCAAATCAATAAATAATTATAATAATAGTCTGAAAAATATTACTTCGAAATTTTATATCAATTTTCATTTAGACAAGATTTTATAGAATTCATAAATCACATATAAATTGATTAACAATTTATTAGATATTCAAAATAATGTTATATAAATGAAAAATCTAAAGATGAATCATTACTTACTTTGCAGAAATGATAAACTAACATATTCAATCAATCCAAAGTTCTCCTTTAGAACCTTATCTCCGATAAATTTGAACACGATTCCAACGGACTTGGTGAAAAATCTCAAAAGAAGAGAAAAGAAAGACATCTCCCAGTGATGAACGGTGGCCAGCAATGGGGGATTTTACAAGGGACTCCATCCCCTTTCTTTTTCCACCGCTTTAAGATTCATGTGGCTATTTAAACTGGTTGTTGGGCTAGGTATTACAGCTATAGTGCTCAAGGATATATATACTTTTACAACAGTTGTATACCTACCATCAAACTTCACTTGAAGCTTGAACCTATTACATCAAGTTAGGTCAGCTTGTTGCTAGCTTAATTTATTGATGATCTTGTTCACACATTGCCTCCATTGCCCATATGACGGACCCGCCAACAATCATAGGCCACTCACTATGTTAGTGTTCTTTTATGGTTTTAATTCTTCAAAAAACTTGTGCTACCCCCGAATGAGAGTTCTTTCCATCTTTGTCAGCAATTCAATTTGATGGCCCTAGCCTTCTATGGACCGGACAAGTGATGTCATGAATTGTCAATAGAGGACAACCCATTTGCTCTACTTTTTGATATCCTCGGAAGTCAGAATACAAAAAAGCAAGATCACAAGATATCCAACTCAGTGTTAGCTGAGAATAGTGCCATGTTTGCTACCTCCAATATTATTTGGCTTCATTTTCAATTGCATGACATGGGCATCCTCCTTGACAGTCCCACCCCCATCACCATCCCAAGAAGAATCTTGTTCAATTCCTAGCAATATCCTCTCCAAGAGCATAGCAAGCAGACAGATTGTTATCACTTAATGTAATAGCAACACTCTCTTAAGATGCTTGATAATTATTAAAAATGTATATATTAGTTAATCAAATTTTATTAAAATTAATGCTTTAATGCAATATTTTGTAGAAAAGAACCCCAACAACGTGAAGAACTCGATTTTAGGAGTCCAACGGCACAAACAATACTCAATTTGGACTTCAAACGGGCTCGAAATAAAATTTTTAAGAAATTATCTACAATTTCACGAAGTTTAAAGCGGCCGGCCGCTTGGTTCATGAAGTGCCCTGTGGATCGTGATCCGCCATGACCGCCGATCCATGAAACAGAACTGTGGACCGCACGGCTCCGTTTAAGCCGAAACTCGTCGGAGAGGTTGTCCCGTCGCCGCCCAAGCCGCCGGCACCTCCCTTGCCGGCTGGAGAAGCTTCTCACGACCTGAATAATGGCCGAAAATGCTGCTGTAGTTGTCCCTCTTCTTCCTAACCAAACAGCACCTTCCACGCCGCCGGACCACCTGCACAGTCACACTGCCGGAGAAGCCGGTGGTGTCCATTCCCTCGCCTCCACGGAAGGATCCCGAAGCCACTCGCTGCTGCTCATCTCCTATATCCGGAAGAGACGCCTCCTGCTGCCGATCTCCTCCAATGTTGCCGATCCAAGAAGTTGCTGATGGCCACTCTCCCATCTTCCGGCCTCATCCATTGTTATCCCCCTGCTACCGAGCCAAGATCCACCATTCTCCCCCATGCTTTTCCCATTCCTCACGGCCTGTTGCTGTGCACACCGGAAAAGATACTCGAGCCATCGTGCGCATCCTCCTCTTCTGCACCGTGTCGAGAGCTGGACAGTAACAGTGATGTCTGAACATAGGAAGGAGTGGTCGGGTTTGAGGTTGTTTGACACGAAGGGATCCGTGGAGTACAGTTGGAACTGAATAGCAGAATCGGTATCAAGCTGGTACGAGGATAAGGCTGCTGAATGGAAAGCGGGCACGAGGCTATTGAGCGGATCGGAATGGAAAACCACGCTGTTTCCACACATCTCTTCCCACCTATTTAAAGAGCACCATCTCTTCGCTATGGGAGGATCTTTCCGACCCCTTCTAATTCCATTCCGCACTCCATTCTCCGGACTTCCCATTCGACTTCATATCTCCACTCCACTCCGCCTTCCCTTCGCATCTCCACCTCCACCTCATTCGATTGCCCTTCTAACATCGCCCCTATTCTCCATTCCACTACCATTCTCTCCGTACCATACACCTCTACTTCCTCGGGCCCCTTATCTGTTGCTGAGCCACTTCAGAGAGCGTGCTATGCTATTCAGAAATCAAAAAAGGGAAAGAGGGAACCTTGTTCTCGCGATTCTTTTATTTTTATTGATGTATTACAGATTTTATGAAATGAATGCTTCATATTGATTCGTGTTTTTTTATCATGTATGAAGTAGTTTAAATGCTGGAACAAGTCATGATAAGGATACGGAGCTTTTGAGGTAAGTTTTCTTTAGATGAGGATAATTTTGACTAGACTATACCTAAAAGGGACGGGCAGTAATCTGAGGATATGGGCCGTACTCTTGTTAGGATAGTCCATATCTTGATCATCTTCACAGGTATTTCTTTGATCTCCTACTTTACCTTTTCTTAGCGATTAAAATATTAGTTTTATTCTCCAAAATTCCTTTTTGAAATAATCCTAAAGTCCCTGAAGATTCGACCCTTACTCTCACTATTCTACCTTAGATTAGTGGAATTAAGGTAATTTAAATTGGTGCGTAGCGATGCACACCAAATTTTGGCGCCGTTGACGGAGACTTTTAGCGTTATTTTGAAAAAAAAATCAAAAATCAAAAAAAAAATCGAATTTCAAAAATTAAAATTTCAAATTTCAAAATTTGAAAATTCAAAAAAAAATAAAAAAAATAGTAGTTCGTATTTTTCAATCTTGAGTACCCTGACATAAGGTTGCCCTGGCATAACTGGAAAGCTATGTTGAATTGTTATCCTAGGGTACAAAAAGGTTGAATAATAAAAAAAAAATTGTGCTATTTGCTTCCAATTTTTTTTAGATTGACTTAAGTAAATTTATTTTTCTGCAAAATCAAAAAAAGTTTACCATAACATCTCATAATTTACTAGGATTAAAGACTTAATCACCAAACTTTAAAAAAAAATAATTGGTTTAATTTTGTTTGTCTATAACTTTAAATTTTGGACACCCTACTTGTTGCATTTCATCATTCCATAATTCACTTTAAGGGCATAACCTAATTAATCAGATAAGGTGGGGAATTCATCACCCTTAGCCCATAAATCACCACCCAGCATTTGCATTGACCCAAATCTTAGTTTTAAAATCAATTAAACACCAGCCCTAAGAATTTCGAGCTCAATAGGACAAGGGAACCCTAGAGTTAGACTGGGTTCAGATCATTTAGCTACTTGGTGTCTAAGAAAAATAATTCAGGGACAAGAACCCGAAGGAAGGTGGTTCTTTAATTGGTTCCGTTCGCTTAACTGACCAATTTCAATTGGTATCTAAGGCAAGCAATGAGGAGACCCCCACCAACCTTACACTTACCTGGCCGAGTCAGTTAATTGATCTTAGGCTTGGAGTGCTCGAAGGTAACCTTGGATTAGTTAGGAGCTGTCTAGATCCAGATTAACCCCAGGATAGTGATTTTGATTATGTAACTTATTTGAAAAATATAAAAAAAAAATTAATTAAAATAACCTTTTCTTCTCTCTAGTCTAGGACCCTTTTAGGAGTTTGTCTTTAGACCTTCTCTCTTCCATTTTTTTAAAAAAAATAAAAACAAAAACATTATTTTTATAAAAAAAATGAATTGTTGTTTGCTTTAGAGTCCTATTATAGGGTGTATGCTAGGTCGTCAGTCATTAGAACCTGAACTCATACCCCTAGACCCAGAAATAGAAAGAACCTGCAGAGTAAACAGACCAGATGATCCCAATCAAGGAAATTAAGAAATCGATCCCCCAAGACAATTGAAGGAGTACTTCACTCCTTCAAAATACACCTATTCACCCTGTATCCAAGTACCCCCTGTAGACGCCGTGCAATATGAAATCAAGTCCAGTATAATACAAATGTTACCCTCCTTCTATGAACTTGCAAATGAAAAACCCATATAAACACTTAGACGAATTCCTGGAAATCTGTTCAACTGTTAAGATATAAAATTTCTCCGACGATGCTTTAAGGCTTAAATTATTCCCATTTTCCTTGAAAGATAAAGCTAAATACTGATTGAATTCCCTAGATACTGTAACTATTTCAAATTGGGATCAACTTCAGAGGGAATTCCTTAAGAAATACTTCCCAATAGAAAAAACAAATCATATCAGAAAAGCCATTACCAGTTTTTCTCAATTAGAAGGAGAAATGTTTCATGAAACCTGGAAGAGATTGAAAGAGTTGATTAGAAAATGTCCTCACCATGCCATACCAAAATGGCAATTAGTACGGTGCTTCTATGATGGCCTGTCAGAAAGGCACCGACAAATGGTGGATGCCTCATGTGGAAGAACGTTCATGCTAAAAAATGAACATGAGGCATGGCAGCTTTTTGAAACCCTGAGTGAAAATTCCTTGTATCATATGTCTGCTGCCCATAGAGATCCTCCCTTAAGACCCATAGGATCCAAAAGAGGAAAAATGTATAAAGTTGGTCATTCTATAGACATCTACAGCAAGGTAAATGAGCTATCTCAGAAGCTTGACCAAATCTTGCAAGCTAGAAATACTTCCTCATCTCATCACAATCATGATGTCTGTATTATCCGCTCGAGTCCAACCCATCTAATAGGTGATTGTCGCACCGCTTATCAATTTCCTGAGCTTGTCCAGGAACAGACCCATCAAGCCCAAACACGAATGGCTCCTAGACCGGGAAACGACACGTACTCGAATCCTTACAATCCTGGCTAGCGCAATCACCCAAATTTTTCTTGGAAATCCCAACCTCTCATCAATCAGGAGACCAGTTTTAGAAGCATGCCTTTTTCGCAATACCCAAGTGCCCCACAACCTCCACAACCTCTGCCGAATAATCATGACCCTTTGTTTGAAGAAAAGGTGTTTCAAGCTTTGAAGAGGTTGGAAATGAATACCCATCTCCTCCACTCCCGCACACAATCCATTGCCAAGCTAGAGACCCAGATAGGTCAACTAGCTACAGCTTTTAATCGGATGGAGGAAGGTAAGTTACCTAGCCAACCCATTAGCAATCCTAAAGGTCAATACATGGCTAAAAGCTCTTCCACTGGACCTGAAAATTTTCCTGAACATGCTAAATCTGTCATAACCTTAAGAAGTGGAAAAATATTGAACCAGCCTAACCTGACCCAAAAGCTAAAAGAGGCTAAGCCAGAGAAGAAGAAGAATGAAAAGGAAAAAATCCATTGGTCAAGCACCTATACCTAAGGCTCCAATCCCTAATGAGAATGCTTGAATTATTCAAGCAAGTCCAAATAAACTTGCCTTTCCTCGATGCCATCAAGCAAGTTCCGGCTTATACCAAATTTCTTAAAGATTTGTGCACACAGAAACAGAAATCCAAAGCACACATACCTAAGAAAATCCAGTTAACTAAGCAAGCTAGCTCAGTTTTTCAGCAGATAGCCCCACCCAAACTCAAAGTTCCTGGTATCCCAATTATATCTTGTATCATAGGGGACCTCACAATCAAGAAAGCCTTACTTGATTTGGATGTAAGTGTAAACCTTCTTCCTAGTTCGGTGTATGAATTATTCGGATTCGGAGAATTGAAACCCACCGCAATGACCTTACAATTGGCAGACCGATCTATTAAAGTACCCCGTGGAGTGTTAGAAGACATGTTAGTGAAAGTAGATGAATTCTACTTTCTTGTTGATTTTCTTGTCTTGGATATAGAAACAAGCAATAATCCTAGCCAAATACCCATCATTCTTGGAAGGCCCTTCCTAGCAACTGCCAACGCCTGTATAAATTATAGGACAGGGGTTATGGATGTTTCTTTTGGAAGCAAGAAAATGAGGCTAAACATCTTCAATGCATGCCAAGGGCCTCCCACGTATGATTATAATGAGGTAAACATGGTAGAGGAAGTGCTAGAGAAAGTTATCGAGGATAAAATTTCTAGTTTGCTTGACTCAGATCCTTTACAAGCATGTTTAACATATTTTGGAGTGGATGAATTTGATGTTGATGAGTATACTAAAGAGGTGAACATGTTGTTAGAAGTATCTGATTTTTGCACCACCCCTCCATAGGCCATGGAATATGAGCAGTTGACCCCTTCCCTTAATACATCAATAGCTTCTTCATTTGAGACCATACCTATACTAGAACAAGAGCCACTCCTAGTCATGGTAAAGGACCCCTTCTTCGAGCATGATGCCATTCTTGACCAAGAAATCCAATTTGTAGGTTTATCGAATAAATTCAAAGAAGCTATAAGAGAAACAATCTTGGATTTACCAATAGACTGCCTAACCAAAATGTCATTATAAGAATCAAGTAATACAGTCTTTCAGCATGATAACCCTGATAAGTTGATCGAAGGCCCATCCCGCAAACATATGGCCTATACTGGATTTGATGACATGGAGGAGTTAAGTAACCTATTAGATCCAGATTCATCTTGGATATCAGATTTTAAGCAATTTGTAGCATCCTCCAACCCTTACCTAGCCCCTGCTACTAATCTGCAAACATGCCTGGAAGATACGTATAAGAAAAATATCATGTGGAATATTACTGATTGGACTTCGTCCAACCATCCACCATAGTCAAGTATAGTTTAAAAGATCCACTAAGTCTGGCTGAAGACTTTAAACTTAGCGCTCCTGGGAGGCAACCTAGTTCATGCTTTTAGTTTTAACCTTGTGTTCTTTGTTTTAGAATAAACTAAGAGTAATAAAAGAAGATCGTGAAGAATATGACGACAAAAGAACATCTAATTTTCAAGTATCCTAACAGGTGGTATCCTTCCATGCCATTACATTATTAGTATCCTCTTTCTATTAGGGACAATGAAAATTAGGTTGGGAGGAGCTAATTAAATTAATCCTTCAGTAAACTTTAATCAGTTTCTGTGTACTAAACTTTGTCTCGATTTGAAAATAATCAAGCTTCCTAAAAGATGAATGATTAACGGTTCAGATAATTTTAGAGATACTGAGGGACGAATTATCAAGGAAACCCTATAAATGAAAGTGTTTAGACCGGAAAAGTTTCTTGAGTACTTCCAGACCCTTCTGCCCATCGATCTTGATAAAGAATCTACCTTATAATGGTATATGTGAAAATATCGAAAAAAAGAAGTCTTCTTTAAAGTCTAATAAATAAGATTTTTAGCATTTCTCACTAAGTAACCGAGTTCCTTCGCCTAAGTAAGCATTGTTGTTCGCATCAAAAGATGGGAATGTAAAGAAATCCTTAGTAGAGACAATCTAATTGCGAAGCCTTTTTGACTCGAGTCAGTAAGCCTGAAGGGTGTTTTACACCTAATGCTCTAAAGCCAGCTGGTTTGGGAATCATTGGCCTAAAGCTCACTACAAGAGTCATCTAGAAAGCAAGTTGTTAAGACATTGCACTGACTCTACATTATAAAAATATTTTTTTAAAAAAAAGAAGAAAAAGAAAAAAGAGAGACTAATAAATTGATACTATACCAAAACCAAAATAAGCTGGAGGATTTAGACAGTAAGATAAAAAGTTGGGAAAAGAAGAACTCTTAAAAACTTCTATGGGCTTCACTCGGCCACTAAATAGATGGAATTGGTAATCCGATGAAGTATCTCTTCAATGATCTAACCAGGTATCAACTAATTTTAGAATCAGTAAGATAACTTTCACTTCATGAATAATTTAGTACCCATAGCTAATTCATTTGCTTTACTCGAGGATGAGCAAAAGTTCAAGTTGGGAGACGTGATAATTATTAAAAATATATATATTAGTTAATCAAATTTTATTAAAATTAATGCTTTAATGCAATATTTTGTAGAAAAGAACCCCAACAACGTGAAGAGCTCGATTTTAGGAGTCCAACAGCACAAACGACACTCAATTCGGACTTCAAACGAGCTCGAAATGAAATTTTTAAGAAATTATCTACAATTTCATGAAGTTTAAAGCAGCCGGTTCACAGTAGACCGGCCGCTTGGTTCATGAAGTGCCCTGTGGATCGCAATCCGCCATGACTGCCGGTCCACAAAACAGAACTGTGGACCGCACGGCCCAGTTTGAGCAAAAACTCGTCGGAAAGGTTGTCCCGTCGCCGCCCAAGCCGCCGGCACCTCCCTTGCCGGCCGGAGAAGCTTCCCACGACCTAAAAATGGCCGGAAATGCTGCTGTTGCCCCTCTTCTTCCTAACCAAACAGCACCTTCCACGCCGCCGAACCACCTGCAAAATCACACCGCCGAAGAAGCCGGTGGTGTCCATTCCCTCGCCTCCACGGAAGGATCCCGAAGCCACTCGCTGCTGCTCATCTCCTCTATCCAGAAGAGACACCTCCTGCTGCCGATCTCCTCCAATGTTGCCGGTCCAAGAAGTTGCCGATGGCCACTCTCCCATCTTCCGACCTCATCCATTGTAATCCCCTGCTACCGAGCCAAGATCCACCATTCTCCCCCATGCTTTTCCCATTCCTCACGGCCTGTTGTTGTGCACATCGGAGAAGATACTCGGACCATCGTGCGCATCCTCCTCTTCTGCACCGTGTCGAGAGCTGAACAGTAACAGTGATGTCCGAGCAAAGGAAGGAGCGATCGGGTTTGAGGTTGTTCGACACGAAGGGATCCGCGGAGTACAGTTGGAACTGAATAGCGAGATCGGTGATCAAGCCGGTACGAGGATAAGGCTGTTGAACGAAAAGCGGGCTTAAAGAGCACCATCTCTTCACTGCGGGAGGATCTTTCCGACCCCTTCTAGTTCCATTCCGCACTCCATTCTCCGGACTTCCCATTCGACTTCATATCTCCACTCCACTCCGCCTTCCCTTCGCATCACCTCCACCTCATTCGATTGCCCTTCTAACATCGCCCCTATTCTCCATTCCACTACCATTCTCTCCATACCATCCACCTCTACTTCCCCGAGCCCCTGATCTGTTGCTGAGCCACTTCAGAGAGCATGCTATGCTATTCAGAAATCAGAAAAGAGAAAGAGGGACCCTTGTTTCCGCAATTCTTTTATTTTTATTGTACTTCGGATTTTATGAAATGAATGCTTCATGTTGATTTGTGTTTTTTTATCTTGTATGAAATAGTTTAAATGCTGGAACAAGTCATGATAAGGATACGGAGCTTTTGAGGTAAGTTTTCTTTAGATGAGGATAATTTTGACTGGACTATACCTAAAAGAAATGGGCCGTAATCTGAGGATACGGGCCATACTCTTGTTAAGATAGTCCATATCTTGATTATCTTCACAGGCATTTCTTTGATCTCCTGCTTTACCTTTTCTTAGCAATTAAAATATTAGTTTATTCTCCAAAATTTTTTTTTGAAATAACCCTAAAGTTCTGGAGGATTCGACCCTTACTCCCATTATTCTACCTTAGATTAGTGGAATTAAGGTAATTTAAATTGGTGCGTAGCGACGCACACCAATGCTCTCCTTGCCACCAATCCTTATGAACAAGTTAAATTGTAGACTTTTTTCAGAAACTTGTATAATGTTCCAATATTCTCTTTTTTGTCCAAAGCAAATCCTATTTTTAAACCTTTGAACTTTGACCAGTTTGTCACAGTATACATCAATATCATGTATGCACCATTTCTCTGGTTTCTGTTTTTTTCATTAAATTTTTGTGAGCTGGCTACCATGATGCCAACACTATACTTGGGTCACAGCCAACCGAAAATTAATGCACTTTATGTTGGCTTCTTCTCATCTTCTTCAGGCTACACACTAATGATTAAATATCCAAAGGGTAAAATCATGTGGTTTGTCAACTTCCAAATGACTGAAGGGCAAAAAAACTGCAAATTGAGACACCGAACCCAAGAAGAAGAGCAAACAACCTTTAAGGTGGATCACCAAATCCTAAAAAAAAAAATTAATTAAGCTAAGACAAGTTTCACTAATACATTAAATAGATAATAGAATAAGAAGTAGGCAAAAAGAATGCAAAGAATAATGGCTCCAACTATGATCATAAGGATTCATAAACTGCACAAATCAAGAATTCAAAATGCAGAACACAACTAAAAATTTGAGTCAGAATCTGAAAATCTGATACTTCACCAGCTAGTGCAGTGTTGACCAGAAGTACTTCGGGAAGTAATGCAAAGAATGGCCAACCACTATTTCATGAATAACAATCATGAATGACAGTGGAAAGGAAAAGGCCTAAAAATTATGTGCAACCTGGAGAAAGTAAGGTTTCCAGGTATATATTAAAGAGGATCGAGGAAAGGAAGGTTCTAGACATCTAGTTACTCCTTTAACATTTATTCTACAACCCAATTAGCATAGCAATTGACATTATACATGCAAACAAAAGCACCAATCTCTTTTAATTGGAAGATTTCTCTATTTCTGCAAATCCCACACATAAAAGAAGCAACAAAAAGACTCATCAGTTGCCCCAAATTTCAGCAAGTCCAATGATTGAAATATTAATTCGAACTGCCAACTTCATCAATTAGGGGTGTCAGCAGGTCACATTTGGGTTGGGTTTGGTCATAATCATCAACCAAGCCCAAAAATATATGCTAGATAAAAGCCCAAACCAAAACCCAGTTAAAACTCTATCCATACCTAATATGATATCCAAAAGAGACGGTATTGGGTCAGGTTTGGGGAAGAAATCATAATTCTTCTTCAGTTTTGGCTATTTCTAAAACTATTTGGTGCACCCAAAATGTTACCTTCTAGCCGTAAAATGTGAAAAAAAAAAAATAATAATATAGAAAAATAACTAATTGTATCTTTATCTATTCAGTTCTTACTTTTGTTACCTAAGCATCCATGCAACTAGAAGACAAGAAGAAGAAAAAAAAACCTCCACCAATTAAGCTCAATATAAATATTAAATCAAAACTCATATATTATAAAAAAACTAATTGATTAGTAACAACTACTAACCATAACCACATAAGACAAGGATAGGCATTTGATGATGATCTTTTTCTTTTCTAATTAAAAAACTACACATGCATCATGTATGTGTGTGTATTTGTACATATAATAAAGTCAAGGTCTTGGAATCTGGGTTATAGATAAGTTTAAATTCAATCTTGACTAAGTAAAACTTCAGGTATCATTTCAGGTCCCAGCCCCAACCCAAATCCTATAGTTCGGGTCAGTTAACGATCAGGTTTGCAGGTTATCAGCCTCCATGGACACCCCTACCATCAATTACAAAAACCTTATATCAAACTTCAGTTAAGTTTTCGGGGTTTGAAAAGCATCCAACTGCTGATGTGCAGCAAAAATTCCTTAATAGTAATGAGTACAAAGAGGTCCAACAGCATATAAGCAATAGATTAGCCTATCACACAAAATAAGTTCCTAAAGCTTCATAAAATGCTGGAAAGCAGGGTTAGCCAACTCAAAACTGGATCCCATGCAGGGCTGCCAGCAGTACGGTTCAGTACAGGACTGTACCAGACCATGCAGGGCCTGAACCAACACAGCAAAGAGGGGGGGAGGGAGAAGGAAAAAGAAAGAGAAGGGAAAAAAAAGAAAGGGAGAGGGAGAAATGGCCTCCAGAGGGCCACCAAGCCCCCCACGAGTGCCATTGCCGAGGCGGTGGGCATCGTCCTAGATAAAAACAATAGAGACAGGGAGAGGGAAAGGGAGAAGGAAAGAAAGGAAAGATAGAGAAAAGGGAAGAGACAGCCCTCCAGCAGCCAAGAAGGAAAAGGAGAGGGATAGATGGCCACCAGAGGGCCGTCAAGCCCACCGCTGCTGCTACAAAAGCAATGGGCTTCCGTTCAATCAAAACAGTGACTTCAGCTCCTATTTCATTTTTTATTTTCGTTTTATTGGGCGAAGTCAACAAGGACCTTGTTGATTTCACTGTTTTTTTCGGTAAATTTTCAATGCAGCTGACAAACCCATTGCTGACTTCACTTACATTTTTGCGAGTCAGCAAAACAAAAAGATATTAGTGAAGTCCAGCCTCAAGTCAGATACTCTCTACATCTGTTTTTCAAATTATTGACCATAGCCCTTGGAAATTCAAATTAACAAAATTTCAATTTTTTAATAAAAACTAATAAGGGTAGCATCATACCTTCAACAAGCAACATTCTGGTTCCATCTTTCTTATTCTCTAGCATATCAATGTTCACATACGTAGCTCCATTGCAAACCTTAAATTTGAAAAAAAAAAATACAACTTTAATCACTACAAAAGCAAGTTATCAAGATGCATGATACACAGCTTTAAGTAGATAAAGGTAAATACCTCATCCAGCGAATTGTCCAAAAGCTCAGCCAAAGCTGTTAAGGTAAAACAAATAAAACTGTAGTTAACAAAAACAATAAAGACCATCAACAGCACATAATGACCCAATTTAGCATGCCTATGCAAATATGGTACAATATATGTAGCTAACACATATAACCCACTAAGTAAAAGTAGATGATACTGAATCATACTTTAGGATGATTTGCAAGGTTTACCTCCAAGTGCCCACTTGTGACTGGTAGCATTAGAATGTAGAAACTTCGGATGAACTCTCACATGATCCATCCCTGATGCTGAAACAAGAGCACCTTTAGGCCCCCAAACCAACATGTATAAACAAGAAGAAGACAATAGAAGCACGAGAGATACCTGATTAAATAAATTAAAATGATTTAACATTATGGGAAACACCTTATAATGAATTAATCTATCAATGATGGAAAATGACAAAAGTTCTTTATATTGGCCAAGTCATATGTGAGTGCTCCAACCATAAACTCATAAGTCATGCCTAGAAGCATGAAAATTTACAGCTCATGACCACCCAGATAACAAAGAGTGAATAAATAATGACTCAAGAATATAGCAAAGCAGATATTTGCTGCCTTCTTTTTTATTTGGCCCACAGTCACAATGTTCCACATATCCTTATCAAACAACAAATAATAAATCAGAAGTATATAACTAGCTATTTGTTTGCATAGGCGATATTCATGGGAGCACTTAATTCAAAAGTATCACATTTATGACCCAAACATGATGCATCTAATGCCCAATGGCACCACCAATATAGACTTCTCACCTCCCATAATCAGAACCTTGTGATTAGCAAGTACAGATCTATAGAAATTCATTAACTAAAGATTAAGGCATTCAATGTAAGTCCAAAAGTTGTTGGAACCATGAAAAGTGAAAACATTAGATAACCATGGAGTAGCATGAACCCATTAGTGTTGAAAGAAATACCAAGACTATTACAGCAATTATTGTAGACTTCTGAACAGTTATATAAATATTTTTTTTACTATATCATGACATTCGTGAGCAATGGTAAATAATGTACGAAGCTGACCCTTTTCTTTCTCCTTTGTATATCACAAAAACCTAAAAGAAGTCACTAGTACACCTCTAGGCAAAGTCATCAGTACACCGTTAGGGAAGTGATCTTTTGTAGTGTGTGGAAGATAACAAAAGAAATGTTATCTAGCTGATAGACAACATGAGATGTATGCAAAAGAATCATCTGGCAATGTCCTAGACCGATCTGACCATTCTAGATAGGTATGAACAACTTTCGAGAATAAAATCCACCACATTTAGAATTCAATCGAGTATCGAATCTTCAAGAAGCCACAACTTCTAATCCAAGAAGAACTTAATAATACAACTCCAAACAAAGTTGATAGGAGTCAAGATCTATTCTCTACCCGAATTTGAAAAATTGTTAATATACTTATGTGTATTTGGAATTTACATCCTTTTTTTAATTAAGGGAAAAATCAAAACCAATTTGGGCTGAACTTGATTAGTATAATAAAGACAAGTTTTTATCCTCTTCTAACTAGAAGAAAAATCTGACCAATTAAAAAGAATGAATTTTTATAGGATGGTGGTACAAGTTCACCCCTTTTAGCTAGAAGAAGAATTCAAATAATAAGGACCTCACTAGTATATATAGGAGGCATATGCCATGGTTTTGGAAAAAGAGAATAAAGAGAGTGAGAGGAAAGAGCATGGACTCTACTTGCTACATAATAGTACCCAACAAAAGAAATGAAAGAAACTAGCATAAGCTCTATTTTTCACTTGCAAAATGCACTAAAATTATAGAGCATAAAAATAAAAGAAGCCCAAACCAGCCCAAACCGGATGATGCAAACTATACCAAACCGAACCGGTCAAAAACAAAACAATTTGGACAGCCCAATCAGTTCAGCCCCTTTAAAGCCTCCCTCCACCCCCACCCATCTTCCCCCCCCCCAACTCGATGCCCTCCAAGGCCCTCTCTCTCTCCCTCTCATCATCTCTCCTCCCAACCCCTCCTCCCGATGCCCTTCGAGGTCCTCTCTCCCCTCCCTTTCAAGCAAATCCTCACCCGCACCATTACCACTGGCCTCCTCTGTGACCCCTTCATCTCTACCCCCACCAAGAAACTCGAAACCAATATCGGGCCCCATACCGATTACCAACCGGTATGGAATGGTACGGTATGGTACCATACCGTACCAACCCCGTACTGGATCCACAAAATCTTTAAAAAATTCCTTCTCTTCCTATCAAAAATTTATTCGACTTGAACCGAGCCGGACCGGACGGTATGATACGGTACAGTACCATACCATACCATATAGAATATAATTTTTATTTTTTTTAACGGTCCAGAGTGCCAGATCATTTTTAATATTTGAACCGTACCAACTCTTGGACGGCACGGTATGGTACATCCTGTACTGGATGGTACACGACGGTACCGCAAACCATGACCCACACCATTACCAACACTGCTCCCTCTAACCTCCCCCTTCCCACTCCACCTTCCATAACGCCTCTCCCTACCTCGCTCCCTCCCTCCCTCTCTCTACCCCTCCATCCCTCCCTCCCTGTCCCTCCGTCCCTCTCTTTCTCTCTTCCTCCCTCTACTTCTCCCTCTCCCTATCTCAATATGCCCCAACACGATATGATATATATTCACACCATACCGAATCAGTCATCGACCAATATAACCTCTGATACTGGTTTGGCAAAGCTTGATGAAAAATTAATGAAAGAAAATGGGTTCTAGACTATATTTTCATCAACTTATTTTTGTGTTTTTTTAAAAAGATTCCAGTTCAACAGGTTAAAAGAATTTCTTCCTTCATCTTGATCAGATCAAGTGGTACCAAGTCCCAGGATTCCTACTTCATAGAATCCTAGTTAATGGTCAAGAACTATTAGTAGTATAAGCAAAATGATAGTAACTTTTCGTACTTGAAGTACACCAAAAGACAAAAGCGGGTATAGCTATAACTTTTACTTTGAAAGATGATAAGATAAGGGGTGTCTCACACAACTAAAGGAGAAGATTGCCCAACTCACTCAACTCACATCCCGATTGGTGACACATTCAACTCAACCATCACCAACTCCTATCATAAAATTATCCCCCAACATTTGGAGATGAAGAGAAGTTTGTTCTAACAATGTTGAAAGAAATGGAACCTTGACTGTAAAGCATGGATCCAAATCAAAAAGCTAAAAAGTTCAACTACTGGATAGGAAAGCAGGTGGTTTCCCATCTCTATTTTCAATTTAGAAGCTAAATTCGATAAGTAAGAAGAGCTCTAACCCAAGAGGATCATATGAACATCATGGAACAATCTGGCCACTTTAGGTAGGTCCAAATAAGCTTCAAGAGTAAAATCCAACACATTCAAGACTCAATTGAGCACCAAAACTTCAAGAAGCCATAACTTATAATCTAGAAAGAATTTCATGATGTGACTTGAGACAAAGTTGATGTAAAAGTCAATCTAGCTTCTACTCAAATTTAGATTTTTTAAATATATCTAGCATTTTTAGAATTTGTCTTTTCTTTTAATTAGCAAAGGCATCTAACCGATTTGAGCTGGGCTTCACCGGTATAAAATACAACGTAGAGAAATCTTTTCCTCTTCTAATTAAAAGAGGAATCCAATTCAAAAGAGTGGACCTTAGAGAATAATAGAGAAATTACAACTTATAAGTAACACTAAGATACCTCTAACATATCTCATCACAAAACAGAAAAAAGAAATCAACGAATAGAAAATAGAAGAAGAAACATACTCTAGAAAGCTCGTTCACTGGATGAGGAAGAAGGGAGTTGGGGACTTGGGGTTGGGGTTTGCCACCACTGCTTGTTGACACCTAGACACAAATTACAGCGCATAGCGATGGATAATGTAGTCTAGGTCAGAAGGACCTTAGCTAACAATCTCTTAGCTTGGTTAAGGTGCACGAGACCCTAAACAACGTACTTGTTAACTCGTTAACGTTCGAAACACTCCTTCAGAAAGCCTAATTCAAATAAGAAAGATCTCACTAGTATAGAAAGAGGGATATATCATAGTTTGGAGAATAGGTACAAAAAAAGTGAAAGAAAAGAGCATAGACTCTACTTTCCACCATGATTATATACAACAATTTGCGATCACGAAAAATTAATGAGCAAAAGAGATCTAGGCCCCTTCACCAATTTTTCTATTTTTTTTTTTTTTAAAAGATTCAAGTAGAAGAAATTTTTCCATCTCCTTAATTCAATCAAATGCACACCACATAAAACAACTGCAAGCCATGGTCAAACATGTTCCCATAAACCCCCATTTAGTCACTCAAACCATTTATTTTGTAAAGGCACAAGCCTTATCTAGTGATTCAATCTTCTCAATTTAGTCACTCTTAGACCTTCATGGATCCCATTTAACTTATTTTATAATAATTTTGCAGGTTGTAGTAATCCCAATTACCCAAGACACTTAACTTGGTATCAAATTGGAACTGACCTAGATGAAAGAATGGCAATTTGTTTATCAAACCAAATAAGTGACAACTCGAGTCTGATAATCTGAATTGCTTCATGGAAGAAAACATATATCATGTCAACAACCTTGTAACTAGAAAAAAGTTATCAAGGATACAGAATAAGATTATTTGCTACATTTGATTATTATATGGCTAAACCATTATCAGACACTTGAGTGGGTTCAGATAGCCTTAGTATGGAATCTTACACCAACGATTGTTGTTTGGAGCTTGCTACAGCACAAACATGCATCAATTATAGAAATTCAATTTTGAATTTAATTAGAAATTCAATTTTGAATTTAGTTAGAAATTCAATTTTAAATTTAATTAGCTTTCATCACATTTCTTTGACATGCAATAGAATGAATTGGTATAAATTTTACCCATTATCAGAGAATGGCTTCCATTCATCAATAGTCAGAAGAAAATTTTCCTTATTACTTTCAAGGCTACAGAAAATCATATGATAAATTATAGTGATGTTACATACATTTTAAATAAAGATACCCTATTGCTCACTATGCCCATTTTTTCTCAATCGCTTCGATTTTTGTGAAAGATCAAACCGCATTATTGCCAAATTTGAAACAAATTAGACACCTATGCACCATCCACCAACATCTAAGAGCCAAAATAACTAAATCTTTGTTAAAAGAAAAAATGGAAACCAAGAAACTGGACTAACCATAGTGCAGCGTGGAATCGGCGATCGGACTCTCTTCGTAGTCCCCAGCCTTCCAGAACTGCTTGCACCCATGGAAACCCGTCGCGGGTGGAGGTGGTGACCGCGCGACCGGCAGCGGCAGCGGCAGCGGCAGCGGCGGGGGGATATCCAGGGGCAGAGGATCAAGAAAGCCAAGAGGGAGAGCGGCAGCGAGGCCACCCTCCGTCCGCAGCTTCTTGAACGGCCCTCCGTCGTCCGAACCATTCGGAGATCCAGATCCCCTTGCCCCGCCGCCGCCGTCCTCTTCTGCCTCGGAATCGCTGTCGCTGCTACTGAGATCAATCACCGCCGGGGGCTCCGACGTACGCCGCGGCGGCTCCGGCGCTGACAAAGTGGCGGACGCCGGCTGGCCGCCAGCGTCGACGATCTCCGCCTTAATGATCGAATCCATGGGCGAATGTTCTCTCCTTTTATTTTTCTTAACCTAATTAAGGAAACAACGAGTATTTCGCTCTCGACATGGAGGCGGTTGCCTTTCATCAGGAATGGGTGCAAAATTACGTTAAAGTCCTCACTAGGCTCTGAACTGACCACCCCATAAGGTAACAAAATAGAACCTAACCCATCGATCCAACCAGGATTCGACCTATATTAAATAGATTTAGATTAAATTTAAATAAATTTAGATTATAAATAAATCAACCTATTTAATTTATTTAATATATGGATTGGATTCGAATTTTAAATCTTTAATTTATTTAATCCATTTAATGTACAGATCCAATAAATTAAATCGGTTTAGATTGTATAATCTGTTTAAGGCAATAGACTATAGGTCTACAATCCATAGGTCGATCCTCAAAGCTAAGCATGCCATTTCACACTAGTCTTAGTCGAGCAGTGTAATCAAACATGGGACGGACAGGAGCTGAGCATCATTCCAAATTTCTGAAAATTAAAAGGGGCTAAAGTGGGATATAGAGTTTAATTTTTTTTCTTTGATCTTTCGAACGAGAGAGGAGCGAGACCATGGCATAGGGGGTGATGTTAAGTTTCCAGTCATTGATGTCGGCGTTGGACTAGGCCGGCAGTTCTTTGGCAGAGGGAGGTGGTCAATGGAGACGCTAATGGAGCTGAAGACGGCGAAGAAAAGAAGGGGGAGAGAAAAGGAAAGGATGATGAAGGAGAGCATCATCAGGAAAGATTGTCGCAGCGAAGAGGAAGTGGAAGATAGTGGAGGTGAAGAGGAGAGCCATGAGGATGGCGGTGATTCAGTAGATCCAGAGGGTGGTTGGGTGGGTAATGGTTTGGAAATGCTTCTCAAGGGCGATGTGTGCAGAGATGGGAATGTGAGAGAGGAATTGGAGGAGGAGAAAGGTGGCCTCGACAACCTGCCACCAAGATCAGGAGAGGTGGATGATGGTGAGGATGAGGAAGACGATGTAGGAGGTGGCAAGGAGGGAGGAGATCGCAAGGGACAAGCCCGATTCTCAATGAAGAGGGAGGAGAATGGCATAGGACTCCACTTGTAGAGGCTTATGCATGTTAGAGCCCGACTCTCAGCCATCTCCATGGCGGAACAAGAAGTAGGAGCAGAGCTTGTGGAGCATAAAGGCAAAGAAGATGATGAGGAAGAAGGCTAGACGACACTGCATGGCAGGTTTCTCTCTACCTTCTTTTTTTTAAGTAGATTTTAAACAAGTCGTGAATGGGTTGAGTTTTTGCTCTTTTTTAAATAAAGTTGTAAATCGGTCATAAACAAATCGGGTCAAGTAACATGTTTAACAAATAGATCAGATTTGGGTTCTAAAACCTGACCAGTTTAATAAATAGGTCGGATTCGGATTGAGTCTTTTTTATCTGACCTAAATCTAACTTGACCCATTTATACCATACCTGATTGCCATCCTTATGAATGGGTTTCACGGGAGACTTGTAAGGGAGTTGCCCAGAAGTTTTCTTTCTTCTCTCCATTTTCATTTGGTATGCTGTTTGCACTTAAGTATATGGATTTTATCAACTATAATTTTAAATAACAATATTATAGTCGTCATAACACCATACTTCCAATCAATTATGTTACCTTTTTGACAAATCACCTTCTACTAGCCTGTGACGATGCCTAAGGGTCTTCTAACCATCTCTGACAAGGATGGCAGGCTACTCTTGGGCACTCCACTATAAAAACCTACAAGAATAGCCCCTTAACTGCTAGTGACCAATGAGGGATCCTCCAATGTTTAAATCAGTGAGAAGATGAAATGGCCCACAATAGCCAAAACTGTGAGCCAAGAGGTAATTGAGAATGTGAGAGTGGTACAGATGTGTTACCTATGCCGAGATCCCCTCGTACCAATTTATGGGATTACGCAAAGTAACCGTATGCTGTTTAGGAGGTGGCCTTCTCTAACATGTACAACAACATCTATTGGAATGTTAGGATCTTGTCTCCTAAATCTTTTTAGTTGGCATATTTTTATTGAGATAGCTGATTCTATTAGGATCCTACTCCCCACTACCTTGTCCTTTAGGTACTGTTGGTGTTTGGAAGTCATTGCCACATATTTTGTTGCTCAATCATGGGAGAGAGAAAATTATTAGCATGGTGCTTAAAGGTACCATGTAATAACTCCTAGAGCGGCTGACAATTCATAAGATCCTAGTCAATGAGCAAGGCCATGTGGTCTATTGACTATGGCATTTAAATGATTCACGCGAAATCCAGCACTGAGAGTTAATCGATCGATTGCGCTTCTAAACCGATGCGATGTTACCCAGGGGGAGGGGGCCATGTGACGAAATCTGAGGACCTTAACCAAGGTTAAATTCTTGAATCGAGAAGCTATAAGTGGGGTCTCCCTACCAGTGCTTTCTCATTACCGGGCCATTGGGAATTTGAGTTTTCATAAAGAACTCAAAGGAAAAGAATTTTGAATCCTTAGAGATTCCACTCTCTGGTCAGTTCTTCTTCCCCTTCTTACCTTTCTCCTTCGGAGACCCCTAGAGTTTTGAGGAAATTCTCCACTTCTTTCTGCAATCTTTAATCTCTTACCTTTCGCTCTTATCACTTTCTTAGATGAAGGGATCTTTCTTTCTTCTTCGAAGTCCTTACATTGCTAGAAATTTGGAAAATGTCATCTGATGATGAAACTTGGGATTTATCTTAAATAGAGGGATATTTCGAAGGTGGAGAGGACATCTCAACTAGCCCGATGGCTGAAGCCTCTACTATAACTGGAATCGAGGTCCTGTCGCTGTATAGCAAATACAATTTCTTAAGTACCTTTCATGTGCATGCCCCTGGGCCAGAGAATTAAGTAACCTCTTGTTAGGTTAACTGAATGGCTATGTACGAAGAGTTCCTTCATGCTAGTCCTTGATTTTTCTTCCATCATTTTCTTGTGAGCATCCTCGATTTCTATTAGGTTGTTGCAGTGTAGTTGGCTCCAAACTCCTTTTAATTTTGTTGTTGTTTCTTTATTATCTATCATTTTTTTGATATCTAGCCTCAAATGTCCTTATTCTGGGCCATTTTCATGCTGAAGAAGCATCCCAAGGTGCGAGGTTAGTGGTTTCTCGGCCCTTGCCATGAGCAATTTTTCATTCGCAATCTCCCCTTTTCCAAATAAGAACAACTTGGTGCTTGATGTCGATGAAGAAGACTTCTAAAAGTTGAATGTCAAGAAAAAGTTCTTTCTCGAGGAGATTCTGACTGAGGAGAGCCAAATCTTGTCCCAAATAAGAACAACTTGGTGCTTGACGTCGATGAAGAAGACTTCTAAAAGTTGAATGTCGAGAAAAAGTTCTTTCTCGAGGAGATTCTGACTGAGGAGAACTTCATTGAGTCGAACTAAATCCGAGCAACTCTCGTGGTAAGTCTTTTAAGGCATCTTTTCTTTTCTTTATATCTGAGCTTTAGCTAAATCAGTTGCTTTGTCTTGCAAGCATGAGGAAGCTTTCAGTTGAGCAATTTTGTGAGGCAGCAACAATAAGAAAGAGAGCAATTGCTGAGAGCTAATAGTCAATGAAGGCCACTGCTGCAAAGTCGCCTCGCCCAGGGCTATCCATCGGGGCCCCTTCCATAGCAACTAGGGCCTTGCTGCTTCGAGCAAAGAATTCAGTATCGAGGAAGGACTTGGCCACTGTGGGTGATAATGAGTCAACTACTACTGCCATAACTTGCATGATTCCTCAGGTGTCAACTTCAAGGCACCGTCCCCTGGCTTTAGCTCTAACTTCTTCGGCTCTTATGGAGGTCATGCCTCAAGTGCTGCAATCCCTCTGGCCTCTCCAACTTTGGTGGCAACTAGGACCTACAAGGAGAAGGCCCCGTGTAATATCCTTGGGGATCTAATGTCGATGCCACTGGTAGCAGGGAGGATGACATTGGTGCAGCTGTCTTTACCCTACACAACTCCTACATGGCCTGGGATTTGTCCAAGAAGTGCCCTTCTCAAGGGACATGGAGGAGTGGAAGGATCGTCCTATGGATGATATCACTGTCGACCTCTTCCTAGCATAATTGGGGTGAGCTCATGTTACCTCCTCTTTTTTCCTTTAGTCGGCTAATGTATATCCGATTGGCTAACTCGAGGGTCTTTTGCTATGCAGCTTATTCAAGATGCCCATGCTATTTGGAAAGAGTTCCATGCCTTTACTAAGTCCACCGCTCCTTGACTGCATAGTTGAGAGAGCTAGAGAACAAGGTGGAGGGCTACGATAGGGTGATTCAAGCCACCCTATAGCACGAGTGGAAGTTGAAGGAGGAGCTGGCTGCCCTCTGGACTACTTTGGAAGTTGCTACTCAAGAATTAGAGGCCTAAGTACCAAAGAAAGAAAAGTTGCTTGTGGAGAAGCAAGAGCAAATGGCCAAGTTTGAAGCCCATCTTGCACAAACTGAGGTCTTCTGCACTCAGTGAAAGAGATCTGCTACTTGGGCGGTGCACGAGTACAAGAAGTTAAAAAACTTCGAGAATGACATTATCTTGATCGAAGTGGATGCCTACTGCTTTACTGACAATTAGGACGTGGTTGATCAGGCCTATCCCAAGTTGGCCCTGAGCCACATTTTATCACCTACAAAGGAAGGAAATTAGGAAGAAGAAGCAGTCCGAAGAAGCCCTCGAAGAACCAATTGTTGCTCTTGAGGCTTAGACTTAGAAAATTTTCTTCCTCTTGTATTTTTTGCTTTTTTTCTTGTATATTAGTCCAATCTTATGAAAACTTTGTTTACAGTCAATCAAAGTAACTTTTTCTTCATTGACACCCTTGTGTTGAATGAACTTTGAATCAATTCTTGATAAGTATCTTAGTCGGAAGAGTTGTTTCATTGAATAAGTAGCCAGTTATGATAGAATTAAGTCTCTTGGTTAGAAAAGTTACACTAACTGGGTGGCCAAATAGGTAATATAGCCAAATAGAATTTGTCAAAGTCCCTTAGTCGATCAAGAAAACTATTTCAGTAAGTTACATGTTGACCTCTCAAAAAAAAGAATGAGAACCCCGACTTTAGGACTTGGTGAACTTTCCTCCAAACATTAAGAGTTAACCACTATCAAAGCAAGTCAACGATTTCTCTGAGATGAGTAAGTATAATCGATCATCACTTAAGACCCAACTATAAAGAGTTGGCTATCTTTCAGGAACCCGATTGCAGGGAGTCGGCCACCTTTTATGTAACCGGGCATACCGACTGTCCTCTTCAACCTTGTTATCTTGTCAAAAGGTGAAGCATACTCGAGAACATAGCTCCTTTACTGTTTGACATTTCTTCAATCGATTAGGCCATGCTGTGTGGCGGATGAGGTTTGGCTCCCAACCACCTACACTATTTTCGAAGTTTGATTTATGGAGTTGACATTTCCAGCGACTACCCAGGTTTCCCTCTCAAGCCATGCCACATGTCAGGGCTTGGTAGCTTGGGATGGAATATAAATTGTGACCCTCCCCTCTACCATTAGTGCAAGAACTTTAGTTCAAGCAGGAGGCTTTGATTCACCCTTCCAAACTTTACCTTAACTGCTTCCAGTCGTGTGAAATATCAATGCCATTCACTGGGGCACTAGAGATGGAGTCTGATGAGAAAGAGGCAGATGGCACAGAGAAGGCCATTTAGGAGAATCGAAGGCATTCTTGGAGATAGAAGGAAATGGCACCAAAGGTATCCTTGGAGATGTTTCACTTGGAATAGCTACCTTGGAGATATTTTTGCCTACCATAGTTGTATCTTGTGAAACATTCTCTTCAAATTTTCTTAGTAAATGACCGATCTTCCTCTCTTGATAGAGTCTTTGTCTTGGAGAATCAGCCAAGTCTGCTACTTTAGAGAGTCGACCTTGAGCTTGCTAGCCTCGAGAAGCTTTCATCTACGAGGAATAGACTTCAAACTTGAGAAGTTGTCATTAATAGAAAAGCTTATATTTTCATTTCTTGTAATTTTGCTTTATCGAATGTGGTCAAATTCTTATATAAACTTTGTCTATCCTTTGTAAGAATTTTTTTTCAAATTAATAAAAGTATTCATCTTTCCATATTTGTCTCCAATTTTTTATGATTGCACTTGCAAATCTTTAGTTTGAAGCATAGCTTTAGCCTAACATATTTTTTGGGTCCAGCCGAGTAAGCGATCCAACTTTTTGGGTGTCTAAGTAAGAATGGAGTAAAACCTGAATAAGAACGAGAGTGAAACTCGAATAGGAGTGGGAATGAAATCCAAATAAGAGTAGAAATGAAATTGAAATAAGAGTGGAAGTAAAACCTGAATAAGAGTGAAAATGAAATCTGAATAAGAGTGAG
This sequence comes from Areca catechu, assembly GCA_021397845.1. NCBI lineage: Eukaryota > Viridiplantae > Streptophyta > Magnoliopsida > Arecales > Arecaceae > Areca > Areca catechu. Next base: position 41,339,104 of record CM038048.1, on the reverse strand, counting down.
AGTAGAACCTGAATAAGAAGAGAAAATGAAACCTGAATAAAAGTGAGAGTAGAACCTGAATAAGAAAAGGGATGAAATTCGAATAAGACTGAGAGTGGAATACGAATAAGAGTAGAAATAAAACTCGATAAGAATAGGAGTAGAACCCAAATAAGAGTGAGAGTAGAACCTAAATTAGATGGAGATGTAAGAATGCAACCGTCTTCTTCAAATCAGTTGTTAATCGACTAGATGAGAATGATACTCAGGACAGAGGTTATAGATGTAGCTATTTTGTTTGACCGGTTGTTAGCCGATCGATGGAAGTAAGACCCAAGATGGAGATTATGAGCTAGCCATCTTCTTTAATCCAGTGTCAATCGACTGGATCGGGGTGAGATCCAAGATGCAAGTTATGAGCTAGCTATCTTTTTCAACCGGGTGTCAATCAATCAGATGGGAGTGAGATCCAAAATAAAGGTTATAAGCCAGCTATCTTCTTCGGTCGAGTGTCAATCAACCAGATAGGAGTGAGATCTAAGATGGAGATTATAAGTTAGCCATTTTTTTCGATTGGTGTTAATCGACCAAATGGGAGGAAGATCCAAGATGGAGATTTTGAGCCTATCATTTTCTTTGACTAGGTGTCAATTGACTGGATGGAAGTGAGATTTAAGATAATGGTTATGAGCCAACCATCTTCTTTGATTGGGTGTCAATCAACCAAATGGGAGTGAGATCAAAGATAGAGGTTATGAGCTAGCCATCTTCTTTAACTAGATGTCAATATACTGGATAAGAGTGAGATCCAAGATAGAGATTGTGAGCCAGTCATTATCTTTGATTAGATGTCAATCGACTAGATAGGAGTGAGATTCAAGATGGAGGTTATTAGCTAGCCATCTTCTTTGATCAGGTGTCAATTGATTAGATAGAAGTGAGACCCAAGATGGAGGTATTGGAATGCTACCATCTTTACTACAACCAATTTTTAGTTAACCAAAGATGGAGGTGTAGAAATGTTACCACTTTTATTGCGGCCAGTTATTAGTTAACCAGAGATAGAGGTGTGGAAATGTAGCCATCTTTACTATGACCGGTTGTTAGTTGGCCGAATGAGATTAACATGCTCTAACAAACTTGATGCCAGATGATTAAGAAATTGAGCATTAAGATGAGACCTTTAAAAACAATACTAAAAAAAAATTTATATTATCGAATGAGAATTATTACATCATTGATAATACATTTAAAGATTCTTGGCATTCCAAGTCTATGGGTTGGTGTTCCGATGAGGTCTTCAAGTTTAAGACTCCTTAATAAAGGACTTCAGTTACTCGGTAAGGTCCTTCTTAGTTTGGAAATAGCTTGTCTTGCTTTGTGAGCCTTGATACTTCTGTACGTTGCAGTACAAGATCTACTGGACAAAAAGTCTCAACTTTATTCAGTAGTTGTAATTCCCAGTAACTCATTATCGATATGCTGCTATCCATAGGTGGGCTCGGTTTCGAGTCTCCTATAGTAAGTCAAGGTTTGGCACTTGGAGATTATAGATAATGTAGATTTTTATGTTTGGTACACGCAAGTAATGTCGTATGATATAAAATTAAAATTCTAAAATATCCTTAAATTAAATATATATTTCATTTATAAAAATATAATTTTTATATTTTAGCTATTTATTAAAAATATAATTTTAAAATATTTTATACTATACAATGTATTAAATATAAAATATTCAATATTTTTATATTAAAATTGAAAAAATTAAAATTTATTTTTTATATTGAACAAAAATAAAAATTTTTTATTATTTATTAAATATATTAAGAAATATATTAAATTATATATATTATATTATAAAATTAAATATAATATATTATATTATATAAAGATATAAAATTAAATATAATTATATTATATTAAATATTATATAATATAACATATTTATATAATAAAATGTAATATATAAATATAATATGTTATATTATGTTAATATTGTAATCTTATACAATATACCATATAATTTTATATTTTATTACATAAAATAATATAATAATTAATGTTTGCATATTATATTACTAATTTTAATATAATATATTTATATTATACAAATATATATTATAAAAATATATTATACTAAATATAATATAACATATTTATATTATAAAATATAAAATTATATAATTATATAATATATTAAATAATACCATATTTCATAAATATTATTATAAAACATAATGTAATATAATATTATAGTACATAAATTGATATTATTTTAAATTACATTAATTTATTTTATTTTATTTTATTTGTAATCATTAAAAAATAATATTATAAATTAAAAATTATATAATAATGCAATATAATATAATATAATATAATATAATTTTATATTACATTTTATGATATAACACATATATATTACATTATATTTAATATAGCACAATATATTTAATAAAATGTAATATATTTATATTAAATACATTTGCATATATTCTACACAATATAATATAAATTTATATATATATTATATATAACATAAATATATTATGTTAAATTTAATAATATAATATATAAATTAATTATATTTAATATATAATATGTAATTCATAAATTTAATATATAATATATAAATGTAATATAATATATATTTAATATATTATATTACATTATTATAATATAATATGCAATAATATTATAAATACATTATGCAATATATAATACTATAAATAGAATATTATAGTATATAATAAATATTTATATTATTTGATATTATTTAAACAAAGTAAATTTATATACCACATTATAAATTTTAAAATAATAAATTTATATTATATATAAGTACAAAATTTTAAAATATATTATTTTTATAAAAAATATAGTATAATATATATATATTATATCAAGTTTTTGTAAATATATTAATATAAAATATATATATATAATATAAAAATAAAATATTAATATATATTAAATAGATATATATTAATATATTACTTAAATATATTAACTAATATATTAAATTTATATATAATATTATGAATTGTAATAAAATTAATGTTATAAAATATAAAATAATGTATTATATTAATATATAATTATATAATAACATATATTATAATAATATATATAGCATATTATATTTTATATAATTATATAATAATATAAAATATAATAATATATTATAATATTATAATATATTATATTTAAAATCTATAATATATCCATTATTATAATAGATATATTTGTATATTATATTAGAAATATAAAAGTATATTTTATATTTTATATTTTATATAAAAATAAAAATTAGTGTTACATTAAATAAATTTAATATAAAAAATTATATATTAAATTGATGATATATTTTGTATGTTAAATATATTAAATAATATATTAATTTATATATAACATTATAAAATATCAAATAATATTATATTATATTATAATAATATATTATAATATATTATGTTAATATAAAATTAAATAAGTTAAATTAAGTAATTTAAATTTAAAAAATATATAACATAATATAATAATATAACATATAATAGTTTATTTATATTTACATCATATAATAATATATATTATGTTATATTATAAAAATATAATGTATATTATATTATATTGAAGGGAAGAGGAAGGAAGAAGGTGTGGATAATTTGATAATCTAGATTACTTGGAAGATATCTGAATTACCATACCTCTTAGTTTGCATTCGATGCATTACCAGGTAATGGTTGCATTTGGTGCAGTACTAGACAATCTTGGAAGGTAATGTGGATTACCAGTGATGTAGATTATTGGCAATACAGATTATAGGTAATATAGATCATTATGTTGGATACATGCAGGTAACATTGCATAAAGCAAAATCAAAATTTTAAAATACTTTTAAATTAAATCTATATTTTATTTATAAAAATAAAATTTTAAATATTTTATAATCTAAAATATTTTATATTTTATATTTAAATTAAAAAAAAAATTATTTTTTTATGCTAAATAAATTTAATATTCAAATTTATATATCAAAATGATAATATATTAATATATTATTTAAGCATATTAAATAACTTATTACCTTTATATATAACATTATTAAATTTAATATAAATACTTATATTATATATAAATATATTTAATATATGTAAACTACATTATATTATGTTATATTATATTAATATCGTAATATTATAATTATATTATACATTATAAAATAAAATAAAATATATTAATATTACATAGTATAATATTATAGTATATACATAAATATTATTATTATATTATACCAAATTATTATTATATAAGAATATAATATAATATAATATTGAAATATATTTTATAGTGTTTATATTTATAATATAACATAATATAATATATTACATTATATAATATTAATAAAAGATATTTATATTATATTATAAACATGATCGTCGCCCATTTCTCCCTTTATGCCCTTGTTTATCTTGAAGCGTCACCCGACCGATAGCAGGTGGTGGTTTGTGTCCCCCCGAAAGGGAGGCCTCAAGTTTAATCTACTTTCTTCCATCAAGGGATGGAAGAGCAGATTTCTGTTTGCCTTGATCGAGGGGGTGGATTGGGTTTGGAGTGACTCGGACATCGCCCCAACTGATAATCTTCAGTTGAGCCGACCGATAAGGAGGTATTTGATCGGCTCGTGTCGCGGATGCGTCGGGTTCCCATGGGGTGCTCGTCCCTCCCTTTCCTGGCTGGCTCCTTGGTTCGATCGCCCTGCAAAAAAGAGGAAACCCGGGCCAGAGATTCCGACGGGGATGATCAAGGAGAATAAAACCTCTATGGCGAAGAGCTTGGGGGGTTCCCTGCGTAGAGGGTGGAAGGTAGAATTGAGGTGGAAAAGAGCAAGCAGCAGAGATGGGAACGGAGAACTTGGAAGGATATGCTGGAGGTCCCTTGCTCGCTCCCTTTCTCTCTTATTTATTTCTCCTTACCCTATGCTTTTCCTCTATCTGACCTTATATATGTAAGATGGCCTAGAGTAGATCTAGGACTTTGTTCAGGTATCCCTTTCCATGTGCCCTCTTTAGGAGGGGCTTATCGTTGCCTGCAACCTCCCTCTTGTTGGACCGATCCTTAAGAGGAGATCCTTCCATTGGGGGTATACACCGGCGTGGTCCAGGACTTGTCCCTCTGGTGGTACGATTTCTCGTGGAAGGGGTGGGCGCCGTGTGGCAGAGCCCCTTGCCACGGAAAGGTGTTTCCACTCCTACAGGGACCATTTAGGCATCATAGGGCCCTGGGGCCTTAATGGAGCACTCTTCTCAGGGAGGTTTAGGTATCGTGTCGTGGGGTTTGAAGCCCTTGGTTGCATGATCGTCGACATGGCGGCACGTTATAAAGCTTAAAACCTGGCAGGCTGCATGTCGTTAAGGGCATGAGAATGGTGTGTTGCAAAGTTTGAATTTATGACAGGACGTGCGCCAACCTCCAGAGGTTGCAGGTGACCGGCAACCTCCTCGTCGTGGTTTGAATTCTCGTTGATCCTTCTTTTATCGCTAGCGGGAACCTTTTGGCCCTTGTAAGGCGAACAGAAGGAGAGCCTCGCCTTGGCAGCATAAGCACGACCCCGGCCAGGAGCTGACCTCAGACAGAGGGCTCACCTTATGAGCACGACCCCGACTGCGAGTTGACCTCGGTAAGAGGGCTCGTCTTGGTAGTATGAGTACGGCCCCGGTCGGGAGCTGACATCGAACAGAGGGCTCGTCTTATGAGCATGACCCCAGCTGGGAGCTGACCTCGGTAGGAGGGCTTGCCTTGGCAGCATGAGTATGATCCCGGCTAGGAGATAACATCAGATAGAGGGCTCGTCTTATGAGCACGACCCCGGCTAGGAGCTGACCTCGGTAAGAGAGCTCATCTTGGCAGCATGAGCATGACCCCAATCAGGAGCTGACCTCAAACGGAGGGCTCGCCTTATGAGAATGACCATGGCTGGGAGCTGACCTCGGCAAGAGGGCTCATCTTGGCAACATGAGCACGGCCCCGGTCGGGAGCTGACCTTAGATGGAGAGCTCGTCTTATGAGCACGACCTCGGCACGAGGGCTCACCTTGAAAGCATGAGTACGGCCCTGGCCAGGAGCTAACCTCGGTAGGAGGGCTCACCTTGGAAGCGTGAGCACGACCCCGGCCAGGAGCTGATCTTAGATAGAGGGCTCGCCTTATGAGCACGACCCTGATTGGGAGCTGACCTTGGCAGGAGGACTCGTCTTGGCAGCATGAGCATGACCCCGGTCGGGAGCTAACCTCAGACGGAGGGCTCGCCTTATAAGCATGATCCCGGCTGGGAGATGATCTCGGCAAGATGGCTCGTCTTGGCAGCATGAGCATGACCTCGGTCGGGATCTGACCTCAGACGGAGGGCTCACCTTATGAGCATGACCCTGGCTAGGAGCTAACCTTGACAGGAGGGCTCGTCTTGGCAGCATGAGCACGACCCTAGCCGGGAGTTAATCTCAGACGGAGGGCTTGCCTTATAAGCACGACCCCAGTAGGGAGCTGACCTCGGTGGGAGGGCTCTCCTTGGCTCTTCATCAGGTCGCCGTATCCAGGTGGAGGGTCCCTTGCCATCATGGCCGTCATAAGGACTTTATGTCAGTGGAAGTGCCACATCAGATGCCCTCCACTCCCGAGCCTGGAGGACAAAGCGATGCTCGGGGCGATGGGAGTAATAACCACGCCGACATGGAGGGGTGCGCCTCTTGTGCCATCAATGCCTTGCATGCCGATGCCCCAGAGATAGTGCTCCCGCACCAACGGGGCGATGCCACATCACCCCTGTTCGAAGGGGCCATAATTACCATGCCCAGCTCGAAGAAGTTGCCTCTGAATCGAAGCACTACTTCTAACGGGTCTTGACACATGGCACCCTCCGGCTAGTTTGGGGCGAGATATGGTGCATGCTCTCGACAGGTACGAGGAGATGAGGGCTCCAGGACATTTGAAAGGGACTTGTCCTTTTGTTTCTTAGAGGGTTTTGAGTGGCAAGGACAAAACTTCATCAGTAGAGCGATCTTCCTCCATTTTCTTGAACAAGGTCGCAAGGACTTAGCGGGTTAGATTCTCTCTTGCCTTCTCTTAGCCTCCTTCTTTCCTACCTTGGTTTGAGCAGGGGGAGCATTCCTGCTAGGTCCTCTAGGGTCCTTCCTCCCTTTATTTTCTCCTCCTTCCTTGGTCCCAATGAGTCCCTCCGGTAGTGGGCACTGCCACCAGGGTCCCTCCGATGGGGTGGTGCCATCTCAGGCGAGGCCTCCTTCCTCGGATAGTGACGAGGAGGAAGTTCTAGTTGTGTTCCACAGGGGTCCCCGTCGGACGGGGATCGTCATTGGTACTCCTACAGTTCCCCCTCCACCTACTCCTTCTACAAGGGTGCCTAGCGGTCCGGTCGGCGTCGCTTCAATGATGACTGGCGAGGATCTCCTCTACATCCGGAGGACGTTTGAGGTTCCTGACTCCATTCGACTCTCCATCTCCGGACCGGAGGAATGGGTCACTTCTGGTGGCCCGAGCCGTATAGCTTTATATGAAGATTTCTTTCTTGGAGGTCTTCGTCTCCCTTTCCATGTCTTTTTCCTTTCTTTCCTGGGCCACTATCACCTGGTTCCAGCTCAGCTTACCCCTAACACAGTCCGGACCATCTTCTATTTCATCATTCTTTGTAGCTTCAATAGGATCGTCGCCCATTTCTCCCTGTTCATGGCCTTGTTTATCCTGAAGCATCACCCGACCGATAGCGGGTGGTGGTTTGTGTCCCCCCAAAAGGGGGGCCTCAAGTTTGATCTGCTTTCTTCCATCAATGGATGGAAGAGCAGATTTCTGTTTGCTTCGATCGAGGGGGTGGATTGGGTCTGGAGTGACTCAGACACCGCCCCAATCGACAATCTTCAGTTGAGCCGACCGATAAGGAGGTATTTGATCGGCTCATCCAATCCGAGGTTCCAGCCCTTCAAGATTTGCTTACCGAGCGGAATCTCGTCAATGTTGGAGTCAGCTGAGCCTAGCCCCAGGGTAAGGCTTGATGTAGGGTCCTTTTTCTTCTTCGGCTGTGGGCCCAGCTCCAAGGTGTGGCTGACCAATTTGTTTTATCTCGTAGGTATGAAGTTTAGTTTTGATGAGCTTTTGGGGATGTCCAGGAAGAGGGCCCCAACTATGGGGTCGAAAGGAGAGCCCGGGAAGAACCAGAAAGGGGGAGGTGGACGACATGCTGGCTGCTCTTAAGTTAGGGGCCCAAGGCCCAGTGTAGGCCCCACCATCGACTCCGACGGCCCCCTCATGCATTGCAGTTCCACCTGAGCTGGAGGTGGAGGAGGTGGCAGCACCTGCCATCGTCGATGAGTTGACTCCACTGCCTGGAGCTGAAGCCACTGGCGGTCACTCGACCGGCGTTACACTGCCACTAGTGACCCAACCGGATGCCTCCTAGCCACCTGCGACATCGAGCAAGATGGTATAGAAGCTCACCATCATCCTTCCTCGAGGCATTGAAATAACCCAGGATGGGGTGTTGGCAGAGGGGATCCTTAACTCCCTCATCCAATCGATTGACCAGAAGGGCAGGGTCGGGAGGTCACCGACGGAGGTTGCCATCAGGGTGTTTCCCCAACTGATGTGGATGAGTGGAATCCTGGGCTACTTTCCTTTCCTCCCACTTCGGTAAGAGGCACTGACTGTTATTTCTGGTGTAGGTGGCGGTCGATGTCCAGCTCTTATGGGACTTCTGTCGGGCGCTGTTAAGGTGCGAGGAACGCCTTCGCTAAGAGATGGACGAGGCCCGGAGCTTGACTACCCGGGCACAAGAATTGGAGACCCAGCTGTCCGGCACCCAGGCGAGGGTGGCAAAGCTAGAAGGGAGGTCTGCTAGACTTGCGGAGGCCCTGAAGGGTAAGGAGAGGGAGTGTTCCCTCGGGGCCATAGAGTTGGCAGCCTCCAAGTTGGAGGTTTCCTGCCTGGAGGGTAGGGTGCAGACCCTTTAGGCGCAACTAGAAGATGAGGCCGCCGGGCCACGGCGGCGGTGGAGAAGGCCACGACTGCTGTTGCATTAATGGAGATGGCCAAGAAGGAAGCTACTGAGGTCGTCTCCTGGTTCATGGCATCTCAGGCCTTCAAGGATGAGGTTGCCGAAGCTGTGCCCTACCATCAGGGGTTCAAAGATTTCAAAAGAAAGGCCTTTTGCTTTTACGGCCTAAAGGTGCTCGACAAGATCTGGCCTTCGCTCCCATTCCCCGCGCAACCGAGTATGGCTATTGCCGAGGAGGAGTTCAACCCGGAAGCAGAGGTGGTTGAAGTCGAGGCTGAGCCCAGGGTTGGGGATGAGGTCAAGCCCGAGACTACCCCGGATGCCTCTCCTCTAGTCGAAGCCACTCGCCGGCGGTAGAATAGGCCTTCCATTTTTTGTTCTTTTTCCATCACTTTTGTACTTAGAAGTTTTTGAGAGGTCTCCTGGCCTATCGAGAGCCTTCATAGGTTGTAAAAACTCAACAATGCAAATATTTTCCATTCATGATTGCTGTCTCTATCCCCCTTTTTTTTTGGGTACTCCCAGAATATTCTTCAAAATGCATGAGGGGAAGGGCCATCTTGACCCACGAACTTAGCATGGTCTTTCCTTTTTCCTCCAACTTCTACGTACATGGCTCTCCCCAGCTTTAGTTATTTTAGATTGGCTTCGAGGCCATAGGATCAGCATGAGGGTCCCTTGAGAGCATTCCGCTCACCTTCTTCTAGCCTTGTGATCATGCAGGCCTTGATGTAGGCCTTCTAAATCTTTCCCACCTTGCCAAGCTATGAGTCAGGCAGTAGATGGTGGGATCTTTGAAGCTTCCCAGCTCGAGGGTGCCGAACTATGAGTCAAGTGGTAGATGGCGAGCTTTCTGGGGTCTCCCGGCAGACATCTCCGAACTGTGAGTGCAGTGGCAGATGCGAGGCTTCGTAAGTTTCCTGACTTGAGGGTGCCGAACTATGAGTCAAGTGATAGATGGCAGGATTTTTGGGATCTCCCGGCAAACATCTCTAGACTGTGAGTATGACAGCAAATGTGGGGCTTCATAAGTTTCCCGGCTTGAACGTGCAGGGCTTTGTAAGTTTCCCAGCTTGAAAATATGGGGTTTCATAAGTTTCCTAGCTTGAAAGTACATGGCTTCGTAAGTTTCCCGGCTTGAAAGTACGAGGCTTCGTAAATTTTTTGGCTTAAAAGTGCAGAGCTTTGTAAATTTCTCAGCTTAGTCCACCGACTTGGAGTCAGACGGATAAATTCTTGCACAGATGAAAGATAAAGTTGCACCAAAATGGAACTTTAATGATTGAGAAGAAGTTTTACATCACTGGTAGTATATTCTCAAGTTGCTTGCATTCCATGTTTGTGTGAATCGGGCATCGTCGAGCCCGGTAAGGTAGTTGGCTCCCCTGGTAGGGCCTCGACTACCTTGTAGGGTCCCTCCCAGTTCGGGGAAAGCTTCTTGCATTACCCCGGTTGGGATGCTTCCACCCGCTTGAGGACGAGGTCACCTGGGCGAACACTTTAGGCCTTATGCGAGAGTTGTAGTAGTGCGCTACCCATTGCCGGTAGGCTGCCATTCAAAGTCGGACCTTGTTTCTCGTCTCATCCAGCAAATCTAGGTTGAGGAGGAGACGGGCTGAATTGGCAGCTTCATCATACTGCTCTATCCATAGTGTTGGTATTCCAAGCTCTATTAGGATCACAACTTCAGTACTGAAGACGAGGTTGAAGGGCATCTCACCGGTAGCTGTGCGGGGCATAATGCGGTAAGCCCATAACACACTGGACAGTTCTTCGGCCCACGGCCCTTGGCTTCATCCAGCCACGTGCAGAGCCCTTGTAGGATGGTTCAGTTAGTCACCTTGGCTTTCCCGTTGGTCTGAGGGTGAGCTACCGAAGTGAAACGATAATGGATGCCGAGATCGGTGCAGAACTCCTCGAAGGCCTGGTTGTCGAACTACCTCCCGTTATCAGTGAGATAGTATGCAGGAGGCCAAACTGGTAGATCACTGACTTCCAAAAGAAAGAGCTGACCTTCGCCTCCATTATTCGAGATAGAGGTTCGGCCTCGACCCACTTGGTGAAGTAGTCGATGGCCCCAATCAAAAACTTTCATTGACTGGATGTGGTAGGGAAGGGACCTAAGATGTCATTCCCCACTGGACAAACAGCCACGGAGCCGATAGCTAGGAGAGCGGAGCCGTCGGCTGCTATTGGATATAGGCATGACGTTGGCAATGATCACACTTCTTCACGAAGTCAGCAGCATCTTCTCACATGGTCTCCTAGAAGTATCCTTGCCGGATTGCCTTATAAGCTAAGGTCCTGTCCCCTACATGGTTGCCACAGATGCCTTCATGTATTTCTTGGAGCACGTAGGTTGCTTTTGAGGGCTTTAAACATTTTAGCAAGTGGTAGGAGTAGGACCTCCGATACAGTTGCCCATCCATCATCACATAATGCACGGCCTTCTTCTTAAGGAGGCTGGCTTCCTTCCAATCCTCGGGCAGGGCACCTGTGGTGATGCACTTGATGTAGGGGTCCACCAGCTAGCTTCGGTGGTGACTTGCTGAACTTTGGCTATGGCCTCATAGCTGGGGGCCTTGAGATACTCGATGAAGGTACACCCTAGCAATGATTCTAGGTGGACCTCTAGAATCATGAATGCCCTGGTTTGGAAATATGCTTTAGTATCTGGAGAGGAATTTGGACATTTGGAAGGAATCAGGATTTCTAGAAAGCATTTTTGGATCCTGGGATGTCATACAAAATCCAGTAAGCTGTATAGTGGCCTCTGACTCTTGGATGTGGCATGGTGGAACTCCAAACTAGGGTAACCTCCTCTATTATGCAAAATTTGACTCTTACTGGACTCATGGCTAAAGTACAGGACTCAAAACTGGACTAAAGTTGAGGGTTGAGACAAATCAACTAACCTCAACTTATTACATGACTCAATCTTAATTGATTACAAAATTTTTAAAACTTTGACACATGACTAAGTAAACCAAATAGGGCCCAGTAATCTGTGTCTGATCCTGGTACCCCCACCAACTCTTCCGGGATGAGAGGAACTCGACCCTGTCGAGTATGGATCAACCTAGCTCTTATAGTGCTCGAGTAGGTATGGGTTGAGGTGCTGCAGATCCTTATGGGTGATCCACGAGTCCTCAGATTCTAGCCAACCTTGCCACCGGACCAAATACCTCTGATAGCCTCTATTCGGGTACTTATGGCTTGATCGTTCAGGATTCTCTCAATCTTTTTCTCACGATTTGGCCAATTGGTTGGTGGACACTCTGGGGCAGGCTCATTCTCAATGGAAGGGATAGGTCCAAAAGGCTCGCCAGGAATCGCTGCTGGTTTCCTATACTCTACAGGATCTGAGATGTTGAAGGTGGAACTAATACCTAAGTTGGATGGTAACTCAAGCACATAGTCATTGGGTCCAACTCTATTTATTATCTTAAATGGGCCAGCTCCGCAAGCATGAAGTTTCTTTAGGTCCCTGGAGGGAACCGTTCAGGCCTAAGCCTGATCATCACAAAATTCCCTGCAGAAAATTCTTTAGCTCTCTTTCAAGAATTAGCCAAGTTCTTATATAATTCATTACTTAGGTTTATCTTTTGGCTAATTTCTTTATGCAAATCCCTAACATGCTATGCAAACGACTTAGCTGACTTAGAAACTCGTGCATGTGAAGGTAAGGGGATCAAATCAAGAGGTTTATTGGGTTTGTATCCATGCACAACATCAAAAGGACTCTTCCATATGGACCTATTAACAGAACTTTTGTAAGCAAATTCAGCTCGGGATAACAATAGGTCCCAATTTCCCGTGTGTTCACCTACGAGGCATCTAAGAAGGTTTCTTAAGCTTCTGTTCACTACCTCGGTCTGACCATCAGTCTGTGGGTGGTAGGCTATAGAAAATTTTAATTTGGTCCCTAATAAGTGCCAAAGGGTTTTTCAAAAGTAACTGGTAAAGCGAACATCCTTATCTGACACTATTGTCTTAGGCAATCCATGTAACCTAACCACATGGTCAAGGAAAAGATGGGCTACTCTAGATGCGTCAAAGGTTTGAGAGCAGGGTATAAAATGGGCCATTTTGGAAAACCTATTGACCACTACGAATATGGAATCATGTTTTCTGAGGGTCTTAGGTAGGCTTAAAACAAAGTCCATGCTTAAGTCCTGCCGTGGACGGTCTGGTACGGGTAGAGGGATATATAATCCAGTGTTTTGTTTCTGCTGTTTGGCAATGGCACAGGTTCTATATCTAGACACTATATTGACAACGTCCCTCTTTAAACTAGGCCAAAAGAACTGGTCCTCTATAGCTAAGATAGTCTTATTTCTTCCAAAGTGACCAGCAAGGCCTCCAGCATGGATTTCCCAGACTAAGAATTATCTAAGTGATATTCTGGGAATCCACAATCTATTGTTTTTAAACAAAAACCATCTTATAAGGTGTATTCGCTATGGGTACTAGATGATCCTTGGGAAAGGCTTGGAAAATCTCGCTAAAGTTTGGACATGCTTTATATTCTTCTTTCAACCTATCAAATCTAATGACTTCAGTGTCAACAGTATTCAGAAGTAAGGCTCGTCTGCTAAGGGCGTCTGCTACCTTGTTTTCAGTTCCAGCTTGGTGTTTGAGTACAAAGGTATAGGCTTGTATAAATTCTATCCACTTAGCATGCCTAGGATTTAATTTCTTCTGAGAGTTCAGAAATCGGAGTGCTTCATAATCATAATATAAAACAAACTCTTAGGATAGTAAATAATGTCTCCAATATTTAAGAGCTTGTACTACTGCATAAAACTCTTGTGTTATAGGTTGAGTACTTCAATTTAGCCTCATTAAGTTTCTCACTAAAGAAGGTTACTGAATGATTCTCTTGGCTCAGACTCTCCTATGACTTGATCTCTAGGAAGGCTCTATCTACGGCTTTGGTCCATTCAAAACTACCCTTCCTAATATAATTAGTAATTGGTGCCACTATGGTGCTAAATCCCCTAATAAACTGTCTGTAGAAAGTGGCTAGACCATGAAAACTTCTAACTTCATGGACACTAGTGGGTATTGGCTACTCTACTATGGATCTGACATTTTCAGGGTCAGTTGCTACTCCTTCAGGGGTCACCACAAAGCCTAAGAAGATAACTCTATGGGTCATGAAATCACACTTCTTTAAAGTAGCATAGAGGTTCTCTTTCCTAAGGGTCAAGCAAACTTGTTTCAGATGTTCTATATGATCTTCCTTAGTTTTGCTATAAATCAAGATGTCATCAAAATATACTACCATAAATTTACCTATGAACATCCTAAGGACTTGGATCATAATTCTCATGAAAGTGCTAGGGGCATTGGATAACCCAAAAGGCATTACATCCCACTCATATAGACCATCTTTAGTTTTAAAAGCTGTTTTCCACTCATCCTCATGTCTAATTCGAACCTGATAGTAGCCACTCTTAAGGTCTATCTTTGAAAAGATTATGGCTCTTGCCATCATATCCAACATATCATCCAAACAGGGGATGGGAAACCTATACTTCACAGTTATCTTATTTATGGCACGGCTATCAACACACATTCTCTACGTGCCATCTTTCTTAGGGGTTAATAGGGCTGCTACAGTATAAGGACTTAGGCTCTCCCTAATGAACCCTTTTCTAAGAAGCTCACTTACCTATCTTTGAAGTTCTAAGTGTTCAGTTGGGTTCATCCTATAATGAGGTAGGTTAGGCAGGATAGCTCCTGGGACTAAATCAATTGCATGTTGGACGTCCCTAAGTGGTGGTAAGTGGTCAGGTAAATCTTCAGGAAATATGTCACTAAATTTATTCAAGACTCCTTGACCTCCTGAGGGTACTCTCTATCAATAGGATCAGATACTTCCTTCACAGCTAACATCCAAATAGTAGTGCCCTCAAATATCTCTTTCTCTAGCTCTTTAGCAGTGATTAGATTAATTTCAGACTTTTTCTCCTTAAGTGAGCTAGATCCTCTCTTTACTGATTCCTGAGGTGGGGTGGGGTTTATGGTGATCTTCTTCCCATGAAAGGTGAACATACATGCATTAGACCGGCCATAAAGGGTGGCATCATGATCAAAGAGCCATGGCCGTCCTGAGATTATACTACTCGCCCCCATGGGCACAACATCACACCACACTCTTTTCTGATATGATTGAAGCTAGATCTGGACTTGGCATCTGGATTTAATGGGTATAGAGGTGGAATCTATCTAGGATACCTTATAGGGGTTTGGGTGAGGAACTGGGTGTAAGCCTAGGATTTTGACAGCCTTATGGGATATGGCATTCACACAGCTCCCATTATCTATAATTATTTTGCACACCTTGTCCCCAATCTTCACAAAGGTCTGTACGATGTTGGTCTTACGCCAATCTTCTTGGGTTTTACTATGGGACAGGATGCATCTAACTACCCCTACGAGGTCTGATTGATCAAAATCCTCCTCATCACCTTCATATTCCTCAATCAAGTCTGGTTCAGCTTCATAGACCTCTTCTTCTTCATTCTCATTGGGATCAGGCTTATATTCCTCAAGCTCCCCCATGTGCAAAGACCTGGTGGGATATTGGCTAGCAAACTGACCTACCTTGTTGCACCTAAAACATGCATTGGGGCTAGGGCTTGGGTTCTTCTGAAGAGCTGGTGCCTTATCCTTATCATTCCTAAAAGATGCTGAGCTACTTGAACTAGCCTAGCTCGGATGTGGGTTAGGACGAGATGGATTAGGATTAGGGTTGGGTTGACTTAGGTTTGGGTTTGGCTGACTTGGGTTGGGGTTGGGGCGGTTTTGGTTAAAGATGGGTCGGTTTGGGTAAGCCTGGTTGGGTTGGGCCTAAAGCTAGGAGTGTTGGATTTAAAGGGTTCAGGTCTCCTAACTACAGGTACTCTCTGGAATCTCTCAAAGTTTTCAGCTACATGATAGGCATGGGTCATGTGTTCAACTTCCCTAAGGTACAACTCCCTTTGGATATCCTCTCTAAGACCATTTCTAAACCTAGAGAGGATAACTGACTCAGGTTCATCTATGCCATGTCTTAAGGCATACTCATCAAACTGGGCTATATATTCACTCACAGTTTCGGTCCCTTGTTTAATCTCTACCATTGATCTAAGAGACACTGCTTGTAGTATAGGGGAACATATTTGCCCTAAGCTTTAATTTCATAGCTTCCCAGGTGACAATGGGTGGGTGGCCTATTTGATTATTGAGTCACTCTACTTGCTCCCAGTATGATCTAGCTTGATCAGTTAATCTGAGCTGGACAAATTGACACTTTTTCTCATCACTCAAGGGATAAAATTTGAAATACCTCTCCATGCCTCCTTCCTAGTCAATATAGACCTTTGGATCTAGGTTGCCATCGAAGGTGGGAGGGTCAATCCTGATGCTCCTAAGAATCCTATCATCATGATCTTGGTCCTTATGATTGGGTCTCTTGAGGTTCGGGTCATGGTGTTGATCCTGGTGTTGGTTTCCCCTATGGTTAGGCTCCTAAATTGATCTTGGTTCTGGGGTCTCCTAGGGTTATGTCCTACAAAGGGTTTAGAGTTTTGGACTCTTATAGGATTATGAGAGGTAGAAGGGATGAATCAAGGTCTGGTTCAGTGTTAGATTCTTAGGTTCGCTCTACAATCTCTAGTCGGTTCTCAACTTGGTTAAGCCTATTGGTTAATTGGTTAAGTCTATCGGTTGTTTGGGTGTTTGTTTGGGTCATCTTGTTGATCTGATTGGTTAATTGGGCAAGCTGGGTTTGGGTTTGGGCATTTGATTGGTTCATTTGGACTAACTGATCTTGGGTTCGGGTGTTGGATTGGTCAAACCTACGGTTAGCTTAATCTATGGTTTCTAGACCTAGAGCCAAAATTGGGAGGGTCAGCTTAACTTACACTTAACCCAGTAGCTAATCCTTCCTCTGGCCAGGTAGAGGGTGGGAGTGTGGGAGGCCCCCCTGCTTTCGTAGGAATCCAATTAAAAACCACAACACCACTTAGGTCGTTTGACTCTGGACCCTTAGCCTTAGACACCAGATTTCAGTAATAGCCACAGGATTAAATGCACTAGTTGGCCCACACGGTTTGGACCCGACCTGTTGGGTGTCACCTAGCCCTCTAGGGACAAATTAGGTCTAATTGATTTTAATTAGGCTTAGGTCAGAATGATGATGGTTGTTTTGAGCCCAGGACAGGTGGTGAAATCCTATCCTGATGTCAGATAGTGATCACCCTTAAGATTAGGTTAACCAGATGATGGCACTCAATGAGTCATAATGTAAACTAAAACAATCAAAAAAATAAAATACTTTTGTATATTTTATGATGTGGCAAGTTAGGTTGAGTTGATTAGGTTAGCAATCAAATGGGCTTAGGATTGGGGTGTGTGGAAGTTGATTAGGTTAGGTTGAGTCAAGGTGCAAAAATTCAAAAAATTAGGGTTTTAGGAGATGCAGGATTTGACAAAATTCTCGATTCAAAAAAAAATTAAAAAAAATTCTAAGACCGAGGATGGATGGTTTTGATGAACTCTACCAAATTTGATGCAAAACAAAAATCAATGATGATGCAAATCCTAGGATTTTCGGACTACTGCAAAAATCTCAAGATTTTGTTAGGATTTCAATATGCCAAATTTAGGGATTTAGGTTTTCTATAAAATTATTAAAAATTATGATAAAATAGAGGACAAGACAGAGACCAATTCATGCAACTTTCATAGAAAAACAAAATTTCAAGGTAGTCGAAATCAGATATCTAATACAATGGACAGAATATAGAAAATTCAGAACTTAAGGTTTTGTAAATCTAATACAGATGAAAACTATTCTAAACCCACTATGATACCAAACTGATACTGGATGACTCTAAGATTTCAGGAAAAATAATAAACTAATTTTTTAATATTTCTTATAATTTAATTTGCGGGCTATATTCTCGAAATTAAGTAAAGACTAGCAAGGTGACTAGTCATGCAAAGAATCATTATGCAAGTGTGCTCATGCAAAATAAAAAGTAACAGGACCCGAGAATTGAGAAATTTTCATTTTTGGATAGTTATCTTCAATCAAATCAGAAATTAAGAAAAGGGAAGGTTTCTTACAGTCAGAGATTGAAACTTTGCAATAGAAGAGATCACTCACACTCTGATTGGAGCCTGGATAAAGAAGCCTCAGTTCCCTTGAATATGATGGCTAATTTGGGTGGTCTTGAAGGGCAAAAAAAACCTCCTCTAGGGAGGTGAAACATCTCGGGTATCCTGCATGCATCAGGGGTTAATCAAAACAGTAAATAAAGGTTAGAATGGAAGCTACGGTTTAAGAGAAATCTGAATTAGGATTAGGAGTGGATGGCTTGGGAATAAGAAGCTCTTTATCTTGGACGACAGCTAGGGCTTCACTTCCTAGGGCATGGGTGATCTCCTGGGATGCAGATGGAAGCTAGGGCAGTAGGGATTCAGCCAAGGTACACAAGGAGAGCATTCAAAATTAAGAACCAAACAAGAGCAAGGCAATGACTCAAAATTTCAGCAAATTGTATTTATAAGAGAAAGTTAGTGCAAGAGGAGGAGGGGGTGGGATATTTATAGAGTTCCGATGCCTTCTCCTAACTAGGGTTACATAAGTTAAGAATAACCTTTCCTTAAAGTATTACAAGCCTTCTCCTAATTAGATTACAAGTCCTTCTTCTAGCTAGGTTAGAATTACAAGTCTTAGAATACTAAAGAAAATAAAACCCAACTAGTTTAGAACTTTGACTAGTCTTCTCCTATTTTCTTCATGCTTTGACTTGGTCCACCCCAAGGATGCCCAGGATGGCGTGTTGGGCTTCTAGGAGCAGCAATGTGCCAGTCCAAAGGGACTTGGGTGCGTGGGCTTGGGCTTCAAATACCTGGGGCACCTTGGATGGAATATTCTGGAATAAGAAGAGCATCTTGGTTTGGTGGGCTTGGGCCTGCCACATGGACTTGATTTCCTTGGACAGGGATGTAGGTGGACCTCTAAAATATGGATGCCCTGGTTTGGGAATATGCTCTGGTATCTGGAGAGGAATTTGGGTATCTGAAGGGCATCTGGAAGGAATCAGGATTTATGAAAAGCATTTTTGGATCCTGGGATGTCACACAAAATCTATTAAGCTGATGTAGTGGCCTCTGACTCCTGGATGTGGCCTTGCGGAACTCCAAACTAAGGTAACCTCTCTCTTGTACAAAATTTGACTCTTACTGGACTCATGGCTGAAGTACAGGACTCAAAACTAGACTAACATTGCGGGTTGAGATAAATCAACTAACCTCAACTTATTATAGGATCAATCTTAATTGATTATAAAATTTTCAAAACTTTGACACATGACTAAGTAAACCAAATAGGGCCTAGTAATCTGTGTCTGATCCTGGTATCCCCATCATATTTAGTCTCAGGCCTTGAGTCAACACATGAATCGATACTTGAGTTCCATGAGTCGACAATTCAAGCATGCCAGTGAAACTTTCTCTGCGTATCAGTCCAAGCCTTCTATGAATCGAACACTTCAAGTGGTCGAGACTTTGAAGTGTCAACACTTAACTTGACTAGTGCCGAAACTTGTCCAAATTTAATATTTGAGTCCTTCAAGATCTCAATATATGTTCCAAGATCTATAACTTGAAATTCCATGGCTTATTCAATTAAATGACAATCTTTTCAATCTTTTAACATTAATGAGAACCTGAATATGATAAACACTTTTAACATGTATTAGTACTCATATATACTTAAGTATTTTGTCATTCATCAAAATCAAGACAAAGTCAAAAAAATATAATGTTATATTTATATTAAATATATTATATATAATATAAGTGTATTACATTAAATTTAATAATGTAATATGTTATTTAATATTTTAAATAATATATGAAATATATTATCTTTTTGAAATATAATTTTTTATATTAAATTTATTTAGTGTAAAAATAATTTTTTTAATTAAAATAAAATTTAAAATATTTTATATTTATATATTTTTTAATATAAAATATTTAAAAAAATTATAAATAAATATAGATTTAATTTAAGATATTTTTTAAAATTTGATTTTTCTTTATGTAACGTTACTTGCATGTACCTAATATAATAATCCATATTATCTATAATTATTTTGCTAGCAATCATGTCATTGATAATTCATATTATCTTTCAGGATTGCCTAGCGATACACCAAATACAACAATTACCAGGCAATGCACCAATGCACCTAGGAGGTGTGGTAATCTAGATACCTTTCAAGTAATCTAGATTACCAAATTACCTACCCATTCTTCCTTTCTCTTCTCTTCAATATAATATAAAATATATTTTATAGCATAATATAATAAATATATTATTATATTATATAAATATAAATATTATATTATATGTTATTATATTTATTATATTACATATTTTTAAACTTAGTTTATTTAATTTAACTTATTTAATATTAATTAATATAGTAAATTATAATATAATATAGTAATATAATGCAATATTGCATTAATAATATATTATTAATATTTTATAATGTCTATATAAATGGATATTTATTTAATATATTTAAGTAACAAAATAAATATATCATCTATTAACATATAAAATTTTTATTAAATTTATTTAATTAATAATAAATTTTATTTTAATATAAAATATAAAATATAAAAATATATTTTTAATTTTAATATAATATAGTTATTATAATAAATGGATAAATTATATATTTAAAATATAACATGTTATGATATTATCTTATATTTAATGTAATAATAATGTTTATTTTAATATAAATATAAAACATAAAATATATTTTTATATTTTTTAATATTAATATAAATAAATAAATAATATATAATTTTATATTAATGGATAAATTATAAAATTTAAAATATAATATGGTATTATTATCTTATATTAATATAATAAATTTTATATTATATATTTGTATATATATAATTATATTATATTAAAATTAATAATATAATATACAAATATTAATTATTATATTATATTATTCTATAAAATATAATATTATATATATACTATACAATATTATAATCTTAATATTATATAACATATCATATTTTATATTTATATACAAAATATATTAGATTCTATAATATAATATAATATAATATTTTTGTAATGTAATAAATTTATATTAAATAAATTATATATATAATAAATATATTATATTAAATTTAGCATATAGTATATGTAAATTCAATATATATTGGTATATTTAATAGAAAAATATATAATATTTTACATTTAATTAATATAATAAATAATTTTAATTCATTTACTTTTAATATAAAAATATTAATTATTTATATTTGACATATTTATATATAAAATATTTAAAAATTATATTTTTTAAAAAAGTATCTAAAATATAAAAACTATATTTATAAATAAAAATAGATTTAATTTAAAAATATTTTACGAATTTAATTTTATTTCATGCAATGTTATCTACATGTACCAAATATAATAATCTACATATCTGTAAATATATTACTAGCAATCCAAGTTGCTATGATCCACATTATTTTTCATGTTGCATTCGTAGCAGGTAATTATTCAGATTACTAGTAATTTAATAGGGCCCTACCCCATTACTATATTGGTATATTTTTCTGGATGATAATCTATCCAGCCTGATAATCTAGATTAACTCTCAAGATATCATTTAGATTAAATCTGGAAGGAGGGACATCTAGGATTATCTAGATCTACAAGTATCTTTTGGAAGTACATCTATTATATCTTATCTTCATATTATATCTTCCTTCTCCATTTCTCTTATATTATAATATAACTAAAAATATAAATATAATACAATAAATATAATTATATTATGTTATTATAGTATAATATAATAATATTATATAATATATATGATAAACTATATAATATTATTAAGATATATAATATAATATAATATAACATCTTTTTATTAATATTATATAATGTGATATTTATATTATGTTATATTATAAATATGAATATTAGAAAATAAATTTTAATATTACATTATATTATTTTTTATACAAAATAATATAACATAATTATAATATTATAGTATATACTATAATATTATACTATATTATATTAATATTTCATTTAATTTGTAAAATATATGATTATTAAATATAACATAAGATAATTATAAATTAAATGTTATAATTTAAAATATATTATATTATTATATTATATTTAAAATAATATAATAATAATAATATAGTGTATAATATTATACTATACTATATTAATATATTTTATTTTATTTTCTTGTATAATATTAAAAAAAATTAAATTATATAATATATTATTTAATATTATGATTTTATAAAATAATTTAAATTATTTTATTATAATAATATAATATAATATAATATAATAATATCATGGTACATACTATAATATTATAATATATTTTATTAATATATTTTGCTATTTTTTGTAATATAAACATAATTATAAAATTATAATATTAATATAAAATAAAATATTATGAATTATAAATTTTATTTTATAATATAAAATATATTATATTATATTTAAAATAATTTAATATTTGAAATATAGTGTAGTATATTTATATTAAATATTATTATACATAATAGGAGCATATTATATTAAATTTACTAATATAATATATAAATTTAATAGTTATTTAGTATGCTTAAATAATATATTAAATATTATCTTTTTATATATAATTTTTTTGTATTAATTTTATTAGTATAAAAATAACTTTACTTTTTAATTTTCATATCAAATATAAAACATTTTATATTTAATATATATATAATATAAAATATTAAAAATTTTATTTTTATAAATAAAATATATATTTATTTAGGGATATTTTGAAATTTGTTTTGGCTTTTTGCAACATTAGCTGTATGTACCCAATACAATAATTCATATTACCTGTAACCAATATTGCCAGCAATCCATGTCACTAGTACACATTACTTTCATGATTGCCTAGCAATGTACCAACGTAACCATTACCTGGCAATGCACCAAATAAAATCTAGGAGATGTGATTATCTAGATACCTTCCATGTAATATAGATTACCAAATTACATATCCCTTCTCCCTCCTCTCCCCTTTAATACAATATAATATAATATATATGATAAATATATTGTTATATAATACAAATAGAAATATACTATGTTGAATCTGGTCTTAATTTGATGATTGACAAAGACTTAAATATATATAAGTACTAATCATATTTTTAGTATGTTTATCATATATAGTACTCATCCATATTAAATGAAGAAATACATATTTTCAGTTGAAGAAGCCATGGAATTTGTAGTTATGGGCCTTGGAACATATATTAAAGACCTTGAAGGACTCAAATATTAAATTTTGACTAGTTTTGGTACTGGTCAAGTCAAGTATCGATACTTGAAGTATCAACTCACAGAAAGCTTGGGCTGATATGCAGAGAAAATTTCAACCGACACATTGAGTGGTCGACTCATGGTTAGCCATGTATCGACTCAAGTGTCGACTCATGAATAGTGAAGTGTCGACTCAAGGCCTGAGACCAAACAGAAGACAGAATGAGCTGATTTCATGATTTTGGTCAATCACTGTTCCAGTATTGACTCAAAGTGTCGACTCATCAGATGAAGTTGACTCAAAGTGTCGACTCATCAGATGAAGTTCGGCTCACCAATACAAAACAAAAGACTTCAGAAGATATTTTTTGATCAAGTGTCGATCACTATTCCAAGTGTCGATCATAAGTATCGACACTTGAACAAACGACAGCTCTGCAAAGGCTAGTTTTCTGAAGAGTAGAACTTTCCCAAAATGTTTGTAACGGCTTGTTTTTCCTCTCAATGGTCTCTAATGGTCATTTAAGGTTTGGAGAGCTCTATAATCAACACAAATCAAATCGGGAGGTAATCCTTTGAGAGAAAAGTTCCATACACTTTAAAAATTCATATTTTGAGAGAGTTAAGCCTTCAAGTATCCAATTTCAAAGAGAGCTTCCAAGTCCATAATATCAAGCTTCATTCAAAGGCTTCAATAAATTGAAGACAAGCTTCTTCAACTCATCCAAGAGCTTCAAAGAAAGATTCGCTTTATTTTAGAAAGCTTTTATTATACTCTTTCATATTGTTGTTACATTATTTACTCAAGGTTGTTGGTGAGCCTTTGTGAAAAACCAAATTGAGGTTGTTGGTTATCCTTGTATCAAAACCAACAAGGTGTTTGGTGAGCCCGTAAAACCAACTAGGTTGTTGATCATCCTGTAAAACCAACTAGGTTATTGGTCATCCCGCAAAACCAACTAGGTTGTTGGTGAGCCCGCAAAACCAACAAGATTTTGGTTAGCCTGGAAAACCAAGGGATTTGACTTGTGAGCTTGGTGAAAACAAGTTGGATTTTGATTAGTGAGCCCGGAAAACTAATCGGATGTAATCTTGGTGATTATAGTGAATTTCCAAGTGGACCTTGGAGAGTGGATGTAGGTGCCTTAGAGTGCATCGAACCACTATAAATTTGTTGTGTTTGTGTGATTATTTCTTTGTGCATTTACTTTATTAATTCTGCTACATATTATTTTGAAGAACACAAATACTTTGGCAAAACACAAGCACTTAATTGCAATTAGCACATACTTGTTTAATTCATTATAAATCATTGCAAGTAATTTTTTATAAAACCCAATTCACCCCCCTCTTGGATTGCATCATCTTGGACAACATATATGATATGTTGTATTATTATATTTTATTATATATTTTAAATTTAATTTATTTAATTTAAACTATTTAATTTTATGTTAACATAATATATTATAATATAATATAGTAATATAATATAATAGTGTATTAATATATATATATATTTGATATTTTATAATGTAATATATAAATTAATATATTATTTAATATATTAAGTAATATATTAAATGTATCATCTATTTAATTATAAGTTTTATATATAAATTTATTTAATGTAACAATATTTTTATTTTAATATAAAAATATAAAGATATTATATATTTTAATATAACATATAGAAATATTTTTTATAATAAATATAAATTATACATTTTAAAATAATATGTTATGATATTATATTATATTAATATATTTTATATTATGACATAATTTTATAAAAATATTTACTATATAGTATTATTAAATATAATATATAATTATAAAATATTGTATTAATATATATTATTATATTTTATAATATATATATATTACATTATATTATACTATATGTAAATTCAATATATATTAATATATTTAAGCAATTTATTAAATATATCATCTATTAATATATAATAATATTCTATTTATAGAATTATAATATATAATATATTTTATATAATAATAGATTTTATATTAAACATATTTACATATATTTTATATGATAAACACATATTTATGTTATATCTATATATAATATAATATATATTAATTTTTTTACTTATATATAATGTAAATATATTAGGTAAATTTAATAATGTAATATAAAAAAAACTATTTTAAATAATATATAAATATATATTTTATCATATAGAATATATGTAAATATATTTAATATAAATATAATACATTATATGAATATATTATACAATATAAATATAATATAATATAATATATGTCATATTATAAAATGTAATATATAATTTAAATTATATTATATCACTATATTATTATATATATTTTATAATATTATATTTTTCTAATACTACAAATTAAATAAATTAAATATATTAATGAAAATAGAATAATATCATATATATACTATAGTATTTGATGTGGCATTATCGTTAACGTGGAATCCATGGCGACACCAGTGGCAGTCGCGTTGGTGGAAAGTGCCACCTAGATGCGGCGACTAAATGAAGATCAGGAGTTGAGCCGCCCTTATGCTTGGAGCGTGCTCCTGCCTTCCGGAGTGGAGCCCCTAACCAGGGTTGCGCTCCCGCCTTTCGGGGTTGAGCTCCCGAGATAGAGCTCCTGCCATCCTGCCGAGGTTGAGCCCCTGGCCGAGGTTAGCTCCCATCCAGGGTCGAGCTCCCGGCCAAGGTCGTGCTCCCGCCATCCGAGGTCGAGCCCCTAGTCGAGGTTAGCTCCCATCCAAGGTCGAGCTCCGGTCGAGGTCATGCTCTCACCATCCGAGGTCGAGCCCTCGGCCTAGGTCAGCTCCCATCAGGATCAAGCTTTTGATCGAGGTCGTGCTCCCACCATCCGAGGTCAAGCCCCCAGCCAAAGTCAGCTCCCATCCAGGGTCGAGCTTCCAGTCGAGGTCGTGCTCCCGCCATCCGGGATCGAGCTCCCGAGATAGAGCTCTCCCCTTGCTGCCAAGATTGAAGTTCCCGCTAACAGCAAAAAGGGGGGATCAGTAGAGGTTCAGATCGTGGCATGGAAGCTCCCAGCTACCTACACCTCCAGTCCTCACGACACGGAACCTGTACCTCTTCCAAGAGGAGTATCTTATTAAGGCCCCAAGCCTTGCAATACTACGACAGTCCCTCCTAAAATAGAAGTGCCCCACCATGGCTCAGGGCTCAGTGGCATGGCACCCACATCCCTCATGGAAAACTACACCACTAGAGGGACAAGATCTGTACTACATCGACGAACACCCCTAATAGAAGGATCTCCTTCCAAGGACCAATCCGATGAGGGGAGGCCACAGACAAAGAAAACCCCTCCTGAAAGGAGCACCGGAAAGTGACATCTCGATGAAGCCCTAGACTTGGTCTGGGCCATTCCTCTCATATAAAATAAAGGAAGGGACCTCCGGAAAGGGAGAGAGGCAATTGGTAAGACATAAAGAGCAAACGGGCAAGGAACCAGCCAAGAGAACCTCCTCGCTCTCTAATTTCCACTTCACCTTACCTTTCCATTTCTTAAATCTTATCTTTCATCCTCTACACAAAGAGATCCCAAGCTCTCTATCACAGAGGCTCTGTTCCCCTTGATCATCCCTGACTTGATTGTTGGAGTGTCCCTACTAGAATTCCTGGCCCAGGTCTCTTCTTTTTTGCAGGTCACACTGACTCTAGAGCTGACCGAAAAAGAGGACCAAGCACCTGGAGGGAGCCCGATGCGTCCGTGATATGTCAGAGGTACAGGCCATGGTGATATAGGTGGCAACAGATTGGTGCACTAGGTAGGGGGGACAGGAGAAGCACCATTGACTATGGAAGGTTCGATAGCAAGTCCTCCACTACAAGGACACCCATGGATATCCACGGCTTCATGGTGACAACGTGTGCATGGGAGGCTTCCGCCAGCCATGCAGGGGCCCCCCCTCATCGTGATGACCTGTGGAGCCTTGACGGAGAGCTCCCCTCTCCATCGCCACCACCTCCGGTGGATCCCCAGATCACCGTGCTTGCCCAGCAGGTTCATGCCTTGACTGTGACGGTGCGCCAGCTCCATTAGTGACACCAATCCCTAGCAACTCAACAGCAACCAGGGATGCCGGTGGCCCACGCCGCCGACCCCCATACCAACCTGCGATCTTTCTAGGAGGGACATTACATGCGGCCTCCCATCCATGGGGAGACCATTAGACGGTCAGGAAGAAATAGCAGGAGGCCCAACTGGTCGAGAGAGCTGCTCCCTGGCCTCGGACCATGATGCATGCTCGCACAAACGGCATCGGCATGGCCAGGAGCTCAAGAGAGAGTTCCTCCACTCCGTGCCCCCTTCATCCTTAACATCCTCCACCAAAGGGTTCATAGACGAGGCCATCCTCTGTTAGGCAGAAAGATGCCTCGAAGAGCAAGAGTGCAAGCTGGCTGATCTGTCTCGCCGGTTTGCTGAGATTCTGGTTCTCCTAATGAGCCCACGAGTATGACACCCGTCTACCCTTCTTCCGTAGAATCCAAGAGGAATCGATCCCTGACCAGTTTCGCATGCCCCAGGATGATCCCTATGATGGGACAACTAACTCGTTGGAACACCTGGAAAGCTATAATACCCTCATAAGGATCCAGGGGGCCACTGATGCTCTCCTTTATATCGCCTTCCTAGCTACCCTTCGGATGGTAGCTCGAGCCTGGTTCTCCAGACTCGAGTCAGAAAGTATTGACTCTTCAGACAGCTAGAGAAAAAGTTCATGGCACACTTTGATGCATGCATAAGGTGCCACGTGGAGGCTGATAGTCTCTTCTCGATCTGTCAGCAAAATCAAGAGCTCCTCCAGGACTGTGTCCCGGTTTAAAGCCACCACCCTGGAGATCTATCACATCGACGAGCCAGTCACCATGCTGGCCCTGAAAAGGGGACTCAAGACCTCCTGCTTCACCTACTCCTTCGACAAGAAGCCTCCGAAGACTTACTCAGAGCTCCTCCTCCGGGCCTACAAGTACATCAATGCGGAGGAGGCTGACTATACCAAAAGGGAGATGGATGGGAGGCCACTAAAGAGGCAGGCTATGGAAAAAACATCTAGCCCCTCGGCCCCGAAGGCTACGTTGGCCCCACGCCGGGGCCAGGCCCAGAGTTGACCCTGCCAAGGAAGAAAAGTTTACTCCTCTCCTCGCCCCGAGAGTAAAGATCCTGATGGAGATCGAGGGTGAGCACTTCCTACATCGTCCTCCTCCACTAAGACTGTCCGTTGGCATGATATATCCCATCACTACCACTTCCACCGGGACCAGTGATAAGTACATAAAAATTAGTAATAAGTGCATTAATTTATTAATCAAATTATTTTATTTATTAAAATTAATATTTTTATGTAGTGTTTTATAAAAGAACATTGCCAATGTAAAGAGCATGATTTTAGAAGTTCAACGGTGTAAACTGCATGCAATTCGGACTTCAAATGAGCTAGAAAGAAAATTTTTAAGGAATTATTCATGAAATTGCACGAAAATTGATGCAGTTGGTCCATAGTGAACTAGTCAATTGGTCCACGAAGTAGCCAATCGGTCCATATCCTCCATTACAGCTGGTCCACAGATCTGTCCACGAACAGATCTGTGGACCACAGGCCAACCTAAGCTCCAATCTCACCGGTGTTGACCCCTGGAATAATTTTGATGATTACAAAACATTGGAGCATGTATGTTTTACTAATTCTTTCAATTATTCAAGAAGTTTTGTAGGAAATGTTTGTCTTTATATTAGTTGGTTTTCTATCTAGTTGAAAGGTATTCAACATTGTATAAACTCTTATATACTTCAAGTTGTAAAGCCCTAATTCTTTATGTATGTAATCTGTAAAAAGGGCTCTAAAATTGTAAAAATAAGAGTAAGTAGGTTAGATTTTGTTTGGTAAGCTCTTCGAAGCTTTTGGAAGACTTGCCCTTGTTGGAATCTTGAATTGAAGATGTTTGGAGAAGTTTGAATGCATAAGAAGATTTTTATAAGAGCCGATTCATGGATCAAGAGTCGACTCCTATTCTGGCACGGCACCAGATTTTAGAGTTTTAGAATCTCGAGCCGACTCAAGCCAGAAGAGCTGACTCATCCAGAGTTTGTTTGTTGGTGACTGTGACTTCGAGCCGACTCATTCTTGAAGAGCCGACTCATGCAGAATTGATTTTCTATGATTGAGAGTTCGAGTCGACTCAACCCAAAAGAGTCGACTCAACCCAAAAGAGCCGACTCGCACAGAATTTTCTTTGGATTGTCTGAGACTTCGAGCCGACTCATGGACCTCCAGTCGACTCGATGATGGTTTTTGCAATCTAACGGTTAGTTGCTAATCATTTTTGACCTTCAAAAGCCCTCCAACAACTCTATTTCGATTTTCTAGGCCCTACAACAGCTAGTTTTGATTGAAGACTATATAAGGAAGTATTTATGATGACCAAAATAATTTTTGAAAGATTATTCATTGATTATCCTTTGGAAGTTGAAGAGTTTTCAAGTCGTTCACCAACCCACTTCAAGAGCATTTAAGAAAGGATTCAAAGCTTCACCAACTAATTTACATTCTTGAATCCAACCTTTTGAAGAAGTAAAGAAGCAGCTTGAAGAGTATTAAAGAGCATTCAAAGCTAGGCTTCGATTTGATCTTCATTGGCAACACTCAAACAAGTTTGGTTTGTTATAAAGTTGGAAATTTACATTTGTTATATCTTGTCTTCTCTCCAAGAACAGCAAGGGGCTGTGTCTTGAGGGTGTTTTAAATGTTTTTTAGGTGAGCCTATTAAAACCTAAGTTTGGGTTTTCATTGGTGAGCTCGGTTCTAAAAATCAAAGGGATTTAGATTCTGGTTAGCCTGTGTTAAAACTAAGTATGGATTTTCTTTGATGATCCCAGTAAAATCAAAGTGTATAGTTTGGATTGTGAGCCTGTTAAAATAATCCGACTATATTCCGGTGGGGGATATAGTAGAAATCCCAAGTGGTGCTTGGGTAGTGGATGTAGGAGCGGATTGCTCCGAACCACTCTAAATTCCTTGTATTTGTGATTGTGCTTGTTTAACTTCATTGCATTTATTTACTTGCTTTCGCATTGTATTGTTCACCACAACACTAAAAGGGTTTCAAATTACACATACTTGCTAAAGCTTTTATAACCATGAAACGAGCCACATAGTCTTGTAAGGGCTCATGGTCCTGTCACCAAATTGAATTGAGAAAAGGCTGTTAGCTTCTTGTGGCACCTTCTGGCAAGCATCGAAGTGTACCACGAACTTCATTCTAGCTATGCAAAGGAGCTGATACTTTCGGGCTCGAGGAGGAGACCAAACTTGAGTTGCCTTCGAAGTATGGCAGGAAGCCGATACAGAAGAGGGTATCCGTCGTCCCCTGGACTCTTATATAGCTCTCCAGGTGGTCCAGGAGGTCAGTGGTCCCGTCGTAGGGGTCCACTTGAGGCATACAGAACCGGCTGGGAATCGGTTCCTCTTGGATCTCTTGGGAGAATGGGGGTCGGGCGTCATGGTCCACTGGCTCGTGGGGGAGCCCTGCATGTTGGCAAATGGTGGGAACTCCGCTAGCTTACGCCTTGTTCCTCCAGGAACTTTTCAACTAAGCGCCTGATAGCCTCGTCGGTGGAACCTTCTATCGAGGCTATTGGAGGAGATGGGGATGTCGACTGAGGGGGGTCACGACAGGAGGCCTTACCTCGACGGCACATGTGATGCCTAGCGATGTCGTGGCCAAAGACCAGAGACCGGCTCTCCCGGTCAACCGACCCACTCCACTACCTCTTCATTGGGGTCCTTGGCTTCCCCGGGGATTAGTTATAGCCCACGGGTGTGACGACCTTCCTTGGAAGGAGAGCAAGCTACCGCGAGGCCCAGCGACTGGGGTTGCGAGTGTCCCTAGCAGTTGCTGGGTAGCCAAGGATCGATGCTGATGCTGTAGCTACCATATTGTCGTGGTCAGACTCTAGATCTGCTGGGCAAGCACGGCTAGCTGGGAGTCCGCCGGAGGTAGCTGCGGTAGAGTCGGGAGTGCCCTCTCTGGGCTATGTGGGGCCCCGTGAGAAAGAGGTCCCCCGCATGGTTGGTGAAGGTTTCCCGCGCGCGTGTTACCACCATGTTGCAGGTAGAGCTGCTTTAAGAGACTAGTCTGCCCCCTGCCTGGCATGCCAATCTATTACCGCCTAGATCATTGTGGCCCGCAGCTCCTACGTGGCACCGGGTTGTGCCTCCTTCACCTGGTATCCGTCGTGTACACCCGGTCCTACAAAAGAAAGGAAGCCAAGGTCGGGGATCCTGATGAGGGCACTCCAACGGTCAAGTCAGTGGGACGATCTACGAGAACATATCCTCCAAGGTGGATCCCAAGCTGGTCTCCACTCTTAGAGGTTTAGAAAGAAAAGAACGGGATAAGAATTTTGGAGGAAGAGAGCTCGAGCAATGGCAGCTGTGTCCGTGAAGACTCTTTCGACGAGTTCTCTGGTAGCCTCAGAGCGCTCTTGGTCTCTCTCCCAGTCATTGCTTACCTCCTTCATGGGCCCTCTCTTTTCTTATAGATGGAAGGTACTTTCCGTTACTAGTCCCAGGTCTGCCCTCTCCCTCTTCCCCTCCCTCGGGAATGCTATGGAGGTCAATGGTGGGCGGTCTTTGGGGATCACGCCCGAGCCCCTTCCTTCTTCACGGTCGAAAGTTATACTGCGAGCTCTGACGCCCTGGTAGGATGTCCTGTTTGGAAAAATTTGGCAAGGCCTCGATCCAGGGATAGACGCCCTAGGACTTAAGGCCTCCAGTGCAACCCTCTTCTTCGAGGTGGTATAGATGGTCGGTGTAGGGGCGCGGCATCTCGAGTGGCGCATCCTTCTCCAACTGGTGTAAACAGTGGCCTGAAGGGACCT
Organism: Areca catechu; assembly: GCA_021397845.1. NCBI lineage: Eukaryota > Viridiplantae > Streptophyta > Magnoliopsida > Arecales > Arecaceae > Areca > Areca catechu. Next base: position 41,306,746 of record CM038048.1, on the reverse strand, counting down.
AGGCATTACGGCGAGATGGCTCTCCATAGGTCAGCGCGCTCTCCTTTCATAGGCTTCGGGTGGCATGCCGCTTCCCATGTGTCATACCGGCTTCATGGCTGACCTTGATCATGGGCCGACCTCGAGCTGGGCACCCCTTCCATCCAAAGGGCACGTGGCTCAAGGGAGCTTGACTTCGGTCAGGGACTCAACCCTGAGGGAGTCAACCTGACGAAAGGGCTTGAGGCCCAAGGAGCAGGAGCTCGACTTTGACCGGGGGCTCAACCTTGAGGGAGCCACCCTAACAGAAGGGCTTAAGGCTCGAGGAGCGAGAGCTCGACTTTGGCTGGGGGCTCGACCTTGAGGGAGTCATCCCGATGAAAGGTCTCAAAGCTCGAGAAGCGGGAGCTCGACTTCGACCATGGGCACAACCCTGAGGGAGTCACCCTGGTGGAAGGGTTCAAAGCTCGAGGAGCGGAAGCTCGACTTCGACCGGCGGCTTGATCCTAAGGGAGCCACCTGGTGGAAGGGCTCGAGGAGCGAAGCGGGAGCTCGACTTCGATGGAAGCTCGACCTTGAGGGAGCCACCCCGACGGAAGGGCTCAAAGCTTAGGGGGCGGGAGCTCGACCTCGACCGGGGGCTCAACCATGAGGAGCCACCCTGGTGGAAGGGCTCGCGGCTCGAGCGAAGTTGGGGTGGCAATCATTGCCAGCATGACTTTCTCCTGGGTTCGAGGACTCCATATCAGCGATCTTGCCACATCAATTTTTATTATAATAATATAATATAATATAATATAATATCATGGTATATACTATAATATTATAATATATTATATTAACATAATTATTTTATTTTATAAATATAATATAATTATAATATTATAATATTAATATAAAATAGCATAATATAATTATAAATTTTATTTTATAATAAAATATATTATATTATAGTTAAGATTAGATATTATATTAATATATTATGTATAATATAAGTATATTATATTAATTAATAGTGTAATATATAAATGTAATTTTTATTAATATGTTTAAATAATATATAGATATATCATCTTTTCATATATAAATTCTTATGTTAAATTTATTTATTATAAAAAAATAATTTATTTTTTAATTTTAATATAAAATATAAAATATATTTATAATATAAAATATTTAAAATTATATTTTTTAAATAAAAAGTAGATTTAATTTAGGGATATTTTGAAAATCTGATTTTACTTTATGTAACATTACCTGCATGTATTCAATATAATAATCCATATAACCTATAATCTATATTGCCAGTAATCCATGCACTAGTAATCTACATTATCTTTCAAGATTACCTGGTAATGCACCAAATGCAACCACTGCCGGGCAATGCTCCAAATGCAACCTATGTATGTGGTAATCTAGATACTTTTCAAGTAATCTAGATTACCAAATACCCACCCCTTCTACCTCGTCTTCCATTCAATAAATATAATATAATATATATATATTTTTATAATATAACATAAGAAAAGAATTATATATAATATAAAATATAAATATACTATTATATGTTATATTATTATATTATTTAATTTAACTTATTGATTTTATATTAACATAATTAGGATGATATAATATAGTAATATAATATAATATGGCATTAATATAATATATTACTTGATATTGTATAATGTAATATAGAAAATCAATATATATTTAATATATTTACGAACATACTAAATATATCACCAATTTAATATTTAAATTTTTTATATTAAAATTATTTAACATAATAATAATATTTATTTTATTTAAAAAGATAAAAAATAAATTTATTTTCTATTTCAAATATAAAATATAAATATATGTGTTATAATAAGTGGATAAATTATAGGTTTGAAAATATAATATATTATGAGATTATAGGATATAATATATTTTATATTATGATATAATTTATAAAATATAATATACTATAGACTATTATATAATATAATATAATATAAGATAGAATACTATATTATAATAAAAAAATATTATTTTATATTTTATCATATAAAATTGTATACATTATTGATATTATATGTAAATTTAATATATTATTTAATATATTAAGTAACATATAAATATATCATCTATTTAACATATAATAATATTCTATTTGTAATATTATAATAGATAATATATTTAATAGATATGGAGAGATTTAAATTTTATATTATATATAATAAAAAATATATTATTTTAAATTTATTCATGTAATTATTAATTTACTATATTTAATTATATATCAAATAATATAAATATTATATTAAATATATTATACTATATTAAAAATAATGTAATATAATAATATATATTATAAAATATAATATGTTGCCTGGTTAGCCAATCCAAGAGGGAGGTGAATTGGGTTAGAAAAAAATTTAACAAGTATGTAACTTTTGAAACTTAGTGTGGTGAGTGAAATAAATAGAGTATGCGTGCAAAAGTAAATAACAATGTAAAAAAGCAAGAGCAAACACAAGCACCACAAGTTTTAGAGTGGTTCGGAGCAATCCAGCTCCTACATCCACTACCCAAGGTGAACACTCAGGATTTCCATTATTATCATCCCGAATATAGTCGAATTGTTTTCCTATGGACTCACAATCCAAAATCCAATATAAAGTTAGTTTTTCGGGTTCACTAACAATCCAACTTGATTCTCAAGGCTAACCAACAATCTAAGAACAACTTACAAGCTATAGCCACCTGCTGTACTTGTAACAGCTCAAAAATAGAGGTAACAAAAGAAGCAACACTAAAACAAACATAATGTGTTGAATAGTTACAGTTGAAGCTCTTAATGAGGCCTTCTTGAATACTTCTTCAATGCTCTTCAAGGCTCTCTTAACTCTTCAAATATTAACTCAAGAATGTTGTTGGAAGTTGTTCGAGAACTTGAGTTTCTACTTAAAAGCTCTTAATATATTCAATACTCTCATAAAAGCTCTTTCTCTTGGCTTAAATCCTTCATTTATAGCTTCTTGAAATGTTCCCAGATGAATATGGCGATTAGAATCTCTTGGAAATCAAAAACTAACTGTTGGAGGCTTTAGATTCAAAAAATTTGAATTATGGAACTAGCCGTTACTGTTGAAATCCAGGGATTCGAGTCGGGTCGCAGAACTTGAGTTGACTCGGATTGTCAGTGAAATAATTTTGCAATTTATGAGAGTCAGCTCATGTCAAATTAGAGTCGACTCAATTGACTAAAATCTCAGAAGCAAATTTCTGCCATTCTATGAGAGTTGGCTTCTGATCTTCTTTGAGCTGACTCAAATGTTCTGTATCAAAAAAGTTCTGTGTCATGCCAAGAAATGTATCAGCTCTATCTATTAGAGTCGGCTCGAGTTGAAACTTCTCCAAAGGCTTTCAAATAGCTTCAAACTTCTTCCAAACACATTATAAACCTATACTAAAGTATTTATACCTAAAATTACATTTATTTGACCCTTTTTTATGAATATATATTTGAGTTTACTTAGGGCTCTCAAATGATTGAAAATTATATGAAACTTCTTGAATACATGGATACATTCTAAAGGTCTTGAAAACATAGTGTGAAGCCCGGTGAGTAAATGGGCCTGGTTTTGGGCCTTTTGGGTTGAAGTCGGTAGCCCTTGCCGACTTCAGTTCAAAACCAAAAAAAAAGAGAAGAGTCTGGGACAGAAACAAGGGAGTTCGATTTTCCCTTATCCACCCGGGAAGGTCGCCGAAGAAGTTGGGAGAAGAGTCATGGAGGAGAGGGGCGGTGTTGGCGATGAGTTTGAAGTGGGTTAGAACTCCATTGGCGTGGTCTTCGCTTCCTAAAACGGTGAGGAAACCCGTCAAGGTTTTCCTTTAAATCCTCCCTCATCGCTGCTAGATCGACCCACATCGATCTCTTTCCACGCCGTCGTCCTCCTCTCCGGCAAGTAGCGAAGAGCCCTTCAATCGCCGGGGAGTCCTTTTCCCTTGTTTAAATTTGTTTAGAGGAGGATTTAATCATGTTTTTCTCGATTTGGATTGTTCGGACCATACCTCGTCGGTGGCCGCACCGCCGCCATCCACCTCCAATCTGGTAGGCCTCTTCTCGATGACCGTCCCCATGGCCACCGCCGACTACCATGGGGAGGGTGGTTTGATCGAATCAAGGAGGAGCATGGGAGGAGAGTTCGGAGAAGAAGAAAGCCTCCGTTCCGTGAGAAAAAAAAAGAAAGGAAAAATGGAAAAAAAAAGAAAGGAAAAAATATGAAGAGGAGAGAGAAGAGAAGATTAATGGAAAATGGAAAATTGAGTAAAAAAATGTCAAAAATAATAGTAAAATTATTCGGATTGGTTTAGGCCAAGATCTAGACCCAGACTAAGAATTATTTCCTTATGTTAGTTTATTTTAAATGAAAATTAATTATATGTTAAAATATGTTGGTCAGGATCGTCGTTGTCCTTGAAAGACCATGTCTAGTGTTTGAATTTTACTTTATTAGTGGATACTCTTAGGTAAGTTATCTTGACCTTTGATATTATATACCAAAAATATTATGTATTTATGAAATATTAAATGCGTGTATATATTTTAATTTGCATTGGATTGTATTGGGTGCATGCGTTGTGTCGGTGTGGGTGCTCTCTAGTTCGACTATGATCACACGAGGACCTAGTCTCCTTTTGGACCTCCAGCGAGATGATTGCTGGCACATAACCATTGAGCGGTATGTGATACAGGAGCTAATTACCTTATTTTAGCCATGCATGGTAGGCACATACAGAGGATGCATGTTTTCTCGTGTGATACTCAGAGCTAGTTTTCTTTTTGGGCCTCCAGTAGGGCGATCACTGGCATATGACTGGTTTTGGTATATGTAGTTAGGATCCAGTCTTTTTCAGGACGAGCCACAAGCCAATCGTGGCCATAGTCAGAGGGACTATAAGAGTAAAGTAAATGGTTGGCCATCCATAGTCGTGTCGGTGTTGGTTGTGATTAAGTATACACATTCGCATCATGTTGCTGGTTCACTGGCATATGACCGATTTTGGTATGTGTAGTCAGGATCTAGTCTCTTTCGGGACGAGCCACAGGCCGATCGTGGCCATAGTTAGAGGGACTATGAGAGTAAAGTAAATGGTTGGCCATCCATAGTTGTGTCGATGTTGGTTGAGATTAAGTATACACATTCGCATCATGTTGCTGGTTATATTATTATATTGCTGGACATCTTGTTGTATAATGTATTTGTGCTTGCTATTTATTAATGGCATATTTGTGTATGTATACTGGAGGTGTTGATAACTTATTAAGCATGTATAGCTCACCCCTTATTTTTATATATTTTTGTTACAGATCCAAAAGATCAATTGGACTTTGAGATCAGTCAGTGAGGAGCTAGGGCTTAGGTGTTAAATCCTAAGTTTATGTTTAATTATATATTATTTATCTGTTAACCTTTATGAAAAACTGTAGGAATAAAAAAAAATAATTGATAAAATTTGTTCTTTACCACTGTTTGGATATTGAATTGAAGGTTAGACCTGACATGATCTCTAGGATGATACCTAGGGTTGTGCGGCCGGTCGCGTAGCCAATCTAGGTACTGGATTCGGGATGTGACACATAGGGTTGATGATTGTTCATTAGGAATGTCCTACAAAACTTTTTAAATATTTAAAAAGTATTAGTATCAAATACATGCCCCATAATTTTGTAATCATCAAAATCATTTCAGGGGTCAACAATCTCTCCCTTTTTGATGATGACAAAATACAGAGCATGGAAAGAATAAGTACTTTTACATTTACAACTGTATTAGAGTAAACGTGTTGGCTTTGGCCCATTAATTTTGATGAATAACAAAACACTGAGTATATATTGAATTGATGTTTCAATTAGAGTATAACTTTTAGTTCACAGGTACTTCAAATTTTCATTCAAAAGTATCAAAGTTACTAACATCAAAGCAAGATGAATTTTAATGTTTAAGTTGTCTTCTCACATTGGAAAATTGATAAAATGATCAGTTTGGCCCTTATGAAGATGAGTCTAAGAGGTTCTTGAACAATATTTAGAAATTTTAGAGTTTGGCATACTTTTTGAAATGGCACAGTACAAGTGTCGATCCAAAGTGTCGACTCATTGATCAAGTGTCAACTCACAGGTCGACTTATGAAAAAGTATCGATACTTCACAAGACTGGCATGCAAAGTTTCAGATAGCATGCCAGGTGTCGACTCACAAGTCAACTCACAGACTCAAGTATCGACTCACAAGCTTCAAGTGTTGACTCATAGGTCAATTCAAGGCCTGAGAATAGAAAATGAACAGAACATGCTATTTCCAGGTCTTTTTGCCAAGTGTCGACTCAGAAGAACGACTCACATACTCAAGTATCAACTCGCAGATCCAAGTGTCGACTCAGAGATCGACTCAAAGCCTGAGAGCAAAAGAAAGCAGAGTTTTGGAAATTCAAATTTATACCTAATGTTGACCCAAGTATCGACTCATAAACTCCAAGTATCGACTCACAGATCGACTCATGAAGAAATTCAAGTACCAACACTTAGTGTAATGGCTAGTTTTCTAGAAGTTCAGAATTGATTCCAAACAGCTCCAAATGGCTAGTTTCTTCACTCTAATGGTCTCCAATGATCTTTTCAGCGTTGTTAAGCTATTTATCACTCACCAAATTAATTGAAGACAGGAATCCAAGAGACAAAGTTTATCTTTTGGGAAAAGACAAGAGTGAGCTAAAAAGTTGATTCTACCTGAAAAGTCTTCAACTCAGCTTTGAGCTTTCAAATCACTAGCCAAAAAGAGTGCATTTAAAGATTCCAAGAAGGAGACAACTCAAGCATTCAAGAAGAGCTTCATCAACATTTATTTTCACTCATTTAGGAGCTATTTCTTGTATTTTTTCTGTGTACTTGTTTTTATTTGTTGTTGCTAGTTTCAAAGATATTGAAACTAGTGTTAAAGATTGTTGGTGAGCCTAAAAGATAAAACCAACTTGGATTTGACTTGTAATCCCAGATTAAATAAGTTATAAAGGTTGTTGGTAAGCTTAGGTGATAAAACCAACAAGGTTTGACTTATGAGCCTTAGAAAACAAGTTGGCTGTAATCTTGGATAGGTTATAGTAGAAATTTTCAAAAAAAAGCTTGGAGAATGGATGTAGGTGCTTGGAATGCACCGACCCACTATACATCTGTGTGTTTGTGGTTATTTACTTCTTTCTTTACTTGCTCTTTATTACTTTGCACTTAATTTGCTAATTCTGCTGCTTATCTCATTTAGCACAATCACTATGCCATACTAACATTCAAAGTTCAGCATATAACTATTTAAATTTTTTAATATACCCAATTTACCCCCCCTCTTGGACTACCTTGCTGTGCAACAAGTGGTATCAGAGCTTGGTACTCTACTTGTAGGTCCAACGATCTTGAGTTAAAGATTATGACGGCCCAAATCGGTATTGGTATTGTAGAAGGACAAGCCTTAAACCGTCCCCCACTATTTAATGGCATAAACTACACTTACTGGAAGACACACATGCGCATATATATTCAAGTTATTGATTATAACATTTGGAGAACTATAGTTAAAGGCCCTCATCAGCCCATTGTCTTGGTTAATGGCATTCCCATCCCTAACTTGGAAGAAGATTGAGATGAGAATGATTAAGCAAGCAGAGCTTAATGCTAAAGCCATGAACTTATTATTTTGTACTCTTGATCCAAGTGAATTTAATAGAATATCTAACTATACTTCTGCCAAAGAAATTTGGGATACACTTAAAGTTACCCATGAGGGTTCACATCAAGTGAAGACCAGCAAAGTAAACATGCTCATTTATACTTATGAGATATTTAGGATGGAACCAATTAAAATAATTAGTGAAATGTATACTAGATTCACTAACATTGTTAATGGCATGAGAAGTTTAGGAAAAATTATTTCTAATGCTGAACTTGTTAACAAAATTCTCAGATCTTTTCCGGCTTCTTGGGATCCTAAAGTCACTGCCATTGAGGAAGCCAAAGATGTCAATTGATGGGGACATCAAAATCCATCCGGGTTTTCTTTTTCCCAGATTTTATTTTTTTATTTTTCTTATTCCACCTATTCTAGTTATCCCCACTATTCCCACTTTATCCCTATTTTATTCCTGACTTATTCCTCCTTATCCCCCTCATCTTCAACCTTAAGACTATTACCAGAACTCCCAATTTTTTTGGTGACCGGTCCCGGATCCTCCACACCCGACCACCGGTGACCCCCGATAGCCGTCCACCTCCCCCCAACGATAATCTTCTCATGGGAACGTCGGCGAATCCCACCAGAACTGCCCATGGTCGTCCGACCCTACTACTTCGCCCATGCACCCCTCTCCCCCGCGCGGCCGTCTGCCCCTGCTGCTCCGCCCATGCCGTGCCCCTCACCACCGCACTGCCCTCTACTCCTTCGGCGCCACCCTCTTCGTCACCCCGTGCATCCTCATCATCGACCTCCTCACCTCCCGCGTGCCCCCCTCCGCCGTCGCCGGCCTTCTCATCCTCAATGCCCACCACCTCTCCTACACCTCCACCGAGGCCTTCATCGCCCGCGTCCTCCGCTCCCTCTCCCGCTCCGCCCCCATCCGCGCCTTCTCTGACCACCCCACGCCATGGTCACCGGCTTCGCCAAGGCCGAGCGTATCCTCAAGTGCCTCTTCATACACCACCATCTCCTCAGCCCCGCCCTCCGCCTGGAGTCGTCCTCAGCCAGCCCATGGAGCTCCTCCCTGCTGTCGTCACCAGTCGCCGCTGACTCCAACACCGCGTCTGCCATCCGTGCTGCCCTCCTCCCCACTATGCCACTACCCTAGTCGACCGGCCGAGAGATCACCGTGCCGGCCTTCTCCCCGTCCGTGTCACCGTCGCTGCCCAGCGCTAGTCGCCATCGAAGCACACCGGAGTCTCTCTATTCCACCTTGTGTCGGACTGAGAGAGGAAGAAGGTGCCGAGCACAAACGTGAAAGCTCCACACGATTGTCAAAGCAGTGCCGTCCCCTGTTATCGATGTCAGTGCTGCACGATTTTTTGGAGCTACACGATTTCCAGAGTGCAAGATTCTCAGAGCAGCGGGAATTTCATAGTTGCATAGATTTCAGAGCAGGCACTGATCTTGGTGAATCCAGAGTATGCCTAATTTATTTATTTTAAATCTGGATGTATGGATCAATTGGGAAGTTATTTAAATTAGTTTAGATTGGGATTAGTTTGATATTTTTCACCATATGAGGAGGATCGTGTTTAGTTTTCTACCATATTTTCATGCTACAAACAAAGTAGGTTTGGGGTGTCACCTTTTTTGAGCTGCATGCCTTGTATTCTTTACTTGGACCCCAAGTTTTGTAAGCCTATATAAAGGCACCTCCTCTCTTGAATAAAATATGAAGAATATAAATTTTTGAAAAGAGTGTTCTTGATTCTACCTCCGTTAGGAGTGGGTAAGAGGCCCGTCTTTCCTTCACAAGCGGGTGTTGAGGGGTGTGGGACCCCACTGCCTTCGCTTTCGAGCATCGAGGGGCATGATCACCTAGTTATCTTCTTTCTCGCTGAATCTCCTTTATGATCTTGGAGCTTTTCCTTCACGACCCCAGGTAGCGATTTGGATGGGACGCCCTAGGCTCCGCATGTAGTAAGATGGGTGGGACGTCCTAGACTACATGTAGTGGGGTGGGTGAGATGCCCTAGAGGTGCGACGTCTCTTCGTGAAGGTAAATCCCAAGTCCATAGAGTATCAATCTTTCTTTCCCTGTATATTTTTTCTGCCTTCTTGGCCCTAATCACAGGAGATTTCTCAGCTCTCCAACGATCATCCTAGCCCCCCCTTTGTCCTCATCGTCAATACTCTTCCATTAGAGCAGCTCTTGGGATCATTGATGACCTATGAGCTATCATTAAAGTAGAAAATGATGGACAATGATAAGAAGAAGAAAACTATTGCATTCAAGTCCACAACCAAGAAAGAGTCAAGTGATGAATCTGATGAAAAGGATGAAGAAGATGAGACAGCACTCATCTCAAGAAAATTCAAGAAATTCATGAGAAGAAAGAAGTTCAATTACAAGATAAAGCCACAAAAAAGGAGATCATAGCAAGAAAAAAGAAAAAGAAAAGGAAAGAGAGCAACCATATATTTTGAATATAAGAAACCCGGACACTACAAAATGGATTGCCCCATACTCAAGAAGAGCAAAAAAAAAATTCAGGAAAAAGACCATGATGGCAACATGGAGCGAGAGCGAATACTCAAGTTTCGATGAAGAACAACAAGTGGCCAACCTTTGCTTTATAGCCAATAAAGAAGAGGTCAGCCTTGAACCTGAAAATGAATTTACATTCGATGAATTAGTTATGGAATATCAAAAATTTAAATTGAAAAATAAAAATTTGAAAAAGCTAAACTTAGAGCTTTCAAAATCAACCAATAAATTTTTAATAGAAAATGAGAGTTTGATTGAATGAACAAATCATTGTCTTGAAAAATGAAAAAGATCTTGTGAAAGAAAAAGACTCCTTAAAAAAGGATAAAATTTTTTCTACAAATAAAAAACTTACTAAACAAAACAAGGAGTTTTTGCTAGAAAATAAGAAATACAAAGAAGAACTTGAAAAAGTGAAGCCATTCATTGAAAAGTTTACCTACAGTTTGAAAAATTAAACATGCTTTTAAATAACCAAAGAACAGTCTTTAACGAAGCTGGCTTAGGTTTTAAACCGTAAAAGCAGAAAAAATATTTCAAAAATTTCTTTATATCTGCTTCCTCTAGTATTACTTGTTATGCTTGTGATAAAATAGGACATAAATCTTATATGTGTGACAAAAGAAAGTTAAATGCAGTTAGAAGGATTTGGATTCTAAAAGAAACCACTTCAACTAACCTAAAAAGATCTAAGATGATTTGGATACCTAAAGTTTTCACTTGATTTATTTTGTAGGTGTGTCTTGCAACTAAGGATAAAAGAAAAATGTGATATCTGACAGCGGTTGCTCAAGACACATGACCGGGAATGTAAGGCAATTCTCATCTCTATAAGCTTTAAATAGTGAAAACATGACATTTGATGATAATGGAAAGGACAAAATTATCGGTATCGATAAAGTCCATATCACTTCTTCTACTTATGTTGATAATATTTTGTTTGTTGATGGTTTAAAATATAATTTATTTAGTATAAGCCAATTTTGTGACAAAGGGTTTAAAGTAATTTTTGAATCTTCTGTGTGCATGGTGCCTAGTATAGATGATGATGGCATCAAGTTCATTAGTTATAGGCATGGAAACATTTACATGGTTGATCTTGATGATCTACCCATGCAAAATGATCAATACCTAGTGGCTAAGGAAGCCAAGACAAATGAACCTAGTTGGCTTTGGTATTGTAGGATAGGGTATGTAAGTATGCATTTGCTTTCAAAATTAAATAAAAAGAATCTGATAAAAGATTTGTCAAAACTCACTTTTGAAAAAAAAAAAAGATTTGTAGTGCATGTCTACTTAGAAAACAAACAAAATTTTCTTTCAAATCTAAAGGAGTAGTATCTATCACTAGACCCTTAGAATTACTTCATATAGACCTCTTTGGATCAACTAAGATAACTAATTTGAGAGGTAAGAAGTATAGTTTAGTGATTATGGAGGCACACAAGGATGAAACTTTTTCAACATTAATTAAATTTCATAAAAAGGTTTCAAATGAAAAAGATGTTTTAATCATTTCTCTACGAAGTGATCATGGTACTGAGTTTGAAAATCATGATTTTGAAATATTTTGTAATGAAAATAATATTAATCATAATTGTTTTACACCTAGGACACCTCAACAAAATGAGATGGTAGAAAGAAAGAATAGAACTCTTGAAGAAATAGCATGCACAATGCTTTGCGAAAACAATTTACCTAGATATTTTGGGTGGAAGCCATAAACACTGCATGTTATGTTTTAAATCGTATTTTAATCCGACCCATTTGAAAAAAAATAATATATAAACTTTGGAAAAGTAGAAAACCCACTATAAAATATTTTCGTATTTTTGGATGCCGTTGTTTCATTCTAAACAATAGTAAAGATAATCTAAATAAATTTGATGCCATGTTAGATAAGGGTATCTTCTTAGGATACTCTACTTTTAGCAAGGCATACAGGATCTTCAACAGAAAAACTCTTCTAGTTGAAGAATCTATCCATGTAGTATTTGATGAAACTAATGAAAAATCTTCTAGAAAAGAAGAAACTCTTGATGATGAAACATGTATTCAAAAGTTTGGAAGAATGACAATCAATGCAGGAGCTTCCAAAGAACAAAATGGTGATTAAAGAAATGTAGAACAAATACAAGAAGTTGGAGTATCAACACCCAAACCATTGTCTAAAAAATGGAGATATACCCATGGACACCCTAAAGAACTTTTCATTGATGATCCATTAAAAGGGATAAGTACTCATTCCTCAATAAGAAATGTTTGTGATTTTTTAGCATTTATATCTCAAGTAGAACTAAATCAATTGAAGAAGCTGAAAAAGATTCAAACTGGATAAATGCTATGCAAGATGAATTAAATCAATTTAAAAGAAATAAAGTTTGGACTTTAGTTGAAAGACCTTCTAATATTTCAATAATAGAAATAAAATATATTTTCAGAAATAAAATTAATGAAAATGACTTAGTAACTATAAATAAAGCTAAATTAGTTGCAAAAGACTATAATCAAGAAGAGGGTATTGATTTTGATGAAATATTTGCACATGTTGCTAGATTAGAAGCAATTAGATTATTACTTTCTTTTATTTATTTTATGAATTTCCAATTATTTTAAATGAATGTCAAAAGTGCCTTTTTGAATGGTTTTATTGAAGAAGAAGTTTATGTTGAACAGCTCCCTAATTTTGAAAATCATGAATACCCTGATTATATTGTTAAACTTTATAAAGCTTTGTATGATTTAAAACCAGTTCCAAGAGCTTGGTATGATAGACTACGTACTTTCTTGCTTGAAAATTGATTTTTTAGAGGCAACGTTGACACTACATTATTTTTGAAAAAAAAATGATGATTTATTAGTTGTACAAATTTAGGTTGATGATATCATTTTCAGTGCTACTAATAAAATTCTTTGTCCAGAGTTTGCCAAGCTTATGTAGGGTGAGTTCGAGATAAGCATGATGGGAGAATTAAACTTCTTTTTTGAACTACAAATCAAACAAACTAAAGAAGGGATCTTCATCAACTAAACTAAATATATAAAGAAATCTTAAAGAAATTTGGAATGGAGAGCATCAAACCACTAGGTACTCCTATGAGCCCTCCTTGTAAACTTGATAAAGATGAATCAGATGAAAATGTAGATCAAGAATTATATAGAGGTATCATTGATTCACTGTTATATTTAATTGCAAGTATGCCAAATATCATGTTTAGTATATGTATGTATGCTAGCTATTAGTCTACTCCTAAAGAGTCTCGGCTGTTAAATGAATACTTAGATATCTACCTGGCATAATTGATATTGGTCTATGGTACTCCAGAGACTCATCTATTGAATTGATTGTAGATTCTAATGCTGACTTTGCTGGATGTAAACTATATAGGAAAAGTACACGTAGAACCTGTCAATTTCTTGGAGTGAATTGGATTTCATAGTTTAGCAAAAAATAAAATTCAGTTGCTCTATCTACGGTGGAAGCCGAATATATAGTAGCTAGAAGTTATTATGCTCAAATCCTATGGATCAAATAACAACTCGAAGATTTTGGCATAAAATTAAATAAAACTCCCATAATATGTGATAATACTAGTGCAATAAATCTAACTAAAAATCCGGTTCAACATTCAAGAAGAAAATGCATTGAAATAAGACATTACTTCATAAGAGATCATATGCAAAATGGTGATGTAATGCTTAATTTTGTATGTACTGATAGACAACTTGCTGATATTTTCGCTAAACCCCTTAGCGAAGATAGATTTTACATGATTAGAAGAGAGTTAGGAATCATTGATCATTTTATTTGAAGTCCCTTCAAATTCTTATTGAATCCTCTCAATTGCTTAAAAATCCTCTCAATTATATCTTAGAAAGATCCCTGAAAACTTGAATTTTTGAAAATTTATTGCAATTTATTCTAGAATTTCAACCAAGTATCGACATTTGGAAAAGTGCCCAAGTGTCGACTCACCCAAAGTGTCGATACTTGAGCATTTTCCAAGTGTCAACTCATGACCGACTAACTGTGTTTTTAGGGCATCCCGTAAATCCTTTTTATCATTCCTTTTTCACTGTTCTCTTCTTCATGTGGTCCCCAAAAGCCATCCGAAGCCCCAAGATCTGTGGATTCCCGGTCTTGACCTTCTTATTTTGGGTAAACTCCCTCTTTCTCCCTTGTTTTGGTTTCATTTCGATCCATTTTTCTTCTCTATACCATGAGATTTTTGATAGTTACAGCCCGATTTATCCATTCCACTTTTACTTCTCCTTCCTCCAAATCATTCCTCTCTCCCTTGGTTCACTCCGATTCGGTTCTTCCTCATTTCTCCCGATTTCACTCTCTTTTCATTGATTTCTTTCCTCTTTGGTCAGATTCCCTCATTTGGTCCTCTTTCATCTTTGGTTCTTTCCTCTTCGGATTCACCCTTTCTTGCTAGTTTTAGCATGATACCCAAAAAGCAAGTTGTATTTCGCAAGAAGAGGACTGCCCTAAAGCATGGGGAGCCTAGTTCCAGAGAGAGGAGGTCTAAGGCTCGTCAGGACCCTGTGCAGCATGGTGAGGAGAAGCCCCAGGATCAGTCTACTAACAGAGTTCCCACTTCCCATGTTTTCTTGTAGCTGAGAGAGTGGCAGGGAAGGTCATTGCTTATGGGAGGCATGTGGACTTGCAATTTTGGGACTCCCAGGATTTTATCATCGATGATCTGCTGAGAGTATCTGGACTCGTACCTTTCTATACTATGAGAGAAAGGTATGACCCCCACCTGATCAGAGAGTTTTATGGCAGCTTAGCCACTGATGGACTCAGGTGAGTACGGTGGTCATGGGAGTTCACATACCAGTGATAGCGGAGACCATCAGCAGGATTTGGCAGATTCCTCTTAGAGGCTTGGCAGCGAACTATAGGGAACAAGGAAGCTACTTTCAAATGTATCTTAGAGAGAGAGGATGTTAGAGGTGTTTCTGTGGTGTGTGCCAACCAGTTGTCACTTGAGATGCGAGTTCTACATCATATCATATCTTGGATACTAATTGTGAAGACTGGGAGGTTCGATTTCATTACATAAAGGGAGCTTGTTCTGATGGTAGCACTGAGACAGCAGACAGCTGTCAACCTACCGATGATTATGGTGCATCAAAAGGGTGAGGCCACTACATAGCGCAGACTTTGCCTACCACATGGTATAGGGCTCACCCAGATATTCAGAGTTTGGTATCCCGTTGGAGGGCGAGGCCTCCAAAGAGATTCTCCACACATACACCTATGGGAAGAAATCTCTACATCGCATGGGTTTTAGGCAAATCGATAGCAGATGGGTCAGAAGAGAGTCTGGACAGGAGCCAGACAAGGAGGATGAGATTTAGAGCTGCTGAGACAGAGCCATCTGGACCCGCTGAGCACTTTTCTCTACCCAGACCTGCACCAGCCATTACTTCAGGATCTGAGCCATCCACTACGGCACCTGCTCGCGCTCCTGCCACTGCTCCTCATGATACTACAAAGACCGAGTCCACTTTTGAGGAGCGGATCACAGCTCAGATCACTGATGTTTAAGAGGAGGTTTTGAGACTGTTTGTCCGGACTAGTAGACTTCAGTTGGAGCTGCATGGTTTGAGGAGCCATACTGATGAGCAGCTTACTGGTATTCGACAGGCATTGGAGGCCGGTTTTATAGAGATCCAAGACATGATAAGATCTTTATTACCTCTAGCAGGACCTTCGGATCCTCCTCCTCCGCTAGCAGACGATGATGACCACGATACTCATGATGACACTACTGGTGATGATACTGCTTCGGATGGTGATGATATAGCTGGTAATGATGGTGGCACAGCATATGATGATAAGGACTCTTTCAGTGATGGTGGTGATGAGGCAACTGGCTATTAGATTGTCAATAAGGAGGATCAGATTCCTGCTATTCTAGATCAAACTCCGGATGCTCCCACTGACTCTACTTCTGCATATGAGACTCTGGCGGAGATACTTGCTAGTAGCGCCGTTATGACTACTAGAGTCGTACCCAAATCAGGCCCTTTCCTTAAGTCTAGGAGCATGCTATATAAGACTCCTAGGTCTTCATTCTCTAGGGTTATGGCCCTTATTGCACTTAACTTCGCTTCTGATAAGGATTGGCCTCTCAGATACCTTTTTCTGTATATCTTTTATTACATGTTGTGGTATGTGTTACAGCCGTGACAGTGACGTGGCCAGGCTCAGGTATCGCCGAATGCGAGCGAGCCACGTGTGAGTTTCCCTGCCAGAATCAGCGCCACGTCCTCAAAGCTAGGGTCGGCAAGACCGCACCGCCCGACGACTATCTGAAGCAAACAGCTCCCGCCGAGGTCGAGTTCGGCGCGGAGTTCCCGCACCGACTCATCTGCGCCCGGCTCGGAGGAGTCCGCCCCGAGTAAGGTCGGCCGAGGTCGGCTGACCCTCCGCCTTGCGCCAGGTGGCCACCCGGAGACGGGTCCACCTCGGCCGAAGCCAGGCGATCTTCTGCCACCTCGCCAGGTGTCCACCCAGGAGGGGTCCACCTAGGCCGAGGTCGGCTGACCCCCGCCTTGCGCCAGGTGGCCACCCGGAGACGGGTCCACCTCGGCCGAAGCCAGGCGATCTTCTGCCACCTCGCCGGGTGTCCACCCAGGAGGGGTCCACCTAGGCCGAGGTCGGCTGACCCTCCGCCTTGCGCCAGGTGGCCACCCGGAGACGGGTCCGCCTCGGCCGAAGCCAGGCGATCTTCTGCCACCTCGCCAGGTGTCCACCCAGGAGGGGTCCACCTAGGCCGAGGTCGGCTGACCCCGCCTTGCGCCAGGTGGCCACCCGGAGACGGGTCCACCTCGGCCGAAGCCAGGCGATCTTCTGCCACCCCGCCAGGTGTCCACCCAGGAGGGGTCCACCTAGGCCGAGGTCGGCTGACCCCCGCCTTGCGCCAGGTGGCCACCCGGAGACGGGTCCACCTCGGCCGAAGCCAGGCGACCTCCTGCCACCTCGCCAGGTGTCCACCCAGGAGGGGTCCACCTAAGCCGAGGTCGGCCGATCCCTCGCCTCTCGCCAGTTGGCCCCCGGAGACAGGTCCAACTCAGCTGAGGTCAGACCGCTCGTACGGAGAGGCCCCCGGGGAGGGAGACGGGTCCCGAGACCACCCCTCAGGCCGTACAGACCCCAGACGGCGTCCCGTACGGAGGGCGGCGGCACGCGGAACGGCACTTGCATCAGCCCGGCAGGTCCCGCAGCCGAGAGATCCGATCCTGACAGAACAGGCCCCATAAACGGATGGCGCCCACGCTCGGGGAAAGAGCGCTCTCACAGGGCCCGAGGCCTGACAACCGGCCGCTCTGCCAACGCCGCCCTCCCTCTTTTTCTCTCCTGTCTTTGCCTTTTTCCTGCTGGGCCCGGTGGACGAGGTCGGAAAGCCGCCTGGCCTCCCTCACCGAAAAGGGAAAAGGAAGGAAAACAGGGAGGGGAGTTTCCGAGGAGGAAAAGGACAAGCGCACGATGGAAGGAGATAAAGAGGGAAGAATCTGGGGACTGCGAGGTAAGCCAACTAGCCTGGGGACAAGGAGGAAGCACCGGCACAAGGCCTCGCTCCGAAAAAGAAACCAGAGATCCCGAGAGGGGAATACTGGACGTGAGCTCGGCAAGCAGGCCCAGCCGAGATTCCGGTCCCCAGCGCGTTCCCTTCACCAGTTAACTCTCCAAATCTGGGATCCTTTAGAGGGCCTGGGAGGGAGAGTCTGTTCCTTCTCGTCATCTACTGACTTGACCGTCGGAGCCCCCTCGCCGGAATCCCCGGCCAGGGTCCTCTAACCCTTTGTCGCAGGTTCTCCGCAGGAAGGGAGGCTCCCTCGCCAGGCGGTCAGGAAGGATCGGCTGATCCACGGCACGGGCGCGGCGACGAGAACGGCAACAGATTGGCGCGCCAGGTAGGGGAACAGGACACTAACCCCAGAGGGAACTAGCTTTTTGCAGGTGTCACGCTCTCCAGCAATGGTGGTCACTCGTGGTCGCGAGGCGTCCACCAGCCGTGTGGGAGAAGCCCACTCCCCTCCGGGGGGTCACACCCCCGAACGGGAGCTTCCGGCTCCCCCTCCTCTTCCGCAGCAGCCTACCCCGGCGGACGGATCCCTCGCGGCCATCGTCCAGCAGCTGCAGACCTTGACCTCAGCGGTCCGACAGCTACAGCATCAGCAACGATCCCTGGCCACTCAGCCGCAGCCAGGGACTCCCGCGGCCCGAGCCGCGGGACAGCGTGGGATCCTGCGCTCAATCCAGGGCAGGCCGTCCCATCCACAAGCCATCTCCAACCCCGAGGGAGCCGCCAAGCTCCCCCGAAGAGAAACTATTCCGGTTCGGAGGATCACGAGAGTCGATCCCCGGCCGATGGGGCCGAAACGGCGCATCGCAGCAAGCGACGCCGGGGCCAGACCTCGCGCCGAGACCGATCGGCGCCCCCTTCACCTACAGTCTCGGTGGAAGACTCCACCGACGAAGCCATCAGGCGCCAGGCCGAGAGGCGCCTAGAAGAGCACGAGCGCAAGTTGGCGGAGTTCGCCCGACGGTTCGCCGACCTGCAGAACTCGTCAGCTGACCCGGCGGGCTACGACTCCCGCCCCCTTTCTCCGAAGAAATCCAGGCGGAACCGATCCCGAAACGGTTCCGCATGCCGCAGGTGGACCCCTACGACGGGACCACCGACCCCCTGGACCATTTGGAGAGTTATAAAGCTCTCATGAGGGTCCAGGGCGCCACCGACGCCCTTCTGTGCATCGCCTTCCCAGCAACCCTTCGGAAGGCCGCTCGAGTCTGGTTCGCCCGCCTCGAGCCCGGATCCATCTGCTCCTTCCAGCAGTTGGAAGGAAAGTTTGTGGCGCACTTCGACGCTTGTCGAAAGGTGCCAAGGGAGGTAGACAGCCTCTTCTCCATCCGCCAGCAGGACCAGGAACTGCTCCGAGACTACATCACCCGGTTTAAGACCGCAGCCCTGGAGATCTACAGCTTGGACGAGCCCATCGCTATGCTGGCTTTGAAGCGCGGGCTCAAGACGTCCCGCCTGACCTATTCCCTGGACAAGAAGCCGCCCAGGACGTATTCCAAGCTCCTCCTCCGCGCCCACAAGTACATCCGGGCGGAGGAGCTGACCGCACCCGTCGAGAGCTGGACGGGAAGATTCCGAAGAAGTCAGTTCCAAGGGACGCCCCGGGAGTTCAGAGGCCCGGGCCGTCCGCCGACCCTCGCCCGAATCCAAGGCCGAGGGCCGAGTCTACTTCCGAGCGGAGGTACACCCCTCTCCTTGCACCTCGAGCAAAAATCCTCATGGAAATCGAGGGCGAGTGCTACCTCCGCCGACCTCCACCTCAGAACCCGAGAGCCGCCCGAGACAAATCAAAGTACTGCCAGTTCCACCGCGAGCACGGACACGACACGGAGGAGTGCCGCCATTTGAAGCGGGAAATTGAGGAGCTGATCGGGAGGGATTACCTCAGGAAGTTCGTCAAGAACGAGGCCCCCTCCGAGAAGCAGCCGCTCGCGGCCTTACCGCCTGTCCCTGCGATCGACAAACCGGCCAACAGAGAAGCCCGTGGGCATGATCTCGCGCAGGTCCGGCCGAGCAGAGAAGAGAGCCCGGGAAGTCCCGGAGAATGTAATCCCTCCTAAGGGAGGGGAGTCTAATGAAAATGTAAACAATGATGCCGTGGTGGTCGAGATGACCATCGCGAAGCATCCTGTACATCGAATCATGGTGGATAGTGAAAGCTCGGCCGACGTACTTTTTTACGATGCTTTCTCTCGGATGAATTTGTCTCCCGACCAGCTAAAGCCAGTACACATCCCACTGGTAGGTTTTACAGGGGACTCCGTGGAGTCGAAGGGGAAATCACTCTCCCGTCACCGCCGGATCCCCACCTCGGCAGGCGACCATCATGGCAACATTCACTGTCGTCAAGCTCCCTTCGCCTTACAACGCCATCCTCGGGCATCCCGGGCTCAACCAACTAGACGCCACCATCTCCACGAGGAGGCTGCTGGTGCAGTTCCCCACGCCCTTCGGGCTCGGGGAAATGAAGGGGACGATTCAGCCGGTCCCGTTCTGCCTACAGACAATCCCAGGCACCAGGAGCGCAGAGCTCGCCCACGATATCGAGGATCTCGACCTGAGAGAGAAGGAACCCAGGGGAGGGCCCGTAGAGCGCCTGCTACCCTTTCCCCTTGGTTCGGACCCCCTGAAGACGGTGCAAGTCGGGGCCCAGCTCCCCGAAGAGGAGCGAACCCGCCTGCTGGAGTTCCTCCGTGCCAACGCCGATGTGTTCGCCTGGTCGGCGGCCGACATGCCGGGTATCCCACCCGAGATTATCATGCACAGCCTGAACGTGGACCCAGGTTGCCGCCCGGTCCGCCAGAAGAAGAGAAGCTTTGCCATGGAGAGGCAGAAGGCGATCAACGAGGAGGTAGAAAAGCTCCTCGTCGCCGGTTTCGTCCGAGAAGTCCAATACCCCAGCTGGTTAGCAAACGTGGTCATGGTAAAGAAGAATAGTGGTAAGTGGAGGATCTGTGTGGACTACACCGACCTCAATCGAGCTTGCCCGAAGGACAGCTTCCCTCTGCCGAAGATCGACCAGCTGGTCGACACCACCTCGGGGCATCGTCTCCTGTCATTCATGGACGCTTTTTCCGGATATAACCAGATCCGGATGAATCCGGAGGACGAAGAGCGCACTGCCTTCATAACTGACCGTGGGACTTTTGTTACAGGATGATGCCTTTCGGCCTCAAGAACGCGGGGGCGACGTACCAACGTCTGGTCAATAAAGTCTTCAAAGACCAGATAGGCCGCAACATGCAGGTATACGTGGACGACATGCTAGTAATGAGCAAACTTGACTCGGACCACGTGGCCGACCTGACGGAGACGTTCGGCAACCTCCGGCGCCACCAGATGAAGCTGAACCCGGCGAAGTGCGCATTCGGGGTCTCCGCCGGAAAGTTCCTAGGGTTCATGGTGACCCAAAGAGGAATCGAGGCCAACCCAGAGAAGGTCCAGGCCATCCTGGACATGGAGCAGCCAGCCTCCAAGAAGCAAGTGCAGCAACTGACCGGCCGGGTTGCGGCCCTTAGCCGTTTTATTTCTAGGTCGGCGGATCGCTGCTGTCCCTTCTTCAAGGTGCTGAGGAAGATGAATGGTTTCGCTGGACCGAGGAGTGCCAGCAGGCCTTCGAGGAGTTGAAGAAGACGCTCGCATCGCCACCTTTGCTGTCCAGGCCCGAGGAGGGGGAGGAGCTTACCCTCTACTTGGCCGTTACCCCGGAGAACGTCAGCTCTGTCCTGGTCCGAACCGACGACCACGGGATCCAGCGACCGGTGTACTATACCAGCAAACTCCTCCGGGACGCGGAGCTCAGGTATTCCCGGCCCGAGAAACTCGTTTTGCGCTAATAGTGTCTGCCCAGCATCTCAGGCCCTATTTTCAAGCGCATCCCATCGCCGTCTTGACGGATCAACCGCTGAAAGCGGTGCTCAGCCGACCCGATACCTCGGGGCGATTGGCCAAGTGGGCACTGAAACTCAGCGAGTTCGACATTACATACCGACCGAGGTCGGCAATGAAGGCACAGGTGCTGGCCGATTTCTTGGTCGAGTGCGCAGGTTTGGGCAAGGAGCCCGAGGAGGACCCCCCGGCCCGGCCAATGGAGGTCGCACCGACGAGCCCGGAGAGGACGCCTGGATCCTCCATGTAGACGGAGCCTCAAACTCCGGCGGGAGCGGAGCTGGGCTCATCCTTGCCAACGGCGACGGAGTCGTCGCCGAGTGCGCGCTCCGTTTCCAGTTCCCCGCGACAAATAACCAAGCGGAATACGAGGCACTTCTCGCCGGACTGAGAGTCTCCCGCGAGCTGGGCGTGACCAACCTCAGAGCCTTCACTGACTCCCAGCTCGTGGCGGGGCAGGTGTCCGGGGAGTACGTCGCTCACGACCCCCAGATGGCGAAGTATTTGGAGCTCGTCAAGGCGGGCGCGTCCAAGTTCCGGCGCTTCAACATCTTCCATATCCCCCGCGGGGAGAACGCCCGCGCGGATGCCCTCTCTCGGCTGGCGACCCTGCCGGACATGATGCTGGGACGCGCTCATGTGGAGCGACTCGAAGTCCCAAGCCTCGAAGTACCGGCGAAGGTCCATCAGGTCAGCCAGGAGCCCGGCTGGATGGACAAGTACGCTGCGTACATCACCAGCGGCACCCTGCCGGAAGACCGAGACGCGGCTCGCCTCATCAGGAAGAAGGCCGTGCGGTTGTCCTGATGGACGGGCAGCTGTATCGAAGGTCCTACTCTTATCCCCTCCTCAAGTGCATTGGACCCACAGAAGCCAAGCTTGTGCTCCAGGAGATTCACGAAGGCATCTGTGGGAACCACGTGGGGGGCAGGGCATTGGCGTACAAGGCCCTTCGTCAAGGATACTTCTGGGAGACGATGAAGGAGGACGCCGCCGACTTCGTGAAGAAATGCGACCGGTGCCAGCGTCACGCCACGGTACAGCGGCAACCCTCCAACCGATCTCTCAGCTCTCAGCCCCCTGGCCGTTCGCCCAGTGGGGGATGGACCTCCTGGGCCCATTCCCGCGGCGTCCGGCCAGCGGAAGTTCTTGATAGTAGCTATCGACTACTTCACAAAGTGGGTCGAGGCCGAACCCTTGGCAAGAATCACCGAGGCAAACGTCGCCAAGTTCTTCTGGAAGTCCATCGTCTGCCGCTTCGGCCTCCCCCACACCGTGGTCACCGACAACGGACGCCAGTTCGACTGTCGGAGTTCGAAGATTTCTGCAACGACCTCGGCATCAAGCATCGCTTCACTTCGGTGGCGCACCCCCAGACCAACGGGGAAGCCGAGGTCACGAACAGGACCATTCTTCAGGGCCTCCGCACGCGGCTAGACCAAGCCAAGGGCAGGTGGGCCGACGAGCTTCCCAGCGTTCTTTGGGCATACCACACCACCCCAAGGACGGCTACTGACGAAACTCCATTCAACCTCGTCTTCGGGGCCGAAGCAGTCATCCCGATCGAGCTCAGCGTACCCACGCTGCGCGTGGAGCAATACGACGAGACAGAAACCCGGCCAGGATGATGCTCAACCTAGACCTCCTCGAAGAAACGAGGGACAAGGCCCGAATCCGAATGGCGGCATACCGACAACGTGTAGCCAGATATTACAACTCCCGAGTACGGCCGAAGGTTTTTCGTCCCGGGGACTTGGTCCTCCGGCGCGCAGAAGCCTCCCAGCCACGGGAATGCGGCAAGCTTTCACCCAACTGGGAAGGCCCTTATCGGGTGGCAGAAGCCCTCCCTCATGGAGCATGTTACTTGGAAGAATTGGGAGGTGCCAGGTTCCCCCGGACATGGAACCCCTCGAACCTGAGAATGTACTACCAGTGATGTAAGGCTCCCATTTCTGTAACAAAGCTTCTCCACTTCAACACTCTTCTCTAACTTCAACAAGAAGGCCTGTGGCATCGAGCTCAGTCCGGAAGATCCTGGGCTTCGGCCTGGAAGGTGGCGTCGAACCCAGTTCGACCACGCAAGCCCGGAGCACAGCTCAGCAAACCGCGCAAGATTTGAGAAAGCCTGCGGCATCGGGCTCAGTCCGGAAGATCCTGGGCTTCGGCCTGGAAGGTGGCGTCGAACCCAGTTCGACCACGCAAGCCCGGAGCACAGCTCAGCAAGCCGCGCAAGGTTTGAGAAAGCCTGCGGCATCGAGCTCAGTCCGGAAGATCCTGGGCTTCGGCCTGGAAGGTGGCGTCGAACCCAGTTCGCCCACGCAAGCCCGGAGCACAGCTCAGCAAGCCGCGCAAGATTTGAGAAAGCCTGCGGCATCGAGCTCAGTCCGGAAGATCCTGGGCTTCGGCCTGGAAGGTGGCATCGAACCCAGTTCGCCCACGCAGCCCGGAGCACAGCTCAGCAAGCCGCGCAAGGTTTGAGAAAGCCTACGGCATCGAGCTCAGTCCGGAAGATCCTGGGCTTCGGCCTGGAAGGTGGCACCGAACCTAGTTCGCCCGCGCAAGCCCGGAGCACAGCTCAGCAAGCCGCGCAAGTTTTGAGAAAGCCTGCGGCATCGAGCTCAGTCCGAAGATCCCGGGTTTCGGCCCGGAAGATGGTGCAGAAACTGTGTTGTCCGCGCAAGCATGAAGGCAGCCCAAAGTCGGACCTGCTCAGGTTTGCCCTGCCGCGACATGACTCTGCAGACCCCGTCCTTCGATTTAGTATAGAAGGACCAGGCCCGCAGTTATCTCAGGTGTCCCAGACCGACATCTCAGAAACAAAAAGAAGAAAAGAAAAGGCAAGATGATGAACGAGTTTTGGTAAAAGCTGTGTCTTCATTAAACGAAGTCTTTCAGTACAAACTGGGAGCCCCGACAGGCCGGGACTCCCCAAAGAAGAAAAAGAAAGGAAAACAAAACTACAGAGCAATGATCACTGGGGCGCAGGGTCAGTGCCGTCCGCCGGAGGCGCGGGCGCCACTTCTTCGATTTCCACGACGACCGGCTCCTGGGGCTGTGCCGGGACCGCGGCATCGCCGGTCGGAGGTGCTACAGGTGTCGCCTGAGGTGTCGCCTGGGTCGCGCCGGGGACCCTGCTCTCGCTCCCCCGGCTTCCTGCCGCCGACGACGACCCCACTCAAGTCCAGCTGGGGGAAGAAGGCCCCCACCTTCTCCCGCACATCCGAACCCCTTCAGGAAGGAGTCCACGGCGGCCTCCCGGACTTCCGACGTGAACTCGTCGGAGGCCCGGAACTTGGGGACGGCCTCCTGCGCTTCCCGCTTCGCCGCCTCCAGGAGCCCGTTGATGTAGGAGCTCCGGTCCTTCGCCGCGGCCACCTCTCGCCGGGCCTCATCCAGTTGGCGCTCCAAAAACAGGGAATGGGCCTGCAGGCGGGCCTTCTCCGCCGCATCCTCCTCAGTCCGGCGCTGGTTGGAGGTCCGCTCCTCCGCCAAGGAGGCCTCCAATTCTTTGTTCCGCTCCTCGGAACGTGTCAGGTCGGACTGGAGGGCCTGCTTCTCAGCTCGCAGCTCGGCCCCCTTGTCCATCAGGTCCTTCACATCGGCCGCGAGTTTGCCAAGCTTTAGCTCCCGATCGGAGTCCCGCTTGGCGTTCCCTACGAGGTAATTCCTCAGTAGGAGGACGTCGTTCCGATCTGCAGAGGCAAAAACAGCGCATGTCAGTATCAAGGTAGAAGGCCTCGGATTGGAAGTAAAGAAGAAGGGAAAGCTCAGACTCACCGTAAAAAGCTGGGACAGGATGCCGAGCAGCGCGTCCGCATAGTCTCGGCCGCCCGAGCTCGGCGGTCCCGGGCGGTGGAAGCATACTCCATCATCTTCTCCGCCAGCCCCCTGTCGAGGATGACCGAGTCTCGGTGCGAGATCTCCGGCGCTGGACCCTTCGGGCCGACCCCCGCGGCAGCTGCCCCCTCGGCCGGAGCCGCAACCGACGGGCCGGCGGTCGCCACTGGCGGTGCCGTCGGGCTGGTGGCAGGAACGGCCCGGCGATGGGCAGAGCAGCGGGCGCCGGAGCTCTCTCTGCAACGCCGCCAGGCCGCGGGCCGAAGTGCCAGGGGCGCCGCCCTGAGGAGGCCTGGGCGGGAAACGGCAGCAGCTGGGCCGGGCACGGTCGCCGCCACGACCTCCCGGCTCGTCTCTGTGCGAGCCCTCTTCGCTACGGGCTCATCCACGTCGACGACCTCCCGCTGAGCCGCTCCCTCCAGGAGGTTCTCCAGAGAAAATTTCATCCCTGCAAAATGAAGAAAGCAGAAGGTCAGACAGCTCGACTTAAAGAAGAGGGGGAGGCAGAAATTAATGCGGGGCCAAATCTCACCGGTCTCACGGATGGGACTGATGCCGGCCTCAAAAAGATTCTGCTCAGAGAGCAGAACCTCGAGCGCCGGGACCACGTCACTCAGGAGCTGGTGTATGACTCCTGGTCCGCAGACTCGACTCGGGAATTCTGGTTCGGCGACCGGTCCGGTTCGCTCCAGGCCCAGTCGACGTCGTCAACCGAGGCAAAGAAAAACCGGCTCTTCCATCCCTTGACCGAGGAAGGGAGGTCGAACCGGAGACACCT
The DNA here is from genome assembly GCA_021397845.1 of Areca catechu. Taxonomy (NCBI): domain Eukaryota; kingdom Viridiplantae; phylum Streptophyta; class Magnoliopsida; order Arecales; family Arecaceae; genus Areca; species Areca catechu. The sequence goes on along the minus strand of CM038048.1, from coordinate 41,280,395 downwards.
AGGCCGGGGCGAAATGTACCACCAGCCGTCATCGGTGGAACACTTCTTCAGGGTGAACAGGGCCCTGAAGAGAGAAAAACGGGCAACAAACCCGTGGAAATGGCAGAAGACGATGAAGGAGAAGATGACCCGGATGGCATTAGGAGCCAGCTGGACCGGGACGAGCCGAAAATGGCTGAGGAAGGAAAGAAAGAAAGGGTGCAGAGGAAAACGAAGACCCCCGAGGAGGAAGTCTTCGTAGAAGGCAATGCGGCCGGGGCCACTCATGGTGACACGCTCCCCGGACCGCAGAGCAAACAGACGGACAGATCCCGGGATGCCATAGGCATCCCGGAGCAGAGAAAGGTCGCCTTCGGTCATGGTAGAAGCATGACCGGAGGGACCGGCGGGAAAAGATGGCGGAGCAGAAGGAGAAGGAGGCACTCACCGAAATGCACAGACGAGCATGAGCAGCAGAAGTTGTTAGCCTGCAGCAAACCGCCCACGAAGCAAGGGAAAAGGCCTCGTTCTGGAAAGTCCCCTCTCTTTCAAACTCAGCCGACAGCAGCCGTACCCATCATTCCGCCTCCGACCACTGGATGGTCGCCACGTGGGCGCACGCCCGACACCGACGTCTCGTTAGCAGAGTAACGGCTCTGCCTCGAAGCGACGCATTGATTACGGGCAAGTGGACGACGCGTGCGGCTCCTCATAGGTCTTTAGCTGCATCGAGCCACGACGAGCAAGGATCGTGGCAATTATGATGCAAGATCTTCGCCTCCCACGTCATGTCCGCAATTAATCCCGACGTTCCGTTCTACGATGTCCCGACGGAACGGCGGGCTGGGGGGCAACTGTTAAGCCGTGACAATGACGTGGCCAGGCTCAGGTATCGACGAATGCGAGCGAGCCACGTGTGAGTTTCCCTGCCAGAATCAGCGCCACGTCCTCAAAGCTAGGGTCGGCAAGATCGCACCGCCCGACGACTATCTGAAGCAAACAGCTCCCGCCGAGGTCGAGTTCGGCGCGGAGTTCCCCCACCGACTCATCTGCGCCCGGGCTCGGAGGAGTCCGCCCCGAGTAAGGTCGGCCGAGGTCGGTGACCCTCCGCCTTGCGCCAGGTGGCCACCCGGAGACGGGTCCACCCGCCGAAGCCAGGCGATCTTCTGCCACCTCGCCAGGTGTCCACCCAGGAGGGGTCCACCTAGGCCGAGGTCGGCTGACCCCCGCCTTGCGCCAGGTGGCCACCGAGACGGGTCCACCTCGGCCGAAGCCAGGCGATCTTCTGCCACCTCGCCGGTGTCCACCCAGGAGGGGTCCACCTAGGCCGAGGTCGGCTGACCCTCCGCCTTGCGCCAGGTGGCCACCCGGAGACGGGTCCACCTCGGCCGAAGCCAGGCGATCTTCTGCCACCTCGCCATGTGTCCACCAGAGGGTCCACCTAGGCCGAGGTCGGCTGACCCCCCGCCTTGCGCCAGGTGGCCACCCAGAGACGGTCCACCTCGGCCGAAGCCAGGCGATCTTCTGCCACCTCGCCAGGTGTCCACCCAGGAGGGGTCCACCTAGGCCGAGGTCGGCTGACCCCCCGCCTTGCGCCAGGTGGCCACCCGGAGACGGGTCCACCTCGGCCGAAGCCAGGCGACCTCCTGCCACCTCGCCAGGTGTCCCCCAGGAGGGGTCCACCTAAGCCGAGGTCGGCCGATCCCTCGCCTCTCGCCAGTTGGCCCCCGGAGACAGGTCCAACTCAGCCGAGGTCAGACCGCTCGTACGGAGAGGCCCCCGGGGAGGGAGACGGGTCCCGAGACCACCCCTCAGGCCGTACAGACCCCAGACGGCGTCCCGTACGGAGGGCGGCGGCACGCGGAACAGCACTTGCATCAGCCCGGCAGGTCCCGCAGCCGAGAGATCCGATCCTGACAGAACAGGCCCCATAAACGGATGGCGCCCATGCTCGGGGAAAGAGCGCTCTCACAGGGCCCGAGGCCTGACAACCGGCCGCTCTGCCAACGCCGCCCTCCCTCTTTTTCTCTCCTGTCTTTGCCTTTTTCCTGCTGGGCCCGGCGGACGAGGTCGGAAAGCCGCTTGGCCTCCCTCACCGAAAAGGGAAAAGGAAGGAAAACAGGGAGGGGAGTTTCCGAGGAGGAAAAGGACAAGCGCACGATGGAAGGAGATAAAGAGGGAAGAATCTGGGGACTGCGAGGTAAGCCAACTAGCCTGGGGACAAGGAGGAAGCACCGGCACAAGGCCTCGCTCCGAAAAAGAAACCAGAGATCCCGAGAGGGGAATACTGGACGTGAGCTCGGCAAGCAGGCCAGTCGAGATTCCGGTCCCCAGCGCGTTCCCTTCACCAGTTAACTCTCCAAATCTGGGACCCTTTAGAGGGCCTGGGAGGGAGAGTCCGTTCCTTCTCGTCGTCTACTGACTTGACCGTCGGAGCCCCCTCGCCGGAATCCCTGGCCAGGGTCCTCTAACCCCTTTGTCGCAGGTTCTCCGCAGGAAGGGAGGCTCCCTCGCCAGGCGGTCAGGAAGGATCGGCTGATCCACGGCACGGGCGCGGCGACGAGAACGGCAACAGTATGTTCTCTTATTGGTGATGTTGACTTGGATATCCTGGTTCAGCTACAAACCAACATCCGGTTTGACTGGTCGAAGTCCTCTCTCTCTGGACCACGGACTTCGGACCAAGCAAGGGACAAGCCAACTGTAGGCAACCCAAGGCTACACACCGACTACAATATTCGAAGGCCAATCCTTCGGGTAACGTCTTCGACCTTGACCGAAGACCGAACTTCTCATCGACTTCCGAAGACACGTACTTCGATCCCCGTAGTAGACACAATCTTCGGCCCACACAAGGGAAAACCCGAAGCTTGGACCACAATCTGGTCCAGAAAGGCAACTGTAACTAACAATACAATCGACACTATCATGCCATAATCATGGCGCACAACTCCTGCGCCACGCCTCCGATCTGGCCAGAACCGCTCAATGACAACCCACGATCGCCAATCATGGAAGAGATTGGCTCCCCATGATCACCGAAAAAAGAGCGGGCCGTAGGCCGGAGGCCTTCTTTTAAATAAGGGTAAGAAGGATGGTTCGAGAGGTATGCTAACACTCACGCTCAAATACTCTTACAATCTCCAAGAGCCTTTTTCTCTCCCGACTCTCGACACCTTTCCCATTCTATGGTTGGGATCCGCCACTGACTTAGGCATCAGAGTGTCCCCTGCTAAAACAACTCCGACAAGGGACTTGTTTTGCAGGTGAACCAGGGAGCGGTCCTCCGATGCAGCGGCTCTGACCGGCCGATCCAGGGACTCCACGCCAACAGATTGGCGTGCCAGGTAGGGGGCTCGTTAACACTCTTTAAGCTCCCTCCCAGACAAGGGAAAGTAAAAGTTTTCGATGGCGAGAGGAAAAGCTCCAATCGCTTCTACAAGCCGGAGTCGTGCTCCGTCTCAGGAGGGGTGCACCCCCGTAGGAGAATGATGTTCCACCTCCCACAGTTGTTGTGGGATTGCAGCAGTTCGAAGCTCTTGTGAACCAGGTTACCAACCTTACTGCCATGGTTCAGGAATTCCAAGACAGAGCCTTTCCGTGGGAAACCCACCGGTTGCCTCTAAACATAGCTCTCGATCCCTAAGAAAGAGAGCCCCACAGAAGGATTCTACGCATCCCTCCCCCCCTTCTCGGCTCTCTCCTGAAGGCCGAACTTCAAGATTGCCTAGGTCTGCCAATTCCCCGCAGAAAGGGAAAAGGCCTAGAAAAACTCCCTCACCCTCCTCCGCAGACTCCACTTCTGTGGAAAGAGCGCCGAAGCAGACTCCCGATTATGATGGAAGGTTCAGAGCCATCGAATCGGAGATGACGAAGGTGCGAGAACAGAGAATGCAGGATCTGAAGGATCCCGATACTTGATTGTGAGTGACCTAGGCTCACCCTACACCGATTGCATCATGGTCGAGGTCATTCCTCGGCACTTCAGGGTTTCCCGGATGGAACCCTACGACGGCACCTCCGACCCCCTCGATCATTTGGGTAGTTTCAAGGCCCATATGATGATCCAAGGAGCTTCGGACGCGACGTACTGCTTGGCATTCCCGGCTACCTTGAAGAAGTCCGCTTGGATGTGGTACTCGAGCCTACGCCCAGGTACCATCAATTCCTTTTTCGAGTTAGAGAAATTATTTATCTTGCATTTCAGGACCTGTCGCAAGACTCCTCGGAATACGAACATACTATTCCTCCTTCACCAGAACGAAGGAGAAAGCCTGCGAGATTATATCTCCAGGTTTAATGCGGCCACGCTTGAGATCCCAGATCTCAACGAGCACGTGGCCATGTCAGCACTGAAAAAAGGGCTTCATACCTCCAGGCTTACTTTCTCCCTAGATAAGAAGTTCCATAAAAGCTACGCTGAGCTCCTATCAAGGGCTCAGAAATACGCCGATGCTGAAGAGCAGGCGGCGAATCGACGACTGATTGAAGGGAAACCCCCTTCAAGAAAGAAGAATAATAGGGGACAAGGTCCCCAAACTTCTAATAACAACGACGGCAGATATGCAGACCGCCGAAGAAGTCATCCCAAGTCCAGAGCATTGGGAGGAAGATTCAACTCTTACACCCCTCAACCTCCCTTGAGAGAAGATCCTCATGGAGATAGAAAAAGAAAACTATCTCCAATGGCCCGTCCCATGAAGGCCTCATCTTCCGTCAGGAACAGGAATAAATACTGCCGATTCCACCGGGACCACGGCCATAACACAGAAGAGCGCATCCAGCTGAAGGATGCAATTGAGGATCTCATCAAGAGGGGATACTTAGGGCGGTATATCGATCGCCAAGGGCCCCGATCGGAAGCAACTGTTCCCCAGCCACCTCCCAAAGATGCTGAATTGCCAAATCAAAGGCCCACCAACAAAGGTGTAGGGATGATACATCGACCCACCAACTGGAGAAGGGATGAGGACGAAGCCCCAAAGTGACTTAAAGACAACAACTATATCCTCTTCTCCAACGATGACCTTGCGGGAGTTCGGCTCCCACATGATGATCCTCTTGTAATTTCGGCCATAGTGGCCAATTATGATGTACAGCGGATCCTTGTTGATAATGGAAGTTCGACTAATGTCTTGATGTACGATGTATTCTCTAAAATGTATTTGCCTAGACATCAACTGCAAAGATCCCCCATACCGCTCTCTGGTTTCGGAGGTAACCAAGTTTTTGCCGAGGGGGAAATAGTATTGCCTGTAACCCTCGACACCGAACCTCGATAAAAGTCGCTGCCGATCAACTTCACGGTAATCCGGATCCCCTCAACATACAATATTATTCTGGGGTGGCCTGCCTTGAACAAGTTCCAGACCGTGATCTTCTCTCACTACCTCTTGGTACGCTTCCCTACCAGGAATGGTGTTAGAGAAGTTAGAGGAAACCAGAGGACGGCACGGCAGTGTCTAATGATTGAAGACAGGCATTCCAAGGATTCGACGACTCCGGATCAGCTGGATCCAAGGGATGCAACTACAAATCTTAGTGAGCCCATGGAGAGGACCGTCCCAGTACCTTTGACAGAGGAAGATCCCTCCATATTTGTGCAAATCGGGAGCACACTAGATGAGGAAACCAGAACGGAGTCGATCTGTTTCCTTAGGGGTAATGCCGATGTCTTCGCCTGGTCGGCTTCGAATATGCTGGGGATTCCTGTCAAAGTAATTACTCATCGACTGTAAGTAACCCCTGGGTACAAGCCGGTACAGCATAAGAAAAGGAGCTTCGTCCCCGAAAGACAGCAAGCTGTGGACGAAGAGGTTGGCAAGCTCCTCAAAGCAGGGTTCATCCGAGAGGCCCACTACCCCGAGTGGTTGGCCAATGTGGTGATGGTGAAGAAAGCTAGTGGCAAGTGGAGGATCTGCATCGACTATACAGACCTCAACAAGGCTTGCCCAAAAGATAGCTTTTCTCTCCTAAAAATTGATCAGCTGGTCGAGCTACCGCTGGCCACCAGTTGCTGAGTTTCATGGATGCCTTCTCCAGCTACAATCAAATTAGAATGGATCCACAAGATGAGGAGAAGATGACTTTCATCACTGATAAAGGTCTCTACTGCAACAAGATGATGCCGTTCGGTCTCAAGAATGCCGGTGCGACATTTCAAAGGCTGATCAACAAGGTTTTCGAAAAGCAACTGGGAAGAAACATGGAGGCCTATGTTGATGACATGATCGTCAAAAGCCTCCTTCGGAGAGATCACATCCACGACTTGGAAGAATCATTCAGCACTCTCCGACGCTACCATATGAAGTTAAACCTGGCAAAGTGTGCATTTGGGATCACTTTGGGCAAATTTCTAGGCTTCCTTATTACCAAACGAGGGATTAAGGCGAACCCTGAGAAGATTCAAGCCTTGAAAGATATGAGACATCCTTCCTGCAGAAAAGAAGTCCAGCAGTTGACAGGGAGGATTGCCTCCCTAAGCAGATTTATCTCTTGGTCAGCCGAGAAATGCCTTCCATTTTTCAAGGTACTCCGGCAATCAAAGGGCTTTGCATGGTCCGATGACTATCGTGCTGCCTTTGAGGAACTGAAGAAGTATCTGGAGACCCCGCCATTGCTCTCCAAGCCACAAGAAGGCGAGGTCCTCTACCTGTACCTCTTTGCTTCAGATGAAGCAGTAAGTTTGATGCAAGGATGCAGAAGCTGATCTACTCTTTAGTGATTACGGCAAAACGACTACGGCCATACTTTCAGGCCCACACTATCGTGGTGCTAACTGATCAACCTCTCAAGGCCATTCTCTGATCTCCGGACACCTCCGGAAGGATCACCAAGTAGGCTGTGAAGCTAAGTGAATTTGATATCAGCTTCCAACCTCGAGTGACTATGAAGGCCCAGGTGCTCTCTGATTTTTTGGCTGAGTGCACCTGGAAGTCCGAAGACGAAGTATCTTCGGTAGAAGAAGAAGCCCTGAAGGAGATGAAGTCCGTTTGGGTGCTTCATGTAGATGGAGCTTCCAATGCTATCGGATGCGGGGCTGGACTCATGTTGGCTGAACCTGATGGCCATACTATTGAGTATGCACTCCGCTTCTCCTTCCATGCCTTTAATAATCAGGCCGAATACGAAGTCCTGCTCGTCGGACTTCGAATCGCCAAAGATCTAGGAGTCCAGCAACTTCGAGCCTTCTTAGACTCCTAACTGGTTATGAATCAAGTCAACGGAGAATATGCAACTAAAGATCCAACCATGGTGCAATACCTGGAGAAGGTACATGCTTTGTCCTCCCAACTGGAACATTTTGAGATCATCCATGTTCCACGATCAGAGAACTCCCGGGCGGATGCATTGTCTCGACTGGCGACTACAGCACCAGAGTCCCTCGGGCGTACCTTTGTCGAACATCTTGAAACTCCAAGCATAGCCGAAGAGGCTGCAGAGGTGCGCCAGATCAACGCTGAGCCAAGCTGGATGGATCCCATCATTAGGTTCCTGAATGAGGAAGAGCTACTGAAAGATAAGGCAGAGGCCAAGAAGACCCGCTGGATGGCGTCCCAGTATGTCATCTTAGACGGGACCCTCTACAAGAGATCTTTCTCCCAGCCACTGCTAAAATGCTTAGGACCCACCGATGCAGATTATGCTTTGAGAGAGGTCCACGAGGGCATATGTGGTGATCACTTGGGAGGCAGATCTCTAGCATACAAGAACATTCGACAGGGGTATTACTGGCCCTCCATCCAGAAGGTCTCAGCTGATTTCGTGTGGAAGTACGACCAATGCCAGAGGTATGCCAATTACAAAGACAGCCTGCAAGTCACCTGATTCAACTGGCAGCCCTATGGCCTTTTACCCAGTGGGAGATGGATATTCTTGGCCCATTCCCACCAGCATCGGGACAAAGGAAGTTTTTCCTAGTGGCCATCAACTATTTCACGAAATGGATAGAAGCTGAACCATTGGCCCAGATCACAAAAGGCAAGGTAGAAAATTTTGTAAAAAATTCCATCATATTCAGGTTCGACATCCCACATGTCATCATCATGGACAACGGGAGATAGTTTGATAGTTTGTTCAATCCAAAGTTCAAGTGCTTCTGTGCTCGATACCATATCCAGCATCGGCTGACATCCGCTGCTCATCCACAGTCCAACGGAGAAGCCGAAGTCACCAACCGGACCATCCTCTATGATCTGAAGACAAGGTTGAACGCCGCCAAAGGTCTTTGGGCCGAAGAACTGACCTCCGTTCTCTGGGCATACCGAACTATCCCGAGAATGGCTACCGGCGAATCTCTGTTCAACCTGGCATACGGTACCAAAGCTGTATTTCCTGTTGAAGGCTCCCTACAGTCCTTGAGAATCGATAATTATGAAGAGCCTGAGAATTCTGATCGCAGAAGGATCGATCTGGACTTGCTATCAAGCACCAGGTTACAGGCCCAGATAAGGATGGCGGCATACCAGCAGAAGGTCGCCAAGTACTACAACTTAAGGATGAAAGAGCAAACTTTCTGCACAAGAACATGGTATTGCGAAGAGAAGAAGTATCTAAGCCAACGGAACAGGGTAAACTCTCCCCCAACTGGGAAGGCCCATATCAAGTGGAGAAAATCATTCGATCGGAAACATATCGACTCAAGACCCTGGAGGGGAAGACCCTATCCCGACCATGGAATGTACAGAACCTTCGCAAATACTATCAATGAATGAGTTTCTAAAATCTCCGTGCAAAGCTACTCAACCCTGCTCAACTCAGAACGGCTAGTTGTATCGACTGAACGATAATAGCCTGAGTGACCTGATCTGAAAAATCGGTCAAATGTGCAAAGGAGAGTCTGATCCACTCACCTTATTGGTATGCCCAACGAGCACAATGGATGGTCTAACCAGGCTACCAAAAGATCAAAGGTGCAGGGATGGTTTTCGTAACCTACCCTATGGTGAATCCGAATACGCGCCGAGGCGGGCCTGAACAGCCTACCTTAATCACGACAGAAAGTGCACAGGGACGGTATAAACACCCTATCCTATGGTAAATGCGAACACGTGCCTAAAAGGACCACTATCATCCTTTCTGTCGATAACAGACATTCTCAGAACGGTCCAACTGACCTCACTTCTTTCCTATAGACCGAAGATAGTCCGCGGAGTCTACATTACAGACAAAGCATCTTACACACATCACAAAGAATACAAGGGAAGAGGTAACAAAAAGATTTTCATTCCTTTCAGTTTTTTACAAAAAAGAAAAAAAAAGGAAGAAGAAAGGAAAAGAAAAAGAAACTCTCAAAAAAAAAAAGTAGCACCAGAAGGATATGGAAAATTTTCAATAACTCCTCGCCGAATTTTTCCCGTACCGACGGAGAGAGATCTGGAGGGACGATGAAAGGCCCCCGGGGTTCCCATCCAAACCAGAATCCGACCCCTCATCAGAGTCGAAATCAAATTCATGCCCGAGAAAGGGAACGGAGGGCTTAATGTTGTCCAAGCCCTTCAAGTTATAAAACTTGGAGACCTTCCTCCGACATTCCCGGAACCCCTGGTGGAAGAAGTCCAGAGCCACCCTGGTGAGTTCGTCCTTGAAGGCGGCAGAAGCCTTGAAGTTTGAGACGACCTCCGCCGCCTCCCTCCTTGCTTCCTCCACCGCCGTGGTCGCCACCGTGACCTAGGCCCAAGCTTCCCTCAAACGGGCCTCCAACAGGCGGACCTTCTTCTCAAGGTGGTCCACGAGAGGCTCCTCTTCATCGTCCTCCGGCCCGAGAGACTCCGGACTTCGCTTCCTTTTCGGATCGATGGCCCTTCTCTTTGCCGCACGGCGGAGCTCAGAACTGCTGAACATCATTGTTATTAATGGAGGGAAGGAGTCCACAAAAATGATGGTCCTTGACAGCAGAGGGTAGGGTCCCATTTATAAAGACTCTGCACCCACAACCGATTGTGGGGAGGCGTGCTCCACGTCCTTCCCGGCCAAACCAGAAAGCTCCACGTGTCCGAGCGACGGTTCAAGAACCAAAAAGTCGCTCGGGAGCCATCCCAGGACAACAACTGCCATCGCTTCGAATCCGGAGAAATCCTCATCGTGCGACAGCATCATTAATATCTCCTTTTCGGAAAAAGGAGACCCGGTGGCTCACAAGATGCAAGAAATCATGACTGTACATATATCGACGTGCCACGTGGGCAACAAATCAAATCTCCCCAATCACTGATTGGCGGGGAGATGACTCTCATCCGCCCCAATGGACAAACTTAACATCCGAAGGAGGGCGACGGTCTTCGATAACGGAGTTCTGGTCCGTTCCAAAGTTCGTCCTTATCGATTGAACGGCCTTCGGCCATGACTGCTCGACCAAACAGGAAAAAGAACGGTAAAAGCAGTTTTTATTGACTGAACGACTTCCGGAAGCAACTATTCGACTAAGCAGAAAAAAGAACAGTAAAACCGTTTCGAGCTATACATGATGTATAACATGGCATATGAAGGAGAATTCATTTCAAAATCTATAAAAAGTTGTCATACAAGGTTCATTGATGGTATTAAAAAGGAAAATACATCTAGAGCGACTCAGGTCACTCAACATCAACAGGAGAAGACTCCACACCACAAGACTGGAGCAATTTATCAATTTACTCAGAGAGGACTTCATCGATCGGTGCTGGGACCGGAGAACCTTCGGCATGAACTCCTCCGGCCTGAGCCTCCTCTTGAGCCAGGATCGGATTGGGATCACCTCCAGATTTTCGACTGGGGTAGCAGCCTCCTCCTCCGGACATGGTGCCTCCTTGACCTCTACTACGACTTTGGCCCCTTCCACTTCCTCTTCTTCTTCTCCAGCTATGTCGAAGGGAGGAATGCCGGAGAGATCGAGATGGGGGAAGGCCTCCTTCACCCTGGAGAGTCTGTCGTTGAAGCCGTGTTGATAGCCATACAAAGTTGCTTAATTGATCTCTACCTGGAATTGCGGAGACATTTTAAAATCAGCCACGACGTTGTCCACCCGCTTCTTCAAAGACGCGGACTCCCTCATAGCAGCTTCGGACTCCAGGATCGCCTCTTCGGCCCTGTTGGAAGCCTCCTCCGCCATCTTGGTCAGGCTTTCTATCTTCTCCTGATCCTCCCTGGCAGCCTACTCCAGGGATTCGACTTGTTTCCTACTCCTCCTCCACCCTGCCTTTTGCCCCATCATTGTCAGATGAGCACTTTTCAGTTCACCCTTCAGTTCACGAATTTCATCATTCATCCGGGCAAGACGATCCTCCATGGACTGCTTCAGCTCCTCAGCTACTTCTTTGGCAGCCCTGGCAGTCTTAAGCTCCTCTTTAAGGCCATGGATGAGGCTGTCTACATTCTCCAGGCCCTCCTCGATGAAGGTGAAGTCGTAGACCAACTACATCAAAAGAGAGGGGTCATGAACCGAACAACTCTCAAGACAGAGAATGGCAAGGATCATACCTGTTGCAAGGCGGTGAAGGCAGAATCAGACACCCTAGGAAGATTCTGGTTTCGAAGAACCGCCAAGTTATGAGGCAGTAGCGTACCCTTCAATGCCTGCCTGACTACGGCCGGGACCAACAGTCCCCCCGTAGGTGAAAGCTCCGAAGAGTTCGTCGAACGGATTCTGGCTGAGGAAGCCCCACAGACGAACTCTCCTTCGACTTGCCGCGCTTTGCCCCTATCAGCAACAGGGGGCAAAATGGTGGCACATCCACTCCCTAGGGCAGGCTCCCTGTTGTGCGAACTGGGGAGATAGCCGTCGATGAAGTTTTGACTAGATAGGGTCTCGATGGAGCCCCTTCCGCGGCTGCTACGTCTTCCCCTAAGGTCCCCCGAGAAGACGAAGTGCTTTGGTCCCCCTCAGGACCATCCCTCCAAACCCTCTTCCGAATCGCAGACCTGGAGAGAGGGGCCTGCGCTATCATCTTCTCCGAAGTCTGACGAAGCCAGCTCAAACCGAGCTTCATCCCGCCACCTACAAGCAAAGAGTTCGCTTCAATTGACTGTGCTACAATAAGACCAAGAAAGAAGAGCATAAATTCCTATTGCTATACCTAATGAGGGGAATATGCTAATTCCTACCTAATAGAGATTTCTCTTCTCCAACAGTTCCCGGATGGGGGCAATTTTGGAGTTGACCAGGAGGTCGTAGTCCGACTGATCGGCCGCCAAGACCTTCTTCCCGTCATCGGCGATCAGGCGAGGCTTCTTCCATACCATATCGAAGCCCCATGAATCAAAAGACAACACGAACATAGAAATGGGTTTCCACCTGTGGATAGCGCTGGGCATATCCTTGATAACCCTACGGCCTGATCTAGGACCAATCACCTACCATCCGTTGTTGTGGAAATCCCTTTTGAGGACGAAAAGGGCCGTAAATAAATTGGTCCTAGGCTCTATGTTGGCGATGCTGCACATAACCGGAACCCGCAGATGTTTCTGATGCTGTTCGGGGTCAACTGCGTTGGTACCACTTGGTATAAGCAGAATATCTTGACGAAGAAGGGGTGCAGGGAAAATCGAAGACCAGCTTTTAGATGATCTTCGTATACGGCTAGGCACCCAGGGGAAGGTTCGTTCACCCGCTCCTCAGGAGCGGAGAGGACGAAGGAAAACTCCTCGGGAATGCGATAGCGTTCCCAAAGAAGGGCTGCATTGCCATGAGAAATCGAGCTGGGAATCGACTCCGGACCTATTATGTTTCCGACCCCCGAGGGCACAACCTTTTCCCTTTGACTTTCTATGGTACCTTCCATGACAAAGGAATGAAGCAAGGGAGCAGAAATAAGATTCTACCTGTGGAATAGACTGGTAGTCCATAACAGTTTGGGCGGAGGATGAGACGAGGTTAAAGAAGCTTCCTTGGCCGGACCTTCGCCCTTCTCCAAAAGATAAGTAGGGGTCTCTGGAGCCCTGCCGGGGTTGAATTGACTCAAGGTTACCCTGGGAGGTAACCCACCTGCAACTAACTTCCAGGATGAGGTATACCCTTCATTCAACGGACAGGGGAGAGCCACCACAACCACCCAAATCTTAACCAAAAGATTGCCTCAACCATCGTGCAACGAGAAAAGGAAAGGTGGCTCCAGGGCCACCCACTTTTTCCTTCTTTCCCAACCCAGGAGTGATAGCTGTCTGATCTGATTCCCAGATCGTGATGGACAGTCCAAACAGAGATCCCGTAATCATCCACTACACTATCTCCCAGGAGGAAAACGACAAAGCCTTAATACTCTCACTTCTCAAATCTCCGCTTTGAAAACTGAGAGTAGGGGGGCAACTGTTGGGATATCCTAGTTCAGCTACAAACCGACATCCGGTTCGACTGGTCGAAGTCCTCTATCTCCGGACCACAGACTTCGGACCAAGCAAGGGACAAGCCAATTGCAGGCAACCCAAGGCTACACACTGGACTACAACATCCGAAGGCCAGTCCTTCGGGTAACGTCTTCGGCCTTGACCAAAGACCGAACTTCTCATCGACTTCCGAAGACACGTATTTCGGTCCCCACCGTAGACACGATCTTTGACCCATGCAAGGGGAAACCCGAAGCTTGGACCACAATCTGGCCCAAAAAGGCAACTGCAACCAACGGTTACAATCGACACTCATCATGCCATAATCATGGCGCGCAACTCCTGCTGCCACGCCTCCGATCTGGCCGGAACCGCTCAATGACAATCCACGATCGCCAATCATGGAAGATATTGGCTCCCCATGATCACCGGAAAAAGAGCGGGCCGTAGGCCGGAGGCCTTCTTTTAAATAAGGGTAAGAATGATGGTTCGAGAGGTATGCTAACACTCGCGCTCATATACTCTTACAGTCTCCAAGAGCCTTTTTCTCTCCCGACTCTCGACACTTTCCCCATTCTGTGGCTAGGATCCGCTACTGACTTAGGCATCAGAGTGTCCCCCGCCGGAACAACTCCGGCAAGGGACCTGTTTTGCAGGTGAACCAGGGAGCAGTCCTGCGACGCAGCAGCTCCGACCGACCGATCCAGGGACTCCACGCCAACAGTATGTTTTATTACTTTTCTTTTTGTCTATTTAACAATTTATTTTATGCATAAATTTAAGGGGAGAAATTCCTTTTTAATGCTTAATGATGACAAAAAGGAGAGTAGAAAAGGTTATATAAACAACATATTCAAAATTTTTCAAGAATTCACAAGTTACTTAAAATAGGAGGAGAATTTGAAAAAATTCTAACCTTAAAACTTTTGAAACATTACTGTATGAACTGATATTTTGATTCATTCTCACCTAAATTCATGTGTGAACCTTGTTTGTTGATGAATATGAAGATATTTTGAAAGACTCGTTCAATTTCGGAACTTTTGATACTATACTAGTCAAAATTTTAAAATTATATGCTTATATACTCAAAATTTTGTCATCATAAAAAAGAAAAAGATTGTTGGCTTTGGCTCCTTGATTTTGATGAATAACAAAATATTGAGTATATATTTGGAATAATGTTTCAATTGGGGTATAAATTTCAGATCACATGTACTTCAAATTTTCATTCAAAAGTATCAAAGTTACTAACATCAAAGCAAGATGAATTGTAATGTTTAAGTTATCTCCTTATCTTGGAACATTGATAAAATGATCAGTCTGGTCCTTATGAAGATGAGTCTAAGAGATTCTTGAACAATATTTGAAAATTTCAGAGTTTGGCATACTTTTTGAAATGACACGGTGCAAGTGTCGACTCAAAATATCGACTCATGGATCAAGTGTCGGCTCACAGACTCGAGTATCGACTCATAAGCTTCAAGTGTCAACTCATAGATCGACTCAAGGCCTGAGAACAGAAAATGAACAGAACATGCTATTTCAAGGTCTTTTTGCCAAGTGTCGACTCAGAAGAATGACTCAAAGATTCAAGTGTCGACTCACAGATCCAAGTGTCGACTCAGAGACTGACTTAAAGCCTGAGAGCAAAAAAAAAGCAGAACCCTAGAAATTCAAATTTATACCTAGTGTCAACCCAAGTATCGACTCAAACTCCAAGTGTCGACTTACAGATCGACTCATGAAGAAATTCAAGTATCTATAATTAATGTAACAGCTAGTTTTCCAGAAGTTTAGAATTGATTCCAAACAGCTCCAAACGGCTAGTTTTTTCACTCTAATAGTCTCCAACGGTCTTTTCAGTGTTGTTAAATTATTTATCACTCACCAAACTCTTTGAAGACAAGAATCCAAGAATAGACAGTTTATCTTTTGAGAAAAGACAAGAGTGAGTTAAAAAGTTGATTCCACCTGAAAAGTTCTTCAACTCAGCTTTGAGCCTTCAAATCATTAACCAAAAAGAGTGCATTTAAAGAATTCAAGAAGGAGACAACTCAAGCATTCAAGAAGAGCTTCATCAATATTTATTTCTGATCATTTAGAAACTATTTATTGTACTTTTTTCTATGTACTTGCTTTTATTTGTTGTTGCTAATTTCAAAGGTATCGAAACTAGTGTTAAAGATTATTGGTGAACCTAAGAGATAAAACCAACTTGGATTTGACTTGTAAGCCCGGATTAAAAACATGTTGTCAAGGTTATTAGTGAACCTAGGTGATAAAACCAAAAAGATTTGACTTTTTAGCCTTAGAAAACAAGTTGGCTGTAATCTTGGATAGATTATAGTAAAAATTCCCCAAAAAAAGCTTGGAAAGTGGATGTAGGTGCTTGGAGTACACCAAACTACTGTACATCTGTGTGTTTGTGGTTGTTTTCTTCTTTCTTCACTTACTCTTTATTACTTTGCACTTAATTTGCTACTTATGCTACATATCTCATTTAGCACAATCACTTTGCCACACTAGCACTCAAAGTTCAGTACATAAATATTTAAATTTTTTAATATATCCAGCCCCTCTCTTGGGCTACCTTGCTGGACAACAAAATGAGTTTAGAAAATGCTATACAATATGTCATACCAAGCAACTCAAGTTATGATTTATATTCAATCTAATGTTTGGTCTATTGTAAGAAGATATAGGAGTTCATTTTACAAGTTAACTGAAGTGTTAGAGCTTTAGGAGTTAACTGAGGTGTCAGAGCTGTTGAGTGAAATGTTAAGACTATCAATACATTTTAGCTGATTTCTCATTGTAATTTTCAAATTTTTAGAAGTATTCCAAGGCTCATTGTAATTTTTTTTGAGATATACTCTCTCTTGCTCAAGTATTTTGCACACACATTGCTTATTATAATTTTTCTTGCATCACACATTTTCATGCATCTCATATTTTCCATTCATCACATGATATTATCATTTTCCATGCATCACATTACAGTACTCCCCCTTTTTGTTATCAACAAAAGATATAAATGCTCTCCCTTACTATAAAGTTATATATCATCACACATTTAGAGAGTAAAAAAGAAGTAAATATGATTGTCATAAATAGTGAAATTTCAGTTCAATACATGTAACACAATAACATACACGAAGCACGACATAAGCAAGACATCTATGAGGCTAGTCCTCTCAGATGGAAGATCTAATACAACAGTAGCCATAACCCTAGAAGTAGATGGTCTAGAAGTCTGATGGATCATGTTTCTGGTCCTAAAAGAAGGGCCAGCTCTATGTCTAGCAGGAGCTCTAGATCCATGATACTGTCTAAGTGTAGATCTGGCTTCAGTACATGCTGGTGGAGGAGTAGGCTCTGGCTCAGAAGCTGAAACAAGTGGGGTTCTCTGATTAGTAAAAGCATCAGATAATGCTAGAGTATTTACTAGTCATAGATAGAATCTTGTGGCAGGAGTATCATGAATGCATTGCCCTGGCTGCTCTGCCTCTAGTGTAGGTGTGTCCATAACATGCGGATCTATATAGTGCACATTAGCCTGCTGATCAGTAGTGTGTCCATAATCCTGTCCGTCATCTAGTGGTGAAGGAGATGATGCAGAAGGTCCAACTGAGGTACTCAAATATAGAGCTACTAAGATCCTACTGAAATCATCTCTGACCTCAGTCTGTAGCTGATCAATCCTAGAATAAACCTCTGCTCGAACTGTCTAAAGATCAAATCCGAGAGCAGAAATATCATCTCTAAGTATCCTCATCTGCTTAGAATCATGCTACTGTCCACCAGTGCTGGGCTTTGAAGGTCCCGACAGAGGTGGTATAGCAAGTGCTGGCTCTGAGGGTCCAGCCTCATCATCATGCTCATCCTCATCATCTCCAGTCTACTCAGCTATCTCAACATCATCTGGGATGTCATCCTTATCATCATCCGAGTGAATTGCTCTTTATCCTGATACTTTCTTTACCCATACACCTTCAACTTTATGATATCCCATTCTATGAAATGATTTCTCAGAATATTTGTTAGTGTGCAGGAGTCTACTATCCTCTACAGATAGATCAATACCACAGTCCTGAAATAGTAGGGTGAAGCCATCCCATAGGGTAGACATGCTCTGGCCTTACGAGCTGCATCTTTGATTTGTGTCATCATGATGAATAGTATATTGAGAGCCTCTCCCTCAATCATGTATCTCATGAACATATGATCTCACTCGCTCACCCAATCAAAATGCCCTATCCTGGACAAGAAAACCCTGCTAATGATATTATGGAGCAGGTGCATCTCGAGTAATAGTCTATTAGCTTGAACATTGGAGATGCCTTCTATATTTCTTCTTTTGAGAACAACTCTCAAAGTGTTTTGTCTATCCTTGATCTTCAAATAATATTTTCCAGTCTTAAGCATTTGTAGTACTTAACCTAGCTTCATCCACTGAAATGGTAATGCCCTTTATAGTAGAAAGTATTTGATGTGTGCCAAAAGATAGGTACTCAAAGAAAGTTCTAACCAGTATGGGATAAGTGTGGACATCCAAAGAACAGAAAAACTCCTATTCTTATGCTCTTATCCAATCTCCAATACGAAAATATTGTTGTTCAAGAAATCTAAAATCTACTTTTCTACTTGAAGTTATCGGTCTATTTCCCATTTGAATGATTTGTCATTGAGGAGGAGGTGGAGCTTGTGATTCTTGAAGAGTCGGCTCATCTTGTTCTCTTTGATCTTCTTTCTGCTTGAACTATGCTCGGAGCCATCCGTTTTTTTTTTGCCACTGCCTTCTTGGGAGCCATTGATCTAGAATCTAAGGGATTTGGAAGGATTTGAGTGATCCCTAGGGCTAAAGGAGAAAGGTCTCTCTTTAAGCTCAGGTTCAACATGATACAATAAGGTAAAAAGAAATTTTAGAGCTTGCGATCTTTAAATAAATCCATCATCCGAGTCGACTCACCTAGAGAACTCTTTCTGCTCAAGTCAGTTCGAGCAAAACCAAGCAAAATAATTCAAGAAATTCAAGAAAATAATTTTTATTATTAAAAAATACTAAAAAAAGGTATGTATCTAACTTAAATAGGTGATGGAGCTTCTCTAGATAAATTTTTCTTAATTCATGAAAAAATTAGGTCAAAAATTTTAAAGATGATCACAAAGACCTAGTTCTCCTTTAATCATTTGAAATCTATCCTCACTAAGAGGTTTAGTAAAGATATCAGCTAGTTATTTTTTAGTACAAATAAATTCAATTTCAATATCATCATTTTGAACATGATCCTTAATAAAATGATGTCTAATTTCAATATGCTTAGTTCTTGAATACTAAATAGAATTCTTTGTTAAGTTGATAACACTTGTATTATCATATTTGATTGGAATTTTAGGCTGAATAACACCATAATCTTCTAGTTGTTGCTTAATCCATAATACTTGAGCACAATAATTTCCTGCAACCATATACTCTGCCTCAGTAGTAAATAGTGCCACGAAGTTTTGTTTCTTACTGTGCTATCAGATTAAGCTCAACCCTAAAAATTGATATGTACCACTAGTATTTTTTCTATCAATTCTACAACCACCATAATCAGCATCTGAATAACCTATTAAATTTAAAGATGAAGGTTTAAAGTACCATAATCCTAAGTTTGATGTACCTTTAAGATATCTTATGATTCTCTTGACAGCAAGTATACATGATTCTTTAGGATTAACTTGAAATCTTGCACATATATAAACACTAAACAATATATCAGATCTACTTACAATCAGATAAAGTAGAAATCCAATCATATCTCGATATAATTTTTGATCAACCTTGTTACCTTCCTCATCTTTGTCAAGTCTGCAGGTTGGGCCCATGGGTGTGCCAATTTTCTTTGTAGATTCCATTCCAAACTTCTTCAAAAATTCTTTAATGTACTTTGTTTGGTTGATGAATATCCCTTCCTTTGTTTGTTTGATTTGTAGTCTAAGAAAGAAAGTGAGTTCACCCATCATGCTCATTTCAAATTCTCCCGGTATTAACTTAACAAATTCTTGATATAAAGCTTCATTAGTTGCACTAAAGATTATATCATCAACATATATTTGTACAACTGATAATTCATCATCTTTTCTTTTGATAAACAATGTTGTATCTACTTTGCTTCTTTTGAAATCATTTTCTAAAAAAAAGTTGCTCAACCTCTCGTACCATGCTTTAGGTACTTGTTTTAAATCATATAAAGTTTTGTTTAGTTTGAAAATATGATTTGGAAAAGAATGATTTTCAAAATCAAAAGGATGTTCTATAAAAACTTCTTCAATGTAGCCATTGTTAAAAATACATTTTATATCAATTTGAAAGAGTTTAAATTTCATGTGACATACAGATGCAAGTAAGAATCTTATGGCTTTTATTCTTGCTACAGATACATAAGTTTCATCAAAAATCTATTCCTTCCTCTTGGTTATATTTTTTAATAACTAATTTGGTTTTGTTTTTAACTACAATGCCTTTGTCATCTAATTTATTTCTAAAGTCTATTTATAACCTATGCCATGATGTTCTTTAGGTCTAGCTACTAAGGTCCACACATTGTTCATTTCAAATTGATTAAGTTCTTCTTGTATAACCATTATCCAATATGGATCATTTTCAGCTTTCTATATGCAGTTAGGTTCAACTTGAGAAACAAATGCTAAATAATCAAAGGTATCTCTAAAAGATGACATAGTTCTTACTTCTTGAGAAGAATCATCAATAATTAATTCTTTGGGGTAAGAACGTGCATACCTCCAATCCTTTGGTAGCTCATCATGTTATGCACCTACTTTCTCCTTTTCTTACTCAACTTGCTTTTCTTTCAAGCTCATGTCCTTTACTCCATCATTCAGGGAACCTGCATCATTGTCGATACACTCTTTTTTCTTAAAGGTATGAGATTATATTCATCGAAAACAACATGAATTGATTCTTGAACAGATAAAGTTCTTTTGTTAAAAACTATATATACTTTACTTATGGTTGAATATCCAAGAAACATACCTTGATCAGATTTTGCATCAAACTTTCATAAGTTATATTTTCCATTATTCAAGATATAACATATACATCCAAAAATATGAAAGTAATGAATATTTGATTTTCTATCATTTCAAAGCTCATAGAAGATTTTCTTCAAAATTGATATAATCAAAACATGATTTAATATGTAACATACAGTGTTCACAGCTTTTTTCCAAAAGTACCTTGAAAAATTGCCTTCATACAATTAATTCGGGCTATCTCTTTCAATGTTCTATTTTTTCTTTCCACAACTCCATTTTGTTATGATGTTCTAAAGACTGAAAAGTTGTGATCAATCCCATGTTCTTTGTAAAATTCTTTAAAATATTGATAATTGAATTCAGTTCCATGATCACTTCTAATTGAAATAATTAAAATTTTTTCTGATTTGAAACATTTTTTGAAATTTTCGAAAAACTTTGAAGACTTTATCTTTGTGTACTTAAAACAAAATCCAAGTGAATCGTGAATAATCTACTATTACAAGTACATATTTCATACATCCTAGGCTTATGATCCTAATTAGTCCAAATAAGTCCATGTATAGCAGTTCTAAAGATCTTGATGTTGAAACAATATTTTCAGATTTAATATTTTTCCTAGTTTGTTTACCATATTGATATGCATCACAAACATGATCAAAATCAATTTTAAACTTTAGTAAACCTCTAACTAAGTTTTTGAAAATTAATTTTACTAAAGTATGCATGCTAGCATGATCCAATCTTCTATACCAAAGTAAACTAAATTTCTTAGTTTTAGCATTCATAGCTATTAGACTTGTACTACTTGACATTGCCAGATCATTCAAATCTATTATATAAATATTTTCAAGTTTATGACCAACAAACCTAATGCTAGAATCAAAGAGAGCTAGTTACTATGCATATCGAAGATTTAAATAAAACTTTGAAGCCACTACCACAATTGACTAATTGATGGGGGACGAAAATAAAATGATGAATGGAGGGTTTTAGTAAACTAACCAGCAAGCAAACTTGAGCAATTAATTATCAAATAAATGATCTAAATTAATCCAAGAAAAGAATCTTCATAAGGAGACTAGTTGATCTAAATTACAATACCCGAAATGTAGATCTAGTTTAAGATAGAGATTAGGATCTTCATGGTAAGGAAACCATCACTACCAGGGCAAGTTAACCTTCAAATAATCAGATCTAATGAAACTTAGAAAAAGTTTTCCTACCAACAATGATGGCTAATTATTTGATGGAAGAAGGAGCTCTCATCATTCAAGGATTGAGGTCTAAACCATAATACTAGCACTCCCTACCTTTAGGACTCACCTTGGCTATGATCCTTGGCTTGGAGACCTTCATCTTGGACTTGGAAAATCAGAGAAAACCTACATCAAATCAGAAATTAGGCGTGGAAGGAGAATTCAAAATTGGAATGGAAACAAGAAGAAGAAGAAAGGAAAAATAAGGAAGTAAAAACCGGCACCTTCAAGGAATGATGCTTAGATCTTAGATCAAGCAAGGAGCACTCTACCTTTCAAGCACTCAAAGAACCTCTCACTCCCTTCTCAAACATGAATTTAAACACTCCAACTTAAAGGACTAAATCACTCCAACTAGAAGAACTAAATCACTTCGTATAAGAAGAACTCAAGATAGAACTCAACAAGAAGAAAACCTTCATTAATTCTCAAAATATTTCATACATGGAATGCCTTACAAGGGAAGCCTTGGATCCTATTTATAGCCTTAGGGGTCGTCCAAAATGAAGAGGGGAGGTGGAGTTAGGTTAGCTAATCATTTCTAGTTAAATCCAACTTCTTTGGTTACATAGTTGCAACAAGAAACAACTTCTAAGTAAGAGGTTGTAACAACTTGCTATGTGGCACTTAGATGGCTTTGACATGGCTTCTAGTTGCTGATGTGAAACCCTAGGTGTCATGTGATGTGGCATTCCACTTGGCAAGTTGGTTGGGGGTTGTTAGGTGAGTGGTGAGTGGTCCCATACTTTCCCTTAAAATGCTTGATGTGTTGTTTCTCATGTCTCCCAAAATGTGTCCCATGTGAAGAATAAAATGGGCTTCAAGAGATGGAGTCATGGGCTTCAAAAGGTGGTATCTTGACTTGCCTGGGCTTTGACTTGGGCATGCTTGAAGTTGGTCTTGATTTGGATTGAGTCGACTCAAGGGACTGACGACCTTCTTTCATGAATCGACTCATGAATTGGTCTTTGTCTTCAAAGGTTTGGTGGGCTTCATTCCAAGGTTCTCATTAATCCTAGGTACACTATTTTAGCTGAAAAAAATATCAAGAAAATTAGTTGAAAAATATTTTTTTTCTTGTTGATGTCCCATCAGTTCTCCCGGGATGGAAAAGAGCTCGACTCCGTCGAGTAGGAATCAGTCTGACTTTGATAATATTCTAGTAGGTCTGGTCGATTCTTTGTAGGTCTTCTCAAGTAATTCATGAGTCTTCAGAATCAGGGCATCCTTGCCAATGAACCAAGTAGCGTTGATAGTCCCTGTTTTGGATAATGATAGTCTTATTATTTAAGATTCGCTCAATCCTATCTTACTGCTTTGGTAACTTGGCTGGTGGACACTCATGGATTGACTCACTCTCAAAGATAGAATCAGGCTCGAAAGGCTCACTAGGTATTATTGTTCGTTCCTTTACCCTCCTAGATCTGAATTGTTGAAAGTGGAACTGATACCAAAATCGAATGATAAATCTAGCACATATTAGATCCAAATTTTCCTTACTATTTTGAAAATGACCTACACTACGGACATATAATTGTTCAGGTTTGGCCTTACCATGACATAGTCTCCTTCTTGAAACTTTTTAGCTATTTTATGTGAGTTGATCATATGCTTGTTAATTTCATTATTCAAATTTCTTACTAATCATGCTATGCATGACTTTTGCAGTCATTGACACTTATGCATGGGAAAGTCAAATGACATCAAATGACACCAAAAACAAAACAAGCTCTAATAGACTTTATTATCTATGAACTAAACTTTATTGTTGGGCTAGGAAACAAAAGTTCATAATTTCCAATATTTTTCTAAATGGCTTTGAAAAATCTGGCACACAACTTTAGGTAGGTGGCAGTGAATCTTAGTTTAGTGCCCAATAAATGCCATAATATCTTCCAAAAGTAACTATTAAATAATACTGGAACCTGATCAATGGTATGGTGGATATCCCAGCTAGGTGGATTAGGATTAGAAATGTTCTAGAAGGGTGAACCAGGCTTTGGACAATTATTAGAGAATTCAATTTCCATCTTCCTTTTCTTACACTTCCATCTTTCAATTCCTACCATCTCTTCACTTCTAATCTTTATGTTAAATTCTTTTGCAGGTTCCACAATTTCTTTGGGTTGATCCTTTGGAATTAATTCTAAATTTTCTCTGATGGTCAGTACCGTATTAGGTGATCCTTCATTAATCTCTAGATGTAAATCCTCAACAGTGATTAATTTCGGGTCCTCTATTATCTCCTCAAATTGTTCTTCATGGCTTTGTTCTTGGACTTCATTTTGATCATCCCCATTGTTGATTACTTTAGGCCGGGTAATTATTTTATCTTCCAGTAATTGTTCTTGATCATAGTCATCCATAGGGTTAGACCCAGCTTCATAAACTTCTTCCTTAGGTTCTTCAACGGGTTTAGGATTTTCTCTTTCTATCCCTTTATTTGGACAAGATTTTGATTCTATTTCATCCTTAAATTCTTCAATAGATTCAGGAGATTTTTTTTCTAATTTTTTTATGGATTTGGTCTTTTCTTCATCTCCCTCATACTTATTAAATTTAGCAATATAATCAAATATAGGTATCTCATCTTGTCTCAATTTGTATCATTGGTCTAAAAGTTTTTATTCATAATATTTACCTAGATATTTTTCCTTCGGTTTACTCTTCATTTCTTTTCAAGTCCTTATTTTATCCCCACTATAATAACCTTTTCGCTCAACTTCTCCCCAATATGCTTTAGCATGTCGGACTAACTTTGATTTTGCAAATTGACACTTTATTACTTCCGATATTTCATTAATTTCAAAGTATTGATCCATTTTCTTTTCCCAATTAACATACACTTCAGGATCTAAATTTTCATTGAAAGTGGATGTATAGGATTGATTGCTCCTAAAGACTCTCTCCTCTTGATCTACAAAGTCTTGATAAAGGTATTCAGGGTTATACTCGAGGGTAAGATCATGATATTGGGCTCTTGGACCAATGAAAGGTAGACTAGGTGATTCAGGCTCAGCATGGATCCTATGGGCTTCTTCTATGAAGTTATGGTGAAGTCGTCTTGAATTGTATTCAGTAGTGAATTCATGATGATGGACTCTTGGACTTCGAGGAATTGACCTAAGTGACTCAGGTTCGGTAAGGGTCATTGAGGTCTCTTCAAGTGTCACAACATGGTCCTTCACTTGATCTAATTCCTTTCTCATTTGTCATAATTGTCCATTTACGGTATCAAACTTTTTAGTCAGGATTTTCAAAAAGAATTCAAGATTAGGGTCCATGAATAAAACAGACTGAGTGTAGGACTATTAGTATGAAGCTTCAAAACAAGCAGTAAAAACCTAACTTCTAGGGCTCCTAAACCTAAAAGTTCAAAATACAGGAATTGATTAAGTACTAGTTAAAGTTATAATTACCTTTTCCACTGGCCAGGTAAGAGGTGGGATTGCGAGAGGCTCCCCTCGCTTTCACTAGGTCGTAATTAAAAACCGCAAGTCCACTTAAGGCGTTTGCCATTAGACTTTTTGCCTTAAACACCAATTTCAAAAAGTACAAACTCAACTAATATTTGGCCTCATCTTGCACTTGAACCCGATTGTGGGTGTCCATAATTTTAGATTTCTACTCGATTTCAATTATGATTTAGGCCAATGCAAATGTGGGTGATTGTTTTGGACCAAGAAAAGGTAATAACCTCCTTCTCTTATGTTATGACTGAATACCTTTAATTAGATTTAGGAATAGATGCACAAACAATTCACCAACTAGTTAACACAACAAGTATTAACACACAAACATGTAATTAAAACCCGAATTTTAAAAAAAAAAATTAAATTCAAAAAATTAAATTAAAAAATTTAGATTTTGAAGTCCAGATTTCAGAAATCAAAATTTAAAATTTAAATATTGAATTAGGATAAAAAATTCATTCTAGAAGTTAGAGTTATTGCAAGATAGTTTCAACCCTAACAACTTCTAGTCAACTAGTTCTAAAAAATTCGAAATTAAAATTTTAAAATTTCAAAAAAATTAAAATTAAAATTTGAATTATTGTATCCATTAGTGAAGATTTCAGATTCTAAATTTTAAAATTTGATTCCTAAAATTTAGTTAAGAAATTCGTTTTGAAAACTAGTTGTAAATTTTTTTTTTCAGGAAACAACTTTCAACTAGCTAATTTTAAAAATTCAAAATTTAATCTTTTAAAAATCCAAAAATTTAAAATAAAATTGATTTGGTTAACTCTCAGATAAAAATTCTCGGATTTTAAAGTTTTGACTTCATATTAACTCGAATTTTGATTGAGAAGGTAGTTTGAAAGCGCATGCTAGAAGGTTCCAGCAATTTAGCTAACTCTTAACAACCTGAATTCAAATTTCGAATTCCTAACTCTAGATCCTTCTAAAATTCAAAATTCTGGTGAAAAATAACAAAATTCGAAGTCTGGATCACAGATCTAAAAATTAAAAATTTTTAAAAAATATTTTATATTTTTTTTAAAAATTAAATGAAATGGAAGGAAGAAACAGAATTCTAAACAGAACTTCAAAAATGATCTAAGAACTCGTATTTTTAAATCCAGAAATCAATAAAAAATATTTTTTAAAATTTTATATTTCGAATCCTAACACACTAAGGTACTGGAAAAGTATTTTTGTAAATTTTTTTGCAATATAAAAAAATTACTAAAATTCATGAAAAATTCAGGTAAATACTAGAACAGAAATTTTAACAATCAAACACTTGACCTAGTGGAACCTTAAGCTCTTGATACCAAAAAAATTAATGGGGGATGAAAATAAAATGATGAATAAAGGGTTTTAGCAAACTAACCAGCAAACAAACTTGAGCAATTAATTATCAAATAAATGATCTAAATTAATCAAAGAAAAAAATCTTCATAAGGAGACTAGTTGATCTAAATTATAATACCCGAAATGTAAATCTAGTTCAAGATAGAGAATAGGATCTTCATGGCAAGAAAACCATCATTACTAGGACAAGTTAAACTTCAAATGATCAAATCTAATGAAGCTTAGAAAAAGTTTTCCTACCAACAATGATGGCTAATTATTTGGTGGAAGAATGAGCTCTTATCACTCAAGGATTGAGGTCTAAACCATAAGACTAGCACTCCCTACCTTTAGGACTCACCTTGGCCATGATCCTTGGCTTGGAGACCTTCATCTTAGACTTGGAAAATTAGAAAAAACCTGTATCTAATCAAGGACTAGGCATGAAAAAAGAATTCAAAATTGAAATGTAAACAAGAAGAAGAAGAAAGGAACAACAAGGAAGTAGAAACCGGTGCCTTCAAGAAATGATGCTTGGATCTTGGATCAAGCAAGGAGCACTCCACCTTTCAAGCACTCAAAAGACCTCTCACTCCCTTCTCAAACATGAATTTAAACACTCCAACTTAAAGGACTAAATCACTCCATATAAGAACTCAAGATATAACTCAACAAGAAGAAAACCTTCATTAATTCTCAAAATATTTCATACATGAAATGCCTTACAAGAAAAGCCTTGGACCCTATTTATAGCTTTAGGGGTCATCCAAAGTGAGGAAGGGAGGTGGAATTAGGTTAGCTAACCATTTCTAGTTAAATCCAATTCCTTTGGTTACATAGTTGCAACAAGAAATAACTTCTAGGTACGAGATTGTAACAACTTGCTATGTGGCACCTAGATAGCTTTGACATGACTTTTAATTGCTGATGTGGAGCCCTAGATGTCATGTGATGTGGCATCCCACTTGGCAAGTTGGTTGGGAGGTTGTTGGGTGAGTGAGGAGTGGTCCCATGCTTCCCCTTAAAATACTTGATGTGTTATTTCTCATGTCTCCCAAAATGTGTTCCATGTGAATAATAAAATGGGCTTCAAGAGGTGGTATCTTGACTTACTTGAGCTTTGACTTGGGCATGCTTAAAGTTGGTCTTAATCTGGATTGAGTCGACTCAAGAGACTGGCGACCTTCTTTCATGAGTCGGCTCATGAATTAGACTGTCTTCAAGGATTTGGTGGGCTTCATTCCAAGGTTCTCATTAATCCTAAGTACACTATTTGAGCTGAAAAAAATATCAAGAGAATTAGTTAAAAAATATTTTTTTCTTGTCGATGTCCCATCACTAATGCTCAATAGATTATGCTTCAATTTGTCTACTAGTAATATAATTTCAATATAAGTAGAATGGATAATTTTGATCTTATCAATTTCAATGATTTTTTTTCTTACCATTATCACCAAATATAACTATTCCACCATCTTTCATTTCAAGGATGATGAATTAATCTGTCACCCATCATATATCTTGAACAGTCGCTATCTAGATACCATCTCTTCTTTGAATTTTGGGCTGCAAGACATTCCTGCAAAATAATTAAGTGAAATTTTTAGGTATCCAAGATTTCTTGGATCCTTGATGGTTAGTAATTATGGTTCCTTTAGGAACCTAAATCTTTTTCGCTTTGTTTTTATTTTTCCTTCTTAAATTATATTCATATACTTTGTGTCCAACCCCATTACAGAAAAAGAAACTACATTTGATTTTTGAAAAGAAGTGGATGCTAAAAGTTTTGATGTATAAAGTTTAGAAACAGAAAATTTATTTATATACACTGTATTCTACCCAATTTCAGCTCTATTATCAGATTTTTTTTTAATTATTCAGGATTAGCTCAAGTTTGTTTGAACTTAAAATCAATTTATCAACAAGAGGTTTGAGTCTATCCATTTTATTTTGCAAACATTTATTCCTTTTAAAACATTCATCTTTTTCAACCTGTAACACTTTACATTTTTCAGAAACATTACTTAATTCCTTTTATAAAAGATTGTTCTTTTCATACATCTTATCATTTTCTTTCAATAATATATCATAATTATTTTTCATGAATTCAATTTTCAAACCAGCCTTCTGATATTCAGTTAGAATTTTTGAAAAACAGTATATAATTCATCATAAATAAATCCATAAAAGGGTTCACTAGATGTTACCTCATCTTCTAGACCCATTAAACATATATTTATTGATTTTGATATTTCTTTCTCTTCATTAGAAGTGGATTCATCGCTATCACTCCATGTGTTGACTCTGATCTTAATTTTAATGATTGACAAAATGGTTAAGTATATATGAGTACTAATTGTATTTTAAGTATGTTTATCAGATCTTAGTACTTATCCATATTGAATGAAAAAATGTTTGTATTTCAGTTGAAAAAGTTCTTAAATTAATGAAAAATCAAGTATATGAACTTTGGAATTGATATGGAAGAACTTGAAGAAGTTAAAATTTGATTTTGGTCAAGTTTTAGCAAGTTTCTGCATTAGTACAAGGAAGTGTCGACACCTGGAATTGAAGTGTCGATACCTTAATTGAAGTGTTAATACATGAAGAAAATGAAGTATTGACACCTGAAAATGAAGTATCGACTCAAGGCCTGAGATTTTTTGAAAATACAGAACTATGCCATATGGAGGTTTTTGTCTTAAGTGTCGACTCGCGAGAATGAAGTGTCGATACCTGAGGTGAAGTGTCGACACTTGGACTACAACGGCCATGTGGAGGTTTTTGCCTTAAATGTCGACTCACGGAAATAAAGTGTCGATACCTGAGATGAAGTGTCGACACTTGAACTGTAACGACTAATTTTCTGGACTGCAGAACTTTTCTAACTTGCTTTCAAACGGCTATAATTTCATCCCCAACGGTCATAAACAATCATCTATAATTTGGAGGGCTATATAAATATCTAAAATCAAATGAGGAAGTAATCCTTTTATAAGATTATTGAATATCCTTCAAAGATTCAAGAATTGAATGGTTCAAGCCTTCAAGCTTCCAAGTTTCAAAGAGAGCATCCAAGTTTAAATCATGAAGCTGCATTCAAAGGCTTCAACAACTTGAAGACAAGATCTTCATCAACTTTCAAAGGACTTCAAAAAGATATTTGCTTTATTTTAAAAAGCTTTAATTGTATTCTTTCATATTGCTCTTATATTATTTTACTTGAGATTTTTGGTGAGCCTTGAAAAACCAAAATTTTTTTTGATAAGCCTGGGAAAATCAAAATGATTGTTGGTGAGCCTTGAAACCAACTAGGATTTTACTTGTAAGCCCGAAGACAAAACAAGTTGTTTAGGTTCTTGGTTAGCCTATAAAATCAAGGATAGTTGTTGGTGAGCCTTGAAACCAACTAGAATTTTACTTGTGAGTCCGAAGACAAAACAAGTTATAAAGGTTGTTGGTAAGCCTAGGTTACAAAACCATCTTAGTAAAATTTCCAAGGAGATCTTGGAGAATAGATGTAGATGCCTTGAAGTGCACCGAACCACTATAAATTTCTTTGTGTTTGTGTGATAGTTTAATTTGTGCATTTACTTTGTTAATTCCACTGCATATTATTTTGAAGCACACAAATACAACGTCAAAACACAAGCATTAAATTAATCTAGCATATACTTGCTTTAATTTATTAAAATTATTTGAAAGTTTTATAAAACCTAATTCACCCCCCTCTTGGGTTGCATCATCTTCTGGGCAACATCATGAAGCCATCATTGCTTTCTTTTTCTTTTTTTATCCCATTTTCAGTATAGTACATTCAGAATGGTAGTGTCTTGGCTTCTTACATTCATAACAAATAGGTAGTTGCTCATTTTCTTGTCTTTATCTTTATCTTTTTATTTGCTTTGTTCATCTTTATTAAGGTACTTCCTCTAATATCTTGACTTTCTTTATCCATAAATCTTTGGAATCTTCTAATAACTAGTGCTATATCATCATCTCCTAGTTCTTCATCCGAGAAAGGGCTTTCTTCTTCTTTTTCCTCTTCTTGATTCTTAATCTCAGCTGTAGCCTTGAATGCTATTGATTTCTTTTCTTATTATCATCTTCACTGTGACGCTGCATTGTCCGTTCATGAGTAATCAAAGAACCAAGAAGTTCATCAAGTGAAAGTATGTTTAAGTCCTTAGCTTCTTGTATTGCAATGACCTTATGATCCAATTTATCCGGTAAAGGTTGAAAAATCTTTTATACCATATCAGTATTAGAATATACCATGCCAAGATTTTTCAACCCATTAATAATATCTGTAAATCTAACAAACATTTCAGATATGATCTCATTTGGTTCCATTTTGAAAAGCTAATAATTATTCACAAGTATATTAATTTTAGAGATATTTACTTGGATAGTATCCTCATGTGTAACTTATAGTTTATCCCAATTTTTTTTTATCGAAATGCAAGTAGAAATCCGATTAAACTCATTTACATCCAAAGCACAATAAAGAAGTTCATAGCTTTGGCATCAAGTTCACCCATTTTCATGTCATATTCATCACATTCCTCTTCCGATTTAGGAATGTCCATTCCATCTACTTTCTTTATCGATATGTGTGATCCTTTTAAGATTATTTTTCATAATTGAAAATCAACAACTTGAATATAAATTTTCATCCTAGCTTTCCAATAGGTGTAATTGATGCTAGTGAATGGTACAGGTTATTACTTGATTGACTTTCGACCAAAGATGTGCTCATTTAGGTTGCCATAATACTTTTTTCTTAATCGTTAGATTAATAGCACTGAGATATGGCTCTGATACAACTTGTTGCCCAGTTAACCAACCCAAATAGGAATGAATTGGGTTAGAAAAAATTTAGCGAATATATACCTTTTGAAACTTAGTATGGTAAGTGAAGTAAATAGAGTATTGTGTGTAGAAATAAATAACAATGCATAAATAAGAGCAAACATAAATACCACAAAATTTAGAGTGATTCGGAGCAACCCATCTTCTACATCCACTATCCAAGGTGAATACTTGAGATTTTTCCTATATTCATCTCGAATACAGTCGGATTATTTTTCTATGGGCTCATAATCCAAAATTCAATACAAAGTTAATTTTTTTGGGCTTACTAGCAACCTAATTTGATTTTCAAGGCTAACCAACAACCTAAGAACAACTTACAAGCTACAGCCACCTGTTGTACTTGTAACAGCTCAAAAATAGAGTTAACAAAAGAAACAATACTAAAATAAACCCAATGTGTTGAATGGTTATAGTTGAAGCTCTTAATAAGATATTCTTGAATGCTTCTTCAATGCTCTTCAAGGCTCTCTTAACTCTTCAAAAAGATTAACTCAAAAATATAATTAAAAATTATTGGAGAACTTAAATTTCCACTTGAAAGCTCTTAGTATATTCAATACTCTCATAAAAGCTCTTTTCTCTTGCTTTAAATCCTTCATTTATAACTTTTTGAAGTATTCCTAAATAAATATGATCGTTAGACTCTCTTGAAAATCGAAAACTAGCCGTTGGAAAACTTTAGATTCAAAATTTTGAATTATGGAACTAGATATTACTATTGAAATCCTAGGATTTGAATCGATTCAGAGAACTTGAGTCGGCTCGGATTGTCAATAAAGTAATTCTGCAGTTTATGAGAGTCGGCTCAATTAACAATAAAGTAATTTTGCAGTTTATGAGAGTCGACTCAATTGACTGAAATCACAAAAGCAAATTTCTGCCATTTTATAAAAGTTAGCTTTGATTTTCTTTGAGTTGGCTCAATTATTCTGTATCAGAAAAGTTCTGTGCCGTGCAAAGAAATGCATTAGCTCTATCTATTAGAGTCAGCTCGAGTTGAAACTTCTTCAAAAGCTTCCAAATAGTTTCAAATTTCTTCCAAATAGTTTCAAATTTCTTCCAAATAGCTTCAAATTTCTTCCAAATAGCTTCAAATTTCTTCCAAACACATTCTAAACATATTCTAAAATATTTATACCTAAAATTATATTGATTTGATCCTTTTTCATGAATATACAATTGAATTTACTTAGTATTCTTAAATGATTGAAAATTACATAAAACTTTTTCTTGAATACATGGATACATTCCAAAGGTCTCGAGAAATATAGAATTGATGATTGTTAATTAGGAATGCCCTACAAAAACTTTTTAAATACTTAAAAAGAATAAGTATTAATATATGCTCCAATATTTTATAATAATAAAAATCATTCCAGGATCAACATAATATATAATTTAAATTATATTAAATTATATTATTATAAAATATATTTTATAATATTATATTTTTTAGTATTATAAATAAAATAAAATATATTAATGTAATTTAAAATAATATCATATAATATACTATAATATTATTTTACATTATGTTATATAGTATTATTTTATAAAATATAGTATTATGTAATATATTATATAATATTATAATATTATATTTCATAATATAAAATATATTATATTATTTTAATAAAATATATTTTTTACATTATATATTTGTATATAATATAAGTATATTATATTAAATTAGTAATATAATATACAAACATTAATTATTATATTATATTATCATATAAAATATAATATTATATAGTATATTATATAATATTACAATATTAATATATAACATTTTATATTTTATATTTTATATTTTTTATATAAAATATATTATAATATATCATATTTAATATAATATAATATATTTATATAACATAGTATATTAATATTAAATATATTCATATCTTTATGTATAATATAACATATATTTGAATTACATATTTTTATAGAATATAAATATATTATATTAAATTTAATAATATAATATATCTAAATTTATATATTACTTAGTATATTTAATAGATAATATATAATTTTTTTACATTTATTTGGTTAAAAAATAATTTTTAATTTTTAGTTTTAACATAAAAATATTAAATATTTTATTTTACTATATTTCATAACATAAAATATTTAAAAATTATATTTTTAATAAATATCTAATATATAAAAATTATATTTTTACAAATAAAATATTGATTTAATTTTGGGATATTTTAGAAACATGATTTTATATAATGCAACATTATCGACATGTACCAAACATAATAATTTACATTATCTTTAATCTATATTACCAATAATTATGGATTGCTGATAATCCACATTATTTTTCGGGTTACGTTTGGTAATATGTAATCTATTTAGATTATTAATAATTTAACTGGGCCCCACTCTATTACTGTATTTGATATATTTTTCTGGATAATAATCTATCCTGTCTGATGATCTGAATTGCCTCTCAAGATGGATTATCTCTAGAAGAGAAGTAACCCAGATTATCACCTATCAGATATTATTTTAGAACATATTACATTTCTATTCTCCATTCCTCTTATATTATAATATATACTATAATATAATGAATATAATTATATTATGTTATTTTACTATAATATATAATAATATTATATAATATATATGATGAACTATATAATATTATAAATAATATAATATAATATAAATATCTTTTATTAGTATTATATAATTTAATATATTATGTTATGTTGGCGTGGAGTTCCTGGATCAGCCGTCGGAGCCGCTGCATCGCAGGACCGATCCCTGGTTTACCTGCAAAACAAATTCCTTGTCGAAGTTGTTCCGGCAGAGGACACTCTAATGCTTAAGTCAGTGGCGGATCCCAGCTACAGGATGGGGAAGATGTCGAGAGTAGAAGAGAAAAAGAGCTCTTGAAGATTGGAAATGTATATGTACGAGATTATTCACGTGTACCTCTCGAGCCATCCTCATTATCCAAATTTATAAGATGGCATCCGGTCTGTGGCTCGCTCTTTTTTCATAAATCATGGGGAGCCATTCACTCCCATGATAGTCGATCGTGGGTTGTCAATGAGCGGTTCCGACCAGATCGGAGATGTGGTTGCAAGAATTGTGCGCCATGATCATGGCATGATGAGTGTCGATTGTAACAGTTGATTACAGTTTTCATTTTGGAACAGATTGTGGTTCAAGCTTCGGGTTTCCCCTTGCGTGGGTCAAAGGCTTGATATTTCCCCGAGGCCGGAGATCATGTCTACGGCGGGAATCGAAGTTCGTGTCTTCGGAAGTCGATGAGTAGTTCAGACTTCGGCCGGGACCGAAGGACTGACCTTCGGATGTTGTAGTTCGGTGTGAAGCCTTGAGTTGCTTATAGTTGGCCTTCGCTTAGACCGAAGTCCGTAGTCCGGAGAACCGGGGCTTCGATAAGTCGAACCGGAGCTTGGTTCGTAGCTGAACCAGGATATTCCAATAGTTGCCCCCATACTCTTAGTTATCGAAGCGAGATCTGCCTCGAGAAGTGAGAGTATTATTGCCTTGTCGCTTTCTTCCTGAGAGACGGTGCAGTAAATGATTACGAGACCTCTATTGAGCAGACTATCACGATCTGAGAATCAGATGGTGGACAGGTGCCATTCCCTGATTGGAGAAGAGTAGGTGGCCCTGAGGCTATCTCTTCTCGTCCCGTTGCAGAGTGATTGAGACAATCTTTTGGTTGGGATTTGGATAGTTGTTATGGCTATTCTCCGTCCATTGGATGAAGGATAGATCTTACCCTGGCGGTCAGTCGTAAGTGGGTTACCTCTCAGGGTAACCTTGAGTCAAATTAACCCTCTGCGGGGATCCAGAGACCCTTACTTTTCTTTTGGGGAAGAGTGAAAGTCTGGGCAAGGAAGCTTCTTCAACCTTGTCTCATTCTTCACCCAAACCGTTCTGGAATACCAGTCTACTCTTCAAGTAGAATCCTCTTTCCATCCCTTTGCTTCATTCCTTTGTCATGAAGGAGACCGTAGAGAGTTAGGGGAAGCAGGTTGGGCTCTTGGGGGCCAGAGATATAGTAGGTCTAGAGTCGGTCCCCAGTTCGGTTTCTCATAGCAATGCAACCATTCTCTGGAAATGCTACTGCATTCTTTAGGAATTTCCCTTCGTCCTCCCCGCACCCGAGGAGCGGGCGAACGAGGCTCCCCCTGGGTGCCTAGCTATGTACGAAGATCACCTGAAGGTCAGTATTTGATTTCCCCCGCACCCCTTTTTGTTAAGATTTTTTGCTTGTACCAAGTGGTACCAGCGCAGTTAACCCCAAACAGCATCAAGAATATCTGCATGTTCCTGGTCATGTGCAGCATCGCCAATGTAGAGCCTAGTAACAACTTGTTCTCGGCCCTTTTCATCCTCAAGATGGACTTCCACAGCAACGGATGGTAGGTGATCGATCCCAGATTGGGCCGCAGGGTGATTAAGGATATGCCCAGCACCATCCACGGGTGTAAACCTGTCTTTGTTTTTGTGTTGTCCTTCGACCCATGGGGCTTCGACACTGAGTGGAAGAAGCCTTGCCTGATCGCCAATGACGGAAAGAAAGTCTTGGTGGCCGATCAGTCGAATTATGATCTTCTGACTAACTCGGAAGTTGCTCCTATCCGGGAGTTGTTGGAGGAGAAGAACCTCCATCAAGCGGGAATCAGTAAATTCCCCTCACTAAGTATAGTAGTGAAAATTTCTGCTCTTCTTCTTTAGGTTTCATTGTAGCTCATTTAACTGAGATGATCCCCTTTGCCTGCAGGTGGTGGGATGAAGCGCAATTTGAGCTGGCTTCGCCAGACTTCGGAAAGGAGGGTGGCACAGGCCCCTTCTACCAGGTCTGCAGCTCGGAAGAAGGCTCGGAGAGATGGTCCCGAAGGGGACCGAAGCGCTTCGTTTTCCCGAGGCATCTCGGGAGAAAATGCAGCGACCGCGGAAGAGGTTCCAGCGAGGCCCTGCCCAGTCGAGACTCCAGCAGCGATCGCCTCCCCAGTTGACACAACGGAGGGCCCGCTTCAAGGAGTGGATGTGCCGCCGGTTTGCCCATCTGCCGCTGATAGGGGCAAGGCGCGGCAAGTCGAAGGAGAGTTTGTCGGCAGAGCTTCTTCAGCCGGAGGTCGCCCGACGAACCCTTCGGAGCTCCCATCTATGGGATAGCTGCTGGTCCCGGAGGAGGCCAGACAGGCGTTGAAGGATACGATACAGCCCCGCAGCCTGGCAATTTTCCGGAACCGGAGCTTTCACAAAGTGTCCGATTCCAGCTTCGCCGCCATGCAACAGGTATGATTATCACCGCCTCCTTTGCCTTGAGAGTTACTTGGCCCTCGATTCTTCTTTTTTGATGTAGTTAGTCTATGACTTCACCTTCATAGAGGAAGGCCTGGGAAACGTAGATAGCCTCATCTAAAACCTCAAGGAGGAACTTCAAACTGCTAGGGCTGCCAAGGAAGTAGCCGAGGAGCTGAAGCAATCCATGGAGGACCGTCTTGTCCGGGTGACTGATGAAGTTCGCGACCTGAAGGGCTAACTGAAAAGCACCAACTCGAGGATAGCGGGACAAGAGGCAGGGTGGAACAGGAGCAGGAGGCAAGTTGAATCCCTGGAGTGGACTGCCAGGGAAAACCAGGAGAGGATGGAGAGCCTGTCCAAGGTGGCGGAGAAGGCTTCTAGGAGGGCCGAAGAGACGATCCTAGAATCCGAAGCTGCCAAGAGGGAGGCCGAAGCCTTGAAGAAGCAAATGGACAATGCCATGGCTGACTTCAAGATGTCTTCGCAATTTCAGACAGAAATTGATGAAGCATCATTGTATGCCTACCAGCACGGCTTCAAAGATGGGCTTTCCAAGGTGAAGGAGACCCTCACTCACCTCGACCTTTCGAAGATCCCCTCCTTCAACATAATTGGAGAGGAAGGAGAAGAAGCGGAGGAGGCCGAAGCCGCAGGGGAGGTCGAGGAGTCACTATGTCCGGCGGAGGAGGCTGCTACCCCAGTTGAAAACCCGGAGGTGATCCCGGTTGTGATCTTGACCCAGGAGGCGACTCAGGCTGGAGGAGTCTAGGCTGAAGGTTCTCCCGTCCTGGCCCAGATTGATCAAACCTTCTCCGATCAAGTTGATAGGTTGCTCCAGTCTTGTGGTGTGGAGCCCTCTCCTGTTGATGTTGAGTAACCTGGATCACTCCGAATGTATTTTCTTCTTTTTTTACTTGTATTGCCAATGAACTTTGTATTACAATTTTCCCAGATTTTGGAATGAATTCTCCTTTCTTTGCATATGCATTGTTGTGCCTTATGTGTAGTCTGAAACGGTTCTACCATTTCTCCTTTGGCCTAGTCGAACGATAGCCTTCGAAGGCAGTCCAGTTGATAAGAGCCGGTTTTACCGTTCTCTTTTCCGCTTAGTCGAATAGTCGTGGCCGAAGGCCGTTCAGTCGATAAGGACGAACCCTCGAACGGACCATAACTCCATTGCGTTGCCTTCCTTCGGACGATTAGCTTATCCGTTGGGGCGGACAGGAGTCATCTCCCCGCCAATCAATAATTAGGGGGATTTGATTAGGATCACCGTTGTCCACGTAGCACGTCGAAATTTGTACAGTCGCGATCTCTTGCGCCTTATGAGCCGTCGGGCCTCTTTTTCCCAAAAAGAGACCATTAATGATGTCGTCGCATGACGCGGATTTCTCCAGATTCGAAGCGATGGTGGTTGCGATCTTGGGGATGGCTTCCAAGAGACTTTCTGGTTCTCGAAGTGTTACTCAGACACGTGACGCCTTCTCAGTTGGTCGGGAAGGACGTGGGACGCACCTCCCCACAGTCGATTGTGGGCGCAGGGTTTCTATAAATAGGACCCTGCCCCTCGCCCCCTGCTATCGAAGGCCATCATTTCTGTTGGTATCTTCCTTCTATCAGCCATGAGGTTTAGCACTTCCGAGCTTCGTCGTGCAGCGAAGAGGAGGGCTATTGATCCCGAGAGGAGGCGAAGTCCGGGGCCATCTGGGCCCGTTGGCGAAGAGGAGGAGCCTCTGGTTGACCGTCTCGAGAAGAAGGTCCGCCTTCTGGAGGCTCAGTTGAGGGAGGCCCGGGCCCAAGTCACGGCGACGACCATGACGGCGGAGGAGGCAAAGGAGGCGGCGAAGGCCGTCGCAAGCTTCAGAACTTCTGCCTCATTCAAAGATGAGGTCGTCGGGATGGCCCTGGACTCCTTCCACCAGAGGTTTCGAGAGTGTCGGAGGAAAGCCTCCAGGTTTTATAACCTGAAGGGCTTGGATAAATATCAAACCCTCCGTTCCCTTCCCTGGCCACGAATTCGATTCCGACTCCGACGAAGGGTCGAACTCGAGTTCGGACGGGAACCCGGGGGCCCTTCATCGTCCCATCTGGTCTCTCCCCGACGGTACGGAAAAAACCCGTCGGGGAGTTAATGCAAAATTTTCCAACCTGCTGTTGCTGTTTTTTTTTTTTTTAATCTCTCTTTTAGAGAGTTTTTCTCTTTTCTTTTTCTTACTCTCTTTATAGGAGAGTTTCTTTCTTTTTTCTTTCTTTTTTTTTCTTTATATAAGAAAAATTAAAAGAAATGAAAGATCTTTTCTGTTATATCTTCCTGTGTATTTTCTGCGATGTGTTGCATCACGATTTGTCCATATCGTAGACTTCATAAACCACTTGCGGTTTGTAGGAAAGAAGTAGGGTCCGTTGGACCATTCTGAGAGTGTTTGTTGTTGATAGAGAGGACGACAATGATCCTGTTAGGCACGTGTTCGGATTTACCGTAGGGTAGGTTACAAAAACCATCCCTGTGCACTTTCTGTCGTGATTAAGATAGGCTGTTCAGGCCCGCCTCGGTGCGTGTTCATATTCATCGTAGGGTAGGTTACGAAAACGATCCCTGTACCTTTGATCTTTTTGGTAGCCTAGTTGAGCCATCCATTGTGCTCATCGGGCATACCGATAAGGTGAGTGGATCAGACTCTCCTTTGCGCAGTTGACCGATTTTTCAGATCGGGTCATTTGGGTTGTTGTCGTTCAGTCGATGCAACTAGCCGTTCTGAGTCGAGTAGGGTTGAGAAGCTTTACACAAGAGTTTTTTGAAACTTTTTCATTGATAGTATTTGTGAAGGTTTTGTACATTCCATGGCCGAGATAGGGTCTTCCCCTCCAGGGTCTTGAGTCGATATGTCCCGGGTGACTTCTTCGACTTGATATGGGCCTTCCCAGTTAAGGAAGAGTTTACCCTGTTCTGTTGGCCTGGACACTTCTGCTTTTCGCAATACCATGTCCCTCGTGCAGAAAGTTTGCTCCTTCACCCTTGCATTGTAGTACTTGACGACCTTTTGCTAGTAGGCCGCCATTCTTATCTGGGCATGTAGCCTGGTGCTTGATAGCAGATCCAGATTGATCCTTTTGCGATCGAAATTCTCAGGCTCTTCATAGTTGTCAATTCTCAGAGACTGTAGGGAGACTTCGATAGGTAGCACGGCTTCGGTACCATAGGCTAGGTTGAACGGAGATTCGCCAGTGGCTGTTCTTGGGGTAGTTCGGTACGCCCAAAGAACAGATGTCAATTCTTCGGCCCAAAGCCCTTTGGCGGTGTTCAACCTTGTCTTCAGACCATGGAGGATGATCCGGTTGGTGACTTCGACTTCTCCGTTGGATTGTGGATGTACAATGGATGTCAGCCGATGCTGGATATG
Source organism: Areca catechu (assembly GCA_021397845.1). Taxonomy (NCBI): domain Eukaryota; kingdom Viridiplantae; phylum Streptophyta; class Magnoliopsida; order Arecales; family Arecaceae; genus Areca; species Areca catechu. The sequence continues at coordinate 41,240,435 of CM038048.1, read as the reverse complement.
GTACCGAGCACAGAAATTCTTGAACTTCGGATTGTCGAATTGTCTCCCGTTGTCCGTGATGATGATGTGTGGGATACCGAACCTGAAGATGATGGAGTTTTTCACAAAACTCTCCACCTTGCCCTCTATGATTTGGGCCAATGGTTAGACTTCCACCCATTTCGTGAAATAGTCAATAGCCACTAGGAGAAACTTCATTTGCCCTGATGCTGGTGGGAACAGGCCAAGAATGTCCATCCCCAACTGGGCAAAGGGCCATGGGACTGCCAACTGAGTCAGGTGACTCACAGGTTATCTCTGCACATTGGCATACCTCTGGCATTGGTCGCACTTCCGCACGAAATCAGCTGAGTCCTTCTGGATGGAGGGCCAGTAATACCCTTGTCGAATAATCTTGTATGCTAAAGATCTGCCTCCCAAGTAATCCCCGTATATGCCCACGTGGACCTCTCAATGCATAATCTACATCGATGGGTCCGAGGCATTTCAGCAGTGGTTGGGAGAACGATCTCTTGTAGAGGGTTCCGTCTAGGATGACGTACTGATATGCCATCCAGCGGATCTTTTTGGCCTCTGCCTTATCTTCAGGCAGTTCTCCTACATTCAGGAATCTGATGATGGGAACCATCCAGCTTGGCTCAGCATCAATCTGGCGCACCTCTGCAGCCTCTTTGACAATGCTTGGAGTTTCAAAATGTTCAACAAAGGTGCGCCCGAGAGACTCCGGTGCTGTAGTCGCTAGTCGAGGCAGTGCATCTGCCCGGGAGTTCTCGGATCAGGGAACATGAATAATTTCAAAATATTTCAGTTGAGAGGATAAAGCCTGAACCTTCTTCAGGTATTGCACCATGGTTGGATCTTTGGCTACGTACTCTCCATTAACTTGATTCACAACCAGTTGAGAATCGGAGAAGGCTCGGAGTTGCCGGACTCCCAGATCTTTGGCGATCTGAAGTCTGGCGAGTAGGGCCTTATATTCGGCCTGATTATTGGAGGCGTAGAAGGAGAAACAGAGTGCATACTCTATAATCTGGCCGTTAGGTTCGGCCAACATGAGTCCAGCCCCGTACCCGGTAGCATTGGAAGCTCCGTCCACATGAAGCACCCAAATAGACTTCATCTCATTCGGGGCTTCTTATTCATTCGAAGAGGCTTCATCTTCGAACTTCTAGGTGCACTCGGCCAGAAAATCGAAGAGCACCTGGACCTTCATAATCGCTCGGGGCTGGAAGCTAATGCCAAATTCGTTTAGCTTCACAGCCCACTTGGCTATCATTTCAGAAGTGTCCGGAGATCGGAGAACGGCCTTGAGAGGTTGATCAGTCAGCACCACGATAGCGTGGGCCTGGAAATATGGCCGTAGTCGCTTTGCCGCAATCACTAATAAGTAGATCAGCTTCTGCATCCTTGTATACCGCATTTCAGCATCATGCAAGATCTTGCTGATGTAGTAGATCGGCTTGTAGGACCCGTCTTCCTCCTTCCGGACAAGAACCGAGCTCACTGCATCGTCTGAAGCAGAGAGGTACAAGTAGAGGACCTCGCCTTCTTTTGGCTTGGAGAGCAATGGCGGGGTCTCCAAATACTTCTTCAATTCCTCAAAGGCAGCGCGACAGTCTTCGGACCATTCGAAACCCTTTGATTGTCGAAGTACCTTGAAGAACGGAAGACACTTCTCGACGGACCGAGAGATAAATCTGCTTAGGGAGGCAATCCTCCGTGTCAACTGTTGAACTTTCTTTTTACAGGAGGGATGTCGCATATCCTTTAAGGCCTGGATATTCTCGGGATTGGTCTCAACCCCTCGTTTAGTGACAAGGAAGCCCAGGAATTTACCCGACGTGACCCCGAAGGCGCACTTCATCGGGTTTAACTTCATTTTGTAGCGCTGGAGAGCGCTGAATGACTCCTCCAAGTCGCGAATGTGGTCTCTCCGGTGGAGAATCTTGACGATCATGTCATCAACATGGACCTCCATATTCCTTCCCGGTTGCTTTTCAAACACCTTATTGATGAGCCTTTGAAATGTTGCTCCAGCGTTCTTGAGACTGAACGGCATCATCTTGTAGCAGTAGAGACCTTTGTCAGTGATGAATGTCATCTTCTCCTCATCTTGCGGATCCATTCTGATCTGGTTGTAGCCAGAGAAGGCATCCATAAAGCTGAGCAACTGGTGGTCTGCGGTAGCGTCGACCAGTTGATCAATCTTTGGGAGAGGGAAGCTATCTTTTGGGCAAGCCTTGTTGAGGTATGTATAGTCGATGCAGATTCTCCACTTGCCGCTATCTTTCTTTATCATTACCACATTGGCCAGCCACTCGGGATAGCGGGCCTCTCTAATGAACCCTGCCTTGAGAAGCTTGCCAACCTCTTCATCAACAGCTTGCTGTCTTTCGGAGGCAAAGCTCCTCTTGTTCTGCCGCACCAGCTTGTACCTAGGGATTATTTCCAGCCGATGAGTAATCACCTCGACAGGAATCCCGGACACATCCGAAGCCGACCAGGCGAAGACATCGACGTTGTCCCTGAGAAAATGGATCAGCTTCGTTCTGGTTTCCTCGTCAAGTGCACTCCCGATTTGCATAACTCTGGAGGGATCTTCCTCTTTCAAAGGTATCGGGATGGTCCTCTCCATGGGTTCACCAAGGTTTGTGATTGAATCCCTCGGATCCAGCTGATCCGGGGTAGTCGAATCTTTGAAGTGCCTGTCTTCAATCATTAGACATTGTCGTGCCGTCCTCTGGTTCCCTCTAACATCTCCAACACCATTCCTGATGGGGAAGCGTACTAAGAGGTAGTGAGAGGAGATCACGGTCCGGAACCTGTTCAAGGCGGGCCTCCCTAGAATAATGTTGTATGCAGGGGATCTGGACCACCATGAAGTTGATCGACAATGTCTTTTGTCAAGGCTCGGAGCCGAGGGTTACAGGCAACACTATCTCCCCTTCAGCATAAACTTGGTTACCCCCGAAACCGGAAAGTGGTATGGGGGATCTCTATAGTTGATGTCTAGGCAAACACATTTTGGAGAATGTATCGTACATCAAGACATCAGTCGAACTTCCATTATTAATAAGAACTCTTTGTACATCATAATTGGCCACTACGACCGAAATTACAAGAGGATCGTCGTGCTGGAGCCGGACTCCCGCAAGGTCGTCATCGGAGAAGAGGATGGAGTTGTTATCTTTCAGTCACTTTGAAGCTTCATCTTCATCCCTTCTCCAGTTGGCGAGCCGGTGTATCATCCCTACACCTCTATTGGTGGGCCTTTGATTTGGCAATTCGATCTCTTCGGGAGGTAGCTGGGGAACAGTTGCTTCCGACCGAGACCCCTGGCGATCGATGTACCACCCCAGGTACCCCCTCTTGATGAGATCATCGATTGCATCTCTCAACTGGATGCATTCTTCTGTGTTGTGGCCGTGGTCCTGGTGGAATCTGCAGAATTTGTTCCTGTTCCTTGCGGAAGAGGAGGCCTTCATGGGACGGGACCGTTGGAGATAGTTTTCTTTTTCTATCTTCATGAGAATTTTTTCTCGAGGGAGGTTGAGGGGATGTATGAGTCGAATCTTCCTCCCAATGCTCTGGACTTGGGAGGGCTTCTCCGATGGTCTGCATATTTGCCGCCGTTGTTATTGAAAGTTTGGAGGCCTTGCTCCCTGTTCTTTTTCTTCTTTGAAGGGGTTTCCCTTCAATCAAACGTCGATTCGCTGCCTGCTCTTCAGCATCGACGTATTTCTGAGCCCTTGATAGGAGCTCAGCATAGCTTTTGGAAAACTTCTTGTCCAGGAAAAAAGTAAGCCTGGAGGTTCGAAGCCCCTTCTTCAGAGCTGACATGGCCATGTGCTCGTTGAGATCGGGGATCTCAAGCATGGTCGCATTGAACCTTGAGATATAATCTCTCAGGCTCTCTCCTTCATTCTGGTGAAGGAGGAAGAGTGTGTCCGTATTCCGAGGAGTCTTGCGGCAGGTCCTGAAATGCAAGACAAATAATTTTTCTAACTCGGAAAAGGAATCGATGGTACCTGGACGCAGGCTCGAATACCACATCCGAGCGGACTTCTTCAAGATAGCCGGGAACGCCAAACAGTACGTCGCGTTCGAAACTCCTTGAATCATCATATGGGCTTTGAAGCTGCCCAAATGGTCGAAGGGATCAATGGTGCCGTCGTAGAGTTCCATCTGGAAAACTCTGAAGTGCCGAGGAATATCCTCAGCCATAATGCGATCGCGGTGTAGGATGGCCGCAGATCACCCACAATCAGGTCCTCGGGATCCCTCTGATCCTGCATTCTCTGCTCTCGCGCCCTTGCTATCTCTAATTCGATGGCTCTGAACCTTCCATCATAATCGGGAGTCTGCTTGGACGCTCTCTCCACCGGAGTGAAGTCTTCGGAGGAGAAGGAAGTTTGCCTAGACCTTTTTCTTTTTTGTGAAAAATCGGCAGACCTAGGCAATCTCGAAGTTCGACCTTCGAGAGAGGGCCGAGAATGGGGGGAGGGATGCACTGAATCCTCCCGTGGTGCTCTCCTTCTTCGGGATCGGGAGCTATGTCTAGAAACAACCGATGGGTTTGCCACCGGGAAGGCTCTATCTTGAAACTCTTGAACCATGACCGTCAGGTTGGTGACCTGGTTCAAAAGAGCTTCGAACTGCTGTGCTCCCACAGTAACCGTGGGAGGTGGAACATCGTTCACCTCCGAGGATGCACCCCCATGTGACGGAGAACGACTCCGGCTTGTAAAAGCATTTTGGACTTTTCCTCTTGCTATCAAAGAATTCTTTGTTTCTTCCCTTTGTCTGGGAGGGAGCTTAACAAATGTTAGTAAAACTGCCACCCTTCCTGGCGTGCCAATCTGTTGGCGTGGAGTCCCTGAATCGACCAGTCGTAGCCGCTGCATCACAGGACCGCTTCCTGGTTCACCTGCAAAACAGATCCCTTGCCGGAGTTGTTCTAGCGAAGGACACTTCGATGCCTAAGTCAGTGACGGATCCCAGCCACAGAATGGGAAAGATGTCGAGAGTGGAAGAGAAAAAGAGCTCTTAGAGATTGAAAATATGTATGTGCGAGATTATTCACGCGTACCTCTCGAGCCATCCTCCTTACCCACATTTAAAAGATGGCCTCCAATATGTGACCCGCTCTTTTTTCGAAGATCATGGAGAGCCATTCACTCTCATGATAGTCGATCGTGGGTTGTCAATGAACGATTTCAGCCAGATTGGAGGTGTGACTGCAGGAATTGCACGCCATGATCATGGCATGATGAGTGTCGATTGTAACCGTTGGTTACAAATTTTTTTTGGAAACAGATTGTGGTTCAAGCTTCGGATTTTCCCTTGCGTGGACCGAAGGCTTGATATTTCTACGAGGCTAGAGATCATGTCTACGACGGGGACCGAATTTCGTGCCTTCGAAAGTCGATGAATAGTTCAGACTTTGGCCGGGGCCGAAGGTGCTACCCGAAGAACTGGCCTTCGGATATTATAGTTCGGTGTAAAGCCTTGAGTTGCTTACAGTTGGCCTTCGCTTAGACCGAAGTCCGTAGTCCGAAAAACCGGGACTTCAATAAGTCGAACCGGAGCTTGGTTCATAGCTGAACCAGGATATCCCAACATGTTATATTATAAATATAAATATTATAAATATATTTTAATATTATATTATATTCTATTCTTATATAATATAATATTATACTTACTATTTTTAAATTTAACTTATTTAATTTAACTTATTTAATTTTATATTAGCATAATATATTATAATATATTATAATATTACATTACTATAATATATTATTTGATATTTTGTAATGTAATATATACATTAATATATTTAAGTAACATACTAAATATATCATCAATTTAATATATAAATTTTTTATATTAAATTTATTTAAATAACACTAATTTTTATTTTTATATAAAAATAAAAAACATAAATATTTTTTATATTTTCAATATAAAATAAATATAAATATATATATATTTGTAATAAATAGATAAATTATAGATTTTAAAATATAATATATTATGATATGATATTATATTAATATATTTTATATAATGATATCATTTTATAAATATAATGCACTATATAGTATTATTATATAATATTGTATTAAAATAATATATTATTTTATATTTTATAATATAAATTATATTATGTTATATTATATTTTATATAAATTTAATATAGTATTAATATATTTAAGTAATATATTAAATATATCATCTATTTAATAAATAATAATATTCTATTTGCAATATTATAATATATAATATATTTAATATTAAATAGAGTAAATATAAATAACAAAAATAAATAGGCACACAAACCAAGAGGTGATAAAAATGGATTGCATTCAAACTTGAATTGCTTGCTTGAGGTGCAGAAGAAGAAGAAGAAGACATACATCAAAGTTAATTCGCATCATGAAGTGATTGGAAACACTATATAACAACTAACCACTTGCAGAAAAAATGACACCAGTAAACAAAGTTCTATGAACTCCGGACAGCAAAGGATAGAAGAAATAGAATGCAATAGTAATCACCGACTATCAAAAGCCTATCATAAAATTAATGTTAGCTTCTCATAAACACAATGCATCCCATATTTCTGCAAAACAGCAGCAACAAGCATAAAATGCCGAAGAGAGGAGACAGCTGAAGGATGCATCTCTACAAAATAGGATCCCATATTGCTGCATTACTTGGTATTCTTATCCAAACTAAACCACTTGCTACTTAATGATACCTCCATGATGCTTCTTAAACGATATATGATAATATCAACAAACAGATCGGATCAATGTTTCAACCAAATACAAGGAATCCATAACCATGAAAGAAAGAAGCTGTCCATTAATCATGTAATAACTACTTAACATATAGAAATAGCAAGCCTCTTAAGAACATTAAATCAGCCAAAGAATACTCCAAAATCAATCAATCAACCCAAACTACCCTACAATTCTGAATTAACTGAACTAGGAGAACAATTCCAAATTCTAAGAAGCAAGATTTGAATACCTCACAATTCCTATTCACTCTCAATCAAGTGAATCAACCAAAGACAAATCCAGTGACACAACCACCAACGATCGAATAGAAAAGAAAAAGAACAAACAATTCCTGATTCTAGAAACCACAAGAAAATTCATCAAGAAACCTTAGCAAGGAACTAACCTGAAAACCCAGAAAATTAACCATTGGAGATCAAATGTAAACCCTCAAAGAAGAATCAATTATTCCAGATTCTATAAAATGCAGGACAGATTCATCAAGAAACAATAATTACTACAAATCAGGTACACCATACCAGGATAAATGAAATCTAAAGAAACAACTATCAAAGGCTGACACGAAGAGCATCCAATATTCTAGATTCTATAAAATGCAGGATGGATTCATCAAGGAACCCTAATCACTCCAAATCAATTACACCAGCCAAAGATAAACGTAATCCAATGAATCAACCATCAAATGTCGAACAAAAACTGTTGAAGATATAATAATTAACTAATTCATCACTCCACATTAAGACGATCAATCGACAGTAATGCAAAATCCAAATTAATTCCAAATTCTGAGCAGCAAGAGTTGAATACCTCACAAATCCTATTCACTCCAAATCAGGCGAATCAATCAAAGATAACCCAAATCCAGGGAATTAACCACCAAAGATCGAAAGGAAACCTGAAAAAGAAAAATGGTTCCAGGACAAATCCAACAAGAAACCCTAGCAAAGAACCCAACCTCAAAAACTAGAGACCATCAAAGATCGAACGAAAACCCCATAGAAGAATCAATAATTCCAGATTCTGTAAAACGAGTAGGACGGATTCATCAAAAAATAAAAATCATGCCTAATCAAGTGCATCAACCGATGATAGCTCAAAATCGTATACATTACCCACAAAATAAGTGAATCGGTCGAGCAAAGATAACCCAAAATCCAGTAAATTAAGGACCAACGATAGAACAGAAACCCAAATAAAGATATAAATCTATTCACGTAGGCAAGAAAAATATGTAACTAAAAATAAAGGCCTTCCCTACAGAACCATGATGCCCTTCCTCTCCACCACCACTCACCTCAAGTTCCACTCCTTCCTCTTCGAGTTCTTCTTGCACTTCTTCCTCCGCCTCTAACTCCTCGTCATCTTCCTCCGCCTTGAATTCCTCATCATCTTCATACACCTGGGCTCCGCCCTGACCGTCCGACTCACCATCAGATCCAATCCCCACCCTAGGATCCCTCCTCGTTGCCTTGCCTCTCTCGTTCGAACCCTCCCCATCCTCGTCGTCGCTCGCCTCCCTCCACCGCATCGACGGTAGTGGCGCATCCTTGGGATCGCTCTTGTACTCCACGTCCTCCCCTTCGCTACCATCGATCCTTTCTCCAACCAAGAAAACATCAATAATTCAAATCAAGAAAGCCGAAAACCCTACCTCTTACCCGAATCTACGAATTCTCCCAGAATAGTCCACCGATTCAGTGAATCGAGAGAGAGGAGAGGAATTAGGGTTTTCATCTAGCACGATCGGGGGTATCATAAGAGGAGGTGAGATATCTTTGAATAAGGATGGGGATAAAGAAGGCGAATAAAATAAAGGCCAGATGTGCGAGTGTTGGAAACGTTGTGCCGGCATTTACAGCCGAAGCGGTGAAAGAGGAACGGTATATTATAGGCGAATAATATATATATCTATTGCTTATTATATAATATTATATTATTATATAATATTATAATAATATAATATAATATAATATAATATTTTATTTTATTTTATAAAATTTATCATATTATATTTAATTATAAAATATAACATGTTATGATATAATATATTATATATTATAATATTCATATAATATAACATAATATAAACTATATTTTATATTTTATTATATAAGATATATATATTATTATATTTATATAATAATATAATAAATATTTAATATAACATAGTGATGTGGCGAGATCGCTGACGTAGATAGCTGACAGGCACCACATTAAAGGAGGCCGGGACGACGGACGCCAAGGCAACACCCCAGCTCGGATCATTTTGCCGAGTTGAGCTGAGCTGAGCCCCTTCAAGGCGACGGGCCGAGCTCTGTCCTCCACCAGGTCGCGCCCGCAAGCTTGGGATGCCTAGGTCGGAGCCATCCCCCGCCCTCCAAAGCGAGACCCTCGGAGGCTAGTGCCCTACGGTCGAGATCGAGCTCAACACTCACCCGCCAATGTGGAGCCTCTCCGAGCGCGCGCCCTCTAGACCAGGTCTGTCCTCCGCCCTCCAAAGCGAGACCCTCGGAGGCTAGTGCCCTGCGGTCGAGGTCGAGCTCAGCGCTTACTTGCCGATGTGGAGCCTCTCCGAGCGCGCGCCCTCTGGACCGAGTCCGTCCTCCGCCCTCCAAAGCGAGACCCTCGGAGGCTAGTGCCCTGCGGTCGAGGTCGAGCTTAGTGCTCACCCGCCGATGTGGAGCCTTTTCGAGCGCGCGCCCTCTGGACCGGGTCCGTCCTCCGCCCTCCAGAGCGAGACCCTCGGAGGTTAGTGCCCTGCGGTCAAGCTCGAGCTCGAGCTCAGCGCTCACCCATCGATGTGGAGCCTCTCCGAGCGCGCGCCCTCTGGACCGAGCCCGCACTCTCCATCAAGGTGACCGCACGAGCTCGGAGCACCCAGACCGGAGCAAGCCCTGCCATCCCAGGACACCGGCAAGCCGCCCGAGGTCTACGGAACGGCGCCTCCCATGCCACCATGACTATCTGTCCGGCCGTACTTCTAGGGAGATGGGCCAGCTAGAAAGCATGAACCCCCAAGGCGGCGACCCCCGAATCGAGGTTCTAGCAAGCTTCCCGGAATGGAGCGACAGGAGAGGGTGTCTGAATGAATGGAAGCTTCCCCTATCACCTGTCAGGAAATGCGTCTCGTCTATGGCACGGAACCCTGTCGCACGCGCCTGCCAATCCAGCGAGGATCCCGAGGTAAGCTCCAAACGACCAATTTTCAGCTATAAAGAACGATTGACACCCCCAAAAAAAAGGGGGGAGGTAACAACAACAATCCACAATCAACACAAGTGCAAGCTCGACCAAGAGGGCGAAGCGCCACCACCAAAATTACAATTGAGGAAAACCGAGGGAAACAAGGAGAAGCAGAGTAACAGGAAACCCCTTTGTCCCCGCTATTAGTCTCCCCCTGCTACGTTTTCGCCTCCGCACATCTTTTACTCCTCCTAGTGCGGAGTCCAACAAGAGGGGCCCGACCAAGAGGATCTGTTCCCCTGGATCGTCACTGACTTGATCGTCGGAGTGCCCCTGTCGGAAACCCCGGCCCGGGTCACTAACCCTTGTTTCGCAGGTCCGGGAGCAGAGGACCGACAGGCAGCGAAGGGAGCACACTCCGACGCCGGCAGCAGCTACGGGCCACGACGGTCTTAGCGGCAACAGATTGGCACGCCAGAAAGGGGGCACAAACCCTCCATCTCTTCACAAACAAGCCAGGCGGGAGGATGGTGACGACAAGGGCAAGGAAAGCTTCCACCAGTCATGCGGGGGACTCCCCCTCTCGGGGGAACTCGCACCGCCAAGAAGCGGAGCCACCCACTCCGATCCAGCCACCTCCACCAGAAGCCCAGCTGACTGCACTTGCCTAGCAGATGCAAGTCCTTGTCACGGCAGTGCGCTAGCTTCAACACCAGCACCGGTCCGTGGCTACCCGCTAGCAGCCAGGGATCCCGGCAGCCCATGCCGCAGCTCCCCGCGACAGCCTGCGCTCCTTCCAAGGAAGGCCATCACAATCGCGGGCCACCACCGACAATCGGGGCAGCCATCAAGCTCCGGCGAAAAGACAACGAGCTGGCTCTGCCGACAGGGAGAGCCGCTCACCAAACCTCGGGCGGGAGGTGCCTAGACCCCACCAAGGCAAGAAAAGCAAGACCCTCCGCCACGGGTGCCATGCATCCATGTCACCTTCTCCGTCTCCTTCGACAGAGAGGTCCACTGATGAAGTTGTCAGGCGCGCGGCGGAAAGGCGCCTGGAGGAATATGAACGCAAGCTGGCGGAGTTTGCCCGCCGGTTTGCCAGCATGCAGGGCTCCTGATGATGCCGCATTCTCCCAAGAAATCTAAGCAGAGCCGATCCTGCACCGGTTCTGGATGCCACAAGTGGATCCTTACGATGGGACCACCGACCCTTAGACCACCTGGAAAGCTACCAGACCCTCATAAGGGTCCAGGGGGCCACCGACGCTCTTCTCTACGTCGCTTTTTCGACTACTCTCCGGAAGGTAGCCTGGGTATGGTTCACCCGTTTGGAGCCGGAGAGCATCAACTCCTTCGCCCAGCTAGGGCAGAAGTTCGTGGCCCACTTCGATGCTTGCAGAAAGTTGCCACAAGAGGCAGACTGCCTCTTCTCCATTCGGCAGCAGGACCGCGAGCCCCTGCGGGACTACGTGGCCCGCTTTAAGGCCATTGCGTTGTAGATCTACAATCTTGAAGAGTCAGACGCCATGCTGGCACTGAAGTGAGGGCTCAGGACCTCCCGCCATACCTACTCGCTGGACAAGAAGCCCCCCAAGACCTACTCCGAGTTCCTTCTCCGGGCCCAAAAGTACATCCGCGCCGAGGAGGCGGACCGTATGAGGTGGGAGCTCGACGGAGGACCCTTGAAGAAGTCGGCCCATGTTGAAGTGTCCGGGACCCGGAAGCTAGTGCCCCAGGCTCCGAGCTCCCGGAGGGACCGGCCAAGGCTGAGAGGGATCCCTGTCCCTGAGGAGAGCTACACCCCTTTCCTCGTTCCGAGGACAAAAATCCTCATGGAGATTAAGGGCGAGGACTACTTGAGGCGCCCGCCTCTGTTGACGACCACCACCGGCCATGACAAGATGAAGTACTGCCGCTTCCACCATGACCATGGCCATGACACCGAGGAGTGCCGCAACCTCAAGTGGGAGATCGAGGAACCCATCAAGAGAGGCTACCTCAAGAGGTTCGTGGGGGGCAGACCTCAAGCAGAGTCCCAGGCACTCGTCGCTCTCCCGCTAACTCCGGCCATCGACAACCGCCCCATCGAGAAACCAGTGGGCATGATCTCTTGGGGAGCTGCTCGTGCATCTAAGAGGACCCGGGGGGTAGGGGACTCTGAGAATGTACTCCCCTTTATGAGGGAGGGGGAAGACGGGGGAAAAAATGTAAATAACAATGCCGTGGTCATTGAAATGACGATCGCGAAGCACCCTGTAAAGCGCATCATGGTTGATAGTGGAAGCTCCACAAATGTGCTATTTTATGATGCCTTCTCCAGAATAAATCTTTCTCCCGATCAGCTTAAGCATGTGCACACACCCCTTGTTGGTTTTACGGGCGATTCTATGGGAGTAGAAGGAGAAACCACTCTCCCGGTCACTGCCGGAACCCCACCTCGGCAGAGCACCGTTATGATGACCTTCACGGTTGTAAGGCTTCCTTCCGCCTACAGCATGATATTGGGTCGACCCGAGCTCAATCTACTCGATGACGTTGTCTCCACCAAGAGGCTACTTGTACAGTTCCCAACTCCCTACGATGTCGGGGAGATGAGAGGAACGCCCCAGCCGGTGCAACATTGTTTCCAAACCCTCCCTGGGTCCAAGGTCCCTTGGGACGATCTCAGCGCGGACGACCTCGACCAAAGGGCCCAAGACCCCAGGGGAGGCCCGGTCGAGCGTTTTCTTTCTCATCCGCTCGGAGAGGACCCCGCAAAGACGGTGCAGATCGGAGCCCAACTACCTGAGGAAGAGAGGGCATAACTGCTGGGATTCCTGCGGGTGAATGCGGATGTGTTCGCCTGGATGGCAGCGGACATGCCAGGTATCCCCCTGATATCATTACTCATAAATTGAGTGTCGACCCAAAGCACAAGCCAGTTCGGCAGAAGAAGAGAAGTTTTGCCTCGGAGAGACAGGCATCCATCAAAGATGTTGACAAACTCTTGGCTGTCGATTTCATTCGAGAGGTCCAATACTTGAGCTGGTTGGCGAATGTAGTGATGGTCAAGAAGAATAATGGCAAATAGAGGATCTGTGTAGATTACACCAACCTCAATAAAGCTTGTCCGAAGGATAGCTTCCCTCTCCCGAAGATCGACCAGCTGGTGGATGCCACCTTGGGCCACCGGTTGCTCTCCTTCATGGATGCATTTTTCGGGTACAATCAAATCTGCATGTATCCAGAAGACGAGGAGCACACTACCTTCGTCATCGACCAAGGGACATACTGTTACAAGATGATGCCTTTTGGTATGAAGAATGCAGGGGCTACCTATCAATGCCTGGTCAGCAAGGTCTTCAAGGACCAAATTGGCTGCAACATGCAAGTGTATGTGGATGGCATGCTCGTCATAAGCAGGCCGGGCTCGGGCCATGTAGCTGACCTCACCGAGTCCTTCCACAACTTGCGACAGTATCATATGAAGTTGAACCCGGCGAAGTGCGCCTTCGGGATGGCGGCAGGAAAATTCCTCGGCTTCATGATCACCTAGAGGGGCATCGAAGCGAACCGGAAGAAAGTACAGGCCATCATCGACATGGAACACTCGACCTCCAAGAAGTAGGTCCAGCGCCTGACAGGACATGTCGCCACCCTCAGTAGATTCATCTCGAGTTCGGCTGACCGTTGCCTGCCATTTTTCAAGGCGCTGCTCAAGATGCACGACTTCACCTGGACCGAGGAGTACAGGACAGCCTTCGAGAAGCTGAAGAACTTCTTCGCCTCTCCTTCGCTGCTCTCCATGCCAGAGGAGGGAGAGGAGCTCTTGCTATACCTGGCGGTGACATCGGGAGCTGTCAGCTTAGTTCTCGTCCACACAGACGAGGACAAATCTCAGAAGCCGGTGTACTACACCAGCAAAATCCTCTATGACGTGGAGATCAGGTATACCACTCCGAAAAACTTATTTTGCACTAATAATGTCTGCTAAGCACCTCAGGCCCTATTTTCAAGCACACCCAATAGTGGTCATGACGGACCAACTGCTGAGGACTATCCTCACCCGACCCGAGACATCTGGGAGGTTGGCCAAATGGTCCTTGCTGCTCAGTGAATTCGACATAGCATATTGACCGAGGTCATTGCAAAAGGCCCAAGTCCTAGCCGACTTCGTGGTCGAGTGCACCGGGTTTGCCGAGGAGCCAGAGCAGACAGCAACGGAGCCCGGGCCAGGAGAAGAGTCCTGGATCCTCCACGTAGATGGAGCATCCAATTCTAGCGGGAGCGGAACAGGCCTCATCCTAACCAATTATGATGGGATTGTGGCGAAATGCGCCATCCGCTTCAAGTTCGCCGCAACCAATAACCAGGCGGAGTACGAGGCACTCCTCGCGAGCCTAAGAGTCTCCCGCGAGCTAGGTGTGCAGGACTTGAAAGTCTTCACCGACTCTCAAATGGTCACCGGACAAGTTTCCGGAGAATATGAAGCGAGGGACGCCCAGATGATGAAGTATCTAGAGCAGGTCCGCGCAAGCACGGCAGGCCTCTGATGCTTCAGCATCTTTTACATTCCTCGAGGGGAGAATGCGCACGCGGATACGCTGTTCAGGCTCGCGACACTGCAAGACTCGTCTCTGGGACGCGCCTACATCGAGCACCTTGAAAGTCCCAGCTACGAGAACCCGATGGAGGTACATCAAGTCGCCCCTGAGCCAAGCTGGATGGACAAGTATATCCGGTACATCACTGACGGCACTTTGCCAGAAGATCGTGCAGAAGCCGCCCTCGTCAGGAGAAGAAAGCCTCCAGCTTCGTCCTGATGGAGGGCCAACTCTACCGCGGTCTTACTCCTACCCACTCCTGAGATGCCTCAGGCCCTCCGAGGCGACCTTCGTGCTCCAAGAGATACATGAAGGCCTCTGTGGGAATCACGTGGGAGGGAGGATACTAGCTTACAAAGCTCTCCGCTAGGGGTACTTCGTCAAAAGGTGCGACAAATGCCAGCGCCACGCCAACATACAGTGTCAGTCGGTGATGCCGATCTCCCAGCTCTTAGCCCCTTGGCCCTTTGTCCAATGGGGAATGGACATCCTGGGACCATTCCCCCTAGCACCAGGGTAACGAAAGTTCCTGCTGGTGGTGATCGACTACTTCACCAAGTGGGTCGAGGCAGAGCCGCTAGCTCGAATTGCGGAAGCCAATGTCCGCCAGTTCTTCTGGAAGTCAATTATCTACCGCTTTGGGCTCCTCTGTTGTATCATCACCGACAACGGGCGACAATTCGACAACCGCGAGTTCGAAGGATTCTGTGCAGCGCACGGCATTCAACACGGTTCATCATGGTGGCTCACCTCTAAATGAATGGGGAAGCCGAGGTGACCAACCAAACCATCCTTCAAGGACTCCGGACCAGGCTGGACCAAGCTAAAGGCATGTGGACAGAAGAACTCCCAAGCATCCTGTGGGCCTACCACACAACGCCCAGGATGGCGACCAATGAAACACCCTTCAGCCTCATCTTCGGTGTCGAAGCGATCGTCCCAGTCGAGCTCGGCATGCCCACGTTGCGGGTACAGTAGTACGATGAAGCATAGAATTCGACGTATCTCCTGCTTAACCTGACCTTCTTGAAGAGGTGAGAGACAAAGCCCGCCTGCGGATGGTGGCCTACCGGCAAAGAGTGGCCTGATACTACAACGCCCGCATCTGGACAAAAGCTTTCAAGCCCAGAGACCTGGTGCTACGCCGGGCGGAGGCGTCCCAGCCTAGGGAGTGCGGCAAACTCTCCCCGAACTAGGAGGGCCCCTACAAAGTAGCTGAAGCCCTCTCACAAGGGGCTTACTACCTCGAAGACCTCGGCGGCGTCAGGTTTCCCAGAACATGGAATGCCTGCAACTTGCGAAAATACTATTAATAATGTAAGGTTTCTTAGCAATGATAATAATAATGGTTTTTTCCTCGTGCAAGTGCCTATATGTCTTGCAGGAAAATCTCAACAACGTCTCCGAGCTCAGCTCCAGGACGCTGATCTAAGACCAGAGCTCAGACCTCTGGCCGAGGAATCATGGAGCCACACCACTCTCATCAATGACGTCCCCGAGCCCAGCTCCAAGATGCTGATCCAAGACCGGAGCTCAGACCTCCGACCAAGGAATCATGGAGCCACGCCGCTCTCAGTCACGACGTCCCCGAGCCCAGCTCTAGGACGTCAGCTCAAGACCGGAGCTCAGATCTCCGGCCAGAGAACCTTGAGCCAAGCTGCTCTCCATCTCAAACCCTGAGCCCAGCTCTGAGATGCCAAGAGATCATGGGGCCACGTAGCTCCCATCAAACGCCTCGAGCCTAGTTCCAAGGCACCAAAGACCTGAGCCAAGATCTCAGGCAAACCCTGGGCCCGAGCCTAGCTCCACATACAGGAAGTTCTCGAGCCTAGCTCCAAGGCATCACTCGAAAAAAGACGAGAGGGGAAGGAAAGAAAGAGAACAAAATGGGGGCACAACTAGCAACCTTTCTTTGATCTCCCCACTCTAAAAAAAAAAAAAGAAAGAAAGAAGAAAGAAAAAGAGAAAGAAAGAAGAGAGGGGGAGGAAAGAAAGAGAGAACAAGAGGGAAATACAGTATCGAAGCTACCACTCTTCACACTCAAGACCGGAACTCAGATCTCTGGCCAAGAGAATATTGAGCCACGCAACTCTCAGTCACCAACATCCCTGAGCCCAACTCCAGGATGCCAACTCAAGACCGAAGCTCAGATCTCCAGCCAAGAGAACTTCGAGCCATGTAGCTCTCGGTCACCAACATCCCCGAGCCCAGCTCTAGGATGCCAACTTAAGACTGGAGCTCAGATCTCCGGCCAAGAGAACTTCGAGCCACGAGCTCTCAGTCACCAACGTCCCTGAGCCCAGCTCCAGGATGCCAACTCAAGACCGGAGCTCAGATCTCCGGCCAAGAGAATTTCGAGCCATGCAGCTCTCAGTCACCAACATCCCGAGCCCAGCTCCAGGACGCCAACTCAATACCGGAGCTCAGATCTCTGGCTAAGAGAACTTCGAGCCACGTAGCTCGAAGTGGTAATTTGGATTCCCAGAACATGGAATGCCTGCAACTTGCATAAATACTATCAATAATATAAGGTTTCCCAGTAATGATAATAATAATGGTTTTTTCTTCATGCAAGTGCCTATATGTCTTGCAGGAAAATCTCAACAACATCTCCGAGCCCAGCTCCAGGATGCTGATCCAAGACCGGAGCTCAGATCTCTGGCCGAGGAATCATGGAGCCACGCCACTCTCATTCAATGACGTCCCCGAGCCCAGCTCCAAGATGCTGATCCAAGACTGGAGCTCAGACCTTCGGCCAAGAAATCATGGAGCCACGCCGCTCTCAGTCAACGACATCCCCGAGCCCAGCTCCAGGACGTCAGCTCAAGATCGAAGCTCAGATCTCTGGCCAAGAGAACCTTGAGCCAAGCTGCTCTCCACCTCAAATGTTTTCGAGCCCAACTCCGAGACGCCAAGAGATCATAGGGCCACGTAGCTTCCATCAATGCCTCGAGCCTAGCTCCAAGGCGCCAAAGACTTGAGCCAAGATCTCAGGCAACCCCTGGGCCGAGCCTAGCTCCACGTACAGGAAGGCCTCGAGCCTAGCTCCAAGGCAATCAAGATCGGTAACCCCCTTCTCTAATCTCCCCACTCGAAAAGAAAATGAGAGGAGAAGGAAAAAAAGAGAACAAAGGGGGGAGCCTGCAATCCCCTTCTCTGATCTCCCCACTCAAAAAAGAAGACGAGAGGGGAAGGAAAGAAAGAGAACAAAATGGGGGCACAACCAGCAACCTCTTCTCTGATCTCCCCACTCTTAAAAAAAAAAAAAAAAGAAAGAAGAAAGAAAAAGAGAAAGAAAGAAGAGAGGGGGAGGAAAGAAAGAGAGAACAAGAGGGAAATACAGCATCGAAGCTACCACTCTCTACACTCAAGATCGGAGCTCAGATCTCCAGCTAAGAGAACTTCGAGCCATGCAGCTCTCAGTCACCAACATCCCTGAGCCCAACTCCAGGATGCCAACTCAAGATCGAAGCTCAGATCTCCGGCCAAGAGAACTTTGAGCCACGCAGCTCTCAGTCACCAACGTCCCCGAGCCCAGCTCCAGGACGCCAACTCAAGACTGGAGGTCAGATCTCCGGCCAAGAGAACTTCGAGCCACGCAGCTCTTAGTCACCAACATCCTCGAGCCCAGCTCCAGGATGTCAACTCAAGACCGGAGCTCAGATCTCCGACTAAGAGAATTTCGAGCCACGCAGCTTTTAGTCACCAATGTCCCCGAGCCCAGCTCCAGGATGCCAACTCAAGACCGGAGCTCAGATCTCCGACCAAGAGAATTTCGAGCCATGCAGCTCTCAGTCACCAACGTCACCGAGCCCAGCTTCAGGATGCCAACTCAAGACCGGAGCTCAGGTCTCCGGCCAAGAGAACTTCGAGCCATGCAGCTCTCAGTCACCAACATCCCCGAGCCCAACTCCAGGATGCCAACTCAAGACTGGAGCTCATATCTCCGGCCAAGAGAACTTCGAGCCACGCAGCTCTCAGTTACTAATGTCCCGAGCCCAGCTCCAGACACCAACTCAAGACCGGAGCTCAGATCTCCGGCCAAGAGACCTCCGAGCCCAGCAGCCTTCAAGTGCCATCAACTTGCGCCTAGCTTGCTGGTACCGAAGTCTAACAACACAGCCCCACGCAAGGTGAGGCCCCCTCTCTGATCTCCCATACATCAAAAAGACAGAAAGAGGAGAAGGGGGAGTGAAAGAGAGGAAGAGCCAGACAAGAGAAATGATTGCAAGGAAGTTTGCACTTTATTGATTGAGTGTCAATTACAAACATCTTGCGGGCCCCCGACATGCCGGGTGGCCATACCAAGTACAGAAAAAGAGCAAGGCATAAAAGGAAGCAAGAAATGACTACTTGCTAGCTGGATCGCCGGGCTGGGAGTCTCCATCAGTAGGGGCTTCAGACCGCACGGCTTTGGGCTCAGGTGGCACGGCCTCCTCGACGCACGCCTCCTGGTCTGAAGTGCCGGGATAGTCAAGGCAGCTGTGGTCCTCGACCGAGATGAACTCCTCGACTAGGTAGCACAGGTACATGAAGCCTTTGAAGAAGGAGTCCGACACCGTCTGTTGGATCTCGATGAGGAACTCCTCCGAGGCCCTGTACCTTTTCACCGCCTCCCCAGCTTCCTTCTTTGCTGCGGCCACCTCGTGCCTGGCATCCACAACCGACCTGGCGGCCTCCTCGGCTGCCCTCCAGGCTGCTGCTGACTTCTCCTCCTCCGTCGCCAGCTGGGCCTGGAGGGATTGGGCGATCCCCTTCTGCCGAGCCGCTCAGCGTCGGACATGCCAATCGCCGCTTGGTATCAGCAAGGTCCTTGGACTTCTTCCTCGACTGTCCCAGCTCGCGGTCTAGGCTCTCCTGGAGCTCCTTTGCTCGGCCTCCTGGAGCTCCTTTGCTCGCCCCTCAGAGTCGGCGAGCTGTCTCTCGAGGTCCTTGACCCGCGGTCAAGCGCCCCCTCGGAGTCGGCCTTCTCTTTCAGATCAGCCTTCAACGACGTGATCTCGGCCGCCTGTTATTAGAAAATATGTCCCAAAGCCAATTCTAATATAGACAGTTGTACATTTGATGTAATTGTATATAAATTATATTATTGAATAAAAATTTATTCTGGCAGTTCATCACTATTTCATTTTTTGTAATGAGTTCTTGAGTGATGAAGTCCTTAGGACTATTTGTATGTGATATAGAGAGGATATATCATATAGTCCTAAAATTGTTTGCGACCAAATGATACACTTATTTCAGGATGATAGTATATCAAGTATAGGTCGTTGTGTGCCATAGTCGTTGGTTGTCCTAGTGTGGAGACACTGGTATGGCATGCAGATGTTGTGTTTGACATTTTATCGAACGTGACCCGTTTGTACTTTTTCTGCCTAGAGTTTTGATATGGACGTAGTTATCCCTCTAACATGAGATCGTCATGGTAGCTTGCGAGCAACTCACTATACTTTGGTGCTGGACTATCTGGATTTCTAATCCAGGGACAGAAGGTTTCTGGGTACAGTTAAGTACTTGTGTAGCAGTGATCAGATCAAGATGGGATTGACCCCTCCAAAGTGTTTGGAGTAGATATCTTACTGTGTTTCAATTTAGCAAAACCTTGGCTAGGATAGTCTCTGTAAAGTGTTACAGGAGTTGTGAGGTTGAGACACATTGTTGATGGACTTTATGGGTTGGGTAGTTTAACACTAAGTCTTCCTGAGCATTGAGGTCAAAGGGACTAATTACAGGGTTTCCGTATCTCCTGGTTCTTGATTATTGCTCTGCAACTTCGACCTATCGGACGTCGGGTGTCATTGCTAGATGGCGACTTTGACTGGTATTGGAAATGTTCCAGTGCTACCGCTTAGTGTTCGAACCTATGGGGTCACACACCATAAAGGTTTCTACTTGATCTAGTGATCGGAGAATGATTGAAAATCGTTCGTGGACTCACAAAGAAAAAGTATTTTTCTTTACCCTAGTGTCGACACTTGATATTCTTGAAAGTATCGACACTTGTGTAGGTGTCGACACTTGTTGATTTCGCAAGTGTAGACACTTGATGTCACAAAAGTTGTGACATAAAATTTTCACTAATAGTTGGTGATGCATGGAGGTGAATTAAGTAATGTGATTACTTGATAGCCCAATTTGATTAAGCTATAGAAATCTGGAACGAATCAAATGGGATTTGGTTCAAAATAGGTTTGGGTCCAATTGGGTTGAACCCAATGTATGCACACTTGACCCAATTGATTTCAGTTATGAACTGAAATTAATTGAGATATTAATTTGAATTTAAATAGGTTTAAATTCAGTTTTGGGAAGTATGTAACTTTCCATGACCATAACTCCTCATAACCCCTCCATAATCACCCATAACTCCCCACTCTCCCTCTTCCTCTCCACCTATATAATGGGCTGAAATGGGAGGACAAAAATAACAAATAATTCAATAAAGAAATGCTAGAAAAATCAAAAGGGAAGAAACTAAGAAAGGTTCTAGGTTTTGTATGGGTATGAGGACTTTGAAAAAGAGTGTGCATATTTGTACCTAGTGATCCAGGTCTAGGGATTGAGTGTTTAGGAAGGGTTTCAACAACTAATTCTCCACCTCTTGAGTTTCTTCATTCATTCGGAGAGTCCGACATCGAAAGAAGAAAAGGAGTCCCGATCAAATCGTTCCACAATAAGCTAGCACTTGGAGTGGAAGTAGATTTTGAAAGAGCCCTGGTGTGAACCACCTGTAGAGGCCGGACACGTGTGTGGCTAAGTAGAGTTCTTCTACCTCCTTCTGGATCTTCCGCAGTGGAGAGCATCTCCACTTCATACAAGGTATGGTTTTACATATAGAGATATGTTGCTTTGAAATGTTCATAGCATGAGTTCATGATTTCATAATTTATATTAATCATTCATGCAAGATCTTGGACTAAGTAGCATAGAAAAGTTTTAAAAGCATGCTTAGATTAAATGTTAATATTCTTTATCATGCTTTCACTACATGTTATTTTGAAAAAAATTTAAAATAGAAAGCATGCTCGATACGAGTTTTCCTTTCAGGGTGGCCCTACCAAGTACAGAAAAAGAGCAAGGCATAAAAGGAAGCAAGAAATGACTACTTGCTAGCTAGATCGTCGGGCTGGGAGTCTCCATCAGTAGGGGCTTCAGACCGCACGGCTTTGGGCTCAGGTGGCACGGCCTCCTCGATGCATGCCTCCTGGTTTGAAGTGCCAGGATAGTCAAGGCAGCTGCGGTCCTCGGCCGAGATGAACTCCTCGACCAGGCAGCGTAGGTACATGAAGCCTTTGAAGAAGGAGTCCGACGCCGTCTGTTGGATCTCGGTGAGGAACTCCTCTGAGGCCCTATACCATTCCACCGCCTCCCCAGCTTCCTTCTTTGCTGCAGCCACCTTGTGCCTGGCATCCACAACCGACCTAGCGGCCTCCTCGACTGCCCTCTAGGCCACGGCCGACTTCTCCTCCTCCGTCGCCAGCCGGGCCTGGAGGGATTGGGCGATCCCCTTCTACCGAGCCGCCTCGACGTCGGACACACCCAATCGCTGCTTGGTATCAGCAAGGTCCTCGGACTTCTTCCTCGACTGCCCCAGCTCACGGTCTAGGCTCTCCTGGAGCTCCTTTGCTCGCCCCTCAGAGTCGGCGAGCTGCCTCTCAAGGTCCTTGACCCGCCAGTCAAGCGCCCCATCGGAGTCGGCCTTCTCTTTCAGATCGGCCTTCAACGACGTGATCTCGGTCGCCTGCTGCTACTTAGCTCGCTCCCAGTTTCGGCAGCAGCTCCTAATGAAAAGGACCTCGACACCCATTTGCATCATAAGGGAAGTAAAAAAAAAAAGGAAGGAAGAGAGAGAGAGGATAAGGTTGCTTACTGTGTAGAGGTGGGGGAAGATGCTGTCGATCACAGCTCCAATCGGCAGCCCATCCATCTCCTCCCGGTCACATGGCTGGATGGAGAAGTCCATTATGCGGTAAGCCAGGGCATGGTTGTCGGCTAAGGAGCTCTCCGGCCCCAGCTTGAACGGAAGGCGGCACCTCGCCTCGTCTCTCCTGCTCTCCCAAGGAGCAGGTGCCCCCATCCCTCCGGTGGTGGGACCCCCAGGAGCCGATCGAGGATCCGGCACTATCGTGGTCGGAACCCCCGTCGCTGGAGAATCTCTAGGGTGGGCCTCTCCTCCTTCAGTCTCAACCATCCTCGGACACGGAGAGCGGGGCGGCGCGATGGCAGCAGCAGTGTCAACCCGGACGGTAGCCTCAGGCTCCAGAACAAGGACTCCAGCTTACGGCCCATCCATCCTTCGGCTTCCCTCCTCGGAGCGACCGGCACCACAGGGCAGACGCCGGCGCGCCCTCAATCCGAGCCCGCCTTGGTGGAGGCTCGGCAACCATCCCGGCGGGCGGCCTCTTTTTGGAGATCGGCAATGGCTCGCCCTCCGGGAGGATCAACCCTACATACAGGAGCCAAGAGGGTCAACCTAAGATGAAGAAAAGAGAAAATGCAGATGAAGAAAGAGCTGAACTTACCTGGCCTCGCCGATGAGTCAAACCTGGCGTCGAGAAGGTTCTGCTCCGATAGCAGGACCTCCAGAGAGGGGATCTAAGTGGTGCGAAGCTGATTATAATCATCCCAATCAGCTGCATCGACTGCGGAGATCCGGTTGGGGGACCGGTCTGGCTCGCTCCAGGCCCAGTCAACCCCCTCGACATCTACAAAGAAAAATTTGCTCTTCCACCTCTTGATACAGGAGCCAAGAGGGTCAACCTAAGATGAAGAAAAGAGAAAATGCAGATGAAGAAAGGGCTGAACTTACCTGGCCTCGCCGATGAGTCAAACCTGGCGTCGAGAAGGTTCTGCTCCGATAGCAGGACCTCTAGAGAGGGGATCTAAGTGGTGCGAAGCTGATTGTAATCGTCCCAATCAGCTGCATCGACTACGGAGATCCGGTTGGGGGACCGGTCTGGCTCGCTCCAGGCCCAGTCAACCCCCTCGACATCTACAAAGAAAAATTTGCTCTTCCACCTCTTGATGGAAGAGGGGAGCTTGAATTTGATGCCCTTTAGGTGAGAAGACAGAGACCACCACCCATCCTCGGTCGGGTGGCCTTTCAGGATGAAGAATGCCCTGAATAAGGAAAACCGGGCAACGAACCCGTGGACATGGCAGAGTACAATAAAGGAGAAGATCACCCTGATGGCATTCGGCACCAACTGGGTAGGGATCAGGCGATAGTTATTCAGGACAGATAAGAAGAAGGGATGAAAGGGGAATCGGAGACCCCCGAAGAAGGTCCCCTCGTTGAAGGCGAGAAGCCCTAGACCACTGGAAGTGACCCGCTCTCCGGGGCAGGGGATCATGAGTCGGACAGAAGCCAAGATGCCATGGGCATCCCGGATGGCCCCCAGCTCCGTGGCAGAAATCGTTGAAACGACCCCGCCCGGACCTGTTGACCGAACAGACTCAGGAGCTGCTTCGAGCAGCAGGGGAGGACAAGTAGGACTAGAAGGAATAGGAGGGGCAGGAAGGGCCGGTCTCATGCTAACCCTAAACTGTGCCTCCTTTGACTCCTCGTCAGAGGAGGAGAGCACTACCCTTTGGGTGAAAGATTTAGGACGAGACATGCTGGACTAAGAAGGAAGGAGCCTACCTTAGAAGGAAAGAAAGGAGGAGAACAAAGCCGGGTTAGACCCCTAGAGAAGAGAAGAACAGATGCAGATTGTGGAGAAAGAAGGGTCTGGGCACCGCAACAAGTGCAAAAGATTTGGAGGAGAGGAAACTTTGAGTAAGAAAATTTTTTCTTTTCACTTCGAAAGGGCCTATCAAATTCGTGCTGTTGCGACCCCCTTGCCAACGGATCTGCGCCACGTGCTGCCCATCGACGAAAAAGGAGTCTCGGCCGCTCGAAATTCTGCACCAGCATTAACTACTCCTTGGATGTGGCCACGTGGCACCCCCTTACTGCCTGGCAGGGCCATCCCCCGAAGCATCGGCGACCGCGGCCATCATTGCACGAATTTCGCCTTTCCACGTCAGCACCACAGTTACTCCCTTCACCCCGAGCACCGCGCACTAACGAGCCTCGGGAGTGGGGAGCAAATGATGTGGCGAGACCGCTGACAAGGATAGCTGACAGGCGCCATATTAAAGGAGACCGCCATGATGGACGCCAAGGCAACACCCCAGCCCGGACCACTTTGCTGAGCTGAGCTGAGCCCCTTCAAGGCGACGGGCCGAGCTCCGTCCTTCGCCAGGTCGCACCTGCAAGCTCGGGATGCCTACGCCAGAGCTGTCCCCCGCCCTCCAGAGCGAGACCCTCGGAGGCTAGTGCCCTGCGGTCGAGGTCGAGCTCAGCGCTCACCCACCGATGTGGAGCCTCTCTGAGCGTGCGCCCTCTAGACCGGGTCCATCGTCCGCCCTCCAGAGTGAGACCCTCGGAGGCTAGTGCCCTGCGGTCGAGGTCGAGCTCAGCGCTCACCCGTCGATGTGGAGCCTCTCCGAAGCACGCCCCTCTGGACCGGGTCCGTCCTCCGCCCTCCAGAGCGAGACCCTCGGAGGCTAGTGCCCTGCAGTCGAGGTCGAGCTCAGTGCTCACCTGCCGATGTGGAGCCTCTCCGAGCGCGCGCCCTCTGGACCGGGTACATCCTCCGCCCTCCAGAGCGAGACCCTCGGAGGTTAGTGCCTTGCGGTTGAGGTCGAGCTCAGCGCTCACCTGTCGATATGGAATCTCTCAGAGCACGCACCCTCTAGACCGGGCCCGCACTCTCCTTCAAGGTGACCGCACGAGCTCGGAGCACCCAGACCGGAGCAAGCCCTGCCATCCCAAGACACCGATGAGCCGCTCGAGGATTACGGAGTGGCACCTCCCATGCTACCATGACTACCTATCCGACCGTACTTCCAGGGGGATAGGCCAGCCAGAAAGCACGAACCTCCAGGGCGACGACCCCCGGATCGAGGTTCTGGCAAGCTTCCCGGAATGGAGCGATAGGAGAGGGTGTCAGAACGAATGGAAGCTTCCCCTATCATTTGTCAGGAAAGGCATCTCGTCTACGGTATGGAACCCTGCCGCACGTGCCTGCCAACCCAGCGAGGATCCCGAGGCAAGCTCCAAACGACCAATTTTTAGCTACAAAGAACGGTCAACACCCCCAAAAAAAAGGGAGGGGAGGTAACAACAACAATCCACAACCAACACAAGCTCAAGCTCGACCAAGAGGGCAAAGTGCCACCACCAAAATCACAGTTGAGGGAAAACGAGGGAAACAAGGAGAAGTGGAGTAACAGGGAACCCCTCTGTCCCCGCTATTTGTCTCCCCATGCTATGTTTTCGTCTCCACACATCTTTCACTCCTCCTAGTACGGAGTCCATCAAGAGGGACCCGACCAGGAGGATCTGTTCCCCTGGATCGTCATTGACTTGATCGTCAGAGTGCCCCGCTGCTGGAAACCTTGGCCCAGGTCACTAACTCCTGTTTCGCAGGTTCGGGAGCAGAGGACCGACAGGCAGCAAAGGGAGCGCACTCCGGTGCCGGCAGCAATTACGGGCCACGACGATCTTGACGGCAACACATAGTATATTAAAATTAAATATATAATATAAATTTATTTATATATAATATAATATATATTTACAATAGATATTTATATATAATATAAAATATTATCTATTTAATATATAATTTTTTATGTTTATTTAATATACAAATAATTTTTGTTTTATAAATTTTAATATAAAAATATAAAATTTTATATCTAATATATTTTGTAATATAAAATATTTAAAAATTATATTCTTAATAAATAGATAAAATATGTAAAAAATATTTTTATAAATAAAATATCGATTTAATTTAGAAGTATTTTGAAAATTTAATTTTACATCATGCAACATTACTTGCTTATACCAAACCTAACAATCCATGTTATATTTCAAGATTGCCGGTAATACACCAAATGCAATCTAAGCCTTAAAACCTAAACACTAAATCCTAAATAGGAAATCCTAAAACCCTATGACCTAAAATGCTAAGCCCTAAATTCTTAAACCCTAAACCCTAAATCCTAAATTCCTAAATTCTGAACCCTAAACCCTAAATCATAAACCTTAAAATAATAAACCATAAACCATAAATCCTAAACCCTAAACCCTAAATCCCAAACCTAAAACTCCTTATCGCAAAACCTTAAAACATAAACCCTAAAAGCCAAAACCCTAAACCTTAAAACTCTAAACCCAAAGCCCTAAACCCTATGCCCTTAAACCCTAAATCCTAAAACATTAAACCATAAGACCATAAACCCTAAAAAAAAAATCCAAAAGCCTAAACCCTAAAGCCCTTAATCTAAAATCCACAACTGTAATCCTAAACCCTAAACTATAAACCCAAAACCCTAACCAAAAAGACCCAAAACCCTAAAATAATAAATACAAAGCCCTAAATGCTAAAGCCCCTACCCTAAATCCTAAACCGAAAACCTTAAACTTGAAACCCTAAATCTGAAGCCCTAAAACCCTAAACCTTAAAACATAAACACTAATCCCGAAATCCTAAAACAAAACCCTTAACCATAAACCTTAAATACTAAAACCCAAATCCTAAACCCTAAAACCCCAAATCCTAAACCCTACAACCTAAAACCCCAATCCCAAAACCCTAAATAATAAAACCCTAAACCCTAATACCCTAAACTGCAAACACTGAACCTAAACCCTAAAACCCAAAACCCTAAATCCTAAACCCTAAACCCTAAAACCTAAATCCCAAATGCTAAACCTTAAAACCTAAATCCTAAATCCTAAATCCTAAACCTTGAACCTTAGATACCTAAACCCTAAACCCTAAACCCTAAACCCTAAGCTAATACCCTTAAATCCTAAACCATTAAACCCTAATACCAAAATCCTAAACCCTAAGCCCTAGATCCTAAATCCTAAATCCTAAAATCATAAAGCCTAAACCCCAAACCATAAACCCCTTGAAGCCTAAACCCAAAACACTGAACCCTGAAAACCTAAATCATAAACCATAAAACCTAAATCCCAATCCTCAAACCCTAAACCAAAAACCCTAAAGCCCAAATCTCAAATCCTAAATCCTAAACAATAAATACTAAACCCTAAACCCTTAATCCTTGAACCCTAAATACTTAACCCAAAATCATAAAACCTAAAATATAAAACCCTAAACCTAAAACCTAAAACCAAAAATCGTAATCCCAAAAACCTAAAACCCAACACACTAATCCATGAACCATAAATCCAAAACAAAAAATCCCAAAACTTAAACCCTAAATACTAAACCCTAAACCATAGACCCTCAAACCCTAAATTATAAACCCTAAAACCTAAAACACTAAACTCTGAAATGCTAAAATCCTAAATCCTAAACCCTAAGCCTAAACTCCAAACTCGAAACCTAAAACCCTAAAAGCTAAAACCTAAACCCAAAACCCTAAATCATAAGTTTTAAACCCTAAACCCTAAATCCCAAATCCTAAAATCTAAATCCTCAAGCCTAAACCATAAAACCCTAAACCCAAAAACTATAAACCATAAACCCTAAACCCTAGATCCTAAAACCTAAAATCTAAATCCTAATCTCTAAGCCCTAAACCAAAAATCCTAAATCCCAAATATCAAACCCTAATTGTAACCCTAAATCTAAAACAATAAAAGCTAAACCCTAAATCCTTAATTCCTAAACCCTAAAAACTTAACCTTAAATCATACAATCTAAAATATAAAAACCTAAAACTTAAAACCAAAAACATGATTTCCTAAAACCTAAAACCCAACACCCTGATCCTTGAACCTTAAACCCATAACTCAAAATCCCAAATCCTAAATCCTAAATCCTAAATCCTAAACCCTAATCGTAGATCATAAAACCCTAAATCATAAACCAAAAAACCTAAAACACTAAAATTTGAAACACTAAAATCCTAAATCCTAAACCCTAGAGCCTAAACTCCAAACCCTAAACTTAAAACCCTTAATCCTAAAGTCTGGATCCTAAATCGCTAAACCCTAAACCCTAAATACTAAAACCCTAAATACTAAACCTTAAACCAGAAATCCTAAACCCTAAATGTATTATTATAATATATTATTATATAATATATATTAAATTTATGTATTATATTATTAAATGTAAAGTACTATTTTATATTAAATATTTTACATTATATTAAATATAATATATAATATATTTTATCTTATAAAATATATAATATAATTATATTATGTTATAT
The DNA here is from genome assembly GCA_021397845.1 of Areca catechu. Taxonomy (NCBI): domain Eukaryota; kingdom Viridiplantae; phylum Streptophyta; class Magnoliopsida; order Arecales; family Arecaceae; genus Areca; species Areca catechu. The sequence continues at coordinate 41,211,612 of CM038048.1, read as the reverse complement.
ATATTAATATTATAATATTATATCATATATGTTAAAATATAAAATTTTATAATATTTTAAGATAAAGTAAAATATGTTAATATAATATATTTTAATATTATAATATATACTACAATATTATTATATTTATAATAATATTATATAGTAAAATATATTATTTTTAATAATACATTATAATATATTACTATAATATATTTTATAATATTGTATTTGATAAATATATAATACAACATAAATATAAGATAATATAATATAAATATATATATAATTTATTATTTATATGATATTATATTTATATTAAAATATTATATAGTTCATAATATGTATTATATAATATTATTGTATAATATATTACAATAATATTAAATATCCTAAATAATACATAAAAATTATATACTATATTATTAAACTTAATATAATATATTTGGTATATATAAATATATAATGTTAATATAATTATTATACATAAATATAAATATATTTAATAAAAATATAGTATATTATATTAAATATATTATATTATGTTTAATATAATACATATTTATGTTATGTTATATTATATTGATATTATAATATTATATCATATATTATATGATATTATATTTATAATAGTATAAAATAAAATAAAATATATTGATATAATATTATAATATTATATTATACAGTATAATATTTTATATTATAATATATTATAATATTATAATATTATTATATGATATTATTATAATATAATATACTATACTATTTTAATATATTTTATAATATTCATATTTATAATACAACATAATATAATATATTATATGATCTAGCATAATAAAATATATTTATATATATATATTATATCATATACTATAATAAAATTATATTTATAATGTTATTAGATTATAATATATTATATAATATTATATATAATATATTATAATAGTATAATATAATATAATATAGTATAATATAATATAATAATATTATTTTATTATAATATTATATCATATTTATATGATATTATAATATAAGAGAAAGTAGGAAGAAGAGGGTAATTTTATCAAAAAAATACTTGGAAGGTGGATATTTGGATTACCACCTCCCAGTAGTAATCTAAATTATCTATAGAGAGGCAATTAAATTATAAGACATGATAGATTGCTATCCAAAAATATTCCAAATATAATAATATGATGGAGCTCTAAAATTATCAGTAACCTGGATGGATTGTTTACTACAAAATGTAATCTAAAAGATAATATGGATTACAGTATTGTGGATTGCTAGCAATATATATTAGATAATATAGACTTTATATTTGGTACATGCAGGTAATGTTATAATATAAAATAAATTTTTAGAATATCTTTTATTTAAATTATATTTTATTTAAAAAATATAATTTTTAATATTTTATATTATAATTTATATTAAATATAAAATATTTTATATTTTGATATTAAATCTTAAAATCAAAAATTAATTTTTATAAAAAGTAAATTAATATAATAGATATATATAAATAAATAATATATTAAATTTAATATATTAAATAATATGTTAAATTTATAAATTATGTTATAAATTCAATAAAATAAATTTATACGATATAAAAATATATTAAATAAATATAGTATATTATTTAATACTATATAAAAATAAATTATACTATATAAAAATATATTTAATATAAATATAATATATTATATTTAATATATTATTTATATTACATATAATATAATATAATATATATATCATAAAAATAACAAATAAATTTATATTATGTTATGTTATTATGTAATATTATAATAATATAATGTAATATAATATAATATAATAAACATTACAAATTAGAATAATATAATATAATATTAAAATATATTTTATAATATAATGTAAAATACTATGTAATTATATTTATAATATTCATATTTCATAATATTTTATAATATATATAATATAATATATTAAAAAGATATTAATATTATTATATGATCAACTATAATAATATTATAAATTTAATAGTGTAATATATTTATACTACATATAAATATATTTAATATAGATATACTACATTATACTTAATATACTATTTTTATGAAATATAATACAATATATTTTATATTATAAAATATAACATGTAATCTATATTATGTTATATTATATTCTTAGTATAATATTATATATTATATAACATATTATTCCATTTATATTTATAATATTATAAATAAAAAAAATAAAGTATATTAAATAATATAATATAATAAATATTTTATATAATAATTTATTAATTATAATACTATTTTATCATCTTATATTATTATATAGTATTATAATAATATAATATAATATAATAAATTTTATAAGTTAAAATAATATAGTATAATATAATATAATATCATAAAAAATAATATTATAGTTTAATAAATATATTTATGTTATCATATTTTATAATATATATTTATAATATAAAATATATTAAAATATTTATAATATTTATATTATAATAGAGCATAATCTAATATATTATATGATATAGTATTAATAAAATATATTTATATTATATTTATTATATTATATTATATTATATACTTTAAAAATATTATATTTATAATGTTATTTAGAATATAGTATGTTATATAAAATTATTTTATAATATATTATAATAGTATAATATATATTATATAATTTTATTATAATATTATATTATATTTTATATGATATATAATATAAGAGAAAGTAGGAAGCGGAGGGTAATTTTATCCAAAAAATTACTTGGGAGGATATTTGGATTACCACCCCTCGCAGTGGTAATCTATATTACCTCTAGAGAAGCAATCCCGATTACAAGATAAGATAGATTTCCATCCAAAAAAATATTTCAAACATAATAATATAGTGGGAGCCTAAAATTATCAGCAATATGGATGGATTATTTGCTACCAAATGCAATCTAAAAGGTAATATGGATTATCAATATTGTAGATTACAAGCAATGTAGATCACAGATATATAAATTATTATATTGGAACATACAGGTAATGTTGTATAATATAAAATTAAAATTTTAAAATACTAATTAAATATATATTTTATTTATAAAATATAACTTTTAATATTTTAATTATAGTATAATGTAAATACTATTAAAATATATTTTATATATTTTATTTATAATAGAGTATAATATAATATATTATATTATCTAGTATTAATAAAATATATTTATAATATATATAAATAATAATATTTATAATTATATTGTATAATATATTATAAATATATAACATCATAAATATAATATTATCATATAATATAATCTAATAATATTATACTATATTATTATAATCTTATAAGAAAAAATAAAAATGGATGGATAATTTTGTATGAAAGATAACATGAGAGGTGGTAATTTGGATTACCACCCCTCCCATAGATAATCCAGATTATGTATTGAAAGGCAATCAAGATTAGTAGACAAGATACATTTCCATCCAAAAAAATATTCTAAATACAGTAATATCGTAGGACCTTATTAAATTACCTGTAATCTGGATGGATTGTTTGCTACCAAATTAACTAAAAAGTTTTGTGGATTGCTAGTAATGTAGATTGCTAGCAATGTATATTACAGGTAATGTGGATTATTATATTTAGTATATGCCAGTAACATATATAAAAAAATAAAATTTTAGAATATCCTTCAATTAAATTAGAAATTTATTCAAAAATATTACTTTTTAATATATATATTCTACAAGATATTAAATACAAAATATTTTATATTTTATATTAAAATTAAAAACTAAAAAAGATTTTTTATACTAACTAAATTAATATAAAAAATTACATATATAAACATTTATTAATATAGTATTAAAATATATTAAATTTATAAATTACATTATTAAATTTAATAATATATATTATAATATAAATGAATATATTTAATATAAATATTTTACATTATATTAATATATTATGAAATATAATATAATATATAATATAAATTATATTTTATAATATTATAAAATAAAATAAAAATTATTAATAATAAAAATACTATAATATTACATTATATACTATAATAGTATTATTTCTAATATTATTATATGATATGATATGATATGATATTATATTATTATATAATTATGTTATATAATAATATATATAATATGTAATGTTATATTATATTATAAAATATAAATATTATAATATATATTAATTATATTTAAAATAATATAATAATATAGTATATATAATTATTATATTATATTATATTATAATAATATTATATTACATTTTATATTATTTGATAATATAAGAGGAATGGAGAAGCAGAGGATAATATTATCAAAAATATTACTTGAGAAGTGGTAATTTGGATTACCATGACTTTTAGAAATAATCCAGATTATCTCTTGAGAGGTAATCTAGATTACTAAATGAGAGATTATATCTAGAAAAATAAATCAAATATAGTAATATAGTGGGGTTCTATTAAATTACCAGCAATATAGATGAATTACCTATTACCAAATACAACATAAGATTGTAGGTAATCAATCTAGATTACTGGTAATTTAATAGGATATCACTCCATTATTGTATTAGTATATTTTATAGATAGCAATCTATATTCTATTCTATTTATTTTATAATATTATAAAATATAAATTTATAAAATATATATATACTATTAAAATAATATAAAATAATATAAAATTAATAATATAATATAATAATATCATGGTATGTATATAATATTATAATATTATATTATATTTTTATTTATTTTATAATTATAATATCATATAATATTATATAAAAAAACATAATATAAATTATAAATTATTTAATAATATAAAATATTATATTATATTTAAAATAATATAATATATTAAATATAATGTAGTAATTATATTAAATATTTTATACAAAATATAAGTATATTATATTAAATTTAATAATGTAATATATAAATGTAATATGTTATTTAATATGTTTAAATAATATATTAATTATATATCTTTTTGATATATAAATTTTTATATTAAATTATTTAGTATAAAAAATAATTTTTTTTATTTTTTTAATTTAATATATATATATATATATAATATTTTATATTTTTTATAATATGAACTATTTAAATATTTTATTTTTATAAATCAAATATAGATTTAATTTAGAGATATTTTTAAAATTGATTTTGCTTTATGGCAACATTACCTGTATGTACCCAATACAATAATCCATTTACTTGTAATCTATTTTACCAGGAATCCACATCACTGGTAATCCACCTTACCTTTTTATTGCCTAGCAATGCACCAAACATAACCCTTGTCTGGCAATGCATAAAATGCAATCTAGAAGGTGTAGCAATCAAAATACCTTCCAAGTAATATAGATTGCCAAATTACCCATCCCTTCTCCCTCCTCTTCCCTTCAATATAATATAATATAAGATAATATAATATAATATAATATAATTTAATAATATCATGATATTTACTATAATATATAATATAATATATTAATATATATATATTTTATTTATAATACATAACATAATTATATATTATAATATTAATATAAAATAACATAATATAAATTATAAATTTTAATTTATAATATAAAAATATTATATTATATTAAAATAATATAATATATTAAATATAATATGGTATATTTATATTAAATATATTATATATAATATAAGTATATTATATTAAATTTAATAATGTAATAATAAGTAATATGTTATTTAATATATTTAAATAATATATTAAATATATTATCTTTTTGAAATGATTAAGTATTAGGGTTTGACATTTATCCATGTCCATCACTTAATCGGGATAATGGAAGATCGAAAGATTGAATTGCACGGTAACTTTCTACTAAAGGATATTTTGATACTTTCTATCAAATTTCTCATCTTCTGGGTAGGCATAACATATTACTAGACATCAATCATGTTTTGTAGGTTATCATGAATCAATTGGATTGAATTCATGAGTCAATTCGAAAGCTGGTTTGAATTGGCAACTTAGGTCAGCTCAATTTGACCTAATTAGGTCAATCGGGTTTGATTGGATCAAATCGGCTCGGACCTAGACCTACTGCTGGCTCGATGTGGAATCCAAAGGGTCACACACATTAGGAAATTGACCTAGGAAGTAAATTGACATTTAATTAGGATCATGGGATCGTAATTGATTAGCTAGATTGCATACTAGCATGTGTAGGCTGACATAATCTCCTAACCTAATTGATTGGGTCTGATAGGTTGCTAAATGGACCAACCAATTTATGAGAGACCTAAATTGGGTTGTGTCCTAAGTGAGATGAATTTATCAGATTTTATCTAATATTTTTTGGACATGTGATGTGACATATATCAAAAGTCCAAATGGCATGGGACTCTTGGTGCAAAATGGGTGCTCGGCAAATAAAAGGTTGCAAAAGGACCAAGAGTCCTTCTGCCTGATAATCACTGATATAGTGATAAAGTACACTTCATGCCCTTTTATTTTACACCAATTTTGCATAGCTTTTGACTAAGTCAAACATGTGAATGGCATGGAGAAAGGTGGCGCGCAAAGTGAAGAGTCGCAACTCTTCACTGTTGGCGCATAGAACTTTGGTACACAGAAAGGACAAGAGTCCTTCTGTCTGTCAATCACCAAAGCTAGATAAAGTCCAAGGGACGACCACCCTCGGCAGCCCGCCCGCCGGTGCTCGCCGGCCCCGCCCTCGCCGGAAACCTGGCATCCGCCGCCCCCACCCGTGGAAGATGAAGGGATGGCCTTGGGAAGTCCAACCGTCGCCTCCACGATCGCCGCTGCCGCCGCCGCCCGCATGCCGCCACTCATCACCAATCTGCCGCCCGGCCGCCCCCCCGCCCTGCCGGCGTCCCTGGGCCCCATGCCCGTGGGAAGACCTAATGGCACGCTCATGCGTGCCGTGCGGCCGTGCCACCCCTGCACCGCCGCCTGCCACCACCGTTCGCTGCCTGGTTGCCGCCCAGTCGTCGATCACCGTCGATCCGCCGCCCGGCCGCCACCCCGCCGCATCCCTAGGCCCCATGCCCGTGGGAAGACCGAACGACATGCTCGTGCATGCCGTGCGCCGTGCCACCCCTGCGCTATCGCCCGCCGCCACTGCCCGCCGCTTGGTCGCCTCCCCGCCGCTACCGCCCACCGGCCGCTGGCCCCCGGTCGATCGGAGATTGGGTTTTCTCCCCTGTTGCTTGGCCGAGAAGAAGCTTCGACATGCTTCTCAAAGCACCCCAAGGGAGAAGCTGTTCTGCATGCTTTTTAGAGTTGCACGATTTTCAGAGCAGCATGATTTTCAAAGCAGCATGATTTTCAGGGTATCACGAATTCCACAGCAGAGAGAGATTTCAAAATTCAAATAAAAGGGATTTATTTGGTATTTTTTTTAATGAATGTAAGTTGGAAAATTTGGGATTTTTGATTTTGAATTTGAATTCAAAATCAAGGGAGGATTTCAGGGGATTTTATTTTTGAATTTCAAAAGGGATATGGGCATCTATAAATACCCATACTCCTCTTGTAATAAAGTAGTTGAAAAAATAAATTTTTGAGATTTCTTTTCCACTTGTTTGTGGTTCTGGGCTGAGGCCCGTTGCCTTCGTCCTTCAGGACGTCAAGGGGTGTGAGGCCCCAACTTGCCTTCGTCCTTCGAGACATCGAGGGGTGTGAGGCCCCAGGTATCTTCATTCTCTCTCCCACCTTCATGTCTTTCTCTGCTTCCTCTCGTGACCTTGAGATCCATCCTAGCACCTCCAAGTATCGAGGAGGGCATAATGCCTTAGAGATGGATGGTCTCTTCGTTAGGGTGAGTCCCAAGGTCCATGAGTTCCAGTCCCTAGTCTCCCATTCCCATCCTTCCTTCGCCACCTTCGCCAAGAAAATTTGAAAACCAAAAGAGTCCAGCCATTTTAGGGATTTTCAGGGGTCATTCTATCCTAGTCCCGGGAGGCTTCTTAGCCCTCCCACGATCCTTGGTTTGCTTTATGTCTTTCTCATTTCCGAATAACCCCAGGTTTCTTTATTTTCCATCCCACATCATTTTTTGGTATCAGAGCATGGTTAGGACTTAGCGCTTCTTAAGTACCTGGATTAGGTGCTTCACCAGGCCGTCCGATCTTAGGAGAAAAGTAGGGTTTCAAGACCCTCTCTTCCCATTCCATGGGGATCTCCTAAGGCATGTAGGGGTGCCTTTGTGATAGGCCTTTGAAGGAGAATACAAGAAGAATAGGTTTAAAAGAACAAAAAGATTTTGCATCTTAGATTTCATCTTTTAATTTCTGCAGTTTTTTCTTTCCGTACATGGTCTGTTGTTTTAGGTGGTACTACCTGTAGGAATCTCTAAATTTTATGATTTTTGTTTTGTTAGATCACATATAATTCAAAGTATTTTAGTAATCTTCTCAAATCTTATTTCAGTTTGTAGAATTTATACAAGCTGAAAAATTACCTGAGAGCAAGTTCTATTATGATAATTCCAGCAATCTGCATTTTCTTGTGTTTTCAATTGTCATCTAGTTTAATCTTTCATTTAGAGTAATATCATTTCATTTCCATTATCTTAACTCTGCTATCATACATCAACTCCTACAAAAAAAATATAATTTAGTGACATCTCATTAGATCATTTGCTTGCATTCATTTTTCATAAATCATTTAAGGGTGGCAATTTGACATAGGGTCAGGATTTCATTACCTGTCCCTAGCCCAAAAATCACTAACCAGTATATCGAACCCAAGCTCTAACTAAAATCGATTAGATACTTAATTTGCTCTAGAGAGCTTAGGGACACCAATTGGTCCAAGACCAAGTGTCTATTCTTGGCGTCAGCCTATTTTGTGTGTGCTGTTGCCCTTGATGTCTAGGCTTGGTGATTCAGGGCTTGTGAGTTTGGTCCGCCTACCTGGCTAATCCCAGATTTGTATCTAAGGTTGGCATTCAGGGACCTCCACTCCCCTACACCTACCTGGCTAAGGACAAAGTTACTCCAGACTGGTTTGCCACCCTGACTTAGGCAACCGGTTGAGATTCTAGGTCTAGTAGATCATAGCCGACTTTGCGTGCTTAGCTCATGTCGACTAGATCAGGAGTCCCTTACCATCCCCATCATTCCTAATCAAGTGAACCCATGGAGAATGAACGAGAAGATCAATTAAAGCTCATCCTTGAATAGATAGCTAGGATGAACAATAAGCTTGATAAGTATGAAGATAGGTTTGAAGCCTGCAAGGCCCATGCTAAATTCAACTCCTCTAGGTCCAATTCCCTTGATCCAAGAGCCTATGATCATGTTCTTTCCCCTGAGTCTAGCCCTAGGAGCCCATACCCATACTTGGTTGACTTTGAGGAGGGACCCATTAGGAGCACCGAACCTTATGCACCCACCTTTGATGGAAGACAAGAGGCATATATCGATTGGGAAGAACGAATGGATCAGTATTTTGAGTGCACTAACATATCGCAATTAGGACAGGTTAGGTTGGCCAAAACCAAGTTCACCCAACATGCTAGGTCGCATTGGTATGTTATTGAGCATGAATGTTATCACAGAGAAGAGGAAATAAGTTCTTAGAGAGACATGAGAAGTAAGTTGAGAGATAAGTACATAGGTAGATTCTATGAGAAAAGACTTTTAGACCGATGGTACCAACTGAGACAGGATGATAGGCCAGTGTCTAAGTATATCAAGAAATTTCAGGAGTTTGTCAGGAGATGTAACACCACTGAATCTAAGTCTGAGACCATAGCTAGGTTTCGAGATGGTCTATGTAGGGATATCCAGCAAGAACTTCTCCATTGGAAGATTTATAGCATGGAAGAAGCCTATGACACTGATAGGGAATTTAAGTCATATCAAAGAAAATTCATGAACTACCAAGTTAAGCCCAGCAGGGTTAGTACCTTTGAACCCAAACCCAATCCTACTCAACTTCCCTTAGACCAATCAACTTCTACTATCCCATTAGTTCATATGAATGATAGGGACAAGAATCTTGAAGTACAAATTGAGAGCATTAATATTCAAGACTTAGGGTATCCTAGACTGAAGAGTTCCAGGGAGAAAAGATTGAGCCCACTAAAGATTGAGCCCACTGAGAATCTAAGTGAAGAAACCCCTGAGCCTATTGAGGAATCCAAAGAAGACATCTTGGAATCAAGTCTAGTGGTAAAGTGTGATATAGGTGGACCCAAGGCTGAAATCACTAAGGAACTCATAGAAAAAGATGCTGAACCCATTATAAAATTTGAAGGAGAAACTAAGCCAGGATCGAACATAGTAGAGGTAGTTGAAGCCCTAAAAGTGAAAAAATTTGAGGATGTATTTCCCGATGAGTTACCTAAGCAACTACCACCCGATGAGATTATTGAAGGATCCCCTGCCACTAAAGAGATTCCTGAACTGACCCAAAAAGAACACCTCCAGGAAGTAGCCGAGACTCTGAAAGAATTCGAGAATGTTTTACTCGATGATTCACCTGACCAACTTCCACCCCTGAGAGACATCCATCATACTATAGACTTGGTCCTAGGATCCTCTTTAACAGACCTTCCTCACTGTGGGGTTGACCCTAGCAAGCCCCAAGATCTACCGGAACAAGTGGACTATATGACACCTATAGAACAATGTCCACATTTTAAGGTCATCCTGAATAACCAAGGTCTGTTTCATGTTTCCTATAAGCCACCCCAAGACTCTGATTCTTATTTCCTACCCTTCCCTGAGCCTTCTCACATTTCTAGAGCCATGGGGTTACATTTTGCCGAGATTTCTAGGTTGCATGAATCCCTGGAGCCCATCCCATTTGCTACCTATTTCTGGTATACCTTATGGCATTTGCTAGGGATCCATGGTAATTTTTCTTGTGCATACCAGACCAGGGTCAAACCTAGAGAGTCAATAATCTATTAGGTTTAGGCCCTAGAGAGTCCAATAAAATTCTGCTCTATAGGAATGCATCGTTGAGTCTGCATTTTGCATCATGATAGAATTCTGCATTAAAGATAAATTTTAAAATAATTTGGCTGATTCCCAGAAATGAGCCAAAGAGTTTGAAATTAGGGATTCTAGAATGGTTAGGCTTAGGCCTGAATGGTTTCCACTAGGAGCCGTTAAGAAACTTCATGCTCGTGGAGCTGGCCCCTTTAGAGTGATAAGGAGAGTTGGCCCTAATGCCTACGTTCTTGAGCTACCCCCGAAGCCGGTCGGGATGATATGCTGGGGAGCCAAGCACACTTCCAAGATGGCCTGGGGTGGGGGAAATCTTAAGAATGTACTTCCCTTTATGAGGGAAGGAGGGATGAAAATAAAAATGTAAACAATGATGCTGTGATCATCGAGATGACGATCGCAAAATATCATATAAAATGCATCATGGTTGATAGTGGAAGCTCCACGGATGTACTTTTTTATGATCTTTTTCCAGGATGAATCTTTCCCCTGCTTAGCTCAGACCCATGCACACGCCTCTTATTGGTTTTACAGGTGACTCCGTGGGGGTTGAAGGGGAGATTACCCTCCCCGTTACTACCGGGACTCCATCTTGGCAGAGCACCGTCATGATGACATTCACGGTTGTTAGGCTCCCTTCAGCCTACAACGTGATCCTCGACCGACCCGGGCTCAACCTGCTCAACACGGTCATCTCCACAAAGCGGATGTTAATGCAGTTCTTAACTCCCTACGGCATCGGGGAGATGAGGGGGGCACCACAACCCATTTAGCACTGTCTCCAAATCATCCCCGGGGCCAAGGCTGCCGAGGACAACCCCAGCTCGGACGACCTCGACCAAAGGGTGCAGGACCCCAGAGATGGCCCAGTCGAGCACTTGCTGTCGTACCCTCTCAGGACTGACCCGATGAGGATGGTGCAGATTGGAGCACAGCTACAAGATGATGAAAGGGCCCACCTTCTGGAGTTCCTCCGGGCAAACACTGACATGTTCGCTTAGATAGCTACCGACATGCCTGGGATCTCGCCAGAGATCATAACCCACAAGCTAAGCATTGACCTTAAGTATCGCCCTATCCGATAGAAGAAGAGAAGTTTTGCATCGGAGAGACAAAGGGCGATCAATGAGGAGGTGGATAAACTCTTCACTGCCAGCTTCGTTTGGGAGGTGCAGTATCCGAGCTGGCTAGCAAATGTGGTTATGGTAAAGAAGAATAATGGAAAGTAGAGGATCTGTGTAGACTACACCAACCTTAACCGAGCCTAGCCAAAGGACAGTTTCCCTCTATCGAAGATCGACCAGCTAGTGGACGCCACCTCAGGGCACCGCTTTCTCTCCTTTATGGATGATTCAATGGATACAACCAGATCCGAATGCACCTGGAGGATGAGGAGCACACCACCTTCGTCACCGACCGAGGGACGTACTGCTATCGGATGATGTCATTTGGCTTGAAGAATGCTGGCGCCACATACCAGTACCTGGTCAACCGGGTCTTTAAAGATCAAATTGATAGGAACATGCAAGTCTATGTGAATGACATGCTCGTCATGAGCAAGCCGAGTTCGGACCATGTAGCCGACTTCACGGAAGCCATCTACAACCTCCGCGAGCACAAGATGAAGCTGAACCTGGCGAAGTGTGCCTTCGAGGTAGCGGCAAGGAAGTTCCTCAGCTTCATGGTGACCTAGAGGGGGATCGAGGCGAACCCGGAGAAGGTCCAGGCGATCATCGACATGGAGCACCCGACCTCGAAGAAGCAGGTCTAGCACCTGACGGGTCGGATCGTTGCACTGAGCTGATTCATCTCGAGGTCGACGGATCGCTGCCTCCCCTTCTTCAAGGTACTACGTAAGATAAGCGACTTCACCTGGACAGAGGAGTGCAGGGTGACTTTCAAGGAGCTTAAAGATTTCCTGTCATCACCACCACTATTCTCTAGGTCGGAGACAGGAGAGGAGCTCCTGTTGTACCTGGCAATCACCCTTGGAGCCGTTAGTTCGGTCCTCATCTGCATGGACAAGGACGGATCCTAAAAGCCGATGTACTATGCTAGCAAGCTCCTCCAGGATGCCAAGATTAGGTATACACGATCCGAAAAGCTTATTTTTGTACTTATCATGTCTGCTCAATGTCTCAGGCCATACTTCCAAGCACATCCAATCATGGTCTTGATGGACCAGCCCTTGAGAGTTGTGCTCAGCCATTCCGACACGTCTGGATGCTTGGCCAAGTGGGCACTAAAGCTCAATGAGTTCGACATCGCGTACCGATCGAGATCATCCCAGAAGGCCCAGGTGCTGGCTGACTTCCTGGTCGAGTGCGCGAGACTCGTCGAAGAGCTAGAGCAGATGGTCCCAGAGCATCAAGAAAAGCTTGGTGCAGAGGAGGAGCCCTGGATCCTCCATGTCGACGGTGCATCCAATGCGGGCGAAAGTGGTGCAGGCTTAATCCTCGCCAACAATGATGGAGTTATGGCTGAATGCGTATTTCATTTTTAGTTCGCTATGATAAATAACCAGGCGGAGTATGAGGCACTCCTCGCAGGCCTCACGGTCTCCCATGAGCTGGGTGTAAGGAGCCTGAAGGTCTTCACCGACTCCCAACTGGTGGCCGGACAGGTCTACGGGGAATACGAAGCAAGAGATCCATAGATGATGAAGTACCTGGAGCAGGTCCGCTCAAGCATGACAGGTTTCCAGTGCTTCAGCATCTCTCACATCCCCCAAGGTGAGAACGCTCGTGCCGATACACTGTCCAGACTTGTGACCTTGCTGGACTTGTCACGGGGCGAGCTTACATCGAGTACCTCGAAAATCCAAGCAACGAAGCTCCCATCAAGGTACAGCAGGTCACCCCAGAGCCGAGCTGGATGGATAGGTACATCAGATACATCACCAATGGCACTCTACCGGAGGACCGGGCAGAGGCAGGCCTCATCAAGAAGAAAGCCTCATGGTTTGTCCTTATGGAAGGGCAACTCTACCACCGATCTTGCTCTTATCCACTCTTGAAGTGCCTGAGACCCGCAGAGGCAACATTCGTGCTCCAAGAGATCCACGAAGGCCTTTGTGGAAACCACGTCAGGGGAGGACGCTGGCATACAAGGCGCTCAATCAAAGTTACTATTGGGAGACTATGAGGGAGGACGCCGCAGACTTCGTGAAGAGGTGCGACCGATGCCAGTGCCATGCCCATATACAGTGCTAGCCAGCGGCGTCGCTCTCCCAGCTCTTCGCCCCATGGCCATTTGCCTAGTGGGAAATGGACATCCTGGGTCGTTCCCTCCAGCTTCAGGGTAGCGGAAGTTCTTAATAGTGGCCATTGACTACTTCACCAAGTTGGTAGAAGCAGAGCTACTGGCGTGGATCACGGAAGCCAAGGTTCGCCAGTTCTTTTGGAAGTCGATCATCTGTCACTTTAGGCTTCCCCGCAGCATCATCACTAACAATGGATGGCAGTTCGACAACCGGGAGTTTGAAAAATTTTGTATCGAGCATGGCATCGAACACCGCTTCACCTCAGTGGCTCACCCGCAAACAAACGGGGAAGCCGAGGTAACCAATCGGACTATCCTCCAGGGACTCAGGACCAGACTAGATCAAGCTAAGGGTAGATGGGCGGAGGAACTCCCAAGTGTCCTGTGGGCCTACTACACAATGCCCAGAACAGCGATGGATGAAACGCCCTTCAACCTTGTCTTCAGTGCTGAGGCCATCATCTCGGTCGAGCTCGGTGTGTCGACACTGTAGCTACAGTAGTACGATGAAGCGAAGAACCTGATGCACCTTCTACTCAACCTGGACCTCCTTGAGGAGACCAGGGATAAAGCTCGGCTCCGGATGGTAGCATACTGGCAACGAGTGGCCCTATACTACAAGCACGGGTAAGGCCAAAGGTCTTCCGACCCGGCGACCTGGTGCTGCACCAAGCCGAAGCATCTTAACCCCGGGAGTGCAGTAAACTCTCGCCGAACTGGGAAGGCCCCTACAAGGTGGCCAAAGCTCTTCCACATAGAGCCTGCTATCTCGAGGATCTGGATAGTGTCAGATTTCCACCAACGTAGAATGCTTGCAACCTGAGAAAATATTATCAGTAGTGTAAGGCTCTCTTCTTATAATAATAAGTGGTGAGGACACAAGAGCCAGGAAGAAGAAGCAAACCTTTTCCAATTCAATTTGGATCATCAATGAGTAAGTCCATGTGTTCTTTACAAAGAGCACTCAAGTCCCAGTTGTTTTGAGTTTGTAATTAGGTCAAATTGGGTTGTAATTTGATCAAATTTGGTCAATTAGGATTGTTGAGTTACCAATTGAGTCCATTGAGTCCATCAATTGGTTTAAGAGTCTTGTAAATAGCATTAACTTGCTTTATTTGATGAATTGTCCAATTTGAGTCCTGTAATTAGTGCTTGAATAAGTCAAGGGGTGTCATAAGTATCCAAGACCCAAGTCATCATTACCTTGGTGGATCAATTCTAGGTTAAAAAAGGGTTGTCCAAATTTTTTACCAGACATCCAAACATCTAGACATCCAGATATCTGGATATCCAGAGATCAGATATCCGGACATACAGACATTGGGACAACATTTAAAATCCAAGTTTATCCAACAGAGGTGCCCCATCCCATTTATTTTCACCACTCATTTGAGATTTCAAGGAGGCACCCATTTAAGAGGAGTAAAGCAGAAGGACTCTGTTTTTTATCTGGCACCCCCTCCTCATTCTCTCTTGTCGCCCACTCCAGATGATGCCCACCCATGATTTATTCAAAATCTAAATGGAAGGAAGAGTCCAAGATAAATGGAGGTTTATCCAAAATTCAAAGGAAGAGTTATCTTCATCCAAATTCAAATTCAAATGAAGGATTCAAACCTTTGAAGCTATTTCTTATCTTATGTTGCCGATCAAGAAGGATTAAAAAATCAGATTGAGAAGGATTTGCATCAAATGAGAAGAAGATTAGCACCCCATCTCCATTTGTCACACATTTTTTCATGAAGTCACCCAAGCCATGAAAAAAAAGGGATTTAAATTTCAAATTCAAGGAAGAATCCAAGAAGCCAAGGAGTATTTAAATTTAAATGTAATTTGAATTCAAAGGAGTCCTATGATATCTTCGTATATGAAGAACCCTATAAATAGGACCCCATACCCCTTGTAATTAAATTATTGATTCATAAAATGAAATGCTGCAATTTTTCTTCCACAAAGCTAGGTTAGGCTTTAGTGATTTTCTCTAAGGGCGGGGAGGTCCTTAAGAGCTCAAGGTGAGGAGGTCTTTGAGAGCTAAAGGTGGTGAGGTCCTTGAGTGGAGGTTCTGCCGGAATCGACAAGCTGCTATCGATTTTTTTCAAGCTCTACGCAACCAACGCTTCTTCTTCTTCTTTTTTTTTTTTCCATTTTGAATCTGATTTACTTCAATCTTAAAGTCTTGTTTGCTGCCTTCTCTACAGATTTCAGGTGTTCAAAGACTTTAGAGGATGGATCCTTTGCTTCCGAACCGAGATCTAATGGTAGATCTAAAATCTGGAGTCTCGATCTTTATCCTACTGCGAGATCTGAGCGACCAAACAGCCGATCTATCCCAAGTCAAAGAGAATCTCCATCGGGATAAGCAAACAATCCTTTCTCATTAGATTTGGTAGTTGAAGCATGGAATAGCCTAATCTTAGATGGTTTTCTAGCCATCGGGTCCTTATTCTTTATAGCCTACGGATCAGATTGCGGTTAAGTAGTTAGTTTTTTTCTTTAATCTCTTTAGTCTATTATGTTTAGTTGCTTTACTACTATGATCATTGCTCTTTAAAACATCTTAGACTAAAATTAGATCATCTTACACCGTATTGCATCGTTTCGCATCAATAAGGATTTTCTTTTGCACAAATCGCTCTTCACCTTGCAGGGATGTCACTGCCCGGCCCGAGGTCCGGTACGCAGAAGCCCGGAGCCCAGCTCTCTAGCACTCAAGCCCAGGGCCCAGCTCTCCGGCACCAAAGCCCGGAGCCCAGATCTCCGGCACTCAAGCTCGGGGCCCAGCTCTTCGGCATCGAAGCTCGGAGCCCAGCTCTCCGGTACTAAAGCCCAGAGCCCGGCTCTCCGGTGCACTCAAGCCCGGGGCCTAGCTCTCCGGCACTCAAGCTCGGGGCTCAGCTCTCTGGCACCGAAGCCCGTAGCCCAGCTCTCTGGCACTCAAGCCTGGAGCCCAGCCCTCCGGCACTCAAGCCCAGAGCCCAGCTCTCCAGCATTGAAGCCTAAAGCCCAGCTCTTCGGCGCACTCAAAACCGGGGCCCAGCTCTCCGGTATCGAGGTGCGGAGCCTAGCCCTCCGACACTCAAGCCCGGAGCCCAGCTCTCCAGCACCGGCGCCCAGAGCTTAGCTCTCCAACACTCAAGCTCGGAGCCTAGCTCTCCGGCATGCTCAAGCCCGGAGCCCGGCTCTCCGGCATCTAAGCCCGGATCCCACGATTCTTCAGTGCCAAAACCCAGGGCCCAGCTCTCCGACCTCATTAGTATAAGGTCCTCCTCACTAATAATCAAGATTCCCCTTTTGCAAACTCTTTTTGCCTTATAGAAGAATCATCGCCCGACCCCAGGTCTGGCACTCAAAGCTCGAATCCCATGACTCTCCAGCACCAAGTCCTGGAGCTCAGCTCCCAGACATCAAAGCCCGGATCCCACAACTCTCCGGCACCAAGTCCTAGAGCCCAGCTCCCAGGCATCAAAGCCCGGATCCCACGACTCTCCAACACCAAATCCCGGAGCCCAGCTCCCAGGCATCCTGGATCCCACGACTCTCTGGCACCAAATCCTAGAGCCCAGCTCCCAGGGATCAAAGTCCGATTCCCATGACTCTCCGGCACTAAATCCTAGAGCCCAGCTCCCAGGCATCAAAGCCTGAATCCCATGACTCTCCGGTACCAAGTCCTGGAGCCCAGCTCCTAGGCATCAAAGCCCAGCTCCTAGGCATCAAAGCCCAGATCCCATGACTCTCTGGCACCAAATCCTGGAGCCCAGCTCCTAGGCATCAAAGCCCAGATCCCACGACTCTCCAGCACCAAGCCCTGAAGCCTAGCTCTTAGGCCATCAAGCCCAGAGCCCAGCTCTCCGGCATTGAATCCTATAGCCCAGCTCCCAGGCATCAAAGCCTGGAGCCCAGCTCTCCGGCACTCGGGAACACTCATCCATCTCTGAGATGCTTAGAGACAAAGTGGAAGCCTCCTCTCTAATCTCATTACATGCCCAAAAAAAAAAAAGAAAGAAAGAAAGAGGAGAAAAGAGAAAAAGAGGGGAGAGGTAAAGTAGTTTCAAGCCAAGATAGTTGAAAATTTCCATTTCATTGAAGATTTGTTGTTTGTTACAAGTGTCCCAGGGCCCCCGACATACCAGGTAGCCCAGGCCAAAAATAGAAGGAAAAAAAAACAGGAAGGGAAATCTATCCTACTCAAGCGATCCCTCATCGAGGCTATCTGGCTGCGAGGCATCATCTTCAGGGGCCTCGGGCTGTGCAGTTCCGGCTTTAGTAACGATCGCCAGTGGGGAATCTTCGGAGGTGGTTGCTGACTCCTCAGCATCGCCCAAGTCTGGGGCCGGCTCCGTGCCCGAAGCACTAGGATAATCGAGGAAAGCTTGGCCCTTGTCAGACACGAACTCCTTGACCCTGGAGCGCATGTACATGAAATCTTTATAGAAGGAGTCTGATGCCGACTCAAGGAACTCGATGGCGAACTCCTTCAAGGCCCTGTACCTTGCCACGGCCTTCTCAGCCCCCTTCTTCGCCTCGACGGCTTGCTCCTTTGTCACCTCCGCTGACCTGGCAGCCGTCGTTGCCTCCTTCTTAGCAGCTGTGGCCCTCTCCTCGACGGCGACCAGCCTCTCTTTCTCCATATCTAGTTTGGCCTGGAGGGACTGAGCACGCCCCTTCTGCCGGACTGCCTCGGTGTTGAACTCAGTTAGCCTCTTCTTAGTGGCCATGAGCTCCTCAGCCTTGCTCCTTGACTGGCCCCGCTCCTGGTCAAGGTTCTTGATGCGGGACAGAGCGGGGAAGGATCGCTGGCGAGCATAGAAGTCACCAGGAGATTAGGGCTTGCACTCAAGAACAAGGAACCAGGGCATCACACCCACTCCAATTTGGAGAAAAACTCAAACTCAGATCAAAATGACTTTAATTTGTATTCATAAGAAAAAAGATAATTCATACAAGAGGGAAGGGGTAGTATTTATAGATTCACCCTAGGGTACATTACTTGAGAGCTAAGAAACCCTGACTTGTGGGCCAAGAAACCTTGGTGGACCTGGTCAACAGTGGGCCTATCTTGGACTGGAGCTCTCTCTTGCGGGCTTGGCGGCATGAAAGGGCCCAGGTGCATGAAGGCCAGCTCTGGTTGAGGGGCCTGGTGAATCTCCTGGCTGCAAACTCTCCTTTTGTACATGACCTGAATGACTCAACTAGACTCTTGACTAAACTAAAATGACTGGACCTGACTAAGTGGACTCAACTAGACTCAATTGTCTCACTTTATTACAGGACTCAAATAAAATAAAATAGACTTTTGGTCTCCATCATTCTCCTACGGTGGGGTGAACTCGACTCCGTCGAGTCAGGCTCAGCAGGGTTGATGGAACCGAAACCAATCAAAAAAAGACTCCGATGTTGGGTTCACCCACTTTTTTTTTCAACTTCTTTTCTCTTTTTTTTTATTTTTTCATCTATACTCTAAAAATCATGCAGCTTTGAAAGCCATGCGGTGCTGAAATCTGTGCTATTCCAGAAACTGTGCTGAAGTCAGTAACAGTGAAGGCATTTGCCTTCCCGTTCGTGCGGTCCCTCTGTTCCTCATGGATTGAACCAGGGAGAGGAGCGATGGAGGAGTTCGCCGACATTGAGGCTGGATGGAGACTGTCTGGCAGAGCGGTCGTGGAGGCGGCGGTGGTCGGCGACAGCAGCGGGGGTGATGACGGCATTCAGAGGGTGAGGCTCCAGAATGGGAAGATTTTGGTGGGGATGTCAGTCTCCTTGGGGATGCCATACTGGGTGAGGAAGCCGTTGAGGCAGTCGTTACCACCGGCCTCCATCTTCTTGAGCTGGATCTCAGACCAGGAGTCAGTGGTGATAGAGTGAACGAAGCTGATATGGATGTCGAGGCCACGGTGCTTGCCGGAGCACTCGAGGCACATGAAGACGCTGTAGGAGACAGAGGCCCACTGCGGGTTCTTCTAGGCACAGTCCCTGCACGCCTTGTTCCTCGGCTGGGCCTGGAGCTCCCGGAGCCACCGGGAGGCCATCATCGCCATCCCGATTAGCTGGATTTGGATCTTCGATTCCAAGAATAAAAGGATCCCGGGATGGGAACCAGGGAAGCAGAAAGTCAAACGATAACAACTTCTAAGTAAAGGAATTAGAGATCATTCCCATCGATTTTGAGAGTGCGATTGATAAAGAACAGGGCATAGACAGAAAGGGGACGGGAGGCTTCATGCGATGGAGGTGGAGGAGGGGTTCGGGCATGAACTTCTGGAATGGCGTCGGTGGAGGCATGCTTCACGGGCGATGGGGAGGAGAAGGGCTTGGGTGCAGGGCATTGATGGACCTCGATGGCTGACCGAGGTTTGAGAAATCTTGCACACGGAGATCTGGATAGGAGGAAGGATGCAGAGCAGGGAGGAAGAGGAAAACACTAATCCGCTGGGCTCTGTTACCAAGTTGATGCAGGACAAAGTGGGGGAGGATCACTGGCGAGCATAGAAGTCAACTGGGGATTAGGGCTTGCACTCAAGAACAAGGAACCAGGGCATCACACCCACTCCAATCTGGAGAAAAACTCAAAACTCAGATCAAAATGACTTTAATTTGTATTCATAAGAAAAAAGATAATTCATACAAGAGGGGAGGGGTGGTATTTATAGATTCACCCCAAGGTACATTACTTAAGGGCTAAGAAACCCTAACTTGTGGGCTAAGAAATCATGGTGTATCTGGTCAACAGTGGGCATGTCTTGAACTGGAGCTCTCTCTTATGGTCTTGGCGGCATGAAAGGGCCCAGGTGCATGAAGGCCAGCTCTGGTTGGGGGGGCCTGGTGAATCTCCTGGCTGCAAACTCTCCTCTTGTACATGACCTGAATGACTTAACTGGACTCTTGATTGAACTAAAATGACTGGACCTGACTAAGTAGACTCAACTGGACTCAGTTGTCTCACTTTATTACATGACTCAAATAAAATAAAATAAAATAGACTTTTGGTCCCCATCAATTCTCCTGGAGCTCCTTCGAGTGCCTCTTGGTGCTGGCAAGTTCATTCTGGAGCTCCTTATTCTTCAGGCCGAGCTCCCGGGAGGTGTCAGTTTTCTCTTTCAGCTCGGTCCTCAAGGACTCGACCTCCGCTGCTCGCTGTTGGTCATTCTTCAACCAGTTTCTGCAGCAGTCTCTGATCAGGAGGTCTCGGTACCGATCTGCACCAAACAAGACATCAGCAACCAATGCACAAAGAGAGAGAGGAGAAGAAAGAAATCAAAAAAGCGAAATGACTTACCGAGAAGAGTTGGGGGAAGATGCTACAAATTGCATCCCCAAGCAGCTTTCCAGCCATCTCCCGCCGGTCACATGATTGGATTAAAAAATTCATCATGCACTCGGCCAGCCTCTGGTCTCGGAGAAATGAGATGTCAGGCGCCAATTTGAATGGGACTCGGTGGTAGTCCCTCTCCCTCCTGCTTGCCCCCGAGGCAGAATCGCCTACTCCACCGACAGAAGAGGCCTTGGTGGCAGGGTGAGAGCTCAGCACCCTTTCAGGCGGCCCCCAGGCACCGGCTCTGCTCCTCCTCGCACCTCCTCCCCCTCGACGACGACGAGCTCTGGGGAAGGAGGAGACATGATGGCAACGGCTGTAGCCACGACCCTGGCCTGGATGACCACCTCAGGCTCCGGGGCGGGGGCTGGTCCTTGTCACCTCAACTGCTCTGGCACGGGCCCAGCTATCCTCTGACCCAATTCTGGCATCACAGCAACCGCCCTCCTTCCTTGTGCGGGGGTGGTCTTGGCCTCCCTCCTGCTCAGCTCAGTCGGTACGACGGGAGCAGCCACCGATGCACTCTCATCACGAGCCCTCTTCGAGGAGGACTCTTCAACAAATTTCGATGGATGCCTCTTCCTGGTAATCGAGAGTAGGTTATCCATCGAGAACTTTATACCTGCACACGAAGGATGCAATATCAGTTCCTAGTTTGGAGAAATAGAGTAAGAGGCACAAAAAGAAGAACTCGAGCCAAACTCATCCAACTCTCTCGTTGGGTCGACCTCGACCTTGATGAGGTTCTGCTCTGACAACAGAACCTCGAGGAAAGGAATCTAGGTGGTGTGAAGCTGCTTGTAGACCTCTCGGTCAGCCACCTCGATAATAGAATTTCAGTTAGGGGACTGATCTAGGTCGCTCCAGACCCAGTCGACCCCCTCGATCGTCGCAAAAAAGAATTTACTCTTCCATCCATTAATGGATGAAGGGAGTTCGAATTTGATGCCCTTCAAGTGAGAAGAAAGAGACCACCATCCGTCCTCAGTAGGGTGGTGCTTCAAGGTGAAGAAGGCTCTGAATAAGAAAAAACGGGCGACAATCCCATGGAAATGACAGAGCACTATAAATCAAAAGATGGTCCTTATGGCATTAGGGACGAGTTAAGCAGGGACCAGACAATAGTTGCTCAACACTGATAAAAAGAAAGGGTGGAAAGGGAAGTGGAGTCCTCCTAAGAAGGTCTCCTCATAGAAGGCGATCCGGCCCGGGCTACTCGAAGTAACCTGATCTCCTGGTCGAGGGATCAAAAGCTGGATGGAATGAGGGATGCCATAGACATCCTGGATGGTCCCCATTCTTCAGCTGAGATTGTCAAAGCAATCCCGTTGAGACCTGTGGATTGAGCAGGGTCAGAAACGGGTTTGGCTGGAGAAGGAGGAGTCGGGCTAGATCCAGGCTCCCTAATAACTATGCCACCGGGGGGATGCCTCCTACTAAACTCGAAGCGTGCCTCTTCCCCCACCTTATCGAAAGAAGAAGAAGGCGGTCTCAGCACAGAAGGACCCGCCTCAGCCTGGTTGGTTGAGGGACGGAAGCCAGGACCAAAGAGAGACATCTATAGAAATGGGAAAGCGAAAGCTCAAGAAGAGGAGGAAGACGGACGGCGAGGACCCAAACCTCAAAAGGAGAAACTCTACTCTACTGGGGGAAGGAGGAAGAAGGAGATGAACCTAGTTCCTGGGGGAGCCTAAGGTAATCGGAGGAGAAGAGAAAGCCTGGGTATGATGGCGGGCATGCAAAATTCAAAAGAGTGGATGTTTCGGGAAAAATTTGCCTTTCATTTCAGAGTGACCCGATGCATCCGTACCTTTACAGCCTCTCCACTGACAAATTTGCACCACATACCGACCATTGGCGAGTGGGACGCTCCGCATCGATTGTAGCTGCTCTAAATTCTATGCCAGTAATAACTGCTCCTCGGACGTGGCCACATGGCTCCTCCGTACTGGCTCAGGGAACCACCTCATGAAGCATAATCGTGGTCATTATTATGCTGGATCTTTGCCTTTCCATGTCAGCCTCGTAATTACTCCCTTCAACCTGAGCACAGCGCACCAACGGGCCTCGGGAGTGGGGGATAAATGATGTGGCAGGATTGTTGATGTGGAACACCTATCAGAGGATCGTTGATGTGGAATATCTGTCAGACGCCATGTCGGAGAGGGCCGCCATGCCAGATACTCCTCCTCGGACACCTTTGTCGGGCCGAGCTCCTCCAAGATGTCGGGGTGGCATGTCGAAGTCGAGCTCCGTCCTCCACCAGGTCAGCCCCCGCGAGATTGGGATGCTTAGGTCAGAGTCGAGCGACCTCCCCTAGATTGAGCCCCTCAAAGTTGAGCCCCTTGATCTGGAGTCGAGCTTAGCCCTCCTCCGCCACATGGAGCCCCTTCGAGGTTGAGCCCTTTGGGCTGGAGTCGCGCCCTGTCGTCCTCCGCCAGGTCGAGCCCCTTGGACCGGAGTCGAGCCCACCCCTCCTCCACCAAGTGGAGCCCCTTCGAGGTCGAGCCCCTCGGAGTCGAGCCTTGTCCTCCTCCGCTAGGTCGAGCCCCCTTGAAGTCGAGCCTTTTGGACCAGAGTCGAGCCCAGCCCTCTCCGCCAAGTGGAGCCCCTTCGAGGTTGAGCCCCTCAGAGTCGAGCCCTGTCCTCCTCCGCTAGGTCGAGCCCCCTCAAAGTCGAGCCCCTAGGCTTGGAGTTGAGCCTAGCCCTCCTCCGCCAAGTGGAGCCCCTTCGAGGTTGAGCCCTGTCCTCTTCAGCTCAGCCTTCACCTCGGATGAAGGCACCAGCAACCAAAGGGGCGACACCATCCCCCCTAGATGCCGACGAGTCACCCGAGGATCATAGAGAGGCATTCACCAGGCCATAATAACTGTCCGTAGCTACCACTTACATTAGGGGAGGAAAGAGCTCCATGATCGAGGCACCATGTTCTCCACCAACCGCTTCCACCACCCGAAAGAGGAAGTCAACTAGGAGATTCGAATCCCGGGGGTGGTGGCCCCCCCGATTGAGGCACTGCCAAGTTTTCTAAAATGGAGCAACCGGGAGGAATGTCAGAATGCATAGCAGGTTTCCTTATTACGAACTAGGAAAGACGTCCCGCCCATGGCACGGAACGTCGCTGCACGTGCCTGATGGCATGAAGAGATCCCGAGATAGGTGTTCGGCAATGACCTGGACTTAAAAGAGCCATCGGCACCCCCAACGAGGGAGGTAATACAACAACAACATACCAAAAAACATGCTCAAGCAAGTAAGGGAGGCAAGGTCACATAGGAGAGCCAACTCCAGTTCACCTCGGACATCACTCTCTCCAATACACTTGCACCCTATTCACACATCATTCACTCCTCCTAGCATGGAGTCCATCTTAAGGGGCTCGACCAAGAGGATTTGTTCCCCTGGATCGTCACTAACTTGACCGTCGGAGTGCCCCGGCCAGAATCCCTGGCCCGGGTCTCTAACCCTGTTTTGCAGGTCCCGAAGTGTAGACCAGTCTCGAAAAGACGAGGGGCGATCCGACGTTGACAGTAGCTACAAGCCATGATGATTTCGGTGGCAACAACGACCACTTTGGCTCTTATGAAAAAGTATCTAAAGAATTAATGGACAAATCTTTAAGAAATTTAGAGTTTGGGATACATTTTTCAATGGCACAGATCAAGTATCGACTCGAGAGGTTGACTCACAGGCCAAGTGTCGACCACAAGGTCGACTCATGAAGAAAATTCAAAAATTTTAGAAGATTGGCATGTAAATTTTCAACTGGCACGTCCAAGTTTCGACTCAAGAGGTCGACTCACATCTCAAGTGTCGACTCAAGAGATCGACTCATCGCCTGAGACAAGTTTTGGGATAGAACTTCAAGTTTTCTGTATTCAGCCTGAAGTGTCGACTCAAGAGGTCGACTCATGCTGTAACGACTAGTTTTTCAGAATTTCAGAATTGTTTCCAAACGGTTCCAAACAGCTATTTTTTTAATTCCAACGGTCTTCAACTATCATTTCAGTGGATTTGAGGTATTTAACACTCACCAAACCTCTTCAAGTCAACAAGAAAGATAAGAATCATATGAGACAAACTCCAATTATTTGAAAAGACAATAAGAGAGCTTTTGAGAGATTCCTGTAATAAAAAGGCTTCCATTTTTGAGTTGTTGAGCATTCAAGTGTTTGGCCATAAGTGTGCATTCAAAGATTCCAAGAAGAAGACAACTCAAGCATTCAAGAAGAGCTACATCGACTTTAATTTTTGCTTATTTTAGGAGCTATTTCTTGTGCTCATTTATTATATGTTTGATTTCTTTTATTGTTGCTAGTTTCAAAGGTATTGAAACAAGTATTAAAGGTTGTTGGTGAGCCTAACAGATAAAACCAACTTGGATTTAACTTGTGAGCCCAGATAAAATAAGTTGTAAAGGTTGTTGGTGAGCCTAGGTGATAAAACCAATATAGGTTTTGACTTGTGAGCCTTGAAAAATAAGTCGGCTGTAATCTTGGATAGATTATAGTGAAAATTTCCAAGGAGAAGCTTGAGGAGTGGATGTAGGTGCTAGGGTGCACCGAATCACTATATATCTTGTTGTTTATGGTTGCTTGCTTCCTTCTCTACTTGCTCGTTATTACCTTGTATTTTATTTATTGCTTCTACTTTATCATTCATTGAGCACTATCACTTAGTTACATAAACTCACTAAGAAGTGCACATAATTGCTTAATCTTTTTTAATACCCAATTCACCCCCCTCTCGGGCTCCATCTATGGGCAACAAATCGGTTCGGACCTAGACCTACTGCTGGCTAGATGTGGAATCCAAAGGATCAAACACATTAGAAAATTGACCTAGGAAGTCAATTGATATATAATTAGGGTCATGGGATCCTAATTGGTTAGCAAGATTGCACACTAGCATGTATAGGCTGACATAATCTCCTAATCCAATTGAATTGGGTCTGATAGGTTGCTAAATGGACTAACCAATTTATAGAAGACCTAAATTGGGTTGTGTTTTAAGTGGGATGAATTTATCAAATTTTATCTGATATTTTTTGGACATGTTATGCATCATATATCAAGAGTCCAAATGGCATGGGACTCTAGGTGCAAAATGGGTGCTCGACAAATAAAAGGGTGCAGAAGGACCAAGAGTCCTGCCTGATAATCATTGATACAGTGATAAAGTACACTTCATGCCCTTTCATTTGACACCCATTTTTCATAGCTTTTGACTAGGTCATACATGTGAATGGAATGGAGAAAGGTGGCATATAAAGTGAAGAGTCGCAACTCTTTACTGTTGGCGCATAGAACTTTGGCGCACAGAAAGGATAAGAGTCCTTCTATCTATCAATCACCAAAGCTAGATAAAGCCCAAGAGACTTTATCCTCATCTCCATGCCCTCTCAAGTGGGCTTTGACCGGTCAACAAAAGGAAGAGTTCAGTGGAAGTAACTTGGCACAAGTGAAGAGTTGTGACTCTTCATTTGGTGCAAATATGAGAAGTAGAGTCCTTTTTCTTTGGGCAAATTTTTATCACCGGTTTTTTTCATGAAAAGCCACGTCCCTTAGCCCTCTTAAAACTGGTATTTGACATGTGTCAAGTGGAGAATTCGGCAAGGAACCAAACAAACAAAAAATCTTGTCTCTTGGCGCAAGAAGGGACATGGTGCTTCATGATAAGACTCCTTCTCATTGAAGGGTCTTATTTGATCTATGTTTGGACAGATCAAAGGCTGATGAGAGGCCATATCTGGCACCCTCCCCTCTCCTATAAATAGCCATCAGGTATTTGTTTCGATGGGTATCATAATTCTCTTCTTTCTTATACTCTTACATTATCACTCTATCCACCCACTCTCTTCCTTCCTTTGTAAGAGGATAAGTCTTATCTTAAGACAAAGTCCCCATTTTAAGACAAGGCTCTTGGATACGAATTTGGAAGTGATAGAAAGAGAGAAGGGAGGTTTTGGAGAGGGCTCAGAGTGCTCTACTGGAGGGAAAAGGTCTGAGCAAGAAAGGAAGTGCTGCCAAAGAAAGAAGGGCCACTAGAAAAGTCCCAGTGGCTTAAGCAACTTACTAAGGAGAGCATCCTAGTTTGATTCCTGTGTGGATCACCTCTGAAGGGCTTGCATTTGTGAGCTTAGTAAAAAAAAAAGGAATTAGCATTCCAGGTATTTTTCATAACCCTAATTTAGTGACTTGTTAATTGTAGTGAATAAGAGATTTTGGGCTTAGGATTTTCTAGTAGAATGAAATTTTTTTAAATTCATTCTTCCACTGTGCCAAAGAAACCCTTGAAAACCCAATAGATACTTCTTCTGATGAGTTGGCACCTGAGTCGATAGTTGACCAAACTCCTGAAATCAGTATGTTTTGTATCTTGTTTGGTCTTAGGCCTTGAGTCGACACATGAGTTAACACTTGGTTGTTCATGAGTCAACACTTTTGCATGTCAGTTAAAACTTTTTCTATGTATCAACCTTAAGCCTCTGTGAGTCGATACCTGAGTCGACACTTAATTAAAACAGTGCTGAAACTTGTCCAAACTAAAATTTTAAGCTCTTCAAAGTTTTTTTCATGTTCCAAAGTTCATGTACCTTGAAAATCCATTAACTTAATGACTTCTTCAACTGACTGACAAGCATTTCAATCTTACAACACACTCTAACTTTGATGAGTACCTAAATATGATAAACACACTTTTAACACACAATTAGTACTCAAATATACTTAAATATTTTGTTATTCATCAAAATCAAGACAGGAGTCAGCAATCTCCTCTTTGTAATGATGAAACCTTTAAGTATATAAACATGGTAAGCTCAAAAGATTAACAATAAGTATCAGAGCAATTGGCTATAAGTATCAGAGCAATGTTATAATGACTATCATAGAGCAAAGTATCATCATTTAGCATATAACTTAAATGAATTCAATTCATGTAACTACAATATATCAATACTTAACCTAGCATATTAGATCTAAGATAAGAATGTATCAGAACATATGTATCTATAAGAGTAGAATGTTCATTAGCTTTAATCAGAGTAAAAAGAATAGCAATATAACATAGTTAGAGAAAATGCAATGATGTATCAAAATTTTATATAAATAGAGTTGATTGAACATTAGTTTCACTCAAAGCAAGATAGATAATAGTCATGCATAGTCATAGCAAATTGGTTTTAAAAAAAGCATGTACCAAAGCTAAAACAAATGTGAAAGAATGAATATTAGAGCAAAATCAGGTTTGAAACGAGATGTGAGTGTTAGAATAAACTCTTTAAGAAATAAGAGAATCAGAGCAAATAATATAAAGATAGAGCTCCCACTCAACACATGGTTTGAAAATATTTTTCAAACTTCTCAAATTTGCATTAGCATTTTTCAAAAAATATCTTCAAAAAGTTTAGAAATTTTTCTCTTTAATACTTTCTCCCCCTTACTTATTTTTCCCTCTATGTTTATTACTTATTACTTTCTTCTCCCCCTTTTTGTACTTTCTTCTCCCCCTTTTTGTCATCATGAAAATGGTGAAAAATAATACAAAGTAGAAAAATAAGTAATAAACCTTCCCCTCAAGGTAGGGATAAAGTGAAAAAAAAATAGTAAGAAGAGTATCAAAAGCAATACAAGTAAAGAGTGAAGCATGAACACACAATTGAAAACACTGAACGTATCATATATATATATAACTCCAAATGTTTTGTGATACACTGATACAAAATATACATACTAAATCTGGTACACTAATACAGACTCATCATACATTACAAAACACATGTACAACTAACTCATATACCGACTACTCCTAGTGAGCTCAGTCCTCATCAAAGGAAGACCCAATCTCTAATACAATAAGTCTAGTAGTCCTAGAAGGATGAGGTCATGGCCACATGGGCCGAAGATCTACCAATCTAGTATGGATTGCTCTAGGAGGTCTCCACATCCTTAGCCTCTGCCTCTGGCTCGTGCTCTCCCTCTGGCTCATGCTAGAGGGGAAACAGTGTCAGGAACAGGGTCAGGAAATGGGACAGGGTCAGTAACTAGATTAGAGTCAGTTGGTGTATGATCAAAAATGGAACTAGATGAAATGAAAATGATATGAAATCCAGGAGTATAAAAACCTAACTCCTTGGATAAGGAAGAAATAGGTAAGGAAGTAGAATATACTAAGGGTATCATATCAAACAAGGTAGGGGAAACAAAAATAGATGGTGTAGGTGAAGCATCAGATGGATCAGGTAGAGTGATGGTAGTGGTGATCTAAATGGCATCAATGGAAGCATCAGAATGGTTGGAAGACAAAACGGGTGTGGATACTATGGATGTGCCTAAAGGAATAGAATCAGAATGGCTAGAGATGATAGAAGTACTGGGTAAGATAGAGCTCAGAAGGGATG
Source organism: Areca catechu (assembly GCA_021397845.1). Lineage (NCBI taxonomy): Eukaryota > Viridiplantae > Streptophyta > Magnoliopsida > Arecales > Arecaceae > Areca > Areca catechu. Next base: position 41,181,648 of record CM038048.1, on the reverse strand, counting down.
GGGAGCTCAAAAGGCTGGACTCGATGGAACTGAAATAGCCTCAGGTGTTAGCATGTCATCAACAGCAGCATGCTTAGTCAAATCCATGTCCTGATCAGCTCCCGTCTCTAGCTCGGGCTTCATTATAAGATCATCAATATCAAAATGTCCTATCGAATCATCCTGATCTGCTCCCATCTCTGGATCATCTGCTAGTAATGCTGGTGGAGAATCCGTGATGGTGGAGGGAAAGATGGTCTACCAGGTGCCATTCTCTGTGGAGCAGCCATCACGGTAGCAAACCCCTCTCTTATCTCCTGAAATCCAGAACTCATCTTCACATAAATTTGATAACTCACTATCTCAAGGTCTACATGTCTATCTCCAAGCGAGTGATCTTATCCTCAAAAACATCTACTGGAGGTGGCACCGTAGTGTGTGCCAAGATAGAAGGCTTGGGATGCAACTCAGATGTGTCTTGAGATGGCTCAGACGGCCCGACCTTGTCTCCTTATGTCTCCTCCTTCTCACCGGCAGCATCCTCATCCTCATCCGAGTCAGGCACCTATCCAAAAACTCTACACCTCCAATGACCTTGGAATCTTTGGTATCCCATTCGATGTAAGAATTTCTCATCATATGTGTCAGTATATAGAAGCTCTTTATACTGCTCACCGATAAGATCAACTCTATAAGCTCGGAATAGTCTGGTGAGTCCCATGCCATAAGGCAAGCAGAGTCGCTTGCTGGTCGTCGCCTTGGTCATCTGGTGAATCATCAGCACTGGTAGGCAGACAGGCGATCTCCGAATTATCAACACCATGACTAAGAGCTCCCTTTCTATGATAAAGTCGAATCGCCCGGTCTTTGGCAACAGAATCCGGACCACAATATGATGGAGTCTCATCTTTGCAGACAGCTGTGATGTAATGACAGTGGCTCCCTCACCCAAGTCATCTCTCTTCATAATACATCTGAAGCTACTGATCCGATCTCCATGTGAATCGACTACAGTGCCTCTCATGGATATCTCCCGGATGCAACTTGGAATCTCAGCAGGCAACGGAATGGAGATGCCTTTAACCTCTCCAATCCATCCATCACCATCCCTGGTCAAAGTCCCATAAAACAGTCTCATCAAGGCCGGGTAGAACCTCTCTCGAAGAGTGTAGAATTGAATCAATCCGGCATCCCTCAACCAATCTCCGATCTAGAAATGCCGCTGATCAACAAAGTTGAAGTCCACCCTGCATCAACCTACAATGGTCTTGGAGGCCATGCGATCTACTCCTGAGATAGGTGATGGTCAAGCGGGATCATCATGCTGCGCTGGAGCATTTGCTGACCGAGGAGTATCAAGCCTAGCCTTGGTGCAGTGCTCCACACCCTAAGAAGCAGAACATGGTCTCCTTATAAGCTATTTCCTGGGCCCCATTGTCCAGAAAACAAAGAAATACCAAAATGGAGAGGGAAACAAACACTGGAATCATGGTCAAACCATGAGAAATAAGGAAATGCGAGAGAAAATAGGATCAACCTCAAAAGGAAATGTTAGAACCCTAAACGGGGACTAATAGAAGCTAGGGCACAAAGGGGGTAGGTGTCGGCTTAGAAAAAATGCCAAGAAAAAAGACCGTCGACCCTGTTTAAAAATAGTTCACGCCGATCAAGTGTCAACACTTCAGTAAGTGTCAAGTGTCGACACATAAAAAAAATCAGAGAAAAACAAAAAAATCATAGAAAAATCAAGAGAGATGATTTGAATGGTCAATTATGATTGATCATGAGTTTCAAGATCATGAGGTCAAGAATTTTTTAAAGAAAATTCCAAAGGTCATAAAGAATGATTGAGATCTAATCAAAAGGATCAATATCCCTAATTCTCTTCTAATCATATAAAACCTATCTTCATTGAGTGGCTTGTCAGTATATCAGCTAGTTGCTTTTCAGTGCAGACAAATTCAAGCAAAATATCATTATTTTGAACGTGATTTTTAATAAAGTGATGTCTAATTTCTATGTGTTAACTTCTAGAATGTTGCACAGGATTTTTAGTTAAGTTGATTGCACTGGTGTTATCATATTTAATAGGTATTTTAGTTAATTTAATGCTAAAATCTTTGAGTTGTTGTTTAATCCATAAGATTTGAGCATAGTTTAATCCATAAGATTTGAGTATAACAACTTCCAGCTACAATATACTCAGCTTTAGCTGTAGAAAGTATAACTAAATTTTATTTCTTGCTAAACCAGAAGATTAAATTAACTTCAAAAAATTGACAGGTTCCTGATGTACCTTTTCTATCTAGTTTATACCCAGCAAAATCAGCATTAGAATAAGCAATCAATTATATTACAGAGTTCTTAAAGTACCATAAACCAATGTCGATAGTGCCAGATAGATATCTAAGTATATATTTGATAGCTAATAAATGAGATTCTTTAGGTTTAGATTGATATCTTGCACACATACATATACTAAACATGATATCTAGCCTACTTGTAGTTAAATACAATGATAAGCCAATGATACCTCTATAAAGTTTTTGATCAATACTCTTACCATATTCATCTTTGTCAAGCTTGCATGAAGGGCTCATTGGTGTGCCAATAGGTTTTGTCTTCTCCATCCTAAATTTTTTTAGAATTTTTTTGATGTACTTAGCTTGGTTGACGAAGATTCCTTCTTTGATTTGTTTGATTTGGAGTCTGAGGAAGTTTCTTAATTCTTCCATCATGCTTATCTCAAACTCATCTTGCATAAACTTAGCAAACTCTTGACAAAGAGCTTCATTAGTGGCACTAAATATAATATCAATATAGATTTGTACTACTAGAAGGTTATCAGCTTTTTTCTTTAGAAACAAAGTAGTATCTACATGTCCCCTAGTAAAGCCATTATTAATAAAAAATTTGCTTAATCTTTCATACCAAGGATGTGTGGTCTATTTTAAACCATAAAGAGCTTTATGCAATTTGAAAACATGGTCAGGATATGCATGATTTTCAAAACTAGGAAGTTGTTCTACATATACCTTTTCTGTTATGTATCCATTTAAAAATGCACTTTTAACATCCATTTGAAATAAGTTAAAATTCATGAAACATGCAAATGCAAGTAAAAGTTTAATTACTTCAAGTCTAGCAATAGGTGCAAAGGTTTTATCAAAATCAATACCTTCCTCCTGATTGTAGCCTTTAGCAACAAGTCTAGCCTTATTCCTAGTTACAATTTCATTTTCATCCAACTTATTCCTATATACCAACTTAGTGCCTATTATGGAAGTATTGGATGGTCTTTCTACTAATGTCCAAACCTTATTTCTTTCAAATTGGTTTAACTTTTCTTGCATAGCATTCATCCAATTAGGATCTTTTTCATCCAATAGAGACTATTCCTTTAGGTTTAAAAGATGATTTAGTTTGTTTTCCAAGTTGGCAAGCAGTACAAATCTTATCCTTTTCAAAACTAAGTTTTGGCAAATCTTTTATTAAACTCTTTTTGCAAAGTTTTGAAGGCAAATGCATACTAGCATGTCCTAGTATATGATGCCAAAGCTAACTAGTTTCATTGATCCTGGCTTTCATAGCCACTAGGCATTGACCATTTTGAACTGGAAGATCATCAAGATCAACCATATAAATATTACCATGCCTATGACCAATAAACTTGATGCCATTGTCATCAAGACTAGAAATAATGCACATGGAAGATTCGAAAACAACTTTAAAATTTTTGTCACAAAACTGGCTAATGCTAAGTAAATTGTGCTTTAAACCATCAATATAAAGAACATTATCTATATAATTAGAAGGGGTGATATGGACTTTACCAATGCCAACAATTTTGCCTTTTTTATTACCACCGAAAGTTACATTTCCACCATTTTGATATTCAAGTGAAGAGAACTGCTCCACATCTCCAGTCATGTTCCTTGAGCAACCGCTGTTGAGGTACCATATTCTTCTTTTGTTGGTTGCAAGGCATACCTATAACAACAAATCAGGTGGAGACTTTAGGTATCCAAGTCATCTTGGGTCCTTCAAGGTTAGTAGTTATGGTTCCTTTTGGAACTCAAACCTTTTTAACTTTCAATTTTTTTCTATTGCACAGATATGATTTATGTCCTTTATTGCCACAAGAATAATAGGTAATAGAAGATGAAGCAGGAACAAAGAAGTTCTTGAAAAGCTTTTGTTGTTTTTGAGTTTTGAAGCCTAATCTAGCTTTGTTGAAAATAACTCTTTGATTATTTAAAAGCATGTTAAGTTTTTCAGAACTATAAGTAAATTTCTTTACAAAAGGTTTTAGTTTTTCAAGCTCATCCTTGTACTTCTTGTTTTCATGCAAAAGCTCTTTGTTTTGTTTAGTAAAATTTTCATTTGAAATAAAAGAATTTATCTTTTTCAAATCTTCCTTTTTCTTTTTCAAAAAGATAATTTTAGCATTTAGCTTTTTGTTTTCTTGGAGCAAACAACTATTTTCAATCAAATACTTATCATTTGTTTTAAGCAAATCCAGATTTTGCTTTCTTAGTTCCTTATATTTTATTTTAAGTTTTTGGAATTCAACTACTAATTCATCAAAAACTTCATGCAATTCTTCAAAAGTAAACTCATTTTCAGATTTAGATATTACCTCATCATTGTTAGCCATTAAGCAAAAATTTGCAACCTTTTGCTGCTCTTCATCAGAACTTGAGTCTTCGCTGTCGCTCCAGGTTGCCATCATTGCTTTCTTTCTTATTTTCCTTCTGCTCTTCTTGAGTAGGGGGTAGTCCATCTTGAAGTGGCCTGGTTTTTTGCACTCAAAGCATGTGGGCTGTTCCTTTTCTTTCTCTTTACTAGGCTCTCCTTTTTGAGGCTTCTTCTTGAAGTTGTATTTCTTCTTTCTCATAAACCTCCTAAACTTCCTTGCAATGAGAGCCATTTCATCTTCATCATCCTCTTTTTCAGTTTCATCACTTGATTCTTCTTTGGTAGTGGACTTGAAGGCAATGACTTTCTTCTTCTTATCATTGTCCACTGTCTTTTGTTTCAAGGAGAGCTCATAAGTCATCAATGAGCCCAAAAGCTGCTCAAGTGGAAGTGTGTTTACATCTTTGGCTTCTTTTATAGCAGTGACCTTAGCATCCCAATAAGCTGAAAAGACCTGAGAAGTTCACCAGTAAAAATAACTTTTTCTAAGCTTCTCATGCCATTCACAATATTAGTGAATCTAGTGTACATTTCACTAATAGATTCAGAAGGTTAAGGTTCCATTCTAAACATTTTATATGTATGAATAAGCATGTTAACTTTTATAGTTTTCACTTGATGAGTACCCTCATGGGCAACTTCAACGTATCCCATATTTTCTTTGTGGAGAGACAATTTGAGATTCTATTGAATTTGCTTGGGTCCAAAGTGCAAAATAATAGATTCATAGCCTTTGCATTAAGCTCTATTTACTTAATGTCATTCTCATCCCAATCATCTTCCATTTTGGAAGTGAGAATGCCATTAATCAAGATAATAGGCAGATGAGGACCCTTAATAATAGTCCTCCAAATATTATAATCAATGGATTGAATGTTAATGCTCATGCGTGTCTTTTAGTATGTGTAATTGGTGCCATTAAACAATGGGGGACGGTTTGAGGCTTGACCTTCTACAATACCCATACCAATTAGGACTGCCATGATCTTTTACTCAAGATTATTGGACCTACAAGTAGAGTACCGATGCTCTGATACCACTTATTGCCCAGAAATGGAGTCCAAGAGGGGGGCTGAATTGGATCTTTGAAAAATTAAAATAATTATGTGCTAGCCTTGAAGTGTTTATAAAACAAAATGGTTAGCTCTTAAAGATATGTAGTGAATAACAGCAAATTAAATGCAAGTAATAAAGAGCAGGTAGGAAAGAGAGCAATCACACACAAACATAATGTTTTATAGTGGTTCGGTGCACTCCAAGCACCTACGTCCACTCCCCAAGCTTTCCCTTAGAAAATTCACTATAATCTCTTCAAGATTACAACCAACTTGTTTTTCAAGGCTCATAAGTCAAAATCTAAGTTAGTTTTATCACCTAGGCTCACTAACAACCTTTACAACTTGTTTTGTCTTCGGGCTCACAAGTCAAATCCTAGTTGGTTTTATCTTTGGCTCACCAACAACCATTACAACCTAGTTTCAAAAACCTTAAAACTTAGATCAACAAAGTAAGAACAAGAATATAATAAAGATTACAATAAAAGCTCCTAGAATGAGCTGAAATGAAGATTGTTGAAGCTCTCTTGATTGCTTCAGTTGATTTCTTCTTGGAATCTCTTGAATGCATAATTATGGCCAAGCACTTGAAACCTTAACAACTTAAAAATGGAAGGCTTTTGCAAGGGAATCTCTTTAAGCACACTCTTCTTGTCTTTTCAAATGATTGGAGTTTATCTCATGTAAATTCACTCTTCCTTCTTGACTTTATGAGGTTTGGTAAGTGTTAAATTGGTGTAGGCACCAAGATCAGACAGAGGCTCCTCAACCCTCCGAGGATCTTGGATCCTCAACACTCTAAGGATCTTGGATTAGGGTTTAGTCTGTTGGGTTCTGTAATAAGGCTTCAAGCCTAGGTAACTTTATTTTGAGTCATGTACTTTTGTACCTTGGCCAATGTGGTCAAGCAACGTCAAATAAACCCTGTATTCAGCTAAATTGGTCCAAGCCCGAGTCTACTTGAAGATTAGACCCAAGCCTGTTTGAAGAAGAAGTGGTTATTGAGTCTAGTTTAATTATTAATGGGCCAAGCCATCTCCCATGCCTTGAAGGATGCCAATTCAGCCCTTGAGCACCACCTCATCATCCCATGTGGCACCACTTGACCATGATAAGTGGGCTGCCCAATCAAGAGGAAGTGCAGATTTCTTGGATGCCATCAAGCCAAAGTGGACAACATCTCTTGATACAAGCCTCCCTTCCCTCCCCCTATCAAGACTCTTTTCAAAAGGACCATGGGCGGCCAAGGTAGAAAATTCAAAAGGGAGACCACATTCCTCCCTTCCCTCCCCATATCATGTTTCTCTCCAAAGATGGGTGGGTAGCCAAGGAAAGTCAATGGACTTTGAAGAGGTGTGAAGACATGATCTTTGCTACAAGCCCCATATCATGCCTTCTTCCCAAAATGTTTGATCAGCCATCAAAGACCAAGGGCACCAAGATCCACCTTCCAAGCCCCAAATCAAGCCACGCCCAAGCACAAGCAAGGCTATGGTCGGCCAAGGAGAAGAAATTTAAAATTTTAGGTGCCTTTTCAAATGAAGACTTGTAATTTTTCTTTTGAATTTGAATAGATCTCAAGGTGCCTATATAAAGGGCCTTACCCCTCCCTTGTATGGCTAATTTTTGAATGAATGAAAAAGAGTTTGAGAGTTATTCTTCTAGCCCTTGTCTTTTATACTAGGATCTTCGAGAGGGAGTGCCTTCGCCTTCAAGCATCAAGGGATGTGAGGCCCCAAGTTACCATCTTCAAGCCACCAACCATTCTTCAATTTTGGAAGCCATCTGGATGATCCATCTGGGTGCCTAGCAAGAATAACTCCATCTTCCACCATTCTCATTTTAGTTCCTTCATCTCTTACTTGCTTTTTGATGATTCTTAACCTTTCTCTTGGTTGCTCGCAGGTCCTCTAGGTACCACAAACAATGGATTCGGTCTCCCTTGCCTTTGGGACCATTGAACAGAAAGCCAGCGAACCTGCAGGGTTGAAGGCTTGATCCTCCAAGCCGCATCCATGAGAGCGAGTGAACTCGGCATCGGGCACATCAAAGTTTATTAAGGCTTGCATCCCTAAACTCCTATGTCGATATTGTTCTAAGAGCTAAGCCCGGGGTCCTATCATTATCCTTGTTTAGGGGCTAATTTGCTTGTTAGAAGTTCTTATTGTTATAGAATCCCTAGATCTGCTTTTCTACTTGTCGTCTAAAGTTTTATTTTTTCTTTCTACTATCCCATTTTGTTGAGGTATCCTAAGTGCAGAAAAATTATTTTTAATACCTTTTTCATTGCAAAATTCTTTAAAATCCTGATTTTCAAATTCGATTCCATAATCACTTCGAATGCAAATAATAGACGTATCTTTTTAATTTGAAACTTTTCTATAGAACTTTGTAAAAGTATAGAAAGATTCATCTTTATAAGATAAGAACAAAATCCAAGTAAAACATGAGAAATCATCAACTATAACTAAACCATATCTCTTGCCTTCCAAGCTTGTAGTCCTAGTTGGCCCAAAGAGATCCATATGGAGTAGTTCAAGTGGCCTAGTAGTTGAAACAATTTTCTTAGATTTGAAAAAAGTTCTTGTTTGTTTGCCATATTGACAAGCATCACAAATCTTGTCTTTTTCAAATCTAAGTTTTGGCAAATCTTTGACTAAATCCTTTTTCCATAATTTAAAAAGTAAATGTAGCTAGCATGTCTTAATCTACGATGCCATAACCAGCTAGTTTCATTAATTTTGGCATCCATTGCAACTAGGCATTCACCATATTGTATAGAAAGATTATCAAGATCAACTAGATAGATGTTACCATACCTATGTCCAATGAATTTTAGCCCAACATCATTAAGACTAAACGCCATGTAAAGTGATGATTCAAAAATAACTGAAAAATCTCTATCACAAAATTGGTTAATTCTTAATAAATTATGCTTTAAATCTTGTACTAATAACACATTATCAATATAAGTAGATGGAGAAATGTGAACTTTACCAACACTAATGATTTTAACTTTTTTATTGTCTACAAAGGTCACATTTCTCCCATTTAAAACTTTAAGAGAGGTGAATTGCTTCACATCTCCCATTATGTGTCTTGAGCAACCACTATTAAGGTACCATATTTTTCTTTTCTCCTTGGTTGCAAGACACACCTGCAAACAAGATCAAGTCGATGCTTTAGGTACCCAAGCCATCTTGGATCCTTTAAGGGTAGTAGTGAAGGTTCCTTTTGGAATCCAAACTTGTCTTGATTTGTTTATCTTTCTTAAATCACATTGATATGCCTTATAACCAAGTTCACCACAACTAAAACAAGTAATACTAGATGAAGCTAGAACAAAGAAATTCTTCAATAATTTTTGCTTCCTTTGTTGTTTATAACCAAGTCCAGCCTTATCAAAAATAGCTCTTTGATTGTTTAAAAGTAAATTTAGTTTTTCAGAATTAAAAGTAAACTTTTCAATAAATGGTTTTATCATATCGAGCTCATCTTTCAACTTCTTGTTTTCTTGGGATAAGGTCTTGCATTCTTTGAAAAGTTTTTTTTTTTTCAAAACTTGATTTAAGCATTTTCAAACTTTGAATTTCTTCAATCAATGCATGTTTCTCATTTAAAAGCTTATTGCATTTATCTTTCAAATCAATATTTTTTTCTACCAAACTTTATTTTTCTTTAGAAACTTCTTCATTTTTGAAAGACAATTCAAAAAAATGTTTCTTTAAATCCTTATGCTTTGACTTTAGTTTCAAATAATCATTCATCAAAAGCATCTTGTAACTCATCAAAAGTAAACTTACATTTAGTTTTGGAACTTACCTCTTCTTCATTTGCCATGAGACAAAGGTTGGCAACTTTTTATTGCTCTTCTTCTAAACTAGAGTCTTCACTTTCACTCCAAGTATCCTCATGGCCTTCTTCTTGAATCTTCTCTTACCCTTTTTTAGAAGATGGCGGTCCATCTTGTAGTGGCTCGGCTTCTTGCATTCAAAGCAAATCGGGCCTTCTTTCTCCTTCTCCTTCTCCTTTTCATTGCTTGGCTCTCCTTTTACCTATTTCTTTTTCTTAAATCCTTGCTTCTTCTTCCTCAAGAATCTTTGAAATTTATGAACCACAAGTGCGGTCTCATCTTTATCTTCGTCTTCTTCGGACTCATCACTTGTGCTCTCTTTGAAAATTATGGATGTAAAGGCTATGTGATGGGGACATCAACACTGGAAAGAAAACTCAAGCTTCAACCAAGTTCATTATCGACTAAGCCGATGACAAGGGCCATTTAGATGGGTGTTGACTCAACATTGAAGCCCAGAAGGATTAATCAAGGAGGACATCTAAAGGGATTAAGCCCAAAGTGTTAACGAAGGAAGCCTATTTTCCATGAACTGACTCAAGAAGAAAAGGCATCAACCTCATGAGTCGACTAAAGCCACTTGGAAGTACTCTTTGAAGGCCATTTGGAAGCCTTCATGAAGCCAACACAACCCCTCCTTGGGTGCTACATAGAGGCTACTTCATCAAGACTATATTGGGGGTCACATGGAAGGAATAAACTACTTATAACTTTCCCCCAACAAATCTCAACTAACTTGACATGTGGGATGCCACTTGGTCCTCCACTTTATCAGCCACCAAGACCACTACATCAGCAAGAAAGTCATATGGATGACACTTAGGCACCACATGAGATTAGTTGTAAAAAATTTTAGAAGAAAATATTGTTGGAACCACTTTTAGTTGGATCTACCTAATTTATCAATTAGTCTAACTAATCAAGAGATTAGTTGGGGATTAGTTTGGCCAATATTATGGTTTTTTTAGCCTATAAATAGGGCCTCAAGCCTCTCTTGTAAAGCATCTTATGTTGAGTAATGAAAGGATTTTCTTCTTACTAAAAGTTCTCTTGAGTTCTCTTGTGTGGAGAGGGTGAGATGCCTTCTTTTGCTTGAGGTGTGAAGCCTAATTTTGAAAAGGGTAGGATGCCCTTGTGTGAGAAGAGGATGGGATGCCTTTGATTTCATTTTGAAGAGGGTGGGATGCCCTCGATTCGGTTCCAAGCTCAAGTCCATCAAGCTCCACGCTAAGCTTTCTTCTTCTCTTCCTATCTTTTCCTTCTTCATTTCCTCCTTTTGATTTCATTTCCATGCCTCATGATGGGTTCTTTGTAGGTTCTCTCAGGGATTTCAAGTTGAAGATGAAGGTTTCCAAGCCATGAACCATCTACAAGGTGAGTCCACAAGGTTAGGGAGTGTAGATCTTATGATCTAAGCCTCTTTCCTAGAGTGCTGAGTGAACCCTTCCACCAAATAATTTTAGCCATCATTGTTGGTAGGAAAATCATTCCTAAGATCTTCGGATTTGATCATTTGAAGGTTAAATTATCCTAGTAATGATGGTTTTCTTGCCATGAAGATCCTATTCTTGGTTTGAACTAGATCTACATTGCAAGTGTTGTAACTTAGATCAACTAGTCTCTTTCACGAAAATTCTTTCCTTGGATTAATTTAGCTCGTTTGTGTATGGATTTATTGCTCAATTTAGCTTATTAATCATCTTGCTTGAATCTCCATCCATCATGAATGCATGATCTCTTCTCGTCTTGCATCAATTTTTGGTATTAGAGCTTATGGTTTACTAGGTCAAGTTGCTAAAATTTTGTTTGTTTAAATGTTGCTTGTCTTCAAGTCCAAAATTCAAAGCCAAAATTTAAGATTTAAATTTTAAGATTTGGAATCTAAAATCTTAACTCTGAGATCTGAAAGTTTCAATTTAAATTTTAAATTTTTTAGATTTTTAAATTTAAATTTTGAATTTTGAATCTAGTCAATTAGAGGTTTGCTAGTTGCTGAAATTTTCCTATACTTCAAGAACAAATTTCAAACCCATAATTCAAAATTTTAAAATTCAAAATTTGAAATCTGAAGTCTAAACTTTGAAATATGATTATTAAAACTTAATATTAAAATTTTTGAGAATTTAAAATTTGAATTTTGAATTTTTGGTTAGAAGGTTGGTAGTTGGAGGTTTCTTACAACAACTTTGGGTTACATCCCTCCAAAATGAATTTCCAACCATAAATTCAAAATTTAAAAATTCCAAATTTGAAATCTGAGATCTCCACCTCAAAAAAAATTAAATTTTAAAATTTTTGATTTGAATTTCAAATTTTGAGTGTTTTATGGTTAAAGGTTTGTTAGTTGGAAGCTTCTTGCAACAAACTTTAGTTATAAGCCTTCATAAACGAATTTCCTAACCAAAATTTGAAAGTTAAATTTCAAATTTTAAAATTTAAGATTTAGACTTTGAAATATAATAAATATAATTTAAAATTCTATTTTTTGAAATTTTAAAATTTTAATTTTGAATTTATAAAACTAGTTAGTTGGAAGTTTGTTAGTGGCTGAGATTTTTCTTACAACTTTTACTTCCAAGAATGAATTTTCTAACTAAAATTTGAAATCTAAAATTTAAAATTTGAGTCTTGAAATCCAGATTTCCAGATCTATAATTTCTAATTTAAATTTTGAATTTTTAAAATTTAAATTTTGAATTTTGAAAATTTGAAATTTGAACTTTGAATCATTTGATTGTGCTAATCTAATTATTGTGCTAACTAGTTGGTGAATTGTTTGTGCATCCATTTCTAAATCCACTTAAGGGCATTCAATTTTTACATAACGAAAGGAGGTTATTACCTTTCCTTGGCCCAAAGCAACCACCCACATTTGCATTGACCTAAGCCATAATTAAAATCAAGTCGAAACCTAAAACTAGGATTCACGAGTCAAGTTCAAGTGCAAGATGAGGCAAAGTATTATTTGAGTTTGTATTTACTCCTCAAAATTGGTGTCTAAGGCTAGAGGTCCAACGGCAAATGCCTTAAGAAGACTTGCAATTTTTAATTAGGACCTCATGAAAGCGAGGGGAGCCTCCCGCAACCCAACCTCTTACCTGGCCAATGGAAAGGGTAACTGCATTACTAACTAGTACCTAGTCAAGTCCTGTTACATTGAACTTCTAGGTCTAGGAGCCTTAGAAGTTAGGTTTGTACTGCATGTTAGAGGCTCTATACTAATAGTCCAACACTCAATCTGGTTTATCCATGAAACCCAATCTTGAATTCTTTATGAGGACCATGACTGAAAAGTTTGATATCCTAACTAAATAATTAGGGCAAATGAACAAGAGTTAGGACAAGTAGATAATCAAATCAGGAACCTTGAAGAAAATCGCTTGACCCTTACTAAATCGAAATCACCTAGTCCACCTCTCCTTGGTCCAAGAGCCTATTATCATGATCTCATCCCTGATTACAACCCTAGACCCCCCTACCAAGATTTTGATGATTCGGAGGTAAGATCCTTTAGGAACAGTCGACCCTATGCACCCACTTTTGATAGAAATTTAGATCCTGAAGTGTACATCGATTGGGAGAAAAGAATGGACTGATACTTTGAGTGGGATGAAATGTCAGAAAAAAGGAAGTTGAGCGTGAATGTTATAAAAAGTAATCTTAGAGAAAAGTATCTAGGTAGATATTATGAGCAAAGACTTTTAGATTAATGGTACAGATTGAGACAAGATGATAAAATCATGTCTGAATATATTGCCGAATTTAATGAGTTTGTTAGCAGATGTAGGACAGCTGAATCTGAGATAATGGTTATATCTAGATTTCGAGCTGGCCTCGAAAGGACATCCAGTGGGAATTATTTTATTGACCCCTGAAATGATTTTGATGATAACAAAATATTAGAGCATGCATTTGATTACTAACTATTTTCAAGTATTTTCTAAGTTTTTGTAGGATATCTTAAATGTAAAATCACTCTTCCTACAAACTTGGTGTATGACAAGCTTATTTTGTTGAAATGTATTATGTAATGAAGAGTCCAAAAAAAAATCTTTTATGTATTTATGAAAATGGACTACCTCTATGTATTTTTCTAGTTTAAATCTTTTAGATTTAGTTTTCATGGAGTTGGAAAGCTTTTGGAGTTGATTGGAAGTCTTTGGAAGAAATCTGCAGAAGTTTGGACAATTTTGGACCTAAGTCACAAGAGCTGACTCAAAGAAGGAGAGCCGACTCGAAGTCTGACATAGCACTCAGTTTTCTAGCACGTAGACATCTGAGCTGACTCGAGAGTGAAGAGCTGACTCGGGCAGAGTTCAACTTTTGAAGTTCTAAGAATTCGAATCGACTCAAGGGAAGTCGAGCTAACTCGTCTAAAGTAAAAATTTCTCAGATAAACAACCGAGCCGACTCAAGTATAGACAAGCCAACTCTTCTAGAGTTTACATGTTTTCAATTCTGAAGAACCAGCCAGGTGAGCCGACTTGATGAAGAAGAGCTGACTTGAGTAGAGTAATGTTTTGACCTGTTTGAGAATCCGAGCCAACTTGAAGTCCAGTTCTAGATTCATAACAGCTAGTTTTAGAACTCTTTTTTTGAATCCAAAATGGTCTCCAACGGTCATATTTCAAATTCCAATGGTCTACAATAGTTATATCCACTTGAAATCAGTTAAAAGGACTATTTAAAAGGGATTTGAACCACTTTTGAAGAGAATGAGAAGTTAATGAAAAGTTAATGAGTTTTTGAAAGAATACTCAAGAGAGCACACAAGACCATACCAAACTTCTATCTGATTTCTTGAGGCATTTATTGAAGAAGCTAGAAGCCTTGAGAGCATTCAAAGGGCAATCAAGAGGGCTTCTCAAAAGCTACAACTGCAACCTTCTGACAACGATCGATTTGTCCTAAAGTTGCTCTATTTTTTATACTCTTTATTTGAGTTGTTCCAAGTACAGCAAGGGCAGTAACTTGGGGTTTATATAGGTTATTAGTGAGCCTTTTAAAACCAAGAGTGGGTTGTTAGTGAGCCCGATAAAACTAACATTGTATTGGATTTTTGGTGAGCTCGGGATAAAACCAAGTTTGGATTTTTGGTGAGCACAAGATAAAACTAAGTTTGGATTTTTGGTGAGCCCGGGATAAAACCAAGTTTGGGTTTTGGATTGTGAGCCCGTGAAAACAACCCGGCTATATTTTGAGGGTGAATATAGTAGAAATCCCAAGTGATATCTTGGGTAGTGGATGTAGGAGCGAGGTTGCTCCAAACCATTCTAAAATTGCTTTTGTTTGTGGCTGTGTGATTGTTCTCTTTAATTGCTTCTGCATTCTATACTTGATTCATATCACTCACGATACTAAGTTAGTTTAAAAGGAGCACATATTTGAGAAAAATTTTAAATACCCAATTCACACCCTTCTTGGGTAAGCCACCTAGGTAATAACTGGTATCAGAGTAGTGTCTCTGAATTTATTTAGAGTAAAGATAAATGGCAAATCCCATGAGTACCTCTTTGGCCGAAGGCCAATCCACAAATATACCTCCACTATTCACAAGCACTAACCACAACTGGAAAGCCCGAATGAAAATCTACATTCAAGTAGTAGACTTTCAATTGTGAAAAATGATTATAAAAGGACCTCACACACCTACGAAGAATGTTGATGGCATGGATGTCCCAAAACCTGAAGAGGAATGGGATGAACACGACATGAAAATGGGTGAGCTGAACGCCAAAGCCATGAATCTATTATATTATGCTTTGGATGCAAACGAGTTTAACCGAATTTCTACTTGCAATTTAGCTAAGAAAATTTAGGATAAACTTGAGATAACCCATGAAGGAACTTTCCAAGTGAAAATATCTAAAATTAATCTTCTTGCATATAGCTATGAACTGTTTAAGATGAAATTGAATGAGACTATATCTACCATGTTCTCACGTTTTACAGATATTATTTATGATTTAAAGAGAAGGCAGGATATACTCCAATACAGATCTCATGCAAAAGGTTTTGAGATCACTTCCAGATAAATAAAACTCAAAAGTGACTACAATTCAAGAGGCCAAGGACCTCAACACATTACCACTAGATGAACTACTAGTTTTCCTGATTACACATGAGCTCACTATGCAGCATAGAAATGAAGATGACATCAAGAAAAAGAAGTCAATTGCCTTCAAAGCTGCGCTAGAGTTGAAGAAACAAGAAGAAAAAATTGATGAAGAAAGCTCCTCATCTAAAGATGAACTAGAAGACAATGATATCGCACTCGTAGTGAGAAGATTCAAGAAGTTTATGGGCAAGAAAAAGAAAAGATACTGGAGGAAATTTCACAGAAAAGGAGAATACAACAAAGACAAGGAAAAAGAAAAGGAAAAGGATAAAGGGCAACAATCCATTTGCTTTGAATGCAAGAAACCAGGGCACTTCAGATCAGATTATCCAAACTTGAAGAAAGCATATAAGAAGAAGAAGAAAAAAGCAATGGTTGCAATTTGGAGCAACAGTGAGGAGTCAACTTCAAATGAAGAAGAAGAGACCATAAAAATAGCAAACATATGTCTAATGGATCTTGAAGATGAGGTAATGTCTCCCCAACCTCATGATTATTTCACTTTTAAAGAATTAAATACTGCATTTCATGAATTGTTATCTGAATACAAAAAGGCCAGTCTCAAAATTAAAGCTTTGAAAAATAGCAATGATGCTTTAATAAAAGAAAAAGAAGAAGTTTCATAAAAGAATAAAAATTTACAAAATATTTGAATGGCTTTTTTGAAAAACTTGAAGTGTTGCAAACCAAGAAGTATGATTATCTTGACAAAAATAAAGCTTTGCATGAAGAAAATGTTGGCTTGCAAAAGGAAATTGAAAAGCTCAAGCCATTGATTGAAAAGTTAACAGTGAGTTCAAATAAGCTTGAGTTAATTTTAAAAGATCAAAGAGATTCAAGTAACAAGACTGGAATTGGTTTTAATCCTCTACAAACAAATGGAGTTTTAGCTATAAAACTTATACCTTCAAAATCTTTTATATCAAAGTTTTCAGCACCTAAATTTTATACATCAAAGTTTTTTATGACAAAATCTATTGCTTTTAGAGCTTCAACATATGCATCAAGAGTTGTTTGTTATTCATGCAATGGGGTTGGTCATAAAGTATTTGAATGCAGTTTCAAAAAAAATGTTAGAAGCAAGAATAGAAAGATTTGGGTTCCCAAAGGAACCACTCCTACTAACCTGCAAGAATCCAAGAAAGCTTTGGTACCTAAAAGAATTACATGATTATTTTGCAGGAATGTCTTGTAGCCCAGAACACAAAAAAAAGTTGGTATCTGGATAGTGGCTGTTCAAGATATATGATAAGTAACAAGGAACAATTCATCATCCTAGAGATGAAGGATGGAGGAATGGTCACTTTTGGTGACAATGGTAAGGAGAAGATAATTGGCATCGGTGAGATCAGAATTATCCCTTTCACATTTATTGAAAATGTATTGCTAGTTGATAAATTAAAGCACAATTTATTAAATGTTAGTCAATTATGTGATAGAGGCTTCAAGATTGTTTTTGAATCTTCAATGTACATTGTAACTAACTTACTTGATTCTAGCACTAAGCTCATTGGACATAGACTTGGAAACATATATATGGTAGATTTAAATGATCTAGCCATGTCTAGTAGTACAAGTCTTGTGGTAATGAATGCTAAAACCAAGGAGTCTAGCTTACTTTGGCATAGGAGATTAGGTCATGCTAGCATGCATACTATATCTAAATTAATTTTCAAAAATCTAGTTAGAGGTTTATCAAAATTCAAAGTGGATTTTGAACATGTTTATGATGCATTCCAATCAGGTAAACAAACTAGGGGGACTTTTAAATCAAAAAATATGGTTTCCACTTCTAAACCACTAGAGCTACTACACATGGACTTATTTGGACCAACTAGGACCATAAGCCTAGGTGGTATGAAATATGGACTTGTGATAGTAGATAATTTTTTGAGATTTACTTGGATCTTATTTATTGCACATAAAGATGAAGCTTTTAAAGTTTTTCAAAAATTTTACAAGAAAGTTTCAAACTAGAAAAATCTTTCAGTCATTTCTATTAGGAATGATCATAGTACATAATTTGAATATCAATATTTTGAAGATTACTACACTAAGCACGGCATTGATCACAACTTCTCCACTCCTAGAATACCACAGCAAAATGGTATTGTAAAAAGGAAGAATAGGACATTGGAAGAGATGTCCCAATAATGTTATATGAAGGCAATCTCCAAGTTATTTTTGGCAGAAGCTATGAATACTGCTTGCTATATTTTGAACCATATTTTGATAAGACCGATTTTGAAGAAAACCTGTATGAACTTTGGAATGACAAAAAACCAAACATTCATTATTTTCATGATTTTGTTGTAAATGCTTTGTGTTAAACAATGGAAAGGATAACCTAGGAAATTTTGATGCTAAATCTGATGAAGCTATATTTCCAGGTTATTCAATCAATAGCAAAGCTTATAGAGTTTTTAACAAAAGAACATTAACAGTAGAAGAATCTGTTCAGGTTATTTTTGATGAATCTAACCCCTCACCTTCTAAAAAAGAAGAGTGTATAGACAATGATGTAGGTGCAATTGATAAAGCTATGGAAGACATGAGCTTGAAGGACAAACCAACTCAAGAAGGAGAAGAAATGGTAAGTAAAGATCATGGTGATCTACCAAGAGAATGGAGGTATGTAACTTCACATCCTAGAGATTTGATTATAGGTGGTCCCTCACAAGATGTTAGGACTAGGTCATCACTTAGAGAAGCACATGACTATCTAGTATTTGTTTCAAAAGTAGAACCACATAGTATAAAGAAGCTAAAAATGATCCTAATTGGATGATGGTCATGCATGAAAAACTTAACTAATTTGAAAGAAATAATGTATGGACCTTAGTGAACAGACCCTCAAATCATCCTGTAATAGGAACTAAATGGGTTTATAGGAACAAGTAATGAACAAGGAAAAGTAATTAGAAATAAAGCAAGATTAGTTTACAATCATGATTTTGATATAAAAAGTATATTTCTGAATGGATTTATTTTGAAAAAAAGTTTTCGTAGAATAACCACTAGGTTTTGAAAATCATGCTCTTGGAAATCATGTTTTTAAACTTAATAAAGTATTGTATAAATTAAAACAGGCACCTAGAGCATGGTATGATAGATTGAGCAAGTTCTTACTTGAAAATGACTTTGTTAGAGGCAATGTATATACAACATTATTTATTAAGAAGAAAGAGAATGATATGTTAGTTGTACAGATTTATGTAGATGACATTATTTTTGGTGCAACTAATGAGGATCTATGTAGAAAATTTGCTGAGTTAATGTAGGATGAATTTGAAATGAGCCTGATGGGTAAACTAACTTACTTCCTTTGACTCCAAATTAAGTAAAAGAAAGAATTTTTATCAACCAAGCAAAGTACATCAAAGAGATTATTAAGACGTTTGGTATGGAGTCATCCAAAGAAATGAGCATACCCATGAGCCCCTCCTGTAGATTAGATAAAGATAAAGATGGAGGTAATATTGACCAAAAGCTTTATCAAGGTATGATTGGATCACTGTTGTATTTAATTGCTAGTAGGCCTGATATCTTGTTCAGTGTATGTATATGTGCTAGATTTCAATCAAACACTAAAGAGTCACATATACATGCTATTAAAAGAATCATAAAATATCTAAAATGAACAAGTAATCTTGGTCTATGGTATTCTAAGCAATCTTCATTAAATTTAATTAGATTTGCTGATACTGATTATGGTGGATGTAAAATTAATAGAAAAAGCACTAGCGGTACTTGTCAATTTCTAGGGTTGAACTTAATTTCATGGTACTATAAGAAACAAAACTCTATAACACTGTCTACTACTGAGACAGAGTACGTGGCTACAGGTAGTTATTGTGCATAAGTGTTTTTGATTAACTAACAACTAGAAGACTTTGGTGTTATTCAAATAAAAATTTCTATCAAATGTGATAACACAAGTGCTGTTAATCTGACAAAAAATCCAATTCAGTATTCAAGAACAAAACATATGGAATTTGGACATCACTTTATTAGGGATCATGTACAAAATAGAGAAATTGAACTTGAATTCATTCCAACAGAAGACCAACTTGCTGACATCTTCACTAAGCCACTTAATAAAGAAAGATTTCAAATGATTAGAGAAGAATTAAGATTATGTGACCCTTTTTAGAATTTATGACCTAATTTCTTCTAAATTAAGGAAAGTTATCTAGAAGACCTCCTTCATCAATTTAAGGACAATGACCACCTTAACTAATGTGCTACTATCATTAGAAACCTTGTTAGAGAGATTTAGAACCTTTTTGAGAGTTTTTGCTCGAGCCAACTCGAGCAGTCAAGGCTCTGGCTGAGCTAATTCGGATGCCGGGATAGGTAATTTTATATATAAACCGTAGGACCCAAACTAGGGCATAATCTTTCTTTTAAACCCTAACTAAGGAATAGAACCTTCCTTTCCAACTAGGGACCACTCCATCTCTACCCCACCTTCCTTTGATTCCTTCAAACCACTCTCCCACCTTTGAATACCGGCAATGACACCTAGAAAAGCTATGGCTAAGCGATCTCGTGGTGTTGAATCAAGCACACAGAGGAAAAGGAGATCCAAGAGAAGGGAAGAGGAGTCGACCCATGGCCAACAACAGGAGGAAGAATAAAGGATGAGTCTCCATCTCCACCTAGACAGGTAATCTCCATGGCAAATCACCCTGTTACCAGTGGAAGGAGAGTAGTCTTTTCATTTGTTGAAGAATTAGGGTTGAGGATAGGAGACTAGATAGAAAATCAAGGCTAGAGTTATTTCTGCTCCTTGGATACTTTCACATATCCTAACCTAGTGAGGAGTTTCTATGAAAACCTTTCCTTGGGAGAATATCATATAGAATCTACTGTCAAGGGAGTAAGGTTGATTGTTGATGAGGACAAGTTGAGTATTGTGCTGCATATGCCCAATGATGGTCTGAACCATTTAGTCTTAAAAGACAAGCAGAAAACCTTAAGAACTATCCTAGAAAGAAGAGATGTGATGGTATTGGAAATGTGCAGGCTAACATGCTGTCATTGGAGATGAGGCTCCTGCATAACATGATTAGTAGGATCTTTTTACCAAGGATCGGATGCTTCGACGGGGTTAGCGAATGGGACATGGTTTTCATGAGGCACATGATTGAGGGGGAGGCCCTCAATCTTCCTTATATCATGTTGGTTCAGATGAGGGAGGTAGCTAGGAGAGTGAAGGCCTGCCTACTCTATGGCATGGTATTTATATTACTTTTTCAGGAGTCTAGCATCGATTTGACTAGAGAGGATGGACGTCCACTACATCATGCTGACACCTATTCAGTAAAGTCCCTACAAAGGATGGGCTACCATCTAGTTGAGGGAGTTTGGACGAAGTGGGTGTCAGGTCAGAGAGCGGTTGACCCGTCTTTAGATGAGGATGAGGAGACAGAGCACCACTTGGCCGACACTGAGACTGCTACTGTTGGAGATGATGATGATGATTCAGAGGATGAGACCGAGGAGCAGAGATAGTCAGAGAGACAGCCTAGTAGTCCTAGGACTTCACCAGGACCTTCAGTTGCTCCATCAGCACCTTCAACATTGACTACTGCATCGATTGCTTCACGAGCCTTTATTGCACAACAGCTTAGATAGCTTTTCGAGTCTTTGACGAGTACCTTCAATTCGATGTTCGGCGAGCTTCATCAAATAGTCGATACAGGACTTTAAGAGATCAAGGCAGAGCTAAGAGAGCTGACCTCTAGGGTTGAGATAGTCGAGAGTCAACAATAGCCGCAGGATGATGTTCAGTCAGATATTAGAGACATGCGCTCAGATTTCTGATGACTGAGAGGAACAGCGGATGCCCTTAATGCCCAGCAGACTGCTGAACTACACTATTTATAGAAGGGAGTTCAAGGCATTATGACTAAGCTTCGGACAGTTTGGGTTTACTTATTGAGGTTGTCGTCTATAGTTGAGGCTTCAGGAGCATCAGCAACTAGGCAGCCACCTTAGTCACCACCTCCTCCTGCTTTTGATCCATCACCACTTGCTTCACAGCCTCCTGCACCACCAACAGCCGAGCCTAGTTTACCTACTGATATTAAAATTGAGCTTGTACCTATTAGGGCAAAACCCAAATCTAGGCCTAAACAAAAATCTAAGGTACCCAAGGCCCCAACCAAAACTAGATCTCGAGATCTTAGGTTCAAACCATTAAAGACTAAGACCTCCTCCACTGTATTAGAGATTGGTTCTTCCTTTAGTGAGGAAGGAGAGTAGTTGATGTATCTTTTTATTGTTTCTTTTTGGATATATCTTGTATTACATTTTGATGCATTGTACTTCTTTTCAAAAGTAATGAAATGTTAATTTGCAAATCAATGTGTACATTGCTTCCTTGTTGTTATATCTTTTTATCTCAATGATTGATCTCATTAATTAACCTAATAAGGGGGAGTAACACTTCAACAAAATTTTAATGAAGAGTTGCAATTTAAAAAATTCTATGAAAAGGTGAAATTATCTCAAACAATGTTATTAATCTTCTTATTCTATTTAAAAAGGGAAAGTGATATGCTTTTGAAAACCTTTTTGATTAATGACAAAAAGGGGGAGTAATAGTATGTGCATGGAAAACTAGCAAATCTATTAAAAATGTGCATAGTAATGAATGAAATAAAAAGAGTTATCCTGTTATTCAAAATTTGCTTAAATTTACTCTGATCATAACTTGCTCTGATTCATCTCTAGTTTCTAATAGCTCTGATAATAGCTCTGATACATTCTTGCTAACTTTGATACTTTTTGCTACCTTAAGCTCTGATACATTCTTCAATATAATTGCAAACTCTTGATACATTTTGCTTTGATACATTATTGATTTCAATTCATTAATAGCTTTTGATAAATGATACATATTGGATATATTTCAAAAGCTTTGATACATTGTTGATAAGCTTTGATACTTTTCGATACATATAGATATATATCATTTTAAAGTCATATATAAGTTACTTTGATACGTTTAAATATTTATATACTCATAACTGTAAAGTTTTTCCATGCCCAGTATTTTGTCATCATCAAAAAGGGAGAGATTGTTGACCCTTGGAATGATTTTCATGATAACAAAATATTGGAGCATGTATTTAATTACTAACTATTTTCAAGTATTTTCGAAGTTTTTGTAGGATGTCTTAAATGTAAAACCACTCTTCCTACAACCTTGGTATCTGACAAGCTTATTTTGTTGAAATGTATTATATAATAAAGAGCCCAAAAAAAAATCTTTTATGTATTTTTCTAGTTTAAATCTCTTATATTTAGTCTTGATGGAGTTGGAAAGCTTTTGGAGTTGATTGGAAGTCTTTGGAAGAAACCTGGAGAAGTTTGGATAATTTTGGACCTAAGTCACAAGAGCCAACTCAAAGAAGGAGAGCTGACTCGAAGTCTGGCACAGCACTCAGTTTTATGGCATGCAGACATTTGAGTTAACTCGAGAGTGAAGAGCCGACTCAGGCAGAGTTCAACTTCTAAAGTTCTGAGAATTCAAGCCGACTCGAGAGAAGTCGAGCCGACTCGTGTAGAGTGAAAATTCCTCAAATAGACAACTGAGTCGACTCAAGTACAGATGAGCTGACTCCTCCAGAGTTTATATGTTCTCAGTTCTGAAGAACCGACCAAGCGAGCTGACTCGATGAAGAAGAGCCAACTTGAGCAGAGTAATGTTTTGACCTGTTTGAGCATCCGAGCCGACTCGAAGTCCAGTTCTAAGTTCGTAACGGCTAGTTTCAAATTTTTTTTTTTGAATCCAAAACGGTCTCTAACGGTCATATTTCAAATCTCAATGGTCTACAATGGTTATATCCACTTGAAATCAGTTAAAGGGACTATTTATAAAGGATTTGAACCACTTTTGAAGAGGAGAATGAGAAGTTAATGAAAAGTTAATGAGTTTTTGAAAGAATACTCAAGAGAGCACTCAAGACCACACCAAACTTTTATATGATTTCTTGAGGCATTTATTGAAGAAGCTAGAAGCCTTGAAGAGCATTCAAAGGGCAATCAAGAGGGCTTCTCAAAAGCTACAACTGCAACCATCCGACAATGATCGGTTTGTCACAGAGTTGCTATGTTTTTTATACTCTTTATTTGAGTTGTTCCAAGTACAGCAGGGGCAGTAACTTGGGATTTATATAGGTTATTGGTGAGCCTTTTAAAACCAAGAGTGGGTTGTTAGTGAGCCCGGTAAAACTAACATTGTATTAGGTTTTTGGTGAGCCCGGGATAGAACCAAGTTTGAATTTTTGGTGAGCCCGGGATAAAACCAAGTTTGGGTTTTGGATTGTGATCCCGTGAAAACAATCCAGCCATATTCCGAGGGTGAATATAGTGAAAATCCCAAGTGGTATCTTGGGTAGTGGATGTAAGAGCGAGATTGCTCCGAACCACTCTAAAATTGCTTGTGTTTGTGCTCTTTAATTACTTCTGCATTCTCTACTTGATTCATATCACTCACCATACTAAGTTTAAAAGGAGAATATATTTGAAAAAACTTTAAATACCCAATTCACCCCCTATCTTGGGTAAGCCACCTGGGCAACATATTTCAATGGAAGATTCATAACCTAGAAGAAGCCTACCAAATTACTAGGGAATTCGAGACATATTAGAGAGAACTCTTGATCACTCGACCTAAGTCCAACAAGGGTAATACATCTGGACATAGGCCTAATTCTAGTCAGATTCCTTCAAACAAGCCAACTCCTATTATCCCAATAGTTTGTGAGGAAGAAATCCTTGAACCCATTGAAGAACCAAAAGTAGAAATATATGAAGCCGAACCAAGTTTAATAGATGAATATGAAGAAGATGAAGAGATTAAACCCCCTGAAGAAATAGAGAAAAAATCTCCTGAACCTATTGAAGAATTTAATTATGAAGCGAAATCAAAATCTTGTCCAAATAGAGAGCTAGAAAGAGAAGATCCTAACCTATTGAAGAACTTAAGGAAGAAGTCTATGAAACTGGGTCTAACTTAGTGGATGAATATGAACATGAACAATTGCTTGGAATAGTTACCTAGCTTGACAAAATTAAAAATGGGAATAATCAACTTGAAGAAAATGAAGTCCAGGGACAAAATCATGAAGAGTAACCCGAGGAGATAATAGAGTTCATAAAAGAAGATGACCCAGAATTAATGTTAATCAATGTTAAGGGTTCAAAATAAGAGATCATTGAGGAATCACCAATTGGGGTAATGACTACTAAGGAAACCCAGGAGCCAATCTGAAGGGATCAACCCCAAGAAGTTGTAGAATTTGCAAAGGACTTTCAATATGTACCCCCCAATCATTTTCCCATCCCATTTCATCATTCTGGGACATCCACCAAACCATTGACTTGGTCCCAGTGATATTCAATAGTTATTATTTTAAGACTCTATAGTATATGTTAGGAACTAAATTGAGATTTACTGCCACTTACCTAAAGCTATGTGCAAGAGTCTTTGAAGCCTTTTAAAGAGAATATTAGAAATTAGGAACTCTTGTTTCCTAACCAACAATAAAGTTCAGTCATTAGATAATAAAGCCCATTTGAGCTTGTCTTTTATTTGGTATCATTTGGGTTTATTTTGTTATTTAGTGTCATTTGAGCTTGTCATCCATGCATAAGTGTCCAAGTCTACGAGACTCATATGCATAACATGATTAGTAAAAAAACTTGAGCAATAAAACTATCAAGCATATGTTTAAATTTTATAAGAGAGTCAAAGAACTTTTATGAAAAAGACTATATGAAAAAGGTCGCATACCCGTTGTGTAGGTCCATTTCAAAATACTAAAAAAATTTGAACCTAGTACTCATATGCTTGAATTACCATCTGACTTTGGTATTAGTTCCACTTTTAAAAGTTTCAGACCTAGTAGAGTAAATGAACCAACAATGATACCTAGTGAGCCTTTTGGACTTGATCCAATTGTTGAGAGTGAATCAACCCTTGAGCGTCCACCAGCCACACTACCAAAAACGGTGAGATAGGATTGAGAGAATTTGGATAATAAAACTGTCACTACCCAAAACAAAGACTATCCACACTATTTAGTTCATTAGCAAGGTCGACCTGAATCAGAACACTCGTGGATCACTAGAGAGGATCTACAAAAGAACAAATCAGACCTACTAGAACCTCACCAAAGTCAAGTTGACCCTTACTCGATAGGGTTGAGTTTTTTTTCATCCCGGGAGAATTGATGGGGACATCAGCATTGGAAAGAGAATTCAAGCTTCAACCAAGTTCTTTATGGAACAAGCCAAGAGGATAGGGGCCATTTGGATGGGAGTTGACTTAACATTGAAGCCCAGAAAAATTAATCAAGGAGGACATCTAAAGGAATTAAGCCCAATGTGTCAATGAAGGAAGCCTATTTTTTCATGAGCCGACTCAAGAAGAAAAGGCATCAACCTCATGAGTCGACTCAAGCTCTTTGAGTCAGCTCAACCTGTTCTTGAGCCGATCCATTGGTCAAGCAAAATCTTTTCTTATGCCACTTGTAAGCTCTCCTCTAAAGCCACTTGGAAGCACTCTTTGAAGGCTATTTGAAAGCCTTCATGAAGCCAACGCAACCCCTCCTTGGGCGCCACATGGAGGCTACTTCATCAAGACTATTTTGGAGGTCACATGGAAGGAATAAACTACCTACAACTTTTTCTTAACAAATCTCCAACTAACTTGACATGTGAGATGCCACTCAGTCCTTCACTTCATCAGCAACCAATACCACTACATCAACAATAAAGCCATATGGATGACACTTAGGTGCCACATGAGATTAGTTATAACAAATTCTAGAAGAAAATGTTGTTGGAAGCACTTTTAATTGGATCTACCTAATCTACAATTAGTATAACTAATCAAGAGATTAGTTGAGGATTATTTTGGCCAAAATTATGGTTTGCTTGGCCTATAAATAGGGCCCCAAGACCCTCTTGTAAAGCATCTTATGTTAAGTAATGAAAGGATTTTCTTCTTGCTAAAAGTTCTCTTGAGTTCTCTTGTGTGGAGAGGGTGAGATGCCTTCTTTTGCTTGAGGTGTGAAGCCTCATTTTGAGAAGGGTGGGATGCCCTTGTGTGAGAAGAGGGTGGGATGCCCTTGATCCGGTTCCAAGCTCAAGTCCATCAAGCTCCATGCCAAGCTTTCCTCTTCTCTTGCTATCTTTCCCTTCTTCATTTCCTCCTTTTTGATTTCATTTCCACACCTCATGATGGGTTCTTTGCAGGTTCTCTCAGGGATCTCGGGTTGAAGATAAAGGTTTCCAAGCCATGAACCATCTACAAGGTGAGTCCACAAGGTTAGGGAGTATAGATCTTATGATCCAAGCCTCTTTCATAGAGTGTTGAGTGAACCCTTCCACCAAATAATTTTAGCTATCATTGTTGATAGGAGAACCATTCCTAAGCTCTTTGGATTTGATTATTTGAAGGTTAACTTTTCTTAATAATGATGGTTTCCTTGCCATGAAGATCATATTCTTGGTTTGAACTAGATCTACATTGCGGGTATTATAACTTAGATCAACTAGTCTCTTTCATGAAAATTCTTTCCTTGGATTAATTTAACTCGTTTGTGTGTAGATTTATTGCTCAATTTAGCTTATTAATCATGTTGCTTGAATCTCCATCCATCATGAATGCATGATCTCTTCCCGTCCCGTATCATATAGTCTTCTTTTTTCTATCATTTTCAGCCATCTTTTGCTTTAGGGACAGCTCATAAGTCATGAGAGATCCCAAAAGCTGATCCAATAGTAGCACATCTAGATCCTTGGCTTCTTGGATCGCCATCACTTTTGCATCCCATGATGTAGGAAGGGACCTAAAATTTTATTCACAAGTTCAGCATTAGAATAAACTCTGCCTAGTCCTTTCAAGCTATTGATTATGTTAGTGAACCTAGTATACATTTCTGAGATAGATTCAGTAGGTTCCATCCTAAACATTTCATATGTATGTACAAGCATATTAATCTTAGAATTTTTCACTTGATTTGTACCCTCATGGATAACTTCAAGTATGTCCCATATCTCTTTAGCTGAATTATATGCTGAGATTCTATTGAATTTGCTAGGGTCTAAAGCACAAAATAGTAAATTCATAGCCTTAGTATTTAATTCTCCTTGTTTAATATCATTCTCATCCCAATCTTCTTCCAGTTTGGGTATGGGAATGCCATTAACCATAATTATGGATGTGTAAGGACCTTTAATGATTACTCTCCAAAGATTATAATCTATAGATTGAATATAAATATGTATGCATGTTTTCCAATAAGTGTTGTTTGTGCCATTAAACAATGGTGGTCAGTTTAAAGCTTGCCCTTTGGCAATACAAGCACCATATTGGGCTACCATGATTTTTTACTCAAGATCGTTGGACCTCTTCACTGAGTACCAAGCTCTAATACCACTTGTTGCCTAGTGAAGCAACCCAAGAGGGGGGTGAATTGGGTTTCAAAAACTTTTTACAAGAATGTGCCAATTCAAAAGCAGTGAAGGTGCTTAGTGCAATGTGACTATATCAAGCAAATCCAATAAATAAATAAGAGCAAATAACAAAGAAAATCTAGCATAAAAATATAAGATTTTATAGTGGTTCGGTACACTCCAAGCACCTACATCTACTCCCAAGTATCCCTTGGGGATTTCGCTATAATCTTCAAAGATTACAGCCAACTTTTTTTAACCGGGCTCACAAGTCAAAACCCTTTGGTTTTTACTCATAAAGTTAACCAAGAATCTAGTTGGTTTTTCACTCTTGGCTTACCAATAAACCAAGTTGGTTTTTACACAAAGACCCACTAATAACCTTGTTGGTTTTCACACAAGGCTAACCAACAACCTCAGTTGGTTTTCATACAAAGCTTACCAACAAACCTCAAAACTAGTTTCAATCTCCTTGAAACTAATAACAATAAAAACTCAAGTACAAGTATAAGAATACAAATAGCTTTCTAAATAAAAGCAAATATATCGATGAAGCTCTTTAATATCATCAAAAAGCTTGTCTTCAAGTTGTTGAAGCCTCAATTAATGCTTGAAGATGTGGACTTGAATGCTCTTTCTAAAATTTGAGTGTCTGAAGGCTCGACTCTCTCAAAAATATTAAATCCTTAAGGTGTATGCAATTAGTTCTTTGATGAATGCTTTCCTCTTGTATTTGGTGAAGTTTAAATAACTTTGTAACCCTTAAAAATCTATTTATAGCCATTGGAGAGGAGAAACTAGCCGTTAGACACGAGATGGGGAAGTTCTGTACTTCAAAAAACTAGCTATTACTGTGTTGTCAGACCTGCAAGTATTGACACTTCAGTCCATGAGTCAACACATGAGTCGATACTTCATCTCCATGAGTCGACACTTGACCAAACTTCTGAAATCAACATGTTTTGTATTCTGTTTGGTCTCAGGCCTTGAGTCAACACATAAGTCAACACTTGAGTCGATACTTGGCTATTCATGAGTTGACACTTTTGCATGCCGGCTGAAACTTTCTCTGCGTATCAGCTCAAGCCTCTGTGAGTCTACACCTGAGTTGATACTTAACTAAAATAGTGCTGAAACTTATCCAAATTGAAATTTTAAGCTCTTCAAAGTCTTTCTCATGTTTCAAAGTCCATGTAGCTTGAAAATTCATGATCTTAAGTGACTTCTTCAACTGAATGACAAACATTTCGATCTTATAATACAAATTAATCTTGATGAGTACCTAAATTTGATAAACACACTTTTAACACACAATCAGCACTTATATATACTTAAATATTTCATTATTCATCATAATCAAGATAGGAGTCAACACCCATCAGGTATTCAGGTCCAAATCTAGGTCCAGTAGCTAAGATTGAGTCCGAGTCTGGATATCTAGGTTTCGACCAGAACCCAACCCATTGATAGCTCTACATCAGTCGTACTAGTGCAATGCATGATTACCTAGTAAACAATTAAATTATTTTATTAAACATACTTCATAGTTAATTTTTTAAAATAATATTCTAATTACATGTATATTTCAGAGTGATGGTATGGTCATGATTCGTCAGCTTGCTCAGCTAGGTTCTATATCCATGTCATTCCAATCCAACATGGATATAATGATACCATCCTTCATACTATCCATGAGCAAGCTCGTATCCAGTTATGAGGATTTGCTCATGATGATGATAAAGAGGATGAGATGCCTGCACATTTCTCTTACATATCATCATTAAGAGCAGCTCCTGTGCCTTGGCATATACGATATACTTGCCGATGCAGTACCTCTCTATTTTCGATACCTGAGTTCACTTCCTACTTACCTGAGAGCAGTATCTACACGAGGATGTTAGATAGTTCACATCTATGGAGGATGTTGCAGCATAGTTTGATTATACCGTCATACCAGAGTACATGATGCATCAAGGATATGTTGACCCATTGAGTGATTTTGATGATAACAAAATATTAGAGCACGCAATTGTCTCACTAACAACTCTTCAAGTGAATTACAAGTTTTTGTAGGATAATCTTAATGCCCAATTGCAACTCCTACAATCTTATTATGTGTCATAAGTTGTGTTGTAAATATGTCATGTAAAGAAGAGCCCAAAAAAAAATTAAAGAAATATTCTCAAAAATGGGTTACTTCTAAGTGTTTTCAAGCTTAAATTCTTTAGAATCAATTGTTAGTTGAGTTGGAAAGAATTTTGAATGTTAGAATGTTGCTGGATGTAATCTGTAGAGGAAATGAAAATTTTATTGAAAATCTCATCCGAGCCGACTCAAGCAAAGGGAGCTGACTCTAGTTCATGGCACGCATGAAGGATTTTGGCATGCAGAGATCTGAGCCGACTCGTAGGAACCTGAGCTGACTTGTCCAGTGCATCAATTCTTGAATCAGACAGTTGAGCTGACCTGAAGGAAGTCCGAGATGACTCAACCATTCAGTTAGGCATCCGAGTCGACCCTTCAGAGATCCGAGCCGACTCCTCCAGAGTTCATAAAAAATCAGTTCTGAGAGAATAGCCAGGTGAGCCAACTTCAATGAGAAGAGCCGACTCTTCTAGAGTATAGTTTTGAAGACCGGTGAAAAATCAGTGTTCTTGATTCCTTACTCTGGATGAGTCAGCTTTCCTTAATCTGAATCGACTCGAATTAAGGCGAGTCGACTCATCCAAAGTAAGGAATCAAGAACACTATGAAACCGAGCTGACCCGAATGAGGCGAGGTGACTCGACCAGAACTTCTCTAAGGATCCGAGCCGACTCGAGGTATCTGAGCCGACTTGAAGGTCGATTCCAGGCAGGTAATGACTAGTTCCAGAACATCATTTTTGAATTTGAAAAGTGCTCTAACAGTCAAATGTCACATTCCAATGGTCTACAATGACTATATCCATCCAAGAAGAGTACAAGACTCTCTAAATGAGGGATTGGGACAACCTTTGAAGAAGCTAATGCTTAGTTGAACATTAAATGAGTTTGTGAGCAAGAGACCACTAGAGAGCTTTCAAGTCAGTCTTCAAGACTTCACCAACTCAAATATAAAGCTTGAAGCATACATTGAAGAAGTTGAAGAAGCCACTGAAGAGTATTAAAGTGTAATTAAGAAGGCTTCTCTCGAGCTGCATCGGCAACTATCAGACAACCTAAGTTTGTCATTTTGTTGCTTATTTTGTTTAAATCTTTTGTGAGTTGTTGGGTTATTGGTGAGCCCAGTTTAAAAACCAAATAGGTTCTTGGTTAGCCTGTTCAAAACCAAGTGTGGGTTCTTGGTGATCCTATTCAAAACCAAGTTAGATTCTTGGTGATCCCGTTCAAAACCGAGTTGGGTTCTTGGTGATCCTGTGTAAAACTAAGGTTGGATTTTTGGTGATCCTGATTGAAAAACCAAGTTGGGTTTTGGATTGTGAGCCTGGTAAAATAATCCGATTGTATTCCAGTAGTGAATATAGTGGAAATCCCAAGTGGTATCTTGGATAGTGGATGTAAGAGTGAGGATGCTCCGAACCACTATAAATCTATTGTGTTTGCATTGTGCTATTTCTGTTTGTGTTTACTTCCGATGTTAAATATTTGAAACACAGCACCTACCACTAAAGTAGATTTAAAATAGCACAATCTATTTAATTTTTTAAATTTCTAATTCACCCCCCTCTTGGAAAAGCCACCTGGGTAATAGGATACTTAGCTCATGAGGAAGAACTTATCAGTGAGGGATCGACACATAAGGATGAAAGAGAACGATGCAGGTGGTTTGACATGATCCTACACTAGGCATGCAAACAGCTACGGGAGCAAAATGGATTTTAAAAACTTTTTTAAAAATCCGCGCAGCGGAAATCTGCTCTGCCCAGAAACTAATCTAATTCTAGTTGCAAATAGGCATGTATGATGATATAAAATATTTGCAAAATACTTGAATTAAAAATTCTATTCATGCATGATTAAAAAATAATTTTTTTCATACCTTATTCTGGCTGGAATAACTCTGGGATAAAGCTGGAATAGGCTGGAATAGCTGGAATAAAACTATTCCAGCCTTCTTCTTCCTTGGGCTGAAAATAAACTCTGTTTTTAGCTTGAAAAACGGTGTCGGAACACCACCTTTCGGACCTCCGTTTGCTCCCAAATTTCAGCAGCGGCAACTTGGACAAGAGGTCTTCGATCTCCAATCGAAAGCTGCAAGAAAATGTTAGCCAAAAATTATAAAAATCCACCAAAGTCTGCTGCCAGATTTTCTGTAGCAGAACTGGGCAGCAGGCTTTGGTCTTTGTTTTGGAGCAGCTGGAGCGATCCCGGCGCACGTGGTTTGCTCCCAGGAGTAGAAGTATACTCCCTCTAGAGGGGAGACTCGCCAGGGGCTCTCCGATCCCTCTCCACATGCGGTGCTAGCCGCTGGAAGATGATACACGATCATAGTGGACTACAGCAATACTCCTTTGCTGCAGTGCTGGTTTGAGCACAATATAGAAGAAGGAATTAGCCCTTGTTCCTCTCTCTCACACACCCCAAAACCCAGCTTCAAGTGCACTCTAAATGGGAGAATGGATCAAGCCTCAAAGCCTCTCAAACGGAAGAACACTTGGGGTGTTCTTTCTCTTCTCACGGTGAAAGAACCCGCCCTTGAAACAGGGGTCTAGCTGGGGTTTAAATAAGGCAACAATGAGGAGGAGGAAAAGGCTGGGAAATGAAGAGGTCTCGACTGCATTACACCCATTAAACCAGGCAGTAAAATGAGAGTAAAGATGACGGGTGGAGGGAGGAGAAAAGGCGCCTATTGGCCTTCAACCGGTGGGATGCATGGTCTTCAATCGGTCTCTTCGTTTCTTCTAACAACGTGTAAACGAAACCATTTACACGGTGAAATAAAACGCCGGTTCAAAACCGGTTCAAGCAAAAAAAAATTCAATCCCATTAAAAATCAACGGTGGTTCAATCCAATTGAACCGGTCCGAGCCCAAAAATTGGTTCAATTGGTTCACAACCAATTGGAGGCCGAAACGAACTCTGAATCAGTTCAAAATTGATTCAGAAAAATCTTGGCACAGTCCTGGTCAGCCCGGAATAATTTTCGGTTGACACAGATAAGGGCAAGATGGGGAAAAGAGTGCTCCAAAATAAATACCGTGACCATAAAACCAAGTCGATTCCTAATCGTAATCGGTATCCGGATCAGAGAGTAATCCTCTATGACGAGTGACCTCATAGTTTCGAACCTAAATGGTAGTACTAGAACAATTCTAGTACCAGCATAGGAAACCATCTAGCAATGGGTCCCGGCATCCGGATAGGTCGAAGATGCGGGAGCAAACTATCGAACCTTTGGCATATGGTTACCGTATAATTCATCCCTTTGACCTCTAATGCTCAGGACGACTGAGATTGGGCTGCCAACCCAGACAGAGTCAGTCCACTACATGTCTCAACCTCGCAAGCCTAGTGACTCTTCACTAGGACTACCTCGGCCGAGGATTTGCTAAATTGAGATACTGCGAGGCATTCAATCTAAATTGTTTGGACAGGTCAATTCTATATTGGTCCATCACTACTCCACAAGTACTTGCCTGTACCCAAAAACCTTCCATCACCTGATTAAAAATCCGGGTAGTCCGGCACCAAAGCACAGGGAGTTGCTTGCAAGCTACCGTGATGACCTCAGGTCAGAGGGACATATATACCCATATCCAATCATGAGTATCCCTTTGGCAGAAAGGGGCTGCACGGAGTCACGTTCAATAAGATATCACATATCCCACTTGTAGATCACATCAGTGTCACCACACTTATTTGGTCAAGAGGATAACCAAACGATATGAACTACAACAACCTATACTTGATATATTGCCGTCTAGTACAATATATCCTTTGATTGTGAACAGGGTTTAAGGACCACTCTATACATCCTCTCTGTATCGAAGTCAGTGTAGTTCTAAGGACTTCATCACATGGAAAGAGTTCATTTCAGGAAAATATAAAATGTGATGAGCTGCCAAAAAATATATTTTATTAATTCAAAGAAAGAGTACAATACTGAGCTCAACCGCCTACAACCCAGGCGATTGGCTTTGGGACACAATTCCCAATAGAGGGTGCTACATAGGAGCCAGTTCACACTGAGATAAAGCTTTCGATGGGATATTAGGAATCGAGTGAACCAGAATCTTCACATCATCGGAGGCAACCTCCATGTAGGAGAAGATGGCCACCTTGTAGAACTTAGGAGATACTTTTTAAATTTTATTTATGTATTACATTTATGTGTAGACCATATTATTTTTGAGATTTGGCATTATAATGAAGTTTTACTTTAATATTTTTTTTAAAATATTGGGCATACACTCAGGTACACACAACTAAATATTTATATTTTACATTACATTATTATTTATCTATAAATAACATAAAATATTTCATAATTTAACATAATAAAATTAAAAAAATAATAAAACATAAAAAAATTTAGGCTATAAATGTTAGTTAAACTAGTCTGGTTTGGCGACCACCAGTCTGCTTGAGGGTCCAGCCACTAGTTCGATCATCAGGTTAAAACCAGTTCAGTCCGATCATCAATCCGATAGCCAGTCTAGTCACCAGGGTCTAGCCGCCATCGTCCAACCACTGGCCCATTCAAAGGATTGGCCATCGGTCTGGCTAGCAGTTTGGTCACCAGTCCAGCTGCCGGTCTTATCACTGGTATGGTGACCGACCACCGGTCTGTTTAAGGGTCCGGCCACCAGTCCAACACAAACTGCCACCAACCTAGCAGTCAGACTGGCATTGACCTGGCAGCCATAAAGGCAATCAAATCGATGATCGGATTGGCAATCGAATCGACGGCCGGATTGATAATCGAATCGCTCATGCCACTGATTCGGCTACCGATCCTGCCATCGGTCTGGTCGTTGGTCATACCATCGGTTCGACTGTCGATCCTACCACCTGTTCGACCACCATGGTCCGGCCACCATCGTCCAACCACCAATCTGGCTAGTAGTTTGGTCAACGATCCGACCGCTGGTCCTACCATCGATCCAGCAACCAACCACCAGTCTGCTCGAGGGTCCAGCCACCAGTCCAACTCAAACTGCCACCAACTTGGAACTACCTAGTAGCCAAACAGGCAATCAAGTCAATGACCAGATTGGCTATCGAATTGATGGCCACATTGACAATCAAATCGATCTTGCCACTAGTCCGGGCACCAGTCCAGTCGCCAGTCCGGTCGCCAGTCCTGCCACCATTCCGGTCACTAGGGTCTGACCACAGTCGCTCGACCACCGGCTTGGCCAAGGTATTGGCCACTGATCCGGCTGGCAGTCTGGTCACCAGTCCGCCCATCGGTCCTACCTCCGATCCGGTGATCGACCTTTAGTCTTTAAGCAAATTTTATTTTTTAGTAATAATCGATTCGTTCAGATTTTTTTTTTTAGTTTACAATCACAAAACAAGCATTTTTTTAAACTCTAATTGGTAGTAGGCGAAGACACTAGTGCTTCATTTTTTTTTTTTTTTAGAAAGCGCATGTTCTACCTGCATCTTTAATTGTAAATCTTTTTATGCATTTTTCAGAAGGCACAGGTTCAACCTGCATCTTCAACATTATTTTTTTCATTTTTTTTAGAAGGTGTAGGTTCATAGGTTGAACCTGTATCTTCCTGATTTTTTTTTAATTTTTTTTAGAAGGTGCAGGTTCAACCTACACCTTCAAGATACTTGATGTAGCGGGATCGCTGACGTGGAACCCCTGTCAGATGCCATGCTGGACTAAGCTACCATATGGGACATCTCCACCCGGACTCTTTCGCTTGGCTGCGCTCCCTCTGGGTCGAGACGCCATGGCTGAAGTCGAGCTCCACCCTCCTTTGCCCGGCCGCGCTCCCTCCGGGTCGAGATGCCATGGCTGAAGTCAAGCTTCGCCCTCCTTCACTCGGTCGTGCTTTCTTCAGGGTGAGACATCATGGCCGAAGTCAAGCCCTGCCCTCCTTCACTCGGCCGTGCTCCCTTCATGTCGAGACACCGAGGCCGAAGTCGAGCTCCGCCCTCCTTCGCCCGGCTGTGCTTCCTCCTGGTTGAGACACCATGGCTGAAGTCAAGCTCCGCCCTCCTTCACCCGGCCGCGCTCCCTCTGGGTCGAGACACTGTAGCCGAAGTCGAGCTCCGCCCTCCTTCACCCGGCTGTGCTCCTTTAGGGTCGAGATGCCAAGGTCGAAGTCGAGCTCTGCCCTCCTTCGCCCGGCCGCGCTCCTTTCGGGTCGAGACACCGAGGCCGAAGTTGAGCTCTGCCTCTCTAGATCGGCCCCATCTCGGATGAAGAGATCTACAGCTGAAGGAAGTCACCACTCCCCCTGGATGATGGCATGGTGCCCGAGGACCACGAAAAGATGCCTGCTAGGATGCTATGATGGTCCCAGCTACCACTTACACCGAAATGGAAGGAATCCTCCAATCGAGGCTCTGCATTCTCCACCAACCGGCTGCATCCTTCAAAACTGAAAGTCAACCAATGGATTCGGATCCAGGAGGTGGCGGTCTATTGATCGAGGCTCTGCTAAGTTATCCAAAAGGGAGCGACCAGAAGGAATGTCAACATGAATGGTAGCTTCCGTATCACCAAAATGGAAAGGCATCTTGGCCATGGCACGGAATATCACCTCACGCATCCACAAGCATGGGGAAGATCCCGAGGTAAGCGGCATGCAACACCCCCAGCTAAAAAGGGGCCTCTCAGATTCAAACAAAGTAAGTGGAAGCTTCTCAAGCATTCATTCAAGTGAAGATTCAGTCGAGTTAGGTCTAACGAGCAAGAAGGGGGTAGCGCACAGGAAGATAACGCTCGAGGCTATTGCAAAACCCCCAGGAGGGGTCTAGATAGACACAGCCACTCAGTTCGAGCTCTCCTCTACTGCCATTCCCACACATTGCGCTCGGCCCACTCGCAATCTTTCACTTTACAAACTCTCCTCCTAGCGTGGAGTCCATCTTCGGGACTCGACCAGGAGGATCTGTTCCCTTGGATTGTTACTAACTTGACCATCGAAGTGCCCCCACTAAAATCCCCGGCCTGGGTCACTGACTCTGTTTTGTAGGTTCGGGCGATCAAGCAAGATCTTGAGCAACGGAGCACATTTCGACCTCGACCCCAGCTACAGGCCATGACAATCTTGGCGACAACAAATTGGCATGATAGGAAGGGGGGACACATTTGATCTAACCTAATCCCCTTTGCAAGCAGTCCATCAGAAGAATGGTAATGATGAGAGCGAGGGAAGTCTCCACCAGCCATGCGAGAGATCCTCCTTCCCGTGGGGACCCGCATAGCCCATAAGGGAAACTCCCCACTCCAGCTCAACCACCTCTGGTGGACACTCAGCTATCGTACTCACCCAGTAGATGTGGATTCTCACTATAGTAGTGCACCAGCTCCAGCACCAACATTGGTCCTTGGCTATCCACCAGCAGCCAGGGACTCCCGTGGCCCATGCCGTAGTACCCCGCAATAGCCTGCGTTCCTTCCATAGAAGGCCTTCATAGCCGTGGACCACCACCGACCGCCGGGGAAGCCTCCAAACACCGGCGAAGAGACAACAGGCTGGATCTACCAATTGGGAGAGCCAGTCCTCGACCCTCGAGTGGGTAATAGCTGAGCTCATCAAGGTCGAAAAGGCAAGATCCCCCGTCATAGACACCATCTCATGTCACCTTCTCTGGTTCCTTCAGCCTTCGCAGAGGGTTCTATCGATGAGGCCATCAGGCGCATGGCAGAGAAGCACCTGAAAGAGTAGGAGCGCAAGTTGGCGGAGCTTACCCTCCGGTTTGCAAATTTGCAAGGCTCTGTTAGCGAGCTAGCGGGCTACGAGCCCGTCCCCCTTTCTCCCGAGAAGTCCAAGAGTAGCCGATTCCGAGTTGGTTCTGCATGCCGCAGGTGGATTGCTATGATGAGACCACCGACCCCTTGGATCATCTTGAGAGCTACAAGGCTCTTATGAGAATCTAGGGACCAACTGACACTCTTCTCTGCGTCGCCTTTCCTGCTACTCACTCTCCTCTGCATCACCTTTCCTGCTACTCTCCGGAAAGCAGCCCAGGTGTGGTTCACCTGCCTGGAGCCGAAGAGCATTAGTTCATTCGCTCTACTGGAGTGATAGTTCATGGCCCACTTCGACACCTACCGGAAGGTGCCACGAGAGGCAGACAGCCTCTTCTTCATCAGGCAGCAGAACCACGAGCTCCTACGGGACTACGTGGCCTACTTCAAGGTTGCCATGCTGAAGATCTACAATCTTGATAAGCCAGTCGCTATGCTGGCATTGAAGAAAGGACTCAGGACTTCCCGCCTGACCTACTCTCTCGATAAAAAGCCCCCCAAGATTTATTCTGAGCTCCTCCTCTAAGTCCAAAAGTGCATCCGCGTCAAGGAGGCAGATCATACAAGGAGGGAGCTAGACGGAAGGCCTCTGAAGAAGCCAGCTCCCGGGGAGACCATCGGGACGCGGAAGCCTAGACCAGCCACACCGAACTTCTGCCAGAGGTCGAAGCCAAGAAGAGACTTCATCTCAGAAGAGAACTTTTCTCCTCTCCTCACCCCAAGGGCGAAGATCCTTATGGAGATCGAGGGTGAGCGCTATTTGAGGTGCCCACCTCCGCTGAAGCCATCCAACGGTCACGATAGGATGAAGTACTTCTAGTTCCATCATGACCATGCCCACGACATCGAAGAGTGCCGTAATCTCAAGAGAAAAATTAAAGAACTCATAAAGAGGGGCTACCTCGAAAGGTTCATGTGGGGCAAACCCCCAATGGAACCTCAGGTGCTCGCCGCGCTCCCTCCAGTCCTTACCATCGACAATCACCCTACCAAGAAGCCGGTGGGAATGATATACTGGGGAGTCGAGCATGCTTCCAAGAAGGCCCGGGGTGGGGAAAATTTTGAGAATGTACTTTCCTTTGCGAGGAAAGGGGGAGATGAAAATAAAAGTGTAAATAATGATGCTGTGGTCGTCGAGATGATGATCGCAAAATATCCTGTAAAACACATCATGGTTGATAGTGGGGGCTCCACGGATGTACTTTTTTACGATGCTTTCTCCAGGATGAATATATCCTCCGCTTAGCTCAGACCCATGCATACACCCCTCGTTGGTTTCACGGGTGACTCCGTAGGAGTCGAACGGGAGATCACTCTCCCCGTAACTGCCAGGATGCCACCTTGACAGAGTACCATCATGATGACTTTCACGGTTGTTAGGCACCCCTCAACCTACAATGTGATCCTTGGCCGACCCGGGCTCAACTTGCTTGATGCGATCATTTCCACAAAGCAGCTATTGGTGCAGTTCCCAACTCCCTATGTTGTCGAGGAGATGAGGGGGGCACCTCAACCAATCTAACATTGCATCCAAACTATCCCCAAGGCCAAGGCTACCGAGGACAACCCCAACATGGATGACCTCGACCAAAGGGCGCAGGACCCCAGAGGTGGCCCGGTCGAGTGCCTACGATCGTATTCTCTCGGAACTGACCCAGTGAAGACGGTGCAAATTGGGGCGCAGCTACAAGATGATGAACAAGCCCACCTTCTGGAGTTTCTCTGGGCGAACACTGACGTGTTCACTTGGATAGCAACTGACATGCCTAGGATCCCACCAGAGATTATCACCCATAAGCTAAGCATCAACCCAAAGTATCATCCTGTGTGGCAAAAGAAAAGAAGTTTTGCACCGGAGAGACAAAGAGTGATCAACAAGGAGGTGGACAACTCCTCGCAGCCGGCTTCATTTGGGAAGTGCAATACCCGAGCTGGCTGGAAAAAATGGTTATGGTGAAGAAGAATAACGGGAAGTGGAGGATCTATATGGACTACACTGACCTCAATCGAGCCTGTCCGAAGGATAACTTCTCTCTATCAAAGATCGACTAGTTAGTGGACACCACCTCGGGGCACCACTTGCTCTCCTTTATGGATGCATTCTCTGAATACAACCAGATCTAGATGCACCCAGAGGATGAGGAGCATACTGTCTTCATCACCGACCAAGGGATGTACTACTATCGATGATGCCGTTCGGCTTGAAGAACATTAGCGCCACATACCAGTGCTTGGTCAATCGGGTCTTCAGGGACCAGATAGGTAGGAACATGTAAGTCTATGTAGACGACATGCTCGTTATGAGCAAGCCGAGTTCGGACCACGTAGTTGACCTCATGGAAGCTTTCCAAAATCTCCAGGAGCACAAGATGAAGCTGAACCCGACGAAGTGTGCTTTCGAAGTAGCTGCAGGAAAATTCCTTGGCTTCATGGTGACCCAAAGAGGTATCGAGATGAACTCGGAGAAGGTCCGGGCAATCATCGACATGGAACATCCGACCTCAAAGAAGTAGAGCCGATTCATCTCGAGGTCATCGGATTGTTGCCTTCCTTTCTTCAAGGTGCTATGCAAGATGAACGACTTCACCTGGACAAAGGAGTACAAGATGGCCTTTGAGGAGCTTAAAGACTTCCTGGCATCACCACCACTGCTCTCCAGGCCGGAGATAGGAGAAGAGCTCCTACTGTACTTGGCAATCACCCTTGGAGCCGTCAGTTCATCCTTGTCTGCATGGATCAGGATGGGTCCCAAAAGTCGATGTACTACACCAACAAGATCCTCCAGGATGCCAAGATCAGGTACACCTGATCTGAAAAACTCATTTTTGCTCTTATCATGTCTGCTCAACATCTTAGGACATACTTCCAAGCATATTCGATCATGGTCTTGACGGATGTTTGGCCATACTTCCAAGCACCCTGACACATTCGGATGTTTAGCCAAGTGGGCACTAAAGCTCAGTGAGTTCGACATCACATACCAACCGAGGTCACTCAGAAGGCTCAGGTGCTGGTCGACTTCCTGGTCGAGTGTGTAGGACTTGCCGAAGAGCCAGAGCAGACTACCCTGGAATACCAAGTGGAGCCCGAAGCCACGGAGGAGTCCTGGATACTCCATGTCAATGGTGCATCCAACATGGGTGAAAGCGGTGCAGGTCTAATCCTCGCTAATAATGATGGAGTTGTAGCTGAATGCGCACTCCGCTTCAAGTTCGCCGTGATAAATAACCAGACGGAGTACGAGGCGCTCCTCATGGGGCTCAGGGTCTCCTGCGAGTCGGATGTACGAAACCTGAAGGTCTTCACCGACTCCCAACTGGTGGCTGGACAGGTCTCTGGAGAATATGAGGCCAGAGATCTCCAGATGATGAAGTACTTGGAATAGGACCACTCAAGGACAATAGGTTTCTGATGCTTCGGCATCTCCCATATCCTTCGAGGTGAGAATGCTCGCATCGATACACTATCAAGGCTTGCGACCTTACCGGACTCGTCACTGGGGCACGCCCACATCGAGTACCTCAAAAATCCAAGCAATAAAGCTCCCGTAGAGGTGCAGCAAGTCACCCCGGAGCTGAGCTGGAAGGAAAGGTATTTCAGATACATTACTGATGGCACCCTGCCGGAAGGCCGAGATGAGGCCGACCTTATCAAAAAGAAGTCCTCGCGATTCATCCTCATGGAAGGAAAGCTTTATAGCCGATCCTACTCCTATCCGCTCCTAAGATGCCTGAGACCTTCAGAGGCAGCCTTCGTGCTCTGAGAGATACATGAAGGCCTTTGCGAAAACTACATCGAAGGGAGGACTCTTGCATACAAGGCCCTTCGACAGGAATACTACTGGGAGACCATAAGAGAGGATGCTGCTGACTTTGTGAAGAGGTGTGACCGGTACCATCGCCATGCACACACATTGCCAACCAGTGGTGCCACTCTCCCAGCTCTCCACTCCATGGCCATTCTCCTAGTAGGGAATGGACATCCTGGGTCCATTTTTCCTGCATCCGGGCAACGGAAGATTTTGATAGTGGCTATCGA
Organism: Areca catechu; assembly: GCA_021397845.1. Lineage (NCBI taxonomy): Eukaryota > Viridiplantae > Streptophyta > Magnoliopsida > Arecales > Arecaceae > Areca > Areca catechu. Next base: position 41,139,512 of record CM038048.1, on the reverse strand, counting down.
CTACTTCACTAAGTGGATAGAAGCAGAGCCACTGGTACGGATCATGGAAGCCAAGGTCTGCTAGTTCTTCAAGAAGTCGATCATCTGCCACTTTGGGCTTCCCCACTATATCTGTTGCCCAGGTGGCTTCCCAAGAGGGGGGTGAATTGGGATTAAAAAACTTTTCATAATAATATGCACTTTCAAATTATTTTAGTATTGTGGTGCAATATGCAATGCAGAAGTAATTAAGTAAAAGCAATAAAGCAAAAATAACACAATCACAAACACAAAGAAATTTAGAGTGGTTTGGAACAACTGGCTCCTACGTCCACGACCCAAGCACCACTTGAGATTTTCACTATATCCCCCAATCGGAATACAATCAGATTGTTTTACTAGGCTCACAATCCAAACCTTTACACTTTGGTTTTACCGAGATCACCAAAGAAACCCTAACTTCCTTTGGTTTTAAACGGGATTACCAAATAAAATCCAAACACTTGGTTTTATACCGGGATCACCAAGAACCCAACTTAGGTTTTCACAAAGCTTACCTAAAAACCTTCAACCTTCTCTTAAGACACAGTCCCTTACTATTCTTAGAGAGAAAACAAAGATAGATAAACAAATAAGTAAGCAACTACAACAAACCAAGTTTGTTTAGGTGTTGCCGATGTAGATCAAGATGAAGCCTAGCTTTGAATGCTCTTTAATGCTCTTCAAGTTGCTTCCTTGATTTTTCAATGAGTGGATTCAATGATGGAGTAGAGTTGTTGAAGCTTTGAATCCTAACTTGAAAGCTCTTTGAGGTAGCTAGGTGAAAGACTTGAAAGCTCTTGAATATCTTAAGATAATTTCATAATAAAGCTTTTATAATTGTTTAATCCTTCAAAAACAATCTCTTTTATAGTTTTCCAAGAGATATGACCATTGTAGGGCCTAAGGATCCATGAAAGAGCTGTTGGAAATGAAGTGGAGTTCAAAAATCAACTTCAGCAACTAGCTGTTGGAGTGCAGAAAATGGCTCCACGAGTCGGCTCGAGGTCCACGAGTCGGCTCGAGGTCCACGAGTCGGCTCGAAGTCTCAGACAGCCCAAAATAAAATTCTATAAGAGTCGGCTCTTGCTTTCAGTCAAGTCAACATGATAAATACCTAAAGTCGTCTCTTCATAGCAGAGTCGGCTCGAGTTCTCAGACCTTCAAAATTCATAACTCTGGACGAGTCAGCTTTTGGAGCTCAAGTCGGCTCGAGGTCTCGGGCTTCAAAAAAATGCTTTTTTCCATGAGTCGACTCTTGGGATAGGAGTCTGCTCTTGATGCTGAAATACTGAAACTTTCTTCGTGCTGTACCACAATGAGTCGGCTCTTGTTCCAAGAGTCAGCTCTTGCAAATCTTCAATTAATGCTTCAAGCTTCTTCAAAGCTCTTCAACATTTGAATCAAATAGAAGCTAATCTATATACTCTTTAATTATACAACTTTCAGCCCATTTTACAAGATTACAATATTTATAAAACTAGGGCTTTTACACATTCAAGTTCATAAAATTTCATACATAATTGAATTACCCTCAAATCAATTTGAAAACCATTTTAAACTAAAGGTAACCAATTTCCTACAAAACCTCTCAAGTAATTGGAAAGAATTAGTATCAAATACATGCTCCAATATTTTGTGATCATCAAAATCATTCCAGGGGTCAACAATCTCCCCCTTTTTGATGATGACAAAATGCTGGGCATGATTAAAATTTAAAAGCACTTTACAATTGCGGTATATTAAAATTTATCAAATGATATTAGACATGATATGTATCACACAGATTAAGTATCAATGTATCAACACAGTGTGTCACAACGTATCGTATGTATCAAGTACAAAACTGAACATCATTAACATAAAGTATAATATGAACAATAGATATCGAAACATAATGTATCAATACATAATGTATCAAGAGTATCATCTATATAATGCATATCAAAACTTATAAAATTATCAAATATTTGAAGTAAATTTCATGATAATATTTGACAAGAAACTTAACAAAGCTCCCCCTTACTATTGTAATCATATTTCTTCAAGTTCCATCAAATTTTCATGAATCACATGAATCAACATTTATAGTTTCATAACAACATTTATAGTTTCATAACAACATTCATATTATAGCTTTTTCATGCACAAACTACGTTCTCTCTCTTTTTGTCATCAACAAAAGGTATAGAAGAGAACATTCATTCACAATAATTCAATTATAACAAAGATAGACATGTAGCATAAAAAGTGATATATATATATATATATATGAAAATGAGTACATAGGTGATACATTACAGATGTGCCGCGACACTACAAAATTGTATCACAACAACCAAAATGTAACAAGCATAGAGTCCTAAAAACATCAAGATAAAAGTCTATAAACATTAAAAAGATGGGCTAGGATCATCACTACTAGGTTCTTCCTCATCAGAGGAGAAATCAACTTCTAAGATTCCTGGACTAGGCTTAAACTTAGGAAATCTAGGGCTAAGATCCCTAATCCTAGTCCTAGTAGGAGTGGTAGTCCTAGACACTTTAGTTTTGGCTTTGGCTTTCACTTTGGACTCTGAAGATATGATGATGGGAATGGGTCTGACAGTTGGTGGATCAAAGGATAATGCCAAGGTGCTGGTGGTAGAAAGTATCTGTTAGCTGGAGTCTGTCCAACATCAAATCCTGTAGCCTCAATACCAGCCTCGGGCTCAGCATCAGCAGGTGTGGCATGTGAAGGAACGTCACTAGAATGTGCTGCATGTCCCTACTCTCGATCAGTGCCAGTGCCAGTACTAGGTGCTGTGAAAGTCGATGGTACATGCTGGCTAGCTACAGTAAGCTATCTCAGTATGGTCATAATATCGTGAAATCCCTGCTGCATCTCAGACTGTAGTAGAGTAATCCTGCTATCAGTGTCTGATTTGAGACAAGATATCTCCTCCAAGACTCTCTGAAGTCTGTCATCTGCATCAGGTCCAACAGCTACAGATCTTATGACTGGTGACTGTGGTATGGTAGGAGCTGGCTCTGATGGTCTAGCCTCATCAGCCTGTGCATCTGCCTCCTCACCAAGTCCATGTGCTGCCTGAGTATCATCCTTTGAATCATCCGAGTGTGCAATCAGAACACCTGAAGTCTTTCTAATCCGATGGCCATCTACTTTAATAAATCCCATTCTAGTAAGGGATTTTAGAGTGTACCTGTCAGTGTGCAGCAGTAGTCGGCTATCCTCACATGTTAGATCTACCAGGGCATCCTTAAATATAAGTGTAAAGACCATCCCATATGGTAGACAAGCTCATGCACTACGAGCTGCCTCCCTCATCTATGAGAGCATGATAAACGGTAAGTTGAGGGCCTCCCCCTCAATCAGACGTCTCATAAACACAAGGTCACACTCGCTGACCCAATCAAATCGCCCGGTCCAGGGCAAGAAAATCCTACTGATAATGTTGTGCAACAACCTCATCTCCAATGATAGCTGATTTGCACTAACGTGCACAACACCCTTTACATTAGATCTTTCTAGTATGAGTCTAAGGGTCTTCTGCTTCTCTTTTAAAACCAAATAACATTCCCCTTCTTTTGGAACATTCAAAATACTTGATAGTTTTTGCTCACTAATCTCTATATGCTTCCCTTTAACAATTCCTTCCAAATGAAATGTGCCTAACGACATATTTTCAAAGAATTGTCGGACTAAATTAGGATATGTAGGTACATTCAATAAACAGAAATTTCTCCAACCCTATTTCTCTATCCAATCCCCAATACACAACTGTTCTTGCTCCAAGAAGCTAAAATCAATGCACCTACCAGGAGTAACTTGACGATTTCCCATAAGAATCACCTGCTTGGGTGCTTGAGGCTCTTCTTCTTGCTCAATCAGCTGTTCCTCTTCTGAATTGGAGGTGTCCAAGCACCTTTTGGTTCTCCTTTCTTCCGCAATGGTCCGAACCACCCACCGAGGCTTCTTGGCTACGGCTTTGCGGGGTGCCATCAAGCTAAGATTAAGAGATTGGAGAGGTTTGAGAGTGTTTTAGGAAGGTTTTCTAGGATGGAATGAGGAGTCGGCTAAGTGGAATAGGGCAAAACCTAAAAACATAGTGAAACCAAACTAACAAAACCCTATATAAAAATGTTCGACCCGACCTTCGAGTCAGCTCATCGAGCACCCTGATGACTCGAGTCGGCTCGAGCCAAAAAGCATTCTAAAAGTCTAAAAAGGTCAAAATCAATTTCTATAGATTTCTAGATACTAAACTAGGTTGTCCTATGCTCTAAGAAAAAAATTGAAACACCTAGATAGTTTTTCCTTATATTTAAAAAATTAGGTCAAAAAAGTTCAGAATGGGTCACATAGCCCTAATTCACCTCTAATCTTCTTAAATCTATCTAGACTAAGTGGTTTAGTAAAAAAGTCTGCAAGTTGATCTTCGGTGGGTATAAATTCTAGTTCAACAACATTATTTAAAACATGATCACGAATAAAATGATGTCAAATTTCTATGTACTTAGTTCATGAGTGCTGAATTAGATTTTTGGACAGATTAATAATACTAGTATTATCACATTTGATAGAAATTTTAGATTGGACAATACCATAATCTTCTAGTTATTGCTTGATCCACAACACTTGAGCACAACAGCTCCCGGCAGCTACATATTCTGCCTCAGCAGTAGATAGTGCTACAGAGTTCTATTTATGACAGTGCCAAGAAATCAAGTTAACACCTAGAAATTGACAGGTGCCACTTGTACTTTTTCTATCAATTTTACAGCCTCCATAATCAGCATCTGAATAACTAATTAATTTCAATGATTAGAATACCATAACCTACATTGCATGTGCCTTTCAGATATTTAATGATTCTTTTAATAGCTATGATGTGTGACTCTTTTGGATTAGATTGAAAACATGCACACATACAAACACTAAATAAAATATCAGGTCTACTAGCTGTCAAATAAAGTAAAGAACCGATCATACCTTGGTACAGCTTTTGATCAACATTTATGCCATTCTCATCTTTGTCAAGTCTACATGTAGGACTCATGGGTGTTCCATTTTCTTTGCTTGATTCCATGCCAAACTTTTTGATAATCTCTTTGATGTACTTGGTCTGGTTGATCAGGATACCTTCTTTAGTTTGTTTGATTTGAAGTCCAAGAAAGTAACTCAGCTTACCCATCAAGCTCATTTCGAATTCTCCCTACATTAGCTTCGCAAGATCTTGACACAAAGATTCATCAGTAGATCCAAAAATTATGTCATCAACATATATTTGAACAACTAAAATATCATTATTCTTTCTTTAAATAAACAGTGTGGTGTCAACACTACCTCTTACAAAATCATTTGCAATTAAAATTTGCTTAGTCTGTCATACCAGGCTCTAGGTGCCTATTTCAGACCATACAAGACTTTATTCAGTTTGAAAATGTGATTTGGAAAGGTATAATCAATGAAACCTGATGGTTGCTCAACAAAAACTTCTTCGGATAAAAAACCATTCAAAAATACTCTTTATGTCCATTTGAAATAATTTAAAGTTCATAAAGCATGCATAAGTTAGTAATAATCTAATGGCTTCTAATCTGGCTACTGGTGCATAAGTTTCATCAAAACTATTCCCTCTCTTGATTATATCCTTGTGCAACCAGTCTAGCTTTATTTCTAATTACATTTCCATCTTTATCTAGTTTATTTCTATAAACCCACTTAGTACCTATAACAGGATAGTCACTAGGTCTTTCTACTAGGGTCCAAACATTATTTCTCCTAAATTGGTTTAATTCATCATGCATTGCTAACATCCAATTAGGATCAGTTTCAGCTTCTTCTATATTGTGTGGTTCTACATACGAAACAAAAGCGATTAAGTCACTTAGTACCTATAACAGGATAGTCACTAGGTCTTTCTACTAGGGTCCAAACATTATTTCTCCTAAATTGGTTTAATTCATCATGCATTGCTAACATCCAATTAGGATCAGTTTCAGCTTCTTCTATATTGTGTGGTTCTACATACGAAACAAAAGCGATTAAGTCATGTGCATCTCTATGTGCAGATCTAGTTCTAACACCTTGAGATGGGTCTCTTATAATTAATTCTTTAGGATGTGATTGTACATACCTCCATTCCTTAGGTATATCATCATCATTTTTGCTTACCTCTTCTTCATGTGGTTCACTTGATTGTTTGTCTTTAAGAGTCAAGTCTTTCAGTCCATGTTCCAGAGTACCTGTATCATATCAGCAAAATCTTCTTTTCTAGAAGATGTAATATCAGATTCATTGAAAACAACATATACAGATTCTTCAACAGTCAAAGTTCTTTTATTGAAAACACGATAGGCTTTACTATTTAAAAAATATCCAAGAAAAATAGCCTCATCAAATTTTGCATCAAATTTACTAAGATTATCTTTTCCATTGTTAAGAACAAAATATTTGCATCCGAAAATATGAAAATACTTAATATTAGGTTTTCTATTATTCCAAAGTTCATAGGGAATTTTTCTGATAATAGGTCTAATTAAAACTCTGTTCAAAATATAGCATGCGGTATTCACAGCTTCTACCCAAAAGTATTTTGGAAGATTTCCTTCACAAAGCATTGTTCTGGACATCTCTTTCAAAGTATGATTCTTTTTTTCTACAACACCATTTTGTTGTGGTGTTCTAGGTATAGAAAAGTTATGATTAATACCATGCCTTGTGCAAAAGTGATCAAAATATTGATTTTCAAACTCGATGCCATGATCACTACGAATTGAAATAACATATAAATTTTTCAAATTTGTAACTCTTTTATAAAACTTTTTGAATGCAATGAAAGTTTCATCTTTATGTGCAATAAATAAAACCCATGTGTATCTTGAAAAGTCATCTACAATCACAAGGCCATATTTCATACCACCTAGGCTAGTAATCCTAGTAGGTCCAAATAAGTCCATGTGAAGTAACTCTAAGGGTCTAGTAGTATAAACAATGTTTTTAGATTTAAAACTCCCCCTCACTTATTTTCTTAACTGACAAGTATCGCATACATAATCAAAATTGACTTTAAATTTTGGCAAACCTTTGACTAAGTCTTTTGAAATAAGTTTAGCTATAGTGTCTATACTAGCATGACCAAGTCGCCTATGCCATAGTAAACTTGATTCCTTGCTCTTGTCATTCATTGCTACAAGACTTGTGTTGCTTGACATAGCTAGATCATTAAGATCTACTACATAAATGTTACCAAGTCTGTGTCTAATGAATTTAGTACTAGAGTCAAGTTGATCAACTACTACACACATTGATGACTTGAAGAAAACATTAAAACCAATGTCACATAGCTGACTAATACTCAAAAGATTATGTTTTAACTTTTCTACAAGTAATACATTTTCAATAAATGTAGAAGGAGTAATTTTGATTTTACCAATACCGATTATCCTTCCTTTTCGATTGTCACCAAACGTTACCATTCCACCGTCCTTTTATTCTAGGGTGAAGAATTGATCAATATCACCTGTCATGTGTCTTGAACAGCCGCTGTCCAAATACCATCTTTTCTTTATATTTGTGGCTGCAAGACATCCCTGCAAAAAAATCATTTAACAAAATTAGGTACTCAAACTTTCTTGGATCCTTGCAAGTTAGTGGAAATGGTTCTTTTTAAAATCCAAACTTTCTTAATTTTCTTCTTGTCATTATGTTTCAAATGACATTCGAATACTTTATGACCAAAGTTATTACATGCATAGCATACAATCCTTGACTTTGAATAATAAGCTTGAGATGATGTAAATTTAGGTCTAACTAGTTATGAGGTAGTAAATTTTAAAGCATATGAAGTAGATGCAGAAAATTTGTTTGAAGTAGAACCTTTGTAACCAATTCCAAAACTATTTGTTTCTCTTTGATTTTTCAAAATCAATTCAAGTTTGTTAGAGCTTAAGGTTAGTTTTTCAACCAAGGATTTGAGTTTCTGAACTTCCTTCTTTAAATCATCATTTTCATTTTTCAAAACCTTTATTTTTCTTAAAAAGCTCTTCTTTTTCAAATTGAACAATCTTAAGTCTTTCACAAACTAAATTTAATTCTCTTTGCAAGATTTTATTTCTTTCACCAAATTCATTTTTGTCTTTTTCAAATGTATCACATTGATTTTTCAAAGCTTTCATTTTTAAATCGACTTTTTTGTATTCTACCAATAATTCACAAAAAATATTATGCAATTCATCATAAGTGAATTCTAAATTGGGTTCAGATGTATTTACCTCGTCCTCCAAACCCATAAGATAGATTTGTACAGTTTTTGTTGTCTCTTCATCTTCTTCAGTGGATGTAGTTTTATCACTATCACTCCAAGCAGCAAGCATTGCCTTCTTCTTCTTTTTGGTAAACATCTTTTTCTTTGCTTCAGGATAGTTAGGACGGATGTGTCCTGGCTTCTTGCATCCATAGTAGATAGGTATTTGATCTTTATTTTTATCCTTCTCTTTTTCTTTATCTCTTTCTTTTTCTTTTCCAAAATCTCCTTTTCTATATTGCTTTCTCCATCTGTTTGTTTTTCTTCTGCCCATAAATCTCTTGAATTTTTTTATAACAAGGGCAATTTCATCATTTCCAAGATAATCATCATTTGATGAGTCTGATTCTTCATTCTTATCTTCTTCTGTAGCTTTAAATGTAATGGCTTTCTTTCTTTTGGTATCTTCCTCAGTTCTTTATTGCATAGCCAATTCATGCATGATCAATGATCCAAGCAGTTCATCCAGTGGCAGTGTTTAGGTCCTTCGCCTCTTGAATGGCTGTCACTTTGGCTTCCCACTTATCTGGCAAAGATCTTAAAACCTTTTGGACAAGATCAGCATTAGTGTAAGTTCTACCAAGAATTTTGAGACCATTTATAATATCAGTAAAACGAGTATACATAGCAGATATAGTCTCACTAGGATCCATCTTAAATAGCTCATAATTATGCACAAGAAGATTGATTTTTGATGTTTTTACTTGTGATGTGCCTTCATGTATAATTTCCAGCTTGTTCCAAATTTCTTTAACAGAATTACAGGTTGAAATTATGTTAAACTCATTTAGATCCAAAGTATAATATAATAAGTTCATTTCTTTGGCATTCAGCTCAGCTAATTTCATATCATTCTCGTCCCATTCCTCTTCTGGTTTGGAAACCTCTACATCATTAACTCTAATTATGGGTATGTGAGGTCCTTTCAGGATAATCTTCCATAAATGAAAATCTATGGCTTGAATGTATATTTTCATTCTTGCCTTCTAATAAGTATAATTGGTTCCAGTGAAAAGTGGAGGTCTATTTGTGGATTGACCTTCGACTAATGAAGTGCTCATGGGATGTGCCATATATCTTTACTCTAAATAACTTTCAGAGACTCCGCTCTGATACCACTTGTTATCTAGATGGCTTCCCAAGAGGGGGGTGAATTGGGATTAAAAAACTTTTCACAATAATGTGCACTTTCAAATTCTTTTAGTGTTGTGGTGTAATATGCAATGTGGAAGTAATTAAGTAAAAGCAATAAAGCAAAAAGAACATAATCACAAACACAAAAAAATTTAGAGTGGTTTGGAGCAACCGGCTCCTACATCCACTACCCAAGCACCACTTGGGATTTCTACTATATCCCCCAACCGAAATACAGTCGGATTATTTTACCAAGCTTACATCCAAACCTTTACACTTTGGTTTTACCGGGATCACCAAAGAAACCCAAACTCCATTTGGTTTTAAACGGGATTACCAAAGAAAATCCAAACACTTGGTTTTATACCAGGATCACCAAGAACCCAACTTAGGTTTTCACAAGGCTTACCTAAAAACCTTCAACCTTCTCTTAAGACACAGCCCCTTGCTGTTCTTAAAGAGAAAACAAAGATAGATAAACAAATAAGTAAGCAACTACAACAAACCAAGTTTGTTTAGGTGTTGCTGATGTAGATTAAGATGAAGCCTAGTTTTGAATGCTCTTTAATGCTCTTCAAGCTGCTTCCTTGCTTCTTCAATGAGTAGATTCAATGATGGAGTAGAGTTGTTGAAGCTTTGAATCATAACTTGAAAGCTCTTTGAGGTAGGTAGGTGAAAGACTTGAAAGCTCTTGAATATCTTAATATAATTTCATAATAAAGCTCTAATAATTATTTAATCCTTCAAAAACAATTCCTTTTATAGTTTTCTAAGAGATATGGCCATTGTAGGGCCTAGGGATCCGTGAAAGAGTAGTTGGAAACGAAGTGGAGTTCAAAAATCAACTTCAGCAACTAGCTGTTGGAGTGCAGAAAATGGCTCCACGAGTCGGCTCGAGGTCCACGAGTCGGCTCGAGGTCTCAGATGGCCCAAAATGAAATTCTGTAAGAGTCGGCTCTTCTGGCTAGAGTCGGCTCTTGCCTTCAGTCAAGTCAAAATGATAAATATCTAGAGTCGGCTCTTCAGGGCAAAGTTAGCTCGAGTTCTCAAACCTTCAAAATTCATAACTTTAGGCGAGTCGGCTCTTGGGGTTCGAGTCGGCACGAGGTCTCAGGCTTCAGAAAAATACTTTCTTCCATGAGTCAGCTCTTGGGATAGGAGTCGGCTCTTGATGCTGAAACATTGAAACTTTCTCCGTACCATGCCATAACAAGTCGGCTCTTGTTCCAAGAGTCAACTCTTGCAAATCTTCAATTAATGCTTCAAGCTTCTTCAAAACTCTTCAATATTTGAATCAAATGGAAGCTAATCTATATACTTTTTAATTATACAACTGTCAGCCTATTTTACAAGATTACAACATTTATAAAACTAGGGCTTTTACACATTCAAGTTCATAAAATTTCATACATAATTGAATTACCCTCAAATCAGTTTGAAAACCATTTTAAACTAAAGGTAACTAATTTCTTGCAAAACCTCTCAAGTAATTGGAAAGAATTTGTATCAAATACATGCTCCAATATTTTGTGATCATCAAAATCATTCCAGGGGTCAACAGTATCATCACTGATAATGGGCAGCAGTTCGACAACTGGGAGTTCGAAGATTTTGTGCCGAGCTTGGCATCCAACATTGTTTCACCTCGGTGGCCCATCCCCAAACCAATGGAGAAGTTGAGGTGACCAACCGGGCCACTCTCCAAGGGCTCAGAACCAAGCTAGATCAAGCCAAGGGTAGGTGGGCAAAGGAACTCCCCAGCATTCTCTGGGCCTACCATACAACGCCCAGGATGGCAACGAACGAAATGCCTTTCAACCTCACTTTCGGCACAGAAGCCATTATTCCTGTCGAACTCGGTATGCCCATGCTACAGATAAAGCAATACAATGAAGCAGAGAACTCGGCGCACCTCCTTCTCAACCTGGACCTCCTTGAGGAAACTAGGGACAAAGCCCGACTCTGGATGGTAGCTTACTGGCAGCGTGTGGCCCGATACTACAACACACAGGTAAAGCCGAAGATCTTCCACCCCGATGACCTGGTACTGCACCGAGCTGAAGCGTCTCAACCCCGAGAGTGCGACAAGCTCTCGCCAAACTGGGAAGGCCCCTACAAGGTGGTCAAAGCTCTTCCATATGGAGCTTACCATCTCGCGAGTCTGGATGGTGCCAGATTCCCGTAGACATGGAATGCCAGCAACCTAAGAATATACTATCAGTAATGTAAGGCCTTTTCCTAATAATAATAAAGATCCCCTTTTATGCAAACCATTTTTTCCTTGCAGGGATGTTGCTGCCCGGCCCGAGGTCCGGCACACCGAAGCCCGAAGTCCAGTCCTTCGGCACCAAAGCCCAGAGCCCAGCTCTCTGGCTCCAAAGCCCGGATCCCACGATCTCCGGCACTCAAGCCCGGAGCCCAGCTCTCTGGCACCAAAGCCCAGATCCCACGACCTTCGGAACTCAAGCCCAGAGCCCAACTCTCCGGCACCAAAGCCCGTATCCCACGACCTCCGGCACTCAAGCCCGGAGCCCAGCTCTCCGACACTAAAGCCCGGATCCCACGACCTCCAGCACTCAAGCCCGGAGCGCAGCTCTCCGGTGTTAAAGCTCGGATCCCACGACCTCCGGCACTCAAGCCCGGAGCCTAGCTCTTCGATGCCAAAGCCCGAATCCCATGAACTCAGGCACTCAAGCCTAGAGCCCAGCTCTCCGGCACCAACGCCCAGATCCCACGACCTCCGGCACTCAAGCCCGGAGCCCAGCTCTCCGGCACCAAAGCCCGGATCCGATGACCTCCGGCACTCAAGCTCGGAGCCCAGCTCTTCGGCATCAAAGCCCGGATCCCACGACCTTCGACATTCAAGCCCGGAGTCCAGTCCTTCGGCACCAAAGCCCGGAGCCTAGATCTCCAGTATCGAAGCCCGGAGTCCAGTCCTTCAGCACCAAAGCCCGGAGCCTAGCTCTCTGGTACCGAAGCCCGGAGTCCAGTCCTTAGGCACCAAAGCCCAAAGCCCAGCTCTCCGGTACTGAAGCCCGGAGTCCAATCCTTCGGTACCAAAGCCCGGAGCCCAGCTCTCCAGTATTGAAGCCCGGAGTCCAATCCTTCGGTACCAAAGCCCGGAGCCCAGCTCTCCGGTATTGAAGCCTGGAGTACAGTCCTTCGACACCAAAGCTTAGAGCCTAGCTCTCCGGTACCAAAGCCCGGAGTCCAGTCCTTCGGCACCAAAGCCTGGAGCCCAGCTCTCCGGTATTGAAGCCCGGAGTCCAGTCTTTCAGCACCAAAGCCTGAAGCCTAGCTCTCCGGTATCGAAGCCTGGAGTCCAGTCCATCAGTACCAAAGCCCAGAGCCTAGCTCTCCGGTATCAAAGCCCGAAGTCCAGTCCTTTGGCACCAAAGCCCAGAGCCCAGCTCTCCGATATTGAAGCTTTGAGTCCAGCTCTTCGTACCAAAGACCGATCAACCCGGCACCTCAGGCCCGGAAACTGTTGAAGACTGGAGCCCTGCAGTCACCTGGCATTTCTAATGAGTGCAACCTCCGAGCCTGGCCTTGCCGTGCACACCTAAAGCTGATCCCAGTGAGACCGAAAGGATCTTATCAAACAAGGCATTCGAAAACATTCATCCACTTTGCACATGAAGTAGGAACAACTCGGCAAGTTAAGGAACTTCTCTCTAACTTCATCACATGTTCAAAAAAATAAGGAGAAGAAGGGAGAAGAAGTTTCGAGCCAAGGTGACTGAAAAGAGTTACTTCATTGATAACCAATTGTTCATTACAAGTTTCTCTGGGCCTCGACTTGCTGGGCAGCCCAGGCCAAAAACAAAGAAAAGGAAAATGACAAAAGGTTCCTACCCTAATTGGTCGGTCCCTTCCAATGATAGTGCACCTGTGGGACATCATCCTTCGGAGCCTCAAGCTGCACAGCTTCGACCTTGGCTTCGGTGACCATCGTTGGCGGAGTAGGATCGGAGGCGGCGGCCGCTCCTCGACAATGCTCAAACCTGGGGCCACCTCCCCATCCGGGATCCCAGGATACCTGAGGAAGCTCTGGCCCTTATCCGAGACGAAGCCCACCACCCTAGAGCGGAGGTACATGAAGCCCTTGAAGGAGTCCGACGTTGTCTCGTGGAACTCAGTGGCGAACTCCTCTGAGGCCCTATACCTTGACACGGCCTCCTCAGCTCCCTTCTTTGTGGCCTCGGCCTGGCCGACCACCTCGGCGGCTTGCTTATTTGCTATATCTACTGACTCGGCTGTCGTTGCTATCTCATTCTCAGCAGCGATGACCCTCTTCTCGACGGCGATCAATTTCTCCCTCGCCACCTCCAACTCGGCCTGGAGAGACTGGGCACACCCCTTCTACCGGATAGCTTCAGCATTGAACTCAGTCAGCCTCGACTCAGTGGCCTTGAGCTCCTCTGCCTTGCTCTTCGAACGGTTCCGCTCCTGATCCAGACTCTCCTGGAGCTCCTTCAAGTGCCTCTCAGCACTTGTGAGCTCCTTTTGAAGCTTTTTGTTCTTCAGGCTGAGCTCCCAGGAGTCATCGTTCTTTCGCCTTAGCTCGATCTTCACAAACTCGAGCTCCGCCTCTCGTTGCTGATTTTTCTTTAATCAGTTCTTGCAGTAGTCTCTGATTAGAAGAAGCTCGACACTGAGCTGTACCAAACAAAATCTTAGCAACCAATGCAGAAAAGAGAAAGAAGAAGTGAAGCAGATGATGTTACTTACCGAGAAGAGCTGGGAAAATGTGCTGTCATTGCATCTCCCAGTAGTTTTCTGGCCTTCTCCTGCCAGTCACATGATTGGATTGCAAAATCCATCATGTGCTCCACCAGACCCTAATCCCGAACCAGGGAGACATTGGTGCCAGCTTGAAGGTGACTCAGTGATAGTCACTCTCCCTCCTGCTCACCCCAGATGCGGATGCGCTCCCAGCACTGGCTCTATTCCTCCTTGCTCCACCTCCTCCTCGACGACGATGACGTCTAAGGGATGAGGAGACATCACAGCAGCAACTATGGCAGCGGCCCTAGCCCGGACGACCATCTCAGGCTTTGGGGCTGGGACCAGCTCTCGCCTCCTCGACCGCTCTGGCACGAGCTCAGCAACCCTCTAGCCAAGCTCGGGCTTCACCTCGACCTCCCCCCTCCCTTGCTCAGGGATGGTCTAGGCTTCCCTTTTGCCTGGCCCGGACGGCATGATGGGAGCAGTCACCACGTCACCTTAGTCATGAGCCCTCTATTAGGAATTGTCCCCAAGCCAATTACCTAGGCTGTAGGTAGTTATGCTCAGTATTGTAATTTATATATGAATTAATAAAATTTTATTTTGGCAGCTCTTCACATTATTCATTTTCTTGTAATAAACTCTATTTATGTGATGAAGTCCTTAGGACTGCACTGACTTCGATATAGAGAGGATATATCGAATGATTCTTTAAAAAGTTTACAATCAAAGGATACATTATACAGGACGGCAATATATCAAGTGTAGGTTGTTATGGTTTACATCGTTTGGTTGTCCTCTTGACCAAAGGAGTGTGGTGACACTGATGTGATCTGCAAGTGGGATGTGTAACATCTCATTGAACATGACTTCGTGGAGCTCCTTTCTGTCAAAGGATTGCTCACGATTGGATATGAGTATATGTGTCCCTTCGATCTGAGGTCATCATGGTAGCTTGCAAGCAACTCCCTGTGCTTTGGTGCCGGACTATCCGGATTTCTAATCTGGTGATGGAAGGTTTCTAGGTACAGGCAAGTACTTGTGGAGCAATGGTGGACTAAGATGGAATTGACATGTCCAAATTGTTTGGATTGAATGTCTCGAAGTGTCTCAATTTAGCAAATCCTCGGCCGGGGTAGTCCTAGTGAGGAGTCACTGGACTTGCGAGGTTAAGACATGTTGTGGATTGACTCAGTTAGGGTTGGTAGTCTAACCCTAAGACATCTTGAGCTTTGAAGGTCAAATGGATGAATTATACGGTAACCATATGCCAGAGGTTCGATAGATTGCTCTCGCATCTTCGGCCTATCCGGATGCCGGGATCCATTGCTAGATGGTATCTTGTGTTGGTATTGAAAGTGTTCTAGTGCTACCATTTAGGTTCGAACTTATGAGATCACATGCCATAGAGGATTTTTTCCTGATCCGGGAGCCGATCAATGATTGGGAATCATTTCGGTATTAAAGTCAAACGGTTTGATTGAGCACATATTGGATTTTTTCTGATCCACCTGGTATAATTTGGATCGGCCAGGATTGGTTTGGGTTAATCAGAAACTGTTCATAGTTGACCAGAACTAGACCCATTTTTCTTATTGATCAGGTTTGATCGGATCGAGGTTTTTGGTTGAACCGATTTAAACTTGGTTTGATTTTCACAGTGTTTTCTCCCAGCATTTCAAAGAAAAATAAACACCAGTTTGAAGACTTGATGGTTTCCCCTGCTCTCTGTTTTATCGTTTAAATGGGATATGATCAGATGTTGATCGGATGCCGCTTGGGTTTCACGGTGATTTAGCCTCTTTTGTTCTCTTCCAGTAGCGGTTCCCAGTTGTTTTAATCCGATCAAAGCCTATTCAAAAGCTATTTTGGATTTTATCTAACACCTCTCCCGCACGTGTTCTTTCCTCTCGATCCCTGTTTTCATGCCAGCCATTTCTAGTGTTTAAACCGATCTAAAACATTTCAAATTGTTTTTGATTTTATCTGGACTCTCTCACGGTGTTCTCTCATTGATTTCCCTTTCCTTCACGGGATTTCTCACCGATGATTCATCTTGGTTGAGAGGCAGCAGGGCGTGCGAGAGAGGAAGAAAAAAGGTCGTGAGAGATAGCGAAGGGAAGAATAGAGCACGTGTTTTCTCCGTCTGACTTTTGGTTGAAGGCCGTGGCTTGCTACAGAGAGAGAAGGGAAGAAACAGGGGTTGTGACAAGGGAGGAGAAGAGAGTTTTTTTTGGGATGAAATTTTCATTGAAGAAATTCATGGAGCATCCCTATTTTTCCTTCCTTGTTCTTTAGTTATCAGTGTGTGCTCTCGATGGATTTTGGGCGATCTTGGAGAAGACCGTCCGTGAGGATTTTTTGTCTTTCCCTACTCCATATTTTTCGTGACCTATTTTAGATTCCAGGAGGACTAGCATCCTTTTAGGAGTTGGATCAGCAAGAGCCCGCACGTGGATACTCTAGAGAGTCGACATTTGGACACCTTGAGTGATTGGACCGATCTCTTCCAGATCTTATTTGCTATTGTAGGAGTTCAATCGGCTGCCTTGATTTGCAATTAAAGAAAGCTCTATAAGGTATGTTATTTATTTTTTGTTATCATGCATGTTCAAATCTTGATTTTATCATATTATTTATAATTATTGTACTTGCCTTTACATACCTGTGTATCTGTTTCATGCATCATGTTATGTTAGATCCTGTGCATGAGTAGGTTTTGCCGTATGCATGTTTAAAAATTTTAATTATGCAATACCTACTCCTTAGTGTAGCATGCCTATGGTAGGTGTCCGATGCACTTATTTTTTTTTTAGTGGTATCAGAGCCAGGTTCATGTGTAGCATATCATGATTGCATGTATTGGATCTGTATCTAGATTAAAAATTACTTTTAGGAACCTAGTTGAGACCTTCGCCATGGCCATGTGTCCATAGAGATTAATCAAGGTTTAAAACCCCTAATTATCTATGGCATGAGACGGTTCGTCTGTGTTGGCCTTTTCAGAAAGATCCTTTAAGGAAACCTACTGTATTAAAAATATTTTAATCCTGATACATGATTATATTTTGGCATGTCTAAAGGCTTGCAATATTATAAATTAATATGATAAGACTAGATATGATGCATGAAAGATGTAAAAGGATTTTACATGAATTTAATTAAAAATATTTTAATTAAAAGTTGGCTTATAATCTTACAATTATGAATTGAAAGATTAATTAAATGACAAGCCAGATTAGGGTTTATAAAACCTAATATCATTTGAATAAGCCATCCGGGTTAATTGGGTTAGCTGTTTGATTGGGTCCATTTATTGGGTTAGACCTAAGGTTAGTTGAATTGGACTTAAGAGAACTAATCAAATGTTGATTAAGGACCTTCTCTTTAGTATCTATCTAATAGTTAGATGGGTTAGTCCATTCTTCTAAAATAGATCTAATTAGTGGCTCTGTGGTAAGCCCGAGTTCTTAGGCTGGTCTAATCAAGTCTGGTAAATCGATTGGTGTCTAGGTAGGTTTGGCAGTTTTGATCATGGCTGCATGAGGCTACCTCTTTCCTGGCCAACTTGGTTAGTGTCTAAGAAAGATGGTTAATGGTGGATACTCACCCATGATCTCACCTACCTGGCCAATTCGATCAACTAGAACTGATTAAAAGAGCTTATTGAGTCAAGTTAACCCATGTCATCCAAGTTGATCAACCTGTCTGATCTTTAGGTGCCCATGGACCAACTTGTTGAATTTAATTCAACCCTCCTGAGAATTGATTTGATCAGTAGGAGGTTGATCCATGTTCTTCTCTCTATTCTTCTATCACAATTTAATTAAAATCCTCTAAAATTATTAGGTCCTAAAAAAGACTAAGTCAATAAGTTGATGGTATCTTAGCCTCATATTAAGTAGGTTAGTAATGAGTCCTTTAGCTTAGTGTACATCGGCAGTTCCATAGAATGAGTGTGCATCTGGTTACTAGGATTACTCTACCATAGATGATGGTTCAATGCAACCTTCTTAACGGTGATCAAGTGGGTCGGCCATAGTCGGGCTTGGTTATTCGTTAGCTGGAAGCATAGGATTCATCATATTGATGGTTGGACCTAAGCAGAGACCCATAATAGGAGGCCCCTAGGCCGATTAGGGGTTCTGTGGGATAAAATTTATTACTGGAAGTTGCTTCGGAAAGCAATTGGTCAGAGAACCTACCTTTAGGCATGTATGAATGAACCGATCATAATCGGGCTCATACGTAGTCTATTGGATTTCAGTACCCACTATGAAATGATGATTTCACGAATTGGAGTTAGAGGCTCCCAATCTGAAAAATTAGTGAGAGGGACCTTTAGACTAAAGTCTAAGTCTTTTGGTTTAATTGATTAATTCATATACTAATTTGGTCTTAATTTTCCTTTCAGATGTCTTCAAACCTTCGCTCCGGTCACTTCTTGATAGCGAGAAGTTAAAGGGTCCCAATTTCGATAGCTGGTATCGAAAATTGAGGATAGTCCTGGAGCACGAGTGGATCCTTTATATGATAACGGATCCAGCACCCAAAATCCCTCCTGCCAATGCTCGGAGTTCGGTCAGGGACACTTATTTGAAGTGGGTTTCTGATCAGACTACTGTCCAATGTATAATGTTGGTGACGATGAACGAAGAGTTCAGTCACAAATTCAAGGAGGCCCGGCCAGACGAGATTCTTCAAAAGTTGAAGGAATCTTTCGGCATGCCAGACGATGTGGAGCGGTACAAAGTGTCTTATGCCATCTACAATACCAAAATGCAGAATGGCGGTTCGATCACTGATCATGTTTTGTACATGATCGAGATGATCGAACGATTAGGCAAGCTCGGATGTTCCTTGCACGAGCAACTCGGTAAGGATGCGATAATGAATTCTCTACCCTCCTCCTATCTTGACTTTCTTGATCATTATAGAATGAATAAGCCTGTAGTCAATTACCATGGTTTGATGGGGTTGCTGCAGATTTATGTGAAGGACCACCAACTGAATAAGGGGGTGGTGAATTTAGTGGAAGGTTTTAGAGATCGTCGTCCCTTTAAAAAAGGAAAGAAGAAAGGTGAGGGAAAGAAGGTGTAGAGTACTCCTGGCCCAAGTCAGACCAAGAAAGTGAAAGCTGATCAATCTAGTGCAGAGTGCTTCTATTGTAAGAAGTAGGGATACTGAAAGAGGAACTGTCCTCTTTATCAGGTGTCCTTAGATCCGAACAGGCCAAGGAAGGGAAAGCAGCAGGGTGCTGGACAAGGTATTTATATGATAAAACCTTATAATTTCTTTATTTATGACATTGCTAACTGGGTATTGGATATTGGTAGTCCTATTCATGTTTGCAATTCATTGCAAGGACTATATGTTAGTAAGAGATTCAAGGATGGGGCGCAGTTCCTGAGCGTCGAAAATGGAAATCGTGTTCCAGTGCTGGCGATCGGAGTTCTGAGTCTATTTTTTGAGTTTAGTACTATCAAATTAGTCGACTATCATTATTGTCCAAGTTTTATTATGAGCATTATCTCTGTAGGCCTATTGGCCAATTGTGATTATGAACTTTCAATAAAAGGAGATTTTTGCCAAGTTATTGTGAATAACTCTATGATAATGAAAACTAAGTTAAATAATGGCATTTATGTTTTGTCACGGCTTGTTAATGTAATGTACACGTCTAGCAAACACCCAAGGATAGAAAATGTCAGTGATTTGTATCTATGGCACTGTAGACTATGTCATGTTAACCAGAATAGGATAAACAAGTTGCGAGGAGAAGGCCTCCTCGAGGTCAGTGATTCTGACTTACTGCCTACTTGTGAATCCTGTTTGCTTAGTAAAATGACCAAGTCACCTTTTACTGGAAAAGGTGAACGAGCTACAAAACTTCTGAGTCTCGTACATATTGATATATGAGGATCTATGACAGTTAGTGCTAGAGGTGGATACAGATATTTCATTACATTTATAGATGACCTTTTCAGGTATGGTTATGTCTTCTTGATGAGACACAAATCTAAGTCGTTTGAAATGTTCAAACGATATCGTAATGAAGTAGAGAAACAAACTGGAAAGAGTATTAAAATCCTTCGATCTGATCAAGGTGATAAATACCTATCCGGTGAATTCATGACATATCTTGAGGAGAATGAGATTCTCTCTCAATGGACTCCTCCAGGAACACCCCAGTTGAATGGTGTGTCCGAAAGGAGGAATCGAACCCTATTAGACATAGTTCGATCCATGATAGGCTTTATAACTCTGCCGCTGTCCTTCTGGGGATATGCACTTGAGACAGCTTGTTACTTGCTGAATAATGTTTCGAGTAAGTCTGTTGTCTCCACTCCATATAAGTTATGGACTAGACATAAGCCCTCAATTTCACACCTTCGGGTTTGGGGTTGTCCGACTTATGTAAAGTGTTTAGACTCAGATAAACTTGATCCTAGGTCTGATCGGTGCCTGTTTATTGTGTACCCTAAGGAAACAAAAGGGTATTTCTTCTACTTGGAGGACGAACATAAAGTGTTTGTTGCTCTTAGGGCTATCTTTTTGGAAAAGGAATTTTCTGGAGAAGGAACTGTAGCCTCTAAGATTGAACTTGGTGAAGTTCAACTAGTGGAAGAACCTGCACACTCTAAGGACATCATAGAACCGGCTATGATTGGATCACACCCGGAACCCATTAATAGGAGATCCGGTAGAGTACCGCGTTAGCCGGACAGATATTACGGTTTCTTGGTCTGGGACGGTGATCCCATTAAACTCGACGAGAACAATGAGGATCCGATCACCTATATGGATGCACTTTAGAGATCTAACTCTGAGGCGTGGCTTGGAGCCATGCGATCCGAGATGGAGTCCATGGAGATCAATAATGTATGGACATTGGTTGATCCACCTGAAAGGATAAAATCCATCGGGTGCAAGTGGATTTTTAAGAGAAAAAGGAGCGCAGATGGGAAGGTGGAGACCTATAAAGCCCGTCAAGTTGCCAAGGGGTATCATCAGCGATATGGTATCGATTATGATGAGACGTTCTCCCTTATGGCAATGCTCAAGTTTATTTGGATCATGCTTGCTTTGTGGTGCAGGGTGGATGTCAAACGCCTGTAGCGACCAAAACCCCAAATCAGCGAGAACGGGTTCTGGGAATTTTTGGATGCTAGGATTGAGCAATATGGGGAAGATCCTTTGAAACCTGCAATGATCAAGCGCTAGAAGGGCCGCGTGATTCCTCACGTTGCCAGCCCTCTACCGGATTTCAATCCGTGTCTTCAAGATTGGAAGGGACGAACGATGGGTTTCTCACCGTGAGTCCCTGTTTCTTCTTCTTTTTTTTTTTTTATCAGGAACTTGTAACAGAAGGAATTCCTCATGTTGCCAGCCCTCTACCGGATTTCAAGCCGTGTCTTCAAGATTGGAAGGGATGAACGATGGGTTTCTCACCGTGAGTCCCTGTTTCTTCTTCTTTTTTTTTTTTTTATCAGGAACTTGTAACAGAAGAAAGAGATTCCTCACGGAATCGTCTTCTTCCAACCAGGCTTTCGGCCTGGTGTGCGCAAGGGAAAAAACAAGGAGGCCGGCGGCCTTCCATGGAAGCAAGACGCCCAAAACGCAGAACACGCTGTCCAATTACAACACCGTGTAATTATTTTCCGAAACAAAGGGACGCTCCAAAACAAACAATGTGCAATTGTTTTTCCCAAAACAATCAACACGCTCTCCAATGCTATTCCCAAAACAAAACAAAACAAACAACACTTCAATATCTTCCAAACAAAACAACGTCTCTTTTCATTCCTTGGGTTCGGTTTTTAAGAAAACAAAGCCATGCAAGGTATTAATGTCCCCCATGTGACTACAAGGGAGGGGAATAATAAAAAAAAACTAAACTCTAATGTAAACAAATCCAAACGCTGACTCTTGCGTGAAACTCTTCAAACGGATTTTTTTTTTTTTATAAAAAAATCAAGAGATCACGCTACTAATAAAATTATAATAATATTAAAATTAAAGACTCCGGTGTTTTCCCGGATCCGAAATTTCACGGACGTAATTAGTGTATTGGGCCTTCGGCCCAATTCCCAATTAATTGTTTTCATTCCAAAAATGGGTTAGATTTGAAACTTGCTTCCCTTGAAGGCGTCTGGACCTGCGCACGTTTCCTGCTGACGAGGCTGGCGACCCCAAATCATCATGGGCCGGAAGCTGAATCGAAACGTCTGGGTTGGGCTTCGCCGAACTATCACTAGGCTATCCTGATATATGAGTCAACTAATCTGGTTCAATATTCATCTCGATGTCCGCATCACTCTCCCCTTCCTCTGAAAAACTTGTCCTCAAGCTTGAATTATCACCTGCATAAGGGGTTAGATGTCGAATATTGAATACATCAGAAATAAGGACATCGTCTGGTAATTCAACTTGGTAGGCATTATCACTAAATTTCTCCAACACCTGACAAGGACCAATTTTCTTTGGTTTGAGTTTGGTGTAGGCCCCCTATGGATATCGTTCTCTTGGCAAGAAGACCAATACCAAATCACCAACCTCAAAAGTCTGCTGTCGACGCGTCTGATCAGCCTTAGCCTTATATTTGGCATAATTTTGCTCTAGATTGGCTTTAACAGTTGCGTGCACCTCACGGAGATCAGCCACTCGATCTTCAATTTTCTTATTTGATTTGTTTGGCACATCAACAGGTAAAATATCAAGTGGTCCTCTTGGCAGAAATCCATACAATACCTGAAAGGGTGCAAAACCAGTAGAACGGTTCATCGAAGAATTGAACTCAAACTCAATCTTTGGCAAACATACCTGAAAGGGTGCAAAACCAGTAGAACGGTTCATCGAAGAATTGAACTCAAACTCAATCTTTGGCAAACATACATCCCAGTTTTTAAATTCTTGCACATTGGCTCTCAACAAGTTACCAAGACTTCGGTTGACAGTCTCGGTTTGCCCATCGATCTGAGGATGATAGGGACTACTGAATTTTAATTTTGTACACAACTTTTTCCATAATTCATGCCAGAAATGTCCCATAAACTTTCTATCATGGTCCGAAACTATGACGATGGTAACCCATAATGTCGGATAACTGCAGAAAAATAAAAATCAGCTACTTTCGACGCATCAAATATTATTTTGCATGGCAAGAAACAAGCCATCATGCTGAACCAATCTACGACTACCATAATTGAATCTAGACCTCTCATTGTCCGCGGTAAACCTACAACAAAATCCATAGATACCTCTCGCCATGGCTCATCTGGAATCGGTAAAGGGGTATATAAACCTTGATTTGTATCTGATCCTTTGGATTCCTGACATAAACGGCATCTCTTCACATAGGTTTTGACATCTCGGTCAAGCCCAGGCCAATAAAACCGTTGACGAATTAACCATGCAGTTTTGTCTCTTCCAAAATGTCCTTGATTATGCAGCTCTTGAATAATCAATGCATGCAGTGAAGTGTTAGGAATACAGAGACAATTACCATGGAACAAATATCCATCATGTAGGACGAAGTCAGATCGACCTCTAGCTTCCAATTCAGTCACAATGCTCTAGAAATGCTCATCTGCATGGATATCATCCTTCATGCTTTCAAACCCAAGGGTATATACTTGCATAGCACCAATCAATAAACTTCGTCTACTTAAAGCATCTGCTACTTTGTTCAAAGTGCCTGACTTATGCTTGATGCTGAAAGTATACTCCTGTAGAGTACTTACCCATTTTGCATGTCTGGAGCTCAACTTATGCTATCCCTGTAGAAATTTTAATGCTTGATGATCTGAGTACAGCACAAATTCTCGCTGGATCAAGTAATGTCGCCAATGTTGCAATGACCTCACAATGGCGTATAGCTCCAAATCATAAACCGAATACAACAGTTTGGCACCTCCAAGCTTCTCACTGTATTAAGCAACGGGTCTCCCATCTTGGCTGAGTACTGCGCCAATCCCAGTCTTCGAAGCATCACAATCCACTTCGAATACCTTGTCAAAATCTGGAAGAACCAACAGTGGTGCTTGGGTCAACTTGACTTTCATCTCATCAAATGCTGCCTGAGCAGTGTCATTCCATCCAAACTGATTTAATTTCAACAAGTCTGTTAAGGGTGCAGCAATCTCACTATACCTCTTCACAAACCTTCTGTAAAAACCCGCAAGACCCAAAAAGGATCTCAATTCAGTCAAAGTAGTAGGTGCTGGCCAGTCCACTATCACTCACACCTTACTTTCATCTGGAAGAATTCCATCACCAGTAACAACATATCCCAGAAAAATTAATTTATCTACCATCCAAATACACTTCTCTGGGTTAGCAAAAAACTGGTTTTCATGTAATATTGTTAGAACTTGTGAAACATGCTCAACATGCTCTTGTGCTGTCTTACTGTATATCAATATATCATCAAAGTATGCAACAACAAAAGAACTAAGGAATGGATGCAAAACCTGGTTCATTACTCGCATGAACATACTAGGAGCATTAGATAGCCCGAATGGCATCACCAACCATTCATACAGGCCTTCCTTTGTCTTGAAGGCTGTCTTCCATTCATCACCTGGCTTCATTCTGATCTGATGATACCCACTTTTCAAATCAATCTTAGTAAAGAACACGGCACCACTCAACTGATCTAGCATATCATCTAGTCTCGGTATTGGAAATCTATACTTCACAGTAATTCTGTTTATTGCCCGGCTGTCAATACACATACGCCATGAACCATCCTTTTTCGGTACCAAAAGTGTTGGTACTGCGCACGGGCTAATGCTTTCCCATACAAAGCCTTTGTCTAAAAGATCTTGAACCTGTCTCTTCAGCTCCTCATGCTGCCGTGGGGTTATTCGATAATGAGCCTTATTCGGTAACACAGAACCTGGAATCAGATCAATCTCATGCTGAATATCTCGAAGTGGTGGCAAACCCGCAAGAAGCTCACTCCAGACAACATCCCGAAATTCCTCCAAAACTAACACCAACTTCTGAGGAAGATCATGTAGCTCCTGTTCCCCATTCTGGCCAAACTCTTTTAGCTTACTAATCAGGGCAAAATAGAAATCTTCTCCCTCTAAACTCGCCTCAAACTCCCTGCTTGGCAAACAAATTACTACCTTCTGTTCAGCCATGTCCTGTAACAGTTTCAAGATCACTTTTCTCCCATCTGGTCGCAGCATATAAGTATGAGTGTAACCATTATACACTGCTTTATTATCAAACTTTCATGGTCATCCCAAAATGATGTGTGTCGCGTCCATCGGTACAACATCAGCTACTATTGACGTCTCAAGCAGAGGCCCAAAAGACAAGGCCAACCTACATCGTTGACTGACCTGAATATCTGCATCCCAATTCACCCAGCTGAGCTTGTATGGTTGAGGATGGGGCTCAGTCATCAACCCCAATTTCTTCACAACTTCCTCAGCAATCACATTCTCTCAACTTCCAGAATCAATAATTACCTTGCAAGTTTTACCAGCTACAGTGCACTTTGTTGAGAAAATATCATGCCGACGCCAATCTCCTCCAGCTCTTGGTGCAAGACATATCCTCCTAATAATCAGACTCTCTCTTTGGATGTGGTCTGGGTCAATCACATACATCTCATCCTCGAACTCCTCATCCTCGGAAAATTCAACTTCCTGCTCCTCCTCCATAAGTAACTGGGTACGCGCCTTGGGACACTCATTGGCATAATGTCCTAGGTCATGACACCGATGGCAGCGAATATTGGCTCGAATGCTGCCCACCCTCTGCTGGGTACCTGAAGCCTCACTCGGCACTGTAGGTCTCGGAGGAACTACCGAAGTTTGTTGCCTCACCACAGGAGGTGCACTCCTATTACCAGAACTCTGCCCCGAAAACTGACCAGATAATTTTCCTCTACTCTGGAACCCTCTATTCCGCATCAGGCTCCGCTCCACTACTTGCGCCTGCATGTGCGCATCACCAACACTGTCAATCCGATGCAAAGCCAACGCATCCTGGATCGGGAATCGCAATCCAAGCAAATACATGGCTACCAACCTCGGTTCTGACTCCATCAATCAGTTTCGAGCCACCAGTCGGTAGAACTCTGTAGTATAATCTTCCATGCTTCGATTTCCTTGTGTTGAACTATGCAATTTAGAATAAAGGACCTGTTCATGGTTCGGAGGAAGGAACTCCCGATTCATCTCCTGCTTCAAGGCTGCCCATGATGCAATTGGTGGCCTCCCATCCATATACCTCCGGTAGTGCTGTGCATGCCACCAAGCCACTGCTCAATCTCGGAATCGAATTATGATAAGTGGCACTTGCTTGTCCAAAGGCACTTCTTTCAGCCGGAAAAAATCATCAACCTGCAGGGTCCAATCCACATACTCATCAGGATTCAAACTACCTCTGAACTCTGGTATTTCAATCCGAAACCCGGACTCCCAACGAGTCTGATTGTCATGCATAGGCGACGGTCCGAAATCCCTGGGAAGCGCTACATCATGCCGTGGTTGCTGCCCTCTTTGCAATGGTGGAGGATCTTCAATATTCTGGAAAGGGTTGGCATCACCTTCTCAATGTTCGTCAGGTACATTACGATCTTGACGAGGTATAGCGCGATCTTGCACCTCCAACCGTGCCATCATTGCTTGCAAAACAGCCATCATCTGCTGCTGGGTCTCCACAACGTCACGAAGAGAAGGCTCCCTGTTGTTCCGCTCCATGGTTGCCGGCAGAAATTTTTTTTTTTAAAATCTAGAATGGATCAAGGACAGATCAAGAACGGATCAAGGCCCTGGTCAAGAACGGATCAAGGCTCTGATACCAAGCTGGTGCAGGGCGGATGTCAAACGCCTGCAGCGACCAAAACCCCAAATCAGCGAGAACGGGTTCTGGAAATTTTTGGATGCTAGGATTGAGCAATATGGGGAAGATCCTTTGAAACCTGCAACGATCAAGCGCTGGAGGGGCCGCGTGATTCCTCATGTTGCCAGCCCTCTATCGATTTCAATCCAGGTCTTCAAGATTGGAAGGGACGAATGATGGGTTTCTCACCGTGAGTCCCTATTTTTTCTTCTTCTTTTTTTTTTATCAGGAACTTGTAACAGAAGGAAGAGATTCCTCATGGAATCGTCTTGTTCCAACCAGGCTTTCGGCCTGGTGTGCGCAAGGGAAAAAACAAGGAGGCCGGCAGCCTTCCACGGAAGCAAGACGCCCAAAACGCAGAACACGCCGTCCAATTACAACACCGTGTAATTGTTTTCCAAAACAAAGGGATGCTCCAAAACAAACAACGTGCAATTGTTTTTCCCAAAACAATCAACACGCTCTCCAATGCTATTCCCAAAACAAAACAAAACAAACAACACTTCAATATCTTCCAAACAAAACAACGCCTCTTTTCATTCCTTGGGTTCGGTTTTTAAGAAAACAAAGCCATGCAAGGTATTAATGTCCCCCACGTGACTACAAGGGAGGGGAATAACAAAAAAAACTAAACTCTAATGTAAACAAATCCAAACGCTGACTCTTGCGTGAAACTCTTCAAACGATTTTTTTTTTTTTTTTATAAAAAAATCAAGAGATCACGCCACTAATAAAATTATAATAATAATAAAACTAAAGACTCCGGTGTTTTCCCGGATCCGAAATTTCATGGACGTAATTAGTGTATTGGGCCTTCGGCCCAATTCCCAATTAATTGTTTTCATCCCAAAAACGGGTCAGATTTGAAACTTGCTTCCCTTGAAGGCGTCTGGACTTGCGCACGTTTCCTATTGGCGAGGCTGGCGGCCCCAAATCGTCATGGGCCGGAAGCTGAACCGAAACGTCTGGGTTGGGCTTCACCGAACTATCACCGGGCTGTCTTGATATATGAGTCAACTGATCTGGTTCAATATTCATCTCGATGTCCGCATCACTTTGGCAGCACATTTTGACTATGAGCTCTGGCAGATGGATGTCTGAACCACTTTCCTGAATGGGGAGCTGGATGAGGAGGTGTATATGATACAGCCTAAAGGGTTCACATCCATAAACAAGTCAAAAGTGTATAAATTGCAGAGGTCCATTTATGGACTCAAGCAAGCATCTCGAAGTTGGAACATGTGATTTGATAAGTGTATCAAATCATATGGCTTCGTTAGGAATGGAGAGGAACCCTACATCTATAAGTGGGTTAATGGTTCTGTGATTGTATTCTTGGTACTGTATGTTGATGACATTCTCTTAATCAGGAATGACATCGCAGCATTGCAAGGAATAAAGATCTGGTTGTCATCTCAGTTCTCCATGAAGGACTTGGATGAAGCTTTTTTCATACTGGGTATGAAGATCTATAGAGATAGATCTAAGATGCTTCTGGGATTGTCCTAGTATATGTACATTGATACCGTGCTGAAACGGTTCAGCATGAAGAATTCCAAGAAAGGTTATCTCCTGATAGGTTATGGAATTAATCTTTCCAAGAAGGATTGTGCGACAACTCCTGAGGAAAGAGAGCGCATGAGTAGAGTTCCTTATGCTTCTACAGTGGGCTCTATCATGTATGCTATGACATGTACTAGACCAGACGTGGCATACTCAATAGGAGTGGTGAGCAGATACTAGTTTGACCCAGGTGAGGTGCATTGGAAGGTGGTTAAGACCATCTTGAAGTATTTGAGATATACTAAAGACCAATGGTTGATTTATGGAGAACCTGACTTGAAACTTGTGTGATATACTGACTCCAGTTTCCAGTCAGATAGAGATGATAGCAAGAGTGTGTCAGGATTTGTGTTTACCCTGAATGGAGGAGTGATCTACCGGAAGATTTCCAAGCAGGCAATAGTTACAGACTCAGTATGCGAAGCAAAGTATATTGCAGCATCAGATGCAGCAAAGGAAGCCGTGTGGTTACGGAAGTTCCTTGGAGAGCTAGGGGTGGCACCTTCCCTAGATGGTCATGTTCCAGTGTATTGTGACTGCATGGAGCCATTGCTCAAGCTGAGCCAAAGTCTCATCACCGTACTAAGCACATTATACGGCGCTATCACCTCATGCAAGAGATCATGGAACGATGCGACATCAATTTTATGAAGATCGATGGAAAGGAGAATCTGGCCGACCCCTTCACTAAAGCTCTTGGAATCAAAGAGTTCGACTATTGTAAAAGAGAAATAGATATTAGATATTGTTCTGATTGGCTTTAGTACAAGTGGGAGTTGTTGGAAATTGTCCCAAAGCCAATCACCTAGGCTGTTGGCGGTTGTGCTCGGTATTGTAATTTGTATATGAATTAATAAAATTTTATTTTGGCAACTCATCACATTATTCATTTTCTTGTAATGAACTCTATTTATGTGATGAAGTCTTTAGGACTGCACTGACTTCGATATAGAGAGGATATATCGAGTGGTCCTTTAAAAAGGATCACAACCAAAGGATACATTGTACAGGATGGCAATGTATCAAGTATAGGTTGTTGTGGTTCACATCGTTTGGTTGTCCTCTTGACCAAAGAAGTGTGGTGATACTGATGTGATCTGCAAGTGGGATATGTGACATCTCATTGAACGTGACTCCATGAAGCTCCTTTCTACCAAAGGATTTTGCATGATTGGATATGGGTATATGTGTCCTTTCGACCTGAGGTCACCATGGTAGCTTGCAAGTAACTCCCTGTGCTTTGATGTCGGACTACCCGGATTTCTAATTCGGTGATGGAAGGTTTCTGGGTACAGGCAAGTACTTGTGGAGCAGTGGTGGACCAAGATGGAATTGACCTATCCAAATTATTTGGATTGAATGTCTCGCAGTGTCTCAATTTAGCAAATCTTTGACCGGTGTAGTCCTAGTGAGGAGTTACTTGACTTGCGAGGTTGAGACATGTTGTGGATTGACTCAGTTAGGGTTGGCAATCTAACCCTAGGTCATCTTGAGAATTGGAGGTCAAAGGGATGAATTATACGGTAACTATATGCCAGTTGTTCGATAGATTGCTCTCGCATCTTCGACCAATCCGGATGCTAGGACCCATTACTAGATGGTATCTTGTGCTGGTACTGGAAGTGTTACAGTGCTACCGTTTAGGTTCGAACCTATGAGGTCACATGCCATATTAGATTTCTTTCTGATCCAAGAGCCGATCAACGATTGGGAATCATTTTGGTATTAAGGTCAAATGGTCTGATTGAGCACACATTGGATTTTTTCTGGTCTACCTGGTATGATTTGGATCGGCCAGGATTGGTTTGGATTAACCAGGAACTGTTCATGGTTAACTAGAACTGGACCCATTTTTCTTATTGATCTGGGCTCCCTAATGACTATCCCAGTGGGTGGGCACCTCCTACTAAGCTCGAAGCATTTCCCCCTCCTCATCGAAAGAAGAAGAAGAAGGTGGCTCAGCCTAGAAGGCCCCGCCTCACCCTGATTGGTTGAGGGATAGAATTTGGGATCGAAACAAGACATCTACAAAGATGGGGAAGATGAAGGCTGAAGAAGAAGAGGAAGACGGACTACTTTCGAGAAGACCCTAAGCTCAAAGGGAATCCTACTCTACTGGGAGATGGGGGGAGAAAGAGACGAACCTGGTTTCTTGGGGAGTCTAAGATGGCCGGGGGAGAAGAGAAAACTTTGGTATGATGGCGGGCACACGAGATTTGAAAGAGAAGGCATTTTGAAAAAATCAGCCTTTCATTTCGAAGTGACCCGACATCTAACCGTATCGTTACAGCATCTCCGTCGATAGATCTGCACCACGTTTCGACCATCGATGAATAGGACACCCCGCATTGACCGCGGTCGCTCTAAATTTTACACTAGCAATAATTGCTCCTCGGACGTGGCCACGTTGCTCCTCCACACTGGCTTGGAGAACTGCCTCATAAAGCACCAGCGATCATGGTCATTATTGCTCTGGATCTTTGCCTTCCATGTCAGCACCGTATTTACTTCCTTTGCCATGAGCGCACCCACCAATGAGCCTCGGGAGTGGGGGCAAATGATGTAGCAGGATCGCTTACGTAGATACTCTATCAGACGCCACGCCGGACGAAGCTGCCATAGAGACGTCTCTGCCCGGACTCCTTCGCCCGTCTGCTCTCCCTCAGGGTTGAAACATCGTGGCTGAAGTCAAGCTCCGCCCTTCTTCGCCTGGCCGCGCTCCCTCCGGGTCAAAACGCTATGGCCAAAGTCGAGCTCCGCCCTCCTTCGCCCGGTAGCGCTCCCTTTGGGTCGAGACGCCGAGGCCGAAGTCGATCTCTGCCCTCCTTCGCCCGGCCGCGCTCCCTCCGAGTCGAGATGCCGTGGCCGAAGTCAAGCTTCGCCCTCCTTCGCTCGGCCGCGCTCCCTCCAGGTCGAGACGCCGTGGCCGAAGTCGAGCTCTACCCTCCTTCGCCCGGCCACGCTCTTTTCGGGTTAAAATGCTGAGGCCGAAGTCGAGCTCCGCCCTCTCTCGCCCGACCGCACTCCCTTCGGGTTGAGACGCCGAGGCCGAAGTCGAGCTCCGCCTCTCTAGATCGGCCCCAGCTCGGATGAAGAGATCTACAGCCGAAGGAAGTTGCCGCTCCCCCTGGATGACGGCTCGGTGCCCGAGGACCACAAAAAGACACCTGCCTTGATGCTATGATGGTCCCAACTGCCACTTATACCGAAATGGAAGGAATCCTCCGATCGAGGCTCTGCATTCTCCACCAACTGGCTGCACCCTCCGAAACTGGAAGTCAACCAATGGATTCGGATCCAGGAGGCGGCGGCTCGTTGATCGAGGCTCTGCTAAGTTATCCAAAAGGGAGCGACCAGAATGAATGTCAACGTGAACGATAGCTTCCATATCACCAAAATGGAAAGGCAACCTGGTCACGGCACGAAACATCGCCGCATGCACCCACAAGCATGGGGAAGATCCCGAGGTAAGCGACGTGCAACACCCCCAGCTAAAAGGGGGCCTCTCAGATTCAAATAAAGTAAGTGGAAGCTTCTCAAGCATTCATTCAAGTGAAGATTAAGTTGAATAAGACCCAACGAGCAAGAAGGGGGCAGCGCACAGGAAGATAATGCTCGAGGCTACTGCGAAACCCCCAGAAGGGGTCTAGACGAACACAGCCACTCAGTTCGAGCTCTCCTCTGCTGTAATTCTCACACTCTGCGCTCGGTCCACTCCCAATCTTTCACTTTACAAACTCTCCTCCTAGCGTGGAGTCCATCTTCGGGACTCGACCAGGAGGATCTATTCCCCTGGATCGTTACTAACTTGACCGTCGGAGAGCCCTGCCGGAATCCCCGGTCCGGGTCATCGACTTTGTTTTACAGGTCCGGGCGATCGAGGAGGATCCCAAGCGACAGAAGCGTGTTCCGACCTCGACCACAGCTACAGGTCACGACGATCTTGACAGCAACAATATTTTTTTTAATTTTTTTATTAGAAGGCGCAGGTTTAACCTGCACCTTCAAATATCTTTTTTTTCTAGTTTAGAAGGTGCTGGATGAACCTGCACCTTCTTTGAGAAAATGCATGCATGTGTCACTTGCATCTTATGCAGGTGGCAAAAAAAAAAGAAGAAGAAATGCATGATAAAACCTACGATATATTTGTAATATTATTTGAAATAGTATTATTTTAGTAATATTATTTAAAAAAAATCGTCTAGATACTTCTATTATTTTTTTACTTTACTTTCCACTTCCGTACTCTTTTTTTTCCCTCCGCTTTTGCGTCGCATACCCCGTATATATGTTTCTACATGACCAACTGCGAGAAATATATTCGATTTTTTGCAAGTGGGTGGTAACAAAACTAGCCGTGAACATACAAATTAAACCGAAGACAAAGACAAATCTTATTCATCACCAGCACTTATTTGATAGTATATCATATGACAACCACTACTTAAGCACTCTCTTCACCTCATTCCCTAACAAATCTTAACTTACGTAGCCCTACCAGCATGGAGGACGAGGACCATAAGAGAGAGAGAGGCACTAAAGTGCTCGCCAGCCAGCAATAAGCCACAAGCGAGCCCATGCACGTATCAACGAGCTCCAATGGGAAGGCTGTGCAACACCAGAGTCTCCACCGTGAGCCCCGGCCCAAACCCGAAGAGCACCCCCCATTCCAACCCCTCACCGGTGGTCGCCTTCCCGTCCTCCGCCGACCTCTTCCTCATCTCATCCAGTATGAACAACACGCAGGCGCTCGACATGTTGCCATACTCACTCAACACATGCCTCGTCGCCCTCATCTTCTCCTTCTCCAATCCCAACTTGGCCTCGACCTGGTCAAGAATCGCTGGCCCGCCGGGATGCGCTATCCAGAATATCGAATTCCAGTCGCTAATCCCCAGTGGAGTAAATGCCTCCACCAGGCTCTTCTCGATGTTCTTGGATATCAGGCCTGGCACGTCCTTGAGCAAATGGAACGTTAACCCGACCTCCCTCAGGTGGCCATCGATGGCGCCCTCGGAGTCCGGGAGGATGGTCTGGCTAGCTGAAACAATCTGGAATAGCGGGCGTTCGATGGTGGGGTCGGGGTCGGCGCCGACGATGATGGCGGCGGCGCCATCCCCGAACAGGGCTTGGCCGACGAGGCTGTCGAGGTGGGACTCGGAGGGGCCGCGGAAGGTGACGGCGGTGATCTCGGAGCAGACGACAAGGACTCGGGCGCTGCGGTTGTTCTCGGCGAGGTCCTTGGCAAGGCGGAGGACGGTGCCGCCAGCGAAGCAGCCCTGCTGATACATCATGAGGCGGTTGACGGAGGGGCGGAGTCCGAGGAGCTTGGTGAGCTGGTAGTCAGCGCCGGGCATGTCGACGCCGCTGGTGGTGCAGAAGACGAGGTGGGTGATCCTGGATTTTGGCTGCCCCCAGGCTTTGATGGCCTTGGCGGCGGCCTCCTTGCCTAGCTTGGGGACCTCGACGACCACCATGTCCTGCCTGGCGTCCAGGGATGGGGCCATGTAGGCGCAGATGCTAGGGTTCTCCTTGAGGATCTCTTCAGTTAGGTGCATGTAACGTTTCCGGATCATAGACTTGTCACCTGTTAGCAAGGTTGGAACATATATATAATTAGTAATACGTTAGGTTTTTCGCCCTTAAGAGAAGGAAATAAGAGATATTCTTGTGTGAATATGGTAACCTTGGTGATCTCTCTCTTTCTTATTTTCTTCTATCTCAAGAGAGAAATTTAATTTCTTCCTACTAATTTACTCTAAACATTGTTCTCTCTTTTTATCTCTATAATAGTGTTTTTTTTTTTTTTGTTATTATGATGATTGTAAGTCCCTTTTTTTTTTCCCCTCTTTCCTTCTTAGAAAGAATTTGTGGTCTGAAATATTCAAGAAAACTAGTTAGATAATGCAGTCAATAGCTGTTAGTTGCACTGACCTTTCCAACCTGGAGAAGTTTTTTAACTTCTGCGAGTCAAACAGGTGAAGAAACGGCGCATGTAACTGCTCTTCTAGAAAGTAAAAAACTATTTCTTCTTGTAAAAAGTTGATGCTCACTTAATTTCAAAGATGGTGACATTTTAAAAAGTCTGGTGCTCGTAATTTCCCCTTCAACATATATGAGGTTTGCATGGAAATATCCTTAGACAAGGTGTTGTTGTTGTTGTTGTTGTTGTTTTTTTTTTTTTTTTTTTTTTTTTTTTTAACACCATTCGCAAAAAGGAAGAAAGAACGCTTGCAATATCTGTCACGTTGATCATGTGAACCAAAAGAAAATTGAAAAGATATTGTACTTAAAAAAAAAAGCAAAAAAAGAAAACATATATGGGTGACTACCCCCATATTTATTAGCAATTTGTCCAACGAATCAAAATCAAATACTTGAAACGCAAGTTAACAATATGACTTGTTCATAGATATCAGGGATGATAATTTCTACAGACTCAATGGATATCCGATCCAATCCAATCTACTTAATTTAAAAATAGATATGGATTATATAAAAAAAATCTGATTCGGATTCGGATCGGGTATGGATAGTAATATATCCCGATCCGAACCCGATCTATTTTTATATATATATATATATATAATTATGTTTATAAAATATTTAACTAAATTGGATATGGGATGGATATACTCCATCCGGCCCGATTCGACCCGGTCCATTTAGGTTTTAAATAAACTAGGTTTTATGAGACCGAGTATATCCGACTAGATCCGATCCAAAACGCGATTTTTTTTGTACCCGAATCGACCTGACCCGAGATGGATATGTGACGGGTATGAAGCTGAGAACTTTTTAGTAAGATGGGTATGAATTTTGAATGACCCGACCCGTTGCCATCCCTAAGAAACATAATCTGATCATTAACATCAACAGAAACACTTCTTGAATGGAAACATGGCTCCAAAGGTAATAAAACAATAAAAAGAAGCTAGAACGCCCCCTGAACACCAGTCTTGGAATAACCAGAACTAGAACATGAAAGAAAATCAGGCAAGGCAAAATATATGATGATGGAACACTCACACATTCTCTTAAACTTCTCCTTGAGATCGGTAAGATGTTCGCTCTTGGTGATGCGGAAGTAGTAGTCGGGGTAGTCAGCCTGGTAGATGGCGTTGGGCGGCGTGGCGGTGCCAATTGCCAGTATTGTCGCCGGGCCCTCGGCCCTCTGCGAGCGCCGGATCTCCTCAACCTTAGCCATGCCTCGACCTGTACCGGTACGAGAAACACAATCCGGCCGATATGCCTAGTTCAAAGCAAGCTCTATGGTTTTTAGGGAGTATTGGGGAGGACTGGCGAATTCTACTGGTAGTGTTCAGGGTGGAAGGGTGAAGGGGAAGAAGAAGGTATTTATAGTGGAGGGGTAGTCGGATGGACGGGTGGATGGAATACCACGTGGCAAGGAGACCGTTTGGCACAATGACTTGGTAGATGAATTGCCACGTGGCCTACCGGTCCTTTGCCGAGTTGGTTGGTGAGACCGGGTCAGGGCTGTTAGTGGTAGAAATTTGGACTATCAGATACCGGATCGAATGGAAAACTGGTAGATGTTGGAACATGAAGGTTAATTATGTCGTGCTTGTGTCTTTTTTTTTTTTGGGTGCTCGTTACAAGTAATGGAGATGCCCGGTTAGACAAGGATGGGAGCGAGAATAAAGGAGGCCCTTCGCATTTTAGGGTTGTGTTAATTAGGAAACATAATCAGTTGTGTTATTTGTTAAAGTTTCAGCGAGTTATTAATTATCATAATTGTCCACGGGGCTTGGTTGCGAGATGTGCCGGCTTGGTGTTAGTAAATTGTTTGATGTTTGTCTTAGGTACATGCTGTCAAATCCACTTTCATAATAAAAAAAATGGAAGGTTCAGAAATTTACAAAATTATTATCCATGATCATGTAGCACGAAATTGTTTATGAATATTATATATATTACAAGTGCAAAGGAAAAAACGTCACTTCTTTTTTTTACATACTTTTTTACATTTTATTGCATGTGTCCTTATAAATATCTGAAAAAGTAAATAATTTCAATTTTTATATATTTATAAATTCTTATAATTTTTTTAATGTATTTTTTTATAAAATTATATATATATATATCCTTACAAATCTACTGCTTGCTGGGATATCTTTTATATATATATATATTTCAATGTATACCCTTTAATCAATGAACAAAGATATATAAAAAAATAGTTTATAATTAAAAGTATATACATAAATAATAAATTTGCAAGAATATATACATATAAAAATTAATTTATAAGGATATGCATATAAATAATAAATTTGTAATGATAAGCATACAGTTGCTACTGATTTTAAGCTAATCACTGAGATCAAGTCTGTGCCAAGATAACGAAGGACCTTGAAAGGGAAGAGGTTATGCTATGGATAACTTTTACATGGAGCTAGAATTGAGACTTAGAAAAAAATTCCAGGCCGGTCTTCTAGTGGGAACCCTTGGACGCTCAAATTAGCTTGACTCTAGAAATATGATAAGAGAGCTAAATGAAGTTACATTTTTGGAGATTTCGAGTGGCTTATCTAGGATCCCCTTATCCCGATATTTATAGAGGAGTCCCAATCGAGCATACTGAGGCCATTGGCCATTTTTGGAAAATTCACGAGGATCGCATAGACAGAATCATGTTGCATGGAATATGGAATGGGCTAGTGGTTTCGTGATTTGAGGCTGGGTGACTATGGTGGTTATGCTTGCCTTATCTGGGCTGCATCAAGATTAGGTCCATGAAAAACATCAGGTCGGTAAGAGCATGGATCTCTAGCTCACCTAGACCAAGCAGAAATCTTTGGAGGAGGTCGGCTGGGGTTGAGGTTTTACTCGTAACACTTGCCCCCTCACTCTCAAGCTCGAAATAAAGCAAGGTTAGGTAAAGAGAGTAGCAGTTCCCAAGCTAAGGCCAACTCCTCATAGATGTTTAATAAGCATCGATATCTGGTACATCCTTAGGGAATTTATTAAATCTACACATCACCATTTTGGTAGTTTGATTTTTTTGATTGTTGCCACCTAGGTCACCGCGGCCTGTAGCTCTGACAGGGCCCGATTGAGCTGGCATCTTCGTAAGTGTCGCGCTCTTCGTCCTCGCGTCTTTGTGGCCATTCGATCTTGCAAAAAATGGGAGACCCGAGCTAGAGATCCCGGCAGGGACACTCCAACAATCAAGTCAGTAAGGCGATCAAGGAGAACAACCCTCTGTGGCGGAGCCCTGGGATGCCACTGCATAGAAAGAGATAGAAAAGAATAGAAAAACTAGAGTTTCTAGGAAGCTAGGGGGTTGCTCACTGTTCATCCCTTTGCCTTTGCTCTCTTACCATCTCTCTCTTGGTTCACCCCCCATCCTGGAGGTCCCTCTTACCGTTTTATAGGAATTGATTCAGCCAGACCATGTCTGGAGCCTTGGTTGGGTGTCTCTTCTAGAGTGTCCCCTGTGGAAGGGGTACAAGCTCTTTAGAGCCCTGTTGGACAAGGTCTAAGATTTCCAGGAGAAGGTCTTCTTGTAGGGGTTGTAGTCGGTGTACTGCAGAGCCTATCCCTTTAGTGGGGTGATCCCTTGCGGAAGGTTCATGTGGCGTGCCATCACATCTGGGGCCACGGTTGAGTGCTCCCACTTATGGGGGTGCAGATGGTGCAGTATAGGGCTTGGAGCCCTGACATAGCATTCCTTTTGCAGGAAGAGCAGATGGCATGTTACGAGACTTGAAGTCCCATTGAAGCACCCATCTTGCAGGTGATGCAAGCGGCGTGCTACAGGGCCTATAGCCTCGGTAGAGTACTCGCCTTGCAAGAGATGCAGGCAGCATGATACAGGACCTGGAGCCTTAGTGGAGCACTTGCCTTGCAGAAGATACAGGCGATGTGCTACAGGACCTAGAGCCCCAGTGGAGCACTCGCCTTGCAGGAGATATAAGCGGCGTACTACATGGTCTGGAGCCTCGGTGGAGCACACGCCTTGTAGGAAATGTAGGCAGCATGCTACAGGGCCTGGAGCCCTAGTGGAGAACTCACTTTGCAAGAGAATTATGGTTGGTCAGGTAAAGACGATGACGTCACTTTCATGTGTCACCATCCGGGCCTCCCTCATGTTTATCCTCCGGGAGTCAAATTTTGCCTGCCACCGCTCCTCCTACCATAGTAGAAAGAATGTCTTCCTGCCTCTGGGGACTTGGTCCGGTCAGAAGCTTGACTGGTCCGAAGCTCTCTTCAACTAGGAGCTCATCCCGGATGGAAGCTCGACCTCAGCCAGGAGCTCACCTCGGATGGGATCTCGACCTCAGCCAGGAGCTCAACTTCGAAGGAGAGCTCGACCTCGATTAGGAGTTCACCTCAGACGGGAGCTTGACCTCGGCCGGGAGCTCATCTCGGATGGGAGCTTGACCTTGCCGGGAGCTTGACTTATGATAGGAGCTCGACCTCAACTAGGAGCTCATCTCAGATGAGAGCTCGACCTCGATAAGGAGCTTGACTTTAGATGGGAGCTCGACCTCAATTGGGAGCTCACCTCGGATGGAAGCTCAACCTTGGTTGGGAGCTCAACTTTGGACAGGAGCTCTACCTCAACCTAGAGCTCACCTCGGATGGGAGCTCGACCTCGGCCAGGAGCTTGACTTTGGATAGGAGCTCGACTTTGGATAGGAGCTCGACCTTGGCCAGGAGCTCAACTTCGAGTAAGAGATTGACCTTGGCTAGGAGCTCACATCGGATAGGAGTTGGCCAGAAGCTCGACTTCAACTAGGCTAGGGGGCACTCTCGGCTACCTCATCAGCCAGTTGCATCGGACATAAGTGCCATGTTAGTGGCTTGCCACATCAGATGCCCCCCACTTCCAAGCCCAAGGCACTCTTGGGCTTGGGACGAAGGGAGTAGACTGATGCAACTAACGTGGAAGGCCCCCAGGCCCCTTATTAATCGTTGTAGTTGCTTGGCAATTCATGGATCGTCGGTGCACCTCTGGGGAGCCGCCATGTGGATGAAGGATGACGATGAGCAATAATGCCTTCATCTCTTTCAGTGCACTGGTTCGCGACTCAAGTCCATGATTATCCATAGACTCCCTCTTCCACCACTGTGAAGCTACCACGTGGATGGAATGATGACCCGCAATAATGCCTTCATTCCTCTCAAAGTGATGGTTCGTGACCCGAACCATCCCACACGATGGGTGCCAATGCATGTCGCAATCTCATTGGTCTGAGAGGAAGAGGAAGGGGCATCTGACCATTAGTGACAGGCTTGAAATGGGATTTTATAGTCCATTTCAGAATGATTTGCTACCCTTCTACATCCTTTTGAAACTTCCACAAAGGGAAAGGAGAGAAAAGAGAGGGAAATCTTCCACTTGTACCTAGAGAAGATCAAGAGTCCCATCCAGGTTGGTCCTTCTTCTTAGCCTTCTTCCTGAAAGTGAAAAAGGTGCGTTAGCAGGTGCCTACGCTAAGCATGCAACACCAGGGAGCAGGTTTGTATTTTAAAACGACTTTATATTTGCATAGCGAAAAATGCTCCAACCAGGATCTAACATAATCAGGAAGCATGTAAAGAGTATGAACATGTTGCAACATGGGCATGTAATGTTTATAAAATATTATAAATGCATATCTAGATCTACTCATGCATGAAAAACAAAATCCAAAAACATACCTTATTCCAGGCTGGAATAAGCCTGGGATAAACCTGGAATAGACTGGAATAACTGGAATAAAGTTATTCCAGTCGTCTTCCACCTTGGGCTGAAAATAGGGTCTCCGAAAAATCCACGGAACGCCGCCTTCCGGACCTCCGATCGCTCCCAAATTTGAGCTGTAGATTCTTGAGGAAGTCTTCTTCGATTTGGCACTGGTTTCTGCAAGAAAAACCAAACCCAAAAATCGAGAAAAATCGGCGAAGTCTGCTGCACGAAAATGGCAGCAGATCTGAGTAGCTGTCTTCGTCGATGGGTTTCGGGCAACCGGAGCGATCCCGGTTCGCGTGGTTTGCTCCGAGGAGTAGATGGACACTCCCTCTAGAGGGGAGACACGCCCGGGGCTCTCCGATCTCTCTCCACGCGCGGTGCTAGCCGCCGGAAGAAGCTTCACGATCACAGATTTCTGCAGCAAAACAAAATTTGCTGCAGCAGGGAAGGAGCACTCAAACAATGGGAAGAAAACCTTGGACTCTCCCTTACTCCCTTCCAAAAACAGCTCTACAGGTACCCAATGAGGTGATCTCACAATCCCTCAAAAATTTCCTTGAAAAATTTCTTCTCTCGTTGGTTTTTCAGTTCACACGGTGGGAACTACCTCTCTTCTGAAACAGGGGTGCAGGCCTTTAAAAACAGCAGGGAAGAGGGAGAGGGAGGTGGAGAGACGGTGAGGTGGAGAGGCTGGGAAAGGCTGCAGTTAATCACCCAATTAACCAAGCCTTAAAACCAGCCGGTGGGAGGAAGAAGAAACGCCAGGAACAAACGGTGGAGGGAGAAGAAAACGGCCAGCGTTTGGCCTTCGGCGCTTGGAATTTTTCCAGCGAGAATCACCGTGTAAACGGTCACGCTGAGAAGAAAAATTTTAGCGGTTCAACCAAAACCGGTCCAACCAAAATTTGTCCAATCCCATTAAACCAATTTGGTTCAAACCCAACGGTGGTTCAATCTAATTGAACATGGTTCAGGGAATAAAATTGGTTCACAACCAATTGGAGGCCGAAACGAACTCCGAATCAGTTCAAAACTGATTCAGAAAAATCCTGGCACAGAGCTGGTCAACCCGGAACATTTTCCGATCGACACAGACAAGGGCAAGACGGGGAAAAGAGTGCTCAAAAATACTGTGACCATAAAACCGAGATGATTCCCAATCGTAATCGGTATCCGGATCAGGGAGTTATCCTCTGTGGCGTGTGACCTCATAGGTTCGAACCTAAACGGTAGCACCAGAACAATTCTAGTACCAGCACAGGAAACCATCTAGCAATGGGTCCCGGCGTCCGGATAGGTCGAAGATGCGAGAGCAAACTATCGAACCTCTGGCATATGGTTACCGTATAATTCATCCCTTTGACCTCAAATGCTCAAGACGACTGAGATTGGGCCGCCAACCCAGACTGAGTCAGTCGACTACGTGTCTCAACCTCGTAAGCCTAGTGACTCTTCACTAGGGCTACCCCGGCCGAGGATTTGCTAAATTGAGATACTGCGAGACATTCAATCCAAACTGTTCGGACAGGTCAATTCCATCTTGGTCCATCACTGCTCCACAAGTACTTTTCTGTACCCAGAAACCTTTCATCATCGGATTAAAAATCTGGGTAGTCCGGCACCAAAGAACAGGGAGTTGCTTGCAAGCTACCGTGATGACCTCAGGTCAGAGGGACACTTATACCCATATCCAATCGTGAATATCCCTTTGGCAGAAAGGGACTGCACGGAGTCACGTTCAATGAGATATCACATATATCCCACCTGCAGATCACATCAGTGTCACCACACTCATTTGGTCAAGAGGACAACCAAACGATGTGAACTACAACAACCTATACTTGATATATTGCCGTCCAGTACAATATATCCTTTGGTTGTGAATCGGGTTTAAGGACCACTCGATACATCCTCTCTGTATCGAAGTCAGTGTAGTCCTAAGGACTTCATCACATAGGAAAGAGTTCATTTCAGGGAAATTCAATACGTGATGAGCTGCCAAAAATTATATTTTATTAATTCATTGAAAAAGTACAATACTTAGCACAACCGCCTACAACCCAGGCGATTGGCTTTGGGACACAATTCCCAACAACTCCCACTTGTACTAAAGCCAATCAGAAGAGTATCTAATACCCATTTCCCATTTACAATAGTCAAACTCTTTTATTCCGAGGGCTTTAGTGAAGGGGTCGGCCAGATTTTCTTTTCCATCGATCTTCAGAAGATTGATGTCGCCTCGTTCCACGATCTCTCGTACGAGGTGGTAGCGCCGCAGGATGTGCTTGGTGCGGTGATGAGCTTTTGGCTCCTTAGCTTGACCAATGGCTCTAGTGCTGTCACAGTACACCGGAACAGGACCATCTAGGGAAGGTGCCACCCCTAGCTCTCCAAGGAACTTT
Source organism: Areca catechu (assembly GCA_021397845.1). NCBI lineage: Eukaryota > Viridiplantae > Streptophyta > Magnoliopsida > Arecales > Arecaceae > Areca > Areca catechu. The sequence continues at coordinate 41,096,793 of CM038048.1, read as the reverse complement.
CGCAACCGCACAGCTTCCTTTGCTGCATCTGATGCTGCAATATATTCTGCTTCGCATACCGAGTCTGCAACAGTTGCCTGCTTGGAACTTTTCCAGCAGACTGCTCCTCCGTTCAGGGTAAATACAAACCCTGACACACTCTTGCTATCATCTCTATCTGACTGGAAACTGGAGTCAGTGTACCCCACAAGTTTCAAGTCAGGTTCTCCATAAATCAGCCATTGATCTTTAGTGTTTCTCAAATACTTGAGGATGGACTTAACCACCTTCCAATGCGCCTCACCTGGGTCAGACTGGTATCTACTCACTACTCCTAGTGAGTATGCCACATCTGGTCTAGTACAAGTCATAGCATACATGATAGAGCCTACTGCAGAAGCATAAGGTACTCTACTCATGCGCTCTCTTTCCTCAGGAGTTGTCGCACAATCCCTTTTAGAAAGAGTAATTCCAGAACCTATCGGAAGATAGCCTTTCTTGGAATTTTCCATGCTGAACCGTTTCAGCATGGTATCTATGTACATAGACTGGGACAGTCCCAAAAGCTTCTTGGATCTATCTCTATATATCTTCATACCTAGTATGTAAGAAGCTTCACCCAAGTCCTTCATGGAGAACTGAGATGATAACCAGACCTTTATTCCTTGTAATGCTGCAACGTCATTCCTGATTAAGAGAATGTCGTCAATATACAGTACTAGGAATACAATCACAGAACCATTGACCCATTTATTGATGCACGATTCTTCTCCGTTCTTAACGAAGCCGTACGATTTGATACACCTATCAAACCATAAGTTCCAACTTCGAGATGCTTGCTTGAGTCCATAGATGGACTTTTGTAATTTACATACTTTTGATTCATCTGTGGATGTGAACCCTTCAGGCTGTATCATATACACCTCTTCTTCCAGCTCCCCATTTAGGAAAGCGGTTCGGACATCCATCTGCCAGATCTCGTAATCAAAATATGCTGCCAAAGCAAGCATGATCCGAATAGACTTGAGCATTGCCACAGGGGAAAATGTCTCGTCATAATGAAGTAGAAAAGCAAACTGGAAAAAGTATTAAAACCCTTCGATCTGATCGAGGTGGCGAATACTTATCTGGTGCTTTTTTGACATATCTTGAGGAGAATGGAATTCTCTCTCAGTGGACTCCTCCAGGAACACCACAGTTGAATGGTGTGTCCGAAAGGAGGAATCGAAGGGTTATGATGGACCACAGTTGGATAGCAAGGAGGAGGATGTCCACCACAGTTGGATAGCAAGGAGGAGGATGTCCCCTTTAGAGTCCGACGATGTCCCCGGTAGGTGGTGGACCTCGAAGTCCATGCTTTGCCTCCTCCCCCTCCTTCTACTAGCCAAGACCTAGTGGGCCCATCAAGCAAAGGCTCGACGATGACCAGGGAGGATGTCCTGTGCCTCTGGGGGATTTACGAGGTTCCTGAATCCATCTGGATCTCAACTCCGAACCTAGAGGATCGGATCACCTCCAGCAGGCTAAACAGGATCGCCCTCTGTGAGGACTATTTCCTTGTTGGGTTCCAGTTGCCCCTTCACCTTGTTTTCTCTTCTTTCTTGGATCATTATAAATTGATCCCTGCCCAGCTAAATCCCAACGTCATTAGGATGATTTGTTCCTTTATTGTCTTGTGCCACTTCCACAGCATGGTGGCATGCTTCTCCTTGTTCCGAGCCCTCTTCACCTTGAAGCACCACCCGATGGAGAGGGGCTGGTGGTTTATTGCCCCGCGACCCGAGGGCCTCCGATTTTACCTTCCTTCCTCCATCAAGGGATGGAAATCTTGGTTCCTCTTTGCCTACCATGAGGTGTGAACTGGGTCTAGAGTGATTCAGACCAGTCTCCCAACTAGGATGCCTCGATGGAGCTGGTCGATCAAGAGGTGTACGACTAACTCTTCACCTTGAAGATTCCTTATGGATGAGACCTTCTCTCTGAGTAGAATCTATTCAACACCGGCATCAACCCAATCCAGACCCTAGATAAAGACTATGGCTCATCTTCTTTTGTGTTGCCCTGATGATTAACTCCCTTCTTATGGATGGTGCAGGCATGAAGTTCTTGGTGGAGTGGATCCACCAGATGTCCTAAAAATGGGCATCGACCATGGGGCCCTGCGAGGGGCAGGAGAAGAGGCCCTACGAGGAGCTGGAGAAGAGGCCCCACGGGAAACTCGAGAGGAGGCCCCATGGGGAGTCTGAGTGGAGGTCCTGCAGGGAGCCATCGAGGCGAGTTGAGGAGACAAGGAGGAGAAAGGTCCTAGTGCCTATGATGAGGGCAGGTGAAAATATGGCCCCACCGGCTTGCAAGACCCCCGCACAAGGGAGGAGGTTGCACAACCTCTTGCCACCATCATCGGGGCCGAGTCGGTGCCACTGCCTCCTAAAGCAGGCACCAGCATGGGGCCTGAAGGCATAGCTACGCCTCCCGTAGTGCCTTCGATAGCGACAGAGACCTGGACATCAGATGCGGTACTTGGTGGGCCCTCGACCACCTCTACACCTCCACTGGGGATGCAGAATGAGGGGCATGCAAGGGATGCGAGATGAACATGAGAGAATTCCAGATCCATATGAGCAATGATTTTCTGATTTTGAGGTAAGTTAATTCTTGAAAATGAATCAGAGTAATCTAGGGTTTCATGTAAGGACTAGTTCTATCCATAGATATGAAACTAACAAAGTAAAAAAGAAGAGAAGGATCCTAGGATTAAGAAACACCTATTAGGAACATGTTCAACTTCAAGAACTTAGACAAAGAGAGAAGGGAAGGGTCAGAATTACCTAGCAATGATTCTCCTTGCATTATAGAAGTGATCTCACTTCTCGGATCAGTGCTTGGATGACAAAGCCATTTTTCCACGGATCCACTGACTTTTTATCAGCTGGTTTCAGGGGCAAGGAGGACTTCCTCCAAGGGGTGTGACACTGGAGGGATCCTACAAACATTAAAGGTTAGGGATATAGAAGATGAAAAAAATATAAAATGGAAGGTTGGAAGAGGAGAAAGCGAAAGGGGAGTCGTGGCTAATTAGCAACTTGGAGGAGATGAAGATGCCTGAATTTTTGAAGGGACGGCCTGGTGGAGTACTTGGCGACCTGGGGAAGAACACCTAGATGCTATGAAGATGGTGGGCAGGGGCAGAGACCTAGATTCCTTGTGGCTAGGGTTTTGGAGGATTGATGGTGGGTGGCCAAGAATGGAAGAAGAAGGGATGGGGCATCCTAGGGTTATGGAAGATGATGGAGGTGGAGGGATTGGCTAGGGCTAAAGAGAACTAGGGTTTGGTTAGGTTGCACCTCACATGCCCTCCTTGTGAAGTGGAAAACTGGTCTCACACCCTCTCCCTCACGGAGCGTTAATGAAAAAAAAATTTGCACGAAAAAATAAAGAACTCTCATAATTTTCATTCACCATAATAGATTACAAGAGAGAGGAGAGGTGGGGTATTTATAGATTCACCCTGGGTCCTTTCCCTATCAAAGTGGGATTACAAGTTTGTATGGGACAAGGAGTACAAGTTTTAAGTGGCATTAGGAGACTGGAGTCCTTGTAGAACTTGGATATTGAACTCCTTGTAGAACTTGGATAGTTGACTCCTCTTAGGCTTGGACTACTTGACTCCTTGCTAGGTTGGGATGACATCCTCTTGGACTGGGTCAAAGGCCTTGGGCATCTTGGACTGGATCAAAGCCTTGGGTGCCAAATGCATGAAGGCCTAGGGTGCCAAAGGTGTGGGCCTGGGAGGGGTGCCAACTTCTTATGGGCTTGGACTAGGGCACCACTCTTGTGGACCTGGGGGGGGAGCACCATTTCTTGATGGACTAGGGTGGCATGAAAGCGCTTGGGTGCTGACTCCTGGGGCTTGGGCACCAATACTGGTGGACTTGAGTAGGGGCCCAAATGCAAGAGCTGGGGTGACCTGGGTAGGGGTTTGATGGTTCTCCTCATGAACATGAATTGAATGAAAATTATAGGACTCAATTGAAAACAAAAGGACTCAACTCAATGGACTAAGTGAACTCAATTAGACTCAATTGATTCACTTTATTATAGGACTCAATGAGCAAATGGACTCAATTAACCTGATAGACTCAAAAAGTGGACTAACTTTCCAACACCTGAATCAGAGATCAAAATTGGAACCCTAAAATCCTTGTCTGATCTTGATGTCCCCATCATGCCGAGGGCCATCACCATGATCCCGCCTAATGCGGCGGTGATGCTCAACACAGGACTGGCGAAAAAACTGTTGGACTTCATCCTGCAGCCCCGGGACCACCACAAGAGGTCTAGTCAGACACTATGGGAGATCGTCGCTAGGATCCTCCCCCAGCTGCTCACAGTAAGTCCTTTGTAGCTCTATTGAGTACTGGGACTGGGAGGTAGTGGATCTCTGAGCTAACCCTCCTTCGGCTTTGATTGCAGGTGGCCCAAGATGTCCTCCTGGTGAAAGATTGCTATCGGGGGCTGATCAAGCAAGACATAGAGTCCCGCACCAAGGTTGAGATTGTCGAGGCTAAGGCCCAGACCCTGGTAAACCTAGTGCTGGATCTAGAGGCATGGGTGAAGTCACTGGAGACCGAGCTCAAGGCCTCCCGAGATGCCATTAAGAAGCTTGAGGATCGAGCGGAGGACCACGAGGCCAAGGCCACGAAGAGGGAGGAGTCATCCATGACCTAGAGAACTGGCTGGTAGACTCCACTACCATGGTCTTGCATCTGGATGGGGAACTGCAAGCCTCTCAGATGCAATCGGATCTCTCAAAGTCCCATACCATGGTCATGGAAGAGAAAGTGCTCACCTTCAAGATTATGTTTGGGGTGGCAAAGGAGGAAGCCATGTAGGTCATCGCACAGTATAAGGCCTCAGAGGTGTTTAAGGATGATGTCAACGAGGCTGTCTATGATGCCTTCTATAAGGGCTTCAATGAGTGCAAGAGAAAGTTGGCACAGGCCTTCGATCACCTAGACTTGCACGGTATAGTGGTAGATAAGCCCGAGGGGGACGGGTCCACCCCGATAGAATCGGCCATCAGAGCTACTTTGAGCCTGCTGTAGGATACCATCGCCCAGGTGGAGGCTGAGATGGGTGCTCTGACCGATGCTACCACAAAGGGTAGCGGGTCCGGAGAAGCCCCGCCTTCAGGGCCATGAGCGACCAGGGTTCTTTTCTCTTTTTTTTCTTTTTGTTTGTACTCTTCATGGGGCTCCCTGGCCTTTCGGGGGCCTCTTCTTTGGAAAAGAAATCTTGTTAGAATGAATGGAGTGGCTCTTTCTTTCACACTGAGTCTTCATCCTTCTTTTTTTTTTTTGCATGATAGTAGGGCTATGGAGCAGGCTGCCTGATAGGGCGATGCTATTAAGTTTCTTGCCTTTGCCTTATTCGGCCTGGGGCTGGATAGATTAGTGCAAGGCTTTGGGGCTCCCCACTTACTTCACCAGACCTGGGATTCAATGGATAAGTTTCCTGCCTTCAAATGAAGCATTGAGCCCTTCATCCTCGCGCCTTCATGTTCGTTCGGCCCTATAAAAAAAGGGAGATCCGGGCTAGGGATCCTGGTGGGGACACTCCGACGATCAAGTCAGTAAGGTGACCAGGAAAACAAACCCTCTGTGGCAAAGGCCTGGGATGCCACCGCATAGAAGGAGATAGAAGAAAATAAACAAATTAGAGTTTCTGGGAAGCTAGGGGGTTGCTCGCTATTCAACCCTTTGCCTTTGCTCTCTTACCATCTCTCTCTTGGTTTGCCCCCCATCCTGGAGGTCCCTAATAGTCCAAGATATTATAGTTAAGGCATCGTGGCTATCAATTTAATTAACCGACTTCTAAATTAAATTAAGAATATGTAGAAAAGGTGAGTCGAGTTGAATCCACGGAGAAGGCAATGCTTAGGATAGTTTGAAATCTTTGATTTTTATAAAATAGAAAGGAAAAAGAGTTTGAAGTTAAGAAAAATAAAAATTAAAAGTGCAAATGAGAATTAAAGCTCGGTATGTTTGATTCGCTAGTTGGATCTTAGCATCTACTGGCAAGAAAATAAATAAAAAAAATTTAAATGGCATAAAAGTGAACTTTGAATTAATTAAAATCTTATTATACAGGACTAAAAATAATAATAAACTATGAAAGCAATAACAAAGAATCTAAAGTTGATTAGCGCAGTATCGTCGGGAAGTCGGTTGATGTCATGTCGTCTCCTTCCATCATTCCTCATGGAGCAAACTGGGCTTCCTTTTCTTCTTCTAATTTGGGTCTTAATCTGGAGATTGGTGTAGGTAGAAAGATGGCATAGATGACAGAGCTTCTCTTCTAAGAAATCTCACTCTTAGAGGCCAACCAGCAATCCAAAGCTGAGCCTTCTATCTTGTACTATACTTCTCTCTCCAAGATAATTTATTCTTAGTACAGGGTCCTTTAAATTGATCATGTCCAGGGCTTCCTCCTGATCAAATTTGGACTCAATTGGGCTCCAGATTGGTTGAATATTGCAGGGAGAAATCTGGGCCATCGATCTATTGCGTGATGGATTGATGACTATGCTCCTTCCTTCTCTGGTAGTTGAGTCTGATCCGGACTCTTGAATCCTCGAATTCGATCTCTGATTATGATTGGGATTCCTCATTCTAGCATAGCAGGTGGATGGTGGTGGACAATGGTAGGAGTGATGGCGATGGGGCAGCCAGTAGTGGTGAGCAGGGGTAGTAAGGGATGGTTTGTGGTGGTTGTTGTTCGGGAGTAGAGAGGCAAATGGTTGGTGGTGATCTCGATGACTTCCCAGTGCATGAATGGCAGTGTTCGATCGGTGGTTGACTAGCGGTGGCAAGGGAGACAGTGGTGGCAGCCCTGTGATAACCAAATGGAGGGAGAGGGGAGCAACAGGTGTTCGGAGCTGAAAATCAGTGATAGGCGATGGTGATCGATGGTGGCACGATGGCTCCTACAACCCAGGTCAGGTGGTGGCAAGATTCGGGTGGTGGAATAGTGGCTGGGCACTGTGGAGGTTGGCGGCGGTGGTCCATGGTAGTGAAGAAGGGGAAGATGGTGGAGGGTGGCATTTAGTCAGTGGTTGGTGGGTTTCTGGTGGTGAGAGGGCTTTCAACGGTGAGGGGATGGTCTCCGGCAACTTGGATGATAGTGGAAGGCAGTGCCTAGGCAAAAAATGGTGAAAATCCCTTCAGGTCCATGGCTCAGAGTTGTAGAATGTGATCCATGGCTGCTGGTGGACCAAGCGAGCTCCTGTAGACCAAGCAGCTGATCCATGATGGACCGGCTGCTTTAAAATCTATGTATAAACTTCAAAATTAAATTCTGGGCTTGTTCAAACTCTGATTTGCATGTCATTTACACTATTAGATTTCAAAAATTGAGCCCTTCACAATGATAGTCTTCTTTTCTATAAATGATATATAAAAATATTAATTTAATATAAATAAAGATAGTTTAATTATTAAATTAATATTTTTATATGTGTATATAATATAATTATCACATCCCCTAACTTGAACTTTGCTCATCCTTAAAGTAAAGCAGATGAATTAGCTATATATATAAACTCATCATTGAATTGAAAGTTGACTTAGGCAGTCCTAAATGTAGTTGATACCCAGCCAAACCATTAAAGAGGTACTTCATTGGAACACTGAGTCAACTCAATTAGTGATTGAGTATTGACTATAGAAATCTTTAGAGGTCTTCCTTACTATTTTTCCAACTTACTCTTTAAATCCTCTAACTTGATTGGAGTCAAGTTTATTGTCTTTATACACTTTGGTCCTCTTTCTTTTTTTTTTTTTTTTTTTCTTTTTTTGTTGAGAAGTCCAGCGCAATGTTTTGACCTCTTAAGTATTAGCATCCTCATCTTTTGATATGAACCACAATGCTTCTTAGATAAAGGGGCCCGGTTACTCAGTCGGGTGACATTGCTTAATAGATCTCTTGACCTTCTTACCTTTTAATGTGAACCACAATGCTTACTTAGATGAAGGAGCCTGGTTACTCAATAAGGGTTCAAGAAGAGCTGTGAGGTTAAATCGACTCTCTATTTTTTTTTTCAAAGAACTTTTTGTATATCTCAATATTTTCACCCCTACTCTTGATAAGTAGATTCATTATTGAGATAAAAAGGGAAAGAGTTCTAGAATCACTTCCAAAATTTAACTTGGTCAACACCCTACTATTTATTAAATTTTCTTAGTGATTTGCTCCTTTGTATCTATAAAACTATCTAGGCTGTTAATCAATCATTAATTAGGGTCCCTAATTAATTTCAAATCGAGATAAATTTTGATACAAAACTAATTACTTCTTGTTATACTTGAGGACTTAATTAGATTAGTTATTCTTTTTCTCAACTTAATCGACATTGTCCTCAATGAAGAAGGAAAATAAAGGGTGCAATATGTAAAAAGAAATAGAAAAGAGTACACCTAGAGTGAATGTGCTTTGGGAGTTGAAGAAGGCTTCATGAAGTAGTGGGCTCTTGTACTTCCATCTGAGTTTCTATAATTATACTAAAAAGATAAAATTATTGGGTTGCCTCCCAACCAGTGCTAAGTTTAATATCATTAGCCGGACGTTATGAGGAAGTCCAATAGATAATTAACTTTATTGTGTCCCTCATAACATCAAAAAGATAGGGCTAATCAGGAGGCCTTGTTATCATGGTAGAAAATCATTCATAGAGTAATCTATGACTATTAGCTCGAGTCAATAAAGTATACTAGGCAAGCATGTTTGTTATTCCAAGATTTAAAAATATTATTATAATTTATATGATAACTAGGAAGGGATTATGCTTGTTGGGCCATGATTAGAGGTGGTAGTTTAAGTTTTTTTTCAATTATAGTTGGTCTATCTTACTCCCCTTCTCGGGCATGATGTATTTGGTTAATGTCCATTCTCATTTTAAATTTAGGTATCTTTTTCAGATTAATATTAGACATGTCTTCATACATTATTTTAATATCATGAAAATGTTTTGGATGCAGTTCTTAAAATTGGTGTCGAATATAGATAAATCAATTATAAAATTTTGAAGTTCATGAACCTTTATTTCAGTAATATCCTATCCAATAGCTTATATATGTACTTTTAGAATACTACTGAGTTGGGCTTCCAAGATAAGGTTTACTGAAAAAGTTTCAATGGATGTATCAGGAAGTGGCTTCAGTTTTAGATTGGATGGTAATTCTAACAAAGGGGCTATTGGTAGGCTAGGTGATGGCTCTTGTTGTTCATCAATCAAAAATGGGATGATTTCAAAGTAGGATATTTGTATCAAGTTATTTACTTGTGAGGTATACCCGTCTATAATAAAATTATCCATCCTAAGTTGAGCCATACAGGGATCTAACACATCTTGGAAAATAATTGTGGGGGTGGCTTCTTCTATTGAGTCATGTATTTGTGATTCTTGAAAAGTCTACCAATTCCATCTTGCATCAATTTGTTCTCCTATCCCATTAAAAGGCATAGATGATTCTAAGGCACTAGGGAATGGGACCACAGGTGAGTGGGGTAATGATGGAATTAGTTCATCCCACAAGTTTAATTTTTCTATATATTTTTTTGCCTTAGCAAAATTGTTTATATTGGTCTTTATGGTTGTGTAAAGTTGTTTGAAGACCATTTCATTTCTGGGAGTTAGAGTTGATTGTTCAAGAAAAGATAGAGGGTCGTTAAAATCTTGAGCTAGGTATGGTCCCTCTAGGTTACTCTCAGGTTGACTAGGTAGTTCACTTCCCTCCTCTCTATTAAGCTCAATTAATCATTGATCAGTTTGATCCATTAGCTTATCGATAGATTATTGTTGAGCTATAATCAGTTGTTGAAATTGGACAAACCTATTGATATCTAGGTTAGTCTGTAGGGGAGGTGGGAATGATGCTTGTTGAACCTTCTCTTCAAATGATTGGCTATAATTAATTGGAGAAGGTTGATAATGAGGATAGCGCTGATCATAATATGATGTCTTTATGAACATGGGTCCTTGGGTTGCCAGAGTAACCACTGGGTGTGTTTGCCACGACCCATGAAAAGTTTGGTTGAGGCCCCTAACCTAAATTATAGGCATTATAGTAAGGGTTATCTCCTAAGTTGTAGGCTGGTTGGGTTTGACTTTGATAAACTTGGTCATACCTAAACTCAAGATGTTGGTATCTAGTTGGGCACTCACTCTCAAAGTAAGTGGGGCTCGAATAAACTTGGTATACAGGAGAAAAGATACTCTACCATAAGGATTCATTCTCCTGGTACTGATTCAGTCTATCGATTATTCTGATTATTAGGATATGCAATCAAAAGTTTAGATTAGAGCAATCCTTATTTATTTATATATTTATATATTTATTATTATTATTACTATTTTTTTAAGAGGAGTGGTGAGATGAAGAATATAGAAGAGTTATAAAGAAAAGAGCATGAGTCATAGAGCTAAAAGAGAGGAGAAGAATTAGTTAGGGTTTGGTATTATTTACAAATAAGTTAGTATATATGGACTTTCTATCCTAGGATTATCCTAAATCTGGATAGCTCCTCAATGCCAAAGTAATCTTAGAGCTCTCTAAATCAGAAACTAACTAATCAACTGGCCAGATAAGGGTAAGATTTGTAGGGGTCACCTCATTGCTTTTCTTAGACACTAATTAGATTAGTTAGGTCAATCAATGATATTAATTAAAAATCACCTTTCTTCAGGGCTACATCATCCTTGAACCCCTTTTCTAAACACCAATTAATTAGCCAATCCTAGCTCGGTCCAACTCTTTGAATGCCTTATCCTATTGAGCTCGAGTTCCTTAGGGGCTGGCATCTAATTGATCTTAATTAATAGGCTTGAGTCAATGCATGATGCAGGATGGTAGTTTGTGGACTAAGGAAGAGTTATCAACTCCATACTTTATATTTTTTATGGGTTAATGCTCTTAAGATATTTTGTGAAAAGATGCAATACAAAAAGGAAAGATATCCCAAACAAGTAATAGACTTTTAAGTTTTAATTAGTTATGCAATTTTAGTTAAGTATTATGTGGTGATTTTATTTTCTTTTTATATTGTGTTATTTCAAGCAAGAAAGATAAAAGGCAGCTTTTAATCTTGGTTAATTAGGTGTAAGAAAAAAAGATTAGGTAAGAAATCAAATCAATATTTAAGGTAGTTAATTAAAAAGTCAAGTAATCTTTTTTTGGATAATTTTAAAAAGGAAGAAACTAAAAAAGAAACTTTCTTTTAGGTTAGTTTGAAAAGAAAGAAACTAATTAAAATGAAGGAACCAAAAAAAAGAATTTTTCTATGTTTATTGGAAAAGGAGGATAGTAAAAAAAGGAAATAAATCTAAAAAAATTGGTAGATTTTTTGTTAAAGAAAGAAGGCTAATCAAAGGAAACAGAAACAGAAATTCTTTTTGGTTAATATGAAAGGCAAAAATTAATTAGAAGCAACTAAAAAAGAAAATTAATCTAGGGTTATGATTGATCTCACCAAAATTGTAAAAATTTTCTCTCTCTTCTTTTTTTTTTTTTTTCTTTTTTGGTTTTTTTTGATCAATACTAAAAAAAGAAAAATTAGTACAATGAATTTATAGAAAATCAAAGAGATAAAAAATGTTAGCATTTGTGCCTTCCCGGTAATGGTGCTAAAAACTTGATAGGAGTTCAATGTTGTCGTTAAGACACCGTGATTATCAGTTTAATTAACCGATTTTTGAATTAAATTAAGAATACATAGAAAAGGTGAGTCGGATCGACTCCATGAAGAAGGTAGTGCTTAGGATAGTTTGAAATCTTTCATTTTTATAAAATAGAAAGAAAAAAGAGTTTGAAGTTGGAAAAATTAAAAATTAAAAATGCAAAAGAGAATTAAAGCTTGGTTCATTCGATTCACTAGTCGGATCTTAGTATCTATTTGCAAGAAAATAAATAACAAAAATTTAAATGGTATAAAAGTGAACTTTGCATTAATTAAAATCTAATTACAAGGGACTAAAAATAATAATAAACTCTGAAAACAACAACAAAGAATTTGAAGTTGATTGGCGTAGCCTTGTCAAGAAGTTGGTTGATGTCACGTTGCCTCCTTCCATCGTACTTTGTAGAGCAAACTGGGCTTCCTCTTCTTCTTTTTCTTTGGGTCTTAATCTGGAGATTGGTGTAGATAGAAAGATGGCATAGATGACAAAGCTTCTCCTCTAAGAAATCTCACTCTTAGAGACCAACCGACAATCCAAAGCTGCGCCTTTTACCTATACTTTACTTCTCTCTCTAAGATGATTTCTTTTTAGCACAGGGGTCCTTTAAATAGATCTTGTCTAGGGCTTCCTCTCGATCAAATTTGGGCTCAATCAGGCTCCAGATTGGTTGAATATTGTAGGAAAAAATCTGGGCCATCGATCTGCTACATGATATATCGATGATTGTGCTCCTTCATTCTCTGGCAGTAGAGTTCGATCCAAACTCTTCAATCCTTGAATCCGGTCTCTGATTATGATTGGGATTCCCTATTCCAGCATAGTGGGCAAATGGTGGTCGGCAACAGGAGCGATGGTGATGGGGTGGCCAGCGGTGGTGAACAGGGGTAGAAAGGGAAGGTATGTGGTAACTGTTATTTGGGAGCAAAGAGGCAGATGGTTGGTGGTGATCTCGATGACTTCCTAGTGGATGAATGGCAGTGCCCGGTTGGTGGTTGACTGGCGGTGGCAATGGATACGGAGGCGGCATCCTTATGATAACCGAATGGAGGGAGAGGGAAGCAATAAGTGTTCGAAGCCAAAAATTGGTGATGGGCGGCGATGATCGGTGGTGGCACGATGGCTCCTGCAACCCGGGTCAGGCGATGGCGAGATTTGAGCAGTGGGATGGTGGCTGCATAGTGTGGAGGCTAGTGGTAGTGGTCAATAGTAGTGAAGAAGGGGAAGACTGTGGAGAGCAGTGTTTTAATGGCGGCCTGCAAGTTTTTGGTGGTGAGAGGGCTCCTAGTAGCGAGGGGACGGTCTCTGGCTACTTAGATGGCGACAAAAGGTGACGCTCGAGCAAAAAATGTTGAAAATCTCTCCAGGTCCACGACTCAAAGCCATGGACCACAATCCATGGCCGCTGGTGGACTAGGCAAGCTCCCGTAGACCAAGCAGACCGGCTGCTTTAAAATATGTGTATAAATTTCAAAATTAAATTCTGGGCTTGTTCAAACTTTGATTCACATGCTGTTTACATTATTGAATTCCAAAAATCAAGCCCTTCATAATGATAGTCTTCTTTCTTACAAATGATGTATAAAAGTATCAATTTAATATAAATAAAGATAGTTTAATTATTAAATTAATGTTTTTATGTGTATATAATATATTATCACACGGCCCCCAACTTGAACTTTGCTCGTCCTTAGGTAAAGCAGATAAATTAGCTATATATACATACTCATCCTTCGATTGAAAGTTGACTTAGGCGGTCCTAAAGGCAGTTGATACTCGGCCAGACCATTACAGAGATACTTCATTAGATCACCGAGTCAACCCAATTAATGGTTAAGTGTTGACTATAAAAATTTTTAAAGGTCTTCCTTACTATCTTTCCAACTTACTCTTTAAATTCTTTAACTTAATTTGAGTCGAGTTTGTTATCTTTTTATACTTTAGTCCTCTTTCTTTTTTCTTTTTTATTATTGAAAAGTCTAGTGCAATGTCTTAACCTTTTAAGTATTAACATCCTTACTTTTTGATGTGAACCACAATGCTTACTTAGACGGAGGGACTAGGTTTCTCAGTAGGGTGCCATTACTTAACAGATCTCGACTTTCTTATCTTCTGACATGAACCATAATGCTTACTTAGATGAAGGGGCTCGGTTACTCAATAAGGGTTCAAGAAGAGCTGTGAGGTTAGACTGACTCTCTATTTTTTTTTCTAAAGACTTTTTATATATCTCAGCATTTCCACCCTTACTCTTAATAAGCAGATTCTTTATTGAGATAAAAAGGGAAAGAGTTCTAGAATCACTTCCAAAATTTAACTTGGTCAACACCCTACCATTTGTTGTGTTTTCTCAGTGATTTGCCCCTTAGTATCTCTAAAACTATCTAGGTCATTAATCAGTCATTGATTAGGGTACCTAATTAACCCCAAATTAAGATAAAATTTGGATACAATACTAATTACTTCTAGTCATAATTGAAAACTTAATTATATTAGTTATTCTCCCATCCAACTTAATCGACATTGTCCTCAATGAAAAAGGAAAATAAAGGATGTAATGTATAAAAAGGAATAGGAAAGAGTACACCTAGAGTTAATGTGCTTTGGGAGTTGAAGAAGGCTTCGTGAAATAGCGGACTCTTGTACTTCCATCTAACTTCCTATAATTATACTAAAAAGATGATATTGTTGGGTTGCCTCCTAATCAGTACTAATTTTAACATCTTCAATTGGACATTATGAGGAAGTCCAATAGATTATTAACTTTATTATATCCTTCATAACATCAAAAGGATAGGGTCAATCAAGAGGCCTTGTCATCATTGCAGAAAATCGTACATAAAGTACTCTATGATGATTAGCCTGAGTTAATAAAGTATACTAGGCAAGCATGTTTTTTCAAGATTTAAAAATATTATTATAATTTATATGATAACTAGGAAGGGATTGCTTTTGTTGGATCGTGGTTGGAGGTGGTAGTTTAAAAAATTCTTCAATTATGGATTGGTCTATCCTACTCCCCTTCTTGGGCATGATGTATTTGGTTAGTGTCCCTTTCCATTTTAAATTTAGGCACCTTTTCTAGATTAATATTAGACCTATCTCTATATTATTTTAATATCATGGAAAGGTTTTGGAGGCAGTTCTCAAAATTGGTGCCAAATACGGATAAATCAATTATAAAATTTATAAGGTCATGATCCCTTATTTCAGTAATATCCCACCCAATAGCTTCTTTATGTGCTTTTAGAATACCACTGAGTTGGGCTTCTAGGATAAGGTTTACCAGAAAAGTTTTAGTGGGTGCATTAGGAAGTGGCATCAATTCTGATTTAGTGGTTATTCTAACAAAGGGACTATTGGTGGGCTAGGTGATGGCTCTTAGTATTCATCAATCAAAAGTGAGGTGGTTTTAAAGTAGGGTTTTTGTATTAGATTATTTACTTGTGAGGTATACCCATCTATATTAAAATTATCCATCTTGAGTTGAGCCATATATACAGAGATCTAACACATCCTAGAAAAGAATTATAAGGGTGGCTTTCTCTATTGAGTCATGCATTAATGGTTCTTGGGAAGTCTCTACCAATTCCATCATTACATCAATTTGTTCTCCCATCCTATTAAAAGGCATAGATGATTCTTGGGCACTAGAAAATGGGGCCATAGGTGAGTGGGATAATGATAGAATTAGTTCATCCCACAAGTTTAATTTTTTTTTATATTTTTCTGTCTTAGCCAAATTATCTATATTGATCTTTATGATGTATAAATTTGTTCAAAGACCATTCATTCCCGGGAGTCAGAGTTGATTATTTAGGAAAAGATAGAGGGTTGTTAAAATCTTGAGCTAGGTATGGTCTCTCTAGGTTACTCTTGAGTTGACTAGGCAGTTCACCTCCCTCCTCTCTATTAAGCTCAATTGATCGTTGGTCAGTTTGATCCATTAGCTTATCGATAGATTGCTGTTGGGCTATAATCAATTGTTGAAATTAGGCAAACCTATCGACATCTAGGTTAGTCTATAGGGAAGGTGGGTATGATACTTGTTGAACCTTCTCTTCAAATGATGGGCTATAATTAATTGGAGAAGGTTGATAATGGGAATAGGGCTAATCATAATATGATGTCTCTATAAACATGGATCCTTGGGTTACTAGGATAACCATTGGGTGTGGTTGGCATGAAAAGTCTGGTTGAGCCCCTCAACTTAAATTATAGGCATTATAGTATGGTTATCTTCTCAGTTGTAGGCTGGTTGGGTTTGATTTTGATAAACTTAGTCATACCTAAACTCAAAAGGCTGGTATCCAGTTGGAAACTCACTTTCAAAGTGAGTAAGGTTCAAATAAACTTGGTGTGCCGGGAGAAAGGGTATTCTACTATAAGGATTCATTCTCTTGGCATTGACTCAATCTATTGGATTGTTCTAATTATTGGGATATGCAATCAAAGGTTTAGATTAGAGCAATTCTTATATATATATATATATATATATTATTATTACTATTTTTTTAAGAAGAGTGGTGAGATTAAGAAGATAGAAGAGTTCTAAAGAAAAGGGCCTAATGAGTTCTAGAGCTAAAAGAAATAAGAATTAGTTAGGGTTTGGTATTATTTATAAATAAGTTAGTATACATGGACTCTTTATCCTAGGGTTCTTCTAAATCTAGATAGATTCTAATTGCCAAGGCAACCTTGGAGCCCTTCAAGTTAGAAACTAACTAATCAACTGGTCAGGTAAGGATAAGATCGGTGGGAGTCTCCCATTGCTTTCTTTAGACACCAATTAGATTGGCCAGGTCAGTCAACAAAATCAATTAAAAACTACCTTTCTTTAAGGCTACATCATCCTTGAACCACTTTCCTAGATATCAGTTAATCAGCCAATTCTGGCTCGGTCTAACTCTTTGGATGCCTTGTACTACTGAGCTCGAGTTTCTTAGGAGCTGACATCTAATTGATTTTAATTAATAGGCTTGAGTCAATCATGATGTAGGGTGATGGTTTGTAGGCCAAGGGTTATCAACTTTTCATCTTATGTTGTTTATGGGTTAATACCCTTAAGATATTTTATAAAAAGATGCAATGCAAAAAGGAAAGATGTCCCAAACAAGTAATAAGCTTTTAAGTTTTAATTAGTTATACTGTTTTAGTTAAGTATTATATGGTATTTTTGTTTTCTTTTTATGTTGTGTTATTTCAAGCAAGAAAGATAAAAGGTAGCTTTTAATCTTGGTTAATTAGGTATGATAAAAAAAAACTAAAATTAGGTTAAGCAAACAAAGAAACTATAAATTTTGTAATTAAGATAAGACATCAAATCAATATTTAAGGTAGTTAATTAAAAAGTCAAGTAATCTTTTTTGGATAATTTTAAAAAGGAAGAAGCTAAAAAAGAAACTTTTTTTTAGGTTAGTTTGAAAAGAAAGAAACTAATTAAATGGAAGAAACAAAAAAAGAATTTTTTTATGTTAATTGGAAAAAAAGGATAGTAAAAAAAAGGAAATAAATCTAAAAAAATTGGTAGATTTTTTTTAAAAAAAAGAAGGCTAATCAATGGAAACAAAATTTTTTGGTTAATATGAAGAGGCAAAAATTAATTAAAAGTAACTAAAAAAGAAAATTAATCTAGAGTTATGATTGATTTCACCAAAATTGTAGCAATTTTCTTCTCCTTTTTTTTCTTTTTTTGGGTTTTTTGATTTGTACAAAAAAAATAGTACAATAAATTTATAGAAAATCAAAGAGATAAAAAATATTAGCATTCGTGCCTTCCCCAGCAATGGTGCCAAAAACTTGATAGGAGCACGATATTATCGTTAAGATACTATGGCTATCGATTTAATTAACCGACTTCTAAATTAAATTTAAAATACGTAAAAAATGTAAGTTGGATCAAATCCATGGAGAAGGCAGTGCTTAGGATAGTTTGAAATCTTTGATTTTTATAAAATAAAAAAAAAAAAGAGTTTGAAGTCAAGAAAAATTAAAATTAAAAGTGCAAAAGAGAATTAAAGCTTGGTATTTTCGATTTGCTAGTCAGATCTTAGCATTTACTGGCAAGAAAATAAATAACAAGAATTTAAATGGCATAAAAGTGAACTTTGCATTAATTAAAATCTAATTACAAGGGACTAAAAATAATAGTAAACTATGAAAGCAATAACAAAGAATCTGAAGTAGATTGGCTCAACCTAGAAGTCTGTTGATGTCACATCGCCTCCTTCCATCGTACTCCATGGAGCGAACTGGGATTTCTCTTTTTCTTCCTCTTTGGGTTTTGATCTAGAGATTGGTGTAGGTAGAAAGATGGTGTAAACGATAGAGCTTCTCCTTTAAGAAACCTCATTCTTAGAGGCCAACCGACAATCCAAAGCTAAGCCTTCTACCCTATATCGTACTCCTCTCTCTAAGATGATTTCTTCTTAGCACAGGGATTCTTTAAATAGATCTTGTCTGGGGCTTCCTCCTAATCAAATTTGGGCTTAATCAGGCTCTAGATTGGTTGAATATTGTAGGGAGAAATTTGGACCATTAATCTATTGCATGATGGATCGATGACTGTGCTCCTTCCTTCTTTGGCAGTAGAGTCCGATCCAGACTCTTGAATCCTCGAATCCAGTCTCTAATTATGATTGGGATTCCCCATTCTAGCATAGCGGGCAGATGGCGGTGGATGGTGGCAAGAGCATTGGCGATGGGATGGCTGGCAAATGGTGAGCAGGAGCAATAGGGGATGATCTGTGGTGGCTATTGTTTGGGAGCAGAGAGGCAGATGGTTGGTGGTGATCTCGATGACTTCTTGATGGATGAATAGTACTACTTGGCTGGTGATTGACCGGTGGTGGCAAGGGAGATGGAGGTGGTGGCTTTGTGATGACCGAATGGAGGGAGAGGGAAGCAGCAGGCACTCGAAGCCAAAAATCAGTGATGGGTGGTCATGATCGGTGGTGGCACGATGGCTCCTGCATCCTGTATTTGGTGGCGGAGAGATTCGGGTGGTGGGATGGTGGCTGGGTATTGTGGAGGCTAGTGGTGGTGGTCTATGGTAGTGAAGAATGGGAAGATGGTGGAGGGCGGCATTTTGATGGCGGCCGATGGGTTTCTAGTGGTGAGAGGGTTCCCAACAATGAGGGAACGGTCTCCAATGACTTTGATGGCAATGGAAGGTGGTGCCTGGGAGAAAAATGATGAAAATCACTCCATAGTTCATGGCTCCGAGCTGTGGATCATGATCTGTGGCCACTGGTGGACCAAGCGAGCTCCTATAGACCAAGCAGCCGGTCCATTATGGACTACGGCTACTTTAAAATATAAACTTCTTCAAAATTAAATTCTCGACTCGTTCAAACTTTGATTCATATGTTGTTTGTACCATTGGATTCCAAAAATCGAGCCCTTTGTGATGACGGTCTTCTTTTCTATCAATGATATATAATAATATCAATTTGACATAAATAAAGATAATTTAATTATTAAATTAATGCTTTTATATGTGTATATAATATAATTGTTAGCCAGACCAGGTCTGGAGCTTTGGTAGGCTGCCTCTTATAGAGTGTCCCCTATGGAAGGGATACAAGGTCTTCAGAGCCTCATTGGACAAGGTTCAAGTTTCCCGGGAGAAGGTCTTCTTGCAAGGGGAGCAGCCAGCATGCTGCAAAGCCTGCCCCCTTGGTGGGGCAATCCCCTGTGGAAGGTTCAATTGGCGTGCCTTAGGATCTAGGGCCATGGCTGAGTGCTCATACTTATAGGGGGTGTAAATAGTGCAGTACAGGGCCTAGAGCCCTGGCAAAGCATTCCTTCTATGGAAAGCATAGATGCCATGCTAAGGACTTGAAGCTTCGGTGGAGCATCCATCTCGTAGGAGATGCAGGTGGCGTGCTATAGGGCTTGGAGCCCTGTTGGAGTACTCGCCTTGCAGGAGATGCAGGTGACGTGCTATAGGGCTTGGAGCCCTAGTAGAGCACTCGCCTTGTAGGAGATGTAGGCGGCGTGCTACAGGACTTGGAGCCTCGATGGAGCACTCGCCTTGTAGGAGATACATGTGGCATGCTATAAGACTTGGAACCCCTGTGGAGCACTTGTCTTGCAGGAGATGCAAGCGGTGTGCTATAGGGCCTGGAGCCCTGGTGGAGCACTCGCCTAGCAAGAGAATTATGGCTGGTTCGGCAAAGACTATGACATCACGCTCAAGTGTCACCACCGGGCCTCCCTCATATCTATCCTCCAGGAGTCGCATTTTAACTACCACCCCTCCTCCTGCCATGGTCGGAGGAATGTCTTCTTACTTCCGGGGACTTGGTCCAACCAAGAGCTCTACTGGTCCGACGCTCTCTTCGACTAGGAGCTCATCCTGGATGAGAGCTCAACCTCGGTTGGGAGCTCACCTCGGATAGATGCTTGACCTCGACCAGGAGCTCGACCTCGAATGATAGCTTGACCTCAATCGAGAGCACATCTCGGATGGGAGCTCGGCCTCAGTCGAGAGCTCACCTCAGACAGGAGCTCGACCTTGGCTGGGAGCTCAACTTCGGATGTGAGCTTGACCTCTGCTAAGAGCTCACCTCAAATAGGAGCTTAATCTCGGCCGAGAGCTCAACTTTGGATGGGAGCTCGATCTCAACTAGGAGCTCATCTTGGATGAGAGCTCGATCTTGGCCAGGAGCTCGACTTCGGATGGGAGCTTAATCTTGGCTGGGATCTCATCTCAGATAGGAGCTCGACCTCGATCGGGAGCTCGACTTTAGATAGGTGCTCAAGCTCGGCTGAAAGCTCACCTCGGATGGGAGCTCAACCTCGACCGGGAGCTCGACTTTGGATGAGAGCTCGACCTTGACTGGGAGCTTGACTTTGGATAGGACCTTGACCTCGACCGGGAGCTCAACTTTGAATGGGAGCTCGATCTTGGCGGGAGCTCACCTTGGACGGGAGATTGACTTTGGCTTAGCCAGGTGGCACTCTCTACCACCTCATCAACCAGCTACATCGAACATGGGTGCCACGTCAGTAGCTTACCACATCACTGATCTTCTGATCTAGACCATCAAGAACTCAAATCCGCATGATCCCAGATTAGCTAAACTTGAGCATCCACTATGTACACATCAGTGAGCGGTAGATCAGTAGTTGCAAGATTGGAGCGGCACTAGCTTCTATAAATATGTCCTACTCCTTGTCAGTTTCACTCTCATCTTTCTTTTTCACTACAAAGGATGGAGAGGATTCCACTCAAGTGATTCCCAGTGGTTGTTGCTAACATCTAGCTCATCTGTGATTCTAGATGAATAATCCTTATTGTCCCACTTGAAACCAATCTCCGAGGTATACCACCAAGCCGGGTTCCATAGTTGCATGTCCCATTTTGTTTTATAAATTAGTTTTCTTATCCTTTTTTTAAATGAGTGAGTCTAGGTCATCCACGGTAGCTGGTCCATTGACCAGAACCTCAGTAGTTCGTCACCTATATCCTCCTTAGATAACCCTGACTACCTTGACTTTCATTATTACCTTAGCGCTAGGGTGATATACCACGAGTAGTCTCTACCAGACTGTGGTGTTGGTGGGTGCTGATATCATCCATGACCAGGACTTTTGGGCCGGCTATGCCAATTGTGTTCATGTCTTGGACTGAGTGAAGATAATTGTCTAGTGGAGCTTGATCCAGTCTGGGAGCAACAAGTATAGGCTGAGCTAATGCAGCATGCTACATCTCTTGTACAATGACGATCAAAGCTAGCACCTGCTGAACGAGATTGTTGAATAGCTCGTTGGTGATAGCAGGTACCGAAGATGGAAATGGAGGTTGAATAGGTTCGGGCAGTGCGATCTCCTGTGAGGCAGGATTAGGTTGGGGGCCATCGAAGCAGCATGACGCATTCAAGGCTTCTCTTCTTGGTCTCATCATGGAAATACTTTTTCATAAACAAGCTCGTGTATCTGGGCCATTCTTCTAACATCAATCTATTACTAAAAAATTAATAAATTTCGAACCTGTTATGAAGCTAGGTTACCATAAAAAATATTAGCTTTCACATGACATGGTTTAGGTGGACAGTTCACTCCGACTTTATCGAGGAGCTTGGCCACTCCGACTTTATCGAGGAGCTTGGCCACTCCAACCTTATCGAGGAGCTTAGCCAAGCCGAAGTCCTTACAGAAGGTTGGTTTGGACCAAGGGTTTACCCATAACACTTGAGATCAAGATATATATATTTATAAGGATATACATGCAAAAAATTTATATATATATATATATATAAAAGTGTATATATGCTAAAAAAATTTATATATACATGAAAATGAAATTTGTGTCGAAGACAAGGAGTTTGGCTTGTATGTGTTGACATATCCTTGATGTTTCCATCAATATCACAATTGCTATGCAAAGATCAGTGAATCATGAATAGTTTTATTGAGAAAATTGGATTAAATATAGACCACCTGGGTGAAGACTGCTAGTACATGCATTGGTTTCGCCTTTGATGCATCATACTGATGTGGAGATTAATCCACTTAGAGAAAGGGATCTAAAAGATTTTGGAAAGTGAAAGAGACCGATCTAAAAGTGGGTGAACTGTTCATGTCTAGACATCCACGATGTTTCCTTAAGTATCACAATTGATATGCAAAGATTAGGGAATCATCATTAGTTTTATTGAAAAAATTGGAACAAATATAAACCACCTAGGCGAAGACAACTAGTACGTGCATTGGTTTTGCCTTTGATGCATCATACTCGTCTGGTGCGATGCAGAGAATAATGCAGCTTAGAGAAAGGGATCCAAAAGGTTTTGGAAAGTGAAAGAGAGAGATCTGTGACCGTAAAGTGTCCATGTACTTAGACTTGAGTAGAACTGGGATGCGCTTCGGACGCCATATGCTTGGTGGCCTGCACTCCACTATTTAATACTTGATGTTAGGTCCCATGTGGTGCGACTAATAACTTCACATTAAATATTCTCCCTCTCCTTTATTTATTTTTTATTTTTTATTTTTTATTTTTTTATTTTTTTTTCTGGATATCAAGGCCCCTCCTTAATTTTTTACTTATATTTATATATATATATATATATATATATATGCATTTGGCCTTTCTAAAATTATAGATATTAAATATAACTTAAAAAATTTCAAAAAAATAAAATAAAATAAATATCATAAATCAACTTTCTTTACTTTAAAGTTGATCACTATCAACTTTATCTTTCATTTTTATTAATTTTTTTATTTTTTCATATTTTTTTAGGAGAAGATAAAGAATTCCTTTTTATTACTCGACCAGCATCCATCTCCAGAATTCGTATTGGCCGAAGCCACCGCACGCAGCCAGTACCGTTCCATTTACCATATCGATAGATGAGATGGCAGCCAAACATGTCATGTGCTGCGATCGACGAGAACGCTCCCATGACGAGATCGGGCAGTTGCTCATATGTAAGGCCGGATACCACTGATACGCTGACCTATGGTTGCCATCTCAGTGGCCTCCATCAGCCTCGCTACATCGATGAATACCGCATATGGTGAAGCCGCGCACCGTCCTAGTGATTGGACACATTGCGTAGCACGATCAGATCTTGGAGGGCACGGACGGGTGGGCGCCTGTCATGCCTCAGGCTCCTACCAATGCTACTGTACTCATACCCCATCATCTTTGACCCCATTGCTCAATGGACCTCCCATCCCATTATGCAGTGCCAACGTTACTCAGTGCACCGCCGCCACCACTATGGCCAGTGCACGCATCCTCTACGAGTCTATGGCGCTTATGACTCTTTCGGTTTCAACTACTATTATAGAAAGAATATTTTCAAAAATGAAGATTGTTAAGATCAGATTATGCAATAAGATGGAAGATTTTTTTGCTGATTATTTAGTCACTTATATCGATAAGGAGATAGCTGAAAATTTTACAATAGATTCCATTATTAATGAATTTAATCTTATGAAACAAGATAAGTATAATTCAAATAATATTTATAAAAAATATTTAAATTAATTTTAATTATTTATTAATATTTTTATATTTTTATATTTTTTTGGTCCCTCTTAGAAAAGTTGGTGTAGTCCATTCCTGATCAAATACTCACTTATGGTTGGTCACAGTTTTAATTGTGCAAACTACCACGTTTTCCTTCTAAGATCCATTTGATTAAAAATAACCTTAAATAAAAAAGATAAATTTTATATCAAATTATTATATTTTATAAAAAAATAATAAAAAAATAAATTTCATGATTTTTTATAAAGAAAAGATAAAATAAATATCTTGATTAGTGTTTGATAAGTTATTTAGTAATGATAATTTCTATTTAACAAAAATATTCCAATAAAATAGATTTATGATTACAAAATTTATTTTAATATTTTTTAAATTTATTTAATAAAAAAATTTTGTAAAATAAATAAAATGTAAATGATATTATACAAAAAATTAAGTAATTATAATAATTATATAAAAAATAATTAAAAATGGAAATACTAACTTAGTATTAAAATATTTTTTTTTGTTGATGGTTATTGATGTGGCAGGAAGCTGACGTGTAATCCCTGTCAGATGCTATGTTAGAAAAATCGTCATGGTGGACATCCCATCTCGAACTCCTTTGACCGGGCCGAACTCCCCCAGGATAACGAGGTGGCTCGCCAAAGCTGAGTTCCGTCCTCTGCCAGGTTGGCACCCACGAGCCCGGGATGCCTAGGCTGGAGCCGAGTGACCTCCTTCACCAGATCGAGCCCCTCCGAGGCTAAGCCCCTAGACCGGAGTCGAGCTCAACCATCCTCCGCCAAGTCGAGCCCCTCGAGGTCGAGCCCTTTAGGCTGGAGTCGCGTGCCGCCCTCCTCTGCTAGGTCGAGCCCCTCCGTGGTCGAGCCCTCTGAGCAGGAGTCGAGCCTTCCTCCACCGGGTCGAGCCCTTCCGAGGTCGAGCCCCTTGGACTGGAGTCGAGCCCAGCCTCTTCCGCCAGGTCGAGCCCCCCGAGCTGGAGCCAAGTCCCAGCTCTCCAATTTGGCAACCACCTCGGACAAGGCCGCCGGCCACCAAAGGGGCGGAGCTACCTCCTTGAGGCACTGGCGAGTTGCCCAAGGATCATGAAGAAGCACCCATCAAATCATAATAACTGTCCGCAGCCACCACTTACACCAGAAGAGGAAGAAACTCCCTGACCAAGACACCATGCTCTCCACCAACCGCCTGCACCACTCGAAAGAAGAAGTCAATTAGGAGGCTCGAATCCTGGGGGCGGTGGGCCCCCAATCGAGACACTACCAGGCTTCCTGGAACGGAGCAACCGAAAGGAATGTCAGAACGCACGGTAGTTTCCCTTATCACGAACCAGGAAAGATGTCCCGTCCATAGCATGGAACACCACCGCACGCGCCTAACAGCACGGACCAGGAAAGACGTCCCGTCCGCGGTATGGAGCACCGCCGCACATGCCTAATAGCATGGGAGAAATCCCGAGGTAGGCGTCCAACGATCACCTGGACTTAAAAGTGCCTTCGACACCTTCAGGGAAAGGTAACTCAAGCTAAACAACAAGCATCCAAGCAAGTGAGGGGAAGGAGGCCACATAGGAGGACCAATCCACCTCGGCCACTACTTTTTCCAGCACATGTACATCCCCACTCCTACTCTACTCATGTCATTTTTACTCCTCCTAGCATGGAGTCCTTCAAGTGGACTTGACCAGGAGGATCTGTTTCCCTGGATCGTCACTGACTTGACTATCGAAGTGCCCTCGCCGGAATCCCCAGCCCGGCTCACTAACCCTTGTTTTGCAGGTCCCAAAGGGGCAGGACATTACCAGGAAAACGAGGGACGATCCGACGCGGACAGCAGCTATGGGCCACGACGATCTTGGTGGCAATAGATGGCGCGCCAGGTAGGGGGACTGACGCAAGTCCTTTGTTCCAAAAGCCAGTCCCTCTGCAAGTGGGTCCACCAGGAAGATGGTGACGACACAAGCGAGGGAAGCTTCCACCAGTCGTGCGGGAGACTCTCCCCCTCGAGGAGACCCGCACGTTCTAAAAGTGGAACCGCCCGCTCTAGCCCAACCACCTCTGGCAGAATATTAGCTGGCCGCACTCACCCCGTAGATGCAAATCCTTGCTATGGCAGTGCGCCAGCTCCAGCACCAGCAACGGTCCTTGGCTACCCATCAGCAGCCAAGAACCCCCGCGGCCCATGCTGTAGCACCCCGTGACAACCTGCATTCCTTCCAAGGAAAGCCTTTGCAGTCGCGGGCCATCACCGACCCCCTAGGTAGTCATCAGACTCCGGTGAAAAGACAACGAGCCGGATTTGCTGACAGGGAGAGCTACTCCCTGACCCTTGAGCGGGTAGCTGCCAAACCCCACCAAGGTTGAAAAGGTAAGTCCCCCCTTCATGGGCACTGTACACCCATGTCACCTTCTGCGTCTCTTTCAGCAGAAGGTTCTATTGACGAGGCCATCAGGCGCACAGCCGAGAAGCACCTGGAAGAGCACGAGTGCAAGCTGGTGGAGCTATCCTGCCGGTTTGCAAATATGTAAAGCTCTA
The DNA here is from genome assembly GCA_021397845.1 of Areca catechu. NCBI lineage: Eukaryota > Viridiplantae > Streptophyta > Magnoliopsida > Arecales > Arecaceae > Areca > Areca catechu. Next base: position 41,070,538 of record CM038048.1, on the reverse strand, counting down.
CTAACGAGCTAGTGGGCTACGATGCCCATCCCCCCTTCTCCCAAGAAATTCAAGAAGAGCCGGTTCCTAGCCGGTTTTGTATGTCACAGGTGGATCCCTACGATGGGACCACTGACCCCCTGGACCACCTAGAAAGCTATAAGGCCTTCATGAGGGTTCAAGGGGCCACTGATGCTCTTTTTTGCATTGCCTTCCTAGCAACCCTCTGGAAGGCAGCTCGGGTTTGGTTCACCTGCCTCGATCCCGAAAGCATTAATCTTTCGCTCAGCTAGAGCAGAAGTTCATGGCCCACTTCGACGCCTGCTGAAAGGTGCCATGAGAGGTGGACAGCCTCTTTTCCATTCGGCAATGGGATCGCGAGCCCCTCTGGGACTACATGGCCCGCTTCAAGGTTGCCGCCTTGGAGATTTACAATCTTGATGAACCAGTCACCATGCTGGCATTGAAGCGAGGGCTCAGGACCTCTCGCTTGACCTACTCACTTGACAAGAAGCCCCCCAAGACCTACTCCGAGCCCAGAAGTACATCCATACCGAGGAGGGGGATTGTACAAGACGGGAGCTCGACGGGAAGCCGTAGAAGAAGCCAACTCCCACCGAGGCCCCCGGAACCTGAAAGCTAGGACCCTTAGCTCCGAACTTCCGACATGGGCCGAGACTGAGGACCACGCCCATTCTGGAGGAGAGGTACACCCCAGTCCTCGCCCCGAGGATAAAGATCCTTATGGAGATCAAAGGTGAGCCCTACCTGAAGCGCCCACCTCCAATGAAGCCATCCACTAGCCATGACAAGATGAAGTATTGTCGCTACCACCGCGACCATGGCCACGACACCGAGGAATGCTAGAATCTCAAGAGGGAAATTGAAGAACTCATCCAGAGAGGCTACATCGGGAGGTTTGTGGGAGGCAGACCTCCAGCGGATCCTCAAGCGCTGGTCGCTCTCCCGTCGGTTCCCGTAGTCAACAATCGCCCTACCGAGAAGCTGATAGGGATGATATGCTGGGGAGCTGAGCGCGTATCTAAGAAGGCCCGGGGGGCAGGGCATTCTGAAAATGTACTCCCCTTTATGAGAGAAGGGAGAGATTAGGAAAAAAATATAAATAATGTTGCCGTGGTCATCGAGATGACGATCGCGAAGCATCCTGTAAAATGCATCATGGTTAATAGTGAAAGCTCCACAATATGCTTTTTTGCGATGCCTTCTCCAGAATGAACTTGTCTTCCACTCAACTCAGATCTGTGCACACACCCATTGTCGATTTCACAAGAGATTCTATGAGGATAGAAGGAAAGATCACTTTTCTAGTCACCACCGGGACCCTACCTCGATAGGCCACAGTTATGATGACCTTCATAATGGTTAGGCTTCCTTCGGCCTACAATGTGATCCTTGGCCGACCCATACTCAATCTACTCGATGCCGTTGTCTCTATGAAGAGGCTACTGGTGCAGTTCCCAACTCCCTATGGAGTCGGTAAAATGAGAGGTGCACCTCAGCTGATTCAATACTGTTTCCAAACTCTCCCCGGAACCAAAGTCCCCGAGGATGATCCCAGGGTGGATAAGCTCAACCAAAGGATGCAAGATTTCAGGGGTGGCCTGGCCGAGCGCCTACTGTCTTATCCGCTCAGAGCCAATCAAGAGAAGACGGTGCAGATTGGGGCCCAGCTACAAGATGAGGAAAGGGCCCACCGGTTGGAGTTCTTACGGGCGAATGCAGACATGTTTGCCTGGACAGTAGCTAATATGCCCGGTATCCCCTCTGACATCATCATCCATAAGCTTAGCGTTGACCCAAAGTACAGGCCAATTCGATAGAAGAAGAGGAGTTTCACTTCCGAGAGGTGGACGGCAATCAACGAGGAAGCCGACAAGCTCCTTGCTGTCGACTTCGTTCGGGAGGTACAATACCTAAGCTGGCTGGCGAATGTGGTGATGGTGAAAAAGAGTAACAACAAATGGAGGATCTGTGTGGACTACACCAACCTCAACAAGGCATGCCCGAAGGATAGTTTCCCCTACCGAAGATCGATCAACTGGTGGACGCCACTTTGGATCATGTGCTGCTCTCCTTTATGGATGCATTCTCTGGATATAATCATATCCGGATGCACCCAGAGGATGAGGAGCATATTGCCTTCATTACTGACCAGGGGATGTACTATTACAAGATGATGCCCTTCGGTCTGAAGAACGCTGGAGCCACGTACCAACAACTGGTCAACAGGGTCTTCAAAGACCAGATTGGCCGGAACTTGTAGGTGTACATGGATGACATGCTCGTCATGAGCAAGCCGAGCTCGGACCACATCTCCAACCTCGTCGAAGCCTTCAACAACCTCCGAAAGCACAAGATGAAGCTGAACCCAGCAAAGTGCGCCTTTGGAGTGGCAGCAGGGAAGTTCCTCATCTTCATGTCACCCAGAGGGGCATTGAAGCAAACCCGGAGAAGGTCCAGGCGATCGTCGACATGGAGCACTCGACGTCCAAGAAGCAAGTCCAGTGCCTAATCGGGCGTATTGTAGCTCTGAGCCAGTTCATCTCAAGGTTGGCCGACCGCTGCCTCCCCTTCTTCAAGGCACTGCACAAGATGCATGACTTCACCTGGATGGAGGAGTGCAGGATAGCCTTTGAAGGACTAAAGGAGTTCTTGGCCTCTCCTCCGCTGCTCTCCAGACCGGAGGAAGGAGAAGTGCTTCTGCTTTACCTGGTGGTCACACTTGGAGTCGTCAGCTCGGTCCTTGTCTATGTAGACAAGGACGGATCTCAGAAGCCGGTATACTATACCAGCAAAATCCTCCGTGACGTGGAGATCTGGTATACCCGCTCCGAAAAACTTATTTTTGCTCTAATAATGTCTGCTAAGCACCTCAGGCTCTACTTCCAAGAGCCTCCTATCATGGTCGTGATGGATCAGCCACTGAGGACCATACTTAGCCACCCCGAAACATCTAGGTGGTTGGCCAAGTGGTCCCTGACGCTGAGCGAGTTCGACATCGCGTATCAGTCGAGGTCATCATAGAAGGCCCAGGTCCTAGCTGACTTCCTCGTCGAGTGCACGGGACTTGCCGAGGAGCCGGAGCAGACTTCCCTTGAGCATCAAGTTGAGCCTGGCACGGAGGAGGAACCTTGGATCCTCCATGTGGATGGTGCATCCAACTTCGATGGGAGCGGAGCAGGCCTCATTCTTGCCAACAGTGGTGGGATCATGGAGGAATGCGCTCTCTGCTTCAAATTCTCTACTACGAACAACCAGGCGGAGTACGAGGCGCTCCTCATGGGCTTAAGGGTCTCGCGTGAGTTGGGCATGCAAAACTTGAAAGTCTTCACCGAATCTCAATTAGTGGCTGGACAAGTTTTCGGAGAGTATGAAACCAGAGATCCCCAAATGATAAAGTACCTGGAGCGAGTCCGCTCATGCATGATAGGTTTCTAATGCTTTAACATCTTCCATATCCCTCACAGAGAGAATGCTCGCGTGGATGCACTGTCAAGACTCGCAACCTTGCCAGACTCGTCGCTGGGGCATGCATATATTGAGTGCCTCGAAAATCCAAGCTTTGAAGCCCCTGAGGAGGTGCAGCAAGTCACCCCAGAGCCGAGCTGGATAGATAGGTACATCAGATACATCACTGACGGCACTTTGCCCGAGGACCGTGCAGAAGTCGGCCTCGTCAAAAAGAAAGCCCCTTGGTTTGTCCTGATGGAAGGATAGCTTTACTGCCGATCCTACTATCCACTCCTGAGTGCCTGAGACCCGTAGAAGTAGCCCTCGTTCTCCAGGAGATACATGAAGGCATGTGCGGGAACCATGTGGGAGGAAGGATGTTGGCGTACAAAGCTTTCCGCCAGGGATACTTCTGGGAGACCATGAGGGAGGACGCCGCCGACTTCGTGAAGAGGTACGACAAATGCCAGCACCATGCCCACATATAATGTCAACCGGTGGTGCCGATCTCACAGCTCTCCACCCCTTGGCCATTCGCTTAATGGGGAATGGGCATCTTAGGGTCATTTCCCCCTGTACCGGGGCAACGGAGGTTCTTGCTGGTGGCCATCGACTACTTCACCAAATGGGTAGAAGCAGAGCCGCTGGCGCGGATTACAGAAGCCAAGGTTCATCAATTCTTCTAAAAGTCAATAATATGCCACTTCGGACTACCCCGCTGCATCATCATCGACAACGGGCAGTAGTTTGACAATTAGGAGTTCGAAGGTTTTTATGCCGAGCACGGCGTCCAACACTGCTTCACCTCCGTGGCGCAGCCGCAGACAATCGGAGAAGCCAAAGTGACCAACCGGACCATTCTCCAGGGACTCAAGACCATGCTGGACCAGGCCAAAGGTAGGTGGGCAGAAGAACTTCCAAGTATTCTCTGGGCCTACCACACAATACCCAGGACAGCGATAGGTGAAACACCCTTCAACCTTGTCTTCGGCACCGAGACTGTGGTCCCAATTGAGCTCGTCGTGCCCACGCTGCGGGTGTAGCAATATAACGAAGTGCAGAACTTGGCTCACCTTCTACTCAACTTAGACATCCTCGAGGAGACCAGAGACAAAGCTCGGCTCCAGATGGTAGCATACCGGCAATGAGTTGCATGGTACTACAATGCACGAGTAAGACCTAAGGTCTTTCGACCTGGCGACCTGGTGCTCCGTCGAGCCGAAGCATCTCAACCTCGTGAGTGCGGCAAGCTCTCGCCAAACTGGGAAGGCCCCTACAAGGTGGTCAAAGCTCTTTCGCATGGAGCCTACTTCCTCGTGGATCTGGACGGTGCCAGGTTCCCGCGAACATGGAATGCCTGCAACCTGAGAAAATATTATCAGTAATGTAAGGCTCACCCTTTAAAATAATAAAGGCCCTCTTTTACACAAATCACCTTCTGCCTTGCAGGAATGTCACTGCCCGGCCCAAGGAATGGCTCGCCAAAACTCGGAGCCCTGCTCTCCGACTCCGAAGCCCGAGGCCCGTCTCCCTGGAATCGATAGTGTAAGGTTCTTTCTCATCAATAATCAAAGTTTCCCTTGTGCAAATGCTTTTTGCCTTGCAGGAGAATCTCCGCCTGACCCCAGGTCTGGCGCCCAAAGCCCAGAGCTAAGCTCTCCGGCCACCAAGTCTCTGAGCCCAGCTCGGAGAAACCAAAGCCCGGAGCCAAGCTCTCCGGCCACCAAGTCTTCGAGCCCAGCTCCAAGACATCAAAGCCCAGAGCTCAGATCTCTGGCCACCAAGTCTCCGAGGCCAGCTCCAAGATACCAAAGCCCGGAGCTCAGATCTCCAGCCACCAAAGCCCGGAGCCAAGCTCTCTGCTACCAAGTCTTCGAGCCCAGTTCCGAGACATCAAAGCCCGGAGCTCAGATCTCAGGCCACCAAAGCCCGGAGCCAAGCTCTCCGGCCACCAAGTCTCCGAGCCCAGCTCCGAGAAACCAAAGCATGGAGCCAAGCTCTCCGGCCACCAAGTCTTCGAGCCCAGCTCCAAGATGTCAAAGCCCGGAGCCAAGATCTCCAGCCACCAAGTCTTCAAGACCAGCTCCAAGGCATAAAAGCCCAGAGCTCAGATCTCCGGCCACCAAGTCTCCAAGTCCAGCTCCAAGACACCAAAGCCCAGAGCCTAGATCTTCGGCCACCAAAGCCCGGAGCCTAGATCTCTGGCCACCAAAGCCCGAAGCCAAGCTCTCCAGCCACCAAGTCTCCGAGCCCAGCTCTGAGACATCAAAGCCCAGAGCTCAGATCTCTGGCCACCAAAGCCCGGAGCCAAGCTCTCCGGCCACCATGTCTCCGAGCCTAGCTCTGAGAAACCAAAGCCCGAAGCCATGCTCTCTAGCCACCAAGTCTTTGAGCCCAGCTCTAAGACATCAAAGCCCGGAGCTCAGATCTCCAGCCACCAAAGCACGGAGCCAAGCTCTCTGACCACCAAGTCTCCAAGCCCAGCTCCGAGACATCAAAGATTGAAGCTCAGATCTTCGACCACCAAAGCCCGGAGCCAAGCTCTCCGGCCACCAAGTCTTCGAGCCCAGCTCCAAGGCATCAAAACCCGGAGCTCAGATCTCTGGCCACCAAGTCTCTGAGCCCAGCTCCAAGATACCAAAGCCCGGAGCTCATATCTCCAGCCACCAAAGCCCGGAGCCAAGCTCTTCGGCCACTAAATCTTCGAGCCCAGCTCCGAGACATCAAAGCCCAGAGCTCAGATCTCCGACCACCAAAGCCCGGAGCTAAGCTCTCCGGCCACCAAGTCTCTGAGCCCAGCTTTGAGAAATCAAAGCCCGAAGCCAAGCACTCTGGCCACCAAGTCCCCGAGCCCAGCTCCAAGACATCAAAGCCCGGAGCTCAGATCTCTGACCATCAAAGCATGGAGCCAAGCTCTCCGGCCACCAAGTCTCTGAGCCCAGCTCTGAGATATCAAAGCTCGGAGCTCAGATCTCCGACCACCAAAGCCCGGAGCGAAGCTCTTCGGCCACCAAGTCTTCGAGCCCAACTCCAAGGCATCAAAGCCTGGAGCTCAGATCTCCAGCCACCAAGTCTCTGAGCCCAACTCCAAGACACCAAAGCCTGGAGCTCAGATCTTCGGCCACCAAAGCCTGGAGCCAAGCTCTCCAACCACCAACTCGATGAGCCCAGCTCCAAGACACCAAAGCCCAGAGCCAAGCTCTTTGGCCACCAAGTCTCTGAGACACCAAAGCCCGAAGCCAAGCTCTCCGGCCACCAAGTCTTCGAGCCTAGCTCCGAGATACCAAAGCTCGGAGCCAAGCTCTCCGGCCATCAAGTCTTCGAGCCCAGCTCCAAGACATCAAAGCCTAGAGCCAAGTTCTCCGACCACCAAGCCTTCGAGCTCGGCTCCAAGACATTAGAGCCCGAAGCCTAGGTCTACGGCACTGAAGCCTGGGACACTCAGAAACAAAGTGGAAACCTCCCCTCTGATCTCATCACATGTAAAAAAAAAAAAAGAGAGAAGAAAAGAGAGATAAGAAGAAGAAAAAGAGAAAGGAGAAAGTGGAGTACCCACAAGCCAAGATAGATAAGAACTTTCACTTCATTAAAAATTACTTGGTTCATTACAAGTGTCCCCAGGTCCCCGACATGCCGGGCGACCCAGGCCAAGGGCAAAAAGGATAGAAGGCAACCCTATTCTACTTAGGCTACTCCTCGCCTGGACTCCGCGGCCGCGAGGCGTCACCTTCGGGAACCTAGAGCTGCGCATCTCCGGCCTCGGCAACCACTGCCGGCGAAGAAGGTTCGGGGGTTGCCGCCGACTCCTCAGCGTCACCTGAACTTGGGGCCAGCTCCGTGTCAGAAGAAGTGGGGTATCTCAGAAGGTGTTGGCCTTTGTCAGATACGTACTCCCGGATCCTTAATCGTATGTACAAGAAGCCCTTAAAAAAGGAGTCTGATGCCATTTCATGGAACTCGACGACGAACTCCTCCGAGGCCCTCTACCTTGCCACGGCCTCTTCAGGCCACTTCTTCTCCTCGGTGACTTGCTCCTTCGCCACTACTGTTTCTTTCTCGATGGTCATGGCCCTCTCCTCAGTGGCAACCAGACACTCATTCGCCGCATCCAGTTTGGCCTGAAGGGACTGAGCACGCCCCTTTTGCCTGACCGCCTCGGCATTAAACTCTGTTAGCCTCCTTTTGATCACTATGAGTTCCTCAGCTTTCTTCCTCGACCGGCCCCGCTCTCGGTCGAGGTCTTCCTGGAGCTCCCTCGAGCATCTCTCGGCACTGGCAAGTCTCTTTTGAAGCTCCTCATTCTTCAGGCCGAGCTCTCGGGAGGTGTCAGACTTCTCCTTTAGCTCGATCTTCAAGGCCTCAACCTTTGCCACTCGTTGCTGGTCATTCTTTAACCAATTCCGACAGCAATCTCTGATTAGTAGGGTCTCGATGTCGATCTGCACCAAACAAGACATCAGCAAAAAAAAAAGTGAGAGAGAAAGAAGAGAGAAGTGAAGTTACTTATAGAGAAGAGTTAGGGGAAGATGCTACTGATCGCATCCCTCAGCACCTTCCTGGCCATATCCCATCGGTCGCATGATTGGATTGAAAAATCCATCATGCATTCGGCCAGCTTCCAATCTCGGAGTAGTGAGACATCGGGCCCCAGTCTGAACGGGATTCGACGGTAGTCTCTCTCCCTCCTACTTGCTCCCGAGGTGGAATCACCCACTCCGCCGCCAGAAGAGGTCTCCGGGGCCGGTTGGGAGCTCGATGCCCCCTCAAGTGGCACCCCCGGTGCTCGCTCCGCTCCTCCCCACACCTCCTCCTCGATGACGATGAGCTTCGGAGGAGGAGGTGATATGATGGCGACAGCTACAGCAGCGGCCCTGGCTCGGACGACCACTTCAGGCTCATGGGCGGGGATCGGCTCTCGTCGCCTCGGCCACTCTAGCACAGGCCCGGCTGCCCTCTCTCTAGCTTGGACACGGCAGCCACCACTCCCCTTCCTTGTGCGGAGGTAGCCTCGGACTCCCTCCTTCTCGGCTCGATCGGCTCGATCAGCTTGGCAAGAGCGACTGCCGATGCACCCTCATCACGAGCCCTCATCGGAGAGGACTCCTCAGCCAATCCCGATGGAGGCCTCTTTTGGGTGATCAAAGTAGGTCGTCCACCGAGAACTTTATTCCTGCACATGGAAGATATAATGTTAGTTCCAAGACAGGGGAGACAGATTAAGAGTAGCATAAGGGACTCGAGCCAAACTCACCCATCTCTCCCGTTGGGCCAACCCCAGCCTCGGCGAGGTTCTATTCGAACAACAGAACCTCGAGGGAAGGAATCTGGGCGGTGTGGAGTAGCTCGTAAACATCCTTGTCAGTTGCTTCGATTGCAGAGTTTCGATTAGGGGATCGATCTGGGTCGCTCCACACCCAGTCAACCCCCTCGATGGTGGCAAAGAAAAACTTGCTCTTCCACCCTTTGATGGAGGAAAGGAGTTCAAACTTGATGCCCTTCAGGAGAGAAGAAAGAGACCACCACCCGTCCATGGTAGGGTGGCGCTTCAGAGTGAAGAAGGCTCTGAATAATGAGAAACGGGCGACAATCTCGTGAAAGTGACAGAGCACGATGAAGCAGAAGATGGTCCTTATGGCATTCGGAACGAGTTGAGCAGGGACCAATCGATAGTTGCTTAATATAGATAGAAAGAAAGGAGGAAAGGGAAGCAGTGCCCTCTTGAGAAGGTCTTCTCATAGAAGGCGATCCGGCCCGGGCTACTGGAAGTAACCCGATCCCCTGGTCGAGGGATCAAGAGCCAGACAGAGTATGGAATGCCATAGACATCCCGAATGGTCCCCAGTTCCTCAGCCGAGATTGCCGAAGCAATCCCACTAGGACCTGTGAACTGAGAAGGCTCGGAAATGGGTTCAACTGGAGGAGGAAGAGCAAAGACAAGTCCAGGTTCCCTAATGACTATGCCACCAGGGGGATGCCTTCTACTAAGCTCGAAGCGTGCCCTATCTCCCTCCTCATCAAAAGAAGAAGAAGATGGCGATCTCGGTCTAGAAGGCCCGGCCTCACCCTGGTTAGTTGAAGGATGGAAACTTGGTCCGAAATAAGACATGATGAAGAAGATCAAGGAAGGAGAAAGCGAACGAGGGTCCAAAGATGAACCTAGTCCTAAGAAGAAGATCCTACTCAACTGGGGCAAGAGAAAGGAGACTAACCTGCTATGAACTTTGGGAGACAAGAATGGCCAGGTGGATGAAAGAAGAGCCTCGGTACGATGGCGGGCACGAAGGATTTGAAAGAAGGCATGTTTCGGGAAAGGCTACCTTTCCTTTCGAAGTGACTGGCGCCCGACCGTACCGTTACAAATCCCCACCATCGGATCTGTGCTATGCATCATCCATCGGTAGGGCTGGCATTTGGCTTCGACTACGATCGCTCTGAATTCTGTGCTTGTAATAACTACTCCTTGGACATGTCCACGTGGCTCCCCCGGATAGGTGAAAAAAATCACTTCCTGAGACGCTGCCAATCGCGGCCATCATTGCATTGGATTCTCACCTTTCCATGTCAGCAATGCATTTACTCCCTTCGCCCCGAGCGCCCCGCGCCAATGGGACTCAGGAGTGGGGGGCAAATGATGTGGCAGGAAGCTGACGTGTAATCCCTTTCAGATGCCATGTCAGAAAAACTGCCCCGGTGGACACCCCATTTCGGACTACTTTAACCGGGCCGAACTCCCCCAGGATAAAGAGATGGCACGCCAAAGTCGAGTTCTGTCGTCCGCCAGGTCAGCACCCACGAGCTCTCGGCACTTAGGTCGGAGCTGAGCGACCTCCTTCACCTGATCGAGCCCCTCCGAGGCTGAGCCCCCTGGACCAGATTCGAGCTCAGCCCTCCTCCACCAGGTCGAGCCCCTCCGAGGCCGAGCCCTTTGGGCTAGAGTCGTGTGCTTACCTCCTCCACCAGATTGAGCCCCTCCGAGGTTGAGCCCCTCGGACTGGAGTTTAGCTTAGCCCTCCTCCGCTAGGTTGAGCCCCTCTGAGGTCGAGTCCCCTGGATCGGAGTCGAGCCCAGCCTCCTCCGCTAGGTCGAGCCCCTCGAAGGTCGAGCCCCCCGAGTCGGAGCCAAGTCCCAGCTCTCCAGTTCGGCAACCTCCTTGGACAAGGCCACCAGCCACCAAAGGGACAGAGCTACACCCCCTGAGGCACCGGCGAGTCGCCCAAGGACCATGAGGAAGCACCCATCAAATCATAATAACTGTCCGCAGCTACCACTTATACTAGAAGAGAAAGAAACTCCCTGACCGAGATGCCACGCTCTTCACCAACCGCCTGCACCACCCGAAAGAAGAAGTCAACCAGGAGGCTCGAATCCCGGGAGCGGCGGCCCACCAATCGAGACACTGCCAGGCTTCTCGGAATGGAGCAACCGGAAGGAATGTCAGAATGCACAGTAGTTTCCCTTATCACGAACTAGGAAAGATGTCCCATCCACGACATGGAATACTGCCGCACGCGCTTGACAGCACGGACCAGGAGAGACATCCCATCTGCGATATGGAGCGCTGCCGCACGCGCCTGACAGCATGGAAGAAATCTTGAGGTAGGCGTCCAATGATCACCTGGACTTAAAAGTGCCTTCGACACCTTCAGGGAAAGGTAACTCAAGCTAACTAACAAGCATTCAAGCAAGTGAGGAGAAGGAGGCCACACAGGAGGACCAATCCACCTTGGCCACCACCTTTCTCAGCATACTTACACCCCCACTCCTACTCTACTCTCGTCATTTTTACTCCTCGTAGCATGGAGTCCTTCAAGTGGGCTCGACCAGGAGGATCTGTTCTCCTGGATCGTCACTGACTTGACTGTCGGAGTGCCCCCGTCAGAATCCCCGGCTCGGGTCACTAACCCTTGTTTTGTAGGTCCCAAAGGGGCAGGACATTATCCGGGAAACAAGGGGCGATCCAACACGGACAGCAGCTACGGGACACGGCGAACTTGGCAGCAACAGTTATATTTATAAATTTGATCATATTTCTATAGGATTACTTCCAATCAAATGTGGTAATTTTTTTAGTATCATTTATCAAAATTTTTTTTCCATCAACAAAATATAATTAATGAAAATTATATTCTTCTATAATTATTTTTTAAGATAAATAATTATTCAGGAATCATAAAATTATCTTGTAATTTGATACATCTCTTATTGCAAAATAAAATATTGTTACAAGAGTAGCTTTCTTTTAAATGTGACTTTCTTTAATACTCATAATAGGTGAACTTTCAAAATTGTTCCGAGAAAGGTTTTCACAAGAGCATTTTATGTTCACATCTCCAACCACTGCAACAACTACTATTTAAAAAAGATCGTGCCATTTAGATGGATGTTCAATTGAGTATTGGATGCTGCTTCTCTTCTCAACATCTCAAAGGGTTTGCTGACAAAGATCTTCGTTGCTTTTGTAAAAGATTCTACACTACCAGCACACGTTTATTTTGATGTAAAACAAATTTCGGGCTTGTGTGAAAGATACTGTACCACTTGCACATATTCGTTTTGGTGTAAAACAAATTTCAAGTTGTTTAGAACAGCAAATAAATGAAAAAAAAGAAAAATATAACGAAAACATGTAATATATTTTACACAATTCAATTTATTGATCTATGTTCATATATAGTGGCAATGCAGATGTTTCATTTTAGAAAATTAGAGATTACAAAATACAAGATTTTTTCTTAAATCCTAAACTTCAATGTACGCATTCAATCTAGGACATTCAATTCTTCTCTTCTTTAGAATTACAAAAGATATATACGGTAGAGTAAGTCGATTCGAATTCAAACTGGTATACTCAAACATTCAGATCAGTCTAGCTCAAGGGTTTCCATCCCTGCACCCCGACTAATTAACTGTCTAGCCCATACAACATGAGTATAAAGGCCTAGATGGGATCATTTTTCCTCTGCTTGACTCACCCCACTCTAGGAAAAAGATCTTTATTTGGCTTTCTAAGGCATAAACTCAAGACATTCCCAACACAAACTGTGGGTATAGGTTGTGTTGGGTTATGGTTTGGTTCCTTTCTTACATGATCACCTTTGGCTGGCTTGGGACCACTATTTCCTACTGCCAGACTAGCCAAACTAAACGTAATTATCCCCTGGCTTATAGTTTGGTTCCTTTCTTATGCAATCTCCTTTGGCTTGCTTGGAACCACTACTTCCACCTACCAAACTAGCCAAACTAAATTTTTCTATCAAGAACCTTTCAGTGTAAAGCTCGCTTAAGCTATAAATGCCCCCAATTTAGCTTGCCATGCTTGCTAGGAGGGACCACCTAGTGAACCAAATTATAAAAGGTAATTATCAAACTATCAAAACCTAGAATTATTTCTCTTTTTTATTTTTTCTTATTTTATTCTTTTTTTTCTTTTTTATTTAGAGGGATCAAGAATTTCTTGAAAGCTAGCTAGAGTCCTTGGTTGAAATTAAGAGTAATGTTGTGCGGCTCCACAAAGCATTCACTTTCGGACCAACATGGTACAAATCGCTTGGTGCATTAAATGGTGTGAGGCCATTTATAGGGTGCCACAATAACACTCTATAGGATCGGTAACTTAGCAAGCAATTCCGAGGTGCAACATACTAAATTTTCAAAATTAATTGGCCTAGTTTAAAAAGGAGATTAGAGTGTTACATAGCTAAGTTAGTGACAAGGTGTTGGCTTATTATGGGTGTTGGCATCCATCCTTCTTGCGGAGTTACCTTTTTGATGCTGATGCGCCCGTTCGGCTAGTCCCCGGTCGGACCGGCCCTGGCGTCCGGTCGGCTGGTCCCCGCGAAGTCCGACTCCCCGGTCGGCTCACCCGAAGAGCCGGCCCGGGGGCTTTGAAGGCTGGTAGGCATCTTACCGCCCATGCGACAGCCCCTCTGGATGCTCCGATCGGCTCTTGGAGACATCGCTGGGCGCCCGGGTCGACTTCTGGGAGATCAGCCGGTCCATGGCTGAAAGGTCGCTCGAAGTTTCCAAGGACCTCTTCTCTCCTGCAACTCTGACATTCCGTTGTAACAAATTCCAGTGCGTGGCCACTGCTCTGACACACCTGACACGCCGCCACCCACGATCTCGCCGCCACGCCCATCCTCTTGGAGGTATATCCGGGCTTTTCAGCCTGCTCCCTCAACAGAATTTGACAGCACTCTGTGCCTATAAAGCGCACCCGTGGGACCTCCACGAAGGGTAACGTTCTTCTTCCCCATTGCTTACTTTCCTTTCGAACTTCTTCCCGTTCTGTCGCTCCAGCCCTCCTCTAACTTAAGCATCGGAGTGTCCCCCGCCGGAGCCCCTCCGACGCTCGGGGACATTTTGCAGGTAGGCCGGTCGAGGAGCTCTCCAGCGCGCCTGCCGAACCCGATCCTAGAGGAGTAGCAGCAACAGATTGGCGATAGAGGGAGGGGCCTCTTGAACATTCATCGTGCTCCTCCACTAAAAGGAAAGATTGACAGGAAAGATGCCGCAATGGTAAGAGGAAGAACTCGGAGTATTTCTGCGAGGAAAGGATGCCCCCACCAGGGGCCTGGTGCACACCACGCCGAGAGCATTGCCGCCGCTACCGCTGAGCCCACCATCACCATAGGGCTACAGCAGTTCCAGACATTGGTAAACCGCATTGAAACACTTAACTCTGCAGTCCAGCACTTCCAGGAGATGGCGAATCATTAGCAGCAACCGCCGGTGGCTTCCTGCGTCAACCACCAACCGGCGGCGGGCAACAGCCGGCGACCAGAGGTGCCTCCACCCCCATCCCACGCGATTCCAGAACCCCAGGGGTCTATGAGGGCCCGCACTGAAGGAAAGAGGGCGAGATCAACCTCCCCCTCTTTCGCTGATTCTGTCCCTCTGGATGGCCGGTGCTCTGCTATGGACCTGCATGACTACGGAAGTAAGATTATGCGCATGGAGGAGCGCATCGCCGAGATAGCCGAACGTCAGAACAATGGAGGAAGGCCGGCACACGACACTCGCCCGCCCTTCTCTGCAGAGATTTTGGGGGAGTCAATCCTTCGACGCTTCAAGATCCCATAGGTGGATCCCTACGACGGTACCACCGACCCCTTGGATCATCTGGGCGCCTACAAAGCCCATATGATGGTGTAGGGCGCGTCTGACGCCCTCCACTGTATCGCCTTCCCGGCGACTTTGAAGAAGGTTGCGCGGATGTGGTTCTCCGCCATCCACCCAGGTACAATCCATTCTTTTTCTCAGCTCGAGATCCTGTTTCTTTCTCATTTCAGGACCTGTAGCCGGATTCCAAAGAACACCGACTATCTTTTTCTCATTCAACAAATGGAGGGAGAGACCCTCTAGGAATACATGGCCCGCTTCAACTCGACCGCCCTGGAGATTCCTGACCTAAATGAAGCGGTGGCCATGTCAGCTTTTAAGAGGGGGCTTCGCTCGTCCAGACTTATATTTTCTCTGGACAAGAAGCTCCCCACAAGCTACACTGACCTGTTGGCCAAGGCGCACAAATATGCCTTGGTGGAAGAGTAGTTGACGAGCCGGTACCAAGCTGAGGGGATGTCAACCCCGAAGAGGCAGGGCGATAAGGCCCCCGCAGCGCGACCTCCTGGTGACGACGGTCGGTCTGCCCAATGCCAGAGCCCCAAGCCACGGGACTACCTTAAGCGATTTAACAACTATGCGCCTTTCTCCCTGCCATGGAAGAAGATTTTGATGGAGATTGAAAACGAGGCCTTCTTCCAAAGACCTCGACCGATGAGGGGACCCCCCGCCTCCAGAAACAAAAACAAATACTGTCGATTCCATAGGAACCATGGGCATGACATGGAGGAATGTCTCCAGCTGAAGGACGCCATCGAGGACCTCATTCGCAGGGGGTACCTGAACAAGTACGTCCGACCCCATCGGGATCGGGCCGGGACTTCAACTGCTAGAGACCCCCCAGCGGAAGCTGAGCTCCCCAACCAGCGCCCAACTGATGGAGGCATTGGCATGCTGCACCGAAAGTTCGACTGGGGGCGGAAGGAGGACCTGGACATTGTAAAGAGGCCCAGGGGATCTAATGTAATCAGCTTTTCTGATGAGGACCTCCTGGAGCCTCCTCTCCCTGGCGATGACCCGGTGGTTGTGTCAGTTGTCATCGCCAATTATGATGTAAAGCGCATCCTTATCGATAATGAAAGTTGTGCAGAGGTTTTGTTGTATGATGCTTTCACCCGAATGAATTTGTTCAGGTCTAGACTGCGAGAGTCCGTAGCACCACTCACTAGCTTCGGAGGAAACTCCATCGGGGTCGAGGGTGAAATTGACTTACCTATTACTCTCGGGATGGAACCTTACCAGCGAACCTTCTCCATCAATTTTGTGGTTGTCCGTACGACCTCGGCGTATAATTCAATCCTGGGACGGCCGGCTCTCAACAAGTTCTGAATTATCGTGTCCACTTACCACCTGTTGGCCAAGTTTCCGACCCACGATGGAGTCGGAGAGCTGAGGGGATACCGTAGAATGGCCTGGCAATGCCTTGCTATCCACGACAGGCAGTTGGACGAATGCCCCACGCTCGAGCAGCTGGATCCCAAGGATGAAGCCGACAGCCATGGTCGGCCCGTCGAGAAGATTGTCTATGTACCCCTTAGGGAGGACGACCCCACGAGGGTCCTCCAAATAGGGAGCACCCTAGAAAAGGGAGCCAGGTGGGAGCTGGTAAGCTTCTTGAGGAAGAATGCGGATGTCTTTGCCTGGTCGGTATCCGACATGCCAGGCATCCCAGCGGATATTATCATGGTGCGGACACCAAAGGCACCATAATAAGGCAGAGGCTTCTCAACCCTCTATGGATTACTTAATTGACATTTGAGTCCAATATAATAAAGCTTGGTCCAGCTGAGTTGTTTTTATTTGAGTTCTGTAATTAGTCAGCTCATGTTGAGCTAGTTCAGTTCAGTATTAGTCAGCTTATGTCGAGCTAATTTTATTATTTTAAGTCCTGTCCAAGCATATCGAAGACTCAAGACCACATCATACAAGTGAAGACAAAGTCCAACCTAATTGAAGACATGGAAGTTGAGTCCAAATCCAACCCAACTTGAAGACCTGAAGATCCTAGGAGGAGAAAATGAAAACAGGAACAAACTTGAAGCCCTGATCCAGCCAGAAGCAAACTGGGCCAGCCCAAGCCCAGGAAGAGGAATTAGGGCGCCACTTCTTAGGATTACCCTCCTCTTGGTCGGCCACTTATGGTCACCCCTTTGGCCGACCAAGACAAGGAGAGGGAGTCCAAGTGCTTTAGGGATTTCTACCTAGGTTGCCTTGTATTCCTAGTTAGAGTTTGAAAGGGAGAAGGAGTCCTATGTAAAGTCTAAAGTACCCTTACTTGGGACCCAAGGTTAAGGGTCTATTTAAGGAACCCTAGCCTCTTGTATGAAGCTTGATTTTTGATATGAAATAAATCTTGAGTTCTTATATTGTTTTGTGTGATTACCCTGCTAAAGGGGTTTGAGAGTTCTTCTTCCCGGTGTTTGATACCATCTTCTTGCCGCCTACCATCCTTCCAGCCCCCTCCAAAACTTTCTTACCTTTGCTGTTTTCTTTTGTTTTCTTGGTTTCCTCTAAGTTTTCTAACCCTTGATAGGTCGTTTGCAGGTCTCCGAGCTCCTACGAATCCAACGACTCCAGCCAAGCCTCAATCGGACCACTGAGCAGAAAATCGGGTATCCGCGGGTCTTTGGCTCGGTTTTCTAGGCCACATCCATCGAGAAACGAGAGATCCCTTTACTGTGATCTTCACCGGGCGCTTCAGACATTGTCAGGTACACCCCCTCTATCTCCAGTCTTTATATTGTAGGAGAACTTGCCCTAACCGAGGCTTCTCAGCCCCGGCGATCATTCTTTAGTACTTTCTAGGTTCTAATCTGCATGCTTGGCTTCAAAAATTCATACAAATTTTTTTATAATTAATTTTGATCTGAAACTCTGGAATTAATCACCTAACCCAACATATAAAACATACAAAAAGAATTGCATGCATATTAGTCCCGCATCATTTGGTATCAGAGCTTAGATTAGGGCTTGTTTTTTTACAATTTTTCAGTCTGTATATGTTCTGTTAATTTAGTTATTTCTCCTTGTCTTGAACTCCAAAAATTTTGAAATATATTTTTATGAATTTATCATAATTCAAAGTATTTTCTAGAATTTTTTAGATTTTATTTCAGTTTGTGAGTGTTTTTCAAGCCGAAATATAGCCTGTAAATTTTTGGTTCTGTTTTTTTTTCAGCAAGACAAGTTTGGAAGTTTTAGGATTTTGCTTAGCATCTTTTGCATATCTTTTAATTTTAGTATATTTCCTGCATATTAGGCCATAATTTGCAAACTTTCTTCTATTTAAGAAAATACCAAAATATATAAAAATATATATATATATATTCTCCAAAAATATCAAAAAACATCTAAACCCTAATTTGCATCCTCATATGCTTGCCATCATTGCATAATTTACTTTAAGGGCACTCTCTTTATGCCAGATAAGGGAAGGAGGTCATTACCTTTCCTTAGCCCAAGACCACCTCCCTTGCATTCGATCCCAAGCCTAATTTAAAATCGATTAGACTTAATTTGCCCTAGTGGGCTAGGGACACCAACTGGTCTGGTCCGGGCTAAGTGTCAGATCACTGTGTCAAGCTAACCTGTGTATGCCTTATGCTTGGTGTATAGAATGGTGGTTCAGGGATTCAATCCCGAAGTGCTTGTGTGCTGGTCCACCTACCTGGCCAATCTCTGATTGGTGTCTAGGATTGGCAATCAGGGACCTAACACTCCCCTTACACTTGCCTGGCTGAATACAGGGTTACTATAAGCTAGTTTGCCACCCTGATTGAGCCCTTAGTTTGGACTCTAGGTCTAGTCAGTTATAGTTGGTTTGATCGAGTCTTGCATGAGCACTAGATTAGGGGTTTCATATCACCCACCTCCTTCACAAATGTCTGAACCCATGAAAAATTTGCAAGTCCAAATGAAAGCACTCACTGAGCAACTAACCCAATCCATGGCCCGGATGGCTACACAAATAACTACCCAGTTGACTACTCAGTTAACTCAGTCTGGTACCCAAACCAACAATAGAATTGACCATCTTGCCAATAAGTTTGACCAGTTAGAAGGCCGTGTAGGGACCACAGAAAGAACCCATGGGTCACAGTCTGAGCCAGATCCTGAGTCCCCTTAACTTAGGAGGACCCAAAACCCTGATCCATACCATGAGGTCGAACCTAGGAGAGCCCCTCATCCTGACCCATACTATAATCCTCAACCTAGGAGGACCCCAAATCCTGATCCATACCATGAGGTCGAACCTAGGAGAGCCCCTTATCCTGACCCATACTATAATCCTCAACCTAGGAGGACCCCAAATCCTGATCCATACCGAGAGGTTGAACCTAGGAGAGCCCCTCAGCCTGACCCATACAATAATCCTGAGCCTAGGAGGACCCCAAACCCTGATCCATATCTTGAGGTTGAACCTAGAAGAGACCATCGCCCTGACCCAATCCCTGAGGTTCGTCCTAGAAGGCCCAATTAGGATTTTGTAGACCAGGAGGACCGATCCTATAGACATGTTAAGCTTGATGCCCCAACTTTTGATGGTTGTCTAGATCCTAAGGTCTATATAGATTGGGAGGGAGAGATGGATCAATATTTTGAGTGGTATGATATGACGGAGGAGCGTAAATTTAGGTTTGCTAAGCTTAAGTTGGTTCGGGAAGCCAGGTTACATTGGGCTAGTGTTGAGAGAACCCTTAGTCTAGGAGGGCGTGATCCTATAACCACCTGGTGGGCCATGAAGGGTAAGCTTAGGACAAGATACGTTCCAGCTTCATATCGTAGTGGGTTACTAGATCAATGGCAACGATTTAATCAGGGTAACAGGAGTATAGATAAGTACATCACAAAATTTGATGAGTATTCCATGCGATGTGATTTGAGGGAGTATGAGGATATTGTCTTATCTAGGTTTAGAGCTGGACTGAGAGATGACATTAAGAAAGAGCTCTATATGAGAGAGGTTAGAGACCTGGACCATGCTTACCAGATTGATAGGGACCATGAGTGTTTTCATAGAGGGCCCGTTTACCATAAACCTGAGCCCACTAGATACCCTAGTCAGTATCCAGGAGCTAGCCAGCCTAATCAGAGCTGACCCATGCCCAGCCGACCTAGCCCGAGTCGACCCAGTCCTAGTCAGCCAGGCCCGAATCGACCCAGTACTAGTCAGTCAGGCCCGAGTCGATTCTAGCCTAGTAATCCTTTGACCCATAAGGATGATCGAGGAAAATCTGTAGAGGTCAATAAGAGTTACACTCCCCAGAAGACCTGTTTTAGATGTAATAAACCAGGCCACTTTATGAGCCAATGTCCAGTTAGTGCCTTACACCTAGGTGAACTGCAGGAAGAAGAGCCTGAATCCGTAGTCGAACCTGAGGGAGAAGTTTATGAGGCTGATGATCAGTTAATAGATGAATATGAAGGTGAGGAGGAGGAACCTGAGCTTGAGAACCAATTAGGAGTGGTTAGGTGCATCTTAGCCCAAACCCCAGTTAAGGAAGATTGGCGTAGGACTAGCATCCTACAGACTTTTGTTAAGGTAGGGGGTAAGGTTCTTAAGATCATCATAGATAGTGGGAGTTGTATCAATGCCGTCTCTGCCAAGACAGTTAAATCTTTAGGGTTGATCACAGTTCCCCATCCTAGCCCGGACAAAGTTTCTTGGGTAGATTCCACCTCCATCCAGATTCAAGTTAGGTGCCAAATCTTAATTAGATTGCAGATCTATGAGGAAAAGATTTGGTGTGATGTCATCCCTGTGAAAGTAAGTAGTATCATTCTAGGTCGACCTTGGCTTTTTGATCACGATGCAACCCTGTATGGTCGAACCAATGTTTGTGCTTTTAACTACCATGGGAATAAGTTTGTTATCAATCCAACTCTCCCTAGGGACCCAGTTAAGAGGGGTTCTAGTAGCCTTAAGGACAAGAAACCTGGAGTTAACTTGATTAAGGCTAGGGAGTCAGAAAAGGAGATTGTTGAGGGTAACCCTGTTTGGATCTTGACCTCCAAGGAAATACTCGAACCAACCCAAAAGGAACACCCTAAAAAAATTATTGAAGCTCTGAAAGAATTTGAGGATGTCTTCCCTGAGGATTTACCTGATCAACTACTACCCCTTAGAGACATCCAGCATGTAATAGACTTAGTTCCAGGAGCCACTTTATCAAACCTTCCTCACTATAGACTGAATCCCAGTGAACATCAAGAATTACAGAAACAAGTGGAAGAATTGCTTAGGAAGGGTTTCATTAGGGAGAGCCTGAGTCCATGTGTAGTCCCTGCTCTACTGACCCCTAAGAAGGATGGTACCTGGAGGATGTGTGTAGATAGTAGAGCTATCAACAAGATAACTATGAAGTATAGGTTTTCCATTCCCCGATTGGATGATATGTTAGACATGATGGTCGGAGCTAGAGTTTTCTCTAAGATAGACCTTAAGAGCGGCTATCATCAGGTTAGGATTAGACTTGGGGATGAGTGGAAAACTGCTTTCAAGACTAAGGATGGCCTGTTTGAGTGGGTTGTAATGCCTTTCAGACTTTCCAATGCACCAAGTACTTTTATGAGGATTATGACCCAGGTCCTGAAAGAGTTTACAGGGAAATTCGTTGTGGTCTACTTTAATGATATTCTGATCTATAGCAGGACCAAGAAGGACCACCTTAGTCATCTAAGACTAGTATGCCAGACCCTTAGGGAGAATAGCCTCTATGCCAACTTTAAGAAGTGTGATTTCATGACACATAGGGTTATCTTCCTAGGTTTTGTTGTCACCCATGAGGGAGTTTCTGCAGATCCTGAAAAGGTTATGGTAATTGTTGAGTGGCCTACACTCTCTAGTGTCCATGATGTGCATAGTTTTCATGGCCTAGCAACCTTTTGCAGGAGATTTATTAGGGATTTTAGTACAGTCGTCGCCCCTATCACTGATTGCATTAGGAAGGGTACATTTGAGTGGACCAAAGCAGCTGATAAGGCCTTCCTAGAGCTTAAGGATAAGATGACCCATGCACCCATCCTTAGATTACCTGATTTTACTAAGATGTTTGAGGTCGCTTGCGATGCCTCGGGAGTAGGAATAGGTGGGGTACTAAGTCAAGAGAATCATCCTATAGCCTTCTTCAGTGAGAAACTGAATGAGGCTAAACTTAAGTACTTTACCTATGACAAGGAATTTTATACGATAGTCCAGGCCCTTAGATATTGAAGACATTACTTACTACCGCAGGAGTTTGTCTTATTTTCTGACCATGAGGCACTCTAGTTCCTGAACTCCCAAAAGAAATTGAACCCACGGCACGGTAAATGGATTGAGTACATTCAGGCTTACACTTTTATCCTGAAGCACCGTGCCGGCACTGAAAATAAGTTAGCAGATGCCTTGAGCCGTAGGTCTCTGCTGTTAGGATCAGTTAGCACCCAAGTCATAGGGTTTGATAGGTTAAAGGATGAATATGAAACCTGCCTAGACTTTGAAGACATTTATCAGACCCTCAGGCTAGGACCATCCAGTATCCATAGTGAGTATACCCTTCAGGATGGCTACCTTTTCCAGAATAATCGACTCTGTATACCCAAAACTTCCCTTAAAGAATTCCTAATTTGGGAGACCCATGCTGGAGGTTTAGCTGGTCACTTTGGTAGAAATAAGATGATCTTAGCAATGAGGACTAGTTCTTTTGGCCAGGATTGAAAAGGCACGTTGCACAGATTGTAGCCAAGTGTAGAACTTGTGCTGTTATAAAACAGCAGAAGCAGAACACTGGTCTTTACACACCTTTACCTGTGCCTGATCGCCCTTGGCAAGACCTAAGTATGGACTTCGTGTTAGGATTACCTAAGACTCAGAAGAGACATGATTCTATCTTTGTAGTGGTCGATAGGTTCTCTAAGATGGCTCACTTCATCCCCTGTTCCTAGACCTTTGATGCATCTAGAGTAGCCAAGCTTTTCTTAGATCATGTGGTTAAACTCCATGGCCTACCTAAGACCATCATATTTGATAGGGATGTTAGGTTCACCAGTTATTTCTGGAAGACCTTATGGCACCTGTTAGGGACCAAGCTTAAGTTTTCTATAGCCTACCACCCTCAAACAAATGGCCAAACTGAAGTGGTGAACCATAGTTTAGGAAACCTCCTTAGATGCCTAGTAGGTGAACATGTTGGAACTTGGGATCTATTATTACCTAGAGCAGAGTTTGCCTACAACAGTTTAGTAAATAGGACAACGGGTAAGAGTCCTTTTGAGATAGTCCATGGGTACCAGCCTAATCGCCCCATTGATCTAATTCCTTTACCTATTCATGCACGAGTCTCAGAGTCTGTAGAGTCATTTGTACAGCATATTAGAGACTTGCACAAGGACATTAGCCAAAAGATAAACATAAGCAATGAAACTTATAAAAAATTGGTTAATTCCCGAAGAAGGATCAAGGAATTTGATGTAGGGGATTCTGTCATGATTAGGCTTAGGCCTGAGCGGTTCCCACTTGGGACCGTTAAGAAGCTTCATGCTTGTGGAGCCGGACCTTTTAAAGTGTTAAAGAAGGTTGGATCAAATGCCTATGTGTTAGACTTGCCTTCGGATATGGGCATTAGTTCTACCTTCAATATTACAGACCTGGTTGAGTACAGGGAACCGGCAACGATACCCAGTGAGGCTTTTGGACCTATCCCTTCTATTGAGAGTGATCCTTACCCAGAGTGTCCACCAATTAATTGGCCTGAGAGAGGAGAATGGATCGAGCGTATCCTAGACGATCAAGCCATTATGACCCGGGGCCACGGTCATCAATGCTTCCTGGTCCGATGGCAAGGCCGGCCAGAGTCGGATGATTCATGGATTTCTCGAGAGGACTTACAATGCCTCAACCCAGACCTTCTCGAGAGATATGTGAGCCAGTCTGATCTTCACTCGACTAGGTCGAGTTCCTCCCACCCCGGGAGAATTGGTGCGGACACCAAAGGCACCAGAATAAGGCAGAGGCTTCTCAACCCTCTGTGGATTACTTAATTGACATTTGAGTCTACTGTAATAAAGCATAGTTCAGCTGAGTTGTTTTTATTTGAGTCCTGTAATTAGTTAGCTCATGTTGAGCTAGTTCAGTTCAGTATTAGTCAGCTCATGTCGAGCTAATTTTATTTTTTTGAGTCATGTCCAAGCATATCGAAGACTCAATACCACATCATATGATGCAGAACGAATGCTCTGAAACCAAAAATGATGCAGAACGAATATGTGGAATGCGGAAGCAAATTAAAATTAATGTATTTTTTTTTAATATATTTTAAGAAGTCGGCTTTGACTCAAAGGAAAGATAAACTAATGTTGAAAGAAACTATATAATAATTGAAAGCACAATTCAAAGAAACTAGATTATCAGAGTAGTT
Organism: Areca catechu; assembly: GCA_021397845.1. Classification (NCBI taxonomy): domain Eukaryota; kingdom Viridiplantae; phylum Streptophyta; class Magnoliopsida; order Arecales; family Arecaceae; genus Areca; species Areca catechu. The sequence goes on along the minus strand of CM038048.1, from coordinate 41,046,569 downwards.
CAGGAGTAAAGGATCGCTGGGGGTTGAGAAACTCCCAGACCTAGAGTTTCGCTCTGAACTTTCAACAGGACAGAAATAAAGAGAAGGGAAGGGTTATGTACCAGGCAGTGATCTTCACAGAGTTTGGTGGAAGGACTCTCTCGAGCATATTGTTGGACCCTCGGATTCGGATATCTTCGCAATGGATCCTCCAATACTGGTCCTTTAGCAGAGTTGGCTTCTCCTGAACTCAGGATCTGGGAAAGAAGAAGAACAAGTTAAGGAACCAGATACTCAAAGAAAGGATTTACCAGATAAGAAGAACTTGAAAAATTGATGTTGCTGAAATCCTGATTCTCCTGGATGCTGATCTGACTTCCTCTGGGATTTGCTCTGTATTTGAAGTAGCCGATCTGGACCTGGATGCTGGTGGTCAACCTCTACTTGGAAGAGAGGGGCCGTGAGATGATGAGGTAGATTAGGGTTTGGATGACTGGTGGAATGAAGAAGATGATGGGCGGCTAGGGTTTGGAATTGAAGTGGCTAACCTAGGGTTTTGGTAGGGTTTTGGGGTTGGAGATCTCACACCTCCTCAAGGTTCCTAGGGAACCCGAATTTACTCCCTCACGGAGCTTAATACTTGAATACAAGTGCGGAAGAGAGAAATACAAAGTTGCTCACACAGAAATTGATTTCATTCATCATTTAAATTCAAGAGTTACATAGAGTTTAATATATAGACAACACAAAGAAATAAAATTTTATACATTTTCCATGTGGGACTAATAGGACTAACCCACACTTTAGGCATCAAACTCTCTTTCCAAGACTCCTTCCATGAGTGGGCAGCCCAAAAACTCCAAGAAAACTTGAAAATCAACTCCAAATGGCAGGTTATGGGGGTGTCTCCTAGTATCTCTCCATGAATCAAGGATTTTTCCTTCATGGTTTGGCTCATTTGGACACCTCCTAGTCTTGCTCCACAAGTTTAGGCTTCTTCCTTTCATGGCTTTGGCACTTTTGGAAACTTTTGGGAACCTCCTTGAATTCCTCTCCAAGACATGCTCTCTTCCCTTTTATAACTTGGATTTTTATGGAACATTGTGGGGCACCTCCTTGATCCTCTCTTCAAGAAAAATTCTTGCCATCCTGGCTTGGGTTTATCTGGAAAGAAATTGGCTCCTCCTTGGATTGAGGTATCTTGAAGGATTTCTCTCCCAAGTGGTGCAAGAAAAAAAAGGAACTTACTTCTTGTGGTGTAGGTACCAAAGACACTGGATGGAGATGTGGCGCCTCCTGGACTCTGGCGTGTGGCTGGGAGTGTGGCGCCCACTTGCTTGGGCCTGGGAGAAAAAAATGTGGCACCGTGGACCTTGACTTGACTGAAAAAAAAGTGGCACCAACCTGGAGAAGACCTAGACCACTATTAGGACTTGTACTGAGTCAACATGACTCAACAAAATTTAAATTGTAGGGAAATACAGACTCAAGACTAAAATTGAGTTGACCAAGTCAACCCTTATTACAAAACCAAAAAACCCTAATTCTTCGGGCAAGGTCAATCAGAGATCCAGATGGAGCCCTGAAGTCTTCTTTTGAATCTGGTACCCGCACCAATTCTCCCGGGGTGGGAGGAACTCGACCCTGTCGAGTATGGATCACGCTGGCTCTGGTATCTCTCCAAGAGGTATGGGTCCAATTCTTGTAATTCTTCTCGGGAGATCCAAGAGTCATCAAAATCTGGCCTTCCTTGCCAGTGGACTAGGTATCTTTGGTATCCTCGATTACGAGTAGAGATAACCTGATCATCCAGGATCTTTTCAATCTGCTCTTTCCTCACAGGCCAGTTTGTTGGTGGACACACAAGGTCGGGATCACTCTCAATAACAGGATTAGGTTTCAAAGGCTTACTAGGAATCACAGCTGGCTCCCTATACTCTACTAAGTCTGTAATGTTGAAAGTAGAGCTATTGCCTAGTTCTGGAGGCAACTCGAGCACATAGGCATTGGATCCTACTCTCTTCACTACTCTAAATGGTCCAGCTCCTTTAGCATGTAACTTTCTAACGGTTCCAGGAAAAAACCGCTCAGGTCTTAACCTAATCATTACATAGTCTCTCTCAACAAAAGTTTTGACTCGTCTTTGAGAATCAGCCAACTTCTTATAAGTTTCATTACTTAATGTTATTTTGGCATGAATTTCTTTATGCAAGTCCTTTACATGCTATGCAAGTACATCAAGAGACTTGTGTGTGTGGGCTAATAGTAAAATCAGATCAAGTGGTGTGTGAGGCTTATATCCATGAACAGTTTCAAAGGGACTCTAGCCTATAGACCTATTGATCGAAACATTGAATGCAATTTCAGCCCTGGACAAAATACAAATCCCAATTCCTGGTGCTCTCAATCAAACCAAAATCTGAGCCAAAGCCTAGTAAAGGGTTAAGAAAAACTAAACTAGACTGACAACGCATTCCTAAAGAATGGACTTTATTCCAAAGGAACCCTAGGTCTAAACCTAACAAACTAAGGCTCTCTAGGTTTGACCTTGGGTCGGAGGATGGCATGCAGAGCATGAAAACTTAACATGGGTGCCTAGTAGGTGCCATAAGGTCTTCCAGAAGTAGGTGGCAAACCTAATAGGTTCTGACACGTGGTTCATTCTAAAGACTTCGACAAAGTATACTTGGATGGTGTAAGAAGCATTGGAAGTCCTAGAGAAAGGGAGGAAATATGAGGTGGAGTCTCGAATTACCTGCTGACTAAAGGTGGTGACCTGAAGGTTTGAATGGTGATCTATGAGTGTCAACTGGTCATCCTTACGAAAGGAAAAGTTTGCTACTCCCAGGAATGGATCAAGAGATGGTTCGGGAAGTAGCCTAGGGCATGTGATTGCAACAGTTAAGGTTTATTCTCTAAGCAAATAATGATCCACTTTCTCAAGAAATGGATTAGAGAATGATTCATGGAAGGGCCTATGGATGACGACCTCAAGACTTGAAATTTGACCTATGGGTGAAGAAAGGTATACTCTATAGAAGGGTAGGTCAGTCATGCGAAGGAAGGGGTCTGGGGCCATAAGGAGGACTTCTACAGGACTGGGTGAATCAATCCGCTCAAGACAAGGATGTTCAACTGAGATTACGGGAGAGACCTTAGTGGCTGGGCATGGGACAAGGTCCAATTGTAAGAGGCTTGATTCAGTCATCCTAAGGAGAGGATCTACCATAGGGTGGGCAAACTTAAATAGTTCAGCGCAAAGATCTTCAATTGGTACTTGGGGAATGACTGTCATTAGAGGATACGAACTGATAGCTCGGGCTAACACTATGAGTTCTTCCTGGGGGTATTTGACTAAAGGAACCTGGTTCTCATAAATCTCTTGAATTTCTGAACTAGGTCCTACCACTTGGTTGCTCTCCAAGGTCTCCTCAGGTAAGGAACCAATAGTATCGATGTCACATTCTTCAAGTTCTTCCCCCTCATATTCATCAACTAGACTCAAGCCAGCATTATATACTTCCTCGATGCCATCTTCAATGGGTTTCGGGTCAGTGGTAATTGGGTCAACTGATTCTGGGCTTGTCATACCTAACCTTTCTTCCTCATTGGTAGGCTTGGGTTCTCCCTCATTAATGTCATCCTTAGGATTCTTACCACTTAGCTGTGCACAAGCCAGTCCTATGCATGGGCACTGACTAGATTTATGGCCTCTTTCTCCACAAAACCAACATTCTTGTGATATAGGAACCTGGGTCACACTGGGTTTCAAGCTAGTAGAGACCTTACTTGGGCATGGGTGTGGATCTAAATGGTTTGATCTAGAAGACTTGGGTTGTTGAGTGACTGGTCTAGAATATTGTAAGGACCTCTCATAGACACGATCCATACAATAGATATCATGGTTAGGCTTCCTAGGGTTATGCTCGGGATCATGGTATAAGGTCCTCCTAGGCTCCTGGTGTGGGTGAGGTTGAGGCACATTAAAATCTGGGTCAGGAGTCCAATTCTGATGTCTAGGTTCCCCAAGTTCTTGGACTCGATCCCTAAGCTAGGAAAGATCCTCATGGACTTGTTCCCTAAACTGGGAAACAGTAGCAGTCATATCCTGACTCAATTTGTTCATACTTTCGGTAAGAGTTCTAACCATGGCCTCTAAATCAGGTTGGGTTTGACCAGGTTGGGAGGGTACTCCGTTCCGGGTGGACATGATGATGCAAGCAAGCACACAGAATGTGACTAGACTAAAGCGACTACTGGCTCACTAGACCTAGAGTCCAAACTAGATGCCCAATCAGAGTGGCAAGCTAGCCTGTAGTAACTCGGGACTCAGCCAGGCAGGTGTAAGGGGAGTGTTAGGTCCCTAATTGCCAATCCTAGACACCAATCAGTGATTGGCCAGGTAGGCAGACCAGCACACAAGCCCTTCGGGACGTAGTCCCTGAATCATCGTTCTAGACACTGAGTACAAAGCACACACAGAGTAACTAGACAAACTGACTAAACCCTAGGCTGGACCTGACCAGTTGGTGTTCCTAGCCCACTAGGGCAAATTAAGTCTAATAAATTTTAAAATTAGGCTTAGGATCGAATGAATGGGTGGTGGTTTTGGGCTAAGGAGAGGTTATCAACTCCTCCCCTTATCTTAGATGCTCAATTGCCCTTAAGATGAATTAGGAGATGATCACTCAAGAAAAAAGAAAAAAAAATTGAATTGCAGAAATACAAAAATAGAATTGCTGTAATTTAACTCTCAGAAATTTCACAGAAACTAATAAATTACAGTAAAATTAGGTAAAATAGTTTCAATTATACTGGTTCTAGAAAAATAAAAATCATGCAATTTGGAGTTACATGCAATGAGAAACAATTCCTGCAACAGGATAGTTACAGATTAAAATAGAATGCTTCCCCCATTTACAATTCCTGCTACGAAGTTGTAACCCAGCGGATCCCCTACATGCCCTAGGAACACCCCATGGAATGGGAAGAGGAGGCTTGCACCTCGCTTCATTTCTAGGACCGGACATCCTGGGGAGTCTACTTCGAGCAGACAGTAAAAAAGAGAGACACTCAAAACATGCAAGCAAGTCAGAAACCCTAGACAGGGCTCTGATACCAAAATTGATGCAGAACAAAAGCTCTGATACCAAAATGATGCAGAATGAATGCTCTGAAACCAAAAATGATGCAGAATGAATATGTGGAATGCGGAAGCAAATTAAAATTAATGTAATTTTTTTTTAATATATTTTAAGAAGTCGGCTTTGACTCAAAGGAAAGATAAACTAATGTTGAATGAAACTATATAATAATTGAAAGCACAATTCAAAGAAACTAGATTATCAGAGTAGTTCAGGAGTAAAGGATCGTTGGGGGTTGAGAAACTCCCAGACCTAGGGTTTCGCTCTGAACTTTCAACAGGACAGAAATAAAGAGAAGGGAAGGGTTATGTACCAGGCAGTGATCTTCACAGAGTTTGGTGGAAGGACTCTCTCGAGCAGATTGTTGGACCCTCGGATTCGGATATCTTCGCAATGGATCCTCCAATACTGGTCCTTTGGCAGAGTTGGCTTTTCCTGAACTCAGGATCTGGGAAAGAAGAAGAACAAGTTAAGGAACCAGATACTCAAAGAAAGGATTTACCAGATAAGAAGAACTTGAAAAATTGATGTTGCTGAAATCCTGATTCTCCTGGATGCTGATCTGACTTCCTCTGGGATTTGCTCTGTATTCGAAGTAGCCGATCTGGACCTGGATGCTGGTGGTCGGCCTCTACTTGGAAGAGAGGGGCCGTGAGATGATGAGGTAGATTAGGGTTTGGATGATTGGTGAAATGAAGAAGATGATGGGCGGCTAGGGTTTGGAATTGAAGTGGCTAACCTAGGGTTTTGGGGTTGGAGATCTCACACCTCCTCAAGGTTCCTAGGGAACCCGGATTTACTCCCTCACGGAGCTCAACACTTGAATACAAGTGCGGAAGAGAGAAATACAAAGTTGCTCACACAGAAATTGATTTCATTCATCATTTAAATTCAAGAGTTACATAGAGTTTAATATATAGACATAACAAAGAAATAAAATTTTATACATTTTCCATGTGGGACTAATAGGACTAACCCACACTTTAGGCATCAAATTCTCTTTCCAAGACTCCTTCCATGAGTGGGCATCCCAAAAACTCCAAGAAAACTTGAAAATCAGATCCAAATGGCAGGTTATGGGGGTGTCTCCTAGTATCTCTCCATGAATCAAGGATTTTTCCTTCATGGTTTGGCTCATTTGGACACCTCCTAGTCTTGCTCCACAAGTTTAGGCTTCTTCCTTTCATGGCTTTGGCACTTTTGGAAATTTTTAGGAACCTCCTTGAATCCTCCCCAAGACATGCTCTCTTCCATTTTATAACTTGGATTTTTATGGAACATTGTGGGGCACCTCCTTGATCCTCTCTTCAAGAAAAATTCTTGCCATCCTGGCTTGGGTTTATCTGGAAAGAAATTGGCTCCTCCTTGGATTGAGGTATCTTGAAGGATTTCTCTCCCAAGTGGTGCAAGAAAAAAAAGGAACTTACTTCTTGTGTTGTAGGGACCAAAGACACTGGATGGACATGTGGCGCCTCCTGGACTCTGGCATGTGGCTGGGAGTGTGGCGCCCACTTGCTTGGGCCTAGGAGAAAAAAATGTGGCACCCTGGACCTTGACTTGACTGAAAAAAAAGTGGCACCAACCTGGAGAAGACCTAGACCACTACTAGGACTTGTACTAAGTCAACATGACTCAACAAAACTTAAATTGCAGGGAAATACAGACTCAAGACTAAAATTGAGTTGACCAAGTCAACCCTTATTAGGGCCAGCCCAGGCCCAGGAAAATGAAAACAGGAACAAACTTGAAGCCCTGATCCAGCCAGAAGCAAACTGGGCCAGCCCAGGCCCAGGAAGAGGAATTAGGGTGCCACTTCTTAGGATTACCCTCCTCTTGGTCGGCCACTCATGGTCACCCCTTTGGCCGACCAAGACAAGGAGAGGGCGTCCAAGTGCTTTAGGGATTTCTACCTAGGTTGCCTTATATTCCTAGTTAGAGTTTGAAAGGGAGAAGGAGTCCTATGTAAAGTCTAAAGTACCCTTACTTGGGGCCCAAGGTTAAGGATCTATTTAAGGGACCCTAGCCTCTTGTATGAAGCTTGATTTTTGATATGAAATAAATCATGAGTTCTTATATTGTTTTGTGTGATTACCCTACTAAAGGGATTTGAGAGTTCTTCCCGGTGTTTGTTACCATCTTCTTGCCGCCTACCATCCTTCGAGCCCCCTCCAAAACTTTCTTTCCTTTGCTATTTTCCTTTGTTTCTTGATTTCCTTTAAGTTTTCTAACCCCTGACAGGTCGTTTGCAGGTCCCCGAGTTCCTACAAATCCAACGACTCCAGCCAAGCCTCAATCGGACCATCGAGCAGAAAGCCGGGTATCCGCGGGTCTTTGGCTCGGTTTTTCAGGCCACATCCATCGAGGAATGAGAGATCCCTTTGCTACGATCTTCACCGAGTGCTTCAGACGTTGTCAGGTACACCCCTCTACCTCCAGTCTTTATATTGTAGGAGAACTTGCTCTAACCGAGGCTTCTCAGCCTCGGCGATCCTTATTTAGTACTTTTCTAGATTCTAATCTGCATGCTTGGTTTCAAAAATTCTTACAAAACTCCTTACAATTAATTTTGATCTGAAATTCAGGAATTAATCACCTAACCTAACATATAAAACATATAAAAAGAATTGCATGCATATTAGTCCCGCATCATATCACCCATCAGCTCAGCTTGGATCCCACTTACAAGCCCGTCCGGCAAAAGAAGAGGAGCTTCGCTGCCGAAAGGCAGAGGGCCATTGAGGAGGAAGTGAAGAAACTTCTTGATGCTGGCTTCATCAGGGAGTCTCACTACTCGGAGTGGCTGGCCAATGTCATCATGGTGAAGAAGGCCAGCGGGAAGTGGAGGATCTGTGTAGACTACACAGACCTCAACAGGGCATGCCCCAAAGACAACTTCCCCCTGCCAAAAATTGACTAGTTGGTGGATGCGATGGCCGGCCACCAACTCTTGAGCTTCATGGATGCTTTCTTTGGGTATAACCAGATCTGGATGCATCCAGAAGATGAGGAGAGGACAACCTTCGTCACTGACAGGGGGCTGTATTGCTACAAAATGATGCCTTTTGGCCTGAAGAATGCGGGCGCCACCTTCCAAAGGCTGATCAACTTGGTCTTCAAGGATCAGCTTGGGAGGAACATGGAGGCATACGTCGATGACATGATAGTCAAAAGCCTCCGTAAATCCGACCGCATCAAGGACCTGCAGGAGTTTTTTGATGCCCTAATGCGCCATAGGATGAAGCTGAATCCCACCAAGTGCATTTTCGGGGTGACTTTCGGGAAGTTTCTCGGCTTCCTAGTTACTCAGAGAGGTATCAAAGTCAACCCCGAAAAGATTAAGGCCATCATTGACATGACCCCCCAACCACCAAGAAGTAGGTACAGGAGCTTACGCGTCGTATTGCTTCTCTTAGCCATTTCATCTCTCGGTCGGCTGAGAGGTCCCTCCCGTTCTTCAAGACTTTGCACCGGTCGAACCGCTTCCAGTGGACTGATGAGTGCCGGTCAGCCTTTGAAGCCTTGAAGGACTACTTGAGAAACCCTCCACTCCTGGCCAAGCCAGTGGAGGGGGAAGCGTTGTACTTGTACTTGTCAGCTTCTAGCGAGGCCGTCAGCGCTGTCCTTGTGCGAACGGAGAAAAGTGGCCAATAGAGACCTGTTTACTACATCAGCAAGGTTCTCCATGATGTCGAGGTCAGATATCCTAAGGTACAAAAGCTGGTGTACTCACTGGTTATAGTGGCGAAGCACCTCCGACCTTACTTCCAGGCACATCCTATTGTCGTGCTGACGGACCAACCCCTCAGGGCGATTCTCCGAAGCCCCGATACCTCTGGACAGCTTGCCAAATGGGCCATCAGATTGGGCGAGTTTGACATCTCCTTCCAGCCACGGGTGGCCTTGAAGGCCCAGGTGATAGCTGATTTCATTGCGGAATGCACCTAGGGGGCGGAGCCGCCCCCGACCATGGACGAGACATCCATGGCCGACCCTGCGGGAGAAGCCGAGCTTGCTTGGACCTTGCACGTAGATGGAGCTTCCAACCTCTTGGGGTGCGGTGCGGGCTTAATTCTAGTTGACCCTGATGGGTAATGTTTGGAGTATGCCCTTCATTTCGCGTTCCAGGTGTCGAACAACTAGGCGGAGTATGAAGCCCTGCTTGCGGGATTGAAGATAGCGAATGAATTGGGCATTAGTAGGGTCCGCGCCTTCTTCGATTCTCAGATGGTGGTTAACCAGGTGAAGGGTGAGTTCGAAGCCAGGGACCCGTCTCTGGCCAAGTACTTAAACAAGGTACGAGACTTGGTGTCACAGCTTAAATTCTTTGAAATTCTTTATATACCCCGGCAACAAAACTCCGGAGTAGATGCTTTGTCTCGGCTGGCCACCGCTGTGGTCGGCACTTCCGACCGAACCTTCGTGGAACATCTCCAGCACCCAAGTATTGCTGAGGCACCGATGGAGATCCACCAGGTTGAGCAAGAGGCCTCATGGATGGACCCAATCCACGCATTCTTGGTGCAGGGGGCCCTCCCGGACGACCCGACGGAGGCCAGGAGCATTCGCTCAACGGCCTTTAAGTATGTCATCCTCGATGGGGCCCTCTACAAGCACTCATTTTCTCAACCATTGCTGAAATGCCTGGGGCCGGCTGATGCAGACTATGCACTCCGGGAGGTGCACGAGGGCATTTGCGACGATCATCTCGAAGGAAGGTCCCTGGCTTATAAAATTATACGCCAGGGCTATTACTGGCCCATAATTCAGAAGGATGCCTTGGACTTCGTACGAAGGTGCGATGCATGCCAGAGGTTCTCCAGTATTTAGAGGAGGCCAGCTAGCCAGCTGACCCCGCTTACAGCGCCATGGCCGTTTGCCCAATAGGGGATGGATATCTTGGAACCTTTTCCCTCGGCCTCCGGCCAGCTAAAATTCCTCCTCGTGGCCATTGATTCTTCACTAAGTGGGTGGAGGCGGAGGCATTGGCGCAGATAAACGAGGCCAAAGTGGAGAACTTCATCCGGAACTGCTTCATCTTTCGGTTTGGGATTCCGAAGATGATCGTCACTGACAACGGAAGACAGTTCGATAACTCCCAGTTTCGGGACTTCTGTCAACAATACCATATCGCCCATCGGCTCATGTCGGTCGCTCACCCTCAGTCCAATAGGGAGGCCGAGGTCACCAATAAGACGATCCTACATGGGCTGAAGATCCGGCTAAATGAAGCCAAGGGGCTCTGGGCGGAAGAGCTTCACTCAGTGCTCTGGGCGTACCGGACGACCGCACGATCAGCAACGAGAGAAACCCCGTTCAACCTGACCTATAGGAGTGAGGCTGTCATCCCCATGGAGGTCTCCCTGCTGTCCCTGCGGATTGATCAATTCACCGAGCCAGCCAACTCGGAGCAACGAAGGGCCGACCTAGATCTGCTGGATGAAACCCGACTCCAGGCAAGTATGAAATGGCGACCTACCGTCAAAGGATGGCTAGGTATTACAACTCGCAGGTTAAAACGCGCACCTTCCAAGTTGGAGATCTGGTCCTGCGGAAGACGGAGGTCTCGAGGCCGACCGAACAGGGGAAGATCTCCCCTAACTGGGAAGGTCCCTATCGGGTCATCGAGGTGGTCCGGGCCAGAACTTATCGCCAAGCACACCTGGAAGGGCGGTAGATAGCATGCCCGTAGAATGTAGACAATCTCCGCAAATATTATCAATGAAGTCTACAAGTCTTTTCAAACTTCTTCGACTTCTTCCGGCCTGCTTCCAAAAGTCTGACTCCGATCGATAGAGGCCCTAGGGTGGCCCACTCTGAAAGTTCGACTCCGGTCGGCAGAGGCCCTAGGGCGGCACACTCCGAAAGTCCGACTCTGATCGGCAAAGGCCCTAGGGTGGCACACTTCTGAAAGTCTGACTCCGGTCGGCAGAGGCCCTAGGGCGGCCCACTTTCGAAAGTCCGACTCCGGTCGGTAGAGGCCCTAGGGTGGCCCACTTCCGAAAGTTCGACCCCGATCGGCAACGATCTCGAAATAACTCCCACGGAACTACCGGGAGGATGGGCTGCAGTGCGAGCCGATGCGCGGATAGATGCCAAGGGCAAGCCCCAGGTATTTGGCCTAAATCAAGTTATTGCTCTCAACTGCTCTGCCGGCTTCCAGCCCCGGTGGGCCGACCGGGGGTACTTAGAGAATTTTCAATCAAAAAAAAAAAAAACTTCCATGAGAAAGCACTTTCCTTGTGCCCGTTGGCTGCTTCGTGGGGAAGCCGTTACCTTGTGATGTGATCAAGCTGACCGGGGATACTTAGATGAATTTTTAAGAAAAGCGAAAAGAGAGAAGAAATTGGCACAAGTGAAAATAAACGAAGTGCTTCTTCATTTCAAAAAGAGGATATTTATAAAAGAGGTGGGTCGGACCTTTACAAACCCCTTAGGTCTGACCCACGGGAGATGCTTCGGGGCCACAACCTCGGCCCCGTAGGCTACAACTGGAAGGCCTACCGGGACTGCTCCGACCGGGGCTTCCTCTAGAAGGACCACCGTCTCCATGTCGACTGCCACCGGAGCTTCGACCTTGGTTGCTTCGGTTTCGCCTTCCGCTTGAGGCTCCGCTTCGACCCCTTCTTCGTTGGATGGGCCTTGCAACTCAGCACCGGATAGGTCCAGTTCTGGGAACAGCTGACCTACCTTCTTCAGGGCGTAGCCTTCCCTGTAGAAGTCGGCCGCCACCTCTTCGACGTCCTCTGTGAAGGTGCTGGAGGCCTTGTACGCCCCCACGGCCTCCTGGACCTGCTTCACGGCCAGCTCCTTGGATTCCTTGAGCTTGACCTCCAGCTGTGCTGTTGCCACGCATTCGACCCGCGCCCTCTTGTCGACTTCAGCCGACCGCTTCTCTTTTTCGCCTTGCCGGCATGCAAGGGAGCGGGCCTTCGCCTTCTTCTTCTTAAGGCTGGCCTCGCGGTTGGCCAGCCTACTCTCGGCCTCCTTTAGGGCCGCCTTTGCAGACTTGGCATTTGCTCGGGCTGCCGCCAGGCCCTCCTCGGATGACCTAAGTGATGCCGTTGCCACCTCTTAGGCTGCCTCCAGCTCCTGGACCCACTTGGCGGAGGTTTTGGCCGTGTGCACCACCTGGTAGATGGCATCGTCCATGAGGGAAATACCATGGAGAACCTGCAAACATACGACCCAGTCGGTGTTATGGGTTAGAAGAAAAAGATGAAAAATAAAGAGTACGACGGTTAGGCACTTACCCTCATAAAGTCGTGAAACATTTCCACGGTTATGTCGGCCAGGTTGCGCTGGATCGACACCTCCTAGTCGGCATCGATCATTGCACCTCTCAGCAGGCTCCGTGCCCTCCAGGGGTTATCAAGTGCCCGCCAGTGTTGGAAGTCCTCCTGGTGGACTTCCTCGTCCGACTGTTCTGGCCCATTGTCGGCCATCCCCTCCACGGCCGGCCCCTTTCCCTTATCGGCCCTAGCTGCTTCCTCTGGGCTAGCAGGCGTCATGACCGCGACGGACGTCCTCGGCCCCTTCTGCTCCTGTCAGGGGGTCGACTCTGCTGGTGGGGCTAGCGCCCCTGCCACGTTTCTTGCCTGGTGCTCGATGAGGGGGAGGTCATCCCCGTCCGACTCAACCTTGACAACCAGGGCGGGCCGCTCCTCCTCCCGCCTCTTCTTCTGTCGTTCGGCGACTTTCACAGAGGCCGGCTCTGGGGCGGCCCGTTTCTGCACTGCCCGTTGAATGACTTTGGATTTATCCACCCGCTGCATCCTTCCTCTTGCCACCAGAAGGCCAAGGTTAGAGAGAGAAGGAAGAAAAATAGAAGGAATTGTAAGAGGAGGGGGCAGCCTTTGCCTAGAAATCCTTGGGGGCTGACCCCCGCCTGATGAAGGGCCTCCTCCCCCAGTAGCTCAAAGGCCGCCACCGGGCCAGCCCTCATGATTTCTGTGAAGGTGCTCAGGTCGGCCGCCGACACCGACCTCCCCTCGCAGACTCTCGCCCGCGGCTCTCTCCACAACGGCTCGAACCCCCAGGGTTCGAGGCTGCTGACGAAGAAAAACTTGGCCTTCCACCCGTGGACGGCCAATGGAAGGCACTTCAAGATCTTTCGGCATTGGTGAGGGACAAACAAGACCCACTCTCTACTCCTAAAGTCCGACTTCAGGTAAAAGAAATTACCAAAGAGGGACAGGCTGGGGTTGGACCTAACCCGGTGACACAACACTATGAAGCAGCATATGGCCTGAATGCTATTCGGGATCAGCTGCGCTGGGGTCTCCCTATAGTGATTAAAGATGGCTATGAATAGTGGGTGCAAGGGGAACCTCAGGCAGGCCTTAAGGTGGGACTTGTATATCGGGAGGGTTCCTGGACCTAGTGGGTTGTTTGCCCTTCCCTCTTGGCCCGGAAGGGTAAGGTGAAGGGTGGACGGAATCCCGTAGACTGTCCTAAGTTTCTCAACCCGCTCTCGGGTCATGGTCGAGGGTAACACACCCGACCCTGGGTCCTAAGGCCTGCGGGACGGACCCCTACTGCTAGATGCCATGGGGAGGAAGGAGCAAAGAAGAAAGACGGACTAACCTGGATGGACTCTAGATGAAGGGACCTGCGGAAAGGAGGGTTCGAGGTCAAAGGTGCAGCAGGAAAAGCCCCCCTGCTCTGCCTTCTCCCCCTTTTATAGGCTCCAGGGGAGGGAGGAGGAGTTATTGCCCGCCTCGGGCGCGTCTCCGCCCTCCCATCAAGAGCCACGACTGCCTGTGCTACGGAAGTCGAAGTGACCGAAATGCCCCTCACGTAGATCGCGATCCGCGTGGGCACCGGATCAACAATGCGGGTCCGACCCGAGAGATAGTGCCGGCCGGCCAGATGTTGCCACGTGGCTCGACGATCCACCTCGCCCCGAAACGGTGTGGGACAGCCTGGCTCTCATCATGGCGCTGGACTGACATTGACTGCCCCGCTTGTGCCCCAACGAGCGACTGACAGTTATCCCAGGTGTTGTTTGAGATGGATTCGGAGCGACCCGATGCCTCGGTCTGGAGTCTACCGTAGGTGCGTGCGATCATGCTCCTGTCCTTTTATGTCACGTGGCTCCTCGACGCCCAGGAGCAGGGGGGCAACTGATGCTGATGAGCCCGTTCGGCTAGTCCATGGTCGGATCGGCCCTGGCATCCAGTCGGCTGGTCCCCGCGAAGTCCGACTCCCCGGTCGGCTCGCCCGAAGAGCTGGCCCGGGGGCTTTGAAGGCTGGTAGGCATCTTACCTCCCGTGCGACTGCCCCTCTGGATGCTTCGATCGGCTCCTGGAGACATCGCTCGGTGCCCCGGTCGGCTTCTAGGAGATCAGCCGGCCCATGGCTGAAAGGTCGCTCAAGATTTCCAAGGTCCTCTTCTCTCCTACAACTCTGATATTCTGTTGTAACAAATTCCAGTGCGTGGCCACTGCTCTGACACACCTAACACGTCGCCACCCACGATCTCGCCACCCTGCCCATCCTCTTGGGGGTATATCCGGGCTTTCCCAGCCTACTCCCCCAATAGAATTTGGCAACACTTTGTGCCTATAAAGCGCACCCGGGGGACCTCCACGAAGGGTAACGTTCTTCTTCCCCGTTGCTTACTTTCCTTCCGAACTTCTTTCCGTTCTGTCGCTCCAGCCCTCCTCTAACTTAAGCATCGGAGTGTCCCCCGTTGGAGCCCCTCTGGTGCACGGGGACATTTTGTAGGTAGGCCGGTCGAGGAGCTCTCCAGCGCGCCTGCCGAACCCGGTCCTAGAGGAGTAGCAGCAACACTTCTCGATTTTGATATTGCTTGATGTGGCCAAAATCTAAGTTTTTGTCTATTATAAGGTGTTCATCATCATATACTTAAAATTATGGATAAATTTGGTACCTATTTGTCTATTTTTACTTCTTTGTATGGATCCAACGTGTTAGCTAGCTTCACTAGTATGCAAAAGGGCAATATCTACTGATCTTAGTGACTCAAATTTGAAACCTAAGCGGGGGAAGATGGCAGCTAGATCGAGCTACAATATATCTCGTGGACCAAAAATACGTATGCACACATATGCCATGTGTGAATTGAATATTCATTGATCTAAATAATTGCAAATTCTTTTAAATGCACGGGACCAAGTAGTCACAGCTCACAACTCGTTTAGAATTCAGATTCTAGATCCATCTAGACCTCCTAATGGCTCCTTGAGATTGATCTATAATGGCTCCTAGAGATTGATCTATAATGGCTCCTTGATATAGATCTAAAATGGCTCTTAGAGACATGATCTCTAAAGGCTCCTCGAGTCTGATTTATAACAACTCCTATAAACTGATATGTACGGCTCCTTGAGACCGACATATAATAGCTCCTTGAGATCGACCTCTAACAACTCCTTGAGACCAACTTCTAATAATCTTTGAGACCAACCTCTCATAGCTACCTGGGATCGATCTATAACGGCACTTAAAGACCATGCTCTGACGACTCCTAGAGACTGACCTATGATGGCTACTGCAAACCCACCTCTTTGAGACCAACCTCCTAAGGGACCCTTGAGACCAACCTCCTAAAGGTTCTTAAGGTTGACCTTGTTGACGTGGAACCTTTGTCGACTGGACGGAGCCGTTGGATTGCTGGTTCGCTCTCCTGGATACCTGCAAAATAAGTTCCTGACTGGATTTTCTATGGCAGGGGACACTCCGATGCCTTAGTTAGAGAGGGAGGTTCCAGCAACAAAATGGAGAGTTTTT
The DNA here is from genome assembly GCA_021397845.1 of Areca catechu. Classification (NCBI taxonomy): domain Eukaryota; kingdom Viridiplantae; phylum Streptophyta; class Magnoliopsida; order Arecales; family Arecaceae; genus Areca; species Areca catechu. The sequence goes on along the minus strand of CM038048.1, from coordinate 41,030,694 downwards.
AAAGAGGAAGGAAGATGGTGAAAGTATTCTCTTTTCCAAGCTTCGTAGCATACCTTGGGTGTCCCCTCTTATCGGTATTTATAGTTGTCATGCCAAAGTATGGTTAGGCTCACCTATCTATGGTTAGGATAGGGTTAATTGACTTTATCCAGCATATAACCATAAGTGGTTGCCAATTGGTTCTGGCCAGTCTGGAGTCATTGGAGCTGAAGTTAATGGCCACGTGGCAATCTTGATATGGTTATGATTAGAGATAGTGGCCACGTGGTTGATCATAATAACCATATCCACGTTCAAAGATCTGGGATCAATCCTAGATTCGCTTCTGAGCTTCTTCTTCAGAAAGGGCTGGTGTTGAATCGGCGAAATGTCTTCGGGCTTATTCCCCACAGAACAAGTCGAAGACATCTCTATCATTTGCATCGGTGTTCCTCCCTTCAGAGTAAATTATGAAATGAAGCTGATGTTGTCTTCATATCAGTCTTCTTCAGACTGGCTTTCTTCTGCTGATATACAGAAGACTGGTCGAGAGCTGGTGGTGGCACTCTTCAGGACTAACGCCTTCGGCTAGGCCGAAGACTGACCTCACGTGACTCCATCCAGGTGCTCTAGTTTAGATGCCCGGTTCAGAAGGAGTTTGGTGAGTGGTTGAATTGATAATTAGTCTATGTTGTATTGATATATCATAATAGACCTCATAATATATGGTTCCTAGAGACTAACCTATAACAATTCTTTAAGACTAATATGTAATGGCTTCTTGAGACCAATTTGTAATGGCTTTTTGAGATCAATCTATAGCAACTCCTTGAGACCAACCTAACAGCTCTTAGAGACCCTCCTAATAGCTTCTTGAGACTGACCTACAATGGCTCCTAGAGACCGACCTAATGGCTTCTTGAGACCAACCCTAATAGTTTCTTCAGATAGACCTATAATGGATCCTAGAGATTGACCAGTAATAGCCTTGGAGGCCGACCTCTTAATGGCTCCTTGAGATCAACCGTAACAACTCTTGGAAACTAACATCTTAGCAACTCATTACGGCCAACCTATAATGACTTCTAAAGAATGACCTCTTGATGGCTCCTTGAGACTGAGCTAACTTGATAATAGCTATGGCCATCTATAGGCCTAAAGCAAAGATAAGCCAACCTCGCACAACTATAACTCTTAAATTCAACCTAAAGAAGAAAGTCCAAATAAGCCAAACTCCAAGGCTTCACAGTCTCCAAAAGCCAAACTCAAGGAGCAAAGGTTAAGAAGCTAATCTCATAAACTGATGGCTATCCAAAGTCTACGTCAAAAGAGATGGTGGCCTCTATAAGCTGACCTTAAGCAAAAATGACATACAAAATGCCAACTTTCAAGCTTGAGGCCTCCAAAGGCCTAATGGGGATCCAAAGGTCAAAGAGCCTATAGCCTAGCTAGACTATCCAAGAGGATGAATTAGATTTTGCAAAAATTAAAATCTTAATTATGTGCTATACACTACAGTAAAAAGGGGATTTGCCAATGCTATTATAGACATTTGTCGATGCTTTTAAGCTTTGGCAAGGAAGCTCATGACGCTTTTTAAAGCATCGCAAAAGCATCGGGTATGCAAGCGTGGGGACATAACCTGCTGATGCTTTTTAAAAGTATCAGCAAATGCCGACGCTTTAAAGCGTCGCTAGATTTAAACTTGTCGATGCTTTAAAACGTTGCTAGATTTTAAACTTAATGATACTTTTTAAAAGTGTCGGCATATGCCGATGCTTTAAAGTGTCGCTAGATTAAAACCTAGCAATGCTTTAAAACATCGACAGGTTTAAATCTAGCGACGCTTTAAAGCATCAGCAATCATCATGATAGCGATGCTTTAAAGCATCAGCAATCATCATGATAGCGATGCTTTAAAACATCGGTAATCGGTAAGATAGCAATGCTTTAAAGCATCGACAAGTTTTTTTTTTAAATACCTCTATGAAATTGAAACTCATACAAAATGAAACATGTATCAACACAAATCTGTACAAACCTGTATACATTATCACCAAAATCAAATATCATTTCATTCAAACTTGTATCACACAAAGATGGAATCAAACATCATTTCATTGAAAATTGTATCACACAAACACAACATTCATACTCCAAACACCAAATATACATGAAGTTAATATAAAGAGTGTTTTATATATATAAAAAGTATCTAAGTTCAAATACATCATAAGACATACAAAAATAATAAAAAAAAATATCGACTAGCATCAATGGCATCAATGGCCCGCAGGAGGCTAGTCGTCGTCCTGTCTGCAACTGGCAGATGCATTAGGAACCTACAAGATATACATATATATAGTTACGATACCTATATTATGTATATTCTAAATTATTATGTACATACAATATATATATATATGTAGTTATAAACAATTACTTACCTGAGATGACATGAACATAAGCAGCACAGATGTAACATGCTCAAGCTGAGCCCTTATAGTCTGCATCTCCATTCTGTCTGTATCACGTGTATGTCTGAGCTTTGCTATCTTATCCTTGAGTCAACAAACAGGTGAATCATCATGATTATCTCTAGTATCCCGAGTAAATCTACTTACCTTAGATAACTGAGTAGGGATAATTCCAATCCCATAATCCCTCACTCATCCATAACACTCTGGTCCCATCAACTCCGAGAATACCTCAGCCTCGATGCGACTGCTCTGCGTAGATGATGTAGACTCGCCAGCATGCTCGACGATCATAGAGATAGCCCTCTCATATGTTTTATAAAAAAATTCATATATTAATACTTAATAAAAATAAATTATAAATCATAATATAATATAAATAAAAAAATACAAATAGATCTCTGAACTCCTCCCAAACAAAATTGCCATCCTGGTGAATGTGAGTCATCCGATAGAACTCCACCTCACCAGGCTCCCTCCCTTATTGATCAGCCTATAGAAAGAATAAATGTTACAAAAAAATTCGAAATGATACATCTTATATCTCCGTACCATGATATATGGCACATGCATGATATATGATAATACATGATGTTAAAACTAAAAATATACTAAAAATATTATAGGATGAGAAACATACAAACTCATGCCTGAGCTGTGCATAACTCTTGGACCCTGCTATGTGAGGAACAGACTAAGCTGCTCGTGCGGCTCTACTAATAGCATAATATGTCTACGAAATAAAATTAAAACTATGTTACATATTGTACAAATATAATTTATATTAAAAATTAATGAGTTTGTAAGTTTGATGATGCTACCAACCTGTGCCCTCTCAGAGAATCAATAGTGTACCAGCTCCCTCCACTAATGATGATGTACATCAGGAGGACAAGTAGCTGCAACCTGCTCATCTGTCTTACCCTCTATCTTATAGTCTCCCTTCAACTTTGTCCTATACTCTTTCCACTTGTGATTGAAAGACTCAAGCACAAAATCATTACAATCTAGAGGGAGTAGGAACTTGCTCTACAATGTAAATAAATAATAAAATAAGTATTAAATGAAATAAGTAATGAAATTGTTAAAAACTTAAGATATAAAATAATATAATAAATTTTTTACCTGCACAAGTTGTAGCATCTTTACTTTATAGGCAGGAAGCATGTCATTCCACTATGAATAATTTAGGAGATATAGCTGATTCCGGTGTGCTATTGTCCCCAAAAATCTGGTCAACAAGCTAGAAGATTTCTTAATAGGCTGGCCTAGCTTGTTACACTCAAGGACGATCCTCTCACCCTCAGGTAATTGCCATACATCACGGACTAGTGTGGGTCTTCGCCTTCTCTTAAGTCTCCCGGATCCATCTATAAAAAAAATAAAAAATTATATATCAAAACTATTGCATATGTATGAATTGAAATGATATGAAATTATTAAATTACCCTGTATATGTATATCATCGATGATAGGCTTATCATCTGGATGATCCATAGGAGAATCGTGATGTACTGAATCGGAGGGAATGGCCTCGGCCTGATGTGTAGGAGAGGTACTGGCCTCGACAGATATGCAGGAATGGAGGGACTGGCATCAAACTGATGTAAAACTGATCGACTGTCATCGGGCTGCTGTGATGAAGTACCAGCCTCGGTCTAGAAAAAATAAAACTATACATCTGATAGGTGTTTCCTTCGAGGCATGGTATACCTAACATGCATTATTAAAAACCAAGTTAGTCAACATTATAATCAAATTATAACAGAAATGAATTGCTATTTAAAAGATAGGATAATTATTCATGAAAAATATAAACTATTTTATAAACTACTTACTTGTCATAATCAACCAGTTGTACCTTCTTCAAAATCCAACCTAACCAAAATGATTGTATCATTTATATGATTATCCGACATAATATTATAAGGCATACACTGAGTATAAGTATCATCATCTTCTTCTTCCACCATTTTTTCCATGTCATACAAGTCTTTGGGTTTTGTCTTAATAACAGTAGCCCATTCTTTATCTTTCGAGTCTTGTATATAAAAAACCTGTCAAGCTTAAGATGAAAAGATAAATGGATCATCCTTCAATAACACACTTGTATATATCAATCTTGAAAAATTGACAAGTATAAATCCGTTTGAGTCCTTTTTTAAACCTCTTGGTGTATGCATATCCATCCAATCGCATCGAAATAATACAACTTTAAAATTTCCATAATAATCCATCTCAAAAATATCTTTAAGTATACCATAATAAGATTTTTCTTTTGCTTCTACCATAACTCCACTGTTATGAGTTTTTCTAAAGTTCTCCACTCCTTGGTATGAAATTTAAAGCCATTTATAATAAAACCATTATATTTGTTCACAATATAATTAGAATATTGGGTAAGTGCTATTAGTTCTGCTGAATAATTTTTTTCCATCGGTACATCAGTATCGATACCTAGAAAATATAATATCAATTATCAATCACTTATTCGATGTTAAATGTATGTAAAATTATTATACAACTTATATATACTAACCAGATTGGAAAGCCAATTAGGAAATAACTCAACCAACAATCTTTGTTCAATCCTTGGATTAGGACGAGTGGAATGATTAGCTTATCATTGTATAGCTAAAAATTCACTGCATGACAATCAAATATAAGTTTGACAACAATCTATTTAATATTTAGTATTATCCATGTGTAAATAGACTAACATGCGATAGTTAGATATTATGTCATTATGTAGCAATACATATCGGTGTGTTTGTGACAATGATTTATGGTCAAGAATAATACTTTCTGCTTTTCCTATAAATTTTCCAGAAGATGCAAACTTGTATAGATTTGTATTCTCCATAGTATCACCATGATATTGAGGTCGATTGAATACAATCTCTACACCTTTGAGATATCTTGAACAAAATGTTAAACACTCTTCAACAATATATCTCTTTGCTATTGATCCTCAGGATAGACTTTGTTTTGTATATAATCCTTCAAACATACAAGATACCTTTAAAAAGTATGATATTTATTAAAATTTTAATATTAATATCATATTAAATAATGAAAAAGATATGTAAATGATGAAATCTTAGTTTTACAACATAACCTCTTGATAGGGTATATTCATCTGTACTATACTGGTCTATCAAGTTTAGCTTCTAAAGCTAGATGAATGAGTAGATGAACCATAATCATAAAAAATCTTGGAGGAAAAAGCTTTTCCATCTGATATAACGTAAGTATGACTTGAGACTGCAACTAATCAAGCTCCTGAGAATCAAGAACCTCAGAACATAATGCCTTGAAGATTGATGATAACTGAAAAATAATAGTAACAACTTGTTTCGGCATTGACAACCTTAAAGCCAATGGAAGAATATCTTGCATTAGTATATGTCCATCATGACTTTTAAGATTTTAAATTTTTTGCTCTTTCAGATTCAGACATTGTGAAATATTTGATACATATCCATCAGGAACCTTGATATTCTTTAAAACTATTAGGAAAAGATCTTTTTCTCGACTAGACATTGTATAATATGCATGAGAGATATAAGTTCTATCGTTTGCAAGCACTTGTAGATAAAGTTCATGTCGGATGCCCATTTCTTTTAAATCAAGATGATCCTTCATGTTATCTTTAGTTTTTCCATCAAGATTTAATATTGTTCTAATCAAGTTATCACAAACATTTTTTTCTATATACATAACATCAAGATTTTGCCAGAGTATATTATGCTCCTAATAAGGTAAGTCAAAGAATATGCTTTTTTTCTTCCATAATTATTTAATATGCTGATGGATAGATGCTGTCATTATATCATCATCATTTTCAACTTCAAAGAAGTTATCCGGATCCTCAAACACTACTATATCTAAAGTGCAAGCATTGACTTCCTCTGATACTTCTTCTTGTGCTAAAGTCTCAACATCATCTCATCCTCGTTTTTTAAAGGACTTTGTCATTTTACCATAACTGTGTCTAATACTAAACATTTATCTATAAATATCAGAACCATAAAGTGGAATTGGAGCAGATCCCAACTCTATAGTACCATCAAATAAATCCTTCTGAAATTGAAATGGATGATTTGCTTTCAACCATCGACGATGTCCCATATAACAAAACTTTCCTCCATGTTTTAACCAAATTGAATGGGTTGATTCACCACAAGGACATGCAACTCGTCCCTTAGTACTACAGCTAAATAAATTAGCATATGCAGGAAAATCATTAACAGTCCATAATAGAGCTACCCACAGTTTGAATGTTTGGCCATTCGAAGCATCAGTTGCACTAATACCCTCCCATAATTATTTCAATTTATCTATTAAAGGTCGTAAGAAAATATCAATATCATTGCCTGGACCCTTATCACCTGGAATGGCCATTGATAAAATAAGTGAAGATTGTTTCATGCATATCCATGGTGGCAAATTATAAGGAATCATAAGAACTAACCAAGTGCTATAGATAGAACTTAAGGTCCAAAATAGATTGAACCCATCACTGGCTAAATCCAGTCTAAAATTACGAGCATCATAGGCAAAATCAGGATGTCTGTCATCAAATGCTTTCTATGCTAAACTATCTGCTGGATGTCTCAATATTCCATCTTTTGTACGTCCTTCATCATGCCATTTCATTGATGAAGCTATCTTTGCTGATGCATAGATCCTTTTTAATCTAGGTACAAGAGGGAAATAATGCAATAGCTTGGCCATTTTTGTTTAATTTGTGTTGAATCTAATTCATTTAATCTCTCACTCTCATTTCCTTTTTGCTTCCTCCATCATGAACATCCACACACATGGCATGACTCTTGATCGGCATGTTCTCCTCGATATAATATATAATCATTTGGACAGCTATGGATCTTTTCGTATCCAAGATCCAATTTCTTTACTAATTTTTTGGCTTCATAACAAGATGTTGGTAAACTAGTATCTTCAGGAAATGCATCATTTAACAACTTGAGCAACATAGTAAAACTCTTGCCAGACCATCCATTTAAGTATTTTATATGAAATAAATGTGCAAGAAAAGAAATTTTTGAAAAGTTCTTGCAACCAGTATATAATTCTTGATCTACATCTCTTATCAGCTTCTGATAATGATCTATTCTAACATTAGTTGGGGGTATCGGCTCCCTATTATGTATAGATTCAGTAAATATAGGACCCTCAGGTAGCCTAGCTACTACTTGTCCTCCACTAAAATCTCTAGGATTTTGAGCACCATATTTAAAGCATCTTCGAGCAAATTCCTAATATCATCATCTCTTGCAAGATTTTTCTATTGGTTACTGGATCCAAAATCAGGTATATATTTCATGTTAGAGGTTTGGTTATATGTAGATGGTAACCTTGACTCTCCATGAAAAAACCACTCTGTATAACCTCTTAAAAAATCATTCCATACCAAATATTTTCAACGGTATTTGGATATAGAGAACTAGAATTTATACATTTTCGGCATAGACATAGAATCTTCCATTGATGCTACTTCTCTCCATACCAAATTTAATAAAATTCTGAACTAGATATTCTTTGCTATTCCTCGGTTTAGTTATCAAACTCTTATCCATTGTAAGATAAAACTAATTAAAATAAATAAATATTTATAAGAACAAAATAAATAAAAAATGCATCCTATCACCAACAAATAGGTAAATAGGTCCTATCCCATTCAAAAATTGTATTAATTATATAAGTCATTTACAGTAACCAAATAATATGCAATAGAAGTTCTAAAAAACTTTCGACATCATTTCTCTTTAGTTCTCTCCATACAAGTAAATATATATGAGGAGAACTAAAAGGAAATGCTGTCCGAAATAAATCTGAAACTCTATCAATACTATTTGATTACTGTAAGCACTTATAAAATTATTTGTAATTCTCAAACTGTCCAAACTGGATAATCAATTGACCACTATATATATTTTTCTCATTCGTACAAAAATAACATAAATGTACGGATGCTGTAGAATATGTACATTAATCAATTGAGAGGTCTATGTTTTTATGCAATGCAAGTTTTGTAAAAAATATTTTAAAAATCATAATTGATCATAACAAAGCTATAGATAGTATTGAAATGAAAGATTTGCAATAATGAACAATCTTAAAGCATAACATGTTCAGTAAGATGCAGTATATACCAAGAAATTTATAAAGAAACAAAAATAATCTACTAAAGAGAATACTTAGTTCTACGATTTAATCTACAACTAAATCAAAATGACTACAATCGGTTGCCTACAAAAGAAAGCCATTTAAGATTGCTGCCATTAGAAATAGTTGAATCAGCCAAACATACATCCCAAAATCATCATAGCCTCCATATGCAAACCTTAAACCAAATTTAAAATAGTTTAGAAAGCTTCTTTACTCTCTAAGCAATCAAGCACCTGATAAGAAAAAGGCAACAAAACATATAGATCTACATGACATAAAAACTACCAACAATAACAAGATCATGAATCATAGATAGGGTTAACTTAGAATCCAAAACGAAAGATTAGTTTATTGAATTTATTAAACCTGTGAGGTGCTACTTTGTTTGCATGGAATCTAGTTGGGCTATGGATGGGAAAAAACCTTACATACTATCTAACAAACTAATACATGAAGCACATACTATTTTCATGCATGTACATACAGTTTCTAGTTTGGCAAAATATATGGCCAGGTTAAACTTCTTTGTTGATAAACCATGGCAGCTCCTTGAGCCTTGATTCACAAACATAGTATCATAAGATTAAATAACATATTGTTGAATTTGTATGGATATCTTACCTTGGTATTCATAATTTACAAGGATGACACTTATTTTCTGATTGGCATTAAGAAAACAAAACTGCTTGAATATAAAGAATGGCAAACCTAGACTTATAAGTTCTAACTACAAGAAACAGATTTTATGAGTTCTTCATATATGCCCAACATGTTGAGACTCCATCAAGAGTATTGATGGATGGCAACAGCTTTGTCCAAATATACCAATTTAAAGAAATCATAAGACTAGAAAAATGCACTAAAAGTGTAGAGAAAACACCAATAATGCTTCACTAGCCCTAGATATACATGCCCTACCATCTGGGAAAAAAATGGATTCCCTCTCAGCCCATTCACACGAGAAAAAACTTATAGGCCCTACACATGACATTTTTTATAGTGAAGTACATGGATGGAAAACCAAACAAGCTAGGATGCACAAGATGATCCACATGTTATCATCATGGACATTAATGATAAAACCAAATACTAGGTTATAAACCATCCAACACATTTGCTTGAAGTCTGGTAAAAATGCGCTAACTCAATTACATGTTTGGCACACTTCGCACATTAAGTTCCCATGTTAAATAAAAGCTGAACTATTTATAGATAAAATCCTTTCAACTTCTTACATGCTTCCACAATGAAGAGAAACAATATAGTCATGCATTAGCTTAGCTTCTTTCTAGAATACCTGCTTTACCAAGTATTTATCTACTTAATTATAGCCTAAACTTTTTGACACCCAAGTGAGGAGACATAAATTTAGTTTCACATTAATTATTTATAAAAAAAATCTTGGCTATTTATGCAAGATTTTAGAAACTCAAATTAATACATTTCTAGCTAGTTTTTTTTTTTTAATGGATCTTGTATCATGATAAATTGTATCAAAGCAAATCCAATCCATGATCTATATAAACTAGAAAATACAAGATGGTCTCATTTGGATTGATCAAGAACAGAGCATAGTATTCATGATTGAATTTGAATGAATTTAGCTTTTTTATTTAATGAGCATGCCAGGATTTAAATAATAAGAGTATGTGAGGATATGTACATATATTTAATCTTATTTCTATTATTTACTATAAAAGATCTTAATATTTATATAAAACTATGTAATCCAATTACCTCACATTAGATGCTTTAGGTGCAACAGTCAAATTCTATCACTGGGTTCTTATTTGTAACAAAGCATAAGAATTAAAAAATGAAAAGACAGCAATGAAAAAGATATATTTTGAGGGCCCCTTCTCACCACTTCCCTCTAAATTGGCTAGTGACCTTATTTTGGGGTGTGGTCCATGCATGCCACAAACAAGGGCAAGCCACTATCCAATAACCCCCTCAAAAGGATAGAAAGAGGGAGGGGGAGATTTCCTTCTTCCCTCCTCCACTCAATCAATATGAACTACCACAAACAAACAAAGCTAAGTCCAAACAAAACAAGCAAGATTTTTTTTTTTAAAAAAAATCCTCCACGGTGGTCCAGATTATAAGAGAAATAGTGAAACTTATGGAAGCGCTTAATCCTTACCAGCTGAGAAACAGTGAAAGGCAGGTGCTTACAACCTCTTGGTCGGCTGGTGGAGCAAGGTAGGGAGGTTGGCGAGGGCAGCGGGTGGGAGGGCAGGGCTTCGGTCGATTGGCCGGTATGGAAGAGGGGCAATGCGACAGAGATGAAGGAGATGAAGGCACCAGTTGGAGATCTTCGACGATGACGAAGGGACCTGAAAGCAATGCACCGGAGATGAAGGAGGAGGGAGAGGGATCAAGGAGGGGTGGCGGCGGATCGATCGAAAGAAAAAATTAGGGCTCGGGGTTGGGTATAAGACGAGAAATTTTTCGACGCTTATAACCATCATTAAAAGTAGTAGCGTCGACAGGTGGTGGAGCTTCCCGACGCCCGCTTAAAAACCCGGTGATACTTAAAAGCATCGAGAAACAAGTAAACTTAGCGATGCTTATAAGCGTTGGAGGATAGCGACACTTTCTAAAAGTGTCGATGGGTTTGCGGTATCCCCCGATGCTCTGTCAAAGCATCGGGAGAAAAGGGTTGCCATTTCTTGTTTTTACTGTAGTGATAGTGTGAAATATATGTGAGCAGAAATACAAGTGTTGAAAGTAAAGAGGATAGGCAAGTAATCACAAATACATAAAAATTTTTATAATGGTTTTGTGCTTCCAGCATCTATGTCCACTCTTTAAGTCTCCCATTGAAAATATCCACTATAATCTTCTCCAAAGATTATAGCTGTTTTATTTTTCCAGACTTACAAACCAAATCCAAAATTGATTATTTTCTTAGGTTCACAATCAAAACCCAACAAGCCAATCCTTGGCTCAAAAAATACCTAGCTTCAGTCCTAATTGAAGTAGGCAACAAGAAAAATAGGAAGAACAAGAAAAAACAGTTTTTAAGTACAAGAAAACTTCTCAAAAGGAGCAAAAGAAGAACTTATGCATAGTAAAGAGAGACATGAGAAATCTTTGAAAGCTTCAATGCTTGTCTTCTTGCTGAGAAGCTAATGATTGATGGCATTATTTTTGGTGGTTAGAAGAATTAGCTCTTAATTCAATGTTTTTTTGGCTTTTTCTTAGAATTCTTGATGACTTTGAAATATTCTTTTGATTTGATAGTTCTTGAATATCTTCAATGAGTTTTGGTAGCCTTTAAAAAGCCTTTCAAGATCAAACTAGCTATTTCTGACTATTAGAGAAGGAAAAATAGTCGTTAGAAATAAGACAGGGCTAATCTATACTTTCTGAAAAACTAGTCATTATGCATGTTAGCAACCTTCGAGTTGACTCGGATTTCTATCGAGTCGACTTAGATCACTTCTGAGTTGGCTCAGTCTTTTGCTGAGTTAGCTCAGTCTTTTTTTCAAAATATAGTTTTCTGTTATCCACTAGTGAGCCGACTTGGTTCTATTGAGTTAGCTCAAAGTCCATTTGAGTCGCTTCAAAAGATGGCCATAAAAATTAGTTTTTTATTATTTTGGGCATACCCTATCGGGTTAACTCAAATTTTGTTCGAGTTAGCTCGGTTGCGTGCTGGCTGAAACTCTTAGTATCTGGCTAAAACCTTCCGATATGAAATTGAAACTTGACTTACTATAACATTTAAGACTTCAAACTTCAACACACCTATTTCTTTATAAAATCTATTATTTTTTCTCAAGCATGTGATCTTCAAAAACTTATGTTTTGGTTTTATTGGTGTTATCCTTATATTTTTCTGAAACATTAGCTTATGTAGTTCATTAGTAATATTATATATTCAAATATTTTATTATTCATCAAAATCAATCATTGGGACCAATAATCTCTTCTTTTTGATGATGATGATTAAACTTTGAGTATATAAGAAAATTAGACATAATATATCTTTAAGAACTACCAAAGCAAACTAAGATGTAAAAACCAAATTAACAAATATCAGAATACATGAATTGTAGAAAAGTATCAAGGTACATTTTATGGTCAAAACATATGAGTTAAGTATGAGAGGATACTTTTATACTATTATTCATCCTTTATATATTAGTATGCAATATTGCTCCCCCTTTTTATATTATTCAATTTACTCCCTCTTTTTGTTAGCATTATTAAAATGGTAGGAGAGAGATAGCTCCCCCTAAAAGAAACAACCAATGCAAGTCAATATAAAAGGATGTCATTCACATATATAAGGCATAAAAGATATAATACAATTAAACATATAAGGCATAAAAGATATATATATTATCAACCAGTTTGTCAAATCATGAAATAAAAAGTACATCTCAATAAAAGCTACAAGATACATATATCATCAAAGCATAAAATCTAGTAAAATATTTGATACATATAACTTCAAAATATATGACCTAATATATATAAAGGTCTATATCTAAATAACTCTTAAGCTATGGAGTTAGATATCTGACTCTGGGTCCTCCTAGCTAGTTAAGTAGGTGCTGTAGGTAGTCTCCTGGAAGATCGACGGGACTGCTACTATCTCCTATAAGTCCTAGTAATATTCCTAGCAGACAGTCTAGGCTATGTAGGGTCAGGCTAGGTAGTCCGAGAAGGTGAAGCCTGAGGAGGGTAGATCATTATCTGGATCATCAAAGATGAAACAGGAGGAGGTGTAGCTATTCCTATTGCCTGATCAGGAACCACCACAAAAATCTCATAGACATATTATGCACTAAGCCAACATTCGCTATCATCGACATCCTAGGTCTATCAACAACAATCCAAATATCGATGAACCCATCATCCAATCTCCTCGATAACCTATCTACAATACTTGATATAGAGGAGTCTATGGGTAGTTGCTTAATGAGTCGATGTATGTTGGTATTCTTAGTCTGAAGCCCATCAATTCTATCAGTAAGCATCTGCATCTCGGCTCTCATAAACTAGAGCTCTCCTTTGATAGTCTATCTAACTATCTTAGTTATCCTTCGCTCCATACTGTTGTCCAATGTAGCCTATATGCGAGAGGTGTCAGGTATCCGCAGAGATGGAGTAGGAATATCAGGTCCTGCTGCTCCCTCATATGGCCAGGGTGGAGAAGATGGCTCGGCTTTGTGGATTGGAGATCCTAATCCCTCCTAGTATCTAGATCAAAAACTTGCCTTCCCTAGTGATCACCCGCTTTTCGATATGCCATCCGATGAGGGTCCGGTCATAGTACTCATCATGACTTTAGAGCTTCTTTGAGGACTCTCCCTCAAAGGATACTCCAAAGCTCTAAAAAATGTGAGTCAGTAATATGCCATATGGTAGGCAGGCCTTCACTTTCTTTGTTGCCTCTCTTATCTGATCAATATAATCCCTAGGAAATTGATTGGTATGGACTGCATTAGATGATACATCATCACCAACTCTCTCTCATATATGAAATCAAACATGCCAATCTTGGGTATGAAGATCCTCCCAATAACATGGTATAAAAGCCTCAAATCAGTAGACAAGGTATTAGACTTGAACTCACCAATACCCTCAACATCCCTACAATTCAATACACATCTAAGTTCAACTCTCCTATCAATTAGTTTGTTTGCTACCATTCCCTTTGTTGGAATACTAAGAATTTGACCTAGAGAAGTATCAGTCAAAGTAATCTTTATTCCTTTTACCATAGAAGAAACACAACTATAAACTCTACTTAGATGTTCATAAAATTTTCTAGCAAGTCTGGGATAGGTTAATACATTAATCTTATAAAAGTCCTTCCATCCTTATTTCCTGATCCACTCACAAAATGCAAAGCTGTTCTCATCAAAGAAGTGAAAGTTGATCCACCCACTAGTCATAACGACCCTACTCGCCATCCTTCCCATCAATGGATGTGGAGATGATGGAACCTGAGTAGTAAATGGCATATGTGGTTTAGTGGGAGGAGGTGGAGTATCCACCTCTTGCTGCTTCAACTCCTTTTTGTCTTTTTAAGCTTCGTGTCCATGAACTTGCTCCGTTTTAGTCCATGGATGCTTTATATGATGAGCTAACATCTTCCTAAAGCACATGGTTACTAGGAAATAGGTTGAAATCAAGGAGAAACAAGAAAAGAAAGATGGATTTGGAGGTTTCTTGGATAGGCAGAGGGTTTGGATGAGGATTCATACTGTTCCTAAGGTGGTAGATGATCTAATGACTAAAAATGGGACCTACATATCCCTATTTAAAAAAATCTTGGGCTCGACCTCAAGTCGACTCGAATTTCCTATCAAGTTGACTCGGACTTGACTCGACTCAAATTTAATTCGAGTTAACTTGGATCTGGGTCAGAAGAAAATTTAGAAATTTTGATTTAAATCAATTCTAGAAGAATTTTAAGCCTAATTCTGAGAATTCTAAGAGTACCAAAATCATGAGAACACCTTTAGATAAAGATTTAAAAAATAAAAAAATAATTTCAATTAAAGCAATCACAAAATCTTATATATTTTATTTGGTTGATAAAGATTCCTTCACTTGTATGTTTTATCTAAAGTCTAAGAAAGAAGTTGAGTTCTCCCATCATGCTTATCTCGAACTCATCTTGCATTAGCTTGGTAAAATCTTAACAAAGAGTTTTATTAGTAGCACCGAATATAATATCATCTATATATAATTGGACTACTGATACATCATTGTTCTTCCTTTTCAAAAATAATGTAATATCTACATTCCCTCCTATGAAATCATTTTGAAGTAGAAATTTACTTAAAAGTTCATACCATGCATAAGGGGCTTGTTTCAAACCATAAAGTGCTTTATGCAATTTATAGACATGATTTGGAAACTCATGACTTTCAAAACTGGATGGTTGTTTTACATAAACCTTTTCAAAAATGAAATCATTTAAAAATATACTTTTAACATCCATTTGGTAAAGTTTAAAATTCATGAAGCATGCAAAAGTTAGTAGTAGTCTAATTCTTCTAATCTAGCTACCGGTGCAAAAGTCTCATCAAACCAATCCCTTCTTCCTATCTATAACCTTTTGTAACTAATCTAACTTTGTTTCTTATTACTTTGCCATTTTTATCTAGTTTATTTCTAAAAGCCCATTTTGTTCTAATTATAAGATGATCCAAAGATTTTTCTACAAGTATCCAAACCTTATTCTTTTCAAATTAGTTAAGCTCCTTTTGCATAGCCTTGATCTATTTATTATCTTTTTAGCTTTTCAACAGTTTTAGGTTCTATTTGTGAAACAAAGTTAAGTAATTGTAAGGATCTCTTAGAAATGAACAAGCTCTTATCCCTTGAGATGGATCACCAATAATTAAATCCTTTGGGTGTCCATGAGCATGCCTCCATTCTTTGAATATATCACTTCATATTGCAATGACTGAAAAATCTTTTTTATTTGAAACATTTCTATAAAACTTTGTAAATATAGAAAAAGCTGCATCCTTTTGTGCAAGGAAGAAAATCCAAATGATGCTTGAAAAATTATC
Source organism: Areca catechu (assembly GCA_021397845.1). Lineage (NCBI taxonomy): Eukaryota > Viridiplantae > Streptophyta > Magnoliopsida > Arecales > Arecaceae > Areca > Areca catechu. The sequence goes on along the minus strand of CM038048.1, from coordinate 41,014,502 downwards.
TACGATGATAAGTTCATAATGCTTGCCACCTAGACTAGTAGTTCTAGTTAGTCTAAACAAGTCTATATAACAGAGTTCTAAAGGCCTATTAGTTGAAACCATGACTTTGGTTTAAAAGAACTCCTAAGTTATTTTCTAAATTGGCATGTATTACAACTCTTATTCTTTTCAAACATGATTTTTGATAATCCTTTTCATGATCTTTTCTATCAAGTTTTGAGATTAAATCCATGGTTGCATAATCTAATTTTTTATGCCATAATTGATGCGGGATGATCCTAAGACTACCATGATTGTAGGAAAACAGAAACTAAGTTTTTTTTATAATTTTTTTAGGATTTAATTTGTAGGCTAGAAACCCGAAATCAAATAAAGAACAACAGGCAAGTATGTAATGAAAGAAAACATTATACCCACAAAATAATTCACGTAGAATAATAAAAGATAGGATCCCGGGAATTGAGAAACCCCTGATTTAGGATAGCATACCTTCAATAGTTCAGAAATCAGGAGGGGGAAGGATTATACCAGGCAGAGATTTGAAGAACCTTCGATGAAGAGATCACAGAGCACTCGAGATCGGCGCCTGGAAGACAAGCCTGTAGTCCTCAAATCAGATGGCATCTGGGTTGGTCCAGGAGGCAAAGAGTGCCTCCTTTTTGGAGGGAAAACATCACGGGGATCCTGCAAGCGTCAGAGGTTAATCAAAGAAACAAGGAAACAAAAGAAAGAAACTAGGTTTTAGAAGAAAGAAGGATCAGGGTTTGGAATAACTGGCGGCCTGGGGAAGAAGAAAATCCTTGGCTTGATGGGCAGCTAGGGCTTCTTCTCCTTGGGCATGGAAGATAAAGACTTGGGCATGGAGGCAAGGGTCGGCTAGGGCACACAAGAACAACCACCCAAAACAAAAAAACACCAATGCTAGAAAGCAAATCACCAGAGTTTTATTTCATCAATAAGTTAAACTGATACAAGAGAAAGAGGGGTGGGGTATTTATAAAGTTCCCATGCTCTCTCCTATTTAGGATAGGATTACATAATTTGACTAGGAAGAGGGCTATAAACTTTGAATTCAATTACAATTCCCAAAGAACTTAGGAAGAGAAATCCTTAATAGGTTAGGAAGGAATATTCTTGTTGACCTAGTCTTCATCCACCTTGCTTGGACCGGTCAAAGGGGCTTGGACTCCTCTTGAATTTGGCTTGGACCTCATGGGCAGCAGCAAAGGGCATCCTCCTTGGGCTTGGGTGAAAATTAGATGGGCCTTGGTTGGCTTCCAAGGGCTGGGGTGCATGGGCCTGGTGCCTGGGTTGGAAAACCCTAGGCACCCAATCTGAAGTGGACTTGGGAAAAAGCCTAAGATGCCTCCTCTTACTAGGCTCTTGGTTTTGAGATTCTCTTGGGCTGGGGAACTTGGCATATACCTGGAATAATGGGGCGCCCTTGGTCTTGGAATATACTTTGGCATCTGGAGGGCATCTTGGTATCTGGAAGGCATCTGGGGGAAATCTTAGTATCTAGGGCAGCAATCAAGGCCCATTAAGCTGATATGAAGGCCTCTGTCTCTTGGATGAGTCCTGGTAGAACTCTAAAATAGGGTATCCTTTTCTCTTATACAAAATTGGACTAGAACTGGACTAATACACAAGTACATGACTCAATGACTGGACTAGGATTGAGACAAGCCAACTTGGACATCTTGCCCCAACTTATTACAAGACCAATCTTACTTGATTACAAAATTTGATGCATAGGCAAGGGCTCAAAACTCTAATCAATAAACTAGATAGGGTCTAGTAATCTGTCTGATCCTGATGCCCCCACCAATTTTCTCAGGGCGGGAGGAACTTGACCCAGTCGAGTAAGGGTCAACTCGGCTCTCATACTGCTTAAGAAGGTCTGGGTTGAGGTACTGCAGATCCTCATGAGTGATCCACAAGTCCTTAGATTCCGACTGACCTTGCCATCTGACCAAATACTACTGATAGCCTTTGTTTTAGGTATTGATGGCTTGATCATTCAGGATTCACTTAATCCTTTCCTCACTAATAGGCCAGACTGTAAGTGGACTCTCTGGGATGGGCTCACTCTCAAGGGAAGGGTAGGCTCAAAGTGCTCGCTAGGTATCGCTGCTGGCTCCCGGTACTCCATAAGGTCTGAAGTATTAAAGGTGGAACTAATACCTAATTTGGGTGGCAACTGAGCACATAGGCATTGGATCCAACCCTCTCTATTATTTTGAATGGTCCAGCTCCATGAGCATGTAATTTCTTTATGGGAAAATCACTCAGGCCTAAGCCTGATCATTACATAATCCCCTATAAAAAACTCTTTAGCTTGTTTTCGAGAATTAGCCAAGTTTTCATAGGGTGCATTACTTAGGTTCATCTTTTGACTAATTTCCTGGTGCAAATGCTGTGCAGAGGTCAGTGTAGGTGTGGATAGATGAAGTAGGTCTATGGATTGATTGGACTCAAAACCCGATATTACTTCACTACCTACATCTATGTCCTGGGGTTGTTCATTAGGGACTTATACTTGGATTTTCTCTATGAACAACTCTTGTGAACCATCAATTTTATTTATAATGTTTGATCCTGGCTCAGTCACTTGTTCTTCAATTACTATAGTGGGTTCAGGATCATTTTCCTTTGGTTCTTCAATGGGTTCAGAAGTTTCTTCCTCTAATTCTTTAGCCTTAATTAGATTAATTCTTGATGTCTTCTCCTTAAGGCTACTAGAATTTCTCCTAATCGGGTCTCTAGGTTGAGTCGGGTGAATCACAAATTTCTTTCCATGGTGACTAAAGGTAAAGGTGTTGGTTCGATCAGACAGGGCTACATCATGATCATAAAGCCATGGTCGACCTAAGATGATGCTACTAGCTCCCATGGGAAGGACATCACACCAAATTTTTTCCTCATATGATTGTAGTTTAATCAAGATTTGACACCTAGACTTGATTGGAATGGAGGTGGAATCCATCCATGAGGCTTTATAGGGGCTAAGATGGGGAACTAGGGTCAATCCTAAAGATTTAACTATATCGGCAACGATGGCATTGACACAACTCTCACTATCTATTATAATCTTACATACCTTATCCCCACTTTTCACAAAGGTTTGTAGGATGTTAGTCCAGTGCCAATCTTCCTGGATTTTGGTGTAGGACAAGATGCATCTAACTACCCCTACGAGGTCAGACTGGTCAAAATCCTTCTCATCTCCTTCATACTCCTCTATTAAGTTTGCCTCAACTTCATAAACCTCTTCTTCCTCATTCTCATTGGGTTCAGGCTCTTCTTCCTCAAGCTCCCCTATGTGCAATGATCTGGTTGGACATTGGCTAGCAAAATGACCTACCTTATTGCACCTAAAGTAGGCATTGGGGATGGGGCTTGGGTTCTTCTATAAAGTTGGTGCCTTACCCTTGTCATTCTTAAAGGATGCAGAGTTACTAGAACTAGACTGACTCGGACTCGGGTTGGGACGAGATGGTTTAGGATTGGGACGGGTTGGGTTGGGACTGGGTCAACTTGGGTTTGGGGTTGGTCGACTTTGGTTTGGGTTAGGATGAGTTTGGTTAAAGCTGGGTCAGCTTGGGTAAGCATGGTTATGGTGTGGCCTAAAACTAGGGGTATTGGCCCTAAAGGTTTCAGGTCGTCTGACTAAAGATACTTTCTAGAACCTCTTAAAGTTTTCAGCTACCTGATAGGCCTGGTCTATATGCTCAACTCCCCTAAGGTATAGCTCTCTTTGGATATCCTCTCAAAGGCCAGCTCTAAACCTATATAGGGTAACTGACTCAGGTTTATCAAGGCCACATCTAAGAGCACACTCATCAAACTGGGTTATGTATTCTCTCACAGTCTTGGCTCCTTGTCTAAGTCTTTGCCACTGGTCTAGAAGGCACTGTTGGTAGTATGGGAAAACATACTTTTCTCTAAGTTTGAGTTTCATGACTTCCCAGGTAACAATGGGTGGATAGTTTCTTTGTCTACAAAGGTGCTCTACTTGTTCCCAGTATAACCTAGCTTGATCAGATAACCTAAGCTTGGCAAACTGACACTTTCTCTCATCACTCAAGGCATACCATTGAAAGTATCTCTCCATGCCTCCCTCCCAATCTATGTAGACCTTGAGATCTAGGGCTCCATCAAAGAGGGGTGGATCTACTCTGATGCTCTTAAGGATTCTATCATCATGGTCCTGGTCATCATAATTGGATCTCCTATGGTTAGGATCCTGATATGGCTCCTAGCATTGGGCTCTCCTAGGATTGGGCTCTACAAATGGGTCATGGTTTTGGGCTCTCATAGGGTTGGGCTCTACAAATGGATCATGGTTTTGGGCTCTCCTAGGATTGGGTTCTATAAATGGGTCATGGGTTTGGGTTCTACAGGGATTATGAGAAGTGGAAAGTGGTGAATCAGGATCAGGCTCAATATTGGACTCTTGGGTTCTTTCTATGGTTCCTAATCAGTTTTCTACTTGGTCAAACCTATTGGTTAATTGGTCAAACCTATTGGTTAATTGGTCAATCCTATGGGTTGTTGGGTATTTAATTGGGTCATTTGGTTGATCTGGGTGGTTAATTGGGCAAACTGATTTTGGGATTGGGTATTGGTTTGGTCCAGCTTGAGGTTCATCTAGGTGATAATCTAGTCACTCATGGCCTTCATGAGGGCCTCAAAATTGGGTTCCATGATTGAACTAGGCTTGGGCTTAGACTGGTTGTACTGGACTCCTGACCTGGTGGTTATGCAATCAATCACTCAAAGTGGTATGGTGCAGTCAAGCATGCAAGGATTAGTACGTTCTAGGGTTTGCTAGACCTAGAGCCAAAATTGAGTGAGTCGACTCAACTTACATCCAACTCAACAACTAATCCTTCCACTAGCCAAGTAAGGGGTGGGAGTGTGGGAGGCCCCCCCTACTTTCGCAGGGACCCAATTAAAGAACCACAACACCACTTAGGTCATTTGACTCTGGACCCCAAGCATTAGACACCAGTTTTCAGTAATAGTTGGAGAATTGAGTGCACTAGTTTATCCACACAATTCGGACCCGACCTGTTGGTATTACCTAGTTCTCTAGAGCAGATTAAGTCTAATTAATTTTAATTAAGGCTTGGGTTCTAATGATGGTGGTTGTTTTGGGTCCAGGATAGGTAATGATCTCCTGCCCTGATCTGAGATAGAGAAATGCCCTTAAGATTAGTTTAAGAAGACGATGAACATTCGATGGTCCTGATACAATTTAACAACAATCAGAAAAATATATATTTTTTTTAATCTTTTTATGAGATGGAAAGTTAGGTTTAAGTTGATTAAGTTAGCAAACAAAATTTGGCTTGGGATTTGAGGGGTTTGGTAGTTGATTAGGTTAGGTTTAGTTAGGTGTGCAGAAATCAGAATTAAAAAATTAGGGTTCAGTTTGATGCAGAATTTGACATGGTTTCAATGCAGAAAAAATCTTAAGAAATTACAAAATAGAGAATGGGTGGTGATGATAATCCCTACCAAATTTGATGCAAAACAAAAATTAGATGATAATACAACTCCTAGGGTTTTCGGATTATGTGCAGAAAACTTGAGAATTCAGTTAGGGTTTCTAAGATGCCAAATTTTAGGACCTTTTAATTTTTGTAAAAATAATTAAAAATTTTAAAAATTATTATAAAAAAACAGAGGAAACTTCGTGCAAATTTCACAGAAAAATAAAATCTCTAGGTGGTCAAAATTGGATGAAATCTAGACATCTAATGCAGAAGACAAGATGCAGAAAATCATAGATGCAATCTTTTTTGGTGTTTTTGATGAAGATGCAACTATCCTAAACTAGCTCTAATACCTAACTGATGTGGGATGATCCTAAGACCACCGTGATTGTAAGAAAATAGAAACTAATTTTTTTTTTGTGTAATTCTTTTAGGATTTAATTTGTAGGCTAGAAACTCGAAATCAAGTAAAGAACAACAGGCAAGTATGTAATGAAAGAAAACATCATACTCGCAAAAGAACTCATGCAGAATAATAAAAGATAGGATTCTGGGAATTGAGAAACCACTGGTTTAGGATAGCATACCTTCAATAGTTCAGAAATCAGGAGGGGGAAGGATTGTACCAGGCAGAGATTTGAAGAACCTTCGATGAAAAGATCACACAGCACTCGGGATCGGCCCCTAGAAGACAAGCCTGTAGTCCTCGAATCAGATGGCTATCTAGGTTGGTCCAGGAGGAAAAGAGGGCCTCCTTTTTGGTGGGGAAACACCATGGGGATCCTGCAAGCATTAGAGGTTAATCAAAGAAACAAGGAAATAAAAGAAAGAAACTAGGTTTTAGAAGAAAGAAGGATCAGGGTTTGAAATAGCTGGCGGCTTGAGGAAGAAGAAGATCCTTGGCTTGATGGACAGCTAGGGCTTCTTCTCCTTGGGCATGGAAGATGAAGACTTGGGCGTGGAGGCAGGGTCGACTAGGACACATAAGAACAACCACATAAAACACAAAAACACCAATGCTAGAAAACAAATCACCAGAGTTTTATTTCATTAATAAGTTAAACTGATACAAGAGGAAGAGGGGTGGCGTATTTATAGAGCTCCCATGCCCTCTCCTAATTAGGATAGGATTACATAAATTGAATAGGAAGAGGACTATAAACATTGAACTTAATTACAATTCCCAAAGAACTTAGGAAGAGAAATCCTTAATTGGTTAGGAAGGAATATTCTTATTGACCTAGTCTTCATCCACCTTGCTTGGACCGGTCAAAGGGGCTTGACTCCTCTTGAATTCAGCTTGGACCTCATGGGAAGCAGCAAAGGGCATCCTCCTTGGGCTTGGGAGAAAATTAGATGGGCTCTGGTTGGCTTCCAAGGGCTGGGGCGCATGGGCTTGGCGCCTGGGCTGGAAAACCCTGGGAGCCCAATCTGAAGTGGACCTGGAAAAAAGCCTGAGATTCCTCCTCTTACTGGGCTCTTGGGCTTGAGATGCTCTTGGGCTGGGGTGCCTGGCATATACCTGGAATCATGGGGTGCCTTTGGTCTTGGAATATACTTTGGCATCTGGAGGTTATCTTGGTATCTAGAAGGCATCTAGGGGGAATCTCGGTATCTGGGGCAGCAATAAAGGCTCATTAAGCTAATGTGAAGGCCTCTGGCTCCTGGATGAGGCCTGGTAGAACTCTAAAATAGGGTATCCTTTTCTCTTGTATAAAAATTGGACTAGTACTAAACTAATACACAAGTATAAGACTCAATGACTGGACTAGGATTGAGAGAAGCCAACTTGGACATCTTGCCCCAACTTATTATAGGACTCAATCTTACTTGATTACTAAATTTGATACATAGGCAAGGGCTCAAAATCCTAATCAATAAACCAGATAAGGCTCAGTAATTTGTGTCTGATCCTGGTGCCCCCACCAATAACCAATTGGTTTCATCTTGTCTATCATTCATTGCAACTAAGCATTGTCCATTTTTTAGAGAAAGATCATCCAAGTCTACTATATAAATATTGCCATGCTATTTTGGTGAGGACACCAGAGCTAGGAAAAGATGTCAGAACCCTCCAAGCTCGTTGTGGATCATCATTGAGTAGCCAAGTATTTTAATTTCAGCTTGAGTCCTGTAAATAACATTAGTTTGCTTTGTTTTGTGAATTGGTCAATTTGAGTCTTGTAATTAGTACTTGAATAAGTCAAGGGGTTTCATAAGTAGCCAAGTCCCAAGTCATCATCACCTTGGTGGATCAGTTCTATGACAAAAGAAGGTTGTCTAAAATTTTTACCAGACATCCAGACATTGGAACATCTAGACTTCGAGACATGCGGACATCCAGACATCGAGACATTGGGACATCCAGACATCGAAACAATGGGACATTGGGCCGTCAAGACATTGGGATAATTTTAAGTCCAGCTTTATCCATAAAAGGCACCATCCAACTCTCTTCTCATCGTCCATTTGAAAATCCAAGAAGATGCCATTAAGAGAAGTAAAGCAGAAGAATTCTACTTTTCATCTAGCACCCTTCATCTTCAAATTGTTGCCCACTCTAAGATAGATGCCCACCCAAGGAATCATTCAAATTTAAATGGGAGAAGAGTCTACGGATAAGTGGAGGTTCATCTAAATTTTAAAGGAGTTCAAGTTCTCATGGAATCCATTCAACATTTAAAGAGAAGTTTTATTATCTTGCCTACCATTCAAATTTGAAACAAGGAAGGAGTTCATGCCAAGGATGGATTAGCACTAATTGAGAAGAAATTAAGGTGCCATCTCATCTCATTTTGTCACCACATTTCTTCTTAAAGTCGTGGAAAGCCTCATTCACCACCCAAGCCATGGAGAAGTCCAATTACAAGGGGGCTCTACTCAATTTAAATTACAAAGAGTCTTCATCAAGGTCAAGAAAAAGAGTAGAGTCCAATATAATCTCTAAATTATCATGTATTCAAAAAAAATTTATGTTATCATACTACCTTGTATGGAGGGTCTATAAATACCACTCCAATCTATCCCTTGTATCCAACTTATGATTGATTAATGAAACTCTGCCAGTTTCCTTTCTCCAATTGCTGGGTAAGCATTGAGAGTGCAATTGATGGTTAAAAGCAATTGTAGTGTGTGAGTGCTTTGCTGGTTAAGCATTGCACTGGTGTGTGTGGAGTACTAAAGTTCGAGTTATCTCTTAAGTCTAAGATCCAGAATCCAGGCACCATCATCTTCGGCATCCAGTCCATATCTAGAACTAAGCCAACCATCCTTCTTTCCCTCTCTCATTTCAGATTTTCACTTTATTTTCATCAATCTAATCATAGTTCTTTTGCAAGATCCCTAGTATCTTCGATCAGAAGAGGAGGTTTTCCTTACCATCTAACCATCAACGGGAAGATCTGCTCTGAAGGACTGAAGTATGCAATCCTACAGCGAGATCGTGAAAATTGAATCAAGATCTATTGAAACGGAGGAAGGAAAAGCGTTATTGGTAAGTAACCATCCGAATCTCATTAGATCTGGTTGATTGAATTCAGGACATCCTAGTTCGGTGGTTTTTCAGTCATCGGTTTCACGGTTCTTTATGTGATTGCATGCTGGTTATATTGCGGATAGTTAGTAGAGGCTTAGTCTAATTTTCATTGAATTAATTTGACAGTTTATTTGAGTTTGCTGCCATTGCTCATTAAGAATTAAATTTTAATTATTAGAATTAGTCTTTGCATCCATCTTGCATCATATTTCCAATGAACACAATGCTCTCTTTTATAGAACTATATACAATGTATTAAGATGACTCAAAAACTACTCTATATCCTCTACACATAATTGACTTATACTAATCAAGTTATGCTTTGAGCTATCTATACATAAGACATTTTCGATAAATATAGAGGGGGCAATGCAAATTTTATCAATTTCTTAGAAGTATCCTTTTTCATTGTTCCTGAAAGTTACCATTCCTTCCTCTTTAACATCCAAAGTGATAAATTGAGTTTTGTCACCCGTCATGTGTTTTGAGCACCCACTATCAAGATATCATCTTCTTTTTTCTTGGAATGCAAAACACACATACAAAGGAAATCAAGTTTTTTCTTTAGGTACCTAAGTCATCCTATGTCCTTTAGGGTTAGTCTTATTGGTTCCTTTTAGAACCCATACCTTTTTAAATATTTTTCCATTAACTTTTCTAAAATTATATACATAAGCTTTGTGTCCTAATTTTTCATAACAAAAATAACTAATGCTTGATGTAGAACTAAGAGAGAGTTTTTCAACAAAAATTTTAGATATTTTTATTTAATTTGAGTGTCATAACCCAAACAAGCTTTATTATAAACCACTCTTTGATCATTCAAAATCATTTATAACTTTCAGAACTTAAGGTAAATTTATTTATAAAAGTCTTTACTTTCGTTATCTCATTTTTCAGATTTTGGTTTTCGATGAAAATCTTTTCTTTTCATTTAAAATGCTTTCTTTTTCTTTCAAAATATTTTTCTTTTATTTTTCATTTATTTTTTTGAGCTCACAAACCAAATCCAAAATCGATTATTTTCTTGGGCTTACAATCAAAACCCAACAAACCTATTTTGGCTCAAAAAATACCTAACTTTAGTCCCACCTAAAATAGGCAATAAGAAAAACAGGAAGAACAAGAAGAAATAGTTTTTAAGTATAAGAAAACCCCTCCAAAGGAGAAAAAGAAAAACTTATGCACTATAAGAGGAGGCACAAGGAATGTTTGGAAGCTTCAATGATTGTCTCCTTACTAAAAAGCCAATGATCGATGGAATTACTTCAGGTGGTTGGAAGAATTGGCTCTCAATTCAATACATTTTGACTTTTTCTTGGTGTTCTTGATGATTTTGAAATATTTTTTTGATTTGATGATTCTTGGATGTCTTCAATGAATTTTGGTAGCCTTTAAGAAGCCTTCCAAGGTCAAACTAGTTAGTTCTAGCCATTGAAAAAAGAAAAAAAATCATTAGGAACAAGATAAGGCAAATCTATACTTTTTGAAAAACTAGCTATTATGCCTGTTAGCAGCATTGGAGTCGACTCGAATTTCTATCGAGTCAACTTGGATCACTTCTGAGTTGGCTCAGTCTTCTATTAAGTTAGCTCAATTTTTTTTTCCAAAACATGGCTCTCTGTTATCCATTATTGAGTAAACTCAATTCTGTTAAGTCGGCTCAAAGTCTATTTGAGTTGACTCAAGGTTCATTCGTGTCGACTCAAAAGATAGCCATAAAATTAGCTTTTTGTTATTTTGGACACACCTTGTCAGGTCAACTCGAAGTTTATCTGAGCCAGCTCGATTGTGTGCTGGCTAAAACTCTACATTACTAGGTTGAAACATTTTAAGATGGAGTTGAAACTTGATTTTCTATAACATTTGGCACTTCAAACTTCAATACACCTATTTCTTTATAAAATCTATTGGTTTTTCTTAAATATGTGATTTTCAAAAATTTATGTTTCAATTTTATTGGTGTTACCCTTGTATTTTTTTAAAATATTAGCTTGTCTAGTTCATTAGTAATATTATATACTTAGATATTTTGTTATTCATCAAAATCAATTCTTGGGGCTAATAAGCCAGTCTCAAAAGTTCTTAGGTTAAAGAGCTAACCTTGATCAAGAGGCAAAGGTCAAAGAGCCAACCTTAACAGCTCTTAAATTAAATAGATTGCCAAACTCAGTCGAAGATTTCAGGTCAGAGCTACCTATCCAACCACTATGGATCTCAACATAAGAAGTTGACACTAATGTCTCTTAGAACAAGTCTTAATAGCTCAAATCAATCAAAGATCTCTTGTCTGATCGAATTCTTGACCTGATGAGCAAACACATGTCACACAAACACGAGCTGCTAAGTGAACTATTACATCACTTTGGGTTTGCACCAAACCTTCTCATGTGAGATGGTTGACCCATGATGTGAGCTAAGGTGAACCTAAGTTAGTTTGCTACTAACTGATTTGCCTACTTAGCTTGAGCCAAGAAGAATGGCTCGAACTCAGAAGTGCCAAGAATGTGATGCGGCAAAAATCCAACCTCTTAATTGGGGGACGACACATAACAAAGCAAGGGAAAGAAAGCCAAGAGATAACTTTCCACTTGATTCAAGACTTTAAAGAGTCCAATCCTAGTAGGACAAGGACTCCCTATGGGAGGCTCAAAGTATAAAATATTCATCTCTTATTATTTTACATAATCTGTCTTCTCTCTCTTATGTTGTTCTTCAAAACCTTGTCTAATTTAACTATCAAAGGCTCCTTGGCTAGATCAACTTTGACAACCTTTTATATTTTTTTTCTTTCCCAGATTGCAAGTTGACCTGCACTCTCTAAGCCTCAACAATCACCAAATCAGATATTGCCTACAACATTACTAATGAAATGAATATAGTTTTTCAAAATTACCAATGTGCACATGTTCAAATTGAAGCAAAAGCTTAGATCTATATATATGACCCATAGTTGTATATAAAATTAAGATAATCTTTATTAACTTCTATGATCCAACATAAAGAACTATGGTATCTATGGCACTTATGATAAAAATGTTTTTAGGTTTCAAATTACATCAAAAGTAGATTTGTTCAATGAAAGTTCTACCATGCATTTCCTTGAATACAAAAAATACAATAGAGAAACATAAAAATTGGGAAGATACATTTTTCCTTATCTATGAAGCATGATAGCATTTGATAATATATATTGTAGCTGTTCCGAGAGGTGGTGCTGACTCGGGCTCGACTCGGATAGGGCTGGAGTTGACATGGTTGCTATTGTGGAGCCAGGTCTCGTAGGGTCCTATCATTGGGAGTCAATTCTACAAGATAGAGAAGACTAAAAAGTCAGAGACAATGGGGTGGGTTCCCGATGGTGGACCCTCTAATACCTAAGTCGGTCACCTAGAAAGGCCAATAGAGGAGGCTTGAAGTTCCCTCAAGGTTTAGAGAGTGGTGTAAAGTTTAGAGGAGCCAGGAAAGATGCTGAGGGCGATGAGGTGGAGTGAGGCCTACAGAGGAGGTGGTGCTTAGGGAGTATAAGACTCACTTCCTAGGAGATGGCACATAGTGAGTGGATTGGTAGAGGCCTAAACATTCTATGAACAATGGAAAGTGTGTAAAGAGGCATGCAAATGTCTTAATGAATACTCGAGTGGATGCTCAAAGAATCAAGGAGCCAGGGTGTGTCTCTCAGGGTGGCTAGCAACAAGTTCTCAACTCCAAGTGACCTTATCTCCCTTTTTGGAACCTCTCCCCTCTTACTTCCTCTTCTTCTCCACTTGCTTCTTCTTACTTGGAGGGTCTCAGGGAACTAATTTATAGGCACATGACAAAGAATGATAACTGACATATTTTGACTATTGTAGGCATGCCTAGAATAGGGGGTCATATCATGCTTGGTGAGGCAAGGAGTGTTGACTGGCATGGCACATCCCTACAGTAGGGCATCTCTTAGGTGGCAAACATTAATGGCTACCACACTAGAGCATGTGCGACTGGATGGGCGAGGGAGGCCTAATAGCAGTCAATGTATATGCAAGAAGTTGGTGAGTGCATGTCCAGGTGGCCAAATGTAGGGAGGCAGCCCCATCACCTAAGCTGGCTAACATATATTTAGAGTGGGACAGAGCCTGGGTGCCATGCTAGATCAACTGGCCCTGACATATCAGATGCCCCCCACTTTCAAAACCAAGTAGCTTTGCTCCCAGGGCTTTGGGTGAAGGAAGCAGAGACCCAACTGGTTCTATAGGGTGTAGAGGCCTGTTGTGCTAGGATGAAGCTGGCGAGGTAGGCAATATGCGAGGCTTGTAGTGAGGCAAGAAAGGCTACCCTGGGTGAGGCAGGTCAGGTTGTGCTAGGCGAGGTAGCTTGCAGAGGGGTAGGTGAGGTTGTGCTGGGCAAGGTAGCTTGCAGAGTGGCAGTTAGGCCATGCGGGGTGAGGCATTTCATGGCGAGGCAAGCGAGGCTACCACTAGACAAGGCAGCTTGTAGTGAGGTTGCACTGGGCAAGGCAGCTTGTAGTGAGGCAAGTGAGGTTATGCTCATTAAGACTTATGTCTAAATTAGGTGTGGCCCTTTGGGAGGTGATGCCATCTAAAGTGGCGATAGTTTTTAAAAGTTGCCATGGTGGTTTAAACTTCTGGGACATTACGACTGCCTCCTAGGATGGCACCTTTAATAATGAATCGATGTGGGATGCATCGATTGGCAAGGCTAAAATCAGCCCCCCTCATTGAGGAGTGGATAAGTCTTTTTTATGAGTATATATATGCATATGAGGGTCGGTCAGGCCTTTTCAATCAGTGATGCTTGGGGTGATTGAGAATAGCAAAGCTATAGGAAAGAGGAGAAGAGTCTTTAATCGATAAGAGAGGTATACCAGTAGCTACCTGCAATGGATTCCTCTACCTTTCTTTCCTCCTTTCTTTTTCCTCTATATCCAATAAGCGATAGACATGGGGGCGGAAGAGCCAGGCCTAACATCTGAGATTGTGACCTTCACCTTGATGAAAGAGAAGGTCCACCAACTAGGGAAGAAGTTTGTCCTGGTAGTGGGTATTCATCTGGAGGTTCTTAGGAAGGATGAGCACATCACCAAAGGGACGGCGACAAGGGTCACCCTTCATGAGGAATCGTTGAATGTAGGTCTCAAGATCCCCATACTCTCGATGATGGTAGATCTACTATAGTGGTATAACTTGTGTCCGATGTAGTTGTCCCTAATGCCTAGAGGACCATTATTAGCTTCTTCAGCTTAATAGTCCACCATTGCATGGAGCCCAAGTTAAGGGTATTGCACCATTTCTTCTAGGTGGAGGCTTTTCAAGGATGGTGGTATGTCTCCCCTCATAAGGAATTTAGCTTTCTGGTCAATCTAGTGATGTTGCATAGTTGGATGTCATGATTCTTCTTCATGGTTTCACCATTTTCATGGCTATATTCTAGGCGTTTGAGTGAGGTGGAGCCTTCATAGTTGCTGGATCCTATAGTGCTATAGGAGCATGAATAGATCATGGTGGATGAGCTGTTACTAGTGCAGGTCCCACCATATGATACTCTTCTATTGAAGAGTTGGTTGGAGGCTCTCTATGTGATGGGAATTTCATTTTCCTAAGATAGGCCCCCAACAAACTATTTGATGAATAGTCTCTCGCCTTGATAGACAATAGGAGGACTTCATTCTTTGGTGTAGGCTTGACTATCCATACCTGGCCATAAGCGATGATCGTCAATGAGCCTTCTTCGCCACCTTTGATTGATCCAAAGGAGAAGAAGGTGCATTCCCCATCCTCGGTGGAGGGGGAGGGGAAGGTGATGAAGAACAGAGGGCTTCCTCACCCCTTGGACCTTGCTTTGACCTCTAGCAGGGTGTTGGTCATGGAGATTAAGGAGGGAGTCAAAGACGGCCCTCTAGCTAGTGGGCGAGGTAGGCAAGGCTCCAGAGGGGAGAAAGGAGGAGCCAACGACTATCACGAGACACGAGTAGAGGTTGGTGAAGCTCGGGCATTAGTGTTGGAGTCTCCGATGCAGATAACCAAGTCGACCATGAAGTTTAAGGCAACCGTGGCTAAGGTGAAGTGGGCTATGATTCCTACGATAGGCACGATTGAGAGTAGAGAGGCGAGGCATTTCATCACTCAAGTGGGTATTCTGACCCCTTGCAAGATTCGTCTACTGGGGATGGATAGGCCTTAGATTTTTGGATGACTTCATTCCTTCAAAGTCAAGGAGGGGGTACTAGACAGGCCCACTAGGGAGGACCTAAAATGGTTCATCTGGATCATAGTGTCGATAAGTCTTATACCTGAGGATTTTGAATATTGATTGTCCTTTGGGGATATAGGTCCCTCTTGAATAGGGCACTTGAATGTAGGGCTGTATGGAGGCCTATGATTTGTTGTAATATGTGGACCGCCTTCTCAAGGAGGCAGAGCAGTTGTGAAAGATTGTCAAGATGGTGGAAGGAGAGCATGACATAGTAGCCCAGGAACTCAGTCTGTCCAGTGATCAACTAGCAAATGAGAGGATGAGGGTGGACACAGTAGAGGCCTCTCTGGCGATCTCGTCTGCTTGCCTTAACAAGAGCATAGCGAAGTGCATGGTGCTTCATCGCCTATTGGTAGTGGCACAAGGCTAGAGGGAGAGGGACCTTGCTGAAGTGCAAGCAGTGCTGGGCAAGGCTAAAATTAGAGTCTCCAAGGCATTAAAAGTGATTGGCAAGGTAAAGGCCAGGGGTGCCAGGGCTGGCATGAGGATTGCCAACACTGAGGCAAAGGTCTCTTCAAGGTTGGAGAGGAGTATCGCCTAGAGGTACTAGAAGCTAGCAGGGATGCTTTTCAATAGAGCTTCGAGTTCTTAAAAGGGCAACTTGCCAAGCTATTCTTGGATGTTGATGTTGGGAAGCTAAGGATGGAATTTCCTTCGAACAATAGTGAGGGCTCTGCAGGCTCCAACGGAAAGTCCCCTACGAAGGAAGAAGATCAGGCTATCCTCTCATAATTAGCTCGCATGTCTCTTTGCTTCTTCTTCTTCTTCTTTTCTTTTGTGTTGGCCACTATAGCCCATACAAAATACTCAGAAACCTACTAAAATGAAATTTAATTTTGATGATCTCAAATTTTGATGTTCTTTTCTTCTTGTTTTCCTTGCTTGTAGGTTGATTTGGCTCACTACCATATTGTCTTAGGTAATGAGGTTCAAATTCATACTATAGGAGTTGCTCAGTGGTCCCTCCAAGGAGTCACAGAGGAGAAAGAGAAGTAATGGCAAGGACACAACATAAAAAGAGGATGCTACAATAGGTGGAGAGGTACCAGCTTCTTAATGGGACATCACCAAAATGGACCTAGGGATGCTTGTCACTAATCCTGAGGTGGATGTATTAGAAAATGGTGTAGGGTTTCATGTACGTATTTTAATTTTTTAAAAAAATATCTAGTAGAAGAAAATCTAATTAAAAATCCTTTTGACTTAGAAAATCATGCACAAGAATAATTCTAAAAACTCTATGAAGGATCATAATATGATAAGCAATATAGAAAACAAAATTAGCATGTATGGATCTAACCGATGCATGTTGTAGATCAAATCTACAAAAATCCTGAGATCAAATCTCATACTTGACCATGGATTGACAATCACCATTGCTAATGGCATGTGGTAAGGGTTCTTTACATTACTTCATAGCCACACAGGTGTTCAGCCTTTATAGATCGTCCACGTGAAGCTTCGACGCGATCAACCTCCTGGAACTGATAGATCCCTCCAAAGGCTACTGAATGGCTAAAAAGATTTTTTTTAGATCTTCTTGGACCCTCCAAGAAGATCAAGATGTGGAGAATCTGATATCAAGAGGTGGGAGACACAAAAAAAGTATGAAGAGCCTCTTTTTATTTTTTTCTTCCTCTCTTCCTAAAACCCTAGCGCTAAGTCCTCCCACGCCCACAAGTTTTTTCCATGCTCAAAATCCCTTCTCAAAAAATTTGTTCAATGATTTCCCTTCACAAATCCATCATAAAAATGCTTCAGATATCTCACACATCTCATGAAAAACTCAAATTAAATTAGGCATCCAAAGAAATTTTGGATAGGATGGAAAGAGGGAATAGATATGGATAAGAATAGGTGTTTCAGTCCTACTGAAACTCTCTCAGTTTAAATTCAAAAAAAATGATTTAAACCAAAATTAATCCACATCTTATCCACATCCAAATGAGAGAAATGGTGGATGACAAATATGAATTTTCATGAGAAAACATCATGGTAAAAATGAGAGGCATGGAGAAATTCTAGGGAAGAGATCTACTGGCAATAGGAATATGATTCAATTTCTAATTCTATTCAAATTAGGTTGCATTAAGTCAAATTTAATTTAATCCAATTTAAATAACTGAACCCAATCCAATTAAGTCTCAATAAGCTTAATTCATTCTCAGTTAAATCAATAATTAATCAGATCCAAGTTTGAATCAAATCGAAATTAAAATTTCTTAGTGATTAAGTCATCGTATAATCTAATCGGGTGAAACCTAATTGAACCAAATTCAATTAGGCTTGAGCTAAATCTCTTTGTACAATTAAATTGAGCCAATTAATAATCTAATTACTAATTAAATCTTCTATAATTAATTAATAATTAATTATTTATTTATTTACAATATTTGTATAAGATTAATTATCAATCGAATTGACAATTATATCTTTGAATGATTCTTAATCGTTAATTAACCATCATGATCGATCAAAGACTTCTATTGTATGTGATCTCATAGGTTTGAATACTAAGACAATAGTCCAGGAACCAATTCTTAAACTAATTGATGTAACAATCTAACAATGATACCTGATATCCAGATAGGTCAAATGATTGCAAAGCAACATTCAAGAACCCAGGCATATGGTTACCATATAATTCATCCCTTTAATCTAATACTTAGGATGACTTCAAAGTAAACTGCCAACTCCTGAATAGTGCATCCAGATATATCTCAACCTAACAAATCCTGTGACTCCTTATAAGGATTGCCCTGGTCAAGATCCTACTAAATTGAAACATAGCAGAGCATTTTCTCCAATACCTTAGAGTAGTCAATCCCATCTTGATTTACACACCAACTTAATAAGTACTTAACTGTACCCAGAAATCTTTTATCATTAGATTAGAAATCTAGATAGTCTGGTACCAAAGTACAGTAAGTTGCTTGCAAGTCATCATGATATCTCAGATCAAAGGGATACTTATATCCATATCCTTTTGTGAGACACTCTTGATAATAGAGCACTCAATAGAGTCAATCATGTTCAGTGAATATACTCTTACACTCACTTGCATGCCATACCAGTATCTCCACACTCCTTGGTTATGAGGACAACCAACCCATAGGTATACAACAACCTATACTTGATAAACATTATCTCCTAGGTAACAACATATCATTTGGTCATGAATAGGTTAAAGAACTACATAACAAATCCTCCTTTATCAAATAAAAGTAGTTCTAAGGACTTCATCACAGAAGAGTTCAAAAATAGATATATAAAATATGATGAACTACCAAAAATAACCATTATTTATTAATGATTCATATACAAATAATAAAAGAGCTCAACCATCTACAATCCAGATGATTGGCTTTAGGATACATTTCCTAATAACTCTAACTTGGACTAGAGCCAATTGGAACAATATAGAATACCCATCTTTTACTTGTGATCATTGAACTCTTTGATTATGAGGGCTTAAGTAAATAGATCAACCAAGTTTTTCTTTCTGTTGATCTTCTAAAGATCAACATCATCTTGATCCATGATCTCTCAGACAAGGTGGCAACAATGCAGAATGTGTTTGATCCACTAATACGACTTTAGTTCCTTTGCTTGAGCTATGGTCCCAGTACTATCACAATATAGAATAATTGGACCATCAATGAAGGGTGCCACTCCAAGCTTGCTGATGAACTTTTGCAGCCAAATAGCTTCCTTTGCAATGTCAGATGCCATAAAATACTCTACCTTGCATACAAAATTGGCCATAGTATGCTACTTGAAACTTTATAATAGATTGCTCCTCCGTTCAAGGTAAAAACATAACTTGACACACTCTTAATATCATCCCTATCTAACTGAAAACTTGAATCAATATAACTGACTAGTTTCAGGTTAGAATCTTCATAAATGAGTCACTGGTCCTTAGCATTTCTCAAATACTTAAGGATAGTTTTTACAACTTTCTAATAGTTCTCAGTTAGATTAGATTAGTATCTACTCACTATCCTTAATGAGTATGCCACATCTAGTCACATACATGTCATGGCATATATAACAGATCCCACAATCTAAGCATATGAAATCTTACTGATATGCTCTCTTTTGAAGAGTTATCGGACAATCCTTCTTGGAGAGTAATACCACGGCCTATCGAAAGATAACTTTTCTTGGAATTCACTATGCTGAATTGCTTCAACATAGTTTCAATGTATATGGACTAGGTTAACCTTAGCAACCTTTTAGATCTATCTCTATAGATCTTCATTCCAAGGATGTAGGATGCTTCTTCCAAGTCCATGAAGAATTGAGATGAAAGCTATACTTTTATTCTTTGTAATACAGGAATGTCATTGCTGATTAAAAAAATGTTATCCACATACAAAATAAGAAATACAACCACTGAACTGTTAACCCATTTATAAATGCAGGGTTCTTATTCATTCCTAATAAAGCCATACATTCTAATTAGCTTATCAAAATGCATGTTTTAACTCTGAGATGCTTGGTTCAATCCATAAATGGATCTCTAAAGTTTGCATGGCTTTGATTCCTTTATGAATGTGAATCCTTTAGGTTGTATCATATATACATCTTCTTCTAGCTTTTTATTTAGAAAAGTAGTTTTCATATCCATTTACCAGATCTCAAAATCAAGATGTGCCACTATCGCAAGCATAATCCGAATAGACTTGAGCATTCCTATAGGTGAAAACATCTTGTCATAGTCAATACCATAATATTGATGATATTTCTTGGAAACTAGACAAGCTTTATAGGTCTTCACCTTCTCGTCTGCATCCATTTTTCTTTTGAAAATCTACTTAAACCCTATAGGTTTTACTCATTTAGGTTGGTTAGTGAGTGTCCATACATTATTGACTTTCATAGACTCCATTTTAGACTTTATGACATCTAACCATTTATTAGTCGGTACTCTATATTGCATCCATATAAGTGATCGGATCCTCGTTGTTTTCATCAAGTTTAATAGGACCACCATCTTGGACCAAGAAACCATACTATCTATCTGGTTAATGCTGTAATCTACCAGATCTCTTTAATGTTGCTTCTATAATGGGCTCCGAGTTTGATCCAATCAAATCTGATCTTGTGGTTTCAATCAATGATGTCGGTTCTTCTACCTATCAAACTTCTTCAAGTTCAACCCCAGTGGCAACAGTTCCTTTCTCAACGAACTCTTTTTCTAAAAAGACTATCTTATTACTGACAAACAACTTTTATTCATTAGTTTGGTAGAAGTAATACCTCTTAATTTCTTTTGGGTACCCAATAAAAATACACTTGTTTGACCTAGGTGTGAGGTTGTCTATTTTCAAATGTTGACATAAGCCAAACAACCCCTAAACCTAAGGTGTGAGAGTCTCGACTTACACCTTACCATATCTCATATGGTATTTTATCTACAGACTTGCTAGGAACTCTATTTAGAACGTAGCAAGCCGAGTTGAGTGCATATCCTCAAAAGAAGATCGATAGATTCATAAATCCCATCATGGATTGAACCATGTCTAACAAGGTTTGTCCTCCTTTTAGATAGTCCATTATGCTGAGGTATCCTAGGAGGTGTCCATTTAGAGAGAATCCATTCTCTTCTAAATCTATCAAAAACTCACTAATGAGATATTCACCTCCTCGATCAGATTGAAGAGTTTTAATACTCTTCCTAGTTTATTTTTCTACTTCATTATGGAATCACTTGAATATTTCAAATGACTCAGACTTATATCTTATTAAGTAGATGTACCCATACTCTAATAGGTCATTAGTAAATGTGATGTAGTAATACGCACCTATGACTAAAGTGTTTAAGGGTCCACATACATCATTATGTACTAGACTCAGAACCTCAATGGCTCTTTCACCTTTTTGAGTAAAAGATAACTTAGTGATCTTACTAAGAAGGCAAGTGGTGTGGGCACCAGGATCAGACAGAGGCTTCTCAACCCTCTATGGATCTCGGATTAGGATTTTAATTTGTTAGGTTCTATAATAAGGCTTCAAGCCTGAGCATTTTATTTTTGAGTCATGTAACTAGTTTCAATTTTTATTTTGGTCATGTACCTTGGCTAATTTGGTCAAGTTAGGATCAATTGATCCTGTAATTAGCCAAGTTGGTTCACCAGCTCAAGTCAATTTGAAAATGGGCTCAAGCTAGTTTGAAGATGGGTTCATAAGTGGGTAATCAAGTCAAGCCCAATTAAAGAAGAGTCAAGCTACCTCTCCTCCACACCAAGTAAGAGTGCCAACTGGAGTGCCACATCATTAGTGCCACATGGCATGGGAGGTGCCACTTCAGATTATGCGGAGTGCCATATCATCAGTGCCACATGGCATGGGGAGGCACCACTTCACCAAGCTCCTTTGGGTGGCTAAGTCAAGAAGAAAAATTTAAATTCAAATCCATGTTTGACTCCCATTAATCTCCCCTTGATCCAAGTAGACAATTTCCACACAACACTCCCCATATCAAGCCTCCCCTTGATCCAAGCCAACAACATCTTTACTCCACTCCACAAATCAAGCTACCAAGATCAAGCTTCATGAAAAAAATCAAAATTCAAAAGTTAGATGCCAAGTCTCATGAAGGAGGAATTCAAAATTCAAATGGGCGCCTCTTGATTCATGAAGTCAACATCCTCTCTTCACTCCCCCAAATCAAGCTTTGTAACTTCCCTTTTCAAATTTGAATGTAAACTTGGGTGTTTATAAAAGGACCCTAACCCTCTTATAAGAATTTGAATGTTGATGAAATCAAAAAAAGTTTGAGAAGTTATTCTTCTAGCCCTTGTCTTCTAGACTAGGAGCTCCGAGAGGGAGTGCCTTTGTCCTTCGAACATCGAGGGGTGAGAAGCCCTAAGTTATTATTCTCATGTTCAAGCCACCTTCCCACCTTCATGTTTGGATGCCATCTGGATGATCCACCTGGGAGCCTAGCAAGAAGAACCTCCTCCACCACCATTCTCAACCTTTGTTCCCTCATTTCTTACTTGCTTTTTGATAATTCCTAACCCTTCTCTTGGTTGCTCGCAGGTCCTCCAGGTGCCACGGATAACGGAGTCGGTCCCCCTTGACTTCACGACCATCGAACGGAAAGCCGACGAATCCATAGAGTTAAAGGCTTGATCCTCCAGGCCGCATCCACGAGAGCAAGTGAACTCGGCATCGGGCGCATCAGAGTTTTACAAGGTTTGCATCCCTAAACTCCTAAGTAGATATTGATCTAAGAACTAAGTCCTACAGGGTTTCTCAATCCCAGGGTCCTCTCATTATCCTTGTTTATGGCCTATTTTGCTTGCTAAAAGTTCTTATCATTATATAATCTCTAGATCTGCTCTTTGCTTATCTTCGGGAATCTTTAAATCCATTAAAAACTTAAAATAACAAAAGAAGAATCATTAGCTTGCATCTTAGCATCTTAGTCCCACATCAAGCCTGGTATCAGAGCATGGTTAGGGCTTAGTTCTTCTTAAGTACTTGGATTGGTGCTTCACCATGGCCATCCGGTCATAGGAAAAAGTAGGGCTACAAGATCCTCACATCCCATTCAAAGAGGATTTCCTATGGCATGTAGGGGTGCCGATGTGATTGACCCTTGAAGAGGAACACAAGGAGATAGGTTTAGATCCTTAAGAAAAAAATTTTGCATCTTTGATTTCAGCATCTTTAGATTTTTAGCAATGCAGTACATAGTCTGCTATTTTAGTTGTTTCTACCCATAGAAATCTCTAATTTTCATGATTTTTATTTTGCTGGATTCCATATATTTGAAAGTATTTGTAAAAATCTTCTTAGATTTTATTACAGTCTGTAGAATTTCTACATGCTGGAATACTACCTGAGAACAAATCTATTCTGAAATTCCAACAAGTGCATTTCATCACACTTTCATTTCACATATAGTTTAATTTTTGCATTTAGGTTCATATTTTTTATTTCCAGCATCTTATTTTCGCTAACATACATCAAAATCCAAAAAAACAAAACTTAGATACATTTCATTAGGTTTCATGTGTATGCCATCATTTACATAATTAACTTAAGGACGTCAATATCACAAGATAAGGGAAGGAGGTCATTACCTTTCCTTAGCCCAAAAACCACCCTTGCATTACGAACCTAAGCCTAATCTAAAATCAAGTAGCAACCTAATAGCTTAGGGACACCCATGAGTCGGGTTTAACCATTTTGGGGAAGCTAGTGCATGCAACCCTTCAATTAGTACCAGGAAGCTGGTGTCTAAGGCAAGAGATTTAGCGTCAAACAACCTAAGCGGTATTATGGTTCTTTAGTTGGATCTTTGCGAAAGCAAGGGGGGCCTCCCACACTCCCACCTCTTACCTGGCCAGTGAAAGGGCTAGTTGTTGTGCTGTGTGTCTTCTATGTTGACCCATTCTGATTAAACTCCTAGGTCTAGCAAACTCGTAGCACTATTCATTGTCCATGTCGACTAGGTCAGGAGCTTGTATCACCCACATCACTCTCAGTCAGGTGAACCCATGGATAACAATCGCAAGAATCAACTTAGGCTCATCACTGAATAGCTTGCCATGTTGATCCAAAGAGCTGATAGATTTGAAACAAGGCTAGAAACTATGGAGAGGACCCTGGAGCCTCACACTGAACCAGAGTTTGAATCACCTCCCCACCCTAGGAGATTCCCTTAACATGATCCCTCCTTAGAGGCTGAGCCCAGAAGAGTCCCACATCCTAACCCTGCCACTAAAGAGGTCCAAGAGCCGACCCAAAGAGAACACCCTCAAGAGGTAGTTGAAACTCTAAAAGAATTTGAGGATGCATTTTCCGATAAGTTACCTAATCAACGACCACCCGATGAGAGTACTAAGAGAACCCCTGCCACTGAAGAGATTCTTGAACCGACCCAAAAAGAACACCTTCGAAAGTAGTTGAGGCTTTAAAAGAGTTTGAGGATGTTTTACCCAATGATTCACCTGATCAATTACCACCCCTGAGGTACATCCAGCATGCTATAGACTTGGTCCTAGGATCCTCATTAATAGACTTTCCTCATTATGGGATTAACCCTACCGAGCCCCAAGAACCACCGAAACAAGTGGACCATATGACACCCATAGATCAATGTCCAAATTTTAAGATCATCCTGAATAACCAAGGTCTGTTTCATGCTTCCCATAGATTATCCCAAGACTCTGATTCCTATTTCCTACCCTTCCCTGAGTCTTCTCATGTTTCTAGAGCCATGGGCTACATTTTGCTGAGATTACTAGATTGCATGAGTCCTTAGAGCCCATCCCATTTGCTACCTACTTCTGGTATACCTTATGGCATTTGCTAGGGATCCATGATAATTTTTCATGTGCATACCAGACTAGGATCAAATCTAGAGAGTCAATAATCTGTTAGGTTTAGGCGCTAAAGAGTCCAATAAAATTCCTCTCAATAGGAATACATAGTTGAGTCTATTTTTTGTCAAGTGTCGGTATGAGTCTCAGAGTCTGTAAAATCATTTGCACTCCATATTAGAGGCATGCATAAGGAAATTAGCCTGAAAATCAACCTAATACAAGAAATTGGCTGATTCCTGAAAGCAAGCCAAAGAATATGAAATAAGGGATTCTGTAATGATTAGGCTTAGGCCTGAATGATTTCCACCAGGAACCGTTAAGAAACTTCATGCTCGCGGAGCTGGCCCCTTTAGAGTGATAAGGAGAGTTGGCCCTAATGCCTATGTGCTTGTGCTACCCCCAGATTATGGCATTAGCTCGACTTTCAATATCTTAGACTTACTCGAGTTTAGGAAACTAGCAATAATACCCAGCGAGCCATTTGGGCCTGACCTATCCTTTGAGAGTGAACCCAACCCTGAGTGTCCACCTCCAATTTTACCCGAGAGAGGAGAACGGATTGAGCGTGTCCTGGATGATCAAGCTATCATTACCCAGGGCAAAGGCTATCAGCGTTACTTGGTCCATTGGCAAGGCTAACCAAAATTCGATGATTCATGGATTACCCGGAGGACTTGCAGTGCCTCGACCCCGACCTTCTCGAGAATATCAAAGCCAAATCAACCTTTACTCGATAGGGTCGAGTTCCTCCCACCCCGGGAGAATTGGTGTGGGCACAGGATTAGACAGAGGCTTCTCAACCTTCTATGGGTCTCAGATTAGGGTTTTAATTTGTTAGGTCCTATAATAAGTCTTCAAGCCTGAGCATTTTATTTTTGAGTCATGTATCTAGTTTCAAATTTTATTTTGGTGATGTAGCTTGGCCAATTTGGTCAAGTTAGGATCAATTGGTCCTATAATTAGCCAAGTTGGTTCACCAGCTCAAGTTAATTTGAAAATGGGTTTAAGCTAGTTTGAAGATGGGTTCACAAGTGGGTAATCAAGTCAAGCCCAATTAAAGAAGAGTCAAGCCACCTCTCCTCCACACCAAGTAGGAGTGCCAACTGGAGTGCCACATGGCATAAGAGGCGCCACTTCAGATCATGAGGAGTGCCACATCATCAAAGCCACATGGCATAGGGAGGCACCACTTCACCAAGCTCCTTTGGATGGCCAAGTCAAGATGAAAAATTCAAATTCAAATTCATGTTTGACTCCCATTAATCTTCCCTTGATCTAAATAGACAATATCCACACAACACTCCCCACATCAAGCCTTCCCTTGATCCAAGCCAACAACATCCTCACTCCACTCCACAAATCAAGCTACCAAGATCAAGCTTCATGAAAAAATCAAAATTCAAAAGTTAGATGCCAAGTTTCATGAAGAAGGAATTCAAAATTCAAATGGGTGCCCCTTGATTCATGAAGACAACATTTTCTCTTCACTCTCCCAAATCAAGCTTTGTAACTTCCCTTTTCAAATTTTGAATGTAAACTTGGGTGCTTATAAAAGGACCCTAACCCTCTTGTAAGAATTTGAATGTTGATGAAATGAAACAAAGTTTGAGAAGTTATTCTTCTAGCCCTTGTCTTTTAGACTAGGAACTCTGAGAGGGAGCTCCTTTATCCTTCGGGACATCGAGGGGTGAGAGGCCCTGAGTTACTATCCTCATGCGCAAGCCACCTTCCCACCTTCAAGTTTGGATGTCATCTGGATGATCCACCTGAGAGCCTAGCAAGAAGCACCTCCTTCACTACCATTCTCAACCTTTGTTCCCTAATTTCTTACTTGCTTCTTGATGATTCCTAACCCTTCTCTTGGTTGCTCACAGGTCCTCCAAGTGCCATGGACAACGGAGTTGGTCTCCCTTGCCTTCGCGACCATCGAACGGAAAGCCGACGAATCCATAGAGTTAAAGGCTTGATCCTCCAGGCCTCATCCACGAGAGCGAGTGAACTTGGCATCGGGCACATCAGAGTTTTACAAGGTTTGCATCCCTAAACTCCTAAGTAGATATTGATCTAAGAGCTAAGTCCTACGGGATTTCTCAATCCCGGGGTCCTCTCATTATCCTTGTTTAGGGGCTATTTTGCTTGCTAAAAGTTCTTATCATTATAGAATCTCTATATCTGCTCTTTGCTCATCTTCGGGAATCTTTAAATCCATTAAAAACATAAAATAACAAAAGAAGAATCATTAGCATGCATCTTAGCATCTTAGTCCCACATCAGCAGGATTCATAGGTTGGCAATGATTCAGAATCATTGAACTCGAGGTTGCCCTCTTTGATTAACCTATTTATCCTATTTTTGTTAATATAACCTAGCCTATAATGCCAAAGGTGGATATTAGATATATTATCTATTTTAAAGAATTTGCTAGTTGTGTACACTATACTAATAGGTTATGATAAAATATAAATATCATTTTTCATTATCCATGCATTACAGTAATATCATTCGAAATGATATAGCAATAATTATATTTTATTAATAAATAAAAAATATTCTTAGATAAAAGGTCTATAGAAATAACATTCATCATAAAACTAGGACAATAGTGATAATCACCTAAAATAATGATATTATCATTGAAGACAAGCTTAATAACTCCTAAAGCTAGAAATGGAATAGCTCTTCCATCTCTAACATTCAGGAATCTCTCGCTGTCTTCAAATCTTCTACTAACCTAAGGTTCCTGCAATGAATTAGAAATATTACTAAGGCTTCCAGTATCTAATACCTAGGTAGTAGCATCATAAATTAAGAAGTTATAAGGTATCATCATATAAGTATCTTGTCCAAAAACTTCTTGCTGATTTTCTTCTTCCTAGGCCTATTCGGGTCTAGAGAGGCAATGTAAAGAGAATAGTCTTCCAATGACTGCTTCTTACAAAAGAAGCATTCTACCTGACTTTGGTCAGTCTTGAACTTCTTAGTTTGACTTGGTTAAGCACATTGCACCTTCTTATTATTTTTCATTTTTCTTTTCATAAAGAGATGATGTCTTATCGAAGTAGAACCTCCCACTACATTCACCGGTCACTTGTAGAGCTGATGATCCTTCTTATAAGTTTATAGCAATCCCAGCAGGCCATGGTAGTTGACTATAGGCTTAGCCATTCGAAATGGCTAAGGAAGTCGAGGTAGGGTATTGACCGAGAATTTAGAATTGCATCCTTCCCTGGCTACTCATGCAGGGGAAACTCAAGTTTGGTCAAGTGCTCGATCAATTTGATCATGTACAATAAATGATTAGTGACCGATGCCCCTTCCCTCATACTAGCATTGAAAGTGGTACAAGATATTTTATACCTTTCAACATCATCGAGAGTTCTAAAAGATTCTTTCAACACTTAAAGTATATCCTCCGGCTAAGCATCCTCACATATGCAATTGAATTTGTTCTTCATGGAAACTCGCATAATGCAATGGACTGTAGTTCAATCATTGAGCCACTTCTCGCAAGTGTCTCAAACCAAACCTCGGGCATTAGGAGCGGGCTCCTCAGGTGCTGAATTTATCAGCTCATACAAGATCCGTTCATACTCGAAGATGATTTTGAGCTTTTAATACCAATTATCAAAATTGGGTCCCGTCAACTTTTCATTATCTAACAATGATCAGAACGATAATGTATTAGCCATTTCTAACTAAAAAGAAAAGATGACAAGTTTTATTAGTACATGAATCAATTAATCCTAAAGACTTGGACTTTAGTCTAAAGGTTCTCAAAGCATGAACACTAAATTAGTCTAGAGTCTGTTTTAGATTAGGCAAATTATTTTAGATTGATTTGCATCTTAGAATTTATTTTATCTGGTCTCCAATTTATTAGAGAGTTCCAAAGTTTTGGTCTCCAATTTATAAAGGACTAGGGCCTATATAAAGAAGTCTCTTGTATTAGTTAAAGATCGACAAGAATTGAATAAAAAAATTATTCTCCTTTGCTTCTCGTCTCTTCTTCTCTCTTCTCCTTCTTCTTCTTTCTCTCCTCTTTCCATTTCTCTTCTTATTCCCCTAATATTCTTTTTCCTCCTACTGTTCTAAGAGTCAAACTTTCGATTACCCCAACAGCCATCATCGCCACCTTTCCCCAATGATCATTGCCATCTCCACATCATCGACCAACTGACATCACCTCCCCAACACCAGCACTCCCGACCACTGATCCCATACCATTGTTGATAGTTGACCAAGTCAACCACCACCCACCCACCCATCGTCCAGTCACCAATCTTGTTGAAGATAACCACCACCACTACCTCCCTTCCGCCCATATAGAAATCCACACCAATTGAGCTCCCACATCACCAAATCCACTATAGCCGACCACTCTATTATTCTTCTCATCGGAGAATGCCGTCGCTTCCACCTTGTGGCTCCCCTTTCTCATTGCTAGAAGATTTTCCATCATTCCTACCCTTCTGGCAATGCAAATATCGCACTGAAGCCACCTAGCTCCTTCCCATGACCATCGCCAACCACCAGAATAGAGCCCGTGCCACCTTCTCCCCATGCCACCGCTCGTCGACCATGCTAGCCCCTATCTGGCATTGGCTCCTTCGAGATTGCCAATGAATACCTTGCTGGATCTTCCCTCTGAAGCCATCCTCTATTTTGGCATAATCATGAAGGCACCTAAAGGGCTAGCATGATCGTGAATGCAAAGCCAACCTTCATTACTAACTTCAGGCTAAATTTAGGGGAAAAAAAAGAAAAAAAAAAAGAGAAAAGAAAATAAAAGAAAAAAATTGGGTTTAAAATTATCATTTCAGGCTTCACCACCATTTGATTCCTGAGCATCCTGATCACACGACAGTAGAAGCGTGTGCACAATAAAGGAATCTGTGATCTTTTCAAAGCAAATAAAAAAACGACACCAAATTATAATTTTTGATTTATTGGATCATATCTGATTTGAAAAAAATTTTGACTACAGTTATTATCTTTTGGTATTATAGTCCAAGGACTTTATCGAACTTGCCATCTAGCTAGGATCACAACCCGACTTGGTCAACGCCTCCTCTTCCACTTTCGACCATGATCAAGTTTGTGAGCATCCTTTTCACTTAAATATATTTAATTGATATTGGTAGAGAACTTTATTCTTTAATTTTATTAGATTTATATATTAATTACTTGTGCTGAGTCTAAACTTATGGATAGTTTCTTAATTATCCACGATCCTATTTTAAGATCTAGGGCTTTCATTGTTGCTTGTAGTTATTTTTTTTAAAAAAATTAATTATCATTTAATCCCTTCCATATTCATAAAAAATAAGCTAATTTTGATTTATAGTTTCAATTTACTAATAATTAATAATAATAATAATATCTTCATTAGTTCCATCTTTGCATCCCTAGATCAGGTCATCCTGCATCAAAAGTTTGGTATCAAAGCATAGCTTAGTTTAGGTTAGGTATATTTGCATTATATAAAAAAAACTTCTGTAATTTTTTAGCATCAGCATATCTTGCATATCCTTTAGTATTTTAGAAAGTTACATCCATAAAAAACTAAAAAAATTATAAAATTTACTTTGTTAGAAAATAGACTCGTAGCCAAACAATTCTATGATTGTAGATTCCTAAAATTGCTTTAAATTCTATGCCATATTTGGAATTAAATTCTCAACCTTTGTTCTGTAATTAAAAAATTATAAAATTTACTTTGTTAGAAAATAGACTCGTAGCCAAACAATTCTATGATTGTAGATTCCTAAAATTGCTTTAAATTCTATGCCATAATTGGAATTAAATTCTCAGCCTTTGTTCTGTAATTTTGTAACCTACAATTTTGGGCAACATCTGTTTCAACCTAATGTTCCATTTCTAGGAGAGTCAAAAAATTATAAAGTTGATGTCTCTAGAAACTAGACTTGAATTAGAAAATTAATACCTGTGAAAATTTATGAAACTACTTTATAATTCATGCCAGTTTGATTAGGAATTTCTAATTATGGGTGCAGAATTCTACAACCTATAGAACTACATAGCACCTATTCTTTTGACAATTCCTATTGATAGGATTATAAAGAAATTATAAAATTTGTTGATGTGAAAACTAGATTCAAATAAGAATAAACCTATGTTTGAAAATCTTAAAACTGACTACTATATTGGTACCAGATTTCTCTAGAATACTGGTCACTACATTTTGAAAATTCAATCAAGAGCATGATTGATTGTGTCCCTTGCATGACCACCAGATCAGGAGCAAAACACCATGCTAAATCTTTAGAGTCAGATAGTAAGATGGATCCTAATCAAATAGTTGCATCCCTTCAAGCCCTCACTGAAAAAATTGATAATCTGACTATGCTCTCTCAAGAGCATGGATTAAGCCTAGAAAATTTGGAAGAAAACTGAATTAATAATGCCCAAATTAGGAATACTCCTCCTAAGCCCATAGCACAATGAGAGATACAAAATTTTAATGGAGATATAAATTGAGTGATTCTATATCAACAAGATTTTATTGAACAAGATGAACAAATTTTTCATAGCGTTAAGGTTAAAGCCTCAAGTTTTATGGGTTGATTGGATTCTAAAGAGTATATTGATAGACGTGGACCACTATTTTAAGTGGTATAATATGTCTGAAGAAAAAAAATTAGGTTTGCTAAAATGAGATTATTAGGTTAGGATAAAATGTACTAGAGTAATATTGAGCGATTAGCCATGCATGGAAGATATGAACCTATTAGGACCTAGGTTGAAATAAAAGATAGACTACGTGAAATGTACTTACCCATATCCTACCACCAACATCTCCTTGATCAATGGCAACGATTGGCCTAGGGTAATAGACAAGTTAGTGAATATATCTCTAAATTTGATAAATACCTTATAAGGTGTAATGTGATTGAAGATTTCTCTATCACTCTATCTCGATTTCAAGCTGGTCTAAGAGATAATATTCAGAGTGAACTATTTATATAAGAGGTTTATAGTCTAAAGCAGGCTTACCAGTTGGCTCAAGATTATGAAAGATTCTACAGGACATCGGTTACCCATCGAACTGAATCTCAAAATCCTGGAATCTTAGGACATAGACCCAGTAATAATCAGACCTCTACCAGTCATTCCTCGTAAATAGCACCATTATATAGGAAGGATGACAAAGGAAAAACTATTTCAAGAGAGGTTCTCTGAATTAGTAGTTCCAAAATTTAATATTTTAAGTGTAAAAAGCTAGGTCACTATGTGAGTCAATGTCCCTCAAGAGATTTATATATAGAAAAAATCGAAGAAGAAAATATTAAAGATCCTGAAGGAGAAATTTACATTTCTAATTCGAAGTTAGCAAACACCTATGAAGAATATGATACCACCCAAGAAGAACCTAAACCATTGCTTGCAACAGAGGATAGACATTGAGTAGTTAGGTGTGTACTCACCCAGTTTAAAGAAAGTAAAGATCGGCATCAAACTTCCATTTTTCAAACCTTTATTGGTCAGGGTGATAAGGTGTGTAAAGTAATTATTGATAGTGGTAGTTGTATCAATGCTATTTCCACTAATGCTTTGAAATGTTTAGGTTTAATACCTGTAGACCACCCGAGTCCATATAAATTTGCCTGGATAGATGCATCATCAATTCCAATTAGGCACAGGTATTTGGTACCTATTAAATTCCAATCTTATTAGGATAAAGTTTGGTGTGATGTCATTCCCATAGAAGTTGGAAGTATTATACTAGGAAGACCTTGGTTGTTTGAACAAGATGCAAGACTCTATGATCGATCAAACTCATGTACTTTTGAGAACAAAGAAAAGAACATTACTATATATCCTTCACCTCCTAGAGTTATTAAAAAGAATGGAGTTAATAATAAAAAGGATAATAAGCTTAGTAAGAGCCTACACTTAATTAGTACTAAAAAAATTGAAAGAGAATTGAATGATGGCTCTTTGATCTAGATCATAGTAGTGAAAGAAGTTGATAGTGAGAACCAAAAGGAATATCCCTAGGAGATTCTATCCCTCCTAGAAGAATGTAAAGATGTGCTCCCTGAGGACCTCCCAAACTATTTACCATCGATGCATGACATTCAACATGCAATTGATCTTATTCTAGGAGCTACCTTACCAGATCTTCTCCATTATCAATTAAACCCTACTGAACATGTAGAGTTACAATGTTTAGTTGAAGCGCTCCTTAAAAGGGATTTATAAGGAAAAATTTGAGTCCTTGTGCTATGCCCGCACTACTAACACCTAAAAAAGATTGTTCTTGGAGAATGTGCACGGATTGCAGAGTTATAAATAAAATTACTATTATGTATCAGTTTTCCATTCCTCGATTGGATGATGTGATTGATATGTTAGCGGGATCTAGTATTTTTTCAAAGATTGACTTAAAATGTGGATATCATCAGGTTAGAATTAGATTAGGTGATAAATAGAAGACTGCTTTCAAAACTAAAGATGGTCTATATGAGTGGTTACTGATGCCATTTGGCATATCTAATGCACCTAGTACCTTTATGAGGATAATGATATAAGTGTTAACCTTTTATAGGATCATTTATGATTATATACTTTAATGATATTTTAATTTATGGTAAAACTAAGAAAGACCATCTAGCCCATCTCTAGTAGGTCTGTTAGACACTAATAACTCAAAGTTTATATACAAACCTAAAGAAATGCGAGTTTATGACAGAACAAATTATTTTCTTAGGTTTCAAAGTTACCCCAAATGGTATGTCTATAGACCCAAAAAAAGTTCGTGCGATTATTGAATGCCCTATAACACAGAATGTGCATGAGGTTCGAAGCTTTCATTGCCTCGCGACTTTCTATCGAAGGTTTATCAAAGGGTTTAGTACCATCATAGCCCCAATCCCTAAATATATGAAGAAAGGGGGTTTTGAATGGACTAAGGCTACTGAACAAGCTTTCCTGGAGATCAAGAAAAAAATGATCCATGCTCCTGTATTGCATCTACTAGATTTTATGAAGGTCTTTGAAGTTGCTTGTGATGCATCAGGAGTTGGGATTGGTGGAATCTTAAGTCAAGAAGGACACCTTGTAGCATTCTTTAGTGAGAAACTGAACAATACTAAGCATAAGTATTCCACATATGATAAGGAGTTTTATGCCATTATTCAAATGTTAAAATTTTGGAGACATTATTTACTACCTCAAGAATTTATTTTATATTCTGATCATGAGGCTCTTAGATTTCTTAATTCATAGAAAAAGTTGAATCCTAGACATGGCAAGTTGGTGAATTTTTACAAGCTTATACTTTTGTTATCAGACATGAAATGGGATTAGAGAATCATGCAATCGATGAACTCAGTCATAGAATAGATCTTTTATTGACATAATCTAAAAAAGAGATCTAAGCTGCTGATGTGCTTAGTCATCGAATGGCCCTTTTATCAGTAATTAGTGTCAAAGTCACGAGTTTTGAACAACTTAAAGAGGAATATGATGGCTGCCTTGACTTTAAGATATTATAGCATCACTAAACAAGGACCATCTAAGGAATTTAGTGAGTATACACTTCAGGATGGTTACCTTTTTAAAAATAATAAGCTTTGTGTTTCCCGAATCTTTGTCAGAGATTTTTTAATTTGGGAAGTACATACTAGAGGATTATTAGGACATTTTGGATGAAATAAAACTATCAAAGCTATAGAAGTTCAGTTTTATTGGTCTAGTTGGAAATGCAATGCAACGCATATTGTAGCATAATATCAAACTTGCGCAGTAGCCAAGCATCACAAATAGAACATTGGACTATATACCCATTACTTGTACCTGATTGTCTATGGTAGGATGTAAGTATGGATTTTGTTTTAGGATTATCCCAGACAATTAGAAAGAATGATTCTATTTGTGTAGTAGTAGATCGATTCTTAAAAATGATACATTTCCTACCTTGCACAAAGATTTTTGATGCTTCTAGAGTTATAAGATTATATTTTGATGAAATAGTTAGATTGCATGGTTTGCCGAAATCAATTATGTCTGATATAGACGTACATTTTATGAGTTATTTTTGGAAAACACTTTGGCACTTAATGGAGATGAAACTAAAATTTTCATCTACATACCATCCCCAAACTGATGGTCAAATCAAAGTTATGGATAGAAGTTTAGAAAATCTCCTTCGTTGTTTTGTCAAAGAGTATGTCAAGAATTGGGACTTATTACTACCTAGAACTGAGTTTGCCTATAATAGTTATGTTAATAGAATAATAGGAATGAGTCTTTTTGAAGTAGTGTATGATCTTTAGCCTAGAAAACCAATTGACCTCATTCCATTACCCATGCATGTTAAGACATTTGAATCAACCGAAGCATTTTCACAGCATGTAAAAAATCTACATGAAGAAATTATTAATAAAATTAATGATAGCAATTAAATCTATAAATAATTGGCTGATTCACATCGACAAGCTCATGATTTTGTTGTAGGGGATTATGTTATGATACGGATTTTGCTGTAGGGAATTATGTTATAAATTAATGACATGCTTGAGGAGCAAGTCCTTTTAAGATCTTAAAGAAACTGAGATCAAATGCATATATTATGGATCTACCATCTAATTATGGCATTAGCATTACTTTTAATGTATAAGATCTAATAAAATATAAAGAATTAATATCAATACCTAATGATCCTTTTAAGCCTAATTTCTTTGATGAGAGTGAACCCTTATCCGAGTGTCCATGCCAAGAGTTCCTCGAAGACATGATCGAATTGAGAAGGTTCTAGGTGAGTAGGTCATTTCTACTAGGAGTCATAAATATTAGCGATATCTGGTGAGATAGCAAGGCCATCCTGAGTTTAAGGATACATGCATTATCCGAGAAGACCTACAAGAGATTGATCTTGATATTCTTAAGCATTACTAGAGCAGTATGGAGCCTAACTTGATGGAGTCAAGTTCTTCCTAGCCCACAGAAATGATGAGGACATCGCCCAACACAAATCCTGATGCACATCCTTAAGCAGATATTTATATTTTTTTATTTTATCTAGGTGAATAGGGATTGAGCATATCATTTTTATTTTTATTATACTTGTATCCAACTCATGCATGGATCTCAAAGAATGAATACTACATTAGTCTCGAGTTTGTTTTAGATTAGGCTAAATTTTTCAAATTTATTTGAGTCTTATAATTTTGTTTTATCTAGTCTCCAATCTATTTGAGAGTCCCAGAGTTTCAGTCTCCAATTTGTGGAGGACTAGGACCTATATAAAGAAGTCTCTTGTATTAGTTGAAGATTGACAAAAATTGAACAAAAAAAAATTTGGTTCTCCCGACTCCCGACTCCCTCCTCTCTTCTTGTCTCTTCTTTCTCTTCTCTTTCCCTTCTCTCTTCTTATTCCCTTAATCTTTTTCCTCCTAGTATTCTGAGAGTCAAACTTTCGATCACTTTGACCGCCATCGTTGCCACCTTTCCCAATGATCATTACCATCTCCACTTCGCTATCTCTACATTGCTGGCCTACCGATGTCTCCTCCCCGTCATTAGCACTCCCGACCACCGATCCCATGCCACCATTGATAGTTGACCAAGCCAACCACCACCCACCCACTGTCTGATCATCGATCTTGCTAGAGATCACCACCACTGCCACCTCCCTTCTATCCATATGGAAATCCCCACCAACCGAGCTCCCACGTCACCAAGTCCATTGCTACCGACCACCCTATCATTCTTCTCAATGGAGAACACTGCCGCTTCCACCCCGTGGCTCCACTTCCTCGCCACTGCAAGATTTTTTGCCATTCTTACCACTTCTGACAACCCAAATACTACTCTGAAGCTGCCTAGATCATTCCCATGGTCATCGCCAACAACCAGAATAGAGCACGCACCACCTTCTCCCCATGCCACCGCTTATCGACTGTTCTGACCCTCTTTGGTGTCAGTTCCTTCAAGATCTCCGATGAAAACCCTGTCGGGTATTCCCCCTGAAGCCGTCCTCTATTTTGGCATGATCGTGAATGCAAAGTTGACATTCATTGCCAACTTCAAGCTAAATTTAGGAAAAAAAGAAAGAAAAGAAAAGAAAAGAGGGAAAATTGGGTTTAAAATCATCATTTTGGGCTTCACCACCATATGATTCCTGAGCATACTAATCACATGGCAGTAGAAGCACATGCATGATCGAGGAGTTCACACAACTTTTTAGAGAAAATTTAGAAACTACACCAAATTATAATTTTGGATTTAATGGATCAGATTTAACCTTATTTTGATTTGAAAAAAAATTCTGATTGTAGTTATTGTCTTTTGATATTCCAGGTCCAAGAACTTTACAAGACTTGCCATCCAGCCAGGATCACAACCTGACTTGGTCAACGCCTCCTCTTTCAGTTTCGATCATGATCAAGTTTGTGAGCACCCTATATACTTAAATATATTTAATTGTATTGGTAGATTATTCTTTAATTTTATTAGATTTATATATTAATTACTTGTGTTGAGCCTAAACTTACGGGTAGTTTCTCAATTATCCATGATCCTATTTTAAGATCCAAGGCTTTCATTGTTGCTTGTAGTTATTTATAAAAAAATGATTATAGCTTAATCCCTTCCATATTCATAAAAAAATTAGCTAATTTTGATTTATAGTTTCAGTTTGCTAATAATTAAAAATAATGATAATTATAATATCTACATTAATCCCATCTTTGCATCCCTAGATCAAGTTGTCTCGCATCACATACATTCTATGATGAAGTCTGCCAAGGCCTAGGCTTTAATGGAAGTGCAAGGTTGGTAGTGAATGTCGAACTCACCCAGTTCTATCACCCACTTGGCGATTCTCCTGGAGGCATTGATCTTTTGCATGATCTATTGCATGGGCTAATCAGACAAAACCATGATTGGGTGTGCTTAAAAATAGGGACAAAGTCATCTTGCCCCT
Source organism: Areca catechu (assembly GCA_021397845.1). Classification (NCBI taxonomy): domain Eukaryota; kingdom Viridiplantae; phylum Streptophyta; class Magnoliopsida; order Arecales; family Arecaceae; genus Areca; species Areca catechu. The sequence goes on along the minus strand of CM038048.1, from coordinate 40,976,918 downwards.
AGATGATATAGTAAACTGACTTCTACCCTCCATCCTCCTCTTGGATGAGAACAGAGCTTACAGCCATGGAGGAGATAACTAAGTAGAGATAGAGCATCTCTTCCATAACCAGTCTCGTGAAGAGCGGTGCAGTTGCAAGGAAGGTCTTGAGCTGTTCAAATGTGACCTAGCACTCCTCAATCTATTAAAAGTCCTTAAACTATCTTAGGGCTACAAAGAAGGGTAGGCACTTGTCACCGGATCTTGCAACGAACTAGCTTAGTGCAGTAACCTGCCACGCAAGATGTTGGACCTCCTTCAGGCTTCTAGGGGCTATCATTTCTAGAATCACCACGAGCTTCTTAGGATTTGCCTTGATTTCATGATGGGACACCATGAAACAAAGAAATTCTCTTGAGGAGACCCCAAATGTACACTTGTTATAGTTGAGCTGCATATAATACTTATGTAGGGTTTGAAAGTCTCCTCCAAGTCTGCCACATGCTGACCTTCCTTGCCACTTTTCACCAGCACGTTGTTGATGTAAACCTCCATGTTATGGCTGATTTGGTTGCTGAGGACTTTGTTAATGAGGCACAAACAAGTGGCTCTCACATTCTTTAGATAGAAAGGCATGACTTAAGCAGTACAACCCTTAGTTCATAATGAACGCGATCTTCTCTTCATCCTCAGATGCCATCTAAATTTAGTTATATCGAGAATTTACATCCATGAAACTGAGGGACTCATGTCCAAAGGTTGATTCTACCAGTTGATCAATTGATGTCAGAGGGAAGTAATCCTTCATGCAGGCCTTGTTCAAGTTGATGAAATCAATGCATGCCTGCTACTTGCTATTGGCCTTTTTTACTAGGACAATATTGGCAAGCCAGTATGGATATTGGACCTCATAGATGAATTTAGCTTCTAGAAACTTCTTCACTTCATACTTGATGGCACACTAGTGCTCAGGGACGAAGCTTCTTTTCTTCTAGCAAACTGGGGATTACAAAGGGTCGACATTAAAGAGATTTACCATGTCCTCAGGGTCAATGCCTAGTATGTCAATTGCTATCTATGTAAAAACATCAATGTTCATATGGAGGAACTCTACCAATCAGGTCTTGGACTCTTCACTTTGCTGACTTCTATCATACACCACTCAGGATGGGTTGGTTGAGTCTAGGGACATAGGAACTAGTTCCTTGACTGGCTTTCCCCATTGCAATTTCTACTGGTCTTGAAGGTCGAGACTTTTGATGGATATGGCCTCCTTGGGCTTTTACTTGAGGGTAGCATCACCTTGCCAAGGTTTGATCACCTCGCACCTCTCCAACTCCATGGAGAGTGGGGAACTTCTTCAATCAGTGGTAGGTTGAGACAACGGCTTACAAAGCATTCAAGCCAGGTCTTCTTAGGATGGCATTATAGACTGCCAAGATTCAGACCACCAAAAAATCCATGAGGGTCATGGCCTGAGTTGGGGCCCGACCGACTTTCATAGGAAGTGTCATAATACCATCGACGGGAATGGCATCTTTGAAAAACCAACTAGGAGAGTGCTATCTCTTCGGAGGCAATCCTTGGATAGACCCATCTAAGAGAAAGCATCGTAGAATAAGATGGAGCTTCCATTATCCACCGGGATCCTTTTTATATCATAGTTTGATATAGCAAGAGAAACAACCACAAGGTCATCATGCGGGAACAAGACTCCATTGGTATTTGTAGTGTAAAAGATGATAGGCTCCTCTCCTACCCTTCGGTGTTTGGATTGAGGGACTTCCATCTAGGCCACCTTGGCATATGCTCACTATCCAGAGGAACTAGCCCCTAGTGGCCAATCTACTAAAGATGGTACCGACATGGATTCTATTCTCTACAGGAGGTTTGGCTACCAGCTGAGATTCTTACCCTGTAGCCTCCAAAGCATTAGGCTGACTGACTCAATTGAGTAGGTAGCCTTGCCAAATCAATGACTCAATCTCTCTTTTTAGGGAGATGCAATCTAAAAGAATTATGCCCTAAAAGCTAATATTTGTATGGGCATTTCTATAATCTTCCAACTCATGTATGATATTACTTATTTATAAAAGGCAATTATTGATTCATCATACTGTTGCATCTTATCAAGATTATGATGAACCCCATATGTTAGGGCAATAAAATTAGGGTGATGATGGAGATCATGTGGTGAGACTTAAGTTCAAATAAACTCTAATCTAAAATATTCCTAGTTATTATATCATCAATTCGGGGATCGATGTTTCCGGAAAGACTAGCACATCCTATGTATACTTGATGGAGAGGGTAGTTGGTCTCACAGCCACTTGTATAGGGATACTAATATAAGGATATGGGTGCTCATTAGGGTATGAGTTCACTGAACTAATATGCCTTAAGAACATCTTATGGAGGTCTTACTACTTGTCAAAAGATGGTTTGCGTAGTGGGAGTTGTGCAAAGGATCTTTAGACCTGAGATCACCATGGTTTCTTATGTACATAAAGCCATGTTTTGGTTCATACTCATTCATGACAAAGAGTCATGTATGGGGTTCTCGGATATGGTGGATTGTGTATGAAGGTATGAGTGGATCAACAAGGAATCGATCACTCCTAGTAAGAGGACTTATCCCATGTAATCTCTTCGATTGTTGACTCTATAAATCTTTGATCAAAGTAAGATGAGATTAAAAGGGATTTTTAATCTTTCATTGATCGAGTCTTTATTATCAAATTAAGATTCAAAAGGATTAAGTGCTAGGGTTTGACAATTCTCCATACTCATCACTTATTCGAGATAAAGGGAGATCAAATGATTGACTTGCACGGTAACTTTTCATTGAAGGATATTTTGATAATTTCTACCAAATTCTTCATCTTTCAGGTAGGCAAGACATATTGATAGATGTCAATCTTATCTCTTAGGTATTCATGAATCAAATTGGTTGGATTCATGAGTCAATTTGGAAGTTAGTTCGAATTGATAACTTGGGTTAGCTTGATTTGACTAATTAGGTCAATCAATTTTGATCGAATCAAAATAGCTTCGACCTGGACCTATTACTAGCTAAATATGGAGCTCAAAAGACCACACACACTAGAAAATTATCCAAGGAAGTCAATTAGATTTTGGTTAGGATCATTAGGTCCTAATAGGCTAGATAATTTGCATACTAGCATATGCATGCTAACCTAACTCCAAACCCAATCAGATTGGGTCAGTTTGCTTGCTATTTGGCCTAACCAATTTAAGTAGTCTTAGATTGTGTTGAATCATAATTGGGGCAAGATTTATCTATATTTATCTAGAATTTATTGAACATTATCCTTGGATTATGGAAGAGTCTAAAGGGGATTGGACTCTTGGTGCCATATTGGCATACACTAAGATTAAGGGGCGCAGAAGGGCCAAGTGGTGGGGACACCTGAGGCACCAGAATAAGACAGAGGCTTTTCAACCCTCTGTAAATTGATCAATAATTTATGAGTCCATCTGTAATAAGGGCTTAGCTCATTTGAGTCCATTTTAGTTGTTATTTGAGTATTTTGCATTATTATTTCAGTTCTGTACTAGTCAGCTCATGTTGAGCTAGTTCAGTCCAATGCTGGTCAGCTCATATTGAGCTAATTTTATTTTTTTGAGTCCTATCCAAGCATACTGAAGACTCAAGACCACATCATACAAGTAAAGACCAAGTCCAACTAGATTGAAGACATGGAAGTTTAGCCCAAGTCCAACCCAGCTTGAAGATTTGAAGACCCCAGGAGGAAAATCAGAAATCTTGATTCCTTGCAGATGCCCTCCAGATGCCCAGATTTCCTTCTAGATGCCAAATATATTCATAGACCAAGGTATCCATGATTTTAGAGGTCCATCTGTATCCTAACCCAAAGAAATCAAGCCTAGGCGCCAAGCCCAAGCCCCTAAGAAGCAAGATACCAGGGAATATTCCTGCTACCTGGCTACCAGGCCACCCCAGCTTCCAGAGGCCCAAACCATGCACCCGGGCCCCTTTGGGCCAGCCCCTTGCTGCTCTTAGAAGCCCAACACGCCCCCCTAGGTGTCCTTGGAGTGTTGGCCAAGTCAAGAGAAATTTTAGGAATTTTTTCTACCTAATGTTTCCTTATTTTCTAGCTAGGGTTTGAGAGGGAAAAGGATTCTCATGTAAAGACTAATGTGCCCTTACTTGGAGCCCAAGGTTAAGGGTCTATTTAAGGGACCCTAGCCTCTTGTATGAAGGGAGAATTTTTGATGAATGAAAACCTTGAGTTCTTCTATTGAGTTGTGTGATACCCTGCTGTGTGCATAAAGGGGTTTGTGAGAGTTTTTTCTTCCCAGTGCTGCAATCATCTTCCTGCTGCCAACAAGCCTCTCTGATCCCTGGATGCCCACTCCAAAAGAAGCCTTCCCTTGCTGTTTTTCCTTTGTCTTCTTGTTCCTTTGTGAATTTTCTAACCCCTGACAGGTCGTTTGCAGGTCCCTGAGTTCCTACGAATCCAACGACTCCAGCCAAGCCTCAATCGGTCCACCGAGCAGAAAGCCGGGTATCCACGGGTCATTGGCTCGATTTTCCAGGCCACATCCATCGAGGAACGAGAGACCCCTTCGCTGCAATCTTCACAGATGTTGTCAGGTACACCCCTCTACCTCCAGTAGTTTTATTGTAGGAGAACTTGCCCTAACCGAGGCTTCTCAGCCCCAGCGGTCCTTCTTTGCTACTTTTCTAGGTCCTAATCTGCATGCTGATCTTCAAAAATTCATATAAAATTCCCTACAAATAATTTTGATCTGAAATTCAGGAATTAATCACCTAACTCAACATGTAAAACATACAAAAGGAATTGCATGCATATTAGTTCCCCATCATTTGGTATCAGAGCTTAGATTAGGGCTTGTTTTCTGAAATTTTTTAGTCCATATATGCTCTGTTATTTTAATTATTTCACTCTGATACAATCTCAAAAAATTCTAAAATTTATTTTCCTGGATTCATAATAATTAGCAGTAATTTGAAAAATTTTTATAGATTTTATTATGGCCTGTGAAATTTTTGCAAGCTAAAATAGATCCTGCAAATTTTGGCTATGTTTTTTCAGCAAGGCAAGTTTAGAAGTTTTAGGGTTTTGTTTAGCATCTTTTACATATCTTTTAATTTTAGTATATTTCCAGCATATTAGGCCATGATTTGCAAGTTTTCTTCTATTTAAGAAAATACAAAAAAAAAAAAATTACATATTCTCCAAAAATACCAAAAAAAAAAATATCTAAATCCTAATTTGCATCCTCATCTTCCTGCCATCATTGCATAATTTACTTTTAAGGGCACTCTTGTTATATCAGATGGGGGGAGGATTTGATTACCTCTCCTTAGCCCAAAACCACATTCCTTGCATTCGGTCCCAAGCCTTAACCTAAAATTAATTAGACTTAATTTGCCTTAGTGGGCTAGGGACACCAACTGGTCAGGTCCGGGCTAGTGTTAGATCACTGTGTCAAGTTAACCTGTGTGTGCCTTGTGCTCAGTGTCTAGAACGGTGGTTTAGGGATTCAATCCCGAAGGGCTTGTGTGCTGGTCCGCCTACCTGACCAATCTTTGATTGGTGTCTAGGATTGGCAATCAAGGACCTAACACTCCCCTTACACCTGCCTGGCTGAGTACAGGGTTACTATAGGCTAGTTTGCCACCCTGATGAGCATCTAGTTTGGGACTCTAGGTCTAGTCAGCTATAGTCGGTCTATCGAGTCTTGCATGAGCACTAGATTAGGAGTTTCATATCATCCACCTCCTTCACAAATGTCTGAACCCATGGAAAATTTACAAGCCCAAATAAAAGCCCTAGCTGATCAAATGGCCCAGATGACTACCCAATTAACTCAGTCTGCTACCCAAACCAACAATAGAATTGACCATCTTGCCAATAGGTTTGACCAGTTAGAAGGCCATGTAGGGACCATAGAAAGAACCCATGGGTCACAGTCTGAGCCAGATCCTGATTCCCCTCAACCTAGGAGGACCCCAAACCCTGATCCATACCTTGAGGCTGAACCTAGGAGAGCCCATCATCATGACCCAATCCCTAAGGTTAGTCCTAGAAGACCCAATCAGGATTTTATAGACCAGGAAGATAGATTCTATTTACCCTCTCCCTATAAGCCTAGTATATCCACAACCTATAGATCTTATGACTCCAAATCCTATGAACCTAGAACCTATGAATCCATAACCTATGAACCTAGATCCTATGACTCTAGATCCCATGATCATAGATCCTATGCACCCACACCCTATGAGCCTAGTAGACCCAACACCCAATATTCTGACCCATATAGGGAGTCCAATCCTAGGAGAACCCAATATCTTGACCCATATAGGGAGCCCAACCTTAGGAGGACCCCATACCATGATCCATCCTTAGAACCTGACCATAGAGCTGACCCAAAATCCTATGACCCCAGATCCTATAATCCCATGACCCATAGATCTGCACCCTTGTCCTATGAGCCCAGAGAACCCATAACCCCTAAGTATCAATCTAGTACTAGTCATGCTTCTCCTAGTCAACTTGAACCCCATAGGATTAGTATCCCTAAATATGAACCCAGTAGTGAGCCACTACCCCTTATACAACCTGAACCTACTAGGAGTAGTACCCATAATCAGAGACCAGAACCTAACCAATTTTCTGCTAGCCGACCTTCTCCAACCATTCCTGAGATTCACAAGGCTTACATTAAAACGAAAGTGTATGAAGCTGATGTGACCCTAGTGGATGAGTATGAGGGAGAAGAGGAGACACCTTTAGATGACCTAGAATTAGCTGACCTAGTAGATACCCAGGTAGAAACCAACCCAGAGGTAGTTGACCTTGACCACATCCAACCTAAAGCTATAATGGAAGAACAAATAGAGGAAGAGAACCTAGGTACTGCTGCTAGAGCCTTACCTGAGGAAACCATAAAGGAGAGCCAAATTTTAGAGTCTAGTCCTAAAATACAAGAACCTGAAGAATTTATTAAGGACTTGATCTCTTTGAATCAGTACCCTCAGGATGAGCCTCCTTTTATAGTTCCCATTAAGGACCTCTTCCCTGAGATTAGTAACCCATCCTTCCATTATGCAAACCCCATAGCTATACCGCAACCTCGTAAGGTTAGCCTCATTAGTCTAGGATTAGTCCCTGACATGCCTTATTATATCGAACTTTATCCAACTAACTTTGAACCTTTTTTCCTATCCTACCAAACTAATTCTGAACCCACTTCCTATTTTCTGCCCTTGCCTAACACCTCCAGCATTTCTAGGATTATTAGATTACATTTAACTGAGATTAGCATACTGCATGCATTCATCACACATGTTAGGTTTGCATCTTACTTCTGGCATACTCTTTGGAATTTGCTAGGAGTTCACTGTAAATTTTCATGTGCATGTCAAGCTAGGATCAAACCTAGAGAACATATAATCTATTAGGTTTAGATCCAAAGAGTTCAATAAAATTTCCTCCGATAGGAATGCATAGTCGAGTCTTTAGGTGTCAGTATGAGTCCTTTGCATCATCTTGTTAGGAGTCTGCATGTGCCTAGCATGTTCACCACCTGCACTAATTTTGAAACAACTGGCTAATTCCCGAAGATGAATTAAAGAACTTGATGTAGTGGATTCTATCTTGGTTAGGCTTAGGCCTAAAAGAAGCTTCATGCTCGCAGAGCCGGACCTTTTAAAGTGATAGAGAAGGTTGGATCAAATGCCTAGGTATTAGAATTGCCTTCGGATTTGGGCATTAGTTCTACCTTCAATATTACAGACCTGGTTGAGTATAGGGAATCGGCAGCGATACCTAGTGAGGCCTTTGGACCTATTCCTTTTCATTGTGAGTGACCCTAACCTAGAGTGTCCACAAACAAATTTGGCCTGAGAGAGGAGAATGGATCGAGCGTATCCTGGATGATCAAGCCATCACGACCTAGGGCCATGACTATCAATGCTTCCTGGTCCGATGGCAAGGCCGGGTAGAGTCGGACGATTCATGGATTTCTCGAGAGGACTTGCAACGCCTCAACCCAGACCTTCTCGAGAGATATGTGAGCCAGTCTGACCTTTACTTAATAGGGTCGAGTTCCTCCCACCCCGGGAGAATTGGTGGGGACACCTGAGGCACCAGAATAAACAGAGGCTTTTCAACCCTCTGTAAATTGATCAATAATTTATGAGTCCATCTGTAATAAGGGCTTAGCTCATCTGAGTCCATTTTAGTTGTTATTTGAGTATTTTGAGTTGTTATTTCAGTTCTGTACTAGTCAGCTCATGTTGAGCTAGTTCAGTCTAATGCTGGTCAGCTCATGTTGAGCTAATTTTATTTTTTTTGAGTCCTATCCAAGCATACTGAAGACTCAAGACCACATCATACAAGTAAAGACCAAGTCCAACTAGATTGAAGACATGGAAGTTTATCCCAAGTCCAACCCATCTTGAAGATTTGAAGACCCCAGTAGGAAAATCAGAAACCCTGATTCCTTGCAGATGCCCTCCAGATGACCAGATTTCCTTCCAGATGCCAAAATATATTCATAGACCAAGGCATCCATGATTTTAGAGGTCCATCTGCATCCTAGCCCAAAGAAATCAAGCCCAGGCGCCAAGCCCAAGCCCCTAAGAAGCAAGATACCAGGGAATATTCCTGCTACCTGGCTACCAGGCCACCCCAGCTTCCAGAGGCCCAAACCCATGCACCCGGGCCCCTTTGGGCCGGCCCCTTGCTGCTCTTAGAAGCCCAACATGCCTTTTGGTGTCCTTGGAGTGTTGGCCAAGTCAAGAGAAATTTTAGGGATTTTTTCTACCTAATGTTTCCTTATTTTCTAGCTAGGGTTTGAGAGGGAAAAGGATTCTCATGTAAAGACTAATGTGCCCTTACTTGGAGGCCAAGGTTAAGGGTCTATTTAAGGGACCCTAGCCTCTTGTATGAAGGGAGAATTTTTGATGAATGAAAACCTTGAGTTCTTCTATTGAGTTGTGTGATACCCTGCTGTGTGCATAAAGGGGTTTGTGAGAGTTTTTTCTTCCCAGTGCTGCAATCATCTTCCTGCTGCCAACAAGCCTCTCAGATCCCTGGACTCCCACTCCAAAAGAAGCCTTCCCTTGCTGTTTTTCCTTTGTCTTCTTGTTCCTTTGTGAATTTTCTAACCCCTGATAGGTCGTTTGCAGGTCCGCGAGTTCCTACGAATCCAACGACTCCAGCCAAGCCTCAATCGGACCACCGAGCAGAAAGCCGGGTATCCGCGGGTCATTGGCTCGATTTTTCAGGCCACATCCGTCGAGGAATGAGAGACCCCTTCGCTGCAATCTTCACAGACGTTGTTAGGTACACCCCTCTACCTCCAATAGTTTTATTGTAGGAGAACTTGCCCTAACCGAGGCTTCTCAGCCCTGGCGGTCCTTCTTTGCTACTTTTCTAGGTCCTAATCTGCATGCTGATCTTCAGAAATTCATACAAAATTCCCTACAAATAATTTTGATATGAAATTCGAGAATTAATCACCTAACTCAACATGTAAAACATACAAAAAGAATTGCATGCATATTAGTTCCCCATCACCAAGAGTCCTTCTACCACTTAATCACTTATTCCTGATAAGTGCTAGGCCTTTCTCCTTTATGCCCATGCCCATTTGAATTGGGCTTAATTGGCTAAAAGGTTGGTTATGGCATGGAGAAGTGTGATGCACAAAATGAAGGGACACATCCCTTCATGTTTGGTGCGCAATCATAAATCTAGAAGTCCTTTTATTTAATGGCTTATGGTTCTCCAATATAACCTTTAGAATCCCACATTCTTTAGTCAATTTTTTATCAATTACTTTCCACATGGCAAGTGGAAAAATTGTTGGAAAATTAAAGAGATACATATATGTCTCTTGGTGCAATGATATGGCATGATATGGCATATCAAGATAAAACCTTTCACCCAAGGGACTCCTTTTGCTTCAAGGGTCCTATATGATCATTAGAAAAATAAATAAAGGGCTGAAGAAAAGGTTTATCAGGTGCCCCCTCACTCAATATATAAAGGCATCGGTATTCTGATGCAAAGAAGATCTGAAAGAAATCTTTTCTATCTCTCTTCCTTCTCTTAGGACAAAACATCTTTTTTAAGATAAGGCATGTCATTTTAAGATAAGAGTTTAGGAAGAGATATAGGAGAGATAATCAAAGTTTGAGAGATGATTTATAGAGATCTCTGAATGCCCTACAGGAGGGTAGGGGTTCTAGTAAAGGGAGAAAAGTCGTTGAAGGAAGAAAGACTGCTAGGAAGAGTCCTAGACAAATAAGCAAGCTGATAGGAGTGTCTCTTTGGTCCGGTTCCTATGTGGATCACCTTTGGAGGGCATACACTTGTGTGCATTATAGAAATTAAGGAGTATAGTGCTCCAGGTATTCATTTATAATCCTAAAGTTATGATTTATTAGTTGTCATGATCAAGTGGTCCTTAGATCGAGGGTTCCATCTAATTAAGATTTCAATAATAAAAATTTTGACATCTAGTTTTCCCTGCATTAGCCTGAACCCAATAGTGGTATTAGAGCCATCTTGATTCATGTAATTTATAATCATTTTAGTGTTAATTGTTTGCTTTGCTAAGACTCTTGCATGATTAGTTTATAGTACATATGTGATATGTTATGCTTCTAGTAACTGCTTCAGATTGGGTTAATCACCATGGCCATCCGGTCATAGGAGCTAAATAGGGTTTAAAGGCCCTCTCTTTCCATTCAATGGGATCTTCTATGACGTGTTGGGATGCCGCTGTGTTCTTATCCCATGAACAAGTGAGGTGAATGGATTGTTGTTTTAATCATGCTTTGATTATATATATATTAAGGTTAATATGCTTATTTGCTGGAATTTATGTCATGTTGGCATGTTTAATTAGGATGTGTTTGAGACCATCAAAGCCCTTATAAAAATTATATTTAGTAATAGTGTAAGTTAATCATGATACAAATCCATTTAGGATTTGATTAGCAAATTGGTGTCTAGGCAAGTGGTTTTGGGAAGGTAAAGGAAATGAGATTTTTAATTGGTTCTGTTGTCTGCCCTGACCAATTCATTTGGTATCTAAGGAAAGTAATGGGGGGACCCCCTCATCTCTCCCACTTACTTGGCCAATTTGGTTATATCTAGACCTTAAATTGGAAATGCTAATTGATTAAGCACACTAAAAATTGCCTTCCATCATGCTAAGCCAAATCCATGTCAAAAAACTATAGTAGGTTTGTTATGATTAACACAAGGCATATTTTAGGATTTGATATGTATTTGTCTTGGTATATTTTATGCTTTATAGCATGATTGGTGGTGTTACTTTGTTGTGATCGACACAAAGGTAACATTTATCAAACATGGCTATGTGGAAATGAAGGGTTTGACTAAACTAAGACATTATAGTTTATTATGATTGACACAAGGCTATAAGTGTCTTAGAGGCAAGTGTTATGTTGAGAGTTGCAAGAAATGCAATTGGAAAGGAGTTCCTATCCTTGAACTCATGGGTGTTTGTTTTAATTAACACAAGGCATTCATGAGAAATTGGGATCTCAACCCCATTAAGGAAGCCATGGGAGGGTTTTCTTGCTTACCATAGTTGAGGGTTATGGTATTCAAAAGAAAATAGTGGGAGACACAATTAGATACAAAAGTCTTTGTCTGATTATGAATATCATTATGAGTGGTATGCTTATAGTTTTTCTTTATTTAATGTAGATTTTACATTATGGCTTCTACTCTTTCACTATGGGGCATCTTGGATGCCAACAAGTTGACCGTGCAAATTATGTGGACTGGTTGAGAAACTCGAGGATTATATTAGCTCAGAAAAAGCTTGCCTATATCCTCGATTCTCCTGACCCAGATCTAGTAGGAGAGGATTCTACTAAGGAGGAAAGGGCCATATATAAAATGTGGCAGAATGACAACATGACTGTCAAGTGCATCATGTTGGTCTCTATGAGCAACATGTTGTAGGGGTAATATGAGAAAATGGAATCTCAGTCCATATAGTTCAATCTTAAAGTGCTTTATGGAGAGCATAGTTGGACTGCTCGATTTGAGACATCAAAGCAGTTGTTTTGAGCATGCATAAGTGAGGGCTCTTCCATTCAGGCATATGTCTTCAACATAATTGACCTGATCACTCGATTAGGTCAACTAGGGTTTGTGATGGATGGAGAGCTTAATCAGGACTTGATCCAACAGTCACTCCCAAGTTCCTTCTTGTAGTTTGTCATGAATTACTACATGAACAAACTAAATTTGTCATTACCTATGCTGCTAAATATGCTCAAGATAGTAAAGAGCCACTTCAAAGGTGATAAAGCTCAGCTTCTTCTGGTTGATGGAAAGAAGAAGCAGTTAATGAAGAAAGGTTCAAAGAGGAAGCGCAACCCTAAGAGTAGCTTCCAAAAGAGAAAGAAGTCAAGGAAGCCTCTACTGGTGGGACCTGCTATCACTATGGGAAGCAAGGGCATTGGAAGAAGAATTGTAAGTTATATCTTACAAGTCTGAAGCAGGATGCTGGTGGAGCATTTAAAGATTTGTACATGATACAAACAAACTTGTCATTAAGTACTTCAATTTTTGATTCATGGGTATTGGATACCGCATGTGGGTCTCATATTTGCAAGTCACTGCAGGGGTTACAGAGACCTAGAAGCTTGAAAAAAGGTGACTTCGAGATGTTTGGTGTGAGTGGCGAACCCATTCAAGCTGAAGCTTTTGGCACCTATTTGTTGTTATTGCCATCAAGCAATATTCTTGAATTGAAAGATAGTTATAATGTACCCAACATTATAAGGAATATTATTTCTATACCTTTGTTATTGAAACAAGGTTATGAAATAAATTTGACGAGCCATGGGTGCTCGATTTTCTTTTTAAAAAATTCTTTGGTTGTGGTACATTTTCTAATGATCTTTTGATTCTGTCACTCAATGATAAGGTTATGCTTGTTGAGAAAAAGAAAAGAAAGAGAGATGATGTGAATGTCACTTATCTCTGGCATTGCCATTTAAGTCATATTAGTGAGTCTAGGATAAACAAGCTGTACAGAGATAATTTCTTTGAACCATTTAATTATAAATCATTAGGAACTTATGAGTCTTGTCTCGTGGGTAAGATGACCAAATCTTCATTCACTGGACATGGAGAAAGGGCAACTGAGTTGTTATGTCTAGACACATAGATGTGTATGGTCCTATGACAACCCAAGCTAGAGGAGGATACTCATTTCATTAGTTTTACTGATAATTTATCAAGGTTCGAATATGTGTATCTTATGAAACACAAGTCCGAAGCCTTTAATAAATTCAAAGAGTATCAAAGTGAGGTTGAGAAATAAATTGGCATAGTATTAAAATCTTTCGATCTAATCTAGGAGGAGAATACTTGTCTAGTGAATTTCTTGATCATCTTAAAGACAAAGGCATACTCTCTGAATGGACTCCTCCATACACACCATAGCTAAATGGTGTAGCAGAAAGGAGGAACCGAACCTTGTTGGACAGGGTATGGTCCATGATATGCTTCACAGATCTTCTAGTATCCTTCTAGGGTTATGTCCTAGATACTGCTACCTACATATTAAATAGGGTGCCATCAAAGGTAGTTAAAACCACTCTATATGAATTATGGAAAGGAAAAAGGCCAAGTCTTAAGTATTTTAAGATTTGGAGTTGCCCTACTTATGTCAGGAATATTTTTAGATATAAGCTAAGTGCTAGGGCTGATAAGTACAGGATTGTAGGATATCCTAAAGAAGGTATGGGTTACCTTTTCTACCACCCTACTAAGCAAAAAGTCTTTGTCAGTAGGCATGCCACATTCTTGGAAAAAGAGTTTATCCAAGAAAGGGGTAGTGAGAGGATATTTGAACTTGAAAAAGTTCAACCTACACTTGAATCAATTGCTTAACCAGATGTTCCTAAGGTTCAAGAACAACTACAACACACACCTCCTCTCTATAGGTCAGAGAGAGTATGAAGTGCACCTCAGATATGTCTTTGTCATTGGGAATGATAATGAAGCCAGTACCATACAGGATGATGATCTTGTGACCTATGCGAAAGCTGTCATGAGTAGAGACTCTGATAAATGGCTGGAAGCTATGAAATCCGAGATGGACTCCATGTACTTTAATCAGGTTTGGATATTAGTTGATCCACTTGAGGGAGTAAACCCAATTAGGTGTAAATGGACCTTCAAGAAGAAGATTGGAGCAGATGGTCAAGTAGAGACCTACAAGGCCAGGCTAGTGGCAAAAAGTCTCAAACAAAGACATGGTATTGACTATGATAAAACTTTTTCACCAGTAGCCATGCTCAAGTCCATTCGGATATTGCTTGCCATAGCTACGTACTATGACTATGAGATCTGGTAGATGGACGTAAAGACTACTTTCCTTAATGGATATCTTGAGGAAGAAGTCTATGTCACAGCCAAAGGGGTTTGTTTCAAGTGAAAGACCAAACCAAGTATGCAGGCTTAAGAAATCCATTTATGGATTGAAGCAAGTATCGAGGAGTTGGAACATCCACTTTGATTAGATGATCAAAGAGTTCGATTTCATCAAGAACAAGGATGAATCGTGTGTGTATAAGGAGACAAGTGGGAGTGCCCTTGTTTTCTTGGTTTTGTATGTTGATGACATACTCATCATTGGGAAAGATGTACCAATGTTGTAATCGTCAAGTCTTGGCTATCAAAGCAATTTTCCATGAAGGATTTGGAAGAGGCATCCTATATATTCCGTATAAAGATCTATAGAGATAGATCTAAGAGGATGCTAGGCGTATCCTAATCTAGGTACATTAACCTAGTATTAAAGAGATTCAACATGAAGGGAAGTAAGAGAGATTACTTGCCTATGAGTCAAGGCATACATCTCTCCAAGAAGATGTCTCCTAAGATACCAGAAGATAGAGAAATGATGAGTATGATTCCTTATGCTTCAGCTATAGCATCAATTATGTATGCCATGTTATGTACCAGGCCTGATGTTGCTTATGCCTTAGGCATAGTAAGTAGGTTCTAGGCTAATCTAGGGGAGGATCATTGGAAAACTATGGAAAATATCCTTAAGTACCTGAGAAGGACTAAAGATGTTTTTCTAATATATGGTGGATTAGAGTTGAAACTAGGAGGGTATACAGATCTTAGTTTTCAAACAGATCCAGATTATAACAAATCCATATCAGGGTATGTCTTCATCCTATATGATAGTGCAATGAGTTGAAAGAGTACAAAGCAACAAACTATAGTTGACTGAGTTATTGAGGCAGAGTACATAGCTGCAAGTGAAGCCATAAAGGAAGCTGTGTAGATGAAGAAATTCATCATAGAATTGGGCTTAGTTCCTACTATAGAACAACCGGTGCTACTTTATTATGATAACACTGGAGCTGTTGTGCAAGCTAAGGAACCAAGGTCTCATCGAAAGTCCAAGCACATCCTAAGATGCTTCCACTTTGTTCGAGAGATAATAGAAAGATAAGATGTTGTCATTGAATGAGTATATACAAAGAACAACATAGCAAACCTATTCACTAAAGCACCACCACAATAGCAGTTTGATCACCACTTAAATTGTATAAGTGTAAGATACAAGGGTGATTGGCTTTAGTGCAAGTGGAAGATTGAAAGAATTGTTCCCTAAAAGCCAATCTTTGTACCGGATTTTCTATAATCTTCCAAATCAAGTATGATATTACTTATTAATAAAAGGCAATTATTGATTCATCATACTGCAGCATCTTATCAAGATTATGATGAATCCCATAGGTTAGGGTAATGAAATTAGGATTATGATGGAGATCATAATGGTGAGATCTAAGTTCCTATAAACCCTAATTTAAAATGTTCGTAGTTGTTAGATCATCAATTCGAGGATTGATGTTTCCGGAAAGACTAGCACATCCTATGTATGCTCGATGGAGAGGGTAGTTGGTCTCACAACCACTTGTATAGGTACACTAATACAAAGATGTGGATGCTCTTTAGAGTATGAGTTCACTGAACTGATCTGCCATAAGAACATCTGCCTTAAGAACATCTTATGAAGATCTTACCACTTGTCAAAAGATGGTCTCATAGGGGGCGTTGTGCAAGTGATCCTTAGACTTGAGATCACCATGGTTTCTTATGCACATAAAGCCATGTTTTAGTTCATACTCATTTATGACAAAGAGTCATGTACGGAGTGTTCTCAGATATGGTGGATTGTGCATGAAGGATGTGAGTGGATCAACAAGGAATCAATCACTCCTAGTAAGAGGACTTATCCTATGTAATCTCTTCGATTATTGACTCAAAAAGTGTTTGATCAAAGTAAAATGAGATTAGAAAGGATTTGTAATCTTATATTGATCGAGTCTTCATTATTGAATTGAGATTCAAAAGGATTTAGTGCTAGGATTTGACAATTCTCTATACCCATCACTTATTCGGGATAAAGGGAGATCGAAGGATTGAATTGCATGGTAACTTTCCACTCAAAGATATTTTGATAATTTTTATCAAATTTTTCATCTTCTAGGTAGGCATGATATGTTGCTAGATGTCAATCATGTCTTGTAGGTATTCATGAATCAAATTGGTTTGATTCATCAGTTAATTTGGATGTTGGTTTGAATTGGCAACTTGGGTCAGCTTAATTTGACCTAATTAGGTCAATCAATTTTGATTAAATTGAAAAAGCTTGGACCTAGACCTATTATTGGCTAGATGTGGAGTCCAAAGGATCACACATGCTAGAGAATTGGCTAAGGAAGTTAATTGGATCTTGGTTAGGATCATTGGATCCTAATAGGCTAGCTAATTTGCATACTAGCATTTGCATGCTAACCTAACTCCTAACCAAATTAGATTGGGTTAGTTTGCTTGCTATTCAGGCTAACCAATTTAAGTGAGACTTAGATTGGGTTGAGTCCTAATTGTATCAGCATTTATTTATATTTATCTAGAATTTATTGAACATTATCCTTGGATTATGGAAGAGTCCAAAGGGGATTGGACTCTTGGTGCCATATTAGCGTGCACTAAGATTAAGGGGCACAGAAGGACCAAGAGTGCTTCTACCACTTAATCACCTATTCCAGATAAGTGCTAGGCCTCTCTCCCTTATCCCCATGCCCATTTGAATTGGGTTTAATTAGTCAAAAGGTTGGTTATGGCATGGAGAAGTGTGGCACACAAAATGAAGGGATGCATTCCTTCATGTTTGGTGTGCAATCATAAATCTAGAAGTCCTTCTATTTAAAGGTTTCTAGTTCTCTTATACAACCTTTGGAATCCCACATCCCTTAGCCAAATCTTGATCGGTTACTTGCCACATGACAAGTGAAAAATTGCTAGAAAATTAAGAGATACATATATGTCTATTGGCGAAATGATATGGCATGATGTGGCATATCAAGATAAAACCTTTCACCCAAGGGACTCCTTCTGCTTGAAGGGTTCTATCTAATCATTAGAAAATTAGATCAAGGGCTGAGGAAAAGGTTTAAAAGATGCCCTCTCACTCAGTATTTCAAGGCATTGGTATTCTAATGCAAAGAAGATCCGAAAGAAATCTTTTCTATCTCTCTTCCTTCTCTTAGGACAAAAAGTCTATTTTTAGACAAGGCTTGTCATCTTAAGATAAAAATCTAGGAAGAGATATAAGAGAGAGGGATAATTATATTCTAAGAGAGGATTCAAAGAGGTCTCTAAATGCCCTATAGAAGGGTAGGGGTTCCAACAAAGGGAGAAAGGTCGCTGAAGGAAGAAGGCTATCAAAATGAGTCCTAGTCAAATAAGCAAGTCGATAGGAGTGCCGCATCCTTGGTCCAGTTCCTATATGGATCACCTCTGGAGGGCATACACTTGTGTGCCTTGTAAAAATTAAGGAGTATAGCACTCCAAGTATTCCTTTATGTTGCCCAGAAATGAGGTCCAAGAGGGGGGGTGAATTGGGTCTTTTAAAAAATTAAGACAATAAAATAAAGGTCTAGTGGTGCTTGTGAGCAATGATAAATTTGATGCAAGATGTTAGCAATAATTAACGAGCAAGAGAGGAAAAGAGCAATCACACACAAATACAAGGTTTATAGTGGTTCGGTGCAAACCTAGCACTTACATCCACTCCCCAAGCCACCCTTAAAAACTTCACTATAATCCACACTAGATTACAGTCGACTTGTTTTTCACAAGGCTCACAAGTCAAAACCTAAGTTGATTTTGTCACTTAGGCTTACCAACAAACCTTAACACTTGTTTTGTCTTCGGGCTCACAAGTTAACCCTAGTTGGTTTTATCCCTTTGGCTCACCAACAAACCACAATAACCTTCTTTCAAGACACCCTTGAAAGCAAGGTCAAATCACAATAAAAATAGATATGTAATTTAAAACTATAACAAACTCTCTTCAAGAGTATATTGGAATCTTTGAAGCTCAAGTGGATGCTTTGTCTTCACTCTTCCTTGGAATCTCCTTCAAGGTGCCTCTTTTTGGAATGAAGTAAGGATGAGCTTGTAGGCTTTTCAATGGAATCAAGCTAGAAGAGGCTTTTGATGTGAAGTATGGAGAGAATATTGGTTTTTTGGCTTTTGAGTAGACTTCAATGCACTTGAATACACTTCTCTTCACTTCTCTTCCTTTAAATTGAGGTTGGTGGAGCTTAAATACACCAAAAACCTTCCAAAAAATGGTTTGTGACTGTTGGTACCTTGGAAATAGCCGTTTGGAGCTTGAAAAGCAAGTTCTGCAAGCCAGAAAAATAGATCCGTTAGAGCTGTCAGGCTGCAAGTGTCGACACTTGGCTGTCAGGTGTCGACACTTGGCTGTCAGGTGTCGACACTTGATCTCTGGGTGTCGACACTTGAACATTCAAGTGTCGACACTTGATGCACAGGTGTCGACACTTGACACAAAAATCCTCAATATTACAAAGTTCTGTATTTTCAAAAATCTCAGGCCTTGAGTCGACACTTGGAACCTAAGTGTCGACACTTGGTGTCGACACTTGAATATAGGTGTCGACACTTGGCGTGCCAAGGATTTTTGTCTATGCTAAATGCTGAAGTGTCGACACTTGACTGTCCAGGTGTCGACACTTGAGACTGAAAACTTTCAGATTCAAGTGTAAATTCCTTGAAAACATAAATAAAATTCTTGAATATATAAACACATAATATTTAAACATTTAGATGCCCTTTTTCAATAAAGAGGATGCCTGGATTTGTGAGAATTGCTCCGTGCTATTACGTGCCATACACCATAAGTTTTTGAGATTTTGAGGTACTTTCTTCCTGAAAACTCATAACTTGAAATCCTCATTAGAATACAATATGCACTCAATGTTTTGTTATTCATCAAAATCACTGGGTGGAGCCAACAATCTCCCCCTTTTTGATGATGACAAAACATTGAGTAAAAAGGCAACATATTTCAAACTTTAACCATTTAATTTTTGAATATGAATTTAAGTCCATTAGAGAGGCAAAACTTTATGGTTAGGAAGAATTAATCTCCCCCTTAATTAGATACTTCTTATTAAGGTAAACTTCAAAGATTCTTACAAGGTGAAAAATCAATACAATCAATACAATTTCTCAACAAATTTATGAATTAACACCTTTTCTCAACAAATTTATACATCAATAAAATCAATACTCTTTCTCCCCATTTTTGTCAATCATTAGAAAGGAGAGTTTTTCCTCCCCTTCATAATGAGCATGGAGACAAAAAGTTAGTAGAGAAACACATATCATAGATATCAGAGTCAAAATTATGCTAATATCAAAGAGTATCAGAGCTAAAATATACCAAGATAAAAGAGTATTAGAGCCAAAAAATAGTAAATTGATTCATTGAAGCACAAATAAAGAGTACTGAACAGAAATATATATATAAAAAAAGTTTTCAGTACAAAATTTGCTGAGTCATCAGCAAGAGCTGAAACATACATAAATCATCGGAGTCAAATAAGTATCAAACATACAACATAAGAGCTAAAACAAACATCTGTGAGGCTAATCCTTATCAGATGGAACATCAAGATTGAAAGGAGCACTGATCCTAGATCTAGTGGCGAATGTCCTAGGAGGTGCTAAAGCTCTACGACTCCTAATGCGGCCGGAAGGACCAAAGGCGGGTACAACCCTAGATGATCTAGTGGAAGGTGGTGAAAGACGATCAGCTGGTGCAATAAGGTCCGGTGTGGAATCAACCAAGGTGGTAGTAGGAGCTGGTGTAGTAGGAGGATCTCGACTGACCACCTCATAAGCATCGGCACCACCAACACTGTCGCTGTCACTGCCCACTACCTTTGTAGCTCGATCAATATCCTGATCACCACCCTCAGTAGAATCAGCATGGTCACTCTAGTGATCGCCGCCATCATCATCATCATCGTCATCATCGTCAGATCGTGCAAGTGCAGGGGCTGCAGGAGGTATAAGGGATCTCAACAGACTCTCAATGCGAGAGAATCCCTCCTCCATGGATTTGCGAATCTCAGCATGCTCCGAGGTAGTATGTGCTCGTAGAAGCTCGACCTCGCTACGTAGCTGAGTCACCTCACCTTTGATCTCTGTGAACTGTGCTTTGGCATGCTCCTCAAAAGATAGTCCTGTAGACGGTGGTGGAGGAGCTGAAGTGTCAGGAGACAAGTGCTTTGTCTGTGTCAAAGAGATATCGACTGGAGGAAAAACTGCTGGCTTAGATAGTCCAGCCTCAGCCTCTCGAATCTTGTCCTCCTCATCTGGCTCCTGGCCAGACTCTCTGCGAATCCATCGACCTCCAACTAACCTGTATCCCATCCGGTGCAATGACCTCTCATCGTACACATCTGTGTGTAGTATCTCCTTGGGGATCTCCCCCTCCAATGATACTCCACATGCTCTGAAAAGTTGGGTCAGTGCCATGCCGTGTGGTAAACAGTGTCGGCGCTGAGTAGCAGCATCATACATCTGAGTGAGCATCAGGGATGGAATATCTATCTGCCTCCTCTCAATCAGACTTGTCATCACCATCAACTCCCTCTCGGTGATGAAGTCAAATCTCCCAGTCTTCGGTAGTAGGATTCGTGAAGTGATATGGTGCAAAAGGCGCATCTCTAATGACAACTGGTTTGTGGTAACTACTGATATACCACGAACGTCCACTCTCTCAAGGATGCACCTAAATGCTGCCTCTCTATCATCCACTAAAAAGGCACAGACTTCTCTACGGGGTATCTCCCATACACGGCTCAGAAGCTCATCAGTCAATGAAATCTGAATACCCCTGACTGATGTCGTCCACAGTAGTTGTCGACAGTCCAGTGCACCATAAAACTCCCTCACTAGGTGAGGATAGTACCTCTCCTGCATGGTGCAGAATGGTACTAGTTCTACATCAGTGAGTACCTATCAAATGCTGAAGTGGTGCCTGTCGAAACACTGCAAGTCGACTCTCCTCCCTAAAGCTACTAACTTCCCTGCCATCCTCTCTGCAGGGGGGAGCTCGGTGTGGCTGTACTGCTCGGCTGTGCTGTATCAAATCTGGCCTTCGACCTCCTCTCAACACCACGACTAGGCCTCTCCCTAATTGCAAGTCTCTTCCTAGGACCCATTACAGCCAACTGACCAGGGAAAAAGGAAGAAAGGCTTAGAACAAGGGACTAGCTACAGGTTGAGATAAGGAAAAAAAATGTTCAGATAGGTTTTGAAAACCAGAATCTAAACCAACAACGTTTGAAAAATTGTAAAAATAATATTTATAGAAAATATACTTTGATTAAATGACAAACTTCCGAACAATATTTGTAGAAAATATTTTTGTTCGGTAGAACACATTTGAATCTTTGGAAAAATAATTTTTGTAAGGTCTAAAAATCAAAAACCATGGGATTTGGGTCTAAACACTTAGGGTTTTAGCAAATAGGCGAAAATATCGTAAATGTATCACGAAAAACCTTTCTAAATCGTCAATAAATAGTTTTAGTATGTTTAATTTAGATGAAAACCCAAATTATTTCGGCTAAAATTAATAAAACAGTATTTTTTATGAAAAGTGGGTGAAAACGGCCAAAAGATGAGGGAAATCCGAGAAAAATATGTTTAAATCACTATCCCCTCAAATGGAGTTTTAGAAATCCACTAAAACATGCAAAAATTCGGTTAGATTCATGAAAAATATTTCGAAAACCCAAATCACGATTGTTTGGTTTGAAAACGACAAAACCAAAAACGAGGAAAGATAAGATAAAATTAGAAGGGGAAAATACCTGATTTGTGATGGATTAGAGAGTAGAAGGAAGGATTTGGACAGAGGGGACTACTGTTGCAAGAAATCGGCAGGGGAAAGAAAAATATAAAACCCTCGTTCGGTCCTTTTTAAAAACAAAATCTATTTCGCAAGTGTCGACACTTCGTATGTGTCAAGTGTCGACACTTGGTCAGGTGTCGACACTTGACAATTTCCAAGTGTCGACACTTGACAATTTCCAAGTGTCGACACTTGACAATTTCCAAGTGTCGACACTTGACAATTTCCAAGTATCGACACTTGGCCAAAAAATCGAGAAAATCCAAAAAACATTTAAAAAAATAGGAAAAATTTTGATAAAATTTTGGGGCTTTAATCAATAGGTTTTGAGCTCTAGGATTTAGGTATAATTGATACTAAGAGAGTTCTATGTGAATGGATCAATGACACCTAAATCTCTTCTAATCAGACATAACTTATCCTCACTCAAAGGCTTGGTAAACACATCTGCTAACTGATCATCAGTACAAACAAAATCAAGAATAACATTAGAGTTTTGTACATGATCTCTTATGAAATGATGTCTTATTTCAATGTGTTTACTTCTTAAATGTTGCACAGAATTTTTAGATAGGTTGATTGCACTAGTATTGTCACATCTTATGGGTGTCTTAGTTAGTTTAATGCCAAAATCTTCGAGTTGTTGTTTGATCCAGAGGATTTGAGCACAACAGCTTCCAACGGCTATATATTCGGCTTCCGCCGTAGATAGAGCAACTGAGTTCTGTTTCTTGCTACTCCAAGAGATCAAATTTACTCCAAGAAACTGACAGGTTCTACTAGTACTTTTACGATCAAGTTTACACCCAGCAAAGTCAGCATCAGAATAAGCAATTAATTCAAATGAAGAATCTCTAGAGTACCATAAACCAATTTTAATTGAGCCAGATAGATATCTAAGTATGCGTTTAACAGCCAAAAGATGAGACTCTTTAGGATCAGACTGATATCTAGCACACATACAGACACTAAACATGATATCTGGCCTACTGGCAGTAAGATATAACAATGAACCAATCATGCCACGATATAATTTTTGGTCTATAGACTTACCTGATTCATCCTTGTCAAGTCTACATGTAGAGCTCATAGGGGTACCTAAAGGCTTAGTGTTCTCCATCCCAAACTTCTTGAGTATTTCTTTTGTGTATTTTGTTTGGTTGATGAAGATCCCCTCTTTGGTTTGCCTTATTTGGAGTCTGAGGAAGAAATTCAGTTCTCCCATCATGCTCATCTCGAACTCACCCTGCATTAATCTTGCAAAATCTTGACAAAGAGATTCATTAGTAGCACCAAATATTAGATCATCTACATAGATTTGTACTACTAAGAGATCATCATTCTTTTTCTTTAAAAACAAAGTTTTATCTACATTACCTCTAGTAAAATCATTTTTCAGCAAAAAAGAGCTTAAACGATCATACCAAGCTCTTGGAGCTTGTTTCAATCCATATAAAGCTTTATGAAGTTTATAAACATGATTTGGAAATTCAGAATTTTCTAAACCAGGGGGTTGCTCAACATAAACTTCTTCTTCAATTAATCCATTTAAAAAGGCACTTTTAACATCCATTTGATATAGTTTAAAATTCATGAAGAAAGAAAAGCCAACAATAGCCTAATTGCCTCAAGTCTAGCCACAGGAGCAAAGGTTTCATCAAAATCTATCCCTTCCTCTTGATTGTATCCTTTGGCAACTAGTCTAGCTTTATTTCTAATTACTATTCCATTTTCATCAAGTTTATTTCGAAAAACCCATTTTGTACCAATAATTGATGTGTTTGAAGGCCTATCCACTAGTGTCCAAACATTGTTCCTTTTAAATTGATTAAGTTCATCTTGCATAGCATTTATCCAATTACTATCACATTCAGCTTCCTCAACAGTTTTAGGTTCAATTTGAGACACAAAAGCTAAGTAATCACAAATATTTCTAAGGGATGATCGAGTACTTACACCTTTAGATGGATCACCTATAATTAGTTCTTTTGGGTGTCCATGAGCATACCTCCATTCCTTTGGTAATGGATCAATAGTTGATGTATTTTTATCACCTTGTGCTTGATCTCTTTCAGTATTTTGATCATCGTTCTGTTCCTTGGTAAGCCCTTCATTGTTGTTTATTTCTTCAGTTTTCTTGCTACCTGTTTCATCAAAAAGTATATCTTCTTTTCTTGAAGATTTTTGGTTAGTTTCATCAAATACCACATATATGGATTCTTCAATAACAAGTGTTCTTCTGTTGAAGATCCTGTATGCCTTACTATATGTGGAGTAGCCTAGAAAGACTCCCTCATCTGATTTGGCATCAAATTTACTCAAATTATCTTTACCATTGTTTAAGATGAAACAACGGCAACCAAAAACATGAAAATAATGAATTGAAGGTTTTCTACCCTTCCAAAGCTCATAAGGGTTTTCTTTAAAATTGGTCGAATTAAAACTCGATTTAAAATATAGCATGCAGTATTTATGGCTTCCGCCCAAAAATATCTAGGTAAATCATTTTCACAAAGCATGGTGCGTGCCATTTCTTCAAGAGTTATATTTTTTCTTTCTACTATCCCATTTTGTTGAGGTGTCCTAGGTGCAGAAAAATTGTGATGAATTCCATTTTCAATACAGAATTTATCAAAATCGGCATTTTCAAATTCGGTTCCATGATCACTTCTAAAAGATACTACTGAAACACCTTTTTCATTCAAAACTCTTTTATGAAATCTAATAAATTCAGAAAACGTTTCATCTTTATGTGCTAAAAACATGACCCATGTAAATCGTGAGAAATCATCTACAATGACTAGACCATACTTTTTACCTCCCAAACTAGATGTTCTAGTTGGCCCAAAGAGGTCCATGTGAAGCAATTCCAAAGGTCTAGATGTAGAGATCACTCCTTTTGGTTTGAAAGATGATTTTGTTTGTTTTCCAAGTTGATATGCACTACAAATTTTATCTTTTTCAAAATTGAGTTTAGGCAAATCCTTTACCAAATTCTTTTTGCTAAGTTTTGAAATTAAATGCATGCTTGCATGTCCTAGTCTATGATGCCAAAGCCAACTAGTTTATCAATCTTGGCTTCCATTGCCACTAGACATTGACCTTTCTGAATAGGGAGATCATCAAGATCAACCATATAAATATTGCCATGCCTATGACCAATGAACTTAATGCCATTGTCATCTAGACTAGAAACAATGAACAAAGAAGATTCAAAAACAACTTTAAAATTTTTGTCACAAAATTGACTAATGCTAAGCAAGTTATATTTTAAACCATCAACATATAAAACATTATCAATATAAGAGGTAGGGGTGATATGGATTTTACCAATACCGATAATTTTGCCCTTTCCATTATCACCGAAAGTTACATTGCCACCATTTTGATATGTGAGTGATGAGAACTGCTCCACATCTCCTGTCATATGCCTTGAGCAACCGCTATCAAGGTACCACATCCTTTTCTTGTTTGTTGCAAGGCATACCTGCAATAAAGATCAAGTGGAGACTTTAGGTACCCAAGCCATCTTGGGTCCTTTTTGGTTAGTGGCATTGGTTCCTTTCGAAACCCAAACTTTCTTAGTGTTAATTAATTTTCTTTTGTTGCACATATAATGTTTATGTCCTTTGATACCACAAGTATAGCAAGTAATGGATGAAGATGCAGGCACAAAGAAATTTTTAAAGAGTTTTTGTTTCTTATGAGTTTTGAATCCTAATCCTGCTTTGTCAAATACTACTCTTTGGTTATTTAAGAGTAAATTCAATTTTTTAGAACTGTAAGTAAATTTTTCTACAAAAGGTTTTAGTTTTTCGATTTCTTCTTTATATCTTTTGTTTTCAATTAAAATTTCTTTGCTTTGTTTTGACAAATTTTCATTTGAAAGTAAGTCACTTTTCTTTTTAAAGATATCATTTTCTTTTTCAAGTACCATAATCTTATCATTTAATTTTTTATTTTGTATAAGAAGGTATTCATTTTTATTTGAAAGGTTGTTATTTGTTTTAGCTAGATCCAAATTTTGCTTCTTTAAATCTTTATGTTTTGACTTTAACTTTTGAAATTCTATGACTAGTTCATCAAAAACCTCATGAAGCTCATCAAAAGTAAATTCATTTTCGGTTTCAGAACATACCTCTTCTTGATCGGCCATCAGATAGAAGTTTGCTACCTCCTGCTATTCTTCCTCAGAACTGGAGTCTTCACTTTCACTCCAGGTTGCCATCATGGCTTTCTTTCTTAGCTTTCTTCTGCTTTTCTTTAACAAGGGATAGTCTACCTTGAAATGCCCGGGTTTTTTATACTCAAAACACGTAGGCTGCTCCTTCTCCTTTTCTTTGTCCTTTTCCTTATTCGGCTTACCTTTCAGAGGTTTCTTTTTGTAGCTGAACTTTTTCTTCCTCATGAACCTTCTGAATTTCCTAGCTAACAGAGCCGTCTCATCTTCTTCATCATCTTCTTCGGAGTCTTCGCTTGAGTCCTCTCTAGTAGTAGATTTGAACGCGATCGCCTTCTTTTTTTTGTCCACCTCTCCATTCTTTTGTTTGAGGGAGAGCTCATAAGTCATTAAGAGCCCACCAGTTGTTCCAGCGGAAGAGTGTTGACGTTCTTAGCTTCTTCAATGGCAGTGACCTTTGCATCCCATGAAACTGGTAGAGACCTGAGAAGTTTATTCACAAGTTCACCATTAGAAATTATTTTTCCTAGGCTTCTCATAACATTCACAATGTTTGTGAACCTAGTATACATTTCGCTAATTGACTCAGTAGGTTTCATTTTAAACATTTCATATGTGTGAATAAGCATGTTGACCTTGGTGGTTTTCACTTGGTGTGTACCCTCATGGGTAACCTCAAGTGTATCCCAAATCTCCTTGGCAGAGAGACAATTTGATATTCTATTAAATTCACTTGGATCAAGAGAACAAAATAAAAGGTTTATTGCCTTAGTATTAAGCTCAATTTGCTTAATGTCATTCTCATCCCAATCATCTTCCATTTTTGGAGTGAGAATGCCATTAATCATCATTGTGGGCTGATGAGAACCTTTTACAATTGTTCTCCACAAATTATAATCAAGAGCTTGTATAAGTATAAGCATGCGTGTCTTCCAGTATGTGTAATTTATGCCATTAAAAAGTGGGGATCGATTTGAAGCTTGACCTTCAACAATATCCATTCCTATTGGGGCTGCCATGATCTTTTACTCAAGATCCTTGGACCTACAAGAGAGTACCGATGCTCTGATACCACTTGTTGCCCAGAAATGGAGCCCAAGAGGGGGGGTGAATTAGGTCTTTTAAAAAATTCAGACAATAAAATGAAGGTCTAGTGGTTCTTGTGAGCAATGATAAATTTGATGCAAGATGTTAGCAACAATTAACGAGCAAGAGAGGAAAAGAGCAATCACACACAAACACAAGGTTTATAGTGGTTCGGTGCAAACCTAGCACCTACATCCACTCCCCAAGCCATCCTTGGGAATTTCACTATAATCCACACTAGATTACAGTCGACTTGTTTTTCACAAGGCTCACAAGTCAAAACCTAAGTTGGTTTTGTCACTAAGGCTTACCAACAAACCTTAACACTTATTTTGTCTTCGGGCTCACAAGTTAACCCTAGTTGGTTTTATCCCTTTGGCTCACCAACAAACCACAATAACCTTCTTTCAAGACACCCTTGAAAGCAAGGTCAAATCATAATAAAAATAGATATGTAATTTAAAACTACAACAAACTCTCTTCAAGAGTAGATTGGAATCTTTGAAGCTCAAGTGGATGCTTTGTCTTCACTCTTCCTTGGAATCTCCTTCAAGGTACCTCTTTTTGGAATGAAGTAAGGATGAGCTTGTAGGCTTTTCAATGGAATCAAGGTAGAAGAGGCTTTTGATGTGAAGTATGGAAAGAATATTGGCTTTTTAGCTTTTGAGTAGACTTCAATGCACTTGAATACACTTCTCTTCACTTCTCTTCCTTTAAAATGAGATTGGTGGAGCTTAAATACACCAAAAACCTTCCAAAAAATGGTTTGTGACTGTTGGTACCTTGGAAATAGCCATTTAGAGCTTGAAAAGTAAGTTCTGCAAGCCAGAAAAATAGATCCGTTAGAGCTGTCAGGCTGCAACTGTCGACACTTGGCTGTCAGGTGTCGACACTTGATCTCTGGATGTCGATACTTGAATATTCAAGTGTCGACACTTGATGCACAGGTGTCGACACTTGACACAAAATCCTCAATATTACAAAGTTCTGTATTTTCAAAAATCTCAGGCCTTGAGTCGACACTTGGAACCTAAGTGTCGACACTTGGTGTTGACATTTGAATATAGGTGTCGATACTTGGCATGCCAAGGATTTTTGTCTGTGCCAAATGCTGAAGTGTCGACACTTGACTGTTCAGGTGTCGACACTTGAGACTGAAAACTTTCAGATTCAAGTGTAAATGCCTCGAAAACATGAATAAAATTCTTGAATACATAAACACATAATATTTAAACATTTAGATGCCATTTTTTAATGAAGAGGATGCCCGGATTTATGAGAATTGCTCCGTGCCATTACATGCCATACACCATAAGTTTTTGAGATTTTGAGGTGCTTTCTTCCTGAAAACTCATAACTTGAAATCCTCATTAGAATACAATATGCACTCAATGTTTTGTTATTCATCAAAATCACTGGGTGGAGCCAACACTTTATAACCCTAAAGTTATGATTTATTAGTTATCATGGTCAAGTGGTCATTGGGTCTAGGGTTCCGATTGATTAGGATTTCAATAATGAAGATTTTTGAAATCCAGTGTTCTATTGTGTTAGCCTGAACCCAACACAATCTTCAAGGTTGTTCTCATAGTCCCAATAAAATTGATAGTACTTCTTGGGATCCTTTCAAGCCTTCTTATTCTTCTTCCTTGGCTACTGGATAATTTCCTGACCTTTGATTTCCATTAGGATCTACCCCTGGGGAGCATTCAAAGAAGTGAAATCCTCCTAGCAAAGTGGCCTAGGATTCCTGGATCGAGGCGAGACTCCTTGTCCAACTTCTTCTTTGGATGCTATTTTTGCAACTATTGAGGGGGAAGGGTAGCATGGGAGTGGTCCTCTCGGGGCATTTTCAGTCTCTCTTCTCCTTTTGCTTCCCACCATGCCTTTCTCAGTATTGATGTATTTTTCAGCTCAAGCAAAAAGATCTGAAAGGCTCCGAGGAAATTTCTTGGAAAGGGAGAAGTAGAAACTGCCTCCAGTAGTCCTCTTTTCAGGGCTAACATGGTAACGAAGGGTTTGAGGCCACGAACCTTGAGCATGGCCGCTTTAAAGTAACCCACGTAATGGCGAAGAGACTCATCTTCCTCTTGCTAAATGAAAAAGAGAAAGTTGGAGCCTCGCTCGAGCCTCTTACTGCTCTAGAACCGAGCTATAAATCGCTAGCCAAATTCTTCAAAGGAATAGATTGACCCTAGCGAGAGTTGAATGTACCAGGCTCTTGCCACTTCTTTGAAGGTAGTTAGGAAAGTCTTAACGTGAGAGCATTCGATGCCCTTATAGTAGCATAAGGGACCTGAAGCTTTCTAGGTGGTCGAACAGGTCAGAGGTTCCATCGTAGGCCCCATGGTAGGTGCCTTGAAGCAGCAAGGCATCTATTCCTCCATGATCTTGTAAGAAAATAGAGGGACAAACCATAAATTGAGGTTCGTCATCTAAAAATAAGTTATATTGGCAAAGCTCTCTTAGGTAGCTATCTACCTCCTGAAGCTTGCTAGCCAGCTCGCCCTACCACCTAGACAATTGAATAGGGCAAGGGCTTGAAGATTCCTTTGGTGAAGCATCCTACATAGAGGTGGATGAAATAGAAAGAAGAGAGTTTGATGGATGCACCTTCTCTAGCTTTCGATGGGAGCGATGAGTGTGACATAGAGATCTAGATCAGCGCCTATATCTCGGAAGCAAGAGGGAGAGCGAGATGTGAATCAACCTTCTTGATTGCAAGAAATCAGCAAACAAGAAATCTAGCTGGCTGCAACCTTTTCTTGGATTCCAATTAGCAAAGAGAGGTAGGAGAAGAGATGGAAGAGAGATAGGAGAAAAGAGAGATCATTTTATTCCTTGGAGAAGAACACTTGTTGTAATACAAATAGTGCCTCCTCTCCCTAAAACCTCATGCATGCACACTGATGTGGGACAGCTGAAGACGATACCTGATTTATTGGAAAAACAGGGGAAACACCTAAACAAACTAGGACCATGGGAGGGCTAAGAAGCCTCCCGGGACTAGGGCAAACTGACACTAAACCCTAAAACAGCTGAACTCTTTTGGTTTTCAGTTTTCTTGGTGGAGAAACATGGGATGGAGGATAGGAAACATGGACACTATAGGACTAGGGACTCACCTTCACGGAGAGACATCGCACCTCTAGGGCATCTCACCCACCCCACTACATGTAGTCTAGGGCGTCCCACCCATCTCACTACATGCGGAGCCTAGGGCATCCCACCCAAATCGCTACCTGGGGCTGTAAAGAAAAATCCCTAAGACCTAGAGGGGGACTCGATGGAAAAGGGGGATAACTAGGGCCTCGCGCCCCTTGACGCTCGCATGCGAGTGAAGGAATTGGGGTCTCACACCTCTCGATACCCGCAGGTGAAGGAAAGACGGGCCTCAGCCCAGAACCAGAACCCAGGGAAAACCCAAAAATTTATATCAAAACTTCTGATTACAAGTGGGGGAGGGGGCCTTTATATAGAAAAACCAAAACCCTCAGTTACTTAGCCAACAAGAAAACCAAAAAAGGAAAATAAATTATATCAAAAATTATGCGCATCAATATTGGTGCTGATCTGCTCTGAGAATCGTGTCGGCTTGATGATCTGCTCCAGAAAGCATGCTACTCTGAATACTGGGATGCTCTGAAATCCATGCAAACTCATCTCACGACTGTGGATAGGGAGGGAACCACTCCGACGGGGCACCAGCGGACGACCGGGAAGCGGGTGGCGGACGGGGCTGGCGGAGGGCTGGCGGTGGGCTGCAGGCGAGGCGGCACAGGGGGGGCACAGCATGCCCTGTGCGTGCCGTTTGGTCTTCCCTTGGCATGGGATATCTTGGACGCCGGCGAGGGCTTCGGTTGCCGGGCCGTGGTCGGCGAACGGCGGGGCGGCAGGCGGGCGGCGGTGGACCCCACCGGTGGTCGGGCGAGGGCCGGCGGGCTGCGAGAACGGTGGCGGTGGCAGCGGCGACTGTGGGTCATGGCAGGCGGACACCTCCGCATCCGTTCGTCTTCCTACGGGCGTGGGCGGCAGCGACAGCTTCTCCGGCGAGGGCGGGGGCCGGCGAGCGTCGGCGGCAGTCCGGCGGGGGCGGCCAGCCCGGATCTGGGGCCAGAGTGGGCGGCGGCTAGGGTTTGGGAGATGTTTTAAAACCCACAGGAGAAGATGGAATAGTGTGGAATAAATCGAGAATAAGATCGGGATAAAGATGGAATAGCGGGAATAGGTGGAATAGTGAGAATAGGAAAATAAAAAAATGCAAGAAAAATTAAAAAAAATGGAAAAAATACCCGGATGATGACTGGATCCCCATCACACACCAGGAACCGTCGGCCCCCCCTCTATGCTTATACAAGGGTGGGTAGTTAGTCTTCTTGGGTGGTTGGGCTTATTGGGCTAACCAACTAACCGACTAACCACCTAACCAACTACTTTTGTTTCATACCTAAGGGGGCAGCCGGCTATTCCTGGACCCCATCCCATAACTCAAATGGGTTATAATACAATCTCTCAAAAAACTTCCCTCAATAAGTCAATGAGAAAACACTCAAAACCCGAGCCCATGTACATCCATGTCTAACATGTTCTCTCAACCTTTGGTTAAGCTCTGACCCAACATGACTCAGGGCCTTGGAAACTTGTAAACCTTAAGCTCCCAAACCTATGTGGCTTCCTGGGCTTTGGGTGTGCCACACATGAGCCTACAATCTCTACCTTGGTGCTCCAAAGCTCCAATAAGCTCCATCCAGTCCATCAATCCCATCAGCGCTCCACTTCTGAAGAAGCTATCCCTTGGAAGAACTTTGGTAAGTGCATCAGCACATTCTCCTTAGTAGACACCTTGGCGAGCTCCACTTCACTGTCTTCCACCAGCTCCTGAATCCTATGGTACCTGACATCAATTGCTTGGTCCTAGCATGATAGACTAGATTCTGGACCAAACATAATGCACTTTGGCTATCAGAATAAATCTTAACTACCCCTTGTGCAATGCCCATCTCCAATGCAAGTCCCTTCAGCCACATGGCTTCCTTGGCAGCCTCAAAAATGCCAATGTACTCTAACTTTGTAGTAAACAATGCTATTATTGCTTGTAGATTTGATCTCCCTAAAATTGGACCACCATTCAACAAAAACACAACCTATTATTGAACGCCTCGTGTCCAAATTACCACCATAATCAGCATCCACGAACCCAAACAACTGGCCTTGAGCCTCCATGGACACCCCAGAACCGCCCTCCATACTACTATGCCTGTAGCATATGCTAACTCCAACTGTGCCCACCAAGTACCTGAAGATACCTTTCAGTGCTCTCCAATGCTCCCTGCTTGGATTGGCCATGAACCTGCTGACTTGGCTAACTGCATGTCTGAGATCTGGCCTACAACACACCATTGCATCATAAGACTCCCAACTCCTGAAGCATATGGAACCCTCATCATCTTTTCGGCCTCCACCTCAGTCCTGGGTGACACTCTTCGAGAGTTTAATATGACCGGTAAGAGGCAATACCATTGGTTTTGCTCCATCCATGCTGTATCTCTTTGAGACCCTCCTGATGTAATTCCCCTGAGATAAATGAAGCATCCTCCTGGCTCTGTCCTTGAAGATCTCCATCCCTGGAATCCTCATGCAAGACCCAAATCCTTCATTTCAAACTCCTGTGATAATATTGCATTCAAGTCCTTCAAAACATCTCTACTTTTGCATGCAATCAACATATTGTCCATGTTGGGATTTGTTGGTTCAAGCACAGATTAGCCATCAATTCGACTGGTCGAAGACATTTCTCCCGAACCATGCACTTTAAACCAAAGTATCCGGAGGAAACCGAACAACTGACGGACAAGCCAAAGCCGAAGCTCTCAACTCTGGCTGAAGAGTCAGCCTATGGCCCCTGCTAAAGACAGGGCCCTTAGCTTGAACCGAAGACATGATCTTCACTATCAGTCGAAGACACAGTCCTCGACCTACGTCGAAGACAAAGTTCTCGACCTGTGTCAAAAACATGATCTCCGATCTATCTTAAAGGAATCCAAAGATGAAGGCGCCCCTTCAATTCGGCTATGAATATTTTTCCAAAAAAGAAGCCTGAAGATAGATCTCCAATCTATCTCAGATCTCCATGAACGTGGCAAATAACGGTTATCATCGACTACCTAACTACCTCCAGAGCACGACCATGATATGTGATCATTAACTCCAGCAGCAACGTCTCCGACCTAGCCAGAACTATTTAGTAACCATCCATGATTATGAATATAGGGGAAGGAATTAACTCCCCCATCATAATCATGGAGGGAGAACGGAACTGTAGGCCAGACAATTCAATATAAATACTGATAAGAGGGGACACTCGAGGTAAGGCACAAGATACTCCAAAATATTTCAGTCTTTTCCTTCCCATTTATTCTTCTCAGAATCTTCCCCATTCTGTGGCTGGAGCCCGCCTCTAACATAGGCATCAGAGTGTCCCCTACCGGAGCAACTCTAGCCAGGAATTTGTTTTGCAGGTGAACCAGGGAGCGGACCTGCGATCTAGTAGCTCCATCCGATCGAAAAAGGGACTCTATGCCAACAAATTGGCATGCCATGTAGGGGAACGGTATTTAAAAATCTATTGTTAAGCTCCCCTCCTTGAAAAAGGGGAAGTGTAAGAAGTTTTAGATGGCAAGAGGAAAGACTCAGATCGCCTCAGCAAGTCGAGGTCGTTCTCCTTCCTAGGGGGTGGATGCCCAGTAGAGAACGACATTCCACCTCCCATGCTTGTCGTGGGACAACAACAGTTTGAGAATCTCCTGAACCAGGTCAACACTCTCACGGCCATGGTTCAGGACTTCCAGAACAAAGCTTTTCAGGTGGGGCATCCGTCAGCCACCTCCAGACATAGCTCTCGATCCCGGAGGAAGAGAGCCCCTCGAGAGGGGTCCACTCATCTTTCCCTCTGTCCTCAACCCTTCCCTGAGGGTCGAAGTTCAAGAATGCCCAGGTCCACTGATTCCTTGCAAAAATGAAAAAGGCCTAGGCAAACTCCCTCTCCTTCTTTTGAAGACTCTATTCCTGTGGAGAATCTGTTGAAGCAAGTTCTTCCCGATTATGATGGAAAGTTTAAAGCCATTGAATCGAAGATTGCAAAAATCTAGGAGTGAAGGGATCAAAACGACCTAGCGGCATGTGAATTGTGCCATCATGGCTGAAGTTGTTCCTCGGCACTTTAGGGTTCCCTAGATGGAGCCCTACGATAGCACCTCTAATCCTTTTGATCACCTAGGCAGTTTCAAAGCCCACATGATGATTCAAGGAGCTTTGGATGCGATGTACTGCCTCGCATTCCCTGCCACCTTGAAGAAAGCTACTCGAATGTGGTACTCGAGCATATGCCCAGGTACCATCGATTCTTTTTCTGAGCTAGAAAAATTGTTTATCTTGTATTTCAGGACTTGTCACAAGACCCCCCACAATACAGATACGTTGTTCCTCCTTCACCAGAACGATGGAGAAAGTATGCGAGATTACATCTCCAGATTTAATGCAGCCACGCTCGAGATCCCTGATCTCAACGAGCATGTGGCCATGTCTGCCTTAAAAAAGGGGCTTTGTACTTCTAGGTTCACCTTTTTCCTGGACAAGAAGTTTCCTAAAAGCTACACTGAGCTCCTATCAAGAGCACAGAAGTATGCCGACATCAAAGAGCAAGCAACGAATCGGCATTTAGCTGAAGGGAAGCCACCTTCAAAGAAGAAGAACAATAGGGGACAAGGTCTCCATGTTTCCAACAACAACAGCAAATATACTGACCGACAATGGAGTCCCAGGTCCAAAGCATCGGGCGGAAGATTTGACTCCTATACCCCCCTCAACCTCCCTCGAGAAAAAATCCTCTTTGAGATAAAGAAAGAAAACTATCTCCAACAGCCACGTCCCATGAAGGCATCCTCTTCCACAAGGAACAGGAATAAATACTGCCGATTCCACCGGGACCATGGCCATGATACTGAAGAATGCATCCAGTTGAGAGATGCTATAGAGGATTTTATCAAGAGAGGATATCTGGGATGGTACATTGGTCGCCAAGGACCTCGGTCAGAAGCTACAGTTCCCCAGAGGGCACTTGAAGAGGATGAACTGCCGAATCAGAGGCCCACCAATGGAGATGTGATCAATGCTAGAGGTATGCCAACATACAGAGACAACCAGTGAGTCATTTGACCCAGCTGACAGCATCCTGGCCTTTTTCCCAATAGGGCATGGATATCCTTGGCCCATTTCCATCGGCGTCCGGGCAGAGAAAATTCCTCCTTGTGGCAATCGACTAGTTTACTAAATGGGTCGAAGCCGAACCACTGGCTCACATCATGGAGGGCAAAGTTTAGAGTTTTGTCAGGAATTACATCATATATCGGTTCAGGATTCGACATACAATTATCACCGACAACGGGAGGCAGTTCGATAATCCAAAGTTTAAAGATTTCTATGCTCGGTACCATATGCAACATAGGCTAACTTCCATCGCCCATCCATAGTCCAATGGAGAAGCCGAAGTGACTAATCGGACTATTCTCCATGACCTGAAGACAAGGTTGAACGTTGCCAAAGGACTTTGGGCAAAAGAACTGACCTCCATTCTCTGGGCATACAGGATGACCCCGAGAACGGCTACTAACGAATCTCCGTTCAACTTAGCGTACGATATCGAAGTCGTCCTCCCTATCAAAGTTTCCTTCCAATCTCTGAGAATTGACAAGTATGAAGAGCCTGAAAAGTCTGATCATAGAAGAGTTGATTTGGATCTACTGTCGAGTACCAGGCTCTAGGCCCAAAAAAAATGGTGACATATCAACAAAAAGTCACCAAATATTACAACTCCAAAGTAAAGGAGTAGATTTTCTGCACGGGGGACATGGTGATACGAAGAACTGAAGTATCCAGGCCAACGGAGCAAGGCAAGCTTTCTCTCAATTCGGAAGGACCATACCAAGTCAAAGAAGTCATATGTCTAGGAACGTATCGACTTAAGACCTTGGATGGTAAAGTCCTGTCCCAACCATGGAATGTACAAAATCTTCGCAAGTACTATCAATAAACAGACCCCAGTGTCTTTCATGAAAATCTGTTCAACTCTAAACAACCTGTTGTACTAGCAGAATGACAACAATTTCAATGGTCCGATTGAAAAAACTGGCAAGAAGCGCAAAGGAGAGTCTGATCCACTCACCTTATCGGTATTCCTGACGAGCACAACGGACGGCCCAATCAGGCTACCAAAATTATCAAAGGCACAGAGATGGTTCATGTAACCTACCCTATGGTAAATCCAAAAATATGCTGGGACGGGTCTAATCAGCCTACCTTACACCAAAGAATACGTAGGGATGGTTCGTATAACCTATCCTATAGTAAATCCGAAGACACACTAAGGCTGACCTGCATAGCCTACCTTAATCATGACAGGGATGCACAGGGATGGCTTAGACGCGCTACCCTACAGAAAATCCAAAAATGTGCTGAAGTGAATCTACATCACTCACCCTATCAGCAGCAAACATTTGGTGAGATGGCTCAACCGATCCCATCCCCTCTGCAAATCCCTAATGGCTCTGTAAAATCTATGCTTTCATCATATCACAAGGTCTACATTTTGTAGTACCTTAAGATACACCATTCATAGAGAAAGAAAGAAGTGAGAAGAAAATCGATTTCTTCATTTCATTCTTACAATCTTACAAAAAAAAAAGAAAAGAGAAGAAAACAAAAAATAGTGTAGATAATGGGAAAGCAGATCTAAAGACCACCTGCCAGCCCTTTTCCATGCCGGTGGGGGGTGTCGAAGCCCTGGAAGGAGGATGGAGAGGCCCTGGAGTTCCCTTCTGATTCAGACTCTAACTCTTCTTCGAAGTTGAAGTCAAATTCATGACCAGGGAAGGGGATAGAAGGCCTAATATTTTCTAAGTCCTTCAGATTGAAGAACTTCAAAGCCTTGTCCCGGTGCTCCTGGAACCCCCGATGGTATGAATCTAGGACCACCTCGGTGACTTCATCCTTATAGGTAAAAGATGCCATGAAATTCGAGATGGCCTCCGCAACCTTCTTCTTAGCCTCCTCCATCTCTACAGCGGCTATCTCAACTCGAGCCCTGGCCTCCTCTAGACAGGCCTCCAAGACCCGGATCTTCTTCTCCAAGCGAGCAGT
The DNA here is from genome assembly GCA_021397845.1 of Areca catechu. Lineage (NCBI taxonomy): Eukaryota > Viridiplantae > Streptophyta > Magnoliopsida > Arecales > Arecaceae > Areca > Areca catechu. The sequence goes on along the minus strand of CM038048.1, from coordinate 40,939,135 downwards.
GACCCCCTGTGAGTCGTCATCATTGCCTCTCTGGGGAGCCTTTGAACTAGGCTCACCCTCTGTTCTAGTGTTAGAGGCCCTCTTCATAGCCACCTTACGAAGATCGGAAATGCTAAAATTCATTTTGTTGGTGTGTTGAGGGAAGGAGGGCAGTTTTCAAAATGGGAGTCTAAAATTTCGATGACCTACGATAGGGAAAGACAGGGTCCTATTTAAAAGGATCCTACACCCACGAACGATCATGGAGAAATGTGCTCCACACCTTTCCCCAGACACGCCAAAGGGTGCCACGTGTTGGAACGATGCCCGGAACCCAGGTGGCTGCCTGGGAATGGTGTGATCGTCAATAACTGCTCTCGGGGATGGAGACCGTCGGTGCTAGGAACCTAGAATGGTGTCCCTCGGATGGTTACAACATTAATGGCCTTCTCTCGGAAAGAGAAGATATGGTGGCACCCAGGACGCACTGCGACACGACCGTTCAAATATCCATGCACTCGACACGGGCAACGAAAATTATGCTCAATGTTCCTCAATCAATTGCCAATGAAAAAATGACACCTGCCTGCCACGTCCATTCTAAGATAGAAGGAATAATTACAATGGGTAACTGACGTCAGCCTAACCTAATTGAGATCAATCATTGGCAGCAGCATTCTGATCTTACTTCGGAATTCGTCTTCAACATCAACCTCAAATTGAATAGTCTTCAGCTTACCCATCAACTAGAAAGAATCAGCCCAAAAGAGACTAGTTTGAAAGAAATTAGTCATTTATTTCGAGGATGAAAAACCTCATCCAAAAGGCGGACACTACAGATAGCTGAAAAAAGAAAAAACACAGTAGATTTATTTCTTGTCAGCCTCTTCGGTAGGCGAAACGAGAGTAAGGGTCAACAACATTTCAGGCTGAACCTTGGAGACTATAGATTTGTCCTCCGGAATGACGAGCAAGGAGAAGTCCAGGCTGGGGTAAAGCTCTTTAATCTTATCCAGACAATCGGCGTAACCTGAAGAGTATCCTTCCGATACAACTTTACTTGCCTCATCCTTAAAGGCTTGAGAAGTTTTATAAGCCTTAACAGCCTTGGAAGACCTCTCTTCAATGTGCGCAGCCCTCTGGTTGGCTGCTGAAAGGCTTGTCTCCAGCTCCTCGACCCTCCTCTTCAATTCGACCAAATGAGACTTTGGCTCCTCAGCATCTCGTAGGGTCTCCCTCAGCATCCATTTAAGAGAGACTACCTTCCTCCTTCTCTCCTGCACAATGATCGACACTTCAGCCACCTGCGCCTGAATAGTACTTATCTATCTCTTCAAGACATCGTTCGAGGCAACTGCCTTGTCCCTCTCTTCTTCTACAACAGCCCGAAGCTTCTTAGCAACATCTTTTTCAGCTATGGCTAAAGCCATACTGCTTCGGAGGTCTTCGCTGCAGCTGATAGATTCGTGAGCACTTTTCTCCAACAAAGAAAGGTCGTGAGAAACCTATAGAATGAGGAACACAAACAAGGTCAGTTTAATCGATGAATGTGGATAGGTAACATGCATGCCGAAAGCTACCTATTGTATCCCAAGGAGGATAGTAGGAAAAGGATTCCCAGATTTTTGCTTCTCGGCTTCGGTGATAGGGGTATTGCACCCCACTAGACTTTTTTCCCCGCAACCGGAGCCGCAGGCTTGGCACCTTCAACATATGGGGAATCCCCATCAACATCTCATAGGCTCGACCTCTCAGATGGCCTGGCTAGCACAGCTCTCCCGGGAGAAATCAGTTCCTCCCTAGAGGAAGAACCTATCTCAATAAGATCGCTACTCTTGGCCTTGGCGCATGGTAACTCCAACACATATCTTCGCCTTCGATCTGACCTCCTCACCTGGAAGCCTCTCATTGGTTTCCCCTTGGCTACTTGTCACAGCTGTGCTAGGTTCGGCCTCATGGCGCAGCAAACCCTCAGAGCAATGGGGGGATGAGGAAACAGGAATGGCATTAGAAACGGCGTTGCCAGGGGCGAATGGCAGTTGATCCAAGGAAATTCCCTTCCTTATATCGAGACTAGCAGAATTCAAAAGCCCTCATTTGCAATGGGCTCCTAGGCATGCCACGCGCGGCTACCCTAATAAATCAGGGCTTCAATTAGTGTGCTGGGAGGGACCACCAAAAGGCTGTAGCCACGATGATCCCTACTCCGATGCACAGTCATCATGGACTTGATCGCCACTACCTCTCCAAGCGACGACATGGCGGTCACTACACCCCGGTAAGCCGGTAAGCTAGGAGTTCCCCTTATATAAGAACTTTTTTATTTGTTTTGCAATCCAAAAGGAGAAGCCTATATTCGCAAGAATAGACTCCACAAAGGGCAACATGATTCAAGCCATCACCTAAACCAAGTTCAAAAAATGTAACACTTGGAAAGCATCATAGTGTGCATAAAAATGGAAAAATGCTCATTAATTTAGGAGAATTTGTTGGTTACATGCTAAAGGAAGGAAAGAAGAGATCCAGCATCGCAAGATTGGAGTATCCTATCAATCTGGGTAGAAAGGGTCTCCTCAACTTAAGCTAGATCCAGAGAGCCTTCAGCTTGAACTCCCTCTTCAGCCTGGACCAGAATGACACCCAAGTCCTTGGCTACGATTGGGATTTCTTCTCTCAGGCTTAGCATCTCTACAGCCTCTTCAGCCTGGACCGGAATTACACCCGAGTCCTTGGCTACGATTTGGGTTTCTTCTCTCCAGCTTGGCATCTCTTCAGCCTCCTCTATGACCTCAATCTCCTCCTCTTCTTCCTCTTCAATGTTAAAAGCAGGGATGCTGGAAAGATCAAGATCGGGAAAAACTGCACTAACCTTGGCGAGTCTGTCATTAAAGCCATGCTGGTAGCTATATAAACTTGCTTCATTCATCTCTTGTTGGAACTGTGAGGACTTCCTGAAATCCACAACAGCTCTAACCGCCTACTCTTTCATGGCTTCGGACTCCCTCCTGACTGCTTCGACCTCCAAGGTTGCCTCTTCGGCTCTTGAAGATGCCTCTTCAGCTCTCAAAGATGCCTCCTTGGCCTTCTTGGTCACCTCCTCAACTGCCTTGGTCAGGTCTTCAGCCCTCTCCTGACTCTCCTTGGTAGATTGTTCCAAGGAATCAATCTACTTCTTATTCCTCCTCAACTCTGCCCCTTTCCCTGTGATCGTCAAGTGGGCGTTCTTCAGTTTTCCCTTCAGGCCCCAAACTTCGACGTCCACGCGAGTAAGTCGATTCTCCATGGACTGCTTCAGTTCCTCGGCCACCTCCTTTTTGGCCCTGGCCACTTGGAGCTCCTCCTTCAAATCGTGAATGAGGCTATCAACACTCCCCAGGCCTTCTTCAATGAAGATAATGTCATAGAACAGCTACACCAACAAAACAAGGTATAAGATCAGTCACAGATTGAATGACCCATCGATCAAAGAAGGGACAATGAAGATCTCACCTGTTGTAGGGAAGAATAGGTAGAATCAGATATCCTAGCGAGGCTTTGACCTTGGATAATTACCAAGTCATGAGGCAGTAAAGTATCCTTCAGTACCTGCCTAGCCACGGTGGGAACCAAAAGACCCCCTGTAGGGGAAAGCTCTGAAGAGCCCACGGGATGGCTCCCATTCAGAGAAGCCTCCCGAATGGACTCCTCCTTGAATTACGGTGCCTTGCCCCTATCCACCGCAGGGGGCAAGGCGGTGGCACATCAACCACCGGAGATGAATTCTCCCCCATCTGAACTGGAGAGCTAGCCATCGACAGAGATTCAACTAGCAGAGGCCCTGCTGGGGCCTCCATCATCGATACCCCATCTCCCCCAAAGGTTCCTCTAGAGGATGAGGTGCTTCTACTTCTCTCATGATCATCCCCTCGGGCCTTCTTCCGGGCCTCTGATCTTAAAGGAGGGGCCAGAGCCATCCTCTTTTTGGAAGACTGGTGAAGCCATCTCAAGTTAGGCTTCATTCCACCACCTAAAAATAGAAAGGCCCCTCTAAATCAACTAGACTATAAAGGAGATAAAAAAGAGGAGGTGAAAACTTTTGCCATTTATACCTAATGCAGGGAACTCACTGATCACTGGGAGATGGAGATTCCTCTCCTCCAACAGTTCGCGGATGGAAATGGCCTCTGAACCAGTCAGTAGGACATAATCATACTGATGGACCGCTAAAACCTTTTTTCCATCAATGACAACTAGGCGTGGCTCTCTCCACTTGCTATTGAAACCCCACGGTTCGGTAGATGATACAAAAATAAAGTTGGGCTTCTATCCATGGATGGCGCTAGGCATATCCTTTATGATCTTGCGACAAGGTCAAGGACCGATCACCCACCATCCATGACAATGGAAATCTTTTTTAAGAATAAAAAGAGTGGTGAACAAATTGGTTCCAAGATTCACGTTGGCTGTGGCACCGGACCAAAAACCCACAAATATTCTGAATGCTATTCGGAGTCAACTGTGCAGGTACTATTTGGTATATGCGAAAGACCTTGATGAAGAAGGGATGCAGGGGAAATCGAAGACCACCCTTTAAATGGTCCTCGTATATGGCAAGACACTCGATAGGAGGTTTATGTACCTGCTCTTCAGACATGGGAAGTATTAAAGGAAACCCTTCCGAAACGTGATAACACTCTCGAAGGTGAGTGATCTTTTCCGGTGAGACAGAACTGGAAACTAACTCCGGACTCACCACATCATCAGTCCCAGAGGGCCTAACTTCTTCCCCTTGACTTCCTATGATCTCAGCCATGATTAAAGAATGAAACAAAGAAACAAAAGGAAGATTCTACCTACGGAAGGGACCGATGGCCAAGAATAGGAAAAGCCGAGCCAAAGCTAAAGGTATGCAAGGATGAAGAAGCTTCCTCAGACAGACCTTTTCTCCTTCTTATAAAGGACAAGGAAACTCCAGGGTGACATCTCGATAGACGGAACCATCTCCCCAAATCTGCCATGGATGCTCGAGATGGGTGCGCAATTCCAATTAGCCCTGAACTGATTTGATGCGGAATAGACCAAAGGTCATAATCCACGCAAATCAACGGCTAAGACGAAATGCACTTCTTATCCGAGGGACAAGAAGAGGCCATGACTGCCATCGAGATCCCAACCAAAAGATCGGTTGAACCGTCGCACAACATAAAAAAGAGGGATAGTCCCTGGTCTGCTTGCTCTTTTTTCATACCCCAATTAAGGGGTGATAGCTGTCCATCACCTGATCCTCGAATTAGCCAGTAGTTATGGCAGATGGTCCAATCAGAGATTTCGTAATCATCTGCCGCACCATTCTCCAAGAAAAAAATGACAAATCAGTAATACTCTCTCTTCGAGGCAGATCGTTGCTTCAAAAACTGAGAGTGAGGGGCAATTGTTGGGATATATCAGTTCAAGCATAGATTAGCCACCGGTTCGACCGATCGAAGATATTTTTTCCAAACCATGCACTTTAAACCAAAGTATCTAGAGGAAACTGAACAACTGACGGACAAGCCGAAGCCAAAGCTCTCAACTTCGGCTAAAGAGTTAGCTTGTGGCCCCTGCTGAAGATAGGGCCCTTAGCCTGAACTAAAGACATGATCTTCACTATCAGCCAAAGACACAGTCCTTGGCCTACATCGAAGACAAAGTCCTCGACCTATGCCGAAAACATGATCTTCGATCTATCTCAAAGGAATTCGAAGATGAAGGTGCCCCTTCAATTCGGCTACGAATATTTTCCCAAAAAAGAAGCCTGAAGATAGATCTCAGATCTATCTCAGATCTCCACGAACATGGAAAATAATGGTTATCATCGACTACCTAACTACCTCCAGAGCACGACCATGACACGTGATCATTAACTCCAGTGGCAACATCTCTGGCCTAGCCAAAACCATTTAGTAACCGTCCATGATTATGAATAGAGGGGAAGGAATTAACTCCCACATCGTAACCACTGGAGGGAGAATGGAACTGCAGGCTGGACAATTCAATATAAATACTGGTAAGAGGGGACACTCGAGGTAAGGCACAAGATACTCTTGAAAATTTTAAAGTCTTTTCCTCTCCATTTATCCTCAGAATCTTTCCTATTCTGTGGCTGGAGCATGCCTCTGACTTAGGCATCGGAGTGTCCCATGCCAGTGCAACTCCAGCCAGGAATTTGTTTTGTAGGTGAACCAGGGAGCGGACCTGTGATCCAGTAGCTTCGCCCGATCGGAAAAGGGACTCTACACCAACAGTCCACATACAAAAGTGTTGGGATTTATGTGGTGCTTCCAAGCTTTGAAAAGACTTAGGAGACCATGGTAGGTATGCTGGAGGCAATCCCTGGGTGCTTGGAGGTGGGCCAAGCATTTCCTGGAGGTGTTCCAGGGGAGCTCGAGATCTAGGTTTGGAGATCTTGAGGTTGGAGTCAGCTCGGGCTATGAAGGAGTCGACTCCTGTAGGTCAATAGCAGGATTGAGTTCTGGTTGAGTCGGCTTGAAGTCTATTTGAGTCGACTCTTCTTACGGGTTTAGATCTCATGTATTGGCCTAGGGGGAGAGAGAGTTTTGTTGGGCTGAGTCATGTTGACTCAGGGTTATATATATCTTGTAGTAGCTGGAGTGGTACGAGAGGTCCAAGAGTTGAGCCAGAATAGAAATCCTCTTCTCCCTAAGAAACAAGAAAGCCCTCCTCTCTCTGGTTCTCTCTTCATAGCAGCCCCATGGGGGCACACCTCCGTCACTGGGAGCGAATGGTGTGCCCCGATTCTTCCCGATGATGGATCCTTTCATGTCCATTGCAGCATCAAGTCGATCCCGGGTGTTTCGCGTAGTCGAGCGAGGTGTCTCATTCCTTGACATTTGGTATCGGAGTTTCTTGATGTGGTGGCATGAAGGAAGAAGGAAAGAAGAAGTAGATCTCTAGTTGTGAGATCTGGAGGAGGCTGTAGTGGTGCAGATCGGAAGCATGGATTTGCTGGAGATCTTGCAGAGATGAGAAGATCAGAAGCATGGTGGATCTGTTAGAGATCTCATCGAGGGATAAGATCGGAGGTGAGGGCCTGCTGCCCTCACTGGGAGAGAATTTTGGATTGTGCCAGAGATAGAGATCTGGATGGCCCCATGGCGATGGATGTGATCCAGACCATTATGGCATGGTCGGAGTTCAGATTGATGGATCTGAAAGTTATGGAGGATCATCGGCCTGGGCGGTCATGGAGTCTGGATCTGTGGATCTCTGATGAAGATGGAGATGTTTTCAGCGAATCTGAATGACTCAGTGGTGATGGATGAAAATTCAAATTGTGTTGGCATGGATCGGAGGAGAGATGGCAATCTTCAGTCTTCCCTTATGCCGGTAAGCGATGGCTGCGGTGGTGAAAAGAATGGCTGTCCATGAGGGCATGAACTATGATGTGGCTGCCAGCAAGAAGACATGAACACTGGTCACAGGGCATCGTAGAGTCAGCTCGAGCAGTGCAGAGCTAGCTCAGGGAAAGAAGAAGCAGTGCAAGACTAGACGATGCAGGGCATAGAGCCGACTTGGCCATCCAAGAGCTGGTTTAGGCAGAGGAAAAGTAGCAGAACAAGAGGACATAGGGTGCAGAGCCGACTTGATCATTACAGAGCTGGCTTGGTGTTGCCTAGGTGGCTACCTAAGAGGGGGGTGAATTGGAAATTTAAAAATTAAGGCAAGATTATGTGCAATTAAAAATCCCTTGCAAGTGGTAGGTGCTGTGACAAGATAATAAATTGCAGAAGCTAAGAGCAAGGAAGCACAACACAAACACACAAGATTTATAATGGTTCAGAGCAACCCAGCTCCTACGTCCACTACCCAAGATATCACTTGGGATTTCCATTATATTCACACCCGAATAAAGTAGGATTGTTTTATAGGATCACAATCCAAAACCTCTACACTTTGGTTTTAATGGGATCACCAAAGAAAACCCAACATCCTTTGGTTTTAAACAGGTTCACCAAAGAAACCTAACTTGGTTTTCACAGGATCACCAGGAACCTAACTTAGTTTTTATCAACGCTCACCAAGAACCTATTTGGTTTTTTAACCGAGCTCACCAATAACCCAACAATTCAAAAATTGAATTGAAATAAATGCAATAAGAATGACAAACTCAATTTGTCAGATAGTTGCCGGTGCAGCTTGATGGAAGTCCATGTGAATGCACTTGAGTAAGCTTTAATTACTTCAGTGGCTTCTTCCCAAAGTTACTTCAAGCTTCAGATCTAAGTTGGTGAAGACTTGAAGGCTGACTTGAATGCTCTTGTGCTCTTTTGCTGTTGGTGGTTAGGATATTCAGTGAAGCTCTCTAAACTTTGAAGAAGTTTTTCAAAACCCTTACTTTTTGGATATTCAAATCCTTTAAATATAAGGTCTTCTATCACTCCAAGGCAGTTCTAGCCATTGTAGACCGTTGGAGAATGACTTGTGACCATTGGAGCACTTTTTGGTATTCAAAAATAATTTCTGGAACTAGCCATTGGATACTTGAAAATGATGTTCGAGTTGGCTCGGATTCCTTCGAGTCAGCTCGGATCCTTCTAGTCGATAGGTCGAGTTGCCAAATCTTCAGTGCAATCGGCTCTTTATCTCAGGGCACAGAACTTCACTCTGGATGAGTTGGCTCTTGATAGGTCGAGTCGGCTCGGACTTCTTTCTTTGAAAAACTTGAACTCGAGGAGTCAGCTCTTTTGATCATTGGTCGGATCTTCTTCTTAAGTTCTGAAATCATTACTCTGGAAGAGTCAGCTCGATGCAGTTCGAGTCGGCTCGCTTTCTCAGGTCTTCAAAATTAGGTCTGACAGAGTTGGCTCGCCTGGCTATTCTCAGAAATCTTTAGAAACTGGACTCTGGACGAGTCAGCTCGAACAAATTCCAGTCGACTCGGATTCATTAGAGTCGGCTCGGTTACCTTCGAGTCAGCTCGAATTGCTGCGTTCTAGAATCCTTGCAACATGCCAGTAGGTGGAGTTGGCTCTTCATCATGCTAGGTTAGCTCGAGTATCTTTTTCAGGATTTTTATACTTGAACTCAAAAAAAAACTCTCACCAACTTTTTACATTTTCAAGCATACCAACTCAAAATAATTTTTGTGGTGCGCACACACAGAAGTAACCCTTTTTTACATAATTTTTTCTTAGCTTTTTCATTGGGTTCTTCTTTACAAAAACACATTACAACATAACTCAAACAAGAAACAATAGTGTAGGAGTTGAAGTTTGAACAAATTAAACCATCCTACAAAAACTTGTAAAACAGTTGAAGAGTTGTTAGAAATAAATATACATGCTCTAATATTTGGTTATCATCAAAATCACTTATGGGGTCAACAATCTCCCCCTTTTTGATGATAAAAATATACTGGGCATGAAAATTCTTTATACTTTACATGTCTAAAAGTATTCAAAATTAAGTATTCACATGTATCAGAGCTAATTGAATTTGTAAATAAGTATCAGAGCTCAAGAGGTGATATCACTGTATATCAGCAAAGTATTGAACTTTTCATGCTTCATAATATTATAATTAGTACAAAACATGGAGTATCAGAGTTTGAAAACTATTGACAGAATTAAGATCAATTTGTAGAGTAATAGCAATCAGAGCATTAAGATTAAGTAGCAATCAGAGCAAAATCATTCAAGAGGATCTCCCCATTTTTTTAGGTTTTAAAGTAATTTAAACATTAAGTCCTTTTGAATACTATCATTTTTGTGCTCCCCCTTTTTCATTCTTTTTATACACTTTAAGAGCAATTGGTAGGAAGCTTATCATAAATAAGAGAATTTTCATAACATACGTATTTCTTCAACACATTTCTCATAAGAAAATTTTCATGACAACGCATTTCTACCATTTTATACCATTTCTCATATTTTTCATATTTCTCCCCCTTTTTGTCAATCAATCAAAAAGGTGGTTTCAAATAAAGCTCAGATTTTGAAATAGATTAAGAAAGTCTTTAATATTTGTTTGAGATAATTTCACTTTCTCAGATTGAAAATTCTAATTAAAAATCATCACAGTTGTATCAGAGTATTGTATCAGATAATATATGTCAACAAAAAAAATTGCTAAAAGATCTTTCATTTCATTGAGAATATTGCGATACAAAGTGATAAAGAAAGTACATTTATATTCCAAAAAATAAAAGGTAGAACATTAACAAAGTTTGAAATTCAAAAACAACCAAAAGACGAACTAAGAGATCTATTCTTCTTCTTCTCCACTAGAAGAAGAGGAGCCTATCTCTATAACTTTATCAGAGGTCTTAGTTTTCAGGGGTTTAAACCTTAAATCTCTGAACCTAGTTTTGACAGGGGCTCTAACAATCTTAGTCTTCTTGGTTTTGGGTTCCTTCTTAGTCTTAACATGTTTGGGTGGATCAGATGAAGGAATAAGAGTGACAAGTGATTCCTTGAAGATCTGTTCAGGAGCATCTGCAGCAGTGACTGTTTCCTTCTCGGATTGCAGCAGGATGCTTCTGACTTCATCTTTAAAATCCTCCATTTCCTTTTCAATTTTTTGCTGGTGGAGCTTTTGTTCAAATCTTAATTCCTGCAAACTTGCGTTGATTGTATTTTTCATCTCATCAATTGCAGAATTCATGTGATCTGTTACTGAACTTGAAATTGTTTCCATCTTTTGAAATATTAGCTTCTTGAGGTCAGATGGAGTGATCATTGTACCTTCAGTTCTTTCTTCAACAGCAGCTTCATCATCTTCAGAAGAGGTAGCAGCAATCTGACTAGGCACCTTCTTTATCCATATTCCTTCTTGTAGCTTATAACCCATTCTTTTCAGTGAATTGAAGGAATAAGTATCAAAGTGATGTAGTGGCTTGCCTATTTCATCTGCTAAGTCAATGCTAGCTTCTTCAAATAGTAAAGTAAAAACCATACCGTAGGGTAGACAAGCTTTGACTTTTCTAGCTGCTTCAGTCATCTGGATCATAATTAAGTAGGGAAGGTTGAGAGGCTTTTCTTCTATCAAATGTCCCATAAAGGCCATATCTTTCTCACTGACCTAATCAAAACGACCGGTCCTGGGAAGAAATATTTCGCTTATCATATTATGAAGAAGCCTCATTTCTTTTGATAGTAGGTTGGCCTTAACATGTTGAACAGAGCTCACATCTTCTTTCTCCAAGATGAGCTTTAATATGTGTTCTTTGTCAGGTAGAATGAGTTTAGTGGTGCCGTCCGTTGGTATTTGAAGTAAACTGCCCAACCTCTCTTCATCTACAATTATTTTCTTTCCCTTAACAGTAGATTCTAGGTGATATTCTTCAATGACTATATTTTCATAAAAAATCCATACCAGTGAAGGGTAGGTCAAGATGTCCAAAGAACAGAAGTGTTTCCAACCTTGACTTTCTATCCATTTTCCAATCTTCATTTCCATCTCTTCTAGGAATGTGAAATCGATCCTTCTTTCGTAAGTGACAGGCCGGTTGGCCATTGAGACACTTTGTCCAGGAGGAGAAGGGGTTTCTTCTTCTTGTTGTATAGGAGCAGTTCTTTTCCTCTTTTCTCCTTTTTCTTTTGCATCTACATTGCAAGCGCTTGATTCACCAATCTAAGAACCTTCTTCACAGATCTTCGAGAAGCCATTGCAGTGGGATTCAAGAAATCAAAGTTTTTAGATAATGATTTTTGGGAGTTTGATAAAGTTTCTGAGAGCGTAGAGTGAGTTTGAAGTAAAAGTGAGAAGAGTGAAGTACAGGAAAAGATAGTTCATAACTACCTAAATAGCGATTTCCTGACTTTTGAGTCGGCTCTCCAAATCCTAGAAACATCTGAGTCAGCTCGACCAGAGCGATAGGTAGAGAACTCAGACATTCAAGCTAGCTTGACCAAAGCAAAATTGCTCGAGTCAACTCGAACAGAAACTTTCCACAATAAGTGAGATGATTCAGAATTTGAATACAATGAAATTTCCAGGAAAGTTGTTAACAAATCATGAATAAATGTAGGAGGTTTTCTAGATAATCTTTTCTTAATTCTTGAAGAAAATTAGTTTGTCTAAATCTAGGAAGGATTACATAGCCCTAATTCTCCTTTAAGCAATTCAAATCTATCCTGATTTAGTGGCTTAGTAAAAATGTTAGCTAATTATTTTTCTGATGGAATAAACTCTAGTTCTATGTCACCATTCAAAACAAGGTCTCTAATAAAATGGTGTCTAATCTCTATGTGCTTAGTCCTAGAATGCTGAATAGGATTTTTAGTTACATTTATAGCATTTGTGTTATCACACTTAAGAGAAATTTTGCATTGTGTAACACCAAAGTCTTCTAGTTATTGTTTAATCTATAATACTTGTGTACAACAACTTCCTACAGCAACATACTCTGCCTCAACAGTAGATAGTGCTACTGAGTTTTGTTTCTTGCAGTGCCATGAGATTAAATTCAACCCCAGAAATTGACATGTGCCACTAGTGCTTTTTCTATCAACTTTACAATCAGCATAAATAGCATCAGAGAATCCAATTAAATTTAAAGATGATTCTTTTGAAAACCATATACCTAGATTACTTATACCTTTCAAATATCTTAATATTCTTTTAATAGCAAGAATATGTATTTCTTTAGGATTACATTGAGATCTAGCACATACATATACACTATACAAGATATCCGGTCTACTTGTAGTTAAATATAATAAGGATCCGATCATACCTTTATAAAGCTTTTGGTCAACATTGGATCCACTTTCATCTTTGTCCAATTTGCAAGAAGGGCTCATGGGTGTTCTCATATGTTTGCTCGTCTCCATACCAAACTTCTTGATTATTTCCTTGGTATATTTGGCTTGGTTAATGAAGATCACTTCCTTTGGTTACTTTACTTGAAGTCCAAGGAAATAATTAAGTTCATCCATTAGGCTCATTTCAAATTCTACCTGCATTAGCTTAGCAAATTTTTCACAAAAACTCTCATTAGTTGCACCAAATATAATATCGTCAACATAAATTTATACAACTAATATATCATTATCTTTCTTTTTAATGAAAAGGTTTTTATCAACATTTTCTCTTGAAAAATCATTTTCAATCAAGAAAGTGCTAAGTCTATCATACCATGCTCTATGGGCTTGTTTCAAATCATACAAAGCTTTGTTCAATTTAAACACATGGTTTGGAAAAGCATGATTTTCAAAACCCGGTGTTGTTCTACAAAAACTTGTTCTAAGATAAAATCATTTAGAAATGCACTTTTCACATCCATTTGAAAATGTTTAAAGTTCATGTAGCAAGCAAATGCAAAAAGTAATCTAATAGCTTCTAATCTTGCTACAGGTGCATAGGTTTCATCAAAATCAATACCTTCTTCTTGACTATATCCCTTAGCCACTAATCTAGCTTTGTTTCTAATTACATTTCCTTGTTCATCTAGTTTATTCTTATAGACCCATTTGGTTCCTATAATTGGGTGGTCTTCAGGTCTGTCAACTAGTGTCCAAACTTTATTTCTTTCAAACTGGTTCAATTCTTCATGCATGGCTAACATCCAGTTTGGGTCACTTTCAGCTTCTTCTAAGGTGTGAGGCTCTATTTATGATACAAAGGTTGGGTAGTCATGTGTAGTCCTATGTGCAGACCTACTCCTAATGCCTTGAGAAGGATCACCAATAATTATTCTTTAGGATGGGAAGTAGCGTACCTCTATTCAGTTGGTAAATCTGTATGATCCTTACTTACCATTTCTTCTCCTTCTTCAATTGGTCTTTCTTGAATACTCATGTCTTTCATCTCCTTTTAAATATTATCTGTATCATTGTCAATACACTCATACTTTCTAGATGGTAAAGGGTTAGTTTCATCAAAGATAACATGCATTGACTCTTCAACAGTAAGAGTTCTTTTATTAAAAACCCATATGCTTTGCTATGTAGTGAATAACCAAGGAAAATTGCTTTATCAGATTTAGCATCAAATTTTTCTAGATTATCTTTACCATTATTAAGTACAAAGCATTTGCATCCAAACACATGAAAATAATTTATATTGGATTTCTTTTCATTCCAAAGCTCATAGGGGATTTTCTTCAAAATAGGACGGATCAAAATGTGGTTTAAAATATAACAGGCAATATTCACCACTTCTGCCCAAAAATACCTTGGAAGATTACCTTCACATAACATCATTCTGGCCATTTCTTCCAAAGTCTTATTTTTCCTCTCTACAACACCATTTTGTTGTGGTGTTCTAGGAGAGAAGTTATGATTAATACCATTTTCAGTACAATAATCATCGAAAAACTGATTTTCAAATTTGGTACCATGATCACTTCTAATTGAAATTATTGAGAGATTTTTCTGATTGGAAACCTTTTTGTAAAATTTTCTAAATATTTTGAAAGTTTTATCTTTGTGTGCAATAAACAAAACCCATGTAAATCTAGAAAAATCATCTACAATCACAAAGGCATATTTCATACCTCCTAGGCTTGTGGTCCTAGTTGGTCTGAATAAGTCCATGTAAAGTAGCTCAAGAGGTCTAGAAGTTGAAATCATATTTTTGGATTTAAATTTCCCCCTAGTTTGTTTACCCATTTGGTATGCATTACAAACATGATCAAAACCAACTTTAAACTTAGGCATGCCTCTAACAAGATTTTTGAAAATTAACTTGGCAATAGTATGCATGCTAGCATGACCTAATCTTTTATGCCATAATAAACAAGACTCCTTGGTCTTAGCATTCATTGCAACTAAACTAGAACTACTTGACATGGCAAGATCATTTATATCTACCACATAAATATTTCCAAGTCTATATCCAATGAATTTACTACTAGAGTCAAGAGAGTTTGTTACTATACACATAGATGATTCAAAGATAACTTTGAAGCCTTTATCACATAATTGACTAATAATTAACAAGTTATGCTTCAACTTATCTACTAGCAGTATATTTTCAATGAAAGTACAAGGGATTATTTTGATCTTATCAATTTTGATTATTTTTCCCTTGCCATTGTCTCCAAAAGTAACCATACCTCCTTCTTTCATTTCCAGGGTGATGAATTGATCTTTGTCATCCGTCATATGTCTTGAATAGCCACTGTCCAGATACCATTTTTTCTTCATTTTCTGGGTTGCAAGACATTCTTACAAGAAAATCAAGGAGTTCTTTTAGGTACCCAAGCTAACTTGGGTCCTTGCAGGTTAACAGAGGTGGTTCATTTGAGAACCCAAACTTTTCTTGATCTATTATGGACATTTCTAATAATATTGCAATTGAAAGCTTTATGTCCTAATTCTTTGCAGGCAAAACATCTGATTCTAGAATTTTGAAATGTTATATACTTTGAAATTCTAGATGCATGAAGTGCAGAAATAGCAAGTTTTATATTTAAGTTTTTTAGAACATATAAAGTAGGTTTTGAAATGGAAGTAGAACCTTTTGTCACAAAAGTTTTAAGAGAAGTAAACTTTGGAACAAAATCCTTTTGTTTCACAAATATAGTTGCTGAAATATAATTTGAATTAGAAGCATTAAAACCTATTCCAGCTTTATTACCATAAATTCTTTGATCTTTAAAAATTAACTCAAGCTTGTTAGAAGATAAAGTTAATTTTTCAACAAGTGGCTTGAGTTTTTCAACCTCCTTTTTCAGCTCAATATTTTCTTTCAGTAAGATATTATTTTTGTCATGAAACTCACTGTTCTCAGTTTTCAAAATATTACATTTTTCAGAAAAGGTATCAAGTTCTTTTTGCAATAAAATGTTCTTTTCTGAAATCTTACCTTTTTCTTTGAGTAAAGAATCATTGATATGCTTTAATGATCTAATCTTTACTCCAGCTTTTTAAATTCAGATAATAGATCATAGAATGTAGAATTCAATTCCTCAAAAGTAAATTCAATTTGAGTATCAGGGAAAGTTACCTCATCCTCGAGACCCATTAGACATAAGTTAGTAGTTTTCATGGTCTCTTCTTCTTTAGTTGAAGTGGAGTCTTCACTGTCGCTCCACGTGGCAACCATCGCTTTCTTCTTCTTCTTTTTAAAAAATTTCTTTAGCAATGGATAGTCCGAACGAATGTACCCCGGTTTCTTATATTCATAGCAAGTGGGGACTTGTTCATTATCTTTTTCTTTGTCCTTGTCCTTTTCTTTTGAATGCTCTCCTCGTTTATGGAATTTTCTATTGTATATGCCTTTCTTCTTTCTTATAAACTTTTTGAATCTCCTCACGACCATTGCAATGTCTCCATCTTCAAGATTGTCTTCAGAGGAGGTAGAGTCCTCTTCCATCTCTTCATCATCCTTTGATTCTAATGTAGCCTTGAATGCAATTGTCTTCTTCTTTTTTGATCATTATCCATTTTGTGCTGCATGGCTAGTTTGTGTGTGATGAGAGATCCCATTAATTCATCCACTGATAGAATGTTCAAGTCTTTGGCTTCCTGGATGGCAGTGACTTTAGGATTCCATTTGTCAGGAAGTGATCTCAAAATCTTCAAATCTTCTGTACTAGATCAGCATTTGAGTATACCCTGCCAAGACTTTTCAAACTGTTAATAATATCTATAAATCTAGTGTACATGGCAGAAATACTTTCATAAAGCTCCATTTTAAATAGTTCATAATTATGCACTAAAAGATTTATCTTTGAAGTTTTCACTTGTGAAGTTCCTTCATGGATCACCTCAAGTTTATCCTAAATTTCTTTTGCTGAAGAGCAAGTGGAAATTCAATTAAACCCATTTGAATCCAAAGCACAGTAAAGCAAGTTCATTGCTTTGGCATTCAATTTCCCTAATTTCATGTTGTGTTCATCCTAGTCTTCTTCAGGGTTAGGGACATCCACGCCATCAATTTTAGTCATGGGGATACTCGGCCTTTTAAGAATGACCTTCCACAATTGAAAATCAACAGCTTGAATATAGATTTTCATTCATGCTTTCTAATAGGAATAATTTGTGCCTGTGAAGAGTGGAGGTCTATTAGTGACTGGCCTTCCGCCAAGGATGTACTCATGAGATGAGCCATCAATCTTTACTCTAGTATGATCAGAGACATTGCTTTGATACCAGTTGTTGCCTAGGTGGCTACCCAAAAGGGAGGTGACTTGGGAATTAAAAAATTAAGGCAAGATTATGTGCAATTAAAAATCCCTTGCAAGTGGTAGGTGCTGTGACAAGATAATAATTGCAGAAGCTAAGTAACAGCAAGGAAGCACAACAAAAATACACAAGATTTATAGTGGTTCGAAGCAACCCAACTCCTACGTCTACTATCCAAGATACCACTTGGGATTTTGACTATATTCACACCCAAATACAGTAGGATTGTTTTACAGGATCACAATTCAAAACCTCTACACTTTGGTTTTAACGGGATGTCCAAAGAAAATCCAACACCCTTTAGTTTTAAATAGGCTCACCAAAGAAACCTAACTTGGTTTTCATAGGATCACCAAGAACCTAACTTGGTTTTTATCAAGGCTCACTAAGAACCTATTCAGTTTTTTAACCGGGCTCACCAATAACCCAACAGTTCAAAAATTGAATTGAAATAAATGCAACAAGAATGACAAACTCAATTTGTTGGATAGTTGCCGGTGCAGCTTGATGGAAGTCAACTTGAATGTACTTGAATAAGCTTTAATTACTTCAGTGGCTTCTTCCTAAAGTTGCTTCAAGCTTCAGATTTGAGTTGGTGAAGACTTGAAGGCTAACTTGAATGCTCTTGTGCTCCTTTGCTGTTGGAGGTTAGGATATTCAATGAAGCTCTCTAAACTTTGAAAAAGTTTTTCAAAACCCTTACTTTTTGGATGTTCAAATCCTTCAAATATAAGGTCTTCCATCACTCCAAGGTAGTTCTAGCTATTGTAGACCGTTAAGGAATGACTTGTGAATGTTGGAGCACTTTTTGGCATTCAAAAATAATTTTTGGAACTAGCCATTGCATACCTGAAAATGATATTCGAGTCGGCTCGGATTCCTTCAAGTCAGCTCGGATCCTTCGAGTCGATAGGTAGAGTCACCAAATTTTTAGTGTAGTTGGCTCTTTGTCTCAGAGTGCAGAACTTCACTATGGATGAGTCGGCTCTTGATAGCTTGGGTTGGCTCGGACTTCTTTCTTTGAAAAACTTGAACTCGAGGAGTTGGCTCTTTTGATCATTGGTCGGCTCTTCTTCCTAGGTTCCGAAATCATTACTCTGGAAGAGTCGGCTCGATGCAGTTCAGGTCGGCTCGCTTTCTCAGGTATTCAAAATTAGGTATGGCAGAGTCGGCTCTTTCTAGATCGATTTGGCTCACCTGGCTATTCTCAGAAATCTTCAGAAATTGGACTCTGGAGGAGTCAGCTCGGACAAATTCTAGTCGACTCGGATTCATTGGAGTTAGCTCGGTTACCTTCGAGTCAGCTCAGATTGCTGCATTCTAGAATATTTGCTGCATGCCAGTAGGTGGAGTTGGCTCTTCATCATGCTGGGTCAGCTCGAGTATCTTCTTTAGGATTTTTATACTTGAACTCAAAGAAAAACTCTCACCAGCTTTTTACATTTTTAAGCATACCAACTCAAAATAATTTTTATGGCGCACACACACAGAAGTAACCCTTTTTTACATGATTTTTTCTTAGCTTTTACATTGGGTTCTTCTTTACAAAAATACATTACAACACAACTCAAATAAAAAACAATAGTGTAGGAGTTGAAGTTTGAACAAATTAAACCATCCTACAAAAACTTGTAAAACACTTGAAGAGTTCTTAGAAATAAATATACATGCTCCAATGCTTGGTTATCATCAAAATCACTTATGGGGTCAACACTTGGGCGATGGCGTAGGGCTGCACAGGGAGTTGCAAAAAGCTTGCCGAGTGCAGGGCGTTGGTCCAGTGTGTTCGTCGGTCATAGCTGGGAGACGAAGGCAGCGCTGGGTGGTGCAGGGGCATGGCTCGTCGGTGCTGGGTGCATCATGACTTGGTGGATCCGATCTGGGTCGATCGGGTTTGACACGATTGTGCGGGTGGTTACCGAAGGCACAGGATAGTCACTAGAGGAATGGGTCGATGGCCGAAGGCGACGGCGGTGGCCAAGGAAGTCTGTGGTCCATGGTTTCTGCCATGGACCAGTGAATTGGTAGAGGTAGACTAGGGAGACCGTGCATGAACCTGTGGCTTGGTTC
Source organism: Areca catechu (assembly GCA_021397845.1). Lineage (NCBI taxonomy): Eukaryota > Viridiplantae > Streptophyta > Magnoliopsida > Arecales > Arecaceae > Areca > Areca catechu. The sequence continues at coordinate 40,919,975 of CM038048.1, read as the reverse complement.
ATGCTGAATTGATACATTCAAATCAACTCTACTCTAAAATATGTGCTAACTCATTTTTTTTTAACGATTCCGGGCTCAATTGAACTCCAATTTGAGTCCCGTCTGCACCGTTGGATTCCATTTTTTAAGATCTTCATGTTGAGCTAGGTTGGATCTAGTGATGGAGTCAGCTCATAGGTGATGTGGAGATCATGGTGCAATGGCCATGTGTGTGTGTGCAGCACGAGCAGGATGGTTCCATCTTCGGCTATCCCTGGTAGATAGAGGTTCGTGGTATTAGGAGCAGTGTGGAGGTGTACTGGTGGAGTGGATCTCATCGAGGATGATGGATCCAGTGATGCAGGAGCTTGTAATGGTGGTGCGGAGCAGCATGTCCTGTGCTATATAGCATTGGCAAGTCGGGTGATATGTGGTTTTGCACAGGTGAAGTGATACATACCGGAGATCTTTCAGAGCATGAGTGGTAGCTCCATCGATAGTGGACCAGGCTCTTGGTCACTATGGAGGAGTGCAATCAGTAGTACTCCAACTACCTTGATCGTGATGGAGCTATACATGGGTGTGGTATCCCGCATGGATGGAGATGGGTCTTGGGAGTTGATTAGCTTAGGAAGACCGAGTACATCAGTAGAGGTTGATGGAGGCTGGCAGCTCAAGAAAATCGGGAACATATCTCAGGGAGCACCAGGGAGGTACATCAATAGAGGTTGATGGAGGCCGGTAGCTCAGGGAGCACCAGGGAGGTCTCAGGAGACCCGGGTACATCAACAGAGGTGGTGCCAGGGATAGCTTAGAGAGATAGGAGACAGTCTCAGGGAGCGCCAGAGATGTCATGTAGCCTAGAGATAGGCTAGGACATGGTCATGTAGCCTATGGACAGGCTAGGATGTGATGGTGTAGCCACTGGAGCTAATGGAGGCTGGTAGCTCTAGGAGACTAGGGACAGGTCTCAGGGAGTGCCAGGGATGTCATGCAGCCTAAAGATAGGCTAGGACATGAAGAACATCATGCAGCCTATGGACAGGCTGGGATGTGATGGAGCAGCCACTGGCGATGGTTGCTATGTTTAGTTACTATATTTGAGGAGTTGGGATGAGTTCCTGAGTTTCGAAAGTTCCTGCGGGGTTGTAAAGTATCCGAAATAGTCTCGGAGAGGTCCGCTATGATATGGAGGGTCCGAGGAGACAGCGACTGGGTGCAAGGTTCAGGTCATGGTCAGCAGGGCAGCATTGAGAGGCTGGCCTTGGGGTTTCTTTCTATGGCATCAGGGGGACTTCAGTCTCAAGTGGAGCATCGATGATAGGTGGCTTCACGGGTGGAGCAGGTTTTAACACATGTTCAGAGCGGGAGGTGCATGGAGGACCATATCCTTGCACAGATGCCAGGGGTGCACTTGGCCAGGTGGAGCGGAGAGTGCGGAGTATGGCATGGCTCTGCGGAGATTACGTCAGGCAGAGCTCCAGTTACAGTGAGTGCCAGTTCAGGTTCGTTGGGTTCTCTTTAGGGAATCCAAGAACAGACTGATGCAGCTGCCAGACAGAAGGAAAGTAACAATCTGTGGTGCCAGGATACGAGCTAGGGTCTTTAGCAATGGAGGCGGTCATCCCAAAGATCTCTAAGTGATATCAACAGCTGGAGGACATTGGCAGAGGCGTGGATATCTGCATAGTGCTGTCAGGACACGCAGTTACAGCAGGGTGTTTGTTGAGAACATTGCTAGGTTTTCCAAAGCTTGGGGGCACCAAGATGGAGATTGTAGGGATTTGCATGGTGCTTCCATGCTTTGGAGAGACTTGAAAGACCATGGCAGGGATGCTGGAGGTGATCCCTGGGTGCTTGGAGGCGTGCCAAACATTTCTTGGTGGTGTTCTAGGAGAGCTTGAGATCTGGGTTTGGAGATCTAGAGGTTGGACTTATCTTGGGCTATGGAGGAGTCGACTCCTGTTGGTCGATAGCAGGATTGAGTTCTAGTTGAGTTGGCTCGAGGTCTATTCGAGTTTACTCGTGGTCTAGTCGAGTCGGCTCGAGGTCTGTTCGAGTCAACTCTTCTGATGGCTTTAGATCTCATGTATTGGCCTGGGAGGAGAGAAAGTTTTGTTGGGCTGAGTCATGTTGACTCAAGGCTATATATATCATGTAGTAGCCGGAGTGATGTTGAAAATAATATTGAGAATTCGGTTCTAAATCCAATCAGATTTCACAAACCAAAATCCTTAAGAACAGCCTTGTTTCTGATCAAGAACGAATGCCCTGATCAACAAAGCAATCAGCGTATCACCAGGTTATGGATGACCATCTACCAGTAATCTCCATTGAAGATCACGGTAGGATTCAGGTCTGTGAAGATCAAGAATACTAAGAACGGGAGAAGAAAAAAGGAAGAAGAAAACAAAGAAATTTTCATGGGAGAAAGTGATTTCCACTTCCAAGAAGTTCGTTACACCACTCACATCCTCTTACGAGAATATAATATATATATACCTCGGTCACATGCCCAAGATCCCAAAAACTCTCCCAGTTGGCTCTGTTCAAAAATAGTTCACCCGTCATCCGAGCCGACTCAAATCCATCCGAGCCGACTCATCCAGACTGCAGATTTTCTGACTGTGCATCCGAGCTGACTCGAATCCATCCGAGTCGACTCATCCAGTCCACAATCACCTATTCTGAGATGTGCCAACCAACAGAGTCGACTCTTACAACAGAAGAGCCGACCCTAAGACCCAAACTGACCAAAATTGAGCCTAAACACCTAGGACTCATACCAGACTCAACCCTAGCCCTAGAAACATCATGAAAAACCATGACAGACCAGATCAACACATGTACATTGACCCAACTAGCCATGAATGCACCACCTGAGACTCTACAATCTCCATCTTTGTGCTTCAAGGCTACATATGCCAGACTCCTTAAACCCATTAACCACACACAAGAGTAGAAGCTATCCCTTGGTAGAGTGGTGCGGGCACCAGAATCAGAAGAAGACTTCAGGGTTCCATCTGGATCTCTGAATGACCTTGCCCGAAGATTAGGGTTTGTAATAAGGGTTGACCTGGTCAACCAGATTATTTTATTTCTTTGAGTCTGCATTTCATTTTGTTGAGTCATGTTGACTCAGTCTAAGTCCAAGTCAAGTCTTGGTTGGCGCCATTCCCTAGGGCGTCATTTTTCTTCCAAGGCCAAATGCAAGTGGACGCCACACTCCCAGCTACACTCCTAGGACCAGTTGGCACCACATTTCATCCCAGTGTCCCTGGTCTCCACGCCCAAGAGAGCAAGAAAATTTTCTTAGGAGAAGTCAAGGAAGGCGCCCACAAGCTGCCAAAAGTAACCAAGCTAAAGGAGCAGGGGATTTTTCTTGGAGAGGACTTCAAGGTAGGTGCCCACACCTACCTAAAGTACCTGGCTATGAATGGAAGGAGCCTAGTCTTGGGAAGAAAGACTAGGAGATGAGTATTTTCTTCCAAGAAAGAGCAAGTCATGGAAGGAAAACCCATGACTTAAGGAGAAGAACTAGGAGGTGCCCCACATACCTGCCATATGAAGCCATCACCTTGCATTTGAGGCCGCTCACTCAAAGGAAAGAAGCCTGGTCGGTCAAGGGAAAGTTTCATGCTTAGGATGAATGTTTAGTCCCACATGGGAAGTAGTGTAATTTTGTTTCTCTTGCAAGGTCTATATATTGGACCCTTATGTAATCTTTTGATTTTAATGAGTAAATGAAATCTTTTCTTGTGTTGAGCAATCTTGTGTTCTCTTCTTCTGCACTTCTTTGAGTGTTGAGCTCTGTGAGGGAGTAAATCCGGGTTCCATTGGAGCCTTGAGGAGGTGAGAGATCTCCAAAGTTACCAAAACCCTGCCCCGCTTTCATTCTTGGCCGCCAACCCTAATTTCCTTTCATCATCCTAGCCGCCAACACCCAAATTCCTAAACTCTATTCCCACTTCATTCAAGGCCGCCATCTCCTTCTCCAAGCCACCGCCCACTATATCAAGCCCTAGGTCCTTTTCATCTGCAAGCCGCCGCCCGACCAGCCAAACCCTAAATCCACTCCATCTTTCACCGTCACCTCCATACTCTTCCCTCATCTTCAAAGTTCGAGCAGTCCAGAGCTATCCCAGGTAAAGGTCTCTTCCTTGAGTTTCTTACATCCTTATCTTGTTCTTCATCCTTTCCAGATCCAGAGTATGAGAAGAAGGCCAACCTTGCCATAGGACTACAATCCAAGGATCCATTGCGAAGATACCCCATCTTCAAGGATCCTACAATCTCCTCGAGAGTGTCCTTCAATTGAAGCAAAGAGAGATATCACAGTCAGGTATAAAACCTTCTCTTCTCTCTTCGTCTGTTTCTTGAAAGAGGAGTAAACCCTAGGTCTGGGGGTTTCTCAATCCCCAGCGATCCTACTTCTTTATTACTCTGATAATCTACTCTTTTGAATTGTGCTTTCTTTCAGTGCATATTTTCTTTCAATATTAGTTAGCCTTGTTTTGAGTCAAGCCAACTTCTAACAAAACACAAAAAAAAAAAAAAAAAAAGTCTTAATTTACTTCCGCATCGCATCATCTTATTTGTTCTGCATCATAGAGCCTTCATAAGTGCATCCGCCTGGTTCTCCGTTGTATGAACCTTCACTAGTGCCACTTCTCCTTCCTTCACCAGCTCCCTGACTCTGTGGTATCTCACATCTATATGCTTGGTCCTAGCATGATAGACTGGGTTTTATGTCAAGTGTATGGCACTCTGGCTATCACTGTGCAGGACCACCATACACTGTTTCATCCCCATTTCAGACACTAGCCTTCTCAGCCATAGTGCTTCCTTTGCAGCTTCAGTAATCCCTATATACTTAGATTCTGTTGTAGACAAAGCTGTAATAGGTTGAAGGGTTGATCTATAAGAAACCAGTCTACCATACATGCGGAAGAGATATCCTGTTGTAGACCTCCTTATATCAAGATCATCTGCATAGCTTGCATCAACAAACCCTTCCAAAGGACCTGAATCCTCACATGATTCTATGGAGTTCCATCCATGTCCTTCAGGTTGCCCACCAAATACTAGTCCAAGTCTTTGAGTCCCTCGCAGATATCTCAAAATCCATTTCAATGCCTTCCAGTATTCCTTCCCAGGATTAGCCATATACTTGCTCACCTGGCTTACAGCATATGCTATGTTCGGCCTGCAACAAACCATAGCATACATCAAACTGCCCATTGCATTGGCATACGGAACTCTTTCCATGTACTCTTTCTCCTCCTCTGACTGGGGGCACTATTTTTTCGAGAAAGAAATATGCCCTGGTAATGGTGTTTCCACAGGTTTGGCCTTATCCATCCTAAACCTCTCGAGTACCCTTTTAATGTACCCACCTTATGACAAATGGAGTATTCCTTTGTATCTATCCCTACAAATCTCCATTCCAAGGATTTTCTAAGCTGATCCCAAGTCTTTCATCTCAAATTCCTGAGATAATGCTCTCTTCAGCCCTTTCATAGCTATCATACTTCTGTTGGCTATCAACATATCATCCACATACAGAAGTAAATACAGAGCATCCATAGTATCCACATCTTTTACATAGACACAATGATCATGTCCACATCTAAGAAATCCAAGGCTCAAGATAAATGTATCAAATCTATGATACCACTAACGAGGTGATTGTTTCAATCCATACAATGACCTTTGAAGTAGACATACCTTGTTCTCTTGTCCAATCTCAAAGAAGCCATCAGGTTGCTTCATATAGATTTTCTCTTCCAGTCTTCCATGTAAAAAGGCTATCTTCACATCCATCTGCTCCAATTCCAAATTATGTTTTGCCACCAAAGACAACAACACCCTTATTTAGGTATGGTGTACCATAGGAAAAAACACTTCTGTGTAGTCAACTCTTTCCCTCTATGAGTATCCCTTTGCTACCAGTCTTGCCTTATATCACACTCCACCTTGCTCTGAAGGTAATGATTTCTTAGTGAACACCCATTTGGAGCCAATAGCATAAGCATCTCTAGGTATATCCACCAGCTGCCATGTCTGATTCCTCCTGAGAGATTCCATCTCTTCCATCATGCCTTGCATCCATGACTCTTTATCAGGACTTTCCATGGCCTCTACAAAACTTTTTGGATCTCTATTTACAGATATTAGAGCATATGAAATTACTTCATCAATGGCATATCTAACCGGCTTTCGGATTGTGCATTGAGGCTTATGCAATGCCACTCCCCTTGCACTATCCTGCATGTCTACTACTTGTGGCTCCTCCTATACTTTCCTTTGAACAGTTGATTCTTCTTGCCTCTCCTTCACTCCTGGAGAATCTTTCTTGTCCAACTCCATCTCATCAGAAACTCCATTTCCTGCTGATGTTGAAGATTTATCCTCCACCTGTGACGGGCTCTCACTGCTGTTCATCTTATTGACTGCATTTCCATTTATAGTCCCTAGTTTCACCAAGATGCTCCTCTCATCAAAAATAACATCCCTACTGACCACTGCCTTTTAAGATTGTGGATCCCAGAGTAGGTAACCTTTGACTCCTTGTGGATACCCTATAAAGACCATTTTCTTTGACTTAGGATCCAGCTTGCTTCTTTCAGTTGCCTCTACATGAACATAAGCTGGGCAACCAAAAACTTTCAGGTGGCTAAGCTCCACCTTCTTCCCACTCCAAGCTTCTTCTAGAAGTCTACCATCCAACTTGAAGTGAGGGGACCTGTTTATAAGAAAACATGCCTATGTAATAGCATCACCCCAAAAAATTTTTGGCAGTGATGACTACAGCCTCATACTCCTTGCCCTCTCCAATAGTATCCGGTTCATCCTTTCTGCAATACCATTCTGTTATGGGGTCATCCTTACTGTGTAATGGTGTTTGATACCATTTTCCTCACAGTAACTCCTAAACTCTGTACTAGAGTACTCCCCACCATTATCAGTCCGAAGGCACTTTGCATATCTTCCTGTCTCCTTCTCTACCTCAGCTCTCCAAGCTTTAAACCGGGCAAATACATATGATTTTTCTCTCATCAGATACACCCACAGAATTCTAGAGAAGTCATCAATAAAGGTAATAAAATACCTTGCTCCACCTCTAGATAAAATAGGTGCTGGTCTCCATACATCCGAGTGCACCAAATCCAGCACTCCTTCACTTGGCTTGTTACAAATAGCAAATTTCACTCTATGCTATTTACCAAAGATACACGGCTCACACAGGTCATTTCCATCCTTTTTCAATGCTGGGATGTTCCCTCTTCTGCTTAACTTCGTGAGCCCTTGGTCACTCATATGATCCATTCGATAGTGCCACAGTTTATATTTTAACCGTTCCTCCTGTGCCGCTGCAAGCACTTCAGCACTATCACTTATCACTGAGCCTTCCATCCTGTATAGATTGTTGCTCAGTCTTCTTCCTCTCATTACCACCAAAGCTCCCTTGGTAATTCTCAAACATCCACTACCAGATTGGCAACTAAAAGCATATTCCTGCTCTTCCAAGTAGCCCAAAGAAATCAAATTCTTTTTAAATTCTGGTACATGTTTGATATTTGATAGAGTCCTTATCACTCCATCATACATCCTCATCCTAATAGTGCCTACTCTAGCAACCATACAAGGGTGATCATCACCAAGGCTTACACTACCTCCATCTGACCTGTCATAGGTGTAAAACCAATCTCGATGTGAGGTATAGTAGAGTGAGCATGCCGAATCCAAAATCAAGGTATTCTCTCAATCCACTGATCCATCTGATACAACTAGTACTTCTCCTCCATTGCTTTCCAAAGCATTAGCACCACTAGTATTGGCTCTCCCCTTTTTTGTCTTCCAAAGAGGACAATTCTTCTTGATATGCCCAAGCTGATGACACTTGTAACATTTCAAACTCTTGTGGTTCCGAGACTGAGATCTGCCCTTGGACTTTCCCCTGGCTTTTTCCTTAGATCTTCCTTGCCTCTCATTTATAGCAAAAACCTCTGAGTTAGGATTACCTTTGCAGATCTTTTCCCTTTGCTCATTGGATCTGAGCACACTAACAACCTCTTCATAGTTTAGGGTTTCCTTCCCATAAACCAAGGTTATTATGAGACCATCATATGATCCAGGGAGTGAACACAGCAGTAACAATGCCCGATCTTCCTCGTCTATCTTTACATCTAGACTCATCATCTCAGAACAAACCTGATTGAATCTCTGAATGTGCACAACAAGGTCTCCTCCTTCAAGCATTCACAAGCTATACAGTTGCTTCTTCAGCCAAAGCTTGTTCATCATGTTCCTTCCCATGTATGTGTTCTCCAGTCTTCTTCAAAGACCTTTTGTAGTAGTCTCTGAACACACATCAGGTAAAACTTGATCAGCTAAACACATCCTTATGGTGCTGAAAGAAATCTCTTCTAACTCTTCCCATTCTTCAACACTAATCTTTTCCGATCTTTCTTTAACCAAGACCTTGTAGATTCACTGTTGAACTAGCAAATCATTAACCCTTTGCTGCCATAGGGTGAAGTTTCCCTTGCCATCGTACTTTTCAAAATCTACTTTGATCCCACTTGATGCCATAACCACAATCAATAATTCAAGAGATATGAAAACCATACCTGCAAGAAGCCTTACTTCCAACCCTCTAATCTTGAGATCTTCCTTCCACGAACCTTGCTCTGATACCAAATGTTAAAAATAATGTTGAGAATTCGATTCTAAATCCAATCAAATTTCACGAACCAAAATCCTTAAGAATAGCCTTGTTCCAGATCAAGAACGAATGCCCTGATCAACAAAGCAATTGTGGAAGCGTATCACCAGGTTGTGGATGACCATCTGCCAACAATCTCCATTGAAGATCATGGTAGGATTCAGGTCTGTGAAGATCAAGAATACTAAGAATGGGAGAAGAGAAAAGGAAGAAGAAAATAAAAGAATTTTTATGGGAGAAAGGGATTTCCACTTCCAAGAAGTTCGTTACACCACTCACATCCTCTTACGAGAATACAATATATATATACCTCGATCACACATGCCCGAGATCCCAAAAACTCCCCTAGTTGGCACCATTCAAAAATAGTTCACCCATCATCTGAGCTGACTCAAATCCATTCAAGCCGACTCATCCAAACTACAGGTTTCTTGATTATGCATCTAAGCAGACTCAAATCCATTCAAGCCAACTCGTCCAGATTACAGATTTTCTGATTGTGCATCCGAGCTGACTTAAATGCATCCTAGCCGACTCGTCCAGTCCATAATTACCTATTCTGAGATGTACCAACCAATAGAGTCGACTCTTACAACAGAAGAGCCAACCCTAAGACCCAGATTGACCAAAATTGAGCCTAAACACCTAGGACTCATATCAGACTCAACCCTAGCCCTAGAAACATCATGGAAAACCATGATAGACCAGATCAACACATGTACATTGACCCAACTAGCCATGAATGCACCACCTGAGACTCATCAAGTGGTACGAGAGGTCCAAGAGTTGAGCCAGAATAGAAATCCTCTTCTTCCCAAGAAACAAGAAAGCCCTCCTCTCTCTGCTTCTCTCTTCGTAGTAGCCCCATGGGGGCACACCTCCATCACTGGGAGTAGATGGTATGCCCCGATCCTTCCCGATGATGGATCTTTTCATGTCCATGGCAGCATCAAGTCGATCCCAGGTGTTCCACGAAGTCGAGCAAGGTGTCTCGTCGCTAGGAGCAGATGGTGTGCCCCGATCCTTCCCGATGATGGATCCTTTCATGTCCATGGCAGCATCAAGTCGATCCTGAGTATTTCGTGGAGTTGAGCGAGGTGTCTCTTTCCTTGACAAAAAGTAGATATAATCTAGAGCTATATTCAAGTGTTCTAACATAAACACAAGGATCATACTCACATCTGGTCATGCCAATGCTCCTCACATATGCATCGAACCGTAGGTACCACTGTCTAGGTGATTGTTTTAATCCATATAGCGATCTCTACAAAAGATAGACCTTTCCTTCTACCCCTGGCTCACCGAACCCCTTTGGCTACTCCATGTATATCTCCTCCTCCAAATCCCCATGGAAGAAGGCCATCTTGACATCCATCTATTCCAGCTCCATATCCTGCAACACTACAATGCTCAACAAAACCCTGATGGATGTATGTCGAACCACCGGTGAGAAAATCTCATTGTAGTCGATGCCTTCCTTTTGGGAGTAAACTTTGGCCACCAACCTAGCCTTTCACCTTATACCTTTTTTCTCTAAGACTCCTTCCTCTCATTGAAACACCCATTTGCATCCAATGGATCTCTTTCCACTAGGCAGTGCCACCAACCACTAAGTTTGATGTTTGTGTAGACACTACATCTCCTCCTCCATAGCTTGGACCCACCTCTCACAATCCTGGCTTGCCACCACCTCCTCGTAGGTCTCTGGGCCCCCATTGGCAGCTACCAAAGCATACGACATGGTTCTACCAAAACCATATCGGACAGGCTACCTCACAATCTGCCTAGGCTTGTGTAGTGCGACTCCAATGCCTGGACTAGGATGTGGCTCCTCCCCCTGCTCATCTCAGCCATGAGCATGCATCTCGCTAATCTCCACATATGGAGGCACCTCTGAAGAGTGCTCCACCTGAATCTTTGGTCCTTCTGTTGTTCCTACAAAAGGTAAAATTCTATAAGAGGTTAGTTGTTGCTCAGCTGCACCCTGCTGAGCTACCTGCTGTCCAATCATGTTCGGTTGCACCTCTTGCTGAACCTCCACCTCTTTTTGCCTCCTAAGGAATGAATCTTCATCAAAGACCACATCTCAGCTGATCATATCCTTCTGCTCTAAAGGATCCCATAACTGGTATCCTTTGACTTCACATGGATATCCTCTGAACACCATCTTTCGAGCCTTGGCGTCCAACTTGCTCCACTGACTTGGATCAATGTGCACAAATGCCATACACCCAAAGACTCTGAGATGACCGTGCTCCACCTTCTTTCCAGACCATAACTCCTCTAGAATCCTCCCATCAAGCTTTGTATGAGAAGGCCGATTCACCAAGGAGGCCACTGTGTCAATAGTGTCCACCCAAAACACCTTGGTCAACCCTACATGCAACCTCATACACCTCACCTTTTCCATGAAAGTCCATTCATCCGCTAGGCCATGCCATTTTGCTGAGAAGTCCTTGCCACTAAAAATTGTCTTCTGATCTCACCATCTTCACAAAATCTAAGGAACTCCTTGCTTGTGAACTCCCCACCATTGTCAGACCACACAACCTTCACATGCTGCCCCTTCTCTTTCTCCACCTCTGCATCCAGGATTTAAACTTGGTGAAGACTTCTATCTTCTCCCTCAAGAAGAACACCCATACTCTCCTCGAATAGTCATCAATAATGGACATGAAGTATTTAGCTCCATTTCTCCTCAAAACTGGAGTTGGATCCCAAACATCCGTGTGCACTAGGTCCAGGGGCCCTCTGCTGCATGCTGAACTTATAGAGAACTTCATCCGGTGTTGCTTCCCCATCTAGCATGGCTCACACACCTCTACAATACATGTATCCAGATCTAGAATCCATCCATCCTTCATCAGCTGCTTCATACCATGTTCTCCCATGTGGCCAAGATGATAATGCCACAACCGGTACAAATCTTGCTGATCATGTACTACTGCTACTGTGTCAGATCCTCCATACTCCACGAACCATTCAATCTGAGATAGATTGTTCTCCAGCCTCTTCCCCCTCATCACCACCATGGCACCTTTCATGATGTTCAGAACACCACTCCCAGAATGGTAACTATGCTAAAACTGCTCCTTTTCAGGTACCCCAGCAACACTAGGTTTTTCTTCAACTCTGGGACATGCTTCACATGTGTAAGAGTCCACACAACCCCATCAAACATTCTCACCCTGACCGTACCAACTCCAGTCACCTTGAAAGGATGGTCATCCCCAAGTGTCACACTCCCCTCATCAATTTTGGCATAATCAGCAAACCAAGACCGATGCTGTGTGTAGTGATGTGAACAAGCTGAATCTAGAATCCATGTGTCCGCTACCTTCTGGTGCAGATCTGAAACCACCATGAGATCCTCCTCAAACCCCAAATCAGCCACGATGCTCATGGATTCCTTTCCATTCTTCTTCCCTTGATGCTTTTTCCTAAGAGGACAGTTCCTTTTTAAGTGCTCGACCTCATTACACTTGTAGTATCTGAATTCTCTCTTGCCTTTCTGGGACTTGGACCACCCCCTGTGCTTGCTACCTTCTTTCCCTCTCTCGGTCCTCTCTCCTACTGTGAGGCCCTCCTGAGGTACTCCCTCTGTCGTCATCTTCTCCCTTTGCTCATTGAACCTTAGCACTGATACCATGTCTTCATACATTAGCATCTCCTTCCCATACAGCAAAGTAGTGATAAGCGGATCATATGAACTCGGCAACAAGCATAGCAAGAATTGGGACTTGTCTTCCTAATCCATCTTCACTCCAAGGGTTAGCAAATCATTGCAAACTTGGTCATACCTCTGAACATGAAGAACAACATCTCCACCTTCTTGTATATGAAGGCTATACAATTGCTTTTTCAACATCAGCTTATTGCATATATCTTTTCCATATACATGGCATGCAATTTTGGTGCGGACACTAGAGGCACCAGAATAAGACAGAGGCTTCTCAACCCTCTGTGAATCAATTAGCAGCATCTGAGTCCATTTGTAATAAAGGCTTAGTCCATCTAAGTTATTTTTTTTATTGCTTGAGTCCTATACTAGTCAGCTCATGTTGAGCTAGTCATTTTTTGGAGTTTAGTACATGTCTCATACAAGTGAAGACCAAGCCAGTTCAAGTGAAGACCAACCCAACTGAAGCTATGAGGATCATGGAAGGCCTGGGAGGAGAAATCACAAGCCTAGGAGAAGAAATCAGAAGCCCGGGAGACAAGCCCGAAGCCATGAAGCCCTGAAGCCCTGAATTTTAGCCTGAAGCAAACTAGGCTAGCCCAGGCCCAGGAATGGAGTTAAGTGGTGCCAATGCCTTTTGCTCACCACCCTTGGTCGGCCACTAGGGTCACCTCCCTTGGCCGACCAAGGCAAGAGGAGAGAGTTTTTAGAGATTTTTCTACCAAGCTTTCCTTGTTTTCTAGCTAGAGTTGGATAGGGATTAAAACTCCTATGTAATGTCTCTTTTAACCTTACTTGGGAGCCAAGTCTAAGAGTCTATTTAAAGGGCTCTAATCTCTTGTATGAAGATCAACTTTTCATGAATTAATATTGAGTTTACATCTTTGTTGTGTGCTAAATGCTATGTGCTAAAAAGGGATTCTGTGTGAGCCCTTCTTCTTCCTGGTATCCTACGCCTGCCTCCAGTCTCCATCTACCTCTCCAAGCCCTAGCTGCCCTCTTCAAACACCTTCTACCCTTTGTTGGTTTTTCAATTAACTCTCCACCTATTCTTTATTTTCTAACCCTAGAATGGCTATTTATAGGTCCCTCGACTCCGACAAATCCAATGACTCCAGCAGGGCTGCAATCAGACCACCGAGCCAAAAGCCAGGAATCCACGGGTCTCTAGCTTGATTTTCTAGGCTGCATTCGAAGTGAGAGCGATCTCTTCGTGTACAATCTGCACCAGGAACTTCCACCATTGCCAGGTACAACCCCTTTGCTACTAGTAGCCCTATTGTAGGTGAACTAGCCCAACCGAAGCTTTTCAGCCTCGGCGGTCCTTCTTTTCTGTTACTTTTAGGTCTTGTTATGCATGCTTTAGTTTCTTATTTTCATATAAAACTCTTTACATCAATACTTGGTCTAATCTTCAGGATTAAAACTTATAACTTAATCTTAAAATCTTAAAAAAATTAATTGCATGCACATATAGTTCCGCATCATTTGGTATCAGAGCCTGTTTGGGCTCAGTTCTCTTTGGATATTCGGATTGGGTGCTTCACCATGGCCGTCCGGTCATAGGAGACTAGTAGGGCTTCAAAACCCTCTTTCCTAATCGACGGGATCTCCTATGACAGTAGGGGTGCCGCTGTGAATTGACCCCTGAAGAAGAACACAAAGAGTTCCTTAGGGTTTTTTCATTTTCGGGCTCTTTAATATATATCCTGTTGTTTTAATTATTTCTACTCACAAAAAACTCAGAAAAATATGAAGTTTGTTTTACTGGATTCATCATAATTCAGATTAATTCTTAGAATTTTCTCACAAATTATTTTGATCTATGGATTTTCTCCCAACCGAAACACTGCCTGAGAATTAATTCTTTATTTTGTCAGCAAAGCTGATTTCAGAAAGTTCAGGGTTTTTTTAGTATAATCTTTGCATATCTTTAATTTTGGCATGTTTCCTACATATTAGATCATATTCTACAATTATCTTTTATTTAAGAAAAATTCCCAAAACAAAAAAAAATACAAAAATTCAAAAAATACCAAAACATCTAAACCCTAATTTGCATCTTCATCTACCTGCCATCATTGCATAAATTACTTTAAGGGCACTTTCTATATGTTAGATAAGGGGAGGAGTTGATAACCTCTCCTTAGCGCAAAATTACATCCCTTGCATTCGGTCTCAAGTCTAATCTAAAATTAACTAGACTTAATTTGCCCTAGTGGGCTAACGATACCCATCGATCGGGTTCAATCTTTGTGGGATGACTAGTGCACCCAATTCTTTTCCTATTATTGGATATGGATGTTTAGACAAGAGGTACAGTGTCAAAAAACTTAAGCAGATCAGTGGTTCCTTAATTAGGTCCCTGCGGAAGCAAGGGGGCCTCCCACAATCCCACCGCTTACCTGGCCAGATTGAAGGACTAGGATTTGAGTTGTGTGTAAGTTGAGTCAACCTATTCTGATTGGGCTCTAGGTCTAGGTAGTTGTAGTCGAGTCAGTGTTGAGTCTTGCATGAGCACTAGATCAGGAGCATCATATCACCCACCATCTCCCCCTTTGGCTGAATCCATGGATAAGCTGGAAACCCAAATTCAAGCCCTTGTAGACCAAATGGCCCAGATGACTACCCAGATGACTCAGTTGACCCAATCTGATACCCGAACCCATGATAGAATTGACTACTTAGCCCATAGGTTTGAACATATAGACAA
This sequence comes from Areca catechu, assembly GCA_021397845.1. Classification (NCBI taxonomy): domain Eukaryota; kingdom Viridiplantae; phylum Streptophyta; class Magnoliopsida; order Arecales; family Arecaceae; genus Areca; species Areca catechu. The sequence goes on along the minus strand of CM038048.1, from coordinate 40,904,876 downwards.
TCGACTAGGAACCCTAGAGAAAACCCATAGGACCCAGAGTAGATCCAAACCTAAGCCACCTTTACCCACACTATCCAAATTATATGAACCTAGAACCTATGTATCCAAAACCTATGAACATAGATCCTATGCACCCACTCCCTATAAGCCTAATAGACCCATGACCTATAGTCCCGAACCCATAGGCCATCGATCGGAACCCCATAAGGCTAGTATCCCTAGATATAAACCCAGTATTAATCCACTAACCCTTAGTCAACCTGACCCACTAGGAGTAGTGCCCATAATCAGAAACCAGGACCTAGCCAATTTTTCCTTAGCCGACCTTCCCCTACCACCCTTGTGATTCACAAGGCTTATATTAAAGTGGAAGTGTATGAAGCTGATGTGAACTTAGTGGATGAGTATGAGGGAGAAGAGGAGACACCTCTAGAAGACCTAGAATTAGTTGACCTCGTAGATACCCAGGTAGAAGCCAATCTAGTTAGTTAACCCTGACTATACCCAGCCTAAAGCTGTAATGGAAGAACAATTAGAGGAAGAGAACCTAGAGACTATTGCTAGAACCTTACCTAAGGAAACCATAGAGGAGAGCCAAATTATAGAGTCTAGTCCTAAAATACAAGAACCAGAAGAATTTATTAAGGACCTAATCTCTTTGAATCAATACCCCTAGGATGAGCCCCCTCTTATAGTTCCCATTAAGGACCTCTTCCCTGAGATTAGTAACCCATCCTTTCATTATGCAAACCCTGTAGATATATCTCAACCTTATAAGGTTAGCCTCATTAGTCTAGGATTAGTCTCTGACATGCCTTCTTATATCATACTTTATCCAACTAACCCTGAACCCTACCAGACTAATTCTGAACCCACTTCCTATTTTCTACCCTTCCCCGAGTTGTCTCATGTGTCTAGAACCATTAGGTTCCATTTTATTGGGGTTACCAAGTTACATGAATCCTTAGAGCCCATCCCATTTGCCACCTACTTTTGGAAGACCCTCTGGCATCTATTAGGAGTTCCTGGCAAATTTTTCTCTGCATGTCATCCATCAACCACGACTCATGCCCCATGCCCAAGTTGTAGTTAAGACCTAATAAACCTTTTTTGATAGGCATACATAGTCGAGTCCATTAGGTGTTAGTATGAGTCCTTTACATCACCTGTTAGGAGTCTGCATATGCCCAGCATGTTCACCACCTGCACTAATTTTGAAAGAAACTGGCTAATTCCCAAAGAAGGGCCAAGGAATTTGATGTAGTGGATTCTATCTTGGTTAGGCTTAGGCCTAAAAGAAGCTTCATGCTCAAGGAGCCGGACCTTTTAAAGTGATAGAGAGGGATGGACCAAATGCCTATGTGTTAGACTTGGCTTCGAATTTGGCCATCAGTTCTATCTTCAATATCATAGACCTGGTTGAGTACAGGGAATCGGTAGTGATACCTAGTGAGGCTTTTGGACCTATCCCTTTCACTGAGAGTGACCCTAGCCCAGAGTGTCCACCAATAAATTGGCCTGAGAGAGGAGAACAGATCGAGCGTATCCTGGATGATCAAGCCATAATGACCTGGGGCCATGGCTATCAACGCTACTTGGTCCAATGGCAAGGCCAGCCAGAGTTGGACGATTCATGGATTTCTCGAGAGGACTTGCAGTGCCTCAACCCAGACCTTCTCGAGAGATATGTGAGCTAGCATGATCTTCACTCGACAGGATCGAGTTCCTCCAACCTCGGGAGAATTGGTGCGGACACCAAAGGCACCAAAATAAGATAGAGGCTTCTCAACCCTCTATGGATCAATTAGCAACATCTGGGTCCATTTGTAATAAAGTCTTAGTCCATCTACGTTATTTTTTTTTACTTTTGTCCTGTACTAGTCAGCTCATGTTGAGCTAGTCATTTTTCGAAGTTCAGTACATGTCTCATACAAGTGAAGACCAAGCCAGTCCAAGTGAAGACCAACCCAACTGAAGCTATAAGAATCATGGAAGGCCTAGGAGGAGAAATCACAAGCCTAGGAGAAGAAATCAAAAACTCGGGAGACAAGCCCGAAGCCTTGAAGCCCTGAACTGCAGCCTGAAGCAAACTAGGCCAGCCCAGGCCCAGGAGAGGAGTTAAGTGGTGCCAAGGCCTTATGCTCACCACCCTTGGTTGGCCACTAGGGTCACCTCCCTTGGCCGACCAAGTCAAGAAGAGAGGAGAGAGTTTTTAGGGATTTTTCTACCAATCTTTCCTTGTTTTCTAGCTAGAGTTGGATGGGGATTAAAACTCCTATGTAATGTCTCTTTTAACCTTACTTGGGGGCCAAGTCTAAGAGTCTATTTAAAGGGCTCTAATCTCTTGTATGAAGATCAACTTTTCATGAAATAATATTGAGTTTACAACATTGCTGTGCTCTACATGCTGTATGCTAAAAAGGGATTCTGTGTGAGCCCTTCTTCTTCTCGGTGTCTTACGCCTGCCTCCAGTCTCCATCTACCTCTCCAAGCCCTAGCCACCCTCTTCAAACACCTTCTTTCATTTTCTGGTTTTTTAATTAACTCTACATCTGTGCTTTATTTTCTAAACCTAGAATGGTTGTTTGTAGGTCCCTCAACTCCGATGAATCCAACGACTCTAGCCGGGTCGCAATCGGAACACTGAGCAGAAAGTCGGGAATCTGCGGGTCTCTGGCTTGATTTTTCAGGATGCATCTGGAGTGAGAATGATCTCTTCATGTACGATCTGCACCAGGTGCTTCCACCGTTGCTAGGTACATCCCTCTGCTGCCAGTAGCCCTATTGTAGGTGAATTAGCCCAACCGAAGCTTCTCAGCCTTGGCGGTCCTTCTTTTCTGTTACTTTTAGGTCCTGTTATGCATGCTTTAGTTTCTTATTTTCATATAGAACTCTTTACATCGATACTTGGTCTGATCTTCGGGATTAAAACTTATAACTTAATCTTAAAAACATAAAAAAAAATAATTGCATGCATATATAATTTCGCATCAAATTTGGACCATAAACCCTTCAGTGTCTTCTCCTCAAGAATGCTGTACAGCGCCACATCAGCTAAACACCCTCTGATGGCACACACACCCTCTTTTGCAAAGACAACCAATCTCGATCTATCATTCCCTCTGGCTTATCCTCCAAAGCCACATCCAGAAAATCTGTACCAACAAATCCTCCATCCGAACCTTCCACATAGAAAAGCTTCCATTCCCATTAAATTTCTCAAACTCCACCTTGCTGACTATTCATGGTTGATCAGGCCATGAAAGAACAACTCAAAGGATGGATCTTGGAAATACCTCGAAGGGATCCCAGGGTAGAAATCTGTAATGCCTAGATAGCATGCGGATGGGTGCAATAAAAGCCGGTTACAAACTGGCATCCTCTTCCTTCTTTAGGAAGAACCAGGGTGCAGTGCCTCTTGCCTTGGATCCTCTTCTCCCCATGCTCGAACAAGGCTCTGATACCACTTATAGAGATCTGGATCAGTACCTATACCGTGGAAGCAAGAGGGAGAGCGAGATGTGAATCAGCCTTCTTGATTGCAAGAAATTAGCAAACAAGAAATCTAGTCGGTTGCAACCTTTTCTTGGATTCCAATTAGCAAAGAGAGGTAGGAGAAGAGATGGAAGAGAGATAGGAGAAAAGAGAGATCATTTTATTCCTTGGAGAAGAACCCTTGCTGTAATACAAATAGCACCTCCTCTGCCCAAAACCTCATGCATGCACACCAAGATCTGTCGGCCCCCCCTCTACCCTTATACAAGGACAGGCAATTAGGCTTCTTGGGTGGTTGGGCTTCTTGGGCTAACCAACTAACCGACTAACCACCTAACCAACTACTCCCCTTTCACACCTAAAGGGGCAGCCAGCTACAGCTGGACCCAGTCCCATAACCCAAATGGGTTATAATACAATCTCTCAAAAACTCCTCCCAATAAGTTAATAAAAAAATACTCAAAATCTGAGCCCATGTATACCTATGTCTCACATGTTCTCTCAACCTTGGGTCAAGCCCAGACCCAACATGACTCAGGGCCTTGGGATCTTATAAACCTCAAGCTCCCAAACCTGTGTGGCTTCCCTGGGCTTTGGGTGTGCCACACATGAGCCTACATATGAGATGTGGCAGGCTAGGGCTAGACTCAGCAAGGAGCTTGTCTCACTCTTTGGGTCGATCACCTTGCTCAAGGGATCTTGAGCTCTATAGAGGGGGTGATCCCAAGCTTAGCTGGCACTCTAAGCTCACCTCACACCCCAGGCTACTTGCCTCACACCCCAGGTTGCTCACCTTGCACCCTAGGCTACTCACTTTGCTTGGGGGAAGGCGGGTGCGATGGTGATGGGTGGCAGATTGGTTCCACCTCCAGTCTCGGTAAGGTCTACTATAGACCCTGCACCAAGGCCATCAGCACCTGGACCTACTAGGAGAGCTACTAAAACTATTTAAGGATGATAGTTGAAGTAGCCAAAGGCTCCATCTATCCCCCTTACTAAGGGACTAGGGAAGGGATAGCTAAGGTTATAGACATCTCGGTGGGGGCAAACATGATCATCCTCTTTCCCTTGGCCATGGTGAAAATTGAGGGCAAGGTAAAACTAGAGGCAAACTCTAATCCTTAATGAAGTTTATGGGCATTGGTCCTTCCTCTAGCACTTATCTATTACTACTCTGAGAGGTCGTGCTATCTTGGGCTCGACTCAGATAGGGCTAGAGTCAACATGGCCGCTATCATAGAGCTAGGTCTCACAGGATCCAATCACCAGGAGTTGGTTCTACAAAATAGAAGACTAGAAAGTCCAACACACCAGGAATGGTTCCTAGTGATGGACCTTCCTATGCCTAAGTCAACCTCTTAGAAAGGTAAACAAAGAAGGCTTAGAGTCCCCTCTAGGTTTAGAGAGTGGAGCAAAGTTCGAAGGAGCCAGGGAAGAGGCTATGGGTGACGAGGTGGAGCAAGGCTTGTGGAGGAAAGGGTGCTCAAGGAGTTGAGACCTACTTCCTGGGAGATAGCACACCAGTGAGTGGATTGGCAGAGGCCTAAACACTCTATGAACAATAGGAAGTGTTTAAAAAGGCTTGTAAATATCTTGATAAATATTTGGTTTGATGCTCGCAGAATTAAGGAGCCAGGGATGTGTTTCTCTGAGTGGCTAGCAGTGACTTCTTAGCTCCAAGTGACCTCACCTCCCTTTTTGGGACCTCTTCCCTCTTGCTTCCTCTTTTTCTCCACTTGCTTCTTACCTAAAGGGTCTCGAAGAACCTATTTATAGCATGTACCTAATACCTAAAGATAGAGAATGATGACTAATATATTATTGCTATTGCAGGCACACCTGGAATTGGGAGTCATGCCATGGTTGGTGAGGCAGGGAGTAGTGACTGGCACGGTACATCCCTACGGCCGGGTGTCCCTTAAGTGACAAATATTAATGGCTGCCACACTGAGAGCATGCTTGACTGGATGGGTGAGGTAAGCCCAATAGCGGTCGATGCATACACAGGAAGTTGGTGAGCATGCATCCAGGTAGCAAGATGTTGGGAGATAGTCCCATCATTTGAGCTGGCTTCATGTGTTTAGAGTAGGTCGAAGCCTAAGCACCATGTTAGACCAACCGGACCCTGGAGTATCATATATATAGAGCTGAAACAATTAAGATGGATAAAGATATTGATTGAGAACAATTTAATAATGTAAAAGAGATAAAACAATCAAGGTGGCAAATGTTATTGATTGATAAAAAATTACATGTAACAAAGGATACATCAAAAATCTAAATACATTTAGCTAAGCTAGAACCCTCCAAAAATTAGAACTTTGTATTTTGTTACCTTAGATTCCAAAAGGTTTAAGAGTAGGAACCCTTTTAGATTAATAAAATGTAATTTTTATTTCAAAAACATAATCAAATTAAAAAAATAAGATGAAAAAGAAAATACCTTTCAAATATTTTTAATTTTTTAAGATATTTCTCATAAAAAAGAAAAGAAAAAGAAAAAAAAGAGAAAAAAAGGGATAATGCAAAAAACTATATATTTATTAGTTTGAGAAGTAAAACTAAATACATCCTTTAATTAGCAATGGCAACTATAACCTTTTTTTTTTAGATAAATCGGTTAAACTAAACCATTCTAGAATAAATACATTCACTTGAATCAAAAAATAAAATATCAAAAAAATAATATGGAAGATTGTTGATCCCTAGAATGATTTTGATGATTACAAAATATTGGAGCATGTATTTGAAACTAATGATCTTTAGTGTTTAAGAAGTTTTTGTAGGGTATTTCTATTGAACAATCATCAACCTTATGTTTTTCAAGATAATTGGGATCAATCCATGTATTTAAGAAAAGTTTCATGTATGCTTCATTCATTTGAGAGCCCTAGCTAAATTTATTTGTATAATCATATAAAAGGGCCAAATAAATGTAATTTTAAGATTAAACATCTTAGATTAGGTTTACAAGTTATTTGGAAGGAGTTTGAAGCCATTTGGAAGCTTTTGGAAGCAAGTTCACTCGAGCCAACTCAATTATTAGAACTGATACATTTCCATGGCACGGCATGACATGGCACAGAAAGTTTCAGGTTTTAGCCAACCAAGCTGACTCAAGCAGAATTCGAGCTGACTCTTCCAGAACTATGAAAAATGGGTTTCTGAGATTTCTGGCATTCGAGCCAACTCAATGGAATCCGAGCTGACTCTTTCAAAATTGCTAAATTACTAGACTAAGCATCCGAGCTGACTCAATCATTCAAGCCGACTCGATTTTTTGGTTCTACTACAGTAACAGCTAGTTTCAGATTTCAAATTTCTTGGAATTCAAAGCTTCTAACGGCTATATCTCAACTCCTAAGGCACTTGAATGGCCATATCCATCTAGAAACACTTCAAGAGTCTATAAATGATGGATCTAAATAAGTTTTGAACAATCTTTATGAGGGTATTGAATATTTCAAGAGCTTTCAAGTAAAGACTCAAGTTCTTCACCAACTTTCAACTACCATCTTGAGTCTACCTTTGAAGTATTAAGAGAGGCATTGAAGACCATTGAAGAAGCTTTCAAGAAGTCCTTATTAAGAGCTTCAACTACAACCATTCAAATCATTAGGTTTATTTTAAGTGTTGCTTCCTTTTATACTCTGTTTGGAGTTATTACAAGTGCAGCAGAGAGCTGTGACTTGTAAATTATTTTAAAGGTTATTGGTGAGCCTTGAAAACCAAGTTAGGTTATTAGTGAGCCCAAGAAAGCAAACATTGTTTTGGATTTTGGATTGTGAGCCTGTTGCAAAATAATCCGGCTGTATTAGGGTGAATATAGTGGAAATCCTAAGTGTGCACCTTGGATAGTGGATGTGGGAGCTAGGTTGTTTCGAACTACTCTAAATTTTGTGGTGATAATGTTGTTCTTGCATCATCATTTACTTTTGCTTGCAATACTCTAATCATTTCACTCACCACACAAAGTTTTTAAAAGGCACATACTTGTTAAAATTTTTCAAACCCAATTCACCCCCCTCTTGGGTTGTCCAACTGGGCAACAAGTGGTACAGAGCTTCATCTCAGTGCCATTAATCTCATGATTAAGATAAAAGATCTATGGCAGCCCAAACGAGCACTTCTTTGGCCGAAGGTCAATCAAGCAATAGACCTCCACTGTTCACCGGCACAAATTACATATATTGGAAAGCAAAAATAAAAATTTATATTCAAGCAGTTGATTTTCAATTATGAAAAATTATTTTGAAAGGATCCATTAAAAAGGTTGATGGCATAGACATCCCAAACTGGAAGAGGAATGGAATGCATATGATATGAAAATGGATGAACTAAATTCCAAGCCATGAATCTTCTTTATTATGCTTTGGATGCTAATGAGTTTAACCAAATTTCTACTTGCACTTCGGCAAAGAAAATTTGGGATAAACTACAAGTCACTCATGAAGGCACCACTCAAGTTAAGACCTCAAAAACTAATATACTTGTACACAATTATGAACTTTTCAAAATTGAACCAAATGAGATAATATCTCAAATATTTGCTAGATTTACAGATATTATTAATGGTTTGAAAAGTCTTGGCGGGGTCTACTCAAATACAGATCTCGTACAAAAGATTTTCAATGCTTACCTAACAAATGGGACCCTAAAGTCACTACAATACAAGAAGCCAAAGACTTAAATGAACTTCCACTTGATGAGCTTCTTGGCTCCTTGATCACTCATGAGTTAACCATGTAGTGCCATAGTGAAGATGATAATAAGAAAAAAAAAATAATAGCATTCAAGGCTACTGCAGACATTAAAAAGCAAGAAGATGAAGAAGAAAAAAGCCCATCTTCAAATGAAGAACTAAGAAATGATGAAATATCACTAGTCATGAGAAGATTCCAAAGATTTATAGGTAAAGGAAAATCAAGGTTTAGGAGGAAGCATCTTGGCAAAGGAGAACAAAACAAAGAGAGAAAAGGACAAAGATAAAGAAAAGAAGCAACTTTCCATATGCTATGATTGTAAAACGCCGAGGCATTACTGTTCTGAATGTCCCATATTAAAAAAGGGATACAAAAAGAAGAAGAAGAAAGCTATGATGGCTATATGGAGTGATAGCGATGAATCAACTTCTAATGAAGAGGAAGGACAACAAAAGTTGCAAACATGTTTGATGGGTCTAGAAGATGAGGTAACATCTACTGAACCCACTAATGAGTTTACTTATGATGAATTACATACTGCCTTTTATCAGCTTTTAATTGAATATAAGAAAGCTAGCTTGAAAATTAAAATCATGAAAAATAATTATGATGCATTATTGAAAGAAAAGATTGAAATTTCTGAAAAGAACAATCTTTTTGCAAAAGAAATTAAATAGTATTTCTGAAAAATATAAAGTTTTACAAGTTGAAAAAGATGAATATCTTGAAAAGAATAAAAGTTTGCAAAATGAAATGAGTCGACTCAAACCAATTATTGACAAACTAACTTTAAGTTCAAACAAGCTTGAGCTAATTTTGAAAAATCAAAAGGAATCAAATAATAGAGTTGGAATTGGATACAACTCAATGCATACCAACAAGTTTTCAGTTTCAAAACCTTATGCATCAAAGTTTCAATATCTATATCTTTTCAAAAGTCAAAAATTATTTGTTATTACTGTAATGGGGTTGGACACAAAGCTTATGAATGTAATTTAAGAAAAAAAATAAAAATAAAGTAAAAAAAATTTAGGTTCTTAAAGGAACCACTGTTACTAACCTTCAAGGATCCAAGAAAGCTTGGGTACCTAAAAATTCAACTTGACTATTTTACAAGAATATTTTGTAGCCCAAAATTCAAAAAGACATATGATAGGTGACAAAGATCAATTCATCACCCTTGAAATGAAAGATGGCGGAATAGTAACATTTGGTGATAATGGTAAGGAAAAAATTATTAAAATTGGTAAGATCAATATAACCCTTCCATTTATATTGAAAATGTATTGCTAGTAGACAAGTTGAAGCATAATCTATTGAGTATTAGTCAATTGTGTGATAAAGGCTTCAAAATTATTTTTGAAACTTCAATGTGCATAGCAACTAGCTCTCTTGATTCTAGTATTAGGTTTGTTGGTCATAGACTTGGAAACATTTATGTGGTAGACTTAAATGATCTAGCTATGTCAAGTAGTACAAGTCTAGTAGCTATGAATGCTAAAACCAAGGAATCTAGTTTACTTTGGCATAGAAGATTGGATCATGCTAGCATGCATTCTTTAGCCAAATTGATTTCCAAAGACTTAGTTAAAGGTTTGCCTGAATTTAAAGTTGATTTTGATCATGTTTGTGATTCATGTCAATATGGTAAATAAACTAAGGGGAGTTTTAAATCTAAAAACATTGTTTCTACATCAAGACCCTTAGAACTACTACACATGGACTTATTTGGACCAATTAGGATCACAAGCCTAGGAGGTATGAAATATGGACTTATGATAGTGGATGATTTTTCACAATTCACATAGGTTTTGTTTTTAGCACACAATGATGAAGCCTTCAAAGTTTTTCAAAAATTTCACAAAAAGGTTTCAAATTAAAAAAATCTTTTAATTATTTCAATTAGAAGTGATCATTGAACTAAATTTGAAAATCGATATTTTGAAAAATTTTACACTGAACATGGCATTAATTACAACTTTTCAGCCCCTAGAACACCACAATAAAATGAAGTTGTGGAGAGGAAAAATGGAACATTGGAAGAGATGGCCTGAACCATGTTGTGTGAAGGCAATCTTCCAAGATACTTTTGGACAGAAGCTATGAACATTGCATGTTATATACTAAACCATGTTTTGATTAGACCAATTTTGAAGAAAGCCCCCTATGAGCTTTGGAATGATAGAAAACCAAATATCCATTACTTTCATATTTTGGATGCAAATATTATATTTTGAATAATGGAAAGGATAACCTTGGAAAATTTGATGCTAAATCTAATGAAGGGATATTTCTTGGATATTCAACTACAAGTAAAGCATATAGAATTTTCAATAGAAGAACTTTAACTGTTGAAGAATCTATTCATATTGTTTTCAATGAGTCTAACCTCGCACCTTCAAGAAAAGAAGAGTGTATTTCTTGGATATTCAACTACAAGTAAAGCATATAGAATTTTCAATAGAAGAACTTTAACTGTTGAAGAATCTATTCATATTGTTTTCAATGAGTCTAACCTCGCACCTTCAAGAAAAGAAGAGTGTATTGATAATGATGCAGGTTCATTAAATGATGGAGTAAAGGAAATGAGCTTAAAAGAAAAACAAGTTGAGCAAGAAAAGGAGAAGGTAAGTGTAGAATATGATACGCTACCAAAAGATTAGTAGTATGCATATTCTCATCCTAAAGAATTAATTATTGGTGATCCCTCTCAAGGAGTTAGAACTAGGTCATCTTTTAGAGATACCTTTGATTATCTAGCATTTGTTTCTCAAGTTGAACCTAACTGCATAGAGGAAGCTAAAACTGATCCATATTGGATGATGGCTATACAAGAGGAACTTAATCAATTTGAAAGGAATAATGTATGGACCTTAGTAGCTAGACCTAAGGAACATCCTATTGTAGGTTCTAAATGGATCTTTAGAAATAAATTAGATGACAAAGGCAATGTAATTAGAAACAAAGATAAATTAGTTACTAAAGGATATAATCAAGAAGAAGGAATAGATTTTGATGAAACTTATGCACCAGTAGCTAGATCAGAAGCCATAAGACTTTTACCTACATTTGCATGTCATATACCTACATTTGCATGTCATATGAAAATTAGACTTTTTCAAATGGATGTAAAAATTGCTTTTTAAATGGCTACATTGAAGAAGAAGATTTTGTAGAACAACCTTCTGAATTTGAAAATCACACTTTTCCAAACCATGTTTTCAAACTAAACAAAGCTTTATATGGTTTAAAACAAGCACCTAGATCATGGTATCTTAGGTTGAGCAAATTTCTCTTAGAAAATGATTTCAAAAGAAGTAAAGTAGATACAATTTTATTTATCAAAAGAAATGATGATAAATTATTAGTTGTGGAAATATATGTTGATGATATAATCTTTAGTGCAACTAATGAAACTTTATGTCAAGAATTTGCAATGCTTATGTAGGAAGAATTTGAAATGAGCATGATGGGTAAACTCACTTTCTTCCTTGGACTGCAAATTAAATAAACAAAGGAAGGGATATTCATCAAACCAAACAAAGTACGTCAAAGAACTCTTAAAGAAGTTTAAGATGGAATCCACAAAGAAAATTGGCACACCCATGAGCCCAACCTATAGACTAGACAAAGATAAGGAAGGTAACAAAGTTGATCAAAAACTATAGCAAGGTATGATTGGATCATTACTTTACTTAACTGCAAGCAGACCTGATATACTGTTTAGTGTTTGTATATGTGCAAGATTTCAAGCTAATCCCAAAGAATCACATATACTTGCTGTTAAAAGAATCATAAGATATCTTAAAGATACATCTAACTTAGGATTATAGTATTCTAAACCTTGATCTTTAAATGTAATTGGCTATTCTAATGTTGATTATGGTGGATGTAGAATTAAAAGAAAAAGTACTAGTAGTACATGTCAATTTCTAGGGTTGAACTTAATCTCATGGCATAGTAAGAAATAAAACTCCGTGACACTATCCACTACTGAGGCAGAATTGTTGGGGTTCTCCCACGAATAGTATATTGCATAAAACCAGGAATTAAAAGCTTGATGCAGCGGAAGTAGATATAAAAACTATTTTATATCCAAACATGCAATTTATAAATAAATCTAATTTATTCATCATAAATTCCTAACATGTTGAAATATATGAAAAAATATCAGATATGAAAATAAAATTATTTTAAGCATAAAATATTTACCTGGATCTCTATCTTGGTCTACTCTGAAAAGCATGCCGATCTGCTTTTGAAACCAGGATTCCACCGAAGCCGCGCATCACCTGGCCTTTGCTGGTATCCACACAGAGCTCACATAATCAAGTCGTAGAGAGCACCGGAATGCTAGATCCTTGCAGCCCTCTCCTCTTTCAGCAAATCAACCACTTTAAAAAGTGTGCCGATCCGAATCCAGACCGGCTTCTGGCTTCTATCTTGCAAATCAAATTATGCAAGACCTTTGGACCTCTTGCTATCTTCTTCCTCTTATGACCTCTTAATACTCTTGAAGAAAAGAAAAACAAATAAAAGGAGAAGAAAACTTGGCACCCAAGAGAGAGACTCTCTGGTATATTGATGCCCAAGAGAGATGATGCCCAAATATATTCTTCTTGGTGAAAGGAGAAATCTTTTCATGCTAATTATGATCATATTGGTCGACCACTTTTCTTTCCTTTTAAAATCCAGCTGTCCCACTCCTCCAAACTAAAACACCAATGTTTTATTTTATCTAGTTAGGAATTAAGAGGAGTAGAAGAGGACTTCTCTTAAAATTCTCCATGCCAAAGCAATTAGCGCCTCTGATTTTCACACCCCACTCTTTTTGTTGCACAAAATGCTTGGGGCCCACTTAGGCATGTGGAGGTAGGGGGAGACAAGGAAAAGGATAGGGAGAGAGAGTCCTAATCTAACTGGACTCTAACTCATGGTCCAAATAAAGTGATTTGACAGTCAAATTGAAGCCAATTTTAAATCCGATCGAACCATTTCGAAAAGGACATTGACCCAACTCAATTAGGATCAATTAACTGAGTCTAACATAATTTAATTTAATTAATAATTAATCTATAATTAATTAATTGTAACATTTATAATTAGGTCTAATCTTAACTGTGACACTTATAATTAGGTCCAAATTGATTTGCTGATTGGTTACTTGAGCTCCTAATGTATATGACCCCTCATGTCCTATCCTATTTGGAAATGAGACATGCTATAATCTCCATTATACATCATCGAAACTCCTTTTGATGGACTGAAATAATTTCAGCTCAACCTTAACCAGGATCATTGATCTGAAAATGATCCTAATGGGCTCTCACAATCCACCAATGATACCTAGCAGTATGTAGTGGCAACCCAGTAGAATAAGATTAAAACCCTAGGTATAGTTACCATGTGATTCGGTTCCTCTATTAAAAATCCTGACATGATGTTAGTTATGGATTCTCGTCAAATCCATCAGTCATATGCTTAACTTAATCGACTCAAGTCCAATTCGATACTAATGAAAATACCTTTTCATTATCACCCTGCTATGGCCATAGACTTCTAGACTTAGTCACATTAAGTTGCAATAGAGTTATACCTTACTACTAAAGCTGATAGATCCCTACAAGTGAACACCTTACTCCTACAATAAACTTACTGCAGCCAACGAACACCGCAAGGTCCCATATGCATAGGAACCATGTAATTGTGCTGTCAAACTATAGTAACCTTATTGTGAGTAGTCGAGACACTCTAGGTCAAAAAACTATTCACATAACTATAGCATCAAGAAGTTATTGACGAGTGAGTAGTCATCCGTATAACTTTTTATACTTGGTCATGCTCAATACCATTGATCTCTATCAACTACCTACACTCTCACTCTAGTGTCACCACACTGTAGGTCAGAGACTCATTTACCCAGAAAGGGAAGTGATATGTGCACCGATTTTAATGGATTAATCACCATCCTCATGATATTCCAACAATCGAGAGATTTTAGGAGTTAATCTGATGGGGCACGGGATAGGGATAGGATCGTCGGCGAGCTAAGAAGTCACCGAAGATTAGGGTATCCTATTTTTTTTCTATTTTCTGATTTCTTTATGGTGGTGACGAAGGAAAAAATAGGGATGGAGGATAACGAGGATGGACTACCACGAACCCTGAAACCCACTCTCACAGAGAGACCTCACACCTCTAGGGCATTATACCTGCCACCCACCTCACTACATGCAGTCTAGGGTATCTCACCTACCACCCATCTCACTACACGCGGAGCCCAGGGTATTTCACCTACCACCCAGGTCACTCCTGGAGCCATGAGGGGAATTTCAAAGAATGTGGAGGAAAACGAAGATGGGGGGATAACTAGGGCATCACGCCCCTACGATGTCCCGAAGGACAAAGACAACATCAACACCCGCAGGTGAAGACATAATGGGCCATAGCCCTGAACAACAACTGCCAAACCAACTGACAAACCAAATCCCAAAAATTCAATTTCTTCTTTTTTTTTATAATAGGAATGAGGGGTTATTTATAAGCTCCATAACCCTCATTTGAATTTGAATACAGGATAGGGATAACTCAAATTTAAATACAAGATAGGATAAGATAAGCCTATCCATATCTCAATCATAACCAACAAAATCCTAATTTAAATTTCAAATAAAAGATAGGATAAGATAAGCCTATCCATATCTCAATCATAACCAACAAAATCCTAATTTAAATTTCAAATAAAAGATAAATCCTAAATTTATTTTTCAAATTTATTTGCTGCTCCGAAATTTGTGCTGCTCCGAGATTCGTGCAGGATGATGTCCCCATCATAATCTATAAAGATACATGCCTCAGATTCTTAACTCTTGAGAATATGTGTCATTACCCATTAACTCCATGGATGATTCATAGACACATCAATATGAATGAAACTAATGCCCTTTTATAAATAAGAAAAATTAAATACAAAGTTCATGCCCTAAAAATTAAAATGTGTCAATCCAACTTGGCTTTCAGGGCATACATCTAACAATATCCCACTTGCACTAAAGCCAATTGGCTACATATCTAAGTCCCATCTTCTCAAAGTGGACTTCAGCCTTCTGCTAGCTTAGAGTCTTAGTCAGTGGGTCTGCCACGTTGTCCATGGAGTCTACTCTTCGCACCTCAACATATTTCTTCTCGAGGTAGTCGTGTATGATATGAAACCACCGCTCAATATGCTTAGACTTTTGGTAAGACCTAGGCTCTTTGGCAAGAGCTATTGCACCATTATTGTCACAATATATGGGGATGGCATCAGATGGCATCACTCCAAGCTCTGTAAAAAACTTTTTGAACCAGAAGGCTTCTTTTGCATCTTCAGAGGTAGCGATGTACTCTGCTTTCATTGTTGAAGATGCTATGATGGGCTGCTTGAAACTTTTCCAACTAGTTGCCCCACCATTGTACAAAAATGCAAACCCTGATGTAGACTTTCTATCATCAGGATCAGACATAGAGTCTGATTCTGTATATCCCTTTATCCCTAATTTCGAACTCCCTCCAAAGACTAGGAACAAATCTTTAGTCCTTCTCAAGTACTTAAAAATGTTCTTCACAGCTATCTAGTGTTCTTCACCTGGATTCGATTGATATCTGCTCATGACACTCACAGCAAGAGCTATTTCAGGCCGAGTACACAACATGACATACATAAGGCTTCCAATTATCGAAGCATATGGAACTTGCTCATGCGTTGAATCTCTTTAGGTGTGTTAAGACATATTTTCTTGGAGAGATTAATGCCATGCCGAAGAGGTAACAATTCTCTTTTAGAGTTCTCCATGCTGAATCTTTTCAACACTTCCTTTATATACAATTTTTATGAAAGGCCAAGCATCCGATTAGATTTATCTCTATAGACTTTAATTCCCAAAATATAAGATGCTTCACCTAAGTCTCTCATGGAGAATTTCTTAGATAACCAACTTTTGACCAAAGTCAACATGGGAATATCATTTCCTATAAGGAGGATGTCATCCACGTACAATACAAGAAATATTACTGCCCTCCCACCGGCCTTTCTGTAAACACATGGCTCATCCTCATTCTTAATGAAATCAAATGATTTGATTGCATCATCAAAACGAGTATTCTAACTTCGAGAAGCTTGCTTCAATCCGTAGATTGATCTATGCAGCTTGTAGACCTTATGATCTTCATCATTGGAAGTGAAATCCAAAGGCTGCTCTATATAGATATCTTCCTCAAGATATCTATTCAGGAATGCAGTTTTCACATCCATCTGCCATATCTCATAATTATGATATGCTACAATTGCAAGCAATGTATGGATGGATTTCAACATAGCTACTGGTGAAAAGGTGTCATAATAGTCAATGCCTTTATGTTGACTATAACCTTTCACCATTAACCTAGCTTTAAAGGTCTCTACCTTACCATCTGCACATATTTTCTTTTATAAATTCATTTACAACCAATAGGTTCAATACTCTCTGGTGGATCCACTAAGGACCATACTTGGTTAGAATGCATTGATTCAATTTTTGACTTCATAGCATTCAACCATTTCTCGGAGTCAATGTCTGAATTGCCTTATCATAAGTTTTAAGATCAATCAATTGATCCTTGTCCCCAACTAGAAACATTTCTTTTATATCCTCTGTAAGCATATCCAAGTACCTTTTAGGAGGTATGAAGACTCTAGTAGACTTACGAGGTGGAAGAGCATTTATGTGTATTGGTTGATTAGGTTTGATATGATCTATAGCTAGCTACTCTTCAGAGACTTTCTCATCGAGCTCAATTAACCTCCCACTACTACCTTCCTGAATAAACTATTTTTCAAGAAATGTGGCATGTCTGCTCACAATCACATTATGATCTTCTGGAAGGTAAAAGTAATATCCTAAAGTTTCTTTAGGATATCCTATAAACTAAGTTTTCATAGATATAGATTCCAACTTATCCGCCATTAGTCTTTTGACATAGGCCGGACATCCTCAAATCTTGAAATGAGCAAGACTTGGTTTCTTACCATGCCAAATCTTATATGGTGTGGTAGGAATAGATTTAGATGGAACTCTATTTAAAATATAAATTGAAGTTTGTAGGGCATATCCCCAAAGAAATAAAGGCAAGTCAGTGAAGCTCATCATGGATCGGACCATATCTAATAATGACTTGTTTCTCTTCTCAAACACCCCGTTGAGCTGAGGCATACTAGGTGGAGTCCATTGTGAGACTATGCCATTGCCCTTAAGATAACCTAAGAATTCTCTGCTAAGGTATTCACCTCCCCGATCTGATCGAAGAACCTTAAAGGTTTTACCTATTTATTTTTCTACCTCATGTTTGAATTCCTTGAACTTTTCAAAAGCTTCATATTTGTGTCTCATAAGAAACACATAACCATGCCATGAACAATCATCAGTAAAGGTTATAAAGTAGTAAAAACCACCCCTGGATTACACATCAAATGGACCACACACATCAGTGTGTACCAGGGCAAGTAATTCTGTGGCCCTCTCCCCATGTCCTACAAAGAGTAACTTGGTCATTTTTCTTAAAGACAAGACTCACAAGGTGGATATGATTCAGAATTAGCTGAATCTAGGATCCCATCCCTTTTCAGTTTATTTATTCTGTCCTTACCTATATGACCGAGCTTTAGATGCCACATAAATTTATCATTTAGGTCATCTTTAGCACATTTATTTTTATGGTGTTGCCCAGGTGGCTTTCCCAAGAGGGGGGTGAATTGGAAATTTAAAAAATTAATCAGATATGTGCTTTTTTAAATCTACTTTAGTGGTAGGTGCTGTGTTTTAAATAATTAAAAGCAGAAGCAAATGCAAATAGAAAAAGCATAATGCAAACATAGCTAATTTATAGTAGTTTAGAGCACCCTCGCTCCTATGTCCACTACCCAAGATACCACTTGGGATTTCCACTATATTCACTATCGAAATATAGTCAGATTATTTTACCAGGTTCACAATGCAAAACCCAACACTTGGTTTTCAACAGGATCACCAAGAACCCAACACTTGGTTTTGAATAGGATCACCAAGAACCTAACCTTGGTTTTGACCGGGCTCACCAAAAATCCTTATACTATTAGTTTTAAAATGGGATCACTAACAACCCACACTTGGTTTTTAAATTGGGCTCACCAATAATCCACAAACTCAGAAAGAGTTAAAAGAAAGTAAGCAACTAATGACAAATCCAAGTTGTTTGATGGTTGCAGTTGTAGCTCAAGAGAAGCCTTCTTAAATGGGCTTTAATGCATTTCAATGGTTTCCTCTTCTTCCTCTATAAGTGCTTAAAGCTTCTGGTAGGAGTTGATGAAGACTTGAAGGCTGACTTGAATGTTCTTTTAGTGTTCTCTTACTCACAAGCTCTTTTATTGTTCAATTAAGCATTAGCTCCTTCAAAGGTTGTCCAAATCCCATATTTATAGAGTCTTGTACTCTTCTTGGATGGATATAGTCATTGTAGACTGTTAGGACTTGACATTTGACTGTTGGAGCACTTTTTCAATTCAAAAATAAAGTTCTGGAACTAGCCATTACCTGCCACGTTCGAGTCGGCTCGAATGCCTCAAGCAAGTTCAAATTCTTAGAGAGTTGATCTTCACTCTAGTCGAGTCGGCTCACCACAATCAAGTCAGCTCGGATCCTTAGTGTTGATAATTCCTTACTCTGGTTGAGTCGGCTTACCTCAGTTGGGTCGGCTTCGATTCTTAGGTCTTCAAAGTTACACTCTGGAGGAGTCAGCTCGAGTTCCTTCGAGTCGGCACTCTTGGCTGTTCTCTCAGAACTAATTTTTTTGGACTCTGGAGGAGTCAGCTCGAGTTCCTTCGAGTCGGCTCTCTTGGCTGTTCTCTTAGAACTAATTTTTTTGGACTCTGGAGGAGTTAGCTCGAGTTCTTCTGAGTCAGCTCGGATCTCTGCATGCCTAAATCTTTCAACCGTGCCATGGATTAGAGTCGGCTCTCTTCATGCGAGTTAGCTCGAGTGAATTTCCAACAAAAGCTTTAACTCATCTCCGAAATTAATCCAGCAACTCTTTAACACTTAAAACTCTTCCCAACTCAACTAATGATAAATTCTAAAAAAATCTAAGCTTGAAAAATACATAGAAGTAACCCTTTTTCATGAATATTGTATCAATCTTTCTTTGGGTTTTTCTTTACATGAAATATTTACAACGCATCACAAAACAAATAACCAGGTTATAGGAGTTGCAATTGGGCATTAAGTTCATCCTACAAAAACTTGTAATTCACTTGAAGAGTTGTTAGTAAGACAAATACATGCTCCAATATTTTGTTATCATCAAAATCACTCAAGGGGTCAACAATCTCCCCCTTTCGGATGATGACAAAACACCAGGCATGGAAAAACTTTACAATTACATGTATAAATATATTTAGAAGTAAATATTAACATGCATGAGCTATATACTGAGAATTTATTTGAAATCAATGTATCAGAGCTTGCATATAGACAATGTATCAGAGCTTTTGAGATAAGATCAATATGTATCATAAGAAATAGTTATCAAAAGCTATTTTTGCCAGAAATGTATTAGAGTTTTAGGTTGGCAAAAGGTATCAAATCTTAAGATATCAACAAATGCTTATAGCAAGATCTAATTAGAGCAGATTTGCACATATTTGAGAGTAATTGTAAATAAAGTTAAGCCATTCAACAAATTTTTCTCCCCCTCGTTGTATGTTCTGAAAATTTTGAAACAACATGATTTTCATTAAAAAACATTCTTTTTCATTTGTTTCGTCTGCCAATTTTCCATGCATTCAATATCATTCAATATCAATATCATTCTCCCCATTTTTGTCAATAATTAAAAAGGTATTCAATTAGAATCATTCTGCCCCTTTATTAAGTACATAAATCTTGATTTTTGAAATAGAATGAGAAGATTGACAAGATTGTTTGAGATAATTTCACTTTCTCAAAGAAATTTTGATATTCTATTTAAATGTATCTTGATTTGCATACACAAGTCACATTAACAATACCACTCATTCCATAAATCACATTGCAAATATAAGAAACATATAATTTCATTGCATTCAAGGATTATCAATACAGATAACAAAAGTTTGAAAGCAGATATACAAACTTTAGTCTAGTCACTATCACTAGGCTCTTCTATAATAGGTTCTACCTTAATGTTTTCAGATCTATCTAGCCAAGATTTAGGTATATTAGAAGGTCCTCTAGTGCTAGTGGATGTTTCAGGTGGTGGTTTGGAAGAGATAGGTTCTGGGTCAAATAGACCAGGAGGAACAAAAGGTGGTGGCTGAGAAGACTGAGGTGGAGGCTGTCAAAAGTGTGGTGCAGGCTGTCTAGGATGAGGTGCAGGCTGACTAGCTGAAGGTCTAGCTGCTCCAAGAGCCTGAATGTTTGAAGATAGTCTGGCTAGAAAGACCTACACTATGCTCAGCTCGGTCTGAATCTTCTTGTTCCCTTCTTGTAGAGCAATGAGCTCACCAGCCTAAGCTTTAGTAAAAGCCTCTGCTGATCCTCTCATTCTTCCAAACTCTGCTTTGATAATTCCCACTTCTTTTATGTAATCATCTTCCATCTTTCTGCTTTACTCAATTGATCCCATCCTATAGCTCATCTCACGTAATTCTAATCTGAACTCATCAATACTGTGAGCTACAATCTGTCGGATCTCATCTGATGCTGTCCTGAGGGAGTCTGATAGTGCCTGAATATCAATCTATGGCTGTGGTCCAGTAGACTCAACATTGTCTACCATTGAGTGCAGCTATCTAATCTCACCACATATCTCCTCAAGTTTGGTGTCGACTATTTGGCGAAGCTCACCAAACATCGAACCAATGGAGCTGGTCAGAGTCTTAGATAGCTGCCTCATCTACTAGATAAAAAACTCATGAGACATTGAAGGTGTAGGAGTATCAGTGGATGGTCTCGGAGTATCAGTATATGGACCTAGAGCATGTGTCAGTCACTACAGGTGCTGACACAAGAGGTACAGCTACTGAAGCAGGTGAAGATGCTGGTGTTGGTGCTGGTGGAGATGCTGGTGCTAGTGGAGATCCTGGGAAAGTCCTAGGACTCCTCTCTTTATGCTCTAACTCCTCAATAGCAGTAGTAGTAAGCTCAATAGCAATAGAAGTAGTGGCAGTCTTCTCAAGTGTAGAAGGCTCAGCAGCAGTCCCAATCTCCTCAGGTAGCTGCTCCTCACCATCATCATCTGAAGATCCTCCGGCCCTCTGATCTGATCCCTTCTTCAACCATGCCTCTTCAACCTGATGATAACCCATACATTGAAGTGATTTAGCTGAGTAGGTATTAGTGTGGTGTAACAACCTGCTATCATCCCCATCAAGCACAACACTAAAATGTCTGAAAATAAGAGTGAAGGCTGTTGCCGACCTTACCATCATGGCCTATAGCTATGAGGTGGCATCGGATGTCTGCCCCTTTACTCCAGAATCCTGGAGTTCCTGGAACTGCAAAATAGAGTTAGAGACTCAGGCCAGGGATCCTGACGAGGGCACTTCGATGATCAAGTCAGTGGACGATAAAGTAAAACAGATCCCCTAGGATGGATCCCGCTTGGGTCACCGTGCTTAGAGGAGCTTTGAGTAAGGGATTGAGTAGGGGAGAATGAGGAGAGAATGATGTTTGGATTGTGGCATCTGTGCTCATGGGGACTCATTCTGAGAGTCTCCTGGGAGCTTCCTGCCTTAAGTCACTCGTCTCGCTCTTTTGTGCGTTTGCCTTCTTTCTATTGCTTCCCTTCGCTTACCTTCTTTCTCGTCTGTTGGTGCCTTTGTAGATCGTCGATTGCTTCAGTGCCTCGACTTGCGCTCCTTGGGAGGCTTAAGGGTCAATGGTATCCATTGGCTGCTCTTCCGAGATCATTTCCTCCAGTAGTTGGGAGTTAAGTTGTGAATATGCTTCGCCGGTGTGTTGTCACAAAGGGAAAAATTAGGTAGAACCTTGATCTGAGCACAGCCACCCCTAGGTCCGAGATCCTACATGCGTCTTTCTTCTTTGGGGGATTTCAGATGGCCGACTATAGGAGCTAACATCTTGATCGAGGTGCTTCCCCTAAATTGGTGCAAACGAGGTTACGCACACCATTACAGATTTGGGGATGTCGTACTGGGCGTGCCGCTTCGTGAGCATCTGATTTTGGGGGCTGCACCTTTGGCCCTCCCGATGCTTCCACGGAGAGGGCACAACTTCGATCGAGGTGAATCCCACCTGCGAGTGCCACTTGGCGAAGGGGCAGAGGTAAGCTTGACTTCGATCGAGGTGGATCCCACCTCGGGGTGCCACTCGGTGAAGGAGTAGGAGCAGGCTCGACTTCAGCCGAGGTGGACCTGTCTAGGGGTGCCACCTGGTGAAGGAGAAGAGGCAAGCTTGACTTTGACCAACGTGGACCCATCTATGGGTGCCACCTAGCAAAGGAGCAGGAGCAGGCTCGACTTCGATTGAGGTGGACCCATCTTAGGGTGCCACCTAGCAAAAGAGCAGAGGCAAGCTTGACTTCAGCCCCTGTGGACCCATCTAGGGGTGCCACCTGGCGAAGGAGCAGGAGTAGGCTCGACTTCGACCGAGGTGGATCCATCTTGGGGGTGCGACCTGGCGAAGGAGCGAGGGCAAGCTCGACTTCGACCGAGGTGGACCCATCTAGGGGTGCCACCTGGTGAAGAAGCAAGATCAGTCTCGACTTCAATCAAGGTGGACCCATCCTGGGGGTGCCATCTGGCGAAGGAGCAGGGGCAAGCTTGACTTCGACCGAGGTGGACCCATCTGGGGGTGCCATCTAGCGAAGGAGCAGGAGCAGGCTCGACTTTGACCGAGGTGGACCCATCTGTGGGTGCCACCTGGTGAAGGAGTAGAGGCAAGCTCGACTTCAACCGAGGTGGACCCATCTAGGAGTGCGACCTGGCGAAGGAGATGGAGTAGGCTCGACTTCGGTCGAGGTGGACCCATCCTGGAGGTGCCACCTGGCGAAGGAGTGGGGTGCTGAGCTCAGGCCGAGGTGGGCTCAACCCTTGGGGAGGCCACCTGGCAAGGGAGCTTGAAAAGGTACTTGGCACGGTGCTATCTTCTTGCCAGCTGGATCCGAGGTGCACTCCATATCACTCCATGTCAGTGGTCTTGCCATATCATTTGCCCCCCACTCCTAAGTCCCATCGAAGCACCATGGCTGGGATGTGGGGAGTTAATGCGGAGATGATGTGGGAGCATAAAAATCTTGTACAATTATTGCCACGATTGCCATCACTTCGCATGTTGCGCCCGAGGTCTAATGCGCAGATGCCACGTTCGTGATTTCGATGGGCCATAATTGTGCCATGCCAGACTCGAGGTGGCCTTCCACGAATTGAGGCATTGCCACCGGGCACCTTCACCCGTGGTGCCCATCTGACGGTCAAAACAAAAAAAAGGCTTGTACAGTCGCTGTCGATTGGCTTTTGAAAAGAGGGTGACTTTCCGAAAACATGGTCTTTTGATTTTCTCGCACCTTGCCGGCAGTTGCAACGGTCCTTCTTCTTCTCTTGAGGTTCTTTTCTTCTCCAAAACAAGCCGGTGAGTTCCAGCAATCTCTTCTTCCTCCCCTACTTCTTCCTAGCTTTCAGTTCCTTCCCCGTGTCTTAGGTGAACTGGTCCCTTCCTCAAGTCCTTCGTCTCCACTTCTTTCTTCTCAAACCTCTTTTCTTTCAATGGCTCGACGTCCTCGTTTCTCCACCAACCTGAACAAGGCTGGTCCCTCCCGTCCAAGAACTCCATCATCCTCCTTGATAGAGGACAAAGTTCCTTTTGAAGTCCGAAGGCGACAGCATTCCGGTGGCATAGTCATCGGAAGCCTTAAGGCCCCTAGGGTTTCCTCTGCCTTTGTCGCTGCCCCTCCGGTGGTAGAGGCTTCTTCCGGTCCCTTCGGCTTTGCCTCGATGATGACCGGAGAAGATCTTTCTTTGATCCAGGACTTGTTCGGGGTTCTGGGTTCCATCCAGCTCTCGCTCCTGAGACCAGGGGAGCGAGTTACCTCGAGCGGCCCTGGTCGGGTTGCTTTCTTTGAAGACTTCCTTGTCGGGGGTCTTTATTTTTTGCTCCACCCTTTTTTCCTTTCCTTCCTGAACCACTTTCATCTTGTCCCGGCCCAATTGGCTCCCAATGTCATCAGGGTCATCTTAACCTTCATTGTGTTTTATCACTTCCATGGGTTCGTTGCCCATTTTTCATTGTTCAGGGCTTTGTTCACCTTGAAGTGCCATTCCATCGATGATGGGTGGTGGTACCTCTCCCCTCGGCCCAAGTGCCTCCGGCTCAACCTTTCCATGTCCATCAAGGGTTGGAAGAACCGGTTATTTTTTGCCTCGGTTGGGGACGTTAACTGGGTCTGGAGTGAACCAGACCGATCCCCGAACTGGAATGCCCTGGTTGTGCCGGTCGATCGGGAGGTCTTTTCTCAGTTGCTCAATGATAAGCTCCCTTCCCTCGAGGTTCTGCTCTCAGAGCAGAACCTGTTTAAGGCTGGGGTTAGCCTGATTCGAGTAATTGGTGAGGCTCCACACCTGCTTCTTTCCTTTTCTCTTCTTTTTTTTTTTGTTGATTTTCTTTTGATCTTTTCCTTTCTTAAGGATGAAGTTTTTGATGGACAGCCTGATGGAGTCAGCCTGAAAGAGAAGTGCTTCAGTCGAGGCCCAGGACACCGCACCAAAGAGGGCCCGTGTAGAGATGGATTAGGGGTCCAGGCCCACTCCGACCCCAGAGCAAAGGATGGTGGAACCGGCCCCCGGCCCACCTCAGTAGCAAACTCCTACCCTAGAGATCATTGACATCAACGAGGACAGGGAAGAAGAGCAACCAGTGCGCTCACCTCCCAAGGTAATCATGGCGACCAGCGCTCTGATGGCAGTTATGACGGTTGCGGCTGTCCTATGGCCCACGTCCTTGCAAGCTGAAGGCACTCTCGGGCAGCCCTCCTCCAAGCCCCACCCTGCACCGGTGAAAATTCCTGGGAATGCCTCCGTCATCCAAGACCAGGGCCTAGCTGAAAGGATGATGGAGTATGCATCTCAGCCCCGGGACTGCCGCTTGAGGGATGGCTAGGACTACTCGGCTGCCCTGCTCAGGATCCTTCCCCAGTTTTTCTGGGTGAGTATCTAGTACCTCCTTTAATGTTCCAATTGGATCTTCAGAGAGTCTAAGCTTATCTTTGATGCAGATCAGGACTGACGTGCTCCTACTTCGGGACTTACTCACTACTACGGCGAAGAAGGAGGCTAAAATGGAGAGGAAGCTGGGCAAGCTCGCAGTCGATATGAAGGACCTAATAAAGAAGGGTCATGAGCTGAGGGAGTGCAACAGGGCTCTTCGAGGAGACCTAGCCCATGCTGAGGGTCACATCAGGGACCTCGAGGCCTCCCAGTCCGAGGAGAGGATCTTGACTCAGTGTCACGCTGATGAGGATGCGACGGAGATCTCTCGCCTACAGGGGTGATCCCAGTCGCTGGAGAACCGGATCAATGATGTCCTGGCTGAGCTGGCAGCAGCCAAATAGAAGACTTCCTATGTCTTGGGGCTGCTGGAGGCTTCATAGTGGGATGCCCAGGAGGCCGTGCCTAAGTTTCGGGCTTCATAGGAATTCAAGAATGAGGTCCACAAGGCTGCCGTGGACTCATTCTTGAAAGGCTTTGATGTCTGCCAGGAGAAGGTGGCCTCCCTCTTCCCAGAGCTTGATCTTGTTGACATCGTCCTTAGCAGCCCCAGGGAGCAACCTAAGGAGTCAGCGATGTCGGAAGCAACCGACGAGGGGATCGCCGGGCAACCAGCTGAGCAGGCAACCGATGATGCTAAGGCTTCCTAACCTAGGACAGAGCTGGCGATAAAGTGACCTTGGATCCTTTATTTTTTATTCTAGCATAGGGTTTTCATTTTGTTCTTTTGGGTGCCCGGTCTGTCGGGTCCCTTTCATTTGTAAGAAACCCTTACACTTGGAAATGAAGATCCCTTTCTTTTTATACCTTGGTGTTCCTGTCTTCGTTTCTTCTTTCGCTCCTTATTGATGGCAAGTCTGGGACCCCTGGTATTTTGTCAGAGCCAAGTCTGCAACTTTGATTTGAAGTTCGACTCTAACTCTTTGCCAGAAATCAAGTTCAGAAGGCCTCCAGGCTTCAGCATGGAATTACTGGAGCTTCTGGCTTGGACTTCATGAGTTTCTTGTGCTGGGACTTTTGTTGCCATAACTGGGTTCCGTGCTTTCATCCAGACTGAACTCCGAGATTTCATTCGGATTAGACTTTGGGTTTTATGCCAGAACTGGGTTCCATGCTTTCATCCAAATTGAACTTCGGGATTTCATTCGGATTGGACTCTGGGCTTTGTGCCGGAACTGGGTTCCGTGCTTTCATCCGGACTGGACTCTAGGCTTTCATACAGACTGGAATCTAGGCTTTATGCCATAATTGGGTTCTATGCTTTCATCCAGATTAGACTCCGGACTTTCTACCGAAATTAGGTTCCGTTCTTTCATCCGGACTGGAGTCCAAGCTTTGTGCCAGAATTGGGTTCCGTGCTTTCATTTGGACTAGAATCTGGGCTTTGTGTCGAAACTCAATTCCGTGCTTCGGCATTTCTCATAAATTGCTTGTGGGACTTTTGCCCCGTCTTCGATCGCCAGATCTAAGGTCAGGCGATGATAGTCCTATGAGACAGAGACAAGCATTGCACTAAAGAGAATTTCATTATTATTGTGTAGGAAGTCTTACATCATGGTAATATATCCTCAAGTTGGTGGCATTCCATGTCCGCAAAAATCATGCCCCATCGAGCTCGATGAGATAGTAGGCACAGTGAGGGAGGGCTTCGACCATCCTGTAAGGACCTTCCCAGTTCAGAGAGAGCTTATCGCACTCTTGAGGTTGAGAGACTTCCGCCCATCACTGCAGTAGGTCTCCCGGGAGGAAGGACTTCGGTCTCACCCTGGAGTTGTAATATCTGGCCACCCGTTGCCAGTAGGCTGCCATTCGGACCCGAGCCATGTCCCTCATCTCTTCAAGTAGATCTAGATTAAGCATGAGCCATGCTGGGTTCTCGACCTCATCGTATTGCTCTACCCGCAGTGTTGGCAGACTGAGTTCCATCGGAATCACTACTTCTACACCAAAGATAAGGTTGAATGGAGTTTCATCCATGGCCGTCCTTGGCATCGTGTGGTACACCCATAGGATACTGGGAAGTTCTTCGACCCATCTACCCTTGGCTTGATCCAACCTGGTTTGGAGCCCTTGAAGGATGGTCCGGTTAGTCACCTTGGTCTCCCCATTAGTTTGAGGGTGTGCTACCGAGGTGAAGCGATGACGAATGCTGAGATCATTGCAAAATTTCTTGAACTCCTGATTATCGAACTGCCATCCGTTATCAGTGATGATGGTGTGAGGAAGTCCGAAGTGGCATATGATTGATTTCTAGAAGAACTTGCTGACATTCACCTCCATGATCTGGGATAAGGGCTCAGCCTCGACCCACTTCGTGAAGTAGTTGATGGCAACTATCGGAACTTACACTGCCCGGACGTGGGAGAAAAGGGACCAAGGATGTCCATGCCCCACTAGGCAAATGGCCAGGTGATGGGGACATCAGGTCAACCCTAGTTTACTATGGGTCCCTGAGTTTTGAGTCCCTAGTCATGATGCAAATTTTGTCTTTGAGTCCAATAATTTGCCTATGTTAGCCATTTGAGTTTTGTATTTGGGCCTTGAGTTTGTTTTTCAGGCCTTGTTACACTTGACTCTATATTTTGACCCCTGAGTCCTGTTTAGGGCCTTTCTATAATTGAGTCCTATAATTAGAGTATTGAGTCAAGTTTTGGATGCTTAGTCAGTCTTATGAGTCCTGTAAGTTTTGAGTTTTATGCTTCTAATTTTGTAAGTCTTATATTGAGTCCAGTCCAATTTTGTAAGAAGACTCAAGTCACTTATGAAGCCAGTCAGCATAATACTACAACCACTACATGGAATCCAGTCATCCACATAATTGTGCCACTTAGGAAGCATAGAAGGATTCTTGGAGCTATCATCGAAGACCTTGATGACAAGTACATCAACCCACCATGAGGAGATGGACAACCTGAAGAAACCCTAAAAGACCTAGCCCAGCACTGAAGTGGGCCACCCAAAGCCCAAAAGCCCAAAGTTCTTCATATGGCGCCTCACCTTATGGTCACCCTCCATATGGCGCCCCCTTATGATTACCCCCCTTGGACTAAGTCAAAGGGGAGGAGAGGAGTAATCCTAGTTGGGAGAAGAAATTTGAACCTATTTGGGAGAGGACTTGTGGAAGAGTTTGTAAAGGAAAAGGAAGACCATGTAAAATCTCTTGTATGCCCTAACTTGTATGCCTATATAAAGGCCCCTTCCCCCCCCCCAATCATGTATTATTGCTGATTATTGATGAATGAATTATTCTTGAGTTTCTCAAAATTGTGTGTGAAGTTTTCTGTGTGATTTAGGGTATCTGTGTAATCCTTGTGCCCCGCCTCCAAGCCGACATCCTCTTCATCTTCCTAGCTGCCCCTCTTCCTTCCCTTCTTCTTTCAGCGATTTAATTTTTTTTTCTTCTTTATTTTTTAACCCTTGAATGGTGATTTATAGGTCTCTCGAGTTCATGAATCCAGGATTCCAATCGACAAGCTTTCGGGTCACCAGATTGAAAGCTGCAAATCCACAGGGTCGATAGCTTTGTTTTCCAAGCTGCATCCGTCGAGCGTAGAGCGAACTCTTCATGGATCAATCTTCAAATCTCTACTAGGTACACCTCCTAGACTCATCAGATAGAGGTATTGCAGAAGAGCTAGTCCTAACTAGGGCTTCTTAGCTTTGGCGGTCTTGTTTCTTCACTTGTAGGATCTATTTATGCTTGCATCTGCTTCTAGATTTTTTATAGAATTCCCTACTTCGAATCTTGGCATGAAATTCAGGATATAAGCTCCTAATTTAATGCTTAATACACGAAAAATAATTGGCATGCATGAATAGTCCCGCATCTCCAGGGTATGAAGAGCTGGGAGAGCGGTGCAGCCGGCTGGCGTTGCACAACGGCGTGATGCTGACAACGGTCACATCTCTTGACGAAGTTGGCCGTATCCTCTCTCATCATTTCCCAGTAGTATCCCTGGCAGAGGGCCTTGTATGCTAGAGTTCTGCCCCCCACATGATTTTTCTAGAGGCCTTCGTGTATCTCCTGGAGCATGACTGCTGCCTCTGTGGGTCTCAAGCATTTGAGGAGTGGGTAAGAGTAGGACCTCCAATAGAGTAATCTGTCCATCAGCACAAAATGCGCAGCATTCCTTTTGATGAGGTCAGCTTCTATTCAATCTTCGAG
This sequence comes from Areca catechu, assembly GCA_021397845.1. Lineage (NCBI taxonomy): Eukaryota > Viridiplantae > Streptophyta > Magnoliopsida > Arecales > Arecaceae > Areca > Areca catechu. The sequence continues at coordinate 40,875,265 of CM038048.1, read as the reverse complement.
CAAAGTATCGTTAGTGATGTATTTGATGTACTTGTCCATCCAGCAAGACTTCGAGGTGACCTGCTGGATCTCTCTAGGGACTTCATAGCTCGGGGCCTGAAGATGTTCGATGTAGCCGCAACCTAAGGATGAGTCCAGCAGGGTTGCCAGCTGAGAGAGGGCATCTGCACGAGTGTTCTCTCTGCATGGAATGTGGGAGATGCTGAAGCACTTGAAATCTGCCACACTTGCACATACCAATTCCAGGTACATTGACATTTGAGGGTCCTGGGCCTCGAACTCACTTGAGACCTGTCCGGCCACCAATTATGAGTTGGTGAAGACCCTCAAGCTGGTCACGCCCAGTTCATGGGAGACTCTCAGTCCCGCAAGGTGTGCTTCATACTCCGCTTGGTTATTGGTGGTGGTGAACTGGAAGCAGAGCGTGCACTCGGTGATGACTCCTTCGCTATTAGCGAGAATGAGCCCAGCTCCACTTCCACCGGAGTTGGATGCTCTGTCCACATGTAGGACCCAGATCTCCTCCTCCAATTCAGGTCTTGGTTGTTGATTCTGGGGGCTCTCTTCCAGCCCCTCGCCCAGGCCTGCACACTCAATTAAAAAATTAGTCAATACCCGTGCCTTCATGGATGACGTTGGCCGGTAAGCGATGTTGAACTTGCTAAGCTTCAGCACCCACTTCGCCAAGTGTCCGGATGTGTCGGGTTGGCAGAGTACAACCTTAGCGGTTGATTCGTCAGGACCACGATTGGGTGTGCTTGGAAGTAAGGCCTGAGGTGCTGGGTAGACATAATGAGCGCAAAAATTAACTTCTCGGATCGAGAATACCTGAGCTCAACATCATGGAGAAGCTTGCTTGTATAGTACACAAGTCTCTGGACCCCTCTGTCATCCGTTTGGACTAGGACCGAGCTGATGGCCTCTGGGGTGACCGCCATATACAGAAGGAGCTCTTCTCCCTCCTCTGGCTAGGAGAGTAGTGGCAATGATGCTAGGGTCTTCTTTAGCTCCTCGAATGCGTCCTGGCACTCATTCATCCAAGCGAAGTCATGCATCTTCTTCAGCACCTTGAAGAAGGGTTGGCAATGATAGGCAGATTATGAGATGAACCGGCTTAGGGCTGCTATCCAATCAGTAAGTCGCTCAACTTGCTTGTTGGAGGTGGGCTACTCCATGTCAAGGATCACTCGGACCTTCTTTAGGTTGGCTTCAATCCCTCTCTGGGTGACCATGAAGCTAAGAAACTTTCTTGTTGCCACACTAAAAGTGCACTTCACCGGGTTCAACTTCATTTGGTAGAGGTGAAGGTTGTGGAAGGTCTCCACCAGGTCATCGACGTGGTCCAAGGTTAGCTTGCTCATAATGAGTATATCATCCATGTACCCTGCATGTTGCAGCCAATTTGATCTTTGAAGACCTTGTTGACCAATCGCTAGTATGTGGCACCAGTGTTCTTTAGGCCGAAGGACATCATCCTGTAGCAGTATATCCCATGGTTCGTGATGAAGGTAGTATGCTCCTCGTTCTTCGAGTGCATTCGGATCTGATTGTACCTGAAGAACGCATCCATAAAGGAGAGGAGGCGGTGCCCCAAAGTGAAGTCCACGAGCTGGTCGATCTTCAGAAGGGGAAAGCTATCTTTTGGACAAGCATGGTTGAGGTTGGTGTAGTCCACATAGATCCTCCACTTTTCATTGTTCTTCTTGACCATGACTATGTTTGCTAGCCAGTTGGGGTACTGCACTTCATGGATGAAGCTAGTAGTGAGGAGCTTCTCCATCTTGTTGTTGATCGCCTTCTGCCTCTCTGAGGCAAAGCTTCTCTTCTTTTGCCAAACTGGATAGCACTTTAGATCAATCTTCAACTGATGGGTGATGACATCTGGGGGGATACCTAGCATATCTGCTGCAGACCAGGCGAACACATCCGTATTCCCCCGAAGGAAACTCAGCAAGCGAGCCCGCTCGTCTTCAGGTAGTTGGGCCCTATCTACACCATCTTCAGGGGTCCGAGCTAAGAGGGTACATCAACAGCACCCTTTGGTCGAGATCGTTGATGTCAGAGTTGAGCTCGACACTTTAGGCTCTTGGGATAGCCTGCAAGCAATGCAGGACGGGCTGAGCTGCCCCCTTATCTCTCCCACACCGTAAGGGATTGGGAACTGTTCCAATAATCTTTTGGTGGAAATGACTGTGTCGAGATGGTTGAGCCTAGGGCAGCCCAAGATAGCATTGTACGGTGATGAGAGTCTGATGACAGTGAAAGTCATCATGACTGTGCTCTACAGGGGTGGAGCCCCGGCAGTGACAAGGAGGGTGATCTCTCCTTCGAATCCCATAGAATCTTCGGTGAAACCCACAAGAGGGGTGTGCACTGGCCTTAGCTGATCATGAGACAAGTTTATCCAAGAGAAAGCATCATAGAAAAGCATGTCGGTGGAGCTCCCACTATCAACCATCATACGGTGTACAGGATGCTTGGCGATGGTCATCTCGACCATGACAGCATCATTATTTATATTTTCTTCTTCACCTCCCTTCCCCTTTGCAAAGGGGTGTACATTTTCCAGATCTCCTCACCCCCAGGCTCTCTTCGATGCACGCTCTATTTCCCAAGAGATCATGCCCACAGGCTTCTCCATGGGCCGATTGTCGATTGTAGGAATAGGGGGAGAGCCGCAAGTGGTAGATCCTTCGCCGGAGCCTCCTTCCTCATGAACTTCTTGTAGTAGCCTCTCCTGATCAGGTCTTCAATCTCTCTTTTCAAGTTGCAGCAATCCTTAGTATCGTGGCCATGGTCACGATGGAACTGGCAGTACTTTGTTTTATCGCGAACACTTGATAGCTTCTATGGGGGAGGTCGACAAAGGTAGTACTTGCCCTCAATCTTCATAAGAATCTTTGACCTCGGAGCTAGGAGGGAAGTGAAGGTCTGCTCGGGAATGGGGCCACTCTTCGACTTTGGCCCCGATCGAAAGTATGCAAGCGGTCTGGGTTTCCATGTCCCGGGCACTTCCGTTGGGGTAGGCTTCTTCGAAGGCTTCCCATCCAGTTCTCTCCTAGAATGGTCATCCTCCTCAGCATGGATGTACTTGTGGACGCGGAGGAGGAGTTCAGAGTACATCTTTGGTGGCTTCTTGTCTAAGGAATAAGTCAGACGGGAGGTCCTAAGCCCTCGCTTCAATGCCAGCATGGCGACGGGCTGTTCCAAACTATAGATTTCCAGGGTAGCAGTTTTGAAGTGGGTTACATAGTCCTGCAGGAGTTCATGGTCTTGCTACTGGATAGAGATGAGGCTATCCACCTCTTGTGGCACCTTTCGACAAGCGTCGAAGTGGGCCACAAACCTCCTCTCCAGCTACTCAAAGGAGTCGATGCTTTCGGGCTTGAGGCAGGTGAACCAGACTCGAGCGGCCTTCCGGAGAGTGGCCAGAAAGGTGATGCATAGGAGGGCATTCATCACCCCCTAGACTCTCATGAGAGCTTTATAGCTCTCCAAGTGGTCCAAGGGGTCGGTGGTCCTGTTGTAGGGATACACCTGAGGCATGCGGAACCAACTCAGAATCAGTTCCTCTTAGATTTCCTGGGAGAAAGGGGGTCGGGCATCATAGCCCACTAGCTCCTTGGAGGAGCCCTATATGTTGGCAAACTGGTGGGAGAGCTACGCCAACTTGCGCTCTTACTCTTCGAGGCGCCTCTCGACCAGGCACCGGATGGCCTCGTCAATGGAGCCTTCCATTGACGCCACTAGAGAAGAAGGAGCCGATAGCTGGGGGTGGTCACAATGGGGTGCCTTGCCTCAACGGTGCTTGCCATGCTTGATGATGACATTATCGTCCGCTGGGGATCGACTTTCCTGATCTACCGACTTGGAGTGATTTTTCTTTATGGGGGTCTGTTGACTCTTGCGGGGGTTGGTCGTGGGTCACGGATGGGATTGCCTACCTTGGATGGAGCGCAGGCTTCCATGAGGGCCTGTGGCTTGGCCATGGGGCTCCCTGGCCGGGGTTGAGTGACCAGGGAGCGTTGCTGATGCTGCAACTACCTCACGGCCACGGTCAGTGCCTGCATCAATTGGACAAGTATGGTGATAAATCATGGATTTACACAATTATTTTAAGTATTTTAGTTAATTATTGGTGCTAACATTCTTTTAATAACCTAATTTCATAATTAATTTGGACTTTCTTGCAAATCTAATTATTTTAAAAATATCTTTGAAAAATGTGAAATTAGAGTACGTTCATGAAAAATAGATTTCAAGTCAAAGCACCACACACCCATTTAAATGATTAATAAAATATTCAATAATTATAATTAATGATCATGGAATTGGTAAAATTAATAAGTTTGAAACCCGCCAATAGGTAGAGCTTGATTTATGGAATCCAACGACGTAAACGATACTTAAATCAGGTTTGAAATGAAGAAGTTATGAATTTTCTAAGATTTTTGCACATATTTTGATGCTGCATGCTTTTTAGAGCAGCCGGTCCACCATGGACCGGCTGTTGGGTTTACAAATCGTTGTTTGGTTCACCGGTAGCCATGGCTGTCAGTCCACGGAATACGCCGTGGACCACAGCCCTCCAGAGGGGCCGAAATTCGCCGGGAATCACGCCGGCGGTGTCCCTGGCCGGAGGAGAAGCTCCGGCGGTGCTTTGACGGTCGGTGGTGGTGTTTTTCGGCGGCAAACAAGAGGAGGCAGCCCACGTTCTCCATGGCCAAGCTCCTCCATGCATTGCCGAGCTCCTCCACGCGCGGCCAAGCTCCTCCACGCGCAGCCCACGCCCTCCACGGTGGCGTTCTCCACGGCCATGCACGTCCACGGTGGCGTTCCCCACGGCCACGCCCTCCACGGTGGCGCACTCCACGGGCTGCAGGACGTTACCGAGCTCCACGCGCATTGCCGAGCTCCTCCATGTGCACGTCCACGGGCGTTCTCCACGGTGGCGTTCTCCACGGCCAAGCTCCTCCACGTGCAGCCCACGCCCTCCACGGTGGCTCCACCCACACGGCCAAGCTTCTCCACAGGCAGTCCACGGGCGAGCTCCATGGGCACGAATGTTCTCCACGTTGCTAGAGCGCAGCCCACGGGCACGAGTAGTCCGCGAGCCGAGCTTCTCCACGGGCGTTGCCAAGCGGTCGTCACGGCATGATCTGGGCATTCTCCACGGGCTGACAGATGCTGGGCGTTCTCCACGAGCTCCGCGGCGTAATCAACGGAGCAGCAATGGCGGTCACGGTATTTTTTTTGTCCCACATCGCTAGTGTGCAACGAGCTCCCCTCTCTGGTCAATTATAAAATGAACCCCAATGCACAAGACAGAGGGATTCCGGAGAAAAGACAAGGTACAGGGTAAAGGGCATTGCTTGGGTTACGGGTTGGCTTTTGGGAGTGAGGTTTCTCAAAGGAGAGCGTGTCCCTACACCATCTTCCAGCCTTCTCTCTCTCTGAGATCAAGATCCGAAGAAGAAGACGCAGAGGAAGCCCAGTTCGCTCCACGGAGTATGAAGGAAGGAGCTATCTTCCCGACGAGGCTGCGCCGATCTGTTCTTATCTTTGTTACTTGTTTTGTTAATTTAGTTTTTTTTTGCATTGTATCTAGACCTTAAATTTCAATCAATGCAATATCTCTTTTTAACTCCTGTCTTTCGTCTTGTCTGCAAGTAGATGCTAGGATCTAAATAATAGATCCTAGTGCCAAGTTTACTCTTCCTGCAATTTTAATTTTTTTTTATTTTCGACTTCAAATATTTTTTTTACAAGATCAAAAAGATTTCAAATCCTAAACACCGCATTCTCTGTGGATTCGACCTGACTCCTCTTGCTACTCATTTTTAAATATTTTAAGAAGTTGGATTTTAAACTGATAGCCACTGTGTTTTAACGACAACCCCACGGACCTACCAAGTTTTTGGCGCCGTTGCCGGGGAAGGCATTAAAATAATAGTTTTTGATCTTTTGATTTTTTTATACCATCCTAACTTTTCTTTTTCTTGCAGATAAAAAAAAATTAAAAAAAGGGGGAGAAAAGCGGAAGAGGAAGAAAGTCTCCCAATCAGTAAACTTTCTTTCCTCTTTTACATATTAATTATTTTCTTTTTAGTTTCTTTTCTTATTTCCAAAAAAAAAAATTTCAAATTTCAAATTTCAAATTTCAAACAAAAAAAAAAATTTGTTTTTCATTTTTAGATTCATTTAGGTAAATTTATCTTTTCTGCAAAATCCAAAAAAAAAATCGCCCAGACATTTCATAATTTATTAGGATTAGAAACTTAATCACAAAATTAAAATATATATATATAGCTTTAATTTAATTTTGTGTATTTATAATTTTTATTTTGGACATCTTATTGCATTTCATAATCTCATAATCATCTTAAGGGCACTTATCCATAAACAAGATAAGGTGGGGAGTTCAATACCCTTCCTTAGCCCACAAACCATCACCCCTCATTTCGCATACCTAAGCCTTCTAAATAAAATTAACTAGATGTCAGCCCTAAGGAACTCGAGCTCAATAGGACAGGGCACCCGGAAGAGTTGGACCGGGTCAAGATTAGTTGGTTGACTGGTGTCTAGGAAAGGGGTTCAGGGATTACGTCCCGAAGGAAGGTGGTTGGATCCGCTTACCTGGCCAATTTTCAATTGGTGTTTAAGGCAAGCAAAGAGGGAAACTCCACTGACCTTACCCTTACCTGGCCAGTTAGCTAATTGGTCTTTGACTTGGAGGGCTCCAAGGCGGTCTTGGAAGTTAGGAGCTGTCTAGAATTAGGGAGCCTAGGATAGAAATCTGTTTGATAAGTGTTTGAAAATAACAAAAAATATATATATATAAAATAAAAATTTTTTCTCACATTTTTGGGTTGCACTGTTTCATGCACGGTAGAAGATCTCTATTTCCAGACCTAGTTGACTACAACCCTGAAATTGAACGGCTGATCCATAGTACACCAAAAAATCAAATGGCTGGAAACCCAGAAGAACCACCTAGACAGATGAAGGAAAACTTTATTCCTTCCACCTACAACCCATCGACTTGTATCCATTTACCTGAAATACCTGCTAGACATTATGAGATCAAGTCTGCCACAATCCAGATGCTCCCTTCCTTTTATGGGAATACCAATGAAGATCCTTATAAGCATCTAGATGAGTTTCTAGAAATCTGTTCTACGGTGAAGATCCAAGATTTTACTGATGATGGCCTTAGGCTAACCTTGTTCCCCTTCTCACTTAAGGATAAGGCCAAGTACTGGCTTGGCACAATAGGGAAACCAATTCGAACTTGGGCTGAAATGCAGCACGAGTTCCTTAAGAAATTCTATCCTATAGGTCGAACCAACACCATGAGGTGAGCCATCACTGGATTTGCTCAGCTTCCTGGTGAACAAATTCATGAATCATGGGAGAGACTTAAGGAACTCCTTAGAAAATGCCCACATCATGGTCTGTCTAAATGGCAAATTGTCCAAGCTTTTTATGAGGGATTAGGAGACCAGTATAGACAGATGGTGGATGCATCTTGTGGAGGTGCATTCATGAGTAGAAGTGAGGATGAGGCCTATACCTTGTTTGAAATCCTAAGTGAAAATTCGATCAACCATGCTTCTTTGACTTCATATGAAAGATCGATTCCTCACCTAAAGCGGGCAGGGATTTATGAAATTACACATTCAAATTCCAATGTCGACTTGAAACTAATATCCCAAAGATTAGATACAGTCGACCTCCTTTCTCAAAAGTTGGACCAAGTCCTAGCCCTCAGTTAACAATCTCAATCTCCTGCACAATACCCATCACACCCATCATAATACCCATCACCCTCTAATCATCAGGAGATTTGTTCTATCTGTGCTAGCCCAGCCCATCACATGAATGAATGTCCTACGGTTGCACAGTTACCACCTTTCATCCAAGAACAAGTCCAAGCTGCTCAAGGTTGCTCCAAGCCGGGTAATGACCCATTTTCAAATACTTATAACCCGGGTTGGAGAAACCATCCTAATTTTTCTTGGAAACCACAACAGACTCAGGTTCAGACCCAAACTCCTCCTGCACGGAACTTTCAAAATAGGCCCCTATACCAAAACTATGCCTGTAATAGAGGTCAGCCTAGTCAGCCTGCTCAGCCACCATATCATCATCAGTCATCATATCAACGTCCTTAACAGACCAATCTGGCCGACGATAGGTTTGATCAACTTCAACAATTAATCATGACCCAACAACAATCTATCGCCAGGTTAGAAGTTCAAATAGGACAGTTAGCTAAATTTACTATGAGGAGAGAACCAGGTCAACTACCGAGTCAACCAATACCGAATCCTAGAAACAACCCACTCATTCTTTAGCCTAATGTTCCACCTAAGACCCTCAATTTGAGAATGCCAAAGCAATTTCTGAGCTTAGAAGTGGTAGGATTCTTAGGGACCCATATCAAAACCAGGAGAGAGAGGCTAGTACTGATGCTAGCAAGAATGAGAAGTTAGAAGATGATGTTAGTACTGAGACTAACCATATAGAAGAGCCTGAGCCCGGGACTAGTACTGATACTGGTTCCGATTTAAATGAGAAAGGGAAGAAGAGAGCAGATGAATTACCTGAGACTTATAAACCTAGAGCCCCATTCCCTTCAGCCCTAGAAGCTGGCTCTTCCTGTAAAAAGCAAGGAGCACGCAACGAGGAGCTAATGGAATTATTAAAGCAAGTTCATATTAATTTACCCTTCTCGATGCAATTTAGCACATTCCAGCTTACGCTAAATTTTTCAAAGAACTCTGCACCCAAAAGCGTGAGCCACGAACCATAAAGAGAATCATTTTGTCTGAGGATGTAAGTGCAGTTTTGTTGAATCAATTACCTCAGAAAATGAAAGACCCCGATGCTCCTTTGATTTCTTGTGTTATAGGAGGCATTACCTTTGACCGAGCCCTGTTAGACCTAGGAGCTAGTGTGAACCTTCTTCCAACCTCGGTCTATGAAAAATTTGGGATAGGTGAACTAAAACCCACGTCAGTCATTCTTCAACTAGCCGATAGATCTGTCAAGACACCACGTGGTTTGATTGAGGATGTCTTAGTTAGAGTGAACCAATGTTATTTCCCAGTAGACTTCCTCATACTAGACATGGAACCATCCCAAGAGCTAAATCAGAATCCCATAATCTTGGGTCGTCGATTCCTAGCCACTGCCAATGCCAATATCAATTATAAAACGGGAGCTATGGACATTTCTTTTGGGGATCAAAAGGTGAGAATCAATATTTTAATGCCTCAAAGTTTGCTCGAGAGGAGGAAAAATGTTCTGTGATTAGTTTAGTAGATGAGATTGTTGAGTCTGAATTTTCCTCCAATTTGATGGAAGATGACGAGCCTATTGCTGAAACCCAAGTCCAAGAGGTAAATGCCCTACTTGATTCACCTCAACCTTCACCACCTTGGTCAATGCAAATGAATCCTTACCTGACCTAGGAACTGAGCCTTTGCACCCTTCGATTCAGGCCCCACCACAACTTGAACTAAAAACTTTGCCTGAATCACTTAAGTATGTGTTTTTAGGACCCTGACAAAACCCTGCCTGTGATCATTGCTTCTGACCTAACCATTGAGCAGAAAATCAATTGATAGATGTTCTGAAAACACATAGGGAGGCCATAGGTTGGGCCATTGCTGATTTAAAAGGCATTAGTCCATCAATTTGTATGCACCATATCTATACTGAGGATAGTGCCAAGCCTACTAGAGAAATGCAAAGATGGCTCAACCCAAACATGCAAGAAGTGGTCAAGAAGGAAGTGATTAAATGGTTAGATGCTGGTATTATTTATCCTATTTCTGATAGCCACTGGATGAGTCCTACTCAAGTCGTTCCAAAGAAATCTGGACTCACGGTTGTCCGTACTGACCATGGGGATTTAGTGCCAACACGACTTTCTACTGGGTGGCATGTCTGTATAGATTATAGAAAACTTAATGCAGCTACCCGCAAAGACCACTTTCCCTTACCATTTATTGATCAGATCCTAGAAAGATTAGCTGGCCAGCAATACTTTTGCTTCTTAGATGGATACTCAGGATACAACCAGGTAGCAATCTATCTCGGAGACCAGGAAAAGACCACCTTCACACGTCCCTTTGGAACCTTTGATTTCTGTAGAATGCCTTTCGGTTTGTGTAATGCACCTGCATCCTTTCAAAGGTGCATGATATCAATTTTCTCGGACATGGTAGGAGATTTCTTAGAAATTTTATATGGATGATTTTCAGTCTTTGGAGAATCTTTTGAGAGTTGCCTCAATAATTTGAAGAAAATATTAAAACGATGTATTGAGGCTAATTTAGTTCTGAGCTGGGAGAGAGCCATTTCATGGTTCAAGAAGGGATTGTTTTAGGACATATTGTATCTAAGAGAGGGATTGAGGTAGATAAAGCAAAGGTTGAATTGATCTCTAAACTTCCTCCACCCATCTTTATCAAACAAATTCGATCTTTTCTCGGCCATGTAGGATTCTATCGTCGCTTCATCAAAGACTTTTCCAAAATTTCCCGTCCTTTATGTAATCTGCTCGCCAAGGACATTCCTTTCAATTTTGATGAAGATTGTCTTAAGGCTTTTGAGTTTCTAAGGAAGCTGTGACCCAAGCCCCAATCATCCAACCCCCAGATTGGTCACTACCTTTTGAAATCATGTGTGATGCTTTAGACTTTGCCATAGGAGCTGTCTTGGCCAAAGGGTAAACAAATGTCCCATAGTGATTTATTATGCTAGTAGAACTTTGAATGATGCCCAAAAAAATTATACCACTACTAAAAAGGAGTTGCTAGCTGTGGTGTTTGCCCTGGAAAAGTTTAGATCATATCTTTTAGGTTCCAAGATTGTGGTTTATTCGGATCACTTGGCTTTGAGATACCTGCTCTCAAAGAAAGATGCTAAACCATAATTGATTAGATGGATCTTACTGCTACAAGAGTTTGATATTGAAATTCGAGACAAGAAAGGATCCGAGAATGTTGTAGCAGACCATCTATCTAGGATTTTAGTTGAAGAGTGTGAACTTGCATCAATTGAAGAATCTTTTCCAGATGAACAGCTCTTAGCAGTTTCACATGCAAAGGCCCCTTGGTTTGCAGATATTGTGAACTACTTAGTGGTTGGACAAATCCCTGATGGCTGTCCAAGAATGAAAAGGATCAATTCTTTGCTCAAATTAATACTACTTTTGGAAGATCCTGAACTCTTTCGAATCTGTGCTGATCAAATCATCCGTAGGTGTGTTCCTGAATCTGAACATCTGAGTATTTTGAATTTTTGCCACACCCTTGCTTGCGGAGGACATTTTTCTGGTCGAAAAACTGCGGCTAAAGTTTTGCAAAGTGGATTTTACTGGCCGACATTGTTTAAAGATGCCTATACTTTTGGTAAAGAATGTCTTAAGTGTCAAGCCTTAGGAATTATTTCAAGAAAAGACATGATGCCTTTAAATCCAATCTTGGTAGTTGAAATCTTTGATGTTTGGGGAATTGATTTTATGGGACCCTTTCCACCCTCTAATGGTTTTGAATATATTTTGGTGGCTGTCGATTATGTTTCTAAATGGATTGAGGCAATGGCTACACGAACCAATGATCATAAGGTAGTCATAAGTTTGTTCAAAAGAATATCTTCTCTAGGTTCGGATTTCCTCGTGCCATCATTAGCGACGGAGGTGCCCATTTCACAAACTACCAATTTCGAATGCTTTTGCAAAAATATGGGGTCACACATAAAGTAGCTACACCTTATCACCCGCAAACAAGTGGCCAAGTGGAAGTATCCAATAGGGAGATCAAGAACATTTTGCAAAAGACTATTAGGCCCGATCGTAGAAACTAGTCAGATCAATTAGATGATGCATTATGGGCCTATCGGACAGATTACAAGAATTCCATTGGCATGTCTCCCTATAGGCTGATCTTTGGAAAAGCATGTCATCTTCCGGTAGAACTTGAACATAGAGCATATTGGGCGATTAAGCAATTAAATTTGATTTAAAGCAAGCTGGTTCTAACCGGATGTTGCAACTGAGTGAACTAGATGAACTGAGGTGAGAGGCTTATGAAAATTCACGTATTTTTAAAGAGAAAATGAAAGCCTTTCATGATCAATTTATTTCTAGGAAAATCTTTGAGCCAAATCAACAAGTCTGGTTATTTAATTCAAGGCTTCGATTATTTCCTGGAAAATTGAGATCTAGATGGGATAGACCTTACATTGTTAACCAAGTTTTCCCCCATGGTGCAATCAAAATTTATGATCCTAGGTCAGGAAACTTCTTTAAGGTAAATGGTCAACGTTTAAAACCATACATTGAAGGAATATCAACAAATCGAACCATTGACCAAGTAACATTAACTGACCCACACTAAACTGAGCTGCATTATGTCTGGCTGAAGACATTAAACTTAGCGCTTGTTGGGAGGCAACCCAATATGTACTCAATATTTTTTTTTTAAAAAAAAAAAATTTGCAGCATCTACATTGTTCATGAGCTCCTCTTCTTAGGTATCCCTTTACATTTTTAGTTCTTTTTATACCATTAGGGACAATGGTATTTAAGTTGGGGGGTCGGGACAATATTTTAAAAATAATAATAAATAATAAATAAATAATAAAATTAAAAAAATTAAAAATTAAAAAATTAAAAAAAATTAAAAAAATTTTAAAAAGAATTAAAAAATTTTAAAAAAAAGTTTTCATGTGTCAAAAATAAATCTGGAGCACGATAGACTAGGAAAAGTAATAAGAGTTAGAGAGTGTTGCTAATGACTATAGCGAGTCAAGAAGTAGACTAGCGTGTCAGACTTTTAGGGCCTACTTAGATCACCTAAAGGCTATTAGCACTTCCATTGCACATGCACGCTGACGAGACAAAGTAAGTATTAGTTGTAAGGACAATTGAGGACTTAATTATCACTGAAAACTGGTAATTGATATATATCTCAATTTAATTTTTTTTTTTTTGAATTGAGGAAAGAGCTACCTACCTGAAATAAAAGTGCAAAACATAGAGTATATGTGGATCACCCTAAACTTAGTAACCAGGTCTCTGCACCTAAGTCAAGTGTGGAGGTTCGCGTCAAACGGTGAAGGGAAGGCCAGGATGCTCAGCAAAAAAAAAAAAAAAAAAAAAAAAAATCAGGTAGTGTGAAAGCTAACTCAATTCATAAGCTTAATTTAGGGATGTATAGAAAATTAACCAAAGTAAGTGTTAATCAAAGATACATTTGTTCTTGCAAACTAGTACCAAATGTTAAGTTAGTCATCACAAACACAAGTGCTGTAGATCTTTAGATGAACTCTAAGAAAGTTTCTAATTATGCTGACTGCAAAATTTATTTCTGAAACTCAATACTTAGTTAGTGATACTTGCTAGATCTTTTTACTTTCAAACCTTGATCTATTTTTGTAAAGGATGATCTTTGTGACACATAGTTATACTTTTTGCATTGCTAAGGGACTAGCAATATTTAAGTTAGGGGTGTGATAAATCATGGATTTACACGATTATTTTAAGTATTTTAGTTAATTATTAGTGCTAACATTCTTTTAATAACCTAATTTCATAATTAATTTGGACTTTCTTGCAAAACTAATTATTTTAAAAATATCTTTGAAAAATATGAAATTAGAGTACGTTCATGAAAAATAGATTTCAAGTCAAAGCACCACACACCCATTTAAATGATTAATAAAATATTCAATAATTATAATTAATGATCATGGAATTGGTAAAATTAAAAAGTTTGAAACCCACCAATAAGTAGAGCTTGATTTATGGAATCCAATGACGCAAACGGTACTTAAATCAGGTTTGAAATGAAGAAGTTATGGATTTTCTAAGATTTTTGCACATATTTTGATGCTGCATGCTTTTTGGAGCAGCCGGTCCACCATGGACCAGCTGCTGGGTTTACAAATCGTTGTTTGGTTCACCAGCAGCCATGGCTGCCGATCCATGGAATAGACCGTGGACCACAGCCCTCCAGAGGTGCCGAAATTCGCCAGGAAGCACGCCGGCGGTGTCCCTGGCCGGAGGAGAAGCTCCGGCGGTGCTTTGACGGTCGATGGTGGTGTTTTTCGGCGGCAAACAAGAGGAGGCAGCCCACATTCTCCATGGCCAAGCTCCTCCATGCATTGCCGAGCTCCTCCACGTGCGGCCAAGCTCCTCCACGCGCGGCCAAGCTCCTCCATGGTGGCGTTCTCCATGGCCATGCACATCCACGGTGGCGTTCTCCACAGCCACGCACGTCCACGGTGGCGTTCCCCACGGCCACGCCCTCCACGGTGGTGCACTCCACGGGCTGCAGGACGTTGCCGAGCTCCACGCGCGTTGCCGAGCTCCTCCACGCGCACGTCCACGGGCGTTCTCCACGGCCAAGCTCCTCTACGCGTAGCCCACGCCCTCCACAGTGGCTCCATGCGCACGGCCAAGCTTCTCCATGTTCTCCACAGGCAGTCCACGGGCGAGCTCCACAGGCACGAATGTTCTCCACGTTGCCGGAGCGCAGCCCACGGGCACGAGCAGTCCGCGAGCCGAGCTTCTCCACGAGCGTTGCCAAGCAGTCATCATGGCATGATCTGGGCATTCTCCACGGGCTGACGGACGCTGGGCGTTCTCCACGAGCTCCGCGGTGTAATCAACGGAGCAGCAATGGCGGTCATGGTATTTTTTTTGTCCCACATCGCTAGTGTGCAACGAGCTCCCCTCTCCGGTCAATTATAAAATGAACCCCAATGCACAAGACATAGGGATCCCAGAGAAAAGACAAGGTACAGGGTAAAGGGCATTGCTTGGGTTACGGGTTGGCTTTTGGGAGTGAGGTTTCTCAAAGGAGAGCGTGTCCCTACACCATCTTCCAGCCTTCTCTCTCTCTGAGATCAAGATCCGAAGAAGAAGATGCAGAGGAAGCCTAGTTCGCTCCACGGAGTACGAAGGAAGGAGCTATCTTCCCAACGAGGCTGCGCCGATCTGTTCTTATCTTTGTTACTTGTTTTGTTAATTTAGTTTTTTTTTGCATTGTATCTAGACCTTAAATTTCAATCAATGCAATATCTCTTTTTAACTCCTGTCTTTCGTCTTGTCTACAAGTAGATGCTAGGATCTAAATAATAGATCCTAGTGCCAAGTTTACTTTTCCTGCAATTTTAATTTTTTTTATATTTTTCGACTTCAAATATTTTTTTTACAAGATCAAAAAGATTTCAAATCCTAAACACCGCCTTCTCTGTGGATTTGACCCGACTCCTCTTGCTACGCATTTTTAAATATTTTAAGAAGTCGGATTTTAAACTGATAGCCACGGTGTTTTAACGACAACCCCGCGGACCTACCATATGGCATACTAACTGTCTACTGAGGGCAGATGAGAAAAAGCAGGGAGTTCCCTCTCTAGGTTGCGTGGGCTTGGGGGAGAGGGGGCATCTCCCACTCGGTTGGTGGAAGCTTCACATCTGTGAGTCACCACCATGCTTCGAGTGGATTTATTTCCATGCTCGTGGGGGGCTTGTTCGTACAAGGGATTTCTCCCCCTACCTGGCATGCCAATCTGTTGCTGACCTTACCATCATGGTCTATAGCTGTGAGGTGGTGTCGGACGTCTACCCCTTTACTCCAGAATCTTGGAGTTCCCGGACCTACAAAATAGAGTTAGAGACCCGGGCCGGGGATCCCGTCGAGGGTACTCCGACGATCAAGTCAGTGGACGACAAAGCAGAATAGATCCCCTAAGACGGATCCCACTTGGGTCACCGTGCTTAGAGGAGCTTTGAGTAAGGGATTGAGTAGGAGAGAATGAGGAGAGAACGGTGTTTAGATTGTGGCGTCTATGCTCGTGGGGACTCGCTCTGAGAGTCTCCTGGGAGCTTCCTGCTTTAAGTCACTTGTCTCGCTATTTTGTGTATTTGCCCTCTTTCTGTTGCTTCCCTTCGCTTACCTTCTTTCTCGCCCGTTGGTGCCTTTGTAGATTGCCGATTGCTTCAATGCCTTGACTTGCCCTCCCTGGCGGGCTTAGGGGTCAACGGTATCCGTTGGCCGCTCTCCGAGATCATTTTCTCTTGTAGTTAGGAGTTAAGTTATGAATATGCTTTGCCCGGTGTGTTGTCACAAGGGGGCAAATTAGGCAAAACCTCAACTGAGCATAGCCACCCCTAGGTCTGAGATCCTGCATGCGACCTTCTTCTTTGGAAGATTTTAGATGGCCGGCCATAGGATCTAGCATCTCGATCGAGGTGCTTCTCATAAATTGGTGCAAACGAGGTTAGGCACACCGTTACAGATTTGGGGGCAACGTACTGGGCACGCTGCTCTGCACGCATCTGATCCTGGGGGTTGCGCCTTTGGCCCTCCCGATGCTTCCACGGAGAGGGCGTGACTTTGACCAAGGTGGACCCCACCTGTGGGTGCCACTTGGCGAAGGGGCAAAGGCAAGCTTGACTTTTGTTGACCCCTTAAGTGATTTTGATGATAACCAAACATTGGAGCATGTACATTTATTTCTAACAGCTTTTCAAGTGTTTTACAAGTTTTTATAGGATGATTTAATTGTTTAAATCTCAACTCCTACACCTTTGTTTCTTATTTAAGTTGTGTTGTAAGTTATTTTTGTAAAGAAGAACCCAATGAAAAAGCTAAGAAAAAATCATATAAAAAGGGTTACTTCAGTGTGTGTGCACGCCTTAGAATTATTTTGAGTTGGTATGTTTGAAAAATGTAAGAGTATGGGTGAGAGTTTTTCTTTGAGTTTAATTGTAAAAATCCTGAAGAAATTACTCAAGCCGACCTAGCATGTTGAAGAGCCGACTCCATCTCATGGCACACAGCAAGGATTCTGGTACGCAGTAATCCGAGCTAACTCGAAGGCAATCGAGCCGACTTCAATGAATCCAAGTTGACTGGAATTTGTCCGAGCCAACTCCTCTATAGTCCAGTCTTTGAAAACTTCCAAGAACAGCCAGGCGAGCCGAACCAAACCAGAAAGAGCTGACTTTACCAGACCTAATTTTGAAGACTTGAGAAAGCGAGCCGACCCAAACTGTAACGAGCCGACTCTTCCAGTGTGATGATTTCAGAACCTGAAAAGAAGAGCCAACCAAAGATCAAAAGAGCCGACTCCTCGAGTTTAAGTTTTTCAAAGATATAAGTTAGAGCCGACCTGAGCTATCAAGACCCGACTCATCCAGAGTGAAGTTTTGCATCCTAAGATAAAGAGCCGACTACATTGAGGATTTGGTGACTCAACCCATCGACTCGAAGGATCCGAGCTGACTCGAAGGAATCCAAGCCAACTCAAACATTGCTTTCAGGTATCCAATGGCTAGTTCCAAAATTTATTTTTGAATGCCAAAAAGTGTTCCAACAGTCACAAACCACTTCCCAACGGTCTACAATGGCTAGAATTGCCTTGAAGTGATGGAAGACAATATTTTTGAAGGATTTGAACTTCCTTGGAGCAATGATTTAGAGAGTTCTCAAAAGAAAAGAGAGCTTCATTGAATATCCTACCTATTAACAAGAAGAGAGCATAAGAGCATTCAAGTCAGCCTTCAAGTCTTCACCAACTGTGATCAGAAGCTTGAAGCAATTTTGGAAGAAGCCACTAAAGCAATTAAAGCTCATTCAAGTGCATTCAAGTGGACTTCTATTAAGCTGTACCGACAACTATCTGATAAATTGAGTTTGTCATTTTTGTTGCATTTGATTCAATTCATTTTTGAATTGTTGGGTTATTGGTGAGCCCGGTTGAAAAACCAAATTGGTTCTTGGTGAGCCTTGATAAAAACCAAATGTTGGGTTCTTGGTGATCCTGGTAAAACCAATTTAGGTTATTGGTGATCCTATGAAAACCAAGTTGGGTTTCTTTGGTGAGCCTGTTTAAAACCAAAGGGTGTTGGGTTTTCTTTGATGATCCCATTAAAACCAAAGTGTAGGAGTTTTGGATTGTGATCTTGTAAAACAATCCTACAATATTCGGGTGTGAATATAGTAAAAATTCCAAGTGGTATCTTGGGTAGTGGATGTAGTTGGGTTGCTCCGAACCACTATAAATTTTGTGTGTTTATGTTGTGCTTCTTCATTCTTAGCTTCTGCAATTTACTACTCTATCACAGCACCTACCACTTGCAAGGGATTTTAATTGCACATTATTTGCCTTAATTTTTTAAATTTCCAATTCACCCCCCTCTTGGATAGCCACCTGGGCAACAACTGGTATCAGAGCAGTGTCTTTGATTATACTAGAGTAAAGATTGATGGCTCATCCCATGAGTACATCTTTGGCCGAAGGCCAATCAACTAATATACCTCCATTTTTCACAGGCACAAATTATTCTTATTGGAAAGCAAGAATGAAAATCTATATTTAAGCTATTGATTTTCAATTGTGGAAGGTCATTCTTAAAGGGCCACATGTTCCCATGATTAAAATTGATGGCATGGATGTCTCTAAGCCTGAAGAGGAATGGGATGAACACGACATTAAATTAGGGGAGTTGAACGCCAAAGCCATGAACTTGCTGTACTATGCTTTGGATTCAAATGAGTTCAATCGAATTTCCATTTACTCTTTAGCAAAGGAAATTTGGGATAAACTTGAGGTGACCCATGAAGGAACTTTTCAAGTGAAAACTTTAAAGATTAATCTTTTAGTGCACAAGTATGAACTATTTAAAATGGAGCCTAATGAAAATATCTCTGCCATGTACACTAGATTTACATATATTATTAACAGTTTGAAAAGTCTTGGCAGCGTTTACTCAAATACTGATTTGGTGCAAAAGATACTGAGATCACTTCCGGACAAATAGGACCCTAAAGTTACTGCCATCCAGGAAGCTAAAGATTTGAACACTCTATCCATGGATGAACTAATGGGTTCTCTCATCACACACGAATTGGCCATGCAGCATAGAACGGATGATGATCAGAAAAAGAAAAAAATAATTTCATTTAAGGCTGCATTGGAATCAAAGGATGATGAAGAAATGGAAGATGAATCTACCTCCTCCGAAGACGATCTTGAAGATGAAGACATTGTAATGGTCGTGAGGAGATTCAGAAAGTTTATGGGAAAGAAGAAAGGAAGATTTAACAGAAAATTCTATAAATGAGGAGAACACTCCAAAAAAAAGGACAAGGACAAAGATAAAGAAAAGGAATAAGTCCCCACCTGCTATGAATGTAAGAAACTGGGGCAAATTCATCTAGACTGTCCACTACTAAAGAAATTTTTCAAAAAGAAGAAAAAGAAAGCGATGGTTGCCACGTGGAGCAACAGTGAAGACTCCACTTCAACTGAAG
Organism: Areca catechu; assembly: GCA_021397845.1. Lineage (NCBI taxonomy): Eukaryota > Viridiplantae > Streptophyta > Magnoliopsida > Arecales > Arecaceae > Areca > Areca catechu. Next base: position 40,855,926 of record CM038048.1, on the reverse strand, counting down.
AAGAAGAGACCACGAAAATAGCTAACTTATGTCTAATGGATCTCGAGGATGAGATAACTACCCCCGATACTCAAATTGAATTTACATTTGATGAGTTAAATTCTGCATTTCATGATCTCTTATCTGAATTTAAAAAGGCAGGAGTAAAGATTAGATCATTAAAGTGTATCAATGATTCTTTACTCAAAGAAAAAGAAAATTTCAGAAAAGAATACTTTATTGCAAAAAGAACTTCATATATTTTTTGATAAATATAATGTTATAAAAACTGAGAATAGTAAATTTCAAGACAAAATAATGTTTGTTGAAAGAAAACAATGAGCTAAAAAAGGAGGTTGAAAAACTCAAGCCACTTGTTGAAAAGTTAACCTTATCTTCTAACAAGCTTGAGTTAATTTTTAAAGATCAAAGAATTTCTAGTAATAAAGCTAGAATAGGTTTTAATGCTTCAGACTCAAATTACATTTCAGCAACTACATTTGTGAAACAAAAGATTTTGTTCCCAAGCTTACTTCTTAAAAAGGTATTATAACAAAAGGTTGTACTTAAATTTCAAAAGCTACTTTGTATGTTCCAAAAAATTCAATTATTAAACCTACTATTTCTACATCTCATGCATCTAGAATTTCAAAGCATGAATCTTTTCAAAATTCTAGAATCAGATTTTTTGCTTGCAAAGAGATAGGACATAAAGCTCTTAATTGCAACATCATTAGAAATGTCTACATTAAATCAAGAAAGATTTGGGTTCCCAAAGCATCCACCTCTGCTAACCTGTAAGGACCCAAGTTAGCTTGGGTACCTAAAAGAACTCCTTGACTTTCTTTCAGGATTGTCTTGCAGCCCAGAAATTAAAGAAAAGATGGTATCTTGACAGTGGCTGTTCAAGGCATATGACGGGTGACAAAGGATAATTCATCATCCTGGAAATGAAAGAATGAGGTATGGTTACTTTTGGAGACAATGGCAAGGGAAAAATAATTAGAATTGGTAAGATCAAAATAACCCCTGTACTTTCATTGAAAATGTATTGCTAGTAGATAAATTGAAGCATAATTTATTGAGTATTAGTTAACTTTGTGATAAGGGCTTCAAGGTTATCTTTGAATCCTTTTATGTATAGTAACAAACTCTCGTGAATCTGGTAGTAAATTCATTAGATATAGACTAGGAAATATTTATATGGTAGATCTAAATGATCTTGCTATGTCAAGTAGTTCCAGTTTAGTTGAAATGAATACTAAGACCAAGGAGTCTTGTTTATTATGGCATAGACGATTAGGTAATGCTAGCATGCATACTATTTCCAAGTTAATTTTCAAAAATTTGGTTAGAGGCATGCCTAAAGTTAAAGTTGATTTTGATCATGTTTGTGATGCATGCCAAATGGGTAAACAAACTAGGGGGAGATTTAAATCCAAAATATGATTTCAACTACTAGACCTCTAGAACTACTTCACATGGACTTATTTGGACCAACTAGGACCACAAGCCTATGAGGTATGAAATATGCCCTTGTGATTGTAGATGATTTTTCTAGATTTATATGGATTTTATTTATTGCTTACCAAGATGAAACCTTCAAAGTATTTCGAAAATTTCATAAAAAGGTTTCAAATTAGAAAAATCTTTCAATAATTTCAATTAAGAGTGATCACGGTACTGAATTTGAAAATCAATTTTTTGATGATTATTGTACTGAAAATGGCATTGATCACAACTTCTCCGCTCCTAAAACACCACAACAAAATGGTGTTGTTGAGAGGAAAAAAAGGACTTTGGAAAAAATGACCCGAACAATGTTATGTGAAGGTAATCTTCCAAGGTACTTTTGGATAGAAGCGGTGAACACTACTTGTAATATTTTAAACCACGTTTTGATCTGTCCTATTTCGAAGAAAACCCCCTATAAGCTTTGGAATGAAAAGAAATTCAATATCACTTATTTTCATGTATTTGGCTATAAATGCTTTGTGCTTAACAATGGTAAAGATAATCTAGAAAAATTGATGCTAAATCTGATGAAGCAATTTTCCTTGGTTATTCATTACATAGCAAAGCATATAGGGTTTTTAATAAAAGGACTCTTACTATTGAAGAGTCTATGCATGCTATTTTTGATGAAACTAACCCTTCACCTTCTAAGAAAAATGAGTGTATAGATAATGATGCAGGTACAATACAAAAGGAGTTGGAAGACATGAGCATACAAGAAAGACCAATTGAAGAAGGAAAAGAAATGGTAAGTAATGATCATACTGAACTACCAACAGAATGGAGGTACTCTACTTCCTATCCTAAAGAATTAATTATTTGTGATCCTTCACAAGGTATTAGGACTAGGTTTGCATATAGGACTGCACATGATTACCTAGCCTTTGTATCACAAATAGAGCCTCACACTTTAGAATAAGCTAAAAGTGGCCCAAACTGGATGATAGCTATGCATGATGAATTAAACCAGTTTGAAAGAAATAAGGTTTGGATACTAGTTGATAGACCTAAAGACCACCCAATTATAAGAACCAAATGGGTCTATAGGAATAAACTAGATGAACAAGGAAATGTTATTATAAACAAAACTAGATTAGTAGCTAAGGAATATAGTCAAGAAGAAGATATTGATTTTGATGAAACTTATGCACCCGTAGCAAGACTAGAAGCCATTAGATTACTTCTTGCATTTGCTTGATACATGAACTTTAAGCTTTTTCAAATGCATGTAAAATGTGCATTTTTGAACAGTTTTATCTCCGAACAAGTTTATGTAGAACAACCACCGGGTTTTGAAAATCATGCTTTTCCAAACCATGTATTTAAACTCAATAAAGTTTTATATGGTTCGAAATAAGTCCTAAGAGCTTGGTATGATAGACTTAGCACCTTCTTGATTGAAAATGATTTTTCAAGAGGAAATGTTGATAAAACTCTTTTCATAAAAAAGAAAAATAATGATATGTTAGTTGTACAGATTTATGTTGATGATATTATATTTGGTACAACTAATGAAAGTTTTTGTGAATAATTTGCTAAGCTAATGTAGGGAGAATTTGAAATGAGCCTAATGGGTGAACTCAATTACTTCCTCAGACTTCAAGTAAAGCAAACAAAGGAATGAATCTTCATCAACCAAGCCAAATACACTAAAGAAATAATCAAGAAGTTTGGTATGGAGATGAGCAAACAAGTGAGCACACCTATAAGCCCATCCTGCAAATTGGACAAAGATGAAAATGGATCCAACATTGACCAAAAGCTATATAGAGGTATGATCGGATCCTTATTAAATTTAACTGCAAGTAGACCAGACATCTTGTATAGTATATGTGTATATGCTAGATTTCAATGCAATCCAAAAGAAACACATATTCTTGCTATTAAAAGAATACTAAGATATTTGAAAGGTACAAGTAATCTAGGTCTTTGATTTTCAAAAGAATCATCTTTAAATTTAATCAGATTTTTTGATGCTAATTATGCTGGTTTTAAAATAGATAGAAAAAGCACTAGTGGCACATGTCAATTTCTAGGGTTGAATTTAATCTCATGGCACTGCAAGAAACAAAACTCGGTAGCACTATCTACTACTAAGGCAAAGTATATTGCTGCAGGGAGTTGTTGTGCACAAGTGCTATGGATTAAACAACAACTAGAAGACTTTGATGTTACACAATACAAAATTTCTATCAAATATGATAACACAAGTGCTATAAATTTAACCAAGAATCTTATTCAGCATTCTAGGACTAAGCACATAGAGATTAGATATCATTTTATTAGAGACCATGTTTTGAATGATAACATTGAATTAGAATTTACACCAACTGAAAAATAATTAGCTGACATTTTTACTAAGCCACTAAATTAGGATAGATTTGAATTGCTTAGAGGAGAATGAGGGCTTTGTAATCCTTTCTAGATTTCTTTAACCTAATTTTCTTTGAGATTAAGGATGAATCATCTAGAAAACCTCCTATAATTATCTATGATTTTTGAACAACTTTCCTTGAAATTTCATTCGATCGAAATCAATTTCTGAATCATTTCATTTTTTGTGGAAAGTTTCTGTTCAAGTCGACTCGAGCAATTTTGCTCTGGTCGAGACGGCTCGAATGTCTAAGTTTTCTGAGTTTGCACTGGCCGAGCCAACTCGGATGTTTCTAGGGTTGGGCGAGCTGACTCGAAAGTCAGGAATTTGCTGGTTAAATAGTTCCATGTAATCCTTTCTTGAACTTAACTCTTTCTATTTTCACTTCAAGCACACTCTCTCCACTCGAAAACTTTACCAAAAACCATTCCCTAGATCCTTGATTTCTCAAATCCCACTGCAATAGCTCTACGAAGATCTGCAAGAAAGATTATTCAAGTTGGTGAATCAAGCGCACGCAGTGAAGATGCAAGAGAAAAAGGAGAAAAGAGGAAAAGGTCTACCACTGAGCAACAGGAAGAAACAACTCCTTCTCCTCCCGGACAGATTATATCAATGGCCAACTGGCCTGTGACTTGTGGAAGAAGGATCAATTTTACCTTTCTAGAAGAGATGGAAATGAATATCGGAAGATGGATAAAAAGCCAGGGTTGGAAGCACTTTTGTTCTTTGGACATCTTAACCTACCCCTCACTGGTACGGATCTTCTATGAAAATATAGTTCTTCAAGAATTTCATCTGGAATCAACTGTTAAGGAAATCAAGATCATCGTAGATGAAGAGAAGTTGGAGAACTTGCTACAAATGCCAACGGACGGTGCCACTAAGCTTATCCTACCTGATAAAGAACACACTCTAAAACTTATTTTGGAAAAAGAAGATGTGAGCTCCGTTCAACATGTTCAGGCCAACTTACTGTCAAAGGAAATGAGGCTTCTTCACAATATGGTCAGCAGAATATTTCTTCCCAGGATCGGTCGCTTTGACTAGATCAGTGAAAAGGATATGACTTTTATGGGACATCTGATAGAAGAAAAGTTGCTCAACCTTCCCTACATAATGATGATTCAAATGACTGAAGCAACCAAAAAAGTCAAAGCCTGCCCACCCTACAGTATAGTCTTCACTCTACTATTTGAAGAAGCTGGAGTTGACTTAACCAATGAAATAGGCAAGCCACTGCATCACTTGACACTTATTCCTTCAATTCACTGAAAAGAATGGGTTACAAACTACAAGAAGGAATATGGATAAAGAAAGTGTCTAGTCAGGTTGCTCCTACTTCTGCAGAAGATGATGAAGCTACTGCTATTGAAGAGAAATCTGGAGGTACAATGATTACTCCATCTGACCTTAAGAACCTTATATTTCAGAAGATGGAAACAATCTCAAATTCAGTGACAGATCACATGAATTCTGCAATTGAAGAGATGAGAAATACAGTAAATGCCAGTTTGCAGGAAAAGAGATCTGAACATAAGCTTCACCAGGAAAAAATTGAAAAGAAAATGGAGGATTTTAAAGAAGAAATCAAAAGCATCTTGCTGCAATCACATAAGGAAACAATCACTACTAAAGATGCTCCTGTATAGATCTTCAAGGAGTTACTTGAGACTCCTGCTCCTATTCTTTCATCTGATCCACCTAAACCTAAGACTGTTGAGACCAAAATGAAATCCAAAACCAAGAAGACTAAGACTTTTAGAGCCCCTATTAGAACTAGGTTCAGGGATTTAAGGTTTAAACCCCTGAAAACTAAGACCTCTGATAAGGTTATAGAGGTAGGCTCCTCTTCTTCTAGTGAAGAAGAAGAATAAGTTGTCTAGTTAGTCTTTTGGTTGTTTTTGTATTTCTGAATATGAATGCTCTACTTTTTATCTTTTACAACATGAATGTACTTTCTTTTCATACTCTGTACTTTGTATGGAAAATTTCTCAATGAAATGAAATATCTTTTAGCAATTTCTGCTATGTGATATAATGTTTTGATACAACTATGATGAATTTTTAATTAGAATTTTCAATTTGAAAAAGTGAAATTATCTTAAACAAATATTAAATACTTTCTCAATCTATTTCAACATTTGAGCTTTATTAAACATACCTTTTTGATTGATTGACAAAAAGGGAGAGAAATAGGAGAAATGGAAGAATAGTATCTATAATTGAGTTGTCATGAAAATTCTAATATTTATGTTGAGCTTCAGCTTCCTACCATTATTCTTAAAGTGCTTAAAAAGAATAAAAACGGGGAGCACAAAAGTGATAGTATTCAAAAGAACCTAATGCTTAATTACTTTAAAACCTAGAGAAAGGGGAAGATTCTCTTGAATGGTTTTGCTCTGATTGCTACTTAATCTTAATGCTCTGATTGCTATTCTCTACAAATTGATCTTAATTCTGTTAATTTTTTTTCAAAACTCTGATATTCCATGTTTTGTGCGAATTATAGTATTATGAAGCATGAAAAGTTTAATATATTGATGATATACAATGATATCATCTCCTGAGCTCTGACATTTATTTACAAATTTAGTTAGCTCTAATACATGTGGATATTTATCTTCAAATACTTTTAGACATGTAAAGTGTAAAGAATTTTTCATGCCCAGTGTTTTGTCATCATCAAAAAGGAGGAGATTGTTAACCACTTAAGTGATTTTGATGATAACCAAACATTGGAGCATGTACATTTATTTCTATCAACTCTTCAAGTATTTTACAAGTTTTTGTAGGATGATTTAATTGTTCAAATTTCAACTCCTACACCTTTGTTTCTTGTTTGAGTTGTGTTGTAAGTTGTTTTTGTAAAGAAGAACCCAATGAAAAAGTTAAGAAAAAATCATATAAAAAGGGTTAATTCTGTGTGTGTGCATGCCTTAGAATTATTTTGAATTTGATTGTTTGAAAAATGTAAGAGTGTGGGTGAGAGTTTTTCTTTGAGTTCAATTATAAAAATACTGAAGAAATTACTCGTGCCGACCCAGCATGTTGAAAAGCCGACTCCATCTCATGGCACACATCAAGGATTCTGGTACGCAGCAATCCAAGCTGACTCGAAGGCAATCAAGCCGACTCCAATGAATCCAAGTTAACTGGAATTTGTCCGAGCCGACTCCAATGAATCCAAGTTAACTGGAATTTGTCCGAGCCGACTCCTCCAGAGTCTAGTTTTTGAGAATTTCTGAGAACAGCCAAGCGAGCCGACCCGAACAAGAAAGAGTCGACTCTGCTAGACCTAATTTTGAAGACTTGAGAAAGCGAGCCGACCCGAACTGCAATGAGCTGACTCTTCCAGAGATGATTTCAAAACCTGAGAAGAAGAGCCGGCCAAAGATCAAAAGAGCTAACCCTCGAGTTTAAGTTTTTCAAAGATACAAGTTCGAGCCGACCCGAGCTATCAAGAGCCGACTCATCCAGAGTGAAGTTTTGCACCCTGAGACAAAGCTGACTACACTGAGGATTTGGTGACTTTACCTATCGACTCGAAGGATCCGATCCAACTCGAAGGAATCCGAGCCGACTCAAACATTGCTTTCAAGTATCCAACGGCTAGTTCCAGAATTTATTTTTGAATGCCAAAACATGCTCCAACGGTCACAAACCACTTCCCAATGGTCTACAACAGCTAAAATTGCCTTGAAGTGATGGAAGACCATATATTTGAAGGATTTAAACTTTATTGAAGCAATGATTTAGAGAGTTCTCAAAAGAAAAGAGAGCTTCATTGAATATCCTACCTACCAACAAGAAGAGAGCACAAGAGCATTCAAGTCAGCCTTCAAGTCTTCACCAACTGTGATCAGAAGCTTGAAGCAATTTTTGGAAGAAGCCACTAAAGCAATTAAAGCTCATTCAAGTGCATTCAAGTGGACATCTATCAAGCTGCACCGGCAACTATCCGACAAATTGAGGATGTCATTTTTGTTGCATTTGATTCAATTCATTTTTGAATTGTTGGGTTATTGATGAGCCCGGTTGAAAAACCAAATAGGTTCTTGATGAGCCTTGATGAAAACCAAGTGTTGGGTTCTTGGTGATCCTGGTAAAACCAAGTTAGGTTTTTGGTGATCCTGTGAAAACCAAGTTGGATTTCTTTGGTGAGCATGTTTAAAACCAAAGGGTGTTAGGTTTTCTTTGGTGATCCCGTTAAAACCAAAGTATAGAGGTTTTGGATTGTGATCCTGTAAAACAATCCTACTATATCCGGGTGTGAATATAGTAAAAATCCCAAGTGGTATCTTGGGTAGTGGATGTAGGAACTAAGTTGCTCCGAACCACTATAAATTTTGTGTGTTTGTGTTGTGCTTCTTTATCTTACTTAGCTTCTGCAATTTACTACTCTATCATAACACCTACCACTTGCAAGGGATTTTTAATTGCACATTATTTGCCTTAATTTTTAAAATTTTTAATTCACCCCCCTCTTAGGTAGCCACCTAGGCAACAACTTTGGCCGAGATGGCCCCCACCTGGGGGTGCACCTAGCGAAGGGGCAGAGGCAAGCTCAACTTTGGCTGAGGTGGATCCCACCTGGGGGTTCCACTTGGCGAAGGAGCAGGAGTAGGCTCGACTTCGGTCGAGGTGGACCCATATGGGGGTACCACCTGGCGAAGGAGCAGAGGCAAGCTCGACTTTGGCCGAGGTGGACTCATCTGGGGGTGCCACCTGACGAAGGAGCAAGAGCAAGCTTGACTTCGGCCAAGGTGGACCCGTCTCGGGGTGCCACCTAGTGAAGGAGCAGAGGCAAGCTCGACTTCAGCACAGGTAGACCCATTTAGGGGTGCCACCTGGCGAAGGAGCAGGAGCAGGCTCGACTTCGATCGAGGTTGATCCGTCCTGGGGGTGCCACTTGGCGAAGGAGTGGGGGCAAGCTCGACTTCGGCCGAGGTGGACCCATCTAGGGGTGTTACCTGGTGTAGGAGCAGGAGTAGGCTCGACTTCGACCGAGGTAGACCCATCCTGGGGGTGCCACCTAGTGAAGGAGTGGGGGCAAGCTTGGCTTCGACCGAGGTGGACCCATCTAGGGGTGCCACCTGGTGAAAGAGCGGGGGCAGGCTCGACTTCGGCCAAGATGGACCCGTCTGGGGGTGCCACCTGGTGAAGGAGCAGAGGCAAGCTCGACTTCGGCCAAGGTAGACCCATTTAGGGGTGCCACCTGGTGAAGGAGCAGGAGCAGGCTCGACTTCGACCTAGGTGGACCCATCTTGGGGGTGCAACCTGGCGAAGGAGCAGGGTGCTGAGCTCGGGTTGAGGTGGGCTCGATCCTTGGGGAGGCCACCTGGTGGGGGATCTCGGAAAGGTACTTGGCACGGTGCTATCTTCCTGCCAGCTGGATCCGAGGTGTACTCCATGTCACTCTATATCAGCGGTCTTGCCATATCAAAGGCCATATCATAGGGTAAGCATGCCTTGGCCTTCCTAACTGCATCTCTCATCTTGGTTAGCATAATGTATAGGAGATTGAGGGCCTCCCCCTTAATCATATATCTCATAAAAATTGAATCCTTCTCGCTGACCCAATCAAATCTACCAGTCCGAGGCAAAAATATTATACCAATAATGTTATGAAGTAGCCTCATCTTTAGGGAAAGCACATTAGCCTTTACATTAGCAATTTCATCTACAATGATGGTTTCCAAAATCAGTCTCAAAGTCCTTTGTCTTTCCCTCATAACCAGATGACAGTTTCCATTACTTGGCATTTGCAAAACTTGGCTCAGACATTCCTTATTCATAGTCAGTCTAACCCCTTTCACAGTTGAAGTACCATAATTTTCTTCTAGGGTTAGGTTTTCATAGAAGGATCTGACTAGGCTAGGGTATGTAAGCAAATCCAAAGTGCAAAAGAATTCCTAGCCCTGAGACTCAATCCAATTACCAATCCGGAAACCCTGGTTCTTTAAAAATGTGAAGTTGATTTTCCTACCAGTAGTCACCGATCGGTTCCTCATCAGAATGATTGGTCGAGGCTACACAGGGGATGGATTCCTATCTTTAATATAAAAATGACCTAAGAGCCAATCATTGTATGGGCCTTTTTTGTAAACTTCCAACTCATGTATGACATCATTATTAATAGCATTTAATTCATCATATACTGTTGTGTTATGTTTTTGACTATGATGAACCCCATAGAGTAGGGCAATGGAATTAGGGTTATGATAAAATAATAGTGAGACCTAATTCCTATAAATCCTAATCTAGAATGTTCCTAGTCATTGGACCATTGATTCGGGGATCGATGAATTTGGTAAGACTAGCTTATCCTATGTATGCTCAGTTGATGAGGGTGGTTGGTCTCACAGCCACCTATGTAAAGACACTAATACAAGGATAAGGGAGCTTATTAGGTTATGAATACACTGAACTGGTCCGCACTGGGACTATCATATGGAAGTCTTACTCCTTGTCAAAAGATAGGTCCCAGAGTAGAAGTTGTGCATGTGATCTTCAGGCCTGAGGTCACCATGGTTCCTTGTGCACACTAAGCCATACTTTGGTTTATACTCATTCATGGTATTTCGATATGTACGGGGTGTTCTGGGTATGGTGGAAGGTATACCAAGGATATGAGTGGACCAACAAGGAATCAATCAATCCTGGTAAGAGGATATGTTATCCCGTGTAATCTCTTCGATGAGTGACTCAAGAAATCTTTGCAAAATGGGGTGAGATTAGAAGTGGCTTCTAATCAGTCATCAGCTGAGTCTTCATGGTCGAGCTGAGATTCGATATGATTAAATGTTAGGGTTTGACATTTATTCATACCCATCACTTAATTGGGATAATGGGAGATCAAAAGATTGAATTGCATGGTAACTTACTACTGAAGGGTATTTTGATAATTTCAATAAAATTCTTCATCTTCCGAGTAGGCATGACATGTTGCTAGATGTGAATCTTGTCTTATAGGTTTTCATGAACCAATTAGATTGGTTTCATGAGTCAATTCGATGTGTGACTCGAATTGGATAATTAGGTGAGCTGATTTGACCTAATTAGGTCAATCAGGTTTGATCGGATCAAATCGGCTCAAACCTAAACCTACTACTGGCTAGATGTGGAACCCAATGGATCACACACAATAGAGAGTTGGCTAAGAAAGTCACTTATGGTTTAATTAGGGTCATGGGATCCTAATTGGTTAGCCAGATTATATACTAGCATATGTAGGCTAACCCAATTCCTAACCCAATTGGATGGGGTCTAGTTGCTTGCTAATTAAGCTAACCTAATTAAGGGAAACCTAAATTAGGTTGGGTCTTAAGTGGGGATAGCCAAATCAAAACTTGATCTGATTTTTTTTTGGTATTTTGGATGTCTTATTGAAGAGTCCATTTGAGTTGGGACTCTACATGCCAAAATGATACCTTGGCATTCAAAAGGCCTAGGAGAGTCTATAGTCCTATGATCTGAAAAATATTTATATAGATGGAAAGAGAACTTAATGCTCTTTCTTTTGACACCCATATTGCATATGCTTTGTCTAGTCAAAGGGTGCATGGGGTGTGGATAAAGTTGACCAAGAAATAAAGGGACTCTTGGTGCGTGCGGGAGATGAAGGTGCATGCAGAAGGACTCTTGTCCTTCTATAGATGGAACTCTAGAGTGTTTCATTTTAGGGACTGCCTTCTCATCTTACCCCAAGCCTCTTGGATATGTTTGACCGGTCGAGGCCCTTTTTGAAATGGTGTGAAAAAGGGATGGAAGCAAAAGCGTGCATGAAGAGACGCGTCTCTTCATGTGGCACGCGCCGTGAAGCAGAGTCCTTCTGCTTTCAGAACTCTTCATATTCTCTGGTGTTTGGAGATTGAAGATGCACCTCTTGGCTTCCCAGGGATCGGTACTTGCCATGTGCCAAGTCATAGATTGTCCAGGAAAAAGGACAGATGCCAATATGTCTTTTGGTGCATGAGGAGATATATTGGATATGATTTTTTAGTCTTGAAAAATCGTATCTGATAACCTATTGGAGAACATATCACAGCCCCTCTTAAAACTAAAAATAGGGGTGGTGATATGAGTTTCAGATAATCTTTTTCATCATAATGATATTCTGAGTGTTCTTCCACTTCTCCCTCCCTCCTTACTTTAGGACAAGACTTGTCTTGTTAAGACAAGGTCTTTTCTGCTAGGATAAGGCTTAGTTTTAGGACATAAGCCTAAGGGATCCTAGAGGAGCATTGTCATAAAATCAAGAGTGGTTTAGAACTATGTCTAGAGAGCCCTACAGTAGGACAGGGTGTCCTATAATGGTCAAAGGTCAAAAGGCTGACAAAAGAGTCATGTTGAAGCAAGCAACCCCGGTAGGGATTTTCCTTGGAACCATTCTCGTGTGGATCACCGTTGGAGGGCTTGCACTTGTAAGCCTCATGGAAAGGATTGAATTTCAGTGATCCAGGTATGTATTCTGACTTCATTTATGTTTCGTTAATTGGTATTGCATAAGGGGTTCCTGAAAATTAGAATTTTCTTGCCAATTAGGGTTTCATGCTTAGAATTTCAGTTTTGAAATTCACTTCCGCATGCTGCATGATTCCCTGCACTCTTGGAGAATTCCCATCAGTGGTATCAAAGCCATCCTTATGGCATACCAATTATGAACCATTTTTGGAGTTTTATGAAATTCCACTATCGAGCTGACCCGAACCTTATCGAGTCAACCCGGACCCTGTCGAGCTGACCCGAATCCTGTCGAGTCAACCTGACTAAATCATATGTATGATTTCTGGTTTCTTTATGAAATAACATGATAATGCAATTGTATGAAATTTTGCATATTAGGGTAATATGTTTAATTTCAAGTTTTTATGAAATGCATGATATTATGTCAAGTATGAAATTATGCATGTTGATTGTACCTCGTAACTGCTTTGGATTGGATCAGTCACCATAGCCGTCCGGTCATAGGAGCCAAGTAGGGTTTAAAGGCCCTCTCCTCCCATTCAATGGGTCTCCTATGGCATGTAGGGGTGCCGCTGTGGCCATATCCTATGAAAAAGTGAGGTGAAAGGTATTTTTATGTATCTATCATGCCTTGATTTGCATATTAGTTATAATATGCTTGTTTAACATAACATGTTATGTTATGATGTTATGTTATGATGATATGTTACATGTTTATATATGTTATAAGCATAGTAATCATGATAATTTAGAATGTATTTTCGAGACCATCAAAGCCCTTATAAAAATCATATTTAGTCATAGTAAAAAACTTATTCATGATGCAAAACCGATTAGGATTTGATCAGCTGATTGGTGTCTAGGCATGTGGTTCTGGGAAGGTAAAGGGAATGAGATTTTTAATTGGTTCCGCTGACTGACATGGCCAATCTAATTGGTATCTAAGGAAAGCAACGGGGGACCCCCTCACCCCTTCCGCTCACCTAGCCAATTTGGTCATATCTAAATCTTAATTTGGTAATGCTAATTGGTTAAGTATACTATATTTTGCCTTTCATCATGCTAAGCCAAATTTATGTCAAGACTATAGTAGGTTTGTTGTGCATACACAAGGCCTACTCTAGGGTTTGATATAGGATTTGTCTTGGTGCACTTAGTGCTTTATGGCATGGTTGAAAATGTTGCTTTGTTGTGCATATACAAAGATAACATTATTCAATCATGGCTATATGAAAATGAAGGGTCCGACTAAACTAAGACATTATGGTTTGTTGTGCATACATAAGGCCATAAGTGTCTTAAAGGCAAAGATAATTATTGAGAATTGCACGGGTTGCAATTGGAAAGGTTGTCCTACCTTTAAACCCATATGTATTTGTTGTGCATACACAAGGCACTCATGAGGAATAAGGATCTCAACCCCACTAAGGAAACCAGGAAAGGTTTCTCGCTTACCATAGTTGAGGGTTATGGTATTTGAAGAAAATAGTGGGAGACATAATTAGATAGAAAGTCCTTATCTAGTTATGGATGTCATCTTGAGTGGTCTGCTAATATTGTTCTTAGGACATTTAATTTTATGGCTTCAAATTTATCATTGCATGGCATCTTGGATGCTAATAAGTTAACCAGTTCAAACTATATGGACTGGTTGAGGAAGAAGGCTGATGGAGCCTGTTTCCATTGCAACATTTTTGGGCATTGGAAGAAGGATCGCAAGACTTGTCTTGCAAATATAAAGCTAGATGCAAGTGGTGTATCTAAGGGTTTGTACATAATACAAACCAATTTATCATTGAGTGAATTTATTTCTAATTCATGGATATTGGATACCGCATGCGGGTCACATATTTGTAAATCTTTACAAGGACTCCATAGAATTAGAAATTTGAAGAAAGGTGACTTCAAATTATATGGGGCAAGTGGAGAACCCATATATGCTAAAGCTGTGGGCACCTATCTTCTGTTATTACCTTCGGGTAATATCATAAGGTTGGAAGAATGCTACTATGTGCCAAATACTATCAGAAACATTATTTCTATACCCTTGTTGTTACAACAAGGATATGAAATAAGTGTAAAGAGCAGTGGCTGCTCTATTCTTCATAATAATATAATATTTGGACATGGTTTCTTTGTGAATGGTCTTCTAACTTTAGTACTCAATGATGAAATACTTCTTGTAGATGACAAGAAGAGAAAAAGAGATAATGTCAATGCCACATATCTCTGGCATTGCCGGTTAGGTCATATCAGTGAGTCAAAGATAAACAAGTTAGTCAAAGAGGATTACTTTGACTCTGATGATTTTCAATCATTAGGAACTTGTGAGTCTTGCCTCAAAGGGAAAATGACCAAGTCTCCATACACTAGATATGGAGAAAGGGCAACTGAATTGTTAGGTCTTGTATATACTGATGTGTGTGGACCTATGTCAACTCAGGCCAGAGGAGGATATTCTTATTTCATCACTTTATTGATGATTTATCAAGGTTCGGTTATGTGTATCTTATGAAGCACAAGTCCAAAGCCTTTGATAAGTTTAAAGAATATTACAGTATGGTTGAAAGACAAACTAGACTTAGTATTAAAGCTCTTAAGTCTGATCGAGGAGGGGAATACTTGTATAGTGAGTTTTTGAACCATCTCAAGGACAAAGGCATTATTTCTGAATGGACCCCTCCTTATACACCCCAGTTAAATGGAGTGGTAGAAAGGAGAAATCATACCTTGTTGGACATGGTGAGGTCCATGATGAGCTTCACAGATCTTCCCATTTCCTTCTAGGGACATGCCTTGGAGACTGATGCATATATATTAAACAGGGTTCCATCTAAGTCAGTAAGTAGCACTCCATTAGAGTTATGGAATGGTAAAAGACCAAGTCTTAAGTATTTAAAGATTTGGGGTTGCCATGCTTATGTCAAGAAAAACTTTGGACATAAGTTAAGTGCTAGAGCTGACAAGTGTAGGTTTGTTGGTTACCCAAAAGAAGGTAAGGGATACCTTTTTTATAATGCTATTGAGCAAAAGATAATTGTCAGTAGGCATGCTACATTCTTGGAATGAGAGTTTATCCAAGAAGGATGTAGTGATTCTTCACTTGAGTTGTGTGAAGAACAGAACCAACAAACCAATGAGCCTTCAAGTGAAGTTCCTTAACCAGAGGTTCTTGTGGATCAAGAACAACCACAATACACACCTCCTCTCTAAAGGTCAAAGAGGGTGCGGGGAGCACCTCTCAGATATGGCTTTGGCATCGGGGATGACAATGAAGCCAGTATCATATAGGATGATGATCTTGTGACCTATTTGAAAGCTATCGAGAGTAGGGACTCTGACAAGTGGCTTGGTGCCATGAAATCTGAAATGGACTCCATGTATTCTAATCCGGTTTGGACCTTGATAGATCCACCTGAAGGAATTAACCCGATAGGGTATAAATGGGTCTTCAAGAAGAAGATTGGAGCAGATAGTCAAGTTGAGACCTATAAGGCTAGGCTGGTAGCAAAAGATTTTAGACAAAAATATGGTATATATTATGATGAAACCTTTTTTCTAGTAGCCATGCTCAAGTCAATTTGGATACTGCTTGCCATAGCTGCATACCATGACTATGAGATCTAGCAAATGGATGTACTGCTTTCCTCAATGGAAACCTCGAGGAAGAAGCTATATGGCACAACCAGAGGGGTTTGTCTCAAGTGCGAGACCAAAGCAGGTATGCAAGTTAAAGAAATCCATTTATGGACTTAAGCAAGCATCGAGGAGTTGGAATATCCATTTTGATGAAACAATCAAAGGATTTGGTTTTATCAAAAATGTGGATGAACCATGTGTGTATAAGAAGACAAGTGGGAGTGCCATTATTTTCTTAGTTTTGTATGTGGATGACATACTGATCATTGGGAATGATATCCTAATGTTGCAATCGGTTAAAACTTGGCTATCATCAAAGTTTTTTTTGAAGGATTTGGGAGAAGCATTCTATATACTGGGTATGAGGATCTGTAGAGATAGATCCAAGAGGATGCTAGGCTTATTCCAATCTAGGTACATTGACTTAGTGTTGAAGAGATTCAATATGGATGGAAGTAAGAAAGGTTACTTGCCAATGAGTCAAGGCATACAACTCTCTAAGAAGATGTCTCCTAAGACATCAGAAGAAAGAGAGAGGATGGCTATGATTCATTATGCTTCGATTGTAGGATCGATTATGTATGCCATGTTATGTACCAGGCCTGATGTTGCTTATGCCTTGGGCATAGTGAGCAGGTTTCAGGCAAATTTAGGGGAGGATCATTGAAAAGCTGTGAAAAATATTCTTAAGTACTTGAGAAGGACTAAAGATATTTTTCTAGTATATGTAGGATCTGTTGAAACTAAAAGGCTATACAGATTCTAGTTTTCAATCATATCCAGATGATAGCAAATCCACATCGGGGTATGTCTTCACCCTGAATGGTGGTGCAGCAGTTGGAAGAGTACCAAGCAGCCTACTATTGCTGACTCAATCACTGAGACAGAGTATATAGCTGCTAGTGAAGCCACAAGGGAAGATGTCTGGATGAAGAAATTCATCATGGAATTGGGCGTGGTTCCTAATATACAACATCCAGTGCCATTATACTATGATAACACTGGGGCTGTTGCACAAGCTAAGGAACCAAGGACTCATCACAAGTCCAAGCACATTCTAAGACCATTCCACCTCGTTTGAGAGATTATAGAAAGACATGATATTATCGTCGAATGAGTTGACACAAAAAACAATATAGTAGACCCATTCACTAAAGCATTAGCCAAGTAACAGTTAGATCGCCACTTGGATTGTATGGGCATAAAGTATAAGGGTGATTGGTTTTAGTGCAAGTGGGAGTTTGATAAAAAAATACCCTAAGAGCCAATCATTGTATGGGCCTTTTTTGTAAACTTCCAACTCATGTATGACATCATTATTAAAGGTGTTTGATTCATCATATACTGTTGTGTCATGTTTTTGACTATGATGAACTCCATATAGTAGGGCAATGGAATTAGGGTTATGATAAAATAATAGTGAGACCTAATTCCTATAAACCCTAATCTAGAATGTTCCTAGTTATTGGACCATCGATTCAAAGATCGATGAATCCGGTAAGACTAGCTTATCCTATGTATGCTCAGTTGATGAGGGTGGTTGGTCACACAGCCACTTGTGTAAAGACACTAATATAAGAATAAGGATGCTCATTAGGTTATAAATACACTGAACTGATCCACACCAGGACTATCTTATGGAAGTCTTGCTCCTTGTCAAAAGATAGGTCCCAGAGTAGAAGTTGTGCATGTGATATTCAGACCTAAGGTTACCATAGTTCCTTATGCACACTAAGCCATACTTTGGTTCATACTCATTCATGGCATTGTGACATGTACGGGGTGTTCTAGGTATGGTGGAAAGTGTACGAAGGATGTGAGTGGACCAATAAGGAATCAATCAATCCTAGTAAGAGGATATGTTATCCCGTGTAATCTCTTCGATGAGTGACTCAAGCAATCTTTGCAAAGTGGGATGAGATTAGAAGTGGCTTCTAATTAGTCATCAGCTGAGTTCTCAAGATCGAGCTGAGATTTGATATGATTAAGTATTAGGGTTTGACATTTATCTACACCCATCACTTAATCAGGATAATGGGAGATCAAAAGATTGAATTGCACAGTAACTTACTACTGAAGGGTATTTTGATAATTTCTACCAAATTTTTCATCTTCAAGTAGGCATGACACATTGCTAGACATCAATCTTGTCTTTTGGTTTTCATGAACCAATTGGATTGGTTTCATGAGTCAATTTGATGTGTGATTCGAATTGGACAATTAGGTGAGCTGATTTGACCTAATTAGGTCAATCGGGTTTGATCGGATCAAATCGACTCAAACCTAAACCTACTGCTGGCTAGATATGGAATCCAATGGGTCAAACACAATAAAGAGTTGGCCAAAGAAGTCACTCATGGTTTAATTAGGGTCATGGGATCCTAATTGGTTAGCCAGATTGCATACTAGCATATGTAGATTAACCCAATTCCTAATCCAATTGGATTGGGTCTGGTTGCTTGCTAATTGGGCTAACGTAATTAAGGGAAACCTAAATTAGGTTGGGTCCTAAGTGGGGATAGCCAAATCAAGGCTCGATCTGATTTTATTTTGGTATTTTGGATGTCTTATTGAAGAGTCCATTTGAGTTGGGACTCTAGATGCCAAAATGATACCTTGGCATTCAAAAAGGCCTAGAAGAGTCTATAGTCCTCTGATCTGAAAAATATTTATATGGATTGAAAGAGGACTTAATGCTTTTCTTTTGACACCCATATTGTATATACTTTGACTAGTCAAAGATTGCATGGGATGTGGATAAAGTTGACCAAGAAATAAAGAGACTCTTGGCACCTCTTGGCGCGCGCGGGAGATGAAGGTGCGCGTAGAAGGACAAGAGTCCTTCTGCAGATGAAACACTGGAGTGTTTCATTTTAGGGGGCGCCTTTTCATCTTACCCCACACCTCTTGGATATGTTTGACCGATCGAGACCCTTTTTGAAATGGCATGAAAAAGGGATGGAAGCAAAAGCACGCATGAAGAGACGCATCTCTTCATGTGGCGCATGCCCTGAAGCAAAGTCCTTCTACTTTCAGGACTCTTCATATTCTTTGGTGTTTGGAGATTGAAGAGGCACCTCTTGGCTTTCTAGGGACCGGTACATGCCATGTGGCAAGTCACAGATTGTCCAGGAAAATGGACGGATGCCAATATGTCTTCTGGTGCATGAGGAGACATATTGGATATGATTTTTCAGTCTTAAAAAATCATATCTGATAATTTGTTGGAGGACATATTACATGCCCCTCTTAAAACTATAAATAGGGGTGGTGATATAAGTTTCAAATAATCTTTTTCACCATAAAGATATTCTGAGTGTTCTTCCACTTCTCCCTCCCTCCTTCTTACTTTAGGACAAGACTTGTCTTGTTAAGACAAGGTCTTTTCTACCAGAACAAGGCTTAGTTTTAGGATATAAGCCTAAGGGGTCCTAGAGGAGGGTTGTCCTAAAACCAAGAGTGGTTTAGGACTGTATCTAGAGAGCCCTACAGTAGGACAGGGTATCCTATAATGGTCAAAGGTCAAAAGGCTGACAAAAGAGTCTTGTTGAAGCAAGCAACCCCGGTAGGGATTCTTTCTTAGTACCATTCTCATATAGATCACCATTGGAGGGCTTGCAGTTGTGAGCCTCGTTGAAAGGATTGGATTTCAGCGATCCAGGTATGTATTATGACTTCATTTATGTTTTGTTGATTGGTATTACATAAGGGGTTCCTGGAAATTAGGGTTTTCTTGCCAATTAGGGTTCCATGCTTAGAGTTTTAGTTTTAAAATTCACTTCTGCATGCTGCATGATTCCCGGCACCCTGGGAGAATTCCCATCAATCTTCCTCATTAACTTCTTGTTCTTCCACTTCATCTGTCCGAGTCAGCTCTTCTTGCCATCTCTTTGTTCTTCTTTCTCTTTCCACCGTGGCCTCGGCTTGTCGAGATCTCTTGGCAACAGCTTTCTTCGGAGCCATTAGCACCAATTAGGTTAGGGTAGGATGGATTTTGGGGTAGGAGTTCTAGAATCTAAGCTTGGAGAGTGTGAGCAATAGCTTTGCTAAGATTTAAGTGAACTTGAGGATCTAAGAAGGGTTCTGTGATTTTTATATAAAAATGCTTAACCCGCAATTCGAGTAGGCTCCACTCGAGCACTATAGCTTGAGTTGACTCAAACCAAAACTTCATAAAAGGTTCTAAATAATTCAAAAATGGTTTCAAATGAAAGGTATACACTAAGAGAACTAGTCATTATCCTTAATTTGATGTTGGAGGCTTTCTAGATAATGTTTTCTTAGTTTTAAAGAATTAGGTCAAGTTTTCTAAAATTGGTCACATAGACCTAATTCACCTCTAATCAATTGAAATCTACCTAAATTAAGAGGTTTAGTGAAAGTGTCAGCAAGTTGATTTTTAGTGGGAATAAATTCAAGAACAATATCACCATTCAAAATATGATCCCTAATAAAATGATGTATAATCTCTATGTGCTTTGTTCTAGAATGTTGAATTAGATTTTTAGACAAATTAATATCACTTGTGTTATCACATTTAATAAGGATTTTAGATTGTGTAACACCAAAGTCTTCTAGTTATTGTTTAATCCAAAGCACTTGTGCACAACAACTCCCAACAGCTATATACTCTACTTCAGCAGTAGATTGTGCTATAGAGTTTTGTTTCTTGTAATGCCATGAGATTAAATTCAACTCTAAAAACTGGCATGTACCACCAGTGCTCTTTCTATCTATTTTGCATCCACCATAATCAGTATTCGAAAAACCAATTAAATTCAATGAAGATTGCTTTGAATACCATAGACCTAAATTACTTGTTCCTCTTAAATATTTATGATCCTTTTTATAGCAAGCATATGTGATTCTTTTGGATCAGATTGAAATCTAGCATAAATACATATGCTAAACAAGATATCAGGTCTACTAGCAGTTAAGTACAATAGTGATCCGATCATCTTGATAGAGTTTTTGATCAATTTTGTTGCCATCTTCATCTTTATCTAATCTGCAGGTAGGACTCATGGGTGTGCTTGCTTCCTTGCTTGTCTTCATACCAAACTTCTTGATGATTTCTTTGATGTATTTGGCTTGGTTTATGAAGATCCCTTCCTTTGTTTGTTTCACTTGAAGTCCAAGGAAGTAATTTAGTTCACCCATAAGGCTCATTACAAACTCACCCTACATCAACTCAGCAAATTCTCTATAAAGTGTTTCATTAGTTGCACCAAATATAATATTATCAACATAAATTTGTACAACTAACATGTCATTATTTTTTTTTTTGATAAAAAGAGTTTTATCAACATTTCCTCTTATAAAATTATTTTTAAGTAAGAATTTGCTTAATTTATCATACCAGGTTCTACGTGCTTGTTTAAGTCTATACAATGCTTTATTGAGTTTAAAAATATGATTTGGAAAAGCATGACTTTCAAAACCTGGTGGCTGTTCTACAAAAACTTGTTCTGATATAAAATCATTTAAAAATATACTTTTTACATCCATTTAGAAAAGTATGAAATTCATGTAGCAAGCAAATGCAAGTAGTAATCTTATGGCCTCTAGTCTTGTTACGGGTGCATAGGTTTCATCAAAGCCTATTCCTTCCTCTTGGTTATACCCTTTGGCTACTAATCTAGCTTTGTTTCTAACTATATTACCTTGTTCATCTAGTTTATTTCTATAGACCCATTTGGTTCCTATAATAGGATGGTTTGAAGGTCTATCAACTAAAATCCACACATTATTTCTATCAAACTGGTTTAGTTCTTCATGCATGGCCATCATCCAGTTTGGGTCATTTTCAGCTTCTTCTAAACTATGTGGCTCTATTTATGATATAAATGCTAGGTAATCATGTACATCTCTATGTGATGACCTAGTCTTAACACCTTGAGAGAGATCACCAATGATTAAATCTTTTAGATAAGAAGTTACATACCTCCATTCTCTTGGTAGATCTGCATGGTCTTTACTTACCATTTCTTCTCCTTCTTGGTTAGTCTCTCTTGAATGCTCATGTCTTACATTTCCTTTTGTAGTGTACTTGCATTATTATCTATGCACTCTTCTTTCTTTGAAGGTGAGGGGTTAGTTTCATCAAATATAACATGTACTGATTCTTCCACGGTCAATGTTCTTTTATTAAATACTATATATGCTTTGCTATGTATTGAATAACCAAGGAAAATTGCTTCATTAGACTTAGCATCAAATTTTCCTAGATTATCCTTTCCATTATTCATCATAAAGTATTTACAACCAAAAACATGAAAATATTTGATATTTGGTTTCTTTTCATTCCAAAGCTCATAAGAGGTTTTCTTTAAAATTGAACATATCAAAACACGGTTCAAAATATAACAAGCAATGTTGATCGCTTCTGTCCAAAAGTATCTTAGAAGATTACATTTACATAATATTATTCGGGCCATCTCTCCAAAGTCTAATTTTTTCTCTCTACAACACCATTTTATTATGGTGTTCTAGGAGTGGAGAAGTTATGATCAATGCCATTTTCTGTGCAATAATCATCAAAAAATTGATTTTCAAATTTCGTGCCATGATCACTCCTAATAAAAATAATTGAAAGGTTTTTCTGGTTTGAAACTTTTTTGTGAAATTTTTGAAAGACTTTAAAAGTTTCATCTTTATGTGCAATAAACAAGATCCAAGTAAATCTTGAAAAATCATCTACTATCACAAGAGCATATTTCATACCGCCTAGGCTTGTGGTCCTAATTGGTCCGAATAAGTCCATGTGAAGTAGCTTAAGGGGTCTAGAAGTTGAAATCATATTTTTGGATTTAAAACCCTCCTTAGTTTGTTTATCCATTTTGCAAGCATCGCAAACATGTTCAAAATCTACTTTAAATTTAGCTAAACCTCTAATAAGATTTTTGGAAATCAATTTGGCAATAGTATGCATGTAGCATGACCTAATCATCTATACCAAAATAAACAAGACTCCTTGGTCTTAGCATTCATTGCAACTATACTAGAACTATTAAACATGGCTAGATCATTTAAATCTACCACATAAATATTTTCAAGTCTATGTCCAATGAATTTGCTGCTAAAATCAAGTGAGTTTGTTACTATACACATAGACAATTCAAAGACAACCTTGAAGCTTTTATCACAAAATTGACTAATACTTAAGAAATTATGCTTCAATTTTTGTCTACTAGCAATATATTTTCAATAAAAGTAGAGGGGGTTAATTTGATCTTACCAATATCGATTATTTTTCCCTTGCCATTATCTCCAAAGGTTACCAAACCTCCTTCTTTCATATATAGGGTGATGAATTGATCATTGTCACCCGTCATACGTCTTGAAAAGCCACTATCGAGATACCATTTTTTTTTCATTTTTTGGGCTGCAAGATATTCATGCAAAACAATCAACAAGTTCTTTTAGGTACCCAAGCTACTTTGGGTCCTTGCAAGTTAGCAGAGGTAGTTCCTTTGGAAATCCAAATCTTTTTAATTTTATTCTTTCCATTTACATTTTTCTTTAACATATTGCATTGGAAAAATTTATATCCAACCCCATAACATGCATAATAAACAATTCTAGTATTTTGAAAAGATGTAAACTTTGAAGTTCTAAATGTAGAAGCATATGATGCAGATGTAGAAGCATGTGACACAAAAGCATTTTGAGAAATAGATTTTGGTATAAATGCTTTTGAAGATACAAATCTAGTAGCTGAAATTTCATTTGAATTCAAAGAATTAAAACTGATTCCAGCCTTGTTACTTGAAATTCTTTGCTCTTTCAAAATTAACTCAAGTTTATTTGAACTTAAGGTAAGCTTTTCAAACCAAGGCTTGAGTTTCTCCATTTCCTTTTTCAAATTAGAATTTTCATCAACTAAAGCTTTATTTTTCTCAAGATATAGATTTTTCTCGATTTTCAAATCTTTATTGTTCTCAGAAAAGATAATTAACTCCTTTTGCAATAATTTATTCTTTTCTAAAATCTCTTCCTTTTCTTTTGCTAAATAATCATTAATATTCTTTAAAGCTCTAATTTTTGTACCAGCCATTTTAAATTTAGAAAGCAAATCATGGAATGCAGAATTCAGTTTATCGAAAGTAAACTCAGCTTAAGGTTTAGGGGACATTACCTCATCTTCGAGACCCATAAGACATCAGGGGACATTACCTCATCTTCGAGATCCATAAGACATAGATTAGCAGTTTTTGTGGTCTCTTCTTCTTCTGTTGAAGTCGACTCCTCACTGTCACTCCAAGTTGCAACCATCGCTTTCTTTTTCTTCTTCTTTAATGTTATATTTAGTAAAGGACAATCAGGGCGGATATGCCCTGGTTTCTTACACTCATCATATGTGGGCATTTGTTCCTTCTCTTTTTCTCTTTCCTTGTCCTTATTGTGTTCACCTCTCTTGTGAAACTTTCTAAAGTATCTTCCTTTCTTCTTTTCCATAAATCTTCTAAATCTCCTCACGACCATAGCGATATCTTCACCCTCTAAGTCATCTTCGAAGGAGGAGCATTCATCTTCCGATTCCTCATCTTGTTTCTTTGATTCCGATGCAGCTTTGAAGGTAATTGTTTTCTTTTTCAGATCATCTTCATTTCTATGCTACATGGCCAATTCATAAGTGATGAGAGAACCCAGCAATTCATCTAGTGTTAGTGTGTTTAGATCTTTTGCTTCCTGGATGGCGGTTACTTTAGGGTCCCATTTATCTGGAAGTGATCTTAGAATCTTTTGTACTAAATCAGCATTAGAATAAACCCTGCCAAGACTTTTCAAACCATTAATAATATCTGTAAATCATGAAAACATAGTAGAGATAGTTTTAGTTTGCTCCATCTTAAAAAATTCATAACTATGTACTAGAAGAATGATTTTGGAGGTCTTCACTTGGGAAGCTCCTTCATGGATCACCTTGAGTTTGTCCTAGATTTCTTTCACGGATGAGCAAATAGAAATTCGGTTGAACTCATTTGCGTCCAAAGCACAATACAGTAAGTTCATGGCTTTGGCATTCAATTCCCCCATTTTCATGTCATGTTCATCCTAATTCTCTTCAGGTTTTGGGACATCCATGCCATCAACTTTAATCATGGATATTTGTGGACCCTTAAGAATGACCTTCCATAACTGAAAATCAACAGCTTGAATGGATATCTTCATTCTAGCTTTCTAGTATGAATAATTCGTGCCAGTGAACAGTAGAGGTCTATTAGTAAATTGGCCTTTGGCCAAGGAAGTACTCATGGGATGAGCCATTAATCTTTACTCTAAATAAGTTCAGAGAATCTGCTCTGATACCAGTTCTTGCCCAGGTGGCTTTTCCAAGAGGGGCATGAATTGGAAATTTAAGAAATTAATTAGATATGTGCTCTTTTAAATCTACTTTAGTGGTAGGTGCTATGTTTCAAATAATTAAAAATGGAAGCAAATGCAAACAGAAAAAGCACAATGCAAACACAAAAAATTTATAGTGGTTCAGAGTACCCTCGCTCCTACGTCCACTACCCAATATACCACTTGAAATTTCCACTATATTCACTACCGGAATACAGTCAGATTATTTTACCAGGCTCACAATCCAAAACCTAATACTTGATTTTCAACAGGATCACCACTAACCCAACACTTGGTTTTGAATAGGATCACCAATAACCTAACCTTGTTTTGACCAAGCTCACCAAAAACCCTTACACTGTTAGTTTTAAAACAAGATCACTAACAACCCACACTTGGTTTTTTAACCGGGCTCACCAATAACCCACAAACTCAAAAAGTGTTAAAAGAAAGTAAGCAACTAATGACAAACCCAAGTTGTATGATGGTTGCAATTGCAGCTTAAGAGAAGCCTTCTTAAATGGGCTTTAATGCACTTCAATGGCTTCCTCTTCTTTCTCAATAAGTGCTTCAAGCTTCTAGTAGGAGTTGGTGAAGACTTGAAGGCTGACTTGAATGTTCTTTTAGTGCTCTCTTGCTCACAAGCTCTTTTAATGTTTAATTAAGCATTAGCTCCTTCAAAGGTTATCCAAATCCCATATTTATAGAGTCTTGTACTCTTCTTGGATGGATATAGTCATTGTAGACCGTTGGGACCTGACATTTGACCATTGGAGCATTTTTTAAATTTAAAAATAAAGTTTTAGAATTAGCCATTACCTGCCTAGAATCGACGTTCGAGTCAGCTCGGATGCCTCGAGTCAGCTAATTCTTAAAGAGTTGATTCTTCACTTTGGTCGAGTCGGCTCGCCACAATTGAGTCAGCTCAGATCCTTAGTGTCGATAATTCCTTACTCTGGTTGAGTCGGCTTGCATCAATCGGGTCAGCTTGGATTCCCTGGTCTTCAAAGTTGCACTCTGGAGGAGTCGACTCGGGTTCCTTCGAGTCGGCTCTCCTAGCTGTTTTCTCATAACTAATTTTTCTGGACTCTAAATGAGTCGGCTCGAGTTCCTTTGAGTCGGCTCGGATCTCTGCGTGCCAAAATCCTTCAACCATGCCATGGATTAGAGTCGGCTCGAGTAAATTTCCAATAAAAGTTTAACTTATCTCCATAATTAATCCAGCAACTCTTCAACACTTAAAACTCTTTCCAACTCAACTAATGACAAATTCTAAAGAAATTTAAGCTTGAAAAACACATAGAAGTAACCCTTTTTCATTAATATTATATCAATATTTTTTTAGGTTCTTCTTTACATAAAACATTTACAATGCAACACAAAACAAATAACCAGGTTGTAGGAGTTGCAATTGGGCATTAAGATCATCCTACAAAAACTTGTAATTCACTTGAAGAGTTGTTAGTAAGACAAATACATGCTCCAATATTTTGTTATCATCAAAATCACTCAAGGGGTCAACATATGGCATTCACTTTAATTTTCTTGTTAATATTCAAAGATGCATTGACATGCAAATGATAGAGACTGTCAATTAAAATAGCTTTTGCAACCAATTCATTTCATAAATAAATACTATAAAAGTCTTTATTGAATGTAAATTCAAATCCTTCCTGTGCTAGCATAGAGACAGAAATCAAATTTCTACTAGCTCTAGGTACAAAATAACAATCACTAAGTACTAATCTAAACCCTAAAGGTAACACTAGAGAATATGATCTAATTGCTTGAGCAACAACTTTTGCTCCATTTTCGACACGTAGGACCATCTCACCTTCTCTCAGCATTCTACTTCTTTCTAAGCCCTACATTGAAATGCATATATGAGCACTAGAGCCTGAGTCTAAAATCCAACTGGAAGTAGACGAAACCATTTTGTTAGATTCAATAACGAGTATGGACTTACCTTCAGAAGGTGCATCCTCTTTCTGTTTCTATAAGCTTTCTAGGTAGAGAGGATAATTTCTTTTCTAGTGGCCATCTGTATTGCAGTGGAAATATTTTTCTTTGCTAACCTTGGCTTTCTTGGGAGTGTCCTTCTTCTTCTGTTTGTTCTCCTTCTACTTCTTTGCAGGTTTCTTCTTCTTACAAGTAGACTTTCTTTTGAAGGAAGACTACTCCATAGAGAAAATAGAGACCCTTGAACTCTTCAGGGTCTCCTCATTGCTTACCAACATGTTCAATAATTCAAGTAAAGTTAATTTAACTTATTCATATTATAGTTCATCACAAACTAAGCAAATGAACTAGTCAATGACTGGAGGATTAAATCCACCTGAAGCTCCTTGTGAATAGGAATGCCCAGCTTCTCAAGCTGTTCGATATCCTTGATCATTATCAAACAATGATCTTGGATTGACTGCCCTTCATGAATCTTGTTGTTAAAAAGCCTTTTCGATACTTCGAAGCGTACAATCTGACTTTGTTCACCATATAAATCTTGTAGGTAAATCAGAATCGATTTAGAAGATGGCATATCCTCATGTTGGCTCTGCAATTCGTTTGACATTGAGGCCAACATGTAATACTTAACCTTATTATCATCTTCCATCCATTTCTCATATGCAGTCGTCTGACAAGCATTTGGATGGTCAGGTAAAATAGGGGGTTCCTATTCAAACACATAGCCTAACTTTTCAGAACTCAAAATAATTTTGATGTTTTTCAACCAATCTTTAAAATTAAAGCCTGCAAGTCAGTTTGTCTCTAGAATATGGGCTAAGAGATTTGAAGCAGACATGGTTAACTACAAGAGTAGAAGATTCAAATTAGATGTTTATACTTAATTATTAAAATTATTCTAGGATCTTTAAGAAATAATTTTAGAACTTCTACTATTTTCTCGAATCTCTCACACTCCCTGTGGAGATGCGAAAATCCTGCGACTCTAGGTTTCTAGTGGGTGCTAAGTCCCATCGATGTGCAGCACCTACCGTGCCTGGTTATTAGTAACATGCTACACCAATAAGTGGCCAACTCTTGTCCAATGTATCTAATACAAGTTGTAGCTCTTGGTCTCTAAATCATGAAACCTCAACATCCCCGTTTATTGATCCAATCATTAGTTATGTTAGACCTACCATTCTTTCTAGACAAAGTCATCATTGAGTTCTTCAACATGCCCATTTATAGGGCCCAACCCCATCAGTGCCTAGCAACATCTCATGCTTAATAGGATGGTTGTGTCTTCTCGATGCAACTAGACCACTGTAACCAATCGAGAATAATCAACACCAGTAGGACACCCATGCACCTACAATGGTAGAAGATTTAAGACTTAATATTTATGGGGAGCTTAGGTTCAGGTCTCTTCTAAATTGATCAGCCAAATCATGACTAACCAATTACTTTAAGTCAGCACATCTCATGTCTGACTAATTACATTCAGTCAACACAATCTCATGTTTGACTAAAATAACTAGCATGGATGAACTCAAATCAAAAGTGACCCTTTTGAAAACTTAATCAGCCAAATTGGCTAGGTTAGTTTGATCCATGGGATGGTTTTGCCAATATACTCTCTTTCCGCCAAACTAGTTGGTTGAGAAAGAGTTAGCCCAATTAAAAACCATGATCGAAACCTTCCTTAGACACCAATTGACTGACAAGATTCAATTAGGTCATCTATTGTTCTGGGCTCATCACTGAGACAAATTAGGTCTTAATTTATCAATTCACTATCAAATGAATTGATCTAACCAGACATCATCTAAAAATAATTTTAAGGTGTCTAGACCTAATTTGTTCAACCCAAACCCTCATGCACCTATTTAATTTTCTGTTCAAATCAATTTTAAAATAGGTTCAAGTGCATGATATTAATGGCTTATGATCATGAATCAAATTTAAGATTTAAACCCTAATTTGATTTATCACATACATCAACATATATAATCATAAATCGATCAAAACCCTTTTGAAAATGCTTGTTCAAAACCAGGTATACATCAAAGTAGGACAACCTTTGCACTATAGGGGTTAAACCCTATAGCAGGACAATCTTATGTCACTTTGTACAATCTTTGATCAATTAAATTTCAGATTATTAAATTTAATTTCAGATCTGAAAATTATGATTTTAATTTTTGAAAATAATTTTCAAAGCAAAACAATTCTATGCTAGAACAATCTCATATTCAGCATAGATTTGATACAATCATAATCTATCTATCTGATCTGAATATTTTTTAGATATGATTCTCATCCATGCATGTTAAAGAAAGGAGAACCGTGGCTCTAATACCACTGTTGGAGTTCTTCCAGGAATAATATATTGCATAAAACCAGGAATTAAAAGCCTGACACAGCGGAAGTAGATATAAAAGCTATTTTATATCTAAACATAGAATTTATAAATAAATCTAATTTATTCATCATAAATTCCTAACATGCTGAAATATATAAGAAAAATATCAGATATGAAAATAAAATTATTTTAAGCATAAAATACTTACCTAGATCGCTATCCCAGCCTGCTTTGAAAAGCATGTCGATCCACTTTTGAAACCGAGATTCTACCGGAGCCGCGCAATTGCTCGACCTCTGCTGGTATCCACACAGAGCTCACATAACCGAGTCGTAGACAGCACCGAATTGCTAGATCCTTGCAGCCTTCTCCACTTTCAGCAAATCAACCACTTTAAAAAGTGTGCCGATTCGAATCCGGACCGACTTCTGGCTTCTATCTTGCAAATCAGACTATGCAAGACCTTTGGACCTCTTGCTATCTTCTTCCTCTTATGTAGAAGACCTCTCAACACTCTTGAAGAGAAGAAAAATAAATAAAAGGAAAAGAAAACTTAGCATCCAGGAGAGAGACTCTTTGGTATATTGATGCCCAAGAGAGATGACACCCAAATATATTCTTCACGGTGAAAGGAGAAATCTTTTCATGCCAATTATGATCATATTGGTCGGCCACTTTTCTTCCCTTTTAAAATCCAATTGTCCCACCCCTCCAAACTAAAACACCAGTGTTTTATTTTATCTGGTTAGGAATTAAGAGGAGTAGAAGAGGACTCCTTCTCCCCTTAAAATTCTCCATACCAAAGCAATTAGCGCCTCTTGGTTTTCACGCCCCTCTTTTTGTCGCACAAAATGCTTGGGGCCCACTTAGGCATGTGGAGGCAGGGGGAGATAAGGAAAGAGATAGGGAGAGAGAGTCCCAGTCTAACTGTACTCTGACTTATGGTCCAAATAAAGTGATTTGATAGTCAAATCGAAGTTGATTTTAAATTTGATCAAACCATTTTGAAAAGGACATTAACCCAACTCAATTAGGATCAATTAATTGAGTCTAACTAAATAAAATTAAATCTAATTTAATTTAATTAATAATTAATCCATAATTAATTAATTGTAACATTTATAATTAGGTCAAATCTTAATTGTAACACTTATAATTAGGTCCAAATTGATTTGCTGATTGGTTACTTGAGCTCCTAATGTGTGTGACCCCTCAGGTCCTATCCTATCTAGTAATAAGACATGCTATAATCTCCATTATACATCATCAAAACTCCTTTAGATGGATTGAAATAATTTCAGGTCAACCCTATTCAGGATCATCGATCCGAAAATGATCCTAATAGGCTCTCACAATCCACCAGTAATACCTAGTAGTATGTAGTGGCAACCCAGCAGAATAAGATTGGAACCCCTAGGTGTAGTTACCATGTGATTCGATTCCTCTATCAAAAATTCTGACACGATGTTGGTTTCAGATACTCGTCAAACCTATCAGTCATATGCTTAACTTAATCGACTCAAGTCCAATTATGATACTAATGAAAATACCTTTTCATTATCACCCTGCTATGGCCATAGACTTCTCGACTTAGTCACATTAAGCTGCATAGGATTATATTTTACTATTAAGGCTGATAGATTCCTATAAGTGAAAACCTTACTACAATAAACTTACTGCAGCTAATGAACACCGCAAGGTCCCATCTGGATAGGAACCATGTGATTGTGCTGTCAAACTATAAAAACTTTATTGTGAGTAGCCGAGACACTCTAGGTCAAAGAACTATTCACAAGACTATAGCATCAAGAAGTTATTGACAAGTGACTAGTCATCCGTATAACTTCCTATACTTGGTCATGCTCAGTACTGTTGATCTCTATCAACTACCTGCACTCTCACTCCAGTGTCACCACACTACAGGTCAGAGACTCATCTACCCAGAAAGGGAAGTGATCTGTGCACCAATTTTAATGGATCAATCACCATCCTCGTGATATTCCAATAATCAAGATCTTTTAGGAGTTAATCTATAATGACACATGCTTCAAATTCTCAACTCTTGAGAATATGTGTCATTGCCCATTAACTCCATGGACGATTCATAGACATATCAATATGAATGAAACTAATGTCCTTTTATTAATAAGAAAAATTAAGTACAAAGTTCATGCCCTAAAAATTAAAATGTGTCAATCCAACTTGGCTTTCAGGGCATACATCTAACAAGAATATGTGGCTATAAGGAGTTGTTGTGCTCAGGTGTTATGGATTAATCAATAACTAGAAGATTATAGTGTTGTTCAATCTAAATTCCAATCAAATATGATAACACAAGTGCTATTAATTTAACAAAAAATCCTATTCAGCATTCAAGAACTAAGCATATTGAAATTAGACACATTTCATTAGGGATCATGTACAAAATGGTGACATTGAACTTGAATTCATTAGTTTTGAACATCAATTAGCTGATATCTTTACTAAACCTCTAAGTGAAGATAGATTTCAAATGATTAGAGGAGAATTAGGACTTTGTGATCCTTTTTAGAAATTTACCTAAATTCTTCAAAAAATTTAGGAAAATTCATCTAGATGACCTCCAACACTTTTTAAGTCATTTAGACACTATTCTTAGTATTTTTCTATGCTTAAAAATCTTTCCCAAAATTTTTAGAGCCTTTCTTGTAGTTTTTGGTCGAGCCGACTCGAGCTGTGAGACCTATTCAGGATGAGCCGACTCGAGTGATAGATCTACTTAAGAAACACATCATGCCCTAGTTTCCATTTTCCTTATAATCGTCACTGTTGAACTTGAGCCCAAGTAAGACTTTCCCTCTTAGCCTTAGAAACATTTCCTACTATTCCATTCACTCCAAATCCACCTCATTCCTTTGATCCATGATCTATGGCCCCTAGAAAAGCCGTGGCAAAGAAGAAGAGGCAAGGGCCAGCTCCCAATTTGGAAAATATGGAAAGGAAATCTAAAAGAAGACAGGAAGAGCTGACTCCCCAAGAAGAAGAAGAGCTTGTTCCTCTTCCTCAAAGGTAGATTATCCCAATGGGGAACAGGGCAGTCACTTTGGGTAGGAAAATCGACTTTGATTTCCTTGAACAAGAGCATTTTAGAATTGGTGAATGGATTGAAAACAAAGTTGGAAGTTTTTCTGTACTATGGATATCCTTACATACCCTACACTGGTTAGATCTTTTTTTGAACACCTTTCCCTTGGAATAAACCAGATTTTGTCCACTGTTAAAGGGATTACCATTTCTGTAGATGAGGTCAAATTGAGTAGGGTTTTGCAGATGCCCAAGAGTGGTAAGTGTTACTTGAATATTAAAGATAAGCAAGGGGCACTTCAGGCTATTTTAGAAAGAAGAAATGTAAAAGGCATCTCAAATTTGCAAGCTAATCAGTTATCCCTCGAGATTCAACTACTTCATAATATCATCAACTGAGTCTTCCTGCCCATGACAGGGTGATTCGATTGGGTGAGCGAGTAGGATCTGATGTTTATGAGGTATATGATTGATGGGGAGGACCTCAATCTTTCCTTCATTATGATGACTCAGATTCGGGTTGCCACTCGCAGGGCCAGAGCTTGCTTCCATATGGTATGGCCTTCACCCTTTTGTTCCAGGACTCTGGCATTAACCTGACTGGTGAGGATAGTCGACCTCTCCTTCATATAGATAGATACTCTGAGAAATTTGTACATAGGATGGGATATCATCGAGTTGAGGGAGTGTGGATGTGGGGAGTATCAGGTCAGAGGACAGTTCACTCTAATGATTCTGATGATGAGCCTAAGGATACAGAGGTTGCTGCACAGGCTGGAGCTGATGAGGATGAGCATGATGATGTAGCTGGACCTTTAGAGCTAGCTCCTACTACGCCACCTCGGTTAGCCCCCTCGAAACCTAGTACTAGTGGACCATAGTCTAAGTCAGAGTAGTTGAGGATTTTGAGAGAGGACATCACAACTCTTAGGTATGATCTTCAGATAGTGAGGGCAGAGGTACACTCCCGGATTGACCAATTGCAGGTTGAGGTCAGGGATAAGTTCAGCCATATCTTAGCTACATTGTACACTTCAAACAAACCCTCTGTGTCACCAGACTCACCTCCACCTCCACTAGATGTTGAATAGGACTTTCAGCAGGCTGGTAAGCATTTAGCAGATACTTATGTCATGGAGACACCAGCAGTAGAGAGAAAGCAGCTAGAGCAGTGTACTTCTGACACTCCTACCACTCAGATCCTGTCAAAGGCCAGCACCTTAGCCCTATCCAATGCTTTCACTAACCAGCAAACTTTGCTACTCTCAAATACTATTCCTGAGTCTGATCCTCTTATAGTACCCATTCTAGATTCTACTTCTATAGCACCTAGACCTAGAGCTGAGCTAGATCTAGAGTACCTAGAGCTCCTACCTGGACTAGGTTTAGAGATCTTAGATCGAAGCCTATGAAGACTGTAGTTTCATCTTCTGTATTAGAGATAAGCTCTTCTTCTAATGAGGAAGAAGAAGACTAGGTCTTATTAGATCTCATTTTTTGCTTGTTGGCTGTATCAGCCACCTTTTTGTATCAAAACATGATATATATATATATATAGTTGTGTTTGCTTTGTTATACATCTTGTTAATGAATACTTTGCTGAATGATACTTAAACTCCTTTTATTCTCTTGCTATATAACATTTTTTAGTAAGGGGGAGTAGTGTTTTGTTTTACCTTTTTTTGTTGATGACAAAAAGGGGGAGTAGTAATAATGATGCATGAAAAATAGAAACATCATGGAAAATATTTTATGTGATGTAAGCATGGAAAATAAACAATGTATGGGAAGTGGTATGATGGAAAATGTAATGAGATGCATGAAAATGTGCAAGAAAATGAAAAAGGGGAAGTACTAATCTTAAAACTTTACAATCTTGCAAACTCTTTAAAATTGTAACTCTCTTATGAAAAATGATTGAAAGAGGGAGTTCATCTCATTAAAAGTTGACAAAAGTTACAAAGAGCCTTGATACTTCACTAAATAACTTTGATACTTCAGTTAACTTGTAAAACTCTGATACTTCAGTTGATTTGTAAAGTGAAACTCTATGCTTTGAATTGTTTGGTATGGCATACTATATAGAACATTCTAGAATCATTTACTCTGATACATTTCACTTTGATACAATTGCAAATGTAAAGTACTTACTCTTTCCAAGTTCAGTGTTTTGTCATCATCAAAAAGGAGGAGATTGTTGACCCTTAGAATGATTTTGATGATTACAAAATATTGGAGTATGTATTTGAAACAATGACCTTTAAGTATTTGAGAAGTTTTTGTAGGGCATTTCTATTGAACAATCATCAACCCTACGTTTTTCAAGATAATTAGGATCAATCCATGTATTTAAGAAAAGTTTCATGTATGTTTCATTCATTTGAGAGCCCTAGCTAAATTTATTTGTATAATCATGTAAAATGACCAAATAAATGTAATTTTAAGATTAAACATCTTAGATTAGGTTTACAAGTTGTTTGGAAGGAGTTTGAAGCCATTTGGAAGCTTTTGGAAGCAAGTTCACTCGAGCTGATACATTTTCATGGCATGGCTTGGTACGGCACAGAAAGTTTTAGGTTTCAGCCAACCGAGCCGACTCAAGCAGAATTCGAGTTGACTCTTCCAGAACTATAAAAATCTGGTTTCTGAGATTTCTGGCATTCGAGCCAACTCAATGGAATTCAAGCCAACTTTTCCAAAACTGTTGAACTACTGGACTGAGCATCTGAGCTGACTCAATCATCCGAGCTGACTTGATTTTCTAGTTCTGCTACAGTAATGGCTAGTAGCAGAATTCAGATTTCTTGGAATTCAAAGCTTCTAATGACTAGATCTCAACTCCCAAGGCACTCCAACAGCCATATCCATCTGGAAATATTTCAAGAGGCTATAAATGATGGATCTAAACAAGTTTTGAATAATCTTTATAAGGGTATTGAATATTTCAAGAGCTTTCAAGTAAAGACTCAAGTTCTTCACCAACTTTCAACTACCATCTTGAGTCTACCTTTGAAGTATTAAGAGAAGCATTGAAGAGCATTGAAGAAGCTTTCAAGAAGGCCTCATTAAGAGCTTCAACTACAACCATTCAAATCTTTGGGTTTATTTTAAGTGTTGCTTCCTTTTATACTCTATTTTGAGTTGTCACAAGTGCAGCAAGGAGCTGTGACTTGTAAGTTATTTTAAAGGTTATTGGTGAGCCTTAAAAACCAAGTTGGGTTGTTAGTGAGCCCGGAAAAACAAACATTGTATTGGATTTTGGATTATGAGCCCGTTGTAAAACAATCTAGCTGTATTCGGGTGAATATAGTGGAAATCCTAAGTGTGCACCTTGGGTAGTGGATATAGGAACCGGGTTACTCTGAACCACTCTAGATTTTGTGGTGTTTGTATTGTTCTTGCATCATCATTTACTTCCGCTTGCAATACTCTAATCACTTCACTCACCATACAAAATTTTCAAAAGGTACATACTTGTTAAAATTTCTCAAACCCAATTAACCCCACCTCTTAGGTTGGCCAACTGGGCAACAAAGATCTACCGTAAAGTCCCATAGAATATCCCTGTGATGATCCATATAAGCCATTATCCAATTAGCCGCACTATTACCCTTCCTATAAATAGGAGATTATTCGAGTGAAAGCAAAGTGCACATCATTCGCTAGTAGTCCTATATATAAGGGAATGTAGTCTGATAATAGAAGATGAAAGATCAAAAAGCCAACTGATAATGGTTAATGAATCCCCCCTCTAGACTAAGGCTACAAATGTGTCGGGTTGACCCATGACCCGACCCGACCTATTTAAACCCGATCCAACCCATTTTATGAACCCATAGATCCGGGTTGGGTCATAAAATTATATCCATTATATTTTCTGGGTCGAGTCTGAAAGTAAACTAATGCAGGTGGTTTGACAAGATCCTATACTGGGCATGCAAATATCTGCGGGAGCAGATTGGATTTTAAAACAATTTTTAAAATTCGTGCAGCGGGAATCTGCTCCGCCAGGAACTAATCTAAATCTAGTTGCATTTAGGCATGCATAATCATATAAAATATTTATAAAATATTAAACAATTTAATCTATCCATGCATGATTAAAAAATAATTTTCCATACCTTTTATTCCGCCTGGAATAACTCTGGAATAAACCTGGAATAGACTGGAATAACTGAAATAAAGTTATTCCAAACGTCTTCCTCCTTGGGACCCTGTTTTTGGCTTGCAAAACGTCGTCGGAACACCTCCTTCTAGACCTCTGTTTGCTCCCAAATTTGAGCAACAGCAACTTGGACAAGTCTTCTTCGATTTGCCATTGATAACTGCAATCAAATCTAAGCCAAAAAAATTAAATAAATCACCAAAGTCTGCTGCCAGATTTCTGCAACAGAACTGGGCAGAATTTGAGCTTGAAACAATGGGATTTTCTCTCCCTCTAAGGCTTTTAAACCCATCCCAAAACTCTCTCCTTAAGCCTCTCAAGGAAGAGGAATGCCTAGATGTTTTATTGCTTTCCCTTGGATCTCACACGGTGGATGAATAAAAAACTTCTCTCGTTGAAAACTCTTCCAACGAAACAGGGATGCTTTGGTTTTTATATAAGGTGCTGGGAGGGATAGGGAGGTGGAGGGACGGAAGGCCAAGAGATGGGAACAGCAGCGGGAAGCACTAAACCCATTTAACAAGCCTTAAACCAGGATTAAAGCCATCAAACGGTGGAGGGATAAGAGGAAGAAACGTCAGCGAAGGGGAGTGACTGTCGTTTGGCCTACCAGGAAAAACAAATGACCGTGTAAACGGTCACGGGAGAAAAAACACGCAATAAAACAAACACCGGTCCAACCAAAAATTGGTTCAAACCCAATTTTGGTTCAATTCCATTAAACCAAACGGTTCAATCCAATTGAACCTGGTTCAAGGAATAAAATTGGTTCACAACCAATTGGAGGCCGAAACGAACTCCGAATCAGTTCGAAACTGATTCAGAAAAATCCTAGCACAGTGCTGGTCAACCCGGAACATTTCCCGGTTGACTCAGACAAGGGCAAGACAGGGAAAAGAGTGCTCAAAAATACTGTGACCATAAAACCAAGATGATTCCCAATTATAATCAGTATCCGAATCAGAGAGTTATTCTCTGTGGCGTGTGACCTCATAGGTTCGAACCTAAATGGTAGCACTAGAACAATTTCTAGTACCAGCACAGGAAACCATCTAGCAATGGGTCCCGGCATCTGGATAGGTCGAAGATGCGGGAGTAAACTATCGAACCTCTAGCATATGGTTACCGTATAATTCATCCCTTTGACCTCTAATGCTCATCACGACTGAGATTGGGCTGCCAATCCAGACTGAGTCAGTCGACCACGTGTCTCAACCTCGCAAGCCCAGTGACTCTTCATTAGGACTACCCCGGCCGAGGATTTGCTAAATTGAGATACTGCAAGACATTCAATCCAAACTGTTTGGACAGGTCAATTCCATCTTGGTCCATCACTGCTCCACAAGTACTTGCCTGTACCCAGAAACCTTCCATCACCGGATTAAAAATTCGGGTACTCCGGTACCAAAGCACAGGGAGTTGCTTGCAAGCTACCGTGATGACCTCAGGTCAGAGGGACATATATACCCATATCCAATCGTGAGTATCGCTTTGGCAGAAAGGGGCTGCACGGAGTCACGTTCAATGAGATATCAAATATCCCACTTGCAGATCACATCAGTGTCACCACACTCATCTGGTCAAGAGGACAACCAAACGATGTTAACTACAACAACCTATACTTGATATATTGCCGTCCAGTTCAATATATCCTTTGGTTGTGAACAGGGTTTAAGGACCACTCGATACATCCTCTCTGTATCGAAGTCAGTGTAGTCCTAAGGACTTCATCACATGAAAAGAGCTCATTTCAGGGAAATACAATATATGATGACCTGCCAAAAATAATATTTTATTAATTCATAAAATGAATACAATACTCAGCACAACCACCTACAACCCAGGCGATTGGCTATGGGACACAATTCCCAACAACTCCCACTTGTACTAAAGCCAATCAGAAGAGTATCTAATACCCATTTTCCATTTATAATAGTCGAACTCTTTTATTCCAAGGGCTTTAGTGAAGGGGTTGGCCAGATTTTCTTTTCCATCGACCTTCAGAAGATTGATGTCTCCTCGTTCCACGATTTCTCGTACGAGGTGGTAGCACCGCAAAATGTGTTTGGTGCGGTGATGAGCTTTAGGCTCCTTAGCTTGAGCAATGGCTCCAGTGCTGTCATAGTGCACCGGAATAGGACCATCTAGGGAAGGTGCCACCCCTAGCTCTCCAAGGAACTTTCGCAACCACATAGCTTCCTTTGCCGCATCTGATGCTGCAATGTATTCTGCTTCGCATACCGAGTCTGCAACAGTTGCCTGCTTAGAACTTTTCCAGCAGATCGCTCCTCCATTCAGGGTAAAAACAAACCCTAACACACTCTTGCTATCATCTCTATCCGACTGGAAACTAGAGTCAAAGTACCCTACAAGTTTCAAGTCAGGTTCTCCATAAATCAGCCATTGATCTTTAGTATTTCTTAAATACTTAAGGATGGACTTAACCACCTTCCAATGTGCCTCACCTGGGTCAGACTGGTATCTGCTCACTACTCCTAGTGAGTATGCCATGTCTGGTCTAGTACAAGTCATAGCATACATGATAGAGCCTACTGCAGAAGCATAAGGTACTCTACTCATGCACTCTCTTTCCTCAGGAGTTGTCGCACAATCCTTCTTGGAAAGAGTAATTCCAGAACCTATCGGAAGATAGCCTTTCTTGGAATTTTCCATGCTGAACCGTTTCAACACAGTGTCAATGTACGTAGACTGGGACAGTCCCAAAAGCTTCATAGATCTATCTCTATAGATTTTCATACCTAGTATGTAAGAAGCTTCACCCAAGTCCTTCATGGAGAACTGAGATGATAACCAGACCTTTATTCCTTGTAATGCTGCGACATCATTCCCGATTAAGAGAATGTCATCAACATACAGTACTAGGAATACAATCATAGAACCATTAACCCATTTATAGATGCACGGTTCTTCTCCGTTCCTAACGAAGCCAAATGATTTGATACACCTATCAAATCGTAAGTTCCAACTTCGAGATGCTTGCTTGAGTCCATAGATGGACCTCTGCAATTTGCATACTTTTGATTCATCTATGGATGTGAACCCTTCAGGCTGTATCATATACACTTCTTCTTCCAGCTCCCCATTCAGGAAAGTGGTTCAAACATCCATCTGCCAGATCTCGTAATCAAAATATGCTGCCAAAGCAAGCATGATCCGAATGGACTTGAGCATTGCCACAGGGGAGAAAGTCTCGTCATAATCGATACCATATCGCTGATGATACCCCTTGGCAACTAGACGGGCTTTATAGGTCTCTACCTTCCCATCGGCGCCCCTTTTCCTCTTGAAGATCCATTTACACCCGATGGATTTTATTCCTTCAAGCGGATCAACCAATGTCCAAACATTGTTGATTTCCATGGACTCCATTTCGGATCGCATGGCTCCAAGCCATGCCTCAGAGTCAGATCTCTGAAGTACATCCATATAGGTGATTGGATCCTCATTGTTCTCATCAAGCTCAATGGGATCGCCATCCCAGACCAAGAAACCATAGTATTTGTCCGAGTGACGCGGTATTCTACCGGATCTCCTAATGGGTTCTGGGTGTGATTCAATCACAGCCAGTTCTATGATGTCCTTAGAGTGTGTAGGTTCTTTTATTGGCTGAACTTCATCAAGTTCAATCTTAGAAGCTATAGTTCCTTCTCCAAGGAACTTCTTTTCCAAAAAGATAGCACTAAGAGCAACGAACACCTTTTGTTCATTCTCCAAGTAGAAGAAATACCCTTTGGTTTCCTTAGGATAACCAATGAATAAACACCTGTCAGACTTAGGACTAAGTTTATTTGAGTCTAAACGCTTTACGTAAGCCAGACAACCCCAGACCCGAAGGTGTGAGATTGAGGGTTTACGCCCATTCCACATCTCATACGGAGTGGAGACAACAGACTTACTTGGAACATTATTTAATAAGTAAAAGGCTGTCTGAAGCGCATATCCCCAAAAGGATAGCGGTAGAGTTGCAAAGCCCATCATAGATTGAACCATGTCCAACAAGGTTCAATTCCTCCTTTCGGACACACCATTCAACTGTGGTGTTCCTGGAGGAGTCTACTGAGAGAGAATTCCATTCTCCTCAAGATATGTCAAAAAAGCATCAGATAAGTATTCACCACCTCGATCAGATCGAAGGGTTTTAATACTTTTTCCAGTTTTCTTTTCTACTTCATTATGATATCGTTTGAAAATTTCAAACGATTCAGACTTATGTCTCATTAAAAAGACATAATCAAATCTTGAAAAGTCATCTGTAAAAGTAATGAAATATTTGTAACCTTCTCTGGCAATAACTGACATCAGTCCACATACATCAGTATGTATTAGACTTAGAAATTCTGTAGCTCGTTCACCCTTTCCAGTAAAAGGTGATTTGGTCATTTTACCAAGTAAACAGGATTCACAAGTAGGCAGTGATTCAGAATCACTGACCTCGAGAAGTCCATCTCCTCGCATCTTGTTTAACCTATTTTGGTTAATATGACCTAGCCTACAGTGCCAAAGATACAAATCATTGACATTATCTAACCTTGGACGTTTGCAAGAAGTGTATATTACACTAATAGGCCTTGATAGTACGTATATGCCATTATTTAATCTAGCTTTCATTATAACAGAGTTATTCAAAATAACATTGCAAAAATCTCCTTTTATTGAAAGTTCAAAACCACAATTGGCCAAAAGGGCTACAGAGATTATGCTCATAATGAAACTAGGACAATAGTGACAATCGACTAGCTCGACAGTACAAGACTCAAAGACAAGACGCAGGACTCCGATCGCCAGTACTGGAATACGATTTCCATTCCCGATGCTCAGAAACTGTTCTCCATCTTCAAATATTCTGCTAACTTGAAGTCCCTGTAACGAATTATAAACATGAATTGGACTACCAGATCCAATACCAAGTTAGCAGTATCAACAATTGAGTAATTACAAGGTTTTATCATATAAATACCTTGTTCAGTAGACTTCTGCTTCCTCGGCCTGTTCGGATCAAGGGACGCAATATAAAGAGGACAGTTCCTCTTCCAGTGTCCCTTCTTCTTGCAGTAGAAACACTCTGTAGAAGACTGATCAGCCTTATACTTCCTGGTCTGACTAGGGCCAGGAACATTCTGCACCTTCTTTCCCTTCTTATTTGTTTTCTTCTTCCCTTTCTTAAAGGGACGACGACCTCTATTTCCTCTCACTAAATTCACCACCCACTTATTCAGTTGGTGGTCTTTCTCGAAAGTCTGTAGCAACCCCAAAAGACCATGGTAGTTGACTGCAGGCTTGTTCATTCTGTAATGTTCGAGAAAATCAAGATAGGAGGAGGGAAGAGAATTCAGGATCGCATCCTTACCGAGCTGCTCGTGCAAGGGGCATCCGAGTTTGCCCAACTTTTCAATCAACTCGATCATGTACAATACATGATCATTGACTGAACCGCCATTCGGCATCTTGGAGTTGTAGATGGCACAAGACACTTTGTACCGTTCTACATCATCCGGGGTGCCGAAGGATTCCTTCAACTTTTGAAGGATTTCATCATGTTGGGCCTCCTCGAATTTGCGACTGAACTCGTCGTTCATTGCTGCTAACATGATGCAACGGACAGTAATCCGATCAGAGACCCACTTCAGATAAGCGTCTCTGACCGCACTCCATGCATTTGCGGGAGGGATTTCAAGTGTCGGATCCGCTATTACATAGAGGATCCGTTCATGCTCCAGAATAATTCTCAATCTTCGATACCAACTATCGAAGTTATGACCCTTTAACTTCTCATTATCGAGAAGTGACCGGAGCGATAAATTTGAAGACATCCGAAAAGAAAATAAGACCATATTAGTTTATGAATTAATAACTTAACCAAAAGACTTGGACTTTAGTCTAAAGGTTTCTCCCACTAATTTTTCAGATTGGTAGCCTCTAACTCCAATCCATGAAAATACTTTTTCTCAAGTGGGTACTAAAATCCAATAGTCCTCGCATGAGCCCGACTATGGCCGGCTCACTCATACGAGCCTAAAGGTAGGTTCGTAAACTTATTGTTTCCCTAAACAATTTTTAGTATTTTATTTTGCCCCAGAGAGCACCCCAATCGGCCTAGGGGCCTCCTATTGCGGGTCTCTGGTTAGGTCCAACCATTAAAATGACAAATCCAATGCTTCCAGCTTAACTAAAGACCAAGCCCGACTATGGCCGGCCCACCTGGTCCCGTTAAGGAGGTTGCACTGAACCATCATCGATCAGATAGAAATTCCAGTCGCCGGATGTACACCCGTTCTATGGAACTGCCGATGCACACCAAGCTAGTGGACACATTTCTATCCAACTTAATGGGAGGCAAAGACACTATCAACTCCTTGACTTAGTCTTTTTAAGGACCTAATAATTTTAGAAGACTTTATAATTGTGACAGAAGAAAAGAGACAAGGACATGGATCATCCTCCCACTGAATCAATCAGATTCCAGGAAGGTTGAAATAAATCAACAAAT
Source organism: Areca catechu (assembly GCA_021397845.1). Classification (NCBI taxonomy): domain Eukaryota; kingdom Viridiplantae; phylum Streptophyta; class Magnoliopsida; order Arecales; family Arecaceae; genus Areca; species Areca catechu. The sequence goes on along the minus strand of CM038048.1, from coordinate 40,812,560 downwards.
GATCCATGGGCACCTATAGATCAGTCAGACCGATCAACCTGGGTGACATGGGTTAACTCGAGTCATTGAGCTTTTCCAATCAGTTCTGGTCGACTCGATTAGCCATGTAGGTGAGATCATGGGTGAGTATCCGCCATTAACCATCTTTCCTAGACACCAACCAAGTTGGCCAGGAAAGAGGTAGCCTCATACAGCCATGATCACAATGCCAAACCTACCTCGACACCAGTCAGTTTACCAGACTCGATCAGACTAGCCTAAAGACTCGGGCATCCACTGAGCCACTAATTGGATCCATTTTAGATGAACGGATCAACTATTCTAACTATTAGATAGTTCTAAAGAAGGACCTTAAACAACTTTTGTTTAATCTTCTTATTATCCGGTTCAAGTAAACTTAGGTCTAACCCAGTTTTGGACGCAACTAGTCAGCTAACCCAATTAACCAAAAATGGCTTATGCAAATTGTATTAGATTTCATAAACCTAAAAAACTTTTTATAAGCCAAACACTTAATTAAAACATTTTTTTAATTAAGCCTCTATGTAAAATAATTTTACATACCAAATCATGCATCAAAAAATATTTTATAAAACATGCCTAAAACATGTATCTCCAAATTAAAACAATTTTTAATTTTAATATTCTTTAAGGATCATTCTGAAGAGGCCAATACATACGATCCGCATCGTGTCAAAGACACACGATCATGGTGAAGGTCTCAACTAGGTTCCAAAAAGAAAACTGGATACATTTTTAAGATTAAACAATTTTAATCTATTAACATGCATACTAGATTAGATTACAAATGCAACCTGGCTCTGATACCACTGAAAGTAAACTAATGCAGGTGGTTTGACAAGATCCTACACTAGGCATGCAAACATCTGCGGGAGTAGATTGGATTTTAAAACAATTTTTAAAATTTGCGCAGCGGGAATCTGCTCCGCCAGGAACTAATCTAAATCTAGTTGCATTTAGGCATGCATAATCATATAAAATATTTATAAAATATTAAACAATTTAATCTATCCATGCATGATTAAAAAATAATTTTCCATACCTTTTATTCTGCCTAGAATAACTCTGGAATAAACCTGGAATAGACTGGAATAACTGGAATAAAGTTATTCCAATCGTCTTCCTCCTTGGGACCCTGTTTTTGGCTTGCAAAACATCGTCGGAACACCTCCTTCCGGACCTCCGTTTGCTCCCAAATTTGAGCAACAACAACTTGGACAAGTCTTCTTCGATTTTCCATTGATAACTGCAATCAAATCTAAGCCAAAAAAATTAAATAAATCACCAAAGTCTGCTGCCAGATTTCTGCAGCCGAACTGGGCAGAATTTGAGCTTGAAACAATGGGATTTTCTCTCCCTTTAAGGCTTTTAAACCCAGCCCAAAACTCTCTCCTTAAGCCTCTCAAGGAAGAGGAATGCCCAGATGTTTTATTGCTTTCCCTTGGATCTCACACGGTGGATGAATAAAAAACTTCTCTCGTTGAAAACTCTTCCAACGAAACAGGGACGCTTTGGTTTTTATATAAGGTGCTGGGAGGGAGAGGGAGGTGGAGGGACGGAAGGCCAAGAGACGGGAACAGCAGCGGGAAGCATTAAAACCATTTAACAAGCCTTAAACCAGGATTAAAGCCATCAAATGGTGGAGGGAGAAGAGGAAGAAACACTAGCGAAGGGGAGTGATTGTCGTTTGGCCTACCAGGAAAAACAAATGACCGTGTAAACGGTCACGGGAGAAAAAACACGTAATAAAACAAACACCGGTCCAACCAAAAATTGGTTCAAACCCAATTTTGGTTCAATTCCATTAAACCAAATGGTTCAATCCAATTGAACCTGGTTCAAGGAATAAAATTGGTTCACAACCAATTGGAGGCCAAAACGAACTCCGAATCAGTTCAAAACTGATTCAGAAAAATCTTGGCGCAGTGCTGGTCAACCCGGAATATTTTTCGGTTGACTCAGACAAGGGAAAGACAGGGAAAAGAGTGCTCAAAAATACTGTGACCATAAAATCGAGATGATTCCCAATCATAATCGGTATCCGAATCAGAGAGTTATCCTCTGTGGCGTGTGACCTCATAGGTTCGAACCTAAACGGTTGCACTAGAACAATTTCTAGTACCAGCACAGGAAACCATCTAGCAATGGATCCCGGCGTCTGGATAAGTCGAAGATGCGGGAGCAAACTATCGAACCTCTGGCATATGGTTACCGTATAATTCATCTCTTTGACCTCTAATGCTCATCACGACTGAGATTGGGCTGCCAATCTAGATAGAGTCAGTCGTCCACGTGTCTCAACCTCGCAAGCCCAGTGACTCTTCATTAGGACTACCCCGGCCGAGGATTTGATAAATTGAGATACTGCGAGACATTCAATCCAAACTGTTTGGACAGGTCAATTCCATCTTGGTCCATCACTGCTCCACAAGTACTTGCCTGTACCCAGAAACCTTCCATCACCGGATTAAAAATCCGGGTAGTCCGGCACCAAAGCACAGGGAGTTGCTTGCAAGCTACCGCGATGACCTCAAGTCAGAGGGACATATATACCCATATCTAATCTTGAGTATCGCTTTGGCAGAAAGGGGCTGCACGGAGTCACGTTCAATGAGATATCAAATATCCCACTTGCAGATCACATCAGTATCACCACACTCATTTGGTCAAGAGGACAACCAAACGATGTGAACTACAACAACCTATACTTGATATATTGCCGTCCAGTTCAATATATCCTTTGGTTGTGAACAGGGTTTTAGGACCACTCGATACATCCTCTCTGTATCGAAGTCAGTGTAGTCCTAAGGACTTCATCACATGGAAAGAGCTCATTTCAGGGAAATACAATATGTGATGAGCTGCCAAAAATAATATTTTATTAATTCATAAAATGAATACAATACTCAGCACAACCGCCTACAACCCAGGCGATTGGTTTTGGGATACAATTCCCAACAACTCCCACTTGTACTAAAGCCAATCAGAAGAGTATCTAATACCCATTTTCCATTTATAATAGTCGAACTCTTTTATTCTGAGGGCTCTAGTGAAGGGGTCGGCCAGATTTTCTTTTCCATCGATCTTCAGAAGATTGATGTCTCCTCGTTCCACGATTTCTCGTACGAGGTGGTAGCACCGCAAAATGTGTTTGGTGCGGTGATGAGTTTTAGGCTCCTTAGCTTGAGCAATGGCTCCAGTGCTGTCATAGTATACCGGAATAGGACCATCTAGGGAAGGTGCCACCCCTAGCTCTCCAAGGAACTTTCGCAACCACACAGCTTCCTTTGCCGCATCTGATGCTGCAATGTATTCTGCTTCGCATACCGAGTCTGCAAAGTTGCCTGCTTAGAACTTTTCCAGCAGATCGCTCCTCCATTCAGGATAAAAACAAACCCTGACACACTCTTGCTATCATCTCTATCCAACTGGAAACTGGAGTCAAAGTACCCTACAAGTTTCAAGAAAGGGTCTCCATAAATCAGCCATTGATCTTTAGTATTTCTTAAATACTTAAGGATGGACTTAATCACCTTCCAATGCGCCTCACCTGGGTCAGACTGGTATCTGCTCACTACTCCTAGTGAGTATGCCACGTCTGGTCTAGTACAAGTCATAGCATACATGATAGAGCCTACTGCAGAAGCATAAGGTACTCTACTCATGCGCTCTCTTTCCTCAGGAGTTGTCGCACAATCCTTCTTGGAAAGAGTAATTCGAGAACCTATCGGAAGATAGCCTTTCTTGAAATTTTTCATGCTGAACCGTTTCAACACAGTGTCAATGTACGTAGACTGGGACAGTCCCAAAAGCTTCTTAGATCTATCTCTACAGATTTTCATACCTAGTATGTAAGAAGCTTCACCCAAGTCCTTCATGGAGAACTGAGATGATAACCATACCTTTATTCCTTGTAATGCTGCGACATCATTCCCGATTAAGAGAATGTCATCAACATACAGTACTAGGAATACAATCATAGAACCATTAACCCATTTATAGATGCACGATTCTTCTCCGTTCCAAACGAAGCCAAATGATTTGATACACCTATCAAATCGTAAGTTCCAACTTCGAGATGCTTGCTTGAGTCCATAGATGGACCTTTGCAACTTGCATACTTTTGATTCATCTGTGGATGTGAACCATTCAGGCTGTATCATATACACCTCTTCTTCCAGCTCCCCATTCAGGAAAGCGGTTCGAACATCCATCTGCCAGATCTCGTAATCAAAATATGCTGCCAAAGCAAGCATGATCCGAAAGGACTTGAGCATTGCCATAGGGGTGAAAGTCTCGTCATAATCGATAACATATCGCTGACGATTCCCCTTGGCAACTAGACGGGCTTTATAGGTCTCTACCTTCCCATCTGTGCCCCTTTTCCTCTTGATGATCCATTTACACCCGATGGGTTTTATTCCTTCAGGCGGATCAACCAATGTCCAAACATTTTTGATTTCCATGGACTCCATTTCAGATCGCATGGCTCCAAGCCATGCCTCAGAGTCAGATCTCTGAAGTACATCCATATAGATGATTGGATCCTCATTGTTCTCATCAAGCTCAATGGGATCGCCATCCCGGACCAAGAAACCGTAGTATTTGTCCGAGTGACGCGGTATTCTACCGGATCTCCTAATGGGTTCTGGGTGTGATTCAATCACAGCCAGTTCTATGATGTCCTTAGAGTGTGTAGGTTCTTTTATTGGCTGAACTTCATCAAGTTCAATCTTAGAAGCTATAGTTCCTTCTCCAAGGAACTTATTTTCCAAAAAGATAGCTCTAAGAGCAACGAACACCTTTTGTTCATTCTCCAGGTAGAAGAAATACCCTTTGGTTTCCTTAGGATAACCAATGAATAAACACCTGTCAGACTTAGGACCAAGTTTGTCAGAGTCTAAACGCTTTACGTGAGCCAGACAACCCCAGACCCGAAGGTGTGAGATTGAGGGTTTATGCCCATTCCACATCTCATACGGAGTGGAGACAATAGACTTACTTGGAACATTATTTAATAAGTAACAGGCTGTCTGAAGCGCATATCCCCAAAAGGATAGCGGCAGAGTTGCAAAGCCCATCATGGATTGAACCATGTCCAACAAGGTTCGATTCCTCCTTTCGGACACACCATTCAACTGTGGTGTTCCTGGAGGAGTCTACTGAGAGAGAATTCCATTCTTCTCAAGATATGTCAAAAAAGCATCAGATAAGTATTCACCACCTCGATCAGATCGAAGGGTTTTAATACTTTTTCCAGTTTGCTTTTCTACTTCATTATGATATCGTTTGAACATTTCAAACGATTCAGACTTATGTCTCATTAAAAAGACATAATCGAATCTTGAAAAGTCATCTGTAAAAGTAATGAAATATTTGTAACCTTCTCTGGCACTAACTGACATCAGTCCACATACATCAGTATGTATTAGACTTAGAAATTCTGTAGCTCGTTCACCTTTTCCAGTAAAAGGTGATTTGGTCATTTTACCAAGTAAACAGGATTCACAAGTAGGCAGTGATTCAGAATCACAAACCTCGAGAAGTCCATCTCCTCGCATCTTGTTTAACCTATTTTGGTTAATATGACCTACCATACAGTGCCAAAGATACAAATCATTGACATTATCTAACCTTGGATGTTTGCAAGAAGTGTACATTACACTAATAGGCCTTGATAGTACGTATATGCCATTATTTAATCTAGCTTTCATTATAACAGAGTTATTCAAAATAACATTGCAAAAATCTCCTTTTATTGAAAGTTCAAAACCATGATTGGCCAAAAGGCCTACAGAGATTATGCTCATAATGAAATTAGGACAATAGTGACAATCGACTAGCTCGACAGTACAAGACTCAAAGACAAGACGCAGGACTCCAATCGCCAGTACTGGAATACGATTTCCATTCCCGACGCTCAGAAACTGTTCTCCATCTTCAAATCTTCTGCTAACTTGAAGTCCCTGTAACGAATTATAAACATGAATTGGACTACCAGATCCAATACCTAGTTAGTAGTATCAACAATTGAGTAATTACAAGGTTTTATCATATAAATACCTTATTCAGTAGACTTCTGCTTCCTCGGCCTGTTCGGATCAAGGGACGCAATATAAAGAGGACAGTTCCTCTTCCAGTGTCCCTTCTTCTTGCAGTAGAAACACTCTGTAGAAGACTGATCAGCCTTATACTTCCTGGTCTGACTAGGGCCAGGAACATTCTGCACCTTCTTTCCCTTCTTATTTGTTTTCTTCTTCCCTTTCTTAAAGGGACGACGACCTCTATTTCCTCCCACTAAATTCACCACCCCCTTATTCAGTTGGTGGTCTTTCTCGAAAGTCTGTAGCAACCCCAAAAGACCATGGTAGTTAACTGCAGGCTTGTTCATTTTGTAATGATCGAGAAAATCAAGATAGGAGGAGGGAAGAGAATTCAGGATCGCATCCTTACCGAGCTGCTCGTGCAAGGGGCATCCGAGTTTGCCCAGCTTTTCAATCAACTCGATCATGTACAATACATGATCATTGACTGAACCGCCATTCGGCATCTTGGAGTTGTAAATGGCACAAGACACTTTGTACCGTTCTACATCATCCGGGGTGCCGAAGGATTCCTTCAACTTTTGAAGGATTTCATCATGTTGGGCCTCCTCGAAATTGCGACTGAACTCGTCGTTCATTGCCGCTAACATGATGCAATGGACAGTAGTCCGATCAGAGACCCACTTCAGATAAGCGTCTCTGACCGCACTCCATGCATTTGCGGGAGGGATTTCAAGTGTCGGATCCACTATTACATAGAGGATCCGTTCATGCTCCAGAACAATTCTCAATCTTCGATACCAACTATCGAAGTTGTGACCCTTTAACTTCTCATTATCGAGAAGTGACCGGAGCGATAAATTTGAAGACATCCGAAAAGAAAATAAGACCATATTAGTTTATGAATTAATAACTTAACCAAAAGACTTGGACTTTAGTCTAAAGGTTTCTCCCACTAATTTTTCAGATTGGTAGCCTTTAACTCCAATCCATGAAAATACTTTTTCTCAAGTGGGTACTAAAATCCAATAGGCCTCGCATGAGCCCGACTATGGCCGGCTCACTCATACGAGCCTAAAGGTAGGTTCGTAAACTTATTGTTTCCCTAAACAATTTTCAGTATTTTATTTTGCCCCAGAGAGCACCCCAATCGGCCTAGGGGCCTCCTATTGCGGGTCTCTGGTTAGGTCCAACCATTAAAATGACAAATCCAATGCTTCCAGCTTAACTAAAGACCAAGCCCGACTATGGCCGGCCCACCTAGTCCCATTAAGGAGGTTGCACTGAACCATCATCGATCAGATAGAAATTCCAGTCGCCGGATGTACACCTGTTCTATGGAACTGCCGATGCACACCAAGCTAGTGGACACATTTCTATCCAACTTAATGGGAGGCAAAGACACTATCAACTCCTTGACTTAGTCTTTTTAAGGACCTAATAATTTTAGAAGACTTTATAATTGTGACAGAAGAAAAGAGACAAGGACATGGATCGTCCTCCCACTGAATCAATCAGATTCCAGGAAGGTTGAAATAAATCAACAAATGATCCATGGGCACCTATAGATCAGTCAGACCGATCAACCTGGGTGACATGGGTTAACTCGAGTCATTGAGCTTTTCCAATCAGTTCTGGTCGACTCGACTAGCCAGGTAGGTGAGATCATGGGTGAGTATCCGCCATTAACCATCTTTCCTAGACACCAACCAAGTTGGCCAGGAAAGAGGTAGCCTCATACAGCCATGATCACAATGCCAAACCTACCTCGACACCAGTCGGTTTACCAGACTCGATCAGACTAGCCTAAAGACTCGGGAATCCACTGAGCCACTAATTGGATCCATTTTAGATGAACGGATCAACTATTCTAACTATTAGATAGTTCTAAAGAAGGACCTTAAACAACTTTTGTTTAATCTTCTTATTATCCGGTTCAAGTAAACTTAGGTCTAACCTAGTTTTGGATGCAACTAGTCAGCTAACCCAATTAACCAAAAAATGGCTTATGCAAATTGTATTAGATTTCATAAACCTAAAAAACTTTTTATAAGCCAAACACTTAATTAAAACATTTTTTTAATTAAGTCTCTATGTAAAATAATTTTACATACCAAATCATGCATCAAAAAATATTTTATAAAACATGCCTAAAACATGTATCTCCAAATTAAAATAATTTTTAATTTTAATATTCTTTAAGGATCCTTTTGAAGAGGCCAACACAGATGATTCGCATCGTGTCAAAGACACACGATCATGATGAAGGTCTCAACTAGGTTCCAAAAAGAAAACTGGATACATTTTTAAGATTAAACAATTTTTAATCTATTAACATGCATACTAGATTAGATTACAAATGCAACCTGGCTCTGATACCACTGAAAGTAAACTAATGCAGGTGGTTTGACAAGATCCTACACTAGGCATGCAAATATCTGCGGGAGTAGATTGGATTTTAAAATAATTTTTAAAATTCGCGCAGCGGGAATCTGCTCCGCCAGGAACTAATCTAAATCTAGTTGCATTTACGCATGCATAATCATATAAAATATTTATAAAATATTAAACAATTTAATCTATCCATGCATGATTAAAAAATAATTTTCCATACCTTTTATTCTGCCAAGAATAACTCTGGAATAAACCTGGAATAGACTGGAATAACTGGAATAAAGTTATTCCAATCGTCTTCCTCCTTGGGACCCTGTTTTTGGCTTGCAAAACGTCGTCGGAACACCTCCTTCCGGACCTCCGTTTGCTCCCAAATTTGAGCAACAGTAACTTGGACAAGTCTTCTTCGATTTGCCATTGATAACTGCAATCAAATCTAAGCCAAAAAAATTAAATAAATCACCAAAGTCTGCTGCCAGATTTCTGCAGCAGAACTGAGCAGAATTTGAGCTTGAAACAATGGGATTTTCTCTCCCTCTAAGGCTTTTAAACCCAGCCCAAAACTCTCTCCTTAAGCCTCTCAAGGAAGAGGAATGCCCAGATGTTTTATTGCTTTCCCTTGGATCTCACACGGTGGATCAATAAAAAACTTCTCTCGTTGAAAACTCTTCCAACGAAACAGGGACGCTTTGGTTTTTATATAAGGTGCTAGGAGGGAGAGGGAGGTGGAGGGACGGAAGGCCAAGAGACGGGAACAGCAGCAGGAAGCATTAAACCCATTTAACAAGCCTTAAACCAGGATTAAAGCCATCAAACGGTGGAGGGAGAAGAGGAAGAAACGCCAGCGAAGGGGAGTGACTATCGTTTGGCCTACCAGGAAAAACAAATGACCGTGTAAACGGTCACGGGAGAAAAAACACGTAATAAAACAAACACCGGTCCAACCAAAAATTGGTTCAAACCCAATTTTGGTTCAATTCCATTAAACCAAATGGTTCAATCCAATTGAACCTGGTTCAAGGAATAAAATTGGTTCACAACCAATTGGAGGCCAAAACGAACTCCGAATCAGTTCAAAACTGATTCAGAAAAATCTTGGCGCAGTGCTGGTCAACCCGGAATATTTTTCGGTTGACTCAGACAAGGGTAAGACAGGGAAAAGAGTGCTCAAAAATACTGTGACCATAAAACCGAGATGATTCCCAATCGTAATCGGTATCCGAATCAGAGAGTTATCCTCTGTGGCATGTGACCTCATAGGTTCGAACCTAAACGGTAGCACTAGAATAATTTCTAGTACCAGCACAGGAAACCATCTAGCAATGGATCCCGGCGTCCGGATAGGTCGAAGATGCAGGAGCAAACTATCGAACCTCTGGCATATGGTTACCGTATAATTCATCTCTTTGACCTCTAATGCTCATCACGACTGAGATTGGGCTGCCAATCTAGATAGAGTCAGTCGACCACGTGTCTCAACCTCGCAAGCCCAGTGACTCTTCATTAGGACTACCCCGGCCGAGGATTTGCTAAATTGAGATACTGCGAGACATTCAATCCAAACTGTTTGGACAGGTCAATTCCATCTTGGTCCATCACTGCTCCACAAGTACTTGCCTGTACCCAAAAACCTTCCATCACCGGATTAAAAATCCGGGTAGTCCGGCACCAAAGCACAGGGAGTTGCTTGCAAGCTACCGTGATGACCTCAGGTCAGAGGGACATATATACCCATATCTAATCTTGAGTATCGCTTTGGCAGAAAGGGGCTGCACGGAGTCACGTTCAATGAGATATCAAATATCCCACTTGCAGATCACATCAGTGTCACCACACTCATTTGGTCAAGAGGACAACCAAATGATGTGAACTACAACAACCTATATTTGATATATTGCCATCCAGTTCAATATATCCTTTGGTTGTGAACAGGGTTTAAGGATCACTCGATACATCCTCTCTGTATCGAAGTCAGTGTAGTCCTAAGGACTTCATCACATGGAAAGAGCTCATTTCAGGGAAATACAATATGTGATGAGCTGCCAAAAATAATATTTTATTAATTCATAAAATGAATACAATACTCAGCACAACCGCCTACAACCCAGGCGATTGGCTTTGGGATACAATTCCCAACAACTCCCACTTGTACTAAAGCCAATCAGAAGAGTATCTAATACCCATTTTCCATTTATAATAGTCGAACTCTTTTATTCTGAGGGCTTTAGTGAAGGGGTCGGCCAGATTTTCTTTTCCATCGATCTTCAGAAGATTGATGTCTCCTCGTTCCACGATTTCTCGTACGAGGTGGTAGCACCGCAAAATGTGTTTGGTGTGGTGATGAGCTTTAGGCTCCTTAGCTTGAGCAATGGCTCCAGTGCAGTCATAGTATACCGGAATAGGACCATCTAGGGAAGGTGCCACCCCTAGCTCTCCAAGGAACTTTCGCAACCACACAGCTTCCTTTGCCGCATCTGATGCTGCAATGTATTCTGCTTCGCATACCGAGTCTGCAAAGTTGCCTGCTTAAAACTTTTCCAGCAGATCGCTCCTCCATTTAGGGTAAAAACAAATCCTGACACACTCTTGCTATCATCTCTATCCGACTGGAAACTGGAGTCAAAGTACCCTACAAGTTTCAAGAAAGGTTCTCCATAAATCAGCCATTGATCTTTAGTATTTCTTAAATACTTAAGGATGGACTTAATCACCTTCCAATGCGCCTCACCTGGGTCAGACTGGTATCTGCTCACTACTCCTAGTGAGTATGCCACGTCTGGTCTAGTACAAGTCATAGCATACATGATAGAGCCTACTGCAGAAGCATAAGGTACTCTACTCATGCGCTCTCTTTCCTCAGGAGTTGTCGCACAATCCTTCTTGGAAAGAGTAATTCTAGAACCTATGGGAAGATAGCCTTTCTTGAAATTTTTCATGCTGAACCGTTTCAACACAGTGTCAATGTACGTAGACTGGGACAGTCCCAAAAGCTTCTTAGACAATCTCTACAGATTTTCATACCTAGTATGTTTGAAGCTTCACCCAAGTCCTTCATGGAGAACTGAGATGATAACCATACCTTTATTCCTTGTAATGCTGCGACATCATTCCCGATTAAGAGAATGTCATCAACATACAGTACTAGGAATACAATCATAGAACCATTAACCCATTTATAGATGCACGATTCTTCTCCGCTCCTAACGAAGCCAAATGATTTGATACACCTATCAAATCGTAAGTTCCAACTTCGAGACGCTTTCTTGAGTTCATAGATGGACCTCTACAACTTGCATACTTTTGATTCATCTGTGGATGTGAACCCTTCAGGCTGTATCATATACACCTCTTCTTCCAGCTCCCCATTCAGGAAAGCGGTTCGAACATCCATCTGCCAGATCTAGTAATCAAAATATGCTGCCAAAGCAAGCATGATCCGAATGGACTTGAGCATTGCCACAGGGGAGAAAGTCTCATCATAATCGATAACATATCGCTGACGATACCCCTTGGCAACTAGACGGGCTTTATAGGTCTCTACCTTTCCATCTGTGCCCCTTTTCCTCTTGATGATCCATTTACACCCGATGGGTTTTATTCCTTCAGGCGGATCAACCAATGTCCAAACATTTTTTATTTCCATGGACTCCATTTCGGATCGCATGGCTCCAAGCCATGCCTCAGAGTCAGATCTCTGAAGTACATCCATATAGGTGATTGGATCCTCATTGTTCTCATCAAGCTCAATGGGATCGCCATCCCGGACCAAGAAACCGTAGTATTTATCCGAGTGACGCAGTATTCTACCGGATCTCCTAATGGGTTCTGGGTGTGATTCAATCACAGCCAGTTCTATGATGTCCTTAGACTGTGTAGGTTCTTTTATTGGCTGAACTTCATCAAGTTCAATCTTAGAAGCTATAGTTCCTTCTCCAAGGAACTTCTTTTCCAAAAAGATAGCTCTAAGAGCAACGAACACCTTTTGTTCATTCTCCAGGTAGAAGAAACACCCTTTGGTTTCCTTAGGATAACCAATGAATAAACACCTGTCAGACTTAGGACCAAGTTTGTCTGAGTCTAAACGCTTTACGTAAGCCAGACAACCCCAGACCCGAAGGTGTGAGATTGAGGGTTTACGCCCATTCCACATCTCATACGGAGTGGAGACAACAGACTTACTTGGAACATTATTTAATAAGTAACAGGCTGTCTGAAGCGCATATCCCCAAAAGGATAGCGGTAGAGTTGCAAAGCCCATCATGGATTGAACCATGTCCAACAAGGTTCGATTCCTCCTTTTGGACACACCATTCAACTGTGGTGTTCCTGGAGGAGTCTACTGAGAGAGAATTTCATTCTCCTCAAGATATGTCAAAAAAGCATCAGATAAGTATTCACCACCTCGATCAGATCGAAGGGTTTGAATACTTTTTCCAGTTTGCTTTTCTACTTCATTATGATATCGTTTGAACATTTCAAACGATTCAGACTTATGTCTCATTAAAAAGACATAATCGAATCTTGAAAAGTCATCTGTAAAAGTAATGAAATATTTGTAACCTTCTCTGGCACTAACTGACATCAGTCCACATACATCAGTATGTATTAGACTTAGAAATTCTGTAGCTCATTCACCCTTTCCAGTAAAAGGTGATTTGGTTATTTTACCAAGTAAACAGGATTCACAAGTAGGCAGTGATTCAGAATCACTGACCTCGAGAAGTCCATCTCCTCGCATCTTGTTTAACCTATTTTGGTTAATATGACCTAGCCTACAGTGCCAAAGATACAAATCATTGACATTATCTAACCTTGGACGTTTGCAAGAAGTGTACATTACACTAATAGGCCTTGATAGTACCTATACGCCATTATTTAATCTAGCTTTCATTATAACAGAGTTATTCAAAATAACATTGCAAAAATCTCCTTTTATTGAAAGTTCAAAACCACGATTGGCTAAAAGGCCTACAGAGATTATGCTCATAATGAAACTAGGACAATAGTGATAATCGACTAGCTCGACTGTACAAGACTCAAAGACAAGATGCAGGACTCTGATCGCCAGTACTGGAATACGATTTCCATTCCCGACGCTCAGAAACTGTTCTCCATCTTCAAATCTTCTGCTGGCTTGAAATCCCTGTAACGAATTATAAACATGAATTGGACTACCAGATCCAATACCTAGTTAGCAGTATCAACAATTGAGTAATTACAAGGTTTTATCATATAAATACCTTGTTCAGTAGACTTCTGCTTCCTCGGCCTGTTCGGATCAAGGGACGCAATATAAAGAGGACAGTTCCTCTTCCAATGTCCCTTCTTCTTGCAGTAGAAACACTCTGTAGAAGACTGATCAGCCTTATACTTCCTGGTCTGACTAGGGCCAGGAACATTCTGCACCTTCTTCCCTTCTTATTTGTTTTCTTCTTCCCTTTCTTAAAGGGACGGCGACCTCTATTTCCTCCCACTAAATTCACCACCCCCTTATTCAGTTGGTGGTCTTTCTCGAAAGTCTGCAGCAACCCCAAAAGACCATGGTAATTGACTGCAGGCTTGTTCATTCTGTAATGATCGAGAAAATCAAGATAGGAGGAGGGAAGAGAATTCAGGATCGCATCCTTACCGAGTTGCTCGTGCAAGGGGCATCCGAGTTTGCCCAACTTTTCAATCAACTCGATCATGTACAATACATGATCATTGACTGAACCGCCATTCGGCATCTTGGAGTTGTAGATGGCACAAGACACATTGTGCCGTTCTACATCATCCGGGGTGCCAAAGGATTCCTTCAACTTTTGAAGGATTTCATCATGTTGGGCCTCCTCGAATTTGCGACTAAACTCGTCGTTCATTGCCACTAACATGATGCAACGGACAGTAGTCCGATCAGAGACCCACTTCAGATAAGCGTCTCTGACCGCACTCCATGCATTTGCGGGAGGGATTTCAAGTGTCGGATCCGCTATTACATAGAGGATCCGTTCATGCTCCAGAACAATTCTCAATCTTCGATACCAACTATCGAAGTTGTGACCCTTTAACTTCTCATTATCGAGAAGTGACCGGAGCGATAAATTTGAAGACATCCGAAAAGAAAATAAGACCATATTAGTTTATGAATTAATAACTTAACCAAAAGACTTGGACTTTAGTCTAAAGGTTTCTCCCACTAATTTTTCAGATTGGTAGCCTCTAACTCCAATCCATGAAAATACTTTTTCTCAAGTGGGTACTAAAATCCAATAGGCCTCGCATGAGCCCGACTATGGCCGGCTCACTCATACGAGCATAAAGGTAGGTTCGTAAACTTATTGTTTCCCTAAACAATTTTCAGTATTTTATTTTGCCCCAGAGAGCACCCCAATCGGTCTAGGGGCCTCCTATTGCGGGTCTCTGGTTAGGTCCAACCATTAAAATGACAAATCCAATGCTTCCAGCTTAACTAAAGACTAAGCCCGACTATGGCCGGCCCACTTAGTCCCGTTAAGGAGGTTGCACTGAACCATCATCGATCAGATAGAAATTCCAGTCGTCGGATGTACACCCATTCTATGGAACTGCCGATGCACACCAAGCTAGTGGACACATTTCTATCCAACTTAATGGGAGGCAAAGACACTATCAACTCCTTGACTTAGTCTTTTTAAGGACCTAATAATTTTAGAAGACTTTATAATTGTGACAGAAGAAAAGAGACAAGGACATGGATCATCCTCCCACTGAATCAATCAGATTCCAGGAAGGTTGAAATAAATCAACAAATGATCCATGGGCACCTATAGATCAGTCAGACCGATCAACCTGGGTGACATGGGTTAACTCGAGTCATTGAGCTTTTCCAATCAGTTCTGGTCGACTCGACTAGCCAGGTAGGTGAGATCATGGGTGAGTATCCGTTATTAACCATCTTTCCTAGACACCAACCAAGTTGGCCAGGAAAGAGGTAGCCTCATACAGCCATGATCACAATGCCAAACCTACCTCGACACCAGTCGGTTTACCAGACTCGATCAGACTAGCCTAAAGACTCGGGCATCCACTGAGCCACTAATTGGATCCATTTTAGATGAACGGATCAACTATTCTAACTATTAGATAGTTCTAAAGAAGGACCTTAAACAACTTTTGTTTAATCTTCTTATTATCCGGTTCAAGTAAACTTAGGTCTAACCCAGTTTTGGACGCAAAGTCAGCTAACCCAATTAACCAAAAAATGGCTTATGCAAATTGTATTAGATTTCATAAACCTAAAAAACTTTTTATAAGCCAAACACTTAATTAAAACATTTTTTTAATTAAGTCTCTATGTAAAATAATTTTACATACCAAATCATGCATCAAAAAATATTTTATAAAACATGCCTAAAACATGTATCTCCAAATTAAAATAATTTTTAATTTTAATATTCTTTAAGGATCCTTTTGAAGAGGCCAACACAGACGATTCGCATCGTGTCAAAGACACACGATCATGATGAAGGTCTCAACTAGGTTCCAAAAAGAAAACTGGATACATTTTTAAGATTAAACAATTTTTAATCTATTAACATGCATACTAGATTAGATTGCAAATGCAACCTGGCTCTGATACCACTGAAAGTAAACTAATGCAGGTGGTTTGACAAGATCCTACACTAGGCATGCAAATATCTGCGGGAGTAGATTGGATTTTAAAATAATTTTTAAAATTCGCGCAACGGGAATCTGCTCCGCCAGGAACTAATCTAAATCTAGTTGCATTTAGGCATGCATAATCATATAAAATATTTATAAAATATTAAACAATTTAATCTATCCATGCATGATTAAAAATAATTTTCCATACCTTTTATTCTGCCTAGAATAACTCTGGAATAAACCTGGAATAGACTGGAATAACTGGAATAAAGTTATTCCAATCGTCTTCCTCCTTGGGACCCTGTTTTTGGCTTGCAAAACGTCGTCGTAACACCTCCTTCCGGACCTCCGTTTGCTCCCAAATTTGAGCAACAGCAACTTGGACAAGTCTTCTTCGATTTGCCATTGATAACTGCAATCAAATCTAAGCCAAAAAAATTAAATAAATCACCAAAGTCTGCTGCCAGATTTCTACAGCAGAACTGGGCAGAATTTGAGCTTGAAACAATGGGATTTTCTCTCCCTCTAAGTCTTTTAAACCCAGCCCAAAACTCTCTCCTTAAGCTTCTCAAGGAAGAGGAATGCCCAGATGTTATATTGCTTTCCCTTGGATCTCACACGGTGGATGAATAAAAAACTTCTCTCATTGAAAACTCTTCCAACGAAACAGGGATGCTTTGGTTTTTATATAAGGTGCTGGGAGGGAGAGGGAGGTGGAGGGACGGAAGGCCAAGAGACGGGAACAGCAGCGGGAAGCATTAAACCCATTTAACAAGCCTTAAACCAGGATTAAAGCCATCAAACGGTGGAGGGAGAAGAGGAAGAAACGCCAGCGAAGGGGAGTGACTGTCGTTTGGCCTACCAGGAAAAACAAATGACCATGTAAACGGTCACGGGAGAAAAAACACGTAATAAAACAAACACCGGTCCAACCAAAAATTGGTTCAAACCCAATTTTGGTTCAATTCCATTAAACCAAACGATTCAATACAATTGAACCTGGTTCAAGGAATAAAATTGGTTCACAACCAATTGGAGGCCAAAATGAACTCCGAATCAGTTCAAAACTGATTCAGAAAAATCTTGGCGCAGTGCTGGTCAACCCGGAATATTTTCCGGTTGACTCAGACAAGGGCAAGACAGGAAAAGGAGTGCTCAAAAATACTGTGACCATAAAACCGAGATGATTCCCAATCGTAATCGGTATCCGAATCAGAGAGTTATCCTCTGTGGCATGTGATCTCATAGGTTCGAACCTAAACGGTAGCACTAGAACAATTTCTAGTACCAGCACAGGAAACCATCTAGCAATAGATCCCGGCGTCCGGATAGGTCGAAGATGCAGGAGCAAACTATCGAACCTCTGGCATATGGTTACCGTATAATTCATCTCTTTGACCTCTAATGCTCATCACGACTGAGATTGGGCTGCCAATCTAGATAGGGTCAGTCGACCACGTGTCTCAACCTCGCAAGCCCAGTGACTCTTCATTAGGACTACCCCGGCCGAGGATTTGCTAAATTGAGATACTGCGAGACATTCAATCCAAACTGTTTGGACAGGTCAATTCCATCTTGATCCATCACTGCTCCACAAGTACTTGCCTGTACCCAGAAACCTTCCATCACCGGATTAAAAATCCGGGTAGTCCGGCACCAAAGCACAGGGAGTTGCTTGCAAGCTACCGTGATGACCTCAGGTCAGAGGGACATATATACCCATATCTAATCTTGAGTATCGCTTTGGCAGAAAGGGGCTGCACGGAGTCACGTTCAATGAGATATCAAATATCCCACTTGCAGATCACATCAGTGTCACCACACTCATTTGGTCAAGAGGACAACCAAACGATGTGAACTACAACAACCTATACTTGATATATTGCCGTCCAGTTCAATATATCCTTTGGTTGTGAACAGGGTTTAAGGACCACTCGATACATCCTCTCTGTATTGAAGTCAGTGTAGTCCTAAGGACTTCATCACATGGAAAGAGCTCATTTCAGGGAAATACAATATGTGATGAGCTGCCAAAAATAATATTTTATTAATTCATAAAATGAATACAATACTCAGCACAACCGCCTACAACCCAGGCGATTGTCTTTGGGATACAATTTCCAACAACTCCCACTTGTACTAAAGCCAATCAGAAGAGTATCTAATACCCATTTTCCATTTATAATAGTCGAACTCTTTTATTCTGAGGGCTTTAGTGAAGGGGTCGGCTAGATTTTCTTTTCCATCGATCTTCAGAAGATTGATGTCTCCTCGTTCCACGATTTCTCGTACGAGGTGGTAGCACCGCAAAATATGTTTGGTGCGGTGATGAGTTTTAGGCTCCTTAGCTTGAGCAATGGCTCCAGTGCTGTCATAGTATACCGGAATAGGACCATCTAGGGAAGGTGCCACCCCTAGCTCTCCAAGGAACTTTCGCAACCACACAGCTTCCTCTGCCGCATCTGATGCTGCAATGTATTCTGCTTCGCATACCGAGTCTGCAAAGTTGCCTGCTTAGAACTTTTCCAGCAGATCGCTCCTCCATTCAGGGTAAAAACAAATCCTGACACACTCTTGCTATCATCTCTATCCGACTGGAAACTGGAGTCAAAGTACCCTACAAGTTTCAAGAAAGGTTCTCCATAAATCAGCCATTGATCTTTAGTATTTCTTAAATACTTAAGGATGGACTTAATCACCTTCCAATGCGCCTCACCTGGGTCAGACTGGTATCTGCTCACTACTCCTAGTGAGTATGCCACGTCTGGTCTAGTACAAGTCATAGCATACATGATAGAGCCTACTGCAGAAGCATAAGGTACTCTACTCATGCGCTCTCTTTCCTCAGGAGTTGTCGCACAATCCTTCTTGGAAAGAGTAATTCTAGAACCTATCGGAAGATAGCCTTTCTTGAAATTTTTCATGCTGAACCGTTTCAACACAGTGTCAATGTACGTAGACTGGGACAGTCCCAAAAGCTTCTTAGATCTATCTTTACAGATTATCATACCTAGTATGTAAGAAGCTTCACCCAAGTCCTTCATGGAGAACTGAGATGATAACCATACCTTTATTCCTTTTAATGCTGCGACATCATTCCCGATTAAGAGAATGTCATCAACATACAGTACTAGGAATACAATCATAGAACCATTAACCCATTTATAGATGCACGATTCTTCTCCGCTCCTAACGAAGCCAAATGATTTGATACACCTATCAAATCGTAAGTTCCAACTTCGAGACGCTTGCTTGAGTCCATAGATGGACCTCTGCAACTTGCATACTTTTGATTCATCTGTGGATGTGAACCCTTCAGGCTGTATCATATACACCTCTTCTTCCAGCTCCCCATTCAGGAAAGCGGTTCGAACATCCATCTGCCAGATCTCGTAATCAAAATATGCTGCCAAAGCAAGCATGATCCGAATGGACTTGAGCATTGCCACAGGGGAGAAAGTCTCGTCATAATCGATAACATATCGCTGACGATACCCCTTGGCAACTAGACGGGCTTTATAGGTCTCTACCTTCCCATCTGTGCCCCTTTTCCTCTTGATGATCCATTTACACCCGATGGGTTTTATTCCTTCAGGCGGATCAACCAATGTCCAAACATTTTTGATTTCCATGGACTCCATTTCGGATCGCATTGCTCCAAGCCATGCCTCAGAGTCAGATCTCTGAAGTACATCCATATAGGTGATTGGATCCTCATTGTTCTCATCAAGCTCAATGGGATCGCCATCCCGGACCAAGAAACCGTAGTATTTGTCCGAGTGACGCGGTATTCTACCGGATCTCCTAATGGGTTCTGGGTGTGATTCAATCACAGCTAGTTCTATGATGTCCTTAGAGTGTGTAGGTTCTTTTATTGGCTGAACTTCATCAAGTTCAATCTTAGAAGCTATAGTTCCTTCTCCAAGGAACTTCTTTTCCAAAAAGATAGCTCTAAGAGCAACGAACACCTTTTGTTCATTCTCCAGGTAGAAGAAATATCCTTTGGTTTCCTTAGGATAACCAATGAATAAACACCTGTCAGACTTAGGACCAAGTTTGTCTGAGTCTAAATGCTTTACGTAAGCCAGACAACCCCAGACCCGAAGGTGTTAGATTGATGGTTTACGCCCATTCCACATCTCATACGTAGTGGAGACAACAGACTTACTTGGAACATTATTTAATAAGTAACAGGCTGTCTGAAGCGCATATCCCCAAAAGGATAGCGGCAGAGTTGCAAAGCCCATCATGGATTGAACCATGTCCAACAAGGTTCGATTCCTCCTTTCGGACACACCATTCAACTGTGGTGTTCCTGGAGGAGTCTACTGAGAGAGAATTCCATTCTCCTCAAGATATGTCAAAAAAGCATCAGATAAGTATTCACCATCTCGATCAGATCGAAGGGTTTTAATACTTTTTCCAGTTTGCTTTTCTACTTCATTATGATATCGTTTGAACATTTCAAACGATTCAGACTTATGTCTCATTAAAAAGACATAATCGAATCTTGAAAAGTCATCTGTAAAAGTAATGAAATATTTGTAACCTTCTCTGGCACTAACTGACATCAGTCCACATACATCAGTATGTATTAGACTTAGAAATTCTGTAGCTCGTTCACCCTTTCCAGTAAAAGGTGATTTGGTCATTTTATCAAGTAAACAGGATTCACAAGTAGGCAGTGATTCAGAATCACTGACCTCGAGAAGTCCATCTCCTCGCATCTTGTTTAACCTATTTTGGTTAATATGACCTAGCCTACAGTGCCAAAGATACAAATCATTGACATTATCTAACCTTGGACGTTTGCAAGAAGTGTACATTACACTAATAGGCCTTGATAGTACGTATATGCCATTATTTAATCTAGCTTTTATTATAACAGAGTTATTCAAAATAACATTGCAAAAATCTTCTTTTATTGAAAGTTCAAAACCACAATTGGCCAAAAGGCCTACAGAGATTATGCTCATAATGAAACTAGGACAATAGTGACAATCGACTAGCTCGACAGTACAAGACTCAAAGACAAGACGCAGGACTCCGATCGCCAGTACTGGAATACGATTTCCATTCCCGACGCTTAGAAACTGTTCTCCATCTTCAAATCTTCTGCTAACTTGAAGTTCCTGTAACGAATTATAAACATGAATTGGACTACCAGATCCAATGCCTAGTTAGCAGTATCAACAATTGAGTAATTACAAGGTTTTATCATATAAATACCTTGTTCAGTAGACTTCTGCTTCCTCGGCCTGTTCGGATCAAGGGATGCAATATAAAGAGGACAGTTCCTCTTCCAGTGTCCCTTCTTCTTGCAGTAGAAACACTCTATAGAAGACTGATCAGCCTTATACTTCCTGGTCTGACTAGGGCCAGGAACATTCTGCACCTTCTTTCGCTTCTTATTTGTTTTCTTCTTTCCTTTCTTAAAGGGACGACGACCTCTATTTCCTCCCACTAAATTCACCACCCCCTTATTCAGTTGGTGGTCTTTCTCGAAAGTCTGTAGCAACCCCAAAAGACCATGGTAGTTGACTGCAGGCTTGTTCATTCTGTAATGATCGAGAAAATCAAGATAGCAAGAGGGAAGAGAATTCAGGATCGCATCCTTACCGAGCTGCTTGTGCAAGGGGCATCCGAGTTTGCCCAACTTTTCAATCAACTCGATCATGTACAATACATGATCATTGACTGAACCGCCATTCGGCATCTTGGAGTTGTAGATGGCATAAGACACTTTGTACCGTTCTACATCATCCGGGGTGCCGAAGGATTCCTTCAACTTTTGAAGGATTTCATCATGTTGGGCCTCCTCGAATTTGCGACTGAACTCGTTGTTCATTGCTGCTAACATGATGCAACGGACAGTAGTCCAATCAGAGACCCACTTCAGATAAGCATCTCTGACCGCACTCCATGCATTTGCGGGAGGGATTTCAAGTGCCAGATCCGCTATTACATAGAGGATCCGTTCATGCTCCAGAACAATTCTCAATCTTCGATACCAACTATCGAAGTTGTGACCCTTTAACTTCTCATTATCGAGAAGTGACCGGAGCGATAAATTTGAAGACATCCGAAAAGAAAATAAGACTATATTAGTTTATGAATTAATAACTTAACCAAAATACTTGGACTTTAGTCTAAAGGTTTCTCCCACTAATTTTTCAGATTGGTAGCCTCTAACTCCAATCCGTGAAAATACTTTTTCTCAAGTGGGTACTAAAATCCAATAGGCCTCGCATGAGCACGACTATGGCCGGCTCACTCATACGAGCCTAAAGGTAGGTTCGTAAACTTATTGTTTCCCTAAACAATTTTCAGTATTTATTTTGCCCCAGAGAGCACCCCAATCGGCCTAGGGGCCTCCTATTGCGGGTCTCTGGTTAGGTCCAACCATTAAAATGACAAATCCAATGCTTCCAGCTAACTAAAGACCAAGCCCGACTATGGCCGGCCCACCTGGTCCTGTTAAGGAGGTTGCACTGAACCATCATCGATCATATAGAAATTCCAGTCGCCGGATGTACACCCGTTCTATGGAACTGCCGATGCACACCAAGCTAGTGGACACATTTCTATCCAACTTAATGGGAGGCAAAGACACTATCAACTCCTTGACTTAGTCTTTTTAAGGACCTAATAATTTTAGAGGACTTTATAATTATGACAGAAGAAAAGAGACAAGGACATGGATTATCCTCCCACTGAATCAATCAGATTCCAGGAGGGTTGAAATAAATGAACAAATGATCCATGGGCACATATAGATCAGTCAGACCGATCAACCTGGGTGACATGGGTTAACTCGAGTCATTGAGCTTTTCTAATCAGTTTTGGTCGACTTGACTAGCCAGGTAGGTGAGATCATGGATGAGTATTCGCCATTAACCATCTTTCCTAGACACCAACCAAGTTGGCCCGGAAAGAGGCAGCCTCATACAGCCATGATCACAATGCCAAACCTACCTCGACACCAGTCGGTTTACCAGACTCGATCAGACTAGCCTAAAGACTCGGGCATCCACTGAGCCA
Source organism: Areca catechu (assembly GCA_021397845.1). NCBI lineage: Eukaryota > Viridiplantae > Streptophyta > Magnoliopsida > Arecales > Arecaceae > Areca > Areca catechu. Next base: position 40,789,437 of record CM038048.1, on the reverse strand, counting down.
CTAATTGGATCCATTTTAGATGAACGGATCAACTATTCTAACTATTAGATAGTTCTAAAGAAGGACCTTAAACAACTTTTGTTTAATCTTCTTATTATCCGGTTCAAGTAAACTTAGGTCTAACCCAGTTTTGGACGCAACTAGTCAGCTAACCCAATTAACCCAAAAATGGCATATGCAAATTGTATTAGATTTCATAAACCTAAAAAACTTTTTATAAGCCAAACACTTAATTAAAATATTTTTTAATTAAGTCTCTATGTAAAACAATTTTACATACCAAATCATGCATCAAAAAATATTTTATAAGACATGCCTAAAACATGTATCTCCAAATTAAAACAATTTTTAATTTTAATATTCTTTAAGGATCCTTCTGAAGAGGCCAACACAGACGATCCGTATCGTGTCAAAGACACACGATCATGGTAAAGGTCTCAACTAGGTTCCAAAAAAAAAACTGGATACATTTTTAAGATTAAACAATTTTTAATCTATTAACATGCATATTAGATTAGATTACAAATGCAACCTGGCTCTGATACCACTGAAAGTAAACTAATGCAGGTGGTTTGACAAGATCCTACACTAGGCATGCAAACATCTGCGGGAGCAAATTGGATTTTAAAATAATTTTTAAAATTCGCAGCTGGAATCTGCTCCGCCGGGAACTAATCTAAATCTAGTTGCATTTAGGCATGCATAATCATATAAAATATTTATAAAATATTAAACAATTTAATCTATCCATGCATGATTAAAAAAAATTTTCCATACCTTTTATTCTGCCTAGAATAACTCTGGAATAAACCTGGAATAGACTGGAATAACTGGAATAAAGTTATTCCAGCCATCTTCCTCCTTGGGACCCTGTTTTTGGCTTGCAAAACGTCGTCAGAACACCTCCTTCCGGACCTCCGTTTGCTCCCAAATTTGAGCAGCAACAACTTGAACAAGTCTTCTTCGATTTGCCATTGATAACTGCAATCAAATCTAAGCCAAAAAAAATAAATAAATCACCAAAGTCTGCTGCCAGATTTCTGCAGCAGAACTGGGCAGAATTTGAGAAACAATGGGATTTTCTCTCCCTCTAAGGCTTTTAAATCCAGCCCAAAACTCTCTCCTTAAGCCTCTCAAGGAAGAGGAATGCCCAGATGTTTTATTGCTTTCCCTTGGATCTCACACGGTGGATGAATAAAAAACTTCTCTCGTTGAAAACTCTTCCAATGAAACAGGGATGCTTTGGTTTTTATATAAGGTGCTGGGAGGGAGAGTGAGGTGGAGGGATGGAAGGCCAAGAGACGGTAACAGCAGCGGGAAGCATTAAACCCATTTAACAAGCCTTAAACCAGGATTAAAGCCATCAAACGGTGGAGGGAGAAGAGGAAGAAACGCCAGCGAAGGGGAGTGACTGTCGTTTGGCCTACCAGGAAAAACAAATGACCGTGTAAATGGTCACGGGAGAAAAAACACGCAATAAAACAAACACCAGTCCAACCAAAAATTGGTTCAAACCCAATTTTGGTTCAATTCCATTAAACTAAACGATTCAATCCAATTGAACCTGGTTCAAGGAATAAAATTGGTTCACAACCAATTGGAGGCCAAAACGAACTCCGAATCAGTTCAAAACTGATTCAGAAAAATCCTAGCGCAGTGCTGGTCAACCCGGAATATTTTCTGGTTGACTCAGACAAGGGCAAGACAGGGAAAAGAGTGCTCAAAAATACTATGACCATAAAACCGAGACGATTCCCAATCGTAATCGGTATCCGAATCAGAGAGTTATCCTCTGTGGCGTGTGACCTAATAGGTTCGAACCTAAACGGTAGTACTAGAACAATTTCTAGTACCAGCACAGGAAACCGTCTAGCAATGGATCCCGGCGTCCGGATAGGTCGAAGATGCGGGAGCAAACTATCGAACCTCTGGCATATGGTTACCGTATAATTCATCCCTTTGACCTCTAATGCTCATCACGACTGAGATTGGGCTGCCAACCCAGACTGAGTCAGTCGACCACGTGTCTCAACCTCGCAAGCCCAGTGACTCTTCACTAGGACTATCCCGGCCGAGGATTTGCTAAATTGAGATACTGCGAGACATTCAATCCAAACTGTTTGGATATGTCAATTCCATCTTGGTCCATCACTGCTCTACAAGTACTTGCCTGTACCCAGAAACCTTCCGTCACCGGATTAAAAATCCGGGTAGTCCGGCACCAAAGCACAGGGAGTTGCTTGCAAGCTACCGTGATGACCTCAGGTCAGTGGGACATATATACCCATATCCATTCGTGAGTATCGCTTTGGCAGAAAGGGGCTGCACGGAGTCACGTTCAATGAGATATCAAATATCCCACTTGCAGATCACATCAGTGTCACCACACTCATTTGGTCAAGAGGACAACCAAATGATGTGAACTACAACAACCTATACTTGATATATTGCCGTCCAGTTCAATATATCCTTTGGTTGTGAACAGGGTTTAAGGACCACTCGATACATCCTCTCTGTATCGAAGTCAGTGTAGTCCTAAGGACTTCATCACATGGAAAGAGCTCATTTCAGGAAAATACAATATGTGATGAGCTGCCAAAAATAATATTTTATTAATTCATAAAATGAATACAATACTCAACACAACCGCCTACAACCCAGGCGATTGGCTTTGGGACACAATTCCCAACAGAGTCTAGATTTACTGAATTTGGACCCGACCTAACCCGATTAGAACATAATAATACTGTTAGAATTATATATATTTGGACCTTAAAAATAAAATTTAAAACTTGTATGGAACTTATTTTTAACATAGAGATAGAGTTATAATTATTTTTATATCTTAATTTATCTTGAAAATAATATTGCTTGTTATCTATTTTATGGTTAATAATAGTTAGATATGTAATAATTAAATTATAGTTGTCTATATTTTAATCAAATCATATTTAGATCCAAACTTTTTATATTATAATCGGGTTATTTATGGACCCGATCCAATCCAAATAATCCGTTAGGTTGAAAATTTTGATAGTGAACCCGTCCCGACGCTACCCGATTTTTTAATGGGTTGGGTCTGGGTCTAATATTAGAACCCGATCAAAGAACTGGGTTGGATCAATGTCACTTATAATCCAGTCTGACCTGATCCATTTGCACCCCTACTCTAAACAAATATGGGAGGCACTATATCTGCATTGCAAAAATCAAGCCCCTCTCATGCAGCACATTGTTCAACCATTAATACTGTAGTGTCAAAAATCCTAGCACGTCCTACAACCAATAATGCTACTCTACAAAAACCACTGCTCTCATACATACCACCATCTATGTTGACCCTAAGGAAGCAGGGGGTGGTGGCTTACAAGAAACATAAATTACTTGTGGAGAGATGTAGAAACTACATTAAAGGAGCCACAGTTATCAAAATTTTCTTTGAAGCAGCCACATGCATAAACTCCTAGGCTTAGGGGCGAATGTTCTAAGTAGAATCATTATTGGACTTGGTCGTACACCCTTGAAAAGAAGGTTATTCTTAGCTTTCTAGATATAATAAGCAATAAAACACATTAGAACTACTTTAGATCTTCTATCATTACTAGCAAATCAGTCTCTAACAACCCAAAGGATGAATCAAGGGAGAAAGAAGAGATAGTAGGTGAATTACGTAGTGGGGATTGGCTCCAAACCTCAGATGCCAATCTGCATTGGTCGATAATACAAACTATTACTCCTCTGCATCCAAGCAAACATCATAATGATTTGGCATAGAAGACCATGCCTATGTAAAAAAATCTCGACATAGAAGTCAGTTCCAAGCAACCTTCCACATTGTGACTTCATCTTATCAAGAGATAACCACTTAATGACTTCATCTTATCCTTGTCTCCAACAAAAGTTCCATGTAAGGAACCTAAGAAAGTTCTTTGAGCAATAGTTGGAAAAGAAAACCATTGCCTTGGTGTTGATGGTGAGCAATTATGAAGATATTCAAATCCATTACATTCACTCCTTGGTCATTGCTTCCAAATAGATGATTGGCTTGCAGTAAAGACATACAAGGTCAGCCAAATTTTTCCAATTTGCAGCTGCAATATTACTCTAACATATCCGGTACTTCCATGTGGAGAACTTGCATACAGCCTGGTTCAGAATTTTTCTTTAGGGTCGCGTTTGGTTAGGATTTATTACATTGTTGGATAATATGATAACTTTTAAAAATTATTTATCTTAAAAAAAAAGATTGCAGAAAAATATAATTTTTATCATATTTAGTTGATGAAAAAAAAATTATGAAAAATAACATTAAAAAAGAATTACTATATTTGATTGGAGGTAATCTTATATAAAAATATGATCAAATTTATAAATATATTCACCAACAAAAAAATAATTTTATAATACTAAGATAGTATTGTCATCTTCAATTAATTTTTGTGTAATAATTATTGTTGGGATATGTTAGCCCAGGCACGGGCCGACCACTGATTTGACTGATCGAAGACCACCGGCCGAAGACATTCCCTTCGAACCATGAGCGCCGGGCCCAAGAAAGCCAAATAACCATGGGCAAATGAAAGCTCTTGACAAGTCTAAGGCTTCAAAAGACCAAGTCCTCAGCCTGGACCAGAATACGACTTCCAAAGACATGATCTTCAAGTTACGCCGAAGACACAGTCTTCGGCCTACGACAAGGATCGGGTCCATGACCCATGCCAAAGATGCGACATCTGATCTGTCTCAAATCTCTATGAAACATGGCAACAACGGATACCCTCAACTATTTCTGGCATGATCATGGCACGTGATTCCAGCAGCAGCGCCCCCGGCCAGGCCACCGGAACCGCCCCGGTAATGATGAGGGATAAAGCTCAGAGCAAGTTGTGGATTAGGGTGTGCTCCATTTTTCGAACTTGATGAAGTCGAGTTCTTCACGGTCGAGGAGAATGATGGAGATCCAGGGCAGGTTCAGGTATTTTTTCATTTTTTTCTTATTTTTCTCGTATTTTTTATTTTTCTTATTCCCACTATTCCATCTATTTCCACTATTCCAGCTTTATTCCCAGATTATTCCCTCCTTATTCTAGCTTTATTCTATCTTCATCCCGTGAGTTTAAAAAAACCTCCCAAACCCTAGCCACCGTCCCGCAGCCCCCAGATTCGTGCTGCCTGACCCTCGGCCGCCCCCGCCGACCAGCCCGCCGGCCCACGCCGGCCCCACCCTCGCTGGAAACCCAACATCCGCCACCCAAGCCCGTGGAAGACGAACGACCGTGGGAAGACCAACTGTTGCCTATGTCCCATGGTCGCTGCCGTCGTCGGCCTGCCACCGGCCGCTCGCCCGCCGCCCGCCGGCTTACGCCAGGCCGCCGGAGGGCCCCCGCCGGTGCCCTTGGGCCCCACGGCTGTGGGAAGCCCAAACGGCACGGTCGTGCGTGCCGTGCCGCCCCTGCACTGCCACCCGCCGTTGCCGCCGCCGCCCACTTGCCCGCTAGCCACCATCCCACCGTCCCCAGCCTCCCCCACCGTCCACCGTCCTGCTGGAGCCCATGGCCCCCATGGCCGTGGGAGACCAAACGGCATTCCCTAGGCATGCCGTGCCAATCTTGTGCCACCACCCCGCCTGCAGGCCACCATCGGCCATCCGTCGCTTGCCGTCCGCCGGCCACTTCCTGGCCACCGGCCGTCTGCCGGTTGCCGTTGGAGATCGATCCTCCTCAGTGCATGTCCGTGTAAGAAGAGTTCGCATGCTTTCTGGAGCAACCCAAGCAGCACGCTTTCTGGAGCAGATCATCAAGCCAACACATTTCTTAGAGTAGATCAGCACCAATATTGATGCAGCATAGTTTTTGATATAATTTATTTTCCTTTTTTGGGTTTCTTTTAGGTTAAGTTATTGAGGGGTTTGGTTTCTCTATATAAAGGCCCCCTCCCCTCCTATATTACTCAGTTGAATGAATTTTTTGATTTAGCCACTGGTTATAGTTCTGGGCTGTGGCCCATTTTTCCTTCACCTGCGGGTGTCGAGGGGTGTGAGACCCCACTTCCTTCGCTCGCATGCGAGCGTCGAGGGGTGTGAGGCCCTAGTTATCCCCCTTTCTATTGAGTCCCCCTCTAGGTCTTAGGGATTTTTCTTTACGGCCCCAGGTAGCAATTTGGGTGGGATGCCCTAGGCTCCGCATTTAGTGAGATGGGTGGGACGCCCTAGATTGCATGTAGTGGGGTGGGTGGTGAAAGGGATATGCCCTACAAGCCAATCTATGTTGTATCTCCCAAACCATTGTAATTGACAATATTCTAATAAAGGCATTATTTTTCATCATACGCTGTGATTATTATTATACGATGAACCCCATAGATTAGGGCTATGATTTTAGGGTTATGATGAGATCATACCAGTGAGACCTAAAGTCTTAAAACCTTAATCTAAAATATTCCTAGTCAAAGGAACCCTGAGCAGGGGATCAGGGTTTTTCGGTAAGACTATACTGAATAGGGTGACTGCTCTCACAGTCATTTGTGTATGACACTAATACTAGAATGTGGGTGCTCATTAGTGAATGAGTTCAGTGAAATGATCCAACTTGAGAACATCTAATGGAGTCTTAGATGCATGTCAATAGATGGTTCTCATAGTGGGAGTGGTGCAAGTAATCCTTTGACCTGAGACTGCCATAAGTACCTTATGCACATGAACCCATGCTTTGGTTCAATCCTAATCATGACACTGAGACATGCACAGGATTGATACTGGGAATGGTGAATTGGATATGAAGGTAATGAGTAGGTCAACAAGGAATCGATCACTCTTAGTAAGAGGAGATTGCATCTAGCTAGTTATCAATCGGATGATGATTCAGGGAATCTTTGATCAAAGTAAAGATATTAGAGATGGTTTCTAATATCAAGATAATTGAATCATCAATATAAGATTGAGCTAGAAACAAATATAATATTGGATTTGACATATATCCATATCCATAATTATATTTTGGGTACAGGCTGATCGAAGGATTTAATTGTATGGTAAATTTCTACTGAAGGGGGTAGTTTTGGTATTTCACCAGAATTTCCATATCTTCCGGGTAGACATGATACGTTGCTAGACGTCAATCTTGTCTTGTGGGTTGATTAAATTGAATGATCACTTATTAGGAAGAGTCCTAATTGATCATAATCGGGTAAGCCCGGTTTGACCTAAATCGATTAGAAAGAGTTCTAATCAAATTAGGTCAACTTGTATTTGAACCCACTACTAGCTAGATGTGGAACCCAATGGGTCACATACTTAAGAGAATTGATCAAGGGTTTAAATTTGTAATTAAATCATCTTTGCATGATGACACTCTAGCAGGTGTTGCAAATCCTAGCTTCTATTCGAATTAGATTCGAATTAGGGTTCCGGATTGGTTCAATTTGGATTCTAATTGGATCTAATTAGACCCTAATTGAGGTTATAGGGATTATGGCTAACCCTATTGGCTAACCATGTATCTAGGCTAGCCCCCCACCCGCCCCTTAGCATTTTCATGCCAAAAATGCCAAGAGTCCATGCGCTAATGGACTCTTGGCACGCCATTTGGAAGAGTCCATGGCGCATGGACTCTTGGTGCGCTCCGTAAAAAAAAAAAAGAAAAAAAGAAAAAAACTCCAGTGTTTTATATGCGGCGGCTTTTCCTTCTCTCTTTTAGCGCCTCAATTGTCCCCCTTGGATTGGAATCCAAGGGTTGATGTTTTTTGAGAAAGGCAGAAAGCATTCGTTGCTTCCCGGTTGCGCGAAATAACATCTCTTCGGAGATTAAAAGTCGCGACTCCTTTCTTTTAAAAAATCATCACGATTTTTTATTTAAGAAAAGCCATGGGATTTATCCGGAAGGCCGTGAGAAGGAAGGATGGGGCGTGAGAAAATGAAAAAGGGCGTGAGAAGTTTTTCACGAAGAGATGTGTGGGCGCCTCTCTGAGATCTATTTAAGGGGTCAGGAAAATCAGAACTCGGTAATGTTTTTTAATCCTTCTTCCTCTCCTAAAGACTCTTTCTCTCTTTTCTTGTTCTTGCACTATTTCCTTTACAGAGTACACCTCTGTCGAAACTCTGCTACTGAACAATAACAAGAGCGAAAGTCTCCGATGGTAAAGGAAAGAAGGAGTTCTGATTTTGTTCTTTCCTTCTTACATTAAGACATTCTTGTCTTAATTTCTCCTCCAATTTAAGACAAGCCTAAATCGCCTTAGGACAAAGTCTTATCTTCAAGACAAGAGTGTCTTAGAGGGTCAAGGTCTTAGTGGAAGGAGGAGAAGAGATAAAAGAAAGGAAGGCAACCTCTTGTGTGGAAGAATTCTAGCCATAATCTGAAGAATTGAGTTCTAGGAAGAAGAACTCAATAGGAGGAACCATTGGACAAGAAGATAGTGTTCTTGATCATTGCTCTGTGTGGATCACCATCGGAGGGCGGACACTTGGATGCCTGGTGAATTCAAATAGCCCGTTGATCTTCAAGTTTTAAGTCTTCATAAATTGGAATTAGCGATTACAGGTTGGTATTCTAATTCAATTTGCATAGAAATGTTTGTCTTCATACATTCTAGTCTTATTAAGGAGTTCCTGTTTTAGGGTTTTGGTGCATATTAATTTCAATTTTTGAAATTACCCTTCCACTGCGTTGCACCGGAACCCTACAGGTGGGATGCCCTAGAGGTGCGACGTCTCTCCATGAAGATAAGTCCCAAGTCCATAGAGTATCCATGTTTCTTGCCCCCATATCTTTTTTTTCTGTCTTTTTGACCCTAATCACAGGAGACTTCTCAGCTCTCCAACGATCCTCCTAGCCCCCCCTTTGTCCTACATCAATTTTGGTATCAAAGCTTTATCCCTCATCAGGTAATCACCCATAATCCCTGATTAAGGGAAAGAAAATAACTCCCTTATCATAACTGCTGGGGGGGGAAGGAAAATCGTAAGCAGGACAACTCCTTATAAATAATGGTAAGAGGGAACACTGGAGGTAAGACGCTTGACACCGTTGATTATATCAGAGCTTTTCCCTTCTCTGTCTTCCCCATTCTGTGGCTAGAGCCCACCACTGACTTAGGCATCGGAGTGTCCCCGGTCGGAGCACCTCCGGCAAGGGATCTGTTTTACAGGAGAACCAGGGAGCGGTCCAGCAAACTAGTAGCTCCACCTAGTTGGAAGAAGGGGTTCAACGCCAATAGATTGGCGCGCCAGGTAGTGGGATAGCTAAAGTGCAAATCGCATTATTAAGCTCCCTCCATTGATAAAGGGGAAGAAAGGAATCCTCAATGGCGAGAGGAAAAGCTCATATCGCCTTGACCAATCGAAATCGTGCTCCCTCTCAGGGAGATGCACCCCCTACGGAGAACGAAGTTCCACCTCCCATAATTGTCATGGGACAACAATAGTTTGAAGCCCTCTTGAACCAGGTCACCAACCTCACGGCCATGGTTCAGGATTTCCGTAACAGAACCTTCCAGGTGGCTCATCCTCCGGCCACCTTTGGACATAGTTCCAGATCTCGAAGGAAGAGAGCCCCTCACGAGGGGTCCACACACCTCTCCTTCCGCCCTCGACCTTCTCCCGAAGGTCGAAGTTCAGGGGAGCCTAGGCCTACTACTTCCCCATAGAAGGGGAAAAGACATAGGCAGGCCCCCTCAACTTCTTCTGAAGACTCTACTCCCATAGAGAAAGGGCCAAAGCAGGCTCTTCCTGATTATGACGGGAAGTTCAAGGCCATTAAATCAAAGATGGCAAGGATGCAGGAGCAAAGGGGCCACGATGAATTGGCAACGTCCGAACTACGCCTGCCCTTTACCGATCGCATCATGGCCGAAGTCACCCCTCGGCATTTCAAGGTTCCACAGATGGAGTCCTATGATGGCAACTCCGATCCTTTTGACCACTTGCATAGTTTTAAAGCCCATATGATGATCTAGGGAGCTTCGGATGCGATGTACTGCCTCGCATTCTCGGCTACCCTGAAAAAAGTGGCTTGGATGTGGTACTCGAGCATACGCCCAGGTACCATCGATTCCTTCTTCGAGTTGGAAAAATTATTTGTCTTGCATTTCAGGACTTGTCGCAAGACCCCCCAGAATACGGATACACTATTCCTCATTAACCAGAACGAAGGAGAAAGCCTGCGAGACTACATCTCCAAGTTTAATGCGGCCACACTTGAGATCCCTGATCTCAATGAGCACGTGGCCATCTCAGCACTGAAGAAGGGACTTCGCACGTCCAGGCTCACTTTCTCCCTGGATAAGAAGTTCCCTAAATGCTATGCTGAGCTGCTCGCAAGGGCTCAGAAATATGCCGATGCTGAAAAGCAGGCGGCAAACCGATGACTGATTGAAGGGAAGCCCCCTTTCAAAAAAGAAAAATAACAGGGGACATGATCCCCCAACCTCCAACAATAATAACTATACTGACCAACGAAGGAGTGCCCCCAAGCCCAGAGCATCGGGTGGAAGATTTGACTCCTACACCCCCCTTAACCTCCCTCGAGAAAAAATTCTCATGGAGATTGAAAAAGAAAACTTTCTCCAGTGGCCCCGTCCTATGAAGGCATCCTCTTCCATACAGAATAGGAACAAATACTGTCGATTCTACCGGGACTACGGCCATAACACTGAAGACTGCATCCAACTAAGAGATGCAATTGAGGATATTATCAAAAGAGGGTATCTGGGATGGTATATTGGTCGCCAAGGACCTCAATCAGAGGCTGTCGTTCCCCAGCCAACTCCCATAGAGGTTGAACTGCCGAATCAAAGGCCTACCAACGGAGGTATTGCGATGATACATCGACTTACCAGCTGGAGAAGGGATGAAGATGATGTCCCGAAGTGACTCAAGGACAACAATTCCATTCTCTTCTCCGATGATGACCTTGCGGGAGTTCGGCTCCCGCATGACGACCCCATTATAATCTCGGCCATTGTGGCCAACTATGATGTACAATGAGTCTTGGTTGATAATAGAAGTTCGACTGATGTATTGATCTATGATGCATTCTCTAAAATATGCTTGCCTAGATATCAACTGCGGAAATCCCCCATTCTACTCACTGGCTTCGAGGGTAATCAAGTTGATGCCGAGGGAGAGATAGTATTACCCGTAACACTTGGCACTGAGCCTCGACAAAAGACACTACCAATCAACTTCACAGTAGTCCGAACCCTCTCAGCCTACAACATTATTTTGGGATGGCTTGCTTTGAACAAGTTTCGAACCGTAATGTCTTCTTATTATCTGCTGGTATGCTTCCCCACCAGGAATGGTGTTGGAGAAGTTAGAGGAAACCAGAGGGTGGCACGACAATGCCTGATGATCTAGGACAAGCATTCCAATGACCCTACATCTGGAGATTACCTGGACCCAAGAGACTTAACTACAGATTCTGGCGAGCCCATGGAGAGGACCATTTCTGTACCCTTGACCAAGGAAGACCCCACCAAGGTCGTACAAATTGGAAGCATGCTAGATAATAAAACCAAGGCCGAATTGATCTGCTTTCTCAAAGACAATGCTGATGTCTTTGCTTGGTCGGCTTCAGACATGCCAGGAATTCCCGCTGAAGTGATCACTCATCGATTGGAGGTCACTCCTGGATACAAGCCAGTCCGGCAAAAGAAGAGGAGCTTTGCCCTAGAAAGGTAAAAAGCCATAGATGAAGAAGTGAACAAGCTCCTCAAGGCAGGGTTCATCCGGGAAGCCCACTACCCCGATTGGTTGGCCAACATGGTCATGGTGAAAAAAGCTAGTGGCAAGTGGAGAATCTGCATCGACTATACAGACCTCAATAAAGCTTGCCCAAAAGATAGTTTCCCTCTCCCAAAGATTGACCAACTGGTTGACGACACCGCCGGCCACCAACTGCTAAGTTTCATGGATGCTTTCTCCAGCTACAATCAGATTCAGATGGATCCCCGAGATGAAGAGAAGATAGCCCTTATCACCGACAAAGGCATATATTGTTACAAAATGATGCCATTCATGCTTAAGAACGCTGGGGCAACATTCTAGAGGCTAATCAACAAGGTATTCCAAGAGCAACTGGAGAGAAATCTGGAAGCCTATGTTGACGAAATGATCGTTAAGAGCCTCTTTAAGGAAAGTCACATCCGAGACCTAGATGAATCATTTAGCACCCTGTGACGTCACCGAATGAAGCTGAATCCCACAAAGTGCACCTTCGGGGTCACTTCGAGCAAATTCCTGGGTTTTCTTGTAACCAGATGAGGGATTAAAGCAAATCCAGAAAAAACTCAAGCCCTCAAGGACATGAGACACCCATCCTATAAGAAAGAGGTACAGTAATTAACTAGAAGGATCGCCTCCTTGAGCAGATTCATTTCTCATTCTGCCAAGAAGTGTCTTCCCTTTTTCAAAGTACTTTGATAGTCTCGAGGTTTCGAATGGACCGAAGACTGCCATATTGCCTTTGAAGAATTAAAGAAGTACTTGGAAACCCCACCTCTACTTTCTAAACGTCAAGAGGGGGAGGTGCTTTACTTATACCTCTCCGCTTCGGACGAAGCCGTCAGTTCGGTCCTTGTCCAAAGAGAAGAGGATGGCTCTCACAAGCTGATCTATTATATTAGCAAAGTTCTGCATGATCCAGAAACAACATACTCAAAGATGCAGAAGCTGATCTACTCTCTGGTAATTGCAGCAAAGCGACTACGGCCTTACTTCTACGCCCACGTTATCATCGTGCTAACTGATCAACCTCTCAAGGCCATCCTCCGATCCCCCGATACCTCGGGAAGGATAGCCAAGTGGGCCGTGAAACTAAACGAGTTTGACATTAGCTTTCAGCCCCAATCGGCTATGAAGGCCCAGGTGCTTTTGGATTTCCTAGCTTAATGCACCTGGAGGACCGAAGATGAAGCATCTCCATCCGAAGAAGGAGACCCAAAGAGTGCGGAGTCCATCTGGGTGCTCCACGTAGATGGAGCTTCCAATTCTGCTGGGTGTGTGGTGCGGGCACCAAAATCAGAAGAAGACTTCAGGGTTCCATCTGGATCTCTAATTGACTTTGCCCGAGAAAATTAGGGTTTGTAATAAGGATTGACCTGATCAACCCAATTTTGAGTCTGTAATTTTGTCATTTCAATTTTTGTTGAGTAATGTTGACTCAGTCCAAGTCTAGGTCCAGGTTGGCGCCATTCCCTTTGCCATAGGGTGCCACATTTTTTCTTCCATGGTCCAGCTACAAGTGGGTGCCACACTCCCTGCCACATCTTCATCCAGTGTCTTTGGTCCCCACACCATAAGAAGTAAGTTCCCCTTTTTCTTGCACCACTTGGGGGAGAAATCCATCAAGATACCTCAATCCAAGGAGGAGCCAACTTCTTTCCAGATAAACCCAAGCCAGGATGGCAAGAATTTTTCTTGAAGAGAGGATCAAGGAGGTGCCCCACAATGTTCCATAAAAATCCAAGTTATAAAAGGGAAGAGAGCATGTATTGGGGAGAAAATCAAGGAGGCACCCAAAAGTTTCCTAAAGTGCCAAAGCCATGAAAAGAAGAAGCCTAAACTTGTGGAGCAAGACTAGGAGGTGTCCAAAAGAGCCAAACCATGAAGGGAAAATCCTTGATTCATGGAGAGATACTAGGAGACACCCCCATAACCTGCCATTTGGAGCTGATTTTCAAGTTTTCTTGGAGTTTTTGGGCTGCTCACTCATGGAAGGAGTCTTGGTTGGCCAAGGGAAGAGAATTTGATTCCTAAAGTGTAGATTAGTCCTATTAGTCCCACATGGGAACTTGTATGGTTTTGATTTTTCTTATAGGTCTATATATTTGACCCCTTTTTGTAACTTGAACTTATCTTATGAAATCTTATGAATGAAATCCCTTGTTTTTTAGCAAAGTCTTGTTCTTCCGCACTTATTCTGAGTGTTGAGCTCCGTGAGAGAGTAAATCCGGGTTCCCTAGGAACCTTGAGGAGGTGTGAGATCTCCAACCCCAAAACCCTAGCTCAGTCCATCCATCTCTACTCCACCACCACCAAATCCTAGCCTCTACACCATCTCCAAGGTTCTTCTTCCAAAGGGTGGCCGACCACCAGGACCCCCAGTCCAGCCATCTTCAAGTAAGCTACCACTGCTTCAGAGTCCATCCAGCAGACCCAGGAGAAGAAGTCCCAAATCCGCAGCCTAGAAGTTCCAGATCAGCTGAAGACCTTCAGATCCCATCCTTTCTTCTACTCTGGTAACTCTCTTCCCTGAGTCTCTTGTTCCTAACCTTGTTCTTCTTCTCTCCAGGATCCAGGGTTCAAGAAGAGGCCAACTTTGCCAAGGACCATTATCGGAGGATCCATTACGAAGATACCTTGACTCCAGGGATCCAATAATCTGCTTGAGGTAGTCTTTTTTCCACCAAATGGAGGGATATCACTGCTAGGTAACAAGAACCTTCCCTTCTCACTTTGTCTGTTTCATTGAAACTCCGAGAAAACCCTAGATCTGGGGGTTTCTCAATCCCGAGCAATCCTACTTCTGAGTTACTCTGATAATCCACTCCTTTTAATTGTGCTTTCTATCATTTCTTAGTTTCTTTCAACATTAGTTTATCTTTCCTTTGAGTCAAAGCTGACTTCTAAAAATATATATATATATATAATATATTAATTTTAATTTGCTTCCGCATTCCACATATCCATTCTGCATCATTTTTGGTAGCAGAGCTTTCGTTCTGCATCAATTTTGGTATCAGAGCCCTGTCTAGGATTTCTGACTAGCTTGCATGTTTTGAGTGTCTCTCTTTTTTACTTTGTCTGCTCGAAGTAGACTTCCTAGGATGTCCAGTCCTAGGAACGAAGCAAGGTGCAAGCCTCCTCTTCCCATTCCATGTGGTGTTCCTAGGGCATGTAGGGGATCCGCTGGGTTACAACTTCGTAGCAGGAATTGTAAACGGGGGAAGCATTCTATTTTTAGTCTGTAACTATCCTGTTTCTGGAATTGTTTCTCATTGCAAGTAACTCTAAATTACATGATTTTTATTTTGCTGGAACCAGTATAATTGAAACTATTTTACATAATTTTACTGTAATTTATTGGTTTCTGTGAAATTTCTGAGAGTTAAATTACAACAATTCTGTTTCTATGTTTCTGCAATTCAATTTTTTTTGAGTGATCATCTCCTAATTCATCTTAAGGGTAATTGAGCATCTAAGATAAGGGGAGGAGTTGATAACCTCTCTTTAGCCCAAAACCACCACCCATTCATTCGATCCTAAGCCTAATTTTAAAATTTATTAGACTTAATTTGCCCTAGTGGGCTAGGAACACAAACTGGTCAGGTCCAGCCTAGGGTTTAGTCAGTTTGTCTGGTTACTCTGTGTGTGCTTTGTACTCAGTATCTAGAACGGTGATTCAGGGACTACGTCCCGAAGGGTTTGTGTGCAGGTCCGCCTACCTGGCCAATCACTGATTGGTGTCTAGGATTGGCAATTAGGGACCTAACACTCCCCTTACACCTGCCTGGCTGAGTCCCGAGTTACTACAGGCTAGCTTGCCACTCTGATTGGGCATCTAGTTTGGGCTCTAGATCTAGTTAGCCCGTAGTCATTTCAGTCGAGTCTCATTTGGTGTGCTTGCTTGCATCATCATGTCCACCCGGAACGGAGTACCCTACCAACCTGGTCAAACCCAACCTGATTTAGAGGCCATGATTAGAACTCTTACAGAAAGTATGACCAAATTGAGTCAGGATATGACTGATACTGTTGTCCAGTTTAGAGACTGAGCCCAGGTACTTGAGGAGCCTAAGCACCGAAAATGGACCCCTGACTTAGAATTTGGTAGACCCCAACCTCACCCATACCCAGAGACTAGGAGACCTTTATATAGGGATCCTGAACCTAATCATTGGAGGTTTGATCTAAGAGCCTATGACCATGATCTTGCCCCTGAGTCTAGCCCTAGGAGCCTATACCCATACTTGGTTGACTCAGAGAAGGGACCCGTTAGGAACACCGAACCTTATGCACCCACTTTTGATGGAAGACAAGAGACATATATTAAGTGGGAAGAACAAATGGATCGGTATTTTGAGTGCACTAACATATCGGAATTAGGACAAGTTAGGTTGGCCAAAACCAAGTTCACCAAACATACTAGGTCGCATTGGTATGCTATTGAGCATGAGTGTTATCAAAGAAAAGAGGAAATATATACTTGGAGAGATATGAAAAGTAAGTTGAGAGATAGGTACCTAGGTAGATCCTATGAGAAAAGACTTTTAGACCAATGGTACCAATTGCGACAAGGTAATAGGCCTGTGTCTAAATATATCGAGGACTTCCAGTGGTATGACATGAAATGCAATACCATTGAGACCGAAGCTCATATCACATCGAGGTTTAGGGTTGGGTTACACCCAGACATTTATAGGAAGCTATGCCTTGAAAAGACCAATAAGTTAGACCGAGCCTACCAAGAAGCCCAAGACTATGAGTGGTCTTTAAGATATAACCAATCAAGTACTTTGGACTTAAAGCCAACCTCTACCAACTTGAGTCAAGTTCTGATTGATCCGACATCCGTAGTGAACTAGACTTTTGTTTGTCAATTCCCACTTGTGTCACCTCTTGACCCGAAGGATAACACTCAGAAGGAGTTAGGCATGGCCATCCCAAAATTAGTTGACCCGACCAGAGCCGTACTTAAAGAGGAATCAAAGGAGAATAGATTAGAACCTTTCAGTGAGATTGAGGAAGAAATATATGAGCCTGACATAAGTTTGATAGATGAATATGAAGAAGAAGAATTTGAGGATATCTCTCCCAATAATTCAATTAACCAACTCCTACATAATGAGGTTATTAAGGGGACCCCTGCCACTCAAGGAATTCAGGAGCTAACCCTAAGAGAAGACCCTTTTGAGGAAGTTCAGGAAGAGGAAATTACACCAAATGAAAGTTTAAGTGAGAATACCCCTGAACTCATTGAGGAATCCAAAGAAGACACCCCTGAGTCAAATATGGTAGAGAAGTGTGAAGAAGGAAGGGGTTCACAAGAATTGCCCATTGAGAAGGTCCAAGAACATGAAAAAGACAATAGCTTAGAGGACTTTCTAGATAAACATTCCAAAGACCTTCCTGATAACCTTCCACCTTCTAGGAGCACCCAGCCTATCCTAGAACTTGCACTTGTAGACCCTCCTAGAGCAAATCATGAGGTTTGGATGAGTGCACCTATGGAACAATGTCCTCATTTTAAGGTCATCATGAATAACCAAGGTTTGTTTCTTGTTTCCGATAAGCCACCTTAAAACTCTGATTCTTATTTCCTACCCTTCCCTGAATCTTCTCATGTTTCTAGAGCTATGGGATTACACTTTACTGAGATCTCTAGGTTGCAAGACTCCTTAGAACCTATTAGGTTTGCCACCTACTTCTGGAAGACCTTATGGCACCTACTATGCATCCATAATAAGTTTTCATGCTCTGCATGCCCTCCTCCGACCCAAGGTCAAACCTAAAGAGCCTTAGTTTGTTAGGTTTAGACCTAGGGTTCCTTTGGAATAAAGTCCATTCTTTAGGAGTGCGTCGTCAGTCTAGTTTAGTTTTACTTGACCCTTTACTAGGCTTTGGCTCAGATTTTGGTTTGATTGAGAGCACCAGGAATTGGGATTTGTATTTTGTCCAGGGCTAAAATTGCATTCAATGTTTTGATCAATAGGTCTATAGGCTAGAGTCCCTTTGAAATTGTTCATGGATACAAGCCTCACACACCACTTGATCTGATTTCACTATTAGCCCACACACACAAGTCTCTTGATGCACTTGCATAGCATGTAAAGGACATGCATAAAGAAATTCATGCCAAAATAACTTTAAGTAATGAAACTTATAAGAAGTTGGCTGATTCTCAAAGACGAGTCAAAACTTTTTTTGAGAGAGACTATGTAATGATTAGGTTAAGGCCTGAGCAATTTTTTCCTGGAACCATTAGAAAGTTACATGCTAAAGGAGCTGGACCATTTAGAGTAGTGAAGAGAGTAGGATCTAATGCCTATGTGCTCGAGTTGCCTCCAGAACTAGGCAATAGCTCTACTTTCAACATTACAGACTTAGTAGAGTATAGGGAGCCAGCTGTGATTCCTAGTAAGCCTTTGAAACCTAATCCTGTTATTGAGAGTGATCCCGACCCTGTGTGTCCACCAACAAACTGGCCTATGAGGAAAGAGCAGATTGAAAAGATCCTGGATAATCAGGTTATCTCTACTCGTAATCGAGGATACCAAAGATACCTGGTCCGCTGCCAAGGAAGGCCAGATTCTGATGACTCTTGGATCTCCTGAGAAGACTTACAAGAATTGGACCCAGACCTCTTGGAGAGATACCAGAGCCAGCTTGATCGATACTCGACAGGGTCAAGTTCCTCCCACCCCGGGAGAATTGGTGCGGGTACCAGAATCAGAAGAAGACTTCAGGGTTCCATCTGAATCTCTGATTGACCTTGCCCGAGAAAATTAGGGTTTGTAATAAGGATTGACCTGATCAACCCAATTTTGAGTCTGTAATTTTGTCATTTCAATTTTGTTGAGTCATGTTGACTCAGTCCAAGTCCAGGTCTAGGTTGGCGCCATTCCCTTTGCCATAGGGTGCCACATTTTTTCTTCCATGGTCCAGCTACAAGTGGGTGCCACACTCCCTGCCACATCTTCATCCAGTGTCTTTGGTCCCCATACCATAAGAAGTAAGTTCCCCTTTTTCTTACACCACTTGGGGGAGAAATCCATCAAGATACCTCAATCCAAGGAGGATGATGCAAAACAAAGAACAAAGAAGCGTATGCGGAAGTAAAATTAAGATTAATCCTTTTTTTTTTTTTTATATTTCAGAAATTGGCTTTGACTCAAAGTAAAGCTAAACTAAGTTGAAGGAAACTAGGTAAGGATTGAAAGCACAGTTTAGAAGAAACTAAATTATCAGAGTAGTTCAGAAGTAACGGATCGCTGGGGGTTGAGAAACTCCCAGACCTAGGGTTTCGCTCTGAACTTTCAACAGAACAGAAATAGAGAGGAGAGATGGTTTACCAACCAGACAGTGATCTTCTCAGAATCTGGGTGGAAGAACTCTCTCAAGCAGATTGTGGGATCCTCAGAGTCGGCTATCTTCGCAATGGATCCTCCAATACTGGTCTTGTGGTTTGGTCGGCTTCTCCTGGACTCAAGATCTGGGAAAGAAGAGGAACAAGTGATGGAATTCAGATACTCAAGAAAAGATTTACCAGATTGAAGAACTTGAAAGCTGAAGTTGCTGAAATCAGGATTCTCCTGGAGGCTGATCTGACTTCCTCTTAGAATTGCTGTAGATCTGAAGTATCTGGACTGGAGCTGGATGCTGGTGGTCGGCCTGGACTTGGAGAGGGTGGCCGTGAGAGGTGGGATAGTCTAGGGCTTGGTGGAAAGAGAAGGGTGATGGCGGCTAGGGTTTGGGAGTGGAGTGGCTAACCTAGGGTTTGGGTTTTGGAGATCTCACACCTCCTCAAGGTTCCTGGGGAACCCGGATTTACTCCCTCACGGAGCTCAACACCTAGATGCAAGTGCGGAAGAGAGAAAACACAAAGTTTGCTCACAAAAAAAAATTTGGTTTCATTCATCTGATTGATTTAAACTTACAAGAGGGGTTTAATTTATAAGGCTTTACAAGAGAGTAGGGTTTTACATCTTCCCATATGGGACTAAAGGAGGGGATCTACAAATCAGGATAATCCATACACATATGGTCGGCCAAGGTACCAAAAAAACTTGATTAGGGTTATAAAAGGCAGGTAGATGGCGCCTCCTTGCTTGGATCTTCAAGAGAATTTTTTTCATTCCATGGATCAACTCTTTTGGACTCCTCCTTTTCTTCCTCCCTAAGTCAAGGTCCTTCCCATCTTTGTTTTGGATTTTTTTTGGCAGGTAGTGGGCGCCTCCTTGAAGTTCTCTCCAAGAGAATTTCTTCCCATTCTTACTTTGGTTCTTTTGGGAAAGTCTTGGCCGCCCCCTTGATTTGTGGACTCCTGGTGGATTTCTCCTCATCTGGCGCATGAGAGAAGGAAGCTGCTATCTGTGGAGTGGGGACCAAAGGCTGCTGGATGTAGATATGGCGCCCCCTGGACTCAGGCGTATGGCTGGGAGTGTGGCTGGGAGTGTGGTGCCCACTTTCTAGGCCTTGGGAGAAAATGTAACATCCCAGGTTGAAACCCTAGTCCACTACTGAGTCAACATGACTCAACAAAATAAAATGCAGGTAATGTAGACTCAAGCTAAATTGAGTTGATCTAGTCAACTCTTATTACAAACCAAAAACCCTAATTCTTCGGGCAAGGTTAATCAGAGATCCAGATGGAGCTCTGAAGTCTTCTTCTGAGTCTGGTGCCCGTACCAGAGGACCCAACTTCTTTCCAGATAAACCCAAGCCAGGATGGCAAGAATTTTTCTTGAAGAGAGGATCAAGGAGGTGCCCCACAATGTTCCATAAAAATCCAAGTTATAAAAGGGAAGAGAGTATGTCGTGGGGAGAAAATCAAGGAGGCACCCAAAAGTTTCCTAAAGTGCCAAAGCCATGAAAAGAAGAAGCCTAAACTTGTGGAGCAAGACTAGGAGGTGTCCAAAAGAGCCAAACCATGAAGGGAAAATCCTTGATTCATGGAGAGATACTAGGAGACACCTCCATAACCTGCCATTTGGAGCTAATTTTCAAGTTTTCTTGGAGTTTTTGGGCCACTCACTCATGGAAGGAGTCTTGGTTGGCCAAGGGAAGAGAATTTGATGCCTAAAGTGTAGATTAGTCCTATTAGTCTCACATGGGAACTTGTATGGTTTTGATTTTTCTTATAGGTCTATATATTATACCCCTTTTTGTAACTTGAACTTATCTTATGAAATCCTATGAATGAAATCCCTTGTTTTTTAGCAAAGTCTTGTTCTTCCGCACTTATTCTGAGTGTTGAGCTCCGTGAGGGAGTAAATCCGGGTTCCCTAGGAACCTTGAGGAGGTGTGAGATCTCCAACCCCAAAACCTTAGCTTAGTCCACCCATCTCTACTCCACCACCACCAAATCCTAGCCTCTACACCATCTCCAAGGTTCTTCTTCCAAAGGTTGGCCGACCACCAGGACCCCCAGTCCAGCCATCTTCAAGTAAGCTACCACTGCTTCAGAGTCCATCCAGCAGATCCAGGAGAAGAAGTCCCAAATCCGTAGCTTAGAAGTTCCAGATCAGCTAAAGACCTTCAGATCCCATCCTTTCTTCTACTCTGGTAACTCTCTTCCCTGAGTCTCTTGTTCCTAACCTTATTCTTCTTCTCTCTAGGATCCAGGGTTCAAGAAGAGGCCAACTTTGCCAAGGACCATTATCGGAGGATCCATTGCGAAGATACCTTGACTCCAGGGATCCAATAATCTGCTCGAGAGAGTCTTTTTTTCACCAAATGGAGAGATATCACTGCTAGGTAACAAGAACCTTCCCTTCTCACTTTGTCTGTTTCGTTGAAACTCAGAGCAAACCCTAGATCTCGGGGTTTCTCAATCCCCAGCAATCCTACTTCTGAGTTACTCTGATAATCCACTCCTTTTAATTGTGCTTTCTATCATTTCTTAGTTTCTTTCAACATTAGTTTATCATTCCTTTGAGTCAAAGCCAACTTCTGAAAATATATATATATATATAAAAATACATTAATTTTAATTTGCTTCCGCATTCCACATATCCGTTCTGCATCATTTTTGGTAGCAGAGCTTTCGTTCTGCATCAGTGTGGAGCCGGTCTCATACTAGCTGAACTTGATGGCCACACGATGGAGTACGCACTTCGATTCTCCTTTAGAGCTTCAAATAATCAGGCCAAATACGAAGCCCTCCTTGCAAGACTTCGGATCGCCAAGAGTTTGGGGGTTCAAAGGCTCCAAGCTTTCTCGGACTCCCAGTTGATTGTGAATCCGGTTAAAGGGGATTATGAAGCTAGAGACCCCACCATGGCACAATACCTAAGAAAGGTACGAATCTTGTCTTCGCAACTGGAACACTTTGAAATCATTCATATTCCCCGCTCGGAGAATTCTCGGGTAGATACGTTATCTCGACTTGCTACTACAGCCCTAGAATCCCTCGGTCGCACTTTCATTGAGCATCTTGAGGCCCTAAGTATAGCTGAAGAAGTTAGGGAAGTGCATCAGATAGAAACTGAACCAAGCTGGATGGATCCCATCGTCAAGTTTTTGAACAAGGGTATGCTACCAGAAGAAAAAGCCGAGGCCAAAAAGACCCGCTGGATGGCATCTCAATATGTCATCTTGGATGGGGTCCTCTATAAAAGGTAGTTCTCTCAGCCTCTACTAAAGTGCCTAGGGCCATCAGATGCAGACTATGCCTTGAGAGAGGTCCATGAGGGGATATGTGGTGATCACTTGGGAGGCTGGTCCTTAGCTTATAAAATTATACGCCAAGGATATTATTGGCCCTCCATCCGTGCGGAAATGTGATCAGTGCCAAAGATATACCAACATTCAAAGGCAACCAGCAAGTCACCTGACCCAGCTGACAGCCCCCTGGCCTTTTGCCCAATAGGGAATGGACATTCTTGGCTCTTTTCCACCTACACTGGGACAGAGGAAATTCCTCCTTAAAGCGATCGACTACTTCACAAAATGGGTTGAGGCCGAACCATTGGCCCAAATCACGGAGGGTATGGTTGAGAATTTTGTCAAAAATTCTATCATATTTCAGTTCGGGATCCCACATACCATAATTACTTATAATGGAAGGCAATTTGACAATTCGAAGTTCAGAGACTTCTGCGCTCGATACCACATACAACACAGGCTAACTTCCATTAACCATCCGTAGTCCAATGGAGAAGCTGAAGTAACTAATCGGACCAATCTTCATGGTATGAAGACAAGGTTGAACACTGCCAAGGGACTATGGGCTGAAGAGCTGACGTCCGTTCTCTGGGCATATAGAACTACCCCAAGGACGGCCACTGGCGAGTCTCTGTTCAACCTAGCATACGGTACCGAAGCTGTTCTCCCTATCGAAGTCTCCCTCCAGTCTTTAAGAATTGACAGATATGAAGAGCCAGAAAACTCTGATCGCAGGAGGATTGATTTGGATCTGTTACCAAGTGCCAGGCTCTAAGCTTAACTGAAAATGGTGACATACCAGCAAAAAGTCGCCAAGTACTATAATTCTAGAGTAAAGGAGCAAGTTTTCAGAATCGGGGACATGGTGTTGCGAAGAACTGAAATTTCCAGGCTAACAGAACAGGATAAACTTTCCCCAACTGGGAAGGTCCATACCTGGTTGAAGAAGTCATACGTCCGGGGACATATCGGCTCAAGACCTTAGAAGCAGAAATTCTATCCCGGCCATGGAATGTACAAAACATTTGCGAATACTATCAATAAACTGACCCCCAAGCTTTTTGTGCAAACTTGCCCAACTCTAAGCGGCCTATTATGTCTACAAAATGACAACGGCTTGAATGGTACGATCTGAACAATCTACCAACGGTGCAAAGGAGAGTCTGATCCACTCACCTTTTTGGCATGTCTGACGAGCGCAACGGATAGCCCCATCGGACCACCAAAAAGATCAAAGGCACAGGGATGTTTCAAGCAACCTACCCTACGGAAAACTCGAAGACATGCTGGGGTAGGCCTAACCAGCCTACCTTATACTAAAGAAGGCGCAGGGATGGTTTTCGTAACCTATCCTGTGAAAATTCTGAAGATGCACCAGGGCGGGCCTGAACAGCCTACCTTGTTACGACAGAAATGCACTATGACGGCATAGGTGCCCTACCCAACGATAAACCCGAAAACATGCTCGAACGGACCTATGTTGTCCTTCCTGTCAGCAATGAAACGTTCATGAGATAGCCTAGCCGATCTCATCTCTCCCTCATGGATCACAAGTGGTCTGAGAAGTCTACGCTCTAGGCATACTATAATTCAACAAATCATAGTGGAGACACAAGAAAATGTTGGAAAGGTTAAGATATTCCATTTCTTTTCTAATTTTTTTTTTTTACAAAAAAAAAAGAGAGATTGCAGGAAGGCACATTCAATGACCGCCCACCGACCCTTTCCCATACTGGCGAGGGGAGTCTTGGAAGGAAGATGAAGGGGCCCCAGGGTTCCTCTCCGGATCAGAATCTGACTCCTCAAAGTTAGAGTCAAATTCATGTCCAGGGAAGGGAACTGAGGGCTTGATGTTGTCAAGGCCCTTCAAGTCATAAAACTTGAAGGCCTTTCCCCTACATTCCCGGAATCCCTGATGGTAGGCATCCAGAGCCGCCCAGGCGACCTCCTCCTTGTAGGTAGGGGATGCCTTGAAGTTTGCAACGATGTCTGTCGCCTTCTTCTTGGCCTCCACCGCCTCCACGTTGGCCGCCTCCACCTGGGTCCTGGCCTCCTCCAGTTGGGCCTCCAGGACCTAAATCCTCCTCTCCAGGCGATCGAGACCAGGCCTTCATCCTCGCCCAGCCCGAAGGACATTGGGCTACCCCATGCTTCGTCGCTGATGGCCCTCTTCTTTGCTGCCCTCCGAAGTTGTTGAATGCTGAACTTCATTATAGCGGATTTGTTAAGGAGGGAAAGGTTTCAAAGGAAAAGTCTGTGCTACGATGGCTTTCAGCAGGGAAGACAGGGGCCTATTTATAAGAACCTGGCACCCATTAATGGCCAGAGGGGAACGTGCTCCACACCTTTTCCCGGGCATACCAAAAAATGCCATGTGTTAAAGCGATATTTCAAAATCCTAGGTGGCCATGCGGATGCGGCGTGATCACCAATAACCACTCTTAGGAATGGAGATCAACGACGCTTCAGATTCAAAATAATCTTCATCGAACGGCAATGACATTAATGGTTCCCTTTCAGAAAGGGAAGATATGGCGGCACCTGGGACACAGGGGAATGTGACTGTTCGAATATCAATACGCCCAATGCGAGAAGCGAGAATCATGATCAATGTCCCTTAATCAACGGTCAATAAGAAGGTGACACCTGTCCATCATGTCTACTCCGGAATGGCCAGATTACTTATGATGAAGAAAGACCGGCATTAGCCTAGCACGATCATGGCCAGTCATCGGCTACGATCACGGTCAGTCATCGGCTACGATCATGGACAGTCATCAGCTACGATTACAGCCAGTCATCGGCAACGATAATACGATTCTATTTCGAAATTTGACCAAAAGGGAGAAGAAGCGATAAATGTCAAACCCTCACCAAGGCTAGCAACCTTGCCTAAACCATGTTCAAGAGTATAACACAATGCATGCAGAAAGCTAATTGGGAGCTCCGAAAACTACTTGAAAGTTCAAGAGGCCATTTGGAAATTCATACTACTTATTAATTACATCTTGGAAGAAAGAAGAGATACAAGATCTAGGGCTACTCCAATTCCTAAACATCAGGAGGAGGGGACCCTACATCACAGGATTGAAGCAGCCTGTCGATCTGCATAGTAAGAGCTTCATCGGCTTAGGCTGGGACTGGAGAGCCTTCAACTTGGACTTCCTCCCCAGATCGAACCCCCTCCGGAGCCAAGGTTAGAGTTGGAACCACCTCCATGCCTTCAACTGAGGCAGGAGCCTCCTCTCCCAAGCATGACAACTCTTCAGCCCTGTCAGCCCCTTCGATTTGCGCCGAAGCTGCACCAATGTCTTTGACTGTGATTGGGATCTCTTCCCTCAGGCCTGATATCTCTTGAGCCTCTTCTACGGCCTCGACCTCCTTTACTTCTTCGACTATGCTGAAAGCAGGAATGCCAGAAAGATCAAGATGTGGGAAGGCCCCTCTGACCTTGGCGAGTCCGTCATTGAAGCCATGCTGATAACCATACAAGGTTGCCTCATTTATCTCCTCCTGGAATTGTAAGGACCTCATGAAATCTGCCACGGCATCACGTGCCAGCTTCCTCAGGGCCGCGAACTTTTTCTTGGCTTCCTCGGACTCCAAGGCCAACTCTTCAGCGGCGGCAAGGGCGGAGGTGGCCGCCTGGTTCGAGGTCACTGAGGCCAGGGTGGGCGAGGGCGGAGGTGGTAGCCTGGGCCTAGGTGTGGGACTCGTTTGCTAGTTGTTGGGGTTGGGTCACGGGACGGAGGCGGAAGGTTGGAGATGGGCTTCAAGGGCAGGAACTTCTGGATCAGCGTTGGTGGAGGCGTGCTTCACAAGCGATGGCAGCAGGGGAGAGGAGCTCAGGTGCAGGGCGTTGATGGATGTCGATGGCTGATCGAGGTTTGAGAAGCCTTGCACCGAAAGATCCGAACACGAGGAACGATGGAAAGCCGGGGAGGAAGAGAAAACCCTAATCTGCTGGGCTCTAATAACAAGTTGATGAGGGACAGAGTAGCAGGGAGCATCGCTGGCGAGTGTAGAAGTTACCAGAAGATTAGGGCTTGTACTCAAAAACCAGCAACTAGGGCGTCACACCCACTCCAATCGGAGAAAATTCAAAACTCAAACAAAATAATTTTTAAGTTGTATTCATGAGAAGAAGATGTTTAATACAAGAGGGGAGGGGCAGTATTTATAGATTCACCCCAGGGTACATTACTTGAGGGCTAAGAAACCCTAACTTGTGGGCCAAGAAATCTTGGTGGACCGGTCAACAGTGGGCCTGTCTTGGACTGGAGCTCTCTCTTGTGGGCTTGGCGGCATGAAGGGCCCAGGTACATGAAGGTCGACTCTAGTTGGAGGGGTCTGGTGAATCTCCTAGCTGATGATGACTCTCCTCTTGACTTGAACAACTTAATTGGACTCTTAACTGAACTAAAATGACTGGACCTGACTAAGGGGGCTCAACTGACTCAGTTATCCCACTTTATTACATGACTCAATTGGCTCACTTTGACTAAAGTGACACAGGACTAATGGACTCAAATAAAATAAAACAGACTCTCGGTCCACTTCAAATCTCCATCATTCTCCTGTGATGGAGAGAACTCGACTCCGTCGAGTCAAGCTCAGTGGGGATTTGATGGAACTGAATCCAAGCATATCAAAAGACAAACCCATAAAACAAACACAATCAAATAAACCCAAAAATATCCAAATAAACTTGAAATAAAGAGGGGCTCTAGGAACCGTGCCACTCTAAAATTGGTGCTGCTTTGAAATCTATGCAACCCCTGAAGATCGTGTAGCTTTGAGGACTGTGTGCTCTGAGGAGTGTGCAGTACGCAGCTTTGAGATCCCTATGGTCATGCTCTGAGATTTGTGCAGAACCTAAAGTCAGCATTAGAGAACGTGAACTGCTTTCATGTTCATGCCAACAGTACGTTTCTTCTCCACGGACCGAAGGGACTGGACGGAGCAGGGGGTCTTCCAGCCCGATCTCACCAGTGATGGCACTGGAGAGCAGGCAACAGCACGGGGAGACTTCGTCGACTAGCTTCGTCGGCAACGGTGCTAAGGACGCCGGTGGCAACTTCTTCACGGATGGGAGGCAGGTCTTCGACTACTGTGGAGATGGTGGAATGGTGTTGCACGAAAGACCGAATCTCAGGTGACTGGAGGAGCTTTGAAGGAGGAAACGGGTAGTCGGAAGGGGGGGGAGGATGGCTTCTCGCTAGTTCGGGGATGGCTGGCTTTAGGCAGGGGAGCATGGATGGTGAAGCGTCATGGGCGTGGGTGGCACGGACGGTCAACGTGGATCTGTGGCAGAGGGCAGTGGCGACCGTGGAAGGCGTCGAACGAAGACGGGCAGTCCGGACTGGCGAGAGACCGGCAGGCGGCATCGATCAGCTCTTATTGGGTGTTCGATCAGTGTCGTTATGGATGGGCGGTGGTCGCGGAAGTCACGACTGCAGGTGGTCTGACGGGAGGCACCGATCGGGTGCTGGGATAGATCCGGTGGAAGGGGCAGATTGGATGTCGCAGCCGGCCGCGCGACCGAGGCCGGGGTCGGCGAGGGCGAAGGCGGCGACCTGGGCCTTGGCGCGGGACTCGTCTGCTAGTTGTTGGGGTTGGGTCATGGGACAGAGGCGGAAGGTTGGAGACGGGCTTCACGGGCAGGAACTTCTGGATCAGCGTTGGTGGAGGTGTGCTTCACAGGCGATGGCAATAGGGGAGTGGAGCTCGGGTGCAGGGCGTTGATGAGTGTCGGCGGTTGACCGAGGTTTGAGAAGCCTTGCACCGGAAGATCTGAACTCAAGGAACGATGGAAAGCTGGGGAGGAAGAGAAAAACCTAATCCGCTGGGCTTTGATACCAAGTTGATGAGGGATAGAGTAGCAGGGAGGATCGCTTGCGAGCATAGAAGTCACCAGAAGATTAGGGCTTGTACTCAAGAACTAGGAACCAGGGCGTCACACCCACTCCAATCCGGAGAAAACTCAAAACTTAGACAAAATAATTTTTTAAGTTGTATTCATGAGAAGAAGATGTTTAATACAAGAGGGGAGGGGCAGTATTTATAGATTCACCCCGGGGTACATTACTTGAGAGCTAAGAAGCCCTAACTTGTGGGCCAAGAAACCCTGGTGAACCGGTCAACAGTGGGCCTGTCTTGGACTGGAGCTCTCTCTTATGGGCTTGGCGGCATGAAGGGCCCAGGTACATGAAGGCCGGCTCTGGTTGGAGGGGTCTGGTGAATCTCCTGGCTGCTGATGACTCTCCTCTTGACTTGAACAACTTAACTGGACTCTTGACTGAACTAAAATGACTGGACCTGACTAAGGGGACTCAACTGACTCAGTTATCCCACTTTATTACAAGACTCAATTGGCTCACTTTGACTAAAGTGACACAGGACTAATGGACTCAAATAAAATAAAACAGACTCTCGGTCCACTTCGGATCCCCATCAAAGAAGCTTCCTCACTAGGACTCCTCCCCCTTTTTGAAAAGAGACGGAGAAAGCCTAGGACAGCTTCTCAAAAAATGGAATCATCTACAGAAACCCATCACGGATGCTCAAGATAGCTGTGGCCATAAATTGATTTGATGCAGAGTGAACCAGAGGTTTTAACCCATACAGATTAATGGCCAAGGTGGAGCGTATTCTTCATCCAAGGGTAGGGAGGAACCATGATCGTCACCCAAATCCCAACTAAAAGATTGGGTAAACCATCGCTTTGCGAAAAAAGGAGGGACCGTCTTAGGCATGCCCGCTCCTTTTCCAACCTTCAATAAAAGACTGACAGCTATCCATCAGCTAATTTTTGAATCAACCGGCAGTTATGGGAGATGGCCCAATCAGAGATTTTCGTAATCATCCACTGCACCACCTTTCAGGAGAAAAACGACAAATACTCTCACTCTTCGAGGCTAACCTTCACTTCGAAGACTGAGAGTAGGGGGCAACTGTTGGGATATGTCAGCCCAGGCACGGGCCGACCATCGATTTGACCGGCCGAAGACCACCGACTGAAGACATTCCCTTCGAATCATGAGCGCCGGGCCCAAGAAAGCCGAATAACCACGGGCAAATGAAATCTCTTGACAGGCCTACGGCTTTAGAAGATAAAGTCCTCAGCCTGGACCAGAATATGACTTTCGAAGACATGATCTTCAAGTTACGCCGAAGACATAGTCTTCGGCCTACGACAAGGATCGGGTCCATGACCCACGCCAAAGATGCGACAACTGATCTGTCTCGAATCTCTATGAAACATGGCAAGCAACGGTTACCTTCGACTATCTTTGGCGTGATCATGGTGCATGATTCCAGCGGCAGCACCCCCGGCTAGGCCACCAGAATCACCCCAGTAATCACCCACGATCCCTGATTAAGGGAAAGAAAATAACTCCCCCATCATAACTGCTGGGGGGGAAGGAAAACCATAAGCAGGACAACTCCTTGTAAATAATAATAAGAGGGAACACTGGAGGTAAGACGCTTGACACCCTTGATTATATCAGAGCTTTTCCCTTCTCTGTCTTCCCCATTCTGTGGCTAGAGCCCGCCACTGACTTAGGCATCGGAGTGTCCCCGGTCGAAGCACCTCTAGCAAGGGATCTATTTTGCAGGAGAACCAGGGAGCATCCAGCAAACCAGTAGCTCCACCCGGTCGGAAGAAGGGGTTCGATGCCAACAATTATAATCATATAACATTTTGTATAATGTCATTTGTACTTTAATTATTTTATAAAAGTTTTTTATTGAATGAATTTAGAATATGTCAAAATAAATTCAACGATCATACATATATTTTATTAGAAATATTTTTGACAAGCATGGATTTCCGCCACTAAAAAATTTATAAAATATCTATCATTCCTTAATATTTATTTTATATTTTTTTTTGAAAAAATAAGCATAGGATCTATCACTTTTTTAATCATATTTCTTCTATATTTTATATCAAATATGATAGTATAAAATTTATTTTTTTACACCAAATTACTCTTGATCAAATGGACTAAAGAATGAAGTGAGGCAATTCTCCCAGTTTATTAAAAAATGCAAAGAATATTTACAATGTGCGGAGGAAAATAAGTTTGTGGACTGAAAAAGTACAACATTTGTCATAATGGAGCAGTCAGCAGATAAGGAAGTCATTCAAAATGACAACAGTATAAACTCTTAGTTAGGACTAACCCCCAGTTTATTATGGCATTGTTTCATGCAGAAGGAAATTTAATACAATCCTCCTTTTCACCTAATTTTGCCTGACCATCAATTTAAGTTATTCATTTTTATTAGTCATTGTCATCATATTATTGTTTAATCTTCAAGATTTCTCATCCAGTCCATGATTAAGTTAGAAGTGAACTTGTAATTAATTTTATAATTAATACTAGCAAGTTCAAGAATCATATAATGCTAGTATATAATACATTGTGGAAATCAAAGAATCATATAATTTTAGTATTTAATATATAATGGAGATCAAAAAGTCATCATAAATAAACTAAGGGTTATAAGGAGATTAAAATATTACTTTAATATTCATGAAATATAGTCTAAAAGTCAATTTTATATCTATAAATAGGTAGACTAGAATCTTTGATAAGGCAAGTCATTAAAAATCTCTTGCATGACTTTACTATTCATGAATGAAAATCTTTCATGCTTCCCACTTCAAGGTTCTCTTACTTTCATCTTATTTCCATTATTTTTCTTGCACCCAACAAAATTGGTATCAAAGTAAAGTTCTTCCTTGTTGCTAGTTTCCATCCCAAGCCCCTTAAACTTCATCTACCTAAGTCCTACTCCATTTAATTTCACCATGGTTATAAGTTCTAGCACAAGAGCAAACAACACTATGTTTAACTATATGCAAAGCCTAGTGCCAGTCTTCAATGGCCAGAGCTATGCAAGGCCCCTTTTGAGCCCTCAACTTATCATTTACCCTTGATTCCTTCTAGTTTCATACAGAGATGGATCCAAGAAAGCAACTTGCATATCAATTGAAGCATGTGCCCTAAAGCACATGGAAAGGAGAACAAAAGCAAGGAATAATGCCCCCACCTATCATGAGCCTGAGAGCACTATGCCTTCACCTTAGCCTTCCCCTTCTTCTATCCCTTTAGAAGTTCATGTGGTGACTACTAGCCACAAAATTGACTATGGATTCTTCAAGCAAGAGAGCTTCCTGATTAGGCAGTAGATCAAGAATCATGAATTAGAGTTTCTTTACAGCTTAGACCTTCCCACATACCTGTATCTTGTGAGAGAGCTCTATAGGAATCTGAGATGGATTGCCAAGAGTGTTGAGTCCTCTATGAAGGGGACATTGATTGTGGTAAGCGAGCAAAGATTGGCTCACATTCTTCAAATGTCATGCCAAGGATAGGCCTCAAATCGGTTGAGTGATAAGGAAGCATGGCTGAGGTGCATTTTGGATCATGAGGATGTTTGTGCTGTGGAGGAGGTGCTAGCAAGCCAGCATTCGGTGGAGATAAGTCTCCTCCAGCACATCATTAGGCACATCCTGTTTTCAAAAATAGGAAGATTTGACTATCTCGGAGCGAGACATCATGGTCATGTACTACGTAGATTAGGGCATTACCCTAAACCTACCCTTCCTTATACTATAGCAGATGAGAGAGGCTGCTAGTAGGTGAAGGCTTGCCTACCTTATGGGATGGCGCTGACTTTGACCTTTAGAGAGTTTGGTGTAGCTATAGAGGGAGAAGTGTCCAAGTCTCCCATGCATTTCGATACCTACAATAACCGATCCCTGCATCATATGGGGTACCAAAAGTTGGATGGTCATTAGGTACAAAGAGAATCAGGACAAGAGAGGCAACCAAACAGAGTTTAGGCCAATCCCAACATCACTGAATAGGAGTCAGAGCTTGAGTCCCCTCCACTAGTAATAATAGGGCTACCTATACCTCTAGCAATAGCTCCTTCTATATCAGCACCCCTAGTGACACCCATAGGACCTACCCATAATCAGTCCTTGATCGGATTGGATGAGGATCAATTATAGAGGATTGCTAAGTTAGTTTTGATTGGATTAAGAGTATAGCAACAAACTATGCTAGCACTAGTTGACCTATCAAAGATCACCTCCATGTTTCAAAGAGAGCTTAAAGGACTTAGGGTAGAGCTTAGTAGGTTGACTAACCATTAGCAGTGGTTGATTAATAGACTTGGCCATAATGATTTATCAAACTTGGCTAGAGAGGATACTAGACTAGGGGGGAGGATATAGACTAGCATATCACAAGTCCAGTCCGAGATACATGGACTTGGAGCAACTCAAAGAGATGGTATATTCTCTTTACTGACTTCTAAAGCCTCTCATAGAGTAGCTAGAGAATATCATGCCCGAAGTAGTAGCAGCAATTATAGGATGATAAATCATATATTTATATATTTATTTTAAGTATTTTAAGTAATTATTGGTGCTAATATCTTCTAAAAATCCTAATTTCATAATTAAATCAAACTTTTTTGCAAAATTAATTATTTTTAAAATATCTTTGAAAAATATAAAATTAGAGTATATTTATAAAAGTAGATATCGAGCCAAAGCACCACACACCCATTAAAATATTTAATAAAAATTTAATTTATATTTCTTTCCCTTTAACAGGTACATGAAGAATAATGGAGATATTCGAAATCCTAGAATCTTGGAGAATTAGAAGAATTATTGATTTAGAAACTCGCCAATATTAAGAGCTCAATCTACAAGTTCTAAGGGCATAGATAGGAGCCAAATCAAAGCTCAAACAAACCCAGATCACTTAAAAATCAAGATTAGCATAGCTTTTAGAATAATTGGTCCACCATGGACCGACCATTCGATCTATATGAAGGTGAAGCTATTCACGCATGCAGGACAAAAAAGATGCATTTTAAAACTATTTCAAAACATGCATAGTGGAAGGCTCGATAGATAGTTCAAAATGATCTACCGATCTACCCACAACAAGATCTTGTATAATGATCTATCATGCAAGCAAAACATCAATAGCAAGAAATAAACAAAGGTATATAAGTACCTTACCTTAATACCTCTGAAAATACTGAGAAGAAGGATGAAGGCACCCGAGCCACACACGTGTCTGGCCTCTACAGGTAATCCACATCAGGGCTCAACTCTAATCAACTCTCTCGGAGTGCTAGCTCTTCGGGATCCTTCGGGCCAATCTTCTTCCGGGAAGACAAGGAGGAGAGGTGGAACCCTTTCCAAAACTCTCTTTCCAAGACCTAGCTTGAATGCTAGGTTTCTCACACCCAATTCCAAGTCCTCACTAAACCCTTCTTCTTCTTCTCTTTTCTTTTCTCTCTTATTCTCTCAAAGAACCATTAGCATAACCATTAGCAGCCTCTAGAATGACCTTCATTTATAGGGACAGCCAAGAGAGGGAGAAAGAGGAAGGAGGAGTGATTGGGGGAGAGAGTCAAGGGATATTCCAAATGAGTCCAAGCCAAAGAAGGTATGACTATCATACCATGAATGCTTAAAGCCAAAATGCCCAAAACTTGAATTTCAAATTCAAAATTCGAAGTCAAACATTCCAGAAATTCTTTCCAGAAATTTGCTCATCATAGCAAGTGTCGATACTTGCAAAATGCCAAGTGTCAACACTTTTCTAAGTATCGATACTTACAAAAATTCAAGTGTCGACACTTGGAACATGGTCAATCATATTGACCTCTAGTGATAGCAAAATGATTCTCAATCATCAATCAGCCATAAGATCAAATAGAAATCCCTATGGTGTGTGACCCCATAGGTTCGAACACTAAGCTGGTAGCACTGAAATATTTCTAGTACCAGTCAAAATCCTCATCTAGCAATGATACCCGATATCCAGATAGGTCGAAGATGCAGAGCACCTCACAAGAACCTCTGGCATATGGTTACCGTATAATTCATCCCTTTGACCTCATAATGCTCAGGATGACCTAGGGTTCGACTGCCAACCCTAATTTGGTCCATCTAGATCATGTCTCAACTTTACAAGTTCTATGACTCCTCACAAGAACTATCCTGGCCAAAGATTTGCTAAATTAAGACATAATGAGTCATTCACTCCAAACTATTTAGAGGGATCAATTCCATCTTGATCCACCATCGCTCCATAAGTACTTGACTGCACCCAGAAACCTTCTGTCACTAGATTACAAATCATTAGAAGTCTGGCACCAAAGTATAATGAGTTGCTTGCAAGCTACCATGGTGATCTCAAGTCTGAGGGACACATATACCCATATCCCTTCACGAGCAAACCTTTGAAAGAAGGGAGCTCCGCAGATGGTCATGTTCGGTGAGATGTCACACATTTCACTTGCATGTCACACCAGTGTCTCCACACTCCTTGGTTAAGAATAAATGTGACATACAACAACCTACACTTGATACATCATCATCCTATAATAATGTATCCTTTGGTTGTGAACCAGTTTAAGAACTACTTGATATATTCTCTCTATATCAAAATAATGTAGTTCTAAGGACTCCATCATACAAGAGTTCATTTAAAGAAAAAATAAATATGATGAATAGCCAAAAAGAATAACTTTTATTCGTTAAAAAAATCATATACTAACAAGATAGCACAACCATCTATAGCCTAGACGATTGGCTTTGGGACATAATTCCCAACAGCTCCCACTTGGACTAAAGCCAATTGGTACATAATCTCATTCCCATTTTTTGTTTAAAACAGTCGAACTCTTGAATTCTGATGGCTTTAGTGAAGGGGTCAACCAAGTCCTCATTTCCATCGATCTTCTGAAGGTCAATGTCACCTCGTTCCACAATCTCTCGTATAAGGTGATAGCGCCACAGAATATGCTTTATGCAGTGATGAGACTTCGGCTCTTTGGCTTGAGCAATGGTTCCAGTGCTGTCACAGTACACTGGAACATGACCATCCAGGAAAGGTGCCGCTCCTAGCTTGCCAAGGAACTTCCATAACCACATAGCTTCCATCGCTGC
Organism: Areca catechu; assembly: GCA_021397845.1. Taxonomy (NCBI): domain Eukaryota; kingdom Viridiplantae; phylum Streptophyta; class Magnoliopsida; order Arecales; family Arecaceae; genus Areca; species Areca catechu. Next base: position 40,754,059 of record CM038048.1, on the reverse strand, counting down.
ATCTGATGCTGTAATGTACTCTGCTTCGCATATTGAGTCTGCCACAGTAGGCTGCTTTGAGCTTTTCTAGCAGACAGCTCCTCCATTCAGGATAAAGATAAATCCTGACATACTCTTACTATCATCCTTATCTGACTGGAAACTGGAGTCAGTATATCCCATAAGTTTTAAGTTAGATTCTCCATAAATTAGCCATTGGTCCTCAGTATTTCGTAAATACATAAGGATGGTCTTTACCACTTTCTAATGAGCTTCACCTGGGTCAGACTGGTATCTGCTCACTATGCCTAGTGAGTATGCCATGTCTGGTCTAGTAATGTCATGGCGTACATGATAGAACCCACTGCCGAAGCATATGGGATTCTACTCATACGCTCTCTCTCTTTAGGAGTTGTCGCACAATTCCTTTTAGAGAGATCAATTCCAGTACCTATCGGGAGATAGCCCTTCTTGAAATTTTTCATGCTGAACTGTTTCAGCATGGTGTCGATGTACATAGACTGGGACAGTCCCAGAAGCCTTTTAGATATATCTCTATAGATCTTTATACTTAGTATGTAAGAGGCTTCACCCAAGTTCTTCATAAAGAACTGAGATGACAACTAGACCTTTATTCCTTGCAGTGTTTGGATGTCATTCCCAATTAAGAGAATGTCATCCATATACAGCATAAGGAATACAATCATAGAACCATTATCCCATTTATAAATGCAAGGTTCTTCTCCATTCCTAACGAAGCCATATGACTTGATACACTTATCAAATCGCATGTTCCAACTCCTTGATACTTGCTTCAGTCCATAGATGGACTTTTGAAGCCTGCACACCTTTGACTCATCTGTGGATGTGAACCCTTCAGGTTGTATCATATACACCTCCTCTTCCAGCTCACCATTCAAGAAAGCTGCTCGGACATCCATTTACCAGATTTCATAGTCAAAGTGCGCTGCTAAAGCAAGCATGATCCGAATGGACTTGAGCATTGCCACAGGAGAGAACATCTCGTCATAGTCAATATCATAATGTTGACGATATCCTTTGACAACCAGACGGGCTTTATAGGTCTCTACCTGCCTGTCTGCATCCCTTTTCCTTTTGAAAACCCATTTGCACCCAATGAATTTTATCCCTTCAGGTGGATCAACCAATGTCCATATATTGTTGATCTCCATGGACTCCATTTTGGATTTCATGGCTCCTAGTCATTTCTCAAAGTCGGATCTCTGTATCGCATCCATATAGGTGATCGATCATCATTATTCTCATCGAGTTCAATGGGATCACCATCCCGGACCAAGAAACCGAAGATCTGTCCGGTCGACTCAGTACCGGATCTCTTTAATGGTTCCTATATGGGCTCTGGGTGTGATCTAATCACAGCCGGTTCTATGTTGTCCCTTAAGTGTTCAGTTCTTCTACTTGTTAAACTTTTTAAGTTCAATCTTAGCGGCTATAGTCCCTTCACCAAAGAACTCCTTTTCCAAAAAGATAGCCCTAAGATTGACGAATAACTTTTGTTCCTCAACTAAGTAGAAGAAATATCCTTAGATTCTTTTGGATACCCAACAAATAGGCATCGATCAGACCTAGGTCCAAGTTTGTCTGTTTCCAAACGTTTCACATAAGCTGGGCACCCCCAGACCCGAAGGTATGATAGTCTCGGCTTACATTTATCTATATCTCATATGGTGTTTTACTAATGAACTTACTTGGAGCTCTGTTCAGAAGGTAACAGGCTGATTCCAGAGCATATCCCCAAAAGGATACCGGCAGAGAAGCAAAGCCCATCATGGACCGAACCATGTCTAATAGGGTTCGATTCCTCATCTCAGACACTCCATTTAATTGAGGTGTCTCTGGAGGTGTCTATTGAGAAAGAATCCCATTCTCCTAAAGATATGTCAGAAACTTACCAGAAAGGTAATCACCCCCTCGATCGGATCAAAGGGTTTTAATACACTTTCCAGTTTATTTTTCTACTTCACTACGATACCGTTTGAACATTTTAAATGATTCAGATTTATGTCTCATTAAGAAGGCATAACCATACCTCGAAAGGTCATCTGTAAATGTAATGAAATAATCGTACTCACCTATGGCACTAATATTCATGTGTCCGCATACATCAGTATGTACCAGACTTAGAATCTCATTAGCTCGTTCACCTTTTCCAGTAAAAGGTGACATTGTCATTTTTCCAAGAAGATAAGACTCATGGTTGGAAGTGAACTATCTTCACTAAAATCGAGGAGACCCTCGCTTTTCAACCTATTTATCCTGTTCCTATTAATATGACCTAGCCAACAATGCCACAGGTACGCTTCACTGACATTATCTATCCTAAGATGTTTGCTAGACGTGTACATTATACTAACAGGTCGCCATAGTACATAAATGCCATCATGCATTTGTCCATTCAATACTACAGAACCATTCCAAATGATTTTGCAAATGTCTTTCTTTATTGATAGTTCATAACCATACATGGCCAATTGGCCTACAGAAATGACATTCAAAATAAAAGATGGACAAAAATGACACTCGTTCAAAACAATAGTACAAGACTTGAAAACAAGTTTGAGGACTCTCAATGCCAGGATTGGAACTCGGCTTCCATTTTCCATGTTCAAGAATCTCTCACTGTTCTCGAATCTTCTACTAACTTGAAATCCCTACAAAGAATTGCAAATATGATTTAGACTTCCTGTATCCAATACCCAGTTAGTAGTATTATAGATAGAGAAACTACAAGGTGTTATCATATAAATACCTTATCCAGGACCATCCTACTACTTTCTCTTCTTGGACCCATTCGGGTCAAGGGATGCAATGTAAAGAGGACAGTTCCTCTTCCAATGACCCTATTTCTTGTAGAAGAAGCACTCCGCATTGCTTTGATCAACCTTCACCCTCTTGGCCTGACCGGGCCTAGAAGCATTTAGCACCTTTTACCCTTTGTTATTCTCTTTTAATTTCTTAAAGGGACGATGCCCTCCTGAAAATCCTTCCACTAGATTCACCACCCCTTTGTTCAATTGGTGGTCTTTCTCAAAAGTCTGCAGCAACCCTAACAAACCATGGTAGTTAACTGCAGGCTTATTCATTCTATAATGATCAAGAAAATCAAGATAGGAAGAGGGGAGGGAATTCAGAATCGCATCCTTTCCAAGCTGTTCATGCAAGGGACATCCGAGCTTGTCCAAGTGCTCAATCATCTCGATCATGTACAATACATGATCAGTGACTGAGGCCCCATCATGCATCCACACGTTGTAGATAGCACAGGAGACCCTGTACCTCTCATTGTCGTCTAGTGTCCCGAAAGACTCCTTCAACCTTTGAAGGATTTCTTCCGGCTGGGCTTCCTCGAACTTGTGACTGAACTCATCGTTCATCGCTACCAACATTATGCATCAGACAGTGGTCCTGTCAGAGAGCCACTATTGATAAGTGTCTTTGACCGAACCCCGAGCATTGGGAGCAAGGGTTTCAGGTGCCGGATCCGATATCACATACAAGATCCATTCATGCTCTAGGACAATCATGAGCCTTCGATACCAGCTATCGAAGTTGGGTCCATTGAGCTTCTCGTTGTCGAGAAGAGACTGGAGTGATAGGTTGGAAGATATCTGAAAGGAAAACCAAAGCTAATTAGTGTATATGAATTATTAACCTAAAGACATGGACTTTAGTCTAAAGGTCCCTCCCACTATTTTGCTTAGACTGGTATGCTCTACCTCTAATCCGAAAAATTACTTTAATTCCCTAGTGGGTACCAGAGTCCATTGGATAACACATGAGCCCGACTTTTGCCGGTCCACCCATGAATGTCTAAAGATAGGTTCTTCAACCGATTACTTCTCCAAGTAACCTCTAGTATTTGGGTTTTGCCCCAAGATGCACTTCAATCGGCCTTTGGGCCTCCTATTGAAGGACCCGATTAGGTCAAACCATTAACATGACAAAATTCAATTCTTCTAACTAACAAATAGTCAAGCCCAACTTTGACCGGCCCACCTGACCACCGTTAAGAGAGTCGCACTAAGCCATCATATTAGGAACAACAATTCCAATAGCCTGATGGACACCCGATCTTTGGATCTGCCGATGAACACCCAACTACTGGACCCATTACCATCCCACTTAATGGTAGGCTAGGACTTGGTTATCTCTATAATTTTGTCCTTTTAAGGATCTAATAATTTAGAGGATTTAATTTTAGTGTGATAGATGAAAAGATGAGAGGACATGGATCAACCTCCCACCGACCATATCAGCAAACAAGGAGGATTACATATAACTAATGATCCATGGGCACCTAAAATCAGTCAAGATTGATTAACCTTGGGTGACAAGGGTTAACACGAGTCAATGAGCTATCCAATTAATTCTGATTGACCATATTGGCCAGGTAAGTGAGATCATGGATTGGGTTCCGCCATTAACCATCTTGCCTTAGACACCAACAGAGTTGGCCAGGTAAGAGGTAGCCCCAAAGAACCATGATCAAAATGCCAAACTTACCTTGACACCAATCGATTCATCAAAGTCGATTAGACTAGCCTAAAGACTTGGGCTTTCCATTAAGCCACAAATTAGGTCCATTTAGATTTATGGACTGATCAATCTAACTATTAAAGAGATCTAAATAGAAGAAATCCTAACTCAACATTTGATTAGATTAGTTCTCTAATTAGTCCAATGCATCTAAACTTAGGTCTAACCCAATCAAGGACCTAATAGAAGCTAACCCACGACCCTTAAGTCTTATTGAAATGACTTAAAATCTTTGAATCACATTCTTAGAGTTCTTAATTGTTCTTAATTCTTAATTAAGCTCAATAGCCTTAAATAAATTAAAACAATTTTAATTTACAAATGTAAAATAATTTTATAATAAATCAAAATTTGAATTCACTGTTTTTCTGCATTTTCACCCTAAGTGTCTACTCACCAAGAGCAAGTGTCGACACTAGGTATCGACACTTGGGTCGACACCAGGCCTAAGATAAGAGGAAAACAGAACACCAGATTTTATGTACTTGTTCATGAGTCGACACTTCCAAGGCCAAGTGTCGACTCACAAGCCCAAGTGTCGACACTTCCTAGTCAAGTGTCGACACTTCAACTTGAGACAGGGAAAAAATAGTGATTTCAAATCCAAAATTTCTCCAAACTTTCAACAAAACTGATCAAAACATAACTCTTAGATCTTATCTAAAGTTGTCTTATGATCATGTCATTAGATTAAAACAATTTGTAATCTACATTTTTCTTTCTTCTTTTTCTTTTTAAGAGCCAATCACAAGTGGCACCCCTACATGCCATAGGAGACCCCAATGAATGGGATGAGAGGGTCTTGCAGCCCTAATTCTCTCCTATAATCAGACGGCCATGGTGAAGCACTCAATCCAAGTACTTTAAGAAAGGTGATGTTAAGGCATGCTAGCATCATTATACTACAAAAGGAACTTATTGCTATGATACCATTGAAGGTGAAGCTATTCACGCATACAAGGCAGAAAAGATGCATTTTAAAACTATTTCAAAACATGCACAGCGAAAGGCTCAGTAGATAGTTCAAAACAATCTATCGATCTGCCCGCAACATGATCTAGTATAATGATCTATCATGCAAGAACAACATCAATAGCAAGAAATAAACAAAGGTATAAAAGTACCTTACCTTAATACCTCTGAAAATACTGAGAAGAAGGACGAAGGCACCCGAGCCACACACGTGTTTGGCCTCTACAGGTAATCCACACCAGGGCTTGACTTTGATCAACTCCCTCGGAGTGCTAGCCTCTACAGGTAATCCACACCAGGGCTTGGCCTCTACAGGTAATCCACACCAGGGCTTGGCCTCTACAGGTAAACCCTTCTTCTTCTTCTCTTTTCTTTTCTCTCTTGTTCTCTCAAAGAACCATTAGCTTAACCATTAGCATCCTCTAGAATGACCTTCATTTATAGGGGCAGCCAAGAGAGGGAGAAAGAGGAAAGAGGAGTGATTGGGGGAGAGAGTCAAGGGGCATTCCAAATGAGTCCAAGCTAAAGAAGGTAAGTATGACTATCATACCATGAATGCTTGGAGCCAAAATGCCCAAAACTCAAATTTCAAATTCAAAATTCGAAGTCAAACATTCCAGAAATTCTTTCCAGAAATCTGCTCGTCACAGCAAGTGTCGACACTTGCAAAATGCCAAGTATCGACACTTACAATAATCCAAGTATCGATACTTGGAACATGATCAATCATATTGACCTCCGATGATGGCGAAATGATTATCAATCATAAATCAGCCTTAAGATCAGATAGAAACCCCTATGGTGTGTGACCCTATAGGTTCGAACAATAAGCCGGTTGCACTGGAACATTTCTAATACTAGTCAAAGTCCTCATCTAGCAATGATACTCAACGTCCGGATAGGTCGAAGATGAAAAGCACCTCACAAGAACCTCTGCCATATGGTTGCCATATAATTTATCTCTTTGACCTCATAATGCTCAGGATGACCTAGGGTTCAACTGCCAACCCTAATTTGGTCCATCCAGATCATGTCTCAACTTTACAAGTTCTATGACTCCTCACAAGAACTATCCTGAACAAGGATTTGCTAAATTGAGACATAGTGAGTCATCCACTCCAAACTATTTGGAGGGATCAATTCTATCTTGATCCACCATCGCTCCACAAGTACTTGACTGCACCGAGAAACCTTCCATCACTGGATTAGAAATCCAGGTAGTCCGCCACCAAAGTATAGTGAGTTGCTTGCAAGCTACCATGGTGATCTCAGGTCTGAGAGACACATATATCCATATCCCTTCACGAGCAATCCTTTGGTAGAAGGGAGCTCTGTAGATGGTCACGTTCAGTGAGATGTCACACATTTCACTTGCATGTCACACCAGTGTCTCCACACTCCTTGGTTAAGAGGATAACCAACAAATGTGACATACAACAACCTATACTTGATACATCGTCGTCTTATAACAATGTATCCTTTGGTTATGAGCCAGTTTAAGAACTACTTGATATATCCTCTCTATATCAAAACAATGTAGTTCTAAGGACTCCATCATACAAGAGTTCATTTCAGGAAATGTAAATATGATGAACATGCAAAAAGAATAACCTTTATTCATTAAAAAAATCATATACAGTTACAAGATAGCACAACCATCTACAGCCTATATGATTGGCTTTAAGATACAATTTTTAACACTATAGCCCCTATTCCATGGACTGGCACCATCCCTCTCTTGCCAATGCTGCCTTCACCCACACCGAACCATCATTACCACCACCTCCCAAGCCCATCTCATCGATGTCGATGCCCCCTCGCCGGCTTGAGATACTGCAAGTTGCAACTCGTCACCACCTCTTCCCTCTCCATCACAGCCCATAATGCCTTCACCCCATGCCTCCCATGCTGCTGCCTGATAGAAATCCTAGATTAGAGTATACACCATGGAAGCAACGAGAGAGAGTTCCTGACATGATGATGGTAGCCTTCTTTTTAAACCAAGAAGTAGGAGAAGATATAGAAGAGATATTAGAAGAAAAGAGAGACTATATTATTAATCCTTGAAGAAGAACTTGTTACAACAAGAGATTCCAGCCTCCTCTCACAAACCCGAGAAAAAGCTCCAACCTGCGGACAATACCGCATGCAAGGTTTCCTTCTCCAAAACCCTGTGGAACACCCCACGGTCCCAAGCCCTCATGCACAAAAGTCAACACACATGGATATCTCCCTCATGCACGCCCTCTTGTTTTCTCTCCCCCAAACTGTCACCCCCTCCTTATTTTATAAGCATATGGGGCGGTGGTTTAGTTCTAGCCGTTCTTGGACTTGGATGGTTAGGTTCAAGGTAATTGGGAATCCTAGGTAGTTAGGATCCTTAGTTGGTTAGGCCTCCTAGTTAGTTAGACCTCTTGGACGATTAGGACTCAACTACTTAATCGACTAATCGACTAACCAACTAACCAACTAACTACCTAGCCTCAAACCCCTTTCACACCAAAGGGCAACTGACTACACCTCTGGACCTAAACCCCATAACCCGACAGGGTTATGTTACAATCTCTTAAAAACTCTCCCTAATAAGTCAATTGAGAAAACCCTTAAACCCTGAGCCCATGTACATCCATTTCTCACTTGTTCTCTCAACCCTATGTCAAGCCCCCTAACACAACATGACTCTGGTGCCCTAAAAACTTATAAACCTAAGCCTTCCAAACCTTGGCTTCCTTGGAACACCTCGAGGACCTCTAGAACACCTCCAGAATAGCTTAGCATGCCTCCAAGCTCCCAGGAGTCCCTGAACATTCCTGCCATGGCCTTCCAAGTCTCTCCAAGGCTTGGGTGCACTACATAAAACCCTATAATCTCCACCTTGGTACCCCCAAGACTTGACAAACCTGGCAATGTCCTCCTGCATAACCTCACTATAATTGCGTGTCTTGATAACCCCTTATGCGGATCTCCTTGCCTCTGCCAACACCCTTCAACTGCTGATATCCCTTGGAGGCCTTTAGGATGACTGCCTCCATAGCTGAAGATCCTTGCTTATAACTTGGCACCACCATTGTAGCCTTCCTTCTACCTGGCAGTTGCATTGGTCTTTTTGTTGGACTTCCCTGGAGAGACCACAGTGATCCTGAGATGGCACTCATTGTAACTGAAGCTCTACCTGACACCATCTCCTCAGAGCCACGCCTCACTACCTGTGCATGCTGCTCCACCTACCTCGGTGCACCCCTGGAGCTGGTGCTGGGATGTAACTCTTCCCCATGCACTCCTCTGCTATGACCTCGTGTCAAGTTCTGCTCCACCTATGAAGCCACCTCTCCTCGATGCTCCACCTGAGACTGAAGTCCTCCTGATGCCATAGAATGAAATTTAGAGGCCAATCAATCAATGCTACCCTATTGAGCCTGCCGCTGCATCTCATACACCGTTGCTGCCTCCTCAGAGCCTCCACATACCGCGGACCCCTCCGAGACCATTTTGGATACACTACACCCCGCAAGCTCCTCCAAAACAACCAAGAGCTCATCCGACTCTTCTTGTGACCCAGTGATTAAACTTGAGAAATCTAGACTTTTCTTTTCTCCATCCTTGCACTTCTTCCTAAGTGGACACTCCCTGTTTAAGTGCTTGCTACATCACACCTGTAGCACTTGCCTGCCATGCTATCTTTCTTGGACTGTTCCTGTTTCACCTGTTCACCTTTCTTCTTCCATTTCCTTGGTCTCTCTGATGCAGCCAAACCCTCCTGAAAGACCTTCATCTTCGTCATCCGTTCTCGCTGCTCATTGGACCTTAGCACTGATATGATCTCCTCATATACCAGCATCTCCTTTCCATACAGCAATGTAGTCACCAATAGACCGAAGCTCCCAGGTAGTGAACATAAAAGCAGCAGACTATCTTCCTCTTCAAAATCCATCGCAATATTGAGCAAATCCATGCTCATTCGATCGAACCGCTGAATGTGTTCCGTAACATCCTTACCCTCTTACATCCGAAGGCTGTACAGCTGCTTCTTCAGCACCAACTTGTGGCACATATTCTTCCCCATGTACATAGTATACAACCTCGACCACAATCCCTTGGGTATCTTCTCCTCTAACATACCATACAAAACTTCATCTGCCAGACAAGTCCTAATCATGGCACATGCCCTTTTCTCCAAGGACATCCACTCCTTATCATTCATACCCCCTGGCTTATCTTCCAAAGCTAGATCTAATCCCATTTGAACCAGCAAATCTTCCACCCTAACCTTCCACATGGTGAAACTCCCTTTCCCATCAAACTTCTCCATACCAATCTTCACCCCACTACCTTCCATGATCCAAAATAATCACAAAATAGTGAAAGATTGAAAACCTCGAAGAAGATACCTAATGTAAAGGGGGGTGGACAGCAATCCCAGATCTTATCCTTTCTTCCAACACCTTGAGGAAACCTTAGATCTGAACCCTTCTCCAAAATCCTAGAGAAATCTTGAATGGATCCTGGGATAGAAACCTCCTCTCCCATGCTCGAACCCGCTTTGATACCACCTGTTAGAAATCCTGGATCATAGTATATACAGTGGAAGCAATGAGAGAGAGTCCTGACGTGATGATGGCAGCCTTCTTTTTAAACCAAGAAGTAAGAGAAGATATAGAAGAGAGATTAGGAGAAAAGAGAGACTGTATTATTAATCCTTGGAGAAGAACTTGTTATAACAAGAGATACCAGCCTCCTCTCACGAACCCGAGAAGAAGCTCCCAACTGCGGACAATACCTCACACAAGGTTCCCTTCTCCAAAATTTCGTGAAACTCCCGACGGTCCCAAGCCCTCACGCACAAGAGTCACCATGAATGGATATCTCCCTCATGCATGCCCTCTTATTTTCTTTCCCCCAAACAGTCGCCCCCTCCTTATTTTATAAGCACATGGAGTGGTGGTTTAATTCTAGCCATCTTGGACTTGGACGGTTAGGTTCAAGGTGATTAGGACCCCTAGGTAGTTAGAATCCTTAGTTGGTTAGGCCTCCTAGTTAGTTAGACCTCATGGGTGGTTAGGGCTCAACCACTTAACCGACTAACCAACTAACCATATGCTAAACAACTAACCAACTAACTACCTAGCCTCAAACCCCTTTCACACCAAAGGGCAAGCGACTATACCTCTGGACCTAAACCCCATAACCCAACAGGGTTATGTTACAATCTCTCAAAAACTCTCCCCAATAAATCAATCAAGAAAACCCTTAAACCTTGAGCCCATGTACACCCATGTCTCACTTGTTCTCCCAATCCTGGGTCAAGCCCCCTGACCCAACATGACTCTGAGGCCCTGGGAACTTATAAACCTAAGCCTCCCAAACCTTGTTGCCTTCCCTGGAACACCTCCAGGACCTCTGGAACACCTCCAGAATATCTTGGCATGCCTCCAAGCTCCTAGGGATCCTCGAATATCCCTGCCATGGCCTCTTAAGTCTCTCTAAGGCTTAGGAGCACCACACAAAACCCTACACCACCTTCATCCTCCCCATTCCAGCCACCTTCCCAACTACCGCCCCCATCTTTCCCCCATCCTCGTTGCTACCATCTTCTCTATCCAAAGAACCCTGCGACACCTCTACCATAAGTCGCCACTACCATCGCTTGCATAGCCCATGCCGCCTCCTCACTTTTTCTTCTTCGCTTGTCTTCTCAGAAGACACCGCTTGCCACTCCTCCCTAGCCACCATTGCCACCAATTGCCACTTCTCTACCCTTTATCGCCACCCATCATCGGCTGTCCCCCTCTTTTCCATTGCAATCATAGCCACTCATCATCGCCATGATCTACCATCATCGAGGGGCTCTATGAGTAGATCTAGTTGACGAGAATCTTCCCCACAATGACCCAATCAAATGGCTAGGTGGCATCCAAGAAATCAATCAAGGGAAGTAGAGGACCTTGATATAGTTTTGGCCAACTAAAGTGCGATCAATGTGATCTGGGCAAGATTTGGGTGATCTGAGCATGATTCAAGCTAATCTAATAGCCTTCATTGAGTTTAACCAATTTAAGTGATGATCAATTCATTTTTGGTGATTTGATATGATCCGATGCCTAGAATAATTCCAAAAGTTCTATTAGGAGTCTAACCGCTAGTCCTGCACTGATTTGGCCTATCTCCTTTCTATTTAAACAACCCTTAGGCTATAGGAAGGAGCATCTATGAGAGAAGGGTACGATATAGGATGGAGGGCTTAGCTTTGGTTTGCAAGTTAGTCTCTAAAAGTAAGGTTTCTTAGAGGAGAAGCTCTATCTCCTATGCCATCTTTATACCTACACAATATTTAGATCAAGATCTAAAGAGGAAGAATAAGAGGAAGCCTAGTTCACTCTATAGAGTATGATAGAAGAACGTGAGGTGACATCAACTAACTTCCCGATGAAGCTGCGCCAATCAACTTCCAGATCTTTATTACCACTTTTCTTTAGTTATTTAGTTGTTATTTCTTGTAATTATATTTTAATTAATACAAAATTTATTTTTATGCAATTTTAATTTTTATTTTATATTTTTATGTAAGTAGATACTAAGATCAGATTAACAGATCGAATATACTAAGTTTTAATTTTATTTTATATTTTTAATTTTTTTTCTCCAACTTTAATCGATTTTTCTTTTCTTTTATAAAAATCAAAGATTTCAAATCATTAAAAAGTATTGCCTTCTCCATGGATTTGACTCAACTTACTACTATCTACTTATTTTAAATTTATTAAAAATTAGATTTTGAACTGATAATTATGGTATCTTAATGACAACATCGCGAATATATTATAAAAACATAAGGCAAAGGTCATAGCTCTCTAAAAAAATCCACCTCTCAACACAACCAGCCTACCTAGCCCTCCCAACCTACCCAAACTAGTTGACCTTCATTCAGTCAACCCATTACCACTAAATCACCCTTTAAGACCTACAATAGGTGTAATAACCCACCCCCTTAAGCCCCAATTTGAACTAGGCTTGGTCTAGTTAACCAACCCAGCCACCAAGAAAAGTAACCCAAAAGAGATGCATAAATTTTAAAATATTGGAAAAAAAAAAAGAAAATGGAAAGGGAGTCTTCTTCCTCTATTGACTCCTAATTGGAGTCAAAATCAAGGCCAGGAGGGACTCTAACTTCTTTTCATCTCTATTTGAAAGGAAGAGGGTTTCTTTCTTCTTCCTGTCAAAGACCAAGGCCTCAATAGAAAAAAAATCTCTCATTCTCTCCTTCTTCTCATGGAAAGGCTTCATTGAGTTCATTAGAAATCAAGGCTTAACCATCACCAAAAAAGAGGTAAGAATCCTTCAATCTAAAGTTAATCTAGTTTGCCATCATCCTTAGCCCATAAAGCTTGAATTTTGTCTGACCATTGCCAAACATTTTTTTAGAAGGCCAAAACCTATTATTCTCCTATTTTCCATTGCTTTTCTCTTTGGTTTCCAACACTATTTATCACCGGCAACCATTGAGAAGTGAACCACTGGCTATGCCATTGAGTCCCTAGCCACTACCAGCCATAGCCATAGCTGACAGGAGGTCCTATGTTTTGGAGAGAAGGGCAATGTGAGTCCCCAATTCCACCAAGAAGAAAAGAGAAGAAACAAAAGAGAAAAGAAAGAAAAGAAATAGGAGAGAGAGTTTCTCTCTTCTCTCTTCTCTCTTCTCTTTCTCTTTCCAGGATTATTGACCTTTCCACTTTTTCCTTCTAGAAAGTTTCACTTCTTTCTATTGAATTGTTTATCTCTACTTTCTCTCTCTAAAATTATTTTTCTTTGTGAAGTTTTTCTCTAAGATTGATCTAGTAAGGGCCTTTCTTTTCAATGATTCTGATTTAGCCCTAATGAGGAGAGTCCTAGTCTAGATCGCTGGGCAGCATACTGGCATCCAACCTAGCCAATCAAATACTATTAGATTTGATCACATATGATTTTGTTGAACCATCTGAATAATAGTTCAATCATTTTGATGAAATTATCTCAATCAAACTAATTGAGACATCAATCATTATTGCTTGGCTCATCTTTGGTTTTTATAAAGTTAATTATATCCTAGTCTGATCTTGATCGAATAAAGTTAGATGATTGAACTGACCTAGACCAGTGAAAGCAACTACCATCAATCATATCCTTCTTAACTATTTGTATCCTTTTCTATTATTTGACTTGATCTGTATAGGAGTATAATCATCTTGATAAGAGGATGTCCATTAATGTATACTATGATATGATCTATCAATTGATGATTTTGAAAAAAAAATAGAATTATTTGGACTTATTAGGTATTTGTGAGGTCAGTAATGCTTCACTTTTTCTAGATTTATCGATAAATTATATAGCATTTATAGCATTATATTTTGAATCATATTATTTATGATTTATAAATATGAAGCATGATATCTATTTGTTGAATTTATTATAGAATACTATTTGATGTATTATTGAATATATTGATTCTATTATGAATTTTGATCGATTGAATTTGATTTTAGATGGTTTGGTGCATTGATCGATTTAAATATGAAAATGATTTTACAAAAAGGGTTTGATATTAAGATGCATTTTGACTCGTAGCTATCAGATTATATATTGAAATCCTACCAATGGAGGTTATGCACTAGTATATTGACACCCTGCTAGTGGCAATTTGTGCTAGTACATTAACACCCTACCAATAGATTTTATATACTGATATATCGATACCCAACCAATGCAGGTTATATGCTAGTACATTGATACCTATAGTGAATATTATGCTTTGGTATTTCAATACCCTACTAATTGAAATTATGCAATGGTATATCGATATTCTGCCAGTAAGGATTGTGCACTAGTACATTGACACCCTGCCAGTTGGGGTTATATACTAGTATATCAATACTTTGCTAGTAGGGGTTGTGTGCTAGTATATTGATACCCTGCCTATGGATATTATGCACTAATATATCAACACCCTGTTAGTGAGAATTGTGTGCCAGTATTTCAAAACCCTACTAGTACGGGTTGTATATTGGTACATCGATATCCTATCATTAGGGGTTATGTAGTATCACTGTGATTTAGTTTATGCCTATAAGGTGAACTAGATATTTTGAAAGAAATTGATTTATGAATGAAAATAAATTTGAAAATGAATTTGAAAATGAATTTTTTTAAAATTGGATTTTCATGCATCTTATTTTGATAGTGCTCTATATTTTGAATTGGGTTTTAAATTAATGTTACCCTACATACCTATTTTTAGTATATTACTATTACTAGATTTATGTAGCCATATTATTTATTGCTTATAAGCTATCTAGCTCATCATCTCATATCTTATTATTTTTACAGATCTTGGAAACTAAATTTTAATATGGAAATATGTTTAGGAGAGTAATTAGAAGCAGATATTTGATATCTTTAATATGAAAATATTTAATTTTTAATATGTTATTGAGAATTGATGCAAGATCATTTGAATATTATTGAGTTTTATAAGAAACTAAAGTTTAGATTTTAGTTAATTAAATATGGATTTATGATTTGAATTTATTCCACTATTTGTGTTATGATATCGTGATGAGAGATGCCTTTCATGCTTATAAAAAGAGTTCTCTATAGGTATGCAGTGGTTGCCACAACCCTTAACTCATAATCTTAGATTGGGGGCATGACAATTAAAATGGTATCAAAATATAAGTGGATGAATTATGACATACAAATCAAACTTGAGTATAGGTGTGTGGACACTAAGCACATTAGGATAATGACATATGTTGATTGTGATATAACTTAGAAACCTAGATTCGGTACAAGTGTTGATGGATTTGAATTAGAATGCTTAGTAGAAGCATGGAGTCCAAAATATTTTTAAGTTGATCAAAATGATAATTTGATTTTAAAGATGTTATGATGAAAGGCTCAATCATGAAATTAGGTGATGACTATGATTTGAAAAAATAGTGTTATTTTCTTTATGAACTTGACAAGAAAATTTTGAGGATAATTTTTTTTTTAGATGAGAGAATATAATACCCCACCCCTTTAAGCCCTAGATCAAACTAGGCCTAGTCCACTTGACCATCCCAGCTACAAAGGAAAGCAACCCAAAAAAGCTGCATGAATTTTAAAGCACCAGAAAGGGAAAATAGAGAAGACTCCCATGGACTCCCAATGGGAGTCTTCTTCCTCGATTGACTCTTGATTGGAGTCAAAATCAAGGCCGACAAGGACTCTTACTTCTTCCCTTCGGCTCTATTTGAAGGCAAAAGGGTTTCGCTCTTCTTCCCATTAAAGACCAAGGTCCTAATGGAGAAAAAATAATCTCTCATCTCTCCTTCTCTTACAAAGCCTTCAACCACTTTGATGGAAATCAGGGCTTAACTATCACTAGAAAAGAGATACAAATCCTTCAATCTCAAGTTAATTTGGTTTGCCATCATCCTTAGCCTGTGAAGCTTGGATTCTGGCTAGCCATTGCTAGACCTTTTTTTAGAATGATGAAACATGTTATCCCCTTATTTTCCCTAGCTTTTTACTTTGATTTCTAGCATTGTTTGTCACCACCAACCATTAGGAAGGGAGCCATTGGTTGCACTACCAAGCTCCCAGCCACTATCATACATAGCCATGGCTGGTGGAAGATCAATCTCGTGTCTCGAGGAGAAGGGGAATGTGAGTCCCCTATCCACAAAGAAGAAAAGAGAAGAAAAAAAGAAAAAAAAATGGAAAAGGAAAAGAGAATAAAAAGGAGAGAGAGTTTCTCTCTCTTCTCTTTCTCTCTCCAAGATTATTAATCTCTCCACTTTCTTTCTTTAGAAAGTTTTACTTTCTCCCTATAGAATTGTTTCTTTCTATTTTCTTTTTATTGAATTATTTCTTTCTCTATGAAGTTCTTTTCTCTAAGATTGATTTAATGTAGGATTTTCTTTTTAATGATTATGATTTGACCTTAGTAAAGTGACTCTTAATCTATATCACCGTGCAGCATGCTGGCACACATCTTAGCCAAATTGAGTACTACTAGACTTGATCACATATAATTTTATTGAGCCATTTGAATACTAGTTCAATCATAATTTCATAAAATTATGTTGATCAAACTCAATAGAATGTTGCTATTCCTTGGTCCTTATTAGATATCAATAGATTTGATCACCTTTGATCTTTATAAAGTCAATCTTATCCTAGTTTGATCTGGATCGAATAAAATTAAATGATCAACTTGATCTAGACTATTGGATATGACTACCATCAATTATGTATTCCTAATTATTTATATCCTTTCTGATTAGTGGACTCGATTTTATATAGGAGTGTAATTGTCTTAATAAGAAGATGTCCAGTAATAGATAATGTGACATGATATATCACTTGAGATTTTGAAAAAAAAAATCTAAGATTATTTGGACTTGTTAGAGTATGTGTGAGGTAAGAAATGCTTCACTCTTTTTAGATATATTGGTAAATTATATATTATTTATATCATTATATTTTGAATCATATTATTTGTAATTTAGAAAATAAAGTTTGATATCTATTTATTGAATTTATTATAGAATATTATTTGATGCATTATTGAAGGTATTGATTCTATTATAAATTATGATTGATTAATTTTGATTCTAGATGATTTTGTGTATGGATAAATTGAAATATGAAATTGATTTTATGGAAAAGAAATTTGATATTTAGATGGATTTTGACTCATAGCCATTTGACTATATATCAAAATCTTGTTAAAGGGGTTAGGCACTGGTATATCGACACCTTAGAAGTCGGGGTTATGCATTATCTATTGGCACCCGATTAGTGGGGTTATATGCTAGTATATCGATATCCTAGCAATAGGGATTGTGTACTAGTATATCAATACCACTGCTATTAGTCCAAGAATTTATTTTAATGATGTCAAAAATATTTGAGTATAAATTATTGATTACTAATAATGTTTGTGAGAATAATTATAGGAATTCTTATAATGCTCAAAAAGTATGTTTCCTTCAAGAAGAAGTCCAAAAATGGCAAGCTTAAATTATTCCTAACGTGAATCCTCAAATGGAACCCAAAGAACTAAGTCAGGCACTTTAAGGATCATGTAATAATTTTAAATGGAAAGTATAGCCTAGAAAGACTTCTCAACAAGTCTATCTAATCAAAAAATCAATTTTAAGAAGGCAAGTCTAACCTGGAAAATTCTTGGACAAATAAAGCTATTGAAGAAGGAAAAATATTTTTGACACATTTGGCATGCCATTGAGCTAACCAAGATGAGAACTTAGCCAACTCAATCTTAGAAAAGGGAAGAGACAGAAAGATACAAAATCCAAAAAAAAAAAATTTAGTTGACCAAGTATTTCACTAAGCCAACTAAGATAGGATGAGAACTAACTTACAGTTTTGGATAGCTAGCTCAGCCTTAGACTCAAGTTGAAGATAAAAAAAATGAAGAATTTAAAAACCTTCCTGAGCTGACCATGAATTCATGATAGTCGATCAAGTCAGAATGATAGCCAACTTAGAAGATTCAATTAGTTGACTTAGTTTCAGAGATGGAAGACAAAAAAAGCTACGAAATATCAACTAGCCTCTGAGCCGACCCAGAAAATCATGATAGTCAACTAAGTAGTGAGTTAGCTAATTAAAAAGATATTTGAGCCAACCAAGCCTCAAGCAGAAAGAAAATTATAGAAAGCTAAAAATTAAGTACCTGCTATTGAGCCAATTCAGAGTTTTTACTTACCCGACTCAAAGATTTACTTAGTTGACTAAGATTTTTGGTGAGCCAACTTATAGCAATCCGACAATCATAATAGCTAGTTTCCCAGATTATTTCTAATGGCCATTTTAAGGTTTTAACAGCTATTTTTAAGCTTCTAATGGCTAGAGCATTTGTTACAACCATTTTAAGGCTATAAAATAAAAGGGAATTAAATTGGAAAGTAACTTTTTGAAAGATAATAAAATATTCAAACAAGAAAAACTGTGAACCAAGAGAGGAGGAAGGATACTCAAAGTGTGTTAAATTGTCATGTTCCCACATTCATGCAACTTGAGAGAGAGGATTAGTGCATTCAAAAGAGCCAATAACCAATTAAGAAAAGTATTCAAGCCTTTAATCTTCCTCTCCAATCATTCCTCACCAACCAACAATTTTAGGAAGAAGTCAAATAATTAAGAGCTGAACCACTCCAACTTCTTCAAGTGCTTACGAGATTTTGTTCTTTGTGCTTTAAATTCTTGTACTTCATTTTTATCTTATTGAGACAAGTTTTTTTAGAAAAAAAAATTTGGTCTTTGAAGGTTGGTCCAAGTCATAAATTGGAAAGTATGAGGTTCTTGTCAGTGAGCTTGTGAAAACCAGTTGATCCTTGCAATGTAACTCTTCATATATAAAATTTATCCTGATTCTTTAATCCTTATTATCTATCTTTTGCTTGTAGTTTATTTTTTGTTGATGTTTACTTCATAGCTTTCTGTTTTAATTTATGTAAAAAAGTTATTATTTGTTGATTATTTATGTTCTTGATGACCATCTAATTTTTTGTAGATTAACTTTTCCTAGGTCATAATGTTGTTGATTGCAAATGCCTGAAAATTAGAAACTTCTTGAAAATAATGCAATGAAAGAACTTGGCATATATTGACTCAATCAAGTTACCAACAACTATTGATCAATAATCAATTATTGATGTAATTAACAAACTATATCTATGTGATTAGTAATCAGTAATGATGGCCTAATGTGAAATCTAGCAAATTGGGTCCTTGCTGGGCCAAAGTCGGTCTTCAACCAATTTTCAAAAAAAAAAATAGGGATCAAAATAAGGGAGGCATGATCCCCCGCCCAATCTATCATCATGGAAGATTTGACCACCCAATGATGGTCGATGTTATCGTCACAGACTGTTTGAATGGTCGATAGCTATTAGGATCCGTCACAACTAGCAAATGACTAGAGTTATCTACCATTAAACCATGTTCATCCTTTCCAAGACTATTTTTAACCCCCAATCGAGCTAAAAATCAAGCTCTCCACCACCCTCTTTCTCCACTCTAGCAGTTGTTGAGCCAAGCCTATCCATCCAAACCTCCTCTCCTTCCTCCCTAAATCCCCTAAACCCTATTAATCTCCTTCAGTCAAAAAAAATTGAAGCTGTTCAGCCTCTTTTGCTGCAGAAACTAGTGCCGCCAGTTACATCCTCCCATCACCACCTCTCGCCAGTATGTCCCCACCCTCCTCTAGATTTTCTTTTGATTTTTTTGGATGATGATTCCATGATGACAAGCTCCTTTCCTCTCCCTCAATTCCCCTGTTGGTGGTCGGACCACCACTACTGGCTATGGCATCTCCACCTCCCTTCCCATCCCAGCAACACCCATCAGACCATCACCTTGACCCCCTCTTCATCCTTTAACAGTTTTGTAGAACAATGGGACGGCCTTGTTCAGGCCAAGCTAAAGAAGAGAAAAGAAAGCAGAGAAAGAAGAAAAGAAAAGAAAAAAGAAGAGAGAGGGAGAAGAGAGAGAAGAGAGAAGAGAAGAGAGAGGAGAGAGAAAGAGATAGAGAAGAGAGAAAAGAGAAGAAAAAATTAAATAAATAGTTAGTTAATTAATTATTTGGAAAGGGAAATCTAAATTTTGTGAAACCAATTCTTTGATTGGGTATTAATCATATGGTATTTAGATTGATTCCTTGCTAATTAACTCGATCCCTATCAACTGGACCAAATGGATATCTAGATCGAGTCCAGACCAAGACCTAGACCAGACCAAGAATCTCTCTCCTTATTTTTTGTCTTTGATTAAAGATTAATTATATAAATAACTTATTTTGTCAGAGTCTTCATCATCTTTATTAGTAAAGGAGTACTGAATCTAGGGTTTGAGTCGTGTGTTTCTAATAGAATCATTTTCTATAAGTTATCTATCTCTAGTATATTTTATCATGCATGATAAACAATGATTTATTATTGTGTTATATTTTCCAATGTAAGTACATTATTTGCTTTATGAAATGTTAAGCATGCATGTTGATAATGAATTGTAATGTATCAAAAATATATTATTTGTTAATATTAGTACTCTCTAGTCTAACTATAATCACATAAGTTAGGATCTAGTCTCTTTCAGGGTCTCCAATGAGACGATCACTAGCACATGACTAATGAACGATATGTATAGTCAAGAACTAGTTTCGTTCTAGACTTAGGTGGGGCGATCACTGGCACATGCTAAGAAAGCATGTTTCCTCATGTGATGTCAGAGCTAGTATCATTCTAGATCTCCAGTAGGATGATCACTGGTACATGCCTAATAAATAATATGTATAGTTAGAATCTAATCTCTTTTGAGACTAGCCACGGGCTGATCGTGGCCATAATTAGAGGGACTAGGAGAGGGAGAGTGGAAGGCCATCCTTGGTTGTTTATAAAAATATATTGTAATCAAATATGTATGATAAAAATTTATGCTGATTGATTTGATATATTTTATTGGCTTATGTTTTATGGATAATTATTTAATTTTATATTTTATAAACCAGCAATTATGATAATTTACTTAGCTTGTGTAGCTCATTATATCTTTTCTTCTTTTTTTAGATGCTACAAAGTAATTGGAACTTAGGATCATGCTATGAGGAGCTTAGAAATTGGATAAATTATTAATTTATTCCTTAAAAGGAAAAATTGATTAGACTTATTTATCATTTTTTAGTGGTTAGAAAGTTTGATTAATTATTATTTATGTTTTGAATAATTTAGCAATAAAAAGGCAAGCCTTTCTATTCAATGGAATTAAATTCTAAGGATATGCAGCATCGAGCTGAAGCATTATAGATTTAATGGTATCAGAGTATATGTTCAAGATCAAGAGGACTTAGATAGTAAAAGTGCAGTAAAATTAAGATTTTAATTGATTATCTTGAAATAATTATTGTTGGCTCCACCCAGTGATTTTGATGAATAACAAAACATTGAGTGCATATTGTATACTAATGTGTATTTCAAGTTATGAGTTTTCAGGAAGAAAGCACCTCAAAATCTCAAAAACTTATGTTTCATGGCACGTTATGGCACGGAGCATTTCTCACAAATCTGGACATCTTCTTCATGGAAAAAGGACATCTACATGTTTCAATATTATGTGTTTATGATTCATTTAAGTTTTAAAATTTATATTTATATTTTTGGGGTAATTTATACTTGAATCTAAGCTTTTCAGTCTCAAGTGTCGACACCTGGAAAGTCAAGTGTCGACACTTCAACATTTGGCACGAACAAAAATCCTTACCACGCTAAGTGTCGACACCCAGAACTCAGTGTCGACACCAAGTGTCGACACTTAGGTTTCCAAGTGTCGACTCAAGGCCTGAGAATTTTGAAAATACAGAACTTTGTCATTTGAGGATTTTTGTGTCAAGTGTCAACATCTGTGCATCAAGTGTCGACACTTGAAAGTTCAAGTGTCGACACCTAGAGATCAAGTGTCAACACCTGATAGCCAAGTGTCGACACTTAAAGCCTGACAGCTCTAACGGATCCATTTTTCTGACTTGCAGAACTTGCTTTTCAAGCTCCAAACGGCTATATTCGAGGTTCCAATGGTCACAAACCATTTTTTAGGAGGTTCTTGGTGTATTTAACCTCCACCAACCTCATTCTAAAGAAGAGAGAAGAGCATTGAAGTGTATTCAAGTCTATTCAAAAGCCAAAAAGCCCATATTCTCTCAAGTACTTCACATCAAAAGCCTTTTATAGTTTGATTCCTTGAAAAGCCTACAAGCTCATCCTTACATCATTCCAAAAGAGGCACTTTGAAGGATATTCCAAGGAAGAGTCAAGACAAAGCATCAACTTGAGCTTCAAAGATTTCATTCTACTCTTGAAGAGAGTTTGTTTTAGTTTTAAAATTGTATATCTGTTTTTACATTGTGATTTGACCTTGCTTTCAAGGGTGTCTTGAAAGAAGGTTGTTGTGGTTTGTTGGTGAGCCAAAGGGATAAAACCAACTAGGGTTAACTTGTGAGCCCGAAGACAAAACAAGTGTTAAGGTTTGTTGGTAAGCCTAGGTGACAAAACCAACTTAGGTTTTGACTTGTGAGCCTTGTGAAAAATAAGTCAGCTGTAATCTTGTTTGGATTATAGTGAAATTCCCAAGGGTGGCTTGGGGAGTGGATGTAGGTGCTAGGTTTGCACCGAACCACTATAAACCTTGTGTTTGTGTGTGATTGCCCTCTTCCTCTCTTGCTATTTGATTATTGCTACTCACTTATTATTTTCCGCTGCTTTCAATCTCTTGCATTGAATTTATCATTTTTCACAAGCACCACTAGTCCCTCACATTAATGTTTTAAATTCTCAAAAAAGATCCAATTCACTCCCCCTCTTGGGCTCCATTTCTGGGCAACAAGTGGTATCAGAGCACCGGTACTCTCTTGTAGGTCCAAGAATCTTGAGTAAAAGATCATGGCAGCCCTAATAGGAATGGGTATTGTTGAAGGTCAAGCTTCAAATCGTCTCCCACTTTTCAATGGCATAAATTACACATACTGGAAGACACGCATCCGCATCTTTATTCAAGCTCTTGACTATAATTTGTGGAGGACAATTGTAAAAGGTCCTCATCAGCCTACGATGTTGGTTAATGGCATTCTCACTCCAAAGATGGAAGATGATTGGGATGAGAATGACATTAAGCAAATCGAGCTCAATGCTAAGGCTATGAATCTATTATTTTTCTCTCTTAACCCAAGTAAATTTAATAGAATATCTAATTGTCTCTCCGCCAAGGAGATTTGGGATACACTTGAGGTTACCCATGAGGGTACACACCAAGTGAAAACTACCAAGGTTAACATGCTTATTCATACATATGAAATGTTTAAAATGGAACCTACTGAGTCTATTAGTGAGATGTATACTAGGTTCACAAATATTGTGAATGGCATGAGAAGCCTAGGAAAAATTATTTCTAACGGTGAACTTGTGAACAAACTTCTCAGGTCTCTACCAGCTTCTTGGGATGCAAAAGTAACAGCTATTGAAGAAACCAAGGATGTCAACACTCTTCCACTTGAACAACTGTTGGGCTCACTGATGACCTATGAGCTCTCCCTCAAATAAAAGAATGTGGAAGTCAACAAAAAGAAGAAAGTAATTGCTTTCAAATCCACTATGAGAGAAGAATCAAGCGATGACTCCGAAGAAGATGATGAAGAAGATGAGACAGCTCTATTGGCAAGAAAATTCAGAAGGTTTATGAGGAAGAAAAGGTTCAACTTCAAAAAGAAACCTCTGAAAGGTGAGCCAAGTAAAGAGAAAGACAAAGAAAAAGAGAAGGAGCAACCCACTTGTTTTGAATGCAAAAAGCCCGGCCATTTCAAGGTAGACTGCCCCTTGCTTAAGAAAAGTAGAAGAAAGCTGAGAAAGAAAGCCATGATGGCAAATCCAGTTCTGAGGAAGAACAGCAGGAGGTGGCAAACTTCTGTCTAATGGCTGATCAAGATGAGGTATGTTCCGAAACAGAAAATGAATTTACTTTTGATGAGCTTCATGAAGTTTTTGATGAATTAGTCATAGAATTTCAAAAATTAAAATCAAAACATAAAGATTTAAAGAAGCAAAATTTGGATTTAGCTAAAACAAATGACAAGCTTTCAAGTAAAAATGAATGCCTTCTTCTTCAAAATAAAAAATTAAATGATAAGATGTAGCACTTGAAAAAGAAAAAGAAGTCTTGAAAAAGAAAAGTTCTTCACTTTCAAATGAAAATTTGTCAAAACAAAGCAAAGAAATTTTGGATGAAAACAAAAGATATAAAGAAGAAATTAAAAAATTAAAACCTTTTGTAGAAAGATTTACTTATAGTTCTAAAAAATTGAATTTGCTTTTGAATAACCAAAGAACAGTTTTTGATAAAGCAGGTTTAGGATTCAGAACTCATAAGAAACAAAAACTTTTTAAAAATTTCTTTGTGCCTGCATCTTCATCCATTACTTGCTATACTTGTGGTACTAAAGGACATAAATCTTATATTGCAACAAAAGAAAATTAAGTAACATTAAGAAAGTTTGGGTTCCGAAAGGAACCAATGCCACTAACCTAAAAGGACCCAAGATGGCTTGGGTACCTAAAGTCTCCACTTGATCTTTATTGCAGGTATGCCTTGCAACCAATAAGAGAAGAATGTGGTACCTTGATAGCGGTTGCTCAAGGCATATGACAGGAGATATGGAGCAGTTCTCATCGCTCGAATATCAAAATGGTGGCAATGTAACTTTTGGTGATAATGGAAAGGACAAAATTATCGGTATTGGTAAAGTCCATATCACCCCTTCTTCTTATATTGATAATGTCTTATATGTTGTTGGTTTGAAACATAACTTGCTTAGCATTAGCCAGTTTTGCGACAAGAATTTTAAAGTTGTTTTTGAATCTTTTTTGTGCATTATTTCTAGTTTAGATAACAATGGCATTAAGTTCATTGGTCATAGGCATGGCAATATTTATATGGTTGATCTTGATAATCTCCCTATTCAAAATGGTCAATGCCTAGTGGCAATGGAAGCCAAGATCAATGAAACTAGTTGGCTTTAGCATCACAGACTAGGATATGCAAGCATGCATTTAATTTCAAAACTTAGCAAAAAGAACTTGATAAAGGATTTGCCTAAACTCAATTTTGAAAAAGACAAGATCTGCAGTGCATGTCAACTTGGAAAACAAACCAAATCCTCTTTCAAACCAAAAGGAGTAATCTCTACATCTAGACCCTTGGAGTTGCTTCACATGGACCTCTTTGGGCCAACTAGAACATCTAGTTTGGGAGGTAAGAAGTACGGTCTAGTTATTGTAGATGATTTCTCATGATTTACATGGGTCATGTTTTTAGCACATAAAGATGAAACTTTTTCTGAATTCATTAGATTTCATAAATAAGTTTTAAATAAAAAAGGGGTTTCAGTCGTATCTTTGAAAAGTGATCATGGAACCAAATTTGAAAATGCTGATTTCGATAAATTTTGTATTGAAAATGGCATTCATCACAATTTTTCTGCACCCAGGACACCTCAACAAAATGGGGTAGTAGAAAAAAAAAATAGAACTCTTGAAGAAATGGCATGCACCATGCTTTGTGAAAATGACTTACCTAGATATTTTTGGACAGAAGCCATAAATACTGCATGCTATATTTTAAATCGAGTTTTAATTCGACCGATTCTAAAGAAAATACCTTATGAGCTTTGGAAGGGTAGAAAACCCTCAATTTGTTATTTTCATGTTTTTGGATGCCGTTGTTTTATCTTAAACAATGGTAAGGATAATTTAAGTAAATTTGATGCCAAATCAAATGAAGGAGTCATTCTAGGCTACTCCACATCTAGTAAGGCATATAGGGTCTTCAACAGAAGAACACTTGTTGTTGAAGAATCCATACATGTGGTATTTGATGAATCTAACCAAAAATCTTTAAGAAAAGAAGATGTACTCTCTGATGAAACAGGTAGCAAGAAAACTGAAGGTATAAACAACATTGAAGGGCTTACCAAGGAATAGAACGATGATCAAAACACTGAAGGAGATCAAGCACAAGGTGATGAAAACACATCAACAGTTGATCCATTACCAAAAGAATGGAGGTATGCTCATGGACACCCAAAAGAACTAATTATCGGTGATCCATCTAAAGGTATAAGTACTCGATCATCCCTTAGAAATATCCGTGATTACTTAGCTTTTGTTTCTCAAATTGAACTTAAAACTATTGAGAAAGCCGAATGTGATAATAATTGGATAAATGCTATGCGAGATGAACTTAACCAATTCAAAAGGAACAATGTTTGGACATTAGTAGATAGGCCTTCAAACACTTCAATTATTAGTACAAAGTGGGTTTTTCGAAATAAACTTGGTGAAAATGGAGTAGTTACTAGAAATAAGGCTAGACTAGTTGCCAAAGGATACAATCAGGAGGAAGAGATAGATTTTGATGAAACCTTTGCTCCTGTGGCTAGACTTGAGGCAATTAGGCTATTGTTGGCTTTTGCTTGCTTTATAAATTTTAAATTGTATCAAATGGATGTTAAAAGTACTTTTTTAAATGGTCTAATTGAAGAAGAGGTTTATGTTGAGCAACCCCCTGGTTTTGAAAATTTTGAATTTCCAAATCATGTTTACAAACTTCATAAAGCTATGTATGGATTGAAATAAGCTCCTAGAGCTTGGTATGATCGTTTAAGCTCTTTCTTGCTCAAAAATGATTTTACTAGAGGTAATGTAGATAAAACTTTATTTTTAAAGAAAAAGAATGATGATCTCTTAGTAGTACAAATCTATGTAGATGATATAATATTTGGTGCTACTAATGAATCTCTTTGTCAAGATTTTGCAAAGTTAATGAAGGGTGAGTTCGAGATGAGCATGATGGGAGAACTAAATTTTTTTCTCGGACTCCAAATAAAGCAAACCAAAGAGGGGATCTTTATCAACCAAGCAAAATACACAAAAGAAATACTCAAGAAGTTTGGGATGGAGAACACTAAGCCTTTAGGTACCCCTATGAGCTCTACTTGTAGACTTGACAAGGATGAATCAGGTAAATCTATTGACCAAAAATTATATCATGGCATGATCGATTCATTGTTATATCTTACAGCAAGTAGGCCAAATATCATGTTTAGCGTCTGTATGTGTGCTAGATATCAGTCTAATCTTAAAGAGTCTCATCTTTTAGCTGTTAAACGCATACTTAGAAATCTATCTGGCTCAATTGAAATTGGTTTATGGTACTCTAGAGATTCTTCATTTAAATTGATTGCTTATTCTGATGCTGACTTTGCTGGTTAAAAACATGATCCTAAAAGTACTAGTGGAACCTGTCAGTTTCTTGGAGTAAATTTGATCTCTTGGAGTAGAAAAAAACAGAATTCAGTTGCTTTATCAACGGCGAAAGCCGAATATATAGTAGTTGGAAGCTGTTGTGCTCAAATCCTTTAGATCAAACAACAACTCAAAGATTTTGGCGTTAAACTAACTAAGACACCCATAAGATGTGACAATACTAGTGCAATCAATCTATCTAAGAATCCTGTGCAACATTCAAGAAGTAAACACATTGAAATAAGACATCATTTTATAAGAGATCATGTACAAAACTCTAATGTTATTCTTGATTTTGTATGTACTGATGATCAGTTAGCAGATGTGTTTACCAAACCTTTGTGTGAGGATAGGTTCTGTCTGATTAGAAGAGAGTTAGGTGTCATTGATCCATTCTCTTAGAACTCTCATAGTTTTAATTATACCTAAGTTTTTTTGCTCAAAACCACTTGCATTAAGCCCCAAAAATTGTTAAATAGTTTCCTATTTTTTTAAATTTTTTTTCAGATTTTCTTAAAATTTTTCTTGGCCAAGTGTCGACACCTGACCAAGTGTCGACACTTGACAAATACTATTTGTCGACACTTGCGAAACAAAACCTATTTTTTAAAGGGCCGACCGAGGGTTTTATCCTTATTTTCCACCCGTCAATTTCAAGCAACAGTGGTCCCCCTCTATCCAAATCCTCCTTTTTCCCATTTACCCCATCACAAATTAGGTATTCCCTCTTTTAATTTCATTTTATTTCCATTTTATTTCTTGAATTCCTGTTTTCCTTTTGTTACCGTCGAACCATGTAAACTAGAATAGGGCTTTTCTGGCTATTTTTGAGGATTTTAACCAGATTTTCATAAGTTTTAATGGATTTCTAAAGCTCCATTTAAGGGAATAGCGGTTTAATGGCATTTTTCTTGGATTTCCCATGGTTTTTTGGCCGTTTTCACGCTTATCTCATCCATTTTTCAGAAAAACACTGTTTGATTGATTTTGGGCAGAAAAATTGGGGTTTTCATTTAAAATCTAGTGTTCTAAATTCATTTATTGTTTTATCATTATTTTGGAAAGGTTATTCATGATGTTTTTGCGACATTTTCACCACTTTGCTAAAACCCTAATTAACTTAAACCCAAAATTCCATGTGTTTTGATATTTTGGCCTTACAAAATGTATTTTACAAAAGTTCAAATATGTTTTAACAACCAAAAGCATTTTCTATAATTATTTATACGGGGTAATGTCATTTAATCAAAGTATAGTTTGTAAAAATCACACCTTCAAACTGATTGGTAGATTTCCTATATATTTTTTTTTTGGTATTTTACAACCCAGAATTGTTTTAATCTTAGTTTTCAAAACCTGTCTTAACACCTCTTAAGAAATGAACTTCTCCTTACCTTAACCTGTAGCCAGTCCTATAGTTCTAAGTCTGATTGAACCTATCTTCCTTCTTTCCTATTCAGCTTGCTGTAATGGGTCCCAGGAAGAGACTTGCAATTAGGGAGAGACCTAGTCATGGTGTAGAGAGGAGATCGAAGGCCAGATTTGATCCTGCAGAGGCTAGCAGTTCTGCCACACCGAGTTCCCCCCTGCAGAGAGGATGGCAGGGAAGTTAGTAACCTTTGGGAGGAGAGTCGACCTGGAGTGTTTTGATAGGCACCATTTCAGCTTATGACAGGTGCTCACTGATGCAGGTTTAGTACCATTCTGTACTATATAGGAGAGGTACTATCCTCATCTAGTGAGGGAGTTCTATGGTACGTTGGACTGTCGACGACTTCTATGGACTACGACAGTGAGAGGTATTCAGATTTCACCTTTGGCAGAGCTATTGAGCAGAGTATGGGAGATCCCCAATAGGGGAATCAGTGTTTTTGCCATGGATGACAGAGAGGCTGCTTTTAGGTGTATCCTCGAGTGAGAGGATGTTCGTGGTATTTTTATAGTTACCACGAACTAGTTATCTCTGGAGATGCGCCTATTGCACCACATCACGGCACGTATACTTCTGCCGAAGACTGGAAGATTCGACTTCATCACTGTGAGAGAGCTGATGGTGATGATGAGTCTGATAGAGAGGAGGCAGATCGACCTTCCATCTTTGATGCTAGTTCAGATGCATGATGCCGTGACTTAGCACCGTCATTTTTACCCTACGGCATGGCACTGACCAGGTTATTTAGAGCATGTGGAGTATCACTGGAGGGGGAGATCCCGAAGGAGATACTACACACAGATGTATATGATGAGAGGTCTTTGCACCATATGGGATATAGACTAGTCGCAGGTCGATGGGTGCGCAGAAAGTCTGGCCAGGAGCCAGATGAGGAGGACGAGCTTCGAGAGGCAGAGGCAGGACCATCTGAGCCAGCAGTTTTTCCTCCCATTGATATTCCATCGACACAGGTAGAGCATTCGACTCCTGATACTTCAGCTCCTCCGCCACCTACAACTAGACTATCCTTTGAGGAGCATGCCAGAGAGCAGTTCACTGAGATCAGGGGTGAGTTGACTCAGCTACGCAGCGAGGTTGAGATTCGTCAAGCACATACTACCTCGGAGCATGCTGAGATCCGTAGGTCTATGGAGGAGGGCTTCTCTCGTATTGAGGATCTATTAAGATCCCTTATACCTCCTGTAGCCCCTGTAGTTGTATCTTCGGATGATGATGATGATGATGATGATGATGATGTTGGTGATGATCACTAGAGCTACCATGCTGATACAATTGAGGGTGGTGATCAGGCAGATATGGATGAGGACAGAGCTACAGAGATTGTGGGCAGTGGTAGTGACAGTGATGGCAGTGCAGATGGTTTTGAGGTGGTCAGTCGCGATCCTCCCACTACCCCAGCTGCTCCTACTGACTTGGTTGATTCCACATCAGACTTTGTTACACCAGCTGATCTTCTCTCCCCCCCTTCCACTAGATCATCTAGGGTTGCACCCGCTTTTGGTCCTTCTAGCCGCACTAGGAGTCATCGAGCTTTAGTACCTCCTAGGGCCTTAGCCACTATATCTAGGATCAGTGTCGCATTTAGTCTTGAGATTCCATCTGATGAGGATTAGCCTCACAAATGTCTATTGTATGTCTTTTATAGTTCATATTTGTATGATTCTGTTTATTATATGACTCTGATGATTTCTGTATGTTTCAATTCTTGCTGATGACTCAGCAAATTTTTGTACTGAAGACTTCTCTTATCTATTATATATTTCAGTTTAGTGCTTATTATTTGTGTTTGAGTGGTTAAATTTATCTTCTTCAGCTCTGATTCTCTTGATCTTTTAGGTTCTGATACCTATCTTATTTGATTCTCTACCATCTTTTTGTCTCCATGCTCATTATGAGGGGGAGGTTATTCCACTTTCTAATGATTGACAAAAAGGGGGAGAAATTGTATTGATTGTATAGATGCATAAATTGTTGTGGTTCCACCTTGTGAGAACCTTTGAAATTTGTTTTAATTAGAAATATCTAATTAAGGGGGAGATTGATTCTTCCTAACTATGAAGAATTTTCCTCATATGGACTTAAATTCGTATTCATGAATTATAATAGTTGAAGTTTGAAACGTAATGCTATTTTACTCAAGGTTTTGTCATCATCAAAAAGGGGGAGATTGTTGGCTCCACCCAGTGATTTTGATGAATAACAAAATATTGAGTGCATATTGTATACTAATGTGTATTTCAAGTTATGAGTTTTCAGGAAGAAAGCACCTCAAAATCTCAAAAACTTATGTTTCATGGCACGTCATGGCACGGAGCATTTCTCGCAAATCTAGACATCCTCTTCATGGAAAAAGGGCATCTACATGTTTAAATATTATGTGTTTATGATTCATTTAAGTTTCAAAATTTATATTTATGTTTTTGGGATAATTTACACTTGAATCTGAGCTTTTCAGTCTCAAGTGTCGACACCTGGAAAGTCAAGTGTTGACACTTCAGTATTTGGCACGAACAAAAATCCTTGGCATGCCAAGTGTCGACACCCAGAACTCAGTGTCGACACCAAGTGTCGACACTTAGGTTTCCAAGTATCGACTCAAGGCCTGAAAATTTTGAAAATACAGAACTTTGTCATTTGAGGATTTTGTGTCAAGTGTCGACACCTATGCATCAAGTGTCGACACTTGAAAGTTCAAGTGTCGACACCTAGAGATCAAGTGTCGACACCTGACAGCCAAGTGTCGACACCTGACAGCCAAGTGTCGACACTTGAAGCCTGACAGCTCTAACGGATCTATTTTTCTGACTTGCAGAACTTGCTTTTCAAGCTCCAAATGGCTATATCCGAGGTTCCAACGGTCACAAATCATTTTTTGAGAGGTTCTTGGTATATTTAACCTCCATCAACCTCATTCTAAAGAAGAGGAAAGATCATTGAAGTGTATTCAAGTCTATTCAAAAGCCAAAAAGCCCATATTCTCTCAAGTACTTCACATCAAAAGCCTTTTATAGTTTGATTCCTTGAAAAGCCTATAAGCTCATCCTTACATCATTCCAAAAGAGGCACTTTGAAGGATATTCCAAGGAAGAGTTAAGACAAAGCATCAACTTGAGCTTCAAAGATTCTATTCTACTCTTGAAGAGAGTTTGTTTTAGTTTTAAAATTGTATATTTGTTTTTACATTGTGATTTGACCTTGCTTTCAAGGGTATCTTGAAAGAAGGTTGTTGTGGTTTGTTGGTGAGCCAAAGGGATAAAACCAACTAGGATTAACTTGTGAGCCCGAAGACAAAACAAGTGTTAAGGTTTGTTGGTAAGCCTATGTGACAAAACCAACTTAGGTTTTGACTTGTGAGCCTTGTGAAAAACAAGTCAGCTGTAATCTTATTTGGATTATAGTGAAATTTCCAAGGATGGCTTGGGGAGTGGATGTAGGTGCTAGGTTTGCACCGAACCACTATAAACCTTGTGTTTGTGTGTGATTGCCCTCTTCCTCTCTTGCTCTTTGATTATTGCTACTCACTTATTATTTTCCGCTGCTTTCAATCTCTTGCATTGAATTTATCATTTTTCACAAGCACCACTAGTCCCTCACATTATTGTTTTAAATTCTCAAAAAAGACCCAATTCACCACCCCTCTTGGGCTCCATTTCTAGGAAACAATTATCAATACTAAAAGTTTATTTAATTTTCTCTAATGAAGATATATTATGATCCCTAAGTTTTTGCTGAGTTTAAGTATAGAAGGCTTACACAAATAAAGTGTTTGGCTAAGTTTTCCAAGCTTAAATTTTAGAAAAATATCATCAAGGCTAGATAATTGTTGACCCCTTGAATGATTTTGATGATAACAAAATATTCGAGCATGCACTTATGTTACTAACTACTTTTTAAGTGCTTTACAAGTTTTTGTAGGAATGTTTCATTGCTAAATTACAACACCTACAATCTTACTATGTGTCATGAGTTGTGTTATAAATGTGTCATGTAAAGAAGAGCCTAAAAAAAATTAAAAAAATATTTATGAAAATGGGTTACTTCTAAGTATTTTCAAGCTTAAATTCCTTAGAATCAATTGTTAGTTGAGTTGGGAAGAATCTTGAATGTTAGAATTTTGTTGGATGTAATCTAGAGAGGAAATGAAGATTTTACTGAAAAACTCATCCGAGCTGACTCAAGCAAAGGGAGCCGACTCTAGTTCATGGCATGCATGAAGGATTCTGGCATGCAGAGATCCGAGCCGACTCGTCCAGTACATCAATTCTTGAATCAGACAAGCGAGCCGACCTGAAGGAAGTTTGAGCCAACTCAACCATTTAGTCAGGCATCCAAGTCGACCCTTCAGAGATCCGAGTCGACTCCTCTAGAGTTCATGAAAAATTAGTTCTGAGAGAACAGCCAGGCGAGCCAACTCCAATGAGAAGAGTCGACTCTTCCAGAGTACAATTTTGAAGACCTATGAATTCGAGCTGACTCGAATTAAGGCGAGCCGACTCATCCAGACTAAGGAATCAAGAACATTGTGAAACCGAGCTGACCCGATTAAGGCAAGGTGACTCAACCAGAACTTCTCTGAGGATCCGAGCTGACTCGAGGTATCCGAGCCGACTCGAAGGTCGATTCCAGGTAGGTGATGGCTAGTTCTAAAACTTCATTTTTGAATTTGAAAAGTGCTCCAACGATCAAATATCACATCCCAATGATCTACAACAACTATATCTACCTAAGAAGAGTACAAGACTCTATAAATGAGGGATTGGGATAACTTTTGAAGAAGCTAATGCTTAGTTGAACATTAAATGAGCTTGTGAGCAAGAGAGCACTAGATAGCATTTAAGTCAGTATTCAAGACTTCACCAACTCCAATCTAAAGCTTGAAGCATACAAATTAGAAGTTGAAGAAGCCACTAAAGAGCAAAAGTGCAATTAAAAGGGCTTCTCTCGAGCTGCATCGGCAACCATCAGACAACCTTAGTTTGTCATTTTGTTGCTTATTTTCTTTAACTCTTTTATGAGTTGTTGGGATATTGATGAGCCCGATTTAAAAACCAAGTAGGCTCTTGGTTAGCCTGTTCAAAACCAAGTGTGGGTTCTAGGTGATCTTGTTTAAAACCAAGTTGGATTCTTGGTGATCCTGTTCAAAACCAAGTTGGGTTCTTGGTGATCCTGTGTAAAACCAAATATTAGATTTTTGGTGAGCCTGGTTGAAAAACCAAGTTGGATTTTGGATTGTGAGCCTAGAAAAACAATCCAACTGTATTTCGATGGTGAATATAGTGAAAATTCCAAGTGGTATCATGGGTAGTGGACGTAGGAGCGAGGTTGCTCCGAACCACTATAAAGTTGCTGTGTTTGCATTTTGTTTTTTCTATTTGCATTTGCTTCTATTGTTTATTATTTGAAACACAGCACTTACCACTAAAGTAGATTTAAAAGAGCACATATATGATTAATTTTTAAAATTCCCAATTCACCCCCCTCTTGGAAAAGCCACCTGGGCAATGACAATTGATATATGGATGTATATTTTGAGTAATATAAATGAGTTACATTTGATTTATTCTTAAAAATCTAATCTTGATATAATTATAGAATATAATATAAGTTTGAAATTGTTAAAAATTTTTGTGTAGCAAATTATGGATATGATTAGAATAGTTAATTAGTTCTTCTATAGAAAAAGATAAAATGGAGTAAAGGTAATTAAAGGAATGAAATATTCTTGTAAATAGATTGATGCGGGACTAATATGCATGCAATTATTTTTGTGTGTTTTATATGTGGGGTTAAGAGATTAAATCCCAAAAATTGGATCAAAATAAGCTATAGGAAATTCTATATGAATCTTAGAAGTCAAGCATATAGATTAGGACCTAGAAAAGCAATAAAGAGGATCGCTAGGCTGAGAAGCCTCGAATAGGGCAAGTTCTCCCACAATAAAACTATTGGTGGTAGAGGGGGTGTACCTGACAACGTCTGAAGCACCCGATAAAGATCGCAGTGAAGGGATCTCTCATTCCTGATGGGGGATAGGGGTAGGATCGTTGGTGAGCCTAGAAGTAACTTAAATTAGGGTACTATTTTTTTTGGTATTTTTTTTTCTAGGGGTGGCGAAGGAATAGTGGGGATGTAGGATAGGGATCTGGATCTCATAGACTTTGGGACTCACCCTAATGAAGAGACCTCTCACCTCTAGTGCATTACACCCTCCTCGATACTTGGAGGCGCTAGGATGGATCTCAAAGGCTACGAGGGGATAGAGAAGCTGGAATGGGAAGGAGGATAACTGGGCATGACCTCACATCATGTCCTTGGATTGGGCCTCACACCCTCTCCTCATGGAGTGAAATAAAAAAAAACACCCTTTTCTAAAACTCATTTTCATCCCCAAAACTTGACTAAACTCCAAAAACTATCTTTTTTTACAAAAGACTGAGGGTGGTATTTATAGACCTGTCCAACCCTCGTTTGAATTTGAATACAGGATAAAAAGATAGTGATGACTCAAATTCAAATACAAGATAGGATAAGATAAGCCTATCTATTTCTAAATCCTAACCAACCAAATCCTTATTTAAATTTCAAACAAAAGATAAAATTCCAAACTACTTTATTCTGGATATGCTCCGAGATTCATGCAGCTTCAGGATTCATGCTTGCTCCGAGATCCATGCTAGCGATGTCCCCATCATTCCCGTGAGGTGGGGAAAACTTGACTCCGTCGAGTTAGGTTGGCTCTAGGATGCACATGACCCAATTTAAAGTAAACAGGATTTATTCCAAGCTGAAATAAATTCGGGATATATGTGGAATAGCCAGAATAGCTAGAATAGCTATTCCGATCTTCTTCAACAGCAGATCGATGAGTTTTCTTCATAATAACCGTTGGATGCTTCGTGAAAACAGGGGAACCGGTCCATAGATGGGGCGGAAACTCCAAGGCCGGTAGTCTGGAGAAGGAGCGGGCATCGGGCGATCTCCGAGGAGGCTGGGGCTTCGTTCAAGAAGCAGGGGAGGAGTAAGACTTCAGTAGAAAAAATGGCAGCAGTCATCCAGGGAAGAAGCCGTGAGCTCGGGAGCAGGGAGGGGAGGATCCAGAACTTGGGTGGAAACTCCATTGGGGGGTTTGGTCCGGAGAAGAGGCTGGCGGCGAGGCGAGCTCCGAGGGAGGACGGGGCATTGTCCTTCGACGGGGAGTCGAGCTGCAGTGGGAGAACCTCAGGGCAGACGCTCAGAAGGAGCTGGGAGTTCGGGAACATCCGGAAGGGACGCCGTGGGCTTGGGAACAGGGGAGGCGCGCCTGGTTCGGGCGAGAACTCTGAGGAGAGGTGGTTCGGAGAAGAGGTCAGCATCGGGGATGCCCGGAACTGCTGCGGTGAGCTCGAGGAGCAGGGAGGTGAGCCGGGCCTGGGTCGAAACTCCGTGGTGCAGTGATCTGGGGCTGAGGATGGCGTCGCGGGCTAAAGGAGGGGAATCCGGCGACGTAGACCAAAGAAGGGAGGTCAGGCAGAGGATGAGATGGTCGTGGGAGGAAGACGTACTAGACTGGATGGGGCCTCGCACCCCTCGTCGTCATGGTTGCAACGCATGGATGGGCTGGAGACGGTAAGAAGATCTCCCAGATCTTGGCTTGGATGGCTAGGATCCGGCGGCTATGGCGATGACGATGGTAACGTCATCAGAGTCATTGTCTTCTTCGAGGGAGTAGATGGATGAAGAGTTGGCATTGCGGTTGGAGAGGCAGAGGAGCAGCAGGGGCTTGGATCCGGCTTGGTTGTTGCAGTCGGTGGTGGGGGTTTGGTTGGAGGAGGACGGGGGCCGAGGGTTGGATATGGGCTTGGGGGTCTTGTTGTGCGATTTTCGAATGTAGACCTTGTTGCTCTACTGACTGAGTTAGATGGGCGGATCCGGGGAGAAGGCTTGGTGGTTGCAAGCATCGCTATAGCAGAGAGGAGTCCGGTGTAGTTTTGGGAGGAGTCACGGCAGGGAAGGCAGGGCATCGGCAGATGCTCAACGACGTGATCAGAAGAGGGAAGAAAGAAATTGATGGTGACTTGATAAACTGGGAGATCTGATTTTTTTTTTTTTTTGGGTTGAATCTGGGAAGTGGGGAATGGCTGGGAAGATGAAATTTTGAATGATACGAAGGTACCCTAATTTTTCTAGCTCTGATACCAAAATTGATGGGGGATAGGAGTAGGATCGTTGGTGAGCCTAGAAGTCACCTAAATTAGGGTACTATTTTTTTTGGTATTTTTTTTCTAGGGGTGGCGAAGGAATAGTGGGGATGTAGGATAGGGATCTGGATTTCATGGACTTTGGGACTCACCCTAACGAAGAGACCTCTCACCTCTAGGGCATTACACCCTTCTCGATACTTGGAGGCGCTAGGATGGATCTCAAAGGCTACGAGGGGATAGAGAAGCTGGAATGGGAAGGAGGATAACTGGGCATGACCTCACATCATGTCCTTGGGTTGGGCCTCACATCCTCTCCTCACAGAGTGAAATAAAAAAAACACACTTTTCTAAAACTCATTTTCATCTCCAAAACTTGACTAAACTCCAAAAACTATCTGTTTTTACAAAGGACTGAGGGTGGTATTTATAGACATGTCCAACTCTCATTTGAATTTGAATACAGGATAAAAAGATAGTGATGACTCAAATTCAAATACAAGATAGGATAAGATAAGCCTATCCATTTCTAAATCCTAACCAACCAAATCCTTATTTAAATTTCAAACAAAAGATAAAATTCCAAACTACTTTATTCTAGATATGCTCCGAGATTCATGCAGCTTTAGGATTCGTGCTTGCTTGGGATCCATGCTAGCGATGTCCCCATCAATTCCTCGATGGATGCAGCCTGGAAAATCGAGCCAAAGACCCGCGGATACCCAACTTTCTACTAGGTGGTCCGATTGAGGCTTGGCTGGAGTCGTTGGATTCGTAGGAACTCGAGGACCTGCAAACGACCTGTCAGGGATTAGAAAACTTACAAGGAAATAAGGAAAAAAGAGAAAACAGCAAAGGGGAATAGGGTTTTGGTGGTGGCGGCCAGGGCTCTGGAAGGATGGTGGGCGGCAGGAATTCTGTTGCAACACTGGGAAGATGAAAGCACCAATAAAAAAACCCCTTAAGCACAAAGCAGGGAAGCGCAAAGCAATAGAAGAGAACTCAAGTTTAATTCATATATCAAAATCAATCTTCATACAAGAGACTAGGGTCCTTTAAATAGACCCTTAGTCTTGGGCCCCAAGTAAGGGTATATTAGACTTTACATAGGAATCCCTTTCCCTCTCAAACCCTAGCTAGAAATATTAGGTAGAAAATCCCACAATTTTCTCTCCCTCTCCTTGTCTTGGTCAGCCAAGGGGGTGACCTTAAGTGGCCAACCAAGAGGAGAGTAACCATAAGAAATGGCGCCCTAGCTCCTTCCTGGGCCTGGGCTGGCCTAATTTGTTTCCGGCTGGTCCAGGGCTTCAGGTTTGTACGTGTTTTTATTTTCTCCTCCTGGGGTCTTCAAGTCTTCAAGCTGGGTTGGACTTGGGCTCAAATTTCATGTCTTCAATCAGGTTGGACTTGGTCTTCACTTGTATGATGTGGTCTTGAGTCTTCAGTATGCTTGGACAGGACTCAAAAAATAAAATTAGCTCGACATGAGCTGACTAATACTGGACTGAACTAGCTCAACATGAGCTGACTAATACAGGACTCAACTCAGCTGGACTAAGCTTTATTACAGTGAACTCAAATGTCATTAAGTGATCCACTAAGGGTTGAGAAGCCTCTGCCTTATTCTGGTACCTCTGGTGCCGCACCAATTCTCTCGGGATGGGAGGAATTCGACCCTGTCGAGTAAAGATCAAACTGGCTCACATATCTCTCGAGAAGGTCTGGGTTGAGGCATTGCAAGTCCTCTCGAGAAATCCATGAATCATCCGACTCTGGCCAGCTTTGCCATCAGACCAGGTAGCGTTGATAGCCACGGCGCCGGGTCATAATGGCTTGATCTTCTAGGATACGCTCGATCCATTCTCCTCTCTCAGGCCAATTAATTGGTGGACACTCTGGGTAAGGATCACTCTCAACAGAAGGGATAGGTCCAAAAGCCTCACTGGGTATCGTTGCCGGTTCCCTGTACTCAACCAGGTCTGTAATATTGAAGGTAGAACTAATGCCCATATCCGAAGGCAAGTCCAACACATAGGCATTTGATCCAATCTTCTTTAACACTTTAAAAGGTTTGGCTCCACGAGCATGAAGCTTCTTAACAGTCCCAGGTGGGAACCACTCAAGCCTATGCCTAATCATGACAAAATCCCCTACATCAAATTCCTTGATCCTTCTTCGGGAATTAACCAATTTTTTATAAGTTTCATTTCTTAAGTTTATCTTTTGGCTAATGTCCTTATGCAAGTCTCTAATATGTTATGCAAAAGACTCTACAAACTCTGAGACTCATGCGTGAATAGGTAAAGGAATCAGATCAATGGGGCGATTAGGCTGGTACCCATGGACTATCTCAAAAGGACTCTCACCCGTTGTCCTATTTACTGAACTGTTGTAGGCAAACTCTGCTCTAGGCAATAATAGATCCCAAGTTCCAACATGTTCACCTACCAGGCATCTAAGGAGGTTTCCTAAACTACGGTTCACCATTTCAGTTTGGCCATCTGTTTGAGGGTGGTAGGCTGTAGAAAACTTAAGCTTGGTCCCTAACTGGTGCCATAAGGTCTTCCAGAAATAACTGGTGAACCTAACATCCCTATCAGATATGATGATCTTGGGTAGGCCATGGAGTTTAACCACATGATCTAAGAAAAGCTTGGCTACTCTAGATGCATCAAAGGTCTGGGAACAGGGGATGAAGTGAGCCATCTTAGAGAACCTATCGACCACTACAAAGATAGAATCATGTCTCTTCTGGGTTTTAGGTAATCCTAACACGAAATCCATACTTAGGTCCTGCCAAGGGCGATCAGGCACTGGTAAAGGTGTGTAAAGACCAGTGTTCTGCTTCTGCTGTTTTGCAACAGCACAAGTCCTACATCTGGCTACAATTTGTGCAACGTGCCTTTTCAATCCTGGCCAAAAGAACTGGTCCTCTATTGCTAAGACTATCTTGTTTTCTACCAAAGTGACCAGCTAAACCTCCAGCATGGGTCTCCCAAATTAGGAATTCTCTAAGGAAGGTTTTGGGTATACAGAGTCGATTGTTCTGGAAAAGGTAGCCATCCTGAATGGTATATTCACTATGGGTACTGGACGGTCCTAGCCTGAGGGTCTGGTAAATGTCTCCAAAGTCTGGGCAGGTTTCATATTCATCCTTTAACCTATCAAATCCTATGACTTGGGTGCTAACTGATCCTAACAGCAAAGACCTACGTGATGGGGACATCGGCCTGCTCGAATCTCGAAGCAGCACGGATCTTGGAGTATTTCTAGAATAAATTTATTTAGGATTTATCTTTTGTTTGAAATTTGAATTAGGATTTGGTTGATTAGGATTGAGATATGGATAGGCTTATCTTATATTATCTTGTATTTGAATTTGAGTCATCCCTATCTTTTATCCTGTATTCAAATTCAAATGAGAGTTGGATAGGTCTATAAATACCACCCTCCGTCCTTTGTAAAAAATCAGTTCAGTTCATAAAAAAAATTGAGTTTTTAGAAGAGTGATTCTTCTTGCCTTCGCCTTTGGGCATGGGCAATATGCCCTAGTTATCCCCCTTCCCATTCCATCTTCTTTATCCCCTCATGACCTTTGACATTCATCCTAGCGCCTCCAAGTATCGAAGAGGGTGTAATGCCCTAGAGGTGAGAGGTCTCTTCGTTAGGGTAAGTCCCAAAGTCCATGAGGTCCAAACCCTGTCTTCCAACCCCACTATTCCTTCGCTACCCTTTATCTAAAAAATTCCAAAAAAAAAATAGTGGTACCCTAATCTAGGTGACTTCTAGGCTCACCAACGATCCTACCCATCTGTCCCTCATCATTTTGGTATCAGAGCCTGGTTGATTAGGGTATCATCATCTCCACCAATTCATCTCACCTATTTTTTATTTTTCCAAATCTTTCTCTCCGTTCTTTTCTTCCTCGTCTGTTCTTCACCTTGTTCTATGAATTTCCTTCTTCCCTCCCCGAATCACCCAACTGGAGAGCCCTAGAACAACGTCCCCGTGACTTGCCCCTCAAGGCCTCCCGCACCCTCCCTGCCAAATGTCAGTCCACCGAGAACTCGGACTCGATCCTCCACTTCTGCAAGGTGATCGATCCTCCTTCCCGCTGCCGGCGACAGCACCACCATCATCATCGTCCTCGCCGGCTCGCTCCTCCGGCACTCCCTCTCTCTCCTCTCCACCGGAATCCACCCAACTGCTTCCCCTCTGCCCACACCGCCATTGCCAACCTCCTCTCTTGGATCAGCAGATCTCTCCATCTCGGCCGCCCGTTGTCCTCGGCATCATCCTTCGCTAGCAACAGCGGGCTCCTCTTCCACCTCCCCCTTCAACTACATCACCCCTTCTTTCTGATCTCCCCTGTACAAATCGTAGCCCTAAAACTCATCCCGTTGGTTCTCGATCGCGAAGCCATGTCTATGGAAGAGACCGCACCGGTGGTGGTGGAAGAGCAAGTCCAGGATCTGGCATCGACGAAGACTGCAGCGGAGGATACCGAGGCTAAGGACGCAGCCAAGCCTAAGAAAGCCAAGGAAACCAAGGCCACAAAGCCCTCCGCTCCAAAGAAGCCCCGATCTCCTCCTGCCTATCCGCCTTACATCGAGATGATCGGACAGGCAATCACTTCCACACCGGCTTGCAGATCCGATCTACTGCCACTGCCTCGTACAGGACCTGCCTTCCTTCGATGAATCAATTCCCTCCGAGCCCCCGACAGTCGCCC
Organism: Areca catechu; assembly: GCA_021397845.1. Lineage (NCBI taxonomy): Eukaryota > Viridiplantae > Streptophyta > Magnoliopsida > Arecales > Arecaceae > Areca > Areca catechu. The sequence continues at coordinate 40,712,278 of CM038048.1, read as the reverse complement.
TCTCTCTCCGTCCAAGACATCTCCCCTGTTTCCATCCATGGAAAATAGGCCATTCCAGCGGCAGCAAGCCCCTTTTCCACTTCCACGTCTACGTCGGCTCCACCACCGGCCGCCAGATCTAGGCCATCAACAACCACCTCCCGGCTACTCGAGCCATCCGACCGCCCGATCATCAACGATCCATAGCCACCGATATCCAGTTCCCCTCTAGTCCACTGCCATCATCCCCAGCCACACAGATCCTCCCTCTGCAGCCATCATCGTTTTCCATGCCATCGCTAGAGTCGTTGCTTCCCTCGTCGCCGAGCGCCAGCCCACTCGCCATCACTCTTGCTCCCACCGAACCCTTTCCTCCACTCCAAGCATCTGTGCTGACCTGTCCATGTCGACGCCCCCATGCCACCAGCCATCGACTGTGCCGCCCTTTCCAGGCGGCGAAACTTTCGAGGACACCGGTGAAGTCCACCGGATTTCTTCACCCGAAGCCAGTCCCTGTTCCACCTTGCATCGGGCCAGGAGAAGGAAGTCCCCGCATAAACATGAAAGCACTGCCCGGTTCCTGATGCCGACTTCAAGACCAGCACTGTCCAGGATTGCACGGATCTCAAAGCAATCCCCGGAGGGTGGAGTACAGATCTCAGAGCATGGCTGATATAAAAAAAAAATATTATCTCAAGGTTATCAGTTTGGAGTCTAAAGGAAATAATATGAAGCTGAAGACAGAAGACTTGACGCCTGACTCGATGGAGTCGAGTTTTCCCTACCTCAGGGGAATGATGGGGACATCGACCCGCTCGAATCTCGAAGCAGCACGGATCCCGGAGTGGCACGGATCTTGGAGCATTTCTAAAATAAATTTATTTAGGATTTATCTTTTGTTTGAAATTTGAATTAGGATTTGGTTGATTAGGATTGAGATATGGATAGGCTTATCTTATCCTATCTTGTATTTGAATTTGAGTCATCCCTATATTTTTATCGTGTATTCAAATTCAAATGAGAGTTGGACAGGTCTATAAATACCACCCTCTGTCCTTTGTAAAAAATCAGTTCAGTTCATAAAAAAATTTGAGTTTTTAGAAGAGTGATTCTTCTTGCCATCGCCTTCGGGCATGGGCGTGATTCCCTAGTTATCCCCCTTCCCATTCCATCTTCTTTATCCCTTCGTGACCTTTGACATTCATCCTAGCACCTCCAAGTATCGAGGAGGGTGTAATGCCCTAGAGGTGAGAGGTCTCCTCGTTAGGGTGAGTCCCAAAGTCCATGAGTTCGAAACCCTGTCTTCCAACCCCACTATTCCTTCGCCACCCTTTATCTAAAAAAATTCCAAAAAAAAATAGTGGTACCCTAATCTAGGTGACTTCTAGGCACACCAACGATCCTACCCATCTGTCCCTCATCACTACAGCTCAGGGCATCTGCTACCTTATTTTCAATGCCGGCACGGTGTTTCAGGACAAAAGTATAAGCCTGAATGTACTCAATCCATTTACCGTGCCGTCGGTTCAGTTTCTTTTGGGAGTTCAGGAACAGGAGTGCCTCATGGTCAGAAAATAAGACAAACTCCTGTGGTAATAAGTAATGTCTCCAATATCTAAGGGCCTAGACTACCACATAAAATTCCTTGTCATAGGTAGAGTACTTAAGTTTAGTCTCATTCAGCTTTTCACTGAAGAAGGTTATAGGGTGATTCTCTTGACTTAGTACCCCACCTATTCCTACTCCCGAGGCATCGCAAGCGACCTCAAACACCTTAGTGAAGTCAGGTAATCTAAGGATGGGTGCATGGGTCATCTTATCCTTAAGCTCTAGGAAGGCCTTATCAGCTGCTTTGGTCCACTCAAATGTACCCTTCCTAATGCAATCAGTGATAGGTGCGATGACTATACTAAAACCCCTAATAAATCTTCTATAAAAGGTTGCTAGGCCATGGAAACTATGCACATCGTGGACACTAGAGGGTGTCGGCCACTCAACAATTGCTTTAACCTTTTCAGGATCTGCAGAAACTCCCTTAGGGGTGACAACAAAACCTAGGAAGATAACCCTGTGTCATGAAATCACACTTCTTAAAGTTGGCATATAGGCTATTCTCCCTAAGGGTCTGGCATACTAGTCTTAGATGACTAAGGTGGTCCTTCTTAGTCCTGCTATAAATCAGAATATCATCAAAGTAGACCACAACGAATTTTTTGATAAACTCTTTCAGGACTTGGGTCATAATCCTCATAAAAGTACTTGGTGCATTGGAAAGTCCGAAAGGCATTACAACCCACTCAAACAAGCCATCCTTAGTCTTGAAAGCAGTTTTCCACTCATCCCCAGGACTAATCCTAACCTGATGATAGCCGCTCTTAAGGTCTATCTTGGAGAAAACTCTAGCTCTGGCCATCATGTCTAACATATCATCCAATCGGGGGATGGAAAACCTATACTTCACAGTTATCTTGTTGATAGCTCTACTATCTACACACATCCTCCAGGTACCATTTTTCTTAGGGGTCAGTAGAGAAGGGACTGCATATGGACTCAGGGTCTCCCTAATGAAACCCTTCCTAAGCAATTCTCCCACTTGTTTCTGTAATTCTTGATGTTCACTAAGATTCAGTCTGTAGTGAGGAAGGTTTGGTAAAGTGGCTCCTGGAATTAAATCTATTGCATGCTGGATGTCTCTAAGGGGTGGTAGTTGATCAGGTAAATCCTCAGGGAAGACATCCTCAAATTCTTTCAGAGCTTCAACAATTTCTTTAGGGTGTTCCTTTTGGGTCAGCTCAAGTATTTCCTTGGAGGTCAAGATCCAACTAGGGTTACCCTCAGCAATCTCCTTTTCTAACTCCCTAGCCTTAATCAGGTTAACTCCAGGTTTCTTATCCTTAAGGCTACTAGAACCCCTCTTAACTGGGTCTCTAGGTGGAGCTGGATTGATAACAAACTTATTCACATGGTAGTTAAAAGCATAAACATTGGTTTGACCATATAGGGTTGCATCATGATCAAAAAGCCAAGGTCGACCTAGAATGATACTACTCACTTCCATGGGGATGACATCACACCAAATCTTTTCCTCATAGGTTTGCAATCTAATTAAGATTTGGCACCTAGCTTGAATATGGATGGAGGTGGAATCTACCTAAGAAACTTTGTACGGGCTAGGATGGGGAACTATGGTCAATCCTAAAGATTTAACTGTCTTGACAGAGACAGCATTGACACAACTCCCACTATCTATGATGATCTTAAGAACCTTACCCCCTACCTTAATAAAAGTCTGTAGGATGCTAGTCCTATGCCAATCTTCCTTAACTGGGATTTGGGTTATGTTTCACCTAACCACTCCTAATTGGTTCTCAGACTTAGGTTCCTCCTCCTCACCTTCATATTCATCTATTAACTGATCATCAGCCTCATAAACCTCTCCCTCAGGTTCAGCTACAGGTTCAGGCTCTTCTTCCACAAGCTCACCTAAGTGTAGGGCGGCTGGGCATTGGTGCATAAAGTGGCCTGGTTTCTTGCATTTATAACAGGTCTTCTAGCGGTTGTTACTCCTATGGACCTCTACAGATCTTCCTCTATCATCTATATGGGTCAAAGGAGCACTAGGCTGGGGTCGACTCGGGCCTAGCTGACTAGGACTAGGTCAACTCGGGCCTGGCTGACTAGGACTGGGTCGACTCGGGCTTGGCTGACTAGGACTGGGTCGACTCGAGCTAGGTCGGCTGGGCATGGGTCGACTCTAGTGGAGCTGGCTAGCTCCTGGATACTGACTAGGATATCTAGTGGGCTCAGGTCTACGGTAAACGAGCCCTCTATGAAAACGCTCATGATCCCTAGCAATCTGGTAAGCATGGTCCAGGTCTCTAACCTCTCTCATATAGAGCTCTTTCTTAATGTCATCTCTCAGTCCAACCCTAAACCTAGATAAGACAACATCCTCAGACTCCCTCAAATCACATCGCATGGAATACTCATCCAATTTTGCGATGTACTCATCTATACTCCTGTTATCCTAATTAAATCATTACCATTGATCTAGTAAACCACTACGATATGAAGATGGAATGTATTTTGTCCTAAGCTTACCCTTCATGGCCCACCAGGTGGTTATAGGATCACGCCCTCCTAGACTAAGGGTTCTCTCAACACTAGCCCAATGTAACCTGGCTTCCCGAACCAACTTAAGCTTAGCAAACCTAAACTTACGCTCCTCCATCATATCATACCACTCAAAATATTGATCCATCTCTCCCTCCCAATCTATATAGACCTTAGGATCTAGACAACCATCAAAAGTTGGGGCATCAAGCTTAACATGTCTATAGGATCTGTCCTCCTGGTCTACAAAATCTGGATTGGGCCTTCTAGGACAAACCTCAAGGATTGGATCAGGACGATGATCTCTCCTAGGTTCAGCCTCAACATATGGATTAGGGTTTGGGGCCTCCTAGGTTTAGGATTATAGTATGGGTCAGGCTGAGGGGCTCTCCTAGGTTCAACCTCACGATATGGTTCAAGGTTTAGGGTCCTCCTAGGTTCAAGGTTATAGTATGGGTCAGGCTGAGGGGCTCTCCTAGGATGAGGGGACTCAGACTCTGGCTCAGATTATGATCCATGGGTTCTCTCTATGGTCCCTATACGGCCCTCTAACTGGTCAAACCTGGTGGCGAAGTGTTCTAGTCTATTGTTGGTTTGGGCACTAGACTGAGTTAACTGGATAGTTGTCTGGGTCATTTGGTCAGCAAGGGCTTTCATCTGGGCTTCAAAATTGTCCATGGATTCAGGTAAAAGATGAGATGGTGGATGATATGAAATCCTTGATCTAGTGCTCATGCAAGACTCGATCAAATCGACTATAGCTAACTAGACCTAGAGTCCAAAACTAGATGCTCAATCAGGGTGGCAAACTAGCCTATAGTAACCCTGTACTCAGCCAGGTAGGTGTAAGGGGAGTGTTAGGTCCCTGATTGCTAATCCTAGACACCAATCAGACATTGGTCAGGTAGGCGGACCAGCACACAAGCCCTTCAGGATTGAATCCCTGAACCATCATTTTAGACACTAAGCATAAGGCACACACAGGTTTACTTGACACAGTGATCTAACACTAGCCTGGACCCGACCAGTTGGTGTCCCTAGCCCACTAGGGCAAATTAAGTCTAATAAATTTTAGGTTAACGCTTGGGACCGAATGCAAGGGATTTGGTTTTGGGCTAAGGAGAGGTTATCAACTCCTCCCCTTATCTGATATAGCAAGAGTGCCCTTAAAGGTAGATTATACAATGATGGAAGGCAAATAAGGATGCAAATTAGGGTTTAGATATTTTTTTTTGGTATTTTTGGAGAATATGTAAATTTTTTTTTTATATTTTGGTATTTTCTAAAATTAAAAGAGATGCAAAAGAGATGCTTAAACCTTCCAAAATTGTCTTGCTGAAAAAAATAGAGCCGAGAATTTGCACGCTATATTTTGGCTTTCAGAGATTGCACAGACCAAAATAAAATCTGAAAAAAGTCTAGAAAATACTTTGAATTATGATGAATCTAGAAAAATAAATTTCAGAGTTTTTGGAGTTCATAACAGAGAGAAATAACTAAAATAATAGAGCATATATGGACTGAAAAAAATGCAGAAAACAAGCCATAATCTAAGCTCTGATACCGAATGATGCAGAACGAATATGCATGCAATTATTTTTGTGTGTTTTATATGTAGGGTTAAGAGATTAAATCCTAAAAATTGGATCAAAATAAGCTATAGGAAATTCTATATAAATTTTAGAAGTCAGGCATGCAGATTAGGACCTAGAAAAGCAATAAAGAGGATCGCCGGGTCTGTGAAGCCTCGGTTAGGGCAAGTTCTCCTACAATAAAACTACTGGTGGTAAAGGAAGTGTACCTGACAACGTCTGAAGCACCCGATGAAGATTGCAGCGAAGGAATCTCTCGTTCCTCGATGGATGCGGCCTGGAAAATCGAGCTAAAGACTCGCGGATACCCGCCTTTCTACTCGGTGGTCCGATTGAGGCTTGGCTAGAGTCGTTGGATTCGTAGGAACTCGGGGACCTGCAAACGACCTATCAGGGGTTAGAAAACTCACAAGGAAACAACAAAATAAGAGAAAACAACAAAGGGGAATAGAGTTTTGGTGGTGGCGGCCAGGGCTCTGGAAGGATGGTTGGCGGCAGGAATTCTGTTGCAACACTGGGAAGATGAAAGCACCAATAAAAAAACCCCTTAAGCACAAAGCAGGGTAGCACAAAGCAATAGAAGAGAACTCAAGTTTAATTCATATATCAAAATCAATCTTCATACAAGAGACTAGGGTCCTTTAAATAGACCCTTAGTCTTGGGCCCCAAGTAAGGGTATATTAGACTTTACATAGGAATCCCTTTCCCTCTCAAACCCTAGCTAGAAATATTAGGTAGAAAATACCACAATTTTCTCTCCCTCTCCTTGTCCTGGTCGGCCAAGGGGGTGACCTTAAGTGGCCGACCAAGAGGAGAGTCACCATAAGAAATGGTGCCCTATCTCCTTCCTGGGCCTGGGCTGGCCCAATTTGCTTCCTGCTAGTCCAGGGCTTCAAGTTTGTACTTATTTTATTTTCTCCTCCTGGGGTCTTCAAGTCTTCAAGCTGGGTTGGACTTGGGCTCAACTTTCATGTCTTCAATCAGGCTGGACTTGGTCTTCACTTGTATGATGTGGTCTTGAGTCTTCAGTATGCTTGGACAGGACTCAAAAAATAAAATTAGCTCGACATGAGCTGACTAATACTAGACTGAACTAGCTCAACATGAGCTGACTAATACAGGACTCAACTCAGCAGGACTAAGCTTTATTACAGTGAACTCAAATGTCATTAAGTGATCCACAGAGGGTTGAGAAGCCTCTTCCTTATTCTGGTGCCTCTGGTGTCCGCACCATAGATCCTTCTACTTGATATTTTGAATGAACTCCTAAGTTAAAGTAAATTGGTCTCTTTATTTTCAATATTATAACAGATTTACAATATCATGATAAATAAGTTAAAGATATATATATATCCGTAATATATAAATAGTGATAGTTTTCTCATTAGTAGAGTTGATTTTTTGGTAAAATTGTAAGAGCCTATGCCTTAGATGAGCTTCTAATAAGTCTTTGAATCAAGTTAGTAGATCTTTGTAAAGTCAAAAATTTGGTTTATGTGTTGATCATGGATTTTCTGCCATTATTATTAATGGATAGCATAATTTAATGAAATGGTTTTGAAAAGCTTAATTGAGTTTGAAAGATTTTAAAGGGTTGATTATGATAAAAAACAAGTTAACTTGGGATCTTTTTATAAAATTGATTTTCTTAAAAGAGAGAGATTGATAATGAATTATTTAATCCAATTGTCAAGCACTACAAAAAAATCACATATACTCATGCTTTTTAGACATGTAAAATACATATGTGAGTAAAAATTCAAATTCTAAACAAAAGGATTATATATATCTATGTTTGGCGAATGTGAAAATGCTATAATCAATTTGTAACTTATATTTTAACTATTAAATGTGAGTAAATCAAATATAATGAATAAACATTGGTATGCCAAGAAAAGAATGTCCAAAAAATTAATACTGATCCCAGGTCTAGAGCTATTCTAAACTCGAATCTGATTAACTCTAACACAAATGGATCGAATCTGGATATTTAATATCCAAACCTAAGACCCGACTAAAAATATAATATAATAAATATTTAAATAATATAATATAGTATAATGTAATGTAATGTGATATATTTTATAATTTATTATAATATATTATTTTATATTTTATATTTTAAATATTATATTTTAAATATTATATTTTTAATATTATATTTTATAATATATTATATTTTTTTTTTTAAATAATTAAATAATAATTTATATCCTTTAATATATTTATATCTTTTAAGTTTTTATATTTAAAAATCTAATAAAAATTTTCCAAACCATGGTTTAAGCTCCAAAGCTAGCCACCCAAACTCAAAGTCTCTCACCTAACTAATAATATATTTATACCCTTTAAACTCAAGTCTCATGTCCAAATACAAAACAAAAAAACCCTGGCCATCATCTAAGCTTCCCATCCCGCTACTCCGAGCATCACACTTGGTCCTTATTTGGCCGATCCAAGCCTCCCATCCGATTGAAACTCCTTAGAGATGAAATTTTTTTTAAATAATGCAAAAAAAATTATGAAAATAGGTGTCCTAGGCAATATTTACCAAACTAGATGTTTTTGGCTGACGTGGACACGCGACGCCAAAACACTTGCCATGTGGCAGGGCAGGGTGCTAGCCATGCTTGAAATCGTATTTGGAAAAGATAATTTCTCAATGTGAAATCATCTTTCCCAAAGACAATTTCAGTGCAGCTTCTCTCCACGTGCCTGGCTCCCCACTCGCGACATGTGGCAACAAATAGAACTCATCTTTGCCAAAGCCAAATTCTCACTAAGAAATCATCTTTGGCCAAGATGATTTTAGGGTGTCCGCAAGTCAAGCGACATGTGGCAAGGCCTGGCCCCTCACTGGAATGCCGGTTGGAGTGCTGATAAATTTTATCCAGGACCCGGATTAAAATGTTGTACTGCATGTAACTATTTCGGAAGTAATTCATATGACATATCCCAATCATCGAATAACATTGTTGTCGCCTTCTGCTTGGCTTCCCATAATTTTCTATAACTTGGTGTATAATTGTACTTGTTTTTTATCACTGCACCTAGTCCAGCAATAGCAATTGTAGGAACTTCTTTCACCAGGTCCCGTATTTCATTAGCAATTAATATGGAGTCTAGCCCAGAATGATCCTGAGACATCATTGTAGACAGGCATATATGAGGACTAGTATATCGTGAGATCTCAAAGTAAGCATGACGTTTAATAGCCCTCACCATCCACTGACATCTCGAATCTCTATTATTATATTTTATAAGCCATAGATTTGGATTAGACTCAATAACATTGAATTCATGATGTCTTTCAACAGAATACTGCTTTACTGCAATCTATAATTTGGCCTTATCTGTAAAGTGAAGTCCTTTGCGCAATTCCTCATCCCTTTGCCATATAACATTTTGTTCCTGAAATGAAGAATACATTGAAACATTCACAGCATCCCAATCAATCTGGGTGAATGTTTTAGATGTGGCATGGGCACCAGACCTCTGATTCGGGCTTCACTTTTCGAGTCTTGTAATAAGGCTTCAAGCCTAAACTTTGTAATTTTTTTAGCCATGAATTGAGTCTCAAGTACTTGTGTTTAGTACAGGGTTTCCCAATCCCGGGATCCTCTTTTTATCCTTACTTAGGGGCTAATTTACATGCTAGTAGTTCTTATCACTGTCAAATCCCTAGATCTACTTATGCTTGTCTTCAGGAATCCATAACCTATTTTAAAAACCTAAAATTACAAAGAAACAAATCACCTACATCATTTCATCCTGGCATCTAGTTAGTCCTACATCATGTTTGGTATTAGAGCATGGTTAGGACTTAGCACTTCTTAAGTACTTGGATTAGGTGCTTCACCAGGCCGTCCGGTCTTAGGAGAAAAGTAGGGTTTCAAGACCCTCTCCTCCCATTTCACGGGGATCTCCTAAGGCGTATAGGGGTGCCACTATGATAGGCCTTTGAAGGGGAACCCAAGAAGAAAATATTTAAAAATCCAAAAGAAAACGTTTGCATCATTAGATCTCATTTTCTTTTAATTTCTGCATTTTTTTCTTTCCATACATGGTCTGTTGTTTTAGGTGTTGCTGTTTGTAGGAACCTCCAAATCTTTTGATTTTTATTTTGTTGGATCACACATAAGTGAAAGTATTTTTTATAATTTTCTCTGATTTTATTACAGCTTATGAAATTTCTACAAGCCAGAATACTACCTGAGAGCAAAATCTGTTCTGTGATTTTTTCAACAAGTGCATCCTTTCATGTTTTCATTTTTCAATTAGTTTAATTTTGCATTTAGTTTCATCTCTTGTCATTTTCATCATTTTATTTTTGCTATCATACATCAAAAAATTTAAAAACATAAATTAGATCCATCTCATTAGATCATTTGTATGCCATCGTTTTCCATAAATCATCTTAAGGGCATCAATTTGACATAGGGTCAGGATTTCATTACCTATCCCTAGTCCAAAAATCATCAACCTGCATCACGAACCCAACCCCTAAGTAAAACAGAGTAGATACTTAACTTGCTCTAGTGTGCTAGGAACACCCATGAAGTCGGTTTGAATCAAGTGTCAAGCCAATTTAGACAACTTGTTTGTGTGTGCTTGAGTATCTGGTGTCTAGGCAAGTGGTTCAGGGACAAGAGCCCGAAGGAAGGTGGGTTGGTCACTTACCTGGCCAATTTCAAATTGGTGTCTAAGGAAAGCAAAGAGGAACCTCCACCGACCTTATACTTACCTGGCCAGGTGCCAAGTTACTACCACCAAGATTGTCATCTTGACCTAACATTTGGTTTGAACTCTTAGGTCTAGTAAACCCATAATATCTTTCGTTGTGTTTTGTATGTCGACTAGATCAGGAGTCCCCTATCACCCCCATCATTCCCTATCAAGTGAATATATGGAGAACGAACGAGAAGAGCAATTAAGGTTCATCACTGAACAGTTAGCTAGGATAAACAAAAGGGTTGATGAGTTTGAAGATAGATTTGGAGCCTTAGAAAAGAACATTAGACCATCCATCGAGCTTGAGTCTGAGTCACCTCCTCACCCTAGGGAATACCCTTAGCGTGATCCTTCCTTAGAGTCTAAAGACCTTTTAGGAATAGTCAGGTGCATCCTTACCCAAAACATAGTGCAAGAAGATTGGCGTAGGACTAACTTCCTACAAACCTTTGTCAAGTTAGGGGACAAGGTATGTAAGATCATAGTTGATAGTGGGGGTTGTGTCAACGCCATCTCTTTAAGTACTGTCAAGTCCTAGGATTGACCCCAGTTCCTCACCCAAACCCTTATAAGGTCTCATGAATAGATTCGACTTCCATACCTATCAAGTCTAGATGCCAAGTTTTAATCAAATTACAATCATATGAGGAAGAGATTTGGTGTGATGTCCTTTCCATGGGAGTCAGTAGCATTATCCTAGGTCAAACCTGGCTTTACGATCATGACACCACCCTTTATGGTTGGACCAACACTTATGCCTTTAGTCACCATGGAAAGAAATTTGTAATCAAACCAATTCAGACTAAGGACCAGGTTAAAAGAGAATCAAGTAGCCTTAAGGAAGAGAAGCCTAGAGTCACCCTGATCAAGTCTAAGGAGTTAGAGAAAGAGGTTACTGAGGAAGAACCCTTTAATGAATTTCAGGAAGAAAAGGTTGAACATTCTGAGAATTTAAATGAGAAAACCCTTGAGCCCATTGAAGTCTTTAAGTATGAAAAGGTTGAACCCATTAATAATCTAGAGAAAAAAACTCCAGAGCCCACCAAAGAATCCAAAGAAAACATCTATGAACCAAGTTTAGTAGAAGAGTATGGTAAAGATGGGCCCAAGGTTAAAATCATTGAGGAATCAAAGGAAGAAGATCCTGAACCCACTAAAGAATTTGAAGAAGAAATGACCGAGCCAGGATCACATTTAGTAAATGAATATGAGGGTTCGCCAGTCTTGTCCATAGAAGGAGTTCAGGAACAAAACCTTAATGAACCGACCCAAAGAGAACATCCTCAAGAGATAGTTGAAGCTCTGAAAGGATTTGAGGATGTACTTCCCGATGAGTTACCGGATCAATTACCACCCTTGAGGAACACCCAGCCTACCCTATAACTTGTACCTAAAGATCAATGTCCAAATTTTAAGTTCATCATAAATAACAAAGGTCTATTTCATGCTACCCATAGATTGCCCCAAGACTCTGACACCTATTTCCTACCCTTCCCGAAGCCTTCTCAAGTTTCTAGAGCCAAGGGGTTACATTTTGTTAAGATTACCAGGTTGCATGAACCCTTAGAGATCATCTAATTTGCTACCTACTTCTGGTATACCTTATGGCATTTACTAGGGATCTATGATATTTTTTCATGTGCACACCAGACCAGGGTCAAACCTAGAGAGTTAATAATCTGTTAGGTTTAGGCCCTAAAGAGTCCAATAAAATTCCGCTCTATAGGAATGTTTAGTTGAGTCTTCATTTTGCATCATGTTAGGATTCTATATTAAGAACTAATTTTAAAATAATTTGACTGATTCCCGAAAGAGAACTAAAGAGTTTGATCAAAGGGATTATATAATGATTAGGCTTAGGCCTGAACGGTTTCTACGGGAACCGTTAAGAAACTTCATGCTCGTGGAGCTGGCCCCTTTAGAGTGATAAGGAGAGTTGGCCATAATGCCTATATGCTTGAGCTACCCTCGAATTATGGCATTAGCTTGACTTTCAATATCCCAGACTTAGTTGAGTATAGGGGACCAGCAAACATACCCAGTAAGCCATTTGGACCTAACCTTTTATTTGAGAGCGAACCCGACCCAGAGTGTCCACCTCCAATTTTACCTAAGAGAGGAGAGCGGATCGAGCATATCCTGGATGATCAAGCTATGACCACCCAGGGCAAAGGCTATCAGCATTACTTGGTCCAATTACAAGGCTGACCACAGTCCAATGATTCGTAGGATACCCGAGAGGACTTGCAGCACCTCGACCCCAACCTTCTGAAAAAATAGCAAAGCCAAATCAACCCTTACTAGACAGGGTTGAGTTCCTCCCACTCCGGGAGAATTGGTGTGGGCACCAGACCTCTGATTAGGGTTTCACTTTTCGGGTCTTGTAATAAGGCTTCAAGCCTAAACTTTGTAATATTTTTAGCCATGAATTGAGTCTCAAGTGTTTGTGTTTAGTCCTGTACTTTGACCAATTTGGTCAAGTTGTGTCCAGTCCTGTATTGAGTCCAGTCCGAGTCTGTTTAAAGTATGGTCCCAAGCAAGAATGGTCATTGAGTCTAGTCACTTTTGAGCCAAGCCATGAAGGATGCCAACTTAGCCCTGGGGCACCACCTCATCATCCTATGTGGTGCCACTTCACCTTGCCAAGTGGGCAGCACAAATCAGATTTTTGGATGCCAAAGGGGACAACATCACTTGATACATTCCCTCCTTCCCTTCCCCTATCAAGCTCATCTCCAAAAATAGGTGGCCGGCCAATGGAAGGTCAAAGGGAGTTAGAGATTTGAAGAGATAAATCGCTTGCTTCAAGCCCTCATATCTAGCTTTCTTTCCAAAGTATTTGACCAACTATGGAAGGAAGAGCAAGAGTCCATGGGCGCCGAGACAACCACCATCTTCCACTCCCCATATCATGTTTTCCACCAAAGGTGGATGGACAACTAAGGAAATGAGGAGGACACAAGCCTTGCTTCAAGCACATATCATGTCTTCTTCCCAAAATGAGAGACCAACCTTCCAAGTCCAAGGGCGCCAAGATCCTTCTTCCAAGCCTCAAGTCAAGCCACGCCCAATCACATGCAAATCCTTGGTCGACCGAGGAGAGAATTCAGATTTTTGGCACCTTATCAAGAGAAGACATGTATTTTTCATTTGAAATTCAAATTGGATCCTAAGGTGCCAATATAAAAGACCTTACCCCTCATTTGTATGCTATTGATGATGAATGAAAAGACAAGATTTGAGAGCCATTCTCTTTGTTAGTTGCATTCATTCCTTAAGAACATCGATCTCTGTGAGGGAGCGCCTTCGCCTTCGGGTGTCGAGAGGTGTGAGGCCTTAAGTTACTATCTCTTCTGCAAATCCATCCTCCAACTTCGAGTTCGGAGTCCATCGGGATCATCCAACTGGGTGCCTAGCAAGAAGAACCCCATCCACCACCAACATCAACTCTCATTCCTTCATCCCTTGCTTTCTTTTTGTTGAATCCTAACTCTTCTCTTGAATGCTCGCAGGTCCTCCAGGTGCCATGAACATAGAGTCGATTTCCCTTGCCTTCAAGACCTTCGGACAGCAAGCCAGCGTATCCACGGGGTTGAAGGCTCGATCATCCAGGCCACATCTGCAAGAGCGAGTGAACTCGGCATCGGGCGCTTCGGATCTTTTGAGGTTTGCCACCCTAACTCCTAAGTAGGCATTGATTTGAGAGCTAGGTCCTACGGGATTTCTCAATCCCGGGGTCCTCTTTTTATCCTTGCTTAGGGGCTAATTTACGTGCTAGTAGTTCTTATCATTGTCAAATCCCTAGATCTACTTTTGCTTGTCTTCGAGAATCCATAACCTATTTTAAAAACCTAAAAACCACAAAGAAACAAATCACCTGCATCATTTCATCATGGCATCTAGTTAGTCCCGCATCAAGATAGAGCTTTAAATGCAGAATAGTTTGGAAATGGTGTTCGCTCTAGACTTCATACTGGGTGTGAAGTTCTGGCTTCATTACCTTCATCAGTCAAATCATTTTTACATTCATCATCATTCTCTTTAAAATATATATTATCCGGATGCACCGTATCATCAGCAGCTATATATACCGATGCTTCTTTAATATTAGTTTCAGGTACAGTACTGTCCACCGTATGTAACGGGGATACTAGATAAACTGAACCAATATTTTCAACTTCATTAGCTACGATGTTCATAGTACAGTGTGAAACCTGTTCGGTTATACAGGTTGATGCTATATTTCGAATAGCTTCTTCATAGTCATCCGAAAAACAGATAGGTTTAGGAGCTTCTACAGTTTGGATATCTATGTGATATGGCAAGATCGCTGACATGGAGCATGCGTCAGTGATAGTGGGCGGCCAAGCAATGCCGCGTGATGTTCTTTTCCGAGCTTTCCTGCCAAGTTGCTCAACTAACGGTCATGCCCACCTCAATCCAAGCTCAGTACCTTTGCCCCTTCGCCAGGTGTCGACCCAAGCGAGGTCTACCTTGGTCAAAGTGGGCTTGCCTCTGCTCCTTCGCCAGGTGGTGCCCATAAATGGGCCCACCTCGACCGAAGTCAAGCTTGGCACCTCTACTCCTTCACAGGTGGTGCCCCTAGATGGATCCACCTTGACCAAAGTCGAGCTTGCCTTTGCCCCTTCGCCAGGTGTCGACCCAGGCGTGGTCCACCTTGATCGAAGTGGGCCTGCCTTTACTCCTTCGCCTGGTGGCACCCCCTGATGGGTCCACCTTGTCGAAGTCGAGCCTGGCACCTCTACTTCTTCGCCAAGTGGCACCCCCAGATGGGTCCACCTCGGTTGAAGTCGAGCTTGCCTCTACCCCTTCACCAGGTGTCGACCCAAGCAGGGTCTACCTCGGCCAAGTGGGCCTACCTCTGCTCCTTCACCAGGTGGCACCCCCAGATGGGTCCACCTCCCGAAGTCGAGCCTGGCACCTGTACTCCTTCACTAGGTGGCACCCCCAGATGGGTCCACCTTGATCGAAGTCGAGCTTGCCTCTACCCCTTCGCCAGGTATCGACCCAAGTGGGGTCCACCTCGGTTGAAGTGGGCCTGCCTCACTCCTTCACCAGGTGGCACCCCCTGATGGGTCCTCCTCACCGAAGTCAAGCCTGGAACCTCTACTCCTTCGCCAGGTGGCGCCCCTAGATGGGTCCACCTCGGTTGAAGTCGAGCTTGCCTCTACCCCTTCGTCAGGTATCGACCCAAGCAGGATCCACCTCGATTGAAGTGGGCCTATCTCTGCTCCTTCACCAGGTGGCACCCTCTGATGGGTCCACCTCGTCGAAGTCGAACCTGGCACTTCTGCTCCTTTGCCGGGTGGTGCCCCTAGATGGGTCCACCTCGGCCCAAGTCGAGCTTGCCTCTGCCCCTTTGCTAGGTGTCGACCCAAGCGGGGTCCACCTCGATCGAAGTGGGCCTGTCTATGCTTCTTCACTAGGTGGCACCCCCTGATGGGTCCACCTCGCCAAAGTCGAGCCCTCTCCATGAAGTGTTCAAAGGACCAAGGGCACATGCCCCAAGTGCACTACTGAGGACAGCGCGCACAGTGCGACGCATCCAGTACGACATTCCCATATCTGTAATGGTGCACGAAACCTTGTTTGCACCAGTTTAGGAGGGACATCTTGATCGAGGTACCAGATTTGACGAACAGTGACCTGGACCCCCCCAAAGGGAAGGGCCACAGTCAATGCCTTGAACCCAAGGGTGCCTATGCATGGATCGAGGTCCTGCCTGGCTCCCCCTTTCATGAGTGCATGATAGACGAGACGAGCTCGCCACTTAACTCCCAGCCATAAGGGGAGACGACCTCAAGAGAATGGCTAATAAGCACCGCTGACCTCCAAGGCATCCCTAGAGGGGGAGATTCGAGGCACGGAAGAACCCGATGATATCAAAGGGCACCTGTAAGCATGGAAGAAGGTAAGCAATCAAGAGGGCAAATGCACGAGAGGAGAGAACAAGCAACTCGAAGATAGAGACTCCGAAGGAACTCTCAAGAGCGAGTCTGGCGAGCCCAGTCACAAGGACTGGAGTGTAGACCCCTCTCATTCTCACTCATTCTCACTCATCTCCTTATTAAAGATTCTTCTAAGCATGGAGACCCAGTGGGGATCCCCTTTAGTAGATATGTTCCACTTTGCCACTCGCTAACTTGACCATCGGAGTACCACTGCCGGAACCCCCGGCCTGAGTCTCTAACCTTATTTTGTAGGTCTGGAAGTGCCAGGATTTTGAAGTAAAGGGGACCCAAGTCCAGCGCCAACTCACAGCTACAGGCCACAACGATAAGGTTGGCAACATATTGATGCACCAGGAAGGGGGGACGAAAGCCCCTGTACGAGCAAGCCCTCCACGAGATTAAAACAGCTCAACTCCAAGCATGGTGGTAACTCATGGATGTGAAGCTTCCACTAGCCAAGCGAGAGAGGTTCCTTCTCCCCCGGGCCCCACAGCCCGGAGAGGGAACTTCCCGCTCCTCCTCCTTAGCTACTTTTGACAAACGGTTAGTATGCTACTATTGTCCAACAACTACAGATACTGACTGTGGCCGTGAGATAGCTGCAGCATCAGCAGTGCTCCTGGTCACTCAACCTCAACCAGGAACCCCCGTGGCCCAAGCCGTGGGCCCCTATGGAAGCCTGTGCTCTATCCAAGGCAGGCCATCCCATCCGTGGACAACAACCAACCCCTGCGGGAGTCATCATACCCCTGCAAAAAGGAATCATACTAGGTTGATGGACAACGAGAGTCGATCCCCGGTGGACAATAATGATGCTGCCAAGCACAGCAAGCACCGTCGGGATAAGGCCCCTCGTCGCGACCCGTTAGCACCTTCTTCTCCAGTGGCCTTAGTGGAAGGTTCCACTGATGAAGCCATTAGGCGTCTAGCTAAGAGGCGACTGGAAGACCAAGAGTGCAAACTGCCAAAGCTCTCCCGTCGGTTTGCCAACATGAAGGGCTCCCCCAGCGAGCCAATGGGCTATAACGCCCGACCCCCCTTCTCCCGGGAGATCCAAGAGGAACCAATTTCGAGTCGATTTTGCATGCCTCAGGTGGATCCCTACGATAGGATCACCGACCCCCTAGACCACTTGGAGAGCTATAAAGCTCTCATGAGAGTCCAAGGGGCGACAGACGCCCTCCTGTGCATCGCCTTTCTGGCCACCCTCTGGAAGGCCGTTCGAGTGTGGTTCACCCGCCTCGAGCGCAAATCCATTGACTCCTTTCGGCAGTTGGAAAGGAGGTTTGTAGTGCACTTCGATGCTTGTCAAAAGGTGCCAAGGGAGGTGGATAGCCTCTTCTCCATCCGGTAGCAAGACCAGGAGCTTCTGCGGGACTAAGTCACCTGCTTCAAGATCGCTGTCTTAGAGATCTATAGTCTGGATGAGCCCGTTGCCATGTTGGCATTGAAGCGAGGGCTCAAGACCTCCCCCGTAACATATTCCTTGGACAAAAAGCCACCCAAGACCTACTATGAACTCCTCCTCCGCATCCATAAGTACATCCATGCCGAGGAGGCTGACCGTACCAGGAGAGAGCTAGATGGGAAGCCTTCGAAGAAGCCTACCCCAAGGGATGTACATGGAACCCGAAGGCCCAGGCCGCCTGCAGACTTCTGGTCAGGACCGAAGTCGAAGAATGGTCCTGCTTTGGAGCATATCTCCACTCCCCTCCTTTCTCCAAGAACAAAGATCCTCATGGAGATCAAGGGCGAGTGCTACCTCCATCGACCTCCTCCTCAGAACCCGAGGAATAGTCATGACAAGATGAAGTACTGCCAGTTCCACCGCTACCACGGTCATGACATGGAGGAGTGCCATAACCTGAAGAGGGAGATCGAGGACCTAATTAGGAGGGGCTATCTCAAGAAGTTCGTAGGAAGAGAGGCCCTGGTGGAAGACCAGCAACTTGCGGCACTTCCCCACATTCTTGCAGTTGACAACCACCCTACGAAGAAGCCGGTGGGCATGATCTCCTGGGGGGTAGGGTGTGCATCAAAGAGAGCTCTGGAGGGAGGAGACTTGGAAAGTGTACTTCCCTTTGAGAAGGGGAAGGGAGGTGAAGATGAAAATGTGAATAATGATGCTGTCATGGTCGAGATGACCATTGCTAAGCATCCTATACATAGAATTATGGTTGATAGTGGGAGCTCTACAGACATGCTTTTTTATGATGCTTTCTCCCGGATGAACTTGTCTCATGATCGGTTAAGGCCAGTGCACACCCCTCTCATGGGTTTCACCGAAGATTCTGTGGGAGTCGAGGGAGAGATCATTCTCCCTGTTACTGCTGGGACTCCACCCCGGCAGAGCACGGTCATGATGACCTTCACGATCGTCAGACTCCCATCACCATACAATGCAATCTTGGGCCGCCCAGGGCTCAACCAACTTGATGTAGTCATTTTCACCAAAAGATTGCTGGTGCAGTTTCCTACCATTTTTGGGGTGGAAGAGATGAGGGGGGCAATTCAACCCGTTCCATATTGCTTGCAGGCTATCCTGGGAGCCCGGAGTGCCAAGCTCAATGCTGACATCAACGACCTCAACAAGAGGGTGCAGGATCCCAAGGGTGGCCCCATCGAGTGCTTGCTAACGTACCCCCTTGGCTCGGACCCACAGAAGACGGTGCATATAGGAGCCCAACTTTCGGAGGATGAACCAGCTCGCCTGCTGAGCTTCCTTTGGGCGAACGCGGATGTGTTCACCTGGTCTGTAGTAGATATGACAGGTATTCTCCTGGATGTTATCACCCATCAGTTGAAAATTGATCCAAAGTACCATCAAGTTCGGCAGAAGAAGAGAAGTTTTGCTACAGAAAGGCAGAAGACGATCAACGACAAGGTGGAGAAGATCCTCACTGTTGGCTTTGTTTGCGAAGTGCAATACCTCTGTTGGCTGGCGAACGTAGTGATAGTCAAGAAGAATAATGGAAAGTGGAGGATCTATGTGGACTACACTGACCTCAACCATGCTTGCCTGAAAGATAGCTTTCCCCTTTCGAAGATCGACTAGCTCATGGATGCCATTTTGGGACACCGCTTCCTCTCCTTCATGGATGCCTTCTCCGGGTACAATCAGATCTGGATGCATCTAGAGGACGAGGAGCATATCGCCTTCATCATAGATCATGGGATATACTGCTACAAGATGATGCCCTTCGATCTGAAGAACGCTGGTACCACATACCAGCGATTGGTCAACAAGGTCTTCAAAGACAAAATTGGCCGCAACATGTAGGTATACGAGGATGACATGCTCATGATGAGCAAGCCGACCTCAGACCATGTCGATGACCTGACGGAGACCTTCTGCAACCTTTGCCTCTACCAAATGAAACTAAACACGGTGAAGTGTGCTTTCGGTATGGCGGCGGGGAAGTTCCTTGCCTTCATGGTGACCCAAAGAGAGATAGAAGCAAACCTGGAGAAGGTCCGAGCAATCCTTGACATGGAGCAGCCCACCTCCAAGAAGCAAGTCCAACGGCTCACCGATCGGATAGCAGCTCTGAGCCAGTTCATCTCACGATCTGTGGATTATTGCCAGCCCTTCTTCAAGGTGCTAAGGAAGATGCATGACTTCGCCTGGATGAAGAAGTGCCAAGAGGTATTTAAGGAGCTGAAGAAGACCCTGGCATCACCACCACTACTCTCTCGGCCAGAGGAGGGAGAAGAGCTCCTCCTGTATATGGCGTTCACTCCGGAGGCCATCAGCTCGGTCCTGGTCCAGACGGATGATGGAGGGATCCAGAGAACTGTATACTATACAAGCAAGCTTCTCTGCGATGTAGAGCTCGGGTATTCTCAATCCTAGAAGTAGATTTTTGTGCTCCTTGTGTTTGCTCAATGCCTCAGGCCTTATTTCTAAGTACACCGGATCGCGGTCCTGATAGATCGACTGCTGAAGGCAGTGCTTAGCTGACTTGACACGTCTGGATGCCTGGCAAAGTGGGTGCTGAAGCTCTGCGAGTTCGACATCGCCTATCGACTGAGGTCGATCATGAAGGCGCAGGTATTGGCTGACTTTTTAGTTAAGTGTGCAGGCCTGGGCAAGGGGCCGGAAGAGAGCTCCCAGAATCAACAGTCAGGACTTGAACCAGAGGAAGACATCTAGGTCCTACATGTGGATGGAGCCTCAAACTCTGGTGGAAGCGGAGCTGGGCTCATCCTCGCCAACAGCGAGGGAGTCATCGCCGAGTGTGCGCTCCGCCTCCAGTTCACCACTACTAACAACCAGGTGGAGTACGAAGTGCTCCTCATGGGACTGAGAATCTCCCATGAACTGGGGAAGACCAGCCTGAGGGTCTTCACCGATTCATAGCTGGTGGCAGGGCAGGTCTCAGGAGAGTATGAGGTGCGGGACCCTCAAACATCAAAGTACCTAGGGTTGGTGCATGAGAGCATGGTGGGTTTTAAGCCCTTCAGCATCTCCCACATATCGCGCGGTGAAAATGCTCGTGCTGATGCCCTCTCCTGGCTAGAAACCTTACCGGACTCATCATTGGGCCGCGCTTACATTGAGCATCTTCAGGCCCCAAGCTATGAGGCTCCAAGAGAAATCCAGCAAGTCACCCCGGAGCCCAGCTGGATGGATAAGTACATCAAATACATCACCGACGGAACCTTGCCCGAGGATCGGATAGAGGTCGTCCTCATCAAAAGGAAGGCCGTGCACTTTGTGCTAATGGATGTATTGCTCTATTGGAGGTCCTACTCCTATCCACTCCTCAAATGTTTGAGGCCCACGGAGGCCGCACTCGTGCTCCAAGAGATCCACGAAGGCCTCTACGAGAACCATGTGAGGGGCAGGACTCTGGCATACAAGGCCCTCTGTGATGGGGGGCCCGAAACCTATTCGGGTTTCACCTTTTATTTTTTTTAGAATTTTTAAAAAAAAATTAGAATTTTTGTATTTTAGTTATTCCCGCTATTCCACCTATTCCCTTTATTCCCATGTTATCCCGATGTTATTCCAACTTATTCCAGGCTATTCCTATCTCCTTCAACCTCCAGAAAAATCACAGAGGCCTTTTTTTTCTGATTTTTTGCCCCACCGGTTTGCGATCTGCCGTGCCCGACCCCCGCCACTGTCGACCGCCCGCCGGCGCTCCGCCGATCCGCCGCCCTGCCGCCCCGCCGGCGTCCCTGGGCCTCACGCCCGTGGGAAGTCCTGCGGTCCGTGGAAGACCAACGGTCGCCCACGGCCGCCGCGCCACCCCGCCGCTGCCGCCCGCCCGCCGGCGTGCCGCCGATCCGCCGCCCTGCCGCCCCGCCGACAGCCCCGAGGCCTCACGCCCGTGGGAAGTCCTGCGGTCCATGGAAGACCAACGGTCGCCCACGGCCACCGCCGCCGTTTCGCCGCCTGCCGCCGTGCCACCCCACCGCTGCCGCCCGCCCGCCGGCGCGCCGCCGATCCGCCGCCCTGCCGCCTCGCCGGCAGCCTCGGGGCCTCATGCCCGTGGGAAGTCCAGCGGCCCGTGGAAGACCAACGGTCGCCCACGGCCACCGCCGCCGCCTTTCGCCGCCTGGCCGCCGTGCCACCCTGCCGCCGCCGTCCGCCCGCCGGCGCGACACCAGGCTACCCCGCCGCCGCCCGCTGGGCCGGCTGCCGAAGGTCCAGGTACCCCTATTGCTCGACCGTGAAGGAGCTTCCGCATGCTTTTCAGAGCAACCAAATGAATCTTCTGCACGCTTCTCAAAGCAATGGAAGAAGAGTTGTTTTGCATGATTTTTGGAGTAGCACGAGTTTTAGAGCAGAGGGATTTCAAAATTCAAATAAACGGGATTTATTTGGTTTTTTTTTTTTTAATAAATATAATTTCGGAAATTTGGGGATTTTGATTTTGAATTTGATTTCAAAATCAAGGGAGGATTTCAGGGGATTTTATTTTTGAATTTCAAAAGGGATATGGGCATCTATAAATACCCATACTCTTAAAAAAAATAGTTGAATGAAATTTTTGAGTGTTCTTCCAGTGTGTGGTTCTAGGAGGCCCTTTTTCCTTCGTCCTTCGGACGTCGAGGGGTGTGAGGCGTCCTTTTTCCTTCGTCCTTCGGGACGTCGAGGGGTGTGAGGCCCCAAGTATCTCCTTTCTCCCTCCCACCTTCGTGTCTTCCCCTCGTGGTCTTGAGAACCATCCTAGTGCCTCTAAGTACTGAGGAGGGCGTAATGCCTTAGAGGTGGATGGTCTCTTCGTTAGGGTGAGTCCCAAGATCCATGAGTTCTCCCCCACCCCCGTCCTCATGACCTTGAGATCCATCCTAGCACCTCTAAGTATTGAGGATGGCGTAATGCCTTAGAGGTGGACGGTCTCTTCGTTAGGATGAGTCCCAAGGTCTAGGAGTTCTCCCCCACCCCCGTCCTTCGTGACCTTCAGATCCATCCTAGCGCCTCTAAGTATTGAGGAGGGCGTAATGCCTTAGAGGTGGACGGTCTCTTCGTTAGGATGAGTCCCAGGTCTAGGAGTTCCCGTCCCAGCCTCCCATCCCATCGTTCCTTCGCCATCTCCGCCAAGAAATTTTTTTTTTAAAAAAAAAAAAAAAAACCAAAAGAGACCGGTCGTTTTAGGATTTTCGGGGGTCGTTCTATCCTAGTCCTGGAGCTTCTTAGCCCTCCCATGATCCTTGATTTGCTTTAGGGTTTTTTCCTCTTTTCAAAATAACAATAGGTTTCTTCGTGTCCTTCGTTCTATATCAATTTGGTATCAGAGCTAGCAGCAGGCTAGGATTGCTTAGTCCTCGAACTCGACGGAGTCTAGTTCTTCGTGCTGCAGGAGAATGACGGGGGACCCGAAACCTATCCGGGTTTCACCTTTTATTTTTTTTAGAATTTTTTAAAAAAATTTTATAATTTTTGTATTTTAGTTATTCCCGCTATTCCACCTATTCCTTTATTCCCATGTTATCCCGATGTTATTCCAACTTTATTCCAGGCTATTCCTATCTCCTTCAACCTCTAGAAAAAATCACAGAGGCCTTTTTTTCTAATTTTTTTGCCCAACTGGTCCGCTATCTGCCGTGCCCAACCCCCGCCACTGCCGACCGCCGCCGGCACTCCGCCGATCTGCCGCCCTGCCGCCCCGCCGGCGTCCCTGGGCCTCACGCCAGTGGGAAGTCCTGCGGTCCGTGGAAGACCAACGGTCGCCCACGGCCGCCGCCGCCGTTTTGCCGCCTGGCCACCGCACCACCCCGCCACTACCGCCAGCCCGCCGGCGCGCCGCCGATCCGCCGCCCTGCTGCCCGCCGGCAGCCCCGAGGCCTCACGCCCGTGGGAAGTCCTGCGATCCGTGGAAGACCAACGGTCGCCCACGGCCGCCGCCATCGTTTCGCCGCCTGGCCGCCATGCCACCCCGCCGCTGCCGCCCGCCCGCCAGCGCGCCGCCGATCCGCCGCCCCGCCGGCAGCCCAGGGTCTCACGGCCATGGGAAGTCCAGCGGCCCGTGGAAGACCAACGGTCGCCCACGGCCACCGCCACCGCCTTTCGCCGCCTGGCCGCTGTGCCACCCTGCCGCCGCCGTCCACCCGCCGGCGTGCCACTAGGCCGCCCCGCCGCCGCCCGCTGGCCCGGGTGCCGAAGGTCCAGGTGCCCCTATTGCTCGGCCGTGAAGGAGCTTCCGCACGCTTTTCATAGCAGTCAAATGAAGCTTCTGCACGCTTCTCAAAGCGATGGAAGAAGAGTTGTTTTGCATGATTTTTGGAGTAGCACGAGTTTTAGAGCGGAGGGGATTTCAAAATTCAAATAAACGGGATTTATTTGGTAATTTTTTTTTAATAAATGTAATTTGGGAAATTTGGGGATTTTGATTTTGAATTTGATTTCAAAATCAAGGAAGGATTTCAGGGGATTTTATTTTTGAATTTCAAAAGGGATATGGACATCTATAAATACCCATACTCCTCTTGTAAAAAAAATAGTTGAATGAAAATTTTGAGTGTTCTTCCAGTGTGTGGTTCTGGGCTGAGGCCTTTTTTCCTTCGTCATTCAGGACGTCAAGGGGTGTGAGGCCCCAAGTATCTCCTTTCTCCCTCCCACCTTCATGTCTTCCCCTCGTGGCCTTGAGAACCATCCTAGCGCCTCTAAGTACTGAGGAGGGCGTAATGCCTTAGAGGTGGACGGTCTCTTCGTTAGGGTGAGTCCCAAGATCCATGAGTTCTCCCCCGCCCCCGTCCTTCGTGACCTTGAGATCCATCCTAGCGCCTCTAAGTATTGAGGAGGGTGTAATGCCTTAGAGGTGGACGGTCTCTTCGTTAGGATGAGTCCCAAGGTCTAGGAGTTCTCCCCCACCCCCGTCCTTCGTGACCTTGAGATCCATCCTAGCGCCTCTAAGTATTGAGGAGGGCGTAATGCCTTAGAGGTGGACGGTCTCTTCGTTAGGATGAGTCCCAAGGTCTAGGAGTTCCCGTCCCAACCTCCCATCCCCATCGTTCCTTCGCCATCTCCGCCAAGAAAATTTAAAAAAAAAAAAAAAAAACCAAAAGAGCCCAGTCGTTTTAGGATTTTCGGGGGTCGTTCTATCCTAGTCCTGGAGGCTTCTTAGCCCTCCCATGATCCTTGATTTACTTTAGGTGTTTTCCTCTTCTCAAAATAACAATAGGTTTTCTTCGTGTCCTTCGTTCTACATCACTCTGTCAATGATACTTTTAGGAAATGATAAGGGAGGACGTAGCCAACTTTGTCAAGAGGTGTGACCACTGTCAATGTCACGCTGTTGCGCATTGCCAGCCAGTTGTGCCGCTCTCCTAGCTCTCTGCCCCCTGACCGTTTGCCCAATGGGGCATGGACCTCTTTGGTCCCTTTCCTCCCACATTCGGGCAGTCTACGTTTTTGATTATCGCCATCGACTACTTCACGAAGTGGGCCAAGACCGAGCTGTTAGCTCGAATCATGGAGGCGAATGTCAACAAATTCCTTTGGAAGTCAATCATATGCCACTTTGGGCTCCCTCACACCATCATCACCGATAATGGGCACTAGTTTGACTGCCGAGAGTTTGAGGAGTTCTGCAATGACCTTGGCATTCGTCATCGCTTTACCTCGGTGGTGCATCCTCAGGCTAATGGAGAGGCCGAAGTAACCAACCGGACCATCCTGCAAGGGCTCCGAACTAGATTGGATCAAGCCAAGGGAAGATGGGCTGAAGAACTTTCCAGCATTCTATGGGCGTACCACACAACCCCAAGGATGAACACGAATGAAACCCCGTTCAACCTCATCTTCGGAGTAAAAGCATTGATTCCGATGGAGCTCAGTCTACCGACATTACGTGTGGAGCAGTACGACAAAGCTGAGAACCCAGCATGGCTATTGCTCAACCTATATCTCCTTGAGGAAACAAGGGACAAGGCTTGGGTTCGAGTGGCAGCCTACCGGCAACGGGTGGCTAGACACTACAACTCCAGGGTGAGACCAAAGTCCTTCTGCCCGGGGGACCTGGTTTTGCGCTGTGCCGAAGCCTCCCAACCTCGAGAGTGTGGTAAGATCTCTCTAAACTGGGAAGGCCCTTTCAAGGTGGTTGAAGCACTCCCTCACGGTGGCTACTATCTTGTCGAGCTCGATGGAGCTTGATTTTCACAGACATGGAATGCCACAAACTTGAGGATATACTACCAATGATGTAAGACTTCCTAAACATTAATAATGAAATTCCATTTTTGTGCATGCTTGTTTCTATCTCGTAGGACTAGCATCGCTTGGCCTTAAGTATGGCAAACAAAAGCAAGGCAGAAGTCCTGCGAGCGGTCTGCGGAAAGTGCAAAATCCTGGAGTTCAGTCCGAAAGGCCACATGGAACCTAGTTCTGGCACGAGGCCCCGGAGTTCAGTCTGGAAGGTGGCACGGAACCCAGTTCCTTCACAAGATCCTAGAGTTCAGTCCGGAAGGCCGCATGGAACTCAGTTCCGGTACGAGGCCCCAGAGTTTAGTCCGAAAGGTGGCACGGAACCTAGTTCCTCCATGAAATTCTGGACTTTGGTCCGAAAGGTGGCACGGAACTCAGTTCCTCCATGAGATCCCGGAGTTCAGTCTGGAAGGCTGCACAGAACCCAATTTCAGTGTGAGGTCCCGGAGTTCAATCTAGAAGGTGGCACAGAACCTAGTTCCTTCATGAGATCCAGGAGTTCAGTCCAGAAATCCTCACGAAACCCAGTTCCGGCACGAGATCCCGGAGTTCAGTCTGGAGGATGGCTCATAACCCAATTCTAGTGCAAAGGCATGAAACCCATTCCGGTGCAAAGGCACGGAACCCAATTCTGGTAACCAAAGTCCCAGCACCAAAGACTTTTAAAATGCAAGCCGGAAGCTCCAGGGTTCCACTCCGAAGCTTGGAGGCCTCTTGAATCTGGTTTCTAAATGAGAATCAAAGTCGAACTACAAATTGAAGTTGCAGGCTTTGGGCTCCCACAAAAGACAATGACAAACAACAACAGGAAGGTCAAACACACCATCAACAAGGAGCAGAACAAAAAACCAAGGCAAAAGCAGTGAGGAATGAAGAAAAGAGAAATTTCATTTCTAGTGTAAAGGTTTCTTACAAGCAAAAGGGGCCCGACAGACCGGGTGGCCCAAAAGAACAAAACAAAAGCCCTACACTAGAGTACAAAATGGATGCCACAAGGTCACTCCATCGCTGGCTCCGCCCCAGGCTGGAAGGCCTCCGCGTCACCAACTACCTCCCCAGAAGGTTGCCCATCAGCCTCCTTGCCAGTAGCTCCTTGTGCTGCTGCCCCCTCAAACTACTCCCTGGGGCCACCCAGAATGACCCCAGCTAGATCTAGCTCTGGGAAGTGGGAGGCCACCTTCTCCTAGCAGACCCAGAAGCCCTTCAGTAATGAGTCCATGGTAGCCTCGTGGTCCTCCTTCTTGAACTCCTCGGAGGCCCGGAACTTAGGCACAGCCTCCTGGGCTTCCCTCTGCGCGGCCTCCAGCAGCCCCATGTAAGAAGCTTCCTCATTGGTCGTTGCCAGTTCGGCCAGGACCTCTTCGACCCGGCGTTCCAGTGACCAAGATTGCCCCTTGAGGTGGGAGATCTTAGCCGCGTCCCCTTTAGTGCGGCGTTGGTTCGAGATCCTCTCCTCAGACTGAGAAGCCTCGAGGTCCCTGATGCACCCTTCGGCATGGGCCAGGTCCTCCTGAAGAGCCTGGTTGCTCCCCTTCAGCTCATGGCCCTTCTCTATGAGGTACTTCACGTCGGCTGCAAGCATGCCCAGCCTCCACCCCTTTTCGACCTCCTTCCTCGCCAAAGTGGAGAGGAAGTCCCGAAGCAGGAGCATGTCAGTCCCGATCTGCATCAAAGAAAGAGTTAGAACTTTTGAAGGATCCAACTGGAACATTAAAAGGGAGAGCTGGATACTTACCAGGAAGAGCAGGGGAGGATCCCGAGCAATGCATCCGCATAGTCCCGGCCACCCCTCAGGCGACGGTCTCGAGGCTGGGCCACGTACTCCATCAACTTCTCCGCTAGACCCTCGTCGCGGATGACTAAGGCATTGCCACCAAGCCCTGCCGGTGCAAGATGGGGCTCGGAGGAGGACTGAGCTGCAATCCCTCTAGCATGAGGAGCTGTAGTCTACGGGTCGCCGCCACTATCGCGGCCACCATCGAAACATTGGGCACAGCAACCGCCGAGGGAGGTACTGGTCATCCCTCCTCCCCGTTCCCATCAATGTCGATGATCTCTGCAATGGGAGTCTGCTGCTGAGTTGGTCCAGGGGCCGTATCTGCCACCGTGGGCCCCGAGGTTGGAGTGGGCCTGGGCCCCTGGTCCATCTCCACGTGGGCCCTTTTCGGAGGAGTTTCCTAGGCCCCGCCCGAAGTACCTCTTTTTCGGGCCCCTCCATCAGGCTTTCCACGGAGAACTTCATCCCTGAAAAGAGAAAAAGTCAGATGAGATTAAAAAAAAAAAAAAAAAAAGAAAGAAAAAAGAAGAAGAAAGGAGGCCGGGAGCCTCACCAATTGTCTGGATCGGGCTGATCCCTGCCTCGACAGGTTCTGCTTCGAGAGTAGAACCTCGAGGGAAGGGACCACATCACCCAGCAACTGAGAATAGACCTCCTGGTCAGCCAGCTCACTCTAGGAGTTCCGGTTCAGGGACCGGTCTGTCTCACTCCAGACACAATCAACGTCCCCAACCGAGGCAAAGAAGAACTGGTTCTTCCACCCCTTGATTGATGTGGGGAGGTTGAACCGGAGGCACCTAGGCTGGGGGGAAAGGTACCACCAACCATCATTAGCAAAGAAACACTTCAGGGTAAAGAGAGCCTTGAACAGTGAAAAATGGGTAACAAACCCATGGAAGTGGTAGAAAACATTGAAGGCGAAAATGACCATGATGGCATTCGGGGCCAACTGGGCTAGAACGAGGCGGAAGTTGCTAAGAAATGAGAGGAAGAAAGGGTGAATTGGAAAACAAAGACCCTCAGCAAGGAAATCCTCGTAGAAAGTGACGCGGCCAGGGCCGCTCGAGGTGACTCGCTCCTTCGATCTCAGGAATGAGAGTCAGATGGAATCTAGGACCCCGTACATGTCCCGGATCTAAGAAAGATCATCTTCGATTATCATCGAAGTGAAATCGGAGGGACCGGAAGGAGTCTCTGCCATCGAAGGGGTGACGATAGAGATGGGAAGAGCATGGATAACAAGAGGAGCCCTAAGGGCCCTAGGGACTCCAATGGTAATTCCGCCCGGCCGCAACCGCCTCCAGATGTCAAAGGGAACGTCATCCTTCGATCAGGAGGATGATGGAGTCCTCGACCGAGATGGACCAGCCTCGTCCGGGTTAGAGGAGAAACAATGACGATGACTCGAAGGAGCCATTAAGAAGGAAGAGGCTAGAAAGAGATCTGATTCGCCCAAGACAGGGGAAAGACTGGGGATCGAGAAGAAACAGAAGAGAAGATAAGGTTCACCGGACACTCACCAGGGATCTTTTAGCGAAGAAAGGTGACCCAAGAGATAAAGAAGGATCGCTGCAATCGCCGATGAGGTGTGAGAAAGCCAAGAGACCTCATTTCCAGAAAGTCTCCCCTCTTTTCAAAACTAATCGATCGCAGCTGTACAGCCTCTTTTCGGCCAAGCCATAGGATGAACGCCACGTGTAGAGATGCTCGACGATGATGCTTCAATTTGGTTGAAACCACCTCAAGTCTGGCATGACATAATTATGGCCCGACGAACGTGCAAACATGGTGCCCGCATATTGGACCTCGGGCATGATAAGTGGAACATAGGCAATCGGGGCAATTATTGCACAAGATTTTTGTCCTCCCACGTCATCTCTGCATTAACTCCCCAGTCCCTGCCGCGGCACTTCGATGGGACTTGGGAGTGGAGGGCAACTAATATGGCAAGATCACTGACGTGGAGCATGCATCAGTGATAGCTGGCAGCCAAGCAGTGTCATGCGATGTTCTTTTCTGAGCTCTCCTGCCAGGTGGCTCAACCAACGGTCATGCCCACCTCGATTCGAGCTCGGCACCTCTACCCCTTCACCAGGTGTCGACCCAGGTGGGATCCACCTCGATCGAAGTTGGCTTGCCTCTGCTCCTTCGCCATGTGGTGCCCACAGATGGGCCCACCTCGATCGAAATCGAGCTCAGCACCTCTACTCCTTCGCTAAGTGGCACCCCCAGATGGGTCCACCTCGGTCAAAGTAGAGCTTGCCTCTACCACTTCGTCAGGTGTCGACCCAGGTGAGGTTCACCTCAATCGAAGTGGGCCCGCCTCTGCTCCTTCGCCAGGTAACACCCCCTGATGGGTCCATCTCGTCGAAGTCAAACCTGGCACCTCTGCTCCTTCGCCAGGTGGCAACCCCGGATGGGTCCACCTCGATCGAAGTCGAGCTTGCCTCTGCCCCTTCGCCAGGTGTCGACCCAGGCGAGGTCTACCTTGGCCAAAGTGAGCCTGCCTCTGCTCCTTTGCTGGGTGGCACCCCTTGATGGGTCCACCTCGCCGAAGTGGAGCCTAGCACCTCTGCTCCTTCGCTAGGTGGTGCCCCCAGATGGGTCCACCTCGGTTGAAGTCGAGCTTGCCTCTGCCTCTTCGCCAGGTGTTGACCCAAGCGGGGTCCACCTCGGTCAAAGTGGGCCTGTCTCTACTCCTTCGCCAGGTGGCACCCCCTGATGGGTCCACCTTGCTGAAGTCAAGCCTAGCACCTTTGCTCCTTCGCCAGGTGGCACCCCTAGATAAGTCCACCTCAACCGAAGTCGAGCTTATCTCTGCCCCTTTGCTAGATGTCAACCCAAGTGGGGTCCACCTCGATCGAAGTGGGCCTGGCTCTGCTCCTTCACCATGTGGCACCCTCTGATGGGTCCACCTCACCGAAGTCGAGCCTTGCACTTCTTCTCCTTCACCAGGTGGTACCCCTAGATGGGTCCACCTCGGTCGAAGTCGAGCTTGCCTCTGCCCCTTCGCCAGGTGTCGACCCAGGCGAGGTCCACCTCGGTCGAAGTGGGTCTGTCTCTGCTCCTTCGCCAGGTGGCTGAAAGTGAAAGCACCTACACCTAGCATACAATATGCAAGAAAAGAGGGGAGAAATATATGCATTTTAAAACAATTTTAAAGCTTGCACAGCGGAAGGCTCGGTAGATAGATCAAAATGATCTACTGATCTGCCCGCAACAGGAACTAGCATAAAGATCTAGCATCCATATAACATCAAAAACAAGTGAATATATATAAAAGTACCATACCTTTATACCTCTGAGAGAAGTAGTGGAAGTGCTATGAAAAGGAAGAGGGTGCTCGAGCCACACACGCATCTGGCCTCTACAAGAAATCCACACCTGGGCTTGACTCTGATCAACTCCCTCCGAGTGCTAGCTCTTCGGGATCCTTGGCCGATGTTCTTCCAAGAAGACTAGGATGAGAGCAGAAACCCCTTCCCAAAACCTCTCTTCCCAAGACCTAGCTAGAGTACTAGTTTACTCACACCCAATCCCAAAAACTCTTACATTCCTTATCTATTTCCTCTCTCAAAGCTTTTCTCTTAAAAACTGGATTAACCATTGGTAGCCCCTGAAAATGACGTTCATTTGTAGAGGTAGTAAGGAGAGGGAGAAAGAGGAAGAGGAGAGATGAGGGGAGAGAATGGGGGAGAGGATCAAGGTCATACCAAATGGGTCCAACTGATGCAGAACAAAAAAGATGATGCGATGTGGAAGTAAATTAAGACTAATTCTTTTTTTTATATATTTTCAGAAGTCGGCTTTGACTCAAAGGAAAGTTAAACTAAATTGAAAGAAACTATATAATAATTGAAAGCACAATTCAAAGAAACTAGATTATTAGAGTAGTTCAGAAGTAAAGGATCGCTGGGGGTTGAGAAACTCCCAGACCTAGGGTTTCGCTCTGAACTTTCAACAGGACAGAAATAGAGAGAAGGGAAGGGTTATGTACCAAGCAGTGATCTTCACAGAGTTTGGTGGAAGGACTCTCTCGAGCAGATTGTTGGATCCTCGGATTCGGATATCTTCGCAATGGATCCTCCAATACTGGCCCTTTGGCAGAGTTGGCTTCTCCTGAACTCAGGATCTGGGAAAGAAGAAGAACAAGTTAAGGAACTAGATACTCAAAGAAAGGATTTACCAGATAAGAAGAACTTGAAAAATTGATGTTGCTGAAATCTTGATTCTTCTGGATGCTAATCTGACTTCCTTTGGGATTTGCTCTGTATTCGAAGTAGCCGATCTGGACTTGGATGCTGGTGGTCGGCCTCTACTTGGAAGAGAGGGGCCATGAGATGATGAGGTAGATTAGGGTTTGGATGATTGGTGGAATGAAGAAGATGATGGGCGGCTAAGGTTTGGAATTGAAGTGGCTAACCTAGGGTTTTGGTAGGATTTTGGGGTTGGAGATCTCACACCTCCTCAAGGTTCCTAGGGAACCTGGATTTACTCCCTCACGGAGCTCAACACCTGAATACAAGTGCGGAAGAGAGAAACACAAAGTTGCTCACACAGAAATTAATTTCATTCATCAGTAAATTCAAGAGTTACATAGAGTTGAATATATAGACATAACAAAGAAATAAAATTTTATACATTTTCCATGTGGGACTAATAGGACTAACCCACACTTTAGGCATCAAATTCTCTTCCCAAGACTCCTTCCATGAGTGGGCAGCCCAAAAAGTCCAAGAAAACTTGAAAATTAGCTCCAAATGGCAGGTTATGGGGGTGTCTCCTAGTATCTCTCCATGAATCAAGGATTTTCCCTTCATAGTTTGGCTCATTTGGACACCTCCTAGTCTTGCTCCACAAGTTTAGGCTTCTTCCTTTCATGGCTTTGGCACTTTTGGAAACTTTTGGGAACCTCCTTGAATTCCTCCCCAAGACATGCTCTCTTCCCTTTTATAACTTGGATTTTTATGGAACATTGTGGGGCACCTCCTTGATCCTCTCTTCAAGAAAAATTCTTGCCATCCTGGCTTGGGTTTATCTGGAAAGAAATTGGCTCCTCCTTGGATTGAGGTATCTTGATGGATTTCTCTTCCAAGTGGTGCAAGAAAAAAAGGAACTTACTTCTTGTGATGTAGGGACCAAAGACACTGGATGGAGATGTGGCGCCTCCTGAACTCTGGCATGTGGCTGGGAGTGTGGCGCCCACTTGCTTGGGCCTGGGAGAAAAAATGTGGCACCCTGGACCTTGACTTGACTGAAAAAAAAGTGGCACCAACCTAGAGAAGACCTAAACCACTACTAGGACTTGTACTGAGTCAACATGACTCAACAAAATTTAAATTGCAGGAAAATACAGACTCAAGACTAAAATTGAGTTAACCAAGACAACCCTTATTATAAAACCAGAAAACCCTAATTCTTCAAGCAAGGTCAATCAGAGATCCAGATGGAGCCCTGAAGTCTTCTTCTGAGTCTGGTGCCCGCACCACCAACCCAAAGAGGAAAGTATGATCTTCATACCATAAAATCTTGGAGCCAAAACTGGTTTGAATTCAAAATTCAAACCAGGTCAAAACTTGCTCAAAATCCTCCCACGAAATTCTTCCAAGAATTCTGTTCGTCACAAGAAGTGTCGACACTCGAAAATTGCCAAGTGTCGACACTTCACCAAGTGTCGACACCTGTAAAATTTCAAGTGTCGACACTTGGAACAAAGTCAATCATATTGACTTCCAGTGATGGCAAATGATTCTCAATCATCGATTAGCCACAAGATCATATAGAAATCCTCTATGGTATGTGACCCCATAATTTCGAACACTAAGCCGGTAGCACTGGAACATTTTCAGTACCAGTCAAAGTCCTCATCTAGTAATGATACCTGACATTCGGATAGGTCGAAGATGCAGAGCACCTCACAAGAACCTCTGGCATATGGTTCCTTCATAATACATCCCTTTGACCTTATAATGCTTAGGATGACCTAGGACTCGACTGCCAACTCTAATTTGGTTTATCCAGATCATGTCTCAACCTCACAAGTTCTGTGACTCCTCACAAGAACTACCATGGCTAAGGTTTAGCTGAATTGAGACATAGTGAGTCATTCACTCCAAACTATTTGGATAAGTCAATTATATCTTGATCCTCCACCACTCCATAAGTACTTAACTATACCTAGAAACCTTCCATCACTAGATTAGAAATCCAAGTGATGCGGGACTAATATGCATGCAATTATTTTTGTATGTTTTATACGTGGGGTTAGGTGATTAATTCCCAAATTTTAGATCAAAATTAGTTGTAGGGAATTATGTATGAAATTTTGAAGTCAAGCATGCAGATTAGAACCTAGAAAAGTATTAAAGAATGATCGCAGGGGCTGAGAAGCCTCGGTTAGGGCAAGTTCTCCTACAATAAAATTACTGGAGGTAGAGGGGGTGTACCTAACAATGTTTGAAGCACTCGGTGAAGACCACAGTGAAGAGATCTCTCATTCCTCGATGGATGCGGCCTGGAAAATCGAGCCAAAGACCCACGGATACCCGGCTTTCTGCTCGATGGTCCGATTGAGGCTTGGCTGGAGTCGTTGGATTTGTAGGAACTCGAGGACCTGCAAATGACCTGTCAGGGGTTAGAAAACTCAGAGGAGATCAAGAAAATAAAGAAAAACAGCAAAGAGAAGAAAGTTTTGGAGGGGCTGGAAGGATGGTTGGTGGCAGGAAGATGGTTGCAAACACCGGGAAGAAGAACACTCATACTCCTTTATGCACATAGTAGGGTAATCACACAAAGCAATATAAGAACTCAAGGTTTATTTCATATCAAAATCAAGCTTCATACAAGAGGCTAAGGTCCCTTAAATAGACCCTTAACCTTGGGCCCCAAGTAAGGGTACTTTAGACTTTACATAGGACTCCTTCGCCCTTTCAAATCCTAACTAGGAATACAAGGTAACATAGGTAGAAATCCCTAAAGCACTTGGACTCCCTCCCCTTGTCTTGGTCGGCCAAGGGGGTGACCTTAAGTGGCTGACCAAGAGGAGGGTCACCATAAGAGATGGCGCCCTAATTCCTTCCTGGGCTTGGGCTGGCCCAATTTCCTTCCGGCTGGCTCAAGGCTTCAGGTTTGTGCTTGTTTTAATTTTCTCTTCCTAGGATTTTCAAGTCTTCAAGCTGGGTTGGACTTGGTCTTCACTTGTATGATGTGGTCTTGAGTCTTCGATATGCTTGGACAAGACTCAAAAAAATAAAATTAGCTCGACATGAGCTGACTAATACTGAACTGAACTAGCTCAGCATGAGCTGACTAATTACAGGACTCAAATAAAATAACTCAGCTGGACTAAGCTTTATTACAATGGGCTCGAATGTCATTTAAGTGATCCACATAGGGTTAAGAAGCCTCTGCCTTATTCTGGTGCCTTTGGTGTCCGCACCAATTCTCCCGGGGTGGGAGGAACTCGACCCTGTCGAGTGAAGATCAGATTGGCTCACATATCACTCGAGAAGGTCTGGGTTGAGGCATTGCAAGTCCTCTCAAGAAATCCATGAATCGTTCGACTCTGGCCATCCTTGCCATCGAACAAGGAAGCATTGATAACCGTGGCCCCGGGTCATAATGGCTTGATCATCCAGGATATGCTCGATTTGTTCTCCTCTCTCGGGCCAGTTAATTGGTGGACACTCTGGGTAAGGATCACTCTCAACAGAAGGGATAGGTCCAAAAGCCTCACTAGGTATCGTTGCTAGTTCCCTGTACTCAACCAGGTCTGTAATATTGAAGGTAGAACTAATGCCCATATCCGAAGGCAAGTCTAACACATAGGCATTTGATCCAACCTTCTTTAACACTTTAAAAGGTCCAGCTCCACGAGCATGAACCTTCTTTAACGGTCCCAAGTGGGAACCGCTCAGGCCTAAGCCTAATCATGACAGAATCCCCTACATCAAATTCCTTGATCCTTCTTCGGGAATTAACCAATTTTTTATAAGTTTCATTGCTTATGTTTATCTTTTAGCTAATGTCCTTGTGCAAGTCTCTAATATGATGTGCAAATGACTCTGCAGACTCTGAGACTCGTGCATGAATAGGTAAAGGAATCAGATCAATGGGACGATTAGGCTTGTACCCATGGACTATCTCAAAAGGGCTCTTATCCGTTGTCCTATTTACTGAACTGTTGTAGGCAAACTCTACTCTAGTGGTGTGGGCACCAGGATCCGACAGAGGCTCCTCAACCCTCTGTGGATCTCAGATTAGGGTTCCCCCTTTCTATGAGTCCTATAATAAGGCCTTGGCCCAAAACATTGTTATAATTTCTTGTCAAAGTTTGTTTAGTCCTGTACCTTGACCAATTTGGGTCAAGTTAGTTCATGAGTCCTGTATTTGTTCGAGTCTGAGTTTGGACTGGGCCCAAGCCCAATTGAAGTCACTCTAGTTTTCTTCACCAAATCAAGTTCTGGTGGGCCAACCCACCCCTTCTACTTGGGATAATGCCAACTCAAGTGCCACCTCAGCTACCTACGTGGTGCCACATCAGCTGCCACTTGGGCATTCAAGAAGGGAAACAAAGTGGCATCCTCATGCTTTCCATATGCCTTGGACAACATCCCCCTCTTCCCTCCCCCACATCATGCCTTGTTCCATCAAAAGAGGGCATTGAAGATCCTTGAAGGAACCAAGCCTCAAAGCAAGCCTCCTCCCAAGCTTTCTTCCCAAAGTGATCTTGCAAGGAAGGAAGGTCAA
Organism: Areca catechu; assembly: GCA_021397845.1. Taxonomy (NCBI): domain Eukaryota; kingdom Viridiplantae; phylum Streptophyta; class Magnoliopsida; order Arecales; family Arecaceae; genus Areca; species Areca catechu. Next base: position 40,675,710 of record CM038048.1, on the reverse strand, counting down.
AGGACACACTCCCCTCTTCAAGCCCTCAACCATACAACGCCCAAGGAGTTCTCCCTTGGTCAGCCAAGAATCAATCCTAGAAGATGGCGTGAAGAGCCCAAGGGAATACATCCCTCCAAGCAAGCCATGCCCCACTCCTTCTTCCCAAAATAAGCATGCTAAGGAAGGAAGTCAAGGGACCAATCCCCCTCTCCAAGCCTTTGCTCATGCCACGCCCAACTCCAAATTATTTGGTCGGCCAAAGAGATGGGATGTGGAAAATTTTTGGGTGCCACCATGAGTCTTGTAATTTGAATTTCAAAAGGGCCTTGGGTGCCTATTTAAAGGACCCAATCCCTCCCTTATAGAACTAATAAATGATTGAGTGATTAATGAAAAGTTTGAGTTTCTTCCACCCTCCAAACATTGTCTCTTAGGCTAGGTTTGAGTGGAATTGCCTTCGTCCCCAGGGACGTCGAGTGGTGTGAGGCCACATGTCCGTCACCCCAGGGCGTCGCAAATCCTTCGTCCTCCAGGACATCGCGTGGTGTAAGGCCACATTCCTTTATCCTCCGGGACGTCGTGGGGTGCGAGGCCCCAAGTTATCTCCGACTTCGACTTCGGGATCCAGTCGGACACCAGGCTCGAAGCCCCTTTCCAACTCCAGTTCAATTCCTTTCCGTGCATCTCCACATTCCGCTGACCTTTCTTTTGTTTGCCTACAGGTCCTCCCTGGCATCTCGGGCATTGGAGACAGTCAGCTTTGCCATCGCGACCTCCCGACCCAAAGCTAGTGCTCCCACGGGTTCGACTGCTCGAGCATCCAAGCTGCATCTGTCGAGTTGAGCGTTCTCTGCACCGGGCATTTCAGAAGTTTGAGGTTTGCCTTCTCTTTATCTCCTAAGTAGATATTGTAGGTCGAGCTAGTCCTACCGGGGTTTCTTAATCCCGGGGTCCTGTTCTCGTTCTTACTTTTAGGGCTTTGAACTGCTAGCGTAAGCTTCCATTACTGTTCTTCGTATTTCTTATCTTTGCTTGTGATCGGGAATCGAAACCCTAAAACAACGAAGAAAAACAACAAGAAACATAAAAAAAAAAAATCATCAACCCCAAAAAGAATTCCTTTGCATCGTAAGCATTCTTGTTGGCATCCAGCATCCCTAGCCCTAACCCCCTTGTTCCACATCATCTAGGCAATAATAGTCCCAAGTTCCAACATGTTCACCTACCATGCATCTAAGGAGGTTTCCTAAACTACGGTTCACCACTTCAGTTTGGCCATCTGTTTGAGGGTGATATGCTGTAGAAAACTTAAGCTTGGTCCCTAACAGGTGCCATAAGGTCTTTTAGAAATAACTGGTGAACCTAACATCCCTATCAGATATGATGGTCTTAGGTAGGCCATGGAGTTTAACCACATGATCAAAGAAAATCTTGGCTACTCTAGACGCATCAAAGGTCTGGGAACAGGGGACGAAGTGAGCCATCTTAGAGAACCTATCGACCACTACAAAGATAGAATCATGTCTCTTCTGGGTCTTAGATAATCCTAACACGAAGTCCATACTTAGGTCCTGCCAAGGGTGATCAGGAACTGGTAAAGGTGTGTAAAGACTAGTGTTTTGCTTTTGCTGTTTTGCGACAATACAAGTTCTACATCTGGCTACAATCTGTGCAACATGCCTTTTCAATCCTGGCCAAAAGAACTAGTCCTCTATTTCTAAGATTGTCTTTTTTCTACCAAAGTGACCAGCTAAACCTCCAACATGGGTCTCCCAAATTAGGAATTCTCTAAGAAAAGTTTTGGATATACATAGTCGATTGTTCTGGAAAAGGTAGCCATCCTAAAGGGTATACTCACTATGGATACTGGATGGTCATAGCCTGAGGGTCTGGTAATTATCTCCAAAGTCTGGGCAGGTTTCGTATTCATCCTTTAACCTATCAAACCCTATGACTTGGGTGCTAACTGATCCTAACAGCAAAGACCTATGGCTTAGGGCATCTGCTACCTTATTTTCAGTGTCGGCATGATGCTTCAGGACAAAAGTGTAAGCCGAATGTACTCAATCCATTAACCGTGCCGTGGGTTCAGTTTCTTTTGGGAGTTCGGGAATCGGAGTGCCTCATGGTCAGAAAAGAAGACAAACTCCTGTGGTAGTAAGTAATGTCTCTAATATCTAAGGGCCTGGACTACCGCATAAAATTCCTTGTCATAGGTAGAGTACTTAAGTTTAGCCTCATTCAGCTTTTCACTGAAGAAGGCTACAGGGTGATTCTCTTGATTTAGTAAACCACCTATTCCTACTCCCGAGGCGTCGCAAGTGACCTCAAACACCTTAGTGAAGTCAGGTAATCTAAGGATGGGTGCATGGGTCATCTTATCCTTAAGCTCTAGGAAGGCCTTATCAGCTGCTTTGGTCCACTCAAATGTATCCTTCCTAATGCAATCAGTGATAGGTGTGACAACTGTACTAAAACCCCTAATAAATCTCCTGCAAAAGGTTGCTAGGCCATGGAAACTATGTACATCGTGGATACTAGAGGGTGTAGGCCACTCAACAATTGCCCTAACCTTTTCAGGATCTGCAGAAACTCCCTCAAAGGTGACAACAAAACCTAGAAAGATAACCCTATGTGTCATGAAATCACACTTCTTAAAGTTGGCGTAGAGGCTATTCTTCCTAAGGGTCTGGCATACTAGTCTTAGATGACTAAGGTGGTCCTTCTTAGTCCTGCTATAAATCAGAATATCATCAAAGTAGACCACAACGAATTTTCTTGTAAACTCTTTCAGGACCTGGGTCATAATCCTCATAAAAGTACTTGGTGCATTGGAAAGTCCGAAATGCATTATGACCCACTCAAATAGGCCATCCTTAGTCTTGAAAGTAGTTTTCCACTCATCCCCAGGTCTAATCCTAACCTGATGATAGCCGCTCTTAAGGTCTATCTTAGAGAAAACTCTGGCTCCGGCCATCATGTCTAACATATCATCCAATCGGGGGATGGAAAACCTATACTTCACAGTTATCTTGTTGATAGCTCTACTATCTACACACATCCTCCAGATACCATCCTTCTTAAGAGTTAGTAGAGCAGGGACTGCACATGGACTCAGGCTCTCCCTAATGAAACCCTTCCTAAGCAATTCTCCCACTTGTTTCTATAATTCTTGATGCTCACTGGGGTTCAGTCTATAGTGAGGAAGGTTTGGTAAAGTGGCTCCTGGAACTAAGTCTATTATATGCTGGATGTCTCTAAGGGGTGGTAATTAATCAGATAAATCCTCAAGGAAGACATCCTCAAATTCTTTCAAAGCTTCAACAATTTCTTTAGGGTGTTCCTTTTGGGTTGGCTCGAGTATTTCCTTGGAGGTCAAGATCCAAACAGGGTTACCCTCAGCAATCTCCTTTTCTAACTCCCTAGCCTTAATCAAATTAACTCCAGGTTTCTTGTCCTTAAGGCTACTAGAACCCCTCTTGACTGGGTCTCTAGTGGGAGCTAGATTGATCACAAACTTATTCCCATGGTAGTTAAAAGCACAAATATTGGTTCAACCATACAGGGTTGCATCATGATCAAAAAGCCAAGGTCGACCTAGAATAATACTACTTACTTCCATGGGGATGACATCACACCAAATCATTTCCTCATAGGTTTGCAATCTAATTATGATTTGGCACCTAACTTGAATCTGGATGGAGGTGGAATCTACCCAAGAAACTTTGTATGGGCTAGGATGGGGAACTGTGGTTAATCCTAAAGATTTAACTGTCTTTGCAGAGATGGCATTGACACAACTCCCACTATCTATGATGATCTTAAGAACCTTACCCCCTACCTTAACAAAAGTCTGTAGGATGTTAGTCCTACGCCAATCTTCCTTAACTGGGATTTGGGTTAAGATGCACCTAACAACTCCTAATTGGTTCTCAGACTCAGGTTCCTCCTCCTTACCTTCATACTCATCTATTAACTGATCATCAGCCTCATAAACTTCTCCCTCATGTTCGACTACGGATTCAGGCTCCTCTTCCTGCAGTTCACCTAGGTGTAAGGCACTAACTGGACATTGGCTCATAAAGTGGCCTGGTTTATTACATCTAAAACAGGTCTTCTAGGGAGTGTAACTCTTATTGACCTCTACAGATTTTCCTCGATCATCCTTACGGGTCAAAGGGTTACTAGGCTGGAGTCGACTCGGGCCTGACTGACTAGGACTGGGTCGATTCGGGCCTGGCTGACTAGGATTGGGTCGACTCGGGCTAGGTCGACTGGTTATGGGTCAGCTCTGATGGGGCTGGCTAGCTCCTGGATACTAACTAGGGTATCTAGTGGGCTCAGGTCTACGGTAAACGGGCCCTCTATGAAAATGCTCATGATCCCTAGTAATCTGGTAAGCATGGTCCAGGTCTCTAACCTCTCTCATATAGAGCTCTTTCTTAATGTCATCTCTCAATCCAGCCCTAAACCTAGATAAGACAACATCCTCAGACTCCCTCAAATCACATCGCATGGAATACTCATCAAATTTTCGATGTACTCATCTATACTCCTATTACCCTGATTAAATCATTGCTATTGATCTAGTAAACCACTATGATATGAAGCTGGAACGTATCTTGTCCTAAGCTTACCCTTCATGGCCCACCAGGTGGTTATAGGATCACGCCCTCCAAGATTAAGGGTTCTCTCAACACTAGCCCAATGTAACCTGGCTTCCCAAACCAACTTAAGCTTAGCAAACCTAAACTTACGCTCCTCCGTCATATCATACCACTCAAAATATTGATCCATCTCTCCCTCCCAATCTATATAGACCTTAGGATCTAGACAACCATCAAAAGTTGGGGCATCAAGCTTAACATGTCTATACGATCTGTCCTCCTGGTCTACAAAATCCTGATTGGGCCTTCTAGGACGAACCTCAGGGATTGGGTTAGGACGATGGTCTCTCCTAGGTTCAGCCTCAAGGTATGGATCAGGGTTTAGGGTCCTCCTAGGTTCAGGATTATAGTATGGGTCAGGCTGAGTGGCTCTCCTAGGTTCAACCCATGATATGGTTCAGGATTTGGGGTCCTCCTAGGTTCAGGATTATAGTATGGTTTAGGCTGGGAGGCTCTCCTAGGTTTAACCTCATGGAATGGATTAGGGTTTGGGGTCCTCCTAGGTCCAGGATTATAGTATGGATCAAAATGAGGGGCTCTCCTAGTTTGAGGGGACTCAGGATCTGGCTCAGATTGTGACCCAAGGGTTTTCTCTATGGTCCCTAGTCGGGCATCTAATTGCTCAAGCCTATGGGTCAATTGGGTATTTGCTTGCTCAAGCCTATGGGTCAACTGGGTATTTGCTTGCTCAAGCCTAAGATTGAGAGTTTTCTCAAACTTAAGATTGAGGGTTTGGGCTAACCTTTCTTCAAGGGCATCAAATTTGGCATCAAAATGGTCATGGATTCAGCCATTTGTGATGGAGGTGGGTGATATGAAACCCCTGATCTAGTGCTCATGCAAGACTCGATCAAACCGACTACAGCTGACTAGACCTAGAGTCAAAAACTAGGTGCTCAATCAGGGTGGCAAACTAACCTATAGTAACCCTGTACTCAGCCAGGTAGGTGTAATGGGAGTGTTAGGTCCCTGATTGCCAATCCTAGACACCAATCAGAGATTGGCCAAGTAGGCGGACCAGCACACAAGCCCTTCGGAATTGAATCCCTAAACCACCGTTCTAGACACCAAGCACGAGGCACACATAGGTTAGCTTGACACAATGATCTAACACTTAGCCCAGACCCGACCAGTTGATGTCCCTAGCCCACTAGGGCAAATTAAGTCTAGTTAATTTTAGGTTAGGCTTGGGATCGAATGCAAGGGGTGTGGTTTTGGGCTAAGGAGAGGTTATCAACTCCTCCCCTTATCTGATATAGCAAGAGTGCCCTTAAAAGTAAATTATGCAATGATGGCAGGCAGATGAGGATGCAAATTAGGGTTTAGATGTTTTTGGTGTTTTTGGATAATATGTAATTTTTTTTATATATTTTGGTATTTTCTTAAATAGAAGAAAACTTGCAAATTATGGCCTAATATACAGAAAATATACTAAAATTAAAAGATATGCAACAAGATACTAAACAAAACCCTAAAATTTCTAAACTTGTCTTGCTGAAAAGAAACAGAGCCAAAAATCTGCAGGCTGTATTTCGGCTTGCAAAAAATTCACAGATCGAAATAAAATTTGCAAAAATTCTGGAAAATACATTGAATTATGTTGAATTTAGAAAAATAAATTTTATAATTTTTAGAGTTCATAACAGAGAGAAATAACTAAATTAACAGAGCATATACGGACTGAAAAATTATAAAAAACAAGCCCTAATCTAAGCTCTGATACCAAATGATGCGGGACTAATATGCGTGCAATTATTTTTGTATGTTTTATACGTGGGGTTAGGTGATTAATTCTGAATTTCAGATCAAAATTAGTTGTAGAGAATTATGTATGAAATTTTGAACTCAAGCATGCAGATTAGAACCTAGAAAAGTATTAAAGAATGATCGCCAGGGTTGAGAAGCCTCGGTTAGGGCAAGTTCTCCTACAATATAATTACTGGAGGTAGAGGGGGTGTACCTAACAATGTCTGAAGCACTCGGTGAAGATTGCAGTGAAGAGATCTCTCATTCCTCGATGGATGCGGCCTGGAAAATCGAGCCAAAGACCCGCGGATACCCGGCTTTCTGCTTAGTGGTCCGATTGAGGCTTGGCTGGAGTCGTTGGATTTGTAGGAACTCGGGGACCTGCAAATGACCTGTCAGGGGTTAGAAAACTCAGAGGAGATCAAGAAAATAAAGGAAAATAGTAAAGAGAAGAAAGTTTTGGAGGGGGCTGGAAGGATGGTTGGCGGCAGGAAGATGGTTGCAAACACCGGGAAGAAGAGCTCTCAAACCCCTTTATGCACACAGCAGGGTAATCACACAAAGCAATATAAGAACTCAAGGTTTATTTCATATCAGAATCAAGCTTCATACTAGTGGCTAGGGTCCCTTAAATAGGCCCTTAACATTGGGCCCCAAGTAAGGGTACTTTAGACTTTACATAGGACTCCTTCTCCCTTTCAAACCCTAACTAGGAATACAAGGTAACATAGGTAGAAATCCCTAAAGCACTTGGACTCCCTCCCCTTGTCTTGGTCGGCCAAGGGGGTGACCTTAAGTGGCCGACCAAGAGGAGGGTCACCATAAGAGATGGTGCCCTAATTCCTTCCTGGGCCTGGGCTGGCCCAATTTCCTTCCGGCTAGTTCAGGGCTTCATGTTTGTGCTTGTTTTAATTTTCTCTTCCTGGGATCTTCAAGTCTTCAACCTGGGTTGGACTTGGACTCAACTTCCATGTCTTCAATCAGGTTGGACTTGGCCTTCACTTGAATGATGTGGTCTTGAGTCTTCGATATGCTTGGACAGAACTCAAAAAAAATAAATTAGCTCGACATGAGCTGACTAATACTGAACTGAACTAGCTCAGCATGAGCTGACTAATTACAGGACTCAAATAAAATAACTCAGCTAGACTAAACTTTATTATAGTGGACTCGAATATCATTTAAGTGATCCACAGAGGGTTGAGAAGCCTCTGCCTTATTCTGGTGTCTTTGGTGTCCACACCATTAGGTAGTCCGGCACCAAGGTATAGTGAGTTGCTTGCAAGCTACCATGGTGACCTCTGGTCTTAGGGACACATATACCCATATCCCTTCGTGAGCAATCCTTTGGCAGAAAGGGGCTCTGTAGATGGTCACGTTTAGTGAGATGTCACACATTTTACTTGCATGTCACACCAGTGTCTCCACACTCCTTGGTTAAGAGGACAACCAACAAATATGACATACAACAACCTACACTTGATACATCATCATCCTATAACAATGTATCATTTGGTTGTGAACCGTTTAAGAACTACTTGATATATTTTCTCTATATCAAACAATGTAGTTCTAAGGACACCATCATACAAGAGTTCATTTCAGGAAAATGTAAATATTATGAACAGCCAAAAATAACTTTTATTTATTAAGGAATTAATATACAAAATACAAGATAGCACAACCATCTACAGCCTAGATGATTGGCTTTGGGACACAATTCCTAACAATGGCACCCCCTGATGGGTCCACCTCATCGAAGTCGAGCCCTCTCCATGAAGCATTCAAAGGACCGAGGGCACTTGCTCCGAGAGCACTGCTGACGACAGCGCGCATAGTGCAGCGCATCCAGTACGGCATTTCCAAATCTGTAACGGTGCGCAGAACCTCGTTTGCACCAGTTTAAGAGGGACACCTCAATTGAGGTACTAGATTCGATGGACAGTGACCTGGACCCCCCTGGAGGGAAGGGCCATAGTCAACGCCTCAAACCCGAGGGCACCTATGCATGGATCGAGGTCCCACCTGGCTCCCCCTTTCATGACTACACGACAGACGAGACGAGCTCGCTACTTAACTCCCAGCCATAAGAAAAGATGACCTCAAGAGAATGGCTAATAAGCACCGCTATCCTCCAAGGCCTCCCCAAAGGGGGAGAATCGAGGCACCAAAGCACCCGATGATATCAAAGGGCACCTGTGAGCGTGGAAGAAGGTAAGCAATTAAGAGGGCAAATGCACAGGAGGAGAGAACAAGCGACTCGGAGATAGACTCGGAGATAGAGACTCCAAAGGAACTCTCAGGAGCGAGTCTGGTGGGCCTAGTCATAAGGATCGGAGTGTAGACCCCTCTCGTTCTCGCTCATTCTCACTCATCTCCTCATTAAAGATTCCTCGAAGCGCGGTGACCCAGCGGGGATCTGCCTTAGTGGATCTGTTCTACTTTGCCACTCGCTAACTTGACCATCGGAGTGCCCCCATCGGAACCTCCGAGCTCGGGTCTGCCTTAGTGGATCTGTTCTACTTTGCCACTCGCTAACTTGACCATCGGAGTGCCCCCATCGGAACCTCCGACTCGGGTCTCTAACCTTGTTTTGTAGATCCTGGAGTGTCAGGATTCCGAAGTAAAGGGGACCCAAGTCCGGTGCCAACTCGCAGCTATAGGCCATAGTAGTAAGGTCAGCAACACTATGTATAACACCACACCTGATATACATTGATGTGAATTGATAGTTGAAAACATTGTTTCCATGTCTTCATCATCGGTTAGTAGAACGGGTTCATATTTTACAGATGTCAGCTGGACAACTTGTGGATATCTATAAATGATTAATATTTTTTTTGCAGTTGCAGAACTCTACATATTTTGTTCTCCAACTCTTCAAATGTCATACCAGAATTTATTCTAATTACCTTTTCGGACCCTAGCTGTACTCAATCCCATTTGGTCCATTGATAATACAACCATTAATATAACATAATGCTATGATTGTTTCTCCCATTATGCCCTATATGTTTAACCAACAAAACATATTTAGAAATGTCCAATGCACTGCAATTTTTATCGAATTATATACACAATTATAACACAAACAAGTAAGAAAATAATCATAGTATCATGTTTCTAATGACATCACTAACATAATAATTTATCCATCCTATCACCAACTAGTAGGTGAAGATAGGTCCTATCCCATTCAGGAATTGCATTAATATTACAAATCACTTTACAGCATACAAATGATGTGCAATGGAGATCGAATGAAATTTTGGCAGCATGTCTCCTTAGTTCTCTACATACAAATATTTATGTATGCGGAGAACAAAAGGAAAATGCTGCATAAAATTTCATTCAATCTTCATTACATATCATTTGCATGCTGTAAAGTGATCCGTAAAATTATTTGTAATTCCCAAACTGTCCACTTTGAACAATCAATTGATTAATGTGCATAGTTCTAAGATCCATACAAAATTATAAATAATGTATGGATACTATAAATTATGCATATTAATCAATTGATGGGTCTACGGTTCAATGCAATGCAATATTTTTCTATGTTTAAATCATTATATAATATTTTTTAATTAATTATGTATACAATATTTTAAAATATTGAGATAAATTTAATAATTAATTCAAAACATATAAATATATATTCAAGTTAGATGTATACATATATGTATATATATATATATATATATATATATATATATATATACACACACACATACATGCATGTCCAAGTAACGCATGTCTTAGTTGTTGTCTTTATGTGATCTTGTGATTTATGTTTGTTGTTGATTTTGTTTGAGTACATAAAAGAATTTAATTGCATAACCAACTTAGTATTAGTACAATACCTCACTACCTTAAACTCACAATCAAATTACGTGCCTTGATGCCGGTAGACAATAGAAATAATTATTGCATGGAAGACAATTTTCTTCTTTTTTTTTTTTTTTGAGATCCTCTTCTTCTTCCTTTTTCTAATAATTTTTCAACCTTGTGTTAATTGAATTTCTGATTTAAATCTTGCTTAGAGTATTGGAAAGAAAATATTCTTCCACTTTTTTTCTTTATAGTTCTTTATTTAATTACATGCTATCTTTTCACAGGATCAAGAGGGTCACAAAGATGTCAGAGAAAGTGGCAACTGGAATTCTATCTAGTGTTGTGAAGGTCTCTGGGTTTTTCATAAGCTCTATTGTGAATGCAAAAGCAAGCAAAAAGTTCTTCAGTCTTTTGCCTGGAAAAATTATTCTTGCTTGTCTTGATGGTTTTGGTATGTTGTCACTCACTCTTCTTCACTAAGATCTCAGATTACATTCATATAAATTTTCCACCTTCAAGTTGAAGGATCGAATTTGTGGTGATTTAATATTCATACAGTACTTGCAAGATGTAAAATGTCTTTCTCAGTGGTGCCCTGATTCTAAGACAAACCAAAAATATAAGATGAGCTTTATTGTAGATGAGCATATTATGTGCCACCCAATCTTATTTAACAAGCCATATAACATCTGGAGGCTTTTTTTTTTTTTTGAGCCAATGTATGATTTGTTGAAGTTCAAGAATGTTTAAGTATTGCATATCAACATTATCAATAATTAAGTCCTAAAATAAATCACAAATAACATATCACAAATTAAATAAATATTTATATAATGTGGAACAAAAAAATAAAAAATATATATACCTATTGGATCGGAGTGGGACCGAAAAAGAGATGAAATCGAGAGCCGGGGGACTAGAGAATGATGTAGAACAAAGAATGAAGAAGTGTATGCGAAAGTAAATTTAAGATTGATTCTCTTTTTTTTTATATATATATATATTTCAGAAATTGGCTTTGACTCAAAGTAAAGCTAAACTAAGTTGAAGGAAACTAGGTAAGGATTGAAAGCACAATTTAGATGAAACTAAATTATCAAAGTAGTTCAGAAGTAACAGATCGCTGGGGTTGAGAAACTCCCAGACCTAGGGTTTCGCTCTGAACTTTCAACAGAACAGAAATAGAGAGGAGAGATGGTTTACCAACCAGACAGTGATCTTCTCAGAATTTGGGTGGAAGAACTCTCTCGAGCAGATTGTGGGATCATCGGAGTCGGCTATCTTCGTAATGGATCCTCCAATACTGGTCTTGTGGTTTGGTCGGCTTCTCCTGGACTCAAGATCTGGGAAAGAAGAGGAACAAGTGATGGAATTCAGATACTCAAGAAAAGATTTACCAGGTTGAAGAACTTGAAAGCTGAAGTTGCTGAAATCAGGATTCTCCTGGAGGCTGATCTGACTTCCTCTTAGAATTGTTATAGATCTAAAGTATCTGGACTGGAGCTGGATGCTGGTGGTCGGCCTGGACTTGGAGAGGGTGGCCGTGAGAGGTGGGATAGGCTAGGGCTTGGTGGAAAGAGAAGGGTGATGGCGGCTAGGGTTTGGGAGTGGAGTGGCTAACCTAGGGTTTGGGTTTTGGAGATCTCACACCTCCTCAAGGTTCCTGGGGAACCCGGATTTACTCCCTCATGGAGCTCAACACCTGGGTGCAAGTGCGGAAGAGAGAAAACACAAAGTTTGCTCATAAAAAAATTTGGCTTCATTCATCTGATTGATTTAAACTTACAAGAGGGGTTTAATTTATAAGGCTTTACAAGGGAGTAGGGTTTTACATCTTCCCATGTGGGACTAAAGGAGGGGATCTACAAATCAGGATAATCCATACACATATGGTCGGCCAAGGTACCAAAAAAAATTTGATTAGGGTTATAAAAGGCAGGTAGATGGCACCTCCTTGCTTGGATCTTCAAGAGAATTTTTTTCCTTCCATGGATCAACTCTTTTGGACTCCTCCTTTTCTTCCTCCCTAAGTCAAGGCCCTTCCCATCTTTGTTTTGGATATTTTTGGCAGGTAGTGGGTGCCTCCTTGAAGTTTTCTCCAAGAGAATTTCTTCCCTTTCTTAGTTTGGTTCTTTTGGGAAAGACTTGGGCCGCCCCCTTGATTTGTGGACTCCTGGTGGATTTCTCCTCAACTGGCGCATGAGAGAAGGAAGCTGCTATCTGTGGCGTGGGGACCAAAGGCTGCTGGATGTAGATATGGCACCCCCTGGACTCAGGCGTATGGCTGGGAGTGTGGCTGGGAGTGTGGCGCCCACTTGCTAGGCCTTGGAAGAAAATGTAACACCCCAGGTTGAAACCCTAGTCCACTACTGAGTCAACATGATTCAACAAAATAAAATGCAGGTAATATAGACTCAAGCTAAATTGAGTTGATCTAGTCAACTCTTATTACAAATCAAAAACCCTAATTCTTCGGGCAAGGTTAATCAGAGATCCAGATGGAGCTCTGAAGTCTTCTTCTGAATCTGGTGCCCGCACCAATTCTCCCAGGGTGGGAGGAACTCGACCCTGTCATGTATGGATCAAGTTGGCTCTGGTATCTCTCCAAGAGGTCTGGGTCCAGCTCTTGTAATTCTTCTCGGGAGATCCAAGAGTTATCAGAATCTGGCCTTCCTAGCCAGCGGACCAGGTATCTTTGGTATCCTCGATTACGAGTAGAGATAACCTGATCATCCAGGATTTTTTCAATCTGCTCTTTCCTCACATGCCAATTTGTTGGTGGACACACAGGGTCAGGTTCACTCTCAAGAGCATGATTAGGTTCAAAAGCCTCACTGGGAATCACAGCTGGCTCCCTATACTCTACTAGGTCTGTAATGTTGAAAGTGGAGCTTATGCCTAGTTCTGGAGGTAACTCGAGCACATAGGCATTGGATCCTACTCTCTTTACCACTCTAAATGGTCCAGCTCCCCTAGCATGTAACTTTCTAATGGTTCCAGGAGGAAACCGTTCAGGCCTTAACCTAATCATTACATAGTCTCCTTCATCAAAAGTTTTGACTCGCCTTTGAGAATCAGCCAAATTCTTATAAGTTTCATTACTTAAATTTATTTTGGCTTGAATTTCTTTATGCAAGTCTTTTATATGCTGTGCAAAAACTTCGGCAGACTCGGAGACCCGTGTGTGGACTGGTAAAGGAGCTAGGTCAAGAGGTGTGTGGGGTTTGTAACCATGCACAATTTCAAATGGACTCTTACCCGTAGACCTATTGACCGAGTCATTATATGCAAATTCAGCTCTAGGTAAGTACAAATCCCAGTTCCTAATGTTTTCACCAACAAGACACCTTAGCAGATTGCCTAAACTACGGTTCACTACTTCAATTTGGCCGTCAGTCTGGGGATGATAGGCAGTTGAAAACTTAAGTTTTGTCCCTAACTTATGCCAAAGGGTTTTCCAGAAATAGCTGGTGAACCGAACATCCCTATCTAAAACAATGGTCTTGGGTAGGCCATGGAGTCGAACTATTTCATTAAAGAACAGGGTGGCTACCTTAGACACATCAAATGTTTGGGAACAAGGCAAGAAATGGGCCATCTTGGAAAATCGGTCTACTACAACACAGATAGAGTCATGCCTCCTCTGGGTCTTAGGCAAACCTAACACAAAGTCCATGCTCACATCTTGCCAAGGACGATCTGGGACAGGGAGTGGGGTATAAAGGCCGGTGTTCTGTTTTCGCTGTTTGGCAACAGTGCAGGTCCGACACCTAGCCACAATGTGTGCTACATCTCTTTTTAAGCTAGGCCAGAAAAAATGGTCTTCAATAGCCAGGGTGGTCTTATCTTTTCCGAAATGGCCAGCTAAACCTCCAGCATGAGTTTCCCAAATCAAGAATTCCCTAAGAGAGGTTCTAGGGATGCAAAGCCTATTCTTAAAGAATAGAAAGCCATCTAAAAGGGAATAATCCTTATGTTCACTAGATGGTCCTTGAGTTAGATCCTGGTATACAGTCTTGAAATCCGGACACGACTCATATTCTTCTTTGATTTGCTCAAACCCTATGACTTCAGCCCTAACAGAATTCAACAACAAAGATCGACGACTAAGGGCATCAGCTACCTTATTTTCAGACCCAGCCTTATGCTTCAAAACAAAAGTATAGGACTGGATATACTCTACCCACTTAGCATGCCTAGGGTTAAGCTTCTTCTGAGAATTCAAGAATCTAAGAGCCTCATGGTCCGAAAACAGCACAAATTCTTGCGGTAGTAAATAATGTCTCCAGTAACGCAAAGCTTGCACTACCACGTAAAATTCCTTATCATAGGTAGAATACCTAAGCTTAGCATCATTAAGTTTTTCACTAAAGAATGCTACTGGATGGTTCTCTTGGCTTAGGACTCCACCTATACCTACTCCTGAAGCATCACAGGCAACCTCAAATACCTTTGAAAAGTCCGGTAGTCTCAAAATGGGTGCCTGGGTCATTCTATCCTTAAGATCTAGGAAGGCTTTATGGGCTGCTTTGGTCCACTGAAATTCTCCCTTCCTAATGCAATCTGTGATAGGAGCAACTACGGTACTAAACCCCTTGATGAATCGCCTATAGAAGGTAGCCAAGCCATGGAAACTTCTAACTTCATGCACACTGGTTGGCTCTGGCTATTCTACTATGAACCTAATCTTTTCAGGATCGGCAGCCACACCGTCAGGGGTTACAACAAATCCAAGGAAGATAATCCTACTGGTCATAAATTCACACTTTTTGAGATTACCGTAGAGACTATCATTCCTCAAAACTTGATAGACTTGTCTAAGGTGGCCTAGGTGATCTGCAGGGGTCTTACTATAGATCAGGATATCATCAAAATAGACCACTACAAACTTCCCTATGAAAGCTCTAAGTACTTAGGTCATAATCCTCATGAAAGTACTAGGGGCATTGGACAACCCAAAAGGCATAACAACCCATTCGAAGAGACCATCCTTAGTCTTGAAGGCTGTTTTCCACTCATCCCCTGGTCTAATCCTAACCTGATGATAGCCGCTCTTGAGATCAATTTTAGAAAAAACCATGGCACCGGCCATCATATCAAGCATATCATCTAGTCTAGGGATGGGGAACCTATACTTGATTATGATTTTATTGATGGCACGACTATCAACACACATCCTCCACGTGCCATCCTTCTTCGGGGTTAGAAGTGCAGGGACTGCACAAGGACTAAGACTCTCTCTAATGAACCCCTTCCTCAACAATTTGCCAACCTGCTTTTGCAGTTCTTTATGCTCAGATGGATTCATCCTATAATGGGGCAAGTTGGGTAAAGTAGCTCCTGGGACTAAATCTATGGAATGCTGAATATCCCTAAGAGGTGGAAGGTGGTCTGGCAGATCCTCGGGAAAAACATCCTCAAATTCTTCTAATAAAGGCTTAACTTCCTGAGGAGGCTCTGAGGGTGTAGGAGTCCTAAGTTCCTTAGCAGTCAACATCCAAATGGGTGAACCACTATGAATTTCTTGTTCTAGATCCTTGGCACTAATTAGGTTCACTCCAGTCTTCATTTCCCTAACCTTACTGGTTCCTTTAGCTACCTTGTCCTTAGGAGGGACTGAATGGATTGTGATTTTCTTCCCATTGAAACTAAAGACACAGGTGTTGGATTTTCCTAAGAGGGTGGCATCATGATCATACAACCAAGGTCTTCCAAGAATTATACTGCTCACCCCCATGGGCAAGACATCACAGCAAATCTTCTCTTGATAGGATTGCATTTGGATTTGGACCTGACATCTAGACTGGATGGGTATAGAGGTAGAGTCTACCCAAGAAACCTTATAGGGGTTGGGGTGGGGGACTGGGGTTAAGCCTAACATTTTGACAGTGCTAGTAGAAATGGCATTTACACAGCTCCCACTATCTATGATGATTTTACAAACCTTATCCCCTAGTTTAAGGAAAGTCTGTAGGATGTTAGTCCTACTCCAGTCTTCCTGAACTTTAGTCTGGGACAGGATGCATCTCACAACCCCTAAGTGGTCAGACTCAGTGGATTCTTCCTCTCCTTCATACTCATCAACCAAATTCATTCTGGCCTCATAAACTTCTTCTTCAAACTCCTCATTAGGATCGGAATTCTCTTCTCCTCCCTCTTCTATATATAGGGATCTACGAGGGCACTGGCTAGAAACATGACCTACCTTATGACACTTAAAACAAGCTATGGCTGTGCACTGATTGGAGATATGACCGGGCTTCTGGCACTTAAAACAGACGATACTAGGGGTTCTCTGGGTGTCAGGTGCCTTACCTTTGTCCATGGGCCTAGGGGTGGGGATACCCTGATTAGGCTTGCTAGGGGTAACCTGGCTAGGTCCATTTCTTGGGATTGGGGCACTAACCCTAGATGGCATGGGTCCTCTCTGAAACTTCTCAGTGTTCAGTGCAATCTGATAGGCTTGGTCTAGGTCAGTAACCTCTCTCAGAAACAACTCTCTCTTAATATCTTCCCTAAGCCCAGTCCTAAATCTAGACAAAGTGACTTCATGGGCTTCACTCACATCACATCTCATTAGGTATTCATCAAAGGTGGTTATGTAGTCTGAAACAGATCGATTCCCTTGTTTCAAAGTCTGCCATTGGTCTAACAGATTTTGCTGGTATGAAATGGGTAGGTACTTGTCTCTAAGCTTTTCTTTCATACCCTGCCAAGTGGTTATGGGCTCTACATTTCGTCTTCTAATGGTCAGCTCAATGTTCCCCCAGTATAACCTAGCTTGACGTATTAATTTCATCTTGGCAAACTTGAATTTCCTCTCCTCAGACATAGCATACCACTCAAAGTACTGGTCCATCTCACCCTCCCAATCAGAATACACCTTAGGATTTAAACTACCATCAAAAGTGGGTGCATCTAATTTGATGTTCCGAATGAACCTATCATCTCTATCCTCAGGTTCTGGGTCAGGCCTCCTATGATTAGGTTCAGGATCTCGGTATAAAGGTCTTCTAGGCTCTTGGTGTGGATGAGGTTGAGGCACATTAAAATCTAGGTCAGAAGTCCAATTCTGATGCCTAGGTTCCTCAAGTACTTGGACTCGATCCCTAAGCTGGGCAAAATTCTCATTCATATCCTGACTTAATTTGTTCATACTCTCAGTAAGAGCTCTAACCATGGCCTCTAAATCAGGTTGGGTTTGACCAGGTTGGTAGGGTACTCCATTCCGGGTAGACATGATGCAATCAAGCACACAAAATGAGACTCAACTGAACGACTACGGGCTAACTAGA
This sequence comes from Areca catechu, assembly GCA_021397845.1. Classification (NCBI taxonomy): domain Eukaryota; kingdom Viridiplantae; phylum Streptophyta; class Magnoliopsida; order Arecales; family Arecaceae; genus Areca; species Areca catechu. The sequence goes on along the minus strand of CM038048.1, from coordinate 40,658,186 downwards.
CCTAGAGCCCAAACTAGGTGCCCAATCAGAGTGGCAAGCTAGCCTGTAGTAACTCAGGACTCAGCCAGGCAGGTGTAAGGGGAGTGTTAGGTCCCTGAATGCCAATCCTAGACACCAATCAGAGATTGGCCAGGTAGGCGGACCAGCACACAAGCCCTTCGGGATGGAATCCCTGAACCACCATTCTAGACACTGAGTACAAAGCACACACAGAGTAACCAGACAAACTGACTCAACACTAGCCTTGACCCGACTTGTTGATGTCCCTAGCCCACTAGGGCAAATTAGGTCTAATCAATTTTTAGATTAAAGGCTTAGGTTCGAATGAAGGGGTGGTGGTTTTGGGCTAAGGAGAGGTTATCAACTCCTCCCCTTATCTTAGATGCTCAAATGCCCTTAAGATGAATTAAGAGATCAACACTCAAAATAAATGGATGGCAGAACACAAAAACAGAGTTGCAGTAATTTAATTATCAGAAATCGCACGGAAACCAATAAATCATGAGAAAATTATGCAAATTAGTTTCAATTATACTGGTTTCAGAAAAATAAAAATCACCAAATTTAGAGTTACCTGCAGTGAGAAATAATTCCTGCAATAGGATAATTATGGGTTGAAAATAGAGCACTTTCCCGTTTACAATTCCTGCTATGAAGTTATAACCCAACGGATCCCCTACACGCCCTAGGAACACCCAGTGGAATGGAAAGAGGAGGTTTGCACCTCGCTTCGTTCCTAGGACCGGACATCCTGGGGAGTCTACTTCGAGCAGACAAAGTAAAAAGAGAGAGACTCAAACAAGCAATCAAAATAGAAACCCTAGACAGGGCTCTGATACCAAAATGATGTAGAACAAAGAACGAAGAAGCGTATGCGGAAGTAAATTTAAGATTGATTCTCTTTTTTTCTTTTTTTTTCTTTTTATATTTCAGAAATTGGCTTTGACTCAAAGTAAAGCTAAACTAAGTTGAAGGAAACTAGGTAAGGATTGAAAGCACAATTTAGATGAAACTAAATTATCAGAGTAGTTCAGAAGTAATGGATCGCTGGGGTTGAGAAACTCCCAGACCTAGGGTTTTGCTCTGAACTTTCAACAAAACAGAAATAGAGAGGAGAGATGGTTTACCAACTAGACAGTGATCTTCTCAGAATTTGGGTGGAAGAACTCTCTCGAGCAGATTGTGGGATCCTCGGAGTCGGCTATCTTCACAATGGATCCTCCAATACTGGTCTTGTGGTTTGGTCGGCTTCTCCTGGACTCAAGATCTGGGAAAGAAGAGGAACAAGTGATGGAATTCAGATACTCAAGAAAAGATTTACCAGGTTGAAGAACTTGAAAGCTGAAGTTGCTGAAATCAGGATTCTCCTGGAGGCTGATCTGACTTCCTCTTAGAATTGTTGTAGATCTGAAATATCTGGACTGGAGCTGGATGCTGGTGGTCGGCCTGGACTTGGAGAGGGTGGCCGTGAGAGGTGGGATAGGCTAGGGCTTGGTGGAAAGAGAAGGGTGATGGCGGCTAGGGTTTGGGAGTGGAGTGGCTAACCTAGGGTTTGGGTTTTGGAGATCTCACACCTCCTTAAGGTTCCTGGGGAACCTGGATTTACTCCCTCACGGAGCTCAACACCTGGGTGCAAGTGCGGAAGAGAGAAAACACAAAGTTTGCTCACAAAAAAATTTGGCTTCATTCATCTGATTGATTTAAACTTACAAGAGGGGTTTAATTTATAAGGCTTTACAAGGGAGTAGGGTTTTACATCTTCCCATGTGGGACTAAAGGAGGGGATCTACAAATCAGGATAATCCAAACACATATGGTTGGCCAAGGTACCAAAAAAAAATTTGATTAGGGTTATAAAAGGCAGGTAGATGGCGCCTCCTTGCTTGGATCTTCAAGAGAATTTTTTTCCTTCCATGTATCAACTCTTTTGGACTCCTCCTTTTCTTCCTCCCTAAGTCAAGGCCCTTCCCATCTTTGTTTTGGATATTTTTGGCAGGTAGTGGGCGCCTCCTTGAAGTTTTCTCCAAGAGAATTTCTTCCCTTTCTTAGTTTGGTTCTTTTGGGAAAGACTTGGGCCGCCCCCTTGATTTGTGGACTCCTGGTGGATTTCTCCTCAACTGGCGCATGAGAGAAGGAAGCTGCTATCTGTGGCGTGGGGACCAAAGGCTGCTGGATGTAGATATGGCACCCCCTGGACTCAGGCGTATGGCTGGGAGTGTGGCTGGGAGTGTGGCGCCCACTTGCTAGGCCTTGGAAGAAAATGTAACACCCCAGGTTGAAACCCTAGTCCACTACTGAGTCAACATGACTCAACAAAATAAAATGCAGGTAATGTAGACTCAAGCTAAATTGAGTTGATCTAGTCAACTCTTATTACAAACCAAAAACCCTAATTCTTCGGGCAAGGTTAATCAGAGATCCAGATGGAGCTCTGAAGTCTTCTTCTAAGTCTGGTGCCCGCACCAGAGAAGTGGGACTGAGTAGAAGGTGGCGAAGCTGTGGACCAGCGAGTGGGGGATCAGCGAGGAAGAATAGGAAAAACAGGGAAGAAAGAAGGAAGGAAGGGGCTATGAGAGGTTCTGCTAAGAAATCATCTCTGGGAAAGATGATTTCTCAATCTAAATTCATCTTTCCTAGTGACGAATTTAGCCTTAAGATGCCATGTGTCCACCCAGCCACCTGAAAACGCACCACATGTCGGTAGATCGGCAAGCAAGGGGCCAGGCCTTGCCACGTGTCACCTAACTTGCGGACACCCTGAAATCATCTTTTAAGATGATTTCTCAGTGAGAATTTGGCTTTGGCAAAGATGAGTTCTATTTACTGCCACGTGTCGTGAGTGGAGAGCCAGGGCACGTGGCGAGAAGCTATGCTAAAATCATCTTTGGGAAAGACAATTTTATGCTGAGAAATCGTCTTTCCCAAACATGATTTCAAGCCCGACTGGCACCCACCCTACCACGTGGTAGGTGTTTTTGGTGCCGCATGTCTATGTCAGTAAAAAAATACCTAGTTTGATAAATATTTCTTAGGATACCTATTTTTGTTTTTTATTTATATTATTTTTAAAAAAAATTCCTTAGAGACTCCTCGGGATGGAGAAAATGGAGGGAAACAAAGGAAAATGAAGGAAAATGAATCAGATTGAAGGGTAAGGCCTTTTCCCTCTTTCATGGATTTTTTTTCCCTTCTCGTGGGTTCCCTTCTTCGTAAATCTAATGTATTCCTATTTAATGTATCTGTTCCTATCTAATGGATAATCACTGCACCGCAGCAACCCTCGCCTCCTCTTTTAGGGTTTGATGCCATCTCTAAAGCCAGTGGAATGCATAAATGGTATGCATCCATCTTCTCCAGTCTTTTATCTTTCTATCTCTAGGAGCCTTTTTGGTACCCTAAATTTGATGTTGGTTGGTGTTTGATCTAATTCGAATCAAAAAAATCTTGTCAAATAGATATTTTTTATTAATGTTTTTTCTTTAAAGGGAACTTCTTTCGATTCTTTGTTTGGATGTTTTATTATTTAGATCTATTAATCCATGGGTTTAATTCAACAGGCTCCCAAAAGAGGTGGGAAGGTTGTGGTGCCAGCGAAGAAGAAACCGGTTGTTATGATATCCCAATTTTATTTCAATTAATTATTGGCTCGTTCTTTGAACCAATTTCGATTTTTTGGTTTATTGGTCAAATCAACATACAAAGGACAATGTCTACTAGGTTTGATAAAGATTCTGATCTACAAAAAGATATTATGTCTTTGACTTCATATAGTTATCTTGGTCCGAAGATCGTGTTTGATATCTATGGCTTCGTATCCTTATCTTGCTCTAGGAGATAAGTTTATCAGCCTTGTCTTCGGCTTCGTATCATTATCTTAGTCCAAAGACCACACCTAATATCTTTACATCTATGGCTTCGTACCTTTATCTTGGTCTGAAAGATAAGTTTATGGACCTTGTCTTCAGCTTCATATCTCTATCTTTGTCTGAAGACCATGCCTAATGTCTTTACATCTATGGTTTCAAGCCAAGCTTATTAACCTTATGTCTTCGGCTTCAGTTGTCACCTTGATCCGAAGACTTGGCCTTTCGAGTGAATATCTTCAGCTTTATTCCTTCAATATAATCTGAAAAGCATATTTTTTGGACTGTAAGTATTTACTTTCGTTATTTCTAAAGAGATTTCTCTAAAGTGTGTAGCTAACATTCCCTTTAGGAGCGCTACTAAAGAGAATGTTAAGCTCACTTCGGATCTACTCTAAAAAAGAGAGGCTTATTGAGCATGTGGGTCTTTTCAATCTTAGAATAGCCAACCCTGTTCTAGTTATTGCAATCACTCACATGGTTGAAATCCTTTGATCGAATAAGCTTTGAAGTAATTGATTTTCCGACTGCCACTACTTATAGTTATGAGGTGGTTACATTTGCCCACTTTCATAACCGTAAGTAGTTACATTGGATCCTACAAATACTGGTAAGAGGGGACACTCGAGGTAAGCTTGGCTCATTCCTGCAATTTAAATTTCTCTTTTCTCTCTCTGCTTTCAAAAACTCTCCATTCTACTACTGCCTGAGTTTCTTCTGAATTTGGCATTAGAGTGTCCCCCGTCGAAAAATCTCTGGTCAGGGATCTGTTTTGCAGGTTCTGATTGACTGTAATACAGTAGAAGAACCACTTCATCCGGTCGATGGAGATTCAGCGTCAACAGATTGGCGCACCAGGTTGGGGTTGAAATCCATTTTCTCTGTTCTGAAGGAGAGCTTTGAGAAGCATAAATGGTGAAAGGGAAGGTTCGGAATGTAACTACAAGCCAGGAGCAACATTCTCCTCCAGCGAACGAGCCTCCGGTGAGTGATCCTCCAGCAGATCAAGGGTTGCTGCCTCCCATGATAATGGTGGGGCAACAATAATTCAAAACCCTATTAAACAGGGTGGAAGCTTTGACAGCACTGGTACAAAATTTGCAAGAAACTGCTACCCAAGGATAGCATCCACCACTGGTTTCGTAGTCCAGTCATCAACCTAAGAAGGAGGAAAATTGACGTCAAGAGGTCACCCCAAGTTTCTCATAGATCTGGTCATCTCGTGACCGCTATGCCTCTCCACCAGATTAACAAGCAGGAGATCATGGTGGAAAGAAAAGGATCCGGCGATCTCCCTATGTTTCTTCTAGAAGTTTTGTACCAGAAAGAGCTAGACAGAGAGAGATCAACTATGAATTTGAAGAAAAATTCAAATCTATGCAAGCACAGATAGCAAGAATTTCAGATTTGAGAAGGAACAATGAGGTCAACACCTTCAACTCTCAACCCCCTTTTTCTGATCATATTATGGATGAAGTCATCCCCAGGCACTTCAAGATCCCACAGTTAGAAGCTTATGATGGGACTTCAAATCCTCTCGACCATCTGGGGAGCTATAAGGCTCATATGATAGTGCAAGGAGCAACAGATGCTATTACTGCCTTGCTTTTCCTACTACTCTGAAGAGATTCGCTCGAATGTAGTATTCGAGCTTACCCCCAAAGACAATTCACTCCTTCGCTAAATTAGAGCGGCAGTTTGTCTCGCACTTTAGGACATGCCAGAAGATGCCGCGCAACACCGATAGTTTTTTTCTTCTCCAGCAACAAGGAGGAGAAAATTTGAAGGAATTTGTCCACCGCTTCAATTCAGCCACTTTGGAAATCCCAAACCTGAATGAGCATGTGGCCATGTCTGCTTTGAAAAAAGGATTGAAGTGATCCAGGTTCACTTTTTTCCTGGACAAAAGATTTCTAGTGAGCTATGCCAAACCGCTGGCAAGTGCTCAGAAGTATGCTACCGCTGAAGAGCAAGCGGCAAGTCGAAGACTTGCAAAAGGGAGATACCCTTCTAAGAAGAAGAGTGCTAGAGGATCGAACATGCCAACATCTTCTAACAATGCTTCGGTTCCCAGGCGCAGCCCCAGATCCAAACAGCAGAATAGCCGGTTCGATACCTACACACCCCTCAACTTGCCTAGGGAGAAGATTCTGCTAGAAATTGAAAAAGAAAAATATTTTCAAAGGCCACGTCCCCTGAAGACATCTGCAAAAGCAAGGGACAAGAGCAAATAGTGCAGATTCCATCGAGATCATGGCCACAACACCAAAGAGTGTTTCCAGCTTTGGGATGCTATTGAGGACTGATAAAAAGAGGATATATGGAAAAGTACGTCAACCACCCAGAATCTCAAGCCAAAGAAATTGCCCTTCCAAGGATATCCGATGAAGTCGATCCACCTCACCAAAAACCAACTGACGAGAATGTTGGTATGCTTCATCAATCATCAGCATGGGATGTTGAAGCTGAAGAGAATGTCCTGAAGAGGTTCAAAGGAAAAATTCTATTTCTTTTTTCGATGAAGATGTTCAAGGAATACAACTTCCACATGATGACCCTGTAGTGGTCTCGGCTATTATTGCCAAGTTTGATATAAAAAGAATTTTAATTGATAATGGAATCTCAGTTGATGTATTGCTGTATGATGCTTTTTTTCGAATGGGATTATCTAGACATGAATTATGAAGATCTCTCATTCCTATAACTGGTTTTAGTAGAAATCAAGTTGGAGTTGAAGGTGAAACGGTCTTGCCCGTAACTTTTGGGTCCGAACCATTCCAAAGGACTCTTCCTATCAATTTTATTGTGGATAGAATGTCTTCAACTTATAATGCAATCTTGGGGCATCCAGCATTGAATAAGTTCAGAGCCATAGTCTCAATGTACCACCTATTGGTTCGGTTTCCTACCAGGACTGGCATTGGAGAAGTAAGGGGAGATCAAAGGATCTCTCATCAGTGTTTGATGATTCAAAATAAACAAGCAGCCAAGCCTTTAACACTTGACCAGCTGGATCCAAGAGACAAATCCAAAGACTCTGGAGAACTAGTGGAGAAAACACTTTTTATGCCATTATCCGAAAATGACCCTACCAAGCTCTTACAAATTGGCAGCCTACTTGACGAAGAATCAAAGGTAAAACTAATCTCTTTTCTTCGAGATAATACTGATATTTTTGCTTGGACAACTTCAGATATGCCTAGAATTCCTCCCGATGTGATCACACATCACCTAGAAGTCTCTTCCAACTATAAGCCTGTGTGGCAGAAGAAAAGAAATTTTGCTCCAAAAAGGCAGAAGGCTATTGATGAGGAAGTTAATGAACTCCTTGAAGCTAATTTCATAAGAGAGGTCCAATATCCGAACTGGCTAGCAAATGTGGTCATGGTGAAAAAATCAAATGGCAAGTGGAGGATTTACATAGATTATATGGATCTCAACAAGGCATGTCCAAAGGATAGTTTTCCTTTGCCAAAAATCGATCAGCTGATTGATGCTATAGCTGGTCATCAGTTGTTAAGTATTATGGATGCCTTCTCAGGCTATAACCAGATCCGAATGGATCCTGAAGATAAAGAGAAGACTACTTTTGTTACAGAGAAAGGGCTTTACTATTATAAAGTGATGCCATTTGGTTTGAAGAATGCTGGGGCAACTTTTTAGAGGCTCATCAACAAAGTTTTCAAAAATCAGATTGGAAGAAATATGGAAGCAAATATAGATGATATGATTGGGAAGAGACTTCGTAAATCTAATCATATTGCAGATCTAAAGGAGTCCTTTGATGCTCTCAGATATCATCGGATGAGATTGAATCCAACCAAGTGTGTCTTCGGAGTAACTTCTAGGAAATTCCTGGGATACTTGGTTACCAAGCGAGGAATTAAAGTTAACCCAGAAAAAATCCAAGCACTTCAGACAATGAGGCATCCCACTTGCAAGAAGGAGGTAGAAAGGTTAACGGGGAGAATTGCTTCTTTGAGCTAATTTATCTCCCATTCTGCAGAAAGATGTTTGCCATTTTTCAAGGTTCTCCACCATACTCAAAATCTTGAGTGGACAGAAGATTGCAGAATTTCCTTTAACAAGCTAAAAGAATACTTGGAAAATCCTCCATTACTCTCTAAGCCCTGTGAAGGAGAAACACTTTACCTATACCTATCAGCTACTGATGAAGTAGTTAGTTCGATGTTGATACAAAGGGATTCCAATCATTTACAAAAACCGATCTACTACACTAGCAAAGTGTTGCATGAAGCAAAAGTCTGATACCCTAGAGTGCAAAAGATTATCTTTTCTCAAGTGATTGCAGCAAAGCATCTTCGACCTTATTTCTAAGCCCATTCTATTATGGTTTTGACAGATCAACCCTTAAAAGCCATACTTCGTTATTCTGACACCTCAGGAAGGATAGCTAAGTCAGCTGTTAAATTAGGGAAGTTTGATATTGAGTATCAGCCTAAGTCAGCAATGAAAGCACAAGTTTTGGCTGATTTTATAGCTAAATGCACATGGGAATCCGAAGAGGACCAGCCAAGAGCCGAAGAAGAAGGTACCGAAGATAATCCAGAGTTTATTTGGATGCTACACGTCGATGGTGCTTCGAACACCAATGGTTGCGGTGCAGGTTTAATTCTAGCTGGTCCGAATGGACAAGTTATTGAATATGCTCTTCGGTTTTCTTTTCAAGCTTCAAATAATCAAGCAGATTATGAAGCACTCATTGCTGGACTTAAAATCTCTCAAAAGTTGGATATTAAAAGGCTCAAAATTTTTTCCGATTCACAGTTGGTGGTGAATCAAGTAAAAGGTGATTTTGAAGCCCGAAATCCAAATATGATCCAATACTTGGAGAAAGTTCGAAGCATGATATCTAGTTTGGAGCATTTTGAAATTATTCATGTACCAAGGATAGAAAATTCTTGGGTAGATGCTCTTTCAAGACTTGCAACCATAGCACTCGATTCTCTTGGGAGGACGTATGTGGAATATCTTGAAGACCCCAGCATATCAGAACCCATAATTGATGTATGTCAAGTTGAGCATGAATCTTCATGGATGGATCCTATTCTCAAGTTCCTAAGAGAGGGAACCTTGCCCGAAGACAAGCTCGAGGCTAAATGCCTTCACTGGATGGCCTCTCAATATGTGATCTTGGATGAAATATTATATAAGAGGTCCTTCACATAGCCTTTGCTGAAATGTTTAGGTCCATTCAATGCAGATTATGCACTCAGGGAAGTGCATGAAGGAATATGTGGAGATCATCTGGGGGGCAGATCCTTGGCATATAAAATAATCCGTTAAGGTTATTATTGGCCAACCATTTAGAAGGATTCTATAGAATTTGTCCGAAGATGTGATCATTGTCAAAGATATGCCAATGTACAAAGGCGACCTGCAAATCAGTTAACTCCATTGACAATGCCCTGGCCTTTTGCACAATGGGGAATGGACATTCTTGGTCCATTTTCTCCAGCTTTTGGGTAGCGAAAATTTCTTATAGTGGCAATTGATTACTTTACAAAATGGGTCGAAACTGAAGCATTGGCACAGATTACTGAAGCAAAAGTTGAAAATTTCATGAGAAACTTCATCATCTTCCATTTCAGGATTCCTTATTCTATAATAACTAACAATGGAAGACAGTTTGATAACCCGAAATTCAGGAACTTCTGCACCTAGTATCACATTTTTCACAAGCTTACTTCAATGGCACATCCTCAATGTAACGGAGAAGCTGAAGTGACAAATAGGACTATTCTTCATGGTCTTAAAACCAGATTGAATGATGCTAAAGGGTCATGGGCCGATGAGTTAAACTCAGTTCTTTGAGCATATCGAACTACTCCCAAAACAGCTACTGGTGAATCTCCATTTCATCTATCTTATGGTACTGAAGCAGTCCTTCCTATAGAAGTCACTTTGCAATCTCTATGGGTTGATCACTACGAAGAGCTCGAAAACTCTGAACGTCGAAGAGTTGACCTGGATTTACTACAAAGCACACGATTTCAGGAATAGTTGAAAATGGCTGCGTATCAGCAAAAAATGGCAAGATACTACAACTCTCATGTAAAAGAACGGACCTTTCGTCCTGAAGATCTAGTTCTGCAAAAGTCTAAAGTATCCAAACCAACTGAGCAAGGTAAACTCTCTCCTACATGGAAAGGACCATACCAAATCAAAGAGGTTATTCGACCTGAAGCTTACTGGTTGGAAACCTTAGAGGGTATTCTACTATCTCGATCTTGGAATGTACAAAACCTCTGTAAGTATTATCAATAAAAGTTTTATTCAAGGTCATCAGGATAGATTTAATTATTCTGCTTTAATTCTATTTCTAAATGGCATAAGGATGATCTCCGTGATCTACCATACAAAATACTATGGTAAGCTTAACCAGCCTATCTTAATTTTTCTTTTCTTAAAAGGTATAAGGATGGTCTCCGTGATCTACCTTACGAAGTACCGAGTTGGGCTTAACTAGTCCATCTTAATCAAAATGGCATGAGGATGATCTCCATGATCTACCTCATGAAGTGCCGAGGTGGGCATGATCAGCCTGTCTTAATTTCATTCCAAAAAGGCATGAGAATGATCTTCATGATCTACTCTACCAAATGCCGAGGTAGGCCCAATCAGCCTATCTTAATCCTTGATCAAAAGGTACAAAGGTGATCCAAACAATCTATCCTGCAAAAGTGCCAGAAGTTAATCAACCTTTCATTTAAATCAAAGATGCAGGTGATCCACGCGGTCTATTTTATCCTAAGTCCGAAGACTTAGCGTATTCTCAAGTCCGAAGACTTGATTCTTATCCGGAAATTTGGTATTCTTTTCTCCTAAGTCCGAAGACTTAGCATATTCTCAAGTCCGAAGACTTGGTCCAAAAACTTAGTGTATCTTTAAATTCGAAGACTTGGAGTCTCAATCATTCTTATTCTTGTATTACTATCCAACATGATATAATCTTGGATCAGATTTGGAAATTCTATTTTTAAAGAAAAGATTATTATCCTAAGTCCGAAGACTTAGTATCATTCTATATACTTCGGAGTTCTTAATTATCCGAAGACCCTACACTTGGAAAAATTCTCATCCATTCACATACGCATTCATAGGAAAATTCTCCTTGGAAAGGATTTTCATTGATAAGATATTTTACACTTTTCCAAAAAGAGAAGAGAAAAAGTTTCAAGTTCTCCATTGCTGGAGTGTCTTCGGTCGGAATAGGTTCAACTGGATTGGCCATTTCTTCAGCTATCAATGGAGCTTCGGGACTCTCTTGTGATTCGAGCTCATTTGGACTTTTAGGATCGAACAGTTGAATCCCCGAAATATCCAAATCTGGGTAAAGGCTTTGCACTTCCTTCACCCCATCATTGAAGCCTCCTTTATAGCTGTGGGTTCCTGCTTCCACCATATCATTTTCGAAAGCCGAAGATGCTTTATAGTCCTCTACCACCCTCTTCAGCTAATCTTTCTTCGAATCTCTTCAGCAGCTTCTTCGGTCTTCTTGGTAGCCTCTTTGGATTTCTGATGAGCTTCTTTAAGTAAAGCTTCCAAAGACCGGACTTTGTTCTTTCTCTTTTTAAGTCTCGCCTCCTGTTTAGAGTTCTTCAATTGAATATTCTCTATATCTACTTTCAAGCTCTGAACTAAGGCATCGCTTTGGGCAAGCTTCTCCTCCATAGCCTGTCTCTGCTCTTCGGCTACTGTCGTCTCAATTTCAGTTATCTTCATTTTGTCCTTCATCTTTTTATAGTTGTCTCTAAAGTCAAAGATGCTTTCCTCCATGACAGTAATGTCATGCATCATCTATATTAATAGATTAAAGAGTTAACAACAACAAATTTATGCTTTGAAAATATAATCAGATATTTACCTTCAGTGCTGATGAGAACACTAAGTCAGAGACTTCTTCAATATATCGGGACTTAGTTTTGTCCCAGTCTTTTGGAAGAAGTGTACGCTTCATCAGCTCCCTGGCTAGATCAGGGTTCTCTAAGCCCTCTCTATCCGAAAAGATAGTGAAGGCTACATTACATCTTCCTTCCGAAGAGGCATTCCATATAGGATCACTCTCGGATCGAGACTTTGATCTTTCCTTTCTTTTCTCCTTCAAAGGTGCAATTAGAGATTCCCTATCAAATGTCAGATCATGTTGATTTGGAGGGGGCATCGGACGAGGACTCCTCGGAGAAGGCCTCCTTGGAGATGACTCCTAGCAGGTTCAGGTGGATTTGGTGAAACAGGCGGTATCTCTTCATCTGATGTGGGCCTCATCAGAGGAGTGCTCGAACCCTCTTCAGCCCTTCTTTTCTTTCGGACTTCGGATGTCACTGGGATAGCCACTGCCCTCTTTTGAGAAGCCTGTCGAACTTTCTCAAGTTGAGGCTTCATTCTTTCACCTGCAATCAAAAGATTTCATTATATAAGAAAAGAAGAAAGAGAAAAAGAAGGATAGAGAGAATAAAAGTCTGAAGACCACTATTTCTATACCTAATATATGGACTTCGTTGATATGGGCTCGATGAAGGTTTTTTTCCTTCAGTAATTCTTTAAACGAGGGGATCTCCGGCACCGATAGAGTCTCAAAGTCTTTGAGATCAGCTTTCAGAACTCTTTTTCCAGCGTTTGCGTCCAAACACGGAGCCTTCCAATCAGCATTGAACCCCTAATTGATATAATATATAAAGAAAAAGCAAGGTTTCCACCCATGTATTGCACTGGGAGTCCCTTTTATTAGTCTTCGGCCAGGCCGAGGACCTATAACCCACCATCCTTTACCATGAAAATCTCTCTTCAGCATAAACAAAGAGGTGAATAAGGATGTCTTCGGCTCTACATTCCTAAGTTTACAAAGGACCAGGAATCCATAGATGTTCCTAAAGCTGTTGGGGGTTAACTGAGCCGGAACTATTTGGTAAAGGTTAAAGATTTTTGTGAAGAATGGGTGAAGTGGAAGCCGAAGACCGGCCTTGAAGTGGTCTTCGTATATAGCAATTCAATGCATGGGAGGTTTATCTACCCTCTCTTCAGGGTTCGGAAGGATCGTTTTGAAGGTCCGTGGAATATGAAAACGTAGCCTAACATCTTCTATTCTAGAAAGTGAGAAGGAACTAGCAACAGAATCAGGTGATCTTTCCGGGCTTCTCTTCCTACCGGAACTTCTCCCCTACTAGTTTCGCCTCCCGGCAAACCCCTACTAGTCCCGCCTCCCAGCGAACTCCTATTGGTTTCCATTTCCAATGTCTCCCTGATGGTTTCACCCCCCGGTGGACCTCTACTAGAAGAAGGGTTCCTAGCGGACTTTGACATTATAAAAAAGAAGAAGAAGAAAGAGGAGGAAGGGAAGGAGGACCTCTAACCTCTGAAAAAAGAAAATGGCAGACTATGGCTCGGGATGAGAAGAAGATGGAGCACGAGTGTGAAGAAAGCTCTCTTCCTGAAACTTTCCTTCCTTTTATAGTTGAGATTGTAGGGTTTGAGATGCTTCGGAAATCTCCTCGATCGTGCACCGTATCAACAGCCTCGATCGTGGGTACGATTTCTTGAAAATCACCCATTAATGAAGCAGTGGCTGCGATCTGCGTGAAGTGACTTGAATGGCTACGATAACTTCTCAACTATGATCAACATCCAGATGATTGCCAAGTGTCCCTCCTTGGTAAAATAAAATCTTTTTTCCAAAAAGATTTTTCAGAGTTTTCTAGATTTGAAACGTTTCTTTTGAAATGACAAATGAGGCAATGGCACATGTCTTCTCCATGTCTCTCGTGCCACCAAGAAATTATTGCGAAAAGACGTTCCAGTGTCTAATGCCATCATGGTATATCAGTTATCGCTAAACGACAGATTTCAAGTACTCCCATTTTTCGAAATTAAATCATTTCAAACTTGGGAGTGGGGGGCAACTGTTATGATATCCCGATTTTATTTCAATTAATTATTTGCTCGTTCTTTGAACCAATTTTGATTTTTTGGTTTATTGGTCAAATCAATATACAAAGGACAATGTCTACTAGGTTTGATAAAGATTCTGATCTACAAAAAGATATTAAGTCTTCGACTTCGTATATTTATCTTGGTTCGAAGACCATGTCTGATATCTATGGTTTCGTATCCTTATCTTGCTCCAAGAGATAAGTTTATCAGCCTTGTCTTCGACTTCGTATTATTATCTTAGTACGAAGACCACGCCTAATATCTTTACATCTATGGCTTCGTACCTTTATCTTGGTCTGGAAGATAAGTTTATGGACCTTGTCTTCGGCTTCGTATCTCTATCTTTGTCCGAAGACCATGCCTAATGTCCTTACATCTATGGTTTCAAGCCAAGCTTATTAACCTTATGTCTTCGGCTTCGGCTGTCACCTTGATCCGAGGACTTGGCCTTTCGAGTGAATATCTTCGACTTTATTCCTTCAATATAATCTGAAGTGCATACTTTCTGGACTATAAGTGTTTACTTTCATTATTTCTAAAGAGATTTCTCTAAAGTGTGTAGCTAACATTCCCTTTAGGAGTGCTACTAAAGAGAATGTTGAGCTCACTTCAGATCTACTCTAAAAAGGAGAGGCTTATTGAGCATGTGGGTCTTTTCAATCTTAGAATAGCCAACCCTGTTCTAGTTATTGCAATCACTCACATGGTCGAAATCCTTATATCAGATAAGCTCCGAAGTAACTGATTTTCTGACCGCCACTACTTACAATTATGAGGTGGTTATATTTGCCAACTTTCATAACCGTAAGTAGTTACGTTGGAGCCTATAAATACTGGTAAGAGGAAACACTCGAGGTAAGCTTGGCTCATTCCTACAATTTAAATTTTTCTTTTCTCTCTCTGCTTCCAAAAACTCTCCATTCTACTGCTACCTGAGTTTCTTCTGACTTTGGTATCGGAGTGTCCCCCGTCGAAAAGTCTCCGATCAGGGATATGTTTTGCAGGTTCCGGTCAACGGCAATCCAGCAAAAGAACCATTTCATCCGGTTGGCAGAGATTCAGCATCAACATCAGTAAATTATTTTTAGTTTTGATGCTGAGTTTTTTCTTTCTTTATCTAATTGATTTTTTTGGTGGTTTTGGATCTCAGGAGAAGGTTGTGAACCCTTTGTTTGAGAAGCGACCAAAGAAGTTTGGGATTGGAGGGGCTTTACCTTCAAAGAAGGACCTCCACTGGTTCGTCAAGTGGCCGAAGGTGGTCAGAATCCAGAGACAAAGGAGGATTCTCAAGCAGTGCTTGAAGGTCCCACCAACCTTGAACCAGTTCACCAGGACTTTGGATAAGAACCTTGGTAGCTACTACTAATTCTTTTAATATGTTCTTTGTAAAATTTTACTATCTGGTGATGATTTTATCTAAATTTTAAGGCTTGGTTATTGAGCTTCAGGCCATGAATAGTGATTAGCTGCATAATTTTATCACTTTTGTAGCTCTTCATGCCAATGACATGAGTTGCTTCTTAGCTTAGTTAATTAAATTTCACACTATGAGCTTTTATAGCTTTCATATGTTTTGAAACAATTGTATAAAAAAATGATGTGTTCGTGAAAGGGACAACTTTAAACAATTTTGTATTCTTTTCATCGCATGAATTTTTCATGTATGTTCTGGATGTGCATGAACATTTGTTGTGTGCATTGTAACACCACCAATGTCACAGCAAGTTATCATAAAGTTTCTAATGCTCTGAGGTATCACTGTTCTGATTCATAAAATTTTAGATCATCCAAAGCTGCACATCATTGTATTTCTATGAGAGGTGCATGGCATTTATTTTATGCAAGTACTTCTTGAGCTTTATCTGGGATGAGTAGGAGTCTCATTGTTTGGTGAAAAGTTTTTGTGGCTTAGTTGAGCTATGAAGTTGGTTGCTCTTGTTGGGATGCGCACAGCGGATTGAATCGGTTTAGGCTTCCAATTAATTCATGTTTACTCACTTTAGCAATTTACCAATCATACAGGTAGATATCAAATCAAAAGGAAAGACGAGATTTAACATGGTTCGGCAAATTTGCCTACATCCACACAAAGGAAGGAGCAATCCACTATAATCTGCCCCCAAAATTGGGCACAAAAGAAATACAAATATCCTAATAACAATTGCAGATTAATCACAAAGAGGCAAACAAATCGAAAGGGAAGAAGAAAACAGGAGAGATCACAGAACACCAAGCCTCTAGCCTCGCCAAATCCTGTCATGGATTCTCTGTTATTTTATTTGCTCTCTGGATCATCTTCAATATTTTTCTGGACCTTCTATAGCTCTCTATTGCATCTTAGAAAAATATTTCGACTTCTCGTGTCACAGGGCATCTCTATGATTTAAAAAACCATTGGAAACTATGTCAAAAGAAACCTAAAACAAGTCCAATGCCTTCCAAAAATATCCCAGGCCATCAGATAAAAAATCAATGGCTCAAATCGAGCCATAATTCGTGCAAAACACTATCTCAATGCCAGATCAAATCGTGGTCGTCCGATCGTGTGATCGTGCACTGCGCGAAACGCACGCGGAAACGCTCCACGCAACTACTGCAATGCACTGGGCCAAGCCCACGCACGTTCGCATGCGTGCGTCATGGGCTGGGTGTGGGCGTTTGGGAGCAAAACAGCGGTAACAATCCTCCTCCTTGCGACCAAAAAAAAATGCCTCTATAAAATATGGATTGTAAAGCCTCCTCCTCATCATAAGCCCTGAAGGGGCATCACCGAGTGCTCAAACCAATAAAGTTTAGGAATGTCCTGAACTTGACCACTGGAATTGGTTTAGTGAGCATATCAGCCGGATTAATAGCAGTGCTAATTTTTTGAATTTGAATATCATCATCCTCTACCAAATCTCTGCTAAAGTGATACCTAACATCCACATGCTTAGTGCGTTCATGATACATCTGATCTCTGGCAAGATGTAAAGCACTCTGACTGTCACAGTGAATAACCAAATAATTTTGCTTGAAACCCAAATCTTGTACTAACCCTCTTAGCCAGATAGCTTCCTTTGTTTCCTTTGTCAATGCCATATACTCTGCCTCTGTAATAGACAAAGCAACTGTAGATTACAAAGTAGCCTTCCAACTAATTGCACAACCAAAGAGAGTAAATACATATCCGGTCAATGACCTCCTCCTATCCAAGCACAAGCATAATCTAAATCACAAAATCCTATGAAAGTGCAACCACTCTGTCCGGAGAATACCAATCCCAAATCAAAAGTGCCTTTCAAGTATATAAGAATCAATTTCACAACTGACTAGTGAGCTTTTTCAGGCTTGTCCATATATCTACTCACTACACTAACTGCCTGTGAAATATCAAGATGAGTACAGACCATTGCATACATGATACTACCAACTGCACATGCATAAGGCACTTTAGACATATACTTCTCCTCATCCTCAATCTGAGGAGAATCCTTGGTAGATAATCGAAAATAACTAGCAAAAGGAGTAGTGACTGGCTTAGCTGTAGACATACCATATCTATCCAAGACTTTCTCAATATATCATGCTGAGTAACAAATAGTCTACATAATTGCCTATCACGAATTATCTCCATCCCAAGTATCTTCTTTGCCGGTCCAAGGTCCTTCATCTCAAATGCAGTACTAAGCTCAGCTTTCAGCTTCTGAAGATTGACAAATCCCTGGCTGCAATCATCATGTCATCCACATATAATAATAAGTAACAAAAAGAGCCATTTGAAAATTGCTGATGATACACGCACCTATCATATGGAGATCTTTTGAACTCATGGTCGACCATAAACCTATCAAATTTACGGTACCATTATCTTGGAGACTGCTTCAAACCATACAAAGACCTTTTGAACAAGCATGCATGATCTTCTTTATCTAGAGCCTCAAAATCAGGTGGCTGTTGCATATAAATCTGCTCCTCCAAATCACCATGTATAAAAGCTGTCTTAACATCTAGCTATTCTAACTCCAAATTCTGAGAAGCAACTAAAGCAAGGAATACACGAATAGAAGAGTGTTAACCACAGGAGAAAATACCTCCTTATAATCAATACCCTCTCTTTGACTGTAACCCTTAGCCACCAACCTTGCCTTATATTTCAAATCCTGAAAAGTAGCTCCTTCCTTCTTCTTGAAGATCCATTTGTAGCCAATTTTTTTCTTGCCTTTAGGTAATCTGACTAATTTCCAAGTCTGATTCTTTTTCAAAGATTGAAGCTCTTCTACCATAGCCATGGTCCATTGCTCAGCTTGTGAACTACCAATTGCTTCTTGAAATGTGGTCGGCTCATCACCTATAGTGTCTGCAATATTCAGAGTATAATATACTAACTCAGTACAAGCAGAATCCTCAAAACCATTCTTTTGAGGTGCTCTGATATGTCGCCTGGTTCTTCGAGTGGCAATACTATCATCTTGAACTTGACCACATACAATAACCTCCTCCTAAGTCTGTAATTCTAGATCTGTCTACTGATGCTGTTTATTCTGAATATCACCTGTAGGCTTTAACTGTTGTGATCTAACAGTCTGATTAATATCAACAACAATCCTATCCTGCTGATCCTGAACCTGATCTCCTGGTGAAGAACTTGGCTGTAGCTACCGTGGAGTGGCTGACTCATCAAAAGTCATATCCCTACTGACTAGAAAATTCTAGGATCCGGGCTCTGTGCAGCATAATCTATAACCCTTCACCCCATATGCATATTAAAGAAATATGCATTTCTTAGCCCTGGGATTCAGCTTTTCATCTTTGACATGCACATATGCTGAACACCCAAATACTCTAAGAACTGAATAGTTTGCAGGTCTACCTATCCACATTTCTTCCGAAGTCTTAATATTCAATGCAGATGCTAGAGATTGATTTATAATAAAGCAGGCTGTATGTGCAGCCTCTGCCCAAAAATCTCTACTCAATCCAGAACTTGATAGCATAGATCTGACTTTTTTCAGTAGCATGTGATTCATGCATTCCGCCATACCATTTTGTTAAGGAGTATACACAGTGGTCCTATGCTTGACAATGCCCTCTGACTTGCAAAAATTATTAAACTCTATAGAACAAAATTCCAATCCATTGTCAGTCTAGAAGGTTTTCACCTTCCTCTCAGTTTGCCTCTCAACCATAGCCTTCCACCCTTTAAAAGTGTGAAACACATCACTTTTTTTTTTGATAGTATAAATCTAGACTTTGCGGGAGTAGTCATCAATCAAAGTGAGCAAATATCTAGATCCACCCTTGGATATAACTGGGGAAGGTCCCCATAGGTCAGAATGAATGTAATTCAATATACCTACTGTCCTGTGCATGCCTGAAGTAAAGTTAATTCTGTGTTGTTTTCCAAATATGCAATGCTCATAGAATCCAAGTGCACCAACTTTCTGACCTCCTAACAGACCATGTCTACTCAGCTCCTGTAGACCTTTATCTGACATGTGGCCTAATCTTTGATGCCATAACTATGTCAATTAAACAATAAAGGAATGTGCTGAAGAAGCCTCACCAACCACTGTAGTACCATCCAAATAATAAAGAGTGCCACTCAATTTACCTCTTAACAAAGTCAATGCACCTTTACTAATTATAATAGATCCTCTACCCCATCTGCCCTCAAAACCTACAATATCAAGAGCATTTACCGAGAGAAGATTTATTTTCAATTGGAGAACATATCTGACATCATCCAAAGTCACCACAGTATTTGCATGAGATTT
Source organism: Areca catechu (assembly GCA_021397845.1). Classification (NCBI taxonomy): domain Eukaryota; kingdom Viridiplantae; phylum Streptophyta; class Magnoliopsida; order Arecales; family Arecaceae; genus Areca; species Areca catechu. The sequence continues at coordinate 40,638,616 of CM038048.1, read as the reverse complement.
GATCTGAACTGTACCAATTCCTTTCACTTTATAGATGGTGTCATCCCCAAGAAGAACAGAGCCTCCATCATAGGATCTAAAAGAAGTGAACCATTCTTTATGGGGTGTCATGTGAAAAGATGCTCCAGAGTCCACGATCCAGGTATCAGCCTGACTGACACTGCATGCAGCTGTAAATACTACATCATCTACAACACTACTATGATCTGCTGAAGTAACTGCAACTTATACCAAATCTGAGATTGTTTCTTTTTCTTTCTGTTCTTTCTCTTTCTTGGATTGTAAATGTCTATACTCATTTTTCTAGTGGCCTGGCTTCTTGCAGTAATGGCAAACTCCAGGTCTTTTAGACCTAGACTTTGATCTTGTCTTGGACTTGTTTCTACCTTGTCCACATATTCTTTGCTCATCTCTACCTCTGACAATAAGTTCTTATGCTAGATTTGGAGCCTAATGCTCTAACTGTACTTTCAACCTGAGCTCATTGGATAACGAAGTAGCTTCAACCTCATCTAGACTTATAGTCTCTCTTCATAGAGCATGGTAGTAGTAATATTTTCATAGGACTTAGGCAAAGAATAAATCAGGATCCAAGCCTTGTCTTCCTCATCAACATTAATACTAATATTCGCCAAATCGAGTAGGAGCTTATTATAATCATCCAAGTGATCCTTGAGTGAGGTCCCTTCCGTCATACAGAATGTGTGTAGCTTGACCCTCCAATACAGCCTATTTGTAAGAGATTTTGGCATATACAAAGTGTCTGATTTTTTTTCATACACTTTTAGCTGTAACAAGATCCACCACATTGCGAAGAACTTTATCACTCAGTCTCGAAAACAGAGTCCCAAGTGCTCTCTCATTCATCTCCTTTTTTGCAGCATCTATATCACCTGGAATTGCATCTATATCACCTGGAATTGCATCCATACCTTTGAGGGCTATTGACACACCCTCCTTGATCAGCAGATATTTCATTCTCACCTTCTATAGTGTAAAATCACCTGTGCCATCAAATATCGCCACCTCATGCCTAGAGGTAGTAGAATGAAAAATAATTGTCTCAGGAGCTGTAGAACTTGGTTGCCCATCAGATGCCATCCCAGTGCTCTAATACCAATTGTTGGGGTGCGCGTAGTGGATTGAACCAGTTTAGGCTTCCAATTAATTCATGTTTACTCACTTTAGCAATTTACCAATCACATAGGCAGATATCAAATCAGAAGAAAAGACGAGATTTAATGTAGTTCGGCAAATTTGCCTACATCCACATAGAGAAAGGAGTAATCCACTATAACTAACCCCCAAAATTGGGTGCAAAAAAAATACAAATATCCCAATAACAATTATAGATTAATCACAAAGAGACAAACAAATCAAAAAGGAAGAAGAAAACATGAGAGATCACAGAATACCAGGCCTCTAGCCTCGCCAAATCCTGTCGTGGATTCTCTGTTATTTATTTGCTCTCTGGATTGTCTTCAATATTTTTCTAGACCTTTTGCAGCTCTTTATTGCATCTCAGAAAAATATTTTGGCTTCTCGTGTCGCAAGGCATCTCTATGGTTTAAAAAACCATCGAAAACTGCATCAAAAGAGACCTAAAGCAAGTCCAATGCCTTCCAAAAATATCCCAGGCCATCAGATAAAAAATTGACAGCTCAAATCAAGCCATAATCCATGCAAAACACTGCCTCAATGCCAGATCAAACCATGGCCGTCCGATCGTGTGATCGTGCACCGCACGAAACACACGTGGAAACACTCTGTGCGACTGCCGCAACGTGCTGGGCCGAGCCCACGCTCATTCGCGCGCATGCGTCATGGGCTGGGTGTGGGCATTTGGGAGCAAAATAGCGGTAACAACTCTAGTTTTGGGAACTTTCGAAATGCTAGAGAACTCTCAAGTGAGGGGTGGAGCCTGGATTTTGGTTTGGGGGGCAAAGTTTTAAGAGCGCTGCTATGTTTCCTCAAGAACTTACCTCGATAGGATGCAGATTACATTGATAGTGCAATACACAAAGGTTCAGTTGTTAATTTTGGGGCCTAAATACCAATTACACTTGGTAGTTCATAAAAAAACAGTCAGTTGCAACTATTTCAGGGAGGTTTTGAAGATGATGAAGCATTTTCCTAGTTACAATAGTCATGATGCCTATTAAGTTTGAATCATCATCTTGCAAAGTAAAAGCTACACTTTGTTTAAACATTGATATGTAATTATAACCAAGAAAAGTGATTTAACATGAAAAAATTGATAAAATCAAGTGATAGAGACACTTGATACTTTGCATATTTGATTCTATATTTATCTGCTACTGAATCAAATGAGTCATATAAAGCTTATGGGAAGGAACTCAATGCTCAAAATGGAATTGAAAATGAGAACTATTGAACTATACATGCATATACATGCAAAAACATGGATAAGAGTAGGTTGGGAGGGGTGGGAAGGTTAATTTATTTATTTTTTCTACTTGGGAGGAATGATTGGATTAAAGAGAAACATTCAATGTGTGGCTGCATTCCATCAAATAAAGATCATTTACAATGAATGTTCATTGTTACTGACCTATTGGATTGATTGCTAGTTACTGGGAGTAGCCTAATAAAAGGGGCACCTGGGTTATTGGGTTCATCATGAGGTTGCACTGGTGATGAAATCCAACCATGCTAGAGTACAATCTATGTTAGATCTATTTATGGGCTGGACTAGATTTTACCCAAACTACATCTTAAGGATTTAAGAAAAATGACATTTTGCAAAATTATTTAAAATACCAACCATCTTACCTACCTCTAAAAAGAGCAAGCTTGCTTTTTGCATTATTGCAGTAGATTTGAACTCATCTTTGGAGTTTAACCCTCTATCACTTTTAAAAGGTGCAATTAATAGGTGTCCAAATTAATAGGTGTCCAAGTAGCAAATATTTATGGTTCAACAGTTTTGGTGAGTACTTTAGTTAAATATGTAATTCTTTTTTATTTCTATATGAATTTGATTGGATAACTTAATCTTTATTTTCATAATTGTTTTGACTTCTTTGAAAATATGAAAATGTTATAGAAGAACCCGATGACCATTCATTCTACTTGTTGTTTGATTGATGAATTTAATCTATTATTGTACATATTTATTAATAAGGTATTTCCAACATGAAAGAAGCTGATGATCATTCACCAAAGATAGATAAAATGTTATCTGTTAGTAGCAAACATAATCTAGAGGTATCTATGATATCATTATTTTATACAATACTTGTAATTTAATATTTTTTAAAAAAGTTGGCTAACTCTCTATTATTTCTAGAATGGTGATAGAGTTGAACTAAACTCATTTCAAGTGAACATATCATCCATTCTTGAATCATCTAAAATTGTAAGTAAAATTTATTTTAATGAATTTATAGATTTTAATAGAATGGTTCAATATTATTAAGTGGTGAATCATCAAGACTTATTTATTATATTATATGAAATCACTGCTTGTAGAGTGAAGAAGTAATTTTATTGGATATCTCACAGAAAGAAGTAAGCCAAGTAACATTTATTTCTAATGATAAAGACAAGATATTGATGGGCAAAAGTTTGGAAAATGTGTTTTATGAGGTTTCTGTTTCTTATGCAATTGAGCCCGATGCTCCATTGCTTATAAAGGACAAAAGTCAATTTTTAATAAAATATGCTGTGGATATTTACATTATTTGATGAAAAGATTATGTATATATTTGTATACATTATTTGTTTAATAATGATTTATACTAGCTCTGAAATGATGTATATTTATATGATTTCTTTTTTTTTGTAGATTCAGGTGATATAATGGAAGGTGTCAAGGAAGATATGGAGATTTGCAAAATTTACTTTATCTTTATTCTCTTTATAGTGTAGCAAAATAATTGAAACTTGTTTTATGATATGTTTTGAGTTATAGTATTTACTTTCTTTTAAAATCAATACTATATTTTGTTTCTTGTTCTTTAGATTTTGATGAAATTAACAAAGTTATTGAGATAATATTTTGTGAGACTACCACTATGTATGTTCAACTATATTTAATATAATGATGAAAATAATTTTGTTTGCAGTTATTTTATGTTTTTCTATTTTTATTTGTTATTATAGGTGATCCATATTTTGAAATTGGATTAAGCAGGACTATATTTAATTATATACCCATATTTTATTATTGATAGTACAGGTTCATTTATATCCATGCTTTGTTAATTTCAATAAATTTTAATTCATGTATTTAATTATTCACATTTTATAAAGGAGGGTATAGACTAGGTTTATACCCACATATACAATCTTATCTACGTTAGATATTACGTGGGTAAAGTACGTCTACACACATGAAAAAAACGTGGATATACGCTACATCCATACCGGACATATCCATATTTAACCAAACGTGTGTACTAACATGGGTGTAGATATATATCCATATTTTTAAAGCTTTTATCTACATTTTTATGTGGGTGTAGCTTAATTTTTTTGTAGTGAAGGTAATCAAGGACATATTTAACTCAAATTGGATTAAGAAAATGGTAAAAATATAATAATTATCTTGAGAGTTGATTATGATCCATTGTGCCTAAATGAAATAAGAACATGAAAACATAAAATTTTTGCTTGGAATTTTATAGAACTTTGAGCTAGATAAGAGATTTTGGAGAATATTGATCAGAGTTATGCAATGAAAGTGTGGTGGATTAAGTCATTTACAAGTTAAAGACATTAGGATTAATTGAAATATGTTATGATAGAAGAATAAAAGCTCATATTAATAAAGGAAGATGATTACTAAATTCTGTTGATTATTTGACAAATTGACAGATGGCTATGTTATTCTTCTAATAAGTTTTTCAATAATAGGCTGTGATAATGCTTAACAACTCATATTTAGAGTTACTTATTTATTGATTCAACTTGATTTAATTATTAAGTATTTAAATAGATCATGCATTATCGATTTCTTCTCTTTTTTTTTTTGGTAGAAAAAAGGATGAGGGGAAGGGAGAAAAACCCCCCGGTGTAGCTCCCCACTCGAGCCCCAACCCGTTAGACCTTTATTCGATTCGGGCTGCAAATTTTTTGTGTGCCCTCCCCACCAACTGGGTAAGTACGTCATCCTAACTCCACAACGGCGCCGAAGTTTCGGCCGCTCAGTCCCCCAGTCACGTACCCCAGAATTAATCTGGAATTTAATCGAGTCACCCGCGAGATCATTCCTCGAACTTGTGACCAGTAGATTATTCACAAGAGCTGAGCCGCACCTTAACCAACTGAGCTACCATCGTAGTGGTTCAATTTGTTCTCTTTGATCTCAACTCCAATATAGAAATTATAATATCGATATCTTATTTTTATGGAATTGCCCTTATTATTCAATACTGATAATTTATGATAGACCTTTGATTTCTAAAGCCAGTCATTATATATTAGTTCTCATGATCACCTTCTTAGCCATTAAGTGATTAGTCTCTAATCAAGATTGGTCATTAACTTTTGTGGGATCAAAACTTCACTATAGTGTTTGTCCTGGATTAATATCAAGATCCATTCCAAACACATTTGATTTAAATATTTTCTATGAGGATTTAATATTTTAATTGAACCAAACCCAATTTTTGAATGAATGTGCAATCATACCAAGATGATGATTTTAATCTTAGACTTTTGATTATTTAATTAGTGCTAATTTTATTTAATCTTATCTTAATCTTAAGTATGATATAATATTTTTTATAACTAATTTAGATCTCGCTATCTGATTTTGATCAAGGAAAAATGATACCTTGAATTGTGTGTTACCTAAGGGCAGAATTTTAGAGTTGATATAGAGATGTCAAATTATGAAATAATCTCAAAAAGTGACTATGCTTTGATATAAAAATATGTATGAATATTATAATTGATCCAAGTGATCGAATAGTTTGCTGGCATTTAAGTAATGGGATCATGTATTTAGTTTGGTAAACTTATAGAGTTTGGGTAGAATAGTACATGTGAGCTTTAGATTAAGCACCTTATATTTGGAAGATAGATTTTTTTATATTTCGAGGATAAAATTTATTTAAAGAGGGGAGAATGTGAAATCTAATCCAATTGAACCCTTTCTAGGCCAAAGTCAGCAGTCGTAGCCGACTTCAACCCATTTTAGAAAAAAAATAGGGACTAGAACAGGGGAGGCATGATTCTCCACCTGATCCATCATCATGGAAGATTTGATCACCTAACAGTGGCTGGTGTTATCGTCATGAACATTGGAATGGTTGGTCGCTATTGGGATTCACCGTAACTAGTGAATGGCTGGAGTTATCTACCATTAAACCAAGTTCATCCTTTTTGAGACTTTTTTAACCTCTAATCGAGCCAAAAATTGAGCACTCCACCGCCCTCTTTCTTCTCTTCGATAGCCGTCGAGTCAAGCCTAGCCATCCAAGCCCCCTCTCCTTCCTCCCTAAAGCCCCTAAACCCAACCAATCTCCTTCGGTCAAAAGAAATTTGAAGCTATTTGGCCCATTTTGCTGTATAAAACTGGTGCCACTGGCTGCATCCCTGCCATCACCACCCCTCACCTATAAGTCCCCTCCCCCCTCTGGGTTTTCTTTTGATTTTCTTGGATGTTGATTCCATGATGGCAAGCTCCTTTCCTCTCCCTTGGTTCTCTTGTTGGTGGCCGGACGACCACCACTGACTGCGGCATCTCCACCTCCCTCTCCATCATAGCAACACCCATTGAACCATTGCCTTGACCCCCTATTCATCCTTTCTTGATTTCGTAGAACCATGGGAAGACCCTATTTGAGCTGAGCCAAAAAAAGAGAAAAGAAAGAAAAAAAAAAAAAAAAAAAGAAAAAAAAAGAGAGAGAGAGGAAAGAGATGAGAGAGAAGAGAAGAGAGAAGAGAAAAAGAAAATTAATTAATTAATTAAATATTTGGAAAGGAGATCTAAATTTTGCCAAACCAATTCTTTGATTGGGTATTAATCATATAGTATTTAGACTGATTTCTTGCAATCAACTGATCCCTATTTACCGGACCCAAATGGATATCTATATCAAGCCCATACCTAGACCTAGACCAACCAAGAATTTCTCTTATTTTTTTCTTGGAACAAGAATTAATTGTATAAATAGCTTTTTTTATAAGAGCCTTCATCACCTTTATCGATAAAGGAGTATCGGATCTAGGGTTTAAGTTGCATATTTTTAATAGAATCATTTTTTGTAAGTTATCTCTATCATTAGTATGTTTTACCATGCATGATAAAGATTAATTTATTATTGTATTATATTTTTCAAAGTACATTATTTGCTTTATGAAATGTTGAGCATGCATGTTAATAATGAATTTTAATGCATCAAAAATATGTTATTTACTAATATTAGTACTCTCTAATCTGACTATAATTATACGAGTTAGGATCTGTCTCTTTTGGACCTCCAGTAGGATGATCACTGATACATGATCAATGGACGATATGTGTAGTCAGGAGCTAGTTTCCTTTTAAATTTAGTCAGTCAAGGCGATTGCTGGCAATTATAAGGAAGCATATTTTCTCGTGTGATATTAGAGCTAGTATCCATCTGAGCCTCTGTGGGATGATCACTGGTACATGACTGATGGACAGTATGTATAGTCAGGATCTAGTCTCTTTTGGAGCTAGTCACGAGCCGATCGTTGCCATAGTCAGAGATATTAGAAAATTGGGAGTGGTGATCATCCTTAATTATTTATGAAAACATATTATAATAAAATATGCATAATAAAAATTTTATGTTAATTTATTTGATATATTTCATTGATTTATGCTTTATGGATAATCATTTAATTTTATATTTCATGGACTAGTAGCTATGATAATTTATTGAGCTTATATAGTTTATTATATTTTTTCTTCGTTCTTTTTAGATACTACGGAGTAGTCAAGGCTTGGGATCATACTGTGAGAAGCTTAGAAATTTAATGAATTATTGATTTGTTCCTTGAAAGAAAAATTAATTAGACTTAGTCATCATTATTTAATGGTCAGAAAGTTTAATTAATTATTATTTATATTTTGAATGATTTAAAAATAAAAAAATAGGCCTTGCATATTTAATAAAATTAAATTTTAAAATTATATGACTATCTATCATATGCCCGGTCTAGGCCTCGAGCCAGGATGTGACACTTAATCAGCAAACCAGTGAGGATCTAATCAATGGGTAATCACTAATCATTATTATGGTCAAAGCAGATTAGATTATAGCTGTAACTACTGGTCAAGGATCCTACTTGACCTATTGTTTAATTGATTGACCGAGCTGCACTGGCCATGATTGATCAATCAACCATTTTAATAATTGATTAAAAAAAAATAATATTTTATAAAATTATTTATTTTATTATTTTATGGATATCGGTAGATGTTAATGTTTTTTTCGTCTCTAGCTTTCTTTTTGTTAACACGAGGATATGGTGGATTTTCTTGAAGTCATGCCTGGCCGGATGCTTGGTGTTTTATTTGCTTGCATGCTGAAGTCAGATTTGTATTGTTGGTGATTGCTCAAAACATTGCTTTCTTTCGGCGCTTCTCGTATACATAAAAATAATAATAATAATAATAATAATAATAATAATAATAATAATAATAATAATGTAATTAGGATTGGAACTGGATCAGTCCAAAACTCATTATCTGGAACTAGACTGTACCAGCTCAATAAACTTAGGGCTGATCTGAAATCAATTCGAACTTCGGACCAAATTTTAAACATATCGGACTAGACTTCGAGCTGTAAAATAGAGTCCATTTAATTTTGGACCAAAGAGATGTCCGGATTCGATCCGAAAATTTTTAAAATATGGTCCGAAACCTGATCCAATTTTAGACTGGATCAGTTCAATGAATTTTGGGCCGGCCCAGTTCCAACCCTAAATGCAACTAATTTGAAAGGCATTTTTACGTATCTAATCACACAGGATTAATATTATGAAATTTTATAATGATTATTTCTAATACATTGTTAAATATTGTATTTGTTCATTTCTACAAATATATTTACATTTATTTCATTTGATTTATCTAATTTATCAAAAAAAAATAAAAAAAGATTTATTTACTCGCGGAACCCCACCATTTGAACTTTATACTCGGAACCATATTACCAGCTACGTGGAATTAAATAATCCAATTAGCGTCAAGCTTATCATATTACCAGCTACGCGGAAGTGCATGTCCATCCTGCCGCTAGAAAAACGATGTAGCAGTCCTGGCAAAAGATGGCCTTCACGCGTAGATTAAAATACCTTGAAATAATCATGATGATAGAATTTTTCCTCCATAAATAAAAGCTAAACCAAGTCTATTTAATCATTTATATTTTTTCTTTTTTAGTTATGAGATAATTGATATTTATCCAAGATTTTGAAACAATCTTACCTGTAAGATAGGTCAGAGTGCGACTTATTCAAGCTTGAGCTGGTAAATCTTGGTTTGAAATTAATTTCGAGCTCAAAAATTAAGATCAAACTTGGACAGCTTGTTATTTGATGAAGCCTATTTTAAGCTTGATTTCTAACTAAGCCAAACTTGAGCCAATTTCAAATAGCTTGTTAGCTTTTATCGAGTTGAAATTAATCCAAGCTTGTATCAAGTTTGAATTGAGCTCCATTAAAATCAAAAAAAAAAAGATTTGCATTCAGTCAAAACTTCAATCCTTGATTTTGATTCAAGCTTCAATCAAACTCAATTCAAGTTTGATCCAAGCTCACTCTAAGCCAGGGATGGATCTATGAAATTTATTTAATAAAAATAAATTAATAAATGATATTATAATAAAATTTTATAATATATATATATATATATATATATATATATATATATATATATATATCACTATACCTTGAACAATGTTGCATACAATTCATATTAGCATTTTCATTTCTAAATATTTCTTTCTAGACTTGCTTTCTCTTGATTAGATTTTTTTATGACTAAATAAAAATAATTAATTTAGTTTGCATAATAGTCAAACTAAAATAAAATGATATATGATGTGGCATTACCGCTGACGTGGAATCCATGACGGCACTAGCTGGCGGCCGCGCTAGTGGAAGGTGCCACCTGGATGCGGTGATCAAATGAAGATCCGGAGTCGAGCCACCCTGGTGCCTGGAGCGCGCTCCCGCCTTTCGAAGTGGAGCCCCTAGCCAGGGCTGCACTCCCGCCTTCCGGGGTCGAGCTCCCGAGATAGAGTTCCCCCATCCTTCCGAGATTGAGCCCTTGGTCGAGATCAGCTCCCATCTAGGGTCGAGCTCCCAGCTGAGGTCGAGCTCCCGCCATCTGAAGTCGAGGCTCCGACCGAGGTCAACTCACATCCAGGGTTGAGCTCCCGACCGAGGTTGTGCTCCCGCCATCTGAGGTCGAGCCTCCGGTCGAGTTCAGCTCCCATCTGGGGTTGAGCTCCCGACCGAGATCGTGCTCCCGCCATTTGAGATCGAGCCCCCGGCCGAGGTTAGCTCCCATCCAGGGTCGAGCTCCCGGTCGAGGTCGTGCTCCTGTCATTAAAGATCGAGCCCCCGGTCAAGGTCAACTCCCATCCAAGGTCGAGCTCCCGACCGAGGTCATGCTCCCACCACCCGAGGTCGAGCCCCCGGTCGAGGTCAACTCCCATCCAGGGTCGAGCTCCTGGCAGAGGTCGTGCTCCCACCATCTGAGGTTGAGCCCGGCCAAGGTCAGCTCCCATCCAGGGTCGAGCTCCCGACCGAGGTCATGCTCCCGCCATCTGAGGTCGAGCCCCCGGTCGAGGTCAACTCCCATCCAGGGTTGAGCTCCCAGCAGAGGTCATGCTCCCGTCATCTAAGGTCGAGCCCTTGGTCAAGGTCAGCTCTCATCCAGGATAGAGCTCCCGGCTGAGGTTGTGTCCCGGCTGTTGACCCCTTGAGTGATTTTGATGATAACAAAATATTGGAGAATGCATTTATCTTACTAACAACTCTTCAAGTGAATTACAAGTTTTTGTAAAATAATCTTAATGCCCAATTGCAACTCCTACAATCTTATTATGTCATGAGTTGTATTATAAATATGTCATGTAAAGAAGAGCCCCAAAAAAAATTAAAGAAATATTTATGAAAATGGGTTACTTCTAAGTACTTTCAAGCTTAAATTCCTTAGAATCAATTGTTAGTTGAGTTGGGAAGAATCTTGAATGTTAGAATGTTCCAGGATGTAATTTGGAGAGAAAATGAAAGTTTTACTGAAAAACTCATCTAAGCCGACTCAAGTAAAAGGAGCCGACTCTAGTTCATGGCATGCATGAAGGATTCTGGCATGCAAAGATTCGAGCCGACTCGTCTAGTGCATCATTTCTTGAATCAGACAGGCGAGCCGACCTGAAGGAAGTTCGACTCGACTCATCCATTCAATCAAGTATCCGAGTCGACCCTTCAGAGATCCGAGCCGACTCCTCCAAAGTTCATGAAAAATCAGTTCTGAGAGAACAGCCAGGCGAGCCGACTCTTCCAAAGTACAGTTTTGAAGACCTGTGAATCCGAGCTGACTCGAATTAAGATGAGCCGACTCATTTAGAGTAAGGAATCAAGAACATTGCGAAACCAAGCGGACCCGAATGAGGTGAGGTGACTCAACCAGAACTTCTCTGAGGATCCGAGTCGACTCGAGGGATCCAAGCCGACTTGAAGGCCGATTCCAGGCAGGTAACAGTTGGTTCCAGAATTTCATTTTTGAATTTGAAAAGTGCTCCAACGGTCAAATATCACATCCCAATGGTCTACAACGACTATTTCTGTCTAAAAAGAGTACAAGACTCTCTAAACAAGGGATTGGGACAACCTTTGAAGAAGCTAATACTTAGTTGAACATTAAATGAGCTTGTGAGCAAGAGAGCACTAGTAAGTATTCAAGTCAGTCTTCAAAAGTTCACCAACTTAAATCTGAAGTTTGAAGCATATATTGAAGAAGTTGAAGAAGTCACTGAAGAGCATTAAAGTGCAATTAAGAAGGCTTCTCTCGAGCCGCATCGGCAACCATCAGACAATCTTAGTTTATCATTTTGTTACTTATTTTCTTTAACTCTTTTATGAGTTGTTGGGTTATTGGTGAGCCCGGTTTAGAAACCAAGTAAATTCTTAGTTAGCTTATTCAAAATTAAGTGTGGGTTCTTCGTGATCTTGTTCAAAACCAAGTTGGGTTCTTGGTGATCCTGTTCAAAATCAAGTTGGGTTCTTGGTGATCCTGTATAAAACCAAGAGTTGGATTTTTAGTGAGCCCAATTGAAAAACCAAGTTGGATTTTTGGTGAGCCCGGTTGAAAAACCAAGTTGGGTTCTTGGTGATCCTGTATAAAACCAAGAGTTGGATTTTTAGTGAGCCCAATTGAAAAACCAAGTTGGGTTTTGGTGAACCCGGTTGAAAAACCAAGTTGGGTTTTGGATTGTGAGCCTGGTAAAACAATCCTACTGTATTCCGATGGTGAATATAGTAAAAATCCTAAGTGGTATCTTGGGTCGTGGACATAGGTGCGAGGGTGCTCCGAACCACTATAAATTTGCTGTGTTTGCATTATGCTGTTTCTGTTTGTGTTTACTTCTGCTATTAATTATTTAAAACACAGCACCTACCACTAAAGTAGATTTAAAAAAGTACATATCTGTTTAATTTCTTAAATTCCTAATTCACCTCCCTCTTGGGAAATCTACCTGGACAATAACTGGTATCGGAGCACCAGTCTCTGAACTTAATTAGAGTAAAGATTGATGGCTCATCTCATGAGCACTTCTTTGGCCGAAGGCCAATCTACTAATAGACCTCCACTATTCACTGGCATGAATTATTCATATTGGAAAGCTAGAATGAAGATATACATTCAAGCTATTGATTTTCGGTTATGGAAGGTCATTCTTAAGGGTCCACAAATACCCATGATTAAAATTGATGGCATGGATGTCCCAAAACCCGAAGATGATTGGAATGAATATGACATAAAAATGGGGGAATTGAATGCCAAAGCCATGAACATACTATATTGTGCGTTGGATGCAAACGAGTTCAGCCAAATTTCTATTTGCTCATCTGCAAAAGAAATATGGGATAAACTCGAAGTGATCCATGAAGGAGCTCCTAAGTGAAGACCACCAAAATCAATCTTCTAGTACATAACTATGAATTATTTAAGATGGAACAAGCTGAAACTATCTCTACCATGTTTTCATGATTTATAGATATTATTAACAGTTTAAAAAATCTTGGCAGGGTTTACTCAAATGCAGACTTGGTACAGAAGATTCTAAGATCACTTCCGGATAAATGGGACCCCAAAGTAATTGCCATCCAGGAAGCAAAAGATCTAAACACACTAACATTGGATGAACTGCTGGGTTCTCTCATCACACACAAATTGACCATGCAGCATAGAATTGAAGATGATCAGAAGAAGAAGAAAACAATTGCCTTCAAAGTTGCATCGGATTCAAAGAAACAAGATGAGGAATCGAAAGAAGACTGCTCCTCCTCTGAAGACAACTTGGAAGATGAAGATATAGCTATGGTCGTGAGGAGATTTAGAAGGTTTATGGAAAAGAAGAAAGGAAGATATTTTAAAAATTTTCATAAAAATGGAGAACATAGAAAGGACAAGGAAAAAGAAAAAGAGAAGGAACAAATGTCCACATGTTATGAATGTAAGAAACAAGGGCACATTCATCCCGATTGTCCTTTACTAAAGAAAACATTCAAGAAGAAAAAGAAGAAAGCTATAGTTGCCACTTGGAGTGATAGCGAGGAATCAACTTCAACAGAAGAGGAAAAGACTACAAAAACTACTAATCTATGTCTTATGGATCTTAAAGATGAGGAATGTCTTGCAGCCCAAAAATTAAAGAAAATATGGTATCTAGATAGTGGCTATTCAAGACATATGACGGGCAACAAGGATCAATTTATCACCCTAGAGATGAAAGAAGGAGATTTGGTTAGTTTTAAAGATAATGACAAGGAGAAAATAATCGATATTGGTAAGATCAAATTGACCCCCTCTACTTTTATTGAAAATATATTTCTAGTAGATAAATTGAAGCATAATTTGTTAAGTATTAGTCAATTTGTGATAAAGGCTTCAAGGTTGTCTTTGAATCATCTATGTATATTGTAACAAACTCTCTTAATTTTAGCAATAAATTTATTGGACATAGACTTGGAAATATTTATGTGGTAGATCTAAATGATCTAGCCATGTCTAGTAGTTTCAGTCTAGTAGTGATGAATGCTAAGACCAAGGAGTCTTGTTTACTTTGGCATAGACGATTAGGTCATGCTAGCATGCATACTATTGCCAAGTTAATTTTCAAGAATCTAGTTAGAGGTTTGCCTAAGTTTAAAGTTAATTTTGAACATGTTTGCGATACTTGTCAAATGGGTAAACAAACTAAAAGGAGTTTCAAATTCAAAAAAATGATTTCAACTTCTAGATCCCTTGAGCTACTTCATATAGACTTATTTGGACCAACTAGGATCACAAGCCTAGGTGTTATGAAATATGCTCTTATGATAGTAGATGATTTTTCAGGATTTACTTGGGTCTTGTTTATTGCACACAAAGATGAAGCTTTTAAAGTATTTTGAAAATTTCATAAGAAAGTTTCAAATGAGAAAAATCTTTCAATCATATCTATTAGAAGTGATCACGGCATTGAATTTGAAAATCAATTTTTCGATGATTATTGCTCAGAAAATGGCACTGATCATAACTTCTTTGCTCTTGGAACACCATAACAAAATGGTGTTGTAGAGAGGAAGAATAGGACTTTGAAAGAAATGGCCTGAACAATGTTATATGAAGGCAATCTTCCAAGATACTTTTGGACAGAAGCTGTGAACACTGCTTGCTATATCTTAAACCATGTTTTGATTCGTCCTATTCTAAAGAAAATCCCCTATGAGCTTTGGAATGAAAAGAAACTCGACATTAATTACTTTCATATTTTTGGTTGTAAATGCTTTGTGTTGAATAATGGAAAAGATAATCTAGAAAAACTTAATGCTAAATCTAATGAAGCAATTTTCCTTGGTTATTCATTATATAGCAAAGCATATATAGTATTTAATAAAAGAACTCTAACTGTAGAAGAATCAATACATGTTATTTTTTATGAAACTAACCCCTCACCTTCAAAGAAATAAGAGTGTATAGACAATGATGCAAGTACACTTCAAAAGAAAACGGAAGATATGAGCATACAAGAGAGACCAACTCAAGAAGGAGAAGAAGTGGTAAGTAAGGATCATGCTGATCTACCAAGGAAATGAAGGTATGTAACTTCTCATCCAAAAAATTTAATTATAGGTGATCCTTCACAAGGTGTTAAGACTATGTTATTACATAGAGATGCATATGATTACCTAGCCTTTGTATCATAAATAGAGCCACATAGCTTAGAAGAAGCTGAAAATGATCCAAACTGGATGATGGCCATGCATGAAGAACTAAACCAGTTTGAAAGAAATAATGTGTGGACTTTAGTTGATAGACCACCAGACCATCCCATCATAGGAACCAAATGGGTCTATAGAAATAAACTAGATGAACAAAGTAAGGTGATTAGAAACAAAGCAAGGTTGGTAGCCAAAATATACAACCAAGAAAAAGGAATAGATTTTGATGAAACTTATATACCCGTAGTAAGACTAGAGGCCATAAGATTATTATTTGCATTTGCTTGCTACATGAATTTTAAACTATTCCAAATGGATGTGAAAAATACTTTTTTAAATGGTTTTATATCTGAACAAGTTTTTGTAGAACAACCCCAGGTTTTGAAAGTCATGCTTTTCCAAATCATGTATTTAAACTCAATAAAGCATTGTATGGTTTGAAACAAGCACCTAGAGCCTGGTGTGATAGACTAAGCAAATTCCTGCTTGAAAATGATTTTGCAAGAGAAAATATTGATAAAATTCTTTTTATCAAAAAGAAAAATGATGATATATTAGTTGTACAAATCTATATAGATAATATCATATTTGGTGCAACTAATGAAGAACTTTATGGAGAATTTGCTAAGTTGATACAGGGAGAATTTAAGATGAGTCTAATGGGTAAACTAAACTACTTCCTAGGACTTCAAGTAAAACAATCAAAGGATGAGATCTTCATAAACCAAGCCAAATACATCAAAGAAATCATCAAGAAGTTTGGTATGAAGACAAGCAAAGAAATGAGCACACCCATGAGCTTTACCTGCAGATTGGACAAAGATGAAGATGGCAACAACATTGATCAAAAGCTATATCGATGTATGATCGGATCATTATTATACTTAACTACTAGTAGTCCTGATATCTTGTTTAGCGTATGTGTATGTGCTAGATTTCAATCTAATCCTAAAGAATTACATATGCTTGCAGTAAAAGGAATTATAAGATATCTAAGAGGAACAAGTAATTTAGGTATATAGTATTCAAAGCAATCTTCATTAAATTTGATTGGATTTTCTGATGCTGATTATGCTGATGGTAAAATTGATAGAAAGAGCACTAGTGGCATATGCCAATTTCTAGGGTTGAGTTTAATCTCATGGCACTGTAAGAAATAAAACTTGGTAGCACTATCTACTGCTGAGACAGAGTATGTTGCTGCTGGGAGTTGTTGTGCACAAGTATTATGGATTAAATAACTAGAAGACTTTGATGTTACACAATCTAAAATTTTTATCAAATGTGATAACACAAGTGCTATAAATTTATCAAAAAACCCAATTCAGCACTCAAGAACAAAGCACATTAAAATAAGACACCATTTCATAAGAGATCATGTTTTAAATGATGAAATTGAATTAAAATTTATTCCAACTGAAAACCAACTTGCTGACATTTTCACTAAACCTTTCAATCAAGATAGATTTGAAATTATTAGAGAAGAATTAGGACTTTGTGACCCTTTTTAGAAAACTTAACCTAATCTCTTCAAAATTAAGAAAACATTATCTAGAAAGCCTCCTACATCATACCAAGAATTTTGACCATCTCTCCTTGTAAATTTCTGCCATTGAATTTCAATTCTGAACCTTGTTGACTCTTCTGGAGAGTTCTGGTTCGAGTCAACTCGAGCTACTGCGCTCAAGTCAAGCCGACTCAAATTCCTGATTAAGTCTTTTATATCTCTGCTTAAGCCGACTTGAGCAAATTAGGGCTTGCTGAGCCAACTCGGATGTTGGGCAAGCAATTTTTTATTAGAACCATAGGACTTAATCTAGGATTTTATGCTTTAAGTGTTCACTTCCTACTAGCTTAGAACCCTTGTTCCAACCTGAAAATACCTTCCATCCTTCAAAACCTACCTTTTCTAGCTCAAATTCTTGCATTCTTCTTGAGCTCGTGCAATGGCTTCGAAATGGGCTATCGGCAAGAGATCAAAATGAGCTGAACCCTCTGCTGAAAAGGAAAGGAGGACCAAGAGATGGTAGGAGGAGCCGACTCGGTTAGTTGAAGTGGAACCAATTGCAGCATCTTCTCCTCCAACACAAACTATTTCCATGACTAACCGACCCATGACAAGTGGAAGGCGGATAATCTTCACATTCTTGAAAGAGTTGGGGCTTCGAATTGGAGGTTTAATTGAAGACCAGGGCTGGAGTTTCTTATGTTCCTTAAATGTTCCAACATACCCCACTTTGGTAAGAAGTTTTTTATGAAAATTTAAGATTGGAAGAGCACCATGTTGAGTCTATCGTTAAGGAAAAATGAATTATAGTGATGGAGGAAAGATTATGTAGCCTGCTTGAAATGCCAAATGAAGGGCTAAAGCATCTAATTCTGAAAGATAAATAGAAAACCCCCAGGACAATCTTGAATAGGGCTAATGTGAGTGGAATCAAAAATATAATGGTTAATACCCTATTCCTTTAAATGAGATTATTGCATAACTTTATCAGTAGGATCTTTCTTCCAAGAACTGGTAGGTTTGATTGGGTAAGTGAGAGAGATCTTAGTTTTATGGGACATATAATTAAGAGGGAGGCCCTCAATTTACCTCACATTATGATACTCCAAATGAAAGAAGCAGTCAGAAAAGTGAAGGCTTGTTTGCCGTATTGAATGGTTCTTACTTTGTTTTTCCAGGCCTCCAGAGTAAACTTAGATGGTGAGGATGGTAAGCCACTCCATCACACTGATACCTAGTACTCCAAATCTTTGCAAAGAATGGGATACCAACTAACTAAAGGAGCTTTGAGGAAGAAAAGATCAGATCAGAGAGCTATTGGATCTTCTAGTAGTGATGAGGATGATGATGATGATGAGCAGCTACCTATTGAGGTTACCATTACTGCTATTGAGCCTTTTATTCATGATGCTGTGGAGTCAGAGCATAGAGAGTATGGGAGTCCCAGGATCTCTCCAGCATCTCCACCAGCACCAGCATCTCCACCAGCACCTGCATCTCCACTGGCTCCACTACCTGCACCTTCAGTGACTACATCTACTCAGGGACCATCTGCTGACACTTCAGGAGCTTCATTGTCTCAGGACTTCATTGCAGATCAAATGAGACTACTTACTCTAACCCTGACCAGTACTTTTGGTTCAATGTTTGGCGACTTTTGTCAAACAATTGAAACCAGACTTGAGGACATATGTGGTGAGATTAGACATCTTCATTCCATGGAGGATAGTGTTCAGTCCACAGGACCTGCATCACAAGTGGATCTACAGTCAATTACTGATTCTTTCAAGGCAGCTTCTGAAGATATTAAAAAATCTGTTGATCACCGTATTGAAGAATTCAGAACTGAGTTGAGAGAAATGAATTACAGGATGGGTTCTATGGAACAAGCAAAGAAAGTATAAGTTGATTACACCAAAGGGGTAGGAATTCTCAAAGCTGAATTTGGAAGATTGAGAGGGTCTGCACAGGCATTTGCCAAAGCCCAAGCAAGTGAGCTAGTTGCACTCAATATAGAAATCAAGAAAATGGAAGAAGAGCTCAATTCAGTCTGGGTGACCCTTTGTCAGCTATCCACCACATTATAGCAGCCTACTCTTCTACTCCTAGTCAACAGGCACCTTATCTTAGTCAGCAGGTACCTCATCCTGGATATCCTGCACCATACCTTAGATAGTCTCCACCTCGGTCTACTCAGCCACCACCTTTTGTTGATCCTATCTCTTCCATACCACCATCTGGACCATCCACTAAAATTAAGGAAGAACCTATTGTAAATTTGCCTAGTGATAGTGATTAGGCTAATATTTGTATTTGTGCTTTCAAACTTTTGTAACATGTATTAAAAATCCTTGAATGCAATGAAATCATATGTTTCTTATGTTTGCAATGTGATCTATGGAATGAATGGTATTACTTTGAGAAAGTCAAATTATCTCAAACAATCTTATCAATCTTCTCATTCTATTTTAAAAATCATGCTTTGTGTACTTAACAAAGAGGGAGAATAACTTTAATTGAATACCTTTAATGACAAAAAGGGGGAGAATGATATATGTATGAATGTGCATGGAAAATATACAAGGGGAAGAATGATATAGAAAATTGGAAGTTGGCATCAATTTTGCATAGAAACTTGCTTATATTTGCTCTGATAGATTTGCTCTGATTACTCTGATATTCTAATATAATTTGAATTGCTCTAATATATTGTCAATGGCTATACATTATAGCTCTTATACATATTGAAAGATGAACAAGCTTTGATATATACTGAAAGCTCTGATATATATTGAACATATTTCTAAAGCTTTGATACTTTGTCTATATACAAGCTCTGATATGTATTAAACTTATTCCTAAAAGCTCTGATACATATTGATCTTATCTCAAAGCTTTGATACATTGTCTATATGCAAGCTTTGATATATCGATTTTAGACACATTCTTAGCATATAGTTCATACATGTTAATATTTACTTCCAAATATATTTATACATGTAAATGTAAAGCTTTTTCATGCCCGGTGTTTTGTCATCATCAAAAAGGGGGAGATTGTTGACCCCTTGAGTGATTTTGATGATAACAAAATATTGGAGCATGCATTTGTCTTACTAACAACTCTTCAAGTGAATTACAAGTTTTTGTAGGATAATCTTAATGCCCAATTGCAACTCCTACAATCTTATTATGTGTCATGAGTTATGTTATAAATGTGTCACGTAAAGAAGAGCCCAAAGAAAAATTAAAGAAATATTTGTAAAAATGGGTTACTTCTAAGTACTTTCAAGCTTAAATTCTTTAGAATCAATTGTTAGTTGAGTTAGGAAGAATCTTAAATGTTAGAATGTTACTGGATGTAATCTGGAGAGAAAATGAAAGTTTTACTGAAAAACTCATCCGAGCCAACTCAAGTAAAAGGAGCCAACTCTAGTTCATGGCATGCATGAAGGATTCTAGCATGCAAAGATCCGAGCCGACTCGTAGGACCCCGAGCCGACTCGTCCAGTGCATCATTTCTTGAATTAGACAGGCGAGCCGACTCATCCATTCAATCAGGCATCTGAGTCGACCCTTCAGAGATCCGAGCTGACTCTTCCAAAGTTCATGAAAAGTTAATTCTAAGAGAACAGCCAGGCGAGCCAACTCCAATGAGAAGAGCCGACTCTTCCAGAATATAGTTTTGAAGACCAGTGAATCTGAGCTGACTCGAATTAAGGCAAGCCAACTCATCCAGAGTAAGGAATTAAGAATACTATGACACTGAGCCGACCCAAATGAGGCAAGGCGACTCGACCAGAACTTCTCTGAGGATCCGAGCTGACTCGAGGGATTCGAGCAAACTCGAAGGTTGATTCCAGGCAGGTAACGGCTAGTTCCAAAACTTCATTTTTGAATTTGAAAAGTACTCCAACGGTCAAATGTCACATTCCAACGGTCTAAAATGACTATATCCATCCAAGAAGAGTACAAGACTCTCTAAACAAGGGATTGGGATAACTTTTGAAGAAGCTAATACTTAGTTGAATATTAAATGAGCTTGTGAGCAAGAGAGCACTAGTGAGCATTCAAGTCAGTCTTCAATACTTCACCAACTCAAATCTGAAGCTTGAAGCATATATTGAAAAAGTTGAAGAAGCCACTGAAGAACATTAAAGTGCAATTAAGAAGGCTTCCCTCGAGTTGCATCGGCAACCATCAAACAACCTTAGTTTGTCATTTTGTTGCTTATTTTCTTTAGCTCTTTTGTGAGTTGTTGGGTTATTAGTGAGCCCAGTTTAAAAATCAAGTAGGTTCTTGGTTAGCTTGTTCAAAACCAAGTATGGATTCTTGGTGATCCTGTTCAAAACAAGTTGGGTTCTTGGTGATCTTGTATAAAACCAAGAGTTGGATTTTTGGTGAGCCCGGTTAAAAAACCAAGTTGGATTTTAGATTGTGAGCCTAGTTAAACAATTCGACTATATTCCGATAGTGAATATAGTGGAAATCCTAAGTGGTATCTTGGGTAGTGGACGTAGGAGAGAGGGTGCTCCAAACCACTATAAATCTACTGTATTTGCATTGTGCTATTTCTGTTTGTGTTTACTTCCGCTATTAATTTTTGAAACACGGCACCTACTACTAAAGTAGATTTAAAAGAGCACATATTTGTTTAATTTTTAAATTCCCAATTCACCCCCCTCTTGGGAAAGCCACCTGGGCAACACCCGCCATCTGAGGTCAAGCCTCCGGCCATCCGAGGTCGAGCCCCGGCCGAGGTCAGCTCCCATCCAGGATCGAGCTCCTAGCTGAGGTCGTGCTCCCGCCATCCAGGGTCGAGCTCCCGAGATAAAGTTCCCCCATCTTGCCAAGATCGAAGTTCCTGCCAGTAGCCAAGAGAGGAGGATTAGTAGAAGTTCAGACCGTAGCATGGAAGCTCTCAACTACCTGCCACCTCCAAGAGATGGCACAAACCTACCAAAGATTCAAGCTCTGCAAACATGCCACCTGCACGTTCTACACAATGCGTGCTCCACCAGACTCCAGGTCCTATAGCGTGCTGCCATGTTAATGACTGTGCAACCAGGGGCTCCAATCCTCGCAACATAAAACCTATACCTCCTCCAAAAGGAGTATCCTATTAAGGCCCCAGGCCCTACAACACTCTGACGATCCCTTTTGGAATAGAACGCTGCATCATGGCTTGGGGCTCAGCGGCATGGTTCCTACACCTTTCACGAGAAACTACACCACCTGAGGGACAAGATCTGTACTATACCGATGAACACCCCCAATAGAAGGATCTCCTTCTGAGGACTGGTCCGATAGGGAGGAGGTTGCAGACAAAGAAAAACCCCTCCCAAAAGAGGTACCAAGAAAGTGACATCTCAATGAAGCCCCAGACTTGCTTTGGGCCATTTCTCTCATATAAAATAGAGGAAGGGACCTCCAAAAAGGGAGAGAGGCAACTAGTAAGACATAGAGAGCAAACAGGTAAGGAACTAGCCAAGAGAACCTCCCCACTCTCTAATCTCCACTTCACCTTGCCTTTCCATTTCAAAAATCTTATCTTTCATCCTCTACACAAGGAGGTCCGAAGCTCTCCATCATAGAGGTTCTGTTCTCCTTGATCATCGGAGTGTCCCCGTCAGAATCCCTGACTTGGGTCTCCTTTTTTTTTGCATATCACACCGACTCTGGAGCTAATCAAAAAAGAAGACCAAGCATCTAGAGGGAGCCCGACATGTCCATGACATGTCAGAGCTACGGGCCACTACGATCTAGGTGGCAACAGATTGGCGCACCATGTAGGGGGTGACGGGAGAAATACCATTGACTGTGGAAGGTCCTATAGCAAGTCCCCCACTACAAGAAGGACACCTATGGACATCCACGGCCTCATGGTGACAACGCACGCACGAGAGGCTTCCACTAGCCATACAGGGGGCCCCCTCACTCTGATGACCCACAGAGCCTTAAGGGGGAGCTCCCTGCTCCACCGCCGCCACCTCCGATGGATCCCCAAATCACTGCACTCGCCCAGCAGGTCCATGCCCTGGCTGTGGCGGTGCGCCAACTCCATCAGTGACACCGATCCCTGGCAACTCAACAGCAACTAAGGACACCGGCAGCCCATGCCACCGACCCCCATACCAGCCTATGATCCTTCTGAGAGGGGCCATTACATGCAGCCTCCCACCTATGGAGAGACCATCAAATGGTCGGGAAGAACCAGTAAGATGGCTTGACCGATCGGGAGAGCCACTCCTCGACCTCGAACCATGGTGCATGCTCGTATCATCGGCACCGGCATGGTCGGGAACTCAGGCAAGAGTTCCTCCACTCCACGCCCCCTTCATCCTTAATGACCTCCATCGAAGGGTCCATAGATGAGGCCATCCACCGTTAGGCAGAAAGGCACCTCGAAGAGCAAGAGTGCAAGCTGGTTGACCTGTCTCACTGATTTACCAAGATTTAGGGCTCCCCCAGTGAGCCCACGAGTTATGATACCCATCCACCCTTCTTCCATAGAATCCAAGAGGAACTGACCTCTAACCAGTTCTGCATGCCCCGGGTTGATCCCTATGATGGGACAACCGACCCCTTGGACTACCTAGAAAGCTATATGGCCTTCATGAGGGTCTAGGGGGCCACCGACACTCTCCTCTGCATCACCATCCCAGCTACCCTCCAAAAGGCCGCTCGAGCCTGGTTCTCCAAACTCGAGTCAGAAAGTATTGACTCCTTCAGACAGTTAGACAAAAAGTTCGTGGCACACTTTGATGCATACAGAAAGGTTCCACCTGAGGTCGATAGTCTCTTCTCGATCTACCAGTAAGATTAAGAGCCCCTCCGAGACTACATGTCCCAGTTTAAAGCCACCACCCTAGAGATCTATCACCTCGATGAGCCAGTCATCATGTTGGCCCTAAAGAGGGGACTCAGGACCTCCCACTTTATCTACTCCCTTAACAATAAGCCTCCGAAGACTTACTCGGAACTCCTCATTCAGGCCCAAAAGTACATCCATGGGAAGGAGGCTGACCATACCAGAAGGGAGCTAGACAAGATTCCATTGAAGAGGCAGGCTATGAGAAAAACATCTTGCCCCCCGGCCTCGAAGACTATGCTGGCCCCGTCATCAGGGGCTAGACCCAAAGTTGACCCTACCAAGGAAGAAAAGTTTACTCCCCTCCTCACCCCGAGAGCAAAGATCTTGATGGAGATCGAGGGCGAGTGCTTCCTACTTCGTCCTCCTCCACTGAGACCATCCACTGGATGTGACAGATCCTATTACTACCGCTTCCACCGGGACCATGGCCACGAAACCGAGGAATGCTGCCACCTGAAGAGGGAGATAGAAGACCTAATCAAGCACGGCTACCTTGACAAGTACATGGAGGGAGGAGCTACCCCAGTAGCCCAGAATGAAGAGCCTCGATCGCTCACCATCAATAACCGCCCCATTGAGAAGCTAGTGGGGATGATCTCCTATAAGGCAAGGAGAAGCTCAAAGAGGGCTAGGGGGAGGAAGGAACTGATGATGTATTTCCTTATGCAGGAGATAGGCTGGCTAGGGTAGATAATTCAAATAATGATGCTGTCATCATAGAAATGATGATAGCTAAATATCCTGTAAAGAGAATCATGGCTGACAGTGGAAGCTCTACTGACATCCTTTTTATGATACTTTTGCAAGGATGAACTTGTCCACCGATCAAATAAAATTGGTATTCACACCCTTAGTGGGCTTCATCGGAGATTCGGTCAGAGTTGAAGGAGAGATTACACTTCCAATAACTGCCAGAATGTCACCTCATTAAAGCACTATGCTAATAATATTCACCATCATGAGGCTTCCTTCACCTTACAATGCAATCCCGGGGCACCTTGGATTCAATCTGCTCGATGCAACCATCTCCACCAGGCATCTCCTCATCCAATTTCCCACTTCTTCGGGGACTGGAGAGATGAGAGGGTCCCAGCAACTGGTCTAGCACTATCTGCAGACCATCCCAGGATTGCGAGGGGCCAGCCCGAGCCCAGCCATTAACCAATCGAGCATGATGGAGCTATCTTTTCCTTTGAGAGAGAATCCTTTGAAGACCATGCAAGTGAGAGCCCTACGGCTCGAGTAGGGGAGATCTTGTCTGCTTGGCTTCCTGCGAGCCAATGCAGATGTCTTCACCTGGACTACAGCAGACATGCCAGGATCCCTCTAGAAGTGATCACCCACAGGCTGAACGTCAACCCCAACTACCACCCAGTTTGGTAGAAGAAGAGGAGTTTTGCCTCGGAGTGGCAGAAGGCAATTGATGAGGAGATCAAGAAGCTCCTTATAATACGCTTCATCCGTGAGGTACAGTATCCTGACTGGCTTGCAAATGTAGTGATGGTCAGGAAAGCTTCCGAGAAGTGGAGGATCTGTGTGGACTACATCGACCTTAACCGGGCATGCTCGAAGGATAGCTTCCTGCTTCCCAAGATTGACCAGTTGGTGGATGCGACCTTGGACCACAAGCTCCTTGGCTTCAAGGATGCATTCTTTGGAGACAACCAAATTTGCATGCACCTGGAGGATGAGGAGCACATAACATTCATGATCGACAGAGGTAGTACTATTATAGGATGATGCCATTTGGTCTCAAAAATGTAGGGGCCACATACCAGCGGATGGTCAACATGGTCTTCAAAGATCAGATCAACTACAACATACAGGTCTATATGGATGACATGCTTGTCATGAGCGACCAGGAGTTAGACCATATCGCCGACCTAACGGAGGCCATTGACAACCTTCGCCTTTACCAAATGAAGCTGAACTCCACCAAATGCACATTTGGTGTTGCAGCAAGAAAATTTCAAAAGTTCATCGTCACCCAAAGGGGGATAGAGGCCAACCCTGAGAAGATCCATGCAATTATTGACATGAGACATCTTGTCTCTAAGAAGGAGGTTCAATGCCTGACTGGATGCATCGCAGTACTAGGCTATTTCATCTCGCATTCCGCTGAGTGCTGCTAGCAATTCTTCAAGGTGCTGTGCAAGATGCACTACTTCACCTAGATGGAGGAGTGCTAGGAGGCTTTCGAGGTGTTGAAGAAACTCCTTGCCTCTCCACCACTACTGTACAGGCCAAAGCCTGAGAAAGAGTTCCTCCTATACCTAGCAGTCTCACTAGAGGTGATTAGCTTAGTGCTGGTCCACACTGACAAGGATGGTTCCCAGCGACGGGTCTACTATACCAGCAAGCTGCTCCGTGATGTGAAAACCAGGTATACTCGATCTGAAAAAATTATTTTTGCACTCATTGTATCTGCACATCATCTCAGACCCTACTTCCAAGTGCATCCGATTGCTATCCTCATTGACCAGCCTCTGAGGGCTATCTAAAGCTACCCTGACACATCGGGGTGCTTGGCCAAGTGGGCAGTGAAGCTCAACAAGTTCGACATCACCTACCATCCACGACCGATGCAAAAGGCCCAAGTCCTTGTTGACTTCCTAGTAGAGTGCACCTGGGTGACCGAAGATCTAGAAGAGGCAGACAAGCATAATTTGACTAGGCAGGACTTGGCCCCTGGAGTGATGACGTGGATCCTCCATGTCGATGGTGCATCCAACACTAGAGAGAGTGGAGCCAGGCTCATCCTTGCCAACTTCGATGGGGTCATCGTGGAGTATGCGCTATGCTTCCTCTTCAAGGCGACCAATAATCAAGCTGAATATAAGGTGCTCGTCATGGAACTGAAGGTGTCCGGCGAGCTAGGCGTTAAGTGCTTGAAGGTCTTCACGGATTCATAGCTCATGGTGGGCTAGGTCTCCGACGAGTATGAATCTCAAGATCCCATGATGGCGAAGTATCTAGACAAAGTACGCTCGTGTACAGTGAACCTCCAATACTTCAGCATTTCTCACATCCCTCATGTGGAGAATGCTCGAGTCAACATCCTCTCTAAGCAGACGATCCTGTCGGATTTGTTACTCGGGTGTACCTTTATGGAATACTTGGAGACCCCCAGCTATGAGTCTATAGTAGAGGTCCAACAAGTCACCTGCGGGGCAAGTGGATGGACTCCTACATCAAATACATTACCACCAACGCCCTGCCCAAGGATCGCAAAGAAACCATGATGGGGACATCAACCAAAGGCAAATAGATTTCAAGTAAATCTTGCAACTATGAAGGTTTTCTAATCAACATACCCATGGAGAAAGCAAGTCCACCTCATGGAAGCTAAAACATGGTTAAAAGAAAGCCCCAGCACTCAAGCAATTCACTTTTAAAGAAGCTACTTCCATGAGCCAACTCAAGAAGGAGAGCCCCAATTTTCAAGTGTCGACTCATGCACCTTGAGTTGACTCAACCTATCCTTGAGCCAACACTTCATGTACCTTGAGTCGACTCAACCTGTCCTTGAGCCGACACTACCCCTCTATCAAGTAATTTTTTCATGCCACTCAAGAGATCATCAAGCCTTTTTTATTTACCACTTAAGAGTTTATTAGAGCACCACTTGAAGCACACTTGAAGAGTCTTGGATGCCATCCCTTATAATATTTGGAAGTTCCATGTTGATTACACTTGGAAGCATCCTGTGATGCCATGTGGAAACATCTCATGCCGCCACTTGGAAGATAACTTTTATTGAAGACATATGGAAGAATCCCTTGATAATACATGGCAACCTAAGAAGGTGCCACTTGAAAGTTTGTTGCAGCAAATTTGTTTTTAACCATTTCTTGTTGGAAGTTGTAACCAATTTTAGTTAAGACCACCTAATCTAGTGCTTAGCATAACTAATGCATGGATTAGTTATATTTTAATCTTTTTTTTTGGATGAGTTTTCTAAAAATTTCTTGACCTATAAATAGGGCCAAGCTTCCCCTCTTGTATTGATTCTATTTTAGAAATGAAATTGAGATGATATTGAGTTTGA
Organism: Areca catechu; assembly: GCA_021397845.1. NCBI lineage: Eukaryota > Viridiplantae > Streptophyta > Magnoliopsida > Arecales > Arecaceae > Areca > Areca catechu. The sequence goes on along the minus strand of CM038048.1, from coordinate 40,610,746 downwards.
TTTTCTTCTTGAATTCTAGTCTAGTTTCCTTGTGTGGAGAGGGTGAGATGCCCTTTAATCTAGCTAGTTTTCTTCATTCCCTAGTCCTAGAGCTAGGTCACTCCTTGAGGGAGAGAGTGAAAGGCCCACTTGATGCTTCAAAGAAGTCCTTCCAAGGTCTTTGAGGCATGTACCAAGAGGAAGAAGAAAAGAGCTTGCCGCCTAGCTTCAAGCCATTCCCAAACTTCCCTTCCTTTGTTTTCCTTTGATTTATTTCGTTCCATCTTTGTTTCCATGCCCTTATTACAGGTTCATTGCAGGTTCTCTCAGGGATTCGAGTTGATGATGAAGGTTTCTTGCCATGATCCAAGTACAAGGTAAGTTCATAAGCTAAAGGAGTTCTAGTCTTACCATCTAATCCTCTTTCCTAGAGTATTATGTAAACCCTTCCACTAAAATATTTTAGCCATTATTGATGGTAGGAAAACTCTTTCTAAGCTTCATTAGATCTGATCATTTGAAGGTTAACTTGCCCTAGTAGTGATGGTTTCCTTGCCATGAAGATCCTAATCTTTTTTTGAACTAGATCTATATTGCGGGTGTTGTAACTTAGATCAACTAGTCTCCTTATGAAAATTCTTTCCTTGGATTAATTTAGCCTATTTATTTGATAATTAATTACTCAAGTTTACTTGCTGGTTAGCTTGCTAAATCTCTCCATCCATTGTTTCATTTTTGTCCCGCATCAATTTTTGGTATTAGAGCTTATGGTTTACTAGGTCATGTTGCTGAATTTTCTTCCCTTTGTGTATTGCTTGCCTTCAAGTCCAAAATTCAAATCCAAAATTTGAGATTTAAATTTTAAAATTTGATATCTAAGATCTTAACTCCAATATCTAAAATTTTTAATTTAAATTTTAACTTTTTTTAGATTTTTAAATTTAAATTTTGAATTTTGAATCTAATCAATTGGAGGTTTGCTGATTTCTGAAATTTCTGTACTAGCACCAACCTGAGATTTCCATGAATTTTAGTATTTTTTCTAAAAGGAAAGAAAGTATAAAAAAATTATTTTTCTATATTTTAGGAGTTTGGGATCTTAAATATAAAACTTAAAAAATATTTTTACTAAATTTTTGGAATTTAAAATTTGGATTCTTAGGTTGTTCCTAGAAGATGTTCAAATTCTATTTTTCCCTCCCTTAAGTTTAATTTTCAAAAAAAATTCAAAAATATTTTTTCTGAATTTCAGATTTGATATATGAGATCTAAATGTCAAAATCTGATGATCCCCATTTAAATTTCAAATTTTAGAAAGCATTTTAAATTTAAAATTTGAATTTTGAACCAAGGTAGATGGAAGTTTGTTAATCTTCTATAACCACTTCTCATAACAATTTCCTTAACCAAATTTCAAAATTTTTAAATTCAAATATTAAAATCTGAGATCTTAACAATGAGATCTAACTAATCCACTTTAAATTTATAATTTTGAAAATTTTAAATTTAAAATTTTGAATTTTCAAAACTAGTTAATTGGAGGTTAGTTAAGAGGCTGAAATTTTCATACAACCAATTTACCTCCAAGAATGAATTTTCAAACTATAATTTAAAATTTAAAATTTAAAATTTGAGTTTTAAAATCAATATTTCCAGATCTGAAATTTTAATTTAATTTTTTAACTTTTGAAACTTTGAAATTCGGGTTTGACTCATATGTTTGTGCTAGTCTACATATCTTGTTCGCTAGTTGGTTGTTTGTGCATCCATTTCAAAATCATTTTAAGGGCATTTAATATAACATAAGGGAAGAAGGTAATAACCTTTTCTTAGGCCAAAACAACCATCCATCATTGTGCATTGACCTAATCTTAATTAAAATTGAGTATAAACCTAAACTAGGGACACCCACAAGTTGGGTTCAAGAGCAAGATGAGGCAAGGTGCTATTTAAGTTTGTACTTACTCCTTAGAAATTAATGTCTAAGGCTAGAGGTCCAACTGCAAACACCTTAAGCGAACTTGCGATTCTTTAATTGGGTCCTCGTGAGAGCAAGAGGGACCTTCCACATTCCCACCTCTTACTTGGCCAGTGGAAAGGGTAATTGCATCCTTAATTAGTACCTAGTTAAATCCTATATTTTGAACTTCTAGGTCTAGGAACCCTAGAAGCTAGGTTTGTATTACTTGTCTATTAGGTCAAGAGCTTTAGACCAACAGTCTTACACTCAATCTGGTTTACCCATGGACCCCAATCTTGAATTCTTTATGAGGACCATGACTGAAACGTTTGATATCCCAACTAAACAATTAGGATCAATGAACAAAGAGTTAGAAAAATGGACAATCAAATCGGGAACTATACTAAGCCCAATTCACCTAGTCCACCTCCCCTTGGTCCAAGATCCCAATGTCATGATCTCACCCTGAGTATAATCTGAGATATAATCCTAGATACCCCTACCAAGACTTTGCAGATCAGGAGGAGAGAGTCTTAGGAGCAATCAATCCTATGCACCCACTTTCGACGAAAATTTAGATCCTGAAGTATATGTCAATTGGGAGAAGAAAATGGATCAATACTTTGAGTTTGATGAAATGTCGAAAGTAAGAACGTGTCAATTTACCAAATTAAAGTTAGTCCGACATGCTAAAACATATTGGGGAGATGTTGAGCGTAAAAGTTGTTATAGTGGGGATAAAATAATTACTTGGAGAGATATGAAGAGTAAACTGAGAGAAAAGTACCTAGGTAGATATTATGAGCAAAGACTTTTAGACCAATGGTACAGATTGAGACAAAATGATGCAACTGTATATGAGTATATTGCTAAATTCAATGAGTTTATCGGGAGATGTAGCACAGCCGAATCTGAGGCAATGATCATTTCTAGATTTCGAGCTGGTCGATGTAAGAACATCCAGTGGGAATTGTTTTAATGAAAAATTTACTACCTAGAAGAAGCTTATCAAATTGCTAGAAAATTTGATACATATCAAAAGAAACTCTTGATCAGTTGACCTAAGTCCAACAGGAATAATACATCTGGACATAGGTCTAGTTCTAGTCAGATTCCTTCAAACAAACCAACTCCTATTATCCTAGTAGTTTGTAAGGAAGAAATCCTTTAACCCATTGAAGAGCCAAAAGTAGAAATATATGAAGCTGAATCCAGTCTTATAAATGAATATAAAGAAGATAAAGAAGAGACTAAGCCCACTAAAAAATTACAGAAAAAATCTCCTGAACCTATTGAAGAATTTAAAGACAAAATAGAATCAAAGTCTTGTCTAAATGAAGGGCTAGAAAGAGAAGATCCTAAATCCATTGAAGAACTTAAGGAAGAAGTTTATGAAGATGGGTCTAACCTTATGGATATGTATGAACAAGAATAATTGCTTGAGGATAAATAATTACCCAGCCTAAAGAAATCAACAACGGGAATAATCAACTTGAAGAAAATGAAGTCCAGGGACAAAACCATGAAGAGCAATCCGAGGAGATAATAGAGGACCCGGAATTAATCAATATTGAGGACTTAGATCTAAAGATTAATGAAGGATCATCTAATGGGATATTGACCATCAGAGAAAACCTAGAATCAATTCTAAAGGATCAAACCTAAGAAATTATAGAACTGTTAAAGGATTATCAATATGTATTCCCTGATAGTTGTCTTGAGCCTGATTCACCCTTTCGGAACATCCCCAATCCTAGTCCACCAAGCTAGGACATCCACCATACCATTGATCTGGTCCCAGTAATATTCAATAGTTACTTTTGGATGACATTATGGTATTTATTAGGCACCAAATTAAGATTCACTTCCACCTACCTGAAGTTATGTGCCAAAGTCTTCAAAGCCATTTAGGAAAATATTGAAAATTAGGGATTTTTCTTTCCTAACCCAACAATAAAGTTTAGTCCATAGATAATAAAGTCCATTTGAGCTTGTTTTGTTTTTGGTGTCATTTGTGTTTTGTCATTTGAAGTCATTTGTGTTTATCTTTTGCCATTTAGTGTCATCCGTGTTTGTCTTTTGTCATCTGTGTTTGTCTTTTGTCATCTGATGTTATTGACTTTTCCATGCATAAGTGTCCATGACTACAAGAGTCATATGCATAGCATGATTAGTAAGAAGATTTGAGCAATGGAATTAACTAGCATATGGCTAAATTTTCTTAAGAGTTTTCATGAAAAGACTACATGAAAAGTTGCAAACCTGTGGTGTAAGTCATATTCAAATACCAAAGAAATTTGGACCTAATACTCATGTGCTTAAATTACCATCTGACTTTGGTATAAGTTCTACTTTCAATGTTTCTGATCTAATATGGTAAAGGAACCAACTATGATATCTAGTGAGTCTTTTTGGACTTAATCCAATTTTTGGGAGTAAACCAACCCTTGAGTGTCTACCAGCCTCACTACCCAAATCAGTGAGATAAGAATGAGCGAATTTGGATAATAAAACTCTGGCTATCCAAAACAAGGACCATCCACACAATTTGGTTCATTGGCAAGGTCGACCTAAATCAGAAAACTCATGGATCACTAGAGAGAATCTTCAAAGGAACAGTCCAGACCTACTAGCCTATTACCAAAGTCAAATTGACCCATACTCGACAGGGTCGAGTTTCTTTCCATCCCGGGAGAATTGATGGTGACATCAAGCAAAGGCAAATAGATTTCAAGCAAATCTTGCAACTATGAAGGTCTTCTAATCAACATACCCATGGAGAAAGCAAGTCCACCTCATGGAAGTTAAAACATGGTTAAAAGAAAGCCCCAGCACTCAAGCAATTCACTTTTAAAGAAGCTACTTCTAGGAGCCAACTCAAGAAGGAGAGCCCCAATTTTCAAGTGTCGACTCATGCACCTTGAGTTAACTCAACCTGTCCTTGAACCTACACTTCATGCACCTTGAGTCGACTTAACCTGTCCTTAAGCCGACACTACCTCTCTGTCAAGCAATTTTTTCATGCCACTCGAGAGATCATCAAGCTTTTTTTATTTGCCACTTGAGAGTTTATTGGAGTACTACTTGAAGCACACTTGAAGAGTCTTGGACGCCATCCCTTATGACATTTGGAAGTTCCATGTTGATTACACTTGGAAGCATCCTTGGATGCCATGTGGAAATATCTTATGTTGCCACTTGGAAGATCACTTTTATTGAGGACACATGGAAGAATCCCTTGATGACACATGGAAAGCTAAGAAGGCACCACTTGGAAGTTTGTTGCAACCAAGATTTATTTTTAACCATTTCTTGTTGGAAGTTGTAACCATTTTAGTTAAGGCCACCTAATCTAGTGCTTAGCATAACTAATCCATGGATTAGTTATATTTAATCTTTCTTTTTGGACAAATTTTTAGAAATTTCTTGACCTCTAAATAGGGCCAAGCCTCCCCTCTTGTATTGATTCCATTTTAGAAATGAAATTGAGATGATATTGAGTTTGGTTTTCTTCTTGAATCCTAGTCTAGTTTCCTTGTATGGAGAGGGTGAGATGCCCTTTAATCTAGCTAGTTTTCTTCATTTCCTAGTCCTAGAGCTAGGTCACTCCTTGTGGGAGAGGGTGAGAGGCCCATTTGATGCTTCAAATAAGCCCTTCCAAGGTCTTTGAGGCGTGTTCCAAGAGGAAGAAGAAAAGAGCTTGCCGCCTAGCTTCAAGCCATTCCCAAACTTCCCTTCCTTTGTTTTCCTTTGATTTATTTCCTTCCATCTTTGTTTCCACGCCCTTATTACTGGTTCATTGCAGGTTCTCTCGGGGATTTGAGTTGATGATGAAGGTTTCTTGCCATGATCCAAGTACAAGGTAAGTTCATAAGTTGGAGTTCTAGTCTTACCATCTAATCCTCTTTCCTAGAGTATTGTGTGAACCCTTCACTAAAATATTTTAGCCATCATTGTTGGTAGGAAAACTCTTTCTAAGCTTCATTAGATCTGATCATTTGAAGGTTAACTTGTCCTAGTAGTGATGGTTTCCTTGCCATGAAGATCCTAATTTTTGTTTTGAACTAGATCTACATTGCGGGTGTTGTAACTTAGATCAACTTGTCTCTTTATGAAAATTCTTTTCTTGGATTAATTTAGCCCATTTATTTGATAATTAATTGTTCAAGTTTGTTTGCTCTTTAGCTTGCTAAAGTTCTCCATCCATCATTTCATTTTTGTCCCGCATCAGGCTGGCCTCCTCAAGAAGAAGGCCATGCGGTTCGTGTTGATGGATGGGCAGCTTTATCGGAGGTCTTATTCCTACCCTTTACTGAAGTGCTTGAAGCCCTCAGAAGCCACTTACATGCTCCAAGAGAAACACGAAGGTGTCTGCAGAAATCACGTGGGGGGCAGGACTCTGGCTTATAAGGCACTCCAGCAAGGATACTTCTGGAAGACCATGTGAAAAAATACCACCAATTTTGTGTGGAGATGTGACCGCTGTCAACATCCTGCCCACATCCAATATCAGCTAGCTATCCCTCTCTCCCAACTATCAGCTCCATGGCCATTTGCCTGGTGGGGAATGGACATCTTAGGTCTCTTTCCTCCTGCATCCGGCCAATGAAAGTATTTGTTTGAGGCCATCGACTACTTTACTAAATGGGTCGAGGCCGAACCCCTAGCATGGATCACTAAGACCAAGGTCAGACCCTTCTTCTGGAAGTCAGTTATCTACCATTTCGGACTCTCACACTCAGTCATCACTGATAATAGGCGACATTTCGATAACCAAGCTTTCGAATAGTTCTATGTTGATCTCAATATCCAGCATTGCTTCACTTCGATGGCTCACCCTCAGACCAACGGGGAGGCTGAGGTGACCAACTGGACCATCTTACAAGGGCTCCACACCAGACTAAACAAAGCCAAGGGTCGAAGGGCAGAAGAGCTCCCCAGTGTACTGTGGGCCTACCATACCACACCTCGAACAGCCACAAGTGAGATGCCCTTCAACCTCGTTTTCGGTTCATAGGCTATGATTTCGATGGAGGTAGTTCTGCCCACACTACGAGAAGAGTAGTACAATGAAGTTAAGAATTTGGCTTACCTCCTTCATAACCTAGACCTTCTAGATGAGACGAGGGACAAAGCTCGACTCCGGATGGCAGCATATCGGCAACGGGTAGCATGCTACTACAATGCCCACATCAAGCCCAAGACGTTTCGTCCAGGCGACCTGGTCCTCAAGCGAGTAGAAGTACCCAACCAGGGGAATGTGGCAAGCTGTCCCCAAACTGGGAAGGCCTCTATAAGGTGGTTGAGGCTCTGTCAAATGGAGCCTACTACCTCACTATGCTCAACGGTGACCAGTTCCCTCGGACATGGAATGCTAGCAATTTGAGGATATAATACAGATAATGTAAGGCTCTCCCTTAATTATTAAAGTTCCTTATTGGTGCAACACTGTCTTCCACCCATGCAAAAACTCACTCGCCCGACTCCAAGTCCGGTGACTAAAGTTGGGAAACTTACGAAGCCCTACACTCAAAGCCGGGAAAATTACGAAGCCCTATACTTAAAGCCAGGAAACTTACGAAGCCCCGCATCCAAAGCCAAAAAACTTATGAAGCCCCGCACTCAAAGTCGAAAAACTTATGAAGCCCCATACTCAAAGCCAAGAAACTTACAAAGCCCCACATCCAAAGCTGGAAAACTTACGAAGCCCCATACTCAAAGTCAGGAAACTTATGAAGCCCTGCACCTAAAGTTGGGAAACTTATGAAGCCCTGCACTCCAAAGCCGAGAAACTTACGAAACCCCGCACTCCACAGTTGAAAAACTTAAGAAGCTTGGCACTCCAAAGCCAGAAAATTTACGAAGCCCCGTACTCAAAGCTGGGAAACATACGAAGCCCCGCACTCCAAAGCTGAGAGACTCCTAAAGCCCCACACTCAATTGCCTTACTCACAATCTGAGGATATAAGTCGGGAAGCTTCTGAAGCACCGCTATCTACCGCTTGACTCACAGTTCGACAAATTAAGCCAGGAAACTCCAAAAGCCCTGCACTCAAGTCCATATGACCTCATGACCAGCAGAGCAGGGATGGAGTATTCCCAAAGTCCTCCATGCCGACCCCAAGATTTCAGAATCAGCCTAAAATAGCCAGGACCTGGGAAGACTCATGCATGGAAGCCATGGAGCCTATCTTCCTATCATGCAAAAGGGCAAAGAAGCTGAAGGAAGAAAAGAGCAAGACAAAGTTCATCAACTGAGTAAGGCTTATTCTTCATTACAGAAATAAGCCCTTTACAGTCTGAGTAAGGCTTGTCTTCATTACATAAATAAGTCCTTTATAGACTGAGGGATTCCTTGGAAATGCTTCAAAGTATGTCAAAAAAAACAAAGAAGAAGAAGGAAGGAGGGAGAAGGAGAAGGCTGACCTGCTAGGACTCCGAACCCTTGATCAAAAGAATGGAAGCGAGATGGAAGGAAGAAGATGCACTATAGAGAGGACTTGTCTCCTTTGCTCGAAAAACCCTTAAGGGATGAGAGGACAAGTCCCTTTCAAAAGCCTGCATCCCTCGTTGCCTTGTATCGGTCGAAGGCATGCACCCTTTCTCCTCCCTAGACAACCAGAGCCTGCCATGCATTAAGATCCATTAGAGGCGACACTTTGTTTTGGAGGCGATTGCTTCAGGCTAGGCATAGTAATTATGGCCCCCTTTGAAAGTGCTGATGTGGTGTTGCCTCGATTGGTGCTGAAGCATGATCTCCAGGGTGTAGGCACTCAAGGCATTAATAATGCAAGAGGAGCATCCTTTCACGTCAGCATGATCATTACTCCTTTCATTGTGAGCGCTGCATCGTGCTCTGGGCTTGAGAATGGGGGCACCTGATGTGGCATTATCGCTGATGTGGAATCCATGACAGAACCAGCTGGCTGCCGCACTGGTGGAAAGTGCCACTTGGATGCGGTGACCAAATGAAGATCCGGAGTCAAGCCACCCTGGGGCCTAGAGCATGCTCCCGCCTTCTAGAGTGGAAGTCCCAGCTAGGGCTGCATTCCCGCCTTCCGGGGTCGAGATCCCGAGATAGAGCTCCCCCATCTTTCCAAGGTTGAGCCCCCAATTGAGGTCAGTTCCCATCCATGGTCGAGCTCCCGGCCGAGATCGTGATCTCGCTATCTGAGGTCGAGCCCCCGGTCGAGGTCAACTCCCATCCAAGGTCGAGCTCCCAGCCGAGGTCGTGCTCCTGCCATCTAAGGTCAAGCCCTCAGCCGAGGTCAGCTCCCATCCAGGGTCAAGCTTCCAATCGAGGTCATGCTCATGCAATCCGAGGTCGAGCCCCCAGTCGAGGTCAACTCCCATCCAGGGTTGAGCTCCCGGCTGAGGTTGTGCTCCCGCCATCCAAGGTCAAGCCCCTAACCAAGGTCAGCTCCCATCTAGAATTGATCTCCTAGCCGAGATCGTGCTCCCGCTATCTGAGGTTGAGGCCCCGGTCGAGATCAACTCCCATCCAAGGTCGAGCTCCCGGCCGAGATCGTGCTCCTACCATCTAAGGTCAAGTCCACGACCAAGGTCAACTCCCATCCAGGGTCAGCCTCTCGACCAAGACCGTGCTCCCACCATCTGCGGTCGAGCCCCCGATCGAGGTCAGCTCCCGACAGAGATCGTGCTCCCACCGTCTGAGGTCGAGCCCCCCACCGAGGTAAGCTCCCATATGGGATCGAGCTCCTAGCCAAGGTGGTGCTCCCGCCATCTGAGGACGAACCCTCGGCTGAGGTCAGCACCCATCTAGGGTCGACTTCCCAGCCAAGGTCATGCTCCCGCCATCTGAGATCGAGCCCCTGGCTGAAGTTAGCTCCCATCCAAGGTTGAGCTCCTAGCCGAGGTCATGCTCCCGCCATCCAAGGTCGAGCTCTCGAGATAGAGTTCCACTCCCTTGCTGAGACCAAAGTTCCCACCAGTAGCCAAGAGGGGAGGATCAGTAGAAATTTAGACCATGGCATGGAAGCTCCCAACTACCTGCAACCTTCGGAAGGTGACGCGTACCCTACCAGAGATTTAAACTCTGCAAACGTGACACCCGCACGTTCTGCATAATGCATGCTCCACCAGGCTTAAGGCCCTGTAGCATGCCACCATGTCAATGGCCATGCAACCAGGGGCTCCAGTCCTCGCGACATGGAACCTATACCTCCTCCAAGAGGAGTATCCCATTAAGGCCCCAGGCCTTGTAACACTCCAACGGTCTCTATTAGAATAGAAGCTCGGGGCTAAACGGCACGGCGCCCGCACCTCTCATGAAAAATTGCACCACCAGAGGGACAAGATCTGTATTACACCAGCGAACACCCTCAATAGAAGGATCTCCTTTCGAGGATCGGTCTAATAATGGAGAGGCCGTAAACAAAGAAAAACCCCTCCCAAAAGGGATACCAGGAAAGTAACATCTCAATGAAGCCCCAGACTTGCTCTGGACCATTCCTCTTATATAAAATAGAGGAAGGGACCTCTGAAAAGGGAGAAAGGCAACTAGTAAGACATAGAGAGCAAACGGGCAAGGAACCAACTAAGAGAACCTCCCCACTCTCTAATCTCCACTTCACCTTGTCTTTCCATTTCAAAAAGCTTATCTTTCATCCTTTACGCATAGAGGTCCCAAGTTCTTCATCATAGAGGTTATGTTCCACTTGATCATCCCAACTGACTTGATCGTCGAAGTATCCCCACCGGAATTCTCAACCTGGGTCTCCTCCTTTTTACAGATCACACTGACCTTAGAGCTGACCGAAAAAGAGGACCAAGCGCCAAGAGGGAGCCCGACGCGTCTGTGACATGTCAGAGCTATGGGCCACGGTGATCTAGGCAGCAACAATATGTAATAAGAAGTTTACCTAAGAATTTTATCAAAATCTTCTCCTTCTCGGATTGATGGATCGATGTTTTACCAAAAAAAATAAAAAAAAAGAGAATTAGATCAACAAATCCTTGAACAGAAATTGAATCGATTATTGAAAAATATCTATGATACTTTTTCATTTTCATTTTCTATAAAAAATGAATCACCATACACATAAATTGAAAAAAGATATTAGATCAAAAAATGACAAAATTTATCCATAATGAAATAAAAGCTTGACATTCAAACCAAAAAAATATTACCTATTTGCGATGGAGTAGAATAGTGATAAACTGATCATCCTGATGGAGTGTTAAGGAGAAAATGAATGGCTCCTCAAGATGATTTTAAGTTTCGATTATCTTTCTTCTTTCTTTTCAGACTCAGGTATATATTTTAAAACTTTTTAAAATGCTCTTCAAGAATATGAAAAGCCTTGTTATTTATTTCTTTTTAAATTCTATCCTCTTTGCATTTTAAAAAGATATGTTACTACTAAATGTTATAATTTTAAATTAATTTATTTATATATAATAATATATTTTTTTGATAATTTGAAAGGATAATATAAATTTTTATATTTATTTATATATATATAAAAAAAGTAAAGATGCTAGTGGGGGCAGTGACCCCATTGCCTTCACTACATCCATCCTTGTTCTAAGCTTAGACTATATTTTATCAACTATAATATTAAATCTACTAGTTTTTTGATGAAACAAAAGGGTAGGGGGTAAACCCTGGTGTAGCTCCCCGTTAAGGCTCCCAGCCCATTAGTGATTGTTCGAATCGGGCCATAGTTTTTCGCATACCCTTCTCACCAACCGGTGAGTATGTCAATCTAACCGCACAACGGTGCCGGAGTTACAGCCACTCCGCCCCCAGTCACGTGTGCCCAAAGTTTCTAGAATTTAATCGAGTTACCCAAGGGATCATGCCTCGAACCCGTGACCAGTGGATTAAATCTACTGGTTGATTATAAGAAATTATACTAATTTCAAGTCTTATTGATCCAAGTTTTTTTCTTCCTTGGTTTGAAATTAATTTTGAGCCTACAAATCATATTCAAGTTGGATTAATTAAAATTAAATTAAGTTTGATTCAAGCTTTTTTGAGCTAACCTTGAGCTACCCAAATCAATTGACAGCCTTAAATAGGGATACGTGATAGAAAAGCAATAAGCAAGGAATGGATTTTCCTTACTATCGGTGGCCGATAGAGTTGAAATCAGATAAAATACAGATCATATACAAGTATATCCGTATCCATATTTGTTGTATCTAATGAATACAAATATGAATATGGATATTAATAAGATACAAAAATTCATATCCATATTTATTTTAAATAGATATTATTGCACCGTCTTCTCCCGGACCGGGCTCGGTCAACTATGCCAGAGCGCTCCTCTCCCGGTCGACCTACAATAAAGTCTCCAAAGGTCAGTGGTGTTCCGACAAGGGATATTCTGATGCTTATGTTAGCAGGAGCTTGAGGGCAACATAATGGAGAAATCAAAGAGACAGCACGTGGAAAGGAAAGAGTATACTTAGCCCAAATTGAGATCCCCCGGTCACTTTATATAAGTGTAGAATACCACCAAATTTGTTAGGGGATAGGTTGAGGATGCCTGATTTGCCCCTAGGAGAATCAAGGTGATGGCCAGGTGGCACCGAGACGTGGCCATATTGTGGCGTCCGTTGAAATAGAATTTTGATACCAGCTAGAAAGGGCTTCTGGAGCCTTCGGGCCATTTCTGGAGTGAGGATGAGTCGGTCGGACCTAACAGAGATAGGTCATCCGATCGAAGGAGAATGTTCGTCAAGACTTCCGAGGGAGTAGACCGGTCAGACCTCGATGGAAGTTGGTCGTTCGGACCTCTACTTCCATGGATCGGCTGGTCAGACTTCTGGTAGAATGGACCGGCCGGACCTCTACTTCAATGGGTTGGCCGATCGGACTTCTGGTAAAGTGGGTCAGCCGGATCAACTGGAAGCCCACCAATACCGGTTCAATTCAGGAAAAGCTAGTTGAGTATAACAGTTACCCCCTACTCCTGCCCTAGAGGGGACACGTGGCTTCGATGGACAGGAGCACCATCTTTGCACAGGTCGTGTCCATCCTTGAGACAACCGTAAACTCGATCAGGAATGTCACGTCTGATCACTTCGAATCTCCCACGACCAGCATCTAGGGTAGATGTCGACCTCGTATTAAGGCATAGGGGCTGCAGTTAATACGAAGGAGGCATCATGATGAGGGGTCAGGCTAGCCTGGATAACGATTAGGATACAGGGATGCACCATGCGACGTGGCAGCATCCGAGCAGCTGGTGTTGCTCCCAAGGCAACTTCCTCGTCATTGATTTAGCCTTCACACGGATAGCTGCATGTCCGCTCCTATCGACCAGTCGCCACGATTCTTGTGGCATGGAATGTCGCACCGAATGACGGGATGGTTACAACGCCCACAAAAGGAAGGCGTGCCTCCGGAGACCTATAAAAAGGAGGGGCAAGGTGCTTAGGAAGGATTTCTTGCCGTAGCTGCGCTCCATAATAGAAAGAGAACTTCTCCCTCCTCCGCAATCTCCAGTCTTCTAGGGACCCAGCCTCAAGTCAGTCCTTCCTATCTTTCTCCTTTCTTTCTGTTAATGGCGTCCAACAGCCATGCTCCGATCCATAGACGTAGGGAACCAGGTCCGAGTGAGATCCAATCGATGATCACTCGGGAACAGGTTGAAAACCTTAGGGCCATGTACGGCATTTCCTCGACCCTACATCTTATAGTCCCAGGCCGAGAGGGGAGAGCAAATAATCTGTTGGGACCAGGGACCCTTCCGATATACGAAGCCCATATCAAGGTCAGCCTAAGGTTCCCCTTGCATCCTTTCTTTATTGAGGTCTTTAATTTCTATAGAGTGACCCCAGCGCAGCTGACCCTGAATAGCATTCGGATGATTTGCTGCTTTATAGTGTTGTGTCATATAGCCAAAATCGAGCCTAGGTTATCCCTTTTTGGCAATTTTTCCCTTTTGAAAAGGACTTCAGGAGCCAGGAGTGGTAGATGTTTTATCCCTGCCCAAGCTGAAGGATCCTGAAATGCCTTCCGTTGGCCATCCACGGGTGGAATGCCAAATTCTTCTTTGTAGACAGTCTTCATCCCTGGGGTTTCGAGCCACTATGGAGAGAGTCAAGGCAGAGGCTCTACGAGGGGAGGGTGATCCTGATGGCCGACTAGGCCAGCTTTAACGAGATAGACGGGGCCGGTCCAACCATGGTGTATGAACTGCTCGGGGAGGATGTCCTTCACCAGGCAGGGGTCAGCCGCCAGAGATTCCTAGGTAGGAACAAAGTGGGCCACCGGGGCTAATTGACCTTCTCCCTCGCGTTTACTTTATTTATCTTATTGTGCATCCTCCTTTTGCTTGCCTTAATCTTTCTTTGGAACAGGAAAAAGAATGAAGATCGACAAAGCCAGAGTCATCCAGCAGGTAGTGGGAAGAGGACCGTCCCAGCAGCAAAGCCGACCGTGGAGAGACAGAAGAAGAGGCGAGAGGAGAAGCGGTCGGCATCTATAGTGGTAGTGGACTCGGATGGGGATGATGTCCCCCTGTTGGAGGCACTGAGGGTGCCAGGATCTTCGACTCCTATCGAGCAGTCAGCTGCCCGAACGGAGTAGGAGTAGCCGGAGTCGTCCGGCACAGTGGTGACCTTTGCCACAGCACCCGCCGAATCGGTGGAAGCGGTCCCTCTCACAGACAAAGGAAAGGGGATGGCCGGAGGAGAGACGGTCAAAGGAGAGGCAACCGAAGAAGAGGCGGGCGAGGAAGTCCATCAGGAGGCACACCAGCACTAGCATGCTCTGAACAACTTGAGGGTGCGAAGTTTGCTCAGAAGGGTAATGACAAATGCCAACTAGGAGCTGTCCGTTCAAAAAAATCTGAGTGACGTAGCCAAGGACTCCTATCGTGACCTTATGAGGGTAGGACACCCACTCTGCACCTATGTGCTTTTCTCCTCTATTGCCTTGCACATTACTAATTCAATCTTCTGCTTGCAGCTTCTCCATGAAATCTCCTTGATGGATGACAGCCTTGGTCGGCTTCTATTTATAGCCAAAACCTTGGCCAAAAAGATCCAGGAATCAGAGCTGGCCCGAGCGGCAATGAAGGCATCTTTGAAGACCACGGAGGAGAGGCTGTCTACTATCCAGGCTGAAGCCTAGTTGTCGAGGGAGGCATCGAGGGAGATGCAGAATTAGCTAGCCGACCGGGAGGCTAGGCTGAAGAGGAAGAAGGCAAAGGTTAACTCCCTCGTCTGTCGGCTGAGAGAGGAGGAAGAATGGTTCACCGAGGCTAACAAGAGGGCCCAGGCTGAGCAAGCAGTAGCAGCAAAGTGGGCGAACCAACTAAAGGAAGTCAAAGAACTGGTGGTGGAGCAGGTCCGTGATGCCATGGCAAAGTATAAGGCCTCCGCTAACTACACTGAAGAAGTAGAAGAAGCAGTGTCGATGTTCTATTCAGAAGGCTATGGTGACTGCTTGAAGGTGGCTGGACTCTTCTCGGGACTTGACCTATCTGGTGCCCAGCTAAGTGGACCAACCGAGGAAGAGGATTATCCGATCGGTGGTGAGGCCGAGCCCCAGGCTGAAGGTGGCACAGAAGAGGTTGGGGCTGTCGTCCAAGTTGAGGTGGCCGTAGGGACAGTGGATGTCCTGGTGGGAACTTCAACTGTACCGGGTGGGGTTCAAGTCGAAATCCTAGCTGTACCTTCTGTGGGTCAGACCTAAGATGTTTGTAAAGGTCTGACCCCCTTTCGATGTAAAGAACTCCTTTTTCTATAATAGAAGAACTTTTTGCCATCTCTTGTGTATATGTTATCGTGTGTACAATGTCGGTTGTGTCGAAGCTCTTTTCTTTCAAAAAGTTTCTAAGTGTTTTCGATCGGCTTATCCGAGCTTAAGATCCTAGAATGGCTGATGGACAGTAGCTCAGTCCGAACCTATGCACTTAGAGATTTGTCTAAGTGCTGATTCGTCGGCTCATCCAAACTTGAGATCCGTAGAATGGCTAATGGATAGTAGCTCATTCCAAACCTATGCACTTAGGAATTTTTCTAAATGCTGGTCCGTCGGCTCGTCCAAACTTGAGATCCGTAGAATGACTAATGGACAATAGCTCAGTCCGAACCTAGGCACTTAGGAATTTGTCTAAGTGCTGATACATCGGCTCGTCCAAACTTGAGATCCGTAGAATGACTGATGGACAGAAGTTCAGTCCGAACCTAGGCACTTAGAGATTTGTCTAAGTGCTGATCCATCGGCTTGTCCAAACTTGAGATCCGTAGAATGACTGATGGACAGTAGCTCAGTTCGAACCTAGGCACTTAGAGATTTGTCTAAGTGTTGATCCGTCGGCTCGTCCAAACACAAGGCTAGGTCCCCATGTGGATTGTTTTGAAATTGTTGCTGATCGGGATTGAACTTTCGGAAGTGGTCTGCCCTAGAGCCTTTGCCGACTGGGGTCAGACTTTCGGAAGTGGGCTGTCCTAGAGCCTTTACCGACTAGGGTCAGACTTTCAGAAGTGGGCTGCCCTAGAGCCTTTGCCGACCAGGGTCGATCTTTCGGAAGTGGGCTACCGTAGAGCTTTTGCTAACCAGGGTTGGGCTTTTGAAAGTGGGCTGCCCTAGAGCCTTTGCCGACCGGGGTCGGACATTCGAAAGTGGGCTGCCCTAGAGCCTTTGACCAGGGTCGGACTTTCAGAAGTGCTTCATAGAAGAAGTTGTAGACTTTATTGATAATACTTACGAAGGTTGTCTACATTCCACGGACGTGCTATTTGTCATCTGTCCAAATGTTCGAGCCAGTAGATTCTGGCTCGAATTACTTCAACAACTCGATAAGGGCCTTCCTAATTGGGGGAGAGTTTCTCCTGCTTAGTCGGCCTTGAGATCTCCGTCCTCCGCAAGACTAGATCTCTGACCCGAAAAGTTCAGACTTTGACCCGTGAATTGTAATATCTGGCCATCTTCTGATGATAGGCCACCATCATCAAGCTTGCCTGGAGCCTAGTTTCTTCAAGTAGATCTAGGTCGGCCCTTTGTTGCTCTGAGTTGGTTGGATCGGCAAAGTGATCAATCCGCAAGGACTGTAAAGAGACTTCCATGGGGATGACTGCTTCACTTCCGTAGGTCAGGTTGAATGGGGTCTCCCCGGTCGCCATTTGGATGGTTGTTCGATAAGCCCACAGCATTGAATGAAGTTCTTCTACCCAAAGTCCCTTGGCATCATTCAGTCATGTCTTCAGTCCATGTAGGATCATCCGATTGGTGACCACAGCTTCTCCGTTGGACTGAGGGTGGCCGATCGACGTAAGCCGATGGGAGATGTGATATTGTTGGTAGAAGTCCCGGAACTTTGGGTTGTCAAACTGCCTTCCATTATCAGTGATGATTGTCTATGGAATGTCAAATCGGAAGACGATGCAGTTCCGGACAAAGTTCTCCATCTTGGCCTTTGTTATTTGTGCCAAAGGCTCAGCCTCCACCCATTTGGTGAAGTAATCAATGGCCACAAGGAGGAATTTTCATTGGTCGGATGCTGGGGGGAAGGGGCCCAGGATGTCCATCCCCCACTGTGCAAATAGCCAAGGCACAGTAAGCAGAGTCAGCTAGCTGGCAGGCCTTCTTTGAATATTAGAATACCTTTGACATGCATCACACCTTCGAACGAAGTCCAATGCATCTTTTTGAATTGTAGGCCAATAGTATCCCTGTTGGACGATCTTGTAGGCCAGGGATCTTCCCCCAAGGTGTTGCCCAGGTGGCTTCCCAAAAGGGGGGTGAATTGGGATTAAAAAAAAAACTTTTCACAATAATGTGCACTTTCAAATTCTTTTGGTGTTGTGGTGCAATATGCAATGTAGAAGTAATTAAGTAAAAGCAATAAAGCAATAAGAACACAATCACAAACACAAAGAGATTTAGAGTGGTTCGAAGCAACTAACTCCTATGTCCACTACCCAAGCACCACTTAGGATTTTCATTATATCCCCCAACTAGAATATAGTCAGATTATTTTACCAGGCTTACAATCCAAACCTATACACTTTGGTTTTACCGAGATTATCAAGGAAACCCTAACTCTCTTTGGTTTTAAACGGGATCACCAAAGAAAAACCCAAACACTTGGTTTTACATCGGGATCACCAAGAACCCAACTTAGGTTTTATAAGGTTCACCTAAAAACCTTCAACCCTCTCTTAAGATACAGTCCCTTGCTATTCTTAAAGAGAAAACTAAGATAAAGAAATGATAAACAAGTAACTACAACAAACCGAGTTTGTTTAAGTGTTACCGATGTAGATCAAGATGAAGTCAAGCCTTGAATGCTCTTTAGTGCTCTTCAAGCTGCTTCTTCCCTTCTTCGATAAGTGGATTTAAAAATGGAGAAGAGTTGGTAAGGCTTTGAATCCAACTTGAAAGCTCTTTGAGGTAGGTAGGTGAATGACTTGAAAGCTCTTCAATATCTCAAGATAATTCCACAATAAAGCTCTAATAATTGTTCAATCTTTCAAAAACAATCCCTTTTATAGTTTTCCAAGAGATATGGCCATTGTAGGGCCTAGGGATTCGTGAAATAGCTGTTGGAGATGAATTGGAGATCAAATTTCAACTTCAGCAACTAGCCGTTGGAGTGCAGAAAACCGCTCCATGAGTCGGCTCGAGGTCCACGAGTTGGCTCGAAGTCTCAGACAGCCCAAAATGAAACTCTGTAAGAGTCGGCTCTTTTGGCTGGAGTCGACTCTTGCCTTCAGTCAAGTCAAAACCATGAATACCTAGAGTCGGCTCTTTAGGGCAGAGTCGGCTCGAGTTCTCAGACCTTCAAAATACATAACTCTAGACGAGTCAGCTCTTGGGGCAGGAGTCGGCTCAAGATCTCAGGCTTCAGAAAAAAGCTTTCTTCCATGAGTCAACTCTTAGGATGGGAGTCGGCTCTTGATGCTGAAACACTGAAAATTCCTTCATGCCGTGCCACCATGAGATAGCTCTTGATCCAAGAGTCAGCTCTTGCAAATCTTCAAAAAATGCTTCAAGCTTCTCCAAAAGTCTTCAACATTGAATCAAAAAGAAGTTAATCTACATACTCTTTAATTTTTACAATTTTCAGCCCATTTTACAAGATTACAAGATTAATAAAACTAGGACTGTTACAAGTTCAAGTTCATAAAACTTTATACAAAATTGAATTACCTTTCAATCAGTTTGAAAACTATTTTAAACTAAAGGTAACCAATTTCCTGCAAAACTTCTTAAACAATTTGAAGGAGTTAGTATCAAATACATGCTCCAATATTTTATGATCATCAAAATCATTCCAGGGGTCAACAATCTTTCCCTTTTTGATGATGACAAAACACTAGGCATGATTAAGAATTAAAACACTTTACAATTGCAGTATATTCAAATTTACGTGTGTTATCAACACAGTATGCCACAATGTATCATATGTATCAAATGTATAAAACTGAATACTATTAACATAAAGTATCATATGTATCGATATATTATATTTTCCATGTCATATGAACAATATGTATCAAAACATGATGTATCAACATAAAATGTATCAAGAGTATCATCTATACAATGCATATCGAAACATATAAAATTACCAAACATTTGAAGTGAGTTTCATAATAATATTTGAAGTAAAGCTCCCCCTTACTATTTGTAATAGCATTCCTTCTAAATTTCATCAAATTTTCATGAATCATTCAAATTTTTATTTCAACATTCATATTTTCATAACAATCAACATCCATATAGCTTTTTTCATGCACACAATCTCCAAAATAACATAGCCTTTTCAAATTTTCATATAAATTTGTGAATTAAACATTCATATTATAGCTTTTTCATGCACAATCTCTGTTCTCCCCCTTTTTGTCATCAACAAAAGGCATACAAGAGAACATTCATTCATAATAATTCAAGATATGTAGCATAAAAAGTGATATCTATATATAAAAAGTCAGTACAAATGTGATACGTTACATATGTGCCTCGGCACAACAAAATTGTATCACAACAACCAAAATATAACAACATAGAGTCCCAAAAATATCAAGATAAAAGCCTAAACATCAAAAAGATGGGCTAGGATCATCACTATCAGGTTCTTCTTCGTCAGAAGAAGAACCGACTTCTAGGATTCCTGGACTAGGTTTAAACTTAGGAAATCTAGGTCGAAGATCCCTAATCCTAGTCCTCGTAGGAGTGGTAGTCCTAGACACTTTAGTTTTAGCTTTGGCTTTGGACTCTGAAGATATAACAATGGGTGTGGGTCTGGCAGTCGGTGGATCAAAGTATAATGCTAAGGTGCTGGTGGTCAAAAGTATCTGGGTAGCTGGAATCTGTCCAACCTCAGATCCTGTAACCTCCATACCAGCCTTGGGCTCAACATCAGCAGGTGTGGCATGAGAAGGTACGTCACAAGAATGTGCCACCAGTCCCTGCTCTCAATCAATGCCAGTGCCAGTGCTAGGTGCTGTGGAAATCGATGGTACATGCTGGCTGGCTATAGAAAGTTGTCTCAAAATGGTCATAACATCACGAAATCCCTGCTGCATCTCAGACTGGAGTAGAGTGATCCTGCTATCAGTGTCTAATTTGAGACACAATATCTCCTCCAAGACTCTCTGAAGTCTGTCATCTGCATCAGGTCTAATAGCTATGGAAGTCCTAACTGGTGAATGAGGTGTGGTAGGAGCTGGCTCTGATGGTCCGGCCTTATCAGCCTATGCATCAGTCTCCTCACCAAGTCCTTGAGCCGCCTGAGTGTCATCCTTTGAATCATCTGAATGTGGTATAGGAACACCTGAAGTCTTCCTGACCCAATTGCCATCAACTTTAATAAATCCCATTCTGGTAAGGGATTTCACAGAATACCTGTCAGTGTGCAGTAGTAGTCGACTATCCTCTCCTGTCAAATCTACCAGTGCATCCTAAAATAATAATGTAAAAACCATCCCGTACGGTAGAGAAACCCGTGCCCTACGGGCTGCATCCCTCATCTGTGATAGCATGATAAATGGCAAGTTGAGGGCCTCCCCCTCAATCAGTCGCCTCATAAACATAAGGTCACTTTCGCTGACCCAATCAAATCTTCCCGTCCGGGGCAAGAAAATCCTACTGGTAATATTGTGCAACAGCCTCATCTCCAATGACAGCTGATTTGCACTCACATGCACAATGCCTTTCACATTTGATCTCTCTAATATGAGTCTGAGGGTCTTTTGTTTCTTTTTTAAAACTAAATAACACACCCCTTCTTTTGGTATGTTCAGTATACTTGAAAGCTTCTATTCACTTATCTCTGTATGCTTTCCTTTAACTGTACCTTCTAAATGAAATGCTCCCAATGACATATTTTCAAAAATTGACAGACTAAATTAGGATATGTCAGAACATTCAACAGACAAAAATCTTTCCACCCCTGTTTTTCAAGCCAATCCCCGATATGCAACTGTTCTTGCTCCAGAAAATTAAAATCAATGCACCTACCCGGATTAACTTGACGATTTCCCATAAGAATCACTTGCTGGGGTGCTTGAGGTTCTTCTTCCTGCTCAATCGGCTGTTCCTCTTCCAGATTGGATGTGTCCAACCACCTCTTAGTTCTCCTTTCTTCTGCAACTGTCCGAACCACTCGCAAGGGTTTCTTGGCTACTGCTTTGCGGGGTACCATCTAGCTAAGATTAAAGGATTGGAGGAGTTTGAAAGAGTTTTTGGAAGGTTTCCTAGAGTGGAATGTGGAGTCGGCTAAGTGGAAATGGCCAAAACATAAAAACACAAAGAATAGAAAACATGGAAGCCCTATTTAAAAACGTTCGGCCTGACCTTCAAGTCGGCTCACCGAGCGCCCTAATAACTCGAGTCGGCTCGAGCGAAAAATCAGTCTAAAGGTCAAAAATGGTTAAACTCAGTTTCTATAGGTTTTTTGACTCTAAACTATGTTGTCCTATGCTCTAAAAAAAATTTGAAACACCTAGATAATTTTTCCTTAATTTTCAAAAATTAGATCAAAAAGGTTCAGAATGGGTCACATAGCCCTAATTCACCTCTAATTTTCTCAAATCTATCTAGACTAAGTGGTTTAGTAAAAATGTCTGTTAGTTAATCTTCAGTAGGTACAAATTATAGTTCAACAATATTGTTTAAAACATGATCACGAATAAAATGATGTCAAATTTCAATGTGCTTAGTTCATGAGTGCTGAATTAGATTTTTGGATAAATTAATAGCACTAGTATTGTCACATTTAATAAGAATTTTAGATTGGACAACACCATAATCTTCTAGTCGTTGCTTGATCCATAATACTTGAGCATAACAGCTCCAAGCCACATATTTTGTCTCAGCAGTAGATAGTGCTACAGAGTTCCGTTTGCGACAGTGCCAAGAAATCAAGTTAACACCTAGAAATTGACAGGTGTCGCTTGTGCTCTTTCGATCAGTTTTACAGCCTCCATAATCAGCATCAGAATAACTAATTAACTTTAATGATGTGTGCTTAGAATATGATAAACCTACATTACATATGCCTTTCAGATATTTAATGATTCTTTTAACAGCCATGATGTGTGACACTTTTGGATTAGATTGAAATCGTGTACACATACAAATACTAAATAAAATGTCAGGTCTACTAGTTCTCAAATAAAGTAATGAATCAATCATACCTCGGTACAGCTTTTGATCAACATTTGTACCATTCTCATCTTTATCCAATCTACATGCAGGACTCATGGGTGTTCCATTTTCTTTGCTTGATTCCATGCCAAATCTTTTGATAATCTCTTTGATGTATTTGGCCTGGTTGATCAGGATACCTTTTTTAGTTTGTTTGATTTGAAGTCCAAGAAAGTAACTCAGCTCACCCATCAAGCTCATTTCGAATGCTCCCTGCATTAGCTTAGCAAAATCTTGACACAAAGATTCATTAGTAGATCCAAAGATAATATCATCAATATATATTTGAACAACTAAAATATCATTATTCTTTCTTTGAATAAATAGTGTGGAGTCAACACTACCTCTTACAAAATCATTAGCAATTAAAAACTTACTTAGTCTATCATACCAGGCTCTAGGTGCCTGTTTCAGACCATACAAAGCTTTATTCAGTTTAAAAACATGATTTGGAAAAGTGTGATCAATGAAACCCAGTGATTGCTCACAAAAACTTCTTCAGATAAAAACCAATCAAAAATACACTCTTTACATCCATTTGAAATAATTTAAAGTTCATAAGCATGCATAAGCTAGTAGCAATCTAATGGCTTCTAATCTAGCTACTGGTGCATAAGTTTCATCAAAATCTATTCCTTCTTCTTGATTATATCCTTGTGCAACCAGTCTAGCCTTATTTCTAATTATATTTCCATCTTCATCTAGTTTATTTCTATACCCACTTAGTACCTATAACAGGATAGTCATTGGGTCTTTCAACTAGGGTCCAAATATTATTTCTCCTAAATTGGTTCAATTCATCAAGCATTGCTAACATACAATTAGGATCAATTTTAGCTTCTTCTATATTACGTGGTTCTACATGTGAAACAAACGCAATTAAGTCATGTGCATCTCTATGTGCAGATCTAGTTTTAACACCTTGAGATGGGTCTCTTATAATTAATTCTTTAGGGTGCGATTGTACATACCTCCATTCCTTAGGTATATCAGTATGATCTTTGCTTACCTCTTCTTCATGTGGTTCACTTGATTGTTTATCTTTGAGAGTCAAGTCTTTCATTCCATGTTATAAAGTACATGCATCATCATCAGCAAAATCTTCCTTTCTCGAAGATGTAATATTAGATTCATTGAAAACAACATATATAGATTCTTCAACAGTTAAAGTTCTTTTATTAAAAACACGATAGGCTTTACTATTTAAAGAATATCCAAGAAAAATAGCCTCATCGGATTTTGCATCGAATTTACCAAGATTGTCTTTTCCATTCTTAAGAATAAAATATTTGCATCCAAAAATATGAAAATACTTATATTAGGATTTCTATTGTTCCAAAGCTCATAGAGGGTTTTTCTGATAATAGGTCTAATTAAAACTCTGTTCAAGATATAGCATACGGTATTCACAGCTTCTGTCCAAAATATTTTGGAAGATTTTCTTCACAAAGCATTGTTCTGGATATCTCTTCCAAAGTACAATTCTTTCTTTCTACAACATCATTTTGCTGTGGTGTTCTAGGTGCAGAAAAGTTATGATCAATACCGTGCTTTGTGCAAAAGTGATCAAAATACTGATTTTCAAATTCACTGCCATGATCACTATGAATTGAAATAGCAAATAAATTTTTCAAATTTGTAACTCTTTTGTAAAACTTTTTGAATACATTAAAAGTTTCATCTTTATGTGCGATAAACAAAATCCATGTGTATCTTGAAAAGTCATCTACAATCACAAGGCTATATTTCATACCACCTAGGCTGGTAGTCCTAGTAGGTCCAAATAAGTCCATGTGAAGTAGCTCTAAGGATCTAGTAGTAGAAATAATATTTGATTTAAAACTCCCCCTCACTTATTTTCTTAACTACAAGCATCGCAAACATAATCAAAATTAACTTTAATTTCGGGAAACCTTTGACTAAATCCTTTGAAATAAGTTTAGCTATTGTGTCCATACTAGCATGACCAAATCACCTATGCCATAGTAAACTTAATTCCTTACTCTTGTCATTCATTTCTACAAGACTTGTGTTGCTTGACATAGCTAGATCATTAAGATCTACTACATAAATGTTACCAAGTCTGTGTCCAATGAATTTAGTACTAGAGTCAAGTGGATCAACTACTATACACATTGATGACTTGAAAAGAACATTAAACTATGTCACATAGCTGACTAATAATCAAAAGATTTTGCTTTAACTTTTCTACAAGTAATACATTTTCAATGAATGTAGAAGGAGTAATTTTGATTTTACCAATACCGATTATCCTTCCTTTTGATTATCATCAAATGTTACCATTCCACCATCCTTTTGTTCTAGGATAAAGAATTGATCAATGTCACCCGTCATGTGTCTTGAACAGCCGCTGTCTAGATACCATCTTTTCTTTATACTTGTGGCTGCAAAACATCCCTACAAATAATCATTTAATAATTTAGGTACCTAAGCTTTCTTGGGTCCTTGCAAGTTAGTAAAAATGGTTCGTTTTAGAACCCAAACTTTCTTAATTTTTTTTTGTCATTATAATTCAAATGGCATTCAAATGCTTTATGACCAAGGTTATTACATGCATAGCATACAATTTTGATTTTGAATAATAACCATGAGATGATGCAAATTTAGGTCTACCTGTTTGAACTAATGAACTTAGGAGCATATAAGTAATGCTGCAAACTTGTTTGAAATGGAACCTTTATAACCAATTCCAAATTTATTATTTGTTTCTTTTTTATATTTTAAAATTAATTCAAGTTTGTTAGAACTTAGGTTAGTTTTTCAACCAAGGATTTTAGTTTTGAACTTCCTTCTTTAAATCATCGTTTTCATTTTTCAAACCTTTGTTTTTCTCGTGTATCTCTTCTTTTTCAACTTGAATAATCTTAAGTCTTTCATAAACTAAATTTATTCTCTTTGCAAGATTTTGTTCTTTCACAAAATTCATTTTAATCTTTTTCAAATACATCACATTATTTTTCAAATCTTCATTTTTGAACCGGCCTTTTTGTATTCTACAATAATTCACAAAAAGCATTATGCATTCATCATAAGTAAATTCTAAATTAGGTTCAGAAGTATTTACCTCATCCTCCAACCCATAAGACAAACTTGTGCAGTTTTTGTTGTCTCTTCATCCTCTTCAGTGGATGTGGTTTCATCACTATCACTTCAAGTAGCAAGCATTTCCTCTTCTTTTTGGTGAATATCTTTTTCTTCCTTTCAGGACAATCAGGATGAATGTGTCTGGCTTCGCATCCATAGCAGATAGGTACTTGATCTTTATCTTTATCCTTCTCTTTTTCTTTATCTTCTTTCTTTATCTCTTTCTTTTCTTTTCCAAAATCACCTTTCTATATTGCTTTCTCCATCTATTTATTTTTCTTCTGCCCATAAGCCTTTTTGATTTTCTCATGACAAGGCAATTTCATCATTTTCCAAAACATCATCATTTGATGAGTCTGATTCTTCATTCTTTTCTTCTTCAGTAGCTTTAAATGCAATGGCTTTCTTTCTTTTTGTATCTTCCTCAGTCCTTTGTTGCATAGCTAATTCATGCATGATCAGTGATCCAAGTAGTTTATCTAGTGGCAGAGTATTTACGTCCTTCGACTTTTGAATTGCTATTACTTTGGCTTCCCACTTATCTGGTAAAGATCTTAAAACTTTCTGAACAAGATCAGCAATAGAGTAAGTTTTACCAAGACTTTTGAGACCATTTATAATATCAGTAAAGTGAGTATAATAGCAGATATAGTCTCACTGGGATTCATCTTAATAGCTCATAATTATGTACAAGAAGATTGATTTTGATGTTTTAACTTGAGATGTGCCTTCGTGTATGATTTCTAGCTTGTCCCAAATTTCTTTAACAGAATTGCAAGTTGAAATTCTGTTAAAATCATTTGGATCCAAAGCACAATACAATAAGTTCATTGCTTTGGCATTCAGTTCAGCTAATTTCATATCGTTCTCATCCCAATCCTTTTCTGGTTTGGGAACCTCTACATCATTAACTTTAATTATGGATGTGTGAGGTCCTTTCAGAATAATCTTCCATAAATGAAAATCTATGGCTTGAATGTATATTTTTATTCTTGCCTTCCAATATGTATAATTGGTTCTGGCGAAAAGTGGAGGTCGATTTGTGGATTGACCTTCGGCCAATGAAGTGCTCATGGATTGTGCCATATGTCTTTACTCTAAGTAACTTTCAGAGACTCTGCTTAATACCACTTGTTGCCCAGGTGGGTTCCCAAGAGGGAGGTGAATGGGATAAAAAAAAACTTTTTACAATAATGTGCACTTTCAAATTCTTTTGGTGTTGTGGTGCAATATGCAATGTGGAAGTAATTAAGTAAAAGCAATAAAGTAATAAGAACACAATCACAACACAAAGAGATTTAGAGTGGTTCGGAGCAACAGCTCCTACGTCCACTACCCAAGCACCACTTGGGATTTCCACTATATCCCCCAATCGGAATACAGTGATTGTTTACCAGGCTAACAATTCAAATATATACACTTGGTTTTACCAGGATCACCAAAGAAATCCTAACTCCCTTTGATTTTAAACGGGATCACCAAAAAAAACCCAAACACTTGGTTTTACACTAGGATCACTAAGAACACAACTTAGATTTTATAAGGTTCACCTAAAAACCTTCAACCCTCTCTAAGATATAGCCCCTTGCCTATTCTTAGAGAGAAAACTAAGATAAAGAAATGATAAACAAGCAACTACAAACAACGAGTTTGTTTAAGTATTGCCGATGTAGATCAAGATGAAGTCAAGCCTTTAATGCTCTTTAGTGCTCTTCAGTTGCTTCTTCCCTTTTTCAATGAGTGGATTCAATGATGGAGTAGAGTTGGTGAAGCTTTGAATTAACTTGAAAGATCTTTGAGGTAGGTAGGTGAATGACTTGAAAGCTCTTCAATATCTTAAGATAATTCCACAATAAAGCTCTAATAATTGTTCATCCTTCAAAAACAATCCCTTTTATAGTTTTCCCAGAGATATGACCGTTGTAGGGCCTAGGGATTCATGAAATAGCTATGCTTCAAGCTTCTCCAAGTCTTCAACATTGAATCAAATAGAAGCTAATCTACATATTTTTAATTTTTATAATTTTCAGCCCATTTTACAAGATTACAAGATTAATAAAACTAGGGCTTTTACAAGTTCAAGTTCATTAAACTTTATACAAAATTGAATTACCTTCCAATCAATTTGAAAACTATTTTTAAACTAAAGTAACCAATTTCCTACAAAACTTCTTAAACAATTGAAGGAGTTAGTATCAAATACATGCTCTAATATTTTGTGATCATCAAAATCATTCTAGGGTCAACACAAGATGGTCATCACAGATGCCTTCATGTACTTCTCTGAGTGCATAGTCTGCGTCAGTCAGCCCCAAACACTTCGGTAGCGACTGCGAGAATGACTGCTTGTAGAGGACGCTGTCAAGGGACGTACCTAGAAGCTAGCCAGTGCACATGCTTGGCTTCGGTCGGATCTTCTGGAAGGGTTCCTTTGATCAAACGTAAGGATTGGGTCCATCCATGAAGCTTCCTGTTCGACTCGGTGGACCTCGGTCGGCTCTTCAGCAATACTTAAGCACTGCAGGTACTCCACAAAAGTCAGTCGGAGGTGTTGGTGATGGCCGTATCCAATTATGATAAGCCCGCCTGGGATTCTGCAGTCGATGTACATGAAGAATTTTGAAGAATTTAAACCAAGATACGAGCTTGTACTTGTTTAAGTACTTGGCCAAGGTCGGGTATCTTGCTTTGAATTCACCCTCATTTGGTTGACCACTAGCTGAGAGTCGAAGAAGCCCGGATTATGCCAATGCCTAACTCATTGGCTATCTTTAGCCCCACAAGCAGAGCTTCATACTCTGCCTGGTTATTTGATACCTGAAATGAAAAGTGCAGGGCAGGATGACGTACCTAGAAGCTAGCCAGTGCACATGCTTGGCTTCGGTCGGATCTTCTGGAAGGGTTCCTTTGATCAAGAACGTAAGGATTGGTCCATCCATGAAGCTTCCTGTTCGACTCGGTGGACCTCGGTCGGCTCTTCAGCAATACTTAAGCACTGCAGGTACTCCACAAAAGTTCAGTCGAGGTGTTGGTGATGGCCGTAGCCAATGATAAAGGCCTGGAGTTCTGCAGTCGATGTACATGAAGAATTTTGAAGAATTTAACCAAGATACGAGGCTTTGTACTTGTTTAAGTACTTGGCCAAGGTCGGGTATCTGCTTTGAATTCACCCTTCATTTGGTTGACCACTAGCTGAGAGTCGAAGAAAGCCCGGATTATGCCAATGCCTAACTCATTGGCTATCTTTAGCCCCACAAGCAGAGCTTCATACTCTGCCTGGTTATTTGATACCTGAAGACTGCAGGCATACTCCATGCTTTATCCATCGGTGTCAGCCAGAATCAAACTGGCCTACAGCTTGAAAGGTTGGATGCCCCAGAAGGGTCCAGGCAGGCTCGAACTCTTCCACAGGATCGGTTTTGGATGCTTTGACTGCTGGTAAGGTCGCTTGCAGCTTCCAGGTGCACTCTGCAATGAAGTCAGTGATTACTTGAGCCTTCAAAGCTGATCGAGATTGGAAAGAGATGTCGAACTCATCTAATTTGATGGCCCACTTGACGAGCCAACCGAAGGTGTCAGGGCTCCGAAGGATCACCTTGAGGGGTTGGTCAGTCAGCATGACTATCGGATGCACCTGGAAGTAGGGTCAGAGTAGCTTTGCCGCTATGACCAAGGAATAAACTAACTTCTTCATTTTGGGGTACCTTGTCTCGGCATCATGGAGGACTTTACTGATATAATAGATAGGTTTCTGTCGACTGTCTTCCCCCACTCACATGAGGATGCAGCTAACTGCCTCGTCTGACAACGACAGGTAGAGATACAAAGGCTCCCCCTCCGTCGGCTTGGCCAGCAACGGAGGGTCCTTCAAATAATCTTTCAAAGCTTCAAAAGCTGACCGACATTCATTGGTCCAGTGGAAGCAGTCAGACTGATGCAATGTCTTGATAAATGGTAGGGACCTCTCAGCCGATCAGGAGATGAAACGGCTGAGAGAAGCTATCTGGCCCGTAAGCTCTTGTACTTGCTTCTTACTTGTCGGATGTCCCATGTCAATAATGGCTTTGATCTTGTCGGGATTGACTTCAATTCCTTTTTGCATGACCAGGAAACCAAGGAACTTCCTGGAAGTCACCCCAAATATGCATTTGGCAGGATCAGCTTCATCTGATGGCATCTCAGCGCATCAAAGGATTCTTACAAGTCCTTGATATGGTCGGCCCTATGGAGGCTTTTGACTATCATATCATCAACGTATGACTCCATATTTTTTCCAAGCTTCCCTTCGAAGACTTGGTTGATCAGCCTTTGGAAAGTGGCACTCGCATTCTTCAGGCCAAAGAGCATGATCTTGTAACAATACAATCCTTTGTCCGTGACAAAGGCCGTCTTCTCCTCATCCTCCGGGTGCATCCTAATCTGGTTATAGCCGGAGAAGGTGTCCATGAAGCTCAAGAGCTGATGGCCGGCCATAGCATCCACCAACTGATCAATCTTTGGTAGGGAAAAGCTGTCCTTCGGACAAGCCTTGTTGAGGTCAGTGTAGTCCACATAGATCCTTCACTTCCCATTAGCCTTTTTCACCATGACAACATTCGCAGCCATTCTGGGTAGTGGGCTTCCCTGATGAAGCCAGCATCAGAGAGCTTCTTTACTTCCTCATCAATGACCCTCTGTCTTTCGATAGCGAAGCTCCTCCTTTTCTGTCGGACGGGTCTATAGGTCAGGTCCACCTTAAGCTGGTGAGTAATGATATCCGACGGAATGCCCGGCATGTCCGATGCCGACCAAGCAAAGATATCAGCACTGCTCCTCAGGAAGTCAATCAGCTGCAGTCTGGCCTCCTTGCTAAGTGTGCTCCCAATTTGGAGGACCTTAGTGGGGTCATCCACCCTAAGAGGAACAAACACAATCTTCTCAACAGGTTGGCCACAGCCATCGGCTTCGACTCTGGGGTCAAGTTGTTCCAGAGTGGGGTGTCCTTCTGAGTGCTTGTCATGAATAATCAAGCATTATCTAGCCATCCTGCAGTCTCCCCTCATTTCTCTGACCCCATTACGAGTCGAAAACTTTGACAGCAGATGGTACATGGATATGATGGCCCAAAACTTGTTGAGGGCCGATCGGCCCATAATGGCATTATATGCCGAGGTTGTATAGACGACCACAAAGTTGATGGGGAGGGTCTTCTGGCAAGGCTCCGTCCCAATGGTTACGGGTAGAGTTATTTCTCTTTCAACTCCAACAGAGTTTCCCCCAAAGCCAGTTAGCGGCATGGGAGATTCTTGCAACTTTGATATGGACAAGTTCATTCTAACAAAGGCATCATACAGTAAGACTTCAATACAGCTTTCATTATTGATAAGGATTTGCTTTACATCATAGTTGGCAATTACTGCCGACACAACTACAGGGTCATCTCCAGAAAGATGGGATTCCAGGAGGTCTTCATCAGATAAACTGATTGCATTGGAGCCCCTAGACCTCTTCACAATGTCCTGGTCCCCTTCATGTCCCCAATCGAATCGGCGGTGTAGCATGCCAACGTTCCCGTTGGTCGGACGCTGATTGGGGAGCTCTACTTCCCCTGGGGGGTCTCCGGTAGTTGAGGCTTTGGACCGATCCCTGTGGGGTCGGACATACTTGTTCAGATACCCCCTCCTGATGAGGTCTTCAATGGCATCCCTCAGCTGGATGCACTCTTTAGTGTTGTGTCCATGGTCCCTATGGAACTAGCAGTACTTGTCTTTATTTTTGGAGGCAAAGGGGCCCCTCATCGGACGAGACCTTTGCAGGAAGGTCTCGTTCTCAATCTCCAAGAGGATCTTCTCCCTCGAAAGGGAGAGGGGCGCTGATGCGGGATAAAAGGGGAGGCTAGGAGGATCGTTGGAGAGCTGAGAAGTCGCCTGTGATTAGGGTCAAAAAGGTGGAAAGAAAAAGATGTGGGGGCAAGAAAGATGGGTACTCTATGGACTTGAAACTCACCTTCACGGAGAGACGTCGCACCTCTGGGGCATCTCACCCACCCCACTATATGTAGTCTAGGGCATCCTACCCATCTCACTACATGCGTAGCCTAGGGCGTCCCACCCAAATCGCTACCTAGGGCCGTGAAGGAGAAGCTCTAAGATCATAGAGGGAACTCAGCTAGGGAGAAGATAATTGGGGCCTCACACCCCTCGACACCCGCGGGTGAAGGAAAGACGGGCCTCATGCCTAGGTAGAACCAAGAACAATCTTTTCAAAAATTCATATTCATCATCATCATATTTTATTCAAGAGAGGAGGTGCCTTTATATAGGCTTACAAAACTTGGGATCCAAGTAAAGAACACAAGGCATGCAGCCCAAAAAAGGTGACAACCCAAACCTGCTTTATTTGCAGCCCGAAAACATGGTAGAAAATTAAACACAATCCTTTCCATATGGTGGAAAATAAAACTAATCATAATCTAAAAGTAATTTAAGTAACTTCATAACTGGTCCATGCATCTAGATTTAAAACAAATAAAATAATATTCAAATTCATTAAGATCCATGTTGAGTTGCTCTGAAATCTGTGCAGGCTTGATGACTGTACAGAAAATTATTGCTCTGAGAAGCATGCACTCTGAAAAACGTGCAGCTCCAAGAATCGTGCAAAATTGTTCTGCTCTGAGATCCGTGCAGAAAAGAAAAACACTCTCTGTGACCGGGGAAAAGAGGGGCGAAGAGGGAGAGGGACTTGGGGAGGCACGGCTGGCGACTGGAGGAAGCTGGCTACATGTCGGCGGCACGGCTGGCGGCTGGAGGAAGCTGGCTACATCTCGGCGGCACGATGGCGGCATGATGGCGGCACGGCGATGCGGGCAGGTCGGAGGTGCCGGTGCTGGGCGACGCACGGAGCCGTGCATGGAGTAGCGGGGCGCGGGCGCTCGCCGGTCGCTCGGGCTCGACGGGGAAGACGACGGCTTGGCCGACGGCGTGGAGATCCGGTAAGGCACGACAGAGGCGTCATGGGCATGGGCGGAGCAGCAGGGGGTGGACGGCCATGGGAGGAGCCGCATGGAGGTAATGGTCGTGGGCGGTTCGTGGGATTCGCCGGCATTCCCATGAGGAGATCAATGCCGGGAGGGATGATGGACAATGGGGGGGTGCCGTGGTCAGGCGTGGTGAATCTGGGACAAACGGGAAGAAAAAGGAGAAAAAAAAGGAGTTCCGGGAGTTTTATGGAGTTTGAAGATGAAAGGAATAAGGAGGCATAAGTCGGGAATAAAATAGGGATAAAATGGGAATAGTGGGAATATGTGGAATAGCTGGGATAAAAAGTTAAACTAAAATAAAAATAAATTTTAAAAAAAGAAAAGCAAACTTGGATGGGTTTGATGTCCCCATCATTCGCTTGGGACGGGGAAAACTCAACTCCATCGAGTCAGGCTCGCTGCAATTTTTTTTTCTCTCTTTTTTTCTCTTCTTTTTTTCTCTCTTTTTTTCAACTTTTTTTTTTTCAACCCTAATCCTCTCCTACTTTGATACCAAAATTGGCACGGGATAAAGCTTCGATACCAAAATTGATGGGGGACAAAAGGGGGGACTAGGAGGATCGTTGGAGAGCTGAGAAGTCTCCTGTGATTAGAGTCAAAAAGGCGGAAAAAAAAGATGTGGGGCAAGAAAGATGGGTACTCTATGGACTTGAAACTCACCTTCACGAAGAGACGTCGCACCTCTAGGGTATCTCACCCATCCCACTACATGTAGTATAGGGCGTCCCACCCATCTCACTACATGCGGAGCCTAGGGCGTCCCACCCAAATCGCTACCTGGGGTCATGAAGGAGAAGCTTCAAGATCATAGAGGAAACTCAGCTAGGGAGAAGATAACTGGGACCTCACACCTCTCGACTCCCGCAGGTGAAGGAAAGACGGGCCTCATGCCCAGGCAAAACCAAGAACAATTTTTTCAAAAATTCATATTCATCATCATCATATTTTATTCAAGAGAGGAGGTGCCTTTATATAGACTTACAAAACTTGGAGTCCAAGTAAAGAATACAAGGCATGTAGCCCAAAAAAGGTGACAACCCACACCTGCTTTGTTTGCAGCCCGAAAACATGGTAGAAATTAAACACAATCCTTCCCATATGGTGAAAAATAAAATTAATCCTAATCTAAAAGTAATTTAAGTAACTTCATAACTGGTCCATGCATCTATATTTAAAATAAATAAACTAAAATTCAAATTTATCAAGATCCATGTTGAGTTGCTCTGAAATCTGTGCAAGCTTGATGACTGCAAAAAATTCTTGCTCTAAGAAGCGTGCACTCTGGAAAACATGTAGCTTCAAGAATCATGCAAAATTGTTCTACTTTGAGATCCGTGCAGGAAAAAAAAACCTCTCTGTGACCTTGGAATAGAGGGGCGGAGAGGGAGAGCGACTTGGGGAGGCACGGCCGGTGGTTGGGGGAAGGCGACTGCATGGTGGCGGCACGGCGGTGGCTCAGTGGCGGCACGGCGATGCAGGCGGCACGGAGGTGCCAGTGCTGGGTGATGCATGGAGCCGCGCGCGAAGTAGCGGGGCGCGGGCGCTCGCCGGTCGCTTGGGCTCGGCGGGGAAGACGACGGCTCGGCCAGCGACGTGGAGATCTGGCAGGGCACGGTGAAGGCATCACGGGCATGGGCGGAGCAGCAGGGGTGGACGGCCATGGGAGGAGCCGCATGGGGGGAACAGCCATGGGCGGTTCATGGGATTCGTCGGCGTTCCATGAGGAGATCGATGCTGGGAGGGAGGACGAACGTCGGGGGGGGCACCAGTGGTCGGGCGTGGTGGATCCGGGATGAACGGGAAGAAAAAGGAAAAAAAAAAAAAGGAGTTCTGGGAGTTTTCTGGAGGTTGAAGATGAAAGGAATAAGGAGGCATAAGTCGGAATAAAATAGGGATAAAATGGAAATAATGGGAATACATGCAATAGCTAGGATAAAAAGTTAAACTAAAATAATAATAAAAAATCTGAAAAAAAAAAAAGCAAAACCCGGATGGGTTTTGATGTCCCCATCAGGCACATAGGTCTCGAACCTCCTGGAGAAGTCCCTCGACTTTGGAATTCGGCGTTGGGCGGACCGATTGCCATCACTAGGGGGTCAGACTTCGGGATCCTTGTCACTCCTTCTTGGGAGCCGACCTCCCTTCAGCCTGGCACCGACTCGTCGATTGCTCCTCTACCAGGGCATATTTCTGTGCCCTGGTCAGCAGCTCGGTGTAGCTCGTCGGAAATCTCTTGTCCAGGGAGAAGGTGAGCCTGGACGAGCAGAGCCCTCTTTTGAAGGCCGACATAGCTACCGCCTCGTTCAAATTCGGGATCTTCATGGCCACTAAGTTGAAACAGGCCATGTAGTCCCGAAGCGTCTCTCCCTCCTTTTGCAGCACGAGGAAGAGGCAGTCGATGTTCCTCAGGGTCCGACTGCAGGTCCTAAAATGGGAGAAAAAAAGGTTTTCTAGCAAAGAGAAATAGTGGATCGTACCTGGTCGGATGGTGGAGAACCACATCCGAGCAATTTCTTCAGGGTTGCTGGGAAAGCAATGCAGTGGAGGGCGTCTGAGGCGCCCTGTACCTTCATGTGGGCCTTGTAGGTGCCCAGATGGTCTAGTGGGTCGGTGGTGCCGTCGTAGGGGTCCACCTATGAAATTTTGAAGTGACGAGGGATCGTCTCCCCTAGGATTTCGGCAGAGAAAGGCAGGCGTGAGTCATACGGCTACCCCCCTTCGGCTTTCTGCCGATCAACAATTTCGGCGATGCACTCTTCCATGTGCAAAATCATGCTGGTATAGTCCCTCGGAGCTTCAGCAAAATGCCAAATGTCATGAGGGACAGAGTCAGCAAAAGAAGGTGAGGCCGACCTCGCCCTCTTCCCGTCAGCACGAGCCCCCAAGGACCTTCGGGGCTCTGGAACAACGTGGGAAGGAGGCTGAGGGACCTCCTACGGTCGGCTTCGCCTAGCAACAGGTTGACAGTTGGTGCAAGACACTGCAGGTGGCTGTTGCTGGTTGTTGGCCGCTTCCTTGAGGTGTTGAACCGTAGTAGTGAGCGTGTCAATGCGGTTCAACAGCATCTGGAACTGTTGTAGTCCCAGAGTGATGGTGGGCTCAGCGACGGCGACGGTGGTGGTGGCGTCATTCTCCTTGAGAGGTCTTTCAGACCTGGACAGGGAGTGACCTCTTCTGGTGGAGGTGTTCTGGGCTCTTCCCTTCGCCATCACAAAACTTCGTTAGTTGATTCCTCCTTTTAAAGCAAAGGAGCAGAGCGCAGTTGGCCGCCCTTGCTCTAGCGCCAATCTGTTGCACTGTCTTCCCCGAACCGGGCTCGGTCGGCTATGCCGGAGCGCTCCTCTCCCGATTGACCTGCAACAAAGTCTCCAAAGGCTGGTGGTGTTCCGGCGGGGGACACTCCGATCCTTAAGTTAGCAGGAGCTTGAGGGAAATAGAATGGAGAAATCAAAGAGACAGCATGTGGAAAGGGAAGAGTGTACTTAGCCCAAATTAAGGTCCCCCGGTCACATTATATAGGCGTAGAATACCGCCAAATTCTATTAGGGGATAGGTTGAGGATGCTTGATTTGCCCCTAGGAGAATCAGGGTGATGGCCAGGTGGCACCGAGACGTGGCCATATTGTGGCATCCATTGAAACAGAATTCTGGTACCAGCTGGAAAAGGCTTCTGGAGCCTTCGAGCCATTTCTGGAGTGAGGATGAGTCAGTCAGACCTAACAGAGATAGGTCGTCTGGTTGAAGGAGAACGTCCGTCAAGACTTCTGAGGGAGCAAACCAGTCGGACCTCGACGGAAGTGGGTCGTTTGGACCTCTACTTCAATGGGTTGGCCGGTCGGACTTCTGGTAGAGTGGGTCAGCCGGATCAATCGGAAGCCCACCAGCACCGGTTCAATTCAGGAAAAGCCGGTTGAGTATAATAGATATAAATACAAATGGAATATTGGAAGTATGAATGTAAATGTGGATATAAATCTGATAATTAAATTTATGGTTATAGAAACTAAAGATATTACTAAAAGATGAAAAACCAAGATAATAGCATATTAACACGGTTGTATATTTTTCTTAAAAGTTAACTAGCACTATATAAAATTACATAGGATTACACATAGAATCGGATATTTAGATATTGACAGAATAATTGTTTAGCCAAATCCATGTCCATTATTCTTTGATGAATATAGATATGAATATAAATATTAGTCTGATTTTTAAATTTTATCTATATCTAGATAGATTTGGATATAAAAATGAATCTAATTGAATATTATTGATACTACTTTCATCTTTTATAGATTTGAGCTTATGTGCATTATGTGTGCCATATCACAGGCATTATATCAGTTGTGATGCCTTCTTCTCATAGCAAGGCTTTTTATAAATGACCATACGAGAAGCTTGCATGGCTATTACATTAAGATTTTAAGAATCCTATAATAGAATGGTCATCATTCAACCGTCATCTTCCTGTTAGCAAAAAAAAAAAAAAAACCGTCATCTTCTGCTATGATGCCACAAGAGCAAGTGCTGTAATTCGGCATTGTTTCATCTAATTGTACTCATATTTCTGTTAAGAAACAACATTCCATAACAATTTAGAACATGATATTTCAATGTATGGACAATGATTACACATATAATGCTATCATTCGGACCACTAGCACGTGCCATATTATGAAGACCATTGTTACAAAGATTTTCAATGCGTTTACCTTCCCCCCTCCCCCCTCTATATATATATATGAAATTTTCCAAGGTTTTACTTTAACAGCACCTTTATTTGTCCAAGATAAGTTTATTTCATAAACAATTTGAAGGCAGTCCAAAGATTCGGTCCCCAACCCCCACCCCCCGTCCCCTCCCCCACCCCTTCCGGTACTTTGGTTGCCTGTGCGTGGAGGAATCATGGGTTGCTGCTAACTTTTCTTAAAGCCAAATGGAATCTACAAAACGCAGTATAAATAACATTTAAGATTCCCAGGCAAATTGACACCCTGTACTTTGGCTACCATGTTTCTTTTGACAGTTAGTCCCTGATACAAAATTAGACCTCGTTTTATTATATAACTCGCACACAACCCACGCGATGCTTATGTTACCGTTTCTTTTTCATATTTTTCAACTATTTTTTAAATACACATAATAAATTATAATAAATATAACCCTTTAATAACCCATTTTTGTTGGATATTAATAAAGAACTTTAATAATAACTGTTGGAATACGACACATTTGGTCTATTCATGTTGATTTGATAGGGGCTAAATCTGGTAGACCAAGAGGCGTAAGGCCGATCAACGTCCAAGAGGCGTAAGGCCGATCAACGCACAAGGGGCATAAAGATGATCAATGTCCAAGAGGCATAGAGATGATCAACATCCAAAAGGCATAAAGATGATCAATGTCCAAGAAGCATGAGGCTGATTAATGTCCAAGAGACGTAAGGTTGACTAACGCCCAAGAGGTATAAGGCTCATTAATTCTCAGGAGATGCAAAGCTGATCAATGTTTAAATGACGTGAGGTTGTTCAACATCCAGAAAATCGCTAATCAACTATGGATAACATTTATTACACATGTTGATGTCTTAACAAATTACTGTTTATAGCTGTAGTTGGCTGGAAATGGTTAAGTCTGAGGTCTATAAATACCGGTGAGCACGATGAAAAGGATGATTTCTGATTCCGGAACTCTTTCCACTCAATTTTTCTTCAGATCATATCTGGCTAGTTCAAACACTATTGACGAGCTTGGAAGCAGGAGCACTTCAATGCACAGAACCTCCAAGAAGATGAATTAATTAGCTCAGCCTATTTTTCATTTGATTTAGCGCAAGCCCAAGCGTCGTTGTAATTTGTTTGGACACAACAATAACCAAGAAAGAATTTCCCTCATAAATATTGGTGTCACTAAAATTGTTACCTGCATGGTGAATGAAGAACTTTAATAACACAGTTTTTTCCTCCTTTCCAACTTTTTTGAAACATAATAATGTAGCAAATTATACCAAATAAAAAATTTCAATAGTCAATTTTTTATTGCATATTAAACAAAATAACTTAAATAATGGAGCATGAACTCACATCAGTAACAACAATAATACCAGCTACAGGCAGTACACAAGGTACAATTTTTAACATATAATATAATATTATAATATATATTAATAAATTATAATAAATAGAAGATTTCAAAAGTTAAAAATTTTATTGAACATAAAGCAATGAGCGTTAATGACAACCAAGCACGGTAATAAATGTGTTATTAATATTTGTTATTATTGTGATAAGCCGGCTCAAGGAAGGCTAATTACCAGTTCAAGGGCTCAATCAGATCCTTTCCAAACCAGGTGCCTAAACCAAAAAAAAAAATTCAAAAGTAATTCTACAAACTGATGAAGCAACGATTCGACATTACTTAACCACTTTTGCAGGGCCAATCTTTGGCCCGCACTGAAGACATATGTCCCTAAGGCATGCTTTGATCCGCACCATCCCAAACAACTATCCAGTTCTCTTAGTGTCGGTCAGAAGAGAGTGGGTCCAAAGAAGATGGTCACCTCCCAGCTAGCATTGGAAAGGACTGGTTTGAAGAGGGCAACTCCGATCCAAGAGACTGGGATGTCTTCGGCTTACTCAGAAGAGGGCGGACACGAGGCAGCTTAACTTCGGTCTTCTCTAAAGGAGTGGTCCTGAGGTAAATTCCTAGTTGATATTAGCCTAAAATTCCCAAGAGTGGACGTGGGCGTTATAATCAACCACGTGGCTACTAGCTCCAAATCCCATGATATCAAAGTGGCTAAAATCAAATATTAACTACTTGCGGTTACGTGGACATTACGCCCACTAACCCCATTAATTAAGGGCAAGTGGGCCCAACTGCATTCTGTTATACCCACCTTTATAAATACTGGTAAGAGGGGACACTGATGGTAAGCGATCCTGAGCTACTTTCACTTTCTGAAACAACTCTCTATTCTGTTGTTTGAACTCTTACTGGCTTAGGCATCGGAGTGTCCCCCACCGAAGAAAATCAGGTCAGGGACTGGTACACTTTTGCAAGTGCCCGAGGAGACGGACCAGCAGTAGCTCGACCACTCCACCTGGTCTGCAAGGGTTCGGCATCAACAGATTGGCATGTCAGGAAGGGGGAGAAGCTACCAAGTAGCAGCATCCTCCCTCTTGGAAAGGAGGGTCTGAAGATAGTGAAAGCAAGGACTCAGAATGCTTCGACAAGCAGGGGACGTTCTCCCTCTTAGAGGAATGACCCCCAGATGGAAAATAATGTTCCAACCCCTACACTGATTGTAGGACAGCATCAGTTCGAAACCCTTTTGAATTGGGTCGATGCGCTAACGACCTTGGTTCAAAATTTTCAAGAAATCGCCCTTCAGGCAAGCCACCCACAAACCATGTCTAGGCATAGCCATCAGTCTGAACTGACGGGAGACCACTACCACGAGTCTACCCGACGCTCCCCTCAAGATCGGCTTTTCCATGAAGGCCAAAATTATCAGCACCATAAGTCAGCTGATAGCCGACTTGAAAGGAAGCGGACCCGACAATCTCCCTCAGTCTCCTCCGGAGACTACCCCTGGAGGTGCTTAGCGAAAAAGAGCTCGCTATGACTATGAAGAAAAACTCAAAATGCTCGAATCATAGATTGTGAGGCTCCACGATCACAAAGGAGATGATGAAGTTGCAGCCTATGACTCGAGGCCTCCCTTCACCCCTAGGATAATGGAGAAAATAGTCCCTCGACATTTCAAGGTCCCGCAAATGGAACCTTATGATGGGACTACTGATCCACTTGACCATCTGGGCAGTTTTAAGGTCCATATGATGATCCAAGGAGCCTCTGATGCGCTGCACTATCTCGCTTTCCCTGCTAAGCTGAAGAAGATGGCTCGAATGTGGTATTCGAGTATACACCTAGGTACCATCGATTCCTTTTCTGAATTAAAAAATTATTCGTCTCACATTTCAGGACTTACCGAAAAATGCCCCACGATACGGATAGTCTGTTCCTCCTCCATCAGAATGAAGGAGAGAACCTTAGAGACTACATCGCAAGATTCAATTTGGCCACTCTCAAGATCTCAAATCTCAATGAGCACGTGGCTATGTCTACCCTAAAAAGGGGCCTCAAATCATCCCGGTTCACATTCTCCTTGGACAAGAGGTTCCCCACGAGCTATGCAGAACTCTTATCGAGAGCTCAGAAGTATGCGGAGGCTAAGGAGCGAGCGACAAATCGGTGCCTGATTGAAGGGAAACCTGTTCCCAAAAAGAAGAACAACAAGGGGGCTAATCCCCCTGTTTCCCCCAGCAACGATGACTCCACTCTATGACATAGTCCCAGGCCCAAAGTATTGGGCGGAAGATTTGATTCATACACTCCCCTCAATCTTCCAAGAGAAAAGATACTTATGGAGATAGAAAAAGAAAGCTATCTGCAACAATTGCATCCTATGAGGATGTCCTCTACTATGAGGAACTGAAACAAATATTGCCAATTCTACAAAGACCACGGCCATAACACTGAAAACTGCATCTAGCTTAAGGATGTCATAGAAGACCTGATCAAGAGGGGATATCTAGAAAAGTATGTCGGTCATCCAGAACCTCGACCTGAAGCTGCCACCCCTCAGAGGACTACTGAAGAGGCCGAACTACCCAACCAGAGGCCGATTGACGGAAGGGTAGGTATGCTACATTGATAAACTGATTGGAGGAGAGCCAAAGAGGATGTCTTCAAGAGGCTCAGGGCAACAATTCCATATGCTTCTCAGATGATGACCTCCGAGAAGTCTAGGTCCCGGATAATGACCTTGTTATAGTTTCGGCCATTGTGGCCAAGTATGATGTAAGACGCATTTTGATAAATAATGGAAGCTCCACAGATATTTTACTTTATGATGCAATCTCTAGAATGAGTTTGCCTAGAAACAAACTACAGGAGTCCCCTATACCTCTAACAGGATTCGGGGGCACCAGGTCGGAGTTAAAAGAGAAATAATACTGCCTATAACCCTTGGCACCAAACCACGACAAAAGACACCCCCCATCAACTTCATAGTAGTCCAACCCCATCGGCTTACAATGCGATCCTGGGATGACCCGCCTTAAATAAATTTCAAGCCATAATGTCAACTTATCATCTTCTGGTACATTTCCCTACCTAAAGTAGAGTTGGAGAGGTAGGAGGAGACCTGAGGGTTGCCTGTCAATGCCTGATGATACATGACGAACAGACAACTGATCCTGTTATGTTGGATCAGCTGGATTCAAGGGACCAGACTGAAGACTATGGGGAGCCACTAGAGAAATTTATTTTTGTGCCTTTGGCCGAAGACGACCCCATCAAAACAGTGCAACTTGGGAGTCTACTGGACGAAGAAATGAAGACAGGGCTAATCCATTTTCTTCGGAGTAACGTCGATGTCTTCTCCTAGTCGGCTTCAGATATGCTTGGGATCCTAGTTGAAGTAATCACTCATCGGCTGGAAGTTGCCCCTAACCACAAGCCAGTTCGGTAGAAGAAGAGGGGCTTCGTCCCTGAGAGACAAAAGACAATAGATGAAGAAGTAAACAAACTTCTCAAAGCCGGATTCATCAGGGAGGTACATTATCCTGAGTGGCTGGCCAATGTCATGATGGTAAGGAAGGCTAATGGCAAGTGAAGAATCAGCATCGACTATACAGATCTCAACAAGGCTTGCCCAAAGGACAGCTTCCCCCTACCGAAGATAGATCAATTGGTTGACACCACTGCCGGCCATCAACTGTTGAGCTTTATGGATGCTTTCTCTGGGTAAGTTAAATACAGATGGATACTAAAGATGAAGAGAAGACAGCCTTCGTGACAAAGAAAGGACTTTACTGTTATAAAATGATGCCCTTCGGCTTGAAAAATGTCGGTGCCACATTTCAAAGATTGATTAACAAAGTATTTGAAAAGCAATTAGGAAAGAATATGGAGGCATATATCGATGACATGATTGTGAAGAGCCTCCTCAAAGAGGACCACATCAAAGACTTGGAAGAATCTTTCACCATCCTGTGATGCCATCGGATGAAGCTGAATCCAGCCAAGTGCACCTTTCGAATGACTTTGGAGAAGTTTTTGGGATTCCTTGTCACTAAACGAGGAATAAAGGCTAATCCGAAGAAAATCCAAGCTATCTAAAGCATGAGACATCCTTCCTGCAAAAAAGAAGTGCAATAATTAATAGGAAGGATCGTCTCTTTGAGCCGATTCATTTCTCGCTCGCTGAAAGGTGCCTTCCTTTCTTTAAAGCTCTTCGTCAATCTCAAAGCTTCGAATGGTCCGAAGACTGCCGTCTCACCTTCAAAGAACTAAAGAAATATCTGGAGAGTCCCCCCTTACTCTCAAAAGCTCAGGAAGGGGAAACCCTCTACTAATACTTGTTACGGCCGTAACGATGATGTGGCCGGGCTCAGATACCGCCAAATATGATCGAGCCACGTGGAGGTTTCTCCGGCAGAGTCAGCGCCGCATTGCCAAGGCCGAGCTCGGCAAGGCTACTCCGCCAGACGACACTTCCTAAGACAAACTGCTCTCGCCGAAGTCGAGCTCGGTTCGGGGCTCCTCTACCACCTCGCCTGGCGCCCACCCAGGAGGAGTCCGCCTAGGCCGAGGTCGGCCGATCCTTCGCTCCTTCGCCAAGTGGCCCCCGGAGACGGCCCACCTCGGCCGAAGCCAGGCGACCTCCTGCCTCCACCTCGCCAGGTGTCCACCCAGGAGGGGTCCACCTAGGCCGAGGTCGGCCGATCCTTCCCTTCGCCAGGTGGCCCCCCGAGACGGCCCACCTCGACCGAAGCCAGGCGACCTCCTGCCACCTCGCCAGGGGTCCACCCAGGAGGGGTCCACCTAGGCTAAGGTCGGCCGATCCTTCGCTCCTTCGCCAGGTGGCCCCTGGAGACGGGCCCACCTCGGCCGAAGCCAGGCGACCTCCTGCCACCCGCAGGCCAGTGTCCACCCAGGAGGGGTCCACCTAGGCCGAGGTTGCCGATCCTTCGCTCCTCCGACAGGTGGCCCCCGGGGACGGGTCCGCCTCGGTCGAGGTCAGGCCGCCCGTACGGAGAAGGTCCCAGGGAAGGAGGTGCAGGCCCGAGGTCATCCCCCCATCCTCGGCCGTACGCATTATAGACGGTGCCCCGTACGGATGGCGGCGGCACGCGAAATACCATTTGCATCGGCCCGACAGGTCCCCGCGGCCGAGAGGCGCGATTCTGACAAAACACGCCCCATAGACGGATGGTGCCCACACTTGGAAAAGAGAGCGCTCTCACTGGGCCCGAGGTCTGACCGGCCGCCTTACCAGCGCCCCCCCCCCCCCCCCCTT
Organism: Areca catechu; assembly: GCA_021397845.1. NCBI lineage: Eukaryota > Viridiplantae > Streptophyta > Magnoliopsida > Arecales > Arecaceae > Areca > Areca catechu. The sequence continues at coordinate 40,566,672 of CM038048.1, read as the reverse complement.
TCTGTCTTTGCCTTTTCCATGTGGGCTCGCGGACGAGGTCGGAAAGCCGCCTGGCCCTCCTCACCGAAAAGGAGAAAGAGAAAGAGACGAGGGAGGGGAGCCTCCCAGGAGGAGAAGACAGGCGAACTGCGGGAGGAGATAAAAGGAAGGAAGCTGGGGACGACAAGGTAAGCGGACAAGCCTGGGGACAAGGAAGAAGCAGCGGCAAAAAGCCTCACTCCGAGAGTGAGATCCGAGGTCTCGAGAGGGATCGCTTGGCATGAGCCCGGCAAGGAGGCTCGGCCGAATTTCTGGTCCCCAGAGCACCTTTCTTACTAGTAAATTCTCTAAGTCTGGAACCCTTAGGGGGTCCGTCTTGGAGAATCTGTTCCTTCTCGTCGTCTACTGACTTGACCGTCGGAGCTCCCTCGCCGGGATTCCCGGCCAGGGTCTTCTAACCCCTTCTTGCAGGTTCGCCGCAGCCAGGGAGGCTCCCTCGCCAGGCGGTTAGGGAGGATCCACAGATCCGAGGCGCGGGCGCGGCGACGAGAGCGGCAACAGATTGGCACGCCAGGTAGGGGGGCAGGACACCAAACCTTAGCGGGAGCCAGCTTTCTGCAGGTGTCGCGCTCTCTGACAATGGTGGTCACTCGTGGCTGCGAGGCATCCACCAGCCGTGTGGGGGAGGTTCACTCCCCTCCAGGGGCCTACAGCCCGGAGAGGGAGCTTCCAGCTCCCCCTCTTCTTCCACCATAGCCTACCTCAACGGACGGACCCCTTGCGGCCGTCATCCAACAGCTGCAGACCTTGACCTCGGCGGTCCGGCAGCTTCAGCATCAGCAGCGGTCCCTGGCCACGCAGCCGCAGCCAGGGACCCCCGCGGCCCGAGCCGTGGGGCAGCGTGGGAGCCTGCGCTCCATTCAGGGCAGGCCATCCCATCCGAGGGCCATCTCCAAACCCCGTGGGAGCCACCAAGCTCCCGCAAAAAGAAACTACTCCGGTTCGGAGGATCACGAGAGCTAATCCCCCCGACGAGGCCGAAACGGTGCATCGTAGCAAGCGACGCCGAGGCCTGACTTCGCGCCGAGACCGATCGGCGCCCCCTTCACCCGCAGCCTCGGTGGAAGACTCCACCGACGAAGCCATCAGGCGCCAGGCCGAGAGGTGCCTGGAGGAGCATGAGCGCAAGCTAGCGGAGTTCGCCCGCCGATTCGTCGACCTGCAAAACTTGTCGGCGGACTCGGCGGGCTACGACTTTCGTCCCCCTTTCTCTGGAAATCCAGGCGGAGCCGATCCCAAAATGGTTCCGCATGCCGCAGGTGGATCCCTACGATGGGACCACCGACCCTCTGGACCATCTGGAGAGCTACAAAGCTCTCATGAGGGTCCAGGGGGCCACCGACGCTCTTCTGTGCATCGCCTTCCCGGCCACCCTCGGAAGGCCGCTCGAGTCTGGTTCACCCGCCTCGAGCACGGATCCATTTGCTCCTTCCATCAGCTGGAAGGAAAGTTCGTGGCGCACTTCGACGCTTATCGAATGGTGCCGAGAGAGGTGGACAGCCTCTTCTCCATCCGCCAGCAGGATCAGGAGCTGCTCCGGGACTACATCACCCGGTTCAAGACCGCAGCCCTGGAAATCTACAGCCTGGACGAGCCCATCGCCATGTTGGCTTTGAAGCGCGGGCTCAAGACGTCCCGCCTGACCTACTCCCTGGACAAGAAGCCGCCCAGGACGTACTCCGAGCTCCTCCTCCGCACCCACAAGTACATCCGAGCAGAGGAGGCCGACCGCACCCGTCGAGAGTTGGACGAGAAGACTCTGAAGAGGCCACCCCCGAGAGATACCCCGGGGGCTCGGAAGCCCGGGCCATCTGCCGACCCTCGCCCGAATCCAAGGCCGAGGGGCGAGGCCACTCCCGAGCGGAGGTTCCCCCTCTCCTCGCACCTCGGACCAAATCTTCATGGAAATCGAGGGCGAGCGCTACCTCCACCGACCTCCTCCTCAGAACCCGAGAGCCACCCGGGACAAATCGAAGTACTGTCAGTTCCACCGCGAGCACGGTCACGACACGGAGGAGTGTCGCAACTTGAAGCGGGAGATCGAGGAGCTGATTAAGAGGGGCTACCTCAGGAAGTTCGTCAGGAACGAGGCCCCCTCGGAGGGGCAGCCGCTCGCGACCTTACCGCCCATCCCTGCAATCGATAACCGCCCAACGGAGAAGCCCGTGGGCATGATCTCACGCGGGGTCGGTCGGCGGCGAAGAGAGCCCGGGAAGTCGGGAACCCGGAGAATGTAATCCCTCCCGAGGAGGGGAAGGGTAATGATATGTAAACACGATGCCGTGGTGGTCGAGATGACCATCGCGAAGCATCCTGTACATCGAATCATGGTGGATAGTGGAAGCTCGACTGACATACTTTTTTACGATGCTTTCTCTCGGATGAACTTGTCCCACGATCAGCTGAGACCGATGCACAACCCCCTGGTAGGTTTTACAGGGGACTCCGTGGGGTCGAAGGGGAGATCACTCTCCCGGTCACCACCGGATCCCCACCCCGGCAGATGACCGTCCTAATAACATTTACCATCGTCAGACTCCCTTCGCCTTACAACGCCATTCTCGGGCATCCCGGGCTCAACCAACTGGATGCCACGATCTCCATGAGAAGGTTGTTGGTACAGTTCCCCACGCCTTCCGGGCTCGGGGAGATGAAGGGGATGACCCAGCCAGTCCCGCTCTGCCTCCAGACGGTCCCGAGCGCCCGGGGCGCGGAGCTCGCCCCCCGATATCGACAACCTCGACCTAAGAGAGAAGGAACCCAGGGGAGGGCCCGTAGAGCGCCTGCTGACTTTTCCCCTCGATTCGGATCCGCTGAAGACGGTGCAAGTCGGGCCCAGCTCCCTGAAGAAGAACGGACCCGCCTGCTGGAGTTCCTCCACGCGAACGCTGACGTGTTCGCCTGGTCAGTAGCCGACATGCCCGGCATCTCGCCCGAGGTCATCACGCACAGGCTAAACGTGGACCCAGTTGCCGCCTGGTCCGCCAGAAGAAGAGGAGCTTCGCCATGGAAAGGCAGAAGGCGATCAACGAGGAAGTGGAGAAGCTCCTCGCCGCCGGTTTTGTGCGGGAGGTCCAGTATCCCAGCTGGCTGGCAAACGTGGTCATGATGAGAAAGAGTAGTTGTAATGAGGATCTGTGTGGACTACACCGACCTCAACCGAGCTTGTCCAAAGGACAGCTTCCCTCTTCCAAGATCGACCAGCTGGTCGACACCACCTCGGGACATCGCCTCCTGTCGTTCATGGACGCCTTCTCCGATACAACCAGATCCGAATGAGCCCGGAGGATGAAGAGCATACCGCCTTCATAACTGACCGCGGAACTTTTTGCTACAGGATGATGCCATTCGACCTCAAGAACGCGGGGGCAACGTACCAGCACCTGGTCAATAGAATTTTCAAAGACCAGATCAGCCGCCAACATGCAAGTGTACGTGGACGACATGTTGGTAATGAGCAAACCGATTCGGACCACGTGGCTGACTTGGCGGAGACATTCGGCAACCTCCGACATCATCAGATGAAGTTGAACCCGGCGAAGTGCACCTTCGGCATCTCCGCCGGGAAATTCCTAGGATTCATGGTGACCCAAAGAGGAATTGAAGCCAACCCGGAGAAGGTCCAAGCCATCCTGGACATGAGCCGCCCGCCTCCAAGAAGCAAGTGCAGCAACTCACCGGCCGAGTTGCGGCCCAGCCGCTTTATCTCCAGGTCGGCAGACCGCTGCCGTCCCTTCTTCAAGGTGCTGAGAAAGATGAACGACTTTGCTTTGACCGAGGAATGCCAGAAGGCCTTCGAGGAGCTGAAGAGGATGCTCGTGTCGCCACCGTGGCTGTCCAGGCCCGAGGAGGGGGAGGAGCTTATCCTCTACCTAGCGGTCACCCCGGAAGCCGTCAGCTTGGTCTTGGTTCGGACCGATGGCCAGGGAGTCCAGCGGCCGGTGTACTATACCAGCAAGCTTCTCCGCGACACGGAGCTCAGGTATTCTCGGCCCGAGAAACTCATTTTTGCGCTAATAGTGTCTGCCCAGCATCTCAGGCCCTATTTCCAAGCGCATCCCATCGCTGTCCTGACGGATCAACCGCTGAAAGCGGTGCTCAGCCGACCCGATACTTCGGGACGATTGGCAAAGTGGGCACTGAAGCTCAGCGAGTTCGACATTACGTACAGGCCAAGGTCGGCCATGAAGGCCCAGGTGCTGGCCGACTTCTTGGTCGAATGTGCGGGCTTGGGCAAGGAGCCCAAGGAAGGCCCCTCAGGCCAGCCGATGGAGATAGGCACCGATGAGCCCGGAGAGGATGCCTGGATCCTCCATGTAGACGGAGCCTCAAACTCTGAAGGGAGCGGGGCTAGGCTCATCCTTGCCAATAGCGACGGGGTCATCGCCGAATGCGCACTCCGTTTCCAATTCCCCGCGACAAATAACCAGGCGGAATACGAAGCACTTCTTGCCGGACTAAGAGTCTCCCCGCGAGCTGGACGTAACCAACCTAAAGCTTTCACTGATTCCCAGCTCGTGGTGGGACAGGTCTCCGGGGAGTATGCCGCACATGACCCCCAAATGGCGAAATACATGGAGCTCGTCAAGGCGGGCGCATCTAGATTCCGGCGCTTCACATCTTCCACATCCTCCGCAGGGAGAACGCCCGCGCGGAACACTCTCTCTCGGCTGGCGACCCCTGCCGGACTCGATGCTGGGCCGCGCTCACAGTGGGCACTTGAGATCCCAAGCCTCGAGGCACCGCGGAGGTCCATCAGGTCAGCCATGGACCCAGCTGGATGGACAAGTACGCCGAATACATCACCAGTGGCACCCTGCTGGAGGAACCGCGAGGCGGCTCGCCTTATCAGAAAGAAAGCCGTGCGGTTCGTCCTGATGGACGGGCAGTTTTATCGAGATCCGACTCCTACCCCCACCCCCTCCTCAAGTGCGTAGGACCCACGGAAGCCAAGCTTGTGCTCCAGGAGATTCATGAAGGTGTCTGCGGGAACCACGTGGGGGGCAGGGCATTGGCGTACAAGGCCCTCCATCAGGGCTACTTCTGGGAGACAATGAAGGAAGACGCCGCTGACTTCGTGAAGAAGTGCGACCGGTGCCAGCATCCACCACGGTGCAACGGCAGCCCTCCAACCCAATCTCCCAGCTCTCAGCTCCCTGGCCGTTCGCCCAGTGGGGATGGACCTCCTGGCCCATTCCCGCCGGCGTCTGGACAGCGGAAGTTCTTGATAGTGGCCATCGACTACTTCACGAAGTGGGTCGAGGCCGAACCCTTGGCGAGGATCCCGAGGAAAACGTCGCCATGTTCTTTTGGAAGTCGATCGTTTGCCGCTTCGGCCTCCCCCACACCGTGGTTACTGACAACGGGCGCCAGTTCGACTGCCGGGTTCGAAGAGTTCTGCAGCGACCTCGATATCAGGCATCGCTTCACCTCGGTGGCGCATCCCCAGACCAATGGGAAGGCCAAAGTCACGAACAGGACCATTCTTCAGGGCCTCCGCACACGGCTGGACCAGGCCAATGGTAGGTGGGCCGATGAGCTTCCCAGCATCCTCTGGGCATACCACACCACCCCGAGGACGGCTACCGATGAGACCCCGTTCAACCTCGTCTTCAGAGCCGAGGCAGTCATCCCGATCGAGCTCAGCCTACCCACGCTGCATGTGGAGCAATATGACGAGACAGAAAACCCAGCCAGGATGATGCTCAACCTTGACCTTCTCGAGAAATGAGGGACAAGGCCCGAGTTCGAATGGCGGCGTATAGGCAGCGTGTGGCCAGGTATTACAACTCCCGAGTGCGGCCGAAGGTTTTTCGTCCCGGAGATTTGGTCCTCCATCGCGCTGAAGCTTCCCAGCCACGGGAATGCGGCAAGCTGCGCAAGGCTTGAGGAAGCCTGCGGCCCCGGGGTTCAGTCCGGAGATCCTGGGCTTCGGCCTGGAAGGTGGCGCAGAACCCAGTTCGGCCACGCAAGCCGGAGAACAGCTCGGCAAGCCGCGCAAGGCTTGAGGAAGCCTGCGGCCCCGGGGTTCAGTCCGGAGATCCTGGGCTTCGGCCTGGAAGGTGGCGTAGAACCCAGTTCGGCCATGCAAGCCCGGAGAACAGCTCGGCAAGCCGCGCAAGGCTTGAGGAAGCCTGTGGCCCCGGGGTTCAGTCCGGAGATCCTGGGCTTCGGCGTGGAAGGTGGCGCAGAACCCAGTTCGGCCATGCAAGCCCGGAGAACAGCTCGGCAAGCCGTGCAAGGCTTGAGGAAGCCTGCGGCCCCGGGGTTCAGTCCGGAGATCCTGGGCTTCGGCCTGGAAGGTGGCGCAGACCCAGTTCGGCCACGCAAGCCCGGAGAACAGCTCGGCAAGCCGCGCAAGGCTTGAGAAAGCCTGCGGCCCCGGGGTTCAGTCCGGAGATCCTGGGCTTCGGCCTGGAAGGTGGCGCAGAACCCAGTTCGCCCATGCAAGCCCGGAGAGCAGCTCGGCAAGCCGCGCAAGGCTTGAGAAAGCCTGCGGCCCCGGGGTTCAGTCCGGAGGTCCCGGGCTTCGGCCTGGAAGGCGGGGCAGAAACCATGTCGCCCACGCGAGTATGAAGGCGATCCCAAAGACGGCCCTCAAGGCCTACTCTGACGCCGCGCGGTCCGGGATGTCCCAACCCTTTGATTTGAGCAACGGAAGGGACCAGCCTACGATCGTTTCAGCACTCCACATCAACATCTCAAAAAAAAAAAAAAAAAAAAAAAAAAAAAAAAAAAAAAAACGGAAAAGGAGATGGGGGAGTGGAGAAGAAGATGAACTCGAGGCTTTGTCAAACAGTGTCTTCATTAATCTGAGCAACAGTGCAAGCTGGGAATCCCGACAGGCCGGGAGTCCCCAAAAAAAAAAGAAGAAGAAGAAAAAGAAATACAACTGCGACAACGGAGCAGGGCGAGAAGACGGTGGCTCAGTTTGGTGCAGGATCGGAGCCCCCACCGGGGTCGCGAGCTCTGCATCCTCGCCTTCTGCGGCGGCCGGCACTTGAGGCTGCTCCGGAGCCACGGCTTCACTGGTCGACGGGCCGCAGGAGTGGCGTCGGCCGCACCGGAGGCTCTGCTCTCGCTCCTTGCCTCCTACCTCCGAGCACCACCCCGCTGAGGTCGAGCTCGGGGAAGAAGGCCCCTACTTTCTCCCGGCACATCCGGAACCCCTTCAGGAAGGAGTCCACGGTGGCCTCCCGGACCTCCGACGTGTACTCGTCGGAAGCCCGGAACTTCGGGATGGCCTCCTGCGCCTCCCGCTTCGCAGCCTCCAGGAGTCCGTTGATGTACGCACTCCAGTCCTTCGCCGCGTTCGCGTCTCGCCGAGCCTCCTCCAGCTGGCGCTCCAACCACTGGGAGTGGGCCTGAAGACGAGCCCTCTCCACCGCGTCCTCCTCCGTGCGACGCTGGTGGGAGAGCCTCTCCTCCGACAAAGAAGCCTCCAGCTCCTTGTTCCGCCCCTCGGAACGCGCCAGGTCGGTCTGGAGGGCTTGGTTGCTGGCTCGCAGCTCGACCCCCTTTCCATGAGGTCCTTGATGTCGGCTGCAAGCTTGCCGAGCTTCTTCTCCTTCTCGGCGTCCCTCTTCGCGTTCCCTACGAGGAAGTTTCTCAGTAGGAGAACGTCATTTCCAATCTGCACAAATAGAGCGACCGGGTTAGGAGAAAAGGCCACTAAAATCATGAAAGACAGAGAAGAATGAGCTCGGGCTTACCGTGAAGAGCTGCGGGAGGATCCCGAGCAAGGCGTCTGCATAGTCCCGACCGCCCCGAGCTCGGCGGTCCCAGGCTGTGGAGGCGTACTCCATGACCTTCTCCGCGAGCCCCTTGTCGCGGATGACTGAACACCGGTGGGTGATCACCGGTGGCGGAGCTGTCAGGTCGGCTACGGCGGCGGCTATCCCTTCAGCTGAGGTCGCAATCGACGGGCCGGCAGAGGCCACGGGCTGCGCCGTCGGAGCCACGGTGACGATGGGACCGGCACTGGACGGAGCCTCGGGCGGTGGAGCCCCCTCGATGGCAGCGCCACCAGGTCTGGCAGTCGAGGCATCAACGGCCCCGCCCCGAGGCAACCTGGGCGGGGGAGCAGTGGCCACTGGGCTGGGCGCGGTCGCCAATGCAATCTCCCGGCCCGCCTCAGTACGAGCCCTCTTGGCCGAGTGCTCGTCTACCTCCGGGATGTCTCTCTAGGCCGCGCCCTCCAGAAGGCTCTCCAGTGAAAACTTCATACCTGCAATGCAAAAAATAGAAGGTCAGTCGACTCGGTCATGAAGAAAAAGAGTGCAGAAGTCAAAGGAGGACCGAATCTCACCCGACTCACGGATGGGACTGATCCCGGCCTCAAAAAGATTCTGCTCCGAAAGCAGAACCTCGAGCGCCGGAACCACGTCACTCAGGAGTAGAGAGTAGGGTCCTCCTGGTCCGCCCTGGGAGGGAGTTCCGATTCGGAGACCGGTCCGGTTCACTCCAGGCCCAGTCGACATCTTCGATCGAGGCAAAGAAAAACCGGCTCTTCCAGCCCTTGATAGAAGAAGGGAGGTCAAACCAGAGACCCTGGGCCAGGGCGAAATATACCACCAGCCGTCATCGGTGGAGTACTTTTTCAGGGTAAACATGGCCCTGAAGAGGGAGAAACGGGCAACGAACCCGTGAAAGTGACAGAAGACTATGAAGGAGAAGATGACCCGGATGGCATTGGGAGCCAACTGGGACGGAACAAGCCGGAAATGGCTGAGAAAAGAGAGGAAGAAGGGGTGCAGAGGAAATCGAAGACCCCTAAGGAAGAAGTCTTCGTAGAAGGCTATGCGGCCGGGGCCACTCATGGTGACGCGCTCCCCGGGCCATGGAACAAATAGACGAATTGATCCCGGGATACCGTAGGCCTCCCGGAGCAAAGAAAGATCGCCTTCGGTCATGGAGGAAGCATGACCGGAGGGACCGGCGGGAAGAAGAGGCGGAGCAGGAAGAGAAAGAAGAGGCGCAGCGGGAGCAACCGGAGGAGACCGGACCCCCCTCGGGATGCCGATGGTGACACCCCCGGGTTGCAGACGCCGGCGGATCTCCTCCGGGATCGTTTCCTCCTCTGAGGATGAAGAAGATGGGTCCTCGGCCGGGATGGACCGGCCTCGTCCAGATTGGAAGAGATATAGCGACGACGCGCCATGGCAAAGAGGAGGACAAGGATTCAGAGAGGAAAAGAGAGAGGGGAACTAGAGAAGGATGGAGGCACTCACCGAAAATACGCCAAGCGAACGCAGGGCAACGGAAGTTAGCCTGCAGCAAACCGCCCACGGAGCAAGGGGAAAGGCCTCATTCTGGAAAGTCCCCTCCTTTTCAAACTTAGTCGACAGCGGTCGTACCCGTCATTCCGCCCCGAGCCACTGAGCGATCGCCACGTGGATGCACGCCCGACACCGACGCCTCGTTAGCAGGGTAACGGCCTCTGCCTCGAAGAGACGCATTTATTGCGGGCAAGTGGGCGACGCGTGGTGGCTTCCTATAGGGTTTCAGGCGCATCGAGCCGCGGCGACAAGGATCGTGGCAATTATGATGCAAGATCTTCGCCTCCCCATGTCATATCTGCATTTAATCCCGACGTTCCGTTCTACGACGCCCCAACGGAACGGCGGGCTGGGGGGCAACTGTTACGGCCGTAACGATGACGTGGCCGGGCTCAGATACCGCCAAATATGATCGAGCCACGTGGAGGTTTCTCCGGCCGAGTCAGCACCACATTGCCAAGGCCGAGCTCGGCAAGGCTACTCCGCCAGACGACTTCCTAAGACAAACTGTTCTCGCCGAAGTCGAGCTTGGTTCGGGGCTCCTCTACCACCTCGCCTGGCGCCCACACAGGAGGGGTCCGCCTAGGCCGAGATCAGCCGATCCTTCGCTCCTTCGCCAGGTAGCCCCCGGAGATGGGCCCACCTCGGCCGAAGCCAGGCGACCTCCTGCCACCTCGCTAGGTGTCCACCCAGGAGGGGTCCACCTAGGCCGAGGTCGGCCGATCCTTCGCTCCTTCGCCAGGTGGCCCCCGGAGACGGGCCCACCTCGGCCGAAGCCAGGCGACCTCCTGCCACCTCGCCAGGTGTCCACCCAGGAGGGGTCCACCTAGGCTGAGGTCGGCCGATCCTTCACTCCTTCGCCAGATGGCCCCTGGAGACGGGCCCACCTCGGCCGAAGCCAGGTGACCTCCTGCCACCTCACCAGGTGTCCACCAAGGAGGGGTCCACCTAGGCCGAGGTCGGCCGATCCTTCGCTCCTCCGACAGGTGGCCCCTGGGGACGGGTCCGCCTCGACCGAGGTCAGGCCGCCCATACGGAGAAGGTCCCAGGAAAGGAGGCGCAGGCCCCGAGGTCATCCCTCGGGCCGTACGCATCACAGAAGGCACCCCGTACGGATGGCGGCGGCACGCGAAATACCATTTGCATCGGCCCGACAGGTCCCGCAGCCGAGAGACGCGATTCTGACAAAACAGGCCCCATAGACGGATGGCGCCCACACTTGGGAAAGAGAGCGCTCTCACTAGGCCCGAGGTCTGACCGGCCGCCTTACCAGCACCCCCCCCCCCTTTCTGTCTTTGCCTTTTTCCTGTTGGGCTCGGCGGACGAGGTCGGAAAGCCGCCTGGCCCTCCTCATCGAAAAGGGGAAAGAGAAAGGGACGGGGGAGGGGAGCCTCCCAGGAGGAGAAGACAGGCGAACGGCGGGAGGAGATAAAAGGAAGGAAGCTGGGGACGACAAGGTAAGCGGACAAGCCTGGGGACAAGGAAGAAGCAGCGGCAAAAAGCCTCGCTCCGAGAGTGAGATCCGAGGTCTCGAGAGGGGATCGCTTGGCGTGAGCCCGGCAAGGAGGCCCGGCCGAATTTCTGGTCCCCAGAGCACCTTTCTTACTAGTAAATTCTCTAAGTCTGGAACCCCTTAGGAGGTCTGTCTTGGAGAATCTGTTCCTTCTCGTCGTCTACTGACTTGACCGTCGGAGCTCCCTCACCGAGATCCCTGGCCAGGGTCTTCTAACCCCTTCTTGCAGGTTCGCCGCAGCCAGGGAGGCTCCCTCGCCAGGCGGTCAGGGAGGATCCACGGATCCGAGGCGCGGGCGCAGCGACGAGAGCAGCAACAATACTTGTCTGCTTTGGATGAAGCGATCAGTTCGATTCTTGTCTGAAAGGGAGCCGATGACCTTCAAAGGCCAATTTACTTCACTAGCAAAGTATTACATGATGCAGAAGTAAGGTACCCCAGAAAATAGAAGCTCATATACTTGCTGGTAACCTCAACAAAATGCTTGCGGTCGTACTTTCAATCATATTCCATTATAGTCTTGACGGACCAACCTTTAAAGGCTGTCCTCCGGTCTCCCGATACTTCAGGAAGGATAGCTAAATAGATCATTAGACTTGGAGAATTTGACATTAACTTTCAACCTAGATCGGCCATGAAAGCATAAGCATTAGCTAACTTCATAGTTGAATGTATTTGGGGGCAAGAAGATGACCTACCCAAGCCTAAAAGGGAAATAACTACTGCAAAAAATCCGAAACCCATATGGATACTTCATGTGGATGGAGCTTCAAATTTTACGGGATGCGGAGTGGGCCTCATTTTAGCCGATCCGACGGGCGTACCATAGAATATGCTTGCGCTTCACTTTTCGTGCTTCGAACAACCAAGTCGAATATGAAGCCCTCCTCGCAGGACTCTAAATCGTTAAAGAGTTGGAAATTCAAAAGATGCAATCTTTTTAGATTCTCAGTTGGTGGTGAACCAAGTGAGGGGCGAGTTTGAAGCCCGAGATCCCACTATGGTCTAGTATTTGGAAAAGGTGCAGGTTCTGGTGTCCCAACTTGATTTCTTCGAAATCACCCATGTACCACGAATGGAGAACTCTCGAGCTGATGCACTATCCAGACTTGCCACCGCCATGCTGAATTCTGTCGACCGTACCTTCATAGAATACCTTTAAGCTCCAAGCATAGCAGAGGAAGCTTCAAAGGTGCATCAAGTTGAACACGAGTCCAGCTGGATGGATCCCATCCTGAAATTCTTGAAGGAGGGAACGCTGCTTGAGGATAAAATTAGAACCAAGCAAGTCCACTAGATGGCACCTCAGTATGTTATCCTTGATGGAGCTTTATACAAGAGATCTTTCACACAACCCTTACTGAAATACCTGGAGCCATCATATGCTGACTATGCCCTGAGGGAAGTACATGAAGGATATGTGGAGACCACCTGGGGGTAGATCCCTGGCTTACAAGATAATACATCAAGGTTATTATTGGTCGACCATTCAGAAGGATTATGCAAACTTCGTCCGAAGGTGCGACCAATGTCAGAGGTATTCCAACATCCAAAGACGGCCTGCAAGTCAACTGGCCCAATTAATGGTGCCATGGCCTTTTGTCCAATGGGGCATTGATATCCTTGGTCCGTTTCTCCCAGCGATCGAATAATGAAAGTTTCTCATTGTAGCTATCGACTACTTTATCAAGTGAGTTGAAGTCGAAGCCTTGGTGCACATTATTGAGGCGAAGGTCGAAAACTTCGTGAGGAACTTCATCATCTTCAGATTCGAAATTTCCCATGCTATTGTCACTGACAATGGAAGATAATTTGATAATCCAAAATTCAAGAACTTCTATGCACAATACCATATACTTCACAAGTTGACTTCCATCAGACATCCTCAATCCAACGAGAAAGCCAAAGTGACAAACAGAACCATTCTCCATGGTCTGAAGACTAGGCTAAACGATGCCAAAGGACTCTGGACTGAAGAACTAAATTCAGTTCTTTGGACATATCGGACCGCTCCCAGAATGGCCACTAGCGAATCTTTATTTTATTTGGCTTACAATACTGAAGTAGTCCTCCCCATAGAAGTCACCTTACAATCCTTAAGGATCGATCATTACAAGGAGCCTGAGAATTCGGAGTGCTGAAGGGTAGATTTAGATCTACTACAAGACACCAAGCTTCGTGCTCAAATAAAAATGGCTATATACCTGCAAAAAGTCATCAAATACTATAACTCTAGGATGAAGGAACGAACCTTCCGACTCGAAGACTTTATACTGCGAAGGTCTGAAATATCCAGGCCAACGGAGCAAGGCAAGCTTTCACCCAATTAAGAGGGCCCTTACCAAATCAGAGAAGTCGTGCAACCAGGGGCTTACTGGCTTGAAACTCTAGATGGCTCCCTACTGCCTCGACCTTAAAATGTAGAGAACCTTCACAAGTATTATCAATGAAAGATCCCTCTCTTTGAAAGACTCCAATGAAAGTCCATGCGGAGGCGGGCCTAATCAGCCTGTCTTACTTACAATCAAAGGTACAGGGAATGGTTCAAATGACCTACCCTACGGTAAATCTAACGACGTGCCGAGGTGGGCCTAATCAGCCTGTCTTACTTACAATCAAAGGCACAGAGAATGGTTCAAGTGACCTACCCTATAGTAAATCCGACGATGTACTGAGATGGACCTAATCAACATGTCTTATTATTATCTATGATATACCAAAAGGTGGCCTTGTTGGGTTACATTAACAACAAAGCAGTCATTCTGGTTCTTCTATGGCTTCAACAAGCTCAAATGCTTCGGTTTAAGATAAAGACAGATTGTTCTGGGCCTATATGAAATCCTAGCACTCTCCATAGATGCCCTAGTTCAGTATCTATGCTGCAAAAGAGTTTATACTTAGCATTATTTTGGCATACCCCCTCCTATCAAAGGAAAAGATTCTGACTTGAAAGAAAAAGTAGTTTCATTGAAAGAAGTGGCATAGCCGCCTGAATTACATCTCTAAAAAAAGGAACAAAGTAAAGAAGCTTCCTCTGCCAGGTTGCCCCCCTCTTATATAGGGTGGACAATGATGGTTCGGGTAGTCTCCTCGGAAAAAGAGATGCCTCCCAGATCATGCCATGTAGAGAGATGCCGATCGTGGATACGAAGCCCCAAACTATGCTAATCGATTTGATGGAAGGAAAACCAAACTATCAGTTATGATTCGCATGATCACATTTGATGACCAGGATGACGCTCGCACTTAATGCCCGAGGGACAGGATGATACTACGTTCTCCATCCCAAATTGAAGCTGAAGAGTCGACTGAATCGTCATAATAGAAGGAAGAGACACAACCCACCTGACTGTCATCCACCGGTAGAGGGGTGATACCTGTCCCCCTCATGACTACCGAATCAGATGCCGATTACTATCATCAACTGAATCGAAGATTCGCCATTATTCTGATGGGGACATCAAAACCCATCCGGGTTTTCCTTTTCTTTTTTTAGATTTTTTTATTTTTAGTTTAAATTTTTATCCCAGCTATTCCACCTATTCCCGTTATTCTCATTTTATTCCATGCATATTTCCGATGTATTCCATGTTTATCCCTGTCATCTTCTTCCTCTCGAAATCTCCCAGAACCTCCATTTTTCTTCCCGTCCATCCTGGATCTGCCACGCCCGACCATCGGCGACCCCGACAACCGTCCACCTTCCCCTCCCCCCCGGGCATCGATCTCCTCATGGGAACGCCGGCGAATCCCACAGAACCGCCCACGACCGTACGCCCCTACGGCTCCACCCATGGCCGTCCGCCCCCTGCTGCTCCACCCATGTTGCACCCCTCTCCGTCGCGCCGTCGACCGCTGCCCTGCTCCACCATCGCCCTACTCCACCGCCACTCCCTCTCATTCGGAAAACCCATGGCCAAGCCACCAGCTTCCGAGCCATCCAAGGACGCCGTCCGCTTCATGGCCGCCTCCCTCCCTGCCACCGTCTCCACCATCTCGGCCGTGCCGCCGCCGTGCTGCCACCTTCCCCAACGTTGATGCCGGCAAAGCCTCCAAGCCTTCTTCCCCATTCGCCCCTGTTCCACGGCCACGGGAAGAAAAAATCTGTGCATGGATCTCAGAGCAGAAACAACCTGCACAAATCTTAGAGCAGTGAATTTTCTACGCATATCTCAGAGCAAAGGAGGAATTTAAATTCGAATTTGAATTCGAATTTGAATGGGTCCACATTTTCCTCCACAAATGCCGTCCCTCTTCATGGAAACGCTCACTATTTTCTTCCCTTATTTTATTATTTTTGAATTTCGAAATTTGAATTTCAAAATGGCTTGGTGTCTATAAAATAGGCTCCAATCCTTCTTGCAAAAATGATTGATGAATGAAATTTTTGTTTTAGGGAAGAGTGATTCTTCTTCTGCTCCTGAGGAGAGGGTGTGAGGCCCAATCCTAGGACATGATGTAAGGTCATGCCCAGTTATCCCCCTCCCCATTCCATTTTCTTTATCCCCTCATGACCTCTGAGAATCACCCTAACGCCTCCAAGTATCGAGGAGGGTGTAATGCGCTAGAGGTGAGAGGTCTCCTCGTTAGTGTGAGTCCCAAAGTCCAAGAGTTCCAAACCCTAAGGCTTCCATCCCCATTAGTCCTTCACCATCCCTAGAAAGAAAAATCCAAAAAAAATATGATACCCTAATCTAGGTGACTTCTAGGGTCACCAACGATCCTACCTCTTAGTTGTCCCACATCATATTGGTCACACCTTTTTCACTGGAAAGCGACAAAATCATAAGTACTCCCACCTCTCGAAGCAAATGATTGCTTCGAAAATTGGGAGTGGGGGGCAACTGTTGTGATAAGCCGGCTCAAGGAAGGCTAATTACCGGTTCAAAGGCCCAATCGGATCCTTTCCAAACCGGGTGCCTAAACCAAAAAAAAATCAAAGGTAATTCTACAAACAGATGAAGCGATGATTCGACATTAGTTAACCACTTTTGCAAGGCCAGACTTTGACCCGCATCGAAGACATAGGCTCCTGAGGCATGCTTTGATCTGCACCGCCCCAGACAGCTATCCAGTCCTCTTAGTGTCGGTCTGAAGATAGTGGGTCTGAAGAAGATGGTCACCTCCTGACTGGCATTGAAAAGGACTGGTCCGAAGAGGGCAACTCCGATCCAAGAGATTGGGATGTCTTCGGCTTACTCCAAAGAGGGCAGACACGAGATAGCTTAACTTCGGTCTCCTCTGAAGGAGTGATCTTGAGATAAATTCCCAGTTGATCTTGACCTAAAATTCCGGACATGGACGTTATAACCAACCACGTGACCACTAACTCCAAATCCCACGATATCGTAGTAACCAGAATCAAATATTAACTACTTGCAGTTACGTGGACATTACACCCATTAACCCCATTAATTGAGGGCAAGTGGGTCAAATTGCATTCTATTACACCCACCTTTATAAATACAGGTAAGAGGGGACACCAATGGTAAACGATCCTAAACTACTTTCACTTTCTGAAACAACCCTATATTCTGTTGCTCAAACTCTTACTGTCTTAGGCATCAGAATGTCCCCCATCGGAGAAAATCCGATCAAGGACTGGTTCTCTTTTGCAGGCGCCCGAGAAGACAGACCAGCAGCACCTCGACCTCTCCGCCCGGTCCGCAAGGATTTGGCATCAACAATTATATATTAAACAATGAATATTAAATTGATTGGTACGGCAAACAAAAATTCTTATCTACGTGCTTGTGATCAGAGATTAGGACAGAAAGAGAATGCTGGTCTTCAACTTGCGCCCAAGAGCCACTACCCAATTTTCTTACTCATTCGTCTTCCACTTTATCATTGCGCAACTTCTTGCTTAGAGGTCAGACACTTTTGCACAACTCTTATGCAGATCTGTTTATTTATTCTTTGTTGGACAAACCACCATCCGGGAAAGAGAGAAAAAAAAGGATGGAGAGGAAAAAACTTTCTGCATGATAGAAGACCAAGTGAAGTTATATGTCTATTGCAACGAACATTTCAGCATGCAACGGTGAGGAGAGGATATAATCTATGTTCAATAGTCTAAAAGGACAAAGTATGCAGCAATTCAGAGGTCAGCAAGGACTAGCAGATAATTTGGACACTTGAATGGAAATGACAAATGGTTATAGGCATCTATTTGATACGATGTTTGCTTTAGAAATGTCTTTAAACAAATAACCAGAAACCCGCAAGCTATAAAATTCAATTGTTTTTAAGCAATGAACGTGCAATTCTATTAGTATAATGGCATTAACAAATAGAAACAGAGATCAGTCTAAATGAAAATCTCCAGAGAATTCCTTGGCACTATGGGTTTCGCCAGGCAAACATCCCTCCAGCGCAGAACATTTCGTCCATACACCAAAATGGAGATTCACATTAAACAAATTGACAAGAGAATATCGCTATGCTAGTTCTTGCAACAATCAAGCATGGCCCTAAGCAGGAATGCAAGTCATAGACAATAAAACCCCAAGCCCCAAGGCGGTTCGTGAAATTTTGATAGCATTTTTATAAGAAATATAAACCTTCACAGTGGAAAATCAATGACATGTAGTTAGGTTGTATTTCTAATTCTAATAAATCCTCTGTCGGTTAGTAACCAACTGGCGTGGAACTCTTGTGAATATGTGGTGTTAGCCAGGCTGCTTCATGGAAAACATTCCAAAATGACAAATAGGGTTTATGCTGAGTTCACTCTCTGTTCAGGCAAATCCTGCAAGTTTGAACAGATACATCAGTGGGACTCAAGCAAATACTGCATTAAAAATTTTAAGGAATAGCATTACCTACCAGTGTTTGCATATCAGGGTCAGAATTCACAATCAGACTCCTTGCTGCAAAAAAATTCTGTAATAGGGTTACCGTGTTATGGGCCTCATGGCTGTAAGGTAGAATAGAATAATCGTTCCTTGGTCTGTGAAATGGAGCTTCGCATTAACCGCAAGCATGTCAAATGCCAGAAGATGAAAACTTGACATCAGGGAAGTAACATATTGCAGGCTTCCTCCGTATGTATAGTGATGGAAAAGTTGAGGTGCCTTTCTCTTTGCACAACACCACCTCAAAGCAATCTCAGTAGGAGCTGGAAAGAATTGTCTAAAATTGCTTTGTGGGGAACTAGTACTTGACAAGAGCAGGCAATGCAGCATAGAGTTCTGCCAAGCACTGAAAAATCCAATTGAGAAGTTGCTCTTTTGGTAGCTCCAAAAGAAGTTCAGCCTGCAAATCAGGACAAATAAAATATATATTAAACCACCAATATATGTTGCAGAATTTTGACTACTCAAATTTATGTAACCTTGTGTTAGGTATTGATTTGTGTATAAATAGCATCACTCCACACTTAGAATTAAAATATCCTAGAACCAAGCTATAAAACATCATTTTTTAAAAAAAATAGACACAGATCATGGACCATTATCACTTAAAGTGCCATTTCTGGATATTAAATATCATCCAAAATTACCACATAGAGAATGGTAATGAAGCGAGGAGATGTAGATATTGTAGTTGGAATTTGACAATGTTTTCTGCACAAGATAAGTTTCTATAATATTTTTACATCTCTGAGCTTGCTGGGAATATTTATGAGTTGGACACAACATGCTTCCCATGTATCTAAATTGGGGAGCATGTAATAAGTCAATAAGATTTCTAAGAACAAGCATTCAAACATATCAGCATACACCTAAAAAGATTTTAAAAGCTAGTCCTGATATATCATCTACTGGAAAAAATATGTGATGTGAGTAGAAAAAGTATAATAAAGAAATGTGCAAAGAACTCTTTCCAAATTACAGAATCTTGTGATTGATAAATATCCAACAATTTCCCTCTTATATGAGATGGTCGAGGAAAATTAATAAGCAAGCAGCATATACTTGTGTTTGGAACTTTTTGATTTTAGAGAATAATTCATCCTAGCATCATGTAACAACTCAGGTATGACATATTCTCCCTCGGTGCAATGACAATGTAAATTTTTACTACACTATCTGAAGGAAAAGATTGGATTTAGCATGCAAGGAAAGTACAAATTTTGAAGACATGATCCTGGTAACATGTACATATACACACTTACTTTGGGGCTTGTTCATTGTCACCACATTGTAGCCAACTTTCCTTGTGTCATGTTCTCGTGTTGGAAGCCTTTTGAATTAGAAGTACAATTTACTATTAGATAGCAACTAATGTAAGATATGCTCTCTCACATTTTAAACTTGAAGTGTGCTATACCTAACCGGCTCACCCTCAAACCGGACCGCCACTCTTGCTGAGGTCCGACCGGACCGCTCTTACAGATGTCCGGGCAACCCTCTCCTTTGAAGGTCCAACGGATGCACTCCTTCGAAGGTCCGACGGACGCCTTCCTTCAGAAGTTCAGCTGACCCACTCCGTCAGAGGTTCAGCTGACCCACCAAAGTAGAGGTCCGAACGACTCACTTCTACTGAGATCCGGCTGACCTACCAAAGTAGAGGTCCGAACGAACCACTTCTGCTGAAGTTCGGCCGACCCACTCCGTCTGCTAAGATTCGGCTGACCCGCTCCGTCGGAGGTCTAGCTGACCCGCTCCTGCCAGGGTCCGATCCACTTTTGCTGAGATCCGGGTCGCCCTCTCCGTCGGAGGTCTGACGGACGCACTCCCACAAAAATCCGACTGACTCCCTTCTGCTAGATTCCGACCGACTCGCTTCTGCCGAAGTCCGACTGCCCTACTCTTGAGAGACTACCAGAAGCCTCTTCCAGCTAATACCAGAATTCTGTTATAACAGAATCCTGCCACATCAGCACAATTACTCCACTCCCACGCTGTCGCCCTATCTTGGCGCTACGTGGCCACTCTTCAGATTCTTCTAAGGGTAGATCAATCTTTCCGGGCTTCACTCCTAACAAATTTTGGCACTGTTCCGTACCTATATAAGGTAAACCGGGGGACACAGGACGGTAAGCACAAGTGCTCTCTTCCTGCTCCATACGCTATCTCCATTAGATTCCTCCATTCTGTTGCCCTCAAGCTCCTGCTAACTTAAGCATCGAAGTGTCTCCGCCGGAACATCACCGGCCCTCAGGGACTTTTTTGCAAGAACCGGGAGAAGAGCCATCCAGCCCAGCCATCCAAGCCCGGTCCGGGAGAAGTTGTAACAACAGATTGGCGCTAGAGGAGGGGGCATCCCTTCTTTGAAAGGAGGAATCCACTTGCTAAGTTGAGCAATGGCTAAGGGAAGAGCCCAAAACACTTTTGTTAGGAGAGGTCCCTCCCCGTCCAGGTCGGAGGCACCCCTTAGGGAGAACGACATTGCTGAGCCCACCATTACTCTAGGGCAACAGCAGTTCCAGACCCTCTTGAACCGCATCGATACCCTTATCGCCGCGGTTCAGAATCTCCAGGACGTAGCCAACGATCGACAGCAGCTGCCTGCTGCGTCTCACACCAACCATCAGTCTGCTGCTAAGGGAAGCTGACGGCGTGAAGTCCCTCAACCCCATTCCTACGATGTTCCTGAGCCCCGAAGGTCCCAGAGGGCTCATGTTGATGGAAAGAGAGTGAGGTCTGCCTCACCCTCCGCCGACTCAGTTCTCGATGACGGCCAGCACTGCAGCGAGGTCCCGCGGGACTACACCAGCAAACTCCAGCGCATGAAGGAGCAGATCGTCGTGCTAGTTGATCGGCAAAAAGCCAACGGGGGGCAGGCATACGACTCCCGCCCGCCGTTCTCTGCTGAAATCATGGGGAAGCCAATCCCTCGTCACTTTAAGATCCCCCAGGTGTACCCCTACGACGGTACCACTGACCCGCTGGACCATCTGAGCACCTACAAGGCCCACATGATGGTGCAGGGCACCTCTGACGCCCTTCACTGCATTGCCTTCCCTGCAACTCTCAAGAAAGCGGCTCGGATGTGGTTCTCCGCCATCCGACCAGGTACGATCCACTCCTTCCCTCAGCTTGAGAAACTTTTTCTTTTCCATTTCAGGACTTGCAGTCGGACCCCGAGGAACACCGACTGCCTCTTCCTCATGCTGCAAAAGGAGGGGAAGACCCTCTGGAACTACATGGCCCGTTTCAACTCAACGGCCATGGAGATCCCGGATCTAAATGAGGATGTAGCTATGTCGGCCTTCAAGAGAGGGTTGCGCTCGTCCAGGCTGACGTTCTCCCTGAACAAGAAATTTCCGACAAGCTACTCCGACCTGCTGGCCCGGGCACAAAAGTACATCCTGGTAGAAGAACAGGTGGTAAGCCGACGCCAGGCTGAAGGGAGGTTAGCTTCCAAGAAGCAGAGCGATAAGACTCCCGAAGTCTGACCTCTTAGCGATGGCAACAGCTCGGCCCGACACCGCAGCCCGAAACTGAAGGACTTCCCCAGGAGGTTCGAAACCTACGCGCCCCTTTCCCTTCCGAGAAAGAAGATCCTCCTGGAAATCGAGAACGAGACCTTCCTACAAAGACCTCGGCCGATGAGGGGCCCCTCCGCATCCAGAAATAGAGACAAATACTGTCAGTTCCATCGGGACCACGGACACAATACCGAAGACTGCCTCCAGCTGAAAGATGCAATTGAAAACCTCATTAGAAGGGGGTACCTGCACAAATATGTCCGACCCCAGAGGAACCAGACTGAAGCCTCAACCGCCAGAGACCCCCTATAGGAGACAGAGCTCCCCAACCAGCATCCGACCGACGAGAACGTTGGCATGCTGCACCGTCGGTCCGACTGGAGACATGATGAAGACTAGGATATTGTGAAGAGGTCTAGGGGCTCCAATGTAATTAGCTTCTCCAACGAAGACCTCTTAGAATCCCATGTCTCCGGAAACGACCCTGTGGTTGTGTGGGCGGTAATTGCCAACTATGATGTAAGGCAGATTCTTATTGATAATAGAAGCTCCACAGAAGTATTGTTGTATGATGCTTTTGTCCGAATGAACCTGCTCAGGTCAAGGCTACAGGAATCTCCCATGCCATTGACAGGCTTCGGAGAAAACTCCATCAGAATGGAAGGAGAGATAACTCTGCCCGTGACCATCGGGACGGAACCCTTTCAGAAGACTCTCCCCGTCAACTTTGTGGTCGTACGTACGACCTCGGTTTATAATGCCATTTTGGACTGACCGGCCCTTAACAAATTCCGAGCCATCATCTCTACCTACCATCTGCTGGTGAAGTTTCAATCTCGGAACGGGATCGGGGTTATGAAAGGAGACCGCAAGATGGCCAGGCAATGTTTGACCATTCAAGACAGGCAGTCGGATGGTCATTCCACTCTGGAACAGCTTGACCCTAGGGCCAAAGCCGACGGCAGCGGCCAACCAATAGAAAAGATCTTGTTCGTTCCCCTTCGGGAAGACGATCCTACCGAGATCCTCCAAATTGGGAGCGCTCTTAATGAGGTCAAGTTGGAGCTGATCAACTTCCTAAGGAATAACGCCGACATCTTTGCTTGGTTGGCATCGGACATGCCAGGCATTCCGTCGGATGTCATCACAAACCAGCTTAAAATAGATCCGACCTACAGGCCTGTCAGACAGAAGAAGAGCTTTGCTCCTGAAAGGCAAAAGGCAATTGACGAAGAGGTCAAGAAGCTCTCTGATGCCGGCTTCATCGGAGAGGCCTATTACCCCGACTGGGTGGCGAATGTTGTAATGGTGAAGAAGGCTAATGGAAAGTGGAGAATATGCGTGGACTACACCGACCTCAACAAGGCCTGTCCGAATGATAGCTTTTCCTTGCCAAAGATTGACCAACTAATGGATGCCACGGTCGGCCATCAGCTTTTGAGTTTCATGGATGCCTTCTCCGGCTACAACCAGATCCGTGTGCATCCGGAGGATGAGGAGAAGACGGTCTTTGTCACTAACAAGGGGCTGTATTGCTATAAGATGATGCCCTTCGGCTTGAAGAATGCCAGTGCCACTTTCCAAAGGCTGATCAACCGGGTCTTCGAAGGACAGCTTGGAAGAAATATGGAGGCATATATTGATGATATGATAGTCAAGAGCCTTCACAAAGCCGACCACATTAAAGACTTGCAGGAGTCCTTTGACGCACTGAGGCGACATCGGATGAAGCTAAATCCTGCCAAGTGCACCTTCGGCGTGACTTCTGAGAAGTTTCTCGGCTTCTTGGTCATACAAAGAAGAAATGAAGTCAACCCTGACAAGATCAAAGCTATTGTTGACATGGGACATCCGACCAACAAGAAGCAAGTTCAAGAACTTACAGGCCGGATAGCCTCTCTTAGTCGCTTCATTTCCTGGTCGGCTAAGAAATCTTTGCCCTTTTTCAAGACTTTGCGGCGGTCGGACCGTTTCCACTGAACCAACGAGTGTCGGTCGGCTTTTGAAGCTTTGAAAGATTATCTGAAGAACCCTCCATTGTTGGCTAAGCCGACGGAGGGAGAGCCCTTGTACTTGTACCTGCCGGCATCGGACGAGGCAGTCAGCTCCGCCCTCGTTCAGATTGGAAAAGACAATCAGCAAAAACCTGTCTACTATATCAGCAAGGTTCTCCATGACGCCGAGACAAGGTACCCTAAGATGCAGAAGTTCGTCTATTCCTTG
The DNA here is from genome assembly GCA_021397845.1 of Areca catechu. Classification (NCBI taxonomy): domain Eukaryota; kingdom Viridiplantae; phylum Streptophyta; class Magnoliopsida; order Arecales; family Arecaceae; genus Areca; species Areca catechu. The sequence goes on along the minus strand of CM038048.1, from coordinate 40,543,241 downwards.
ATCGTAGTGGCCAAGAGACTCCGACCCTACTTCCAGGCGCACTCGATTGTCATCATGTCCGACCAACCCCTTAAGGCGATCCTCCGGAGTCCAGACACTTCCGGTCGGCTTGCTAAGTGGGCCATCAAGCTTCGCGAATTTGACATCTCTTTCCAACCCCGGTCGGCCCTGAAGATTCAGGTAATTGCTGACTTCATCGCAGAGTGTACCTGGAAACAGGAAATAACCTCGCAAGCGACCGACGCACCTGAAGACGACACCATTGAAGCAGAGCCCGCCTGGACCCTTCATGTGGACGGAGCATCCAGTCTTGCAGGCTGAGACGGGCCTCATCCTGGCCGATACCGACAGACAAAGCTTGGAGTATGCTTTACATTTTTCATTTCAGGTGTCAAACAACCAAGTAGAATATGAAGCCCTTTTTGCAGGACTAAGAATAGCCAACGAGTTGGGCATCAGCCGAATCAGGGCCTTCTCCGACTCTCAGCTGGTGGTGAATCAGGTGAAGGACGAATTCGAGGCGAGAGCCCGACCCTGGCTAAGTACTTGAGCAAGGTACAAAGCCTCGTGTCTCGGCTTAAATTTTTTGAAATTCTCCATATACCTCAATTGCAGAACTCTCGGGCGAATGCTTTGTCACGGTTGGCTACGGTCGTCACCAACATCTCTGACCGAACCTTTGTGGAGTATCTGCAGCGCCCCAGCATTGTTGAAGAGCTGACCGAAGTCCACCAAGTCGAGCAAGAAGCCTCTTGGATGGACCCAATCCTCACATTCCTTGTCAAAGGGATTCTACCGGAAGATCCGATTGAAGCCAAGCATGTACGCTGGATGGCTTCAAAGTATGTCATCCTCAGCGGCACCCTCTACAAGTACTCATTCTCACAGCCACTGCTGAAGTGCTTGGGGCCGACTACGCACTTAAAGAAGTGCACAAAGGCATCTGTGGTGACCACCTGGGGGAAAGATCCCTAGCTTATAAGATTATCTGACTAGGATATTACTGGCCGACCATCCAGAGAGACGCGTGTCAGAGATACTCTAACATTCAAAGGAGGCCGGCTAGTCAGCTGACTCCACTCACCGCACCTTGGCCGTTCGCACAGTGGGGGATGGACATCTTAGGGTCGTTCCCCCCGGCATCCGGCCAGCGAAAATTCCTAATTGTGGCCATTGATTACTTCACCAAATGGGTGGAGGCCGAGCCGCTAGCGCAAATTACAGAAGCCAAAGCGAAGAACTTTGTTCGGAATTGCATCATCTTCCGGTTCGGCATCCCGCAGGCGATCATCATCGACAATGGGAGACAGTTCGACAATTCCAAGTTTCGGGACTTCTGCCAGCAGTATCATATCTCCCATTGGCTAACATCAATCGGACATCCTCAGTCCAACGGAGAAGCTGAAATCATCAATCAGATGATCCTGCATGGACTGAAGACCCGACTGAATGATGCCAAAGGATTATGGGCAGAAGAACTTCACTCAGTGCTCTGGGCTTATCGAACGACCTCCCGAACTGCAACTGGCAAACCCCATTCAATTTGACTTACGGAAGTGAGGCGGTCATCCCTGTGAAAATTTCCTTGCAGTCTTTGTGAATTGATCATTTCGCCGAACCGACCAACTCGAAGCAAAGAGCTGACCTAGACCTGCTTAAAGAAACCAGGCTCCAGACGGCTTGAAGATGGCGACCTATTGTCAGAAGATGGCCAAGTATTACAACTCTCGAGTCAAGGCTCAAACTTTCCAGGTCCGAGATCTGGTTTTGCGGAGGATAGAAGTTTCAAGGCTGACCGAGCAAAGCTCTCCCCCAACTGGGAAGGCCCTTATAGAGTTGTTGAAGTGATTCGAGCCGGAACTTACCGACTCGAACACTTGGACGGATGGCAAGTGGCACGTCCGGAGAATGTAGATAACCTTTGCAAGTACTATCAATAAAGGCCATCACTTCTTCTATGAAGCACTTCTGAAAGTCCGACTCCGGTCGGCAAAGGCTCTAAGGCAGCCCACTTTCGAAAGTCCGACTCCGGTCGGCAAAGGCTCTAAGGCAGCCCACTTCCGAAAGTTCGACTCCAGTCGGCCGATGCTCTAGTGCAGCCCACTCCTAAAAATCCGATCCCGGTCGACAACAGCTTCAAAATGATCCATATGGAAATCTGGTTTTGCTTTCGGACGGGCCGACGGACCAACACTTAGAAAAAACTCTAAGTGTATAGGTTCGGGCTGAGCCACTGCCCAGCAGCTACTTCGGAGGTCTTGCTTTCGAACGGACCGACGGACCAACACTTAGAAAAAACTCTAAGTGTATGGATTCGGACTTAGAAAAAACTCTAAGTGTATGGATTCGGACTGAGCCACTGTCCAGCAGCTACTTCGAAGAACCTATGGTACGATCAAGCCGACCGTCAACACTTAGCAAGATTTTTAAAAGAAAGAGTTCGGTTAATCTGACCGACCAAACATGCATGAAGACACATACACGAGATGTAACGGAAAGGAATTCTTCTATTTCATTGCAAAATTAGTTTTTTACAAAATGTAGGTCAGACCTTTACAAAAGTATTAGGTCTGACCCACTGGAGATACAGATGTGACCTCGGTCGCCCCCGAAGCTCCGACTGGAACGTCCACTGTTCCCGCATTGGCTTTGACCTGGGCGTCGGCTTCGGCTTCCTCTGCACCGACTTCGGCCTGGGGTTCGAGCCCTCCGTCCAACGGGCCCGCCTCTTCTTCCACGCCTTCCTCTTCTACCTGTCTTGGCAGTTGGAGAAAGGCGAGGTCGAGCTCCGGGAAGGCGTCTCCGACCTTGGACAGGCATTCTTCATACCCGTAGTCAAAGCTGACCGCGCCGGCTTCGTTCATTTCCTCGAAGTCGTTGGAGGCCTTGTATCTCCTCACGGCATCTTCGGTCGCCGTCGCCATAAGCTCTTGGGCTTTCTTCAGCAAGCCCATGTACCTCTCTACCATTGCATGGTGGCCCCTCGAGCGCCTTTCGGACTCGACCAGGTGTCCCTCTTCTTCGGCCAACCGGCGGGCTAGAGATTTCAACTTTTTCTTCTTTCTCTTCAGACTGGCCTCCTGGTCAGCCTGTCGGGCCAGCAGGTCTTCTGCCTACTTATGAGCATCTGCATCGGCCTGTAGGGCAGATAGCTCCTCTTCAGCGGCCCGGAGAGCAGATATCTCCGCTCTGGCGGCCGTCAGCGCCACCTTTGCCGCGTCCCTTGCTGCCTCAGCTGCTTCGGCCCTCTTGGCCGAATGCTCCTTCAAATATAGTAGCTCGCCTAGACCGTCGTCTACCAGCGAGATGTCATGGAGCTGTAAACAAGAGAACAATGTCAGTCAGACATAAGAAGACAAAAGGAAATAGATTTAGGAGTGATGTACTTACCCCTGTTAGGTTACCGTACGAGCTCCTGGCAGCATCATTCACGGATCGCCGACTCAACTCACTCCAGTCAGCGTCTGTGATAATCCTCTTGAGCAGGTCCTTGGCCTACTCAGAATTGTCGAGAGCGTGCCAGTGCTAGGGCACCTCGCTACTGCTTCGGCCGGTTCCCTCCCTGTCAGTTGCCCCACCTTCGGCTACCTTTTCCCCTCCAGCCGTCAGGGAAATCTCCTCGATTAGTTCGATAAGCGACGAGGTCGGGGCTGTCTCTATGTCGGTCGGTCCCGATGGGTCCTCTCCCGTCCGGGCGACCGACTGCCCGATCGAGGAGGAACGCTCTGGCGCCCTAGCCACTTGGCGCTCCGACAGCGGCACATGATCATCGGAGCGGCACATGATCATCGGACTCAATGGAGACGACGGTGGTAGTCGGCTCCTCTGTCCGTCGCTTCTTCGGTCTTTCGGATGTCGACTCCTCCGTCCGTGGCTTCTTTGGCCTCTTAGACGTTGGCTCGGTGATCCGAACGCCCCTTCTCTTGGCCGCCTATGCCATAATTGTCGCTCGATCCAGTCTCATTTTTCCGCCTACCACAAAGCAAAATTGATGTTAGTAGCAGAACAAATAAAGCCGACAGAAGAAGAAATAGAAGCTCTTCGACAGGGGCCTCTACCCTACCCAGGCTTTGATGATGGCTGATCCCAGCCATGTGGAGGTTTTCCTCTCGAAGCAAGTCATGTACGAATGTCGCGTCGTCCTCATCCAATTTATTGAAATCGGCCTCGTCGGCCCGCGACACCTTCCTCCCGTCCACGGCCTGGGCTCTCTCCATATTGGTTCGAAGCCCCAGGGTTATAGACTATCTACAAAGAAATACCGGGACTTCCATCCGTGGATAGCCGATGGAAGCCCCCTAATATCCTCCGACCAAGGCGGGGACTGAACATCCACCACTCCTAGCTCTATAAGCCCCTTTTTAGGAGAAAGAAATTTGAGAAGAGGAACAGCCTTGGCTCGACTCCAGCCCTCTGACAGAGAACCATGAAACCGCAGATCGCCCGAATGCTGTTCGGGATCAACTGCGTTGGGGACACCCTATAGCTATTGAAGACTTGGACAAAGAGGTTATGGAGAGGAAAGCGGAGGCCAGCCTTAAGATGGTCCTCGTACACCGGGATGACTCCCGGATTCGGAGGACCATTCACTCTACCCTCCCGGGTCGGAATGGTCAGATGCAGGATGAAGGGGATATTGAATATGACCCTAAGGTTCTCTGCCCTCTCCCTGTTCATTTCTGAAGGAATGTTGCTGGGACCTGGTTCCTTATGATCGGAGCTCCGGTTGCCAGAGGCCATTCTAATGGAAGTTGAGGAAGAAATAAGTGACGGGCAGGAAACTGACCTGGCGTTCTAGTTTCCTAATGGAGCGAGGGTAGCGAGGGAGGGGGGTGTTCTTTCTCCTCGAGCGCAAATGCAGTGGAAGACTCCCTCCGGGCCTCCTCCCCCTCCTTTTATAAGCGTCGAGGGGCCGCTTCCCAGTGCTCCTCGAACGCCGCGATCCACCGTCAGACGACGCGATTTCCTGATCCAACGGAGAAGCCGATGGGACGCGACAGATCGCGTCCAATCACGATCCGTGTGATCACCAAGCCGGCGGTGGATGAGCCGCTCTGGACACTGTGCCAACCGGTTAGATCTTGCCACGTCGCCCACGTCGCGTCATGAACCTGACAGACGGGCATATCAGGCTGGCAGCCCATCATTACGCCTCGCCAGCATTAACTACTCCAATGTGGTGCTGACACTTGTCATGAGGGCAGAATTTCAGAGCGGAAGATGGCCAGTCGCGGTACGCCAGATCATATTCGCAATCATCTCAAAGATTGGTGCATTAAATGCCAAATATTGCTCTCGTCCTTCGAAGCTGCAGAACCGCTCGAAGGACAAGAGCAAGAGGGGCAACTATTATACCTAACAGGCTCACCCTCGAACCGGACCGCCACTCTTGCTGAGGTCCGACCGGACAGCTCTTACAGACGTCCGAGCGACCCTCTCCTTCGAAGGTCCGACGGATGCACTCCTTCGAAGGTCCGACGGACACACTCCTTCGAAGGCCCGACGGACGCCTTCCTTCAGAGGTTCAGCCGACCCACTCCGTCAGAGGTTCAGCTGACCCACCAAAATAGAGGTCCGAATGACCCACTTCTACTGAGATTCGACTGACCCACCAAAGTAGAGGTCCGAACAACCCACTTCAGCTGAGGTTCGGCTGACCCACTCCGTCAGAGATCCAGCCAACCTACTTCTGCTGAGATCCGGTTGACCCGCTCCGTCAAAGGTCCAGCTGACCCGCTCCTGCCAGGGTCAGACCCACTTTTGCTGAGGTCCGATCGCCCTCTCCGTCGGAGGTCTGACGGATGCACTCCCACAGAAATCCGACTGACTCCCTTCTGCTGGATTTCGACCGACTCACTTCTACCGAAGTCCGACCACCCTACTCTTGAGAGGCTACTGCGAAGTTGATCCAGGAGGCTCCAGAAGCCTCTTCCAACTAGTACCAGAATTATGTTATAACAGAATCCTACCACATCAGTACCACTACTCCACTCCAACGATGTCGCCCTATCTTGGCGCCATGTGGCCACTCTTCAGATTCTCTTAGGGACAGATCAGTCTTTCCGGGCTTCACCCTAACAAATCTTGACATTGTTCCGCACCTATATAAGGTAAACCGGGGGACACAGGGCGATAAGCACAAGTGCTCTCTTCCTGCTCCATACGTTATCTCCATTAGATTCCTCCATTCTATTGCCCTCAAGCTCCTGCTAACTTAAGCATCGGAGTGTCCCCCGTCGGAACACCACCGGCCCTCAGGGACTTTTTTGCAAGAACCGAGAGAAGAGCGCTCCAACCCAGCCATCCGAGCCCGGTCCGGGAGAAGTTGCAGCAACAGTGTCTTGACGATTAAAATTTTGTTGGACAAGAAGTCTGGACTTGTAACATGAAGAAACATTATCCTAGTCACATGAAGACTTCATGGGTCCTGACCTGTTCACTGGTTCCATGTTTCAGCCAACTTACCACATGCAGGTGGTATGACTTAGTTGAAAGCTGCATCATGGTATGCATGAGCAGTCAACCATATTCCCTACTTTTTGCTTTCCGTTTCAAGTTACAATGCAAGCTTCTACATGGTAAATGGTTGCTAACTTAAGTTAAATTCTCCATCACTCTTGTGAATAGCACAAATTGCTTGTAGATATTACACTGTTAAAAAAGGAAAAAGAACATGATTCAATGCTTAAACAAAATTATGTGGATAAGCATTCAGAGGATATTGCAAAAAATTAGCACTACTGAAAACAATCTATTATGAACAAACTTATTAAAAAAAAAAACTAAACAATGAGACCAAGGTCAGAAATGAAATGACGATCAAAAGATACCATAACATGGTCATGTTTCAAATCATGGATTTTGAGGCAAAAGAACAAACATATTTATGAAAATATAATCTAACAAAAATAACTTCCTGCGAAGTAATCTTGCAAAAGTATAGAGTTCTACTTATCATTAAGGTGCAATAACCCTGAACTTCATTTGTGAAAAAAAGTTTTTGAACTAAGGCATGTCACAATTTCCATCATACAAATGCAAATATCTGCAATTCTGATAAAGAGGAAGGCATCACATGATAACAAAACAGCATGCACACCTTAATTTCATTTCCAACAAATACCAGACAATTGCGATGCACATCAGATGCCATTGACTCAGTCATTATCTTGAACACCTTCTTAGTCATGTTTGTGGCCATATGAACTGTCTTTCCAGATGCATATACCTTTGTAATACCTAGATCAGCAGCCATTCGCCTAACATAGAGCTTTTTCAGTAATAACTGCACAAGAAAGACCAACAGGCATTTAATGTCAAGAAAGATGTTGTCATATGCAGCATTATATAGTCAATTATCATTCGCTTACCTCCATGGAACAAGGTTCTTTTCCGTATTGGCAGCGTAAATGTTCAGTAAATTGCATTAAACTCCACATGTCCTTTTCTGCAGCTTTTTCTGCTTCACTGATTAATTCAATAGGATTATCAAGATAGTTTATGTACTCAGAGGAGAGGTGCGGTGTTACATTTATATCCAGCTGTAAAAGAGGGAAATAAAAAGTTAATTATAGGACAAATAAATAGTTTAAGTTGGATGGTTTTAATAAAAATCCACATGGTTTTGGAGAAAGAATAAGATCTCTCTTAGATGTTAATTAGCACCTGAACATCACTGTAAGGAACTGAGACAAGGCGGTGTTCTTCCACCTGCAAAAAGGAAAAAGAAGCAACTTCAGATGTTTCAGAATTGTAAAGATTAGAAAGTTGCTTGTGTTGTGCATCAGCAGTCCTGCCAATTACTGAAGAACTTTCATTGAACATTCTGGTTTGACAAAAGCACTTCGCCATATTATTGGTCTTAACAAATATTGTAATTGGAAAGGACTGGTTTCTTATTTTTTTCATTATATCAAATTTATAGCACATAACTTGGGCACAGATGACATGGATGTTGAATCATGCTACAGAGAAAAGATGAAAATAGTCCTAAAGAAAACTTATCAAATTAACCACATGTTGAAACAAAGAATTCATGCAGAACATATCAGCAACTTAGTTAGGTCAAGGTTCGCCAAACTAGTAGTACTAGCCAATGGCTGGTTGACATGGTATGGGTCTATACTATGCCGTTCCGGGGTGTCTATCAACACATGAAGAGCTGGAAAGGGAGGGGGAGATGGAGGAGATAGGAAAAGGGAGGGAGAGGGAGAGGGAGAGGGAGGGAGAGGGAGGGAGAGAAAGAAAGCTCAAAAGCCCTTATCGACAGGGTGTTGCCCCTATTTTGAAAATGTCATTTTTTTGTAAATTTTGAATTGAAATTTGTAAATTTTAATACGAAATTCACACAAAAAAAAAGAGTATCCCTTGTTTCGAAGCAGAACAAGGACAACCTCCTATCCATTAGGGCTTTCAAGCCCTTCTTGTAAAAAAAGATTAAGATTAATGTGCAGCGAAAATATAAAATTAACCTTTCTATTAAACATAGATCTCATCTCGAAAACCTAGATTTCTTATCATTTTAAGATTAAGATTAAAAATAAGTAAGATTAAAATCTTCACCTTTGTGTACATAGATCTTTCCCGTGATTTGATGATCATGGATGTTTTCACGGTCCTCTTAAAGTCACACAAGCATCCGATTTCTACAAGTATCCGCACAAGGTATGATCTGATCAAGTCTTTAATCTCACCAGGGTGCTAAGCTCCCTTGCAAAGATTCCTCTTGAATGGTTGAACTTTTTTCCTTTTTTCACAAAATCATGCAAGCCTTTCTTGAGAGTGCCAACTCTTGGAACCCTCAAAACCCCTTGGGCGTCAAAACCTTTTCAAGGTTAGAAAAACTTGAGGCTATGAGAGACTTGGGGCACGACTCCCTTGGGCGTGAGATGCTTAGAGCACAACTATTTAGCGTGTTAATTCTTTAGCATGTATAACCCAAGGTAGGACTCCTATGGGGTGCCAACTCTTGCCATGAAACCCTTAGAAGGACTCTTAGAGTTTGGTTGGGAGTTTGGGGAAGAAAAGAAAAAAAAGAAAATATTAGTAAAGAGAGAATAAAAGAAAAGGGAAAGGAAAGAAAGTGTATTTCTTTCCTTTTGGTTGGAAGTTTAAAGAAAGAAAAAAATTCTTCCCTTCTTAGTTAAAAGCAAAGGGAAAGAAAGAAAATGTTATAATTTTCTTTTACTATAAAGAGATAAAATGAAAACTATAAAAAAATTCATTAAACTCCCAATTCCTTTCTTTCAAATTCTGCTCAATTTGGAGAAGAAAATTACTAGTTTGAGGGTACTACAGGGTAGATGACATGTCATAAAAAATTGCTGATATGTAAAAAAGTGTTCGGTCAAGAGCCGATCACTTATTTGAGGCACGAGATGCTCGATGGCCAGGAATGGATCACTTATTTGAGACACATGATACAGAGCCGATCACTTATTTGAGGCACAGGATGCCCGACGGCATGGAGCCGATCACTTATTTGAGGCACAGAATGCCCGACTACCAGGAGCCGATCACTTATTTGAGGCACAGGATGCCCGATGACCAAAAAAGAATCACTTATTTGAGGCACAGATTGCTTAACTACTCATCGGACAAGTACCGACTATTTATCTAAGTCAGGTACAAAGTTCCATAACTTGATCTAACATGAAAATGTCTTAAAGTCATTAGAACCGTTACGACATAATTGATAAATTGGTTATCAAGAGTGTAATGGACCACTTAATAAACTACTTCTTAAACTGACCTCTTAACGATCTAACCAACTTAATAACTTTTGTAATGGTATAACCACCTCACAAATGGTTAAAACAGCCTAACCAACTTGGCCCTAAATCTCTATAAATAGGATGTCAAGGGAGAGACTCAGGAGACCTCTGAGATGCACACTCACACTCTCCATTTTTTTCGTAATATTCTCTCTAAACTAACTTAAGCATAAAAAAATCCCTATTAAAAAAATTTTATCAAATTTTTCAATGTCAAGGACTTTTTTACAGGTTAAGGAGCCAATCGAGTCCACTTCTAAAATCATCGAACATTTTTTGAAAATCCTCAAGAGCCTGAAAGCCACTCCAGTATAACCAGACATTATTGAGTGATTTCAGTACTCCATACCGGGCATTGCTATGGATGAAGATCTTATGTCTGCCCTACGCAATGTTATATATAAGATGGAGCCTGATCCAGATATCGCTGCTATGTGCCTTGAAGAAGTAAGTTAAGTTGAAATTATTGAGTGATTTTTAAGAGCATTAATTTCAACAAGTAGCACATGCTAACAAAACTTTTTTTTTGGCAGACGAGATTTTTAAGGAGATCACAGGTTCATTTGAATCCACTGTAGAAATCAGACATATTTCAAAGATGAATCCTGGTAGGTACTACTAAGGAGTATGTGTAATATTATATCAAGATTAAATTTTTTATTTTGTCAAACCTAAATTCTAAATGGTGTAATGTCTTTTGCAGCTGAATGGTAGGTACATTTGGTGGATCTGCTAAAAATCTGAAGGTTCTTACGGTTAAGATCCTCTCCCAAACGGTGTCATCCAGTGGATATGAGCGCAACTGGTCTACATTTGACCTTATCCACTCCAAGCAGAGGAACCGTCTGAAACAGAAACGTCTCAACGATCTTGTGTATGTACACTATAATTTAAGGTTGAGGCTAAAATGCATTCAGGAAGTAGAACTGAAATATCCCGATTCCACTGCAAGTTCATATGTTGATGAGGATGAAGATCCAATGATTGGATGGGTCATGAATCAGTAGCAGCAGCCAGAGCTTGATGAACCAGGATCGCCTCCTCGACCGGCCAGTTTTATAGATAGTGAGGCTGGGGTGGATGCTGGACATTGGGCAACAAGTCATTCCTCACAGGGCTCCAACAGATACAGCACATCGTCCCTCTCCACCATCTAGTAGACCCGGAGACAGGAAAAGGAAAGGCAGTTGCATCTCCATCGGAGCACTCAGTCCACTCAGATTTAGATACCAAAGAGAGTGATGATAATGCTCAGATAGTGGAGGATCTAGTGATCAAGAAGGGACAGGAGGACAGGAGTCGCAATCACCTATTCATATTCGATTCACTGGGGAGTCGTAATTTAGCCATGCCACGCAGGATACAGATCATGGATTATCATCTGATAGACCCCGTGATGAGACGATTCCATTTAGGCTTCGGGCTCCGCGTGGTCGTTCGGGACACGATACATGATGCAGGACACGGATGCGATGCAGTACTAAAGGTTGATTTAATTTTATGTTAATCGAGAGCAAATGTTCATTAACCTAGCAGCCTATTAAACAATACATTAAAAGAATCTATAGCAAGCAACTAAATACTGGATTACATCACCCGCATGCATACCTAACAAAATAATTAATTAGATGGATCACGGCGATTAAGAAACCACCCTAGATTAGGTTCCTACTTTCTAACATCAGATCTAGAGGAAGGGAAAGGGATCTTGAGTTACCGATACGCTTAGAAGCCTCCTCTGATGAAGATCTGGATCACTGCACTCTACGGTTGAAGAATCGGACTCCAAACTGATCGCTCCTGGCATCCGGATTTCAATCGAACTGATTCCAAAGCCTGGACGCCGATCTTCAGAGTCGGATCTCAAGAGAATCTGCCAAAAAACACCAAAAATGGCAATTAAACGTTGAAAATCAAAAGCTAGAAGGAAGGCTGGCACCAGGGTTGTTGGTTCTCCCGGGGATCTTCTTCTTTGGTTGGCTTCTAGGATCTCTTCAAAACATTGGATGAAGGCCTTGAAGAGACTTAGGGATCAGATCTGATGGAGGGATTGGATGGATAAACAGGGCATCGCACCCTGGTAGAACTTGGACGTCGCACCCAAGTATTCTAGGCGTCACACCTAGCACCTATCAGCCGTCGCAGCTAGAAAGAAATTGGGAGAAGAACTCGGTAGAGTTTCATTTCATTTCATCAAATATTCATTATTTTTACAAGGGGTACAGGGTCTTATTTATAGAATTATTCCTTACAAGAAGTACAATATGACTCAATTACATTTTTGAATTTAAAACCTCCTTGCAATCTTGGACTTCTCCTTGAGCTTGAATTTTGAATGGCTTGATCTGAATTGGGCGACAACTCTCTGGAGCAAGGCGCTAATTTCCTTCTTATTTCTTCTTAAGTTGGCGTGAAATCCTTCTTGAATCACCGTGATATCTGAAATGGGACTCCCTTGCTCGGCTAAAGGAATTTGAATGGAGTTTGGATGATGGATAAGTCCTTCTCTTGAATTTGAATGAAGATTGGATGAGGGCTTTCATTTGAAGTTTAAATTCCTTGGAACTCTTCAAATGGGATGGCAACTTGGAATTAGCATGAAGAAACAGAAGCAGATGGCACACTTCTCCTTGGGCGTGATTTCACCTGTCATGGAATCCTATTTGAATTTAAATGAAGAGAGCTCCTTCCCATGGACTCTTTCTTGTTTAAATTTGAACCTCCCTTGTTTCTTGGACGTGGCATCTTGGAAATAAGTGACAAGAGAGGGGAAGAGGGCGCCAGATGAAGCAGACTCCTTCTGCTTTACTCCTCTTAAAATATGAGGTGCCAAATAATTTTCTTATGGGCCGACCATGTGGTGTTGTCTTGACTTGTGTAGCATGTCAAAATTCAAGTGACAGGCCATATGTTATTGTCTCCTTTTTAATACAGGACTCAATAACTAATTGTTTTACAGGACTCAATAATTAAAGCCCTACTTGATCAATTGGAACCCAATTTGATCAAAAGGCAATCAAAAGACAAGACATGTAAATAAGTAATTCAACTTAGTAAAAGGGGTTTAGCCCAAAAGGCTAAATAAATAAAACCCTAATTCAGTTGGTAACAGGGGCTAATCCTAACTAACCCAAAATAACATAAATTAAAATAAATTATTTACATGAATAAAAGGGTTGGGTCCAGGGTTTCATTCACAGGTGATCCACAAGGATATGGGTTCAACCAGTCGATATTTCGGGGCCCTGGTGTCCTCACCAATACAGCTGCAGCTCTTCCACGTGGAGTAGGATCCATGGATATATCTGAGTCATCCTCATATTCAGGATCCTCTTATCCGTAGCTAACGGCAGCTTCTGATCCATATGATCCATATAGTGCATCTGAGACGTCATCATCTAATGATTATTATCCCATGCAGCCCGAAGCATCTTATGGATCTAATTTTGCTGCTGGTATATTTGGATGGGCCCCTGCACTGCCATATCATCAGTCTTTGGATAGCTCTCAGAGTCGGGACATCAGAGAGGGATTTGCAAGAGTTATGTCCATCACGCATACCTCCTGGGATGAGCTTTGAGGAGTATCATGCTGCTTGGCATAAGGGATATACCAATTTTCCTACAAAGTATATAAATGATCCCTATATTTATAGACATTGTCACTCTATCCGATTCTAAACATTGGTATGTAATTATATGTTTATGCTACATTTCACTTCATTAATTGCTGATAATCTTAGTTTAATTAACATTTTTATCTTATTTCAATCTTAAAATAGTCCTTAATCTTAGTATTTAGTCCTAAATCTTGAAATCGGACATATCTTAAATTCTAAATTTCAAGTTTTAGAACTCTAAACACTAAATTCTAAATCCTAAACCCTTAAAAAATAAAATAAAACCTTAAAATCACAAAATTCATCAAAAAAATCAAAAAAAAATTGGGACATACCAGTTTGAACCGGTACGCCACACTGTACCGTGTCGGCACGATACAGTATGTTACGGTACCGGGAACCTTGCTTAGAACCCTTAAAACCCCTTGGGTGTCAAACCTTTTCAAGGTTAGAAAAACTCTTGAGGCTATGAGAGGTAAAAGGGATCCCTTGGGGTGTGAGATGCTTGGAGAGCACAACCATTTGGCTGTTATTCTTTAGCATTACCCTAGGCAGGACTCCTATAAGGTGCCAACTCTTGGTGTTAAATCCTTAAGACTCTTAAGGGTGCCAAAAAACTCCTTTTAGTTTGAAATCAAAATGAGTCCTAGCCAAATTAAATCTTAATTTAATTTGACTCGACTTACCTCAATTAATTAATATGATCAAATCAAATAATATTGCAATAATTGAACATAAGTTGTCCTAAAACAAACTATTAGAAAGTTTCCTTTTCAATTTTGCATTTAAGGACCACTAATTTGTAATAATTACAAATTAGTCCAGTTATCAATCAAATTGATAATTGGGTTATATGACGATTCAAAAATTATAATCAACCATTCGATCGGTCATAATCTTTGTATGTATGTGATCCCATATATTCTATTCTGTCAACTAATGAGATATATTGTGATTTCCATCTACAAAACCATTGGAACTCTTTCAAAAGATTCGAACAATTCAAAACTCATCTTAATAAGAATTATTGACCATCAAAATAATTATCACGAGTCTCATAATCTACCAGTGACACCTAACAGCATATAGTGACAATCCAACAGAACGGAAATGAATGAACCTCTAGGAGCAATTGATGTAATATAGTCTAATCATGAGTCCCAACTAGATGGAGATTATAGAATTACTCATCAAACCCCATCATATGTCATATGTTAAATTTATTCAATTCAAGTTTTTGATATGAAAATAGCAAAAACTCTTTTCTACTAATTACAATGCTCTAGCGAAAGTCTTCTGAACTCGATCTTATAAATCATATACGACCAATTCTCTTATCTATCAAGGATGTTAGATTTCATATAGACACACACTATTCCTATAATAAACCTACTGCAGCCAAACTATAGCAAAATAGGGGCAGACCCATATGGCTAGAGACCAAGTGTCTGTACAGTCAAACTACAGCAATCACATTATGAATAGCTAAGATACCGCAGGTCAAAAGGCTAGCCACACTACTGCGACATCGAGTAAGTCACTAATGAATGGATAGACATCCAAGTGATTTCTTGTATGATTATGCTCGATATCCTTGTTCACTAACAACCACTTGCACGTTCAATCATTATCCCCCCACTATAGACATGAACTCGTCTATCTTAAAAAAGAAAGTAATCCATGCACCAATTTCATTCGAAAATCACCATTCTCATAATGATCCATTGATCAAGAGCATTTAGGAATTAAACACCAATGACATGCTCAAATTATCAATCTTGAAAATAGGTATCATCATTTATTTAATTCCTTAGACAATTCATGGACATAACAACATGAATGAAATTAAAAGCCTAATTTCATTAATAATAGAAAAATCCAATACAATACTATATCCTAGAAAAAATAAAGTATTGACCTGATTGGCTTCTGAAGCATACATCTAACACTCCCTCTCCCTCTCTCCCCTCTCTTCCTCCCTCTCTTTTCGTCTCTCCTCCCTCCATAGGAGCTTGAACATATTTCAAACCAATGGAATGAATTGTGCCTGCAACTAACCGATACAACTTAGTATGTCCAAATAAGCTAGTTCGCACAATTTAGTATAACTTAAAACCAAAGTTCACCGTGCCAGTACTAGGGACCCAGATAATTGGCCAAGAGCATGGTTGGTACACCCCATGCCATTTTGTGCATGGTTCAAACCAACATGGCAAAGAGGGTAGGGAAGAATGGAGAATGAGAGAGAAAAAAAGAGGGAGGGAGAGGGAAGGAGAGCAAATGGGAAAAAGGGAGGGAGAGATAATGAAGGCCGGCGAAGTGTAGCTAGACATGGCAGTAAGGGCGGGGCAGAGGAAGAACATGAGAGAGGAAAAGAGAGAGGGAGATGGAGAGAGAGAGAGAGAGAGGGAGGACTACCAGATTGTCGCCAAGACTGCCGGAGGACCGCAGATCGAAACAAGGGCAGACTACCCCTATTCCTATTTTGATCGAGAAGAGAGCAGTGTCCCTCAAGCAGCTTCTAACAACCCTCTCTCCCTCCCCTTCCCTCTCTCTCTTCCTCTCTTTCCTTCTCCCTCTCCCTCTCCATCGGTTTCTCATTTCGAACGTCAAAGCCATCTCCACATGGCTCAATATGCCCCAAAACAGGTAGTTCGGGACAATTTTGCAATCCTTGCACGAGTCAAAGGAAAAGTTACAGGAATCAGTTCTTTCAGGATGACATCCTCCAAAGAATCGATTCTTTCAAAGAATGCCTTTGTTAATGCCTAAAGTTACATCAAACACAAATTGGCATACTTTATAAAGGGAGGTTGATGAAATATTGGGAGCAAAATGTAAATATTTCAAATTTCAGTGATCATGACTTCATCAATGCCAACCCCATATATGGGACAAGGTTTTGGATAAGGTTCAAAGGCATAGATGTAATAAAATCTGCTGAATACTTTAAATATGAAATTTGAAAAATGCTCTTTTGAACAAACTAAGGCGAACTATAAGCCTTATGAAAGCAAACATCTTAAACATCAAACTACTATTAAGCTGCTTGCAGAAATCGTAGTACATATATAAACATGTTATACTTAATAAAAACTAGAAATAATAAAGATCACTATAGGATCTCAAGTAAATTCAATATTCACCAGTCAAATTAAAGGTTGAATCCAGCAAACAAGAAATTACCTCAGACAAGCTTTCAAATAGCATCTCAAAAAACAGATCAATGCCAACATTTCCAATATCACCAGTCTGTTGCTCACCAAAAATATTCCCAAATCCCCTAATCCCCATGTCTCTCTCTGCAAGATGAAAGCCTTGGCCCAGATCCGATACTCCTCGATAGCAGAAAGTCTCTCCTAAAGTCACGAGCAGCATAATAATCCAAGCCAAAAATTAAGCATTAAAATGCTTTGTATGATGGTCTAGAGATCATGAAGCACTGAAGGCACCAGTTATTTGACAGTGAGAATGAAGTGTAATCTAAATTTATTGTGGCATAAAAAATGTATACACAAGATGATATTGCAGAGGACTCACCAATGCTTGATCAGAGAGCAATGATTGTCAGGGTAGAACAAATATGCATATGCTTCCTTGTTGCTCGCCAACCCTCCCGCAAAATTCAATAGACATTGTAACCCTTGATGGTATCAGTACTCTAACAGAAAAGAAATAAAAATTAAGAAAAATATAATACATAATAAGCAATACTGATATGATTATGGGCCTTGTCTAATGCCAACCCTTGTTTCAGTTATTGATGATTTTTGTGCATGGATTCTTGTAGTTTAATTAGTGAAGGTAGGGGCTGCCGAGCAGCTTCAACTGTAGTGACAATTATCCATAATGTTTATTTTGAAGGATGATTCAAGCATTTCATCTAAAAGTACTTGCCCCTTGTTCTGGATTGAGAGAAGGATTCATCTCATAGTCCATAACACAAAGGCCAGATGGAAATATTAAATATTGATACCAGGCTACCTTTCAAATTAAGTACCATCAGAATTCCTTAGACGCTTACTGTCAATTTCAAACTGGGATATGCCTAGAGCTCCAATACATCACAAAATGAGTGTCATGGATGGGGATCAATATGATGCTTTCAAATTAAGTACCATCAGAATTCCTTAGACGCTTACTGTCAATTTCAAACTGGGATATGCCTAGAGCTCCAATACATCACAAACTGAGTTGTCATGGATGGGGATCAATATGATGGTATTCTGGTAGGCCTCCATGATAATTCATGCAATGGCTTCATCTCCTTTAGTTGGATATCATAATTATTAACCAGCATTCAATTTGTTAATAGGATAACTGAATTTTCATGATCACATGTTATCATGTTCTTGAGAGTTACCGATAAAAGTAACTAAAAAACAGGAATGCTGCAAATATGTAACAAGAGGGGAGACTTGAACACTACTGATACAACTGGGCCAGCCCAAATTGGTGAACATCCTGAACTATTATCGTGTTAGCGTTTTGGATATCCAGTCCACTTTCAACTATATTAGTGCAAATAAGAATCTCAATTTATCCCAAAGCAAACTTCTCCATAGTTTCTTCTAGTTGCTTGGAGTAGTGCTGTAAAAAAAAATCCAAAATATAATTTCTCCAAAACAAGAGCATGAGGATGACTAACCATTGCACAATAAAATCATAAAATAATTTACATTTTCCAGTTCCACTAACGATGTTTGGAATACTTTTTGAAAAATGGAAGTCACCGTTTACCCTCAAAACTCAGTTCCATGTATTTACAAAATGGTTCACAAATAATATGGGATTGGAGCATGGTCACCGAACAAAACCAGTCGGGGACCAGCATAATTAGTGGTTAAAGCAAGATGCACTTGTTTCCATTATTAAACCCCACTCACAATGGTTCCTCACTTGGAGCTCTCTCAAAAGCCACCAACCTGCCCCCCTCCTCACCCCCCTCCCAACTCAGAAGCTCGTGATGGTCCCCCCTTCCCTGGTAAGTCCCACCCTCCGGCTCTCTCTCTCTCTCTCTCTCTGTGCGCTTGTTTCCATTATTAATTTTCCCCACTCACCCTGGTTCCTCACTTGGGCTCTCTCAAAAGCCACCAACCTGCCCCTCCTCCACCCCCCTCCCAACTTCAGAAGCTCGTGATGGTCCCCCCTTCCCTGGTAAGTCCTCCCTCTCTCTCTCTCTCTCTTGTGCGCCAAGGGTTAGGGTTAGGATTTTCCCTCAGCCATTCCCTCCTCCCTCCTCCCCCCGCTCCCACGAGACCACCTTGATGGCCCCCTTCCACCGGTAACCTCTGATGATCTCTCTCTCTGTGTGTGTGTGTAAGGGTTAGGGTTAGGTTTCCCTCAGCCATTCCCTTCCTCGCTCCACGCCCCCTCCCCCAAACCTTATGATGACCCACAAGAGCTTTTGAGCCCTCTCTCTCCCCCCTCTCCCTCTCTCTCTCTCCCTCTCTTCATCTCCCTCACCATCCCTCTCCAGCTCTCCCTATGATAGTACACCCTAAAATAGCATGGTACAAATCTATACTGTGTAGAACTAGTCACAACCAGTACCCCCTCCAATATCGGTTCAATGAACCTTGGATTATTGTGACCTAGGTAGCATCTCCAATAAACTACAAAAATAAAATTAACAAAAAAGGGCAAAAGAAACAAAAAATAATAATGAAATACCTACAGGTCATAGGAGCCTTACAAAGATAGTAATTACGGCAATCATTCACCAGAGTTGAGGCTTCTAAGCTAGATTAGTAGTGAAATAAAGAAGGCATACCAATTCAGAACACAATTTGAAATAAAATAGCAATAGGTGCAAGTAGATAATTTTCCAATGCATGATGTGTACAATGAAACGGTTATAATTTCTCCAAAAGAAACTTCCAAAAAAGAGAAGTTAATTCTGAAGTTTGCAATTGGGAGAAACAAAAGCTTCCAAATATGCCACCAATAACATAGGATTTTTTGCATGGAGTAGCTAGAGAAGAAACTGCAGACACCTAAAGCACAGAAAACAAGCTACGTCTATATAATAGGAACATCTTCAAAGCTATAATGTTGCTGACTTAATGACCTCAACTAATTTCCAGTTGTTGTGATGGAAGATGGAGATTATGATACTCCACTAAAAAATCACACATAATTTAAGAAAGCCCACTAGTTAGTATACATGGATTAACTAAGTTAACCAACCTTTCCATGAGCTATAGCGATTGAAGCGTCTGGGAGTGATTGCTCAAGAAATCCTTTACCTCTTCCAATCCTGTGAAAAAGAATAGCAAAACAACCAACATCAGAAACCCATAAAGGAAAAAGTACCCAAAACTTGCAAACCCAAATACAGACAAGCAGCAATAGGTAGATACCATGTGTTATATTATTCTGTATCTCAAACAGGAAACTTGCATGGACAACACTTCACCTATAAGTTTTCTCATTTTATTTATATTAATTATTCTTATGTTCATCTTAATATTAATATTATTTCTTGGATTGAGAGATGACAGTGTGTATCTGTGTGTATCTGTAAAAAAATTGCTCAACAAGTAAGAAATGTGGCATGCATTCTTCAATATTCCTTGGCAAGTCTAGAGACTTAAGAAAAAATATATGGCTTATACATTTGTACATGTTGTTAAGAAAAAAGTTTCTTTTAAAGTGTAGGAAATACAACCTTTAATACGAGGTAAAACATAGAAAACTTGGCCACCACGATCCAACTCGACTTGATTGCTGATAAGACTTTATCTTTACTATAAGATGAAATGAGTCTTTATAGGAACTCTTTCTGGAGGTGGTGTTGAAATCAAACTGAAAGAAGAAATTGGTATTACTAAAGAAAATCATTCATATGGAACAAAGAAAGTTATAACTATCTGAAAATTACCAAGTAGTTTTCTAACTAAATAGTTCTTTGCTGAATATTTATACAATCATGAAAAAAGGCATAAAGAAGAACTGCAACAAGTTCGTAAACATCTGACAAGCCTACCAAGATCAGCTAATGAGTCTTAGGGCAGTCACAAAGAAATTAATCTTAAAGGTCAAACTGTTCAAATCGATTATTTTGAGGATTATATCAGAAAAATGTTATTGTATGATGGCAATCAGTAGATAGGTTAATCATAAATAGACTAAGGAAATCAGAAATTACCACAGGTCCACAACATTAGAAAAGCATAATTAGCCTATGACATTTTTACAACTAATAAGGCAGTGCTACCTAGATTAGCGAACCCACCCCCTCCCACCCCAAAACACAAACAAAAAGAAAAAAAAAAAAAAAGAAATAGTAGGCTTGTAGAACTGAAAAGTAAACATTGTCAACTGTGGCGAGACATGATTGAACAAGATCAACCATGTTGACCATGAGTGATGATCAACCATGGTCATCTATCATTAAACATAGTAACAAAATCTATTCATAGTCATCTTCAAATTTCATCTTAAATTTTCAAAATTGACAGACATGGAAAATTTTCAATTAAAGTCACTTTCAAAAGAGGGAGGCAAACATGCAAAAGACTGATGCACTAGCTTGAGTTATTTATGCACATCCAGACATCCAAAAGTGGACTGCTTGCAAGATCTTCAGGTCAACTTTTATGAAACTACTTAGCAGGGAAATCCTATATGCAAGTGATGTAGATCAGTTTGGCATGCATGTATGTTGTCTAATTATAGCAAAAATATGTGATACACCCATACTTGAAGCTTGCATGTGCAAAAGCTGAAATATAATCAGCAAGTTTTATAATATATTTGGATTTGTTTTGCATCATAAAAGTACAGGTTGAGGTTTCATTTGGCAACAGATCAAATCACGCAAAAAGATCATATATGAAAACAAAACTATTACCTAGCATCACGGAATCCAGTCAATGCCAAATAAAGAGTGCGTGGAATAGGTGTCGCAGACAGAGTGAGAACATCGACTGAAGTTTTAAATGATGCTATCTTTTCCTTCTGTTTAACGCCAAACCTCTGTCAAATTAAAATCTAGAACATTTGTAAATTAATCAACCTCCATACAGTTCCACATGGCAAACAGAAAGTTAGTTGCATAACTACATAACTAACTTCTATAAAAAGAATACATTTGAGTATATACAAAGTTCAATAAATTATAGATATTTAATAGCTTCTAAATTAGAAACTGGATGCATTTCTTTCTTGATCCTAACATCTCTAAATTTGTAGCTGCTTTAGAATGACAAATACTTCCTGCAGATTTAGCGGTGGCTTATCCTAGAGAGAAAGGGTGAACTAATTATAGGCTACTCAATTTAGTAGAAATTAACAAGAATGGAGAACCATTAAGTGCAAAGTAACTAAATTCTAAGGGAAATAGGCATCAACATGTACAGAATCATATAGAATTAGGACCATACCTGCTCTTCATCGACAACCAGCAGGCCCAAATTGCTATAGACCACACGATGTCCAAGAAGTGCATGGGTTCCAACAATGATGTCCAGCTGCCCATTTTTAATCATTGAAAGATGCCCTTCTTTTTCAGCTTTGGTCTGTAAAATAGAGAATCATAGGGTAACCAAAAGAAAAGGTATGATAGGTAAATATATCAGAACATGCAGCTGAAATTACAATAAATTGTTACAATTGAAACAACAATCCAAACAAACTTTAAACTTTAGAACATCAGAATCAAACATAAGCTTAGCTGATTCAGATCCCATGTGGGTTTCAAATTATTAACCACAAGCATTTCACACTGACTTATATGATGATTTGTGCCATCAGAAATAAGATCTCAACTGTCTGCAGTGACCTATGGAGTTGTCTGTCTCTTGAAACCTCCATCTGTGATAACCAGAAAATGGTGCAGAGGTTCAAGTCACTTTCTGGGGTGCTCCATAACAGAATCACACAGAAATTAAGGCATTAAACCTGAATAGAAATTTCTATATGATAAAAAGATTTTTCTTGTTAAAGTTTAAGAAGTCCAGTATGTTTTAACTGAGCATGCTGGTGTTCAGATCATATTTGTCAAGGTAAATTTCTGTACTTTAGGCACAAACCGAAATCCCATGCAATGGCCCATGCCATAAGCAAACTAACTCCACAATTGAATAAGAATGGATTTCGTATGTGATATGACCATTAAGCTATCCTCGAATGTATCTGCAATAATATTCTAAAAGGAAACATGGAAAGCAAGAAACCTGCTTCCCAGCAACCGTGCAGGGGAAGGGGGGGGGGTGGGGCTGGGGAAAGTGATGGACTGGTGGGAGTAGAATGCCCATTTGCAAGAAACAAGGAGAAACTAAGCACCTTTAAGCCAAATGAATCAATAGTCAACTTCCTAAAGGAAGGATGACTCTAGTATTCTTCTAAAGCAAAATGACCGTGAAGGTTTTTGATCACAATAAGAGATAAACTGGTTCCTTATCTAATGGCATATAATTTTGCATTTCAGCCATTTACGGGCATCTTTGCATAATATCCTACCACAACTTAATTTTTTTAGTTCTGCATTAGATGAGAACCAATCATACATTCTTGAGATTCTCCCATTTCAGAATTTTACTTTCTGCAAATTTCAACAATGTGATGGTAGAAAAAAAGCAACTATCACATGATTACTTTCCAAATAAAACTAACAATTCAAAAGTTCTGAAATTCAATATCAGACTCACAATGGATGTTTATCTCCCTACATGCATAATAAAAGTTATAAATGACCCAAAAGGAAAAGCATTTAAAAATTAAAGAGATGAGTTTGCTATGGTCCATTACATATTCAACATGTTTGGAATTGGCATACCTGAAACCTGCTCAGAAGTCCAACCTTAATATGAGGATACCACGAAAATCGCTCACAAATGACATCAAAGTGTTGTTTGGCTAGAACAATGGTTGGCGCAAGAACCATAGCTTGTTTTCCAGCAGAAACTACACAAAATATAGCACGCAATGCAACTTCAGTTTTACCAAACCCAACATCTCCGCAAATCAATCTATCCATCGGAGTTCCCTTTCAGTCAGATCCTTCTCAACATCAATAAATGCCTACCAAGCACAATCGTATCACAATTAGCATCCAAGAAAGCCTGATGCCTAAATCTAGTAAGTATCAACCAAAATGATAATGGAGAATCTGTGTATGCAGAATTTAAGCTAGGATACCTCACAAATAAGCCAAGCAAAACTCCAAGATGTGCAAAGAAATGTTTTGTCATAAACTAGAAACCAGAACATTATGCAGTATTCTACTTCTGATAGACACTACAGTCTAATAAATAAATCAAAGAAAAAAAGAAGAAACAATTGACAAAAAAAGAACCTAGAACATTATGCCGTATTCTACTTCTGAAAGACATTGCAGCCAAGTAAAAATAATCAAAGAAAAAGAACAAACAGCAAACAAAGAAATTGCTTGATGGCTTTTATGTTATGTGTAATAAAAAGATAAGATAGTGAATTTTGCGAGCAAAACTTCATTTTATGATTTTTTTTTTTTTATTGATACACTGTCAAAAAAATGGCAAGAAATGGAAGGAATTAAATTTATTTGGCTATTAGTAAGCTTAGAAAAAAAATAAAAATACTATGAGTTTACAAGAATCAAAGAATATTTCTCTTCCTTGCATCCGAAGAAACACAAGGAACAACAATTGTATAAATAGTACACTTGCAAGCTGTTGTTAGCAAGGATCGCCGAACCGTGCCGAACCAGCCGGTTCGGGGTATACCAAACCGGACTGGTGGCCGGCCAGCATGGTTCGGCTATATAAAATAGTTCCCGGCCTTTAAAAAAAAAAAATTACTTGTATCGGCCCGAATCGGTATAGAACCGGGCTGAACGGTCCTGAACCGGGCGAAACAAGGCCGAACCGCTCGGTTCAGCCGGTTTGAGACCGGTTCGAACCATTTGTTTTTTGGTTTTCCTCACATCGCTACTGTAGCGATGTGAGGGTGGGGTGGGGGGGGGAATCTCTTAGGCCAACAGTGTTGGCTTTTGGGTTTTAAACAACAGAGAGCCTTCAAGAGCTCTCTGTTCATTTTTCTCACATGGCTACTGTAGCGATGTGAGGGTGGGGTGGGGGGGGGAATCTTTTAGGCCAACAGTGTTGGCTTTTGGGTTTTAAACAACAAAGAGCTCTCAAGAGCTCTCTGTTCATTTTTCTTCAAACAACGATGGCCCGAACAAATCTAATCCCTTCATTCAATGTAATCAAACATTCAGAAATTGAAGAGAAAGGTAAAATCAAGGTATGTATCAAGGTTCCGGTACCAGTACCGGGAGCCGTACCGGTGGCCGGCCGGTACCGGTACCGTACGGTACCGTACCGTGCCGACACACGGTACGGCGTGGCGTACCGAATCGGTACGCCCTTTTTTTGATTTTTTTTGTTGTTTTTTATAAATTTTAAGGTTTTTATTTTTATTTTTTAAGGGTTTAGGGTTTAGGGTTTAGGAAGAATTTAGTGTTTAGGGTTTAGGATTTAGGGTTTAGGCCCTAGGATTTAGGGTGGGTATCAGTTTAGGGTTTAGGAAGAATTTAGTGTTTAGGATTTAGGATTTAGGACTAAATACTAATATTTAGGACTATTTTCAATTGAAATAAAATAAAAAATGATAATTAAACTAATATTATCAGCAATTAATGAAAGTAAAATATAGCATAAATATATATTACATACCAATGTCTAAAATCGGGTAGTGACGATGTCCATAAATATAGGGATCATGTATGTACTTTGTAGGAAATTCGGCATGTCCCTCCTGCCAGGCAGCATGATACTCCTCTAAGCTCATCGCAGGAGGTATGCGTGATGGATCATAACTAATCGCAGATCCCTCTCTGATGTCCCGACTCTGAGAGCTGTCCAGAGACTGATGATCTGGCAGTGCAGGGGCCCATCCAAATATACAAATAGCAAAATCAGATGCATCAGATGCTCCGGACTGTATGGGATAATAACCACTGGATGCTGACGTCTCAGATGCACCATATGGATCATATGGACCAGAAGCTGCCGGTAGCTGCTGATAAGAGGATCCTGAATATGAGCATAATCCAGATACATCCATGGATCCTACTCCACATGCAAGAGCTGCAGCTGTATCGTGTCCCGAACGATCACGCGGAGCCCGTCGCCTATATGGAATCATATCACCACGAGATTTATCAGATGGTACTCTATGATTTGTATCCTGCGTGGCATGGCTAAACTGCGACTTCCCAGTGAATCGAATATGAATAGGTGGCTGCGACTCCTGTCCTGTCCTTCCCTAATCACTAGATCCTCCACTATCTGAAGCATTATCATTACTATCTCTGGTATCTGAATCTGAGTGGACTGAGTGCTCCGATGGAGGTGCAATTGCCTTTCTTTTTTCTCTATCTCCAGGTCTACTAGATGGTGGGGACGGACGATATGCTGTATCTACTGGAGCACTGTGAAGAATATGACTTGTTGCCCATTATCCAGCATCCACCTCAGTCTCACTAGCTACAAAACTAGCTGGTCGAGGAGGTGATCATGGCTCATCAAGCTCTGGCATCTGCTACTGACCCATGACCCACCCAATCATTGGATCTTCATCCTCATCAACATATGAACTTGCAGTGGGATCGGGATATTTCAATTCTACTTCTTCCTGAATACATTTTAGTCTCAATCTTAAATTATAGTGTACATATATAAGATCGTTGAGACGTTTCTATTTCAAACGGTTCCTCTGCTTGGAGTGGATAAGATCAAATGTAGACCAGTTGTGCTCACATCCACTGGATGACACCGTCTGGAAGAGGATCTTCACTGCAATAACCTTCAAATTTTTAGCAAATCCACCAAAATGTACCCACCATTCAGCTGCAAAAGATATTACATCATTTAGAATTTTAGATTTGGCAAAATAAAAAATTTAATTCTGATATAATATTAGACTTACTCCTTAGTAGTACCTACCAAGATTCATTTTTGATTTACTTCTGACCGCTACAGTGGATCCAAATGAATCTGTCCCTTCCTAAAAAATTGTCTGCCAGAAAAAAAATTTGTCAGCTTGTTGAAATTAATGCTCTTAAAAATCATTCAATAATTTCAACCTAACTTACTTCTTCAAGGCACAGCAGCGATATCTGGATCGGGCTCCATCTTATATATAACATTGCGTAGGGCAGATATAAGATCCTCATCCATGGCAATGTCCGGTACGGAGTACTGGAATCTCGGATTTAGATAGTAAGCTGCACATATATTTTAAGAATTAGTCAAGCGTACTTGTATGATTAAATTGAAACTTAATTTTTAGATTCTTCATAAATTACTACGTAACTGCTAGATACAAATCCGAACTCATTTGATAACTCCACCATCCATCAATGATCTGGATATACTCAGATGCATGTGATGGATCTGCCTCCTGATCTTTTCTTTGCCCTTTCCATCATGAAATATAAGAAGCCCATCTGAGCATACCTCTCGGAGTCCACGGCACGAAGTACCTCATATAGAGGCTTGATAGCCTCCACTACCCTTTCAGCCCGCTGCCAGAATGTCTGTCTCGCCATTAAATTTTTCACATTGCTTTCCTCAGTATTTGCCCTAGCATATCTGCTCTGCTGCCAGTCCTGACTAACAAACATCTGATGCAGCTCTGCTTTCTTGCCAAGAAGACTATCAAGTGCAATATAATTAGTAGCAAACCGTGTGACCCTCCGTCTCAATATTTCTCTCCTATAAAGCTCCTCATCAATGATAAGACCCATGTATGATTATACATAAATCTGGTAATAGACTATGCTAGCTCAACAATCTTCTGCACTCTGCGAGTTTTTTCAATATCCATCAACATGAGGTCTATACAATGTGCAGCACAAGGGGTCCAGAAAATATACGGCCGCCGCTCCATCAAGATCTGCCCTGCAGTCCTGTACTGTGATCCATTATCAGTGATGACCTACACGACATTATGCTCTTCCACCTGATCAATCACCTCCTCCATCAGTCTGAGAATATAACTGGCGTCGTGCACCTGATCTGAAGCATCAAGAGACTTCTGGAAAAAAATCTTCCTATCACAATAAGTCAAGAAATTGATGATGCTCCGTCTAGTAGGACCAGTCCAACATTCACACATCACCGTCAATCCATATACGGGCCACTTGCTCTGATATGAGGATATCCATCCTTCTAGCTCCTCCTTATTGCTGTCCAAAAGATGACCATAGATATCCCTCGATGATGGAGGATCTACACCTACACCAGCAGCCTATATAGATGAAATAGCAGAGCGATAATATAGATTGTCTGCTGCATGGACTGGGATATGACTGAAATAAAATCAGGAGGAGATGGCCCGCTACATATCCTTCTTCTTATCCTTTTTCAGCATTGTGTCAATCCTCTGTTGCTTAGAATCTCTATTGGAAAATGCATGTGGATCGACATCATAGATAGCGGCTCCCTCTAGAATGTCCCTAGAAAATTTCCTCCTACTGCCAAATACTCCCAACATAGATGCAATATGGTCGGTGCCTTTCCTGACGGGCTCTCTGACTGATGAGGTCCTCCTAAACTGTCTCGGACTCTCCTGGAGCACTAGTAGAAGCGGATCCCGATCATGACTCAAAAGCTGATGGCCTGAATCGCTGTTTATGCCTGGCTGCCTCCTCCTGCTGCCTTTGCTCATACAAGATCGCCTGAATAGCAGCCTCCATCTGTGCCTCCTCATCAGAAGGAATAAATGCTCCCTCTGACTCCTTGAAGTAATAAGAAGGTGGTTCTACGGCTCTGCGGTCCACCTCTGCCTCATTCTTTGCTGCTCTTTCCTTCCCAGCTTTAAAATCAGCAAAGTATTTTTTCATCAGCTGATGACCTCCCGTGGATATTGTCGGCATGCAGATACATCATAATAGCCGCCAGCCAAGTGCTGCTTCAACCTTGTTACCCCCCACCTTTGAATTCCGTATTACATCATTTACACCTCCAGTGATGCCGACCCGAGATCATATCTTTATGTGACCAACCAATGTCCCGCTTCGGATCTTTTTTTCTTCTTGATGGATCCATACCTGAATATTTAAATTACATATAAGGTCAATAATAATGTTTATTAATTAACAGTTTATTAACCTAATTTTTAAAATTTAATTTATTTAATTTATTTTTTTATTTAAAAAATTCAAAAAATAAAAAAATTTAAATTGTAGATTCATGTAGGATTCCATCATACATGCTACATATATTTTTTAAGATCCTAGAAATGTATTAAAAATCAATTTTTTTCAATTTAAGACCTACGGGCACTATTCATGAGATGCACAAAACTTGAATAAATCGATATGAAATTTATAATGAGAGTAGCTTACAAGCCCTAGATTAATAATTTATAATTATAATTTTTTTCTAATTATTTTTTAAATTAATTTATTAATCTGAAATTAATTTTTAATTTAAAAAATTATATACTTAACAAAAAAATTAAGATTTTAGTATCATTGTGTAGATCTATTCTAGATCTATCACATACTCTAAAATAATCGCCAACAAATAAATTTTGACAACATTTATTCTTAATTTTTTATTTTGCATGGATTTTAACAAAAATTAACGATACAAAAGACGAAAGTATGGAAAAAGAAAGGTATACGTACCTTGACTCTACCTTCCTCTTCGATTTTTGCAGGTTGGATTGGATTGAAAATGATCCATGAATTTTTTTTGTTCGTTTTTCCTTCCACGGCTCTATAGCAAGAGCCCTTACGAGCTCTCTGCTTCTTCCTTACTTAAAAAGCAAGGCAAGCCCCCCCTTTCCCCACCGTCACATGACTACAGTAGCCATATGACAAATCCAAAAAATTTGCCCCCACTTCCCAGCCGTACCGACCCGAACCGAGCCGAACCGGCCGGTTCGGGCCCGTTTCAACCGGTTCGGGTCCGGTTCGCCCCGGTTCGGGTCCGGTTCGCCCCGGTTCGGGTGCGATTCGGGTTCAGTACGGTGTGGTAAGTATTTTTTTTTGGTTTTTTAATGGAGCTGTGCCATTTTTTAAGGCCGAACCATGCCGGCCGGCTACCGATCCGGTTCGGTATGCCTCGAACAGGCCGATTTGGCACGGTTCGAAAAATCCTGGTATGTATAGCTTCCCTTTCCCCTATTTCCCTATTCCCTCTCTTTTTTATTAAAATCCGTATAAAATAAAAAATTAAGAGAAAATGCTGTCAATTTTTTTTTGTTGGCTATGATTTTAGAGTATGTAGTAGATCTAGGATAGATCTACACAATAATACTAAGATCTTGATTTTTTGTTAAAATATAATTTTTTAAATTAAAAATTAATTTTGGATTAAAAATTAATTTATAAAATAATTAGTAAAAAAAATATAATTATAAATTATTAATCTATGGCTCATAAGCTATTCTCACTATAAATTTCATATCGATTTATCAAAGTTTTGATGCATCTTATGAATAGTGCTCTAGGTCTTAATTCGAAGAAAAATTGACTTTTAATGTATTTCTCGGGTCTTAAAAAATGTATGTAACATGTATGATAGAATCCTACATGAATCTAAGATCAAGATTTTTAATTTTTTTTTATTTTTAATTTTTTTTAAATTAAAAAATTAAAAAAAATAATTTAAATTTTAAAATTAGGTTAATAAAGTATTAATTAATAAGCATTATTATTAATTTTATATGTAATTTAAATATTCAGGTATGGATCCATCAAGGAGAAGGATCCGAAGCGCGACATTGACTGGTTGCATGGAGAGATGCTTTCGGGTCGGCATTACTGGAGGTGTAAATGGTGCAATACTGAATTCAAAGGTAAGGGATAATAAGATTGAAGTAGCACTTGGCTGGCGGCTATCCTGATGTATCTATGTACCATCAATGTCCATAGGATGTCCGTCAGTTGATGAAAAATTACTTTGTTGATTTCAAAACTAGGAAGGAAAGAACAGCAAAGAAAAAGATAGAGGTGGAGCGCAGAGCCGCAAAACCACCTTCTTATTATTCCAGGAAGTCAGAGGGAGCATCTGTTCCTTCTGATGAGGAGGCACAAATAGAGGCTGCTATTCAGGCGAGCTTGTATGAGCAGAGGTAGCCGGAGAAGACGGTCAGGCATAGACAGCGATTTGGACCATCAGTTTTTGAGTCGGGATCGAGATCCGGCTCTGCTAGTATCGTAGGAGAGTCTGAGATAATTTAGGAGGACCTCCTCAGTCAATTAGCCAGTTAGGAGAGGTACCAGCCGTATTGCATCCATGTTGGGAGCATTTGACAGTAAAAGGAAGTTTTCTAGGGACATTCGAAAGGGAGCCATTATCCATGATGTCGATCCACATGCCTTCCCTAGTAGAGATTCCAAGCAACAGAGGATTGACACAATGCTGAAAAATGATAAAAAGAAGGATATGTGGCAGGCTATCTCTTCCTGGTTTCATTTCAGTCATATCTCAGCACATGCAGCAGACAATCCATATTATCGCTCTGCTATTTCATCTATACAGGCTATTGGTGCAGGTGTAGATCCTTCATGATCGAGAGATATCTATGGTCAACTTCTGGATAGCAATAAGGAGGAGCTAGAAGGATGGATATCCTCCTATCAGAGCAAGTGCCCCGTGTATGGGTTGACAATGATGTGTGATGGTTAGACTGGTCCTATTAGACGAAGCATCGTCAATTTCTTGACTTATTGTGATGGAAAGACTTTTTTTCAGAAATCTATTGATGCCTCAGATCAAGTGCACGATGCCAGTTATATCCTCAGATTGATGGAGGAGATGATTGATTTGGTGGGAGAGCATAATATCGTACAGGTCATCACAGATAATGGACCATAGTACAGGGCCGCAGGGCAGATCTTAATATAGCGGTGATCACATATTTTCTGGACCCCTTGTGCTACACATTGTATAGACCTCATATTGATAGATATTGAAAAAATATGGAGGGTGCAAAAGATTATTGAGCTAGCACAGTCTATCACCAAATTCATATATAACTATACATGGGTCTTATCATTGATGAGAAGCTTTACAGGAGAAAATATTGAGACCAGGGGTCACACGGTTTGCTACTAATTATATAGCACTTGATAGTCTTCTTGGCAAGAAAGCAGAGCTGCATCAGATATTTGTCAGTCGGGAGTGGCAGCAGAGCAGATATGCCAGGACAAATACTGAGCGAAGCAATGTAGAAAATTTAGTGACAAGATAGACATTCTGGCAGCGGGCTGAGAGGATAGTGGAGACTATCAACCTCTTTAAATGAGATATTTCGCATCGTGGACTCCGAGAGGTATATTCAGATGGACTTCTTGTATTTCATGATGCAAAGGGCAAAGGAAAAGATTTAGGAGACAGATCCATCACATGCATCTACGTATATCCGAATCATTGATGGACGATGGAGTTATCAAATGATTTCGGATTTGTATCTAGCAGATATGAAATAATTTATGAAATCTCTAAAAATTTAAATTCAATTAGATTTATATAAACATGCTTGACTACTTCTTAAAATATATGTGCTGCTTACTATCTGAATCCGAGATTTCAGTACTCCGTACCAGACATTGCCATGGATGAAGAACTTATGTCTGCCATATGCAATATTATATACAAGATGGAGCCTGATCTAGATGTCGCTGCTAGGTGCCTCGCAGAAATAAGATTGAAATTGTTAAGTAATTTTTATTAGCATTAATTTTAATAAGTAGCACATGATAACAAAAAAATTTTCTGACAGACGAAATTTTTTATTGAAGGCACTGATTCATTTGGATCCACTATAGCAATCAGAAGTAAATTAAAATGAATCATAATAGGTACTACTAAGGAGTAAGTATAATATTATATTAGGATTAAATTTTTTATTTTGCCGAATCTAAAATTTTAAATGACGTAATGTCTTTTGCAACTGAATGGTGGGTGCATTTTGGTAGATCTACTAAAAATCTGAAGGTTCTTGCAGTCAAGATCCTTTCCCAAATAGTATCATCCAGTGGATGTGAACACAACTGGTCTACATTTGGCCTTATCCACTCCTAGCAGAGGAACCGTCTAAAATCTAGCAGAGAAACCGTCTAAAATAGAAATGCATCAACAATCTTGTATATGTACATTATAATTTAAGATTGAGGCTAAAGTACATTCAGGAGAAAGTAGAATTGAAATATCCCGATCCCACTGCAAGTTCATATGTTGATGAGGATGAAGATCCAATGATTGGATGGGTCATGAGTCAGCAGCAGTAGCCAAAGCTTGATGAGCCAATATCGCATTCTCGACCAGCCAGTTCTGTAGCTAGCGAGGCTAGGGTGGATGATGGACAATGGGCAACAAGCCATATTCCTCACAGAGCTCCAGCAGATACAGCACATCATCCCTCCCCACCATCTATTCGGTCCGGAGACAGAGGAAAAGGAAAGGCAGTTGCACCTCCATCAGAGCACTCAGTCCATTTAGATTCAGATACCCGATAGAGTGGTGATAGTGCTTCTTCAGATAATGGAGAATCTAGTGATCAGAGAAGGGCCAGAGAACAGAAGTTGTAGTTACTTGTTCATATTTAATTCACTGGGGAGTCGCAGTTTAGCCATGCGACACAGGATACAGACAATGGAGTACCATCTGGTAAACCCCGTGATGATACGATTCCATATAGACGACGGGCTCTACGAGGTCGTTCGGAACATGATATGGCTATAGCTCTTGCACGTGAAGTAGGATCCATGGATCATCCTCATATTCAAGATCCTCTTACTTGCAATTACCGGCAGCTTCTGGTTCATATGGTCCATATGGTGCATCTGAGACATCATCTTCTAGTGATTATTATCCCATGCAGCCCGGAGCATCTTATAAATCTGATTTTGCTGCTGGTATATTTGGATGGGCCCCTGTACTGCCATATCATTAGTCTCTGGATAGCTCTCAGAGTCGGGATATTAGTGAGGGATCTGCGATGAGTTATGATCCATCACGCATACCTCCTGGGATGACCTTAGAGAAGTATCATGCTGCCTGACTAGAAGGATATACTGATCTTCCTATAGAGTATATAAATGATCTTTATATTTATGGACATCGACACTACCCGATTCTAGACATTGGTATGTAATTATATGTATATATTACATTTCACTTTCCTTAATTACTGATAATCTTAGTTTAATTATTATTTTATATCTTATTTCAATTAGAATTAATGTATTAGCATTTTTTAAATCCTAAATCCTAAATCTTGAAGCCGAATATATCCTAAACTCTAAATTCCAAACATTAAAGATTTTAAACACTAAATCCTAAACTTTAAACCCTTGAAAAACAAAATAAAAATCTTAAAAACCCAAAATCCATCAACTAAAATCCAAAAAACAAAAAAAAAAATTGAGCATGCCGGTTCATACCGACACGCCCCGTTGTACTGCATGTTGGTACGGTACAATACCGATACCGTACCATACCGGCCGGCCACCGGTACGGGTTCCAGTACCGATATCAGGAACCCTGGTTGTTAGAATGCACCAGGATAAAGAAAGAAAGAATTCACTAAAGATCATTGACAGGAAACATTGTATTTAACAAGCAAAGAATTTTTTAGAGCAATGGGGTAATACTGTAAAAATAGTCATGGAAATAATAGATCCGCCTGCACTTGTCACATGAATTGTTTCAATAAGTTCTTATGGATAGAACAAAATCAATGTAATCCTATTTCTAAGAGGTAGATTACATGATAATATATCCAAGTTACTTTAGAAGCAACAAATGTCAACTCCACAAATTGAAAACTTTAATATTTTAGTTAGACCAAAATGTTGACTACGTTATTAATTTTGATGATAAGCAAAATGCTTAAGTATAAGATGAGTATTAATGATTTCTTTGAAGTATGTTTTTATAGAATAAGGTGCTCATCAATTTAACAAAAGATTAATTAATTAAAAAGTCCCAAATATGGATGGAAGATCTGCTCAAAGAGGACTTTGATAGTTGAAGAATGCTTGAAATGACACAAGAAGTCAACACAATTTTGTTTCAGCAAAAGTTCAGTTGTTTTTGTGAAAATTTCAGTGAAGTGTCAGCTCAAAGTATCGACACATGACTCAAGTGTCGACACATGACTGAAAAAGTATCGACTATAGCCGGTACGCAAAGAAAGTTTCAGTGGCACGGCTGAAGTGTCAATATATGGATGTTTGGTGTCGACACATGGATCATCTCATCATTTGAGATTTTTTGGGTTACAGAACTTACTGAAGTTGAAGACTTGCCTGAAATGTCGATATATGGATACTAAGTGTCGACTCACTTGAAGAAGTGCTGACATATCTGAGAATTCCAGAAAGCTGCATTGAAGATATTTGAACAAGGTGTCGACTCATGGACTGGAAGTGTCGACCCTAAATGTCGACTCACAACTTGAAGTATCGACACTTGGAGTTCTGAGAACAGTAACAGCTAGTTTTTCAAACGCAGAACTCACTCCTCTTGGCTCCCAACGGCTAGTTTTTCGTGTCTAACGGCTAGAAACCGGGTTTGAGGCCTTGGGAAGGTATTTTAATTGATTCAAATCAAATCAAAAAAAGAGAATGAAAAGAGAATAACCAAGAGAAAAGAAAAGAGAGCATTCACTTCTATTCATTGAGTTCAACTACTTCCAAGCCAAAAGCAAGTCTCTAAGAATTCAAGAGCCTTCAAGAGCTTTCAAGATCAACCTTTTTAAGCATTAAAAGAGGCTTCATCAAGTTAAAGACAGCACTACAATAAAGCTTCAAAGAGATACTCGCTTTTATTAGAAAGCTTTCATTGTTTCTTTACTTTAAACTTATATTTATTGTAAAGATTTTTGATTAGCCTATTGAAAAACCAAGGAGGTTATTGGTGAGCCTTTGAAAACCATTTAGGTTCTTGGTTAGCCCGAAAAACCAAGGTTGGTGGTTAGCCTTAAAACCATTTAGATTCTTGGTTAGCCCAGAAAACCAAGTGAGATTTTGACTTGTGAGCCTTGTGAAAACAAGTCGGGTTTTGATTAGTGCGTCCGGAAAACTAATCGGCTGTAATCGGTTGAGATTATAGTGGATTCCCAAGTGGGTCTTGGGAAGTGAATGTAGATGCATTGGATAACACTGAACCACTATATTTCCTTTATGTTTGTGGTTGCATGTCTATTTCATTTGCTCATCTCTAATTGCTTTTATATTTCCGCTGATTACTTATTAAAAGCACATTACACTTGCATTCATAGTACTAAGTTTAATAATTGGATTGGTGCATACACTTGCATTTAAATTTTTAGAGACCCAATTCACCCCTCCTTTTGGGTTGCTTACTAGGCAACAAGTGGTATCAGAGCCCTGTTCTCAATTTATAGGTATAACCATCTTGAGTAAAGATATATGGTAGCTCCCTTGGTACTAGCGTAGTTGAGGGACAAGCCTCAAATAGACATCTACATTTCAATGGAACAAATTATACTTATTGGAAAACTAAGATGAGAATATATATGCACTATATTGATTATAATTTGTGGAAGGTTATTGACAAAGGTTTACATATTCCTATTTATCCATGAAGGTACCGATCAAGTGAAGAACACCAAAATGAACATGCTAGTGCACACATGAAATGTTCCAAATGGAACCAAATGAGTCTATCACTGACATGTATACAAGATTCACAAATATTGTAGTGGAATAAGAAGTTTAGGAAAAGTAATGTCGAATGCTGATCTTGTCAACAAAATTCTTAGGTCACTTCTAACATCATGGGATCTAAAGGTGACCGCCATCCACGAAGCTAAGGATGTTGACAAGCTACCATTGGAGCAATTGGTGAGATCGATCATGACTTATGAGCTCAACCTAAAGCAAAAATCTATAGATATGGACAAGAAGAAAAAGGGGATTGCATTCAAATCTATTGTTCAAGAATAATCCTCAAATGATGAATCTGAAGAAGAAGAAGGAGAAGAGAGTGAAGAAGCACTCATTGCTAGAAAATTCAGGAAGTTCATGAAGAGAAGGAAGTTTCCCTATAAGAAGAAGTTTCAATCAACTACAGAGAAGGGAAAGGAAAAGGAGAAAGAAAAGGAAAAGAAGAAGAAAATACCTACATGCTTCGAGTGCGAGAAGCTTGATCATTATAAATTTGATTGCCCTCTCCTAAAGAAGTTAAGAAAGAAGCTTATGAAGAAAGCTATGATGATGACCTGAAGTGATAGTGAAGACTCCAGTTCAGAGGAAGAACAAGCTGAAATTGCAAACCTATATCTCATGACACATCAAGAGCATGAAGAGATAACTTTTGATACAGAAATAGATTTTACTTTTGATGAATTAAGAAATGCTTTTGATGAATTAATGCATGATTACAAACTGATTTTAACTGAAAATAGAAAGTTGAAAAAGCATGCAAATAGTTTTTTTCGTGAAAACAATTCTCTTTTGAATGAAGTTAGTGAATTGAAAACTAAACTTGATGTTTTGGAAAAGAAAAATAAGGCCTTAATCATAGAAAACGATGTTTTGAAAAGACCTAAGACTATCATTACAAATGGTGATCTTTTGAAGAAGAACAAGGATTTGGAATTAGAAAACAAAAATTACAAAAATGAGCTTGATAAAATAAAACATTTTGTTGAAAAGTTTACTTTTAGCTCAGAAAAACTAAATATTCTTTTAAACAACCAAAGAGCTGTTTTTAACAAAGCAGGAAAATGATACAGACCCCAAAGACAACAAAAGTATTTGAAAAACTTTTTTGTAACTTCATCATCTAGTATCACGTGCTTTTCATACAAAAAAAAAGGACACAAAGCTTTTCAATGTAATATGAAAAAAATTAATAACTTTAGAAAAGTTTGGGTTCCAAAAGGAACCAATTTAAGCATTAACCCTAAAGGACCCAAGTTGGCTTAGGTACCTAAAAACAAAACTTGATTTGTTTTACATGTGTGTCTTGCAACCAAGGAGAACAAAAGACTATAGTATCTTGATAGTGGTTGCTCAAGGCACATGACAGGAGACGTGAAGCAATTCACCTCTCTTGAGGCAATGAATGGAGGGAGTGTGACCTTCGACAATAATGGTAAAGGAAAAATCATTGGCATTGGTAAGGTTCACATCACCCCTTCTACATGTATTAATAATGTACTTCTAGTTGAAGATTTGAAGCATAATCTTTTAAGTATTAGTCAATTTTGCGATAAAGGTTTTCAAGTTGTTTTTAAATCATCTTATTGCATGATTGCTAGTCCTGATAAAAATGGAGTACACTTCTTTGGAAAAAGGCATGATAATATTTATTTGGTAGATTTAGATAATCTATCCTTGCCTAATGGAGAATGCCTAGTTGCAATGAATTCTACTAAAGATGAAACTAGCTGGCTTTGGCATAAAAGACTAAGACATGCTAGTATGTACTTACTTTCAAAACTTTGTAAAAAAGATTTAATAAGAGATTAACCAAAACTAGTTTTTGAAAAAGATAAAGTTTGTCAAGCTTGCCAATTTAGAAAACAAGTCAAAACTTCTTTCAAACCTAAAGGTTTTGTTACCCCGAATAGACCACTAGAACTAATCCATATGGATTTCTTTGGACCAACTAGAACATCTAGTCTAGGAGGTAAGAGATATGAATTGGTTATAGTAGATGATTTTTCAAGATTTACTTAGGTTTTCTTTCTTGCTCATAAAGATGAATCATTTTCTGCATTTGTAAAGTTTTTCCGAAAAGTTTCAAATGAAAAAGATACTTATGTTATTTACAAACGAAGTGATCATAGTTCTGAATTTGAAAATCAAGATTTCAAAAGTTTTTGTGATGAGAAAGGTATATAACACAATTTTTCTGTACCTATGACACCTCAGCAGAATGGGATAGTAGAAAGAAAAATTCGTACTTTAGAAGAAATGACACGCACTGTGTTTTGCGAAAATGATTTGCCAAGATATTTTTGGGCTAAAGCAATTAATACTGCATATTACATTTTAAATCGTGTTTTAATCCGGCCTATCTTAAAGAAAATTCCTTATGAACTGTAGGATCAAAGAAAACCAACTTTAAAGTATTTTTGAGTTTTTGGTTATTAATATTTTATATTAAATAATGGTAAAGACAATCATGGAAAATTTGATGTCAAGTCTGATGAAGGTATATTTTTAGGATACTCTAAATCAAGCAGGACATACAGAGTTTTTAATAAAAGAATCCTAGTTGTAGAGAAGTCCATACATGTGGTTTTTGAAAAGTCTACTAATAAATCCTCCAAAAAAGAGGATACCTCTAATGCATGTGCAGGTGCTGATAAGTTGCAAAAGTTGACACTGGATGATCAACCCTCTCAATATAATGAAGAAAACCAAGACCAAGATGAAAAAGGTGAAGCCATACAATCCACACCAAAGCACCAAGATCTACCTAAGGAGTGGAGGTATGCTCATGGACCTCCTGAGGAATTAATCCTAGATGATCAATCAAAAGGAGTAAGAACTCCATCCTCAATTAGAAATGAATGTGATTATATTGCTTTTGTTTTTCAAGTAAAGCCTAAATGTTTTGAAGATGCTAAAAAAGACCCTAACTAGATAAATGCCATGCAAGATGAACTAATTCAGTTTGATAGAAATAATGTTTAGACATTAATAGAAAGACCATCTAATATTTCTATTATTGGTACTAAATTGGTATTTAGAAATAAGTTAGATGAAAATGGAATTGCTATTAAAAATAAAGCTAGGCTAGTTGCCAAAGGCTACAATCAAGAGGAAGGAATTGATTTTGATGAATCTTTTGCTCCTGTTGCTAAACTTGAGGCAATTAGACTACTATTAGTATTTGTCTGTTTTATGAATTTCAAACTATTTCAAATGGATGTTAAAAGTGATTTTCTAAATGGCTATATAGCAGAAGAAATTTTTGTTGAACAACCACCTGAATTTGAAAATTATAAACATCCTGATTATGTTTTCAAATTGCACAAGACACTTTATGGTTTAAAGCAAGCATCCCGAGCATGGTATGAAAGACTCAACAAATTGTTGATTAAAAATGAATTTTCTAGAAGCCATGTTGATAAAACCTTATTTCTAAAGAAGAA
Organism: Areca catechu; assembly: GCA_021397845.1. Classification (NCBI taxonomy): domain Eukaryota; kingdom Viridiplantae; phylum Streptophyta; class Magnoliopsida; order Arecales; family Arecaceae; genus Areca; species Areca catechu. The sequence continues at coordinate 40,503,767 of CM038048.1, read as the reverse complement.
AAATGATGATTTATTAGTAGTGCAAATCTATGTTGATGATATTATTTTCGGTGCTACTAATGAGATTCTTTGTCAAGAGTTTGCTAAGCTAATACAGGATACGTTTGAAATGAGCATGATGGGAGAACTCAATTTCTTTCTCGGACTCCAAATCAAACAAACCAAAGATGAAATCTTTATCAACCAAGCTAAGTATACAAGAAAAATCATAAAGAAGTTTGGGATTGAGACTACTAAGTCAATAGATACACCTATGAGCCCCTCTTGTAAACTTGATAAAGATGAGCATGGTAAATCTATTGATCAAAAATTATACAGAGATATAATTGACTCTTTATTGTATTTGACTGCCAGTAGAACAGATATAATGTTCAGTGTATGCATATGTACAAGATATCAGTCTGAGCCTAAGAAATTTCATATGTTGGCTGTTAAGCGCATTATTAGATACTTATCTAGTACAATTGATATTAACTTGTGGTACTCTAGAGACTTATCTGCTAATTTAATTGGATATTATGATGCTGATTTTGCTGGATGTAAACTAGATAGAAAAAGTACTTGTTGAACTTGCCAATTTCCTGGAGTTAACTTAATCTCCTAGTTTAGCACTAAACAAACTTCAGTTGCACTATCCACAGCTGAGACTGAGTATATTGCAGCAGGAAGTTATGCTCAAATCTTGTGGATTAAGCAACAACTTGAAGATTTTGGAATCAAATTATCTTGGACACCCATAAAATGTGATAATACTAGTGTTATTTGCTTAACTAAAAATCCTGTGCAGCATTCTAGAAGTAAACATATTGAAATTAGATATCATTTTATTAGAGATAATGTTGAAAATAATAATGTTGTACTTGAATTTGTTTGTACTGAATTATAATTAGCTGATATTTTGACTAAGCCTCTCTAAGAAGATCGGTTCAGTATGATTAGAAGAGAACTTGGGATCATTAATCCTTTTGATTGAAATTTTCTACTCCTTGGCCCATAAAATATCAAATTTAACATCAATTACATTTAATCATCTTGAATATCATTGTATTCCTAGTGATTTTGCTCTGCACTTCATTTTCTTTTTTCTCAGTTTTAAGTCGATGTGACGACACCTGTATATGTTGACACCTTGATGTGTCGACACATGGCCATGTCGTGAGTCGACACATGAACGGCTGCAAACCGAGAATAAAAGAGAAAACGAATTGTTTTCTTTCCCATTTCTTCCCAATTCGAGTCGACACTTGCCCTAGCACTGTTCTAATCATTGTTTCCCTCCAAATTTCATCAAAAACCCTCTCAAATTCCCGTTTTGAATAGTTCTTGGTTCGGTTTTTGTTACGATCTCTCTTCCATTTCCGTTTTGAACCGTGGAAACCCTAGGTTTCCTCTCCTTTCTTGTTCAATCCGTGAATCTGTGAAATGGGACCTAGAAAGCAAGTTGTTCGTCGCCCTCAACCATCCAACCATGAAGAAGAGAGGACAAAAGCCAGACACGAAGCTAGAGCACCTGATCCACCTGCTCGGCCACTTTTTCTAGCTTCCAGTGACTTGGGTTCGAAGACAGTTGTCGAAGGACGCTGTGTAGACTTTGGATTCATCGACCAGCAGCACTTTCGGATTGGTCAGTGGCTTAAAGATGCTGGTTTGACTTCATTCTACTCGTTGATTGAGAGATTCTACCCGGGCCTGATACAAGAGTTCTACGGATCTTTAGCCCGTGGCAGTGATGGATGGATAGTACAGGTTCGTGGCAGAGATATCCCGGTGACTGCAGAGATTCTGAGTAGAGTATGGGATACATCCCTGACAGGATCTGTTGTTGACAGCTTAGTGGATAGGTTCAGTGGACTCCAGTGCATTTTCAAGTCAGATGTTCTACCTGAGGGAGCCACTGTTGCAGCATCCCGACTTTCTGCTAAGATGAGGTTATTGTATCATATTGTTGCCCGAATTCTTCTACCGAAGACCGGACGTTTTGACTACATCACAGAGAGAGAGCTGCTTGTGATGGTCTCCTTAGTTTAGCATACACCAGTTTGCCTTCCGGTATTTATGGTACATCAGATGACGGAAGCATCGATCAGTCAGAGACTATGTTTGCCCTACGGGATGGGCTTGACCTTGCTCTTCAGAGTATATGGAGTGACATTTGATGATGAGCCCTACCGGATGCTTTTACACACTGATGTCTACGACATCAGATCACTTCATCGGATGGGATATCAGTTGGTCAGAAGCCAGTGGAGTCGTCGAGTATCAGGACAAGCCGATGATAGAGATGAGGACACTGCAGAGGAGGAGCGCATATATTCAGGCGAGGCAGGACCTTCAAAGGCATATCTACCTGAGATTCAGCCTGAGCTAGCAGCGCAGCCAGAGCCTGCTCCTCAGTCTGAGCCAGCTATCCAGCCTCAGCCAGCACAGTCAGATGTTCCAGGAGCTTCAAAGAGTCCTATGGATAGAGTCGGTAGCATTGAGATGGATAGTATGATTATTCGACAGCGACTTGACAGCTTCATTATAGAGATGAGAGAGCCATCAAGGATTGAGTGATGGCATCACTGCTATATTGTCTGCACTATCTAGATCCTCTTCTGGGAGTATTCCAGATTCAGCTCCAGTTCCACCTGCTCCGGGACCAAACAGAGATGATGATGATGACGAGACTGATTCTGATAGATTTGACTTTCTAGATGTGATGACAGAGCCAGTGCCGGAGACAGCAGCTGACTTACCTAGAAGTCCCATTCATGATCCTTCGAGTTCATCCTTTTAGACTCCTATCATATCCACACCACCTTCTAGATCTGTTGATTATTCTGCCATTCCTATACTTTCACCTATTATTGATCACCTGTTATTGATTCCCCTATTGTTGATACACCTATCGTTTCTTCAGCTGATACAACTATCGTTGATACACCTATCATTGATACACCTATCATTTTTTCAGCTGATATACCGATTTTTGATACACCAATTTTTGATACACCTGTAGTTGATACACCATCCTTGCATACATCTTCTCTTATTCGGGAGCTAGGTTTCTACACACCTGGTTTCCACCATCTTGATTCCGGTCCTTTATTTGACCATACACCACATCCGACAGCTGTTGAGTCTGTTACTCCAATCAGTTTTGTTCCTGCTGATGACATAGCTTCTACTTCTTTTGCTCAAGCTAGAGGGAGGACTTATGTTCGATGCAGAGGTCGTAGTCATTGTACTCCTTCCAGACCGACCAGGACTCGTCTTCATGATCTTAAATCGATGTGGCCTCGATCTCGTGCTTTCACTGATGCTTGACCGATCGAGATTGGATCCTCAGATGATGAGGATGATGCTTATGATAGTTTTTATATGGTTTATATTTCTATACTTTTTGTATATTTTGATGTTCCCTTTATGTATCAAACTTGTTTTAAGTGAATGAAATATTATGTTTCATCTTATAACTTTGAGTAAATGAAATATATTAGTTACTCTGAGTAATTCATTGTCTTCCTTTATGATTGAGTGAATAGCTTACTTTTTTATTCAAACTCATTTATTTATTCCTTCCTTTTTAATGATAACAAAAAGGGAGAGAAACTTTAGTATAAGTATAAATGAGAAATAAGTATAAATTTGTATGATTGAAAGAAAAATTTTGAAATTTAAAATTCCGCAATTTTGAAAATTTCTGTGCATTGAATGAGGGGGAGTATTGAAAATCTGTATGTTTCAATACCTTTTTTGTATTGAAAATCGGATTTGAACTGAATTCCTTGTCCAATTCTAATCTTTTGATGCTTAAAAGATGTCCACTAATTTTTTTTATGGATCATCTCTTCAGGGGAAGTATTGTTTATTGCTGAAATTGTCTCTCTTGAGCACTTTTCTTAGAATATCATGATACATGATGTTATCTCTTATATATTTTGAGTTCTGATACTTTTACCTATGGCAATACTCTTTAACTCTGATACATCTCTTTTAATTTCTTCAATACCTTTTGCAATAATCTCTATGCACATTGAAAATTTCCTTTGAAAGTCTTTATTATGCAATTTATACTTAAAGGTTTTGTCATCATCAAAAAGAAGGAGATTGTTGACTCCGTTATTGATTTTGATGATAAGCAAAACGCTTACGTATAAGTTGAGTATTAATGATTTCTTTGAAGTGTATTTTTAAAAAAAAGATGCTTATCAACTTAACAAAAGATTGATTAATTGAAAAGTCCCAAATATGGATAGAAGATCTGCTCAAAGAGGACTTTGGTAGTTGAAGAATGCTTGAAAGGATACAAGAAGTTAACACAATTTTATTTCAATAAAAGTTTAGTTATTTTTGTGAAAATCTCAATGAAGTATTGACTCAAAGTGTCGACACATGACTCAAGTATCGACACATGACTGAGAAAGTGTCGACTCAAGCCGGTACGCAAAGAAAGTTTCAGTGGCACAGTTGAAGTGTCAACACATGGATATTTGATGTCGGCACGTGGATCAGCTCATCGCCTGAGATTTTTTGGGTTACAAAACTTGCTGAAGTTGAAGACTTGTCTGAAGTGTCGACACATGGATGCGAAGTGTCGATACATGGATGCTAAGTGTCGACTCACAGTGTCGACTCACTTGAAGAAATGCCGACACATCTGAGAATTCTAAAAAGCTGCATTGAAGATATTTGAACTAGATGTCGACTCATGGACTGGAAGTGTCAACCCTAAGTGTTGACTCACCGCTTGAAGTATCGACACTTGGAGTTCTGAGAACAGTAACGGCTAGTTTTTCAAACACAGAACTCACTCCTCTTGGCTCCCAATGGCTAGTTTTTCGTGTCTAATGGCTAAAAACCATGTTTGAGGCCTTGGAAAGGTATTTTAATTGATTCAAATCAAATCAAAAAAAGAGAATGAAAAGAGAATAACCAAGAGAAAAGAAAAGAAAGCATTCACTCTTATTCATTGAGTTCAACTACTTCTAAGCCAAAAACAAGTCTCCAAGCATTCAAGAGCCTTCAAGAGCTTTCAAGATCAACCTTCTTAAGCATTAAAAGAGACTTCATCAAGTTGGAGGCAACACTATAACAAAGCTTCAAAGAGATACTCGCTTTTATTAAAAAGCTTTCATTGTTTCTTTATTTCAAACTTATATTTGTTGTAAAGGTTTTTGGTTAGTCTATTGGAAAACCAAGGAGATTATTGATGAGCCTTTGAAAACCATTTAGGTTCTTGGTTAGCCCACAAAACCAAGGGAGGTTGGTGGTTAGCCTTAAAACCATTTAGATTATTGGTTAGCCCGGAAAATCAAGTGAGATTTTGACTTGTGAGCCTTGTGAAAACAAGTCGGGTTTTGATTAGTGAACCCGGAAAACTAATCGGCTGTAATCAGTTGAGATCATAGTGGATTCCCAAGTGGGTCTTGGGGAGTGGAAGTAGGTGCATTGGATAGCACCGAACCACTATATTTCCTTTGTATTTGTGGTTGCTTGTCTCTTTCATTTGTTCTTCTCTAACTGCTTTTATATTTCCGCTGTTTACTTATTAAAAGCACATTACACTTGCATTCATAGTACTAAGTTTAATTATTGGATTGGTACACACACTTGCATTTAAATTTTTAGAAACCCAATTCAACCCCCCCCCCTCTTGGATTGCTTACTGGGCAAAACAAAATTGACATGTTGTGAAGGCAATACTTTTGCATTTCTTTGCTCTTATGCACTTTCTGTGAGATCAATGATCTTTCAGTACATAAGATGTTTCTTTGAATATATATCCAATCAAAATCAACATTTTTAGTTAGAGATGACTAAGAAGGTATTTGAACTTCACATGTGTTTTACTATACCAGGATAAGGCTTGAGATGCAGTAGATGAAAGCTTGGGCCATTTCAACTTTATCAAACGTTACTGCCTTTTACTGCTGTTAACTCATGATGGAAAAGGCTTGATAAAAAAAGTAATACCATAACAAACCTACTTAATCTGGATTTAGCACACATGGCAGAGAAAGATGGAATACCACACACCAATAAAAGAACAAGGATCTCTTAGACAGTAAACCTGCTTTTGGTCTGGGGTAGGCTTATAAGGAAATTGTGCAGTGAATTCGGCCATGGCTGGGTTCTTTGGGTATGGAGGCCTTCTCTGTTTCAGCCTATGCAAGTATAATTCCATCAAGTCAACAACCATTTTCTGAACAGCAATCTTCCCCTTTATTCTTCGCCTCTCCCATGTACTAGGGTCACTCAGCTTGCTCAATGCCCGTGGCTTTTTTGTTTCATTTGGACTACAAGAAAAAACTGAATAAATGGTTAAGATATAACCTCTAATGGCAAAATTAGCAGATTATGGAGGGATGCAACCCCTATATGTTCCTGCGAGCCATTATATATAACACTATGCTCTACATTACATGCTCAGTATTATCTCATGTAAAAGTGAAAATAACATGTGGCTTCATCATGCTTGCTACAGAGAAGATACAACATCAATAAGACCAGAAGTAGTTAAAAGTAATTTAACTTCCACCTAGAATGTTAGCATGATATGGGAAAATTAACGTTGTTTTGAAAAGAAGGCTTGTTTTACATCCAATTAATTCTTTTCATGAACATTTGATGGGTACAACTTTTTCCTCTAAAAATGAGGTGAATCATGGGATCCCAAAGTCATAAACTTCACAAAAGAATATTACCTATTGAAAAATAATTTTGAGCTTTACACATTTCAGTACACTGCAATCCACCTTTCTATGATATTAAGACAATTTGAATAATGAATAGTACCAAAACTTGCAAAAAAAAATTGTGATTTGGATTTCTATCGTGTTCTGCAAACAAATTATGATTCCAGATTAACCGACATAAAGGAAATAAACTATTTTGAGAACACATCTCCAGTGTCATAAGAGACTTATCAAAATGAAAATAACCATAGTGGATTACTAGAGCAAATCATTTAAAACTAATGGAAAGAGCTATCAGCAGCAATTTTAATGCTTGCCACAATGATTTCATCCTGTAAGACCATACATGCCATCTTATTTTGTGCCCAAAAAGCATGAAAGCATGTGAAAAAGGAAATTCAGATGTGAGAGAGAGAGAGAGAGAGAGAGAGAGAGAGAGAGAGAGAGAGAGAGAGAGGAAGCAATTAGAAAAAAACAGAGATTCTAATCATCTAAGGCGTCTGATGCAATTCATAATATATACAAACAACAACAGATCTTCCTTATTTGTTGCTTGTATTTTGTCTTGATATGTAAAATGTCCATCAAAATTTAATAGATGTATCAAAATGTGCATTCAGTGATAGCAGAATAACGATCTTCTATTTTGGCGGTCATAGTTTTTCCTCCCTTTACAAGGGAATTTGATCTATGTATGAAAAACAAAGATTATAATAGAAAACACCATGTTTATAAATTCTTTCATTACCAACAGGAACTAACTAGACTCCTAGCTAAAACAGTATAAAAAAGGTTCTAAGTTCTGACTAGTATCTTCCCTTTCTTCAGTTACCATAAATGTCAAATCACAAGAACCCAAAATTTCAGAAATCTATTTTCAAAGCTAGACCACAAATATCATCTCGAATTTGAATCAATAGTTGCGAACTTTTATCAGTGTAATGAGGCCTAGAAAACTCACAGATTATAGCGGTAGAGCATCCGGGCCGCCTGCTTAACGGGAAGCTTCGCCATCCCATCCGCATACTCTATAAAAACATACTCTATCGGCCCCGAGGAGGAATTCTTAGGCACGTCATACTTAATCGCCACAAACTTGCCAATGCCCACCCTCTTATGCACAACATAATCCCCAGGGCGAAGCGAGTAAGGATCCAGCCGGTACCCGAACCCACCCTCCGTCCCATCGACATCCCCTTTGAGCTTCTGCAGCCCCCTCTGCTGCTGCTCCTTGACCGTTTTGATATACTGCTCAGCCTCGGCCGAATCCAGCTTGCTCCCTGCCTTCGATCCCTCCCTCCTCTTGTGCTCCCTCCGAATCCTTTCATTTAATAGGCCAATGTCGTCCGGCTCGGCCTCGGATTTGTCCTTCCGAGTGGCGATGGATATGGGGAGTCCTTTGGTGTAGAAGGCGTTGATGCGGATGAAAAGGAAGGGCTGAGGACCGATTTGGCGAGGGAATTTGGCGGTGGGGAGTCTCCAGAGCTTGCGATTGGAGGGGAAGCGGGGGAAGAGAAGCTTGCGAGTTGGGATGGGGAGCCCTTTAGCTGTGGCCATTAATGGAGTTCTCTAAGAGCTTGGAGCCATGGAGAAGAGGAGTTCGCCATTAGACAGAGGTTTGGGAGGGTTCATGGATATCCGAGAAGATACATGTGGAGGAGAGGGAGGCAGGTGATAGAATTTCGATCTGTCTGTGGATGCTTGATCTCTTCCGTTGGATATGCTGATATGATAACATCCAGTCCGTTCAATTTTAGCGCCACGAACTAGGATAGCTGACGTTGTGCGCCGGAGTATATGGACGGAAGAGATGCCATGCGGGAAAATCCTGATGGATGATTTTTAACTCTTACGCATGGAATTTAATAAAATTAATTATGTAAAAAAAAAATTTATTATTGGAGGTTTCCCAATTTCCTCTTTAAGTCTTAACTTTTTTAAATTTGACAGTAAATTCCATCCGGATGCTGTGAGGAATTGACACGTAACGTCACATATAATACATGGAGGGGATGCAGAATGTGAACAACAATTTTATCATGGCAGCTGGATAAAATTCATAACCAAGATCCAAATTAAATAAATTTAATAATTTAATAATTATATTATATTATATTATATTATATTTAGAAGGAATTTTTTTATAATTAATTTAATTTGATATGAGATAGTTTAATTAAAAGTTATGGTGGGCCAGACTGTAAAGTGAACCGGAAACTAACCAAAGTCGGCAAACTTCACCGTCTTCTATATAGGAAATTGAATATGGTTCACTCGCATCAGCATTTTCTTGCTGGCAAGCGGGTTAATCGCCGAATTCGGTTCAGCAAAAGGAAATGAATGAAACTTTTTCTTTGTGGATTTTAGCAATGCATTTCTTTGTTGAGCTCCTGAACCACAGGCCAAATACCTATTAGACCGGCTTCGATTGATAATATGGATTGGGTATGGATTCAAAATCCGATCAACCGAAAAATATGCCCAAATTAAGATACATGCTCAGGCCTTATAACAGGACATGCCCAAGTTTTAAATCATGTGAAACGGGAATATCTTGATTTTTTCATAAAATCGGACATGCCGGTATCTCGTCCCATCTCGATACTTGGGATAAGAGATATTCCAAGGCATCCTGATTGGAATGCTAGGATATTGATGAGACGTCAGGTCCTGACATATAGAATGGTACCTCATTTCAGTATCTCATGCAATATGAACGTGAATCTTGGATATATGGAACCTGGACGATTTGAATTTCAGATTTGTAGACCTGACCTGATCATAATAAATTATTAGGTTGAGACGTGTGAAGTATGCTGCATATAAAGAACATATGCTTGCGATATTGAGCTAATCGTATGATAACTGCAACCTACATCATCAATCACTGTAATCTCAAACTAGGCTTCCTATCCCTGTAAGATCTTCATGGCTGTAAGTCACCATTTGGTCTTTTGAGTATGTCGACATCTTTTTCGAACAAAGGAGCGCCCCTAGGGATGAAAATATTTGATGAAGCATCACATCGGATCTCCCCTTTTTGATGATGACAAAACACCGGGCATGGAAATATAACAATCACATTTACAATTAAATTGAATCAAAGTTAATGCTGTACAGTATGTCAAGTAATTCAAATTTTCTGTTCAGATTATGATCTAGTATATGACAACTGTATCAAGACTTGATTGAAATATCAGAGCTTAACAATTTATGTATCATAAAGTATCGAAACTGTTAAAGTTAAGTATCAGAGCTGAATTATGTATCAGAGCTGTCAAAGTTAATTATCATGACATTTAAGCATTCAATTGAAGTAATAGAGCTTGGATATCAGTGCATTAAATGAAAGTTCATTTTGGAATATAATTTAGCTATCAGAGCAATTTTGACTTAAGTAATAGAGCTTGTGTAGATTGACTAGAGTATCAGAATTTTAACAATCAGGGCCATAGAAGTATTAGAGCTTTAAAGTTTTAACAAAAGTATCAGTCCTTTTAATAAAAGTATCAAAGCTTTGAGAAAGAGATGCAAACTTTAAAATGTCAAATGTATCATGGCTTAAAGCTGATGTTTAAGTATCAGACAAGACAAAAGTAGTAGAGCTTAATAAATTTTAATGGCAATCACATTATAAAAGTATTTTCCATGAAATTTCTATTTTTCATGCATCATTACTACTACTTCCCCTTTTTGTCTTCAACAAAAACAGGTAAAACAAACACTGCTCCCCCTTACTAAAGGATGTTACATAGTGTAGCCGCCAAGATCGCCGTGGCCCGTAGCTGCAGCCGGCACCGAAGTGCGCTCCTCCTACCGCCCGCGGTTCTCGGTTCCTGGACCTCCACTCCGTGCGCAGTCGCCTCGCCGCCTGGTAGTTCCCCGCTCCTGAGCCTGCGAGACAGCGGTTAGAGACCCGGGCTGGAATTTCCGGTGGGGGCACTCCGATGATCAAGTCAGCGACGATCCAGGAAAACAGATCCTCCTGGTCGGGCCCCTCTTGATGGACTCCATACTAGGAGGAGTAAAAGATGTGCGTGAAGGTGTAAACGTTGCAGGGGGAGAGTGATAGTGGGGACAGAGGGATGCTCTGTTCCTCTGTCTCTCCTTGTACCCCTCGTTTCCCTTCATCGGTGGTGGTAGCGACGCTTCGCCCTCTTGGTCGGGCTTGTGGTGGTGATGGTGGTGATGGTGGTGCCCTCCTCCTCCTCTTGGTGGGGGTTGCCTTTTTCTCTCTTTTTTTTTTCTCTTGGAGATCTTTTTGGGTTCTTGGAGTTGTCGTGTTACCTCCGGGTTTGCTGTGAACTTGGTTACCGTTTGGTGCTTGTCTCGGGATCCTCGCCAGGCTGTCAGGCACATGCGGGGTGTCCCAGGAAGCCTTTCCTGATTCGTGATAAGGTGTGTTTTCTGGCGCTCCGACACTCTTCTTGGTTGCCTCGTTCCGGAAAATTTGGGGGTGCCTCGAATGGCGGGCCACCACCTGCGGGGTTTGAATCTCCCGGTTGGCCTTCTTTCTTGGATGATTTGAGTGGTTGGTGAGGAATGTAGCATCTCGATCAACATGCTACCTGCCTTTCTGGTGTAACTTGCGGTTTCAAACGGTCAATACGGCCTGGAGGGCGCTCCGGTACGGTCCTCGGGCGGCTCACCAGTGTCCTCGGCTGGTGAGGACTTCATCCAGGTTGAGGCCGAGTTGGGATGGCAAGGCTCACTCCATCCTAGGTGCTCCGATCTCGCGGGGAAGCCTAGGTGGAGGAGGGCGAAGTGCGGGCCCCGTCCGGAGGGCGCGCGCTCGGAGAGGCTCCACATCAATGGGTGAGCTCTTGGCACGACCTCGACCGCAGGGCACTAACCTTCGAGGGTCTCGCTTTGGATGGCGGAAGACGAACCCGGTCCAGAGGGCGTGCGCTCGGAGAGGCTCCACATCGGCGGGTGAGCTCTTGGCTCGACCTCGACCGCAGGGCACTAACCTCCAAGGGTCTCGCTCTGGAGGGCAGAAGACGGACCTGGTCCAGAGGGCGCGCGCTCGGAGAGGCTCCACATCAGCGGGTGAGCTCTTGGCTCGACCTCAACCGCAGGGCACTAACATCTGAGGGTCTCATTCTGGAGGGTGAAAGACCGACCCGGTCCAGAGGGCACGTGCTCGGAGAGGCTCCACATCTGCGGGTGAGCTCTTGGCTCATCCTCGACCGTAGGGCACTAACCTCTGAGGGTCTCGCTCTGGAGGGCAGAAGACGGACTCGATCTAGAGGGCACATGCTCGGAGAGGCTCCAAATCGGTGGGTGAGCTCTTGGCTCGACCTCGACCGCAGCGCACTAACCTCCGAGGGTCTCGTTGTAGAGGGCGAAAGACGGACACGATCCAGAGGGCGCCGCTCAGAGAGGCTCCACATCGGCGGGTGAGCTCTTGGCTCGACCTCGACCGCAGGGCACTAACCTTTGAGGGTCTCGCTCTGGAGGGCGGAAGATGGACCCGGTCAAGAGGGCACGCGCTCGGAGAGGCTCCACATCGACGGGTGAGCTCTTGGCTCGACTTCGATCACAGGGCACTAACCTCCGAGGGTCTCGCTCTGGACCTAGGCAGCTCAGACCTAGGCGTTGAGCTCATGAGCTCGACCTGGCGGAGGACTGAGCTTGACTTGCCATCCTGAGGGAGCTCAGCTCAGCTCGATAGTGGGATCTGAGCCGGAGAGTCGACGTGGCATCTTCTCTTGACATCGTGCCTGCCAGTTCCTCCACGTCAGCGATCCTTCCATATCATTTGCCCCCCACTCCCGAGACTCGTTGGTGCGTGGTGCTTGGGTCGAAGGGAGTAATTGCGGTGCTGACGTGGAAAGGCAAAAATCTGGCATGATAATGGCCATGATTGCTGGCGCTTCGGGGACCGACCCTGTGGGCCAATGCGGGGATGCCATGTGGCCATGTCCGAGGAGCAGTTAATGTTGGTGCAGAATGCAGAGCGGTTGGGATGCCATTCTCATCAATGAGTGGCACGTGGCGCAGATCCGTTGGTGGAGCGGTTGAATCGGTACGAATCCCTTGGGTCACTTCGAAATGAAAGGATGGCCTTGCCCGAACCATCCATTCTTTTTGAATTCTCCGTGCCTGCTACCGCCATGCCCAAGCTTCTTCTTCATTCCAGTCGCCTCGAGTCATTCTAAGGCAACAGGTCAGCTTCTTCTTCCTCCTTTCCCCACTAAAATAAGGTTCTTTCCTAGGGTCTACAATCTCTTTTCCGGTCTTCTGCTTTGAGTTCTTCCTTTCCTTTGTCGTTGAGGATGTCCCGTTTTTGTCCGGGCTTCCTCCCCTCTACTGATCAGGACGAGGTCGGTCCTTCCGAGCGGAGGCCGGCGTCCTCCTCTTCTTCTTCTGGCAGGGAGGAAGACATAGCTCGCTTTGAGCTCAGTAGGAGGTGTCCTCTTGGTCCGGTTCTCATCAAGGAACCAGGATTTGGCCCTTCTTTGCCTCCTCCTTTTTCTGCTCCTACTTCTGAGTCTGTTCGGCCTGCAGGTCCTGGTGGGGTCACCTCAACGATCACCGCCGGGGAACTCAGGACTGTCCGGGATGTCTATGGCATCCCGTCTTCTATCCGGCTTACAATCCCTCGTCGGGGGGAACGGATTACTTCGAGTGGCCCGGGCCGTCTTGCCTTCTATGAGGGGACCTTCTCCGGAGGTCTCCGCTTTTCCTTCTATCCTTTTTTTCTGTCAATCTTAGACAATTATCATTTGGTCCCAGCGCAGCTGGTGCCAAATGCTATTAGGGTCATTTTTTCCTTCATCGTGCTTTGCCATCTTCACGGGTTTATGGCCCGATTCTCTTTGTTCAGGGCTTTCTTTACCCTGAAGCACCACCCAACCGAGGATGGGTGGTGGTCTTTGTCTTCTCGCCCAAAGGGCATTAAGTTTGAGCTCCCCTCTTCCGTCAAGGGATGGAAGAGTAAGTTTATCTTTGTCGAGGTCGAGGGGGTTGACTGGGTTTGGAGCGATCCGGACAAGTCCCCCAACCGAAATTTTGCGGTCGATGCGGCTGACCGAGATGATTACGAGCAGCTCCGCACCACGCAGATTCCTCCTCTCGAGGTCCTATTGTTTGAGCAGAACCTCGCCGACTCCGGGGTCGACCCAACGAATGGATCGGGTGAGTTCGACCTGACCTTTTTCTTTTCCTTCTTTCCCGCACTTCTTGTGTTGTTTCCCACAGGTTTTGACCGCTGTGTAATTTGCATGCAGGTATGATTTTCTCCGAGAATGATCTTTTGGCCATTACCAAGAAGAGGCCGCCGACTGGGCTGGCCAGGGAGCCCGCTTCCAGGCGGGCCCGCGGTGAGAGTGCTTTTGCGGCCGCCCCCATGATGGTGATCGGTCTAAGCTCGACCGCCGCTGCTGGCCCGAGCTCAGAGGCGACTCGTGCTGCTCCTATGCTGGTGGAGAGGGCTACTCCCGCAGCACCGAGGCTTGCCCAGCAGGCCCCCATTACAGAGCCTGAGGTGGTAGTCCAGGCGAGGGCTGCCGCTGCTGCTGCTGCGCCCTGCCATCCTTCGAGTCCGCCGGCCGCCGATGCCAGAGGTGAGGAGACCTGGACCACATCCAAGGCCATGACAGAGGTGCTGCCTGCACCGGCACCGGCCTCCCAGCCTGCCCCCCGGGGCCCTTCATCAGTGGTGCAAGATCGCCTGCTCATGGAGAGAGCTGGAGGGAGGAGGCGCGGTGCCATCTCCCCTTCAGGATGGGGCCGGAGAACTCGGTCCTCCGGAGCCCCGAGCTTGTCGAATGCTTGATGGACTTCTCCATCCAGGCATGCGACCGGCAAGAGATGGCCGGGATGCAGGTGGTCGATGTCTTCAAGATCTTCTTTTCTCAGTTGTATTAGGTGAGCTCTTTCGCTTCCTTCATTTATTTTTCATTTCATTTTCATTCATTCATCTTTTTTTTTTTTGCTGACCTCTTCTCTTTTTTTTCTTTTTTTTTTACAGTGCAGATTGGTGCTGAGGCTCTCTACATCAGGGGCCACTTCCAGAGCGGGGAGTGTCTCGAGCGATAACAGATCGCTGAGATCGAATCTTTGAAGGCCGACCTGAAGGAGAAGGTCAGGGCAAACGGGGTCCTTGAGGCGAAGATCAAGGATCTCGAAAGAGGGCTCGCTGATGCTGAGGGGTGAGCAAAAGGGCTCTTGATGGCTTGCGATCTGGAGCGAAGCCGCTCAAAGAAGGCGATCGATGACCTCTCCATCATCGAGAAGAAATTGAATTGGTACAGTGCCGAGGCCGACCGGTACAAGGAGATCACCCGAGCTGCCCAGGCGGAACTGGCGGCCGTGAAGGAGAAACTTGCCGCTGCTGAGAAGGCAGCAGAGATGGCAACCAACTCGGCGGAGGCAGCCAGGCTGGAGGCCGCCGAGTCGAAGAGGATGGCCGCCGAGGCCACGAAGGGCACTGAGAACGCCGTCGCCAACTTTAAAGCTTCGGAGGAGTTCGTCGCTGACATCCAGCAGATGGCGTCAGACTCCTTTTATAAAGGTTTCATGTACCTGCGCGACCAGGTCGAGGTGCTTGTTCCTGACAAGGACCGTGGCTACCTCGAGAACCCTTCAGCCATGGAGGAGGAGATTGATGAGGAGGTTGTCGCGGGAGGCGCAGGCTCAGAGCCTCAGACACCGGCTAAGGGTGGCCCTTCCACAGCTAGTGTAGCTCAGTCGAAGACTTCTGAAGGTGGGAGCTCTCGGCCTCAGGATCCGGTAGCAAAGCCGGCCGGCATGGAGTAACCCTTTTCTTCCTTGTTTTGCTTTGTACTTTTTATTTCTTGTACTTGTTCAGGGTCACCCGGCATGTCAGGGGCCCAGAAGACACTTGTAATTTGGGCTTAATCAATGAAACTTGAGTTGCTTTATCATCCGCCTTCTTTGCTTGGTTCTTCCCTTCTCTTTCTTTTCTTTTTTGTATAGGGAGCTCAGGGAGAAGGGTTTCACCTTGCTTGAGGTTAAGTCATGACACTTGAGGGCCGCTAGGCTCGGAGGTGCTATTGACTGAGGGCCATGCGACCTGGAGGTCCTTTGGCCGGAGGTCTGAGCCCCGATCTCGGGTTGGCGTCCTGAAGCTGGGCTCGGGGACGATGGTTGCTGAGAGCTGCTTGGCTCGAAGTTCTCTTGGCCAGAGATCTGAGCTTCGATCTTGAGAAGGTGTCCTGGAGCTGGGCTCGGGGATGATGATTGCCGAGAGCTGCTTGGCTCGAAGTTCTCTTGGCCGGAGATCTGAGCTCCAGTCTTGAGAAGGTGTCCTAGAGCTGGGCTTGGGGATGATGGTTGCTGAGAGCTGCATGGCTCAAAGTTCTCTTGGCCGGAGATCTGAGCTCCGGTCTTGAGAAGGTGTCCTGGAGCTGTGCTCGGGGACGATGGTTGCTGAGAGCTGCATGGCTCAAAGTTCTCTTAGCCGGAGATCTGAGCTCCGATCTTGAGAAGGTGTCCTGGAGCTGGGCTCGAGGATGATGATTGCCGAGAGCTGCTTGGCTCGAAGTTCTCTTGGCCGGAGATCTGAGCTTCGATCTTGAGAAGGCATCCCGGAGCTGGGCTCGGGAATGATGATTGCTGAGAGCTGCTTGGCTCGAAGTTCTTATGGCCAGAGATCTGAGCTCCGATCTTGAGAAGGTGTCCTGGAGCTAGGCTCGGGAACGATGGTTGCTGAGAGCTACGTGGCTCGAAGTTCTTTTGGCCGGAGATCTGAGCTCCGGTCTTGAGAAGGCATCCTGGAGCTGGGCTCGGGGATGATGATTACTAAGAGCTGCTTGGCTCGAAGTTCTCTTGGTCGGAGATCTGAGCTCCGATCTTGAGAAGGTGTCCTAGATCTAGGCTTAGGGACGATGATTGCTGAGAGCTGCTTAAAGTGGTAGCTTCAACGATGCTGTATTTTCTTTTTGTTCTCTCTTTCTTTCCTTCCCCACTCTCCTTCTTTCTCTCTTTTTTTTCTTTTTTTTTCTTTTTTTTTTTTGTTGTTTCATTTTTTTTTAGAGTGGGGAGATCAGAGGAGAGGATGCTGATTGTACCCCCACTTTTTTTTCTTTCTTTCCTTCCCCTCTCGTCTTCTTTTCAAGCGGGGAGATCAGAGAAGGGGGCTGCCGGGCTCCCCCCTTTGTTCTCTTTCTTTCCTTCCCCTCTCGTCTTCTTTTCGAGTGGGAAGATCAAAGAAGGGGGTTACCGGTCTTGATTGCCTGGGAGCTAGGCTCGAGGCCTTCCTAGACGTGGAGCAAGGCTTGGGCCCAGGGGGTTGCCTGAGATCTTGGCTCAGGTCTTTGGTGCCTTGGAGCTAGGCTTGAGGCATTGATGGGAGCTACGTGGCCCGATGATCTTTTGGCATCCCGGAGCTGGGCTCGAAGATGTTTGAGATGGAGAGCTGCTTGGCTCGGTGATTCCTTGACCAGAGATCTGAGCTCCGATCTTGGGTTGGCATCCTAGAGCTGGGCTCGGGGATACTTGGAATTGGAGAGCTACGTGGCTCGAAGATCCTTCTACGTCCTGGAGCTGGGCTCGAGGATGCTTGGAGTTGGAGAGCTACGTGGCTTGAATATCCCTCTATGTCCTGGAGCTGGGCTCGGGGATGCTTGGAGTTGGAGAGCTATGTGGCTCGAATATCCTTCTACGTCCTGAAGTTGGACTTGGGGACGCTCGGAGTTGGAGAGCTACGTGGCTCGAATATCCTTCTACGTCCTGGAGCTATGCTCGGGGACACTTGGAGTTGGAGAGCTACGTGGCTCGAATATTCATTCTACATCCTGGAGCTGGGCTCGGGGATGCTTGGAGTTGGTCCTTTCCTGCAAAACATGCGGATACCCGTGCAAGGGAAAAAATTGTTATCACGATCATTGGTTGGGGAACTTACTTTACTGGGGGCGTCTTTGTAGGTTGTAGGCCCACCTCCCTCGGGGGAGCCTGATGCCGATAAATGCTTCGAGTTAATGGACCCCTCAGGGTGGAACTTAGACCGCCTCATGGGGGCCTTCCTGTGGTGGTTCATGACCGCCATCCCGATGGTCGTGGTATCTTCGCTCGCCTTCTCCTCCCCTCATGGTGGGGGGATCAGCCTCGGGGTGTCCTGCCCCCCGAGTCTTCTCAGGCACGTGTGCAGTTCCTCAGGCAATCGCTCCCATCGGTTTCACGGTGGGGTGAGCGTCGGTGGTCGAAGCCGACGGGAGAATGGCGAGTGCTTCGGGCCCCTGCTTGAGGTCTGCCCCCCGCAAACCTTTGGAGGTGGGTCTCCTCGATGAGCTTCTCGATCTCCTGCACGCGGTCACGGCGTCTTTCAATATCGTGACCGTGATCGCGGGGACGCCTAGGTGGAGGAGGGCGAAGTGCGGGCCCGGTCCGGAGGGCGCGCGCTCGGAGAGGCTCCACATCGGTGGGTGAGCTCTTGGCTCGACCTCGACTGCAGGGCACTAAACTCCAAGGGTCTCGCTCTGGAGGGCAGAAGACGGACCCGGTCCAGAGGGCGCGCGCTCGGAGAGGCTCCATATCGATGGGTGAGCTCTTGGCTCGACCTCGACCGCAAGGCACTAACCTCCGAGGGTCTCACTCTGGAGGGCGGAAGACAGACTCGATCCAGAGGGTGCATGCTCGGAGAGGCTCCACATCGGTAGGTGAGCTCTTGGCTTGACCTCGACCATAGGGCACTAACCTCCGAGGGTCTTGCTCTGGAGGGCGGAAGACGGACCCGGTCCAGAAGGCGTGCGCTCGGAGAGGCTCCACATCGGTGGGTGAGCTCTTGGCTTGACCCCGACCGTAGGGCACTAACCTCCGAGGGTCTCGCTATGGAGGGCGGAAGACGGACCCGGTCCAGAGGGCGCGTGCTCGGAGAGTCTCCACATCGACGAGTGAGCTCTTGGCTCGACCTCGATCGCAGGGCACTAACCTCCGAGGGTCTTGCTTTGGAGGGCGGAAGACGGACCCGGTCCAGAGGGCGTGCGCTCGGAGAGGCTCCACATCGGTGGGTGAGCTCTTGGCTTGACCTCGATCGTAGGGCACTAACCTCCGAGGGTCTCACTCTAGAGGGTGGAAGACGGACCCGATCTAGAGGGCGCACACTCGGAGAGGCTCCACATCGGCGGGTGAGCTCTTGGCTCGACCTCGACCGCAGGGCACTAACCTCCGAGGGTCTCGCTCTGGAAGATGGAAGACGGACCCGGTCCAGAGGGCACGCCCTCGGAGAGGCTCCACATCGGCGGGTGAGCTCTTGGCTCGACCTCGACCATAGGGCTCTAACCTCCGAGGGTCTCGCTCTGGACCTAGGCAACTCCGACCTAGGCATCGAGCTCATAAGCTTGACCTGGCGGAGGACTGAGCTCGACTTGCCATCCTGAGGGAGCTCAGCTCAGCTCGATAGTGGGATCCGAGCCAGATAGTCGACGTGGCATCTTTCCTTGACATCACGCCTGCCGGTTCCTCCACGTCAGTGATCCTGCCATATCACATAGCAAGAGTGTAGAAGATGTTTAAGGATCATTCAACATAGTATTAACAAGATATATAAAAGAGCAAACACATATATATATTAATAACAAGTTTTGATACAAAAAGTGGCTTACATTGCCAACATACAACAAAGAGATCAAATAAAATCTAGTCTTCTTCCTCATTAAAAGAAGAGCCTATCTCTAATATAAAAGACGAAACTACAATCTTTAAAGGCTTCTATCTAAGATCTCTAAACCTGGTCCGGATAGGAGCTCTAGGTACTCTAGCTCTACCTTTAGGTCTAGGTGCAGTGGGAGTAGGATCTAGAATGGGCACAGTCGAAGGATCAGTATTTGAAGGAAATAGAGGCTACTGGTATGTGAAGGCTCCAGAAAGAACCAAAGTGCTGGTATATGATAAGATCTGAGTGGCTAGAGAGTCAAATGTGCACTGCTCTATCTACTCTCTATCTCTGAAGCTGGTGACTCCATAACCTGAGTATCTCCTGAGTGCTCACCAACCTACTAAAAATCATGCTCATCATCATCAGGAGGTGGAGGTGGAGATCCTGATGGTCCAGGTATAGTAGTCCTATGAAGAGCAGCTAATATCTGAGTAAAGCCATCCCTCATCTCTGTTTGAAGTATATCTATCCTCGAGTGTACCTCAGTCCCGATAGTCTAAATGTCTGATCGAAGAGTGGAGATGTCATCATGAAGTGCCTGAAACTGCTCAGTATCACGTAGTCCTCCCATGCTGGGCTCAAATGGAGCTGTCTGAGGTGGTATAGTTGGAGATGGCTTTGAAGGTCCAGCCTCATTCTCAATCTGCTCATCCTCCTCAATAGTCTGCTCAGTAATTGGTGCCTCAACTGGAATGTCCTCATCAGAGTCATCTGAATGCACTACCCTCTGACCTGAGATCTTCTTCACCCAAACACCCTTTACTCTATGACATCTCATCCTCTGTAGGGACTTCTCTGAATACCTATCAGTGTGATGTAGAGGTCTACTGTCATCCCTGGTCAGATCAATGCCAAAATCCTGAAATAGAAGGGTAAACAGCATGCCATAGGGCAGATAAGCCCTGGCCCTCCTAACTGCATCTCGGATCTGGGTCAACATGATGAAGGGTAGATTGAGGGCCTCCCCCTCAATCATAAACCTCATGAATATTAGGTCTCTCTATTTAACCCAATCAAATCTACCAGTTCTAGGTAGAAATACCCTGCTGATAGTATTATGCAGTAATCCAATTTCCAAAGATAGAATATTTGCATGAACATTTGTTATACCCTCTACATTTCTCCTTTCAAGTACCATTCTCAGAGTTCTTTGCCTATCTTTTAGATTTAGATAGTACTTCCCAACATTAGGCAATTGTAGTACTCTGTTAAGCCTGGCCTCATCAACTGACATAGTTACTTCTTTTACTATAGACATAATATGATTTTCTCCAAGTGTCAAATTCTCAAAAAAGGTTCTTACAAGAGTAGGGTATATGGAAATGTCAAGATAATAGAAATACTTCCAACCTTGCATCTCAATCCAATCACCAATTCTAAATCCCTGATTTTCAAGAAAAACAAAGTCTATCTTTTTCCCTCAAGTTACGAGATGATTACCCATTAAAATCACTTACCTTTATGGAGCTGGTGGCTGTTCTTGGGCTTCCTCTTGAGCTTCCTGAAGAGTCAGCTCGTTCTCTCTATGCTTTGTTCTCTTTTCTTCTTCAACTGTTCTTGGTGCCGTTCGCCTGGGTCTCTTTGCAACGGCCATTTTGGATGCCATTTGACCAAAATCCAAAAGAAAAAGGAAGGATTTGGTGGTCCTAAGGTGGGAATGGGCTGTGGTCCCCTAGGGTTTTGCTCTACAGTGAAAAATAGGAAGAAATGAAGATTTCTAGGTCATACGGGTTTTAAGCAAACCCACCGTTCGAGTCGGCTCAACCTAGGGTTTTTTGCTCGAGTTCGCTCAACCAAAATTCAAGAAAAAGGGTCTAAAAATTCAATAAAAAGGTTCTTATCCCTAGAATATACTAGATAAGGCAGTTATCATCCTTAGATTAATGATGGAGATTTTCTAGATAATTTTTTCTTAAATCTTGAAAAATTAGGTCAAAAACTAAAAAGGGTCACACAGGCCTAATTCTCCTCTAATCATCTGAAATTTATCCTTATTAAGTGGTTTAGTGAAGACATCAACTAATTGATTTTCAGAACAAATGAATTAAAGTTTAATGTCATCATTTTGTACATGATCCTTAATGAAAATGATGTCTAATTTTAATATGCTTAGTTCAAGAATGCCGAATAGGATTCTTTGTTAAATTAATAGCACTTGTGTCGTTATATTTGATAGGAATTTTAGATTGAATAATATCATAATCTTTTAGTTTGTTGCCTAGATGGCCAACCCAAGAGGGGAGGTGAATTGGATTTTTTTTAAAACTCTTATACAAGTATGTGCTCTTTTAGAAACTTAGTGTAGTGAGTAAGGTGATTTAAATATAAGATGCAGTAGCAAGTAAGAAACACAATTAACACAAACACAAATACTAGCAATTTATAGTGGTTCGGAGCAACCCAGCTCTTACATCCACTATCCAAGGTATCATTTGGGATTTCCATTATATTCACCCTCGGAATACATCTGGTTTGTTTTACACCGGTCTCACAAACCAAAATCCAAACTTGGTTTTACACCAGGATCACCAAGAATCTAATACAATATTTGTTTGCACGGGCTCATAAATAATCCAAACTTGGTTTTTAAAGGCTTACCAAAAACCTTAAACAATCCCTAAGATACAGCCCCTACCATATTTGGAACAACTCAAATAAAGAGTTAAAAAATAGAGCAATACTAATAACAAACCAAACTTTGTCGGATAGCTGCAGTTGATGCCCTTTGAGAAGCCTCCTTGATTGCTTATTTAATACTCTTCAAGGCTTCTAAACTTCTTCAATAGATGACTCAAGTAGCTGATGGGAAGTAGATGTGGACTTGAGTTCTTCCTTGAATGCTCTTGAACTTTTCTCCCTTTTTCTCTTAAAGCTCTCTTCTCAAAAATTTCTTTAAAACATTTTAAAATTCTTCATTTATAGTCTCTAGAATTGATCCCAGGTAGAAATAGTCATTGTAGTGCCTTAGGAGTCAAAATATGGCCATTGGAGTACTTTTTAGATTCAAAAAATCGATTCTGGAACTAGCCGTTACGTACCTGAAATTAGGATTCGAGTCAACTCAATTGGATCGAGTTGGCTCGGATTCTCGATAATGCTGAGGGTACACTCTGATCGAGTTGGCTCTTCTCAGTCCAGTCAGCTCGCTTGACTAGTTTTTCAGAACTGAGATTTTGCATACTCTGGAAGAGTCGGCTCGAATGCACGTGAATCAGCTTGGTTGTCTGACTTCAGAAAATTGAACATTTGATACTCTAGATGAGTTGGCTTGGATGTCTGTGTGCCAGAAACTTTTGTGCCATCCTAGAATAATGAGTTGGCTCTCTTGCTTGAGTCAGCTCAAGTGACTTAAGTCCAAAAGTGTCCAAACTTCTTCAAAAAGCTTCCAAACACTATCAAACTTCTTCCAATCCTAATCTAAGCAACTTAAACTTAAAATTTACATAGAATTTCCCCTTTTACAAGAATGTATGCTTAAGTTATTTAGGGCTTTCCAATATTTGAACATTTTTTCGTGAGTACATTAATATACTATAAAGAATACTGAAATGTAGGTAGAATGATTGTTCTTTTGAAACATCCTACAAAAACTTCTCAAACATTCAAATACGTTAGTAATAAATACATGCTCCAATGTTTTGTTATCATCAAAATCATTCCAGGGGTCAACATAGTTGTTTCTTAATCCATAACACTTGAGCACAACAACTCCCAACAACCGCATACTCTACCTCAGTAGTAGATAGTGCCACGGAGTTTTGTTTCTTACTATTCCATGAGATTAAGTTCAACCCTAGAAATTAACATGTGCCACTAGTGCTTTTTCTATCAATCTACATCCACCATAATTAGCATCAGAATAACCAATTAAATTTAAAGATGAAGGTTTAGAATACCATAAACCTAAATTAGATGTATATTTTTGATATCTTATAATTCTTTTAATAGCAAGTATATGTGATTCTTTAGAATTAGATTAAAATATTGCATATATACAAATACTAAATAATATGTCAAGTCTACTTGTAGTTAAATAAAGTAAAGATTCGATTATACCTTGATATAACTTTTGATCAACCTTGTTCCTTCTTCATCCTTATCAAGTTTGCAGGTTAGGCTCATGGGTGTACCGATTTCTTTTATAGATTCCATCCCAAACTTTTTCAATAATTCTTTGATGTACTTTGTTTGGTTGATGAATATCACTTCCTTTGTTTGTTTGATTTGTAGTCCAAGAAAGAAAGTGAGTTCACCCATCATACTCATTTCAAATTCTTCTGCATAAGCTTTGCAAAATCTTGACATAAAGTTTCATTAGTTGCACCAAAGATTATATCATCAATATATATTTGCACAACTAATAATTCATCATCATTTTTTTTAATAAACAAAGTTGTATCTACTTTACTTCTATTGAAATTATTTTCAATAAGAAACTTGCTCAACCTCTTATACTATGCTCTAGGTGCTTGTTTCAAATCATATAAAGCTTTGTTTAACTTGAAAACATATTTTGGATAAAAGTGATTTTCAAATCTGGGAGGTTATTCTATAAAAATTTCTTCTTCAATGTAGCCATTCAAAAAAGCACTTTTTATATCCATTTGAAAAAGTTTAATTTCCATATAACATGCAAATGCAAGTAAAAGTCTTATGGCTTCTAATCTAGCTACTAGTATATAAGTTTTATCAAAATCTATTCCTTCTTCTTGATTATATCCTTTAGCAATTAATCTGACTTTATTTCTAACTACATTACCTTTGTCATTTAATTTATTTCTAAAAATCCATTTTGAACCTATAACAAGATGTTCCTTATGTCTAGCTACTAAGGTCCATACATTGTTCCTTTCAAATTGATTAAGTTCCTCCTGCATAGCCATCATCTAGAATGGATCATTTTCAGCTTCCTTTATACAGTTAGGTTCAACTTGAGAAACAAATGCTAGATAATCAAATGTGTCTCTAAAGGATGACCTAGTTCTAACTCCTTATGAGATATCACCTATAATTAACTCTTTAGGGTGAGAGTGTGCATACCTCCAATCTTTTGGTAGCTCTTCATGATCTATACCTGCCTTTTTCTTTTCTTGCTCAGCTGGTTTTTCTTTTAAGCTCAAGTCCTTCAGTCCATCATTTAGAGAACCTGCATCATTATCAATACACTCTTTTTTTTTTTGAAGGTGTGAGGTTAGACTCATTACAAATAATATGAATAGATTCTTCAACAGTTAAAGTTCTTTTATTAAAAACTCTATATGCTTTACTTGTAATTGAATATCCAATAAAAATATCTTGATCAGATTTAGCATCAAATTTACTTAAATTATCTTTACCATTGTTCAAAATATAACATTTGCATCCAAAAATATGAACGTAATGAATACTTGGTTTTTTATTATTTCAAAGCTCATAGGAGGTTTTCTTTAAGATAGGTCTAATCAAAACATGGTTCAATATATAACATGCAGTGTTCATAGCTTTTGCCTAAAAGTATCTTGGAAGATTGCTTTCACACAACATGGTTTGGGCTATCTCTTCCAATGTTTTATTCTTTTTTTCTACAACACCATTTTGTTATGGTGTTCTAGGAGCTGAAAAGTTATGATCAATACCATGTTCAATACAAAATTCTTTAAAATATTGATTTTCAAACTTAATACAATGATCACTTTTGATTGAAACAATTGAAAGATTTTTTTGATTTGAAACCTTTTTATGAAATTTTCAAAATACTTTGAAAGCTTCATCTTTATGTGCAAGAAATAAAATCCATGTGAATCGTAAAAAATCATCTACTATCACAAGTCCATATTTTATACCTCCTAGGCTTGTGGTCCTAGTTGGTCTAAATAAGTCTATGTGTAGTAGCTCTAAAGGTCTTGAAGTTGAAATAATATTTTTTGATTTAAAACTCCTCCTAGTATGTTTACCATACTGACATGCATCACAAACATAATCAAAATCTACTTTAAATTTAGGTAAACCTCTAACTAGATTTTTGGAATTCAATTTGGCTAAATTATGCATGTTAGCATGACCCAATTTTCTATGCAAAAGTAAACTAGATTTCTTGATTTTAGCATTCATTGCCATTAGACTTGTACTACTTGACATTGTTAGATCATTCAGGTCTACAATATAGATATTTTCAAGTCTATAACCAACAAATTTAGTGCTAGAATCAAGAGAGCTAGTTACTATATACATTGAAGATTCAAAGTTAATTCTGAAGCCTTTATCATATAATTGACTAATACTCAATAAATTATACTTCAATTTGTCTACTAACAATATATTTTTAATATAAGTAGAAGGGATTATTTTGATCTTACCAATTCCAATGATCTTTCCTTTGCCATTATCATCAAAGGTTACCATACCACCTTCTTTCATTTCAAGGGTGATGAATTGATATTTGTCACCCGTCATATATCTTGAACAGTCACTGTCAAGATACCATCTTTTCTTTAAATTCTGGGCTACAAGACACTCCTGCAAAATAATCAAGTTGAATTTTTAGGTATTTAAGCTTTTTTGGATCCTTGAAGATCAATAACAGTGGTTCCTTTAGGAATTCAAATCTTTTTTGCTTTATTTTTATTTTTCTTTCTCAAATTATATTCATAAGCCTTATGTCCAACCCCATTATAATAATAACAAACTATATTTGATTTTTGAAAAGATATGGATGTTGAAAACTTTGATGCATAAGTTCTTAAAGTTAAAAACTTGTTAGTATTCATTGAATTATATCCAATTCCAACTCTATTATTAGATTCCCTTTGATTTTTCAAAATCAACTCAAGTTTGTTTAAACTCAAGGTTAATTTGTCAATAATAGGTTTGAGTCGACTCATTTCATTTTACAAACTCTTGTTCTTTTCAAGATACTCATCTTTTTCAGTTTGCAATTCTTTACATTGTCCAGAAATACTATTTAATTTCTTTTATAAAAGATTGTTCTTTTCAAAAATTTCAATATTTTCTTTCAATAATACATCATAATTATTTTTTGTGGTTTTAATTTTCATGCCAGCTTTCTTATATTCAAATAAAAGCTCATAAAATGTAGTATATAGCTCATCATAAGTAAATTCATTAGTGGGTTCGATAGATGTTACCTCATCTTCGAGATCCATCAAACATATTTTTGTATATTTTGTTGTCTCTTCTTCTTTATTGAAGTTGATTCGTCGCTACCACTCAATGTGGCCATCATAGCCTTCTTCGTATTTTTTTTGTATCCTTTCTTAAATGTAGGACACTCAGAACGGTAGTGCCCTGGCTTCTTGCACTCATAACATATAGTTTGTTGCTCCTTTTCTTTTTTTTTTGTCTTTCTCCTTCTCTTTACTTTGTTCTCCCTTTTCTAGGTGCTTCCTCTAGTATGTAGACTTTCTTCTGCCCATAAATTTTTTAAATCTCCTCATGACTAGTACAATATCATCATCTCCAAGTTTTTCATCAGAGAAGGGGTTTTCTTCTTCTTTTTCTTCTCCTTGTTTCTTAATTTCAGCTGCAGCCTTGAATGCTATTGTTTTCTTTTTTTTGCTATCATCTTCGCTGCGGTGCTACATAGTTAGCTCATGTATAATTAGAGAACCAAGAAGCTCATCAAGTAGGAGTGTGTTCAAGTCCTTGGCTTCCTAGATTGCAGTGACCCTAGGATCCTATTTGTCCAGTAAAGATCTAAGAATCTTTTCTACAAGGTCAGTATTTGAATACACCCTGCCAAGACTTTTTAAATCATTAATAATATCTGTAAATCTAGCAAACATGATAGATATTATTTTATTTGGCTTCATTTTAAAAAGTTTATAATTATGTAGAAGAATATTTATTTTAGAAGTCTTAACTTGTGTTGTACCTTCATAGATAACTTATAGTTTATTCCAAATTTTCTTTGTCGAAGTGCAAGTGAAAATCCGGTTAAACTCATTAGCATCCAAAGCACAATACAGAAGGTTCATTGCTTTGGCATTCAATTCTCCATCTTTATGTCATATTCATCCCATTCCTCTTTCGATTTTGGGATGTCTATGCCATCAACTTTCTTAACAAGAATGTGTGGTCCTTTTAAAATAATTTTTTACAATTGAAAATCCACCGCTTGAATATAAATTTTCATTCTAACTTTTCAGTAAGTATAATTAGTGCCAGTGAATAGTGGAGGTCTATTGCTAGATTGGCCTTTGGCCAAAGAGGTACTCATTTGGGTTGCCATTGACCTTTTCTCTTAATTGTTGGATTAAAGGCACTGAGATGTGGCTCTGATACCACTTGTTGCCCAGTTGGCCAATCCAAGAGGGGGGTGAATTGAGTTTGAAAACTTTTTGAACAACTATGTGTCTTTTTGAAAACTTTGAGTAGTAAGCTAAGTGTACCAAGTGTTATGTGCGAAAGCAAGTAAATAAAGACAAGATCAATCACAAACATCACAAATTTATAGTGGTTCGGAGCAACCCAGCTCCTACATCCACTATCCAAGGTGCACACTTGGGATTTATACTATATTCTTTTTTAATACAGTTGGATTGTTTTGCAATGGGCTCACAATCCAAAATCTAATACAATGTTAGTTTTCTCGGGCTCACTAACAATCCAAACTTGATTTTCAAGGTTCACCAATAATCTAAAATAACTCATAAGTTACAATCCCTACTGTACTTGGAATAACTAAAAAATAGAGTTATAAAAGGAAGCAACACTTAAAACAAACCCAAAGATTTGATGGTTGCAGTTGAAGCTCTAAATGAAGCCTTCTTCAATGATTCTTCAATGCTCTTTAAGGCTTTCACAATCCTTCAATGATTGACTCAAGAAATTGGTTGAGAGTTGTGAACTTGAATTTTTTTCACTTCAAAGCATTTAGGATATTCAATGCTCTTCTCTCTTCTTCAAAAACTTATCTCCCTTCACTTAAATCCTTCATTTATAGCCTCTTAATGTGTTTCCAGGTAAATATGACCGTTGGAGTGTCTTGGGAGTCGAAAACTAGCCATTGAAGAGCTTAGAAATCAAGAAATTCAATTTCTAGAACTAGTCATTACTGTTCAAATTCTGGGATTCGAGTTAGCTCGGATGGGTCAAGTCGGATCGGATGCTTAGATAGGTAGAAACTGAACTCTAGAAGAGTCGACTCATTTCAGTCGAGTTGGCTCGGTTGACTGGTTCTCTAAGAATTGAATTTTAGACACTCAGGAAGAGTCAGCTCAGATCTTCATTGAGTCGGCTCGGTTGACTGCATATCAGAAATTTTATGCCATGTTAAAATAATGTATCAGCTCTAAATATTGAGTCGGCTCAAGTGAACTTCCTCCAAATACTTTCAAACTTCTCCAAACATCTTTCAACATCTTTCAAACTTCTTCTAAACTTAATCTAAGATATTTAAACTTAAAATTTACATGAAATTACCCTTTTTACAAGAATACACATTTAAATTTAGCTAGGGCCCTCAAATACATGAAACTTATCTTATAAGCAAATTGATACATTACAATGATCTCATAGCTGTAGGGTGAATAGTTGTCCATCTGAAACGTCCTACAAAAATTTCTTAAACATTTGAAAAGAGTCAGTATCAAATGTATGTTCCAATGTTTTGTTATCATCAAAATCATTCTAGGGGTCAATAGTGATCGAAGGAGGATGGACAACGTAGTATCAGATTCTCAAGGTTCATCTTCAAATAATTCTTTTGGAATCTTATATATATATATATATATATATATATATATATATATATATATATATATATATATGTGTGATTATTATGATAAAATTGAGCTTTACATAATTATTATAGATAATTTTTATCTCGGAATCTAAAATTGATGCCTCTTATAGATGAGGCATGGTATAAATAGGGTGCCCTTTATAAACTTGGTCCCCAACTCATTTGAAAGCCCGTGAAGTTCTTTTCATTAATAATTCTTAGAATCATAATAGGGAAACCAATGTACTACTAATAAACAACAAGAAGTATATCTAACCAATTCCTTTTTGATTGCGAGTATGCTGATGTCAAAGATCGCATATATTGATTATAAAATTGCATACAACATTAATAGCTTCTTTTTCAAGTAAATTATATTGTCCCATAGAGTTCTAATATTATGATATCAAAGTCAATTAGATCATTTAGCTTGAAGATTAAGTATTTATGTTTAGATAAAAAAATTATGAATAAAGATCTTACCAGCCATTCCAATCGATTGCCTGTGATCCAAGTCGTCATGGTCAGGAACCGTTCATAGATTTCATGTTGATGACTTAATTAATTTTTATTTATTTTAGAATCCTATAAAATATTATTTATTTATTTTAATAAATTTAATCAAGTATTTTTGTTAGTCTTATTTAATAATCAAATATATAAATCAATTAGAGGGACCTCATCCTTCTCTCCTGATCCAAAAATTCCTCCATCTCATCTCCAATCTGCATTAAAATAAGTAAATAAAAAATTAAAGGAGAAAGGAAAGATGGTGGATCTCCTACCATCTCTTCTCTTTCCTTGGTCATGGTGGGGTGGACTGTAGCCTCATGTGTGGTGCACCCAAGTCTAGGAAAGTCACACAGGTTTGGGAGCTTAGGTTTATATGTTCCTAAGGTTCTAAGTCAGTTGGGTCAGGGAGCTTGACCCAAGGTTGAGAGAACATGTGAGACATGGGTGTTCATGGGCTCAGGTTTGAATATTTTCTCATTAACTTGTTGGGGGGAGTTTTTTGAGAGATTGTATTATAACCCATTTGGGTTATGGGATTTGGGTCTAGGTGTAGCTGGCTGCCCTCTTAGGTGTGAAAGGGGAGTAGTTGGTTAGGTGGTTAGCTAGTTGGTTAGTTGATTAGACCAAGAAGCCCAACCATCCAAGAATCCTAACCACCCAAGGTTTAAAATCGCTCGCCCCATATAAAAGAAAGGAGGGGGTTTTGGGGTGTGCGTGCATGGGGGACTTCTTGGTTTTGAGAGGAGACAGTATCTTATATTACAGCAAGGGTTCTTCTCCAAGAAATAAAAAACAATATATCTTTTCTCCACCTCTCTTCCATATTTTCTCCTATGTTTCTTTGTAAGTGATCTCTCCCTCTTGCTTCCATGGTATAAGCATTGATCCAGATCCCAACAATTGGTATCAGAGCCTTGTTCGAGTGTTGGGAGAGGAGGATCCAAGATAGGAGGCGGTGCACCCTGGTTCATCCCAAAGAAGGAAGAAGTCGACCTTGAAACCGATTTTCTGCTACACCCATCCGCACGCTTCCATGCATTGCAGATTTCTACCCTGGATCCCTTCGAGGTATTTCCAAAAATCCAATCTTTGAGTTGTTCTTCGTGGCCTGATCAACCATAAATAGCGGCAGCAAGGTGGAGTTTGAGAAATTCAATGGAAAGGGAAGCTTTTCTATATGGAAGGTTCGGGTGAAGGATTTGTTGGTGCAGAATTTTCTAGACAACTTTGAAGGAAAAGCCAGAGGAGATGATGGATCAAGATTGGTTGTCTTTGTAGAAGAGGGCGTGTGCAGCCATCAGAGGGTGTTTGGCTGATATGGCATTGTATAGCATCCTTGAGGAGAAGACACTGAAGGGTCTATGGTCCAAATTGCATGCCATGTATGTAGAAAAACATATATGCAATAAGCTGATGTTGAAAAAGCAATTGTATAGCCTTTGTATACAGGAAGGTGGAGATATTATTCTTCATGTTCATAGGTATGATCAAGTTTGCAATGATTTGCTGACCCTTGGGATGAAGATGGAGGAGGAAGACAAGTTCCTACTCTTGCTATGCTCGTTGTCGAGTTCATATGATCTGCTTGTCACTACTTTGCTGTATGGAAAGGAGACGCTGATGTATGAAGACATTGTATCAGTTCTGAGGTCCAATGAGCAAAGGGAAAAGATGACGACGGAGGGAGTACCTCAGGAGGGCCTCACAGTAGGAGAGAGGATCGGGAGAGGGAAGGAAGGCAGCAAGCACAGGGGGCAGTCCAAGTCCCAGAAAGGCAAGAGAGAATTAAGATGCTACAAGTGCAATGATGTCAGGCACTTAAAGAGGAACTGTCCTCTTTGGAAGAAGCATCAAGGGGAGAAGAATGGAAAGGAATTCGTGAGCACCATGGCAGATTTGGGATTCGAGGAGGATCTCATAGTGGTTTCAGTCTGCACCAGAAGGTAGCAGACACATGGATTCTAGATTCAGCTTGTTCACATCACTACGCACCGCATCGGTCTTGGTTTGCTGATTATGCCAAAATCGATGAGGGGAGTGTGACACTTAGGGATAACCATCCTTGCAAGGTGACTGGAGTTGGTACAGTCAGGGTGAGGATGTTTGATAGGGTTGTGCAGACTCTTACACATGTGAAGCACGTCCCAGAGTTGAAGAAAAACCTAGTGTCGCTGGGGTACCTGGAGAGGAGCGGTTTCAGCTTCAGTTGCCATTCCGGGAGTAGTGTTTTGAACATCATGAAAGGTGCCATGGTGGTGATGAGGGGGAAGAGACTGGAGAGCAATCTATATCAAATTGAAGGGTATGTGGAGTGTGGAGGATCTAACATAGCAATGGCAACACAAGATTAGTAGGATTTGTACCGGTTGTGGCATTATCGCCTTGGCCACATGGGAGAACGTGGTATGAAGGAGTTAATGAAGGATGGATGGATTCCAGATTTGGATACAGGTGTTGCAGAGGTGTGTAAGCCATGCCAGATAGGGAAGCAACACCGGATGAAGTTCTCCACAAGTTTAGCGCGCAGTGGAGGGCCCTTGGACCTAGTGCACACGGATGTTTGGGGTCTGGCTCCGATTTCAGGGAGAAACGGAGCTAAATACTTCATGCCCTTTATTGATGACTATTCGAGGAGAGTGTGGGTGTTCTTCTTGAGGGAGAGTCAGAAGTCTTCACCAAGTTTAAAGCCTGGATGGTAAATGTGGAGAAAGAGAAGGGGCGGCATGTGAAGGTTGTGCGGTCTGATAATAGTGGGGAGTTCACAAGCAAGAAGTTCCTTAGATTTTGCAAAGATGGTAGGATCAGAAGGTAATTTTCAGTGGTAAGGACTCTTCAGCAAAATGGCATGGCCGAGCGGATGAATCAGACTCTCATAGAAAAGGCAAGGTGTATGAGGTTGCAAGTAGGGTTGCCCAAGGCATTTTGGGTGGACACTGTTGACACAGTGATCTACTTGGTGAATCGGTCTCCTCATACGAAGCTTGATGGGAGGATTCCAGAGGAGTTATGGTCTGAAAAGAAGATGGAGCTCGGTCATCTCAAAGTGTTTGGGTGCACGGCATTTGTGCACATTGATCCCAGTCAGTGGAGCAAGTTAGATGCTAAAGCTCGGAAGATGGTGTTCATAGGATATCTGCATGGAGTCAAAGGATATCGGTTATGGGATCCTTTGGAGTAGAAGGCTATGATAAGCTAAGATGTGGTCTTTGATGAAGACTCAGTCCTTAGGAGGCAAAAGGAGGTGGAGGTTCAGCAGGAGGTGCAACTGGATGCGGTTGGGTAGCAGGCAGCTCAACAGGGTGCAGTTGAGCAACAACTAACCTCTTATATAATTTTACCTTTTGCAAGAGCACCAAAAGGACCTAAGATTCGGGTGGAGCACTCTTCAGTAGTGCCTCCACGTGTGGAGATCAGTGAGATGCATGCTCATGACTGAGATGAGCAGGGGGAGGCGCCACATCCCAATCCATGTGTCAGAGTTGCACTAGACAAGCCTAGGCGAATTGTGAGGTAGCCAGTGCGATATGGTTTTGGTGAAACCATGTCGTATACTTTGGTGGCTACAAATGGAGGCTCGAAGACCTACGAGGAGGCGGTGGTGATCCAGGACCGTGATAGGTGGATCCAAGCTATGGCGGAGGAGATGTAGTCTCTACACAAAAATCAGACTTTGTGGTTTGTGGCACTACCGAGTGGAAAAAGACCCATTGGATGCAAATGAGTATTTCAATACAAGGAAGTAGTCTCAAAGAAAGAAGGTACAAAGTACAAGGCCAAGTTGGTGGCTAAAGGTTACTTCCAAAAGGAAGGCATCGACTACAACGAGGTTTTCTCACCAGTGGTTCGACATACATCCATCAGAATTTTATTAAGCATAGCAGTGTTGCAGGATATGGAGCTGGAATAGATGAATGTTAGGATGGCCTTCCTGTTGGGAATTGTGTCCCAAAGCCAATCGCCTAGGTTGTAGGCGGTTGAGCTAAGTATTGTACTCTTTCTTTGAATCAATAAAATATTATTTTTGGTAACTCATCACATATTATTTCCCTAAAATGAACTCTTTTCATGTGATGAAGTTCTTAGGACTACACTGACTTCGATACAGAAAGGATGTATCGAGTGGTCCTTAAACCGTGTTCACAACCAAAAGATATATTATACTGGACGGCAATATATCAAGTATTGGTTATTGTAGTTCACATCGTTTGGTTGTCCTCTTGACCAAATGAGTGTGGTGACACTGATGTGATCTACAAGTGGGATATGTGGTATCTCATTGAACGTGACTCCGTGCAGCCCCTTTCTGCCAAAGGGAAACTCACGATTGTATATGGGTATATGTGTCCCTCTGACCTGAGGTCATCACGGTAGCTTGCAAGCAACTCCCTGTGCTTTGGTGCCGGACTACCCGGATTTTTAATCCGGTGACGGAAGGTTTCTAGGTACAAGCAAGTACTTATGGAGCAGTGATGGACCAAGATGGAATTGACCTGTCCAAACAGTTTAGATTGAATGTCTCGCAGTATCTCAATTTAGCAAATCCTCGACCGGGGTAGCCCTAGGAAGAGTCACTGGGCTTGCGAGGTTGAGACACGTAGTCGACTGACTCAGTCTGGGTTGGCAGCCCAATTTCAGTCGTCCTGAGCATTAGAGGTCAAAGGGATGAATTATACGGTAACCATATGCCAGAGGTTCGATTGTTTGCTCCTGCATCTTCGACCTA
The DNA here is from genome assembly GCA_021397845.1 of Areca catechu. NCBI lineage: Eukaryota > Viridiplantae > Streptophyta > Magnoliopsida > Arecales > Arecaceae > Areca > Areca catechu. Next base: position 40,469,508 of record CM038048.1, on the reverse strand, counting down.
TCTGGATGCCGGGACCGATTGCTAGATGGTTTCCTGTGCTAGCACTGAAATTGTTCCATTGCTACCGTTTAGGTTCGAACCTATGAGGTCACACGCCACAGAGGATTACTCTCTGATCCGGATACCGACTACAATTGGAAATCGTCTTGATTTTATGGTCACAATATTTTTTGAGCACTCTTTTCCCCATTTTGCCCTTGTCTGTGTCAACCAGAAATTGTTCTGGGCTGACCAGGACTGCGCCAGGATTTTTCTGAATCAGTTTTGAACTGATTCGGAGTTCGTTTCGGCCTTCAATTGGTTGTGAACCATTTTAATCCCTTGAACCAATTTTAATTGGGTTTGGACCGGTTCAATTGGAATGAACCAAAAGGTTAAAAAAGGGGTTGGACCGTTTTTGATTGAACCACTTTTTTTTTTTTCTTTGAACCGGTGACCGTTTTACACGGTAATTCGCTGGGAAGTTTTCCTGCGTTTCAGTGAAGGCCGAACGTCCCAAACGTTTGACGCTTGTTGTGGGCGTCTCTTCTTCTCCTCCCACCCGCTGATTTATTTGCTGGTTAAATGTTAATGGCAGCAGCTGCCTCATGGCCTCCCCGTCTCTCCACCTCCCTCTCTCCCTGCTGCCTTTATATACCCTGCAGTCCCCTGTTTCAACGTGAGATTTTTTTTCAGCCGTGAAGAACCTGAAATTCTGCACCTAGTGTTCTTCTTTGAGAGGTTGAGAGATCCACAGGTTCAAAGCTTAGACTCTCCTCTTTTAGGCTGGGTTTTGGAGGGTGAGAGGAAAAATCTCAAGGTCCTTTTCCTTGTCCCATTGAGTGCTCAAATCCCTGGACTGCAGCAAAGCTTACTTGCTGCCGTTCACTGTGGCCGAATTCACTTCCAGCGGCTAGCACCGCGTGTGGAGTGGGATCCGAGAGCCCCGGGCGTGTCTCCCCTTTAGAGGGAGTATCCTTCTACTCCTAGGAGCAAGCCACGCGAGCCGGGATCGCTCCAGCTGCTCCAAATCGAAGGCCAAAGCCTGCTGCCCTGTTTTGCTGCAGAAATTCTGGCAGCAGACTTTGGTGAATTTTCATATTTTTTTGGCTGACTTTTTCTTGCAGTTTTCAATTGGAGATTGAAGAGCACTTGTCCAAGTTGTTGCTGCTGAATTTTGGGAGCAAACGGAGGCTCGGAAGATAGTGTTCCGATGCTGTTTTGAAAGCCCAAAACAGAGTTTTCAGCAGTCCAAGGAAGAAGAAGACTGGAATAAGTTTATCCCACTTATTCCAGCCTATTCCAGCTTTATCCCAGAGTTATTCCAGTTGGAATAAGGTATGAAAAAAATTGTTTTTAATCATGCATGATTTGAATTTTTAATTCAAAATATTTTGCAAATATTTTATATTATCCTACATGCCTAATTGCAACTAGAATTAGATTAGTTTCTGAGCGGAGCAGATTTTTGCTGCGCGAATTTTTAAAATTTTTTAAAATCCATTCTGCTCCCGCTGTTGTTTGCATGGCTAGTGTTGGAACATGTCAAACCACTAGCATCTGTTTTCTTTCACTTCCTCCATGGGGATTTGGAGGAGGAGATATACATGGAGTAGCCAAAGGGGTTTGGTAAGCCAGGGACAGAAGAAAAGGTCTGTCTTTTGCAGAGATCGCTGTATGGATTGAAGCAGTCACCAAGATAGTGGTACTTGCGATTCGATGAATACGTGAGGAGCATTGGCATGTCTAGATGTGAGTATGACCCTTGTGTTTGTGTTATAACACTTGAAGTTAGCTCTAGATTATATATGTTTTTGTATGTGGACGATATGTTGATTGCATGCAGAAGTAGAGATGTTGTAGAGGACTTGAAGGTAGCATTGTCACAAGATTTTGAAATGAAGGATTTGGGTCCTGCTACAAGGATTTCAGGGATGGAGATCTTCAAGGACAGAGCCAGGAGGATGCTTCATTTATCTCAGGAGAATTACATCAGGAGGATCTTAGAGAGATACAGCATGGATGGAGCAAAACCGGCGGTATTGCCTCTTGCCGGTCATATTAAACTCTCGAAGATGATGTCGTCCAGGGCTGAGGTGGAGGCCGAGGAGATGATAAGGGTTTCATATGCTTCAGGAGTTGGGAGTCTTATATATGCAATGGTGTGTTGTAGGCCAGATATCAGACATGCAGTTAGCCAAGTCAGTAGATTTATGGCCAATCCAAACAGGGAGCATTGGAGAGCACTGAAAGGTATCTTCAGATACTTGGTGGGCACAATTGGAGTTGGAATATGCTATAAGCATGGGAGCATAGAGGGTGGCTCTGGGGTGTCCATGGAGGTTCAAGGACAATTGTTTGGGTTCGTGGATACTGATTGTGGTGGTGATTTAGATACGAGGCATTTAACAACAAGTTATGTGTTTGTGTTGAATGGTGGTCCAATTTCATGGAGATTAGATCTACAAGCAATAACAACAATGTCTACTACATAGCTAGAGTATTTTGTGTTTGGTCCAGAATCCAGTCTATCATGCTAGGACCAAGCATATTGATGTCAGGTACCACAGGATTTGGGAGCTGGTGGAAGATGGTGAAGAGGAGCTCGCCAAGGTATCAACCAAGGAAAACATGGCTGATACACTTACCAAAGTTCTTCCTAGAGAAAGATTCTTCATATATGGAGTGCTGATGGGACTGATGGACCGGGTGGAGCTTACTGGAGCTTTGGAGCATCAAGGTGGAGATTGTAGGCTCATGTGTGGTGCACCCAAAGTCCAGGGAAGCCACATAGGTTTGGGAGCTTAGGTTTATAAGTTTCCAAGGTCCTGAGTCATGTTGGGTTAGGGGACTTGATCCAAGGTTGAGAGAACATGTGAGACATGGGTGTTCATGGGCTCGGGTTTGAGTATTTTCTCATTGACTTATTGGAGAGAGTTTTTTGAGAGATTGTATTATAACCCATTTGGGTTATGGGGTTTGGGTCAGGTATAGGCGGCTGCCCCCTTAGGTGTGAAAGGAGAGTAGTTGGTTAGGTGGTTAGCTAGTTGGTTAGCTCAAGAAGCCCAACCATCCAATAATCCTAACCACCCAAGGTCTAAAACTGCCTACCCCATATAAAAGAAAGGAGGGGTCGACAGTTTTAGGGTGTGCATGCATGGGGGACTTCTTGGTTTTAAGAGGAGACAATATCTTGTATTGCAGCAAGGGTTCTTCTCCAAGAAATAAAAAACAATCTCTCTTTTCTCCTATCTCTCTTCCATATCTTCTCCTACCTTTCTTTGTAAGTGATCTCTCCCTCTTGCTTCCACAGTATAGGCACTGATCCTGATCCCAACATGGACTTCTGAACTGCCTCTAGCAACAAACCAGCCATGCCGCCATGTCGGTCCCCTCTCTCTGATGACAACCCATCAAAAATATATTAAAAAAAGGAGAACAAGGCTAAGATGAAACCATTGAATTATGGTAACTGGTGGTTCCTCCTCCCAATCACCGATGGTGATAGGTCTTGGGAGAGGCGGTGGTCTGCCATATAGATTTTCTGGTGATTGACATCTTGTATTTTGAGAGGAGGAGCATCCGTTTGGGCAGCTCCAATCTCCCATATGATGACTATCACTATCAAACAAACAATCAAGAGATGTTTTTAGGCTGATGGCTGGTGGTTGGGAATGGGCAGTAACTCGCTAGCGAAAGTAAATCAAGGGAAGGGCTGCCAGTCATGGCATTTCCCCATACTTGTGAGAAGAAGAAAAAAAAAATAGGTTTGGATTTTAGATTTTGGGTTTTGACTCATGAATCCATTAATTCCAACTAAGTAGTTGAACCAAACCATATTTGGCCAATTTAATTAATCTAGGAGACTTTTGCAATTTAGTCCCCAATAAATTAATTTTTATATAAAAATCCTTATAAAATTGCATTTTGATCCCCATAATAAAGTTTATTACATAAAGATTCATGGATTATTTTTATGTTATCATAATAAACTTTTATTATATAAAGATCCTCTCATAATTATGATTAGCTAGCTCCTTCTTATATAATTTTATTGAATTAAAGTTCATAAACTTGCACGTAAATGTTGTTTGATGCAAATAAAGTATTGTGGACTTATTATCATATTCTTAATAATATATTCATACCATGTTTTGCATGTAGAGTTTATTGGCACTACTTGTAAAGAACACAATTCTTTTTGTTTGATTGAATCGGTACGATCACCAAAATGACCACAAACATAAAACATTAAAGTTTTTATATAAAGTATAATTATAGATACATTTAACTAGTCTAATAAAGATTTAATACTGTTATGATTGCATTAAGCTGCTGAAATATTGCATAGCTCCCAAAGGAGCACTATTATGTTCAATATTTGAATGGGTGAAATGGTAGTGTGTATATTGGATTAAGTTTATAATCTCATATCCAAAGGTATAGTATTTGCTTGCATGTACCTACACATATTTTACTAGGTTCACTAGTAATATGATGTATCACTAAACAGGTATAGCCACTAGCATGTTATGGCATCTACCTAAGGGAGAGATATAATAATGCACATGGTTGCCCATCAAAATTAAATATCAAAAAAAATATTTGTTTTGGATAAATTTTAATTAGTCTAATTATTTAATGATGATGTGAGCATGTATTGTTTGCAACGTTAATTTCCATAAAAATGATAGCAGCATAGAAAAGTTTCTTTTCTTAATGGATCAAATTTCTTGAAATAGAAATAAAGAATAACCCTCACATTAGGATGTGCTAACCTTAATATGGTGTTTCGGGTGGATAAACTTTCACCACTTACGAATCAAAGTATATTGAAGTAGAAGAGCTTTTTAAGAAATGAGAGTGTTTCAATCACCTCAACTTGCTCCTAATGAAATCTAATATAGTTAGACATATTAGGAGATCCATCCGTTTATGTGATAAGGCACATGATCTCTTGAGTACTGTGCAGTAGCAATTTGTAAGCTCTGATAAGGTAAAGCATTAGCTCCATATGATATACATGAGGGATATTATAGGGCAATTAATTGATATTAAGGTTTTCATATCAAACATATTCTTGATCCACTTTATGCTCACTTTTCTTTCATCAAAGTATAATCTCTTTAAAGTCTCCAATAATACGCACAATTAAGATTTGATAGATAATGAATTATTAACCAAATATATGCAAGAGGAGGAAATAGAGGGAGAACTTTGCCTCACATAAAGTTAGTGAAAAAAATGTTTCCTTAGATTTGCTACTATTAAAAAAGGTGATAAAGATAATAAACTTCAATATCCAAGAAATGTGATTAAGAGAAAATATGGCCCAGAACCTATGTATTTATTATTGGGAGTTTGATTTATGTCCATGTTTGTATGTGTCCATTATTACTTTTGCTATATCAATGCTTAAATATTATTAACATGATTCATGAATGGAGCATTGGAAAGCGGCAAAAAAAGTCATACATAACATGTATAGTACAAAATGTTTACATGCTCATGTATAGTTGATCTAATCATCATGAAATAATAGGCTATCTAGATTTGTACTTTGCTAGATGCACCAATAGTAAGTAGTCTATCTCCAGATATATCTTTTTACTTGCAAGAGGTGCTATACATAGATGAGTAAAATGAAATTTTATTTACTACATCTACTGTGAGAAGCAGAGTACATGGTCTATTATGAGATTTTCTCACAAGCTATATGGTTGTGAAATTTTGTCATAGAATTTAGAGTTGTTGACTCTATCAAGAGATCGATAAAAATATGCTATGATAATAATTTTGCAATAAGATTCTCCTACAACACAAAGAATATAAGCATCTTGTAATACCCCAGCCACCAAAGAAAAAAAGTCCAAAAAAATGCTTTGGCATGAATGTTAAAGCACATAAAAAAAAGAATGGAAGTCTTCTTCTCCCAAGGATTTGAATTGAAGTTGGATTGAGAGCTCCTATAAGAATAGAACCCCTCCCCCTCCACGATCATCCTCGTTGATTTCTCTCCTCTCGCTCTCTCTTATCGTTTTCCTCCCTCTATTTCTCATTTTTATTTCCAAAATATCTCCATCATGCCTGGCAAAATCATGGCCAAAACCATTGGAATCAAGGCCCAATCACTATTAGAAATAAAGTAACAACCCTTCTAATCCTTCTTCATATCTTCCATAACTATTGGATCATAGATTCCAGGTGGTTATTACTAAATTTCCTTTGAAAATTGAGTGTCTAATTTTTTCTCTTATTTTTTTCTTGATTTTTCCACACCATTCATTTTTTGTTGATTGTCAGACCCAGGGATCTATGGCAATAACACCGTGGGCTGCATCCCTAGCCATCGTTCCTTGAAATGAAAAAAGAGAATTCCTTGTTTTGCCTAAATGAAGGAAGAAGAGAAAAAAAAAGACAAGAAAAAAGACAAGAAAAAAAAAGAAAAAGAGAGAAAGGAAAGGAAAGAAAAGAAAATTTTTCACTCTTTTTCCTCTCTCCTCTTTCCCCTCTCTTTCCTTCTCTAGCTATTAGAAACCAATGTTTTCATACATGTAGATTTTTAAAATTTTTATACAACAAAAATAAAAGTAGATTAAAACTATTTTAATCTAAAATATGTTTAAGATCTTATCTTCTAAAACATCTATACAAGATCCTATATATGAGAGATTAAGATTATATCTAAATTAGCAAATTAAACATTATTCTAGGACAACCTTTCAACATAATAGATCAACCATTATACCAGGATAACCTTATATCAGAACAATGCCTAGATCTATTATAAATAATTATGAATATTTAGATTTAAAATATAAAAGAAAGATCTAATCTTTTACCTTTGCATGAGTAGATATTCACCATGATATGATATCCATAGATTTGCTAGAGGTTTCTGAAGCCGCACAAGTGTCCGGCCTCCACAGGTATCTACATGGGACTGATCTCGATCAGGAAAATCCAAAAGTACCAAGGTACTAGCTCTATTGTAGCTTTCTCTCCTTGGATTTAAGTCATGTTCTTCTTCTCTTCTCTTCTCAAGAGAACTTAGAAGAGGATGGCAGCAGGAGGCTTCTTCTCTTTTCAAGAGAAGAAGGTAGAAGCATGAACTCTTTCATGCAAGAGAGAAGAAATAAGGAAAGGGGAAGGGGTGCCAACTTATTTTTTTCTTTCCCTTTTATGGCATCAATAAAAAATAGGAAGGGAGGGGGCACCATATCTGATTTTCTTCGCTCTATTGTGTAATAATTTTCATTGAAAGGTCCCCCTTTTAATCTTAATGCCTTCCCATCCGACTAACCTAATCCCACTTGAATTCCATGTTTGAAATTCAAGTTTAAATTTTAAGTTTGAAGTTTGAATCAAATCCAAACTCAAACCTATATAAGGATAAGGATAAGACCCAAAAGAGGACTCTGATAGGGGTGCCAACTCTTGGGCACCCCATCTCTTTTGCAAGAAAATTTTCAAGCAAAAATCAAGTGTGCCTCTTCTTTTTGTGTGCCAACTTCTTGGTGCCATCTAATTTTGGTTTGAAGTGGAAAGGAAAAGAGTCCCAATGGGTTTGAAAAAAGTCCTAGTCCAATTCAAGTTAGACTTTAGGAATTCTAATCCAAAAGAGTCTTAGTCAAATTGAATTTAGATTCTAGGAATCCTGATCCAAGTAAAGTTGGACTTTAGAAATCCTAATCCAATTAGGAATTAAGTCCAAATCCCATTTGGATGAATAAACCCAATTAGGCTAAGTCTAATCAAATTAAATCAAATTTAATTTGATTATGATTAAAATCCTAATTTGATCAAATTAAATTATCTTACAATAATTATAATTAGGTTCTCCTCTAACTAACTAACTCCTAGCAAGTCCTTTCTTGTAATGTTTACAAGTTCAATCATCAATCATATCAACAATTAGATCTTACGATGATTCAAAAATATGAATCAATTATTTGATTGAGTCAAACCCCTACTTTGTATGATCCCATATATTCTGTTCTATCAGGTAGTAAGATATACTATGATCACCATCTACAGTATTATCGAAACTCTTTTTAATGGGTTGGAATAATTCCAACTCCCATATAATAGGATCATCAATTATCAAGATGATCATGTAAGTCTTATAATCCACCAATGATGCCTAGTAGTATGTAGTAGCAATCCAGCAGAACAAAAGATAATAGAACCTCTAAGTATAGTTATCATATAATTTAATTTTTTATTATAAGTCTTGATAGGATGGATGTTATAGAAAACTCATCAAATCCCATTATCTGTCATATGTAAGATTTATTTGACTCGAGTACATGATATGAAACTTGTGAAAATACCTTTCCACTATTCACTCTACCCTGATCAGGATCTTTTGAACTCGATTTTATAAATCACATAGGACAACTCCTCATCTACCAAGATTGATAGATCCCATCTAGATGCACAACCTACTCCTATAATGAATTTACTATAGCCAATATACACCACAAGGACCTGCATGGCTAAGAGACAAAATGTATATATTGTCAAACTACAGCAACCTCATTATGGGTAGCCTAGGCATCAAAGGTCAAAAAATCATTCACATTACTAAGCATCAAAAAAGTTACTGATGAGTAAGTAGACATTCAAGTGACTTCTTATATTAGTTATGCTCAGTACCATTATTCTCTAAAAACTACCTGCACTCTAGCTCCAATGTTCTCATACTGTAGACTAAAGATTCGTCTATCCTAAAAGTCAAAGAACCATTTATATTATTATAGTATCAAGAAAGTTACTGATGAGTGAGTAGACATCTAAGTGACTTTTAATATTGGTCATGCTAAGTATCGTTATTCTCTAACAACCATTTGTACTCTCATTCTAGTATCCCCATACTGTAGACTTGAGACTTATCTATCCTAAAGAGAAGTGATCTATGTACCAATCTTATCAGATCAATCACCATCCCTATGATGATTTGTTAATCGAAAGTAAATTAGAAATTAATTACTAATGACACACCTTAAATTCTCTGAGAATATGTATCATTATCTTATTAATTTCTTGGATAATTCATAGAGATATACATAATATGAATATAATTATTACTCAATTTTATTAGTTAAATACTAAATTATATCCTAAAATAAAAATATGTATCAACTAGAGTGACTTCTAGAACATATATTTAACACCAATTTCACTCCATCTCCTCTCTTTGAAAGTCTCTCTAGGTTGATTCTCTCTCTTCTCATTGTATCTTTAGAGTTATTTGAACTAGTAATGACTTTCTTTCAATGATTTTGAGTTGATCCTATTAAAGAGGGTTATGATTCGCGATCACTGGATAGCATGCCAATACCCATCCTAATTAGATGGGATACTTTCACATTTGATCATCCATAATTTTTATTGAACCATATGTATCCTAATTCAATCATAATTTGATTTAAATCACCTTGATCAGATTAATCAAGGTGCTGGATAATGTTGTTAGATTGACTCTATTCTATCTTGTTAATTTCTCTCTGTTGACTCCTGTCTTGATTTTGATGAATAATAAAATACTTAAATATATTTGAGTACTAACTGTATGTTAAAAGTATATTTATCAGAATGGGGTACTTGTTAAAAGTTTAAATTGCTTATTATCTTGATGAAGAAGTCTATTTTATAGATGAAATTTCAAAGTTAAATGGACTTAAGTACATAAGAATGACTTGGAAGGACTTAATTTTGAAGTTTGAATAAGTTTTAGTAGTGTTTTAGAAGTATTTCAAGAAAGTTTCAGTCAAGTATCGACTCATGAAATTGAAGTGTTTACTCACAGTGTCGACTCACAGTGTTGACTCACGAAGGGTTGAGCTGATATACAGAAGATGTTTCAGATGACATGCTTAAAGTATCGACTCATGGAGCTCAAGTGTCGACTCAAGTATCGACTCAAGGGTCGACTCAAGGCCTGAGACAAAAATGATATAGAACATGCTGAATTTCAAGATTTCTTTCAAGTATCGACTCATAGAAATCAAGTATCGATTCAAGTGTCAACTCACCAAAAAAAGTATCGACTCACTTGAGATTTCCAGAAAGCTTCAAAAGACTTTTGTTGAACTAGTGTCGATTCATGAAGATGAAGTATCGACTCATGACTTGAAGTGTCGATACTTGAAGTTTTGATGAACAGTAACAGCTAATTTTTTGAAGTACATAATTGATCCTTTTCATGCCCAACAGCTATTTTCTCCTCTCCAATGGCCAAAAATAGCCATTTGAAGTTTGAAAAGGTATTTAAAGTGGACTAAACTCAAGAGGGAAGTAACTAATGAGATTTTATTGATCATCCATTAAGAGTTCATTACTTTTGAGGGAAGTTGACCCTTCAAGCATTCAAAGTATTCAAGAGCATTCAAGTCAACTATTCAAGCATTGATTAAAGCTTCAACAACTTGAAGACAAGTATCTTCAATAGCAATTAAAAAGCTTCAAATAGATATTTGCTTTTAGTTGAAAGCTTTTTGTATTTCGTGCTTTATACTTGAATCTTGTTATTATTTTTAGTTTCAAGAGAATTGAAACTAGAGTTGAGGTTTGTTGGTGAGCCTTTGTATTAAAACCAATGGAGGTTTTTGGTTAGCCTAAGTGACAAAACCAAGGAGGTTATTGGTGAGCCTAAGTTACAAAATTAATTAGAATTTTGGTTATCCTGTAAAACCAAAGGGATTTTGACTTGTGTTGTCGGTAAAAATAAGTTGGGTTTTAATTAGTGAGCCTGTAAAACTAATAGACTGTAATCAAGGAAGATTATAGTAAAATTTTCAAGTGGATCTTGGAAAGTGGATGTAGGTACTTTGGTGTACGTCGAACTACTATATATCTTGGTGTTTATGATTGCTTACCTTTTCATTATTTGCTCTTATTTACTTTTCTTTACTTATTTATTTCCACTGCATACTCTTAAATAGCATAAAACACTTATAATTCACTAGCACCTAAATTATTTTTGAGTTGGCACATACTTGTAAAAGTTTCTGAAACCCAATTCAGGTCCCTCTTGGGTTGCTTGCTGGGCAACAAGTAGTATCAAAGCCACATACTCAGCTTATAGGTCTAACCGCCTAAAGTTAAAGATCTATGGCAGCCCCACTTTATTTTAGTATTGTTGAGGGACAAGCCTCAAACAGATCTCTTTACTTTAATGGCACAAACTACACGTATTAAAAACATGTATGAGAATTTATATACATTCTATTGATTACAATTTATAAAAAGTAGTCAATAAAGGTTCACATATTCCTTCAATCATTTTTAATGGCATTTCCATACCAAAATTTGAAGATGATTGGGATGAGAATGATATTAAACAATCCAAGATAAATGCTAAAGTAATGAATCTACTCTATTGTGTATTGAATCATGGTGAATTTAATAATATTTTCACATGCACCTCTGTGAAGGAAATATGGGACACTTGAGGTTACTCATGAGGAACCAATCAAGTAAAAAATATTAAAGTTAATATGCTAGAACATATATATAAGACATTTAGAATGGAGCCCAATGTGCCCATTACTGAAATGTATACTAGATTTACAAATATTGTTAATGGCATGAGAAGTCTTGGTAAGATTATGTCTAATGCTGATCTTGTAAATAAAATTCTCAGGTTATTCCAACATCTTGGGATTTGAAAAAGTGACAACAATTCAAGAAGCTAAAGATGTTGAGATACTTTCTTTGGAACAACTTGTAGGTTCACTCATGACTTATAAGTTGAACTTGAAGCAGAAGACAATGGATGTCGATAAAAAGAAGAAGACCATAGCATTCAAGTCTACCACACAAGATGAGTTTTCAAGTGAAGAATCTGAAGAAGAAGAAAATGAAGATGAAGTGGCACTCATTGTAAGAAGATTTAAAAGATTTATGAGAAGGAAGAAATTTTCCTAAAAAAGAAGCCTCAACTTAGCAAAGAAAAAGGAAAAGAAAAAGAAAAAGAAAAGGAGAAGGATCAATTAATTTGCTTTGAGTACAAGAAGCCGGGACTCTTCAAGGCTGATTGCCCTCTCCTAAAAAAACCCAAAAAGAAATTTAGAAAGAAGGCTATGATGGCTACCTGAAGTGATAGCGAAGACTTCAGCTCAGAAGAAGAACAACAAGAAGTAGCCAATCTTTGCTTCATGGTTCAAGAAGATGAGATACAATCTAGCTTTGAATCTGAATTTACATTTGATGAACTTAGAGATGCATTTAATGAGCTCATGCATGAATATAGATTTCTAAAAATTGAAAACAAAAAGTTGAAAAAGCATACAAATTCATTTTCTTATAAAAACACCAATCTTACAAATAAAAACAGTGATTTCAAAACTAAGATTGATGTTTTAGAAAAACAAAAAATGCTTTATCAATAGAAATAGAGATTTTGAAAAGACTCAAGGCTATTATTTCAAATGATTAACTTTTAAAGTAAAATAAAGACCTTGCGGTAGAAAATAAAAAATTCAAATATGAGCTTAACAAAGTTAAACCATTTATTGAAAATTTACATATAGTTATGAAAAGATAAATCTTTTATTAAACAATCAAAGAGCTATATTTGATAAAGCCGGACTTGGTTATAAGCAATAAATGAAATAAAAATCTTTCAAGAATTTCTTTGTTCCTGCATCATCAAATATCATTTGCTTTAGTTGTAAGAGATTTGGGCATAAAGCATACCAGTGTGATCTTAGAAAGATAAATACTTCTAAAAAGATTTGGGTTTCAAAAAGAACCACTCTTGATACTAACCCTAAAGGATCCAAGATGGCTTGGGTACCTAAAATGAAAACTTAATTTATTTTGCATGTATGTCTTGCAACCAAAGAAAAGAAGAGATTGTGATATCTGGATAGTGGTTGCTCAAAACATATGACAGGAGACATGAAGGAATTCACTTTTCTTGAGGCACTGAATGGAGGGAGTATAATTTTCGGAGATAACGATAAAGAAAAAATTATTGGTATCAGTAAAGTTTATATCTCTCCTTCTACATTTATTGATAATGTCTTATTAGTTGAAGGATTGAAACATAATCTTCTTAGTATTAGTTAGTTTTGTGATAAGAATTTTAAAGTTATTTTTGAATCATCTTTTTGCATGGTTGCTAGTCCTGATATTAATGGAGTGAAATTCATTGAAAATAGGTATGGTAATATCTATCTTGTTGAACTTGACAATTTATCATTAGATGATGGTGAATGCCAGTTGCAATGAATTCCATAATTAATGAGACTAGTTGGCTTTGGTATCGTAGATTAGGTCATGCAAGCATGCATCTACTTTCTAAACTATACAAAAAGGATTTAGTAAGAGATTTACTAAAACTTAGTTTTGAAAAAGATAAAATATGTGAAGCATGTCAATTTGGAAAACAAGCAAAAACATCTTTTAAACCAAAATATTTTGTTTTAACTTCTAGGCCATTAGAGCTACTCCATATGGATCTCTTTGGACCAACTGGGACTACAAGCCTAGGAAGCAAGAAATATGTATTAGTTATAGTGGATGATTTCTCTCGATTTACATGGATTTTATTTTTAGCTCATAAAGATGAATCATTTTCGACTTTCACGAAGTTTTATCGAAAAGTTTCAAATATAAAAGGTACTTCAGTTGTTTAGATTTGAAGTGATCATGACACTAAATTTGAAAATCAAGATTTTAAAAATTTTTGTAATGAAAAAGGAATGGAGCACAATTTTTATGCACCTAGGACACCTCAACAGAATCGGATGGTAGAAATAAAAAATCCTACTTTAAAAGAAATGGCATGCATAATGCTTTATGAAAATGATTTACGTAGATATTTTTGGATAAAAGCTATTAATACTGCCTGCTATATTTTAAACCATGTTTTAATCAGACCTATTTTAAAGAAAACACCTTATGAGTTTTGGAAAGAAAGAAAACCTACTTTGAAGTATTTTTGGATTTTTGGTTATCGATGTTTAATTTTGAATAATGGAAAAGACAATATAGGCAAATTTGATGCCAAGTTAGATGAAGGTATCTTCTTAGGATATTCTACATCTAGCAAGGTATACAGGATTTTTAACAAAAGAACATTTATTGTTAAAGAATCAGTGCATGTAGTATTTGAAGAACTACTAACAAATCCTCTCGAAAGAAGAATACTTCTGATGCATGTGTAGGTCTGAAGGATCAAAGAAGCTTACCTTGGATGATCCCCTTTTGATGGGGAACTAATATGCATGCAATTTTTTTTGTATGTTTTACATGTTGAGTTAGGTGATTAATTCCCAAATTTCAGATCAAAATTATTTGTAGAGAATTTTGTATGAATTTTTGAAGATCAGCATGCAGATTAGGACCTAGAAAAGTAGCAAAGAAGGATCGCCGGGGCTGAGAAGCCTCGGTTAGGGCAAGTTATCCTACAATAAAACTACTGGAGGTAGAGGGGTGTACCTGACAACGTCTGTAAAGATCGCAGCGAAGGGGTCTCTCGTTCCTCGACGGATGCGGCCTGGAAAACCGAGCCAAAGACCCGCGGATACCCGGCTTTCTGCTCGGTGATCCGATTGAGGCTTGGCTGGAGTCGTTGGATTCGTAGGAACTCAGGGACCTACAAACGACCTGTCAGGGGTTAGAAAACTCACAAAGGAACAAGAAAGCAAAGGAAAAATAGCAAGGGAAGGCTTCTTTTGGAGTGGGCGTCCAGGGATCTGAGATGCTTGTTGGCAGCAGGAAGATGATTGCAGCACTGGAAAGAAAAACTCTCGCAAACCCCTTTATGCACACAGAAGGGTATCACACAACTCAATAGAAGAACTCAAAGTTTTCATTCATCAAAAATTCTCCCTCATACAAGAGGCTTGGGTCCCTTAAATAGACCCTTAACCTTGGGCTCCAAGTAAGGGTACATAAGTCTTTACATAAGAATCCTTTTCCCTCTCAAATCCTAGCTAGAAAATAAGGAAATATTAGGTAGAAAAATCCCTAAAAATTTTCTTGACTTGGTCAAGACTCCAAGGATGCCTAGGGGGGCGTGTTGGGCTTCTATGAGCAGCAAAAGACCGGCCCAAAGGGGCTCGGGTGCATGGGTTTGGGCCTCTGGAAGCTGGGGTGGCCTGGTAGCCAGGTAGCAGGAATATTCCCTAGTATCTTGCTTCTTAGGGGCTTGGGCTTGGCACCTGGGCTTGATTTCTTTGGGCTAGGATGCAGATGGACCTCTGAAATCATGGATGCCCTTATCTATGAATATACTTTGGCATCTGGAAGGGAATCTGGGCATCTGGAGGGCATCTGCAAGAAATCAGGGTTTTTTGAATTTTCCTCCTGGGGTCTTCAAATCTTCAAGCTGGGTTGGACTTGTTCTATACTTCCATGTCTTCAATCTAGTTAGACTTGGTCTTCACTTGTATGATATAGTCTTGAGTCTTCAGTATGCTTGGACAGGACTCAAAAAAAAATAAAATTAGCTCAACATGAGCTGACTAGCATTGGACTGAACTAGCTCAACATGAGCTGACTAGTACAGAACTGAAATAACAACTAAAAATACTCAAATAACAACTAAAATGGACTCAGATGAGCTAAGCCCTTATTACAGATGGACTCATAAATTATTGATCAATTTACAGAGGGTTGAAAAAGCCTCTGTCTTATTCTAGTGCCTCCGGTGTCCCCACCAATTCTCCCGGGGGGGAGGAACTCGACCCTGTCGAGTGAAGGTCAGATTGGCTCACATATCTCTCGAGAAGGTCTAGGTTGAGGCATTGCATGTCCTCTCGAGAAATCCACGAATCGTCTGACTCTGGCCGGCCTTGCCATCGGACCAGGAAGCGTTGATAGACATGGCCCTGGGTCGTGATGGCTTGATCATCCAGGATACGCTCGATCCGTTCTCCTCTCTCAGGCCAAATTTGTTTGTGGACACTCTAGGTTAGGGTCACTCACAATGAAAAGGAATAGGTCCAAAGGCCTCACTAGGTATCGCTGTCGGTTCCCTATACTCAACCAGGTCTGTAATATTGAAGGTAGAACTAATGCCCAAATCCGAAGGCAATTCTAACACCTAGGCATTTGATCCAACCTTCTCTATCACTTTAAAAGGTCCGGCTCTGCGAGCATGAAGCTTCTTTTAGGCCTAAGCCTAACCAAGATAGAATACACTACATCAAATTCTTTGACCCTTCTTCGGGAATTAGCCAGTTGTTTTAAGATTAGTGCGGGTGGTGAACATGCTAGGCACATGCAGACTTCTAACAAATGATGCAAAGGACTCATACTGACACCTAACAGACTCGACTATGCATTCCTATCGAAGAAAATTTTATTGAACTCTTTGGATCTAAACCTAATAGATTATAGGTTCTCTAGGTTTGATCCTAGCTTGACATGCACATGAAAATTTACAGTGAACTTCTAGCAAATTCCAAAGAGTATGCCAGAAGTAAGATGCAAACCTAACATGCGTGATGAATGCATGCAGTATGCTAATCTCAGCTAAATGCAATCTAATGATCCTAGAAATGCTGGAGGTGTCAGGAAAGGGCAGAAAATAGGAAGTGGGTTCAGAATTAGTTTGGTAAGGTAGAGAAAAAGGTTCATGGTTAGTTGGATAAAGTAGGATAAAAGACGGGGTGTCAGGAACTAATCCTATACTAATGAGGTTAACCTTACGAGGTTGAGCTATATCTACAGGGTTTGCATAATGAAAGGATGGGTCGCCAATTTCGGGGAAGAGGTCCTTAATGGGAACTATAGGAGGGGACTCATCTTGAAGGTATTGATTCAAAGAGATCATGTCCTTAATAAATTCTTCTGGTTCTTGTATTTTTGGACTAGACTCTGTAATTTGGCTCTCCTCTATGGTTTCCTCAGGTAAGGCTCTAGCAGCAGTACCTAGGTTCTCTTCCTCTATTTGTTCTTCCATTATAGCTTTAGGTTGGATGTGGTCAAGGTCAACTACCTCTAGGTTGGCTTCTACCTGGGTATCTATTAGGTCAGCTAATTCTAGGTCATCTAAAGGTGTCTCCTCTTGTTGACTCTAGTCTTGATTTTGATGATTGACAAAATATTTAAGTATATATGAGTACTAATTATGTTTTAAGTATATTTCTCAGATCTTAGTACTCAACCATGATGAATGAAGAAATGCTTGTATTTTAGTTGAAAAAATCCTTAAATTAATGAAAAATCAAATATATGGACTTTGGAATTAATATGAAAGGATTTGAAGATGGTTCAGCAAGGCCGGCACGGCAAAATTTCAGTGGCATGCTTCAGAGGTCGACACCTGAGGTCAACACCTGTTCAGAGGTCGACACCAGAGGTCAACACCTGTCCAGAGGTCGACACCAGAGGTCAACACCTGTCCAGAGGTCGACACCAGAGGTCGACTCATAGCCTGAGAATTCAAACTGGGCAGAACTATGGTTTTCTGGATTTTTGCCTAAGATAAACTGGAGGTCGACTCATGAGGTCGACACCTGATCCAGAGGTCGACTCATGAGGTCGACTCATGGTATAACGACTAGTTTTTCTGAACTTTTGATTTGATGTCTAACAGCCATAAACGGCCATATTTTTGATTCTAACGGTCTTGTGGAGTTGTTTCAGCATGAATGAGGTATTTAACCTCCACCAAACTTCAAAAAAGATATGGAGACAAGGTGAAAAGGATTAGAGTGAAAGTAAAAAGCCTTCAATCAATTTCAAGCCAAAAAGAGTGAGAAATCCAAGAGATTCCTTAGCCAAAAGCTTTCCATCTTTGAGGAATCCAACTTTCAAGAGTTTGGCATTTAGTGAGGTCCAAGATTCTAAGAGAAAGGCTTGAAGAGTCTCCATCAAGAGCTACATCGAATTACCTTTTGCTCAAAAAGGAGTTTGTATTGCTTTTATTCATTGTATTCATATTCTATTTGTGGTAGGCTAGTTTCAAGGGAATTTAAAACTAGTGTGAGGTTTGTTGGTGAGCCAATTGATAAAACCAACTAGGGTTCCTTGTAAGACCGAAGCCAAAACAAGTGTGTGAGGTTTGTTGGTGAGCCAATTGATAAAACCAACTAGGGTTGCTTGTAAGCCCGAAGCCAAAACAAGTGAGTGAGGTTTGTTGGTGAGCCAATTGATAAAACCAACTAGGGTTGCTTGTAAGCCCGAAGCCAAAACAAGTGTGTAAGGTTTTGACTTGTGAGCCTGGTAAAACAAGTCGGCTATAATCTAAAGATTATAGTGGAAATTCCCAAGTGGAGCTTGGGGAGTGGATGTAGGTGCTAGGTGCACCGAACCACTATACTTCTTGTGTGTTTGCATTGCTCTTCTTTTGCTCTTTAATTGTTAATTTATTTCATTGCTTCCGTTGCACAATTATTTGAGCACTATCACTCTTCACCTTAAAACTTGATAGCACATATATTGCTTTAATTTTTTAAATACCCAATTCACCCCCCCTCTTGGGCACCATATCTGGGCAACAAGTGGTATCAGAGCTCGGTGCTCTGATTGAAAATCTAACGATTTTGAGCTAAAGTTCATGGTGACCCTTGTAGGTATTAGTGTTAGACCACCATTTTTCAATGGCATAAATTACATATTTTGGAAAACTCGCATGCGCATCCATATTCAATCTATTAGTTATCATCTTTGGAAAACTATTATTAGTGGTCCTCATATTCCTTCCATTTTGGTTAATGGCATTTCCATTCTGTTACAGCCGTGACAGTGACGTGGCCAGGCTCAGGTATCGCCGAATGCAAGCGAGCCACGTGTGAGTTTCCCTGCCAGAATCAGCGCCACGTCCTCAAAGATAGGGTCGGCAAGACCGCACCGCCCGACGACTATCTGAAGCAAACAGCTCCCGCCGAGGTCGAGTTCGGCGCGGAGTTCCCCCACCGACTCATCTGCGCCCGGGCTCGGAGGAGTCCGCCCCGAGTAAGGTCGGCCGTGGTCGGCTGACCCTCCGCCTTGCGCCAGGTGGCCACCCGGAGACGGGTCCACCTCGGCCGAAGCCAGGCGATCTTCTGCCACCTCGCCAGGTGTCCACCCAGGAGGGGTCCACCTAGGCCGAGGTCGGCTGACCCTCCGCCTTGCGCCAGGTGGCCACCCGGAGACGGGTCCACCTCGGCCGAAGCCAGGCGATCTTCTGCCACCTCGCCAGGTGTCCACCCAGGACGGGTCCACCTAGGCCGAGGTCGGCTGACCCTCCGCCTTGCGCCAGGTGGCCACCCGGAGACGGGTCCACCTCGGTCGAAGCCAGGCGATCTTCTGCCACCTCGCCAGGTGTCCACCCAGGAGGGGTCCACCTAGGTCGAGGTCGGCTGACCCCCCGCCTTGCGCCAGGTGGCCACCCGGAGACGGGTCCACCTCGGCCGAAGCCAGGCGACCTCCTGCCACCTCGCCAGGTGTCCACCCAGGAGGGGTCCACCTAAGCCGAGGTCGGCCGATCCCTCGCCTCTCGCCAGTTGGCCCCCGGAGACAGGTCCAGCTCAGCCGAGGTCAGACCGCTCGTACGGAGAGGCCCCCGGGGAAAGCGACAGGTCCCGAGGCCATCCCTCGGGCCGTACCGACCCCAGACGGCGTCCCGTACGGAGGGCGGCGGCACGCGGAACGTCACTTACATTGGCCCGACAGGTCCCGCAGTCGAGAGACCCGATCCTGACGGAACAGGCCCCGTAAACGGATGGCGCCCACGCTCGGGGAAAAGAGCACTCTCACGGAGCCCGAAGCCTGACGACTGGCCGCTCTGCCAGCGCCGCCCCCCCTCCTTTTCTCTTCTGTCCTTGCCTTCTCCCTGCTGGGCCCGGTGGACGAGGTCGGAAAGCCGCCTGGCCTCCTTCACCAAAAAGGGAAAAGAAAGGAAGACAGGGGAGAGGAGTTTTCGAGGAGGAAAAGGACAGGCGCACGACGGAGGGAGATAAAGAGGGAAGAATCTGGAGACTGCAAGGTAAGCCAACTAGCTTGGGGACAAGGAGGAAGCACCGGCACAAGGCCTCGCTCCGAAAAAGAAACCAGAGATCCCGAGAGGGGAATACTGGACGTGAGCTCGGCAAGCAGGCCCAACCGAGATTCCGGTCCCCAGCGCGTTCCCTTCACCAGTTAACTCTCCAAATCTGGGGCCCTTTAGAGGGCCTGGGAGGGAGAGTCTGTTCCTTCTCGTCGTCTACTGACTTGACCGTCGGAGCCCCCTCGCCGGAATCCCCGGCCAGGGTCCTCTAACCCCTTTGTCGCAGGTTCTCCGCAGGAAGGGAGGCTCCCTCGCCAGGCGGTCAGGAAGGATCGGCTGATCCACGGCACGGGCGCGGCGACGAGAACGGCAACACATTCCAAAGCTTGAAGAGGATTGGAATGAATATGACATTAAACAAATTGAACTCAATGCTAAAGCAATGAACTTGCTTTATTGTGCATTGGACTTAAATGAATTTAATAGAGTTTCTACATGCACATCAGCGAAGGAAATATGGGACACACTTGAAGTTACTCATGAGGGTACTCTTCAAGTGAAGAACACTAAAATTAATTTGCTTATACATTCTTTTGAAACTTTTGAAATGATGCATTATGAATCTATATCTGATATGTTTTCAAGATTTATGACTATTATTAATGAATTAAAAGTCTTGGCAAAATCTATACTAATGCTGATTTGGTGAACAAAATTCTTAGATCCTTGCCAAAATCATGGGATCCAAAGGTGACGGCGATCCAAGAAGCTAAAGATGTAGAAACCTTACCTTTGGAGGAGCTTATCGGTTCACTCATGACCTATGAGTTGAACTTATGGCAAAGGATAGTGGAAGCTGATACAGAAAAGAAAATAATTGCTCTCAAGGCCAAAAGGAAATTCAAGGCAATGATGGCAACTTGGAGCGATAGCGAAGATTCAAGTACGGATGATGAAGTTGCCCATCTTTATTTCATGGCAAATGAGAAAAAGGTATGTGCTAAAAATAATTATGATTTTACCTTTAAAGAATCACATGATGCATCTAATGATCTTGTGAATGAATACAGATTGCTAAAAATTGAGCACAAGAAATTAAATAGGCATGTAGATTCATTTTCTCTTGACAACACCAATCTTGCAAATAAAAATGATGATTTAAATGCCAAGATTGATATTTTGAAAAATGAAAAGAATAATTTTTCTAAAGAAAAAGAATTTTTAGAAAAAGAAAATGTTATTCCAATAGATTTATGTGAAAAAGTTTTTAATGAGAAAAATATTTTGATTGAGGAAAAGAAGCAAAAACTCTTGAAGAACTTCAATATTCCTGCTTCTTTCAATTCTTCTTATAAATGTGGTTTCAATGCTTATCCTTCTAGATTAAGAAAAGTTTGGGTTCCAAAAGGAACCATAATTACTAATCATAAAGGACCCAAGAAAGTTTGGGTACCAAAAATGTCCACTTAATTTGTTTTGTAGGAATGTCTTGCAACCCAACATGAAGAAAGGAAGTTCTTGAAAAGAGGTTGTACAAGACAATTTAAAGAAGTGGACAAGCTATATTTTGGACTAAATGGTAAAAGGAAGGATTATGTATATTGGTAAATTCTAAACATCTCCTTCCATAATTAAAATTGTAGATTAATTTTTATTGCATCAATTACTTTGAAAAATTGTTTTAAATAGTTAATTAGAATCAAGTTTGGACTTATCATCATTGGCTATGATCATGAACTTTTTGATGTTGATGAATTTCATGATATCATGATTAAATTTATGATTGTAAGACCTTCACTTGATTTTGATTAATGTATTTCATGAAAAATACTTTTAAAGATGCATATTGATTTGAAAAATGTTTCAATTGATTGATTAGAATCAAGCTTAGACTAATAATCATTTGTTGTGATCATGACCATTTTGATGTTGATGGATTTCAAGCTCTCATGGTCAAACTTGTGATTATTAGATCTTCACTTGATTTTGATTAATATAGTTTCTAAATTATTTCAAGTGAAATGCTATGATTTATATGTTTTTATTTTTGGCATCTATGCATAATCTAGAAATGATTTGGATCAAGTATAGAACTAGTAGTTAAGGATTACTTTTAAGAAGAAGATATGCTTATTGACAAACCCTTGCTCTAATAGCTAGACTTGATATCATATTACTTCTAGCATTTGTATGGATATCAAATCATCTTAAAATGAATTTGAAATAATGCTAAACGTTTTTATGCGATATAAATGCTTTGTATTTTGAAAATCATGAATATCTTGAAAAATTTCAAATCTTGATGCATAAGCTTTCATGTTTTATTCCTGAAATAAATGCATATTTTTAAAGGAGGAATAACATTCAGGGGGAGCATCTAAAGATTTGTTATCATATTTGATGCTTTGAATATCTTGTTGATATCATGCTTTACTTATATTGCTCTGGTACTCCTTCTTGTTTTCAAATCTAATTCTTTGGGGGAGTTACATTCAAATGGTATCATATTTTATTGGCATCAAAATTTTTTTTATATAAGAATTCCTAGTAACCGCTTCGGATTGGGTTAGTCACCATGGCCGTCCGGTCATAAGAGATAAGTAGGGCTTAAAGACCCTCTCTTCCCATTCAACGGGCTCTCTTATGACGTGTAGGGGTGCCGCTGTTACCTTATCCCATGAACAAGTAAGGCGAATGGATAATTACATCAAATCATTTCTTGCATGTGCTTACATTCTTTGGTATCTTGTTCAATTTATATCATATTCAATTGATATCATAAATATTTGATTTCATGCATTGATTTTGATGAACTACTTGCTATTCTTTCTAACTTCATTTCCACTTTGTATTGCCTTTCACCCTTTTTCATGATGTCAAAAATGGGGAGAAAATTGTTAAGTATGAAAAGGGGAAGATTGGATAAACATGAAAAATCTTTTGAGAAATGAAAGAAAGTGCAAAAGGGGGAGAAGAATGTAAAATGTTTTTATCTAAAGGAAAGAATTAGTAAGAAGAAGAAATTTTGAAAATTTTAAATTTTTCTTTTGCATATTTAAAAAAAAAAATATTTTTGAAGATTTTTTGGATCATTTTTTGAGGGGGAGCTTGGTGCTTATTGTTTTGAGCTTACATGTTTATCTTATTGTTAATCTTTTTAAGCTTACCCTATTCATATACTTAAAGGTTTTGTCATCATCAAAAAGGGGGAGATTGTTGACTCTAGTCTTGATTTTGATGATTGACAAAATGTTTAAGTATATATGAGTACTAATTATGTTTTAAGTATATTTCTCAGATCTTAGTACTCAACCATGATGAATGAAGAAATGCTTGTATTTTAGTTGAAAAAGTCCTTAAATTAATGAAAAATCAAATATATGGACTTTGGAATTAATATGAAAGGATTTGAAGATGGTTCAGCAAGGCCGGCACGGCAAAATTTCAGTGGCACGCTTCAGAGGTCGACACCTGAGGTCAACACCTGTTCAGAGGTCAACACCAGAGGTCAACACCTGTCCAGAGGTCGACACCAGAGGTCAACACCTGTCCAGAGGTCGACACCAGAGGTCGACTCATAGCCTGAGAATTCAAACTGGGCAGAACTATGGTTTTCTGGATTTTTGCCTAAGATAAACTGGAGGTCGACTCATGAGGTCGACACCTGATCCAGAGGTCGACTCATGAGGTCGACTCATGGTATAACGGCTAGTTTTTCTGAACTTTTGATTTGATGTCTAACGGCCATAAACGGCCATATTTTTGATTCTAACGGTCTTATGGAGTTGTTTCAGCATGAATGAGGTATTTAACCTCCACCAAACTTCAAAAAAGATATGGAGACAAGTTGAAAAGGATTAGAGTGAAAGTAAAAAGCCTTCAATTAATTCCAAGCCAAAAAGAGTGAGAAATCCAAGAGATTCCTTAGCCAAAAGCTTTCCATCTTTGAGGAATCCAACTTTCAAGAGTTTGGCATTTAGTGAGGTCCAAGATTCCAAGAGAAAGGCTTGAAGAGTCTCCATCAAGAGCTACATCGAATTACCTTTTGCTCAAAAAGGAGTTTGTATTGCTTTTATTCATTGTATTCATATTCTATTTGTAGTAGGCTAGTTTCAAGGGAATTTAAAACTAGTGTGAGGTTTGTTGGTGAGCCAATTGATAAAACCAACTAGGGTTCCTTGTAAGCCCGAAGCCAAAACAAGTGTGTGAGGTTTGTTGGTGAGCCAATTGATAAAACCAACTAGGGTTGCTTGTAAGCCCGAAGCCAAAACAAGTGAGTGAGGTTTGTTGGTGAGCCAATTGATAAAACCAACTAGGGTTGCTTGTAAGCCCGAAGCCAAAACAAGTGTGTAAGGTTTTGACTTGTGAGCCTAGTAAAACAAGTCGGCTGTAATCTAAAGATTATAGTGGAAATTCCCAAGTGGAGCTTGGGGAGTGGATGTAGGTGCTAGGTGCACCGAACCACTATACTTCTTGTGTGTTTGCATTGCTCTTCTTTTGCTCTTTAATTGTTAATTTATTTCATTGCTTCCGTTGCACAATTATTTGAGCACTATCACTCTTCACCTTAAAACTTGATAGCACATATATTGCTTTAATTTTTTAAATACCCAATTCACCCCCCCTCTTGGGCACCATATATGGGCAACACCTCTTCTCCTTCATACTCATCCACTAGGCTCGCATCAGCTTCATACACTTCCGCGTTAATGTAAGCCTTGTCAATCTCAGGAATGGTTGGAGAAGGTCGGCTAGGAAAAAATTGGCTAAGTCCTGGTTTCTGATTATGGACACTAATCCTAGTAGGTTCAGGTTGTCTAAGGGGTAGTGGCTTACTACTGGGCTCATATTTAGGGGTGCTAATCCTATGGGGTTCAAGTTGACTATGGAAAACCTGACTAGTACTAGATTGATATCTAGGGATTATGGGCTCCCTAGACTCGTAGGATAAGGGAGCAGATCTATGGGTCACGGGATCATAAGATCTGGGGTTATAGGATTTGGGTTCAGCTCTATGGGTCTTGGGTCTACTGGACTCATGGGATATAGGTTCGTAGATTTTAGAGTCAGAGGATTTGAAGTCATAAGATCTATAGGTTGTGGGTATACTAGGCTTATAGGATGTGGGTAAATAGGATCTAGAGTCATAGGATCTAGGTTCAGTATCATAGTATGGGTCAGGCTGAGTGGCTCTCCTAGGTTCAACCTCACGATATGGTTCAGGGTTTGGGGTCCTCCTAGGTTTAGGATTATAGTATGGGTCAGGCTGAGGGGCTCTCCTAGGTTCAACCTCTTGGTATGGATCAGGGTTTGGGGTCCTCCTAGGTTGAGGATTGTAGTATGGGTCAGGATAAGGGGCTCTCCTAGGTTCGACCTCATGGTATAGATCAGGGTTTGGGGTTCTCCTAGGTTGAGGGGACTCAGGATCTGGCTCAGATCGTGACCCATGGGTTCTTGCTATGGTCCCTACACGGCCTCCTAACTAGTCAAACCTATTGGCAAGATGGTCAATTCTATTGTTGGTTTGGGTAGCAGACTGAGTTAACTGGGTAGTCATATGGGCCATTTGATCAGCTAGGGCTTTTATTTGGGCTTGTAAATTTTTTATGGGTTCAGACATTTGTGAAGGAGGTGGGTGATATGAAACTCCTAATCTAGTGCTCTTGCAAGACTCGATCAGACCGACTATAGCTGACTAGAACTAGAGTCCAAATTAGATGCTCAATCAGGGTGGCAAACTAGCCTATAGTAACCCTGTACTCAGCCAGGCAGGTGTAAGGGGAGTGTTAGGTCCCTGATTGCCAATCCTAGACACCAATCAGAGATTGGCCAGGTAGGCGGACCAGCACACAAGCCCTTCGGGATTGAATCCCTAAACCACCATTCTAGACACTAAGCACAAGGCACACACAGGTTAACTTGACACAGTGATCTAACACTAGCCTGGACCCGACCAGTTGGTGTCCCTAGCCCACTAGGGCAAATTAAGTCTAATTAATTTTATGCTAAGGCTTGGGACTGAATACAAGGGATGTGGTTTTGGGCTAAGGAGAGGTGATCAAATCCTCCCCCCATCTGATATAGCAAGAGTGCCCTTAAAAGTAAATTATGCAATGATGGCAGGCAGATGAGGATGCAAATTAGGATTTAGATATATTTTTTTGGTATTTTTGAAGAATATGTAATTTTTTTTTGGTATTTTTTAAATAGAAGAAAACTTGCAAAACATGGCCTAATATGCTGGAAATATACTAAAATTAAAAAATATGCAAAAACTCCTAAACAAAACCCTAAAACTTCCAAACTTGTCTTGCTAAAAAAAAAATAGAGCCAAAAATTTGTAGGCCCTATTTTGGCTTGCAGAAAATTCACAGGCCATAATAAAATCTGGAAAAATTTTTAAAATTACTGCGAATTATGATAAATCCAAGAAATAAATTTCAGAATTTTTGGAGTTTTTAACAGGGAGAAATAATTAAAATAACAGAGTATATACGGACTGAAAAATTACAGAAAACAAGCCCTAATCTAAGCTTTGATACCAAATGATGGGGAACTAATATGCATGCAGTTTTTTTTGTATGTTTTACATGTTGAGTTAGGTGATAAATTCTCAAATTTCAAATCAAAATTATTTGTAGGGAATTTTGTATGAATTTTTGAAGATCAGCATGCAGATTAGGACCTAGAAAAGTAGCAAAGAAGGACCGCCGGGGCTGAGAAGTCTCGGTTAGGGCAAGTTATCCTACAATAAAACTACTGGAGGTAGAGGGGTGTACCTGACAACATCTGTAAAGATCGCAGCCTGGAGTCATTGGATTCGTAGGAACTCAGGGACCTGCAAACGACCAGTCAGGGGTTAGAAAGCTCACAAAGGAACAAGAAAACAAAGTAAAAATAGCAAGGGAAGGCTTCTTTTGGAGTTGGCGTCCAGGGATCTGGAGGGTTTGTTGGCAGCAGGAAGATGATTGCAAACACCGGGAAGAAGAACTCTCACAAACCCCTTTATGCACATAGCAGGGTATCACACCACTCAATAGAAGAACTCAAAGTTTTCATTCATCAAAAATTCTCCCTCATACAAGAGGCTAGGGTCCCTTAAATAGATCCTTAACCTTGGGCTCCAAGTAAGGGTACATAAGTCTTTACATAAGAATCCTTTTCCCTCTCAAACCCTAGCTAGAAAATAAGGAAATATTAGGTAGAAAAATCCCTAAAAATTTTCTTGACTTGGTCAAGACTCCAAGGATGCCTAGGGGGGCGTGTTGGGCCTCTAGGAGCAGCAAAAGGCCGGCCCAAAGGGGCTCGGGTGCATGGGTTTGGGCCTCTGGAAGCTGGGGTGGCCTGGTAGCCAGGTAGCAGGAATATTCCCTGGTATCTTGCTTCTTAGGGGCTTGGGCTTGGCACCTGGGCTTGATTTCTTTGGGCTAGGATGCAGATGGACCTCTGGAATCATGGATGCCCTTATCTATGAATATACTTTGGCATCTGGAAGGGAATCTGGGCATCTGGAGGGCATCTGCAAGAAATCAGGGTTTTCTGAATTTTCCTCCTGGGGTCTTCAAATCTTCAAGCTGGGTTGGACTTGTGCTATACTTCCATGTCTTCAATCTAGTTGGACTTGGTCTTCACTTGTATGATATAGTCTTGAGTCTTCAGTATGCTTGGACAGGACTCAAAAAAAAATAAAATTAGCTCAACATGAGCTGACTAGCATTGGACTGAACTAGCTCAACATGAGTTGACTAGTACAGAACTGAAATAACAACTAAAAATACTCAAATAACAACTAAAATGGACTCAGATGAGCTAAGCCCTTATTACAGATGGACTCATAAATTATTGATTAATTTACAGAGGGTTGAAAAAGCCTCTGTCTTATTCTGGTGCCTCCGGTGTCCCCACCACCTTTCCAAAGAAGATGAAGAAGATCGGAACAAGAAGAATGGAGAAGAAGTTACAAAATCCTCACTGAAGTACAAAGATCTACCAAAAGAATGGAGGTATGCTCATGGACATCCTAAGGAATTAATCTTATATGTTCCATCGAGAGGGGTAAGAACTAGATCATCTATTAAATGAACGTGATTACATTGCTTTTGTTTCTCAAATTGAACCTAAATGTATTAAAGAAGTTGAAAAAGACCCTAACTGGATAATTGCAATGCAAGAAAAATTAAATCAATTTGAAAGAAATAAAGTTTGGACACTAATAGAAAGACCATCTAATATTTTGATAATTGGTACAAAATGGGTGTATAGGAATAAACTGGATGAAATTGGAATTGTTACTAGAAACAAGATTAGACTGGTAGACAAGGGTTATAATCAAGAAGAAGGAATTGATTTTGATAAAACCTTTGCTCCAGTATCTAGACTTGAATTCATTAGATTACTTTTAGCATTTGCATGTTTTATAAATTTCAAACTTTTCCAAATGGATGCTAAAAGTATATTTTTAAATGGCTATATTGCTGAAGAAGTTTTTGTTGAACAACTACCTGGTTTTGAAAATCATGCGCATCTTGATTATGTTTTTAAATTACATAAAGCACTTTATAGTTTAAATCAAGCATCCCATGCATGGTATAAAAGACTTAGCAAATTTTTGATTGAAAATGATTTTTTCTAGAGGCCATGTTGATACTACCCTATTTTTGAAAAAGAAGAAAGATGATCTCTTAGTAGTACAAATTTTTATTGATGATATCATTTTTAGTGTTACTAATGAAACACTTTATCAAGAGTTTGCCAAGCTTATGCAGAGAGAGTTCAAGATGAGTATGATGGGTGAACTAAACTTCTTTCTTAGACTTCAAATCAAGCAAACTAAAGAAGGGATCTTCATCAACCAAGCTAAGTATACTAGAGAAATCTTAAAGAAGTTTGGGATGGAGACAACCAAGCCAATAGGTACACCTATGAGCCCTTATTGTAAACTTGATAAAGATAAATGTGGTAAAAATGTTGATAAAAAATTGTATAGGGATATTATTGGTTCATTACTGTACTTGACTGCTAGTAGATCAGATATCATGTTTAGTATTTGCATGTGTACTAGATATCAGTCTGCTCCTAAAAAATCTTTTTTAATGGCTATTAAGCACATTCTTAGATATTTATCTGGTACTATTGATATTGGATCATGGTACTCTAGAAATTTATCAATTGAATTAATTGGCTATTCTGATGCTGACTTTGTTGGATGTAAATTAGATAGAAAAAGTACTAGTGAAACTTGCCAATTTCTTGGAGTAAACTTAATCTCATGGTTTAGCAAGAAACAAACTTTGGTTGTACTATCAATAGCTGAGGCTGAATATGTTGCAGCTGAAAGTTATTGTACTTAAATCTTGTGCATTAAGCAACAACTTGAATATTTTGGAATCAAACTAACTAAGACACCCATAAGATGTGATAATACAAGTAATATAAATTTAACTAAAAATCTTATTCAGCACTCTAGAAATAAGCACATTGAAATTAGACACCATTTTATTAGAGATCATGTTGAAAATAATGATATTATGCTTGAATTTGTGTGCACTAAAATGCAACTGGCTAATATTCTGACCAAACCTCTTCAAGAAGATCAGTTCTGTATGTGTTGCCCATTGGCCAACCCAAAAGGGGGGTGAATTGGGTATTTAAAATTTTTTCACAAGTATGAGCTCTTTTAGAAACATAGTGTAGTGAGTGATGTGATTTAAATGTGAGATGCGGAAGTAAGTAAGAAATACAATCAACATAAGCACAAACATTAGCAATTTATAGTAGTTCAGAGCAACAAGGCTCCTACGTCCATTATCCAAGGTACCACTTAGGATTTTCACTATATTCTATCATGGAATACAGCCGGTTTGTTCTACACCGGGCTCACAAACTAAAACCCAATCTTGGTTTTACACCAGGATTACCAAGAACCAATATAATGTTAGTTTTTCCGGGTTCACTGATAACCCAAATTTGGTTTTCAAAGGCTCACCAAAAACCTTAAACAATTCCCAAGTCACAGCCCCTGCTGTACTTGGAACAACTCAAATAAACAACACTAATCACAAACCAAACTTTGTCGGATGGTTGCAGTTGATGCCCTTTGAGAAGCCTTCTTGATTGCTCCTTTAATGCTCTTCAAGGTTTCCAAACTTCTTTAATAAATGTCTCAAGTAGCTGATAGGAAATAGGTGTGGACTTGAGTTCTTCCTTGAATGCTCTTGAAAATTTTTAATAAACTTTTCACTCTCTTTTTCTCAAAATCTCTCTAAAACTTGACTTTAATCTTTTATTTATAGTGTTTTGAACCAATCCCAGGTAGAAATGACCATTGTAGTGCCCTGGGAGTCAAAATATAGCCGTTGGAGCACTTTTCAGATTCAAAAAATTAATTCTAGAACTAGTCATTACTCGCTAGAAACTAGGATTCGAGTTGGCTCGGTTGGGTTGAGTCAGCTCGGTTGGGTCGAGTCGGCTCGAAATCTCAGACATGTTGAAATTGCACTCTAGTCAAGTCGGCTCTTCTCAGTCAAGTCGGCTCGCTTGACTAGCATTTCAGAATTGAGATTTTGCACACTCTAGAAGAGTCGGCTCGGTTGCACATGAGTTGGCTTGGTTGCACATGAGTCGGCTCCATTGTCTGGTTCCTCAAAACTATAATTTTGGTACTCTGGTCGAGTCGGCTTTAACCTCTCTGAGTCAGCTAGGTTGACAGAGTATCAGAAAAGCTTGTACTGTGCCAGAACATTGAGTCAACTCTGCTCTTCGAGTCAGCTCGAGTGACTTAAGTCCAAAAGTGTCCAAACTTCTTCAAATATCTTCCAAACATTATCAAACTTCTTCCGGTTCTAATCTTAATAGAATAATATAGAATTGCCCCTTTTACAAGACTTTACACGTAAGTTTTTTTAGGGCTTTTCAATATTTGAATATTTTTTCATGATTACATTGATATACTATAAAGATTACTAAAATATAGGTAGAATGATTGTTCTTTTGAAACATCCTACAAAAACTTTTCAAACGTTCAAAAGTGTTAGTAACAAATACATGTTTCAATATTTTGTTATCATCAAAATCATTCCAGGGCCAACAATCCCCCCTTTTTGATGATGACAAAACACTGGGCATGAAAAAGCTTTACAAATAAGTATTATATAAACATGCATCGAGAATGTATCAGAATATATCAATAAGTATCAAGAAGTATCAGGACTTTTTGTATCAGAGTCAATATTTGTTAAAGAAACTACTTTTGCTTTAGAATGTATTGGAGCTAGTTGAGTATCAGAGTCAAATGTATTGGAGCCAATTAAGTATCAAAGTATATCATAGTGAAATAAGTATCTAAAATGTATCAAAAGTAATTAATTTCCATTAATTTAGCATCAAGAAAGTATCAGAGTTAATTGAGCATTAAAATGTATCCGGGTTAATTTAGTTTCATTGATTTCCATGTATCAGAGCTTATTGATTTCAAGAAAATATTAGAACTAACTGACTTCTCCTCCTGTTTTGCATATTCTCATAAAATCTAAATTTTGGATTTTCTATGCACAACATTTTTCAACATTTTTCCATGCACAACATAAACATTATCATTTTTTCCATGCATAACACAAACATTACTCCCCTTTTTTGTCATCAACGAAAAAAATTTTCTTTAAGCATTCAATAATTTTTGTAATAGAGTAAGAATATTAATATGATTTGAGATAATTTCACCTTCTCTTTATAATCTTGATATTCTTATTAATATTTTCCTTTCTTTTTCAATGATAATTATTTGATATTTACCGTTGAGTCCAAGCTTTATGCATCATAGAAGAGTTAAAAGAGTAGAATGACAATGACATTTAAATAAAGTGCACACACACACACACACATATATATATATATATAAGCAAATTTTTTGATACAAAAGATACAACCAACAAAAATAAGATCTAACAATATCTAATCATTTTCTTCCTCACTAGAGGAAGAACCTATTTCTAAAACAGTAGAAGATACCTTAGTTTTTAATGGTTTATGTCTAAAATCTCTAAGTCTAGTTCTGGTGGAAGCTTTAGGTACAGTAGTTTTGGTCTTAGGCTTAGCTCTAGATCTAGTCGGAGTAGGCTCAGTTTGGATAAAGGGCAGATCAGTCTGAACAGGAGGTGATGGTGGCTATCCTGATGGTCTAGCATGAGGTGGTGGATGTCTCGGTATGGATGAGTGCTGTGGAGGTGCCTGCCAAGAAGTAGAAGCTCTAGATCCTCCAGCTCCAGATCTCACTCCAGTGATGAAGAGCAAAACAGTCCTCAACTCTGACTCTATCCTCTGAACTCCCTGCTGTAACTCATGTAATGTACAGGCCTGATCTCTGGCAAAGGAGTCAGCTACTCCTCGAAGTCTCCTGAAGTCAGAGCGTGTTGATCCCTTGAGTGATTTTGATGATAATAAAATATTAGAGCATGTATTTATCTTACTAACAACTCTTCAAGTGCATTACAAGTTTTTGTAGGATGATCTTTGTTGCTATTGAATCTCCTGGACTGGGCTTCCTTGACTGGGTTTGCTGGAGTACGCGTCTCCCGGTTCCTACAAAAAAGGTCCCACAGGTCGGTGGTGTTTCGCGGGGATACTCCGATGGCTAAGTTAGTGGGAGACTTGGAGCAACAGAATGGAGGAATCACCAAGGAGATAGCTTATGGGGAAGGAAGAGCCTGCTTACCTCAGGATCCTCCCTTTACCTTATATATGTGTAGAACTTTACCAGAATCTGTCAGTGGCTAGGTTGGAAATGGCCGATTTGCCCTTAGAGAAATCTTGGTAGTGGCCAGGGGGCATCAGGAGGGAATGGCACTGTGGGATCTGCAGAGTAATGGCATCGAGATGTCAGGAATCTATTATAATAAAATTCTGGTACCAGCTGGAAGGGGCCTCTGGGACCTCTGGGCCATCCTTGGAACAGTTCATTTTGGACCGATATGGGCCTGGCTGAAGTGCGTCCGTCAAACCTAGCTGAAGGGTCAGTCGGACCTAATTGAAGGGTCGGTTAGACCTTTGGCGGGTCGGTCGGACCTCTGGTAGGTCGGTCGGACCTCTGGTGGGTCAGTCGAACCTTTGGCCAGTCGGTCAGACCTCTAGTGGTTCGGTCGGGCCCAGTCTGGTTCGAAGGGAGGCCGGTTGTGTATAACAGTTGCCCCTTGCTCTTAGCCTTCAGGAGGGCCTGTAGCTTCGAAGGGTGAGAGCATCATTCTTGCATTGAATGCACTCATCTTTATGGGGATTACGGATCTAATTAGGTATGCTACGTCTGGTCACTTCCCACTCTAGAAGCTCGTGCTTGGGACAGGTGTCGATCCCGTATTGGAAGTGAAGAGAGCGGTAATTAATGCAAAAGGGGCACAATGATGAGTGGCCAACCTGGCCTGCTTGGCTATCAGGCTTCGGAGGTGATTTGGGTGATGTGGTGACATTTGAGCAGTTGGTGCTGCACTGGGGGCGACCCACCCATTGCTAATCTGGCAATCACGTGAATCGTGACCAGACTGTGCTTCCTCCATCGCATTGGCTTCCATTGCATGGGGATTTGCGTTGCCTGATGCCTGGGTCACGGTGCTCGAGGAATGGTGACAACCGCTTCCCTCAAGGGCTATTAAGGTGATGTTGAGACTCTGGGTGAAGCCTTTGCAGCATTCACCTTTGGAAATAAATTTTGGCTCGCTCAAGTGTCTTCAACCTTTTAGGAAACCCAGCCTTCAGGTTAGTGCCTCTCTCCTCCAAGCCCCTTAACAATGGCCTCTGGTAGCCAGAGTTCCAACTGTAGGGTAGAGGGATGGATCCCAACCAAGTCCAGTCTAAATTAGTATGGGGTTGGGTAGAGGCTCTTAGGGTTACGTTCAACATCCCCTCCACCTTGCACATCACCATCCCGGACCGAAAGCGAGGGTGACTTGGCTGTCAAGCTCGAGAGCCCTCTCGGTGTATGAGGACAACCTGAAGGCCGGTCTCCAATTTCTCCTATGTGATTTCTTCGTCCAGGTCTTCAATCGGTATTGAGTCACTCTTGCGTAGCTAATCCTGAATAGTATTTGGGCCATCTGCTGTTTCGTGGTCCTGTGCCAGAGGGTTGGGGTAGAACCTAGGACTTTCCTCTTTGCAAACTTTTTTATCCTCAAAAAGGACTTCCGGAGTGAGGAGTGGTGGGTGTTCAGCCCCCATCCCGGGCAGAAGATAATTGGGGTCTTCCATCGCTATTCATGGATGGAAGTCGAAGTTCTTCTTTATTCATAGTGTTTAGCCTTTGGGCTTCAACCAGTCATGGGGGGAACCAAGGCCGACAACTGATGGAGGGAGGGCAGTTTGATGGACGATCAAGCCGACTTCAACGAGTTGGAAGCAGTTGGTATCACCATGGTGAAGGAGCTGCTTCGGGAGGACAGCCTCCGCTTGGCCAAAGTCAGCTATCATGAACATTTAGGTAGGGTAGGACTCGTTGCCATCGGCCATTTTATTCTGTCAGCTACATTCTTTTTTTCCTCACTCTGATCTTGTTCTTGTAATAGGGTGAAAAATGAAGCCGGACCGTGCAAGAATAACAGAGTGGGCCACGAGGAAAAGGGTGGCCCAGTTGCCGAGCTGACCGCAGGCAGGCAACAGAAATGGCAGGCAGAATAATAGCTCACAATCATCCTGGTGTTGGGCTCTAGTGAGGACAATATGCCTTTATCAGAGTGTTTGGCGGCCAGAGCATCGGGACCTCTGCCTACAGTCGGGGAGTCGACTGTCCGACCGGAGCCGAACCCTTTAGAGCTGATCGAAGTGGGGACGGCCTTGGCCTCACCATCAGCTGAGCGGATGGAGGTGGTCCGCCCCGTAGGTGAGAAGAAAGGGACAGTCGAAGGGGTAGAGATTGAAGAGGTCAGCCATGACACCTATCAGTGCTGGCATGCTCTTCACAACCCCTAGCAGGCCAGATACCTACTAAAGGGGGCCATCACTGATGTCGATTGGGATGAGATGAGCAAGCGTAAGATGAATGAGGTGGTGAGAGGTGCCTACCTTGGTCTGTTGAAGGTACTTCTATCATCTCTTCATTTTCTCCCTTCTTTTCACTTCTTGTACATGACTAACATGGTCCGTTGCCTGTAACTCCTTCATGAGGTCTCGATGATGGATGAGGGCCTCGACAAGATGATCCGTATGATAGAGGCCTCGGCTGGGGAGGCCGAAGGACTGAAGGCAGCCAAAGCGATGGCACTGGCATGCAGAAGGCTATGAGGAGAGACTTTAGGCCAATTTGGCTGAAGTTGAGTCATTAAAAAAGTAGGCAGAGGACCTGCAAACCCAGCTGACTACGCGCACTCCTTTCTGCATCGGTGGACGCTCCTCCTCTTCGGATAGTCGATAGGTCAAGGACTTGACTGTTTCCTTCTTCTTCTTCAGCTGGTGTACATCGATAGTTGATGGTGTCTTAGCCTTCCATTAAGTGGGTTAGTAATGAGTCCTTTAGCTTGGTGTACATCGATAGTTCCAAAAAATGGGTGTGCATCCGGTTACTGGGATTACTCTCCCATAGATGATGGTTTAGTGCAACCTTCTTAATGGTGATCAGGTGGGCCGGCCAAAGTCGGGCTTGGTCATTCATTAGCTGGAAGCATCAGATTTGTCATATTGATGGTTGGACCTAACCAGGACCCGCAATAGGAGGCCCTAAGGTCGATTGGGGGTTCTGTGGGGCAAAACTTATTACTGGAAGTTGCTTAAGGAAGCAATTGGTTAGAGAACCTACCTTTAGGCGCGTATGGGTGAGCCAGCCAAAGTCAGGCTCATACGTGGTCTATTGGATTTCAGTACCCACTATGAAATGTTGATTTCATGGATTGGAGTTAAAGGCTCCCAATCTAAAAAATTAGTGGGAGGGACCTTTAGACTAAAGTCCAAGTCTTTTGGTTTAATTAATTACTTCATATACTAATTTGGTCTTAATTTTCCTTTCAGATGTCTTCAAACCTTTCGCTCCGGTCACTTCTTGATAGCAAGAAGTTAAAGGGTCCCAATTTTGATAGCTGGTATCAAAAATTAAGGATAGTCCTGGAGCAAAGTGGATCCTTTATGTGATAATGGATCCAGTACCCGAAATCCTTCCTGCCAATGCTCGGAGTTCGGTCAGGGACACTTATTTGAAGTGGGTTTCTGATCGGACTATTGTCCGATGCATAATGTTGGTGGCGATGAATGACGAGTTCAGTCGCAAATTCGAGGAGGCCCAGCCAGACGAGATCCTTCAAAAGTTGAAGGAATATTTTGGCATGCCAAATGATGTGGAGTGGTACAAAGTGTCTTGTGCCATCTATAATGCTAAAATGTGGAATGGCAGTTCGGTCATTGATCATGTATTGTACATGATCGAGATGATCGAATGATTGGACAAGCTTGGATGTCCCTTGCACAAGCAACTCGGCAAGGATGTGATCCTGAATTCTTTACCCTCCTCCTATCTTGACTTTCTCGATCATTATAGAATAAATAAGCCTGCAGTCAATTACCATGGTTTGATGGGGTTGCTGCAGACTTACGAGAAGGACCACAACTGGATAAGGGGGCGGTGAATTTAGTGGGAGATTTTAGAGGTCATCGTCCCTTTAAAAAAGAAAAGAAGAAAGGTAAGGGAAAGAAGGTGCAGAGTGCTCCTGGCCCATGTTAGGCCAAGAAAGTGAAAGCTAATCAAGCTGGTGTAGAGTGCTTCTATTGTAAGAAGCAGGGACACTGGAAGAGGAACTGTCCTCTTTATCAGGCATCCTTAGACCCAAACAGGCCAAGGAAGGGAAAGCAGCAGGGAACTGGACAAGGTATTTATATTATAAAACCTTGTAATTTTTCTATTTGTGGCACTGCTAACTGTGTATTGGATATTGGTAGTCCTATTCATGTTTGCAATTTGTTGTAGGGATTGTAGGTTAGCAAGAGATTCGAGGATGGGGAGCAGTTCCTGAGCATCGAAAATGAAAATCATGTTTTAGTACTAGCGGTCGGAGTTCTGAGTCTTGTTTTTGAATCTAGTACTGTCGAATTAGTCGACTGCCATTATTGTCCCAGTTTTATTATGAGCATTATCTCTGTAGGCCTATTGACCAATTATGGTTATGAACTTTCAATAAAAGGAGATTTTTGCCAAGTTATTGTGAATAACTCTGTGATAATAAAAGCTAAGTTAAATAATGGCATTTATGTTTTGTCATAGCCTGTTAATGTAATGTACTCGTCTAGCAAATGCCCAAGGATAGAAAATATCAGTGACTTGTACTATGGCTCTGTAGGCTAGGCATGTTAACCAGAATAGGATAAACAAGTTGCGAGGAGAAGGCCTCCTCGAGATCAGTGATTCTGACTCACTGCCCACTTGTGAATCCTATTTGCTTGGTAAAATGACCAAGTCACCTTTTACTGGAAAAGGTGAACGAGCTACAAAACTTTTGAGTCTCATACATACTGATGTATACGGACCCATGACAGTTAGTGCCAGAGGTGGATACAGATATTTCATTATATTTACGAACGACCTTTCCAGGTATGGTTTGTCTTCTTGATGAGACATAAATCTGAGTCATTTGAAATGTTCAAACGATATCATAATGAAGCGGAGAAACAAATTGGAAAGAGTATTAAAACCCTTCGATCTGATTAAAGCGGTGAATACCTATCTGATGAGTTCATGACATATCTTGAGGAGAATGGGATTCTCTCTCAGTGGGCTCCTTCAGGAACACCCCAGTTGAATGGTGGTCTGAAAGGAGGAATCGAACCCTATTGGACATGGTTCGATCCATGATGGGCTTTGCAACTCTGCCGCTGTCCTTTTGGGGATATGCACTTGAGACAGCTTGTTACTTGCTGAATGATGTTCCGAGTAAGTCTATTGTCTCCACTCCATATGAGTTATGGACTGGACGTAAGCCCTCAATTTCACACCTTCGGGTCTGGGGTTGTCCGGCTTATGTAAAGGTTTAGACTCAGATAAACTTGGTCTTAAGTCTGATCGGTGCCTGTTTATTGGGTACCCTAAGGAAACAAAAGGGTATTTCTTCTACTTGGAGGAGGAACATAAAGTGTTCGTTGCTTTGCTCTTAGGCCTTTCTTTTTGGAAAAGGAGTTCCTTGGAGAAGGAACTGTAGCCTCTAAGATTGAACTTGGTGAAGTTCAACCAGTGGAAGAACCTGCACACTCTAAGGACATCATAGAACCAGCTGTGATTGGATCACACCAGGAACCCATTAATAGGAGATCTGGTAGAGTACTTTGTCAACTGGACATATATTATGGTTTCTTGGTCCGGGATGGTGATCCCATTGAGCTCGACAAGAATGATGAGGATCCGATCACCTATATGGATGCACTTCAGAGATCTGACTCTAAGGCATGGCTTGGAGCCATGCGATCCGAGATTGAGTCCATGGAGATCAACAATGTATGGACATTGGTTGATCCACTTGAAGGGATAAAATTCATCGGGTGCAAATTGATGTTCAAGAGAAAAAGGGGTGCAGATGGGAAGGTGGAGACCTATAAAGCTCGTCTGGTTGCCAAGGGGTATCTTTAGCGATATGGTATCGATTATGATGAGACGTTCTTCCCTATGGCAATGCTCAAGTCCATTTGGATCATGCTTGCTTTGACAGCACATTTTGACTATGAGATCTGGCAGATGGATGTCCAAATCGCTTTCCTGAATGGGGAGTTGGATGAGGAGATGTATATGATACAGCCTGAAGGGTTCACATCCACAGATGAGTCAAAAGTGTGCAAATTGCAAAGGTCCATTTATGGACTCAAGTAAGCATCTCGAAGTTGGAACATGCGATTTGATAGGTGTATCAAATCGTATGGCTTCGTTAGGAACGGAGAGGAATCTTGCATCTATAAGTGGGTTAATGGTTCAGTAATTATATTCCTGGTACTGTATGTTGATGACATTCTCTTAATCGGGAATGACACACAACATTGCAAGGAATAAAGGTTTGGTTGTCATCTCAGTTCTCCATGAAGGACTTGGTTGAAGCTTCTTATATACTGGGTATGAAGATCTATAGAGATAGATCTAAGAGGCTTTTGGGATTGTCCCAGTCTATGTACATTGATACCATGCTGAAACGGTTCAGCATGGAGAATTCCAAGAAAGGCTATCTCCTAATAGGTTATGGAATTACTCTTTCCAAGAAGGATTGTGCGACAACTCCTGAGGAAAGAGAGTGCATGAGTAGAGTCCTTATACTTCTGTAGTGGGCTATATCATGTATGCTATGACATGTACTAGACCAGACGTGGCATACTCACTAAGAGTGGTGAGCAGGTACCAGTATGACCCAGGTGAGGTGTATTGAAAGGTGGTTAAGACCATCCTAAAGTATTTGAGAAATATTAAGGACCAATGGCTGATTTATAGAGAACCTGACTTAAAACTTGTGGGGTATACTGACTCTAGTTTCCAGTCAGACAGAGATGATAGCAATAGTGTATCAGGGTTTGTATTTACCCTGAATGGAGGAGTGATCTACTGGAAGAGTTCCAAGAAGGCAACTATTGCAGACTCGGTATACGAAGCAGAGTGCATTGCAGCATCAGATGCAGCAAAGAAAGCCGTGTGGTTATGGAAGTTCCTTGGAGAGCTAGGGGTGGCACCTTCCCTAGATGGTCCTGTTCCAGTGTATTGTGACAGCACAGGAGCCATTGCTCAAGCTAAGGAGCCAAAGTCTCATCACTGCACCAAGCACATTCTACAGTGCTATCACCTCATGCAAGAGATCGTGGAACGAGGCAACATTAATCTTATGAACGATGGAAAGGAGAATCTAGTCGACCCCTTCACTAAAGCCCTTGGAATCAAAGAGTTCGACTATTGTAAAAGGGAAATGGGTATTAGATACTATTGTGATTGGGTTTAGTACAAGTGGGAGTTATTGGGAATTATATCCCAAAGCCAATCGCTTAGGCTGTAGGCGGTTATGCTCAGTATTATAGTTTGTATATGAATTAATAAATCTTTATTTTGGCAGCTCATCACATTATTCATTTTCCTATAATGAACTCTATTTATGTGATGAAGTCCTTAGGACTGCACTAACTTCGATATAGAGAGGATATATTGAGTAGTCCTTTAAAAAGGTTCACAACTAAATGATACATTATACAGGATGGCAATGTATCAAGTGTAGGTTGTTGTGGTTCACATCGTTTGGTTATCCTCTTAACCAAAGGAGTGTGGTGACACTGATGTGATCTGCAAGTAGGATGTGTGACATCTTATTGAATGTGACTCCGTGGAGCTCCTTTCTGCCAAAGGATTGCTTGCGAATGGATATAGGTATATGTGTCCCTTCGACCTGGGGTCACCATGGTAACTTGCAAGCAACTTCCTGTGCTTTGGTGCTGGACTACCCGGATTTTTAATCCAATGATGGAAGGTTTTTGGGTATAGGCAAGTACTTGTGGAGTAGTGGTGGACCAAGATGGAATTAACCTATCCAAATTGTTTGGATTGAATATCTCGTAGTGTCTCAATTTAGCAAATTCTTGGCCGGGGTAGTCCTAATGAGGAGTCACTGGACTTGCGAGGTTGAGAAGATTGACTCAGTTAGGGTTGACAGTCTAATCCTAGGTCATCTTGAGCATTGGTGGTCAAAGGGATGAATTATACAGTAACCATATGCCAGAGGTTCGATAGATTGCTCTCGCATCTTTGGCCTATCCGGACGCCGGGACCCATTACTAGATGGTATCTTGTGCTAGTACTGGAAATGTTCCAGTGCTACCGTTTAGGTTCAAACCTATGAGGTCACATGCCATAGAGGATTTCT
Source organism: Areca catechu (assembly GCA_021397845.1). Lineage (NCBI taxonomy): Eukaryota > Viridiplantae > Streptophyta > Magnoliopsida > Arecales > Arecaceae > Areca > Areca catechu. The sequence goes on along the minus strand of CM038048.1, from coordinate 40,428,765 downwards.
TCCTAATCTGGGAGTTGATCAACGATTGGAAATCATTTCGATATTAAGGTCAAACGGTCTGATTGAGCACACATTGGATTTTTTCTGATCAACCTGGTCTGATTTGGATCGACCTGGATTGGTTTGGGTCAACCAGGAATTATTTATGGTAGACCAGGACTGGATCCGGTTTTCTTACTGATCAGGTTTGGTCGGACTAGGATCTTTATGAACTTATTTTTGGGTTTGATGAACCAGTTTAAAACATGGCATGTTTACACGGTGTTTTCTCCCAGCAATTTAAAAACACCATCTTGAAGAATTGCATGGGTTCCCTGCTCATGGTATTACCGACCCATTACAGGAACTGGTTCTCACGGCGAACCCCATGGTTCAACGTAGTTTGTTTTATCCAAACTTCCCCTACTCTCGGTTGCCCTGTTTTACCACTTGAATGGGATAAGAACAGCATGAAGATCGAATACAGCTTGGGATATCAGATAATAATCAATAGCACAGTGATCTGGAAAGGGTCTCATGGTGGTCTCTTCCGCACGTCATTCCTATCTCTCGATCCCTGCTTTCACGGTGATATAGCCCATATTGTTCTCTTCCGGCCTGCGGTTCCCAGCATTTTAAACCGATCAAGAGCTAATTCAAAAGGAGTTTGGGTTTTATCTGAACATCTCTCACGATGACTTCCCTGCCTTCACAGGTTTCTCAGCCTCTTATATAACTTGGTTGTAGGCCATGAGATAAGATAGATGGGAAGTAACAGGGCATGTGATAAGAGAGGAGCAGAGAGTGATTAATAGCCATCTATGAGAAAGCTTTTGGGATGAATATCTGAGTGCAAAAATTCGTAGAGCGTTTCGTGAAATCCTTCCCTGATCTTTAAGTTTTCCATTGTGTGCTCTTGGTGGAGTAAGGGCGGTCTTAGAGAAGACCATCCATGAAGAATTGTTTGGTTTTCCCTACTCCACATATTCGTGACATGTTCATTGATTCCTGGAGGACTAGCATCTATCCGGGAGTCAGATCAGCAAGAGCCCGTGCATGGATACTCTAGAGGGTGGACATTTGTATTCCTTGAAAGATTGGACAGATCCCTTTCTTGTTCTTGTTGTTGCTTATGTGTTACAGATCAAGTGGAAGCCCTGTTTGCTGATATGTTCTAAAGACTACTGGGAGTTCACGTTGATGTCTTCTTCCAGATCTGTTTTGTTGTTGAAGGAGTTCAACCGGCTGCCTTGATCAGCTGTTGAAGGGAGTCTAGCTGCTGCCTTGATTAGCTATTGAAGGAGTTCAACCAATTGATCTATTTTGGTCAAGAAGGGAGGTGGCTTCTTCATACTTCGATCCAAATTCAGAACAAAAGGAAGCTTTATAAGGTATATTATTTCCTTTTTGTTATCATGCATATTTAGATCTAGATTTTATCATATTGTTTATAATTATTGCACTTGCCTTTACATGCCTGTGTATTAGTTACATGCATCATGTTCAAGTTAGATCCTATGCATGAGTAGGCTTTTCTGTATGCATGCTTAAAAAACTTTAATTATGCAATACCTACTCCCTAGTATAGCATGCCTAGGGTAGGCGTCCGATGCACTATTTTTCTTTCACCCAGAAATATAGTTTCATTAGATTTAGCATCAAATTTTACTAGGTTATCCTTTTCATTGTTTAACACAAAGCAATTATAACCAAATACATGAAAATAATGAATGTTTGGTTTTTTGTCATTCCAAAGTTCATAGGAGGTTTTCTTTAAAATCGGTCTTATCAAAACATGGTTCAAAATATAGCAAGTAGTATTTACAGCTTCTGCTCAAAAGTACCTTAAAAGATTGCCTTCACATAACATTGTTCGGGCCATCTCTTCCAATGTCTTATTCTTCTTCTCTACAACACCATTTTGCTGTGGTGTTCTAGGAGTGGAGAAGTTGTGATCAATGCCGTGCTCAGTGCAGTAATCATCAAAATACTGATTTTCAAATTTTGTGCCGTGATCACTTCTAATAGAAATAACTAAAAGATTTTTCTAGTTTGAAACTTTCTTGTGAAATTTTTGAAAAACTTTAAAAGCTTCATCTTTATGTGCAATAAATAAGACCCAAGTAAATCTCGAAAAATCATCTACTATCACAAGTCCATATTCCATACCACCTAGGTTTGTGGTCCTAGTTAGTCCAAATAGGTCCATGTGTAGTAGCTCTAATAGTCTAGAAGTGGAAACCATATTTTTCAATTTAAAACTCTTCCTAGTTTGTTTACCTGATTGGCATGTGGTGTGGGTAGCAGGATTAGGCAAAGGCTCCTCAACCCTCTGTGGTTATCTGACTAGTTTTTTTTCTTATGAATTGAGTCCTGTAATAAGGGCTTAGCCCATTTAAAACCTGTTTTGGCCCTTGAGTCATGTTGTTGGGCTTTGTTACATGTATTCAGATTTGACTCATGCCATTAGGGTTTGAGCTAGTCTTGGCTCACTTGAGCCATGAGTTTGTATTAAGTCTAGTCCAATCTAGCAAGAGGAAGATTCAAGCCACTGATGAACCCCAACTAGTATAGCACCTTGACAATTACATGGAGTCCCAGTCACACCTTGGATTGTGCCACACTAAGGTTACATGGAGGATTACATGAGGTTGGCTCAATATGAGGATTTGGTGTCCATATGATAACACATCACTTCCACACTCAAGCATACCAACTCCACATGCCAGCATGACAAGAAGGAAAGTCAAAGCAAATAAACACGAATCCCATGATTCATGCCAACTTGCTTAAGAAAAAAGTGGTCCATCCCAAGCTAAGAGAAGAAAGAAGTTGGCACCCCTTGGTCCCCCTTTGGGCCGCCCACTACATACCATATAGGAAGGATAGTGTTTAGTTTTCTACCATGTATTCAAGCTACCAAGAGAGAAAGTTTGGGGCGCCACCTTTCATGAACTTCATGCCTTGTATTCTTTTCTTAAGCCCCAAGTCTTGTATGCCTATATAAAGGCCCCATGTAAGAACTTTTGAAAATAATGAATGAATGAATGATATATGAGTTTTCCTACTCTTTTCCTTTGCCTTGTGCATCGATCTCCGAGAGGGAGAGCAATCCTTTGCTTGCGAGCAACGAGGGGCATGAGGCCTTACCTATCCAGTCCCTGCACCAACCCTGAAGTCCTAGCCACCAGCCCTTCATCCAAACCTTGGCCGACCACCAAGACGACTTCTCTTGGCCACCAACCCCTCTTCCCTCACTTCCTTTCATCCTTTCCTTTTTTCTCATAATTTTCCCTCACTCTTGCATAGGTGCTTTCAGGTCCCTTTAGTTTTGCGAGGATCGACTCTGTTTGCCTTGCCTTCGAAGGAGCGGATGAAAAGCCGATGAGCCTATGGTTGATAGCTTCGTCCTCCAGGTCGCATCCAAGAGCGGAGGGAACTCTTCATCAAACGCTTCCATCGTTGCCAGGTATAGACTTCCATACTCCTAAGTAGATTTATTAAAGGAGAGCTAGCCCTACCAGGGTTTCCAAACCCTGGGATCTGGTTTCTTCACTATTTAAGGTCTTCTTTGCCTGCTAGTCTTTCTAAGTCCTTACTTAGTCTCTTTAATCTCTTCCTTAGCTTGATTTCGGGATAACCTAAAGCCACTTAATTCTCTACAAGTAGCTTTTCATGCATTGTAGTCCCACATTATCTGGTATCAGAGCTCAATTTAGGGTATAGTTTTCATACTTGCTTTGTTTTTCTTTCTAAATCTAATCCTGATCTAAGGTTCCCACCTCCTGAGTGGGTGTACACTAGTACACTATCACAGCCCATGGGAATAATGAGTTATGGCCAGACATGAACCCTTAGGTTGAAGTTTTGGTGCTTATTTCCTCTTGCATGTTTAATTTCTGCTTACTGATTTCTACAATAGGATTTCATATGCTTGCCATCATTTGCATAAATCACTCTAAGGGCACTCTTAATATGTCAGATGGGGGGAGGATTGATCATCTCTTTATAGCCCAAAACAACAATCCTCGCATTCGGCCCAACCTAATTTAAAATCAACTAGAAACCTAAAGTGATTCTAGGGACACCAACAGGTCGGGTTCGACCTTTGTGGGAAGACTAGTGCACCCAATACTTCTCCTATTACTGGAAGCTGGTGTCTAGGATAGAGGTCCAGAGGCAAATACCCTAAGTAGACTGGTGGTTCCTTAATTGGGTCCCTGCTAAAGCAGGGGAGCCTCCCACCATCCCACCTCTTACCTGGCCAATGGAAGGACTAGGGGTTGCATTGTGTGTAAGTTGAGTCGACCCATTTGGAGTGGGCTCTAGGTCTATTGAGCCATAGTCATTTTCTTTTATGTGTGTTGCATGTCTAGTTTAGATTAGGAGCCCATTAGCCCATCAGTCCATGTCCAGCCCAGTGTAGTCTTGGGGTCAAACATTGAAGCCCACTTGAGGGCCATCAACGAACAACTGGCCCAAATGAACCAAAAGATGACCCAAGTGGAGACACGGGTAGAAGCCCGCAGGGCCCATGCAAAATTCAAATCCCTTGGGCCCGATCCCTTTAATCCAAGAGCCCATCATCATGATCTCACCCTTAAGTATAGCCTTAAAAGCCCATACCCATACTTGGTTGACTCAGAGGAAAGACCCATTAGGAGCACCCAACCTTATGCACCCACTTTTGATGGAAGTCTAGATCTTGAGATGTATATTGATTGGGAGGAGAGCATGGATCACTATTTTAAGTATACTTAGATGTCAGAGTTAAGAAAAGTTAGCTGGCCACACATAGGTTAACCCGACACGCTAAGTGGCATTGGGAAGGTATTGAGGACCAATGTTATTTGAGAGAAGATCAGATAAGTACCTGGAAAGCTATGAGGAGTAAGTTGAGAGAAAAGTACCTAGGTCCATTTTATGAGCAAAGACTTTTAGACCAATGATATAGATTGAGACATAATAATAAGACTGTGTTTGAGTACATTGTCCAATTTAATGAGTTTATCAGGAGATGTAACACAGTTGAGTCGAGGCTATGATCATATCGAGGTTTCGAGCTGGCCTACATAGGGACATCCAGTGGGAACTGTTTCAATGGCAAGTTCAGGACCTAGAGGAAGCCTATCACATAGCTAAGGAGTCATATCAGAGGGAACTCAGGCTAGTCAATCTAAGTCCAACAAGATTAATCTCCCTGAACCTAAGCCCAGACCTAGTCGACTTCTTTTAAACCAGCCAACTCTTATTGCCCCTAGACCCTAGGACCTAGTCAGGTGTGTCCGAGCCAACCCAGCCCGAGCCAACCCAACCTGAGCTGAGGAGAGCTAGAAGAGGATGAGTTAGAACCCATTGTAGAAGTGTATGAGGCTGACATGAGTTTTGTAGACAAATACGAAGGAGACGACTTTGAGGAGGATAACTCTTGTACCTTACCTAAGAAAACCCTAGGAGAAGATAAAATTGTAGAGCCTAGTCTTGAAGTATCAGAACAATAGAAAATTAGTGAGGACTTGGTTCCTATAAGTCAATACCCTTAGGAATAGCCCACTCCTTTAGCCCTAGCCTGAGACCTCATTCAGTATTCTTATAAAGAGTTCATTTCTCTAACCCCAGCCGATGATCTTTTTCTTGAACTGACTAAGTCATCCTTTCTTAAAGACCCTGCACTTGCAATGACCAAATTCTCCATCCTTCAAGTGAACCTTATGTCACCCATAGATCGATGTTCAAATCTTAAGGTCATCCCTAGTAACTAAGGTCTATTTCATGCTTCCAACGGATTGTCTCAAGACTCCAATTCTTATTTCCTGCCATATCCTAAGGCTTCCAATGTTTTGCAAACTTTCTAATTACACTTTGTTGAGGTCATTCGATTGCACCAATTCTTTGAGTATGTTAGGTTTGTGACCTATTTGTGGAAGACCTTATGGCATTTGCTAGGAGTCCATTGTAAATTTTCATGTGCATGCCAAACCAGGGTCAAACTTAGAGAGTCTATAGTCTGTTAGGTTTAGGCCCAAAGAGTCTAATAAAACTCCTCTCAACAGGAATGCATAGTTGAGTCTGCACTTTGTCAGGTGTCAGTACGAGTCACAGGTGCATCATGTTAGAGATCTGCATTAAGCACTAATTTTGAAACAAAATGGCTACTTCCCGAAAGAAAGCCAAAGAGTTTGAAATAGGGGATTCTATAATGATTAGGCTTAGGTCTGAGCGGTTCTCACCAGGGACCGTTAAGAAGTTACATGCTCGCAAAGCTGGACCCTTTAGAGTGATTAAGAAAGTAGGACCTAATGCTTATATGCTCGATTTGCCTCCAGATTTTAGCATTAGCTCGACTTTTAATATCTTAGACTTAGTCGAGTATAGGGAACCGGCAACAATACCCAGCAAGCCATTTGGGCCTGACCTATCCTTTGAGAGTGAACCCGACTCTGAGTGTCCACCTCTAATTTTACCTGAGAGAGGAGAATGGATCGAGCATATCCTGGACAACCAAGCTTTCATGACCCGGGGCAAAGGCTATCAGCGCTACCCGGTCCGTTAGCAAGGTCGACCAGAGTCCGACGATTCATGGATTACTCGAGAGGACCTGCAGTGCCTCGACCCAGACCTCCTTGAGAGATACCAGAGCCAGACAAATCCTTACTCGATGGGGTTGAGTTCCTCCTACCCTGGGAGAATTGGTGCAGGCACCAGGATCAGGCAGAGGCTTCTCAACCCTCTATGGTTATCTGACTAGTTTTTTTCTCATGAATTGAGTCTTATAATAAGGGATTAGCCCATTTAAGTCCTGTTTTGGCCCTTGAGTCATGTTGTTGGGCCTTGTTACATGTATTCAGCTTTGAATCATGCCATTAGGGTTTGAGCTAGTCTTGACTTACTTAAGCCATGAGTTTGTATTAAGTCCAATCCAATCCAGTAAGAGGAAGACTCAAGCCACTAATGAACCCCAACTAGTGTAGCACCTTGACAATTACATGGAGTCCCAGTCACACCTTGGATTGCACCGCACTAAGGTTACATGGAGGATTACATGAGGTCGACCTAATATGAGAATTTGGTGTCCACATGACAACACATCACTTCCACACTCAAGCACACCAACTCCACACGCCAGCATGACAAGAAGGAAAGTCAAAGTAGATAAACATGAATCCCATGATTCATGCCAGCTTGCTTAGGAAAGAAGTGGTCCACCCCAAGCCAAGAGAAGAAAGAAGTTGGCATCCCTTGGTCCTCTCCTTGGGCTGCCCACTACATATCATATAGGGAGGATAGTGTTTAGTTTTCTACCATGTATTCAAGCTACCAAGAGAGAAAGTTTGGGGTGCCACCTTTCATGAACTTCATGCCTTGTATTCCTTTACTTAGGTCCCAAGTCTTGCATGCCTATATAAAGGCCCCATATAAGAACTTTTGAAAATAATGAATGAATGAATGATATATGAGTTTTCCTACTCTTCTCCTTTGCCTTGTGCATCGATCTCCATGAGGGAGAGCAATCCTTTGCTTGCGAGCATCGAGATGTGTGAGGCCCTACCTATCCAGTCCCTGCACCAACCCTGAAGTCCTAGCTGCCAGCCCTTCATCCAAACCCTGGCCGACCACCAAGATGACTTCTCTTGGCCGCTAACCCTTTTTCCCTCTCTTCCTTTCATCCTTTCCTTTTTTCTCATAATTTTCCCTCACTCTTGCATAGGTGCTTTGCAGGTCCTTCTGGTTTCACAAGGATCGGACTCTATTTGCCTTGCCTTCGAAGGAGCGGATGAAAAGCTAGCGAGCCTACAGTTGATAGCTTCGTCCTCTAGGCTGCATCTGAGAGTGGAGGGAACTCTTCATCGAACGCTTCCACTATTGCCAGGTGCACACTTCAATACTCCTAAGTAGATTTATTAAAGGAGAGCTAGCCCTACCGGGGTTTCCAAATCTTGGGGTCCTGGTTTCTTCACTATTTAGGGTCTTCTTTGCATGCTAGTCTTTCTAAGTCCTTACTTAGTCCCTTTAATCTCTTCCTTGGCTTGATTTCGGGATAACCTAAAGTCACTTAATTCTCTACAAGTAGCTTTGCATGCATTGTAGCCCAACATCAGCATGCATCACAAATATGTTCAAAATCAACTTTGAATTTTGGTAAACCTCTAACTAGAATTTTGAAAATCAATTTAGATATAATATGTATGCTAGCATGACCTAATCTCCTATGCCAAAGTAAGCTAGACTCCTTGGTTTTAGCATTCATTGCCACAAGACTTGTACTATTAGACATGGTTAGATCATTTAAATCTACCACATATATATTTGTAAGTCTATGTCCAACGAGCTTAGTGCTAGAATCAAGTGAGTTAGTTACAATGCACACTGAAGATTCAAAGACAACCTTGAAACCTCTATCACATAATTGACTAATATTTAATAAATTATGCTTTAATTTGTCAACTAGAAATACATTTTCAATAAATATGGAAGGGTAATTCTGATCTTACGATGTCAATTATCTTCCCCTTACCATTGTCACTAAAAGTGACCATTTCTCCATCCTTCATCTCTAGGATGATGAATTGTTCCTTGTCACCCATCATATGTCTTGAACAGCCGCTGTCCAGACACCATATTTTTTTTGTGTTCTGGGCTGCAAGACATTCCTGCAAAACAATTACATAATTCTTTTAGGTACCCAAGCTTTCTTGGGTCCTTGCAGGTTAGCATGAGTAGTTTCATTGGAAACCCAAATCTTTCTAATCTTACTTTTAATATTTCTTTTGAAATTGAATTCAAATGCTTTATGACCAACCCCATTGCATGAATAACAAACAACTCTTGATGCATACGTTGAAGCTTTAGAAGCAATAGATTTTGTTATAGAAAACTTTGATGCATAAAATTTAGGTGCTGAAAAATTTGGTACAAAAGATTTTGAAGGTATAAATTTTGTAGCTAAAACTCTATTTGTATGCAAAGGATTAAAACCAATTCCAGCCTTGTTACTTGAATCTCTTTGATCTTTTAAAATTAACTCAATCTTGTTTGAACCCAATGTTAAATTTTCAACTAATGGCTTGAGCTTTTCAACTTCCTTTTGCAAACCAACATTTTCTTCATGCAAAGCTTTATTTTTCTCAAGATAATCATTCTTCTTAGTTTGCAACACTTCAAGTTTTTCAGAAAATCCATTCAAATTTTTTTGCAAAATTTTATTCTTTTATGAAATTTCTTCTTTTTTTTTTTAAAACATCATTGCTGTTTTTCAAAGCTTTAATTTTAAGATCGGCCTTTTTATATTCAGATAATAATTCATGAAATGCAATATTTAATTCTTCGAAAGTGAATTCATCATGAAGTTCGGGAGACATTACCTCATCTTCAAGACCCATTAGACATATGTTCACTATTTTTGTGGTCTCTTCTTCTTCATTTGAAGTTGACTCCTTGCTGTCGCTCCAAGTTGCAACCATTGTTTTCTTCTTCTTCTTATATGCTTTCTTCAAGTTTGGACAATCTGGTCTGAAGTGCCTCGATTTCGTGTATTCGTAGTAAATGGACTGTTGCTCTTTATCCTTTTCTTTTTCTTTTTCCTTGTCTTTATTATATTCTCCTTTTTTGGGAAACTTCTTTCAGTATCTTCTCTTTCTCTTGCCCATAAACTTCTTGAATCTCCTCTCTACTAGTACGATATCATCGTCTTCTAGTTCATCTTCGAAGGAGGAGCTTTCTTCATCAATTTCTTCTTCTTATTTCTTTAACTCTGCAGCAGCTTTGAAGGCTATTGACTTCTTTTTCTTGATGTCATCTTCATTTCTATGCTGCATAGTGAGCTCATGTGTAATCAGGGAACCTAATAGTTCATCAAGTGTTAATGTGTTGAGGTCCTTGGCCTCTTGAATTGCAGTCACTTTTGGGTCCCATTTATTTGGAAGTGATCTCAAAACCTTTTGCACGAGATCTGCATTGGAGTATATCTTGCCAAGACTCTTTAAACCATTAATAATATCTGTAAAACATGAGAATATGGCAGATATAGTCTCATTCGGTTGCATCTTAAATAGTTCATAGCTATGTACAAGAAGATTAATTTTAGATGTTTTCACTTTGGAAGTTTCTTCATGGGTTACCTCAAGTTTATCCCAAATTTTTTTAGCTGAATTACAAGTAAAAATTCGATTAAACTCATTTGCATCCAAAGCATAATATAATAGATTCATGGCTTTGGCATTCAGCTCACCCATTTTCATGTCATGTTCATCCCATTCATCTTCAGGTTTTAGGATGTTTACGCCATCAACCTTCTTCGTGGGTGTGTGAGGTCCTATTAGAATCATTTTCCATAGTTGAAAGTCTGCTGCTTAAATATAGATTTTCATTCGGGCTTTTCAGTAGGTGTAGTTAGAGGAGGTCTATTTGTAGATTGGCCTTCGGCCAAAGAGGTACTCATGGGATTTGCCATTTATCTTTACTCTAAGTAAATTCAGAGACACTGCTCTGATATCAGTTGTTACCCAGGTAGCTTACTCAAGAGGGAGGGGTGAATTGGTTATTTAAATTTTTTCTCAAATATGTGCTCCTTTTAAACTAACTTAGTGTGATGAGAGATATGAATCAAGTATAAAATGCAAAAGCAATTAAAAGCACAATCACACAAGCATAAACACAAGCAATTTTAGAGTGGTTCGGAGCAACCTCGCTCCTACATCCACTATCCAAGAAACCACTTGGGATTTTCACTATATTCACCCTTGGAATACAGCCGAATTGTTTTCATGGGCTTACAATCTAAAATCCAAACTTAGTTTTATCCCGGGCTCACCAAAAACACAAACTTGGTTTTATCTTGGGCTCACCAAAAATCCAATACAATGTTAGTTTTATCGGGCTCACTAACAACCCACACTTGGTTTTAACAGGCTCACCAATAACCTATATAAACTCTAAGTTATAACCCCCGCTATACTTGGAACAACTCAAATAAAGAGTATTAAAACAAAGCAACTCTATGACAAACCAATCATTGTCGGATGGTTGCAGCTGTAGCTTTTTAGAAGCCCTCTTGATTGCTCTTTGAATGCTCTTCAAGACTTCTAGCTTCTTCAATAAATGCCTCAAGAAATCATATAGAAATTTGGTGTCATCTTGAGTGCTCTCTTGAATATTCTTTCAAAAACTCATTAACTTCTCATTTTTCTATTCAAAAGTGATTCAAATCCCTTATAAATAGTCCCTTTAACTAATTTCAAGTGGATATAATCATTGTAGATCATTGGGATTCAAAATATGACCGTTGGAGATCATTTTGGATTCAAAAAGAGAGTTCTGGAACTAGCCATTACAAACCTAGAACTATACTTTGAGTCAGCTCGAATGCTTCAAGTCGGCTCGGTTTCTCAGACAGGTCAAAACATTACTCTGGTTGAGTCGACTCTTCTTCATCGAGTCGGTTTGCCTGGCTGGTTCTTCAGAACTGAAAATATGTAATCTTTGAAAGAGTCATCTCATCTATACTTGAGTTAGCTTGGTTGTTTATCTAAAGAATTTTCACTCTAGATGAGTTGGCTCGACTTCCCTCGAGTCGACTCGAATTCTCAGAACCTCAGAAGTTGAACAATGCTCGAGTCAGCTCTTCAATCTTGAGTTGGCTTAAATATCTTCATGCCAAAAAACTGAGTACTATGCCAGACTTCGAGTCGGCTCTCCTGCTTTGAGTCGGCTCTTGTGACTTAGGTCCAAAACTGACCAAGCTTTTCCATATTTCTTCCATAGACTTCCAATCAACTCCAAAAGCTTTCCAACATTATCAAAGCTAAATCTAAGAGATTTAACTAGAAAAATACATAAAGGTAGCCCATTTTCATAAATACATAAAATATTTTTTTTGGGCTCTTTATTATGTAATACATTTCAACAAAATAAGCTTGTCATACACCAAGGTTGTAGGAAGAGTGGTTTTAAATTTAAGACATCCTACAAAAACTTAGAAAACACTTGAAAACAGTTAGTAATCAAATGCATGCTCCAATGTTTTGTTATCATCAAAATCATTTCATGGGTCAACACTAATCAAAACATGGTTCAAAATATAATAGGCAGTGTTCATAGCTTCTGCCCAAAAGTACCTTAGAAGATTGCCTTCACATAACATAATTCGGGCCATCTCTTCTAATGTCCTATTTTTTCTCTCTACAACACCATTTTGCTATGGTGTTCTAGGAGCAGAGAAGTTGTGATCAATGCCATGCTCAGTATAATACTCTTCAAAATATTAATTTCCAAATTTTATACCGTGATCACTTATAATAGAAATAACTGAAAGATTTTTTTGATTTGAAACTTTCTTATGAAATTTTTGAAATACTTTGAAAGCTTCATCTTTATGTGCAATAAATAAGACCCATGTAAATCTTGAAAAACCATCTACTATCACAAGTCTATATTTCATACCTCCTAGATTGTGGTCCTAGTTGGTCCAAATAGGTCCATGTGTAGTAGTTCTAAAGGTCTAGAAGTTTTAACCATATTTTTTGACTTAAAACTATCCCTAGTTTGTTTACCAAATTGGCATGCATCGCAAACATGTTCAAAATCAATTTTGAATTTAGGTAAATCTCTAACTAGATCTTTAAAAATTAATTTAGCTAAAGTATGCATGCTAGCATGACCTAATCTTCAATGCCATAGTAGGCTAGATTCCTTGGTTTTAGCGTTCATTGCCACAAGACTTGTACTACTGGACATGGCTAGATCATTCAAATCTACCATATAAATGTTTCCAAGTCTATGACCAACAAATTTAGTGCTAGAATCAAGAGAACTAGTTACTATACAAATTAAAGATTCAAAGATAACCTTGAAGCCTTTATCACATAATTGACTTATACTTAACAAATTGTACTTCAACTTATCTACTAGCAATATATTTTCAATGAATGTAGAAGGGATAATTCTGATCTTACCAATACTAATGATCTTCTCCTTACCATTGTCACCAAAAGTGACTATTCCTCCATCTTTTATTTCTAAGGTGATAAATTGTTCTTTGTCACCCATCATATGTCTTGAATAGTCGCTGTCCAGATACCATCTTTTCTTTAAATTCTTGGCTGCAAGACATTCCTGCAAGATAATCAAGTAATTCTTTTAGGTACCTAAGCTTTCTTGGGTCCTTGTAGGTTAGTAGGAGTGGTTCCTTTGGGGACCCAAATCTTTTTCACTTTACTTTTATGATTCTTTCTTAAATTGCACTCAAAAGCTTTGTGATCAATCCCATTACAAGAATAGTAAATTATATTTGGTTTTTGAAAAGATTTAGATATAGAAAACATTGATGCACAAGATTTCGGAGCTGAAAACTTTGGTACATAAGATTTTGAAGCTAAAAACTTAGTAGCTGAAATATTATTTGTATGCACTGACTTATAACTGATTCCAGCTCTATTGTTTGTTTCTCTTTGATTTTTCGAACTTAGCTCAAGCATATTTGAACTCAAAGTTAATTTTTTAACTAAGGGCTTGAGTTTATCAACTTCTTTTTGAAAACGTATATTTTTTTATGTAAAGCCTTATTCTTTTCATGATATTCATTCTTTTCTACTTGCAAAGCATTATATTTTTCAGAAATACTCTTAAGTTCTTTTTGTAAAATATTGTTCTTTTCAAAAACTTCTCTCTTCTCTTTTATCAAAGCATCACAGTTACTTTTCAAAGTCTTAATTTTTAAACCTGCCTTTTCATATTCAGATAAAAGTTCATAAAATGCAGTATTTAATTTTTCATATATAAATTCATCATTAGGTTTGGGAGATATTACCTCATCTTCGAGTCCCATGAGACATATATTTGCAGTTTTGGATGTCTTTTCCTCTTCATTTGATGTAGACTCGTCACTGTCACTCCACGTCATAACTATCGCTTTCTTGTTCTTCTTTCTAAATCCTTTCTTTAATGTAGGGCAATCTGATCAGAAGTGCCCTAGTTTCTTGCACTCATAGCAGATAGGCTATTGCTCTTTATCTTTCTTTTTTTTTCTTTCTCTTTGCTGTGTTCCCCCTTTCTATAGTTTTTCCTCCAATATCTTGCCTTTTTCCTGCCCATAAATTTCTTGAATCTCCTCCTAACTAGAGCAATATCATCATCTTCAAATTCATCTTCGTCTGAGGAAGGGCTTTCTTCTTCTATTTCTTCTTCTTGCTTCTTGAGTTCAGCCGCTGCTTTGAAGGCTATTGACTTTTTCTTCTTGATATCATCCTCACTACGGTGTTGCATTGTAAGCTCATGAGTGATCAAGGAACCTAGTATTTCATCCAATAGGAGTGTGTTGAGGTCCTTGGCCTCTTGAATCGCAGTGACCTTCAGATCTCGTCTATCTGGTAATGATCTTAAAATTTTCTATACAAGTCTGTATTTGAATATGTCATGCTAAGACTCTTTAAACCATTAATAATATATGTAAATCTTGAGAACATGACAGATATAGTTTCATTGGGCTCCATCTTTAATAATTCATAACTATGTACAAGAATATTAATCTTGGAAGTTTTCACTTGAAAGGTTCCTTCATGAGTTACTTCAAGTTTATCCTAAATTTCTTTTACAAATATGCAAGTAGAAATCTGGTTAAACTCATTAGCATCCAAAGCACAGTATAAAAGATTTATGGCTTTGGCATTTAATTCACCCATTTTCATGTCATGTTCATCCTATTCCTCTTCAGGTTTTGGGATGTCTATGCCATCAACCTTTTTTGTGGATGTGTGAGGTCCTTTTAGAATAGCTTTCCATAATTAAAAATCTACTACTTGAATATAAATTTTCATTCATGCTTTCTAGTAGGTATAATTTATGCCTGTGAAAAGTGGAGGTCTATTTATAGATTGGCCTTCGACTAAAGAGGTACTTATAAGGTTTGCCATAGATCTTTTCTCTAGAAAAACAAATTACAGAGACACTACTCTGATACCAGCTATTGCCTAGTTGGCCAACCCAAGAGGGGGTGAATTGGGTATTTAAAACTTTTTCACAAGTATGTGCTCTTTTAGAAACTTAGTATAGTGAGTGATGTGATTTAAATATAAGATATGGAAGCAAGTAAGAAACATAATCAACACAAGCACAAACACCAACAATTTATAGTGGTTCGAAGCAACCCGGTTCCTATGTCAACTATCCAAGGTACCACTTGGGATTTTTACTATATTATCTCATGAAATATAGCCGGTTTGTTTTATATCGGGCTCACAAATCGAAACCCAGTCTTAGTTTTACACCAGGATCACCAAGAACCCAATACAATGTTAGTTTTCTCAGGCTCACTAACAACCCAAACTTGGTTTTCAAAGGCTCACCAAAAACCTTAAACAATTTCTAAGTCACAGCCCCTGCTGTACTTGGAATAACTCAACTAAAGAGTTAAAAATAGAGCAACACTAATGACAAACCAAACTTTGTTAGATGGTCGTAGTTGATGCACTTTGAGAAGCCTTCTTGATTGCTCCTTTAATGCTTTTTAAGGCTTGCAAACTTCTTCAATATATGTCTCAAGTAGCTAATAGGAAGTAGGTGTACACTTGAGTTCTTCTTTGAATGCTCTTGAAAATATTCAATGAACTTTTCTCTCGCTTTTTCTCAAAAACTCTCTAAAACTTGACTTTAATCCTTCATTTATAGTGTTTTGAACTGATCCCAAGTAGAAATGACCATTGTAGTGCCTTGAGAGTCGAAATATAGTCGTTGGAGCACTTTCAGATTCAAAAAATCAATTCTGGAACTAGCCATTACTCACCAAAAACTAGGATTCGAGTCAGCTCCATTTGGTCGAGTCAGCTCAGATTCTTAAACATGTTGAAACTGCACTCTGGTTGAGTCGGCTCTTCTCAGTCGAGTTGGCTCACCTGACTAGCATTTCAGAATTGAGATTTTATACACTCTGAAAGAGTCAGCTTGGTTGTCTGGTTCCTCAAAACTGTAATTTTGGTACTCTAGTTGAGTTGGGTCTAACCTTTTTGAGTCAGCTCAGTTGATGGAGTATCAGAAAAGCTTGTACCATGCTAGAACACTGAGTCGACTCTGCTCCTCAAGTCAGCCTGAGTGACTTAAGTCCAAAAGTGTCCAAACTTCTTCAAACAACTTCCAAACATTATCAAACTTCTTCCAGTTATAATCTAAGTAAAATAATATAGAATTGCCCCTTTTATAAGACTTTACACTTAAGTTTTTTTAGGGCTTTTCAATATTTGAATATTTTTCAATGATTACATTGATATACTATAAAGATTACTAAAATGTAGGTAGAATGATTGTTCTTTTGAAATGTCCTACAAAAACTTTTCAAACATTCAAAAGTGTTAGTAACAAATACATTCTCCAATATTTTGTTATCATCAAAATCATTCCAGGGATCAACAATCTCTCCCTTTTTGATGATGACAAAACACTGGGCATGGAAAAACTTTATAAATAAGTATTATATAAACATGTATCGAGAATGTATTAGAATGTATCAATAAGTAGCAAGAAATATCAGGGCTTTTTGAATCAGAGTCAATATTTGTTAAAGAAACTACTTTTGCTTTAGAATGTATTGGAGCTAGTGAGTATCAGAGTCGAATGTATTGGAGCCAATTAAGTATCAAAGTATATCATAGCGAAATAAGTATCTAAAATATATCAAAAGCAATTAATTTTTATTAATTTAGCATCAAGAAAGTATCAGAGTTAATTGAGTATTAAAATGTATCCGGGTTAATTTAGTTTCATTGATTTCCATGTATTAGAGCTTATTGATTTCAAGAAAATATCAGAACTAACTGACTTCTCCCCTTGTTTTGCATATTCTCATGAATTTTGAATTTTGAATTTTCCATGCACAACAATTTTCAACATTTTTTCATGCACAACACAAACATTACTCCCCCTTTTTATCATTAACAAAAAAGGTTTCTTTAAGCATTTAATAATTTTTGAAATAGAGTAAGAATATTAACATGATTTGAGATAATCCCAACTTCTCTTTATAATCTTGATATTCTTATTAATATTTTCCTTTCTTTTTTAATGACAATTGTTTGATATTTACTGTTGAGTCCAAGCTTTATGCATCACAGAAGAGTTAAAAGAGTAAAATGACAATGATATTGAAACAAAGTGCGCGCGCGCGCACACACACACACACATATATATAAGCAAGTTTTTTGATACAAAAGATACAACCAACAAAAAAAAGATCTGACAAGATCTAATCATCTTCTTCCTCAGTAGAGAAAGAACCTATTTCTAAAATAGTAGAAGAGACCTTAATTTTTAAAGGTTTATGCTTAAGATCTCTAAGTCTAGTTTTAGTGGGAGCTTTAGGTACAATAGTTTTGGTCTTAGGCTTAGCTCTAGATCTAGTAGGAGTAGGCTCAATTTGGATAGAGGGTAGATCAGTCTGAATAAGAGGTGGTGGTGGCTGTCTTAATGGTCTGGCATGAGGTGGTGGCTGTCTTGGTACGGATGAGTGATGTGGAGGTGCTTGCTAA
This sequence comes from Areca catechu, assembly GCA_021397845.1. NCBI lineage: Eukaryota > Viridiplantae > Streptophyta > Magnoliopsida > Arecales > Arecaceae > Areca > Areca catechu. The sequence continues at coordinate 40,411,276 of CM038048.1, read as the reverse complement.
GAAGTAGAAGCTCCAGATCCTCCAACTCCAGATCTCAATCCAATGATGAAGAGTAGAACAATCCTTAACTCTGACTCTATCTTCTGAACTCCCTACTATAACTCATGTAACGTACAGGCCTGATCTCTGGCAAAGGAGTCAGCTACTCTTCGAAGTCTCTTAAAGTCAGAGCGTAAGTCTTTGAGGTCAGTACTGTGGTCATCCTGGATCCGCTATCTCATCTCTATAGACTCAACTCTGCATGTCAGCTTCCTTATCTCTGTCTGGAACTCCTCTAGGCCTCTCTCGAGTGTTTGGTGAAGATTGCCATACATCGATCTGAAGGATCTCGTCAAAGTATCAATGAACTGAGTAAGCTGCTCGAAGGAAAGACTAGTCTGAGTGCCAGCTGAAGTCGATGGTATTGAATGAGCTACTGGTGCTGCTAATGGTACTGGTGGAGTCTTGGGGCTGCCGGTCTATCTAGTCATCCTAGCCTATCCCTTGGTCTCCTTATCTGTGGAATCCTCATTGCTATCACCAGAGTCACTATCACTATCTCCATCAGACTCCTCTCTGACAGTGCTAGTAGTTGCAGTCTCATGCTTTGCCTCCTCCTCATCTAAGGACTGATGCAACACTCTCTGACCAGGTATTTTCTTGACCCAAACTCCTTCAACTTGGTGATATCCAATCTTATGTAGGGATTTCACAGAGTATCTGTCAGTGTGGTGAAGGAGTCGTCCATCCTCTCCAGTCAAGTCTATACCAAACTCCTGGAACAACAAAGTAAACATCATCCCATAAGGTAGACATGCTTTCACTCTCCTGGCTGCATCTCGTATTTGTGTCAGCATAATGAATGGTAGATTGAGGGCCTCCCCCTTAACCATATATCTCAGAAACATCATATCACATTTGCTGACCCAATCAAAGTGACATGTATTGGGCAAAAAGATCCTACTGATAATATTGTGCAAAAGCCTCATCTCCAATGATAACAAGTTGGCCTGAACATTAGTAACTCCCCCAACTTCTCTTCTTTCCAGTATAAGTCTCAGGGTTTTCAGTTTCTCTTTCAAGTTCAAATGAAGTGTTCCCCTATTAAGCATATGTAAAACTTGACTTATCCTTGATTCATCAATAGTCATTCTAATTCCTTTTATAGTTGATACCACATTATTTTCTCCAAAGGATAAATTTTCAAAGAAACTTTTGATAAGGCTAGGGTAGGTAGGAATATCCAACGAGCAAAAATACACCTAGCCCTGAATCTCAATCTAGTTGCCTATTCTAAAATTCTGGTTTTCAAGAAATGAGAAATCAATCTTTCTACCGCTAGTTACTGGATGGTTTCCCATAGGGATAACTTGCCTTGCAAGTGCTAGAGACAAATTCCTCGGTTCCTCTTGTTCTTTAACCCGAGTCAGCTCATCCTCACACCTTATGGATCTCTTTTCCTGTTGGATGGAGCTCGGATCTGCACGCCTTGGTCTCTTGGCAATTGCCTTCTTTGGAGCCATACAGTCAAGATCTAAGATGGAAAGGAATATTCGGGTAGTTTTTGGAATGGAAGAGAGAGTGGTCACCTAGGGCCTTTTTTGAACAGTGAATGGGAAATGAAAGGGGTTTTTTAGGGCTATCGGCTTTATAACCGAGTCTGTCATTTGAGTTGACTCGACTTTTGCTCGAGTCGGCTCGAGCCAAAACTCAGAAAATGGCTCTAAAAGCTCTAAAAAAAGTTCATTCCCTAGATATACTTTAGATAAGGTGGTCAGTAGGCTTAGAATGGTGATGGAGGTCTTTTAGATAATTTTTTCCTTAATTTTGAAGAAATTAAATCATAAATTCTAAAAAGGGTCACACAAACCTAATTCTCCCCTAATCATTTGAAATCTATCTTTATTAAGTGGCTTAGTAAAGATGTCAGCTAATTGATTTTCAGTTGGAACAAATTCAAGTTCAATATTACTATTTTGTACATGATCCCTAATGAAATGATGTCTGATTTCTGTGTTTGGTCTTAGAATGCTGAATTGGATTCTTTGTCAAATTAATAGCACTTGTGTTATTATATTTGATAGGAATTTTAGTTTGAATAACATCATAGTCTTCTAGTTGTTGCTTAATCCAAAGTACTTGTGCATAACAACTCCCTGCAGCCACATGTTTTACCTCAGCAGTAGACAGTGCTACAGAGTTTTATTTCTTACTGTGCCATGAATTAAGTTCAACCCTAGAATTTGACATATACCACTAGTACTTTTTCTATCAATTTTATATATACCATAATTAGCATCAGAAAATCCAATTAAATTCAATAAAGATTGCTTAGAATACCATAGACCTAGATTACTTGTTTCTTTTAGATATTTTATGATTCTTTTAATAGCAAGTATATTTGTTTTTTTTGGATTTGATTAAAATCTAGCATATATATAAATGCTAAACAAGATATCAGGTCTACTAGCAGTTAAATACAACAATATTCCAATCATACCTCAATAAAGTTTTTGATCAACATTGTTTCCATCTTCATCCTTGTCAAGTCTATAGGTGGGGCTCATGGGTGTGCCAATTTCTTTGACTGACTCTATACCAAACTTCTTGATGATTTCCTTGATGTATTTAGCTTGGTTGATAAATATTCCTTCTCTTGTTTGCTTAATTTGGAGTCCAAGAAAGTAGGTCAGTTCACCCATCAAGCTTATTTCAAATTTGCCCTGCATAAGCTCAGCAAATTCTCTACACAAATTTTTATTAGTTACACCAAAAATTATATCATCTACATAAATTTGCACAACTAACAATCATTTTCTTTTCTTTTAATGAATAGAGCGGTGTCTACATTACCTCTAATAAAATCATTTTCAAGCAAGAACTTACTCAATCTATCATACCACGCTCTAGGTGCTTGTTTTAAACCATATAATGCATTATTAAGTTTGAAAACATGATTAGGAAAAGCATGGTTTTCAAATCCTGGTGGTTGTTCTATAAAAACTTCTTCTGAAATGAAACTATTCAAAAATACACTTTTTACATCCATTTGAAATAATTTGAAACTCATGAAGCAAGCAAATGCAAGTAACAATCTAATAACTTCTAATCTTGTTACCGGTGCATATATTTCATCAAAATCTATTCATTCTTGCTGATTATATCCTTTGGCCACTAATCTAACTTTATTTCTAATTACTTTTTCTTTTTCATCTAACTTATTTTTATAAACCCATTTAGTGCCTATAACAGGATGATCAGAAGGTCATTCACTAAAGTCCAAACATTATTTCTTTGATATTGAATTAGTTCTTCATGAATGGCCATCATCTAATTAGGGTCATTTTCTACTTCTTCTATACTATTTGGTTCTACTTATGAAATAAATGCTAGATAATCATGTGCATCTTTAAGTGATGACCTAGTTCTAACTCCTTGTGAGGGATCACTAATAAATAAATCTTTAGGGTATGATGTTATATACCTCCATTCATTTGGTAAATCACCATGATCTTTACTTACTATTTCTTCATCTTGTCCTATTTGTTTGTCCTTTAGCCTCATGTCCTTCATAGCTTTATCAATTATACCTGTATCATTATCAATGCACTCTTCTTTTCTAGAATGTGAGGGGTTAGTTTCATCAAATATAACATGAACAGATTCTTCAACAGTCAATGTTGTTTTATTAAATACTCTATATGCTTTGCTAAAAGTAGATAATCGAGGAATATTGCTTCATCAGATGTAACATCAAAATTTTCAAGGTTATCCTTTCCATTATTAAGTACAAAGCATTTGCAACCAAATACATAAAAATAATGAATACTTGGTTTTCTATCATTCCAAAGTTTATAGGGAGTTTTCTTTAAAATAGGTCTAATCAAAACATGGTTCAAAATATAACAGGCAATGTTCATAGCTTCTGTCCAAAAGTACCTTGAAAGATTGCCTTCACATAACATAGTTCGGGCCATTTTTTCTAATGTCCTATTTTTTCTCTCTACAATACCATTTTCCTGTGATATTCTAGGAGCGGAGAAGTTGTGATCAATGCCATGCTTAGTACAATACTCTTCAAAATATTGATTTTTAAATTCTGTGCCGTGATCACTTCTAATAAAAATAATTGAAAACTTTTTCTGATTTGAAACTTATGAAATTTTTGAAATACTTTGAAAGCTTCATTATTATATGCAATAAACAAGACCCATATAAATCTTGAAAAATCATTTACTATTACAAGTCTATATTTTATACCTCCTAGGCTTATAGTCCTAGTTGGTCCAAATTGGTCCATGTATAGTAGTTCTAAAGGTCTAGAAGTTGAAACCATATTTTTTGACTTAAAACTCTCCCTAGTTTGTTTACCAAATTAGTATGCATCGCAAACATATTCAAATTCAATTTTGAATTTAGGTAAACCTCTAACTAGATCTTTAGAAATTAATTTAGCTAAAGTATGCATGCTAGCATGCCTAATCTTCTATGCCATTGTAAGCTATATTCCATAGTTTTAGCATTCCTTGCCACAAGACTTGTACTACTGGACATGGCTAGATCATTCAAATCTACCACATAAATGTTTCCAAATCTATGACCAACAAACTTAGCGCTAGAATCAAGAGAACTAGTTACTATACACATTGAAGATTTAAAGATAACCTTGAAGCCTCTATCATATAATTGACTTATACTTAACAAATTGTGCTTCAACTTGTCTACTAGCACTACATTTTCAGTGAATGTAGAAGGCATAATTTTGATATTACTAATGCTAATGATCTTCCCCTTGCCATTGTCACCAAAAATGTGTTGGGAAATGTGTATCCCAATGCCAATCATCTAGCCTGTAGACACTTGTGCAACTCATGTATATACATATGAATTATTGAATTGAATAAAAAGTTTATTCTGGTTGTTCATCATATGTCATCTTTCTAATTGAACTCTTGTATGATGATGCCCTTTATGCTACCTTGTATGCGATGTAGAGAGGATACATCGTGTAGTTCATAAACTGGTTTACGACCAAAGATACGCGATTTTAGGATGATGGTGTATCGTGAGTAGGTCGTTAATATCATGTCTATTCATGTCCTCTTAACCAAGTAGCATAGAGATGCTGGCATGACATCAGGTGTTGCGTTTGACACTTCACTGAATGCGACCCTCATGCGGGATTCTCTTTCTGCCAAAGAGAAGCTTTGCATTAGAATATGGACATGAATTATTCATCTGACTTGAGATCACTATGGTAGCTTACAAGTAACTTACTGTACTTAGGTGCCAGACTATCTAGATTTTTAATCCGATGATCAAAGGTTGCGGGTACAGTCAAGTACTTATATAGCGATAGTAGAATCAAGATAGGATTTATCTCTTCAAATGGTTTGGATTGAATGCTTAATATGCCTCAATTGAGAAAGACCTTGGCCAGGGCATTCTTTGTAAGGAGTTACAGGGATTCTTTATTTGAGATATATTGAGATGGACTGATTAGGGTTTAACAATTTAACCCTAAGCCATCCAGAGCATTAGGAGATCAAAAGAATAAGTTCAGTGATATTCCATGTTCGACAGGTTCATGTTGTTCTGCAACCTTCAACCTATCCGGATGTCATGTGTCATTGCTAGATGGCGACTTTGGCTAGTACTAGAAATGTTTCCGTGTTACTAGTTTAGTGTTTGAACCTATGGGGTCACACACCGTGGGGTTTTTTCTTGATATGTTGGCATAGGATTGGACATCATTTCGAACTTGTTTTGACAAGAAGTTATCATGACTACATTTGAGCTGACTCATTTGATGAGTCGACTCAGCTCGAGTTGACTCGAACAGTCGAGTCGACTCGATTGACGAACTCTGGTGAAAATCGTAACTACTTCATAATCACTACAATCATTGTGAAAATTAATGGGAGGCATTTTTGGTTTTTATGCTAATCGATTGCTGAATCCCAAAGGGTGTGTAACCCCTTTGAATCCGAAGAGACTCCACTTCTTTCTTTATAATCTCTCAGATTGGAAGTCCTTTAATAATAATAATTCACTGGTTCTGAAAATTTATTCTAGGTTTTTTGAAGAATAGAGAAGGAGATCAAAAGCTCACTTTTGATCTCTGAGAGATTATCTTAGAGAGGAACAGTGAGTTTTGGGTGGGATCCTTGAGTGCATACCTTCTATTGAAGGTTTGGGATAGAGCGTTGGGAAGGGGTTCTCAAGCATCCTCGTTCTAGCACCACTGCAGCAATAGCCCTTCAAGGAGTTGAAGGAGTCCACACATCTTCAAGGAGTTGAAGAAGGAGTCCATGCTACCGACATAGTTTCCGGAGGGGCTAGCACCTCAAAGGAAGGAGGAGAAGTACCTTTATCCAGTATGAACCACCCATAGAGGCAGTATGCATGTGCCGCTCGCAGAGCCTGATCATCTTCCTGTAGGGTTGATCTTCATCGGATGCTGTTCTACCTTGCTATCGAAGCATGTGCCTTTAGGTGATCGTCATCTCAAAGGTATGGGCTTATATTATATATGTGTGACATATTATTGTTGCTGCACCATTATATGAATGCAAATAATAGTTCTATATATTTCCTAACTATTTATCTTGGATTTCATACATAATTATTCTATATATGCATCAAGATCTACATAGGGCAATGTTAATTAGATTAACATTCTTTGATAAAATGATTTTATCCTTTTTCACTGTGCCATGCATTTAGAAAAAGTTTTTAAATTGCATGCTCTGCCTTATGCACTTTTCCTAATAGTGGTATCAGAGCAGCCATATTAGATGCACATGTAGTTTAATGTTTTTGTATGAAATTGGATTGTTTTCCTTTCACAAAGTACTTGGATTAAGGTGGATTCGCCATGGTCATTCGGTCATAGGGGAGAAGCATGGTTTAAAGATCATCTCTTCCTATTCCATGGGGTTCTCCTATGACGTGCAGGGGTGCTGTTGCATCATGACCTTATGAAGAAGAAAGTGAAGGAATTTGATGGATTAAAATAGTTTTAATCTATGTTAGTAGATCATTGTTATGTTTAGATAAGATCTAAAAGAATGTATGATCTAATACTTTGAAAGGTTCAAGTGAAAAATTGTGAACTTTGAAGTTTCTATCTTCTGCCCTGGTAGACGAGCCGACTCGACCTATGCTTGAGTTGACTCGAGTCTGCTATTAGAAGATGTATTTTTATTCTATGCTTTGGATGAGCCAACTCATCTTCTGCTTGAGTCGACTCAACCAGAAAACCTTGAAATAACAAATTTCAAGTTCATGATTCGCTTGATTTTTGAAATTATTTCAAAACTTGGTTTAATTAAAAATGTTTCAATTAGCATGATACACTTAATTAGAAATTAAGTTGTATAATTTTAAGATTTAGGATATGATTTTAATCTTAAGTCATGATTGATAAACCATGGGTTGATTGGGTTTGCTAGAATTTGGTCTTTAAATGTATTAGACCTAGGTTTAGATGAATGGATTAAATAGAGAAAATACTAATCAAAAGTTGAATTAGGTCTCTCCTCTATAGATTTCTCTAATAGTTAGTTAGATCAGTCCATACATCTAAATGGACTTGACTGATGGCTTCGTGGTGAGCCCAGGTCTTTAGGTTAGTCTGATTGAGTCTGGTAAACCACTTAGTATCTAAGGTAAGTTTGACAGTTGTGATCAAGGTTTTTTGAAGCTAACTCTTACCTGGCCAACTCAAGGTTGGTGTCTAAGGCAAGAGGCTTACCTGGCTTAACCCATCCCTTGATCTTACTTACCTGGCTAATGTGGTGAATGATATCATATTAGACTATTTATTGATTCGAGTTGACCCATGTCAACTAAGGTTAGTTAGTTTGATTGATTTATAGGTGCCCATGGACCAATTTGATCTTGAAACCCTCTAAGAGTTTGGTGGGATTCTTCTTGATCAAGGTCCATGTTATCTTCTCATATGTCACAAAATTCAAATTCTCTAAATTATTAGGTCCATAAAAAGATTGAGTTATGTGATAGCCTAAGTCTTAGCCTTCTATTAAGTTGGATTGGTAATAAGTCCATAAGTTGGGTGATCATCGACAGTTCCAAAGAATGGGTGGTCATCAGGCGAGTGGAATTGCCATTCAACATATGATGGCTCTGTGCGACTATCTTAACACGTGGTCAGGTGGGCTGGCCAAAGTTGGGCTTGATCATAGATTAGTTAGAAGCATTGAATTTGATCATGTTAATGGTTGGACCTAACCAGGACCTTCAATAGGAGGCCCAAAGGCTGATTATGAGGACCCTTGGGGCAAAATGAATACTGGGAGTTGCTTGGAGAAGCAATTGGTATTGTACCTACCTTTAGATACATGTGGATTGGCCGGCCAAAGTCGAGTTCATATGTAGTCTATTAGATCCTAGTACCTGCTAAAGGATAAATGTTATTCTTTAGATTGGAGTGTAGAGGCTACCGGTCCAAATAAAATAGTGGGAGAAATCTTTAGACTAAAATCCATGTCTTTAAGATTTTAAAATGATTCATATACTAAAAGGTCTTGTTCTCCTTTTTTAGATAATGTCGACCACTTTATCGTCCGGTCATTATTGGATAATGACAAACTTTCTGGATCCAATTTCAATAGCTGGTATCGAAAACTCAGGATAGTTTTGGAGCACGAGCGGATCCTCTATGTGATAATTGATCCGGCACCTGAGATCCCAGCCCCCAATGCTCATGGCACTATCAAGGATACTTACTAGAAGTGGATCTCTGACCGCACCATGGTGCATTATATTATGTTGGCTATGATGAACGATGAGTTCAGTCACAAATTTGAGAAAGCCCAGTCATAGGAGATTCTTCAAAGGTTGAAGAAATCTTTCGGCACTCTGGATGATATGGAGAGATACCGAATCTCTTCCGCCATCTATAACACGCGTATACGTGATGGAGCTTCGGTGACTGATCATGTAATGTACATGATTGAGTTATTTGAGTGTTTGGACAAACTCGGATGTCCTTTGCATGAGCAGCTCGGCAAGGATGTGATATTGAATTCTCTGCCCCTTCCTACCATATCTTTCTTGACAATTTTAGAATGAATAGGTCTACAGTGAACTATCATGAGATGTTAGGGCTATTGCAGACTTATGAGAGAGACTACAATCTTAACAAGGGATTTGTGAATCTGGTGGGAGATTCTAAAGTAGGGCATCATCCCTTCGGAAAAGGGAAGAAGAAGAAAAAGAACAAAAAAGGTGTAAAGTGCTGGGCCTAGTCAGACTAGGAGGGTGAAGGCTGAAAAAAGTAAGGCAAAGTGCTTCTTCTGCAAGAAGCCGAGTCACTGGAAGCGAAATTGTTCTGCATACCTTGCCACTCTGGACCCGAACAGGGCAAGGAAGGGAAAGCAGCAAGCTATTGCTGGTCAAAGTATTTATATGATAAATCCTTGTAGTTTCTCTATTTGTGACACTACTAGCTGGGTATTGGATACCGGAAGTCCTTACCATATTTGCAATTCTTTGCAGGGACTTCAAGTTAGTAGGAGATTCGAAAGCTGTGAAAGGTTTCTGAATGTTGGGAATAGAAGTCAAGCTCTAGTTCTGGTGTTGGAAACTATTTCTTTGTGTTTCGAGTCTTGTACTGTCATTTTTGATGATTGTCATTTTTGTCCTTCTTTTTTAGTGAATATCATTTTTGTAGGCCGATGGCCAAAGATGGTTATGAATTATCTATAAAGAATGATATTTGCAATATCACATTGAATAGTTCTAATGTGATGTTTGGACAAGTGAAGAATGGTGTATATGTACTATCACAGTCTGTTACTGTATTGTACAATGCTAATAAATGCCCTAGGTTTGATAAAGTCAGTGATGTTTATCTCTGGCACTGTAGGCTAGGTCATATAAACAAGAATAGGATAAATAAGTTGGTGGGAGAATGTCTCCTAGATATCACTGAGAGTGAATCTTTACTAACTTGTGAATCTTGTCTTCTTTGAAAAATGACCAAGTCACCTTTTACTGGAAAGGGTGAAAGAGCCAGTGATATTCTAAGTTTGGTACATACTGATGTACGTGGACCTATGAATATCAGTGCAAGAGGTGGATATAGTTATTTCATTATGTTTATAGATGATCTTTTAAGATACGGTTATGTTTACCTGATGAGACATAAATCTGATTCATTTGATATGTTCAAACATTATCGTAATAAAGTTGAAAAACAAAATGAAAAGTTTATTAAAATCCTTTGATCAGATCGAGGTGGTGAATATCTTTCTAGTAAGTTTCTAACTTATCTTGAGGAGAATGGGATTCTCTCTGAATGGACCCCTCCAAGGACACCTCAGCTAAATGGTGTGTCTGAAAGGAGGAATCGAACTCTGTTGGACATGGTTCGATCCATGATGGGCTTAGCAAGTCTGTCGAAATCCTTTTGGGGATATGCACTTAAGTTAGCATCTTACCTTCTAAATAGGGTTCTAAGTAAATCCGTTGATAAAACACCATATGAGATATGGACTAGACGTAAGCCAACACTCTCTCACCTTCAGATTTGGGGGTGTTTAGCTTATGTCAAGCATTTAAAGATGGATAAGCTAGGACCTAAGTCTGATAGGTGTTTCTTTTTGGGTATCCTAAAGAATCCAAAGGATATTATTTTTATCTACCTAAGGAACAAAAGTTGTTCGTCAGTCTTAGGATAACCTTTTTAGAAAGGGAGTACCTTGGTGAAGGCACTCAAGCTATTAAGGTCAAACTTAGGGAAGTTTTGTAGATAGAAGAACCTTCTTACTCTAAGGCCACTACAGAACCAGATTTGATTAGATCAGATCCAGAGTCCATAGTACAACCATTAAGGAGATCCGGTAGAGTACCACATCAATCGGATAGATACTATAATTTCTTGATCCAGGATGGTGATCCTGTTGAGCTCGATAAGAACAACGAGGATCCGATCGCCTATATGGATGCAATTTCAAGGTCTGATTCTGAGTCATGGCTGAGAGCTACGAAATTCGAAATGGAATCCATGGAAATCAACAATGTATGGACATTGGTTGATCCACCTGAAGGGATAAAATCTATTAGGTGCAAGTGGATCTTCAAGCGGAAGCAGGCCACAGATGGGAAGGTGGAGACCTATAAAGCCCGTCTGGTTGCCAAGAGGTATCGTCAGCATATGGTATTAACTATGACGAGATGTTTTTCCTTGTGGCAATGCTCAAGTGAATTCAGATTATGCTTGCTTTAGCAGCACATTTGATTATGAAATCTGGAAAATGGATGTCCGAATAGCTTTCTTAAATGGTGAGCTGGAAGAGGAGGTGTATATGATGTAGCTTGAAGGGTTCACATCCATAAATGAGTCTAAAGTGTGCAAGCTTCGGAGGTCCATTTATAGACTGAAGTAGGCTTCTCGAAGTTGGAACATGCGCTTTGATAAGTGTATCAAGACGTATGGCTTCGTTAAGAATGGAGAGGAACCTTGTATATATAAGTAGGCACATGGTTCTGTAGTTGTATTTCTTGTCTTGTATGTGGATGATATTCTCCTAATCGGGAATGACATTCTAGCATTATAAGGAATAAAGGTCTGGCTTTCATCTCAATTCTCTATGAAAGACTTGGGTGAAGTCTCATACATACTGGATATGAAGATCTATAGAGATAGATCTAAGAGGCTTCTAGGACTGTCCCAATCTATGTACATAGACTTTGTGCTGAAATAGTTCAGCATGGAGAATTTCAAAAGAGGCTACTTTTGATAGGTCATGGAATTACTCTTTCCAAGAAGGATTGTACGACAACACCCGAGGAAAGAGAGCATATGAGTAGAACTCCATATGCTTCGACAGTGAGTCATATTATGTATGCTATGTTATGTACTAGACCAGACATGACATACTCACTGGGGGTAGTAAGCACATACCAGTCAGACTCAGGTGAAGCTCATTGGAAAGTTGTTAAGAACATCTTTAAGTATTTGAGAAATACTAAGGACCAGTGGCTTATTTATGGAGATTCTGACTTAAAACTTATGGGGTATATTGACTTCAGTTTTCAGTCAGACATAAATAATAGTAAAAGTGTTTCTGGTTTTGTATTTACCCTTAATGGTGGAGCTGTCTACTAGAAAGTTCCAAGTAGCATACAGTAGCCGATTCTGTTTGCCAGGTAGAGTATATTGCGGCATCAAATGCAGCAAAGGAGACTGTATGCCTAAGGAAGTTCCTAGGCAAGCTGGAAGTGGCACCTTCCTTAGATGGCTCTATTCTGGTGTACTATGATAGCACTGGAGCCATAGCTTAAGCCAAAGAGCCAAAATCATACCATCAGACCAAGCATATTCTGCATCGTTATCATCTTGTTCGAGAGATCATTGAATGAGGTGACATCGAGCTTCTGAAGATCGATGGTAAGGAGAACTTGGCCGACCCCTTTACTAAAGCCATTGGAACACAAGAGTTTGATGACTATAAATGGAGGATGGGAATCATATTCTATTCCGATTGGCTATAGTCCAGGTGGGAGTTGTTGGGAAATGTGTGTTCCAAAGCCAATCGTCTAGCCTGTAGATGCTTGTGCAACTCATGTATATGTATATGAATTATTAAATTGAATAAAAAGTTTATTCTAGTTGTTCATCATATGTCATCTTTCTAATTGAACTCTTGTGTGATGTTGTGCTTTGAACTACCTTGTATGCGATGTAGAGATGATACGTCATATAGTTCATAAACTAGTTCATGGTCAAAGGATATGCTATTTCAAGATGATGGTTATCGAGAGTAGGTCATTGATATCATGTCTGTTGGTTGTCCTCTTAACCAAGTGGCATAGAGATGCTGGCATGACATCAGGTGTTGTGTTTGATACTTCACTGAATATGACCCTCATGTGAGATTCTCTTTCTACCAGATAGAAGTTTTGCATTAGAATGTGGACATGAATTATTCCTCTGACTTGAGATCACTATGTCAGCTTACAAGCAACTCACTATGCTTAGATACCGGACTACCCAGATTTTTAATCTGCTAATGGAAGGTTGCTGGGTATAGTCAAGTACTTGTGTAGCGGTAGTAGGATCAAGATAGGATTGATCTCTCCAAATGGTTTGGATTGAATGCTTAATATGCTTCAATTGAGAAAGACCTTGGCTATGGCATTCCTTGTAAAGAGTTACAGGGATTCTTTATTTGAGATATATTGAGATGGATTGATTAGGGTTGGGCAGTTTGTGATGTGGAGTTAGGGCCGGGCTAGGGATGCTAGGATGGATGCTTATGATGCAAGAAATTTCTCTTTTTTTTTTAGGGTTGATGAGATTTTTTGTTGTTTTTCTTAGGGTTTTGATTCCCGATCACAAGCAAAGGCAAGAAATAAGAAAGATGAGTAACGAAAATTTACGCTAGCAGTTTAAAGCCCTAAAAAGTGAGAACGAGAACAGGACCCCGGGATTAAGAAATCCCGGTAGGACTAGCTCGAAATACAATACCTACTTAGGAGATAGAGAGAGCAAACCTCACACGTCTGAAGTGCCCGGTGCAGAGATCGCTCAACTCGGCGGATGCGGCCTGGATGCCCGAGCAGCCGAACCCATGGAAGCACCGGCTTTCAGTCGGAAGGTCACGATGGCAAAGCTGACTGTCTTCGATGCCCGAGATGCCTGGGAGGACCTGTAGGCAAACATAATAAGGATCAGTGAGATGGGGAGATGCACAGAAAGGAACTAAGATGGGGTTGAAAAGGGGCTTCGAGCCCGATGTCCGGCTGGATTCCGAAGTCGAAGATGGAGATAACTTGGGGCCTCGCACCCCGCGACGTCCTGGAGGACGAAGGATTGTGGCCTTACACCACGCGACATCCAGGAGGACGAAGGATTCGCGACGCCCTGGGATGATGGACAGGTAGCCTCACACCACTCGACGTCCTTGGGGACGAAGGCAACTTTACTCAATCTAGTCTAAGAGACAAGGGTTGGAAGATGGAAGACTCAAACTCTTTTTTTTCATTAACCATTCAATAGCCTTACAAGGGAGGGATTGGGTCCTTTAAATAGGCACCCAAGGCCCATTTGAATTTCAAAAGAAAACAAATTACAAACTCTCTTGGGTGGTGTCCAAACATTTTCATCTTCTCCTCTCTTTGGCCGACCAAAGAGACTTGGATTGGGCATGGCATGTGGGAGGGCTTGGAGAGGGGGATTGGCCTCTTGACTTCCTTCATTAGAATGCTCATTTTGGGAAGAAAGCGTGGGACATGGCTTGTTTGAAGGGATGTGTTCCCTTGGATTCTTCAACGCCCTTCTTTGGAGTGATTCAAGGCCGACCAAGTGGAGAGAGCTTTGGGCATTGCATAGTTGAGGGCTTAGAGAGGGGAGTGTGTCCTTTGACCTTCCATCCTTGCATGAACACTTTGGGAAGAAGGCTTGGAAGGGGGCTTGCTTTATGGCTTGGTCTCTTCAAGGATCTTCAACGCCCCACATTTGATGGATCATGGCGTGATGTGGGGGAGGGAAGAGGGGGATGGTGTTTCTTCCTTCCAATGTTACCCAAGAGAAAAAGGCAAGGGGATGGCGTGTGGAAAGCATGAGGGCGCCACCTTGTTTCCCTCCTTGGATGCCCAAGTGGCAACTGATGTGGCGCCACGTAGGTAGCTGAGGTGGCACCTGAGTTGGCATCATTCCAAGTGGAAGGGGTGGGTTGGCCCACAAGGACTTGACTTGGTCATGAAAGCTAGGGTGACTTCAATTGGACTTGGGCCCAGTCCAAACTCAGACTCGAACAAATACAGGACTCATGACCTAACTTGACCCAAATTGGTCAAGGTACAGGACTAAACAAACTTAGACAAGAAATTATGAAATTGCTTTGGCTCATAGCCTTATTACAGGACTCATAAAAGTGGAACCCTAATCTGAGATCCACAGAGGGTTGAGGAGCCTCCGTCGGATTCTGGTGCCCACACTAGTTTAACCTTAAGCCATCTGGAGCATTAGAAGATCAAAGGAATAAGTTCAGTGATATTCCATGTTCGACAGGTTCATGTTGCTCTACAACCTTCAACCTATCCAAATGCTGTGTGTCATTGCTAGATGGCAACTTTGGCTGGCATTGCAAATATTCCTGTGCTACCGATTTAATGTTTGAACCTATGGTGTCACACACCGTGGGATATTTTCTTGATATGTTGGCATAGGAATGATTGGGAATCGTTCTGGACTTGTTTTGATAAGAAGTTATCAGGACTACATTTGAACCAACTCATTTGATGAGTCGACTCAGCTCGAGTTGACTTGAACAGTCGAGTTGACTCGACTGACGGACTCTAGCGAAAATCATAACTGCTTCATTAATTGGTGCAATTGTTATGGAAATTAATGGGGTATTTTTGGTTTTTATGCTAATCAGTTGCTGAATCCTAAAGGGTGTGTAACCCCTCTGAATCCCAAAAGACTCCACATCTCTCTTTATAATCTCTCAGATTTGAAGTCCTTTAATGATAATAATTCTCTAGTTTTGAAAATCTATTCTGGCTTTTTTGAAGAATAGAGAAGGAGATCGAAAGCTCACTTTTGATCTCTGAGAGATTATCTTAGAGAGGAACAGTGAGTTTTGGGTGGGATCCTTGAGTGCATACCTTCTATTGAAGGTTTGGGATAGAGCGTTGGGAAGGGGTTCTCAAGCATCCTCGTTCCAGCACCACTGCAGCAATAGCCCTTCAAGGAGTTGAAGGAGTCCGCACATCTTCAAGGAGTTGAAGAAGGAGTCCATGCTGCCAAAATAGTTTCCGGAGGGGCTAGCACCTCAAAGGAAGGAGAAGTCCCTCTATCCAGTGTGAACCACCTGTAGAGGCGGTACGCGTGTGCCGCTTGCAGAGCCTGATCATCTTCTTGCAGGGATGATCTTCATCGGGTGCTATTGTACCTTGCAATCGAAACGCGTGCCTTCAGGTGATCGTCATCTCAAAGGTATGTGCTTATATTATATATGTGTGACATATTATCATTGATGCACCATTATTTGAATGCAAAGAATAGTTCTATGTCTTTCTTGACTATTTATCTTGGATTTCATACATACATTATTCTACATCTGCATCAAGATCTACATAGGGCAATGTTAATTAGATTAACATTCTTTGATAAAATGGTTTTATCCTTTTCCTTTATGCCATGCATTTATAAAAAGTTTTTAAATTGCATGCTCATGCCCTACGCAGTTTTCCCAACAAAGTGACTATTCCTCCATCTTTCATTTCTAGGGTGATGAATTGTTCTTTGTCACCCATCATATGTCTTGAATAGTCACTATCTAGATGACATCTTTTCTTTGAATTCTTGGCTGCAAGATATTCCTATAAGATAATCAAATAATTCTTTTAGGTACCCAAGCTTTCTTGGATCCTTGTGGGTTAGTAGGAGTGGTTCCATTGGGGACCCAAATCTTTTTTACTTTACTTTTAAGATTCTTTCTTAAATTGCACTCAAAAGCTTTGTGACCAACCCCATTACAAGAATAACATATTATATTTGGTTTTTGAAAAGATTTAGATATAGAAAACATTGATGCAAAAGATTTTGGAGCTGAAAACTTTGGTACATAAGATTTTGAAGCTGAAAACTTAGTAGTGAAATATTATTTGTATGCACTGAATTATAACCGATTCCAGCTCTATTGTTTGTTTTTCTTTGATTTTTAAAAATTAGCTCAAGCTTATTTGAACTCAAAGTTAATTTTTCAACTAAGGACTTGAGTTTATCAACTTCTTTTTGCAAACGTATATTTTCTTCATGTAAAGCCTTATTCTTTTCACGATATTCATTCTTTTCTGCTTGCAAAGCATTATATTTTTCAGAAATACTCTTAAGTTCTTTTCGCAAAATATTGTTCTTTTCTAAAACTTCTTTCTTCTCTTTTATCAAAACATCGCAATTATTTTTCAAAGTCTTAATTTTTAAACCAGTCTTTTTGTATTCAGATAAAAGTTCATAAAATGTAGTATTTAATTCTTCATATGTAAATTCATCATTAGGTTCGGGAGACATTACCTCGTCTTCGAGTCCCATGAGATATATATTTGCAGTTTTGGATGATTTTTCCTCTTCATTTGATGTAGACTTATCGCTGTCGCTCCACGTCGCAACCATCGCTTTCTTCTTCTTCTTTTTGAATCCTTTCTTTAATGTAGGGCAATCTGATTGGAAGTGCCCTGGTTTCTTGCACTCGTAGTAGATAGGCTGTTGCTCTTTATCTCTTTCTTTTTCTTTTTCTTTCTCTTTGCTGTGTTCCCCATTTCTATAGTTTTTTCTCCAATATCTTGCCTTTTTCTTGCCCATAAATTTCTTGAATCTCCTTGTAACTAGAGCAATATTATCATCTTCAAGTTCATCTTCATATGAGGAAGGGCTTTCTTCTTCTATTTCTTCTTCTTGCTTCTTGAGTTTAGTCGCTGCTTTGAAGGCTATTGACTTTTTCTTCTTGATATCATCCTCACTGCGGTGTTGCATTGTAAGCTCGCGAGTGATCAAGGAACCTAGTAGTTCATCCAATGGGAGTGTGTTGAGATCCTTGGCCTCTTGAATCGCAGTGACCTTTGGATCCCATCTATCCAGTAATGATCTTAAAATTTTTTGTATAAGGTCTGCATTTAAATATATCCTGCCAAGACTCTTTAAACCATTAATAATATTTGTAACTCTTGAGAACATGGCATATATAGTTTCATTGGGCTCCATCTTAAATAATTCATATCTATGTATAAGAATATTAATCTTGGAAGTTTTCACTTGAAAGGTTCCTTCATGGATTACTTCAAGGTTTATCCCAAATTTCTTTTGCAGACATGCACGTAAAAATCTGGTTAAACTCATTAGCATCCAAAGCACAATATAAAAGATTCATGGCTTTGGTGTTTAATTCACCCATCTTCAAGTCATGCTCATCCCATTCCTCTTCAGGTTTTGGGATGTCTATGCCATCAACTTTCTTTGTGGCTATGTGAGGTCTTTTTAGAATAGCTTCTATAATTAAAAATCTATTGCTTGAATATAAATTCTCATTCATGCTTTCTAGTAGGTATAATTTATGCCCATGAAAAGTGAAGGTCTATTTGTAGATTGGCCTTCGGCCAAAGAGGTACTCATAGGATTTTCCATAGATCTTTTCTCTAGAAAAATAAATTATAGAGACACTACTCTGATACCAGTTATTGCCCAGTTGGCTAACCCAAGAGGGGGGTGAATTGGGTATTTAAAATTTTTTCACTAGTATGTGCTCTTTTAGAAACTTAGTGTAGTGAGTGATATGATTTAAATATGAGATGCGGAAGCAAGTAAGAAACACAATCAACACAAGCACAAACACCAATAATTTATAGTGGTTCGAAGCAACCCGGCTCCTACATCCACTATCCTAGGTATCACTTGGGATTTCCACTATATTCTCCCACAGAATATAGCCGGTTTGTTTTCACCAGACTCACAAACCAAAACCCAATCTTAGTTTTACACCGGGATCACCAATAACCCAATATAATGTTAGTTTTTCCGGGCTCACTAACAACCCAAACTTGGTTTTCAAAGGCTCACTAAAAACCTTAAACAATCCCCAAGTCATAGCCCCTGCTATACTTGGAACAACTCAAATAAAGAGTTAAAAATAGAGCAACACTAATGACAAATCAAACTTTGTCGGATGGTTGTAGTTGATGTCCTTTAAGAAGCCTTCTTGATTGCTCTTTTAATGCTCTTCAAGGTTTCCAAACTTCTTCAATAAATATCTCAAGTAGCTGATGGGAAGTAGGTGTGGACTTGAGTTCTTCCTTGAATGCTCTTGAAAATATTCAATGAACTTTTTTCTCTTTTTCTCAAAAACTCTCTAAAACTTGACATTAATCCTTCATTTATAGTGTTTTGAGCTAATCCCAGGTAGAAATGACCATTGTAGTGCCTTGGGAGTCAAAATATAGTCATTGGAGCACTTTTCAGATTCAAAAAATCAATTTTGGAACTAGCCGTTACTCACCAGAAACTAGGATTTGAGTCGGCTTGGATTCTCAGACATATTAAAACTGCACTCTGGTCGAGTCGGCTATTCTCAGTCGAGTCGGCTCGCCTGACTAACATTTTAGAATTAAGATTTTGCACACTCTAGAAGAGTCCGCTCAGTTGCACATGAGCCGGCTTGGTTGTCTAGTTTCTCAAAACTATAATGTTGGTACTCTGGTCGAGTCGGTTTTAACCTCTCTGAGTCGGCTCAGTTGATAGAGTATCAGAAAAGCTTGTATTATGCCAGAACATTGAGTCAGCTTTTCTCCTCAAGTCGGCCCAAGTGACTTAAGTCCAAAAGTGTTCAAACTTCTTCAAACAGCTTCCAAACATTATCAAACTTCTTCCAATTCTAATCTAAGAAAAATAATATAGAATTGCCCCTTTTACAGGACTTTACACTTAAGTTTTTTAGGGCTTTTTAATATTTGAACATTTTTTTCATGATTATATTGATATACTATAAAGATTACTGAAATGTAAGTAGAATGATTTTTTTTTTGAAACGTCCTACAAAAACTTCTTAAACATTCAAAAGTATTAGTAACAAATATATGCTCCAATGTTTTGTTATCATCAAAATCATTCCAGGGGTTAACAGTATGATTAGAAGAGAGTTAGGGGTCATTAATCCTTTTGATTAAATCTTAATTTCTTCATAATCTCTTTGAAATTTCTTTGATCAAATATTCTTGAAAATAATGTCTAATCATTCATAATCCTTTGAAATCAATTTTTTAAAATTTTTCTATATTTTTCTCCATTTCTTTTTTGATTTTTGTCGAAGTGTCGACACTTGACCTGATGTCATGAGTCGATACTTGAACAGTGGGAACCCAAGAATAAATAAGGAAAACCAAGCAATTTCTTCCATTTTTCCTCGAATCCCTTGAGTCGACTCACCCTAGAATAGTATCCCGACACTCCATTTCTCTTCGATCACTATTCTATTTGTCTGATTTCTTGTTTGAAGCAGTTTCTTCCCACTTTTCAACTGTTCCTTCACTATTTTCTCATGGTTCTACCATGAAATCCCTGTTCTTTCTACCCTAGATCATTTCTATCATTTTTTTCTAGAAATGGATCCTCGAAAGCAAGTTTTTAGGAGACCTCATCCATCAGTTCAGGAGGTCGAGTGGTGCATAAAAGTGAGGCATGAGGATCTAGCGGCAGTGGAGCCCTAAGCTCAGCAAAGAATTCCAGTCAGATCACCCATCTTAGGAGCTGATAAGATGGCCTCCAAGGCCATGTTGGAGGATGACGGGTTGATTTCGACTTCTTGGACCAGCACCATTTCCGTTTTGGAGACTGGCTAAGGGATGATGGGTTAACACATTTCTGCTCATTGTTTGAGAGATTTTATCCTAGCCTGATCAGAGAGTTCTACGGTACCTTGGCCATAGGAGCAGATTGTTGGGTTGTAGTGGTTCGAGGCACAGAGATTCCACTTACTGCAAAGATTCTGAGTAGAGCTTGGGAGATTCCCATGAGAGGTTCAGTGGTAGACTCTTTAGTGGATCAAATGAGTGGACTTTGTTGTATCTTTGAGACTGACGATCTTTTAGAGGGAGACATAGTGGTAGCCTCCAGACTCTCATCAAAGATGAGACTGTTACATCATAACATCGCCTGGATTCTTCTATCGAAGACCGGATGTTTTGATTTCATCACAGAGCGAGAGCTGTTGGTTATGGTATCATTGATTTAGCACACTCCAATCAATCAGCCTCCCGGTTCTCATGGTACACCAGATGATCGAGGCTGCGACAAGTCGGAGACTTTATTTGCCCTATGGCATGGGCTTGACTATCCTCTTTTGAGCATATGGCATAGTCATAGATGGAGAGCCTTTCAGGTAGTTGCTACACACAAACGTCTACATGAGCATTCTTTACATAGGATGGGATTTCATCTGCATGGAGGACATAGGAGATGGAGGATCTCCGAACAGGCTACTGATGCAGATGAGGATGCCACTGAGGAGGAGCAGATCTTTACTGATGAGACTGGACCATCTAAGCCATAGAGAGAGATACCCGATACTCAACCCGAGCCATCTATTCCGACACAGACGAGGTGCCACCTCTCGAAGACTCCATTTTGGATAGGATCGCTCGACTAGAGACAGATACTATGATTATCAAACAGTGGGTCGACCAGATTCATTTGGAGATGAGAGCAGATCACTAGGGTTTTGGATAGGGTATTACTGCTATATTAACTGCACTAGAGAGGCTGTCTTCTGCCAGAGCACTTTCACCTCCTTCATCATCAGACGCACCTCTAGCACCACCAGCACCCCAGCACCAGACAAGGAGATGGTTAGGCCGACTCTTTCACAGAGTTTGACATTGAAGATTTTATGGTGGAGCCCGAGCCGGATGCTGTTGCGGATGTATCGAGGACTCCTGTTCTAGATCCTTCTAGGTCATCTTTCTAGACTCCAGTCCTATCCAGCTCATCCACCATTCCTAACCCACCTGATACTTTTGTTTCCACACCTATACTTCACACAGACTCCCTTGACACTAATTTGCCCACACCTATTCTTAGTATCCCCTTTAGGACTCCACCTGTTCTTTCCACATTATCCTTGATCCGGGAACTAAGGTTTTATACACATGGTTTCCATGTTCTCGGTTCAGGTCCTATTTTTGATGATACTCCTTCGATCACTGATACAGTTGCTATTTCCATCACAGTTAATATTCTTGCTCCTGATGATGCCTCCTCCTCTTCAGCACCAGCTAGAGGAAGAGCATATACCTGATGCAGAAGACGAGGCTGTGGCGATGCACCCAGACCTATCCAAACCAGGCTTTCGGATCTCCGGCTGATATAGCCGTGACACTGACCTTCTAGGGTTACTGGGCTGATTATTCTTGAGATCAGGTCTTCCTCTAATAAAAAAAGTATCTTTTAGAATTGGTCTGTATACTAGTCAGTTTGTATCTTAGTGCTCTGTATGTTTTGTGTACTTGTGTCTATACTAGTTCTCTATTATGTGTATCAAATTCTAAATCTAATGTATCAAATTTTTGAAATTTTGTATATATATATTGGCTTTCTCATATTTTATCTGTGTGCACTCTTGCTTTAATGCAATGTTTTATGACTACCTTATTTTTTTTAACCTTTTCAATGATGACAAAAAGGGAGAGAAAATGAGAAAAATTAATGAAAAATAGTATTGGAGAGAATTAATAGAACTACTAATGAGCCAAGTAGGAAGCAATAAGTAAGGGAGAGAGAGAGAAAAGAATGTTTCAAAGTGGTTAATTTTTGAAAATTTTTCAAAATTCTCTTTTTGAAAATCAGTTTTTAGGTTATATATTAAGGGGGAGTGTTCCACTTTATCACTTTTGATCTATGCCCTTCAATTCTATGCTCTGACACTCTTTATTAATCTCATTTGTTTTAGTTTTTATGCTCTGATACTCCTTATACATAATTTTGTTAATATTCTCTGATACTCTTTATTTTCATACTTTGATACTCTTTATACTCTAACAATTTTGCTCTGATACTTTCCATCTTTTTGGTATATTATTTGCTATGATGTGCTCTAACATGTTTCATGCCTTGATACTCTTTATGATTTAATCTGTCTTGTTCTAATTCTTATTTTTCAAATTTATTTTAAGCTCTGATACACAATGAAAACATCTAGTATGAGTATACAATTCTGGTTTATTTCAATTTTCAGCTCTAATACATTATAATTATTGCTTTGACAATGAAGCTATGTGAATTGAATTACTTTCATACATACATATAGCTCTGATGCATTGTAAATGAGTCTTAGCTCTTGATGATCTTTATAAATATAGACTCTGATACTCTTCATCATTAGCTATGATACTTGAAGCCAGATGCTCTATATTGAAAATCTTTATTAATGCTCTGATACTTATTGTAAATCTTTTAAGCTCACTATTGTATATACTTAAAGATTTTGTCATCATCAAAAAGGAGAAGATTGTTGACTCTTGTCTTGATTTTAATGAATAATAAAATTCTTAAGTATATTTGAGTATTAACTTTGTGTTAAAAGTATATTTATCAGAACATGATACTCACTTATTGAAAGTTTAAATTGCTTGTTATCTTGATTGAAGAAGTCTATTTCATGGATGAAGTTTCAAAGTTAAATGGACTTAAGTACATAAGAATGACTTGGAAGGACTCAAGTTTGAAGTTTGAATAAGCTTCAGCAGTGTTTCAAAAGCATTTCAGGAAAGTTTCAGCTAAGTGTTGACTCATGGATTTGAAGTGTCGACTCACAGTGTCGACTCACAGAGGGTTGAGCTGATATGCAGAACAAGTTTCAGATGGCACGCTTGAAGTGTCGACTCATGGAGCTTAAGTATCGACTCAAGTATCGACTCATGGGTCAACTTAAGGCCTGAGACAAAAATGATATAGAACATGCTGAATTTCAAGATTTTTCTCAAGTGTCGACATATAGAAGCCAAGTGTCGACTCACCTGAGACTTCCAAAAAGTTTTAGAAGATTTTTGTTGAACTAGTGTCGACTCATGAAGATGAAGTATCGATTCAAGGTGTCGACACTTGGAGTTCTGATGAATAGTAATGGCTAGTTTTTTGAAGCACATAATCGATCCTTTTCACCCCTAATAGTTATTTTCTCCTCTCTAATGATCAAAAATAGCCATTTGAAATTTGGAAAGGTATTTAAAGTGGACCAAACTTAAGAGGGAAGTAACTAATGGGATTTTATTAATTATCCATTAAGAGTTCATTATTTTTAAGGAAAGTTAAGCCTTTAAATATTTAAAGCATTCAAGAACATTCAAGTCCAACTATTCAAGTATTAATTAAGGCTTCAACAACTTGAAGACAAGCATCTTCAATAGTAATCAAAGAGCTTCAAAGAAATATTTGCTTTTAGTTGAAAGCTTTTTGTATTTCATATATTATATTTGAATATTGTTATTATTTCTAGTTTCAAGGAAATTGAAACTAGAGTTAAGGTTTGTTGGTGAGCCTTTGTGTTAAAACCAATGGAGGTTCTTGGTTAGCCTAAGTGACAAAACTAAGGAGGTTGTTGATGAGCCTAGGTTACAAAATCAACTAGATTTTTGGTTATCCCGTAAAACTAAAGAGATTTTGACTTGTGTTCCTGGTAAAAACAAGTTGGATTTTGATTAGTGAGCCTGAAAAACTAATCGACTGTAATCCAGGAAGATTATAGTAGAATTTCCAAGTGGACCTTGGAGAGTGGATGTAGGTGCTTTGGTGTGCACCGAACCACTATATATCTTGATATTTGTGATTGCTTACCTTCTCATTATTTACTCTTGTGTACTTTGCTTTACTTATTTATTTGCACTGCATACTCTTGAATAGCACACAAACACTTGTAATTCACTAGCACCTAAATTATTTTTGAATTGGCATATACTTGCAAAAGTTTTTGAAACCTAATTCACCCCCCTCTTGGGTTGCTTGCTGGGCAACACTCTCTCCTCTAATGTTCTTTCTATACTTGATTTATGATCTAGTAATGGGTCCTTAGCCCTATTACTTTGAATTTGAGTTGATCTAATAGACATATTTTGTACTATCCTGTTAATTAGCCAGCATGTCCACATCGTCCTAATCTTTATTAAGCATCACAAGATCTAACATTGATTGGACATTAAAGGATCCTTGTATTTTAAGTAATCTTAATTAAATAAAGTTATTTAATCGAATTGACTTTTGACATACCCAACGACATATTAACCTTTACTTTGACTCTTGTCAAAGATTATTGATTTGATTATCTTCGATCTCTGTTAAGCTACTTATCTCTTAGCCCGATCCTCATCAGATGAAGTTATTGTTGGGACTTGTATTCTAATGTCAATTGTCTAACTTATACATGGTTGTAAATGTATATGAATTATTATTAATAAATATTATTTGGCAGTTCATCACATTACATCTTTTCTTATAAACTTTTTTTATAATGAAGTCCTTAGAATTACATTTAATACAATAAAAGAAGATTTATCATGTGGTTTTTAAATTTGTTCATGACTAAATGATACATTATTATAGGAAGACAACACTTATCAAGTATAGGTTATTGTGTGCTATATAGGTTGGTTATCCTCTTAACTAAGGAGTATGGAGATGTTGGTATGGCATGCAGATGAAATATAGAGGTATATTTCACTGAACATGATCCACCTATGAAATTTTCTACTATGAAGGATTGCTTATGAAGGGATATGGATACAAGTATCCCTCAGACCTAAGATCACTATGGTAACTTGCAAGCAATCTACTATATTTTGGTGTCGGACTACCTAGATTTCTAATCCAATAATGGAAGGTTTCTATGTGCAGTCAAGTACTTGTGAAGTTAGTGTATGACTCAAGATGAGATTGACCCCTTCAAAGGATTTGGAGAGAATATCTCAATATGTTTCAATTTAGCAAAACCTTATCTAGGATAATTCTTTTAAGGAGTCATAGGATTTGTGAGGTTAAGACATAATATGGATGTACTGTCTAAGGATTGGCAGTTAAATCCTAAAGTCATCCTGAGCATCGAGGGTCAAAAGGATAAATTATAAAGTAACCATATGCCAGAGGTTCTTAAATGTTATTTTGTAACTATTCGATCTATCCAGATATCGGGTACCATTACTAGATGGTCACATCAATTGGTATAGAAATTATTCTTATGCTATCAACTTAGTGTTCTAACCTATGGGTCACACACAATAGGGGTTCCTACCTAATCTAATGGCTTATCAACTTTTATAAAATATTTAGGAATTTAATTATCAATATGATTGATGATTGACCTTGAGCCAATACTTTGGTGAGTCAATACTTCGGTGAGCCAACACTTTAATATTTTTTAATTATCAACTCATCAGTGTTGCAAATATTGTGACAAAATTTTTTACTAGTGGTTGAAAAATGGAATAAATCTAATTGAATTGAACTCAATTAGGTTGACCCAATTAGATTGGGTCACACCCATGAACCTTGTTTTGAATTTTGAATTCATAATTTAAATAGAGTTTTGAGTTTGATTTTGATTTTGAATTTATAATTCAAATTGGATTTGAATTTTGAATTCATTTTTGAATTAAAATTGGGAGGTTTTGATTTTGAATCAAAATTACTTTAACCAACCCTATCTAATCTCAACCCCCTAACTCCCTTTTAACCTCCTAACCTCTTGGGCACCACATTTTAAATGGCGATTCTTGTGGGTGTGGGAGAGTGAGAGTGAATGCTGAAGAAAGTCTTCCAGCAAGGAAAAAGGGGTTGTGGTTTGAGAGGAAGGTTTTGGGTGTGAGCTCCCTAATCCTTTTACTAGGATTTGGGAAGAGAGAAAGAAAAAAGGGTTTCCACTTCTGACTTCTCCACCATATCTTCCCTCCCAGAGGTTCTTCTTCAATTCCTAGAGTATCTCAATATTTTGAAGAAGAAGGAAAGATCAGCTATCAAGGTTCCAAAGAGGAGCTAGCACTTCGAGGGAACCGGTCAGGTCTGGGCTCCTATGTGGATTACTTATAAAGGCCAGACATCCTATGTGGCTTGCAGAGTTTTCATACCACAACCTTCCTACATTAACGATTGTCAAGCTCTTACAAAGGTAATGAGTTTTGAACTCATTGATATTGTAGATGTAATTTATGATGTCAAACTTGTAACATAGATATGATCTATGCTTGATGGTTTGTATCATTTTATATTTTAGTCTTATTTTATATGCATTCATATCATGTCACGATCCTTAGTGTAGGCTATTTGTAGATGTGATCTTATGTGTGTTTAGATTAATTTGAATAATCTTTTATCTTTTACTATAATTTATTTTTAAAATATTTTGAAATGCATGCATGAAATGGCCTACGATTTCCTTTAGTGGTATTGGGGCACTTGTTTTGTTTGGCATGATATTTTTGTATATAAATTTGAAATATTAAAATGATTTCCTTTTTGGTTAATACTCGGATTGGGTAGATTCTCCAAGCCATCCAATCATAAGAAAAAAGTATGATTTAAAGGCCCTCTCTTTTCATTCGATGGGGTCTCTTATGGCATGTAGGGGTGCCACTTGTGCCATGACCCATGACGAAGAACTATGAAGCATTTAGATTAAAAATGTTTTAATCTTTAATTTTGAAGATCTAAAATCATAAATGAGTTTAGATATGATCTAATTTAGATTTATGATTGAAATGTTGAAAAGTTTAACATAAAAATTAGATCTAGAAATGAATCTATTGCTATAAGCCTGTAAGTGTCGACACATGGCCTTGATGAGTCAACATGTGGGCCTGATGAGTCGACACTTGCTTCTGTAGGTGTCAACTCAAGAGTATAGACTGACAACAATAGCTCTCTGTTCATTCTCTATGAGTCATAATCACAGATCAGGTATCGACTCATGGTGACTCAACTCATTGGTGAGTCAATACTTGACCAGTATGTGTCGACTCATGGTAGTGAGCTAGAAATTCTTTCCAAGAAATTGTTATAAGTTTTTTTTACAAATTGAATTTGAAATTATTTCAAAACTCAAATAATTTGGAACTTAATTAAAAATTAAGTTTTAAATGGTTAACAGATCTAGATTTGTTAATGAAAGATCTTAAGCCATTTTCATAAATCTTAGGGCTATGGGTTAACTTGAGTCAGGTTCTTTAACTGGGTTAGACCAAGGATTAGTAGAGTATGGACTTAAGTAGAGAAATTAAAATCTAATCAAGTATTGAGTTAGATTTCCTTCTTCGTTAGATCAATCTCAATAGTCGTAACTTGATCTTATCCATATTTTAAATGGACTTGATTATGGCTTGGTGGTTTAGCCCAAGTTATTAGGCTACCAAATCATAACTTATGAACCAATTGGTGTTTAAGGTAAGTAGCCGAGAAGGTTTTTTAATTGGAACTGTTCTTTTTTATAACCAATCAAGTTGGTGTCTAAGGAAAGAAATGATGACCCTCCTGCTATTCTCTACTTTCTTGGCCAAAGTGGTCAACCAAATCTTGATTTAGGTTGCTTGGTGATTCGAGTTGACCCATGCCTCAAGGTGGATTAGTATGACTGATTTAGGTGCCCTTCAACCAATTCATCTCAAACAGTCTTCTAAGACTTATGAAGTTAGTGAGAGGATTTTTGACTAAATGGTTCATGTCTTCTCTCTTTCATCTATCACATAAGTATAAATCCTCCAAATTATTAGTTTCTTAAAATGATGAAGTTATAGAGATAACTGAGTCATAGCCTTCTATTAAATAGATGGTAATGGGTCTAATAGTTTGGATAATCATTGGAGGGCCCAAAGGCCTAGTGCTTATATGGCTATTAGAATTATCATTCATAATATGATGATTCAGTTATGATTTTTTAATGATGGTAAGGAGGGCTGGCTAAAGTCGGATTTGGTCATTTGTTGGTTAGAAGCACTGAATCTTATCATGTTAATGGTTGGACCTAACCAGGACTTTCAATGGAAGGCCCAAAGGCTTGCTAAAGAGGTGCTTGGGACAAAATTGATTACTAGTAGTTTTTTGGAGAAACAATTCATTAAGAACCTACCTTTAGATAGATATGAGGCCAAAGTTAGGCTCATGTATGGTCTATATGATTTTAGTACCTACTAAGGAATTAATATAATTTTTTGGATTGGATGTAAAGGCTACTAATTTATATAAAATAGTGGGAGAACTTTAAGACTAAAGTCCAAGTCTTTAGGATTTAATAATTCATATACTAATTGGTCTTGTATTCTCTTTTCAGTTAATGGACACCATTTTATCACTACGGTCATTGTTGAACAATGATAGGTTATTGGATCCTAACCTTGATAGCTAGTATCGAAAGCTCAGGATTGTCCAAGTGCATGAAGGGTCCTAGATGTGATATCGAATCTGGCATCTAAGGAGCCCATCCCAAATCCTTGCAGTGTAGTTTATGATATTTATCAAAAGTGGCATAGCGACTGCACCACTATGCAATGCATAATACTGGCAACTATAAGTGACGAGTTCAGTCACAAGTTCAAGGATGCCCACTTGAAGGAGTGCAGGGTTACAGTTGCATAGTGGAAGACCAAATTTTAAAATTTTTAAACTTTAAAACCCTAGTCAACTGAAACTCTAGACCCATGATCCCTTGATTATATCAACTAACAATATAATACATTAGGATATAGAAGAATACCTGTAATGCTAATATCCTTTATCCCGCTAGGCACACAAGTGTATACCCTCTAAAGGTGATCAACATAAGAACTATATCAAGAAAGCACTTCTATTTCTTGCTTGCTTAATTAGATACTCCTTCCGGCAGCCTTTCTTCTTTCGGCAGCCTTCCTCTCTTGATAAGACCTTTACCCTCCTTAAGAGCATCTCAAGACATTTTCAAAACTTCTCTTACTATCCTATTATCCATTTTAATTCTCTTTCTAAACTCTTATCTTAAAATGGCAGACTTGTTTTAAAATAATAGACTTGTCCTAAAAAAGAAAGGAAGAGAGTTATCGAGATAAATTTAGATGTATTTGCTTCAATCACTGAAGCCTTTAAATAATTAGAGAGGAGGTGCCAAAAGCATGCTTTTCTCAGCCCTTAATCTAATACTTAACATATTAGATAAGACTCTTTAAGTAGAAGGAGTCTCTAGGCAAAAAGGTGCTAGTGAAACCATAAACATATGGTGTTTCACAACATATTTATGCCAAGAGTTGTTTATTGCAATCTTCAAAACAACCAGCATTTTTTCAATCCTTCTACTTAGCTTAGAACCTGGTCAAAGCACCTAATAGGCATATAATCAAGAGAGGCTTATCAAGAAAAAGGTGACTAATAATTAGAAGGACTCTTATCCATTTCATGTGCCACATATTCCAAGCGTCGCAAATTTTCATGCACCTATATGAATTCATGTCCAAAATTTATCCACTTGACCGTTCAAACCCAAACCAAATGGGTGTGGATAAGAGAAGATAGGGGCTAAGCTTTATCAATAAAAAGGTGATTTAATTATAAAAGGACTCTTGGTTTTTATGCACCCCTTACATTATGCGCACGTCAATATTGGCACCAAGAGTCCCAAGCCCTTGGGACTCTTAGTTTAAGACATGGATAAGGGCTATTAAATCAAGATAAATCCTAATTTGGCTGCTCCACTTAAGGCTTAACCCAATTTAAGTTCTACTTAAGTTAGTTAGTCCAAATAGTAAGCATTTAGACTCTATCTAATTAGGTCAAGAGTTAGGCTAGCGAATATATACTAGTATGTTAATTAGCTAGCCAATTAGGATCCTATCACCCTAATAAAAATATAATTAACTTTCTTGATTAGTTTCTTAGTGTGTGTGATCCTTTAGGCTATACATCTAGTTAGCAATAGGTCTAGGTTCATGTCAATTTAGTTCGATTAGAAATTAACTAATCGATAAGGTCAAATCGAGCTAATCCTTGTTACCAATTTTATTCATGTGATAATTCATGACGACTTAAGAGAAGGAATAAGGGAGTGATTGTAGGATCAAGTCTTGATTAAGCTCTCCATCCATGATAAATTCTAATTGGCCCAATCAATTGATTAAGTCAATCATCTTTAGTACATGGGCTTGAACGGATGAGCCCTCACTCATACATGCTCAGAACAATTACTTTGTTATTTCATATTGGGCAGCCCTACTTTGCTCTCTATAATGCTTTTAAGATTAAGCAGTATGGACTGAGATTCCATTTCTTCATATTGCCTCTATAATTCATTGCTCATAGAGGCTAACATAATGTACTTGATAGTTAAACTATCTTCTGTCATATTTTATATGTAACCCTTTTCTCTTCAGTAGCATCATCTTCAATTGGATCTGGATCAGGAGTATCAAGGATGTAGGAGACCTTTTGTTGAATTAAGACAATTCTTAGGTTCCTTAACTAATCCATGCAATTGGGACCGGTCAACTTGGAATCTAAAATACCCTATAATGATAAAGTAGAAGCTATAATATTAATCCGCATAAAAATAAAGAATAAAATATAAGCAAACTACTCAAGATGATATACATAACTAGATAAGGACTTATCAATCTAATTGTATCTTCCACTATTTTACTACGAATACCATAGAACTTATTTATGGTAAGTGAGAAACTCTAAGAGGATTTTTTTAGTGGGGTTGAGATTTCAATTCTTCATAAATGCATTGTGTTATACAACAAACATTTATGAGTTCAAGGATAGAAAATTTTCTTTTCCTATTGCAACCCATGCAACTCTCAACTTAACAGCTACCTCTAAGACACTTACAGCCTTATGTTATACAACAAACTATAATATCGTAGTTTAGTCAGACCCTTCATTTTCATATAGTCATATTTGAATAATGTTGTCCTTGTATTACACAACAAAACAATACCATCAATCATGTTGTAAAGTATTAGATGCACCAAGATAAATTTCACATCAAATCTTATAGTAGGCCTTATGTTACATAACAAACATACTATAGTTTTTAACATGAATTTGGCTTAGCATGAAGGGAGGCATTTAGTAGTGTTTTAATCAATCATCATTTCTAATTCAAGGTCTAAATCAATCAAATTGGTTAGGTAAGTGGGAGGGAGATGGGAGGCCCCCTATGCTTGCCTTAGATACCAAACATTTGACCTGGTAAGCAATGGACCCAATTAAAAACCACATTCTTTTTACCTTCCCAGAATCACTTTCCTATATACCAATTGATCAATCAAATCCTAAATGGATTTGCATTGTGATTTTATAATACTATAAACTAAATATAATTTTAAAGAGGGCTTTCATGATCTTATGCACATCCTAATACTACCAACTATCTAATAGGCATATTATACTATAACATAATATGTGCCAAGTGTGTCATCATTCTAGGACAACCTTACAACATAGCAGACATCCATTGCTATGTTTGGATAACCTTATTTTAGAATGATGATTGAATAATCTAAATATATCTCTATGTCGATTAGGATTTAAGTGAAATACCTAATCAATGGCATACATTAACCAGCATATGCTACAACTATTATGCTAGATATAATTAGATAGCATATAATCTTTTAAATATTAATTGACTATTAATTGAATTAATCAAGGTGGCTCTGATACCACTATAGGGTTATGGTTGCACAGTAGAAGACCTAATTCTAAAATTTTTAAATCTTTAAATCCTAGTTAACCAAAATCCTAGATCCATGATCCCTTGATTTTATCAACTAAGAAGATAATACATTAGGATATAGAATAATACCTGTAATACTAATATCCTTTATCCCACTAGGTACAGAAGTGTATGCCCTCTAGAGATGATCCATATAGGAACTGGATCAAGGAAGCACTCCTATTTCTTGCTTGCTTCATTAGAAACTCCTTTCAGTAGTCTTTCTTACTTTGACAGCTTTTCTATCTTGCTAGGACCTGTTGACCCTAGGATTGATTTTGATGATGACAAAATATTGATGCATGATTATGTTACTATCATCCTTGTAAATATTATTTTTGTAGAGTATCATAGGTTTAGAAGATGTTTGAAGTGGTTTGGAAGAAGTTTGGAGAAGTTTGAAAGTATTTGAAGAAGTTCAGCTCGAGCCAACTCATGGACCAAGAGTCGACTCTTTTAAAATGGCAGAACTGTAATTATTTAGTAGAGCTGACTCCAGAATGGTAAAATTGTAATTATTCTGAAAGTTCGAGCTGACTCAACCAAAAAGAGCCGACTCGTCTAGAACTTTTATTTGGATTATCTGAGACTTCAAGCCGACTCATGGACTTCGAGTCGACTCGAGTGACGGGTTCTAGCACCCCAATAGCTAGTTGCAGAAATTATTTTTCTTCATTCCAATGGTTCCAAACAGTCATATTTCGATTTTCAAGGCACTCCAATGGTCAAAACAACATGGGAACACTTCCAAAACATATATATGATGGATCAAATTCAAAAGAAAAGAAGAGAGGAAGGAATGAATTAGTTTTGGAGTTAGAAAAGAAAAAGTGAGCTTCAAAGAAATATCTTTTAGGGAATCAAGTGAACTTTATTTTCCACACTCAAGAGGGATTCAAGATCAATCTACTACAACTCTTGAGGCATCTCTTGAAGAAGAGGAAGAGCTTTGAAAAGCATATCTTGAAGCCTTAGAGCTACACCAATACGAGCTAAAGCGGCAACCATCTACTCTTTGGAAGTTTGTATTTATGTTGCATTGTTTGCTTGTTTTACTTTTGTTTGGGTTTTTGGTTAGCCCGTTGCAAAACCAAGTTGGGTTCTTGGTGATCCCGGTATAAAACCTAGAGTGGGTTTTTGGTGAGCCCGTGTAAAACCAAGTTTGGGTTCTTGGTGATCCAGGTGTAAAACCAAGAGTGGGTTTATTTGGTGAGCCCGGTGTAAAAACCAAAGGATGTTGGGTTTGGATTGTGATCCCAGTAAAACAATCTGATTGTATTCTAAGAAGAATATAATGGAAATCCCAAGTGGTATCTTGGGTAGTGGACGTAGGAGCTGGGTTGCTCTGAACCACTATAAATTATGGTATTTGTGATTATTTTGTTTGAGCTCATTTATTTGCTTTCTTATTTAATTTTTTAAATACTTCACTTACCACACTAAGATTTTAAATTGTATATACTTGCTAAAGTTTTTATAATCCCAATTCACCCCCCTTTTGGAAAGCCACCTAGGCAACAGACTTTTACCTTCCTGAAGAGTATTTCAAGATCTTTTTAAAATTTCTCTTACTATCCTATTATCCTTTCTAATTCTCTTTCTAAGTTCTTGTCTTAAAATGATGGACTTGTCTTAAAATTATGAGTTGTCCTAATAAAGAAAGGAAGAGAGTTATTAGGATAAATTTAGATTTATTTGTTTCAATCATCGAAGCCTTTAAATAATTAGAGAGGAGGCACCAAAAGCATCATTTTCTCAGTCCTTAATCTAATATTTATTATATCAAATAAGTAATTTCAAATAGGAGTCTCTAGGTAGAAAGATGCTAAATGAAATCGTAAACATTCAGTGTTTCACAATATATTTGCACCAAGAGTTGCTTATCGCAACTCTTTAGAAAAACCAGCATTTTTTCAATCCTTCTACTTGTCTTAGGACCTGATCAAAGCACCCATTAGGCAATAGTAAAGAGAGGCTTATCAGAAAAAAGGTGATTAACAATCAAAAGGACTCTTGTCCATTCCATGCACCATATATTCTAAGCATTGTAACCTTTCATGCTCCCACATTAAATCATATCCAAAATTTATTAACTTGACTGGTCAAATCTAATCCAAATAAGCATGGATAAGAGAGAATAGAGGATAAGCTTTATCAATAAAAATGTGATTTAATTGTAGAAGGACTCTTGGTCTTTCTATACCCCTTATATTGTGCGCATGCCAATATTGGTGCCAAGAGTCCCAAGCCCTTGGGACTCTTGGTTCAAGGCATGGATAAGGACTATAAAATCAAGATAAATCCTATTTTAGCTATTCTACTTAAGGCTCAATCCAATTTAAGTTCTACTAAAATTAGTTAGCCAAAATAGCAAGCATTTAAATCCAATCTAAATAGGTCAAGAGTTAAGCTAGCTAATATATGCTAGTATGTTAATTAGCTAGCTAATTAGGATCTTATCATTTTAATAAAAATATAATTTGTTGCCCAATTGGCCAACCCAAGAGGGGGGTGAATTGGGTTTGAAAAACTTTTAGCAAGTATGTGCCTTTTGAAACCTTGTGTGGTGAGTGGAGTGATAGAATATGGCAAGTGGAAGTAAATAAGAATGCAAGAGCAAATATGAATACGATAAGATTTAGAGTGGTTCGGAGCAACCCAACTCCTACATCTACTATTCAAGGTGCACTCTTGGGATTTCCACTATATTCATTTTGAATACAGCCGGATTGTTTTTCTACGGGCTCACAATCCAATACAAAGTTAATTTTTTGGGCTTACTAACAACTCAACTTGGTTTTCAAGGCTAACTAATAATCCAAAACCAACTCACAAGCTATAGCCACTTGCTGTACTTATAACAACTCAAAAATAGAGTTAACAAAAGAAGCAACACTAAAGCAAACCCAAAGTCATTGAATGGTTGTAGTTGAAGCTCTTAATGAGGCCTTCTTGAATGCTTCTTCAATGCTCTACAAGGGTCTCTTAATTCTTCAAAGATTAACTCAAGAAGTTGGTTGGAGGTTGTTGAAGAACTTGAGTTTTCACTTAAAAGTTCTTAGAACATTCAATACTCTCTTTAAAGTTCTATAAAAATTCTTTTTCCTTAACTTAAATCCTTCATTTATAGCTTCTTGAAGTGTTCCCAGGTGAATATAGCATATAGAATTCCTTGGGAGTCGAAAACTAGCCGTTGGGAGGCTTTTTCTTCAAAAAATTTGAATTTTGGAACTAGTTGTTACTGTTGAAAATCTGGGATTTGAGTCAGCTCGCAGAGCTCAAGTCGGCTTGGATTGTCAGTGAAGTAAAATTGCAGTCTATGAGAGTCGGCTCAATTGACTGAAGTCTCAGAAGCTATATTCTGTCACTTTATGAGAGTCGGCTCGGATCTTACTTGAGTCAGCTCGAATATTATGTATTAGCAAATTTTTGTGGCGTGCCAAGAAATGTATCAGCTCCAGTATTGGAGTCGGCTCGAGTGAAACTTCTCCAAATACTTCCAAACAACTTCAAACTTCTTCCAAACATCTTCCAAACTACTTCTAAACCTATTCTAAGATATTTAAACTTAAAATTACATAAATTTGGCCCTTTTTCATGAATATACAATTAAATTTATTTAGGACTTTTAAATGATTGAAATATATGTGAAACTTTTTCTTGAATACATTGATACATTCCAATGATTTTGAGAA
The DNA here is from genome assembly GCA_021397845.1 of Areca catechu. NCBI lineage: Eukaryota > Viridiplantae > Streptophyta > Magnoliopsida > Arecales > Arecaceae > Areca > Areca catechu. The sequence goes on along the minus strand of CM038048.1, from coordinate 40,375,359 downwards.
ACATAGGATTGATGATTGTCCATTAGAAATATCCTATAAAAACTTCTTAAACATTTGAAAAGTATCAGTATTAAATGCATGCTCCAATATTTTGTAATCATCAAAATCATTCCAGGGATCAATAATCTCTTCATTTTTGATGATGACAAAATACTAGGTATGGAAAGAATAAGTACCTTTACATTTTCAACTGTATCAGAGTAAATGATAATTGTATTAGAGTGAATGAGTTTAGAATGTGCTATACAGTGTATCAAGCAATTCAAATTATCAATTCAAATTATGATCTAGTGTAGGAGTTCATTTTATAATTTGACTAAAGTATCAAAGCTGTTAAACATTCATTTTACAAATTGACTGAAGTATCAGAGCTTTGTATAAGTGTTCATTTTACAAGTTAACTAAAGTATTAGAGCTTTACAAGTTAAGTATAAAAGATTTACAAGTTAAGTGAAGTATCAGAGTTGTTGAGCATTTTAGCTAATTTTTTTAATTTCTAAGAGTCTTTGATGTAATATTCTCCCCCTTGCTCAGACACATTGCACATATAATTTCACATGTAATTTTCATATTTTCTTCATATTTTTCATGCATTACATAATGTTATCATCATTTTCCATGCATCACATATTTCTCCCCCTTTTTGTCATCAACAAAAGTGTAAATTGATGGGGAGATCGCCGCATAGATCTTGAAGCAAGCACGAATCTTAAAGCTGCACGAATCTCAGAGGATATGCAGAATAAATTTATTTGGGATTTATCTTTATCTTTTGTTTGAATTTTGAATTAGGATTTGGTTGGTTAGGATTGAGATATGGATAAGCTTATCTTATCCTATCTTGTATTTGAATTTGAATCATCTTTATCTTTTTATTTTGTATTCAAATTCAAATGAGGGTTGGACAGGTCTATAAATATCACCCTCAATTTTTTGTAAAAAAATCAGTTTGGTTAATCAAGTGAGTTTTTAGAAAAGAGTTTTTCTTTTTGTTCGCCCCATATAGGGAGGGTGAGAGGCCCGTTTATCCTTCGCCTTCGGGCATCGAGGGGTGTGAGATCCTAATTATCCCCTTTCTCATCGAGTCCCCCTCTAGGTCTTAGGGATTTTGTTTTACAGCCCTAGGTAGGGATTTGGGTGGGATGCCCTAGGCTCCGCATGTAGTGAGATGGGTGGGATGCCCTAGGCTACATGTAGTGGGATGGGTGAGATGCACTAGAGGTGAGATGCCTCTCTGTGAATGTAAGTCTCAAGTCCTAGAGTGTCAAATTTTTGTACCCTCCATCTTTATTTTTCCTTCGCCACCACCATAGAAAAAAATAAAATAAAATAAAAAGGATACCCTAATATTTGATGACTTCTCAGCTCGTCGACGATCCTACTCTTATTCATCCCCCATCAAATTGGTATCGGAGCTAGAAAGTTAGGGTACCTTCGTATCACTCCAGATTTCCTTTTACCAGTCCCTCCACTTTCCCAGATCCAAAAAAAAAAAAAATCTCCCAACCAGTGTCTTCCCTCCCCTGTGATCCACTGCCCACTGCCACTGTCGCCTCCCTGCTACCCTGCTGCCTCACCACAGTCCCCCCCCCCTCTCCGGCAAACTGTTGTAGCCACCTCATGCCCATCTTCCCCTCCGATCCGATCATCCCCAAGATCTACAATTGCCTCGGCTGGCTTGTGGCCATCCACAGCAATGATCTCGTCTTCATCCGCTAGCCTCCCACGGGTGTTCCTTGCAGCCGCCCCCTTGCCATCCCCAAAAAGAAGAAGCCCCACTCCGTCAAGATGGTACGGGTCTCCTCCGTCACCGGCGCCGCACCTAACTCACCCCTACTACCATCGCCCAATCAAGTTATTGGCCTGTACCACAGCCATGGAGAACTCCCCACCGGCATGGCGGTCAAGGTCCTTGTACTAGAGAAGCCCATCGGCGTGGCCACCATCGAAGTGGCCAGAGCTGTCATCGCCTTGTCTCTCCTATGACATCTTCCAACAAGGGCTAACGATCTTCATCAGCATAAACGCTCTGACCATCCCTTCATCCAAACCGCCCGGCGATTGCATCCGCCACCACCAGTCCAAATCTGGGTTCCAGCTTTCTCTTCATCTCCGACCCAATCTCCGACAGAGTGATGAAATCTATTGGATTTGGAAACGGTTAAGAAGGAATGACGAACTCCAAGTCCATCGTCCGTGACTCCTGGCACTGCTTGTCCCCCAAGAAGAAATCCCACGGTTGGTGCGACTTCACCCCCACCAATGCCATCCGTGAACCCAAGGCTGGCTTCCTCCACTTCCCCAATGACATGATCTTCATCACCGCCTCCCTCTATCCGAGAGATCCACACCGACCAAGCCGAGTGAGCGACGCCCACTCCCTCCAATTTGTCATTGCCGCCGTAGCTGCCATCGATAGCTGAAGCCCTAGCCCCAACCCTACACCCGCCATCTACCGCCGACGCGCCTGCTATCGCACCGCCTCGCCATCCGCCCCTCCAATGTTGTCAATTCAGAAGATCCATGGCCCAAGTCGATCGGCGATGACATCTACCTGCTCCTCACCCACAAGTCGGCCCTCCCCCGTCCATGACAGCCACCCATCTCTCTACTCGCTGCCTTCCATGAAGTCTCCCATCTCTGCCCGACCATCATCCTCAGCTCCTCCGGCCATTTCCCCAAGCAAGCCGGCCACTGAAGGCGTGAAGAAGCCCACAATCTCCATAGCCTGCAACCAAACGGAAGCAGCTTCATCCTTTGGTCCAGATCTCCGCGCCGCCCCTTCTCCGATGACGGCTCCTTCGAGAACACTGGTAGAGATCCCGTCTGAAGCCCCCCCTCCCTGCAAGCCCCCTGTGCCGCAAATCTACATGAAGACGCCCATCCCACCGGCTCTCCTCCCTATTGCCATCGCCAACCGTAGCTGACTCCAACATCACCACCGCCGCCCTGCCGGACCGACTCCATCCAGCACCGATGCCAGCAACACCCCTCCGCGAGCCCCTGTTCCTGGTTCGAGTTGTACGAACATGAAATCTAAATTGGCTTTCTCTGTCAACTTCAAGCATGGCACATTCCTTAAAGCGAGTCATTCCCTCTTTTACCGATTTCACCCGCTTCAGGATTAGGTAGGAAATAAAGGAAAAAAAGAAGAGACAAAGAAAAAAAGAGAGAAAAAAAATGAATAAAAAAAATGGAGAAAAAATAATTTGGAATAGTTTCTAGAGCTGCACAATTTCATATGGATTTTAGAGTTGCACGATTTTTAGTGTTGCATGATTCTCGGAGTCGCACGGATCTCAGGGCAAAGCCTCTTTGATTGATTGGATTCGGTTTCACCAATGTCCTCCCTGATCCTGATTTGATGGAGTCGAGTTCTCCCCACCTCAAGGGAATGATGGGGACATCATCGCACGGATCCCGGAGCAAGCACGAATCCTGGAGCTGCACGAATCTCAGAGGATATCTAGAATAAATTTGTTTGGGATTTATCTTTATCTTTTGTTTGAATATTGAATTAGGATTTGGTTGGTTAGGATTGAGATATGAATAGGCTTATCTTATCCTATCTTGTATTTGAATTTGAATCATCTTTATCTTTTTATCTTGTATTCAAATTCAAATGAGGGTTGGACAGGTCTATAAATACCACCCTCAATTCTTTGTAAAAAATCAGTTTGGTTAATCAAGTAAGTTTTTAGAAAAGAGTTTTTCTTTTGTTCACCCTATATGGGGAGGGTGAGAGGCCCCTCTGTCCTTCGCCTTCGGGCGTTGAGGGGTGTGAGACCCTAGTTATCCCCTTTCCCGTCGAGTCCCCTTGTAGGTTTTAGAGGATTTTCTTTTACGGCCCCAGGTAGCGATTTGGGTGGGATGCCCTAGGCTTCGCTTGTAGTGAGATGGGTGGGATGCCCTAGGCTACATGTAGTGGGATGGGTGAGATGCCCTAGAGGTGAGATGTCTCTCAGTGAATGTAAGTCTCAAGTCCTAGAGTATCCAATTTTCGTACCCTCCATCTCTATTTTTCCTTCGCCACATCCCTATCTTTTTATCTTATATTCAAATTCAAATGAGGGTTGGACAGGTCTATAAATACCACCCTTAGTCCTTTGTAAAAAATAGTTTGGAGAATAATTATGAGTTTTTGGAAGAGTGATTCTTCTATTCCTTCACCTTCGGGTATCGAGAGGCGTGAAGCCCTAGTTATCCCCTTTCCATTCCATTTTCTTTATCCCCTCGTGACCTTTAAGATTCACCCTAACACCTCTAAGTATTAAGGAGGATGGAATGCCCTAGAGGTGAGAGGTCTCTTCGTTAGTGTGAGTCCCAAAGTCCATGAGTTCCAAACCCTAAGTCTTCCTTCCCCATTGTTCCTTCACCATCCCTAGAAAAAAAATCCAAAAAAATATGATACCCTAATTTTGGTGACTTTTAGGCTCGCCAACGATCCTACCCTTATCATGTCCCGCATCATAAATGCTCCTCCTACTATATAATTCAAAATTATCACATATTTAGAGAGAATAAAGGAAGTGAAATTTGATTGTCATAAAAAGTGAAATTTCATTTCAGTACACGTAATAGAATGACATCCATGAATTATAACATAAACAAGACATTTATAAGGCTAGTCCTCATCAGATGGAAGATCTAATACAATATTAGCCATGACCTTATGTATAGAAGGTCTAGGCATCTGATGAGTCATGTTCTTAGCGGGGCTCTAGATCTACGATATTATCTAGGTGTATCTCTAGTAGGTGTTGGTGGAGTAGGCTCTGGCTCAGAAGCTGAGATCAATGGAGTCCTCTGATCAGTCAAAGCATCAGATAATGCAAGAGTGCTGGTGCCAGAGAGGATCTAAGTAGCAGGTATATCTGGGATGCTTTGCTCTAGCTACCCTACCTCTGCTCTAGGTGTGTCCATGACATGCTTATCAGCCTGCTGATTCGAAGTATGAAAACTCTATCTATCATCTGGTGATGAAGGAGGTGATCTAGAGGGTCCAGCTGAAGTAGTATGATGTAGAGCTGCTAAAATCTGGCTGAATCCATCTCTCACCTCAGTTTGTAGTAGATCTATCCTGGAATGTACCTCTACCTGAATAGTGTAAAGGTCTGATCTAAGGGTAGAAATGTCATCACGAAGTACCCTCAAGTGCTCATAATTCTGCTGCCCACCAGTGCTGGGCTCAGAAGAAATTGAATGAGGAGGTGTGGTAGATGCTGGCTTTGAGGGTCCAACCTTATCATCTGGCTCGTCCTCATATTAGTCTGCTCAGCAGTATCTGCATCAACTGGAATATCATCCTCATCCTCATCATCAAAATGAGCTGCTCTCTATCCAGAAACCTTTTTCATCTATACTCTTTTAACTCTATGGTATCCCATCCTGTGAAGTGACTTCTCTGAATATCTATCAATGTGTAATAGGGGTCTACTGTCCTCCCCTGATAGGTCAATACTACAATCTAGAAACAAAAGAGTGAAGGCCATTGAAAGGGAACTAAGCAGGTGGTTTGACAAGATCCTACGCTAGGCATGCAAACATCTGCGGGAGCATAATGGATTTTAAAATATTTTTTTAAAATTCGAGCAGCGGAAATCTGCTCCGCCAGGAACTAATCTAAATCTAGTTGCATTTAGGCATGTATGATCATATAAAATATTTGCATAATATTAAACAATTAAGTCTATCCATGTATGATTAAAAAATAATTTTCCATACCTTTATTCCACCTGGAATAACTCTGGAATAAACCTAGAACAGGTTGGAATAACTGGAATAAAGTTATTCCAGTCGTCTTCCTCCTTGGGCTGTTTGAAAACTCTATTTTTGGCTTTCAAAATAGCATCGGAACACTGCCTTCCGGACCTCCGTTTGCTCCCAAATTCGAGCAGCATCAACTTGGACAAGTACTCTTCAATCTCCAATTAAAATCGTCAAGAAATTGTTAGCCAAATAATTAGAAAAAATCACCAAAGTCTGCTGCAAGATTTCTGTAGCAGAACTGAGCAGCAGACTTTGGCCTTCGTTTTGAAGCAGTTGGGGCGATCCCGGTTCGCGTAGCTTGCTCCTAGGAGTAGAAGGATGCTCCCTCTAGAGGGGAGACATGCCCGAGGCTCTCAGATCCTTCTCCACACGCGGTGCTAGCCGCTGGAAGAAAGCTTCACGGTCACAGAAATTTCTGCTACAGGGCAGAACTTTGAGCACTTGAAACAAGGGATTTAAATCCTTGTTTCTCTCCCTCACAAGCTCCTAAACCCTGCCCCAAAGCTCTCCACTTGAGTCTCTCAAAGAAGAAGAATGCCTAGAGATTTTTATTGATTTCCCTTGGATCTCACATGGTGGATCAAAACTTCTCACGCTGAAACAAGGGTGCTGTTGTTTAAATAGGACAGCAATGGGAGAGGGAGGTGGAGAGGCTGGGAGGGGAAGAGACGGACGCTGCCATTAACCCAATTAATCAAGCTATTAATAGGGATTAATCCAGCATTTAAACCGGGAATAAAGTGCTATCGGTGGAGGGAGGAGAAGAGACACCAGGGAAAACAAGGTTTGGTCGTTTGGCCTTCCAAACATTTGCACTTCCTCTCCATTCAAATGACCGTGTAAAACGGTCCATGGAGTAGAAATTTCAACATGGAAAAACTGTGTAAACCGGTCCACCAAATAACTAGTCCAAGCAAAAAATGGTTCAAACCGTTGGTTCAATCCAATTGAACCGGTCCGAGCCCAATAAAATTGGTTCAATTGGTTCACAACCAATTGGAGGCCGAAACAAACTTCGAATCAGTTCAAAACTGATTCAGAAAAATCCTGGCACAGTGTTGGTCAGCCCGGAACAATTTCTGGTTGACACAGACAAGGGCAAGACGGGAAAAGAGTGCTCAAAAATACTGTGACCAAAAAACCGAGATGATTCCCAATCGTAATCGGTATTCGGATCAGAGAGTTATCCTCTGTGGCGTGTGACCTCATAGGTTCGAACCTAAATGGTAGCACTAGAACAATTTTAGTACCAGCACAGGAAACCATCTAGCAATGGGTCCCGGCATCCGGATAGGTCGAAGATACGGGAGCAAACTATTGAACCTCTGGCATATGGTTATCGTATAATTCATCCCTTTGACCTCTAATGCTCAGGATGACTGAGATTGGGCTGCCAACCCAGACCGAGTCAGTCGACTACGTGTCTTAACCTCGTAAGCCCAGTGACTCTTCACTAGGACTACCCCGGTCGAGGATTTGCTAAATTGAGATACTGCGAGACATTCAATCCAAATTGTTTGGACAGGTCAATTCCATCTTGGTCCATCACTGCTCCACAAGTACTTGCCTGTACCCAGAAACCTTCCATCATCGGATTAAAAATCCGGGTAGTCCGGCACCAAAGCACAAGAAGTTGCTTGCAAGCTATCGTGATGACCTCAGGTCAGAGGGACACATATACCCATATCCAATCGTGAGTATCCCTTTGGCAGAAAGGGGCTGCACGGAGTCACGTTCAATAAGATATCACATATCCCACTTGTAGATCACATCAGTGTCACCACACTCATTTGGTCAAGAGGACAACCAAACGATGTGAACTACAACAACCTATACTTGATATATTATCGTCCAGTACAATATATCCTTTGGTTGTGAACAAAGTTTAAGGACCACTCGATACATCCTCTCTGTATCGAAGTCAGTGTAGTCCTAAGGACTTCATCACATGGAAAGAGTTCATTTCAGGAAAATTAAGTATGTGATGAGCTGCCAAAAATAATATTTTATTAATTCATAAATGGAATACAATACTAAGCACAACCGCCTACAACCCAGGCGATTGGCTTTGGGACACAATTCCCAACAACTCCCACTTGTACTAAAGCCAATCAAAAGAGTATTTAATACGCATTTCCCATTTACAATAGTCGAACTCTTTTATTCCGAGGGCTTTAGTGAAGGGGTCGGCCAGATTTTCTTTTCCATCGATCTTTAGAAGATTGATGTCATCTCGTTCTACGATCTCTCGTACGAGGTGGTAGCGCCGCAGAATGTGTTTGGTGCGGTGATGACCTTTAGGCTCCTTAGCTTGAGCAATGGCTCCAGTGCTGTCACAGTACATCGGAACAGGACCCTCTAGGGAAGGTGCCACCCCTAGCTCTCCAAGGAACTTCCGCAACCACACAGCTTCCTTTGCCGCATCTGATGCTGCAATGTATTCTGCTTCGCATATCGAGTCTGCAATAGTTGCCTGCTTAGAACTTTTCCAGCAGATCACTCCACCATTCAGGGTAAATACAAACCCTAACACACTCTTGCTATCATCTCTATCCGACTGGAAACTGGAGTCAGAGTACCCCGCAAGTTTCAAGTCAGGTTCTCCATAAATCAACCATTGATCTTTAGTATTTCTTAAATACTTAAGGATGGACTTAACCACCTTCCAATGCGCCTCACCTGGGTCAGACTGGAATCTGCTCACTACTCCTAGTGAGTATGCCATGTCTGGTCTAGTACAAGTCATAGCATACATGATAGAGCCTACTGCAGAAGCATAAAGTACTCTACTCATGCACTCTCTTTCCTTAGGAGTTGTCGCACAATCCTTCTTGGAAAGAGTAATTCCAGAACTTATCGGGAGATAGCCTTTTTTGGAATTTTCCATGCTGAACCGTTTCAACACAGTGTCAATGTACGTAGACTGGGACAGTCCCAAAAGCTTCTTAGATCTATCTCTATAGATTTTCATACCTAGTATGTAAGAAGCTTCACCCAAGTCCTTCATGGAGAACTGAGATGATAACTAGACCTTTATTCCTTGTAATGCTGCGACATCATTCCCGATTAAGAGAATGTCGTCAACATACAGTACTAGGAATACAATCACAGAACCATTAACCCATTTATAGATGCACGGTTCTTCTCTATTTCTAACGAAGCCATACGATTTGATACACCTATCAAACCGTAAGTTCCAACTTCGAGATGCTTGCTTGAGTACATAGATGGACCTCTGCAACTTGTATACTTTTGATTCATCTGTGGATGTGAACCCTTCAGGTTATATCATATACACCTCTTCTTCCAGCTCCCCATTTAGGAAAGCGGTTCGGACATCCATCTGCCAGATCTCGTAATCAAAATATGCTGCCAAAGCAAGTATGATCCGAATGGACTTGAGCATTGCCACAGGGGAGAAAGTCTCGTCATAATCGATACCATATCGCTGACGATATCCCTTGGCAACCAGACGGGCTTTATAGGTCTCTACCTTCCCATCTGCGCCCCTTTTCTTCTTGAAGATCCATTTACACCCGATGGGTTTTATTCCTTCAGGCGGATCAACCAATGTCCAAACATTGTTGATTTCCATGGACTCCATTTTGGATCGCATGGCTCCAAGCCATGCCTCAGAGTCAGATCTCTGAAGTGCATCCATATAGGTGATCGGATCCTCATTGTTCTCATCGAGCTCAATGGGATCGCTGTCCTGGACCAAGAAACCGTAGTATCTGTCCGGCTGACGCGGTATTCTATCGGATCTCCTAATGGGTTCTGGGTGTGATTCAATCACAGCTGGTTCTACGATGTCCTTAGAGTGTGTAGGTTCTTCTATTGGCTGAACTTCATCAAGTTCAATCTTAGAAGCTATAGTTCCTTCTCCAAGGAACTCCTTTTCCAAAAAGATAGCTCTAAGAGCAATGAACACCTTTTGTTCATTCTCCAAGTAGAAGAAATACCCTTTGATTTCCTTAGGATAACCAATGAATAAATACCGGTCAGACCTAGGACCAAGTTTGTCTGAGTCTAAACGCTTTACGTAAGCCGGACAACCCCAGACCCGAAGGTGTGAGATTGAGGGTTTACGTCCATTCCACATCTCATACAGAGTGGAGACAACAGACTTACTTGGAACATTATTTAATAAGTAACAGGCTGTCAGAAGTGCATATCCCCAAAAGGATAGCGGCAGAGTTGCAAAGCCAATCATGGATCGAACCATGTCCAACAAGGTTCGATTCCTCCTTTCGGATACACCATTCAACTATGGTGTTCCTGGAGGAGTCTACTGAGAGAGAATTCCATTCTCCTCAAGATATGTCAAAAAAGCACCAGATAAGTATTCACCACCTCGATCAGATCGAAGGGTTTTAATACTTTTTCCAGTTTGCTTTTTTACTTCATTACGGTATCGTTTGAACATTTCAAACGATTCAGACTTATGTCTCATTAAAAAGACATAACCGAACCTTGAAAAGTCGTTTGTAAAAGTAATGAAATATTTGTATCCTCCTCTGGCACTAACTGACATCGGTCCACATACATCAGTATGTATTAGACTTTGAAGTTCTGTAGCTCGTTCACCCTTTCCAGTAAAAGGTGACTTGGTCATTTTACCTAGTCAACAGGATTCACAAGTGGGTAGTGATTCAGAATCACTGACCTCAAGAAGTCCATCTCCTCGCATCTTGTTTATCCTATTTTGGTTAATATGACCTAGCCTACAGTGCCAAAGATACAAATCATTGACATTATCTAACCTTGGGCGTTTGCTAGAAGTGTACATTACACTAACATGCCTTGATAGTACATATATGCCATTATTTAATCTAGCTTTCATTATAACAGAGTTATTCAAAATAACATTGCAAAAATCTCCTTTTATTGATAGTTCAAAACCACAATTGGCCAAAAGGCCTACAGAGATTATGCTCATAATGAAACTAGGACAATAGTGACAGTCGACTAGTTCGACAGTACAAGACTCAATGATAAGATGCAGGACTCCGATCGCCAGTATTGGAACACAATTTCCATTCCCGATGCTTAGAAACTATTCTCCATCTTCAAATCTTCTGCTAACTTGAAGTCCCTGTAACGAATTACAAACATGAATTGGACTACTAGTATCCAATACCCAGTTAGCAGTATCAATAATTGAGTAATTACAAGGTTTTATCATATAAATACCTTGTTCAGCAGACTTCTGCTTCCTTGGCCTGTTCGGATCAAGGGATGCAATATAAAGAGGACAGTTCCTCTTCCAGTGTCCCTTCTTCTTACAGTAGAAGCACTCTGCAGAAGACTGATCAGCCTTATACTTCCTGGTCTGACTAGGGCCAGGAGCATTCAGTACCTTCTTTCCCTTCTTATTCATTTTCTTCTTCCCTTTCTTAAAGGGATGACGACCTCTACTTCCTTCCACTAAATTCACCACCCCCTTATTCAGTTGGTGGTCTTTCTCGAAAGTCTGCAGTAACCCCAAAAGACCATGGTAGTTGACTGCAGGCTTGTTCATTCTATAATGATCGAGAAAATCAAGATAGGAGGAGGGAAGAGAATTCAGGATTGCATCATTGCCGAGCTACTCGTGCAAGGGCATCCGAGTTTGCCCAACTTTTCAATCAACTCGATCATGTACAATACATGATCAGTGACTGAACCACCATTCGGCATCTTGGAATTATAGATGGCACAAGACACTTTGTACCATTCTACATCATCCGGGGTGCCGAAGGATTCCTTCAACTTTTGAAGGATTTCATCAGGTTGGGCCTCCTCGAATTTGTGACTGAACTCATCGTTCATTGCCGCTAATATAATGCATCGGACAGTAGTCCGATCAGAGACCCACTTCAGATAAGCGTCTCTAACTGCACTCCGTGCATTAGTGGGAGGGATTTCAGGTGCCGGATCCGCTATTACATAGAGGATCCGTTCATGCTCCAGAACGATTCTCAATCTTTGATACCAACTATCGAAGTTGTGACCATTTAACTTCTCGTTATCGAGAAATGACCGGAGCGATAAATTTGAAGACATCTGAAAAGAAAATAAGACCAAATTAGTTTCTGAATTAATAACTTAACCAAAAGACTTGGACTTTAGTCTAAAGGTTTCTCCCACTAATTTTTTAGATTGGTAGCCTCTAACTCCAATCCGTGAAAATACTTTTTCAAGTGGGTACTGAAATCCAATAGACCTCGCATGAGCCCGACTATGGCCAGCTCACCCATACGAGCCTAAAGGTAGGTTCGTAAACCAATTGTTTCCCTAAACAATTTTCAGTATTTTATTTTGCCCCAGAGAGCACCCCAATCGGCCTAGGGGCCTCCTATTACGGGTCTCTGGTTAGGTCCAACCATTAAAATGACAAATCCAATACTTCTAGCTAACTAAAGACCAAGCCCGACTATGGCCAGCCCACCTGGTCCCGTTAAGGAGGTTGCACTGAACCATCATTGATCAGATAAAAATTCCAGTCGCCGGATGTACACCCGTTCTATGGAACTGCCGATGCACACCAAGCTAGTGGACACATTTCTATCCAACTTAATGGGAGGCTAAGACACTATCAACTCCTTGACTTAGTCTTTTTAAGGACCTAATAATTTTAGAGGATTTTTTATAGTTGTGATAGAAGAAAAAGACAAGGGCATGGATCATCCTCCCACAGAATCAATCAGATTTTAGGAGGGTTGAAATAAATCAACAAATGATCCATGGGCACCTATAGATCAGTCAGACCGATCAACCTGGGTGACATGGGTTAACTCGAGTCATTTAGCTTTTCCAATCAGTTCTGGTCGACTCGACTAGCCAGGTAGGTGAGATCATGGATGAGTATCCGCCATTAACCATCTTTCCTAGACACCAACCAAGTTGGCCAGGAAAGAGGTAGCCTCATACAGCCATGATCACAATGCCAAACCTACCTCGACACCAGTCGATTTACCAGACTCGATCAGACTAGCCTAAAGAATCGGGCATCCACTGAGCCACTAATTGGATCCATTTTAGATAAGCGGATCAACTAATCTAACTATTATATAGTACTAAAGAAGGACCTTAAACAACTTTTATTTAATCTTCTTATTATCCGGTTCAACTAAATTTAGGTCTAACCCAGTTATGGACCCAACTAGTCAGCTAACCCAATTAACCCAAAATGGCTTATGTAAATTTGATTAGATTTCATAAACCTAAATTTTTTTTTTTTTAATAAGCCAAACACTTAATTAAAATATTTTTTTAATTAAGTCTTTATGTAAAACATTTTTTTACATAACAAATCATGCATCAAAATATTTTACAAATATTTTATAAAACATGCCTAAAACATGTATCTCCAAATTAAAATAATTTTTAATTTTTAATATTCTTCAAGGATCCTTCTGAAGAGGCCAACACAGACGATCCGCATTGTGTCAAAGACACACGGTCATGGTGAAGGTCTCAACTAGGTTCCAAAAAGAAATCTGGATACATATTAAGATTAAACAATTTTTAATCTATAAACATGCATACTAGATTAGATTACAAATGTAACCTGGCTCTGATACCACTGAAAGGGAACTAAGCAGGTGGTTTGACAAGATCCTACACTAGGCATGCAAACATCTGTGGGAGCATAATGGATTTTAAAACATTTTTTTAAAATTCGAGCAGCGAAAATCTGCTCCGCCAGGAACTAATCTAAATCTAGTTGCATTTAGGCATGTATGATCATATAAAATATTTGCATAATATTAAACAATTAAGTCTATCCATGCATGATTAAAAAATTTTCCATACCTTTATTCTGCCTAGAATAACTCTGGAATAAACCTGGAACAGGCTGGAATAACTGGAATAAAGTTATTCCAGCATCTTCCTCCTTGGGCTGTTTGAAAACTTTGTTTTTGGCTTTCAAAACAGCATCGAAATACTACCTTCCGGACCTCCGTTTGCTCCCAAATTCGAGCAGCAGCAACTTGGACAAGTACTCTTCAATCTCCAATTGAAATCTGCAAGAAATTGTTAGCCAAATAATTATAAAAAATTACCAAAGTCTGCTACCAGATTTCTGTAGCAAAACTGAGCAGCAGACTTTGGCCTTCGTTTTGGAGCAGTTGGGGCGATCCCGGTCCGCGTAGCTTGCTCCTAGGAGTAGAAGGATGCTCCCTCTAGAGGGGAGACACGCCCGAGGCTCTTGGATCCTTCTCCACGTGCGGTGCTAGCCGCTAGAAGAAAGCTTCACGATCACAAAAATTTCTGCTACAGGGCAGAACTTTGAGCACTTGAAACAAGGGATTTAAAACCTTGTTTCTCTCCCTCACAAGCTCCTAAACCCAACCCCAAAGCTCTCCACTTGAGTCTCTCAAAGAAGAAGAATGCCCAGAGATTTTTATTGATTTCCCTTGGATCTCACACGGTGGATCAAAACTTCTCACGCTGAAACAAGGGTGCTGTTGTTTAAATAGGACAGCAATGGGAGAGGGAGGTGGAGAGGCTGGGAGGGGAAGAGACGGACGCTGCCATTAACCCAATTAATCAAGCTATTAATAGAGATTAATCCAGCATTTAAATCGGAAATAAAGTGCTATCGGTGGAGGGAGGAGAAGAGATGCCAGGGAAAACAAGGTTCGGTCGTTTGGCCTTCCAAACGTTTGCACTTCCTCTCCATTCAAATGACCGTGTAAAATGGTCCATGGAATAGAAAATTCAACGTGGAAAAACTGTGTAAACCGGTCCACCGGTTCAAATAACCGGTCCAAGCAAAAAATGGTTCAAACCGTTGGTTCAATCCAATTGAACCGGTCCGAGCCCAATAAAATTGGTTCAATTGGTTCACAACCAATTGGAGGCCGAAATGAACTCTGAATCAGTTCAAAACTGATTCAAAAAAATCCTGGCGCAGTGCTGGTCAGCCCGGAACAATTTCTGGTTGACACAGACAAGGGCAAGACGGGAAAAAGAGTGCTCAAAAATACTGTGACCATAAACCGAGATGATTCTCAATCGTAATCGGTATCCGGATCAGAGAGTTAACCTCTATGGCATGTGACCTCATAGGTTCGAACCTAAACGGTAGCACTAGAACAATTTTAGTACCAGCACAGGAAACCATCTAGCAATGGGTCCCGGCGTCCGGATAGGTCGAAGATGCGGGAGCAAACTATCGAACCTCTGGCATATGGTTACTGTATAATTCATCCCTTTGACCTCTAATGCTCAGGATGACTGAGATTGGGCTGCCAACCCAGACTGAGTCAGTCGACTACGTGTCTTAACCTCGCAAGCCCTGTGACTCTTCACTAGGACTACCCCGGCCGAGAATTTGTTAAATTGAGATACTGCGAGACATTCAATCCAAATTGTTTGGACAGGTCAATTCCATCTTGGTCCATCACTGCTCCACAAGTACTTGCCTGTACCCAGAAACCTTCCGTCACAGGATTAAAAATTCGGGTAGTCCGGCACCAAAGCACAGGGAGTTGCTTGCAAGCTACCGTGATGACCTCAGGTCAGAGGGACACATATACCCATATCCAATTGTGAGTATCCCTTTGGTAGAAAGGGGCTACACGGAGTCACGTTCAATAAGATATCACATATCCCACTTGTAGATCACATTAGTGTCACCACACTCATTTGGTCAAGAGGACAACCAAATGATGTGAACTACAACAACCTATACTTGATATATTGCCGTCCAGTACAATATATCCTTTGATTGTGAACAGAGTTTAAGGATCACTCGATACATCCTCTCTGTATCGAAGTCAGTGTAGTCCTAAGGACTTCATCACATGGAAAGAGTTCATTTTAGAAAAATTAAGTATGTGATGAGCTGCCAAAAATAACATTTTATTAATTCATAAACGGAATACAATACTGAGCACAACCACCTACAACCCAGGTGATTGGCTTTGGGACAATTCCCAACAGCCACCCGTAGGGTAGACGTGCTCTGGCCTTGTGAGTTGCATCTCTAATATGAGCTATCATGATGAATGGTAAATTGAGGGCCTCCCCCTCAATCAAATATCTCATTAAAATCAGGTCATGCTTGCTCACCTAGTGAAATCTCCCTGTCCTGGGTAAAAACACTTTGCTAGTGATATTGTGGAGCAATCTCATCTTAAGTGATAATCTGTTTGCTTGAACATTTGAAATTCCTTCCATATATCTTCTTTCTAGAACAGTCCTCAAAGTATTTTGTCTATCCTTTACATTCAAATAATATTTCCCAGTCTTGGGCATCTGTAGAACTCTACTTATCCTAACTTCATCCATACAAATAGTGACTCCTTTCACTGTAGAGAGAGTCTAGTGTGCTCGAAAAGAAAAAATGTTCAAAGAAAGTCCTAACCAAAGTAGGATAGGTGGGGACATTGATGCGGGATGAAACATGCTAGAGATTATCATAAAGAAATTGCAGTTCTAGAGAGCAATAAGTTTAAATTTTTATGATGGTTTTGTTTCCAAAAAAGGTTAAGAACAAGTAAGGGTTGTCATATGAAGATTAAAGTCCTACCCGTAGATTAAGATTCCAAGGAGTGATAAAGAAAGTAGGATCCTAGGGTTGAGAAACTACTAATTTAGAACATGATTAGTTTTCAATAAAATAGACATAGAGAGAAGGGATGGGTTTGATTACCTGGCAATGATTTTTTCCTCGTTATAGATGGGGTTGCACCCTCTCAAGATTGGCACCTGGAAGAAGAAGCTCATTCCCAAGGATGCACTGGCTTTCTGTCAGATGGTCTTGAAGGCAAACAAACCTCCTCCAAGGATCATGGTACTGGAGGGATCTTGCAAACACTAAAAGTTAGAGGCCCTCAAAGTGAAAAATATATGATGTACGATGGAAGTAAAGAAGAGGCTGTGGAAGAGGTTGAAGGGCCTAGGCATGGGGAAGACGCCTGGGGCTTGATGGGGAGGGTAGCCTAGTGGCTTGAGGGTGCCAGCCTGGAGGCCTGATGGTGGCAGCCTGGAGACTGGATGGTGGTGGCCTGGCTACTAGGAGAGGATGGCTTGCCTGCTTGACGAGGCAGCAAGGATGCTTGACAGGGCAGCCTACTTGAGAGCAGGAAGGTGGCGACTTGCTTGATGGTCCGAAGCTGGTGGCTCGGGGCTGGGATGCTTGAAGATGGAATCGGTGTTTGGTTGGTTGGGCCTCTCACCCTCTCCCTCACGGAGTGTCAATGCTCACAAGCACAGTAATAGAAGAAGACTCAAGTTTTCATTCATTGGAATTAATTTTTCATACATGAAGAGGGGGGTCCTTTTATAATTGACCCTAGCCCTTGGATTACATGGAATGAAGAGCAAAGAGGGGGTTGGCAACATGTTGCCTTGTAGGTGGATTTGCATGAAAGGGAGGTGCCACATAACTTCCACAACAGGTGGGCAGTACAAGGAAAAAATCTCATGAAACAAGGGAAAGAGGGAGGGCACCCATATGCTGCCTAATCTGCCTGGATGCCATATAAGTTTCTTCCATCTTCTCTTGGGTGGCCCACAACTTCCATATGGGGCACTGATCTGCTTTTTTTTGGGCTTGGATGATGTCATGCAGATCTTGGGATGCCTAATAGGGTGGATGATAACTGCTGTGACTGGGACTCCTTGTGGTTGCTGAGGTGGTGCACTGAGTCTGGCACTATGACTGGGGTCGCATGTGGCTACTGAGGTGGCTGGGGTCTTCAACTTCTTGATTACAGACTTGGACTCAGGTGAAATAAAACTTGACTTGACTTAATTAAAGATGACAGGACTCGTACTGACTCGATTACAAGACATGACATAAATGGCTAACAGGACTCAAATGGACTCAGATGGACTCAAATGGACTACATGTCTTGAAAGTCTAAATAGAAATTTATAATGGGCTCAGTAATCTCTGTCTGATCCTGGTGCCCGCACCAATTCTCCCGGGATGGGAGGAACTTGACCCCGTCGAGTAAGAGTCAATCCGGCTCTGGTACTGCTCTAATAGGTTTGGGTAGAGGCATTGCAGATCCTCTCAAGTGATCCATGAATTTTCAGATTCTGGTTGACCTTGCCAATAAACCAAGTAATACTGGTAGCCTTTGTTCTGGGTACTAATAGCTTGGTCATCCATAATACACTCAATCATTTCTCCTTTCCCAGACAAATTTATTAATGGACACTCAGGTATGGGTTCACTCTCAAGAATAAAGTCAGGTCCAAAAAGCTCACTGGGTATCATTGCTGGCTCCCTATCTCAACTAGGTTTGAGATATTGAAGGTCAAGCTAATACCAAATTCAGGTGGTAACTCAAGCATATAGGTATTAGGTCCAACTTTCTTTACACTTTGAAGGGTCCAGCTCCATGGGCATGTAACTTCTTCATGGTCCCCAAAGGAAACAGCTCAGGCCTAAGCCTAAGCATCATATAATCTGCCTCAGCGAACTCTTTGACTCTTTTTTAGGAATTAGCCATGTTTTTATAAGTATCATTGCTCACGTTAATCTTATTGCTAATTTTTTTATGCAGATCTCTAACATGCTATGCAAATGATTCAGCTGACTCAGAGACACGTGCATGTATAGGCAAAGGGATTAGGTCTTTGGGTCTGTTAGGCTTATAACCGTGGATAATCTTGAATGGGCTTTTGCTTGTGGACCTATTAACTGAATTGTTATAGGCGAACTCGGCTCTAGGTAACAAAAGGTCCCAATTTCTAGTGTTTTTACCTACAAGACATCTCAACAAGTTTCCAAGGCCTCGGTTCACTACTTCAGTTTGGCCATCAATTTGAGGGTGGTAGGAGGTAGAAAATTTGAGCTTAGTTCCTAACATATGCCAGAGGGTTTTCCAAAAGTAACTTGTGAATTGGACATCCCTATCAGATACAATGGTTTTTGGTAGGCCATGTAACCTAATCACTTCATCTAAGAAAAGTTTTTCCACCTTGGAGGCATCAAACGTTTGGGAACAGGGTATGAAATGAGCCATTTTGGAAAATCTATTGACCACAACATAGATTGAATCATGTCTCCTCTAGGTCTTGGGCAATCCTAACATAAAATCCAAACTAAGGTCTTGCTAAGGACAATCGGTCATGGGTAACGGGGTGTAAAGGCCAGTGTTTTGCTTTTGCTGTTTGGCAATAACACAAGTTCGATATCTAGCCACAATCTGAGCGATGTTCCTTTTAAGACTTGGCCAATAGAACTAGCCTTCAACTACTAAAATGGTCTTGTTCCTATCGAAATGACTAGCTAGACCTTCTGCATGGGTTTCCCAAACTAGAAATTTTCTAAGGGAAGTCCTGGGAGTACACAACTTGTTATCCTTAAAGAGGTAGCCATCTCTCGTTATTTGAACTAGATGGTCCTTGTCTCATAGATTGGTGATTTCACTAAAGTTAGGACAGGTCTTATATTGCTCTTTTAGTCTATCAAATCCTATGACTTTAGTTCTAACATAATTCAAGAGCAGAGATCGACAACTATGGTCATTAGCAACCTTAGTTTTAGTACCAGCACGGTATTTCAAAACAAAGGTGTAAGCTTGAATGTACTTTACCCACTTAATATGCCTAGGGTTCAATTTCTTCTGGGAATTAAGGAATCGGAGTGCTTCATGATCAAAGTATAAGACAAACTCCTGTGGTAGTAGGTAATGTCTCCAATAACTCAGGGCTTGAACTACCGCGTAAAATTTCTTATCATAGGTCGAGTACCTAAGTTTAGCCTCATTCAATTTCTTACTAAAGAAGGCTATGGGATGGTTTTCTTGACTTAGGACTCCTCCTATACCAATTCCAGAAGCATCACAAGCAACCTCAAAAATCTTAGAAAAATTTGGTAACCTCAAAATGGGTGCTTGGTGGTGTGGAGCAAGGGGGCCTAGGGATGCTAAAGATGGATGCTTACGATGCAAAGGAACTTTTTTTTAGGGTTGATGAGTTTTTAGTTGTTTTTCTTAGGGTTTTGATTCCCGATCACAAGCAAAGACGAGAAATAAGAGAAATGCATAACGAAAGCTTACACTAGCAGTTCAAATCCCTAAATAGTGAAAACGAGAATAGGATCCCGGGATTAAGAAACCCCGGTAGGACAAAGCACGAAACATAATACCTACTTAGGAGATAGAGAGAGAAAATCTCACACATCTGAAGCACCTGATGTAGAGATCGTTCAACTCGACGGATGTGGCCTGGATGCCTGAGCAGTCAAACCTGTGGAAGCACTGGTTTTCGGTCGGAAGGTCATGATGGCAAAGCCAACTATCTCCGGTGCCCGAGATGCCAGGGAGGACCTGTAGGCAAACAAAATAGGGATTAGCAAAATGGAGAGATGTATTGAAAGGGACTGAGATGGGGTTGAGAAGGGGCTTCGAGCCCGGTGTCCGGCTGGATTCTGAAGTCGAAGAAGGAGATAATTTGGGGCCTCGCACCCCTCGATGTCCCGGAGGACGAAGGATTGTGGCCTCACACCACTTGAAATCCAGGAGGATGAAGGACTCGCGACGCCCTGGGGCGATGGACAGGTGGCCTCACACCACTCGACGTCCCTGGGGACGAAGGCAACTTCACTCAAACCTAGTCTAGGAGACAATGGTTGGAGGATAGAAAACTCAAACTCTTTTTCATTAATCATTCAATAGCTTTACAATGGAGGGATTGGGTCCTTTAAATAGGCACCCAAGGCCCATTTGAATTCAAAATTATTCAAAACCCTTGAACCCAAATTATAACCCCAAAAACATTGGCGCTCACATGGAAGGGAAAGCTCTTCATGGCCGACCAAATGGAGGAGAGGATTGGCATGGCATGTGGGAGGGCTTGGAGAGGGGGGAATTGGTCCCTTGATTTCTTTCTTTGCAGGTTCAATTTGGGAAGAAAACATGGAGCAAGGCTTGCTTGAAGGGATGTGCTTCCTTTGATCTTTCAACGCCCACTTGGAGTGATTCAAGGCCGACCAAATGGAGGAGAGCTTTTTTGGGTATTGCAAATTTGATGGCTTGGAATGGGGAATGTGCTCCTTGACCTTCCTCTCTTGTGTGACTACTTTGGGAAGAAGGCTTGCTTGGTGGCTTGGACTCCTCAAGAATCATCAATGCTCCATTTATTGATGGATCATGGCATGATGTGGGGGAGGGAAGAGGGGGATGATGTCTCCTCCTTCCAAGGTCATCCAAGAGAAAAAGGCATGGAGAGGGTATGTGGAATGCATGAGGGCGCCTCCTTGTTTCCTTCCTTGGATGCCCAAGTGGCAACTGATGTAGTACCACATGGGTGGCTGAGGTGGCACCTGTGTTGGCATCTTTCCAAGTGAAAGAGGTGGGTTGGCCCACAAGGACTTGACTTGGTCTTGAAAGCCAGGTTGACTTCAATTGGGCTTGGGCCAAATCCAAACTCAGACTTGAACCAAAAATAAATACAGGACCCATGACCTAAACTTGACCCAAATTGGTCAAGGTACAAGACTAAAAATTATAAAATTACTTTGGCTCATAGCCTTATTACAGGACTCACAGAAGTGGAACCTTAATCTGAGATCCACAGAGGGTTGAGGAGCCTTTGTCAGATCCTGGTGCCCACACCAATTCTCCCGGGGTGGGAGGAACTCGACCCTATCGAGTAAGGGTTAGTCTGGCTTTGGTACCTCTCCAGGATGTTGGGTCAATGCGTTGCAAGTCCTTCCGGGTGATCCACGAGTCATCGGGTTCAGGTCGAGCTTGCCATCAGACCAAGTAACGTTGATAGCCTTTGCCACGGGTAGTGATAGCTTGGTCATCTAGGACATGCTTGATCCGCTCTCCTCGCTCAGGTATATTTGGAGGTGGACACTCAGGTTCAGGTTCACTCTCAAAAGAAAGGTCAGGCCCAAATGGCTCGCTAGGTATGTTTGCGGGTTCCCTATACTTGACTAAGTCAGAGATATTGAATGTCGAGCTAATTCCATAATCCGGAGGTAATTCTAGCACATAGGCATTAGGGCCCATTCTCCAAATCACTTTAAAGGGTCCAGCCCCACGAGCATGAAGCTTCTTAACGGTTCCCGGTGGAAATCGTTTAGGCCTGAGCCTAATCATTACAAAATCTCCTATTTCAAACTCTTTGGCTCGCTTTCGAGAATCAGCCAAATTATTTTAAAAATTGTATTTAATGCATAATCCTAACATGATGAAAAATACAGACTTAACTATGCAATCTTATTGAGAAAAAAATTTATTGGACTCCTAGGGTCTAAACCTAACAGACTTTTGACTCTCTAGGTTTGACCCTAGTATAGTATGCACAAGAAAAATTATTAAGGATCCCTAGCAAATGCCATAAAGTATACCAGAAGTAGAGGGCAAAAGGGACGGGCTCTAAGGAGTCACGCATTCTGGTAATCTTAATAAAAAGTAACCCCATGGCTCTAGAAATGTTAGAAGGTTCAGGGAATGGTAGGAAATAGGAACTGGAGTCTTGGGGTGGCTTATGGAAAACATAAAACAGACCTTGGTTATTCAGGATGACCTTAAAATTTGGGCATCGTTCTATAGGTGTCATATGGTCCACTTGTTCCGATAGATCTTGGGGCTCGCTAGGGTCAATCCCATAGTGAGGAAGGTCTGTTAAAGAGGATCCTGGGACCAAGTCTATAGTATGGTGGGTGTCTCTCAAGGGAGGAAGTTGATCAGGTAACTCATCGGGAACTTCATCCTCAATTTCTTTTCGATCTTCAACCATCTCTTGAGGATGTTCTCTTTGGATCGGTTCATTAAGGGTTGGTTCCTGAACTCCTGTGGAAAAGACTGGTGAATCCTCATATTCATTTACTAGATGTGATCCTGGCTCGGTCATTTCCTCTTCAAATTTTGTAGTGGGTTCAGGATTATTTTCCTTGGATTCCTCAATGATTTCACCCTCGGGCCCATCTTCTACTAAACTTGACTCATAGATGCTTTCTTTCAATTCTTTAATGGGCTCAGGAGTTTCTTTCTCTAGATTTTCAATGGGTTCAACCTTCAAGTCTTCCTCAGGTTCAACAATGGGTTCGGGTTCAGTTTCAGTCGGTTCATCCATAAGTAGTGCAGGGGCGGTGCATTGACTAGCAAACTTCCCAGGTTTATGACACCTATAGCTGTTACCTTGGGGATCGGGTCTCCTCTAGACTTCAATAGTCTTACCCTTGTCCTCTCTACTATATTAGGGTCGAGTCAGACTGGGACTACGAGGACTGGGTAGGGCTAGGCTTGGTCGACTGGGGTCAGATCGGTTCGGGCTTGGTCGACTTGGGTAAGCCTGGGTATATCCTTGGGTGGACCCGGGGATACGGCTCTGGTTCCTAAAGGGCTCAGGTTTTCTATAGGCAGGAGCTCTTTGGATATGCTCACGGAGCCTAGCAACTTCTTCTATGGGTCCTATTCTGGCCTCTATTTGATCTACTCTATTAGTCAACTGGTTGCTTAAATGAGTCGTGGATTGAGTTAGGGATTGAGTTAGGGCTCCAATTTCAGCTCGAAGTTGGTCATGGCTTTGGTAGGGGTGGAGAAGGTGGGTGAAAAGAGGTTCCTGATCTAGTGCACTTGTAACACACACACAGAATGGTGCTACAGTTTGTTAGACCTAGGAGATCTCTCCAAATATGAGGTCAAGAAGATGAACCTGAAAGTAGTAAATTGGCACCTGGCCAGGTAAGTGTAAGGTTAGTGGAGGTTCCTCTTTGCTTGCCTAGACACCAATTAGAAACTGGCCAGGTAAGCGAACCAACCCACTTCCCTTCGGGATCTAGTCCCTGAACCACTTTCCTAGACACCAGCTACTCAAGCACACACCAAGTGATCTAGCTTGGCTCGGCACTTGGGTCGACCAGACTTAGTAGGTGTCCCTAGCTCACTAGAGCAGATTAAATGTCTAATCAACATTAGTTAATGGCTAGGATTCGATATGTCGGGTGGTGGTTTTTGGGCTAGGGACAGGTAATGAAATCCTGACCCTATGTTAATTTGATGCCCTTAAGATAAGTTATGGAGAATGATGCACAAAATGACTAATGAAACCACTTAAGATTTTCTTGTTTTTTTTTTTTTTTTGGTGTCTTTCAGATATGTGAATGTTAAACAAAATGCAGGAATTAAAATATGCCCCTAAATGCAAGAAATAAGCTAGATGGATGAATGAAGCAAGAAATGGGATGCTTGCTGAAATTTCAGACCTGAGATTTTTTCAGGTAGTATTTTGGCTTGTAGAAATTCTACAAACTGAAATAAAATCTGAAAAAATATAAAAAATACTTTAAATTCAATGCGATCTTACAGAATAGAAATCATGAAATTTGGAGGACTCTACAGAGAGAAACAATCCAATGATCAGTCCATATACAGGCTGACTAGAATGCAGAAAATTAAAAGAAAACAAAATGCACTAGTCCTAGCCTTGCTCTGATACCAAAAATGGTATGGAGTAATGGGGTGTAGGGATGCTAGAGATGGATGCTTACAATGCAAAGGAACTTTTTTTTAGGGTTGATGAGTTTTTAGTTATTTTTCTTAGGGTTTTGATTCCCGATCACAAGCAAAGATGAGAATAAGAGAAATGCATAACGGAAGCTTACACTAGCAGTTCAAATCCCTAAATAGTGAAAATGAGAACAGGATCCCGGGATTAAGAAACCTTGGGAGGACTAAGATCGAAACACACTACCTACTTAGGAGCTAGAGAGAGCAAACCTCACACGTCTGAAGTTCCTGATGCAGAGATCGCTCAACTCGGTGGATGTGGCCTGGATGCCCGAGCAGTCGAGCCCGTGGAAGCACTAGCTTTCGGTCGGAAGGTCGCGATGGCAAAGTCGACTATCTCCGGTGCCCGAGATGCCTTTGAGGACCTGTAGGCAAACAAAATAGGGATTAGCGAAATGGAGAGATGTACTGAAAGGGACTGAGATGGGGTTGAGAAGGGGCTTCGAGCCCGCTGTCCGGTTGGATTCCGAAGTCGAAGAAGGAGATAATTTGGGGCCTCGAACCCTGCGATGTCCCAGAGGACGAAGAATTGTGGTCGCACACCACTTGACATCCAGGAGGACGAAGGACTCGCGATGCCTTGGGGTGATGGACAGGTGGCCTCACACCACTCGACATGCCTGGGGATGAAGGCAACTTCACTCAAACTTAGTCTAGGAGACAATGGTTGGATGATAGAAAACTCAAACGCTTTTTCATTAATCATTCAATAGCTTTACAATAGAGGGATTGGGTCCTTTAAATAGGCACCCAAGGCCCATTTGAATTCAAAATTATTCAAAACCCTTGTACCCAAATTACAACCCCAAAAAAGTTGGCACCCACATGGAAGGGAAAGCTCTTCATGGCTGACCAAATGGAGGAGAGGATTGGCGTGGCATGTGGGAGGGCTTGGAGAGGGGGGAATTGGTCCCTTGATTTCCTTCTTTGCATGTTCAATTTGGGAAGAAAACATGGAGCAAGGCTTGCTTGAAGGGATGTGCTTCCTTTGATCTTTCAACGCCCACTTGGAGTGATTCAAGGCCGACCAAATGGAGGAAAGCTTTTTGGGCATTGCAAATTTAATGGCTTGGAATGGGGAATGTGTTCCTTGACCTTCCTCTCTTGTATGACTACTTCGGGAAGAAGGATTGGAAGATGGCTTGCTTGGTGGCTTGGTCTCCTCAACGCCCCATTTATTGATGGGTCATGGCATGATGTGGGGGAGGGAAAAGGGGGATGATGTCTCCTCCTTCCAAGGTCGCCCAAGAGGAAAAGGCATGGAGAGGGCATGTGGAATGCATGAGGGCGCCTCCTTGTTTCCTTCCTTGGATGCCCAAGTGGCAACTGATGTGGCGCCACATGGGTGGCTGAAGTGGCACATGTGTTGGCATCTTTCCAAGTGAAAGAGGTGTGTTGGCCCACAAGGACTTGACTTGGTCTTGAAAGCCAGGTTGACTTCAATTGGGCTTGGGCCCAATCCAAACTCAGACTCGAACCAAAAATAAATACAGGACCCATGACCTAAACTTGACCCAAATTGATAAAGGTACAAGACTAAAAATTATAAAATTACTTTGGCTCATAGCCTTATTATAGGACTCATAGAAGTGGAACCTTAATCTGAGATCCATAGAGGGTTGAGGAGCCTTTGTCGGATCCTGGTACCCACACCAATTCTCCCGGGATGGGAGGAACTCGACCCTATTGAGTAAGGGTTAGTCTGGCTTTGGTACCTCTCCAGGATGTTGGGTCGATGCGCTGCAAGTCCTCCCGGATGATCCATGAGTCATCGGGGTTAGGTCGACCTTGCCATCAGACCAAGTAACATTGATAGCCTTTGCCACGGGTAGTGATAGCTTGGTCTTCCAGGACACGCTCGATCTGCTCTCCTCGCTCAGGTATATTTGGAGGTGGACACTCAGGTTCAGGTTCACTCTCAAAAGAGAGGTCAGGCCCAAATGGCTCGCTAGGTATGTTTGCGGGTTCCGTATACTCGACTAAGTCAGAGATATTGAATGTCGAGCTAATTCCATAATTCGGAGGTAATTCTAGCACATAGGCATTAGGGCCCATTCTCCAAATCACTTTAAAGGGACCAGCCCCACGAGCATGAAGCTTCTTAACGGTTCATAGTGGAAACCGTTCAGGCCTGAGCTTAATCATTACAAAATTCCCTATTTCAAACTCTTTGGCTCGCTTTCGGGAATCAACCAAATTATGGTAAAAATTGTATTTAATGCATAATCCTAACATAATGCAAAATGCAGACTAAACTATGCAATCTTTTTGAGAAAAAAATTTATTGGACTCCTAGGGTCTAAACCTAACAGACTTTTGACTCTCTAGGTTTGACCCTAGTCTGGAATGCACAAGAAAAATTATTAAGGATCCCTAGCAAATGCCATAAAGTATACCAGAAGTAGAGGGCAAAAGGGACGGGCTCTAAGGAGTCACGCATTCTGGTAATCTTAATAAAAAGTAACCCCATGGCTCTAGAAATATGAGAAGGTTCAGGGAAGGGTACGAAATAGGAATCGGAGTCTTGGGATGGCTTATGGAAAACATAAAACAGACATTGGTTATTCAGGATGACCTTATAATTTGGGAATCGTTCTATAGGTGTCATATGGTCCACTTGTTCCGCTAGATCTTGGGGCTCGCTAGGGTCAATCCCACAGTGAGGAAGGTCTGTTAAAGAGGATCCTGGGACCAAGTCTATAGTATTGTGGGTGTCTCTCAGGGGAGGAAGTTGATCAGGTAACTCATCGGGAACTTCATCCTCAATTTCTTTTCGATCTTCAACCATCTCTTGAGGATGTTCTCTTTGGATCGGTTCATTAAGGGTTGGTTCCTGAACTCCTGTGGAAAAGACTGGTGAATCCTCATGTTCATTTACTAGATGTGATCCTGACTCGGTCATTTCCTCTTCAAATTTTGTAGTGGGTTCAGGATCATTTTCCTTGGATTCCTCAATGATTTCACCCTTGGGCCCATCTTTTACTAAACTTGACTCATAGAAGCTTTCTTTCAATTCTTTAATGGGCTCAGGAGTTTCTTTCCCTAGATTTTCAATGGGTTCAACCTTCAAGTCTTCCTCAGGTTCAACAATGGGTTCCGATTCAGTTTCAGTCGGTTCATCCATAAGTAGGGTAGGGGCGGTGCACTGACTAGCAAACTGCCCAGGTTTATGACACCTATAGCTGTTACCTTGGGGATCGGGTCTCCTCTGGACTTCAATAGTCTTATCCTTGTCCTCTCTACTGTATTGGGGTTGAGTCAGACTGGGACTACTAGGACTGGGTCGGGCTAGGCTTGGTCGACTGGGGTCAGATCGGTTCGGGCTTGGTCGACTTGGGTAAGCCTAGCTATAACCTTGGGTGGACCCGGGGATACGGCTCTGGTTCCTAAAGGGCTCAGGTTTTCTGTAGGCAGGAGCTCTCTGGAAATGTGGAAGGACCGCAAGGTTGTCGTTAAAATGCCGTGGCTATCAGTTTAAAATCCGACTTCTTAAAATATTTAAAAATACGTAGCAAGAGGAGTCGGTCGAATCCATAGAGAAGGCGGTGTTTAGGATTTGAAATCTTTTTGATCTTGTAAAAAAAAAAATATTTTAAGTCAAAAAATATAAAAAAATTAAAATTGCAGGAAAAGTAAACTTGGCACTAGGATCTATTATTTAGATCCTAGCATCTACTTGCAGACAAGACGAAAGACAGGAGTTAAAAAGAGATATTGCATTGATTGAATTTTAAGGTCTAAATACAATACAAAAAAAAAAAAAAAAAACTAAATTAACAAAACAAGTAACAAAGATAAGAACAGATCGGCGCAGCCTCGTCGGGAAGATAGCTCCTTCCTTCGTACTCCATGGAGTGAACTGGGCTTCCTCTGCGTCTTCTTCTTCGGATCTTGATCTCAGAGAGAGAAGGCTGGAAGATGGTGTAGGGACATGCTCTCCTTTGAGAAACCTCACTCCCAAAAGCCAACCCGTAATCCAAGCAATGCCCTCTACCCTGTACCTTATCTTTTCTCCGGGCTCCCCCTGCCTTGTGCTATGGGGTTCATTTTATAATTGACCGGAGAGGGGAGCTCGTTGTAAACTAGCGATGTGGGACAAAAAAAATCGTGACTGCTCCATTGCTGATCCGTTGATTACGCCGCTCGTGGACTGCCCATGGAGAATGCCCGTGGATGGCGCCCAGCATCCGTCGGCCTGTGGAGAATGCCCGGATCATGCCGTGACGACCGCTTGGCAACGCCCGTGGAGAAGCTTGGCTCGTGGACTGCTCGTGCCCATGGAGAACGCCCATGGATGGCATGGGCTGCGCGTGGACTGCATGGGCTGTGCCACCGTGGAGGGCATGGGCTACGCGTGGAGGAGCTTGGCCGTGGAGAACGCCACCGTGGAGGGCGTGGGCTGCGCATGGAGGAGCTCGGCAACACGCGTGGAGGCTCGGCAACACCACCGCCAGAGCTTCTCTTCTGGCCATGGACATGTGAAGAATGTGGGCTGCCTCTTCTCGTTTGCGGCCGAAAAATGCCACCACCGACCGTCAAACCATCGCCGGAGCTTCTCCTCTGGCCAGGGACACCGCTGGCATGCTTCCCGGCGAGTTTCGGCACCTTTGGAGGGCTGTGGTCCACGCCCTATTCCGTGGACCGGCAGCCATGGCTGCCGGTGAACCAAACTGCAGTAAAAAAACCAGCAGCCGGTCCATGATGGACCATGGACCGGCTGCTCCAAAAACCGTGTAGCATCAAAATATGTGCAAAAATCTTAGAAAATTCATAACTTCTTCATTTCAAATCTGATTTAAGTACAATTTGCGTCGTTGGATTCCATAAATCAAGCTTTACCTATTGGTGGGTTTTAATCTTATTAATTTTGCCGATTCCATGATCATTAATTATAATTATTAAATATTTTATTAATCATTTAAATGGGTGTGTGGTGCTTTGACTTGAAATCTATTTTTCATGAACGTATTCTAATTTCATATTTTTCAAAGATATTTTTTAAAATAATTAATTTTGCAAGAAAGTCCAAATTAATTATGAAATTAGGTTATTAAAAGAATATTAGCACCAATAATTAACTAAAATACTTAAAATAAACGTGTAAATCCATGATTTATCACACCCCCCAACTTATTTATTGCTAGTCCCTTAGCAATGCAAAAAGTATAACTATGTGTCACAAAGATCATCCTTTACAAAAATAGATCCAGGTTTGAAAGTAAAAAGATCTAGCAAGTATCACTAACTAAGTATTGAGTTTCATAAATAAATTTTGCAGTCAGCATAATTAGAAACTTTCTTAGAGTTCATTTAAAGATTTACAGTACTTGTGTTTGTGATGACTAACTTAGCATTTTGGTACTAGTTTGCAAGAACAAATGTATCTTTGATTAACACTTACTTTGGTTAATTTTCTATACATCCCTAAATTAATCTTATGAACTGAGTTAGCTTTCACACTACCTGATTTATTTATTTATTTATTTATTTTTTGTGCTGAGCATCCTGGCCTTCCCTTCACCGTTTGACATGATCCTCCACACTTGACTTAGGTGCAGAGATCCGGTTACTAAGTTTAGGGCGATCCACATATACTCTATGTTTTGCACTTTTATTTCAGGTAGGTAGCTCTTTCCTCAATTCAAAAAAAAATTTTAAATTGGGATATATATCAATTACCAGTTTTCAATGATAATTAAGTCCTCAATTGTCCTTACAACTAATACTTTGTCTCGTCAGCGTGCATGTGCAATGGAAGTGCTAATAGCCTTTAGGTGATCTAAGTAGGCCCTAAAAGTCTGACACGCTAGTCTACTTCTTGACTCGCTACAGTCATTAGCAACACTCTCTAACTCTTATGACTTTTCCTAGTCTATCTTGCTCCAGATTTATTTTTGACACATGAAAACTTTTTTTTTTTTTTTTAATTAAAAAAATATTTGTCCCGACCCCCCAACTTAAATACCATTGTCCCTAATGGTATAAAAAAAACAAACAAACCATAAGAACTAAAAATGTAAAGGGATACCTGAGAAGAGGAGCTCATGAACAATGTAGAGGCTACAAATTTTTTTTTTTTTTTTTTTGGAATTAAAAAAAATATTGAGTACATATTGGGTTGCCTCCCAACAAGTGCTAAGTTTAATGTCTTCAGCCAGACATAATGCAGCTCAGTTCAGTGTGGGTCAGTTAATGTTACTTGGTCAATGGTTCGATTTATTGATATTCCTTCAATGTATGGTTTTAAATGTTGACCATTTATCTTAAAGAAGTTTCCTGACCTAGGATCATAAATTTTGACTGCACCATGGGGGAAAACATGATTAACAATGTAAGGTCCATCCCATCTAGATCTCAATTTTCCAGGAAATAATCGAAGCCTTGAATTAAATAACCAGACTTGCTGATTTGGCTCAAAGGTTTTCCTAGAAATAAATTGATCATGAAAGGCTTTCATTTTCTCTTTATAAATACGTGAATTTTCATAAGCCTCTCGCCTCAGTTCATCTAGTTCACTCAGTTGCAACATCCGGTTAGAACCAGCTTGCTTTAAATCAAAATTTAATTGCTTAATCACCCAATATGCTCTATGTTCAAGTTCTACCGGAAGATGACATGCTTTTCCAAAGATCAGCCTATAGGGAGACATTCCAATGGGATTCTTGTAAGCTATCCGATAGGCCCATAATGCATCATCTAATCGATCTGACCAGTTTCTACGATCGGGCCTAATAGTCTTTTGCAAAATATTCTTGATCTCCCTATTGGATACTTCCACTTGGCCACTTATTTGCGGGTGATAAGGTGTAGCTACTTTATGTGTGACCCCATATTTTTGCAAAAGCATTCGAAATTGGTAGTTTGTGAAATGGGCACCTCCGTCGCTAATGATGGCACGAGGAAATCCGAACCTAGAGAAGATATTCTTTTGAACAAACTTTATGACTACCTTATGATCATTGGTTCGTGTTGCCATTGTCTCAATCCATTTAGAAACATAATCGACAGCCACCAAAATATATTCAAAACCATTAGAGGGTGGAAAGGGTCCCATAAAATCAATTCCCTAAACGTCAAAGATTTCAATGTAGGGATTTAAACATTGACCATTTATCTTGAAGAAGTTTCCTGACCTAGGATCATAAATTTTGACTGCACCATGGGAGAAAACTTGATTAACAATGTAAGGTCCATCCCATCTAGATCTCAATTTTCCAGGAAATAATCGAAGCCTTGAATTAAATAACCAGACTTGCTGATTTGGCTCAAAGGTTTTCCTAGAAATAAATTGATCATGAAAGGCTTTCATTTTCTCTTTATAAATACGTGAATTTTCATAAGCCTCTCGTCTCAGTTCATCTAGTTCACTCAGTTGCAACATCCGGTTAGAACCAGCTTGCTTTAAATCAAAATTTAATTGCTTAATCACCCAATATGCTCTATGTTCAAGTTCTACCGGAAGATGACATGCTTTTCCAAAGATCAGCCTATAGGGAGACATTCCAATGGAATTCTTGTAAGCTATCCGATAGGCCCATAATGCATCATCTAATCGATCTGACCAGTTTCTACGATCGAGCCTAATAGTCTTTTGCAAAATGTTCTTGATCTCCCTATTGGATACTTCCACTTGGCCACTTGTTTGCGGGTGATAAGGTGTAGCTACTTTATGTGTGACCCCATATTTTTGCAAAAGCATTCGAAATTGGTAGTTTGTGAAATGGGCACCTCCGTCGCTAATGATGGCACGAGGAAATCCGAACCTAGAGAAGATATTCTTTTGAACAAACTTTATGACTACCTTATGATCATTGGTTCATGTTGCCATTACCTCAATCCATTTAGAAACATAATCGACAGCCACCAAAATATATTCAAAACCATTAGAGGGTGGAAAGGGTCCCATAAAATCAATTCCCCAAACGTCAAAGATTTCAACTACCAAGATGGGATTTAAAGGCATCATGTCTTTTCTTGAAATATTTCCTAAGGCTTGACACTTAAGACATTCTTTGCCAAAAGTATAGGCATCCTTAAACAATGTCGGCCAGTAAAATTCACTTTGCAAAACTTTAGCCACAGTTTTTCGACCAGAAAAATGTCCTCCGCAAGCAAGGGTGTGGCAAAAATTCAAAATACTCAGATGTTCAGATTCAGAAACACAACTATGGATGATTTGATCAGCACAGATTCGAAAGAGTTCAGGATCTTCCCAGAAGTAATATTTAATTTGAGCAAAGAATCGATCCTTTTCATTCTTGGACTAGCCATCAGGGATTTGTCCAACCACTAAGTAGTTAACAATATCTGCAAACCAAGGGGCCTTTGCATGTGAAACTGCTAAGAGCTGTTCATCCGGAAAAGATTCTTCAATTGATGCAGGTTCACACTCTTCAACTAAAATCCTAGATAGATGGTCTGCTACAACATTCTCAGATCTTTTCTTGTCTCGAATTTCAATATCAAACTCTTGTAGCAGTAAGATCCATCTAATCAATCATGGTTTAGCATCTTTCTTTGAGAGCAGGTATCTCAAAGCCGAGTGATCCGAATAAACCACAATCTTGGAACCTAAAAGATATGATCTAAACTTTTCCAGGGCAAACACCACAGCTAGCAACTCCTTTTCAGTAGTGGTATAATTTTTTTGGGCTTCATTCAAGTTCTGCTAGCATAATAAATCACTATAGGACATTTGTTTACCCTCTGGCCCAAGACAGCTCCTATGGCAAAGTCTGAAGCATCACACATGATTTCAAAAGGTAGTGACCAATCTGGGGGTTGGATGATTGGGGCTTGGGTCACAGCTTCCTTTAGAAACTCAAAAGCCTTAAGACAATCTTCATCAAAATTGAAAAGAATGTCCTTGGCGAGCAGATTACACAAAGGACGAGAAATTTTGGAAAAGTCTTTGATGAAGCGACGATAGAATCCTACATGGCCGAGAAAAGACCAAATTTGTTTGATAGAGATGGGTGGAGGAAGTTTAGAGATCAATTCAACCTTTGCTTTATCTACCTCGATCCCTCTCTTAGATACAATATGTCCTAAAACAATCCCTTCTCGAACCATGAAATGGCTCTTCTCCCAGCTCAGAACTAAATTAGCCTCAATACATCGTTTTAATATTTTCTTCAAATTATTGAGGTAACTCTCAAAAGATTCTCCAAAGACTGAAAAATCATCCATAAAAATTTCTAAGAAATCTCCTACCATGTCTGAGAAAATTGATATCATGCACCTTTGAAAGGTTGCAGGTGCATTATACAAACCGAAAGGCATTCTACGGAAAGCAAAGGTTCCAAAGGGACATGTGAAGGTGGTCTTTTCCTGATCTCTTGGATAGATTGCTAGCTGGTTGTATCCTGAGTATCCATCTAAGAAGCAAAAGTATTGCTGGCCAGCTAATCTTTCTAGGATCTGATCAATAAATGGTAAGGGAAAGTGGTCTTTGCGGGTAGCTGCATTAAGTTTTCTATAATCTATACAGACACGCCACCCAGTAGAAAGTCGTGTTGGCACTAAATCCCCATGGTCAGTACGGACAACCGTGAGTCCAGATTTCTTTGGAATGACTTGAGTAGGACTCACCCAGTGGCTATCAGAAATAGGATAAATAATACCAGCATCTAACCATTTAATCACTTCCTTCTTGACCACTTCTTGCATGTTTGGGTTGAGCCGTCTTTGCATTTCTCTAGTAGGCTTGGCACTATCCTCAGTATAGATATGGTGCATACAAATTGATGGACTAATGCCTTTTAAATTATCAATGGCCCAACCTATGGCCTCCCTATGTGTTTTCAGAACATCTATCAATTGGTTTTCCTGCTCAAAGGTTAGGTCAAAAGCAATGATCACAAGCAGGGTTTTGTCGAGTCCTAAAAATACATACTTAAGTGATTCAGGCAAAGTTTTTAGTTCAAGTTGTGGTGGGGCCTGAATCGAAGGGTGCAAAGGCTCATTTCCTAGGTCAGGTAAGGATTCAGTTTGCATTGACCAAGGTGGTGAAGGTTGAGGTGAATCAAGTAGGGCGTTTACCTCTTGGACTTGGGTTTCAGCAATAGGCTCGTCATCTTCCATCAAATTGGAGGAAAATTCAGACTCAACAATATCATCTACTAAACTAATCACAGAACAATTTTCCTCCTCTCAAGCAAACTTTGAGGCATTAAAAATATTAATTCTCACCTTTTGATCCCCAAAAGAAATATCCATAGCTCCCGTTTTACAATTGATATTGGCATTGGCAATGGCTAAGAATGGACGACCTAAGATTATGGGATTCTGATTTAGCTCTTGGGATGGTTCCATGTCTAGTATGAGGAAGTCTACTGGGAAATAACATTGGTTCACTCTAACTAAGACATCCTCAATCAAACCACGTGGTGTCTTGACAAATCTATCAGCTAGTTGAAGAATGACTGACGTGGGTTTTAGTTCACCTATCCCAAATTTTTCATAGACCGAGGTTGGAAGAAGGTTCACACTAGCTCCTAGGTCTAACAGGGCTCGGTCAAAGGTAATGCCTCCTATAACACAAGAAATCAAAGGAGCACCGGGGTCTTTCATTTTCTGAGGTAATTGATTCAACAAGACTGCACTTACATCCTCAGACAATATGATTCTCTTTATGGTTCGTGGTTCATGCTTTTGGGTGCAGAGTTCTTTGAGAAATTTAGCGTAAGCTGGAACGTGCTGAATTGCATCGAGGAGGGGTAAATTAATATGGACTTGCTTGAATAATTCCATTAGCTCCTCGTTGCGTGCTCCTTGCTTTTTACGGGAAGAGCCAGCTTCTAGGGCTGAAGGGAACAGGACTCTAGGTTTATAAGTCTCAGATAATTCATCTGCTCTCTTCTTCCCTTTCTCATTTAAATCGGAACCAGTATCAGTACTAGTCCCGAGCTCAGGCTCTTCTACATGGTTAGTCTCAGTACTAACATCATCTTCTAACTTCTCATTCTTGCTAGCATCAGTACTAGCCTCTCTCTCCTGGTCTTGATATGGGTCCCTAAGAATCCTACCACTTCTTAGCTCAGAAATTGCTTTGGCATTCTCAAATTGATGGTTCTTAGGTGGAACATTAGGCTGAAGAATGAGTGGGTTGTTTCTAGGATTCGGTATTGGTTGACTCGGTAGTTGACCTGGTTCTCTCCTCATAGTAGATTCAGCTAACTGTCCTATTTGAACTTTAACCTGGCGATAGATTGTTGTTGGGTCATGATTAATTGTTGAAGTTGATCAAACCTATCGTCGGCCAGATTGGTCTGTTGAGGAGGTTGATATGATGACTGATGATGATATGGTGGCTGATATGGTGGCTGAGCAGGCTGACTAGGCTGACCTCTATTATAGGCATAGTTTTGGTATAGGGGCATATTTTGAAAGTTCCGTGCAGGAGGAGTTTGGGTCTGAACCTGAGTCTGTTGTGGTTTCCAAGAAAAATTAGGATGGTTTCTCCAACCCGGGTTATAAGTATTTGAAAATGGGTCATTGCCTGGCTTGGAGTAACCTTGAGCAGCTTGGACTTGTTCTTGGATGAAAGGTGGTAACTGTGCAACCGTAGGACATTCATTCATGTGATGGGCTGGGCTAGCACAGATAGAACAAATCTCCTGATGATTAGAGGGTGATGGGTATTGTGATGGGTGTGATGGGTATTGTGCAGGAGATTGAGATTGTTGACTGAGGGCTAGGACTTGGTCCAACTTTTGGGAAAGGAGATCGACTGTATCTAATCTTTGGGATATTAGGTTCAAGTCGACATTGGAATTTGAATGTCTAATTTCATAAACCCCTGCCCGCTTTTGGTGAGGAATCGATCTTTCATATGAAGTCAAAGAAGCATGGTTGATCGAATTTTCACTTAAGGTTTCAAACAAGGTATAAGCTTCATCCTCACTTCTACTCATGAATGCACCTCCACAAGATGCATCCACCATCTATCTATACTGGTCTCCTAATCCCTCATAAAAAGCTTGGACAATTTGCCACTTAGACAGACCATGATGTGGGCATTTTCTAAGGAGTTCCTTAAGTCTCTCCCATAATTCATGAATTTGTTCACCAGGAAGCTGAGCAAATCCAGTGATGGCTCGCCTCATGGTGTTGGTTCTACCTATAGGATAGAATTTCTTAAGGAACTCGTGCTACATTTCAGCCCAAGTTCGAATTGGTTTCCCTATTGTACCAAGCCAGTACTTGGCTTTATCCTTAAGTGAGAAGGGGAACAAGGTTAGCCTAAGGGCATCATCAGTAAAATCTTGGATCTTCACCGTAGAACAGATTTCTAGAAACTCATCTAGATGATTATAAGGATCTTCGTTGGTATTCCCATAAAAGGAAGGGAGCATCTGGATTGTGGCAGACTTGATCTCATATTGTCTAGCAGGTATTTCAGGTAAATGGATACAAGTCGATGGGTTGTAAGTGGAAGGAATAAAGTATTCCTTCATCTGTCTAGGTGGTTCTTCTGGGTTTCCAGCCATTTGATTTTTTGGTGTACTATGGATTAGCCGTTCAATTTCAGGGTTGAAGTCAACTAGGTCTGGAAATAAAGATCTTCTACTGTGCATGTAACAGTGCAACCCAAGTATGTGAATCAAAATTTTTTTTATTATATATATATATATATATATATATATTTTTTGTTATTTTTAAACACTTATCAAACAGATTTCTATCCTAGGCTCCTTAATTCTAGACAGCTCCTAACTTCCAAGACCGCCTTGGAGCCCTCCAAGTCAAAGACCAATTAGCTAACTAGCCAGGTAAGGGTAAGGTCGATGGAGTTTCCCTCTTTGCTTGCCTTAGACACCAATTGAAAATTGGCCAGGTAAGCGGATCCAACCATCTTCCTTCGGGACGTAATCCCTGAACCCCTTTCCTAGACACCCGTCAACCAACTAATCTTGACCCGGTCCAACTCTTCTGGGTGCCCTGTCCTATTGAGCTCGAGTTCCTTAGAGCTGACGTCTAGTTAATTTTATTTAGAAGGCTTAGGTATGCAAAATGAGGGGTGATGGTTTGTGAGCTAAGGAAGGGTATTGAACTCCCCACCTTATCTTGTTTATGGATAAGTGCCCTTAAGATGATTATGAGATTATGAAATGCAATAAGACGTCCAAAATAAAAGTTATAAACACACAGAATTAAATTAAATCTATATATATATATATTTTAATTTTGTGATTAAGTTTCTATTCCTAATAAATTATGAAATGTCTAGGTAATTTTTTTTGGATTTTGCAGAAAAGATAAATTTACCTAAATGAATCTAAAAATGAAAAACAAAAAAAATTTTATTTTTTGTTTGAAATTTGAAATTTGATTTTTTTCTTTTTGGAAATAAGAAAAGAAACTAAAAAAGAAAATAATTAATATGTAAAAGAGGAAAGAAAGTTTACTGTTTGGGAGACTTCTTCCTCTTCCGCTTTTCTCCCCCTTTTTAAATTTTTTTTTTTATCTACAAGAAAAAGAAAAGTTAGGACGGTCTAAAAAAAAAATCAAAAAGATCAAAAACTATTATTTTAATGCCTTCCCCGGCAACGGCGCCAAAAACTTGGTAGGTCCACGGGGTTGTCGTTAAAACGCCGGGCTAGGCTTGGTCGACTGGGGTCAGATCGGTTCGGGCTTGGTCGACTTGGGTAAGCCTGGCTATAACCTTGGGTGGACCCGGGGATATGGCTCTGGTTCCTAAAGGGCTCAGGTTTTCTATAGGCAGGAGCTCTCTGGAAATGTGGAAGGACCGGGAGGTTGTCGTTAAAATGCTGTGGCTATCAGTTTAAAATCCGACTTCTTAAAATATTTAAAAATACGTAGTAAGAGGAGTCGGGTCGAATCCACAGAGAAGGCGGTGTTTAGGATTTGAAATCTTTTTGATCTTGCAAAAAAAAAATATTTGAAGTCGAAAAATATAAAAAAAATTAAAATTGCAGGAAAAGTAAACTTGGCACTAGGATCTATTATTTAGATCCTAGCATCTACTTGCAGACAAGATGAAAGATAGGAGTTAAAAAGAGATATTGCATTGATTGAATTTTAAGGTCTAAATACAATGCAAAAAAAAAAAAAAAAACTAAATTAACAAAACAAGTAACAAAGATAAGAACAGATCGGCACAGCCTCGTCGGGAAGATAGCTCCTTCCTTCGAACTCCATGGAGCGAACTGGGCTTCCTCTGTG
Organism: Areca catechu; assembly: GCA_021397845.1. Classification (NCBI taxonomy): domain Eukaryota; kingdom Viridiplantae; phylum Streptophyta; class Magnoliopsida; order Arecales; family Arecaceae; genus Areca; species Areca catechu. The sequence continues at coordinate 40,336,930 of CM038048.1, read as the reverse complement.
TCTTCTTCTTCGGATCTTGATCTCAGAGAGAGAAGGCTGGAAGATGGTGTAGGGACATGCTCTCCTTTGAGAAACCTCACTCCCAAAAGCCAACCCGTAACCCAAGCAATGCCCTCTACCCTGTACCTTGTCTTTTCTCCGGGCTCCCCCTGCCTTGTGCTATGGGGTTCATTTTATAATTGACCGGAGAGGGGAGCTCGTTGCACACTAGCGATGTGGGACAAAAAAAACCGTGACTGCTCCATTGCTGCTCCGTTGATTACGCCGCTCATGGACTGCCCGTGGAGAACGCCCGTGGACTGCGCCCAGCGTCCGACGGCCTGTGGAGAATGCCCGGATCATGCTGTGACGACCGCTTGGCAATGCCTGTGGAGAAGCTCAGCTCGCGGACTGCTCGTGCTCGTGGAGAACACCCATGGACGGCATGGGCTGCGCATGGACTCCATGGGCTGCGCCACCGTGGAGGGCATGGGTTGCGCGTGGAGGAGCTTGGTCATGGAGAACGCCACCGTGGAGGGCGTGGGCTGCGCGTGGATGAGCTTGGCCATGGAGAACGCCCGTGGATGTGCACATGGAGGAGCTTGGCCGTGCGCGTGGAGGAGCTCGGCAACGCGCGTGGAGGCTCGGCAACGCCACCGCCGGAGCTTCTCCTCTGGCCATGGACATGTGAAGAATGTGGGCTGCCTCTTCTCGTTTGCGGCCGAAAAATGCCACCACTGACCGTCAAACCATCGCCGGAGCTTCTCCTCCGGCCAGGGACACCGCCGGCGTGCTTCCCGGCGAGTTTCGGCGCCTTTGGAGGGCTGTGGTCCATGCCCTATTCCGTGGACCGGCAGCCATGGCTACTGGTGAACCAAACTGCAGTAAAAAAAACCAGCAGCCGGTCCATGATGGACCGGCTGCTCCAAAAACAGTGCAGCATCAAAATGTGTGCAAAAAATCTTAGAAAATTCATAACTTCTTCATTTCAAACCTGATTTAAGTACCGTTTGCGTCGTTGGCTTCCATAAATCAAGCTCTACCTATTGATGGGTTTCAATCTTGTTAATTTTACTGATTCCATGATCATTAATTATAATTATTAAATATTTTATTAATCATTTAAATGGGTGTGTGGTGCTTTGACTTGAAATCTATTTTTATGAACGTATTCTAATTTCATATTTTTCAAAGATATTTTTTAAAATAATTAGTTTTGTAAGAAAGTCCAAGTTAATTATGAAATTAGGTTATTAAAAGAATATTAGCACCAATAATTAACTAAAATACTTAAAATAAACATGTAAATCCATGATTTATCAAAATGCTAACGGAGCCTAGCAACTTCTTCTATGGGTCCTAGTCTGGCCTCTATTGATCTACTCTATTAGTCAACTGGTTGCTTAAATGAGTCATGGATTGAGTTAGGGCTCCAATGTCAGCTCGAAGTTGGTCCATGACTTTGGTAGGGGTGGAGAAGGTGGGTGAAAAGAGGTTCCTGATCCAGTGCACTTGTAACACACACACAGAACGGTGCTACGGTTTGTTAGACCTAGGAGATCTCTCCAAATGTGAGGTCAAGAAGATGAACCTGAAAGTAGTAACTTGTCACCTGGCCAGGTAAGTGTAAAGTTAGTGGAGGTTCCTCTTTGCTTGCCTAGACACCAATTAGAAATTGGCCAGGTAAGCGAACCAACCCACTTCCCTTCGGGATCTAGTCCCTGAACCACTTTCCTAGACACCAGCTACTCAAGCACACACCAACAAGTGATCTAGCTTGGCTCGGTACTTGGGTCGACCCGACTTCGTAGGTGTCCCTAGCTCACTAGAGCAGATTAAATGTCTAATCAATTTTAGGTAATGGCTAGGATTCGATATGTCGGGTGGTGATTTTTGGGCTAGGGAAAGGTAATGAAATCCTGACCCTATGTTAATTTGATGCCCTTAAGATAAGTTATGGAGAATGATGCACAAAATGACTAATGAAACGACTTAAAATTTTCTTGTTTTTTTTTTTTTTTGGTGTCTTTTAGATGTGTGAATGATAAACAAATTGAAGGAATTAAAATATGCCCCTAAATGCAAGAAATAAGCTAGATGGATGAATGAAGCAAGAAATGGGATGCTTGCTAAAATTTCAGATCTGAGATTTTCTCAGGTAGTATTTTGGCTTGTAGAAATTATACAAACTGAAATAAAGTCTGAAAAAATAGAAAAAAATACTTTGAATTTAATGCAATCTAACAGAAGAGAAATCATGAAATTTGGAGGTCTCTACAGAGAGAAACAATCTAATGATCAGACCATATACAGGCTGACTAGAATGCAGAAAATTAAAAGAAAACAAAATGCACTAAGAAGGCCTAGGGATGCTAGAGATGGATTCTTATGATGCAAAAGAACTTTTTTTTAGGGTTGATGAGTTTTTAGTTGTTTTTCTTAAGGTTTTGATTCCCGATCAAAAGCAAAGATGAGAAATAAGATAAATATAAAATGGAAGCTTACACTAGCAGTTCAAATCCCTAAATAGTGAAAATGAGAACAGGATCCAAGGATTAAGAAACCCCGGTAGGACTAAGCTCGAAACACAATACCTACTTAAAAGATAGAGAAAGCAAACCTCACACATCTGAAGCGCCTGATGCAGAGATCGCTCAACTCGGCGGATGTGAACTGGATGCCTGAGCAGTCAAACTCGTGGAAGCACTGGCTTTTGGTCGGAAGGTCACGATGGCAAAGTCGACTATCTCCGGTGCCCGAGATGCCAAGGAGGACCTGTAGGCAAACAAAATAGGGATTAGTGAAATGGAGAGATGTACTGTAAGGGACTAAGATGGGGTTGAGAAGGGGCTTCGAGCCCAGTGTCTAGCTGGATTTCAAAGTCGAAGAAGGAGATAATTTAGGACCTCGCACCCAGCGACATCCCGGAGGATGAAGAATTGTGGCCTTACACCACTCGACATCCAGGAGGACGAAGGACTTGCGACGCCCTGGGGTGACGGACAGGTGGCCTCACACCACTCAACGTCCCTGGGGACGAAGGCAACTTCACTCAAACCTAGTCTAGGAGACAATGGTTGGAGGATAAAAAACTCAAACTCTTTTTCATTAATCATTCAATAGCTTTACAATGGAGGGATTGGGTCCTTTAAATAGGCACCCAAGGCCCATTTGAATTCAAAACTATTCAAAACCCTTGTACCCAAATTACAACCCCAAAAAAGTTGGCGCCCACATGGAAGGGAAAGCTCTTCATGGCCGACCAAATGGAGGAGAGGATTGGCGTGGCATGTGGGAGGGCTTGGAGAGGGGCGAATTGGTCCCTTGATTTCCTTCTTTGCATGTTCAATTTGGGAAGAAAACATGGAGCAAGGCTTGCTTGAAGGGATGTGCTTCCTTTGATCTTTCAACGCCCACTTGGAGTGATTCAAGGTCGACCAAATGGAGGAGAGCTTTTTTGGGCATTGCAAATTTGATGGCTTGGAATGGGGAATGTGCTCCTTGACCTTCCTCTCTTGTGTGACTACTTTGGGAAGAAGGCTTGCTTGGTGGCTTGGTCTCCTCAAGAATCTTCAATGCTCCATTTATTGATGGATCATGGCATGATGTGGGGGTGGGAAGAGGGGGATGATGTCTCCTCCTTCCAAGGTCGCCCAAGAGAAAAAGGCATGGAGAGGGCGTGTGGAATGCATGAGGGCACCTCCTTGTTTCCTTCCTTGGATGCCCAAGTGGCAACTGATATGGTGCCACATGGGTGGCTGAGGTGGCACCTGTGTTGGCATCTTTCCATGTGAAAGAGGTAGGTTGGTGATGCGGGGACTAATATGCATGCGATTCTTTTTGTATGTTTTATATGTGGGTTTGAGTAATTAATTTCTGAATTTCTGATTAAAATAAGTTGTAGGGAATTTTATATGAATTTTAGAAGATCAGTATGCAGATTAGGACCTAGAAAAGTAGAAAAGAAGGATCGCCGGTGCTGAGAAGCCTCGGTTAGGGCAAGTTCTCCTACAATAAAACTATTGGAGGTAGAGGGGGTGTACCTGACAACGTCTGTGAAGATCTCAGCAAAGGGGTCTCTCGTTCCTCGACAGATGCGGCATGGAAAACCGAGCCAAAGACCCGCGGATTCCCGGCTTTCTACTTGGTGATCCGATTGAGGCTTGGCTGGAGTCGTTGGATTCGTAGGAACTCAGGGACCTGCAAACGACCTGTCAGGGGTTAGAAAACTCACAAAGGAACAAGAAAACAAAGGGAAAATAGCAAGGGAAGGCTTCTTTTGGAGTGGGCGTCCAGGGATCTGAGAGGCTTGTTGGCAGCAGGAAGATGATTGCAACACTGGGAAGAAAAACTCTCACAAACCCCTTTATGCACACAGCAGGGTATCACACAACTCAATAGAAGAACTCAAGGTTTTAACTCATATCAAAATTAGGTTTCATACAAGAGGCTAGGGTCCCTTAAATAGACCCTTAACCTTGGGCTCCAAGTAAGGGTACATTAGTCTTTACATAAGAATCCTTTTCCCTCTCAAACCATAGCAAGAAAATAAGGAAACATTAGGTAGAAAAATTCCTAAAAATTCTCTTGACTTGGCCAACAATCCAAGGATGCCTAGGGGGGTGTGTTGGGCTTCTAAGAGCAGCAAAGGGCTGACCCAAAGGGGCCGGGTGCATGGGTTTGGGCCTCTGGAAGCTGGGGTGGCCTGGTAGCCAGGTAGCAGGAATATTCCCTGGTATCTTGCTTCTTAGGGGCTTGGGCTTGGCGCCTGGGCTTGATTTCTTTGGGCTAGGATGCAGATGGACCTCTAAAATCATGGATTCCTTGGTCTATGAATATATTTTGGCATATGGAAGGAAATCTGGGCATCTAGAGGGCATCTACAAGGAATCAGGGTTTCTGATTTTCCTCCTTGGGTCTTCAAATCTTCAATCTGGTTGGACTTGGTCTTTACTTGTATGATGTGGTCTTGAGTCCTCAGTATGCTTGGATAGGACTCAAAAAAAATAAAATTAGCTCAACATGAGCTGATTAGCATTAGACTGAACTAGCTCAACATGAGCTGACTAGTACAGAACTGAAATAACAACTCAAAATACTCAAATAACAACTAAAATGGAATCAGATGAGCTAAGCCCTTATTACAGATGGACTCATAAATTATTGATCAATTTACAGAGGGTTGAAAAGCCTCTGTCTTATTCTCATGCCTCAGGTGTCCCCACCAATTCTCCCGGGGTGGGAGGAACTCGACCATGTCGAGTGAAGGTCAGACTGGCTCACATATCTCTCGAGAAGGTCTGGGTTAAGGCATTGCAAGTCCTCTCGAGAAATCCATGAATCGTCCGACTCTGAAGGTCTGGGTTAAGGCATTGCAAGTCCTCTCGAGAAATCCATGAATCGTCCGACTCTGGCCGGCCTTGCCATCAGACTAGGAAGCGTTGATAGTCATGGCCCTGGGTCGTGATGGCTTGATCGTCCAGGATACGCTCGATCCGTTCTCCTCTCTCAGGCCAAATTTGTTTGTGGACACTCTAGGTTAGGGTCACTCACAATGAAAAGGAATAGGTCCAAAGGCCTCACTAGGTATCGCTGCCGGTTCCCTATACTCAACCAGGTCAGTAATATTGAAGGTAGAACTAATGCCCAAATCCAAAGGCATGTCTTACACCTAGGCATTTGATCCAACCTTCTCTATCACTTTAAAAGGTCCGGCTCTGCGAGCATGAAGCTTCTTTTAGGCCTAAGCCAAACCAAGATAGAATCCACTACATCAAATTCTTTGATCCTTCTTCTTGAATTAGCCAGTTTGTTTAAAATTAGTGTAGGTGGTGAACATGCTGGGCACATGCAGACTCCTAACAAAATGATGCAAAGGACTCAAACTAGCACCTAATAGACTTGACTTTGCATTCCTATCGAAGGAAATTTATTAGACTTTTATGGGCCTAAACCTAAGAGACTATAGACTCTCTAGGTCTGACCCTAGTGTGGTGTACACAAGAGTATTTACAATGGACTCCAAGCAAATGCCAAAGGGTATGCCAGAAGTATAATGCAAACCTAACATGCGTAATGAATGCATGCAGTATGCTAATCTCAGTTAAATGCAATCTAATAATCCTAGAAATGCTGGAGGTGTCAGGAAAGGGCATAAAATAGGAAGTGGGTTCAGAATTAGTTTGGTAGGGTAGGGAAAAAGGTTCAGGGTTAGTTGGATAAAGTTTGATATAAGAAGGCATGTCAGGGACTAATCCTAGACTAATGAGGCTAACCTTACGAGGTTGCGGTATATCTATGGGGTTTGCATAATGGAATGATGGGTTACTAATCTTAGGGAAGAGGTCCTTAATGGGAACTATAGGAGGAGGCTCATCCTGAGGGTACTGATTCAAAGAGATCAAGTCCTTAATAAATTCTTCTGGTTCTTGTATTTTAGGACTAGACTCTATAATTTGGCTCTCCTCTATGGTTTCCTCTGGTAAGGCTCTAGTAGCAGTACCTACGTTCTCTTCCTCTATTTGTTCTTCCACTATAGCTTTAGGTTGGATGTGGTCAAGGTCAACAACCTCTAGGTTGGCTTCTACCTGGGTATCTATTGGGTCAGCTAATTCTATGTCATCTAAAGGTGTCTCCTCTTCTCCCTCATACTCATCCACTAAGTTTGCATCAGCTTCATACACTTCCGCGTTAATGTAAGCCTTGTCAATCTCAGGAATGGTTGGAGAAGGTCGGCTAGCGGGAAATTGGTTAGGTTCTGGTCTCTGATTATGGGTACTACTCTTAGTAGGTTCAGGTTGTATAAGGGGTAGTGGCTCACTACTGGGTTTATATTTAGGGATACTAATCCTATGGGGTTCAAGTTGACTAGGGGAAACCTATCTAGTACTAGATTGATACATAGGGGTTATGGGTTCTCTGGACTCATAGGACAAGGGTGCAGATCTATGGGTCATGGGATTATAGGATCTGGGGTCATAGGATTTTGGGTCAGCTCTATGGTCAGGTTCTAAAGATGGATCATGGTATGGGGTCCTCCTAAAGTTGGGCTCTCTATATGGGTCAGGATATTGGGTCCTCCTAGGGTTGGACTCCCTATATGGGTCAGAATACTGGGTTCTTCTAGGGTTGGACTCTCTATATGGGTCAGAATATTGGGTTCTCCTAGGGTTGGACTCCCTATATGGGTCAAAATATTGGGTGTTGGGTCTACTAGGCTCATAGGGTGTGGGTGAATAGGATCTATGATCATGGGATCTAGAGTCATAGGATCTAGGTTCATAGGTTATGGATTCATAGGTTCTAGGTTCATAGGATTTGGAGTCATAAGATCTATAGGTTGTGGGTATACTAGGCTTATAGGGAGAGGGTAAATAGGATCTATCTTCCTGGTCTATAAAATCCTGATTGGGTCTTCTAGGACTAACCTTAGGGATTGGGTCATGACGATGGGCTCTCCTAGGTTCAACCTCAAGGTATGGATCAGGGTTTGGGGTCCTCCTAGGTTGAGGATTGTAGTACGGGTCAGGATAAGGGGCTCTCCTAGGTTCGACCTCATGGTATAGATCAGGGTTTGGGGTCCTCCTAGGTTGAGGGGAATCAGGATCTGGCTCAGACTATGACCCATGGGTTTTTCTTGGGGTCCCTACCCGGACTTTTAACTGATCAAACCTATTGGCAAGATGGTCAATTCTATCATTGGTTTGAATACATGACTGAGTTAATTGGGTCATCTGGGTAGCCATCTGGGCCATTTGATCAACTAGGGCTTTCATTTGGGCTTGCAAATTTTCCATGGGTTCAGACATTTGTGAAGGAGGTGGGTGATATGAAACTCTTGATCTAGTGCTCATGCAAGACTTGATCAGACCGACTACAACTAACTAGACCTAGAGTCTAAACTAGATGCTCAATCAGGGTCGCAAACTAGCCTATAGTAACCCTGTACTCAGCCAGGCAGGTGTAAGGGAAGTGTTAGGTCCCTGATTGCCAATCCCAGACACCAATCAGAGATTGGCCAGGTAGGCGAACCACACACAAGCTCTTTGGGGTTGAATCCCTAAACCACCGTTCTAGATACTGAGCATAAAGCACACACGGGTTAGCTTGACACAATGATCTGACACATAGTCCGGACCCGACCAGTTGGTGTCCCTAGCCCACTAGGGCAAATTAAGTCTAGTTAATTTTAGGTTAAGGCTTGGGACTGAATGCAAGGGGTGTGGTTTTGGGCTAAGGAGAGGTGATCAAATCCTCCCCCCATCTGATATAGCAAGAGTGCCCTTAAAAGTAGATTATGCAATGATGGCAGGCAGATGATGATGCAAATTAGGGTTTAGATATTTTTTTTTTGGTATTTTTGGAGAATATGTAATTTTTTTTTTATTTGATATTTTCTTAAATAGAAGAAAACTTACAGATTATGGCCTAATATCCAAGAAATATACTAAAATTAAAAGATATGCAAAAATGCTAAACAAAATCCTAAAACTTCCAACTTGTCTTGCTGAAAAAAACAGAGCCAAAAATTTGCAGGCTGTATTTTGGCATGAAAAAAATTCACAGGCCATAATAAAATATGAAAAAATCCTTAAAATTAATTTGAATTATTATAAATCCATAAAAATAAATTTTATAATTTTTAGAGTTTTTTTCAGGAGGAAATAATTAAAATAACAGAGTATATACAGACTAAAAAATTGCAGAAAATAAGCCCTAATCTAAGCTCTGATACCAAATGATGCGGGGACTAATATGCATGAGATTCTTTTTGTATGTTTTATATGTGGGGTTGAGTAATTAATTCCCAAATTTTAGATTAAAATAAGTTGTAGGGAATTTTATATGAATTTTAGAAGATCAGTATGCAGATTAGGACCTAGAAAAGTATAAAAGAAGGATCGCCAGGGCTGAGAAGCCTCGGTTAGGGCAAGTTCTCCTACAATAAAACTACTGGAGGTAGAGGGGGTGTACCTGATAATATCTTTGAAGGTCTCAGCAAAGGGGTCTCTCGTTCCTCGATGGATGCGACCTGGAAAACCGAGCCAAAGACCCGCGGATACCCGACTTTCTGCTTGGTGATCCGATTGAGGCTTGGCTGGAGTCGTTGGATTCGTAGGAACTCGGGGACCTGCAAACGACCTGTCAAGGGTTAGAAAACTCACAAAGGAACAAGAAAACAAAGAAAAAATAGTAAGGGAAGGCTTCTTTTGGAGTGGGCATCCAGGGATCTGAGAGGCTTGTTGGCAGCAGGAAGATGATTGCAACACTGGGAAGAAAAACTCTCACAAACCCTTTTATGCACATAGCAGGGTATTACACAACTCAATAGAAGAACTCAAGGTTTTAATTCATATCAAAATTAGGTTTCATACAAGAGGCTAGGGTCCCTTAAATAGACCCTTAACCTTGGGCTCCAAGTAAGGGTACATTAGTCTTTACATAAGAATCCTTTTCCCTCTCAAACCCTAGCTAGAAAATAAGGAAACATTAGGTAGATAAATCCCTAAAAATTCTCTTGACTTGGACAACACTCCAAGGATGCCTAGGGGGGCGTGTTGGGCTTCTAAGAAAAGCAAGGGGCCGGCCCAAAGGGGCCCGGGTGCATGGGTTTGGGCCTCTGGAAGCTGGGGTGGCCTGGTAGCCAAGTAGTAGGAATATTCCTTGGTATCTTGCTTCTTAGGGGCTTGGGCTTGGCACCTGGGCTTGATTTCTTTGGGCTAGGATGCAGATGGACCTCTAAAATCATGGATGCCTTGTTCTATGAATATATTTTGGCATATGGAAGGAAATCTGGGCATCTGGAGGGCATCTGCAAGGAATCAGGGTTTCTGATTTTCCTCCTAGGGTCTTTAAATCTTCAAGCTGGGTTGGACTTGGGCTAAACTTCCATGTCTTCAATCTGATTGGACTTGGTCTTTACTTGTATGATGTGATCTTGAGTCTTCAGTATGCTTGGATAGGACTCAAAAAAAGTAAAATTAGCTCAACATGAGCTGACTAGCATTGGACTGAACTAGCTCAACATGAGCTGACTAGTACAGAACTGAAATAACAACTCAAAATACTCAACTAACAACTAAAATGGACTCAGATGAGCTAAGCCCTTATTACAGATGGACTCATAAATTATTGATCAATTTACAGAGGGTTGAAAAGCCTCTGTCTTATTCTGGTGCCTCAGGTGTCCCCACCAGTTGGCCCACAAGGTCTTGACTTGGTCTTGAAAGCCAGGTTGACTTCAATTAGGCTTGGGCCAAATCCAAACTCAGACTCGAACCAAAAATAAGTACAGGACCCATGACCTAAACTTGACCCAAATTGGTCAAGGTACAAGACTAAAAATTATAAAATTACATTGGCTCATAGCCTTATTATAGGACTCACAGAAGTGGAACCTTAATCTGAGATCCACAGAGGGTTGAGGAGCCTTTGTCGGATCCTGGTGCCCACACCAATTCTCCCGGGGTGGGAGGAACTCGACCCTGTCGAGTAAGGGTTAGTCTGGTTTTGGTACCTCTCCAGGATGTTGGGTCGATGTGGTATAAGTCCTCCCGGGTGATCCACGAGTCATCGAGTTCAGGTCGAGCTTGCCATCAGACCAAGTAACATTGATAGCCTTTGCCACGGGTAGTGATAGCTTGGTCATCCAGGACATGCTCGATTTGCTCTCCTCGCTCAGGTATATTTGGAGGTGGACACTCAGGTTCAGGTTCATTCTCAAAAGAAAGGTCAGGTCCAAATGTCTCGCTAGGTATGTTTGCGGGTTCCCTATACTTGACTAAGTCAGAGATATTGAATGTCGAGCTAATTTCATAATCCGGAGGTAATTCTAGCACATAGGCATTAGGGCCCATTCTCCTAATCACTTTAAAGGGTCCAGCCCCACGAGCATGAAGCTTCTTAATGGTTCCCGATGGAAACCGTTCATGCCCGAGCCTAATCATTACAAAATCTCCTATTTCAAACTCTTTGGCTCGCTTTCGGGAATAAGCCAAATTATGTTAAAAATTGTATTTAATGCATAATCCTAACATGATGCAAAATGCAGACTCAACTATGCAATCTTATTAAGAAAAAATTTATTGGACTCCTAGGGTCTAAACCTAATAGACTTTTGACTCTCTAGGTTTGACCCTAGTATTGTTTGCACAAGAAAAATTATTAAGGATCCTTAGCAAATGCCATAAAGTATACAAGAAATAGAGGGCAAAAGGGACGGGCTCTAAGGAGTCACGCATTCTGGTAATCTTAATAAAAAGTAACCCCATGGCTCTAGAAATGTGAGAAGGTTTAGGGAAGGGTAGGAAATAGGAATCGGAGTCTTGGGGTGGCTTATGGAAAACATAAAATAGACCTTGGTTATTCAGGATGACCTTAATGTTTGGGCATCGTTCTATAGGTGTCATATGGTCCACTTGTTCTGCTAGATCTTGGGGCTCGCTAGGGTCAATCCCACAGTGAGGAAGGTCTGTTAAAGAGGATCCTAGGACCAAGTCTATAGTATGGTGGGTGTCTCTCAAGGGAGGAAGTTGATCAGGTAACTCATCGGGAACTTCATCCTCAATTTCTTTCCGATCTTCAACCATCTCTTGAGGATGTTCTCTTTGGATCGGTTCATTAAGGGTTGGTTCCTGAACTCCTGTGGAAAAGACTGGTGAATCCTCATGTTCATTTACTAGATGTGATCCTGGCTCGGTCATTTCCTCTTCAAATTTTGTAGTGGGTTCAAGATCATTTTCCTTGGATTCCTCAATGATTTCACCCTCGGGCCCATCTTCAACTAAACTTGACTCATAGATGCTTTCTTTCAATTCTTTAATGGGCTCAGGAGTTTCTTTTCCTAGATTTTCAATGGGTTCAACCTTCAAGTCTTCCTCAGGTTCAACAATGGGTTTGAGTTCAGTTTCAGTCGATTCATCCATAAGTTGGGCAGGGGCGGTGCACTGACTAGCAAACTGCCCTGGTTTATGACACCTATAGCTGTTACCTTGGGGATCGGGTCTCCTCTGGACTTCAATAGTCTTACCCTTGTCCTCTCTACTGTATTGGGGTCGAGTCAGACTGGGACTACTAGGACTGGGTCGGGCTAGGCTTGGTCGACTGGGGTCAGATCGGTTCGGGCTTGGTCGACTTGGGTAAGCATGGTTATAACCTTGGGTGGACCCGGGGATACAGCTCTGGTTCCTAAAGGGCTCAGGTTTTCTGTAGGCAGGAGCTCTCTGGAAATGCTCACGGAGCCTAGCAACTTCTTCTATGGGTCCTAGTCTGGCCTCTATTTGATCTACTCTATTAGTCAACTGGTTGCTTAAATGAGTCATGGATTAAGTTAGGGATTGAGTTAGGGCTCCAATGTCAGCTCGAAGTTGGTCCATGGCTTTGGTAGGGGTGGAGAAGGTGGGTGAAAAGAGGTTCCTGATCTAGTGCACCTGTAACACACACACAGAACGGTGCTACGGTTTGTTAGACCTAGGAGATCTCTCCAAATGTGAGGTCAAGAAGATGAACCTGAAAGTAGTAACTTGGCACCTGGCCAAGTAAGTGTAAAGTTAGTGGAGGTTCCTCTTTGCTTGCATAAACACCAATTAGAAATTGGCCAGGTAAGCGAACCAACCCACTTCCCTTCGGGATCTAGTCCCTGAACCACTTTCCTAGACACCAGCTACTCAAGCACACAACAACAAGTGATCTAGCTTGGCTCGGTACTTGGGTCGACCCGACTTCGCAGGTGTCCCTAGCTCACTAGAGCAGATTAAATGTCTAATCATTTTTAGTTAATGGCTAGGATTCTATATGTCGGGTGATGATTTTTGGGCTAGGAAAAGGTAATGAAATCCTGATCCTATGTTAATTTGACGCCCTTAAAATAAGTTATGGAGAATGATGCACAAAATGACTAATGAAACGACTTAAAATTTTCTTCTTTTTTTTTTTTTTTGGTGTTTTTCAGATGTGTGAATGCTAAACAAAATTCAGGAATTAAAATATGCCCCTAAATGCAAGAAATAAGCTAGATGGATGAATGAAGCAAGAAATGGGATGCTTGCTGAAATTTCAGACCTGAGATTTTTTTAGATAGTATTTTGGCTTGTAGAAATTACACAAACTAAAATAAAATCTTAGAAAATATAAAAAAATATTTTGAATTCAATGAAATATAAAAGAACATAAATCATGAAATTTGGAGGTCTCTATAGAGAGAAACAATCCAATGATCAGACCATATACAGGCTGACTAGAATGCAGAAAATTGAAAGAAAACAAAATGCACTAGTCCTAGCCTTGCTTTGATACCAAAAATGGTGTGGAGTAAGGGGGCCTAGGGATGCTAGAGATGGATGCTTACGATGCAAAGGAACTTTTTTTAGGGTTGATGAGTTTTTAGTTGTTTTTCTTAGGGTTTTGATTCCTGATCACAAGCAAAGACGAGAAATAAGAGAAATGCATAACGAAAGCTTACACTAGCTGTTCAAATCCCTAAATAGTGAAAATGAGAACAGGATCCCAGGATTAAGAAATCCCGGTAGGACTAAGCTCGAAACACAATACCTACTTAGGAGATAGAGGGAGCAAACCTCACACGTCTGAAGTTCCTGATGCAGAGATCGCTCAACTCGGTGGATATGGCCTGGATGCCCGAGCAGTCGAGCCCGTGAAAGCACTGGCTTTCGGTCGGAAGGTCATGATGGCAAAGTCAACTATCTCCGGTGCCCGAGATGCCTTTGAGGACCTGTAGGCAAACAAAATAGGGATTAGCGAAATGGAGAGATGTACTGAAAGGGACTGAGATGGGGTTGAGAAGGGGCTTCGAGCCCGGTGTTCGGCTGGATTCCGAAGTCGAAGAAGGAGATAATTTGGGGCCTCGCACCCCGCGACGTCTCGAAGGATGAAGAATTGTGGCCTCACACTACTCGACATCCAGGAGGACGAAGGACTTGCGACGCCCTGGGGTGACGGACAGGTGGCCTCACACCACTCGACATTCCTGGGGACGAAGGCAACTTCACTCAAACCTAGTCTAGGAGACAATGGTTGGAGGATAGAAAACTCAAACTCTTTTTCATTAATCATTCAATAGCTTTACAATGGAGGGATTGGGTCCTTTAAATAGGCACCCAAGGCCCATTTGAATTCAAAATTATTAAAAACCCTTGAACCCAAATTACAACCCCAAAAAAGTTGGTGCCCACATGGAAGGGAAAGCTCTTCATGGCCGGCCAAATGGAGGAGAGGATTGGCGTGGCATGTGGGAGGGCTTGGAGAGGGGGGAATTGGTCCCTTGATTTCCTTCTTTGCATGTTCAATTTGGGAAGAAAACATGGAGCAAGGCTTGCTTGAAGGGATGTGCTTCCTTTGATCTTTCAACGCCCACTTGGAGTGATTCAAGGCCTACCAAAAGGAGGAGAACTTTTTTGGGCATTGCAAATTTGATGGCTTGGAATGGGGAATGTGCTCCTTGACCTTCCTCTCTTGTGTGACTACTTTGGGAAGAAGGCTTGCTTGGTGGCTTGGTCTCCTCAAGAATCTTCAATGCTCCATTTATTGATGGATCATGGCATGATGTGGGGGAGGGAAGAGGGGGATGATGTCTCCTCCTTCCAAGGTCGCCCAAGAGAAAAGGCATGGAGAGGGCATGTGGAATGCATGAGGGCGCCTCCTTGTTTCCTTCATTGGATGCCCAAGTGGCAACTGATGTGGCGCCACATGGGTGGCTGAGGTGGCACCTGTGTTGGCATCTTTCCAAGTGAAAGAGGTGGGTTGGCCCACAAGGACTTGACTTGGTCTTGAAAGCCAGTTTGATTTCAATTAGGCTTGGGCCCAATCCAAACTCAGACTCGAACTAAAAATAAATACAGGACCCATGACCTAAACTTGACCCAAATTGGTCAAGGTACAAGACTAAAAATTAAAAAATTACTTTGGCTCATAGCCTTATTACAGGACTCACAGAAATGGAACCTTAATCTGAGATCCATAGAGGGTTGAGGAGCCTTTGTCGGATCCTGGTGCCCACACCAATTCTCCCGGGGTGAGAGGAACTCGACCCTGTCGAGTAAGGGTTAGTCTGGCTTTGGTACCTCTCCAGGATGTTGGGTCGATGTGCTGCAAGTCCTCCTGGGTGATCCATGAGTCATCGGGTTTAGGTCGAGCTTGCCATCAGACCAAGTAATGTTGATAGCCTTTGCCATGGGTAGTGATAGCTTGGTCATCCAGGACATGCTTGATCCGCTCTCCTCGCTTAGGTATATTTGGAGGTGGACACTCAGGTTCAGGTTCACTCTCAAAAGAAAGGTCAGGCCCAAATGGCTCGCTAGGTATGTTTGCGGGTTCCCTATACTTGACTAAGTCAGAGATATTGAATGTCGAGATAATTCCATGATCCGGAGGTAATTCTAGCACATAGGCATTAGGGCCCATTCTCCTAATCACTTTAAAGGGTCCAGCCCCATGAGCATGAAGCGTCTTCACGGTTCCCAGTGGAAACCGTTCAGGCCTGAGCCTAATCATTACAAAATCCCCAATTTCAAACTCTTTGGCTCGCTTTCGGGAATCAGCCAAATTATTTTAAAAATTTTATTTAATGCATAATCCTTACATGATGCATAATGTAGACTCAACTATGCAATCTTATTGAGAAAAAATTTTATTGGACTCCTAGGGTCTAAACCTAACAGACTTTTGACTCTCTAGGTTTGACCCTAGTATTGTATGCACAAGAAAAATTATTAAGGATCCCTAGCAAATGCCATAAAGTATACCAGAAGTAGAGGGCAAAAGGGACGGGCTCTAAGGAGTCACGCATTCTGGTAATCTTAATAAAAAGTAACCCCATGGCTCTAGAAATGTGAGAAGGTTCAAGGAAGGGTAGGAAATAGGAATCGGAGTCTTGGGGTGGCTTATGGAAAACATAAAACAGACCTTGGTTATTCAGGATGACCTTAAAATTTTGGCATCGTTCTATAGGTGTCATATGGTCCACTTGTTCTGCTAGATCTTGGGGCTCGCTATGGTCAGTCCCACAGTGAGGAAGGTCTGTTAAAAAGGATCCTGGGACCAAGTCTATAGTATGGTGGATGTCTCTCAAGGAAGGAAGTTGATCAGGTAACTCATCGGGAACTTCATCCTCAATTTCTTTCCAATCTTCGACCATCTCTTGAGGATGTTCTCTTTGGATCGGTTCATTAAGGGTTGGTTCCTGAACTCCTGTGGAAAAGACTGGTGAATCCTTATATTCATTTACTAGATGTGATCCTGGCTCGGTCATTTCCTCTTCAAATTTTATAGTGGGTTCAGAATCATTTTCCTTGGATTCCTCAATGATTTCACCCTCGGGCCCATCTTCTACTAAACTTGACTAATAGATGCTTTCTTTCAATTCTTTAATGGAAACAGTAGTTTCTTTCCATAGATTTTCAATGGGTTCACCCTTCAAGTCTTCCTCAGGTTCAATAATGGGTTCCAGTTCTGTTTTAGTCAGTTCATCCATAAGTAGGGCAGGGGCGGTGCACTGACTAGCAAACTGCCTAGGTTTATGACACCTATAGCTGTTACCTTGGAGATCGGGTCTCCTTTGGACTTCAATAGTCTTACCCTTGTCCTCTCTACTGTATTGGGATCGAGTCAGACTGGGACTACTAGGACTGGGTCGGGCTAGGCTTGGTTGACTGGGGTCAGATCTGTTCGGGCTTGGTCGACTTGGGTAAGCCTGGCTATAACCTTTGGTGGACCCGGGGATATGGCTCTGGTTCCTAAAGGGCTCAGGTTTTCTATAGGCAGGAGCTCTCTGGAAATGCTCACGGAGCCTAGCAACTTCTTCTATGGATCCTAGTCTGGCCTCTATTTGATATACTCTATTAGTCAACTGGTTGCTTAAATGAGTCATGGATTGAGTTAGGGATTGAGTTAGGGCTCCAATGTCAGCTCGAAGTTGGTCCATGGCTTTGGTAGGGGTGGAGAAGGTGGGTGAAAAGAGGTTCCTAATCTAGTGCACTTGTAACACACACACAGAACGGTGCTACGGTTTGTTAGACCTAGGAGATCTCTCCAAATGTGAGGTCAAGAAGATGAACCTGAAAGTAGTAACTTGGCACCCGGCCAGGTAAGTGTAAGGTTAGTGGAGGTTCCTCTTTGCTTGCCTAGACACCAATTAGAAATTGGCCAGGTAAGTGAACCAACCCACTTCCCATCGGCATCTAGTCTCTGAACCACTTTCCTAGACACCAGCTACTCAAGCACACAACAACAAGTGATCTAGCTTGGCTCGGTACTTGGGTCGACCCGACTTCGCAGGTGTCCCTAGCTCACTAGAGCAGATTAAATGTCTAATCAATTTTAGTTAATGGCTAGGATTCGATATGTGGGGTGGTGGTTTTTGGGCTAGGGACAGGTAATGAAATCCTGACCCAACGTTAATTTGATGCCCTTAAGATAAGTTATGGAGAATGATGCACAAAATGACTAATGAAATGACTTAAAATTTTCTTGTTTTTTTTTTTTTTTTTTTTTTTTTTTTTTTTTTTTTTTTCCTATGTCTTTCAGATGTGTGAATGCTAAACAAAATATAGGAATTAAAATATGCCCCTAAATGCAAGAGATAAGCTAGATGGATGAATGAAGCAAGAAATGGGATGCTTGCTGAAATTTCAGACCTGAGATTTTTTCAGGTAGTATTTTGGCTTGTAGAAATTCTACAAATTGAAATAAAATCTGAGAAAATAAAAAACAATACTTTGAATTCAGTGCGATCTAACAAAATAGAAATCAAGAAATTTGGAGGTCTGTACAGAGAGAAACAATCCAATGATCAGACCATATACGGGCTAAATAGAATGCAGAAAATTGAAAGAAAACAAAATGCACTAGTCCTACCCTTGCTTTGATACCAAAAATGGTGTGGAGTAAGGGGGCCTAGGGATGCTAGAGATGGATGCTTACGATCCAAGGAACTTTTTTTAAGGTTGATGAGTTTTTAGTTGTTTTTCTTAGGGTTTTGTTTCCCGATCACAAGCAAAGACGAGAAATAAGAGAAATGCATAATGGAAGCTTATACTATCTGTTCAAATCCCTAAATAGTGAAAACGAGAACAGGATCCCGGGATTAAGAAACCCCGGTAGGACTAAGCTCGAAACACAATACCTACTTAGGAGATAGAGAGAGCAAACCTCACACGTCTGAAGTGCCTGATGCAGAGATCACTCAACTCGGTGGATGTGGTCTGGATGCCTGAGCAGTCAAACCCGTGGAAACACTGGCTTTCGGTCGAAAGGTCTCGTTGGCAAAGTCAACTATCTCCAGTGCCCGAGATGCCAGGGAGGACCTGTAGGCAAACAAAATAGGGGCAAACAAAATAGGGATTAGCAAAATGGAGAGATGTATTGAAAGGGACTAAGATGGGGTTGAGAAGGGGCTTCGAGCCCGATGTCCGGCTGGATTCCGAAGTCGAAGAAGGAGATAATTTGGGGCCTCGCACCCCGTGACATCCCAGAGGACGAAGAATTGTGGCCTCACACTACTTGACATCCAGGAGGACGAAGGACTCGCGACGCCCTGGGGTGACGGACAGGTGGCCTCACACCACTTAACATCCTTGGGGATGAAGGCAACTTCACTCAAACCTAGTCTAGGAGACAATGGTTGGAGAATAGAAAACTCAAACTCTTTTTCATTAATCATTCAATAGCTTTACAATGGAGGGATTGGGTCCTTTAAAT
Organism: Areca catechu; assembly: GCA_021397845.1. NCBI lineage: Eukaryota > Viridiplantae > Streptophyta > Magnoliopsida > Arecales > Arecaceae > Areca > Areca catechu. The sequence goes on along the minus strand of CM038048.1, from coordinate 40,318,240 downwards.
AAGCACCCAAGGCCCATTTGAATTCAAAATTATTCAAAACCCTTGAACCCAAATTACAATCCCAAAAAAGTTGGCGCCCACATGGAAGGGAAAGCTCTTCATGGCCGACCAAATGGAGGAGAGGATTGGCATGGCATGTGGGAGGTCTTGGAGAGGGGGGAATTGGTCCCTTGATTTCCTTCTTTGCATGTTCAATTTGGGAAGAAAACATGGAGCAAGGCTTGCTTGAAGGGATGTGCTTCCTTTGATCTTTCAACGCCCACTTGGAGTGATTCAAGGCCGACCAAATGGAGGAGAGCTTTTTGGGAATTGCAAATTTGATGGCTTGGAATGGGGAATGTGCTCCTTGACCTTCCTCTCTGGTGTGACTACTTTGGGAAGAAGGCTTGGAAGATGGCTTCCTTGGTGGCTTGGTCTCCTCAAGAATCTTCAACGCCCCATTTATTGATGGATCATGGCATGATGTGGGGGAGGGAAGAGGGGGATGATGTCTCCTCCTTCCAAGGTCACCCATGAGAAAAAGGCATGGAGAGGGCGTGTGGAATGAATGAGGGAGCCTCCTTGTTTGCTTCCTTGGATGCCCAAGTGGCAACTGATGTGGCACCACATGGGTGGCTGAGGTGGCACCTGTGTTGGCATCTTTCCAAGTGAAAGAGGTGGGTTGGCCCATAAGGACTTGACTTGGTCTTGAAAGCCAGGTTGACTTCAATTGGGCTTGGGCTAAATCCAAACTTAGACTCGAACCAAAAATAAATACAGGACCCATGACCTAAACTTGACGCAAATTGGTCAAGGTACAAGACTAAAAATTATAAAATTACTTTGGCCCATAGCCTTATTACAGGACTCATAGAAGTGGAACCTTAATTTGAGATCCACAGAGGGTTGAGGAGCCTTTGTCGGATCCTGGTGCCCACACCACTTGGGTCATCTTTTCCTTAATGTCTAGGAAGGCTTTATCTGCAACTTTAGTCCACTCAAAGGTTCCTTTCTTAATGCAATCAGTGCTGGGTGCAACGATAGAGCTAAATCCCCGAATAAATGGTTTATAGAAGGTAGCTAGGCCATGGAAGCTACACACATGATTTACACTAGTAGCTACTGGCCATTTGACTATGGACTTATTCTTTTCTGGATCAGCTGATACTCCTTCGAGGGTCACTACAAATCCTATGAAGATGACTCTATGGGTCAAGAACTTGTATTTCTTCAAATTGGCATAGAGGCTATCTATCCTAAGGGCTTGACAGACTTGTCGGATATGGTTTAGGTGGTCTTCTTTAGTCCTACTGTAGATCAAAATATCATCAAAATAAATCATAAAAAACTTTTCAATGAACACTCTTAGGACTTGAATTATGATCCTCATGAAAGTACTAGGAGCATTGGACAATCCAAAAGGAATCACTATCCACTCACAAAGACCATCCTTAGTCTTAAAAGCTATTTTCCACTCATCCCCAGGTCTAATCCTAACTTGGTGATAGCCACTCTTAAGGTCAATCTTAGAGAAAATAGTTGCTCCGGCCATCATATCTAGCATGTCATCCAAATGGGGAATGGGGAAGCGATACTTAACTGTTATTTTGTTAATGGCTCGACTATTAATACACATGCTCCAAGTGCTATCTTTCTTGGGAGTTAAAAGGCAGATACTGCACATGGACTCAGGCTTTCCCTAATAAATCCCTTCTTGAGGAGTTCTCCAACTTATTTTTGTAATGCTATGTGCTCAGTGGGATTCATCCTATAATGTGGGAGGTTCGGCAAAGTGGCTCCTGGGACAAGATCTATGGCATGTTGTACATCCTTAAAGGTGGTAGGTAGTCAGGAAGATTTTTGGGAAACACATCTTGAAATTCCTTCAAAAACTCCACAACTTCCTAAGGGTGCTCCTCCTGGGGGTGGTCATGAACTTCTTTAGTGGTCAAAATCAAAATTGGTGAACTGATGGGGGATAGGATCAGGGGACAGATCATCAGCGAGCTAAGAAGTCACCGATGATTAGGGTACCACTAGTTTTTTTTTATTTTTTATTTTTTTAGGGTGGTGGTGAAGGAACAATGGAGATGGAAGGTAGGAAAAATTTAGACTCTCATGGACTTTGGACTCACACTCATGGAAAGACCTCTCACCTCTAGGACATCTCATCCACCTCACTAATGTAGCCTAGGGCATCCCACCCATCTTGCTACTTGGAGCCGTTAGGATAAATCTCAAAGGACATGAGGGCGGTAAAGAAGGTGGAATCAAGGGGATAACTTGACATGACCTCGGATCATGTCCTGGGGTTGCACCTCCCGTGCTCTCCTTACGGAGCAATTGTTGGGCCTCTCACCCTATCCATACGAAGTGAAAAAGAAGAATTACTCTTCTCTAAAAAAAATATTTTTATCAAATTTATTTTTTACAAAGGACTAAGGGTGGTATTTATAGACCTTTCCAAATCCTCATTTGAATTTGAATACAAGATAAATAGATATGGGTTCAAATTCAAATATAAGATAAGGATAAGGGGTTTAAAGATAAGGAATTATAGACCTTTCCAAACCCTCATTTGAATTTGAATACAAGATAAACATATATGGATTCAAATTCAAATACAAGATAAGGATAATGGATTTAAAGATAAGGTCTATCCCAACCCTAACAACTAGATATCTCAATCCTAACCAACAAAACAAACTTTTGCTATGCTTACCATCATGGCCTGCAGCTCAGATGTGGTGCCAGACATCAACCTCTTTTCCCAGAATCCAGCTATTCCCGGTCCTGCAAAGCAAAGTAAGAGACCTGGACCAGGGATCCTAGCGGGGGCACTCCGAAAATCAAGTAAGCGGATAGTAAAGAGGAACAGATCCTCCAAGGCGGCTCCCTCTTCAGTCATCATGCTTGAAAGAGTGTTTTTGTAAAGGATGGGGTAGGAAAGGTAGGAGAGGAGTAAGGCTCGAGGCATGATGGCCATGTTTGTCGGAACTCTCTCCGGGAGTTTTGCGGTGGCCTCCGTGAGCTTTTTCTCTACTTCCAACTCCTTCTCCACCTTTTCCTTGCTTTGCTTACCTCCTCACCCACTGGGTCCTCCTTTTAGATCACTGGCTTTCCCCACTTCTTGCCTCAATTTTCTCTCTCTTGGGGTGCTCGAAGGTTAACGGCATTTGTCGGCCGTGCTCCTGAGGTGATTTCCCTTTATAGTAGGGAGTTATGTTGCGAGCCTTGTTTTTTCGGTAGGTTATCATGACTGAGGAAGTTTAGTAGGGCCTCGATCTGGGGGTAACCACCTTCAGGTCTGAGATCCCTAACATGGCCTTCTCCTTCTAGGTGGTACAGGCAGTCGGCTACAGGACCCGATGCCTTGATCGGGGCACTCTTCCCCAATCGGTGCAAACGAGGGTAGGTGCACCTCTTTTAACTTTGGGGCGTCGTACTGGATGCGCTGCTCTGCACGCATCGGCTTTGATGGTAGACTTGGTGCTGATGTCTTTGTCCTTTTCGTGATGTTCCCGAGGAGCGGGCTCGACTTCGGTCAAGGTGGGCCTAGCCCCTGGGGGCCACCTGGTGAAGGAGCGGAGGGAGCTCAACTTTGGCCGAGGTGGGCTCAATCCTTGGGAAGCCACCTGGCGAAGGAGTGAAAAGAGATCGACTTCGGTCGAGGTGGTCTCGACCCTAAGGGAGCCACCTAGCAAAGGAGTGGAGGAAGCTCGACTTCAACGGAGGTGGGCTCGACCCTGGGGGAGCCACCTGGTGAAGGAGCAGAGGGAGCTCGACTCCGGCCGAGGTGGGCTCGATCCTTGGGGAGCCACCTGGTGAAGGAGTGGAAGGAGCTCGACTCTGATTGAGGTGGGCTCGACCCTTGGGGAGCCACCTGGCGAAGGAGAGGAAGGAGCTTGACTTCGATCGAGGTGGGCTCAACCCTTGGGGAGCCACTTGGCGAAGGAGCTGAGGGAGCTCGACTTCAATCGAGGTGGGCTTGACCTTTGGGGAGCCACCTGGCAAAGGAGCGGAAGGAGCTCGACTTTGGTCGAGGTAGGCTCGATCCTTGGGGAGCCACCTGGCGAAGGAGCTCAACTTTGACCGAGGTGGGCTCGACCCTTGGGGAGCCACCTGGCGATGGAGCTGAAGGAGCTCAACTTTGATCGAGATGGGCTCAACCCTTGGGGAGCCACCTAGCATAGGAGCTTTGATAGAAATCCGACATGGCGACATTTGCCCGCTTCGCTGTCAGCTAGATCTGAGGTGTGCTCCATGTTAGCGATCTTGCCACATCATTTGACTCCCGCTCCCAAGTCCCATCAAAATGTTGTGACTAGGACAAAGGGAGTTAATGTGGAGCTGACGTGGTAGCACAAAAAATTCAGTGCCATTATTGCAATGATCGCCACCACCCCGTAGGTTATGCCTTGAGGTCCAATACGCAAGTGCCACATCAGCGAGTCTGAGGAATCATAATTATTGGTGTTAGACCCGAGATGGTTTTCAGTGCATCGAAGCATTGCCGCCAGCTATCCCCCACACGTGGTGCTCATCTGCTTGCGGAGATGCAAAAAGACATATAGCCATTGTCCATTGGTTTTTAAAGGAGAGAGACTTTCCCAAAACCTACTCTTTTGAGCTTCTCGTGCTCGCCGGTGGTTCAGAGTTTTCTTCTTCCTTCACTGTCCTCTCTTTTCATGATAAACAAGTTAGTCCCTGCATCCTTCCTCCCTTTTTCTTCTTCTTCTTTCCAGTCGGTAGTGTTCAAGTCCTTCCCGAAACCCTCTTTTAGGTCTTCCATCCTCCTCGTCTTCATCCCTTCTTCTTTGAATGGCTCCCTCAGGTCGAAACCATCGATCCTCTAGCAATCCCAACGAGGTAGGCCCCTCTCGACCGAGGACACCATCCTCTGATGAGGGGGATGAAGTTTCCCTTGAGGTCCAGAGGTGCCTGCATCCCACTGGGATTGTCATAGGAAGTCCTAGGGTTCCTTCTGCTTCCTCTGTCCCTGCTGTCGCTCCTCCGATGCTAGTGTCTTTGATCGATCCCTTCAGCATCGTTTCGATGATGATTGAAGAGGACCTTTCTCTGATCTGGGAGACATATGGGGTCTTGGATTTTATCCGACTCTCCCTCCCGAGGCCAAGGGAATGGGCCGTCTTAAGTGGTCTGTTTTGGATCGCCTTCTACGAAGAGTTCCTCGTTGAGGGCCTTCATTTTCCTCTTCACCCTTTTTTCCTTTCCTTCCTAAGCAATTTCCATCTTGTGCCGGCCTAGTTGGCCCCCAATGCCATCAGGGTCATTGCTGTCTTCATTATTTTCTGTCACTTTCATGGGTTTGTTGCCCATTTTTTGCTATTCAGGGTTTTCTTCATCCTGAAGCACCACCCCACTGATGATGGGTGGTGGTTTGTTTCTCCCCAACTTAAGTGCCTCAGGTTCGACCTCCCCACTTCTATCAAGGGGTGGAAGAACCGTATTTCTTTGCCTCAGTCGAGGGTGTTGATTGGGTCTGGAGTGATCCAGACCAGATCCCAAACCGTAACTCCCAAGTGGTGTCTACCTACCGGTAGGTCTTCACCCAGTTAATCAGGGATGAGCTCCCTTCCCTCGACATTCTGCTATTGGAGCAGAACTTGTTTGAGGCCGGGGTTAGCCCGATCCAAGAACTTGGTGAGTCTCCATTGGATGTGTCCCTTCTTTTTTCTTTCTTCTCTTTTTTTTTTTTGGCTTGGGGCTGACCATCTTTCCTTCTTTCTTGCAGGGATGAAGTACTCGATGGAGCACTTGATGGAGTCTGCCCGTAAGAGGAGCTCTTCGGCCAGGGCTAGGGATACTATGTCGAAGAGGGCATGAGTGGAGACTGGCTAGCGATCCGGGCCCACTCCGTCTTTAGGGGCGAGGATAGCTGATCCGGGTCTCAGGCCTCCATTGTAGTGTGCTCCCTCCTCGAAACTTATCGAGGTCGAAGAGGGGAGGGGAGACGAGCGGCCTGCTTCAGCACCTGCACCGCCGACCACGGTGGTAGGCCTTTCGGCAGTGGTCGAGGTCCCTCTACTGGCCTCACTGTCAAACATCATGGAGACCTCGGCATCGTCATCCTTTGAACCTCAGCATGCATCGACGGGTATCTCGATGAATGCCTCGATCATCTAAGACCTTGTCTTGGTGAAAAAGATGGTGGAGTATGCCGTTCAGCCCTGGTACCACTGCATGAGGGGAGGTAGGGACTACTCGGCATCCATACTTGGCATAATCCCCCAACTCTACTCAATAAGTGCCTTGCTCCTTTAACATTCCATTCGGGTCACTAGGACTATGATGCAGAATGAAAGCTCTGATACCAAAAATGATGCAGAACAAAGAACAAAGAAGCGTATGCGGAAGTAAAATTAAGATTAATTTTTTTTTATTATTTTTTTTTTCAGAAATTGGCTTCGACTCAAAGTAAAGCTAAACTATGTTGAAGGAAACTAGGTAAGGATTGAAAGCACAGTTTAGAAGAAACTAAATTATCAGAGTAGTTCAGAAGTAACGGATCGCTGGGGGTTGAGAAACTCCCAGACCTAGGGTTTCGCTCTGAACTTTCAACAGAACAGAAATAGAGAGGAGAGATGGTTTACCAACCAGACAGTGATCTTCTCAGAATTTGGGTGGAAGAACTCTCTCGAGCAGATTGTGGGATCCTCGGAGTCGGCTATCTTCGCAATGGATCCTCCAATACTGGTCTTGTGGTTTGGTCGGCTTCTCCTGGACTCAAGATCTGGGAAAGAAGAGGAACAAGTGATGGAATTCAGAAACTTAAGAAAAGATTTTACCAGGTTGAAGAACTTGAAAGCCGAAGTTGCTGAAATCAGGATTCTCCTGGAGGCCGATCTGACTTCCTCTTAGAATTGCTGTAGATCTGAAGTATCTGGACTGGAGCTGGATGCTGATGGTTGGCCTGGACTTGGAGAGGGTGGCCGTGAGAGGTGGGATAGGCTAGGGCTTGGTGGAAAGAGAAGGGTGATGGCGGCTAGGGTTTGGGAGTGGAGTGGCTAACCTAGGGTTTGGGTTTTGGAGATCTCACACCTCCTCAAGGTTCCTGGGGAACCCGGATTTACTCCCTCATGGAGCTCAACACCTGGATGCAAGTGCGGAAGAGAGAAAACACAAAGTTTGCTCACAAAAAAATTTGGTTTCATTCATCTGATTCTTTTAAACTTACAAGAGGGGTTTAATTTATAGGGCTTTACAAGGGAGTAGGGTTTTATATCTTCCCATGTGGGACTAAAGGAGGGGATCTACAAATCAGGATAATCCATACACATATGGTCAGCCAAGGTACCAAAAAATTTGATTTGGGTTATAAAAGGCAGGTAGATGGCACCTCCTTGCTTGGGTCTTCAAGAGAGGATTTCTTTCCTTCCATGGATCAACTCTTTTGGACTCTTCCTTTTCTTCCTCCCTAAGTCAAGGCCCTTCCCATCTTTGTTTTGGACATTTTTGGCAGGTAGTGGGGGTGTCTCCTAGTATCTCTCCATGAATCAAGGATTTTCCCTTCATGGTTTGGCTCTTTTGGACACCTCCTAGTCTTGCTCCACAAGTTTAGGCTTCTTCCTTTCATGGCTTTGGCACTTTAGGAAACTTTTGGGTGCCTCCTTGATTTTCTCCCCAAGACATGCTCTCTTCCCTTTTATAACTTGGGTTTTTATGGAACATTGTGGGGCACCTCCTTGATCCTCTCTTCAAGAAAAATTCTTGCCATCCTGGCTTGGGTTTATCTGGAAAGAAGTTGGCTCCTCCTTGGATTGAGGTATCTTGATGGATTTCTCCCCCAAGTGGCGCATGAAAGAAGGGACCTGCTTTCTTATGGTGTGGGGACCAAGGCACACTGGATGGAGATGTGGCGCCTCCTGGACTCTGGCGTGTGGTTGGGAGTGTGGCGCCCACTTGCTTGGTCCTGGGAGAAAATATGGCACCTTGGAGAAGACCTAGACCACTACTAGGACTTGTATTGAGTCAACATGACTCAACAAAATTTAAATTGTAGGGAAATATAGACTCAAACTAAAATTGAGTTGACCAAGTCAACCCTTATTACAAAACCAGAAAACCCTAATTCTTCGGGCAATGTCAATCAGAGATCCAGATGGAGCCCTGAAGTCTTCTTCTGAGTCTGGTGCCCGCACCAATTCTCCCGGGGTGGGAGGAACTCGACCCTGTCGAGTATGGATCAAGCTGGCTCTGGTATCTCTCCAAGAGGTCTGGGTCCAATTCTTGTAATTCTTCTCGGGAGATCCAAGAGTTATCAGAATCTGGCCTTCCTTGCCAGCAGACCAGGTATCTTTGGTATCCTCGATTACGAGTAGAGATAACCTAATCATCCAGGATCTTTTCAATCTGCTCTTTCCTCACAGGCCAGTTTGTTGGTGGACACACAGGGTTGGGTTCACTCTCAAGAGCAAGATTAGGCTCAAAAAGGCTCACTGGGAATCACAGCTGGCTCTCTATACTATACTAGGTCTATAATGTTGAAAGTGGAGCTAATGCCTAGTTCTGAAGGCAACTCGAGCACATAGGCATTGGACCCTACTCTCTTCACCACTCTAAATGGTCCAGCTCCTCTAGCATGTAACTTTCGAACAGTTCCAAGAGGAAACCGTTCAGGCCTTAACCTAATCATTACAGTCTCCCTCAACAAAAGTTTTGACTCGCCTTTGAGAATCAGCCAATTTCTTATAAGTTTCATTACTTAAATTTATTTTGGCATGAATTTCTTTATGCAAGTCCTTTACATGCTATGCAAGTGCATCAAGAGACTTGTGTGTGTGGACTAATAGTGAAATCAGATCAAGTGGTGTGTGAGGCTTGTATCCATGAACAATTTCAAAGGGACTCTAGCCTATAGACCTATTGATCGAAACATTATATGCAAATTTAGTCCTGGACAAAATACAAATCCCAATTCCTGGTGCTCTCAATCAAACCAAAATCTGAGCCAAAGCCTAGTAAAGGGTCAAGAAAAACTAAACTAGACTGACGACGCATTCCTAAAGAATGGACTTTATTCCAAAGGAACCCTAGGTCTAAACCTAACAAACTAAGGCTCTCTAGGTTTGACCTTGGGTCGGAGGAGGGCATGCAGAGCATGAAAACTTATTATGGATGCCTAGTAGGTGCCATAAGGTCTTCCAGAAGTAGGTGGCAAACCTAATAGGTTCTAAGGAGTCTTGCAACCTAGAGATCTCAGTAAAGTGTAATCCCATAGCTCTAGAAACATGAGAAGATTCAGGGAAGGGTAGGAAATAAGAATCAAAGTTTTGAGGTGGCTTATCAGAAACAAGAAACAAACCTTGGTTATTCAGGATGACCTTAAAATGAGGACATTGTTCTATAGGTGCACTCATCCAAACCTCATGATTTGCTCTAGGAGGGTCTACAAGTGCAAGTTCTAGGGTAGGCTGGGTGCTCCTAGAAGGTGGAAGGTTATCAGGAAGGTCTTTGGAATGTTTATCTAAAAAGTCCTTTAAGCTACTGTCTTTTTCTTGTTCTTGGACCTTCTCAATGGGCAATTCTTGTGAACCCCTTCCTTCTTCACACTTCTCTACCAGATTTGACTCAGGGGTGTCTTCTTTGGATTCCTCAATGAGTTCAGGGGTATTCTCACTTAAACTTTCATTTGGTATAATTTCCTCTTCCTGAACTTCCTCAAAAGGGTCTTCTCTTAGGGTTAGCTCCTGAATTCCTTGAGTGGCAGGGGTCCCCTCAATAACCCCATTAGGTAGGAGTTGGTTAATTGAATTATCGGGAGAGATATCCTCAAATTCTTCTTCTTCATATTCATCTATCAAACTTATGTCAGGCTCATATATTTCTTCCTCAATCTCACTGAAATGTTCTAATCTATTCTCCTTTGATTCCCCTTTAAGTACGGCTCTGGTCAGGTCAACTAATTTTGGGATGGCCATGCCTAACTCCTTCTCAGTGTTATCCTTCTGGTCAAGAGGTGACACAAGTGGGAATTGACAAACAAAAGTCTGGTTCACTACGGGTGTCGGATCAATCGGAACTTGACTCAAGTTGGTAGAGGTTGGCTTTAAGTCCAAAGTACTTGATTGGTTATATCTTAAAGACCACTCATAGTCTTGGGCTTCTTGGTAGGCTCGGTCTAACTTATTGGTTATTTCAAGGCATAGCTTCCTATAAATGTCTGGGTGTAACCCAACCCTAAACCTCGATGTGATCTGAGCTTCGGTCTCAATGGTATTGCATTTCATGTCGTACCACTGGAAGTCCTCGATATATTTAGACACAGGCCTATTACCTTGTCGCAATTGGTACCATTGGTCTAAAAGTCTTTTCTCATAGGATCTACCTAGGTACCTATCTCTCAACTTACTTCTCATATCTCTCCAAGTATATATTTTCTCTTTTCTTTGATAACACTCATGCTCAATAGCATACCAATGCGACCTAGCATGTTTGGTGAACTTGGTTTTGGCCAACCTAATTTGTCCTAATTTCGATATGTTAGTGCACTCAAAATACCGATCCATTTGTTCTTCCCACTTAATATATGTCTCTTGTCTTCCATCAAAAGTGGGTGCATAAGGTTCGGTGTTCCTAACAGGTCCCTTTTCAGAGTCAACCAAGTATGGATATAGGCTCCTAGGGTTATGCTCGGGATCACGGTATAAGGTCCTCCTAGGCTCCTGGCATGGGTGAGGTTGGGGCCTATTAAATTTTGGATCAGGGGTCCAATTTTGATGTCTACGTTTCTCAAGTCCCTGGGCTCGGTCTCTAAAATGGGCAAAACCCTCATTCATATCCTGACTCAATTTGGTCATACTTTCGGTAAGAGTTCTAATCATGCCCTCTAAATCAGGTTGGGTTTGACCAGGTTGGTAGGGTACTTCGTTCCGGGTGGACATGATGATGCAAGCAAGCACACCAAATGAGACTCGACTGAAATGACTACGGGCTAACTAGACCTAGAGCCCAAACTAGATGCCCAATCAGAGTGGCAAGCTAGTCTGTAGTAACTCAGGACTCAGCCAGGCAGGTGTAAGGGGAGTGTTAGGTCCCTGAATGCGAATCCTAGACACCAATCAGAGATTGGCCAGGTAGGCGGACCAGCACACAAGCCCTTCGGGATGGAATCCCTGAACCACCATTCTAGACACTGAGTACAAAGCACACACAGAGTAACCAGACAAACTGACTCAACACTAGCCTTGACCCGACTTGTTGATGTCCCTAGCCCACTAGGGCAAATTAGGTCTAATCAATTTTTAGATTAAAGACTTAGGTTCGAATGAGTGGGTGGTGGTTTTGGGCTAAGGAGAGGTTATCAACTCCTCCCCTTATCTTAGATGCTCAAATGCCCTTAAGATGAATTAAGAGATGAACACTCAAAAATAATTGGATTGCAGAACACAAAAATAGAGTTGCAGTAATTTAATTCTCAGAAATTGCACGGAAACCAATAAATCATAAGAAAATTATGCAAATTGGTTTCAATTATACTGGTTTCAGCAAAATAAAAATCACCAAATTTGGAGTTACCTGCAGTGAGAAATAATTCCTGCAATAGGCAAATTACAGGCTGAAAACATAGCACTTCCCCGTTTACAATTCCTGCTACGAAGTTATAACCCAATGGATCCCCTACACGCCCTAGGAACACCTCGTGGAATGGGAAGAGGAGGTTTGCACCTCGCTTCGTTCCTAGGACCAGACATCCTGGGGAGTCTACTTCGAGCAGACAAAGTAAAATGAGAGAGACTCAAACAAGCAATCAAACAGAAACCCTAGACAGGGCTCTGATACCAAAATTGATGCAGAACGAAAGCTCTGATACCAAAATGATGCAGAACAAAGAACAAAGAAGCGTATGCGGAAGTAAAATTAAGATTAATTTTTTTTTTTTTTTTTTTTCAGAAATTGGCTTCGACTCAAAGTAAAGCTAAACTATGTTGAAGGAAACTAGGTAAGGATTGAAAGCACAGTTTAGAAGAAACTAAATTATCAGAGTAGTTCAGAAGTAATGGATCGCTGGGGGTTGAGAAACTCCCAGACCTAGGGTTTCGCTCTGAACTTTCAACAGAACAGAAATAGAGAGGAGAGATGGTTTACCAACCAGACAGTGATCTTCTCTGAATTTAGGTGGAAGAACTCTCTCGAGCAGATTGTGGGATCCTCGGAGTCGGCTATCTTCGCAATGGATCCTCCAATACTGGTCTTGTGGTTTGGTCGGCTTCTCCTGGACTCAAGATCTGGGAAAGAAGAGGAACAAGTGATGGAATTCAGAAACTCAAGAAAAGATTTTACCAGGTTGAAGAACTTGAAAGCCGAAGTTGCTGAAATCAGGATTCTCCTGGAGGCCGATCTGACTTCCTCTTAGAATTGCTGTAGATCTGAAGTATATGGACTGGAGCTGGATGCTGATGGTCGGCCTGGACTTGGAGAGGGTGGCCGTGAGAGGTGGGATAGGCTAGGGCTTGGTGGAAAGAGAAGGGTGATGGCGGCTAGGGTTTGGGAGTGGAGTGGCTAACCTAGGGTTTGAGTTTTGGAGATCTCACACCTCCTCAAGGTTCCTGGGGAACCCGGATTTACTCCCTCATGGAGCTCAACACCTGGATGCAAGTGCGGAAGAGAGAAAACACAAAGTTTGCTCACAAAAAAATTTGGTTTCATTCATCTGATTCCTTTAAACTTACAAGAGGGGTTTAATTTATAGGGCTTTACAAGGGAGTAGGGTTTTACATCTTCCCATGTGGGACTAAAGGAGGGGATCTACAAATCAGGATAATCCATACACATATGGTCAGCCAAGGTACCAAAAAAATTTGATTTGGGTTATAAAAGGCAGGTAGATGGCACTTCCTTGCTTGGGTCTTCAAGAGAGGATTTCTTTCCTTCCATGGATCAACTCTTTTGGACTCCTCCTTTTCTTCCTCCCTAAGTCAAGGCCCTTCCCATCTTTGTTTTGGACATTTTTGGCAGGTAGTGGGGGTGTCTCCTAGTATCTCTCCATGAATCAAGGATTTTCCCTTCATGGTTTGGCTCTTTTGGACACCTCCTAGTCTTGCTCCACAAGTTTAGGCTTCTTCCTTTCATGGCTTTGGCACTTTAGGAAACTTTTGGGTGCCTCCTTGATTTTCTCCCCAAGACATGCTCTCTTCCCTTTTATAACTTGGGTTTTTATGGAACATTGTGGGGCACCTCCTTGATCCTAGGACTCTTCAAGAAAAATTCTTGCCATCCTGGCTTGGGTTTATCTGGAAAGAAGTTGGCTCCTCCTTGGATTGAGGTATCTTGATGGATTTCTCTCCCAAGTGGTGCATGAAAGAAGGGACCTGCTTTCTTGTGGTGTGGGGACCAAGGCACACTGGATGGAGATGTGGCACCTCCTGGACTCTAGCGTGTGGTTGGGAGTGTGGCGCCCACTTGCTTGGTCCTGGGAGAAAATGTGGCACCTTGGAGAAGACCTAGACCACTACTAGGACTTGTATTGAGTCAACATGACTCAACAAGATTTAAATTGTAGGGAAATACAGACTCAAACTAAAATTGAGTTGACCAAGTCAACCCTTATTACAAAACCAGAAAACCCTAATTCTTCGGGCAATGTCAATCAGAGATCCAGATGGAGCCCTGAAGTCTTCTTCTGAGTCTGGTGCCCGCACCAGACTAATCTTTTCTTTGGTGCAGATTGGAATCGACATGTTCCTATTTCGAGACTTCTTCACCAAATGGGCGAAGAGGGAGGTCGAGAAGGAGAAGCGGCTGGGGAACCTCATGGTCGACATGAAGGAACTAATGGAGAAGGGGCAGGAGATGAAGGAGGTCATCAAGTTCCTTCGTCATGACCTGTCCCGGACCGAGGGGCATATCAGGGATCTCGAGGTGTCCCTGGTAGAGGAGAGGGTGCGAATGAAGTGCCACGCGGAGGAGTCTGCAATGGAGATATCCTACCTGGAGGGGCGATCTCGGACCCTTAAGGTTTGAGTGGATGAGGTCCTTGCTGAATTGGTGGTGGCCAATGACAAGGCAAATGGGGCGATCGTGTTGATGGAGGCTGCCAAGATGGAAGCCCTCGTGGCCGTGCCCAAGTTCTGGGCCTCACGGGAGTATGATGATGAGGTCCACAAGGTAGCCATGAACTCCTTCATCAAGGGATTTGACGCCTGCTGGAAGAAGGTGGTGTCGGCCTTCTTGGAGCTCAATTTGGAGGACATCATCATTGGCGACGCGGGGGAGCAATCCGAAGAGGTGGGGGCCCCATCGGGGGCAATGGAGGTAGTGGTTGCCGAGCAGCCGACCGAGCGGACGGCCACATCGACGGTGGTCCAGGGGGATACAGACAGTGATGGAGTGATCTTCTGGGGGCCTCCACCCCTTTGACTTTTGTATTTAGGATAGGGTTTTAGCTTTATTTTTGGGATCGCCCGGCCTACCAGGGGTCCTTCCAAGTTGTAACCCTTTATGAAATGAAATCTCCTTTCTTTATGTCTTCTTGCAAATTGATCATCTATTCCCTTTACACTTCATGTGTCTTCTTGCAATTCCACGAACTTAGGTCTTGTCTAGGTCTAGCCATCCAGAGCTCGAAATTTTAGACCTCTCCGGGAGGCCTCAATCATAGTAGATGACTTAGAAGGGATCTGGAAGTCCCCAAAGGGGTCATCTATACTGGACTAAGGCACCTGCTGGAGGATTTTGGGTGCCTGCCCTAGGCCAGCAGCCAATTTAGGGGTTCTTCTGTCCATGCCAGGAGTCAAGATGCGACTTTGCCTCATTGAGGAGCTTAACTTCAGCTCTCGAGAGCTTGGCTTTAGAGGGCAGCTTGGCCTCATCAAGGGGCCTGACTTCAGCTCTTGGCTTGAATGCAGAGCTTTCGAAGCTCCCTGGTTAAGGGGTCGAACTGTGAGTCCAGGCGGTAGATGGCGGGATTGATGGGGTCTCCCGGCCAACGCCTTGGATTGTGAGTAGGGCTAAAGGTGCAGGACTTCTGGGGTTTCCTATCTTGAGGCACCGGGCTTCATGAGTTTTCAGTCTTGAGGTGCTGGGCTTCAGGAGTTTTTGGTCTTAAGGTGCCGGGCTTCAGGAGTTTCCGATCTTGAGGTGTCGTGCTTTAAGAGTTTCTGGACTTGGGGTTCCAGGCTTCAGGAGTTTTCGGTCTTGAGGTGTTGGGCTTCAGGAGTTTCTGGTCTTAAGGTGCCAGGGTTTCCGATCTTAAGGTGTCGGGATTTTCGGTCTTGAGGTGCCGGGCTTCAAGAGTTTCCGATCTTAAGATGTCAGGCTTCATGAGTTTTCAGTCTTAAGGTACTGGGGTTTTCGATCTTGAGGTGCCAGTGTTCATGAGTTTCCCGTCTTAAGGTGCTAGGATTTTCGGTCTTGAGGTGCCAGGCTTCAAGAGTTTTCGATCTTAACTTCGCCGAACTGGGTTCCGACGGTTTGTTTGCGGGACTTCTAGGTCTCCCGTCTTTAGTCGCCAGACCTGGGGTCGGGCGAAAGCATTCCTTGGAGACAAAGGCAATTGTTGTGCAAAAAAAATTTTATTATTGATGAGAGGAAGCCTTACATCATTGGTAGTACATCCTCAAGTTACTGGCATTCCAAGTTCGAGGGAATCGGGCTCCATCAAGCTTAGTGAGGTAGTAGGCCTCATGAGGAAGGGCCTCAACTACTCTATACGGGCCTTCCCAGTTTGGAGAAAGTTTGCCGCATTCTTGAGGCTGGGAGGCTTCTGCTCATCGCAGTACCAAATCGCCAGGACAGAAGGTCTTCAGCTTCACCCTGGAGTTGTAATACCAGGCCACCCATTGCTGGTAGGCTGCCGTCTGGAGTCGAGCTTATCCCTTGTTTTTTCAAGGAGGTCCAGGTTAAGTAGGAGTCGAGCTGGGTTCTCGGCCTCATCGTACTGCTCCACTTGCAACGTGGATAGACTTAGCTCCACCGGGATCATGGCTTCCGCACCAAAAATGAGGTTAAAGGGTATCTCATATATGGCTGTATGAGCATGGTGTGGTACGTCCATAGGACACTAGGGAGTTCTTCGACCCAGCTGCCTTTGGCCTGGTCTAGCCTGGTCTGGAGTCCTTGAAGGATGGTCCAGTTAGTCACCTCGGCCTCTTCGTTAGTCTAAGGATGGGCCATCGAGGTGAAGCGATGGTGGATATTGAGGCCATCGCAGAACTTCTCGAAATCCCAGTTATTGAACTGCCATTCGTTGTCAGTGATGATGGTATAAGGAAGTCTGAAATGGTATATGATTGATTTCCAAAAGAACTTGTTGACATTGGCCTCTGTGATCCATGATAGCGGTTTAGCCTTGATCCACTTAGTGAAGCAGTCGATGGTCACTATTAGGAACTTGTGCTGCCCGGGCATGGGAAGAAAAGGACCAAGGATGTCCATGCCCCACTGAGCGAATGGCCAGGGGGCAGAGAGCTGGGAGAGTGATGCAGCAGCTGATGTTGCATGTTGGCATGGCACTGGCAGCAGTCACACTTCTTTACGAAGTCGGTTGCATCCTCTCTCATGGTTTCCCAGTAGTATCCTTGGTGGAGGGCCTTGTATGCCAGTGTCCTACCTCCCATATGATTTTCGCATAGGCCTTCGTGTATTTCTTGGAGTATGAAGGCTGCCTCTGAGGGTCTCAGGCACTTAAAGAGTAGGTAGGAGTAGGACCTTTGATAGAGTTACCCGTCCATCAGCATGAAGCGTGTGGCCTTCCTCTTGATGAGGCCAGCCTCTATGCGATCTTCGGGTAAGGCACCATCGGCAATGTACCTGACATACCTGTCCATCTAGCTAGGCTCCGAGGTGACTTGCTGTACCTCCCCGGATACCTCGTAGCTTGGGGCATGACGATGCTTGATGTAGACATGGGCCAAGGATGAGTCTGGCAGGGTTGCCAGCCTGGAGAGGGCATCAGCGCGAGCATTCTCCCCACGTAGAATGTGGGAGATGCTGAAGTGCCTGAACCCTGCTGCACTTGTGCATACCAGCTCCAGGTACTTCAATATTTGAGGGTCCCGGGCCTCAAATTTTCCCGAGACCTGCCCGGCCACCAATTATGAGTCAGTGAAGACTTTCAGGTTGGGTACGCCCAGCTCGTGAGAGTCTATCAGTCCCGTGAAGAGCACCTCGTACTTTGCTTAGTTATTGGTGGTTGCAAACTAGAAACAGAGCACATTTCAGCGATGACTCATTCACTGTTGGCGAGAATGAGTTCGGCTCTACTTCCCCTGATGTTGGATGCTATGTCCACATGCAGGACCCAGATATCCCTCTCCGGTTCAGTTCTAGTCTATTATTCCTGGGAGATCTCCTCTAGCTCTTCGCTCAGGCCTGCACACTCGACTAGGAAGTCAGCCAATACCTGTGCCTTCATGGATGACCTCGGCTTGTAGATAATGTCAAATTTGTTGAGCTTCAGCACCCACTTCACTAGATGTCCGGACGTGTCGGGGCAGCTAAGTATGGCCTTTAGTGGTTGGTCCATCAAGACCGTGATAGGGTGTGCTTGAAAGTAAGGCCTAAGGCATTGGGCAGACATGATGAGTGCAAAAACTAACTTCTCGGAGCGAGAATACCTGACCTCGGCATCACGAAGAAGCTTGCTGGTATAATATACTGGCCTCTAGTCTCTGCCTTGTCCGTGCGGACCAAGACCGAGCTGATAGCTCCTAGGGTGACCATCATGTACAGGAGGAGCTCTTCTCTATCTTTCGACCGGGAGAGCAGTGGTGGTGATGCCAGGGTCTTCTCCAGCTCCTCGAAGTCTTTGTGGTCTCCTTTGTCCAGGTGAAGTCATGCATCTTTCACAGTGCCTTGAAAAAGTGCTGGCAATGGTCGGTAAATCACGAGATGAACTGGCTTAGGGCAGCTATGCAACCGGTGAGTCACTGGACTTGCTTCTTGGAGATGGGATGCTCCATATCAAAAATTGCTTCTTGTGGGGTATACTGACTCTAGTTTTCAGTTAGCTAAGGATGATAGTAAGAGTGTGTCGGCATTTACTTTTACCCTGAGCGGAGAAGCTGTCTGCTAGAAAAGTTCCAAGCAGCCTACTATGGCGGACTCAGTATGCGAAGTAGAGTACATTGCAGCATCAGATACAGCGAAGGAAGCTGTGTGGTTGCGGAAGTTCCTTGGTGAGTTGGGATTGGCACCTTCCTTGGATGGTCCTATTTCGGTGTACTGTGACAACACTGGAGCCATTGCTCAAGCCAAAGAGCCGAAGTCTCATCACCATACCAAGCATATTCTGCGGTGCTATCACCTTGTATGAGAGATCATGGAATGAGGTGACATTGACCTTCAGAAGATCGATGGAAAGGAGAACCTGGCTGACCCCTTCACCAAAGCCGTCGGAGTTCGAGAGTTCGACTGTTGTAAACGAAAAATGGGAATGAGATTCTGTACTGATTGGCTTTAGTCTAAGTGGGAGTTGTTGGGAATTGTGTCCCAAAGCCAAGCATCTAAGCTATAGATGGTTGTGCTATCTTTGTATTTGTATATGAATTCTTTTTTAATAAATAAAAGTTATTTATTTTGGCTGTCCATCATATTTACATTTTTCTATAAAGAACTCTTATGTGATGGAGTCCTTAGAACTGCATTGTTTGATATAAAGAGGATATATCACGTAGTTCTTAAACTGGTTCACAACCAAAGGATACATTGTTATAGGATGATGATGTGTCAAGTATAGGTTGTTGTATGTTGCATTTATTGGTTGTCCTCTTAACCAAGGAGTGTGGAGACACTGGTGTGACATGCAAGTGAAATGTATGACATCTCACTAAACATGACAATCTGTGGAGCTCCTTTCTGCCAAAGGGTTGCTCGTGAAGGGATATGGGTATATGTGCCCCTCAGACTTGAGGTCACCATGGCAGCTTGCAAGCAACTCACTGTACTTTGGTACCGGACTACCTGGATTTCTAATCCAGTGATGGAAGGTTTCTGGGTGAAGTCAAGTACTTGTGGAGCGATGGTGGATCAAGATGGAATTGACCTCTCCAAATAGTTTAGAGTGAATGACTCACTATGTCTCAATTCAGCAAAACCTTGGCCAGGATAGTTCTTGTAAGGAGTCACAGAACTTGTGAGGTTGAGACATGATCTGGATAAACCAAATTAGGGTTGGCAGTCGAACCCTAGGTCATCCTGAGCATTATGAGGTCAAAGGGATGAATTATGCGGTAACCATATGCCGTGGGATTTTCTTTTGGCCTTCACAGATTTTTGTTTGGTTGCTGGCCGTAAGAGAGAGAGAGAAACTGGTTGCAGTGAGGGAGTTTGGAAGAACAAAGCACGAGTTTTCACTGCTCCTCACGCGTTCACTCCACTAGTTCTACTTCTTGGTTGAAGGCCGTGGGACTTGCGGTGAGTGGGGATGAAAACAGGGCTTCATGTTTTTGTTCTCCATTGGTTTTATTTTCTGAATTGCCAGCTGTATGAGATGGGTTGTAATAGGGGATAAGAGAGTGCAAAGAATGAGCCTTTGGGTTAAATCTCTGCATGCAGAAATTTGTTCTGCATCCGTGTATTCCTTCCATGGTTATAAGTTTTCTGGTGTGTGCTTCTCTTGGTGGAGTTTAGGTGGTCTTGGAGAAGACCGTCCATGAGGATTATTTGATATTCCCTGTTCCACATAGCCATGACCAGTTTGTTGATTCCTGGTGGACTAGCATCATTCCGGGAGTTGGATCAGCGAGAGCCCGTGCATGGATACTCTAGAGGGTGGACGCTTGGACACCTTGAGAGACTGGACCGATCCTCTCTTTCTCTTGCTGTTGTAGATCTTATTTGCTATTGAAGGAGTTCAACCGGTCGCTGCTGATCTGTTCTTAAATATGACAGAGTCATATTCTTCTTGCTTTGGTCAGGTATATTTTATTTTGATTATCATGTATGCCTAGATCTAGTTGTTATCATATGATTCATTATTATTGCACTTGTCTATACATGCCTGTATATTTTGTTACATGCATCATGATATGTTAGATCCTGTGCATGGTAGGTACTTTCCGCTGCAGGCTTAAAAATTTTTAATTATGCAATACCTGCTCCCTAGTGTAGCATGTCTAGGGTAGGCTTTCGCTGTACCATGTTTTCCTTCAGTGGTATCAGAGCCACAGGTTTCTGTGTAGCATATCATGATTTTATGTATTAGGGATTACTTTTAGGAACCTAGTTGAAACCTTCACCATGGCCATGTGTCCACATTAATCAGGGTTTAAAACCCCTAATTTTTATGGCACGAGGTGGTTCATCTATATTGGCCTTTTCAGAAGGATCCTTAAAGAAAACCTATGATATTAAAAAGGTTTTAATCCTAATACATATTATACATTATCATGTTTATAATTGTTTAGGCTTGCAATATTATAATTGATATGATAAAAATAGATATGATGCATGAAACATGTAAAAAGAGTTTTACATGAATTTAATTAAAAATGTTTTACTTAAAAAATGGCTTAAAAATCTAATAATTATGAATTGAAAGATTAATTAAATGACAAGGCAGATTAGGGTTTATGAAACCTAATGTCATTTGAATAAGCCATCTGGGTTAATTGGGTTAGCTGTTTGATTGGGTCCATTTATTGGGTTAGACCTAAGGTTAGTTGAATTGGACTTAAGAGAACTAATCAAATGTTGATTAAGGACCTACTCTTTAGTATCTATCTAATAGTTAGATAGGTTAGCCCATTCTTCAAATGTAGATCTAATTAGTGGCTCTGTGGTAAGCCCGAGTCCTTAGGCTGGTCTAATCGAGTCTGGTTAATCGATTGGTGTCTAGGCTGGTGTGGCATTTTTTATCATAGTTGCATGAGGCTACCTCTTTCCTGGCCAACTTGGTTGGTGTCTAGGAAAGATGGTTACTGGAAGTTGCTTAGAGAAGCAATTGGTTAGAGAACCTACCTTTAGGCGTGTATGGGTGAGCTGGCCATAGTTGGGCTCATACGTAGCCTATTGGATTTCAGTACCCACTATGAAATGATGATTTCACGGATTGGAGTTAGAGGCTCCCAATCTGAAAAATTAGTGGGAGGGACCTTTAGATTAAAGTCCAAGTCTCTTGGTTTAATTAATTAATTCATATACTAATTTGGTCTTGATTTTTCTTTAGATGTCTTCAAACCTTTCGCTCTGGTCACTTCTCAATAGCGAGAAGCTAAAGGGTCCCAATTTTGATAACTGGTATCGAAAATTAAGGATAGTCCTGGAGCACGAGTGGATCCTTTATGTGATAATGGATCCAGCACCCAAAATTCCTCCTGCCAATGCGTAGAGTTTGGTCAGGGACACTTATTTGAAGTGGGTTTCTAATTGGACTACTGTCTGATGCATAATGTTGGCAGCGATGAACGACGAGTTCAGTCACAAATTTGAGGAGGCCCAACTAGACGAGATCCTTCAAAAGTTAAAGGAATCTTTCAGCACGCCAAACGATGTAGCACTACAAAGTGTCTTGTGCCATCTACAATGCCAAAATGCGTAATGGCGATTTAGTCATTGATCATGTATTGTACATGATCGAGATGATCGAACGATTGGGCAATGCCAAAATGCGTAATGGCGATTTAGTCATTGATCATGTATTGTACATGATCGAGATGATCGAACGATTGGGCAAGCTCGAGTATCCCTTGCACGAGCAACTCGGCAAGGATGCAATCCTTAATTCTCTAACTTCCTCCTATCTTGACTTTCTTGATCATTATAGAATGAATAAGCCTGCAGTCAATTATCATGGTTTGATGGGGTTGCTGTAGACTTACGAGAAGGACCACCAACTTATTAAAGGGGTGGTGAATTTAGTGGGAGGTTCTAGAGGTCGTCATCCCTTTAAGAAAGGGAAGAAGAAAGGTAAGGGAAAGAAGGTGCTGAGTGCTCCTGGCTCTAGTCAGACCAAGAAAATGAAAGCTGATCAAGCTAGTGCAGAGATCTAACTCTGAGGCGTGGCTTGGAGACATGCGATTTGAAATGGAGTTCATGGTGATCAACAATGTATGGAAATTGGTTGATCCACCTGAAGGGATAAAACCCATCGGGTGCAAATAGATCTTAAAAAGAAAATGGGGCACAGATGGGAAGGTGGAGACCTATAAAGCCCATCTGGTTGCCAAGGGGTATCATCTGCGATATGGTATCTGATATGGCTACATCGCTGACGTGGAATGTATGTCAGACCCAGCTGGATGCCTCCGGTGCCACGTGAATTTTTTCTTTCAACATTCCTGCTCCTTCGCCAGGTGGCACCCCAAGACGGGTCCACCTCGATCGAAGTCGAGCCTCTCTCTGACACTTCGCCAGGTGTCCACCCAGGAGCGGTCCACCTCGGCCGAAGCTGGCAGCCCCTTGCTCCCTCGCCAGGTGGCACCCCAAGATGGGTCCACCTTTGCTAAGGTCGAGCCGGGCTTTCCTGCTCCTTCGCAAGGTGGCACCCCAAGATGGGTCCACCTTGGCCAAAGCTGGCAGCCCCCTGCTCCCTCTCCTGGTGGCACCCCAAGATGGGTCCACCTCTACTGAGGTCGAGCCAGGCTTTCTTGCTCCTTCACCAGGTGGCACCCCAAGACGGGTCCACCTCGGTCGAAGTCAAGCCTCTCTCTACCACATCGCCAGGTGTCCACCCAGGAGGGGTCCACCTCGGTCGAAGTTGGCAGCCCCTGCTCCCTCGCCAGGTGGCACCCCAAGATGGGTCCATCATGGCCGAAGTCGAGCCTCTCTCTGCCACTTCGCCAGGTGTCCACCCAGGAGGGGTTCACCTCGGCCAAAGCTGGCAGCCCCGTGCTCCCTCGCCAGGTGGCACCCCAAGATGGGGACACCTCTAATGAGGTCGAGCCGGGCTTTCCTGCTCCTTCGCCAGGTGGCACCCCAAGATGGGTCCATCTCGATCGAAGTCGAGCCTCTCTCTACCACTTCGCCAGGTGTCCACCCAGGAGGGGTCCACCTCGGTCGAAGCTGGCAACCCCCTGCTCCCTTGCCAGGTGGCACCCTAAGATGGGTCCACCTCTACCGAGGTCGAGCCGGGCTTTCCTGCTCCTTCGCTAGGTGGCACCCCAAGATGGGTCCACCTTGGTCGAAGTCGAGCCTCTCTCTGCCGCTCTGCCAGGTATCCACCCAGGAGGGGTCCACCTCGGCCAAAGTTGGCAGCCCCCATCGGAGTGCCCCTGCCAGAATCCTCGGCCCGAGTCTCTGACTTCGTTTTGCAGGACTGGAGGCTTGGAGATCTCGAGGTGAGAGAGTCCAAGAACCGGCACCAGCTCACGAGCTACGGGCCACCGCGGTAAGATCGGCAATAGATTGGCATGCCAGGTAGGGGGACAGAACAGCAACCCCTGCACAGACAAGCTTTCCGTGAGCAAGAGCATACATCGACCGTGGTGGTGATGAGTGGACGCGAATCATCCACTAGCCGAGTAGGAGAGGTTCCTTCTCCCCATGGGCTGCGCAGCCCTGAGAGGGAACTTCTGCTCCACCTCTTCCTCCTCAGTCATCCTTGGTGGACGGTCTTTTTGCAGCTATCGTCCAGCAGTTGCAAACATTAACTATGGTCGTGCGGCAGCTATAGCATCAGTAGCGCTCCCTGGCCACTTAGCCCCAGCCAGGGACCCCCGTGGCCCAAGCCACGGGCCCCCGCAGAAGCCTGCACTCCATCCAAGGCAGGCCTTCCCATCCGCGGGCAGTTACCAACCCCCACGGGAGCCATCAAACTCCCGTGAAGGGAAACCACTCCTGTTCGGCGGATCACGAGAGTCGATCCCCGGTCAATGATACTGAAGCAGTACGACGCAGCAGGCACCATCGGGGCAAGGCCCCTCGTCGAGACCAATCGGCACCTCCTTCTCCAGTGGCCTCAGTGGAAGGTTCCACCAATGAAGCCATCAAGCACCAGGCCGAGAGGCATCTGGAAGAGCACAAGCGCAAGTTGGTGGAGTTCTCCCGCTGTTTCGCCAACATGCAAAGCTCCCCAACTGAGCCAATGGGCTATAACGCCCAACCACCATTCTCCCGAGAAATCCAAGAGGAACTGATCCCGAATCGGTTCCGCATGCCCCAGGTGGATCCCTATGATGGGACCACCGACCCCGTGGACCACTTGGAGAGCTATAAGGCTCTCATGAGGGTCCAAGGAGCGACGGACGCTCTTTTGTGCATCGCCTTCCCGGCCACCCTCTGGAAGGCTACTCGAGTTTGGTTCACCTGCCTCGAGCCAGAATCTGTCAGCTCCTTCCAATAGCTGGAAGGAAAGTTTGTGGCATACTTCGACGCCTGCCGAAAGGTGCCACAGGAGGTGGATAGTTTCTTTTCTATCCACCAGCAAGACCAGGACCTGCTGCGAAACTATGTCATCCACTTCAAGACCGCCGCCATGGAGATTTATAGCCTGGACGAGCCTGTCTCCATGCTGGCATTAAAGTACAGGCTCAGGACCTCTCGCCTGATGTATTCCCTAGACAAGAAGCCCCCAAGACGTATTCTGAGCTCCTCCTCCGCATCCACAAGTACATCCGAGCTGAGAAGGCTGACTGTACCAGGCGAGAGCTTAACGAGAAGCCTTCGAAGAAGCATTCCCCAAGGGATGTTCTTGGGACCCGTAGGCCTGGACCACCTGTGGACTTCCATCCTGGTCCGAAGCCGAAGAATGGTGCTACCCCGGAGTGAACCTTCACCCCTCTCCTCGCTCCCAGAATGAAGATCCTCATGAAAATTGAGGGTGAGAACTACCTCTGCCGACCTCCTCCTCAGAACCCAAGGTACACCCTTGATAAGACGAAGTATTATCAGTTTCACCGTGAGCACGGCCATGACACGGAGGATTGCAATAATCTGAAGTGGGAGATCAAGAAGCTGATCAAGAGGGGCTACCTCAGGAAGTTCATGAGGAACGAGGCCCCGGCAGAGGGTCAGCCGCTCGCAGCCCTTCCCCCCATCCCTGTAATTGACAACCATCCAACAGAGAAGCCAGTGGGCATGATCTCGTGGGGGATAGGGTGCACCTCGAAGAGAGCCCGGGAGGCAGGAGTCCTGGAGAATGTACTCCCCTTTGAAAAGGGAAATGAAAATGAAAATGTAAACAATGATGCAGTGGTGGTTGAGATGACCATCGCAAAACATCCTGTACATCACATTATGGTGGATAGTGGGAGCTCTACTGATGTACTTTTTTATGATGCTTTCTCCCGGATGAATTTGTCTCATGATCAGCTAAAGCTGGTGCACACCCCTCTTGTGGGCTTCACCGAAGATTCTGTGGGGGTCGAAGGAGAGATCACTCTTCCTGTTACCACTGGATCCCCACCTCGGCAGAGCACGGTCATGATGACGTTTATCGTCGTCAGACTCCCATCACCTTACAATGCTATCCTAGGCCGTCTAGGGCTCAACCAGCTGGATGCGATCATTTCCACCAAGAGGTTGCTGGTGCAGTTCTCTACCGCCTCTGGGACGGGGGTGATGAGGGGGACGGCCCAACCTATCCCGCATTGCCTGCAGACAGTCCCAAGGGTCCGGAGTGCTGAGGTCGGTTCCGACGTCGACGACTTCGATCTAAGAGTGCAAGATCCCAGGAGAGGTCCCGTCGAGTGCTTATTGACATACCCCCTCGGCTCGGACCCTCAGAAAACCATGCAGATAGGAGCCCAACTCCCGGAAGAAGAGTGGGCTCGCTTGTTGGACTTCCTTCGGATGAACACTGATGTGTTTGCCTGGTCTGCTGTAGACATGCCAAGTATCCCCTCAGAGGTCATCACCCACTAATTGAAGATTGATCCAAGGTGCCGCCCAGTTCACCAGAAGAAAAGAAATTTTGCTGTAGAAAGGCAAAAAGCCATCAATAAGGAAGTGGAAAAGCTTCTCGCCGCCAGCTTCGTACGAGAAGTACAGTATCCCAGCTGGCTGGCGAACATGGTAATGGTGAAGAAGAGCAACGGCAAGTGGAGGATCTGCGTGGACTACACCGACCTCAACCGAGCTTGCCCGAAGGATAGTTTTCCTCTTCTAAAGATTGACCAGCTCGTGGACACTACCTCAGGGCATCGACTCCTCTCTTTTATGGATGCTTTCTCCGGGTACAACCATATCCAAATGCACCTGGAGGACGAGGAACACACCACCTTTGTCACCGATCGCGGGACCTACTACTATAAGGTGATGCTGTTCGGCCTCAAGAATGCAGGTGCCACATACCAATGCCTGGTCAACAAGGTCTTCAAAGACCAAATTGGCCGCAACATGCAGGTATACGTGGACGATATACTGGTGATGAGCAAGCCCACTTTAGACCACATCGGTGACCTGGCGGAAACCTTCAGTAACCTTCGACTTTACCAGATAAAGTTGAACCCGATGAAGTGTGCTTTTGGCATATCTGCAAGGAAGTTCCTGGGGTTCATGGTGACCCAAAGAGGGATAGAGGCCAACCCAGAGAAGGTTCAGGCGATCCTAGACATGGAGCAGCCCATCTCCAAGAAGCAAGTACAGCGACTCTCCGACCGGATAGCCACCTTGAGCTGGTTTATTTCAAGGTCTGCTGACCGCTACCAGCCTTTCTTCAAGGCGCTGAGGAAGATGCATGACTTCGCCTGGACGAAGGAGTGCCAGGAGGCATTTGAAGAGATGAAGAAGACATTGGCGTCGCCGCCATTGCTCTCCCAACCAGAAAAGGGAGAGGAGATCCTATTGTACCTGGCGATCACACCAGAGGCCGTCAGCTTGGTCCTGGTTCAAACGGACGACATAGGGATACAGAGGTCGGTGTATTACATGAGCAAACTCATCCGCGATGCAGAGCTCAGGTATTCTCGCTCCAAGAAACTGATTTTTATGCTAATCGTGTTTGCTCAGCATCTTAGGCCTTACTTTCAAGCACACCCCATCACGGTCTTGACGGATCAGCCACTAAAGGTGGTGCTCAGCCAACCTGACATGTCTGGATGCCTGGCGAAGTGGGCGCTCAAGCTCAGTGAGTTCGACATCACCTACCGGTCGAGGTCGGCTATGATGGTGCAGGTACTCACTGATTTCTTGGTTGAGTGTGCAGGCCTGGGTGAGGGGCCGGAAGAGAGTCCCGAAGACCGGCAGCCAGAGCCTGGACCAGAGAAAGACATCTGGATCCTTCATGTGGATAGAGCTTCGAACTCCGATGGGAGTGGAGCCGGACTCATCCTTGCCAACGGTGAAGGGGTGGTCGTCGAGTGTGCGCTCCACTTCCAGTTTATCGCCACCAATAACCAGGCGGAGTATGAAGCACTCCTCGTGGGACTAAGAGTGTCTCGCAAGCTGGGCGTGGCCTTCCTCAGGGTCTTTACTAACTCGCAGCTAGTGGCCGGGCAGGTCTCGAGGGGGTACAAGGCACTGGACCCCCAAATGGCGAGGTACCTGGAGCTCGTACAAACGAGCACAGCAGGTTTTAGGCGCTTCAGCATCTCCCATATTCCTCGAGGAGAAAACGCTCGCACGGACACCCTCTCCCGCCTGGCAACCCTGTCGGACTCATTGTTGGGGGCCGCGCTTACATCGAGCACCTTAAAGCCCTGAGCTACGAGACACCCATGGAGCCCAGAGCCCAACTGGATGGATAAGTATATCAAGTACATTACCAACGGCACCTTGCCCGAGGATCATGTGGTGGTTGGCCTCATTAAGAGGAAGGCCGCACGGTTCGTATTGATGGATGGGCTATTATATCGGAGGTCCTACTCCTACCCACTCCTCAAGTGTCTGAGACCCGCCAAAGCCATACTCGTGTTCTAGGAGATCCACGAGGGCATTTGCGAGAACCATGTGGGGGGCAGAATGCTAGCATATAAGGCCCTCCGTCAAGGTTATTTCTGGGAGACCATGAGAGAAGATGCAACTGACTTCATAAAAAGGTGCGACCGATGTCAACGGCATGCTGTGGTACAACGTCAGCCTGCTGCTCTACTCTCCCAGCTCTCCGCCCCATGGTCGTTCGCCCAGTGGGGCATGGATCTCCAAGGACCTTTCCCTCCGGCGTCCGGGCAGTGAAAATTCCTGATTATGGCCATCGACTACTTTACGAAGTGGGTCGAGGCCGAGCCCTTGGCTCGGATCATGGAGGCGAATGTCACCAAGTTCCTCTGGAAGTCGATCATTTGCCGCTTCGGCTTGCCCCACACCATCATCACTGATAACGGATGCCAGTTCGATTGTCGGGAGTTCGAGGAGTTCTGCGATGACCTCGGAATCCATCATCGTTTCACCTCGGTGGCGCATCCTCGGACAAATGGAGAAGCCGGGGTAATGAACAGGACCATCTTGTAAGGCCTCCGAACAATATTAGACCAGGCCAAGGGGAGGCGAGTAGACGAGCTCCCGAGTATCCTTTGGGTGTACCACACTACCCCAAGGACGGCTACGGATGAGACCCCATTCAACCTTGTCTTCGGGATGGAAGCGGTTATTCCAATTGAGCTCAGCCTACCGACCCTGCACGTGGAGCAGTATGACGAGGCGGAGAACCCGGCCTGGCTGCTACTGAACCTGGACCTCCTTGAAGAAACGAGGGACGGGGCTCGAGTTCAGATGGTGGCTTACCGGCAACGAGTGGCAAGATACAACAACTCTAGGATGCGACCGAAGTCCTTCCACCAGGGAGACTTAGTGCTACGCCACGCTGAAGCTTCCCAGCCGCGGGAGTGTGGAAAGCTCTCCCCAAATTGGGAAGGCCCTTATATGGTGGCGGAGGCACTCCCCCATGGGGCGTACTACATGGAGAGCTAGGCGGATCCCGGTTCCCTTGGACCTGGAATGCCTCAAACTTGAGGATGTACTACCAATAGTGTAAGGCTCCTTAAACATCAGCAATAAAATCTTTTTCACCAAATGCCTACTTTCATCTCGTAGGATAAAAGCCATCCAGCTCTAGGTTCAGCGAGCATGGGCATGGCGAAAGATTCGCGAAGGCGCGAAGTCTCCTCTGATGAAAATCCCAGAGTTCAGTCTGGAGCATCGCACGGAATTAAATTTTGACGTGCAACCCCAGAGTTCAGTCCGGAAGAGGTCCCGGGGACTTAGGTCCCGATCCTACATAATCCTGGAGAACATCTCGGTAGGTCACGCAAGGCTCAATTCCAGCCTGTGGCCCCGGGGTTCAGTCCGGAAGTTCATAAGGAACTTGGTTCCAAAGCGAAGTCTTGGACCTCGATATGGAAGGTAGAGCAGAACCCAGTTTGCCCATGCAATCTCGGAGTTCAGCCCGGAATGCACCACGGGACTTAGTCCCGGTGGCTGGCACCGGGGTTCAGTCCGGAAGATGCACAAAAAGAAAAAAAAAAGAAGAAGGAACGGGCTAACAGAAAAGGAATTTTCATTTCCGATAAAAGGTCCTTACAAAAGCGGGGCCTCGATAGGCCGGGTGACCCCAAAGAAAGAAAAAGAATACATGTTCATGCAGAAATAAAGTGAAAGCAAACGAAGCCACAGGGCTACTTCGCTGCAGCCGCATCCTCCTCCGGCTGGGGGGCACCCTCTCCGTCGTCGGCATCGTTTGAAGGCTGTTCGGGAGCCGCCACCTCAGCAATCATCGCAGTCGGAGCTCCCTCGTTGGACTCCTCCCTCCGGCCGCCCAGAACTACTCCATTGAGGTCGAGCTCGGGGAAAAAAAAACTTACCTTTTCCCGGCACACCTCAAAGCCCTTCAGGAAGGAGTTGACGACCGCCTCATGTACCTCCGCCCTGAATTCTTTGGAGGCTCGGAACCTCGGCACGGCCTCCTGCACCTCCTTCTTGGACGCCTCCAGCAACCTGTTGATGTAGGAGTTCTTGTCCTTGGCTGTGCTAAGCTCCTTGAGGACCTCCTCAACTCGGTGCTCCAGAGACCAGGATTGAGCTCTGAGTCATGACATCTCTGCCGCGTCATCCTCAGCGCGGCGTTGGTTCGAGATCCTCTCCTTCGATAGAGAGGTCTCGAGCTCCCTCATGCGCCCCTCGGCACGACCCAGGTCCGCTCGTAGCGCCTGGTTGCTCCCCCACAGCTCGACCCCCTTTCCCATGAGGTCCTTCACGTCGGTCACGAGTTTGCCGAGCTTCTTCTCCTTCTCGGCATCCTTTTTGGCATAGCCCGAGAGGAAGTTCCTCTGCAGCAGAACATCGATCCCGATCTGTGCCAAGGAATAGACAAGATGTCAATAAGATCCAACAGGAACTTTAAAAGAGGAGAGCTCGGGACTTACTATGAAGAGTAGGGGGAGGATCCCTAGTAGCACGTCAGCATAGTCCTGGCCGCTCCTCAGACGGCGGTCCCGGGAGGTGCTCGCAAACTCCATCACCCTTTCTGCGAGCCCTTGGTCACGGATGATGGAGGAGCTGGTGGTGAGACTTGGGGGTGGAATGTGGGCATCGGTAGCAGGCTGGGTGGCCATCGCTTCACCGGGCGATGCGGCCGTCGGTGGGGCTGCCGTCACCCTGGTGGCCATCGTGGAGATGACCGGCATGGCACTTGGAGCAGGCATCACCCGAGGGGGTTCTGGCATCCCCTCTCCCTCTACCCTGTCGAGCTCGATGATAGGGACATCAGGCGCACGGGACTGAGCCAGCCTGGGAGCAGGACCCGTTGTACCAGAGCCGAAAGCGGCATGAGTAGGCGCGGGCCCCTGGCTCACCTCAGTACGAGCCCTCTTCGTTGGAGCCTGCTTGGCCCCCTCGGTGGAGTCCCACTTTTGGGCACCCTCTATCAGGCTTTCGACGAAGAACTTCATACCTGAAGGAAAAAGACAGTTAGGCCAGTATAAAAGAAAAGAAGTGCAGAGCAGAAAATGAAAGCGAAAGAAGGAGATCCAGGGTCTCACCCAACTCTTGGATGGGACTGATCCCTGCCTCGAATAAATTCTGCTCTGAAAGCAAAACATCGAGAGCCGGGACCACATCACCCAGCATCTGAGTGTAGACATCTTGGTCCGCCCGCTCAACTTGGGAGTTCCGGTTCAACGACTAGTCCGGCTCACTCCAGGCCCAGTCGACTTCCTCGACCGAGGTGAAAAAGAAGCGATTCTTCTAGCCCTTGATCAACGAAGGGAGGTCAAACCTAAGGCACCTAGGCCGGAGTGAAATATACCACTAGCCATCATTTGCAGAGTAGCATTTCAAGGTGAAGAGGGCCCTGAAAAGGAAGAAACGAGCAACGAACCCATGAAAGTGACAAAAGATGATGAAAGCAAAGATGACCTAGATGGCATTGGGAGCCAATTGGGCCGGGACAAGATGATAGTGACTGAGAAAAGAAAGAAAGAAGGGATGAAGGGAGAAACGAAGACCCCCAACAAGGAAGTCTTCATAGAAGGCAACCCTCCCAAGGCCACTCATGGTTACTCGGTCCATAGGTCCTGGGAGGGAGAGACGGATTGAACCCAGAACCCCATAGGTATCCCGGATCTAGGAAAGATCGTCTCCGGTCATCGTCGAGGCATAACCAGAGGGACCAAAAGAGGAGACCTCCGCCACTGGAGGAGGAAGAGAAGAAATGGGACGTGCAGAGACTAAAGGGGGAAACCTAGGACCCCTAGGGACACCTATGGTCAAAGTCCCCGGCTGAAGCTGCCTCCGGACCTCGACCGGAATCTCTTCCCCCTTTGAGGAGGAAGACCATGGAGTCCTTGGCTAGGAAGGGCCAACCTCGTTTGGGTTTGAAGAAACATGACGACGACGCGCCATCAAGGAAGAAGAAGCAAGAAGGAAACGGAGTTCGAAGTAGCAAGGAATCTGGAGATAGAAGAAGAAGGGAAAAGGTCACAGGCACTCACCGGGATGTTTTGAACCGAAGGAATGGCAACCCTTGGGAGATGAAGGGAGACTGCTGCAACTGCCGGCGAGGTGTGAGAATGCCGAGAGACCTCGTTTCTGGAAAGTCCCCCTCCTTTTCAAACTCAATCAACAGCAGCCATATGCCACTTTCCGTCCTGGACCATCAGATGACCGCTATGTGGAGGAACGCCCGACATCGACACTTCGGTCCGACGAAAACTGCCTCGTTTTCGAAATGGCATATTAATGGCCCGTTAGACATGCACATGCGACAGCCTCCCACAGGATCTCGGGCACAACAGAAGCGACGGCAGCGATCATGGCAATTATGGCACGAGATTTTCGTCCTTTCCATGTCATCTCCGCATTAACTCCCCACGTCCCAAGCCGTGATGCTTCGATGGGACCTGGGGATGGGGGCAACCGATATGGCTACATCACTAACGTGGAATGTGTGTCAGACCCAGTTGGATGCCTCGAGTGCCACGTGGATTTTTTCTTTCAAAATTCCTGCTCCTTCACCAGGTGGCACCCCAAGACGGGTCCACCTCGGCCGAAGTCGAGCCTCTCTCTGCCACTCCACCTCGGCCGAAGTCGAGCCTCTCTCTGCCACTTTGCCAGGTATCCACCCAGGAGGGGTCCACCTCGGTCGAAGCTGGCAGCCCCCTGCTCCCTCGCCAGGTGGCACCCCAAGACGGGTCCACCTCTGCCGAGGTCGAGCCGGGCTTTCCTGCTCCTTCGCCAGGTGGCAACCCAAGACGGGTCCACCTCGGTCGAAGTCGAGCCTCTCTCTGCCACTTCACCAGGTGTCCACCCAGGAGGGTTCCACCTCGGCCAAAGCTGGCAGCCCCCTACTCTCTCACCAGGTAGCACCCCAAGATGGGTCCATCTCTGCCGAGGTCGAGCCAGGCTTTCCTGCTACTTCGCCAGGTGGCACCCCAAGACGGGTCCATCTCGACCGAAGTCAAGCCTCTCTCTGCCACTTCACCAGGTGTCCACCCAGGAGGGGTCCACCTCGACCGAAGCTGGTATCCCCCTGCTCCCTAGCCAGGTGGCACCCCAAGACGGGTCCACCTCTACCGAGGTCGAGCTAGGCTTTCCTGCTCCTTCACCAGGTGGCACCCCAAGATGGGTCCACCTCGGCTGAAGTCAAGCCTCTCTCTGCCACTTCGCCAGGTGTCCACCTAGGAGGGGTCCACCTTGGCCAAAGCTTGCAGCCCCCTGCTCCCTCGCTAGGTGGCACCCCAAGATGGGTCCACCTCTGCGGGGTCGAGCCGGGCTTTCCTGCTCCTTCGCCAGGTGGCACCACAAGATGGGTCCACCTCGGCTGAATCGAGCCTCTCTCTGTCGCTCTGCCAGGTGTCCACCCAGGAGGGGTCCACCTCGGTAGAAGCTGGCAGCCCCCTGCTTCCTCGCCATGTGGCACCTCAAGACGGGTCCACCTCTGCCGAGGCCGAGTCGGGCTCTCCTGCTCCTTCACCAGGTGGCACCCCAAGACGGGTCCACCTCGGCCGAAGTCGAGCCTCTCTCTGCCACTCTGCCAGGTGTCCACCTAGGAGGGGTCCACGTCGACCGAAGCTGGCAGCCCCTTGCTCCCTCGCCAGGTGGCACCTCAAGTCAGCTCCACCTCTGCCGAGGTCGAGCCGGGCTCCCCTGCTCCTTCGCTAGGTGGCACCCCAAGACGGGTCCACCTTGGCCGAAGTCAAGCCTCTCTCTGCCACTTCGCCAGGTGTCCACCCAAGAGGGGTCCACCTCGTCCGAAGCTGGCAGCCCCCTACTCCCTCGCTAGGTGGCACCCTATGACGGGTCCACCTCTATCGAGGTCGAGCCAGGCTTTCCTGCTCCTTCGCCAGGTGGCACCCCAAGACGGGTCCACCTCGACCGAAGTCGAGCCTCTCTCTGCCGCTCCGCCAGGTGTCCACCCAGGAGGGATCCACCTCGATCTAAGCTTGCAGCCCCCCTGCTCCCTCGCCAGGTGGCTCCTTAAGACGGGTCCACTTCTACCGAGGTCGAGCTGGGCTCTCTTGCTCCTTCGCCAGGTGGCACCCCAAGACGGGTCCACCTCGATCGAAGTCGAGCATCTCTCTGCCGCTAAAGTCCAAATCTCTTGGTTTAATTGATTAATTCATATACTAATTTGGTCTTGATTTTTTTTCAGATGTCTTCAAACCTTTCACTTCGGTCACTTCTCGATAGCGAGAAGCTAAAGGGTCCCAATTTTGATAGCTGATATCGAAAATTGAGGATAGTCCTGGAGCACGAGTGTATCCTTTATGTGATAATGGATCCAGCACCCGAAATCCCTCCTGCCAATGCTCGGAGTTCGATCAGGGACACTTATTTGAAGTTTTCTGATCGGACTATGTCTATAATGTTGGCAGCATGTAGTCCAGTCACAAATTTGTCCATCAAAAGTTGATCTTGTAGAGCAGTACAAAGTATCATCTATAATGCCAAAATGCATAATGGTAGTTTGGTCACTGATCATGTATTGTACATGATCGAGATGATCGAAAGATTGGGCAAGCTTGGATGTCCCTTGCACGATCAACTCGGCAAGGATGCAATGTTGAATTCTCTACCTTCCTCCTATCTTGACTTTCTTGATCATTATATAATGAATAAGCCTGCATTCAATTATCATGGTTTGATGGGGTTGCTGCAGACTTATGAGAAGGACCACCAACTGAATAAGGGGGTGGTGAATTTAGTGGGAGGTTCTAGAGGTCATCGTCCCTTTAAGAAAGGGAAGAAGAAAGGTAAGGGAAAGAAGGTGCTGAGTGCTCCTGGCCCTAGTCAGACCAAGAAAATGAAAGCTGATCAAGCTAGTACAGAGTGCTTCTATTATAAGAAGTAGGGACACTGAAAGAGGAACTATCCTCTTTATTAGGTGTCCTTAGACCCGAATAGGCTAGGGAAGGGAAAGCAGCAGGGTGCTGCACAAGGTATTTATATGATAAAACCTTGTAATTTCTCTATATTTGTCTTGGCCTGTTAATGTAATGTACATGTCTAGCAAACGCCCAAGGATAGAAAATGTCAGTGATTTGTATCTATGGCACTATAGGCTAGGTCATGTTAACCATAATAGGATAAACAAGTTGCGATAAGAAGGCCTCCTCGAGGTCAGTGATTCTGACTCACTGCGCACTTATGAATCCTATTTGCTTGGTAAAATGACCAAGTCACCTTTTACTGGAAAAGGTGAACGAGCTACAGAACTTCTGAGTCTCGTACATACTGATGTATGTGGACCCATGATAGTTAGTGCCAGAGGTGGATACAGATATTTCATTACGTTTACAGATGACCTGTCTAGGTATGGTTATGTCTTCTTAATAAGACATAAATTTGAGTCATTTGAAATGTTCAAACGATATCGTAATGAAGTGAAGCAACAAATTGGAAAGAATATTAAAATCCTTCGATCTGATCGAGGTGGTGAATACCTATCCAGTGAGTTCATAACATATCTTGAGAAGAATGGGATTCTCTCTCACTAGACTCCTCCAGGAACACCCCAGTTGAATGGTGTGTTTGAAAGGAGGAATCGAACCCTGTTGGTCATGGTTCGATCCATGATGGGCTTTGCAACTCTGTCGCTGTACTTTTGGGATATGCACTTGAAACAGCTTGTTACTTGCTGAATAATGTTCCGAGTAAGTCTGTTGTTTCCACTCCATATGAGCTATGGACTGGATGTAAGCCCTCAATTTCATACCTTCGGGTCTAGGGTTGTCCAGCTTATTTAAAGCATTTAGACTCAGATAAACTTGGTCCTAGGTCTGATCGGTGCCTGTTTATTGGGTACCCTAAGGAAATAAAAGGATATTTCTTCTACATGGAGGACGAACAGAAAGTGTTCGTTGCTCTTAGGGCTATCTTTTTTGAAAAGGAGATCCTTGGAGAAGGAACTGTAGCCTCTAAGATTGAACTTGGTGAAGTTCAACCAGTAGAAGAACCTGCACACTCTAAGGACATCATAGAACCGGTTGTGATTGGATCACACCTGGAATCCATGACTAGGAGATCCGGTAGAGTACCGCGTCAGCTGGACAGATACTACGGTTTCTTGGTCTGAGACGGTGATCCCATTGAGCTCGATGAGAACGATGAGGATCCGATCACCTATATGGATGCACTTCAGAGATTTGACTCTGAGGCATGGCTTGGAGCCATGCGATCCGAAATGGAGTCCATGGAGATCAACAATGTATGGACATTGGTTGATCCACCTGAAGGGATAAAATCCATCGGGTGCAAATGGATTTTCAAAAGAAAAAGGGGCACAGATGGGAAGGTGGAGACCTATAAAGCCCATCTGGTTGCCAAGGGGTATCATCTGCAATATGGTATCGATTATGACGAGATGTTCTTCCCTGTGGCAATGTTCAAGTCCATTCAGATCATGCTTGCTTTGGCAGCACATTTTGACTATGAGATCTGGAAGATGGATGTCCGAACCGCTTTCTTAAATGGGGAGCTGGATGAGGAGGTGTATATGATACAGTCTGAAGGGTTCACATCCATAGATGGGTCAAAAGTATGCAAATTGCAGATGTCCATTTATGGACTCAAGCAAGCATCTCGAAGTTGGAACATGCGATTTGATAAGTGTATCAAATCGTATGGCTTCGTTAGGAACAGAGAGGAACCCTGCATCTATAAGTGGGTTAATGGTTCTGTGATTGTATTCTTGGTACTGTATGTTGATGACATTCTCTTAATCAGGAATGACATTGCAGCATTGCAAGGAATAAAGGTCTGGTTATCATCTTAGTTCTTCATGAAGGACTTGGATGAAGCTTCTTACACACTGGGTATGAAGATCTATAGAGATAGATCTAAGAGGCTTCTGGGATTGTCCCAGTCTACATATATTGATACCGTGTTGAAATGGTTCAGCATGGAAAATTCTAAGAAAGGC
This sequence comes from Areca catechu, assembly GCA_021397845.1. NCBI lineage: Eukaryota > Viridiplantae > Streptophyta > Magnoliopsida > Arecales > Arecaceae > Areca > Areca catechu. Next base: position 40,281,570 of record CM038048.1, on the reverse strand, counting down.
TATCTCCCGATATGTTCTGAAATTACTCTTTCCAAGAAGGATTGTGCGACAACTCCTGAGGAAAGAGAGCACATGAGTAGAGTTCCTTATGCTTCGACAGTAGGCTCTATCATGTATGCTATGACATGTACTAGACCAGAAGAGGCATATTCACTAGAAGTAGTGAGCGGATACCAGTCTGACCCAGGTGAGGCGCATTGGAAGGTGGTCAAGACCATCCTAAAGTATTTGAGAAATACTAAGTACCAATGGCTGATTTATGGAGAACCTGACTTGAAACTTGTGGGGTATACTGACTCCAGTTTCCAGTCTGACAGAGATGATAGCAAGAGTGTGTCAGGGTTTGTGTTTACCCTGAATGGAGGAGCGATCTACTGGAAGAGTTCCAAGTAGGCAATAGTTGCAGACTCGGTATGCTATGTAGAGTACTTTGCAACATCAGATGCAGCAAAGGAAGCCATGTGGTTAAGGAAGTTCCTTGGAGAGCTAGGGGTGGCACCTTCCTTAGATGGTTTTTTCCTGTATATTGTGACAACACAGGAGCTATTGCTCAAGCTAAGGAGCCAAAGTCTCATAACTGCACCAAGCATATTCTATGGCACTATCACCTCGTACGAGAGATCGTGGAACGAGGCAACATCAATCTATGAAGATCGATGGAAAGGCAAATCTATCCGATCACTTCACTAAAGCCCTCGGAATCAAAGAGTTTGACTATTGCAAAAGGGAAATGGGTATTAAATACTGTTCTGATTGGCTTTAGTACAAGTGGAAGTTGTTGGGAATTGTGTCTCAAACTAATCGCCTAGGCTGTAGGCGGTTGTGCCCGGTATTAAATTTATATATGAATTAATAAAACTTTATTTTGGCAGCTCATTACATTATTTATTTTCCTGTAATGAACTCTGTTTATGTGATGAAGTCCTTAGGATTGCACTAACTTCGATATAGAGAGGATATATTAAGTAGCCCTTTAAAAAAAGGTTCACAACCAAAGGATACATTGTATAAGACAGCAATGTATGAAGTGTAGGTTGTTATGGTTCACATCGTTTGGTTGTCCTTTTGACCAAAGGAGTGTATTGACACTGATATGATTTGCAAGTGGGATGTGTGACATTTCATTGAACGTGACTCCGTGGAGCTCCTTTCTGCCAAAGGATTGCTCGCGATTGGATATGGGTATATGTGTCCCTCTGACCTGAGGTCACCATGGTAGCTTGCAAGCAACTCCCTGTGCTTTGATGCCGGACTACCCGGATTTCTAATCCGGTGATGGAAGGTTTTTGGGTACAGGCAAGTACTTGTGGAGCAGTGGTGGACCAAGATGGAATTGACTTGTCCAAATTGTTTGGATTGAATATCTCGCAGTGTCTCAATTTAGCAAATCCTCGATTGGGTAGCCCCAGTGAGGAGTCACTGGACTTGCGAGGTTGAGACATGTTGTGGATTGACTCAGTTAGGGTTGGCAGTCTAATCCTAGGTCATCCTGAGCATTGGAGGTCAAAGGGATGAATTATACAGTAACCATATGCCAGAGGTTCGATAGATTGCTCTTGTATCTTCGGCCTATCCGGACGCTGGGACCCATTGCTAGATGGTATCTTGTGCTAGTACTGGAAGTGTTCCAGTGCTACTGTTTAGGTTCGAACTTATGAGGTCACACGCTATAGAGGATTCTTCCTGATCCAGAAGCCGATCAACGATTGGAAATCATTTCGGTATTTAGGTCAAACGGACTTATTAAGCACACATTGGATTTACCTGGTCTGATTTGGATCGGCCAGGATTGGTTTGGATCAACCAGGAATTGTTCCTGGTAGACCAGGACTGAACCGAGTTTTATTACTCATTGAGTTTGGTCGGACCGAGATTTAATGAACCAGTTTTTGGAATTGGTTTGTTGAACCGGGTTTAATTTATTTGGTTTTGATTAAACTAGTTTTGGTTTATGGAACCGGTTTAAACACTTGTTGGTTTACACGGTGATTTAAATGGTTTATATCATGGTTTATTTTACATGATTTCTCCCTCTTTAGCTCTCTCTTACTTTCCCCTGTTTTTACCGTGTGCTTGGGATTATCCATTGCTCTGCGTGCTGGATTGGGTCTCTCGGTTTTCACGCATTTTTCACCTCTCCCAGACGGTGATTTAGCCAGCAGTTCATAGCATTTGAAACCAATTCAAAATAGTTTGGATTTAAGTTGTTCTCTTCCTGCATCGGTTCCCAGATTTTAATCCGATCAAGAGTCATTCAAATAAGTTTCAGGTTTTATTGGCCTTCTCCCTCGATGTCTTCTTCACGCGACTTCTTTCCTTCTCGGTTTCTCTGCCACATATTTTCCCAGCCATCATATATTTCTGGGTTCTTGGCCGTGAGAGTACGAGAGATGAATAAGCAGGCCGCGGCATATGAGAGGAAGAAGAAAACAGAGCTTGTGGGGTTTTCTTTTGGCCTTCACAAATTTTTGTTTGGTTGCTGGCCGTAAAAGAGAGAGAGAGAAACTGGTTGCAGCGAGAGAGTTTGGAAGAACAGGGCATGGGTTTTCACTGCTCCTCACACGTTCTCTCCGCTAGTTCTGCTTCTTGGTTGAAGGCCGTGGGACTTGCGGTGAGTGGGGATGAAAACAGGGCTTCATGTTTTTGTTCTCCATCGGTTTTATTTTCTGGATTGCTGGCTGTATGAGATGGGTTGTAACATGGGATAAGAGAGGGCAGAGAACCAGCGTTTGGGTTGAATCTCTGCGTGCAGAAATTTGTTCTGCATCCGTGTATCCCTTTCATGGTTATAAATTTTCCTGTGTACTTTTAGTGGAGTTTAGATGGTCCTGGAGAATACCGTTCACGAGAATTATTTGATATTCCCTGCTCCATATAGTCATGACCAGTTTGTTGATTCCCGGTAGACTAGCATCCTTCCGGGAGTTGGATCAGCGAGAGCTCGTGCATGGATACTTTAGAGGATGAATGCTTGGACACCTTGAAAGACTCGACGAATCTTCTCTTCTTAATCTTCTCTTCTTCTTGCTGTTGCAGATCTTATTTGCTGTTGAAGGACTTTAACCAGTCACTGCTGATTTGTTCTTAAATATGAGGGAGTCGGATTCTTCTTGCTTCGGTCACTTGTTCTTAAATATGAGGGAGTCGGATTCTTCTTGCTTCGGTCAGGTATATTTTATTTTGATTATCATGTAGGTCAGGTATATTTTATTTTGATTATCATGTATGCCTATATCTAGTTGTTATCATATGATTTATTATTATTGCACTTGCCTATACATGCCTGTATATTTTGTTACATGCATCATGATATGTTAGATCCTATGCATGAGTAAATACTTTCTGCTGCAAGCTTAAAAATTTTTAATTATGCAATACCTATTCCCTAATGTAACATGTCTAGGATAGGCTTCCGCTGTACCAGGTTTTCCTTCGGATGGATAGGTCAACAGATGGGTCGATGAGTGAAGTGCCTAGCTCTGAAGCTACGTCCAAAGATATATCTGAGACATTCAAAGTACCCCCGTAACAATAGATATAAAGAAATCAATTGATTTTAATGCTTTGTTCATAGCAAAATTTAGTCCGTCAATTATAACCATTTAATAATTTTAATATGCTCTTAATGCATAAGTTGGGGGCCATAAAATATATGACTTTGGGATTCTAGGTATTTTTCATGGTATAGATCAATATCTATGGTATTGTTCTTTCATTCAGATATCCTCATTTTGATGTTAGAATCAAAAGTAAATAATCTCTCATTTCAATAAAATATAGATCAGTGTACATAGAGTCAACATTAACTATAAATATATCTAGGGCTAAAATTTGATTGGATACTGGTATATCAACATCCATATTTGTTTTGTCTAATAAATATAGATATAGATACGGATATGGATGTAGATATTAGTCAAATACAAAAATTCATATCCATATTTATTTTAAATGGATATAGATATAAATTAGATAATAAAAGAATGGATATAAATAAAGATATAAGTTTGATAATTAAATTTTATAATCATAAAATCAAAGATATTATTAAATGGATGGTAAATTAAATTAACAGCATATTAATACAATTATATATTTTCTTAAAACTTCAAGAGTGCTATAAAATATTAAATAGAGTTATAAATAGAATTAGATATTCATATATGAGTGGATAGTCATCTATTCATATCTATATTTGTTTTTCTTTGATGGATATGGATGTAATTATGGATATTAGTTGAATGCTCAAATTTTTATCTATATCCGGATATATTCAAATAAGAAAATGGATCCAGATGGATTCTACCAATCCACTCTAAATATATTTCATAATAAGTCATGCATGAAAAAAACATATTTATTAATATTTTAAAGGAAAAAAAACACTTACACCTCTCAACTTTTAATCATTTATAGTTACAACCTTCTTTAAAATGTTTCAATTAGCCCCCTTAATATTTAATTTGCATTAATGTCATCCTTCCCTTTCCCCGTGACACCATTAATGACATATATGAAATGATAGAACTACCCTCACCATAATAAGGTTTGCTCAGGGTCAAGAGAGTTTATGAATTAGAATATATCCCAACTATCTTACCCCACCATCATTGACCTCAATGACCCTCCATTAGAGTGAGATCATTCTTTGGTAAACCTTTGATAAGCATTCACTCCCTCTCTCCCATTTCCTATCATGGTAGATAGATGCTTGTGTAAGACTTAAACCCTATATGCCAATATACTAATTAGTCATATATTCTATTAAAAAATATATATTACAAAAAAAAAAAGGAATTCTACTTGATATACCCAAAATGATCATGCCTACGTGGGCTCCCATCTGGCTCACCACATCATCTCCCAGCTTGACAGAAGAAGCAAGCATCACAAATTCAATCGCATAGTGATGGAGGACTAACTAAATGCAAGATGAAATGATGCAGGTGATTTGTTCCTTTGTGATTTTTAGGTTTTTTTTTTATAAGTTGTGGATTCTCGAAGACAAACCAAGAGTACTACTAGCATGTGGATTAGCTCCTAAACAAGGATAAAAAGAGGACCCCGGGATTGAGAAACCCCGTAGGACTTAGCTCTCAGATCAATACCTACTTAGGAGTCAGGGTAGCAAACCTCAAAGATCCGAAGTGCTCGATGCCGAGATCACTCGCTTTTGTGGATGCGGCCTGGATGATCGAGCCCTCAACCCCGCGGATGCTCCAGTTTTCAGATCGAAGGTCACGAAGGCAAGGGAGACCGACTCCGTGTCCATGGTACCTGGAGAACTTGCGAGCATTCAAAAGGAAGAGTTAGGTTTTGATCAAAAGAAAGCAATAGAAAAAAAAAGAGAGTTGATGTGGTGATGGCGGAGTTCTTGCTAGGCGCCGGTTGGATGATCCCAATGGACTCTGACTCGAAGTTGGAGGATGGAGTTGCGGAAGAGACGATAACTTAAGGCCTCATACCTCTCGACGTCCGAAGGCGAAGGCGCTCCCTCACGGAGATCGACGTTCCTAATGAACAAAGGCAACTAAAGAGAATTTGGCTCTAAAAAAAAACTTGTATTTTTCATTCATCATCAATTAGCTTTATGAAGGAGAGGTAAGGTCCCTTTTATAGGCACCTTAGGACCATATTTAAATTTCAAATAAAAATTACAAATCTTTTCTTGATGGGGTGCCCAAAAATTCAAAAATTCTTCCTTCTTGGCCAACCATGAATGTAGCTTGATGTGAGGCTTGGATCAAGGCTTGTGTCCTCCTCCTTTCCTTGGTTGTGCTTCCACCTTTAGTACAAGGCATGATATGGGGACTGAGAAGTGGAGGTGCCCATGGATCTTGCTATTCCTTCCAAAGTTGTTCAAGTAGTTTAGGAAGAAGCTTGATAGGAGGCTTGAAGCAAGGGATTTGAATTCTCCAAACTTTAACTCCCTTTGACCTTCCTTGGCCGGCCACCCATGTTTGGAAAATAGCTTGATAGGGGGGAGGGAAAAAAGGAGTTTATCAAGTGATGTGTCCCCCCTTTTGGTGTCCAAAATCTGAATTGTGTGCCGCCCACATGGCATGGTGAAGTGGCACCATGTAGGATGAAGAGGTGGTCCCCTGAGCTGAGTTGGCTTCCTTCATGGCTTGGCTCAAAAAGTGACTAGACTTCAAGACCAATCTTGCTTCAAATAGACTCGGACTGGACTCATTACGAGACTGGACTCAGTACAGGACTCGACTTGACCAACTTGGTCAAAATACAGGACTAGACATAGACACTTGAGACTCAATTCAAAGCTAAAGAAAATTACATGGTTTAGGATTGAAGCCTTATTGCAAGACCCAAAAAGTTGGAACCCTAATTGGAGGTCTGGTGCCCACACCATTCTTCCGAGGTGGGAGGAACTCGACCCTGCCGAGTAAAGGTTCATTTGGCTTTGATATCTTTCCCGAGGTGCTGCAAGTCCTCTTGGATATCATACAAATCATCGGACTACGGTCAGCCTTGCAATCGGACCAAGTAATGCTGATAGCCTTTGCCCTGGGTGGTCATAGCTTGATTATCCAGGACATGCTCGATGCGCTCTCCTCTCTCAGGTAAAATTGGAGGTGGACACTCTAGTTCAGGTTCGCTCTCAAATGAAAGGTTAGGCCCAAATGGCTCACTCGGTATATTTGCTGGTTCCCTATAGTCGACTAAGTTCAGGATATTGAAAGTCGAGCTAATGCCATAATTCGGGGGTAGCTCAAGCACATAGGCATTAGGGCCAACTCTCCTTATCACTCTAAAAGGGCCAGCTCCACGAGCATGAAGTTTCTTAATGGCTCCTGGTGGAAACTATTCAGGCCTAAGCCTAACCATTATAGAATCCCTTTGATCAAACTCGTTCACTTTCGGGAATCAGTCAAATTATTTTAAAATTTATACTTAATGCATGATGCAAAATGCAGACTCAACGATGCATTCCTATATAGCAGAATTTTATTAGACTCTCTAGAGCCTAAACCTATCAGATGATTGACTCTCTAGGTTTGACACTGGTCTGGTATGCACAAGAAAAATTACCATGGATCCCTAGCAAATGCCATAAGGTATACCAGAAATAGGTAGCAAATGGGATGGGCTCTAGGGATTCATGCAACCTAGAAATCTCAGCAAAATGTAACCCCATGGCTCTAGAAATGTGAGAAGGCTCAGGGAAGGGTAGGAAATAAGAATCAGAGTCTTGGGTTGGCTTATAGGAAACATGAAACAGATCTTGGTTATTCAGGATGACCTTAAAATTGGACATTGTTCTATAGGTGTCATATGGTTCACTTGTTCCGGTAGATCTTGGGGCTCACTAGGGTCAATCCCACAGTAAGGAAGGTCTGTTAAAGAGGATCCTGGGACCAAGTCTATAGTATGATGGATGTCTCTCAGGGGTGGAAGTTGGTCAGGTGAATCATCAGGTAAAACATCCTCGAATTCTTTCAAAGTCTTAGCTACTTCTTGGAGGTATTCCTTTTGGGTCGGTTCAGGAATCTCTTCAGTGGCAGGGGATCCTTCAGTAATCTCATCGGGTGGTAGTTGCTTAGGTAACTCATTGGGAAATACATCCTCAAATCTTTTCACTTTTAGGGCTTCAACTACCTCTACTATGTTCGATCCTGGCTTAGTTACTCCAAATTTTATAGTGGGTTCAGGATCTTTTCTATGAGTTCCTTAGTGATTTCAGCCTTGGGTCCACCTACATCACACTTCACCACTAGACTTGATTCCGAGATGTCTTCTTTGGATTCCTCAATAGGCTCAGGGGTTTTTTCACTTAGATTCTTAGTGGGCTCAATCTTTTCTTCCTAAAACTTTTCAGAAGGTTCCTCTCTCTAGGTTGGTTCATGAGTCTTTCTTGTGGTAGGGGTTCCCTCAATCATCACATTCTCTAACTCTTTGGCCTTGATCAAGTTAACTTCTGGCTCCTTTTCCTTTAGGCTAGTCGATCCTCTTTTAGCCTGGTCCTTAGGCTGAACTGGATTGATTGTAAATTTCTTCCCATGGTGGTTAAAGGTACAGGTATTGGTCTGACCATGAAGGGTGGCATCATGATCGTAAAGCCAGGGTCGACCTAGGATAATGCTACTGATGCCCATGGGAAGGACATCACACCAAATCATCTCTTCATATGATTGCAACTTGATCAAGACTTGGCACCTAGACTTTATGGGTATGGAGGTTGAATCAATCCACGAGACCTTATAAGGGTTAGGATGGGGAATTGGGGTCAATCCTAAGAATTTGGCAGTACTTGAAAAAATGGCATTAACATATCTCCCACTATCAACTATGATCTTGCATACCTTATTTCCTAGTTTGGTAAAGGTTTGTAGGATGTTAGCCTTACGCCAATCTTCTTGCACTATGTCCTGGGTAAGGATGCACCTAATTACTCCTAACAGGTCATCAGACTCATGCAGTTCTTCTTGGTCCAGGAACTCCTGATTAGGTCTCTTAGGGTGAATCTCTTGGGCTGGGTTAAAATGGGAATTCTCCTGGGTTTAGCCTCTATGGATGGTTCATGATGAGGGTAATCCTTGGGGGAAAAAAGTGACTTGGACTCAGGTTCAATAGATGGTCTAGGACTATTCTTCTTTAATTTCTTTCATCAAGCTGATCAAGCACTGATCTTAGCCACCATGATTAATTGATCTTCTCGGGTGTTTCCATGGGTTCACCTGATTGGGAAAGATGGGGGTGATAAGGGACTCCGGATCTGGTCGACATGCACACACAATGGAAGATGCTATGGGTTTGCTAGACCTAAAAGAAATAAAACCAAATGTTAGGTCAAGAAGACTAACTCGGTAGTAGTAACTTGGCACCTGGCCAGGTAAGTGTAAGGTTGGTGGAGGTTCCTCTTTGCTTGCCTTAGATACCAATTGGAATTGGCCAGGTAAGCGAACCAATCCACCTTTCTTCTGACTCTCGTCCCTGAACCACTTGCCTAGACTCAAGCACACACAAACCAGCTATATAACTTGGCTTGACACTTGGTTTGACCCGACTTTGTGGATGTCCCTAGCTCACTAGAGCAATTAAGTGTCTATCTAGTTTTAATTAGAAGTTGGTTCGATATGCCGGGTGGTGATTTTTTGGGCTAGGAACAGGTAATGAAATCCTGACCCTATGTCAAATTGCTGCCCTTAAAGTGATTTATGCAAATGATGGCAAACAAATGCTCTAATGAGATGGGTCTAAATTATATTTTTGGGTTTTTTTGTATATATGCTAACAGAGATAAGATGATGGAAATAAAATGATATGATCCTAAATGCAAGATTAAACTATATGACAAATGAAAACATAAGAAAATGCACTTGCAGAAATTCTCCGAACAGAATTTCTTCTCAGGTAGTATTCCGGCTTGTAGAAATTCTACAAGCTGCAATAAAATCTGAGAAAATTATTAAAAATATCTTCAATTATGTGTGATCTAACAAAACAAAAATAAGAAAACTTGGAGATTCCTACAAGCAAAAAAAACTAAAAGAACAAACTATAATCGGAAAGGAAAAAATGCAGAAATTTAAAGATAAGATCTAAGATGTAATTTTCTTTTTTTTTTTCTTTTAAATCTATTATTCTTGTATTCCCCTTCAAATGGCTATCACAATGGCACCCCTACACACCTTAGGAGATCCCCGTAGAATGGGAAGAGAGAGTCTTGAAACCCTACTTTGATGCAGAATAAATAAGATGATGCGATGTGGAAGTAAATTAAGACTAATTTTTTTTTTTTTTGTGTTTTGTTAGAAGTTGGCTTGATTAAAAATAAGGCTAACTAATATTGAAAGAAAATATGCACTGAAAGAAAGCACAATTCAAAAGAGTAGATTATCAGAGTAATAAAGAAGTAGGATCGCTGGAGATTGAGAAACCCCCAGACCTAGGGTTTACTCCTCTTTCACGAAACAGATGAAGAGAGAAGAGAAGGTTTTATACCTGACTGTGATATCTCTCTTTGCTTCAATTGAAGGACACTCTCAAGTAGATTGTAGGATCCTTGGAGACGGAATATCTTCGTAATGGATCCTCGGATTGTAGTCCTATGGCAAGGTTGGCCTTCTTCTCATACTCTGGACCTGGAAAGGATGAAGAACAAGATAAGGATGTAAAAAACTCAAGGAAGAGACCTTTACCTGGGATAGCTCCGGACTACTCAAACTTTGAAGATGAGGGAAGAGTATGGAGGTGGCGGTGGAAGATGGAGTGGATTTAGGGTTTGGCTGGTAGGGCGGCGGCTTGCAGATGAAAAGGACCTAGGGCTTGATATAATGGGCAGTGGCTTGGAGAAGGAGATGGCGGCCTTGAATGAAGTGGGAATAGGGTTTAAGAATTTGGGTGTTGGCGGCTAGGATGATGAAAGGAAATTAGGGTTGGCGGCCAGGGATGAAAGCGGGGTAGGGTTTTGGTAACTTTGGAGATCTCTCACCTCCTCAAGGCTCCAATGGAACTCGGATTTACTCCCTCACGGAGCTCAACACTCAAAGAAGTACGGAAGAAGAGAACACAAGGTTGCTCAACACAAGAAAAGATTTCATTTACTCATTAAAATCAAAATATTACATAAGAGTCCAATATATAGACCTTGCAAGAGAAACAAAATTACACTACTTCCCATGTGGGACTAAACATTCATCCTAAGCGTGAAAAACTTTCCCTTGACCGACCAGGCTTCTTTCCTTGGAGTGGGCGGCCTCAAATGCAAGGTGATGGCTTCATATGGCAGGTATGTGGGGCACCTCCTAGTTCTTCTCCTTAAGTCATGGGTTTTCCTTCCATGACTTACTCTTTCTTAGAAGAAAATACTCATCTCCTAGTCTTTCTCCCCAAGACTAGGCTCCTTCCATTCATAGCCAGGTACTTTAGGCAGGTGTGGGTGCCTACCTTGAAGTCCTCTCCAAGAAAAATCCCCTGCTTCTTTAGCTTGGTTACTTTTGGCAGCTTGTGGGCGCCTTCCTTGACTTCACCTAAGAAAATTTTTTTGCTCTCTTAGGCGTGGGGACCAGGGACACTGGGATGAAATGTGGTGCCAACTAGTCCTGGGAGTGTGGCATCCACTTGCATTTGGCCTTGGAAGAAAAAATGACACCCTAGGGAATGGCGCCAACCAGGACTTGACTTGGACTTAGACTGAGTCAACATGACTCAATAAAATGAAATGCAGACTCAAAGAAATAAAATAATCTGGTTGACCAGGTCAACCCTTATTACAAACCCTAATCTTCGGGCAAGGTCATTCAGAGATCCAGATGGAATCCTGAAGTCTTCTTCTGATTCTGGTGCTTGCACCATACTTTTTTTCTAAGACCGAACGGCCTGGTGAAGCACCTAATCTAGGTACTTAAGAAGTGCTAAGTCCTAACCTAGCTTTAATACCAAAAATGATGGAGGACTAACTAAATGCAAGATGAAATGATGCAGGTGATTTGTTCCTTTGTGATTTTTAGGGTTTTTTTTTATAAGTTATGGATTCCCGAAGACAAACCAAGAGTAGATCTAGGGATTGAATAATAATAAGTACTAGCATGTGAATTAGCCCCTAAACAAGGATAAAAAGATGACCTCGGGATTGAGAAATCCTGTAGGACATAGCTCTTAGATCAATATCTACTTAGGAGTCAGGGTAGTAAACCTCAAAGATCCGAAGTGCCAGAAGCCGAGATCACTCACTCTCGCGGATGCGGCCTGGATGATCGAGCCCTCAACCCCACGGATGCATCCATTTTCAGTCCGAAGGTCATGAAGGCAAGGGAGATCAACTCCGTGTCTGTGGTACCTGGAGACCTGCGAGCATTCAAAAGGAAAAGTTAGGTTTCAATCAAAAGAAAGCAATAGAAAAAGGAAAGAGAGTTGATGTGGTGATGGCGGAGTTCTTCTTGCTAGGCGCCTGGTTGGATGATCCTAATGGACTCTGACTCGAAGTTGGAGGATGCAGTTGCAGAAGAGATGGTAACTTGAGGCCTCACACCTCTCAAAGCCCGAAGGCGAAGGTGCTCCCTCACGGAGATCAACGTTCTTAATGAACGAAGGCAACTAAAGAGAATTTGGCTCTAAAAAAAACTTGTATTTTTCATTCATCATCAATTAGCTTTACAAAGGAGGGGTAAGGTCCCTTTTATAGGCACCTTAGGACCCCATTTAAATTTTAAATGAAAATCACAAATCTTTTCTTGATGGGGTGCCCAAAAATTCAAAAATTCTTCCTTCTTAGCCGACCATGAATGTGGCTTGATATGAGGCTTGGATCAAGGCTTGTGTCCTCCTCTTTTTCTTGGTTGTGCTTCCACCTTTGGTACAAGGCATGATATGGGGAGTGAGAAGTGGAGGCGCCCATGGATCTTGCTATTCCTTCCAAAGTTGTTCAAGTAGTTTGGGAAGAAAGCTTGATAAGAGGCTTGAAGCAAGAGATTTGAATTCTCCAAACTTTAACTCCCTTTGACCTTCCTTGGCCAGCCACCCATGTTTGGAAAATAGCTTGATAGGGGGGAGGGAAAAAAGGAGTGTATCAAGTGATGTGTCCCCCCCTTTTGGTGTCCAAAATCTGAATTGTGTGCCGCACACATGGCATGGTGAAGTGGCACCATGTAGGATGAAGAGGTGGTCCCCTGAGCTGAGTTGGCTTCCTTCATGGCTTGGCTCAAAAAGTGACTAGACTTCAAGACCAATCTTGCTTCAAACAGACTCGGACTGGACTCATTATGGGACTAGACTCAGTACAGGATCAACTTGACCAACTTAGTCAAAATACAGGACTAGACATAGACACTTGAGACTCAATTCAAAGCTAAAGAAAATTACACGGTTTAAGCTTGAAGCCTTATTGCAAGACCCGAAAAGTTGGAACCCTAATTGGAGGTCTGGTGCCCACACCACATAGTCATCAGGTTCCATGTTAAGAAGCCTGGCATACCCCTCTTCTGTAAGAAGGGAAGGCAGATTAGCACCATCACTCCCTAACACTGACCACTCCTCCAAGCATAGATGCACTATGGAAGCAAGCCTGGCATGCCCCTCTTCTGTAAGAAGGGAAGGTAGATCAGCACCGCCACTCCTTGACACTGACCACTTCTCCATGCATAGATGCACTATGGAAGCATGCTTGCCATGAAGACAAGTACCATGCCATCTACAACCATCGTCCAAGGGCATGCACTCTATAGAGATGTGCTAAACACCACTCCCTGCACCGCAGAACATACCTTAGGCATCAGGTACTATATACACCTTGCTTATAAAATCATTTTTCGGGACTCTTTAGGTAAGGTTTTCAAAGTTTTTCCAAGACTTTCCCTAGGCAAGCTCCTTTAAAAATCTTGTATCCTCTAAGGGCCTCAAAAGTTCTCTCAGAGCCATCCAAAGTATTGAAATTGCTACTCGAATGAAGGCTAGGGCTACCTTGCCTCGCCTAAGCCTTGCTTACTCTTTCCATGACCTCGCATCCACTTCTTCACATCCATCCATTACTTCCCTTGGCCTTGCCTCTACTCCATCACATCCATCCACCACTTTCCTTGGCCTCGCATCCATTCCATCACATCTTTCTACCACTTCTACTACCTCGCCAGCTACCACCACCACTACCTCACTAGCTTCCACTCCACCTCCACACCACACATCAAGAACGCTATATATTTCTCTTTTCTATTTGCTTCTATAGGAGACTGACTTAGGCATCGGAGGGTCCACTACTAGGAAACCCCCCACCATGGCCAGATTTCTGTGTTTTTTGTTTTGCAAGTTTTGAAATGCCTGCATGCATATTATGAGAGTAACTTGGAGCCATCCAATATAGTAGCCACATCCAGCTGCATCAATAGATATTCGATGGTTCCACAACATATTAATGCTAGAGGAAGGTCCTTGGCCTAAACACTTATCAAAAGGGCTTGTAGTTTCTTTTTCTCTTGTGTAGCTATGTAAAGGAAGAAGGCCAAGGTGAGACTCGCTATCCCTCCTCCTATAAAAAAACCAGTGGTCTCGTTGGATCACCTATAGACTCCCCCAAACTGAAGTACTGGCGAGCCTTGGCTACTCTTGCGATCACCATCAAGTTGTTCCACCAACTTCAACTCCAAGTGCAATCATTAACCATAGCAGTGCAAGGTTTATAGTAACTCCCAACCCAACCTCCCCTAATGACTGATGGGCACCCATTATCAGATATTCTTCCTCTTGAGTAGGGGGCAGGACCGAGCAGTTTACCCCACCCCACTAAAGCAGAAGTTCTTTCAGAGGCCCGTGGTCAGTTAGTAGCCCTAAGCGAGCCCCTCATCACTACCTGTCACACCCATCAGGCCCCTGAGGGGCATCCTAAGCATACATACCCATCATTCATGGGCCATTAAGGTAGGAATTATGAACACAATTCTTCCATTTCACTTTCTTCATCCTCCTATTCTTCGCAGGATTCCTTAATGGAGAGGCCATCTTATCGATGATCAAAAAGGCAAGCCAAGAAGTAGGATGAGCTGGACTAGAAGTATCATAAAGTAGACAGTAATTTGGAGTCCCTCCGGTGATAAGAGACAACACCAATAGGCAAGCCACTATTCACTATGCATTTGCCCTTCTCTCGAGCCATCATAGAGGAGCCCATCTCCCGACACATCAAAGCACCACCTATGAAGGTGATGTGGGCATCAGGGTTTGACTTGAGCCCTTCAACCTTCGGGGGATCTCTAATTAGGGTTCTACCCATTGAGTCCTGTAATAAGGCTTCAAGCCTTTAATTTTGTAATTATCTTTGCTTTAAGCCAAGTCTAAATCTTGTACCTTGACCAATTGGGTCAAGATTAGGTCAACTCGAGTCCTGTAATTTATTTTAATCCAAGTCTGGGTCTGCCTGAATTTCGGGTCCCAACCCAATGAGAGAAAACTTGTCCTTTAGATCAAGCCCATTTTAGTGGACCAAGCTTTGACTTGACACTGCCACTTCATCAGCTGCATGGCGCCATATCAATGCCACCTATGCACCCAAGAATGGAAGCAAGGAGGCGCCCCATAAGCATTCCACACGCCTCCATTATCCCCTCCCCATATCATGCCATGAGCCATCATATTTGGGTTGTTGAAGATTCAAGCCACAAAGCAAGCCCTCCAATCAAGTCCTCTTCCTAAAATATTCATGCAAGAAAGGAAGACCAAGGAGCACACTCCCCATGCCAAGCCATCAAATGTGCAACGCCCAATCTTCTTCTCCCTTGGTCGGCCAAGGATCAAGCCTAGAAAAAATTTTGGAGGACACATTCCACCAAGCTTGCCTCCATCCAAGCTTCTTTCCAAAACTATGCTCACAAGGAAGGAAGGCCAAGCATCAAGCCCCCTCTTCAAGCCAAGCATCAAGCCATACCCAATCTTCTTCTCCCTTGGTCGGCCATGAATCACTCCATCTAGGTATGGAAAAAGACTCCAAAGGGGACACATCCCTCCAAGCTTGCCCTACTTCAAGTTTTCTACCAAACCGAGCAAGCAAATAAGGAAGTCAAAAGGACAAACTCCCCTCCCCAAGCCTTGTATCTTGCCATGCCATTATTCTCCCCTCTTGGTCGGCCTTGAAGAACTCCCTCCAAAGCTTTGGGTGCCACTTTTATTTGGATTGTATTTTGGGTTCAAAATTTGAATGGTTTTTTTCATTTGAAATTTGAATGTACTCTAGGATCTCTATAAAAGGGGACCCAATCTCTCCTTGTAGAGAGGATTGATGATTAATGAAAGAAAGCTTGTGTATTCTATCCTCTTCTTCAATCCTTGTCTCTTAGGCTAGGTTGAGTGAGAGCTTCCTTCGTCCTCCGGGACATCGCGTGGTGAGAGGCCACATTCCTTCACCTGAGGGCATTGCATGGTGAGAGGCCACATTCCTTCGCCTGAGGGTGTCACGTGGTGAGAGGCCACATTCCTTCACCCGAGGGCATCGCGTGGTGAGAGACCACATTCCTTCGTCATTCCGGGATGTCGCGGGGTGCGAGGCCCCAAGTTATCTCCATCGACACCATCATCCGAACCCCATCTCCTCAACCCTTTCCTTTGTTTTTCTTTCCACCTTTCCATCATCTAAAAGGAAAAAGAAAGAAAAAAAAAACTAATCCTCTTTGTTTGCCTACAGGTCCCCTTGGTGCCACGACCATTAGAGAAGGTTTGCTTTGCCACTGTGACCACCCGATCGAAAGCCAGCCTATCCGCGGGTTCAACAGCTCGGACATCCAGGTCGCATCCATCAAGGTTGAGCGATCTCTGCACCAAGAGCATCAGAGTGTTGAAAGGTTTGCATCCCTATCTCCTAGGTAGGTATTGATTGTATCGAGCTAGTCCTAATCCCGGGGTTCCTTAATCTCGGGGTCCTGGTCTATCATTTCTTAGGGATTGATCTGCTAGCGTAGATCTTTTTTCTTTCAGTTTTCTTAGGTTCTCTTTGCTTGCAATCGGGAACCAAAGATAAAACCCTAAAAATAAAACAAGATATAACCACCTTTGCATCATCCGTGCTAGCATCATCCTTGCTTGCTCTTTTTTTTCCCCATCATTTTCTGGTATCAGAGCGTGTGTTATTTCCCCCATCATTTTTTGGTATCAGAGCCTAGGCTAGGACTAGTGCTCTTGCATTTAGATTTCTGCATTCTGTCCAGCCCATATATAGTTTACTATTTTAATTTTCTCTCTTTGTAGGAATCTCTGTTTTATTTGATTTTTCTTTTGCTGGATCTGTTGCATTTATAGGATTTTTTTACTCTTTTCTCAGATTTTATTTCAGCCTGTAGAAATTCTACAAGCCGAAATACCACCTGAGAAAATTTCAGGCCTGCAGTTTTAGCAAGCATCTCTTTCTTGTCTCATTTAGTTAGTTCATGTATTTAGTTCATGTTTAGATTTTTATATTTTGCTTAGCATCCATACATCTGAAAGACACAAAAATATAAAAAAAAAAAAAAAAAAATTAATCATTTTCTTAGACATTTGTGTGCATACATTGTTCATAATACACCTAAGGGTGACAAGTTAACATAGGGTCAGGAGTTCATAACCTGTCCCTAGCCCAAAAACCACCACCTGGCATTTTGAACCCTAGCCATTAACTAAAATCAATTAGACGTTAATCTGCTCTAGTGAGCTAGGGACACCCACGAAGTCGGGTCAACCCAAGTGTTGGGCCAAGCTAGATTGCTTGGAAGTGTGTGCTTGTGTAGCTGGTGTAGCTGGTGTCTAGGGAAGCGGTTCAGGGACTAGATCCCGAAGGGAAGTGGGTTGGTTCGCTTACCTGGCCAATTACAAGATTGGTGTCTAGGAAAGCAAAGAGGAACCTCCACTAACCTTACGCTTATCTGGCCAGGTGCCAAGTTACTACTACCAGGTTCGTCTTCTTGACTTTTCATTTGGTGAGATCTCCTAGGTCTAGCACACCATAGTACCGTTTTGTATGTTTGCATGTGCACTAGATTAGGAGCCCTTTTTCACCCACCGTCTCCAACCCCTATCGAAGACATGGACCAACTTCGTGTTGAGCTTGCAGCCATGAACGAATCCTTGACTCGAGCCATAACTCAGTTAAGCACCCGGTTAGATGATAGGCTTGACCAAGTAGAGGCGAGACTCATACCTTTAGAAGAAAATGCTAAGCCCCAATCTGAAGCCGGTCCTGCATCCCCTCATCCTAGGAGGATCCCGCAACAAGACCCTTTCTTTGAGGATGAGTTTGGAAGAAACCCCACCCCCTTTGTGAATACTCACCCCAGAAGAGCCCATCTAGAGGACCCTGAGGAGAGAGCCATTAGAAGTATTAAACTTGAAGCACCCACCTTTGACGGGAGTCTAGATCCCAGGGTATATGAAGATTGGGAGTCTGCAATGGAGGAATATTTTGATTGGTATTCCATGACTGATAGAACCAAGTTTAAGTTTGCCAAACTTAGGTTGGTTAAGCAAGCTAGGTTGTTCTGGAATAGTGTTGAGAACTACATGGAGCAGAGAGGTCATTTGCCTGTAACAGACTGGAGGGAGATGAAAGAAAAGCTTAGGAGAAAGTATTTACCCCAATCCTACACCCAGAGATTATTGGACCAATGGCAAACCCTGACTCAGGGAAGTAAGAGTGTGGCTGAGTACATCGAGAAGTTCGACGAATATGTTATGCGGTGTAAGGTTATCGAGTCACCTGATGTAATCCTGTCTAGGTTTAGGGCTGGCCTTCACCCAGACATCCAGAGAGAACTTTACTTTAGGTCGACCGGAACCTTAGAAGAAGCCTACCAAATCGCTAGGACCTGTGAGCGATTCCAGAGAGCTCCCACCTATAGAAGACCTGAGACCTTTAGGAGCCAGAACCGACCTAGCCTAGCCCAAGGATACAACCCGGCCTACCCAAGTCGACCAGGACCAACCCGATCTGATCCAAATCAATCCAGCCTAGCTCGACCTGGTCCCAGTCGTCCTAGCCCAAGTCGATCCCAATACAGTAGAGAAGACAAGGGTAAGGCTGTTGAAGTCCAGAGAAGACCTAACCCCCAAGGTAACTGTTTTAGGTGCCATAAACCTGGACACTTTGCTAGTCAGTGCACCACACCTACCCTTTTCATAGAAGAACCGACTGAGCTGGAACCAGAACCCACTGTTGAGCCAAAAGAGGACGTCTATGACCCTGAGAACCAATTGTTGGAAGAATATGAGGGAGAGGAAGAGTTCTGTGAGCCAGAAGACCATCTAGGAGTTGTAAGGTGCATCCTAGCCCAAAACGTAGTACAAGAGGACTAGCGTAGGACCAATATCCTACAGACCCTGATTAAGCTAGGAGATAAAGTGTGTAAGGTCATCATAGATAGTGGAAGCTGTGTCAATGCCCTTTCCCTGAACACTGTCAGATCCCTAGGACTAACCACAGTTCCTCATCCCAATCCTTACAAAGTCTCTTGGATAGATTCGACCTCCATCCCAATCAAATCTAGGTGCCAAATCAAGATCAAGATGAGTTCATATGAAGAAATGATTTGGTGTGACGTCTTACCTATGGGTGTGGGTAGCATTATTTTAGGGCGACCCTGGCTCTTCGACCATGATGCCACCCTTTATGGTCGATCCAATACCTGTGTCTTCTTCCACCAAGGGAAGAAGGTTACCATCAACCCAGTCAGACCCAAGGACCCAGTCAAGAAGGGATCTAGCAGCCTTAAGGAAAAGAAGACTGGAGTCAATCTGATTTCTTCCAAAGACCATCCCGAAAGCTCTCCACTATCTAGGAGCATCCCGCCTACCCGAGGACTTGCACCTATCGATCCTCCTAGTACTGACCATGAGGTTAAGATGAGCATGCTTGTAGACCTACATTCACATATTAAGGTCAGTAGCCTAAACCTTGAACCAGTCCTTGAGTCTCCTCCTTATTTCCTACCCTTCCCCGAACCTTCGCATATTTCTAGGGCTATGAGTGCACTTTTTGTTGAGATTATCATTTTGCATGACTCCTTAAAGCCCATCCCAATCGCCCTCTACTTCTGGCATACTTTATGGCATCTGTTAGGGATCCTTAAAAATTTTTCTTGTGCATACCAGGCTAGGGTCAAGCCTAGAGAACCAATGGTCTAGTAGGTTTAGGCCCTAGGACCCCAATAAATTCCTCTTACTAGGAATACCTAGTTTAGATTACTTTTGTGTCTACTTAAGTCGCATGATCACTTGCATTGCATACTAGGGACACGAAAATTAATTTAAATAGTTAAAGTTTGGTCGTTCCCGAAAGCAAGCTAAGTAGAGAATTGGGGATTCTAAAATAATAAAGAAGTTTTTATGCTCGCTGAATTGGTCCCTTAGAGTGATAGGAGAGTGACCCTAATACCCTGATTTGGGACATTAGCTCGACTCTCAATATCATGCACCTAGTTGAGTATAGGGAACCAGCAAACCACCTAGCGAGTGATTTGAGCCTAATCCTTTTTGGAGAGAAAACCAGACCCGAGGGTCCACTTCCAATTTGACCTGAGTAAGGAGTACGGATCGAGCATGTCCTGGATGGTCGAGCTACCGCAGCCCAGGACAATGGCTTTCAGATTTCTTGGTCCGTTAGCAAGGCCGACCCAAATCAGATGATTCGTGGATCACCCAGGAGGACCGGCCATGCATCAACCCACTGAAGAAGTACCAAAGCTAAATCAACCTCCAATCGACAAGGTCGAGTTTCTCCCACCCCGGGAGAATTGATGTGGGCATCAGGGTTTGACTTGAGCCCTTCAACCTTCGGGGGATCTCTAATTAGGGTTCTACCCATTGAGTCCTGTAATAAGGCTTCAAGCCTTTAATTTTGTAATTATCTTTGCTTTGAGCCAAGTCTAAATCTTGTACCTTGACCAATTGGGTCAAGATTAGGTCAACTCGAGTCCTGTAATTTATTTTAATCCAAGTCTGAGTCTGCCTGAACTTCGGGTCCCAACCCAATGAGAGAAAACTTGTCCTTTGGGTCAAGCCCATTTTAGTGGACCAAACTTTGACTTGACACTGCCATTTCATCAGCTGCATGGCACCACATCAATGCCACCTGTGCACCCAAGAATGGAAGCAAGGAGGCACCCCATAAGCATTCCACACACCTCCATTATCCCCTCCCCATATCATGCCATGAGCCATCATATTTGGGTTGTTGAAGATTCAAGCCACAAAGCAAGCCCTCCAATCAAGTCTTCTTCCTAAAATATTCTTGCAAGAAAGGAAGACCAAGGAGCACACTCCCCATGCCAAGCGATCAAATGTGCAACGCCCAATCTTCTTCTCCCTTGGTCGGCCAAGGATCAAGCCTAGAAGAAATTTTGGAGGACACATTTGGTGCAGGGCGGTTGTCAAACGGCTGCAGCGACCAAAACCCCGGCTCTGCGAGAACGGGTTCTAGGAATTCTTGGATGCTAGGATTGAGCAATACGGGGAAGATCCTTTGAAACCTGCAACGGTCAAGCGCTGGAGGGGCCACGTGATTCCTCACGTTGCCAGCCCTCTACCTGATTTCATTCCCGGCCTTCAAGATTGGAAGGGACGAACGATGGGTTTCTCACCGTGAGTCCCTGTTTCTTTTTTTTTTTTTAATCAAGAACTTGAAACGGAAGAAAGAGATTCCTCACGGAATCGTCTTCTCCCAACCAGGCTTTCGGCCTGGTGTGCGCAAGAGGAAAAACAAGATGGCCGGCGGCCTTCCACGGAATCACCAAAAGGAAAACACCCGTCCAATTGTATTCCCAAAAAAAATCATCATGCAATGGAGTTTTCCAAAATAAAGAAACACCAAAACACGACACGCCGTCCAATGTAAATTCCAAAACAAAACTCACAACGTCCAATTGTATTGCAAAATAATAGCACGTTGTCCAATATAAAAACCAAAACAAGGAAAAAAGGCTGCTGTCCTCTTTTTTTGTTTTTTGGTTCGGGTTTTTAAGAAACCACGATACAAATTGTAATCCCCCACGTCACTAACGAGGGAGGGAGAAAAATAATTCTAACACAACTCCACGCTGACTCTTGCGTGAAACTTCAAACAGATTTTATTTATTTTTTTTTTATATAAAAAAAAAATCAAGAGATCACGCCACTAATAAAATAATAATAATAATAATAATAAGATTAAAGACTTCGGTGTTTTCCCGGATCCGAAATTTCACGGATGCAATTAGTGTATTGGGCCTTCGGTCCAATTCCCAATTAATTGTTTTCATCCTAAAAACGGGTCAGATTTGAAACTTGCTTCCCTTGAAGGCGTCTGGACCTGCGCACGTTTCCGGCTGGCGAGGCTGGCGGCCCCAAATCATCATGGGCCGAAAACTGAACCGAAACGTTTGGGTTGGGCTTTGCCGAACTATCACCAGGCTGTCCTGATATATGAGTCAGCTGATCAGATTCAATATTCATCTCGATGTCCGCATCACTCTCCCCTTCCTCTGAAAAGCTTGTCCTCAAGCTTGAATTATCACCTGCATAAGGGGTTAGATGTCAAATATTGAATACATCAGAAATAAGGACATCGTCTGGTAATTCAACTCGGTAGGCATTGTCACTAAATTTCTCCAACACCTGACAAGGATCAATTTTCTTTGGCTTGAGTTTGGTGTAGGCCCCCTGTGGATATCGTTCTCTTGGCAAGAAGACCCATACCAAATCACCAGCCTCAAAAGTCTGCTGTCGACGCGTCTGATCAGCCTTAGCCTTATACTTGGCATAATTTTGCTCTAGATTGGCATCAACAGTTGCATGCACCTCACGGAGATCAGCCACTCGATCTTCTATCTTCTTACTTGATTTGTTTGGCACATCAACAGGTAAAATATCAAGTGGACCTCTTGGCAGAAATCCATACAATACTTGAAAGGGTGCAAAACCAGTAGAACGGTTCACCGAAGAATTGAACTCAAACTCAATCTTTTGCAAACATACATCCCAGTTTTTAAATTCTTTCACATTGGCTCTTAACAAGTTACCAAGACTTCGGTTGACAGTCTCGGTTTGCCCATCGATCTGAGGATGATAGGGACTACTGAATTTTAATTTTGTACCCAACTTTTTTCATAATTCATGCCAGAAATGTCCCATAAACTTGCTATCACGGTCCGAAACTATTGACAATGGTAACCCATAATGTCGGACAACTGCAGAAAAATAAAGATCAGCTACTTTCGACGCATCAAATATTATTTTGCATGGCAAGAAACAAGCCATCTTGCTGAACCGATCTACAACTACCATAATTGAATCTTGACCTCTCACCGTTCGTGGTAAACCTACAACAAAATACATAGATACCTCTCGCCACGGCTCATCTGGAATAGGTAAAGGGGTATATAAACCTTGATTTATATCTGTTCCTTTGGATTCCTGACACAAATGGCATCTCTTCACAAAGGTTTTGACATCTCGGTCAAGCCCAGGCCAATAAACCGTTGACGAATTAACCATGCAGTTTTGTCTCTTCCAAAATGTCCTTGATTATGCAGCTCCTGAATATTCAATACACGCAGTGAAGTGTTAGGAATACAGAGACAATTACCACGGAACAAATATCCATCATGTAGGACATAGTCAGATCGACCTCCAGCTTCCAATTCAGTCACAATGTTCTGGAATGTTCATATGCACGGATATCATCCTTCATGCTTTCAAACCCAAGGGTATATACTTGCACAGCACCAATCAATAAACTCCGTCTACTTAAAGCATCTGCCACTTTGTTCAAAGTGCCTGACTTATGCTTGATGCTGAAAGTATACTCCTGTAGAGTACTTACCCATTTTGCATGTCTGGAGCTCAACTTATGCTGTCCCTGTAGAAATTTTAATGCTTGATGATCTGAGTACAGCACAAATTCTCGCTGGATCAAGTAATGTTGCCAATGTTGCAATGACCTCACAATGGTGTATAGCTCCAAATCATAAACCGAATACAACAGTTTGGAACCTCCAAGCTTCTCACTGTAGAAAGCAACGGGTCTCCCATCTTGGCTGAGTACTGTGCCAATCCCAGTCTTCGAAGCATCACAATCCACTTCGAATACCTTGTCAAAATCTGGAAGAACCAATAGTGGTGCTTGGGTCAACTTGACTTTCATTTCATCAAATGCTGCTTGAGCAGTGTCATTCCATCCAAACTGATTTAATTTCAACAAGTCTGTTAAGGGTGCACCAATCTCACTATACCTCTTCACAAACCTTCTGTAAAAACCCGCAAGACCCAAAAAGGATCTCAATTCAGTCAAAGTAGTAGGTGCTGGCCAGTCCACTATCGCTCGCACCTTACTTTCATCTAGAAGAATTCCATCACCAGTAACAACATATCCCAGA
Source organism: Areca catechu (assembly GCA_021397845.1). Taxonomy (NCBI): domain Eukaryota; kingdom Viridiplantae; phylum Streptophyta; class Magnoliopsida; order Arecales; family Arecaceae; genus Areca; species Areca catechu. Next base: position 40,257,751 of record CM038048.1, on the reverse strand, counting down.
AAAATTAATTTGTCTACCATCCAAATACACTTCTCTGGGTTAGCAAAAAGCTGGTTTTCACGTAATACTGTTAGAACTTGTGAATCATGCTCAACATGCTCTTGTGCTGTCTTACTATATATCAATATATCATCAAAGTATGCAACAACAAAAGAACTAAGGAATGGACGCAAAACCTGGTTTATTACTCGCATGAACGTACTAGGAGCATTAGATAGCCCGAATGGCATCACCAACCATTCATACAGGCCTTCCTTTGTCTTGAAGGCTGTCTTCCATTCATCACCTAGCTTCATTCTGATCTGATGGTACCCACTTTTCAAATCAATCTTAGTAAAGAATACGGCACCACTCAACTGATCTAGCATATCATCCAGCCTCGGTATTGGAAATCTATATTTCACAGTAATTCTGTTTATTGTACGGCTGTCAATACACATATGCCATGAACCATCCTTTTTCGGCACCAAAAGTGCTGGTACCGTGCACGGGCTAATGCTTTCCCGTACAAAGCCTTTGTCTAAAAGATCTTGAACCTGTCTCTTCAGCTCCTCATGCTACTGCGGGGTCATTCGATAATGAGCCTTATTCGGAAACACAGAACCCGGAATCAGATCAATCTCATGCTGAATATCTCGAAGTGGTGGCAAACCCGCAGGAAGCTCACTTCGTACAACATCCCGAAATTCCTCCAAAACTGACACCAACTCCTGAGGAAGATCATGTAGCTCTTGCTCCCCATTCTAGCCAAACTCCTCTGGCTTACTAATCAGGGCAAAACAGAAATCTTCTCCCTCTAAACTCGCCTCAAACTCCCTGCTTGGCAAACAAATTACCACCTTCTATTCAGCCATGTCCTGTAGCGGTTTCAAGATCACTTTTCTCCCATCTGGTCGTAGCATATAAGTATGAGTGTAACCATTATACACTGCTTTATTATCAAACTGCCATGGTCATCCCAAAATGATGTGTGTCGCATCCATCGGTACAACATCAGCTACTATTGACGTCTCAAGCTGAGGACCAAAAGACAAGGCCAACCTACATCATCGACTGACCTGAATATCTGCATCCCGATTCACCCAACCGAGCTTGTATGGTTGAGGATGGGACTCTGTCATCAACCCCAATTTCTTCACAACTTCCTCAGCAATCACATTCTTCCAACTTCCAGAATCAATAATTACCTTGCAAGTTTTACCAGCTACAGTGCAGTTTGTTGAGAAAATATCATGTCGACGCCAATCTCCACCAGCTCTTGGTGCAAGACACAACCTCCTAAGAATCAGACTCTATCCCTGGATGTTGTCTGGGTCAATCACATACATCTCATCCTCGAACTCCTCATCCTCGGGAAATTCAACTTCCTGCTCCTCCTCCATAAGTAACTGGGTACGCGCCTTGGGCACTCATTGGCATAATGTCCTAGGTCATGACACCGATGGCAGCGAACATTGGCTCGATTGCTGCCCACCCTCTGCTGGGTACCTGAAGCCCCACTCGGCACTGTAGGTCTCGGAGGAACTGCCGAAGTTTGTTGCCTCACCACAGGAGGTGCACTCCTACTACCATAACTCTTCCCCGAAAACTGACCAGATACTTTTCCTCTACTGTAGAACCCTCTATTCCGCATCAGGCTCCGCTCCATATCTTGCGCCCGCATGTGTGCATCACCAACACTGTCAATCCGATGCAGAGCCAACGCATCCTGGATCGGGAATCGCAGTCCAAGCAAATACATAGCTACCAACCTCGGTTCTGACTCCATCAATCGGTTTCGAGCCACCAGTCGGTAGAACTCTGTAGTATAATCTTCCACGCTTCGATTTCCTTGTGTTAAACCATGCAATTTAGAATAAAGGACCTGCTCATGATTCAGAGGAAGGAACTCCCGATTCATCTCCTGCTTCAAGGCTGCCCATGATGCAATTGGTGGCCTCCCATCCATATACCTCCGGTAGTGCTGTGCATGCCACCAAGCCGCTGCTCGATCTCGGAATCGGATTGTGATAAGCGGCACTTGCTTGTCCAAAGGCACTTCTTTCAGCCGGAAAACATCATCAACCTGCAGGGTCCAATCCACATACTCATCAGGATTCAAACCACCTCTGAACTCCGGTATTTCAATCTGAAACCCGGACTCCCAACGAGTCTGATTGTCATGCATAGGCGGCGGTCCGAAATCCCTGGGAAGCACTACATCACGCCGCGGTTGCTGCCCTCTTTGCAATGGTGGAGGATCTTCAATATTCTGGAAAGGGTCGGCATCACCTTCTCGATGTTCATCAGGTACATTGCGATCTTGATGAAGTATAGCACGATCTTGCACCTCCAACCGTGCCATCATTGCTTGCAAAACAGCCATCATCTGCTGCTGGGTCTCCACAACGTCACGAAGAGAAGGCTCCCCATTGTTCCGCTCCATGGTTGCCGGCAGAATTTTTTTTTTTTTTTTTTAAATCTAGAACGGATCAAGGACAGATCAAGAACGGATCAAGGATAGATCAAGAACGGATCAAGGCTCTGATCAAGAATGGATCAAGGCTCTGATACCAAGCTGGTGCAGGGCGGTTGTCAAACGCCTGCAGCGACCAAAACCCCAGCTCTGCGAGAACGGGTTATGGGAATTCTTGGATGCTAGGATTGAGCAATATGGGGAAGATCCTTTGAAACCTGCAACGGTCAAGCACTGGAGGGGCCGCGTGATTCCTCACGTTGCCAGCCCTCTACCGGATTTCAATCCAGGCCTTCAAGATTGGAAGGGACGAACGATGGGTTTCTCACCGTGAGTCCCTGTTTCTTTTTTTTTTTTAATCAAGAACTTGAAACGGAAGAAAGAGATTCCTCACGGAATCGTCTTCTCCCAACCAGGCTTTCGGCCTGGTGTGCGCAAGAGGAAAAACAAGATGGCCGGCGGCCTTCCATGGAATCACCAAAAGGAAAACACCGGTCCAATTGTATTCCCAAAAAAAATCATCGTGCAATGGAGTTTTCCAAAATAAAGAAACACCAAAACACGACACGCCGTCCAATGTAAATTCCAAAACAAAACTCACAACGTCCAATTGTATTGCAAAATAACAGTACGTTGTCCAATATAAAAACCAAAACAAGGAAAAAGGCTGCTGTTCTTTTTTTTTTTGTTTTTTGGTTCGGGTTTTTAAGAAACCACGATACAAATTGTAATCCCCCACGTCACTAACGAGGGAGGGAGAAAAATAATTCTAACACAACTCCACGCTGACTCTTGCATGAAACTTCAAACAGATTTTATTTATTTTTTTTTATATAAAAAAAATCAAGAGATCACGCCACTAATAAAATAATAATAATAATAATAATAAGATTAAAGGCTTCGGTGTTTTCCCGGATCCGAAATTTCACGGATGCAATTAGTGTATTGGGCCTTCGGCCCAATTCCCAATTAATTGTTTTCATCCTAAAAATGGGTCAGATTTGAAACTTGCTTCCCTTGAAGGCGTCTGGACCTGCGCACATTTTCGGCTGGCGAGGCTGGCGGCTCCAAATCGTCATGGGCCAGAAACTGAACCGAAACGTTTGGGTTGGGCTTCGCCGAACTATCACCAGGCTGTCCTAATATATGAGTCAGCTGATCAGGTTCAATATTCATCTCGATGTCCGCATCACTCTCCCCTTCCTCTGAAAAGCTTGTCCTCAAGCTTGAATTATCACCTGCATAAGGGGTTAGATGTCAAATATTGAATACATCAGAAATAAGGACATCGTCTGGTAATTCAACTCGGTAGGCATTGTCACTAAATTTCTCCAACACCTGACAAGGACCAATTTTCTTTGGCTTGAGTTTGGTGTAGGCCCCCTGTGGATATCGTTCTCTTGGCAAGAAGACCCATACCAAATCACCAGCCTCAAAAGTCTGCTGTCGACGCGTCTGATCAGCCTTAGCCTTATACTTGGCATAATTTTGCTCTAGATTGGCATCAACAGTTACATGAACCTCACGGAGATCAGCCACTCGATCTTCTATCTTCTTACTTGATTTGTTTGGCACATCAACAGGTAAAATATCAAGTGGTCCTCTTGGCAGAAATCCATACAATACCTGAAAGGGTGCAAAACTAGTAGAACGGTTCACCGAAGAATTGAACTCAAACTCAATCTTTTGCAAACATACATCCCAGTTTTTAAATTCTTGCACATTGGCTCTTAACAAGTTACCAAGACTTCGGTTGACAGTCTCGGTTTGCCCATCGATCTGAGGATGATAGGGACTACTGAATTTTAATTTTGTACCCAACTTTTTTCATAATTCACGCCAGAAATGTCCCATAAACTTGCTATCACGGTCCGAAACTATTGACGATGGTAACCCATAATGTCGGACAACTGCAGAAAAATAAAGATCAGCTACTTTCAACGCATCAAATATTATTTTGCATGGCAAGAAACAAGCCATCTTGCTGAACCGATCTACAACTACCATAATTGAATCTTGACCTCTCACTGTTCGTGGTAAACCTACAACAAAATCCATAGATACCTCTCGCCACGGCTCATCTGGAATCGGTAAAGGGGTATATAAACCTTGATTTATATCTGTTCCTTTGGATTCCTGACACAAACGGCATCTCTTCACAAAGGTTTTGACATCTCGGTCAAGCCCAGGCCAATAAAACCGTTGACGAATTAACCATGCAGTTTTGTCTCTTCCAAAATGTCCTTGATTATGCAGCTCATGAATAATCAATACACGCAGTGAAGTGTTAGGAATTCAGAGACAATTACCATGGAACAAATATCCATCATGTAGGACATAGTCAGATCGACCTCCAGCTTCCAATTCAGTCACAATGTTCTGGAATGTTCATCTGCATGGATATCATCCTTCATGCTTTCAAACCCAAGGGTATATACTTGCATAGCACCAATCAATAAACTCCGTCTACTTAAAGCATCTGCCACTTTGTTCAAAGTGCCTGACTTATGCTTGATGCTGAAAGTATACTCCTGTAGAGTACTTACCCATTTTGCATGTCTGGAGCTCAACTTATGCTGTCCCTGTAGAAATTTTAATGCTTGATGATCTGAGTACAGCATAAATTCTCGCTGGATCAAGTAATGTTGCCAATGTTGCAATGACATCACAATGGCGTATAGCTCCAAATCATAAACCGAATACAACAGTTTGGCACCTCCAAGCTTCTCACTGTAGAAAGCAATGGGTCTCCCATCTTGGCTGAGTACTGTGCCAATCCCAGTCTTCGAAGCATCACAATCTACTTCGAATACCTTGTCAAAATCTGGAAGAACCAATAGTGGTGCTTGGGTCAACTTGACTTTCATTTCATCAAATGCTGCTTGAGCAGTGTCATTCCATCCAAACTGATTTAATTTCAACAAGTCTGTTAAGGGTGCACCAATATCACTATACCTCTTCACAAACCTTCTGTAAAAACCCGCAAGACCCAAAAAGGATCTCAATTCAGTCAAAGTAGTAGGTGCTGGCCAGTCCACTATCGCTCGCACCTTACTTTCATCTGGAAGAATTCCATCACCAGTAACAACATATCCCAGAAAAATTAATTTGTCTACCATCCAAATACACTTCTCTGGGTTAGCAAAAAGCTGGTTTTCACGTAATACTGTTAGAACTTGTGAAACATGCTCAACATGCTCTTGTGCTGTCTTACTGTATATCAATATATCATCAAAGTATGCAACAACAAAAGAACTAAGGAATGGACGCAAAACCTGGTTTATTACTCGCATGAACGTATTAGGAGCATTAGATAGCCCGAATGGCATCACCAACCATTCATACAGGCCTTCCTTTGTCTTGAAGGCTGTCTTCCATTCATCACCTGGCTTCATTCTGATCTGATGGTACCCACTTTTCAAATCAATCTTAGTAAAGAATACGGCACCACTCAACTGATCTAGCATATCATCCAGCCTCGGTATTGAAAATCTATATTTCACAGTAATTCTGTTTATTGCCCGGCTGTCAATACACATATGCCATGAACCATCCTTTTTCGGCACCAAAAGTGCTGGTATCGTGCACGGGCTAATGCTTTCCCGTACAAAGCCTTTGTCTAAAAGATCTTGAACCTGTCTCTTCAGCTCCTCATGCTGCTGCGGGGTCATTCGATAATGAGCCTTATTCGGCAACACAGAACCTGGAATTAGATCAATCTCATGCTGAATATCTCGAAGTGGTGGCAAACCCGCAGGAAGCTCACTTCGTACAACATCCCGAAATTCCTCCAAAACTGACACCAACTCCCGAGGAAGATCATGTAGCTCTTGCTCCCCATTCTAGCCAAACTCCTCTAGCTTACTAATCAGGGCAAAACAAAAATCTTCTCCCTCTAAACTCGCCTCAAACTCCCTGCTTGGCAAACAAATTACCACCTTCTGTTCAGCCATGTCCTGTAGCAGTTTCAAGATCACTTTTCTCCCATCTGGTCGTAGCATATAAGTATGAGTGTAACCATTATACACTGCTTTATTATCAAACTGCCATGGTCATCCCAAAATGATGTGTGTCGCATCCATCGGTACAACATCAGCTACTATTGACGTCTCAAGCTGAGGACCAAAAGACAAGGCCAACCTACATCATCGACTGACCTGAATATCTGCATCCCGATTCACCCAGCCGAGCTTCTATGGTTGAGGATGGGGCTCTGTCATCAACCCCAATTTCTTCACAACTTCCTCAGCAATCACATTCTTCCAACTTCCAGAATCAATAATTACCTTGCGAGTTTTACCAGCTACAGTACAGTTTGTTGAGAAAATATCATGTCGACGCCAATCTCCACCAGCTCTTGGTGCAAGACACAACCTCCTAATAATCAGACTCTCTCCTTGGATGTTGTTTGGGTCAATCACATACATCTCATCCTCGAACTCCTCATCCTCGGGAAATTCAACTTCCTGCTCCTCCTCCATAAGTAACTGGGTACGCGCCTTGGGCACTCATTGGCATAATGTCCTAGGTCATGACACCGATGGCAGCGAACATTGGCTCGATTGCTGCCCACCCTCTGCTGGGTACCTGAAGCCCCACTCGGCACTGTAGGTCTCGGAGGAACTGCCGAAGTTTGTTTCCTCACCACTGGAGGTGCACTCCTACTACCATAACTCTTCCCCGAAAACTGACCAGATACTTTTCCTCTACTCTGGAACCCTCTATTCCACATTAGGCTCCGCTCCACAGCTTGCGCCCGCATGTGTGCATCACCAACACTGTCAATCCGATGCAGAGCCAACGCATCCTGGATCGGGAATCGCAGTCCAAGCAAATACATAGCTACCAACCTCGGTTCTGACTCCATCAATCGGTTTTGAGCCAACAGTCGGTAGAACTCTGTAGTATAATCTTCCATGCTTCGATTTCCTTGTGTTAAACCATGCAATTTAGAATAAAGGACCTGCTCATGATTCGGAGGAAGGAACTCCCGATTCATCTCCTGCTTCAAGGCTGCCCATGATGCAATTGGTGGCCTCCCATCCATATACCTTCGGTAGTGCTATGCATGCCACCAAGCCGCTGCTCGATCTCGGAATCGGATTGTGATAAGCAGCACTTGCTTGTCCAAAGGCACTTCTTTCAGCCGGAAAATATCATCAACCTGCAGGGTCCAATCCACATACTCATCAGGATTCAAACCACCTCTGAACTCCGGTATTTCAATCCGAAACCCGGACTCCCAACGAGTCTGATTGTCATGCATAGGCGGCGGTCCGAAATCCCTGGGAAGCACTACATCACGCCGCGGTTGCTGCCCTCTTTGCAATGGTGGAGGATCTTCAATATTCTGGAAAGGGTCGGCATCACCTTCTCGATGTTCATCAGGTACATTGCGATCTTGATGAAGTATAGCACGATCTTGCACCTCCAACCGTGCCATCATTGCTTGCAAAACAACCATCATCTGCTGCTGGGTCTCCACAACGTCACGAAGAGAAGGCTCACCGTTGTTCCGCTCCATGGTTGCCGGCAGAATTTTATTTTATTTTTTTTTTAAAATCTAGAACGGATCAAGGACAGATCAAGAACGGATCAAGGATAGATCAAGAATGGATCAAGGCTCTGATCAAGAATGGATCAAGGCTCTGATACCAAGCTGGTGCAGGGCGGTTGTCAAACGCCTGCAGCGACCAAAACCCCGGCTCTGCGAGAACGGGTTCTGGGAATTCTTGGATGCTAGGATTGAGCATATGGGGAAGATCCTTTGAAACCTGCAACGGTCAAGTGCTGGAGGGGCCGCGTGATTCCTCACGTTGCCAGCCCTCTACCGGATTTCAATCCGGGCCTTCAAGATTGGAAGGGACGAACGATGGGTTTCTCACCGTGAGTCCCTGTTTCTTTTTTTTTTTTAATCAAGAACTTGAAACGGAAGAAAGAGATTCCTCACGGAATCGTCTTCTCCCAACCAGGCTTTCGGCCTGGTGTGCACAAGAGGAAAAACAAGATGGCCGGCGGCCTTCCACGGAATCACCAAAAGGAAAACACCCGTCCAATTGTATTCCCAAAAAAAATCATCGTGCAATGGAGTATTCCAAAATAAAGAAACACCAAAACATGACACACCGTCGAATGTAAATTCCAAAACAAAACTCACAACGTCCAATTGTATTGCAAAATAACAGCACATTGTCCAATATAAAAACCAAAACAAGGAAAAAGGCTGCTGTTCTTTTTTTTTTTTGTTTTTTGGTTCGGGTTTTCAAGAAACCACGATACAAATTATAATCCCCCACGTCACTAACGAGGGAGGGAGAAAAATAATTCTAACACAACTCCACGCTGACTCTTGCGTGAAACTTCAAACAGATTTTATTTTTTTTTATATAAAAAAAAAATCAAGAGATCACACCACTAATAAAATAATAATAATAATAATAATAATAAGATTAAAGACTTCGGTGTTTTCCCGGATCCGAGATTTCACGGATGCAATTAGTGTATTGGGCCGTCGGCCTAATTCCCAATTAATTGCTTTCATCCTAAAAATGGGTCAGATTTGAAACTTGCTTCCCTTGAAGGCGTCTGGACCTGCGCACGTTTCTGGCTGGCGAGGCTGGTGGCCCCAAATCGTCATAGGCCGAAAACTGAACCGAAACGTTTGGGTTGGGCTTCGCCGAACTATCACCAGGCTATCCTGATATATGAGTCAGCTGATCAGGTTCAATATTCATCTCGATGTCCGTATCAACATTCCACCAAACTTGCCTCCATCCAAGCTTCTTTCCAAAACTATGCACACAAGGAAGGAAGGCCAAGCATCAAGCCCCCTCTTCAAGCCAAGCATCAAGCCATACCCAATCTTCTTCTCCCTTGGTCGGCCATGAATCACTCCATCTAGGTATGGAAGAAGACTCCAAAGGGGACACATCCCTCCAAGCTTGCCTTACTTCAAGTTTTCTACCAAACTGAGCAAGCAAATAAGGAAGTCAAAAGGACAAACTCCCCTCCCCAAGCCTTGTATCTTGCCATGCCATTATTCTCCCCTCTTGGTTGGCCTTGAAGAACTCCCTCCAAAGCTTTGGGTGCCACTTTTATTTGGATTGTATTTTGGGTTCAAAATTTGAATAGTTTTTTTCATTTGAAATTTGAATGTACTCTAGGGTGTCTATAAAAGGGGACTCAATCTCTCCTTGTAGAGAGGATTGATGATTAATGAAAGAAAGCTTGTGTGTTCTATCCTCTTCTTCAATCCTTGTCTCTTAGGCTAGGTTGAGTGAGAGCTTCCTTCGTCCTCCAGGACGTCGCGTGGTGAGAGGCCACATTCTTTCGCCCGAGGGCGTCGCGTGGTGAGAGGCCACATTCCTTCGCCCGAGGGCATCGCGTGGTGAGAGACCACATTCCTTCATCCTTCCGGGATGTCGCGGGGTGCGAGGCCCCAAGTTATCTTCATCGACATCATCATCCGAACCCCATCTCCTCAACCCTTTCCTTTGTTTTTCTTTCCACCTTTCCATCATCTAAAAGGAAAAAGAAAAAAAAAAAAACTAATCCTCTTTGTTTGCCTACAGGTCCCCTTGGTGCCACGACCATCAGAGAAGGTTTGCTTTGCCACTGTGACCACCCGATCGAAAGCCAGCCTATCCGCGGGTTCGACAGCTCGGACATCCAGGTCGCATCCGTCAAGGTTGAGCGATCTCTGCACCAAGAGCATCAGAGTGTTGAAAGGTTTGCATCCCTATCTCCTAGGTAGGTATTGATTGTATCGAGCTAGTCCTAATCCCAATGTTCCTTAATCTCAGGGTCCTGGTCTATCTTTTCTTAGGGATTGATCTGCTAGCATAGATCTCTTTTCTTTCAGTTTTCCTAGGTTCTCTTTGCTTGCAATCGGGAACCAAAGATAAAACCCTAAAAATAAAACAAGATATAACCACCTTTGCATCATCCGTGCTAGCATCATCCTTGCTTGATCTTTTTTTTCCCCATCATTTTCTGGTATCAGAGCGTGCGTTATTTCCCCCATCAGAAGGCCTATGACAGCTCCACTAATCCTTGCGATCACATGGAGAGCTTCAAGGGTCTTATGATGTTGCAAAAGATGTTCAATGCCTTGATGTGCAAATCCTTCCTAGCCACCTTTAGAGAAATAGCCCAAGCTTGGTATACCATGCTCTAGTTGGACTCCATCAACTCGTTTAAGTTATTCGATTGGAAGTTCATCAGTTAGTTTCAAAGCAATTGGAAGCCTGGGAAGAACTCCAACTGCCTCTTCTCTATTCAACAAGAGGAAGAAGAGTCCTTTTGGAGTTTTATGAGTTACTTTAGAGTGGCTATGTTGAAAGTTCATGGCCTAGAACCATCGATCATAATGTCATCTCTTATGAGGGGGCTTCGAGCTAGGAGTTTTTACCACTCCTGTTGCCCAGCGTGGCAACCCAAGAGAGAGGATGAATTGGGTTTTTAAAACTTGTTACAAGTATGTGCTAATTTAAAACAATGAAGGTGCTAGTGATTTCAAGTATATATGTGCTTGATGATAAAATGCAGCGGAAATAATAAGCAAATGCAAGAAGAGAGAAGCAATCACAAACATATAAAGATTTATAGTGGTTCAATACACATCAAGCACCTACATGCACTCCCCAAGCTCTACTTGAGAATTTTACTATAATCCCTACTTAATTATAGTCGATTAGTTTATCGGGCTCACTAATCACAACCTTTTGGTTTTCACAAGGCTAACCAAAAATCTCTTGGTTTTTACAAGGCTTACCAAAAACCTCTTGGTTCTTACAAGGCTTGCCATAAATCTCTGGGTTTTCTGGGATAACCAAAAACCTAGTTGGTTTTTACAAGGCTCACCAACAACCTAAGTTGGTTTTTGAAACAAGGCTCACCAACAATCCAAACACTAGTTTCAAATCATTTGAAACTAGAAACAACAACAAATTTGAGTTTAAAGTAAGAATACAATAAGCTTTCAAAAATAAAGCAAATATCTCTTTGAAGCTCTTTGATTGCTGTTGAGAAAGCTTGCCTTCAAGTTGTTGAAGCCTTCATGAGTGCTTGAGAGTTGGACTTGAATGCTCCTTGAACGCTCTTGAGTGCTTGAAGGCTCAACTTCACTCAAAAGTAATGAACTCTTAATGAATTCTCTTTAATTCCTTATTAGTCTCTTTCCTCTTAAGTTTGATCCACTTTAAATACCTTTCCAAGTCTTAAATGACCATTTTTGATCATTGAAGAGGTAAAAATAGCCATTAGAGATGAAAAGGACCAATTCCGTGCTTCAAAAAACTAGCCATTACCGTTCATCGAGATCTCTAAATATCGACACTTCAGGTCATGAGTCAATACTCGAGTCAATACTAGGTCAAAAATATCTTCTGAAGCTCTCTAAAATGTACTGGTACGTCGACACTTCTTCTGGTAAGTTGACACTTGAGTCGACACTTCATCTTCATGATTCGACACTTGAGGAAAGACTTAAATTCAGTATGTTCTATATCCCTACTTAATTATAGTCGATTAGTTTTTCGGGCTCACTAATCACAACCTTTTGGTTTTCACAAGGCTAACCAAAAATCTCTTGGTTTTTACAAGGCTCACCAAAAACCTCTTGGTTCTTACAAGGCTCGCCATAAATCTCTGGGTTTTCTGGGATAACCAAAAACCTAGTTGGTTTTTACAAGGCTCACCAACAACCTAAGTTGGTTTTTGAAACAAGGCTCACCAACAATCCAAACACTAGTTTCAAATCATTTGAAACTAGAAACAACAACAAATTTGAGTTTAAAGTAAGAATAAAATAAGCTTTCAAAAATAAAGCAAATATCTCTTTGAAGCTCTTTGATTGCTGTTGAGAAAGCTTGCCTTCAAGTTGTTGAAGCCTTCATGAGTGCTTGAGAGTTGGACTTGAGTGCTCCTTGAATGCTCTTGAGTGCTTGAAGGCTCAACTTCACTTAAAAGTAATGAACTCTTAATGAATTCTCTTTAATTCCTTATTAGTCTCTTTCCTCTTGAGTTTGATCCACTTTAAATACCTTTCCAAGTCTTAAATGACCATTTTTGATCATTGAAGAGGTAAAAATAGCCATTAGAGATGAAAAGGACCAATTCCGTGCTTCAAAAAACTAGCCATTACCGTTCATCGAGATCTCCAAATATCGACACTTCAGGTCATGAGTCAATACTCGAGTCAATACTAGGTCAAAAATATCTTTTGAAGCTCTCTAAAATGTACTGGTACATCGACACTTCTTCTGGTAAGTTGACACTTGAGTCGACACTTCATCTTCATGATTCGACACTTGAGGAAAGACTTAAATTCAGTATGTTCTATATCATTTCTGGTCTCAGGCCTTGAGTCGATACTTGAGTCAACACATGAGTTGACACTTGAGCTTCATTAATCGACACTTCATGCATGCCATCTGAAACTTCTTCTGCATATCAGCTCAAGTTTCTATGAGTCGACACTTCACTTTTATGAGTCAATACTTGGCTAAAATTTTTCTAAAACTATGCTGAAACTTCTTTAACTTCAAGAATTGAGTTCTTCAAGATTATTCTTGTGTATTAAGATCCATTTAACTTAAAATTCCATCAATTTAATTTGCTTCTTCAACAAGATAACAAGCTTTAAACTTTTTAACACAAAATAGCTTTAATAAGTATCCTGTTCTGATAAACATACTTTTAACACATAGTTCGTACTCAAATATACTTAAGTATTTTATTATTCATCAAAATCAAGACAGGAGTCAACAATCTTTTTCTTTTTGATGATGACAAAACCTTTAAGTATATACCCATGGTAAGCTCAAAGGATTTGTAATAAGTATAGAGCAATTGATTATAAGTATCAAGGCAATTTATAATGAGTATCATAGTTTAAATTATAATGTTTATCAAGAATAAAAACTCATCTACAATGTATCAGAGCTATAAGAATATATTCAATGTATCAGAGCTGTATATATATATATATAAGAATGAATTCAATTCATATAAATTCAATGTATCAGAGCTGTATCTATGATGTATTAGAGCTATGATTGTAATGTATCAGAGCTAATAATTGAAATATATCAGAGTTGTATACTTATATTAGATTTTCATAATATGTATCAGAGTTTAAAATTAGTTTGAAAGATAAGCATTAGAGCAAAACATGATGAATTATGAAGAGTATCAGAGAAAAAGCTTTAAGAGCCTAAAAAAATATTAGAATATATCATAGCAAATAATGTGCCAAAAAGATAGATAGTATCAGAGCAAAATTAATAGAACATGAAGAGTATCAGAGCATATTAAAAAATAAAAATAAGAAGTATCAGAGCATAAAAAAATATAGCAAATAAGAATAATAAGTATTAGAGCATACAATTGAAGAGTATAGATCAAGAATAATAGAGCATAGAACAAAAAACTTTCCCTCAATAAATGACCTGAAAATTAATTTTCAAGAAGAGATTTTTGAAAAGTTTTCAAAAAATTACTGCTTTAGTAAATTAATTTTCTCTCTCCCCCTTACTTATTGCTTAATTCTCATTAATTTTTTATTAATTCTTTATTATTCTTCATTTCTAATTTTCATTAATTTTTTTCCTTTTTGTCATCATTAAAAGGTAAGAAAAAGAGCAAGGTAGACATGAAACATTGCAGTAACAGAAATGTACACGAACAAAGTCTGAAAAAGCCAATATATATATAATTTCAAGCATTTGATATAACTGATTTAGAATTTGACACATACAATAGAGAACTAGTACAAGGACACACTAAAACATAGATCATAAAAATACTAAAATATAGACTGACTGATATACCAAGCAACCCTAAGGGATGCTTTCCTCATCAGAGGAAGACCCAATCTCCATAATAATCGGTTCGATAACCCTAGAAGGTCGGGGTCACGGCCACATCGATCGGAGATCTGAAAGTCTGGCCCGGACAGGTCTGAGTGCATCGCCACACCCTCCGCATCTGCTTCTGGTATGTGCTCTTCCTCTGGCTAGTGTTGAATAGGAGGAAGCGACGTCAATAGCAAAAACATGAAGATTGTTGGAATCAGCAACTGTATTAGTGATTAAAGGTGTGATATCAAAAGTGGGTCCTGAAGAAAGAATATAGAAATCAGGTGTGTAAAACCCTAGTTCCTGGATCAAAGAGGATGTGGAAGGAACTGGTGGAGTCTTAGTGGGGATATTAAAAGTAGGAGTTGGTAATTGAATAGAAGTATTAAGTGGGTCAATGTGAAGAATAGGTGTGGAAACTAAGGTGTCAAATGGGTCAGAAATGATGGGTGTGCTGGATAGGACTGGAGTCTCGGAAGATGAACTAGGAGGATCAGGAATAGGAGTCCTCGACATATCTACAGCAACATCAGGCTCAGGCTCTACTATATAAGCTGCAACATCAAAATCCATGGAGGAGTCGCCCTGGCTATCTCCTGTGTCTGGTGCTGGAGTTGGAGGCACTAGTGGAGCTGGCGGGGAATCTAATGACGAAGGTGAGGTTGCTCTAGAAGAAGATAATCTCTCAAGTGCGGCCAGAATAGCTGAGAGTCCCTCTTTCATCTCCTAATGACCTGCTCTCACCTACATGTGAATGCTATCAACTCGCTATCTGATAGTCATAACCTCAATCTCCATGCGAGTCATCCTCTCATCCATACCATCTCTAGGAGTTGGCACCTCAAGATGTGCCAAAATTGATGGCTCGGGTTGAGTATCAGGAATGCCCCTCTATGGCTCAGATGGCCCGACCTCATCAGTATATATTTGCTCCTCCTCAATAACATCCTCATCATCTACATCAGTAGCCTACCTTGAGATCCTTTG
The DNA here is from genome assembly GCA_021397845.1 of Areca catechu. NCBI lineage: Eukaryota > Viridiplantae > Streptophyta > Magnoliopsida > Arecales > Arecaceae > Areca > Areca catechu. The sequence continues at coordinate 40,242,451 of CM038048.1, read as the reverse complement.
TCTCCATTATCCTCTATGCAGATGATATCCCATCCTATACAGTGATCTCTTATCATAGATGTCAATATAAAGTAACTGCCTGTAGGGCCCTCCATCTACGACAACTCCATAAGCTTTAAAGAGGATGGTCAAACCCATGCCATACGGTAAACATAACCTCTTGCTAGTAGCTGCCTTGGTCATCTGATGTACCATGAGAACTGGGAGGCAGGCAGGAGTCCATCAGATCAAAGACACTATGACAAGTAACTCTCTCTCTATGATGAAATCGAAGCATCCGGTCTTCGGTAGAAGTATCTGGGCAACGATGTGATGGAGTAATCTCATCTCCGGAGAAAGTCGAGATACAATAATTGTGTCTCCTTCTCTGAGAACCTCTGACTCAAAAATGCATTGCAATCTACTCATCTAATCCACCAAGGAGTCCGCTATGGTACCTCTCATCGAAATCTCCCAAGCTTTGCTCAAAACCTCTGTAGTGAGCGGTATAGCTATCCCTCGGACCTCAGCAATCCAGATGTCTACTCCTCTGGCCAAGTGCCATAGAACTCTCGTATTAAGCTAGGATAAAAACTCCCTGTCGGTGAGCAGAAGTAGGCTAGCCCAGCATCTCTCAACCAATCTCTTATGCGGAAGTGGTGCTGGTCCACAAAATCTAAATCTAGCCACCGTCCTCCAACAATGGCCTTGGAGGCCATCCTATCTGCTCCTTGGATGGGTGGTCTGATGGGAATGTCCTGCTAAACTAGTGACTCTGGTGCCAGATCCTTGTGCCGTGCCTTCGTGCATCGCTTTGTATCCTATGTAGACTAACGAGGTCTCCTGATAACTTGTTTCCTGGCACCCATCTCTCAAAAAAATAGGGAAAGAAGCAATGTAAAGCAAAATGGACAGGGATTTCTATTGCCCAGTAAGCAACCTAAGAGGGGGGGTGAATTGGGTCTCTAAAAAAAATTTTAAATGAAATGCAAGTGTGTGAACCAATCCAATAATCAACCTAAGTACAATGAATGCAAGTGTAAAGTGCTCTTAGTGAGTGTGCAGCGAAAATATAAAAGCAATAAAAATAAGAGCAAATTAAAGAGACAAGCAATCACAAACACAAAGCAAGTATAGTGGTTCGGTGCTTTTCAATGCACTTACATCCACTCCCCAAGGCCCACTTGGGAAATCACTATAATCTCAACCGATTATAGCCGATTAGTTTTTCGAGCTCATTAATCAAACCCGACTTGTTTTCATAAGGCTCACAAGTCAAAACCTCACTTGGTTTTCTGGGCTTACTAAGAACCTAATTAGTTTTAAGGCTCACCAACAACCTCCCTTGGATTTGCTGGCTAACCAAGAACCTAACTAATTTTCAAGGCTAACCAACAACCTCCCTTAGTTTTGCAGGCTAACCAAGAACCTAATTGGTTTTCAAGGCTAACCAACAACCTTTTTGGTTTTCCAATAGGCTAACCAAAAACCTTTACAACAAAAATAAGTTTAAAGTAAATAAACAATGAAAGCTTTCTAATAAAAGCGGATGTCATTTTGAAGCTTGGTTGTAGTGCTGCCTTCAACTTGATGAAGCTTCAATAAATGCTCAAGAAGGTTGAACTTGAATGCTCTTGAAGGCTCTTGAATACTTGGAGACTTTTTTTCGCTTGAAGGTAGTTGCTCTCAATGAATAGGAGTGAATGCACTTGCTTTTTCTTTCTCTTGGTGTTCCTCTCTTAATCCTTTTGATTCTACTTGTGTTTAGATTTGATTTGAATTATTTAAATACCTTTCCAAGGCCTCAAAGTTAGTTTATAGTCGTTAGACATAAAAAACTAGCTGTTGGAAGCCAAGAGGGGTGAGTTCTGCATTTGAAAAACTAGCCGTTACTGTTTCCAGAACTCCAAGTGTCGACATTTCAAGATATGAGTCGACACTTAGGATCGACACTTGCATTCCATGAGTTGACACATAGTTCAAATATCTTCAATGAAGCTCTCTGGAATTCTTAGATGAGTCGACACTTCCACTGGTGAGTTGACACTTTGAGTCGACACTTGACATCCATGTGTCGACACTTCAGGCAAGTTTTCAACTTCAGCAAGTTCTATAACAAAAACATCTCAGACGATGAGCCGATCCTTGAGTCAATACCTTGAGTTGATTCTTAACTGGCATGAGTCGACACTTCAGTCGTGCCATCTAAAACTCTTTCTGCGTACCGGCTTAAGTCGACACTTCCACTATCATGAGTCGACACTTAGGTTATGAGTCGACACTTTGAGTTGACACTTGACTGAGATTTCTTCAAAAAATAATTGAACTTCTACTGAAACCAAATTATGTTGAACTCTTGTATCCTTTCAAGCATTCTTTAACACTAAAGTCCACTTTAAACTAATCTTTCATCCATAGTTGGGACTTTTTCATTGTTTGACAATCAATCAAATTTTGTTAAATTGATAAGCACATTTTTCTATAAAAACACACTTCAAAGAAATAGTTAGTACTCAACTTATACTTAAGCATTTTGTTTATCATCAAAATCAATAACAGAGTCAACAATCTTCTCCTTTTTGATGATAACAAAACCTTTAAGTATAAATTCCATAATAAGCTTTTAAAGAAAAAAAAAATTTCAATGTGCATAGAGCTTATTGCAATAGATATTGAAATACGGAAAGAGATGTTTATTATAGATTTTAAAATTCTTTTTGAAACTGATTTGAGCTAAGAGTATCAGAGCTTGAATATATATATAAGAAATAAATTCATGTATCATGATACTCTACAGAAAACATGCTCAAGAATAATAAATTCAGCAATAGAATACTATGAAGAGTATAAATACTCCCCCTGAAGAGATGATCTGTAAAATTAATTTTTGAAGATCTTTTAATGACAATAAGCTAAAATTTAAGCATCTAAAATAAGAATTGGACATGAAAATTTTAGCAAAAAAGATTTTCCAATTTAAAGGAGGGATTACTCCCCCTCACATAATGAATAGAAATTTTTTAGATTTTAAACATTTTTCAATGCATTTTGCAAAATTTTTGATTTTAAGCATTTTTCAAAGCAGTTAAAAAAAAAAAAAAACTTATCTCTCATTTTATTTATTTCTCATTCACTTCACATTTATACTTATTTCTCTCCCTTTTTGTTATCATTAAAAAAGGAAAGAAGAAGGCAATAAACTCGAACATAAATGTAAGCCATTCACTCATTCATGAAAGAGAACATTGAATCACTGAAATTAAATAAAGCATTTCATTCATTCAAAGTCATAACATGAAGTAAAAGAAAATGTTTCATTCATTTGATACAAGATTGATATAAGAGAGTAAATAAACATAAAAAAAACATACAATAAGTACAAAAATATAAATTGTCTAAATATAAAAACTATCCTAATCATTATCCTCATCATCTGTGGGTCCAATCTCGATCAGTCCGGTATCAGTAAAAGCATGAGATCGAGGCCACATAGATCGAAGATCATGAAGACGAGTCCTGGTCGGTCTAGATGGAATACGATGACCTCATCCTCTATGTCTAACATAAGTCCTCCCTCTAGCTGGAGCAGAAGAGGTAGAAGTTATGTCAGCAGTAGGAGAAGAACTGATTGGAGTAACAGTCTCGAAAACTGTAGGATATGGTGTATGATCAAATAAAGGACCGGAATTAAGATGATGGAAACCAAGAGTATAAAATCCTAGTTCTTGGATAAGGGAAGATGTATGTAATAATGGAGAAACAACAATAGGTGTATCAATAATAGGTGTATCAACTGAAGAAATGATATGTGTGAGTATAGGAATGGTAGAATGATCAGCTGGTCTAGAAGGAGGTATGGGTAGGATAGGAGTCTGGAAGGATGAACTCAATGGATCATGAATGGGACTCCTAGGAGGGTTAGCTGCTGTCTCCGGCACTGGCTCTATCACCACATCTGGAAAGTCAAACTCATTAGAGTCAGTCACATCATCATCATCATCCATGACTGGTCCCCGAGCAGGTGGAACTGGAGCAGAATCAGCTGGAGCTGAAGTATCGGGAACAATCCCAAAAGAGGGTCTACTCAAAGCGGACAGAATGGCAGAGATCCCATCTCTTAAACCTCGATGGCTCTCTCTAGTCTCTATAATAAAACTGTCAATTTGCTAACAAATGATCATAATCTCTATCTCAATGCGAGCGACTCTGTCCTCAAAACTCTTAGAAGCTCTTAGAATATATGATTGTATAGGCTCAGGCTGAGGAGCAGGCTCTGGCTGTGCTGAAGGCTCGGGCTGAATCTCAGGCATGTCAATGTGTGTCTCTGAAGGTCCTGCCTCACCCGAAAATATATGCTCCTCCTCCACTATATCCTCATCTCTGTCAGCGGCCTGACCTGATACTCGTCATCTCCACTGGCCTCTGACTAGCTGATACCCCATCCGGTGAAGAGATATGATGTCATAGACATCAGTGTGTAGTAACATCCGGTAGGGCTCATCATCCATAACAACACCGTAAGCTCTGAAGAGCAAAGTCAAGCCCATCCCGTAGTGCAAATACAGTCTCTGACTCATAGATGCCTCCATCATCTGATGTACCATAAGTACTGGTAGGTAAATAGGAGCATGTTGAACCAGAGACACCATCATTAGTAGCTCTCTCTCTGTGATGAAGTCAAAATGGTTGGTCTTCGGTAGAAGGATCCGTGCAACAATGTGATGCAGCAACCTCATCTCAGTTAAAAGTCTGGATGCAACAACAGTGGCTCCCTCAGGTAGGTCATCTATCTTGAAGATACATCGGAGACCACTGAACCTATCTACTAAGTTGTCAACCACAGATCCTCTCATGGGTATGTCCCATACTCTGCTCAGAATCTCTGTTGTCACTGGGACATCTCTACCATGGACCTGTGCGACCCATCCATCACTACCTCGGGCTAAAGATCCATAGAACTCTCTATCAAGCCCGGGTAAAATCTTTCTATCAAAGAGCAGAATGGAACCAAACCAGCATCCCTGAGCCATTGGCCTATCCAAAAATGCTATTGGTCGATGAACGTGAAGTCCACACGGTGTCCTCCTCCGACAGTCTTCATACCCATCCGACTAGCCATAGGAAAAAGAGATCGAGCAGGGGCATCCGATTCATTGGCTTCATGTCTGGCCTTTGTTCTTCTTTCTTCTTCTTGATTGGACAGCCGAGGATGATGGACAACTTGCTTCCTAGGCCCCATTCCCTAAAATCATCGATTGATGCAAAGAAGGAGAGGAAATTTAGGGTTTTAATGGTCCAAAACCAAAATGGAAGAGGGAAAATACTGAAAATCGAATCAAAAACCATCCCAAACATGAATTTAAGAGGGTTGGAGTTGCAAATTGGAGGGAAGAAGCAGATAGAACAATGTTAGGACAGGTGTCGGCTCAATTTGGGAGAGAAAAGATCAAGAAAATACCTCATTTCGGGTTTTTATCTCGGTCTATCATCATTCAAGTGTTGACTCACGACACAGGGCCAAGTGTTGACACTTCAAGGTGTCGAGACTTACAAGTGTTGACACTTCGACTTAAAACTGAAGAAAACAGAAAATGAAGCAATGATCAAAATCAATAGACTTGCAGTGAAATTCGAGAAAATTAAATATGATTGATATCAAAATTAATCTTTCATGGGTCAAAGATTAGAATTTTTCAATCGAAAGGATTGATGACCCCAAGCTCTCTTTTAATCATATTGAACCAATCTTCTTGGAGAGGCTTAATCAATATATCAGCTAATTGCAATTCAGTAAAAATAAATTCAAGCATAACGTCATTATTTTCAACATGATTTCTAATAAAATGATGCCTAATTTCAATATGTTTGCTTCTAGAATGCTGAACAGGATTGATGCGGGATAGAGATCGGGGAGGATTGCTGGCAAGCATAGAAGTCACCAGAGGATTAGGGTTTATCTAGAAGAAGAAAGAAGAGGGCTAATGATTTAGAAAGATAACTGGGATTCACACAGATTCCCCTAGGAAGACAAGTACAAAACAAAGGGCTCCACAAATGCCCCAGGGATCACACAGATATCCTGAAAAGGAGGAATGGATCACATAGATACCCTAGGCTTACACAAATGCCCTCAGGGATCACATAAATATCCTGAAAAAGAGGAGGAAGGGATCATATAGATACCCTGGGCTCACACAAATGCCCTCATACAGTAAATCAGGGATCACACAGATCCTTCACACAAAACTCAAGAAATTTTATTCATCCATAGCATAAAAATATAAGAGGGGGTGGGATATTTATAGATTTATCCCAGGGTACATGACTTGAGGGCTAAGAATCATTGACTTGTGGGCCAAGAAATCCTAGTGGACCTGGTTAACAGTGGGCCTTAGTCTTGGACTGGAGCTCTCTTGTGGGCTTGGAGGCATGTAAGGGTCCAAGTGCATGAATCTGATTCTGGTTGGGGAGGGCCTGGTGAATCTCCTGGTCTGCTAACTCTCCTTTTGGATCTTGACATGAATGAAAATTACCGGACTCGATCTAACACACTTGATTGGATTGATTGAACTAAAAGACTAGACCTGCCTAATTGGACTCAACTAGACTCAGTTGTCTTCCTTTATTACAGGACTCACATAAAATAAAATAAAATAAAATAGACTTTCGGGTCCCCATCATTTTCCTGGAGTGGGGAGAACTTGACTCCGTCGAGTCAGGCTCAGCGGGGTTTGATGGAACCGAAACTAATCAAATCAAAGCAAAAGAGGATATGTTCAATTATTTTTATTTTTTATTTTTCACATTCTTTTTTTTTCCATCTCTGCTTTAAAAGCCATGTAACTTTGGAAGCCATGCGATGCTGAAATCCATGCTGCTCCAGAAATCGTGCAGCACTAAAGTTGGTAACAAGGGGAGAATATGCATTCACATTCATGCTGGCCTTGGTGCCTTCACGTTCGTGCCATGCTGGAACAAAGTCTTCATGGAGGGAACTCGATGAGGCTTCGTCGGCGATCTCGAAGGAGAAGGACCCGGTGCCTGGGGGTGAAGATGGCGGTCGGTGACATCGCTGGGGTGGAAGGCGGCGGCACGACAGGGAGGCAGCGAATGATCATGGACCTCAGCCAATCTTGGACCTCTCCGATCGGGGAAGGTGGCGAACGATGAGGCTCGGCCTGGGCATGCATCAGGAGGAGTCCAGCATTATCGGTGGCTGCATGAGTAGGGAGGATCCTGCGGGAGGGAGTGATTATAGGGCTCTGGTCAGGAATGGCATAGGGACGGTCAAAGGTCCAATAGGAGGTGGCATCGTTGAGTCTTCCCGGGGGTCCAATCGACAGGGAAGGGGGCGATCCGGTGGAGGTGTCGATCGGGTCTGAGCTTGATTGGAGACGAAGACCGGCGGCAGGGTATCGGGCATGCCAGAGGGATCAGGCAGTGCATCGACCATGGTCGGTGGCTTTGGAGGTGCGTGCGGTCGAAGGCATCATGGACGAGGGCGAAGACATGGTGGTGTGGGCACTAGACCTCTAGTTAGGGTTTCAATTTTCGGGTCTTTGTAATAAGGCTTCAAGCCTCAAATTTGTAATTGTCTTTTGCTTTGAATTGAGTCTGTACTTTGACCAATTAGGTCAAATTGAGTCATGTACTGAGTCAAGTCACGAATCGAGTCTAGTCTGGGTCTATTAGAAGTATGGCTCCATTGCAAGAGTGGGTCTTAAAATTTAGTCTCCTTGGAAGCAAGTCGGGAAAGAATCCAAGTCAACTCAGGGCCCACTTGTACATCCTACATGGCTCCATGACATCTTGCCATGTGGGCAGCACACTTGGCATGCAAGGATGCCCAATGGGGAGGACCACTTCACTTGGCTCTAGCCTTTTTCCCCTCCCCCTATCAAGCTCATTACGATGCAAGGGTGGTCGGCCAAGGTGGAAGTCAATGGGAGTTGAAGTGGGGAATTCAAATCCCTTGCTTCAAGCCCTCCAATCAAGTCTTCTTCCCAAATTGCTTCAACCTCTTTGGAAGGGAGAGACAAGATCCTTGGGCGCCTCCACCTAACACTCCCCATGTCAAGCCTTATACCAAAGAAAGGGTGTGCAACAAAGGAAGGAAGAAGAACATAAGCCATGCTACAAGCCCCTCTTCATGTCTTTTTCCAAAACAATGAAGATTCTTTCAAACTTCAAGGCGCCATGATCCCTCCTCCTAGCCTTGCTTCATGCCACACCCATTCAAGGCTAGCACTTGGTCGGCCAAAGGGAGAAGAAAGTCAAGGTTTGGGCGCCCATTCAAGAAAAAAGAAGAAATTTTATATTCTTGCATTTGAATTTCAAAATGGGCCTTGGGTGCCTATTTAAAGGACCCAACCTCTCCATTGTAAAGGGAATTAAATGATTAAATGAAAAGCTTGAGTTTTGTTTCTCCTCCAACCATTGTCTCCTAGACTAGGTTTGAGTGAAGCTTCCTTCGTCCCCAGGGACGTCGAGTGGTGTGAGGCCTCCTTTCCGTTGCCCCAGGGCATCGCAAGTCCTTCGTCCTCCGGGACGTCGAGTGGTATGAGGCCACCTTCCTTCGTCCTTCGGGACGTCGCGAGGTGTGAGGCCCCAAGTTATCCCCTTCTTCGACTTCGGGATCTAGCCGGACACCGGGCTCGAAGCCCCTTCTCAACCCTCCCTTAGTTCCATTCCGATCCTTCCCTTCATTTCACTAATCCCTCCTTTGCTTGCTTACAGGTCCCCATTGGTATCACGGGCACCGAAGACAGTCTGCTTTGCCATCGCGACCACCTGACCGAAAGCCGACGCATCCACGGGTTCGACTGCTCGGGCATCCAGGCTGCATCCGTCGAGTTGAGCGATCTCTGCATTGGGCGCTTCAGACGTGTGAAGTTTGCCCCTATCTCCTAAGTAGGTATTGCGTATCGAGCTTAGTTCTATCGGGATTTCTTAATCCCGGGATCCTGTTCTCTTATTTTACTATTTAGGGACTTGATTTGCTAGTGTAAGCTTCTTTTATTCAGTTTCTCCTATTTCTAGTCTTTGTTTGTGATCGGGAATCAAAAACATATAAGAACATTTAAAACTCATCAACTTTAAAAAGACCTTTGCATCATAAGCATCCATAGTAGCATCTCTAGCCCTACTCCCCTGCATCATTAGTGGTATCAGAGCTTTATTCCACACCATTATCGGTATCAGAGCAAGGCTACTAGTGCATTTTTTCCTTTTATTTTCTGCATTCTGGTCAGCCCGTATATGGTCTGAACATTGAGTTGTTTCTCTTTGTAGGGACCTCCAAATCTTATGATTTCTATTTTGATAGATCATACTTAATTCAAAGTATTTTTTGTGATTTTCTCAGATTTTATTTCATTTTGTAGAATTTCTACAAGCTGAAATACTACCTGAGAAAATCTCAGGTCTGAAATTTCTGCAAGCATCTCATTTCTTGCTTCATTCATCCATCTAGCTTATTTCTTGCATTTAGGGGCATATTTCAATTCCTTCTTTTTGTTTAGCATTCACACATCTGAAAGACACAAAAAAACAAGAAAGTTTTTAGTCATTTCATTAGTCATTTGTATGTATCATTTTACATAACTCATCCTAAGGGCATCAAATTAACTTAGGGTCAGGATTTCATTACCTGTCCCTAGCCCAAAAACCACCACCTGACATATCGAACCCTAGCCGTTAACTAAAATTGATTAGATATTTAATCTGCTCTAATGAGCTAGGGACACCCATGAAGTCGGGTCGACCCAAGTGCCGAGCCAAGCTAGATCACTTGTTGGTGTGTGCTTGAGTAGCTGGTGTCTAGGAAAGTGGTTCAGGGACTAGATCCCAAAGGGAAGTGGGTTGGTTCGCTTACTTGGCCAATTTCAAATTGGTGTCTAGGCAAGCAAAGAGGAACCTCCACTAACCTTACACTTACCTGGCCAGGTGCCAAGTTACTACTTCCAGGTTCATCTTCTTGACTTTACATTTGGTGAGATCTTCTAGGTCTAGCAAACCGTAGCACCGTTCTGTGTGTGTTACATGTGCACTAGATCAGGAACCTCTTTTCACCCACCTTCTCCACCCCCTGCCGAAGCCATGGACCAACTTTGAGCTGACATTGGAGCCCTAACTCAATCCATGAATCAATTAAGCAACCAGTTGACTAATAGAGTTGATCAAATAGAGGCCAGACTAGGACCCCTAGAAGAAGTTGCTAGGCTCCGTGAGCATTTCCAGAGAACTCCCGCCTATAGAAATCCTGAGCCCTTTAGGAATCAGAGCTGTATCCCCGGATCCACCCAAGGTTATAGCCAGGCTTACCCAAGTAGACCAAGCCCGAACAGATCTGACCCTAGTCGACCAAGCCTAGCCCGACCCAGTCCTAGTCGTCCCAGTCTGAATCGACCCCAATACAGTATAGAGAACAAGGATAAGGCTATTGAAGTCCAGAGGAGACCTGATCCCCAAGGTAACAGCTATAGGTGTCATAAACCTCAGCATTTTGCTAGTCAGTGCACTGCCCCTACCCTACTTATAGATGAACCGACTGAAACTGAACCCGAACCCATTGTTGAACCTGAGGAGGAAGGCTTTAAGGTTGAACCCATTGAAAATCTAGGGAAAGAAACTCCTGAGCCCATTAAAGAATTGAAAGAAGACATCTGTGAATCAAGTTTAGTAGAGGAATATGGTGAAGATGGGCCCCAGGTAGAAATCATCGAGGAACCAAAAGAAAAAGATCCTGAACCCACTAGAGACTGTGAAGGAGTAATTGAGCCAGGATCAAACATTGTAGACGATGGTGAAGGTTCACAAGTATTGCCCTTAGTGGAGGTCCAGGAACGAGTCCCTATAGAACCACCCCAGGAGGTAAACATCAGTTTTGAGGACTTTCATGATAATATTCCTAAAGACCTTCCTAATGACCTTCCACCATATAGGAACACCCATTGATGGGGCATCGGCCCGCTCGAATCTCGGAGCAACACGGATCCCGGAGTGGCACGGATCTTGGAGCATTTCTAGAATATATTATTAGGATTTATCTTTTGTTTGAAATTTGAATTAGGATTTGGTTGGTTAGGATTGAGATATGGATAGGCTTATCTTATCCTATCTTGTATTTGAATTTGATCATCCATATCTTTTTATCCTGTATTCAAATTCAAATGAGGGTTGGATAGGTCTATAAATACCACCCTCAGTTCTTTGATTTTTCAGTTCAGTTCATAAAAAAATTTGAGTTTTTAGAAGAGTGATTCTTCTTATCTTCGCCTTCGGGCATGGGCATGATGCCCTAGTTATTCCCCTTCCCATTCTATCTTCTTTATCCCCTCGTGACCTTTGAGGTTCATCCTAGAGCCTCCAAGTATCGAGGAGGGTGTAATGCCCTAGAGGTGAGAGGTCTCTTCGTTAGGGTGAGTCCTAAAGTCCATGAGTTCCAAACCCTGTCTTCCAACCCCACTATTCCTTCGCCACCCTTTACCCTTAAAAAATACAAAAAAAAAAAAAGTGGTACCCTAATCTAGGTGACTTCTAGGCTCACCAACGATCCTACCCATCTGTCCCTCATCAATTTTTGGTATCAGAGCCCGGTTGATTAGGGTATCATCATCTCCCCAACTCATATCACTTTTTTTTTTGCCAAATCTTTCTCTCCGTTTTTCTCCTCGTCTGTTCTTCTCCCTGTTCTATGAATTTCCTTCTTCCCTCCCCGAATCACCCAACTAGAGAGCCCCAGAACAACATCCCCCCGACTTGCCCCTCAAGGCCTCCCGCACCCTCCCTGCCAAACGTCAGTCCACCGAGAACCCGGACTCGGTCCTCTACTTTCGCAAGGTGATCGATCCTCCTTCTCGCCGTTGGTGATGGCACCACCACCGTCATCATCCTCACTGGCTCGCTCCTCCGGCACTCACTCTCTCTCCTCTCCACCGGAATCCACCCAACTGCTTCCCCTCTGCCCACACCGCCATTGCCGACCTCCTCTCTTGGATCAGCAGATCTCTCCATCTCGGCTGCCCGTTGTCCTCGGCATCATCCTTCGCCAGCAATAGCGGGCTCCTCTTCCACCTCCTGCTTCAACTACATCACCCCTTCTTTCTGATCTCCCCCGTACAAACCGTAGCCCTAAAACTTGTCCCGTTGGTTCTCGATCGCGAAGCCATGTCTACGGAAGAGACCGCACCAGCAGTGGTAGAAGAGCAAGTCCAGGATCTGGCACCGGCGAAGACCGCAGTGGAGGATACCAAGGCTAAGGATGCGGCCAAGCCGAAGAAAGCCAAGGAAACCAAGGCCACAAAGCCCTCCACTCCAAAGAATCCCCGATCACCTATTGCCTATCCGCCTTACATCGAGATGATCGGACAGGCAATCACTTCCACATCGGCTCGCAGATCGCATCCACTGCCATTGCCTTTTATAGGACCTGCCTTCCTCCGATGAATCAATTCCTTCCGAGCCCCCGGCAGTCGCCCTCTCTCTCCGTCCAAGACATCTCCCCTGTTTCCATCCATGGAAAAGAGGCCATTCCAGCGGCAGCAAACCCCTTTTCCACTTCCACGTCTACGTCGGCTCCACCACCGACCGCCAGATCTAGGCCATCAACAACCACCTCCCGGCTACTCGAGCCATCTGACCGCCCGATCATTAGCGATCCACAGTCACCGATCTCCAGTTCCCCTTTAGTCCACTGCCATCGTCCCCAGCCACACAGATCCTCCCTCCACAACCATCATCGTTTCCCATGCCATCACTGGAGTCATTGCTTCCCTCGTCGCCGAGCGCCAGCCCACTCGCCATCACTCTTGCTCCCATCGAACCCCTTCCTCCTCTCCAAGCATCTGTGTCGACCTGTCCATGTCAACGCCCTCGTGCCGCCAGCCATCGACCATGCCACCCTTCCCAGGCGACAGAACTTCCGAGGACACCGGTGAAGTCCACCGGATTTCTTCACCTGAAGCCAGTCCCTGTTCCACCTTGCATCGGGCCAGGAGAAGGAAGTCCCCGCATAAACATGAAAGCACTGCCCGACTCCTGTTGCTGACTTCAAGACCAGCACTGTTCAGGAATGCATGAATCTCAAAGCAATCCGAGGATGGTGGAGTACAGATCTCAGAGCAGGGCTGATATAAAAAATATATATATTATCTCAAGGTTATCAGTTTGGAGTCTAAAGGAAATAATATGAAGCTGAAGACAGAAGACTTGACGCCTAACTCGATGGAGTCGAGTTTTCCCCACCTCAGGGAATGATGGGGACATCAGCCCGCTCGAATCTCGGAGCAACACAGATCCCGAAGTGGCACGGATCTTGTAGCATTTCTAGAATAAATTTATTTAGGATTTATCTTTTGTTTGAAATTTGAATTAGGATTTGGTTGGTTAGGATTGAGATATGGATAGGCTTATCTTATCCTATCTTGTATTTGAATTTGATCATCCATATCTTTTTATCCTATATTCAAATTCAAATGAGGGTTGGACATGTCTATAAATACCACCCTCAGTCCTTTGATTTTTCAGTTCAGTTCATAAAAAAACTTGAGTTTTTAGAAGAGTGATTCTTCTTGCCTTCACCTTTGGGCATGGGCGTGATGCCCTAGTTATCCCCTTCCCATTCCATCTTCTTTATCCCCTCGTGACCTTTGAGATTCATCCTAGCACCTCCAAGTATCGAGGAGGGTGTAATGCCCTAGAGGTGAGAGGTCTCTTCGTTAGGGTGAGTCCTAAAGTCCATGAGTTCCAAACCTTGTCTTCCAACCCCACTATTCCTTCACCACCCTTTACCCTTAAAAAATACAAAAAAAAAATAATAGTGGTACCCTAATCTAGGTGACTTCTAGGCTCACCAATGATCCTACCCATCTGTCCCTCATCACCCAGCTAGCATTGGAACTTGCACCTGTAGAACAATGTCCAAACCTTAAGATTATCCTGAATAACCAAGGTCTATTTCGTGATGCCTAGAGATTACACTAAGATTCCGACTCCTATTTGCTCCCCTTCCTAGAGCCTTCTCACATTTTTAGAGCCACGGGGTTGCATTTTGTTGAAATTACCAGGCTACATGATTCCTTAGAACCCATCCCTTTTGCCACTTACTTTTGGTACACTTTATGGCATTTGTTAGGGATCCTTGATAATTTTTCTTGTACATACCAGACCAGGGTCAAACCTAGAGAGTCCATAATCTATTAGGTTTAGGCCCTAGAGAGTCCAATAAAACTTTTCTCAATAGGAATGCATAGTTGAGTCTGCATTTTGCATCATGTTAGGATTATGCATTAAATAAAAAAATTTTAAAATAATTTGGTTGATTCTCGGAAATGAGCCAAGAGTTTGATCTAAGGGATTCTGTAATGATTAGGCTCAGGCCTGAACGGTTTCCACCAGGAACTGTTAAGAAGCTTCATGCTCGTGGGGGCTGGTCCCTTTAAAGTGATTAGGAGAATGGGCCCTAATGCCTATATGCTAGAATTACCTTCGGATTATGGAATTAGCTCGACATTCAATATCTCTGTCTTAGTCGAGTATAGAGAACCAGCAAACATACCTAGCGAGCCATTTGGGCTTGACCTTTCTTTTGAGAGTGAACCCAAACCTGAGTGTCCACCTCCAAATATACTTGAGCGAGGAGAGTGGATCGAGCGTGTCCTGGATGACTAAGCTATCACTACCCGGGGCAAAGGTTATCAACATTTCTTAGTCTGATGGCAAGGTCGACCTGAGTCCGATGACTCGTGGATTACCCGGAGGGCTTGCAGCGCCTCGATCCCAACCTTCTGGAGGAGCATCCAAGCCAACTCAACTCTTACTCGACAGGGTCGAGTTCCTCCAACCCTCGGAGAATTGGTGTGGGCACCAGACCTCTGGTTAGGATTTCAATTTTTGGGTCTTTGTAATAAGGCTTCAAGCCTCAAATTTGTAATTATCTTTTGCTTTGAATTGAGTCTGTACTTTGACCAATTAGGTTAAATTGAGTCCTGTACTTAGTCGAGTCACGAATCGAGTCCAATCTGGGTCTATTAGAAGTATGGGTCCATTGCAAGAGTGGGTCTTAAAATTTTGTCTCCTTGGAAGCAAGTCGGGAAAGAATCCAAGTCAACTCAGGGCCCACCTGTGCAACCTACATGGCACCATGACATCTTGCCATGTGGGCAGCACACTTGGCATGCAAGGATGCCCAATGGGGAGGACCACTTCACTTGGCTCTAGCCTTTTTCCCCTCCCCTTATCAAGCTTATTGCCATGCAAGGGTGGTCGGCCAAGGTGGAAGTCAATGGGGGTTGAAGTGGGGAATTCAAGTCCCTTTCTTCAAGCCCTCCAATCAAGTCTTCTTTGGTGCGGGCACCAGACTCAGAAGAAGACTTCAGAGCTCCATTTGGATCTCTGATTGACATTGCCCGAGAAATTAGGGTTTGTAATAAAGGTTGACCTGGTCAACCAGTTTATTTATTTTATTTATTTCTTGAGTCACCATTTAAATTTTGTTGAGTCATGTTGACTCGGTGCAAGTCCCAATGTGGTTTCAATTTGGTCCAAAATGGTGCCACATTTCTCTTCCAAGGTTCAAGCAAGTGGAGGCCACACTCCAAGCCACACGCCCAGCCACACTCCGAGCACATGCCAGAGTCCAGGAGGCGCCATAGAGGCATCCCAGTGTCATGGTCCCCACATCCAAAGAAGAAAAAATCAAATTGGAGGCTAAATTAAAGGAGGCGCCCACACCTGCCTAATTTACCTAAGCAAAGAAGGAAGAAAACTTCTCTTGGAGAAGAAATCAAAGAAGGACATCCACCTACTCCTAATTGAAGTTCAAATCAAAATCAAAGAGCTTAACTTGGAGTGGAAGAAAAGAAGAAATACCATAAGAAGAAGAGGACTCCAAATCCAAATCCAACTCCAAAGGAGGTGCCATAAAAGTTCCAAAACAATCCTTTATGGCCGTCCCAATTTTTTTTGGACTCTTGGTCGGCCAAGGGAGAGGATTTTCTACCTAATCTAGGGGTTGGAAGAGTTTAGTCCCACATGGGAATTTGTACAAGCTAGGAGAAAATTTTAGGTCTATATAATAGACCTCTCTTTGTAACTTTAGAAAATCAATGAAGAAAAATTATTTTTGCTATTCTCTTGTGTTGAGTGACCTAGGTTTCTCTTCTTCCGCACTATTCTAAGTGTTGAGCTCCGTGAGGGGGTAATCCGGGTTCCATTGGAGCCTTGAGGAGGTGAGAGATCTCCATCTTTATCCAAAACCCTAGGTTAGCCACTTGAAATTCCAAAACCCTAGCCACCTTTCATTATTTTCCATCCACCAAACCCTAGATCCATCCATCTCCCACGGCCTCTCTCTCTCTACAAGTCCAGGCCGTCCACCTTCATCCAGATCCAGTCCGGCTACTTCAGATCCAGAGCAAGTTCCAAGGAAAATCACATCAGCATCCAGGAGAATCCAGTTTTCAGCAATTTCGATCTTCAAGTTCATCAACCTGGTAAATCTTTTCCTTGACTCTCTGATTCCATCAATTATTTTTCTTCTCTTCCAGATCTTGAGTTCAGGAGAAGCCAACCCGCCAAAGGACCAGTATTGGAGGATCCATTACGAAGATATCCGACTCCGAGGATCCAACAATCTGCTCGGGAGAGTTCTTCCACCAAAATCTGTGAAGATCATTGTCTGGTTAGATAAACCTTCCCTTCTCTTTATTTCTGTTTTGTTGAAAGCTCGGAGTGAAACCCTAGGTCTGGGAGTTTCTCAACCCCCAGCGATCCGTTGCTTCTAAACTACTCTGATAATTTAGTTTCCTTAAAATTGTGCTTTCAATTATCATATTAGTATCTTTCAATGTTAGGTTAACTTTTCTTTGATTTGAAGCCAACTTCTACAAACCTATAAAAACAACAAAAAAATTAGTTAATCTTAATTTACTTCCGCATCGCATCCCTTTATTTGTTCTGCATCATTTTTGGTATCAGAGCCCAGTCTAGGGTTTCTAATTTGCTTGCTTGCTTTGATTGATCTCTTTTTATTTTGTCTGCTCGAAGTAGACTCCCCAGGACGTCCGGTCCTAGGAACTAAGCGAGGTGCAAGCCTCCTCCTCCCATTCCACGGGGTGTTCCTAGGGCGTGTAGGGGATCCATTGGGTTATAACTTCGTAGCAGGGATTATAAACGGGGAAGACAATCTAGTTGCAGCCCGTATTTGCCCTGTTATCTGAATTATTTCTCCCTGCATAAAACTCCGAATTGCATGATTTTTGCTTCGTTGAAACCAGTATAATTGAACCTATTTTTCATAATTTTTCTGCGATTTATTGGTTTCGGTAAAAACTCTGAGAATTAAAATACAGCAACTCTGTTTTTTGTATTCTGCAATTCAATTCTTTTTTGGAGTGATCATCTCATAATTTACTTAAGGGCAATTGAGCATCTAAGATAAGGGGAGGAGTTGATTACCTCTCCTTAGCCCAAAACCACCATCCAATCATTCGAACCTAGACCTAATTTAAAATCAGTTAGACCTAATTTGCCCTAGTGGGCTAGGGACACCAATTGGTCGGGTCTAGGCTAGTGTTGAGTCAGTTTGCTGAGTTATTCTGTGTGTGCTTAGCACTCAGTGTCTAGAACGGTGGTTCAGGGACTACGTCCCGAAGGGCTTGTGTGCTGGTCCGCCTACCTGGCCAATCACTGATTGGTGTCTAGGATTGGCGATCAGGGACCTAACACTCCCTTACACCTGCCTGGCTGAGTCCTGAGTTACTACAGGCTAGCTTGCCACTCTGATTGGGCATCTAGTTTGGACTCTAGGTCTAGTGATCCAGTAGTCGATTTAGTCTAGTCTCATTTTGTGTGCTTGCTTGAATCATCATGTCTACCAGAAACGGAGTGCCATATCAACCTGGTCAAACCCAACCTGATTTAGAGGCCATGATCAGAACTCTTACTGAAAGTATGGCTAAAATGAATCAGGATATGACAAACACTGTGGCCCAGTTTAGCGCACAAATTCATGAGGATCTTACCCAACTTAGGGACCGAGTCCAAGTACTTGAAGAACCTAGACATCGGAATTGGACTCCTGACCCCGATTTTAATGTGCCTCAGCCTCACCCACATCAGGAGCCTAGAAGGCCTTTATATAGAGATCCTGAACCTAATCATAGGAGGCCTGACCCAGAGCCTGAAGATAGAGATGATAGGTTCATCAGGAACATCAAATTAGATGCACCCACTTTTGATGGTAGTCTGAACCCTAAGGTGTATTCTGATTGGGAGGGTGAGATGGATCAATACTTTGAGTGGTATGCTATGTCTGAGGAGAGGAAATACAAGTTTGCCAAGATGAAATTAGTGCGTCAAGCTAGGTTATACTGGGGGAACATTGAGCTAACCACTAGGAGACAGAATGTTGAGCCCATAACCACTTGGCAGGGTATGAAAGAAAAACTGAGAGATAAATACCTACCCATTTCATACCAGCAAAACCTGTTAGACCAATGGCAAAACCTGAAACAAGGAAACCGATCTGTCTCAGACTACATAACTACTTTTGATGAATACCTAATGAGATGTGATGTGAGTGAAGCCCACGAAGTCACTTTGTCTAGATTTAGGGCTGGACTGAGGGAAGATATCAAGAGAGAACTATTTCTGAGAGAGGTTACTGATCTAGACCAAGCCTACCAGATTGCACTGAACACTGAGAAATTTCAGAGAGGACCTATACCTTCTAGGGTTAGTGCCCCAATCCCAAGGAATGGACCTAGTCAAGTTATCCCTAGTAAACCTTTTCAGGGTACTTCTACCCCTAGGCCATGGACAAAGGTAAGGCACCTGACACCCAGAGAACCCCTAGTTCAAATATCACCTGTTTTAAGTGTCAGAAACCAGGTCACATTTCTAGTCAGTGTACTGCCATAGCCTGTTTCAAGTGTCATAAGGTAGGTCATGTTGCTAGCCAGTGCCCACGGAGATCCCTTTACATAGAAGAGGGAGAGAATGATAATTCCGAGCCCAGTGAGGAATTTGAAGAAGAAGTTTATGAGGCCGGAATGAATTTGGTTGAGGAGTATGAAGGAGAGGAGGAACCCAATGAATCTGACCAATTAGGAGTTGTAAGATGCATCCTATCCCAGAATCTAGTTCAAGAGGATTGGCGTAGGACTAAGATCCTACAGACTTTTCTTAAATTAGGGGATAAGGTATGTAAGATCATCATAGATAGTGGGAGCTGTGTAAATGCCATCTCTACTAGCACTGTCAAGATGTTAGGCTTAATCCCAGTTCCCCATCCCAACCCCTATAAGGTTTCTTGGGTAGATTCTACCTCCATACCCATCCAGTCTAGATGTCAAGTCCAAATCCAAATGCAATCTTATCACGAAAAGATTTGGTGCGATGTCTTACCCATGGGGGTGAGCAGTATAATTCTCGGAAGACCTTGGTTGTATGATCATGATGCCACCCTCTTAGGAAAATCCAATACCTGTGTCTTTAGTTTCAATGGGAAGAAGATTACGATCCATTCCGTTCCCCCTAAGGACAAGGTAACTAAAGGAGCTGGTAAGGTTAAGGAGATGAAAACTGGAGTGAACCTAATCAGTGCTAAGGATCTAGAACAAGAAATTCATAGTGGTTCACCCATCTGGATGTTGACTGCTAAGGAGCTTAGAACTTCGGAACCCTCAGAGCCTCCTCAAGAAGTTAAACCTGTGTTAAAAGAATTTGAGGATGTCTTTCCCGAGGATTTGCCAGACCACCTTCCACCTCTTAGGGATATCCAGCATGCCATAGATCTAATCCCAGGAGCAACTTTGCCCAACTTGCCCCATTACAGGATGAATCCATCTAAGCATGAAGAACTGCAAAAGCCGGTTGGAGAATTATTGAGGAAGGGGTTTATTAGAGAAAGTCTTAGCCCTTGTGCAGTCCCAGCCTTACTGACCCCAAAGAAAGATGGCACGTGGAGGATGTGTGTTGACAGTCGTGCCATTAATAAAATTACAATCAAGTATAGGTTTCCCATCCCTAGACTAGATGACATGCTTGATATGATGGCTGGTGCAATGGTTTTTTCTAAGATTGATCTCAAAAGCGGCTATCATCAGGTTAGGATTAGACCCGGGGATGAATGAAAAACTGCTTTCAAAACTAAGGATGGTCTTTATGAATGGGTTGTTATGCCTTTTGGGTTGTCCAATGCCCCTAGTACTTTCATGAGAATTATGACCCAGGTACTTAGAGCTTTCATAGGAAAATTTGTGGTGGTCTATTTTGATGACATCCTGATCTATAGTAAGACCCCAACAGATCACCTAGACCACCTTAGAGCAGTCTGCCAAGTTTTGAGGAATGAGAGACTCTACGGTAATCTTAAGAAGTGTGAATTCATGACTAGTAGAGTTATCTTTCTTGGTTTTGTAGTAACCCCTGACGGCGTGGCGGCCGATCCTGAGAAGATTAAGTCCATAGTAGACTGGCCAGAGCCAACCAATGTGCATGAAGTTAGAAGTTTCCATGGCTTGGCTACCTTCTATAGGCGATTCATCAAGGGGTTTAGTACTTTAGCTGCTCCAATCACTGATTGTATTAGGAAGGGAGAATTTCATTGGACTAAGTCAGCCCATAAAGCCTTCCTAGATCTTAAGGATAAAATGACCCAGGCACCCATTCTGAGATTACCCGATTTTTCTAAAGTATTTGAGGTTGCCTGTGATGCTTCAGGTGTAGGAATAGGTGGAGTCCTAAGCCAAGAGAATCATCCCATAGCATTCTTTAGTGAAAAACTTAATGATGCTAAGCTTAGGTATTCTACCTATGATAAGGAATTTTATGCGGTGGTGCAAGCTTTGCATTACTGGAGACATTATTTGCTACCGCAGGAATTTGTACTATTTTCGGACCATGAGGCTCTTAGATTTCTGAACTCCCAAAAGAAGCTTAACCCTAGGCATGCTAAGTGGGTAGAATATATCCAGTCCTATACTTTTGTCCTGAAACATAAGGCTGGAGTTGAGAATAAGGTAGCTGATGCCCTTAGTCGCCGATCTCTGTTATTAACTTCTGTTAGAACTGAGGTCATAGGGTTTGAGCAAATCAAAGAGGAATATGAGTCTTGTCCGGATTTCACAACTGTGTATCAGGATCTAGTTCAAGGACCATCTAGTAATCACCAGGATTATACCCTTGTAGATGGTTTTTTGTTCTTCAAAAATAGGCTTTGCATCCCTAGAACTTCTCTTAGGGAATTTTTGATTTGGGAAATCCATGCTGGAGGTTTAGCTGGCCATTTTGGAAAAGACAAGACCATTCTAGCTATTGAAGACCACTTTTTCTGGCCTAGCTTAAAAAGGGATGTAGCTAATATTGTAGCTAGATGTCGAACCTGCGCTGTTGCCAAACAGCGAAAACAAAACACTGGCCTTTATACCCCACTCCCTGTCCCAGATCGTCCTTGGCAAGATGTGAGTATGGATTTTGTGTTAGGTTTACCTAAGACCCAGAGGAGACATGATTCTATCTGTGTCGTAGTCGACCGATTCTCTAAAATGGCCCACTTCTTGCCTTGTTCCCAAACTTTTGATGCGTCTAAGGTAGCCACACTTTTCTTCAATGAGATAGTTAGACTCCATGGCCTACCTAAGACAATCGTTTCAGATAGGGATGTCCGGTTCACCAGTTACTTTTGGAAGACCCTTTGGCATAAGTTAGGGACAAAACTTAAGTTTTCAACTGCCTATCATCCCCAAACTGATGGCCAAACTGAAGTAGTGAACCGTAGCCTAGGAAATCTGCTGAGATGTCTTGTTGGTGAAAATACCAGAAATTGGGATTTATACCTACCAAGGGCAGAATTTGCATACAACGACTCGGTCAATAGGTCTACGGGTAAGAGTCCATTTGAAATTGTACATGGGTACAAACCTCACACACCTCTTGACCTAGTCCCTTTACCTGTCCATACTCGAGTCTCCGAATCTGCTGAGAATTTTGCACAGCATATAAAAGACTTGCATAAAAAAATTCATGTCAAAATAAATTTAAGTAATGGAACTTATAAGAAGTTGGCTGATACTCAAAGGCGAGTCAAATCTTTTGTTGAGGGAGACTATGTGATGATTAGGTTAAGGCCTGAACGGTTTCCTCCTGGAACCGTTAGAAAGTTACATGCTAGGGGAGCTGGACCATTTAGAGTGGTAAAGAGAGTAGGATCCAATGCCTATGTGCTCGAGTTGCCTCCAGAACTAGGCATTAGCTCTACTTTCAACATTACAGACTTAGTAGAGTACAGGGAGCCAGCTGTGATTCCTAGTGAGCCTTTTGAGCCTAACCCTATCATTAAGAGTGATCCCGACCCTGTGTGTCCACCAACAAACTGGCCTGTGAGGAAAGAGCAGATTGAAAAGATCCTAGATGATTAGGTTATCTCTACTCGTAATCGAGGATACCAAAGGTACCTGGTCCGCTGGCAAGGAAGGCCAGATTCTGATGACTCTTGGATCTCCTGAGAAGAATTACAAGAATTGGACCCAGACCTCTTGGAGAGATACCAGAGCCAACTTGAGCCTTACTCGACAGGGTCGAGTTCCTCCCACCCTGGGAGAATTGGTGCGGGCACCAGACTCAGAAGAAGACTTCAGAGCTCCATTTGGATCTCTGATTGACATTGCCCGAGAAATTAGGGTTTGTAATAAAGGTTGACCTGGTCAACCAGTTTATTTATTTTATTTATTTCTTGAGTCACCATTTAAATTTTGTTGAGTCATGTTGACTCGGTGCAAGTCCCAATGTGGTTTCAATTTGGTCCAAAATGGTGCCACATTTCTCTTCCAAGGTTCAAGCAAGTGGAGGCCACACTCCAAGCCACACGCCCAGCCACACTCCGAGCACACGCCAGAGTCCAGGAGGCGCCATAGAGGCATCCCAGTGTCATGGTCCCCACATCCAAAGAAGAAAAAATCAAATTGGAGGCTAAATTAAAGGAGGCGCCCACACCTGCCTAATTTACCTAAGCAAAGAAGGAAGAAAACTTCTCTTGGAGAAGAAATCAAAGAAGGACATCCAACCTACTCCTAATTGAAGTTCAAATCAAAATCAAAGAGCTTAACTTGGAGTGGAAGAAAAGAAGAAATACCATAAGAAGAAGAGGACTCCAAATCCAAATCCAACTCCAAAGGAGGTGCCATAAAAGTTCCAAAACAATTCCTTTATGGCCGTCCCAATTTTTTTTTGGACTCTTGGTCGGCCAAGGGAGAGGATTTTCTACCTAATCTAGGGGTTGGAAGAGTTTAGTCCCACATGGGAATTTGTACAAGCTAGGAGAAAATTTTAGGTCTATATAATAGACCTCTCTTTGTAACTTTAGAAAATCAATGAAGAAAAATTATTTTTGCTATTCTCTTGTGTTGAGTGACCTAGGTTTCTCTTCTTCCGCACTATTCTAAGTGTTGAGCTCCGTGAGGGGGTAATCCGGGTTCCATTGGAGCCTTGAGGAGGTGAGAGATCTCCATCTTTATCCAAAACCCTAGGTTAGCCACTTGAAATTCCAAAACCCTAGCCACCTTTCATTATTTTCCATCCACCAAACCCTAGATCCATCCATCTCCCACGGCCTCTCTCTCTCTACAAGTCCAGGCCGTCCACCTTCATCCAGATCCAGTCCGGCTACTTCAGATCCAGAGCAAGTTCCAAGGAAAATCACATCAGCATCCAGGAGAATCCAGTTTTCAGCAATTTCGATCTTCAAGTTCATCAACCTGGTAAATCTTTTCCTTGACTCTCTGATTCCATCAATTGTTTTTCTTCTCTTCCAGATCTTGAGTTCAGGAGAAGCCAACCCGCCAAAGGACCAGTATTGGAGGATCCATTACGAAGATATCCGACTCCGAGGATCCAACAATCTGCTCGGGAGAGTTCTTCCACCAAAATTTGTGAAGATCATTGTCTGGTTAAATAAACCTTCCCTTCTCTTTATTTCTGTTTTGTTGAAAGCTCGGAGTGAAACCCTAGGTCTGGGAGTTTCTCAACCCCCAGCGATCCGTTGCTTCTAAACTACTCTGATAATTTAGTTTCCTTAAAATTGTGCTTTCAATTATCATATTAGTATCTTTCAATGTTAGGTTAACTTTTCTTTGATTTGAAGCCAACTTCTACAAACCTATAAAAACAACAAAAAAATTAGTTAATCTTAATTTACTTCCGCATCGCATCCCTTTATTTGTTCTGCATCATTCTTCCCAAATTGCTTCAACCTCTTTGGAAGGGAGAGACAAGATCCTTGGGCGCCTCCACCTAACACTCCCCATGTCAAGCCTTATACCAAAGAAAGGGTGTGCAACAAAGGAAGGAAGAAGAACATAAGCCATGCTACAAGCCCCTCTTCATGTCTTTCTCCAAAACAATTAAGATTCTTTCCAACTTCAAGGCACCATGATCCCTCCTCCTAGCCTTGCTTCATGCCACACCCATTCAAGGCTAGCACTTGGTCGGCCAAAGGGAGAAGAAAGTCAAGGTTTGGGTGCCCATTCAAGAAAAAAGAAGAAGAAATTTTGTATTCTTGCATTTGAATTTCAAAATGGGCCTTGGGTGCCTATTTAAAGGACCCAACCCCTCCATTGTAAAGGAAATTGAATGATTAAATGAAAAGCTTGAGTTTTGTTTCTCCTCCAACCATTGTCTCCTAGACTAGGTTTGAGTGAAGCTTCCTTCGTCCCCAGAGACGTCGAGTGGTGTGAGGCCACCTTTCCGTCGCCTCAGGGCATCGCAAGTCCTTCATCCTCCGGGACGTCAAGTGGTGTGAGGCCACATAACTTCGTCCTCCGGGATGTCGCAGGGTGCGAGGCCCCAAGTTATCCCCTTCTTCGACTTCGGGATCCAGCCGGACACCGGGCTCGAAGCCCCTTCTCAACCCTTCCTTAGTTCCATTCTGATCCTTCCCTTCATTTCACTAATCCCTCCTTTGCTTGCCTACAGGTCCCCCTTGGTATCATGGGCACCGAAGACGGTCTGCTTTGCCATCGCGACCACCCAACCGAAAGCCAGTGCATCCACGGGTTCGACTGCTCGGGCATCCAGGCCGCATCCACCGAGTCGAGCGATCTCTGCATCGGGCGCTTCAGACGTGTGAGGTTTGCCCCTATCTCCTAAGTAGGTATTGTGTATCGAGCTTAGTCCTACTGGGATTTCTAAATTCTGGGATCCTGTTCTCTTATTTCACTATTTAGGGACTTGATTTGCTAGTGTAGGCTTCTTTTATTCAGTTTCTCCTATTTCTAGTCTTTGTTTGTGATCGGGAATCAAAAACATATAAAAACATATAAAACTCATCAACTTTAAAAAAACCTTTGCATCATAAGCATCCATACTAACATCTCTAGCCTACTCCCTTGCATCATTAGTGGTATCAGAGCTCTATTCCACACCACATGGGGCTGCTTGGTGAGGTACTGGTCTGCATTGAACTGGGCGACGATGGCCTTGATGGCTACAGGTGGACGCGGCGGCTGGAGGCGTGCGAGACAGAGGGGGTCTTCCGGTAGGGGAGCCATGGGCAGCCTGATCTGTGACATGGGGTTCCATCGGCTGCCCAGCATTGATCGACTAGGAGCAGGGTCTGGGGGAGGCACAGCAGTAGATGATGTCACCGAGGAGGGAGACCTGCTTCCAGTTGGCCCAGTCATGGGCATGGGGGCTATCGGTAGTTCTTGGAGAGGTTGGCATGGATGAAGCAGAAAATAGGGGTGAGGGATGGAAGGGAGGAACGGTGGTGGGTGACCAGCTAGGGGGGAATGGTGGTCCGGCATCGATGTTGGGGAAGTATCCATGGACGGGATTTGAAATAGGGGAGAAAAAGAACAGTAGGGCTGGTGAGGAAGAAGAAAAACCCTAATCCTTTAGCTCTAATACCAAGTTGATGTGGGGCAGAGATCCGGGAGGATCTTTGGCGAGCGTAGAAGTCACCAGAGGATTAGGATTTATCTAGAAAAAAAAGAAGAGGGCTAAGGGTTTAGAAAGATAACCGGGGTTCACACAGATTCCCCTTGAAAGACAAGCACAAAGCAAAGTGCTCACACAGATGCCCCAGGGATCACACAGATACCCAGGAAAGGAGGAGGAAGGGATCACATAGATACCCTGAGCTCACATAGATGCCCTCAAGGATCATACAGATCCCTGAAAAGGAGGAGGAAGGGATCACACAGATACCTTGGCTCACACAAATGCCCTCACACAGTAAACCAGGGATCAAATAGATACCTTGGGATCACACAGATCCTTCACACAGAACTCAAGAAATTTTATTCATCCATAGCATAAAAATACAAGAGGGGGTGGGGTATTTATAGATTCATCCTAGGGTACATGACTTGAGGGCTAAAAAACCCTAACTTGTGGGCCAAGAAATCCTGGTGGACCTGGTCAACAGTGGGTCTTTATCTTGGATTTGAGCTCTCTCTTATGGGCTTGGAGGCATGTAAGGGCCCAGGTGCATGAATCCGATTTTGGTTGGGGAGGGCCTGGTGAATCTCCTGGTTTGCTAACTCTCCTCTTAGATCTTGACATGAATAAAAATTACAGGACTCGATCTAACTCACTCGATCGGACTGACTGGACTAAAAGACTGGACCTGCCTAATTGAACTCAACTAGACTCAATTGTCTCACTTTATTACAAGACTCAAATAAAATAAAATAAAATAAAATGGACTTTTGGGTCCCCATCAAGGATTTTTAGTTAAGCAAATTGCACTAGTATTATCACATTTTATGGGTGTCTTGGTTAGTTTAATTCCAAAATCTTCAAGTTGTTGCTTAATCCACAAGATTTGAGCACAACTTCCTGCTGCAATATACTCAGCCTCAGCTATGGATAGTGCAACTGAATTTTGTTTCTTATTAAACCAAGAGATTAAGTTAACTCCAAGAAATTAGCAAGTTCTACTAATACTTTTTCTATCAAGTTTACACCCAGCAAAATCAGTATTTGAAAATCCAATTAAATCAGCAGATGAGTCTCTAGAATACCACAAACCAATATCAATTGTATCAGATAAGTATCTAATAATATCCTTAACAGCCAACAAATGAGACTCTTTAGGATCAGACTAATATCTAGCACACATGCATACACTGAACATTATATCTAGTTTACTGGCAGTAAAATTTAATAAAGAGCTAATCATACCTCTATATAATTTTTGATCAACAGATTAATATGCTCATCTTTATCAAGTTTACAAGAGGGGCTCATAGGTGTACCTATTGACTTAGTAGTCTCCATCCCAAACTTCTTAAGATTTCTCTTGTATACTTAGCTTGGTTGATGAAGATTCCATCTTCGGTTTGCTTGATTTGGAGTCCGAGAAAGAAATTGAGTTCTCCCATCATGCTCATTTTGAACTCACCCTGCATAAGCTTAGCAAACTCTTAATAAAGGATTTCATTAGTAGTACTGAAAATAATATCATCAACATAGATTTGTACTATTAATAAGTCATCATTTTTCTTCTTTAGAAATAAGGAAGTATCAACATGGCCTCTAGAGAATTTATTTTCAATTAAAAACTTGCTGAGTATTTCATACCATGCTTGGGGTGCTTGCTTTAAACCATAAAGTGCTTTGTGTAATTTGTAAACATAATTAGGATGTGCATGATTTTCAAAACCAGGTGGGTGTTCTTCAAAAACTTCTTCTACTATATAACCATTTAGAAAATCACTTTTAACATCCATTTGAAAAAGTTTAAAATTCATAAAATAGGCAAATGCTAATAGTAGTCTAATTGCCTCAAGTCTAGCAACAAGAGCAAAGGTTTCATCAAAATCAATTCCTTCCTCCTGATTGTAGTCTTTGGCAACTAGCCTAGCTTTATTTCCAGTTATAATTCCATTTTCATTTAAATTTATTCCTAAACATCCATTTTGAGCCAATAATAGAAACATTTGATGGTCTTTCTATTAATGTCCAAACATTATTTCTATCAAACTGAATTAGTTCATCTTGCACAGCATTTATCCAGTTAGGGTTTTTTTAGTATCTTCAAAACATTTAGGCTCTACTTGAGAAACAAAAGAAATATAATCACATTTATTTCTAATTGAGGATCAAATTCTTATCCCTTTAGATGGATCACCTAGGATTAATTCCTTAGGATATCCATGAGCATATCTCCACTCCTTAGGTAGATTTTGATGCTTTGGTGTGGATTGTATGGCTTCTTCCTTTTCATTTTTGTCTTGATATTTTTTACTTTGTTGAGAGGATTGATTATCCAATGTTAGCTTTTGTAACTTATCAGCACCTGCACATGCATCAGAAGTATTCTCTTTTCTGGAAGATTTGCTAGTAGACACTTTAAAAATTACATGTACAGACTCCTCTGTAAGGGTTTTGGTGACCAGGGCGGAAGCGTGGACTTTAAAAATTTATTATGAAACCACTATCAAACCCTTAACCCAAGACCTCCTTACTAGGAATTAAAACATACAAACATGCATATATAATATAAACTAGAGTTTAGGCACCAACTTGAATCGCTAGTATCCAATCCGATGAAGAAAACCCTGATTCAGTCTTCTTCTCCATCGAGCACCCAAACGTTCACCCTCCAACGGTGATCCACACGAAACTCGAACCAAGGAAGAACTCCTTCTTTAAGTTGCTTGGATAAGTGAAACTCTTTCGTCAGCCTTTGGTCTATTGACCACTGTAGGACACCCTGTCCTACTGTAGAGCACTAAAGATACTCTCCTAAACCACTCTTGGTTTTAGGACAACCCTCCTCTATGACCCCTTAGGCTTATGTCCTAAAACAAAGCCTTGTCCTAGTAGAAAATACCTTGTCTTAACAAGACAAGTCTTGTCTTAAAGAAAGAAGGAGGGAGAGAGAGACACTCAGAATAATACTTCGGTGGAATTCTTTTTTTTTTTTTTTGAGACTCATTTCACCGCCCCCTATTTATAGATACAAGAGGGGCATATGATATGTCCTCCCATCAACTTATCAGATATGATTTTTCAAGACCGAATAGAAGTTATCTGGCTTGAAAAATCATATCTAATAAGCCCATTCATGCACCGAAGGCCTTATTCAATCCCTTCTTTTATCTGGATGAATTCTCACTTACCACATGTCAATTACCGGTCCCTAGGAAGCCAAGAGGGGCCTCTTCAATCTCCAAACAACAGAGATTATGAAGAGTCATGATAGCAGAAGGACTCTCCATCAGAACCGCGCGCCCCATGAAGAGTTACGACTCTTCATGCACCGCGCGCGCCATCATTCTTCCACACAAATTTCAAAGAATGTTGACTAGTGAAAACATAGGCAATATGGTTATCATTGGAAAGAGCATAAAATTTTCTTTCTGGCCATATAAGTTATATTCAAATAAGAGATCTATAGATCATTCTGTGCCCTTTTGAAGTTAAGGTATCATTTAGGTACCAAGAGTCCCATGCCCTTGGGACTCTTCATGTATGGTGCCTAAAATGCCCTTAAATCCAAATTAAAATCAGATTTAGCTCTGATTAGGCTAGCCCCACTTAGGACTCAACCTAATTTAGGTTTTCCATAATTAGGTTAGCCCAAGTAGCAAGCAACCGGACCCAATCCAATTGGGTTAGGAATTTGGTTAGCCTACATATGCTAGTATGTAATCCGACTGACCAATTAAAATCCTATGATCCTAATTAAATCATGAATGACTTTCTTGGCCAAGTCTCTATTGTGTATGACCCATTGGGTTCCACATCTAGCCAGTAGTAGGTTTAGGTTTGAGCCGATTCGATTCGATCGAACCCGATTGACCTAATTAGGTCAAATTGGCTAACTAATTGTCCAATTCGAATCACACATTGAATTGACTCATGAAACAAAATCAATTGATTTATGAAGACCTACAAGACAAGATTGACATCTAGCAACGTGTCATGCCTACCCGGAAGATGGGAAATTTTGGCAGATTTACCAAAATACCCTTCAGTGGTGAGTTACCGGGCAATTCAGTCCTTCGATCTACTTGCATCCTGAATATGACTATGGATATGGATACTTTTCAAATCCAATTTCATATTCATTCCTTGCTCAATCTGATAATGATGATTCATTAATGAACCATTATAAACTATTTCTAATTTTCATACTTTGATCAAAGATTTTTCGAATCTTCATTTGATTGAAATCATCTGGATGCGCTTCCCTCTTACTAGGGTTGATCGATTCCTTTTTGACCTACTCACAACCTCCATATGCAATCCACCATACCCAGTATCATCCCATGCATGACTCAGTGTCATGATTGAGTGTGAACCAAAGTATGGATTCATGCATACAAAGTACCATGGCAGTCTCAGGTCAAAGGACCATATGCACTACTCCCACTATGAGAACTATCTATTGACAAACAGATAGGTTCCATTAGTTGTTCTCGAGCTGGATCCATTCAGTGAACTCATTCTCTAATGAGCACCCACATCCTAGTATTAGTGTCAAACACAAGTGACTATGAGATCAGTCACCCTCTTCACCAAGCATACATAGGATATGCTGGTCTTACCGGAAACATTGATCCCCTACTCAATATCCCATCGACCAGGAATATTCTAGATTAGGATTTTAAGGCTTTAGGTCTCACCGGTATGATCTCATCATAACCCTAGAACCATAGCCCTAATCTATGGGGTTCATTATATCTTAATAAAATTAATAAGACAGCGTATGATGAAAATAAAATGCCATTATTAATTGATAATGTCAATACACTGATTTGGGATACAAAATAAAATCCCATTGAAATACAACATTTCGATTGGCCTTTAGGGCATAATCCTTTCATCCTCTACAACTAGGATTCTTTTGTTAAAAATTCTGTATACTCTGCTTGATGTAGAATATCCTAGAAAGATACCTTCATCAAAATTGGCATTAAATTTTTCAAGATTGTCTTTACCATTATTCAAAATAAAACATTGACAACCAAAAACTCGAAAATATTTTAAAGTTGGTTTTCTTTGATTCCAAAGTTCATAAGGAGTTTTCTTTAAAATAGGGTGGATTAAAATGCGATTTAAAATATAATAAGTAGTGTTAATTGCTTCAGCCCAAAAATATCTTGGCAAATCATTTTTGCAAAGCATAGTGCATGCCATTTCTTCTAAAATATGATTTTTCCTTTCTACTACCCCATTCTGCTGAGGTGTTCTAGGTATAGAAAAAATTATGTCAATACCTTTTTCATTTCAAAACTTTTCATAATCTTGATTTTCAAATTCAGAACCATGATCGCTACGTATGCAAATAACTGAAGTACCTTTTTAGTTAGAAATTTTTCGATAAAACTTCACAAATACTAAAAAAGATTCATCTTTATGAGCAAGAAAGATACCCATGCAAACCTTGAAAAATCATCCACTATAACCAATCCATATCTCTGAAGGAAAACAAGTGCGATAGAGACCTACCCTAGGCATTCTACACTAGGAAATAGGTATTGAATAATTAAAATTTTAAACGTGCATATGGAAAAACCTACTAATGCACAGGATCTAACATAAATATGATGCATGTAACAAATACACAGGCATGTATCGGCAAGTGCAATAATTATAAACAATATGATTAAATCTAGATCAGCATGCATGATAACAAAAAGTAAATAACATACCTTATACAGCTTCCTTTTGTTATGAATTTGGGATCGAAGCAGGAAGAAGCCGACTCCCTTCAACTGCAAAAATAGAGGTAGCCGGTCGAACTCTTGCAATCTTCAGAATAGATATGAAATAGCAAGAAGAAGAAGAAGAGAGGATCAGTCCAATCTCTCGAGGTGTCCAAATGTCCAACCACTGAGTATCCATGCACGGGCTCTCACGGATCCAACTCCCGGATGGATGCTAGTCCTCCAGGAATCAACAAATAGGTCATGGATGTGTGGAGCAGGGAAAACCAAGAGGATCTTCATGGATAGTCTTCTCCATGACTGCCTTTACTCCACCAAGAGCACACGAAATAAAGGTCTGGGAAGGAATACATGGACGCCCCTGTTCTTCTCCTCTCTAATCCCAAACCCTGTTCTTCCTCTCTCGCAACCCCTGTTTCAATCTCTCTCGCACACCACATGACCTGCAACCCAGATCTGAAAATGGCTGAGAAAACCCATGAAGGAAAAGGAAGGACATCGTGAGAGAGTCCAGATAAAACCCAACTCCATTTGAATTGGTTTTAGATTGGTTTTAAAAACTGGGAACTCGCAGGAAGAGAACACTGTGAAAAATAAAGAGCGAGAGAAAGGGAATGCCGAGCGGGAGAAATCAGCATAAGATCCTATCCTATTCAATCAATGAAACAGAGCAAAACCGTAAGAAGGGAAAGATGGGATAAAACACGTTGAACCAAGTGGTTTACCATGAGAACCAGTTTCTGAATGGGGTAGCAAACCAAGAGCAGGGAGCCCAAGCAAGTCTACAAACCGGTGTTTACAAAAATCTAGGAGAAAATACAGTGTAAACATGCCTTTGTTTAAATCGGTTCATCAAACCAAAATAAAACGGTTCATAAAGAAAAAACCCTGGTTTGACCAAACCCGATCAATAAGAAAAATCGGGTTCAGTTCTGGTCTACTAGGAACAGTTCCTGGTTGATCCAAACCAATCCTGGTCGATCCAAATCACACCAGGTTGACCAGAAAAAATTCAATATGTGCTCAATCAGACCGTTTGACCTTGATACCAAAACGATTCCCAATAGTTGATCAATTCCCGAATCAGGAAGAAATCCTTTATGGCATGTGGCCTCACAGGTTCGAACCTAAATGGTAGCACTGGAACACTTCCAATAGCAGCACAAGATACCATCTAGCAATGGATCCCGGTGTTCGGATAGGCCGAAGATGCTAGAGCAATCTATCGAACCTCTATCATATGGTTATCGTATAATTCATCCCTTTGACCTCCAATGCTCAAGATGACCTAGGTTTAGAATGCCAACCCTAACTAAGTCAATCCACAACATGTTTCAACCTCGCAAGTCCAGTGACTCGTCACTAGGACTATCCCGGTTGAGGATTTACTAAATTGAGACACTGCGAGACATTCAATCCAAACAATTTGGACAGGTCAATTCCATCTTGGTCCATCACTACTCCATAAGTCTTGCTTGTACCTAGAAACCTTATGTCACCAGATTAGAAATCCGGGTAGTCCAACACCAAAGCACAGGGAGTTGCTTACAAGCTGCCATGGTGACCTCAGGTCAGAGGGATACATATACCCATATCCAATCACGAGCAATCCTTTGGCAGAAAGAAGCTCCATGAATTCACGTTCAATGAGATGTCACACATCCCACTTATAGATTACATCAGTGTCACCACACTCCTTTGGTCAGGAAGACAACCAAACGATGTGAACCATAACAACCTATACTTGATACATTGCCGTCCTGTACAATGTATCCTTTGGTTGTGAACCTTTTTAAAGGACCACTCGATATATCCTCTCTATATCGAAGTTAGTGCAGTCCTAAGAACTTCATCACATAAATAAAGTTCATTACAAGGAAATGAATAATGTGATGAGCTGCCAAAATAAAATTTTATTAATTCATATACAAATTACAATACTGAGCATAACTGCCTACAACCTAAGCGATTGGTTTTGGGACATAATTTCCAACAACTCCCACTTGTACTAAAGCCAATCAGAACAGTTTCTAATACCCATTTCCCTTTTATAATAATCAAACTCTTTGATTCTGAGGGCTTTAGTGAAGGGGTCAGTCAGATTTTCATTTCCATCGATCTTCATAAGATTGATGTTGCCTCGTTCCACGATCTCTTGCATGAGGTGATAGTGCGCAGAATGTGCTTGGTGCGGTGATGAGACTTTGGCTCCTTAGCTTGAGCAATGGCTCCTGTGCTGTCAAAATACACTAGAACAGGACCATCTAGGGAATGTACCACCCTTAGCTCTCCAAGAAACTTCCGCAACCACATGGCTTCCTTTACTGCATCTGATGCTGCAATGTACTCTGCTTCACATACCGAGTCTGCAACTATTGCCTGCTTGGAACTCTTCCAGCATATCACTCCTCCATTCAGGGCAAACACAAATCCTGACACACTCTTGCTATCATCTCTGTCTAATTGGGAACTGGAGTCAGTATACCGCACAAGTTTCATGTTAGGTTCTCCATAAATCAACCATTGGTCCTTAGTATTTCTCAAATACTTCAAGATGGTTTTAACCACCTTCCAATGCACCTCACCTGGGTCAGACTGGTATCTGCTCACCACTCCTAGTGAGTATGCCATGTCTGGTCTAGTACATATCATAGCATACATGATAGAGCCCACTGCAGAAGCATATGGAACTCTACTCATGCGCCCTCTTTCCTCAGGAGTTGTCATACCATCCTTCTTGGAAAGAGTAATTTCAGAACCTATCAGGAGATAGCCTTTCTTGGAATTCTTCATGCTGAATCATTTCAGCACGGTATCAATGTACATAGACTGGGATAATCCCAGAAGCCTCTTAGATCTATCTCTATAGATCTTTATACCCAGTATGTAAGAAGCTTCACCCAAGTCCTTCATGGAGAACTGAGATGACAACCAGACCTTTATTCCTTGTAATACCGCGTTGTCATTCCTGATTAAGAGAATGTCATCAACATACGTACTAGGAATACAATCATAGAACTATTAACCTACTTATAGATGCAGGGTTCCTCTCCATTACTAACGAAGCCATATGATTTGATACACCAATCAAATTGCATGTTCCAACTTCGAGATGATTGCTTGAGTCCATATATGGGCCTCTATAATTTGCACACTTTTGACCCGTCTGTGGATATGAACCCTTCAGGCTATATCATATACACCTCCTCATCTAGCTCCCGATTCAGGAAAGCAGTTCGGATATCCATCTACCAGATCTCATAGTCAAAATATGCTACCAAAGCAAGCATGATCTGAATTGACTGGAGCATTGCTACAGAGGAAAATATCTCATCATAATCAATACCATATCGCTGACGATACCCCTTGGCAACCAGTTGGGCTTTATACATCTCCACCTTCCCATCTACACCCCTTTTTCTTTTGAAAATCTACTTGCACCCGATGGGTTTTATCCCTTCAGGTGGATCAACTAATGTCTATACATTGTTGATCTCCATGGACTCCATCTCAGATCGCATGGCTCCAAGCCATGCCTTAGAGTCAGATCTCTGAAGTGCATCCATATAGGTGATCGGATACATATCATTCTCATCGAGCTCAATGGGATCACTGTCCCGGACCAAGAAGCCGTAATATCTATCCGGCTGATGCGGTACTCTACCGTATCTCCTATTAATAAGTTCCGGGTATGATTCAATCACAGTTGGTTCTATGATGTCCTTAGAGTGTGCAGGTTCTTTCACTGGTTGAACTTCACCAAGTTCAATCTTAGAGGCTATAGTTCCTTCTCCAAGGAACTCCTTTTCCAAAAAGACAGCCCTAAGAGCAACGAACACTTTCTATTCATCCTCCTAGTAGAAAAAATACCCGTTTGTTTCCTTAGGGTACCCAATAAATAGGCATCGATCAGACCTAGGACCAAGTTTATCTGAGTCTAAATGCTTTACATAAGTCGGACAACTCCAAACCCGAAGGTATGAAATTGAGGGCTTACGTCCAGTCCATAACTCATATGGAGTGGAGACAACAGACTTACTCAGAACATCATTCAGCAAGTAACAAGCTGTCTCAAGTGCATATCCCTAGAAGGATAGTGGTAGAGTTGCAAAGCCCATCATGGATCGAACCATGTCCAACAGGTTTCGAATCCTCCTTTTGGATGCAACATTCAATTGGAGTATTCCTGGAGGAGCTACTGAGAGAGAATCCCATTCTTCTCAAGATATGTCATGAACTCATCGGATAGGTATTCACCACCTCGATCAGATCAAAGGATTTTAATACTCTTTCCAATTTATTTTTCCACTTCATTATGATATCGTTTGAACATTTTAGAAGACTCATATTTATGTCTCATCAAAAAGACATAACCATACCAAGAAAGGTCATCTATAAATGTAATGAAATATCTGTATCCACCTCTGGCATTAACTATCACGGGTCTGCATACATCAGTATGTATGAGACTCAGAAGTTCTGTAGCTCGTTCACCTTTTCTAGTAAAAGGTGACTTGGTCATTTTACCAAGCAAATAGGATTCACAAGTGGGCAGTGAGTTAGAATCACTGACCTCGAGGAGGCCTTCCCTCATAACTTGTTTATCCTATTCTGGTTAACATGACCTAGCCTACAGTGCCATAGATGCAAGTCACTGACATTTTCTATTCTTGGGCATTTGCTAGACATGTATATTACATTAACAGGCCATGACAAAACATAAATGCCATTATTTGACTTATATTTCATTATCATAGAGTTATTCATAATAACTTGGAAAAAATCTTCTTTTATTGAAAGTTCATAACCACAATTGGCCAATAGGCCTGCAGAGATAATGCTCATAATAAAACTAGGACAATAATGACAGTCGACTAATTTGATAGTACTAGACTCAAAAACAAGACTCAGAACTCCAACTGCCAGCATTGGAACACAATTTCCATTTTCGACGCTCAAGAACTACTCCCCATCCTTGAATCTCTTGCTAACCTGTAGTCCCTGCAACGAATTGCAAACATGAATAGGATTACCAGTATCCAATACCCAGTTAGCAATGTCATAAATAGATAAATTAAAAGGTTTTATCATATAAATACCTTATCCAGCACCCTGCTGCTTTCCCTTCCTTGGCCTATTCAGGTCTAAGGATGCCTAATAAAGAGGACAGTTCCTCTTCTAGTGTCCCTGCTTCTTACAATAGAAGCACTCTGCACCAGTTTGATCAGCTTTTACTTTCTTGGTCTGACTTGGGCCAGGAGCACTCTACGCCTTCATTCCCTTACCTTTCTTCTTCCCTTTCTTAAAGGGACGATAACCTCTAAAACCTTCCACTAAATTCACTACCCCCTTATTCAGTTGGTGGTCCTTCTTGTAAGTTTGCAGCAACTCCATCAAACCATGGTAATTGACTGTAGGTGGTGGGGACACCAAAGGCACCAGAATAAGATAGAGGCTTTTCAACCCTCTATGAATTGATCAATAATTTATGAGTCCATCTATAATAAGGGCTTAGCCCATCTGAGTCTATTTTAGTTGTTATTTGAGTCTTTTGAGTTGTTATTTCAGTTCTGTACTAGTCAGCTCAGGTTGAGCTAGTTCAGTCCAATACTAGTCAGCTCATGTTGAGATAATTTTATATTTTTTCTGTCCTGTCCAAGCATACTGAAGACTCAAGACTATATCATACAAGTGAAGACCAAGTCCAACTAGATTGAAGACATGAAAGTTTAGCCCAAGTCCAACCCAGCTTGGAGATTTGAAGACCCGAGGAGGAAAATCAGAAATCCTGATTCCTTGCAGATGCCCTCCAGATGCCCAGATTTCCTTCCAGATGCCAGAATATATTCATAGACCAGGGCATCCATGATCCCAAAGGTCCACTTGCATCCTAGCCCAAAGAAATCAAGCCCAGGCACCAAGCCCAAGCCCCTAAGAAGCAAGATACTAGGGAATATTCCTGCTACCTGGCTACCAGGCCACCCCAGCTTCCAGAGGCCCAAACCCATGCACCCAAGCCCCTTTGGGCCGGCCCCTTGCTACTCTTAGAAGCCCAACATGCCCCCCTAGGTGTGCTTGGAGTGTTGGCCAAGTCAAGAGAATTTTTAGGGATTTTTTTACCTAATGTTTCTATATTTTTTAGCTAGGGTTTGAGAGGGAAAATGATTCTTATGTAAAGACTAATATGCCCTTACTTGGAGCCCAAAGTTAAGGGTCTATTTAAAGGACCCTAGCCTCTTGTATGAAGTTAGATTTTGATATATGAAATAAACCTTGAGTTCTTCTATTGTTTTGTCTAATTACCCTGCTGTGTGCATAAAGGGGTTTGAGAGTTCTTCTTCCCGGTATTTGCAACCATCTTCCTGCCGCCAACCATCCTTCCAGCCCCTCCAAAACATTCTTCCCTTTGCTATTTTTTTTTTATTTTCTTGATCTCCTTTGAGTTTTCTAACCCCTGACAGGTCGTTTGCAGGTCCTCGAGTTCCTACGAATCCAACAACACCAGCCAAGCCTTAATCGGACCACCGAGTAGAAAGCCGGGTATCCACGGGTCTTTGGCTCGATTTTCCAGGCCGCATCCATCGAGGAACGAGAGATCCCTTCATTGTGATCTTCACTGGGTGCTTTAGACGTTGTCAGGTACACCCGCTCTACCTCCAGTCTTTATATTGTAGGAGAACTTGTCCTAACCGAGGCTTCTCAGCCCCAGCGATCCTTCTTTAGTACTTTTCTAGATTCTAATCTGCATGCTTGGCTTTAAAAATTCATACAAAATTCCCTACAATAAATTTTGATCTAAAACTCAGGAATTAATTACCTAACCCACATATAAAATATACAAAAATAATTGCATGCATATTAGTCCCGCATCATTTAGTATCAGAGCTTAGATTAGGGCTTATTTTTTACAATTCTTTAGTCCGTATATGCTATGTTATTTAAATTATTTATCTCTAACAAAAATTCCAAAAATTCTGAAATTTGTTTTTCTAGATTCAAAATAATTCACAGTAATCTTTAGCATTTTTTGTAGATTTTATTTCAGCCTGTGAATTTTCTGCAAGCCAAAATATAGCCTATAAATTTTCAACTCTGTTTTTTTCAGCAAGACAAGTTTGGAAGTTTTAGGGTTTTGTTTAGCATTTTTTGCATATCTTTTAATTTTAGTAATTTTTTTGCATATTAGGCCATAATTTGAAAGTTTTCTTCTATTTAAGAAAATACCAAAAAAAAATTCATATTCTCCAAAAATACTAAAAAAATATCTAAACCCTAATTTGCATCTTCATCTTCCTGCTATCATTACATAATTTACTTTTAAGGGCACTCTTGCTATATCAGATGGGGGGAGGATTTGATCACCTCTCCTTAGCCCAAAACTACATCCCTTGCATTCAGTCCCAAGCCTTAACCTAAAATTAACTAGACTTAATTTGCCCTAGTGGGCTAGGGACACCAACTGGTCGGGTCCGGGCTAAGTGTCAGATCATTGTGTCAAGCTAACCTGTGTGTGCCTTGTGTTCAGTGTCTAGAATGGTGGTTTAGGGATTCAATCCCGAAGGGCTTGTGTGCTGGTCCGCCTACCTGGCCAATCTCTAATTGGTGTCTAGGATTGGCAATCAGGGACCTAACACTCCCCTTACACCTACCTGGCTGAGTACAGGGTTACTATAGGCTAGTTTGCCACCCTGATTGAGCCCTTAGTTTTGGACTCTAGGTATAGTTAGCTATAGTCAGTTTGATCGAGCCTTGCATGAGCATTAGATCAGGAGTCCCATCTCATCCACCATCTCCCTGAATCCATGGATAAGAAAGAAGCTAGGATTCAAGCCCTTATAGACCAAATGGCCTAGATGTCTACCCAGTTAATTACCCAAATGACTCAGTTGACCCAGACCAATAGCCTCAACCCAACTCAACCTAGTGAAACCATAGAGCCCAACCCTATGAGAACCCACTACTCTGACCCATATAGGGAGTCCAATCCTAGGAGAACCCAATACTCTGACCCATATAAGGAGCCCAACCCTAGGAGAACCCCTTACCATGATCCCTACCATGAGGTTGAACCTAGGAGAGACCATCGCCATGACCTTTATTATTATACTGAACCTAGGAGGACCCCAAACCCAGATCCCTACCGTGAGGTTGAACCTAGGAGAGCCCATCGTCATGACCCATACTATGATACTGAACCTAGGAGGACCCCAAACCCTGATCCATATCTTGAGGCTGAACCTAGGAGAGCCCATCGTCATGACCCATACTATGATACTGAACCTAAGAGGACCCCAAACCCTGATCCATACCTTGAGGCTGAACCTAGGAGAGCCCATCGTCATGACCCAATCACTAAGGTTAGTCCTAGAAAACCCAATCAGGATTTTGTATACCAGGAAGATAGATCCTATTTACCCACATCCTATAAGCCTAGTATACCCACAACCTATAGATCTTATGACTCCAAATCCTATGAACCTAGAACTTATGAATCCAGAACCTATGAACCTAGATCCTATGACTCTAGATCCCATGATCATAGATCCTATGCACCCACACCCTATGAGCCTAGTAGACCCAACACCCAATATTCTGACCCATATAGGGAGTCCAACCCTAGGGGAACCCAATATTCTGACCCATATAGGGAGTCTAACCCTAGGAGAACCCAATATTCTGACCCATATAGGGAGTCCAACCCTAGGAGAACCCAATATCCTGACCCATATAGGGAGCCCAACCTTAGGAGGACCCCATACCATGATCCATCCTTAGAACCTAACCATAGAGCTGACCCAAAATCCTATGATCCCAGATCCTATAATCCCATGACCCATAGATCTGCACCCTTGTCCTATGAGCCCAAAGAACCCATAACCCCTAAGTATCAATCTAGTACCAGTCAGGTTTCACTTAGTCAACTTGAACCCCATAGGATTAGCACCTCTAAATATGAGCCCAGTAGTGAGCCACTACCCTTTAGGCAACCTGAACCTACTAGGATTAGTGTCCATAATCAGAAACCAGGACCTAGCCAATTTTCCCCTAGCCGACCTTCTCCAACCATTCCTGAGATTGACAAGGCTTACATTAACGTGGAAGTGTATGAA
Source organism: Areca catechu (assembly GCA_021397845.1). Classification (NCBI taxonomy): domain Eukaryota; kingdom Viridiplantae; phylum Streptophyta; class Magnoliopsida; order Arecales; family Arecaceae; genus Areca; species Areca catechu. Next base: position 40,201,683 of record CM038048.1, on the reverse strand, counting down.
GCTGATGCAAGCCTAGTGGATGAGTTTGAAGGAGAAGAGGAGACACCTCTAGTAGACCTAGAATTAGCTGACCCAGTAGATACCAAGGAGAAACCAACCCAGAGCTAGTTGACCTTGACCACATCCAACCTAAAGCTATAATGGAAGAACAAATAGAGGAAGAGAACCTAGGTACTGCTGCTAGAGCCTTACCTGAGGAAACCATAGAGGAGAGCCAAATTATAGAGTCTAGTCCAAAAATACAAGAACCAGAAGAATTTATTAAGGACCTGATCTCTTTGAATCAGTACCCTCGGGATGAGCCCCCTCCTATAGTTCCCATTAAGGACCTCTTTCCCGAAATTGGCGACCCATCCTTCCATTATGCAAACCCTGTAGATATAGCTCAACCTCGTAAGGTTAACCTCATTATTATAGGATTAGTTCCTGACACCCCGCCTTTTATCCTACTTTATCCAACTAACCATGAACCTTTTTCTCGACCCTACCAAACTAATTCTGAACCCACTTCCTATTTTCTGCCCTTTCCAGACATCTCCAACATTTCTAGGATCATTAGATTGCATTTAGTTGAGATTAGCGTACTGCATGCATTCATTACGCATGTTAGGTTTGCATTATACTTCTGGCATACCCTTTGGCATTTGCTTGGAGTCCATTGTAAATACTCTTGTGCACACCACACTAGTGTCAGACCTAGAGAGTCTATAGTCTCTTAGGTTTGGGCCCATAAAAGTCTAATAAATTTTCTTCGATAGGAATGCAAAGTTGAGTCTATTAGGTGTTAGTTTGAGTCCTTTGCATCATTTTCTTAGGAGTCTGCATGTGCCCAGCATATTCACCACCTACACTAATTTTAAACAAACTGGCTAATTCCCGAAAATGGATCAAAGAATTTGATGTAGTGGATTCTATCTTGGTTAGGCTTAGGCCTAAAAGAAGCTTCATGCTCACAAAGCCAGACCTTTTAAAGTGATAGAGAAGGTTGGATCAAATGCCTAGGTGTTAGATTTGCCTTCGGATTTGGGCATTAGTTCTACCTTCAATATTACAGACCTGGTTGAGTATAGGGAACCAGCAGCGATACCTAGTGAGGCCTTTAGACCTATTTCTTTTCATTATGAGTGACCCTAACCCAGAGTGTCCACTAACAAATTGGCCTAAGAGTGGAGAACAGATCAAGTGTATCTTGGATGATCAAGCCATCACGACCGGGAGCCTTGATTATCAATGCTTCCTGGTCCGATGGCAAGGCCGGCCAGAGTCGGACGATTCGTGGATTTCTCGAGAGGACTTGTAATGCCTCAACCAAGACCTTCTCGAGAGATATGTGAGCCAATCTGATCTTCACTCGACAGGGTCGAGTTCCTCCCACCCCGGGAGAATTGGTGGGGACACCAAAGGCACCAGAATAAGATAGAGGCTTTTCAACCCTCTATGAATTGATCAATAATTTATGAGTCCATCTGTAATAAGGGCTTAGCCCATCTGATTCCATTTTAGTTATTATTTGAGTCTTTTGAGTTGTTATTTCAGTTCTGTACTAGTCAGCTCATGTTAAGCTAATTTTATTTTTTTGAGTACTGTCTAACCATACTGAAGACTCAAGACCACATCATACAAGTGAAGAGCAAGTCCAACTATATTGAAGACATGGAAGTTTAGCCCAAGTCTAACCCAGCTTGAAGATTTGAAGACCCCAAGAGGAAAATCAGAAATCTTGAATCCTTGCAAATGCCCTCCAGATGCCCAGATTCCCTTCTAGATGCCAGAATATATTTATAGACCAGGGCATCCATGATTCCAGAGGTCCACCTGTATCCTAGCCCAAAGAAATCAAGCCTAGGCGCCAAGCCCAAGCCCCTAAGAAGCAAGATACCAAGGAATATTCCTGCTACCTGGCTACCAGGCCACCCCAGCTTCCAGAGGCCCAAACCCATGCACCCAAGCCCCTTTGGGCTGGCCCCTTGCTACTCTTAAAAGCCCAACATGCCCCCCTAGGTGTCCTTGGAGTGTTGGCCAAGTCAAGATAGTTTTTAGGGATTTTTCTACCTAATGTTTCTTTATTTTCTAGCTAGGGTTTGAGAGGGAAAAGGATTCTTATGTAAAGACTAATGTGCCCTTACTTGGAGCCCAAGGTTAAGGGTCTATTTAAAGGACCCTAGCCTCTTGTATGAAGTTAGATTTTGATATATGAAATAAATCTTGAGTTCTTCTATTGTTTTGTTTGATTACCCTGCTATGTGCATAAAGGGGTTTGAGAGTTCTTCTTCCCGATGTTTGCAACCATCTTCCTACCACCAACCATCCTTCCAGCCCCTCCAAAACTTTCTTCCCTTTACTATTTTTCTTTATTTTCTTGATCTCCTTTGAGTTTTCTAACCCCTGACAGGTCATTTGCAGGTCCCCGATTTCCTACAAATCCAACGACTCTAGCCAAGCCTCAATCGGACCACCGAGCAGAAAGCCGGGTATCCACGGGTCTTTGGCTCGATTTTCCAGGCCGCATCCATCGAGGAACGAGAGATCCCTTCGCTGCAATCTTCACCGGGCACTTCAAACATTGTCAGGTACACCCGCTCTACCTCCAGTCTTTATATTATAGGAGAACTTGCCCTAACCGAGGCTTCTCAGCCCCGGCGATCATTCTTTAGTACTTTTCTAGATTCTAATCTGCATGCTTGGCTTCAAAAATTCATATAAAATTCCCTACAACAAATTTTGATCTGAAATTCGGGAATTAATTACCTAACCCCACATATAAAATATACAAAAAGAATTGCATGCATATTAGTCCCGCATCAGTAGACTTATTCATTCTATAATGATCGAGAAAGTCAAGATTGGAGGGTAGAGAATTCAGGATCGCATCCTTGCCGAGTTGCTCATGCAAGGGACATCCGAGCTTGCCTAATCGTTCGATCATCTCGATCATGTACAATACATGATCAGTGATCGAACCGCCATTTCACATTTTTGCATTGTAGATGGCACAAGACACTTTGTACAGCTGCATATCATCTGGCATGCTGAAAGATTCTTTCAACTTTTGAAGAATCTCATCTGGCTGGGCCTCTTTGAATTTGTGACTGAACTCGTCATTTATTGCCGCCAACATTATGCATCGGACAGTAGTCTGATCAGAAATTCACTTCAAATAAGTGTCCCTGACCGAACTCCGAGCATTGGCAGGAGGGATTTCGGGTGCTGGATCCATTATCACATAAAGGATCCGCTCGTGCTCTAGGACTATCCTCAATTTTCGATACCAGCTATCAAAATTAGGACCTTTTAACTTCTCGCTATCAAGAAGTGACTAGAGCAAAAGGTTTGAAGACATCTGAAAGGAAAATTAAGACCAAATAAGTATATGAATTAATCAATTAAACCAAAAGACTTGGACTTTAGTTTAAAGGTCCCTCCCACTAATTTTTCAGATTGGGATCCTCTAACTCCAATCCATGAAATCATCATTTCATAGTAGGTACTAAAATCCAATAGACCACGTATGAGCCTGACTTTGGCCGGCTCACCCATACGCGCCTAAAGGTAGGTTCTCTAACCAATTGCTTCCCTAAGCAACTTCCAGTAGTAAATTTTGCCCCACAGAACCCCCAATCGACCTTGGGGCCTCCTATTGCAAGTCTCTGCTTAGGTCCAACCATCAATATGATAAATTCGATGCTTCCGGCTAACAAATGACCAAGCTCAACTTTGGCCGGCCCCCCTGATCACCGTTAAGAAGGTTGCACTGAACCATCATCTATGGGAGAGTAATCCCAGTAACCGGATGCACACCCGTTCTTTGGAACTATCGATGTACACCAAGCTAAATGACTCATTACTAACCCACTAAATGGGAGGCTAAGACACCATCAACTCATTGACTTAGTCTTTTTCAGGACCTAATAATTTTAGAAGATTTTAATTAAATTGTGATAGAAGAATAGAGAGAAGAACATGGATCAACCTCCCACTAATCAAATCAATTCTCAGGAAGGTTGAATTAAATTCAACAAGTTGGTCCATGTGCACCTAAAAATCAGACAAGCTGATCAACTTGGGTGACATGGGTTAACTCGAATCAATAAGCTATTCTAATCAGTTCTGGTTAACCAGATTGGCTAGGTAGGTGAGATCATGGGTGAGTATCCGCCATTAACCATCTATCCTAGACACTAACCAAGTTGGCTAGGAAAGAGGTAGCCTCATGCAGCCATGATCAAAACTACCAAACCTGCCTAGACACCAATTGATTTACCATACTTGATTAGACCAGCCTAAGAACTCAGGCTTACCACAGAGCCACTAATTAGATCCATTTTAGAAGAATGGACTAACCCATCTAACTATTAGATAGATACTAAAGAGAAGGTCCTTAATCAATACTTGATTAGTTCTCTTAAGTCCAATTCAACTAACCTTAGGTTTAACCCAATAAACGGACCCAATCAAATAGCTAACCCAATTAACCCAGATGGCTTATTCAAATGGCATTAGGTTTCATAAACCCTAATCTGGCTTGTCATTTAATTAATCTTTCAATTCATAATTGTTAGATTATAAGCCAACTTTTAATTAAAACATATTTAATTAAACTTATGTAAAACCCTTTTACATCTTTCATGCATCATATCTAGTCCTATCATATCAATTTATAATATTGCAAGCCTTAACAATTATAGACATGCTAATGTATAATCATGTATCAGGATTAAAACATTTTTAATACCATAGGTTTCCTTTAAGGATCCTTCTGAAAAGGCCAACACAGACAAACCACCTCGTGCCATAGAAAATTAGAGGTTTTAAACCCTAATTAATCTCTACGGATACATGGCCATGGTGAAGGTCTCAATTGGGTTCCTAAAAGTAATCCCTAATCTAGATACAGATCTAAAACCAATAATACATGCAATCATGATATGCTACACAGGAACCTGGCTCTGATACCACTGAAGGAAAACCAGTGCAACAGACGCCTACCCTAGGCATGCTATATTGGGAAGTAGGTATTGCATAATTAAAATTTTAAACATGCATACATAAACACCTACTCATGCATAGGATCTAACATAAACATGATGCATGTAACAAATACACAAGCATGTATAGGCAAGTGCAATAATTATAAACAATATAATTAAATCTAGATCTAAGCATGCATGATAACAAAAAGTAAATAACATACTTTATACAGCTTTCTTTTGTTCTGAATTTAGGATCGAAGTAGGAAGAAGCCGACTCCCTTCAACTGCAAAAATAGAGGCAGCCGGTAGAACTCCTGCAGTCTTCGGAACAGATCTGTAATAGCAAGAAGAAGAAGAAGAGAGGATCAGTCCAATCTCTCGAAGTGTCCAAATGTCCACCCTCTAGAGTATCCACGTGCGGGCTCTCACTGATCCAACTCTCGGATGGATGCTAGTCCTCCGGGAATCAACGAATAGGTCATGGACATGTGGAGCAGGGAAAACCAAGAGAATTTTCATGGACAGTCTTCTCCATGACTGCCTTTACTCCACCAAGAGAACACGAAATAAAGGTCTAGGAAGGAATACACGGATGCCCCTGTTCTTCTCCTCTCTAATCTCATACCCTATTCTTCCTCTCTCGCACGCCCTGTTTCAATCTCTCTCGCACACTACATGGCCTGCAACCCAGATCTGAATACGGTTGAGAAAACCCATGAAGGAAAAGGAAGGACATCATGAGAGAGTCCAGATAAAACCCAACTCCATTTGAATTGGTTTTAGATTGCTTTTAAAAATTAGGAACTCGCAGGAAGAGAACACCATGAAAAACAAAGAGCGAGAGAAAGGGAATGCCGAGCTGGAGAAACACCATAAGATCCTATCCTATTCAATCGGTGAAACAGGGAAAAATCGTGAGAAGGGAAAGATGGGATAAAACATGTTGAACCAAGTGGTTCACCATGAGAACCAATTTCTAAATGGGGCGGCAAACCAAGAGTAGGGAGCCCAAGCAAGTCTACAAACCGGTGTTTACAAAAATCTGGGAGAAAATATTGTGCAAACATGCCTTTGTTTAAATCGGTTCATCAAACCAAAAAAAAAATGGTTCATAAAGAAAAAACCCCGGTTTGACCAAACCCGATCAATAAGAAAAATTGGGTCCAATCCTGGTCTACTAGGAATAGTTCCTAGTTGACCGAAACCAATCCTGGTCGATCCAAATTAGACCAGGTTGACCAGAAAAAATCCAATGTGTACTCAATCAGACCGTTTGACCTTAATACCGAAATGATTTTCAATCGTTGATTGATTCCCGAATCATGAAGAAATCCTCTATGGCATGTGACCTCATAGGTTCGAACCTAAATGGTAGCACTGGAATACTTCAGTACCAGTACAAGATACCATCTAGTAATGGGTCTCTACATCCGGATAGGCTGAAGCAGCGAGAGCAATCTATCGAACCTCTGGAATATGGTTACCGTATAATTCATCCCTTTGACCTCTAATGCTCAAGATGACCTAGGGTTAGACTGCCAACCCTAACCGAGTCAATCCATAACTTGTCTCAACCTCGCAAGTCTAGTGACTCCTCACTGGGACTATCCCGGCCGAGGATTTGCTAAATTGAGACACTGTGAAACATTCAATCCTAATAATTTGGACAGATCAATTCCATCTTGGTCCACCACTGCTCCACAAGTACTTGCCTGTACCCAGAAACCTTCCATCACCGGATTAGAAATCTGGGTAGTCCAGTACCAAAGCACAGGGAGTTGCTTGCAAGCTACAATGGTGATCTCAGGTCGGAGGGATACATATACCTATATCCAATGCAAGCAATCCTTTGGCAGAAAGGAGCTCCACGGAGTCACGTTCAATGAGATGTCACACATCCCACTTGTAGATCACATCAGTGTCACCACACTCCTTTGGTCAAGAGAATAACCAAACGATGTGAACCACAATAACCTACACTTTATACATTGCCATCCTGTACAATTTATCCTTTGATTGTGAACCTTTTTAAAGGACCACTAGATATATCCTCTCTATATCAAAGTCAGTGCAGTCCTAAGGACTTCATCATATAAATAAAGTTATTACAGAGAAATGAATAATGTGATAAGTTGTCAAAATAAAGTTTTGTTAATTCATATATAAATTACAATATTGAGCACAACTGCCTACAGCCTATGCGATTAGCTTTGGGACACAATTCCCAACAATCTCTTGCCTTCTAGACTGGATGTTCTAGTTGGTCCAAAGAGATCCATATGGAGTAGTTCTAATGGCCTACTAGTAGTAAAAAAAATCTTTAGGTTTGAAAGAAGTTTAACTTGTTTTCCAAATTGGCAAGCTTGACAAACTCTATCTTTTTCAAAACTAAGTTTCGAGAATTTTGTATTAAATCCTTTTTGCAAAATTTTGAAGGTAAGTACATACTAGCATGTTCTAGTCTTCTATACCAAAGCCAACTAGTCTCATCTTTATTAGAATTCATTACAACTAGGCATTCTCCATTAGGCAAGGATAGATTATCTAAATCTACCAAATAAATATTACCATGCCTCTTTCCAATAAATTTTACTCCAATTTTATCGAGACTAGCAATCATGCAATAAGATGATTTAAAAACAACTTAGAAATCTTTATCACAAAATTGACTAATACTTAAAAGATTATATTTTAAACCTTCAACTAAAGTACATTACTAATATAAGTAGAAGGTAAAATGTGAATATTACCAATACCAATGATTTTCTCTTTATCATTATCACCGAATGTTACACTCCCTTCATTTATTACTTCAAGATAAGTGATTTGCTTCACATCTCCTGTCATGTGCCTTGAACAACCACTATCCAGATACCATAGTCTTTTGTTTTCCTTGGTTGCAAGACACACCTCTTCTTGTTCTTGATGTGCCATGAGACATAGATTTGCAATTTTAGCTTATTCTTCCTTTGAGCTGGAGTCCTCACTATCACTCCAGGTTGCCATCATAACTTTCTTTCTAAGCTTCTTTCTTGATTTCTTTAGGAGAGGGCAATCAAATTTGTAGTGTCCATACTTCTTGCACTCGAAGCATGTAATTATCTCTTTCTCTTTTTCTTTTTCTTTCTCCTTTTCTTTTTCCTTCTCTTTGGTTGTTTGGAAATTTTTCTTATAAGAAAATTTCCTTCTTTTCATGAACCTTCTAAACTTCCTTGCTAGAAGTGCTTCCTCACTTTCAAAAGAAAATTTCCTTCTTTTCATGAACCTTCTAAACTTCCTTGCTAGAAGTGCTTCCTCACTTTCATCATCATCTTCTTCTTCTGATTCATCATTTGAGAATTCTTCTTGAATAGTAGACTTGAAGGCTATCTCCTTTTTCTTTTTGTCCATATCCATAAATTTTTGCTTTAAACTCAACTCATAAGTCATGAGCAATCCCACCAATTGCTCCAAGGATAATTTGTCAACATCTTTAGCTTCATGTATAGTGGTCACCTTTGGATCCCATAAAGTTGGAAGTGACCTGAGAATTTTGTTGACAGGATCAGCATTAGACATAATTTTTCCTAAACTTCTTATGCCATTTACAATGTTGGTGAATCTAGTGTACATGTCAGTGATAGATTTATTTGGTTCCATTCAGAACATCTCATAAGTGTGCACTAACATGTTTACTTTTGTATATTTCACTTGATCAGTACCCTCATGGGTAACTTCAAGTGTGTCCCATATTTTCTTAGCAAATGTGCATGTAGAAATCCTATTAAACTCACTAGGATCTAATGCACAAAAGAGAAGATTCATTGCTTTCGCATTGATCTTGGATTGTTTAATATCATTTTCATCCCAATCTTCTTCGAGCTTTGGGATGGAAACATCATTGACAATAATCGAAGGAACATGAGGACCCTTATCAACAACCTTCCATAAATTATAATCAATTGAATGCATGTAAATTCTCATTCTAGTTTTTCAATAAGTATAATTTATTCTATTAAAATATGGAGGTCTATTTGAGGCTTGTCCCTCAACTACACTAGTACCAATAGGAGCTGCCATAGATCTTTACTCAAGGCAGTTATACTTTTACACTGAGAACAGGGCTCTAATATCACTTGTTTCCCAGTAAGCAACCCAAGAGGGGGGGTGAATTGGGTCTCTAAAAAAAAACTTAAATGAAATGCAAGTGTGTGAGCCAATCCAATAATCAATCTAAGTACAATGAATGCAAGTGTAAAGTGCTCTTAATGAGTGTGCAGCGGAAATATAAAAGCAATAAAAATAAGAGCAAATTAAAGAGACAAGTAATCACAAACACAAAGCAAGTATAGTGGTTCGGTGCTTTCCAATGCACCAACATCCACTCCCCAAGGCCCACTTAGAAAATCACTATAATCTCAACCGATTATAGCCAATTAGTTTTTTTGGGCTCACTAATCAAACTCAACTTATTTTTACAAGGCTTATAAGTCAAAACCTCACTTGATTTTTTAGGCTTACCAAGAACCTAATTGGTTTTAAGGCTCACCAACAACCTCCCTTGATTTTGTGGGCTAACCAAGAATCTAATTAGTTTTCAAGGCTAACCAATAACCTCCCTTAGTTTTACGGGCTAACCAAGAACCTAATTAGTTTTTAAGGCTAACCAATAAACTCCTTGGTTTTTCAATAGGCTAACCAAAAACCTTTACAACAAGAATAAGTTTGAAGTAAAGAAACAATGAAAGCTTTCTAATAAAAGTGGATATCTCTTTGAAGCTTTGTTATAGTGCTGTTTTCAACTTGATGAAGCTTCAATAAATGCTCAAAAAGGTTGAACTTGAAAGCTCTTGAAGGCTCTTGCATACTTGGAGACATTTTTTTGTTTGATGGTAGTTGCTCTCAATGAATAGGAGTGAATGCACTTGCTTTTTCTTTTTCTTGGTGTTCCTCTCTTAATCCTCTTGATTCTACTTGTGTTTGATTTGATCTGAATCATTTAATTACTTTCCCAAGGCCTCAAAGTTAGTTTGTAGCTATTAGACATAAAAAGCTAGCCGTTGGGAGCCAAGAGGGGCGAATTCTATGTTTGAAAAACTAGCCGTTACTGTTTTCATAACTCCAAGTGTCGATACTTCAAGCTGTGAGTTGACACTTAGGGTCAACACTTGCATTCCATGAGTCGACACCTAGTTAAATTATCTTTAATGAAGCTCTCTGGAATTCTCAGATGAGTCGACACTTCCATTGGTGAGTGGACACTTTAAGTCGATACTTGATATCCATATGTCGATGCTTTAGGCAAGTCTTTAACTTCAACAAGTTCTGTAACAAAAAAGTCTCAAGCGATGAGCCAATCCTAGAGTCGACACCTTGAGTCGACACTTGACTGGCATGAGTCGACACTTTGCCGTGCCATCTGAAACTCTTTCTACGTACCGGCTTGAGTCGACACTTCCACTGTCATGAGTCAACACTTGGGTTGTGAGTCAACACTTTGAGTCGACACTTGACTGAAATTTCTTCAAAAAATAACTAAACTTCTGGTGAAACCAAATTGTGTTAAACTCTTGTGTCATTTCAAGCATTCTTCAACTACCATAGTCCACTTTAAACTGATCTTTCATCCATAGTTGGGACTTTTTCATTATTTGACAATCAATCAAATTTTGTTAAATTGATAATCACCTTTTTCTATAAAAATATACTTCAAAGAAATAGTTAGTACTTAATTTAAACTTAAACATTTTGTTTATCATCAAAATCAATAACGGAGTCAACAATTTCATGATAAAACTGTGAGAAATCAGAGAAGAACAGTGAAAAATAGGGAAGAAATAGACTCAAACAAGAAATCGGGTGGTTGGAACAATGATTGGAGTTAAACGGAGGATGAGATACTATTTATGGATGAGTCGGCTCAAAGATTAGGAAGAAAAAATGAGAGAAAATAATTGGTTTTCCTTATTTATTCTCAGATTCCCACCATTCAAGTGTTGACTCATGACTTCAGTCCAAGTGTCGACACTTGGAGGTGTCGATACTTCAAAGTATCGACACTTCGATAAAAATCCAAAAAAAATAGAAAAAATCATAGAAAATTATAGAAACTAATTTCAATAATCTATGAATGACTAATCATGATTTTCAAGGATATTTGATCAAAAAAATTTCAAGGAGAATTTGAAAGGTCATGAAGAGATTGAAATTTAATCAAAATGATTAATGACCCCTAATTCTCTTCTAATCATACTTAACTGATCTTCATTAAGTGGCTTGGTTATTATATCAGCCAGTTGCATTTCAGTGCAAACAAATTCAACCATAACATCATTATTTTGAACTGATCCCTAATAAATTGATATCTAATTTCAATATGCTTACGTCTAGAGAGTTGAACAAGATTTTTAGTTAAATTTATAGCACTAGTATTATCACATCTTATTGATGTCTTAGTTAATATAATGCCAAAATCCTTATGTTATTGCTTAATCCATAAGATTTGAGCATAACAACTTCCAGCTATAATATATTTAGCCTCAACTGTTGATAGTGCAACTGAATTTTGTTTCTTGCTAAACCATGAAATTAAATTAACTCCAATAAATTGGCAGGTTCCAGAAGTACTTTTTCTATCTAACTTACAACTAGCAAAATTAGCATCAGAATATGCAATTAAATCAATAGCTAAATTCTTAGAGTACCACAGACTAATATCAACAGTGCCAGATAAATATTTAAGTATGCACTTAATAGCCAATAAATATGATTCCTTAGGCTTAGACAAATATATAGCACACATGCATACACTAAACATAATATTTGGTCTAGTAGTAGTTAAGTACAGTAATGATCCAATGATGCCTCTATAAAATTTTTGATCAACTTTCTTACCAGATTCATCCTTATCAAGCTTACATGAAGGGCTCATAGGTGTACCGATAGGTTTAGTCTTCTCCATCCCAAACTTTTTCAAGATCTTGTTTGTGTATTTGGCTTGGTTGATGAAGATCCCTTCACTTGTTTGTTTAATTTGGAGTCTGAGGAAGTAGCTTAATTCTTCCATCATACTCATCTTGAACTCTCCCTGTATTAGCTTTACAAATTCTTGACAAAGAGATTCATTAGTGGCACCAAAGATAATATTATCTACATAGATCTGTACTACTAAAAGATCATTAGCCTTTTTCTTTAAAAAGAGAGTAGTATCAACATGACCTCTAGTAAAACCATTTTCAATCAAAAATTTACTAAGCCTCTCATACCATGCACAGGGGCTTGCTTTAAACCATAAAGTTCTTTGTGTAATTTGAAAACATGATCAGGATGTGCATGATTTTCAAAACCAGGTAGTTGTTGAATAAAATCTTTTTCAGCTATATAACCATTTAAAAATGCACTTTTAATATCCATTTGAAATAGTTTGAAATCCATAAAACATGCAAATACTAAAAGTAATCTAATAGCTTCAAGTTTAGCTACTAGAGTAAAGGTTTCATTAAAATCAATTCCTTCTTTTTGATTATAGCTCTTAGCTACCAGTCTAGCCTTGTTTCTAGTTACTATACTATTTTCATCTAATTTATTTCTATACACCCATTTAGTATCAATTATGGAAGCATTAGTTGGTCTTTCTATTAGTGTCCAAACATTATTTCTTTCAAATTGATTCAGTTCTTCTTGTATAGCAATCATCCAGTTAGGATCTTTTTCAGCTTCTTCAATACATTTAGGTTCAATTTGTAAAACAAAAATAATATAGTCACATTCATTTCTAATAGAGGATCTAGTTCTTACCCCTTTCGATGGATTACCTAAGATTAATTTCTTAGGATGTCCATGAGCATACATCCATTCTTTAGGTAAATCCTTTACTGAAGATCTTGTGGCTTTTTCTTCATTCTTCTTGTTTTGATCTTCTTCACTTTCTTTGGTAGGGTGATCATCCAAAGTCAGCTTCTTGAGTCCTTCAGCACCTGCACATTCATCAGAAATATCCTCTTTTCTAGAGGATTTATTAGTAGACTCTTCAAATACTACATGTATAGACTCTTCAACAACAAGTATTCTTTTGTTAAAAACTCTTTATGCCTTGCTAGATGTAGAGTATCTTAAAAAGATACCTTCATCTAACTTGGCATCAAATTTGCTTAAATTATCTTTTCTATTATTCAAAATAAAATATCGACAACTAAATATCCAAAAATATTTTGAAGTAGGTTTTCTTTCTTTCTAAAGCTCAAAAGGTATTTTCCTTAAAATTAGTCTAATTAAAACACAGTTTAAAATATTATAGGCAATATTAACAGCTTCTACCCAAAAATATCTTGGTAAATCATTTTCACAAAGTATTGTGCATGCCATTTCTTATAAAGTATGATTTTTTTCTTTCTACCACCCCATTTTGTTAAGGTGTTCTAAGTGTAAAAAAATTGTGTTCAATTCCTTTCTCATTATAAAAATTTTCAAAATCTTGATTTTCAAACTCAGTTCCATGGTCACTTCGAATACAAATAACTAAAGTACTTTTTTCATTTAAAACATTTTGATAAAACTTTGTGAAAGTTGAAAAGGATTCATCTTTGTGTGCTAAAAATAAAATTCATGTAAATCAAGAGAAATCATCCACTATGACTAGTCCATATCTCTTGCTTCCTAGGCTTGTGGTCCTAGTTGGTTCAAAGAGATCCATATGGAGTAGTTCTAGTGGCCTAAAAGTTGAAACAATTCTTTTTAGTTTTGAAAGATGTTTTTGTTTATTTTCCAAATTGACAAGCTTCATAAATTTTATCTTTTTCAAATCTAATTTTTGGTAAATCTTTAACTAATTTTTTTTTGCATAATTTATAAAATAGATGCATGTGTGCATGACCTAATCTCGATGCCAAAGTCAACTAGTCTCATTAATTGTGGCATTCATTGCAACAGGTATTTACTATCTTGTAAAGGTAAATTATCAAGATCAACAATATAGATGTTGCCATGCCTATTTCTAATGAATTTCACTCCATTATCATAAAGACTAGATACCCTGCAAAGAAATGATTCAAAAACTAGTTTATATCCTTTATCGCAAAACTGACTAATACTAAGCAAATTATGTTTTAATCTATCAATAAGTAGAATATTATCAACATAAGTAGAAGGGGTGATATGGACTTTACCGATACTGATGATTTTGCCTTTAGCATTATCACCAAATGTTATATTTTCACCATTCAGAGCATCAAGAGATGTGAATTGCTTTACATCTCCTATCATATATCTTGAGCAGCCATTGTCAAGATACCATAATTTTTTCTTCTCCTTGGTTGCAAGACACACCTGCAAAACAGATCAAGTTTTCATTTTAGGTACCCAAGCCATCTTGGGTCCTTTAGGGTTAGTACTAAGGGGGGTTCGTTTTAGAACCCAAACCTTTCTAGAATTATTTAACTTCTTAGATCACATTGATATGCTTTATACCCAAATTTTCTACAACTAAAACAAGTAACATTAGATAATGCAAGAACAAAGAAATTCTTGAAAAATTTTTGTTTCTTTTGTTGTTTATAACCAAGTCCTGCTTTATTAAACATATCTCCTTAATTGTTCAATAATAAATTTAACTTTTTAAAACTAAATGTAAATTTTTCAACAAAAGGTTTAACTTTGTCAAGCTCTTCTTTGAATTTCTTATATTCTACCTTAAGGTCTTTGTTTTTATTTAAAAGCTCATTATTTGTAACAATACCCTTGGGTCTTTTCAAAACTTTTATTTTCATGGATAAAGCATTCTTTTATTTTTCTAAAACATCAATCTTAGTTTTTAAATCATTATTTTTATTTACAAGATTGGTATTTTCAAGAGAACATGAATTAGCATGCTTCTTCAACTTTTTATTTTTAATTTTTAGTAATTTGTATTCATGCATGAGTTCATCAAAAGTATCTCTAAGTTCATCGAATGTAAAATCAAATTTGTAATGTTCAGGCTTCTTGCACTCGAAGCAAATTGGTTGATCCTTCTCCTTCTCTTTTTCTTTTTCTTTTTTCCTTGCTAGGCGAGGCTTCTTTTGTAGGAAATTTTTTTCTTTTTCATGAATCTTCTAAATTTTCTTACAATAAGTTTCTCTTCATCCTCATTTTCTCCTTCTTTAGATTCTTCACTTGAAGGTTCATCCGATGTAGTGGATTTGAATGCGATGGTCTTCTTCTTCCTATCTGCATCCACTGCCTTTTGCTTCAAATTCAACTCATAAGTCATGAGTGAACCAATAAGTTGCTCTAAGAAAAGTGTCTCAACATCTTTAGCTTTTTGAATTACTGTGACTTTTGGATCCCAAGATGTTGGCAATGACCTGAGAATTTTATTTACAAGGTCAGTGTTAGACATTATTTTTCCAAGACTTCTCATACCATTTACAATATTAGTAAATCTAGTATACATATCAGTAATAGATTCATTTGGTTCCATTCTAAACATCTCAAATGTATGTACAAGTATATTTACTTTAGTATTTTTTACTTGATTGGTACTGTCATGAGTAACCTCAAGAGTATCCCACATTTCATAGAGGTGTATGTGGAAATCTAATTAAATTCACTAGGATCCAATGAACAATAGAGCAAGTTCATTGCCTTAGCATTGAGCTCGGATTGCTTATAATCATTTTCATCCCAATCCTCTTCAAGTTTTGGAATGGAAATGTCATTAATCTCAACTGAAGGAATATGAGGACCTTTAACAACAACTTTCCACAAATTATAATCAATAGAATGCATATAAATTTGCATGCAAGTTTTCTAATACGTATAATTTATGTCATTAAAATAAGGTGGTCTATTTGAGGCTTGACCCTCAACAACACTAGAACCTAAGGGGCTACCATAGATCTATAACTCAAGGCAGTTAGACCTATAAGCTAAGTGCATGGCTCTGATACCATTTGTTGCCCAGCGAAGCAACCCAAGAGGGGGGGTGAATGGGATTTTTAAAACTTGTTGCAAGTATGTGCCAATTTAAAATAATGAAGGTGCTAGTGATTTCAAGTGAATGTATGCTTGATGATAAAATACAACAAAAATAATAAGCAAATGCAAGAAGAGAGTTTCACTACTTAGGAATTTCACTAAAATCCTTACTTGATTATAGCCGATTAATTTTCTGGGCTTACTAATCACAACCCTTTGATTTTCACAAGGCTATCCAAAAATCTCTTGGTTTTCACAAGGCTCACGAAAAACCTCTTGGTTTTCACAAGGCTTACCAAAAATCTCTTGATTTTCCGGGATAACCAAAAACCTAGTTGGTTTTCACAAGACTCATCAACAACCAAAGTTTGTTTTTGAAACAAGGCTCACCAATAGCCCAAACACTAGTTTCAAACCACTTGAAACTAAGAACAACATCAAATTTAAGTTTAAAGTAAGAATACAATAAGCTTTCAAAAATAAAGCAAATATCTCTTTGAAGCTCTTTGATTGCTGTTGAGAAAACTTATTTTCAAGTTGTTGAAGCCTTAATGAGTGCTTGAGAGTTGGACTTGAATGCTCCTTGAATGCTCTTGAATGCTTGAAGGCTCAACTTCACTCAAAAGTAATGAACTCTTAATAAATTATCTTTAATTCCTCATTAGTCTCTTCCCTCTTGAGTTTGGTCTACTTTAAATACCTTTCCAAGCCTTAAATGACCATTTTTGACCATTGGAGAGGTGAAAATAGCCATTAGGGATGAAAAGAACCAATTCTGTGCTTCAAAAAATTAGTCGCTACTGTTCATCCAGACCTTCAAGTATCGACACATCATGTCATAAGTCGATACATGAGTCGACACTTGAGTCGACACTAGGTCAAAAATATCTTTTGAACCTCTATGGAATGTACTAGTGCATCGACACTTCTTCTGGTGAGTTGATACTTGAGTCGATACTTCATCTTCATGATTCGACACTTGAGGAAAGACTTGAATTCAGCATGTTTTGTATCATTTCTGGTCTCAGACCTTTAGTCGATACTTGAGCTTCATGAGTCGACACTTCATATATGCCATCCAAAACTTCTTCTACGTATCAGCTCAAGCTTCTGTAAGTCAAAATCTTGAATCGACACTTTACTTCCATGAGTCGATACTTGGCTAAAACTTTTCTAAAACTCTACTAAAACTTCTTCAACATCAAGAATTGAGTTCTTCAAGGTTATTCTTGTGTATCAAGGTCCATTTAACTTGAAATTCCATCAACTTAACTGGCTTCCTCAACAAGATAACAAGCTTTGAACTTTTTAATATAAAATAGCTTTGATGAGTATCCCGTTCTGGTAAACACACTTTTAACACACAGTTAGTACTCAAATATACTTAAGTATTTTGTTATTCATCAAAATCAAGACAGGAGTCAACAACTCCCTCTCTAAGAGTTTCCCTTATGATCTACCGAAGCTTTTGTCTTGCTCCAAAAAATACATCAACATTGAATAAAGTATGGTAGCTAAGAAAAAGGAGGAGCACAAGCACCCTCAAAAGGGTCACCCTCCTCTTCCTCAACCCAAGAGGCAGGGAGACGATCCTTGATCCTGTCACTGTTAGAGGAGCCCACATCATCGATCTAGAAGCCCCCATCATTATTGTGAATACTTCACATTGCTGAATGCCTCTAGGAAGCAAATCTTGATGCAGATAAAGAACCAAGATACATTTATTGGCCTGGAAAGATGAGCAAGAAGACTAAGAAGGATTTCTCCAAGTACTGTCATTTTCAATTTGAGTACGGGCATCATATAGAGAACTATTTCACCCTAAAGAAAGAAATTGAAACTTTGGTTCACTGAGGTGACCTGCAAACTTACATTAGCCAACCCAAAGAAATGGGAGCCTTTAGACATCAGCCCCAACTTGCCATAGAGCCTCCTATGGACAATCATCCCCCTGATGGTTTGGTAAACACTATTACTAAAGGATTTCCTATAGGCAGCTTCACTTGCTGGGAGAGCCTATTCTCATGTAGCTCCTGTGATGGGGCACAGGTCGGGGGTAGGATCATCGGCGAGCTGAAATGTCATCGAAGATTAAGGTACTACTTTTTTTTTATTTTATTTTTCTAGAGGGTGATGAAGGAACAATGGAGATGGAAGGCAAGAAAATTGGACTCTTATGGACTTTGGGACTCACACTCATGGAGAGACCTCTCACCTCTAGGGCATCTCACCCACCCCACTACATGTAGCCTAAGGCATCCCACTCATCTCACTTCATGCGGAGCCTAGGGCATCCCACCCAAATTGCTACCTGGGGTTATGAAGGAAAATCTCTAAGACCGACAGGGAAGGGGATAACTAGGGCCTCATGCCTCTCGATGCTCGAAAGCGAAGGCATAGGGTCTCACACCCCTCAATGCCCGAAGGCGAAGGCAAGATGGGCCTCATGCTCACTCCTTTACGGAGGCAGAACGAAGAATCATTCTTTCCTAAAAACTCATCTTCATTAACCAATTATTTACAAAGGAATGAGGGTGGTATTTATAGACCTTTCCAACCCTTATTTGAATTTGAATACAAGATAAAATGATAAGGATGGTTCAAATTCAAATACAAGATAAGGGTTATCCAAATCCTAACAAACTCAGATATCCTAAATCAAATTTCAAAATAATCAAAAAAGATAAATCCTAAACTATCCTAAAAATTTGATAACTTATTCTTGAATTTGAATTCAAGAGTGGTGCTACTCCAAGATCCATGATGCTCTGGGATCGGTGCTACTCTAAGATTTGTGCAGGTCGATGTCCCCATTATTCTCTTGAGGTGGGGAGAACTTGACTCCATCAAGTTAAGCTTAGCGAGGACTTTGGTGAACCACATCCAATCAAAAAAAAACTCTGCTCTAAGAACTGTGTGGCTCTGAAATCCATGTGGCATTGAGAACCATGCAACTTTAAGAATCGTGTAACTTTGAAATTTGTCCAAGCTTAGAAGTCAGCAACAGGGAGGGCCGACTATGCTTATCCAATCGTGCATGGGATCTCCTTCTCACGAGCAGATGCAGAGTAGCATGGGAACGGCCATCCGATGGGGATCCGACAGAGATGGCAAGGAGGATGTGGTGGTGGATGAAGGGGTGGCGGTGGTGGAGATCTGGATGGGTGGAGACCGATCAGCATGGCAGTGGTGAGGTGATGCGGGTGGCACGGGCTCTGATCTGGTGGTGTCGTGCATCACGGCAGCAGGGCAATGGGTCGGCCATGACCTTGCATTGAAGAGTGGTGTTGGGGAGGCGGCGTGACAGCAAGGGGTGTCAGTCGTTGATTGTTGGCAGTGAGAAGACTCGATGGGAGGAGCTTGGCAGGAGATGGTGACAGTGGTGTGTCTAGTTGGATCTGGCTCGATGGTGGCGGGATCTGATGGACTGGGGCGGCGATTTGCTGGTAGTAGGCGAGGAGATGGGCTATCATTGGTGTTCGATGGAGACAGGGCTTGGCAGTGGATCTAGCGAACAGTGGCATCGGGTGGTGTTTTCTTTTTCGTCGGTAGAGGAGAGGCGGTGGCCGACCTAGTTGGAGAAACGGTCGATGGTGGGCGATGGTCGGCTATGGCATGACTGTGCTCGGCGAAGGGCTCTCTGGTGATGTCCTTCTCCGATCGGAAGGGCAGTGATGGGATGCCTCGTGGGTGACAGCGGGTGGAGATGGGATTGGATCGGGGCAGAAGCTGTCAGAGGTGAGGTTGAAGTGGCCAGTGGCAAACCCGGTGGGGCAGGAGTGGATGGGTCGGGTTGTGAAGGTAGGAACGGATGATGTAAGTAGGGGTCTCGAGAAACTGATGACCGTGGATGATAGGGACAAAGGATCGATGGGCAATGGTAAGAGAGGCGAGGTAGAGGAGACGGGAGTCATCACGGGAGAGGAGGTCGAGGATAGTGTCTTCCCAGGTTGTAGATTGTTGGAAGGGGAAACAGTGATGGGGAATCGGGGAGGAACGAAAAAAAAAAATTGAAAGAGACGGTGTCAAAGAAATCTAATTTTATTTTTAGATGGTGTGGAAATGGATGAATATGGGTGATTTGGATAGATGAAATGTACCCTAATTTTCTAGCTCTGATACCAAAAATTGATGCGGTACTAGCTCTGATACCAAATTGATGGGGCACTGGATCGTGGGTAGGATTGTCGGCGAGCTGAGAAGTCACCGAAGATTAGGGTACTGCTATTTTTTTTATTTTATTTTTCTAGGGGGTGGTGAAGGAACAATGGAGATGGAAGGCAGGAAAATTGGACTCTTATGGATTTTGGGACTCACACTCATGGAGAGACCTCTCACCTCTAGGGCATCTCACTCACCCCACTACATGTAGCCTAGGGCATCCCACCCATCTCACTACATGCGGAGTCTAGGGCGTCCCATCCAAATCCCTACCTGGGGCCGTGAAAGAAAATCTCTATGATCATAGAGGGGACTCGACGGGGAAGGGGATAACTAGGGCCTCATGCCCCTCGACGCTCAAAAGCGAAGGCATAGGGTCTCATAACCCTTGACGCTCAAAGGCGAAGGCAAGACGGGCCTCACGCCCACTCCTTTACGGAGGCAAAACGAAAAATCACTCTTCCCTAAAAGCTCATCTTCATTAACCAATTATTTATAAAGGAATGAGGGTGGCATTTATAGACCTTTCCAACCCTCATTTGAATTTGAATACAAGATAAAAAGATAAGGATGGTTCAAATTCAAATACAAGATAAGGCCTATCCAAATCCTAACAAACTCAGATATCCTAAATCAAATTTCAAAATAATCGATAAAGATAAATCCTAAACTATCCAAAAAATCCGATAACTTATTCTTGAATTTGAATTCAAGAGTGGTGCTACTCCAGGATCCGTGCTGCTCTGGGATCCATGCTGCTCCAAGATTCGTGCAAGCCGATGTCCCCATCATCCTGAGACTCCCCGAGCTAAGCAGTGCAGGTAGGATGAAGTCATCATCTTCTCAGATTATGATGCGAAAGGCATCCAAACCATTATGATGACACCATTATAGTTTTCCTTACTATTTCAAAAAATGATGTACAACACATTTTGATTAATAATGGAAGCTTTGCAAACATCTTATTTTACCATTATAAAAAAATATTGTATTAATGACAGCTAATTAGCCACCACTAATAATAGTTTTTATCCATTACAAAAATGATAAAAAAATCTTCATCGATAATAGTATTAAAGATGGAACATCCACTTCAATGATGGCTTTTACCATCGCTAAAAGTTTCAGAATTCCAAATTTTTTCTATTGACTCTACCTTGATCTTGATGAATAATAAAATATTTGAGTACATATGAGGAACTAATATTTTGTTGAAGTATTAAAAATGATGTTTTAGGTATTCAAAAAATTTGATAGAAAAAAGGTCAATTTGATCAATTTTTAAATAAAAAAGTTTTACTTTTTTGGATATTTTCACAAAGCAGAAAATCCAAAGAAATAAAAAATTAATGGATATTTAAAAGATGGTTTGGAAGAGATCAAGTTATAACTTCAAATCTCAAGCTTAGCACATAAATTCTAAGTTGGCACAAGGCATGAGTCGATTCATAGAAATGGTGAGTCAATCTCTAGAAAAATCTTTAAGAAGAAAGAGGACTGGCATACAAAATATTAGCTGGCATAGCCTGTGAGTCAACTCAAGTAGATTGTGAGCCGACTCAAGGATTAACTCAAGCTCCATAAGTGATAGTTGTAATAAATTTCAAAAGCAAAAAATTTTTGATTCAAATTATGAGCTGACTTAAGGAACTGGTGAGTCGACTCAAGGATCGACTCAAACTTCATAAATTATAGTTGCAAAAAGATCTAGAGAGATTGAATTTTTGGCATAGGTCTGTGAGCTAACTCAAGCTTCTGGTGAGTCACTTAAGGACTGATGAGCAAACTCATTAAGTCTTGGCAAACAATAATGACTGGTTTTTTGGAAGTGTAGAAGTTTGTATAATATTTCAAATAGCTAGTTTTCACTTCCAAATGGTTATAAATAGTCATTTGAAGGTTCTAACGATATTAATTATCCACCAAACTTATTGAAACACTAAGAGAATCCAAGAGAAAGTCAAGATCCTCCATCTAAGAGAATCTTTCAAAGAGCAAATTTTCAAAAGAAAAGCCAAGTTCTTAAAAAGTATGCCATAAATTCTAACTACTAGTTTTTAAAACAATCATCAATGGCTTTCCATTGAGAAAATAACTCAAAGATTCCTTCATGAGCTTCATCAAATTTTATTTTGCTCTTTTAAAGAGATTTAGGGTTCAAAATTTCTATACCTTGTTTTCTTGTAATGTAACCAGCTTTAAGGAGATTGAAACTAGGATATAGGCTTATCCAAGTCTTGTAATTGGATTGTAAGCCAAGGAGTGGTTTGTTGTAAGGTTGTAGTTGGTGATTCTAAGAAAAAACTAACTAGTTTTTTGTTTGTGAGCCAAAAAAATAAGTTGTAATCTTTGATGGATTATAGTGAAATTCCTAAGAGGTAATTGAAAAGTAGACATAGGTGCTTGAGGTGCACCGAACTACCATAAAAATTTATATATTTGCTATGCCTTGCTCTCTTTCTCTTCTTTTCTTCACTAGCTTAGCATTCATCTTTAATTTGCTCATATATACTGCCACACATACATCTCACTAGTTTTTCAAAAATAGCACATGTTTAAAAATTTTAAAAAATTCAATTCACCCCCCTCTTGGATTGCTTCACTGGACAAGTAGTATCAGAGCTTGGTATTCAGTGGTATTTGATTAATGAATAAGAGTCACTATCAAATGGCAGCCTAATTTGATGCTTGTGTTGCCGAGGGACAATTATCAAACCATCCACCTTTGTTCAATGGAACAAATTACATATACTAGAAATCACACATGCACAATTACATTCAAGTTATTGATTATAACCTTTGGAGAGCTATAACCTGGCATATCCATGATCATGGTAAATGGTGTTGCTACTCCCAAGCTTGAAGATGATTAGGATGAGCAAGACATTAAGCTAGTTGAATTAAATGCCAAAGCTATGATCTTGTATATTGTTCTTTAGATCCAAATGAATTTAATAGAATTTCTACTTCAAAAAAAAAATATGTGATATACTTGAGGTTACCCATGATGGTACTAATCAAGTGAAACAATCTAAAATTAACATGCTTGTATATAGTTATGAAATGTTTAGAATGGAGCCTAAGAAAACTATTATTGAAATGTGTACTAGATTTGCCAAAATTATCAATAGCTTGAAAAGTTTGGATAAATCTTATACTAACTATGAGCTTACTAACAAAATTCTCAGATCTCTTCCAACTTAATGGGATGCCAAGGTCACTGCTATTCAAGAGGCTAAAGATCTTAATACTCTTCCTCTTGAGCAACTCCTAGGATCACTTATGACTTATAAGCTATCCTTGAAGCAAAAAAGTAAAGAAAATGAGAAGAAGAAGATGACCATCACCTTCAAGTCTATAACAAAAAAGGATGAAGCTAGTGATGACTTGGATAAGGGAGATGAAGATGAAGACATGGCTCTTGTTTCAAGGAAGTTTAGAAGGTTTGCGAGGAAAAAAAAGTATGGTCATAAAAAGAAGCCTTATAATTGAGAACCAAGCAAGGAAAAGGAGAAAAAGCATTCCATTTGCTTCAAATGCAAGAAACATAGGTACTACAAGATAAACTGCTCCATCCTTAAGAAAACCTCAAGAAAATATAAAAAGAAAGTGATGATGGCAACATGGAACGATAGTGAGAGCTCAAGCTCTGAAGAAGAAATACAAGAGGTTGCAAATCTTTGTTTCATGGTACTTAAAAAAAAAGTAAGGTCTAAAATTAATGTTGATTATACTTTTGAGAAACTTCAAGATGCATTTCTTGAACTTATAAATGATTTTAAAAGTTTAATTTTAAAAATAAAGAAATAAAAAAATAAAATCTTGAGTTAACCAATACAAAAGAAAAACTATCAAAAGAAAATGAAATCTTAACTTAAGAAAACAAGATTTTGAAGAAATAAATGCCCACCATGGTAAATGAAAAAGAAAAGCTTTCAAAAGAAAATGAAACCTTAACCCAAGTATTGGTGGAAAAAATGGTCAAACTAGGCATATGGGACCCATAGTGGTATAAGTGCTCCATCGACCAAGGCATCAGATAGCCTTGTCGACCGCTCATGGAGTGCTTGATTGCAAGTCCTTAGATAGATAATGGAAGAGGCCAACTCCTATGCCCTAAGGCATCAACAAGCCTTGCCAACCACAAATGGAGTGCTTGGTCACAAGCACTTAGGCGGACAACGGCAGAGGCTAACTCTTGTGCCCTAATGCATTAGTGAACCCTACTGACCGCTCAAGGAGTGCTCAGTCATAAGCTCCTAGATGGACAATGGTCAACTCCTATGCCCCAAGGTATCACGAGTCCTACCGACTACTTATGGAGTGCTCGATCGCAATCCCTTAGGTGGACAATGATATAGGCTAACTCTTGTGCCCCAAGGTATTAGTGAGCCCTACCGACTGCTCAGGGAGTGCTTGGTCACAAGCTCCTAGGAGGGTTATGGCAGAAGCTAGCTCCTATGCTCTAAGATATTAGCAAGTCCTGCCAACTATTCATGGAGTACTCGGTTACAAGTCCTTAAGTGGACAATGACAGAGGCTTTGATCGCTTAAGGAGCACTTGTTAGAAGTCCTTAAGTGGATAACGGTAGAGAGTAACTCCTATGCCCTAAGACATCAGCGAGCCCTACTGACCGCTCAGGGAGTGCTCAGCCAGAAGCCCTTCAGCATGGCTAGGCCATACTAAGAATGCTCTGGCCAGTGTAACCTTAGCAATACACCCATTCAAAGCCTCTGAAACACAACACCCTGACATTCACCACCATTGCTCATGCCACCTAGTAGTGCTCTCCATCATATCCTAAAATTATTGAATTATTATAGGATCCTAACAAGAATGATAAGCATGCCTAAACCCTTGTAACTCAGGCCATCATTTAATGAAACATGGCTTACCTTGGACTAACGACAAAGATGCATTTAAGAAGACAAGATGCCCCATACTAGCAAAAAGGCTCCAAGCGATACGTGGGAGGTCCTGCCACCTTTCACCAAATCTGAAAGGATCTTATCTTGCCTAGAATACCCTTAGTTATCCACCTATAAAAGGGACTCCATACGAGTTCCAGATGGTATATGAGTTTTCTTGCTTACACTCTCCCACTATTGGTATCAATATTGACTTAAGCATCAGAGTGCGATCATTGGGTACACCCCGTGGAGCTTTCTTATAGGTACCTCTTCCTGGAGACCAGCCTGTATTGTCTGCTCCAGCATCTCCAGCTCTGTATCTAGTGCTTGATGAATTTTGGCAACAATAGATTAGAGAAAGAGCCTGAATATTCATAGGGAGTGTAACTCACAAGATGGGAAAGCCATGCCATCCAAGAAGATTGCCTCTTGCATTCCAACACCATGGCCTCTTGGTTAGTGGAAAGAGTGGTGAAGAGCCAAGAAAACAATCCATCTTACCCCATGCTAGCAGGAGTTTTGCATCACCACAAGTGGGGGTGGAGGGTCTGGACCAATTCAACTCGCTTGTTATGCAGGTCTAGAATTTGGTAGTGGCTATTCAAGCTATGCATGCTACCCATGTGCCACCTCCAGTGACTCCACTCCTATTAGCGGTGCCATGCATAGCCTCTCAACCTCTAGCACTTCTCATGCCGGCATTGCTTTTGGTGATACAATGTCTAGTACTTAGGGTGGCTCTTGCACCACCAAAGCAATCATAGGTCCCTTCAAAGGATCTTGGATGGACTACTCTCCATCATCAACACCATCCTAGAAGTCTAGGGGCAAGGAGACAATGCCCTGAGAGTCCTCAATCGAAACATGATTCCATCATAGACCATCGATCCCTATAGCGATTGAAACCCTAACTGATTAAGACTTTGAGATTGATTGGAGACTTAAAGAGATGGACTAGAAAATTGAGATGATTCATAATCTCTCTTCGACACCACATGATAGGGTCAGCAATGAGCCACCATTTGATGATAAAATTATGCGAGCACCACTTCCATGACATTTCAAAATCTTGTAACTAAAGAACTCTAACAGGCTTATTGACCTCGATGATCATCTAGTAAATTTTTGGGCTATAATGTTCCTTCACGGAGCTTTTGATTTAATTCTCTACCAAGCCTTTTTCTTTACTTTGAAAGGAGTAGCTCAATATTGGTACATGAGATTGAAATCAGGATCGATACACTCCTTTGAACAATTGAGTCAGGTGTTCACTGACCACTTTGTTAGCAGTCGAAGACCATAATAGCACTCAGACTATCTTTACACCATCAAACAAAAAGAAGGGGAGACGATCCAAGCCTTTATGAATTGCTTCAACATGGCCACTTTGGAGATCCACAATATGGACCAATTGATTGCTATATCAGCTCTAGTGAAAGGTTTGCTAAAAAATGACCTTGAAAAGTCATTAGCCAAGACTTATCCTAAAGACTTTGCAGGATTGCTAGCTTGAGCCAAAAAATATTCTCGGATGGAAGAGGCTTTCATGTTGGAAGAGGATCCACCCACCTCTACACTAGGGGGTGGCTAGGAAATGTGTGAGCACAAACTCTTCCTGAAACATGAAGTGGGAGCTCGATCTTGCTCCAGATCCCCATAGAAGAAGAACAGGTTCTTCAAAAACTACCAATCCAAGGAGGCTCACCAAACATCACCTCCATGAAGATTCTATACCTATACTCCATTAAATGTACCTAGAAAAAGGTGCTAATAGAGATTAGAAGGTAGATCCCATAGCCTTGAAAGCTATGAACACTACCATCAAAGAGTGATTCGAGCAAGTTTTGATTATATCATCAAGATCATGGCCACGATTATGAAGATTGAATCCAACTATGGGACAAAATCAAGGAGCTGATTAGGTAAGGCCACTCGGTCAATTCATCCAATTTTGGAGGGAATAGAAAGAGCAACCAAGATCACCTTGGTTGGTAGAGCATCCACAACCACTCCCACTGCCAGAAGGAGGCAATCCCACACCATTGGGAGATATGAAAATGATAACTAGGGGATGCTCTCAACCCAAGTAACCAATGAAAAGGTGTGCAACACCAATAGTTCCCTCTAAAGAAGATGATGATGGCATTCATTTTCTACATGATGATACAGCGGTTATTAATCTAAACGTGAAAAATTACAATATACATCGTATCCTCATTGATAATAAGAGCTCAGCAAATGTTATGTACTTTGATGCTCTTTTGAAAATGGGGATGTTATCCGAATGACTGGTTCGAGTGAATTCCCCTCTGGTATGATTCACAGGAGACCCGATTTAGATAGAGGCATGATTACCCTAATAGTGAGGATGGGACACAACCCTCTATGGTCTATCGCTTAGGTAATCTTCCAAGTTATTTGAATGCATTCAGCTTATAATGCGATACTAGGGTGACTGGATCTCAATGCCTTCTAAGCCGTTGTCTCCACCTACTACCTAAAGATGAAATTCTTGATAGAATAAGGTCAGAAAAATTTGTAGAGATCAAAATATAGCATGTCACTATTACCACATCGAGCTCCAAGAAAAAAGAGCTATCGATGGCTATCCAGTCAAAGGCTTGGACGTTCAGGATGATCTGATCGAACAACGAGGAGAACCTGCTAAGGACCTCATCTTTATCTCCTTGGCAGATGGAGATCCCCAACACATGATTAGGGTAAGCTCCAACTTGGACTAGGTAATAAAAAACTAGCAAATCTTATTTTTACGGCAGAATAACGATGTCTTTGTCCAGGTGCTACCAGATATGCTAGGCATTGACCCCTTGATGTGGTACACTAGCTAAAGGTAGATCCTAAGCACTAACCCATTAAATAAAAGAAGTGGAGCTTCACACTCAAGCACCAAAAAGCTATAGCCAAGGAGGTCGATAAACTACTTGATGCCAACTTAATCAGAGAAACCACCTATTCATAGTGGATCGTGATCTTGTCATGGAGAAGAAGATGAATGGCAAATGGTAAATCTATATAGACTTTACTAACCTCAATCGAGAGTGCCTAAAAGATAATATACACTGCTTATAACTAATCAAATGGTGGACACCATCTCGGGCCATAATCTTAGATTCATGGATGCCTTCTCTGGCTACAACCTAATTCAAATAGCTCTTGAGAATGAGGCAAAAACTATTTTTATCACTAATCGAGGGCTATTTTGCTACAAGATTATGTCATTTGGTCTGAAGAATGCAGGCACTATTTATCAATGCCTAGTAAACAAGGTCTTTAAGGAGCAAATTGGGTAGAAGATAAAGGTGTATGTAGATGACATGCTCATTAAAAGAAAAATCACCAGAAACTATGTTGAAAACCTCCAAGAAACCTTTAACACCTTTCAAAAATATCAAATAAAGCTGAATCAAACCAAATTTACCTTCAGAGTGGTCTCTAGTAAATTCTTGGGCTTCATGGTCTCCAATAGGGGTTGGAAGCTAATCTAAAGAAGATCAAGGGTATTTGCAACCTAAGCCCTCCAAAGATAATCAAAGATGTCCAACATCTCACTAAGAAGATTGCAATCCTCAGCCAATTCATTTCCAAGTCGGTCAAGCACTGCCTTCTATTCTTCCAAACTTTAAAACATCCAAAAGATTTTCGATGGATAGATGAATGTTAGAAGGCTTTCGATGCTCTTAGGATTTACCTAAGGTCCCCGACACTATTGGGGAGGCCAGATCTTGGTGAGGAGTTATTTTTATATTTGGTGGCTTTCCCTTCGGCAATGAGTATGGTTCTAGTCCTAGAGAGAGATAGGGTTCAGAAGCCTATCTATTAGATTAGCAGAGTCCTGAGAGATGCGGAGACTTGATACGTAAGATCAGAAAAGCTGGTATATGCTTTTCTTATTACTACTTAGAAGCTCCACCCATACTTTCAAGCTCACACCATCACCTTGCTAACCAATCAACCCATGAAGAATATTCTCCACTAACCCAACACATCCGAATGTGTTGCCAAATGGGTAATCGAGCTATCAAATTTTGATATCAAATTTCAGCCTCAATCATCAATCAAGGCTTAGATATTAGCAAACTTCCTAGTCGAGTGCACCATTCCCAATGAGCCGACCGAGCTAGAAGCTATGAAATCATCAGAGCTGATATCGAACCCCCCTCTAAACTTAAATAATATCTTGGAGATATATGTGGAACCTCAAAAGATTAGGGGCAGGAGTGGTCATCATTAACCATGAAGGAATCATCATCGAGCATGACCTACACCTTGAATTTGCCATGACTAATAATGAGGCTTACTATGAAGCTTTGCTTACAAGGCTCAAAATTGCCAAAGAGCTGATTACAAGATTTGATGACCTATAGCAACTCTCAACTAGTTGTCGGTCATGTTGAGGGGGATTCAGAGGCTTGAGAAAGGAACATGATCAAGTATCTATAAAGAGTCAAGAAACCTATCAAGGAACTTATCAATGACCTCCATAGCTTTGAGATTCAACAAATTCCAAGGAAAAATAACTCCCGGGTAGATACTACTAGCCAAAGCAGCAACTACTACACCTATGGTACTTCTTCGAAGGGCCTACTTCTAACAAATCAAGAAGCTGATTATTAAGAGATCATCAAAAGTCATGCAGCTTGATGATGAACCATGTTAGATCGACTCACTGATCGATTTCTTGCAGAACGATCGACTCTTTGTAGATGGGAAGGAAGCTCACAAGATCAAGTATAGATCCTCCAAATACTTGGTGCATGAGGGAAAGCTCTATAAGTGATCATTCTCTTTGCCCCTTCTTAGATGCTTGTGGCCATCTGAGGTAGAATTCACGCTAAGAGAGGTTTATGAAGGGATTTGCAGAGATCATGTTGGCTAAAGAGTATTAGCTTACAAGCTACTCTGGCAAGGTTATTACTGGATGACCATGCAGTAGGATACCAAGAGCTTTATCATGAAAGGTGATGCCTGCCAAAGAAATGTAAATATTCAGCATCTCCTAACTATGTCGATAACCTCCATGTGAACCCGTGGCCTTTTGTACAATAGAGGATGGACATCCTTGTCCATTCCCTCGGGCCTCAGGTCAGTGCAAGTTCCTAGTAGTTACTATTGATTACTTTATAAGATTGGTGATAGCCAAGCTACTAGTCCATATCACCGAATCTAAAGAAATAGCTTTTGTGTGGAAAGCTATCATCTACCACTTCGGCATCCCATGGGTTCTAATCATCAACAATGGATGTCAGTTTGTTAGAGCCCATTTTGAGGAATTTTGGGAAGACCATGAAATCTTGCATCACCTCACCTAAGTGGCACACCACCAAGCCAATAAAGAGGCCGAAATTACAAATTGGACCATCCTACAAGGAATTAAGAATAGGCTCGATAAGACCAAAGGATTATGGGTCAACAATTTCCATCATATCATTGGGCATATCAGACAACACTAAGGGTTTCAATGAGGGAACACCCTTCAGCTTGGCCTTTAGGACTAAAGCGGTGATACCCATCAAAATGAAAATACCCTCAGTGTAGGTTGCAAATTACAACAAGCAAACCAACTCAAAAAATGGCTCATGGACCTGGACCTAATAGATGAGATCCGAGAGAAACCACACATCAAGATGGCAATGTACCAGCATAAAGTTGCTCATTATTACAACACCAAGATCTAAAGCAAGGTCTTTAAGGTCAGCGATCTGGTGCCACATCGAGCAAAAATTTTTCTACCTGGCCAAAGATACAAGCTCTCCCTGAACCAGGAGAGGCCCTACCAAGTGGAGGAAAATGTTAAGCCTGAGACCTTATGATTAAAGTAACTAGATGGAACCCCTCTACTGTGACCATGGAATTTCATGAATTTGTAGATCTATCATCAGTAATATACCCTTTCTACTAAATATAAGTTCTTTTTCCCTATCGATGCCCATGGTAAAAGGATTCTTTGATGAAAGTCCCTCAAGCATGATTTCCTTAGGCCAAATGAGATCCAGAAAATCCATCTAAAGCAACTTTTGGCCAAAAGTTAAGCTGCTTGCAGGATTGAGATCTCATGTTGGGAGGTTTAGAAATCCATTGGCCTAAGGAATTCGCTCCTAAGGGACCAACACAAAGGGTCCTTGATTAAAAATAGAATCATCATTTACTTAATATTGTGATCAAAAGCCCACAAGCTCAAGCGATCAAAAATATTATGATCAAAAGTCCACAAGCTCTAACAAAAAAAAACTACAATCAAAAACCTATAGGCTCTAGTGATTGAAAATATTATGATTGAAAGTCCATAGGCTTTAGTGATTAAAAACATTATAATCGAAAGCCCATAGGCTCAAGCGATCAGGAATATTATGATTGAAAACCCATTGGCTTATGTGATCGGGAACATTATGATCAGAAGCCCATAGGCTCAAGTAGTTGGAAACATTATGATTGAAAGCCCATAGGCTCAATAGATTGGGAATACCACAATCAAAAGTTCACGGTTCAAGCGATCAAAAAATCATGATTGGAGGCACGATGGCTGATCACTCGAACCTCTATCCTCTGTTAAGATATAATGTGAGATGCAATTACATTATATGAAATGAATAAAACTTAGAAGACAACTAATAGATATAGTGAAAGCACAAGAATACTAGAAGTTTTCCATTGATAAAGTTGGATTATACATGTGAAGCCTTGCAGCCAGATTACATGAATTTAGAACCTCTTGGCTAATTACACTACTTCCTAGACTTCCTAAAGTTCAGGAAAAGGTGATGAGGCTACTAGTCAAAAAATTGGACTCCAAAAATTTCAAGCTCTTCCATATAGCTGAGAGGAAGCCCCCCATGCACCTTGAGTGGTCAAGTGCACCAGATGGGATGGCTGATAGGTGTTGTGCCATTGAAGTGAGGGCGACTGAGGGGGTGGATATGACCCCACTCCTGGTGACTTCCAGTGTGATGAAGGGCATGCATGGTGACTCCAACAGGAGGCATCATGTAGCAAAGTAGCTCACAACTAGAGGAAGGAAGTTCACCGGCAAGTGAGGCTGACAAAAAAATTAGGAAGTTGGCCCAAATCCTTGCTCGGGCTGATGCTGCCATCCACAACCTCTAGTGAGAGCTCCCAATCTACTTCTCCAGTGAAGTAGAGCAGCCCCTTAAGGAAGGCTTGGATGAAGTAGTATGAAGCTTGAGCCCTCTAGCTCTCATTAAGTCCAACAGCCAGTTGTAGCTACAGTGATGTAGATTGATAGTCAACCATTATGTCTGCCAATCGACTATAGTGGTGGTGATCAACCCACAATGCTAGATGCCTACAAAATCCATCTCCTTGAAAGAACCCCTCCTTCAAAAAGAGCATCCCTGAGACCTTAGCATCTCCATCAAAGGCTAACTATAATGACTTTTTGGAGACTTTTGGTAGAATGGTGGCAAGAAAGAGCTGTTGAAGCTTGATACCCCTTGGCCATCCTTTTATAGTAGGCTCAACGGGAGGCCTGCAACCCATGCATTCAATCAAAATTTGGTAAGTGTCATCCTCGTAGAGAATGGGCATTATCGAGAAGGAGTGTTCGAGGAGGCAATAAATTTTTCCCATCCTCATCTTCTCGTAAACCATACTCGAAAGACTTATCTCGTTTGAAGCATGATCGATAAAAACTCCTCAAAAATCAAATATCACTCCAAGTGGCACATCCTAGCATTAAGGCATTCTCGAGAGTTAAAGAAATTGAGGCACCATTTAAAGGCACTTAGATGTCAAGGCTCCAAGTGATTGGGTAGCACTTAGTCAGAGCCCTCAGGCAATCAGGACCAACTAGCTTCAAGTGACCAAGTAGCGCCCAATTAGAGCTCATAGGAGATCAGCACCTACTTGCTCCAAGTGATCGAGTATTGCTCAGTCAGAGCCCTCAAGCAATCAATGCCCACTGGCTCCAATTGATCAAGAAGTGCTTGGTTAGAGCCCTCAAGTGATTAGCACCTATTGGCTCCAAGTGATCAAGTAACGCTCCATTAGAGCCCTTTGATGATTAGTGCCCCTAGCTCCAAGTGATCGAGTAGCACTCGGTCAGAGCTCTTAGATGATCAGCCCTATTGGCTCCAAGTAACTGAGTAGTACTTGGCCAGTGCCCTCAGGAGATCAACATCCACTAGCTCCAAGTGACCAAGTAGGGCTTGGTTAGAGCCCTCAGGTGATCAATGCCCATTGGCTCTAAATGGCCAAGTAGTACTCGGTTAGAGCCCTCAAGCAACGAATGCCTACTAACTCCAAGTGACCGACTAGTGCTTGATTAGAGACCTCTGATGATCAATGCCCACCGGTTCTAATTGACCAAGTAGTGTTTAATTAGAGCCCTTAGGCGATCAATTCCCATTGGCTCTAAGTGATTGAAAAGTACTCGGTTATAGCTTTCAAGCAATCAATGTCCACTGACTCCAAGTAGCCGAGTAGTACTCGATTAGAGCCCTCAGGTGATCAACATCCATTGGATCTAATTAATCGAGTAGAGCTAGGTTAGAGCCTCAAGCAATCAATACTCATTGGCTCTAAGTGATCTAGTAGCTTTTGATCAAAGCCCTCTAATGATCAATGACCATTGGCTCTAAGTGACCAAGTAGTGCACAGTCAAAGCTCTCAAGTGATCAATGTCCATTAGCTCCAAGTAACCAACTAGCACTTAGTCAAAGTCCTTAAGCAATCAATACCCATTAGCTCTAAGTGACTGAGTAGCACTCAGTCAGAGCTCTTAGGCAATCAGCGCTTACTAGCTCTAAGTGACTAAATAATGCTTAGTCAGAGCCCTCAAGTAATCAATGCCCACTGGCTCTAAGTGATCAGGTAGCACTCAATCAGAGCCCTTAGCTGATCAACATCCATTAGCTCCAAGTAACTGAGTAGCGCTAGATCAATGTCCTCAAATAATCAATACCCACTAGTTCTAAGTGACCAAATAGTGCTTGATCAAAGCCCTCAGATGATCAACACCCACTAGCTCTAAGCGATCGAGTAGTTCTCAGTTAGAGCCCTCAGGAGATTAGCATCCACTAGCTCCAAGTGATCGAGTAGCACTTAATCAGAGCACTGAGGTGATTAGTGCCCACTAGCTCTAAGTAACCAAGTAGCACTCGGTCAAATACGTCAAGTGATTAGTAGCCACTAGCTCCAAGAGACTGAGTAGCACTCGGTCAGAGCCCTCAAGTGATTAGCATCCACTAGCTTCAAATGTGATGCAGGATAAATAATTAAAGCTAAATTACTATGATTCAGATCTAATTATCATAGGAAAGTAAGGAATAATTTTTTATATTTTTTCTTTAGATTTTAAAAGAAGACTTGAAGGAGATAGTAAAAGAAACTAGTTTAGTTAACTACCCCCACAAGTAAACCTAACAAAATAACTAGGAACGCAGGATTTGGTGGCTAAGGAACCACCAAAGCTAGGGTCTACTTATCAACTCTTCAGAAATTAAAGAGGAGGGAAGAGGTTTAAAGTTTACCAATGCTGAATCGTCCCTCTGAAATAAATCTGGCAGAACATTCAAGATTGTCGTGGCAAGGTTTCAAGAACTCATTCCCGGGTTCTGATCTTCTGCGTGATGCCAGTTCTGAGGCAAGAATACCTGACTTCGATTCCTGATCACTTGCAAACACTCAACAAAGAAAATTTAAATTAGGAATCAGCAAAGAAAAGGGAAAGAAGGAAAGGGAAGGGTTAGGAATGATGGATAGGGATTCTTGTCGACTAGATAGGTAGGGCCTCGCACCCCATGATGTTCCGTAGAACAAAGGAAGGGCCTCACACCCCATGATGCACACAACAAAGAAAGAAATCTTGACATATTAGCTTTCTTTATTGATGAATGAATGAATAAAATTACAAGGGGTTGATGGGTATTTATAGACCCACAACCAGTGGTGAAAGGGACTCAAATAGTAAACTCCTTCTCGCTTGGATTACAACTCCTGGAATTTTGGTCTAGGTGGCCTGGACTCATGCTTGTTGGGCTGATCTGGACTCTTTTCAACCATGAGATTCTCATCCAAAGTGGGTGCCAAAATGGAGATAGGGTGATGTGGCTTGATGTAGCGTCAAGATGCTTCATCACTTGGCCTTGGTTGCTGGACTCTAGAGTCTGGATAATCTAGCATTCTACAAGTGAGTGGACTCTTCAGTCTAGATTGGAGAAGACTCAAGAATTTTGATGAAACTCTTGAGTTCTAGGAATTTAAGTAATTGGAAACCTGTTTGATTGAAATACTGAAAGTAGAAACCCTTGGACCTCCAACACTTTGCATAATTTTGGTTGAAACTCTTTAGAAGATGGCGTGAAGGAGGGGAAGAATTGCTTGGCCAAACCTTGAGATTTAGCATGAAATAACTTGAGTGGAGGGTGCCAATTTGGGAGAAACCTTCTTCATTACTCATCTTAAAAAAAAGTTGGTGTGAAGTCTTCTTATGTGGGTGCCAAGTACTTCTCAAGTGTCCAAAAAAAGCATGGCATGTGGGATGTCCATAATAAAGTGACATGGCATGTATTTTGTCTCAAAATGACATGTTCAAACAAGATATGTGTTGATGTCCCATGATGACATGGCAGTGCTGTCCAAAAATCTTGCAAAGATGGTGCCAAAAATAAATTGACTTGGCCTAGCACATGGCTTGTCTTAGGCTAGCACATGGGTCTTTAATTGGATGCACATGAAGTCACATGGGTCTTCAATTGGGTCCTCCTTGTAATATAGGACTCAATAACTAATTTTTACAAGACTCAAAACCAAATAACTAAAGCCCAATTGATCAATTGATCAAAAGGCTTAACCTCATGTAACAAAAAGAATAGATTGGTAAACAGGGTTTGGCCCAATAGGGTTTGACACAACTGATAAATGGGATTTTGATCAATGTGGTAAAAAGGGTTTATCCTAAAAGGCTAAATAACAAAACCCTAATTACAATTGGTAAAAAGGGTTAACCCTAACTAACCCAAAATAATAGAAATTAAAATAAAATATTTACATGGTAAAAGGGGTTGGATCCAGGGCTTTATTCATAGGTGATCCATAATGATGTGGGTTCAACTTATCGATATTTTCTGGCCCTGGTGTCCATACCAATTCTTCCCAGGTAGGAGGAACTCGACCCTGTCGAGTATGGGTCAATGCCGCAATGATAGCACTCTAGCAAGTTTGGGTCAGCTCTCAGCAAGTCCTCTTTGGTGATCAATGAATCATCAGTTTTAGGTCATCCTTACCATCAAACCAGATATCGCTGGTAATCTTTGCTCCGGGTAGCAATGATCTTATCATCCAAGATCCGCTCAATCTTGTCTCTCCGGGCTGGTGGTATGGCAGGTGGACACACTTGGGTTGGTTCACTCTCAAGGACTGGATTAGGCTTAAATGGCTCACCAGGAATCAACATTGACTCCCTATACTCATGAGGTCTGAAATGTTGAAAGTAGAGCTAATGCCTAGTTCAGGTGGTATCTCAAGCACATAGGCATTAGACCCAATTTTCTTAATCACTTTGTATGGTCCACTACCATGGGTATGTAACTTTTTCATGGTTCCAGGTGGAAGCCGTTCAGGTCACAATTTAACCATAATAAAGTCTCCTTCATTGTATTCCTTGAGTCTTCTTTTAGTATTAGCCATATGTTTATAAGATTCATTGCTTTCATTAATTTTTTTACTTATCTCTTTATGCAACTCTCTAACATGTTTAGCATATGACTCAGTAGACTCTGAAATGCATTCATGCATGGGTAAAGAAATGAGATCTAGAGATTTTCTAGGTTTGTACCCATGAACAATTTCAAAAGGACTTTTTTCTGTAGACCTATTCACTGAACTATTATATGTAAATTCAGCTCTAGACAGCAATAGGTCCCAAATGGCAGTATGCTTTCCAACTAAACTTCTCAACAAGTTTCCTAGACTATGATTCACAACCTCAGTTTGGCCATCAGTTTGAGGGTAATAAGATATAGAAAATTTAAGTTTTGTTCCTAATAAATGCCAGAGTGTTTTTTAAAAATAACTGGTGAATCATATGTCCCTATCTGATACTATGGTCCTAGGTAAACCATGTAGTCTAACTAATTCATTCAGAAATAGCTTGGCTATCTTAGATGCATCATAAGTTTGGGAACAAGGCAGGAAATGTGCCATCTTTGAAAACCTATCAACCACTACAAAGATTGAATCATTTCTCCTAATGGTTTTAGGTAATCCAAGAACAAAGTCCATGCTAAGATCTTGCCATGGATAATCCGATACAAGAAGTGGGATATATAAGCCAGTGTTTTGCTTTTACTGTTTTGCAACAGCACAAGTTTGACATCTAGCTATAATTTGAGCAACATCCCTCTTAAGATTTGGCCAATAAAATTGGTCTTCTAGTGCTAAGATTATCTTATTTCTACCAAAATGTCCAGCTAAGTCTCCAACATGTATTTCCCAGATCAAGAAGTCTCTAAGTGAAGTGTTTGGAATATATAGCTTACTCTCCCTAAATAAGTAACCATCTTGAATTGTGTACTCACTATATAAGCTAGTTGGTCCTTGCTTAACTATCTTATAGATTTCACCAAAATCATCACAGTTCTTATACTTATCCTTCAATTTCTCAAATCTGACTACTCAGTACTAATACAATTCAAGAGCATAAATCTCCTACTCAACACATCAGCAACTTTATTATTAGTACTCGATTGATGTCTCAAAACAAAAGTATAGGCTTGTATGTATTCAATCCATTTTTCATGCCTAGCATTCAACTTCTTTTGCAAGTTAAGGAACCTAAGAGCTTCATGATCAGAATATAGCACGAACTCTTGCGATAGCAAATAGTGTCGCCAATACCTAAGTGCTTGACCCACCCATACAATTCCTTATCATAAGTAGAATATTTCAATTTAGCATCGTTCAATTTCTCTCTAAAGAATGCAACCTGGTGATTCTCTTGACTCAAGACTCCTCCAATTCCTATCCTTGAGGCATCATAAGCAACCTCAAAGACTTTCAAAAAATTAGGTAGCCTTAGAATCGGGGCTTGATTCATCTTATTCTTAATGTCATTAAAGGCTCTATCAGCATCTTTTGACCATTCAAAAACTCCTTTCTTCATACAGTCAGTAATGGGTGTAATAATCATACTAAACCCTCAAATAAATCTTCTATAGAAAATAGCTAATCCATGAAAACTTCAAACATCATGAACATTCTTAGGAATAGGCCACTCAACTATGGATTTGATTTTCTAGGGATCTGTAGATACTCCTTCAGCAGTTACTACAAAACCTAGGAAAATAATCCTCGAAGTTAGAAAACTATATTTCTTCAAATCTGCATAAAGA
This sequence comes from Areca catechu, assembly GCA_021397845.1. NCBI lineage: Eukaryota > Viridiplantae > Streptophyta > Magnoliopsida > Arecales > Arecaceae > Areca > Areca catechu. The sequence goes on along the minus strand of CM038048.1, from coordinate 40,163,342 downwards.
TTATCTCCTCTAATAACCTGAAAAACCTGCTGAAGATGGTCTAGGTGATACTTCTTATTCTTACTATATATGAGGATGTCATCAAAGTATACCACTATGAATTTTCCAATAAATGATTTTAATACTTGAGTCATTATCCTCGTAAAAGTATTTGGTGCGTTCGATAAGCCAAAAGGCACCACCAACTATTTGTACAAGCCATCCTTAGTCTTAAATGCAGTCTTCCATTCTTTCTCGGGCCTAATTCTAACCTGATGATAGCCATTCTTAAGGTCTATCTTTGAAAATATGGTAGCATCAGCCATCATGTCAAGCATGTCATCAAGTCGAGGTATGGAAACCTATACTTTACTGTAATCTTATTAATGGCTCTACTGTTGACACACATTCTCCAGGTGCCATCCTTCTTGGGAGTCAAGAGAGCTGGAATGGCACATGGGCTTAAACTTTCCCTTATAAACCTTTTCCTAAGAAGATCCTCTACTTGCCTCTATAATTCTTTATGTTCAATAGGATTCATCCTATAATGGGATAAATTTAGGAAGGTAGCTCCTGGGACAAAGTCTATAGTGTGTTGAATGTCCCTTAATGGAGGTAAACAATCAGGGAGGTCTTCTGGGAACACATCTTTAAATTCCTCAAGAAACTCTAAGATCTCCTTAGGGTGTTCTTTTTGTGATTCATCGTGAACTTCTTTAGCAGTCAGCATCCAGACTATTGAACCTTCAGTGATTTCATGCTCTAACTCCTTAGCAGTAATTAGGTTCAATATGGGTTCTTTCTCTTTCAAATGACTAGAACCTCACTTGGTATTGTATTTGGGTGGGGTTGAGTTGATCACAATTCTCTTTTCATGGTGTTTGAATGCACACAAGTTAGATTGACCAAAGAGGGTTGCATCATGATCATATAACCACGGTTTACCTAGTATGATACTACTAACCCCCATTGGAATCACATCACACCATACTTTCTCCTGGTAAGATTGAATTTGGACTGGGACCTGGCATTGTAACCTAATAGGTATGGATGTCGCATCAATCCAAGATACCTTATATGGGATACGAAGTGGCACGGTGGGTAAGCCTAAGCTCTTTACAGCATTGGTAGATATGGCATTCACACAACTTCCATTATCTATAATAATCTTGCACACTTTATCTCCTAGCTTAATAAAGGTTTGTAAAATGTTTATCCTATGCCAGTTCTCATTCTTCTTGGTTGGAGCTAGAATACACCTAACTACACCTAGTAGGTCAGATAATTCTATTGGCTCTTCATCACCTTCATACTCTTCTGCTAATTCTTCTTCAACTTCATAAATTTTCTATTCAAATTCCTTAATATTTTTCAGATTCTCTTCTTTACATTTACCTATATGTAAAGTCCTTACTAGGCAATCAGTAGCAAAATGACCTGTTTTATGACACTTAAAATATATTGTATTCTAGTTCTTATCTCTTTGGACTATAGGTGCCTTTCCTTTATCATCCCTATGGGTGGGTTGGGAGGTAGGATTGGGTCGGTTAGGTGGAAATCGGCTAGGGTTAGTTCTACTCCCAGAGGTATTGAACCTATTCAGCTCAGGTCGATTGGTAACAGGTCTCCTTTGAAATCGTTCACAATCCCTAGCAATCTAGTAAGCCTAATCTAAATCAATAACCTCTCTCAAAAATAGCACCATCTGAATATCTTCATGTAAACCAGCTTGAAACCTTGACAAGGTGATAGCTTTTGATTCAACTATACTACACCTCATAACGAACTCATCAAATTTGGTAATATAGTCAGCCATAGATTTATTTCCTTGAGTCAATTTTTACTATTGATTTAATAATTTTTGTTCATATGAGAATGGTAGGTATTTCTCCCTAAGCTTTACCTTCATTGCTTGCCATGTGTCTATAGGTAAGTCACCTCTCTGTCGGTTCAGTCACTCCATATTTCCCCAGTACAACTTAGCTTATTGGACTAGCCTAAGCTTAGCAAATTTAAACTTCTCTCCTCTGACATTTCGTACCATTCAAAGTACTGGTCCATATCACTCTCCCAATTTGTATAAACCTTAGGATCTAAACTACCCTCAAATGTGGGTGCATCTAATCGAATGCTTCTAAGAATCCTTTCTTCCTGGTCATTCATATCAGGGGTGTGGTGCCTAGGAATTGGGTTAGGAGTAATTTCCCTATGTTGGGCTCTAGTAGGTTCTCTATATTGACCTCTTAGATCTGGGGCAGTGAGTTGGGCTCATGAAATTGGGGGAATGGGTCTAGGCATCTCAGAGCTTTGACCTAGGGGAGGGGGTCCAGGTATTTTAGGATCTAATCTAGTCGCATGGGATTCTTCAAGGTTACCTAGTCTCTCTTCCACATGATCAAACCTGGTAGTGAGCTGTCTAAGTTGATTGGTTATAGTCCTCATAAAATTTTCCATATTAGGATCCATGGGTGGATTAGGTTGATTTTGGGTAAGCTGATATGGTGTGCCTAACCTAGTTGCCATGCAATGCAATCACATAGAACTCAACTCGGACTAGGGTTTCCTAGACCTAGAGTTCAAGTAAAATTGGTCAGCTCAAATTACAGCCAATTCAATATTACCCTGTCCACTAGCCAGGTAAGAGGTGGAGTTGTGGGAGGCTCCCCCTGCTCTCGTAGTGTCCTAATTAAAAACCATTAAACTGCTTAGGGCATTTGCCTTTGGACCTCTAGCCTTGGATACCAGATTCAAGTGATAATCACAGGATTTGGTGCACCAGCTTACACACAATACATGGAACCCGACCTGTTGGTATCCCTAGCTCACTAGAACAATTAAGTCTAATTGAGTTTTAATTAGGGTTAGGCTCGGATGCAAAGAAGGTTGTTATGGGCCCAGGATAGGTGATGAGCTCCTGCCCAGATCTGAGATGCTCAAGTGCCCTTAAGATTAGGTTACTTGATGATGCACACACAAGATGAAACCCTAGATGTAATCAAACTAAAATAATTAAAATAACAGAAAAATAAAATTAATTATTTTTTCTATTTTGTTCTTTTATTTTTTTAGCAGAGATATATTTTGCAGAAAAAACCTTAAGATGCAGGAATTTAAAATATATAAAATTTATGCGAAAAGAACCCTAAACTAGAATTGCTGAAATTTAGGGCAGATCTATTCTCAGGCAGTATTCCGATGAGCAGAAAATCTATAGACCAAAATAATTTTTGAAAAAATTCTAAAAAATATTATCAATTATGATGGATCCAGCAAAATAAGAATTAGGTGATTCTGAGTTACCTACATATAGAAACAATCAAAACAACAGACCATATGCTGTTATGGATGTGATGCAGAAAATAAATCCTAAAGATACCTATATTTTTGTTTTCTTCTTCAAGGGTCAATTCACAGCGGCACCCTACATGCCATAGGAAATCCCATTTGAATAGGAGGTGAGGGTGTTGCCCAGAAATGGATCCCAAGAGGGGGATGAATTGGGTCTTTGAAAAACTAAAACAATTATATATTGGCCTTGAAGTGTTTGTGAAACAAAATTATTAGCTCTAAGAGATATGCAGCGGATAATAGCAAATTAAATGCAAGTAATACAGAGCAAGTAGGAAAGAGAGTAATTACACACAAACACATTGTTTTATAGTGGTTCGGTATACTCCAAGCATCTACGTCCACTCCCCAAGCTTTCCCTTGAAAACTTCACTATAATTTTTTCAAGATTACGGCTGACTTGTTTTCCAAGGATCACAAGTCAAAACCTAAGTTGGTTTTATCACCTAGGCTCACCAACAACCTTTAAAACTTATTTTGTTTTCGGGCTCACAAGTCAAACCCTAGTTGGTTTTATCCTTTGGCTCACCAACAACCTTTACAACCTAGTTTCAAAAACCTTGAAACCTAGGTCAACAAAGCAAGAACCAGAATATAATAAAGAGCACAATAAAAGCTCCTTGAATGAGCTGAAATGAAGAATGTTGAAGCTCTCTTGATTGCTTGAGTTGACTTCTTCTTGGAATCTCTTGAATGCACAATTATGGCTAAGCACTTGAAACCTTAACAACTCAAAAATGGAAGGCTTTTTTTGCAAGGGAATCTCTTTAAACATACTCTTCTTGTCTTTTCAAATGATTGGAGTTTATCTCATGTGAATTCACTTTTCCTTCTTAACTTTATGAGGTTTGGTGAGTTTTAAATACCTCAAATCCACTGAAAAGACAGTTGAAGACTATTAGAATTCGAAAAATAGCCGTTTGGAACCATTTAGAAGCAAGTCTGAAATTCTGAAAAACTAGCTGTTAGACCTTAAGTCGATCTCATAAGTCGATACTTGATCCATGAGTCGACCTCATGAGTCAACACTTGATACAGAATCTAGAAAACTTGAAGTTCTATCTTAGAAATTTTTTCAGGCAATGAGTTGACCTCATGACTAGACACTTGGTGTGTGAGTCGACCTCATGAGTCGACACTTGGGTGTGCCACTTCAGATTTGTATGCCAATCTTCTGAAACTCTGAGTTTTTTTCATGAGTCGACCTTATAAGTTGACACTTGCTTCTGTCCCATCCAAAAAGCATGCCAAACTTGAATTCCTTAAGGATTTGTGCATGAATCCAATTGATCATTCTTCATAAAGTCCAAAGAGATTGTTTTGATGAACTTCCAAGGTGAAAAACTCAATCAACCATAAGAAACTTCTTGCTCTCAAAATTTTAAACTTGTTACCTTCTTGTTGGAGAAATTGATATACTTAAGGCCTGAAATTCATACTCCAATTGACACATTAGTTCAAACATATACTTAGCATTTTATTATTCATCAAAATTAAGAAGCCAAAGCCAACAATCTCCCCCTTTTTGATGATGACAAAATCTCGATTATATAAGCAAATAAATTTCAAAGATTGATAAGTATGGTATCAAGAATTTTAAAATATATGAATTTATTAAAGTATCTTCATATTTGACAACAAACAAGGTTCAAACACTTATTTTTGTGAGAAAAGATCAGATTTTCAGTTCATAGACCAAAGTTTCAAAGAGTTTCAAGGTGAGAGAAAACAAAAATCTTCTCCTATCAAAAGTAATCTATGAAACATTAAAAAATTCTGAAAAAAATTCTTTATTGTTTGCTTTATTATCTTTTTTACTCTCCCTTTTTATCAACATCAAGCATTAAAAAAGAGTAATCTCCACCTAAATTAATGCATTAAGGTAAACAAAGAAGGTTAAAGGCTAATATCAATAAACAATAGTTAGTATCAAAGCGAATAGACAAGAGAAGAGTAATAAAAGCAAATTTTCATATATATGAGTGAATTTCAGTACAAAATTGCTGATACAGCAAACACTGAAATAAGTCGCAAACACCGAAATAAGTCTCTCATCTGATACAGTAAAGACAAACTAATACATAATCAAACATAACAAGATAAATATCTGTGCGACTACTCCTCATCAGAAGGAAGATCAAGAAAAAAGGGAGCACTGATCTTAGTCCGAGATGCAAGGACTCTAGGGGTCTTATAGATGCTATGGCTCCTAGTCCTAAGGGCAAGTCCAGAATGGGAATAGACCCTAGGGAACCTAGAGAAAGGAGTAGGCAAAGACTCTGCTGGAGTCATAAAAGTAGGTGCAGTCAAAATCTAAGCATCAGAAGGATCAGTTGGAGGAGCAACTGGACTCTGGATCTCTCGGTTGACTATCTCGTAGTCTCCTGCTCTGTCATCACTGCCACTAAAACTATCTATATCTCTCCCAGCCTCATCGCCACCATCACCATCACCACCATCATGAGTATCATCATGTCGATCTGGGTGGTCGTTGTCATCATCTGCTAGTGGAGGAGGAGGTGTACCTGAAGGTGTTGCTACAGATAAAAGTGATCTCAACAAATCTCTGATCTCAGTAAAGCTTGCCTCCATGGTCTGTCGAATTTCTTAGAGCTGAGTGTCAGTATGAGCTCTCAATCCCTCAATCTCAATCCTGAGCGGGTAGACCTGACTACCAGACCCATGATCTCGCTCCTAATCTTAGTGAACTCCTACTTAACATGCTTATCAAAAGATGTCTCTGTAGTTGAAGGAGGAGCAGCAGTAGGTGAAATAGTTGGTGCAGGTGTGACAGGCTCAGACTTAGATGCTGCTGCTGGTGTCGGTCTAGGAGGTGTATGATAATCAGAAGGCTCAGATGGCCTTGCCTTTGCCGCTCGAAGCTCATCCTCCTCATCTGGCTCCTGGTCAGACTCTCTATGCACCCACCGACCACTGATTTGTCTAAATCCCATCCTATGAAGAGATTTATCTCTGTACGTGTCCATATGGAGGATCTCTTTGGAGGTCTCCTCCTTCAATGGAACTCTGAAATCTCTGAAAACCTGGGTCAGTGCCATGGCATAAGGTAAACATATTCTCCGCTGGGTGGCAGCCTCACCCATCTGATGGATCATAATCATAGGTAAGTTGATGGGGGTCTGCTGTCTCAGAGCCACCATCAGAACCAACTCTCTCACAGTAATAAAATTGAATCGCCCGGTCTTTGGAATTAGAATCCATGCAATGATATGATGAAGTACTCGCTTCTCGACCTAGAGCTAGTTTGCCGAAACAACTGAAATGCCAACCACATCATCCCTCTCCAAAATACACCGAAAAGCTACCTCTTGGTTTCCAACATAGTTTGTAGCTCTACCATGGAGTGGGTTCTACCATATCCTACTAATCACCTCAAGAGTCACCTGTATCTCAACTCTCCTGACTACAGTTGTCCAACAAAGGCCATGAATGGCCATACTGCCATAAAACTCTTCGATAAGCTGAGGATAGTAGCGCTCTTGCATAGTACATAAGTGTATAAGGTTAGCTACCCTCAATAAATCTCCAATGATAAAGCTTCGTGAATCTCAGAAATGAATGTCTACTCGCCTACCACAAGCAATGGTTTTCCCCATGACTCTAGATGCTCCAGGGGAAGAAGGAGAAGACTGCTCCTGAGTAGCATGCCCTATTTGATCAGCCAGATCTTGATGGGCCTTAGTCCTCCTCTCTCTGCTAGACTGTCCCTACTCTGTTCTTCTTTTTCTGTATGCCAGCTGCTTCCAGGGACCCATTTTCAAACAACACCATGAAAAGGGATGAGGGAGAAGAAGGAAGGCAAGGAAAAGAGGAGAGGGAAGAGCAAATAGATCAAGAGAGGATCTAAGGAGGGGAAATAATTCAGAGAAGAGGGAAAGAGATGGAATGTGGGAGAGGTCGGAAGAAAATGAAACAAGGAAAGAGAAGAAAGGGAAACCGAGCAACTCACGAGCCAAAGAAATCCAAAGGAATAGGAACCGTCTCGGTTAAGAGGAAAAATTATGAGAGGATCAAGGATTTCGGCTAAAATCATAGTGAAGATACACGATTCAGACCAAATCCAAGAAAAAATGAAAGGAAAAACAAGGGGCTATGGTCCGACCAAAAAATCCACAAAAAAGGAGGGGAAATACCTAAAATCCGAGGGTTAGAAGGGGCAATCCACTGTTCTTGGAGGTTTGGAGAGAGTTTGGGGATCACACGGTGCTAGGGAGAGGGAGAAAATTAGGATAAAAAGGATTTACAGAAGCCATTAAAAACTCAGTCCCGATATCATGAGTCGACACTTCGAAAAGGCTCAAGTGTCAACACTTCACACGAGTCACACTTGGCAATTTTTCAAGTGTCGACACTTGATCCAAGAAAAGTAAAATTAATTTTAGGAAAATTTAGAAAAATCTAGAAAAAGATTAGAAGATGTTATAAGAGATATTTTAGAAATTTTGAAATATGTTGAAGGATTTTAACAAGAATTTGAAGGGGTTTAGGCAAAAGGATCAATGACACTAAGCTCCCTTCTAATCATGCAAAATCTATCTTCACTTAGAGGTTTTGTAAAAATATCTGCTAATTGATTATCAGTATACACAAAATCAAGCATTACATTACCATTTTGCACATGATCTCTTATGAAATGATGTCTTATTTTAATGTGTTTGCTTCTTGAATGTTGCACAGGATTCTTAGTTAAATTGATTGCACTAGTATTGTCATATCTTAAGGGTGTCTTAATTAGTTTAATGCCAAAATCCTCGAGTTGTTATTTGATACATAGGATTTGAGAATAGCAGCTTCCAACTACTATATATTCAGCTTCCGCCATAGATAGAGCAATTGAATTTTGTTTTTTGCTACTCCATGAAATCAAATTAACTCCAAGGAACTGATAAGTTTCACTAGTACTTTTTCGATCAAGATTACACCTAGCAAAATCAGCATCATCAATTCAAATAAAGAATCCTTAGAGTATAATAGACCAATATTAATAGAGCCAGACAGATATCTAAGTATGCATTTAATAGCCAAAAGATGAGACTCTTTAGGGGTAGACTGATATCTTGCACACATACAAACACTAAACATAATATCTAGCCTACTAGCAGTTAGATAAAGTAATGAACTAATCATGCCTCTATATAATTTTTGGTCTACAGATTTACCTGATTCATCTTTGTCAAGTCTACAAGAGGAGCTCATAGGCATACCTAGTGGCTTGGTACTCTCCATCTCAAACTTCTTTAATATTTCTTTTGTGTACTTGGTTTGGTTGATGAAGATCCCCTCTTTTGTTTGCTTTATTTGGAGTCCGAAAAAGAAGTTAAGCTCTCCTATCATGCTCATCTCGAACTCTCCCTGCATTAACTTTGTAAACTCTTGACAAAGACATTCGTTAGTAGCACCGAATATGATATCATCCACATAAACTTATACTACTAAGAGATCATCATTCTTCTTTTTCAAAAACAAAGTAGTATCAACATTTTCTCTAGAAAAATCATTTTTAAGCAAGAAAGATCTCAATCTATCATACCAAGCTCTTGGAGCTTATTTCAAACCATACAAAGCTTTATGAAGTTTAAAAACATGATCCGGAAATTCATGATTTTCAAAACCAGGTGGTTGTTCAACATAAACTTCTTCTTTGATAAAACCATTCAAAAAGGCACTTTTAACATCCATTTGAAATAGTTTAAAATCCATAAAACATGCAAATGCCAATAATAACCTAATTGCCTCAAGTCTAGCAACAGGAATAAAAGTTTCATCAAAATCAATCCCTTTTTTTTGATTGTAGCCTTTGGCATCTAGCCTAGCTTTATTCCTAGTGACCAAATCATTTTCATCAAGCTTATTTCTAAAAACCCATTTTGTACTAATTATTGAAATATTAGTAGGTCTTTTAACTAAAGTCCAAACATTATTTCTTCTAAATTAATTTAGTTCATCTTGCATAGCATTCATCCAATTTATAATCAAATTTAGCTTATTCAATAGATTTAGGTTCTACTTGAGAAACAAAAGCTAGATAATCACATACATTTCTAAGAGATGAACGAGTACTTATCCCTTTTGATAGATCACCAATTATAAGTTCTTTGGAGTGTCCATGAGCATACCTCCATTCTTTAGGAAGTGGATTTTGTATTGAGGATACTTCAACTCCTTGTACTTATTCTCCTTTATTGTCTTGATTGTCATCTTGCTCCTTGAAAGGTTCTTCAGTGTTGTTCACTTTTTCAGATCTTTGCATACATGTTTCATCATCAACAACATCTTCTTTTCTAAAAGATTTTTGATCAGTCTCATCAAAAACTACATGAATGGATTCTTCAACTAGAAGTGTTCTTCTATTGAAGACCCTGTATGCCTTGCTCGAAGTAAAGTATCCTAAGAAGATACCCTCATCTAACTTGGCATCAAAATTGCTGAGATTATCTTTACCATTATTTAGAATGAAACAACGATATCCAAAAATATGAAAATATTTAATAGTAGGTTTTCTATTGTTCCAAAGTTCATAAGGTATTTTCTTTAGAATATAATGGATTAAAATATGATTTAAAATATAGCAAGCAATGTTTATGGCTTCTGCCCAAAAATATCTTGGCAAATCATTTTTGTAAAGCATAGTACATGCCATTTCTTCAAGAGTTATATTTTTTGTTTCTACTACCCCATTTTATTGAGGTGTCCTAGGTGCAGAAAAGTTATGATGAATACCATTTTCATTACAAAATTTTTCAAAATCATGATTTTCAAATTATGTACCTTGATCACTTCTTAAATAAATAATTGAAATACCTTTTTCATTTGAGACTCTTTTATGAAATTTAATGAATACAGAAAAAGTTTCATCTTTATGAGCTAAAAATATGATCCATATAAAACATGAGAAATTATCTATAATAACTAGACCATACTTCTTACCTCCCAAACTAGATGTTCTAGTTGGTCCAAAGAGGTCCATATGAAGTAATTCTAAGGGTCTAGATGTAGAGACTACTCCTTTAGATTTAAAAGATTATTTAGTTTGTTTTCCAAGTTGGCAAGCAGTACAAATCTTATCCTTTTCAAAACTAAGTTTTGGCAAATCTTTTATTAAACTCTTTTTGCAAAGTTTTGAAAGCAAATGCATACTAGCATGTTCTAGTCTACGATGCCAAAGCCAACTAGTTTCATTAATCTTAGCTTCCATAGCTACTAGGCATTGACCATTTTAAACTAGAAGATCATCAAGATCAATCATATAAATATTGCCATGCCTATGACCAATAAACTTGATGCCATTATCATCAAGACTAGAAACAATGTACATGGAAGATTTGAAAATAACTTTGAAATCTTTATCACAAAATTGACTAATGCTAAGTAAATTATGCTTCAAACAATCAACATAAAGAATATTATCTATATAAGTAGAAGGGATGATATGGACTTTACCAATGGCAACAATTTTGCCTTTTCCATTATTATCAAAAGTTACATTTCCACCATTTTGATATTTAAGTGAAGTTTAAGTGAAGAGAACTGCTCCACATGTCCAGTCATGTGCCTTGAGTAACCACTGTCAAGGTACCACATTCTTTTTTTGTTGGTTGCAAGGCACACCTACAACAACAAATCAAATGGAGACTTTAGGCACCCAAGTCATCTTGGGTCCTTCAAGGTTAGTAGTTATGGTTCCTTTTGGAACCAAACCTTTTTAACTTTCAATTTTCTTTTATTGGACATATATGATTTATGTCCTATATTGCTACAAGAATAACAGGTAATAGAAGATGAAGCAGGCACAAAGAAGTTCTTGAAAAGCTTTTGTTGTTTTTGAGTTTTGAAACCTAATCCAGCTTTGTTGAAAACAGCTCTTTGATTATTTAAAGCATGTTAAGTTGTTCAAAACTATAAGTAAATTTCTTTACAAAAGGTTTTAGTTTTTCAAGCTCATCCTTGTACTTCTTGTTTTCATGCAAAAGCTCTTTGTTTTGTTTAGTAAAATTTTTATTTAAAACAAAAGAATTTATCTTTTTCAAATCTTCCTTTTCTTTTTCCAAAATGATAATTTTAGAATTTAGCTTTTTGTTTTCTTGGAGCAAACAACCATTTTCAATCAAATACTTATCATTTGTTTTAAGCAAATCCAGATTTTACTTTCTTAATTCCTTATGTTTTATTTTAAGTTTTTGAAACTCAACTACTAATTCATCAAAAACTTCATACAATCCTTCAAAAGTAAATTCTTCTTTAGGTTCAAACATTACCTCATCACTATTGGCCATTAAACAGAAATTTGCAACCTCTTGCTATTCTTCATCGGAACTTGAGTCCTCACTGTCGCTCCAGGTTGCCATCATTGCTTTTTTTCTTAATCTTCTTCTGCTCTTTTTGAGTAGGGGCAGTCCAACTTGAAGTGGCCGGGTTTCTTGCACTCAAAGCATGTGGGCTGCTCCTTTTCTTTCTCTTTGCTAGGCTCTCCCTTTTAAAGTATTTCTTGAAATTGTATTTCTTCTTTCTCATAAACCTCCTAAACTTTCTTGCTATGAGAGCCACCTCATCTTCATCATCCTCTTCTTCAGATTCATCACTGACTCTTCTTTTGTAGTGGACTTGAAGCAATTACTTTCTTTTTCTTATCATTGTTTACGGTCTTTTGTTTCAAGAAGAGCTCATAAGTCATTAATGAGCCCAAAAGCTGCTCGAAAGGAAGTGTGTTGACATCTTTTGCTTCTTCTATGGTGATAACTTTAGCATCCCATGAAGCCTGAAGAGACCTGAGGAGTTTATTCACAAGTTCACTATTAAAAATAACCTTACTTAAACTTCTCATGCCATTTACAATATTAGTGAATCTAGTATACATTTCACTAATAAATTTAGAAGGTTCCATTCTAAACATTTCATAGGTGTGAATAAGCATGTTCACTTTGGTAGTCTTCACTTGATGTGTACCCTCTAAGTAACTTCAAGTGTGTCCTATATTTTCTTGGTGGAGAGATAATTTGAAATTCTATTGAATTCACTAGGGTCAAGTGCACAAAATAATAAGTTCATAGCTTTAGCATTAATCTCAGCTTGCTTAATATCATTCTCATCCCAATCTTCTTCAAGTTTAGGAGTGAGAATGCCATTAACCAAGTGAGTAGGCTGATGAGGCCCTTTAACTATAATTCTCTATATATTGTAATTAATAGCTTGTAAATAAATGCGCATGTGTGTCTTCCAGTATGTCTAATTTGTGCCATCAAACAATGGGGTACGGTTAGAGGCTTGCCCTTCTACAACACCCATACCAATTGGGGCTACCATGATCTTTCACTCAAGATTGTTGAACCTACAAGTAGAGTACCAGTGCTCTGATATCACTTGTTATCCAGAAATGGAGCCCAAGAGGGGAGGTGAATTGGGTCTTTAAAAAATTAAAACAATTATATACTGGCTTTGAAGTGTTTATGAAATAAAATGATTAGATCTAAGAGATATACAGCGAATAACAGCAAATTAAAAGCAAGTAATAAAGAGCATGTAGGAAAGAGAGCAATCACACACAAACACAATGTTTTATAGTGGTTCGGTGCACTCCAAGCACCTACGTCCACTTCCCAAGCTTCTCCTTGGAAATTTTACTATAATCTCTTCAAGATTATAGCTGACTTATTTTTCAAGGTTCACAAGTCAAAATCTAAGTTGGTTTTATCACCTAGGCTTACCAACAACCTTTATAACTTATTTTATCTTCGGGCTCACAAGTCAAATCCTAGTTGGTTTTATCCTTTGGCTCACCAACAACCTTTACAACCTATTTTCAAAAATCATGAAACCTAGGTCAACAAAGAAAGAACAAGAATATAATAAAGAGCACAATAAAAGCTCCTAAAATGAGCTAAAATGAAGATCGTTGAAGCTCTCTTGATTGCTTGAGTTGACTTCTTCTTGGAATCTCTTGAATGCATAATTATGGCCAAGCACTTGAAACCTTAACAACTCAGAAATGGAAGGCTTTTACAAGGAAATCTCTTTAAACACACTATTCTTATCTTTTCAAATGATTGGAGTTTATCTCATGTGAATTCATTCTTCCTTCTTGACTTTATGAGGTTTGGTGAGTGTTAAATACTTCAAATCCACTGAAAAGATCGTTGAAGACCGTTAGAATTCGAAAAATAGCTATTTGGAACCATCTGGAAGCAAGTCTGAAATTTTAAAAAACTAGTCGTTAGACCCTGAGTTGACCTCATGAGTCGACACTTGATCCATGAGTCGACCTCATGAGTCGACACTTGATGCAGAATCCAAAAAACTTAAAGTTCTGTCCCAGAAATTTTCTTAGACGATGAGTGTTGCCTAGTAAGCAACCAAAGAGGGGGGTGAATTGGGTCTCTAAAAATTATTTACTTGATGCAATGCAATCCAATTCAACAATTAAATAAGGTACTAAGAATTCAAATGTAATGCTTTTAAGTAAAAGTACAGCAAAAATAAAGAGCAATGAATAAAAAGCAAGTTGAGAGAGCAATCAACCACAAAGACCAAGAAATATAGTGGTTCAGTGCTATCCAATGCACCTACATCCACTCCCCAAGATCACCTTGGGAATTCACTATAATCACACCGATTATAGTTGATTAGTTTTTAGGGCTCACTAATCAAAAACCTAACTTGTTTTCACAAGGCCAACAAGTCAAAACCTCACTTGGTTTTATGGGTTAACCAAGAACTTAAATGGTTTTAAGGATCACCAGCAACCTCCCTTGGTTTTCTGGGCTAACTAAGAACCTAATTGATTTTCAAAGGCTCACCAATAACCTCCCTTGGTTTTTCACTAGGCTAACTAAGAACCCTTACAACAAATAAAGTTTGAAGTAGAGAAACAATATAAGCTTTCTAATAAAAAGCGAGTATCTCTTAGAAGCTCGATGTAGTGGTGCTTTTGAACTTGTTGAAGACTCTTGAATGCTCAAGAATGGTTGATCTGTAATGCTCTTGAAGGCATTTGAATGCTTCGAGGCTTGCTTTTGCTTGAGAGTGGTTGAATCTTCAATGAATAGGAGTGAATGCTCTCTTTTCTTCTCTCTTGGATGCTTCTATTTTATTCTCATTAATAATTATCAATAATATATATTTTGATTTGATTTGGAGCATATAAATATCTTTCCAAGACCTCAAATCCATTTTCTAGCCGTTAGACTTGAAAAACTAACTGTTGGAGGGCAAAAGGGTTGAGTTCTGCCTTTGAAAAACTAGTCATTACTGTTCCCAGAACTCAATGTGTCGACACTTCAGGCTGTGAGTTGATACTTCAGGTCAACACATGAACTTCATGAGTCGACACCTAGTTCAAAAATTATCAATCTGGTTCTCTGAAAATCTTAGATGTGTCGATACTTCCACAAGTGAGTTGACACTTTGAGTCGATACTTTGCTTCCATGTGTCAACACTTCTATAGTTCTTCATTTTCAGCAAGTTCTATGGATTGAAAATCTCAGGCGATGAGCGATCCATACGTTGACACTTTGAGTCGACACTTCAGGTCCATGTGTTGACACTTTAGCCATGCCATCTGAAACATTCTTTGCATATCGGCTTGAGTCAACACTTCACTTTCATGTGTTGACAATTGGTGTCATGTGTCGACACTTTGAGTCGACACCACACTGAAATCTTCATAGAAATGTATGAACTTGTGATGAAATAGATTTATACTTCACTCAATTTACCATTCAAGTAAACTTTGATTGTCTAAGACTTCTTTGAGCATATCTTTTCATCTAAATTTAGCTTTCTTCAGTCAAATAAACTTCTTCAAATTTGTGAGCACCTTTTTCTATAAAAACACACTTCAAGGAAACCATTAGTACTCAACTTATACTTAACCATTTTGCTTATCATCAAAATCAATAACGAAGTCAACAATCTCTCCCTTTTTGATGATGACAAAACCTTTAAGTATAAATTACATAAAAAGCTTTTAAAAGAATTCATCAAGGTGCATAGGACTAAATGCATTAAGTGTATCAATGTAATTTACAATAATGATATGATATATCAGAACAAAAGTGATATATGGATTAATAGTGTCAGAGCTTGTTATAATGATTGAGAGTATCAAAGCTTTGGGATATATATAAGACATAAAACACACGTATCGTGATACTCTACAAGAAAAATCAGCAATAAACAAGGCTCCCCCTGAATTGATGATCCATAAAAGAGTTGGTAAGTATCTTTTCAAACATTTAAAGAAGGGATTTAAGATCAAATTCAATTCAAAAAGGGTTTTCAATATAAACGCAGTATTGCTCCCCCTTACTTAAGGAATTTGTAAACACTTTTCAATTCAAGTTTTCAAAATAATTTTCAAATTTGCAATTACTCTTAATACTATTATTACCCCTTGCACATCACAAATATACTTTACATTTATACTTTAATCTTATTACTCCTTTTTGTTATCATTAAAAAGGTAGGAAGGCAAATGATTTAAGATACAGCATTGAAGTGCAATGTAAAATCTTCATTCATTCATAGAGACAATTCATAAATACAATGAAATACCAAGGAAATTTAAATCATTCATTCATTTAAAGTCACAAACATGAAGTATAACATGATATGTCATTGCAAGTTAGAATTTGTACAACAAAAGATAAAACATATATAGATGCATAAAAGTAAACTATCTAAAAATACAAAGATATCCTAATCCTCATCCTCATCATCATCATCAGAAGACGATCCAATCTCAATCGATCTTCTATCAATAAAAGATCGAGCTCGAGGCCACATCGATCTGAGATCTCAGAGTCGGGTCTTGGTCGGTCATGGAGGGGTACAACGACCATGTCCTCTACGTCGAGCATACGTTCGACCTCTGGCTGGAGCAGTAGAGGTGGAAGCAATGTCCTTCGCAGGAACATAACTGATCGGATTGACAGTCTCAGCGACTGCCGGAAGTGGCATACGATCAAAGGAGGGACCAGAGTCAAGATACTGAAAGCCAGGTGTGTAAAAACTAAGCTCTCGGATAAGTGAGGATGTATGAATGGTAGGAGTATCAATAGATGGTGTATCAAAAATAGGCATATCTGTTGATGATATGATAGGTGTATCAAAGATAGATGTATCAACTGAAGGATGATTGGGTAAGTCTGTAATCGACGAATCAATGATAGGAGTGTCAATCATGGGTGTATCAGCAATGGGTGAATCAATAATAGGTAAATGAACAACAGGAGAATCAATAACTGGTGAAAGTATAGAAATTAAAATATGATCAACTGATCTGGAAGGAGGAGAAGATAGGACTGGAGTCTGGGTAGGTGAACTAGAGGGGTCATGAGTGGGACTCCAGGGCATGTCTGCCATCACCTCTGCCATTGGCTCTGAAATCATATCTAGAAAATCGAATCCATCAGAGTCAGTCTCCTCATCATCTCCATCATCATCACCATCAACAACTGAAGTAGGAGCAGGTGGAGCTGTATCAGAAGCTAGAGTACTCACTATAGGTCTGGACAGTGTGGTCAGTATAGCTGAGATGCCATCACTCAGTCCACTGTGGCTCTCTCTAGTCTCAGCTATGAAATAGTCAAGATGCTGTCTAACAATCAAAAGATCTATCTCAATGCATCCGACTCTATCCAATAAGCTATCTGAAACACCCTGAGTCTCCATCTGAACTGGCTGAGGCTGTGCTGAAGTAGTAGGCTCAGACTGAGATGCAGCCTCTGGCTGTGCTGCTATCTCAAGCTGACTCTCGGTAGGTCCTACCTCACCAGAGAGGATGTACTCCTCCTCTACAGCATCATCATCAGCTCTATCCTCGACCTGACCAGATATCATGCATCTCCACTAGTCTCAGAATAGATGATAACCCATCCGGTGTAATGACCTGATGTCATACACATCAGTATGAAGTAGCATACGGAAGGGCTCGTCCTCAAAGCTGACACCGTACTCCCTAAATAGAATAGTCAACCCCATCCAATAGGGCACGCAGAGTCACTGAATCGTCGAAGCCTCCATCATTTGGTGAATCATAAGCATTGGAAGGCAGACGGGTGTGCGCTGAACTAATGAGACCATCACTAGTAACTCTCGCTCAATGATGTAATCGAAGCATTCAGTCTTCAGCAGAAGTATCCAGGTGACAATATGGTGCAATAATCTCATCTCTGCTGACAGACGGGATGCGGGTATGGTGGCTCCCTCAGGCAAAATATCAGACTCGAAGATACACTGGAGACCACTCACTCTATCCATCAGACTGTCCACCATTGATCTAGTCATCGAAATGTCCCATACTCTACTCAATGTCTCTGAAGTAACTAGGATATCCTGGCCTCTCACCTGAGCCATCCAACCATCAGACCCACAGGCGAGTGATCCATAAAACTCTCGAATAAGCCCTGGGTAAAAACTCTCGAATAAGCCCTGGGTAAAACCTCTCGCTCAGTGAGCAAAATGATGTCAAACCAGCCTCTCGAATCCATTATCTGATCCTCAAGTGCTGCTGGTCGACAAAACTGAAGTCTACTCATCATCCCCCGACGACAGTCTTCGAACTCATCTGGCTAGAAGCTATAAAAAGAGGTCGTGCAGGCGGATCTGGAGCTCTAGCCTCGTGTCTGGCCTTCATTCTTCATTCTTCGTTCTTTGTTCTTCCTCCTGATTGGACTAATGAGGGTGACGGACAACTTGCTTTCAGGGTCCCATGGCTCAGAATAAGAAATTGGACAACTTTGGGGTAAAAACCTAGGGTTTCTAGGGCTTAAAATGCAAAAGGAAGCCAAAATGTTGCAAAATCCGAACAACCAAGTGCTCCAAATGAAGAATTAGAGGGTTTAAATCATGAAATAGAGGGAAAGAGGAGTGAGGAGTACCTTAAGTCATGTGTCGGCTCGAGAGAGAAGAAGAAATAAGGAAAAAATACTTCAAAAAGTCCTTATTCTCGGTCTGCTGTCGTTCATGTGTCGACTCATGAATGTGTCGACACATTCAGGTGTCGACACATTAATGTGTTGACAGATCGACTTAAAAATCAAAAAATAAGAGAACAAAGGGTTGATCAAAATAACTGGAAATATAATTAAATTCACTGAAATTCAAAATAATTAATAATGATTGATTATGATTGATGTCAAATATGATTGATTTGAGTCAAAGATAGGAAAATTTAATCAAAAGGATTAATGATCCCGAGCTCTCTTCTAATCATACAAAATCAATCTTCCATAAGATGTTTAGTCAAAATATCAGCTAATTGAAATTCAGTACTAATAAATTCAAGCACAACATCATTATTTCAACATGATCTCTAATAAAATGATGTCTAATTTCAATATGTTTACTCATAGAAAGTTGAACAGGATTTTTAGTCAAGCAGATAGATTATCACATTTTATAGGTATACTAGTCAACTTGATTCCAAAGTCTTCAAGTTATTGCTTAATCCATAAGATTTGAGCACAATAACTTCCTGCTGCAATATACTTAGCCTCAGCTATGGATAGTGCAACTGAAGTTTGTTTCTTGCGAAACCAGGAGATTAAGTTAACTCCAAGAAATTGGCAAGTAGCACTAATACTCTTTCTATCCAATTTACAGCCAGCAAAATCAGCATCAGAATATCCAATTAATTCAGTAGATGAATCTCTAGAATACCATAAACCAATATTAACAATACTAGATAGATATCTACTAATGCGCTTAATAGCCATCAGATGTGATTCTTTAGGTTCAGACTGATATCTAACACACATGCATACACTGAACATTATATCTGGTCTACTAGCAGTTAAGTACAGTAAAGTGCTTATCATACCTTTGTATAACTTTTGATCTACTAATTTAGCATGCTCATCCTTATCAAGTCTACAAGAGGAGCTCATAGGCATACCTATTGATTTAGTAGTCTCCATCCCAAACTTCTTTATAATCTCTCTTATATACTTAGCTTGGTTGATGAAGATACCATCTTTTGTTTGCTTGATCTGGAGTCCGAGAAAGAAGTTGAGTTTTTCCATCATGCTCATCTTGAACTCACCCTGCATTAGCTTAGCAAACTCTTAACAAAGAATTTCATCAGTAGCACTGAAAATGATATCATCAACATATATTTATACTACTAATAAATCACTATCTTTCTTTTTCAAAAATAATATTTTATAAACATGGCCTCTAGAAAATTCATTTTCAATTTAAAATTTGCTGAGTCTGTCATACCAGTCTCGAGGTGCTTGTTTTAATCCACAAAGTGCTTTGTGTAATTTAAAAACATGATCAGGATGTGCATGATTTTCAAATCCAGGTAGTTGTTCAACAAAAACTTTTTCTATTATCAAACCATTTAGAAAAGCACTCTTAACATCCATTTGAAATAATTTAAAGTTCATAAAATAAGCAAATCAAGAAAATTCATTTTCAATTAAAAATTTGCTGAGTCTGTCATACCAGGCTCGAGGTGCTTGCTTTAATCTACAAAGTACTTTGTGTAATTTAAAAACATGATCAGGATGTGCATGATTTTCAAATCTAGGTGGTTGTTCAACAAAAACTTTTTCTGTTATAAAACCATTTAGAAAGGCACTCTTAACATCCATTTGAAATAATTTAAGTTCATAAAATAAGCAAATGCTAATAATAGTCTAATTGCTTCAAGTCTAGCAACAGGAGCAAAAGTTTCATCAAAATCAATCTCTTCTTCCTGGTTGTAGCCTTTAGCAACTAGCCTAGCTTTATTTCTAACAACAATTCCATTTTCATCTAATTTATTCCTAAATACCCATTTAGTGCCAATAATAGAAACATTAGATGGTCTTCCTATTAATGTCCAAACATTATTTCTATCAAACTGAATTAGTTCATCTTGCATTGCATTAATCCAGTTAGGGTCTTTTTCATCTTCTTCAAAATATTTAGGCTCTACTTGTGATACAAAAGCTATATAATCACATTCATTTCTAATTGAGGCTCGAGTTCTTACCCCTTTCGATGGATCACCTAGGATTAATTTCTTAGGATGTCCATGAGCATACCTCCACTCCTTAGGTAGATCTTGGTGCTTTGAAGTGTCTTCACGTTTCTCACTTTTGTCTTGATCTTCTTCACTTGGCTGAGGGGGTTGATCATTCAGTGTTAACTTTTGAAGCTTATCAGCACCTGCACATTCATCAGATGTATCCTCTTTTCTAGAGGATTTGTTCGTAGATTCTTCAAAAACAATATACATGACTCCTCTACAACCAAGGTTTTTTTATTGAACACTTTGTATGCCCTGCTTGATGTAGAGTATCCTAAAAAGGTACCTTCATTAAACTTGGCATCAAACTTTCCAAGATTATCTTTTCTATTATTTAAGATAAAATATTTGAAACCAAAAACTCAAAAATACTTTAAAGTTGATTTTCTTTGATTCCAAAGTTTGTAAGGAGTTTTCTTCAAAATAGGACAAATTAAAACTTGATTTAAAATATAACATGTAGTATTAATAGCTTCAGCCCAAAAATATCTTGATAAATCATTTTCATAAAGCATAGTGCATGCCATTTCTTCTAAAGTACGATTTTTTCTTTCTACTATTCCATTCTACTGAGGTATCCTAGGTACAGAAAAATTATGTTCAATATCTTTTACATTACAAAAGTTTTCGAAATCTTGATTTTCAAATTCAGTTCCACGATCACTTTGAATACAAACAACTGAAACACCTTTTTCATTTGAGACTTTTCGATAAAACTTTATAAATGCAAAAAATAATTCATCTTTATATGCTAGAAAGGAAACCCATGTAAATCTCAAAAAAGCATCCACTATGACTAATCCATATCTCTTGCCTCCTAGACTTGATGTTCTAGTTGGTCCAAAAAGATCCTTATGAAGTAGTTATAGTGGTATACTAGTAGTTACAAAGCCTTTAGGTTTGAAAGAGATTTTAACTTGTTTTCCAAATTGACATGCTTCACAAACTCTATCTTTTTCAAAAAAAAGTTCAGGTAAATCTCTAACTAAATTCTTTTTGCAAAGTTTTAAAAGTAGATACATACTAGCATGCCTTAATCTTCTATGCCAAAGCCAACTAGTCTCATCTTTAGTAGAATTCATTGCAACAAGGCATTCTCTATTAGGCAAAGATAGATCATCCAAATCTACCAAATAAACATTTCCATACCTTTTTCTAATGAATTGTACTCCATTTATACCTAGACTAGCAATCATATAATAAGATGATTTAAAAATGACTTGAAAACTTTTATCACAAAACTGACTAATACTTAAAAGATTGTGCTTCAAACCTTCAACTAATAGTACATATTACTAATACAACTAGAAAGAGTTATGTGAACCTTACCAATACCAATGATTTTTCCTTTACCATTATCCTCGAAGGTCATACTCCCTACATTCAATGCTTCAAGAGAAGTGAATTACTTCACATCTCCCATCATGTGCCTTGAGCAACCACTATCAATATACCAAATTCTTTTGTTCTCCTTGGTTGCAAGACACACTTGCAATAAAATCAAGCTTTGTTTTTAGGTACCCAAGCCAACTTAGGTCCTTTAGGGTTAGCACTTAAAATGATTCCTTTTGGAACCCAAACTTTTACAAAAGAATTGATTTTTCTTAAATTGTATTGAAATGATTTATGACCTTGCTTCTTACAAGAAAAACAAGTTATACTAGATGATGCAGAAACAAAAAAGTTTTTAAAATACTTTTGTTGTTTCTATGGTCTATAGCCTAATTCTACTTTATTGAAAATATCTCTTTGGCTATTCAAAAGTAGGTTCAATTTTTCTGAACTATAAGTAAATTTTTCAACAAATGGTTTCATATTATCAAGTTCATTTTTGTACTTTACATTTTTTAATTCCAAATCTTTATTTTCTTTAAAAAATCACCATTTGAAATAATAGTCTTGGGTCTTTTCAAAACTTCATTTTCCATTGTCAAAGCATTGTTTTTCTTTTCCAAAACATCCAACTTAGTTTTCAAATCACTAACTTCATTCAACAAAGAATTGTTTTCAAGAGAGAAACTATTTGCATGCTTTTTCAACTTTTTATTTTCACATAAAATCAGTTTATAATCATGCATAAGTTCATCAAAAGCATTTCTAAGCTCATCAAAAGTAAAATCTATTTCGGTATCAGAATTTATCTCATCTTGCTCTTGATGTGCCGTTAGACAAAGATTTGCAACTTTAGTTTACTCTTCTTCAGAACTGGAGTCTTTACTATCACTCCAGGTAGCCATCATTGCTTTCTTTCTTAATTTCTTGACTTCTTGAGGAGAGGGCAATCAAACTCTAGTGACCCGGCTTCTTGCACTCGAAGCATGTTGGTATTTCCTTCTCCTTTTCTTTTTTCTTTTCTTTCTCTTTCTCTTTTCCTTTTTCTTTTGATTGATATTTCTTCTTGTAAGGGAACTTCCTCCTCTTTATGAATCTTCTTAATTTCCTAGCAAGGAGGGATTCTTCACCTTCATCTTCCTCTTCTTCTTCGGACTCATCTATTGAGGATTCATCTTATATGTTTGATTTGAAAGCAATCCCCTTTTTCTTTTTGTCCATGTCTATTGACTTTTATTTCAAATTCAGCTCATAAGTTATAAGCGATCCAACCAGCTGTTCTAAAGGTAGCTTGTCAACGTCCTTGGCTTCTTGAGTTGCGGTCACCTTCGGATCCCATGATGTTGGAAGTGACCTGAGAATTTTATTCACAAGATCAGTGTTAGATATTACTTTTCCTAGACTTCTCATTCCATTTACAATATTTGTAAATCTAGTATACATGTCAGTGATTGACTCATTAGGTTTCATTCAGAACATTTCATAAGTATGCACTAACATGTTCACTTTAGTATTTTTCACTTGATCGGTACCCTCATAGGTAACTTCAAGTGTGTCCCATATTTTTTTAGCTGAAGTGCATGTAGATATCCTATTAAATTCACTAGGATCTAATGCATAATAAAGGAGATTCATTTTCTTAGCATTGATCTCGGATTGTTTGATATCATTTTCATCCCAATCCTCTTCGAGCTTTGAGATGGAAACACCATTAACCACAACTGAAGCAATATGCGGACCTTTATCTATAACTCTCCATAAATTATAATCAATAGAATGCATATAAATTCTCATCCTAGTTTTTCAATATGTATAATTTGATCCATTGAAAAATGGAGGTCTATTTGAGGCTTGACCCTTAACTACACTAGTACTAATAGGGGCTGCCATAGATCTTTACTCAAGGCAGTAAAGCTTATACACTGAGAACCTAGCTCTGATACCACTTGTTACCTAGTAAGCAACCCAAGAGGGGGGGTGAATTGGATCTCTAAAAGTTATTTACTTGATGCAATGCAATCCAATTCAATAATTAAACAAGGTACTAAGAATTCAAATGTAATGCTCTTAAGTAAAAGTGCAGCGAAAATAAAGAGCAATGAATGAAAAGCAAGTAAAGAGAGTAATCAACCACAAAGACCAAGAAATATAGTGGTTCGGTGTTATCCAATGCACCTACATCTACTCCCTAAGATCTCCTTAGGAATTTACTATAATCACATCGATTACAGTTGATTAGTTTTTCAGGCTCACTAACAAAAAACCCAACTTATTTTCACAAGGCCAATAAGTCAAAACCACAATTTGGTTTTATGGGCTAACCAAGAACCTAAAAAACCTCATTTGGTTTTATGGGCTAACCAAGAACCTAAATGGTTTTAAGGCTCACCACCAACTTCCCTTGATTTTCTGAGCTAACCAAGAACCTAATTGATTTTCAAAGGTTTACCAATAAGCTTCCTTAGTTTTTCACTAGGCTACCCAAGAACCCTTACAATAAATAAAGTTTGAAGTAAAGAAACAATATAAGCTTTCTAATAAAAAGCGAATATCTCTTTGAAGCTCGATGTAGTGGTACTTTTGAACTTGTTGAAGCCTCTTGAATGCTCAAGAATGGTTGATCTTTAATGCTCTTGAAGGCTCTTGAATGCTTGGAGGCTTGCTTTTGCTTGAGAGTGGTTGAATCTTCAATAAATAGGAGTGAATGCTCTCTTTTTTCTCTTGGATGCTTCTATTTCATTCTCATCAATAATTATCAATAATATATATTTTGATTTGATTTGGAGTATATAAATACCTTTCCAAGGCCTCAAATCTATTTTATAACCGTTAGACTTGAAAAACTAGCCGTTGGAGGGCTAAAGGGTCGAGTTCTGCGTTTGAAAAACTAGCCGTTATTGTTTCCAAAACTCCATGTATCGATACTTCAAGCTATGAGTCGACACTTTAGGTCGACATTTGAACTTCATGAGTTGACACGCAGTTCAGAAATCTTCAATCTGATTCTCTCGAAATCTTAGATGTGTCGACACTTCCTCAGGAAAGTCAACACTTTTAGTCGACACATTGCTTCCATGTGTCGACACTTCTACAGTTCTTCAATTTCAGCAAGTTCTGTGGCTTGAAAATCTCAGACGATGAGCTGATCCATGTATCGACACTTTGAGTCAACACTTCAGGTCCATGTGTTGACACTTCAGCCATGCCATCTGAAACATTCTTTGCATACCGACTTGAGTCGATACTTCACTTTTATGTGTCGATAATTAATGTCATGTGTCAACATTTTGAGTCGACACCTCACTGAAATCTTCACAGAAATATCTGAACTTGTGCTGAAATAGATTTATACTTCACTCAATTAAACATTCAAGCAAACTTTGATTGTCCAAGACTTCTTTATGTAGATCTTTTCATCTAAATTTGGCTTTCTTCAATCAGACAAACTTCTTCAAATTTGTGAGCACCTTTTTTTTATAAAAACATACTTCAAAGAAGCCATTAGTACTCAACTTATACTTAACCATTTTGCTTATCATCAAAATCAATAACAGAGTCAACAATGAGTTGACACTTGGTGTGTGAGTTGACCTCATAAGTTGACACTTGGGCGTGCCACTTCAGATTTGCATGCCGATCTTTTGAAACTCTGAATTTTTCTTCATAAGTCAACCTTGTGAGTTGACACTTGCTTCTGTCCATTCCAAAAAGCATGCAAACTTTAATTCCTTAAGGATTTGTGCATGAATCCATTTGATCATTCTTCATAAAGTCCAAAGAGATTATTTTGATGATGTTCCAAGGTGAAAAACTCAATCAACCATAAAAAATTTCTTGGTCTCAAAATTTTAAACTTGTTACCTTTTTGTTGGAGAAATTGATGTACCTAAGGGCTGAAATTCATACTCCAATTAAAATGTTAGTTCAAACATATACTCAACATTTTGTTATTCATCAAAATTAAGGAGCCAAAGCCAATAGAGGGTCATGCAGCCCTACTTTTTCCTATGACTGGATGGCTATGGTGAAGCACCCGATTCGAGTACTTAAAGAGAAACTAAATCAGCACAAGAGAGATTAAATCCTAGTTTAACCTGGCTCTGATACCAAAACTGATACAGGATAAATAATTAAAGCTAAATTACTATGATTAAAATCTAATTATCAAAGAAAAGTAGAGAATAATTTTTTATATTTTTTTTTAGATTTTAAAAGAAGACTTGAAGGAGATAGTAAAATAAACTAGTTTAGTTAACTACTCGTACAAGTAAACCTAACAAAATAACTAGGAAAGCAAGATTTGGTGGCTAAGAAACCATCGAAACTAGGATCTACTTATCAACTCTTTAAAAATTAAAGAGGAGGCAAGAGGTTTAAAGTTTACCAACACTAAATCATCCCTCTGAAATAAATATAGCAGAACTTTTAAGATTATCATGGCAGGGTTTCAAGAACTCATTCCTGGGCTCCAATCTTTCGCGCGATGCCGGTTTCGAGGAACAAATACCTAACTTCGATTCTTGATCACCTGCAAATACTCAACAAAGAAAATTTAAATTAGGAATCGGCAAAGAAAAGGAAAAGAAGGAAAGGAAAGGGTTAGGAACGATGGTTAGGGATTCTTGTCGATTGGATAGGTAGGGCCTCGCACCCCGCGATGTTTTGTAGAACAAAGGAAGGGCCTCACACCCCGTGATGCACATAGCAAAGGAAGAAATTTTGGTAGAATATCTTTCTTTATTAATGAATGAATGAATAAAATTACAAGGGGTTGATGGGTATTTATAGACCCACAACCAGTGGTGTAAGGGACTCAAACAATAAACTCCTTCTTTCTTGGATTACAACTCCTGGAATTTTGGTCTAGGTGGCCGGACTCATGCTTGTTGGGCTGATCTGCACTCCTTTGAAAAGTGGGCAACAACCATGAGATTCTTATCCAAAGTGGGTGCCAAAATGGAGATAAGATGATGTGGCTTGATATAGGGTCAAGATGCTTCATCACTTGGCCTTGGTTGCTGGACTCTAGAGTCTGGATAATGTAGCCTTCTGCATGTGAGTGGACTCTTCAATCTGGATTGGAGAAGGCTCAAGAATTTTGATGAACTATTGAGTTTTAGAAATTTAAGCAGTTGGCAACCTGTTGGATTGAAATACTAGATGTAAAAACCCTTGGACCTCCAACACTTTGCATAATTTTGTTTGAAACTCTTTAGAAGATGGCATGAAGGAGGGGAAGAATTGCTTGGCCGAACCTTGAGATTTGGCATGAAATAACTTGAGTGGAGGGCACCAATTTGGTAGAAACCTTCTTAATTTTTCATCTTAAAAAAATGTTGGCACGAAGTCTTCTCATATGGGCACCAATTACTTCTCAAGTGTCCAAAAAAAACATGGCATGTGGGATGTCCAAAATAAAGTAACATGGCATGTATTTTGTTTTAAAATGATATGTTCAAACAAGACATGTGTTGATGTCCCCTGATGACATGGCAGTGATGTCCAAAAATCTTGCAAAGATGGTGCCAAAAATCAATTGACTTGGCCTAGCACATGGCTTGTCTTGTGCTAGCACATGGGTCTTCAATTGGATGCACATGAAGTTATATGGGTCTTTAATTGGGTCCCACTTGTAATACAGGACTCAATAACTAATTTTTACAAGACTTAAAACCAAATAACTAAAGCCCGATTAATCAATTAATCAAAAGGCTTAACCTCATGTAACAAAAAGAATAGATTGGTAAACAGGGTTTGGTCCAATAGGGTTTGACACAACCGATAAATAAGGTTTTGATCAATGTGGTAAAAAGGATTTAGTCCAAAAGGCTAAATAACAAAACCCAAATTACAGTTGGTAAAGGGGCTAATCCTAACTAACCCAAAATAATAGAAATTAAAATAAAATATTTACATGGTAAAAGGGATCGGGTCCATAACATTCTAGCCCTGGTGTCCACACCAAAATGACTGGGTAGTACTTGATTAGAGCCCTCAGGAGATCAGTGCCCACTGGCTCCAAGTAGCCAAGTAGCACTTGGTTAGAGCCCTTAGACGATCAATGCCCATTAGCTCCAAGTAATTGAGTAGCACTCAATTAGAGCCCTCAGGCGATCAATACCCACTAGCTCCAAGTGACTTAGTAGTGCTCGATCAAAGCCCTCAAGTGATCAGCACCCACTAGCTCCAAGTAATCGAGTAGTGCTTAGTTAAAGCCCTCAGGTGATCAGCACCTACTGGCTCCAAGTAATCAAGTAATACTTGGTCAAAGACCTCAAGCAATCAACATCCACTATCTCTAAGTGACCAAGTGTGCTCGATCAAAACCCTTTGATAATCAATGCCCGTAGCTCCAAGCAACCAAGTAGCACTTAGTCAAAGCCCCATAATGATCAACGACCAAAACTCATGTTATTCATGAAGAACCTATGATTGGTTTGAAAAGAAAGATGGTTGTCTGTCTTTTATGCTCAAGCAAAGATAATACAAAAAGAGAAAAGTTTCATTACTTTTCAAACAGGATACCCGAGGGCTACAAAAAATAATTACAAAGGTCAATGTAAAGCAAAACATAGCTAGGCCTTTCTGCTCTTGGAATGTGCGGTGCACATTTCAGATGGTGTTCGGTCATCATCACTCCAAAATTCCACTTTGGATGATTGACCCTCATGTTTTTCAATTTTGCAGGCCCCCTCACCATAGGCGACTAATGTTTTGCGATTCCCAAGCCTCCTGGGAAATCCTTCGATTGAAGTGATGCTCCTTGATTAGAGGCATCAAACCTTTCCTCTTCGGATGGGCTTGGATTCTCCGCAAGCTCCATAATGATCTTGCTTACATCATGAAGATCGATATTCAGATAAAGGACCCATATTAAGGCCTTGCAATTACTGTACCATACCAAGCAGCCTTGATCAAACATAAATCCTTCTATGGCCTGCTCCCTTGTGCTTCCTAGACACTAGCCATATGATGATGCTACCTTGAGTGGGATTGATGGTTAGGTTGGGATGGCTTCATGACCGGGATTAATGGCTCAATCGATGGTGACTCCATGATCGAGCTCATTCATCGAACCGATGGGCCATTGCTGATCAACACCTCAATCTAGTCTTAGAGCCTGTCATAGTGTAACACTTGGTGCATGGCATGCCCCCTCTCAAGGTAATCAGCTAGATCGACATGATGCTATGATGACTTGCCTCGACTCATCTTCAGAAGCCCCCATGGGTGGCCAACCACTAGATGGTGGGTATGATCTAGTCAGACGCAACTTGATTGATATGGGGACATGATGTGGGATGACCTGATACATGCAAATCAATTAATTTAGGAGGTTGGATTGTTGGTCATTAAGAAATGACCATAAGGCTAGGTTAGCTAAACTTAGAGATAAATCAAATTAATCACACAAATCCATTTTTTTTCCTTTTTTCCATATTTTCTTTCCTTTTCTTTTTTTCCTCATTTTTTTTCTTTTCCCTGTTTTAGCCTGAAGTCAGCAAAGGGGTGGGCACCTATGCTTTCATGATCATGCACTTTCATGATCATGCAAGAGCTCTCCTCTCTAGATCGAAGGCTAGGTGGAACAGGGGAGAGAGATCATGGATGAAAGGGGAGGGGAGGCGATTATCGGTGGTCATGGGCGGGATTGGTTACCGGAGGAGGAGGTCAATTTGGCGGGGATGTCATCGACGTCCTTAGAGGAACTGTCATCGGAGTGGAAGACATTGATGGGATTGGCGGTAGGGTAGTCGAACGGAGAAGTTCACTAGTAAAAGGAGATTGGGATGGGATTCAGCTAAGAATGGTATGGATGGAGGTAGATCGCATGAAGGAGGCTATAGCATGGCTGGGCTCGGCGGTGGGCTCTCTGGCAAGGATCTTCATCGGTCAGAAGGGAGGAAGATGTCATGGCAAGGTAGGTAGCATAGATGATGGCTCGACATGATTGATGACTTCGAAGGTGTTGGGCCTTATGTCGATGGCCATAGGAGAAATCAGGAGGGCTCTATTCTAGCAACTACCAGGTGAGGTGCCGGTGGTGGGTAGTAGGAGATGAACGGGTGAACCTCACTCGGCACATGGTTGGATTGCACGAGGTTATGGCATGGTTCGGTGGCATGTGGGGTGCTCAACGGAAGAGGGGTTCGATGGTGTCGGATGGGACTTTCCAAGCAAGAGGATGGAAGGGTGGCAGAATCGATGGTGGCCGGTGAGATCGGTGACAAGGGAAGGAGATGGCTATGGCTGGTTGCTTAAGATGCCGGACTATAATGGAGTGCCAGGGTTGTTTTCGAAGATATCAGGTGAAGGAGGTTCTTGAAATCAGCACGGGCGGCGGCTGTGGGTTTGACGGTGGTCATGGAAGAAGGGATGGTTATATTCTAGTAGTTGCGGGTGGGGTTTGGGGTCGGGAGGCCATTTATGATGTCATTGAGGGGAAGCTAGATGAGGTGCTCATTAGAGTTGGTCCTTAGGGAGTTTGAGTGGTAGGGGAAAGGGAGGAGAAAGAAGATGAAGAAGTAAAAAAAAAGGGGAAGAGGGGAAGAAGAAACAGAGGATGAAGAAAAGAGAGGGAGAAGGAGAACAGGGAAGAGGAGAGTAACAAGAGGAAGAAGAAGATTAGGGGAAGAGGAGAGAGAGAGGAAAGAGGAGAGGATGAAGGAGAAGAACTAGGAGAAGAGGAGAAAAAAGAAGAAGAAGATAGGAGAAGAAGAGTGGAGGCAGGAGAGATGGAAGGAGGAAGGGGGGCAAGAGTCAAGATATAACCCAAACTTTTTTTCAATAATTTCTTCTATTCCATTATTCTAAATACAAGGATACTTTAAATAGACTTTAGTCTTGGCTAGTTGAAAACTAATTTAACCAGAACTGTCGGACTTTTGACTAATCTGAAATAACTAGGCTAATTTAAAATAGACTCCAAACTAATCCAATGTTCAGCCCTGAGATCTATACATGAGCTGGATACAAGAATAATAAAAATAAAATAATATGTCCAACCCCCATACATCGAGATAAAATAAAATTAAAAAATAAATCATAATCTACTCAAGAAAATACTGGGTGTGCATCAAGATCTATGTTGGGCGATGTCCTTATCAAGATAATAGCCAAAGGTAGCCTCCTAACCACGAGATCTATTGTTACGCTCCTGCCCTTTGAAGATCATTCAAGTTTAGAAAATTTTCTCCTAGAACAATAGAGTTTATCTTGAAGCTATCTCAATCGAGCAGCGATCTCTCAACGAGTGTCCTTGGATGCGAGTAATCATTTCAAACCCAAAATTTATCCATGAGCCGAAGAAAGATGATCTTGCACTAGAGCCACCCTAGCAACAGCATCCCAAATCACTCAAGAAATCTACTATGATAGTTTTCCCAACTCTTCTTTGAGCACTGTCCTCTCGAGGATAGATCCGGCATATTTTGAGTGGAAGCGATCAATCTCTTCATACGCCCTCTTTAATGCTTTTCACGTTTTAGCAATCTTTTCTTTTAATTGATGACCTTCTTATCTATAGCCTCGGCCTTGGTCTCCTACTCTGAAACATATACCCTGATGTTGATAACCCTACAAAGGCATTTGGTGGGCATCAATGCTCTCGATGACGTAATGACATCTTAGAAAAGGCTACAACTAATAAATATGCAAGGCAAGGCATAGAGGAAATGATATCTTTTTATTGCATTCAGAAAGTTTCTCTTACAGCACTGAAAAGAAGAAATTACAAGGTTCAAAAACTTACAAGCTTAAAGAAAGAAAATAAAAAATTATTATGGATCATTTCCCAACCTGCTTGGGATCAGTAGCAGCACGTAGCTCGGCTGCTGTAGTTAGGTCAAATGGAGTGGCTTCATTCATGGCTAGGGGTTTCATGGTGATTGGATGGTGTAGGCATCAGGATTAGACAGAGGCTCCTCAACCCTCTATGAATCTCTGATTAGGGTTCTTAATCTTTTGGATCCCAAAATAAGGCTTCAAGCCTGAGTAATTTATTTTTGAGTCATAAAATTAGTATCGAGTTGATTTCAATTTTTGGTTTAGTCTAGTAATTTGGCCAATTTGGTAAAGTTAGGGTCAATTGGTCCTGTAATTAGCCAAGTTGGTCCACAAGCTCAAGTCAATTTGAAGATGGGCTCAAGCTAGTTTAAA
Organism: Areca catechu; assembly: GCA_021397845.1. NCBI lineage: Eukaryota > Viridiplantae > Streptophyta > Magnoliopsida > Arecales > Arecaceae > Areca > Areca catechu. Next base: position 40,131,492 of record CM038048.1, on the reverse strand, counting down.
GATGGGTTCAAAAGTGGGCAATCAAGTCAAGCCTAATTGAAGATGAGTCAAGCCACCTCTCCATGCCAGGTTAGGGGTGCCAACTCATGAGGAGTGCCACATCATTAGTGCCACATGGTATGGGTGGGCCACTTCAGCTCATGGAGTACCACATCATCAATGCCACATGGCATGGGAGGCGCCACTTCATCAAGCACCTTGGGCGGCCAAGTAAAGCTGAAATTTCAAATTCAAATTCCATGGTTGACTCCCATTAATCTTCCCTTGATCCAAGCCAACACGATCCTCACCCCACTCCACATATCAAGCCATATCACCAAGGATCAAGCCTAGCATTCATGGTTGGTCAAAGCTTCATGAAGAGGAGATTCAAAATTCAAAATAGGTGCCCCTTGTGATACGGGACAAAGGGGGGGCTAAGAGGATCGTTGGAGAGCTGAGAAGTCTCCTATGATTAGGGTCAAGAAGGCAGAAAAATATGTAGGGGAAAGAAAGAAGGATTTCTCTATGGACTTGGGACTTACCTTCACGGAGAAACATCTCACCTCTAGGGCATCTCACCCACCCCACTACATGTAGTCTAGGGCATCACACCCATCTCACTACATGCGGAGCCTAGAGCATCCCATCCAAATCGCTACCTGGGGCCGTGAAGGAGAAGATCCAAGATCATAGAGGGGACTCAGCGAGGAAGAAGATAACTAGGGCCTCATGCCCCTCGATGCTCGAAAGCGAAGGCAGTGGGGTCTCACACCCCTCGACACCCATAGGTGAAAGAAAGACGGGCCTCATGCCCACTCCTAATGGAGGCAGAACCAAGAACACTCTTTTCTCAAAAATTTATAATTCTTCATATATTATTCAAGAGAGGAGGTGCCTTTATATAGGCTTACAAAACTTGGGGTCCAAGTAAAGAATACAAGGCATGCAGCTCATAAAAGGTAACACCCCAAACCTGTTTTGTTTGTAGCCTAAAAATATGGTGGAAAATTAAACACAATCCTCCCCATATGGTAGAAAATCAAACTAATCCTAATCTAAAACTAATTTAAATAACTTCCTAACTTGTCCATACATCCATATTTAAAAAAAATAAATTAGGCAATTCACCAAGATCGGTGCTTGCTCTAAAATCTATGCAAAAGGATTGAGACCACTTTGAAATCCATATAAAAATTATTTTTTTACTTTGAGATATTTGCAAACTCTAGAAGCTTTGAGATCCGTGCATAAACTTCTCCTTCTCGTGGTCATGGAATAGAGGGGGCGACGATGGATGAGGGAAGAGGGACTTCCAGGGAGGCACGACCGGTGGCTGGGGAAGGCAGTAGCACGGCCGGCGGTGTGGAAATCCGGCAGGGCATGGGCGGATCTACAGGGGCGAACGGAGAAGGTCTACACGGTGATCTCGGCTGATCGTGGGTCCCTCTGATCGGCTGGCAGCAGAGGAAACGGGGCCGGACAGAAAGGGAGGGAAAGGCTGTGGCGGCCGGCGGCGTGGGGGAGAGGGGCGTGGCATGGCATGGGCGGAGCAGCAAGGGGCGGATGGCCATGGGCGGCTCTGGTGGGATTCGCCGACATTCCCACATCACCGAGGGAAGGTGGATGCCATCGGGGGTCACCGGTGGTCGGGCATGGTGGATCCGGGATCGGCGGCAAAAAAAAAAGGGAGTTCTGGTAATAGTCTTGAGGTTGAAGATGAAGGAGATAAGAGGAATAAGTCTGGAATAAAAGAGGGATAAAATAGGAATAGTGGGGATAACTGAATAGGTGGAATAAGAAAATTACAAAAATAAAAATAAAATCTCGGATAAGAAAAGAAAAACCCGGATGGGTTTTGATGTCCCCATCACCTTGATTCATGAAGACAACATTTCTCTTCACTCTTGCAAATCAAGTCTTGTAACCCCTATTTCAAATTTGAATTCAAATGTCAAATGAGGACTTAGGTGCTTATAAAAAGGACCCTAACCCTCTTGTAAACTAGTTTTTGATGAATGAAAATTTTGAGAAGTTTCTACTTCATTTTAGCCCTTGTCTTCTTAGACTAGGAACTCTGTGAGAGAGTACCTTTGTCCTTCGGGATATCGAGGGGTGAGAGGCCCTAAGTTCCCTTCCTCCTTCGCAAGCCACCCACCAATCTTCAAGCTTGGACGCCCCTGGAAACTCAACCTGGATGCCTAGCAAGAAGAGCCTCCTTGACCACCATTCTCAACTCTTTCCCATCCCTTCTGACTTGCTTATTCCTTTTATTGATGTTTTCTAACCCTTCCCTTGGGTGCTCACAGGTCCTCCAGGTTTCACGGACAATGGAGTCGATCTTCCTTGCCCCCACGACCATCGAACAGAAAGCCGGCGACTCCACAGGGTTGAAGGCTTGATCCTCCAGGCCGCATCCACGAGAGTGAGTGAACTCGGCATCGGGCGCATCAGAGTCTTCAAGGTTTGCACCCCTAATCTCCTAAGTAGGTATTGATCTAGAGCTAAGTCCTACAGGATTTCTCAATCCCGGGGTCCTCTCGTTATCTTTGTTTAGGGACTATCTTTGTTTGCTAGAAAGTTCTTATCCTTATAGAATCCCTAGTTCCATTCTTAACTTGACTTCGAGAATCAGTACATCTATTAAAACTTAAAACTCAAAAGAAAAGTTATTTGCATATCCATCTCATCATTAGTATAGTCCTGCATCATCTTCATCCTGCATTAAGTTCTGGTATCAGAGCATGGTTAGGGCTTAGTTCTCTTTAAGTACTTGGATTGGGTGCTTCACCATGGCCGTCCGATCATAGAAAAAAGTAGGGCTGGAAGACCCTCACATCCCATTCAAAGGAGATTTTCTATGGCGTGTAGGGGTTCCAATATGATTGACCCTTGAAAGAAAAAATAAGGAGATAGGTTTTAGATCCTAAAGAAAAGTTTTGCATCATTAGATTTCAACATCTTTAAAATTTCTGCATTTTTTTCAACCCAGTACATGGTCTGCTATTTTAGTTGTTTCTACCTGTAGGAGTCTCCGATCTTGGTGATTTTTATTTTTATGGACTCCACATAATTAGAAGTGATTTTTAGAATTTTTTATACTTTATTTATATCTGTACATTTTCTACACACTGGAATACTCTCTGAGAACAAATCTGCTCTGAAATTCCAGCAAATACATTTCATCATACATTCATTTCCATATAGTTTAATTTTGCACTTTAGGTTCATATTTTTTTTATTTTAATTTCCATCAACTTATACTTCTTCTAATCTATATCAAAACACAAAAAAAAAAAAAAAAATTAGATACATTTCATTAGGTTTTATGTGCATGCCATCATTTGTATAATTGACTTAAAGGCGTCAATATTACAAGATAAGGGAAGGAGGTTATTAGCTTTCATTAGCCCAAAAACCAAAACCCTTGCATGTCCAACCTAAGCCTAACCTAAAATCAATTAGTAACCTAATAGCTTAGAGACATCAACGAGTTGGGTTTAACCATTTTGGGGAAGCTAGTGCATGCAACCCTTCAATTAGTACCGAGAAGCTGGTGTCTAAGGCAAGAGGTTTAGCATCAAATGACCTAAGCGGTGTTGTGGTTCTTTAATTGGGTCCTTGCGAAAGCAAGGGGGGCCTCCCACACTCCCACCTCTTACCTGGCCGGTGAAAGGGCTAGTTGTTGTGCTGTGTGTCTTCTACATTAACCCATTCTGTTTGAACTCCTAGGTCTAGCAAACCGTAGTACCCTTCGTTGTGTGTTGCATGTCTAGTCTAGATTAGAAGTCCATTAGCCCATCAGTCCTTATCCAGTCCAGTGTGGTCATGGGATCAAACCTTGAAGCTCACTTGTGGGCCCTCAGTGAACAATTGGCCCAATTGGACCAAAAGATGGCCGAAGCAGAGGCACGTGCAGAAGCCCGCAAGGCCCATGCTAAACTCAACTCCTCTAGGCCCAATTCTCTTGATCCAAGAGCCTATGTGGTGCGGGCACCAGGCTCAGGAAGAGGCTTCAGCTAATGCCAAGTTCTTTATGGATAGAAGACTAGAAATTTAAGTCCTGTAATAAGTCTATGAGTCATGTATTTATTTTATTTGAATAATTGAGTCCTGTTTTATTTTAATTTGGGTCCAATTAGAGTTAAATTGGCTTTGTATTGAGTCGGGTTCAAGATCTACTTGCATTGGGCTTCAATTAAGCAAGAATGAGTGCAACCAACTTCACCAACTACTTGGAGCACCACATCATCAAAGCACCATGCCACCTTGGAAGACAAGTCATGCCAACTTGGAGGATAAATCATGCCACATCACCAAGACACATCAACCATGAATTTTCAAATTTGAATGAAGCCCCACTCTTTATGGGTGCCCACCTTGTAATTAGGAGATTTAAATTTGAATGGGCCACTCCTATCTTCATGGGACACCCCTTGATTTTCTCCATGAAAAGTGTTGCATTTTGAATTTGAAAAGGAGCTTAAGGTTTATAAAAGCTCCTAGAATTCTCTTGTAATGAAGATGATGAATAAAATGAAATTTTTTTTCTAAGAAAGCTTTCTTTTTTTGCTAGCCAAAGACCCTTGAGAGAAGGTAGGTGTGAGACCTAGGATACTTAACCAAACAAGCTACAAGTCCCTTTCCAATCCCATTCGGCCATCCTTGAAGAATCCTCTTCAAGCCTCTCCAATTTCAACCTTCCCATCTTCCAAAAGAGATCATCTATAATGGAGTTCTCCATGCCAACAATTGAAGATGATTCAAGCAAAGGACACCAAAGGAGATCTACTTAAAGCCAAATCTAAGCCATTTCTTCCATTCCTAATTTCCTCTTCCATTTCTCCATTCTTCCACCTAAATCTTTTAATTTTACTATGTATCTATGCAGGATCCCCGGGTCTCCTAGTTTTCAAGGTGAAGGTCTACTGTGCCAAGGAATCATAAACAAGGTGCCTTTAGATCTATAGTAACTCCTTGCTATTCTTAGTACTTCATCTTGAGTGTCCATTTTCTGAATTTCAGATTATTAATAGCCGGATAGCCATCTTTATAATCTTCTTTCAGATCTGAAATAGGAAAGTAGGCTAGTCCTAACCTGTGTGGTTTCCTAACCACGAAGATCCCTTCTTAATTACTTTGAGAGATTCTTTTCTAGTCTAGTTCTTTTCCTTATGTTCCTTTCATATAATTCTATTTCTTTTACGTAGAATAGCTACATGTTTATCTATTTCATTTTCATTTAGTCCATCTAATTCTTCAAATGCATCATTCGATACATGTGGCTTGACACTTGACTCGACCCGACCTTGTGGGTGTCCCTAGCTCGCTAGAGTAATTAAATGTCTAATCCGTTTTAATTAGGGTTGGGCTCGTTATGCAAGTTGATGATTTTTGGGCTAGGGACAGGTAATGAAATCCTGACCCTATGTCAATTTGACCTTATATTTGATTTGTACTCTAGGTCTAGCAAAACCCCTAGTCCGAGTTGAGTCCGTGTGCATGGCAACTAGATCAGGAGCACCTTATCAGCAAACCCAAGCCCAATCTAGTGTAACCATGGAACAAAACTTTGAGAGTCTAATGAAATCCTTGAATGACCAAATGACCAGGCTGAACCAAAACTTAACTGATCAATTAGCCCAGACCAATCAAAACTTGACTGATCAGATAACCCACATGACTGCTAGACTTGATCGATTAGAAGCTCATACCCCTGGAGGAAATCATGAAGTCCAAAATGAGTTAGAGCCTGAATCCAAGTTTGAGACACCCATCAACCCTAGAAGAACTCTTCATCAAGACCATTTCTTCGAGCCAAATCCTAGGAGGCCCAATCCTGATCGAGTCCATGACCCAAATCCTAGGATAGCACACCATGATCTAGTCTATGAGCCAAACCCTAGGAGACACAATCAGGATCAGACAGACCGTGATGAGCGAACCCTTAGGAGTATTAGATTGGAAGCACCAACATTCGATGGAAATCTGGATCCTATGGTTTACATAGATTGGGAGGGAGAGATGGATTAGTACTTTGATTGGTATGACATGACAGAGGAGAGAAAATGCAAGTTCGCAAAGCTTAGGTTAATTTGTCAGGCTAGGCTGTACTAGGGAAATGTCGAGAGGTTCATTAGGCAAAGAGGTGATGTTCCCATAGTAACCTGGAGGGAATGAAACTTAGGCTTAGAGAGAAGTACCTTCCTATGTCCTACCACCAGAGACTTCTAGACCAGTGGCAGAGATTGACCTAGGGAACCAAGAGTGTAGTCGAATACATTGCCAAATTTGATGAATTTGTAATGAGATGCAATGTAGATGAGTCTGAGTCAGTTACTTTGTCGAGATTTAGGGCAGGATTGAGAGAAGAGATCTAGAAGGAGTTATTTCTGAGAGAAGTCCATGACTTAGAGCTAGCTTACCAGGTAGCACGAGATGCCGAGAGATTTCATAGGGGACCATTTTATCGCAAACCCGAACCCCCTAGAACTAGTGCACCTAGTCAGCAGCCAGGAACAAATCAGATGCAACCCAGTCGACCCAACCCTAGCACCCCTCTGACCCATAGAGATGATAGGGGTAAAGCACCAGAAGTTCAGAGGACTCCAAATTCTAATGTGGCTTGCTATAGATGTCATAAGTTAGGCCATTACGCTAGCAATTGTCCAACTAGGGCCTTACACATAAGATAATTAGAAGAAAGTGAGTCTGAACCCAAAGAACCCCTAGGTGATAATGTCGAGGAAGTATTTCAGGCTGAGGACAATTTGGCTGAAGAGTATGAAGGAGACGAGGAACAAATAGAGCCTGATATGTTGGGAGTAGTTAGATGCATCCTTACCCAAAATGCGACACAGGAAGATTGGCGTAGGACTAACATCCTACAAACATTCATCAAGTTAGGGGATAAGGTATATAAAATAATCATAGATAGTGGGAGTTGTGTAAATGCCATATCCACTAGTGCTGTCAAAACTTTAGGCTTGTCCACAGTTCCCCATCCAACTCCATATAAGGTTTCTTGGATAAACTCCACTTCGATTCCTATCTAACATAGGTGCCTAGTCCAAATCCAGTTACAGTCCTATCAGGAGAAAGTGTGGTGTGATGTCTTATCAATGGGAGTGAGCAGTATGATCCTAGGTCGACCCTGGTTATTTGACCATGACGCGACCCTATACAGCCGATCAAATTCTTGCTCATTCATGCACCTAGGAAAGAAGTTTGTGATTAACCCAACACCACCTAAGGACACTGTTAAGAGAGGATCAAGCCACCTAAAGGAAAAGAAAACAGGAGTCAATTTGATCACTGAAAAGGAAATTGAGAAAGAACTCACTGAGGGTACACATGTTTGGATTTTAACCACTAAGGAAATTCAGGAGCCTTCCCAAAAGAACGTCCTCAGGAAGTGGCTAAAGTGTTAGAAGACTTTAAGGATGTATTTCCAGATGACCTACCTGACCAGCTTCCACCACTTAGGGACATCCAGCACGCCATTGACTTGGTCCCAGGAGCCACCCTACCCAACCTTCCACACAATAGGATGAACCCTACCGAACATTTAGAGTTACAAAGACAAGTAGGGGATCTCCTTAGGAAAGGATTTATTAGAGAGAGTTTGAGTCCCTGTGCAATACCAGCATTACTGACCCCTAAGAAAGATGGCACTTGGAGGATGTGCGTTGATAGTCATGCCATTAATAAGATCACAATGAAATATAGGTTTCCCATACCCCGTTTGGATGACATGTTAGATATGATGGCCGGAGCAACAATATTTTCAAAGATTGACCTTAAGAGTGGCTATCATTAGGTTAGGATTAGACCAGGGGATGAGTGGAAGACTGCATTCAAGACCAAGGAGGGTCTTTTTTAGTGAGTAGTAATGCCTTTCGGACTGTCCAATGCTCCTAGTACCTTTATGCGGATTATGAATCAAGTCCTACGGTTATTTATAGGAAAGTTTGTCGTAGTTTACTTCGATGACATTCTTATATATAGCAGGACCCAGAAGGACCATTTGGACCACTTGAATCAAGTCTGTTTAGCTCTTAGGGAAAATAGTCTCTTTGCAAACCTTAAGAAATGTGACTTTTTTACCCATAGAGTCATTTTCCTAGGTTTTGTTGTCACACCTGACGGAGTTTCTGCTGACCCTGAAAAGATCAAATCAATTATTGAGTGGCCAGTGCCAAAAAGTATTCATGAAGTACGAAGTTTTCATGGCCTAGCTACTTTTTATAGAAGATTCATTCGAGGGTTTAGTACCATAGTTGCGCCAATCACAGATTGCATTAGGAAAGGCCAATTTGAATGGACAAAAGCTGCTGATAGGGCCTTCCTAGATGTTAAGAAGAAAATGACATAAGCACCTATCTTAAGATTGCCTGATTTTTTCAAGGTTTTTGAGGTTGCTTGTGATGCATCTGGAGTTGGAATAGGTGGAGTTTTAAGCCAAGAGAGCCATCCCATAGCTTTCTTTAGTAAAAAATTAAATGAAGCCAAGCTTAAGTATTCCACCTATGATAAAGAGCTCTATGCGGTAGTGCAAGCTTTAAGGTATTGGAGGCACTATCTACTACCGCATGAATTTGTCCTGTTTTCTGATCACGAGGCCCTTAGATTCCTTAGTTCCCAGAAAAAGCTGAATCCTAGGCATGCGAAGTGGGTCGAATACATCCAGGCCTACACGTTTGTCCTAAAACATCATGCTGGAACTGAGAATAAGGTGGCCGATGCATTAAGTCGTAGAGCCCTGCTTCTGAACTCGATTAGCACTGAAGTCGTTGGATTTGAAAGACTTACGGATGGGTATGATAATTGTCCAGACTTTAGTGAAGTTTACCAAGCTCTGAAATTAGGACCATCTAGTGACCACAGTGAGTACACCCTTTTAGATGATTATCTATTTAAGAAAAACAAGCTTTGTGTTCCAAAGACTTCCTTGAGATGTTTTCTAATTTGGGAAACCCATGCTGGAGGTTTGGCTGGCCATTTTGGAAGAAACAAGACCATATTGATAATTGAGGAGAAATTTTACTGGCCAGGCCTTAAGAGACAAGTAGCCAATATTGTTGCCCGATGTAGGACATGTGCGGTTGCCAAACATCAAAGACAAAACACCAGGTTATACACTCCTTTACCTGTGCCGGATTGTCCATGGCAGGATCTTAGCATGGACTTCATTTTAGGACTGCCCAAGACCCTTAGAAAACATGATTCAATCTTTGTAGTGGTCGACAGATTTTCGAAAATGGCCCATTTTATACCCTATTCCCAAACTTTTGATGCCTCCAGGGTAGCCAAGCTTTTTCTCGATCAAGTAGTCAAGTTACATGGGTTACCTAAAACCATTGTTTCAGATAGGGATGTCCGTTTCACAAGCTATTTTTGGAAAACTCTTTGGCACCTACTAGGAACAAAACTAAAATTCTCAACTGCTTACCACCCTCAGACGGATGGACAAACTGAAGTTGTAAATAGAAGTCTAGGGAACTTATTAAGGTGCCTTGTTGAAGAGAATCTGGAAAATTGGGATTTACATTTATCTCGTGCTGAGTTCGCATACAACAGCTCGATCAATAGGTCTACTGGTAAATGTCCCTTTGAGATTGTCCATGGTTACAGACCTAGGAGATCTATCGACCTTATCCCATTACCCACACACGCACGTGTATCTGAGTCTGTCGAGTCATATGCACAGCATCTTAAAGAATTTTATAAGGAAATTAGTAAGAAAATTCAAATGAGTAATGAAGTTTATAAGCATGTGGCTGATTCACATAAACGGATAAAGGAATTTAATGAAGGGGACTCTGTCATGATAAAACTTAGACCTGAAAGGTTTCCACCGGAAACTATGAAAAAATTGCATGCCCGGGGAGCTGGACCTTTCAAAATAATTAAGAAAATAGGATCTAATGCATATGTATTAGAGTTACCACCTGATTATAGCATTAGCTCCACTTTTAATGCTTCTGATTTGAAAGAATTTAAAGAACCGGCATTAATTCCGAGAGAGCCTTTTAAACTTCACCCTGCCTTTGAGAGTGAAACCCTACCTGAGTGTCCACCAGCAATTTCACTAGACCGGAGAGACAAGATTGAATGTATCTTAGATGACCAAGTGATTAATACTAGAAATAAGGGTTATCAGCGTTATCTGGTTCGTTGGCACGGTCGACCGGAATCTGAAGACTCCTGGATTACCCGAGAGGATCTACAACAAATTGACCCAGATATATTAGAAAAATACCACAGTCAAATAGATGCTTACTCGACAGGGTCGAGTTCCTCCCACCCAGGAAGAATTGGTGCGGGCACCAGGCTCAGGAAGAGGCTTCAGCTAATGCCAAGTTCTTTATGGATAGAAGACTAGAAATTTAAGTCCTGTAATAAGTCTATGAGTCTTGTATTTATTTTATTTGAATAATTGAGTCCTGTTTTATTTTAATTTGGGTCCAATTAGAGTTAAATTGGCTTTGTATTGAGTCGGGTTCAAGATCTACTTGCATTGAGCTTCAATTAAGAAAGAATGAGTGCAACCAACTTCACCAACTACTTGGAGCACCACATCATCAAAGCACCATGCCACCTTGGAAGACAAGTCATGCCAACTTGGAGGATAAATCATGCCACATCACCAAGACACATCAACCATGAATTTTCAAATTTGAATGAAGCTCCACTCTTTATGGGTGCCCACCTTGTAATTAGGAGATTTAAATTTGAATGGGCCACTCCTATCTTCATGGGACACCCCTTGATTCTCTCCATGAAAAGTGTTGCATTTTGAATTTGAAAAGGAGCTTAAGGTTTATAAAAGCTCCTATAATTCTCTTGTAATGAAGATGATGAATAAAATGAATTTTTTTTTCTAAGAAAGCTTTCTTCCTTTGATAGCCAAAGACCCTTGAGAGAAGGTAGGTGTGAGACCTAGGATACTTAACCAAACAAGCTACTAGTCCCTTTTCCAATCCCATTCGGCCACCCTTGAAGAATCCTCTTCAAGCCTCTCCAATTTCAACCTTCCCATCTTCCAAAAGAGATCATCTATAATGGAGTTCTCCACGCCAACAATTGAAGATGATTCAAGCAAAGGACGCCAAAGGAGATCTACTTAAAGCCAAATCTAAGCCATTTCTTCCATTCCTAATTTCCTCTTCCATTTCTCCATTCTTCCACCTAAATCTTTTAATTTTACTATGTATCTACGCAGGATCCCCGGGTCTCCTAGTTTTCAAGGTGAAGGTCTACTGTGCCAAGGAATCATAAACAAGGTGCCTTTAGATCTATAGTAACTCCTTGCTATTCTTTGTACTTCATCTTGAGTGTCCCTTTTCTGAATTTCAGATTATTAATAGCCAGATAGCCATCTTTATAATCTTCTTTCAGATCTGAAATAGGAAAGTAGGCTAGTCCTAACCTGTGTGGTTTCCTAACCACGAAGATCCCTTCTTAATTACTTTGAGAGATTCTTTTCTAGTCTAGTTCTTTTCCTTATGTTCCTTTCATATAATTCTTTTTCTTTTACGTAGAATAGCTACATGTTTATCTATTTCATTTTCATTTAGTCCATCTAATTCTTCAAATGCATCATTCAATACATGTCCCCCATCACTATGATCATGATCTTTCCCCTGAGTCTAGTCCTAGGAGCCCATACCCATACTTGGTTGACTCTGAGGAGAGACCCATTAGGAGCACCCAACCTTACGCACCCACTTTTGATGGAAGACAAGAGGTGTATATCGATTGGGAGGAGAGCATGGATCACTATTTCGAGTACACTAGGATGTCGGAGTTAGAGAAATTTAGATTGGCCACACGTAGGTTAACCCGATATGCTAAGTGGCATTGGGAAGCTATTGAGGATGAATGTTATCAAAGAGGAGATAGAATACGTAGCTAGAAACCATGAGAAGTAGGCTAAGAAAAAAGTACCTAGGTAGATTTTATGAGCAAAGACTTTTAGACCAATGGTACAAACTGAGATAGGGTGATAGACCAATGTCTGAGTATATTGAGGAATTCAAGGGGTTTGTTAGGAGATGTAACACAACCGAATCTAAGACCATGACCATATCTAGATTTCGAGGAGGCCTATGTAAGGACACCTAGGGGGAATTACTTCAATGGGAAATTCATACTCTAGAGGAAGCTTATCGAATTGCTAGAGAATTCGAGTCTTATCAAAAAGAACTCATGAGCAGCCACCTAATCTCAGCATGATTAGCACCTCTAGGCCAATTCTTAGATAGATTCCTTCAAACCAGCCTACTACTCCTATCCCATTAGTTTGCAAGGGAAAGACCCCTGAACCCATTAGTGAGCCTGAGGAAAAAGTTTATGAGGCTGAACCTAGTTTAATTAATGGATATAAAAGGGAAGAGGAAATGCCCATTGAAGAATTTTAGGGAGAAAAGGTTGAACCCATTAAGAATCTAGAGAAAGAAACTCCTGAGTCCACTATAGAATTCAAAGAAGACATCTATGAATCAAGTCTAGTAGAAAAGTATGATAAAGGTGGATGCAAGGTTGAGATCACTGAGAAACTAATAGAAAAAGATCCTGACCCACTATAGAATTTTAAGGAGTGACTGATGAAAGGGATATGCCCTACAAGCCAATCTATGTTGTATCTCCCAAACCATTGTAATTGATAATTTTCTAAATAAAGGCATTATTTTTCATCATATGCTATTTTTTTTATTATATGATGAACCCCATAGATTAGGGCTATGATTTTAGGGTTATGATAAGATCATACCAGTGAGACCTAAAATCTTAAAACCTTAATCTAAAGTAATCCTAGTCAAAGGAACCCTGAGTAGGGGATCAGGGTTTTTTTTCCGATAAGACTAGCACATCCCGGGTATACTGGAAAGGGTGACTGCTCTCACAGTCACTTGTGTATGACACTAATACTGGGATGTGGGTGCTCATTGGGGAATGAGTTCACTGATATGATCCAACTTGAGAACATCTAATGGAGTCTTAGCTACATGTCAATAGAATGTTCTCATAGTGGGAGTGGTACAAGTAATCTTTTGACCTGAGACTGCCATAAGTACCTTATGTACATGAACCCATTCTTTGGTTCAATCCTAATCATGACACTGAGACATGCACAGGATTGATACTGGGAATGGTGAATTGGATATGAAGGTAATGAGTAGGTCAACAAGGAATCGATCACTCTTAGTAAGAGGAGATTGCATCCAGCTAGTCAACAATCGCATGATGATTCAGGGAATCTTTGATCAAAGTGAAGATATTAGAGATGGTTTCTAATATCAAGATAATCGAATCATCATTATAAGATTGAGCTAGAAATAAATATAATATTGGATTTGACATATATCCATATCCATAGTTATATTTTGGGTGCAGGCTGATCGAAAGATTTAATTGTACGGTAACTCTCTACTGAAGGGTAATTTTGGTATTTCACTAGAATTTTCATATCTTCCGGGTAGACATGACACGTTGCTAGACGTCAATCTTGTCTTGTGGGTTGATCAAGTTCAAAGATCACATGTTAGGAAGAATCCTAATTGATCGAATCGGGTAAGCCCGGTTTAACCTAAATCGATTAGAAAGAGTTCTAATCGATTAGGTCAACTTGTATTCGAACCCACTGCTGGCTAGATGTGGAACCCAATGGGTCACACACTTGAGAGGATTGATCAAGAGTTTAATTTGGAATTAAATCATCTTTGCAAGATAATACTCTAGCAGGTGTTGCAAACCCTAGCTTCTATTCGGATCAGATTCGAATTAGGGTTCCGGATTGGTTCAAAATGGGTTCTAATTGGACCTAATTAGACCCTAATTAAGAAAACAGGAATATGGCTAACCCTATTGGCTAGCCATGTAGCTTGGCTAGCCTCCCCATCCGCCCCCTTTATTTTTCCATGCCAAATGCCAAGAGTCCATGCGCATATGGACTCTTGGCGTGCCATTTGAAAGAGTCCATGGCGCATGGACTCTTGGCGCGCCCCAAATATTTCTCCGATGATTTTATTTGGGGCGACCTCCTTCTTAAGCAATTAGTGCACCATCTCTTCCCCCTTGGATGAAAATCCAATGGCTGATGGGATTTTGAGAAAGAAGGAATGCGCTAACTCCTCCCGGGCGCGCGAAATAACATCTCTTCGGAGATGAAAAGTCGCGACTTCCTTCCTTTTAAAACACCGCGGTTTTTCCTTTAAGAAAAGCCGTGGGATTTAATCTGGAAGGCCGTGAGATGGGAGGATTGGGCATGAGAAATAGGGAAGGGGCGTGAGACAAAGTGGAATGGGGTTTACGGAGAGTTGTGTTCTTTTGAGAAGACATCTCTCTGTAATCTATTTAAACAACAGAGGTCTCGGGTGTTTGAAAAAATGAACGACAGAGTTTATTTATTGTCTTTTCTTTCCAGGAAACTGATTCCTCCTTAGCTTGTTTAGGACAAAGAGAGTTTCCCTCTTACAGAGTTCTCTTCTCTGTTGAAACTCAAGTCCAAAACAAGAGATAGGAAGAATCTCTTGATCGGTAAAAGAAAGGAACTCCTACTCTGTTTCTATTTCCTCTACTTTAAGACATTAGTGTCTTAAATCCATCTCCTCCTTCAAGATAAGAGTTTTATTCTTAGGACAAGGTCTTAAGAAAGGGAGAGGAAGAAGGAAGAAAGGAAGTAAGGAGCCCCTACCCTGAAGTTTTAGAGCCATAGTCCTCTTGAGTTCTAGGATAAGAATTCAAGTGAAGGAATTTTGAAGAAGCTTGCATCTTGATCAATCATCTTGTGGATCACCATTGGAGGGTGGACATTTGGACGCCTGGTGAAATCAAAAGAAGCATTCAACACCAAGTTCTGATTCTACATCAAAATTGGACTTAGCGTTAAAAGGTTGGTGCCATAATTCTAACAATGTTAGTTTGTATGTTTTAATTCTGAATAAGGAGATCTTGGCTAAGGGATTTTGGTGCCAATTTCATCATTTTTGAAATTACACTTCCGCTGCGCTGCACCAGAATCCCCAACAACTGAGCCAGGATCAAACATATAAGATGAAAGTGAGGGTTCATATGAGTTGTCCATAAAAGAGGTTTAGGAACTAGTCCCTAAGGAGCAACCCTAAAAAGTGGATGCTATTTTAGAAGACTTTCAAGATAAACTTCCCGAATACCTTCCTGATGACCTTCCACCATCTAGGAGCATCTAGCCTACCCTAGATCTTACACCCATAGATCAATAATCAAATCTTAAGGTCATCCCCCAAGGTCTATTTCATGTTTCCAATAAATTATCCCAAGACTCCGATTTTTATATCCTATCGTACCCTAAGGCTTCCAATGTTTCAAATTACACTTTGTTAAGGTCGTTCAGTTGCACCAGTGCTGTGAGTATGTTAGGTTTGTGACCTACTTTTGGAAGATCTTATGGCATTTGCTAAGGATCCACTGTAAATTTTCATGTGCATGCCAGACCAGGGTCAAACCTAGAGAGTCTATAATCTGTTAGGTTTAGGAGAGTTCAATAAAAATTCCTCGCAATAAGAATGCATAGTTGAGTCTGCATTTTGTTTTGTATCAATACGAGTCTCTGAGTCTACAAAGTCATTTGCAAAGCATGCATAAAGAAATTAGCCAAAAAAATTAATCTAAATAAAGATACATACAAGAAATTGGTTGATTCCCAAATGCAAGCCTAAGAATTTGACATAAGAGATTCTATAATGATTAGGCTTAGGCTTGAACGATTTCCACCATGAACCATTAAGAAACTTCATGCTCATAAAGCAAGCCCCTTTAAAGTGATAAGGAGAGTTGGCCCTAATGCCTATGTGCTTGAGCTACCCCCAGATTATGGCATTAGCTCAACTTTCAATATCTCAGACTTAGTCAAGTATAGGGAACTGGAAACTATATCCAATGAGCCATTTGAGCCTGACCTATCCTTTGAGAGTGAACTTGACCCAGAGCATCCACCTCCAATTTTACCTGAGAGAGGAGAACGGATCAAGCGTGTCCTGGATGATCAAGCTACCACCACTCGGGGCAAAGGATATCAGCATTACTTGGTCCAATGGCAAGCCGACTGGAGTCCGATGATTTGTGGATTACCCGAGAGGACTTGTAGCGCCTCGACCCTGAACTTCTTGAGAAATACCAAAGCCAAATCAACCCTTACTCGACAGGGTCAAGTTTCCACCCATCCCAGGAGAATTGGTATGGGCACCAGGATTAGATAGAGGCTCTTCAACCCTCTATGGATCTCTGATTAGGGCTCTTAATCTTTTGGGTCCTGTAATAAGGCTTCAAGCATGAGTAATTTACTTTTGAGTCATGTAATCAGTATCTAGTTGATTTCAATTTTTGGTTTAACCTGGTAATTTTGCCAATTTGGTCAAGTTAGGGTTAATTGGTCTTGTAATTAGCCAAGTTGGTCAACAAGCTCAAGTTAATTTGAAGATGGGCTCAAGCTAGTTTCAAGATGGGTTCACAAGTAGGCAATCAAGTTAAGACCAATTAAATATGAGTCAAGCCACCTCTCCATGCCAGGTTAAGAGTGGCAACTCATGGGGAGTGCCATATCATCAGTGCCACATGGCATGGGAGGTACCACTTCAGCTCATGGAGTGCCACATCATCAAGCCACATGGCATGGGAGGCGCCACTTAATCAAGCACCTTGGGCGGTCAAGTAAAGCTGAAATTTAAAATTCAAATTCCATTGTTGACTCCCATTAATCTTCCCTTGATCCAAGCCAACAAGATCCTTACCCCACTCCACATATCAAGCCATATCACCAAGGATCAAGCCTAACATTCATGGTTGGTCAAAGCTTCATGAAGAAGAGATTCAAAATTCAAAATAGGCACCCCTTGATTCATGAAGATAACATCCTCTCTTCACTCCCCCAAATCAAGTCTTGTAACCCCTATTTCAAATTTGAATTTGAATGTCAAATGAGGACTTAGGTGCTTACAAAAAGGACCCTAACTCTCTTGTAAACTAGTTTTGATGAATGAGAATTTTGAGAAGTTTCTACTTCATTATAGTCCTTGTCTTCTTAGACTAGGAACTCTATGAGAGAGTACCTTTGTCCTTCGGGACATCGAGGGATGAGAGGCCCTATGTTCCCTTCCTCCTTCGCAAACCACCCACCAATCTTCAAGCTTGGATGCCCTTGGATACTCCACCCGGATGCCTAGCAAGAAGAGCCCCCTCGACCACCATTCTCAACTCTTTTCCATCCCTTCTAACTTGCTTATTTTTTCTTCTTGATGTTTTCTAACCCTTCCCTTGGATGCTCGCAGGTCCTCCAGGTGCCATGAACAACGGAGTCGATCTTCCTTGCCCCCATGACCATCGAACGGAAAGTTGGCAACTCTGTAGGGTTGAAGGCTTGATCCTCCAAGCGATATCTGCGAGAGTGAGTGAACTCGGCATCAGGTGCATCAGAGTCTTCAAGGTTTGCACCCCTAATCTTCTAAGTAGGTATTGATCTAGAGCTAAGTCCTACGGGATTTCTCAATCTCGGGGTCCTCTCGTTATCTTTGTTTAGGGACTATCTTTGCTTGCTAGAAAGTTCTTGTCCTTATAGAATCCCTAGTTCCATTCTTAACTTGACTTCATGAATCAGTACATCTCTTAAAACATAAAACTCAAAAGAAAAATCATTTGTATATCCATCTCATCATTAGTATAGTCCCAAATCATCTTCATCCTGCATCAATTTTAGAAATTGATGAGTTTGAGGTGTTGCCGCTAGGATCGTCATGGCCCATAGCTACTGTCGACGTCGGAGCGCACCTCCTCATCCAGCTTGCCGCCCGGCAGACCTGGACCTGCAAGACAGGGGTTAGTTACCTGGGTCAGGGTTTTCAGTGGGGGCACTCCGACGGTCAAGTCAGTGACGATCCAGGGGAACAGATCCTCCTGGTAGAGCCCTTCTTGATGGACTCCATAGGAGGAGGAGTGTGTTGTGTGAATGTGAGTAGCAGGTGTGCCAGGGAAAGTGTGGCCTGGCTAGGGGGAGTCCCTGTGTGGCCCTTCCTCCCGACATTGCTATGGAATGCTGGTGGTGCCATGCCCTTCTTCCAGGTGGGGGTTGCACTCTCCTCTCTCTTTTTTTTTCTCTTATGTTCTAGCTTGTGTTTTGTCTGTGTTGGTGTTGTTGTGTTACCTCCGGGTTTGTTGCAAACTTGGTTACCATTGGGCATCCACCTTGGGATCTCTGCTGGGCTGTCAGGCACGTGTGGTGGTGTCCCGAGAAGTCTTTTCTGATTCGTGATAAGGGGAGCTGTCATGCACTCCGACACTCCTCTTGGTCACCTCATTCCGAGAAGCCTAGCTGTACCTCGAATGGTGTGTTGCCGCCCCTAGGATTCGAATCTCCTGGTTGGCTTCCTCTCTTGGGTGATCCGGGTGGTTGGTGAGGAGAGTGGCATCTCGGTCAGCGTGCATCTCCTCTTTCTAGTGTAACGCGGCTGTAGGTGGTCAGTACAGCCTGGGGGGAGCTCCAGTGTAGTCCTCGAGCGGTTCACCGGCGTCCCAGGCCAGTGAGTCCACGTCCGAGCTAGAGTCGAGCTGGCAGGGGTTGCTTCGACCTAGACGCTCCGAGCTTGCGGGGTCATCCTGGTAGAGTGCGGGCCCGGTCCAGAGGGTGCATGCTCGGAGAGGCTCCACGTGGTGGAAGAGTGCTGAGCTCGACTCTGACCACAGGGCTCAAACCTACGAGGGTCTCACTCTGGAGGGCAGAGGGCGGGCCCAATCCGAAGGATGCGCGCTCGGAGAGGCTCCACGTTGGCGAAGGAGTGCTGAGCTTGACTTCGACCACAGGGCTCAAACCTCTGAGGGTCTCGCTCCGGAGGGTAGAAGGTGGGTCCAGTCTAGAGGGCATGCGCTCAAAATGGCTCCACGTTGGCGGAGGAGTGCTGAGCTTGACTTCGACCATAGGGCTCAAACCTCCGAGGGTCTCGCTTTGGAGGACAGAGGGTGAGCCCGGTCCGAAGGGCGCATGCTCGGAGAGGCTCCACGTTGGCGGAGGAGTGCTGAGCTCGACTCCGACCACAGGGCTCAAACCTCCGATGGTCTCGCTCCAGAGGGCAGAAGGCAGGCCCGATCCAGAGGGCACGCGCTCGAAGAGGCTCCATGTTGGAGAAGGAGTGCTGAGCTCGAGTCCGACCACAGGGCTCAAACCTTCAAGGGTCTCGCTCTGGAGGGCAGAGGGTGGGCCTGGTCCAGAGGGCACATGCTCGGAGAGGCTCCACATTGGCGGAGGAGTGCTGAGCTCGACCCTGACCACAGGGCTCAAACCTCTAAGGGTCTCGCTCTGAAGGGCAGAAGGTGGCTCCGGCCTAGGCATCCCGAGCTTGCGGGCCTGACCTGGTGGAGGACGGAGCTCGGCTCGCCATCTCGAGAGAGCTCAGCTCTGCTCGACAGTGGAGTCCAAGCTAGAGAATTGACACAACGTCCGACGCGATGTCTTTCCTTGACATGGCACCTGTCGGTTCCCCCACGTCAGCGATCCCGCCACATCATGATGAATCTTGGATCACCACAGAGGACATGCAGAGAGTTGTCCCTGACTTACTAGAGTAATATAACAGTGGAGTTAACCCATACTCGATAGGGTCGAGTTCCTCCCACTTGGGGAGAATTGGTGCGAGAACCAGGGCTAAAAGAAATCGATAGGTTAAACCCACATCCCTGTAGATCACCTGTGAGTAAAACCCTGAACCCAAATCCTTTTCATCATGCAAATATTTATTTTAAATTATGTTATTTGGTCTAGTTAGGGTAAACCCTTTTTACCAACTATAATTAGGGTTTTGTTTATTTTAGGATAAAACCCTTTTTACCAAGTTGAGTCGAAACCCCAATTGAGTCAAACCCTATTTACCCAATTGGGATTTAAATGGTCCAGTTTGAATTAGCCCTTCTTACCAACTTTAATTGGGTTTTTATTCGCAAGCCTAATTAAGTATGGTTGGTTATTTAGTTGAGTCATGTGATTTGTTATTTATTGAGTCCATGTAATTAGTTGATTTATTGAGTCCTGTATTACAAGAGGGGACCCAAGACAACATCCCTTGTGCACCCAATTGATGATCCATGTGACCCCATGTGCTTGCTCGAGACAACCCATGTGCTAGCCCAAGTCATAACCTCTTCTTGGCACCACCTTTTCAAAGATTTGGACATCAACACATGTCATGTTTGGACATGTCTCTGGGACAACATTGCTTGGCACTTCAACCAGGACAAGAATACATCACATGCCTGAAAATTATTTGCCATTGGGACAAAACACTTGCCATGTCACTTATGTTAGGACATTCCACCTGCTATGTCTTAAAAGAATTCCAAATTAGCGCCCCTTCTTTTTAAGAGCTGTAAAGCAGGAGTTCTCCATATTGGCACCCCCACTTAAAATAATACAAGGGAGTTGGCCAAGCATTCTTGTCTCCAACTTCAAAGAGAGTTCCAAACTATTTGCTTATCAAATGAAGAAGTTTAAAGGTTCTCTACCAAAGAGTTTCAATCAAACAGGTTGCCAGCTGCTTAAATCTCCAAAACTCAAGAGTCTCACCAAAACTCTTGAGTCCTCTCCTATCCAGACTGAAGAGTCCAGTCATCTATAGAAGTCCACATCATCTAGACTATAAAGTCCAACAAGCAAGGCCAAGTGATGGAGCATCTTGACCCTACATCAAGCCATCTTACCAATCCACCACTTGAGCACCCACTTTGGATGAGAAGCCTCAAGATTTCCCCCACATTGAAAGGAGTCCAGATCTTCTCGGCAAACAAGAGTCCAGGCTACCTAAAGTAGGATTCTAGGAGTTGTAGTCCAAGGGAGAAAAAGACTAGTAGTTGTATCCCTTACACCACTGGTTGGGGGTCTATAAATACCCCTCCAACCTCCCTTTACAATCAATCAATTATTATTCAATAAAGAGGGTTATTCCACCAAAAAATCTTCTTCCTTTGCTGTATGCATCGCAAGGTATGAGGCCTTTCCTTTGTTCTACGAAACATCGTGGGGTGTGAGGCCCTACTTATCCAGCCGACCAGAAAATCCAAAAAAAAACCCATTTCTAAACCTTCCTTTCCTTTCATTCTTTCTTTTTCTTTTCTATTTTTTTAATTCATGATTTTCATTGTTTAGTGTTACAGGTAAACAAGAATCAAGATTAGGTGTTCTTGCCTTGAAACCAGCTTTGCACGGAAGATCGAAACCCGGGATCGAGTTCTTGAAACCCTGCCATGAAGATCTTGAGAGTTCTATCAGATCTAATTCAGAAGAACATTTCTTCGTTGGTAAAATCAAAATTTTCTTTTATCATTATTCTCTGATTCATTGATAAGATAAACCCTAGTTTATGGTGATTTTTCAATCACCAAGTCCTACTTTCCTAGTTAATTTGTAGGTTTACTTGCGGGTAGATAATAACTAGTTTCCTTTTCTATCTCCATTGAAGTCTTCTTTAAAAAAATCTGATAAAAACATAAAAAATTAGTTTCTATTTTATCTGCTAATAAATCAGTAATATCAGTAATTTAGTTTTTATTTTGTTTGGCATCAGTTTTGGTATCAGAGCCAGGTTAAACTAAGGTTTAATCTTTCTTGTGCTGATTTAGTTTTTCTTTAAGTACTCGGATCGGGTGCTTCACCATGGCCTTCCGGTCATAGGAAAAAGCAAGGCTACGAGACCCTTACCTCCCATTCAAACGAGATTTCCTATGGCATGTAGGGGTGCCTGGTAGGGACACCTGAGGCACCAGAATAAGACAGAGGTTTTTTTAACCCTCTGTAAATTGATCAATAATTTATGAGTCCATCTGTAATAAGGGCTTAGCTCATCTGAGTCCATTTTAGTTGTTATTTGAGTATTTTTAGTTGTTATTTCAGTTCTGTACTAGTCAGCTCATGTTGAGCTAGTTCAGTCCAATGCTAGTCAGCTTATGTTGAGCTAATTTTATTTTTTTGAGTCCTATCCAAGCATACTGAAGACTCAAGACTATATCATACAAGTGAAGACCAAGTCCAACTAGATTGAAGACATGGAAGTATAGCACAAGTCCAACCCAGCTTGAAGATTTGAAGACCCCAGGAGGAAAATTCAGAAAACCCTGATTTCTTGCAGATGCCCTCCAGATACCTAGATTCCCTTCCAGATGCCAAAGTATATTCATAGATAAGGGCATCCATGATTTCAGAGGTCCATCTGCATCCTAGCCCAAAGAAATCAAGCCCAGGTGCCAAGCCCAAGCTCCTAAGAAGGAAGATACCAGGGAATATTCCTGCTACCTGGCTACCAGGCCACCCCAGCTTCCAGAGGCCCAAACCCATGCACCCGAGCCCCTTTGGGCCGGCCTTTTGCTGCTCCTAGAAGCCCAACACGCCCCCCTAGGCATCCTTGGAGTCTTGACCAAGTCAAGAAAATTTTTAGGGATTTTTCTACCTAATATTTCCTTATTTTCTAGCTAGGGTTTGAGAGGGAAAAGGATTCTTATGTAAAGACTTATGTACCCTTACTTGGAGCCCAAGGTTAAGGGTCTATTTAAGGGACCCTAGCCTCTTGTATGAGGAGAATTTTGATGAATAAAAAAACCTTGAGTTCTTCTATTGAGTTGTGTGATACCCTGCTGTGTGCATAAAGGGGTTTGTGAGAGTTTTTCTTCCCAGTGCTGCAATCATCTTCCTGCTGCCAACAAGCCTCTCAGATCCCTGGACGCCCACTCCAAAAGAAGCCTTCCCTTTCTGTTTTTACTTTGTTTTCTTGTTCCTTTGTGAGCTTTCTAACCCCTGACAGGTCGTTTGCAGGTCCCTGAGTTCCTACGAATCTAACGACTCCAGCCAAGCCTCAATCGGATCACCGAGCAGAAAGCCGGGTATCCACGGACTTTGGCTCGGTTTTCTAGGCCGCATCCGTCGAGGAACGAGAGACCCCTTCGCTGCGATCTTCACAGACATTGTCAGGTACACCCCTCTACCTCCAGTAGTTTTATTGTAGGAGAACTTGCCCTAACCGAGGCTTCTCAGCCCCGGCGGTCCTTCTTTGCTACTTTTCTAGGTCCTAATCTGCATGCTGATCTTCAAAATTCATACAAAATTCCCTACAAATAGTTTGATCTGAAATTTTGGAATTAATCACCTAACTCAACATGTAAAACATACAAAAAAAAATTTCATGCATATTAGTTCCCCATCATTTGGTATCAGAGCTTAGATTAGGGCTTGTTTTCTGCAATTTTTTAGTCTGTATATACTCTGTTATTTTAATTATTTCTCCCTGTTAAAAACTCCAAAAATTCTAAAATTTATTTTCCTGGATTTATTATAATTCCAGTAATTTTGAAATTTTTCCAGATATTAAATTTTCTGCATTTTCTTGGCTCTATTTTTTTTAACAAGACAAGTTTAGAAGTTTTAGGGTTTTTTGCATATATATTTTAATTTTAGTATATTTCCTGAATATTAGACAATAATTTGTAAGTTTTATTCTATTTAAGAAAATACCAAAAAAAAAAAAAATTACATATTCTCCAAAAATATCAAAAACATCTAACCCTAATTTGCATCATTTGCCTGCCATCATTGCATAATCTACTTTTAAGGGCACTCTTGCTATATCAGATGGGGGGAGGAGTTGATAACCTCTCCATAGCCCAAAACCACATCCCTTGCATTCGGTCCCAAGCCTTAACCTAAAATTAACTAGACTTAATTTGCCCTAGTGGGCTAGGGACACCAACTAGTCGGGTCCGGGCTAGTGTTAGATCACTGTGTCAAGTTAACCTGTGTGTGCCTTGTGCTCAGTGTCTAGAACGGTGGTTTAGGGATTCAATCTCGAAGGGCTTGTGTGCTGGTCCGCCTACCTGGCCAATCTCTGATTGGTGTCTAGGATTGGCAATCAGGGACCTAACACTCTCCTTACACCTGCCTGGCTAAGTACAGGGTTACTATAGGCTAGTTTGCCACCCTGATTGAGCATCTCGTTTGGACTCTAGGTCTAGTCAGTTATAGTCAGTCTGATCGAGTCTTGCATGAGCACTAGATCAGGAGTTTCATATCACCCACCTCCTTCACAAATGTCTGAACCCATGGAAAATTTACAAGCCCAAATAAAAGCCCTAGCTGATCAAATGGCCCAGATAACTACCCAGATGACTACCCAGATGACCCAGTTAACTCAGTCTCGTATTCAAACCAATGATAGAATTGACCATCTTGCCAATAGGTTTGATCAGTTAAAAGTCTGGGTAGGGACCCCAAGAAAAACCCATGGGTCACAGTCTGAGCCAGATCCCGATTCTCCTCAACCTAGGAGGACCCCAAACCCTGATCTATACCATGAGGTCGAACCTAGGAGAGCCCCTTATCCTGATCCGTACTACAATCCTCAACCTAGGAGGACCCCAAACCCTGATCCATACCTTGAGGCTGAACCTAGGAGAGCCCATCATCATGATCCAATCCCTAAGGTTAGTCCTAGAAGACCCAATCAGGATTTTATAGACCAGGAAGATAGATCCTATTTACCCTCTCCCTACAAGCCTAGTATACCTACAACCTATAGATCTTATGACTCCAAATCCTATGAACCTAGAACCTATGAATCCATAACCTATGAACCTAGATCCTATGACTCTAGATCCCATGATCATAGATCCTATGCACCCACATCCTATGAGCCTAGAGAACCCATAACCCCTAAGTATCAGCTTAGTACTAGTCATGCTTCCCCTAGTCAACTTGAATCCCATAGGATTAGTATCCCTAAATATGAACCCAATAGTGAGCCACTACCTCTTATACAACCTGAACCTACTAGGAGTAGTACCCATAATCAGAGACCAGAACCTAACCAATTTCCTGCTAGACCTTCTCCAACCATTCCTGAGATTCACAAGGCTTACATTAACGCGGAAGTGTATGAAGCTGATGTGAGCCTAGTGGATGAGTATGAGGGAGAAGAGGAGACACCTTTAGTAGACCTAGAATTAGCTGACCCAATAGATACCTAGGTAGAAACCAACCCAGAGCTAGTTGACCTTGACCATATCCAACCTAAAGCTATAATGGAAGAACAAATAGAGGAAGAGAACCTAGGTACTGCTACTAGAGCCTTACCTGAGGAAACCATAGAGGAGAGCCAAATTATAGAGTCTAGTCCTAAAATACAAGAACCAGAAGAATTTATTAAGGTCCTGATCTCTTTGAATCAGTACCCTCAGGATGAGTCTCCTCCTATAGTTCCCATTAAGGACCTCTTTCCTGAGATTAATAACCCATCCTTCCATTATACAAACCCCGTAGATATATCGCAACCCCATAAGGTTAACCTCATTAGTCTAGGATTAGTCCCTGACATGCCTTCTTTGATTCTACTTTATCCAACTAACCCAGAACCTTTTTCTCCACCCTACCAGAGTAATTCTGAACCCACTTCCTATTTTCTACCCTTTCCTGAGTTTCTCATGTGTCTAGAACTATTAGGTCACATTTTGTTGAGGTTACTAGGTTGCAAGGATCCATAGAGCCCATCCCATTTGCTACCTACTTTTGGCAGACCTCTGGCACTTATTAGGAGTTACTACCAAATTTTCTTCTGCATGTCATCCATCAACCACGACTCATGCCCCCATGCCCAAGTGGTAGTTAAGACCTAATAAACCTCTTTAGTCGAGTCTGCTAGGTGTAGGTTTGAGTCCTTTGCATCATCTTATTAGGAGTCTGCATGTGCCTAGCATGTTCACCACCCGCACTAATGTTAAAACAACTAGCTAATTCCCGAAGATGGATCAAAAAATTTGATGTAGTGGATTTTATCTTGGTTAGGCTTAGGCCTAAAAGAAGCTTCATGCTCGCAGAGCCGGACCTTTTAAAGTGATAGAGAAGGTTGGATCAAATGCCTAGGTGTTAGACTTGCCTTCGGATTTGGGCATTAGTTCTACCTTCAATATTACAGACCTGGTTGAGTATAGGAAACCGACAGCGCTACCTAGTGAGGCCTATGGACCTATTCCTTTTCATTGTGAGTGACCCTAACCTAGAGTGTCCACAAACAAATTTGGCCTGAGAGAGGAGAACGGATCGAGCGTATCCTGGACAATCAAGCCATCACGACCCAGGGCCATGACTATCAATGCTTCCTGGTTCGATGGCAAGGCCGGCCAGAGTCGGACGATTCTTGGATTTCTCGAGAGGACTTGCAATGCCTCAACCCAGACCTTCTCGAGAGATATATGAGCCAGTCTGACCTTCACTCGACAGGGTCGAGTTCCTCCCACCCCGGGAGAATTGGTGGGGACACCTGACGCACCAGAATAAGACAGAGGTTTTTTCAACCCTCTATAAATTGATCAATAATTTATGAGTCCATCTGTAATAAGGGCTTAGCTCATCTGAGTCCATTTTAGTTATTATTTGAGTATTTTTAGTTGTTATTTCAGTTCTGTACTAGTCAGCTCATGTTGAGCTAGTTCAGTCCAATGCTAGTCAGCTCATGTTGAGCTAATTTTATTTTTTGAGTCCTGTCAAAGCATACTGAAGACTCAAGACTATATCATACAAGTGAAGACCAAGTCCAACTAGATTGAAGACATGGAAGTATAGCACAAGTCCAACCCAGCTTGAAGATTTGAAGACCCCAGGAGGAAAATTCAGAAAACCCTGATTTCTTGCAGATGCCCCCCAGATACCCAGATTCCCTTCCAGATGCCAAAGTATATTCATAGATAAGGGCATCCATGATTTCAGAGGTCCATCTGCATCCTAGCCCAAAGAAATCAAGCCAAGTGCCAAGCCCAAGCCCCTAAGAAGCAAGATACCAGGGAATATTCCTGCTACCTGGCTACCAGGCCACCCCAGCTTCCAAAGGCCCAAACCCATGCACCCGAGTCCCTTTGGGCCGGCCTTTTGCTGCTCCTAGAAGCCCAACACGCCCCCCTAGGCATCCTTGGAGTCTTGACCAAGTCAAAAAAACTTTTAGGGATTTTCTACCTAATATTTCCTTATTTTCTAGCTAGGGTTTGAGAGGGAAAATGATTCTTATGTAAAGACTTATGTACCCTTACTTGGAGCCCAAGGTTAAGGGTCTATTTAAGGGACCCTAGCCTCTTGTATGAGAAGAATTTTGATGAATAAAAAAATCTTGAGTTCTTCTATTGAGTTGTGTGATACCCTGCTGTGTGCATAAAGAGGTTTGTGAGAGTTTTTCTTCCCAGTGCTGCAATCATCTTCCTGCTGCCAACAAGCCTCTCAGATCCCTGGACGCCCACTCCAAAAGAAGCCTTCCCTTTCTGTTTTTACTTTGTTTTCTTGTTCCTTTGTGAGCTTTCTAACCCCTGACAGGTCGTTCGCAGGTCCCTGAGTTCCTACGAATCCAACGACTCCAGCCAAGCCTCAATCGGATCACCGAGCAGAAAGCCGGGTATCCGCGGGTCTTTGGCTCGGTTTTCCAGGCCGCATCCGTCGAGGAACGAGAGACCCCTTCGCTGCAATCTTCACAGACGTTGTCAGGTACACCCTCTACCTCCAGTAGTTTATTGTAGGAGAACTTGCCCTAACCGAGGCTTCTCAGCCCGGCGGTCCTTCTTTGCTACTTTTCTAGGTCCGAATCTGCATGCTGATCTTCAAAAAATTCATACAAAATTCCCTACAAATAATTTTGATCTGAAATTGGGAATTAATCACCTAAATCAACATGTAAAACATACAAAAAAAATTGCATGCATATTAGTTCCCCATCAGTGCCGCTATGAATTGACCCTTGAAGAAGAAAATAAAGAGATAGGCATCTTTTGGGTTTATTTTCTGCATCAGATCCATCACAGTACATAGTATGTTATTTTGATTGTTTCTGCATGTAGGTAACTCTGAATTGCTTGATTCTTATTTTGTTGGATTTTTTGTAATTGATAGTATTTGTAGAATTCTCTCATGAATTATTTTGATCTATAGATTTTCTGCTCACCGGAATACTGCCTGAAAATAGTTCTGTCCTGAATTTCAGCAATTCTAGTTTAGGGTTCTTTTTGCATAAATTTTGCATATTTTAATTTCTTGCATCTTAGATATTTTTCTATAAACTATATCTTTGCTGAAAACAAAAGAAAAAAAAAATTTAATTTTACTTTTTATTATTTTAATTATTTTAGTTTGATTGCATCTAGGGTTTCATCTTGTGTGTGCATCATCAAGTAACCTAATCTTAAGGGTACTTGAGCATCTCAGATCAGGGCAGGAGCTCATCACCTGTCTTGGACCCACAACAACCTTCTTTGCATCCGAGCCTAATCCTAATTAAAACTCAATTAGACTTAATTGCTCTAGTGAGCTAGGGACACCAACGGTCGGGTTCCAAGTATTATGTGTAAGCTAGTGCACCCAATCCTCTAATTATCACTTGAATATGGTGTCTAAGGCTAAAGGTCCAGAGGCAAACACCCTAAGTAGTTCATGGTTTCTAATTAGGACCCTGTGAGAGTAGGGGGAGCCTCCCACAACTTCACCTCTTACCTGGCTAGTGGACAGGGTAATTATTGAATTGGATGTAATTTGAGCTGACTCATACTACTTGAGCTATAGGTCTAGAAAACCCTAGTCCGAGTTATGTTCTGTGTGATTGCATTGCATAACCATTAGATTAGGAGTCTAACCCAACCTAGTCTAGTTTGACCATAGAGTCGACTATGGAAACTTTACTGAGGACCTTCATTGAACACTATACCCAAATGAACCATAAGTTTGATCGATTGGACCAACTATTAGGAAACCTAGAGAGAATCTGTAGGACCCATACTAATCCTGGTTTACCTAAACCAACTATTCTTAGTTAGCCAGAACCCACTAGGATCAGTGGCTATAGTCAAAACCCAGGTACTATTCAGGTTTCCCTTAGCCAACCCTTCTCCACTACCCCAGATCCCAATCATTGTCTCCTTAGTCAACCCACCCCTGCTATCCTAGACACTCATCAATTTTCCCTTAACCGACCTACTCCTACTATCCTATTGGTTCACCAAGATACTATTGTAGAAGAAGTTTATGAAGCTGATGTGAGCTTAGTAGATGAGTATGTAGATGAGGAGATACAGAAGGTAGACCCAGAGTTAGATAATCCTAACCATACCCAAACTAAGGCCAACCCAGAATTAGCTGACCCGATAGGCACCCAAACTGAAGCCAGCCCAGAGTTAGTTGACCCTGATTGTACCCTGACTGAAACTCTATTAGTAGGATCCATAGAAAAAGAAACCCATGAGTAACCTAACCCTACTACTGAGACCTTGCCTGGGAAAACCCTAAAAAAGAGTCAAGCTATAGAGCTTAGTCCTAAAGTAATCAGTGAGGACTTCATTTTTCCAAACCAGCAATCTCAAGAAGAATTCACTTCATCAGTCCCCATTGAAGACCTTTTTCTTGAAATTCATGACTTATCCTTTCTTCAGGCTGACCCTTTAGGTGTGAATCTATGTCCAACCCTTAAGGTCAACCCCATTAGTCTAGGACTATTCCCTGAACCTTTTTCTTATTTCCTACCCTACCAAGTCACCCCAAATCCACTTCTTATTTTCTACCTTTCCTTGATGTTTCCAATGTTTCTAGAATCATTAGTTTACATTTTGTTGAAGTTATTATGTTTCATCAGTCCTTAGACCCTGTTAGATTTGCCACTTATTTCTTGAGAACCTTATGGCATCTATTAGGAGTGCATGTTAAATTTTCATCTGCATGTCACCCATCAACCAAGGGTCAAGTATAAAATTAAAATTAAGTACTTAAATAAACAAATAATAATAATAATTAATAAATAAATAAATAACTAAATTTCCTTCACTAGTAATGCATAGTGAGTCTATTAGACATTTGTAGAGTCATATGCAAAATACATTAAAGAATTGTATAAGAATCATATGGCTAATTCTAAAAGAAGACTCAAGGAATACAAAGACGGAGACTTTGTTATGGTTCGATTACGACCTGAACAGTTCCCACTTGGAACCATAAAAAAATTGCATGCCCTAGTAGTGGACCATACAAAGTAACTAAGAAAATTGGACCTAATGCCTACATGCTTGAATTGCCACCTGAACTAGGCATTAGCTCTACTTTCAACGTTTCAGATCTTATCGAGTATAGGGAGCCAACGTTGATTCCTAGTGAGCTATTTGAGCCTGATCCAGTCCTTGAGAGTGAACCAACCCATGTGTGTCCACCTGTCATACCACCAGCCTGGAGAGACAAGATCGAACGGATCTTGGATGACAAGATCATCGCCACCTGTAGCAAAGATTACCAGCGATATCTGGTTCGTTGGCAAGGATGACCTGAGTCTGATGATTCTTGGATCAACAAAAAGGACATATAAAGAGTTGCCCCTAACTTACTAGAGTATTATAACAATGGAGTTAACCCATACTCGACATGATCAAGTTCCTCCCATCCGGGGAGAATTGGTGTGGGCACTAGGGCTAAAAAAAATTGACAAGTTGAACCCACATCCCTGTTGATTATCTATGAGTAAAACCCTGAATATAAATTCTTTTTATCATGTAAATATTTATTTTAAATTCTATTATTTTGGTCAAGTTAAGGTAAACCCTTTTTACCAACTATAATTAGGATTTTGTTTATTTTGGGATAAAACCCTTTTTACCAAGTTGAGTCAAAACCCTAATTAAGTCAAACCCTTTTTATCTAATTGGGATTTAAATGGTCTGGTTTGAATTATCCCTTCTTACCAATTTTAATTGGGTTTTATTCGCAAGCCTAATTAAGTATGGTTGGTTATTTAGTTGAGTCATGTGATTTGTTATTTATTGAGTCCATGTAATTTGTTGATTTATTGAGTCCTATATTACAAGAGCGGCCCAAGACAACATCCCATGTGCATCCAATTGAAGATCCATGTGACCCCATGTGCTAACTCAAGACAACCCATGTGCTAGGCCAAGTCACAACCTCTTCTTGGCACCACCTTTTCAAAGATTTGGACATCAACACATGTCATGTTTGGACATGTCTTTGGGACAACACTGCTTGGCACTTCAACCAGGACAAGAATACTTGACATGTCTAAAAATTATTTGCCATTGGGACAAAGCACTTGCTATGTCACTTATGTTTGGATATTCCATATTCTATTTCTTAAAAAAATTCCAAATTAGTGTTGAGTCTCGTGTGGTGTATCCAAGGCATCTGGAGTCAAGTTTTGGGTCTTTGTAATGTTGGTAATGATGTAACTAGGGCTAGTAGTGAGTCCGATAAGAGTCCTAGGAGATAGACTGTATTACAATATTTATTATTTAGTCTGTCTGTTCGAGTCAGCTCGCTGGATCTGCGAGTCGGCTCGATGGTTTTGCGAGTCAGCTTGATGATCCTTCGAGTCGACTCGGTTGGTGCCACAGCATGGGGGGTCTGGGTGATGCCTCTGGTCGAGTCAACTTAGTTTTTAAGAGTCGACTCTAGTTCTCAAGGCAGGTATGAAGACACTCTGGACGAGTCAACTCGGTTTGTTGGAGTTAGCTTATATTCTCAAAACAATTGAAGAAATGGTCTGGACGAGCCGACTCGAACCCTGCGAGTCGACCTGGATGATGGGTTCGCTATTTTGATGCTGTACCGGTTAGGAGTTGGTTCAAAGGGCTAGTTTTGGTTTAACCTAGGTATATATATACATTGTACGGTCTTGAGAGAGGAGAGGTTCGAGTCTTCCAAGAGGTCCTGTAAGCTATCCAAGAGGAGATAATATAAACCCTTTCTTTTCTCCCTAAACTTGTTCTTAATCTTGATCTTTTATTTGGTCGATCTTCTTTACCCTGATCTTCTAAGATTCGTGGTATAGAGTTCACCTCAGGCTTGTTGCTTTCACTCTAGTCTCTTCACGGTGCTTCATTTTTGAGACGGTGCAAGTGGTCCGGACGAGGTGATCTCATCCGGTGTGTCACGACAGTTTGGTATCAGAGCCTAGGTTGCGTGAAGGAAAGAAGATCACTACCAGGATTTGGTGCTTAATAGTTTTTGATCGAAACATCAAGGTGAGTAGTTGGTGTTGTTGATTTGATAAAATCTGTTGATATGGTGTCTAGCAGTATCAAGGCAGACTTTGGAAAATTTGATGGCAAGGGAAACTTCACCCTTTGGCAGCAAAGGATGAAGGATTTACTTGTACAGAACTGGATCTATAAGGTGTTAGTACGAGAGAAGCCAAAGAAGGTTAGTTTAGAAGAATGGGAGGAACTAGAAGAGATAGCTTTCAGCACAATCAAGATGTGTTTGGCTGATCAGGTTCTACCTGAGATCAGTGGAGAAACCATGGTGAAGGGTCTTTGGAGGAAGTTGGAAAACACATACTTGGGCAGGAATATGACGAATAAGTTTTGGTTAAAGAAACAGTTGTACAGCTTGCGGATGCCTGAGGAGGAGATTTGATTGCTCATATCTAGAAATTCAATCAAGTGTGCTTGGATGTTATGAGCCTTGATGTGAAGATAGATGAGGAGGATAGAGCTCTCCTATTTTTGTGTTCACTTCTAGTATCATATGATGGTCTCATTACAACTCTGGTATATGGAAAGGTGACATTAAACTTCGAAGAGGTGGTTGGAGTTCTCAGGTCTAATGAACAGCGGGAAAAGCTATGTAAAGGGAGTTCAAGTTCAGAGACTCTTGCCATGAATGAGAGGCAAGGAAGGCCAAGGGATAGGACTCGAGGAAAATCAAAAGGTAGGTCCAAATCTCGAGGTAGTCAACAGGGATGGAAGTGTTTTAAATGTCATCTGCCTGGTCATCTGAAGAGAAACTGTCCACTTCTGAAGAATGAGAAGGTGAAGGGCTTTTCCAAAGGAGATTTGACCAGTGGGAGTGGTGCACATTCATCTGAGGACAGTGACGATGATTTACTGGTTGTATCAGATGGAGCCATGGAGTATGACAGTGAATGGACATTGGATTCAGCCTGTTCTTTTCATTACACTTCACACAGGAATTGGTTTGCTTCTTATGCCAAAGCAAATGGTGGAAATGTGAGTCTCGGGGATGATCACCCATGTAAGGTTGCTAGTGTTGGTACAATCAGGATAAGATGTATGATGGAGTCATACGGATGCTTACCAATGTCAAGCATGTGCCAGAGCTGAAGAAGAACTTGATTTCCATAGTTATTTGGCGAAGCAGGGGTATGCCTTTAGCTGTTCACTAGGTAGTAGATGCTTGAAGATAACTAAGGGCACCTTGGTGGTGATGAGAGGAAGGAGACTGAGCAACAACCTTTATAGGATGGAAGGCTGAGTTATGACAGATAGTGCAAAAATCCTTGCTGCGGCATAGGAGGAGTAGCTTACCTACCAGTTATGGCACTATCGGATGGGTCACATGAGTGACCGAGGAATCATGGAACTCTCCAAGAAGGGTCTAATTCTGGCACTTAGGAAAGAGAGAGGTGATCTATGTGAGCCTTGTATTTATGGCAAACAGCACATAGTAACGTTTGCCAGGAGTACCAAGCTAAGTGAAGGAGTTTTGAAGTTAGTTCACTCGGATGTTTGGGGGCCGGCACCCGTATCAGCCAGGGGTGGAGCAAAATACTTTGTTACCTTCATCGATGACTTCTCCAGGAAGGTGTGGGTATATCTGATCAGGGAAAAATCAGAGGTATTTGCTCGATTCAAGGCCTGGAGAGCTGAAATGGAAAAGCAAATAGGAAAACCAGTTAAGTGCCTGCGGTCTGACAATGGAGGAGAGTACACAAGCTTTGAGTTTAGAAGCTACTATGAGGAGAATGGCATCAAATGCCAATTCATAGTGAAGATAACTCTCCAACAAAATGATGTAGCTGAAATAATGAACTGGACATTGACAGAGAAGGCCAGGAGCTTGAGGCTGCAAGCATCACTGTCCAAGATTTTTTGGGGTGATGCTATAACATTTTCTTGTTTCTTGTAACAGGTCTCAAATAGAAGAATCGATGGAGGCATCCTAGAAAAGGTGTGGAGTGGAAAGAAGGTGGAGCTTGGTCACCAAAAAGTTTTTGGCAGTCCAGCATATGCACTAGTGGAAGGAGCCGAAAGGAATAAATTGGATTCAAAGTCACGCAAACTGGTATTCATGGATACCTAAGGGGCGTGAAAGGATACCTACTGGTGGATCCTCATTCTTAGTGGTCCACAATCAGTAAGAATGTTATCTTCGATGAGAGGAGCCTTCTATGGAAGCCCGGTGTTGCAACTGGAGTTGATAGGTCTTTGGAGGATAACAGATCTCGGTTTCTGCAATAGGAGATGAGCCATCAGTTTCAGCCTCAAAATAGGTTCACTTTGAGGGGGTGAGTCACAGTCACATTCCCACACATGTGGAGGAATAGCGAGGGGGGACTTCTAACCAGGAGGATGTGCAGGAGGAGCCAGAAACTGCAGATTTGTAGGATAACCCAAGAGGTGTAGCACTGCACAAGCCCAAGAGGAACATCCAGAAACCAATGTGGTACGGCATAGATGAGACCATCTCATACACTCTCATCTCTGCCAGTGGAGATCCAAAGACATTTGAGGAGGCCATGGATAGTTCACATGCGAGATCATGGATGCAAGCCATGTTGGAGGAGATGGACTCTCTTCGGAAGAAACAAGACATGGCAGCTGGTGGATCTACCAAGAGGGAGTCGACCCATTGGCTCAAATGGGTCGTACAAGAAGAGGGGAAATTCAGAGAAAGGTGAAGTGAGGTACAAGGCTAGGTTGGTATGATGCAGAACGAAAGCTCTGATACCAAAATTGATGCAGAACGAAAATGTGAAATGCGGAAGCAAATTAATGTATTTTTTTTATTTATTTATTTCAGAAGTCGGCTTTGACTTAAAGGAAAGTAAACTAATGCTGAAAGAAACTAAGAAATGACAGAAAGCACAATTAAAAGGAGTGGTTATCAGAGTAACTCAGAAGTAGGATACTGGAGATTGAGAAACCCCCCAGACCTAGGGTTTACTCCTCTTTCAAGAAACAGACGAAGAGAGAAGAGAAGGTATACCTGACTGTGATATCTCTCGTTGCTTCAATTGAAGGACACTCTCGAACAGATTGTAGGATCCTTGGAGACGAGGTATCTTCGCAATGGATCCTCGGATTGTAGTCCTATGGCAAGGTTTGGCCTTCTTCGAGAAAAAGGATCTGGAAGAAGAAGAACAAAAAAAAAAAAAAAAAAATGCTGAAAGAAACTAAGAAATGACAGAAAGCACAATTAAAAGGAGTGGATTGGTCAGAGTAACTGGGAGAAGTAGGATCACTGGAGATTGAGAAACCCCAGACCTAGGGTTTACTCCTCTTCAAGAAACAGACGAAGAGAGAAACAAGTTTCAAGAGATTTCTCTCGTTTTTCAAGAAGACTCAACAGAAAAACAAAAAATCTGATGAACTGGAAGGCTTCTGAATGAAGAAGAAGAACAAAAAAAAAAAAAAAAAGAACCAGAAACTCAAAGAAAGACACTGACCTGAGGACTTAATGAAGATTGTTGGATGTAGAAGTTCCGGAGATCTTGATACTGATCTGACTCTTCTTTGAACTTGCTCTGTAGTTGAAACAGTTGATCTGAACCTGGATGCTGGTGGCCGGCCTCTATGTGGAAGAGAGGGGCCGTGGGATGTAGATGGGAAATTAGGGTTGGTGGTGGTGGAGTAGAGATGGGTGGACTAAGCTAGGGTTTTGGGGTTGGAGATCTCACACCTCCTCAAGGTTCCTAGGGAACCCGGATTTACTCCCTCATGGAGCTCAACACTTGAATACAAGTGCGGAAGAGAGAACACAAAGTTGCTCACAAAGAAATTGATTTCATTCATCAGTTTTTCAAGAGTTACATAGAGTTGAATATATAGACATAACAAAGAGATAAAATTTCATACACTTTCCATGTGGGACTAATAGGACTAACCCACACTTTAAGCATCAAATTCTCTTCCCAAGACTCCTTCCATGAGTGGGCAGCCCAAAAACTCCAAGAAAACTTGAAAATCAGCTCCAAATGGCAGGTTATGGGGGTGTCCTAGTATCTCTCCATGAATCAAGGATTTTCCCTCATGGTTTGGCTCTTTTGGACACCTCCTAGTCTTGCTCCATAAGTTTAGGCTTCTTCCTTTCATGGCTTTGGCACTTTAGGAAACTTTTGGGTGCCTCCTTGATTTTCTCCCCAAGACATGCTCTCTTCCCTTTTATAACTTGGGTTTTTATGGAACATTATGGGGCACCTCCTTGATCCTCTCTTCAAGAAAAATTCTTGCCATCCTGGCTTGGTTTATCTGGAAAGAAAGTTGGCTCCTCCTTGGATTGAGGTATCTTGATGGATTTCTCCCCTAAGTGGTGCATGAAAGATGGGACCTGCTTTTCTGTGTTGTGGGGACCAAGGCACACTGGATGGAGATGTGGCGCCTCCTGGACTCTAGCGTGTGGCTGGGAGTGTGGCGCCCACTTGCTTGGTCCTGGGAGAAAATGTGGCACCTTGGAGAAGACCTAGACCACTACTAGGACTTGTATTGAGTCAACATGACTCAACAAAATTTAAATTGCAGGAAAATACAGACTCAAACTAAAATTGAGTTGACCAAGTCACCCTTATTACAAAACCAGAAAACCCTAATTCTTCGGGCAATGTCAATCAGAGATCCAGATGGAGCCCTGAAGTCTTCTTCTGAGTCTGGTGCCCGCACCAATTTCCCGGGGTGGGAGGAACTCGACCCTGTCGAGTATGGATCAAGCTGGCTTTGGTATCTCTCCAAGAGGTCTGGATCCAATTCTTGTAATTCTTCTCGGGAGATCCAAGAGTTATCAGAATGGCCTTCCTTGCCAGCGGACCAGGTATCTTTGGTATCCTCGATTACGAGTAGAGATAACCTGATCATCCAGGATCTTTTCAATCTGCTCTTTCCTCACAGGCCAATTTGTTGGTGGACACACAGGGTTGGGTTCACTCTCAAGAGCAGGATTAGGCTCAAAAAGGCTCACTGGGAATCACAGCTGGCTCTCTATACTCTACTAGGTCTGTAATGTAGAAAGTGGAGCTAATGCCTAGTTTTGAAGGCAACTCGAGCACATAGGCATTGGACCCTACTCTCTTCACTACTCTAAATGGTCCAGCTCCTCTAGCATGTAACTTTCTAACGGTTCCAGGAGAAAACCGCTCAGGCCTTAACCAAATCATTACATAGTCTCTCTCAACAAAAGTTTTGACTCGCCTTTGAGAATCAGCCAACTTCTTATAAGTTTCATTACTTAAATTTATTTTGGCATGAATTTCTTATGCAAGTCCTTTACATGCTATGCAAGTGCATCAAGAGACTTGTGTGTGTGGACTAATAGTGAAATCAGATCAAGTGGTGTGTGAGGCTTGTATCCATGAACAATTTCAAAGGGACTCTAGCCTATAGACCTATTGATCGAAACATTATATGCAAATTTAGTCCTGGACAAAATACAAATCCCAATTCTGGTGCTCTCAATCAAAACAAAATTTGAGTCAAAGCCTAGTAAAGGGTCAAGAAAAACTAAACTAGACTGACGACGCATTCCTAAAGAATGGACTTTATTCCAAAGGAACCCTAGGTCTAAACCTAACAAACTACGGCTCTCTAGGTTTGACCTTGGGTTGGAGCATGGCATGCAGAGCATGAAAACTTATTATGGATGCCTAGTAGGTGCCATAAGGTCTTCCAGAAGTAGGTGGCAAACCTAATAGGTTCTAAGGAGTCTTGCAACCTAGAGATCTCAGTAAAGTGTAATCCCATAGCTCTAGAAACATGAGAAGATTCAGGGAAGGGTAGGAAATAAGAATCAGAGTTTTGAGGTGGCTTATCAGAACAAGAAACAAACTTGGTTATTCAGGATGACCTTAAAATGAGGACATTGTTCTATAGGTGCACTCATCCAAACCTCATGATTTGCTCTAGGAGGGTCTACAAGTGCAAGTTCTAGGGTAGGCTGGGTGCTCCTAGAAGGTGGAAGGTTATCAGGAAGGTCTTTGGAATGTTTATCTAAAAAGTCCTCTAAGCTACTATCTTTTTCTTGTTCTTGGACCTTCTCAATGGGAAATTCTTGTGAACCCCTTCCTTCTTCACACTTCTCTACCAGATTTGACTCAGGGGTGTCTTCTTTGGATTCCTCAATGAGTTCAGGGGTATTCTCACTTAAACTTTCATTGGGTGTAATTTCTTCTTCCTGAACTTCCTCAAAAGGGTCTTCTCTTAGGGTTAGCTCCTGAATTCCTTGAGTGGCAGGGGTCCCCTCAATAACCCCATTAGGTAGGAGTTGGTTAATTGAATTATCGGGAGATATATCCTCAAATTCTTCTTCTTCATATTCATCTATCAAACTTATGTCAGGCTCATATATTTCTTCCTCAATCTCACTGAAAGGTTCTAATCTATTCTCCTTTGATTCCTCTTTAAGTATGGCTATGGTCGGGTCAACTAATTTTGGGATGACCATGCCTAACTCCTTCTCAGTGTTATCCTTCTGGTCAAGAGGTGACACAAGTGGGAATTGACAAACAAGAGTCTGGTTCACTACGGGTGTCGGATCAATCGGAACTTGACTCAAGTTGGTAAAGGTTGGCTTTAAGTCCAAAGTACTTGATTGGTTATATCTTAAAGACCACTCATAGTCTTGGGCTTCTTGGTAGGCTCGATCTAACTTATTGGTCTTTTCAAGGCATAGCTTCCTATAAATGTTTGGGTGTAACCCAACCCTAAACCTCGATGTGATCTGAGCTTCGGTCTCAATGGTATTGCATTTCATGTCATACCACTGAAAGTCCTCAATATATTTAGACACAGGCCTATTACCTTGTTGCAATTGGTACCATTGGTCTAAAAGTCTTTTCTCATAGGATCTACCTAGGTACCTATCTCTCAACTTACTTCTCATATCTCTCCAAGTATATATTTCCTCTTTTCTTTGATAACACTCATGCTCAATAGCATACCAATGCGACCTAGCATGTTTGGTGAACTTGGTTTTGGCCAACCTAACTTGTCCTAATTCTGATATGTTAGTGCACTCAAAATATCGATCCATTTGTTCTTCCCACTTAATATATGTCTCTTGTCTTCCATCAAAAGTGGGTGCATAAGGTTCGGTGTTCCTAACAGGTCCCTTTTCTGAGTCAACCAAGTATGGATATAGGCTCCTAGGGTTATGCTCGGGATCACGGCATAACGTCCTCCTAGGCTCCTGGCATGGGTGAGTTGGGGCCTATTAAATTTTGGATCAGGAGTCCAATTTTGATGTCTACGTTTCTCAAGTCCTTGGGCTCCGTCTCTAAACTGGGCAAAACCCTCATTCATATCCTGACTCAATTTGGTCATACTTTTGGTAAGAGTTCTAATCATGGCCTCTAAATCAGGTTGGGTTTGACCAGGTTGGTAGGGTACTTCGTTCCGGTGGACATGATGATGCAAGCAAGCACACCAAATGAGACTCGACTGAAACGACTACGGGCTAACTAGACCTAGAGCCCAAACTAGATGCCCAATCAGAGTGGCAAGCTAGCCTGTAGTAACTCGGGACTCAGCCAGGCAGGTGTAAGGGGAGTGTTAGGTCCCTAATTGCCAATCCTAGACACCAATCAGAGATTGGCCAGGTAGGCGGACCAGCACACAAGCCCTTCGGAATAGAATCCCTGAACCACCATTCTAGACACTGAGTACAAAGCACACACAGAGTAACTAGACAAACTGACTCAACATTAGCCTAGACCCGACTTGTTGGTGTCCCTAGCCCACTAGGGCAAATTAAGTCTAATAAATTTTAAAATTAGGCTTAGGATCGAATGAATGGATGGTGGTTTGGGCTAAGGAGAGGTTATCAACTCCTCCCCTTATCTTAGATGCTCAATTGCCCTTAAGATGAATTAGGAAATGATCACTCAAAAAAATTGAATTGCAGAAATACAGAAACAGAATTGCTATAATTTAACTCTCATAAATTTCACAGAAACAAATAAATTACAGTAAAATTATATAAAATATTTTCAATTAAACTGGTTCCAGAAAAACAAAAATCATATAATTTGGAGTTAGCTACAATGAGGAAGAATTCCTACAACAGGGCAGTTACAGACTGAAAACAGAATGCTTCGCCCGTTTACAATTCCTGCTACGAAGTTGTAACCCAGCGAATTCCCTACATGCCCTAGGAACACCCGTGGAATGGGAAGAGGAGGCTTGCACCTCACTTAGTTCCTAGGACCGGATGTCCTGGGGAGTCTACTTCGAGCAGACAAAGTAAAAAAGAGAGACACTCAAAACATGCAAGCAAGTCAGAAACCCTAGACAGGGCTCTGATACAAAATTGATGCAGAACGAAAGCTCTGATACCAAAATTGAAGAACGAAAATGTGGAATGCGAAAGCAAATTAATGTATTTTTTTTTATTTATTATTTTCAGAAGTCGGCTTTGACTTAAAGGAAAGATAAATTAATGCTGAAAGAAACTAAGAAATGACAGAAAGCACAATTAAAAGGAGTGGATTATCAGAGTAACTCAGAAGTAGGATCGCTGGGGATTGAGAAACCCCCAGACCTACGGTTTACTCCTCTTTCAAGAAACAGACGAAGAGAGAAGAGAAGGTTTTATACCTGACTGTGATATCTCTCGTTGCTTCAATTGAAGGACACTCTCGAACAGATTGTAGGATCCTTGGAGATGAGGCATCTTCGCAATGGATCCTCGGATTGTAGTCCTATGGCAAGGTTGGCCTTCTTCTCGAACTCAGGATCTGGAAGAAGAAAAAAAAAAAAAAAAAAAAAAAGAACCAGAAACTCAAAGAAAGACACTGACCTGAGGACTTAATGAAGATTGTTGGATGTAGAAGTTCCGGAGATCTTGATACTGATCTGACTCTTCTTTGAACTTGCTCTATAGTTGAAACAGTTGATCTGAACCTGGATGTTGGTGGCCGGCCTCTATGTGGAAGAGAGGGGCCGTGGGATGTAGATGGAAAATTAGGGTTTGGTGGTGGTGGAGTAGAGATGGGTGGACAAAGCTAGGGTTTTGGGGTTGGAGATCTCACACCTCCTCAAGGTTCCTAGGGAACCCGGATTTACTCCCTCAAGGAGCTCAGCACTTGAATACAAGTGCGGAAGAGAGAAACACAAAGTTGCTCACAAAAAAATTGATTTCATTCATCAGTTTTTCAAGAGTTACATAGAGTTGAATATATAGACATAACAAAGAAATAAAATTTCATACACTTCCCATATGGGACTAATAGGACTAACCCACACTTTAAGCATCAAATTCTCTTCCAAGACTCCTTCCATGAGTGGGCAGCCCAAAAACTCCAAGAAAACTTGAAAATCAGCTCCAAATGGTAGGTTATGGGGGTGTCTCCTAGTATCTCTCCATGAATCAAGGATTTTTCCTTCATGATTTGGCTCTTTTGGACACCTCCTAGTCTTGCTCCACAAGTTTAGGCTTCTTCCTTTCATGGCTTTGGCACTTTAGGAAACTTTTGGGTGCCTCCTTGATTTTCTCTCCAAGACATGCTCTCTTCCCTTTTATAACTTGGGTTTTTATGGAACATTATGGGGCACCTCCTTGATCCTCTCTTCAAGAAAAATTCTTGCCATCCTGGCTTGGGTTTACCTGGAAAGAAGTTGGCTCCTCCTTGGATTGAGGTATCTTGATGGATTTCTCCCCCAAGTTGTGCATGAAAGAAGAGACCTGCTTTCTTGTGGTGTGGGGACCAAGGCACACTGGATGGAGATGTGGCGCCTCCTTGACTCTGGCATGTGGCTGGGAGTGTGGCGCCCACTTGCTTGGTCCTGGGAGAAAATGTGGCACCTTGGAGAAGACCTAGACCACTACTAGGACTTGTATTGAGTCAACATGACTCAACAAAATTTAAATTGCAGGGAAATACAGACTCAAACTAAAATTGAGTTGACCAAGTCAACCCTTATTACAAAACCAGAAAACCCTAATTCTTCGGGCAATGTCAATCAGAGATCCAGATGGAGCCCTGAAGTCTTCTTCTGAGTCTGGTGCCCGCACCATGGTAGCCAAGAGATACTCACAGAAAGAAGGCATTGACTACTCTAAGATCTTCTCTCCTGTTGTCAGGCATGTGTCTATCAGGGTGCTGTTAAGCATTGTAGCAGCTCAAGATTTGGAGCTGGAGCAGATGGACATGAAGACAGCATTTCTCTATGGACATCTTGAAGAGAGCATCTGCAAGGAGTAGCCATAGGGGTTTAGGGAGCCTGGATCAAAGGAGAAGGTATGATTGTTGAAGAAATCATTGTATGGGTTGAAGCAGCCACCAAGACAATGGTACAAGCGGTTTGATACCTTCGTGAGAAGCATTGGACTTTCGAGGTGTAATTTTGATCCATGTGTGTATATAAAATCTCTAGAGGATGGATCCAAGATATATCTACTCTTGTATGTAGATGACATGCTGATACCATGCAAGAGTAAGAGGACAGTGCAGGATTTGAAGGCAAGCCTATCTCGGGAGTTTGAGATGAAGGACTTGGGGGCTGCACAAAAGATTTTGGACATGAAGATTTTCAGAGATCGATCCAAGAAGTTGCTACATCTATCTCAGGGAGAATACATTCGAAAGGTGCTAGAGAGGTTTGGAATGAAGGAGGCCAAACCAGCAGTGCTGCCACTTGCAGGACATTTTAAACTTTCAAAGAGTATGTCACCATAGACTAAGGTGGAGGCTCAGGAAATGGAAAGGATGCCTTATGCATCTGGCGTGGGAAGTTTAATGTACGCTATGGTGTGTTGTAGGTCGGATCTAGCCCATGCAGTGAGTCAGGTGAGCAGATTCATGGGGCAGCCTGGCAAGGAACATTGGCAAGCACTGAAGGGGGTCTTCAGATACTTGGTGGGATAGTTGGAGTGGGCATCTGCTATAGACAGCGTGGAGGTGCTGTGGAACACTCTAACATAGCCAAGGTTGCCAAGGGGTAGATGGAAGGCTTTGTGGATGCAGACTTTGGTGGAGATGTGGATACCCGTCGTTCCACAACAGGTTTCATATTCAGCATGAATGGAGGACCTGTGTCTTGGAGGTCTTGTTTGTAGCCTATAAAGGCATTATCCACCAGTGAAGCAGAGTATATTGGCATCACGGAGGTAGCAAAGGAGGCTCTATGGATGAAGGGATTGGCTACGGAGATGGGCTGTAAACAGGAGGCTGTCAAAATTTATTTTGATAGCCAAAGTGCATTGTTACTTGCACAGAATTCAGTATATCATGCCAGGATGAAACACATCGACATTAGATACCATCGGATTAGAGAGCTAGTGGAGGAAAGTGAGGTGGAGC
This sequence comes from Areca catechu, assembly GCA_021397845.1. Taxonomy (NCBI): domain Eukaryota; kingdom Viridiplantae; phylum Streptophyta; class Magnoliopsida; order Arecales; family Arecaceae; genus Areca; species Areca catechu. The sequence continues at coordinate 40,088,182 of CM038048.1, read as the reverse complement.
TGGAAAAGGTTTATACCAAGGAGAACCTAGTTGATGCACTGACGAAGGTTCTTCCAAGGGAGAGCTTTCACAAGTGTATGGGACTGATGCGGTTGATAGACAAAAGGGAGTTGACCGAAGTCTTGAAACACCAAGGTGGAGATTGTTGAGTCTCGTGTGGTGTATCCAAGGCATATGGAGTCAAGTTTTGGGTCTTTGTCATTTTGGTCATGATGCAACTAGGGCTAGGAGTGAGTCCGATAAGAGTCCTAGGAGATAGACTATGTTACAATGTTTATTATTTAGTCTGTCTGTTCAAGTCAGCTCACTAGATTTGCGAGTTGGCTTGATGGTTCTGCGAGTCGGCTTGATGGTCCTTCGAGTCGAATCGGTTGGTGCCAGAGCATGGGAGGTCTAGGTGATTCCTCTAGTCAAGTCAACTCGGTTTCCAGGAGTCGACTCTAGTTCTTAGGGCAGGTATGAAGACACTCTGGACGAGTCGGCTCAGTTTGCTGGAGTCGGCTCATATTCTCAAAACAGTTGAAGGAATGGTCTGGATGAGCCGACTCGAACCCTGCGAGTCAACCCGGATGACGGGTTCGCTATTTTGATGCTGTACCGGTTGGGAGTTGGTTCAAGGGGCTATGTTTGGTCTAACCTAGGTATATATATACATTGTACAATCTTAAGAGAGGAGAGGTTCGAGTCTTCCAAGATGTCCTGTAAGCTATCCAAGAGGAAATAATATAAACCCTTGCTTTTCTCCCTAAACTTCTTCTTAATCTTGATCTTTTATTTGGTCGATCTTCCTTACCTTGATCTCCTAAGATCCATGGTATAGAGTTCACCTCAGGCTTGTTGCTTCTGCTATAGTCTCTTCACGGTTCTTCGTGTTTGAGACTGTGCAAGTGGTCCGGACGAGGTGATCTCATCCGGTGTGTCACGATGATTAGTGCCCCTTCTTTTTAAGAGGTGTAAAGCAGAAGGAGTTCTCCACATTGGCGCCCCCACTCAAAATATTCCATGCCAAATACAAGGGAGTCAGCCAAGCATCCTTGTCACCAACTTCAAAGAGAGTTCCAAACTATTTGCTTACCAAATGAAGAAGTTTAAAGGTTCTCTACCAAAGAGTTTCAATCAAATACGTTGCCAGCTCCTTAAATCACCAGAACTCAAGAGTCTCCCCAAAACTCTTGAGTCCTCTCCTATCCAGAACTCAAGAGTCTCGCCAAAACTCTTGAGTCATCTCCTATCCAGACTGAAGAGTCCACTCATCTACAGAAGACCGCATCATCTAGACTCTAGAGTCCAACAAGCAAGGCCAAGTGATGGACATCTTGACCCTACATCAAGCCATCTCACCAATCCACCACTTGGGCACCCACTTGGGATGAGAAGCCTCAAGATTTCATCCACTTTGAAAGGAGTCCAGATCTTCTCAGCAAACAAGGATTCAGGCTACCTAAAGCATGATTCTAGGAGTTGTAGTTCAAGGGAGAAAAAGACTAGTAGTTGTATCCCTTACACCACTAGTTAGGGGTCTATAAATACCCCCCAACCCCCTTGTAATCAATCAATTATTATTCAATAAAGAGTGTTATTTGCCAAAAAATCTTCTTCCTTTGCTGTGTGCATTGCAGGGTGTGAGGCCCTTCATTTTTCTACGGAATATCGCGGGGTGTGAGGCCCTACTTATCCAGCCGACCAGAAAATCCAAAAAAAATATCATTTTTAAACCTTCCTTTCCTTTCATTCTTTATTTTTCTTTGCTGTTTTTTTAATTTATGATTTTCATTGTTGAGTGTTATAGGTGAACAATAATCAAGATCAGGTGTTCTTGCCTCGAAACCATCTTCGCATGGAAGATCGAAACTTGGGATCGAGTTCTTGAAACCCTGCTGTGAAGATCTTGAGAGTTCTGTTAGATCCAATTCAGATGAGCATTTCTTCATTGGTAAAATTAAAACTTTTCCTTTCTCGTTATTCTTTGATTCGTTGATAAGATGAGCCCTAGTTTATGGTGATTTTTCAGTCTCCAAGTCCTGCTTTCCAAGTTAATTTGTAGGTTTATTTGCGGGTAGATAATAACTAGTTTCCTTTTTTGTCTCCATTGAAGTCTTCTTAAAAAAAAAATTGATAAAAACATAAAAAAATTGGTTTCTATTTTCTTTGCTAATTAATCAGTAATATCAATAATTTAGTTTTTATTTTGTCTCACATCATTGGAAAATCAAGCTAAAGACCCTACGTATCCGTAGCTTTCAATCCAGTGGCCCGAAAGCTAGTCAACTGGAATCCTGGATTCATGGAAACTGAAGGACCTGCAAGGCACCTAACAAGGGTTAGAAAAACAAGAAGAAAAAAGTTAGAAGGCTGAAAGAAGAAGGGAAGGATAAGGGGCAGCTAGGGCTTTTGGTGGAGGACTTGGAGGCAGGGCGTAGGGGTTGGGATCACACAGATACCCATCACACAGAACTCACATAAAAATTTAAGAAGAACTCAAGAAATTTTTTCATTCGTATTTGATTCAAATATACATGAGAGGGGGGTCTTTATATAGGCATACAAGCTTGGGCTTCAAGTAAGGGCATGCAAGTAAAACCCTAAGCATCCTTTTCCTTTACAAATACATAAAGATCTCCTCTCCCAAATAGGTTCAAACTTCCTCTTCTCACTAGGATTACTCCTCTCCTTCTCTTGGACATGGTCTTGGTCGGCCAAGGGAGGTGACCATAAGTGTGGCCGGCCAAGGGTGGTAATCCTATGGAGGGTCGCCAATTTATGAAGGGCTTTGGGCTTTAGGGTGGCCCACTTTAGTGCTGGGCTGGTTCTAGGGTTTCTCCTGGTCTCCATCTTCTCAACAGGCTGATGATCTGAAGATCTTCAAGGTCCTTCTCATGCAATCCAAGGTGGAACATCTAAATATGACTAGGACTCCTTGAAGTTGGCAAGTTATTATTCAGGCTGGGGTCCATCAGTATTTTGAATCTTCTTTTACTGGACTGGACTCAAAAAACTTTCAGGACTCATAAAATGAAAAAAAGGCTCAACATGAGCAGACCCATGACTTGACACAACAAAACTTGACTCAACTTGATTTGACTTAAATGAACTAGACATATCCCAAGACTGATCCCAAAAACCCTAATGGTGTGGGTGACTTTGAATACAAGCTCAAATGTAGAAAGGTTCAAAACATGACTCATGGGCCAAAATACAGACTCAAGTGGGCTAAGCCATTATTACAAAATTGGACTCAATTATTCAAAACATTACTCAGATAACCACAGAGGGTTGAAAAGCCTCTATCTTATTTGGTGCCTCTGGTGTCAGCACCAGTGACCAGGCTTCGACACTTGAGCATCTCTAGTTTATGGCCCTCTATGAAAGCCTAGTGGCTAAAGGTGACATAAGCATTGGAAAACTCTTTTGCTACTCCAAAGTTTGCCACAACTCGAGGCATGTCTATAGCGAAGTCTATAGAACTTTTATATTTCTTTATGGAGGCCTCCACTTCTTTCTCTGACCTCTCCTTAGCCACTGCTACCTTTGCCTTTCTCTTTTGCCTCTCCAACTTCAGACCGATCCTTGCCATCACCATACTGGCCTTGGTCTTGGCCAAGCTACTCCTTGTCATGATCAGACTGGACTTAGATTCAGTGAGTGCCTTCCATAACCTCTCAACCTCTGCCTCGAATGCCTTGACCTTCTGATGGGCCTCGGCAACATCTTTCTTCATCTCTTCTTACCATTCATGGGCCTTTTGGCCATTCAATTCCCAATTTAGTATCCCCATAGTAAAGTGAGTCACCTACCAAACCAGTCACCAGGAAGTAGTATACGAGGACAAGACAAAGTATCAATGTAAAAGTACCTACTAAAGAGCCATCACATATTGGTGCCACAAGTCTTGAAAGTCCATATTTTGGACTTGTCCCACACCCCTTGGAATCAGGAAGCTCTCAAAGGCCTCCTAAATTTCTTTCCAATCTTTGGAAAAATATGTTTCCCTGACCACCAACTGAGGGCCCAGAACTACGTGCGACCTCTCTGGCACCCTGAGTATGGGCACTCAAAGGAAACAATCAAGGAATTGGTATGGTTGGAGATAGGGTTGGCTAAGGTAGGATGACAGTGGCCTTAGGAGTAGTCTCAATTATTGCAAGAGCAAGTTCAAATGAAACAACCTCAGCCAGCTTGGGTTCAAAAATTTTGACCCTCTTCAAAGTAGACGAAGAGGTCTTCCCTTTTCTTTTTCTCTACTGAGCCAGATCCTTTTTTAGCACTTCCAATTGTTAAGGCATCATACCTACATAGTAATAAATTCAGTCAGAGACATTGATAGAAACTAAAGGGAAAGGGCTAAAACCTGAAACTCACCTTCAAGGGATGGACCAAGCCCCACGTTCCAAAGAGACTCCTCCAATAATAAAAGCTTCAGCCAAGGGGCTTTAGAGGTCTCGAGGATTGCAAAGAGACTCTCCTCCTTGTCACTCAGCTTAGGGGGATCTAAGATAGATAAATCTAGCCGACCCCAATTCAGTAAACCCTAGTGATGCAAGAAGAATATGAAAACCTAATCTACTGATTATTAGCCTAATTAATAAAGAAAAATAGAGATTAATTTTTTTATAATTTTTAGTATTTTTAATAACTCAAAGGAAGCAATTAAAGAAACTAGTCAACTAGTTTATGCCCGCACGAGTAGATCTAACAAAGCAACTAAAAAATCAGGATTTGGTGATTAAGAAATCACCTTAAACTAGGGTCTACTTTCAAAATTTAGAAACTAAAGAGTAAAGAGGGTTTTTGAATTAAACCAATGTAGAATTTTCACTCTGAAGTAGATTTATTGGAACTCTCAAGATTTTGCGGTAGGGCTTCAAGATTTCGATCTCGGGCTCCAATCTTTCGCGATATCGGTTCCAAGGCAAGAACACCTCGACTTTAGTTCCTGATCACCTGTAATCACTCAACAAAGGAAGATCCATCTGTTAGAAAAAAGCAAAGTAGGAAAATAATGGAAAAGTGAAGAGAAAAAGAAATGAAAATGTCGGCTAGAGTTTTTCTGATGTCTGGATAAGTATGATAACTAGGGCCTCACACCCTGTGATATTTTGAAGAACAAAGAAAAGGGCCTCGCACCCCATGATGCACACAGCAAAGAAAAAAAATTGACAGATTGTCATTGTATTTCATCAATAATCATTTTAATTATTCAAGGGGGTTGATGGAGTATTTATAGACCAATAACCGGAGATGTAAGGGTTACAAAGACTAGTGTTTGTTTTCCTTAGGCAACAACTCCTGGAGACCTTGCTCTAGACATCATGGACTCCTGCTTTTGGGCTAATCTGAGAATCTCTCCAAGGTGGATGAATTCATGGGCCTCTCATCCAAAGTTGGCACCATAGAGGTGGATTGGTGAGGTGTCATGATGAAGGGCCAAGATTGCTTCATGGATTGCCCTGATTATTGAACTCTGGAGTTTGGATGATGTGGGCTCCTGCAGGATAGTGGACTCTTCGGTCTGGATAAAAGAAAACTAAAGAGCTTTTCTGGATTCTTCAGTTCTCTAATCTTGAGCAACTTGGAACCTGTTTGATCAAAACACCTGTGGTAGAGAACTGTTGAACCTCCTTCATTTGGGTGATCAAATATCTTGAAACTCTTTGGAAGTTGGTGACAAAGAAGAAGTGGAATGCTTGGCCGACTCCTCTTGCTTTTGGCATGAATTACTTGAGTGGAGGCACCAATTTGGAGAGTCCTTCTCATTTACACATCTTAAAACGAAGGGGCGCCAATTCATGAATTGAAGTGGCATCCAAGGGAGTGACATGGCAAGTGTTGGTTGTCCCGATGAAGTGACAAGTGGTGTTGTCTCGATGAAGTGGCAAGTGGTGTCCAGACAAGTCATGTGGTGTTGTCCAGATTCTTGAAAAAGTGGCACCAAGACTTGGTTAGGCTAGCACATGGCTTGACTTAGCACATGGAGTCACATGAAATCTTGATTTAGGTGCACATTGGACTTGATTTGAGTGCACATGAAGTCACATGGGCCTTCAATTGGGTCCCCCTTGTATTACAGGACTCAATAACTAATTATTACAAGACTCAAGATTAAACTGATCAAATAACTAAGCCCCACTTGATCAATTGGAACCCAATTCGATCAAAAGGCAAGACCCGTAAACAAGTGGTTTAACTTGGTAAAAGGGGTTTGGTCCAAAAGGCTAAAAAATAAAATCCCTAATTATAGTTGGTAAAAAGGGCTAAACCCAACTAAGCCTATATAACAGAATTTAAAATAAAATATTTTTACAGTTGGTAAAAGGAGTTGGGTTTAGGGCTTTATTCATAGATGATCCACAGGGATGTGGGTTCAACCTATCAATATTTTCTAGCCCTGGTGTCTATACCAATCTCCTCGGATGGGAGAAACTCAACCCTGTCGAGTATGGGTCAACATCGCTATGATAACACTCTAGAAAGTCTGGGTCAACTCTCTACAAGTCCTCTCTGGTGATCTAAAAATCATCAGTCTCGGGTCATCCTTACCAATGAACCAGATATTGCTGATAATCTTTGCTCCGAGTAGTGATAATTTTGTCATCCAAGATCTACTCGATCCTGTCTCTCTAGGCTGGTGGTATGGCACGTGGACACATTTGGGTTGGCTCACTCTCAAGGATTGGATCAGGCCCAAATAGCTCACTAGGAATCAACGTTGGCTCCCTATACTCAATAAGGTCTGAAACGTTGAAAGTAGGACTAATGCCTAGTTCAGGTGGTAACTCAAGCATGTAAGCATTAGGTCCAATTTTCTTAATTACTTTGTATGGTCCATTACTACGAGCATGCAACTTCTTCATGGTTCTTGGTGGGAACCATTCAGGTCGTAGCCTAACCATGACAAAGTCTTCTTCATTAAATTTTTTGAGTCTTTTTCTTGGGTTACCATATGATTCTTATGCAATTCTTTAATGTTTTGTGCATATGACTCTCCAAACGTCTAATAGACTCACTATGCATTACTAGTGAAGAAATTTTTTTATTTATTATTTTATTTTATTTGTTTTGTTTTATTTTAAGTCCTTAATTTCAATTTTGTGCTTGACCCTTGGTCAGTGGGTGACATGCAGATGAAAACTTGACATGCACTCCTAATAGATGCCATAAGGTTCTCCAGAAATAAGTGGCAAATCTAATAGGATCAAAGGATTGATGAAACATGCTAACCTCAGCAAAGGATAACCTAATGGTTCTAGAAATATTGGAAACCTTAGGGAAGGGTAGAAAATAAGAAGTGGATTCGGGGATGACTTGATAGGGTAGGAAATAAAAAAGGGTTCGGAGATTTGTTCTAGACTAATGGGGTTGACCTTAAGGTTTGGACATTGGGTTGCATGAACAGGTAAATAAAGGTTAGGCTTATGGAAGGATGAGTTAGTGATTTCAGGAAAATGATCTTCAATTGGGACCACAGGGGTGAAGTCTTCTTGAGGGTACTGGACTAAATAAGCCAAGTCCTCACCAATATTTTCTTGGATTTCAGGACTAGGCTCTATGACTTGGCTCTCTTTTAATTTTTCCTCAGGCAAAGTCTCGGTAGTAGGGTTAGGTTCCTCATGGTTCTCTTTTTCTAATGGTCCTTCCAGTACAGTTTCAGTCAGGGTACAGTCATGGTCAACTAACTCTGGGCTAGATTCAGTCTAGGTGCCCACCGGGTCAGCTAATTTTGAGTCTACCTTAGGTATTTTCTCTTCTCCCTCATACTCATCCACTAAGTTCACCTCAGCTTTATACACTTCTACATCAATGTCATCTTGGTGAACCAATAGGGTAGTAGGAGTAGGTTGGTTAAGGGAAAATTGGCTAGGGGTGGGTCGGCTTGAATTAATGTTATGTCGGCTCGAGTGAAAATTGGGTCGACTCTGCTGAGGAATGGGTCGGCTCAGGTGGATTTGACTAGATCCTGATTTTTGATGAGTAGCACTAATCCTAATGGGTTTTGGCCAACTAACGAAACCTGACTAACACTAGATTCATACCTAGGGGTTATGGTTCCTTGGGCTCATAGGATATGGGCTCGGATCTATAGGTCGTGGATCTATGTTCATAAGAGCTGGGTTCAAAGGATCTGGGTGCATAGGAACTAGGTTTATATGATATAGGTAGGTACTTTTCTCTAAGTTTAAGTTTCATGTCACTCCAGGTAGTTATAGGTATGTCTCTTCTTCGTCTGATCATTCTTTCAACATCATCCCAATAAATTCTAACCTGGCGTACTAACTTGGGTTTAGAAATCTTAAACTTTCCTTCCTCAGTCATTTGATCACTCTCAAAATATTGATCCATATCTTGTTCTCAAGTAACATAATCCTCAAGATCAAGATCACCATCAAATTTAGGTGCTTCTACCCTAAAGTTTCTAGTGGCTCTCTCATCCTGGTCTATGAAACATAATTGGGTCTCCTATGGTTAGGCTCCCAGGTTGGGTCATGGGGAGGGGCTATCCTAAGGTTGGGAGGTGTAAGACATGGGGTCTCAAGTTTAGGCTTAGTACGGGTCACAGGGGCTCTCTCTAGGTTACCTAATCGGTCAAACCTATTATTCATTTGGGCACATTGTTCAGTCATGAACCTTAGAAAGGTTTCAAGGTTAGACTCCATGGTCAAGCTAGGTTGGGTTTGGGTGAGACTACTGGTATGGAGTTCCTAATCTAGTAGCCATGCAATGCACACACACAAAACTCGAACTAGGGTCTCCTAGACCTAGAGCTCAAGTAGAATGGATCAGCTCAATTTATAACCAATTCAGTAATTACCCTATCCACTGGCCAGGTAAGAGGTGGGGTTGTGGGAGGCTCCCCCTGCTATTGCAGGGTCCTAATTAAAAACCACAAAACTGCTTAGGGCATTTGCCTCGGGACCTTTAGCCTTAGACACCAGATTCAAGTGATAATCAATGGATTAGGTGCACTAGCTTTCACACAATACTTGGAACCTGACATGTTGGTGTCCCTAGCTCACTAGAGCAACTTAAGTCTAATTGATTTTAATTAGATTGGGCTCGGATGAAAAAGAAGGTTGTTATGGGCCCAGGATATGTGAGAGATCTTGCCCTGATCTGAGATGCTCAAGTGCCCTTAAGATTCGGTTACTTGATTATGCACACACAAGATGAAACCCTAATATGCAATGAAGCAATAAAATAATTAAAAATAGCAAAAAAATAGAAGTTAAATTAAAATTTTTTATCATAAAATTAAATTTTAGATCTGATCCGATCTCGGGATATCACGTCCAGCCGTAGCTCATTACTATTACCCAGTAAGCAATCCAAGAGGAGGGGTGAATTAGGTTTCTAAAAATTAAATGCAAATGTGTGAACCAATTTAATAAACTACTTAAGTGCAATGAGATGCAAGCGTAAAGTGCTCTTAAAGAGTATGCAGCAAAAATTTAAATGCAATAAATGTAAGAGCAAGAGAGAGATAAACAATCACAAACATAATCTAAGTATAGTAGTTCGGTGCTTTCCAATGCACCTACATCCACTCCCAAGGTCCACTTGGGAATTCACTATAATCTCCACTAATTATAGCCAATTAGTTTTTCGGGCTCACTAATCAAAACCCCTTTTGATTTTTACAAGGCTCATCAAAAGAAACCTCTTGGTTTTCAAAGGCTAACTAATAACCTTCTTGGTTTTTAACTAGGCTTACCAAAAATCTCCTTGGTTTTTTAATAGACTAACCAAAAACCTCCTTGGTTTTCCACTAGGCTAACCAAAAACCTTTACAACAAATATAGAGTTAAAGTAAAGCAACAAGAAAAGCTTTCTTAATAAAAGCAGATATCTTTTTGAAGCTTTGAGGAATTGCTGTCTTCAACTTGATGAAGCCTTAATCAATGCTCAAGAATGTTGGACTTGAATGCTCTTGAAGGCTTTGAATGCTTTGAGACTTCTTTTTGCTTGAAGGTGGTTGCTCTCAATGAATGGGAGTGAATGCACTTGCTTTTTTTTATATTGTTGATCCTCTTATGTTCCAATTCAACTTGAATCACTTAAATACCATCCCAAGGTCTTAAAGTTAGTGTATAATCGTTAGACACGAAAAACTAGCCGTTGGGAGCCAAGAGGGCCAAGTTCTGCATTTGAAAAACTAGGTGTTACTATTCCTAGAACTCCAAGTGTCGACACTTAGGGTCGACACGTAAGTTCCATGAGTCGACACCAAGTTCAAATTTCTTCATTGAAGCTCTTTGAAATTCTCAGGTGAGTCGACATTTCTTCTAGTGAGTCGATACTTGAGTTGATACTTGACATCTATGAGTCGACACATCAGGCAAGTCTTCAATTTTAGCAAGTTCTATATCAAAATTTTTTCAGGCCTTAAGCCAATCCATGAATCGACACCATGAGTCAATACTTGACTGGCATGAGTCAACATTCAGCTATGCCATCTGAAACACTTTCTGCATACTGGCTTGAGTTGACACTTCTACTATTATGAGTCGACACTTGAGTTGTGAGTCAACACTTTGAGTTGATACTTGATGAGATTTCTTTAAAAACCATTGAACCTCTACTGAAATCGATATGTGCTTCACTATCTAAGTGCTTCCAAGCAATCTTCAAGTACTTAAGTCCATTTAGAACTGATCTTTCATTCATGGAAGGGACTTCTTCATTTTTGATAAGCAATCAAATCTTGTTAAGTTGATGAGTACATTTTTTTATAAAAATACACTTTAAAGAAATAGTTAGTACTCAACTTATACTTAAGTATTTTGTTTATCATCAAAATTAATAACGGAGTCAACAATCTCCCCCTTTTTGATGATGAAAAAATCTTTAAGTATAAATCATATAATAAGCTCTTAAAAAGAATTTTCAATAGACATAAAGCTTATTGCAATATGTATTCAAATAAAGAAAGGTAAGAGATGAAGTTTAAACGCTCATTAGAATCGAATTTGAACTAAGGTATCAGAGCTAATAAAAAGAAATTGATGTATCATGATACTCTAAAGAGAATATGCTCAAAAATAATAAATTCAGCAATGAAACAAGATGAAAGTAATCAAAGAGTTTTTTTTTGAACAAAGGATTGAAGAGTATATATACTCCCCCTCATGAGGTGATACGAAAAATTGATTTTCAACGATCTTTCAAAGACAAAAAGCTGAAATCAAACATCTGAAATTGAGGAGTTTTAGCAAAACAGATTTTGCAATTCAAAGGAGGGATTACTCCCCCTCACTTAATGCTCAAAACATTTTTCTCAAACACAAATAGATTCTTCATTGCAAAACTTATCAATATATATATCTTTCATCTTATATCTTTCACTTATCTCTTATATCTTTCACTTATCTCTCCCTTTATCTTTCATACTTACCTCTCCCCCTTTTTGTCAACATTAAAAAGGAAAAGAGGAAATAAAACACTAAAATTAAGTAATACAATTCATTCATTCAGAAAATATAGCATCCAAAGACATAGCATGAAGTAGAACATTTCAATCATTCATAATGTTTCATACATTGATACAAGTTTGATACATAAGAGTAAATAAACATAAAAGCATACAGGTAGTACAGAAATATAAACTAGCTAAGCACAAAGACTATCCTAAGCACTGTCCTCATCATTCGAGGATCCAATCTCGATCGGTCCTGTATCAGTAAAAGCATGGGATTTAGGCCATATAGATCGAAGATCATGAAGATGGGTCCTGGTCGGTCTCCATGGAACATGATGGCCTTATCCTCTACGTCTAACATAAGTCCTGCCTCTAGCTAGTGCAGAAAAAGTAGAAGCTATGTTAGCAGCAGGAACAGCACTGACAGGAATGGCAGTATCAAAATCAGTATGAAACAGTGTATGATCAAAGATAGGTCATGAATCAAGACGGTAGAAACCAGGAGGATAAAATCCTAGTTCTCTGATAAGAGAAGATGTATGCAATGAAGGAGAATGAATAATAGGTGTATTAGAAACTGAAGGTATGACAGGAGTAGGTGCAGGAATGGGTGTATGATCAGCAGGTCTAGAGAGAGGAGTGGATAGAATAAAAGTCTGGAAAGATGAACTAGATGGATCATGAATGGAACTCCAAGGAAGGTCAGTTGCAGTCATGGGTGATGGGGGACTAATATGCATGCAATTTTTTTTGTATATTTTATATGTGGGGAATTAATTCCCGAATTTTAGATTAAAATAAGATCAGCATGCAAATTAGGACCTAGAAAAGTAGAAAAGAAGGATCGCCAGGGCTGAGAAGCCTCGATTAGGGCATGTTCTCCTACAATAAAACTACTGGAGGCAGAGGGGGTGTACTTGACAATGTCTGTGAAGATCGCAGCAAAAGGGTCTCTCGTTCCTCGATGGATGCGGCCTGGAAAACCAAGCCAAAGACCCGCGGATACCCGGCTCTCTGCTCGGTGATCTGATTGAGGCTTGGCTGGAGTCGTTGGATTCGTAGGAACTCGGGGACCTGTAAACGACCTGTCAGGGGTTAGAAAACTCACAAAGGAACAAGAAAACAAAGGAAAAATAGCAAGGGAAGGCTTCTTTTGGAGTGGGCATCTAGGGATCTGAGATGCTTGTTGGCAGCAGGAAGATGATTGCAGCACTGGGAAGAAAAACTCTCGCAAACCCCTTTATGAACACAGCAGGGTATCACACAACTCAATAGAAGAACTCAAGGTTTTCATTCATCAAAAATTAGGTTTCATACAAGAGGCTAGGGTCCCTTAAATAGACCCTTAACCTTGGGCTCCAAGTAAGGGCACTTTAGACTTTAAATAGGACTCCTTTTCCCTTTCAAACTCTAATTGAAATACAAGGTAATAGGTAGAAAACTTTAACTCAAAATACTCCCCTCTTGTCCTTCTCTTGGTCGGCCAAGGTGGTGACCATAAGTGGCCGACCAAGAGGGGAGGTGACCCTAGGGAGGGGTGCCCTAAATTCTACCTGGGCCTGGGCTGGCCCAAATTCCTTCTGGCTGGTCCAGGATTTTGAATTTGTTCCTGATTTTGTCTTCTTTTCCTGGACTCTTCAAGTCTTCAAGCTGGGTTGGACTTGGGCTTAACTTTGTCTTCAATTAGGTTGAACTTGGTCTTCACTTGTATGATGTGGTCTTGAGTCTTCAATCTGATTGGACAGGACTCAAAAATTGAAATTAGCTCAACATGAGCTGGCTAGCATTGGACTGAACTAGCTTAATAAGAGTTGGACTAATTACAGGACTCAAATGTAGCTGGACTAAGCTTTATTACAGGGACTCAAATATTAACTAAGTGATCCACAGAGGGTTGAGAAGCCTCTGCCTTATTCTGGTACCTCTGGTGTCCGCACCAATGGGTACTAGCTCTATCATCAGATCTGCCATGTCAAACTCATCAGAGTCAGTCTCATCATCATCCAAATCTGGTCTTGGAGCAGGTGGTGCTGGAGCAGAATCAGCTGGAGCCAAAGTATCAGGAGCTCTGCCGGAAGAGGGTCTACCCAAAGCAGACATAATGGCAGAGATCCCATCTCTCAATCCTCGATGACTCTCTCTCATCTCCATGTGAAACCTATTGACTTGCTGATGAATGATCATCACCTCAATCTCAATGCGAGCGACCCTATCCTCTAAACTCTCTAAAACTCCAGGTATATCAGACTATGCTGGCTGAAGCTGAGGAGCTGGCTCTGGCTATGCTAAAGGCTCAGGCAATGTCTTAGATGTCTCTCTGTGAACCTCAGATGGCCTTGCCTATCCAGAAAAGATTCGCTCCTCCTCTGCTATATCCTCATCTCTATTAGTATGCATCGTCTTCATTGGCCTCTGACTAGCTGATACCCCATCCAATGCAATGATCTCATGTCATAGACATCAGTGTGCAGTAGCTGCCGTAGGGCTCATCATCCATAACTACTACATAAGCTTTAAACAGTAGAGTCAGCCCCATCCCTAGGGCAAACACAATCTCTGGCTGATCGATGCCTCAGTCAACTGATGAATCATGAGTATCAGGAGGCATACTGGCATGTGCTGTACCAGAGAAACCATCACTAATAGCTCCCACTCTGTGATGAAGTTAAAATGACCGGTCTTCGGTAGAAAAATTCGGTCTACTATATGATGCAGCAACCTCATCTCAGGCCTCAGCCTCGAAGCTACTACAATGGCTCCCTCAGGTAAGTCATCTGTCTCGAAAATGCAACGGAGACCACTGACTCTATCCACTAAGCTATTCACAACTAATCCTCTTATGGGTATGTTCCATACTCTACTCAGAATCTCTACAGATACTGGGACATCTCAGCTTCGAACCTGAACAGTCCATCCATGCTACCTTAGGCGAGTGAACCATAGAACTCTCAAATCAAACCGGGTAGAATCTTTTTGTCAAAAAGCAAAATGGCACCAATCCTGCATCCCTGAGACACTAACCTATCCTAAACTGCTGCTGATCAATGAAATCGAAGTCCATACGATGTCCTCTGACGATGGTCTTCGATCCCATGCGATTTGCTGCAAGAAAGAGAGGTCTGACCAGAATCTCAGGCTCCACAACTGCTCTAGCCTCATGTCTTGCCTTTGTTCTCCTTTTTTCTTCTTTATTGGATGGTCTTGGATGCCGAACAACTTACTTCCTAGGCCCCATTCCAAAGATACAAGATAGAAATGCAAGAGGGGAACAAACCTAGGGTTTCTACGGTGCTAAATCAAAGAGGAAGGAGGAAAATAGTAGAACCCAAAGGAAAATCTATCCCAAACGAGGATTTGAGAGGTTTGGGGTTGAAATCTAGAGGGAACAAGTCATTAAAACAGTGTTAGGGATGAGTCAGCTCGATTTGGAAAGAAGAAAACAACAAAAATAGTTTGTTTTCTTATTTTTATCTTGGTTTGTCACCGCACAAGTGTCGACTCACGACATAGAGTCAAGTATCGACACTTCCAGGTGTCGACACTTCGACTTAAAATTGAAAGAAAAATAGAAAAAAGAGCATTGAAAAAAAGAATAGGATTTCAATGGAATTCAAGGAGATTAACCATAATTAAGAGCAAATTTAATCATTTAAGGATCAAAGAATATGAAGAGATAGAATTTTTCAATCAAAAGGGTTGATGACCCCAAATTCTCTTCTAATCATACTGAACCGATCTTCTTGGAGAGGTTTAGTCAATATATCAGCTAATTGCATTTCAGTACTAACAAATTCAAGCATAATATCATTGTTTTCAACATGATTTCTAATAAAATGATGTCTAATTTAATATGTTTACTTCTTAAGTGCTGAAAAGGATTTTTAGTTAAGCTTATTATACTAGTATTATCATATTTTATGGGTGTCTTAGTTAGTTTGATTCCAAAATCTTCAAGCTGTTGCTTAATCCACAAGATTTGTGCACAACAACTTCCTGCTACAATATACTCAGCCTTAGCTGTGGATAGTGCAATTGAAGTTTGTTTCTTATTAAACCAAGAGATTAAGTTAACTCCAAGAAATTGGCAAGTTTTATTAGTACTTTTTCTATCAAGTTTACACCCAGCAAAATTAGCATAAGAAAATCCAATTAAATTAATAGATGAATCTCTAGAATACCACAAACCAATATCAATTATACCAGATAAGTATCTAAATATGTGTTTAACAGCCAACAGATGAGATTCTTTAAGATCGGACTGATATCTAGCACACATACAAACACTAAACATGATATCTGATCTACTAGCAGTCAAATATAATAAAGAGCCTATCATTCCTCTATATAGTTTTTGATCCCATGTTCATCTTTATCAAGTTTACCAGAGGGGCTCATAAGTGTACCTATTGACTTAGTAGTCTCCATCCCAAACTTCTTTAAGGTTTCTCTTGAATACTTAGCTTGGATAATGAAGATTCCATCCTTAGTTTGCTTGATTTGGAGTCCAATAAAGAAATTGAGTTCTCACATCATGCTCATTTCGAACTCTCCCTGTATAAGCTTGGTAAACTCTTGACAAAGGATTTCATTAGTAGCACCGAATATAATATCATCAACATAAATTTGTACTGCTAATAAATCATCATTTTTCTTCTTTAGAAATAAAGTTGTGTCAACATGGCCTCTAAAGAATTCATTTTTAATCAAAAACTTGCTGAGTCTTTCATACCATACTTAGGGTGCTTGCTTTAAACCATAAAGAGCTTTGTATAGTTTAAAAACATGATCAGGATGTGCAGGATGTGCATGCTTTTCAAAACCAGGTGGTCGTTCAACAAATACTTCTTCTGCTATGAAACCATTCAGAAAAGCACTTTTAACATCCATTTTAAAAAGTTTGAAGTTCACAAAACATGCAAATGCTAAAAGTAATCTAATAGCTTCAAGTCTAGCAACAGGTGCAAGGTTTCATCAAAATCAATGTCTTCCTCTTGATTATAACCTTTAGCAACCAATCTAGCCTTATTCCTAGTAACAATACCATTTTCATCCAATTTATTCCTAAATACCCATTTTGTGCCAATGATTGAAATATTAGATGGTCTTTCTATTAGAGTCCAAGCATTGTTTCTTTCAAACTGATTTAATTTTTCTTGTATTGCATTAATCCAATTAGGGTCTTTTTCAGCATCTTCAAAATATTTTGGTTCATTTGAGAAACAAAATCAATATAATTACATTCATTTTTAATTGAAGATCTTGTTCTTACCCATTTTGATGGATCACCTAGGATTAACTCCTTAGGATGTCCATGAGCATACCTCTACTCCTTTGATAGATCTTGATGCTTTGGTGTATATTGTATGGCTTCTTCTCTTTTATTTTTGTCTTGATCTTCTTCGCTTTGTTGAGAAAGTTGATCATCCAAAGTCAGCTTATTTAACTTTTCATCTCATGCATATGCATCAGAAGTATCCTTTTTTCTAGAGGATTTGTTAGCAGACTCTTCAAAGACTACATGTACAGACTCTTCCATTACTAAGGTTTTTTTGTTAAAAACTCTGTATGCCCTACTTGCTGTAGAGTATTCTAAGAAGATACCTTCATCAAACTTGGCATCAAATTTTTTCAAATTATCTTTACTATTATTCATGATAAAACATTTACAACCAAAAATACGAAAATATTTTAAGATTGGTTTTCTTTGTTTCCAAAGCTCATATGAAATTTTCTTTAAAATAGGATGAATTAAAACACGATTCAAAATATAACAAGCAGTATTAATTATTTCAGTCCAAAATTACCTCGGCAAATCATTTTCATAAAGTATAGTGCATGCTATTTTTTTTAAAGTATGATTTTTCCTTTCTACAACCCCATTCTGTTAAGGTGTTCTAGGTGCAGAAAAATTGTGTTCAATCCCTTTTTCATTGCAAAAGTTTTCAAAATCCTGATTTTCAAATTTAGATTCATGGTCACTATGAATGCAAACTATTGAAGTACCGTTTTCATTTGAAACTTTTTGGTAAAACTTCATGAACGCTAAAAATGATTCGTCTTTGCGAGCAAGAAATTAAATCCATGTAAATAATGAAAAATCATCCACTATAACTAATCCATATCCTTTACCTCCTAGACTAGATGTTCTAGTTGGTCCAAAAAGATCCATATGGAGTAGTTCTAGTGGCCTATAGTAGTGACAAAACCTTTAGGTTAAAAAAATATTTTTACTTGTTTTCCAAATTGGCATGCTTCACAAACTTTATCTTTTTCAAAACTAAGTTTTTGCAAATCTCTTACTAAATCCTTTTGGTAAGTTTTGAAAGTAAATATATGCTAGCTTGACCTAGTTTATGCTAGCTTGACCTAGTCTACGATGCCAAAGCCAACTAATCTCATTTATAGTAGAATTTATTGCAACTAGGCATTCTCTATTAGGCAAAGATAGATTATCCAAATCTACTAGATAGATATTACCATGCCTTTTTTCAATGAATTTTACTCCATTTTTATCAGGACTAGCAATCATGTAATAAGATGATTCGAAAACAACTTGAAAATCCTTATCGTAAAATTGACTTATTCTCAAAAGATTATACTTTAAACCTTTAACTAAAAGTATATTTTTAATGCAAGTAGAAGGGAAGATGTGAACCTTACCAGTACCAATGATTTTTTCTTTGCCATTATCTTCGAAGGTCACACTCCCTCCATTTATTGCCTTAAGAGAGGCGAATTGCTTCACATCTCTTATCATGTGCCTTGAACAACCCCTATTAAGATACCATAGTCTATTGTTTTTCTTGGTTGCAAGACATACCTGTAAAATAAATCAAGTTTTGTTTTTAGGTACCCAAGCCAACTTGCATCCTTTAGGGTTAGTGCTTAAATTGGTTCCTTTTGGAATCCAAATCTTTCTGAAATTATTGATTTTTCTTAAATTGCATTGAAAAGCTTTATGGCCTAATTTTTTGCATAAAAAATATGTAATGATTGATGATGCAGGTACAAAGAAATTTTTGAAATACCTTTGCTGTTTTTGAGGTTTATATTCTAATCCTGTTTTATTAAAAATAGCTCTTTGACTATTTAAAAGAATATTTAATTTTTTAGAACTATAAGTGAACTTTTCAAAAAAGGATTTTATTTTATCAAGTTCATCTTTATAATTTTGTTTTCTATCTCTAGATATTGTTTTTCTTTAAAAGTTCACCATTTGAAACAACAACTTTAGATCTTTTTAAAACTTCATTTTTCATTGTTAAAGCTTTGTTTTTCTTTTCTAAAATATCAAGTTTACTTTTCAATTCATTAACTTCATTCAAAAGAGAATTGTTTTCATGTGAAAAACTATTTGCATGCTTTTTCAATTTTTTATTTTCAGAAAGAATCAATTTATAATCATGCATCAATTCATCAAATGCATTTTTAATTCATCAAAAGTAAAATCCACTTTAGAGTCGGAAATTATCTCTTTTTGTTCTTGTTATGCCATGAAACATAGATTGGCAACTTCAATTGGTTCTTCATCTGAGCTAGAGTCCTCGCTGTCACTCCAGATTGCCATCATAGCTTTCTTTCTAAGCTTCTTTCTTGATTTCTTTAGGAGAGGACAATCAAACTTATAGTGTCCTAGCTTCTTGTATTCGAAGCATATAAGTAATTCCTTCTCCTTTTCTTTTTCTTTCTCCTTTTCTTTTCCCTTGTCTTTACTTGTTTCTAACCTTCACTTGTAAGAAAATTTTCTTCTTTTCATAAATCTTTTGAACTTCCTTACTATAAGAGCTTCCTCCTCTCATCCTCTTTTTCTTCTTCTAATTCTTCATTTAAGGATTCTTCTTCAATTGTAGACTTGAAGGCTATCCCCTTTTTCTTTTTATCCATGTCTATAGATTTCTGCTTCAGATTTAGCAAATAAATCATGAGCGATCACACTAGTTACTCCAAGGATAATTTGTTAACATCTTTGATTTCTTGTATGATGGTTACCTTTGGATCCCATGAAGTTAGAAGTGACTTGAGAATTTTGTTGATAAGATTGGTATTAGACATGACTTTACCTAAACTTCTCATGCCATTAATAATGTTTGTGAATCTAGTGTACATGTCAGTGATAGATTTATTTGGTTCCATTCAAAATATCTCATAAGTATGCATTAACATGTTTACTTTTATGTTCTTCACTTGATCAGTACCCTCATGGATAACTTCAAGTGTGTCCCATATTTTCTTAGCAGATGTACATGTAGAAATCCTATTGAACTCACTAGAATCTAATGCATAATAAAGGAGATTCATTGCTTTCACATTAATCTCAGATTGTTTAATATCATTTTCATCCCAATCCTCTTCGAGCTTTGGGATGGAAACACCATTATGAAAGTTTACTGTTGCAGGTGGTTTGACAAGATCCTACACTAGGCAAGTAAATATCTGCGGGAGCATATTGGATTTTAAAATAATTTTTAAAATTTACGTAGCGGAAATCTGCTCCGCCAGGAACTAATCTAAATATAGTTGCATTTAGGCATGCATAATCATATAAAATATTTATAAAATATTAAACAATTTAATCTATCCATGCATGATAAAAAAATTAATTTTTCATACCTTTATTCTGCCTGAAATAACTCTGGAATAAATCTGGAATAGACTGGAATAACTGGAATAAAGTTATTCCAGTCGTCTTCCTCCTTTGGACTCTATTTTTGGCTTGCAAAACGTCGTCGGAACACCTCCTTCCGGACCTTCGTTTGCTCCCAAATTTGAGCAGCAGCAACTTGGACAAGTCTTCTTCGATTTGCCACTAATAACTACAATCAAATCTTAACCAAAAAAATAAAATAAATCATCAAAGTCTGCTGCCAGATTTCTGCAGCAAAACTGGGCAGCAGACTTTGGCCTTCGTTTCGGAGCAGCTGGGGCAATCTCGGTCCGCGTGGTTATCTCCTAGGAGTAGAATAGTACTCCCTCTAGAGGGGAGACACACCCGGGGCTCTCAGATCCGCCTCCGCGCACAGTGCTAGCCGTCAAAAGAGGGCTTCACGGTCACAGAATTCTGCAGCACTGGGCAGAACTTGAGCACTTCAAACAATGGGATTTTCTTCCCTTCAAAAGCTCCTAAACCCAGCCCAAAACTCTCTCCTTAAGCCTCTCAAAGAATGCCCAAAGCTCTCTCTCTTTAAGCCTCTCTCACGGTGAAAAAATCCTTTTCTCTCGTTGAAACTTCAACCAAACAAACAGGGATGGCTTGGGTATTTATAAAGGCTACTGGGAGGGAGAGGGAGGTGGAGCGACGGGAGGTGGAGAGGCAGCAGCTTGTTAACCCAATTAACAAGCCTTAAACATGGGATTAAGGCCAGCGGGTGGAGGGAGAGAAAACACCCAGCGTTTTGCCTTCACGATGTTTGGATTTCAAACGTTTTGCCTTCTCCAAAAACACCGTGTAAAACGGCAGGGAGAAAAAAAGGAACCAAAACACCGGTCCAACCAAAATTGGTTCAAACCCAATTTTGGTTCAATTCCATTAAACCAAACGGTTCAATCCAATTGAACCTGGTTCAAGGAATAAAATTGGTTCACAACCAATAGGAGGCCGAAACAAACTCTGAATCAGTTCAAAACTGATTCAGAAAAATCCTGGCGCAGTGCTGGTCTACCCGGAACAATTTTTGGTTGACACAGACAAGGGCAAGATGGGGAACAGAGTGTGCTCAAAAATACTGTGACCATAAAACCGAGACGATTCCCAATCGTAATCGGTATCCGGATCAGAGAGTTATCCTCTATGGCGTGTGACCTCATAGGTTCGAATCTAAATGGTAGCACTAGAACAATTTCTAGTACCAGCACAGGAAACCATCTAGCAATGGGTCCCGGTGTCCGGATAGGTTGAAGATGCGGGAGCAAACTATTGAACCTCTGGCATATGGTTACCGTATAATTCATCCCTTTGACCTCTAATGCTCAGGACGACTGAGATTGGGCTACCAACCCAGACTGAGTTAGTCGACTACGTGTCTCAACCTCGCAAGCCCAGTGACTCTTCACTAGGACTACCCCGGCCGAGGATTTGCTAAATTGAGATACTGCGAGACATTCAATCCAAACTGTTTGGACAGGTCAATTCCATCTTGGTCCATCACTGCTCCACAAGTACTTGCCTGTACCCAGAAACCTTCCATCACCGGATTAAAAATCAGAGTAGTCCGGCCCCAAAGCACAGGGAGTTGCTTGCAAGCTACCGTGATGACCTCAGGTCAGAGGGACACATATACCCATATCCAATCGTGAGTATCCCTTTGGCAAAAAGGGGCTGTACGGAGTCACGTTCAATAAGATATCACATATCCCACTTGCAGATCACATCAGTGTCACCACACTCATTTGGTCAAGAGGACAACCAAACGATGTGAACTACAACAACCTATACTTGATATATTGTCGTCCAGTACAATATATCCTTTGGTTGTGAACAGGGTTTAAGGACCACTTGATACATCCTCTCTGTATCGAAGTCAGTGTAGTCCTAAGGACTTCATCACATTGAAAGAGTTCATTTCATGGAAATTAAGTATGTGATGAGCTGCCAAAAATATTATTTTATTAATTCATAAAATGAGCACAATACTTAGCACAACCGCCTACAACCCAGGCGATTGGCTTTGGGACACAATTCCCAACAACTCCCACTTGTACTAAAGCCAATCAGAAGAGTATCTAATACCCATTTCCCATTTACAATAGATTAACTCTTTTATTCCGAGGGCTTTAGTGAAGGGGTCGGCCAAATTTTCTTTTCCATCGATCTTCAGAAGATTGATGTCGCCTCGTTCTACGATCTCTCGTAATAGGTGGTAGCGCCGCAAAATGAGTTTGGTGCGGTGATGAGCTTTCGGCTCCTTAGCTTGAGCAATGGCTCCAGTGCTGTCACAATACACCAGAACAGGACCATCTAGGGAAGGTGCCACGCCTAGCTCTCCAAGGAACTTCCGCAACCAGATAGCTTCCTTTGCCGTATCTGATGCTGCAATATATTCTACTTCGCATACCGAGTCTGCAACAATTGCCTGCTTAGAACTTTTCCAGCAGATCGCTCCTCCATTCAGGGTAAAAACAAACCCTGACACACTCTTGCTATCATCTCTATCCGACTGGAAACTAGAGTCAGAGTACCCCACAAGTTTCAAGTCAGGTTCTTCATAAATCAGCCATTGATCTTTAGTATTTCTTAAATACTTAAGGATGGACTTAACCACCTTCCAATGCGCCTCACCTGGGTCAGACTAGTATCTGCTCACTACTCCTAATGAGTATGCTACGTCTGGTCTAGTACAAGTCATAGCATACATGATAGAGCCTACTGCAGAAGCATAAGGTACTCTACTCATGCGCTCTCTTTCCTCAGGAGTTGTCGCACAATCCTTCTTGGAAAGAGTAATTCCAGAACCTATCGGAAGATAGCCTTTCTTGGAATTTTCCATGCTGAACCGTTTCAACACAGTGTCAATGTACGTAGACTGGGACAATCCCAAAAGCTTTTTAGATCTATCTCTATAGATTTTCATACCTAGTATGTAAGAAGCTTCACCCAAGTCCTTCATGGAGAACTAAGATGATAACCAGACCTTTATTCCTTGTAATGCTGCGACATCATTCCCGATTAAGAGAATGTCATCAACATACAGTACTAGGAATACAATCACAAAACCATTAACCCATTTATAGATGCACGGTTCTTCTCCGTTCCTAACGAAACCATACGATTTGATACACGTATCAAACCGTAAGTTCCAACTTCGAGATGCTTGCTTGAGTCCATAGATGGACCTCTACAACTTGCATACTTTTGATTCATCTGTGGATGTGAACCCTTCAGGCTGTATCATATACACCTCTTCTTCCAGCTCCCCATTTAGGAAAGCGATTCGGATATCCATCTACCAGATCTCGTAATCAAAATATGCTGCCAAAGCAAGCATGATCCGAATGGACTTGAGCATTGCCACAGGGGAGAAAGTCTCGTCATAATCAATACCATATCGCTGACGATACCCCTTGGCAACCAGACGGGCTTTATAGGTCTCTACCTTCCCACTGCGCGCCTTTTCTTCTTGAAGATCCATTTATACCCGATGGGTTTTATTCCTTCAGGCGGATCAACCAATGTCCAAACATTGTTGATTTCAATGGACTCCATTTCGGATCGCATGGCTCCAAGCCATGCCTCATAGTCAGATCTCTGAAGTGCATCTATATAGGTCATCGGATCCTCATTGTTCTCATCGAGCTCAATGGGATCGCCGTCCCGGACCAAAAAACCATAGTATCTGTCCGGGTGACGCGGTATTCTACCGGATCTCCTAATGGGTTCTGGGTGTGATTCAATCACAACCGGTTCTACGATGTCCTTAGAGTGTGCAGGTTCTTCTATTGGCTGAACTTCATCAAGTTCAATCTTAGAAGCTACAGTTCCTTCTTCAAGGAACTCCTTTTCCAAAAAGATAGCTCTAAGAGCAACGAACACCTTTTGTTCATTCTCCATGTAGAAGAAATATCCTTTGGTTTCCTTAGGATAACCAATGAATAAACACCTGTCAGACTTAGGACCAAGTTTGTCTGAGTCTAAACGCTTTACGTAAGCCGGACAACCCCAGACCCGAAGGTGTAAGATTGAGGGTTTACGCCAATTCCACATCTCATACGGAGTGGAGACAACAGACTTACTTGGAACATTATTTAATAAGTAACAGGCTGTCTGAAGCGCATATCCCCAAAAGGATAGCGGCAGAGTTGCAAAGCCCATCATGGATCGAACCATGTCCAACAAGGTTCGATTCCTCCTTTCGGACACACCATTCAACTGTGGTATTCCTGGAGGAGTCCACTGAGAGAGAATTCCATTCTCCTCAAGATATGTCAAAAAAGCATCAGATAAGTAATCACCACCTCGATCAGATCGAAGGGTTTTAATACTTTTTCCAGTTTGCTTTTCTACTTCATTACGGTATCATTTGAACATTTCAAACGATTCAGACTTATGTCTCATTAAAAAGACATAACCAAATCTTGAAAAGTCATCTGTAAAAGTAATGAAATATTTGTATCCTTCTCTGGCACTAACTGACATCGGTCCACATACATCAGTATGTATTAGACTTAGAAGTTTTGTAGCTCGTAAACCCTTTCCAGTAAAAGGTGACTTGGTCATTTTACCAAGTAAACATGATTCACAAGTGGGCAGTGATTCAGAATCACTGACCTCGAGAAGTCCATCTCCTCGCATCTTGTTTATCCTATTTTGGTTAATATGACCTAGCCTACAGTGCCAAAGATACAAATCATTGACATTATCTAACCTTGGGCATTTGCTAGAAGTGTACATTACACTAACAGGCCTTGATAGTACGTATATGCCATTATTTAATCTAGCTTTCATTATAACAGAGTTATTCAAAATAACATTGCAAAAATCTCCTTTTATTGAAAGTTCAAAACCACAATTGGCCAAAAGGCCTATAGAGATTATGCTCATAATGAAACTAGGACAATAGTGACAGTCGACTAGTTCGACAGTACAAGACCCAAAGACAAGATGCAGGACTCCGATCGCCAGTACTGGAACACGATTTCCATTCCCGATGCTCGGAAACTGTTCTCCATCTTCAAATCTTCTGCTAACTTGAAGTCCCTGTAATGAATTACAAACATGAATTGGACTACCAGTATCCAATACCCAGTTAGCAGTATCAATAATTGAGTAATTACAAGGTTTTATCATATAAATACCTTGTTCAGCAGACTTCTGCTTCCTCGACCTGTTCGGATCAAGGGACGTAATATAAAGAGGACAGTTCCTCTTCCAGTATCCCTTCTTCTTGCAGTAGAAACATTCTGCAGAAGACTGATCAGCCTTATACTTCCTGGTCTGACTAGGGCCAGGAACATTCTGCACCTTTTTTCCCTTCTTATTTGTTTTCTTCTTCCCTTTCTTAAAGGGACGACGACCTCTACTTCCTCCCACTAAATTCACCACCCCCTTATTCAGTTGGTGGTCTTTCTTAAAAGTCTGTAGCAACCCCAAAAGACCATGGTAGTTTACTGCAGGCTTGTTTATTCTATAATGATCGAGAAAATCAAGATAGGAGGAGGGAAGAGAATTCAGGATCGCATCCTTGCCGAGCTGCTTGTGCAAGGGGCATCTGAGTTTGCCCAACTTTTCAATCAACTCAATCATGTACAATACATGATCAGTGACTGAACCACCATTCAGCATCTTGGAGTTGTAGATGGCACAAGACACTTTGTACCGTTCTACATCATCCGGGATGCTGAAGGATTCCTTTAACTTTTAAAGGATTTCATCAGGTTGGGCCTCCTCGAATTTGCGACTGAACTCGTCGTTCATTGCCGCTAACATAATGCATCGAACAGTAGTCCGATCAGAGACCCACTTCAGATAAGCGTCTCTGACTGCACTCCGTGCATTTACGGGAGGGATTTCAGGTGCCGGATCCGCTATTACATAGAGGATCCGTTCATGCTCCAGAACAATTCTCAATCTTCGATACCAACTATCGAAGTTGTGACCCTTTAGCTTCTCGTTATCGAGAAGTGACCGGAGCGATAAATTTGAAGACATCTGAAAAGAAAATAAGACCAAATTAGTTGATGAATTAATAACTTAACCAAAAGACTTGAACTTTAGTCTAAAGGTTTCTCCCACTAATTTTTCAGATTGGTAGCCTCTAACTCCAATCTGTGACAATACTTTTTCTCAAGTGGGTACTGAAATCCAATAGGCCTCGTATGAGCCCGACTATGGCAAGCTCACCCATACGAGCCTAAAGGTAGGTTCGTAAACCAATTGTTTCCCTAAACAATTTTCAGTATTTTATTTTTCCCTAGAGAGCACCCCAATCGGCCTAGGGGCCTCCTATTGCGGGTCTCTGGTTAGGTCCAACCATTAAAATTACAAATCCAATGCTTCCAGTTAACTAAAGACCAAGCCCGACTATGGCCGGCCCACCTGGTCCCGTTAAGGAGGTTGCACTGAACCATCATCGATCAGATAAAAATTCCAGTCGCCTGATGTACACCCGTTCTATGAAACTGCCGATGCACACCGAGCCAGTGGACACATTTCTATCCAACTTAATGGGAGGCTAAGATACTATCAACTCCTTAACTTAGTCTTTTTAAGGACCTAATAATTTTAGAGGACTTTTTAGTTGTGATAGAAGAAAAGTGACAAGGACATGGATCATCCTCCCACAGAATCAATCAGATTCCAAGAGGGTTGAAATAAATCAACAAATGATCCATGGGCACCTATAGATCAGTCAGACCGATCAACCTGGGTGACATGGGTTAACTCGAGTCATTGAGCTTTTCCAATTAGTTCTGGTCGACTCGACTAGCCAGGTAGGTGAGATCATGGGTGAGTATCCGTCATTAACCATCTTTCCTAGACACCAACCAAGTTGACCAGGAAAGAGGTAGCCTCATATAGCCATGATCACAATGCCAAACCTACCTCGATACCAGTCGGTTTTCCAGACTCGATCAGACTAGCCTAAAGACTCGGGCATCCACTGAGCGACTAATTGGATCCATTTTAAATGAACGGATCAACTATTCTAACTATTAGATAGTTCTAAAGAAGGACCTTAAACAACTTTTGTTTAATCTTCTTATTATCCGGTTCAACTAAACTTAGTTCTAACCCAGTTTTGGACCCAACTAGTCAGCTAACCCAATTAACCAAAAAATAGCTTATGCAAATTATATTAGATTTCATAAACCTAAAAAATTTTAATAAGCCAAATACTTAATTAAAATATTTTTTTAATTAAGTCTCTATGTAAAAAATTTTACATACCAAATCATGCATCAAAAAATATTTTACAAATATTTTATAAAACATGCCTAAAACATGTATCTGCAAATTAAAACAATTTTTAATTTTAATATTCTTTAAGGATCCTTCTGAAGAGGCCAACACAGACGATCCGCATCGTGTCAAAGATACACGATCATGGTGAAGGTCTCAACTAGGTTCAAAAAAAAAACTTGATACATTTTTAAGATTAAACAAATTTTAATCTATAAGCATGCATACTAGATTAGATTACAAATTCAATGTGGCTCTGATACCACTGAAAGTTTACTGTTGCAGGTGGTTTGCTAAGATCCTACACTAAGCATGCAAACATCTGCGGGAGCAGATTGAATTTTAAAACAATTTTTAAAATTCACACAGCGAAAATTTGCTCCGCCAGGAACTAATCTAAATCTAGTTGCATTTAGGCATGCATAATCATATAAAATATTTATAAAATATTAAAAAATTTAATCTATCCATGCATGATAAAAAAATTAATTTTCCATGCCTTTATTCTACCTGGAATAACTCTGGAATAAATATGGAATAGATTGGAATAACTGGAATAAAGTTATTCTAGTCATCTTCCTCCTTGGGACTCTGTTTTGGCTTGCAAAACGTCATCGGAACACCTCCTTCCGGACCTCCGTTTGCTCCCAAATTTGAGCAGCAGCAACTTGGACAAGTCTTCTTCAATTTGCCACCAATAACTGTAATCAAATCTTAGCCAAAAAAATAAAATAAATCACCAAAGTCTGCTGCCAGATTTCTACAGCAGAACTGGGCAGCAGACTTTGGCCTTCGTTTCGGAGCAGCAAGGGCGATCCCGGTTCGCGTGGTTTGCTCCTAGGAGTAGAATGGTACTCCCTCTAGAGGGGAGACATGCCCGGGGCTCTCAGATCCGCCTCCGCGCATGGTGCTAGCCACCGGAAGAGGGCTTCACGGTCACAGAATTCTGCAGCACTGGGCAGAACTTGAGCACTTCAAACAATGGGATTTTCTCCCCTTCAAAAGCTCCTAAACCCAGCCCAAAACTCTCTCCTTAAGCCTCTCAAAGAACGCCCAAAGCTCTCTCTTTTTAAGCCTCTCTCACGGTGAAAAAATCCTTTTCTCTCGTTGAAACTTCAACCAAACAAACAGGGATGGCTTGGGTATTTATAAAGGCTGCTGGGAGGGAGAGGGAGGTGGAGCGACGGGAGGTGGAGAGGCAGCAGCTTGTTAACCCAATTAACAAGCCTTAAACATGGGATTAAGGCTAGCAGGTGGAGGGAGAAGAAAACGCCCAGCGTTT
This sequence comes from Areca catechu, assembly GCA_021397845.1. NCBI lineage: Eukaryota > Viridiplantae > Streptophyta > Magnoliopsida > Arecales > Arecaceae > Areca > Areca catechu. The sequence continues at coordinate 40,059,598 of CM038048.1, read as the reverse complement.
TGCATTCACGACGTTTGGATTTCAAACGTTTTGCCTTCTCCAAAAACACCGTGTAAAACGACAGGGAGAAAAAAAGGAACCAAAACATCGGTCCAAACAAAATTGGTTCAAACCCAATTTTGGTTCAATTCCATTAAACCAAATGGTTCAATCCAATTGAACCTGGTTCAAGGAATAATATTGGTTCACAACTAATAGGAGGTCGAAACGAACTCTGAATCAGTTCAAAACTGATTCAGAAAAATCCTGGCGCAGTGCTGGTCAACCCGGAATAATTTTCGGTTGACACAGACAAGGGCAAGATGGGAAACAGAGTGTGCTAAAAAATACTGTGACCATAAAATCGAGACGATTCCCAATCATAATCGGTATCCGGATCAAAGAGTTATCCTCTGTGGCGTGTGACCTCATAGGTTCGAACCTAAATGGTAGCACTAGAACAATTTCTAGTACCAGCACAGGAAACCATCTAGCAATGGGTCCCGGCGTCCAGATAGGTCAAAGATGCGGGAGCAAACTATCAAACCTCTGGCATATGGTTACCGTATAATTCATCCCTTTGACCTCTAACGCTCAGGATGACTGAGATTAGGCTGCCAACCCAGACTGAGTCAATTGACTACGTGTCTCAACCTCGCAAGCCCAGTGGCTCTTCACTAGGACTACCCTGACCGAGGATTTGCTAAATTGAGATACTGCAAGACATTCAATCCAATCTATTTGGACAGGTCAATTCCATCTTGGTCCATCACTGCTCCACAAGTACTTGCCTATACCCAGAAACCTTCTGTCACCGGATTAAAAATCCGGGTAGTCCGGCACCAAAGCAAAGGGAGTTGCTTGCAAGCTACCGTGATGACCTCAGGTCAGAGGGACACATATACCCATATCCAATCTTGAGTATCCCTTTGGCAGAAAGGGGCTGCATGGAGTCACGTTCAATAAGATATCACATATCCCACTTGCAGATCACATCAGTGTCACCACACTCATTTGGTCAAGAGGACAACCAAACGATGTGAACTACAACAACCTATACTTGATATATTATCGTCCAGTACAATATATCCTTTGGTTGTGAATAGGGTTTAAGGACCACTCGATACATCCTCTCTGTATCGAAGTCAGTGTAGTCCTAAGGACTTCATCACATTGAAAGAGTTCATTTCAGGGAAATTAAGTATGTGATGAGCTACCAAAAATATTATTTTATTTATTCATAAAATGAGTACAATACTTAGCACAACTGTCTACAACCCAGAAGATTGGCTTTGGGACACAATTCCCAACACATTAACCATAATTGAAAGAATATGTGGACCTTTATCAACAACTTTCCTCAAATTATAATTTATTGAATGCATATAAATTCTCATTCTAATTTCATTAAGTATAATTTGTTTCATTAAAATATGGAGGTCTATTTGAGGCTTGTCCCTCAACTACACTAGTACCATGGGGGGTTGCCTTAGATCTTTACTCAAGGCGGTTAGACCTATATACTAAGAACGTGGCTCTGATACAACTTGTTGCCCAATAAGCAATCCAAGAGGGAAGGTAAATTGGGTTTCTAAAAATTAAATGCAAATGTGTGAACCAATTTAATAAACTACTTAAGTGCAATGAGATGCAAGAGTAAAGTGCTCTTAAAAGTATGCAACAAAAATTTAAATGCAATAAATGTAAGAGCAAGAGAGAGACAAACAATCACAAACACAATCTAAGTATACTGTTTTGGTGCTTTCCAATGCACCTATATCCACTCCACAAGATCCACTTGGGAATTCACTATAATCTCCACTGCTTATAATCGATTAGTTTTTTGGGCTCACTAATCAAAACCCTTTTAGTTTTTACCGGGCTTACCAAAAGAAACCTCTTGGTTTTCAAAGGCTAGCCAATAACCTCCTTGATTTTCAACTAGGCTTACCAAAATTTCCTTGGTTTTCCAATAGGTTAACCAAAAACCTCCTTGGTTTTCTAGGCTAACCAAAAACCTTTACAATAAAGATAGAGTTAAAGTAAAGCAATAAGAAAAGCTTTCTTAATAAAAGCAGATATCTTTTTGAAGCTTTGAGAAATTATTATCTTCAACTTGATGAAGCCTCAATCAATACTCAAGAATGTTGGACTTGAATGCTCTTGAAGGCTTTGAATGCTTTGAAACTTGTTTTTGCTTGTAGGTGGTTGCTCTCAATGAATGGGAGTGAATGCACTTGCTTTTCTTTTTCTGTTGTTGATCTTCTTATGTTTCAATTCAATTTGACTCACTTAAATACCATCCCAAGGCCTTAAAGTTAGTTTATGATGGTTAGACATGAAAAACTAGCCATTAGGAGCCAAGAGGGCCGAGTTCTATGTTTGAAAACTAGCCGTTAGTGTTCTCAGAGCTCCAAGTATCGACACTTCAAGCTATGAGTTGACACTTCAAGCCGTGAGTCAATACTTAAAGTCGACACTTAAGTTCCATGAGTCGACACCAAGTTCAAATTTTTTCATTGAAGCTCTCTGGAATTCTCAAGTGAGTCGACACTTCTTCTGGTGAGTCGACACTTGAGTCGACACTTGAGTTGACACTTGAATCTATGAGTCGACACTTCAGGAAAGTCTTCAATTTCAATATGTTATGTATCAAAATTTTCTCAGGTCTTCAGCTAATCCTTGAGTTGACACCTTGAGTCAACACTTGACTGGCATAAGTTGACACTTTAGCTGTGCCATCAAAACTCTTTTTGCGTACCTGCTTGAGTCGACACTTCCACTATCATGAGTCAACACTTGAGTTGTGAGTCAACACTTTGAGTCAACACTTGCTGAGATTTATTTAAAAATTATTGAACCTCTGCTGAAATCAATATGTACTTCACTATCTAAGTCCTTTCAAGCAATCTTCAAGTACCTAAGTCCATTTAGAACTGATCTTTTATTCATGGAAGGGACTTCTTCATTTTTGACAAGCAATCAAATCTTGTCGAGTTTATGAGTATATTTTTCTATAAAAATATGCTTTAAAGAAATAGTTAGTACTCAACTTATACTTAAGTATTTTGTTTATCATCAAAATCAATAACAGAGTCAACAATTACTCCCATGGATCATGACAATATACTTGCATATACCTGCTCAAGAGGCGTGATTTCCATCCACCAAAAAATAGCAAATAAAAAAAATTATCTATTTTTTTTCTGAGATTAGCAAAGAATTAATAGAGGATTAACAAAAAATTTATTTCTAATTTTTTTAAATTTTTAAATAGGTTTTATATAGTTTTAATTTTAGCCTAGTTCTAGGTATACAGAAATTTTAGAACTAGCAGTTAAATCCTAGTTTAACCTTCGCTCTAATACCAAAACTGATGCAGGACAAATATGAAAACCTAATCTACTAATTATTAGCCTAATTAAAAAAGAAAAATAGAGATAAATTTTTTAATGATTCAAAGAAAGTAATTAAGGAAACTAGTCAACTAGTTTATGCCCGCACGAGTAGGTCTAACAAAGCAACTAAAATATCAGGATTGGTGATTAAGAAATCACCTTAAACTAGGATCTACATTCAAAATTCAGAAACTAAAGAGTAGAGAGGGTTTTGAATTATACCAATGTAGAATATTTTCTCTGAAGTAGATTTGTTGGAACTCTTAGGATTTTGTGGCAGGGATTCAAGATTTCGATCTTCGGGCTCCAATCTTCTGCGATATCGATTCCAAGGCAAGAACACCTCAACTTTAGTTCCTGATCTCTTGTAATCACTCAACAAAGGAAGATCGATCCGTTAGAAAGAAGCAAAGTAGAAAAAGAATGGAAAAGTGAAGAGAAGAAGAAAGGTAAAGGTAAGCTAGAATTTTTTTGATGTCTGGATAAGTAGGATAACTAGGGCCTTACATCCCGTGATGTTTCGAAGAACAAAGAAAAAAGCCTCACACCCCACGATCCACACAGCAAAGGAAAAAATTTGATAGAATGTCATTGTATTTCATCAATAATCATTTTAATTATACATGGGGGTTGATGGAGTATTTATAAACCAACAACCAGAGATGTAAGGGTTACAAAGACTAGTGTTTGTTTTCCTTAGGCAATAACTCCTGGAGACCTTGCTCTGGGCATCTTGGACTCCTGCTCTTGGGCTAATCTGAGACTCTCTCCAACATGGACGAATTCATGGGCCTCTCATCCAAAGTTGGTGCCAAAGAGGTGGTTTGGTGAGGTGTCATGATGAAGGGCCAAGATTGCTTCATGGATTGCCCTGATTACTGGACTCTGGAGTCTGGATGATGTGGGCTCCTGTGGGATAGTGGACTCTTTAGTCTGGATAAAAAAACTCGAGTTTTTCTGGATTCTTGAGTTCTCTAATCTTGAGCATCTTGGAACCTGTTTGATCAAAACACCTGCGGTAAAGAACCATTGAACCTCCTTCATTTGGGTGATCAAATATCTTGAAACTCCTTGGAAGTTGGTGACAAAGAAGAGGCAGAATTTTTGGCCGACTCCTCTTGCTTTTGGCATGAATTACTTGAGTGGAGGAGCCAATTTGGAGAGTCCTCCTTTACACATCTTAAAAAGAATGGGTGCCAATTCATGAATTAAAGTGGCATCCAAGGGACTGACATGGCAAGTGTTGGTTGTCCCGATGAAGTGGCAAGGGGTGTTGTCCCATTGAAGTGGCAAGTGGTGTTGTCCAGATTATTGAAAAAGTGGTGCCAAGACTTGGTTAGGCTAGCACATGGCTTGACTTAGCATATGGAGTCACATAGAATCTTAATTTAGGTGCATATGAAGTCACATCAGTCTTCAATTGGGTCCCCCTTATATTACAGGACTCAACAACTAATTATTACAAGACTCAAAATTAAACCAAGCAAATAACTAAGCCCCACTTGATCAATTAGAATCTAATTTGATCAAAAGGCAAGATATGTAAACAAGTGGTTCAACTTGGTAAAAGGGGTTTGGTCCAAAAGGCTAAAAAATAAAAATCCTAATTATAGTTGGTAAAAAGGGCTAAATCCAACTAAATCTAAATAACAAAATTTAAAATAAAATATTTATAGTTGATAAAAGGGATTGGGTTCAGGACTTTATTCACAAGAGATCCACAGGGATGTGGGTTCAATCTGTCGATATTTTCTGGCCCTGGTGTCCACACCACCTAGTCATTTAAAGAAGGACAAGAAATGAATAAGAAGTGCTCATTCTATCCTTTAATTATGGAGAGAGCACCCTTGATTAGTGATTCTATCCCCCTTTGGATAGTGAGATACCACCATAATTTGGCATATGAATGAATCTAGGTGTAAAGAATACATGGAATAAAGAAAGGGTAGGCTGAATCTTAGACAAGAAGTGGAGATCCTCGAACCCTATGATGTAACAAATAGAGTTTGGGATCAAGGAGCACAAAGAAATCCCATAAAAATGGAGGAAGTCAAGGATGAAAGGGGAAAGAGGAAATAAAGGCCAGCCTCAAGTGCCTCCTTGTATACTCCTAGACAACTGGGAGGTGGGTCACTAGTTTGAGCACTCTAACATGGTAGCTCTAGTCCAAAGTCATCTAGTACACAACATGGTAGCTAGATGAGATATAGGTCCCCCAATCCATCAAAGATGACTGTGCCTTTGAACCAATGGTGGTTGGTGTAGCATGTTGGGTTACAATTGTGCAGCAATTGGATTTCAAAATTTTAATCCTTGAAACCCCCAAAACCCTAGACCCATGACCCCCTTAATCATATTAATTAACAAGATAAAATATTAAAAAATAGAAGAATATCTATAATGCTAATGTCCTTTACTCTACTAAGAATACAAGTGTATTCCCTCTAAAGGTGATCCACACAAGAACTGGATCAAGGAAGCACTCCTCTTGCTTGCTTGACTAGAAACTCTTCCTGGCAACCTTTCTTCTTTTAGTAGCCTTTCTTCTCTTCTAGGACCTTTTTCCTTCCAAAGAGTACCTCAAAACCTTTCTAAAAACTCTCTTACTATCCTATTGTCCTTTCTAATTATCTTTCTAAGCCCTTGTTTTAAAATGGCGGACTTGTCTTAAAATAAAAAACTTCTCCTAACAAGGGAAGGAAGAGTGTTGTTAGGACAAACTTCGAATGATTTGGTTTTAATCATTGAAGACTTTAAATAGGAAAAGAGGAGGTGCTTAAAATATCCTTTTATTAGCTCCTAATATAATATTTAATATATTAGATAAGACCCTTCAAGCAGAAGGAGTCTCTAAGCAGGAAGGTGCTAAGTAAAACATACATTGTTTCACAAATATTTTGCACCAAGAGTTGCTTATCACAACTCTTCAAAAAAACTCTAATAATTAGTCTTTAATTTAAGAATTAAAGACTTGGTCCAACACCCCAATAGATGTATAAGCTAGAGAAGCTTATCTGAAAAAAGTGATTGATAAGCAGAAGGACTTTAGTCCATCCTATGTACTATATATCCCAAGCATCGCATCCCTTCATGTGCCTACATGAAATTATGCTCATAATTTTTCAATTTTATGAATCAAATCCAATATAATTAGGCATGGATGAGAGAAGATAGGGCCTAAGATTTATCACTAAAAAGTTAATTTAATTGCTAAAGAATTCTTGGTCCTTCTATGCCCCTTAATATGTGTGAATGCTAATATTGGCACCAAGAGTCCCAAGCCCATGGGATTCTTGGTTTAATACATGGATAAAGGCTATATAATTATGATAAATCTCAATTTGGTGGCTCCACTTAAGGCTCAATCCAATTTAAGTTCCATTCAAATTAGTTAGCCCAAATAGCAAGCATTTAAACCCAATCTAATTAGATTAGGAGTTAGGCTAGCCAATATATGCTAGTATGTTAGGATCCTATGATCCTAATAAAAATATAAATAACTTTCTTGATCAATTTCTTAATGTGTGTGAACCTTTGGTCTCTCATATAGTCAGCATTAGGTCTAGGTTCATATAAATTTATTTTGATTAAAAATCAACTAATTGAATTAGGTAAAATCGAGCTAACCCTAGCTACCAATTTGAACCATCTTTCAAATTGACTCATTAATTCAATTAATTTAATTCATGAAAATCTACAAGACATGATTGATGTCTAGCAACATGTCATGCCTACCTAGAAGATGAGCAATTTAGTAGAAATTAGCAAAATACCCTTCAGTGTCAAGTTATCATGTAATTCAATCCTTCGATCTTCTTTTATCCTGAATAAGTGATGGGTATGGAAAATTATCAAATCCTCACACTTTATTCATTCAAACCTTAAATTGCTAATGAAAACTCGATCAATGAAAGATTAGAAACCATTTTCTAATTTCATCCTACTTTAATCAAAAACTTCCTGAGTCATTATTTGATGAGATTATATAGGATAATTACTCCTCTTACTAGGAGTGATCGATTCCTTATTGACCTACTCATAACCTTCATACATAATTCACCATATCCATGAACATCCCATATATGATTAAGTCATGAATGGGTATAAACCAAAACATGGACTCATGTATACAAGATATCATGGTGATCTCATGACTAAGGATCCTTGCACAACTACTAAGAGAATCATCTTTTGATAAGTAAGACTTCCATAAGATGTTCTTATAGGGGATAAATTCAATGAACTCATACCCTAATAAGCACCCATATCGATGTATCAGTATCCCTATACAAGTGGTCATGAGACTAACCACTCTCTCCATAAGCATACATGGGATGTGCTAGTTTCTCTGGAAACACCGATTCCTGACTCAATGATCCTTTGATTAGGAATATTTTTTATTAGGATTTATAAAATCTTAGGTCTCACTATTATGAACTCCATCACAACCCTAAAACCATTGCCCTAATCTATGGGATTCATCATAATTTTAAAAATAACAAAATATAAGACACATCATTTGATAAAGTAAAATGCCTTTTATTAATATGATATATAAGTCAAGAGAATTTTATAGAAATATCCCTAATATATAAGAAATATGATTGGCTTCTAGGGCACTATTCTTTTACAGCATGCCTCTTTCACAAAGCATCGTGGTTCTTTGACCCCTTCTTCCTAAATGATTTCTCCTTCCTAGGGTTCGTAGGGCTCGTCATCTATCTCGGGCCCTAAAAAGGAAAAAAACTGCTATAAGAGATAGAAAGCTAACTTTATATTTGAAGGAAGTAGGAGATCAAAGGTAGTGGATACTCCAAGGAAAACTATGAAGAATGGAAGAAGACTAATGCCTGGGGTTAAAGATGAAAATAGGATGCTTTAGGATGATAAGTTTTAGGTCCAGAACATGGAAAAAATCCTATAGAGGTGGAGTCATCCTTTCAAATAACGAAAATAGCTTCAGATAGCTTCAACAGATTCATTTGCCACCATATGGCAAGTTTTCATTGCATTGAGCCATCACAAGTCATCAAGAGAAAATGGGGTGCGCCCAGTGAAGCACCATCGAGAAATATAAGATAGGGTGCATCATTATCCTATCTATTCAAATTCACCTAGAAAATGGTGCGCCTCTGACTTAAGGGTTCCCATGCACCTGATCATCCTCTTTTTAGGGTACTTTTGTGATCTGACTAAAGCCAGGATCAAGAAGTAGGGGATATCTATTGATGAAAAATATAGTCAGACCACGTACATAGGACCTATAGCATCATAAGCGGTCCATCGATCAAAGCATTAGCGAGCCCCACCAGCCTCTAATAGAGCACTTATCTCAAGCTCTTAGGAGGACAATGGCAGAGGCCAACTCCTGTGACCTAAGACTTAGTGAGCCCTGCCGATTGCTCATGGAGTGCTTGATCTACGCTCTTAGGCAGATAATAGCAGAGGCCAACTCCTGTGCCCCAAGGCATTAGCAAGCCCTACCAACCACTCAGGGAGTGCTCAGTGATGAACTCCTAGATAGACAATGGCAGAGGCCAACTCCTATGCCCATGACATTAGTGAGCCCTACCAATCGCTCATGGAGCACTCGATCGCAAGCCCTTAGGCGAATAACGGTAAATGCCAACTCCTATGCCTCAAAGCATCAACAAGCCCTGCTAATTGCTTAAGAAGTGCTCGATCATGAGCTCTTAAGCGAGCAAAGGTAAAAGCCAGCTCTTGTGCCTTAAGGTGTCAGCAAGCCTTGTGACCATTCATGGAGAACTTGTCAAAAGCCCTTAAGCGGACAACGATAGAGGCCTTAACACTAAGGGAGCACTCGGTCACAAGTTATTAAGTGGACAATGGCAGAGGCCAACTCCTATGTCCTAAGGCATCAGTGAGCCCTGTCGACTACTTAGAGAGTGCTTGACCAGAAGCCCCTAAACATACACCGATCCAAAGGCTTTCAATAGCAAGCCCTTTAGCATAGCTAGGCCACACTAAGAAAGCTCTGGCTAGCATAACCTTAGAAATACACCAATTCAAAGCCTCTAAAGCATAGCACTCAGACACTCACAACTATTACTCATGCCACCTGGCAAAGGTCTCCATCATATCCTGAAATTATTAAAATATTACAAGATCCTAACAAGAGAGATGGGCATGCCTAAACACCTTGTAACACAAGCCACCATTTATGAAGCATGGCCTACCTTGGACTAGTGATAAGGATGCATTTAAGGAGACAAGATACCCCTTGCCAACAAAAGGACCCTAAGAGATACGTGGGAGGTCCTACCACCTTTCATCAAATCTGATACGATCTTGGTCTTGCCTAGAATATCTTTAGTTATCCACCTATAAAGGGACTCCATGCAAGTTCTCAAGGGTACACGAGCCTTCCTACTTACACTCTCCCATTATTGGTATCAATACTGACTTGAGTATCAAAGTGTCATCATCAGGACCACCCTTAGTGGGGCTTTCTTATAGGTACCTCTTTCTGGAGATCAGCCTACATTGTTTGCTCTATCATCTTTAGCTCTCCTTCTGGTGCTTGATGAATTTTGGCACCATGTTGCCCCGCAAGCAATCAAGAGGAGGGAAAATTAGGTTTTAAAAACTTTTACAAGTATGTGCCAATTCAAAAACAACTTAGGTGCTCGTAAATTACAAGGTTTGTGTACTATTCAAGAGTATACAGCAAAAATAAATAAGTAAATGCAAAGTAAATAAGAGCAAATAATGAGAGAGCAAGCAATCACAAACACAAGGATATATAGTGGTTCGGTGCACACCAAAGCACCTACATCCACTCCTCAAGGTCCACTTAGGTATTCTACTATAATCTTCCTTGATTACAGTCGATTAGTTTTTTGGGCTCACTAATCAAAATCCAACTTATTTTCACAGAGAACACAAGTCAAAATCCCTTTGGTTTTACAGGATAACCAAAAATCTAGTTGATTTTGTAACTTAGGCTCACCAACAACCTCCTTGGTTTTGTCACTTAGGCTAACCAAAAACCTCCGTTGGTTTTAACACAAAGGCTTACCAACAAACCTTAACTCTAGTTTCAATTCCCTTGAAACTAAGAAAAATAGAAAGATTCAAGTATAATGAATGAAATATAAAAAGCTTTCAACTAAAAGCAAGTATCTCTATGAAGCTCTTTGATTGTTGAAGATGCTTGTCTTGAAGTTGTTGAAGCCTTAAATGATGCTTGAATGGATGGACTTGAATGCTTTTAATGCTTGAAGGCTCAACTTGACTTGAAGATAGTTGTTCTTCAACGAATATTTGAGTGAATGCACTTAACTTCTCATCTCACTCTTTCCTCTTGAGTTTGGTCCACTTTAAATACCTTTCCAAGCTTCAAATGGCAGTTTTTAACCATTGGAGAGGAAAAAATAGTCGTTGGGAGCGAAAAGGACCAGGTCTGCACTTCAAAAAACTAGCCATTACTGTTCATCAAAACTCGAAGTATCTACACTTCAGGTCATGAGTCAACACTTCATCTTCATGAGTCGACACTAGTTCAACAAAAGTCTTCTGAAGCTCTCTAGAAATCTCAGGTGAGTCAACACTTTTACTGGTTAGTCAATACTTGAGCGACACTTGGCTTCTATGAGTCAACACTTGAGAAAAATATTGAAATTCAGTATGTTCTGTATAATTTTTGTCTCAGGCCTTGAGTCGACCCTTGAGTCGATACTTGAGTCGATACTTGAGCTCCATGAGTCGACACTTCAAGCATGCCATCTGAAACTTCTTCTGCATACCAGTTCAAGCCTCTGTGAGTCGACACTATGAGTCAACACTTCAATTCCATGAGTCGACACTTGGTTGAAACTTTCCTGAAATGCTTTTAAAATATTGTTGAAACTTATTCAAACTTCAAACTTGAGTCCTTCCAAGTTATTCTTATGTACTTAAGTCCATTTAACTTGAGATTTCATCCATGAAACAAACTTCTTTAATCAAGACAACAAGCAATTTAAACTTTTAACAAGTGAGTATCTTATTTTGATAAACATACTTTTAACACACAGTTAGTACTCAAATATACTTAAGTATTTTGTTATTCATCAAAATCAAGACAGGAGTCAACAATCTTTTCCTTTTTGATGATGACAAAACCTTTAAGTATATACATATAGTGAGCTCAAAAGATTTATAATAAGTATCAGAGTATTAATAAAGATTTTCAATATAGAGCATTTGGCTTCAAGCATCAAAGCTAATAATGAAGAGTATCAAAGTCTAAATTTATAAAGATCATCAAGAGCTAAGACTCATTTACAATATATCAGAGTTATATGTATGTATGAAAAGAATTCAATTCATATTAGCTTCATTGTCAGAGCAATAATTATAATGTATCAAAGCTGAAAATTAAAATGAACCAAAATTGTATACCCATACTAGATATTTTCATTGTGTATCAGAGCTTAAAATGAATTTGAAAAATAAGAATTAGAACAAGATAGATTAAATTATAAAGAGTATCAAGGCATGAAACATGTTAGAGCACATCATAGCAAATGACATACCAAAAAGATGAAATGTATTAGAGCAAAATTGTTTGAGTATAAAGAGCATCAAAGTATGAAAATAAAGAGTATCGGAGCATATTAAAAAAATACATAAGGAGTATCAGAGCATAAAAACTAAAACAACTAAGAATAATAAAGAATGATAGAGTATTGAATTGAAGGGTATAGATCAAAAGTGATATAGCGAAACACTCCCCCTCAATATATTATCTGAAAACTGATTTTTAAAAAAAAAATTTCAAAAATTTACCACTTTGATACATTTCTTTCTATCTCTCCCCCTTACTCATTGCTTCCTTCTTGGCTTTATTTCTTGTTAGTCCATTAATAGTTTCATTAATTCTCTCCAATACTATTTCTCATTAATTCTCCCAATTATTCTCCCCCTTTTTGTCATCATTAAAAAAGGTAAGAATAAGAACAAGATAGTCATAAAACATTGCATTAAAGCAAGAGTGCACACAAATAAAATAGGAAAAAGCTAATATATATATATATAATTTAAGAGATTTGATACATTAGATTTAGAATTTGATACACATAACAGAGAACTAGTACAGACATAAGTACACAAAACATAATGAGCACTGAAATACAGACTGACTAGTATACAGACCAATCCTAAGGGATACCTTTTTCATCAAAAGAAGACCCGATTTCAAGAATAATTGGCCCGGTAACCCTAGAAGGTCGGGATCATGGCCACATCGGTCGGAGATCCGAAAGTCTGGTCCGGATAGGTCTGGGTGCATCACCACGGCCTTGTCTTCTGCATCTGGTATATGCTCTTTCTCTAGTTGGTGCTGAAGAGGAGAAGGCATCATCAGGAGCAGGAGCATCAACTGTGATGAAAACAGCAGCTATATCAATGATCGAAGGAGTATCATCAAAAATAGGACCTGAACCAAGAACATGGAAACCAAGTGTATAAAACCCTAGTTCCCGGATCAAGGATGATATGAAAGGAACAGGTGGAGTCCTAAAGGAGATACTAAGAATAGGTGTGGGAAAATTAGTGTCAAGTGGGTTTGTGTGAAGTATAGGTGTGGAAACAAAAGTATTAGGTGGGTCAGGAATGGTGGATGAGCTGGATGGGACTAGAGTCTGAAAGGATGACCTAAAAGGATCTAATATAGGAGTCCTTGATATGTTTGCAGGAACATCTGGCTCTGGCTCCGTCATAAAATCTGTAATGTCAAACTCTGCAAAAGAGTTGACCAGACCATCTCCTGCATTTGGTGCTGGGGGTGCTGGAGGTGAGTCTGATCATAAAGGAGGTGAAGGTGCTATGGCAGTAGACAACCTCTCAAGCGCAGCCAGTATAGCAGTAATACCATCTTTGAAACCCTGATGATCTGCTCTCATCTCCAAATGGATCTAGTCAACTCGCTGTCTGATAATCATAACCTCTGTCTCTAAGTGAGTGACCCTCTTATCCATACTGTCTCTAGGAGATGGCACCTCAGTCTGTGTCGAAATGGAAAGCTCGGGCTGAGTGTCTGGAATGTCCCTCTGTGGCTCAGACGGCCCTGCCTTATTAATAAAGATCCACTCCTCCTTAGCGGAATCCTCATCATCACCCACATCTATACTCTATCCAGAGATCCTGCATCTCCAAAGTCCTCTATGAAGATGATATCCCATCTTGTGTAAAGAACGCTCATCATAGATATCCATATGTAGTAGCTGTTGGTAAGGCTCTCCATCTATGATGACTCCATATGCTCTGAAAAGGATGGTCAATCCCATGCCATACGGCAAGCATGGTCTTCTGCTGGTAGCAGCCACGGTCATCTAGTGTACCAAAAGAACTGGGAGGCTGACAGGAGTCCGCTGAATCAATGATACCATAACTAGCAGCTCTCGCTCTATGATGAAATCAAAATGTTCGATCTTCGATAGAAGGATCCAGGCAATGATGTGATGTAACAGTCTCATCTTCGATGAGAGTCTGGAGGCTACCATTGTGGCTCCCTCTGAAAATCATCAGTCTCAAAGATACAACGAAGTTCACTCATTCGATCCACTAATGAGTCTGCCACTGAACCTCTCAAGGGAATCTCCCAAGATTTGCTTAGAATCTCAGCGGTGAGCAGAATCTCAGTGCCTCAAACCTCTACTACCCAGTAATCTGCTTCTCTAGCCAAAGTACTGTAGAACTCTGTAATCAGGCCAGGATAAAATTTCTCAGACAATGAGTAGAAATGGGCCATACCAGCATCTCTCAACCAGTCTCTAATGTAGAAATGGTGCTGGTCCATGAAGTCGAAGTCAACCCGCCATCCTCCAACTATGGACTGGGAGGCCATCCTATCAGCTCCTGAGATGGGTGGTCTGACTGGAGTGCTCTGCTGAGCCTGGGGCTCCACTACCGCTGGATCCTCATGCCGTGCCTTCGTGCACCGCTCTGTCTCTTGAACTGATGGACGAGGTCTCTTGACAACTTGCTTTCTAGGACCCATCTTTAGGAAAATCAGGAAAGAAGCAAATATCGGGAGAGAGCACAAGGATTTCATGGTAAAAACCATGAGAAAATGATGAGGAACAGTGAAAAAGAGGAGGAAAACTGCTTCAAACAGTGAATCGGACAGTTAGAACATAGAATGAAGTGACATGAAGGGTTGGGATACTGTTTTTAGGTGAGTCGACTCAAGGGTTTGGAAGAAAAATGGAAGAAATCACTTGGTTTTTCTTTATTTGTTCTTGGGTTCCCACCTTTCAAGTGTCGACTCATGATTGCAGGCCAAGTGTTGACACTTGGAGGTGTCGATACTTCAACAAAAATCCAAAAAAAATGGGGAAAAACATAAAAAATTATAGAAATTGATTTCAAAGGATTATGAATGATTAATTATGATTTTCAAGAATAAAAAAGTTAAAGAAATTTGAAAGGTCATAAAGAGATCAAAATTTAATCAAAAGGATTAATAACCTCTAATTGTTTTCTAATCACATAGAACTGATCTTCATTAAGTGGCTTGGTCAGTATATTAGCCAATTATATTTTAGTGCACACAAATTCAAGCATAATATCATTATTTTCAACATGATCTCTAATAAAATGGTGTCTAATTTCACTGTATTTACTTTTAGAGTGCTGAACAAGATTTTTAGTTAAATTTATAGCACTTGTGTTATCACATCTTATGGGTGTCTTAGTTAATTTGATTATAAAATCTTCAAGTTATTACTTAATCCATAAGATTTGAGCACAACAACTTCCAACTATAATATATTCAGTCTCAGCTATAGATAGTGTAACCGAAGTTTGTTTCTTGCTAAACCATGAGATTTAGTTAACTCCAAGAAATTGGCAAGTTCCACTAGTACTTTTTCTATCTAATTTATACCCAGTAAAGTCAGCATTAGAATAGCCAATTAATTTAATTAATGAATCTCTAGAGTACCACAGTCCAATATCAATAGTACTTGATAAATATCTAAGAATGTGCTTAACAGCTATTAAATGAAATTCTTTAGGAGTAGACTTATATCTATCATACATGCAAACACTAAACATGATATCTGGTCTATTAGCAATCAAGTACAGTAATGAACCAATGATACCCCTATACAATTTTTGATCAATATTTTTACCACATCCATCTTTATTAAGTTTACAAGAAGGGCTCATAGGTGGACCTATTGGCTAGTTGTCTCCATCCCAAACTTCTTTAAGAGTTTTCTTATATACTTAGCTTGGTTGATGAAGATCCCTTCTCTAGTTTGCTTAATTTGAAGTTCGAGGAAGAAGTTTAGTTTATCCATCATACTCATCTCAAACTCTCCATGCATAAGCTTGGCAAACTCTTGACAAAGTGTTTCATTAGTAGCACAAAAAATGATATCATCAACATAAATTTGTACTACTAAGAGATCATCTTTCTTCTTTTTCAAAAATAGGGTATATCAACATGGCCTCTAGAAAAATTATTTTCAATCAAAAATTTGTTAAGTCTTTCATACCATGCACGGGGTGCTTATTTTAAACCATAAAGTACTTTATATAATTTGAAAACATGATCAGAATGTGCATGATTTTTAAAATCAGGTGGTTGTTCAACAAAAATTACTTCAACAATATAACCATTTAAAAATGTACTTTTAACATCCATTTGAAATAGTTTGAAATTCATGAAACATACAAATGCTAAAAGTAATCTAATGATTTCAAGTCTAATTACTGGAGCAAAGGTGTCATCAAAATCAATTCCTTCTTCTTGATTATAACCTTTAGCTACTAGTCTAGTGTTGTTTTTAGTAACTATTCTATTTTCATCTAGTTTATTCCTATACACCCATTTTGTATCAATTATTGAAATATTAGATAGTCTTTCTATTAGTATCCAAACATTGTTTCTTTCAAATTAATTTAATTCTTCTTGCATAGCAATTATCTAGTTAGCATCTTTTTCAGCTTCTTCAACACATTTAGGTTCAATTTGAGAAACAAAAGCAATATAATCACATTCATTTCTAATAGATGATCTAGTTCTTACCCCTCTCAATGGATCACCTAAGATTAATTCCTTAGGATGTCCATGAGCATACCTCCATTCTTTTGGTAGATCTTTGTACTTCGGTTAGGATCTTGAAGCTTCTTCTCCATCCTTCTTGTTTCGATCTTCTTCATCTTCTTTGGAAGGGGGATCATCCAAAGTAAGTTTCTTTAGTCCTTCAGGACCTACACATGCATTAGAAGTATCCTCCTTTCTAGATGATTTATTAGTAAATTCTTCAAATGCTACATGAACTGATTCTTCTACTACCAGTTTTTTTTGTTAAAAATCCTATGTACCTTGCTAGAAGATACCTTCATCTGACTTGGCATCAAATTTACCTATATGATCTTTTCTATTATTCAAAATGAAACATCAACAACCAAAAATCCAAAAATATTTTAAAGTAGATTTTCTTTCTTTCCAAAGCTCATAAGGTGTTTTCTTCAAAATTGGTCTAATTAAAATATGGTTTAAAATATAACAGGCAGTATTAATAGCTTCTGCCCAAAAATATCTAGGTAAATCATTTTCACAAAGCATTATGGATGCCATTTCTTTTAAAGTATGATTTTTCCTTTCTACTATCATATTTTGCTGAGGTGTCTTAGGTGCAGAGAAATTGTGCTCAATTCTTTTTTTATTACAAAAATTCTCAAAATCTTGATTTTCAAATTCAATACCAGGGTCACTTTGAATATAAACAACTAAAGTACCTTTTTCATTTGAAATTCTTCGATAAAATTTCATGAAATCTAAAAAGGATTCATCTTTATATGCTAAAAATAAAATCCATGTAAATTGAAAAAAATTATCCTCTATGACTAATCCATATCTCTTGCCTCCTAGGCTTGTAGTCCTAGTTGGTCCAAAAAGATCCATATGGAGTAGCTCTAATGGCCTAATGGTTGAAACAAAACCTTTTGGTTTAAAAAATGTTTTTGCTTGTTTTCCAAATTGACATGCTTCACATATTTTATCTTTTTCAAAACTAAGTTTTAGTAAATATCTTACTAAATCCTTTTTGCATAATTTTGAAAGTAGATGCATGCTTGCAAGACCTAATCTACGATGCCAAAGCCAACTAGTCTCATTAATAGTGGAATTCATAGCAACTAGGCATTCACCATCATGTAAAGATAAATTATCAAGATCAACAAGATAGATGTTACCATGCCTATTTCCAATGAATTTCACTTCATTATCATCAGGACTAGCAACCATGCAAAGAGATGATTCAAAAATAACTTTAAAATCTTTATCACAAAACTGACTAATACTAAGAAGATTATGCTTTAATCCTTCAACTAATAAAACATTGTCAATAAAAGTAGAAGAAAAGATGTAAACTTTATCGATACCAATGATTTTTTCTTTACCATTATCTCCAAAAGTTATACTCCCTCCATTCAGTGCTTCAAGAGAAATGAATTGCTTTACGTCTCTTGTCATGTATCTTGAGTAACCACTGTTAAGATATCATAACCTCTTCTTTTCTTTGGTTGCAAGACACAGCTGCAAAACAAATTAAGTTTCATTTTAGGTACCCAATCATCTTGGATCCTTTAGGGTTAGTACTAATGGTGGTTTCGTTTGATATCCAAATCTTTCTAGAATTATTTATCTTTTTAAGATCACACTGGTATGTTTTTTGCCCAAATTTCTTACAACTAAAACAAATGATATTTGATGATGCAAGAACAAAAAATTCTTGAAAAATTCTTATTTCATTTGCTACTTATAACGAAGTCCTGCTTTATCAAATATAGCTCTTTGATTATTTAATAAAAGATTTAGCTTTTCAGAACTATATATAAATTTTTTAACAAATGGTTTTACTTTATCAAGTTCATCTTTGAATTTCTTATTTTTTATCTCAAGGTCTTTATTTTTCATTAAGAGTTGATCATTTGAAACAACAACCTTTGGTCTTTTCAAAACCCTTATTTTCATTGATAAAGCATTTTTTTGTTTTTCTAAAATATCAATCTTAGTTTTTAATTCATTGTTTTCATTTGTAAGATTGGTGCTTTCATGAGAAAGTGAATTTGTATACTTTTTTAACTTTTTGTTTTCAATTTTTAGCAATCTGTGTTCATGCATGAGCTCATCAAATGCAACTTTAAGTTTATCAAATATAAATTCAGGTTTAAAGTCAAATTGTAACTCATCTTCTTGAACCATAAAGCAAAGATTGGCTACTTATGATTGTTCTTCTTCTAAGCTGGAGTCTTCATTTTCTGCCTCAAGTCTTTATTTTTCTTTAAGAGTTGATCATTTGAAACAACAACCTTGGGTTTTCTTAAAACCTCTATTTTCATTGATAAATCATTCTTTTGTTTTTCTAAAATATCAATCTTAGTTTTTAAATCACTGTTTTTATTTGTAAGATTAGTGTTTTCATAAGAAAGTAAATTTGTATGCTTTTTCAACTTTTTATTTTCAATTTTTAGCAATTTGTGTTCATGCATGAGCTCATCAAATGCATCTCTAAGTTCATCGAATATAAATTCAGGTTCAAAGTCAGATTGTACCTCATCTTCTTGAATCATAAAGCAAAGATTGGCTACTTCTGATTGTTCTTCTTCTAAGCTGTAGTCTTCACTATCACTCCAGGTAGCCATCATAACCTTCTTTCTAAACTTCTTTTTGGATTTCTTTAGGAGAGGGCAATCGACTTTAAAGTATCCCGACTTCTTACATTTGAAGCAAATTGGTTGATTTTTATCCTTTTCTTTTTCCTTTTTTTTCCTTTTCCTTGCTAGGTTGAGGCTTCTTTTTGTAGAAAATTTTTTTCTTTCTCATGAATCTTCTAAGTTTTCTTGCAATAAGTTCCTCTTCATCCTCATTTTCTTCTTCTTCGGATTCTACACTTGAAGACTCATCTTGTGTGGTATATTTGAATGCTATGGTCTTCTTTTTATTGACATCCATTGCCTTTTGTTTCAAGTTCAACTCATAAGTCATGAGTGAACCTGCAAGTTATTTCAAAGGAAGTGTCTCAATATCTTTGGCTTTTTGAATTGCTCTCACTTTCGGATCCTAAGATGTTGGCAATGACCTGAGAATTTTATTTACAAGATCAACATTAGACATAATCTTACCAAGACTTCTCATGCCATTAACAGTATTTATAAATCTAGTATACATTTCAGTAGTAGACTCATTGGGCTCCATTCTAAACATCTTATATGTATGTACAAGCATATTAACTTTAGTATTTTTTACTCGATTGTTACCCTCATGAGTAACCCCAAGTATTTTCCATATTTTCTTCACAAAGGTGCATGTGGAAATCCTATTAAATTCACTAGGATCCAATGCATAATAAAGTAAATTCATTGCTTTAGCACTTTTCTCGGATTGTTTAATGTCGTTTTCATCCCAAATCTCTTCAAGTTTTGATATGGAAATGCCATTAACAATGACTGAAAGAATATATGGACCTTTATCAACTACTTTCCATAAATTGTAATCAATAGAATGCATATAAATTCTCATACATGTTTTCCAATATGTGTAATTTGTACCATTAAAATAAGGAGGTCTGTTTGAGGCTTGTCCCTCAACAACACTAGAACTAAGTGGGGCTGCCACAGATTTTTAACTCAAGGTGGTTAGACCTTCATGTTGAGAATATGGCTTTGATACTACTTGTTACCCAGCAAGCAACCCAAGAGGAGGGATGAATTGGATTTTAAAAACTTTTGCAAGTATGTGCTAATTCAAAAACAACTTAGGTGCTAGTGAATTATAAGTGTTTGTGTACTATTCAAGAATATGCAGCAAAAATAAATAAGTAAATGTAAGGTAAATAAGAGCAAATAATTAGAGAATAAGCAATCACAAATACAAGGATATATAGTGGTTCAGTGCATATCAAAGCACCTACATCCACTACCTAAGGTCCCCTTGGATATTCTACTATAATATTCCTTGATTATAGCCAATTAGTTTTCCGGGCTCACTAATCAAAACTCAACTTGTTTTCACCGAGAACACAAGTCAAAATCCCTTTGATTTTACGGGATAACCAAAAACCTAGTTGATTATGTAACTAAGGCTCACCAACAACCTCCTTGGTTTTGTCACTTAGGCTAACCAAAAATCTTCATTGATTTTAACACAAAGGCTCACCAACAAACCTCAACTCTAGTTTCAATTTCCTTGAAACTAGAAATAATAGATAGATTCAAGTATAATGAATGAAATACAAAAAGCTTTCAACTAAAAGCAAGTATTTCTTTGAAGCTCTTTGATTGTTGAAGATGCTTGTCTTGAAGTTGTTGAAGCCTTAAATGATGCTTGAATGGATGGACTTGAATACTCTTGAATGCTTTTAATGCTTGAAGGCTCAACTTGACTTGAAGGTAGTTATTCTTCAATAAATATTTGAGTGAATGCACTTAACTTCTCATCTCACTCTTTTCTTTTGAGTTTGGTTCACTTTAAATACCTTTCCAAGCTTCAAATTGCAGTTTTTGGCCGTTGGAAAAGAAAAATAGCTGTTGGGGGCAAAAAGGACCAATTCTGCACTTCAAAAAACAAGCCGTTATTGTTCATCAGAACTCTAAGTATTGACACTTCAGGTCATGAGTCAACACTTTAAGCCGACACTTCATCTTCATGAGTCGATACTAGTTCAACAAATATCTTCTGATGCTCTCTGAAAATCTCAAGTCAATCGATACTTTTTCTGGTGAGTCGATACTTGAGTTGATACTTGTCTTCTATGAGTCGATACTTGAAGGAAATCTTGAAATTCATCATATTCTGTATAATTTTTGTCTCAGGCCTTAAGTTAACCCTTGAGTCGACACTTAAGCTCCATGAGTCGATACTTCAAGCATGCCATCTGAAACTTCTTTTGCATATCATCTCAAGCCTCTGTGAGTCAACACTTCAATTTTATGAGTCGACACTTGGCTGAAACTTTCCTGAGATGCTTCTGTAACACTACTAAAACTTATTCAAACTTCAAACTTGAGTCCTTCCAAGTCATTCTTATGTACTTAAGTCTATTTAGCTTGAAATTTTATCTATGAAACAGACTTCTTCAATCAAGATAACAAGCAATTTAAACTTTTAACAAGTGAGTACTCTATTCTGATAAATACACTTTTAACACATAATTAGTACTCAAATATACTTAAGTATTTTGTTATTTATCAAAATCAAGACAAGAGTCAACACACCAATACCAAGAAACAAGAGTTTAAAAGAATAAATAAAAAGATTAAGCCTTTTATTAAAAAATTACTTAAAGCTCTGAAAACTTGAAATACTTTTAAAAGGTCAAAGAATAGTTTTCAACAAAGCTGGTTTGGATTTCAAGCAACAAAGATAGTAAAAATACATCAATTTTTTTTTGTTAGAGCATCTTCAAATATTACAAGCTATTATTATGATAAGCTAGGATATAAAGCTTATTTATGTGATTGTAAAAAATTGGATAATGTTAAAAAGGTTTGGGTTTCAAAAGAAATCACTACTACTAATCCAAAAGGACCTAAGATGGCTTGGATACCTAAAGTTTCTGCTTGATTCCTTTTGTAGGTGTGTCTTGTAACCAAGGAGAAGAAAAACTTTGGTATCTAGATAGTAGTTGCTCAAGACACATGATCGAAGATATGAAATAATTCACATCTCTTGACGCTCTAAATAGAAAAAATGTAATATCTGGTGATAATGGAAAAGAAAAGATCGTTGAAATTGATAAAATTTGTATCATCTCCTTTAGATTTATAGAAAATGTTCTACTTATAGAAGGTTTAAAGCATAATTTATTTAGCATTAGCCAATTTTATGATAAAGACTTTAAAATAATTTTTGAATCATTATTATGCATTATTTCTAAGCTCAATGATAATAGAATCATGTTCATTGGATATAGACATAGAAATATCTATATGATAGATCTTGATGATCTTTCAATGCAAGATGGTCAATGTTTAGTTGTAATAGAAGCCAAAGTCAATAAGGCTAGTTGGTTGTAGTATTATAGTATTATAGATTAGGATATGCTAACATGTATTTGTTTTTTAAATTAATCAAAAAAGATCTTCTAAAAGGTTTACCAAAATTTAATTTTTTAAAAAATAAAATTTATGATGCATGCTAATTTGGAAAATAAACAAAAAGCTTTTTCAAATCAAAAGGCATAATTTCAACATCTAAACCCGAAGAATTAATTCATATAGATTTATTTGGATCCACTAGAACTACTAGTTTAGAAGAAAAGAAATATGGTCTTGTAATAGTAGATGATTTCTTCTGATTTATATGGATTATATTTTTGTCACACAAGGATGAAGCTTTTTTAGCTCTTACCAAATTTTATCAAAACATTTCAAATGAACAAGGTAGTTCAATTGTTTGCATTTGCAGTGATCATGGAACTAAATTTGAAAACCAAGAATTTAAATTTTTTTGTAATAAAAAAGGAATTGAACATAATTTTCTTATACCTAGGATACCTTAATAAAATGGGATGTAGAAAGAAAAAAATCAAATTTTGGAAGAAATGGCATGTACCATGCTATATGAAAGTAACCTTCCAAATACTTTTGGATAGAAGTTATCAACATAGCATGTTATATTTTAAACCATGTTTTGATCTATCTAATTTTAAAGAAAATATCTTATGAACTTCGGAAAGATAGAAAATCAAATATAAAATATTTTCACATTTTTGGATGTTGATGTTTCATACTAAATAATGAAAAAGATAACTTAGATAAATTTGATACCAAGTCAGATTAGGATATCTTTTTAGGATACTCCACATCTAGCAAGGCATACAAAGTCTTCACAAGAAAATCCTTGTTGTTGAAGAATCTATCCATATAGTATTTGATAAAGCTAACAACAAAGCTTTTAGAAAAGAAGATATTTTGAATTATGATATAGGTCTTCAAAGGATAGAAAATTTAATATTAAAGGATGTACCCTCTAAGGACCTTGAAGAAGGTCAAAAAGAGAAAGAAGAAGAGGAAAAAACCTCATCAAGGCAAAATGATCCATCTAAAGAATGGAGGTATTCCCATGGACACTCAAAAAAATTAATAGATGATCCATCCAAAGGGATAAGAACTTGATCCTTTTTAAGAAATATTTATGACTACTTAGTTTTTGTATCTCAAATAGAACCTAAAAGTATAGAAGAAGTTAAAAAAGATTCCAATTGGATTAATACTATACAAGAAGAACTAAATCAATTTGAAAAAAAAATTTTGAACTTTAGTAGAAAGACTACTTATCTTTTAATAATTGATACTAAATATATTTTTACAAATAAATTAGATAAAACTGAAACTGTTACAAGAAACAAAGCTAGACTAGTTGCTAAGAGAGAGAATCAAGAAGAGGGCATGGATTTTGATAAAATTTTTGCATATATAGCTAGATTAGTAGTGATTAGATTATTACTTACATTTGCATATTTTATAGATTTCAAACTCTATCAAATAGATGTTAAAAGTACTTTTTTAAATGGATACATAGCAAAAGAGGTTTATGTAAAACAACTACCTAGTTTTGAAAATTATACCTATCCAAATCATGCTTATAAATTATACAAAGCTCTATATAGTTTAAAACATGCTTCTCATGCATGGTATGATAGGTCAATCAGATTTTTATTTGAAAATGGTTTTATAAGAGAAAATGTAGATACCACCTTATTTTTTAAAAGAAAAAATGATGACTTATTAATGGTACAATTGTATATTGATGATATTATTTTTGGTGCTATTGATAAAGTTCTTTATCAAGAGTTTGCTAAGTTAATTCAGGAAAAGTTTGAGATGAGCATGATGGAATAGCTAAACTTATTTCTTGAATTCTAAATCAAGTAAAGTAAAAAGGAAATCTTCATTAACCAAGAAAAATAAACAAGATAAATATTCAAGAAATATAGGATGGAGATCACAAAATCACTTGGCACATCTATGAGTCCCTCTTATAAACATGATGAAAATGAGAAAGGTAAGAGTATTGATCAAAACTATATAAAAGTATCATCAGTTTACTTTATCTTACTACAAGTAGATCATATATTATGTTCAGTATTTACATGCATGCTAGATATCAGTCAAATCCTAAATAATTACATTTGTTTACTGTTAAACAACTTCTTAGATATTTATCTACTACTATTGATATTGGATTATGATATTCTAAATAATCATTAATTGAACAAATTGTATATTTTGATGCTGATTTTGTTAGATTTAAATTAGATAGAAAGAGTACTGGTGGAATATGTTAGTTCTTGAAGTTAATTTAATCACTTGGTTTAGCAAGAAATAAAATTTAGTTGTACTATCTACGATCGAGAACAAATATATAGTAGCTGAAAGTTATTATGCTCAAATCTTATGGATTAAATAATAACTTAAAGATTTTGGCATTAAATAAAATAAAATTTTTATAAGATATGATAACACTAGTACAATTAATCTAA
The DNA here is from genome assembly GCA_021397845.1 of Areca catechu. NCBI lineage: Eukaryota > Viridiplantae > Streptophyta > Magnoliopsida > Arecales > Arecaceae > Areca > Areca catechu. The sequence continues at coordinate 40,034,718 of CM038048.1, read as the reverse complement.
CTAGGATCTTGTTCAATATTTAAGAAGTAAACATATTAAAATAAGACACCACTTCATAAGAGATCATATTCAAATGGTAATGTATTGTATGATTTTGCTTGCATGGATAAATAATTAACTGATATCTTTAGATTTACTATGATTAGAAGAAAACTAGAATAGATTTTGCATGACTAGAATAATATATCCTTTTGACTAGACTATTTATCTTCTCTTAATTTTTGTTCTTAGAGATCTCAATTCGATTAAAATATGTCTCTTTAGATCATTTTAAACCTCCTAAAATTATGTGTGAAACTCTTATGAATTCCTTTTCAAAGAAAATGTTGCCAAGTAAGCAACCCAAGAGGGGGGGTGAATTGGATCTCTAAAAACTTAAAGCTAAGCTTAATATCACAAGCTACAAACTTTACAAAACAAGATATGCAACTCAATTGAGCAAGGTACTATGATTCGAATGCAATGCTCTAAAGTAATAGTGCAGCAGAAATTAAAAGCAATGAGCAAAAATATAAAGAGCAAGGAGAGAGAGATCAAGCAATCACAAACACTATAAGCTATGGTGGTTCGGTGCTAACAATGCACCTACATCCACTCTCCAAGATCCCCTTGAAAATTTACTATAATCACAAGATTACAGCCAATTAGTTTTTGGGGCTCACTAATCAAAACCCGACTTGTTTTCACAAAGTTCACAAGTAAAACCTCACTTGGTTTTACGAGCTAACCAAGAACCTAATTGGTTTTCACAAGGCTAACAAACAACCTCCCTTGGTTTTCTGGGCTAACCAAGAACCTTAGTGGTTTTGTGGGCTAACCACCAACCTAATTGGTTTTCCAAGGCTTACCAATAACCTTCCTTGATTTTGCAATAGGCTAACCAAGAACCCTTACAAGATATGAAGTTTAGAAACAAAGAACCAATGTAAGCTTTCAAAAGAAAAGCAAATAAGTCGAAGTAGCTCGATGTAGTGCTACTTTGCTCTTGTTGAAGCCTTTTGAATGCCCTAGTATGAATGATCTTTAATGCTCTTGATTGCTTTGAATGCTTGGAGGCTTCCTTTAGCTTGAGAGTAGTTGAAACTTGAATGAATAGGAGTTATGGCTCTTTTTTCTTCTTTTCTCTTCAAACTCTTAATGGTATTCAATATTCTTTTTTTTAGATTTAATTTGAACCATATAAATACCTTTCCAAGACCTTAAAATCGAAATCTAGCTATTACACTTGAAAAACTAGCAGTTGGGGGCATTTAGGACAAGTTCTGCATTTGAAAAAATTAGCTGTTACTGTTGCCAGAACTCCATGTGTTGACACTTCCTCAATTGAGTCGACACATAAAGTCAACACATATTCTTCTTGAGTCGATACTTTGTTCAAGATGGTCCATTCAGATTCTCTAGAAATCTAGTTGAGTCGACATCTTGAGTCGACACCTTGCATCCACGTATCGACACTTCAACTGTTCCTTCACCTTCTGCAAGTTCTGTGGCTTGAAAGTCTCAGGCGATGTGTTGATCCTTGTGTTGACACTTTGAGTCGACACATAAGGTCCATGTATCAACATTTGATCTATGCCATTTGAAACTTTGTAGCGTACCGGCCTGAGTCAACACCTCATCTTCATCTTTCGACACTTCATGTCATGTATCGACACCTTGAGTCGACACATCTCTGAAAAATCACAGAAGATGCTGATTTTGAGCTGGAACAAGTTTCCATTTGGCTTTCACATCCATTCAATGATCTCTTGAGTGTCCAAGTCTTGTTTTATGCAATCTTATCATTCAAACTTGGTTCTTTAACATAATTGGGCTTCTTCAAATTTTATGAGCATCCTTTCAATAAAAACACACTTAAAGCAAATCATTTGTCCTCAATTTATACTTAACTATTTTTCTTATCATCAAAATCAATTAGTGGAGTCAACAATCTCTCCCTTTTTGATGATGACAAAATCCTTAAGTATAAATTGCTTTACAAGTAAAGCTTTAAGAGAATTTAATAAGGTGCATAATATTGAAAGCATTAAGTAAATCAACATTACTTGCACTAAAGATATGATCATTCAAAATGCAAGTAATAATATTTGAGCTTGTTACAAAGATAGAAAGTATCAGAACTTTGTCAGAACTTTGAGCTTGATATTTATTTAAATGCGCTGAGAACATGTATCATGATACTCTATAATGAAAATTCCAGCAATTAACAAGACTCCCCCTGAATCAATGATTCATAACAACATTTGTATGAATCTTTTCAAAACATTGAAAGAGGGGTTTCAAAAATTCAACTCACTTTGAATTTGAGCATAAAGTAAAGCTCCCCCTTTCTTAAGGAATTTTGTAAATGATTTTCAGGATTTTCAAAAATACTCAAAATTAAAAGTTACTCCCCCTTTAGTTTGAGAAGTAAACACATTTCTACTTAAATCTCGCTAAATTACTCCCCCTTTTTGTTATCATTAAAAAGGTAGGAAAATAAATACAAGATATATCATAAAGTTTATAAATTCGTTTTCGAAACTACTCACTCTTTTTTTTAGGAAATACATTCAATAAATATTGAAGACATAGAATTATAAGAGCAATTCAAGATGTAATATTCAATCTCATCAAACACAAAGATAAGAGGAATCAAAAAGTGTTTCATATATGACAGGAACTTGTATATCAAATACACAACAAAGGTAAAAGTACATATAAGCATAAAAGTAAATTATCTAGAAGTGCATCAAAATTCTAAACAAATACAAAATAAGTCCTAATCCTCATCCATCGACTCATCAGAAGATGAACCGATCTTGATCGGTCCTATATCAATGAAAGAACAAGCTCTAAGCCATCATGATCGAAGATCTCAAAGTCTGGTCCTGGTCAGCTGAGGAGTGGTACGGCTTCCACGTCCTCTGCGATAAATATAGATCTGATCTCTGACTGAAACAGTAAAAGTAGGAGCTACGTCCTCCACATGAACTGAACTGATCGGATCAATCAACTCAGTAATAGCTGGAGCAGGTGTAGGATCAAAAGTAGGGCCTGAATTGAGATACTGAAAGCCAGGTATATAAAACCCATGCTCTCAAGTGACTGATGAAGTATGAAGGGTAGCACTATCAAAAGTAGGTGTAACAGCTGATGATACAGGCATATCAAGAACAGCAGTGTCAGCTATAGAAAGTATCGGTATATCTACAGTGTGTATATCAATAGAGGGTGTCTTAATGATAGGTGTATGAATGTCTGGAGAATCAATAGTAGGTAAATCAATAACAGGTATATCAATAACAGGACTAAGAATAGGAATAGGAACTGGAATTGGAGTGTGATCAACCGATCTAGGAGGAGAGGATGGATCAGGAATTGGGACAAATGAGAAGGATGGGTCAACAACAAGGCTCGCAGGCACATCATCCATCACCTCCGCAACTGGCTTTGACATAAGATCAGCAATATCAAACCGGTCTGAGTCAGTCTCCTCATCTCCATCAATATCTCCAATAACAGTATATCCATCTCCATCTCCAACAGTAGTCTGAACACCAGTATCAAGATCCACAATGTCAACAATTGGTGCAGGAGTAGGTACATGAACAGATGCAGGAGCAGTGTCTGCAGCAGGAGCACTCGTCAAAGATCTGGACAGTGCTGAGAGAATAGCCGAAATGCCATCATTAAGACCAATATGGCTCTCTCTCATCTCAGCAATAAAAATGTCTAGATGCTGCCTCATGACAAATACATCGATCTCTATACGTCTGACTCTGTCCTCTAAGGTATCCAAGTACCAAGAGTCTCCGTCTGCACTGGCTATGGCTGGGCAGATGTAGAAGGATCAGGCTGAGCTGGCTGTGCTGCCGTCTCAGGCTGTGTCTCGCTCGGTCTAGCCTCACCTAAAAGAATCCACTCCTCCTCTGCTGTATCCTCATCAATATCAGCTCTATCCTTGGCCTGACCTGATATCCTCCGTGTCCACTGGCCTCGAACTAAATGATAACCCATGTGATGCAGTGACCTGATGTCATATACATCAGTATGGATCAAAGTATGATAGGGCTCATCCTGGAAGCTGACTCCATACTCCCAAAATAGTACTATCAATCCCATGCCATATGGTAAGCAGAGCCGCTGGCTAGATGATGCCTTAGTAATCTGATAAACCATCAGAACAGGAAGACAAATCGGCGTGCGCTGAATCAGTGAGACCATCACCAGCAACTCATGCTCGGTGATATAGTCAAAGCGATCGATCTTCGGCAGAAGAATCCGGACAACTATATGATGTAGCAGTCTCATCTTTGCAGACAACCTCGAAGCTGGAACAGTGGCTCCCTCTGGTAAGATATCGGACTCAAAAATGTACTAGAGACCACTAACTCGGTCCATCAGGCTGTTAATAACTGATCCAGTCATGGGTATATCCCATACTCTGCTTAGAGTCTCTGAAGTGATGGGTATATCCCATCCTCTAACCTGTGCAACCCAACCATCTGATCCACGGGCAAGTGATCCGTAGAACTCTCTCATCAACCAGGGATAGTATCTCTCGCTGAGCGAACAAAAAATAACCAACCTAGTATGTCAGATCCACTCTCCTATCCGAAAATATTGCTGGTCTAAGAAGGAAAAGTCCACTCGGCATCCTCCAACCACTGTCTTGGAGCTCGTCCATCTAGAAGGAATAAATAGGGGTCGTGTAGGCGGATCCGGAGCTCTAGACTCATGTCGGGCCTTCGTTCTTCGCTCTTCTTCATGCTGTGACTGGCGAGGTCGGCGAATGACTTGTTTGTGAGGACCCATTATCAAGAATCAAAGTGTGGGCAAGGTTTTTGGTGGAAAAAGAGGGTTTCTAGGGTTTAGGAGCTAAAACCTAGATAGATATCCAACAAAAATGGCCACCGAACCTTCAAATCTGAGAAAACGGTGGGTACAAGCAAGAAAATGACAAGATGAATAGTATGGGTACCTTGAATCAGTGTGTCGGCTTGATGGAGAATGAAATTTGTGGGAAAAATGATTCGGAAACCCCTTAAATCTCAGTTTGCCATCGGGCATGTGTCGGCTCATGCATGTGTCGACACATTTTGGTGTCGACTCATGATATATCGACACATCCACTTAAAAACTAAAAATTTGAGAATTTCACAAAAAGATCAAAATCAATTGAAATATCATATTTTTGGAGTCAAATCAATAATGATTAACATGATTTATCATGAATAATGTCAAATTGATCTAGTTTGAGTCAAATTGGGGAAAAGATTTAATCAAATGGATTGATGATCCCGAGCTCTCTTCTAATCATACAGAATCGATCTTCCATAAGAGGTTTAGTTAAAATATCAGCTAATTGAAATTCAGTACAGTTAAATTCAAGCAAAACATCATTGTTTTCTACATGATCCCTAATAAAATGATGTCTAATTTCAATGTACTTGCTCCTAGAGTGTTGAACAAGATTTTTAGTCAAGCAAATAGCACTGGTATTATCACATTTAATAGGAGTTCTAGCCAACTTGATTCCAAAGTCTTCAAGTTGTTGCTTAATCCATTGGATTTGAGTACAACAACTTCCTACTGCAATATACTCAGTCTCAGTTGTGGATAGTGCAACTGAAGTTTGTTTCTTGCTAAACCATGAGATTAAGTACACTCCAAGAAGTTGTCAAGTTCCACTAGTACTTTTTCTATCTAGTCTACAACCAGCAAAGTCTGCATTATAATATCCAATCAATTCAGCAGATAAATTTCTATCATACCATAAACCAATACTAATAGTACCAGACAGATATCTAATAATATGCTTAACAGCTATAAGATGTGATTCTTTAGGTTCAGACTGATATCTAGCGCACATACAAACACTAAACATTATATCTGGTCTACTAGCAGTTAAATACAATAAGGAGCCTATCATGCCTCTGTATAACTTTTGATCTGTAGATTTACCATGTTCATCTTTATCAAGTTTACAGGAGGGGCTCATAGGAGTACCTATTGGTTTAATAGTCTCCATTCCAAACTTTTTGATAATTTCTCTTGTGTACTTAGCTTGGTTGATGAAGATACCATCTAAAGTTTTCTTGATTTGGAGTCCCAGAAAGAAGTTTAGTTCACCCATCATACTCATCTTAAACTCACCCTGCATAAGCTTAGCAAACTCTTGACAAAGAATTTTATTAGTAGCACCGAAGATAATATCATCAACATATATTTGCACTACCAATAAATCATTATCTTTCTTTTTCAAAAATAGAGCCTTATTAACATTTCCTCTAGAAAATTTATTTTCAATAAAAAATTTGCTTAACCTTTCATACCATGCTCTAGGTGATTGCTTCAATTCATAAAGTGCTTTGTGTAATTTGAAAACATAGTCAGGATGTGTATGATTTTCATATCCAGGTGGTTGTTTAACAAAAACCTTTTCAGATATAAAACCATTTAAGAAAGCACTTTTAACATCCATTTGAAATAACTTGAAATTCATAAAATAAGCAAATGCTAATAATAGTCTAATTGCTTCTAGTCTAGCAACAGGAGCAAAAGTTTTATCAAAGTCAATTCCTTCCTCCTGATTGTAGCCTTTAGCAACTAGCCTAGCTTTATTTCTAATGACAATACCATTTTCATCTAATTTATTCCTAAATACCCATTTAGTGCCAATAATTGAAACATTAGATGGTCTTTCTACAAGTGTCCAAACATTATTTCTATCAAATTGTATTAGTTTCTCTTGCATAGCATTGATCCAATTAGAGTCTTTTTCAGCTTCTTCAAAATATTTAGGTTCTATTTGAGATACAAAAGTAATATAATCACATTCATTTCTAATAGAAGCTTGAGTTCTTACCCCTTTTGATGGATCACCTAAGATTAATTCCTTAGGATGTCCATAAGCATACCTCTACTCCTTAGGTAGATTTTGATGCTTTGAAGTGTCATCTTCTTTCTCATCCTTATCTTGTTCTTCTTCACTTGGTTGAACTTGATCATTCAGTGTCAGCTTCTGAAGTTTGTCAGCACCTGCACATTCATCAGATGTCTCCTCTTTTCTCGAGGACTTGTTAGTAGTTTTTTCAAATACAACATGTACTGACTCTTCTACAACCAAAGTTCGTTTATTAAATATTATGTATGCCTTGCTTGGTGTAGAGTATCCTAAGAAAATACCTTCATCAAACTTGGCATCAAACTTTCCAAGATGATCTTTTCCATTGTTTAAAATAAAATATTTACAACCAAAAACTCGAAAATATTTCAAAGTCAGTTTTCTTTGGTTCCAAAGCTCATATGGAGTTTTCTTTAAAATAGGGTGAATTAAAACTCAATTTAAAACATAACAGGCTGTATTAATAGCTTCAGCCCAAAAGTACCTTGGCAAATTGTTTTCACAAAGCATAGTGTGTGCCATTTCTTCTAAAGTACGGGTTTTCCTTTCTACCACCCCATTCTGCTGAGGTGTCCTAGGTGCAGAAAAATTATGTTCTATACCTTTTTATTACAAAAGTTCTCAAAATCTTGATTTTTAAATTCGGTTCCATGATCACTACGAATACAAATGACTGAAATACCTTTCTCATTTGAAACTTTTTTATAAAACTTTACGAATACAGAAAATGATTCATCTTTTTGTGCTAAAAAGAAAACCCAAGTAAATCTCTAAAAATCATCCATAATAACTAATCCATATCTCTTGTCTCCTAGACTTGATGTTCTAATTGGTCCAAAGAGATCCATATGGAGTAGTTCAAGTGGCATACTAGTAGTTACAAATCCTTTTGGTTTAAAAGAAGTTTTGACTTGTTTTCCAAATTGACATGCTTGGCAAATTCTATCTTTTTCAAAAAAGATTTTAGGTAAATCTCTAATTAAATTATTTTTACTAAGTTTTGAAATGAGATACATACTAGCATGCCCTAATCTTCTATGCCATAACCAACTAGTCTCTTCCTTAGTAGAATCCATTGCAACAAGGCATTCTCCATTAGGTAAAGATAGATTATCTAGGTCTACCAAATAAATATTTTCATGCCTTTTTTCAATGAATTGTACTCCATTTACATCCGGACTAGTAATCATGCAGTATGATGATTTGAAAACTACCTGAAAACTTTTATTACAAAACTGACTAATACTTAAAAGATTATGCTTTTAGCCATCTACTAACAATACATTAAAAATACTATTAGAAGGAGTTATGTGAACCTTACCAAATCCAATGATTTTTCCTTTACCATTGTCACCGAAGGTCACACTCCCTCCATTCAAAGCTTCAAGAGAAGTGAATTACTTCACATCTCCAGTCATGTGCCTTGAGCAACCACTGTCAAGATACCAAATTTGTTTGTTTTCCTTGGTTGCAAGACACACCTGCAATAAGATCCAGCTTTGTTTTTAGGTACCCAAGCCAACTTGGGTCCTTTAGGGTTAGCATTCAAAATGGTTCCTTTTGGAACCCACACTTTACTAAAAGACATGATTTTTCTAAAATTACATTGATATGATTTATGACCTAATTTCTTGCAAGTAAAACAGGTAATGCTAGATGATGCAGGTACAAAAAAGTTTTTGAAATACTTTTGTTACTTTTAAGGTTTATATCCTAAACCTGCCTTATTGAAAACTACTCTTTGATTGTTTAAGAGTAAATTTAGCTTTTCTGAGCTATAAGTAAATTTGTCAACAAAAGGTTTAATCTTTTTAAGTTCATTTTTGTATTTATCATTTTTAAGTTCTAAATCCTTGTTTTTATTTAAAAGTTCATCGTTGGAAACAATATTTTTAGGTCTTTTTAAAACTTCATTTTTCATAGCTAAAGCATTATTTTTCTTTTCCAAAACATCTAGTTTAGTTTTCAAAGAACTAGCATCATTAAGTAAAGAATTGTTTTCTTAGGAGAAACTATTTGCATGCTTTTTCAATTTCTTATTTTTGATAAAACTAATTTATAATCATGCATAAGCTCTTCAAAAGCATTTCTAAGTTCATCGAAAGTAAAATCAATTTCAAAGTCAGAACATACCTCTTCATTGTCTTGATGCACCATGAAGCATAGTTTTGCAATTTCAGTTTGCTCTTCTTCTAAACTGGAGTCTTTACTGTCACTCCAAGTGGCCATCATTGCTTTCTTCCTTAATTTCTTTCTTGATTTCTTAAGGAGAGGACAATCAAACTTGTAATGTCCCGGCTTCTTGCACTCGAAGCATATCGATACTTCCTTCTCCTTTTCTTTTTCCTTTTCTTTTTCTTTTTCTTTTCCCTTTTCCTTAGATTGGTATTTCTTTTTGTAGGGAAACTTCCTCCTCTTCATGAATCTTCTAAACTTTTGTGCAAGGAGGGCTTCTTCACCTTCTTCTTCTTTTTCATCTTCGGACTCATCAATCGAGGATTCTTCTTGAATATTTGACTTGAAAGCAATTCCCTTTTTCTTCTTATCAAGGTCCATAGATTTCTGTTTCAAGTTGAGCTCATAGGTCATGAGCGATCCTACTAACTGCTCAAGAGGTAGCTTGTCCATATCCTTTGCTTCTTGAATTGCAGTCACCTTTGGATCCCACGACATTGGTAGTGACCTAAGAATTTTATTCACAAGATCAGCATTAGATATGACTTTATCAAGACTTCTCATAGCATTTACAATATTTGTAAAACATGTATACATATCAATAATATATTCATTTGGTTCCTTTCGGAACATCTCATATGTGTGCACTAACATATTGACCTTAGTGTTCTTCACTTGATCGGTATCCTCATGGGTAACTTCAAGTGTGTCCCATATTTCTTTGGGAGATATGCATGTAGATATCCTATTAAACTCACTAAGATCTAATGCATAATAAAGGAGATTCATTGCTTTAGCATTGATCTCGGATTGTTTAATGTCATTTTTATCCCAATCCTCTTCAAGTTTTGGGATGGAAACACCATTAACTATCACCGAAGAAATATGAGGACCCTTATCAACTACTCTCCATAAATTGCAATCTATAGAATACATATAAATTCTCATCCTAGTTTTCTAATAAGTATAATTTGTTCCATTAAAAAATGGAGGTCTATTTGAGGCTTGTCCCTCAACTACACTAGTACCAAATGGGGCTGCCATAGATCTTTACTCAAGACGGTAAAGCCTATATACTGAGAACAGGGCTCTAATATGAATTGTTGCCCAATAAGTAACCCAAGAGGGGGGTTGAATTGGGTCTCTAAAAATTTAAAGCTAAGCTTAATATTACAAGCTACAAACTTTACAAAACAAGATATGTAACTTAATTGAGCAAGGTACTATGATTCGAATGCAATGCTTTAAAGTAATAGTGCAGCGAAAATTAAAAGCAATGAGCAAAAATATAAAGAGCAAGGAGGGAGAGATCAAGCAATCATAAACACCACAAGCTATAGTGGTTCGGTGCCAACAATACACCTACATCCACTCCCCAAGATCTCCTTGGAAATTCATTATAATCATAAGATTATAGCCGATTAGTTTTTCGGGCTCACTAATCAAAACCCGACTTATTTTTACAAGGTTCACAAGTCAAACCTCACTTGGTTTTACGGGCTAACCAAGAACCTAATTGGTTTTCACAAGACTAACCAACAGCCTCACTTGATTTTCCAGGCTAACCAATAACTTTAATGATTTTGCAGGCTAACCACCAACCTAATTGATTTTCCAAGGCTTACTAATAATCTCCCTTGGTTTTGCAATAGGCTAACCAAGAACCCTTACAAGATATGAAGTTTAGAAACAAAAAACCAATGTAAGCTTTCAAAAGAAAAGCAAATAAGTCGAAGTAGCTCGATGTAGTGCTGCTTTGCTTTTGTTGAAGCCTTTTGAATGCCCAAGTATGAATGATCTTCAATGCTCTTAATGGCTTTGAATGCTTGGAGGCTTCCTTTAGCTTGATAGTGGTTGAAACTTGAATGAATAGGAGTTATGGCTCTTCTCTCTTCTTTTCTCTTCAAACTCTTAATGGTATTCAATATTCTTTTTTTTAGATTTGATTTGAACCATATAAATACCCTCCCAAGGCCTTAAAACCAAATCTAGCCGTTACACTTGAAAAACTAGCCATTGGGGCCATTTAGGATGAGTTCTGTATTTGAAAAAACTAGCCATTACTATTGCCAGAACTCCATGTGTCGACACTTTCTCAGTTGAGTCGACACATAAGGTCGACATATGTTCTTCTTGAATCGACACTTAGTTTAAAATGGTCCATTCAGATTCAATGGAAATCTCAGTTGAGTCGACACATTCTCAGTTAAGTCGACATCTTGAGTTGACACCTTACATCCATGTGTCGACACTTCAACTATTCCTTCACCTTCTGCAAGTTCTGTGGCTTGAAAGTCTCAAGCGATTTGTTGATCCATGTGTTGACACTTTGAGTCGACACATAAGGTCCATGTGTCGACACTTGATCTGTGCCATTTGAAACTTTGTAGCGTACCGGCCTGAGTCAACACCTCATCTTCATGTGTCGACACTTCATGTCATGTGTCGACACCTTGAGTCGACACATCTCTGAAAAATCATAGAAGATGCTGATTTCGAGCTGGAACAAGTTTCCATTTTGCTTTCACATCCATTCAACCATCTCTTGAGTGTCCAAGTCTTGTTTTGTACAATCTTATCATTCAAACTTGGTTCTTTAATATAATTGGGCTTCTTCAAATTTTGTGAGCATCCTTTCAATGAAAACACACTTAAAGCAAATCATTGTCCTCGATTTATACTTAACTATTTTGCTTATCATCAAAATCAATTATCGAAGTCAATAGAAAATCCAATCCTACTCTGACTCAGTGCTTAAGTCGACTCATGAGTTTTTACCATGAGTCGACTCATTGATGAGTTGACTCAAGAGTAATTTTTGTGAGTTGACTCACTAACAAGTATCTTGTTTTCTAGGGCTAGCCTGCAATCCTTATTTTCATTCCAAACTCCTAATTTTCTTTCCTAAAATTCTCCAAAAATCCTCCAAATAATAAATCCTTTGATCCTTGCCCTCCATCTATCCAATTCTTGTTTTTTCCTTTTTGATCAGTGAGTGATGGGGCCAAGAAAGCAATTAGCACACTGGGTGAAGTGACCTTGATGCATCACAGGAGGTTCTAGGAGTGGGGAGTGTTGCTCAAAGGTGTTGCATGATCCCGAGCCTAGGGTGGAGACTCGTACTCTGCCTCCACCTTCTTCCATGATCAAGAAAGTGGTATGTTGTGTGATAGCATGTAGGAGATGGATTGATTTTGGCTATTTTAATAGAGAGGGTTTCTCGATTGGGAGTAGATCAGCATAACTAGTTATGAGAAGTTTTATTCTATAAGGGAGAGGTATTATCCCCATCTCATCCATGAGTTTTATGGATCTCTAGGTAGAGGTGAGATGGATAGGTAGCGATGGTCTGAGGCATTTAAATCCCTATTTTTAATGAGTTGTTAGCTCAAGTTTGGGGCAATCCTCATCGTGGACTGACTGTAGATGCATTGCATGACAAGGAATCTAGATTTAGATATATTTTGGAGAGAGAGAATGTCAGAGGTATCTCAGTAGTAAAGGTGAATCGATTGGTAGTTGAGATGAGATTGTTACATCATGTTGTTGGGCAGATCTTGGTTCCTAAGACTAGATGATTTGACTTCATCATAAATAGAGAGCTGATGCTGATGGTAGCTCTTATTCAAGGGACTACTATAAATCTGCTTGGTATCATGTTCCATCAGATGCAAGAGGCAACTAGTAGTATGAGACTATGTCTACCTCATGGGATGGGTCTCACTCTAGTCTTCAGAGAGTTTAGTGAATCGCTTGAGGGGGAGGCCTACAAGGAGTTGCTTCATACCTATACCTACAATGACTGGTCCCTTCATCGTATGGTCTGATAACTACATTAAGAATAAATATAAAAGTATTAATTTAATATTAAAATATCATTATTCTTTTAAAATTAATACTTTTATAAGTCATTTATAGGAAAGAACATCGCCAACATGGAGATCCCAATTTTAGATGTCCAACGGCATGAACGGCACTCGAATCGGACTCAGAACAGGCTCAAAATGAATTTTTGAAGAATTAACTAAGAGTTTGCACGAAGTTTAAAGTAGCCGATCCATAGTGGACTGGCCGCTCGATCCATTTCCCAGCCCGTGGGCCGAGATCTGCCATTGACACGGTCCACGGAAGCAGAGCCATAGACCGCGCTGCCCCAGTCATGTCGAGACTCGTCGGAGAGCCTTCCCCACCGTCGTGGAGGTCGCCGGCATTCTCATCGCCAGTCGAAGAAGCCCCGGTGGCCAGAAAAATGCTCCCGAAGGGGGCTATTTTTATTTTTTTCTTTTCTCTTGGACGAACCTCACCGCACCCATCATTTCATGCCACCGAACTGCCTACCCAGTCCACCGCTGGTCGGAGAAGGCGACGGTGCACTCTTCCTCGCAGCCGGTAGGTTCCTCATGATGAATTGCAGCCGTTGATGGTGTTCTTCGGTTTGGACCAAATGTGGACCGAACCATGTGCTGGGTGGACCGAACCATGTGCTGGGTTGGACTGAACCTAGGAGAAACTTCCAGAGCATCGCCGGATGAGCTGGAGATCGATGGGAGCTCGAGCTTCGTTGCAACCGTGGAGCGGTGTCTGTTGTTCTGTTGGGTTGGTGCAATGGTTGAGTGGGTTGGTTCAACAGTGGAGCAGGTTGGGAGCAGGGAGAGCCTATGAAAAGGGGTCCAGGGGAGCCAGAGGGGGGTATTCGATCATCCGATCATTGGGTGATTCAACCAGTCGAGCATTCGGCCATTCTTCCCCTGTGTTTTTCTTTCTATGTGCCTCTTCTTCTCCATCACAGAGAGAAGTGTTCTTTTCTTCTCCATTCCATAGAGAGCAGTGAGCTTTCTTCCCACCATTCCAGCTTAGTTGTAGAGGTCGACCCCATCCCAGAGTACAGTCCATCTCTTCGTTCTCCCAAACTCTCGGATTAGTCACAGTCTAGAGATCCATCGTTTCTTCCTCGTGGTTCTTTTGGTTTTCTGCTATTCTAGTTATCCCAACCTTATTCCCACTATTCCAGAACTATTCCAAGCTTATCCCAATCCTATTCCAGTAGTCCTATTTGCTATCGGTCAGTGCCATCTTCAACTTTTGAGCATGCAGAAGTCACTGGAGGCCGGAACTTCACTGGGGAAAAGGAGGTTTTTAATTTTGGTTGTATTACTTTGATGTACTCCCTCTTACATGAAATAAAAGTGTCTTTTGATTAATTATTGTTCTTTTTCTTTTGAATCAGATGCGTTGTTAGAGCAAAGCTTTGGAGGTAAGTCAAGTAAAATTACTCATGACTGATCTATTCCCAAGTGGGTACAGGTTGTGCTCTCGTGAGATAGATCATATCTAGGTTATTTCACTAGCATTTAGATCAATCTATTCCCAAAAAGGGATGGGCCGTGATTCACGGATACGGGCCGTGCTCTCACTTGGATAGATCTTTACTTAAGTTACCTTTACTGCTAATTACTTGTTAATCTTTTTTTAGTTTTAAGATTTCAATTTCTATTGCGCATTTATTATTTTCAAAGTAATCGAGAAAGTCCCTGTGGATTCGACCTTTGCTCCTGCTATCCTATTCTAGAATAGTAGTTTTAAGGTAATTAAATCGGTGCGTTGCAATGCACATCAGTCTATCGAAGGATTGGAGGTTATTTGGTGGTGCATAGAGCATCAGGTCAGGAGCTTGATTCAGATTCAGATAGAGAGCTTGTTCTAGCTAAGGCAAGACCTTCGGAGGCACCTACTGATGCGGCACCTCAGCCATTCGAACCTATCACCCCTCCAGCACATACAACTTCAAATATTGCACCACAAACTCTGATAGCTCTTAACCTCATGCTATCCATGCTGATATTGACTAGAGGATTTCTATGGAGATTTGAGTTGAGTCACCACTATCAAGGTTGATATTCATGGATTGAGGACAGATATGAATGGCATGCTGGCACAGTTCAGTGGGAGGATGGAGTCACGTTCTTAGAGATCTTAGCAATTATTTAGTGACTCACTCTTGCCCCTACTCCTGCAAGTTCTTCAGCTCCTCTACCTGATTCTTGCTAGGTTCTTGGCAGGGGCAGCAGAAGGCTGGGTTTCAAAATTTTTATTATTGAAACCCTAATCAGCCAGAACCCTAAACCCTAGGACCACTTGACCATAATAACTAATAAATCATAACTTTAGGGTTATAGAAGAATACTTGGAGTGATACACTCCTTAATTTTCATAATGCGCACAAGTGTATGCCCTCCAGAGGTGATCCACATAAGAACCGGACCAAGAAAGCAATCCCACCAAGCTTGCTTATTTGACTAGGACTCTTCTCAGTAGCCTTTCTTCCTTTTCCTTTGTTGGAACCCCATCCTCCTGTAGGGCACTCAGAGACCTCTGTGAATCCTCTCTAAGAATCTGATTATCCCTCCTATATCTCTTCCCAGGACTCTTCTCAGTAGCCTTTCTTCCTTTTCCTTTGTTGGAACCCCATCCTCCTGTAGGGCACTCAGAGACCTCTGTGAATCCTCTCTAAGAATCTGATTATCCCTCCTATCTTTTCCCAGGCTCTTATCTTAAAATGACAAGTTTTGTATTAAAAGGACAAGCCTTGCCTTAAAAGGACAAGGAAGAGAAAATAGAAAATGACTTCTTTCGAATCAGAATTAAATCTCTTGGCATCAATCTACCGATGCCTATTTATAATGAGAGAGTTGGTGCTTGGTAAGTCTTTTTGTTAGCCCTTGATAAGACCCTTCAAGCAAAAAGAGTCTTTTAGGTGAAAAGGCATGTCACTGGTATGATCTCATCATAACCCTAGAACCATAGCCCTAATCTATGGGGTTCATCATATCTTAATAAAATCAATAACACACAGCGTATGATGAAAATAAAATGCCTTTATTAATTGATAATGCCAATACACTGGTTTAGGATACAAAAGAAAATCCCATCGAAATACAACATTTCGATTGGCCTTTAGGGCATAATCCTTTCAGAGTCAGCTCTTTGTAGCTCGGGTCGACTCGAACTTGAATCTTGAAAATCTTGAACTCGAGGAGTCGGCTTTTTTCAGCTTGGGTTGGCTCTTCTTCTCAGGTTCGAAAAACCTTACTCTGAAAGAGTCGACTCAATGCAGTTTGGGTAGGCTCACTTTCTTAGGCTTTCAGAATTAGCTTTGGCAGAGTCGGCTCTTTTTTGTTCGAGTCGGCTCGCCTGGCTATTCTCAGAAATCTTCAGAAAATGAACTCTGGGAAAGTCGGCTCGGACTGATTCCAATCGACTTGGATTCACTAGAGTCGGCTCGCTTTCAATCGAGTCAGCTCTAATTGCTGCGTTCCAGAATCCTTGCTGCATGCCAGTAAGCAGAGTCGGCTCTTCATCACTTGGGGTTAGCTCGAGTGTCTTCTTCAGGATTTTTATAATTGAACTTAAAGAAAACTCTCACCAACTCTTTTACAATTTCACACAATACCAACTCAAACTAAAATTCATGGCACACACACTTATAGAAGTAACCCTTTTAATTGATTTTTTTTAGCATTTTTGATTGGGTTCTTCTTTACAAAAACATTTACAACACAACTCAACCAAAAATATAGAAGTGTAGGAGTTGAAATTTGAACATGTTATTCATCCTACAAAAACTTGTCAAACATTTGAAGAGTTGTCAAAAATAAATGTACATGCTCCAATATTTGGTTATCATCAAAATCACTTATGGGGTTAATAAGTGATGTCTTATTTCAATGTGTTTACTTCTTGAGTGTTGAACAGGATTTTTGGTTAAATTAATTGCACTAGTATTATCACATCTTATGGGTGTCTTAGTTAATTTGATGCAAAAATCCTCGAGTTATTATTTGATATATAGGATTTGAGCACAACAGCTTCCAGCTGCTACATATTCGGCTTTCGCTGTAGATAAAACAACTGAATTCTGTTTCTTGCTACTTCATGTAATAAAATTAACTCCAAGAAATTGACAAGTTTCACTAATACTTTTTCAATCAAGTTTACACCCAACAAAATCAGCATCAGAATATGCAATCAATTCAAATGATGAATCTCTAGAGTACCACAGTCCAAAATCTATAGTGCCAGATAAGTATCTAAGTATGTATTTAACAGCCAATAAATGATACTCTTTAGTAGCAGACTGATATCTTGCACACATACAAACACTAAACATTATATCTGGCCTACTTGTAGTTAAATATAGCAATGAATCAATGATACCTCTATATAGCTTTTGGTCTACACTTTTACCTGATTCATCTTTATTAAGTTTATAAGAGGAGGTCATAGGCGTACCTAATGATCTGGTATTTTTCATTTCAAACTTCTTTAAGATTTCTCTTGTATACTTAGCTTGGTTGATGAAAATCCCCTTTTTTGTTTGCTTGATCTAGAGTCCGAGGAAGAAATTTAGCTCTTCTATCATGCTCATTTTGAACTCTCCCTGCATTAGCTTTGCAAACTCTTGACAAAGACGTTCATTAGTAGCACCAAATATGATGTCACCGACATAAAGTTGTACTAGTAAGAGATCATCATTCTTCTTTTTCAAAAATAATGTATTATCTATATTTTCTCTAGAAAAACCATTTTTAAGCAGAAATGAACTCAATCTATCATACCAAGCTCTTGGAGCTTATTTCAAACCATACAAAGCTTTATGAAGTTTAAAAATATGATCAGAAAATTCATGATTTTCAAAACCAGGTGACTGATATACATAAACTTCTTCTTCAATGAATCCATTTAAAAAAGTACTTTTAACATTCATTTGAAATAGTTTAAAATCCATAAAACATGCAAATGCTAATAATAGCCTAATTGCCTCAAGTCTAGCAACAAGAGCAAAGGTTTTATCAAAATCAATCCTTTCCTCCTGATTGTATCCTTTGGCAACTAGCCTAGTTTTATTTCTAATAACTAATCTATTTTTATCAAGTTTATTTCTGAAAACCCATTTTGTACCAATTATTGAAACATTAGTAGGTCTTTCAACTAAAATCCAAACATTATTCATTTTAAATTAATTTAGTTCATCTTGCATAGCATTTATCCAATTACAATCATTTTCAGCTTCTTCAATAGATTTTGGTTCTATTTGAGAAACAAAAACTAAATAATCACATACATTTCTTAATAAGGAATGAGTGCTTATCCCTTTTGATGGATCACCAATTATAAGTTTTTTGGGGTGTCCATGAGTATACCTCCATTCTTTAGGTAATGGGTTAGGTATAGATGAGTTACTGATTCCTTGTACTTGTTTCCCTTCATTATTTTGATTATCATCTTGTTCCTTGGAAGGCCCTTCATTGTTGTTCACTTTTTCAGTTCTTTGAATACCTGTTTCATCATCAAGAACATCTTCTTTTCTAAAAGATTTTTTATCAGTCTCCTCAAACATAACATGGATGGATTCTTTAAATAAGAAGTGTTCTTCTATTGAAGACCCTGTATGCCTTGCTAGATGTAAAGTAACCTAAAAAGATACCCTCATCTGACTTGGCATCAAATTTGCTTAGATTGTCCTTGCCATTATTTAAAATGAAACAACGGCATCCAAAAACACGAAAATACTTAATTGAAGGTTTTCTTCCTTTTCGAAGCTCATAAGGTGTTTTCTTTAAAATAGGCTAGATTAAAATATAATTTAAAATATAGCAAGCAGTGTTTATGGCTTCCGTCCAAAAATATCTAGGCAAATCATTTTTGCAAAGCATGGTGCGTGCCATTTCTTCAAGAGTTCTATTTTTTCTTTCTATCACCCCATTTTGTTGAGGTGTCCTAGGTGCAGAAAAATTATGATGAATACCATTTTCACTACAAACATTTTAAAATCATGATTTTCAAATTCCATACCATGATCACTTCCTAGAGAAATAATTGAAACATCTTTTTCATTTGAGACTCTTTTATGAAATTTAATGAATGCGGAAAAGGTTTCATTTTTATGAGCTAAAAACATGATCCATGTAAAATGTGAGAAGTCATCTACAATAACTAGACCATACTTCTTACCTCCCAAACTAGTTATTCTACTAGGTCCAAAGAGGTCCATATGAAGTAATTATAGGGGTCTAAATGTAGAGACAACTCCTTTAGCTTTGAAAGAAGATTTAGTTTGTTTTCCAAGTTGGCAAGCACTACAAATCTTATCTTTTTCAAAACTAAATTTTGGCAAATCTTTTATATGATTCTTTTTGTTAAGTTTTGAAAGCAAATGCATACTTGCATGTCCTAATCTACGATGCCAAAGCCAACTAGTTTCATTGATCCTGGCTTCCATTGCCACTAGGAATTGACCATTTTGGACTAAAAGATTATCAATATCAACCATATAAATATTGCCATGCCTATGACCAATAAACTTGATGCCATTGTCATTAAGACTAGAAATAATGCACATAGAAGATTCAAAAAAAACTTTAAAATCTTTATCACAAAACTGGCTAATACTAAATAAATTATGCTTTAAACCATCAACAAAAAAAACATTATCTATATAAGTAGAAGAGGTGATATGGACCTTACCAATCCCAATGATTTTGACCTTTCTATTATCGCCGAAGGTTACATTTCCATCATTTTGATATTCAAGAGAAGAGAACTGCTCCACATCTCCAGTCATGTGCCTTGAGCAACTATTGTTGAGGTACCATAATCTTCTTTTGTTGGTTGCAAGACATACCTACAATGATAAATCAGGTGGAGACTTTAGGTACCCAAGTCATGTTGGGTCCTTTAGGGTTAATGGATATGGTTCTTTTGGAACCTAAATTTTTCTATCTTTATTTAATTTTTTTTTATTACATAAATATGATTTATATCCTATGTTGCCACAAGAATATCTAGTAATGGAAGATGAAGCAGGTACAAAGAAATTCTTGAAAAAAATTTGTTGTTTTCGTGGATTAAAACCTAATCCTGCTTTGTTGAAAACAGCTTTTTGATTATTTAAAAGCATATTGAGTTTTTCGGAACTATAAGTAAACTTTCAAATAAGAGGTTTTAATTTTTCAAGCTCATCCTGGTACTTCTTGTTTTATTGCAAAAGTTCTTTGTTTTGTTTAGCAAAATTTTCAGTTGTTGCAAAAGATTTTTCCTTTTTCAAATCTTCCTTTTCTTTTTCCAAAAAGATAATTTTATCAGTTAACTTCTTGTTTTCTTGAAGCAAATAATCATTTTCAATCAAGGACTTATCACTTGTTTTAATCAAATCCAAATTTTGTTTCTTTAGCTCTTTGTTTTTCATTTTAAGTTTTTGATACTCAGCAACTAAATCATCAAAAACATCATGCAATTCTTCGAAAGTAAATTCATCTTCAAGTTCATATTTTACCTCATCATCATTAGCTATTAAACAAAAATTGGTGACTTCTTGCTGCTCTTCTCTGAACTCGAGTCCTCGCTCTAGCTCCAAGTGGCCATCATTGCTTTCTTCCTTAGTTTTCTTTTGCTCTTCTTGAGTAAGGGGCAATCCATCTTGAAATGGCCAGGTTTCTTACATTCAAAACAAGTAGGTTGCTCTCTTTCTTTCTCTTTTTCTTTTTCTTTACTAGGCTCTCCGTTTTGAGGCTTTTTCTTGAAACTATACCTTCTCTTTCTCATGAACCTCCTAAACTTCCTTGAGATAAGAGCTGTTTTATCTTCATCATCTTCCTTATCGGAATCATCACTTGTATCTTCCCTGGTTATGGACTTGAATGCTATGGTCTTCTTTTTCTTGTCATTGTCCATAACCT
Source organism: Areca catechu (assembly GCA_021397845.1). Lineage (NCBI taxonomy): Eukaryota > Viridiplantae > Streptophyta > Magnoliopsida > Arecales > Arecaceae > Areca > Areca catechu. The sequence continues at coordinate 40,013,919 of CM038048.1, read as the reverse complement.
TTTGTTTCAATGACAGCTCCTATGTCATTAGAGATCCTAAAAGCTGCTCAAGAGGTAGTGTGTTGACGTCCTTAAGTTCTTCAATAGCTGTCACTTTTGGATCCCATGATGAAGAAAGTGACCTGAGAATTTTATTCACTAATTCAGCATTAGAAATGACTTTACCTAAGCTTCTCATGCCATTTACAATGTTAGTAAATCGAGTGTACATTTCACTAATAGATTCAGATTATTCCATTCTAAACATTTTATATGTGTGAATGAGCATGTTAATTTTAGTAGACTTCACTTGATGTGTACCCTCATGGATAACTTCAAATGTGTTCCATTTTTTCTTAGCGGAGAGATAATTTGAGATTCTATTGAACTCACTTGGATCTAAAGCAAAAACAGTAAATTCATAGCCTTAGCATTAAGCTCAACTTGCTTAATGTTATTCTCATCCCATTCATCTTTTATTTTGGGAGTGAGAATGCCATTAACCAAGATGGTAGGCTAATGAGGACCCTTAACAATAGTCCTCCAAATATTATAATTAATAGCTTAAATATAAATGCGCATGCATGTTTTCCAATCAGTATAATTTGTGCCATTTAGCAAGGGGGAAAGATTTAAGGCTTGTCCCTCAACAATTCCAACATCGATTTGGGCTGCCATTTAGGTCTTTAACTTAAGACCGTTAGACCTATATACTGAGCACCAAGCTCTAATACCACTTGTTGTCCAACGTAGCAACCTAAGAGGGGGGTGAATTGGATTTCTTTAAAAAACTAAAGCAAATATGTGCTGAAATTAATATGTTTATAAAGCAATGTAAGTGTGCACCAAGTAAGTGAGATGCAATGCTAAAAGTACAGGCAATAAAAGCAAAATAGCAAAGAGCACACACACAAACACAAGGTTTATAGTGGTTCGGTGCATACTAAGCACCTACATCCACTCTCCAAGCTATCCCTTGAAAATTTTACTATAATCAACCTAGATTACAGCCAACTTGTTTTCAGCGGGCTCACAAGTCAAACCCAAAGTTGGTTTTCTCACATAGGCTCACCAATAACCTTTACTCAAGCCAACCTAGGCTTGGATCTCAATTCAAGACTTTCAAAGGCCTAACACCTAGTTTCAAACACCCTTGAAACTAGTAAAATAAATAAAATCAGAGATACAAATATAAAGCACAAGCAAACTCTCTCAAAGAGTGGAATATAGATGCTTTGAGGCTCTTGATGATTGCTTGAGTTGTCTTCTCTTCGGAATCACTTCAAAGACTACTTTTGGATTGCTGAAATGAAGGCTTATAAGCTTTTTTAGTGAAATTTTTTCTTTTGCTCTCTTTTTAACTTTGGAAGTAAAGTTCTCAAAAAATGTCTTGTCTTTTATGAGTTTGTTCTTCATGAATGAGTTTGGTGAATCTTAAATATTTCAAAAACTTTCAAAAAATAGTTTAAGACCATTGGTGGAGTAAAACTAGCCGTTGGGAGCTTGTAGGGCTCAAATCTGACTCTCAGAAAATATAGCCATTATAGCTGTCAGAATCCGTGAGTCGACACTTGACTTCTGTGAGTCGATACTTAAGTCTTCATGAGTCAACACTTGGATGAGCATGAGTTGACTCAAGGTATAAACTTCTGAAAAACTAGGGTTCTATCCTTTTTCTATTCTCAGCCTATGAGTCGACACTTGAACCATGTGAGTCGATACTTGAGTCTCCTGAGTCAATACTTGATAGAAAATATCTCAAAATGGCATAGTTCTGTATCTTTAATTTTCTCAGGCCATGAGTCGACACTTCATTTCTGTGAGTCGACACCTGACTTCTGTGAGTTGACACCTGATTTCTGTGAGTCGACACTTGGCATGCCAAAGAGATTTCTGCATGCTAGCCTTCTGAAGTATCGACACTTTGCGTACCATGAGTCGACACTTGATGCTGCCACTTGACAAAAACTTATGCCAACCTTCAAGATTCAAAATGTTCTTCAATGAAAATTCAATACACATTTTGTAAAGCTCTGATTGATCTATTTTGAGGCCTTTTTAGGATGAGAAGACTTCTTAAACAATGAAAATTGCTTGAATTCCAATGAGTGCCTTGATACTTTTATATTGAAAATTTGAGGTGCCTGTATCCTGAAACTCATAACTATAATTGAAACATTAGTATAAAACATATACTCAACATTTTGTTAGTCATCAAAATCAAGGGCTAAAGCCAACAATGATCTTATAACTATGAATATTCTAGATTAGAATTTATAGGTTTTAGGTTTCACTGTTATCCCTGTAACCCTAAAGCCATTGTCCTAATATATGGGGTTCATCATAATCTTAATAAGATGCAATAGTATGATGAGTCAACTATTGCCTTTTATTAATAAGTAATATCATACATAAGCTAGAAGATTATAGAAATGTCCATACAAAGATTGGCTTTTAGGGCATAATTCTTTCAATTCTTCACTTGACCCACCACCAACAGCACCATAGCCACCAGCAGCACCAAATCTACCAGTAGCAGCAGACCTAGGACTTTCTTTGGACCATTAGCTAGATTAGCCACCTACTCCACCATCCAATCAGCCCACTCAACCATCCATGTTGACTCTTGTCTTGATTTTGATTAATAACAAAATACTTAAGTATATTTAAGTACTGACTGTGTGTTAAAAGTATGTTTATCAGAACAGGGTACTCACTTATTAAAAGTTTAAATTGCATGTCATCTTGTTGAACAAATCTCTTTTATAGATAAAACTTCATGATAAATGGACTTAAGTACATAAGAATGACTTGGGAGGACTCAAGTTTGAAGTTTAAAGAAGTTTTAGTAGGGTTTTAGAAGTGCTTCAGAAAAGTTTCAGCCAAGTGTCGACTCATGAAATTGAAGTGTCGACCATAGTGCTAACTCACAGAGGCTTAAGCTGATATACAGGAGAAGTTTTAGATGGCACGCATTAAGTGTCGACTAATGGAACTCAAGTATCGACTCAAGGGTCGACTCAAGGTTTGAGATAAAAATGATACAAAACATGCTGAATTTCAAGATTTCCCTCAAGTATCGACTCATAGAAGCTAAGTGTCGACTCAAGTATCGATACACTAGAAAACGTGTCGACTCACTTAAAATCTCCAAAGAGCTTCAGAAGATTTTTTTTGAACTTGTGTCGATTGATGAAGATGAAGTGTCAACTTAAAGTGTCAACTCATGACCTGAAGTGTCAACACTTGGAATTCTGATGAACAATAATAGCTAGTTTTTTGAAATACAGAACTAGTCCTTTTCACCCCCAATGGCTATTTTCTCCTCTCCAATGATCAAAAACTATCATTTGAAGCTTGGAAAAGTATTTAATGTGAACCAAACTTAAGAGAAAAGTGAGAGATAAGAAGTTAAGTGCATTTACTCAAAAATTCATCAAAGAACAACTACTTTCAAGTCAAGTTGAGCCTTCAAGCATTCAAAGCATTCAAGAGCATTCAAGTCTAACCATTCAAGCATCATTTAAAGCGTAAATAACTTCAAGACAAGCATCTTCAATAATCAAAGAGCTTCAAAGAGATACTTGCTTTTAGTTGAAAGCTTTTTGTATTTCATAAATTATACTTGAATGTTAAAAGCTTTTTGTATTTCATAAATTATACTTGAATCTTTCTATTATTTTTAGTTTCAAGGGAATTGAAACTAGAGTTGAGGTTTGTTGGTGAGCCTTTGTATTAAAATCAACAGAGATTTTTGGTTAGCCTAAGTGACAAAACCAAGGAGGTTGTTGGTGAGCCTAGGTTAAAAAACTAACTAGATTTTTGGTTATCCCGTAAAACCAAAGGGGATTTGACTTGTGTTCTCGATGAAAACTAGTTGGGTTTTTATTAGTAAGCCCGAAAAACTAATCGACAATAATCAAGGAAGATTATAGTGGAATACCCAAGTAGACCTTGGAGAGTGGATGTAGGTGATTTGGTATGTACTGAACCACTATATATCCTTATGTTTGTGATTGCTTGCTATCTCATTATTTGCTCTAATTTAGTTTGCATTTACTTATTTATTTCTGTTGCATACTCTTAAAGAGCACACAAACACTTATAATTCACTAGCACCTAAATTGTTTCTGAATTGGTACATACTTGCAAAATTTTTTGAAACCCAATTCACCCCCCCCCCCCCCCTCTTGGGCTACTTGCTGGACAACAAGTGGTATCAGAGCTATGTACTTAGCTTATAGGTCAAACCGCCTAGAGTTAAAGATCTATGGCAGTCCCACTTAGTTCTAGTGTTGTTGAGGGACAAGCCACAAACAGACCTCCTTACTTTAATGACACAAACTACATGTATTGGAAAATACATATAAGAATTTATATGCATTCTATTGATCACAATTTATAAAAAGTTGTTGATAAAGGTCCACATATTCCATCGGTCATTGTTAATGATGTTTCCATACCAAAACTTAAAGAGGATTGGGATGAAAATGATATTAAACAATCCGAGATAAATGCTAAAGTAATGAATCTACTCTATTATGCATTGGATCCTAGTGAATTTAATAAGATTTCCACATGCACCTCTATGAAAAAAATATGGGACACGCTTGAGGTTACTCATGAGGGTACCAATCAAGTAAAAAATACCAAAGTTAATATACTTGTACATACATATGAGATGTTTAGAATGGAGCCCAATGAGTCTTGTTGCCCAGGTGGCTTTCCCAAGAGAAGGGTGATTGGACATTTAAAAAGTTTAAGCAATTATGTGCTCTTTGAAAATTCCTTGAAGTGTCGAGTGCTGTGATTAAGATAATTAAAAGAAAAAGCAAGATATAAAAAGAATGCACAACACAAACACAAGAAATTTTATAGTGGTTCATAGCAACCCAGCTCCTACATCCACTATCCAAGATTACCACTTGAGATTTCTATTATATCCCCCACTGGAATACAATCGGATTGTTTTAACAAGCTCACAATCCAAACCTCTACACTTTGATTTTTAAACCAGGCTCACCAAAGAAACCCACACTTGGTTTTGACAGGATTACCAAGAACCCAACACTTGGTTTTAACATAGGCTAACCAAGAACCTATTTGGTTTTTAAACCTGACTCACTAATAACCCAATAATTTGAAAAGAATTATAATGAGAAAGCAACAGAATGACAAACAAATTTTATCGAATGGTTGCCGATGTAGTTCAAGAGAAGCCCAATTGATTGCACTTCAATGCACTTGGTTGGCTTCTTCAACTTCTTCAATAAATGCCTCAAGCTTCAGATGTGAGTTGGTAAAGACTTGAAGACTATCTTGAATGATCTTTAGTGCTCTCTGGCTCACAAGATAAAGTAAATATTAAATATTCATTCTTTCTTTTTAAAGTAGTTCAAATTCCTCAAATATATAGTCTTGTACTCTTCTCAGATGATTTTAGTCATTATAGAATGTTGGGATGCGACATTTAACCATTCAAGCACTTTTTGGGTTCAAATTCCAAGTTCTGGAACTAGCTGTTATAGGCCTGAAATCGTTCTTTGAGTTAGCTCGGATCTATTCGAGTCGGCTCGGATCCACATAGTAGTTATGGTCCAATCAACTCTTTTCAATTGAGTCGGCTAGGTTTCTCAATAGCTTGATTTCTTACTCTGGAGGAGTTGGCTCGTCTTACTTCGAGTTAGCTCGGATACTTAGGCATTCAGAAATCTAATCTGGAAGAGTCAGCTCTTTCTCACTGGAGTTAGCATAGTTGGCTGTTCACTCAGAACTCTTTTTCATGACCATGGAGGAGTCGGCTCGAACTTTTGAAGGGTCGACTCAGATGTCTGACTAAATGATAGAGTCGGCTTGGACTTCCTTTGGGTTGGCTTGCCTATCTGATTCAGGAAATGGTACTCTGGATGAGTCGACTCGGGTCTCTTAGAGTCGGCTCGGATATCTGCATGCCAGAAATCTTCATGTGTGCCATGTGCCAGAGTCGGTTATCTTCTCTTCGAGATGACTCGGATGAATTCTTCAATGAATTATCAATTTTTCTTCAAAAATCATCCACCAAGTCTTCAAAATCTCAAGATGCCTTCAAACTCTTCTAACCAATCTTTTCTAGGAAACTTAAGCTTGAAACACATCTAGAAGTAACCCATTTTCATGATTTTTACTTAACTTTTTTTCTTTGAGTTCTTCTTTACGTGAATCACTTACAACATAACTCATTTCAAAACTAGGAATGTAGCAGTTGATCCCTTAGCCACCAATCTAGCTTTGTTTCTAATTACATCAAAATCTATACCTTCTTCTTGGTTATATCCCTTAGCCACCAATCTAGCTTTGTTTCTAATTACATTTTCTTGTTCATCTAACTTGTTTCTATAGACCCATTTGGTTCCTATGATGGGATGGTCTGATGGTCTTTCAACTAAAGTCCATACCTTATTTTTTTTAAACTGATTTAGTTTTTCATGCATGGCCATCATCCAGTTTGGGTCAGATTCAGCTTCTTCTAAGATATGAGGTTCTATTTATGACACAAAGGCTAGGTAGTCATGTGCATATCTATGTGATGACCTAGTCCTAATACCTTGTGAAGGATCACCAATAATTAATTCTCTTGGATAAGAAGTTACGTACCTCCATTCCCTTGGTAGATCAGCATGATCCATACTTACTGTTTCTTCTCCTTCTTGAGTTGGTCTTTCTTGTATGTTCATGTCTTCCATTTCTTTTGAATTGTACTTGCATCATTGTCTATGCACTCTTCTTTTTTAGAAGGTGAAGGGTTAGTTTCATCAAAAATAACATGCATAGATTCTTCTACAGTAAGAGTTATTTTTGTTAAATACTCTATATGCTTTGCTATATAATGAATAACCAAGGAAAATTGCTTCATCAAATTTAGCATCAAATTTTCCTAGATTATCTTTACCATTGTTAAGCACAAAGCATTTAAAACTAAATATATGAAAGTAATTAATGTTGGGTTTCTTTTCATTTCAAAGCTCATAGGAGGTTTTCTCCAAAATAGGATGAATCAAAATGCGGTTCAAGATATAACAGTAGTGTTCATCACTTCTGCCCAAAAGTACCTTGGAAGATTACCTTCACATAACATTATTCGGGCCATCTCTTCCGAAGTCCTATTTTTTCTCTCTACAACACCATTTTGTTGTATTGTCCTAGGAGTGGAGAAGTTGTAATCAATGCTATTTTCTGTGCAATAATCATCGAAAAATTGATTTTCAAATTTGGTGCCGTGATCACTCCTAATTGAAACTATTGAAAGATTTTTTTGATTAGAAGCATTTTTGTGAACTTTTTGAAAGACTTTAAAAGTTTCATCTTTATGAGCGATAAACAAAACCAAGTAAATCTAGAAAAATCATCTACTATCATAAGAGCATATTTCATACCACCTGGGCTTATGGTCCTAGTTGGTCCAAATAAGTCCATGTGAAGTAGCTCAAGGGGTCTAGTAGTTGAAATCATATTTTTGGATTTAAAACTCCCTCTAGTTTGTTTACCCATTTGGCATGCATGGCATGCATCACAAACATGATTAAGATATACTTTAAATTTAGACAAGCCTCTTACTAGATTCTTGAAAATTTGCTCCCTCTAGTTTGTTTACCCATTTGGCATGCATGGCATGCATCACAAACATGATTAAGATATACATTAAATTTAGACAAGCCTCTTACTAGATTCTTGAGAATTTGCTTGGCAATAGTATGTATGCTAGCATGACCTAATCGTCTATGCCAAAGTAAGCAAGACTCCTTGGTCTTAGCATTCATTGCAACTAGACTAGAACTAGCATGACCTAATCGTCTATGCCAAAGTAAGCAAGACTCCTTGGTCTTAGCATTCATTGCAACTAGACTAGAATTACTAGATATGGCAAGATCATTAAGGTCTACCACATAAATATTTCTAAGTCTATGTCCAATGAACTTACAGCTAGAATCAAGAGAGTTTGTTACAATACACATAGATGATTCAAAGACAACCTTGAAGCCTTTATCACATAATTAACTAATGCTTAACAAATTATGCTTCAATTTGTCTACTAGCAATACATTTTCAATAAAAGTATAGGAGATTATTTTGATCTTAACGATTCCGATTATTTTGATCTTACCGATTCCAATTATTTTTCCCTTGCCATTGTCTCCAAAAGTAACCATACCTTCTTCTTTCATCTCTAGGGTGATAAATTGATCCTTGTCACCCGTCATATGCCTTGAACAGCCATTATCGAGATACCATCTTTTCTTCAATTTTTGGGCTACAAGACATTCCTACAAGACAATCAAGAAGTTCTTTTAGGTACCCAAGTTAACTTGGGTCCTTGCAGGTTAGCAGAGGTGCTTCTTTTAGGAACCCAAATTCTTTTAATTCTATTCCTAGAATATGCATTTTTCTTTAATGAATTACATTGAAAGAATTTATGTCTAACTCCATGATATGCATAACATATAATTCTAGAATTCTGAAAAGACGTACGAATTGAAGTTCTAGATGTTGATGCAGATATAAAACTTTTTCTTATAAAAGATTTTCTATTTAAATTCTTAGGTACATACATTATAGCTTTAGAAATGGATGCAGAAGGATTAGATACAAAAGCTTCTTGAGATATTGATTTTGGAATATAAGCTTTTGGTGTCACAAAAGTAGTAGCTAAAATTCTATTTGAAATTGAAGAATTAAAACCAATTCCAGCTTTATTTCTAGAAATTCTTTGATCTTTTAAAATTAACTCAAGCTTATTTGAAGATAACGTTAGCTTTTTAACTAGTGGCTTAAGTTTTTCAACCTCCTTTTTCAAGTCATTATTTTCAAAAATTAAAGCTTTTCTTGTCAAGACATGCATTATTTTTAGTTTCCAAAGCTTTGTATTTTTCAGAAAGGATATGTAAATTCTTTTGCAATAGATTATTCTTTTTTGAAATCTCTTCTTTCTCCTTTTGTAAAGAATCATTGATATTCTTTAAAGTTCTTATCTTTACTCCAGCCTTTTTAAATTCATATAGTAGATCATGAAAAGCAAAATTTAATTCATCAAAAGTAAATTCTAATTGATGTTTGGGGGATGTTACCTCATCTTCAAGATCCATTAGACATAAGTTAGTAGTTTTCTTGGTTTCTTCTTCATTAGATGAAGTCGACTCCTCACTATCGCTCCATGTAGCAACCATAGCTTTCTTTTCCTTCTTCTAGAAAGATTTCTTTAACAAAGGACAGTCGGGATGAATGTGCCCTAGTTTCTTACATTCGTAGCATGTGGGCACTTATTCTTTTTTTTTTCTCTATCCTTGTCCTTGTCTATAGAGTACTCACCTCGTTTATGGAATTTTTTATAGTATCTTCATTTCTTCTTTTTCATAAACCTTCTAAATCTCCTCACGACCATAGCAATATCTTCATCTTCTAGATCATCTTCGGAGTAGGTGCAATCATCTTCTGATTCCTCATCTTTCTTAGAGTCCAATGCAACTTTGAAGGCTACTATTTTCTTCTTCTTCTGATCATTATCAGTTCTATGCTGCATGGCTAGTTCATGTGTGATGAGTGAACACGTTAATTCATCCAGAGGTAAGGTGTTTAGATCTTTTGCTTCCTGAATGGCAGTCACTTTGGGGTCCCACTTGTCCAGAAGTGATATGAGAATCTTCTATACTAAGTCAGCATTTGAATAAACCCTGCCAAGAGTTTTCAAACCATTAATAATATCTGTAAAGCGAGTAAACATGGCAGTGATAGTTTCAATTGGTTCCATTTTGAAAAGTTAATAACTATATACAAGAATATTAATTTTTGAAGTCTTCACTTGGGAAGTTCCTTCGTGGGTCATTTCAAGTTTGTTCCAAATTTTCTTTGCAGAAGAGCAAGTGGAAATTCGATTGAACTCGTTAGCATCCAAAGCATAGTATAATAAATTCATTGCTTTAGCATTTAATTTTTCCATCTTCATGTCGTGTTCATCCCAGTCCTCTTCGGGCTTTGGGACATCCATGCCATTAATTTGATCATGGGAATATGTGGCCCTTTTAGAATGACCTTTCATAATTGAAAATCGATAGCTTGAATATAGATTTTCATTCTAGCATTCTAATATAAATAATTTGTGCCAGTAAAGAGTGGAGGTATATTGGTAGATTGGCCTTCGACCAAGGATGTACTCATGGGATGAACCATCAATCTTTACTCTAAATGTATTCAAAGACACTGCTCTAATACCAGTTATTGTCCAGGTGGCTTTTCCAAGATGGGGTGAATTGGAAATCTAAAAAGTTTAAGCAATTATGTACTCTTTGAAAATTCCTTGAAGTGTTGAGTGCTGTGATTGAGATAATTAAAAGCAGAAGCAAGATATAAAAAGAATACACTACGCAAACACCGAAAATTTTATAGTGGTTTAGAGCAACCCAGCTCCTACATCCACTACCCAAGATTACCACTTGGGATTTTCATTATATCTCCCACTGGAATACAGTCGGATTGTTTTAACAGGCTCATAATTGAAACCTCTATACTTTGGTTTTTAAACCAGGCTCACCAAAAAAACCCAACACTTGATTTTGACAGGATCACCAAGAATCCAACACTTGGTTTTAACACAGGCTAACCAATAACCTATTTAGTTTTTAAACTGGGCTCACCAAAAACCCACCAATTCAAAAAGAATTGTAAAGAGAAAGTAACATAATGACAAAAAAATTTTGTCGAATGGTTGTCGATGCAGTTCAAGAAAAGCCCAATTGATTGCACTTCAATGCACGTGGTTGGCTTCTTCAGCTTCTTTAATAAATGCTTTAAGCTTCAGATGTGAGTTGGTGAAGACTTGAAGACTATCATAAATGATCTTCAGTGCTCTCTTGCTCACAAGCTCAAGTAAACATTAAATATTCATTCCTTCTTTTTAAAGTAGTTCAAATCCTTCAAATATGTAGTCTTGTACTCTTCTCAGATGATTTTAGTCGTTGTATAACATTGGGATGTGACATTTGACCATTTGAGCACTTTTTGGATTCAAATTTCAAGTTCTAGAACTAGCCATTATAGGCCTATAATTGATCTTCGAGTTGGCTCAGATTTACTCGAGTCGGCTCGGATCCACAGAGTAGTTCTGGTCCAATCGACTCTTTTCAATTGAGTGGGCTAGGTTTCTTAGTAGCTTGATTCCTTATTCTGGAGGAGTCGGCTCGTCTTACTTCGAGTCTACTCGGATACTCAGGCATTCAGAAATCCAGTTTGGAAGAGTCAGCTCTTTCTCATTAGAGTCGGCTTAGTTGGCTATTCACTCAGAACTCTTTTTCAGGACTCTGGAGGAGTCAGCTCAAACTTTTGAAGGATCGACTCAGATGTCTGACTAAATGATAGAGTCGGCTCGCCTATCTGATTCAAGAAATGGTACTTTGGATAAGTCGGCTCGGGTCTCTTAGAGTCGGCTTGGATATTTGCATGCCAAAAATCTTCATGCGTGCCATATGCCGGAGTCAGCTATCTTCTCTTCGAGTTGGCTCGGATGAATTCTTTAGTAAATTATCAATTTTTCTCCAAAAATCATCCACCAAGTCTTCAAAATCTCAAGATGCCTTCAAACTCTTCTAACCAATCTTTTTTAGGAAACTTAAGCTTGAAACACATCTAGAAGTAACCCATTTTCATGATTTTTACTTAACTTTTTTCTTTGGGTTCTTCTTTACATGAATCACTTACAACTAGGAATGTAGGAGTTGAAATTAAACAATGAATTCATCCTACAAAAACTTGTAAAATACTTGAAGAGTTGTAAGTAAAACAAATGCATGCTCCAATATTTTGTTATCCTCAAAATCACTTATGGGGTCAACAAGTCTATTACTAAAATATATACTAGACTAGATTTACAAATATTGTAAATAGCATGAGAAGTCTTGGTAAGATTATGTCTAACACTGATCTTGTAAATAAAATTCTCATGACATTGCCAACTTCTTGGGATTCGAAAGTGACAGCAATTCAAGAAGCCAAAGATGTTGAGACACTTCTTTTGGAACAACTTGTATGTTCACTAATGACTTATGAGTTGAACTTGAAGAAAATGGCAATGGATGTCAATAAAAAGAAGAAGACCATAGCATTCAAATCTACCACACAAGATGAGTCTTCAAATGAAGAATCCGAAGGAGAAAATGAGGATGAAGAGGCTCTTATTGCAAGAAAGTTCAGAAGATTTATAAGAAAGAAGATATTTCCATACAAGAAGAAGCCTCAACCGAGCAAGGAAAAGGGAAAAGAAAAAGAAAAAGAAAAGGAGATGGATCAACCAATTTGCTTCGAATACAAGAAGGTGGGACACTTCAAGGCTGATTGTCCTCTCCTAAAGAAATCCAAAAAGAAGTTTAGAAAGAAGGCTATGATAGCTACATGGAGTGACAATAAAGACTCCTACTTAGAAGAAGAACAATCAGAAGTAGCCAATCTTTACTTCATGGTTCAAGAAGATGAGGTACAATTTGACTTTGAACCAGAATTTATATTTGATGAACTTAGAGATGCATTTGATGAGCTCACGCATGAATATAGATTACTAAAAATTGAAAACAAAAAATTGAAAAAACATACAAATTCATTTTCTCATAAAAACACCAATCTTATAAATGAAAACAATGATTTAAAAACTAAGATTGATATTTTAGAAAAACAAAATAACGCTATATCAATGAAAATAGAGATTTTGAAAAGATCCAAGGTTATTGTTTCAAATGATCAACTTTTAAAAAAAAATAAAGACCTTGAGGAAGAAAATAAGAAATTCAAATAAAAGCTTGACAAAGTTAAACCTTTTGTTGAAAAATTTACTTATAGCTCTAAAAAGTTAAATCTATTATTGAACAATCAAAGAGCTATATTTGACAAAGTAAGACTTGGCTATAAGTAGCAAAAGAAACAAAAATATTTCAAAAACTTCTTTATTCCTGCATCATCTAATATCACTTGTTTTAGTTGTAAGAAATATAGGCATAGATCATACCAGTGTGATCTTAGAAAGATAAATAATTCTAAAAAGATTTGGGTTCCGAAAGGAATCACCATTAATACTAACCCTAAAGGATCCAAGATGGCTTGGGTACCTAAAATAAAAACAAAGATTTGGGTTCCAAAAGGAACCACCATTAATACTAACCCTAAAGGATCCAAGATGGCTTGGGTACCTAAAATAAAAACTTAATTTATTTTGCAGGCGTATCTCGTAACCAAAGAAAAGAAGAGATTGTGGTATCTTGACAGTGGTTGCTCAAGACACATGACAGGAGATGTGAAGCAATTCACTTCTCTTGAGGCACTGAATGGAGGGAGTGTAACTTTTGGAGATAATGGTAGAGGAAAAATCATTGATATTGGTAAAGTTTACATCTCGCCTTCTACTTTTATTGATAATATTTTATTAGTTGAAGGATTGAAACATAATCTACTTAGTATTAGTCTATTTTGTGATAAAGGTTTTAAAGTTATTTTTGAATCATCTCTTTGGATGGTTGCTAGTCTTGGTGATAATGGATGGAAATTCATTGGAAATAGGCATGGCAACATCTATCTTATTGACCTTGATAATTATCAATACATGATGGTGAATGCCTAGTTGTAATTAATTTCATAATTAATGAGACTAGTTGGCTTTGGCATCGTAGATTAGGTCATGCATGCATGTATCTACTTTCAAAATTATGCAAAAAGAATTTAGTAAGAGATTTACCAAAACTTAGTTTTGAAAAAGATAAAATAGGAAAACAAGCAAAAACATCTTTTAAACCAAAAGGTTTTGTTTCAACTACTAGGCCATTAGAGCTACTTCATATGGATGTCTTTGGACCAACCAAGACTACAAGCCTAGGAGGCAAGAGATATAGATTAGTTATAGTGGATGATTTCTCTTGATTTACATGAGTTTTATTTTTAGCTCATAAAGATGAATCATTTTAGGCTTTTACGAAATTTTATCAAAAAATTTCAAATAAAAAAGATACTTTAATTATTTATATTCGAAGTGATCATGATACTGAATTTGAAAATTAAGATTTTGAAGAGTTTTGTAATGAAAAAGGAATTGATTATAATTTTTATTTACCAAGGGCACCTTAACAAAATGGGATGGTAGAAATAAAAAATCATACTTTAGAAGAAATGGCATGCACAATACTTTGTAAAAATGATTTACCTAGATATTTTTGAGCAAAAGCTATTAATACTACCTGTTATTTTTTAAACCATGTTTTAATCATACCTATTTTGAAGAAAATACCTTATGAGCTTTGGGAAGAAAGAAAACCTACTTTGAAATATTTTTGAGTTTTTGGTTATCGATGTTACATTTTGGATAATGGAAAATATAACTTAGAAAAATTTGATGCCAAGTCAGATGAAGGTATCCTGTTATGATACTCTATATCTAACAAGGCATATAGAGTTTTTAATAAAAGAACACTAATAGTAGAAGAATCAGTGCATGTAGTATTTGAAGAATCTACTAATAAATCCTCTAGAAAGGAGGATACTTATGATGCATGTGCAGGTATTGAAGAACTAAAAAATTTTACTTTGAATGATCTCCTTTTCAAAGAAGATAAAGAAGATCGAAACAAGAAGGATGGAGAAGAAGCTACAAGATCCTCACCAAAGCACAAAGATGTGCAGGTATTGAAGAACTAAAAAATTTTACTTTGAATGATCTCCTTTTCAAAGAAGATAAAGAAGATCGAAACAAGAAAGATGGAGAAGAAGCTACAAGATCCTCATCAAAGCACAAAGATCTACCGAAAGAATGGAGGTATGCTCATGGACATCCTAAGAAATTAATCTTAGGTGATCCATCGAGAGGGGTAAGAACTAGATCATCCAATAGAAATGAATGTGATTACATTATTTTTGTTTCTCAAATTGAACCTAAATGTATTGAAGAAGCTAAAAATGATCCTAACTGGATAATTGCAATGCAAGAAGAATTAAATCAATTTGAAAGAAACAAAGTTTGGACACTAATAGAAAGATCATCTAATGTTTCAATAATTGGTACAAAATGGATGTATAGGAATAAACTAGATAAAAATGGGATAGTTATTAGATAGAAACAAGGCTAGACTGGTAGCTAAGGATTATAATCAAAAAGAAGGAACTGATTTTGATGAGACCTTTGCTCCAATAGCTAGATTTGAAGCCATTATATTACTTTTAGCATTTGCATGTTTCATGGATTTCAAAATATTTCAAATGGATGTTAAAAGAACATTTCTAAATGGTTATATTGCTAAAGAAGTTTTTGTTGAATAACCACCTAGTTTTGAAAATCATATACATCTCGATCATATTTTCAAATTACACAAAGCACTCTATGGTTTAAAACAAGTACCACGTGCATGGTATGAAAGACTTAGCAAATTTTTGATTGAAAATGATTTTTCTAGAGGCCATGTTGATACTACCATTTTTTAAAAAAGAAAAAAGATGATCTCTTAGTAGTACAATTTATGTTGATAATATCATTTTTGGTACTACTAATAAAATACTTTGTCAAGAGTTTGCCAAGCTTATACAATGAGAGTTTGAGATGAGTACGATGGGTAAAATAAACTTTTTCCTCTGACTTCAAATTAATCAAACTAGAAAAGGAATCTTCATCAAACAAGCAAGTATACAAGAGAAATCTTAAAAAAGTTTGGGATGGGGACAACCAAGCCAATAGGTACTCCTATGAGCCCTTATTGTAAACTTGAAAAAGACGAATGTGATAAAAATGTTGATTAAAAATTGTATAGGGGTATGATTGGTTCATTACTATATTGACTGCTAGTAAACCATATATTATATTTAGTATTTGTATGTATGCTAGATATCGGTCTGCTCTTAAAGAATCTCACTTAATAGTTGTTAAGCGCATTCTTAGATATTTATCTGGCACTATTGATATTGGACTGTGATATTCTAGAGATTCATCAATTGAATTAATTGGCTATTTTGATACTGACTTTGCTGGGTATAAATTAGATAGAAAAAGCACTATGGAACTTGCCAGTTTTTTTGAGTTAACTTAATCTCATGGTTTAGCAACAAACAAACTTCGATTGCATTACCTACAGCTAAGGCTGAATATATCCTAGCTGGAAGTTGTTGTGCTCAAATCTTATAGATTAAGAAACAACTTCAGATTTTGGAATCAAATTAACTAAGATACCCATAAGATGTGATAATACAAGTGCTATAAATTTAACTAAAAATCCTGTTCAGTACTCTAGAAGTAAACACATTGAAATTAAACACCATTTTATCAGAGATCATGTTGAAAACAATGATATTATGCTTGAATTTGTGTGCACTAAAATGTAATTAGTTGATATACTAACCAAGCCATTTAATGAAGATCGTTTCCGTATGATCAGAAGAGAATTAGAGATCATTAATTCTTTCGATTGAACTTCGATCTCTTTATGACCTTTCAAATTTTCTTAATTTTTTTTATAGATCTAATATTCTTGAAAATCATAATTAATCATTCATAATTCTTTGAAGTCAATTTTTATAATTTTTTATGATTTTTCCTTATTTTTTTTCAAATTTTTATCGAAGTGTCGACACTTTGAAGTATTGACACTTGGCCTACAGTCATGAGTCGATACTTGAACGGTGAGAACCCGAGAACAAATTGGGAAAACCAAGTGATTTCTTCCATTTTTCTTCCAAACCCTTGAGCCGACTCACCTAAAAACAGTGTCCCAACCCTCCATTTCACTCTGATATGTGCTTTAACTACCCGATTTGCTGTTTGAAGTAGTTTCCTTCTCTTTTTCACTATTCCTCATCATTTTCTCATAGTTTTTACCGTGAAATCCCTATGCTTTCTCCCCATATGAAATCCCTATGCTTTCTCCCCATATTTGCTTCTTTCCTAATTTTCCTAAAAGATGGGTCCTAAAAAGCATGTTGTCAGGAGACCTCGTCCATAGTTCAAGAGGCAGAGTGATGCACAAAGGCATGGCATAAGGATCCAGCAACAGTGGATCCCCAGGCTCAATAGAGCACTCCAGTCAGACTACCCATCTCAGGAGCTGATAGGATGGCCTCCAAGGCGATAGTTGGAGGACGGCGAGTTGACTTCGACTTCGTGGACTAGCACCATTTCCATATTGGAGACTGGTTGAAGGATGCTGCTATGGCCCATTTCTCCTTATTATCTGAGAGATTTTATCCTGGCCTGATTAGAGAGTTTTACGGTACCTTGGCCAGAAGAGTAGATTGCTGGGTTGTAAAGGTTCGAGGCACTGAGATTCTACTCACCGCTGAGATTTTGAGCAAAGCTTGGGATATTCACATGAAAGGTTCAGTGGCGACTCTTTAGTGGATCAGATGAGTAGACTTTGTTGTATCTTTGAGACTAATGATCTTTTAGAGAGAGCTATAATGGTAGCCTCCAGACTCTCACCGAAGATGAGACTGTTACATCACATCATTGCCCAGATCCTTCTGCTGAAGACTGGATGTTTTGATTTCATCATGGAGTGAGAGCTACTGGTTATGGTATCATTGATTCAGTGGACTCCTGTCAGCCTTCCAGTTCTTATGGTACACCAGATGATTGAGGCTGCTACCAGCAGGAGACTGTTCTTGCCGTATGGCATGGGACTGACCATCCTTTTCAAGTCATATGAAGTCATCATAGATGGAGAGCCTTACCGATAGCAACTACATATGGATATCTACGATGAGAGATCCTTGCACGGGATGGGATATCATCTGCATAGAGGACATTGGAGATGCAGGATCCCCGGACAGACTACAGATGTGGATGATGATGAGGATGCTGCTAAGGAGGAGCAGATCTTTAATGATAAGGCAGGAACATCTAAGCCACAGAGAGACATTCCAGATACTCAGCCCAAGCCTTCCATTCCAGCATAGCTTAAGGTGCTAGCATCTGGAGATAGTATGGATGAGAGGGTCACTTGCTTAGAGATAAAGGTTATGATTATCAAATAGTGAGTTGACCCAATCCATTTGGAGATGAGAGCAAATCACCATAATTTTATATATGGTATTACTACTATACTGGTTGCGCTTGAGAGGTTGTTTGCTGCCAGAGAACCTTCACCTCCTTCATCATTAGATTCACCACTAGCACCTCCAGCCCCAAGACCAGACACAGGAGATGGCCAAGGTGTCTCATCCGCAAAGTTTGATGTTGCAGATTATATGGTAGAGCCCGAGCCAGATGTTGCTGAGGATGTATCGAGGACTCCTGTACCAGATCCTCCTAGGTCATATTTTCAGACTCTAGTCCTATCCAGCTCATCCACCATTCTTGACCCACCTGATACTTTTATTTCTACACCTATACTTCACACGGACCCACTTGACACTAATCTGCCCACACCTATTCTTAGTATCCCCTTTAGGACTCCAGCTGTTCCTTTCACGTTATCCTTGATCCGGGAACTAGGATTTTATACACCTAGTTTCCATGTTCTTGGTTCAGGTCCTATTTTTGATGACACTCCTTCAATCATTGATACAGCTGTTGTTTTTGTCACAGTTGATGCTCCTGCTCCTAATGATGCCTCCTCTTCAGCACCAGCTAGAGGAAGAGCATATACCATATGCAGATTACGAGGCCGTGGTGATGCACCCAGACCTATTTGGACCAGACTTTCGGATCTCCAACCAATATGGCCGTGACCCCGACCTTCTAGGATTACCAGGTCGATTATTCTTGAGATCGGGTCTTCCTCTGATGAGGAAAGTACCCCTTAGGATTGGTTTGTATACTAGTCAGTCTGTATTTTAGTGCTCTTTATGTTTTGTGTACTTGTGTCTATACTAGTTCACTATTGTGTATCAAATTATGCATCTAATGTATCAAATATCTGATATATATATATATATTGACTTTTAAACATTTTATCTGTGTGCACTTTTTCTTTAATGCAATGCTTTATGGCTACCTTATTATTTTCTTACATTTTTAATGATAACAAAAAGGGGGAGAATAATTGGGAGAATTAATGAGAATAATGGAAAGTACAGAATTAATGAAAAAATTAATGAAAAATAGTGTTTGAGAAAATTAATGAAACTATTAATGAATTGGCAAGAAATAAGGCCAAGAAGGAAGCAATGAGTAAGGGGGAGAGAGAGAAAGAAAAGTATCAATGTTGCCCAGGTGGCTTTCCCAAGAGGGGATGAATTGAAAATTTAAAAAATTTGAACAGATATGTGCTCTTTTAAATCTTCTTTAGTTTGGAGGTGCTGTGTTTCAAATAATTAAGAGCAGAAGCCAACACAAATAGAAAAAGCACAATGCAAATACAGCAAATTTATAGTAGTTTGGAGCACCCTCACTCCTACATCCACTACCCAAAATACCACTTAGAATTTTCACTATATTCACTATCAAAATATAGTCAGATTGTTTTACTAGGCTCACAATCCAAAACCCAATACTTGGTTTCAACGGGATCACCAAGAACCCAACTTGGTTTTGAACAGGATCATCAAGAACCCTTACAACGTTAGTTTTAGAATGGGATCACTAACAACCCATACTTGGTTTTTAAACTAGGCTCACCAATAACCCACAAACTCACAAAAGAGTTAAAGAAAGTAAGCAACAAATGACAAACCCAAGTTGTCTGATGGTTGCAGTTGCTGCTCAAGAGAAGCCTTCTTAATTACACTATAATGCACTTTAATGGCTTCTTCTTCTTTCTCGGTAAGTGCTTCAAGCTTCTGATTGGAGTTGGTGAAGACTTGAAGGCTGACTTGAAGGCTGACTTGAAGGCTGACTTGAATGTTCTTTTTGTGCTCTCTTGCTCACAAGCTTATTTAATGTTCATCATGCATTAGCTTCTTCAAAGGTTGTCCAAATCTCTTATTTATAGAGTCTTGTGCTCTTCTTGGATTGATATAGTCATTGTAGACCATTGGGACTTGACATTTGATTATTGGAGCACTTTTTAGATTCAAAAACAAAGTTTTGGAACTAGTCGTTACTTGCCTGAAATCAACGTTTGGGTCGGCTCGGATGCTTCGAGTTGGCTCGGATCCTTAAAGAGTTGATTCTTCACTCTAGTTAAGTCGGCTCACCACAATCGAGTCGGCTCGGATCCTTAATGTCGATGATTCCTTACTCTGGTTGAGTCGGCTCACCTCAGTCGAGTCGACTCAGATTCTCAAGTCTTCAAAGTTGTACTCTAGAGGAGTCGGCTCGCCTCAGTAGATTCGGCTCTCCTGGCTGTTCTCTCAGAAATGATTCTTCCTGGACTCTGGAGGAGTCGACTTGGATTACTGAAGGGTCGACTCGAATGCCTGACTGAATGGTTGAGTCGGCTCGGACTGCCTTCGAGTCGGCTCGCCTGTTTGATTCAAGAAATGATGCTGTTGCCCAAAGATGATGAAACCCAAGAGGGGGGGTGAATTAGGTTTTATAAAACTATTTGAACTATTTTAATGCTTGTAAAACAAATATTTGCTAATTGTAATTAAGTGCTTGTATTTTGCCTAAGTGTTTGTGTGCTTCAAAATAATATGCAGCGGAATTAATAATGTAAATACACAAAGAAAAACAATCATACAAATACAATAAATTTATAGTGGTTCGGTGCACTCCAAGGCACCTACATCCACTCCCCAAGTTTCTCTTGAGAGTTTCACTATAATCACCAAGATTATAGTCGATTAATTTTTGGGCTCACTAATCAAAACCCAACTTGTTTTCACCAGGCTCACAAGTCAAAACCCTTATTGGTTTTCTAACTTAAGCTAACCAACAACCTCTTGGTTTTCATAGCTAAACAAAAATCTTGTTGGTTTTGCGGGCTCACCAACAACCTCTTAGTTTTCATGACTAACCAAAAACCTTGTTGGTTTTGCGGGCTCACCAACAACCTATGTTGGTTTTACGGGATCACCAACAACCTATGTTAGTTTTACACAAAAGCTATTCAATAACCTCTTTAATTTTCTAAGGCTCACCAAAAACCTTTGATACAACGATGTAAGAATGAAAGTAAAGAATACAATAAAGCTTTCTAAAATAAAGCAAGTATCTTTTTGAAGCCCTTGGATGATGTTGAAAAAGTTTGTCTTCAATTTGTTAAAGCCTTTGAATGAAGCTTGATGTTGTGGACTTGGATCAACTCTCTCATCTTTGGAAGCTTGAAGGCTTGAACCACTCAACTCTTGAATCTTTGAAGGATATTCAATGATCTCACCAAAGGATTACTTCCCCATTTGATTTTTAGTGTTTATATAGCTCTCCAACCCATAGATGACTATTTATAACTGTTGGAGATGAAAAACTAATCGTTTGAAGCAAGTTGGAGTTAATTCTGCACTTATGAAAAACTAGCTGTTATATCAAGTGTCGACACTTGAATTTTCTGAATTTTCTTCATGAGTCAACCTCTTGAGTCGACATTTTATCATGAGTTGACCTCTTGAGTCGACACTTAGGTAAGCTCAAGGCAAAAATTCTGGTTTAACACTGTTATGTATTTTTCTTGTTCTCAGGCCTTGAGTCAACACTTGAACTTCTTCTGAGTCGACACTTGCTTGTGCCAGTGCTGAAACTTCTTGAAAATTGATTTTTAGCCTCTTCAAGTTCTCCATATCAATTCCAAAGTCCATATACTTAATTTTTTATTAATTTAAGGACTTTCTTTAACTAAATATATGGATTTCTTCATTCAACATGGATGAGTACTAAGATCTGATAAACACACTTAACACACATTAGTACTCATATATACTAAAGTATTTTGTCAATTATCAAAATCAAAAGTAGAGTCAATGGATGCTCTGGACGAGTCGGCTCGGGTTCCTTCGAGTCGGCCCGGATCTCTGCATGTAAGAATCCTTCAACCGTGCCATGGATTAAAGTCGGCCCTCTTTACATGAGTGAATTTCCAAAAAAAACTTTAACTCTTCTCCAGAATTCATCCAGCAACTCTTCAACACTTAAGACTCTTTCCAACTCAACTAACAATAAATTCTAAGAAAATTTAAGCTTGAAAAATATATAGAAGTAATCCTTTTTCATGAATATTACATCAATCTTTCTTTGGGTTCTTCTTTACATGAAACATGTACAACATTATACAAGACAAATAACAAGGTTGTAGGAGTTGCAATTGGACATTAAAATCATCTTACAAAAACTTGTAATGCACTTGAAAAGTTATTAGTAAGATAAATGCATGCTTCAATATTTTGTTATCATCAAAATCACTCAAGGGGTCAACAATCTCTCCCTTTTTGATGATGACAAAATACTGGGCATGGAAAAACTTTACAATTACATGTATAAGTATACTTTGAAGTAAATATTAACATGTATGAGCTGTATACCAATAATGTATTTGAAAGAATTAAAGCATATTGATAATGTATCAAAGCTTTTGAAATAAGTTTGATATGTATCATAATAAACATTTATCAAAAGCTGTTTTTGCCAGAAATGTATCAAAGTTTTAGGTTGGCAAAAGGTATCAGGTTTTGAGATATCAACAAATGCTTATAGCAAGTTCTAATTAGAGCAAATTTGCAAATATTCGAGAGCAAACGTAAATGAATTCAAGCCATTCAACAAATTTTTCTCCCCCTTGTTGTATGTTCTAAAAAATTTGAAACTCATGAGGTTTCATTCATCTTTACTTCTGCCATTTTTCCATGCATTCATTATCAAAACCATTCTCCCCCTTTTTGTCAATAATCAAAAAGGTATTCAATTAAAATTAATCTTCCCCTTTGTTAAGTACACTAATCTTGATTTTTGAAATAGAAAGAGAAGATTATCAAGATTGTTTAAGATAATTTGACTTTCTCAAAAAAAAAATTTTTTGATAAACTAATATAAAATTATCTTGAATTGCATACTCAAATAACATCATTACACAAGTCACAATGCATACACAATAAGCAAGAATGGAAATGCTTTCATTTCTATCAAAAAGTTCAATACAACTAACAGAAATGAAAACAAAAATACAAAAGATTAGTCTATTCAATATCACTAGGTTCTTCCTTAATGGGTTCACATCTACCTTGCCAAGATTTAGGTTTACTAGAAGGTCCTCTGGTGCTAATGGATGTTTCAGGTGGTGGCTTGGAAGAGACAGGCTTTGGATCAAATAAACCAAGAGGTACAAAAGGTGGTGGCTATGAAGAATGTGGTGTAGGCTGACTAGGTGTAGGTCTAGCTACTCCAAGAGTCTCAATGACTGAAGATAGCCTTGCTAGAAAAACTCATACAGTGCTTAGCTCTGTCTGAATCTTCTTGTTTTCTTCTTGGAGAGCACTGAGCTCACTAGCCTGAGCATTAACAAATGCTACAACTGAACCTCGCAATCTGCCAAACATAGCTCTGAGAATCCCCACTCCTTTTGTATAATCATCTTCCATCTTCTTGCTCTACTTAATATATCCCATCCTAAAGCTCATCTCCCGCAACTCAAATCTGAATTCTTCAATGCTATGAGTTATAGTCTATCGGATGTCATCAGATGCTATCCTAAAGGAGTCTGATAGTGCCTGTATATCAATCTATGGCTGTGGTCTGGCATTCTCAACACTCTCTCCCCTGGAATGTAACTATCTAATCTCACCACAGATCTCCTCAAGTTTGGTGTCAATTGTTTGACGAAGCTCACCCAACATAAAACCAAAGGAGTTGGTCAAGGTCTAAGATAGCTGTCTCATATATTGGGCAAAGAATTTATGAGACACAAAAGGTCCTGGAGTATCAGCAGATGGTCTCGGAGTATCAGTAGATGGACCCGGAGTAGGTGTAGCTATCACTGTAGGTGCTGGTGCTGGTGGTACTGGTATTGAAGCAAGTGGAGATGCTGGTGCTGGTGGAGATGCAGGAGAAGTCTTAGGACACCTCTCTATATGCTCTAACTCCTCAGCATTAGTAATAGTAAGCTCAGCAACAGCAGCAGCAGCAGTAGTCTCCTCAAGTATAGAAGGCTCAGCAGCAGTCCCAATCTCCTTAGCTCCTCATGCTCCTCATCATCATCTGATGATGCTCCAGCTCTTTGATCTGATCCCTTCTTCAACCAAGCCCCTTCAACCTGATGGCAACCCATACATTGAAGTGATTTAGCTAAATAAGTATCAATATAATGTAATAACCTGTTGTCCTCACCATCTAGCTCAACACTAAAATGTCTGAAAATGAGTGTGAAGGCCATACCATAGGGTAAACATGCCTTGGCCTTTCTAGCTGCATCTCTCATCTGAGTCAGCATAATGTATGGAAGATTGAGGGCCTCCCCCTCAATCATATATCTCATAAAGACCAAATCTTTCTCACTGACCCAGTCAAATCACCAATGTGAGGCAAAAATATTCTACTAATAATGTTATGTAGCCTCATTTCTAGGGAAAGGACATTAGCTTTTACATTAGAAATTTCATCCACACTGTTGGTTTCTAAAATTAACCTCAAAGTCCTTTATCTTTCCCTTATAACCAGATGGCGGCTTCCTCTACTCGGCATTTGAAGAACTTGGCTCAGACACTCTTCATTCAATTAGTCTAACCCCTTTAAAAGTTGAAGTAACTTCATTTTCCTCTAGGGTTAGGTTTTCAAAGAAAGTTCTGACTAGGCTAGGGTATGTAGGTAAATCCAAAGTGCACAAAAATACCCAGCCCTGAGATTCTATCCAATCACCAATCCAAAAACCCTGGTTTTCTAAAAATGTAAAGTTAATTTTCCTACCAGTAGTCACGGGTTGGTTCCCCATCAGAATGATCGTCGTGGCTGCATGGGTGATGGATTTCAGTCTTTCTCATTATCTTCCTGTTCTTCCACTTCATCTGTCCGAGTCAACTCTTCTTGCCTTCTTTTTGTTCTTCTTTCTCCTTCACCAAAAAAAGTGTTGACTCACCTAAGATCTCCAAAAAGCTTCAGAAGATTTTTTTTGAACTTTTGTCGACTCATGAAGATGAAGTGTCGACTCATAACCTGAAGTGTCGACACTTGGAGTTCTAATGAACAATAATGGCTAGTTTTTGAAGTGCAGAACTTATCCTTTTCATCCCCAATAGCTATTTTCTCCTCTCTAATGGACAAAAACTGCCATTTAAAGCTTGGAAAGGTATTTAAAGTGAACCAAACTTAAGAGAAAAGTGAGAGATGAGAAGTTAAGTACATTCACTCAAATATTCATTGAAGAACAACTACTTTTAAGTCAAGTTGAGCCTTCAAGCATTCAAAGCATTCAAGAGCATTCAAGTCTAACCATTCAAGCATCATTTAAGGCTTCAATAACTTCAAGCTAAGCATCTTCAACAATCAAAAAGCTTCAAAGAGATACTTACTTTTAGTTGAAAGCTTTTAGTATTTCATACATTATACTTGAATTTTTCTATTGTTTCTAGTTTTAAAGGAATTGAAGCTAGAGTTGAGGTTTGTTGGAAAGCCTTTGTGTTAAAACCAACGGAGATTTTTGGTTAGCCTAAGTGACAAAACCAAGGAGGTTGTTGGTGAGCCTAAGTTACAAAACCAACTAGATTTTTGGTTATCCCGTAAAACCAAAGAAATTTTAACTTATGTTTCTTGTGAAAATAAGTTGGGTTTTGATTAGTCAGCCCAGAAAACTAATCGACTATAATCAAGGAAGATTATAGTGGAATATCCAAGTGGACCTTGGGGAGTGGATGTAGGTGCTTTGGTGTGCACCAAACCACTATATATCCTTGTATTTGTGATTACTTGCTCTCTCATTATTTGCTCTTATTTACTTTGCATTTACTTATTTATTTCTGCTGCATACTCTTAAAGAGCACACAAACACTTATAATTCACTAGCACCTAAATTGTTTTTGAATTGGCACATACTTGCAAAAGTTTTTGAAATCCAATTCACCTTTCCTCTTGGGTTGCTTGCTGGGCAACAATTCACTAAAGCCATAGGCTTTCACATTCCTGGATTCCATCATTTTGAATCTTTAGCAAGACCAAAAGTCTAACCCATAAGAAGCCCAGACCTTCAGCTTCTAGGATTATGGCTCCCATTATTGTTGATTTCCCCTCTGATGAGGATTAGCATCTTAGGTTTATATCTATAGGATCTTAGCTTTTACTTATGTATGATTGACTTACTGTATCTTGGTGTCCTATAGTACATTCATTTTGTATTTTGATGTTATGTAGTACATTCATTTTGTACAGATACATATATTGTTGTCTTTACTTTTATGTAAAGGAATTATATATGGAATGAAATTTTCATTTTCTACAATGATTACTCTGATACAATGATTGGATATATGTTATATCTATATGAGAAGTAGAACTGAAATGATTGCTTTTGACTTGCAATGATTGCTTTTTGACTGGTAATAAAAAGGGGAACTAGAACTGAAAGTTGATTATATAAGCAAAAAGTAAAAGTAAGGGGAAGCATAAATAAGTTGATTATATAAGGGGGAGTAGAAATGGAAAAATTGAAAGTTGATTATATGAACAAAAAGTAAATAGGTGAAAAGGATAGGAGGAGCACAAAGTAAAAGTAAAATTGATTGAAAATTCAAACAATTAAGCCTTAATAACATCTCCTAATATGCTATGATATATTAATTTAATGTAATGATATGCTCTAATACATTAATTTAGTCTCCTTGATATGTCTTGATTCATTCTGATATATACTAAAACATCAATAATATATGCTCTGATACATTATTACATGCTCTAATACATTGCAGATACACAAAAAATACTTTGAAATATTGACATTCAAGCAATTTTTCATGAATATAATATATTAATGCTTTGATACACTTGTTAATTATAAGCAATTATATTCGAATATGATTATGCTCTGATACCTTGAGAATATTATTGATCTTTTGCTCTGATGCTTTAAGAACATTATCAATCATTTACTCTGATACCTTGGGAGAATTGAAAATCAATCTTATTGTGATGCCAAGATTCATTAGTAAATTTACTGTGAAAATAACTCCAAAATTTCATATGCTTATATAATCAAACTTTTATCATCATCAAAAAGGGGAAGATTGTTGACTCTGACCTTGATTTTGATAAATAACAAAATGTTTGAGTATATATGAGAAACTAAATTTTGTTAGAGTGTTGAAAATAATGTTTTAGGTATCCTACAAATTTGATAGAAAAAAGGCCAAATTGATCACTCTTTAAACAAGAAAGTTTTACTTTTTTGGATATCTTCACAAAGTGAAAAAGACAAAGAAATAAAAAATTAATAGATATTTGAAAGATGATTTGGAAGAAATCAAGTCAACTTCAAATCTCAAGTTTGGCATATAATTTTTTAGTTGGCACAGGCCATGAGTCAACTCATGGAAATGGTGAGTCTATCTCCAAAAAAGCCCTAAAGAAAAAAGAGGACAGGCATACAAAGTTTTAGCCGACACAGCTAGTGAGTCAACTCAAGCAGATGGTGAGCAGACTCAAGGGTTGAATCAAGGATCGACTTAAGCTTTATGAGTCACAGTTGCAAGAAATCCAGAAACAAATTTTTTTTTATTCAAGCTATGAGTTGACTCAAGGCACTGGTGAGTTGACTCAAGGATCAATTCAAGCTTCATGAGTTATAGTTGTAGGAAAATCTAGAGAGATTGAGTTTTTGGCACAGGTCCATGAGCCAACTCAAGCTTCTAGTGAGTCAACTCAAGGATCAACTCAAGGACTCATAAGACGATTCATTTGGTTCTGACAAACAGTAACAACTAGTTTTTTAGGAGTACAAAAGTTTGTATAATAATTTAAATAACTAGTTTTCACTTTCAAAAAGCATAAATAGTCATTTTAAGGATATTAATTCTCCACCAAACTCAATGAAGAACCAAAAGAATCTAAGAGAAAGTCAGGAGCTTCCAAGAGAATCATTCAAAGAGCAAACTTCCAAAAGAAAAGTCAAGTTCTTAAAGAATGTGTCATAAATTTTAACCACCAGTTTTCAAAGTAATCATCACGGCTTCCCATTGAGAAGACAACTCAAAGATTCATTTTAGAGCTTTATCATAAATTGTTATGCTCTTTTAGAGAGCTTTTGGATTCAAAACATTTGTACCTTGTTTTTGAAGAAACCGTAATATGATCCCAAGGTTGTATGTAGGTTTTTCAAAATTTTTTAATTAATTAAAATTAAAATTATAGTGAAAAAAAAACTTACTCTAAACATGCATAGCAGGATTCATTCATGAATATGTAATATAGATCTAAAAAATAAAAATACCTAAGTAGATCAAATCTACTTATCTATTGCACTACTCCATCTTCATCGGATCAGATATGTTGGATGTCCCGAGTTTTGCTAGAGCCGTGTACATGCTCGGCCTCTATTAGAATCCACACAGAGATGGCCTAATCTAAGCACTGAGGCTACTATAGTGCTAGCACTTTATAGGCCTTACATTAATCATTGGATTGAATCTCCCTTCCATCTTCTTTTCTTTTTCTCTATGCTAGAGATTAGGGAAGAAGAATAGATCTCTTTTCAAGAGATCAAGGGAGAAGATGATCTCTTATATGAAGAGTTCATACTATAGATGATAGGAGGAGGGGTGATGCAAAATATATTTTTCTTAATTTTGTTCGATGGAGAACAACTAAAGGATGGGTGGTAAGCATAAGATTATATCTCACAGTGAACCAAAGAAAAACCCCATGCCAATTTTTGCACCACCACTTCTTTTTTCTTTTCTCACGCCATATTCTAGGTTTTTCTCTCCCTAGAGTCCTACTTTATCAAAACTTAGGACAAGACTTTGAATCAGATTCAAGATCCCAGTTCTAGATAGATTAGGATAAAATCATAGAGAATAAACCCATTGCGTTCCAACTTTTTGGAGTGCCCCACAAAATTTCCATGCTATTTTCTTATTTCCCGTGAAGAAGGGGCATGGCCCCTTCTTTCTTACACGCTAAAAAGGAGAGAAAAATATGGGGAGGGAGAGAGAAATATTGGGTTTAGGATTTGGTTCATAACTAATTCCTAATCCTAACCCAAATAAGAAACTAACTAACCTAATTCCTAATCCTACTAGGTTTAGATCTAAATCTATAATCAATTAGGAATTGGATCGTAATCTAATTAGGACAACTAAACCCAATTAGAATAGATTAAGCTTAATTGAATTAAATCAAATTTAATTCATCTAGGATTAGATAACCAATTATTTCAAACCAAATTGGTTCGCAAGATTTGCAATTAGGTTAGTCCAAATCCTAAATGAACTGGGATATTATCCAAACTCAACCAAATCGAATCTAATTCAATTTATATCAAGCCTAATCATAATTAAATAATCCAATCATCTAATTATTAATCAATTAAATAAAACTAAATTATAACTTTTGTAATAAAATCTTTGTTAATAATTAGCATGTACCAAAATTAGTAAGTGCCAAAAATAATAAGTGCCAAAATTAGCAGGTTTTAAATATATAACTCTTACATATTTTGATATCAGGTCAAGCTTCTGTTGTGTATAACATCTCAGATTTCATTCTATCTGGTAGTGGGATATACCATGATCTCTATCATAGTATCATCAAATTCTTTCGATGGACCAAAATAATTCCAAGTCACCCATCACAGATCGTTGATTCAAAATAATCCTAGTGAATCCCATAATCTACTAATGATGCCTAGAAACATGTAGTGGCAACCCAACAAAATAGAAAAATGAATCCCTAGGTATAATTACCATGTGATTAAGCTCTTCTATTGAGAGTTTCAACAAGATGCAGGTTATGGAAACTTGCAAATCCTAAGCATTTGTCATATGCCATATTTAATTAGCATAAGTCCAATATGAAACTCATGAAAACTCTTTTCTCTCCTTCACCTACTTTGGCCATGAATTTTTGGACTTTGCTTTTTAAATTGTATAGGACCGCACCTAACTACTAAGGGCGATAGATCCCCTACAAGTGCACTTTTACTTCTACAGTAAACCTATTGTAGCCAACGAACATCGCAAAAGCCTGAATAGCTAGGGCTAATATTTTATGTTGTCAAACTATAGAAACTCTACTATGAGTGGCCAAGGAACCGCAAGTCAAAAAACCATTTATACAATTATAGCATCGAAAAAGTTACTGACAAGTGAGTAGACATCTACGTGACTTCTCGTGATGGTCATGCTCGGTACCATTATTCTCTAATAATCACTTACATTATCACTCTAGTACTCTACATTATAGATTCAAGACTCATCTATCCAAAGAAAAGTAATCCATGTAACGATCAAACTAGATTGATCACCACCCCCATAATATCCTATGATCAAAAATACTTAGGAATTAATCTATAATGATACATGTCTCAAATTTTTAACCCTTAAGAATATGTGTCATTATCCCATAATTCCTTGGATGATACATGGACACATATTGAACATATATGATTAAAATTATCTAAATTAGAATACTAAATATAATTTTATGTCCTGAAATTAAAATATGTATCTACTAGATTGGCTTCTAGGGCATACAACTAACAATCTCCTATTTGCACTAAAGCCAATCAGCCATATACTTTAGCCCTATCAAATGTGCTTCAGTTTTAATTGACTAAAGCTTACTAGCTAGTGGGTCCTCCACTTCTCATGCAGAGTTTACTCACTACACCTTAATGAGGTATTCACGAATTGAATCATCATTCTATGTATTTGTACTTTTGGTGAGACATTGGTTTCTTAGCTAGAGCTATAGCACCCTTATTACTATGGTAGAGTGTTATGGCATCTGATGACACCATACTCATCTGCAACAAACTGCTGACCAAATTACATTCTTGTACCCTTAGGGATAATGATTTAGTCAGCCTCCATGGCCAAATCTATAATGATCAGTTCTAAACCATCATTGTATAAGAACATATTATATATATTCTTATTCCCTTAATCCTCCCTCTCTAAAAACCTAAGACATATTTTTTGTACTTCTTAAGTATTAAAAAATGTTATCATAGGTTATTGTACATAACATGGGAGGCTCCTTACGGCCAAAGCTTAAAAGGATCTAGCTCATAGTTAAAAATCTCTTCAAATATGTTGGGGCACATTTCAGAGAATAATTCTATGCTTAGGAGTCAAAATCCCAATTGAATTTTTTAGGCTAAACACCTTCAAGACTTCCTTAATGTATAAATTCTATGATAGGTTTAGCATCCTTCTTGGTCTATCTAATAGAATTACATTCCAAATATAGGGTGCTTTCTGAAGATCTTTATTAGAGAATTACCTAGACAATCATAACCTAACCTAGGTCAACACAAGAATCACATTTCCAATGGAAGGATATTATATATGTATAATACATGGAATTATATACTCTCACTGACCTATTATAAATATATAGTTTATTATTATTATTCTTGGTAAAATCAAACTATTTGATCTTGTCATAGAAATGAGTATTTCAATTCTGAGTAATTTGATTAGTTCTATTTACATTGACCTTTTAAGCTTAGAACTTGTAATATGATCATTGTCTATCTACCTGATCTCATCATAGTTAACTGTAATAGCAATTAATATAGATTTTAACATGGTCAAGATGAAAAAGTATCCATAGTCAATGCTGACTATAACCTTTCATCTAAGCCTTGCCTTATATATCTAAACATGTTTATGAAGCATGGCTATGATACCACATGAAGGAACCATCATACAATCCCAAGATTGCAAGCAAGTTTTTTAAAAATTTTTAATTAATTAAAATTAAATTGCTATGAAAATAAAAATCTACTATAAGCATGCACACTAGAATTCATTCATAAACATGTAATATAGGTCTAAAAAATAAAAATATCTAAATAGATAAAATCTACTTATCTATTACAATATTTCATCTTCATCGGATCAGATCTGTCAGATGTCTCAAGTTCCACTAGAGCCATGCACGTGACAGGCCTCGATTGGTATGCACATGGAGATGGCCCAATCAAAGTACCGAGACTACAAGAGTACTAGCACCTTGTAGGCTTCGCTTTGATCATTAGATCAAATCTTCCTTCCATCTTCTTTTCTTTTTCTCTATACTAGAGATCAAGGGAGAAGAATAGATCTATTCCCAAGAGATCAAGGAAGAAGATGATCTCATTCATACTAAAGATGATAAGAGGAGGAGGGGCAATGAAAAAATATCTCTCTCAATTTTGTTCATTGGAGAGTAAGGAAACCTGGTGTACGGACACCTATCCTAGGTATGCTAGACAGGGAGTAAGCAATGCATAATTAATCATGTATACAGAAAAAACCTATTCATAGCACAGGATCTAATATAACATGATGAATGAAATAGATACATAACAGATACATAGGCATGTACAGGCAATTGCAATAAATATAAATAACATAATAAACAATAAATACTAGATCTAAGCATGCATGATAACAAAAATAAATAAAATATATCTGATCGAAGCCAACTCCCTCGATCTTCGGATCAGATCAATAGCAAATCAGGACAGCCGGTTGAACTCCTTCAACAGCAAATCAGATATGCAACACAACAAGAAGAAGAGATCGATCCAATCTCTCGAGGTGTCCAAATATCCATCTCTAGAGTATTCATGCACGGGCTCTCGCTGATCCAACTTCCGAAAGGATCCAACTTCCGAAAAGATGCTAGTCCTCCAAAAATTCAAAAACAGGTCACGAATAGGTGGAACATAAAGCCAAACAATCCTCGTAGATGGTCTTTCTTCAAGACCGTCCAAACCCTACCAAGAGGGTATAATATAAAACTTAAAACCTTGGAAGGAATACATGGGATGCAGCATAAAAAACTGCACGCAGAAATCCGTCCCAAAAGAAACTCTCTCTTCCCTCTCAATGCTCTGTTCTTCTCCGGTTACTTCCCCTTACACCTTCTCACGGGCTGCTGCCCAGAAATAAAATAGGGAGATAAAACCCGTGAAGAAAAGGAAAACACGGCAAGCCCTGTTTTCTTCCTTTTTTTTCTCTCGCTGCAACCGGTTTCTCTCTCTCCCTCTTACGGCCAGCAACCAAACAAAAATCTGTGAAGGCCAAAGGAAAACCCCACGAGCTCTGTTCCTTTTCATCTCACGGCTATGCATCTACCCAAAACGCATATGCCCATTTTTCTTTTCCTCTCATCCCGCAAGCCCTGATCCTCCTCTCTACCACAAGCCACGGTCCTCACATCTCTCACGCACGGCATGCAACCCAAAAACAGAGACCGAAAAAAAACAAGGAGGCAGGGAATAAACCGTGAAGGCTGGGAGGAAAAACGAGAGAGGTTCCCGGATAAAATCCAAACACCAATTTAAATATGCTTTTGATCGGTGGAGAATGCATGGAAGCGCGGGCCGAAGAGAACCCAATCACCGTGAAAAACCAAGACCAAGAAGAAGGAGAGACGTGCGGGAGAAAACACCACCGTGAGACCATCGCTGGCAATGATCAAAAACAGATATTCCATGTTGAATTCAAACTTCAAGATGCATCCGATCAACTGGATATTCTTATCCCTTTACACGGTAAAAACATGGGGAAACCGAGAGCAAGTGAAGAAGGAAAACGCCGTATAAATTAAACCAAGTTTAAACCGGTTAAATAAAAACCAAAAACCGGTTCAATAAACCCTGGTCCCACCAAATCCAATCAATAAGAAAAACCGGGTCCAGTCCAGATCTACCAGGAACAATTCCGGGTTGACCCAAACCAATCCTAGTCGATCCAAATCAGACCAGAAAAATTTAATGTGTGCTCAATCAGTCTATTTGACCTTAATATCGAAACGATTTCCAATCGTTGATCGGTTCTCGGATCAAGAAGAAATCTTCTATGGTATGTGACCTCATAGGTTCGAATCTAAACGGTAGCACTGGAACACTTCCAGTACGAACACAAGATACCATCTAGCAATGCATCCCGGCGTCCGGATAGGCCGAAAATGTGAGAGCAATCTATTGAACCTCTGGTATAAGGTTACCATATAATTCGTCCCTTTGACCTCCAATGCTCAAGATGACCTAGGATTAGACTGCCAACCCTAACTGAGTCAATCCACAACATGTCTCAACCTCGCAAGTCCAGTGACTCCTTACTAGGACTATCCCAACCGAGAATTTGCTAAATTGAGACACTACGAGACATTCAATCCAAATAATTTGGACAGGTCAATTCCATCTTGGTCCACCACTGCTCCACAAGTACTTGCCTATATCCAGAAACCTTCCGTCACCGGATTAGAAATCCGGGTAGTCCGGTACCAAAGTACAGAGAGTTGCTTGCAAGCTACCATGGTGACCTCAGGTCAGAGGGACACATATACCCATATCCAATCGCGAGCAATCCTTTAGCAGAAAGGAGCTCCACGGAGTCATGTTTAATGAGATGTCACACATCCCACTTGCAGATCACATCAGTGTCACCACACTCCTTTGGTCAAGAGGACAACCAAACGATGTGAACCACAACAATCTATACTTGATACATTGCCGTCCTGTACAATGTATCCTTTGGTTGTGAACATTTTTTAAGGACCACTCGATATATCATCTCTATATCGAAGTCAGTACAGTCCTAAGGACTTCATCACACAAACAGAGTTCATTACAAGGAAATAAATAATGTGATGAGCTGCCAAAATATAATTTTATTAATTTATATATAAATAATAATACTGAGCACAACTGTCTACAGCCTAGGCGATTAGCTTTGGGACATAATTCCTAACATGGAGAATAACTAAAGAAGGATGGGTGGAAAGCATAAGATTATATCTCTTGGATAAACCAAAGAAAAACCCCACGCCAAGTTTTGCACCCCCATTTCTTTTTTTCTTTTCTCATGCCATATCCTAAGTTTATCTCTCCCTAAAGTCCAAGTTTATCTAAATTTAGAACAAGGCTTTGAATCAACTTCAAAATCCTGGTTCTAGATTGATTGGGACAGAATCATAAGGAAGAAACCCATTGCACTCCAACTCTTTGGAGTGCCCCAACAAAATTTCCATGCTATTTTTTTATTTCACTTTTCAATTGGTCAAAGTTTATTAAGCTAGTGGTCTACCACATCTCATGTGAAGTTTACTCTCTGCACCTTAATGAGGTAGTCATGAATTGAATCATCATTCTTTGTGTTTGGACTTTTGATGAAACCTTGGTTCCTTAACTAGAGCAATGGCATAATTATTACTATGATAGAGTATTATGGCATCTGATAATATAATACTTATCTGTAATAAACTATTGACCAGAATACATTCTTGCACCCTTAGAGACAATGATTTAGTCATCTCCATGGCCAAACCTATAATGATCAGTTCTAAACCATCATTGTATAAGAGCATATCATATATATTCTTATTTCCTTAATTCTCCTTCTCTAAAAACTTAAAACATATCTTTAGTACTTCTTAAGTATTAAAGAATGTTATCATAGGTCATTGTACATAACATGGTTCATATAAGGCTCCTTATGGCCAAAGCTTAAAAAGATCTAGCTTGTATTTAAAAATCTCTTTGAATGTGTTGGGGCACATTTCAAAGATTAATTCTATGCTTAAGGAGTCAAAATCCTAATTAAATTTTTTAGGTTGAACACCTTTAGCACTTCTTTAATGTAAAAATTCTATGATAGGTCTAGCATCCTCCTTGGTCCATCTCATAGATCTATATTCCAAATGTAGGGTACTTTCCAATGGTCTTTATTAAAGAATTACTTAGACAATCATAACCTAACCTAGATAAGCATAGAAATCACATTTCCAATAGAAAAATATTATATACATATAATGCATAGAATTACATACTCTCATTGACTTTTATAAATATATAGTTCTTTTTTATTATTCTTGGTAGAATCAAACTATTTGATCATGTCATAGAAATGAGCATTTCAATTCTGAGCAATTTGATTTAGTCGATTTACATAGACTTTTTCAGCTTAGACCTTATAATTTAATCATTGTCCATCTACCTGATCTCAACATGGTTAACTATAATAGTAATTAATATAGATTTTAGCATAGTCAAGGTGAAAAGGTATCCATAGTCAATGCTAACTATAACCATTCACCTAAACCTTGCTTTATAGATCTAAACATGTTCGTGAAGCATGGCTATAATACCACTTGAAGGAACCATCAAACGATCCCAAGGTTGCATGCAGGTTTTTAAAAAAATTTTAATTAATTAAAATTAAGTTGTAATGAAAATAAAATCCTACTCCAAGCATGCATAGTAAGATCCATTCATGAACATGTAATATAGATATGAAAATAAAAATACCTAAATATATGAAATCTACTTATCTATTGTACTACTCCATCTTCATCGGATCAAATCTATTAAATGTCCTTGGTTTTGCTAAAGCCATGCACGTGCCTAGCCTCTATTTGTATTCACATGAAGATGGCCTAATCAAAGTATTGAGGCTAGTAGAGTGTTAGCACCTGGCAGGCCTTGCTTCGATCGTTAGATCGAATCTCTCTTCTATCTTCTTTTCTTTTTCTCTATGCTAGATATCAAGGGAGAATAATAGATCTTTTCTCAAGAGATCAAGGAACAAGATGATCTCTCACATGAACAATTCATACTAAAGATGATAAGAGGAGGAGGAGGGGCAATGAAAAAAATATTTCTCTCAATTTTGTTCATTGGAAAACAACTAAAGAAGGATGGGTGGTAAGCATAAGATTATATCTCATAGTGAACCAAAGAAAAATCCCATGCCAAGTTTTGCACCCCATTTCTTTTTTTCTTCTCTTGTGCCATATCCTAAGTTTTTCTCTCCCTAGAGTCCTACTTTATCTAAATTTAGGACACGAGTTTGAATCAAAATCAAAATCCTAGTTCTAGATTGATTTGGATAGAATCATAGGGAAGAAACCCATTACACTCCAACTCTTGGGAGTGCCCCCACAAAATTTTCATGCTATTTTCTTATTTTACTTTTTAATTGGTCAAAGTTTACTAACCTAGTGGATCTACCACATCTCATGTGAAGTTTACTCTCTGCACCTTAATAAGGTAGTCACGAATTGAATTATTATTCTATGTGAGACCTTGATTCCTTAATTAGAGCTATGGCACAATTATTACTATGATAGAGTTTTATGGCATCTGATGATATCATACTTATCTTTAACAAAATATTGACCAGAGTACATTCTTGCACCCTTAGAGACAATGATTTAGTCAATCTCCATGGCCAAACCTATAATGATCAGTTCTAAACCATCATTGTATAAGAGTATATCATATATATTCTTATTTTTTTAATTCTCCCTCTCTAAAAATCAAAAACATATCTTTAGTACTTCTTAAGTATTAAAGAATATTATCATAGGTCATTGTACATAACATGGTTCATATGAGGCTCCTTATGGCCAAAGCTTAAAAAGATCTGCTTATATTTAAAAATCTTTTCAAATATATTGGGGCACATTTCAGAGATTAATTCTATGCTTAAGGAGTCAAAATCCCAATTGAATATTTTAGGCTAAACACCTTTAGCACTTCTTTAATGTACAAATTCTATGATTATCCTTCTTGGTCTATCTCATAGATCCACATTTCAAATATAGGGTGCTTTCCAAAGGTCTTTATTAGATAATTACCTAGACAATCATAACCTAATCTAGATAAGCACGGTAATCACATTTCTAATAGAAGAATATTATATACGTATAATGCATGGAATTACATACTCTCATTGACTTTTATAATTATATAGTTCATTTTTATCATTCTTGGTAGAATCAAACTATTTGATCATGTTATAAAAACGAGTATTTCAATTATGAGCAATTTGATTTAATCTATTTACATAGACCTTTTTAGCTTAGACCTTGGGATATGGTCATTGTCCATCTACCTAATCTCAACATGGTTAACTATAATAGCAATTAATATCGACTTTAGCATAGTCAAGGTGAAAAGGTATCCATAATCAATGCTGACTTTAACCTTTCATCTAAGCCTTGTCTTATAGATCTAAACATGTTTATGAAGCATGGCTCTAATACCACTTGAAGAAACCATCAAATGATCCCAAGGTTGCATGCAAGTTTTTTGAAATTTTTTAATTAATTAAAATTAAATTGCAATGGAAATAAAATCCTACTCTAAGCATGTATAGTAAGATCCATTCATGATCATGTAATATAGATATGAAAATAAAAATACCTAAATAGATCAAATCTACTTGTCTATTGCACCACTCCATCTTCATCGGATCAAATTTGTTGAATGTCCCAGGTTCCGCTAAAGCCATGCATGTGCCTGGCCTCTACTAGTATCCACATAGAGATGGCCCAATCAAAGTACTGAGGCTACTAGAGTGCTAGCACCTTGTGGGCCTTGCTTCGATCGTTAGATCAAATATCTCTTCCATCTTCTTTTCTTTTTCTTTATGCTAGATATCTAGGGAGAAGAATAGATCTCTTCTCAAGAGGTCAAGGAAGAAGATGATCTCTCACATGAACAATTCATACTAAAGATGATAAGAGGAGGAGGGGCAATTTGAAAAATATTTCTCTCAATTTTGTTCATTGGAGAATAACTAAAGAAGGATGGGAAGTAAGCATAAGATTATATCTCACGGTGCCAATTTTTGCACCCCCATTTCTTTTTTTCTTTTCTCATGCCATATCCTAAGTTTATCCCTCCCTAGAGTCCTACTTTATCTAAATTTAGGACAAGATATTGAATCAAATTCAAAATCCTAGTTTTAGATTGATTATAATAGAATCATAGGGAAGAAATCCATTACACTCCAACTCTTTGGTGTGCCCCCATAAAATTTCCATGCTATTTTCTTATTTCACGTCAAGAAGGAGCATAGCCCCTTCTTTCTTACATGCTAAAGAGGAGAGAAAAATGTAGGGAGGGAGGGAGAAATACTGGGTTTAGGATTTGGTTCATAATTAATTCCTAATTCCAACCCAAACAGAAAACTAAATTTCTAATTCTATTAGGTTTAAGTCTAAATCCATAACCAATTAAGAATTGGATCTTAATTTAATTAGAACCACTAAATCTAATTAGAATAGATTAAGTCTAATTGAATTAAATCAGATTTATTTCACCTAGGATTAGATAACTAATTAGGTCAAACAAAAGTCCAAAGCTTAATTGGACTAGGACATCATCCAAACTCAACCAAATCAAATCCAATTCAATTTGTACCGAGCCTAATCATAATTAAATGATCAAATCATCTAATCAATGATTAATTAAATCAAACAAAATTACAACTCTTGCAATGAAGTCCTCCTTGCTAATAATTAATAGGTACCAAAATTAGCAAGTGCCAAAATTGGTAGGTTCTAAATATGTAACTCTTATATATTTTAATCCAACCGTGTAATCAGGTCAAGTTCCTATTATGTGTGACATTTTAAAATAATTAATTTAAAATTTGTTGCAAATTAAATATATTTTGAAATGATTTTGAAAAATATGAAACCAGTGAATAATTATGAAAAATAGATATTGAACTGATTAATCAATCTGAGCACCAGGATGATTTCACACCCATTACATTTTTAATTAAAAATTTAATCTATGTTTTTTTCCTCTTTGACAGATAAATTGGTGAATATGTTTAAAATTTTAGAATTTTGGAGATTCGGTAAAGTTACTGATTTAAAAGATCATTCTATGGATTCAAAGGATACAAACCATACCTAAAATTGAACTAAATGGGCTCAAAACCAACTAAAATAAAGTCAACATAGACTTTAGAGTAATTGGTCTAGCATGGACCTACCCCTTAGTCCATAGGCCCATTTTAATGGATCGTCTCCTTCCCTTTGTTGCCCATCGCCTCTTCCCCAAGCCATCACCATAGGAGCCACTGCTGCCTGCCACCACTCACTTCCCTTTGTTGCCCATCGCCTCTTCCCCAAGCCATCACCATAGGAGCCACTGTTGCCTGCCACCACTCACCGCACCTTTCGCCTCGCCTGTCCAAGATGCCACCGCCTCGCCGCCCATGATTGCCTTCTACCTATCACAGTCATCGATGCCATTTCCTTGCTTCTCCTCCCTAGTTCAGTCCCACCACATTGCCTTGCAGCTTGCCATTATCGTTGCTACAATATGCCCACCACCTCTCAGCCAGAGATGCACCACCCTCTCATTGTCTTAAGGTTTTGGTCACCGCTCACCATCACCTCCCTATTCTTTGCCCGCCATTATCGCTGCCTCCAAGATGCTATCGCTACTCCTCCTCAGCTATCTTCCTCCCTAGTTGGTTTCCTGCCATTACCGTTGCCTCTAAGATGCTATTGCTACTTGTTATGATATCCCGATTTTATTTCAATTAATTATTGAACCACTCTCTGAACCAATTTCAATTTTTTTCTCTTTTGGATTATTGGTCAAATCAGCTGACAAAGGAAAGGGTCTTTGGCTTCGTATTATCTTCTCGATCCGAAGACCATGCCTAATATCTATGGCTTTGTATCTTAGTCTTGTTCCGGAGGATAAGTTTATTAGCTCTGGGTCTTTGGCTTCATATTATTATCTCAGTCCGAAGACTATGCCTAATATTTATGGCTTTGTATCTTTATCTATGATCCAGGAGATAAGTTTATTTACTCTATCTTCGGCTTCGTATATTCACCTTGATCCAAAGACTTAGCCTAACAACTTTATCTATGATTTTAAGCCAGGTTTATTTACTCTATGTCTTCGGCTTCGTACAATTACCTTGATCCGAAGACTTGACCTCTTAGGTGAATATCTTCGGCTTTATTCCTTCAATACAATCCGAAGAGCGTATGATCCCACTTTTAGACTGTAAGTGTTTACTTTTGTTACTTCCAAAATGGATTCTTCTGAAGTATGTAGCTAACATTCCCTTCAGGAGCACTACTAAAGAGAATGTTGAGCTCACTTCGGATTTATTCTTGAAGAAGGAGGATTCTTGGACATGTGGGTTTCTTGGACAAACAGTTGAAATCTATTTTGGTTGTTGCAACCACCCACATAGTCCAAAATCTTAGATTGGATAAACTCCGATTGTAA
Source organism: Areca catechu (assembly GCA_021397845.1). Classification (NCBI taxonomy): domain Eukaryota; kingdom Viridiplantae; phylum Streptophyta; class Magnoliopsida; order Arecales; family Arecaceae; genus Areca; species Areca catechu. The sequence goes on along the minus strand of CM038048.1, from coordinate 39,972,898 downwards.
CTATTTTTTCGATAGCCACTACTTACGGTTATGCGGAGGTTGCGTTCGCCAACTCCCATAACCATAAGTAGTTATGTTGGAGCCTATAAATACTGGTAAGAGGGGATGCTCAGGGGGATTCTGGTTCATTTTTCTCTCTTGCATTTCAAATTTCTCTCTTCCCTCTCTGCTTTCAAAACTCTCCATTTTGCTGCTGCCTGAGCTTCTTCTGACTTAGGCATCGGAGTGTCCACCATCGGAAAATCTCTGATCAGGGATCTGTTTTGCAGGTTCCGGTCGACGGCGATCCAGCGGAAGAACCACTCTATCCGGTCGGCAGAGGTTTAGCATCAATAGATTGGCACACCAGGTAGGGGTTCCAAGTTTGTTTCCTCTGTTCTGAAGGAGAGTTTCTGCTAGGATGGTGAAAAGGAAAGCCAAGAATGCATCTACGAATCAGGAGCAGCAAGCTCCTCCATCAAACAAACCTTCGGTCAACACTCTTCTGGTGGTTCAAGGATCATAACCTCCTATGATAATGGTGGAGAAGCAGCAATTTGAAAGTCTAGTGAATAAGGTGGAGACCTTGATAGCACTGGTACAGCACCTACATGAGGCTGCGGCTCAAAAGTAATGGCCTCCCCCTGTTCCACAATCTAGCTATCAACTTGAGAGGGAGAAAGATCAATGTCGAGAGATCACCCCCAGTTTCTCATAGATCCGGTCATCTCGTGACCACTACATCTCTATGCCAGATCGACAAGCAGGGGATCATGGTGGAAAGAAAAGGGTCCGACGCTCTCTCTCTGTTTCTTCTAGAAGCTTTGTACCAGAAGGGGATAGACAAAGGGAGATCAATTATGAGGTTCAGGAGAAGTTCAAGGCCATGCAAGTGTAGATAGCAAGAATTTCAAAACTGAGAAGGAATGATGAGGTTGTTACCTTCAACTCTCAGCCTCCTTTTTCTGATGAAATTATGGATGAAGTTATCCCTAGGCATTTCAATATTCCATAATTAGAGGCCTACGATGGGACTTCAGACCCTCTCGACCATCTAGGGAGCTACAAAGCTCGTATGATGGTGCAAGGAGCAACTGACGCTCTCTACTGCATTGCTTTTCCTGCCACTTTGAAGAAGTCTGCTCGAATGTGGTATTCGAGCCTGCCTCCAAACTCAATTTGTCTCGCACTTCAGGACATGCCAGAAGATGCAGCACAACACTGACAGTTTGTTTCTTCTCCAGCAACAAGAAGGAGAAAGTTTGAAAGGATTTGTCCACCGTTTCAATTTGGCCTCTCTAGAAATTTCGAATTTGAATGAGCATGTGGCCATGTTTGCTTTGAAGAAAAGCTTAAAATCATCCAGGTTCACTTTTTTCCTGGACAAAAGATTTTCAACGAGCGATGCCGAACTGTTGCAAGAGCTCAGAAGTATACTGCAGCTGAGGAGCAAGCGGCAAGCTGAAGACTGGCAGAAGGGAGGTTCCCTCTTAAGAAGAAGAGTGCTAGAGAACCAAACGTGCCAACATCTTCTAACAACACTTCGGTCTCCAAGCACGGTCCCAGGTCCAAACAGCAAAACAACCGATTCGACACCTACACACCCCTCAACTTTCCTAGGGAGAAGATTCTGTTCGAAATTGAAAAAGAAAAATATTTTCAAAGGCCACATCCCCTGAAGACTCTTGCAAAAAATAAGGGATAAAAGCAAATACTACCGATTCCATCGGGATCACGGCCATAACACCGAAGAGTGTTTTCAGCTTCGGGATGCTATTGAGGACCTGATAAAAAGAGGATATCTAGGAAAGTATGTCAACCACCCGGAATCTCAGGCCGAAGCAACTGCAATCCCGAGGATATCCGATGAAGCTGATTTGCCTCACCAAAAGCCAATCGATGAAAATGTTGGTATGCTTCATTGATCATCGGCATGGGACATTGAAGCTAAAGAAAATGTCTTGAAGAGGTTCAAAGAAAAAAATTCTATCACTTTCTCCGATGAGGATGTCCAGGGTGTACAACTTCCACATGATGACTTTGTAGTGGTCTCAGCAATTATTGCCAAATTTGATGTAAAAAGAATATTGATTGATAATGGAAGTTCAGTTGATGTGTTGCTGTATGATTCTTTCCTTCGGATGGGATTGTTTGGACGTGAATTACGAAGGTCTCTCATTCCTATAACTAGTTTTGGTGGAAATCAAGTTGGGGTTGAAGGTGAAACGGTCTTACCCGTAACTATTGGGTCTGAACCATTCCAAAGAACTCTTCCAATCAATTTTATTATGGCTAGAATGTCTTCAGCTTATAATACAATCTTGGGGCATCCAGTATTGAATAAGTTCAGAGCCATAGTCTCAACATACCACCTGTTGGTTCGGTTTCCTACCAGGACAGGCATTGGAGAAGTAAGAGGAGATCAAAAGATCGCTCACCAGTGCTTAATTATTCAAAACAAATAAGCATCCAAGCCTTTGACAGTTGACCAGCTAGATCCAAGAGATGAATCTGAAGACTCTGGAGAACCAGTGGAAAAAATACTTTTCATACCATTATTCGAAGATGACCTAACTAAGCTTCTGCAAATTGGCAACTTACTTGATGAGGAGTCAAAGGTAAAACTAATTTCCTTTCTTCGAGATAATGCTGATATTTTTGCTTGGACAGCTTCAGACATGCCTGGAATTTTGCCTGAAGTGATTATGCATCACTTGGAAGCATCTCCTAACTATAAGCCAGTATGGCAGAAGAAGAGAAATTTTGCTCCAGAAAGGCAAAAGGCAATTGATGAAGAAGTTAATAAACTTCTTGAAGCAAATTTCATAAGAGAGGTCCAATATCCGAATTGGCTAGCAAATGTGGTCATGGTAAAAAAATCAAACGGCAAGTGGAGGATTTGTATAGACTATACGGATCACAACAAAGCATATCCAAAAGATAGTTTCCCTTTGCCAAAAATTGATCAATTGGTTGACACTATGGCTAGTCATCAAATGCTGAGTTTCATGGATGCCTTCTCAGGCTATAATCAGATCTGAATGGATCCCGAGGATGAAGAGAAGACTGCTTTTGTTACAGAGAAAGGAATCTACTATTACAAGGTGATGCCATTTGGGTGGAAGAATGCTAGGACAACTTTTCAAAGGCTCATCAACAAAGTCTTCAAAGATCAGATTGGGAGAAATATGGAAGCTTATGTTGACGATATGATTGTGAAAAGTCTTCATAAGTCTTATCACATCACAGATCTAAATGAGTCTTTTGATGCTCTCATATGTCATCAAATGAGGTTAAATCCCACCAAATATATCTTCGGTGTAACTTCTGGGAAGTTCCTGGGGTACTTGGTCACCAAGCGAGGTATCAAAGTCAACCCAAAAAAAATCCAGGCACTTCGGACAATGAGGCATCCCACTTGCAAAAAGGAAGTTCAAAGGTTAACAAGGAGAGTTGCTTCTCTAAGTTGGTTTATCTCCTGCTCTGTAGAAAGGTGTTTATCCTTCTTTAAAGTTCTTCGCCAGAATCAAAACTTTGAATGGACAGAAGATTGCAGAATTGCCTTTGACAAGCTGAAAGAGTATTTGGAGAATCCCCCTCTACTCTCAAAGCCTTATGAAGGAGAAACACTTCATTTATATCTGTCAGCTACAAATGAAGTAGTTAGTTCGGTTTTGGTACGAAGAGATACCAATCATTCACAGAAATCGATTTACTACACTAGCAAAGTATTACATGAAGCTGAAGTCCGATATCTTAGAGTACAAAAGATTATCTTTTCTCTAGTGGTTGCAGCGAAGCGTCTTCAGCTTTATTTCCAAGCCCACTCTATTGTGGTTCTGACAGATCAGCCCTTGAAAGCCATACTTCATTGTCCTGATACCTCAGGAAGGATAGCTAAGTGGGCTATTAAATTAGGGGAGTTTGATAATGAGTATCAACCCAGATCAGCAATGAAGGCATAAATTTTGGCTAATTTTATAACTGAATGCACGTGGGGATCTGAAGAGGACCAGCCAAGAGCTGAAGAGGAAGGTACCAAAGACAATCCATGGTTTATTTGGATGTTACACGTAGATGGTGCTTCGAACGCCAATGGTTGCGGTGCAGGTTTAATTCTTGCTGGTCCGAATGGGCAGGTTATTGAATACACTCTTCGATTTTGTTTTCAAGCCTTAAATAATTAGGCAGAGTATGAAGCACTCATTGCTGGACTTAGAATCTCCCAAAAATTGGAGATCAAAAGGGTCAAAGTTTTTTCCGATTCATAGCTGGTGGTGAATCAAGTGAAAGGTGATTTCGAAGAGCGAAATCCAAATATGATCCAGTACCTAGAAAAAGTCTGAAGCCTAATATCTGGGTTGGAGCATTTTGAGATTGTTCATGTGCCAAGGACAGAAAATTCTCGGGCAGATGCTCTTTCAAGACTTGCAACCACTACACCGGATTCTCTTGGGAGGACATATGTGGAATATCTTGAAGACCCCAGCATATCAGAATCCCTAGCTGAAATCTATCAAGTTGAACATGAACCTTCATGGATGGATCCAATTCTCAAGTTCTTACGAGAAGGCGTCTTACCCGAAGACAAGCTAGAAGCTAAGCGGCTTCGGTGGACAGCCTCTCAATATGTTATCTTGGATGAAGCATTGTATAAGAGATCCTTCACATAACCTTTGCTGAAATGTTTAGGCCCATCCGATGCAGATTACGCACTCAGGGAAGTGCATGAAGGAATATGTGGAGATCATCTGGGGGGCGGATCTTTGGCATACAAAATAATCCGTCAAGGTTATTATTGGCTAACCATCCAGAACGATTCTATGGAATTTGTCCGAAGATGTGATCATTGTTAGAGATATGCCAATGTACAGAGATGGCCTGCTAATCAGTTAACTCCATTGATAGCTCCCTGGCCTTTTGCATAATGGGGCATGGACAATCTTAGTCTGTTTCCTCCAGCTTCTGGGCAGTGAAAATTCCTTATAGTGGCTATTGATTACTTTACAAAGTGGGTTGAAGCTGAAGCATTATCACATATTACTAAAGCAAAAGTTGAAGCATTTGTGAGGAATTTCATCATCTTCCATTTCGGGATTCCCTATTATATAATAACTGACAACAGAAGATAGTTTGACAATCCAAAATTCAGGAGCTTCTGCACTCAATATCACATTCTTCATAAGCTTACTTCAGTAGCACATCCTCAGTGTAATGGAGAAGCTGAAATAACGAACAGGACTATTCTTCATGGCCTTAAAACCAGATTGAATGATGCTAAGGATTCATGGGCTGATGAGTTAAACTCAGTTCTTTGGGCATATCGAACTACTCCCATAATAGCCACCGGTGAATCTTCATTTCATCTTTCTTATGGTACTGAAGCGGTCTTTCCTATAGAGGTCTCTTTGTAATCTCTTCAGATTGATCACTATGAAGAGCCCGAAAATTCTGAACACCGAAGAGTTGACTTGGATTTATTGCAAGGCACATGACTTCGGGCATAGTTGAGAATGGCTGCGTATCAGTAGAAAATGGCGAGATACTACAACTCTCGTATAAAAGAACAGACCCTTCATCCTGAAGATCTAGTTCTACAAAAGTCTGAGGTATCCAAACAAACTAAGCAAGGTAAACTTTCTCCTACATGGGAAGGGCCATACCGGATCATAGAGGTTGTTCGACCCGGAACTTATCGGTTGGAAACTTTGGAAGGTGTCCTATTACCTCGACCTTGGAATGTACAAAACCTCCACAAATATTATCAATAAAGGTTTCATTCAAGGTCATCAATATAGATTTAATCTATCTATCTTAATTTTATTTCTTAAAGGCATAACGGTGATCTCCATGATCTACCGTACGAAATGCCGAGGTAAGCATAACTAGCCTATCTTATTTCTCTCTCTCAAAGGCATAAGGATGATTTTCGTGATCTACCCTATGAAGTGCCAAGTTGGGCTTAAACCAGTCTATCTTAATCAAAAAGGCATGAGGATGATCTTCAAATCTACCTCACGAAGTACTAAGTTGGGCTTAAACCAGTCCATCTTAATCAAAAAGGCATGAAGATGATCCCCGGATCTACCTCACGAAGTGCTGAGGTAGGCATGATCTGAAAGGGATATGCCCTACAAGCCAATCTATGTTGTATCTCCCAAATCATTGTAATTGACAAAAATTCTAATAAAGGCATTATTTTTCATCATTTGCTGTGTTTATTATTATATGATGAACCCCATAGATTAGGGCTATGATTTTAGGGTTATGATGAGATCATACCAGTGAGACCTAAAGTCTTAAAATCTTAATCTAAAATATTCCTAGTCAAAGGAACCCTGAGTAGGGGATCAGGGTTTTCCGGTAAGACTAGCACATCCCATGTATACTGGATAGGGTGACTGCTCTCACAGTCACTTGTGTATGACACTAATACTGGGATGTGGGTGCTCATTGGAGAATGAGTTCACTAATATGATCCAACTTGAGAACATCTAATGGAGTCTTAGCTACATGTCAATAGAAGGTTCTCATAGTGGGAGTGGTACAAGTAATCCTTTGACCTGAGACTGCCATAAGTACCTTATGTACATGAACCCATGCTTTGGTTCAATCCTAATCATGACACTAAGTCATGCACAGGATTGATATTGGGAATGGTGAATTGGATATGAAGGTAATGAGTAGGTCAACAAGGAATCGATCACTCTTAGTAAGAGGAGATTGCATCCAGCTAGTTAACAATCGGATGATGATTCAGGGAATCTTTGATCAAAGTAAAGATATTAGAGATGGTTTCTAATATCAAGATAATTGAATCATCAATATAAGATTGAGCAAGAAATAAATATAATATTGGATTTGACATATATCCATATCCATAGTTATATTTTGGGTGCAGGCTGATCGAAAGATTTAATTGTACGGTAACTCTCTACTGAAGGGTAGTTTTGGTATTTCACCAGAATTTCCATATCTTCCGGGTAGACATGACACGTTGCTAGACGTCAATCTTGTCTTGTAGGTTGATCAAATTTAAAGATCACTTATTAGGAAGAGTCCTAATTGATCAAGTCGGGTAAGCCCGGTTTGACCTAAATCGATTAGAAAGAGTTCTAATCAAATTAGGTCAACTTGTATTCGAACCCACTACTGGCTAGATGTGGAACCCAATGGGTCACACACTTACGAGGATTGATCAAGAGTTTAATTTGTAATTAAATCATCTTTGTAGGATAACACTCTAGCAGGTGTTGCAAACCCTAGCTTCTATTCGAATTGAATTCGGATTAGGGTTCCGGATTGGTTCAATTCATGTTCTAATTGGATCTAATTAGACCCTAATTGAGTTTATAGGGATTATGGCTAACCCTATTGGCTAGCCATGTAACTAGGCTAGCCTCCCCACCCACCCCTTTGCATTTTCATGCAAAAATGCCAAGAGTCCATGTGCTTATGGACTCTTGGCGCGCCATTTGGAGGAGTCCATAGGCGCATGGACTCTTGGTGCACCCACTTAATTCTCCGATGAATTAAGTTGGGGAGGCTTCCTTTCTCCCTATTAGCACCTCACATGTGTCCCCTTGGATGGGAATCCAACGGTTGGAAAATTTTTGAGAAAGACAAAAGGCGCAGACTCTTCCCGGTGGCACGAAATAATGTCTCTTCGGAGACCGAAACATCGCGACTCCCTTCTTCTGAAATTTCATGACTTTTCTTTTAGGAAAAGCCATGAGTTTTAATCTGGAAGGTTGTGAGAAGGAGGGAAGGGGCGTGAGAAAATGAGAAGGGCGTGAGATGGGTTTTTACGGAGAGGTGTGTGGGCGCCTCTCTGAAATCTATTTAAGGGGTCAGGAAAAATCAGAACGGGTGATCTGAGATTTTTCTTCTTCCTCTCCAAAAGACTCCTTCCCTCTTTTCTTGTTTTACATTGTTTCCTTTACAGAGGACTCCTCTGTCGAAACTCTGTTGCTGAACAAGAATAAAAGAGAAGGTCTCCGACGGTAAAGGAAAGAAGGAGTTCTGATTTTATTTCCTTTCTTTCTTACATTAAGACATTCATGTCTTAATTTCTTCTCCAATTTAAGACAAGCCTAAATCCTCTTAGGACAAGGTCTTATCTCTATCTAAGACAAGGGTGTCTTAGAGGGTCAAAGTCTTAGTGGAAGGAGGAGAAGAGGTCAAAGAAAGGGAGGCAACCTCTTGTGTGGAAGAATTCCAGCCATAATCCGAGCAATTGAGTTCTAGGAAGAAGAACTCAATAGGAGGAACCATTGAAAAGAAGATAGTGTTTCTTGATCATTGTTCTGTGTGGATCACCATCGGAGGGCGGACACCTGGACGCCTGGTGAATTAAGTTAGCCCCTTCAACTTCAAGTTTGTTGGAATAAGCGATTACAGGTTGGTACCCTAATCCTAATTTGCATAGATATGCTTGTTATATATTCTAGTCTTATTTAAGGAGTTCCTGATTTAGGATTTTTTTTTTGTGTGAATTTAGTTTCATTTTTGAAATTACACTTCCGCTGCGTTGCACCGGAACCCAACAGTGGTATCAGAGCCACCTTAATTAGGACTATAATCTATGATAGTTTGTGTGTTACATATTAGGATTTTTAAATCCTAATATGCTATTACACTTAGCATATTTTTTTTTGATTGCATATATGTTTTGATGTATGGCACTAGTTAGGGTTTTTCACTCAAACCCTAATTATTATAGAGATATGATTAGTTTTGATGTCATCATACTGAAATAAGGTTGCCCTGGCATAATGGTGGATCCTAGTATGATGACACACTTAGCACATATTTGTTTATCAGAGTGATATGATTGTGATATGTTCTATAAGAATGTGCTGGCAATTTTATAAAACCCTCCTCTTAAAAAATTATATTAAGTCATAGTATATTTAACTAATAAGAATCACTAGTCATGATGAACAATTGATCATTCGGTGTCTAGAAAGGTGGTTCTGGGAAGGTAAAGAGAATTGTGGTTTTTAATTGGTTCCGTTGACTGACCTGGCCAATTTTTATTGGTGTCTAGGAAAGCAACGGGGGGACTCCCATATCTCTTCCACTTGCCTGGCCGATTTGATTATATTTAAATCTTGACTAAAATGCTTAGTGTTAAAAATACTATATATTGGCCTTCCTTCATGCTGGATCATTATTGTGTTATGAACCACATTAGGTTTGTTGTGTTATCTGCAAGACCTAATATGGTGATTGACATAATACTAGTCTAGTGCACAGATATGCTTACAGTGTATTCAGTATAATGCTTTGTTGTGTTATCTACAAGGGCATTATATTTGAGTACTGACTGTATAGAAATGAAAGGGTCTTGACTTAACTAGAACATTATGGTTTGTTGTGTTTTTCTGCAAGACTAATAATGTTCTAGAGGCCAAGTTATTTTTGAGAATTATATGAGATATAATTGGAAGAGTTTCCTACCTTTGAGCTTATAAAAGATTTGTTGTATTTTCTGCAAGATCTTTTATAAGTTATTAGGATCTTAATCTCACTAAGAAAAATCGATCAGGGTTCTTCTCGATTATCATAGTGAGGGCTATGATTTTTGATAAAATAGTGTGAGACATAATTAAATTGAAGACCTAATTTAATTATGTAAGTCATTTCATGGTTGTTTGCTTATGTATTGTTCTTTATTAAATGTAGATAAATGGCATCTTCATTATCACTGCGAAGTATCTTAGATACCAACAAACTGACTGGTCCAAACTATATGGACTGGTTAAGAAATTTAAAGATTGTGCTGAGTTCAGAAAAACTTTCTTATATTCTTGATACCCCTAGTCTTAATCCACTAGGGGACGATGCCACACAGGAAGATATGGCCACATACAAAATGTGGCAGAATGACTCCCTCACTGTCAAGTGTATCATACTGGCCTCTATGACCAATGAGTTATAGAGACAGCATGAAAGCATGGATACTCAATCCATAATGCTCAATTTTAAAGAGCTTTATGGAGAACAAAGCAGAACTGCTAGATACGAAATATCTAAGCAGTTATTCCATGCTAGGATGACAGAGGGAACATCCGTTCAGGATCATGTTCTGAAGGTAATTGACTTAATCACCAGATTGGGTCAATTAGGTTTTATCATAGATGGGGAGTTGAATCAGGATTTAATCCTGCAATCACTCCCGGAGTCATTTTCATAGTTTGTCTTGAATTATCACATGAACAAACTGAACACTTCCTTGCCTGAGCTATTAAATATGTTAAAAATAGTGGAGAGCCACGTTAAGAAAGAAAAGGCTCCACTTCTTCTTATTGATAAAACCAATAAGAAGAAATCAGGCAAAAAGGGTTTTAATAGGAGGCTAAACCCTAAGAGTGGCATCAATAAGAATAAGAAAGGAAAGAAGGCCTCCAAACAGTCGACCTATTTCTTTTGCGACAAAGTGGGACATTGGAAAAGGAATTACAAGGCTTACCTTGCAACTGTAAAGCCTGGTGCATCAGATGCGCCAAAAGGTATGTATGAGATACATGCTATATTGACATTAAATTCATCTATATCAAATACTTGGGTATTGGATACCGCTTGTGGTTACCATATATGCAAATCTTTGCAGGACCTCCACAAGCTTAAAGTATTGAAGGAAGGTGACTTCAATCTCTATAGTGCTAGTGGTGATATCATCCAAGCAGAAGTTGTAGGGACCTATATTCTGAAGTTGCCTTCAGGGAAGATCTTGGAGTTAGAAAATTGTTACTATATGTCTAAGATTATTAGGAACATTATATCTATTCCTTTGTTATTAAAACAAGGATATGTAATGGATGTAACGAGCACTGGTTGCTCGATAATGTTGTCTAATAAAATTATTTGTTCTGGCATATTTAGTAATGGGCTCTTAACTCTTTCTTCCAATGATAGTGTTTTTCATGTCAATAATAAAAGAAAAAGAGAAGACTTTAATGATACTTTACTTTGGCATCATCGACTTGGTCATGTTAATGAGTCTGGGATAAGCAAGTTATACAAGAAAAAATTCCTTGATCCTTATGAGTATGAATCATTAGGAACTTGCGAATCATGTCTCATGGGTAAGATGACCAAGACTCCATTTACTGGACATGGAGAAAGGTCAACTGAGTTATTAGGACTTATACATACTGATGTATGTGGTCCAATGACAACTCAGGCCAGAGGTGGATACTCATATTTTATCACTTTTACAGATGATTTATCTAGGTTTGGATATGTGTATCTTATGAAATATAAATCCGAAGCCTTTGATAAATTTAAGGAGTATCAAAGTATGGTCGAAAAACAAACCGGGAAAAGTATTAAAGTTCTTCATTCTGATCGAGGAGGAGAATACTTATCCACGGAGTTTTTAGACTATCTTAAAGTTAATGGAATTCTTTCTGAATGGACCCCTCCTTATACTCCATAGCTAAATGGTATAGCTGAAAGGAGGAATCGTACCTTATTAGATATGGTACGATCCATGATGTGCTTCATAAATTTACCCATTTCCTTCTGGGGTCATGCACTAGAAACTGCTGTTTACATTCTGAACAAGGTACCTTCTAAATCCGTTGTTAGTACTCCATATGAAATTTGGAGTGGAAAGAAATCGTATCTTAAATATTTTAAGGTATGGGGATGTCCAGCTTATGTTAAAAGAAATTTTGGATATAAGTTGGAACCTAGAGCGGATAAATGTCTATTTGTAGGATATCCTAGAGAGGGTAGAGGATATCTGTTTTACCATCCTACTGAATAAAAGATTTTTGTCAGCAGGCATGCCACTTTTCTAGAAAAAGAGTTCATTTTAGAAAAGGGCAATGGTAGAACTGTTGAACTTGGAGAAGTACAAGAAATACAGATAGACAGTTCTCAACCATTAGAACATATAGTTAGGACAGAACCAGAACACAAAACTCCTCCCCGTAGGTCTGATGGAGTGCCACGGGCACCTGAGAGGTATGGGTTTATTATTGAAAATAATGAAGCCCAAGTCATTCAAAATGATGAACCTCTGACCTATACGGAAGCTATCTTGAGTACTGATTCAGATAGATGACAAGAAGCCATGGAATCCGAGATAGACTCTATGTATGTAAACCAAGTATGGTCTTTGGTCGATGCACCAAAGGGTGTTAATTCTATTGGGTGCAAATGGGTCTATAAGAAAAAAATTGGGGCTGATGGCCAAGTTGAAACCTATAAAGCCAGATTAGTGGCAAAAGGTTTTAGACAAAAACAGGAAATTGATTATGATGAAACATTCTCACCTGTTGCCATGCTCAAATCAATTCGGATTTTACTTGCTATAGCAGCGTACCACAATTATGAGATCTTGCAGATGGATGTGAAAACTGCATTCTTTAATGGTTTCCTTGAGGAAGAAGTCTACATGTCACAGTCAGAAGGTTTTATTTCAAAGAATAAACCTAATCAAGTATGCAAGTTAAAGAAATCCATTTATGGATTAAAGCAAGCTTCCAAGAGTTGGAACATCCGCTTTGATGAAACTATTAAAAGGTTTGGTTTTATCAAAAATGTGGATGAACCCTGTGTTTATAAGAAGACTAGTGGGAGTGCCATAGTCTTCTTGGTTCTGTATGTAGATGACATACTCCTCATTGGGAATGATGTCCCAATGTTATAATCAGTCAAGGTTTGGCTATCAAACCAGTTTTCCATGAAAGATTTGGGAGAAGCATCCTATATATTAGGTATGAAGATCTTTAGAGATAGATCTAAGAGAATGCTAGGTTTATCCTAATCTAGGTACATTGACTTAGTGCTGAAAAGATTCAGCATGGATGGAAGTAAAAGAGGTTATCTTCCTATGAGTCAAAGTATACATCTTTCTAAAAGAATGTCTCCTAAGACACCTGAAGAAAGAAATAGAATGAATTCTATACCTTATGCTTCGGCAATAGGGTTCATAATGTATGCCATGCTGTGTACCAGGCCTGATGTGGCATATGCTGTAGGCATTGTCAGTAGGTTTCAGGCTGATCCAGGAGAGGATCATTGGAAAGCAGTTAAAAATATTCTTAAGTACCTGAGAAGGACTAAGGATATTTTTCTAGTTTATGGTGGTTCTGATCTTAAACTAGAAGCTTATTCTGATTCTAGTTTTCAATCAGACCCTGATGATAGCAAATCCATTTCGGGATATGTTTTTACCCTAAATGGTGGAGCAGTGAGTTGGAAGAGTACCAAGCAGCAGACTGTAGCTGACTCAACCACAGAGGCAGAATACATAGCTGTTAGTGAAGCCGCCAAGGAAGCAGTCTGGATGAAGAAGTTCATCACAGAGTTGGGTGTTGTTCCTGAGATTGAAAACCCAGTGCCACTTTACTGTGACAACACTGGAGCTGTTGCTCAAGCTAAGGAACCAAGAGCTCATCATAAGTCCAAGCACATTCTGAGACGCTTCCATCTCGTCCGAGAAATAGTAGAGAGACAAGATGTCTACATAAATAGAGTTGATACAAAGAACAATATAGCAGACCCGTTCACTAAGGCTCTACCACAGCGAGAGTTTGATCGCCACCTCGAGTGTATGGTATTAAGATTTAAAGGTGATTGGCTTTAGTGCAAGTGGGAGATTGAAAGGGATATGCCCTACAAGCCAATCTATGTTGTATCTCCCAAACCATTGTAATTGACAAAAATTCTAATAAAGGCATTATTTTTCATCATACGCTGTGTTTATTATTATATGATGAACCCCATAGATTAGGGCTATGATTTTAGGGTTATGATGAGATCATACCAGTGAGACCTAAAGTCTTAAAACCTTAATCTAAAATATTCCTAGTCAAAGGAACCCTGAGTAGGGGATCAGGGTTTTCCGATAAGACTAGAACATCCCATGTATACTGGATAGGGTGACTGCTCTCACAGTCACTTGTGTATGACACTAATACTGGGATGTGGGTGCTCATTGGAGAATGAGTTCACTAATATGATCCAACTTGAGAATATCTAATGGAGTCTTAGCTACATGTCAATAGAAGGTTCTCATAGTGGGAGTGGTACAAGTAATCCTTTGACCTGAGACTGCTATAAGTACCTTATGTACATGAACCCATGCTTTGGTTCAATCCTAATCATGACACTAAGTTATGCACAGGATTGATACTGGGAATGGTGAATTGGATATGAAGGTAATGAGTAGGTCAACAAGGAATCGATCACTCTTAGTAAGAGGAGATTGCATCTAGCTAGTTAATAATCGGATGATGATTCAAGGAATCTTTGATCAAAGTAAAGATATTAGAGATGGTTTCTAATATCAAGATAATTGAATCATCAATATAAGATTGAGCAAGAAATAAATATAATATTGGATTTGACATATATCCATATCCATAGTTATATTTTGGGTGCAGGCTGATCGAAAAAATTTAATTATATGGTAACTCTCTACTGAAGGGTAGTTTTGGTATTTCACCAGAATTTCCATATCTTCCGGGTAGACATGACACATTGCTAGACGTCAATCTTGTCTTGTGGGTTGATCAAATTTAAAGATCACTTATTAGGAAGAGTCCAAATTGATCAAGTCGGGTAAGCCCGGTTTGACCTAAATCGATTAGAAAGAGTTCTAATCAAATTAGGTCAACTTGTATTCGAACCCACTGCTGGCTAGATGTGGAACCCAATGGGTCACACACTTAAGAGGATTGATCAAGAGTTTAATTTGTAATTAAATCATCTTTGTAGGATAACACTCTAGCAGGTGTTGCAAACCCTAGCTTCTATTCGAATTGAATTCAAATTAGGGTTTCGGATTGGTTCAATTCATGTTCTAATTGGATCTAATTAGACCCTAATTGAGTTTATAGGGATTATGGCTAACCCTATTGGCTAGCCATGTAACTAGGCTAGCCTCCGCATCCGCCCCTTTGCATTTTCACGCCAAAATGCCAAAAGTCCATGCGCTTATGGACTCTTGGCGTGCCATTTGGAGGAGTCCATGGGCACATGGACTCTTGGTGTGCCCACTTAATTCTCCGATGAATTAAGTTGGGGCGGCTTCCTTTCTCACTATTAGCGCCTCACATGTGTCTCCTTGGATGGGAATCCAACGGTTGGGAGAATTTTGATAAAGACAAAAGGCGCAGACTCTTCCCGGTTGCGCGAAATAACATCTCTTCGGAGATTGAAACATCGCGACTCCCTTCTTATAAAATTTCATGACTTTTCTTTTAGGAAAAGCCATGAGTTTTAATCTGGAAGGTTGTGAGAAGGAGGGAAGGGGTGTGAGAAAATGAGAAGGGCGTGAGATGGGTTTTTACGGAGAGGTGTGTGGGCGCCTCTCTGAAATCTATTTAAGGGGTCAGGAAAAATCAGAACGGGTGATCTGAGATTTTTCTTCTTCCTCTCCAAAAGACTCCTTCCCTCTTTTCTTGTTTTACATTGTTTCCTTTACAGAGGACTCCTCTGTCGAAACTCTGTTGCTGAACAAGAATAAAAGAGAAGGTCTCCGACGGTAAAGGAAAGAAGGAGTTCTGATTTTATTTCCTTTCTTTCTTACATTAAGACATTCATGTCTTAATTTCTTCTCCAATTTAAGACAAGCCTAAATCCTCTTAGGACAAGGTCTTATCTCTAAGACAAGGGTGTCTTAGAGGGTCAAAGTCTTAGTGGAAGGAGGAGAAGAGATCAAAGAAAGGGAGGCAACCTCTTGTGTGGAAGAATTCCAGCCATAATCCGAGCAATTGAGTTCTAGGAAGAAGAACTCAATAGGAGGAACCATTGAAAAGAAGATAGTGTTTCTTGATCATTGCTCTGTGTGGATCACCATCGGAGGGCAGACACCTGGACGCCTGGTGAATTCAGTTAGCCCCTTCAACTTCAAGTTTGTTGGAATAAGCGATTACAGGTTGGTACCCTAATCCTAATTTGCATAGATATGCTTATTATATGTTCTAGTCTTATTTAAGGTGTTCCTGATTTAGAGTTTTTTTTTGGTGTAAATTTAGTTTCATTTTTGAAATTACACTTCTGCTGCGTTGCACCGGAACCCAACATGATCAGCCTGTCTTAGTCCCAATACGAAAAGGCATGAGAACGATCTTTGTGATCTACTCTATAAAATGCTGAGGTAGGCCCGATCAGCCTATCTTAATTCTTGCAGATATGAATGGCCCACGGTCTATTATATCCTAAGTCTGAAGACTTAGTATATTTTCAAGTCCGAAGACTTGATTCTTATCTGGTATTCTTTTATCCTAAGTCCTAAGACTTAGTGTATTTTCAAAGCTGAAGACTTGACTCTTGTCTGGAGATTTGGCTTTCTTCATAATTATATGAAATTATTTTTTAAGTCCAAAGACTTAGTATATTTTCTAAGTCTGAAGACTTGGTATTTTCATCTAAAGGATTATTTTCTAAGTCCAAAGACTTAGTGTATTCTCAGTTATTCTTGTTTTTCGGCATCTTATAATCTTGGATCAGATTTGAGAATTCTGTTTCCCGAAAGATTATTATCTTAAGTCCGAAGACTTGGTATTATATGCTTCAGAATTCTTAATTATCTAAAGACTTTATACTTAGGAAAATTTCTATCCATCCATATACAATCAGAAAATTCTAGAAAGATTTTCATTGATAAAGATTTTCTTACATCTTTCCAAAAAGAGAAGGAAAAATTACAAGTTATCTGCTACTGGGGCATCATCGGTGAGATCAATCGGACCCACCACCTCTTCGATCGTTGTTGGTGCTTCAGGGTCCTTTAGGGGTTCGGCTCATTCGAACTTTCAAGGTCAAATAGTTGAATCCCTGAAATGTCCAAGTCTGGATAAAGCTTCTGCACCTCCTCCACTCCGTCATTGAAGCCTCCTTTATAACTGTGAGTCCCGGCTTCAATCATTTCGACGTCAAAGGCTGGAGATGCTTTGTAATCCTCTATTGCCCTCCCTAGTTGATCCTTTACAGATCAGATCTCTTCAGTAGCTTTTTCGATCCTTTTGGAAGCTTCTTCGGAAATTTGATTAGCTTCCTTAAGTAAAGCTTCCAGGGACCGGATCTTGGTCTTCCTTTTCTTAAACCTTGCCTCTTGTTCAGAATGTTTCGATTGGATCTATTCTATTTTGGCTTTCAAGCTCTGAGCCAAGGTATCACTCTGGGCAAGCTTTTCTTCCATAGCCTGCCTCTGCTCTTCGGCTACCGCTTTCTCGATTTCAATAGTCTTTATTTTCTCCTTCATCTTCTTATAGTTGTCCTTATAATCGAAGATGCTCTCCTCCATCAGAGTGATATCATGCATCATCTGCATCGACAAAATGAAGAGTTAGCAACAACAAATTTATAATTTGGAAATGCAAAATCTAAAGCTTACCTTCAGTGCCAATGAGAACATTGAATCGGAGACATCCTCGATGCACCGGGACTTGGTGTTTTCATAATCTTTGGGAAGAAGCGTACGCTTCAATAGCTCCCTGGCCAGTTTGGGGCTCTCCAGGCCCTCCCTATTTGAAAAGATGGTGAAATCTACATTACATCCTCCTTCTAAGGATGCATTCCACCTAGGGTCCTTTTCGGATCTATATTTGGCCTTTTCTTTGCCCTTTCCCTTCGGAGGTGTGATCAACGTTTCTTTGTCAAAGGCTATGTCGCGCTGATCCGAAGGCGGCATCGGAGGAGGAGGACTAAGCCTCCTCAGAGATGGACTCCTGGCAGGTTTAGGAACATCTGGTACGGTGGGGACTGCTTCAGATGCTTCTTCATCTGATCTGGGTCTTCTCGATGTACTTGAGCCTTCTTCGGCTCTCCTTTTCTTCTGAACTTTGGAAGTGGCTGGGATGGGCACCGCCCTCTTTTGTGAAGCCTGTTGGACTTTCTCAAGCTGAGGCTTCATTGGTTCACCTGCAATCAAAGGAAAAAGTTATATCTATATGCATAAAGAAAAGATGAAGAGAAAAGGAAAAGTTCGAGGACTACTATTTCTATACCTAATGTCGGGACCTTGCTGATATGGGCCCGGTGAAGGTTTTCTTCCTTCTGCAATTCTTTTAGTAAAGGGATCTCCAGCTCTGCTAAGATATCAAAGTCCTTCGCATCGGATCTCAGGACTTTCTTCCCGGCGTTTGCATCCAAACGCGAAGTTTTCCGGTCTATGTTAAATCCCCAATGGGTGTAGTATGCAAAAAAGAAGCTGGGTTCCCACTCGTGTATGGCATTAGGGGTTCCTTTCAACAGTCTTCGGCCAGGCTGAGGATCTATGACCCACCACCCTTTACCATGGAAATCCCTTTTCAACATGAAAAGAGAGGTGAATAGGGAGGTCTTCAGCTCTACATTCCTAAGTTTGCAGAGAACTAAAAACCCGCAAATATTCCTAAAACTATTGGGAGTTAATTAAGCCGGGACCACTTGGTAAAGGTTAAAAATCTTGGTGAAGAAGGGATGAAGTGGAAGCTGAAGACCAGCCTTAAGGTGGTCTTCGTAAATGGCGATTGAATGCATGGGGGCCTTATCTACCCTCTCTTCGGGTTTTGGAAGAATGAGTTTGAAGGTTCGAGGGATGTGGAAACGCTGCCTAACCTCTTCCATCTTGGGAAGCATAAAAGAGCTTGGAACGAAGTCAGGTGATCTTTCTAGACTCCTCTTTCTACCCGAACCTCTCCCTCTATAGGTTTTGCCCCCAGGCGAACCCCTACAGGATCCAACTCCCAGTGGACTCCTCTCGGTTTCCCTTCCTGTTGTTTCCCTACCGATGTCACCCCCCGGTAAACCTATGCTAGGGGAAGGGTTCCTACCAAATTCTGACATTGTAAAGAAAAAGGAAAAAGGAAGAAGGAAGAAAAGGTTTTCTAACCTTTGAGAAAGTGGCAATGGCGGACTACGGTGCAGAGCAGGGAGAAGGAGCACGGAAGTGAGGAAAAAAATTCTTTCTGAGAGGTTCTTCCCCTTTTTATAGGTGAAGGTAGTGGGTTTTCGAGGCGGTTCGGAGATCTGGCTGATCGTGTGCCATATCGGCGGTTTTGATCGTGGGTATGGCTCTCCAAGAATTTTATTAATGAGATAAGCCATTGCGATCCACGTGAAATGTCACTATTGGCTGTGAAAACACCAGCGATGTGATCATGCTCCGGATGACCGGCACGTGTCCGATCTCGGTTGAATAAAGATCTCTTTTTCGAGAATTTTTCAGGATTTTTCTAGAATCGAGGCATTTCCTTTTGAGACAGCTAGTAGCAGGATGACATGTGTCTTCACCATGTTTTATCGCACCACCGGGCAGTTATGGCGAAAGACGTGTCAGGATTCAATGCCGACAGTTATCACTAGAAGATAAAATTAAACTACTCCCATTCTTCGAAACTTAATCATTTCGAACTTAAGAGTGGGGGACAGCTGTTATGATATCTCGATTTTATTTCAATTAATTATTGAATTGCTCTCTGAACCAATTTCAATTTTTTCTCTTTTGGGTTATTGGTCAAATCAGCTGACAAAGGAAAGGATCTTCGGCTTCGTATTATCATCTCGATCCGAAGACCATGCCTCATATCTATGGCTTTGTATCTTAGTCTTATTCCGGAGGATAGGTTTATTAGCTCTGGGTCTTCAGCTTCGTATTATTATCTCAGTCCGAAGACTATGCCTAATATTTATGGCTTCGTATCTTTATCTATGATCCAGGAGATAAGTTTTTTTACTCTGTCTTCGGCTTCGTACATTCACCTTGATCCGAAGACTTAGCCTAACATCTTTATCTATGGTTTTAAGCCAGGTTTATTTACTCTATGTCTTCGGCTTCGTACAATTACCTTGATCCGAAGACTTGACCTCCCAGGAGAATATCTTCGACTTTATTCCTTCAATACAATCCGAAGAGCGAATGATCCCACTTTTAGACTGTAAGTGTTTACTTTTGTTACTTCCAAAATGGATTCTTCTGAAGTGTGTAGCTAACATTCCCTTCAGGAGTGCTACTAAAGAGAATGTTGAGCTCACTTCAGATTTATTCTTGAAGAAGGAGGATTCTTGGACAAACAGTTGAAATCTATTTTGGTTGTTGCAACCACCCACATGGTCCAAAACCTCAGATTGGATAAACTCCGAGTGTAACTATTTTTCCGATAGCCACTACTTATGGTTATGAGGAGGTTGCATTCGCCAACTCCCATAACCATAAGTAGTTACGTTGGAGCCTATAAATACTGGTAAGAGGGAATGCACAAGGGGATTCTGGTTCATTTTTCTCTCTTGCATTTCGAATTTCTCTCTTCCCTCTCTGCTTTTAAAACTCTCCATTCTGCTGCTGCCTGAGCTTCTTCTGACTTAGGCATCTGAGTGTCCCCCGCCAGAAAATCTCCTGTCAGGGATCTATTTTGCAGGTTCCAGTCGACGGCGATCCAGCAGAAGAACCACTCTATCCGGTCGGCAGAGGTTTAGCATCAACACTACTCCTCACCGTTGCCTTTTACCTGTCATGGTCATGATGCATTTCCTTGCTTCTTTTCCCTTGTTTGGTCCCACCACACTACCTTGCAACCTGCCATTATCGTTGCCATAGTATGCCCGCCACCTCTCAGCCCGAGATGCACCACCCTCTCATTGTCTTAAGGTTTGAGTCGCCACTCACCATCACCTTCTTATTCTTTGCCTGCCATTACCGCTGCCTCCAAGATGCTATCGATAGCTACTCTTCCCCGGCTATCTTCCTCCATGAGATGCTTGTCGATGCTCGTCACTCCCCAAGATGCTGATATTTCTACCCATCACTGCCCTTTTTCCATGCCACCATACCACCATCACTGCCATTCGAGAAGCCATCACCACTGTTAGCTTGCATCACCACCACCCATCGATGGCCTTCTTCCCATCAAGCTGCCACTACCCATTACTAACCGTTGCCTTCTTCCTTAGTCTAACCGTTTGCCTGCCCATCACCGTCACCCTTCGACACTACTACCTTCATTTTTTCCAATCACAGTCATCAATCCATCCTCCCAATCCTAAGCCATCACAGCTATCTACTTAGAAATCAATGGTGGAAATGAGTCCAAATGCAAGGAGGAGTCTCTAGGAGTCCAAAGCATGATCGGTGGCCACCAACGATCCTCAACCATCCAAAGTAGCCAATTAGATGGCTAAAAAAAGACTTCAACCTAAGGTAGTCTACTGAAGCATGATTTGCATGATTTAGGTAATCAAATAGTCCAAAAATGCCAGAAATCAACTATCCCATGGTCCATATTAATTTTACTTGACTTAGAGCCTTCACTAAGCTCTATTTAAAAGATCCTAAGCCATAAGAAGAGGCCATGCTGAAGAAAGGGTATGGTACGGGATAGAGAGCATAGCTTGGATTGTAGGTTGGCCTCTAAGAGTGAGATTTCTTAAAGAAGAGTTCTATCCCTATACCATTTTCAAGTCCACTCCATCTCCAAGATAGAGGCCTGTCTATTTTAATTTTTATGAGTATTAGAGATAGTGGTAGTGATAGTAATAGAGCCATCTCCAAAAATATATTAATTAAGTTTAATTAATTAATTATTTAAATAATTAATTAGATGTTAATTTAATTAGTTAATTAGTTGTTTAATTAATTAAATAATTAGTTATTTATTTAATTAAGTAGATTTTTATTTAAGTAATTAGTTTTTATTTAATTATGTAGTTAGTTATTATTAATTAATTATTTATTTAATTAATGAGTTTTATTAATTAATTATTAAATTAATTAAATAATTAGTTAATTAATTAATTAGGTGTGCATAGATGCGTGTCCTGCATGCATGGGACTTCGATCTTAGCATGCAGAGCACAAATTAGGATCCTAAACTACTTTGGTGAAGAGGTCCTAGTGGCATCGCTATGATAGTCATTGGCACCATCTTACATCTCAAAGCATTCAGGAAGCCTTCCTGAGTTATATATAAGAAAATATTATAAAAGCTATGAAGACCAAGGAGGAAGGAAGGAACAAGAAGCCTTAAGCTTGCTTGGAATGCATCCTCATACATTTCGAGCCAACTCTGAGATAGATTATTCACTTAATTATTGGATTCGAGATGTTCTAGAATGAACTCCCATGGGACTCAATATTGGACTCAGATATGAGCTAAGTCGTCCGAGCGCAATATGAACCAGTATGCATTAGGCCTAGAGATCTCTGATCTGATGTGCCTCTTTGCTAGGTTTTTAGGATTTATGGATCCTACCCTTTCATAATTCCTCTCCTCCAACAATTATCACTCCTAGAACTCTCAGAACCCACCATGGTAGAAAAAGAAGAAATAAGAGAAGTTAGATCCACCTGAAAAGGAAAAAGTAGAAGATGAAGATCATTAGAGATGACAAAGGACTGCTTAAGAAGATTCTCGATGGAAAGAAAAAAAGAGGGAAAGAGAAAAACTAGAAGCTGGTTACTAGAGCAAGAGGCAATAAGAGGACAAGTAAGAAAAGAAAAGTAGGTGAAGAATGAAAAAAGAGAAGACGCCCCTTAGAGCTTATTTAAAGGATCCATAATAAGAGACCATCCTAGAGAGAGGGTACAGTACAGGATAGAGGGCATAGCTTGGGTTGCAGGTTGGTCTCTGAGAATGAGATTTCTTAGAGAAGAGTTCTACCTTTATACTATCTTCAAGCCTACTGCATCTCCAAGATCAAGATCTAAAGAAGATGAAGCAGAGAAAGCCAGTCTGTTCCGAAAAGTATGAAGGAAGAAGAGAGTTCATCAACCATCTACCTGATAAGGCTACGTCGATCTACTTTCAATCTTTATTACTTTTTTTTATAATTTTTCTTAGTTATTTAATTATCCTTTTGAATTCTTATGGTAGAATTTTATTTTGATTAATGCAAAAAAAGAAATTATGTTCTTTTAATATATGTCCTTTACTTTTATTGCAAAGTAGATGTTAGGATCTAAATAATAGATCTTAGTACCAAGTTCTTTATTTTTTTTTTTTTAATTTTTATTTGCCTGACTTCAATATATATTTTTTTATTTTCAAAAATAAAAGAATTTAAATTATATAAAATACTGCCTTCTTTGTGGATTTCATCCAACTTGCTGTTTGCTCATATGTTTAGGTTTTTAGAAGTCAAAAAAATTAAATTGATACCTATAGTGTCTTATGACAACATTGCAAATCTATCACCTGCACCACCATCCATTCCTATGCTTCAGTCTCTTTAGGGCCTGCCTATTTTAAATTTTATGAGTATTAGCAACGACAGTGGTGACGGTAATAGAGCCATCACCAAAAATATATTAATTAAATTTAATTAGTTTTTTATTTAAATAATTATTAGATATTAATTTAATTAGTTGATTAGTTGTTTAATTAATTAAATAATTATTTATTTATTTAATTATGTAGTTAGTTATTTATTAATTAGTTATTTAATTAATTAATTAGTTCTTATTAATTAGTTATTAAATTAATTAATTAATTGATTAATTAGATGTGCACAAATGCATGTCTTACATGCATGGGACTTTGGTCTCAGCATGAAGAGTATGAACTGGGATCCTAAACTGCTTTGGTAAAAGGTCCTAGTGGAATCACTATGATAGTCAATGGCACGATCCTTGCATCTCAAAGTATCCAGGAAGCCTTCTTGAGTTGTACATAAGAAAATATTATAAAGCTATAAAGACCAAGGAGGAAGGAAGGAATAGGAAGCCTCAAGCCTACTCAGAATGCATCCTCATACATGTCAAGCTGACTCAGAGATGGATTATTCACTCAATCATCGGATTCAAGATGTTCTAGGATGAACTCCCCTAGGACTCAATATTAGACTCAGATATGAGCCAAGTTGTCCAAGCTCAATATGGACTAGTATGCATCAGGCCTAGTGATCTCCAGTCTGATGTGCCTCTTTGCTGGGTTTTAAGGATTTATGGATCCTACCCTTCCAAAATCCCTCTCGTCCAATGACCATCATGACGAGAATAATTCGACGAACTCATGCCCTGTGGAAGCCATCCAGGTGCATGAATAACCCTCTACCAGTGATCCACGATGGATACTGTAGGATACAAGTCAATCAAAGATCAATTGATCCCTTGGATTGATAGAGAAGTAAAGAAGAAGAAATGGAGGAAGAAGGAGATCTAGAAGAACGTAGGAGTTTCTTGATTCCAATCGTTTCCTTGGACTATTACAAAATGACCTCTATCACTCTCACTAACCGTCCCAACTCACATATATATATATCCAGATCGCAAAGGACTTGGCCCCTCCAACTTCCCAGCGTGGCATCATGTGATTCAAAAAATCCCATCATTCAAGTTGGCTCGAATCCTTTGAGTCGACTCCTTACTATAGGAAGCATTCTGGACGAGTCAACTCATCCAGACCATAGTTTACCTATCTGCAGAACCGAGCCGACTCCCAGCAATCCGAGCTGACTCTAAGCAATATCGAGACGACTCCCAGCAATCCGAGCCAACTCTCCTCCCTGCTTTCATGTCGTGCTAGCCATTAGAGTCGACTCTAACAAGAACTGAGCCGACTCTAATGCCCAGACTGACCAAAAACTCAGTCCAACCCCTAAGACTCATCCCGAACTCACTCCTAGCCCTAGATACATCATGCATGACCATGATAAACTGGACCAACCTAAATCTTGGCCCTTCCCCCTGAAATCTTGGATGTACCGCCTGAGACTCAACAATCTCCACCTTGGTGCTCCAAGATTACAGTTTATTATACCAGACACTTCAGACCCATCAACCACATACATGAATGAAAGCTTTCTCCTGGTAGAGCCATTGTAAGTGCATCAGCCTGGTTCTCTTTTGTATGGACCTTCACCAGTGTCACTTCTCCTTCCTCCACCAGCTCTCTGATCCTGTGGTACCTCACATCTATAAACTTTGTGCGTTCATGATAGATTGGGTTCTGAGTCAAGTGTATGGCACTCTGGCTATCACTGTGTAGGACCACCATACATTGTTCCACCCCCATCTCCGCAACTAGCCTTCTCAGCCATAATGCTTCCTTTGCAGCCTCTGTTGTAGATAGAGTAGTGATAGGTTGAAGGGTAGATCTCCAAGAAATTGGTCCACCATGCAAGCAGAAGATATAACCTGTAGTAGACCTTCTTGTATCAAGATCATCTGCATAACTTGCATTCACATAGCCTTCCAAAGGACCCGAACCTCCATATAATTTTCTGGAGTTCCTTCCTTGTCCTTTTGGCTACCCACCAAATACCAGTTCATGCTTTTGAGTTCCCTGTAAATACCTCAAAATCCATTTCAATGCTTTATAGTGTTCCTTCCTAGGATTTGCCATATACTTGCTCACCTGGCTTATAGTATATGCTATGTCTGGCCTGCAACACACCATAACATACATAACACTACCTACATCATTTGCATATAGAACTCTCTCTATGTACTTTCTCTCCTCATCTATTTGAGGGCTTTGTATCATAGAAAGAAATGTGCCCTGATAATGGTTTCTCTACTGGTTTGGCCTTCTCCATCCCAAACCTCTCAAGAATATTCTTGATATAACCTCCTTGTGACAAATGGAGAATCCCCTTGCTTCCATCTTTACAATCTCCATTCCAAGGATTTTCTGAGCTGGACCCAAATCCTTCATCTCAAATTCTTCAGATAATGCTCTTTTCAACTCTTTTACATCCCTCATACTTTCACTGGCTATCAACATATCATCCATATACAGAAGTAGATACAAAGCATTATCATTATCCACATCCTTGATATATACACAACAATCATGTTCACATCTAAGAACCCTAAGACTTAAAATGAATGCATCAAATCTTTGATATCACTGATGAGGTGATTATTTCAAATCATATAATGACCTCTGAAGTAAACATACCTTGTCCTCCTGTCCAATCTCTATGAAGCCATTAGGTTTCTTCATAGATAAAAGACTATTTCATCTAGACTTCCATGCAGAAAGACAGATCTTCACATCCATCTGCTCCAATTCTATACCATGTTCTGCCACCAATGATAGCAACACCCATAGTCAACTCCTTCCTTTTGTGAGTATCCTTTTACTACTAGGCTTGCTTTGTATCTCACTCCACCTTGCTTTGAAGGTACTGTTTTCTTTGTGAACACTCATTTGGAGCCAATTGCATGGGCATCTTCAGGCAGATCCACCAATTGCCATGTCTTGCTCCTTCTAAGAGATTCCATCTCTTCCATCATGCCTTGTATCCATGATTCTTTATCAGAGCTTTCCATAGCCTCCTTGAAGTTTCTAGATCTCCATCCATAGATATGAGAGTATAAGATATATTCTCATCCATGCCATATCTCATCAACTTCTGGATTGTGCACTGTAATTTATGTAATGCCACTCTCCCTGCACTGTCCTGCAAGTTTGCTGTTTGTGGCTGTTCCTGCACTTCACTTTGAATAACTAATTCTCCTTTCTGATCCTTCATTACAAGAGGACCATTCCCGCCTAACTCCATCTCAACTGAAACATCCTTGCTAGTTGAAGTAGATGGACAATCCTCCACATGTGAAGGACAATCACTACTATTCACCTTTGAAGCAGCAATTCCATCCGTTATCCCCGATCTCTCCAAGATGCTCCTCTTATCAAATATGACATCCCTACTAATCATTGTCTTTTGAGACTGAGGATCCCACAGTAGGTAATGCTTGACTCCTCATGGATACCCGATGAAGATCATCTTCCTTGACTTAGGGTCCAACTTATTCTGTTCAGTTGCCTCCACATGTGCATAGGCCAGGCAACCAAACACCTTCAGGTGACCAAGCTCCACCTTCTTCTCAACCCAAGCTTCCTCTGGAAGTCCTCCATCCAGCTCGAAATGAGGAGACCTTTTTATAAGAAAACATGACAGATTGATAGCATCACCCCAAAAGACATTCGGAAGTGATGACTATGGCCTTATACTCCTTGCCTTCTCCAATAATGTTTGGTTCATCCTTTTTGCAGCACCATTTTGTTGTGGGGTCATCCTTACTGTGTAATCGCATTTGATCCCATTTTTCTCATAGTAACTCCTGAACTTTTTACTAGAGTACTCCCCATCATTATCTGACCGAAGATACTTCACATGTTTTCTCGTCTTTTCCTCTACCTCAGCCCTTCAGGCTTTAAATCGGGCAAATATCTCTGATTTTTCTCTCATTAGATACACCCACAATTTCTTAGAGAAGTCATCAATGAAGGTAACAAAATACCTTGGTCCACCCCTGGATGAAACAAGTGCCGGTCCCCATACATCTAAGTGAATTTGTTCTAAAATATCTTCACTCTGCTTGGTACCACTGACAAACTTTATTCTATGCTGTTTGCTATAAATGCAAGGCTCACACAGGTCATTTTCATCCTTCTTCAGTGCTAGAAGGTTTCCTCTTCTGCTTAATTCTGTAAGCCCTCGGTCACTTAAGTGACCCATGCGATAGTGCCATAACTGATAGGAGAGCTTCTCCTCCTGTGTCGCTACAAGCACCTCTACACTATCATTCACCACTGAGCCTTCCATCTTGCATAGATTATTGCTCAGTCTTCTTCCTCTCATCACCACCAAAGCTCGCTTGGTTATCCTCAAACATCCACTACCATACTTACAACTGAAGGCATAACCCTGCTCTTCCAAGTAGCCCAAAGAAATCAAATTCTTCTTTAATTCTGGTACATGTTTGATATTTGACAAAGTCCTTATCACTCCATCATATATTCTCACCCTAATGGTGCCAACTCCAGCCACTTGACAAGGGTGATCATCACCAAAGCTTACACTACCTCCATTTGATTTATCATAGATATCAAACCACTCCCGATGTGAGGTATAGTGATAAGAGCATGCTGATCCAACATCCAAGTATTATCCCAATCAATCGATCCATCTGAAGCTATCAGTACATCTTCTCCACTGCCTTTAGATACACTAGCACCATTAGTGTTGGCCTTCCCTTTCTCGATCTTCCAAAGAGGGCAATTCCTTTTGAAATGACTAGGCTGATGACATTTGTAGCATTTCAAACCCTTCTTACTGCCTTGAGACTGTGATCTGCCCTTTGTTTTTTCCCTAACATTTCTTTTGATCTTCCTCATCTTTCATTCACAGCAAGAACCTTCGAGTTAGGATTTTCTTTGCAGATTTTTTCCCTTTGCTCATTTGATTTAAGCACTCCAACAACCTCTTCACGGATCAAGGTTTCTTTCCCATACACCAAGGTTGTTATGAGACCATCATATGATCTCAGGAGCGAACACAACAGCAACAATGCCCGATCCTCCTCATCAATTTTCATATCCAGACTCATAACCTCATAACATACCTGGTTGAACCTCTGAATGTGAGCAACGAGGTCTCCTCTTTCAGGCATCCTTAGACTATACAGCGCGCTTCTTCAACACAGCTTGTTTGTCATGTTCTTGCCCATGTATGTTTCTCCAGTCTTAGCCAAAGACCCTTTGCCATAGTCTCGGTACATACCTCTACAAAACTTGATCTACCAAACACATCCTGATGGTGCTAAATATGATCTCTTCTAACTCTTCTCTTCTCATCCTCACCTGATCTTTTTCGATCTCTCTCTAACCAAGACCTTGTAGATCCTTTGTTGAATCAGCAAGTCTTTTACCCTTTATTGCCATAGAGTAAATTTTTCTTTGCCATCATACTTCTCTAAATCCACCTTGAAACTGCTTGACACCATTACCATAATCAAGTAGAATTATATGTATAGATCTTACCTTCTAGCACTTCTTGGATATAGAGATCTTCCTTCCTTCATGCAACCAAGCTCTGATAACCAAATTAATGAGAATAATCTGACGAACTCATGCCCTGGGAAGCCATTCAAGTGCCTTAACGACCCTCTTGCTAGTGATCCCATGATGGATACGATAGATATAGGTCAATCGAAGATCATTGATCCCTTGATTGATAGAGAAGTAAAAAGAAAATGGAGGAAGAAGGATATCTGGAAGAACAGAGCGGTTTCTTGACTCCGACGTTTCCTTGGACTATTACAAAATGACCTCTATCTCCTCACTAACTGTCTCAACTCACATATATATACCCAGTGTTGGAAATTGTACATTTTCCTGAAAATAACTCTTATATGATTGAGTCCTTAGAACTACATTATATTTGATATGGAGCGGGATATATCAAGTAGTCTTAACTGGCTCATATCAAAGGATCATTGTTATAGGATGATGATGTATCAAGTATAGGTTGTGTTGTATCTCTCATTGTTTGGTTATCCTCTTGACCAAGGATGTGGGTGCCACTAATGTGAACATACAAGTAAATGTGTGACATTTCACTGAATGTGACCATCTACAGAGCTCCCTTCTGCCAAAAGGTTACTCGTGAAGGGATATGGGTATATGGGTCCCTCAGACCTGAGATCACTATGGTAGCTTTGCAAGCAACTCACTGTACTTTGGTGCCGGACTACCTGGTTTCTAATCCAGTGATGAAAGATTTTCCTGGATATGGTCAGTACTTGTGAGTGGTGCTAGATCAAGATGGAATTGACCTTTCCAAATAGTTTGGAGTGAATCACTCACTGTGTTTCAATTTAGCAAAATCTGGCACTATATTCTTGTAAGGAGTCACAGAAACTTTGTAAGGTTGGACACAGATCGATCTGATTAACCCAATTAGGGTTGGCAGTCGAACCTAAGTCCCCTGAGTATTATGAGGTCAAAGGGATAAATTATACGGTAGCCATATGCCAGAGGTTCTTGAAAGTTGCTCTACAACCATTACCTATTCGGACGTTGCGTATCATTGCTAGATGAGGACTTTGACTAGTACTGGAAGTGTTTCCAGTGCTATCGGCTTAGTGTTCGAACCCTATGGGGTCAAACCCATAGGGGTCTCTATCTGATCTGAAGGCTGATCGATGATTAAGAATCGTTTGCTATCACTGGTGTTCAATATGGTTGACCAGGGGTCGACACTTGGCTGTGACGAGAAATATTTTCGAAAGACTTTTCTAGACGAGCCAACTCAACCCCTGCTCGAGCCGACTCGATCCTGCGAAAAGAACAGTCTGACTGTTTTGTGTTTTATAGACAAGCCGACTTGACCCCTGCTCGAGTTGACTCGTCTCTGCTTGACTAGAAAACATTGAGTGAAATTTTGGGAAGCTTTTTTGAGAAGGTTTTGACCTAGTTTGATTTTTTAAATTCAAGCTATTTTGGCTTTAAACGTTCATGGAATGATTATCATTCCTTCTAATGTGGTAGAGTCAAATTGGTATGCTCCTTGACCTCTACCCCAATCACTCCTCTTCCTCTTTCTCCCTCTCTTGGCTACCTCTATAAATAAGTTTTAGGAAGGGTTCCACCTCTCCTTCTTTCTTCCAAGAAGAAGAAGAAGATTGCCTCAAAAATTCTAAAAGAGCTAGCACACCGAGGGAGTTGATCAAGTCGAGCCTCAGTGGGATTACTTATAGAGGCTAGACACGTGTGAGGCTCGAGAGTTTTACCCTTTTTCACAGCATTTTCAAGATATAATGGTAAGGACTTTTACATCTTTGCTTTTTCTTATTTTATATGTTTACATTGCATGCTGTATTATTAGCTAGATCCTATTACAGGTAGTTTGGTAGTCGTTTCGATCGATCTACCAAGTTTTCCATTGTCGATATTTAATTATTTTAAATACTTTTGGTGCGGGCACCAGACTCAGAAGAAGACTTCAGGGCTCCATTGGATCTCTGATTGAACTTGCCCGAAGAATTAGGATTTTCTTGGTTTTGTAATAAGGGTTGACTGGTCAACTCAATTTTAGTTGAGTCTGTATTTCCCTGCAATTTAAAATTTTGTTGAGTCTGTTGACTCAATACAAGTCCTAGTAGTGGTCTAGGTCTCTCCAAGGTGCCACATTTTCGCCAGGACCAAGCAGTGGGCGCCACACTCCAGCCACATGCCAGAGTCCAGGAGGCGCCACATCTCCATCTAGTGTGCCTTGGTCCCCACACCACAAGAAAGCAGGTCCCTTCTTTCATGCGCCACTTGGGGGAGAAATCCATCAAGATACCTCAATCCAAGGAGGAGCCACTTCTTTCCAGATAAAACCCAAGCCAGGATGGCAAGAAATTTTTCTTGAAGAGAGGATCAAGGAGGTGCCCCACAATGTTCCATAAAAACCCAAGTTAAAAGGGAAGAGAGCATGTCTTGGGGAGAAAATCAAGGAGGCATCCAAAAGTTTCCTAAAGTGCCAAAGCCATGAAAGGAAGAAGCCTAAACTGTGGAGCAAGACTAGGAGGTGTCCAAAAAGCCAAACCATGAAGGGAAAATCCTTGATTCATGGAGAGATACTAGGAGACACCCCCATAACCTGCCATTGGAGCTGATTTTCAAGTTTTCTTGGAGTTTTTGGGCTGCCCACACATGGAAGGAGTCTGGGAAGAGAATTTGATGCCTAAAGTGTGGGTTAGTCTATTAGTCACACATGGGAGTGTATGAAATTTATTTTCTTTGTCATGTCTATATATCAACTCTATGTAACTCTTGAAAAAAAAAAGATGAATGAAACCAAATTTTTTGTGAGCAAACTTTGTGTTTCCTCTCTTCGCACTTGCATCAGGTGTTGAGCTCCATGAGGGAGTAAATCCGGGTTCCCCAGGAACCTTGAGGAGGTGTGAGATCTCCAAAAACCCAAATCCTAGGTTAGCCACTTCTACTCCATAACCCTAACCGCCCACCACCCACTTCAATCCACAAACCCTAGCCTATCCCACCTCCCACGGCCTCTCTCTCAAGTCCGGCCGACCACCAGCATTCAGCTACAGTCCGGATAAATCAGATCCAAAGCTCGTTCCAGAGGGAGTCGAATCAGCCTTCAAGAGAATCCGGATCTCAGCGACATCAGCCTTCAAGTTCTTCGAATAGGTAAATCCTTCCTTGAGTCTCTGAATCCATCACTTGTTTTCTTCTTCCCAGATCCTTGAGTTCAGGAGAAGCCGACCCAGCCACGAGGCCGGTTGGAGGATCCATTGCGAAGATAGCCGAATCCGAGGATCCAACAATTGCTCAAGAGAGTCCTTCCACCCAAATTCTGTGAAGATCACTGTCTGGTTGGTAAACATATCTTCTCTTTCTTTCTGTCCTGTTGAAAGTTCAGAGCAAAACCCTAGGTCTGGGAGTTCTCAACCCCCAGCGATCCGTTACTTCTGAACTACTATGATAACTTAGCTTCTTCTAATTGTGCTTTCAATCCTTACCTAGTTTCCATCAACTTAGTTAACTTTACTTTGAGTCAAGCCATTTCTGAAATAAAAAAAAAAAAGAATTAATCTTAATTTTACTTCCACATACACTTCTTTTCTTTGTTTTGCATCATTTTTGGTATCAGAGCTTCGTTTGCATCATTTTTGGTATCAGAGCTCCCGTCCTGAGCATTTTGGTATCAGAGCCCTGTCTAGGGTTTCTGTTTCGATTGCTTGGTTTGAGTCTCTCTCTTTTTACTGTGTCTGCTCGAAAGTAGACTCCCAGAACGTCCGTCCTAGGACGAAGCGAGGTGCAAACCTCTCTTCCCATTCCACGGGGTGTTCCTAGGGCGTGTAGGAGATCGTTGGGTTATAACTTCGTAGCAGGAATTGTAAACGGGGGAAGTGCTCTGTTTTCAACCCATAATTGCCCTGTTGGAAGAATTATTTCTCATGCAAGTAACTCCAATTTAGTGATTTTTATTTTGCTGAAACCAGTATAATGAAACTATTTTGCAAATTTTCCTATGATTTATTGTTTCCGTGGGATTTCTGAGATTAAATACTACAACTCTATTTTTGTATTCGGTAATTCAATTATTTTTGAATGTTCAACACTTAATTCATCTTAAGGCATTTGAGTATCTAAGATAGGGGAGGAGTTGATAACCTTCCTAGCCCAAAACCACCACCCACTCATTCGAACCTAAGCCTTTAATCTTAAAATTAATTAGACCTAATTTGCCTAGTGGGCTAGGGACATCAACAAGTCGGGTCAGGCTAGTGTTGAGTCAGTTTGTCTGGTTACTCTGTGTGTGCTTTGTACTCAGTGTCTAGATGGTGGTCGGGATCCATCCCGAAGGGCTTTGTGCTGGTCCGCCTACCTGGCAATCTCTGATTGGTGTCTAGGATTGGCATTTAGGGGACCTAACACTCCCCTTACACCTGCCTGCTGAGTCCTGAGTTACTACAGGCTAGCTTGCCACTCTTGATTGGGCATCTAGTTGGACTCTAGGTCTAGGAGCCAATAGTCGCTTTAGTCTAGTCACATTCTATGCGCTTGCTGCATCATCATGTCTGCCGGAATGGAGTACCCTACCAACCTAGTCAAAACCAACCAGATTTAGAGGCCATGGTTAGAAATCTTACCAAAAGTATGACCAAATGAGTCAGGACATGAATGAGGGTTTTTCCCAGTTTAGGGATCGAGTCCAAGTACTGAGAAACGTAGACATCAAAATTGGACCTGATCCAAAATTTATAGGCCCCAACCTCACCATGCCAGGAACCTAGGAGGACCTATACCGTGATCCCGATTATAACTTAGGAAGCCTAACCATGATATCTATAGAGTGGATCGTGTCTATGAGAGGTCCTTACAATATTCTAGACCAGTCACTCAACAATCCAAGTCTTCTAGATCAAACCATTTAGATCCACCAATGCCCAAGTAAGGTCTCTACTAGCTTGAAAACCAGTGTGACCCAGGTTTCTATATCTCAAGAATGTTTGTTTGTGGAGAAAGAGGCCATAAATCTTAGTCAGTGCCCATGCATAGGACTGGCTTGTGCACCGCTAAGTGGTAGAATCCTAAGGATGACATTAATGAGGGAGAACCCAAGCCTACCAGATCCTAAGGATGATGACATGAGGGTAGAAGGCCTAGAGATGAGGACCAACGTGTTAGAACGAGTTAGGTAGAAGTCAAGTTGACCCAGATTAGTTGACCCGATCTGACCATCGACTCGAAACCCATTGAAGATGGCATCGAGGAAGTATATGATGCTGGCTTGAGTCTAGTTGATGAATATGAGGGGGAAGAACTTGAAGAATGTGACATCGATACTATTGGTTCCTTACTGAGCAGACCTTGGAAGCAACCAAGTGGTAGGACCTAGTTCAGAAATTCAAGAGATTTGTGAGAACAAGGTTCCTTTAGTGAAATACCCCCAGGAAGAACTCATAGTGTTAGCCCGAGCTATCAGTTCGTACCCTCTAATGACAGTCATTCCCAAGTACCAATTAAAGATCTTTGCACTGAACTGTTTAAGTTTGCCCACCCTATGGTAGATCCTCTCCTTAGGATGACTGAATCAAGCCTCTTACAATTGGACCTTGTCCCATGCCGCCACTAAGGTCTCTCCCGTAATCTCAGTTGAACATCCTTGTCTTGAGCAGATTGATTCACCCAGTCCTGTAGAAGTCCTCCTTATGGCCCCAGACCCCTTCCTTCGCATGACTGACCTACCCTTCTATAGAGTATGCCTTTCCGCACCCATAGGTCAAATTTCAAGTCTTGAGGTCATCATCCATAGGCCCTCCCATGAATCATTCTCTAATCCAGTTCTTGAGAAAGTGGATCATTATTTGCTTAGAGAGCAAACTTTAACTGTTGCAATCACATGTCCTAGGCTGCTTCCCGAACCATCTCTTGATCCATTCCTGGGAGTAGCAAACTTTTCCTTTCGAAGGATGACCAGTTGACACTCATAGATCACCATTCAAACCTTCAGGTCACCACCTTTAGTCAGCAGGTAATTCGTGACTCCGCCTCATATTTCCTCCCTTTCTCTAGGACTTCCAATGCTTCTTACACCATCCAAGTATACTTTGTCGAAGTCTTTAGAGTGAACCACGTGTGAGAACCTATTAGGTTTGCCACCTACTTCTGGAAGACCTTATGGCACCTACTAGGCACCCATGATAAGTTTTCATGCTCTGCATGCCATCCTCCGACCCAAGGTCAAACCTAGAGAGCCGTAGTTTGTTAGGTTTAGACCTAGGGTTCCTTTGAATAAAGTCCATTCTTAGAATGTATCGTCAGTCGAGTTTAGGACATTGACTCAGATTTTGGTTGAGTGAGAACACCAGGAATTGGGATTTGTATTTGTTTAGGGCTGAAATTGCATTCAATGTTTCGATCAATAGGTCTATAGGCTAGAGTCCCTTTGAAATTGTTCTTGGATACAAGCCTCACACACCACTTGATCTAATTCACTATTAGCCCACACACACGAGTCTCCGAGTCTGTGCTGAAGTTTTTGCACATCATATAAAAGACTTGCATAAAATTCATGCCAAATAAATTAAGTAATGAAACTTATTAGAAGTTGGCTGATTCTCAAAGGTGAGTCAAAACTTTGTTGAGGGAGACTATGTAATGATTAGGTAAAGCCTGAACGGTTTCCTCCTGGAACCGTTAAAATGTTACATGCTATGGAGCTGGACCATTTAGAGTGGTGAAGAGAGTAGGATCAATCCTGCTCTGAGAGTGAACCTGACCCTGTGTGTCCACCAACAAACTGGCCTATGAGGAAAGAGCAGATTGAAAAGATCCTGGATGATCAGGTTATCTCTACTCGTAATCGAGGATACCAAAGATACCTGGTCGCTGGCAAGGAAGGCCAGATTCTGATAACTCTTGGATCTCCCGAGAAGAATTACAAGATTGGACCCAGACCTCTTGGAGAGATACCAGAGCCAGCTTGATCCATACTCGACAGGGTCGAGTTCCTCCCACCCTGGGAGAATTGGTGCGGGCACCAGACTCAGAAGAAGACTTCAGGGCTCCATCTGGATCTCTGATTGACATTGCCCGAAGAATTAGGGTTTTCTGGATTGTAATAAGGGTTGACTTGGTCAACTCAATTTTAGTTTTAGTCTGTATTTCCCTGCAATTTAAATTTGTTGAGTCATGTTGACTCAATACAAGTCCTAGTAGTGGTCTAGGTCTTCTCCAAGGTGCCACATTTTCTCCCAGGACCAAGCAAGTGGGCGCCACACTCCCAGCCACACGCCAGAGTCCAGGAGGTGCCACATCTCCATCCAGTGTGCCTTGGTCCCCACACCACAAGAAAGCAGGTCCCTTCTTTCATGCACCACTTGGGGAGAAATCCATCAAGATACCTCAATCCAAGGAGGGTACCAACTTCTTTCCAGATAAACCCAAGCCAGGATGGCAAGAATTTTTCTTGAAGAGAGGATCAAGGAGGTGCCCCACAATGTTCCATAAAAACTCAAGTTATAAAAGGGAAGAGAGCATGTCTTGGGGAGAAATCAAGGAGGCACCCAAAAGTTTCCTAAAGTGCCAAAGCCATGAAAGGAAGAAGCCTAAACTTGTGGAGCAAGACTAGGAGGTGTCCAAAAAGCCAAACCATGAAGGGAAAATCCTTGATTCATGGAGAGATACTAGGAGACACCCCATAACCTGCCATTTGGAGCTGATTTTCAAGTTTTCTTGGAGTTTTTGGGCTGCCCACTCATGGAAGGAGTCTTGGGAAGAGAATTTGATGCCTAAAGTGTGGGTTAGTCCTATTAGTCCCACATGGGAAGTGTATGAAATTTTATTTCTTTGTTATGTCTATATATTCAACTCTATGTAACTCTTGAAAAAAAAAAGATGAATGAAACCAATTTTTTTGTGAGCAAACTTTGTGTTTCCTCTCTTCCGCACTTGCATCCAGGTGTTGAGCTCCGTGAGGGAGTAAATCCGGGTTCCCCAGGAACCTTGAGGAGGTGTGAGATCTCCAAAACCCAAACCCTAGGTTAGCCACTTCTACTCCATAACCCTAGCCGCCCACCACCCACTTCAATCCACCAAACCCTAGCCTATCCCACCTCCCACGGTCTCTCTCCAAGTCAGGCTGACCACCAGCATCAGCTACAGTCCGAATACATCAGATCCAAAGCTCTTTCCAGAGGGAGTCGAATCAGCCTTCAAGAGAATCCGGATCTCAGCGACATCAGCCTTCAAGTTCTTCGAACAGGTAAATCCTTCCTTGAGTCTCTGAATCCATCACTTGTTTTTCTTCTTCCCAGATCTTGAGTTCAGGAGAAGCCGACCCAGCCCACGAGGCCAGTATTGGAGGATCCATTGCGAAGATAGCCGAATCCGAGGATCCAACAATCTGCTCGAGAGAGTCCTTCCACCCAAATTCTGTGAAGATCACTGTCTGGTTGGTAAACCATCTCTTCTCTTTATTTCTGTCCTGTTGAAAGTTCAGAGCGAAACCCTAAGTCTGGGAGTTTCTCAACCCCCAGCGATCCGTTACTTCTGAACTACTCTGATAACTTAGCTTCTTCTAAATTGTGCTTTCAATCCTTACCTAGTTTCTATCAACTTTAGTTTAACTTTACTTTGAGTCGAAGCCAATTTCTGAAATATATATAAAAAAAAGAATTAATCTTAATTTTACTTCCGCATACGCTTCTTTGTTCTTTGTTCTGCATCATTTTTGGTATCAGAGCTTCCGTTCTGCATCAACTTTTCTTCTGCCTAGCATGTTTTTCCCTTCACCCAGATCGTAAAGGACCTGGCCACTCCAACTTTCCGGTGCGGAATCATGTGATTCAAAAAATCCCATCATTCGAGTCGGCTTGAATCCTTTAAGTCGACTCCTTGCTATAGGAAGCACTCTGGACGAGTCAACTCTCAGACCATGAGTCAACTCGTCTAGACCACAGTTTACCTATTTGCAGAACTAAGTCGACTCCCAGCAATCCGAGCCAACTCTCAGCAGTACCGAGCTGACTCCCAGCAATTCGAGCCAACTCTCCTCCCTGCTTCCATGCCATGCCAGCCATTAGAGTCGACTCTAACCAGAACCGAGTCGACTCTAATGCCTAAACTGACCAAAAACTCAATCCAACCCCTAGGACTCATCTCGAACTCACACCCATCCCTATATATATCATGCATGACCATAATAAACCGGACCAACCTAAATCTTGGCCCTTCCCCCTAAAATCTTGGATGCACCACCTGAGACTCAACACATCACTCCCAGAACTCTTAAAACCCACCATGTGGAAAAGAAGAAATAAGAGAATATAGGCCCACCTGAAAGGAAAAAGTGAAAGATGAAGATGGCTAGAGATGACAAAGGATTGCTTAAAAAGATTCTCGATGGAAAGAAAAAAGCGGAAAAAGAGAAAACTAGAAGCCAGTTACCAGAGCAAGAGATAGTAAGAGGACAAATAAGAAAAGAAAAGTAGGTGAAGAATGAAAAGAAGAGAAGACAACCCTTTTACAATAGAGGATGGGGAGATTTCAAAATCCTAAGTCGCTTTCCATTGGTTTTTTTTTAGCTATCAGTTTCCAAAATTAAATGCAGCATAGTGGCTAAGGTATCCACGAATCCATAAATCAGAGAGCCTATGATTGTGTTTGTCCACTTAGATCCATCTCAAAAATTATGTACAATCCTTCGATCGAGAAGACTCTTCATATCCTTGGTATGAAGCTTTGGAGTTATTTCTTGGCCTCTCAAAACTGTTTAGTCATCATCCTTCTATATTTAACTATCATCATCCTCCTATATTATCATGTTTCAATGTATATGAACTGTTGCTATTGATAAATTCATATTTATAATATTATCATGTTTGAATATGTGAATCATTATTATTGATGAATTCATGTTTGTAGTATAGCATTGCAAATACCGGGGCCAGGACGTGCCCTGAGCTTAGAGCTCGAGTCCCAGCCAACGTCCAGTGCAACTAGCCCTCGTGCAAGGGCGAGTGGCAACTAGCTTGCTATTAACTTCATTCATTATAGATATTCTAATCATTATGAATATTCTAACTCTTTACCATCTTTAGTTACATCATTTACATGATCATAAGCAGGCCTAATATCACCAAGTGTAATATCTAGTCATGGATTAATTTATTTTTAATGCATATAAACTGAACAAAGTCAACAATTTATATACATTGAAACATGAATTAATCCATGATTAGAGATTGCACTTGGTAATTTAAGTCAGCCCATGATGCAAATGATGTAATTAAAGATGAAGACGTAGAATCTCTATACTGAATGAAGTCAATAGCCAGGTAGATGAGATGGCACAAAGAAAGAGACTCACAAGCACACAAAATAATGATTAAATATTTATTTATTTATTTAAATATAATTTAATTAATTAATTAGTTAATTAATTAATAAATTAGATATTTGTCATGTAGAGCATAAGTTGGAACCCTAAGCTATTTTGGTACTAAGACAAAATCATTGATGTTCACCTTAGAAGGGAGGTATCAGAGAAATGGCAAGTGTGATAGTAGCATCGCTGTAATTGTCGTCGATCAAATGATAGAATTGGAGAGGATATTATGGTAAAAAAGATAACTAATCTCTTGGTTTCAGGTAAAAATAGTAGTAGATTCATTTCAAATAATAAAATTGAATATAAAAATTATAATATTTTACTATGTAAAATAAAATAGAAACAATTATATTTTATAAAAAAGTTTTAACTTTGTACCATGTCCTAGTTTAACTCCTTTACCTTTTCCTCGACCTCTTTTATTTTGAACTATAGAACCTATTACCAAGATAAATAACATAAACTAGACAACTAGTCAATATCTCAACCAATTCCCTTTGTAATCATTTTAAATCTTGCATTGCCACCTGTTGCTACCTGGATCATCGTGGCTCGTAGCTCTGGCACGTCGTCGCTACATCGGGTGTCTCCTCCCATCGAGGGCGCTCCCTCCTCCTCGGGGTTGACTCTTCGACCTGCTCGGCCTGCAAAACAGGGGAGACCCAGGCCGGGGATTTCGATGAGGACACTTTGATGATCAAGTCAGTGAAATGAATAAGCAAAACAAAACCTTTAAGATGGAGAGCTTGGGGGACTCCTCATCTTAGGGGGTGACATGATAAAGATATTCAAATAATATAAAGAGTGGGATGATAATGCCTAAGCAGTAGAAAGAAGGAATGGAGAAAAGGGAGGAGGGGAGGTTTTCTGACCAATTTCTTGACCACCGAGCTCTCGAGGTACTTACTTGCTTACCTCTCCCCGCTCCTCCTATGTCTTCCTCTTACCTTTCTTACCTCATGCCTTGGGTGATGGCCCCACCCAGATTGGGGGCCTGGTCCCAATGTCCTTCTTCAGGTGCCCTCTTACGGTGTCATCTCCAGAGGGGCTTGCCACTACCCGTGGCTTCTCCTTCTTCCCTTCCTCCTCTCAAAATAGTCCTTCCAGACAAGGAGGCGGTCCTTGGGTGTCTTGGAGCCTCTCCTTCGCTCTTGGGCTGGTCCTCCTTCCAGCTTTCGGTGAGCCCCCTGGAGAGCTTTCTAGAGAGCTCTCTAGAGGGCCCTCTCGCTCCTCTCTTTGCTCCCAGATACTCCTTCTTTTCCTCTTTCTTCCTCTCTTTTTCTCTTTTTTTCCTTTTCCCCCCAGGGGTAGGCATTGCACCCTCAAGCCCCATGCCATCACAGGGAGTTTACATTCCCGGACGGGCCGTCCGAGCATTGCAGGGCTTATGGCTTTGACAGGATTCCCCTTTTGGAGAACTCTAGGTCTTTGGCCATAAGGTTGTTGACGTGGCAGCATGCTATAGGACACTAGGTCTGACGGGGCTCACCTCATGCAGAGCATGCGGGTGGCATGTTGCAGAACTGGCATTGGTGGCAGAACATGTGCCACCTTTCGAAGGTTACAGGTGGATAGGAACCTTTGTGCCGTGGTTTGAATTCGTGTTGATCTTTCCCTCCTTCACCATTGGCAAAAATTCTAGTCTTCATATGGCAGGGAAGGACCTCCTGGAGAGTCTACCTTCAGTAGCATGAGCTCGACCCCGGTCGGGAGCTGATCTCAGATGGAGGGCTCACCCCATGAACTCGACCCCTGCTGGGAGCTATCCTCGATGGGGGACTCGCTTCATGAGCTCTACTTTGGTCAGGAGCTAACCTTAGCCAGAGGGCTCACCTTGTGAACTCGACCCCGGCTGGGAGCTGACCTCGTCGGGGGGGCTCGCTTCATGAGCTCGACCCCAGCTGGGAGCTGATCTCAACATTCCACCGTGGGCCACGTCTAGGTGGCAGACCCCACCCATGCTGTTGCTCGCTAGCGATTGTGTAGGCTCCACATCAGCGGATGTTGCTATATTAAATGCCCCCCACTCCCGAGTCCGTAGAACGAAGTGTCACTTGGGGTGATGGGAGTAATGACCATGCTGACATGGAGGGACATGCCTTCTGCTTCATCAATGCTTCGACTGGCCATGCCTTTACATTAACAGAGTGTTGCACTCGGTCTCCTAATGCAGGGATCATCAATGCCTTGGCTGGATCAGGGCACCCATCCCATGAACTAAAGAATTAGGAGGTGCTTGGAGTCGACACATGGTGACTTTTGGTTGGCTACATGGCTTTTAAAAGGCCTTCAGGTGCTGATGGCTAGGTTCTACAAAGCTTCCTTCTTTTATGATTGTGTTTTGTCTTCTCCTTTTTCTGAGCTTGAGTCCGCTGCTCGGCCTTCCAAGCTACTGGGAGTCTCTACTCGGCCTCCTAGGCTACTGGGGGCCTCTGCTCGACCTTTCAGGCTGCTAGGAGTTTCTGCTCAGCCTCCCGGGCTACTAGGAGTCTCTCTCCAAAGTGAGGAACGTTCTGATGAGGGTGGTTTTCTTTTTCTCCTCTAGTGGAATGCTTTGTGTTCCCTCACTTCTTGTCACCCTTCTTTTCTTTGGCTTGAATTGCTTCTGGTGGGTCTCCTTATCTTGTCAAGCCATGAATCAGGTGGCTGACGATGGGAATTCAAGGATTCCACACCAACATCCTTAGGTTGTGAGCAAGGCAATCGGATGCAAGGGCTTCCGGAGCATCTCGACTCAGTTCACCACACTACGAGTCTAGGGGCATATGGTGGGACTTCTAGAGTTTCCTAATAGACATCTCCGGACTATGAGTAAGGCAATGGATGCGGGGCTTCATGAGCTTCTTGGCTTATAGGTGCCAAACTATGAGTTTTGCGATAAATGGCAGGGTTCCAATAATCCCCAATTGCACCTCAAGACTATGAGTGGGGCGACTGAGCATGGGCCTATCGAAAGGACCTGGCTTAGAGATTGCCCAGCTATGGGCCTCTCGGTAGATGGTGGATTGCCCTGTCGTCACTTCAGGGTCATGAGCCCGGGCAAAAAGTGCAAGCCCGATGGCATAGCCTTAGCTTGTTGAAGAGGGTGCCGAAATGTGAGTCACGCGATAGGTGGTTGGTTGACCTTTCGCCGCCTCTGGGCTATGAGCACGGCTGGTGAAGGCAGGCCTGATGTGGGGGCCCAACTTGTTGATGAGGAGTGGCCATGCTGTGAGTCTCACGGTAGATGGCATATTGGTGCCGCCTCCAAGCTATGAGCATGGTTGAGGAGTTGTGGGGTGCCAAGCTTCTCAGTTTGCCACGCTATGAGTCACGTGGTAGACGACATCTTGGTGCCACCTCTGGGATATGAGCATGGCCATGAGGCTATGAGGTGCCAGCCAAGCTATAAGTCTCTCGGTTAATGACAACTTGGTGTCACCTCCGGGCTGTTTGCTCAGCTATGAAGGCAAGCTTGATGAGGGGCCCGGCTTGTTGACAAGGAGTGGCCATGCTATGAGTCTCACGGTAAACGGCATCTTGGTGTCGCCTTCGGGCTGTGAGTTTGGCTGGTGAAGGTGGTCCTGATATGGGGGCCTGGCTTGTTGATGAGGAGTGACCATGCTATGAGTCTCATGGTAGACGGCATCTTGGTGCCACCTCTAGGCTGTAAGCACGGCTGAGGAAGGCGGGCCTAATATGGGGGCTCATCTTGTTGATGAGGAGTGGCCATGCTGAGTCTCATGGTAGACGGCATCTTAGTGCCTCCTCTGGGCTGTGAGCATGGCTTAGGAGTTGTGGGGCACCGAGCTTTCGATTTGCCATGCTATGAGTCTCGTGGTAGACGACATCTTGGTACCACCTCTGGGCTGTGAGTGTAGCCATGAGGCCATGAGGTGCTAGACCTATGGGTAAGCCAAGCTATGAGTCACGCGGTAGACAACATCTTGGTGCCAGCTCTGGGCTGTGAGCTCGGTTTTGAAGGCGGGCCTGATGGAAAGGCCCGTGTTGTTGATGAGGAGTGGCCATGCTGTGAGTCTCGCGGTAGACAACATCTTAGTGCCTCCTCCAGGCTGTGAGCATGGCTAGTGAGCACGGGCTTGATGGAGGGGCCCACATTGTTAATAGGCTACCACATTGTGAGTCTCATAGTAGACGACATCTTGGTGCTGCCTCCGGGCTATGAGTGTGGCTGAGGAAGGCGGGCTTGATGTGGAGGCCCGGCTTGTTGATGAAGAGTGGCCATGCTGTGAGTCTTGTAGTAGACAACATCTTGGATCCTAGGTTGTCACACAAAATCCAATGGGCTAATGTAGCGGTCTCTGACTCCTGGATGTGGCCTGGTGAAACTCCAAAATAGGGTAACCTCCTCTCTTGTATAAAAATTGGACTCATATTGGACTCATAACTGATGTACATGACTCAAAATACTGACTAGGTTGAGGGTTGAGACAAATCAACTAATCTCAACTTATTATAGGACTCAATTCTTGTTGATTACAAAATTTGACACATGGCTAGGTAAACCAAATAGGGCCCAGTAATCTGTGTCTGATCCTGGTGCCCCCACCATGGCCGGTTGACTCACCACCACCTCCAGGCTATGAGCTCGACTGGTGATCGCGAGCTTGATGGAGGGGCCCGCATTGCAAATATGCTGCCATGCTGTGAGTCTCATGATAGATGACATCTTGGTCCCACCTCCGGGTTGTGAGCACGGCTAAGGAAGGCAGGCCATATGAGGGGCCTGGCTTGTTGATGAGGAGTTGCCATGCTATGAGTCTTGCGGTAGACGGCATCTTGGTGTCGCCTCCGTGCTGTGAGAACGACTGATGAGTGCGGACTTGATGAGGGGCCCAGCTTGTGCTTGCCAGACTTTGAGTCAGACAAAGATGTCCCCATCAGGCTTGCACGAGATGATGGAAGACTCCACGTGTAGGGGAGTGCCTGGACTCTGGGTATAACCGGAGAGTACCGGGAGGGTTGGCAGGTGTTCGGGAAACTTATGAGCACAAGCCCCTCTCTCCGCGATCGTTAGACCCTTCTCTTCTCGTTCTTCGGGCGAGCCCCCAATAGGGAGCTCTCGTATACCCTGCTTTCCCCCCAGAAAGATGGCTATGATCGTTCCATCGATTGGAGGGCCTGGATCCTCAGCCTTGGTCAACGTCCTCTCTATTGTATTTCTCCCAGGAATAGTATATTGCAATCGAACAGGCATCGAAAGCTTGACACAGCGGAAGTAGATATAACAAACTATTTTATATCTAACATGCAATTTATAAATAAATATATTTATTCATAATAAATTTCTAACATGCT
This sequence comes from Areca catechu, assembly GCA_021397845.1. Taxonomy (NCBI): domain Eukaryota; kingdom Viridiplantae; phylum Streptophyta; class Magnoliopsida; order Arecales; family Arecaceae; genus Areca; species Areca catechu. The sequence goes on along the minus strand of CM038048.1, from coordinate 39,928,540 downwards.
GTAATATATGAAAAAATATCAGATCTGAAAAAAAAATTATTTTGAACATAAAAGCTTAACAAGATGGCTATCCTGGCCTGCTCTGAAAATTGTGTCGATCTACTTTGAAACCGAGATTCTATCGGAGCCGCACAATCACCCGACCTCTATTGTTATCCACACAAAGCTCATGTAACTGAGTCATAGAGAGCACCGGACTGCTAGTTCTATGTAGCCCTCTCCTCCTTCAACAAATCAATTACTTTAAAAATCATGCAGATCCGAATTTGGATCGGCTTTTCTCGAACTTTCTTCTATCTTGTAAACTGAGATTTGCAAGATCTAGGACCTCTCTTTTTCTTCTTTCTCTTGTAGAATATCTCTCTAGATCTCACACAAGGAAGAAGAAAATAAATAAAAGGGAGAGAAAAGCTTGACACCCAGGAGAGAACCCCTGGTATTGATGCCCAAAAGGAAATCACGCCTAATAGAAAAAAAGCACGCCAAAAGGGGAGCACTCTTGGTCAGCCACCCCTTTCCCTTTTTATAATCCACTTGTCCGACCCCTCCAAACCAAAATACTAGTGTTTAATCTAAACTAGTTTAGGTTTTAAGAGGAGTAGAAGAGAACCCCTGGTATTGATGCCCAAAAGGAAATCACGCCCAATAGAAAAAAAGCACGCCAAAAGGGAAGCACTCTTGGTCAGCCACCCCTTTCCCCTTTTTATAATCCACTTGTCCGACCCCTCCAAACCAAAATACTAGTGTTTAATCTAAACTAGTTTAGGTTTTAAGAGGAGTAGAAGATAAGGACTCTTCCTCTCCCATTCATTCTCCACGCCAAAACTCTTTGCACCCTCCTCTTTCCATGCCCCACTCCTTTTGTCACATAAAACACTTGGGGCCCACTTGGTTGGCATATGGAGGGAGAGGGAGACAAGGAGAGAGAGTCTCAGTCCAACTAGACTCTAGGTCATGGTCCAAATAAACTGATTTGACAGTTAAATCGAAGTCAATTTTAAATTCAATCGAATCATTTCGAAAAGGCTATTGATCCAACTCAATAGGATCAATTAACTGAGACTAACTCAGTTAAATTAAATCTAACTTAATTCAATTAATAATTAATCCATAATTTATTAATTATAACTTTTATAATTAAGTCCAAATGTACTAAAATTGCCAAATTTAGTAACATTTTGATTTGCTGATTAGTTACTTAAGCTCCTAATGTGTGTGACCGCTCAGGTCCTATCCTGTCTGATAATAAGATATGCTATAATCTTTATTATACATCATCGAAACTCCTTTCGATGGACTGAAATAATTTCAGCTCAACCCTAATCAGGATCATCGATCCGAAAATGATCCTAATGGGCTCTCACAATCTACCAATGATACCTAGCAGTATGTAGTGACAACCCAGTAGAATAAGATTGGGACCCCTAGGTGTAGTTGCCATGTGATTTGGCTCCTCTATCAAAAATCCTGACATGATATTGGTTACGGATACTCATCAAACCCATCAGTCATATTCTTAACCTAATCGACTCAAGTCCAATTGTGATACTAATGAAAACACCTTTTCATTATCACCCTGCTATGGCCATAGACTTATGGACTTAGTCTCATTAAGTAGTATAGGATTATTCCTTACTACTAAGGCTGATAGATCTCTACAAGTGAACACCCTACTCCTACAATAAACTTACTGCAGCCAACGAATATCGAAAAGTCCCGAATGGATAGGAACCATGTGTTTGTGCTGTCAAACTACAGCAACCTTATTATGAGTAGCTGAGACACTCTAGGTCAAAGAACTATTCACTTGACTACAACATCAGGAAATTATCGACAAGTGAGTAGTCATCCGTATAACTTCCTGTACTTGGTCATGCTCAGTACTATTGATCTCTATCAACCACCTGCACTCTTACTCTAGTGTCACCACATTGTAGGTCAGAGACACATCTACCTAGAAGGGGAAGTGATATGTGCACTAATTTTAATGGATCAATTATCGTCCTTACGATATTCCAACAATCGGGAGCTTCTAGGAGTTAATCTATAAAGAAACATGCTTCAGATTCTCAACTCTTGAGAATATGTGTCATTGCTCATTAACTCCATGGATGATTCATAGACACATCAATATGAATGAAACTAATGCCCTTTTTAATAAGAATAGAGAAAGATTAAGTTCAAATTCATGCCCTAAAAATTAGAATGTATCAAGCCAACTTGGCTTTCAGGGCATACATCTAACAATCTCCTACTTGCACTAAAGCCAATTGGCTACATTTCTAAGTCCCATTTTCTCAAAGTGGACTTCAACCTTTTGCTGGCTTAGAGTCTTAGTCAGTGGGTCTGCCACATTGTCCGTGGAGTCTACTCTTCGCACCTTAACATATTTCTTCTCGAGATAGTGGCGTATGATAAGAAACCACCGCTCAATATGCTTAGACTTCTGGTGAGATCTGGGCTCCTTAGCAAGAGTTATTGCACTATTATTGTCATAATATATGGGGATGGCATCAGATGGCATCACTCCAAGCTCTGCAACAAACTTTTTGTACGAGAAGGCTTCTTTTATAGCTTCAGAGGCAACGATGTACTCTGCTTCCATTATTGAATTTGCTATGATAGGCTGCTTGGAACTTTTCCAACTAGTTGCCCCACCATTGCACAAAAACACAGATCCTGATGTTGACTTTCTATCATCGGAATCAGACATAAAGTCTGAGTCTGTATATCCCTTTATCCCTAATTCTGAACTTCCTCCAAAGATTAAGAACAAATCTTTAGTCCTTCTCAAGTACTTAAGAATGTTCTTCACAGCTATCCAGTATTCTTCATCAAAATTTGACTGATATCTACTTGCGACACTCACAACAAAAGCTATATCAGGTCGAGTACACAACATGACATACATAAGACTTCCAATTATCGAAGCATATGAAATCTTGCTCATACAATGAATCTCTTCAGGTATGTTAGGACATATTTTCTTGGAAAGATTAATGCCATGCTAAAGAGATAACAATCCTCTTTTAGAGTTCTCCATGCTGAACCTTTTCAGCACTTCCTCTATGTATAATTTTTTATGAAAGGCCAAGCATCCGATTAGATCTATCTTTATAGACCTTAATCCCCAAAATATAAGATGCTTCACCTAAGTCTTTCATAAAGAATTCTTTAGATAACCAACTTTTGACCGAGTCAACATGGGAATATCATTCCCAATAAGAAGTATGTCATCCGTGTACAATACGAGGAATGTCACCGCACTCCCACTAGCCTTCCTATAAACACATGGCTCATCCTCATTCTTGATAAAATCAAACAATTTGATTGCATCATTCAAACGAGTATTCTAACTCCGAGAAGCTTGCTTCAATCCGTAGATTGATCTATAAAGCTTGCAGACCTTTTGATCTTCATCATTGGAAGTGAAACCCAAAGGCTGCTCCATATAGATATCTTCCTCAAGATATCCATTCAGGAATACTACTTTCATATCCATCTGTCATATCTCATAATCATGATATGCTGCAATTGCAAGCAATATACGGATGGATTTCGGCATAGCTACTGGTAAAAAGGTGTCATGATAGTCAATGCCTTCATGTTGACTATACCCTTTCACCACTATCCTAGCTTTAAAGTGGTGCGGGCACCAGACTCAGAAGAAGACTTCAGAGCTCCATTTGGATCTCTGATTGACATTGCCCGAGAAATTAGGGTTTGTAATAAAGGTTGATCTGGTCAACCAGTTTATTTATTTTATTTATTTCTTGAGTCACCATTTAAATTTTGTTGAGTCATGTTGACTCGGTGCAAGTCCCAATATGGTTTCAATTTGGTCCAAAATGGTGCCACATTTCTCTTCCAATCAACTCAAGGTTCAAGCAAGTGGAGGCCACACTCCAAGCCACACGCCCAGCCACACTCCGAGCACACGCCAGAGTCTAGGAGGTGCCATAGAGGCATCCCAGTGTCATGGTCCCCACATCCAAAGAAGAAAAAAATCAAATTGGAGGCTAAATTAAAGGAGGCGCCCACACCTGCCTAATTTACCTAAGCAAAGAAGGAAGAAAACTTCTCTTGGAGAAGAAATCAAAGAAGGACATCCAACCTACTCCTAATTGAAGTTCAAATCAAAATCAAAGAGCTTAACTTGGAGTGGAAGAAAAGAAGAAATACCATAAGAAGAAGAGGACTCCAAATCCAAATCCAACTCCAAAGGAGGTGCCATAAAAGTTCCAAAACAATTCCTTTATGGCCGTCCCAATTTTTTTGGACTCTTGGTCGGCCAAGGGAGAGGATTTTCTACCTAATCTAGGGGTTGGAAGAGTTTAGTCCCACATGGGAATTTGTACAAGCTAGGAGAAAATTTTAGGTCTATATAATAGACCTCTCTTTGTAACTTTAGAAAATCAATGAAGAAAAATTATTTTTGCTATTCTCTTGTGTTGAGTGACCTAGGTTTCTCTTCTTCCGCACTATTCTAAGTGTTGAGCTCCGTGAGGGGGTAATCCGGGTTCCATTGGAGCCTTGAGGAGGTGAGAGATCTCCATCTTTATCCAAAACCCTAGGTTAGCCACTTGAAATTCCAAAACCCTAGCCACCTTTCATTATTTTCCATCCACCAAACCCTAGATCCATCCATCTCCCATGGCCTCTCTCTCTCTACAAGTCCAAGCCGTCCACCTTCATCCAGATCCAGTCCGGCTACTTCAGATCCAGAGCAAGTTCCAAGGAAAATCACATCAGCATCCAGGAGAATCCAGTTTTCAGCAATTTCGATCTTCAAGTTCATCAACCTGGTAAATCTTTTCCTTGACTCTCTGATTCCATAAATTGTTTTTCTTCTCTTCCAGATCTTGAGTTCAGGAGAAGCCAACCCGCCAAAGGACCAGTATTGGAGGATCCATTACGAAGATATCCGACTCCGAGGATCCAACAATCTGCTCGGGAGAGTTCTTCCACCAAAATCTGTGAAGATCATTGTCTGGTTACATAAACCTTCCCTTCTCTTTATTTCTATTTTGTTGAAAGCTCGGAGTGAAACCCTAGGTCTGGGAGTTTCTCAACCCCCAGCGATCCGTTGCTTCTAAACTACTCTGATAATTTAGTTTCCTTAAAATTGTGCTTTCAATTATCATATTAGTATCTTTCAATGTTAGGTTAACTTTTCTTTGATTTGAAGCCAACTTCTACAAACCTATAAAACAACAAAAAAAAAATTAGTTAATTTAATTTACTTCCGCATCGCATCCCTTTATTTGTTCTGCATCATTTTTGGTATCAGAGCCCAGTCTAGGGTTTCTGATTTGCTTGCTTGCTTTGATTGATCTCTTTTTATTTTGTCTGCTCGAAGTAGACTCCCCAGGACGTCCGGTCCTAGGAACTAAGCGAGGTGCAAGCCTCCTCCTCCCATTCCACGGGGTGTTCCTAGGGCGTGTAGGGGATCCATTGGGTTATAACTTCGTAGCAGGGATTATAAACGGGGAAGACAATCTAGTTGCAGCCCGTAATTGCCCTATTGTCTGAATTATTTCTCCCTGAATAAAACTCCTAATTGCATGATTTTTGCTTCGTTGAAACCAGTATAATTGAACCTATTTTCCATAATTTTTCTGTGATTTATTGGTTTCGATAAAAATTCTGAGCATTAAAATACAGCAACTCTGTTTTTTGTGTTCTGCAATTCAATTCTTTTTGGAGTGTTCATCTCATAATTTACTTAAGGGCAATTGAGCATCTAAGATAAGGGGAGGAGTTGATTACCTCTCCTTAGCCCAAAACCACCATCCAATCATTCGAACCTAGACCTAATTTAAAATCAGTTAGACCTAATTTGCCCTGGTGGGCTAGGGACACCAATTGGTCGGGTCTAGGCTAGTGTTGAGTCAGTTTGTCGAGTTATTCTGTGTGTGCTTAGCACTCAGTGTCTAGAACGGTGGTTCAGGGATCCATTCCCGAAGGGCTTGTGTGCTGGTCCGCCTACCTGGCCAATCACTGATTGGTGTCTAGGATTGGCGATCAGGGACCTAACACTCCCCTTACACCTGCCTGGCTGAGTCCTGAGTTACTACAGGCTAGCTTGCCACTCTGATTGGGCATCTAGTTTGGACTCTAGGTCTAGTGATCCAGTAGTCGATTTAGTCTAGTCTCATTTTGTGTGCTTGCTTGAATCATCATGTCTACCAGAAACGGAGTGCCATATCAACCTGGTCAAACCCAACCTGATTTAGAGGCCATGATCAGAACTCTTACTGAAAGTATGGCTAAAATGAATCAGGATATGACAAACACTGTGGCCCAGTTTAGCGCACAAATTCATGAGGATCTTACCCAACTTAGGGACCGAGTCCAAGTACTTGAAGAACCTAGACATCGGAATTGGACTCCTGACCCCGATTTTAATGTGCCTCAGCCTCACCCACATCAGGAGCCTAGAAGGCCTTTATATAGAGATCCTGAACCTAATCATAGGAGGCCTGACCCAGAGCCTGAAGATAGAGATGATAGGTTCATCAGGAACATCAAATTAGATGCACCCACTTTTGATGGTAGTCTGAACCCTAAGGTGTATTCTGATTGGGAGGGTGAGATGGATCAATACTTTGAGTGGTATGCTATGTCTGAGGAGAGGAAATACAAGTTTGCCAAGATGAAATTAGTGCGTCAAGCTAGGTTATACTGGGGGAACATTGAGCTAACCACTAGGAGACGGAATGTTGAGCCCATAACCACTTGGCAGGGTATGAAAGAAAAACTGAGAGATAAATACCTACCCATTTCATACCAGCAAAACCTGTTAGACCAATGGCAAAACCTGAAACAAGGAAACCGATCTGTCTCAGACTACATAACTACTTTTGATGAATACCTAATGAGATGTGATGTGAGTGAAGCCCACGAAGTCACTTTGTCTAGATTTAGGGCTGGACTGAGGGAAGATTATCAAGAGAGAACTATTTCAGAGAGGACCTATACCTTCTAGGGTTAGTGCCCCAATCCCAAGGAATGGACCTAGTCAGGACCTAGTAAACCTTCAGGGTACTTCTACCCCTAGGCCCATGGACAAAGGTAAGGCACCTGACACCCAGAGAACCCCTAGTTCAAATATCACCTGTTTTAAGTGTCAGAAACCAGGTCACATTTCTAGTCAGTGTACTGCCATAGCCTGTTTCAAGTGTCATAAGGTAGGTCATGTTGCTAGCCAGTGCCCACGGAGATCCCTTTACATAGAAGAGGGAGAGAATGATAATTCCGAGCCCAGTGAGGAATTTGAAGAAGAAGTTTATGAGGTCGGAATGAATTTGGTTGAGGAGTATGAAGGAGAGGAGGAACCCAATGAATCTGACCAATTAGGAGTTGTAAGATGCATCCTATCCCAGAATCTAGTTCAAGAGGATTGGCATAGGACTAACATCCTACAGACTTTTCTTAAATTAGGGGATAAGGTATGTAAGATCATCATAGATAGTGGGAGCTGTGTAAATGCCATCTCTACTAGCACTGTCAAGATGTTAGGCTTAATCCCAGTTCCCCATCCCAACCCCTATAAGGTTTCTTGGGTAGATTCTACCTCCATACCCATCCAGTCTAGATGTCAAGTCCAAATCCAAATGCAACCTTATCACGAAAAGATTTGGTGCGATGTTTTACCCATGGGGGTGAGCAGTATAATTCTCGGAAGACCTTGGTTGTATGATCATGATGCCACCCTCTTAGGAAAATCCAATACCTGTGTCTTTAGTTTCAATGGGAAGAAGATTACGATCCATTCCGTTCCCCCTAAGGACAAGGTAACTAAAGGAGCTGGTAAGGTTAAGGAGATGAAAACTGGAGTGAACCTAATCAGTGCTAAGGATCTAGAACAAGAAATTCATAGTGGTTCACCCATCTGGATGTTGACTGCTAAGGAGCTTAGAACTTCGGAACCCTCAGAGCCTCCTCAAGAAGTTAAACCTGTGTTAAAAGAATTTGAGGATGTCTTTCCCGAGGATTTGCCAGACCACCTTCCACCTCTTAGGGATATCCAGCATGCCATAGATCTAATCCCAGGAGCAACTTTGCCCAACTTGCCCCATTACAGGATGAATCCATCTGAGCATGAAGAACTGCAAAAGCAGGTTGGAGAATTATTGAGGAAGGGGTTTATTAGAGAAAGTCTTAGCCCTTGTGCAGTCCCAGCCTTACTGACCCCAAAGAAAGATGGCACGTGGAGGATGTGTGTTGACAGTCGTGCCATCAATAAAATTACAATCAAGTATAGGTTTCCCATCCCTAGACTAGATGACATGCTTGATATGATGGCTGGTGCAATGGTTTTTTCTAAGATTGATCTCAAAAGCGGCTATCATCAGGTTAGGATTAGACCCGGGGATGAATGGAAAACTGCTTTCAAAACTAAGGATGGTCTTTATGAATGGGTTGTTATGCCTTTTGGGTTATCCAATGCCCCTAGTACTTTCATGAGAATTATGACCCAGGTACTTAGAGCTTTCATAGGAAAATTTGTGGTGGTCTATTTTGATGACATCCTGATCTATAGTAAGACCCTAACAGATCACCTAGACCACCTTAGAGCAGTCTGCCAAGTTTTGAGGAATGAGAGACTCTACGGTAATCTTAAGAAGTGTGAATTCATAACTAGTAGAGTTATCTTTCTTGGTTTTGTAGTAACCCCTGACGGCGTGGCGGCCGATCCTGAGAAGATTAAGTCCATAGTAGACTGGCCAGAGCCAACCAATGTGCATGAAGTTAGAAGTTTCCATGGCTTGGCTACCTTCTATAGGTGATTCATCAAGGGGTTTAGTACTTTAGCTGCTCCTATCACTGATTGTATTAGGAAGGGAGAATTTCATTGGACTAAGTCAGCCCATAAAGCCTTCCTAGATCTTAAGGATAAAATGACCCAGGCACCCATTCTGAGATTACCCGATTTTTCTAAAGTATTTGAGGTTGCCTGTGATGCTTCAGGTGTAGGAATAGGTGGAGTCCTAAGCCAAGAGAATCATCCCATAGCATTCTTTAGTGAAAAACTTAATGATGCTAAGCTTAGGTATTCTACCTATGATAAGGAATTTTATGTGGTGGTGCAAGCTTTGCGTTACTGGAGACATTATTTGCTACCGCAGGAATTTGTACTATTTTCGGACCATGAGGCTCTTAGATTTCTGAACTCCCAAAAGAAGCTTAACCCTAGGCATGCTAAGTGGGTAGAATATATCCAGTCCTATACTTTTGTCCTGAAACATAAGGCTGGAGTTGAGAATAAGGTAGCTGATGCCCTTAGTCGCCGATCTCTGTTATTAACTTCTGTTAGAACTGAGGTCATAGGGTTTGAGCAAATCAAAGAGGAATATGAGTCTTGTCCGGATTTCACAACTGTGTATCAGGATCTAGTTCAAGGACCATCTAGTAATCACCAGGATTATACCCTTATAGATGGTTTTTTGTTCTTCAAAAATAGGCTTTGCATCCCTAGAACTTCTCTTAGGGAATTTTGATTTGGGAAATCCATGCTGGAGGTTTAGCTGGCCATTTTGGAAAAGACAAGACCATTCTAGCTATTGAAGACCACTTTTTCTGGCCTAGCTTAAAAAGGGATGTAGCTAATATTGTAGCTAGATGTCGAACCTGCGCTGTTGCCAAACAGCGAAAACAAAACACTGGCCTTTATACCCCACTCCCTGTCCCATATCGTCCTTGGCAAGATGTGAGTATGGATTTTGTGTTAGGTTTACCTAAGACCCAGAGGAGACATGATTCTATCTGTGTCGTAGTCGACCGATTCTCTAAAATGGCCCACTTCTTGCCTTGTTCCCAAACTTTTGATGCGTCTAAGGTAGCCACACTTTTCTTCAATGAGATAGTTAGACTCCATGGCCTACCTAAGACAATCGTTTCAGATAGGGATGTCCGGTTCACCAGTTACTTTTGGAAGACCCTTTGGCATATGTTAGGGACAAAACTTAAGTTTTCAACTGCCTATCATCCCCAAACTGATGGCCAAACTGAAGTAGTGAACCGTAGCCTAGGAAATCTGCTGAGATGTCTTGTTGGTGAAAATACCAGAAATTGGGATTTATACCTACCAAGGGCAGAATTTGCGTACAACGACTCGGTCAATAGGTCTACGGGTAAGAGTCCATTTGAAATTGTACATGGGTACAAACCTCACACACCTCTTGACCTAGTCCCTTTACCTGTCCACACTCGAGTCTCCGAATCTGCTGAGAATTTTGCACAGCATATAAAAGACTTGCATAAAGAAACTCATGCCAAAATAAATTTAAGTAATGAAACTTATAAGAAGTTGGCTGATACTCAAAGGCGAGTCAAATCTTTTGTTGAGGGAGACTATGTGATGATTAGGTTAAGGCCTGAACGGTTTCCTCCTGGAACCGTTAGAAAGTTACATGCTAGGGGAGCTGGACCATTTAGAGTGGTAAAGAGAGTAGGATCCAATGCCTATGTGCTCGAGTTGCCTCCAGAACTAGGCATTAGCTCTACTTTCAACATTACAGACTTAGTAGAGTACAGGGAGCCAGCTGTGATTCCTAGTGAGCCTTTTGAGCCTAACCCTATCATTGAGAGTGATCCCGACCCTGTGTGTCCACCAACAAACTGGCCTGTGAGGAAAGAGCAGATTGAAAAGATCCTGGATGATCAGGTTATCTCTACTCGTAATCGAGGATACCAAAGGTACCTGGTCCGCTGGCAAGGAAGGCCAGATTCTGATGACTCTTGGATCTCCCGAGAAGAATTACAAGAATTGGACCCAGACCTCTTGGAGAGATACCAGAGCCAACTTGAGCCTTACTCGACAGGGTCGAGTTCCTCCCACCCTGGGAGAATTGGTGCGGGCACTAGACTCAGAAGAAGACTTCAGAGCTCCATTTGGATCTCTGATTGACATTGCCCGAGAAATTAGGGTTTGTAATAAAGGTTGACCTGGTCAACCAGTTTATTTATTTTATTTATTTCTTGAGTCACCATTTAAATTTTGTTGAGTCATGTTGACTTGGTGCAAGTCCCAATGTGGTTTCAATTTGGTCCAAAATGGTGCCACATTTCTCTTCCAATCAACTCAAGGTTCAAGCAAGTGGAGGCCACACTCCAAGCCACACGCCCAGCCACACTCCGAGCACACGCCAGAGTCTAGGAGGTGCCATAGAGGCATCCCAGTGTCATGGTCCCCACATCCAAAGAAGAAAAAAATCAAATTGGAGGCTAAATTAAAGGAGGCGCCCACACCTGCCTAATTTATCTAAGCAAAGAAGGAAGAAAACTTCTCTTGGAGAAGAAATCAAAGAAGGACATCCAACCTACTCCTAATTGAAGTTCAAATCAAAATCAAAGAGCTTAACTTGGAGTGGAAGAAAAGAAGAAATACCATAAGAAGAAGAGGACTCCAAATCCAAATCCAACTCCAAAGGAGGTGCCATAAAAGTTCCAAAACAATTCCTTTATGGCCGTCCCAATTTTTTTGGACTCTTGGTCGGCCAAGGGAGAGGATTTTCTACCTAATCTAGGGGTTGGAAGAGTTTAGTCCCACATGGGAATTTGTACAAGCTAGGAGAAAATTTTAGGTCTATATAATAGACCTCTCTTTGTAACTTTAGAAAATCAATGAAGAAAAATTATTTTTGCTATTCTCTTGTGTTGAGTGACCTAGGTTTCTCTTCTTCCGCACTATTCTAAGTGTTGAGCTCCGTGAGGGGGTAATCCGGGTTCCATTGGAGCCTTGAGGAGGTGAGAGATCTCCATCTTTATCCAAAACCCTAGGTTAGCCACTTGAAATTCCAAAACCCTAGCCACCTTTCATTATTTTCCATCCACCAAACCCTAGATCCATCCATCTCCCACGGCCTCTCTCTCTCTACAAGTCCAAGCCGTCCACCTTCATCCAGATCCAGTCCGGCTACTTCAGATCCAGAGCAAGTTCCAAGGAAAATCACATCAGCATCCAGGAGAATCCAGTTTTCAGCAATTTCGATCTTCAAGTTCATCAACCTGGTAAATCTTTTCCTTGACTCTCTGATTCCATAAATTGTTTTTCTTCTCTTCCAGATCTTGAGTTCAGGAGAAGCCAACCCGCCAAAGGACCAGTATTGGAGGATCCATTACGAAGATATCCGACTCCGAGGATCCAACAATCTGCTCGGGAGAGTTCTTCCACCAAAATCTGTGAAGATCATTGTCTGGTTACATAAACCTTCCCTTCTCTTTATTTCTATTTTGTTGAAAGCTCGGAGTGAAACCCTAGGTCTGGGAGTTTCTCAACCCCCAGCGATCCGTTGCTTCTAAACTACTCTGATAATTTAGTTTCCTTAAAATTGTGCTTTCAATTATCATATTAGTATCTTTCAATGTTAGGTTAACTTTTCTTTGATTTGAAGCCAACTTCTACAAACCTATAAAAACAACAAAAAAAAAATTAGTTAATTTAATTTACTTCCGCATCGCATCCCTTTATTTGTTCTGCATCATAAAGGTCTCTACCTTACCATCTGCACCTATTTTTTATTTGTAGATCCATTTACAACTAATAAGTACAATACTCTCTAGTGGATCCACTAAGGACCATACATGGTTAGAATGCATTGATTCAATTTCTGATTTCATAGTATTCAACCATTTCTCGGAGTCGAAGTCTGACATCGCCTCATCATAAGTCTTAGGATCAATCAATTGATCCTTGTTCCCAACAAGAAACATTTCCTTTATATCCTATATAAGTATACCTAAGTACCTTTCAGGAGGTTTGGAGACTCTAATAGACCTACAAGGTGGAAGAGCATTTATATGAATTGGTTGATTAGGTTCTATCTGATCTACAACTGGCTGTTCTTTAGAGACTTTCTTATCAAGCTCAATTAACCTCCCACTACCACCTTCCTAAATAAATTATTTTCAAGAAATGTGGCATGTCTGCTCATAATTACATTATGATCTTCTGGAAGGTAAAAGCAATATCATAAAGTTTCTTTAAGATATCCTATAAACGGAGCTTTCACAAATCTAGATTCCAACTTATTCACCATTAATCTTTCGACATAGACTGGACATCCCCAAATCTTGAAATGAGCAAGACTTGGTTTCTTACCATGCCAAATCTCATATAGTGTGGTAGGAGCAGATTTAGATGGAACTCTATTTAAAATATAGATTGAAGTTTGTAGGGCATATCCCCAAAGAAATAAAGGCAAGTCAGTGAAGCTCATCATGGATCGGACCATATCTAATAGTGTCATGTTTCTCCTCTTAGACACCCCATTGAGCTGAGGCGTACCTGGTGGAGTCCATTGTGAGACTATGCCATTATCCTTGAAAATAATCTAAAAATTTGCTATTAAGGTATTCACCTCCCCGATCTGATCGAAGAACCTTAAGGGTTTTACCTATTTATTTTTTTACCTCATATCTGAATTCCTTGAACTTTTCAAAAGCTTAAGATTTGTGTCTCATAAGAAACACATAACCATACCATAAACAATCATCAGTAAAGGTTATGAAGTAATAAAAACCACCCCTGTACTGCATATTAAATGGACCACACATATCAGTGTGTACTAGGGCAAGTAATTCTATGGCCCTCTCCCCATGCCCTACAAAGGATAACTTGATCATTTTTCCTTGAAGACATGACTCACAAGGTGGGTATGATTCAGAATTAACTAAATCTAGGATCCCATCCCTTTCCAGTTTATCAATTATGTCCTTACCTATATGACCGAGCTTTAGATGCCATAAATATTATCATTTAGGTCATCTCTAGGATGTTTATGTCCTATGGCATTCACTTTAATTTTTTTGTTAATATTCAAAGATGCATCGGCATGCAAATGATAGAGACTATCAATTAAAATAGCTTTTACAATCAATTTATTTCTCAAATAAATACCATAAAAGTCTTTATTGAATGTAAATTAAATAACGAGTATGGACTTACCTTCAGAAGGTGCATCCTCCTTCCATTTCTTCAAGCTTTCCAGGTAGAGAGGATAATTTCTTTTTCAATGGCCATCTGTATTGCAGTGGAAACATTTTCCTTTGCTAATCTTGGCTTTCTTGGGAGTGTCCTTCTTCTGTTTGTTTTCCTTCTTCTACTTCTTTGCAGGTTTCTTCTTCTTCCAAGTAGACTTTATTTTGGAGGAAGACTACTCCATAGAGAAAATAGAGCCCCTTGAACTCTTCAGGGTCCCATCATTGCTTACCAACATGTTCAATAATTCAGGTAAAGTGTAATTTAACTCGTTCATATTATAGTTCATAACAAACTGAGCATATAAACTAGTCAAGGACTGGAGGATCAAATCCACCTGATGCTCCTTGTGAATAGGAATGCCCAGCTTCTCAAGCTGTTCGATGTCCTTGATCATTGTCAAACAATGATCGTGGATTGACTACCCTTCACGCATCTTGTTGTTGAAAAGCCTTTTTGACTCCTCAAAGTGTGCAATCTGACTTTGTTCACCATATAACTCTTGCAGGTGAATCATAATTGATTTAGCAGTTGGCATATCCTCATGTTGGTTCTACAATTCATTTGACATTGAGGCCAACATGTAACACTTAACCTTATTATCAGCTTCCATCCATTTCTCATATGTAGTTGTTTGACGAGCATTTGGATGGTCAGGTAAGATAGAGGGTTCCTGGTCAAGCACATAGCCCAACATCTCATAACTCAAAATAATTTTGATGCTTCTTAACCAATCTTTAAAATGAAGGCCTACAAGTCGGTTTGTCTCTAGAATACCGACTAAAAGATTTGAAGTTAACATAATTAACTGCAAGAGTAGAAGATTCGAATTGGATACTTTACACTTAATTATTAAAATTATTCTAGGGTCTTTAAGAAATAATTTTAGAACTCTCGCTATTTTCTTGGATCTCTCACACTCCCCATGGAGATGTGGAAACCTGCGACTCTTGATTTCTAGTGGGTACTACAGTCCCATCGATGTGTGGCACCTCACCGTGCCCAGTTATTAGTAACACGCTACACCAATAAGTGGCCAACTCTTGTCCAATGTATCTAATACAAGTTATAGCATCTTGGTCTCTAAATTATGGAACCTCAATGTGTGCATTTATCGGTCCAATCATAAGCTAAGTCAGACCCACCATTCCTGCTAGACAAAGCCATCATTGAGTCCCTCAATATGCCCATTTATTGGGCCCAACCCCATCAGTGCCTAGCATCATCTCATGCCAATAGGGTGGTTACGTCTTTCTGATGCAACTAGACCACTGTAACCAGCCGAGAATAATCAACATCAGTAGGACACCTACACACCTATAATGTTGGAAGACCTAAGACTTAATATTTATGGGGAGCTTAGGTTCAAGTCTCTTCTAAATTGATCAGCCAAATCATGTCTAACCAATTACATCAAGTTAGCACAATCTCATGTCTGACTTAAAATAACTAGCATGGGTGAACTCAAATCAAAAGTAACCCTATTGAAAACTTAATCAACCAAATTGGCCATGTCAGTTTGATACATGGGAAGGTTCAGCCATATATTCTCTTTCCATTAAACTAGTTGGTTAAGAAAGAGTTAGCCCTAATTAAAAATCATGATCAAAACCTTCCTTAGACACCAATTGATTGATAAGATTCAATTAGGTCAATCTAGTGATATGGGCCTATCACTGAACCAAATTAGGTCTTAACTTATCGATTCACAATCAACTGAATCGATCTGACCAGACATCATCTAAAAATAATTTTAAGGTGACTAGACCTAATTTGTTCAACCCAAACCCTCATGCACTTATTTAATTTTCTGATCAAATCAATTTTAAAATAGGTTCAAGTGCATGATATTTATGGCTTATGATCATGAATCAAATTTAAGATCTAAATCCTAAATTGGTGCATTGCATACATCAACATGTTAGATCATATAATTAAACTACATCTAATGTAATTGAATAAATCTAAAACATGCTAAACAACACATCACATATGTAATCATAAATCGATCAAAATCCTTTTGAAAACCTTTTTTCAAAAATAGGTATACATCAAAGTAGGACAACCTTTGCACTATAGGGGGTAAACCCTATAGCAGGACAACCTTATTATCACTTTGTGAAACCTTTGATCAATTATATTATAGATTATTAAATTTAATTTTAGATCTGAAAATTATGATTTTATTTTGAAAATAGTTTTTAAAGCAAAACAATTCTATACTAGAACAATCTCATATTCAGCATAGACTTGATACAATCATAATCTATCTATCTAATCTGAATAGTTTTCAGATCTGATTCTTATCCATGCATGTTAAAGAAAGGAGAACCGTGGCTTTGATATCACTATTGTATTTCTCCAAGGAACAATATATTGTAATCGATCAGGCATCAAAAGCCTGACACAGTGGAAGTAGATATAAAAGAACTATTTTATATCTAAACATATAATTATAAATAAATCTAATTTTTTCATAATAAATTTCTAACATGCTGTAATATATAAAAAAAATATCAAATCTAAAATTAAAATTATTTTGAACATAAAAACTTACCTAGATTGCTATCCTGGCCTGCTTTGAAAAACATGCCGATCCGCTTTTGAAATCGGGATTCTACTGGAGCCGCGCAATCGCCCAGCCTCTGCTGGTATCCATATAAAGCTCATGTAACCAAGTCGTAGAGAGCACCAGACTACTAGATCCTTGCAGCCCTCTCCATTTTCAGTAAATCAACTACTTTAAAAATCATGCTGATCCGAATCTGAGCTGGCATTTCTCGAACTGGCTTCTATCTTGCAAACTGAGATTTGAAAGATCTAAGACCTCTTTCTTTCTTCTTTCTCTTATAGAATATCTTTCTAGATCTCACACAAGGAAGAAGAAAACAATAAAAGGGAGAGAACAGCTTGACACCCGAGGAGAGAGAACCCCTAGTACTGACGCCCAAAAGGAAATCATGTCCAAGAGAAAAAAAGCATGCCAAAAGGGGAGCACTCTTGGTCGGCCACCCCTCTCCCCTTTTTATAATCCACTTGTCCCACCCCTCCAAACCAAAATACTAGTGTTTAATAAACTAGTTTAGGTTTTAAGAGGAGTAGAAGAGAAGGACTCTTCCTCTCTCATTCATTCTCCATGCTAAAACTCTTTGTGCCCTCCTCTTTCCACGCCCCACTCCTTTTGTCGAACAAAACACATGGGGCCCACTTGGTTGGCATGTGGAGGGAGAGGGAGACAAGGAGAGAGAGTCTCAGTCCAACTAGGCTCTAAATCATGGTCCAAATAAATTGATTTGACAATCAAATCGAATCCAATTTTAAATCCGATCGAACCATTTCAAAAAGGCTATTGACCTAACTTAATTAGGATCAATTAACCGAGTCTAACTTAATTAAATTAAATCTAATTTAATTCGATTAATAATTAATCCATAATTTATTAATTGTAACATTTATAATTAGGTCCAAATATACTAAAATTGCCAAATTTAGTAACATTTTAATTTGTTGATTGGTTACTTAAGCTCCTAATGTGTGTGATCCCTCAAGTCCTATCCTGTCTGGTAATGAGACATGCTATAATCTTTATTATACATCATCAAAACTCCTTTCGATGGACTGAAACAATTTCAGCTCAACCCTAATCAGGATCATCGATCCGAGAATGATCTTAATGGGCTCTCACAATCCACCAGTGATACCTAGTAGTATATAGTGGCAACCCAGCAGAATAAGATTGGAACCCCTAGGTGTAGTTATCATGTGATTCGGTTCCTCTATCAAAAATCCTGATATGATGTTGGTTACGGATACTCGTCAAACCCATCAGTCATATGCTTAACTTAATCGACTCAAGACCAATTGTGATACTAATGAAAACACCTTTTCATTATCACCCTACTATGGCCATATACTTCTAGACTTAGTCTCATTAAGCTGTATAGGATTATTCCTTACTACTAAGGTTGATAGATCTTTACAAGTGAATACCCTACTCCTACAATAAACTTACTGCAACCAACGAACACAGCAAGGTCCTGAATGAATAGGAACCAAGTGTTTGTGCTGTCAAACTACAGCAACCTTATTGTAAGTAGCTGAGACACTCTAAGTCAAAGAACTATTCACATGACTACAGCATCAGGAAATTATCGATGAGTGAGTAGTCATCCATATAACTTGCTATACTTAGTCATGCTCAGTACCGTTGATCTCTATCAACTACCTACACTCTTATTCCAGTGTCACCACACTGTAGGTCAAAGACACATATACCTAGAAAGAAAAGTGATATGTGCATCGATTTTAATGGATCAATCACTATCCTCATGATATTCCAACAATCGGAAGCTTTTAGGAGTTAATCTATAAAGACACATGCCTCAAATTCTCAACTCTTGAGAATATGTGTCATTGCTCATCAACTCCATGGATGATTCATAAAAACATCAATATGAATGAAACTGATGCCCTTTTATTAATAAGAAAGATTAAGTACAAAATTCATGTCTTGAAAATTAGAATGTGTCAAGCCAACTTGGCTTTCATGGTATACATCTAACAATCTCTCACTTGCACTAAACCAATTGGCTACATTTCTAAGTCCCATTTTCTCAAAGTGGACTTCAGCCTTTTGCTGGCTTAGAGTCTTAGTCAGTGGGTCTACCACATTGTCCGTGGAGTTTACTTTTCGCACCTCAATATATTTCTTCTCGAGGTAGTTGCGTATGATATGAAACTGCCACTCAATATGCTTAGACTTCTGGTTAGACCTAGACTCCTTAGCAAGAGTTATTGCACCATTATTATCACAATATATGGTGATGGCATCACTCCAAGCTCCGCAATGAACTTTTTGTATTAGAAAGCTTCTTTTGCAGCTTCAGAGGCAGCGATGTACTCTGCTTCCATTAGTGAATATGCTATGAAGGGCTACTTGAAACTTTTCCAACTAGTTGCCCTACCATTGCACAAAAACACAGACCCTGATGTAGACTTTCTATCATCGAGATCAAACCTAAAGTCTGAGTTTGTATATCCCTTTATCCCTAATTCTGAACTTCCTCCAAAGACTAAGAACAAATCTTTAGTCCTTCTCAAGTATTTAAGAATGTTCTTCATAGCTATCTAGTGTTCTTCACCTGGATTCAACTGATATCTTCTCGTGACACTCACAGTGAGAGCTATATCAATTCGAGTACACAACATGACATACATAAGGCTTCCAATTGCCAAAGCATATGTAATCTTGCTCATGCATTGAATCTCTTCAAGTATGTTGGGACATATTTTCTTGGAGAGATTAATGCCATGCCGAAGAGGTAACAATCTTCTTTTAGAGTTCTCCATGTTGAACCTTTTCAACACTTCCTCTATGTTTAATTTTTTGTAAAAGGCCAAGCATCCGATTAGATCTATCTCTATAGACCTTAATCCCCAAAATATAAGATGCTTCACCTAAGTATTGCATAAAGAATTCCTTAGATAACCAACTTTTGACCAAAGTCAACATGGAAATATCATTCCCAATAAGGAGTATGTCATCCACATACATACGAGGAATGTCACCACCCTCCCACTGGCCTTCCTGTAAATACATGGCTCATCCTCATTCTAGATAAAATCAAACAATTTGATTGCATTATCCAAACAAGTATTCCAACTCCAAGAAGCTTGCTTCAATCCGTAGATTGATTTATGCAGCGTGCAGACCTTTTGATCTTCATCATTGGAAGTGAAACCCAAAGGCTGCTCCATATAGATATCTTCTTCAAGATATCCATTCAGGAATACAGTTTTCACATCCATCTGCCATATCTCATAATCATGATATGCTGTAATTGCAAGCAATGTATGGATGGATTTCAGTATAGCTACTGGTAAAAATGTGTTATGATAGTCAATGCCTTCATGTTGACTATACCCTTTCGCCACTAACCTAGCTTTAAAAGTCTCTACCTTACCATCTGCACCTATTTTTCTTTTGTAGATCCATTTGCAACTAATAGGTATAATATCCTCTAGTGGATCCATTAAGGACCATACATGGTTAGAATGCATTGATTCAATTTCTGACTTCATAGCATTCAACCATTTCTCAGAGTCGATGTCTGAATCGCCTCATCATACGTCTTAGGATCAATCAATTAATCCTTGTCCCTAACAAGAAATATTTTCTTTGTATCCTTTATAAGAATACCCAAGTACCTTTCAGGAGGTTTGGAGACTCTAATAGACCTACAAGGTGGAAGAGCATTTATGTGAATTAGTTGATTAGGTTCGATCTAATCTATAGCTGGCTGCTCTTCATAGACTTTCTCATCAAGCTCAATTAACCTCCCACTACCATCTTCTTGAATAAACTATTTTTCAAGAAATGTGGCATGTCTGCTCACAATTATATTTTGATCTTCTGCAAGGTAAAAGTAATATCCTAAAGTTTATTTTGGATATCCTATAAACTAAGCTTTCATAGATCTAGATTCCAACTTATCCGTCATTAATCTTTCGACATAGGCTGGACATCCCCAAATCTTGAAATAAGCAAGACTTGGTTCCTTACCATGCCAAATCTCATATGGTGTGGTAGGAACAGATTTAGATTGAACTCTATTTAAAATATAGATTGAAGTTTGTAGGGCATATCCCCAAAGAAATAAAGGCAAGTCAGTGAAGCTCATCATAGATTGGACCATATCTAATAGTATCCTGTTTCTCCTCTCAGACACCCCGTTGAGCTGAGGCATACTTGGTGGAGTCTAGTGTGAGACTATGCCATTATCCTTGAGATAACCTAAAAATTCCCTACTAATGTATTCACCTCCCAATCTGATCAAAGAACCTTAAGGGTTTTACCTATTTATTTTTCTACCTCATGTCTGAATTCCTTGAACTTTTCAAAAGCTTCAGATTTGTGTCTCATAAGAATCGCATAACCATATCATGAACAATCATCAGTAAAGGTTATGACGTAGTAAAAACCACCCCTGGACTGCACATCAAATAGACCATACACATCAGTGTGTACCAAGGCAAGTAATTCTGTGGCTCTCTCCTCATGTCCTACAAAGGGTAACTTGATCATTTTTTCTTGAAGACATGACTCACAAGGTGGGTATGATTCAGAATTAACTGAATCTAGGATCCCATCCCTTTCCAGTTTATCAATTATGTCCTTACCTATATGACTAAGCTTTAGATGCCATAAAAATTTATCATTTAGGTCATCCATAGGATGTTTATTTTCTATGGAACTTACTTTAATTTTCTTGTTAATATTCAAAGATGCATCGGCATGCAAATGATAGAGACTGTCAGTTAAAACAGCTTTTGCAACTAATTTATTTCTTAAATAAATACTATAAAAGTCTTTATTGAATGTAAATTCAAATATTTCCTGGCTGGCATAGAGACAAAAATTAAATTTTTACTAGCTCCAGGTACAAAATAACAGTCACTAAGTACTAATCTAAATCCTAAAGGTAACACCAGAGAATATGATCCAATGGCTTGAGCAGCAACTTTTGCTCCATTTCTGACATGTAGGACCATCTCACCTTCTCTTAGCATTCAACTTCTTTCCAGGTCCTGCATTGAAATGCATATATGAGCACTAGAGCTAGAGTTTAAAATTCAACTAGAAATAGATGAAACTATTATGTTAGATTCAATAACGAGTATAGACTTATCTTTAAAAGGCGCATCCTCCTTCTGTTTCTTCAAGCTTTCCAGGTAGATAGGACAATTTCTTTTCCAGTGGCCATCTATATTACAATGGAAACATTTTCCTTTGCTAACCTTAGCTTTCTTAGGAGTGTCCTTCTGTTTGTTCTCCTTCTTCTGCTTCTTTACAGGTTTCTTCTTCTTCCAAGTAGACTTTTTTTTGAAAAAAGACTGCACCACAAAGAAAATAAAGCCCCTTGAACTCTTCAGGGTCCCCTCATTAATTACCAACATGTTCAATAATTCAGGTAAAGTTTAATTTAACTTGTTCATATTATAGTTCATAACAAACTAAGCATATGAACTAGTCAAGGACTGGAGGATCAAATCCACCTGAAGCTCTTTCTGAATAGAAATGCCCAACTTTTCAAGCTGTTCGATGTCCTTAATCATTGTCAAACAATGATCATGGATTGACTGCCCTTCATGCATCTTGTTGTTGAAAAGCCTTTTCGACACCTCAAAGCGTGCAATCCGACTTTATTCACCATATAACTCTTGCAGGTGAATCATAATTGATTTAGCTGTTAGCATATCCTCATATTGGCTCTACAATTCATTTGACATTAAGGCCAATATGTAACACTTAACCTTATTATCATCTTCCTTCCATTTCTCATATACAGTTGTTTGACGAGCATTTAGATGGTCAGGTAAGACAGGGGGTTCCTGGTCAAGCACATTGCCCAACTTCTCAGAACTCAAAACAATTTTGATGTTTTTCAACCAATCTTTGAAATTAAGGCCTACAAGTCGGTTTGTCTCTAGAATACGGACTAAGGGATTTGAAGCAGACATGGTTAACTACAAGAGTAGAAGATTCGAATTAGATGCTTTACACTTAATTATTAAAATTATTTTAGGGTCTTTAAGAAATAATTTTAGAACTCACTATTTTCTCGGATCTCTCACACTCCCCGTGGAGATGTAAAAACCAATGACTCTTGGTTTCTTGTGGGTACTATGGTCCCATCGATGTGTGGCACCTCAATGTGCCTGGTTATTGGTAACGCGCTACACCAATAAGTGGCCAACTCTTGTCCAATGTATCCAATACAAGTTGTAGCAACTTGTTCTATAAATCATGGAACCTCAACATGTCCGTTTATTGGTCCAATCATTAGTTAAGTCAAACCCACCATTCTTGCTAGACAAAGTCATCATTGAATCCCTCAACATGCTAGTTTATTGGGCTCAACCCCATCAGTTCCTAGCAACATCTCATGCCTAATAGGATGGTTATGTCTTCCCGATGCAACTAGATCACTGTAACCAGTCGAGAATAATCAACACCTGTAGGACACCCGCACACCTACAATGGTGAAAGACCTAAGACTTAATATTTATGGAGTCCTTAGGTTCAGGTCTCTTCTAAATTGATCAACTAAATCATGTCTGACCAATTACATCAAGTTAGCACAATCTCATGTCTGACTTAAAATAACTAGCATGGGTGAACTCAAATCAAAAGTGACCCTATTAAAAACTTAATCAACCAAATTGGCCAGGTCAGTTTAATACATGGGAGGGTTCAGCCATATACCCTCTTTCCGCCAAACTAGTTGGTTGAGAAGCCTCAATTAAAAACCATGATCAAAACCTTCCTTAGACACTAATTGATTGATAAGATTCAATTAGGTCAATCTAGTGATCTATGCTCATCACTGTGCCAAATTAGGTCTTAACTTATCGATTCACATTCAAATGAATCGATCTGACTAGACATCATCTAAAAATAATTTTAAGTTGACTATACCTAATTTGCTCAACCCAAACCCTCATGCACCTATTTAATTTTCTGATCAAATCAATTTTAAAATAGGTTCAAGTGCATGATATTTATGGCTTATGATCATGAATCAAATTTAAGATCTAAACCCTAATTTGGTGCATCGCATACATCAACATGTTAGATCATATAATTAAACTACATCTAATGTAATTGAATAGATCTAAAACATTCTAAACAACACATCACATATGTAATCATAAATCGATCAAAACCCTTTTTCAAAAATAGGTATACATTGAAGTAGGACAACCTTTGCACTATAGGGGGGAAACCCTATAGCAGGACAACCTTATAATCATTTTGTGCAACTTTTGATTAATTAAATTTTAGATCGAGGGGAACATAAACCTCTAAGATGGAGAGCTTGGGGGACTCTCTCACCTCAGGGGGTGAGATGATAAAGTTATTCAAAAAATATAAAGAGCAGGATGATAATGCCTAAGTGGTAGAAAGAAGGAATGGAGAGCGAGGAGCGGGGAGGTTTTCTGGCTGGTTTCTTGGCCGTTGAGCTCTCGGGGCACTTGCTTACCTCTTCTTGCTCTTTCTGCATCTGCCTCTTACATTTCTTACCTCACACCTTGGGTGTTGGCCTCACCCGGATCGGGGGCTTGGTCCCGGTGTCCTTCAGGTGCCCTCTTGCGGTGTCATCTCCGGAGGGGCTTGTCACTGCTCGTGGCTTCACCTTCTTCTCTTCCCCCTCTTAGAATAATCCTTCTAGAGGAGAAGGCAATCCTTGGGCCTCTTGGAGCCTCTCCTTCTCTCTCGAGCTAGTCCTCCTTCCAGCTTTTAAACCGGGCTCACCAATAACCCAACACTCATAAAAGAGTTAAAGAACATAAGCAACAAGATGACAAACTAATGTTATATGATGGTTGCCGATGCAGCTCAAGAGAAACCTTCTTAATTATACTTTAATGCTCTTTAATGGCTTCTTCAACTTCTTCAATGTATGCTTCAAGCTTTAGATTTGAGTTGGTGAAGTCTTGAAGACTGACTTGAATGCTCTCTAGTGCTCTCTTGCTCATAAGCTCATTTAATATTCAACTAAGCATTAGCCTCTTCAAAGGTTGTCCAAATCTCTCATTTATAGAGTCTTATACTCTTCTTGGATGGATATAGTCATTGTAGACTATTGGGATATGATATTTGACCGTTGGAGCACTTTTCAAATTCAAAAATGAAGTTCTGGATCTAGCCATTACCTGCCTGGAATCGACCTTCGAGTCAGCTCAGATCCTTAGAGAAGTTCTTGTCGAGTCGCCTTGCTTCAATCAGGTTAGCTCAGTTTCACAGTGTTCTTGATTCCTTACTCTGGATCAGTAGGCTCGCCCTAGTTCGAGTCAGCTCGGATTCATAGGTCTTCAAAACTATACTCTGGAAGAGTCGGCTCTTATCATTGGAGTTGGCTTGCTTGGCTGTTCACTCAGAACTAATTTTTCATGAACTCTAGAGGAGTCGGCTCGGGTCTCTAAAGGGTCGACTCAAATGTCTGACTGAATGGTTGAGTCAGCTCGAACTTCCTTCAGGTCAGCTCGCCTGTCAGATTTAGGAAATGATGCACTAGATGAGTTGACTCGGGTTCCTACGAGTCAGCTCGGATCTCTGCATGCCAGAATTCTTCATGCGTGCCATAAACTAGAGTCGGTTCCCTTTGCTTGAGTCGGCTCGGATGAGTTTTTCAATAAAATCTTCATTTCCTCTCTAGATTACATCCAACAAAGTTCTAACATTCAAGATTCTTCCCAACTCAACTAACAATTGATTCTAAGAAATTTAAGCTTGAAAATACTTAGAAGTAACCCATTTTCAAAAATATTTCTTTAATTTTTCTTTGGGCTCTTCTTTATATGACACATTTACAACATAACTCATGACACATAATAAGATTGTAGGGGTTTCAAATGGGCATTAAGATTATCCTACAAAAACTTGTAATTCACTTGAAGAGTTGTTAGTAAGACAAATGCATGCTCCAATATTTTGTTATCATCAAAATCACTCAAGGGGTCAACAATCTCCTCCTTTTTGATGATGACAAAATACCGAGCATGGAAAAGCTTTACAATTACATGTATAAATGTATTTGGAAGTAAATATTAACATATATGAACTATATGCTAAGAATGTGTCTGAAATCAATATATCAAAGCTTGCATATATACAATGTATCAGAGCTTTAAGATAAGATCAATATGTATCAAAGCTTTTAGGAAAAAGTTTAATATATATCAGAGCTTGTATATGGACAATGTATCAGAGCTTTAGAAATATGTTCAATATATATCAGAACTTGTTCATCTTTCAATATGTATCAGAGCTATAATGTATTAGAGCTATACCATAATAGTGTTTGTTCAGAGCTAATAATGGATAGCCATTGAATTAAGTTGAATATATATCAGAGCAATTGGAGCAAATCTATCAGAGCAAATATAGGCAAGTTTCTATACAAAATTGATGTCAACTTCCAATTTTCTATATCATTCTTCCCTTAACTTGTATATTTTCCATGCACATTTATACATATCAATTGATGCCAACTTCTAATTTTCTATATCATTCTTCCCCTTGCATTTTTTCCATGCACATTCATACATATATCATTCTCCCCCTTTGATGGGGGACGAAAATAAAATGATGAATGAAGAGTTTTAGCAAGCTAACCAGCAAGCAAACTTGAGTAATTAATTATCAAATAGATGAGCTAAATTAATCCAAGAAAAGAATTTTATAAGGAGACTAGTTGATCTAATTTTTAAGTCCCGCAATATAGATCTAGTTCAAAATAAGGATTAGGATCTTCATGGCAAGGAAACCATCACTACTAGGGCAAGTTAACCTTTAAATGATCAGATCTAATGAAGCTTAGGAAGAGTTTTCTACCAACAATGATAGCTAATTATTTGGTGGAAGAAGGAGCTCTCATCACTCAAGGATTGAGGCCTAGAAGTCAAGATTGGCACTCTCTACTTTGAGACTCACCTTGGCCTTGATCCATGGCATGGAGACCTTCATCCTTGACCTAGGAAGCTGAGAGAACCTGCAAAAAAATTTAGGATTAGACATGGAAGAAGAATTGGAGTTGGAATGGAAACAAAGAAAAAAAGGAAGAAGAAGAAAGTGGCCGGCGGCTTGGGACTTGGAGATTGATCATAGATCCATCAATGGGCATCCCATCCTTTACTTCTTGCAAAAGCACTCTTCACTCTAAAACTCAAACTTAAAGAACTCTCATTCTCTCCTTGGATAAGGATCTACACACTCAAACTAGCTAGAAAACTTTCACTTTAAACAAGAACTCTAGAAAACTAGAACATAAGGAAACAATCCTTTCATTAATTCAAATCATAGCATAGAATGAATAGAATGAGAGCCTAGGGGCCCTATTTATAGGCTCCAATGCTAGGAATTTCATCCAAGGGTGGAGAGGAGGGGATAAGGATGGCTTAGTTGGCTCCAACAATTTTTAGGTTAGTGATTTTAACTAAAAACATATTATTGGTAGAAAGTTACAACCACTTTAACATGTGACATCTAGAAGATCCTAATGTGGCTTCGAAATGCTGATGTAGAGGCTTAGGTGTCATAAGTTGTGGCATCCCACATGTCAAATATTGTTGGGATAGTGGAAGGAATCTTTATGTTCCCCATAAAACTCTTGATGTAGTGTAATTCCTTCTCCCCCAAGGTTGTTTGATGAGTTATTCCCCTATGTGCTTCAAATCATGGCATGAATTGGGCTTGGGCTTGGTCTTGAAGAGGCTTGAATGGTTAGTCTTGGACTTGAAGAGGATGCCCTCTATCATTCTTTGGGCTTGAGTCGAATGGGCTTCTTCCATGTGTTGGCATATGAGCCAAATCATGCTTCAAGAAAATTTGGCTTATGAACATACTTCAAGAAAATTAATGGAATTCTTCTATGTGTTGGTTTATGAGCCAAATCATGCTTCAAAAAAATCTGGCTTATGAACATGTTTCAAAAAATTTGTAACTTGCTTCAAAAACTTTATTGACTATAGCTACAAAAACAAAGTGAGTTAATCAAAGTATATATTCTTATTTTGGATGTCCCCATTAGTTCTCTTGGGGTAGAAAGAGCTCGACTCCATCAAGTAGGAATTCATCTGGCTTTGGTAGTACTCTAGGAGGTCAGGATCGAATTTTTTGTAAGTCCTCTACAGTGATCCATGAGTCTTCAAAATCAGGATGTCCTTACCAGTGAACCAAGTAGCGTTTATAGTCTTTGTTTCAAGTAGTGATAATCCTGTCATCTAAGATTCACTCAATCCTATCTTGCCGCTTGGATAATTTGGCTGGTTGACACTCAAGGGTTGGTTCACTCTCAAAGGCGGAATCATGCCTGAATAGCTCACTAGGTATCATTGTTGGTTCCTTATACGTTTCTAGATCTAAAATGTTGAAAGTGGAATTGATACCAAAGTCGGATAGTATATCTAGCACATATTAGGTCCAATTTTCCTTACTATTTTGTAAAGGACCTACACCATGGGCATATAATCATTTTGAGCCTAATCAAGACATAGTCTCTTTCCTAAAATTCTTTGACTTTTTTTATAAAATTTAGGGATATGCTTATTAATTTCATTACTCAAATTTTGTTTTACTAATCATGCTATGCATATGACTCGTAATCATGGATACTTATGCATGGGACACCAAATGACAAGAGACAAATGCAAATGATACTAAATGGTAAAAGACAAACAAAAACAAAATAAGCTCAAATGGACTTTATCATCGATGGACTAAACTTTATTGTTGGGCTAGGAATAAGGTTCCTAATTTCAAATATTCCTTAAATGGCTTTGAAGACTTTGGCACAAAACTTCAGGTAGGTGGCAGTGAATCTTAATTTGGCTCCCAACATATGCCAAAGAGTCTTAATAAAGTAATTGTTGAATATCACTAGGACCAAATCAATGGTATGGTAGATGTCCCGGCCGAATGGAATAGAAGAGTGAATGAAACGTAATGGTAGATCGGGATGGTGGATGTTCAGAAATGGGGAATCAAGGATAGAAAAACTATTAGAAAAAATATTTTGCAGTGTTTTCAAAGGCTCTATAACTTCTTGGGGCTGATCCGTAGGGTTTTGTTCTTTGACGGTCAATATCCCAATATATGATCCTTCATCAATCTCTAGATCTAAACCTTCAACATCAATTAATTCTGGATCTTCTATATTATCCTCAGATTGATCTCCATGGTTTTGTCCTTGGATTTCATTTTGATCATCCCCGTTATTGATTTCTTTAGGCTGGGTAATTATTTTATCTTCAAGTAATTGTTCTTGATCATATTCATCCATAAGGTTAAACCCAGCTTCATAAACTTCTTCCTTAAGTTCTTCAACGGGTTTAGGATTTTTTCTTTCTAGCCCTTCATTTGGACAAGATTTTAATTCTATTTCATCTTTTAATTCTTTAACTGGTTATGGAGATCTTTCCTCTAAATTCTCAGTGGGTTCAGTCTCTTTCTCATCTCCCTCATACTTATTAAATTTAGCAATATATTTAAATACAGTTTCATCATCTTGTCTCAATTTGTACTATTGGGTTGGAAGATTTTTCTTATAAGATTTGCCTAGGTACTTTTCCCTTAACTTACTCTTCATATCTCTCCAAGTAATTATTTTATCCCCACTATAATAACTTTTATGATCAACATGTTCCCAATATGACTTAGCATGTCGGATTAGCTTTAATTTGTCAAATTGACACTTCCTTTCTTCCAACATTTCATCAAACTCAAAGTACTGATCCATTTTCTTCTCCCAATCGGCATACATCTCAGGATTTCCATCAAAAGTGGGTGCATAGGATCGATTGCTCCTAAAGACTCTCTCCTCCTGATCTACAAAGCCTTGATAGGGGTATCTAAGTTTATACTCAAGGGTGAGATCATGACAATGGACTCTTGGATCAATGGGAGGTGATTTAGGATTAGTACGGATCAAGCGATCTTTTTCGAGGTTCCTGATTTGATTATTTACTTGCCCTAACTCTTTGTTCACTTGTCCTAATTGTTTAGTTAGGGTATCAAATTTTTTAGTCAGGGTCCTCATAAAGAATTCAAGATTGGGATCCATAGATACGCATAGGATTGTTGGTATAGGGCTTCAGATCAAATGAGCAAGCAGTACAAACCTAACTTCTAGGGCTCCTAGATCTAAAAGTTCAAAATACAGGAATTAACTAAGTACTAGTTAAAGCTGTAATTACCTTTTCCACTGGCCAAGTAAGAGGTGGGGTTGCGGGAGGCTCCCCTCGCTTTCACGAGGTCCTAATTAAAAATTGCAAGTCTACTTAAGGCATTTGCCATTGGACCTTTAGCCTTAGACACCAATTTCAAGAAGTACAAACTCAACTAATATTTGGTCTCATCTTGCACTTGAACCTGACTTGTGGGTGTCCCTAGTTTTAGGTTCCTACTCGATTTCATTTATGGTTTAGTGGGTAATTGTTTTGGGCCAAGGAAAGGTAATGACTTCCTTCCCTTATATTATGATTGAATGCCCTTAATTAGATTTAGGAATAGATGCACAACTATTCACCAACTAGTTAACACAACAACCAGATTAGCACAAACATATGATTCAAACCCGAATTTTAAAAAATATTAAAATTCAAAAAAAAAAAAAATTAACAAGTTTATTTTTTGAAGTCCAAATCTCATAAATCAAATTTTAAAACTTAAATCTTGAATTAGGATTAAAAATTCATTCTAAAAGTTAGAGTTGTTGCAAGATAGTTTCAGCCCTAACAACTTCTAGTCAACTAGTTTTAAAAATTTAAAATTAAAATTTTAAAATTTTAAAAAATTAAAATTTAAATTATTAAGTCTCTCAGTGAAGATTTTAGATTCCAAGTTTTGAAATTTAATTCCTAGAATTTGGTTAAGAAATACATTTTGAAAGGTTGTTGTAAAAGAAAATTTCAACAGGGAACAACTTTCAACTAGCTAGTTTGAAAATTCAAAATTTAATTTTTTTTTAAAATAAAAAAATTCAAAATAAAACTGATTTGTTAATTCTTAGATAAGAACTCTCAGATTATAAAGTTTTAACTTGGGATTAACTTGAATTTTGGTTAAGAAGGTAGTTTGAAAACAGTTGCTAGAATGTTCTAGCAGTTTAGCTAACTCTTAACAACCTGAATTCAAATTTCAAATTCTAAATTCTAAATCTTTATAAAATTCAAGATTCTAGTAAAAAATAACAAAAATCGAATTCTGGATCTCAGATCTAAAATTAGAAATTTATAAAAAATACTTTTTTACTTTTTTAAAAATTAAATGAAATGGAAGGCAGAAACAGAATTCTGGACAGAATTTCAAAAATGATCTAAGAACTCATATTTTTAAATATAGAAATAAAAATAAAATATTTTTTTTTGGATTTTATATTTCAAATCCTAAATACTAAAGAACAAGAAAAGTATTTCTATGGATTTTTTTTGCAATGCAAAAAAATTACTAAAATTCATGAAAAATCTAGGTGAATACTAAAATAGAAATTTCAGCAATTAAACACTTGACCTAGTAAACCATAAGCTCTGATATCAAAAAATTGATGGGGGACGAAAATAAAATAATGAATGGAGATTTTTAGCAAGCTAACTAGCAAGCAAACTTGAGCAATTAATTATCAAATAAATAGGCTAAATTAACCCAAGAAAAGAATTTTCATAAGGAGACTAGTTGATCTAATTTTTTAAACACACAATGTAGATCTAGTTCAAAATAAGGATTAGGATCTTCATGGTAAGGAAACCATCACTACTAGGATAAGTTAACCTTCAAATGATCAGATCTAATGAAGCTTAGGAAGAGTTTTCCTACCAACAATGATGGCTAATTATTTGGTGGAAGAAGGAGCTCTCATCACTCAAGGATTGAGGCCTAGAAGTCAAGATTGGCACTCTCTACTTTGAGACTCACCATGGCCTTGATCCATGGTGTGGAGACCTTCATCCTTAACCTAGGAGCCTGAGAGAACCTACAAAAAAATTTGGGATTAGACATGGAAGAAAAATTGGAATTGGAATGGAAACAAAAAAAAAAGGAAGAAGAAGAAAGTGGCCGACGGCTTGGGACTTGGGGCTTGATCATAGATCCATCAATGGGCATCCCATCCTTTACTCTTTGCAAAAGCACTCTTCACTTTCAAACTCAAACTTGAAAAACTCTTATTCTCTCCTTGGATAAGGATCTACACACTCAAACTAGCTAGAAAACTTTCACTCCAAACAAAAACTCAAGAAAACTAGAACACAAGGAAACAATCCTTTCATTAATTCAAATCATAGCATAGAATGAATACAATGAAAGCCTAAGGGCCCTATTTATAGGCTCCAATGCTAGAAATCTCGTCCAAGGATAGAGAGGATGGGATAAGGATGGCTTAGTTGGATCCAACAATTTTTAGGTAAGTGGTTTTAACTAAAAATAAATTATTGATAGAAAGTTACAACCACTTTGACATGTGGCATCTAGAAGATTCTAATGTGGCTTCCAAATGCTGATATGGAGGCTTAGGTGTCATAAGTTATGGCATCTCACATGTCAAATATTATTGGGATAGTGGAAGGAATCTTTATGTTCCCCATAAAACTCTTGATGTAGTGTAATTCCTTCACCCCCAAGGTTGTTTGATGAGTTGTTCCCCCATGTGCTTCAAATCTTGGCATGAATTGGTCTTGGGCTTGGGCTTGGTCTTGAAAAGGCTTGAATGGTTGGTCTTGGACTTGAAGAGAATGCCCTCCATCATGCTTTGGGCTTGAGCCGAATGGACTTCTTCCATGTGTTGGCTTATGAGCCAAATCATGCTTCAAGAAAATTTGGCTTATGAACATGCTTCAAGAAAATTAATGGGCTTCTTCCATATGTTGGTTTATGAGCCAAATCATGGTTCAAGAAAATTTGGCTTATGAACAAGTTTCAAAAAATTTGTAACTTGCTTCGAAAACTTTATTGACTATAGCTGCAAAAACAAAGTGAGTTAATCAAAGTATATATTCTTATTATAGATGTCCCCTTCACCCTTTTTGTCATTAATGAAAAAGGTATTTAATTAAAGTCATTCTCTCCCTTTGTTAAGTACACAAAGCATGATTTTTAAAATAGAATTAGAATACTGATAAGATTGTTTGAGATAATTTGACTTTCTCAAAGAAATTTTGATATTCTAATTTAAATTTATCTTGAGTTGCATACATAGATCACATTAGTAATACCATTCATTCCACAGATCACATTCCAAACATAAGAAATAGAAATGCATTGCATTCAAGGATGTTCAATACAGATTACAAAATTTTGAAAACACAAATACAAACATTAGCCTAGTCACTATCACTAGGAAGATTTACAACAGGTTCTTGCTTAATGTTAGTGGATGGTCCAGATGGTGGTATGGAAGAGATAGGATCAACAAAAGGTGGTGGCTGAGTAGACTGAGGTGGAGACTGTCTAAGATGTGGTGCAAGCTATCCAGGATAAGGTGCTTCTGACTAGGAAAAGGTGCCTGCTATCTGGGAGTAGAAGAGTAGGCTGCTATAATAGTACTGGATAGCTGACAAAAGGTTATCCAGATAGAATTGAGCTCTTCTTCCATCTTCTTGATTCCAGTATTGAGTGCAACTAGCTCACTTGCTTGGGCATTGGCATATGCCTCTACAGACCCTCTCAGTCTTCCAAATTTAGCCTTAAGAATTCCTACCCCTTTTGTATAATCATCTTCTACTTTCTTTGCTTGTTCCATAGAACCCATTTTATAACTCATTTCTCTCAATTTAGTTCTGAATTCTTCAATACTGTAATCAACAGATTTTTTAATATCTTCAGAAGCTGCCTTGAAAGAATCTGTGACTGACTGTAGATCCACCTATGGTGCAGGTCCTATGGACTGAACACTGTCCACCCTGGACTGAAGATGTCTAATCTCACCACATATGTCCTCAAGTTTGGTTTCGATTGTTTGACGAAGGTCGCCAAACATCGAACCAAAAGTACTAGTCAGGGTCTAAGTAAGTAGTCTCATCTAATCTGCAATGAAGTCCTGAGACACTGAAGCTCCTGAAGTGTCAGCAGATGGTCCCTGAGCAGATGCAATCACAGAAGGTGCAAGTGGTGGAGCCAGTGGAGATGCAAGTGTTGATGGAGATGCTGGTGCTGGTGGAGAAGCTGGTGCTAGTGGAGATCCTGGTGCTGGAAAGATCTTGGGACTCCCATGCTCTTTATGCTCTGACCCCACGACATCATGAACAATAGGCTCAGTAGCAGCAGCAGTAGGCTCAACAGCAATAGAAGTAGTGGTAGTCTCCTTGAATGTAGAAGGCTCAGCAGCAGTAGCTGAAGTCTCAATCTCCGCAGGTAGCTGCTCCTCATCATCATCATCATCCTCATCACTGCTAGATGATCCAATAGCTCTCTGATCTAATCCTTTCTTCCTCCAAGCTCCTTTAGTTAGTTGGTATCCCATTCTTCGCAAAGATTTGGAGTAGGTATTAGTGTGATGAAATCGCTTACCATCCTCACCATCTAAGTTCACCCTAGAGGCTTGGAAAAATAAAGTAAGAACCATTCCATAAGGCAAATAAGCCTTCACTTTTCTGACTGCTTCTTTCATTTGGAGTAGCATAATGTGAGGTAAATTGAGAGCCTCCCCCTCGATTAGATTCCCATAAAGCTAAGATCCCTCTCACTTACCCAATCAAACCTTTTAGTTCTGGGGAGAAAGATCCTACATATAAAATTATGCAATAAACTCATTTCAAGGGACAGTGTGTTGGCCATCACATTGCCAATACCACTTACATCAGCCTTATTTAAAATTGTTTGGAGGGTTTTCTATTTATCTTTCAGAACTAAATGCTTTAACCCTTCATTTGGCATTTCAAGTATGCTACACAGTCTTTCCTCTATCACTATAATCCTTTTTCCCTTAACTACAGACTCAACGTGCTGCTCTTCCAATCTTAAATTTTCATAAAAATTTCTTACCAAAGTGGGGTAAGTTGGAACATTTAGGGAACAGAAGAAGCTCCAGCCCTGATCTTCAATTAAATCTCCAATCTGAAGCCCTAACTTTTTCAAGAATGTGAAGATTATTCGTCTTCCACTTGTTACGGGTTGGTTGGACATGGAAATAATTTGTGTTGGAGGAGAGGATGCTGCAATTGGTTCCATTTCCTGTTCTTCCTCTTCAACTGATTGAGTTGGTTCTTCTTGCCATCTCTTGGTCCTCCTTTCCTTTTTAGCAGAGGGTTCGGCTCATTTTGATCTCTTCCCAACAGCCCGTTTCGGAGCCATTGCACGATCTCAAGGAGAATGTAAGAAATTAAGCTAGAAAAGGTAGGTTTTGAAGGATGGAAGGGATTTTCAGGTTGGAACAAGGGTTCTAAGGTAGTAGGAAGTGAACACTTAAGATATAAAAACCTAGATTAAGTCCTACGGCTCTAATAAAAAATTGCTTGCCCGACATCCGAGTCAGCTCGGCAAGCCCTAATTTGCTCGAGTTGGCTCAAGCAGAGATATAAAAGACTTAATCAGAAATTCGAGTCAGCTTGACTTGAGCACAGTAACTCGAGTCAACTCGAACCAGAACTCTCTAGAAGAGTCAAAAAGGTTCAAAATTGAAATTTAATGACAGAAATTTACAAGGAGAGATGGTCAAAGTTTTTAGTATGGTGTTGGAGGCTTTCTAGATAATGTTTCCTTAATTTTGAAGAGATTATGTTAGGCTTTCTAAAAAGGGTCACAAAGTCCTAATTCTCATCTAATCATTTCAAATATATCTTGATTGAGAGGTTTAGTGAAAATGTCAGCAAGTTGGTTTTCAATTGGAATAAATTCTATTTCAATTTCACTATTCAAAACATGATCTCTTATGAAATGATGTCTTATCTCTATGTGCTTTGTTCTTGAGTGCTGAATTAAATTTTTTGATAAATTTATAGCACTTGTGTTATCACATTTGATAGAAATTTTAGATTGTGTAACACCAAAGTCTTCTAGTTGTTGTTTAATCCATAATACTTCTGCACAACAACTCCCAGCAGCAACATACTCTGCCTCAGCAGCAGATAGTGCTACTGAGTTTTGTTTCTTACGATGCCATGAGATTAAAGTTAACCCTAGAAATTGGCATGTGTTACTAGTGCTTTTTCTATCTATTTTGCATCCACCATAATCAGCATCAGAAAATCCAGTTAAATTTAATGAAGATTGCTTTAAATACCATAGACCTAAATTACTTATTCCTCTAAGATATCTTATAATTTTTTTTACCGCAAGCATATGTGATTCTTTAGGATTAGATTGAATTCTAGCATAAACATATATGCTAAACAAGATATCAGGTCTGCTAGCAGTTAAGTACAACAGTGATCTGATCATATCTCGATAGAGCTTTTGATCAATGTTGTTGATATCTTCATCTTTGTATAATCTGCAGGTTAAGCTCATGGATGAGCTCATTTCTTTGCTTGTCTCCATACCAAACTTCTTGATGATTTCTTTGATGTATTTGGCTTGGTTTATGAAGATCCCATCCTTTGATTATTTTACTTGAAGTCTAAGAAAGTAGATTAATTCATCCATTAGACTCATCTCAAATTCACCCTGCATCACTTAGTAAATTCTCCACAAAGTTTTTCGTTAGTTACACCAAATATAATATCATCTACTTAGATTTGTACAATTAATATATCATCATCTTTCTTTTTGATAAAAAGAGTTTTATCTACATGTCCTCTTGCAAAATCAGTTTCAAGCAAGAATTTGCTTAGTCTATCATACCAGGTTCTAGGTGCTTATTTCAAACCATACAATGCTTTATTAAGTTTAAATACATAATTTGGAAAAGCATGACTTTCAAAACCTGGTGGCTATTCTACAAAATCTTTTTCAGATATAAAACCATTTAAAAAAGTACTTTTCACATCCATTTAGAATAGTTTAAAATTCATGTAGCAAGCACATGCAAGTAATAATCTTACGGCCTCTAGTCTTTCCACGGGTGCATAAGTTTCATCAAAGTCTATTCCTTTTTCTTGGTTATATCCTTTGGCTACCAACCTTGCTTTGTTTCTAATTACTTTACCTTGTTCATCTAGTTTATTTCTATAGACCCATTTAGTTCCTATGATGGGATGGTCTGGTGATCTAACAACTAAAGTCCACACATTATTTCTTTCAAACTGGTTCAGTTCTTCATGCATGGCCATCATCCAGTTTGGATCATTTTCAGCTTCTTCTAAGCTATGTGGCTATATTTGTGATACAAAAGCTAGGTAATCATGTGCATCTCTATGTGATGACCTAGTCCTAACACCTTGTGAAGGATCACCAATAATTAAATCTTTTGGATGAGAAGTTACATACCTCCATTCCCTTGGTAGATCAGTATGATCCTTACCTACCACTTCTTCTCCTTCTTGAGTTGGTCTCTCTTGAATGCTCATATTTGAAGGGTACTGATGTGTATTTTCTAATTATACTGTAAGCGCACGGTATGCAGAGTAGCATATCCGACGAGTATGGGTCGATCCCACGAGGAAATGGATTTTTGAACTGTGTTCTAACCTCTTGCTAGGCGAGCTTTAACAAAAATTGGAGATTAATTGCTAAATTATTCTAAAGTAGTAACTTCAAAATTAAACAATTAAAATAACCCTAGGATCTTTGAATCCGCTAGACTGATGACTAATAAAGCCTTTCTAAGGTTTCCTTCCCTTTAACTTTTTCTCTTGTTTACTCAAGTATGGATTATGAATGGGCTCTGACCCAACGATAACCCATCAAGAATATTTACAAGGAAAAAAATTAACCATAAGCCTATTACCTATAACCCTTCTTGCACTAAGTCAAATATGAACTATAAAGGGATTATGACCCAATGATAGTTCATTAAGATTAGTGGCAAGAGGATCAAAGGAAAAAAAAAACTCTAAAAACAAAATAAGAAAGAAAGAATTCTACCCTACTTGCAGGTATTTAAAGTGCAGGAATTAAACTAACCTTTGCAAATATTTAAATGACATTCATAAAGTTGCAATAAATTAAACTAATCCTAGAGCAAAAATTAAAATGACAAGAATAAAAATAAAAATAAAAATAGCAGAATTATATTGCTAAAATAAAATAAACATTCATAAAAAATAAAAAAAAACTCTTAAGTCAGAACAAATAAACTCTCAGGCTCTCGGCTCTGTTCTCACCCCTCAAAGGAAGAAAATAAGGCTTGAAGAAAAAAAAACTCCTTCGGCTTCCCTCGGGAAGAAAATAAAATTTGGAATAAAAATATGAACTCCCCAAGCCTTCTGAAGTCTCTTGTATTTAGAGGAAAAGAAGGCATGGAAATTCTGCATCGGACTCTCCTCTCAACTGCTTTCGGGTCTCTGCCTATGTTCCGTGATCAACACCTCCACCATGGTGTTATCCCGAAGCTCTCATTGTTATCCATGAGTCCGATCTTTCTTTCCTCCTGCTCTTCGGACATCCACATTCCCATCTCCCGATAACAGGAGGTGCAGCAATGGGAAGACGACGGTGGACAGCTATAGCGAGGAGAAAATGGGAAAGGTGGCAAGCAGTGCTGGGCGAATTGGGAGCTTCTCCAGCATGGTGGCTAAGTCAACGAACCACGACAGTCGGCTAAGAAGATGGGTAGCAACTGATGGTGGCTCTAGGCACGTGCTTGGACTATGAAGATGAGAAAATCCGTTGAGAGGAAGAACCCAGCAGTGAAGAGAGCTCGGACGATGATGGGAGGTGATTTCATGGGATTTTCTGGCGGTGAGAAGGTTTTCCCGCATCCTTCCGACCATGGTAAGCTTCCCGACGATGAGAGATAGAACTCCGACGACTTTCCCTGCAAAAATGGCTCTTGGTTTGGCCAGTGGTCCACGGCTCTACTCCGTGGACCAGCTGCAATGGAGGATATGGACCACCTGGGCATCTTGTGAACCAACTGCTTTAAAAACCATGCAATTTTATGTTAATTCCTTCAAAATTGATTTTCCATCTCAATTCAAGTCCGATTCGCGTGCTGTTCGCACCATTGGATCCCAAAAAATTATGCTCTTCATGTTGGTGGGGTTAAATCAACTAAAACACTGCATAAAAATATAAAATTTAATTAAATAAGGGTAATTTAATATATAACTTAATGCTTTAATACTTAATTTTTATGCATTTATCATGTATCTGCATCATTGTATATACACTCTTCTTTGTTTGAAGGTGAAGGGTTAGTTTCATAAAAAATTACATACATTGATTCTTCTATAGTTAGAGTTCTTTTATTAAATACTCTATATTCTTTGCTATGTAATGAATAACCAAAAAAAATTGCTTTATTAGACTTTGCATCAAATTTTCATAGATTATCTTTTCCATTGTTCAACACAAAGCATTTACAACCAAAAACATGAAAGTAATTAATATTGGATTTCTTTTCATTCCAAAGCTCATAGGAGGTTTTCTTTAGAATTGGATGAATCAAAACACGGTTTAAAATATAACAAGCAATGTTCACCGCTTCTGCCCAAAAGTATCTTGGAAGATTGCCTTCACATAACATTGTTTGGGCCATTTCTTCCAAAGTCTTATTTTTCCTCTCTACAATACCATTTTGTTGTGGTGTTCTAGGAGTAGAGAAGTTATGATCAATACCATTTTTTGTACAATAATCATCAAAAAATTGATTTTCAAATTTCATGCCCTGATCACTCCTATAGAAATAATTGAAAGGTGATGCGGGACTAATATGCATGCAATTATTTTTGTGTGTTTTATATGTGGGGTTAAGAGATTAAATCCTAAAAATTGGATCAAAATAAGATATAGAGAATTCTATATGAATTTTAGAAGTCAAGCATGCAGATTAGGACCTAGAAAAGCAATAAAGAGGATCGCCGGGACTGAGAAGCCTCGATTAGGGCAAGTTCTCCTACAATAAAACTACTGGTGGCAGAGGGGGTGTACCTGACAATGTCTGAAGCGCCCAATGAAGATCGCAGCGAAGGGATCTATCATTTTTCGATGGATGCGGCCTGAAAAATCAAGCCAAAGACCCGCGGATACCCAGCTTTCTGCTCGATGGTCCGATTGAGGCTTGGCTGGAGTCGTTGGATTCGTAGGAACTCAGGGACCTACAAACGACCTGTCAGGGGTTAGAAAACTCTCGAAGGAACAAGGAAACAAAGGAAAATAGCAAAGAGGAATAAAGATTTGGAGGTGGCGGCCAGGGCTCTAGGAAGAAGGTTGGCGGCAGGAATTCTGTTGCAGACCGGGAAGATGAAAGTACTAACAAAACCTCTTAAGCACAAAGCAGGGTAGCACAAAGCAATAGAAGAGAACTCAAGGTTTATTTCATATATCAAAAGTAATCTCATACAAGAGACTAAGGTCCTTTAAATAGACCTTTAGCCTTGGCCCCCAAGTAAGGGTACATTAGACTTTACATAGGACTCCTTCTCCCTTTCAAACCCTAGCTAGGAATATAAGGCAACATAGGTAGAAAATCCCTAAACTTGCTCTCCCTCTCCTTGTCTTGGTCGGCCAAGGGGGTGACCTTAAGTGGCCGACCAAGAGGAGGGTCACCATAAGGAATGGCACCCTAATCTCCTTCCTGGGCCTAAGCTGGCCCAGTTTGCTTCTGGCTGGTCCAGGGCTTCAGGTTTGTTCTTATTTTCATTTTCTCCTCTTGGTGGTCTTCAAGTCTTCAAGCTAGGTTGAACATGGGCTAAATTTCCATGTCTTCAATCTGGTTGGACTTAGTCTTCACTTGTATGATGTGGTCTTGAGCCTTCAGTATGCTTGGACAGGACTCAAAAAATAAAATTAGCTCAACATGAGCTAACTAGCATTGGACTAAACTAGCTCAACATGAGTTGACTAATACTGAACTGAAATAACAACTCAAAAGATTGAAATAACAACTAAAATGGACTCAGATGGGCTAAGCCCTTATTACAGATGGACTCATAAATTATTGATCAATCCACAGAGGGTTGAAAAGCCTCTATCTTATTCTGGTGCCTCTAGTGTCTCCACCAAAAGGTTTTTCTGATTTGAAACTTTTTTATGAAATTTTTGAAAGACTTTAAAAGTTTCATCTTTATGTGCAATAAACAAGACCTAAGTAAATCTTGAAAAATCATCTACTATCACAAGGGCATATTTCATACCACCTAGGCTTGTGGTCCTAGTTGGTCCAAATAAGTCCATATGAAGTAGCTAAAGGGGTCTAGAAGTTGAAATCATATTTTTGGATTTAAAACTCTCCCTAGTTTGTTTACCCATTTGACAAGCATCACAAACATGTTCAAAATCAACTTTAAACTTAGGCAAACCTCTAACTAGATTCTTGGAAATTAACTTGGCGATAGTATGCATGCTAGCATGACCTAATCGTCTATGCCAAAGTAAACAAGAATCCTTGGTCTTAGCATTCATCGCTACTAGACTGAAACTACTAGACATGGCTAGATCATTTAGATCTACCATATAAATATTTCCAAGTCTATGTCCAATGAATTTATTGCTAGAATCAAGAGAGTTTGTTACAATACACATAGATGATTCAAAGACAACCTTGAATCCTTTATCACATAATTGACTAATACTTAACAATTTATGCTTCAATTTGTTTACTAGCAATATATTTTCAATAAAAGTAGAGGGGATCAATTTGATCTTACCAATACCGATTATTTTTCCCTTGCCATTATCTCCAAAAGTAACCAAACCTCCTTCTTTCATCTTTAGGATGATAAATTGATCCTTGTCACCCGTCATATGTCTTGAACAGCCATTGTCAAGATACCATATTTTTTTTAATTTTTGGGCTACAAGACATTCCTACAAAATAATCAACAAGTTCTTTTAGGTATCCAAGCTACCTTGGATCCTTGCAGGTTAGCAGAGGTAGTTTCTTTGGGAAACCAAATCTTTCTTACTTTGCTTTTAGCATTTTTAAAAATATTTCATTGAAAGGCCTTGTGTCCTATCCCTTTGCATGCATAACAAACAATTCTAGAATTTTGAAATGAAATAAACTTTGAAGTTCTAGAAGTAGAAGCATGTGATGCAGATGTAGAAATATTTGACTTCAAATATTTTTTATTTGAAAACTTAGAAATATACTTTGAAGCTCTAGAAATGGATATTGAAGGATTTGATACAAAAGCTTTTTGAGATAAACCTTTTGGAATATAAGCTTTTGAAGGTATAAATTTGGTAACTGAAATTCCATTTGCAATTGAAGAGTTGTAACCAATTCAAGCCTTATAATCAAAAATTCTTTATTTCTTTAAAATCAACTCAAGCTTATTTGAACTTAATGTAAGTTTCTCAACCAATGGCTTGAGTTTTTCAACCGTTTTTTTCAATTCAGAGTTTTCAACAGTCAAAGCTTTGTTTTTCTCAAGACATACATTATTCTCAATTTCCAAAGCTTTGTTCTTTTCAGAAAAGATAGTTAATTCTTTTTGCAATATTTTATTCTTTTCTGAAATCTATTCCTTTTCTTTTAGTAAAGAATCATTGATATTCTTTAAAGCTCTAATATTTACTCCAGCATTTTTATACTCAGATAATAAGTCATGAAATGCAGAATTTAATTCATCAAAAGTAACTTTTATTTGAGGTCATGGGACGTTACCTCATCTTCGAGACCTATAAGACATAGATTAGCAGTTTTTGTGGTCTCTTCTTCTTCCATTAAAGTTGACTCCTCGCTGTCACTCCAAGTGGCAACCATAGCTTTCTTCTTTTTCTTCTTGAATATTTCTTCAGTAAAGGACTGTCGGTATGGATATGTCCTGGTTTCTTACATTCATATCATGTAGGCATTTGTTCCTTTCCTCCCTCTCTTTCCTTGTCCTTGTCCTTACTATGTTCCCCTTTCTTATGAAACTTTCTAAAATATCTTCCTTTCTTCTTTCCCATAAACCTTCTAAATCTCATCATGACCATGGCTATATCTTCATCTTCCAAGTCATCTTCAGAGGAGGAGCAATCTTCTTCCGATTCCTTATCTTGTTTCTTTGCATCCGATACAACTTTGAAGGCTATTATTTTCTTCTTCTTCTGATCATCTTCAATTCTATACTACATGGTCAATTCATGTGTGATGAGAGA
The DNA here is from genome assembly GCA_021397845.1 of Areca catechu. NCBI lineage: Eukaryota > Viridiplantae > Streptophyta > Magnoliopsida > Arecales > Arecaceae > Areca > Areca catechu. The sequence continues at coordinate 39,885,875 of CM038048.1, read as the reverse complement.
ACCCAGCAGTTCATCCAAAGTTAATGTGTTTAGATCTTTTACTTCATGGATGGCAGTTACTTTGGGATCCCATTTATTCAGAAGTGATCTTAGAATCTTAGGTACCAAGTCTGCATTTGAGTAAACCCTGCCAAGACTTTTCAACCTATTAATAATATATGTAAATCATGAAAACATGGTAGAGATAGTTTCAGTTTGTTCCATCTTGAATAATTCATAGCTATGTACTAGAAGATTGATTTTAAAGGTCTTCACTTAGGAAGTTCCTTCATGGGTCACTTCAAGTTTATCCCAGGTTTTTTTTATAGATGAGCAAATAGAAATCCGGTTGAACTAGTTTGCATCCAAAGAACAATATAGTAAATTCATGGCTTTGGCATTTAATTCCCCCATTTTCATGTCGTGTTCATCCCAATCCTATTCAGGTTTTGGGACATCCATGCCATCAATTTTAATTATGGATATTTATGGACCCTTAAAAATGACCTTCCATAACTAAAAATCAATTGCTTGAATGTATATCTTCATTCTAGCTTTCCAGTATGAATAATTCATGCCAGTGAATAGTGAAGGTTTATTAGTAGATTGGCCTTTGGCCAAAAAAGTACTCATGGGATAAGCCATCAATGTTTACTCTAATTAAGTTTAAAGACTCAGCTTTGATACCAGTTGTTGCCCATATGGCTTTCCCAAGAGGGGGGTGAATTGGAAATTTAAAAAATTAATCAGATATGTGCTCTTTTAAATCTACTTTAGTGGTAAGTGCTGTGTTTCAAATAATAAACAGCAAAAGCAAATGCAAATAGAAAAAGCACAATACAAATATAGCAAATTTATAGTGGTTCGGAGCAACCTCGCTACTATGTCCACTACCCAAGATACCACTTGAGATTTTCATTATATTCACCACCAAAACATAGTTGGATTGTTTTACCAGGCTCACAATCCAAAACCTAACCTGGTTTTTCAACCAGGCTCACCAAAAACCCAACTTGGTTTTTCAGTCGAGCTCACTAAAAACCCAACACTTGATTTTACACGGAATCACCAAGAACCCAACTTGGTTTTGAACAGGATCACCAAGAACCTACGCTTGGTTTTGAACAGGCTAACCAAAAACCAACACTTGGTTTTGAACAGGCTAACCAAAAACCAACACTTGGTTTTGAATAGGATAACCAAGAACCTACACTTGGTTTTGAACAGGCTAACCAAGAATCTATTTGGCTTTTAAACTGGGCTCACCAATAACCCAACACTCATAAAAGAGTTAAAGAAAATAAGCAACAAGATGACAAACTAATGTTGTCTGATGGTTGCCGATGCAACTCGAGAGAAGCCTTCTTAATTGCACTTTAATGCTCTTTAATAGCTTCTTCAACTTCTTCAGTGTATGCTTCAAGCTTTAGATTTGGGTTGGTGAAGTCTTGAAGACTGACTTGAATGCTCTCTAGTGCTCTCTTGCTCAAAAGCTCATTTAATGTTCAACTAAGCATTAGCCTCTTCAAAGGTTATCCAAATCTCTTATATATAGAGTCTTGTACTCTTCTTGGATGGATATAGTTGTTGTAGATCGTTGGGATGTGATATTTGACTGTTGGAGCACTTTTCAAATTCAAAAATGAAGTTCTGGAACTAGCCGTTACTTACCTAGAATCGACCTTCGAGTTGGCTCAGATCCCTCAAGTTGGCTTGGATCCTTAGAGAAGTTCTGGTCGAGTCACCTCGCTTCAATCAGGTCAGCTCGATTTCATAGTGTTCTTGATTCCTTACTCTGGATGAGTCGGCTCGCTTTAGTTTGAGTCGACTCTTCCCTCATTCATGAACTCTGGAGGAGTTGGCTCGGATCTCTAAAGGGTCGACTCAAATGTCTGACTGAATGGTTGAGTCAGCACGAACTTCTTTCGGGTCGGCTTGCCTGTCTGATTCAGGAAATGATACACTGGACGAGTCAGCTCGGGTTCCTACGAGTCGACTCGGATCTCTGCATGCTAGAATCCTTCATGCATTCTATGAACTAGAGTCGGCTCCCTTTGCTTGAGTCTACTCAGATGAGTTTTTCAGTAAAATCTTCATTTCCTCTCCATATTACATCCAGCAAAATTCTAACATTCAAGATTCTTCCCAACTCAACTAACAATTGATTTCAAGGAATGTAAGCTTGAAAATACATAGAAGTAACCCATTTTCACAAATATTTCTTTAATTTTTCTTTGGACTCTTCTTTAAATGACACATTTACAATACAACTCATGACACACAATAATATTGTAGGAGTTGCAATTGGGCATTAAGATTATCATAGAAAAACTTGTAATTCACTTGAAGAGTTGTTAGTAAGACAAATGCATACTCCAATATTTTGTTATCATCAAAATCACTCAAGGGGTCAACAGGGGCTCACCTCACGCAGAGCATGCAAGTGGCATGTTGTAGAGTTGGCATTGGTGGCAGGACATTTGCCACCTTCTGGAGGTTGTAGGTGGATAGGGACTTCCATGCCGTGATTTGAATTCTTGTTGATATTTCCCTCCTTCACCGTTGGCAAGAACTCTAGCCTTCATATGGTAGGGAAGGACCTCCTAGAGAGTCCGCCTTCGACAGCATGAGCTCGACCTCGATCGAGAGCTGACCTTACGAAGGACTCACCCCATGAACTCGACCCCGGCTAGGAGCTAACCTCGGCGGGGGGCTTGCTTCATGAGCTCTACTTCGGTCGGGAGCTGACCTCAACCGAAGGGCTCATCCCGTGAGCCTGACCCTGGCTGGGAGCTGACCTCGACGAGGGGGCTTGCTTCATGAGCTCAACCCTAGCCAGGAGCTGACCTCAGCATTCCACCAAGGGCCGCGTCTAAGTGGCAGACCCCACCCATGTAGCTGCTGGCTGGCAGTTGTGTAGGCTCCATGTCAGCGGATGTCACCACATCACCACCCATAATTATATAATTAATTTGGTGAATCTATTTATTTTTTATTTTCTGAGATTATATATTATATCTTCTAGTGGTCGAAGCTATGCCTGCCAAGTAGAGAGCTCTAGAAGATATAGCTCTCAAGGAGAAAGCGATCATGCTACCAATTTGCATGGTTCTGCACCACTCACACCATGCAGTAAACTCTAAAATTTTAGATATTTTTTTATATTACTTTATACTTTATTATTTGATATAATATTTTTATATTAGATGTTCTCTGATTTGATTTAGAGGATGTGGGGTCACCAATAATGATGCGGGAACTAGGATGCATGCAGGTGATTTCTTTTTTTTTATGTTTAATTGGATTGATTGATTCCCGAAATCAAGCTAAGAATGGATCTAGAGATTTGCATATGGACAAGAAACTCTAGCATGTAGACATAGCCCCTAAACAGTGATAAAGAAAGGACCCCGACAATGAGAAACCCCGGTAGGACTTAGCTCTAAATCGATACCCTACTTAGGAGACTAGGGAGTGCAAACCTCTCAAAGCTCTGAAGCACCCAATGCTAAGTTCGTTCACACTCACAGATGCAGCCTGGAAGATCAAGCCCTCAACCCTGTGGATTCGCTGGCTTTCTAGATGGTCCTGAAGGCAGGTGTTGTTCTCAGTGATGATTGAGTTGTAGTTGTTGGCATTGCAAATGGCACGGCACAAATGTGTTAGTACAGTGTACAAATGTGTTGATATGAAGTGATTACCCAAGTTGGGTATGCAGGTGTATGGTTACCATGATTTATCTCAAAAGGGGTAGATTATAGTGTAGCATCTGTTTAATCAGTGGAAATTGCATCAGTGAAGACTGTAGAGTGATAGCAGAAAAATTTTAAAACATAGTAATCTTTAAATGATCATATCTTTCAACATAGAGCTCAGGTTTAGCTGTTCATAGGCTTGTTGGAAAGCTCTTTAAATGATCTATAAGTTCTCTATTGATGACAAGATCAATTTTGACTGTTTTAAAAGGTAAACTGATAGTTGAATGAAAATAATTTTTTTTAGAACAGCGGATCCAATTAGCTCGGTGAAATTCCAGTCAGTTGGATTTGATAGTCTAGAATCCTGTGGTCTGGAAGAGTTGGCTGGGTGAAATTCTAGTCAGATGGATTTGATAGTCTGGAATCCTGTGGTCTGGAAGAGTCGGCTGGGTGAAATTCCAGTCAGCTGGATTTGACAGTCTGGAATCCTGTGGTCTAGAAGAGTTGGCTTGGTGAAATTCCAGTTGGCTCGGATGACGGGTAGGCTATTTTAACGGTGCCAGCTGGAGGTAGTTTTATGGGATTCTTGGTCACATGGGGCTGAAGTATATATATTGGAACTTCATAAAGAACGTCGGAGGTTGAGGAACGAACTCTTCTTAAGAATAAAAAAAAAGGAAGAAAAATAGATGAGGAGAAGAAATGAGAAAAGGGGCTGGGCTGTGCTGAAAAAGAAGAGATTAAGCATAATTCAAAGATGAGAAATGATGCTGAAATTGTTGTTGATGAGAGCTGAGGGTGTGGTTTCTAGATTCAGCTTTAAAGATTGAAGAGATAATTTCCATTGATTGAGAAGAGATGCTTCAGTGAGGAGCAGATCAACGAAAATCTTTGGTGATAGCTAATCTGTTCCAGCAATAGCAAGTGTGTGGTATTCTTTCAGTAGTGATCTAAAATTGGTAAGATCCCCTTCATCCATTTCTTTACAGTTCATTGGTTATGGGATGAATTATGTTGTTTGATCTGTGAGATCAAAGGGGGATATCTTGTTCTTGATTCTTGATCTGTCTTGAACAGTGTTTCAATTGGTAAGATCTCAAATAAGAGGCAACTGTGTATGTATCAATGAGAAGTAAACTATGTAAGATCAGTGGGATCAAAAGAACTCTAGTGAAGAGTAGATCTTGAAGATCATGAGCTTCTGTGAGGAGTAGATCTTCTAGATCATTTTTTTTTTTTGCTCTGTGAGAGCCACCCAGTAAGGGTGATCATTTATGGATGTAGGCTATGGCTGAACCACAGTAAAATTTTTATTTGTATTGTGATTGATCTATATCTGGAGATATGTTGTGTTGTGGAGAGCCTATCGGGTTGACTCCGCTTTCTTGAGATCAGTACAGGGAAGAGCAGAGGAGTGGTAGTGCTGTTGCTTGCAGGTTGTACAGTTTTTGTTACAGGTTCAGCAGTTATAATTTGATAAAAAGATTTGGGAGTCACTGATTCACCCCCCCTCTCAGTGCCCTGGGAATTTCAATTGGTATTAGAGCAGGTTACCCAGAATTGATTTGACAGTCATGGTTACTACATCAGAGAGGTTCAGATGGCTCACTCTAGCAAGATCCCATTCTTTGAAGGAACAGATTATCATGGATGGAGTAACAGGATGGATCAATATTTGATGTCTCTTGGATATTTAGTTTGGAATATGATTAATGTTCAATTCATTCCATCCTTGACTGAAGTAACAGATGAAAGAGAAATGAAGCAGCATGAAAACAATGCCAAGGCAGCCAATGCTTTGTTGAGTGCTCTTTCTCCACATGAATACACACGTGTGATGAACTTGAAATCAGCCAAACAGATTTGGGACAAACTCAGAAGTTTTCATGAAGGTGATGTGGAGATCAAAGAAGCCAAACTTCAAGTACATCATAGTGAATATGAAGCTTTGAGGATGTCTAGTAATGAGAACTTTCAAAGCTACATGAATAGAGTGTTTAAGGTAGTAAATGCCATTAGAAGCCTTAGTGAGGATCTTCCAGAGATAATTGTTGCAAAGAAGATTCTTAGATCTTTACCTCCTATATACAATCCAAAGGTTTCAGTGTTGGAAGACAAGGACTTGAGTATAGTTAGTCTTGATGAATTGCAAAGTACCATGGTAGCATATGAGATGCGCATGGAGATGCCTAGTTCAATTAAATCTAACAAGGAGGTGGCATTTCAAACCATGGAGAAGTTAAAGTTGTCTGATGAGGATGATTATGATTCTGATGATGAGAGAAAAGAATTTCTAGCATATATCTCAAAAGGTCTAAAGAAAGGAAAAGGAAAGTTCAATGGTACTCTGCCCTTAATTTGTTTTAGATGTGCTGATATAGGCCATTTTGCTGCTAAGTGCAAAAAGAATAAGAAAGGTGATAATTCAGATGATGATGATAAAAAAAGGAAGAAATCTTTCAATGATAAGAATAGAAAATTCTCTAAGTTGAAGAAGATTGAAAAGTACAGAAAGAAAAACTTAATGTCAATGGAGAATGATGATTCTTCAAATGAAGATTTTTCAAGTGATGATAAAATTTTAGATGAAGATAGTATGGTGTCTGAAAAGAAAATTGGAGAGAACAAGTCTTCTAGGGAGCAATATGTCTTTATGGCAAAGAACTCTTCACACAAAAAGAGTGTTAAACAAAAAGAGTATGTTGAAGAAGTGACTAGTGATGATGAGTCTGATGCTCAAGGAGTAATTGACTATGAGAAAGAGCTAGTTGTGGCTCTTGATTACCTTGATAAGGAGACAAAGAAGAGAAAGGAGTTTGCTAAGCTCCTAAAGCAAACTGAGAAACAAGATATTGAATTAAAAGAGCAACTAAGAAATGTTGAAAACTTGTTAAATGAAAAGGATGAATGTCTTCTATACAAGGTAAAGGAAATGGAACATTTGAAAAGCCTTGACACAGCAAGTGAAATAAGCATGGACTATGTCAAACTATTGAAAGTTTCAGAAGATCAAGTAATTCATTTGAAGACTAGTTTGGAGGAAATGAAGATAATTATTGAAGAAAAGGATATTGCTTATGCTAAAAGTGCTAGTCAGATTCAGGAGCTTGAAAATTGGGTAGTGTTTCTACGAGCAGAAGTTGATGGAGTACATGAGATTCTAGAAGAAGAACCTTCAGCATCTTCTAATGTGAAAGAATGTTTGAATTATTCCAAGATGCAAGAATCACAGAAGAACCTTGGAATACTCATTGAATCACAAAATGCTCATAAAGGAAAAGCTGGCCTTGGATATTGCCCTAGTATTGAAAAAGCTAAGGGTAAGGGTATAGTGGAAGAGCTTAAAGTAATTGAAAAGAAGAAGAGCTCATCTCAAATCAAAGATGTCCAGAAAAAGAACATTCAACAAAAGTTTCAACAGAAAATTAGAATGCAGAGGTTCAATGGTTATTGCTTGAAGTGCAATACTTATGGTCACAAAGCATCTAACTACAGGGTGATTAAGAAAATTGAAGGAATATCTACAAATAATAGATTTGCAGTTCTTGAGAACAAAGAAGTTGAATGCTTTCGATGTGGCATGATTGGACATATAGCAAGGAAGTGTATGGAAGATATTAGCATAGAATGTTTTAAATGCAGAAAATTGGGACACTATGCTTGGAATTGTATGCAGCAAAATTGGATAGAATGTTATAGATGTCATATCTTTGGACACATTGCTAGAGATTGCAGGACTATATTGCCTTCACAGAAAATTCAGAAGAAGATTCCTCTCAGAAAAGTTGCAAAGAAAATCAAAGATAAACAAAGAAATCAGATTGTTGATAGACAAAGTCTACCTAAGCATATGACAATTGCTAAAAAGGCTGTTTGGAGAGTGAAAAGTAAATCTTTGTTGGTGCAAGCTGCTTTGAAAGTGCAAACAAAGAAAACATCTTGGATTCTTGATAGTGGATGCACATCGCATATGACAGGGGACAAGACCAAATTGAGTGACATGAATAATTTCAATGGTGAGTCGGTCAAGTTTGGCAACAATGATGATGCTAAGATTGTGGGAAAAGGATATGTGAGTTTAAATGGTGGCAAAATCCTATGTGACAATGTGCTTTATGTTGAGGGTCTGAAGCACAATCTGTTGAGTGTAAGCCAATTGTGTAAAGATGGTCACAATGTGGTATTTTCAAATAAAGGCTGTATTATCAGAAATATTGAAACATGCAAGCAGATTGGTAAGGGAAAGAGAACTTCCAATAATTTGTATGTGCTGAATGAAAAGAACAATAATGAATGTTTGCTAACTAGGGATGATGAAGCAAAACTATGGCATAAGAGGTTGGGTCATATTTGTGACAAGAATTTAGCCAAGCTATGTAATTGGCATGGAGTTGAGATCTTCCAGATGTGAAGAGATTGAGAGATGAAGTTTGTGGTTCATGTCAAAAAGGCAAACAAACTGTGAGTCATCACAAGCTTAAAGAATTTTATTCTGGAAGGCCATTAGATCTCATCCATACGGACTTATGTGGTCCTATGAAAACTCAGGCTACCAATGGAGAATATTATTTGATGTTATTCATTAATGATTTTACTAGAATGACTTGGGTTTCATTTGTGAAGAAGAAGGATGAGACACTTGAATGTTTGAAGAATTTTAGAAGAAAAATAGAGAATTTCATTAGCAAGAGAATCAAGTATATTAGAGCTGATCAAGGAAGTGAATTTACTTGGAGTGAATTCTCTGGATATTGTAAGAAGCATGGGATTCGACTTCAACACTCATGTGTGAGGACTCCACAACAAAATGGAGTTGTTGAAAGGAAGAATAGAGCAGTGGCTGAAATGGCAAGAACAATGAGGATAGAAAATAATATAAGTCATAAGTTTTGGAAAGAAGCAATTGGAACAGCAGTGCATATTCAGAATCGTTGTCTTTTCAAACCTCACACTCACAAGACTCCCTATGAATTGTTGTTTGGTAGAAAACCAACAGTTAAATACTTTAAAGTGTTTGGAAGTAAGTGCTTTATCAAAAACAGGAATGCAAATTTGGGAAAATTTGAAGATAAAGTAGATGAGGGTATTTTTTTTGGATACTCAACTAAAAGCAGGGGCTACAAGTGCTATAACAAGCAGCTAAAGAAGATAGTTGAAAGCACAGATGTAAAAGTGGCTGAACATGGTGTGTATGCCTCTAATGATGATTCAAATGTGGAAGATACTAAAATTGATGAAAGTCAAGTGCATGAGCAAGATGATATTTCTACTGAGGTCTCAAAGAAAAGTGCACTAGATGATTCTAATACGACAACAGATTTTAGACCAAGAAATGTAGTATTTCAAAGGGATCATCCCTGAGATCAGATTATTGGAAATCCTAATGCTGGTATTCAGACACGCAAAATGAAGAGTGTGTACTCATTGTTGTCTCAAGTAGAGCCTAGAAGTGTAGCTGAAGCTGCAAAAGATGAAAATTGGGTTAAAGCCATGAATAAAGAGCTTGATCAGATTGAGAAAAACCAAACATGGGAACTTGTTCCAAGACCTTCACAAAAGAATGTCATTGGTACTAAGTGGGTTTTTAGAAACAAGTTGGATGAGAATGGAAAAATCATTAGAAACAAGGCTCGTTTGGTATTCAAAGGTTATGCTTAGATAGAAGGAATTGACTTTGACGAGACATTTGCACCTGTTGCTAGATTGGAGTCTATTCGTATGTTTCTTGCTCTAGCAGTGTACAAAAGTTTCAAGATTTATCAGATGGATGTGAAGTCAGCTTTCTTAAATGGTAATCTTGAAGAAGAAGTGTTCATAGAGCAGCCTGATGGATTTATACTCAGTGATGATCCAAATATAGTGTGTCGATTGAGGAAAGCTTTATATGGACTGAAGCAGGCACCAAGGGCATGGTATTCACGATTGGACACATATCTTCATCAGATTGGCTTCAGAAGAGGATTAGTTGACAACAATCTTTATATTTTTACAGAAGAGAATAAACAATTGATTGTCATTGTATATGTAGATGATATCATCTTTGGAGGTGATAGTGAAGAGATGTGTGAGAAGTTTGCCACTCTTATGAAACAAGATTTTGAGATGTCTATGTTAGGAGAATTATCCTTCTTCCTCGGGTTACAAGTTCATCAAAAGAGAGATGGAATTTTCTTATCTTAACAGAAATATGTAGGAGAAATACTCAGTAAGTTTCAGATGCATGATTGTAGACCTGTGAGTACTCCTATGGTGACCGGATGCAAGCTTAGCAAGGAAGAAAACAGTCCTAAAGTTGATCAGACACTATACAGATCAATGATAGGAAGCCTTCTATACCTCACAGCATCATGGCCAGATATCTTACAGTCAGTATGTCTCGTAGCTCGGTATCAAGCAGATCCTAGAGAGGTACACATGATGGCAGTAAAAAGAATTCTGAGATATTTGAAGGGTATTATGAATTTTGGGCTTTGGTATATCAAATCTGAGAATTTTACATTAGTTGCATTCTCAGATGCAGATTTGGCAGGATGTGTGGATGATAGGAAAAGCACAAGTGGAGGTGCTTTTTATCTTGGACAGAATTTGGTATCATGGCATAGTAAGAAGCAAGAGTCAGTTGCATTATCTACTGCAGAAGCAGAATTTATAGCAGCTATAGCGACTTGCACACAAGTTATCTAGATGAAAAGACAGATTGAAGATTTAAGAATTCAGTGTCAAAGTCCCATAATCATCAAGTGTGATAACAGTAGTGCCATTAATATATCTAAGAATCCTGTGCAACACTCCAGAACAAAGCATATAGATATCATATATCACTTTCTGAAGGATCAGGTAGCTCAGAATGAAGTGAAGCTTGAATTTATACCCACAGCTGATCAGGTTGCAGACATCTTCACCAAGCCTCTGGCGAAGGATGTGTTTGAGAGGCTTAGGACTCTCTTAGGGGTTGTACCATCTCATTGATCAGAAATGGAAATATCACCTGCAGGGTATCATAGCTGCAGGGGGAATGAGTAGAGGTGAAAAGTTTGCTTTAACTATTCACTCTCAATTGCCTAAGATTCAGGGAGAGTTAAGATTCAGGGAGAGTTGAGTTTCAGGGGGAGTTCCCTTTGGTTTTGTTGTCAAAGGGGGAGATATTTGTGCATGCTTGGTATCAAATGCATGGTGGTTACCTTTGCATAGTAGTTGCATAGTAGTTGCCAACAACTCCAAAGGGGGAGATTGTTGTTCTCAGTGATAATTGAGTTGTAGTTGTTGGCATTGCAAATGGCACGGCACATGGCACGGCACAAATATGTTAGTACAGTGTACAGATGTGTTGATATGAAGTGATTACCTAAGTTGGGTATGTAGGTGTATGGTTACTATGATTTATCTCAAAAGGGGGAGATTATAGTGTAGCATCTGTTTAATCAGTGGAAATTGCATCAGTGAAGACTGTAGAGTGATAGCAGAAAAATTTTAGAACACAGTAATCTTTAAATGATCATATCTTTCAACATATAGCTCAATTTTAGCTATTCTTAGACTTGTTGGAAAGCTCTTTAAATGATCTATAAGTTCTCTATTGGTGACAAGATCAATTTCAACTATTTTAAAAGGTAAATTGACAGTTGAAAAAAAATTTCTTTTTAGAACAGGGGATCTAGTCAGCTCGGTGAAATTCCAGTCAGCTGGATTTGATAGTCTAGAATCCTGTGGTCTGGAAGAGTCGGCTGGGTGAAATTCTAGTCAGCTAGATTTGATAGTCTGGAATCCTGTGGTCTGGAAGAGTCGGCTAGGTGAAATCCCAGTCAGCTAGATTTGACAGTCTAGAATCCTGTGGTCTGGAAGAGTCGACTCGGTGAAATTCCAGTCGGCTCGGATGATGGGTAGGCTATTTTAACGGTGCCAGCTGGAGGTAGTTTTATGGGGTTCTCAGTCACATGGGGCTGAAGTATATATATTGGAACTTCATAGAGAATGTCGGAGGTCGAGGAACGAACTCTTCTTGAGAATAAAAAAAAAAGGAAGAAAAATAGTTGAGGAGAAGAAATGAAAAAAGGGGCTGGGCTGTGCTGAAAAAGAAGAGATTAAGCAGAATTCAAAGATGAGAAATGATGCTGAAATTGCTGTTGATGAGATCTGAGGGTGTGGTTTCTAGATTCAGCTTTAAAGATTGAAGAGATGATTTCCATTGATTGAGAAGAGATGCTTCAGTGAGGAGCAGATCAATGATAATCTTTGGTGATTGCTAATCTGTTTCAGCAACAGCAAGTGTGTGGTATTCTTTCATTAGTGATCTGAAATTGGTAAGATCCCCTTCATCCATTTCTTTATAGTTCATTGGTTATGGGATGAATTATGTTATTTGATCTATGAGATCAAAGGGGGATATCTTGTTCTTGATTCTTGATCTGTCTTGAACGGTGTTTCAATTGGTAAGACCTCAAATAAGAGGCAACTGTGTATGTATCAATGAGAAGTAAACTCTGTAAGATCAGTGAGATCAAAAGAACTCTAGTGAAGAGTAGATCTTGAAGATCATGAGCTTCAGTGAGGAGCAGATCTTCTAGATCATTTTTTTTTTGGTCAGTGAGAGCCACCTAGTGAGGGTGATCGTTTATGGACATAGGTTACGGCCAAACCACAGTAAAATTTTGTTTGTATTGTGATTGATCTATATCTGGAGATATGTTGTGTTGTGAAGAGCCTATCGAGTTGACTCCGCTTTCCTGAGATCAGTACAGGGAAGAGCAGAGGAGTGGTAGTGCTGTTGCTTGCAGGTTGTACAGTTTTTGTTACAGGTTCAGCAGTTATAATTTGATAAAAAGATTTGGGAGTCACTGATTCACCCCCCCTCTCAGTGCCCTAGGAATTTCAGCAAGGAAGGCCGACTCCTTTGTCCATGGTACCTGAAGGACCTGCGAGCAACCTAGAGACGTCCAAGCTTGGGAAGAAGGGATGGTGGCTTGCATAGGAAGAAGGTAACCAGGGCCTCTCACGCCTTGATGTCCCGAAGGACAAAGGCACACTCTCTCACAGAGTTCCAAGTCTCAATTCAAGGGCTAGGAAGAAAATTTTATATTCCTTTTTTTTCATTCATCAAAATTAAAAAATTACAAGAGGGTTAGGGTCCTTATTATAAGCTCCAAGTCCCCATTTGAATTCAAATGAAAGGAGTTACAAAACATGATTTGAGGATGAATCAAGGGGGTGCCTAAATTTGGATTTGAACTCTCATTCCAAGGGGAGTCCACTTGAAATTTGAAATCCCTTTTCGTGTAGCTTGGCCGACCATGACCTTGGTGGAAAGACTTGATTCAGGGAGGGAACAGAGGATGTTGTCTTCATGAATCAAGGGGCACCCATTTGAATTTTAAATTCCTCCTTCATGAAACCTTGGTTGACCATGATCTTTGGAGATGTGGCTTGATTTGTGGAGTGGGGTGAGGATGTTGTTGGCTTGGATCAAGGGGAGGTTAATGGGCGTCCAACAAGGCTTTTGAATTTGGAATTCAACTTGAACTTGGCCGCCCAAGGTGCTTAGTGAAGTGGCACCTCCCATGCCATGCGGCAATGATGATGTGGCACTCTATTAGCTGAAGTGGCACCTCCCATGCCATGTGGCATTGATGATGTCGCACCCATGAGTTGACACTTCTACTTGGCATGAAGGAGAGGTGGCTTGACTCATCTTCAATTGGGCTTGATTTGATTGCCCACTTGTGGACCCATCTTCAAACTAGCTAATTATTGAGCCCATCTTCAAATTAACTTGAGCTTGAGAACCAATTCGGCTAATTACAGGACCAATTGACCCTAACTTGACCAAATTGGCCAAATTATAAGACCAAACCAAAAATTGAAACCAACTAGATACTAATTACGTGACTTGAAAGCAAATTACTCAAGCTTAAGCCTTATCGCAGGATCCAAAAGATTTAGAACCCTAATCATAAATCCATAGAGGGTTGAGGAGCCTCTGTCTAATCCTGGTGTCCGCACCAAATGATCCCATAATTACATGTAACAGTGAACGACTCTCAAACTCAGTGTCGTGGTCGAGGATTTGCCCAGCTCATGGCACCTCTAACTCGGTTAGAGGATAGAGGCTCATCCACATTCAAAGCTACTCATAAGTGATACATCTTCATATTAATATATTTAAAATTTAATCATTTTAAAATTAATGCTTATTATTAAATGTCAATTTTGTAATACATTTAGAGAGCCTGGAGTTTCTTAGGTGGTTATCAGGATCATTCATCAATTGATGCCAAGACCCATGAACGAGTTCTCCAATTGACCACCAGGGACGCATGATGCAGCCTAGAAGATATTTTTGATGAGTTAAATATTTTTAATTTTTAAATTCTTGAAATATTTATATTTTATTTTTTTAATATAAGATTGTTTCTACTTGTAGGAGTACTACCGATTTGAGACTCCTCAAGTTGATGAGACTGGCTATCTGACCTTTGAAGAGATGGCTACATGTAGGCTTCGAGATGGGTTGTACAGTCTCAAGTAGTCCACTAGAGAGCACTCTAGCTTTGACTCACCATTAGCTAGAAGTCTTTTATGGATCACCGATTGCGAGCAGACATATAGGAGGCCCTTTACAACTAGTGGAGCACTGAGGAGTACTTTGATATGTGATAGATGCATGATAGAATCGTATCTCCTAGCAAGATCCAATCGAGCATACTAGCAACTCTATTAGCATGCATGTGGTGGAAAATATATTGGTAAGAATTTTATGCTTATATTAATTTCATATGAAATTGATGACATATATATTTTAATTTATTTTTTTATTATTCATTTATTGTAGACACAGTAGCTAGGTCATGTATCGAGGTAGCTACAGTTGTGGGAGACCACACACCAATCTAGGAGAACTAGTAATTAATTAGACCAAGATCTTGATGTATCGTGATAACAACTTAAATTTTCAAGTATTAATTTTTTTATATATTAATAGGTATTATTAGACTAATCAATTTGTAAACTAAATACGTAGATTATGTGGAGTACGTCATAGCATCGTATAGTGAGGATCCATCCTCTCAGTCCCTCCTTAATCTCGAGGGATGGCTTAGGACCACTGGAGGGGTGAGTAGTAGCTAGGTCATAGGATTTGGGCATAGCTTCGACTTTCCAATAGCTCACTACTCTTCAGCATCCTCATCTTAGGCCTCAACAACCCAGACATGGGGAGATGTACATGTTAAAGATAATGTGATTGTGTTCTTACCCAATGATCTCAGTGCTTCTGAGATGCCATCCATGATATGGTCATCGAGACTCTCTAGAACCCATATCTGCACAATTAGCTAGTCTTAATGTCACAACAAGTAAGTCTATGAATAAATTCATTTACTTGTTTTAAAGTTTTATACTTAAAAGCTTCATTTTGCTTATGAATAATGTTTTATTTTATTTGTTACAGGATGCTAGGACATCCGGATCTCATCTACCGACTGTTGTAGAGGATGTAGAGGAGCAGGAGCAAGCGGACAATGATGACAGGGAGGATCTCACATGATTTTCTTTTATTTTGATGTTATGTATTTATTTTTTTATTTGTAAAGTAATATAAATTTTTATAATTATACTTTTAATATAGTATAATTAACTTTTTTATTTATAATTATCTTGTTAATTATTAATTTACTTATAATAGGGTTTAAGCACTATTTGTTATTAAAATTAAAATATTTTTTAAAAAAATTAATTACTATTTTTAAAAAAATAAAAAATTTATTAGCGATGGTAATTGTCATCACTAAAGCTTTATTACTAATGGCCATGAATTTAAATCGATGGATAATTTTGGTTAATATATTTTGTTAATTTAATTATTTTTTAAAAAACTTGAAATATTATTAGCTACAGTAAATAGCTATCTCTAATAACTATTATTAGCAGTAGCTTTTTTTGCCATCGCTAATAAAGGTAATTAGTGACAAAGGTATTTCAGTCGAATTATTAGCAATGGCTTATCATCGTTAATAGCATTAGTGATGGCAACCTTGCTATTAGAGATGGCAATTAGCCATCACTAATAATGAGTTTTCTTGTAGTGTATTATGCCTTTAGAAAGATGAACCTCCCAAAGAACTAACTACAAAAGATGAGTTTTTGCTTGATAGGGTTCTCAGTAGATGCCGCCACTATGGAAGTCATAATTGCATTACTTACAAAAGATGAGTTCTCCCTTGTTTAGTCCCACATCGTTATGAGTCAAGGGGAACTCTGGCTTATATTGACAGACCCTCCTCCATGTAAAGGTGCCTTTTGGAATGGAGAACAAGGATTATATCATTCTATTCGGTACATCTCCAGGGGACAAAATCATGAGGTCCATAGGACTAGAGTGGACAATACCTGGAGTGCATGTGGTAAGGGGGACTAACCCTAACATAACCATGAGCTAGCCTTAACTACAACATTGGTGCTTTCATTAAGATGCCAGACTCTGGAGCGGGCACCAGACTCAGAAGAATACTTCAGGGCTCCATCTGGATCTCTGATTGACCTTGCCCGAAGAATTAGGATTTTCTAGTTTTGTAATAAGGGTTGACTTGATCAACTCAATTTTAGCTTGAGTCTGTATTTCCCTGCAATTTAATTTTGTTGAGTCATGTTGACTCAGTAGTGGTCTAGGTCTTCTCCAGGGTGTCACATTTTCTCCCAAGACCAAGCAAGTGGGCGCCACACTCCCAGCCACACGCCTGAGTCCAGGGGGCGCCACATCTCCATCCAGTATGCTTTGGTCCCCACACCACAAGATAACAGGTCCCTTCTCTCATGTGCCACTTAAGGAGAAAATAATCTGGGATCCATAATTCAAGGGGGCGGCCAAAACATTTCCATAAGAGCCAAGCTATGTAAAGAAAGAAGCACTTCTTGGGGAGCACTTCAAGGGGGCGCCCAATCCATGCCTAAAAAGCCCAAAGCAAAGATGGGAAGAACCATGACTTAGGGAGAAAGAAAAGGAGGTGTCCAAAAGAGTTAAGCCATGGAAGGAAAGAAATTTTCTCTTGAAGAGCAAGGCTAGGAGGCGCCACCTACTTACCTTTTGGAGCCACCAATCAACACTTTAGGAACCTCTTGGCCGGCCATATATGTGGGAATTGATTCTACAAACCTAATTTGAAGATCCATCCTATTAGTCCCACATGGGAAGATGTAAAACCCTGCTCTCTTGTAAAGTCCTATAAATTAAACCCCTCTTGTAAGTTTTAAAATATCTGATTAATGAATCCAATTTATGTGTGAGCAAACTTTGTGTTTCTCTCTTCCGCACTTGCATCCAGGTGTTGAGCTCCGCGAGGGAGTAAATCTGGGTTCCCTAGGAACCTTGAGGAGGTGTGAGATCTCCAACCCCAAACCCTAGGTTAGCCACTTCACTTCCAAACCCTAGCCGCCCATCATCCTCTTCTTTCTACCAAACCCTAGCCTATCCCACTTCTCACGGCCACTCTCTCCAAGTCAAGGCCGACCACCAGCATCCAGGTCCAGTCCAGATACTTCAGATCCAGAGCAATTCCCAGAAGAAGTCAGATCAGCCTCCAGGAGAATCCGGATTTCAGCAACATCAGCTTTCAAGTTCTTCAATCTGGTAAATCCTTCCTTGAGTATCTGATTCCATAAATTCTTCTTCTTCTTTCCCAAATCTTGAGTTCAGGAGAAGCCAACTCTGCCAAAGGATCAGTATTGGAGGAAACATTGTGAAGATATCTGAATTCGGGGATCCAATAATCTGCTCAAGAGAGTCCTTCCACCAAACTCCGTGAAGATCACTGTCTGGTCTGTAACCCTTCTCTTCTCTTTACTTCTGTCCTGTTGAAAGTTCAGAGCGAAACCCTAGGTCAAGGAGTTCTCAACCCCCAGCGATCCGTTACTTCTGAACTACTCTGATAACCCAGTTTTTTTAAAATTGTGCTTTCAATTATTACCTAGTTTCTTTCAATTTAGTTTAGCTTTCCTTTGAGTCAAAGCCGACTTCTGAAAATATAACAAAAAAAAAAGAAAAAAAGAATTAGTCTCAATTTACTTCTGCATCGCATCATCTCCTCTTTTGTTCTGCATCATTTTTGGTATCAGAGCCCTGTCTAGGGTTTCTGACTCGCTTGCATGTCTTGAGTGTCTCTCTTTTTTACTTTGTCTGCTCGAAGTAGACTCCCCAGGACGTCCGGTCCTAGGAACGAAGCGAGGTGCAAACCTCCTCTTCTCATTCCACGGGGTGTTCCTAGGGCATGTAGGAGATTCGCTGGGTTACAAATTCGTAGCAGGAATTGTAAACGGGGGAAGCACTCTGTTTTCAGTCTGTAACTACCCTGTTGCAGGGATTGTTTCTCATTGCAAGTGATTCCAAATTGTGCGATTTTGTTTTGCTGGAACCAGTATAATTGAAAATATGTTACATAATTTTCCTGTGATTTATTGGTTTCTGTGAAATTTCTGAGAGTTAAATTACTGCAACTCTATTTCTGTGTTTCTGCAATTCAATTATTTTGAGTGATCATCTCCTAATTCATCTTAAGGGCATTTGAGCATCTAAGATAATGGGAGGAGTTGATAACCTCTCCCTAGCCCAAAACCACCACCCACTCATTCAATCCCAAGCCTAATTTTAAAATTTATTAGACTTAATTTGCCCTAGTGGGCTAGGGACATCAACAAGTCGGGTCAAGGCTAGTGTTGAGTCAGTTTGTCTAGTTACTATGTGTGTGCTTTGTACTCAGTGTCTAGAACGGTGGTTCAGGGATTCTATCTCGAAGGACTTGTGTGCTGGTCCGCCTACCTGGCCAATCACTGATTGGTGTCTAGGATTGGCATCTAGGGACCTAACACTCCCCTTACACCTGCCTGGCTGAGTCCCGAGTTACTACAGGCTAGCTTGCCACTCTGATTGGGCATCTAGTTTGGGCTCTAGGTCTAGTGAGCCAGTAGTCGCTTTAGTCTAGTCACATTCTGTGTGTTTGCTTGCATCATCATGTATACCCGGAATGGAGTACCCTACCAACCTGATCAAACCCAACCTGATTTAGAGGCCATGGTTAGAGCTCTTACTGAAAGTATGAACAAATTGAGTCAGGATATGACTGCTACTGTTACCCAGTGTAAAGATCAAGTCCATGAGAATTTTACCCAGCTTAGGGATCGAGTCCAAGTACTTGAGAAACGTAGACATCAAAATTGGACCCCTGATCCAAAATTTAATAGGCCCCAACCTCATCCATGCCAGGAGCCTAGGAGGACCTTATACCGTGATCCAGAGCATAACCTTAGGAAGCCTAACCATGATATCTATAGTGTGGATCGTGTCTATGAGAGGTCCTTATAATATTCTAGACCAGTCACTCAACAACCCAAGTCTTCTAGATCAAACCATTTAGATCCACACCCATGCCCAAGTAAGGTCTCTACTAGCTTGAGACCTAGTGTGACCCAGGTTCCTATATCGCAAGAATGTTTGTTTTGTGGAGAAAGAGGCCATAAATCTAGTCAATGCCCATGCATAGGACTGGCTTGTGCATAGCTAAGTGGTAAGAATCCTAAGGATGACATTAATGAGGGAGAACCCAAGCCTACCAATGAGGAAGAAAGGTTAGGTATGACAAGCCCAGAATCAGTTGACCCGATTACCACTGACCCGAAACCCATTGAAGATGGCATCGAGGAAGTATATGATGCTGGCTTGAGTCTAGTTGATGAATATAAGGGGGAAGAACTTGAAGAATGTGACATCGATACTATTGGTTCCTTACCTGAGGAGACCTTGGAGAGTAACCAAGTGGTAGGACCTAGTTCAAAAATTCAAGAGATTTGTGAGAACCAAGTTTCTTTAGTCAAATACCCCCAGGAAGAACTCATAGTGTTAGCCCGAGCTATCAGTTCGTATCCTCTAATGACTGTCATTCCCCAAGTACCAATTGAAGATCTTTGCACTGAACTGTTTAAGTTTGCCCACCCTATGGTAGATCCTCTCCTTAGGATGACTGAATCAAGCCTCTTACAATTGGACCTTGTCCCATGCCCAGCCACTAAGGTCTCTCTCGTAATCTCAATTGAACAACCTTTTCTTGAGCGGATTGATTCACCCAGTCCTGTAGAAGTCCTCCTTATGGCCCCAGACCCCTTCCTTCGCATGACTGAGCTACCCTTCTATAGAGTATACCTTTCCTCACCCATAGGTCAAATTTCAAGTCTTGAGGTCATCATCCATAGACCCTTCCCTGAATCATTCTCTAATCCATCTCTTGAGAAAGTGGATCATTATTTGCTTAGAGAACAAACCTTAACTGTTGCAATCACATGTCCTAGGCTACCCCCCGAACCATCTCTTGATCCATTCCTAGGAGTAGCAAACTTTTCCTTTCGTAAGGATGACCAGTTGACACTCATAGATCACCATTCAAACCTTCAGGTCACCACCTTTAGTCAGCAGGTAATTCGAGACTCCGCCTCATATTTCCTCCATTTCTCTAGGACTTCCAATGCTTCTTACACCATCCAAGTATACTTTGTCGAAGTCTTTAGAGTGAACCACGTGTCAGAACCTATTAGGTTTGCCACCTACTTCTGGAAGACCTTATGGCACCTACTAGGCACCCATGATAAGTTTTCATGCTCTGCATGCCATCCTCCGACCCAAGGTCAAACCTAGAGAGCCATAGTTTGTTAGGTTTAGACCTAGGGTTCCTTTGGAATAAAGTCCATTCTTTAGGAATGCGTCGTCAGTCTAGTTTAGTTTTTCTTGACCCTTTACTAGGCTTTGGCTCAGATTTTGGTTTGATTGAGAGCACCAAGAATTGGGATTTGTATTTGTCCAGGGCTGAAATTGCATACAATGACTCGGTCAATAGGTCTACAGGTAAGAGTCCATTTGAAATTGTGCATGGTTACAAACCTCATACACCTCTTGACCTAGCTCCTTTACCAGTCCACACGAGTCTCCGAGTCTGCTGAAGTTTTTGCATAGCATATAAAAGACTTGCATAAAGAAATTAATGCCAAAATAAATTTAAGTAATGAAACTTATAAGAAGTTGGCTGATTCTCAAAGGCGAGTCAAAACTTTTGTTGAGGGAGACTATGTAATGATTAGGTTAAGGCCTGAACGGTTTCCTCCTGGAACCATTAGAAAATTACATGCTAGAGGAGCTGGACCATTTAGAGTGGTGAAGAGAGTAGGATCCAATGCCTATGTGCTCGAGTTGCCTTCAAAACTAGGCATTAGCTCCACTTTCAACATTACAGACCTAGTAGAGTATAGAGAGCCAGCTGTGATTCCCAGTGAGCCTTTTGAGCCTAATCCTGCTCTTGAGAGTGAACCCAACCCTGTGTGTCCACCAACAAACTGGCCTGTGAGGAAAGAGCATATTGAAAAGATCGTGGATGATCAGGTTATCTCTACTCGTAATCGAGGATACCAAAGATACCTAGTCTGCTGGCAAGGAAGGCCAGATTCTGATGACTCTTGGATCTCCCAAGAAGAATTACAAGACTTGGACCCAGACCTCTTGGAGAGATACCAGAGCCAACTTGATCCATACTCGACAGGGTCGAGTTCCTCCCACCCGGGAGAATTGGTGCGGGCACCAGACTCGGAAGAAGACTTCAGGGCTCCATCTGGATCTCTGATTGACCTTGCCCGAAGAATTAGGATTTTCTGGTTTTGTAATAAGGGTTGACTTGATCAACTCAATTTTAGCTTGAGTCTGTATTTCCCTGTAATTTAATTTTGTTGAGTCATGTTGACTCAGTAGTGGTCTAGGTCTTCTCCAGGGTGTCACATTTTCTCCCAAGACCAAGCAAGTGGGCGCCACACTCCCAGCCACATGCTTGAGTCCAGGGGGCGCCACATCTCCATCCAGTATGCTTTGGTCCCCACACCACAAGATAGCAGGTCCCTTCTCTCATGCGCCACTTAAGGAGAAAATAATCTGGGATCCATAATTCAAGGGGGCGGCCAAAACATTTCCATAAGAGCCAAGCTATGTAAAGAAAGAAGCACTTCTTGGGGAGCACTTCAAGGGGGCACCCAATCCATGCCTAAAAAGCCCAAAGCAAAGATGGGAAGAACCATGACTTAGGGAGAAAGAAAAGGAGGAAAGAGTTAAGCCATGGAAGGAAAGAAATTTTCTTTTGAAGAGCAAGGCTAGGAGGCGCCACCTACTTACCTTTTGGAGCCACCAATCAACACTTTAGGAACCTCTTGGCCGGCCATATATGTGGGAATTAATTCTACAAACCTAATTTGAAGATCCATCCTATTAGTCCCACATGGGAAGATGTAAAACCCTGCTCTCTTGTAAAGTCCTATAAATTAAACCCCTCTTGTAAGTTTTAAAAATATCTGATGAATGAATCCAATTTATGTGTGAGCAAACTTTGTATTTCTCTCTTCCGCACTTGCATCCAGGTGTTGATCTCCGCGAGGGAGTAAATCCGGGTTCCCCAGGAACCTTGAGGAGGTGTGAGATCTCCAACCCCAAACCCTAGGTTAGCCACTTCACTTCCGAACCCTAGCCGCCCATCATCCTCTTCTTTCTACCAAACCCTAGCCTATCCCACTTCTCACGGCCACTCTCTCCAAGTCAAGGCCAACCACCAGCATCCAGGTCCAGTCCAGATACTTCAGATCCAGAGCAATTCCCAGAGGAAGTCAGATCAGCCTCTAGGAGAATCCGGATTTCAGCAACATCAGCTTTCAAGTTCTTCAATCTGGTAAATCCTTCCTTGAGTATTTGATTGCATAAATTATTCTTCTTCTTTCCCAGATCTTGAGTTCAGGAGAAACCAACTCTGCCAAAGGATCAGTATTGGAGGATCCATTACGAAGATATCTGAATCCGGGGATCCAACAATCTGCTCAAGAGAGTCCTTCCACCAAACTCCGTGAAGATCACTGTCTGGTCTGTAACCCTTCTCTTCTCTTTACTTCTATCCTGTTGAAAGTTCAGAGCGAAACCCTAGGTCTGGGAGTTTCTCAACCCCCAGCGATCCGTTACTTCTGAACTACTCTGATAACCCAGTTTTTTTAAATTGTGCTTTCAATTATTACCTAGTTTCTTTCAATTTAGTTTAGCTTTCCTTTGAGTCAAAGCTGACTTCTGAAAATATAACAAAAAAAAAAAGAAAAAAAGAATTAGTCTCAATTTACTTTCGCATCGCATCATCTCCTCTTTTGTTTTGCATCAGACTCCCCCTTGACTAGGGGGGCTGGAGGAACTATGATGGGGCCCTTGTTCAATCCCAATCGATTATAATTCAAGGAAAGCTCTGGCTTATATTGAGGGACCCTCCTTTTGCACGTGAACACACCTTTTGGAATGGAGTACCATGATCATAGCATTCCATTTGGTCCATGTCCAGGGACAAAATCATGAGGCCCACGAGGCCAGAGCAGATAAGACCTTTTGAGCATGCAGTAAGGGGGACCAACCCTCACATGACCAAGAGCTTGCCTTGACCATGATACTATTAATTATATTTAATCATATATGGTTTTATATTATTAGTTATATTAGTTATAACTAATAACATTATGCATAACTAATATATTTAATGATATAAATATAATGATATAGATATGATAATAGAATTATGAACTCCATATTTCGTATTAAATTAATAGCTACTAGCTAAGCTAAGATTCACTAAATTCTTGAATTCTTATGCACTATTTCTATTTGTTATTTCTATTTCTGTTGTTTAAGCACACTTAGCTCAAAGTTTAGAGCATTGCATTAGTAATGCAATGGCCATGGGTTCAATTTCGATAGGGACTTGGGATCCTATGGATGAAGCTATGGATCCCAATGAATTTCATTTAGAGAGGAATCCTATAGAGATCTTATCAATTCTCATTAAAGAAAGCTAGGTTTAACTGAAGCTATCAACTAAATAGTATTTTGATAGCAATTGGAGTTATGGATTTTTAGTTCATGGAAGGTAGTATGGGATCTTTATAAGGCAAGAAAATCATCCATTTGATCGATTGTTTACATCCCTTCTATTGCTTACCTTCTTCTCCTCTTAAGTTATTTTTGGGTACACTCTCTTCTCATATTTTTAGAAGCAAAAAGAAACTAATTAGCCCAACAAAAAAAAAACTAATTAGCAAAAACAAAGCAAGCAATACTCATGAGGCTCAACAACATAGATTAGATGGAAGACTCAAGCAAAGGCGACAGAGATGACAATGGTGCCAAGTCTTGGTCCACTGCTAATGCCTTCCTCACCATCACTACTAGCATGGCATGGATAAGCTTAATGCCCCCTCCCAGTCCCTCCTCAATGATGATGAATACCTCACCATGCTACAATTGTTGGTAGCACTAGTGATGCTTGCCCCTCCTCCCACCACCACTTCAATGCCCTCCAAGTACTAAAAGGGATCAAAGACTAAACCTATCCCTCAGACTCTTCCTCAGGACTTGTGCCCCCTCCCATCAATAGACTATTTCTCCACCATGGCTGCCACCTTTCACCTCGACACCACCACCCCCTTCTTCTCTTCCAAGGCCTTTTTATCAAGTAAAATGAAAATTTCATAGATTGATGATAGTATAGCTACCTATCTCATATTCTACCATCCTACTACTCTAGGATGTGCTATAATTCCAAGCATTAATACAAATTTTTTGTTAGTAAATAAGAGCTGGCTCATTCAAAATCTACACCTTTGTCTTAAATTTTTGATGACCATTGATGCATAGAATATTATTATAAGCTAATTATCTACCCACATTTGTATCAAACATTTAAAATAATAAACAAATCAAC
Organism: Areca catechu; assembly: GCA_021397845.1. Lineage (NCBI taxonomy): Eukaryota > Viridiplantae > Streptophyta > Magnoliopsida > Arecales > Arecaceae > Areca > Areca catechu. Next base: position 39,861,406 of record CM038048.1, on the reverse strand, counting down.
ATCATAATCTAACTATAAATATTTTTGGTGTAATGAGAGAGTTATAATTCCATCGTCCATTCACTTCAATGCCCCACATGAGCTTGAGTAGTAGTACAACCATGCCAACCACGGATGCAACCATAAGCCTCATTCCCTGTACCATAAAATATCATAGAAATGATAAGATTATTTTGATAGTGTTGTTGCTAGGAGGTGAGCTAGCTTAGGCTACTAAGCTGGAGTCAAGAAATGGTAGTGGTCATAATGAGTCAATCAAGATCTTTAAAGTAGAGTGCTGGTGCTGAGTCTCCAGTCACTCCCTCAGACTAGTCCTACAAAACCACTAAAGATAAGAAAGTCCTCTTTCTGGGGGTTCCCTGGCTATGATCCCTTTAATGCCTAAATCAGTCTACCACAAAGTAAATAAAAAGCATCTATGCTATGAATGAAGAGGAGAGGTGGTAAAGAGTATGAAGTATGGAAGGCCGATAGTGGTGAAGAGCTAGAGAGTAAAGAATGGAAGAAGCGAATCGAAGCTCTATAAAAGAGCTAGATTCCAGTACATATGGAGTCCTTCTCTGGGAGAAGGCATGTAATGTAGTGTTTACTTACCTGGAGGGTCTAGGAAAAAGGTTTTACAATCAAAAATAGATATCTATTGCCTTCAAAAATATGCTCCATTTATTAGGAAATAACAACATGCACATCACAAGATTGTTGAGATCTACAAATCTCACTTAATGAAGGAGCAAGTAGCTAGACCACTTGTTGCCTTATGGGTGGAAGACTCAGGAACTCATCCAGCATGGTCATAAAAGACCATGTGGTGGAGGCTGGGCACTCACTCCATCACCCTCCATGGAGGACATGTTGGGCTCTCATTGGATCATCTATGCCATGCTGGACTACCACTCTAGGGTGTATCATTTGCCCTCTACTTTCGAGGTTGAGGCATTCTATTTTGGCTAGGGAAAAAGAAGTAGAAGAACTCTTGTACTCTCTTAATGGTGTTATTGATTAAAGTTGATGCTAGAACTTCATGCACCAATCTTTCCAAGGCTGACACAAATAGGGATCATTTTGGGGGATGAAATGAATGAAGCTATGCCAAGGCATGCTCATGCTTTGGGTATAGTAGATGGGGTGAGAAGGGATCCTAACATCATGCACTATTTGGGTGGTGCCTCATTAGGCTACAACCTGGAACATTTTTTCTCCATGCATAACATTGGAGGGTATGTATCTACCTCCACATCCTAAAAGGGCATCATAGCATGCAAGCTTCCTAGTGCAATGGTTGGATGTTTTAATAATAGTGATCCAAGTGGCATTTGGGTATCCAATGAAGGATTGACATGCATAGCCCCATGGTAGATAATGCGGGACTAATTATGCATGCCAATTATTTTTTCTATTATTAGGAATTAAGTTAGGAGTTTGTATCCCAAATTTTAAAACAAGAAACTAAACAAGTAATTCTAGAAAAATTCAGAAGCATAGGCATGCAAAACTAAATCCTAAATAGTGAAAGAGAAGGATCATCAAGGCTAAGAAGCTCTGGTAAGGCTAGATCTTCTGCAATACCACAACTGGAGAGTTAAGGGTGTGTAACTAGAAGGAAATCCATGAAGAGATTGCTCGTCGCTCCCGGATGCGGCCTGGAAAATCAAGCTGAAGACAATATGGATCTGTGACTTTCAATCCAGTGGCCAGAAAGCTAGTCAACTAGAACCTGGATTCATGGAAACTGAGGGACCTGCAAGGTACCTAACAAGGGTTAGAGAAACAAGAAGAAAGAAGTTAGAAGGCCAAAAGAAGAAGGAAAGGAAGGGAAGGATGAGGGGTGGCTAGGGCTTCTGGTTGGAGGGCTTGGAGGCAAGGTGCAGGGATTAGGATCACACAAATACCCTTCACACAGAAATCACACAGACTTCACAAAAAAATTTGAGAAGAACTCAAAAAAAATTTTCATTCATCATTTATTCAAATATGCATGAGAGGGGGGCCTTTTTATAGGCGTACAAGCTTGGGCTCCAAGTAAGGGCATACAAGTAAAACCCTAAGCATCCTTTTCCTTTACAAATATATAGAGATCTCCTCTCCCAAATAGGTTCAAACTTCATCTTCTCACTAGGATTACTCCTCTCCTTCTCTTTGACTTGGTCTTGGTTGGCCAAGGGAGGTGACCATAAGTGTGGTTGACCAAGGGTGGTAATCCTAAGGAGGGGTGCCAATTTATGAAGGGCTTTGGGCTTTAAGGTGGCTCACTTCAGTGATGGGCTGATTCTAGGGTTTCTCCTGATCTCCATCTTCTAAGCAGGCTGACGATGTGAAGATCTTCAAGGTCCTTCTCATGGAATCCAAAGTGGCATATCCAAAAATGACTGGGACTCCTTGAAGTTGGAAAGTTATTATTCGAGCTGGGGTCTATCAGTGTTTTGAATCTTCTCTTGCTGGACTGGACTCAAAAAACTTACAGGACTCATAAAAATGAAAAAAAGGCTCAACATGAGCAGACCCATGACTTGACTTAATAGAACTTGACTCAACTTAACTTGACTCAAATGAACTAGACATATCCCAAGACTGATCCCAAAAACCCTAATGGTATGGGTGACTCTGATTACTCCACAAATGTAGAAAGGTTTAAAACAGGACTCAGGGGCCAAAATATAGACTCATGTGGGCTAAGCCATTATAACAAAATTGGACTCAATTACTCAAAATATTACTCAAATAACCATAGAGGGTTGAGAAACCTCTGTCTTATTCTGGTGCCTCTGGTGTCACACCAATTCTCCCAGGATGGGAGGAACTCAATCCTGTCGAGTAAGGATCACTCTGGCTCAGATATCTTTCAAGAAGGTCTGGGTCGAGATGCTGCAAGTCCTCTCGAGTAATCCACGAATCATCGGATTCTGGTCGACCTCGCCAACATACTAGGTAGCGTTGATAACCGCAGCCCTGGATCGTGATAGCTTGATCATCCAGGATATGCTCGATCCATTTTCCTCTCTTATGCCAATTTATAGGTGGACACTCTGGGTTAGGTTCGCTCTCAAAGGATGGAGTAGGTCCAAAAATCTCACTAGGAATCGCTGCCGGTTCCCTATACTCAACCAAATCCGCGATATTGAAGGTAAAGATAATGCCAAAATTCGAGGATAGATCTAGCACATAGGCATTGGGTCCTACCTTCTCTATCACTCTAAAGGGTCCAACTCCATGAGCATGAAGCTTCTTAATGGTTCCTGGTGTGAACTGCTCAGGCCTAAGCCTAATCATGATAGAATCCACTACATTAAATTTCTTGGCTCTCTTTCAGGAATTAGCCAGTTTCTTATATGTTTCATTATTAGTGCTTAATGTAGATCTCTAACATGAGGCACCTGTGACTCATACTGACACTTAACAAAGTGTAGACTCAACTATAAATTCTTATTGAGAGGAACTTTATTGGACTCTTTGGGCCTAAACCTAACAGACTATAGACTCTCTAGATTTGACCCTAGCATGGCATGCACATGAAAATTTATAATGGACTCCTAGCAAATGCCATAAGGTATACTAAAAGTAATATGCAGATCTAACATGCACAATGAATGTATGCATTATGCTTACTTTGACAAAATGCAATCTAATGGTTCTAGAAACATGAGAAGACTCAGGGAAGGATAGGAAATAGGAAGGGGATTCAGGAACTAGTTCTGGGCTAAAGAGACTAACCTTAATGTATGAACATTGAGTTATATCTATGGGCAAGAGAAGGTCCATGCTTTGGAAGGATGGGTCAACAATTTCAGGAAAAAGGTCTTCAATGGGAACTATAGGAGGGGATTCATCCTGAGGGTACTGAATTAAAGAGATCATGTTCTCAAAAAATTCCTTGGGCTCTTGAATTATTGGACTGGGCTCTATAACTAGGCATTCTTCTAGTGGCACTTCAGGTAAGATTCTAATAGTTGGGTCAGGTTCCTCATGGTCCTCTTCCTTCAATTGTACTTCCACTACAGGTTCAATCTGGCTGTGGTCAGGGTCAGCTAACTCTAGATTGGCTTTAGTCTGAGTATGGTTAGGATCAGCTAATTTTAGGTTGGCTTCTACCTGGGTATCTACTGAGTCAACTAATTCCAGGTCTTCTACTTGGTCAAGCCTATTAGTTAACTAGTCAATCCTATTGATTGTTTGGTTATTTGTTTGGGTCAATTGATCAAATCTTTGATTTATTTGGGTGTTTAATTGGGTATTCCTCTGATTCATTTGGGTGGTCAACTAGGCAAGCTAATTTTGGGACTAGGTATTTGATTGGTCGAACTTATGGTTCATTTGGGCAAACTGATCAGTTATGGTCTTCATAAAGGTTTCAAAGTTAAAATCCATGGCTGAGCTAGGTTGGGGTTTAGATCGTTGGTATGAGGTTCCTAACCTAGTGGTCATGCAATCAAATAGTCAAGGTGTTATGATGCAGTCAGGTATACAAAGTAATCACGTACTAGTATTTGCTAGACCTAGAGACAAAGTTGAATGGGTCTACTCAACTTACACCCAACTCAACAACTAATCCTTCCATTGGCTAGGTAAAAGGTGGGGTGGTGGGAGGCTCCCCCTGCCTGTGACAGGGTCCTAATTTAAAACCACCTGTCCACTTAGGGTGTTTGCCTCTGGATCTCTAGCCTTAGACACCAGTTTTCAATAATAACTGGAGAATTGAATGCACTAGTTTACCCACACAACTTGGACCTGACTTGTTGGTGTCCTTAGCTTACTAGAGCAAATTAGGTTGCTAATTGATTTTAATTAAGGTTTGGGTATGAATGCGAGGTGGTTGTTTTGGACCCAGGACAGGTTATGACCTCCTGCCCTGATCTGAGATAGGAAATTTTCCTTAAGATCAGTTTAGAAGAGATGATGCACAATCAATGAACCCTAATGCAAACTAATAACAAATAGAAAATAAAAATTTTTTTTTCTTTTTGTGAGGTGGAAAATTAAATTTAAGTTGGTTAAGTTATCAAACAAGATTTGGCTTGGGTTGGGAGGGGTTTGGTAGTTGATTGGTTAGGTTAAGTCAAGTATGCAGAAATCACAGAAACTGAAATTAGGGTTTATTTTGATGCAGTAGTTGTATGAGTTTCAGAGTAGAGAAAAATTCCAAAAAATTTCAGGACAGAGGATTAGTAGTGAGTTTTATGATCCCTACCAAATCTCATGCAAACTAAAATTTGGATGATGATGCAATACCTAGGGTTTCAGACTGTGTGCATAGAACTCAGAATTTCTGTTAGGGTTTCTAGGATACAGATTTTTATAACTTTTTTCTGTAAAAATAATTAAAAATAATATAAATTATCAATATCTAACAAATAGTATTCTGTGCAAATTTCAATGAAAAATAAAATACCTAAGTTGATAAAATAGGCCGAAACTCAGACCCCTAATGCAGATAACAAGATGCAGAGATTTTCTAGGGCATAAATAGGTGTGAAAAAATTCTACAGAAATAAATAAATCATGGAGAAATTCTAATAAATATTCTCAATTATGAATAATCCATCAAAATAAGAATTAGGATTTTACAATCTACTTACATGTAGAAACAATTAAGATAACATACCATATGCAAGAATTACGGGATGTAGAAAATTAGCCCTAAAAGTGCTTTGATACCAAACTAATACGGAACTAATTATGCATGCCAATTATTTTTTATTATTAGGCATTAAGTTAGGAGTTTGTATCCCAAATTTCAAGCTAAGAAACTAAGTAAGCAATTCTAGAAAGATTCAGAAGCACAGGTATGCAGAACTAAACTCTAAAAAGTGAAAGCGAAGGATTGCCAAGGCTGAGAAGCCCTGGTAAGGCTAGCTCTTCTGCAATACCATAACTGGAGAGTCAAGGGTGTGTACCTGGAAGGGATTTGAAGATGAATCCATGAAGAGATCACTCGTCACTCCTGGATGCAGCCTAGAAAATCAAGCTGAAGACCTTGCGGATCCGTGGCTTTCAATCCGGTGGCCCAAAAGCTATACAACCGGAATCCTAGATTCATGAAAACTGAGGGGCCTGCAAGGTACCTAATAAGGGTTAGAAAAATATGAAGAAATAAGTTAGAAGGATGAAAGAAAAAGGGAACGAAGGGAAGGATGAGGGGCAGCTAGGGCTTCTGGTTGGAGGGCTTGGAGGCAGGGCGTAGGGGTTGGGATCACACAGATACCCTTCACACAGAAATCACATAGAATTCACATAGAAATTTGAGAAGAACTCAAGAAATTTTTACATTCATCATTGATTCAAATATAAATGAGAGGGGGGCCTTTATATAGGAATACAAACTTGGGCTCCAAGTAAGGGCATACAAGTAAAACCCTAAGCATCCTTTTTCTTTATAAATACATAGAGATTCCTCTTCCAAATAGGTTCAAACTTTCTCTTCTCACTAGAATTACTCCTCTCCTTCTCTTTGACTTGGTCTTGGTCGGCCAAGGGAGGTGACCATAAGTGTGGCTGACCAAGGGTGGTAATTCTAAGGAGGGGCACCAATTTATGAAGGGCTTTGGGCTTTAGGGAGGCCCACTTCAGTGTTGGGCTGGTTCTACGGTTTCTTTTGGTCTCCATCTTCTCAGCAGGCTGATGATATGAAGATCTTCAAGGTCCTTCTCATGCAATCCAAGGTGGCACATCCAAATATGACTGGTACTCCTTAATGTTGGCAAGTTATTATTCGGGCAGGGGTCCATCAGTGTCTTGAACTTCTCTTGCTAGACTGGACTCAAAAAACTTACAGGACTCATAAAAATGAAAAAAAGGCTCAACATGAGCAGACCCATGACTTGACTCAACTTAACTTGACTCAAATGAACTAGACATATCCCAAGACTGATCCCAAAAACCCTAATGGTATGGGTGACTCTGAATACTCCATAAATGTAGAAAGGTCTAAAACAGGACTCGAGGGCCAAAATATAGACTCAAGTGGGCTAAGCCATTATTACAAAATTAGACTCAATTAGTCAAAACATTACTCAGATAACCACAGAGAGTTGAGAAGCCTCTGTCTTATTCTAGTACCTTTGGTGTCTGCACCCATAGACCCACATGGAGGCATAGGAGGGCCATGGCCCCCCTTCCGAACTTGAGACCCCCACCCCTTGTTTAACTTAATCAAACTTTAATAAGTTCCCCTCCAAAATAGGATGCCTCTTTTGTCATTGTTCAGTAGGAAAAGCTGAGAGACACGATATTCTAAAAAGCAATATGATGGAGTTTAAACCAATGATACCATCCAAGCAAGCCAAGACCTATATTAAACTTTTGTTTCATTTCATCCAAACCCCATCCACCCATGGGCCCCGGTGCTTTTTTATTTTTTAAATAGAGTTTGACTTTCATCCAAACTTCAAACCAAGCGCTTTTTGGTTTTCTTTATAGGGTAAGTGGGTTTCAAAACAAAATCCATTTCATGACTTTCATCCAAACCCCATCCCCTCCCCCCTACTGGCCACCATGGAGTTTTATTTTTTTTAATAGAATAACTCCCCCTCCCCCCCTTCTCCTCTGCACCGCATGTGATGTAATCCTAATAATCAGTAGGAGCTAGCATTGACATCCTACTAGCCTTCCACTATCATCGGGCATTATCGCATTGATCAACCAAAGAAGGTATCAATGGAGTGAGAGTGCAACTGGTTGTTAGTGAACAATGGCACTAAGTGTGACCAAGTTTGAGAAGTCACATGAATGTCTACTCACTCATCAGTTACTTCTCAAATGCTATAGTTGTGTGAGTAATTTTTTGACCTATGGTATCTCGGCTATATATAGCAAGATTGCTATGGTTTGATAGCACATAAACATGGTCCCTATCCATTTACAACCTTGTGGTGTTCGTTAGCTATAGTAGCTTCACTATAGGAGTAGGAAGTATACTTATATAGGATCTATCAACCTTAGTAATAAAGGTATAATCCGATATGACCTAATTATCTAAGTCCTTGAATCTATGGCCATAGTAGTATGATATTGTTGCCCAGTAAGCAACCCAAGAGGGGGAGTGAATTGGGTCTCAAAAAAAATTTACTTAATGCAATGCAATGCTAATCAATTCAATCCAACAACTAATTAAGCAAGGTACTAAGAATTCAAATATAATGCTCTTGAATCAAAAGTGCAGCGAAAATAAAGAGCAATAAAAGAATAGCAAGTAGAGAGATCAATCAACCACAAAGATGAAGAAATATAGTGGTCGGTGCTATCCAATGCACCTACATCCACTCCCCAAGATTGCCTTGGAAATTCACTATAATCATACCGATTACAGTTGATTAGTTTTGCGGGCTCACTAATCAAAAACCCAACTTATTTTCACAAGGCCAACAGTCAAAACCTCACTTGGTTTTACGGGCTAACCAAGAACCTAAATGGTTTTACAGGCTAACCACCAACCTCCCTTGGTTTTCCAGGCTAACCAAGAACCTAAATGGTTTTCAAAGGCTCACCAATAACCTCCCTTGGTTTTATAATAGGCTAACCAAGAACCCTTACAACAAATCAAGTTTAGAAGTAGAGAAACAATATAAGCTTTATAAACAAAAGCGGGTATCACTTTGAAGCTCGATGTAGAAGTGCTTTGAACTTGTTGAAGCCTCTTGAATGCTCAAGAATGGATGATCTTTAATGCTCTTGAAGGCTCTTGAATGCTTGGAGGCTTGCTTTTGCTTGAGAGTGGTTGAATCTTCAAAGAATAGTAGTTAAATCTCACTTTTCTTCTCTCTTGAATGCTCTTATTTCATTATCATCAATGGTATTCAATAATTTTCAATTTGATTTGACTTGGAGCATATATATACTTCCCCAAGGTCTCAAATCCCATTTCTAGCCATTAAACTTGAAAAACTAGCTATTAGAGGGCAAAAGGATCGAGTTCTGCGTTTGAAAAACTAGCCATTACTGTTTCCAGAACTCTATATATTGACACTTCAGGCTGTGAGTCGACACTTCCTGTCAACACTTGAACTTCTTGAGTTGACAGCTAGTTCAAATATCTTCAATTTGGTCTTCTGGAAATCTCAGATGTGTCGACACTTTCTCAGGTGAGTCGATACTTTGAGTTGACACTTAGCTTCCATGTGTCGACACTTCAGCATTTCTTCATTTTCAGCAAGTTCTGTGGCTTGAAAATCTTAGGCGATGAACTGATCCATGTGTCGATACTTTGAGTTGACACTTCAGGTCCATGTGTTGACACTTCAGTCGTGCCATTTGAAACATTCTTTGTGTACCGGCTTGAGTCGACACTTCACTTCCATGTGTCGACACTTAGTGTCATGTGTCGACACTTTGAGTCGACACCTCATAGAAATCTTCACAGAAAAGTCTAAACTTGACTGAAACAGATTTTTACTTAACTCAATTATCCATTCAAGCAATCTTTGACATTCCAAGTCCTCTTTGAGCAATTTTTTTCATGTAAACTTGGCTTCTTCAATCAAACAAGCATCTTCAAATTTATGAGCACCTTCTTTAACAAAAACACACTTCAAAAAAACTATTAGTACTCAACTTATACTTAACCATTTTGATTATCATCAAAATTAATAACGGAGTCAACAATCTCTCCCTTTTTGATAATGATAAAATCGTTAAGTATAAATTGCATAAAAAAGCTTTTAAAAGAATTCATCAAGGTGCATAAAAAGCATTAAGTGTATCAACGTAATTTGCAATAATGATATGATATTTCAGAACAAAAGTGATGTCAAGATTGATAGTGTCAGAGCTTGTTATAATGATTGAGAGTATCAGAGCTTTGGAATATATTTAAGATATAGAACACATGTATCATGATACTCTATAGAAAAATTCAGCAATAAACAAGGCTCCCCCTGAATTGATGATCCATAAAATAGTTTGTAAATATCTTTTCAAACATTTAAAGAGGGGTTTTAGGATGAAATTCACTTTAAAAGAATTTTCAATGAAAACAAGGTATAGCTCCCCCTTTCTTAAGGAATTTGTAAATATTTTTCAATTCAAGTTTTCAAAAATAATTTTCAAAATTTGTTTACCCCTTGCACATCATAAATACATAAATCATTTGTCTTTAAACTTACTACTCCCAAAAATATAAATATTACATTTATACTTAAATCTCACTATACTACTCCCCTATTTTGTTATCATTAAAAAGGTAGGAAGACAAATAGGCTAAACATTCAAGATGTAGCATTGAAGTGTAATGTAAGAACCTCATTCCAATTCATAAAGACAATGAAATAACAAGGAAATTGAAATCATTCATTCATTTAAAGTCACAAACATGAAGTACAACATGATATCTCATTTTAAGTCAGAATTTGTACAACAAAAGACAAAACATACATAGATGCATAAACTATCTAAAAATACATAAATATCCTAATCCTCATCCGTATCATCATCATCTGAAGATGACCCAATCTCAATCGGTCCTGTATCAGTAAAAGATCGAGCTCGAGGCCACATCGATCTGAGATCTCGGAGTCGGGTCCTGGTCAGTCGTGGAGGGGTACGACGACCACGTCCTCTGCATCATGCATATGTCCAACCTCTGGCTGGAGCAGAAGTGGAAGCAATGTCTTCTGCAGGAATGGAACTGATCGGTTTGACAGTCTCTATGACTGCCGAAAGTGGCGTGGGATCAAAGGAGGGACCGGAATCAAGATACTGAAAGTCGGGTGTATAAAAACCAAGCTCTCGGATTTGTGAGAATGTGTGGATAGTAGGAGTATCAAAAATAGGAGTATCAGTCGATGATACGATAGGTATATCAAGGATAGATGTATCAGCTGAAGAATGATCTGGTATGTCTGTAATCGGCGAATCAATGATAGGGGTGTCAATAATGGGTGTATCGACAATGGGGGTATCAACAATAGGTGAATGTATAATAGGAATATCAATAACTGGAGAATCAATAACTGGTGAAAGAATGGGAATAGGATCATGATCATCCAATCTGGAAGGAGAGGATGGGACTGGAGTCTGGGTAGGTGAACTAGAAGGATCAAAAGTAGGACTCCTAGGCAAGTCTGCATCACCTCCACTATTGGCTCTGTAGGCAGATTTGGAAAGTCGAATCCACCAGAGTTAGTCTCCTCATCATCATCTCCATCGTCATCAACTCCATCAATATCATGTCCATCAACAACAGGTGCAGGAGCAGGTGGAGCAGTATCAGCAACCGGAGTACTCACTGAAGGTCCAGACAGTGCAGTCAATATAGCTGAGATGCCATCACTTAGTCCACTATGGCTTTTTCTGGTCTCAAATATGAAGCAGTCAAGATGCTGTCTAAAAATCAAAATATCAATCTTGATGTGTCTGACTCTATCCAATAAGCTATCAAAAATACCCTGAGTCTATATCTGAGCTGGCTGAGGCTGTGCTGAAGTAGTAGGATCAGACTGAGATGCAACCTCCGGCTGTGCTGCTGTCTCAGGCTGACTCTCACTAGGTCCTGCCTCATCGGAGAGGATGCGCTCCTCCTCTGCAGCATCATCATCATCATCTCTGTCCTCGGCCTGACAAGATATCCTGCGAGTCCACTGGCCTTGGAACAGATGATAACCCATCCGGTGTAATAACCTAATGTCATACACATCAGTATGAAGTAGCATGCGGAAGGGCTCATCCTCAAAGCTGACATCGTACTCTCTGAATAGAACAGTCAATCCCATCACATATGGCAGGTAGAGTCGCTGGCTCGTCGATGCCTCCATCATCTGGTGAATCATAAGCACTGGAAGGCAGACGGTCGTGCACTGAACCAAAGAGACCATCACTAGCATCTCCCGCTCAGTGATGTAATCGAAGCATCTGGTCTTCGGTAGAAGTATCCGGGCGACAATGTGGTGCAATAATCTCATCTTTGCTAATAATCAGGATGCGGGTACGGTGGCTCCCTTAGGCAATATATTAGATTCAAAGATACACTAAAGTCCACTCACTCTGTCCATCAAGCTGTCCACCATTGAACCAATCATCAAAATGTCCCATACTCTGCTCAGAACCTCTGATGAAACTGGGATATCCCGGCCTCTCACCTGTGCCATCCATCCATCAGTCCCATGGGCGAGCGATCCATAAAACTCTATAATCAGCTCGGGGTAAAATCTCTCACTGAGTGAGCAAAAAGAAGTCAAACCAGCCTATCGAATCCACCGTCCGATCCTTAAATGCTGCTAGTCGACAAAAGTGAAGTCCACTCATCATCCCCCAACAACGGCCTTCGAGCTCATCCCGCTAGAAGCTACAAAAAGTGGTCATGCGAGCGGATCAGGAGCTCTAGCCTCGTATCTGGCCTTCGTCCTTCATTCTTCTTCCTAATTTGACTGACGAGGTTGATGGACTACTTTTGAGGTCCCATTGCTTGGAATAAAGATTTGGGCAAGGTTTGGGTGAAAACTTAGGGTTTCTAAGGCTCAAAATCCAAATGGGAGGTGAAATCTAGCAAAATCCGAACTACCAAGTGCTCCAAATGAAGAATCAATGGGTTTAAATCACAAAACAGAGGGAAGGAACAGTGAGGAGTACCTTAGATCAAGTGCTAGCTCGAGAGAGAGAAAAAAATGGGAAGAAAAACCATTCAGAAATCCTTTATTCTCGGTCTACTGCCGTTCAAGTGTCGACTCACGAATGTGTCGACACATCGACTTAAAAATCGAAAAATAAGAGATTCAAGATTTGATCAAAATCACTAGAAATATGATTAAATTCAATGATAATTAATAATTATTGAGTAAGATTGATGTCAAATTGATCTAATTTGAGTCAAAGATAGAAAAAATTTAATCAAAATGATTAATGATCTCGAGCTCTCTTCTAATCATACAAAACCGATCTTCCAAAAGAGGTTTAGTTAAGATATCAGCTAATTGAAACTCAATACTAATAGATTCAAGCACAACATTATTATTTTCTATATGATCTCTAATAAAATGATGTCTAATTTCAATATGTTTACTCCTAGAATGTTGAACAGGATTTTTAGTCAAGCAAATAGCACTGGTATTATCACATTTAATAGGTGTACTAGCCAACTTGATTCCAAAATCTTCAAGTTATTGCTTAATCCATAAGATTTGAGCACAACAACTTCTTACTGCAATATACTCAGCCTCAGCTGTAGATAGTGCAACTGAAGTTTATTTCTTGCTAAACCATGAGATTAAGTTAACTCCAAGAAATTGGCAAGTACCACTAGTACTCTTTCTATCCAATTTACAACCAGCAAAATGAGCATCGAAAATCCAATCAATTCAACAGATGAATTTCTAGAATACCATAAACCAATATCAATAATACCAGATAGATATCTAATAATGTGCTTAACAGCCATCAAATATGATTCTTTAGGTTCAAACTGATATCTAGCACACATGCAAACACTGAACATTATATCTAGTCTACTAGCAGTTAAGTACAGTAAAGAGCCAATCATACCTCTGTATAACTTTTGATCTACAGATTTATCATGTTAATCCTTATCAAGTCTACAAGAGGGGCTCATAGGCATACCTATTGCTTTAGTAGTCTCCATACCAAACTTCTTTATAATATCTCTTGTATACTTAGCTTGGTTGATGAAGATACCATCTTTCGTTTGCTTGATCTGGAGTCCAAGAAAGAAATTTAGTTCTCTCATCATGCTCATCTCGAACTCACCCTACATTAGCTTAGCAAACTCTTGACAAAGAATTTCATTAGTAGCACTGAAAATGATATCATCAACATATATTTGTACTACTAATAAATCACTATCTTTCTTTTTCAAAAAATAGTGTTTTATCAACATGGCCTCTAGAAAATTCATTTTCAATTAAAAATTTGCTGAGTCTTTCATACTAGGCTCGAGGTGCTTGCTTTAATCCATAAAGTGCTTTGTGCAATTTAAAAACATGATCAGAATGTGCATGATTTTCAAATCCAGGTGGTTGTTCAATAAAAACCTTTTTAGTTATAAAACCATTCAGAAAAGCACTCTTAACATCCATTTAAAATAGTTTGAGATTCATAAAACAAGTAAATGCTAATAATAGTCTAATTGCTTCAAGTCTAGCAATAGGAGCAAAAGTTTCATCAAAATCAATCCCTTCCTCCTGGTTGTAGCCTTTAGCAATTAGCCTAGCTTTATTCCTAACAATAATTCCATTTTCATCTAATTTATTCCTAAATATCCATTTTGTGCCAATAATAGAAATATTAGATGGTCTTTCTATTAATGTCCAAACATTATTTCTATCAAATTAAATTAGTTCATCTTACATGGCATTAATCCAGTTAGGGTCTTTTTCAGCTTCTTCAAAATATTTAGGCTCTACTTGTAATACAAAAGCTATATAATTACATTCATTTCTAATTGAGGCTCGAGTTCTTACCCCTTTAGATGGATCACCTATAATTAATTTCTTAGGATATCCATGAGCATACCTCCACTCCTTAGATAGTTCTTGATGCTTTGGAGTGTCATCACCTTTCTCATTCTTGTCTTGATCTTCTTCACTTGGCTGAGGAGGTTGATTATTCAGTGTCAACTTCTGAAGATTGTCAATACCTGCACATTCATCAGAGCTATCCTCTTTTCTGGAGGATTTGTTAGTAGATTCTCCAAAAACAATATGTACTGATTCTTCCACAACCAAAGTTCTTTTATTGAAAACTTTGTATGCTCTGCTTGATATGGAATATTCTAAAAAGATACCTTCATCAGACTTGGCATCAAATTTTCTAAGATTATCTTTTCTATTATTTAAAATAAAACATTCGCAACCAAAAACTCAAAAATACTTTAAAGTTGGTTTTCTTTGATTCTAAAGTTCGTAAGAAGTTTTCTTCAAAATAGGGTGGATTAAAACTCAATTCAAAATGTAACATGTAGTATTAATAGCTTCAGCCCAAAAATATCTCGGCAAATCATTTTCACAAAGCATAGTGCGTGCCATTTCTTTCAAAGTATAATTTTTTCTTTCTACTACCCCATTCTGCTGAGGTGTCCTAGGTGCAGAAAAGTTGTGTTCTATTCCTTTTTTATTACAAAAGTTTTCAAAATCTTGGTTTTCAAATTCAGTTTCATGATCACTGCGAATGCAAACAACTGAAACACCTTTTTCATTTGAGACTTTTCGATAAAACTTATAAAAGCAGAAAATGATTCATCTTTATGTGCTAGAAAGAAAATTCATGTAAATCTCGAAAAATCATCCACTATGACTAATCCATACCTCTTGCCTCCTAGACTAGATATTCTAGTTGGTCCAAAGAGATCCATATGAAGTAGTTCTAGTAGTCTACTAGTAGTTACAAAACATACTAGTAGTTGCAAAACCTTTTGGTTTGAAAGAAGTTTTAACTTGTTTACCAAATTGACATGCTTGACAAATTCTATCTTTTTCAAAACAAAGTTTAGGTACATCTCTAACTAAATTCTTTTTGCAAAGTTTTGAAAGAAGATGTATACTAGCATGCCCTAATCTTCTATGCCAAAGCCAACTAGTCTCATCCTTAGTAGAATTTATTGCAACAAGGCATTCTCCATTAGGCAATAAATAGATCATCCAAATCTACCAAATAAATATTTCCATGCCTTTTTTCAATAAATTGTACTCGATTTATATCCGGACTAGCAATCATGCAATAAGATGATTTTAAAATGACTTGAAATCCTTTATCACAAAATTGACTAATGCTTAAAAGATTGTGTTTTAAACCATCAACTAGAAGTACATTGCTAATACAATTAGAAGGAGTTATGTGAACCTTACTAATACCAATGATTTTTTTTTATCATTATCCCCGAAGGTCACACTCCCTCCATTCAAAGCATCAAGAGAAGTGAATTGCTTCACATCTCCCGTCATGTGCCTTGAGCAACCACTATCAAGATACCAAAGTCTTTTGTTCTCCTTGGTTGCAAGACACACCTATAATAAAATCAAGCTTTGTTTTTAGGTACCCAAGCCAACTTGAGTCCTTTAGGGTTAGCATTCAAAATGGTTCCTTTTGGAACCCACACTTTACTAAAAGAATTATTTTTCTTAAATTGCATTGAAAAGATTTATGACCTAGCTTTTTACATGAAAAACAAGTAATGCTAGATGATGCAGGTACAAAAAAATCTTTGAAATATTTTGTTGCTTTTATGGTCTATAGCCTAATCCTGCTTTATTAAAAATGGCTCTTTGGCTATTCAAAAGTAGGTTTAATTTTTCTGAACTATAGGTAAATTTTTCAACAAAAGGCTTTATCTTTTCAAGTTCATTTTTGTACTTAGTATTTTCCAATTCTAAATCTTTATTTTTCTTTAAGAGATCACCATTTGACATAATATTCTTAGGTCATTTCAAAACTTCATTTTTATTGACAAAGCTTTGTTTTTCTTTTCTAAAACATCCAATTTAGATTTCAAATCACTAACTTCATTTAGCAAAGAATTGTTTTCAAGAGAAAAACTATTTGAATGCTTTTTTAACTTTTTATTTTCACTCAAAATCAGTTTATAATCATGTATGAGTTCATCAAAAGAATTTCTAAGCTCATCAAATGTAAAATAAATTTCGGTATCGGAATTTATCTCATCATGGTCTTGATATGCCATTAAACAGAGATTTGCTACTTCTGTCTGCTCTTCTTCAGAAGTGGAGTCTTCACTGTCACTCTAGATGGCCATCATTGCTTTCTTTCTTAATTTCTTCCTAAACTTCTTAAGGAGAGGGCAATCAAACTTGTAGTGACCCGGCTTCTTGCACTCGAAGCATGTAGGTATTTCCTTCTCCTTTTTCTTATCTTTTTCTTTCTCTTTTTTTTTTTTTTCCTTTTGATTGATATTTCTTATTGTAAGGAAACTTTCTCCTCTTCATGAATCTTCTAAATTTCCTTGCAAGGAGGGCTTCTTCACCTTCATCTTCTTCTTCTTCTTCGGACTCATCTATTGAGGATTCTTCTTGTATGTTTGATTTGAAAGCAATCCTCTTCTTCTTTTTGTCCATGTCTATTAATTTTTATTTCAAATTCAGCTCATAAGTCATGAGTGATCCAACCAGCTGCTCTAGAGGTAGTTTGTCAATGTTCTTGGCTTCTTGAATTGCGGTCACCTTCGGATCCCACGATGTTCAAGATCAGTGTTAGACAGTACCTTTCCAAGACTTCTCATTCCATTTATAATATTTGTGAATCTTGTGTACATATCAGTGATAGATTCATTAGAGTCCATTCGGAACATCTCATATGTGTGCACTAACGTGTTCACTTTAGTATTTTTTACTTGATCGATACCCTCATGGATAACTTCAAGTATGTCCCATATTTCTTTAGTAGAGGTGCATGTAGAGATCCTATTGAATTCACTAGAATCTAATGCACAATAGAAAAGATTCATTGCCTTGGCATTGATCTTGGATTGTTTAATATCATTTTCATCCCAATCCTCTTCAAGCTTTGGGATGGAAACACTATTAACCACTACTAAAGGAATATGAGGACCTTTATCTACCACTCTCCATAAATTATAATCAATATAATGCATATAAATTCTCATCCTAGTTTTTCAATATGTATAATTTGATCCATTAAAAAATGGAGGTCTATTTGAGGCTTGACCCTCAACTATGCTAGTACCAATTGGGGCTACCATAGATCTTTACTCAAGGCGGTAAAGCCTATACACTGAGAACATGGCTCTGATACCACTTGTTGCCCAGTAAGCAACCCAAGAGGGGGGTAAATTGGGTCTCAGAAAAAATTTACTTAATGCAATGCAATGCTAATCAATTCAATCCAACAACTAATTAAGCAAGGTACTAAGAATTCAAATGTAATGCTCTTGAATCAAAAGTGTAGCAGAAATAAAGAGCAATAAAAGAATAGCAAGTAAAGAGATCAATCAACCACAAAGACCAAGAAATATAGTGGTTCGGTGCTATCCAATGCACCTACATCCACTCCCCAAGATCCTCTTGGGAATTCACTATAATCACATCGATTATAGTTGATTAGTTTTGCGGGCTCACTAATCAAAAACCCAACTTGTTTTTACAAGACCAACAAGTCAAAACCTCACTTGGTTTTATGGGATAACCAAGAACCTAAATGATTTTATGGGCTAACCACCAACCTCCCTTGGTTTTCTAGGCTAACCAAGAACCTAAATGGTTTTCAAAGGCTCACCAATAACCTCCCTTGGTTTTATAATAGGCTAACCAAGAACCCTTATAACAAATCAAGTTTAGAAGTAGAGAAATAATATAAGCTTTCTAAACAAAAGTGGGTATCTCTTTGAAACTCAATGTAGAAGTGCTTTGAACTTGTTGAAGCCTCTTGAGTGCTCAAGAATGGATGATCTTTAATGCTCTTGAAGGTTCTTGAATGGTTGGAGGCTTGCTTTTGCTTGAGAGTGGTTGAATCTTCAAAGAATAGGAGTTAAAGCTCATTTTTCTTCTCTATTGAATGCTCTTATTTCATTCTTATCAATGGTATTTAATAATTTCCAATTTTATTTGATTTGGAGCATATATATACTTTTTCAAGGCCTTAAATACCATTTCTAGCTGTTAGACTTGAAAAACTAGCTGTTGGAGGGCAAAAGGGTTGAGTTCTGCGTTTGAAAAACTAGCCATTACTATTCCCAGAACTCCATATGTCGATACTTTAGGCTGTGAGTCGACACTTCCTGTCGACATTTGAACTTCTTGAGTCAACACCTAGTTCAAATATCTTCAATCTGGTCTTCTGAAAATCTTAGATGTGTCAACACTTTGAGTCGATACTTAGCTTCCATGTGTCGACACTTCAGCAGTTCTTCATTTTCAGCAAGTTTTGTGGCTTGAAAATATCAGGCGATGAGCTGATCCATGTGTCGACACTTTGAGTTGACATTTCAGGTCCATGTGTTGATATTTCAGCCATTCCATTTGAAACATTCTTTGTGTACCGACTTGAGTCAACACTTCATATCTATGTGTCGACACTTAATGTCATGTGTCGATACTTTGAGTCGACACCTCATAGAAATCTTCATAGAAAAGTCTGAACTTGAGCTAAAATAGATTTTTACTTAACTCAATTGTCCATTTAAGCAATCTTTGACATTCCAAGTCCTCTTTAAGCAATTTTTTTCATGTAAACTTGGCTTCTTTAATCAAACAAGCTTCTTCAAATTTGTGAGCACCTTCTTTAACAAAAATACACTTCAAAGAAACCATTAGTACTCAACTTATACTTAACCATTTTGCTTATCATCAAAATCAATAACGGAGTCAACAGATATTGAAAATGAGTTTTTATGGAAATCATAATTGGACTCAAGCTAATTAAGTTTGGTATATGATGAATGCTTAAGATTTGATGAGTTTCCATGATCTACTCCTATCATGATTTTTGATAGAGAAATTTGATCACTTAATAATTACACTAAGTGTTCATTTATATTCTACTAGGTTGCTACTATATACTACTAGGAGTCACTGGTGGATTGTGAGAGCTCATTAGGATCATTTTTAGCTCAACGATCCAAGTAAGGATTGAGCTAAAATTATTTCAGTCCATCGAAAGAGTTTCGATGATACTATGAAAGAGATTATAGTACATCTCACTACTAGATGAAATAGAACCTGAGGGGTCATACATAATAGGAGTCGATCTAACCCTGAGCATGGATCTATATAAGAGTTACATATTTAGTACCTACTAATTTTGTCACCTGCCAATTTTTGCACTTGCTAAAATTAGCACCTGCTAATTTTTGCACTTGCTAAAATTAGCACCTGCTAATTTCAGCACTTATAATTTTAGCTTGATAGACCTATTTGAAAATATTTTAATAATTTTTAACTTCATTATTTAACCTATATAAATTATATTTAATTATTATTAACTTTATTTAAAGTTAATTATATCGATAATTCAAGTTTGACTTGAATTTTTGACCTAGTCAAATCATGTTAATAGCCTTTTTTGATTTTGGTTGAATCTATGTATGAAAATGGTTTTAAACTCAATCAAAAATTAGTCAAAATTGATAGCAATTAAGAGATCTAGTTGACTAGGTCTCTCTCTCTTATCTTATGCAAAAACTAAGAGGAGGACATGAAAATGTGCACCTCCTCTTGGCGCGTGTAGTAAGAAGAGGAAGGTGCTAAGTTAATGCACCTATTTCTCATCTAGGACTCTCTTTCCTGCTAGATATAATTGGACTCTTATCTAAATTTAAAGTTTGATCAAATTAGATAAGATATTAATTTTATCTAGATTTTTAAGAGACATTTTTTAGAAAATTTTTCATAATTTTTAAGATGTGCAAAAACTAGGGTATATAGAATAAATTCTGACATATATTCCTTCCAAAATTTTTTTTAATTTTTCTCTCTATGAAAAATAGAGTATAATATTTCTATAAAAAGCTAAAAGGTGTGAGTTTCCATTAAAAATATCAAAAAAAGACTCTTCTATTTTTCTTATATGTAATTCCTTGAAAGAAAAGGAAAGAAGGCTACTAAGTTTTGGTTTACACTAGAAGAAGAAGGTCCATCTCTGTGCTTGAAGAAAGACCTACAAGGATCTAGTAGTTTGGAGATCTTGGTAATTTGGTAAGGAAGGCTTCATGTAGATATCAGTAGAGGCCAGGCATGTGTGCCGCTCTCACGAATCTCGATAGATCTAAAAGATCCGGTAAGAGAGAGCTAAGTTATCTAAGTGGTTCATTCATCCTATAATTTTATAAGATTTTTGATATGATAGTATTGTTCTAGCATATTAGAAGGGTAAATAGATGATTTATAATTTAATTCTAAGTCAACAGCTTGTAAAAAATATTTTGCATGATCTCTGCTTCTGTTGCATCTAGGGTTTAGAACCTAGTTCTGCTTGTTAGTCATCTATGAATGAATCCTAACAATATTATTAGAGCCAAGTTTTAATATATTTGGAATAAAATTATCTAAATTCCTTTTAGATATGAAATATTTAAAATGTATTTGAACTAATTTGTGATACTTGAAAAGGTTTTAATATCACAAATTTTGCCATTTTTGAAAAACTATTTTCAAAACTAGTATTAATATGATTGATCTATTTTTTTTGATATATGGTTGATGTATCATGTTTGTAATTTAGATATAAAAATGATTAAATTAATTATAAGATTAATTAATCAAAATTGATCTAGCCAAGCACTTGGGTTGGGTGCAACCATCATAGCCATCCGGTCATAGGAACCAAGTAAGGTTTAAAGGCCCTCTCTTTCCATTCAATGAATCTCCTATAGCATGTAAGGTGCCACTTGTGACTTGATCGATGAATAAGAACATGACTAAGTAATTATCTTCATGTTTTAGATCTAAAATAAATTACATAAGATATAACTTAAATGGTTTGATCTAAAATAACCTGTATAAGATGCATAAGTTAGGGTTTAGATCTGAACCAACAATTCATAATCATAAACCATTAATTTCATGAAATTAAACCTAATATAAAATTAATTTAGGTTCTAGATTTTATTTCATGGATGTGGAAATGGGTGAATAAAATAAGTCTAGCGATTAGGCTACATATTAAGATCTTGATTAGATCAGGTTATAACGCTATTTAGATTTTGAGCAGTTGACTGAAACCAATCAATGATTGATTAGGATTAGGTCAAAGGGGCTCAAGATTTATTTAAGATATAGTTTGGTCACATCAATTCACACTTGATATGAATTTATTATTTAAGACCTAATTTGACTCAGTGGCAAGCTCGAGTCAATAAGTTGACCTAATTGATTCTTATTGATCAATTGGTGTCTAAGGCAAGTTTAGGTCATGATTATTAATTGGGGCTAACTCTTACCTAGCCAAATTGGTTGGCATCCAAGAAAAGAGATTTAAATGACAGAACCCTTTCATAGATCTAACTTACCTGGTCAACTTGGTTAATTAAGTTTTTGATTAGGTTGCTTTTGATTCGAGTTTATCCATGTCAACTAGTTTTGTCAGATATGAGATGGTGCTAACTTAAACCTGGTTAGTCAGACATGTGATTAAACTAATTAATTTAGAAGAGATGTAAATCCAAACCTCCTCATTAATATTAAGTCTTAGGTCTTCTACTATTGTAGGTGTGCTAGTGTCCTACTGGTGTTGACTGTTCTCAAATGGTTACATTGGTTCAGTTACACTGGGAGATGTAACCACCCTATTAGTATGAGATGTTTCTAGGTATAGATGGGGTTGGATCCAAAAGTTGGGCATAGTGAGGGACCCAATGATGGCTTTGCCTAAGCATGAATAGTGGATCAAACTTAACTAAGGATTGGACCAATAACTGAGCTTGGTGAGGTTTCGTGATGTTGAGACTGAGTCACTACAACATGCATGAGTTATAATGGATAAGAGTTCTCCACTCATCGGTATAGCAAGTTACTAATAATCGAGCATGGTGAGGTATCACATATAGGTGGAATCATGGCACCTACTAGAAACATTGGTCATATAAGAATTTTTGCATCTTCACGGGGGGTGTGTGAGACTTGTGGAATTAGTAGGAGTCTAAATTATTTTTTAATGTTCCAAGGATAATTTGTATTATTAAGTATAAAAGTATAACCCAATCTTCTATTCTTTCATTGCTAAACCATATCAGCTTCCAATCCATATACTTGAAATAAACTAACTTATTGGCCTTAACTATAATGATTGGTTCAAGAACCTCAAAATAGTCTTGAGTTCTGAGAAGTTAGGCTATATGCTTGACCAGGACCCTCTCTCTTACCTAACCATCCTAATGCTCGTCAAGGAGTAGCACATGAGAAATGGATAGAAGATGATAATAAGGTGAAGTATATGCTGGCCTCAATGTCAAATAATTTGCAAAGCTAGCATAAGGATATGCAAACTACTAAGGTTATAATTACTCACCTGCAAGAGCTGTATGGTGAGCACAGTCATACCATGCACTTTGAGGTCTCAAAAGGACTATTTAATATCAAAATATATGAAGGGCAGTCAGTCCATGATCATTGCTTGACAATGATCAAAGACATCAAATAGCTTGAGAAGCTGGGCATATCGATTCATAAAGAACTACAAGTTGATTTGATACTTCAGTCCCTAACTAACTCATTTGCTCATTTAGTAATGACTATAATATTAAGTAATGAGGGGACCTTGAAGAGTTCAAGGGGATCTATTCTTGCTGTAGAATAGGCTTCTTCATCGAAGAAAAGGTTTGCTTGGAAGAAGAAGAAGCCTACAAAGAAGCAAAAGAAGGATAGTAAGCCTAAGAAGAAGGATGGTCAAAAGAAGCTTGCTGTGAGCAAAGAAAAATATTTCCACTTAACACTGATGGGCACTAGAAGAGAAACTATCCACTATACCTGGAGAGCTTGAAGAAATAGAAGGTAGATGTACCTTCAAAAGGTATGTCTATGCTCATTATTGAATCAAACCTTACGGTATTTTCTACTTCTAGTTAGATATTAGACTCTGGTTCAAGTACTCATATTTGTACTTCAATGTAGGGTCTGATAAGAAGTAGAGCACTGAGGGAAGGAGAGATGATCTTGCATATTAGAAATAGTTCAAAAGTCACTACAATTACCATAGGAGCACACCCTCATCATTACCTTTAGGATTTAGTTTAGTTTCGAAAGACTATTATCATATACCTATAACTAGTAGAAATTTGATTTCTGTCACTATGCTAGTACAGGAAGGTTATGAATTTATATTTAATTAAAAATTTTATTCAATTTATTTCAAAAATAAATTAATTATAAAAGCTCTCTTGATTGACAGTCTGTACCCTTTACATACTAGTGTATCTATGAATATTAACAAGAAAATAGTGAATGCCATAGGATATAAATGACCCAGAGATGACCTAAACCTAATGATATGGGTACCTTAGGCTTGGTTACATTAGAGAGGATAAGATTAACAAATAGAAAAAGAATGGTATCCTAGACCCAATTAATTTTGGATCATATCCAGTATGTGAATCATGCCTTTAAAGAAAAATGACTAAATTTCCTTCATAAGTCAAGGGAAGAGGGCCACTGAGTAACTTGCCCTAATGCGCATTGATGTGCATGGATCATTTGATGTACTAGCTAGGGATGGTTTTCAATACTTCATTACCTTTATCGATGATTACTCATGGTATGGGTATGTATTTCTTATAAGACATAAGTGTTGACTCCGTTATTGATTTTGATGATAAGCAAAATGGTTAAGTATAAGTTGAGTACTAATGATTTCCTTGAAGTGTGTTTATAGAAAAAGGTGCTTATAAATTTGAAAAATATTGTTTGATTGAAGAAGCCAAGTTTAGATGAAAGATCTGCTCAAAGAAGAGTTGAACAATTAAAGTTTGCTTGAATGGATACTTGAGTGAAATATAAATTTGATTCACTACAAGTTTAAGTATTTTTATGAAGATCTCAGTGAGGTGTTGACTCAAAGTGTCGACACTTGGTATCGACACATGATAGTGAAGTGTCGACTCAAGCCGGTATACAAAGAAAGTTTCAGATGGCATGGCTGAAGTGTCAACACATGGACTTGAAGTGTCGACTCAAAGTGTCGACACATGGATCAGCTCATAGCTTGAGATTTTTAAGTCACAGAACTTACTGAAGATAAAGAACTACTAAAGTATCGATATATGGATGCGAAGTATCGACTCAAAGTGTCGACTCACCTGAAGAAGTGTCGACACATCTGAGATTTCCAGAAAGCTAGATTGAAGATATTTAAACTGAGTGTCGACTCAAGAAGTTCAAGTGTCGACCTGAAGTATCGACTCACAGCCTGAAGTATTGATATATGAAGTTCTGAAAACAGTGACGGCTAGTTTTTCAAATGCAGAACTTGTCTTTTTTCACCCCCAACGGCTAGTTTTTCATATCTAATGGCTAGAAACTGGATTTGAGGCCTTAGGAAGGTATTTATATACTCCAAATCAAATCAAAAGAATAATTATTGAAGTTGTTGAAAAAGAAATAACCAAGAGAGAAGAAAAAAGAGCATTCACTCCTATTCTTTGAAGTTCACCTACTCTCAAGCCAAAATAAGCCTCCAAGCATTCAAGAGACTTCAATAGCATTAAAGATCAACCATTCTTGAGCAATCAAAGAGGCTTCATCAAATTCAAAGCTTCACAACAATGAGCTTCAAAGAGATACCCGCTTTTTATTAGAAAGCTTTTATTATTTCTCTACTTCAAAACTTGTTTGTTGTAAGGATTCTTGGTTAGCCTATTGCAAAACTAAGGGAGGTTATTAGTGAGCCTTTGAAAACCAATTAGGTTCTTGGTTAGCCCGAAAAATCAAGGGAGATTGGTGGTGAGACTTAAAATAATTTAGGTTCTTGGTTAGCCCGTAAAACCAAGTGAGATTTTGACTTGTGAGACTTGTGAAAACAAGTCAAGTTTTGATTAGTAAGCCTGGAAAACTAATGGGCTATAATTGGTAGAGATTATAGTGGATTCCCAAAGGGATCTTGGGGAGTGGATGTAGGTATTTTGGATAACACCGAACCACTATACTTCATTATGTTTGTGGTTGCTTGTCTCTTCTTATTGCTCTTACTTTTATTGCTTTATTTTTTTGCTGCATATTTACTTAAGAGCATTTCTTTTGAATTCATAGTACTTGTTTAATTGTTGGATTGGATCACACACTATTGCATTGCATCAAGTAATAATTTGTAGAGACCCAATTCACCCCCCTCTTGGGTTGCTTACTGGGCAACAAGTGGTATCAGAGCCCTGTTCTCAGTTTATAGGCTTTACCACCTTGAGTAAAGATCTATGGTAGCCCCTTTTGGTACTAGTGTAGTTGAGGGACAAGCCTCAAATAGACCTCCATTTTTTAATGGATCAAATTATACATATTGGAAAACTAGGATGAAAATTTTTATGCATTCTATTGATTATAACTTGTGGAGAGTAGTTGATAAATGTCCACATATTCTTTTGGTTGTGGTTAATGGTGTTTCCATCCTAAAGCTCAAAGAGGATTGGGATGAAAATGATATTAAACAATCTGAGATCAATGCTAAGGCAATGAATCTCCTTTATTATGTATTAGATCCTAGTGAATTCAATTGGATATCTACTTGTACTTCAGCCAAATAAATATGGGACACACTTGAAGTTACCCATAAGGGTACCGATCAAGTGAAGAATACTAAAGTGAACATGTTAGTGCACACTTATGAAATATTTCAAATGGAACCTAATCAGTCTATCACTGACATGTATACTAGATTTACAAATATTGTAAATGGAATGAGAAGTCTAGGAAAAGTAATGTCTAATGCTGATCTTGTGAATAAAATCCTCATGTCACTTCCAACATCGTGGAATCTGAAGGTGACCGCCATTCAAGAAGCTAAAGACATTGATAAGCTACCACTGGAGCAGCTAGTTGGATCGCTCATGACTTATGAGCTGAGTTTGAAGCAAAAGTCAATGGACATGGATAAAAAGAAAAAGGGGATTGCATTCAAATCAAATATACAAGAAAAATCTTCAATTGATGAGTTTGAAGAAGAAGATGATGATGAAAATGAAGAAGTTCTTCTTGCTAGGAAATTTAAAAGATTCATGAAGAGAAAGAAGTTTTCTTACAAGAAAAAATTTCAATCAAATAAAGAAAAGGGAAAAGAGAAAGAGAAAGAAAAGGAAAAAGAAAAAGAGAAGGAGATACCTACATGCTTCGAGTGTAAGAAGCTGGGACACTAGAAATTCGACTGCCCTCTCTTAAAGAAGTCAAGGAAGAGGTTAAGGAAAAAGACAATGATGGCCACCTGGAGTGATAGCGAGGACTCCAATTCTGAAGAAGAGCAAACAGAAACTGCAAATCTTTGTCTCATGGCACATCAAGAGCAAGACGAGGTAAATTCTAACACAGAAATAGATTTTACTTTTGATGAATTGAGAAATGCCTTTGATGAACTTATGCATGATTATAAATTGCTTTTATCTAAAAATAAAAGATTGAAAAAGCATGCAAATAGCTTTTCTCATGAAATAATTCTTTATTAAATGAAGTTAGTGATTTAAAAACTAAACTAGATGTTTTAGAAAAGAAAAACAATGCATTGACAATGGAAAATGAAGTTTTAAAAAGACCCAAAACTGTCATTTCAAATGGTGATCTCTTAAAAAAATAAAGATTTAGAATTAGAAAATGAAAAGTATAAAAATGAACTTGATAAAATGAAGCCTTTTGTTGAAAAATTTACCTATAGTTCAGAAAAATTAAACCTACTTTTAAATAGACAAAGAGTCATTTTCAACAAAGAAGGATTAGGTTATAAACCTCAAAGATAACAAAAATATTTTAAAAACTTTTTTGTACCGGCATCATCTAGCATAACATGTTTTTCATGTAAAAAGCAAGGTCATAAATCTTTTCAGTGCAATTTGAGAAAAATTAATTATTTTGAAAAAGCTTGGGTTCCAAAATGAACCATTTTAAGTACTAACCCTAAAGGATCAAAGTTGGCTTAGGTACCTAAAAATAAAGCTTGATTTTTATTGCAGGTGTGTCTTGCAACCAAGGAGAATAAAAGACTTTGGTATCTTGATAGTGATTGCTCAAGGCACATGATGGGAGATATGAAGTAATTCACTTCTCTTGAAGTAATGAATGGAGGAAGTATGACCTTCGGGGATAATGGTAAAAGAAAAATCATTGGTATTGGTAAGGTTCATATTACTCCTTCTAGTTGTATTAGCAATGTACTGTTAGTTGAAGGTTTAAAGCATAATATTTTAAGTATTAGTCAATTTTATGATAAAGAGTTTCAAGTTATTTTTAAATCATCTTATTGCATGATTGCTAGTCCAGATAAAAATGGAGTACAATTCGTTGGAAGAATGCATGGTAATATTTATTTAGTAGATTTAGATGATCTATCTTTGCCTAATGGAGAATGCCTTGTTGCAATGAATTCTACTAAAGATGAGACTAGTTGGCTTTGGCATAGAAGATTTGGGCATGCTAGTATGTATCTACTTTCAAAACTTTGCAAAATGAATTTAGTTAGAGATTTGCCGGAACTTTGTTTTGAAAAAGATAGAGTTTGCAAAGAATGTCAATTTGGAAAACAAGTTAAAACCTCTTTCAAATCTAAAGGTTTTGTAACTACTAGTAGGCCACTACAACTACTTCACATAGATCTCTTTGGACCAACTAGAATATCCAGTCTAAGAGGCAACAGTTATGGATTAGTCATAATGGATGATTTTTCAAGATTTACATGAGTTTTCTTTCTAACACATAAAGATGAATCATTTTCTACATTTATAAAGTTTTACCGAAAAGTTTCAAATGAAAAAGGTGTTTCAGTAATTTGCATTCGTAGTGATCATGGATCTGAATTTGAAAATCAGGATTTCAAAAGCTTTTGTAATGAAAAAGGTATTGAACACAACTTTTCTGCACCTAGGATACCTCAGCAGAATGGGATAGTAGAAAGAAAAAATCATACTTTAGAAGAAATGTCATGCACTATGCTTTGTGAAAATGATTTACCAAGATATTTTTGGGCTGAAGCTATTAATACTGCATATTACATTTTAAATCGAGTTTTAATCTACCCTATTTTGAAGAAAACTCCTTATGAACTTTGAAATAAAAAAAAAACTAACTTTAAAATATTTTTGAGTTTTTGGTTGCCAATGTTTTGTCTTAAATAATGGCAAAGATAATCTTGGAAAATTTGATGCCAAGTTTGATGAAGGTATCTTTTTAAGATACTCTACATCAAGCAGGGCATACAGAGTTTTCAACAAAAGAACCTTAGTTGTAGAGGAGTCTGTACATGTTGTTTTTGAAGAATCTGCTAACAAATCCTCCAGAAAAGAGGATACTTCTGATGCATGTGCAGGTGCTGATAAATTTCAAAAGCTGACATTGAATGATCAACCATCTCAGCCAAGTGAAGAAGATCAAGACAAAGGTGAGAAAGGTGAAGACACTCCAAAGCATCAAGATCTATCTAAGGAGTGGAGGTATGCTCATGGATATCCTAAGGAATTAATCCTAGGTGATCCATCTAAAGGGGTAAGAACTCGAGCCTCAATTAGAAATGAATGTGACTATATAGCTTTTATTTCTCAAGTAGAGCCTAAATATTTTGAAAATGCTGAAAAAGACCCTAACTGGATAAATGCCATGCAAGATGAACTAATTCAGTTTGATAGAAATAATGTTTGGATATTAATAGAAAGACCATCTAATATTTCTATTATTGGCAAAAAATGGATATTTAGGAATAAGTTAGATAAAAATGGAATTGTTGTTAGAAATAAAGCTAGGCTAGTTACTAAAGGCTACAATCAAGAGGAATGAATTGATTTTGATGAAACTTTTGCTCCTGTTACTAGACTTGAAGCAATTAGACTACTATTAGCATTTGCTTGTTTTATGAATTTTAAACTCTTTCAAATAGATGTTAAAAGTGATTTTCTAAATGGTTTTATAATAGAAAAAGTTTTTGTTAAATAACCACCTGGTTTTGAAAATTATGCAAATCATGATCATGTTTTTAAATTGCACAAAGCACTTTATGGATTAAAGCAAGTACCTTGAGCTTGGTATGAAAGACTCAGCAAATTTCTGATTAAAAATGAATTTTCTAGAGACCATGTTGATAAAACCTTATTTCTGAAAAAGAAAGATAATGATTTATTAGCAGTGCAAATATATTTTGATGATATCATTTTTGGTACTACTAATGAAATTCTATGTCAAGAGTTTGCTAAGCTAATGCAAGGTGAGTTCGAGATGAGCATGATGGGGGACTCAATTTCTTTCTCAGACTCCAGATTAAGCAAACTAAAGATAGAATCTTCATCAACCAAGCTAAGTATACAAGAGAAAAAGTTTGGGATGGAGACTACTAAGTCAATAGGTACACCTATGAGCCCCTCTTGTAGACTTGATAAAGATGAGCATGGTAACTCTATAGATCAAAAATTATATAGAGGTATGATTGGCTCTTTACTGTACTAAACTATTAGTAGACCAGATATAATATTCAGTGTATGCATGTATGCTAGATATCAGTCTGAACCTAAAGAATTACATCTATTGGCTGTTAAGCGCATTATTAGATATCTATCTGGTACAATTGATATTGGTTTATGGTATTCTAGAGATTCTTCTACTGAATTAATTGGATATTCTAATGCTGATTTTGTTGGTTGTAAATTAGATAGAAAGAGTACTAGTGAAACTTGCCAATTTCTTGGAGTTAACTTAATCTCCTAGTTTAGCAAGAAATAAATTTTAGTTGCACTATCCACAACTGAGGCTGAGTATATTGCAGTTGAAAGTTGTTGTACTCAAATCTTGTGGATTAAGCAACAACTTGAAGATTTTGGAATCAAGTTGACTAGTACACCTATAAAATATGATAATACCAGTGCTATTTGTTTGACTAAAAATCCTGTTCAACACTCTAAAAGCAAATACATAGAAATTAGGCATCACTTCATTAGAGATCATGTTGAAAATAATGATATTGTGCTTGAATTTATCGGTACTAAATTTTAATTAGATGATATTCTGACTAAGCCTCTCCTAGAAGATCGGTTCTGTATGATTAGAAGAGAACTCGAGATCATTAATCCTTTTGATTAAAATCTTCTAATCTTTGACTCAAAAATAGATCTAATTTGACATCAATCATATTCAATTATTGCTAATTTTATTGAATTACCTGTGATTTTAATCAGACTTTCTATTTCTTAATTTTCGGTTTTTAAGTCGATGTGTCGACACATGCATGTGTTGACACCTGAATGTGTCGACACATTCGTGAGTCGACACATGAACGGCAGTAGATCAAGGATAAGGGCATTTCGAAGTGTTTTTTTTCCTTCATTTCACCTCCCCACTCGAGCCAACGCATACCCTAACTCTCTCCCAATAGTTTCTTCCCTCCAATTTGTGCTTAAAACCCTTCAATTCTTCATTCTTGATGCTTTTTGGTTCAGATTGAGCGACATTCTGCCTCCCATTTCCAATTTGAACCCTAGAAACTCTAGGTTTCTCCTCCAAACTTGTCCAAATCC
Source organism: Areca catechu (assembly GCA_021397845.1). Taxonomy (NCBI): domain Eukaryota; kingdom Viridiplantae; phylum Streptophyta; class Magnoliopsida; order Arecales; family Arecaceae; genus Areca; species Areca catechu. Next base: position 39,830,325 of record CM038048.1, on the reverse strand, counting down.
TTATTCTATGCAATAGGATCCCGAAAACAAGTAGTCCGTTGCCCTCGGCTATCCAATCAGGAAGAAGTAAGAAGAACCAAGGCCATACACGAAGCTAGAGCTCCAGATCCACTAGTTTAACCTTTATTTGCAGCTTCTAGCCAGATGAGCTCGAAGATGGTTATCAGAGGATGCCGTGTGGACTTCAGTTTTGTCAACCAATAGCACTTCAGGATCGGTCAGTGGATCAGAGACGTTGGTCTGACATCTTTCTGTTCTCTGAGTGAGAGATACTATCCAAGGCTTATATGAGAGTTCTACAAATCATTAGCCCATGGAAGTGATGGCTGGATTGCTCAGGTTAGAGGCAGAGATATCCCCGTTACTTCAGAGATATTGAGCAGAGTGTGGGATATTCCTATGACTGATTCAGTTGTTGACAACTTGATTGACAGAGTGAGTGGTCTCTAGTGTGTATTTGAGTCAGACATTTTGCCTGAGGGAGCCATTGTACCTCCATCCCGTTTGTCTACGGAGATGAGACTTCTGCACCACATTGTCACCCGAATCCTTTTGTTGAAGACTGGACATTTTGATTACATCACTGAGAGAGAGCTACTCGTGATGGTCTCATTGGTACAGCACATACCCATCTACCTTCCGATGCTCATGGTTCACCAAATGACGGAGGCCTCGACGAGTCAGCGACTCTGCTTACCCTACGGGATGGGGTTGACTTTGTTGTTTAGAGCTTATGGTGTTATGTTTGAGGATGAGCCCTTTCGTATGCTGCTACATTCTGATGTTTATGACATCAGATCATTACATCGGATGGGTTATCATCTGTTCAGAGGCCAGTGGAGACGTAGAGTATATGGTCAGGCCGACAACAAAGATGATGATGCTGTAGAGGAGGAGCGTATTCTTTCTGGTGAGGCAGGACCTCCTGAGGCACCTATTCCAGAGAGTCAGCCTGAGACAGCAGCACAGCCAGAGATTGCTTCTCAGTCTGAGCCTACACCACAGCCTCAGTCAGTTCAGTCTGATATTCCAGGAGTTTCAGAGAGCTTGATGGACAAAGTCAGTCGCATAGAGACAGATGTCTTGATCATTAGATAGGAACTTGATAGCTTTATCATGGAGATGAGAGATAGCCATAGAGGTTTGAGTGATGGCATCTCAGCTATCTTATATGCACTATCCAGATCTTCTAAAGGGTGTAATCCAGTTTCTGATCCAGCTCCATCTGCTCTAGCACTAGTTGTTGATGATAGTGATGATGATGGTGATGAGGAGACTGACTCTAATAATTTTGACTTCCCAGATTTGATTTCAGAGCCAGTGGTAGAGGTGACAGCAGACTTGCCTAGGAGTCCCATTTATGACCCTTCCAGTTCACCTACTCAGACTCCTATTTTATCTACTCCACCATCTAGATCAGATGATCATGTTCCTATTCCTATTCTTTCACTAGTTGTTGATTCACCTGTTATTGATACCCCCATTATTGACACTTCTTTTGTTGACTCACCGATTACAGATTCACCCATTCATTCTTCAGCTGATATGCCTATCATTTCATCAGCTGATACACCTATTTTAGACACACCCACTGTTGATACACCTACCATGCATACATCCTCTCTTATCCGAGAGCTAGGTTTTTACACACCTGGCTTTCAGTATCTTGATTATGGTCCATCTTTTGATCATACACCACATCCTATAGTTATAGAGACTGTCACCCCGATCTGCTCTGTTCCTGTTGAGGACATAGCCTCCACCTCTTCTGCTCCAGCTAGAGGTCGGACGTATGCTCGATGCAGAGGACATGGTCGTTGTACTCCTCCACGATCGACTAGGATCCGTCTTCATGATCTCAGATTGATGTGGCCCCGAGCTTGCTCTTTTACTGATACTAGACCGATTGAGATCTGATCTTCCGATGATGAGGACGAGGATTAGGATAATTTTATGTTTAGATAGTTTGCTTTCATGCACTCTCTTTTTGTATATTTTGTTGATGTACAAATTCTGACTTTAAATGAAATATTATGTTGTACTTCATGTTATGACTTCAAATGAATGAAATGCTTTAACTTTCCTTTAATACTTCATTTCCTTTTGTATGGATGAATGAGTTTTTACATTGTACTTCAATGTTATATCTTGAAAGACTTGCCTACTCTCTTCCTACCTTTTTAATGATAACAAAAAGGGGGAGTAATATAACTAAAGTATAAATGTGCAAGGGAGTAATAATATAAATATATGCTTGAAAATTTGTCATGTTTGACAATTCCTTTGTAAATTTGAAATTTTTTTTAAAAATTAAGTTGAGCTTGAATTGAAAATTCTTTACAAATTCCTTAAGTAAGGGGGAGCAATACCACCTTTATATTGAAAATCTATTTTGAATTGAATTTCATGTTAAATCCCTTCTTTAGATGCTTAAAAAGATGTTTACAAATTTTTTATGAATCATCTATTCAGGGGGAGCCTTGTCTGTTGCTAAATTTTTTTGTCTCTCCTAAGCATGTTTTCTTGTAGAGTATCATGATACATAAGTTTATATCTTATATATCCCAAAACTCTAATACTCTTAATCATTATAACACTCTTGCTCTGATACATCATTTCAATATTGCAATTACTTTAATATTCTATTGCATTTAGCTTTATGCACCTTGAGAATTTTCTTTTGAAAGCTTTTTATGCAATTATACTTAAAGGTTTTATCATCATCAAAAAGGGGGAGATTGTTGACTCCATTATTGATTTTGATGATAAGCAAAATGGTTAAGTATAAGTTGAGTACTAATAATTTTCTTGAAGTCTGTATATAGAAAAAGGTGCTTATAAATTTGAAAAAGATTGTTTGATTGAAGAAGCCAAGTTTAGATGAAAGATCTGCTCAAAGAAGAGTTGAACAGTTAAAGTTTGTTTAAATGGATACTTGAGAGAAATATAAATTTGATTCAGTGCAAGTTCAAGTATTTTTGTAAAGATCTCAGTGAGGTGTCGACTCAAAGTGTCAACACATGACACCAAGTGTCGACACATGATAGTGAAGTGTCGACTCAAGCCGGTATGCAAAGAAAGTTTCAGATGGCATGGCTGAAGTGTCAACACATGGACTTGAAGTGTCGACTCAAAGTGTCGACACATGGATCAGCTCATCGTCTAAGATTTTTAAGTCACAGAACTTGCTAAAGATGAAGAACGACTGAAGTGTTGACACATGGATGCGAAGTGTCGGCTCGAAGTGTCGACTCACCTAAAGAAGTGTCGACACATCTAAGATTTTCAGAAAGCCAGATTGAAGATATTTGAACTAGATGTCGACTCAAGAAGTTCAAGTGTCAACCTAAAGTGTCGACTCATAGCCTGAAGTATCGACACATGAAGTTCTGGGAACAGTAACAGCTAGTTTTTCAAATGCAAAATTTATCTTTTTTCACCCCAACAGCTAGTTTTTCATGTCTAATGGCTAGAAACTGGATTTGAGATCTTGAAAAGGTATTTATATGCTCCAAATCAAATCAAAAGAATAATTATTGAAGTTGTTGAAAAAGAAATATCCAAGAGAGAAGAAAAGAGAGCATTCACTCCTATTCTTTGAAGTTCACCTACTCTCAAGCCAAAGCAAGCCTCCAAGCATTCAAGAGACTTCAAGAGCATTAAAGATCAGCCATTCTTGATCAATCAAACAGGCTTCATCAAATTTAAAGCTTCATAATAACGAGCTTCAAAGAGATACCCGCTTTTTATTAGAAAGCTTTTATTGTTTCTCTACTTCAAAACTTGTTTATTGTAAGGTTTCTTGGTTAGCCTATTGCAAAACTAAGGGAGGTTATTAGTGAGCCTTTGAAAACCAATTAGGTTCTTGGTTAGCCCAAAAAACCAAGAAAGGTTGGTGGTGAGCCTTAAAACCATTTAGGTTCTTGGTTAGCCCATAAAACCAAGTGAGGTTTTGACTTATGAGCCTTATGAAAATAAGTCGGGTTTTGATTAGTAAGCCTGGAAAACTAATCGACTGTAATCAATAGAGATTATAGTGAATTTTCAAGAAGATCTTAGAGAGTGGATGTAGGTGCATTGGATAGCACCGAACCACTATACTTTGTTGTGTTTATGGTTGATTGTCTCCTCTTATTGCTCTTACTTTTATTACTTTATTTTTTTGCTACACATTTACTTAAGAGCATTTCTTTTGAGTTCATAGTACTTGTTTAATTATTGGATTGGATCACATACTATTGCATTGCATCAAGTAATAATTTTTAGAGACCCAATTCACCCCCCCTCTTGGGTTGCTTACTGGGCAACAATAAGTTTGAAGTATTTGATAAATTCAAGAAGTTCAGACATGAAGTATAAAAGTAAATAGAAAAATTTCTTAAGGTTCTCCAGTTAGATCGGGGAGGTGAATACCTTCATGGAGAATCCTGGGTTATCTCAAGGATAATAGCATAATCTCATAATGGACTCCTCTTGGCATGCCTTAACTCAACAAGGTATCTGAAAGGAGGAATAGGACCTTATTGGATATGGTCTGATCCATGATGAGCTTCACTGACCACCTTTATTTCTTTGAGGACACACCCGACAAACTTCGATTTACATTCTTAATAGAGTTCCCTCTAAATCCGTTCCTACCACTCCATATGAAATGTGGTTTGGTAAGAAACTAAGTCTTAGCCATTTCAAGATTTGGGGATGTCCTACCTATATCAAGAGAATAATGGTAGACAAATTAGAGTCCAGATCAATAAAAACTCGCTTCATAAGGTATCTTAAGGAATTTATAGGATATTACTTTTACTTTCTAGAGGATCACAATATAATTATGAGTCGGCATGTCACGTTCTTCGAAAAATAGTTTATTTAAGATGGTAGTAGTGGGAGGTTAATAGAGCTTGATGAAAAAGTCTCTGAAGGACAGCCAGCTAAAGATCTGGTTGAACCCGATGAACCAGTAGATATAGTTGCTCCACCATCTGTAGGTCTAGTAGGGTCTCCCATCCTTTTAAAAGGTACTTAGGTATGCTTATATAGGACATAGAGAAAATGTTTCTTATAGAAGATAAGGATCAAATAATTGATCCTAAGACCTATGATGAGACAATGTTAGGCATCAACTCCGAGAAATGGTTGAGTGCTATGAAATCAAAAATTGACTCAATGCACTCAAACCATGTATGATCCATAGTGGATCCACCTGAGGGGATACCATTGGGTGTAATTAGATCTACAAAAGAAAGATAGGTGTAGATGGTAAGGTAGAGACTTATAAAGCTAGGCCGATGGCAAAAAAGTATAGTCAATGCAAAGGCATTGACTATCAAGATACTTTTTCATCAGTAGCCATACTAAAATCCATTCGCACACTGCTTACCATTACAGCATTTCTTGATTATGAAATATGGTAGATGGATGTAAAAACTGCATGTCTTAATAAATTTCTCAAGTAAGATATCTATATAGCGTAGCCTTTGAGTTTTACTTCCAGTGATGAAGATCACAAGGTCCGCAAGTTACATCGATTTATTTATGAATTAAAGCATGCTTTTCGGAGTTGGAATACTCATTTCAATAAGGTGATCAAATCATTTGATTTTACCAAGAATGAGGAGGAGACTTGTGTATACAAGAAGGTTAGTAGGAGGGTTATGACATTCTTCGTATTATATGTAAATGACATCCTCCTAATTAGGAATGATATTTTCATGTTAATTTTGGTTAAAAGTTAGTTATCTAAGAGATTTTCTATAAAAGACCTAGGTGAAGCATCTTATATTCTAGGAATTAAGATCAATAGAGATAGACTAGATAGGATGCTTAACTTTTCATAAAAATTATACATAAAGGAAGTGATGAAATGATTCAGCATGGAGAACTCTGAGAGGGGATTATTATCTCTTAGGCAGGACATATATCTCCCCAAGAAGATATGTCTTAGCACACCTGAGGAGATACAGTGTATGAGCAAAATCTCACATGCTTCGATAAATGGGAGCCTCATGTATGCCATGTTATATACTCAACCTGATATTGCCTTAATTATGAGTATTACAAGCAGGTATCGATTGAATCTAGGCAAAGAGCACTAGATTGCTATGAAGAATATCCTTAAATACTTAAGAAGAACTAAGGATTTATTCTTGATCTTTGGAGGAGTCCTGATTTCTAGGTAGAGGGATACACTGATTCAAACTTTATTTCTGATTCTGATGATAGAAGGTCAATATCAGGATGAGTGTTTCTATGCAATGGTAGTTCTACTAGCTAGAAAAATTCTAAGCAACCCATCATTGCTGATTCTACTATGGAGGTTGAGTCATCACCACCTTTGAAAATGCAAAGGAAGCCTTCTAGTACAAAAAATTTATTGCAGAGCTTTGAGTGATCCTATTAGATGCCATCCCCTTATATTGTGATAATAATTATGCCATAGCCCTTGCTATGGAGTCTAGGTCTCACTAGATGTCTAAGCATATTAAGCAGTGATTTCATATTATACACGACTATCTCAAGAAAAAGTATGTCAAGATACGAAGGGTAGACTCCGCGGATAACGTGGCAGATCCACTAACGAAGCAGTTAAGCTAGTAAAAGATTGAAATCCACCTTGAGAGGATGAGACTTTGATATATGACTAATTGTCTTTAATGCAAGTGGAAAATTGTTAGATATATATCCTAAAAGCCAAGTTGGCATGACATATTGTAATTTTTCTAGAACATAATTTTATACTTAATTCATTAAAATCAATAAAATTAGGCTTTATTCTTTTCATTGGTATCTAATATGTCTATGAATTGTTCATGGAGTTAATGGACAATGACAATTTTATGAGTTGAGAATTTGAAACATATATCATTATAGATTAACTCCTAAAAGCTTATGATTATTGAATCATCACAAGAATGGTGGTTGATCCATTAAGATTGGTACACGAATTACATCCCTTCATGTAGTGAGTCTTGATTCTATAGTATAAAGATATTGGAACAAGAGTGTAAGCGGTTGTTAGAGAACAATGGTACTAAATGTGACCAAGTTTGATAAGTCATGTTGCCGCCTAGCTCACCATGGCCCATAGCTTGGTGCGGGCACCAGACTCAGAAGAAGACTTCAGGGCTCCATCTGGATCTCTGATTGACATTGCCCGAAGAATTAGGGTTTTCTGGTTTTGTAATAAGGGTTGACTTGGTCAACTCAATTTTAGTTTGAGTCTGTATTTCCCTACAATTTAAATTTTGTTGAGTCATGTTGACTCAATACAAGTCCTAGTAGTGGTCTAGGTCTTCTCCAAGGGGCCACATTTTCTCCCAGGACCAAGCAAGTGGGCGCCACACTCCCAACCACACGCCAGAGTCCAAGAGGCGCCACATCTCCATCCAGTGTGCCTTGGTCCCCACACCACAAGAAAGCAGGTGCCTTCTTTCATGCGCCACTTGGGGGAGAAATCCATCAAGATACCTCAATCCAAGGAGGAGCCAACTTCTTTCCAGATAAACCCAAGCCAGGATGGCAAGAATTTTTCTTGAAGAGAGGATCAAGGAGGTGCCCCACAATGTTCCATAAAAACCCAAGTTATAAAAGGGAAGAGAGCATGTCTTAGGGAGAAAATCAAGGAGGCACCCAAAAGTTTCCTAAAGTGCCAAAGCCATGAAAGGAAGAAGCCTAAACTTGTGGAGCAAGACTAGGAGGTGTCCAAAAGAGCCAAACCATGAAGGAAAAATCCTTAATTCATGGAGAGATACTAGGAGACACCCCCACTACCTGCCAAAAATGTCCAAAACAAAGATGGGAAGGGCCTTGACTTAGGGAGGAAGAAAATGAGGAGTCCAAAAGAGTTGATCCATGGAAGGAAAGAAATCCTCTCTTGAAGACCCAAGCAAGGAGGCACCATCTACCTGCCTTTTATAACCCAAATCAAATTTTTTGGTACCTTGGCCGACCATATGTGTATGGATTATCCTGATTTGTAGATCCCCTCCTTTAGTCCCACATGGGAAGATGTAAAACCCTACTCCCTTGTAAAGCCCTATAAATTAAACCCCTCTTGTAAGTTTAAAGGAATCAGATGAATGAAATCAATTTCTGTGTGAGCAACTTTGTGTTTCTCTCTTCCGCACTTGTATTCAGGTGTTGAGCTCCGTGAGGGAGTAAATCCGGGTTCCCTAGGAACCTTGAGGACGTGTGAGATCTCCAACCCCAAAACCCTAGCTTAGTCCACCCATCTCTACTCCACCACCACCAAACCCTAATTTTCCATCTACATCCCATGGCCCCTCTCTTCCACATAGAGGCCGGCCACCAGCATCCAGGTTTAGATCAACTGTTTCAACTAAAGAGCAAGTTCAAAGAAGAGTCAGATCAGTATCAAGATCTCCGGAACTTCTACATCCAACAATCTTCATGAAGTCCTCAAGTCAGTGTCTTTCTTTGAGTTTCTGGTTCTTTTTCTTCTTCTTCTTCTTTTTTTTTTTTTTTTTTTTTTTGTTCTTCTTCTTCCAGATCCTGAGTTCGAGAAGAAGGCCAACCTTGCCATAGGACTACAATCCGAGGATCCATTGCGAAGATACCTCGTCTCCAAGGATCCTACAATCTGCTCGAGAGTGTCCTTCAATTGAAGCAACAAGAGATATCACAGTCAGGTATAAAACCTTCTCTTCTCTCTTCGTCTATTTCTTGAAAGAGGAGTAAACCCTAGGTCTGGGGGTTTCTCAATCCCCAGCGATCCTACTTCTGAGTTACTCTGATAATCCACTCCTTTTAATTATGCTTTCTGTCATTTCTTAGTTTCTTTCAACATTGGTTTATCTTTCCTTTAAGTCAAAGCCGACTTTTGAAAATAAATAAATAAAAAAAAATATATTAATTTAATTTACTTCCGCATCGCATCATCTTTTTTGTTCTGCATCATTTTTGGTATCAGAGCTTCCGTTCTGCATCAATTTTGGTATCAGAGCTCTCTATTCTACATCATTTTTGGTATCAGAGCTTTTGTTCTACATCATTTTTGGTATCAGAGCCCTGTCTAGGGTTTCTGTTTGATTGCTTGTTTGAGTCTCTCTCTTTTTACTTTGTCTGCTCGAAGTAGACTCCCCAGGACGTCCGGTCCTAGGAATGAAGCGAGGTGCAAACCTCCTCTTCCCATTCCACGGGGTGTTCCTAGGGCGTGTAGGGGATCCGTTGGGTTACAACTTCGTAGCAGGAATTGTAAACGGGGAAGTACTCTATTTTCAGCCCGTAACTGCCTTGTTGTAGGAATTATTTTTCACTGCAGGTAACTCCAAATTTGGTGATTTTTATTTTTCTGAAACCAGAATAATTGAAGCTATTTTTCATAATTTTCCTGTGATTTATTGGTTTATGTGAGATTTCTGAGAATTAAATTACTGTAACTCTATTTTTGTGTTTCTGCAATTCAATTATTTTTGAATGTTCAACACTTAATTCATCTTAAGGGCATTTGAACATCTAAGATAAGGGGAGGAGTTGATAACCTCTCCTTAGCCCAAAATCACCACCCACTCATTCGAACCTAAGCCTTTAATCTTAAAATTAATTAGACCTAATTTGCCCTAGTGGGCTAGGGACATCAACAAGTCGGGTCAAGGCTAGTGTTGAGTCAGTTTGTCTAGTTACTCTGTGTGTGCTTTGTACTCAGTGTCTAGAACGGTGGTTCAGGGATTCCATCCCGAAGGGCTTGTGTGCTGGTCTGTCTACCTGGCCAATCTCTGATTGGTGTCTAGGATTGGCAATTAGGGACCTAACACTCCCCTTACACCTGTCTGGCTGAGTCCCGAGTTACTACAGGCTAGCTTGCCACTCTGATTGGGCATCTAGTTTGGGCTCTAGGTCTAGTTAGCCCGTAGTCGTTTCAGTCGAGTCTCACTTGGTGTGCTTGCTTGCATCATCATGTCCACCCGGAATGAAGTACCCTACCAACCTGGTCAAACCCAACCTGATTTAGAGGCCATGATTAGAACTCTTACCGAAAGTATGACCAAATTGAGTCAGGATATGAATGAGGGTTTTGCCCAGTTTAAAGACCGAGCCCAGGGACTTGAGAAACGTAGACATCAAAATTGGACCCCTGATCCAAAATTTAATAGGCCCCAACCTCACCCATGCCAGGAGCCTAGGAGGACCTTATACCGTGATCCCGAGCATAACCCTAGGAGCCTATATCCATACTTGGTCGACTTAGAAAAGGGACCTGTTAGGAACACCGAACCTTATGCACCCACTTTTGATGGAAGACAAGAGACATATATTAAGTGGGAAGAACAAATGGATCGGTATTTTGAGTGCACTAACATATCGAAATTAGGACAAATTAGGTTGGCCAAAACCAAGTTCACCAAACATGCTAGGTCGCATTGGTATGCTATTGAGCATGAGTGTTATCAAAGAAAAGAGGAAATATATACTTGGAGAGATATGAAAAGTAAGTTGAGAGATAGGTACCTAGGTAGATCCTATGAGAAAAGACTTTTAGACCAATGGTACCAATTGCGACAAGGTAATAGGCCTGTGTCTAAATATATCGAGGACTTCCAGTGGTATGACATGAAATGCAATACCATTGAGACCGAAGCTCAGATCACATCGAGGTTTAGGGTTGGGTTACACCCAGACATTTATAGGAAGTTATGCCTTGAAAAGACCAATAAGTTAGACCGAGCCTACCAAGAAGCCCAAGACTATGAGTGGTCTTTAAGATATAACCAATCAAGTACTTTGGACTTAAAGCCAACCTCTACCAACTTGAGTCAAGTTCCGATTGATCCGACACCCGTAGTGAACCAGACTTTTGTTTGTCAATTCCCACTTGTGTCACCTCTTGACCAGAAGGATAACACTGAGACGGAGTTGGGCATGGCCATCCCAAAATTAGTTGACCTGACCAGAGTCGTACTTAAAGAGGAATCAAAGGAGAATAGATTAGAACCTTTCAGTGAGATTGAGGAAGAAATATATGAGCCTGACATAAGTTTGATAGATGAATATGAAGAAGAAGAATTTGAGGATATCTCTCCCGATAATTCAATTAACCAACTCCTACTTGATGGGGTTATTGAGGGGACCCCTGCCACTCAAGGAATTCAGGAGCTAACCCTAAGAGAAGACCCTTTTGAGGAAGTTCAGGAAGAGGAAATTGCACCCAATGAGAGTTTAAGTGAGAATACCTCTGAACTCATTGAGGAATCCAAAGAAGACACCCCTGAGTCAAATCTGGTAGAGAAGTGTGAAGAAGGAAGGGGTTCACAAGAATTGCCCATTGAGAAGGTCCAAGAACAAGAAAAAGATAGTAGCTTAGAGGACTTTTTAGATAAACATTCCAAAGACCTTCCTGATAACCTTCCACCTTCTAGGAGCACCCAGTCTACCCAAGAACTTGCACTTGTAGACCCTCCTAGAGCAAATCATGAGGTTTGGATGAGTGCACCTATAGAACAATGTCCTCATTTTAAGGTCATCCTGAATAACCAAGGTTTGTTTCTTGTTTCTGATAAGCCACCTCAAAACTCTGATTCTTATTTCCTACCCTTCCCTGAATCTTCTCATGTTTCTAGAGCTATGGGATTACACTTTACTGAGATCTCTAGGTTGCAAGACTCCTTAGAACCTATTAGGTTTGCCACCTACTTCTGGAAGACCTTATGGCACCTACTAGGCATCCATAATAAGTTTTCATGCTCTGCATGCCCTCCTCCGACCCAAGGTCAAACCTAGAGAGCCTTAGTTTGTTAGGTTTAGACCTGGGGTTCCTTTGGAATAAAGTCCATTCTTTAGGAATGCGTCGTCAGTCTAGTTTAGTTTTTCTTGACCCTTTACTAGGCTTTGGCTCTGATTTTGGTTTGATTGAGAGCACCAGGAATTGGGATTTGTATTTTGTCCAGGACTAAATTTGCATATAATGTTTCGATCAATAGGTCTATAGGCTAGAGTCCCTTTGAAATTGTTCATGGATACAAGCCTCACACACCACTTGATCTGATTTCACTATTAGTCCACACACACAAGTCTCTTGATGCACTTGCATAGCATGTAAAGGACTTGCATAAAGAAATTCATGCCAAAATAAATTTAAGTAATGAAACTTATAAGAAGTTGGTTGATTCTCAAAGGTGAGTCAAAACTTTTGTTGAGGGAGACTATGTAATGATTAGGTTAAGGCCTGAACGGTTTCCTCCTGGAACTATTAGAAAGTTACATGCTAGAGGAGCTGGACCATTTAGAGTGGTGAAGAGAGTAGGGTCCAATGCCTATGTGCTCGAGTTGCCTTCAGAACTAGGCATTAGCTCCACTTTCAACATTACAGACCTAGTAGAGTATAGAGAGCCAGCTGTGATTCCCAGTGAGCCTTTTTGAGCCTAATCTTGCTCTTGAGAGTGAACCCAACCCTGTGTGTCCACCAACAAACTGGCCTGTGAGGAAAGAGCATATTGAAAAGATCCTGGATGATCAGGTTATCTCTACTCGTAATCGAGGATACCAAAGATACCTGGTCTGCTGGCAAGGAAGGCCAGATTCTGATAACTCTTGGATCTCCCGAGAAGAATTACAAGAATTGGACCCAGACCTCTTGGAGAGATACCAGAGCCAGCTTGATCCATACTCGACAGGGTCGAGTTCCTCCCACCCCGGGAGAATTGGTGCAGGCACCAGACTCAGAAGAAGACTTCAGGGCTCCATCTGGATCTCTGATTGACATTGCCCGAAGAATTAGGGTTTTCTGGTTTTGTAATAAGGGTTGACTTGGTCAACTCAATTTTAGTTTGAGTCTATATTTCCCTACAATTTAAATTTTGTTGAGTCATGTTGACTCAATACAAGTCCTAGTAGTGGTCTAGGTCTTCTCCAAGGGGCCACATTTTCTCCCAGGACCAAGCAAGTGGGCGCCACACTCCCAACCACACGCCAGAGTCCAGGAGGCGCCACATCTCCATCCAGTGTGCCTTGGTCCCCACACCACAAGAAAGCAGGTCCCTTCTTTCATGCGCCACTTGGGGGAGAAATCCATCAAGATACCTCAATCCAAGGAGGAGCCAACTTCTTTCCAGATAAACCCAAGCCAGGATGGCAAGAATTTTTCTTGAAGAGAGGATCAAGGAGGTGCCCCATAATGTTCCATAAAAACCCAAGTTATAAAAGGGAAGAGAGCATGTCTTAGGGAGAAAATCAAGGAGGCACCCAAAAGTTTCCTAAAGTGCCAAAGCCATGAAAGGAAGAAGCCTAAACTTGTGGAGCAAGACTAGAAGGTGTCCAAAAGAGCCAAACCATGAAGGGAAAATCCTTGATTCATGGAGAGATACTAGGAGACACCCCCACTACCTGCCAAAAATGTCCAAAATAAAGATGGGAAGGGCCTTGACTTAGGGAGGAAGAAAATGAGGAGTCCAAAAGAGTTGATCCATGGAAGGAAAGAAATCCTCTCTTGAAGACCCAAGCAAGGAGGCACCATCTACCTACCTTTTATAACCCAAATCAAATTTTTTTGGTACCTTGGCCGACCATATGTGTATGGATTATCCTGATTTGTAGATCCCCTCCTTTAGTCCCACATGGGAAGATGTAAAACCCTACTCCCTTGTAAAGCCCTATAAATTAAACCCCTCTTGTAAGTTTAAAGGAATCAGATGAATGAAATCAATTTCTGTGTGAGCAACTTTGTGTCTCTCTTCCGCACTTGTATTCAGGTGTTGAGCTCCGTGAGGGAGTAAATCTGGGTTCCCTAGGAACCTTGAGGAGGTGTGAGATCTCCAACCCCAAAACCCTAGCTTAGTCCACCCATCTCTACTCCACCACCACCAAACCCTAATTTTCCATCTACATCCCATGGCCCCTCTCTTCCACATAGAGGCCGGCCACCAGCATCCAGGTTCAGATCAACTGTTTCAACTAAAGAGCAAGTTCAAAGAAGAGTCAGATCAGTATCAAGATCTCCGGAACTTCTACATCCAACAATCTTCATGAAGTCCTCAAGTCAGTGTCTTTCTTTGAGTTTCTAGTTCTTTTTCTTCTTCTTCTTCTTTTTTTTTTTTTTTTTTTTTTTTTTTTTTTTGTTCTTCTTCTTCCAGATCCTGAGTTCGAGAAGAAGGCCAACCTTGCCATAGGACTACAATCCGAGGATCCATTGCGAAGATACCTCGTCTCCAAGGATCCTACAATCTGCTCGAGAGTGTCCTTTAATTGAAGCAACGAGAGATATCACAGTCAGGTATAAAACCTTCTCTTCTCTCTTCGTCTGTTTCTTGAAAGAGGAGTAAACCCTAGGTCTGGGGGTTTCTCAATCCCCAGCGATCCTACTTCTGAGTTACTCTGATAATCCACTCCTTTTAATTATGCTTTCTGTCATTTCTTAGTTTCTTTCAACATTGGTTTATCTTTTCTTTGAGTCAAAGCCGACTTTTGAAAATAAATAAATAAAAAAAAATACATTAATTTAATTTACTTCCGCATCGCATCATCTTTTTTGTTCTGCATCATTTTTGGTATCAGAGCTTCCGTTCTGCATCATAGCTCCTACGTGACATCGGTTGGTGGTCTTCCCACTTGGGGTCCTTTGCAAGCGCCCAGTCCTACAAAAGAAGGGTGACTCAGGTAGGGATCCCAATGAGGGCACTTCGACGGTCAAGTCAGTGGGTGATCAAGGAGAATAGATCCTCCCGGTGGATCCCGAAGTGGTCTCCACTCTCAAAAAATTTAAGAGATGATGGAAGGAGAGTTGAGATAGAGAAGGAGAGTTCGGGCGCTGATGGTTGTTGCAATTGGGACTCTCTTAGGGAGTCCTTGTGTGTTCTTCTCATCCTTAGAGCCTTGCCGATTGCTGCCCTTTCTCGCCTACCTTTGTCGGAGGCCCCTTTGAGTTTTCTATAGAAGTATTGTATCTCTAGTGAGGTGCAGAGCCCTGGCACCCTCTGGGAGTCCCTTACGCAGACAAGGTGTAGGTTTGCTTTCCTCCATCACTCCGAAGGAGGGGGATAAGATTCGTTGCCTCTACTAGGGGAGGTCTGCAATGGGCACAGGTGGAGTACTGAGGAGTGTGCATCTCTTTCATGGTGGGTACGTGTAGCATGCCACAAGGCCTGACACTCCGATAGGGCACTGCCACTTTCTAGCATCGTCCTGTCATATTTGGAAAGACTTGGTAGAGCACCTGTCTAGAAGGAGATGCTACAGGGTCTGAAAACCCTGGCAAAACCTTCCTCTTCCGGGTGGTGTAGGTGGTAGGTCGAGGGGCGCAACACCTCGAATGAGGTACCCTCCCTCAGGAGGTACCGATAATGGGTTGTGAGGTCTGATAATTTGGTTGATGCTCCTCCGTAGATGGTGTGCTCTAGCAAAATGCCATGCCACAGAGGTTGCAGGCGGCGTGCTTCTGGTGGAGTACCACCCCACAGGGGTGCCAGCTTCTTCGAGCAGCTCAGGGGCCCTAATGGGGGTGGCGACATCACCTGCCAACGTCATGATCTTGGCCACTCTAGAAGCACTCATGGAGAAGGCCGCATCCGCCTGTAAAAGTCTATACCTGACCTTGGGGGAAGGAGCTGATTTTGACCAAGGAATCAACCTCGAGCAGAGGGAACGCGACCCCAGCCGAGGGCTCAACCTCGAGGGAGCTGACCTCGACCGACGGCTCGAACAATGAGAGCACAATCTTGGTAGAGGACTCAACCTCAAGGAAGCTAACCTCAGTCGGGGGCTCGAAGAATGAGAGCACGACCTTGATAGAGGGCTCGACATCGAGGGAGCTGACCTCGATTGGGGGCTCAAAAAATGAGAGCACAACCTCGGCAAAAGGCTCAACCTTGAGGGAGCTGATGAAGAGGAGGAGGAGGCACCGATCAAAGAGGTTGGGATGGTGCCCGTCACTGCTGACCCGTCCACCCTGCCGGTGGAGAGCTAGGAGGATGCTGACGAGATCCCTCGATGTTCTGGCAAGGCTCCTGCAACGTCACCGTGATCCATAGTTTTTTTTTGACTTTTGTACATAGATATTTTGGAGAACCTCCTGGCCTGTTGGGGGTTCTTTTTGTTGTAAACACTTTGCATCTTGAACGAAAACTTCTTTTCCTTCAACAGGTTCTCCACTTTTCCCTTCCTCTTTTCTTTTCTTCTTCTTTCTTTTCCTTTTTTTTACTTGGCTTTGGAACGAATCCATGCCGTGATCGTCAAGCTTAAGGCCTCCAAAGTTCTGGCTCTTACTGCTTGAACAAAAACTTCTTTTCCTTCAACAGGTTCTCCACTTTTCCCTTCCTCTTTTCTTTTCTTCTTCTTTCTTTTCCTTTTTTTTACTTGGCTTTGGAATGAATCCATGCCATGATCGTCAAGCTTAAGGCCTCCAAAGTTCTGGCTCTTACTGCTTGATTTAAAAATTGGCCAAGAGGACTTTGGGAGTTCCATGATCCAACTCCCCAAGACCAAGAGTCTAGCAAGTAGGTACACGAGGACCTAGGAATTTCCATCCTATCATCGCTAAATTGAGAGTCTGATGGATAGAGTGTGGGGCTTCATGAGTTTTCTGGCTTGCCATCGTCGAGTTGGGAGTTCATTGGATAGAGTGCGGAGCTTTTGGAGTTTCTCAGCTTGCCATTGCTAAATTGGGAGTTCGATGGATAGAGTGTAAGGCTTTTGGAGTTTCCTGGCTTGCTATCACCAAACTAAAAGTTCGATGGATAGAGTGCAGGGTTTCTGAAGTTTTTTGGCTTGCTGTCATCGAACTGGAAGTTTGATGGATAGAGTATGGGGCTTCTAGAGTTTCCTGGCTTGCCATCACCAAACTGAGAGTTTGATGGATAGAGTGTGGGGCCTCTAGAGTTTCTTAGCTTGCCATCACCGAATTAGGAGTTTGATGGATAGAGTGCGGGGCTTCTAGAGTTTCCTAGCTTACCGTCACCAAACTGGGACTTCGATGGATAGAGTGCAAGGCTTCTAGAGTTTCTCGACTTGCCATTGTCGAACTAGGAGTTCGATGGATAGAGTGCGAGGCTTCTAGAGTCTCCTGGCATGCCATCGTTGAACTGGGAGTTTGACAGATATAGTGCATGGCTTATGGAGTTTTTTGACTTGCCATCACTGAACTGGGAGTTTGACGGATAAAGTGTAGGGCTTCTAGAGTTTCCGGGCTTGCCATCGCCGAATTGGGAGTTCAACGGATAGAGTGCCTACATAGGTGAAAAATAGTTTTGCACCAAAAAGAAACTTTTCATTGATGAGAGGGAGTCTTACATCATTGGTAGTACATCCTCAGATTATTGGCATTCTAGGATCGAGAAAATTGGATGCCATCGAGTTTAGTGAGGTAGTATGCTCCATGAGGGAGGGCTTTGACCACCTTGTAAGGACCTTCCCAATTAGGAGAGAGCTTGCAACACTCCCCCACTAGAGATTTCATCTCGCAGTAGGACCAAGTCACCTGGGTGGAAGACCTTCGGCTTCGCACGAGAATTATAGTACTGGGCCATCCATTATCTGTATACCACCATGCAAAGTCGAGCTTTGTCTCTTTTCTTTTTCAGCGGGTCCAGGTTGAGGAGAAGGTGGGTCAAATTCTTAGCTTCATCATATTACTCTACCCATAGTGTGGGCAGACCCATCTCCATTGGAATTACGACCTTAAAATCAAAGACAAGGTTGAAGGGCATCTCACTTATTAACGTTTTAGGCATAGTGTGGTATTCCCAAAGAACACTGGGGAGCTCCTCAACCCACCGGCCCTCGGCCTTGTCCAACCTGGTGTGGAGCCCTTGGAGGATGGTCCAATTAGTCACCTCTGCCTCCCCGTCGGTTTGAGGGTAATCCACCGAGGTGAAGTGGTGACGGATGTTGAGATCAGCACAAAACTCCTCGAATGCTTAGTTGTCAAACTATCATCCATTATCGATGATGATTGAGTGGGGTAGACTGAAATAGCAAATGATCGACTCCCATAGGAAAGATCTGGCCTTGGCTTCAGTGATTCATGCCAACGGCTCGGCCCCGACCCACTTGGTGAAGTAGTCGATGGCCACGATCAAGTACCTCCGTTATCCGGATAAGGGAGGAAAAGGATCCAAGATGTCCATTCCCCACTGGATGAATGACCAAGGAGAAGAGAGCTAGGAGAGCGGCATGGCCAGTTGACACTGTATATAAGCATGTCGTTGGCAGCAGTCATACTTTTTTATGAAGTTTGCCACGTCCTCCCTCATAGTCTCCCAATAATATCTTTGCTGGAGGGCTTTGTATGCCAATGTCCTGTCCCCCGTATGGTTCTCGCAGAGCCCTTCATGTATCTCCGGGAGCACATAGGCCGCATCAGAGGGTCTCAAATACTTCAGGAGTGGGTAGGAATGAGACCTCCGGTAGAGCTGCCCGTCCATCAGCATGAAGCGTGCAACCTTCTTATTAAGGAGGCCAGCCTCTACATGATCTTCAGGTAGAGTACCATCAATGATGTATTTGATGTAGCGATCCATCCAACTAGGCTCGGGAGTGACCTGCTAGACTTTGTCAGATACTTCATAACTGGGAGCCTGTAGGTATTGATATAGGCGTGCCCCAACAATAAGTCTAGCAAAGTTCCAAGCCTAGAGAGAGCATCAGCATGGACATTCTCTCCACGAGGGATATAGAAAATGCTGAAACATCAAAAATCTGCCATGCTCGAACATACTCGCTCTAAATATTTTGCCATCTAAGGATCTCGGGCCTTGAATTCTCTTGAGATTTGATTTGCAACTAACTGTGAGTCAGTGAAGACCCTTAGGCTTGACATACCTAGCTCATGGGATACTTTTAATCCTGTGAGGAGTGCTTCATACTCAGCTTGGTATTAGTAGCTTTGAACAGGAAGCGTAATGCACACTTAGCCACAACCCCATCGAAATTGGCAAGGATGAGCCTGGCTACACTTCCTCCCATATTGGATGCACTGTCCATCTAGAGGACCCAAGCCATCTCGTCAGTTGGTGGTTCCATGGGATGCTCTAGGCAAGCTTCTTCCGGCTCTCCGTTCATAGAAGCACATTATACTAGAAAGTCAGCCAACAGCTACACTTTTTGAGATGGCATTGGGCGGTAAGAAATATTGAACTCACTAAGTTTCAACACCCATTTAGCCAGATGCCCAGATGTATCTGGATGGCTGAGTATGGCCCTCAGGGGTTGGTCGATGAGGACTGCAATCGGGTGGGCTTGAAAGTATGGCCTGAGATGCTAAGCAGATACAATGAGCGCAAAAATTATTTTTTCGGAGAGGGTATACCCGGTCTCCATATCTCGAAGAAGTTTGCTGATGTAGTACATTGGCCTCTGGATTTTGTCTCCATCCATGTGAATGAGCACTGAATTGACGGTGCCTAGGGAGACCACCAGGTATAGGAGGAGTTCTTCCCCCTCCTCGAACCTGGAGAGTAGTGGTGGCGACACAAGGATCCTTTTTAGCTCCTTGAAGGCTTCTCAGTACTCCATTTAGGCAAAGTCGTGCATCTTGTGCAGCACCTTAAAGAAGGGCAAGCATCGATCGGTAGAGCACGAGATGAACCTGCTCAGGGCTATAATCCAATCAGTCAGGCATTGGACCTACTTCTTTGAAGTCAGATGCTCCATGTCGATAATTGCATGGACCTTCTTGGGGTTGGCCTCGATCCCTCTTTGGGTGACCATGAAGCCCAAGAATTTTCCAGCAGCCATGCCGAAGGTGTACTTGGTTGGATTTAACTTCATCTAATGGAGATGAAGGTTTTGGAAGGCTTCCACTAGGTCCCCAATGTGGTTCGACTCTGGCTTGCTCATAATGAGCATGTCGTCCAGTAGACCTGTATGTTGCTACCGATTTGGTCTTTGACGACCTTATTTACCAAGCATTGGTATGTGGCTCCAACGTTCTTCAGACCGAACAGCATCATCTTGTAGCAGTAAGTCCCTCTGTCTGTAATGAAGGCAGTGTGCTCCTCATCTTCTAGGTGCATCCAGATCTGGTTGTATCCAAACAATGCATCCATGAAGGTGAGTAAGCGATGCCCTGATGTGGGATCCACCAGTTGGTCGATCCTAGGAAGGGGGAAGCTATCTTTTGGGAAGGCTTGATTGAAGTCAATGTAGTATACACAGATCCTCTACTTCCCACTGGCCTTCTTGACCATGACCATGTTCGCCAGCCAGTTAGGGTACTGAACTTCTCTGTTGAAGCTGGCTGTGAGGAGCTTTTCCATCTCTTCATTGATGGCCTTTTGTCTCTCCAGAGTGAAGCTCCTCTTCTTCTAATGGATCGGGCGGCACTTCGAGTCGACGTTCAACCTATGAGTGATGATGTCAAAAGGAATTCTCGGCATGTCTTCCACGGTCCAAGTGAAGACATCTGCGTTCGCTCGGAGGAAACTTAGCAAGCGAGCCTTCTCATCCTCCTGTAGATGGGCTCCTACCTGCACCATCTTCAAAGGGTCTGCATCGAGGGGGTAGGACAACAAGCGCTTGACCGGGCCATCTTTGGCATCCTGCACCCTTTGATCGAGCTTATCAATGATTGGGTCCTCCCCGATGCTTCTAGCCCTGGGGATGACCTGCAGGTAGTGCTGTACCGGTTGCAAGATCCCCCTCATTTCCCCTAGGTTGCAAGGAGTTGGGAATTGTACTAGAAGCCATTTGGTAGATATGATTGCATCAAGCAGGTTAAGCCCAGGGTGACCAAGGATCACGTTGTAAGCTGAAGAGAGCCTAACAACCATGAAAGTCATCAGACTGTGCTTTACCAGGGTGGTGACCCAGCAGTGACTGGGAGGGTGATCTCTCCCTCAACCCCTATCGAGTCTCTAGTAAAACCAACCAGTGGGATATGCACTAGCTTCAGCTAGGTAGTAGACAAGTTCATCTTTAAGAAGGCATTGTAAAAAAAGACATCAGTCAAACTTCCACTATCAACCATAATCCATTTTATAGGATGCTTCACTATCATTATCTCGATGACAATGGCATCATTATTTACATTTTCTACCCCAATTCTCCTTTCCTCATAAATGGGAGTACATTTTCAGGCCCCTCCCCTGCCCTATTTCTCTTCGAGGCATGCTCCATCCCCTAGGAGATCATGCCCACTGGCCTCTCGATGGGCTGGTTATCGATAGGAGGGAGAGCCACGAGCACCGAGGGTCTCGATACAGCTTTGCCCTCTACAAACTTTTCGAGGTAGCCTCTTCTGATGAGATCTTCGATCTCCCTCTTAAGGTAGCTGTTGGGAATAGTGTCCCAAAACCAATCATCTAGCCTGTACGCAGTTGTACTATTTTGTAATTGTATATGAATTTTTTAAATAAATAAAAGTTATTCTTTTAGCTGTTCATCACATGTACATTTTCCTGAAAAGAACTCTAGTATGATGGAGTCCTTAGAACTACATTATATTTGATATGGAGAGGATATATCGAGTAGTTCTTAAACTGGTTCACAACCAAATGATACATTATTATTGGACGACGATGTATCAAGCATAGGTTGTTGTATGTCACATTGGTTGGTTATCCTCTTAACCAAAGAGTGTTGAGACACTAATGTGATATACAGGTAAAATATATGACATCTCACTGAACGTGACCAACTACAGAGCTCCCTTCTACCAAAGGATTGCTCGTGAAGGGATATGGGTATATATGTCCCCCAGACCTAAGATCACCATGGCAGCTTGCAAGTAACTCACTGTACTTTGGTACTGGACTACTTGGATTTCTAATCCAGTGATGGAAGGTTTCTGGGTACAGTCAAGTACTTGTAGAGCGGTAGTGGATCAAGATGGGATTGACCCCTCCAAATGGTTTGGAGTGAATGACTCACTATGTCTCAATTTAGCAAAACCTTGGTCAGGGTAGTTCTTGTGAGGAGTCACAAAACTTGTAAGGTTGAGACATAATCTGGATGTACTAAATTATGGTTGGCAGTCAAACCCTAGGTCATCCTAAGCATTATGAGATCAAAGGGATGAATTATGTGGTAACCATATGCCAGAGGTTCTAGAGAGTTGCTCTGCAATCTTCGACCTATCCGGATATTGGGTATCATTGCTAGATGATGACTTTGACTGGTACTGGAAGTGTTCCAGTGCTACTAGCTTAGTGTTCAAACCTATAGGGTCATACACCATAGGGGTTTCTACCTGATCTAAAAGCTGATCGACGATTAAGAATCGTTTGGCATCATTGGGGGTCATATGATTGACCATGATCCAAGAGTCAACACTTTGGAGTGTTGACACTTGGCTGTGATGAGAGTTTTTTTTTCACTAATTCGATTAGTGAATTTTGGAGGACTTATTTATAATATGATTGCAACCTAATGGGTCAAGCCAAATGTGATTTGGCTTAGGATCAAATTGGATTTGATTTTTCATGCTCTGTTTCCTTTAAAAAGATTTAAATTTGAATTTTGAATTCAAATTTTAAATATTGGATAAAATTGGCTCCAAGGTTTTTATGGAATGCATTATTTGGGAATGTAGATTTTCTTCGATTTAAACCTAGAGCTAACTTGGTTCAACCCTTAACCCTCTCCCCCAATCACTCCACCTTCCATATCTCTCTCCCTCTTCACTGCTACTATAAATAAGTGTTATTGTAGGGCCAGACAAGCTGGGATGACAAGCCAGGCTTTTCTAAGAGAGAAAGAAAAGGATTCCTTAGAGTGGGGTTTGAGAGGATTAGAGTTTTGGGTATGAGCCTACATAGCAATCAAGCTGGGGTTTGGGAAGAGAGAGTTGGTTGGGAAGGGTTTCACTTCCACTTCTCCTTGTTGTTGGTGCGGGCACCAGGATCAGACGAAGACTTCAGGGTTCCATTCGGATCTCTGATTGACCTTGCCCGAGATAATTAGGGTTTCAAGTTTTGTAATAAAGTTGACCTGGTCAATGTGAGGTTGTATTTTTATTTTTGAGTCTGTAGTCCTTTTGGGACCTTTGCATTTCAATTCAATTGAGTCATGTTGACTCAGTCTGTCATTTGTTTGAGTCATGGTCAAAGTCAAGAGGGCTATTTGAAGACCCAAGACAAGAGGCCCCATATCTCTTGCCCATGAGGCACCACATCCCTTGCCCAGTGTGCCTTGGTCCCCACACCACAAGAAAGCAGGTCCCTTCTTTCATGCGCCACTTAAGGAGAGATCAATCTAGGATCCTCAATCCAAGGGGGCGCCCAAAACAATTTCCATAAGAACCAAGCATGGAAGGAAAATGCTTGTCTTGAAGAGCAAGGCTAGGAGGCGCCATCTTCTTGCCATTTGGAGCCACCAATCAACATTTAAGGAAGCTTTTGTCCAGCCATTATGAGGAGGATTTGATTCTACATGCCTAATTTGAGAGTCCATGACATTAGTCCCACATGGGAAGATGTAAAAACTTGATTTCTTGTAAAGTTCTATAAAATAGACCCCTCTTATAAGTTTTCAAAGAATAATGATGAATGAAATCAATTTCTTTGTGAGCAACTTTGTGTTTCTCTCTTCCACACTTGTATTCAAGTGTTAAGCTCCGTGAGGGAGTGATTCCGGGTTCTACAGGAACCTTGAGGAGGTGTGAGATCTCCAAACCTTACCAAAACCCTAAGTTAGCCACTTCAATTCCCAAACCCTAGCCGCCCATCATCTTTCCTCCAATCACCATCCAAACCCTAATTTTTCATCTATATCCCACGGCCCCTCTCTTCCACATAGAGGCCGGCCACCAGCATCCAGGTTCAGATCAACTGTTTCAACTATAGAGCAAGTTCAAAGAAGAGTCAGATCAGTATCAAGATCTCCGGAACTTCTACATCCAACAATCTTCATTAAGTCCTCAGGTCAGTGTCTTTCTTTGAGTTTCTGGTTCTTCTTTTGTTCTTCTTCTTCCAGATCCTGAGTTCGAGAAGAAGGCCAACCTTGCCATAGGACTACAATCCGAGGATCCATTGCGAAGATACCCCGTCTCCAAGGATCCTACAATCTGCTCGAGGGTGTCCTTCAATTGAAGCAACGAGAGATATCACAGACAGGTATAAAACCTTCTCTTCTCTCTTCATCTATTTCTTGAAAGAGGAGTAAACCCTAGGTCTGGGGGTTTCTCAATCCCTAGCGATCCTACTTCTGAGTTACTCTGATAATCTACTCCTTTTAATTGTGCTTTCTGTCATTTCTTAGTTTATTTCAACATTAGTTTATCTTTCCTTTGAGTCAAAGCCGACTTCTGAAAATATATATATGTATAAAAAAAAAAGGAAATTAGTCTTAATTTACTTCCGTATCACATCATCTTATTTGTTCTGCATCATTTTTGGTATCAAAGCTTTCGTTCTGCATCATTCTTGGTATCAGAGCCCTGTCTAGGATTCTTGATTGTTTGATTGTTTATTTTCGTTCCTTTTTATTTTCGTTCCTTTTTAGACTCCCCTGGCCATCCGGTCCTAGGAACAAGCGAGACGCAAGCCTCCTCCTCCCATTCCACGAGGGTTCCTAGGGCGTGTAGGGGTGCCGCTGGGTTATAACTTCTAGGCAGGGATTGTAAACGGGACACATGTTCTATTTTCTGCTAGTAACTATCCTGTTATTTGAATTGTTTCTCCCTGCAAAAAATTCTAAATTAAGTAATTCTTATTTTTCTGAAACCAATATAATTGAAAGTAATTTACATAAGATTTTCATGATTTATTAATTTCTATAGATTTTCTGAGATCAATTTTACTGATGTTCTGCTTTTTATTTTCTGCAAGCTGTGTTTTTATTTGAGTGTGCATAAATTGAATCTATCTTAAGGGCACCGAAGTTGCAACATAAGGGGAGGATTGAGACCCTCTCCTTAGCCCAAAACCACCTCCCGTGCATTCGAACCTAAGCCTTTAATCTTAAAATTAATTAGAGCTAATTTGTCCTAGTGGGTTAGGGACACCAACTGGTCGGGTATAGGCTAGTGTTAAGTCAGTTTGTCTAGTTACTCTATGTGTGCTTTGTACTCAGTGTCTAGAATGGTGGTTCAGGGACTACGTCCCGAAGGGCTTGTGTGCTGGTCCGCCTACCTGGCCAATCACTGATTGGTGTCTAGGATTTGGCAATCAGGGACCTACACTCCACTTACACCTACCTGGCTGAGTCCTGAGTTACTACAAGCTAGCTTGCCACTCTGATTGGGCATCTAGTTTGGACTCTAGGTCTAGTGAGCCAGTAGTCCTTTAGTCTAGTCACATTCTGTGTGCTTGCTTGCATCCTCATGTCGACCCGCAATGGTGTTCCCTATCAACCTGGTCAGTCATAACCTGCACCCATGAACAATGATTTAGATACCATGATGAGGGTTTTGACTGAGAGGATTGATACCTTGTTTGCTAAGAGAGAGGGTAAGATGAGCTAGGACATACATGAGGGTGTTGCCCAGTTTAAAGATCGTGTCCAGGTACTTGAGGAACCTAGGCATAGAAATTGGACCCCTAACTCAGAATTTGGTAGACCCCAACCTCACCCACACCCAGAGCCTAGGAGACCTTTATACAAGGATCCTGAACCTAATCATTGGAGGTTTGATCTAAGAGCCTATGACCATGATCTTGCCCCTGAGTTTAGCCCTAGGAGCCTATACCCATACTTGGTTGACTCAGAGAAGGGACCCGTTAGGAACACCGAACCTTATGCACCCACTTTTGATGGAAGACAAGAGACATATATTAAGTGGGAAGAACAAATGGATCGGTATTTTGAGTGCACTAACATATCGGAATTAGGACAAGTCAGGTTGGCCAAAACCAAGTTCACCAAACATGCTAGGTCGCATTGGTATGCTATTGAGCGTGAGTGTTATCAAAGAAAAGAGGAAATATATACTTGGAGAGATATGAGAAGTAAGTTGAGAGATAGGTACCTAGGTAGATCCTATGAGAAAAGACTTTTAGACCAATGGTACCAATTGCGACAAGGTAATAGGCCTGTGTCTAAATATATCGAGGACTTCCAGTGGTATGACATGAAATGCAATACCATTGAGACCGAAGCTCAGATCACATCGAGGTTTAGGGTTAAGTTACACCCAGACATTTATAGGAAGCTATGCCTTGAAAAGATTAATAAGTTAGACCAAGCCTACCAAGAAGCCCAAGACTATGAGTGGTCTTTAAGATATAACCAATCAAGTACTTTGGACTTAAAGCCAACCTCTACCAACTTGAGTCAAGTTCCGATTGATCCGACACCCGTAGTGAACCAGACTTTTGTTTGTCAATTCCCACTTGTGTCACCTCTTGACCAGAAGGATAACACTGAGAAGGAGTTAGGCATGGCCATCCCAAAATTAGTTGACCTGACCAGAGCCGTACTTAAAGAGGAATCAAAGGAGAATAGATTAGAACCTTTCAGTGAGATTGAGGAAGAAATATATGAGCCTGACATAAGTTTGATAGATGAATATGAAGAAGAAGAATTTGAGGATATCTCTCCAGATAATTCAATTAACCAACTCCTACCTGATGGGGTTATTGAGGGGACCCCTGCCACTCAAGGAATTCAGGAGCTAACCCTAAGAGAAGACCCTTTTGAGGAAGTTCAGGAAGAGGAAATTGCACCCAATGAGAGTTTAAGTGAGAATATCCCTGAACTCATTGAGGAATCCAAAGAAGACACCCCTGAGTCAAATCTAGTAGAGAAGTGTGAAGAAAGAAGGGGTTCACAAGAATGGCCCATTGAGAAGGTCCAAGAACAAGAAAAAGATAGTAGCTTAGAAGACTTTCTAGATAAACATTCCAAAGACCTTCCTGATAACCTTCCACCTTCTAGGAGCACCTAGCCTATCCTAGAACTTGCACTTGTAGACCCTCCTAGAGCAAATCATGAGGTTTGGATGAGTGCACCTATAGAACAATGTCCTCATTTTAAGATCGTCCTGAATAACCAAAGTATGTTTCTTGTTTTCTATAAGCCACCTCAAAACTCTAATTCTTATTTCCTACCCTTCCCTGAATCTTCTCATGTTTCTAGAGCTATGGGATTACACTTTACTGAGATTTCTAGGTTGCAAGACTCCTTAGAACCTATTAGGTTTGCCACCTACTTCTGGAAGACCTTATGGCACCTACTAGGCACCCATGATAAGTTTTCATGCTCTGCATGCCATCCTCCGACCCAAGGTCAAATCTAGAGAGCCATAGTTTGTTAGGTTTAGACCTAGGTGGTGGGGACACCGGAGGTACCAGAATAAGATAGAGGCTTTTCAATCCTCTATGAATTGATCAATAATTTATGAGTCCATCTGTAATAAGGGCTTAGCTCATCTGAGTCTATTTTAGTTGTTATTTGAGTTTTTTGAGTTGTTATTTCAGTTCTGTACTTGTCAGCTCATGTTAAGCTAGTTCAGTCCAATGCTAGTCAGCTCATGTTGAGCTAATTTTATTTTTTTGAGTCCTGTCCAAGCATACTGAAGACTCAAGACTATATCATACAAGTGAAGACCAAGTCCAACTAGATTGAAGACATGGAAGTATAGCCCAAGTCCAACCTAGCTTGAAGATTTGAAGACCCCAGGAGGAAAATTCAGAAAACCCTGATTTCTTGCAGATGCCCTCCAGATGCCCAGATTCCCTTCCAGATGCCAAAGTATACTCATAGATAAGGGCATCCATGATTCCAAAGGTCCATCTGCATCCTATCCCAAAGAAATCAAGCCCAGGTGCCAAGCCCAAGCCCCTAAGAAGCAAGATACCAGGGAATATTCCTGCTACCTGGCTACCAGGCCACCCCAGCTTCCAGAGGCCCAAACCCATGCACCCAAGCCCCTTTGGGCCGGCCTTTTGCTGCTCCTAGAAGCCCAACACGCCCCCCTAGGCATCCTTGGAGTCTTGACCAAGTCAAGAAAATTTTTAGGGATTTTTCTACCTAATATTTCCTTATTTTCTAGCTAGGGTTTGAGAGGGAAAAGGATTCTTATGTAAAGACTTATGTACCCTTACTTGGAGCCCAAGGTTAAGGGTCTATTTAAGGGACCCTAGCCTCTTGTATGAGGAGAATTATTGATGAATGAAAACCTTGAGTTCTTCTATTGAGTGGTGTGATACCCTGTTGTGTGCATAAAGGGGTTTGTGAGAGTTCTTCTTCCCGGTGTTTGCAATCATCTTCCTGCTGCCAACAAACCCTCCAGATCCCTGGATGCCCACTCCAAAAGAAGCCTTTTCTTGCTATTTTTCCTTTATTTTCTTGTTCATTTGTGAGTTTTCTAACCCCTGACAGGTCGTTTGCAGGTCCCTGAGTTCCTACGAATCCAACGACTCCAGCCAGGCCTCAATCGGATCAACGAGCAGAAAGCCGGGTATCCGCGGGTCTTTGGCTCGGTTTTCCAGGCCGCATCCGTCGAGAAACGAGAGACCCCTTCGCTGCGATCTTCATAGACGTTGTCAGGTGCACCCCTCTACCTCCAGTAGTTTTATTATAGGAGAACTTGCCCTAACCGAGGCTTCTCAGCCCCGGCGGTCCTTCTTTGCTACTTTTCTAGGTTCTAATCTGCATGCTGATCTTCAAAAATTCATACAAAATTCCCTACAAATAATTTTCATCTGAAATTTGGGAATTAATCACCTAACTCAACATGTAAAACATAAAAAAAAAATGGCAAGCATATTAGTCCCCCATCATTTGGTATCAGAGCTTAGATTAGGGCTTGTTTTCTGCAATTTTTCAGTCCATATATACTCTGTTATTTTAATTATTTGTCCCTGATAAAAACTCCAAAAATTCTGAAATTTATTTTTCTAGATTCAACATAATTCACAGTAATTTTAAAAATTTTTGTAGATTTTATTATGGCCTGTGAATTTTCTTCAAGCCGAAATATATCCTGCAAGTTTTTGGCTCTATTTTTTCAGCAAGACAAGTTTGGAAGTTTTAGGTTTTTGTTTAGCAGTTTTGCATATTTTTTAATTTTAGTATATTTCCAGCATATTAGGCCATGATTTGCAAGTTTTCTTCTATTTAAAAAATACCAAAAAAATTACATATTCTCCAAAAATACCAAAAAAAATATCTAAACCCTAATTTGCATCCTCATCTGCCTGCCATCATTGCATAATTTACTTTTAAGGGCACTCTTGCTATATCAGATAGGGGGAGGATTTGATCACCTCTCCTTAGCCCAAAACCACATCCCTTGCATTCGGTCCCAAGCCTTAACCTAAAATTAATTAGACTTAATTTGCCCTAGTGGGCTAGGGACACCAACTGGTCGGGTCCGGGCTAGTGTTAGATCACTGTGTCAAGTTAACCTGTGTGTGCCTTGTGCTCAGTATCTAGAACGGTGGTTTAGGGATTCAATCCCGAAGGGCTTGTGTGCTAGTCCGCCTACCTGGCCAATCTCTGATTGGTGTCTAGGATTGGCAATCAGGGACCTAACACTCCCCTTACACCTGCTTGGCTGAGTACAGGGTTACTATAGGCTAGTTTGCCACCCTGATTGAGCATCTAGTTTGGACTCCAGGTCTAGTCAGCTATAGTCGGTCTGATCGAGTCTTGCATGAGCACTAGATCAGGAGTTTCATATCACCCACCTCCTTCACAAATGTCTGAATCCATGGAAAATTTACAATCTCAAATAAAAGCCCTAGCTGATCAAATGGCCCAAATGGCTACCCACATAACTACCCAGATAACTACCCAGATGACCCAGTTAACTCAGTCTCATATTCAAACCAATGATAGAATTGACCATCTTGCCAATAGGTTTGATCAGTTAAAAGTCCAGGTAGGGACCCTAGAAAAAAACCATGGGTCACAGTCTGAGCCAGATCCTGATTCCCCTCAACCTAGGAGGACCCCAAACCCTGATCCATACCTTGAGGCTGAACCTAGGAGAGCCCATCATCCTGACCCAATCCCTAAGGTTAGTCCTAGAAGACCCAATCAGGATTTTGTAGACCAGGAAGATAGATCCTATTTACCCACATCCTCTAAGCCTAGTATACCCACAACCTATAGATCTTATGACTCCAAATCCTATGAACCTAGAACCTATGAATCCAGAACCTATGAACCTAGATCCTATGACTCTAGATCCCATGATCATAAATCCTATGCACCCACACCCTATAAGCCTAGTAGACCCAACACCCAATATTCTGACCCATATAGGGAGTCCAACCCTAGGAGAACCCAATATTCTGACCCATATAGGGAGTCCAACCCTAGGAGAACCCAGTATTCTGACCCATATAGGGAGTCCAACCCTAGGAGGACCCAATATCCTGACCCATATAGGGAGCCCAACCTCAGGAGGACCCCATACCATGATCCATCCTTAGAACCTGATCATAGAGCTGACCCAAAATGCTATGACCCCAGATCCTATAATCCCATGACCCATAGATCTGCACCCTTGTCCTATGAGCCTAGAGAACCCATAACCCCTAAGTATCAACCTAGTACTAGTCATGCTTCCCCTAGTCAACTTGAACCCCATAGGATTAGTATCCCTAAATACTAACCCAGTAGTGAGCCACTACCCCTTATACAACCTGAACCTACTAGTAGTACCCATAATCAGAGACCAGAACCTAACCAATTTCCTGCTAGCCGACCTTCTCCAACCATTCCTGAGATTCACAAGGCTTACATTAATGCGGAAGTGTATGAAGCTGATGTGAGCCTAGTGGATGAGCATGAGGGAGAAGAGGAGACACCTTTAGTAGACCTAGAATTAGCTGACCCAGTAGATGCCCAGGTAGAAACCAACCCAGAGCTAGTTGACCTTGACCATATCCAACCTAAAGCTATAATGGAAGAACAAATAGAGGAAGAGAACCTAGGTACTGCTACAAGAGCCCTACCTGAGGAAACCATAGAGGAGAGCCAAATTATAGAGTCTAGTCCTAAAATACAAGAACCAGAAGAATTTATTAAGGACCTGATCTCTTTGAATCAGTACCCTTAGGATGAGTCTCCTCCTATAGTTCCCATTAAGGACCTCTTTCCTGAGATTAATAACCCATCCTTCCATTATACAAACCCCGTAGATATATCGCAACCCCATAAGGTTAACCTCATTAGTCTAGGATTAGTCCCTGACATGCCTTCTTTGATTCTACTTTATCCAACTAACCCAGAACCTTTTTCTCCACCCTACCAGAGTAATTCTAAACCGACTTCCTATTTTCTACCCTTTCCTGAGTCTTCTCATGTGTCTAGAACTATTAGGTTACATTTTGTTGAGGTTACTAGGTTGCAAGGATCCATAGAGCCCATCCCATTTGCTACCTACTTTTGGCAGACCCTCTGGCACTTATTAGGAGTTACTAGCAAATTTTCTTCTGCATGTCATCCATCAACCACGACTCATGCTCCCATGCCCAAGTGGTAGTTAAGACCTAATAAACCTCTTCAGTCGAGTCTGTTAGGTGTAGGTTTGAGTCCTTTGCATCATCTTGTTAGGAGTCTGCATGTGCCTAGCATGTTCACCACCCACACTAATGTTAAAACAACTGGCTAATTCCCGAAGATGGATCAAAAAATTTGATGTAGTGGATTTTATCTTGGTTAGGCTTAGGCCTAAAAGAAGATTCATGCTCGCAGAGCCGGACCTTTTAAAGTGATAGAGAAGGTTGGATCAAATGCCTAGGTGTTAGACTTGCCTTTGGATTTGGGCATTAGTTCTACCTTCAATATTACAGACCTGGTTGAGTATAGGGAACCGGCAGCGCTACCTAGTGAGGCCTTTGGACCTATTCCTTTTCATTGTGAGTGACCCTAACCTAGAGTGTCCACAAACAAATTTGGCCTGAGAGAGGAGAACGGATCGAGCGTATCCTGGATGATCAAGCCATCATGACCTAGGGCCATGACTATCAATGCTTCCTGGTCCGATGGCAAGGCCAGCCAGAGTCGAACGATTCGTGGATTTCTCAAGAGGACTTGCAACGCCTCAACCCAGACCTTCTCGAGAGATATGTGAGCCAGTCTGACCTTCACTCGACAGGGTCGAGTTCCTCCCACCCCGGGAGAATTGGTGGGGACACCGGAGGCACCATAATAAGATAGAGGCTTTTCAATCCTCTGTGAATTGATCAATAATTTATGAGTCCATCTGTAATAAGGGCTTAGCTCATCTGAGTCTATTTTAGTTGTTATTTGAGTATTTTGAGTTGTTATTTCAGTTCTGTACTTGTCAGCTCATGTTGAGCTAGTTCAGTCCAATGCTAGTCAGCTTATGTTGAGCTAATTTTATTTTTTTGAGTCCTGTCCAAGCATACTGAAGACTCAAGACTATATCATACAAGTGAAGACCAAGTCCAACTAGATTGAAGACATGAAAGTATAGCCCAAGTCCAACCTAGCTTGAAGATTTGAAGACCCCAGGAGGAAAATTCAGAAAACCCTGATTTCTTGCAGATGCCCTCTAGATGCCCAGATTCCCTTCCACATGCCAAAGTATACTCATAGATAAGGGAATCCATGATTCCAAAAGTCCATCTGCATCCTAGCCCAAAGAAATCAAGCCCAGGTGCCAAGCCCAAGCCCCTAAGAAGCAAGATACCAGGGAATATTCCTGCTACCTGGCTACCAGGCCACCCCAGCTTCCAGAGGCCCAAACCCATGCACCCGAGCCCCTTTGGGCCGGCCTTTTGCTTCTCCTAGAAGCCCAACACGCCCCCTAGGAATCCTTGGAGTCTTGACCAAGTCAAGAAAGTTTTTAAGGATTTTTATACCTAATATTTCCTTATTTTCTAGCTAGGGTTTGAGAGGGAAAAGGATTCTTATGTAAAGACTTATGTACCCTTACTTGGAGCCCAAGGTTAAGGGTCTATTTAATGGACCCTAGCCTCTTGTATGAGGAGAATTTTTGATGAATGAAAACCTTGAGTTCTTCTATTGAGTGGTGTGATACCCTGCTGTGTGCATAAAGGGGTTTGTGAGAGTTCTTCTTCCCGGTGTTTGCAATCATCTTCCTGCTACCAACAAACCCTCCAGATCCCTGGACGCCCACTCCAAAAGAAGCCTTCCCTTGCTATTTTTCCTTTGTTTTCTTGTTCCTTTGTGAAATTTCTAACCCCTGACAGGTCATTTGCAGGTCCCTGAGTTCATACGAATCCAACGACTCCAGCCAGGCCTCAATCGGATCAACGAGCAGAAAGCCGGGTATCCGCGGGTCTTTGGCTCGGTTTTCCAGGCCGCATCCGTCGAGGAACGAGAGACCCCTTCGCTGCGATCTTCATAGACATTGTCAGGTACACCCCTCTACCTCCAGTAGTTTTATTGTAGGAGAACTTGCCCTAACCGAGGCTTCTCAGCCCCCGCGGTCCTTCTTTGCTACTTTTCTAGGTTCTAATCTGCATGCTGATCTTCAAAAATTCATACAAAATTCCCTACAAATAATTTTGATCTGAAATTTGGGAATTAATCACCTAACTCAACATGTAAAACATACAAAAAAAATGGCAAGCATATTAGTCCCCCATCACTAGGGTTCCTTTGAATAAAGTCCATTCTTTAGGAATGCATCGTCAGTCGAGTTTAGGACATTGACTCAGATTTTGGTTGAGTGAGAATACCAGGAATTGGGATTTGTATTTACCCAGGGCTGAATTTGCATATAATGACTCGGTCAATAGGTCTATAGGTAAAAGCCCTTTTGAGATTGTTCATGGGTACAAGCCTCACACACCACTTGACCTAGTTCCTTTGCCAGTCCACACACGAGTCTCCGAGTCTGCTGAAGACTTTGCACAGCATGTAAAGAACTTGCATAAAGAAATTCATGCCAAAATAACTTTAAGTAATGAAACTTATAAGAAGTTGGCTGATTCTCAAAGGCAAGTCAAAACTTTTGTTGAGGGAGACTATGTAATGATTAGGTTAAGGCCTGAGCAGTTTCCTCCTGGAATCGTTAGAAAGCTACATGCTAGAGGAGCTGGACCATTTAGAGTGATGAAGAGAGTGGGACCCAATTCCTATGTGCTGAGTTGCCTCCAGAGCTAGGCATTAGCTCCACTTTCAACATTATAGACCTAGTAGAGTACAGGGAGCTAGCTGTGATTCCCAGTGAGCCTTTTGAACCTAATCCTGTTATTGAGAGTGATCCCGACCCTGTGTGTCCACCAACAAACTGGCCTGTGAGGAAAGAGCAGATTGAAAAGATCCTGGATGATCAGGTTATTTCTACTCGTAATCGAGGATACCAAAGATACCTGGTCCGCTGGCAAGGAAGGCCAGATTCTGATGACTCTTGAATCTCCCGAGAAGAATTACAAGAATTGGACCCAGACCTCTTGGAGAGATACCAGAGCTAGCTTGATCCATTATTGACAAGGTCGAGTTCCTCCCACCCCGGGAGAATTGGTGCGGGCACCAGGATCAGACGAAGACTTCAGGGTTCCATTCGGATATCTGATTGACCTTGCCCGAGATAATTAGGGTTTCAAGTTTTGTAATAAAGTTGACCTGGTCAACGTGAGGTTGTATTTTTATTTTTGAGTCTGTAGTCCTTTTGGGACCTTTGCATTTCAATTCAATTGAGTCATGTTGACTCAGTCTATCATTTGTTTGAGTCATGGTCAAAGTCAAGAGGGCTATTTGAAGACCCAAGACAAGAGGCCCCATATCTCTTGCCCATGAGGCACCACATCCCTTGCCCAGTATGCCTTGGTCCCCACACCACAAGAAAGCAGGTCCCTTCTTTCATGCGCCACTTAAGGAGAGATCAATCTAGGATCCTCAATCCAAGGGGGCGCCCAAAACAATTTCCATAAGAACCAAGCATGGAAGGAAAATGCTTGTCTTGAAGAGCAAGGCTAGGAGGCGCCATCTTCTTGCCATTTGGAGTCACCAATCAACATTTAAGGAAGCTTTTGGCCGGCCATTATGAGGAGGATTTGATTCTACATGCCTAATTTGAGAGTCCATCCCATTAGTCTCACATGGGAAGATGTAAAAACTTGATTTCTTGTAAAGGTCTAGAAAATAGACCCCTCTTGTAAGTTTTCAAAGAATAATGATGAATGAAATCAATTTCTTTGTGAGCAACTTTGTGTTTCCCTCTTCCGAACTTGTATTCAAGTGTTGAGCTCCGTGAGGGAGTGATTCCGGGTTCCACAGGAACCTTGAGGAGGTGTGAGATCTCCAAACCTTACCAAAACCCTAAGTTAGCCACTTCAATTCCCAAACCCTAGCCGCCCATCATCTTTCCTCCAATCACCATCCAAACCCTAATTTTCCATCTATATCCCATGGCCCCTCTCTTCCATATAGAGGCCGGCCACCAGCATCCAGGTTCAGATCAACTGTTTCAACTACAGAGCAAGTTCAAAGAAGAGTCAGATCAGTATCAAGATCTCCGGAACTTCTACATCCAACAATCTTCATTAAGTCCTCAGGTCAGTGTCTTTCTTTGAGTTTCTGGTTCTTCTTTTGTTCTTCTTCTTTTAGATCCTGAGTTCGAGAAGAAGGCCAACCTTGCAATAGGACTACAATCCGAGGATCCATTACAAAGATACCCCGTCTCCAAGGATCCTACAATTTGCTCGAGGGTGTCCTTCAATTGAAGAAACGAGAGATATCACAGTCAGGTATAAAACCTTCTCTTCTCTCTTTGTCTGTTTCTTGAAAGAGGAGTAAACCCTAGGTCTGGGGGTTTCTCAATCCCCAGCGATCCTACTTCTGAATTACTCTGATAATCCACTCCTTTTAATTGTGCTTTCTGTCATTTCTTAGTTTCTTTCGACATTAGTTTATCTTTCCTTTGAGTCAAAGCCGACTTCTAAAAATATATATATATATAAAAAAAAAGGAATTAGTCTTAATTTACTTCTGCATCACATCATCTTATTTGTTCTGCATCATTTTTGGTATCAGAGCTTTCGTTCTGCATCAGTTGTCCTCCAACAAGTTCTTCCTGGCTGCTTCAAGAAAGTCTTGCAAGTCCAAGGAAGGAGAAGATTGGCTTCTAGGATTCTGAAAAGCTAGCACTCCAAGGGAGTTGATTGCGATTGAGCCCTGGTGTGAACTACCCATAGTGGCCAGCCACTTGTGTGGCTCAGTAGCTCTTCATCATCTCCATCCAATGGTTTAATGGTAATGTACCTTTTCCTTGGTCTCATGTGATTGATCTAAAGCATGAAATTGTTACATGCTTTTCCTTTTTATTGCTTATGGTATCCTTCGCATCCCTTTTATTATGTTGGATCCTGTTGCAGGTAGACTAGTAGATCGACTTGATCGATCTACCAAGTCTTCCACTATTTTTTATTTTAAAATAGTTTTAAAATATAGTCTACTTGTACTGCATCTCCCTCATTGGTATCAAAGCCAGGTTCTTGTAGCATAATAATAATAACATGTTAAGATATCATTAGTTTTCTCTTTCAAAGTACTTGGATTGAGAGCATCACCATGGCCGTCCGGCCATAGGAGATTGTGGGACACTAGGATCAGACACAGATCCCTGGATCCTATATGGTTCAATTAGTCATGTATCAAAGTTTTGAGAATTTTGTAATCAATTAAGATTGAGTCTTGTAATAAGATGAGGTTAGTTGATTTGTCTCAACCCTCAACCTAGTCAGTATATTGAGTCCTGTACATCAGTTATGAGTTCAGTATGAGCCCAATTTTTATACAAGAGAGGAGGTTATCCTATTTTGAAGTTTTATCAGGCCACATCCAGGAGTCAAAGGCCATTCCATCTGTCTATTGGATTTTGTATTACAACCCAGGATCCAAGATGCTTCCAGAAACCCTGACTCCTTCCAGATGCCCTCCAGATGCCCAGATTCCTCTCCAAATACCAGAGCATATTCTAAAACTAGGGCATCCATGATTCTAGAGGTCCACCTGCATCCCAGCCCAAGAAAATCAAGTCCAGGTGCCAAGCCCAAGCCCACCAGAACCAAGATGCTCTTTTTATTCCAAGAATATTCCATCCAGGGCACCCCAGCTTCCAGGAGGCCCAAGCCCATGCCCCTTCACCCTTTGGCTGGCCCATTTCTACTCTTAGAAGCCCAACACACCATCCTAGGCATCCTTGGAGTTGACCAAGTCAAAGCATGAAGCAAAGAGAAGAAGACTAGTCAAAGTTCTAAACCTAGTTAGGATTCCTAGTTCTTTTAAGCTTTGTAATTCTAACCTAGCTAGGAAAGGACATGTAATCTAACTAGAAAAAGGCTTGTTAACCTAAGTGTAACCTTAGTTAGAGAGGGCATGGGAACTCTATAAATACCCCACCCCTCTCCCTCTTGTAATCAATTTTCCCTTATGAAAACATTTTGTTGAAACTTTGAGACATTGTCTTGTTCGTGTTTAGTTCTTATTCTTGAATGCTCTCCTTGTGTCCCTTGGCCAAACCCCTACTACCCTAGCTTCCCTCTGCATCCTGGGAGATCATCCATGCCTAAAGGAAGATTCCCTAGCTGCTGCCCCAGTCAAGCAACTGCTACTTCCCTAGGACACCCACACCTAAACCTAATTTTGTTTCCTTCTAAACCCTAGTTTTTATTCCTTTGTTTAATTCCTATTTTAATTGACCCCTGATGCTTGTAGGATCCTCGAAGTGTTTTACCTCCTCAGAGGAGGCTTTCCTTGCCTTCAGACCAGGTCTAGATCAGCCATCTGATTCAAGGAACTGAAGCTTCTTCTTCTAGGCTTCAATCAGAGTGTGAGTGATCCTTTCCACTGCAAAGTTTTCAATCTCTGACTGGTAAGAAGCCTTCCCTTCTCTTGAAATCTATTTTGATGAATATAAACTATCCTAATCCAGGAGTTTCTCAATTCTCAGGTCATGAAATTTATTATTTTTGCATGAGTTTGCCTGCGATCATGATGATTCTATGTATTGCTATTCTGCTTGCTAGTTCTTACTTTTATTTGGAAATTTAGCCTACAAATATAAATTATAAAAAATTATAAAAAAATTAGTTTACTATTTTTCTTGCATCTTTAGCAATCTTAGAGTCATCCCGCATCAGGAGAGAAGTAGGGCTACAAGACCTTCTCTTCCTATTCAATGGGATCTCCATGGCATGTAGGGGTACTGCTTGTGATGTGACTCATGAAAAAGAAAAGTAAAGGTGTCGACTCATGAGCGCGTACCAAAAAATATGGCATTCTATTGTCACCCTGTCTTAGGCCATGTGTCGACCCTAATATCGACACCTAGTGTCGATACTTGATCCTGGTGAGTCGACACTTGACCTGAGAATGCTGAAAAACTATGAATTCAAATTCTAATTGGTTGTAAAATTATTTTACATTATAAATTAAAATTATTTTGATTTATGAAATTTATTGAACTTAATTAAGAATTAAGTTACCTTGAATGACAAAGTGATCTAGGAATATAATTTAAAGATTTTAAGTCATTTTAATAAGCTTTAAGGGTCATGGGTTAGCTTCAATTAGGTCCTTAATTGAGTTAAACCTAAGTTTAGATGCATTGAACTAAATAGAGAACTAATATAATCAAATGCTGAGTTAGGATTTCTTTTCTATAGATCTCTCTAATAGTTAGATTGATTAGTCCATAAATCTAAATGGACCTGATTTGTGGCTCAATGATCAGCCCGAGTCTTTAGGCTAGTCTATTAAGTCTGATGAACTAATTGGTATCTAAGGTAAGTATGGCATTTGATCATGGTTCTTTGGGGCTACCTTTTACCTGGCCAACCCGGTTGGTGTCTAAAGCAAGATAGTTAATGGCAAAACCCATCCCATGATCTCACTTACCTGGCCAATGTGGTCGATCAAAATTGATTGGATAGCTCACTGACTCGTGTTAACCCATGTCACCTAAGGTTAATTAGTCTTGACTGATTTTAGGTACCCATGGATTATTAGTTTCTGAAACCCTCCTTAATGACTGATGTAGTCAGTAGAAGGTTGATCTATGTCTTCTTACCTATTTCATCTGTCACATTAAATTAAAACCCTCTAAATCATTAGATCCATAAAAGGATGAAGTTATAGGGATAACTAAGTCCTAGCCTCTCATTAAGTGGAATGGTAATAGGTCCAATAGTTGGGTGTACATTGGCAGATCCAAAGATTAGGTGTTCATCGAGCTATTGGAATTGTCATTCCTAATATGATGGCTTAGTGTGACTCTCTTAATGATGGTCAGCTAGACTAGCCAAAGTCGAGCTTGACTATTCATTAGTTAAAAGCATTGAATTTTGTCATGTTAATGGTTGGATCTAATCGAGACCTTCAATAGGAGGCCCAAAGGCTGACTGAAGTGCACCTTGGAGCAAAATCTAAATACTAGAAGTTACTTGGAGAAGTAATTAATTAAAGAACCTACCTTTAGATGCACATGGGTAGGCCGGCCAAAGTTTGGCTCATGTGTTGTGAATTGAGTTCTAGTACCCACTAAGGAATTAAAGTAATTTCTCATATTTGAGGTAGAGGCTACCAGTCTGAATAAAATAGTGGGAGGGCCTTTAGACTAAAGTCCATTTCTTTAGGTTAATAATACATATACACTAATAGGTTTCAATTTTTCTTTCAGATGTTTACCAACTTGTCACTCCGATCTCTTCTCGATAATGAGAAACTCATGGGTCCCAACTTTAATAGCTAGTATCGAAAGCTCAGGATTGTCCTGGAGCATGAATGGATCTTATATATGATATCAGATCCGGTGCCTGAAAACCCTGCTCCCAATACTCAAGGTTTGATCAGAGACACTTATCAGAAGTGGCTCTCTAATAGGACCACTGTCCGATGCATCTGTTGACAGCGATGAATGATGAGTTTAGTCACAAATTTGAGGAAGCCTAGTCAGAGGAGATCCTTCAAAAGTTGAAGGAGTCTTTTGGAATACTAGATGATGTTGAGAGGTACAAGGTCTCCTGTGCTATCTAAAATATATGGATGCATAATGGGGCCTCAGTCACTAATCATGTATTGTACATGATCGAGATGATTGAGCACCTGAAAAGCTCAGATGTCCCTTTCATGAACAGCTCAGAAAAGATACGATACTGAATTCCCTACCCTCTTCTTTCTAGACCTTCTCGATCATTTCAGAATGAATAAGCTTGTAGTTAACTTCCATAGTCTATTAGGGTTACTACAAACTTATAAAAAAGACCAGCAACTCAATAAAGGGGTGGTAAATCTAGTGGGAGGATCTTCAGTGGGGCGTCATCCCTTTAAGAAAGGGTAAAAGAGAAATAAAGGGAAGAAGGTGCAAAATACTTCTGGACCCAGTCAGGTCAAGAAAGTGAAGGCTGGTAAGAGCTAGGTGGAGTGCTTCTTCTATAAGAAGTAGGGTCATTGAAAGACAAACTGTCCTCTTTATATTACATTTCTTGACCCAAACAGGTCCAAGAAGAGGAAGCAACAAGGCAGTGATGGACAAGGTATTTATATAATAATGCCTTGTAGTTTCTCTATCTACGATACTACTAACTGTGTATTGGATACCGGAAGTCCAATTCACATTTGCAATTCTTTGCAAGGACTTCAACTTAGTAGGAGATTCGACGATGGTAAGAGATTCTTGAACGTGAGAAATGGAAGCCAAGTTCCAGTTCTGGTGTTGGAAGCTCTCAAATAGTTTTCAAGTCTTGTACAATTATTTTGAATGGGTGTCATTACTGTCCATCTTTCATCCTGAATGTAATTTCTGTAGGCCAATTAGCCATGTATGGTTATGAACTATCAATAAAAAATAATATTTGCAAAATCATTTGGAATAGTTCTATTATGATAAATGGATACATGAATAATGGTATTTATGTACTATTGTGACCTGTTAGTGTAGTGTACAAATCTAGCAAATGCTCTAGGATAGATAATATCAGCGATGCGTATCTATGGCATTGTAGGCTAGGTCATATTAACAAAAATAGGATAAATAGGTTGAAAAGCGAGGGTCTTCTTGAGATCAGTGAATGTGATTCACTACCAACCTGTGAGTCTTGTCTTCATGGAAAGATGACAAGATCATTTTTTACTAGAAAAGATGAACAAGCCAAAGAAATTCTAAGTCTGGTACATACTGATGTATGCAGACCTATGAATATTAGTGCCAGAGATAGGTACAATTATTTCATTATGTTTACAGATGACCTTTCGAGGAACAGTTATGTCTTCTTGATGAGATATAAATATGAGTCATTTGAAATGTTCAAATGATATCATAATAAAGTAGAAAAACAAACTAGAAAGTATATCAAAACCCTTCAATCAGATCGAGGTTGTGAATATCTTTTCGATAATTTTTTGACATATCTTAAGGAGAATGGGATTCTCTCTCAATGGACACCTCCAAGGACACCTCAGTTAAATGGAGTGTCTGAAAGGAGGAATAGGATCCTGTTAGACATGGTTCGGTCCATGATGGGCTTTTGATGTGGGACAAAAAATCGATGTAACATGGTTATTTGGAAAACAGGGAAACAACTAAACAAACTAGGACCGTGGGAGGGCTAAGAAGCCTCCCGGGACTAGGGCATACTAACACTAAAATCCTAAGACAACTGATCTCTTTTGTTCTCAATTTTCTGGGTGGATGTGGCGAAGGAAGGATGAAGATGGGGGACCGGGAAGTGGAACTCATGGCCCTGAGACTCACTCTAGCAGGGAACGCACACAGAAAGTCAGGGGTCAAAGCCTAAAGCTACTCTCCCGAGGGATCACAGCACCAACTACCCTGAGCATAAAGCTACCCTCCCGAAGGGGTCACAGCACCAGCTACCCTGAGCTCCCATCGAACCCATAATGCACACAGCAGGGCTCTCACATAGATGCGCTAGGATGACTCTCGAAAGACACGAGGAGATAAAGAAGACAAGATAGGGATAACTAGGGTGCTCATCAAACCCATAATGCACACAGCAGGGAACACCTCCACCCCTCATCGAACCCATAATGGACACAGCAAGAAACGAAGAAAAATGGACCTTAACCCAGAAACAGAACTGGAACCAACCCAAAAATCTATATCAACTCCCTGATTATTACAGGGGGAGAGGGGGCCTTTATATAGAAAAACCAAAACCCTCAGTTTCTTAGCCTCTAAGAAAACTAAAAAAGGAAAATAAATTACATCAAAATTTGTGTTGCATCAAAAATAGTGCTGATATGC
Organism: Areca catechu; assembly: GCA_021397845.1. NCBI lineage: Eukaryota > Viridiplantae > Streptophyta > Magnoliopsida > Arecales > Arecaceae > Areca > Areca catechu. The sequence goes on along the minus strand of CM038048.1, from coordinate 39,788,291 downwards.
TCTGAAGAGCATGTTGGCTTGATTATCTTCTCCAGAAAGCATGCTGCTCTGAAATATGGGCCGCTCTGAAATTCGTGCAAACACAAACTCACGATCATGGAAGGGAAGAACGGTCTCCGGCGGAACACCAGCGGGTGGCGGACGGGCCGACAGATGGCTGGCGACGGGCTACGGGCGAGGCGGTGCAAGAATGGCACGGCATGCCCCAGGGCGTGCCGTTTGGTCTCCCACGACCGTGGGAGACCTCAAGGCACCGGCGTGGCCTGTGGACGACGGGGATGGCCAGGGCCGGCGGGATGGTGGCCGGCGGACGTGCGGGCGGCGGAGGCAACGGCGGCGGCGACGCAGGGGCGCACGTGGGCGGACGGATGCCTCCCGTGTCCGTTCGTCTTCCCACGGGCGTGGATGGCGACGGACCCCACCGGCGGCCGGGCGAGGGCCGGCGGGCGGCAGGAATGGCGGCGGGCGGTGGGCCGGCGGTGGCAGTGATGGCGGCGGCCGTGGGCCATGGCGAACAAACGCCTCCACGTCCGTTCGTCTTCCCACGGGTGTGGGGCGACGGCGGCGGCTTCTCCGGCGAGGGCGGGGGCCGGCGAGCACCGGCGGTGGTTCGGCGGTGGTGGCAGGGGGTCGGGCAGCCAGGATCTGGGATCGGCAGGGTGGAGGCTAGGGTTTTGAAATTCATTTTAAAACCACGGGAGAAAGACAGTGAAGATGGAATAAAACTTGGATAACTCGAGGATAAACCAAGAACAAAACCATAATAGTGGGGATAGTCGGAATAGCGGGAATAGAAAAATAAAAAAAAATTGAGAAAATAAAAAAAAATAGAAAAATACCCGGACCTGCCTTGGATCCCCATTAACTTTACTTCTCTGCCGTTTCCTTTTTAGGATATGCTCTAGAGTCAGCCTGCTACCTTTTAAATAGGGTTTCAAGTAAGTCCGTTAGCAAAATCCCATATGAGATATGGACTGGATGTAAGCCGACACTTGCACCCTTCGGGTCTGGGATTGCCTGGCTTATGTCAAGCATTTTGGAACGGATAAGCTTGGACCTAGGTGTGACTGGTGCCTATTTATTGGGTATCCAAAAGAGTCTAAGGGGTACTACTTTTACTTGGCTGAGGAACAAAAGTTGTTCGTCAGTCTTAGGGCTATCTTTTTGGAAAAGGAGTTCCTTTGTGAAGGAACTGTAGCTACTAAGATTGAACTTAGTGAAGTTCAACGAGTAGAAGAACCGACATACCTAAGGGACAACATAGAACCAATTATGATTAGATCACACCTAGAGCCTACACAGGAACCATTAAGGAGATCCGATAGGGTATTGCATCAACCGTACAGATACTATGATTTCTTAATCCAGGATAGTGATCCCATTGAACTCGATGAGAATAATGAGGACCCGATCACCTATATGGATGCAATGTAGAGGTTGACTCTGAAAAATGGCAAGGAGCCATGAGATCCAAAATAGAGTACATGGAAATTAATAATGTATGGATATTGGTTGATCCACCTAAAGGGATAAAACACATTGGATGCAAATAGATTTTCAAAGAAAAAAGGGACGCGGACGGGCAAGTAGAGACCTGATATGGTGGGATTGCTGATGTGGAGGAACCGGCATGCGCCACATCAAGAAAGGACACCGCATCGAACATCGCATCAACCCTCTAGCCCAGATTCCACTACCGAGCTGAGCTGAGCTCTCTCAGTACGATGAGCCGAACTCTGTTCTCCGCCAGGTCGGGCCTGCGAGCTCGAGATGCCTAGGTCGGAGCCGCATCCTACCCTCCAGAGCGAGACCCTCAGAGGTTAGTGCCTTGTGGTCGAGGTAGAGCTCAGCGCTCACCCGCCAATGTGGAGCCTCTCTAAGCATGCGCCCTTTGGACCGGGTCTGTCTTCTGCCCTCCAGAGCGAGACCCTCGGAGGTTAGTTCCCTATGGTCGAGGTCAAGCTCAGTGCTCACCCGCCAATGTGGAGACTCTCCGAACGCGCGCCCTCTGGACCAGGTCCATCTTCTACCCTCCAGAGCGAGACCCTCGGAGGTTAGTGCCCTGTGGTCGAGATCGAGCTCAGTGCTCACCCATCAATGTGGAGCCTCTCCGAGCGCGCACCCTCTAGACCGGGTCCATCTTCTGCCCTCTAGAATGAGACCCTCGGAGGTTAGTGCCCTATGGTCGAGGTCGAGCTCAGCGCTCACCCGCCAATGTGTAGCCTCTCCGAGCGCGCGCCCTCTGGATCGGTTCTGTCTTCTGCCCTCCAAAGCGAGACCCTCGGAGGTTAGTGCCCTGTGGTTGAGGTCGAGCTCAGCTCTCACCTGCCAATGTGGAGCCTCTTCTGGCGTGCGCCCTTTGGACCAGGTCCATCTTCTGCCCTCCGGAGTGAGACCTTCGAAGGCTAATGCCCTGTGGTCGAGGTCGAGCTCAGCGCTCACCCGCCAACGTGGAGCCTCTCCGAGCGCGCGCCCTCCGGACCGGGCGCGCACTCTGCCCTCCTCCACCAAGATGCCCCCGCAAGCTTGGAGCGCCTAGGTCGGAGTGAGCCCCGCCATTCCAGCTCAGCCCCAGCTCGGATGAGGTCCTCACCAACCCAGAACACCAGCAGGCTGCCCGAGGACTGCACTGGAGCGCCTTCCAGGCCGTACTAACCGCCTGCAACCACCAGTTACACTAGAAGGAAAAGAAGCATGCTGATCGAGGTGCCACATTCTTCACTAACCACCCAGATCACCCAAGAGAGGAAGCCAACCAGGTGATTCGAATCCCGTGAGCGGTGGCCCACCATCCAAGGCACTGCCAGGTTTTCCGGAAAGAGGCGACCAAGAGGAGTGTCGGAGCGCTTGACAACTCCCCTTATCATGAATCAGGAAAGACTCCTCGGGACACTATCGCATGCACCTGACAGGCCGACATGGATCCTGAGACAAGCTCCCGATGGTAACCTAGAAGTAACAAACTCGGAGGTAACACAACAACAATCACAACACACACAAAAAAAAAAAGGGATAAGCCAGACAAAAAAAAAGGAGGAAGAACACAGGTGCGATCCCCACAAGGAAAAGGGGCATGGCACCTCCAACACAGGGGCAAGCCCAACCAAGAGGGCAAAGCACCACCCCTACTACCACAATCGAGGGGAAGCCAGGGAAACAAGGAGACGCGGAGGAACAGGGAACCCCTCTATCCCCGCTATCATTCTCCCACTGCAAAATTTTCGTCCTCGCACACACTCTTTACTCCTCCTAGTACGGAGTCCATCAAGAGGGGCTCAACTAGGAGGATCTATTCCCTTGGATCATCATTGACTTGACTATTGGAGTGCCCCCACCGGAACTCCCGGCTCGGGTCACTAACCCTTGTTTCGCAGGTCCAGGAGCAGAGGGCCACCGGGCAGTGAAGGGAGCGCACTCCGGCACCGGCAGGAGCTACGGGCCATGATGATCTTGGCGGCAATAGATTGGTGCACCAGGTAGGGGGGAACGAGACAGACGAGATCAAGCCTTCCACCCCTTTACAAAGCAACACCCCATGGAAGGACGGTGATGAGACGAACTCGAAAGGCCTATAACAGCCATGCAAGGGGTTCCCCCTTCTCAAGGGCACCCATGTCACCTTCTTCATCCCCTTCAGCAAAAGGATCCGCTGACGAAACTATCAGGCATGCAGCAGAAATGCTCCTGGGGAAGCATGAGTGCAAGTTGGCAGAGCTTCCCCACCGGTCCACCGCTATGCAAGGCTCAACCAGCGAGCCACCAGGCTACGACGCCCGCCACCCTTGAAATCCTTCGCCGACCGTGACAAGATGAAGTAGTGTTGCCCTCACTGCGATCATAGCCGGGCCACCAGGGAATGCCGCAATCTCAAGTAGGAGGTTGAGAAGCTCATCAAGAAAGGTTACCTCAAAATATTCGTGGGGGGCAGACCTCAACCGGGGTCCCGGGCGCTTGCCACCCTCCCGCCGGCTCCAACCATCAACAGCTTCCCCACCATGAATGGTGGGGACACCTGAGGCACCAGAATAAGACAGAGGATTTTTCAACCCTTTGTAAATTGATCAATAATTTATGAGTCCATCTGTAATAAGGGCTTAGCTCATCTGAGTCCATTTTAGTTGTTATTTGAGTATTTTTAGTTGTTATTTCAGTTATGTACTAGTCAGCTCATGTTGAGCTAGTTCAGTCCAATGCTAGTCAGCTTATGTTGAGCTAATTTTAATTTTTTGAGTCCTGTCCAAGCATACTGAAGACTCAAGACTATATCATACAAGTGAAGACCAAGTCCAACTAGATTGAAGACATGGAAGTATAGCACAAGTCCAACCCAGCTTGAAGATTTGAAGACCCCAGGAGGAAAATTCAGAAAACCCTGATTTCTTGCAGATGCCCTCCAGATGCCCAGATTCCCTTCCAGATGCCAAAGTATATTCATAGATAAGGGCATCCATGATTCCAGAGGTCCATCTGCATCCTAGCCCAAAGAAATCAAGCCCAGGTGCCAAGCCCAAGCCCCTAAGAAGCAAGATACCAGGGAATATTCCTGCTACCTGGCTACCAGGCCACCCCAGCTTCCAGAGGCCCAAACCCATGCACCCGAGCCCCTTTGGGCCAGCCTTTTGCTGCTCCTAGAAGCCCAACACGCCCCCCTAGGCGTTCTTGGAGTCTTGACCAAGTCAAGAAAATTTTTAGGGATTTTTCTACCTAATATTTCCTTATTTTCTAGCTAGGGTTTGAGAGGGAAAAGGATTCTTATGTAAAGACTTATGTACCCTTACTTGGAGCCCAAGGTTAAGGGTCTATTTAAGGGACCCTAGCCTCTTGTATGAGGGAATTTTTGATGAATGAAAACCTTGAGTTCTTCTATTGAGTGGTGTGATACCCTGCTGTGTGCATAAAGGGGTTTGTGAGAGTTCTTCTTCCCGGTGTTTGCAATCATCTTCCTGCTGCCAACAAACCATCCAGATCCCTGGACGCCCACTCCAAAAGAAGCCTTCCCTTGCTGTTTTTACTTTGTTTTCTTGTTCCTTTGTGAGCTTTCTAACCCCTGACAGGTCATTTGTAGGTCCCTGAGTTCCTACGAATCCAACGACTCCAGCCAAGCCTCAATCGGATCACCGAGCAGAAAGCCGGGTATCCGCGGGTCTTTGGCTCGGTTTTCCAGGCCGCATCCATCGAGGAACGAGAGACCCCTTCGCTGCGATCTTCACAGACATTGTCAGGTACACCCCTCTACCTCCAGTAGTTTTATTGTAGGAGAACTTGCCCTAACCGAGGCTTCTCAGCCCCGGCGGTCCTTCTTTGCTACTTTTCTAGGTCCTAATCTGCATGCTGATCTTCAAAAATTCATACAAAATTCCCTACAAATAATTTTGAACTGAAATTTGGGAATTAATCACCTAACTCAATATGTAAAACATACAAAAAAAATTGCATGCATATTAGTTCCCCATCATTTGGTATCAGAGCTTAGATTAGGGCTTGTTTTCTGCAATTTTTCAGTCCGTATATACTATGTTATTTTAATTATTTCTCCCTTTTAAAAACTCAAAAAATTATGAAATTTATTTTCCTGGATTTACCATAATTCACAGTAATTTTAAAAATTTTTCCCGATTTTATTATGGCCTGTGAATTTTCTGCAAGCCGAAATAGGGCCTGCAAATTTTCGGCTCTATTTTTTTCAGCAAGACAAGTTTGGAAGTTTTAGGGTTTTGTTTAGCATCTTTTGCATATCTTTTAATTTTAGTATATTTGCAGCATATTAGGCCATGATTTGTAAGTTTTCTTCTATTTAAGAAAACACCAAAAAAAAAAAAAAAAAAAAAATTACATATTCTCCAAAAAAATACCAAAAACATCTAACCCTAATTTGCATCATCTACCTGCCATCATTGCATAATTTACTTTTAAGGGCACTCTTGCTATATCAGATGGGGGGAGGATTTGATCACCTCTCCTTAGCCCAAAACCACATCCCTTGCATTCAGTCCCAAGCCTTAACCTAAAATTAATTAGACTTAATTTGCCCTAGTGGGCTAGGGACACCAACTGGTCGGGTCTGGGCTAGTGTTAGATCACTGTGTCAAGTTAACCTGTGTGTGCCTTGTGCTCAGTGTCTAGAACGGTGGTTTAGGGATTCAATCCCGAAGGGCTTGTGTGCTGGTCCGCCTACCTGGCCAATCTCTGATTGGTGTCTAGGATTGGCAATCAGGGACCTAACACTCCCCTTACACCTGCCTTGCTGAGTACAGGGTTACTATAGGCTAGTTTGCCACCCTGATTGAGCATCTAGTTTGGACTCTAGGTCTAGTCAGCTATAGTCAGTCTGATCGAGTCTTGCATGAGCACTAGATTAGGAGTTTCATATCACCCACCTCCTTCACAAATGTCTGAACCCATGGAAAATTTACAAGCCCAAATAAAAGCCCTAGCTGATCAAATGGCCCATATGACTACCCAGTTAACTCAGTCTGCTACCCAAACCAACAATAGAATTGACCATCTTGCCAATAGGTTTGACCAGTTAGGAGGCCGTGTAGGGACCATAGCAAGAACCCATGGGTCACGATCTGAGCCAGATCCTGAGTCCCCTCAACCTAGGAGAACCCCAAACCCTGATCTATACCATGAGGTCGAACCTATGAGAGCCCCTTATCCTGACCCGTACTACAATCCTCAACCTAGGAGGACCCCAAACCCTGATCCATACCGAGAGGTTGAACATAGGAGAGCCCCTCAGCCTGACCCATACTATAATCCTAAACCTAGGAGGACCCCAAACCCTGAACCATATCGTGAGGTTGAACCTAGGAGAGCCACTCAGCCTGACCCATACTATGATACTGAACCTAGATCCTATGACTCTAGATCCTATTTACCCACATCCTATAAGCCTAGTATACCCACAACCTATAGATCTTATGACTTCAAATCCTCTGACTCTAGAATCTACGAACCCATATCCCATGAGTCCAGTAGACCCAAGACCTATAGAGCTGAACCCAAATCCTATGACCCCAGATCATATAATCCCGTGACCCATAGATCTGCACCCTTATCCTATGAGTCTAGGGAGCCCATAATCCCTAGATATCAATCTAGTACTAGTCAGGTTTCCTTTAGTCAACTTGAACCCCATAGGATTAGCATCCCTAAATATGAGCCCAGTAGTAAGCCACTACCCTTTAGACAACTTGAACCTACTAGGATTAGTGTCCATAATCAGAAACCAGGACCTAGCCAATTTTCCCCTAGCCGACCTTCTCCAACCATTCCTGAGATTGACAAGGCTTACATTAACGCGGAAGTATATGAAGCTGATGTAAACTTAGTGGATGAGTATGAGGGAGAAGAGGAGACACCTTTAGATGACCTAGAATTAGCTGACCCAATAGATACCCAGGTAGAAGCCAACCTAGAGGTAGTTGACCTTTACCACATCCAACCTAAAGCTATAGTGGAAGAACAAATAGAGGAAGAGAACCTAGGTACTGCTGCTAGAGCCTTACCTGAGGAAACCATAGAGGAGAGCCAAATTATAGAGTCTAGTCCTAAAATACAAGAACCTGAAGAATTTATTAAGGACTTGATCTCTTTGAATCAGTACCCTCAGTATGAGCCTCCTCCTATAGTTCCCATTAAGGACCTCTTCCCTGAGATTAGTAACCCATCATTCCATTATGCAAACCCCATAGATATACTGCAACCTCGTAAGGTTAGCCTCATTAGTCTAGGATTAGTCCCTGACATTCCTTCTTATATCGAACTTTATCCAACTAACCTTGAACCTTTTTTCCTACCCTACCAAACTAATTCTGAACCCACTTCCTATTTTCTACCCTTTCCTGACACCTCCAGCATTTCTAGGATTATTAGATTGCATTTAACAGAGATTAGCATACTACATGCATTCATTACGCATGTTAGGTTTGCATTATACTTCTGGCATACCCTCTGGCATTTGCTTGGAGTCCATTGTAAATACTCTTGTGCACACCACACTAGGGTCAGACCTAGAGAGTCTATAGTCTCTTAGGTTTAGGCCCATAAAAGTCTAATAAATTTCCTTCGATAGGAATGCAAAGTCGAGTGTATTAGGTGTTAGTTTGAGTCCTTTGCATTATCTTGTTAGGAGTCTGCATGTGCCTAACATGTTCACCACCCGCACTAATGTTAAACAAACTGGCTAATTCCCGAAGATGGATCAAAGAATTTGATGTAGTGGATTCTATCTTGGTTAGGCTTAGGCCTAAAAGAAGCTTCATGCTCGCAGAGCCGGACCTTTTAAAGTGATAGAGAAGGTTGGATCAAATGCCTAGGTGTTAGACTTGCCTTCGGATTTGGGCATTAGTTCTACCTTCAATATTACAGACCTGGTTGAGTATAGGGAACCGGCAGCGCTACCTAGTGAGGCCTTTGGACCTATTCCTTTTCATTGTGAGTGACCCTAACCTAGAGTGTCCACAAACAAATTTGGCCTGAGAGAGGAGAACGGATCGAGCGTATCCTGGACAATCAAGCCATCACGACCCAGGGCCATGACTATCAACGCTTCCTGGTCCGATGGCAAGGCCGGTTAGAGTCGGACGATTCGTGGATTTCTCGAAAGGACTTGCAACGCCTCAACCCAGACCTTCTCGAGAGATATGTGAGCCAGTCTGACCTTCACTCGACAGGGTCGAGTTCCTCCCATCCCGGGAGAATTGGTGGGGACACCTGAGGCACCAGAATAAGACAGAGGCTTTTTCAACCCTTTGTAAATTGATCAATAATTTATGAGTCCATCTGTAATAAGGGCTTAGCTCATCTGAGTCCATTTTAGTTGTTATTTGAGTATTTTTAGTTGTTATTTCAGTTATGTACTAGTCAGCTCATGTTGAGCTAGTTCAGTCCAATGCTAGTCAGCTTATGTTGAGCTAATTTTAATTTTTTGAGTCCTGTCCAAGCATACTGAAGACTCAAGACTATATCATACAAGTGAAGACCAAGTCCAACTAGATTGAAGACATGGAAGTATAGCACAAGTCCAACCCAGCTTGAAGATTTGAAGACCCCAGGAGGAAAATTCAGAAAACCCTGATTTCTTGCAGATGCCCTCCAGATGCCCAGATTCCCTTCCAGATGCCAAAGTATATTCATAGATAAGGGCATCCATGATTCCAGAGGTCCATCTGCATCCTAGCCCAAAGAAATCAAGCCCAGGTGCCAAGCCCAAGCCCCTAAGAAGCAAGATACCAGGGAATATTCCTGCTACCTGGCTACCAGGCCACCCCAGCTTCCAGAGGCCCAAACCCATGCACCCGAGCCCCTTTGGGCCAGCCTTTTGCTGCTCCTAGAAGCCCAACACGCCCCCCTAGGCGTCCTTGGAGTCTTGACCAAGTCAAGAAAATTTTTAGGGATTTTTCTACCTAATATTTCCTTATTTTCTAGCTAGGGTTTGAGAGGGAAAAGGATTCTTATGTAAAGACTTATGTACCCTTACTTGGAGCCCAAGGTTAAGGATCTATTTAAGGGACCCTAGCCTCTTGTATGAGGAAATTTTTGATGAATGAAAACCTTGAGTTCTTCTATTGAGTGGTGTGATACCCTGCTGTGTGCATAAAGGGGTTTGTGAGAGTTCTTCTTCCCGGTGTTTGCAATCATCTTCCTGCTGCCAACAAACCATCCAGATCCCTGGACGCCCACTCCAAAAGAAGCCTTCCCTTGCTGTTTTTACTTTGTTTTCTTGTTCCTTTGTGAGCTTTCTAACCCCTGACAGGTCGTTTGTAGGTCCCTGAGTTCCTACGAATCCAACGACTCCAGCCAAGCCTCAATCGGATCACCGAGCAGAAAGCCGGGTATCCGCGGGTCTTTGGCTCGGTTTTCCAGGCCGCATCCATCGAGGAACGAGAGACCCCTTCGCTGCGATCTTCACAGACATTGTCAGGTACACCCCTCTACCTCCAGTAGTTTTATTGTAGGAGAACTTGCCCTAACCGAGGCTTCTCAGCCCCGGCGGTCCTTCTTTGCTACTTTTCTAGGTCTTAATCTGCATGCTGATCTTCAAAAATTCATACAAAATTCCCTACAAATAATTTTGATCTGAAATTTGGGAATTAATCACCTAACTCAATATGTAAAACATACAAAAAAAATTGCATGCATATTAGTTCCCCATCAATGAAGCCGGTGGACGTGGTCACCGGGGGAGCTGCGCGTGCATCCAAGGAAACCTGGGGGAGCACGGGACCCTGAGAATGTACTCCCCATTATGCTGGGAGAAGAAAGTTAAATAAGGACGTCGCGGTCGTCAGGATGACGATCACAAACCATCGCTGGCGGGCCCCTGCATGGTGGCCGAAACTCCATCACGAGGGGCCTGTTACCTCGAAGATCCCGATGGCACTGGGCTCCCCTGAAAAAGGAGGGTTCGCGGCCTATGAAGATGCCACCCACAAGGTAAGGGTTTTTATTGATAATAATGATAACGATTTTTCCTTGCACGAGTATCCATGTATCTGGCAGGGAAGAATCAACGACATCCCTGAGCCCAGCTCCAGGACATCAAAGGAATCCCCAGGCTATGCAGCTCTCAAGCTCAAGCATCCCTGAGCCCAGCTCCAGGATGTTAAAGGATCTTCGAGCCATGCAGCTCTCAAGCTCAAGCATCCACGAGCCCAGCTCCAGGACATCAAAGGATCTTCGAGCCATGCAGCTCTCAACCTCAAGCATCCCCGAGCCCAGCTCCAGGACATCAAAGGATCTTCGAGCCATGCAGCTCTCAAGCTTAAGCATCCCCAAGCCCAGCTCCAGAACGTCAAAGGATCTTCGAGCCATGCAGCTCTTAACCTCAAGCATCCCCAAGCCCAGCTCCAAGACATCAAAGGAATCCCCGAGCCATGCAGCTCTCAAGCTCAAGCATCCCCGAGCCCAGCTCCAGGACATCAAAGGATCTCTGAGCCATGCAGCTCTCAACCTCAAGCATCCCCGAGCCCAGCTCCAGGATGCCTACTCAAGACCGGAGCTCAGATCTCTAGCCAAAGAAACTTTGAGCCAAGCCACTCTCAATCTCAAACATCTCCGAGCCCAGCTCCGAGATGCCAGGGGATCATGGGGCCAAGTAGCTCCCATTAATGCCTCGAGCCTAGCTCCAAGGCGCCAAAGACCTGAGCCAAGCCCTCAGGCAACCCCTAGGCCCGAGCCTAGCTCCATGTCCAGGAAGGCCTCGAGCCTAGCTCCAAGGCAATCAAGTCCGGTAACCCTCTTCTCTGATCTCCCCGCTCGAAAAGAAGACGAGAGGGGAAGGAAAGAAAGAGAACAAGAGGGGAGCCCGGCAAGAGCCCTCTTCTCTGATCTCCCCACTCGAAAAGAAGACGAGAGGGGAAGGAAAGAAAGAGAACGAGAGGGACATGCGGCAAGAACCCTCTTCTCTGATCTCCCCACTCCAAAAAAAAAAAAAGAAGAAGAAGAAAGGGAGGGCGGAAGGAAAGAAAGAGAACGAGAGGGGGACAAGCTGCCATTTCTCAGTCAACAACGTTCCCGAGCCTAGCTCCAGGACACCTTCTCAAGACCGGAGCTTAGATCTCCAGCCAAGAGAACTTCATGCCAAGCAGCTCTCAGTCAACAGCGTCCCTGAGCCCAGCTCCAGGACACCTACTCAAGACCGGAGCTCAGATCTTCGGCCAAGAGAACTTTGAGCCAAGCAACTCTCAGTCAACAACGTCCCCGAGCCCAGCTCCAGGACACCTACTCAAGATCGGAGCTCAGATCTCCGACCAAGAGAACTTTGAGCCAAGCAGCTCTTAGTCAACAATGTCCCCAAGCCCAGCTCCAGGACACCTTCTCAAGACCAGAGCTCAGATCTCCGGCCAAGAGAACTTCGAGCCAAGCAGCTCTCGGTCAACAACGTCCCCGAGCCTAGCTCCAAGACACCTACTCAAGATCGGAGCTCAGATCTCCGACCAAGAGAACTTTGAGCCAAGCAGCTCTCAGTCAACAATGTCCCCGAGCCTAGCTCCAGGATACCTTCTCAAGACCGGAGCTCAGATCTTCGGCCAAGAGAACTTCGAGCCAAGTAGCTCTCAGTCAACAACATCCCCGAGTCCAGCTCCAGGACAGCTTCTCAAGACCAGAGCTCAGATCTCCAGCCAAGAGAACTTCGAGCCAAGCAGCTCTCGGTCAACAACATCCTCGAGCCCAGCTCCAGGACACCTACCTAAGACCGGAGCTCAGATCTCCAGCCAAGGAACCTACGAGCGTAGCAACGCTCAAGTGTCATGAACCTGCACCCAGCTTACCGACGTTGAAGTCTAATAACTCAACCCCAAGCAAGGTGAGGCCCTTCTCTCTAATCTCCCAGCTCATGCACAAAAGAAAGAAAAGGAAGAAAAAGAAGAGAGGGGAGAGAAAGAAAGAGAAGAAAAAGGGAAGAACCAGACAAAGAAAATAGATGTTAGAGAAACTCAAGTTTCATTGATTGAGCACAAGTTACAAGTGTTCTACGGGTCCCCGACATGCCGGGTGACCCTGACTAAGTACAAGAAGCAAAAATACAAAATGGGGGAGAAAAATAAAAGGGGGCCTACTCCACACCGGCCGGCCTCCCCGCTGAGCTCTGGGGCTGAGAGTCTTCGCCTTCAGGAACCTCCGGTTGAGCAGCTCTACCCTCGGATGGTTCAGCCTCGGCTAGTGTCGAAGACTCCGAGGCCACGGCCTCCTCCTCTGGCCCCGCATCTGAGGCCGAGGGATATCTGAGGCAATCATGGCTCTTCTCGGGGACAAGCACCTCGACTCGGCCGCACAAAAACATAAAGCCCTTGTAGAAGGAGTCCGATGCCATTTGCTGAATCTCGGCGACGAACTCGTCCGAGGCCTTGAATTTTGTGATGGCATCCTCAGCGCCCTTCTTGGCCTCAGCAACCACCCTCTTCGACTCGGCAACCTCCAGCCTAGTTGCCTCCGCTGACTTGGCCGCCTCCTCTGTCGCCTTCTCAACTGCGGCAAGTTTCTCCCTCCCAGCTGCCAGCTTCGCCTGGGCAACTCGGGAGGCCTCCTTATGCCGATCTACTTCGACACTGTACCAGTTCAACTTTTTCTCGATGATGGAGAGATCATCGATGGCTTGCTTCGAGCGGCTCCACTCAAAGTCGTGGGCCTCTAGGAGCTTCTTCGCTTGCCCCTTGACATCGACGAGCTGCTAGTCAAGGTCTTTGACCTTCAGTTCGAGAGCCCCATTATGGTGTGGGCACCAGGATCCGACAGAGGCTCCTCAACCCTCTGTGGATCTCAGATTAGGGTTCCCATTTCTATGAGTCCTGTAATAAGGCCTTGAGCCCAAAAGAACATTGTTATAATTTCTAGTCAAAGTTGTTTAGTCCTGTACCTTGGCCAATTTGGGTCAAGTTAGGTCTTGAGTCCTGTATTTGTTCAAGTCTGAGTTTGGTCTGGGCCCAAGCCCAATTGAAGTCACTCTAGTTCTCTTCACCAACTCAAGTTCTGGTGGGCCAACCCACCCCTTCTACTTGGGATAATGCCAACTCAGGTGCCACCTCAGCTACCTACATGGTGCCACATCATCTGCCACTTGGGCATCCAAGAAGGGAATCAAAGTGGCCTCCTCTTGCTTTCCACATGCCTTGGACAACATCCCCCTCTTCCCTCCCCCACATCATGCCTTGTTCCATCTAAAGAGGGCATTGAAGATCCTAGAAGGAATCAAGCCTTAAAGCAAGCCTCCTCCCAAGTTTTCTTCCCAAAGTGATCTTGCAAGGAAGGAAGGTCAAAAGACACACTCCCCTCTTCAAGCCCTCAACCATGCAACGCCCCATGGAGTTCTCCCTTGGTCGGCCAAGAATCAATCCTAGAAGATGGCGTGAAGAGCCCAAGGGAACACATCCCTCCAAGCAAGCCATGCCCCACTCCTCTTCCCAAATTAAGTATGCTAAGGAAGGAAGTCAAGGGATCAATCCCCCTCTCCAAGCCTTTGCTCATGCCACGCCCAACTCCAAATATTTGGTTGGCCAAAGAAATAGGGATGTGGAAAATTTTTGGCGCCACCATGAGTCTTGTATTTTGAATTTCAAAAGAGCCTTGGGTGCCTATTTAAAGGACCCAATCCCTCCCTTTGTGGAATGAATGAATGAATGGAAATTTAAGTGAATGAGTTTGAGTTTCTTCCACCCTCCAAGCCCTTGTCTCTTAGGCTAGGTTCGAGTGGAATTGCCTTCGTTCCCAGGGACGTCGAGTGGTGCGAGGCCACCTGTCTGTCACCCCAGGGCGGCGCGAATCCTTCGTCCTCCAGGATGTCACGTGGTGTGAGGCCACATTCCTTCATCCTCCAGGACGTCGCGGGGTGCGAGGCCCCAAGTTATCTCCAACTTCGACTTCGGAATCCAGCCGGACACCGGGCTCGAAGCCCCTTCCCAACTCCAGTTCAATTCCTTTCTGTACATCTCCACATTCCGCTAACCTCTCTTTTGTTTGCCTACAGGTCCTCCCTAGCATCTCGAGCATTGGAGACAGTTAGTTTTGCCATCGTGACCTCCAGACCCAAAGCCAGAGCTCCCATGGGTTCGACTGCTCGGGCATCCAGGCCGCATCCGTCGAGTTGAGCGATCTCTACACCGGGCGCTTCAAAAGTTTGAGGTTTGCCTTCTTTATATCTCCTAAGTAGATATTGTAGGTCGAGCTAGTCCTATCGAGGTTTCTTAATCCCGGGGTCCTGTTCTTGTTCTTACTTTTAGGGCTTTGAACTGCTAGCGTAAGCTTCCCTTACTGCTCTTCATATTTCTTATCTTTGCTTGTGATCGGGAATCGAAACCCTAAACAACGAAGAAGAACAACAAGAAACATAACAAAACAAAAAAATCATCAACCCTAAAACAAAAAAAAAAATATATAAAAAAATTCCTTGCATCATAAGCATCCATATTGGCATCCAGCATCCCTAGCCCTAACCCCCTTGCCTCCCACATCACGTTCGCCCCGACCTTCCCCTTCAGGTCGGCTTTCAAGGACTCAATCTCGGCAGCCTGTTGCCACTCGAGACGCTCCCAGCTCTGGTAGCGGCCCTTGATGTAGAGGGCCTCGGCACCAATCTACACTGAGAAAAGAGGTCAGACACAAAAAAGAGAGAGAGAGAGAGAGAAAAGAAAGAAAAGGGGAAAAGAGAGGAAGGAACAGCTCACCGAATAAAGCTGGGGGAAGATGGCGTTGATGACATCGGCCAGTGTTGCCCAGATATGGTGCCCAAGAGGGGGGGTGAATTGGGTATTTAAAAATTTAAGGCAATATATGTGCTATCAAGTTTTAAGGTGAAGAGTGATAGTGCTTTAAGAATTGTGCAACGGAAGCAATGAAATAAAATGGCAATTAAAGAGCTAAAGAAGTTAAAGAGAAAGGCAATGCAAACACACAAGAAATATAGTGGTTCGGTGCACCTAGCACCTACATCCACTCCCCAAGCTCCACTTGGGAAATTCACTATAATCTTTAGATTACAGCCGACTTGTTTTATCAGGCTCACAAGTCAAAACCTTACACACTTGTTTTGGCTTCGGGCTAACAAGCAACCCTAGTTGGTTTTATCAATTGGATCACCAACAAACCTTACTCACTTGTTTTGGCTTCGGGCTAACAAGCAACCTAGTTGGTTTTATCAATTGGATCACCAACAAACCTTACTCTAGTTTCAAATTCCCTTGAAACTAGCCAAAGACAAAAGAGTATAAATACAATGAATTAAAAACTAAACAAACTCCTTTGAGAAATAATTAATTCGTTGAAGCTCTTGATGGAGACTCTTCAAGCCTTTTCCCTTGGAATCTTTGGACCTCACTAAATGCCAAACACTTGAATGTTGGATTCCTCAAAGATGGAAGACTTTTTGGCTAGGGAATCTCTTGGTTTTCTCACTCTTTTTGCTTGGAAGTGATTGAAGGCTTTGTACTTTGAATCAACACTTTTCACTTTGTCTCCTTGTCTTTTTTGAAGTTTGGTGGAGGTTAAATACCTCATTCATGCTGAAACAACTCCACAAGACCGTTAGATTCAAAAATATGGCCGTTTATGGCCGTTAGAAATCAAATCAGAAGTTCAGAAAAACTAGCCGTTATGCCATGAGTCGACCTCATGAGTCGACCTCTGGATCAAGTGTCGACCTCATGAGTCGACCTCCAGTAAAGTTTAGGCAAAAGTTCAGAATACCATAGTTCTGCCCATTTGAATTCTCAGGCTATGAGTCGACCTCTGGACAGGTGTTGACCTCTGGTGGTCGACCTCTGAAGCGTGCCACTGAGACTTTGCCGTGCCGGCCATGCTGAACTTTCCTTTTCTTCATGAGTCGACCTCTGGTGGTCGACCTTTGACAAGGTGTCGACCTCTGGTGGTCGACCTCTGATCTGAATTTTTCTGAAACTCTTTGAGATGTGCGTGCCATGCTTGAGTTTCTTTAAGCCTTTGTTTCTTTTGTCAAATATTTCTTAACAAGAAGGTCCATTATGAGAATTTTGATCTTGTTCAAGGTAGAAGAGCTCATTTCCAAATCAGGTAAACTTAGTTTCATCATTGTCCTTATGATACTCTTTTGAATAACCTAAGTCCTGAAACTTTATCTTGAGATTAAACATTAGTCCAAACATATACTCAACCTTTTGTTAATCATCAAAACTAAGGAGTCAAAGCCAACAATCTCCCCCTTTTTGATGATGACAAAATCTTGAGTATATATGCAATTAAGTCCAAGAGCAAAATATAGCAATAATAAAAATTTTCAAAGTATCCTTTCATGCAAGAGTGTATCATAAAAATTTTGTGAAAATATTCTCAAGAGTCAAAAAGATTTTACTTTTCATTTATTTCTTTCTTTTTGTGAAAACATTCTCATAAGTCAAAAAAAAAGATAAGAATCATATAAATTTTATTACTCATAAGATGGAGTCTCATAAATACATATATACTATTCTACTTTTCTACTCCCCCTTTTTGTCAAGAATCAAAAAGTTTATTGTTATAGAGAAAGATATAGTAATGAGACTTATGTTCAATTATAATGAAGTATTTAGGTGCATAGAATACATGCTCCCCCTCAATTTGTGCATTCAATATAATAAAGCATTTTAAACTTGAGGGTTTTTAAATATTGAGAGCTGGTATCAGATAAAATGTCACAAAATGTCACAATATTGATAAAAAGTCACAAGATAGATAAAAACAAGTGTATACAGTTACAAAATTGCCTATAAAGTAGGCACAAGATACTGATACAGCAGATCATACACAAGCAAACTAAGTACAACAATAAAACTATGAGGCTACTCCTCATCAGAAGGTATGTCAAAAGATACAGGAGCCATGATCCTGGATGAGGATTTTGGAGTCCTATGTGAGGAACTCCGAGTCCTCAGAGAGGGACCAGACCTAGGGGTAGTCCTACGAGATCTATAAGTCCTAGGTAAGGGCTCCACAGAAGTCGAGACAGAGGCAGTAGCTGAAGGAGTGGACGGATCTGCATGCTGAGTAGACTGAGCTGGAGTCTGCCTGCTGACTAGCTCATAAGCTGTGGGATCATCGATGTCTGTCTCTGTATGCTCATCTATGTCATCCGGAATCCCAGTGATAGTCTCAAATAGTGACTCTGTAGGCTCGATATCAACTGGCACAGCTGTGGCTGGAGGATCTGAACTCGGAAAATCAGTGGAAGGAGGATCAGCAGAAGGGGGAATCTCTAGAATCGGCTCTGCAGGTGAAACATCAGATCTACCTACTCCAGGCTGATCTCCATCACTGTCACTGTATCCACTAGAGTCATCAGCATCATCATCACCATCATCATCATCATCATCATGTGGAGGAGATACTGTCGGATCTGCAGTCCCTGATGGCAGTGCTAATCTCAGTAAGCTGAGGATCTGTCTGAATCCTGTATCCATACTAGCTGAAAGAGCACTAATGCGTGTGTCTGTGTGTATCCGCAGATCATGAAGCTCCTGCCGTACACCAGTGATCTCTGTCCGGACCTCTGAAATCTGATCAGTCACTCGCTGCTCGAAGTCCGATATCCTCACTGAAGTCCTCCGTGGTGTCGTAGTGATAGTAGGTGCCGGAGCTGATGAAGGTGGTGGCGTGAATGGCTCAGGCTCCGCAGTCTCTGTCTCCGGTGCTGGGCGAGGAGGTGTACCATGATCAGTAGGCCCTGAAGGCCCTGCCTCAGCAGCTCGGATCTCATCCTCCTCATCTGGCTCCTGGCCAGACTCTCGTCGTACCCATCGATCACTGATCAGTCGAAATCCCATCCTATGTAGGGATTTCTCTCCATAAGTATCTGTGTGCTGTAGCTGACTGAAGGGTATGCCGTCGAATGAGACACCATGCTCTCTGAATATCTGAGTCAGTCCCATACCGTACGGCTGAACGAGTCTCCTGTGAGAAGCTGCCTCACCCATCTGCTGAAGCATGATCCTGGGGAGGTTGATGGGAGTCCGCTGGCTCAGGGACACCATCAACACCAGCTCACGCTCAGTGATAAAATCAAATCTCCCGCTCTTCGGAATCAAGATACGGGCGATGATGTGATGCAGCACTCTCATCTCCAGTGAAAGCTGGTTAGCGGACACTGTGGAAATGCCGCTAACATCCTCACGCTCTAGGATACACCTGAAGGCGTGCTCTCTGTCGCTGATCGTAGTGGCAGCAGTGCCATGAAGTGGAATCCTCCAGATGCGACTGATGACCTCAGGTGTCACTGGAATCTCGATCCCTCGAACTGTGGCAGACCATCTAATGCCATCAGTGGCCATGGATCCATAGAACTCCCTGATGAGGTCTGGGTAGGATCTCTCGGACATCGTACAAAAATGGACCAGACCTGCATCTCTCAGTACATCTCCAATGAAGAAGTGATGCTGATCCCAGAATGGAATATCTACGCGCCTACCACTAGCAATGCTCTTCCGAACTAGGCTGGCTGGCACTGGTGCAGGTGGCTCTGGGGTCGGCTCACGCTCATGTCTGACTTTCCTTCGCCGCTCAGTACTACCCTGCCCTGTTCCAATCTCCTTTTCCTTACTGCCTAGTGTTTTCTCGGACCCATGTGTAAGGAGGAGGGGTAACTTAGGGAGAAATGCAAAGAGGTAAGGCTAAGAGGAAAAGAGAGGGAAAGAGAGGTTTGCGGATTGAGAAGAAGAGACGAATGTGAAATGGGGAAATAGGGTTTGTGAGAGTGGAAAAAATAGAGAATAAATGGAGAAAAAGTAAGAAACGGAGGGTAGAAACAAGTGTTTTCTATTGAAAAACAACCGGGATTAGCAGGTAGATAGATCCGAAGGCTTTCGGTTGTCCAAAATCAAAAGTACGGTCAAAAAGAGGGTTGAATCGAAGAAATGCAAGAGGAGAGGAGAGGATTTCCCAAAAGGTTGAGGGAGAAGGGTGGAAATCTACTATTTAGGGTTTAGGAATGTTGGAGGGGGACCACACGAAGGAGAAGAAAGGAAAAAATTGGAAAAACAAGGCTTGCGGACGGGTTTTTAAAAAGCAGGTTTCCGTTCAAGTGTCGACCTCTGAGAATTTTCAGGGGTCGACCTCAAGTGTCGACCTCCATAACTTAGGTGTCGACCTCAAGTGTCGACCTCTGAAAAACTCAAGTGTCGACCCCCAACAATTAATTACTTAATAAAAATTCTGTAAAAAAGAAAAAAAATGATAAAATTTAGAGAAAAAGCCTTTAGCCAAAATTGAGAATTTATAAATCATTTTTGAGGAATTTTGATGAAAATTGAAGAGATTCAAGCAAAAGGATCAATGACTCCCAGTTCTCTTCTAATCATACAAAATCTATCTTCATTCAATGGTTTTGTGAATATATCAGCCAATTGATAATCAGTACATATAAATTCTAATAACACATTAGAGTTTTGAACGTGATCTCTTATGA
This sequence comes from Areca catechu, assembly GCA_021397845.1. Lineage (NCBI taxonomy): Eukaryota > Viridiplantae > Streptophyta > Magnoliopsida > Arecales > Arecaceae > Areca > Areca catechu. Next base: position 39,768,382 of record CM038048.1, on the reverse strand, counting down.
AGTGATGTCTTATTTCAATATGTTTGCTTCTTGAATGTTGTACAGGATTTTTCGTTAAATTGATTGCACTAGTATTATCACATCTTATGGGTGTCTTAATTAGTTTGATGCCAAAGTCCTCGAGTTGTTGTTTGATCCATAGAATCTGAGCACAACAGCTTCCAGCTGCTATATATTCGGCTTCCGCCGTAGATAGAGCAACCGAATTCTGTTTCTTACTGCTCCATGAAATCAAATTAACTCCTAGGAATTGACAAGTTCCACTAGTACTTTTTCGATCAAGTTTACACCCAGCAAAATCAGCATCAGAATATGCAATTAATTCATATGATGACTCTCTAGAGTACCAAAGACCAATTTCGATAGACCCAGATAAGTATCTAAATATACGTTTTACAGCTAAGAGATGTGATTCTTTAGGAGCAGACTGAAAACGTGCACACATACAGACACTAAACATTATATCTGGTCTACTGGCAGTTAGATATAGCAATGAACCAATCATGCCTCTATATAATTTTTGGTCTACCGATTTACCACAATCATCTTTGTCTAATTTACATGAAGAGCTCATAGGGGTACCTATTGGTTTTGTAGTCTCCATCCCAAACTTTTTAATATCTCCCTTGTGTACTTGGCTTGGTTGATGGAGATCCCCTCTTTTGTTTGCTTAATTTGGAGTCCGAGGAAGAAGTTGAGTTCTCCCATCATGCTCATCTCGAACTCATTCTGCATTAACTTCGCAAATTCTTGACAAAGACATTCGTTAGTAGCACCAAAAAAATATCATCTACATATATTTGTACTACTAAGAGATCATCATTTTTCTTTTTCAAAAACAATGTATTATCTACATTACCTCTAGAAAAATCATTTTTCATCAAAATGAACTTAATCTATCATACCAAGCTCTAGGAGCTTGCTTTAAACCATACAATGCTTTATGCAATTTAAAGACATGATTAGGAAATTCATGATTTTCAAAACCAGGAGGTTGTTCAACATAAACTTCCTCTTCAATAAATCCATTTAAAAAGGCACTCTTTACATCCATTTGAAATAACTTGAAATCCATAAAACAAGCAAATGCAAGTAAAAGTCTAATTGCTTCTAGCCTAGCAACAGGAGCAAAGGTCTCATCGAAGTCGATCCCTTCTTCCTGGTTGTAGCCTTTAGCAACAAGTCTAGCTTTGTTTCTAATTACAATACCATGTTCATCAAGTTTATTTCTAAAAACCCATTTTGTGCCAATTACAGAAACATTAAGGGGTCTTTCAGTTAAAGTCCAAACATTATTTCTTTTAAATTGATTTAGTTCATCTTGCATAGCATTAATCCAGTTACAATCTTTTTCAGCTTCTTCTATTGACTTAGGCTCTATCTGAGATACAAAAGCTAAATAATCACAAATATTTCTAATAGAAGAGCGTGTACTTACCCCCTTTGATGGATCACCTATTATTAGCTCTTTAGGGTGTCCATGTGCATACCTCCATTCTTTAGGTAATGGTTTTGGTGAAGTTGCATTGATTTCTTGAATTTGATCTTGACTTTCTTGATCATCATCTCCTTTGGGCTCATCTTCATTGATTGTCAATTGTTCAAGCTTCTTTGTACCTGTTTCAACATCAATAGAATCTTCTTTTCTAGAAGATTTTTCGTTAGATTCATCAAACACTATATGAATTGATTCTTCAACCAGAAGAGTTCTTCTGTTGAAGACCCTGTATGCCTTGCTAGAAGTAGAGTATCCTAAGAGGATACCCTCATCTGACTTGGCATCAAATTTACTGATATTATCTTTGCCATTGTTTAATATGAAACAGCGGCAACCAAATACACGAAAATACTTGACATTAGGTTTTCGATTTTTCCAAAGCTCATATGGTGTTTTCTTCAAAATAGGTCGAATTAAAACGCGATTTAAAATGTAACAGGAAGTATTAATGGCTTCTGTCCAAAAATATCTAGGTAAATCATTTTCGCAAAGCATTGTGCGTGCCATTTCTTCAAGAGTCCTGTTCTTTCTTTCTACCACCCCATTTTGTTGAGGTGTCCTAGGTGCAGAGAAATTATGACTAATACCATTTTCATTACAAAAAGTTTCAAAATCATGATTTTCAAATTCAGTTCCATGATCACTACGCAAAGAAACAATAGTGAGATCTTTTTCGTTTGAAACCCTTTTATGAAATTTAACAAAGGCTGAAAAAGTTTCATCTTTATGAGCTAAAAACATTACCCAAGTAAATAGTGAGTAATCATCTACAATTACTAACCCATATTTTTTACCTCCCAAACTAGTTGTTCTGGTTGGTCCAAAGAGGTCCATATGCAATAATTCAAGGGGTCTAGTAGTAGATACTACTCCTTTAGGTTTGAAAGTAGATTTGGTTTGTTTTCCAAATTGACATGCAGCACAAATTTTATCTTTTTCAAAAGTGAGTTTTGGCAATTCTTTTACAAGATTCTTTTTGCTTAATTTTGAAATCAACTGCATACTAGCATGCCCTAGCCTACGATGCCAAAGCCAATTAGTTTCACTTGCCTTGGCTTCCTTAGCCACTAGGCATTGACCACTTTCCATGGCTAGATCATCAAGATCAACCATGTAAATGTTTCCATGCCTAAGACCAGTGAACTTGATGCCATCGACATCTAGACTAGATACCATGCACAAAGATGATTCAAAAATTACTTTAAAACCTTTATCACAAAACTGACTAATGCTAAAAAGATTATGCTTCAAGCCATCAACAAATAATACATTATCTACATAAGCATTAGGGGTGATATGGATTTTACCAATTCCGACGATTTTGCCTTTTCCATTATCACCAAAGGTAACGTTTCCACCATCAATAGCAGCTAGTGATGAGAATTGCTTCACATCCCCAGTCATGTGCCTTGAGCAACCACTATCCAGATACCACATTCTTCTTTTATTTTTGGTTGCAAGGCACACCTGCAAAAAATTGATCAAGTTGAAACTTTATGTACCCAAGTCATCTTGGGTCCTTTAGGGTTAGTCAAATTGGTTCCTTTTGGAACCCAAATCCTTTTAAAGGTATTTAATTTCCTTCTATTACAAACATATGATTTATGACCTATTTTACCACATGCATAGCAGGTAATATTAGAAGATGCTGGTATGAAAAAGTTTTTGTAAAGTTTTTGTTGATTGTGTGGCTTAAATCCAAGTCCAGCTTTATTAAACACTGCATGTTGACTATTTAAAAGCATATTTAGTTTTCTGAACTAAAAGTAAACTTTTCTACAAAAGGTTTTACTTTTTCTAACTCTTCCTTGTAATTCTTATTTTGAAGCATTAGTTCTTTATTTTGTTTCTCAAAGTTCTCATTAGTTTTAAGATTTCTATTATTCTTCAAGGAATCATTTTCTTTTAAAAGATTATCTTTATCATTTGTCAAATTTTTACATGTTCTTTTAATTCCTTGTTTTCTTGAGTTAAATTTTCAATTTCACTTGAAAACTTTTCTGAATTTTTGGTAAGCTCAAAATTTTGCTTTCTTAATTTCTTATTTTTCAATTTTAATTTTTCATATTCCATTACTAAGTCATCAAAAGCATCATGCAATTCATTGAAAGTGAATTCAATTTCAGGTTCAGAATTTACCTCATTATCCTCGTTGGCCATGAAACATAAGTTGGCGACTACCTGCTGCTCTTCTTCACTGCTGGAGTCCTCACTCTCACTCCAGGTAGCCATCATGGCTTTCTTTCTCAACATCCTTCTACTCTTTTAAGCAAAGGGCAATCCGTTTTGTAATGTCCAGACTTCTTGCACTCGAAGCAGATGGGTGGGTCCCTTTCTTTCTCTTTCTCCTTCTCCTTGTTGTGATCACCTTTTTGTGGCCTTTTCTTGTAGAAGCCCTTCTTCTTTCTCATGAATCTTTTAAATTTTCTTGTAATTAGGGCTGTCTCATCATCATCATCTTCTTCCTCAGATTCATTACTTGACTCTTCTTTTGTAGTGGACTTGAAGGCTATGGCTTTCTTTTTCTTGTCATTGTCCACTGTTTTCTGCTTTAGTGAAAGCTCGTAGGTCATCAGTGATCCAAGAAGCTGCTCGAGAGGTAGAGTGTTGACATCCTTGGCTTCTTCTATGGCTGTAACTTTCGCATCCCATGAAGCCGGAAGAGACCTGAGAAGTTTGTTAACCAGTTCACCATTAGATATAATTTTTCCCAAACTCCTCATACCATTTACTATATTGGTAAATCTAGTATACATTTCACTTATGCTTTCAGTTGGTTCCATCCTGAACATCTCATACGTATGAATGAGCATGTTCACCTTAGTGGTCTTCACTTGGTGTGTACCCTCATGGGTAACCTCAAGTGTATCCCAAATTTCTTTGGCGGAAATACAATTTGATATTCTGTTGAATTCACTAGGATCAAGTGCACAGAATAACAAATTCATCGCCTTAGCATTTAACTCAGCTTGTTTGATGTCATTGTCATCCCATTCTTCTTCAGATTTTGGGGTGATAATGCCATTAACCAAGTGAGTGGGCTGATGAGGCCCTTTAGTGATTATTCTCCAAATATGATAATCTACAGCTTGTAAATAAATACGCATACGAGTTTTCCAATAAGTGTAGTTTGTGCCATTAAAGAAAGGAGGACGATTTGATGCTTGTCCTTCAACTATACCCATTCCAATTGGGGCGGCCATGATCTTTCACTCAAGATCGTTGGACCTACAAGAGAGTACCGGTGCTCTGATACCACTTGTTGCCCAGATATGGTGCCCAAGAGGGGGGGTGAATTGGGTATTTAAAAATTTAAGGCAATATATGTGCTATCAAGTTTTAAGGTGAAGAGTGATAGTGCTTTAAGAATTGTGCAACGGAAGCAATGAAATAAAATGGCAATTAAAGAGCTAAAGAAGTTAAAGAGAAAGGCAATGCAAACACACAAGAAATATAGTGGTTCGGTGCACCTAGCACCTACATCCACTCCCCAAGCTCCACTTGGGAAATTCACTATAATCTTTAGATTACAGCCGACTTGTTTTATCAGGCTCACAAGTCAAAACCTTACACACTTGTTTTGGCTTCGGGCTAACAAGCAACCCTAGTTGGTTTTATCAATTGGATCACCAACAAACCTTACTCACTTGTTTTGGCTTCGGGCTAACAAGCAACCCTAGTTGGTTTTATCAATTGGATCACCAACAAACCTTACTCTAGTTTCAAATTCCCTTGAAACTAGCCAAAGACAAAAGAGTATAAATACAATGAATTAAAAACTAAACAAACTCCTTTTGAGCAATAATTAATTCGTTGAAGCTCTTGATGGAGACTCTTCAAGCCTTTTCCCTTGGAATCTTTGGACCTCACTAAATGCCAAACACTTGAATGTTGGATTCCTCAAAGATGGAAGACTTTTTGGCTAGGGAATCTCTTGGTTTTCTCACTCTTTTTGCTTGGAAGTGATTGAAGGCTTTGTACTTTGAATCAACACTTTTCACTTTGTCTCCTTGTCTTTTTTGAAGTTTGGTGGAGGTTAAATACCTCATTCATGCTGAAACAACTCCACAAGACCGTTAGATTCAAAAATATGGCCGTTTATGGCCGTTAGAAATCAAATCAGAAGTTCAGAAAAACTAGCCGTTATGCCATGAGTCGACCTCATGAGTCGACCTCTGGATCAAGTGTCGACCTCCAGTAAAGTTTAGGCAAAAGTTCAGAATACCATAGTTCTGCCCATTTGAATTCTCAGGCTATGAGTCGACCTCTGGTGTCGACCTCTGGACAGGTGTTGACCTCTGGTGGTCGACCTCTGAAGCGTGCCACTGAGACTTTGCCGTGCCGGCCATGCTGAACTTTCCTTTTCTTCATGAGTCGACCTCTGGTGGTCGACCTTTGACAAGGTGTCGACCTCTGGTGGTCGACCTCTGATCTGAATTTTTCTGAAACTCTTTGAGATGTGCGTGCCATGCTTGAGTTTCTTTAAGCCTTTGTTTCTTTTGTCAAATATTTCTTAACAAGAAGGTCCATTATGAGAATTTTGATCTTGTTCAAGGTAGAAGAGCTCATTTCCAAATCAGGTAAACTTAGTTTCATCATTGTCCTTATGATACTCTTTTTGAATAACCTAAGTCCTGAAACTTTATCTTGAGATTAAACATTAGTCCAAACATATACTCAACCTTTTGTTAATCATCAAAACTAAGGAGTCAAAGCCAACAGCCAGCCGCATCCAGGCCATGTCCTGCTGATCGCATGTCTGGTAGAGAAGTCCATCATGCGCTCGGCCAGCTCGGGGCTCCGAAGGAACCAGCTGTCTGGCCCCATCTTGAAGGGGAGGTGGCGTCGCCCCTCCTCCCTTCGACCCTATACCGGAGTGGGTGGCCTCGTCTCGATAACTGCAGGGCCGTGGGGGGCAGGCAGAGAAGTGGATGCCTGTGTAGGTGGTGCCTCGGTTGTGGTCCTGGTGATGGCCCGGACCTCCTCATCCCTAACCTTGACAACCAGTGGACTTGGAGGGCGGTGGGGTGCAGCAGCCGCAGCTGCGGCTCTCGCCCGGACTACGTCTTCGAGCTCCGCAGCAGGGGCCTGCTGGGCTGGCCTCGGTGCCACAGAAGCCACCCTCTCCATCGATGCAGGAGCAGCACACGCCGCCTCCGAACTCGGGCCGGCTGGAGCAGTCGAGCTCAGGTCAGGCACCACGGTGGGGGTAGCCACAGGAATGCTCTCGCCCTAGGCTCACCTCGACGAAGGCTCCCCGGCCAGCCCAGTTGGTGGCCTCTTTCGGGTGATCGCCAGCAGATCATTCTTGGATAAAATCATCCCTGCATGCAAGTCATATAACAGTTAGAGTCTGTGGAAAACAATGCAAGAAATGCAAATATAAAAAAAGAAGGAAGTTCAGGTCAAACTCACCCAACCCATTCGTTGGGTCGACCCCAGAGTCAATGAGGTTCTGCTCAGATAACAGGACCTCGAGAAAAGGGATCTGGGCGGTGTGGAGCTACTCGTAATCATCCCGGTCAGCCACATCGACCATGGAATTTTGGTTGGGGGACTTGTCCAGATCACTCCAGACCCAGTCGACCCCCTTAACCTCAATAAAGAAAAACTTACTCTTCCATCCCCTGATGAAAGAGGGGAGCTCAAACTTGATGCCCTTCTGGCGGGAGGACAAGGACCACCACCCATCCTCGGTTGGGTTGCGCTTCAGGGCGAAGAAGGCCCTGAACAAGGAAAACCAAGCAACAAACCCATGGAGGTGGCGGAGTGATGGGGACATAGGCCCCCTCGATTCTCGAAGCAGCACGGATCTCAAAGATGCACTGATCTCGGAGATGCACGAATCTTGGAGGATATCTAGAATAAATTTGCTTGGGATTTATTTTTATTTTTTGTTCAAATTTTGAATTAGGATTTGGTTGGTTAGGATTGAGATATGGATAAGCTTATCTTATCCAATCTTGTATTTGAATCATCTCTATCTTTTTATCCTGTATTCAAACTCAAATGAGGGTTGGACAGGTCTATAAATACCACCCTCAGTCCTTTATAAAAAAAAGAAAAATAGTTTAGTCAAGTTTTGGGAATGAAAATGAGTTTTAGAAAAGAGTGGTTTTTTTATTTCACTCCATGAGGAGAGGGTGTGAGGCCCAACCCCAGGACATGATGTGAGGTCATGCCTAGTTATCCCCCTTCCCATTCCATCTTCTCTATCCCCTCATGGCCTTTGAGATCCATCCTAGCGCCTCCAAGTATTGAGGAGGGTGTAATGCCCTAGAGGTGGGAGGTCTCTTCGTTAGGGTGAGTCCCAAAGTTCATGAGATCCAGATCCCTATCCTACATCCCCACTATTCCTTCGCCACCCTTAGAAAAAAAAATATCAAAAAAAATAGTACCCTAATTTAGGTGACTTCTAGGCTCACCAACGATCCTATCCATCTCTGTCCCCCATCAATTTTAATATTAGAGCCCAGAAAAATTAGGGTACCTTGGTATCTTTCCAATTTTTTCTTACCAGTCACCCCCACTTCCCGATTCAACCAAAAAAAAAAAAAAATCGTTTATCCAAGTCGCCAGCAATTTTCTTCATCCCCTCCTTCCGATCCCATTGCTGACCAGCTCTGTGCCAGCGCCCCACCTTCCCCTCCCGTGACTCCACTCTCTGCCACCTTTGCCACCAAATGAAAATCCTGTCACCGCCATGCCCATCACAGGACCCACCTCCACGTTGCTCATTGCTTTACCTCCTTCCCTGCCTTAGAGCCAAGATCTCCTCTTCTCTCCTCATGATCTCATCCACGCTTAAAGCACTAGCCCTAACCTAATTTTCTTCTTCAAGATTGGTGGAGGATACAGAGAGAATGCCAGATTCTTGGAGTCGATGATGCCCCAAGCGATGAGTTCCCGGCATGCCGTGGAGTCGTGCACGCTCCAGCTCCACGTCTGGAAACCCTTCCAGCTCCAAACCCTCGGTGTCGAGCCCCCCTCCTCCATGCCCTACTCCTTCCATGCTAAGAAGCGCTGCTGCTCTGACCGCTCCACCACCGCCGGTGATGCCCTCGACCTTTCCCACCTCAGCCTCTTCCACGATCCCTCCTCCCCACCGGCGAGGACCTCGTCCTCCTCCCACCCAACGCCTCTGGCCGTTCTTCCTGTTACTGTGACACCCGACTTTCGCCACCCCCTGATGGACTCCAGCCAAGCCGTCGACGATGCTGGACTTCTCCAGATCCATCCCCGACTCCATCTCCATCAGACCCAAGGAAGAATCGCCGCACCCTCCACCGTGCCACTCCTCCACCCGATCTTCATCGACGTCCCGCCGCCTGCAACCAAACAGAACATCCGCCAGCCTTGCCATCCACCGGAATCAGCCAATCGTGTCACCATCTTCCCCCCTGTTGCCATGAATATTCCTCCCGTCCGGTCCATGCCAGAGCCCTAGCCAGTGAAGATCCACTGGAACCCCTCTCCACAAGGCCATCTCTGCTCCATGGTCTGATGGTCCGCAAAGGAGTCCTCGCTACCGCAATGCCCAATGCCTTATCTCCATCGTCGAACTCCATCCCCACCTGTGCCGCCGTGTGTTCCCCTGTGCTACTGCCCGCCTCCCATCGCTGGTGCTGGTGAAGACCACCGGTACGTTGAAGTAGCCG